>CM060355.1:168001554-178001554 GCA_030545235.1 Helianthus tuberosus
TTGAGCCTTCATCTCTCTTTAGGTATTCAATCAAAGGAAAATTTGGCTGATTTATTCACAAAAGGACTTCTCATTACTCAACATAGTGAGTTATGTTCTTCAATTAACATGTATCTATTGATTATTATAATCGATGAATAATTCATTTGAATTATTCTATATTGTAAATGCTATTTACAAAAACTAGGTATACAATGAGTATGCATAAACCAATTTTGTATATCAGCCTCTTCATAGGTGATTTGTTGATCAAGATATTGTAAATAATCTAAAATTGGTTTTGAAGACATTATTCTCCAATAACTCCTTTTATTGGTCCCTTGCAGAAGAATTAGAAACTTTCAAGAAGAAAATACAAGAAAAAAAAGGTATAAATTTTATTTCAAACTGTTAAACTACTTCAAGATTGATATTTTATATCTCTCCTTAAAATCTTAAAAAGAATTAAAATTCAACACAAAAAACTAAGATTTTGATTAAATCAAAAAATGATGTTTTAATGGAAAATAACAGTTTATTTAAAAACGATTCAGATGAGTCTGAAGAAATAACTGAAGTAATAAACTTTAGTGAAAACGAAAAAGGTTTTGTATCAGATTACATGATTAATTCTGATCAACTAGCAAAAATTAGCAAACTTAAATTCAAGCTTGACACAAAACAGGTTTTTAATCAACCAAAAACTTTACAAAGTTTAGTTTCTAGAGACTTTTCTAGAAAAAATAAAATATTTTATTCTTTTAACACTGAAGAACTTTCAGTTGACATAAAAAATACAGCTGGTAAAGTTTATTTGCCACTCTTAACAAAGAGTGAAATTTCAAAAAAGCTTTTACATATTAAACCAGAGTTGAGAAAGTCTCTCAATATGGTACATATAGGAGCGGTTAAAATCCTCCTAAAAGCACAGTTTAGGGATGGAATTAATTTTCCTATAAAAATGGCACTCGTTGATAATAGAATTATCAATAGGCAAGACGCTCTTCTGGGAGCAATTCAAGGTAATTTAGCTTATGGTAAAATTATGTTTACTGTCTATCCTAAATTTGCTTTACATCGAGATTCAAAAGATTTCGACAAAACTTTGAGTTTTATACATCAGTGTGAAAGAACTGATCTTATGGAACCAGGTAATAAAGTGTTTACGATTAATTATTTAATCTCATATGCTTTAACAAATAGCACTCATTCAATTGAGTACAAAGAAAAAGAGAGTATAATCATTGAGGATATATTCTCAGACATTGGAATTGTTGAAGGCAGCAAATTCGCTGAGCCATCACAATTACAAGAAAATTGGGCAATAGATATTACACGAAATAAACAGGTTTTAGTATCAAAACCTAGACATAGTTATGCTGGAAACTCTTTACAAATAAGAGATTCAAGTAATACTGAACAATTAATTCGTTCTATGTCAGAAAGAATAGATGGATATGGTAGAATTTTAAAAGGAGTTATTGGAGAATAATGTCTTCAAAACCAATTTTAGATTATTTACGATATCTTGGTCAACAAATCACCTATGAAGAGGCTGATATACAAAATGGTTTATTAGAATAAATCAAATAAAAGAAGATTTTATGTTAAGTCATAAAACAAAATCTCTTAATATTAATATTATTAAGAAAAACATTTTTGCTTCTAAGCAAAAAATTATTGAGCTTAGAACTAAAAAAACAGTTATATCTGTAACATGACTACTCTTTTGAAAATAGAGGAACTTGTTAAAGATTTAATTAGAAAGTTGGATAGTCTATCTACCAACGAAAATCTTGAGTTAACTGCTGCAAAAATCATCAAAGTTGTTTCAAACAAAATTGATGAAAAAGTGAATTCAATAACTTTTATGCCCGAAAGGCAAAAAGAAAAAATAGATGATGAAAAAAGCTTTCAAAAATATTCATTTCCAAACTTCAACGTTGGAAATCCATCTCTTGGAAGTTCTAATAGTCCAAATGCATTAACATGGCCTTTCGGATCAACTTCAAATGACCAATAAAGGTCAAATGAAATTTTATCTTGTGGATAAAATGAGTTCCATCATTAAAAAATTGGAACAAATTTTAGATGAACAATTGGATACCCTTCCAGTTGAACAGATAATAGAACTTGTTAATCTCATTACTTTAGATGACAAGAAATGTGAACAAAAATTCTCTGAAGATAAAATCTTAATTGAAAGATATTTTTCTGAGAAAAAAGAACAGGTCTTTGTTTTGAAGAATGAAGAATCAAGAAGCTTTCCTGTTAAGAAAGAAGAACCCGAAACTGAAGAAAGTTCTTCAGATACGGAAATGTCTCCGAGACAAAGAACTTACCATGCCTCTACTAGCAAAGGTATCAAGCGTAGAAAAAAGAATACGGAATTTTCCATGCCGTATCATAAAGGTATACCTGATTATAATAGTAATGACAATGGTAGTGCAACTACTATTAATACTATTAAAATTGATTGTATCTTCAATCTCGACAAAAGAAAAGAGGTAATTGATAAATGGAACACTGAGATCAGTCTAGTCATTCAGACTAATTCAGTAGAGTTCTCTCAGGCTAAGGCTTTGTTATTATTATTATTAGAACATAAGCCTGCAGGAATCATACAAAATTTCATCAAAGGGACAACTTGGGATGAAGATTTGCATGGTATAGATCTTTTTGATCAAATCATAAATGCAATATACATGATGTTTTTAGGTCTCGATCTCATTACAGATAAAGACCGAGAAAATCAAAAAATATTAGAAAAAGCAAGACAAAATCTTGCTAAAGCACAGCTTTGTGACATATGTCTGTTAGACGATTTCACTTGTCTTTGTGAAACTAATTTATATAAATTAGGCACAGGTGAATTCCATTCATAGATTGATGCTTACTTAATGAAAATTCCCATCGTCGAAGAAAAGGCGAAAGAGCAATGGAACAAAGAAACGAATCAATTTACGATGCATTCTCTTGGGTTTGCTACAAGAATTGTTAAAGAAGAAATTGCATCCTATTGTGATCTTTCTGACAAACAAAAACAGTTAAAACATTTTAACGAAAACTGTTGTAAAAAACTCGCTGAGTTACCACAATTATCTTTTGGCTGTGAACCAACAAAAGATAAAAATTATTTCAAAAAGAAATATAAAAATAAATATAAAACAAAAACTAAAAAACGTTTTTGGAAAACCAAGAAAAGAAAATTTTCTCCTGGAAAATACTTTTCAAAAGAAAAACCTAAGGTTTGTCCTCAAGGGAAGAAAAAATGTCGTTGCTGGATATGTTCTGAAGAAGGACACTATGCCAACGAATGTCCCAACAGACAAAAGTTTCCGGAAAAATTAAAAATTATTTCGAAAGCGGAAACTGAAGGAAATTTTCCTTCTGAAAATATTTTTGATGCCTATACACAAGTATATGCATTAGAAATATTAGACAACCCGTCATCCGATTCTTCTACAGAAGACTCGGAATGAAGTCCAACCACTCTTTTTGTTGGGGGATAAAGATAAACAAAACGATTTTGAAATCTGTTTATTAAAAAATTATTTATTTCCTGAAAACAAAAAAATTTTTTTGATGGAAATAATAAACATTTTGTCAGATGACAGACACGGTTGTCAAGATATTCATTCAACAATGAGCATCTTAAGGGGGCCAAAAAATGTGTTAACTGATAGCTTGACACGCGATTTTCAGAAATCGTAAGCAATGACATCATTGTCATCCTTGCTCCTATAAATAGAAGGTTTTCTTCATCAAAAATCATCACCTTCATTTTCAAAAAGCTTTTAACTGGAAATTCTGTCCAGGATGCTGAAAAAGCTAAAAACAGAATCTAGTCCAGTGCAAACGGCGACTGGTAAAGACTCAACAAATCCGTTGATCCCTGATGCTTTGGGAAAAAGCATGCCTGAGGCCTCACAAGCCAGGCGAGACCTTCATTCAAAGAAGGCTAACATCCGATTGACCCCTGGGTCTACATTTTCGGAGGTTGTCCATTTACGAAAAATGGAAAAAGAAGATTCATCTTCTTCTAGCAGCTCAGATGCAAACGGCTCTGCAGCCAAGAAAACAAATCCGTTCACTCCTGTTGCTTTGGAAAAAAGCAAAAATAGAGTAAATGAAGAGCTAAAATCTTCATCTAGCCCAGAAGCAAACGACTCTGGTAAAGGCACATCAAATCCATTGATGGCTGACAGTTTGCCAAAAACTGAAAAGGTCTCTCTCAGACCAAGTTACTCCCAAGTAACACAAATACCAGAAAAGCATAATTCAAGATTTTATGTCATTTTCGATGGTGACCACATAGGAATATATGAAGATTGGGGTATAGTCAAAAATTACATTGAAAAAACTGACTATCCGTTCAAAAAATTTGGGTCATTATCACAAGCCCAACAAGAAGCTACCCGATATTCATCAAACCTCGGGAAGAAGGAAATACCTTTAAAAGTAACAATTATTCCTGAACCATTAAGGTCCAAGAAAAAAGAAAGAGTCATTGAATTCAGAAACAACACTTTCTCAAAATCAACAATAAATGAAGAGAAAGAAGAAAAAGATATTATTTCTTTAGAAGAATTCAGAACAATTTGGTCAAAGGTTAGAGCCATAAACCAAGACGATTTCGAGTTCGAACATATTTACACAGAAGACAGGGCTACTAAAAGTCTTATTATCTTTTGTCCAGATGCAAGCCCAGAACTAGTTTCTCTAGCATTTTCTGCTGGATTAGCAAAGTTCATCTACCCTTCTCCTAATTTACTTGAAATAAGTAATTTATCTGAAGGAATGAAGAAAGTCATCAAGAATTTTCGAAACAAAATTGCTGCTGCAAGAGATGCTAACATCTTCATCAACTGTACTTCTACACTCCCTGACTGGTACCAAGGAACAACCCTTCCAGGTTACCGTCACTTAGAAATTGGCATAGCCAAAGCCAGAACGGTCAACCCTTCAAGAATGATGAAAGAAGAATATGAAGACTATGAAAAATGGTTACATATCAGGACCAAAGGATTTTTACAAATCCTAGAAAACCTACAAATAATTAAAGTAGGAAGCTTTAACAAAGTTAATTATTGCAGCACTAACTACATAATTACTAGCTATAGTGGAACTCCTTTACCACTATAAGAAAAAGAAGCTTTAGAAAGGATGGAGCAACGCATCATCTTCAATAAAGTAGAAGCAGGCCCCGCCACTAAAGAACAACTTTGTCAAAAGTTGCAACGCACATATGAGAACCATCAGTGCGAATACTGCAAAGCATCTTCTTCAGCAGAAAACAAAAACTCAACTGAAAAAGACAGCTACTTTTCAGAAGAAGACAATCGAGAACCGGACCCAACACATGGGTATGTCGATTAAAAAACGTCATCCATGACGATTAATGAAGGGCAATAATGGTCTTTTGTAAATTCTCTTCTGCTATATAAAGAAGATGAATTCTTTAGTTTTAGACATCCCCTGGCTGAATCCTCTCCTCAATTCTCAAATTGAGAAACCTCTCACCTAAACCCCTCGTCGCTTTTCCTTCACCTACTTTACTTTTCATGTTTTAAACTTTCTTAAGTTCTAAGCATGTGTTTTAGTATGGAGTAGAAACTCCTTTAAGGAGTTGATGTAAATATCAAGAAGTTCTCCTTCGGGAGAACAGTTATGAAAAAAAAATCCTTTGTAAACCTCTATCTTTTATCTTCTATCATGAAAGTTTTTATTCTGTAAAACCTGAAGTCCTTGAGCCCGTTGAAGTACCGCTGAGGCAGGAGGCCGTTAGGGAAATTAAGGGTTGGATTGGTCCCTTGCAGAAGAATTAGAAACTTTCAAGAAGAAAATACAAGAAGAAAAAAGGTATAAATTTTATTTCAAACTGTTAAACTACTTCAAGATTGATATTTTATATCTCTCCTTAAAATCTTAAAAAGAATTAAAATTCAACACAAAAAACTAAGATTTTGATTAAATTAAAAAATGATGTTTATAAACAAACACAAAAAGAAATCGATTAACAACTATCGAAACAAATGATTTTTCAATCTAAACAATTTAGTCAAAATATGACTACAAAAAATAATGAATTTTGTAAATTCAAAGGATTAATTCCACAACTAAACAATTTCAAAATTGTTTATGTTAGTCAACAATTGTCGACTAATAATTTGAAGAATTCATATTGGAATTATCTATTGATTATTATAATCGATGAATAATTCATTTGAATTTTATATTCAAAATACTATGCATCTTTTGAATTTTATAGTCAAAATACTGTGCATCTTTTGAATTTTATATTCAAAATACTATGCATCTTTTTCTTTTTTAATCGACTAAAAAGAAAAGAAAGTACTATGCGTCTTTTTCTTTTAATCATCCGATTAAATAAAAAAGATTCCCTTAACATAAAGAAATTTTAATTCAATATTGTAAATTCCATTTACAAGAACCAAGTATACAATGAGTATGCACCAAGATTTCCTTAAAAAAGAAATCCGTCAGGTTAATCAAGAATTAACCGAAAATCAAAGTCTAATTAACCAATTAGAACAGTCTCTTAAGATATCACCTAGAAATAGGACAGATGAACGTGTTCAGTTTAATGGTCTTAAAGCTAACCGCTTTAGGCTAAAAGTAGAACTCAACCGTCTTACTAACCAAGTTTTCTAACTAATGAGTCTTAACCAGACCACAAAACTTCTAAAGGACTTAATGATCCCTTTAGTTTAATTTACCAGAAATTCTGAAGTACCTGATGTTATTTCTTAAAAATTAATGGAAAATAACAGTTTATTTAAAAACGATTCAGATGAGTCTGAAGAAATAACTGAAGTAATAAACTTTAGTGAAAACGAAAAACGTTTTGTATCAGATTACATTACAGGATTAATTCTGATCAACTAACAAAAATTAGCAAGCTTAAGTTCAAGCTTGACACAAAACAGGTTTTTAATCAACCAAAAACTTTACAAAGTTTAGTTTCTAGAGCATTTTCTAGAAAAAATAAATATTTTATTGTTTTAACACCGAAGAACTTTCAGTTGACATAAAAAATACAGCTGGTGAACTTTATTTGACACTCTTAACAAAGAGTGAAATTGCAAAAATGCTTTTACATATTAAACCAGAGTTGAGAAAGTCTCTCAATATTATGGTACATATAGGAGCGGTTAAAATCCTCCTAAAAGCACAGTTTAGGGTTGGAATTAATTTTCCTACAAAAATGGCACTCGTTGATAATAGAATTATCAATAGGCAAGACGCTCTTCTGGGAGCAATTCAAGGTAATTTAGCATATGGTAAATTTATGTTTACTGTCTATCCTAAATTTGCTTTACATCGAGATTCAAAAGATTTCGACAAAACTTTGAGTTTTATACATTAGTGTGAAAGAACTGATCTTATGGAACTAGGTAATAAAGTGTTTACGATTAATTATTTAATCTCATATGCTTTAACAAATAGCACTCATTCAATTGAGTACAAAGAAAAAGAGAGTATAACCATTGAGGATATATTCTCAGACATTGGAATTGTTAAAGGCAGCAAATTCGCTGAGCCATCACAATTACAAGAAAATTGGGCAATAGATATTGCACGAAATAAACAGGTTTTAGTATCAAAACCTAGACATAGTTAGAAATAAGAGATTCAAGTAATACTGAACAATTAATTCGTTCTATGTTAGAAAGAATAGATGGATATGGTAGAATTTTAAAAGGAGTTATTGGAGAATAATGTCTTCAAAACCAATTTTAGATTATTTACAATATCTTGATCAACAAATCACCTATGAAGAGGCTGATATACAAAATTGGTTTATTAGAATAAATCAAATAAAAGAAGATTTTATGTTAAGTCATAAAACACTCTTAATATTAATATTATTCAGAATAACATTTTTGCTTCTAAACAAAAAATTATTGAGCTTAGAATTAAAAAAAAAAAACAATTATATCTGTAACATGACTACACTTTTGAAAATAGAGGAACTTGTTAAAGATTTAATTAGAAAGTTGGATAGTCTATCTACCAACGAAAATCTTGAGATAACTGCTGCAAAAATCATCCAAGATGTTTCAAACAAAATTGATGAAAAAGTGAATTCAAAAACTTTTATGCCCGAAAGGCAAAAAGAAAAAATAGATGATGAAAAAAACTTTCAAAAATATTCATTTCCAAACTTCAACGTTGGAAATCCATCTCTTGGAAGTTTTAAAAGTCCAAATGCATTAACATGGCCTTTCGGATCAACTTTAAATGACCAATAAAGGTCAAACGAAAAACTTTTTAAGAAATATAAATTTAGAGATTTCTAGACATTATTTCTTTATCGAAAGAAATAATCAAAGAATTTATGAATTACATTCGGATTGGAACATTCATCCTTATGACAAACTTTTTGAATTAACTGATTTAAAAAGAAAAAAATCTTTTATGGAAAAAGATATTCCAAAAGTAAAAGATATAAATATTATTTTATCTTGTGGATAAAATGAGTTCCATTGTTAAAAAATTGGAACAAATTTTAGATGAACAATTGGATACCCTTCCAGTTGAACAGATAATAGAACTTGTTAATCTCATTACTTTAGATGACAAGGAATGTGAACAAAAATTCTCTGAAGATAAAATCTTAAATGAAAGATATTTTTCTGAGAAAAAAGAACAGGTCTTTGTTTTGAAGAATGAAGAATCAAGAAGCTTTCCTGTTAAGAAAGAAGGACCCGAAACTGAAGAAAGTTCTTCAGATACGGAATAACGGAAATGTCTTCGAGACAAAGAACTTACCATGCCTCTACTAGCAAAGGTAACAGGCGTAGAAAAAAGAATATGGAATTTTCCATGTCATATCATAAAGGTATACCTGATTATAATAGTGATGACAATGGTAGTGCAACTACTGTTAATACTATTAAAATTGATTGTATCTTCAACCTCGACAAAAGAAAAGAGGTAATTGATAAATGGAACACTGAGATCAGTCTAATCATTCAGACTAATTCAGTAGAGTTCTCTCAGGCTAAGGCTTTGTTATTATTATTAGAACATAAGTCTGCAGGAATCATACAAAATTTCATCAAAGGGACAACTTGGGATGAAGATTTGCATGGTATAGATCTTTTTGATCAAATCATAAATGCAATATACATGATGTTTTTAGGTCTCGATCTAATTACAGATAAAGACCGAGAAAATCAAAAAATATTAGAAAAAGCAAGACAAAATCTTGCTAAAGCACAGCTTTGTGACATATGTCTGTTAGACGATTTCACTTGTCTTTATGAAACTAATTTATATAAATTAGGCACAGGTGAATTCCATTCATAGATTGATGCTTACTTAATGAAAATTCCCATCGTCGAAGAAAAGGCGAAAGAGCAATGGAACAAAGAAACGAATCAATTTACGATGCATTCTCTTGGGTTTGCTACAAGAATTGTTAAAGAAGAAATTGCATCCTATTGTGATCTTTCTGACAAACAAAAACAGTTAAAACGTTTTAACGAAAACTGTTGTAAAAAACTCGCTGAGTTACCACAATTATCTTTTGGCTGTGAACCAACAAAAGATAAAAATTATTTCAAAAATAAATATAAAAATAAATATAAAACAAAAACTAAAAAACGTTTTTGGAAAACCAAGAAAAGAAAATTTTCTCCTGGAAAATACTTTTCAAAAGAAAAACCTAAGGTTTGTCCTCAAGGGAAGAAAAAATGTCGTTGCTGGATATGTTCTGAAGAAGGACACTATGCCAACGAATGTCCCAACAGACAAAAGTTTCTGGAAAAATTAAAAATTATTTCGAAAGCGGAAACTGAAGGAAATTTTCCTTCTGAAAATATTTTTGATGCCTATACACAAGTATATGCATTAGAAATATTAGACAACCCGTCATCCGATTCTTCTACAGAAGACTCAGAATGAAGTCCAACCACTCTTTTTGTTGGGGGATAAAGATAAACAAAACGATTTTGAAATCTGTTTATTAAAAAATTATTTATTTCTTGAAAACAAAAAAAAATTTTTGATGGAAATAATAAACATTTTGTCAGATGACAGACACGGTTGTCAAGATATTCATTCAACAATGAGCATCTTAAGGGGGCCAAAAAATGTGTTAACTGATAGCTTGACACGCGATTTTCAGAAATCGTAAGCAATGACATCATTGTCATCCTTGCTCCTATAAATAGAAGGTTTTCTTCATCAAAAATCGTCACCTTCATTTTCAAAAAGCTTTTAAAAAGAAAGGAGGATGAAAGATTTAAGGGCTTTACGCCTAAAGAAATTGTCTTTATAAAAAACTTCCAGTATGGAAGAAGAACTTAAAGCTCTACGTCTCAAAGAAAAAAATCTAGAAATAGAATTAAGATCTATCAGAGATCAGATCAGTGTCTACACGACCATGATCTTAACTGGAAATTCTGTCCAGGATGCTGAAAAGCTAAAAACAGAATCTAGTCCAGTGCAAACGGCGACTGGTAAAGACTCAATAAATCCGTTGATCCCTGATGCTTTGGGAAAAAGCATGCCAGAGGCCTCATAAGCCAGGCGAGACCTTCATTCAAAGAAGGCTAACATTCGATTGACCCCTGGGTCTACATTTTCGGAGGTTGTCCATTTACGAAAAATGGAAAAAAGAAGATTCATCTTCTTCTAGCAGCTCAGATGCAAACGGCTCTGCAGCCAAGAAAACAAATCCGTTCACTCCTGTTGCTTTGGAAAAAAAACAAAAATAGATTAAATGAAGAGCTAAAATATTCATCTAGCCCAGAAGCAAACGGCTCTCGTAAAGGCACATCAAATCCGTTGATGGCTGACAGTTTGCCAAAAACTGAAAAGGTCTCTCTCAGACCAAGTTACTCCCAAGTAACACAAATACCAGAAAAGCATAATTCAAGATTTTATGTCATTTTCGATGGTGACCACATAGGAATATATGAAGATTGGGGTATAGTCAAAAATTACATTGAAAAAAGTGACTATCCATTAAAAAAATTTGGGTCGTTATCACAAGCCCAACAAGAAGCTACCCGATGTTCAGCAAACCTCGGGAAAAAGGAAATACCTTTAAAAGTAACAATTATTCCTGAACCATTGAGGTCCAAGAAAAAAGAAAGAGTCATTGAATTCAGAATCAACACTTTCTCAAAATCAACAATAAATGAAGAGAAAGAAGAAAAAGATATTATTTCTTTAAAAGAATTCAGAACAATTTGGTCAAAGGTTAGAGCCATAAACCAAGACGATTTCGAGTTCGAACATATTTACACAGAAGACAGGGCTACTAACAGTCTTATTATCTTTTGTCCAGGTGCAAGCCCAGAACTAGTTTCTCTAGCATTTTCTGCTGGATTAGCAAAGTTCATCTACCCTTCTCCTAAGTTACATGAAATAAGTAATTTATCTGAAGGAATGAAGAAAGCCATCAAGAATCTTCGAAACAAAATTGCTTCTGCAAGAGATGCTAACATCTTCATCAACTGTACTTCTACACTCCTTGACTGGTACCAAGGAACAACCCTTCCAGGTTACCATCACTTAGAAATTGGCATAGCCAAAGCTAGAACGGTCAACCCTTCAAGAATGATGAAAGAAGAATATGAAGACTATGAAAAATGGTTACATATCAGGACCAAAGGATTTTTACAAATCCTAGAAAAGCTACAAAAAATTAAAGTAGGAAGCTTTAACAAAGTTAATTATTGCAGCACTAACTGCATAATTACTAGCTATAGTGGAACTCCTTTACCACTATATGAAAAAGAAGCTTTAGAAAGGATGGAGCAACGCATCATCTTCAATAAAGTAGAAGCAGGCCCCGCCACTAAAGAACAACTTTGTCAAAAGTTGCAACGCACATATGAGAACCATCAGTGCGAATACTGCAAAGCATCTTCTTCAGAAGAAAACAAAAACTCAACTGAAAAAGACAGCTACTTTTCAGAAGAAGACAATCGAGAACCGGCCCCAACACATGGGTATGTCGATTAAAAAACGTCATCCATGACGAATAATGGAGGGCTATAATGGTCTTTTGTAAAATTCTCTTCTGCTATATAAAGAAGATGAATTCTTTAGTTTTAGACATCCCCTGGCTGAATCCTCTCCTCAATTCTCAAATTGAGAAACCTCTCACCTAAACCCCTCGTCCCTTTTCCTTCACCTACTTTACTTTTCATGTTTTGAACTTTCTTAAGTTCTAAGCATTTGTTTTAGTATGGAGTAGAAACTCCTTTAGGAGTTGATGTAAATATCAAGAAGTTCTCCTTTGGGAGAACAGTTATGAAATAAAAACTCCTTTGTAAACCTCTATCTTTTATCTTCTATCATGAAAGTTTTTATTCTGTAAAACCTGAAGTCCTGGAGCCCGTTCAAGTACCGCTGAGGCAGGAGGCCGTTAGGGAAATTAAGGGTTGGATTGATCCCTTGCAGAAGAATTAGAAACTTTCAAGAAGAAAATACAAGAAGAAAAAAGGTATAAATTTTATTTCAAACTGTTAAACTACTTCAAGATTGATATTTTATATCTCTCCTTAAAATCTTAAAAAGAATTAAAATTCAACACAAAAAACTAAGATTTTGATTAAATCAAAAAATGATGTTTATAAACAAACACAAAAAGAAATCGATTAACAACTATCGAAACAAATGATTTTTCAATCTAAAAAATTTAGTCAAAATATGACAACAAAAAATAATGAATTTTGTAAATTCAAAGTATTAATTCCACAATTAAACAATTTCAAAATTGTTTATGTTAGTCAACAATTGTCGACTAATAATTTGAAGAATTCATATTCGAATTATCTATTGATTATTATAATCGATGAATAATTCATTTGAATTTTATATTCAAAATACTGTGTATCTTTTGAATTTTATATTCAAAATACTATGTTGATTATAAAATTCATTTGAATAAAATTCAAAAGATGCACAGTATTTTGAATATAAAATTCAAATGAATTATTTATCGATTATAATAATCAATAGATAATTCGAATATGAATTCTTCAAATTATTAGTGGACAATTGTTGACTAACATAAACAATTTTGAAATTGTTTAGTTGTGGAATTAATCCTTTGAATTTACAAAATTCATTATTTTTTGTAGTCATATTTTGACTAAATTTTTTAGATTGAAAAATCATTTGTTTCGATAGTTGTTAATCGATTTCTTTTTGTGTTTGTTTATAAACATCATTTTTTTATTTAATCAAAATCTTAGTTTTTTGTGTTGAATTTTAATTCTTTTTAAGATTTTAAGGAGAGATATAAAATATCAATCTTGAAGTAGTTTAACAGTTTGAAATAAAATTTATACCTTTTTTCTTCTTGTATTTTCTTCTTGAAAGTTTCTAATTCTTCTGCAAGGGACCAATCCAACCCTTAATTTCCCTAACGGCCTCCTGCCTCAGCGGTACTTCAACGGGCTCCAGGACTTCAGGTTTTACAGAATAAAAACTTTCATGATAGAAGATAAAAGATAGAGGTTTACAAAGGATTTTTTTTTTCATAATTGTTCTCCCGAAGGAGAACTTCTTGATATTTACATCAACTCCTTAAAGGAGTTTCTACTCCATACTAAAACACATGCTTAGAACTTAAGAAAGTTTAAAACATGAAAAGTAAAGTAGGTGAAGGAAAAGCGACGAGGGGTTTAGGTGAGAGGTTTCTCAATTTGAGAATTGAGGAGAGGATTCAGCCAGGGGATTTTCTATCCTTATGAATTCAACTTCTTTATATAGGAGAAGTGAATTTTACAAAACACCATTATAGCCCTTGATTAATCGTCATGGATGACGTTTTTTAGTCGACAAACCCATGTGTTGGGTCCGGTTTCCGCCTGTCTTTATCTGAAAAGTAGTTGTCTTTATTAGAAGGACCACTTTTGTCAGATTTTTCTTTGGTGTAGAATTCCTTATAGCTCATGAACTGATGGCTTTCCTGTGCCCCTTGCATTATTTTGCAGAGTCTCTGTTTTGTAGTAGGACTCACATCAACTTTGTTGAAGATAATGCGTTGCTCCATTTTTTTCCAAAGCTTCCTTTGATATTGGGGTTCCACTATGACTCGTGAAGATATAGAAATTGCTTTAGCGGAATTTCCTTTTTTCCACACTCGGCTGAGTATCGAGTGGCTTCTTGTTGGGCTTGTAATAAAGACCCAAACTTCTTGAACGTTACCTGTCTTCTAGAAACATGTTGAGGCACTATGGACCAATCTTCGTATATGCCTCTATGCTCTCCATCAAAAATGACATAAAATCTAGAATTAGATTTTACCGTTTCTTGAATATTTTGGGAGTAACTTGGTCTGATAGAGACCTGTTCAGTTTTTGGCAAACTGTCAGCCATCAACGGATTTGATGTTCCTTTACCAGAGCCGTTTGCTACTGGGCTAGATGAAGATCGTAGTTCTTCATTAACTTTATATTTGCTGTTTTCCAAAGCAACATGAGTCAACGGACTTGATTTTTCTTTACCTTTAGCCGTTTGTAAAGAAATAGATTCAGATTGTATTCTTTCGGAATCCTGTTCTGAATTAACAGTTGTGTCTAGACTTTCGTCATAGAGAGCTATTTTTTCTTGAATAGCTTTTAATTCTATTAAAAGAATTTTTTCTTTTAAGCGTAAAGCCTTTAAATTCTCCATTTTTTCAAAAATATGCCTTTCTTTTTGTAAGAGTGATTGGTGATGCCTTTAGTTTGAAGGGTGTGTGCTCCTTAAATAGGCATGAAAAGCATTTGAATTTAGAAAATAATTTTGAAATGCGTATTTTGTTTACGTATTTTGAAAATCTCGTGTCAAGCAGTCAGCTAGCACGTTTTTGGCCCCCTCAAGATGCTCAATATCGAAAGAATATCTTGAAAACCACATTTGCCACCTGACAAGACGGCCTTGTTTATTATCTCCCGAAATTTTTGTTTTCAGAAAATAAGTAAAATTTTTATTATCTGTCCCGACAAGAAATTTTATAGGAGTAAGATAAATAGAAAATTTAGAAATAGTGTTTTTTACCGCAAGTAATTCTTTTTCATTACTGTGGTAATTTCTTTCGACTTGTTTAAAGCTTCCAGAAGTATACTTACATATTTCTTCTTTTTCGGCTGTTCTGGCCTTCAAAACTCCTCCCCAATAATCATGAGAAGCATCTGTTTCTATAATTAAAAATTCATTTTCTTTTGGAAGATAAAGTTTAGGAAAACTGGTTAGGTTTTTCTTTATCTTTTTTATATAGTCTACATCGGATTGTTTCCATTCCCAAATGTAGTCCTTTTTTAATTTAACCTGTAAAGGTTTCCTAAGTTCTGCGAGCTTAGGAATGTATCCTTCAGCATAGGTTAAAATGCCTAAAAATCTTTGAAGATGTTTTTTATCTTCTAAAGTATCTGGGAATTTGTGTAAATTTTCCATGATATGTTTTTGTGGACAATGAGTCCCTTGGTCTATTTCAAGACCCAAAAAGTTTATCTTTGTTTTAAAAAGATTAGCTTTCTTTTTTGATAAAATGATTTCATATTTTTCAATTGTTTTTAAAACTGATAAAACATGAAAATAATGTTTATCTTCTGAGTTCGAGAAAACTATAATGTCGTCGACATAGACGGTACAGTAATTTTCTAAACCTCTTAAAGCATTTTGCATATGTCTTTGGAATATGCTTGGTGCTTGCTTTAATCCAAAAGGGACTACCTTCCATTGATAATGACCATCTGGACATGTGAATGCGGTTAGTAACTGAGATTCTTCATCTAACAGTACCTGCCAGAAACCATTTTTGCAATCGAAACTGGAAAAATAGGTTTTTCCTCTCAAGAGAGTTAGTAGTTCCTGCATACAAGGAAGATTATGGCTGTCGCCTTTAGTAGCTGCATTGATTGCATTGTAATTCACAACCATGCGCTTTTTCCCTCTTCTTTTTTCAGCCTCATTTTTAACTAAAAATGCTGGCGATATGTGAGGAGATATACTTGGAATAATTAATTTTAAATCAAGTAATTCTTTAATTTGTTTATTAAATTCTTCTCTGTCCTGAGGACTGTACTTCATAGGTTTTACCCTGATAACAGTTTTAGGATCAATGAGTTCTATTGATGCTTTCATCCATTTTTTGGATTTTTCAGGATCAAGAGGATTTTCTGAACAAACCTTTTCAAGTAGTTCTTCAATTTTTTGAAATTTTTGTATTTCAATTACAAACATTTTTTCTGCTTTTATAACCTCTTGAGCTATATTAGTTCCAGGAATTTGTTTTATCTTTGAATCTTTTTTCATGGATTTAAGAAAATCTGGTCTTCCAATTTGAAGAGCCTTTTTGACCTTTTTAATCAAAATCATTTCTTGATCAAGATGAAAAGATACTCTGTCTAACCACTGAGTGAAAGGTCCATAAAGTTGACAGAAATTATTTCCAAGAAGTAAATCCATACCGGAATCTTGTCCGCTGGGCACGACCCCGTGTACAGAAGCGTATCTGTACTATCAAGATTTCCCCAGATTCTGCGAATCTTAGAGTTGACCACGGCCCCGTGTCCGCTGGGCACGCCCCCGTGGTGGGTGATAGAAGCTTCTACAACTTTGTCTTTTCTGCAGACACTTGGGCACGCCCCCGTGCTCATTGAGCACGGGGCGTGTTCAGCCTTCTGTTTTCTTATTTTTGCTTGGGAAGATGCTGTTGGGGGGTCTGGCATGCCACGTTTGTTCCTTTTCATGTATTTATGTTAGATTTAGCTGCTTTTTTGCTTCTTTTGTTCATTTGAGCTCATTTAATCCTGAAAATACAAAAGGAAGATAAAAACACACTTTTTCCAACATTAGTACTAAAAAAGGGTTAGTTTTATGTCATATTTGATGTAATTTATAGGTTGCATTTTGCACACATCACCAGTACACCATTCACGCACTAAACATATAGACGTTAGGCATCATTTTATTCACGATTGTGCTGAAAACGGTTTAATTGATGTAGTTAGAGTTGACACCTTAGAAAACTATGTACACCTGTTTACAATGATATTTGATCAGACGAGGTTCGATAAATTAGTTCGAATGATCGGGATGATAAACCCTGAGTAGGATGGTTGCATAAGTCCTCATGGAAACTTTATTTTTTTTGTTCCTTTGTACAGGTTACTGCTTTTCGTAAAACACAAAAATCGAAAAAGATTTTACTTAGTTGTAGGATATTTTTACAAAAATCTAAAAACATTAGAAAATGAAAAATTGAGGACGCGTTGATTGTGAGAAGATATGATAGTACATCGGCAGTCACATCTTTTACGGGGTATCTTACAAAATTAAAACCTAAACTGTTGATAGCTTCATTATATGTTGTAACCATAGGTTTTACGTGTTAATAAGAACCTGTTTTTGATATATAAAGATAACGAACTGCGTAACTTGTGTGTAACATATCTCAGATATATGGTCTTGGTACCATAATTTCGTTTGAGAGATTACCAAAATTCTGAGATCCTAGGTTTTTATATCTGGGTATTATATTTGGTCTTCTGATTTTGTGTCGCTTAGACCTCATATATAACTTTGCTAAGCGCTTCGTTTGTGTGCAAACCCTCCAGGTGGATTTCTTTTCTGCCTAACAGTCATCACCAAATGATCTGTTCAAAGCTTGTCACCACCGGGTGAACAACTGAAAATATATGTTACCACCAAGTACATAATACTGAAAAAAATGCCAAAGTGCAGCAAAAGATACCAAACCGTTGGTACACCACCTAAAGTTGAGCCTTCTTCTCTCTTTAGGTATTCAATCAAAGGAAAATTTGGCTGATTTATTCACAAAAGGACTTCTCATTACTCAACATAGTGAGTTATGTTCTTCAATTAACATGTATCTATTGATTATTATAATCGATGAATAATTCATTTGAATTATTCTATATTGTAAATGCTATTTACAAAAACTAGGTATACAATGAGTATGCATAAACCAATTTTGTATATCAGCCTCTTCATAGGTGATTTGTTGATCAAGATATTGTAAATAATCTAAAATTGGTTTTGAAGACATTATTCTCCAATAACTCCTTTTATTGGTCCCTTGCAGAAGAATTAGAAACTTTCAAGAAGAAAATACAAGAAGAAAAAAGGTATAAATTTTATTTCAAACTGTTAAACTACTTCAAGATTGATATTTTATATCTCTCCTTAAAATCTTAAAAAGAATTAAAATTCAACACAAAAAACTAAGATTTTGATTAAATCAAAAAATGATGTTTTAATGGAAAATAACAGTTTATTTAAAAACGATTCAGATGAGTCTGAAGAAATAACTGAAGTAATAAACTTTAGTGAAAACGAAAAAGGTTTTGTATCAGATTACATGATTAATTCTGATCAACTAGCAAAAATTAGCAAACTTAAATTCAAGCTTGACACAAAACAGGTTTTTAATCAACCAAAAACTTTACAAAGTTTAGTTTCTAGAGCCTTTTCTAGAAAAAATAAAATATTTTATTCTTTTAACACTGAAGAACTTTCAGTTGACATAAAAAATACAGCTGGTAAAGTTTATTTGCCACTCTTAACAAAGAGTGAAATTTCAAAAAAGCTTTTACATATTAAACCAGAGTTGAGAAAGTCTCTCAATATGGTACATATAGGAGCGGTTAAAATCCTCCTAAAAGCACAGTTTAGGGATGGAATTAATTTTCCTATAAAAATGGCACTCGTTGATAATAGAATTATCAATAGGCAAGACGCTCTTCTGGGAGCAATTCAAGGTAATTTAGCATATGGTAAAATTATGTTTACTGTCTATCCTAAATTTGCTTTACATCGAGATTCAAAAGATTTCGACAAAACTTTGAGTTTTATACATCAGTGTGAAAGAACTGATCTTATGGAACCAGGTAATAAAGTGTTTACGATTAATTATTTAATCTCATATGCTTTAACAAATAGCACTCATTCAATTGAGTACAAAGAAAAAGAGAGTATAATCATTGAGGATATATTCTCAGACATTGGAATTGTTGAAGGCAGCAAATTCACTGAGCCATCACAATTACAAGAAAATTGGGCAATAGATATTACACGAAATAAACAGGTTTTAGTATCAAAACCTAGACATAGTTATGCTGGAAACTCTTTACAAATAAGAGATTCAAGTAATACTGAACAATTAATTCGTTCTATGTCAGAAAGAATAGATGGATATGGTAGAATTTTAAAAGGAGTTATTGGAGAATAATGTCTTCAAAACCAATTTTAGATTATTTACGATATCTTGGTCAACAAATCACCTATGAAGAGGCTGATATACAAAATTGGTTTATTAGAATAAATCAAATAAAAGAAGATTTTATGTTAAGTCATAAAACAAAATCTCTTAATATTAATATTATTAAGAAAAACATTTTTGCTTCTAAGCAAAAAATTATTGAGCTTAGAACTAAAAAAACAGTTATATCTGTAACATGACTACTCTTTTGAAAATAGAGGAACTTGTTAAAGATTTAATTAGAAAGTTGGATAGTCTATCTACCAACGAAAATCTTGAGTTAACTGCTGCAAAAATCATCAAAGTTGTTTCAAACAAAATTGATGAAAAAGTGAATTCAAAAACTTTTATGCCCGAAAGGCAAAAAGAAAAAATAGATGATGAAAAAAGCTTTCAAAAATATTCATTTCCAAACTTCAACGTTGGAAATCCATCTCTTGGAAGGTCTAAAAGTCCAAATGCATTAACATGGCCTTTCGGATCAACTTCAAATGACCAATAAAGGTCAAATGAAATTTTTTTTAAGAAATATAAATTTAGAGATTTCTAGACATTATTTCTTTATTGAAAGAAATAATCAAAGAAGTTATGAATTACATTCGGATTGGAACATTCATCCTTATGACAAACTTTTTGAATTAACTGATTTAAAAAGAAAAAATTCTTTTATGGAAAGAGATATTCAAAAACTAAAAGATAAAAAGATTATTTTATCTTGTGGATAAAATGAGTTCCATCATTAAAAAATTGGAACAAATTTTAGATGAACAATTGGATACCCTTCCAGTTGAACAGATAATAGAACTTGTTAATCTCATTACTTTAGATGACAAGAAATGTGAACAAAAATTCTCTGAAGATAAAATCTTAATTGAAAGATATTTTTCTGAGAAAAAAGAACAGGTCTTTGTTTTGAAGAATGAAGAATCAAGAAGCTTTCCTGTTAAGAAAGAAGAACCCGAAACTTAAGAAAGTTCTTCAGATACGGAAATGTCTCCGAGACAAAGAACTTACCATGCCTCTACTAGCAAAGGTATCAAGCGTAGAAAAAAGAATACGGAATTTTCCATGCCGTATCATAAAGGTATACCTGATTATAATAGTAATGACAATGGTAGTGCAACTACTATTAATACTATTAAAATTGATTGTATCTTCAATCTCGACAAAAGAAAAGAGGTAATTGATAAATGGAACACTGAGATCAGTCTAATCATTCAGACTAATTCAGTAGAGTTCTCTCAGGCTAAGGCTTTGTTATTATTATTATTAGAACATAAGCCTGCAGGAATCATACAAAATTTCATCAAAGGGACAACTTGGGATGAAGATTTGCATGGTATAGATCTTTTTGATCAAATCATAAATGCAATATACATGATTTTTTTAGGTCTCGATCTCATTACAGATAAAGACCGAGAAAATCAAAAAATATTAGAAAAAGCAAGACAAAATCTTGCTAAAGCACAGCTTTGTGACATATGTCTGTTAGACGATTTCACTTGTCTTTGTGAAACTAATTTATATAAATTAGGCACAGGTGAATTCCATTCATGGATTGATGCTTACTTAATGAAAATTAACATCGTCGGAGAAAAGGCGAAACAGCGATGGAATAAAGAAAAGAATCAATTTACGATGCATTCTCTTGGGTTTGCTACAAGAATTGTTAAAGAAGAAATTGCATCCTATTGTGATCTTTCTGACAAACAAAAACAGTTAAAACATTTTAACGAAAACTGTTGTAAAAAACTCGCTGAGTTACCACAATTATCTTTTGGCTGTGAACCAACAAAAGATAAAAATTATTTCAAAAAGAAATATAAAAATAAATATAAAACAAAAACTAAAAAACGTTTTTGGAAAACCAAGAAAAGAAAATTTTCTCCTGGAAAATACTTTTCTAAAGAAAAACCTAAGGTTTGTCCTCAAGGGAAGAAAAAATGTCGTTGCTGGATATGTTCTGAAGAAGGACACTATGCCAACGAATGTCCCAACAGACAAAAGTTTCCGGAAAAATTAAAAATTATTTCGAAAGCGGAAACTGAAGGAAATTTTCCTTCTGAAAATATTTTTGATGCCTATACACAAGTATATGCATTAGAAATATTAGACAACTCGTCATCCGATTCTTCTACAGAAGACTCAGAATGAAGTCCAACCACTCTTTTTGTTGGGGGATAAAGATAAACAAAACGATTTTGAAATCTGTTTATTAAAAAATTATTTATTTCCTGAAAACAAAAAAATTTTTTTGATGGAAATAATAAACATTTTGTCAGATGACAGACACGGTTGTCAAGATATTCATTCAACAATGAGCATCTTAAGGGGGCCAAAAAATGTGTTAACTGATAGCTTGACACGCGATTTTCAGAAATCGTAAGCAATGACATCATTGTCATCCTTGCTCCTATAAATAGAAGGTTTTCTTCATCAAAAATCATCACCTTCATTTTCAAAAAGCTTTTAACTGGAAATTCTGTCCAGGATGCTGAAAAAGCTAAAAACAGAATCTAGTCCAGTGCAAATGGCGACCGGTAAAGACTCAACAAATCCGTTGATCCCTGATGCTTTGGGAAAAAGCATGCCAGAGGCCTCACAAGCCTGGCGAGACCTTCATTCAAAGAAGGCTAACATCCGATTGACCCCTGGGTCTACATTTTCGGAGGTTGTCCATTTACGAAAAATGGAAAAAGAAGATTCATCTTCTTCTAGCAGCTCAGATGCAAACGGCTCTGCAGCCAAGAAAACAAATCCGTTCACTCCTGTTGCTTTGGAAAAAAGCAAAAATAGAGTAAATGAAGAGCTAAAATCTTCATCTAGCCCAGAAGCAAACGACTCTGGTAAAGGCACATCAAATCCATTGATGGCTGACAGTTTGCCAAAAACTGAAAAGGTCTCTCTCAGACCAAGTTACTCCCAAGTAACACAAATACCAGAAAAGCATAATTCAAGATTTTATGTCATTTTCGATGGTGACCACATAGGAATATATGAAGATTGGGGTATAGTCAAAAATTACATTGAAAAAACTGACTATCCGTTCAAAAAATTTGGGTCATTATCACAAGCCCAACAAGAAGCTACCCGTTATTCATCAAACCTCGGGAAGAAGGAAATACCTTTAAAAGTAACAATTATTCCTGAACCATTGAGGTCCAAGAAAAAAGAAAGAGTCATTGAATTCAGAAACAACACTTTCTCAAAATCAACAATAAATGAAGAGAAAGAAGAAAAAGATATTATTTCTTTAGAAGAATTCAGAACAATTTGGTCAAAGGTTAGAGCCATAAACCAAGACGATTTCGAGTTCGAACATATTTACACAGAAGACAGGGCTACTAAAAGTCTTATTATCTTTTGTCCAGATGCAAGCCCAGAACTAGTTTCTCTAGCATTTTCTGCTGGATTAGCAAAGTTCATCTACCCTTATCCTAATTTACTTGAAATAAGTAATTTATCTGAAGGAATGAAGAAAGTCATCAAGAATTTTCGAAACAAAATTGCTGCTGCAAGAGATGCTAACATCTTCATCAACTGTACTTCTACACTCCCTGACTGGTACCAAGGAACAACCCTTCCAGGTTACCGTCACTTAGAAATTGGCATAGCCAAAGCCAGAACGGTCAACCCTTCAAGAATGATGAAAGAAGAATATGAAGACAATGAAAAATGGTTACATATCAGGACCAAAGGATTTTTACAAATCCTAGAAAACCTACAAATAATTAAAGTAGGAAGCTTTAACAAAGTTAATTATTGCAGCACTAACTACATAATTACTAGCTATAGTGGAACTCCTTTACCACTATAAGAAAAAGAAGCTTTAGAAAGGATGGAGCAACGCATCATCTTCAATAAAGTAGAAGCAGGCCCCGCCACTAAAGAACAACTTTGTCAAAAGTTGCAACGCACATATGAGAACCATCAGTGCGAATACTGCAAAGCATCTTCTTCAGCAGAAAACAAAAACTCAACTGAAAAAGACAGCTACTTTTCAGAAGAAGACAATCGAGAACCGGACCCAACACATGGGTATGTCGATTAAAAAACGTCATCCATGACGATTAATGAAGGGCAATAATGGTCTTTTGTAAATTCTCTTCTGCTATATAAAGAAGATGAATTCTTTAGTTTTAGACATCCCCTGGCTGAATCCTCTCCTCAATTCTCAAATTGAGAAACCTCTCACCTAAACCCCTCGTCGCTTTTCCTTCACCTACTTTACTTTTCATGTTTTAAACTTTCTTAAGTTCTAAGCATGTGTTTTAGTATGGAGTAGAAACTCCTTTAAGGAGTTGATGTAAATATCAAGAAGTTCTCCTTCGGGAGAACAGTTATGAAAAAAAAATCCTTTGTAAACCTCTATCTTTTATCTTCTATCATGAAAGTTTTTATTCTGTAAAACCTGAAGTCCTTGAGCCCGTTGAAGTACCGCTGAGGCAGGAGGCCGTTAGGGAAATTAAGGGTTGGATTGGTCCCTTGCAGAAGAATTAGAAACTTTCAAGAAGAAAATACAAGAAGAAAAAAGGTATAAATTTTATTTCAAACTGTTAAACTACTTCAAGATTGATATTTTATATCTCTCCTTAAAATCTTAAAAAGAATTAAAATTCAACACAAAAAACTAAGATTTTGATTAAATTAAAAAATGATGTTTATAAACAAACACAAAAAGAAATCGATTAACAACTATCGAAACAAATGATTTTTCAATCTAAACAATTTAGTCAAAATATGACTACAAAAAATAATGAATTTTGTAAATTCAAAGGATTAATTCCACAACTAAACAATTTCAAAATTGTTTATGTTAGTCAACAATTGTCGACTAATAATTTGAAGAATTCATATTGGAATTATCTATTGATTATTATAATCGATGAATAATTCATTTGAATTTTATATTCAAAATACTATGCATCTTTTGAATTTTATAGTCAAAATACTGTGCATCTTTTGAATTTTATATTCAAAATACTATGCATCTTTTTCTTTTTTAATCGACTAAAAAGAAAAGAAAGTACTATGCGTCTTTTTCTTTTAATCATCCGATTAAATAAAAAAGATTCCCTTAACATAAAGAAATTTTAATTCAATATTGTAAATTCCATTTACAAGAACCAAGTATACAATGAGTATGCACCAAGATTTCCTTAAAAAAGAAATCCGTCAGGTTAATCAAGAATTAACCGAAAATCAAAGTCTAATTAACCAATTAGAACAGTCTCTTAAGATATCACCTAGAAATAGGACAGATGAACGTGTTCAGTTTAATGGTCTTAAAGCTAACCGCTTTAGGCTAAAAGTAGAACTCAACCGTCTTACTAACCAAGTTTTCTAACTAATGAGTCTTAACCAGACCACAAAACTTCTAAAGGACTTAATGATCCCTTTAGTTGAATTTACCAGAAATTCTGAAGTACCTGATGTTATTTCTTAAAAATTAATGGAAAATAACAGTTTATTTAAAAACGATTCAGATGAGTCTGAAGAAATAACTGAAGTAATAAACTTTAGTGAAAACGAAAAAGGTTTTGTATCAGATTACATTACAGGATTAATTCTGATCAACTAACAAAAATTAGCAAGCTTAAGTTCAAGCTTGACACAAAACAGGTTTTTAATCAACCAAAAACTTTACAAAGTTTAGTTTCTAGAGCATTTTCTAGAAAAAATAAATATTTTATTGTTTTAACACCGAAGAACTTTCAGTTGACATAAAAAATACAGCTGGTGAAGTTTATTTGACACTCTTAACAAAGAGTGAAATTGCAAAAATGCTTTTACATATTAAACCAGAGTTGAGAAAGTCTCTCAATATTATGGTACATATAGGAGCGGTTAAAATCCTCCTAAAAGCACAGTTTAGGGTTGGAATTAATTTTCCTATAAAAATGGCACTCGTTGATAATAGAATTATCAATAGGCAAGACGCTCTTCTGGGAGCAATTCAAGGTAATTTAGCATATGGTAAATTTATGTTTACTGTCTATCCTAAATTTGCTTTACATCGAGATTCAAAAGATTTCGACAAAACTTTGAGTTTTATACATTAGTGTGAAAGAACTGATCTTATGGAACCAGGTAATAAAGTGTTTACGATTAATTATTTAATCTCATATGCTTTAACAAATAGCACTCATTCAATTGAGTACAAAGAAAAAGAGAGTATAACCATTGAGGATATATTCTCAGACATTGGAATTGTTAAATGCAGCAAATTCGCTGAGCCATCACAATTACAAGAAAATTGGGCAATAGATATTGCACGAAATAAACAGGTTTTAGTATCAAAACCTAGACATAGTTATGCTGGAAACTCTTTACAAATAAGAGATTCAAGTAATACTGAACAATTAATTCGTTCTATGTTAGAAAGAATAGATGGATATGGTAGAATTTTAAAAGGAGTTATTGGAGAATAATGTCTTCAAAACCAATTTTAGATTATTTACAATATCTTAATCAACAAATCACCTATGAAGAGGCTGATATACAAAATTGGTTTATTAGAATAAATCAAATAAAAGAAGATTTTATGTTAAGTCATAAAACACTCTTAATATTAATATTATTCAGAATAACATTTTTGCTTCTAAACAAAAAATTATTGAGCTTAGAATTAAAAAAAAAAACAATTATATCTGTAACATGACTACACTTTTGAAAATAGAGGAACTTGTTAAAGATTTAATTAGAAAGTTGGATAGTCTATCTACCAACGAAAATCTTGAGATAACTGCTGCAAAAATCATCCAAGATGTTTCAAACAAAATTGATGAAAAAGTGAATTCAAAAACTTTTATGCCCGAAAGGCAAAAAGAAAAAATAGATGATGAAAAAAACTTTCAAAAATATTCATTTCCAAACTTCAACGTTGGAAATCCATCTCTTGGAAGTTTTAAAAGTCCAAATGCATTAACATGGCCTTTCGGATCAACTTTAAATGACCAATAAAGGTCAAACGAAAAACTTTTTAAGAAATATAAATTTAGAGATTTCTAGACATTATTTCTTTATTGAAAGAAATAATCAAAGAATTTATGAATTACATTCGGATTGGAACATTCATCCTTATGACAAACTTTTTGAATTAACTGATTTAAAAAGAAAAAATTCTTTTATGGAAAAAGATATTCCAAAAGTAAAAGATATAAATATTATTTTATCTTGTGGATAAAATGAGTTCCATCGTTAAAAAATTGGAACAAATTTTAGATGAACAATTGGATACCCTTCCAGTTGAACAGATAATAGAACTTGTTAATCTCATTACTTTAGATGACAAGGAATGTGAACAAAAATTCTCTGAAGATAAAATCTTAAATGAAAGATATTTTTCTGAGAAAAAAGAACAGGTCTTTGTTTTGAAGAATGAAGAATCAAGAAGCTTTCCTGTTAAGAAAGAAGGACTCGAAACTGAAGAAAGTTCTTCAGATACGGAATAACGGAAATGTCTTCGAGACAAAGAACTTACCATGCCTCTACTAGCAAAGGTAACAGGCGTAGAAAAAAGAATATGGAATTTTCCATGCCATATCATAAAGGTATACCTGATTATAATAGTGATGACAATGGTAGTGCAACTACTGTTAATACTATTAAAATTGATTGTATCTTCAACCTCGACAAAAGAAAAGAGGTAATTGATAAATGGAACACTGAGATCAGTCTAATCATTCAGACTAATTCAGTAGAGTTCTCTCAGGCTAAGGCTTTGTTATTATTATTAGAACATAAGTCTGCAGGAATCATACAAAATTTCATCAAAGGGACAACTTGGGATGAAGATTTGCATGGTATAGATCTTTTTGATCAAATCATAAATGCAATATACATGATGTTTTTAGGTCTCGATCTAATTACAGATAAAGACCGAGAAAATCAAAAAATATTAGAAAAAGCAAGACAAAATCTTGCTAAAGCACAGCTTTGTGACATATGTCTGTTAGACGATTTCACTTGTCTTTATGAAACTAATTTATATAAATTAGGCACAGGTGAATTCCATTCATAGATTGATGCTTACTTAATGAAAATTCCCATCGTCGAAGAAAAGGCGAAAGAGCAATGGAACAAAGAAACGAATCAATTTACGATGCATTCTCTTGGGTTTGCTACAAGAATTGTTAAAGAAGAAATTGCATCCTATTGTGATCTTTCTGACAAACAAAAACAGTTAAAACGTTTTAACGAAAACTGTTGTAAAAAACTCGCTGAGTTACCACAATTATCTTTTGGCTGTGAACCAACAAAAGATAAAAAATATTTCAAAAATAAATATAAAAACAAATATAAAACAAAAACTAAAAAACGTTTTTGGAAAACCAAGAAAAGAAAATTTTCTCCTGGAAAATACTTTTCAAAAGAAAAACCTAAGGTTTGTCCTCAAGGGAAGAAAAAATGTCGTTGCTGGATATGTTCTGAAGAAGGACACTATGCCAACGAATGTCCCAACAGACAAAAGTTTCTGGAAAAATTAAAAATTATTTCGAAAGCGGAAACTGAAGGAAATTTTCCTTCTGAAAATATTTTTGATGCCTATACACAAGTATATGCATTAGAAATATTAGACAACCCGTCATCCGATTCTTCTACAGAAGACTCAGAATGAAGTCCAACCACTCTTTTTGTTGGGGGATAAAGATAAACAAAACGATTTTGAAATCTGTTTATTAAAAAATTATTTATTTCTTGAAAACAAAAAAATTTTTTTGATGGAAATAATAAACATTTTGTCAGATGACAGACACGGTTGTCAAGATATTCATTCAACAATGAGCATCTTAAGGGGGCCAAAAAATGTGTTAACTGATAGCTTGACACGCGATTTTCAGAAATCGTAAGCAATGACATCATTGTCATCCTTGCTCCTATAAATAGAAGGTTTTCTTCATCAAAAATCGTCACCTTCATTTTCAAAAAGCTTTTAAAAAGAAAGGAGGATGAAAGATTTAAGGGCTTTACGCCTAAAGAAATTGTCTTTATAAAAAACTTCCAGTATGGAAGAAGAACTTAAAGCTCTACGTCTCAAAGAAAAAAATCTAGAAATAGAATTAAGATCTATCAGAGATCAGATCAGTGTCTACACGACCATGATCTTAACTGGAAATTCTGTCCAGGATGCTGAAAAGCTAAAAACAGAATCTAGTCCAGTGCAAACGGCGACTGGTAAAGACTCAATAAATCCGTTGATCCCTGATGCTTTGGGAAAAAGCATGCCAGAGGCCTCATAAGCCAGGCGAGACCTTCATTCAAAGAAGGCTAACATTCGATTGACCCCTGGGTCTACATTTTCGGAGGTTGTCCATTTACGAAAAATGGAAAAAAGAAGATTCATCTTCTTCTAGCAGCTCAGATGCAAACGGCTCTGCAGCCAAGAAAACAAATCCGTTCACTCCTGTTGCTTTGGAAAAAAAAACAAAAATAGAGTAAATGAAGAGCTAAAATATTCATCTAGCCCAGAAGCAAACGGCTCTCGTAAAGGCACATCAAATCCGTTGATGGCTGACAGTTTGCCAAAAACTGAAAAGGTCTCTCTCAGACCAAGTTACTCCCAAGTAACACAAATACCAGAAATGCATAATTCAAGATTTTATGTCATTTTCGATGGTGACCACATAGGAATATATGAAGATTGGGGTATAGTCAAAAATTACATTGAAAAAAGTGACTATCCATTAAAAAAATTTGGGTCGTTATCACAAGCCCAACAAGAAGCTACCCGATGTTCAGCAAACCTCGGGAAAAAGGAAATACCTTTAAAAGTAACAATTATTCCTGAACCATTGAGGTCCAAGAAAAAAGAAAGAGTCATTGAATTCAGAATCAACACTTTCTCAAAATCAACAATAAATGAAGAGAAAGAAGAAAAATATATTATTTCTTTAAAAGAATTCAGAACAATTTGGTCAAAGGTTAGAGCCATAAACCAAGACGATTTCGAGTTCGAACATATTTACACAGAAGACAGGGCTACTAACAGTCTTATTATCTTTTGTCCAGGTGCAAGCCCAGAACTAGTTTCTCCAGCATTTTCTGCTGGATTAGCAAAGTTCATCTACCCTTCTCCTAAGTTACTTGAAATAAGTAATTTATCTGAAGGAATGAAGAAAGCCATCAAGAATTTTCGAAACAAAATTGCTTCTGCAAGAGATGCTAACATCTTCATCAACTGTACTTCTACACTCCCTGACTGGTACCAAGGAACAACCCTTCCAGGTTACCATCACTTAGAAATTGGCATAGCCAAAGCCAGAACGGTCAACCCTTCAAGAATGATGAAAGAAGAATATGAAGACTATGAAAAATGGTTACATATCAGGACCAAAGGATTTTTACAAATCCTAGAAAAGCTACAAAAAATTAAAGTAGGAAGCTTTAACAAAGTTAATTATTGCAGCACTAACTGCATAATTACTAGCTATAGTGGAACTCCTTTACCACTATATGAAAAAGAAGCTTTAGAAAGGATGGAGCAACGCATCATCTTCAATAAAGTAGAAGCAGGCCCCGCCACTAAAGAACAACTTTGTCAAAAGTTACAACGCACATATGAGAACCATCAGTGCGAATACTGCAAAGCATCTTCTTCAGAAGAAAACAAAAACTCAACTAAAAAAGACAGCTACTTTTCAGAAGAAGACAATCGAGAACCGGCCCCAACACATGGGTATGTCGATTAAAAAACGTCATCCATGACGAATAATGGAGGGCTATAATGGTCTTTTGTAAAATTCTCTTCTGCTATATAAAGAAGATGAATTCTTTAGTTTTAGACATCCCCTGGCTGAATCCTCTCCTCAATTCTCAAATTGAGAAACCTCTCACCTAAACCCCTCGTCCCTTTTCCTTCACCTACTTTACTTTTCATGTTTTGAACTTTCTTAAGTTCTAAGCATTTGTTTTAGTATGGAGTAGAAACTCCTTTAGGAGTTGATGTAAATATCAAGAAGTTCTCCTTTGGGAGAACAGTTATGAAATAAAAACTCCTTTGTAAACCTCTATCTTTTATCTTCTATCATGAAAGTTTTTATTCTGTAAAACCTGAAGTCCTGGAGCCCGTTCAAGTACCGCTGAGGCAGGAGGCCGTTAGGGAAATTAAGGGTTGGATTGATCCCTTGCAGAAGAATTAGAAACTTTCAAGAAGAAAATACAAGAAGAAAAAAGGTATAAATTTTATTTCAAACTGTTAAACTACTTCAAGATTGATATTTTATATCTCTCCTTAAAATCTTAAAAAGAATTAAAATTCAACACAAAAAACTAAGATTTTGATTAAATCAAAAAATGATGTTTATAAACAAACACAAAAAGAAATCGATTAACAACTATCGAAACAAATGATTTTTCAATCTAAAAAATTTAGTCAAAATATGACAACAAAAAATAATGAATTTTGTAAATTCAAAGTATTAATTCCACAATTAAACAATTTCAAAATTGTTTATGTTAGTCAACAATTGTCGACTAATAATTTGAAGAATTCATATTCGAATTATCTATTGATTATTATAATCGATGAATAATTCATTTGAATTTTATATTCAAAATACTGTGTATCTTTTGAATTTTATATTCAAAATACTATGTTGATTATAAAATTCATTTGAATAAAATTCAAAAGATGCACAGTATTTTGAATATAAAATTCAAATGAATTATTTATCGATTATAATAATCAATAGATAATTCGAATATGAATTCTTCAAATTATTAGTGGACAATTGTTGACTAACATAAACAATTTTGAAATTGTTTAGTTGTGGAATTAATCCTTTGAATTTACAAAATTCATTATTTTTTGTAGTCATATTTTGACTAAATTTTTTAGATTGAAAAATCATTTGTTTCAATAGTTGTTAATCGATTTCTTTTTGTGTTTGTTTATAAACATCATTTTTTTATTTAATCAAAATCTTAGTTTTTTGTGTTGAATTTTAATTCTTTTTAAGATTTTAAGGAGAGATATAAAATATCAATCTTGAAGTAGTTTAACAGTTTGAAATAAAATTTATACCTTTTTTCTTCTTGTATTTTCTTCTTGAAAGTTTCTAATTCTTCTGCAAGGGACCAATCCAACCCTTAATTTCCCTAACGGCCTCCTGCCTCAGCGGTACTTCAACGGGCTCCAGGACTTCAGGATTTACAGAATAAAAACTTTCATGATAGAAGATAAAAGATAGAGGTTTACAAAGGATTTTTTTTTTCATAATTGTTCTCCCGAAGGAGAACTTCTTGATATTTACATCAACTCCTTAAAGGAGTTTCTACTCCATACTAAAACACATGCTTAGAACTTAAGAAAGTTTAAAACATGAAAAGTAAAGTAGGTGAAGGAAAAGCGACGAGGGGTTTAGGTGAGAGGTTTCTCAATTTGAGAATTGAGGAGAGGATTCAGCCAGGGGATTTTTTATCCTTATGAATTCAACTTCTTTATATAGGAGAAGTGAATTTTACAAAACACCATTATAGCCCTTGATTAATCGTCATGGATGACGTTTTTTAGTCGACAAACCCATGTGTTGGGTCCGGTTTCCGCCTGTCTTTATCTGAAAAGTAGTTGTCTTTATTAGAAGGACCACTTTTGTCAGATTTTTCTTTGGTGTAGAATTCCTTATAGCTCATGAACTGATGGCTTTCCTGTGCCCCTTGCATTATTTTGCAGAGTCTCTGTTTTGTAGTAGGACTCACATCAACTTTGTTGAAGATAATGCGTTGCTCCATTTTTTTCCAAAGCTTCCTTTGATATTGGGGTTCCACTATGACTCGTGAAGATATAGAAATTGCTTTAGCGGAATTTCCTTTTTTCCACACTCGGCTGAGTATCGAGTGGCTTCTTGTTGGGCTTGTAATAAAGACCCAAACTTCTTGAACGTTACCTGTCTTCTAGAAACATGTTGAGGCACTATGGACCAATCTTCGTATATGCCTCTATGCTCTCCATCAAAAATGACATAAAATCTAGAATTAGATTTTACCGTTTCTTGAATATTTTGGGAGTAACTTGGTCTGATAGAGACCTGTTCAGTTTTTGGCAAACTGTCAGCCATCAACGGATTTGATGTTCCTTTACCAGAGCCGTTTGCTACTGGGCTAGATGAAGATCGTAGTTCTTCATTAACTTTATATTTGCTGTTTTCCAAAGCAACATGAGTCAACGGACTTGATTTTTCTTTACCTTTAGCCGTTTGTAAAGAAATAGATTCAGATTGTATTCTTTCGGAATCCTGTTCTGAATTAACAGTTGTGTCTAGACTTTCGTCATAGAGAGCTATTTTTTCTTGAATAGCTTTTAATTCTATTAAAAGAATTTTTTTCTTTTAAGCGTAAAGCCTTTAAATTCTCCATTTTTTCAAAAATATGCCTTTCTTTTTGTAAGAGTGATTGGTGATGCCTTTAGTTTGAAGGGTGTGTGCTCCTTAAATAGGCATGAAAAGCATTTGAATTTAGAAAATAATTTTGAAATGCGTATTTTGTTTACGTATTTTGAAAATCTCGTGTCAAGCAGTCAGCTAGCACGTTTTTGGCCCCCTCAAGATGCTCAATATCGAAAGAATATCTTGAAAACCACATTTGCCACCTGACAAGACGGCCTTGTTTATTATCTCCGGAAATTTTGTTTTCAGAAAATAAGTAAAATTTTTATTATCTGTCCCGACAAGAAATTTTATAGGAGTAAGATAAATAGAAAATTTAGAAATAGTGTTTTTTACCGCAAGTAATTCTTTTTCATTACTGTGGTAATTTCTTTCGACTTGTTTAAAGCTTCCAGAAGTATACTTACATATTTCTTCTTTTTCGGCTGTTCTGGCCTTCAAAACTCCTCCCCAATAATCATGAGAAGCATCTGTTTCTATAATTAAAAATTCATTTTCTTTTGGAAGATAAAGTTTAGGAAAACTGGTTAGGTTTTTCTTTATCTTTTTTATATAGTCTACATCGGATTGTTTCCATTCCCAAATGTAGTCCTTTTTTAATTTAACCTGTAAAGGTTTCCTAAGTTCTGCGAGCTTAGGAATGTATCCTTCAGCATAGGTTAAAATGCCTAAAAATCTTTGAAGATGTTTTTTATCTTCTAAAGTATCTGGGAATTTGTGTAAATTTTCCATGATATGTTTTTGTGGACAATGAGTCCCTTGGTCTATTTCAAGACCCAAAAAGTTTATCTTTGTTTTAAAAAGATTAGCTTTCTTTTTTGATAAAATGATTTCATATTTTTCAATTGTTTTTAAAACTGATAAAACATGAAAATAATGTTTATCTTCTGAGTTCGAGAAAACTATAATGTCGTCGACATAGACGGTACAGTAATTTTCTAAACCTCTTAAAGCATTTTGCATATGTCTTTGGAATATGCTTGGTGCTTTCTTTAATCCATAAGGGACTACCTTCCATTGATAATGACCATCTGGACATGTGAATGCGGTTAGTAACTGAGATTCTTCATCTAACAGTACCTGCCAGAAACCATTTTTGCAATCGAAACTGGAAAAATAGGTTTTTCCTCTCAAGAGAGTTAGTAGTTCCTGCATACAAGGAAGATTATGGCTGTCGCCTTTAGTAGCTGCATTGATTGCATTGTAATTCACAACCATGCGCTTTTTCCCTCTTCTTTTTTCAGCCTCATTTTTAACTAAAAATGCTGGCGATATGTGAGGAGATATACTTGGAATAATTAATTTTAAATCAAGTAATTCTTTAATTTGTTTATTAAATTCTTCTCTGTCCTGAGGACTGTACTTCATAGGTTTTACCCTGATAACAGTTTTAGGATCAATGAGTTCTATTGATGCTTTCATCCATTTTTTGGATTTTTCAGGATCAAGAGGATTTTCTGAACAAACCTTTTCAAGTAGTTCTTCAATTTTTTGAAATTTTTGTATTTCAATTACAAACATTTTTTCTGCTTTTATAACCTCTTGAGCTATATTAGTTCCAGGAATTTGTTTTATCTTTGAATCTTTTTTCATGGATTTAAGAAAATCTGGTCTTCCAATTTGAAGAGCCTTTTTGACCTTTTTAATCAAAATCATTTCTTGATCAAGATGAAAAGATACTCTGTCTAACCACTGAGTGAAAGGTCCATAAAGTTGACAGAAATTATTTCCAAGAAGTAAATCCATACCGGAATCTTGTTGGTAGATAGTAGGAATGGTAAATGGTTCTCCAGAAAAATAGATGATAAGATTTCTACAAACCTTATTTAACTTAATGACTTCTTTGTTAGCAACAATTACCTTGATATCTTTGGGAGTGTTTTCCCATAGGTTATTAGGAATTACGTGTTTGTTTGCCAAACAAAGACTTTCCCCTATGTCAACATAGCAATGTAGGGCGATTGTTTTATATCCTTTGAAAAAGACATTTCCTTTGATATAAATTGAATTTGGATTAGTTATATTTGAATAAGCTAATTCAAAATCGTGAATTTGTTTATCCTCATCCCCCCAACTAAAAGAGTGATTAGGCTTCAACTCAATATCTGAAGAGATTTCTTCAGTTTCGTTGTTCATTTTTCATTGTAAAGATTTGTTCTTTATTTGAAAAATATTTTTCTTTTAAGTTTTTATAAAACTTTTGTTTACGTTTTTTGTTTTCAAAAGTCATAAGCTGAAGAAGCTTATGAATTTGATAAAGTTTCAATTTTTTCTTTAAAATTTTGTTCAAACTTTTGAGTAACGGGAATCATTTTATCCACAAGATAGAATAATTTTTGTTTCTTTGAGTCTTTGTATTTCCTTTTCCAGAAGGGAATTTGTTCTTTTTAAAGCAGTTAATTCAAAAAGTTTTTCAGAAGGATGAATACACCAATCAAGGTGTAACTCATAAATTCTTTGATTATTTCTTTGTAAATAGAAATAATGCATAAAAATCTTTAGATTAATTTTTCTAAAAGATTTTTTCATTTGTCTTTTATTGGTCATTTGAAGTTGAACCGAAAGGCCATGTTTCATTAATTTCGTTAGAAACTTCCTTGAAAATTTCATCAATTTCTTCAGAAACTTCTTTGAGAATTTCGGCATAGACTGCTTCAGGACTTTCATCTCTATATATTATTACCTTTTTGGCTTTAAACTCAAGAATTGTTTGTTAAATATTTCTTCAGACTCTTCAGAGCTTTGTTGCTCTTTTTTAAAAAATAAGATGTTATTTCTTAAAAATTAATGGAAAATAACAGTTTATTTAAAAACGACTTAGATGAGTCTGAAGAAATAACTGAAGTAATAAACTTTAGTGAAAACGAAAAAGGTTTTGTATCAGATTACATGATTAATTCTGATCAACTAACAAAAATTAGCAAGCTTAAATTCAAGCTTGACACAAAACAGGTTTTTAATCAACCAAAAACTTTACAAAGTTTAGTTTCTAGAGCCTTTTCTAGAAAAAATAAAATATTTTATTGTTTTAACACTGAAGAACTTTCAGTTGACATAAAAAATACAGCCGGTGAAGTTTATTTGCCACTCTTAACAAAAGGTGAAATAACAAAAAAGCTTTTGCATATTAAACCAGAGTTGAGAAAATCTCTCAATATGGTACATATAGGAGCGGTTAAAATCCTCCTAAAAGCACAGTTTAGAGATGGAATTAATTTTGCTATAAAAATGGCACTCGTTGATAATAGAATTATCAATAGGCAAGACGCTCTTCTGGGAGCAATTCAAGGTAATTTAGCATATGGTAAATTTATGTTTACTATCTATCCTAAATTTGCTTCACATCGTGATTCTAAGGATTTCGACAAAACTTTGAGTTTTATACCTCAGTGTGAAATGACTGATCTTATGGAACCAGGTAATAAAGTGTTTACGATTAATTATTTAATCTCATATGCTTTAACAAATAGCACTCATTCAATTGAGCACAAAGAAAAAGAGAGTATAACCATTGAGGATATATTCTCAGATATTGGAATTGTTGAAGGCAACAAATTCGCTGAGCCATCACAATTACAAGAAAATTGGGCAATTGATATTGCACGCAATAAACAGATTCTAGGATTCGAACCTAGACACAGTTTTACTGGAACCTCTTTGCAAATAAGAGACTCTAGTAACACCGAGCAATTAATGCGAACTATGTCGAATAACATAGACAGGTATGGAGAAATTTTAGAAAAGGTTATTGGGACTTAATGCCTATAACACCTATTCTAAACTATCTACATCTTCTTGATATGCAAATTGCTTATGAAGAAGGAAAGATTCATATTTCTTTAATTCGGATAAAACAATTAAAGAAAAAGTTTATGATGAGTCAAAAAATAAACGTTCGCAACATAAAAATTGCTAAAAGAAACGTCTTAACTTTTATGATAGATCATAAAAGAAAATCTCGTAACTTAAAAATTGCTAATAGAAATATTTTCGCTTCTAAACAAAAAATTCTAGAGTTTAAAGCCAAAAAGGCAATAATATATAGAGATGAAAGTCTTGAAGCAGTCTATGCCGAAATTCTCAAAGAAGTTTATGAAGAAATTGATGAAATTTTCAAGGAAGTTTCTAACGAAATTAATGAAACATGGCCTTTCGGCTCAACTTCAAATGACCAATAAAGGACAAATGAAAAAATCTTTTAGAAAAATTAATCTAAAGATTTTTATGCATTATTTCTATTTATAAAGAAATAATCAAAGAATTTATGAGTTACACCTTGATGGGTGTATTCATCCTTCTGAAAAACTTTTTGAATTAACTGCTTTAAAAAGAACAAATTCCCTTCTGGAAAAAGAAATACAAAGACTCGGAGAAACAAAAATTATTCTATCTTGTGGATAGAATGATTCCCGTTACTCAAAAGTTGGAACAAAATTTTAAAGAAAAATTTGAAACTTTATCAAATTCATAAGCTTGTTCAGCTCATGACTTTTGAAAACAAAAAACGTAAACAAAAGTTTTATAAAAACTTAAAAGAAAAATATTTTTCAAATAAAGAAAAATCTTTACAATGAAAAATGAACAACGAAACTGAAGAAATCTCTTAAGATATCGAGTTGAAGCCTAATCACTCTTTTAGTTGGGGGGATGAGGATAAACAAATTCATGATTTTGAATTAGCTTATTCAAATATAACTAATCCAAATTCAATTTATATCAAAGGAAATGTCTTTTTCAAAGGATATAAAACAATCGCCCTACATTGCTATGTTGACACAGGGGCAAGTCTTTGTTTGGCAAACAAACACGTAATTCCTAATGACCTATGGGAAAACACTCCCAAAGATATCAAGGTAATTGTTGCTAACAAAGAAGTCATTAAGTTAAATAAGGTTTGTAGAAATCTTATCATCTATTTTTCTGGAGAACCATTTACCATTCCTACTATCTACCAACAAGATTCAGGTATGGATTTACTTCTTGGAAATAATTTCTGTCAACTTTATGGACCTTTCACTCAATGGTTAGACAGAGTATCTTTTCATCTTGATCAAGAAATGATTTTGATTAAAAAGGTCACAAAGGCTCTTCAAATTGGAAGACCAGATTTTCTTAAATCCATGAAAAAAGATACAAAGATAAAACAAATTCCTGGAACTAATATAGCTTAAGAGGTTATAAAAGGAGAAAAAATGTTTGTAATTGAAATACAAAAATTTCAAAAAATTGAAGAACTACTTGGAAAGGTTTATTCAGAAAATCCTATTGATCCTGAAAAATCCAAAAAATGGATGAAAGCATCAATAGAACTCATTGATCCTAAAACTGTTATCAGGGTAAAACCTATGAAGTACAGTCCTCAGGACAGCGAAGAATTTAATAAACAAATTAAAGAATTACTTGATTTAAAATTAATTATTCTAAGTAAATCTCCTCACATGTCGCCAGCATTTTTAGTTGAAAATGAGGCTGAAAAAAGAAGAGGGAAAAAACGCATGGTTGTGAATTACAAAGCAATCAATGCAGCTACTAAAGGCGACAACCATAATCTTCCTTGTATGCAGGAACTACTAACTCTCTTGAGTGGAAAAACCTATTTTTCCAGTTTCGATTGCAAAAATGGTTTCTGGCAGGTACTGTTAGATGAAGAATCTCAGTTACTAACCGCATTCACATGTCCAGATGGTCATTATCAATGGAAGGTAGTCCCTTTTGGATTAAAGCAAGCACCAAGCATATTCCAAAGACATATGCAAAATGCTTTAAGAGGTTTAGAAAATTACTGTACCGTCTATGTCGACGACATTATAGTTTTCTCGAACTCAGAAGATAAACATTATTTTCATGTTTTATCAGTTTTAAAAACAATTGAAAAATATGGAATCATTTTATCAAAAAAGAAAGCTAATCTTTTTAAAACAAAGATAAACTATTTGGGTCTTGAAATAGACCAAGGGACTCATTGTCCACAAAAACATATCTTGAAAAATTTACACAAATTCTCAGATACTTTAGAAGATAAAAAACATCTTCAATGATTTTTAGGCATTTTAACCTATGCTAAAGGATACATTCCTAAGCTCGCAGAACTTAGGAAACCTTTACAGGTAAAATTAAAAAAGGACTACATTTGGGAATGGAAACAATCCGATGTAGACTATATCAAAAAGATAAAGAAAAACCTAACCAGTTTTCCTAAACTTTATCTTCCAAAAGAAAATGAATTTTTAATCATAGAAACAGATGCTTCTCATGATTATTGGGGAGGAGTTTTGAAGGCCAGAACAGCCGAAAAAGAAGAAATATGTAAGTATACTTCTGGAAGCTTTAAACAAGCTGAAAGAAATTACCACAGTAATGAAAAAGAATTATTTGCGGTAAAAAACACTATTTCTAAATTTTCTATTTATCTTACTCCTGTAAAATTTCTTGTCAGGACAGATAATACAAATTTTACTTATTTTCTGAAAATAAAAATTTCGGGAGATAATAAACAAGGCCGTCTTGTCAGGTGGCAAATGTGGTTTTCAAGATATTCTTTCGATATTGAGCATCTTGAGGGGGCCAAAAACGTGCTAGCTGGTTGCTTGACATGAGATTTTCAAAATACGTAAACAAAATACGTATTTCTAAATTATTTTCTAAGTTCAAATGCTTTTCATGCCTATTTAAGGAGCACACACCCTTCAAACTAAAGGCATCACCAATCACTCTTACAAAAAGAAAGGCATATTTTTGAAAAAAAATGGAGAATTTAAAGGCTTTACGCTTAAAAGAAAAAATTCTTTTAACAGAATTAAAAGCTATTCAAGAAAAAATAGCTCTCTATGACGAAAGTCTAGACACAACTGTTAATTCAGAACAGGATTCCGAAAGAATACAATCTGAATCTATTCCTTTACAAACGGCTAAAGGTAAAGAAAAATTAAGTCCGTTGACTCCTGTTGCTTTGGAAAAAAGCAAATATAAAGTTAATGAAGAACTACGATCTTCATCTAGCCCAGTAGCAAACGGCTCTAGTAAAGGCACATCAAATCCGTTGATGGCTGACAGTTTGCCAAAAACTGAACAGGTCTCTATCAGACCAAGTTACTCCCAAAATATTCAAGAAACGGTAAAATCTAATTCTAGATTTTATGTCATTTTTATGGAGAGCATAGAGGCATATACAAAGATTGGTCCATAGTGTCTCAACATTTTTCTGGAAGACATGTAACGTTCAAGAAGTTTGGGTCTTTATCAAAAGCCCAACAAGAAGCCACTCGATACTCAGCCGAGTGTGGAAAAAAGGAAATTCCGCTAAAGCAATTTCTATATCTTCACGAGTCATAGTGGAACCCCACTATCAAAGGAAGCTTTGGAAAAAATGGAGCAACGCATTATCTTCAACAAAGTTGATGTGAGTCCTGCTACAAAACAGAGACTCTGCAAAATAATGCAAGGGGCACAGGAAAGCCATCAGTTCATGAGCTATAAGGAATTCTACACCAAAGAAAATTCTGACAAAAGTGGTCCTTCTAATAAAGACAACTACTTTTCAGATAAAGACAGGCGGAAGCCGGACCCAACACATGGGTTTGTCGACTAAAAAACGTCATCCATGACTATTAATCAAGGGCTATAATGGTCTTTTGTAAAATTCACTTCTCCTATATAAAGAAGTTGAATTCATAAGGATAGAAAAATCCCGGGTTGAAATCGAGAAATCAAAACCTCTCAACAACTCTCGTACCCTAACCCACTTTCAACTTTTCTTTTCCTTGATCATTCGTATGATCATTTTTATTCTCTAGTTATGTGTGCTAGTATGGAGTAGAAACTCCTTTAAGGAGTTGATGTAAATATCAAGAAGTTCTCCTTCGGGAGAACAGTTATGAAATAAAAACTCCTTTGTAAACCTCTATCTTTTATCTTCTATCATGAAAGTTTTTATTCTGTAAAACCTGAAGTCCTGGAGCCCGTTGAAGTACCGCTGAGGTAGGAGGCCGTTAGGGAAATTAAGGGTTGGATTGGTCCCTTGCAGAAGAATTAGAAATTTTCAAGAAGAAAATACAAGAAGAAAAAAGGTATAAATTTTATTTCAAACTGTTAAACTACTTCAAGATTGATATTTTATATCTCTCCTTAAAATCTTAAAAAGAATTTAATTCAACACAAAAAACTAAGATTTTGATTAAATCAAAAAATGTTGTTTATAAACAAACACAAAAAGAAATCGATTAACAACTATCGAAACAAATGATTTTTCAATCTAAAAAATTTTAGTCAAATTATGACTACAAAAAATAATGAATTTTGTAAATTCAAAGGATTAATTCCACAATTAAACAATTTCAAAATTGTTTATGTTAGTCAACAATTGTCGACTAATAATTTCAAGAATTCATATTCGAATTATCTATTGATTATTATAATCAATGAATAATTCATTTGAATTTTATATTCAAAATACTGTGCATCTTTTACTTTTAGTCATTCGACTAATTAAAAAAGATTCCTTTAAAAAAGAATTTTATATTCTATATTGTAAATGCTATTTACAAAAACTAGGTATACAATGAGTATGCATCAAGATTTCCTTAAAAAAGAAATCCGTCGGGTTAATCAAGAATTAACCGAAAATCAAAGTCTAATTAACCAATTAGAACAGTCTCTTACGAGATCACCTAGAAATAGGACAGCTGAACGTGTTAAGTTTAATGGTCTTAAAGCTAACCGCTTTAGGCTAAAAGTAGAACTCAACAGTCTTACTGACCAAGTTTTCTAACTAATGAGTCTTAACCAGACCACGAAACTTCTAAAGGACTTAATGAACCCTTTAGTTGAATTTACCAGAAATTCTGCGGAGGTACTTCAGAATTTCTGGTAAATTCAACTAAAGGGTTCATTAAGTCCTTTAGAAGTTTTGTGGTCTGGTTAAGACTCATTAGTTAGAAAACTTGGTCAGTAAGACTGTTGAGTTCTACTTTTAGCCTAAAGCGGTTAGCTTTAAGACCATTAAACTGAACACGTTCAGCTGTCCTATTTCTAGGTGATCTCGTAAGAGACTGTTCTAATTGGTTAATTAGACTTTGATTTTCGGTTAATTCTTGATTAACACGACGGATTTCTTTTATAAGGAAATCTTGATGCATACTCATTGTATACCTAGTTTTTGTAAATAGCATTTACAATATAGAATATAAAATTCTTTTTTAAAGGAATCTTTTTTAATTAGTCGAATGACTAAAAGTAAAAGATGCACAGTATTTTGAATATAAAATTCAAAAGATGCATAGTATTTTGAATATAAAATTCAAAAGATGCACAGTATTTTGAATATAAAATTCGAATGAATTATTCATCGATTAAAATAATCAATAGATAATTCGAATATGAATTCTTCAAATTATAAGTCGACAATTGTTGACTAACATAAACAATTTTGAAATTGTTTAATTGTGGAATTAATCCTTTGAATTTACAAAATTCATTATTTTTTGTAGTCATATTTTGACTAAATTTTTTAGATTGAAAAATCATTTGTTTCGATAGTTATTAATCGATTTCTTTTTGTGTTTGTTTATAAACATCATTTTTTGATTTAATCAAAATCTTAGTTTTTTTGTTGAATTTAATTCTTTTTAAGATTTTAAGGAGAGATATAAAATATCAATCTTGAAGTAGTTTAACAGTTTGAAATAAAATTTATACCTTTTTTCTTCTTGTATTTTATTCTTGAAAATTTCTAATTCTTCTGCAAGGGACCAATCCAACCCTTAATTTCCCTAACGGCCTCCTGCCTCAGCGGTACTTCAACGGGCTGCAGGACTTCAGGTTTTACAGAATAAAAACTTTCATGATAGAAGATAAAAGATAGAGGTTTACAAAGGAGTTTTTATTTCATAACTGTACTCCCGAAGGAGAACTTCTTGATATTTACATCAACTCCTTAAAGGACTTTCTACTCCATACTAAAACACATGCTTAGAACTTAAAAAGTTCAAAACATGAAAAGTAAGGTAGGTGAAGGAAAAGGGACAAGGGGTTTAGGTGAGAGATTTCTCAATTTGAGAATTGAGGAGAGGATTCAGCCAGGGGATGTCCTATCCTTATGAATTCAACTTCTTTATATAGGAGAAGTGAATTTTACAAAAGACCATTATAGCCCTTGATTAATCGTCATGGATGACGTTTTTTAGTCGACAAACCCATGTGTTGGGTCCGGCTTCCGCCTGTCTTTATCTGAAAAGTAGTTGTCTTTTTTAGAAGGACCACTTTTGTCAGAATTTTCTTTGGTGTAGAATTCCTTATAGCTCATGAACTGATGGCTTTCCTGTGCCCCTTGCATTATTTTGCAGAGTCTCTGTTTTGTAGTAGGACACACATCAACTTTGTTGAAGATAATGCGTTGCTCCATTTTTTCCAAAGCTTCCTTTGATAGTGGGGTTCCACTATGACTCGTGAAGATATAGAAATTGCTTTAGCGGAATTTCCTTTTTTCCACACTCGGCTGAGTATCGAGTGGCTTCTTGTTGGGCTTGTAATAAAGACCCAAACTTCTTGAACATTACCTGTCTTCCAGAAACATGTTGAGACACTATGGACCAATCTTCGTATATGCCTCTATGCTCTCCATCATAAATGACATAAAATCTAGAATTAGATTTTACCGTTTCTTGAATATTTTGGGAGTAACTTGGTCTGATAGAGACCTGTTCAGTTTTTGGCAAACTGTCAGCCATCAATGGATTTGATGTGCCTTTACCAGAGCCGTTTGCTACTAGGCTAGATGAAGATCGTAGTTCTTCATTAACTTTATATTTGCTTTTTTCCAAAGCAACAGGAGTCAACGGACTTGATTTTTCTTTACCTTTAGCCGTTTGTAAAGGAATAGATTCAAATTGTATTCTTTCAAAATCCTGTTCTGAATTAACAGTTGTGTCTAGACTTTCGTCATAGAGAGCTATTTTTTCTTGAATAGCTTTTAATTCTATTAAAAGAATTTTTTCTTTTAAGCGTAAAGCCTTTAAATTCTCCATTTTTTTCAAAAATATGTCTTTCTTTTTGTAAGTGTGATTGGTGATGCCTTTAGTTTGAAGGGTGTGTGCTCCTTAAATAGGTATGAAAAGCATTTGAATTTTGAAAATAATTTTGAAATACGTATTTTGTTTACGTATTTTGAAAATCTCGTGTCAAGCAATCAGCTAGCACGTTTTTGGCCCCCTCAAGATGCTCAATATCGAAAGAATATCTTGAAAACCACATTTGCCACCTGACAAGACGGCCTTGTTTATTATCTCCCGAAATTTTTGTTTTCAGAAAATAAGTAAAATTTTTATTATCTGACCTGACAAGAAATTTTACACGAGTAAGATAAATAGAAAATTTAGAAATAGTGTTTTATTACCTCAAGTAATTCTTTTTCATTACTGTGGTAATTTCTTTCGGCTTGTTTAAAGCTTCCAGAAGTGTACTTACATATTTCTTTTTTTCGGCTGTTTTGGCCTTCAAAACTCCTCCCCAATAATCATGAGAAGCGTCTGTTTCTATGATTAAAAAATCATTTTCTTTTGGAAGATAAAGTTTAGGAAAACTGGTTAGGTTTTTCTTTATCTTTTTGATATAGTCTACATCGGATTGTTTCCATTCCCATATGTAATCCTTTTTTAATTTTGCCTGTAAAGGTTTCCTAAGTTCTGCGAGTTTTGGAATGTATCCTTCAGCATAGGTTAAAATGCCTAAAAATCTTTGAAGATGTTTTTTATCTTCTAAAGTATCTGGGAATTTGTGTAAATTTTCAAAGATATGTTTTTGTGGACAATGAGTCCCTTGGTCTATTTCAAGACCCAAAAAGTTTATCTTTGTTTTAAAAAGATTAGCTTTCTTTATTGATAAAATGATTCCGTATTTTTCAATTGTTTTTAAAACTGAAAAAATATGAAAATAATGTTTATCTTCTGAGTTCGAGAAAACTATAATGTCGTTGACATAGACGGTACAGTAATTTTCTAAACCTCTTAAAGCATTTTGCATATGTCTTTGGAATATGCTTGGTGCTTGCTTTAATCCAAAAGGGACTACCTTCCATTGATAATGACCATCTGGACATGTGAATGCGGTTAGTAAGTGAGATTCTTCATCTAACAGTACCTGCCAGAAACCATTTTTGCAATCGAAACTGAAAAAATAGGTTTTTCCTCTCAAGAGAGTTAGTAGTTCCTGCATACAAGGAAGATTATGGCTGTCGCCTTTAGTAGGTGCATTGATTACTCTGTAATTTACAACCATGCGTTTTTTCCCTCTTCTTTTTTCAGCCTCATTTTCAACTAAAAATGCTGGCGACATGTGAGGAGATTTACTTGGAATAATTAATTTTAAATCAAGTAATTCTTTAATTTGTTTATTAAATTCTTCTCTGTCCTGAGGACTGTACTTCAGAGGTTTTACCCTGATAACAGTTTTAGGATCAATGAGTTCTATTGATGCTTTCATCCATTTTTTGGATTTTTCAGGATCAATAAGATTTTCTGAACAAACCTTTTCAATTAGTTATCCAATTTTTTGAAATTTTTTAATTTCAATTACAAACATTTTTTTTTGCTTTTATAACCTCTTGAGCTATATTAGTTCCAGGAATTTGTTTTATCTTTGAATCTTTTTCATGGATTCAAGAAAATCTGGTCTTCCAATTTGAAGAGCCTTTGTGACATTTTTAATCAAAATCATTTCTTGATCAAGATGAAAAGATACTCTGTCTAACCATTGAGTGAAAGGTCCATAAAGTTGACAGAAATTATGTTCAAGAAGTAAATCCATACCTGAATCTTGTTGGTAGATAGTAGGAATGGTAAATGGTTTTCCAGAAAAATAGATGATAAGATTTCTACAAACCTTATTTAACTTAATGACTTATTTGTTTGCAACAATTACCTTGATATCTTTGGGAGTGTTTTCCCATAGGTCATTAGGAATTACGTGTTTGTTTGCCAAACAAAGACTTGCCCCTGTGTCAACATAGCAATGTAGGGCGATTTTTTATATCCTTTGAAAAAGACATTTCCTTTGATATAAATTGAATTTGGATTAGTTATATTTGAATAAGCTAATTCAAAATCATGAATTTGTTTATACTCATCCCCCCAACTAAAAGAGTGATTAGGCTTCAACTCGATATCTGAAGAGATTTCTTCAGTTTCGTTGTTCATTTTTCTTTGTAAAGATTTGTTCTTTATTTGAAAAATATTTTTCTTTTAAGTTTTTATAAAACTTTTGTTTACGTTCTTTGTTTTCAAAAGTCACGAGCTGAACAAGCTTAAGAATTTGATAAAGTTTCAAATTTTTCTTTAAAATTTTGTTCAAACTTTTAAGTAACGGGAATCATTTTATCCACAAGATAGAATAATTTTTGTTTCTCTGAGTCTTTGTATTTCCTTTTCCAGAAGGGAATTTGTTCTTTTTAAAGCAGTTAATTCAAAAAGTTTTTCAGAAGAATGAATACACTAATCAAGGTGTAACTCATAAATTCTTTGATTATTTCTTTGTAAATAGAAATAACACATAAAAATCTTTAGATTAATTTTTCAAAAAGATTTTTTCATTTGTCCTTTATTGGTCATTTGAAGTTGAACCGAAAGGCCATGTTAATGCATTTGGACTTTTAGAACTTTCAAGAGATGGATTTCCAACGTTGAAGTTTGGAAATGAATATTTTTGAAAGCTTTTTTCATCATCTATTTTTTCTTTTTTTGCGTTTCGGGCATAAAAGTTTTTTAATTCACTTTTTCATCAATTTTGTTTGAAACATCTTTTATGATTTTTGCAGCAGTTACCTCAAGATTTTCGTTGGTAGATAGACTATCCAACTTTCTAATTAAATCTTTAACAAGTTACTCTATTTTCAAAAGAGTAGTCATGTTACAGATATAATTGTTTTTTTAGTTCTAAGCTTAATAATTTTTTGCTTAGAAGCAAAAAAGTTTTTCTTAATAATATTAATATTAAGAGATTTTGTTTTATGACTTAACATAAAATCTTCTTTTATTTGATTTATTCTAATAAACCAATTTTGTATATCAGCCTCTTCATAGGTGATTTGTTGATCAAGATATTGTAAATAATCTAAAATTGGTTTAGAAGACATTATTCTCCAATAACTCCTTTTAAAATTCTACCATATCCATCTATTCTTTCTGACATAGAACGAATTAATTGTTCAGTATTACTTGAATCTCTTATTTGTAAAGAGTTTCCAGCATAACTATGTCTAGGTTTTGATACTAAAACCTGTTTATTTCGTGCAATATCTATTGCCCAATTTTCTTGTAATTGTGATGGCTCAGCGAATTTGTTGGCTTCAACAATTACAATGTCTGAGAATATATCCTCAATGGTTATACTCACTTTTTCTTTGTACTCAATTGAATGAGTGCTATTTGTTAAAGCATATGAGATTAAATAATTAATCGTAAACACTTTATTACCTAGTTCCATAACATCAGTTCTTTCACACTGATGTATAGAACTCAAAGTTTTGTCGAAATCTTTTGAATCTCGATGTAAAGCAAGTTTAGGATAGACAGTAAACATAAATTTACCACATGCTAAATTACCTTGAATTGCTCCCAGAAGAGCGTCTTGCCTATTGATAATTCTATTATCAATGAGTGCCATTTTTATAGGAAAATTAATTTCATCCCTAAACTGTGCTTTTAGGAGTATTTTAACCGCTCCTATATGTACCATATTGAAAGACTTTCTCAACTCTGGTTTAATATGTAAAAGTTTTTTTGCAATTTCACTCTTTGTTAATAGTGGCAAATAAACTTCACTAGCTGTATTTTTTATGTCAACTGAAAGTTCTTCAGTGTTAAAACAATAAAATATTTTATTTTTTCTAGAAAAGGCTCTAGAAACTAAACTTTGTAAAGTTTTTGGTTGATTAAAAACCTGTTTTGTGTCAAGCTTGAATTTTAGCTTGCTAATTTTTGTTAGTTGATCAGAATTAATCATGTAATCTGATACAAAACCTTTTTCGTTTTCACTAAAGTTTATTACTTCAGTTATTTCTTCAGACTCATCTGAATCGTTTTTAAATAAACTGTTATTTTCCATTAATTTTTAAGAAATAACATCTTATTTTTTAAAAAAAAGAGCAACAAGGCTCTGATACCGTTGGTACAGCACCTAAAGTTGAGCCTTCATCTCTCTTTAGGTATTCAATCAAAGGAAAATTTGGCTGGTTTATTCACAAAAGGACTTCTCAATACTCAACATAATGAGTTATGTTCTTCAATTAACATGTTTAACCCTTTGGGTTATTAAACTAGGGGGGGGGAATATAAGCGTCTTAATTTTTACAGTTTAATATAAGTTTTAAACATGTTTCTAATATATTTGTTCATTTGTGTTGTATGAGGGCTGGAGAGTAATGGGCTTGCTTGAAGCAGTGTGGGCTTATTTGCTGATATGGAAGCTAGTGGGGTGATGCTGGTATGGGCCTGCTTGTTGCTGACAAGAGAATAAAAGACTGTTATAACAACTTAACAACTCACAAAGTTGTTATAACAGTGTTGATACATATTATGTGGACGCGACTCGGTTCGTTTCAACTCGGTTCGATTCGGTTCGGTTCAACTCGGTTAGGTTCGGCTCAAGCCCGACGTCACGGCATTCCTCCGTCGTGCGCCCCAGAGTTCGACACGCGAAGCACGGAGAGCCGCGAACCGTTCCCGCTGCCACATCCTCATGACATCATCATGATGATGTCATGATGATGTCATATTTGACTAATCTCTACAATTTGCATATTTGAGAACATGTGTACGTGCATGTATTATTGGGCCTTTACAAATCACTTGGCCTTGCATTTGGGCCGATCCATTATGAATCCAATATGTAGGTCGACGAAACAACATGTGTTTCGTCGACAACAAGTGTTTCGTCGACGACTATGTTGTTTCGTCGACAACAATTGTTTCGTCGACCTGTTCAGTTTCGTCGTGTCTGTGACTATATATATTCAGATATAATTCAGTAGAACACAGAACACACACGAGAGAACCAGAGAGAGTTTACAGAGATTATTTTGTAAACCTTGTAATGTAACCGTTTCAAGTATTAATACAATGGAGTGTTAATCGTTGAGTCTTGTGTTTATCATTTACGTGTTCAAACTTGGTTTAACTTACCCGTTTGGATTCCGCACTTTCGGGTTTGTCGAAAAACAGGGAATAGAGGTTACTCGATCCTCTGGGTGGACCTACAATTGGTATCAGAGCATTGGCTCGATTCCTTGTTAAAACCAAGTTGATTTTCTTGTGTTTTTCTTGATTTTGAGCTTTGAAAAATCATACATTTTCTGGAAAAACCTTGTTAAAACCTTGAAAATCTTGATTATTTTGCTTATAGTTCATATAAAACCTTGTTATAACTCTTGTATACATGTTAGTATTGGGTTTTTGTTGAACTTTATTTGCAAATTTGTGTTCGGATATTTTTTTCAGGTAACTGGAATCTTCAAATCTTCATCAAGTTCTTCAGCATATTCAAAGTGTTCTTCAAATATTACTTGGGTTTGATCCTTGTTGAAGTATTATCATTGTGTTGTTATTATTATAATTGTTATTTGACTATTGTGTACACAAGTATGATGATGAGTTGTTAGACCGTATGAAAAAGTAAGGTGGTGTCTTTGAAAATAGAGACTATGTGCCAGGAGGATAAGGGGCTGTTTGGTAGCCTCTGAATGGTCATTAAGAGGCTACCTCTTAATGGAACCATTAAGAATTTTACCAATGAGAAGGTAGAAGAATGTGACACGTGATATTTTACTATTCAGAGGTTACCTCTTAACCATTCAGACTTGAGGTTACCTCTTATTCATTCAGAGGTTTTAAACCATTAAGAGGTAGCATCTGAATGGTCATTAAGAGGCTACCAAACAGCCCCTAAGACTTTGTGTCAGGAGGATAAGTCTTTGTTTGAAAAATCCCACAAATATCTCACCAACTCTTGAAATATTATCCATTTAGTTTCGTCGTATAACAATTCTCACATTCTGTTTCGTCGCAAAGATCTCACATTCTGTTTCGTCGCAATACAACATATCATTCTGTTTTATCGATTCGCAAAGTTCAATGAGTTTCGTCGCATAACAATTCTCACTTCTGTTTCGTCGATCATATCTAAACATCTGTTTCGTCGATTAAAAATCATCAATCAGTTTCGTCGAACATCATTGTTTCGTCGAACATCATTGTTTCGTCGAACTTCAACTTGTTTCGTCGTACTTGTTTCGTCATACATCATAATCAACTTCTTTCGTCGTACAGAATCATTAACTGTTTCGTCGAATAACATAGGTTTCGTCGAGTAATATAGTTTCGTCAAAACTTATAAAATTTTTAACAGTAGCTTTGCAAATCATATTTAACGGTTTGATTTGAGTGATTTGTTCAGGTATTCGTCATTATATACTCGAAATGAATCCGAATTGGTGGGGTACTCCGTCAAATGCAGAGAGCAAGTATACCAACACGCGTTTATGTCACACCCCTAATTTCCACGTGTCACCGGTGGGCCCGGTGGGGGTATCGTGACGTCGTTGGTATCATCATAGACAAGCAACACAATATAATAATGCACAGCGGAAGCAAAAGATAGATACATTTCAACTTTAAATAAAAATTGTAATATTAATTATCACAAGTAGTTGAAACGGATCCACAGGCGGATCGAAAATAAAATAGGATAATTGTTTAACAGTTTATTTGTCGTCCAAGCTGCGAGACCTATTGTGGACGCTCTAGAAGCCTGCCAGCCTATTACGTGTAGTACCTGCACTTAATCTTTTTGGGAAAAATACGTCAGTTTACACTGGTAAATACAATTCGACTGACTCATTTTGAAAAGGTTGAAAATTGATTTAAATGCACAAGGCACAAAACATTTTTATTAACTTGGGTCAATTATTTAATATAATAATCATGTGAACGAATTACATGTTACTTGCGTTCAGTGGCCCGGATCTAGTCCGGGCTAAAGATCAATGGACCCACCACATTCAAGAGTTATATACAGACAGGTGTACGCCTACACCCCGTACTCAGGTCGCGGCCATCTCGCAAGATGATGCCAAGGATATCCGGGACATGGTCAATTAATCCCCCAAAGGCCTTAAGTGAACAAGACTGTTTAAACGAGCCAATTAAATTATTCCAACTACCCACGCAACGGTGGAGGATTTAATGCCCGATCAAGCGGTATTTTATATACCGTAACCCAAGCCCGTATAGGGAAAATAAGCCAAAGAGTATTTACCTGAATAAGTATCAATCACAATCAAGAAAAAGGCAAGTATCTTTTACTGGTGCTCCTAATCTGGAACAAAGTTTTATAATAACCTATTAGACTTCTAACGGGTCTTTATTTAAGCCTAAGCCTAGACCGGTTAGTTTTAAATGACGATACGGTTCACGCACGATTAAGCGAAGACCGGATGGAATGTGAATTTGACCCGACAAGTTTGAAGACTTGTATAATATGGGTTTACTAAACACATTCTGGATTTTGAGACGAAAATGATAATGTTTGACCCGTTTCGGCCAATTTATGTAAACTAGTTACATAAACCGAACCGAACGCGAAAAGTGCGCTACGGGCGACCATGAGAGTCATATGCAAGTTTCCTGAGTTGATATGCTTTAAATATGTTAAAATATCAGCAAGATATCTTCTATTATGCCCCGAATGTATTTAAACTCAATTTACGCCTCGTAAGGGTATTTTGGTCATTTAAAAGGTTATAAAAGAGTTTATTTGTAAATCTGAGTTATGGGTGTGATTAATACAGAAAATATACTTAACTTATTATGTTATAACAGTGTGATATGACCCGTATGTAAAACTTATCATTTAAAATCAAACTATGCACCCTAGGGGCATTTTGGTAATTTCACAAGGGCTAATAATGCCAAAACTGGAAATCTGAGTTTATAAAGTTGTACTTACAGTTTTTATATGAAAATATGCTAATTACATCAGTAGGTATAATTCTTATATGCTTGATATGGTTATAGTATATACTATGCGTTAAAAATGCCTAAAAAGGCGATTTAGAGCCGTTTCCGGGTTTGTAAAAGAAAGCTGAGATTTTTATACTTCCAGAAGGTTCAACATACTTTATTTAATAAATAAAATCAGTAGGAAGTGGTTTGGGGTCAATCGGATTTATAAAACTCGTTTTATGACCAAAAAGGGCAGTTTCGGTATTTACCGAAGTTAACTTAAAGACCTATATTATGTTCTTCCGAAAATTAAATAAAAATCTTTAAAAATCTCAAAATATTATATAACATTAGTGTATAAAAAGTTTGATACCAAAAAGTGGGTTAAAATAGGCTTTGCGCTAAATGCGCTATTTACTTAACATAAAGCTTGTGATTTACGATATTGAGCATATCTCTTAAATTAGGCCACAAACTGATATGAAATTTTCGGTGCATGTTTATAAATCAGTAACAAATGATTTTACTCTTTCACTTTTTCAAAAATCGCGTTTTATATTAAAAAGGGCAAAATAGTCAACTTTAAGCATAAACCGGTAACATGCATATGAATCGGTTAACCATGGAATCAAGGTGTAAAATTCCAGAGGGTTAATCTTATATAAAAGTTGGTCCAAAATATGCTCTAATGCAGATCTTAACATGCATGTATGAATCAGAACCGATAGTTAAAGAAAAAGTCCATTTATGAGACTTTCGGTTCCGATTCGGGTGTAACACAGAAAATTGTCGAGTTGATCAAGTTGAAACATGTTCTTACATTATTTATAAAGTTATTTTGATGATCAAACAGGTTGCATGTAGCCTACATTACTGATTATGCTTAAATTTGCAAAAACATATTCTGTTGACTTTTTATAAAGAACTTTGACTCGACAATTAGCATGCTTAGAGTGTGAATCTGAACATATCCTTTTAGGGGTTTGTTATACTCATAAATACCAACGTATGGGTACTTTCAATTTGAGAAAATACTGAGCATATCTCGTTTAATCGTAAAGTCAAACTATATTTACGATATGTTTGACTTTTAGTAAGAACACTAAGCTAGAATGGATTTGAGGATGATATAAACACTTACAAAGGTCCTATCAGAATGCTCCAGGAGAAGTCTTGTGAGTTTTTGAAAGTTCAAGTGTTCTTGGTTTTGCAACTATGGTGATCTTTAAAGAGAGTTTGATCTGATTTATGGCTGTTTCAGATGTTTTATGGTGTTGTGGGAAGTGTCCAAAGGTCTCAGATTGCATGAAAGCTGATTGGTGAAGTCCCTGAGTCGAGTACAGCTGCAACCAACTCGCAAACAGCCCTTAAAACCGACATCTGTGCGTTTCTGTCGCTGGGCAGGTGTCGCGTAGCGCGAGGACACCGTCGCGCAACGCGAGGGTGTGGGGCGACCAGCTATACAAGTTTTTCAAAATTTGCATTTCAGTCCCTGAACTTATGATACGTGTTTAAGCTTACTTATTTGCACTCTAAACTCTTGAAATCTGATTTTTATGAACCTTGGGACTTTTGTAAACTTGGGTATGTCCTCGGTTCACTTTGCGCTTACCCGAAAAGTCACGAAATTCACGATTACGTATTTAACCTTTCGTATACGGTTTTAATCATAACTTTCTCATACGTTCACGAAACTTCATGAAATTTTTATCACATGCTCTTGTGAGTATATTTTATCATTACAAAGCTTCGGGTTCGCCAAAAGATCACTCAGAGGTATAATTTCAACATGTTGACACTTTTAGTCCCCGTAGTTTGTAATTCCTCACTTTCTTTCATTTTTCGCTTCGTATGATCCATGATTTACCCGTTTAAGATTATAAACATCATGTAGGGTTATTGTAGGGCTTATTTATTCATTGTTGACACTTTGAACCCTTGAATTTACATAGTTTCACCGTTTGTCAACTTTAGTCCCTCTAAAGTTTGTTTTCACATATTCAAAGCTTATGACACGTGTCAAGACATTATTGGACGTAAATTTCCGAGGTGTTACATCCTCACCCCCTTAAAAGAAATCTCGACCTCGAGATTTACTGAAACAAATGAGGGTATTTCTCTTTCATCGTGGATTCTACCTCCCATGTGTATTCGGGACCTCTACGGGCATCCCATTTGACCTTAACAATAGGTATGTGCTTCCTTCGAAGCTTCTTTACCTTTCGGTCTTCAATCGATAACGACTTTTCCACAAATTTCAAGCCTTCATCTATATGTACATCCGTATATGGTATAACCAGTGGTTCATCAGCGGAACACTTCTTCAAATTACAGATGTGGAACACGTTATGGATAGCACTGAGTTCTTCAGGCAGGTTTAACTTATAGGCAACTGACCCGACTCGTTCGATAACCTCGAAAGGTCCTATGTATCTCGGGCTTAGCTTGCCTTTCTTACCAAACCTCATCACCCCCTTCCAGGGTGATACTTTAAGTAACACTTTATCACCTACTTCGAAATGAAAGTCTTTACGATCCGGATCCGCATAACTTTTCTGCCTATCCCTGGCAGCTTTCAAACGATCGCGAATCTGGACAATCTTGTCCGTTGTCTCAAAAACAATTTCTGGTCCTGACAGTTGGACTTCTCCAACTTCCGCCCAACAAATGGGTGATCTACACTTTCTACCGTATAAGGCCTCAAAAGGTGCAGCTTTTATGCTGGTGTGGTAGCTATTGTTGTAGGAGAATTCAATTAGTGGTAGGTTCTTATCCCAACTACCACCCAAATCGATCGCACATGCACGTAGCATGTCTTCCAATGTTTGAATAGTACGCTCACTCTGACCGTCAGTCTGTGGATGATAAGCCGTACTAAAATTTAAACGAGTGCCCAAAGATTGTTGGAAACTCTTCCAAAAATGTGACGTGTATCTAGTATCTCTATCCGAGATAATAGACACAGGTATACCGTGCAAGGCTACAATCTTATCAATGTATAATTGGGCTAACATATCGGAGCTATAAGTCTCTTTGATGGGTAGAAAATGTGCTGACTTCGTCAGTCTATCTACTATGATCCATATAGTATCATTTCCCTTTCTCGTCTTTGGCAACTTGGTGATAAAATCCATCGTCACCATTTCCCATTTCCATGTGGGAATTTCAGGTTGTTGTAACAAACCTGACGGCTTCTGATGCTCAGCTTTGACTTGCGCACAAGTCAAACATTTAGCTACATAAGCAGCTACGGACTTTTTCAAACCAATCCACCAGTAGTTTGCTTTTAAGTCCTGGTACATCTTATCAGCTCCAGGATGGACAGAATATTTGGAACTGTGGGCTTCCTGGAGGATAACATCTCGGAGACCTCCAAAAACAGGAACCCATATTCGTCCATTCAATCTAAGCATTCCATCTTTGTCACGGGATAACTGCTCCTCAGTTACTCCCAGCTTTTCTTCAGGATAATTAGCTTCCAACACAGCTTCCTTCTGTGCAGCTAACACCCTCTCGTTTAAACTATTCCTTATTTCAATGCGCTTGGCATTGATTCTTATTGGCTTAACTCTTTCCTTCCTACTCAAGGCGTCAGCAACTACATTTGCCTTGCCTGGAAGGTATTTTATTTCACAGTCATAATCATTCAGAGTTTCCATCCATCGCCTTTGTCGCATGTTTAAGTCCTTCTGATTAAACAAATGTTGAAGGCTCTTGTGATCTGAATAGATCACACACTTGGTTCCATACAGGTAATGCCTCCATAGCTTCAATGCAAATACAACAGCACCCAACTCCAAGTCATGGGTGGTGTAGTTCTTCTCGTGAATCTTTAGTTGTCGTGAAGCGTAGGCAATGACCTTGCCTCTCTGCATGAGTACACAGCCCATACCAGTGTGTGATGCATCACAGTACACCACGAATTCTTCTATACCATCGGGCAGTGTTAGTACTGGTGCATTGCTCAACTTGTTCTTCAGAATATCGAAGGATTCCTGCTGCTTAGGGCCCCAATCAAACTTAACCTTCTTGCGTGTCAATGAAGTAAGGGGCGCAGCAATCCTTGAAAAGTTTTCGATGAATCGCCTATAGTATCCTGCTAAACCCAGGAAGCTACGAATTTCAGTAGGCGTCTTTGGCTCTTGCCAGTTCATCACTGCTTCTACTTTAGCGGGATCCACTTGGATACCACGCTCGCTCACTACATGTCCAAGGAATTGGACTTCTCGAAGCCAAAATTCGCACTTCGAGAATTTGGCGTAGAGTTTCTCTTGGTGTAAAAGCTTGAGAATACAACGAAGGTGTTTCTCGTGGTCAGCCTTGCTCTTTGAGTAGATAAGGATGTCGTCAATAAAGACAATGACGAATTTATCCAGATAAGGGTTGCAGACTCGATTCATGAGATCCATGAATGCGGCTGGTGCGTTAGTGAGCCCAAAAGGCATCACTAGGAACTCGTAATGTCCATAGCGAGTCCTAAACGCTGTCTTGTGTACATCCTCATCCTTGACTTTCAACTGATGATAGCCTGACCTTAAGTCGATCTTTGAGAAGTAGCTTGCCCCTTGTAACTGATCGAACAGATCGTCGATCCTGGGCAAAGGATACCTATTCTTGATGGTGACTTTATTGAGCTCACGATAATCGATGCACAGACGCATCGATCCATCCTTCTTCTTAACAAACAAAATAGGCGCTCCCCAGGGAGACGAGCTAGGTCGAATGAAACCTTTTGCTAACAGATCGTCTAACTGCGTTCTTAACTCCTTCATCTCCGTTAGAGCCAACCTATATGGTGCTCTTGCCACTGGTGCTGCACCCGGAATGATGTCGATTCGGAATTCCACTTGCCTATCTGGTGGTAAACCAGGTAGTTCTTCTGGGAAAACTTCGGGGTATTCCGAAATGACAGGGATGTCTTCAATCTTCGGCTTAGGCTCATCAACAGTAACTTGTGCCATATAAATGACACAACCCTTCTGCATACATCTGGATGCCTTGAGCATGGACACTTGCTCAGGCAATCCATGCTGGGTATCTCCTTGGATAGTTAGTGACTCACCAGACGGAGTTCTAACTACCACTTGTTTTCTATTGCACACAATCTGGGCTTGGTTGTGTGATAACCAATCCATGCCTATCACTATGTCAAAACCAGCTAGTTTAAAGGGAAGTAAAGATAATGGAAACGAGTGATTCCTAATGGATATAACACATCCATCTAGAACAGTCGAGGCGGTTTCTATGGTTCCATCAGCTAACTCCACTTCATACTTCACACTTAAGGGTTTTATGGGCAATTTCAACAACTCACAAAACTTATTGTCTACAAAGGATTTATCTGCTCCAGAATCAAACAGGACTCTAGCAAAAATATCATTTACAAGAAACGTACTAGTAATCACGTTGTCGTCCTGGATAGCCTCTTTAGCGTCCATCCTGAAGACCCTTGCATTAGTCTTCTTCCCGTCTTCGGCTTTCTTGACATTCTTTGTGCAATTAGACTTAATGTGCCCCTTCTCGTTGCAACCATAACAGGTTGCATCCTTCAACTTCCTACACTCCAAAGTCTTGTGTTCTGTGGACTTACAGATTCCACAGGGTCTCGCGAGAGACTGGGATCTCGATTCAAGTCGACATTTCCCAAAATGATACCTCCTACAAGTCTTACATTTGGGCTTTTCCCCTGATTGTTGCCCATTCTTCTTCGATCCCGACCCTTTCCTTTGGTCGTCATTCCCTCTGTGTCTTTTTTCTGACCTTCGTGAGGTATCATCCTCACGTTTTCTCTTGTTCTCGGCCTCTTTGTTCCTCAGCGATCTTAGTCGGACCGCGTCCATTGTGAGGGACAAAGAGAGGTCAGTTACTGACCTGAAAGTCTTTGGCCGAGAGGCCTTCACACTTGCCTTTATTGCGGGTTCTAACCCCCCGATAAAATGAGCGATTCTCCTTGGTTCAGGGGTTACAAGATATGGAACCAATCGAGACATCGTGTTGAAGCTCGTTAAGTAGGCTTGGCAGTCCAGGTTTGTCATCACCAATGATACAAAATCGGACTCTATCTTCTCCACCTCATGCTGCGGGCAGAAATTTTCCTTGATAAGAGCAACGAACTGCTCCCAGGTCATGCTATACAAATGCACCTTTCCGGTGGCCTGGATCAGTGATCTCCACCACGCTAGGGCTTCGCCCTTAAAGGACTGGGACACGAACTTCACAATGTCCCTCTCTGCACATCCACTTATGTCCACCACTGTATCAATCTCATCCAACCAGATTATGCAGTCGACAGCCCCCTTCTCCCCAGTAAAGTCTCGGGGCTTACACGAAACAAAGTACTTGTACGTGCATCCTCTAGCAGGAGGCGCATCATTTCTCACAATCTTCTTAGAGGGGACACTGTTCTGGTTGGAGGAGTGTCTGTCATTTTCTTTCTTGGGTTCCTCTTTCTTAGGTATAACCTTCATAGAGGGCGGCTTACTATGAGCCTCTGACTGAACCCTGGGTTTCGACTTGGGATGAGATGCAGATCGAGTCCTACTATGGGTCTCGTTGGATTCACTATACTGTCTATTCATTGCTTCGACAACAGCTTCATTTACTAATGCTTTCAATTCGGCACCAGTTACTAGTATCTTCGTGTTATCAGGGTTGTTTGCTGGATGACTATTCATTTCTTCAGACTTAGTCATGTAGTCTTAAATGCTACATAAAACAAGGACAAAGTCTATTTAGAAATCTAACCAGTATTATCGTTCTTGACGATTTATTAACCATGGTATTTAAAAGCCATATTAGTTAATTTGTTAAGTAGTTTCATTTAGGACTTTTTATCAATAATTTTATCCTAAAAATGAATTACATATATTGGCACAATAGGCCTAGTCACGTAGACAGTTTCTAAATTATAAATTTAGATTTTTATAGGATTAAGGTTTGAATAATCAAAACGAATCAATCCTTTCTTTGGCAGGGAGTCTATAAGCTACGACTGCCTTTCTGTTTTATATGACATTTATTATGACTCGTAGGCATTATGTCACTTTCAATTATATATAAAAATATAAATCGGATAATTTATTAAAAGGGGTGACATGTGTGATTTTACGGATCACATTAGTCAAGAGTGTTAACATATTTATAGATGTTAACAGAGATTGGAATCTTTTTAAACAGGTTATACCGTCTTGGCTAGGTTTATGACAACATAACAGCTAGGTTTTACCTTTTAAGATCCTTATTAAAATGGTGAATTACAATAATAATGCTATTTTCCATTTATTCATTTATTATATTTATGCATATAATTTAAAAATGAAAAGCTGAAATTACCATTCTAATTTAAAATTATCGAGTACAAAATTGCCCTAAACGGGACTTTTCATAAATATCATGCCCACGCAGGGGCTAAACAAATAACAAACCCTCGCAGGGGTCGAAATAAAAGATATGCCCACGCAGGGGCGAAACAGAAGAAAATTACCCACGCAGGGGTAGAGTACATAAAGATATGTCCACGCAGGGACATGACTATCACTAAAATAAACAAAGGATTTAGAAATCCTTCTTGCTCTTACCCTTGAGCAAGTTTACCACCTTCTGAATCATTCCCCGGTTACGCCTCTGATTATTCTCCAACTCCTGCCGAAATTCTTGACGCACCCCTTGAATCTCCTGTATGATCTCTTGAACTTGGGGTGGCGACATTGTCGGCGCCTGAGGTGGTTGCTGGTAGTATGACGGCTGAGGAGGCTGGTAAATCGGAGGTTGGGGCGGTTGCGGCTGCTGATACTGTGGAGGTTGAAGAGGCTGCGACTGTTGATACCCATATGATGGATACCCATAGGTCGAGGGTCCCGTAGCCCAGGGACCTCTGAAGGGAGCCTCTTGGTGGAAGGTGTTAGAGTTCGCTGCTATCCAGTATGGATCCTCCATAAAGTTATACCCCGTGTGAAACTGCTGCTCGAAGGGGTTAAATGCTGCAGCATTAGCGTAAGCGGGGATTGGTTCTCCAAATCCCAATGGTGGCTGAGGCTGTGGCTGTGGCTGTGGCGCGACTGGCGCCGTTGCTACTTCAGAGATGGGATGCGACGACTCTCCCGTCTCCGATTCTTCGTGGACCGGCGAGTACCGGCTGCTGCTTGACTGTGGAGGGGTGCGGATACGCACTCCTCCTCGCGAGGACATCCTCGCGTTCGTTCCTCTCCTTCGCCTCGGGGGCGAGGGAGGATGAGTCGGAGGTGGTGGTGGCGGTGGAGTAACCGCCACAAATCGAGAATCCGTAGATGGATTCTACTGCTGCTCTGGCTGCTGCTCTGGCTGCTGCTGGTGGTGCAGGGGAGAGCTGTGGTAGGACGGGTGGAGAGGAGAGTTGTGGTAACTGGGAGTGTACACCCAGTTGTGCTGCCTGAAGTTCTCCATGAAACTATCGGGACCATTGTAAGGTGATCCCAAAAATGGTGACCCATCAGATATCTCGATGGGGTGGTTTGGTGTTCCAGAGGGTGGCATGACAGGATCAGTATCCTCGTCGACATCCATCGGGTTGCCACCCGAAAAATGGTCTTCCGGTCCCAGTGGGTTAAAACCCACTGGTTCTTGAAGGTAATCGTCAGGGTCGTACAGGCCCTGAAAGACGGGTGACGTGTTGTCAAAAGGTGATGAGGGTCCTAGAGGAATGTAGGACTGCTGTGAGTGATGGGGCTCATTCTCCGAATGAGGCCCAAATGAGTGGGGAATGGATGGTGTGGAGGCTGGTTCAGTGAAGGACCTCCATAGATTTTGGGCATCTGTGTTATGAGAGCCCGAAGGTGTTCGCCGGTGCGAAGGCCCGGCTTCGTGATCATTTGGAGCTGCGTATCCTCCTCGTCCTCTTCCTCGTCCTCTCATTCTTGGCGGCATGTTTAGCTATCTGTCAAAAACAAACAAGTGATACAACAAAATATTTATAAGACAAAATTAGAAAATGTAAACAAAAATTTGGAAATTTCCTAAGTTCTTTGTCTAGACTCGAGAATTCGAGGATTGTGCAATTGTGTAACTGAGATTAAACACAAAAGGCTAGTGTTTAATTCACTCAGCGTTGGCTCTGATACCAACCTGTCACACCCCGAATTCCACGTGTCACCGGTGGGCCCGGTGGGGGAGTATCGTGACGTAATTGATATCATCATAGTCAAACAACACAATATATATATATATATATATGCACAGCGGAAGCAAAAGATAAATATATTACAATCCGAATATAAAGTAATATCAGAGTATTACAACGGAAAGTAAAAGATCCACAGGCGGATCGAATAATCATAATCATTGTTCAGCAGACTTTAGACGCCTAGGACTTGTAAGATTCCTTATAATCGCCCTGAGCTTCCAGCCAATTACGTTCAGTACCTGTCACTTAACCTTTTTGGAAAAATACGTCAGTTTTCACTGGTAAATACAATTTAACTGACTTATTTTGAAAAGAGTTTGAAAATTGATTTGAGTGCAAACGGCACAAAATATCTTGACACAGTGATTAATTTTGCCTCTGTGCATTTTAATCACTGTGTCAAGATATTTTGTGCCGTTTGCACTCAAATCAATTTTCAAACTCTTTTCAAAATAAGTCAGTTAAATTGTATTTACCAGTGAAAACTGACGTATTTTTCCAAAAAGGTTAAGTGACAGGTACTGAACGTAATTGGCTGGAAGCTCAGGGCGATTATAAGGAATCTTACAAGTCCTAGGCGTCTAAAGTCTGCTGAACAATGATTATGATTATTCGATCCGCCTGTGGATCTTTTACTTTCCGTTGTAATACTCTGATATTACTTTATATTCGGATTGTAATATATTTATCTTTTGCTTCCGCTGTGCATATATATATTGTGTTGTTTGACTATGATGATATCAATTACGTCACGATACTCCCCCACCGGGCCCACCGGTGACACGTGGAATTCGGGGTGTGACAGTTTATCTCCCTCATGGGCTGAATCACCTGTTCCCACATCTAATACAGAAAGCAAGTATCGAAGGACCGGTTTATCGCCTTCATGGGCCGAACCTCCCACACCACCTCGAATTACGGAAGAACAATGGGCATCGGTTACTAACCAAAATCAAAGTGAACCGAATATGGCTAGAAATATGTATGGTGATCTAGCACCAGTTGCTCAGTTACCAGCAATCCGTGTCCCAACCACCGATTTGTATGGAAATCCATTACCACCAGTTGTTTCACAAAGCCATCGTTCTACTGTAGCACCGTCATCTCTTGATCCAAGGAACTGTAGTCAAACAAAAACGGCGTTTTATGCTAAAATTGTCAAAGATGCCAGCAATGGTAAATCATCGGGAAATGATGACAGTTCTGAACATGACGGTAGCTCAATTGAAGATGGTACAAGTTCAAGTTCAAGCGAGAATGGATCAGAATATGAATCAACAAGGGAGGTTGTTGATTCTGAGGCAGTGAGTCAGTATCTGAGAGTGAATCCAGTCAGGTATGTGTCGATGAACCAATTGTCGTTAATTGTGATAATTGTGCTAGCTTAAGTGTTAAATGTGCTGATTTGGATGCTAATATGTCTGAGTTGCAAAGCAAACATGATGCTTTAAATGCTAAATTGTTTGACTTGCAAAACACACATGTTTCTTTAGATGCTAAGTGGTGTGATTTGAAAGCAAACATGAGGCTTTGCAAAACAAATATGATGTGACATTTATCCACGACCAAAAGTTGATCGTGGATCTTTCGAAATGCAAAGAGGCTAACATGTTTTATGAAAATCATGAAAAGGAATTTAAAACGTTGGTTGCAAATTTAAGAAAAGATAAAACCGAACTGACAAAAATGGTTTCAAGAAAACAAACAGACATAAACTGTTATATTAATCGTCTTGAGATCATGCAAAAAGAGTTAGCCTGTACAAAGTGTGAAAGTGAGGCAATCCGGCTTAAGCTAGACAGTTATTCTAACTCTAGATACGTGCTGGATCACATCATTGGCACACAAAAAGAGAAAAAGGATGTCACGTGCATTGGATATAAGAAATGTCCACCACCTGTTAGACAAAATTATGATGCAATGCCTGATGAGGAGTATAGAACTCATTATGAAGAATCTGTTCCTTTAGACATTGAGGAATTTGCAACGGGACTTGGATACAAACCGGAAGTATCATCAGATTCGGATGTGTCAGCAGATACATTTGTAACTGCTGAACAAAATCAGGATCCTCCAATCATTGTTGAGGATACTGATTCTTCAGATGATGAATCTAATGATACTGACTCAGCACAGTCAGATGCGGTAATCAAAGAAGAGGACATACCTCTCGAGAATCATATTCTGTGTGATCCTCCCGTAAAACCTGCTACGACTGTTCTGACCGAGTCCACGTCTACTTCCTCACAAGAGTCTGAGAGTGTGAATTTGCTGTACACTCTTGTTGGTGATGATAAATTCTACTCTAACAAAGATTTTCCTATTAAGAATGTTAATCAGTCTTTAATTAGTAAAATTTTTGAGGATTCAACAAGTAAGTTCTTGGGAAAGACAGGATCACATGTTGTGGTAACACAGTGTCCTCCGATTCTAAGAGCTGAAATTCGCAAACAATGTGGCAATCAGAAATTACCAAAAGTGAAAAAGCAACAAAATCACACCAAACCTAAGGGTAAATCACCGACTCAAGGTCAAAAGAAACAGACTCAGAAAAAGGACAAGAAGATAAACTTTGTAAAATCCAGAGGGACTGATAAAATTGAAACTTTCGAAAACAAATCCAACACGGATTTTGTTAAACAAAGTAAAATTTTGAAAAGAAACAGTCAAAACAACTACACACAACACACAAACGGTTGTGATGTAGGACCAAGTACCTCAAGATCACGAAGTTCATCATCAAGCTCTTACAGTTATGATACTCCGAGGCTTGTTGAGCGGAGATCATGCTTTGAATGTGGTGAGTATGGGCACATTGTCAGAAATTGTCCATATCTCACGAAAGAAAAGGCAAAAGTTGATGCCCCCCATGGTAAACAATTACCATAAAAGATTTGTTTCACTAAAACAGGACCCTCGTCTTGTTAAACAACAAGAAGTGAAAGGGAGAAAGAAACAACGGAAAAATGTTGAAAAGGTTTTAAAACCGGAGGTTGTCCAAACGCAGTCTGTTAAATCAAAAGTTAAAAATGAAAAACAAAAACAGATTTGGAAACCAAAATTGGAAATTGTTTCAGGGGGAGCTACATCAATTCCGAATCATCGAGAAATGGATGTCACAATTCTCGATGATGACGGACGACCCAAGTCTGTGAAGGCTTGGGTCCCCCTCTCCAACTAATCTCTGAATGAGTGTGCAGGATGTTCCAGGAGGAACTATTGATAGTCTTAGGATTGTTGATAGTGGAGCGTCCATGCACAAGATCGGAGAGATAAGGCTCCGAAACATTGTTGTATCCAAGGAGAATATTGTTGCCTTTGATGGAGAGAGGAGAAAAGAAGACAAAAATGTCAGATGATGGAATGATGGTGAAAAAATGTGGTTGAATGAAGTTGAAAAATTCGACAAGATGAAAAATGTGCCAATTTTTGGTTGTTATGGTTTTTTATTGGGTTCCCAGGATAGATTCAATGAAAAGTACGCGCCTGCAGCACGTCTGAAGCTTTTCGAAGATTCATGTCTTATATCTTCTCAAGAAGTTCAAAGTCTACAAGATGAACGTGCAGTGTACTTTTCTCTACGGTGTGAATGAAGAAAATGTGTTTGTTGATCAAACCAACCGGGTGTGCAGATGCCTTGGCGTGGATTGAACAACCGCACACTACTTCTTAAAGAGAAAGACAAAGACCTTCGCTGGTGCAATGTGGAAGACCAGCTGGACCCAGAGGTCTATGATCTTGTTGTTGTGAAGAGATTTCTCAGTAGCTACAAAATCGACTTTGAAATCCACACCGGGTGGATATCCAGTTTGGCAGAGCACTCAGATTCATTGCAATGCACGAAGCAGTTGCAGTATACGGTTTTAAATTTCTAATCTCTCCTATACTTGTCGATGTTTATGCTGCTTTATGAATTATTATTATCTCTTACAGCACTCTTTGGCCTGACACGTTGAACTCGAATATCACCTCACACGTGATTGTTTCACTATGAAACTCGTCAATGTTGTCATGGTCCACACCAATTACCGACATGCCAACTCATTTTTCCAAAATTCGATAAATCATTTCTGATTAAATTAATTTTGGTAAACGGCATTGAGGTAAAACATGAGTAATCCACATCGGAAAATCGTTTTTTGTAAATATCTTTGTGTTTTTAAAATTATTGTAAGTTTGTTGATTTTAGGGGGAGTAATTCCAAATTTGAAAATTCAAAAACATCGAAAAATTTCAAAAACGCAAAAACAATAGAAAAACAAAAATGAGTTTCCTGGCGAGCAAAAGAGAAAATGATAGTACATCAGTGGTCTGTTGAAACCTCTTTAAACTGAAATGCAAAATGAAAAATGTTAAGCAGCTCTATATAAGATGTATCGGTAGGCTCACAATCATCTTAAAGTGTGCAGGGTGATATAAACTTAAATCGACTGAAGACCAGGTGGGAACCACTCATTGGCATATGGTCTTAGTACCGAAATTTCGTTTGAGAGATTGCCGAGGTTCTGAGATATGTGGTCTTTATGTTGTTTATCATCTGGGTATCATGGTTGTTTCTTTTACCGGAACAAACGGAGACGAAGTCTAGATCTTCCATGATATCATACATACGTGTACATACTGTAACACCCGTTCTTATAAATCAAGGTTTAGCGTATTATTTACGAAAACAATCATGTAATTAATGATTACATATCCTTCGGAAAAACGGGTTTACTAAAACCTTTTTACAATTTAAAAGTTTAGAACATAATGTGTTTAAGTTCGTCACTTAAAAGAAACAATGAAACGACATTCGTCATTTAACATAATAACGATACATAGTGCGGAAGCTTATTTCGTGATCATGTTCAGTTCTTGCTCGTCGCTTGATCTTCATCCGGGCACTCATGGCAATCACCTATGATCAAAACCAACTTAAAAGTTAGTTTTGATAGTCAAATATGAAGTTCAAACAAGTACAGGGGTTAAATATGAAGTTCAAACAAGTACAGGGGTTAAATAGGACAAAAAATAACATTTTTCCGGGTTTGGGGGCGTCGCGTGACGCCAAGGGGCGTCGCGTGACGCTAGGCCCCCTTTTCAGCAGAATGTTTCTGCATATTCCCTGCACGATCTGATTTCACGGAAACGGCCATAACTTCTTCGTTATTGATCCGTTTTACCCGATTCTTTTTCCTACGCGTCCATAATTTAATTCTCCATCTTATGGAGTTAAAATCCAACAACCTTCATAATAAATTTTCAGACTTTTAAGTCTTCGGCTTATCGCCCTTTTACCAAATTTTGACCCGTTTATGCATTTTATCAAACGAACATATTTGTTTGATTCCTACATCACCTACACTTCTCAAATTGTTATTAACTACCATTTTAGGTTCTAATCACAAGTTTATTTCACAATTTAAACCCGTTTTCGCTTGTATGCTTATTTTGACCCGTTAAGGGTATTTAAGCATTTTCGAGCCTAAAATCGCTCTCGATTGTTTCTAGCATTTCATCACCACATTTCTTATCCTATAATCTCCCACCACAATTGTGTTTATGGCGGTTTGATGTGGTGATCTATATAAACCAAATTTTACTTCTCGAATCATTATTTTACGGCAAAAACTCAAATAGTACCGTTTGACTAATATAATACCTTTTTCAACCTCTATACTTAATCTAAGTATTTACTTAATCATAAAACTTGTTTCCAAACAACCTTTAAGGGTTGTTTGTCCCATTTAGCCTACAATGGCGTTTTGGTCGATTTTAGTCCTTTTATGACGAAGGACTCTCTCTCAAATTATTTGACCAAAATAGCACTTTTAACTACAACATAATTATGCGTACCTGGCCCGGATCACAAGTAGACCCGATTTATACCTCGTTTTCATTATCACACCATCAATGGTGACGCAATTATCCGATTTGCTAATCGGTCCTGTTAACATAAGACTTGACAACCACATTAGTCGATATTATCAAATGGTGTTATCACCACCATTCGACCCGTTTGGACTATAAGACCAAGTATTTTCGTGAGTAGCAAAACATGGTTATTAATTACCAATTTGTTCATCCGACCCATTTCGGATTTTTTTGCCACTAGACCCCTTTTTCTCTTAAAGTCTTTATTGTATTTTTACCCATTCGGTTTATGCTACGAGTGCTCCTTTTTAACTACGATTTAATTTAGTCGATACTTGACTAAATTTCCATTTTTACTCATCTTCTTGTTATTAGTTACATTCTAAAATGATCTTAACGAAAACTCCTTAGTTATTAGTCATTACATGACTAAATTACCGTTTCGCCTCTTTTCACCATAACACATAAATTTCATCATTTATGTTTGTTCCGACTCATGTTAATAGCGTCGGAACCCTTAATTCGGATATTACACTAATTGCAGTTGTAGTTTACAAATAATGCATATTCTACAAAAAGGATGTAAGCGTCGCTTACCTTGCATCCGGTTATGCTCTTTTTCCCATACACGAACCGTTTGACCCGTTCCTTGCCAAAGTCTTCATCTAGCTTGTCAAGAGTCAAACTATCTTCATGATTCGTGAGACGGTTAGATTAGTCATCAATATTATGACTATTTCATCTTACGGACTCTATGTCGAAACTACTATTCGATTTCATCATTAGCTAACTTAATTTATCAAAGTCAACTACTTTCAATCACATGGTTTACACAACTAAGTTTAAATCAACCTAGTATTTAGAACCCCTTTTTTATAAGCTTTAACGCATAATTCTTTATAATAATCAAATCTGCGTTTTTACCCAACTTCTAGCATTTTAATCCTCACTTAGGCGTTTCATCAATTTTATATCATCAAAACCTAGTTTATGACTTGTAATTATCCTCTAAATTAACTTCGATTAGACAATTCTACACAAGTCCTAACATCCATATTTCTGAAATTTACTCTTAAATTCAGATTATGCTAGAGCAAGATCATAAATTCTAGGGTTTATCAAGTTTTCTTCAAGTTCATTAATCACCTACAATGGTGATTATGAACTCTATAATGAACATGAAATCTTTTAACAAGATTTCACCTAGGGTTCATCTCTAGACACCATATCCCTTCTAATTTCCCTCATGCATGACACAATCAAGCTCAATTTCAGTTTTTCATAATTAACCTAGAACTTGAGATGAATCAAAATACTAGGATTTTGCATACCTTATGATCCCTTCAGTGAGGTGATCACGAATTTGTGCTTGAAATTCGATTTAGACTGGATTAGAGGCTCCAATTTGTGAGTTTTGTGAGAATCTTAGGGCTTGAAGAAACCCAGGTCGCCCTCTGGTTCTTTGTTCGATCAGGCATCCCCAAAATGGGGTGTTTGGTTTCTTTTTTTTTATTAGAATTAGTAACTTAAGTTTCAATTTTAACAATATTGGCCCCTCTAATTTGGTTAGTTAATTAAGTAGGGCACAACCTACTTATTTCTAACAATATTCCCCACTTATTAACTAGGTTTAATATTCCTAGTTAACTTTGCGGGTTCGAGAATATTTATGACTAAGTTTATTTCGGGTCCCGTTAACTCGGGCCTTCTATCACTTTATTTCTTAAAAGCTTTTTATTCACTTCAAATAAATATTAGGATTATTAAATAAATTCCTAATATTTGCCAGTTTACTTTTACCACTAACGGTACTTTCCCCGTCTTTAGTATTAACGGGGTTTAATTACCAAACCCGTTTTCGGGGTGTTACACATACTGCATTCGACCTCAATAAGTGATCAACAATCACATGTCCACAAAATAAGTGATAATATATCACAAATTCTTTGCGGGAGTCAAGTTCGTCTCTTTGCTGTACGAAAGTACTGACCTGTTCACGGACTTGCTCATGTGCCCTCATGTATCTGAAAATCAAGTTCCTCATCAATAAGTGATTCTATCACATAGGGCTTGTTTCATCAAAATAAGTGAGTTACTCACATCTTTTTATACGGCAAAACAGATGATAAATGGTATACTCACCAGTAAGATGAATCCTCGTGCATACTTTGATACGGGAATGTGTCGTGATGTGGATGAACACTGGTCGGTAAGTACAAATCATACCTTAATGTATCCCCTCGCCATGATTACATATGATAAGTTGAGCTTATGTGGATAACAATACCGATAATCGTTATAGGATGTTTATCTAATTGTTAACAAAAAGAACAACAAAAGCGTTTTGGCATGACCGTACACTGATATAATTCTCTTACCCTTGAAACTCGCAAAAAGAATGTTTATATATATTTACTTTTCTTAGTTTTTGCAACTCTGTATATATTTCGTTACTGCTTTCAGTCTTTAAGTTTGAAATATTCGAAATGCCAAAAAGATTTTAGGTGTGTTTTAATATAAACTTTATAAAGGTCAAAAAGATTTTATTTCTAATTTAGTTTGGATTAACCGATGTTGGAACTCGAATCTTCGTTACTCATAATAATAATACTAATTGGTATATGTTTTCATTGGATCATTCCCCAACCATTGGATGACCCACCTTTTAGATCATGGGGTATGGTGGGGCTTGGGTTGTGGCGTGGGTTGGGCATTGGTTAACACATGGAATGGGGTGGCAGACATGGGCACACCCACATTCAAAGTGACAGTAGCCCCTCATCATCCTTTTGGATTTTTAGTCTTGTACCAAATGCATCAGCCTTTTTTATTTTTCAATTGTTTAAAAAGATTATGCTTTTCAATTGTTTACCGTTTTCCTTTTATTCATGATAAATGAACTAATTCTTGGTAATTTAAGTTTGAACTAATACTTGTCTTCTATATTGTTCTTTTTTCACGCTTTCCATTAGTCTCATTTACTGCATCGGTATATTTTGGTTACATGTTGTCTACGTATTCTTTTAGTCATAGTTTTTTTTTCTTCTACATATAATATTTTAGTAAGACTATACGGTGTGGAGGGGCTTGAAGGAAGGGCGTGGATCGATACGTGGCAACCACGTCAGCATGATGGCGTGGAGAAAAAAGCACGGGGTGGGAAAGTGGCGTGGAAGAGAATAAAAAAATAAACATCAACCAATCAATACAAACCTAAACTACACCCATTTCGACACGAACCGTTTCGCCGCGAACCGTTTCGAATTGAACCATTTCGACCCGTACCGTTCTAACTCGTACCATTTCGAATCAAACCGTTTCGACGCGAACCGTTTCGACCCGTACCCGACCCGAACCAACCCGTTTACCAGGTCCCTCATGTCCCTCATGTCTCACATGTTGTATCCTCCATTCCCTTTTTGATTAATATATAGTATCTACACAAATTCAATGTTGCCTCACATGTGCCACTATTATAATTGATGGAAAATCAAAAGAAATCACAAAAGTTACATATGGATCGTCAACTGTGGCCCACACTTTTCAAGCCCTTTGAAAATATAATTAAACATTCCCGCTTCTATCGCTCGCTCTCTCCCCTTTCCCGCTACTTATTATTTGAGATCTATCATTTGGTACGTGCATTGTATGTTATTTCATATCATAGGTTTTGTCAATCTTATATTATTTATCTGATCCTTCTTGTTCTATTAAATGCAGGGTGCACATTATGAGCGGTAGTAAAGATAATTCTGCATATGGTGGTGGTCGTGATGGTAGTCGTGATGGTGGTCGTGGTGCTGGTGGGGGCGGTCGTGGTCTTCGTGGTGGAAAGATAAAGCATGTTGCAGCAGGGAAACACATTGATCGTGACATTGTTATCGATCTCAATCTTGGGAGAGGTGCTAGTGATGTTGCTTCTGGGAAACGCGTATTCGAAATGTCGGATCCAAAACATCCCAATAAGAAGGTTATTGTTGATAAAAATAATGTATGGAGCCATGGGCCTTATTTGAGTATACGACCTCCAGATGGTAACAAAAGTTCATTTAAGAGAGTCGGAGCTGTTGGTAGTTCTAGCCATCTGGGTGAGAGTGATGAGATAACTATGATACGATCTCCAGGAGGTAAAACAAGTGCATATAAGAGAATGGATGCTCGTAGTTCTAGCCATGTGGGTGAGGGTGAAGAGACGGCTGCTGTAGCTGGGTTGTCAGATGATACGACTGCGCTTCATGTGTCACGAGATATTGTTGATGATGATGTTTTCAGTGAGGATTTCGGTGGTGGTTACAGCAGTGACCATGGTGACGGTGGCGATAATGATGGTGGCGGCGACGAAGGTAATGACGATGGTGTTGGCCTTGGTGACGATGGTGTTGGCGATGGGAGGCAATTTATACAATGCAACGAAACCGGGTATATTTCTAATTTAACATTTTAATATACATTGTTTATTATTAGTGTTATAAATTAAACAGGTCGTCATTTAATCTGAAGGAGTAAATCTATAGGAGTAAATCTATACCTATCCACTTGGGAATAGCCCAGTGGTGTTGGTGAGTTTAGATAGAGCTTAGGATAGGAGAGTTCAGAGGTTCAATCCCTATGGTGTGCAACGTTAGCTATTCAAAAAAAATTATCATATAGTTTTTACTGTTTAGCTGTCATATAAAGGGCCGGAGGTACTCATTACTTAATTGTTTTTTTGTTTTTTTTTTTTGTTTTGTTTCTGGTAAATCATTGAATAGTGACCTAAACGGCTAAACTGTTGGTTAAAAATTGCAGTTCTGTCCCATCTTGTGATAGTTGGCAGGGGCAGAACATAGCACTGGCATTGTTCGAAATTTTTTTAGATGTCTTTTGTTAAAAACATGACTAAGACATGCTCTTCACATTGAATTGACAAAATTAAACAGCTGGGATCAAATGTTCGCCAACTGTAAAAGATTTAGATTACATTCGATTATAAATCCCTAGGTTACCCAACTATAAAATTAAACAGCTGGGATCAAATGTTCGCCTAATTAGCTAAGCACCAGCATCGACTAAATTGAAATAAACAGTTGAAACACAAACAATAGTAAAGTGGAGTTATTAAATTGACAAAATTAACACAACAAACCTGATAAATTTAACCTATTTAGCATCTAGTCATCCAAACCACTTAAAAATTATGATACACACACATGACACATAATCTGTAACCATATATATGTATACATATATGCACACATCACCATTATAAATCTATAACCATAACCATATATAAGCTGTCTAGGAGGGAAAGAGTTAAAAGGGTGTAAACTTTGGTGTACTGTTAGTTGAGAGATTGGTTTGAAAAAAAAACTTAAATGAGTCAAGTTTAAACCAGCTCGAGCAGGAGGCAAAGTGTAAAATTAAGCTGAGCTCGAGCCCTAACATTACTTATCGAGCTCGAATCGGCTCGCGAGCTTATTATTTATTTCTTTTTTAGTTAAAAGTATTAAATAATACTTATATAAATATTATTGTTATTGTTTATAAAATTAACTAAATAATAAATCTATATACACATATTTCGTTATATATAAAATATGTTGGATTATTCGGGTTCATTTACGGGTCATCCGGTTCAGCATATGGGTCAGCGGGTCAGAAGCCGGTCAAACGGGTCATATGGGTTGTTGAAGACCTGGTAGTAGATGACCGATTAAACTGGAAATAGATATTGGTTTGCTGATAATAAGGAGAACATGGCATAAAAACCTTTTTCCAGTTTAATCGGTCATCTACTCCATGTCTTCAACAACCCATATGACCCGTTTGACCGGCTTCTGACCCCCTGACCCATATGCTGAACCGGATGACCCGTAAACGAACCCGAATAATCCAACAAACATGACATAAAAACCTTATGAACCGTCACCGCCCAGGTTGCCAGATTTCATATGCGGTTATTGTATAGATAAGAATCGATGTTCTTTGTTATTATAGAGTAATATACTTATATGGTTTTTTCAATATTGTAGGTTTACAGACAAAACGGTAAAAAAACGTGTGAAGGATATATTTGACCAATGTTATGATGGAGATTGGGTCACATTTAAAAAGATCCCACAAAACGTTAGGATGCGTTTGTTTGATCGCTTTCGGGTATTTATCAGTTAATTATATGTCTATGTTTTGATTAATTGTTTTAGTTATGACATTTTTACCTTGACTTTAAAGACCAAGTATAAATGGAATCCACGAGCTGAGCAGGCCATATATGACACATTTATCGACCTGATCAAAGACCGCTTTAGAGATAACATGAAAACTTTGAGAGAATTATCTAAAGAGATGGCTAAGGAGGCAAATCGTGAACTACCAGATGAAGGATACCATATTGGTATCCTACGTGAATTTCCACCTAAAGGGATTCCCCTTGAGAAATGGCACAGAATGTGTGCGGTATGGAATTGAATATTTTTTTTTAATTTAATTGTCTATCTATCTATCTGTTATATATATATATATATATAACCGAAACAAAAACCGAACCGAACCGAAACAAAAACCGACGGTTCGGTTTTCGGATTTTTAATAACCGAAAATTCCAGTTCGGTTTTCGAATAACCATTTTCAATAACCGAAAAAAACCGAACCGAACTAAGATTTTACCATAGAAATTATTAATATTTAAGTTCTAGTTCTACCTCAAATCCTTATTTTTCTCCTGTTTGTTTTATCCATTTCTAGTCTCGTCTTCTTAGTATCATATTCCTGGTTTAATGTCTTATTATCATGGCTGTAGTTAAGGTTAGTTACAAGGTAGATTTGATAGCTCTAGTTGCCTTAGTGTTTTGCACATTATTCTAAAACTAAAATATACGTTATACATTGGTTAAAAACTTATGCTAGATGAGTATAGATAAACCTCTATCCTGTAGCATCATCTTCAGCAAGTTTTTGCAACCTCCATTAAGAATGGTTTATACCCTCTCCATATAGCCAATGTAATATGTGATGAGTGTGTCATTTTGTTAAATAGGTTATATATAATTACTTAAGAAATCTTCTTAAATTTTAATTATACTTTATATTTTTTGAATCTTACATAATTTTTTTTAAGAAACCGAAATAACCGAAAAACTGAACCGATGTAAAAACCGAAAAAACCGAAACCGAACGGTTTTCAAACACCAAAAACCGACATTTCGGTTTCGGTTTTGCTTTTGCCTAAAAATCGAACCGAACCGAACCGTGCACACCCCTAATGAAAACATTAGCGGGTTGGGTAGCGAGTCAAAATGAGTGATATGGTGCTCGATTTGATGCAAATTATTTTTTTCTAGACTCACCCTAATTTTTATCATTACAGCATTGGAACACCGAAAAATGGCAAAAAAAGTCAATAGCCGGGAGAGCAAACCGCAAAAATGACTTGTGCCGTCATACAGGCGGGTCAATACGATTTGATCAACATCGTATCAACTTGGTAAGCTAAATATTATTAACCATCTCTATATTTAACACTTATAATTTACAATACTCCTTTTTGTGTAGGATAAAGAAGCGGGTAAAACAGTTGGATACAAGAAAGTATTGTTACAGACCCACGCCACTAAGAGGTGCAAAAAAATGTTACAAGATGGGGAGATAAGTGAAAATGATTTTGCGTCGTTAGAGTTTGTTACCGACTGTGCAAAGCGTTCATATGTAAGCTCTCTTCTATCAATCATATAACATATATGAATTATGGTGTCACTTTTACCGGTTGATAACCTTCACTTGATAAAATTATAGGTCGCATACTCGCAACAACTTAAAGATTTGTATGGGGACGTGGATTGCGATGATTTAGACTTGTGGGAAAGTTTGCATCCTAAGTGTAAGGGTCGCAAGATGTTCGGGATAGGATCTTCTGATCCTGATTTTCTGGTGACCGGAAAAAAATCATCTGCAATTTGCAGTTCTAACGATGATGTCCGACACTCGCAAGAGGTATCATTATTTATTCTTATTATTTAGATAGCATAAACATTTTTAAGATAGTCCTATTAGTGAAGGTAATAGTTTAGGCTCTAAATGGGAAGAAGGAGTTTGCTGATATGGGTTTCATATGGTCGTATTGAAGGTAGCTTGCTTGTGATTGATTGAGTACATTGCTGGTTGAATAGGTTTGTTATGGGCGGGTTTGGGTCACGGGTCAGAATGGGCCGTGCGGGTCAGAATGGATCGGGTCAGAATAGGTTATTTTTAAACAGGGTTAATTTGATTCGGGTTAGAATGGGTTCACGTCAATTTTGATTTGGGTCAGAAGGGTTCATTTTCAAGGTTTATTTGGTTTGTGTTAGGAGTTTTTACAAAATAAGCACGAGTCGAGATGATTTTTACCACTCATGTATAAATATGTTTAATAAAAGTAAAATTGCAAGAAACATAAGGAATTGCGTACTTATAATACATTTTAATAATTTATTAAAATAATTAAGTACAAATAAATAACGACATTTTAATATGATATTTTATTTTTTTAATATGTTGTGTGTTTGTATTTTGTTATAAGGGATTTTTACGTTGTTAGTTAGATTTTTGTAGGGTTGTGTTGATCGACCTGTTCGGGTTGATATGTGATGATTATGGTTTTATAATTTTCAGCTTCAAAAAGTTCAGGCGGAATTAGAAAGAGAGCGTGAGGCTCGACAAAACATAGAAGCCCGTTTCGAACTATTTCAACAAGAGCGTGAAAAAGAGCGGGCCGACCAAGACGCATGGCGAAAAAATATGGAAAAAATGGTGAAAAACATCGGAAATAAGTAAACAAAGCTCTCGTTTTGTTAAGTATTGGAATGTTGGATTAGTTTTGAATCAAAAAACTTGCTCTTAATTAGGATTTTTTTGTGTGTTTTGGAACTTTTGGAATGTTTTAGAATCTTGCTTGTTGCAAATGTTTTGGAATGTTTTATAATTTTGCTTGCTGCAATTTTTTTGGAATATTTTATATTTTGCTGCATTTTTTATACAAAAAAATGGTTTTTTAAAATTCAGATTTGTTATTTTGTCACAAATCTTTGTCACAAATCTGTCGCAGAAGAGTTTTATAGTTTGTAGGAATATTGTCGCAGAAAAGTTTTAGAATTTGTAGGAATTTTGTCGCAAGAACGTTTTTAACTGTTTGTAGGAAATTTGTAGCTACATTAAAAATATATTTTTTCGTTGTAGGAAGTTTGTCGCAAACTGTTTTGATAACTTTGTAGGAAATTTGTTGGAAACCGTTAGTTTTGTAGATAATTCGTAGCAAATTGTTTAGAGAAAATTTATAAATTTGTAGGAAACTTGTGGAAAGTTTTATGATTTGTAGGAAATTTTGTCGCAAGAAAGTTTTATAATTTGTAGGAATTTTGTCGCATAAAAGTTTTATAATTTGTAGGAATTTTGTCGCAAGAACGTTTTTAATTGTTTGTAGGAAATTTGTAGCTATATTAAAAAATATATTTTCTAGTTGTAGGAAATTTGTCGCAAACTGTTTTGATAACTTTGTAGGAAATTTGTTGGAAACCGTTAGTTTTGTAGATAATTCGTAGCAAATTGTTTAAAGAAAATTTATAAATTTGTAGGAAACTTGTGGAAAGTTTTATGATTTGTAGGAAATATTGTCGCAAGGAAGTTTTAAAATTTGTAAGAATTTTGTCGCAGAAAAGTTTTATAATTTGTAGGAAATTTGTCGCAAGAACGTTTTATAATTTGTAGGAATTTTGTCGGGAAAATAAAAAATCATGAATATTTTTTTAATAATGTTATTAATTTTAAAAATAAAATATCATAAAATAATATAAAAAAGGCAAAAACGTGGAAGAATTGTAGGAATTTTGCAAGAAGAGTGATTTGTCAGTATTTTGTAGCAAATTTTGCGACGAGAGATTTTGTAGAAATTTTGTAGCAGATTTTGTCATATTTTTGTAGCTAACCCGGTTACCCACAAGTTTATTTCCTATGAATTTTTTTTGTAGGAAATTTGAAGGTAAGGCCAATTTGAGACAAATTTGCTACAAATTTGGTTCTCACAAACTTGGCAATTTTCTAGTAGTGCGTGCCAGCGTTGGCCACGGTGTTGCCCGGCTAGCGTGGCTTTGAAGCCCGGCGTTGGGCGGGGGTGGTCTGAGGTGGCTGGCTTGGATTGGCTGGTGGCATATGACCGTTTGGGGTAGCCGTTGGTCAACTGTTAGTTTATTTAAAAAAATTATTTATCTTTTATACCTTATAAATACTCACCTATTTTTTACAATTTTTATCACTTCTCTACGTCTCTACTTCTTCTATCTCTATATTTTTTTTTATAAATTTAACCCACTTAATCCTCTACAACGACTAGTTGGAAGAAATTGGGTTGAAAATTGACACATTCAATTTCATCCAAAAACAAAGAATCGAGATGAGGAAAAATATCCAAGCCGCATACGATAAAAAAACATCTCTAAAAGAAAAACGCGAAGATATAAAATTTTTCGTCATGCCCGTCAATCAACTTAGCCGCCCAGAATTGGAATTGACATTGCAAATAAAACAAGAAATCTTGAAAAAATATGATATGGATAAATCATGAACTTTTTAATCTTTTTTTATTTTATGTAGTTTTTTTCTTAATTTCATTTGTAGTTTTTAAAAATTATATGTAATCTTCTATTTTAGTTAAATTAAATTTTAAATAGTTCAAAAAAAACTAACAAAGTACACATGGCTGGCCACGCCAACCCAACCCAAGCCCCACCACGCCACGCCATACCTTGTGGATCCCACAGCTGCCACTTGTCTATCAATGTCCCACACCTTACAGTCTTAGTTTTCAACCCACCACATGTTTGGTTCACATGTTTAATATTGTTATGAAAACATTACAAATCACTTTCATATCAATATATATCTATTGTATGAATGTTTGTGAGGACCGTCATGATTCGCCACCATACACTTGTACCAACTCACAAACAAATATACTACACGTTTTTGTTACTAGCAAACATGCTAACACCATCCAAATTTGAACTTCTGAGAAGAAACGGTTATTTGATCAACCCAGTGACTAAAAACGTATTTAATTAACTCATTATTTTTAAGCATAGTAAGATATAATGGGTTGCTGGTTCTTGTAGCCTACTTTAGTTAACTAATATACGTTCCGTACAGGCTCTCACCAGTAACTATGTACATGTTCTGAAATGTTACTTGGGGTTGGGGGCTTGGGCGCACCTATTCTTAAATGGTAGCATTTTGATATGGTCCTTTTATATATATATATAGGGAGAAGATCATGCGAGAACCACCTCTTATTGTGAGAACCGCGAGAACCAATGTGAACACACCAAAAATGCCTAAAAATAGCTAAAAATCACAAAAAAAAAAATTTTGAATTTTTTAATATTTTTTATAAAAAAATCGCTACTTTTCGAAGCCAAAATTTTTTTTTTTTTTTTAAATTTTTTTTTTTTTTTTTTGCTTCTAAAAGTAGCGATTTTAACATAAAAAGTTCAAAAAAAAATTTTTAGATTTTTTTAGGTTTTTTGGGGGTTTAGTTTTTAGCATTTTAGCTTGGGGGGGTGGGGGAGGGGGGTTTAGGTTTTTTTTTTTGGGGGGGGGGGGGGGGGTGGGGTTAGGTTTTTTTAGGTTTTTTTAGCTATTTTAGGTTATGTTCACATTGGTTCTCAAGGTTCTCACAATAAGGGTGGTTCTCGCATGAGCCCCTCCCTATATATATATATATACGATAAGGATCATGTGAGAAGTAGTAGGCTATTTGAGAAACTTGAGAAGCATTCTGGACCACACATTTTCCCTAAGAAAAAAATGCAAAAATTTTTTTTTTTGGAAAAATCGCAGCTTTTTCTTTAAGGATTTAATTTTTTTTTTTTTGGATTTATACATATGTGTATATTGTTAATCTTCTAACTATACATATATGTATATACATGTTTAAAGTTGAAAAATAAGTGTTATTTAGGGTTTAGCATTAGTATTTAGGGTTTAGCATTAGAGTTTAGCTTTATGGTTTAGGGTTTAGCTTTAGGGTTTAGCATTAGCGTTTAGTAATAGTATTTAGGGTTTAGCATTTGGGTTTAGCATTAGGGTTTAGCTTTTGGGTTTAGCTTTAACTTTTGGGTTTAGCTTTATCTTTAGGGTTTAGCATTAAGGGTTTAGCTTTAGGGTTTAGTTTTAGCTTTAGCGTTTAGCATTAGGGTTTAGCTTTAGGGTTTAGCATTAGGGTTTAGAATTAGGGTTTAGCTTTAGGGTTTAGGGTTTAGCATTAAGGTTTAGCTTTAGTGTTTATGGTATAAGGTTTAGGATTTATAACACATATTTTTTCAATTTTAAACATGTATATACATATATGTATAATTGACAATATACATATATGTATAGTTAAAAAATTAACAATATACACATGTGTATAAATTCAAAAAAAAATTAAAAAAAATAAATAAATAAAAAAATTAATCCTTAAAGAAAAAGCTGCGATTTTTCCAAAAAAAAAAAAAAAAAAAGTTTGCATTTTTTTCACCTTTTTTTGCATTTTTTGCTTAGGAAAAATGTGTGGTCCAGATTGCTTCTCAAGTTTCTCAAATAGGGTGGACTTCTCTTAGGATCCCTACCCTATATATATATATATATATATAGTGTGTGAGGTTCATTGTGGAACATTAAAAAAGTGGGGAACAGTGGGGAACCGGCTCAAACGAACTCCGATTGGACTCATTCCAGCGGCGTTGGAACCGGCTCGTCAAACCCTAACTAGGATCTTTTAACCCTAAACCCTATATCATAACCCCGAAACCCTAAATATATTAGGGTTTGGCTTTTAGGGTTTAGCTTTAGGGTTTAGCCTTAGGGTTTAGCTTTAGCGTTTAGCTTTAGGGTTTAGAGTTTAGCTTTAGGGTTTAGGGTTTAGATTTAGGGTTTAGCTTTAGGTTTAGCCTTTATGGTTTAGCTTTTAGGGTTTAAAGTTTAGATTTTACGGTTTAGCTTAGGTTTTAGCCTTATTTTTTAGCTTTAGGGTTTAGAGTTTAGGAGTTAGGATTTAGGGTTAAGAGATCTTAGTTAGGGTTCGATGAGCCGGTTCTAACGCCGCTGGAATGAGTCCAATCAGAGTTCGTTTGAGTCGGTTCCCCGCTGTTCCCCACTTTTTAGTGTTCCCCAATTAACCTTCCCCTATATATATATATATATATATATATATATTACATTTTGTTTTATTGTTAACTGTTTTCCATAGAAAGAATCATCTTCTAGGATACAAGGATTAGGTGAAGAAGACCCATCTCATCCAAATAAGTTGGATCTCATCAAACTTCAAAATAGTTATGTATGAATTAAAAAGTTTACAAAATGTTCTAATTGGTTAAATAATCCCCACAACAATTCTGATGAGCATTATAGTACAGAATTAGTCACAAAAGTCATAAATTTTGCATCTAATAAATTGTAGGATAGATATACAAATAAAAAAATCTTGCATTTTATCAAATATTTGATGTCCATATCAACATCCATTTCAAGATAAGTTCAAGTATTTGAGTCTATCACCAAATGCAAATTTGTAAAGATACGTGCATTGTTGTCATGTAACTTCACATAAACCAAAATTAGTAGTAACATTCAAAATTATGTTGAAGTTTTTGAGAGCCACATACCTAAAAATATCATATAAATTAACGTTGTAGAATATTTAATCGCCTTTAATTAGCCAAGCTAAATTACACTCTCATTTGAGTTATTTGTTATTACACAGGTTAACATCTAAAAACACAAATCATAAAAGAAGCGAATTATTAAATAAGTGATAGATATACTCATATACATGCTACACTTGCATTTTATTTACTAAAACAATATTCTAACAACATACAAGTTCTTACCTGACAATATTATTTAAAACAACAACAATCCTAAGATACAACAAGTACGCATCATTTATTTATAAAATTTTGATACTACTAAAGCACACCTGATAAACTAGCCAATGACGGGTGTTTTAATCACCAATCCCTCAGCATTCACCACAACCCACACACGGTTGGACACAATGTTTGAAATCATGGGATTTTTAGATATTATAATAGCATGGACTAGTGGATTTTCTTTCTCAATTATCGCTTTTGCCACTTCTCCTTTTTCCCCTACAAGCTCTGGCCATGAATTCTTTCCTGTTACAAAGAAATCGGGTACACTTTCGTCGGATATGACATCGGGCTTACCTTCCACGGAACATCTCACTTTCCCCATCTTGCTCATCGATGGCAATCCTGATCATGATTAACAACTTTCGTTAAAATATGTTTAACTACATGTATATATATTTGACTCAATATATGTATGATTTGTTTATTTGAAACATACGAAGAACTGGAGAACCGCGGGCAGTGATTGTTGGCTTTTGGAGCAGAGACAAGTAGGGTGATGAGATTGGAAGGGAGGTGGAGATGGATGCCATCTTCTTCTTTACTAGAGTTGCAAGAACTTGAAGCTTTAAAAATGGAGATTGTTGTTGAAAGTAAAGGGGTTCGGTTTGTGCTATATATAGACTTGAATGGTTTATTAAAATTATTATATTTTAGTTATTCAACCACATAAACTGAAATCTTTACATGACCAATGGTTTCACTCCACGTCGCATGGCATAGCTGCATCGTAATGAGATATTTGGTTTCTATATATACGCCTAGTATAGCACTTTACAGGCCTGCAAGCGGCATATAGAAGCCTCGTACAGGCCTGTATATGTTGTATATGTGACTGATTTGCACTTTATGGGAAACAGGATGACATCAGCCCAGATGCGTATCTCATTTGTACAGAATACAATGCATATACTTGTAAATCTAGTATAGTAACTAACTTGAGGTAGGTGAGACCACTAAAGTTGCTATTTATATAATGAAATGGACGTGTATTAATGTCTTTGACCTTTTGAATTAATAGAGCTAAAAAAACGTGGTGATAAGTTCGAGCAACCAATCAATTAATCACGGACGAAGAAACAATTGAGCATCTTTTTATCTCCTGCCATGTAGCCTCGATTGTCTGGAACGGAGTTAGTTCGTGGTGTAAGATTCCAAACATTTTTGCTTTTTCGTTAAAGGATCTTCTCGGAATTCATTCGGAGCTAAGGGCCTCAGAGAAATCGAAGGAAGCGGTTCAAGGTATTATCATGATCGTTTGTTGGAGCTTGTGGCTAGCTAGAAACAACCTTAAATTCTCCAATAAACCGATTAAGATAGATAGTATTTTGATTGAGGTCAAGGCTATGGGTTTTCTTTGGTTCTCGAATAGATCGAAATATAAAGGGATAAAGTGGGGGAGTGGTGTTCTTTTGTAAATATGTAGGTTGTTTTGTTGTTGTGTTTTGTCGGCCCGTTTGGGGTCGGCTGTTTCGTTATTAAAGTATTCTTTTAAAAAAAAATCAATTAATCACGGGTCAAATTAGATTCATAAGTTCGAACGTTTTTTTTCTTTTAGTTTAATCAAGTGCGGACATGCATCAAGTTTTAGTTAAATGTGGACCCCTTTGTATTTATGTTCGGGCCTTCATTTTACAATAAGGTTACCACATGTGCGGACACACATAAACACTCATGTGCGGATTGTTTTAAGGTTATCAAATTCGGACATGACATACCCTCTATGTTCGGACAAAATATTTAACAAACAAGGTCGGACCATTCAATAAAAACCATATGTGCGGACTAGGTAGTTTCTATATGTGCGGGCATGTAAGGAGATGATAAGTACGGACATTGCAACAAATCCATAAGTACGAACATGAAACATAGTTATAAGTGCGGACCTTTAATAATCAACTACAAGAGCGGATGCCCTTTTATTGTTCACAAATGCGGACACTTTACACAATACAAGTGCGTACATTCATTAACATCCACAAGTACATATATAATCAATCACATATACGGACAACTTCAACTTCGTGACTTCACAAAGTCTAGCAATTCCAAAAATCCATTTCTTCAACGTAATGACCAACAGAAAACCCCAAATGCACAGAAATCAATCATGTCGGGCCTCAAATCAATCAATCTAGCAGTGTTATTAATTCCACAAACATCAAACAATCATTGCACAATCATTTGTCTAATCTATCACTTATTCATTTACATAATCAATCACACACAATCAATTGTTTGGATCATCTAGGGTTTCGCATAAATCAAAAGAACAAGATCAATAACATATCATGTAATCATAAACACTTACCTCTGATTAAACCTAGATGGATTGAAGATCAAGAATTGATGTGTGTGGACTTGTGAAGCCAAATGATTGAAGAAGGTTTAGAGATGGTTAGAGAGTGATGAAAATGTCGTACAGAGAATCTATGACGAATTTAGGGTTTTGAGTAGTTTATTATAGTTTCACAATTTCATTAAACACCCCCTAATAATATAACTTTCACACAAAAGCCACATAATACCATGTAATTTACAATTAAGGCATACAGTTCACATAGTTGTCGTGCAGCACACAAGCTTCATATAAACCATTCGTTTATAATTTACCATTCGCGTTAGTTAACAACGTTCAAGAGTTATCACGTACGTGTTCCGGTAATTCCCCGAATTACCAACGTAGACTCATTTAACTAACCCTAGTTAAATGCAGTGCTATAAATGCATGATTTAATCCGACCGTGGTTAGGTTAAAGTGTTAATCTGAAGTTGCGGGTTGTCACATCATCCCAACTTGAAAGAAATTTCATCCTGAAATTTAATAAGTAGTCTCAGAAAAATGAAATGGTGTGTTAAGATGACTGTGGATTTTCCTCGGGTACCACATCATCCCCAACTTGAAAGGGAATTTCGTCGTGAAATTCGCTAATCGTATCAGTGTTTGGTTCAGCAGGTTCGAGTAAATGAGTGTTAGGTTCAGCTCGATATTTGGTCAACTAGTCCATACCAATGACTACATTAAAGCTACCAAGGGTAACAGGAAGGAGATCAGTGTCAAAAACTTGACCTAATCGAGTTTCCACCCAACATAAAAAAGGGATACTTCAATCGGCTGATCGTCAGCCAATTTCTCAATGTGTTTGGTTTTCAAAAGGGGTTTGGAGTCGATCCTAGCATTCTACTGAACCTCGAGGTCATGAGACTCCAATCGGTACTAGGATAGAATAATGTAGAAGTGAAAAGATTATTTACAGATAAGTACCATTTTCGTCGTTGTTGTTATCGTTTTTGCTGTTATTCCAAGTGTCGTTTTTGTTGTTTCCTGCATTGTTGGTGTTTTTGTTTAACTGTGGGCAATCCCTCTTGAAGTGATTCTCACTTCCACACTGAAAGCAGCTCATTCGATCGCCTTGTTGCTGCTGTGGCTGTCGTCCCTGTTGTTGTTGCTACTGCTTTGGGAACGGGGCTCTGCAATCCTTAGCCATGTGACCTACCACGTCACATCGCTGACATGTTCTAGGGCACTGGCCGTAGTGATGGTAGTTGCACTTATTGCACTTTGGCTGCTTGCCTGCGTACAAACCCTGATTCTGATTAGAGCCCTGATTCTTATTAGTAGAAGAAGACTGGTTGAAGTTCCAGTTATTGTTGTTATCAGCCTTCTTCTGTTGCTGGTTGGAATTTGAGGCCTTGTCTGAGTCGTTCCACTTTCGCTTGTTATCGACAGCTATAATAGTCACAGCACCACGCTCTGGTATTGCACCACGTTTAACTTCCTGATCAGTAAACTTGTGGGCGATACGGATAATCCGTGGCAAGTTATTGAGATTCGCCGTTGTGACTATACTCTTAATCTGTGGCGCCAAGCCTTTGATATACAGCTCCATTCTCCTGTGTGGCGGGTTTGATAAGTTTAGGCACATATTTGCAAGCTCATGTGATCGCTTCGTATAAGCTTCGATTTCCGATCCTTCCATCTTCAGGTGACAGTACTCATTCTCCAACTTTTGAACTTGATCATGAGGATAGTACTCCTCCCGCATCAGTTCCTTGAAGTCGTCCCAAGTTGTAGCATTTGCCTTTTGAATCCTAAGCATCTGAACTTGGGCGTTCCACCAAGTTAAGGCACCATCCTCTAAAAGTGCCCGAAGCATACTTTACCCTATCCCCAGCCGGACAGTTACACATAGCAAAAGCCAATTCAACCTTCTCAAACAAGCGGAGAAGTCCCACCGCCCCTTCAGTTCCATTGAATGTTTACGGAGTGCAATCCATGAATGCCTTGAAAGTGCAGACAGGCGGATTGTTCTGATTCTGGTTCACGTGTTGACTTGGAGGTGAAAGAATGTACAATGTACAAATGAGAGATTGAATATGTGAGTAAAGAATAAGAATCGTCTTGTTGTGAACGTCGTACCAGCTTGCTGAGCTGCTAAGGCCTCAACCACACACGTATTGATGAGATTCGTCAACTCCGCCTGAGTCATGACGATATTGCCTCGTCCACCGTCGCGGCCACCACCGCGTCCACCTCGTCCATTCGTGATTCTGCATCCACAAGAAGAGTGGAAAGAGTAAGGATCGCGATTGAATAGAAGTCAATCATCGTTGTGACTGCTATATATTGTTGAATTCCCAATTATGTAGGACAATGGGTCAGAATCCTTTTACACTTGCTAAGCCTCACTGGGACTCACATGCACCCCAATTATTAACATGTGCACCCGTGATAATAATTTAATTTGCATGTTCATCTCAGTTCCTCTTAACTTGCGTCAAAAGATCCTCAGATTCGAGTGTTAAAAGCAAGGTGTTGTCAGACAATAAGGATCACGAAATTCTAGAGGTGCTACAATACTATGTATGCAACTACATGCAATGCAATGCGTATGCGGATGTGTATGCTAGATATATAATGTATACAGTAAGTACAGACGAACCTTGCAATCTGGAGCGAAGTGTCATGGTCGCATTCGAAACTGATTCGGTTATAGTCTGGTTTTATAAAAACGTTTTAAAACCGAATTCACTATAACCAGTGGCTCTGATATCAAACTGTCACACCCCCAAAGTACCTAATGCGGAACCCACCGCGAGGCGTGTGACGTACCAGGATCTAACCACTAATCACATTGAACTAACAGTAATATAATAAATTTGAATTCCCATTCAACGTGAAAAATGTAATTCAAAACATCTAGTTAAAACAATAAACGTTCAATGGAAGCATTTGAAATAGTTTCTAAGTATTTAAAAACCACTTGTTCGCAAAACATAACATAACATCAAATATGTTAACCACGTCTCGACCCAAGACATCCACAGCTCCTTCGATTGCAAGCTCTGTTCATCTAACGACCTGCAAGCATGCATAATAAAAAATGTATCAGCATAAAGCTGGCGAGTTCACAGTTTTGTTTAACGAAATCATGTTAAGTGTTTTAGTTTAAAGACATGCCAATAATAAACTCGATACCGAAGTGACGTCTGTTTGTTTGCCATCATCAACGCCTATCACAACCTTGACCATGTGATTAAGGTCATTAGTTCATGCCCGTCCTCCCACGTACGGTGTGAGGTTGTCAAGCCTAATAGCGCTATCAACTAATACCCCGTTGCCTCCCCGGCAACTAATTCAGTAGTAAGTAGGGACTTTCGTGATAGAGTTAAGTTTATTAACTAACATCGAAATTAAACCAAAGCATTTAAAAGTATTCCTCCCCGGAATATTAGTTTGATAAGTATTCCTCCCAGTAATAGTAAGTTGTTTGTTTGTCCCCCCCAGGACGCATTCTTGTGAAAAAGAGTAGTGAACTCACATTGGTTTGCTCGGTTTGTGATTATGTACTTCTACGCGTTAAATGTTAGGTCCATTACACGCGACCTAATGTATGATAAATGTAAGTATACGTACGTAGGGTCATGCAATACCCTAATGTCCAAACAACCGGTGTTTATCTATTACATGTTATCAAGTCTAGCATACCGTACACTCAGTAACACACAATTTCTTATGCGGGGCCGCATGAAATCACTATTATATAAGTTAACCAATAATAGTATATACATAAGTTAACCAATAATAACAACAATTTGATTTGTTCAACTAATATATAAGAAAACACATGTACTGTTGAATGATTATTAAATTACTTGCCATAATTGGTAAACTATGGAGCCAGCCCATGAGATACTCGGCCCAATCATAGATTTAGAAATCTCAATTGGGTAATTACATAATGTTATAAGATAAGGTAACCGGCCAAAAATAACAAAACTGTTATTCGGACCCTTAAATACATATGTTCGGATAGTTTACCACTCCAATTAAATAACAAGTTCTGATTTCACATAAAACACAACTAATCACATAGCAAAAATTAATTATATTGCACTCTATGGGAAACAGGATGACATCAGCCCACATGCGTATCTCATTTGTACATAAGGGTGAAGGGAGTGGTTAGACACTTGAAAGTGGCAAACTTTAAAATCAACCAATGAGAGGGTGCCATGTCAACACGTCTAAATAGTTTAAACTTTGGTGAAAAGTGTTGGCATTGTTTAAACACTTGAAAGTGGTAAACTTTTTTTTTTTTTTCATTTAAAAAAAATATATAAAAGTGTTAAAGTCAAATATACACACACAAGTCTTGTCCCACTCCCTCTTTGTCGATTGGTGTGGCTTTGCCGGGTTCTTTAGTTTACCGCGCGGCAAAGAAGGACGGCGCCGGTGTTGCCCCTCGGCAAACCGGTTTGCCGACCCCTTCACCGCTCCACTCCCTTCACCCTAATACAATGCATATACTTGTAAATCTAGTACAGTAACTAACTTTAGGTAGGTGAGACCATAAAGTTGATATTTATATAATAAAATGGACGTGTATTAATGTCTTTGACTTTTTGAATTAATAGAGCTAAAAAAACGTGGTGATAAGTTCGGGCAACCAATAAATTAATCACGGACGAAGAAACAACGGAGCATCTTTTTATCTCCTGCCATGTAGCCTCGATTGTCTGGAACAGAGTTAGTTCGTGGTGTAAGATTTCAAACATTTTTGTTTTTTCGTCGAAGGATCTTCTCGGAATTCATTCGGAGCTAAGGGCCTCAGAGAAAAAGAAGGAAGCGGTTCAAGTTATTATCGTGATTAGGGGTGTTCATTGGTTCGGTTTATGGTTTATTTCATTTATTCGGTTCGGTTTATTCGGTTTTCAAAATTTTATACCTCAAACCAAAAACCAAACCAAATTAGGAATATGCAAACCGAACCAAACCAAACAAAATTCAATTCAGTTTGATTTTGGTTAGAAACCAAATAAACCAAATTTAACCAAATTGTACCTAAGTATTTTTTTCTCAATTTATATTTATGTTTGTGTTCTAACTTCCGAACATCAAATCAACAATGAATTTGAACCTACCAATATATAAATAAAAGACATAGAAAAATAAAACAAACATATCCATAAAATAATCGTATACACAACCATAAAGTTAAAACTTTAAAACATAGATCATAGAAACCATACATAGTCAACAAGTCTAATGGCACAAAATATAAATAATCTTCAAAACAAGGGGATACATATACTTAGATATTTGACTCAGTATTTTGGACTAATAAATTGTATACAGTTTATTAAACAATATTATTTGTATTTAATAATTAATAAAATTAACGGTTTATTCGGTTATCCAAATAAACCGAATAAACCAAATTAAAAAAAATGTGGATCCAAAAACCGACCCAAAAACTATATTCATAATTCGGTTTCGGTTAGAAAACAAACCAATAACCGAATTCGTTGTTCGGGTCGGTTTATTTGGTTACGGTTACGGTTCGGTTTACGGTTTTTATTTGGCTACGGTTTTTTTTGAACACCCCTAATCATGATCGTTTGCTGGAGCTTGTGGCGAGCTAGAAACAACCTTAAATTCTCCAATAAACCCATAAAGATAGATGGTATTTTGAGTGAGGTCAAGGCTATGGGTTTTCTTTGGTTCTCGAATAGATCGAAATATAAAGGGATAGCGTGGAGGGAGTGGTGTTCTTTTGTAAATATGTAGGTTGTTTTGTTGTTGTGTTTTGTTGGCCCGTTTGGGGTCGGCTATTTCATTATTGAAGTATTCTTTAAAAAAAAAAATCAATTAATCACGGGAGAAATTAGATTCATAGATTCGGACGTTTTTTTAGTTTAATCAAGTGCGGACATGCATAAAAGTTTTAGTTAAATGTGGACCCCTTTATATTTATGTTCGGACCTTCATTTTACAATAAGGTTACCACATGTGCGGACACACATAAACACTCAAGTGCGGACTGTCTAATCTGCTATGTGCGGATTGTTTTAAGTTTATCAAATTCGGACATGACATACCCTCTATGTTCGGATAGGATATTTAACAAACAAGGTCAAACCATTCAACAAAAACCATATGTGCGGACTAGATAGTTTCTATATGTGCGGACATGTAAGGAGATGATAAGTGCGAACCTTGCAACAAATCCATAAGTACGGACATGAAACATAGTTATAAGTGCGGACCTTTAATAATCAACTACAAGTGCGGATGCCCTTTTATTGTTCACGAATGCAGACACTTTACACAATACAAATGCGGACTTTCATTAACATCCACGAGTACAGACATAATCAATAATATATACGGACAACTTTAACTTCATGACTTCACAAAGTCTGCAATTCCAAAAATCCATTTTCTTCAACATAATGACGAATAGAAAACCCCAAATGCACAGAAATCAATCGTGTCAGGCCTCAAATCAATCAATCTAGCAGTGTTATCATACCACAAACATCAAACAATCATTGCACAATCATTTGTCTAATCTATCACGTATTCATTTGCATAATCAATGACACACAATCAATTGTTTGGATCATTTAGGGTTTCGTATAAATCAAAAGAACACGATCCATAACATATCATGTAATCATAAACATTTACCTCTGATTAAACCTAGATGGATTGAAGATCAAGAATTGATGTGTGTGGACTTGTGAAGCCAAATGATTGAAGAAGGTTTGGAGATGGTTAGAGAGTGATGAAAATGTTGTACAGATAAGTCATGAGGAATTTAGGGTTTTGAGTAGTTTATTATAGTTTCACAATTTCACTAACACACCCTAATAATATAACTATCACACAAAAGACACATAATACCATGTAATTTACTATTAAGGCATACATTTCACAGAGTTCTCGTGCAGCACATAAGCTTCATATAAACCATTCGTTTATAATTTATCATTCACGTTAGTTACCAACGTTCAAGAGTTATCACGTACGTGTTCCGGTAATTCCCCGAATTACCAACGTAGACTCATTTAACTAACCCTTGTTAAATACAGTGCTATGAATGTATGATTTAATTCGACCGTGGTTAGGTTAAAGTATTAATTTGAAGTTGCGTGTTGTCACACGTTGCGTACAGGTTTGTACGTGACATATATAGGGGCCCCATTTTTGGTATCTGGTCAGAGAAATAAACCTTATACGTCACATACAGGACTGTACGTGGCGTATATAAAAGTCCCACTTGGGTATGCAGATAGGCAACAAGGTTTTATGCAGGATCTTAGTTTGTATAAAATATAGTGGTATAAAAAATTAGAGCAATTTAAATAATATCCAGGATCCTCATTGGTTTTTAGACACCCCATGTTTAATGTGTTTTAAAAAAAAACATCACTTCCAAAACATTTTAAATCCATTGTCAGATTGTTTGTGAGGACCATCACCGGGGCGTATGTTATCCAGGATCCTCATTGGTTTTGAGCCAACACATGTTTCATCAGGCATGTAAAACCTTTCTATGAAAACTTTCGAAATCACTTTTATATCATTTTAAATCTATTGTTTGAATGTTTGTGAACGGCATCATTGGCACCTAGGGGTGTCAGTCATGTTGGATTGATAGGTTTGGGTTGAGAGTTTAATTCTTCAACCCTAACCTGCCGAATCATATACTTATTCATGTTGTTCGGTGCCATACCCACTTAAAACCATGTCATGCTTGGGTCGACCCTTTTATGTTCATTGGTGTCCTTTTAATTGCTTTCGTTTATTTATCTCTCATTCCGAGCTAACAACCTTGAGTTTATAAACGAGTGGTTTGAACTAATAAATGAAATTTTTGAAAGTGAAGAGTTGACGAAACACTTCAAAAGAGAATTTATTTCACCTTTAGAAGTTAATTGTTAAAGGAAAGTTAAAAATTAAAATTTAGGGTGAGAAACAGTTTAACGTGCGAATTTTACAAATAACTAAAGTGACGAAGCTTGAACTAAAGTTATTATCATTGTGCTACTTCAAAACTATATCGTAATTATTTGTATTTCATCTTAACAAGAGGAGCCGACATCATAACAACAGGATGAGGGACCTAAATCGGATCTTGGTGTTTCTCTAGTTGTAACAACCCTCAGTAAAACCGACACCCTCATAATATTTCCTAGACCCTAGTATATGTTAAAATGTCCCAATATGTCTTTAATTACACCCCGTATGTGAAAACCAAGCCCGAAATACCGTATAGTATAGAAAATAATTAAAAACAAGAAATATTAAGTTGAGGTGGGCCGCGTAGACCCACCCCAACATTTACGCGGGCGGTATGAAGGTTAGAACCTGATTCCGTCTGATTTCTTTAGTTCAGGCGGGCCGCGTAAGCCTTAGCTTACATTTACGTGGGCCGCGTAAGATCTAAATTGTGGCACAGCCTGGTGATGACACGTGTCATCATCGTGTCAAGTCTAGTTGGTGATCTGGAAGAGCTACGCGTTATACCAACTTTGACGCGGGCCGCGTAAGCCCAGCCCATGTGTTACGCGGGCCGCGTGAGGACCAGTTTCAGCAACTATATAAGGAGGCCTCGGGATTTCACTTTCAGTCGCTCATTTCTTTCTTTCTAAACGAATTTCTGAAGTTATAGGCATAATATTCGAGTAGTATACCCCCTAATTAGCAAGGTTCTGCTCCGTTGTAAGTATTATAACCCCAGTTTCATAATAGATACGCTGCCCGATTGATTTAGGGTTCCGTAACAACTGTCGTGGTTCTGCCCGACGTAGTTGTTGGAATGTCGTCTCGGGGAGGGTATCATTAATATTTTCAAAGGGTTATGATACTAACCTATGTACATTTGTATAAATTATAGATTATTCCCAGGAAATCCTTACGCGAAGTCTAAGATAGCAATGTGAGTTTATCCTCTTTTTGTTAACCTTTTTGTAATATTTTACAAAACCTTAAATGTTTTACAATGCGATTAAGCGGTGATTGAGTCTTTGTAGTTCTTCAATTACTGCCGGTATGTTGGGGTTTTGTATACAAAATTTACTACCTTGTGAGTAGTAAGTCGGGGATGACAGTACGTTACCATTGGACGACGAGTTAGCCAATGTGTAATATGACCCACAAGTCAGGATTGACAGTACTGAATGAGTAATTGTGTAGAAATAAACAATGTGATTGCTCTCAATACTGTTTTAATTGATAAAATGTTTCTTGATTAAACTGGGATTCACTCACCAGTATTTCCCACTAACAAATGTTTTAAAACACGTTTCAGGTAACACAATGTGACAGCCAATTAGTAAAAAGCCAGCTGGAGAGCACTGAAGGCTTGGGAAAAATGTGGCTATAAAAGTTACCTAAAGGACGATGTTTTAAATTCAATAAAATAGGGTTTATCCCTATAAACGTATTGTAATAAGAAACTTGGGTTTTGCCCATGTGATTATTAATATTAAATATGGTGATTTTACTCTGATAAACATTTCCTAACTACGGTCCTGATGTAATTTCCGCTGCCAAATTAACAAGCTGATACCACCAAAACTCTGAGTTCGTGTCCGCCCGTTCCCGGGACAGATAAGGGATCGGGGGTTGCGACAGTAGGTGGTATCAGAGCCTAGCCACTCATCTAAGCCAAAGAAGTGTTCTGCTAGCACTTAAATTCTAAAGTTTGTTAGGAAATAAATTATGGAAATACGTGCATAACTGTATTTATTTGTTATGTGTTATTTGACTATTTGTTAGTTTTACAGTATGAGTGATCAAGGACCCTCAGACATGAGTCGTCAGTTGTCTGATTCACCTAGGAGTGAAGGTACCTCTTCACAGCCTGCCCTTTCTGGGTATTCTGCTGATCAGGAAGAAGGAATGTTTGCTTTTAAAGCTCAGTCAGAAGAGCCATTCCCTCATAAGAAACGAGGATGGTTCAGTAAGGAAGCTTTTGCACGTAGGAAAAGAATGCGAAAGTTGGAACAGCAAAGAGTTTTAGCAGCTGCTAAGCGAAAGACAGATGCCCATACACAGGATATGCTTAATAGAAGCCTAGCCAATTTTCATATCTTAGCAACAACTGCTGCTGACCCAAGTCTGGAACAACTAGTAGCCCCACAACCACTAATCCCAGACCAACCCATGGAGATAGAAAACCCTGAAAACCAAGTGGAGATGCATGATTTCAACCCAGAGGAAATCCCTATGGTACCTGCACCAAAACCCCTAGACCCAAATTACGATCCCTGGTGGGACGATAATAGGGACTTTGTGCAACGTTTCCCTATCCATGAAGACACACCCATAGGAGCCTACCCAGGTATGGACCCTTTAGATCCCTATTACCATGATGACTACATTAGGGAGATCTTAGAAGATCGTTACCGATTTCAGGCACTTTCACCCCCATATCAGGAACCCGCACCCCAGATTCTAAACCCAGTCCTAGAACCTGCACCGCCAATGAGTGCAGAAAACGTCCAAGAACTTAGGACATTTGGTGAGGAAATTTTAGAAAGCAGTGAGAGAATGCGACAGGTGGGAGAGCGTCGCGTATGGAAATACGATGAGCGCAATATGGATTTTTGGATTAATCCATATCCATAGATGTGATGGAGGAGATGGTAATAGTAATAATAATATAATATAATATAATATAATATGTGTACGGATGCCTATTAATATTAGTGTAATTTTCTTTCTGTTGGTATTGTAATCTTTATTTTAGTACTAGTGTGTAATAGACGCATAGTATATGAAAATAGAGTACAAGTCGCAATGATTGACGTGTTTGGCTAGATTGCGTATCATGTGATTAACTATATTAAATATTATCTTGTGATATTAATATGGGATAAATGTTTAAAATTCAGATGGCCGATGAAGGAAATCAAGGAAATCTGAATAATGATAATCAGAGTAACATTAACGTGGTTAATGAGAATCCGAGCATCAATAACAATGGGAACCAAATGGATAATAGTGCTGTTCAACATATAGCGGCACAAGGAATCATAGATGCAATGCCATTTATTATTCAAACTATTCAAGAAGCGAATAATAAAAGTAAGCATAGCAGTAAGCGACCCATCGAACCCGAAAATAGCGTGAACAATGGACCTGTACTTCAAATGCCCATTCCCAAAAGGAGAAGAACCGTGTCTTACGGTTGTTCTTATAAAGAATTCTGGTCTTGTAAACCAATGGAATTCTCGGGCAACGAAGGGGCCATTGCAACCCTACGCTGGATAGAGAAAACTGAGGCAGTCTTAAGAATAAGCAAGTGTGCTGAAGAAGATAAGATATTGTTTGCTTCTAATCTGTTTAAGAATTCAGCACTAGAATGGTGGAACACTATCCTCCAATCAAGAGGAAGTGCTAAAACCTACAATATGGAATGGGAAGAATTTAAGAACAAGGTAGAAAGAAAATTCTACCCACCCAATGAAAAGGAACAGATAGCAAACAAATTCTTAAACCTTAGGATGACTGGTGTGGATAGTAAGGGATACACTAAAATATTCTTCGAATACGCTAGAATAGTGCCAACTCTTGCTTCACCTAAACCAGTGTTAATCTCCCGTTATATCTGGGGATTAATTGGGGAGATAAGACACGTAATCAAGGCAGCTAGACCTCAAACTATAGACGAAGCTGTAGAACTAGCAAATACCTTGACAGATGAATTAGTCCGTACCCGAGAAGAAGATCAAAAGAGGAACCTAATCCAGAAGCTCACACAAGAATTTCGTTCTGGAAATTTTAATTATGGGAAAAATATAGGTTCTACCTCTGCACCTTACTGTAAGAATTGCAAAAGAAAGCATTCAGGAAGATGCTCCATATACTGTAACTTTTGCAAAATATCGGGAAACAAGGAAGAAAATTGCAGGAAGAAAGCTAACAACAGGATATGTTACAACTGCGGAGAACAAGGTCATATTAAGTCTAATTGCCCTAAATTTGCTACAGCTACAAACAACAAGAATACTCAAAATGCTAGAGCATTTGTTCTAACTGCAGATGAAGCCAAAATGATTCTAGATGTCACAGCTGGTACGTTTTTAGTTAATGATGTCTTTGCTAAAGTATTATTTGACTCTGGTGCAAACCAAAGTTTTATTAATACATCATTTTGCAAATTTCTAAATCAGTCATTAACTAAACTACCACAAGAATGCTTAGTAGAGACAGCTAATGGAGAAACTGTTAGGATTTCGGAAATCTTGCAGGGAGCAAGAATAGAAATTTTAAATCAGAAATTTAGTGCAAACCTGTATCCCATGAATTTGGCAGGATTCGATGTTGTTTTAGGAATAGATTGGTTAATAGTCAATAAAGCCAGTAATTTATTTGATCAAAAGTCAATACAAGTAAATTCACCAAAAGGTAAAACGATCATAATCAAAGGAGATAAACCATCTAGATCCACAAAATTCATCTCTGTGATGAAAACTGCAAGTTATATAAGAAAAGGTTCCATAGTGTATCTGATTTCTATAATCACTAACACTAAAGGAAAGGATTTAAAAGATATTCCAGTAGTATCTCAGTTTTCAGATGTATTTCCAGAAGAATTTCCAGGGCAACCTCCAGATAGAGAAGTTGAATTCAGAATCCATTTAATACCAGGGACAGCACCGATTGACAAAGCACCTTATCGTTTGGCACCTGCAGAAATGCAAGAATTGAAGAAACAATTAGACGAATTATTAGAGAAAGGATTTATACAGCCAAGTTCGTCGCCATAGGGAGCGCCGATACTGTTTGTTAAAAAGAAGGACGGATCAATGCGTATGTGCATTGACTACCGTGAATTAAACAAGGTCACGATTAAGAATCGGTACCCATTACCAAGAATCGATGATCTGTTTGATCAACTGCAAGGAGCTCGATTTTTCTCTAAAATCGATTTAAGGTCAGGATATCATCAATTAAAGGTACAGGAAGAGGACATTCCTAAAACCGCATTCAGAACAAGGTATGGCCATTATGAATTTACTGTCATGCCATTCGGGTTAACCAATGCCCCAGCCGCATTTATGGACATGATGAACCGAATATGTAAGCCATATTTGGATAAAATCATAATTGTTTTCATAGATGATATTCTAATCTATTCTAAGAATAAAGAGGATCATGCAAAGCATTTACACGCACTTTTAAGTTTATTAAGAAAGGAAAAGCTTTATGCTAAATTTTCCAAGTGCGAATTCTGGTTAGAACAGGTACAGTTTCTCGGACACCTAGTTGACCATGAAGGAATTCATGTAGATCCCACAAAAATCGAGGCGATTACTAAATGGAAAACCCCTGAGTCACCAACCGAGATTAGAAGTTTCTTAGGATTGGCCGGTTATTATAGAAGATTTATTCAAAATTTTTCTAGAATAGCCATTCCCTTAACTAAGCTAACATGTAAATAAGTTAAGTTTGAATGGGGATTAAAACAAGAAGAAGCCTTTAGAATCCTTAAGCAAAGATTAACCCATACACCCATACTAGCGTTACCAGAAGGAACTGAAGACTTTGTAGTCTATTGTGACGCTTCCAAATTAGGTTATGGATGTGTATTAATGCAACGACAAAAGGTTATAGCATATGCATCTAGACAACTTAAGAATCATGAAGAGAATTATTCAACTCATGATTTAGAGTTAGGAGCTATAATTTTTGCCCTTAAGATTTGGAGACATTACCTTTATGGTAGTAAGTTTACCATATTCACTGATCATAAAAGTTTAAGGTATGTTTTCAAACAAAAGGAGTTGAATATGAGACAAAGACGCTGGATGGAGATGCTTAGTGACAATGATTGTGATATCCAGTATCATGAAGGAAAAGCAAATGTAGTGGCAGATGCTTTAAGCCGAAAATATCATGAAAAGCCAAAAAGGGTACGTTCTCTTAAATTAAATCTACAAGTAGATTTAAATGATCAAATAAGAGAAGCACAAGAATTAGTAATCAATTTGGAGATGCAATTTGGAGATTCCATGAAAAGAGAATATGGATACCTAAATTAGGAAACCTACGTCATCGTATGTTAGAAGAAGCCCATAAATCTAAGTATACAATGCATCCAGGGAATGATAAGATGTATCAAGATTTAAGGAAAAAATTCTGGTGGATAGGAATGAAAATGGACATAGCAGCCTATGTTTCTAAATGTTTAACTTGTTCACAAGTCAAAGCTGAACACCAGAAACCCTCAGGATTTCTACAACAGTTAGAAATGCCAGTGTGGAAATGGGAATTAATAACAATGGATTTTGTTACTAAATTACCCAAAACAAAGAAAGGTAATGATACAATCTGGGTGATTGTAGATAGGCTAACCAAATCAGCTCATTTCCTACCGATGAAGGAAACATTCAGTATGGAACAGTTAGCTAAGTTGTATGTAAATGAAATTGTTTCTTTACATGGCATTCCTTTATCAATTGTTTCTGATAGAGATAGCCGATTTACCTCCCATTTTTTATCAAGTTTCCAAAAGGCAATGGGAACCAAGTTGAAACTAAGCACGGCTTATCACCCTCAAACGGACGGGCAAAGCGAAAGGATAATTCAGACAATGGAAGACATGCTTAGAGCTTGTGTAATTGATTTTGGAGGTAATTGGGACGATCACTTACCTTTAATAGAATTTTCTTATAATAACAGTTATCACACAAGTATCAATGCTGCACCATTCGAAGCGCTTTATGGACGAAAGTGCCGAACCCTAGTCTGTTGGGCAGAAATTGGGGAAAAGCAACTATCTGGACCTGAGATAGTGCAAGACACAACCGACAAGATTATTCAAGTCAAGGAACGACTGAAAGTAGCACGTGATCGACAGAAGAGCTATGCTGATAACCGACGCAAGCCATTGGAATTTCAAATAGGAGATAAAGTATTATTAAAGGTCTCTCCTTGGAAAGGAGTAGTAAGATTCATAAAAAGGGGAAAGCTAACTCCCAGGTATGTTGGACCTTTTGAGATTATTAGAAAAATAGGACCTGTAGCCTATCAGCTACAATTGCAAGAGGAAATGGCAGGAATACATGATGTATTTCATGTATCTAATCTCAAAAAGTGTTTGGCTGATGAATCACTGATAGTACCTCTTCAGGATATAGAGGTAAATGAACAACTCAAGTGTGTAGAAAGGCCTCTACAAATTGAAGACAGGAAAATCAAGAACCTCAAGCATAAAAGATTAGTTCTGGTCAAAGTAAAGTGGGACTCCAAAAGAGGACCTGAGTATACATGGGAGCTTGAATCTAAAATGCAAAGGAAATATCCGCACTTATTCCAGTAGATCTCGAGGACGAGCTCTAATACAAGGTGGGGAGGATGTAACAACCCTCAGTAAAACCGACACCCTCATAATATTTCCTAGACCCTAGTATATGTTAAAATGTCCCAATATGTCTTTAATTACACCCCGTATGTGAAAACCAAGCCCGAAATACCGTATAGTATAGAAAATAATTAAAAACAAGAAATATTAAGTTGAGGCGGGTCGCGTAGACCCACCCCAACATTTACGCGGGCGGTATGAAGGTTAGAACCTGATTCTGTCTGATTTCTTTAGTTCAGGCGGGCCGCGTAAGCCTTAGCTTACATTTACGCGGGCCGCGTAAGATCTAAATTGTGGCACAGCCTGGTGATGACACGTGCCATCATCGTGTCAAGTCTAGTTGGTGATCCGGACGAGCTACGCGTTGACCCAACTTTGACGCGGGCCACGTAAGCCCAGCCCATGTGTTACGCGGGCCGCGTGAGGACCAGTATCAGCAACTATATAAGGAGGCCTCGGGATTTCACTTTCAGTCGCTCATTTCTTTCTTTCTAAACGAATTTCTGAAGTTATAGGCATAATATTCGAGTAGTATACCCCCTAATTAGCAAGGTTCTGCTCCGTTGTAAGTATTATAACCCCAGTTTCGTAATAGATACGCTGCTCGATTGATTTAGGGTTCCGTAACAATTGTCGTGGTTCTGCCCGACGTAGTTGTTGGAATGCCGTCTCGGGGAGGGTATCATTAATATTTTTAAAGGGTTATGATACTAACCTATGTACATTTGTATAAATTATAGATTATTCCCATGAAATCCTTACGCGAAGTCTAAGATAGCAATGTGAGTTTATCCTCTTTTTGTTAACCTTTTTGTAATATTTTACGAAACCTTAAATGTTTTACAATGCGATTAAGCGGTGATTGAGTCTTTGTAGTTCTTCAATTACTGCCGGTATGTTGGGGTTTTGTATACAAAATTTACTACCTTGTGAGTAGTAAGTCGGGGATGACAGTACGTTACCATTGGACGACGAGTTAGCCAATGTGTAATATGACCCACAAGTCAGGATTGACAGTACTGAATGAGTAATTGTGTAGAAATAAACAATGTGATCGCTCTCAATACTGTTTTAATTGATAAAATGTTTCTTGATTAAACTAGGATTCACTCACCAGTATTTCCCACTGACAAATGTTTTTTAAACGCGTTTCAGGTAACACAATGTGACAGCCAATTAGTAAAAAGCCAGCTGGAGAGCACTGAAGGCTTGGGAAAAATGTGGCTATAAAAGTTACCTAAAAGACGATGTTTTAAATTCAATAAAATAGGGTTTATCCCTATAAACGTATTGTAATAAGAAACTTGGGTTTTGCCCATGTGATTATTAATATTAAATATGGTGGTTTACTCTGATAAACATTTCCTAACTACGGTCCTGATGTAATTTCCGCTGCCAAATTAACAAGCTGATACCACCAAAACTCTGAGTTCGCGTCCACCCGTTCCCGGGACAGATAAGGGATCGGGGGTTGCGACACTAGTCTCCCACCCACACCGATGCAGATTTGGGTAGCAACAATGCTAAATTCGGTGAGACTTATATAAGGAATACCTAATCAAATGCCTAAACTCATGCCTCCCTCATCTTGTCTATACTTTTACAGTTGTATTGTTGCTATATTTAGTTTATCAGTTAACCTTGTATTCCTCTCTTTCCTTGTTGTATAGCCTCTATTTATAGCCAAGTATTTGTGAATAATAGAACGTATCAATTTCTCCATTATATGGTATCAGAGCATTCCAAAGCTCCTCTGAGTTCTTCTCGATCCATTACCTTCTTCCCTACTGTCGCCACACATGGCCACCTCCACCACTATCATTCAATTATCCACCACCACAAACGTCTCACAACTCTTTACTCGTCTTACAGAAAGCTACGCCAGCGTCTCGAGGTCCAGAATCATATCCCTACGGACCAAACTCGCCACCACCAACAAAGGAAGCCGACCCGTTGCTGAGTATCTCCATGAAATGAAGGCTATTGCGGATGAATTAGCCTTGGCGCATAAGCCAATCGATGATGACGACCTTACCGTTCATATTCTCGCTCACCTCGGTGAAGATTAAAAGGAAATAGCTGCTGCCCTAAAGACTAGAGACACCACAATTGGCTTCGCTGACCTATATGAAAAACTCGTTGACCATGAACGGTCCTTGTTGGAGGCTAAACCTAGTGAGCAACTAATAACCACTGTTAATTTCACTCAAAGGGCTGGCCACGCTCAATCTCAGCCAGGCCGAAACTCTCACAGGCCATTTACAAGCAACAGAAACCAAAACAGGCCCAATACCTTTGGCCCAAGAAACACCAATAATGGGAACAATGGTCAATCTACGTATTTTAGAACTAATCGTAATAATTTTTTCTGTCAATTTTGCAATATTCCAGTGCATGAAACCAAGGATTGTCGAAAGTTTGCACGGTTCCTACAACAAAAGAACCTTGCCTTGCCTCAAGCACCAACGAACCTGATCGTCAATGTGTTCATGGCAAACTCTCCACAACACACATCATTGAAAATGTTTGGCAGTGGCGCCACTAAACATGCCACACCCGACCAAGCATTTCTACACAACCTATCCGAATATGGAGGACCCGATGAGATCGTCCACGGCAATGGTAACACTCTGTCCATTTCTCATATCGATCCTGCATCGATTCCCACTACATCTCGCCCTTTAAAGTTGTCTAATGTCTTACTTGTTCCACGTTTGCGTCTTCATCTTATTTCAGTTGCTAAACTTTGCAAGACTAACAACGTTTCCGTTGATTTTTTTCCTTTTCAGTTCTTTGTTAAGGATCTTCACACGGGGGCGCCTCTTATGCGCGGGGTGAACATTAACGATGTTTACTATGCATCTCATACTCCTCGTTTGCAACTCAATTCAAGCACGAAGACATCGGACTCTCTTCTCTCATGGCATCACAAACTTGGACACCCATCTATCAAAGTTCTAAGACGTTTACTAAATAGTCTAGGACTTGATTATAATAATTTGTCGACTAATCTCTTTCACTGTGATGCGTGTTCCTTGAATAAAAGTCATAAACTACCTTTTGGCGAAAACTCATTTAAAGTTTCCAAACCACTCCACTTGAACTTGTCTACTCTGATGTATGGGGTCCCGTAAAAATTTCAAACGATGCTATAAATACTATGTCATATTTGTTGATTTTTATTCCAAATATACATGGTTTTACCCCATTAAAAGAAAATCGGATGTCTCCACATTATTTCCAATTTTCAAAACACTTGCTGAAATTTTTTTTAACACTCCCCTCATCTCTCTCTTCTCGGATAACGGGGGCGAATACATTGGTCTCCGCACTTATCTCCAACAAAATGGTATTTCTCACTTCACCACACCGCCACACACTCCGGAGCAAAATGGAGTGGCCAGACGTCGACGCCGACACATTGTTGAAACCGGGATTTCACTATTGCATCATGCCAACCTACCACTCCCTTTTTGGTCTCATGCATTCCAAACGACGGTTCACCTTATCAGCCGATTACCAACAAAAGTTTTTGACTTTAAATCACCATTCGAAAAACTTTACAGCACTTCACCCACATACACCAAACTCAAATTCTTCGGGTGTCTATGCTTTCCTTGGCTTCGTTCGTATGCGAAGTCAAAAATTCATCCTTGCTCAACGAAGTGTATCTTCCTTGGATATTCTTCGTCTAAGTCCGCCTACAAATGCTACGATCCTTCAACCTGTCGCCTCTATCACTCCCGTCATGTGGAATTCATCGATCATATCTTTCCCTTCTCCTCTAACAGTTCATCACACGATCCACTACCTCCACCGAACATCTTTCTTGGCCCACATACATCTACCTTCATTCCCCCCTCCCCACTCAGCCCAATCCACCCAACACGGCCCAACACCTTCCCTCCACAAACCCACCTCCCATGGCCCAACACTCCTCTCACCCTATAACCCAAACAAATCACCCGCACTCCTCTTCCACGTCCAAATCCACTGCTCCGTCGACATCTCAACACCTTTCACCCGACTCTTCTCCCATGCAATCGGGCTCCTCTTCCACATCGGCTCACTCCACTCCACCCAACATCGCATCCTCACCCACACCTATCCACACCGACCCTTCCACCTCTCCACCGCCATCACCCGATACCTTCCTCTCTTCCCCTCCCGCCTCCTCACCATCTAATACTACATCCGAAACCACAAACTCTCCTCCTGCCTCTGCTCGCCCACAAAGGCCCCGCAAACCCAACCCAAAATATCACGACCAAAATCTTGTAAATCACACAACCCTTCATCCCCTCCCACCGACACTTGAACCCGCCACTCACACTCAAGCCTCTAAAGATCCACAGTGGCGTTGGATTTAGAGTTTAATGCCCTTCTCCAATACCAAAAATGGCAACTTGTCCCTCTAGCTCCCACACACCGGTTGGGTGTAAATGGGTCTTCTGTATCAAACGAAAACCCGATGGCTCTATTGATAAATACAAAGCACGGCTCGTTGCCAAAGGTTTTCACCAACATCATGGAAAAGACTACTTCGATACCTTCAGCCCCATTACTAAATCCATTACCATTCGCACCATCCTTTCCAATGCTCTATCAAAAAATTGGCCACTTAAACAACTTGATGTCAACAACGCATTCTTGCATGGTACTCTCCACGAGGATGTATACATGTCCCAACCACTGGGATACATTAATCCTCAATTTCCCAATCACATATGCAAGCTCAAAAAGTCCCTATATGGCTTAAAGCAAGCACCTCGGGCTTGGTACAATGAGCTAACCAAATTTCTCCTTCAATTTGGTTTTCGAAAATCTTTGGCCGATTCTTCGCTCTTCATCTGTCAAGACAAAGGTGTCACCTACTATTTCCTGGTTTATGTTGATGACACTGTCCTCACCGGTAACAACACATCCTTTCTTGATCATTTCGTCCATGCCTTAAGCCAAAAATTTTCCATCAAAGACCTTGGTATGCTTCATCACTTTCTTGGCGTTGAAGTTATTCCCACACCAACCGGTCTATTTCTATCTCAGCATCGATACATCCAGGATATTCTACAACAGTTCAACATGGATGGTGCAAAAGATGTCTCTACTCCTCTCGGTACCACCGACGTCCTCTCCATTTCCGACACCACACCAGAAGTTGATGCTATCCCATATCGTAAACTTGTTGGCTCACTTCAATATCTCGCATTCACCAGGCCGGACATCTCATTTGCTATCAACAAACTATCTCAATTCATGCACAACCCACGCAAAACTCACTGGCAATCTCTGAAGAGAGTTCTTCGCTACCTAAAGGGCACCATTCATCACGGTCTGTTCCTTAACCGGAAATCATCTCTTGATCTCTCAGCCTTCTCTGATTCGGATTGGGGTGGTGTTCATGATGCTGGTCGCTCTACCACTGCATACATCATCTATCTCGCCAACAATATTATCTCGTGGATGTCAACTCGCCAAAAGTCGGTCTCTCGCTCATCTACAGAAGCCGAATACAAAGCTTTAGCAAACGCCTCAGTTGAACTTACTTGGACAAAAAATCTACTTTGTGAACTTGGCATTCCCACCAACAAAACGCCATTACTATTTTGCGATAACTCTGGTGCAACATACCTCTGTGCTAACCCTGTTTATCACACTCGAATGAAACATGTAGCTCTTGACTATCATTTTGTTCGAGAACAAGTTTCAGCAGGCCACTTACGAGTCCTTCACATCAGCTCCCAAGACTAACTTGCAGATGTGCTTACAAAACCATTATCACGGGCACCATTCCCTACGAAACCGTTCCAAGATTAGAGTCTCCGATGGATCCTCCATCTTGCGGGGGCGTATAAGGAATACCTAATCAAATGCCTAAACTCATGCCTCCCTCATCTTGTCTATACTTTTACAGTTGTATTGTTGCTATATTTAGTTTATCAGTTAACCTTGTATTCCTCTCTTTCCTTGTTGTATAGCCTCTATTTATAGGCAAGTATTTGTGAATAATAGAACGTATCAATTTATCCATTATAACTTGTTTAGCTTATGTAATTTATAATTGCTAACTTTAGGTTATGTGATCATCAATAGACAAATTAAGAAAGAGCCCCCAATTTAACAATTAATAAAGAGGCAGTCATTGTGGTTTTACATCGTTTGTGGCCTCGAAATAGTTGAACAACTGAATTATTCTAGCTACAAAAATAAGACTTTAATTTGTTGATGAACCACCTATCCATCCCAAAACTAAGTAGGCTTTGCTACATACAACCCCTTATAGCCTATATAGGCGAGCCATCAAAACCTACTTTCATCATCAATCACGTTAAACCAGTTTTCTTATTCAGGATCCAAACTGAATATGATAAGATCAACACAACCCGAATCACTATTACATAACTATAGTTATGAAACTCATATGTTACACATCTTATTTGTTAATGGATTGGTACATCATGTATTTTTTATCCAATTACGATATAAATGGTGATTGCACCTCCTAGTCCCTAGCTCAATCGACACTGAGCTTAGCCAATGAAAGGACATCGAACGACCACCCCATTAGAGTTCACCCACACCCACACACGGTCACATCGAACATCTGTTGTGACTGAATCCCTTCCCTCCACTACGCCAATGTTGGATAATCTTGATGGGTTACGGGTCGAGTACGGGTTAGAAAATGGGTCGAAAAATTTAATGGGTTAGCTGGGTTTTATTTTAGTCACATGGTAGTGAATTAATCTAAAGTTGACCGAGAACATGGGAAGTGGACGTTGAGGAAGTATACGTTGGAATATTGTTGCTGAAATGGAGGAATACGTTGGAATATTCTTTTGTGCATGTGCTTTGGGTTTGCTATAAATACGATAGCATTGTTTGTTTGTTGAAGTATCTTTCATTCTCGTTGTATTTATTTTAAGTAATATAAGAGTTTTGTTAATAAGATTTTTGTTTCTCTGCATATTTACAATCAATTTGTGAGTGAGAATTGAGTGGGGCCTGAACCAACACACAATAGCATCAACCCAAGAAGTCTCTTCCTCAATCCTAGCCGCCGCTGCTTCTCCCCTTGCCCCAACAAACTCGGGCCATGAACTCTTTCCTGTAATAGTTATCAGCGTACTTTTGTTCATCAGTCTTCATTTGAATGAGTATTTCGTCATGTTAATGAGATTTCTGGTTAGATTGAATGAAGATTTTGTGTATCTTTCAGTGGAGTTATTGTATTCTGTTTTCTTCTTTATCTTGATATTAGGTTTATAGAAAGATTTAGAGTTTTTTTACATGTAGAAATTATTATTACAATTATATATATAATATACACATCATAGACAATAATTTATCCAGAAGAATGATGAATCAAATTTCATTGTGGTGATCATATGTGAGATGCAGTTTCTTCAAAATAGTTTCATGGTGGATACAACTAAAAGCATAACGTAAATCATGCTAATGATTTACGAAATCATCTCTACGATTATGTATTGATTGTATTAAATTTGTATTATTCGGTTTCCTAGTATAGGTTGTTTGAATCTCTATATATTGTAAACGTATTGTATTTTTATATTTGAGAGATTGAGTTTTACATGGTATCAGCCTAACCGGCGATCCTACTCCCTCACCTGTTTCCCTCTTTCCCTGTTTCTTCTTTTCTTTGACAAAACCCTTGCCGTCAATAACCTTGGATAACCTGTTTCTTCTTGAAGTTTCCCATACACTTTTTGTTCAAAACATTATTGATGTCGTCAGTCAACTACTGCCACCAAACCCTTGTCCCTTTGTTTATTCTATCTTTTTTTTATTTGCCAAACCCATCGCCCCTTTCTCCCACAAATCTTTTGGTCCACTTTGACCACCGAACCCAAAACTTTCTTTGACCAAGAATCACACATAATTTTTTTTGGTCTGTTTCTTTTGGTGCCTGCCGAATACTCTGTCTCTGCCAACACTTCATCTGCCGAAATCCTTATAAAAAATTACATGGCCACATCCACACCCAATACCACCGAAATCCTCTTCATTCCCTCCTTCACTTCATACCTCTCAAACTAAACTCCACAAACTACCTAGCATGGTCCCAACAAGTTTCTCTTGTTCTCACTCTTCAGAAGTTGATTGGACATGTTGATGGCACCACTTCCATACCACCCGAAACTGTTCTTGAGGCCGATAAACCTGTCCCAAACCCTTCTCGTATTGAATGGTTAACCAAGGATCAATCGGTATGTCTCCTTCTTCAGTCCTCTCTCTCCGAGGAAGCCATGTCCGAAATTATTGGCATCTCTAATGCTCGTCAGATCTGGCTTGCTTTGGAAACAGCGTATTGTCACCATTCTATTGACCGTATGCATATCTTACGTGATAATCTACGCATGTTACAAAAAGGTTCTTCTTCTGTTGTTGAGTTTGGCCGAATATTTAAAACCATATGTGATCAACTTGCTGCTATAGGTCACCCAGTCGATGAAACTGATAAATGTCATTGGTTTTTATGTGGTCTTGGAACCACTTTTAAACACTATTCCACAACCCACCGTGCCTTAGGCACTTCATCCTTTTGTGAATTGCTTGGGAAAGCCAAAAATCAAGAAACCTTTATGACATCCCTTCATGGTCAAAATACTCCTCAGGCTGCCTTTGTTACTCAACAGTCCCGTTCTGGTAACACATCTCGTTCCTCTTCAGGATCCTCTTATATTTATCGGGATCGTGGTCGTGGTCGAAATTCTAGCCGCGGCCGTGGCAAGTGACCCCCTCATTGTCAATTATGCAGGAAAGATGGTCACTATGAAAATACATGTCCAAATTTGGCTTCCTTTGCTAACCAAGCCACTCCTCTTGATGAAAATTTGGCCCAGGCTTTCCATGCTCAGTGTCATGTCACTGATGACTACCGGACTGGACCGGTGATACAGGTGCGTCGGCCTATATGACTCCTTCAAAACATGATCTTGAAACGACTTATGACTCTTCTGGAAACGACTTTGTTCGTTTCGGAAACGGTCACACTTTACCTGTCACTAACATTGGCACAACATCTCTTCCCCCAATCTCCCTTTAAAAAATGTCCTTGTTGTTCCTCACCTTACCAAACGTCTTCTTTCTATCAGTAAACTTACACATGATTCTCCTGTGGATGTCCTGTTTTCTAATAATTTCTTTCACATTCAGGATCGAAAGACCAAGGAAATCCTGGCAAAAGGGACATGTGAGAATGGACTTTACGTCCTTCGTGAAGGGAATCATGCTTTCGTGGCCTCCTACTCTACTCCTCACCTCAAGGCTTCCTTTGAACGTTGGCATGGTCGCCTTGGACATGTTTCCTTTGATATTATTTCTAGATTACATAAACTTGGTTCATTGTTTGTTAAGTCTTTGTTACCTAAACCTAGTATTTGTTCTCCTTGTCAAATGTCTAAGTCTTATCGTGTACCTTTTGATTTAAATAATAAACATTCTATGCATGCTTTGGATTTATTCATTTTGATCTTGGGGCCCTGCACCTGTTACATCTGTTAGTGCATATGTCTGTTGACTTCGTCTTGTATCGAGTCATGTAATAGAATAGATAGACAGACCAAGAGACGTAGTTTGAGAGAAACGGGAAACAAGCCTGAACCAGCAGGTTCATGCGACCTGGCCAGTTCGTGCGAACTGACCAGTTCGTGCGACCTGGACATGACTGGTTCGTGCGACCTGGTGTTCTCTATAAATAGGAGGTCTTGGTTCTTCACTTGTAACTTCTGATTCCGGTAGCGAAGCTCTGCCGAAGTGTCGCCAGCTCGTGTAAACAGTTTCAAATCAATACAAACGACATTTAATCTACTTCTAAGTGTAAATCAAGCTGCTACAACATCAATACGTCTGATTCCGCCTTACGTATTGATCAAGAACTCTTCTGATCGACTCGTTTAGATCGATTCACCGATCCTACAAGTGGTATCAGAGCTTAGGAGGAAGAGTTCTTACCATTTCAGCTGGATTTCTTCTCATTTCTACTCATTTTCTACACTTTTTCTTCAAAATTTCATCGATTTCATGGATAAAATGATCTGAATTTCACATATAACACTTAAAACTGAGTTTTAATCAATCCTTGAACAAATCAGGACCTAATTCAACCTAAAACTTGATAAAATTGACCAAACCGCGTGAAAAACATATCAGATCGTTTGAAACCATGTTCCAGGTCGTGTGAGATTGTTTCAGATCGCACGAGGTGTTCAGTTCGCTTGAAAGTTCACCAGGTCACATGGTTTGATTCACTCAGCTCGCACGAAGTGACTCAGGTCGTTTGGTAGTTGTCAAATCGTTTGAAAATCCTTCAGGTCGTACGGAGTGGTTAAAAGATCTCCAGGTCGTGTGAAATTGTACCAGGTCGTACGAATTGAAAGTATTCAGGTCGCACGAGGAGGGTTAAGAACATTCAGGTCGCTTGAAATTATACCAGATCATTTGAACATTGTGAATTTTTAAAACCGAAACATGGATTCTGAATTTTACAACGCATTTGCTACCCCGATCACTATGGCTCAGAATGTGAACTTAGAAAATGAAATGGGTACCATCCAAAAACCGCATAAGCTCATGACTATCGAGGAGTATAGTGGATGGGAGGAACGTTTCAAAAATTGGGTTCAAGCGAATCACTTAGAGGCGTGGGAATGTGTTAAAGAATGGTATGTTAGACCGATTGATGAATACGGAGAGATTGTTGCTATTAAAGATTTAGATGACAAAGAGAGAAAGAAATACAAAAGTGAAAAGATGATGATCAGTATATTGCAACAAGCCATTAAGGAAGACATCTTGATTTTATTGCAACAAAACGGAAGTGCACACTCAATGTGGAAAGCACTAAAAACGAAGTTTGTTGGAAGTTTAGACATGATCAAGAACAAAAAATCGCTTTTGAAGAAAGAATTTGATCTATTTCGTGGATTAAAAACTGAAAACACCAAAACGATTATAGAAAGATATTTCAATTTGGTGGTTAACATGAAGCGTTTGGATATCAAGAAAGATAGAGAAGAATGGGTTGAAAAATTGGCCGATGCGTTACCACAAGATGTTTGGGGCACGTATCTTATGATCTTGAAGAATAATGGTGAATTTGCGAATCTATCGCTGAGCAAGTTTATTGAAAAACTCGAAGTTCAAGAGATGGAACAACGGAAGATGGCGAAAATGATGAATTCTAATGGTGAACAGGACATTGGTCTGTACTACAAAGGAAGTACGATTGATAAGACCAACATTGCACCAAAGATCGAAACTGCATTTAACGCAAACAGTTCTTCTGGAGGGTCATCTCAAGGATCAAACAACAATGCTGGATGCTCATCATATCCATCATTTGATCCAAATTTTTCAGCAACCAATTCTAAACTGCAAAGCTCATACAACAATAATGGCCAAGTACTACAATGCAACATTGCATTACATCTTCAGAATGGTCATAATTTCTCAGAAGAGGTTGCCAAAGGTCATATGTCTTTATTGGTGACCGTATTAGAGTCTTATGAAAGTTTGGTAGCCGGAAGGATTGGTAATCCAATGTTGACCAAAGAGGATTATGATCAGATTGATGCTGAAGAGATGGAACTTATGGATATAAAGTGGTGTATGGCTAGTGTGTTGCAGGGAGAAGGGGCACTTTAAGCGAGAATGCACAAATCGCGAAGCAAGTGGAGCTCAAAATCCATTTGGCAACAATGATTATCATCGAAAGGCGATTTATCATTAAGTTGCTCCGCATCAACAACAATCGCCACAAACTTCGCATGCTAGGAAGGATCTGATCGAAGAGCCATCAAAGAAAGCTTATCTAGTTCATCAAGAAGATGAAAGAATCCCAGAAGGTTTTAATTGGGATCATTATGATCCTAACAGAACTTCAGATTCTAAAGCATTTGTTGCTCAAATTTTTGAAGATTCAACTGCTGAAGATGAAATAGCGTATGCTATTACGAATCTCAGTATTTCAGTCCTAAAAAGAAAGAAGAAGAACCAGTTTCAACAGAAGAGGCTTCAAAAAAAGCACCAATATTTGATTACTCATCAGATGAAGAGAGTGATGATGACAGTGAAGAAATTCGAAAACTTGAATATTATAAAAGAGAATTTTCACCTGATAGGTATAATTTGTATTTTGCAGGTAAAATGGAAGAGATCAAAGAAAGACAAGCTGCGAAAAAGAAGAATCATAAGGCAACAACTGTTAAAGAAAAGATCAAACCTGAGGAAAATGTTCGAGTAATAAAGAAGCAGGTTAAAGAAATTCCAGCTATTAAGGTTGAGAAGGAAGCAGATACTGAAAAGATACCTGAGAAGTGTGAAAATTGTGATACTGTGAAAAGGCACAACAACAAATTGATTCATAACATGAACAGACTGAAAGAATCTTATGATGTTTTAAACAAAGCTATGAATCAATATAGCAAGTCAAGCAATGAACAAGAGATAGCTATGAAGACACTCAATGGAGCGTTCATGACGAAGCAGAAAATCATCAATCAGTACATTGAGAAATGTGCTGAACTTGAACAAAAAATGGAAACTCAGAGGATAGAAACTAAGAGAGTAAACAGGTTATTGAAAAGTTATTCATGTGCTTCTTACGTGATAGACAGGATTTACCCTACAGTAGAAGGCATGGAAGCGTTTGAAGAGAAGAAATCTGAAGTAAAGGATACTGGTAAGAAACATAGTATCAATTATACCAAGTGTTCACCTCCGCTTGAAGAAGGATATTCTCCACGAAATCCTAATTCAGAAAAGTCGAAAAGGCAACAAATTTAAAGTGGGAATCTGAACCCTCAGATGGATTGCCACACAACATTGACGTCACTTTCACAACATCTGATACGGATCATGAGTCCGAGTTGATTAAGAAAGTGGTAGATCAGGTGTTGGATAACGATGAGGAGTCCAAGTCAAAGTCAAAGTCTGACACTTCAAGTCCAACTGTTGAAAAAGGGCAAATGGGTTTACAATAATGATTTTTTGATATCAAAAAATAATTTGAATGACGAAACATTCAAAGTAGCATATACTTTGAATGACTCCGACAAATTATATTCTGATGAAGAATTTCCAATAAGAAGTGTACAAATTGAACAGATTAACAAGGTTTTCAAATTAACAGAAATTAATATTTCTGAAATAAAAGATAAAAATCTTTCTGAAAAACCTAAACAATACACTTCAAGAGTTCAAAAAAGGTTAAACAAGAAAAAAGGTTTTGGTCCAAATCACCATAAGAAACCAAATCACAAAAATAATTTCAAAAAGAAAGGATTAGGTTTTATTCCAAAAGAAAATGAAAAATATGTTAAAGATTTTAAATCGAAAGTTGTTTTTGTATCAGAAACATCTTCTGAAGAAGAAAAAGAGAATTTGTTCAGAAAGCAGACGAATAAAGAATTCCTTGCTAAGAAGCAAGAGGGAATGAAGAATGATGTTGCTCAGAAGAAGGAAATGAGAACCTGTTATCAATGTAAAAAATTTGGGCACATTGCATGGAACTGTCTAAAGGCATCCCAAACAAAACAGGGAGTCTCTGAAAACTTGAAAGAAAAGTTGGTTGATAATGAACCACCAACCGAACAATTTAAAGTGTTCAAAAATTCAAAATTTGAGGTTGGTGAGAGTTCAACACGTTTTTACAAAAGAAGAGTGAATCAGAACAATCACAAGTGGGTTGTTAAGAAATCAGAAACACTTTCTGGCAATGAATCTGACTCGTTAAAGTCAGAGGAGCCACCAGTTGAGCTAAAAAGTGATAATTCCGTTCCGACAATGGATGATGCAAATTTTCCACCATTATCAAACGGAAGCTTAAAGCAAAAAATTGGCAAAGTTGAAATTTCAAATCAATTCTTTTCTGAAAAGAAAGAATTTGATGTTGAAAAAGCCTTTAACCCTAAAGTTCTAAATATTTTTGGAAAAATGGTTGACGGGAAAGTCAAAGGGGTAAAGGAATTCTATGAAAAGTATAAGAAAGGAAAGAAACCTAGTGATGATGACTCGGAATCACCCAAGGACCGTCAGGCTTGGGTGAATCTCTTTAACTGAAAATCCTGACTTGCCGGAACTCCCAGGTTGGTAATTGGGGAGTAGGAATCGGCATCTTTCTTGAGAAATTCACAACTGTGATATTTCAACTTACAAGTAGTATTGTTGATAAGAACCTACAAGTGGTTAATCAATGTCATTAAGTTGAACTTGATTTAACTTTCATACAAGTGGTTAAAGAAAAGGAAAAGTGAACTTACAAGTGGTAATTTGAAAATAATGTGATGAAACCCCATGTTTGTGAAATGTCAAACAAACTAGTTTTCCGGAAAAACCATTTTGATTAAAACAAACTTAAGTGTTTTGAAATCTTTATGGGAAAATAGTTTGTTGTCAGGGGAATTCTGATTGTTTACGGCAAGTGAATGGAGAATTGAAGCAATTCACATCAGTTTGTCATTTTATTTGTACAGTTTATTGATTTGAGTTTCAAATTTTCTGGAAAATCAAAAATTGAAACATATTTTTGATTTTAGGGGAAGTAAAAAATTTAGAAATTTTGAAAATTTGAAAAATACAAAAACATGATAAAATTTAAAAACCAAAAACATCGAAAAATCAAAATGAGTTTTGTTGTGAAAAAGAGGAAATGATAGTACATCAGTAGACAATCACAGTACGCTAAAGAATTGGAAAGTCAAATGTGATAAACGGTCTCACTGATGATATGCCAGTAGGTTTTTACACGCTTAGTAGATTGTTTTCGAGATATAAACCTAAATATCAAATGCTTACTTATCTCGTGGGGAACATCTCTCGGATATATAGGTAACCCCTGAAATCTTGTTTGAAGGGCTTTCTATTTCTGACATACTAGGTCTTTGTGCGTGATGATATCTGGGGTATTATACCGGGACTTATGATTTTGCGGGAGTAATAGCATAGTCCTCGTATAATACTCTGCACTGCTTTAATCATAAAGCCCACCCTCAGCATAAAAAATGATGAAACATTGAAAAATGATAATCATGTGCTGTTGAAAAGAAGATCCCCAAGGGGGACCCACCTAAAGTCGAGCCATCATCTCTCTAATTGAACGGAAGTTCTAGCCTGAGCTCTCATGGCCTCGCATTACCCATTTACAGATATCATTAGTGTACATTCACCCAATGTTGCAGAAATCGGCCTAGGCGGCCAATTAATCGGCGCCTAGGCGCTAGGCGGTGAGTTACTGACTAATTTTTAGCTAGTCGGTCCAATTAGGCGGACATGGTCAAAATCGGTCTTAGGCGGTCAAAATCGGTCCCAGGCGGTCAAAATCGGTCCCAGGCGGTCAAAATCGGACTAATTGGTCCATGTTTTACAGCCCATTAAACACAAAATTTGACCCATTTTTGAATCTGGCACATTGTTTTTTAGCCCAAATATTACTTATAAACCTATTTTAACATTTAATTTTAGCTATTTTAACATTTAACCCCTCTATCTTTCACTAGTTTACATATGGTTCCTAAACTTTTAAATTTATTAATAAAAAGTATAAAGTTATCTCCTAAACTTGTAAATTTATTAATAAAAAAGTATAAAGCTATCTATATATATAAAAAAAATTTGTAAAATTATACTTAAAAAGTCCAATCCGATTAATCCCTATTAATCCCGATTAATCCCTAGGCGCTACCTCACCGCCCGACTAGCGCCTAGCGCCTTCTATAACATTGCATTCACCTGTAAGACTGAATATAGCAGTCTGGATACGGGAGTATATTATGAGGTGGGACACGCAAATAAGTTAAGTCCTTAAAACACTAATATCGTATCTCGAATCAATTGAAATTTGTGTGAAAATTTAAGTGGATCAGTATACTGACAATCTAAGTGAATCGTTTAGATCTTAAAGTGTTTAAAGCTCAACGGTACTAGTGATTTATCATAAACTAATATGATCCTCTTACACAAACTCACAAAAATATTGTCTGTAAATATTTCTTTTTTGCGTTTTAACACACTGAAAATCTTAAAAATCCAAAAAGAATTTATTTTAGCATAAAATTTTGAAAATTCAAAAAGATTTTATTTCATCTTATTTTCGAAAACTGATGTTGGAAAGCTGATTTTCAAAATTCCAAGTGCTGAACATGATAAACAACAGGGTCAGGAGAGTTAGTTTGAAATGAAAAATGATTTTGAAATGATTAAATGGTTCATTAATTTGAAACCAAATTTGAGCGTTACAAATACAGGTGAATAAGCAGAGATCATAAATGAGAGATCATGATTGATTTGAGAATGTTTCAAGTGGTTTCTAAATTTGTTAAATTTAAAAATTGTAAAATTTACTTTTGGGTAGAGAATTGTGCAGATAAAAAGCTCTAGAAAAGCTATGTTTCGACTCCTGAGGACTTTCCGCATAAGCATATGCAGAGTAGAGCCAGGTTTCTGATCCTGTTGCTACGGAGAGCCTGGAGACGTTCCTGAACCTGTGAAAGATGCAGATTGTGAATTCCAGACTGCGATCCCAGCTTATTGAAAGGGGGAGTCTGAAGACATAAGAGCCAGATTTCAGATTGCTGAAGAGCTTAAAGAATCAAGAGATCTGATCAAGAGAATTAGAGAGAGGATAGAGTCAGGTTGAGATTCTGATAGAAGAAGAGAAAGATTGATGAGGATGCTTACAGAGATAGATACTTTGGAGAGAGCATGAAGACCGATCAAGACAGAAGACTCAATACACTGAAGACTCGTCAACATCCAAGGGGGAGTTTGTTAGTGCACATGTCTGTTGACTTCATCTTGTATCGAGTCATGTAATAGAATAGATAGGCCAAGACACGTAATTCGAGAGAAACGGGAAACAGGCCTGAACCAGTAGGTTCATGCGACCTGGCCAGTTCGTGCGAACTGACCGGTTCGTGCGACCTGGACATGACTGGTTCGTGCGACCTGGTGTTCTCTATAAATAGGAGGTCTTGGTTCTTCATTTGTAACTTCTGATTCCGGTAGCAAAGCTCTGCCGAAGTATCTCCAGCTCATGTAAACAGTTTCAAATCAATACAAACGACATTTAATCTACTTCTAAGTGTAAATCAAGCTGCTACAACATCAATACGTCTGATTCCGTCTTTCGTATTGATCAAGAACTCTTCTGATCGACTAGTTTAGATCGATTCACCGATCCTACAACATCATCAAATGGCTATCGTTTCTATGCAATCTTTATTGATGATCATTCTCGTTTTACATGGTTCTACCCATTAAAACAAAAATCGGATTTTTATGAAGCTTTATTAGTTTTCACACCTTTTGTTCAAAATCTGGTATCACGAAAAATTAAAATTTTCCAAAGTGATGGTGGAACTGAATTTACCAACCATCGTGTTCAATTTTTTTTTCATGAACAGGGCATTCATCATCGCCTTTCTTGTCCCCATACACCTGAACAAAATGGTCATGCTGAGCGTAAACACCGACATATTATTGAAACTGGTTTGGCAATGCTTTTTAACTCTCTTGCTCCGGCCACATTCTGGTCGGATGCTTTTGCTTCTACTACATTTATTGTCAATCGCCTTCCTACCCAGTTACTCGAGTTCAAATCTCCATTCGAACTATTATATGGTCACTCTCCCACGTATTCCACCTTTCGTGTTTTTGGATGTCGTGCGTTCCCTTATCTAAGGGATTATGCTAAACATAAACTATCATCTCGCAACACTGAATGTATTTTCATTGGTTATGATGCTAAATACAAAGGCTATCGATGTTTGGATCCAAAAACTCTTCACGTCTATGTTACAAGGCATGCTAATTTCGATGAGGATTCCTATCCCTTTAGCGGTCATGTCAAACAAATTGATGAGGCCACCTTGGTCTTCTCCAACTTTGATGAAACTCTTCCATCTGTCTCTTTACCAAATCCCCCACCAATTATTTCACCTCTTACTTCTGAGTCCACTGTCTGTCACGTGTCCTCTCCTTGTTCCTTATGCTCAGCTGATACACCTTTTCCCACTCCTCCATTATTCTCCAATCCTCACACATCGGCCCAATCCACTAACTCTCATCACTCGGCCCAACAAACCCACTCATCCATACCTACCCCATCAGTCCAAACACAAGCCCAAACCTCATCACCCCACCTACCATCCTTGGCCCCCATTCCGTTTCCCACATCACCACCACAAACCCATCCTACCTCTTCCTCACAATTGGTCCAACCACCACACCTCTCTAATCCACCAACGACCGACCCAACTCCACCTATCATACCCAACACCACTCCCCAATTTACCCAGGGATCTCCTGTTGAGCCGATGCCATATCATCCTATGAGAACTCGATCGAAAAACGGCATTTTCAAGCCCAAATATTATGCTAACTTGTCTTTATTTTCAGGTTCATTAGATCATGCTTTACTTGCAGCACATGATCCCCGTGGTTACAAATCAGCAGCAAAACACTCTAAATGGGTGAAGGCAATTGAAGAGGAGCTCCAGGCATTAAAATCTAACAACACTTGGGTACTTGTTCCATGACCTACAGGTGCAAACATTGTTGGATCCAAGTGGATTTTCAGAACAAACTACAAAGCAGATGGTTCCATAGATCGATACAAGTCTCGCTTGGTGGCCCAAGGTTTCACTCAGGTTCCAGGACTTGATTTCTCTCACACCTTTAGTCCTGTTGTCAAAGCCTCTATAGTCCGTGTTGTTTTATCGCTTGCTACTATTTATGGTTGGTCCCTGCGTCAATTGGATGTGCGCAATGCCTTTTTCAATGACAATCTTTCTGAAACGATATACATGGAACAACCTACGGGTTTTATTGATGCTAGATTTCCTAATCATATGTGTGGTCTACAGAAAGCTCTTTATGGTCTCAAACAGGCGCCTCGAGCTTGGTTTCAACGACTAAGCACCTTCTTAACATCACATGGTTTTGTTTACAGTCAAGCGGATCCATCACTTTTTATTTATAAGACAGCAAAAGCCATCGTTTATCTTCTTGTGTATGTGGGCGACATCATCATCACTGGCAGTGATTCCTTTTTTATTACGTCCTTTGTTGCTCGACTGCATAAAGAATTATCAGTCAAAGACTTGGGTCCACTCGGTTACTTCTTGGGTCTTGAAGTTACTCCCTCTGATGCCAGTCTCTTTCTCAGTCAGGCGAAATATGCACATGATATTTTGTCTTATGCTGGTCTGTTAGATTCCAAACCTGTTGCCACTCCTCTTGCTACCACTGATACTTTTCTCAGCAAGGGTGTCCCGTTTCATGATCCAACTCTTTACAAGTCTCTGGTTGGAGCTCTTCAGTATCTCACCATTACCAGACTGGACATCTCTTATGCAGTAAATCAAGCCAGTCAACATCTACAGGCCCCTACAAGATCTCATTTTCAGTTGGTTAAACGGATACTACGTTATGTTAAAGGAACAATTGCCTTTGGGTTAACCTTCTCCAAACCAACTTCAACAACCGTCGTTGGCTACTCTGATGCATGCTGGGCCCGTTGTATTGAAACCAGACGCTCCACTTATGGTTATTCTATTTATTTGGGTGGCAATCTGGTTTCCTGGAGTGCGAAGAAACAACCTACAGTCTCTCACTCTAGTTGTGAATCTAAATATCGTGCCATGGCCCATACTGCAGCTGAAATCATCTGGCTTACTCACCTTCTTCGAGAACTACATGCTCTACCTATGGCTCGTCCGACTTTGCTTTGTGACAACAAGAGTGCTATTTTTCTAAGTCAAAACCCGGTGTCACATAAACGTGCAAAGCATATCGACATTGATTATCATTTCGTGCGTGAGCTTGTTTCCTCTGGTCGTCTCTATACAAAATTTGTTCCATCCAATCTCCAGGTTGCGGATATCTTCACTAAAAGTCTCTCAAGACCTCTCTTTGAAAAACTTCGCGGCTTCCTTCGTATTGGTCCCCCACCTGTTCGATTGACGGGGGATAAAGGCATAACATAAATCATGCTAATGATTTACAAAATCATCTCTACGGGGCTGTTTGGTAGCCTCTTAATGACCATTCAGATGCTACCTCTTAATGGTTTAAAACCTCTGAATGAATAAGAGGTAACCTCAAGTCTGAATGGTTAAGAGGTAACCTCTGAATGGTAAATCATCACATGTCACATTCTTCTACCTTCTCGTTGGTAAAATTCTTAACGGTTCCATTAAGAGGTAGCCTCTTAATGACCATTCAGAGGCTACCAAACAGCCCCTACGATTATGTATTGATTGTATTAAATTTGTATTATTCGGTTTCCTAGTATAGGTTGTTTGAATCCCTATATATTGTAAACGTATTGTATTTTTATATTTGAGAGATTGAGTTTTACAACAACAACAACAACCAAATTTGTAGTTTATGAGAAGATCAACTTATTGTTAGTTCTAGAATAGTATATGGTCTTTGATCATTACTTTTTCATGAAACAGACGCACGGTCTCTTGTATTAATAACATATGCATATATAAATATTGTATTGTATTGTATTATATTATCATACAATAATTGTGCTTCAAAAAGAAATAGTAAAGTTTTCATCTTTTTCTGGCCACAACAATTTTAAATATTGTAAATCAGCTCTATGTAACTTTCTTTAAATCTTTAAAACTTGGATATAATATAGTAAAAAAAACATAACTTTTTTTTTACATTTAACTTCACACGTATGCTATAAATAATACACGAATTTAACGAATATAATTTTCATATGATTTACTTAATAATCTGCATTCATTAACTTTTTTAAAAACATGGATACGCAATTGGGTGTAATTTGTTTCTCAACGTTGGAGTAATAATTTTGTTGAAAATAGAGTTGTGTTCAAAACGGAATATTTTTTTGTATTGTAATCTAGCTATATATATGTCACACCCCGAATTTCCACGTGTCACCGGTGGGCCCGGTGGGGAGTATCGTGACGTAGTTGATAACATCATAGTCAAACAACACAATATATGAATGCACAGCGGAAGCAAAAGATAATAATATTACCATCCGAATATAACGTAATATCCAGGTATTACAACGGAAAGTAAAGGATCCACAGGCGGATCTTAAAACATAAATATTGTTCAACAGACTTTAGACGCCTAGAACTTGCAAGATTCCTTATTAACGTCCTGATCAGCTTCCAGCCTATTACGTACTTGTACCTGTCACTTAGACTTTTGAAAATACGTCAGTTTTCACTGGTAAATACACTCAACTGACTCATTTGAAAAAGAGTTTAAGAAAAATTGATTTAAATGCACCAGGCACAAAATATTTTGACACTTTGATTAAAATGCACAAGGCAAAATTAATCTTTTATACTTGGGACAAACTATATCTCATGTTATCAGTTTTACATAACTTGCTCTACATACGGGGCCCGGTTCCATGCCGGTTCTTGATTAACCGACACACCACTATTCCCTTATTGGGAATCCCTTATTGGGTATAATTAATTAAATAGCATTATTGCATCTGTCAGGTGTATGCCTACACCCCGTGCTTAGGTCGTGGCCATTGCAATTAATGAGTCAAGGATATCCAGGACACGGTCGCATTAATCCCCAATGTTTCAGTCAAGCAATACGAAGTAAAACAGGTTATTTGGATTTCCCGACTCATTGGTCTTTGAATCCCATACCTGATCATGCGGTATTTATATTACCGTATCCCAAGCCCGTAATAGGGAAAATAAGTTAAGAGTATTTACCTGAGCTAGCTCCTGTCTTAAATAGCAAGAATTTAATAACTCAGCCGTATTCACTTAAGTAAGCGTAGGTACAATTTACCAGAAGGTTCTAGTCTGGAATGATGGTATAAATAACCAATTAGAATACTAACGGGTCTTTAATTAAGCCTAAACTTAGACCGGTTAGTTTTTTTTTAAGGAAAAATATACGGTTCAAACGCATGATTAAGCGAAGACCGGAATAGAATGTGATTTAGACCCGACAAGTTTGGAGACTTGTATAATATGGGTAAACTAAACACATTCTGGATTTTGAGATAAAAACGATAACGTTTGACCCGTTTCGGCTAATTTATGCAAACTAGTTACATAAACCGAACCGTACGCGTAATAAGCGTGACGAGTATTCATGAGAGCCATGTACAGGTTTCTTGAGTTAATTATGCCTCAAATATGTTGTGACATCAGTAAGATGTCTTTCATTATGCCCGAAACGTATTTAAACACAAACTAGGCCCCGTAGGGGTAGTTTGGTCATTTAAAAGTTTATAAAAGAGTTTAAGTGTTAACCTGAGTTACAGGTCTGATGTAATCAGCAAAAATACATAATTTGCTAAGTTATATCAGTAGGTAAAGTGTATATGTGAAATTTGTCAATTATAACCAAACTATGCACCGTAGGGGCATTTTGGTAATTTCACATAAGCCGAAAAGCTCAAAACTGAAGTCTGAGTTAATCAACCTCTGCTTACTTTTAAAATATTATAATTTGCCTCAAATATCAGCAGGTATCAACCCTTGTATGTTTAATATGATTATAGCACATACTATGCGTTAAAAACGCTCAAAATGGCGATTAAAGGCCATTTCCGGGTTCGAGACATAAATCTGATATTTTATATTTCCAGAAGGCTTAAAGTAATTTATTTATCATATGTGATCAGTAGCAAAAGGTTTGGAGTCGTTTAGATATGTAAAACTCATTTTATAGCCCGTAAGGGCAAAACCGACAATTACCGGATTAAGCCTACGACTATAAGTTATGCTCAGCCTAAAATTAATTAAAAATCTTTAAAAATCCCAAAATAATATATTAAATCAGTGGGTATTAAGTTTGATATCAAAAAGTTGGTGTAATTAGGCTATACGCTAATTACGCCGTTTAATTAACATAAAGGTTTCTAATTACGATAATGAGCATAACTCTTAATCTAGACCTCAAACTGATATCAAATTTTAGGTGCAAGTTTATAAATCAGAAACAAATGTTTCTACTCTTTCACTTTTTCAAAAATCACGTTTTATAGTCAAAAGGGCATAATAGTCAACATTTAAGCATAAATCGGAAACATGCATATGAATCGGATAAGTATTGAACCAAATTGTATAATCTCAGAGAGTTATACTTATATGAAACCTGGTCCAAAATAAGCTCTAAAGCATTTCTAAAACAAGGTCAATCGGGTCAGATTTGAAAGTCAAAGGTTTGGTCAAACTGTTAGACTTTTTGAGTCAAACAAGCAATTTCACCAAATTGATCAGTTTATCATGTTCTTGTAACAGTTACCAAGTTATTTAGGTGACAAAACCTGATCCATAACCTCTGTTATATCAGATTTGATTAAATTAAGAATCTGGTCAGTTTGACTTTTCTTGTTACTAACTTTGACTTAACAAATGGACCTGAAATTGTAGAAATCAATAAGCATGATTTCGATGGATCATTACAAGCATCAATACCAACAATTAACAAGATTCAATTGGACTTAGAACTGATCAATTCGTGATCAATTCTGGAAGTCAAACAAAAGTCAAATATTAGTGTTCTAGGCTAAAATAAATCAAGAACAAGGATCAATACATAAAGGAGCACTTACAGTTACTGAGTGAATGATCAAAGAACACCAGAAAGATCCAAGATGGTTGTGCAAATCGGATTGGAACATGTTTGAGTGTTTGAAGTTGCAAAAATGTTGCAACTAATGAAGAGGCCATGTATCTATAGGATCCTTGGAACGAATTAGATGTTGCCAGGTGTTAAACCACTCATAAAATTCTATGGGCTGCCCCTAGTATCGATTTAAGTGGGTTAGAAACCAGTTTGGTCATGAAAACAGCAACGAACAGGCTGTTAATAGCTGTTCTGCACTTCTGATGAACTCATGCGGCCCGCCTGAGAAACCCAGGCCTGTACGCGGGCCGCCTGCAGATCCATAACAGCAGCAACAGTTTAATTAATGGCAGAAATGGTCCCCGTGAGTCTTTAATGTTATTTAAGGCACGTTCAAGGCCCTTTATCCTCATTTTAAGGCTCCACTAGGAGGATTAAACATAGAGGACATGAAACATGTTCAAAAACATGTCGGATGTCGGTTCGTTTGGCCGTACGGTCACGTTATGCGTCGAATTACGACGAAACGCGGACGGATGCTAAAAACGAACCAAACGACGCGACGAAAGGAATTTTATCAAGGCGATCACTAAAATAAAATATTTTAGTGCTTACATAAATTTTTGGGTGTCCAGGGATATCCAGAATGTGAGATATGCGCGAAAGTGCAAACTTGTGCACTTTTTGACACTTTTAGTCCCTGAATGACATAAAAGTTTATTTTTGCGCACCAAACACCTCTAAACCTATATCTAAGCTATATAAAGTATGAATAGGGTATGTTTAACTTATGGACATATTCCGGAAGGTCCGTTACCATACGATTTGACCTCCTTTTACAGTTTGACGTAATTAGTCCCTTAATTGCGCAAAGTAGCGCGAAGTGCTGTTTAATGATAGCAAAGCCTTCCATGGCCCATATTGATCATTCCCAAGTATATACATACATGTTACTACGCTCCCGTTCGCTTAAATGGTCACCGAAGGGCGTAGATGCAAAAGTTGACGCTTTAGGTCCCTCTATTGCGCAAACTTGCGCATCTCATCATCTAATAGCATTGAAGCCTCATCTAACCCATATTAGGCATTCTTGGAAGTATTATTAATCATCACGATGCTTCGGGTTCGCTAAAAGGTCATTCAGAGGTATAATTAAACATATTGACACTTTTAGTCCTTCTAACTTGCAAAGTTGCGCGTAACTTTATTTATAGGCATAAAAACCTTAGATGGCCATTATTTGGCATTCCCGAGAGTATATTTAAATATTATTAAGCTCCCGGTTTGTTAGGAGGTCACTCAGAGGTAAGAATTAACATGTTGACGCTTTTAACCCTTTATTGCGCAAACTTTCAATTAATTACGCAAACGACTACACTTATTCATCAAGTGGTACATTTGTGAATATAAACATCGTGAGAGGTTATTTGGAAACTTATTTTAGGTATGCTAACACTTCCAATCCTTTTATTATCAAAGTTTACGATTTTTCGAAAATTAGTCCTTTAAATTCAACATTGGACTTTATTAGGGTTTATTACACGTGTCAATACATCATTAGACGTGATTTTACGAGGTGTTACATCCTCACCCCCTTAAAAGAAATCTCGACCTCGAGATTTGCTAAAATGCCGGAAGTACTTTTTGTCACATGACGGACTTAACTTATATAGCATATCCGGAGTCTCTCCAAGCTCCCAATTTGACCTCTATATAATAGGTTCATGTATCCTTTTTGAGGTTTCTTATCCTGTCAATCCGCATTCGATACAGGTTTATCATTATATCACAAGTCTGCCAACCGTTATGTGATAGTGCTTCTTGACTTATTGGCGAAACATATCCTTTAATCCTTAGGGTGTATAACATTGTGAGCTCCGCCAAGCTCCTTGAATAGGTTTTAGCTCATAAGTTATTTGATCTTGGATACATTCGATTCCTTCGAATGATTTTATATATTCAGAGCTTAACTAGTCTGGAAATTAACAAATTGGCACACCCTTCTAGAGTGATATCTTTTTGAACCTTATTTCTTAACAAAGACTTAGGAGGGTTGCTATTTTCATTAATCTTTGATTTTCTGCCAAAATTGGCAATCTTACAGATGATCATGGATTTGTATGATCCTATTCATTGTTTCCAAGGAAATTTTCAGATCCTGATGATTGGACGTACCAATCTTCTATTTAACAATAGGTATTCAACATTCCATCTAAGCAAGGTCTCCAAAGGAGCAGCCTTGATACTTATACATCAACTATTATAGAAAAGCTTACCTCAATGTGAAATGGTTATTCCAACCATTACTTAAACTAATCTTAAGGGATAGTTAATCCTCACAGCTAGTCGAACAAGTCGACGATCCTGGGCAGCTAATCGCGATTCTTACTTGTTGCTTAAATAGGGTTGCGGTAATCAATGCATAAGCAAGATGATCCGTCTTTCTTATTTATATAACTCGGAGTTCTTAGAACTTTGAACTTTTGGCTTTATGAAACCTTCTTTAAAAACTTATTGAATTGGTTCTTAGTTCTTCCTATTCAGTTGGTACTAACCGATATAAGGCTTTTAAAATAACTGCAGCCCTAAGCGGGATGTTTGTCCTCACATTCATTTGCCTCTTAGAAGGTAAACATGGTAATTCTTATAAAGAAGATAAATTTGCCACACAGAGATGTCAGAGATTTCCGTATTCTCAGGCTTTGGCTCATCTATTAATGTCGGTGTCAGATAAATGACACATTCTCTTTACAATTGCAAAGATGCCCTAAGTAGAGATACTTATAAGGACATTTTATATTGGATATCTTCTTTGAATACTACTAGTCGACTTTAGTACGACATGACCATTGGGATATCTCAGGGTTCCATGCATTAAACCTCCATACTGATCAGGCATGGAAGCAATCTATGGGACACACTAGGATACGCCAATCCTCATATGGCACTTTTATCAAACATAGTTTGGCATTCGCAGGCGATAGAAACAATGAGAAAAATAATAAAATATAGTAATATATTTTGTCGTACTCTTTTTGGGAAAGAGTACTCCATATTCTTGTGAAAGGATATCCCCGAGGATGGGAGAGAAGGTCAAAATAGATTTCAATTGGTAAATTATACCTTATTTTTAATATCTGAAGTTCTTATGAGTGTAATCAAAAGTTTGCTAAGCTTATGGTTTACTAAAGGTTTATTATCCCTTGCATTAATGTAAAATACTTAGCAGATACAATTGATGCTAAAAGGTAAGGACGTACCTAATGCCATTATTGATATGCACTGTCTCTGGCATTCAACCGGAAGTTTAGGCGTTTCCTTTCTTATCCATCCTAGACTTAGCTGCTCCTTCCTTGGCAGCCTCCGGGCAATTAGTACTGATGTGGCCCTTTTCGCCACAGCTAAAACAGTTTGCATTCTTTATGTCCCTACATTCGTGGGACCGGTGGCCGGTTCTTTTGCAGATGCCACATTGCTTTATCTTTTGGTTTGATCGACACTGTCCCCAGTGTCTTCTTTTGCAGGTTTTGCATGTAGGCTTTTTGTCGGAATCCTGTTGGTTATTGTTGAGCTCTGATTTGCTCTTCTTAGGATTCTGGGAGTTATCCTCCTCCCTTTTTCGTTTCCCATCTTCAGAGGCTTTGGCAGCCTTGTTTCTGACCACATCGAGTGTGAGAGATAGCGACAGATCTGCTGCCGACCTGAATGTAGTAGGTCTCGATGCTTTCACACTGGCCTTTATTTCTGGGGCTAAACCCCCAATAAAGCGAGCTATTCGCTTTGGTTCCGGTGTGATCAAATAAGGAACCAATCGAGACTTGGTATTGAAACTTGTAAGGTATGCTTGACAATCTAAGTTCTCCATGACTAATGACAAGAATTCAGTCTCGATCTTCTCAACTTCATGTTGAGGACAGTAATTTTCTTTGATAAGAGCAACGAACTGATCCCAAGTCATGTTGTACAAAGGGATCTTCCCGGTGGCTTGAATCAACGATCTCCACCAGGCTAAGGCCTCACCCTTAAATGATTGCGACACAAACTTGACCACGTCCCTCTCAGCGCATCCGCTGATATCCACAACTGTATCCATCTCATCTAACCATGTCATACAATCTACAGCTCCTTCCTCCCCAGTAAAATCCCGGGGTTTACATGAAACAAAGTACTTATAGGAGCAACCCTTATTACTGGGTTCTTGATTAGGTACGACCTTCAGAGATGGGACACTTTGATGATTGGTAGACTGACGATCATCATCATCTTTCTTGGGAATTTCCTTTTTGGGAGGTGGCTTGCTGTGAGCCTCAGAGGGTGATTTCGGCTTTGAACGCGGCTCAGACAGGGTCCTACCGCGAGTCCCACTGTATTCTTCATATTGCCGCTCTAATGCCTTTGTAATAGCGTCATCTACTAACGCTTTCAACTCAGCACCCGTCATAGTAATACGGGCGTTATCCTCCACTGGGTGAGTATTAATTTCGTCAGAGTTAGCCATTTTAATTGAACTGTTACAGAAAACAAGGACAATAGTTTACTTGAGAGTTTATCATGGAATTGTCTTTTATGGCAATTCATTAACCATGGTAACGGAGACCATATTTGGTTAATTTATAAATCACATTTATTTAGGATTTATATTATAATTTATCCTAATTATGAAATGGTAACAGTTTTATTAGTGGCACGAAAGGCCTAGTCGCAAGGACATTTTTAAATTATAAATTATGATTTCAAAGAATCAAAGCATGAAGGTATATCAGCACAACAGGCCTAGTCATAAGGACGTTTATGAATTATAAGCTATGATTTCAGAGAATCAAAGCATTTAGGTTTAAACATAGTTCATTACCTTTTTCGGACAGGGAGTCCTTGCTACCACTGTCTTTTGGCTCAGGTAGAAATGAGCAAGGCCCGTAGGCACTATATTAGCATTGCATGGTCAAAATATGATCATCTTAATTGATGATTTAAACCCATGATGCAGAGATCATTAAGTTGGGTTAGGAATCCTTTGAAGAATCCTTATATAAGAATGGCGTGTGTGATTTTAATGAATCACGTCTGCCAGGAGTGTTAACATATTTTCAGATGTTAACAGGGACACGAATCTTTTAAACAGGTCTTACCATCTTGGCCAGGTCTTTATAATGACACTCAGGCTAGGTTTCACTCTTAAGATTCTTATTCATATGTATACTGGCAGGGAAGGAAGGACATTTATTTTATTCAGGATTTTTATCATAAATCCTAATTTAAAAGTTAATAACAGCACAAATGGCCTAGTCATTACCCTTTTTCGCACAGGGAGTCATTGCTGCCCCTGTCGTTGTCATAATTGACGATACAATATGGCCCTTAGGCAAATTGATTGACATTACAAAACGATGTTTTAAGAAAATAATAATCATCATACTGATGATAGTAGTCATGATAGTATTGATCATATTGACTATGAGGCTTGGGCATAGCCCACCACCTTAGACAGGAACCATAATGGTTACAACTGTCATTGTCGTATTGACAATATAATAAAGTATAGCCCGTAGGCACTTCATCACTAAGGATGTTAATAATATGATCATCGTATTGATGATATTAGTCATGATCACATTGATCATAAAGACTATTGGGCTTGAGCATAGCTCGCCACCTTAGACAAGGAATCATAAAGATCACAATGTCTGTGTCTCAAACGGACAATACATTATAGCCCGTAGGCAAAACATCACTAAAGGATGATTAGTTTAAATAAGGGAATTTAGATTAACCCCCTTTTTAAAGATGGCATGTGTGACTTTAACGATTCACAGTTTACCAAAAATGTTATCATACTTACAGATGTTAACAGGGATTGGAATCTTTTAGATAAGTTTTACGTTTTGGCCATGTCCGCAAATGACATTTAGGCTAGGTTTTACCGTCTTGGCCATGTCTGCATTGTCATTTAGGCTAGGTTTTACCTTTAAGATTCTTTTTAATATTTAACGCAGAACAAATCCTAAATTGAGGTGTTAAATATGGGTCTGAACCTAAATTGAGGAACTGCCATCTTGGCCGGGTCTTAATAATGACACGAGGCTAGGTCTTGTCCTTTTTAGATTTTGCCATTTTATAATAATGGTAGATCTTATAAAAGAAATGTTATTCTAATTTATTTCATATATTATATTCATATATAATGATATAAATGAAATTTGGATAAAACATCCCAATGGTTTTTAAAAATATAGAGTTGCCCTAAGCGGGACTTGAATGAAATGATGTTGTCCACGAAGGGACTGGAGGATAAGTATGCCCTTATAAGGACTTACTAAGGAAATGAACTTTCAGCAAAAGGAGTTTCTTCTTCATTTTAGTTCTTGAATGCTTTCTCCGTGGTTGCACGTTTCATCCTGGTCGCGGTACGAAGCTCAGCATCTCAAAGGCTCCAGATGTGGAGAAATCTTATTACAGCTTCTTCGCTTGGCGACGTATATATATAAAAATTTGGAAGCAAAGATTTCCAGATTAGGATTTAGAGTATTCCTATGTTAAGTCTAGACTCAGAAGGTCAAGGAATGTGCTATTGTGTCATTGAGATTAAACACAAAAAGCTAGTGTTTAATTCGCTCAATGTTGGCTCTGATACCAACCTGTCACACCCCGAATTTCCACGTGTCACCGGTGGGCCCGGTGGGGAGTATCGTGACATAGTTGATAACATCATAGTCAAACAACACAATATATGAATGCACAGCGGAAGCAAAAGATAATAATATTACCATCCGAATATAACGTAATATCCAGGTATTACAACGGAAAGTAAAGGATCCACAGGCGGATCTTAAAACATAAATATTGTTCAACAGACTTTAGACGCCTAGAACTTGCAAGATTCCTTATTAACGTCCTGAGCAGCTTCCAGCCTATTACGTACTTGTACCTGTCACTTAGACTTTTGAAAATACGTCAGTTTTCACTGGTAAATACACTCAACTGACTCATTTGAAAAAGAGTTTAAGAAAAATTGATTTAAATGCACCAGGCACAAAATATTTTGACACTTTGATTAAAATGCACAAGGCAAAATTAATCTTTTATACTTGGGACAAACTATATCTCATGTTATCAGTTTTACATAACTTGCTCTACATACGGGGCCCGGTTCTATGCCGGTTCTTGATTAACCGACACACCACTATTCCCTTATTGGGAATCCCTTATTGGGTATAATTAATTAAATAGCATTATTGCATCTGTCAGGTGTATGCCTACACCCCGTGCTTAGGTCGTGGCCATTGCAATTAATGAGTCAAGGATATCCAGGACACGGTCGCATTAATCCCCAATGTTTCAGTCAAGCAATACGAATTAAAACAGGTTATTTGGATTTCCCGACTCATTGGTCTTTGAATCCCATACCTGACCATGCGGTATTTATATTACCGTATCCCAAGCCCGTAATAGGGAAAATAAGTTAAGAGTATTTACCTGAGCTAGCTCCTGTCTTAAATAGCAAGAATTTAATAACTCAGCCGTATTCACTTAAGTAAGCGTAGGTACAATTTACCGGAAGGTTCTAGTCTAGAATGATGGTATAAATAACCAATTAGAATACTAACGGGTCTTTAATTAAGCCTAAACTTAGACCGGTTAGTTTTTTTTTAAGGAAAAATATACGGTTCAAACGCATGATTAAGCGAAGACCGGAATAGAATGTGATTTAGACCCGACAAGTTTGGAGACTTGTATAATATGGGTAAACTAAACACATTCTAGATTTTGAGATAAAAACGATAACGTTTGACCCGTTTCGGCTAATTTATGCAAACTAGTTACATAAACCGAACCGTACGCGTAATAAGCGTGACGGGTATTCATGAGAGCCATGTACAGGTTTTCTGAGTTAATTATGCCTCAAATATGTTGTGACATCAGTAAGATGTCTTTCATTATGCCCGAAACGTATTTAAACACAAACTAGGCCCCGTAGGGGTAGTTTGGTCATTTAAAAGTTTATAAAAGAGTTTAAGTGTTAACCTGAGTTACAGGTCTGATGTAATCAGCAAAAATACATAATTTGCTAAGTTATATCAGTAGGTAAAGTGTATATGTGAAATTTGTCAATTATAACCAAACTATGCACCGTAGGGGCATTTTGGTAATTTCACATAAGCCGAAAAGCTCAAAACTGAAGTCTGAGTTAATCAACCTCTGCTTACTGTTAAAATATTATAATTTTCCTCAAATATCAGCAGGTATCAACCCTTGTATGTTTAATATGATTATAGCACATACTATGCGTTAAAAACGCTCAAAAAGGCGATTAAAGGCCATTTCCGGGTTCGAGACATAAATCTGATATTTTATATTTCCAGAAGGCTTAAAATAATTTATTTATCATATGTGATCAGTAGCAAAAGGTTTGGAGTCGTTTAGATATGTAAAACTCATTTTATAGCCCGTAAGGGCAAAACCGACAATTACCGGATTAAGCCTACGACTATAAGTTATGCTCAGCCTAAAATTAATTAAAAATCTTTAAAAATCCCAAAATAATATATTAAATCAGTGGGTATTAAGTTTGATATCAAAAAGTAGGTGTAATTAGGCTATACGCTAATTACGCCGTTTAATTAACATAAAGCTTTCTAATTACGATAATGAGCATAACTCTTAATCTAGATCTCAAACTGATATCAAATTTTAGGTGCAAGTTTATAAATCAGCAACAAATGTTTCTACTCTTTCACTTTTTCAAAAATCACGTTTTATAGTCAAAAGGGCATAATAGTTAACATTTAAGCATAAATCGGAAACATGCATATGAATCGGATAAGTATTGAACCAAATTGTATAATCTCAGAGAGTTATACTTATATGAAACCTGGTCCAAAATAAGCTCTAAAGAATTTCTAAAACAAGGTCAATCGGGTCAGATTTGAAAGTCAAAGGTTTGGTCAAACTGTTAGACTTTTTGAGTCAAACAAGCAATTTCACCAAATTGATCAGTTTATCATGTTCTTGTAACAGTTACCAAGTTATTTAGGTGACAAAACCTGATCCATAACCTCTGTTATATCATATTTGATTAAATTAAGAATCTGGTCAGTTTGACTTTTCTTGTTACTAACTTTGACTTAACAAATGGACCTGAAATTGTAGAAATCAATAAGCATGATTTCGATGGATCATTACAAGCATAAATACCAACAATTAACAAGATTCAATTGGACTTAGAACTGATCAATTCGTGATCAATTCTGGAAGTCAAACAAAAGTCAAATATTAGTGTTCTAGGCTAAAATAAATCAAGAACAAGGATCAATACATAAAGGAGCACTTACAGTTACTGAGTGAATGATCAAAGAACACCAGAAAGATCCAAGATGGTTGTGGAAATCGGATTGGAACATGTTTGAGTGTTTGAAGTTGCAAAAATGTTGCAACTAATGAAGAGGCCATGTATCTATAGGATCCTTGGAACGAATTAGATGTTGCCAGGTGTTAAACCACTCATAAAATTCTATGGGCTGCCCCTAGTATCGATTTAAGTGGGTTAGAAACCAGTTTGGTCATGAAAACAGCAACGAACAGGCTGTTAATAGTTGTTCTGCACTTCTGATGAACTCATGCGGCCCGCCTGAGAAACCCAGGCCTGTACGCGGGCCGCCTGCAGATCCATAACAGCAGCAACAGTTTAATTAATGGCAGAAATGGTCCCCGTGAGTCTTTAATGTTATTTAAGGCACGTTCAAGGCCTGTTATCCTCATTTTAAGGCTCCACTAGGAGGATTAAACATAGAGGACATGAAACATGTTCAAAAACATGTCGGATGTCGGTTCGTTTGGCCGTACGGTCACGTTATGCGTCGAATTACGACGAAACGCGGACGGATGCTAAAAACGAACCAAACGACGCGACGAAAGGAATTTTATCAAGGCGATCACTAAAATAAAATATTTTAGTGCTTACATAAATTTTTGGGTGTCCGGGGATATCCAGAATGTGAGATATGCGCGAAAGTGCAAACTTGTGCACTTTTTGACACTTTTAGTCCCTGAATGACATAAAAGTTTATTTTTGCGCACCAAACACCTCTAAACCTATATCTAAGCTATATAAAGGATGAATAGGGTATGTTTAACTTATGGACATATTCCGGAAGGTCCGTTACCATACGATTTGACCTCCTTTTACAGTTTGACGTAATTAGTCCCTTAATTGCGCAAAATAGCGCGAAGTGCTGTTTAATGATAGCAAAGCCTTCCATGGCCCATATTGATCATTCCCAAGTATATACATACATGTTACTACGCTCCCGTTCTCTTAAATGGTCACCGAAGGGCGTAGATGCAAAAGTTGACGCTTTAGGTCCCTCTATTGCGCAAACTTGCGCATCTCATCATCTAATAGCATTGAACCCTCATCTAACCCATATTAGGCATTCTTGGAAGTATTATTAATCATCACGATGCTTCGGGTTCGCTAAAAGGTCATTCAGAGGTATAATTAAACATATTGACACTTTTAGTCCTTCTAACTTGCAAAGTTGCGCGTAACTTTATTTATAGGCATAAAAACCTTAGATGGCCATTATTTGGCATTCCCGAGAGTATATTTAAATATTATTAAGCTCCCGGTTTGTTAGGAGGTCACTCAGAGGTAAGAATTAACATGTTGACGCTTTTAACCCTTTGTTGCGCAAACTTTCAATTAATTACGCAAACGACTACACTTATTCATCAAGTGGTACATTTGTGAATATAAACATCGTGAGAGGTTATTTGGAAACTTATTTTAGGTATGCTAACACTTCCAATCCTTTTGTTATCAAAGTTTTCGATTTTTCGAAAATTAGTCCTTTAAATTCAACATTGGACTTTATTAGGGTTTATTACACGTGTCAATACATCATTGGACGTGATTTTACGAGGTGTTACAATATACAAGTTCCAATACCATACCAGTATCTTGAAGAGCGGAAACGATACCGACCTAATGCTCGTTGTAGTGCGTGGAGAATCCCGTTATTTTTGTACAAATATATGTGTACATGTATGTATGAAAGATTATGTCCCAAACACATTTGTAATAGTAAATATTGTTTCTTCATCATATTTAACCTAAATGATAATGTCTAAAATATATTACATTTATCTTTCTAAATATGTTAATTTTCTTTTAACTAAATAAAAAGTTTAGTAGCTATTTGAGATGATATATTACAATCATATTATTTCAGCCATAGTCATATAGGTTACCATATTTAGGTTGAACATATTTAAGTCGTATTTGGCCAAATACGTAACTAGAGTGTTAACTCATTCATGTAACCCCTAGTATCACTACTTTGGAGCAATGATAACCTTTTAGGGAGTATTAATATTGTAAATATTCTTTCATTTACATCAGATTTTCTTAACATTTTTTACTTACGAGTATCATTAATTTATAAATAATATTTTGTTGAACGTCCTTCTTAAATATGATCCTCGTTTACCACCGAAGTTATCCCAACCGCATGCGCACACAACTCTTAGGAGAACACACACCAAGCAAGATATATGAAAGGGAAAATTACACTAAAACCACTTTCAAAACTAGCTACCTCTCGCGTCCTTGGAGTGACGCATCATACGTGGGATGCGCCTTGGAATTGGAACACGTGTGTCTGCACTTGAGGCCCATGCGTCTGGGAAACTGGCCACCTCCATTAAAGAGAGAGAGAGAGAGAGACACTTGGGTTTTGAAGGATGATGAAGAGGTGGTTTCTGAACAGAAAAGAGGGAGAGTAAGTGATTGTGACTGTGAAGAATAAATATCTTGATGGTGGTGATGATGAAAGTCAATTGAATGATGTATAAATATATGAGATATTTGTTCAAAGTTAGAACTTTGAACTGTGAAAGAAGAGACAGGAAGTGAGTGAGATATATAGGAGGAGGATGTGTTGTAATTTGGAATATATGCATTTGGGAAATTGGCCACGTCTGAGTGAGATATATAAGCCTGAAATCTCGTCGGACGCTTTAGAAATCTAATCGGACTCTTCGGTTTCTGAAATCTCTCCAAAGACGCATCTCGTGCATGATGCGTCGCTCCAAGAATACGGAAGGTGGCTAGTTTTGAAAGTGGTTTTGGTTAATGGCCGGTTTTGTAATTTCTCCTACATAAAAACAAGAATTATTATTAAATCAAAAAGAATAATATTTTCAAATACACAAACACATACCAAAACCAAAGGAAACATAAAACACTAAGTTATACGCGAAGCACACACATTTGAGATGTAAATCCAAAGAACACTTGTATCAAAACCCTAAGTATAATATTTTAACACACATAAATATTAATTAAATGACTATATGTACGTTGGGGAAGGTTCATTGGGGAACATTAAAAAAGTGGGGAACAGCCGGGAACCGACTCAAACGAACTCCGATTGGACTCATTCCAGCGGCGTTGGAACCGGCTCGTCGAACCCTAACTAGGATCTCTTAACCCTAAACCCTAAATCGTAACTCCTAAACTCTAAAGCTAAAAAATAAGGCTAAAACCTAAGCTAAACTGTAAAATCTAAACTATAAACCCTAAAAGCTAAACCCTAAAGGCTAAACCTAAAGCTAAACCCTAAAGCTATACCCTAAACCCTAAAGCTAAACCCTAAACCCTAAAGCCTAAAACTAAACCCTAAAGTTAAACCTTAAAAGCCAAACCCTAATATATTTAGGGTTTAAGAGTTATGATTTAGGGTTTAGGGTTAAAAGATCCTAGTTAGGGTTCCACGAGCTGGTTCGAACGTCGCTGGAATGAGTTCAATCGGAGTTTGTTTGAGTCGGTTCTCCACTGTTCCCCACTTTTTTAGTGTTCCCCAATGAATCTCACACTATGTACGTTTACACACACACACACACACACACACATATATATATATATATATATATATATAGGGTGTGAGTTGGCTAAAAAGTCCATTTTTCCTACAAAGTGTAAGAAGTATTCTAAGGGTGACATGTGGCATTTAGAGATTTTATATTAAAGGGTATAAAGGTAATTGAATAATTAACTTATTTATGGAAGATTTATTTCTTAAACAAAATAACGAGATTTTTAAGGAAGCAACATATCTTTTAAGAATTCAAAATTGTCAGTTACATATAATACAAAGAACCTATACATAACAAATTAACATGACATGCGATCACTCATGAACAAATTCTTGACGTTGTGTTTTAGTAGTTATTAGTTTATTCACGTTGTGTTTTATCAGTTACAAGTGTAAACAACTTACATTTCCGTATAACACATTAGTATAAATAATTTAGATTCTGTATAATACACCAATATAAATAACTTACATTCCGTATAACACACCAGTATAAACAGCTTAAATTCCATATAACACACCAGTATAAACAACTTAGTTTCCGTATAACGCACTAGTATAAACAGCTTTGATCGCCAGTTTAACACACTAGTATAAATAACTTAGATTTCGTATAACACACCAGTATAAACAACTTTGATCGCCAGTATAACACAGTAGTATAAACAACTTAGATTTCGTATAACACATCAGTATAAACAACTACGTTCTCCAGTATAACACAACAATATAAACAACTTAGATTATGTATAACACACCATTATAGAAGCTTGCATTCCGTATAACGCACTAGTATAAACAGATTACATCGCAAAAAAAATTAAAAAAAACATATGAACATTTTTGTGGAATAGATTATAGTGTTATTGTTCTCCATTGTTTGAATGGTCTTGAATCATGTTGGAATGAATTTTCTTTAGTTTGGTTGTCTAGATCCATGATTTTAGAGAATTGGTGGTTAATTAATGAATAAATGGCTAGAATAAAGGAACTGATAGTAGTTTCTTTATTTAAAACACGATTAATGACTACAATGCCCCTCGCTCATTAAATGTAACAATAATTAGAACACAAATATTACAAAAATACCACCCAACTAATCTCAACCATTGATCAAACACATCCAATGGCACAAAATACTTCCTACACTTTGTAGAAAAAAACACACCTTGTAGAGTAACCTCACCCTATATATATATATATATATATATCCTTGAATAAAACTCTAAGTATAATAACTAGGAACAATTAACCTAGTTAGTAATATGTTATTGGTTAATAAAACAATAATTGGTGGGCTTTATAACAAAACTAAGGACGAGGGACTAAAATGGTCAACATGAGATCTAGAGTTTTTAAAAAGAAAAATTAAAATGAAACACACACAAGTGTGTGTTCTAGGAACGACCAGAGAAAGAGAAAGAAGGTGAAATCCTTCTCTAACCTAAAATCATCAAATTGAAGGTAAATTTGGGTCTAAATTTGTGCATGAATCAATATTAGTGATCACCTAGTCTAAGGGATCATAAGGTATGTTGAATTTTCTGTTTTGGTGAAGTATGAATGATAAAGAAAAACCATGAATCTCAATTCTTGAATAGATTATAGATTATACGCTAGAATTCATGACAAGTGTGTGTTTAAAATCACCATGTTTGCTAAACTTGGGAAAAATTAGCACAATTAAAGTGTTAGGATTCATGTGTTTGAATGAGTAAGTGGGTTTTGATTTTTTACATGAAAGAAGCCAAATTGTTATGTGTACTAGCTTGATATGGTGCTCTTGATAGACATGGTTGCATGTAGTTTTAATGATACTAATCTCATAATGATATGAAATTGGGTTTATGGAGTCCATAAACCTAACAAAAAGAAAAGCTTTAAATTCCAGCCCAAAAGTTTTATGACAAAATGCTTGAATGAAATGTCGGTTAATGATAATGAATGAGACACATTGATAAGAACCTAAAATTGAATGTTGGCAAGTTTACGGATGTGAACAATCAGGTTCTAATGATAATTGGGTTGCACTATTTAGGCAACTCGAGTGGAGCTTCAGAAGGTAAAACTGGGGCGGACGCGCGTTTGAAAGGAAAGCTTTAAGGTACGTAGCTACGTGCTCCGTTATTTTCTTCTATTAAGTTATTATGGTTGGTTTAAAGTAATGGTTGTGAATAAGATGCATAAGGGTCGGTTATTCATAAGTGACGGTATTCACACGAACAACCCAAACGGGTCAAAATAAAGTAAAACGCAAACCGGGTAACAGGAGCGTAAATAATGACACTAATGAACCCGGATAATGGGTTAAGATGTAATGGTGAGCGTAAACCAGGTAACGGGAACGCGAACTATGGAATAATGAACCCGAGTAAAGGATCGTAACTGAAAGGACATAAATCCTTGGAATGAACTTGAATTAGTTAAGTTCATCCACTAGGAGGTTGAACGGTCAAAGAAGTGTAAACGCAAACTGGGTAACGGGAGGGTGAAACACAAGATTAATAACCTTAGTTAATGGGTTGTAGTTGTAGGGGAATAATCCGATGAAAAGGATGCAGATGATTTAAGCTTTAGTGCTTGAACATCATAACGGGTCAAATAAATATAACCGCAAACTGGGTAACGGGAGCGTAAAATATATAAATTATGGATCCGAGTAATGGGTTACAGATTTACATATGATAAGGAATGAGTTTTAAACATAAAAACTTAATCTGGACTAATCTGGACACTTGTTTGGTGGAAAAACATGAAATTCGTGAGTCAGGTCTAGGTTCAGCGCCCAGTGCACCAAAATCAGAGCCCAGTGTGCCAAATTGAAAATGTTTTCTGTGGTGTGCTGAAATCAGCGCCGAATGATACCAACTTTCCGGTTTTTTCACGTTTTGAACTTCCAACTTGTGTGTATGCTTCCAATACTCCATAATGCTTGAAAAATAAAGTTTTGACTTCCGGATTTAACAATCTCACTCAAATGTTTTAATTACTAATCGTTTGAGTGAATATTGTATAATAGGTAATGTAACTCAAGGAGACCAGATAAGCCACATATGAAGAACCGAACACAGCTCAAGATCTATGCTTCTGTGTTTTGTCATTTACCTTTTGAAAACTTAAATTTTATGTATTTTGATCAAACTAAACCTTTGTCGACTTTTACTTAAAGCGAAGTTGGTATGTGTTAAACAATATTTTAATATTAAATTATACGGGTCTTACAAGTATCAAAATCAACCATTTATTCAAAAAAAAATTCAAATAACCATCGTCGGATATCGTCCAGATTTTTTTGGTAATGAGTGATGGAAATGAGAAGAGCGTAGATAAGATTGTAATTGTTAGGTGGTTAGCATCATCATGTTCTATTTAGTTGTTAGTTTGTTTAAAGTCATGTTCATGGTAGCAATTACATTAGTCATTAGGTTCACTTTCCATTTTGTTTAGTGCATCCATGTATTTCTTCTTATTTTGTTGCATGTTTGTATGCCTATTTAAAGGTTTTGCATTTTAGTAATGAAGGACATAGAAATTGGTATAAAAATCCCTTGTTCTTTACTTTGTTTCTTGGAAATGTTCGCCTACTAGAAGGGGCTTCTATCTTGGAGACTGATTCATCTCAAATTGAATAGCAACACTAGCGGCAGTGGTTTGTGTGTGTAGAGCAGGCAGCAAGGTGATGGGGATCTAACAGTGCTTAAAAATGTAAAGTTTATTCGATAAATGTTAAAAAAACAAGTTATAAAACTAAAAGTAATATATCTAAACATAGCATTTTTATAGGTTTTGAAACTTAGTGATAGGGATGTGCAAAAAACCGAATTAATCGACCCACAACCAAATTAACCGACAAAACCGAACCGAAAAAAGCCAAAACAAATCAAAAACCGGTGAGTCGGTTAATGGTTTTTCTAAAATCCGAAAGTAGCGGGTCGGCTATGGTTATCAATGTTTCCATACCCACCATAACCGAACCGACATGTAGTAAAATATTTGTCTAATTTAGGACTTTTCCTCATTTTTTTAATATTTGATGTTTTTGGTTGAATGTTTTTAGTAGTTATGGGTTATTTCATTTTATTTTAGTTGAATGTTTATATGAATTTCTGGAATATATCACATCACTTTGTTTAAATATTCGGTAATAATGTTATAGATTATATGTATGTTTAATACTATGTAATATACTAACATATAGAAATATGCAATAACAATTTATTTAATATTAAAAGAAATTGAGCTATGTCTAAATTAATGGTTAACCACCCATAACCGACTCGTTATAACCTTTGAAACTGAATAACCAAAACCACCATAACCGATCGGTTATGGTTATGATTGTTCATTAACCGACATTGCGGTTATGATTATGATTTTAGGTCAAAACTTACCTAAACTGACCCTTGGACGCCCTTACTTAGTGAGCATCTCATATATTCACGAAAAAAATATAGTAACATGGTGTGGTGATAAAGTATTTTTCTTATATCTAAGAGGTTAATGGTTTAAATTCTACAATGTACATATTTATATACTATTAAAGAGTCGGTGGAGACCTTTCTCTTGTAACCCTCAAGTTTTTAACTTTTTCATTTCTTTAAGACCCTTACACTTTCAAGTTTTTCCATTTTACACCCTTAATTTTTTGACATGAAACACTATTAACCTTTATCTTTAAGTAAGTTGTACATTCACTTCTAACTTTCAGTAATTGACAACTTTGACCTTCTTAACATTTTCTACTTAATAACTTGACACCTCCTTTGGTTTAGATGACTTTTACGACTTTACACCGCAACGTGGACAAATTATTATACTTTTTTTTATCTATGTTCTACTTATTTTGTGTACGTTCATAAATTGTATTTGAAAGCAAGTCGGGTCAAATATACTACGTTTTCATTCGATGGCGATGTAATTTTTTTAAGTAAAGAGTCGGGGCAAATATACAGTATAAATACGAGCTACTTTAACTTTCGACGCCGGTGCAACGTGCGGCGGATCAAAATCCTAGTATCGATATATAAATAAACAGGAGTAGTTAATTTGCATTGAAAGGCATCTTTTACTTTTTGAATGTATGATCCTTGGCCCTGCGACTATAAACTCATCATATATATTATATTTACATATAAAAAACACAAGGTTTAATATTTTATGCATCTATGATTTATATTTATTTGAGTTGTTGGATATCAACGGGGTTTAGCCCAACTAAATTACACTCATCTACTTCAACAAATAATGGACATCTATATACGAAGTATAAAACAAACAAATAATTAATTAAATAAGTGATAGATATGATACATTGATACTCATACACCACACTTTTTATTTATTAAAGCATAAAACAACGTACACCACAAAGCTTGAACAACAGTACACGCCATATATATTTATTTATAAAGTTTTGATATGACGATCATGCTTTATTAGCTAGCCTTTAGCTCAGTCAAGTAATGATAGGCGTTCGAGTCACCACTCCCTTATCATTCACCCACACCCACACACGGTCGCACCTGAAGTCCTTAGTGGTCGCAGTTCCTTCCAATATCACGATAGCATTAACCAGTGGATTCTCTTTCTCAATTGTAGCCGCTGCCGCTTCTCCTTTTGCCCCAACAAGCTCGGGCCATGAATCCTTTCCTGTATGTATTAATCATCCAAGCACAAACTTTATTCATGAAATCATATAAAATAACTTAAAGAAGTTAGACGAGAGCTATTAGATTACCTTTACAGCCTGATGATGACATTCTTGATTGTGCATTGAAGAACATGGAGCATATGGGGTTATATAGAGTATAGGTTGTACATTGAGTTACGTATTGTGCTTTCAGCGTTTTGTTTTTTTCAAATGTTCCCACTTGGGTTGGCAAAAGGATAACCTTCATTAGTTGAAAAAGTCAAATTTTCTGTATAGTGTGCTGTTTTTGTTGACTTTCAACATTTTCATAATATACACTCTAAAAATGTGGGTTTTAAGTCTAGCCGGCACCCAAAAGCAGGTGCTAAGCTTCCAAATGCATTGTCTTAGCTGGCACTTTCACCAAAAGTGCACGCTTCTCCATTTCCGTCACCTCGCAAAAAAGTGTGGGCATTTAGCTGTCTCAACCGATTCACAAAAAGTGTAGACTAAATCTAGTCATCTCAACCATCTCGCCAAAAGTGGAGACTAGATACACGACGTTTCAGTCGACAAAGCTGATGTAACAACTTTTGATATATGTTGAAACGAGACTGATTACTTTGATGAAGGCTAAATTACATGTCTATATATCGGGAAAAATCATGTCAATATGATTATTAGGGTAAATTTTCCTAAAACGTGGGACGAATTGGCTTACATTAGGTAGAAAATTGATCAGGGTAAAAAATACAACATACTCGAAATTCAGAGGAAGACCTTAGATTTTCCATAAGAACTTCTGTTTATGCATCATATGCCTTTGTGTATATCGTTGTATTTCGACAATAGACCGACACTATGATAGGGAGAACACACGATAAAAGCAAAATCATATGCTATCTTTTAAAGAATAAACAAGTTATAACAACATTTTTGTAGTATAAACAGTTGTAATAGATCATGAACAAGTTAAAGGCTTTCCCAAGTTCTTGATGAAAAAAGTACACCTCTTGCCTACCGATAAATAGTTATAGCCATTCCAACACAGATTTGTTAATTTGAATGCCTGATTAATCAGGATTTCTAGAGAACCTCAAATTTGACGGGTATTAATTTCTAAGAATGTCAAAACTACCTAAAGTTTTTAAGACTTTATAAAGATATCAAGACCTTGGCACATTTATTATCATATATCAAAATACCTAACATTCAAATTACGTACATTATAATTTAACTTTATTTGTTTTCTTTAAACTTATTTATAATATTATGAACTCTACATTATCGTACAATTTTGAATGAAAACTTTGACAATGTACCATTGTCACGAATATTGGTGTTGAGTATAAGAGTTTTCACTAATAACATAAAAGGATGAAAATTCAAAAGCATATCTTAACCTTAATTAAAAAAATCAAACGACCAAACTAAAAAAATAAAAAAGAAACAATTGAGTGATCAACATGCTACGTCTTTGCATGCAATTTTAGTTGTCAACATGCTACGTGTACACCGATTTGCATGCAAATTTCTTTCACCATCTGGGTGTGTAATGAATATCTGTAATTATCTTATTGTACAAAACATAAAATAGATAAACATACAGCTGGTTTAAAAATAGAATAAATTATTATGTGGCTATCGATCGTTATGGGAGGAGTGACGGAAGTAACCCATATCCCAATTTTTTTTTTTACCGTGTAATCATACAAAATTAAAAAAAAAGACAATAAATAAATAAAGTAAACAAATACCTAATAGATTTGGCATCTTATTTTTTGGGTGTACCTATTGGCACACCCATCTCACTATATACACACTTAAAAAGGTGGTTTTTGTCTTTATATGCAAATCCTGCAGTGTCGAACTGTGGTCAAAACACGGCGTTTTGGTTCGGTTAGTCAGAAAAAAACTGACGGGTGTCTGACGGGTCTGTTGACCGGATCAAAACGCCGAGCTTTGGCTACGTTTGATCCTGTCAATCAGACAAAAGACTGACACCCGGTCTGGTTGACAGGACCAAAACGCTGCCAAAGCTCGGCGTTTTGGTTCGGTCAACAGACCCGTCAGACACCCGTCAGTCTTTGTCTGGTTAACCGGACCAAAACGTCGCGTTTTGGCCACAGTTCGACAATGCAGGTTGTGCATATAAGGACAAAAACCACCTTTTTGGGTGACTATCTACACACTTGGTGTGTAGATAGTTTGGCCCTATTTTTTTCACAGCTTGAAATCGTTTCATCAAATTGTTGTCTTTTACTTTATGAAAAAAAAAATCATTTTCGACCGCACAAACATGACATTGTTAAAAAATTCCGGTCCCATTCGTTTGCGTAAATCCGTCTTGATAATCTTCAATTCGAAAAACATCTTTCAACGGTTGCGGTTACAACCGGTAAAACCAAAGCTAGCTTCACTATCCGATAATCCAAAGGACAAGAACTATGTGTTCTCATTTCAACCATAAGACGTGCAAGATCACTTATTCTATTATATGGGCTTTATTAGTTATTACAATTTGGGCTTAATTATTTAGGCTTTGTTACTAAACAGGTTTTGGGTTTAATGAATAATATCAAGTTTTATAATTTTCTCTTAGGAGTATCCTCGTATATGTTTTTGGGTATGCTATGTATAATACTGAAAAAGAAAATTACACTGCGAATACAAATACGGGGTTGAGCCGTAGCCCGTGTTATAGCTCATTCTATATTGGTTCCGCGGCTGCCATCAAGCCCCCTTAATTCACCCTCCACACTTTCTAAAAGTAGATAAACATTTAGATATCTTACTTTACACATAATTTTACATTTTTTCATAAGTTTTAAGGTTGTTTCGTTCAGTTAAAAATCTAAAAGTAGATAAACATTTAGATATCTTATTGTACATAAAATTTTACATTTTTGCAAACTTTTTAAAGTTGTTTCGTTCAGTTAAAAAAAATTATTTAACCCAATAATTGATGAGCTAGCCCTAACGACTCACTGATGGTCTCACCCGACTCAAAAACTAACTAACGTCGTTAATCATAACTAGTTAAAAGATTAAAAGTTCATAAAGAAAATTTAAAAGCTCATAGAGAAAATTAAAGAAGGTAAAAAATGATAAAAATAATATAAAAGTAACTATTCTATTGGCGTGTTACACATGTCATAATAGCTCACACCTATAGTGATTACTTATACGATGACATGATGGGTTTTTTTTTTTAAAAAAAAAAACTGTTAAAAGTGTTTTCACAGGTAGTGTCATCTTGAAAAAAAATCATAAATAATGTGATTTCATTTGAATTGATGATTTATCAATTTGTTTTAGGCCGGCTTGTAAGAGTGTGTAAGAGACTATGATTGAGAATATAAGGAAAAAGAGAACAATCTAAATTGCAATTTGTAACGAAAACTTATGACAAATCGCCATTACAAACGGCAACTTATGACAAGTAGTCATTACAAACGACAACTTATGACAAATTGCCATTCAAAACAAGAAATTCTGAAACAATTTCTGACGAGATGAGATCACATATAGTGATTATTTAAATTATTGGTATATTAATTGATATATTATTTGAGAACAAACATTCTCACATTCTTATGTTCAATATAATTCGATTATTTTGAAAATCCAACTAAAATATCGAACAAAGTTTTATGAATCGCCTTTAAAAACGAAGTTCTATGAATTACCTATAAAAAAAATGAATTATATGAATTTTCTTTAAAAAACGAAGTTTTATGAATTGTCTTTAAAAAAGAAATTATATGAATTGCCTTTATATAAAAAACGAAGTTATATGAATTGTCTTTCAAAAAACGAAGTTAAAGATTTCGATTTTCGACAACTAGAAATACAGAGATTACTAGAATTGAAACTTTAGAAAAAAATGTTTGTATATTCAAAATAAAAATATTTTAAGTAGTTCGTCTTCAGTTTTAGACACATATTTAACTTGTTCATCCATATGTGAAGCTATTTATCCAATCGAATTATAGCCAATCCTAAATACATGAAAATATGGACGAACAAGTTGAATCTGTGTCTAAAATTGTAAACGAACAGCTTGAAACATCCCTATATTGAAACGTAAACAATTTTTTTTAAGTTTCAAATCTGGTAATCTCTGCATTTCTAGTTGTAGAAAATAGAAATCGTTAACTTTGTTTTTTGAAAGACAATTCATATAACTTCATTTTTATTAAAGGCAATTCATATAAGTTCGAATTTTTTAAAGGCAATTCATATAACTTCGCTTGGTATTGGAAAAAAAAAATCAGTGCCGGTTAGAACTCACTACGCCAAATATGACCTATGGTCACACTTGAGTTGAAAAAAAAAGTGTGGCAAAAGGCGTATGGTCACCCTTTTTTTGTGAGGCCATAATAAGCCTTTTTTGTAATATTTCCAATTTTTTATCCGAAAATTTTAAAATTATATAGGTTCGCCCCCGCCAATTTTTTACCTAAAAAACCCATGCCCCTTGTTAAAAATATTTATACATATTTTCGTATTGAGGTAAAAAACGGGAAGAACCGGCTATCAGTAAGTTTTATAATTGTTTATAAACTTTAAGTAAAGTTTGTTAATACTTTATATATAAATAAAGTTGAGGATTCTTTTTATGTTAAAGGTACTTATCATTTATCTTAAATATCGTCAAGCTGAGTTGTAATTCTTCGTTCAGTTACGTAACATTTATCCCGAATCATTATAAATATTTGGTCTTTATTTTTGTTAAACAATATTTGGGCTAAAGATTATGTAGTTTTATTTGGAGTTATTATTGTTTGACCCGACCGGAATCGAATATCCAAACCGAACATATAACCCGAAACATAACGATAGGAAAAAAATTTGGTCCCATGACTTCCCCCCCCCCCCCCCCCCCCCGAACTTTTGGTCAAGTTCCGCCACTGTTTGGCCTAAACAAGTTTAGGGTTAAACAATTTACGGAGATTTTATGCAAATAATTGTTAGGTCTCAAGTGACGTATCGGAAACCAACACACACGAACAAACGAATTAACCCATAAAAACTATAAAATAATAAATGATACATGAGACAAGATTATACGTGGTTTGATCCCAGTGAGGGACATACGTCCATAGGCTGCAACTAGATTTATTTCATTAAACTTAAAGGCACACAAAAGTTACAATACATGATTAGGTATATATAGAAAGCAATTAGATTTTCTATCTTGGTGAACAAGAAAACTAAACCGGTCAGACTGGGCCTTCCATCAAAGTCTTCTAATCATCAATTAAACAAGCCCAGTAACCAAGGACTTCACAAACCCAATACTCTCCCACTTGAAGGCCTTGCGAGAAACTCTAACTTGCCACAAGCACACAACAGCTCAATCATCGAGTACTTAGCAATCTTTAACACACAAGAACCGAAGTCTTCAGGTCCAACTCACAAAGAACAAAGCGAACTCCAAACCTGTCTAGAAATCCACCTAGTTGCAATTGCCCTTTTCATCAGTAACATGAAAAGCCCATTGAAGCTACCAACCGCTCCAATATGGTCATCACAAACCCAGCCTTGGCAAATCTAGCCGATGACTCATCCTCAATCTCAACCGTCTCCCACTGATTCGCACTACTGTCTCCATAGACTTCCAGAGGATAGAAGACTTTCCAAAAAAACAAGCACCTAGGAGAGAATTTTCATTCGGGATTCCAATCTCAAAACCCAACGTCACAATATAACTATGCCGGAACATCCATTGCGCTCTCACCATTACCAAATCTCCATCCAGGTTTAAACCTCCAAATACGCTCGAGCTGACATCCTCGTGGGTCTGAGATTCATGGTTGTCCAAACTTTTGAATTTCTTTTGTCCAAACTTCATCAGCACTTGTGAATTTCTTTTGTCCAAACTTTTGACATCAATACTTCTGCGCACATAAGTCTTCTGGGTCCGCACTTGTAGTTATTATTTGGTCATCCACACTTGTTTGATAATTGTTTGTTACGAGTTAACGTTAACCCGCGCGTTGCAGCGGGATGCCAATTAAGCCGACAACGGTGCCACCATTGTAACTTGGTCAACTCCTTCCTCTATGCCTCTCTCTCCATCTTCTCCGATGAGCATTTCTTTCTCTCTCTTTTTCGCTGAAAATGGTTGTACGTTTCTCAATCCTTGTACCCAGGCATGATGCTTGCATTTAACCAGTCCACCATGCTTAAAAGATCATATCTATGAAATTACAGAAACTAACACCTACCCAAGAAATCGCTTCTTCCTTTATCTCTCTTGAAAAAACACATAGTAACCTCTCTCTATACAAAGAATGTTGGTTCATGCCTTGGCTTTTAATAAACACACAACACTCACCTAAACACCAAACTGTGTTTTTTTAATTTGATTGAATAAAAGGGGTACACAATAAAACAACCCCTACTTCTAATTAACTATAGAAAAAACAAAACAAACCCACGTAACATTCTACCCATGTTCTCCACACATCTTTGTTCTTCATGTTTACCACTTTATCCATGTTACTCGCACACCAATTCACACGTTAATTAACCTTTAATTAATCTCTTATAAAATAAATAAACTAAGAAGGTAAACTTCTAGCAAAAGACTTCAGGTGTCTCACGTCCAACTGCAAAGGTAAAAGAACCCTTTTACCCCTGGACCACTTTCTTTTGACCCACAACCTACTTATCCGAATTGAGCTCGCGACCCGCAGCCCGTGTGCCTGTGAACAAACTCGATTAACCTAACAAAGGTACTGTTTCTAGGGTGTTTCTCTATCTCCACAATATACCATACAATCACATACTATATACATCTTTGTATCTATATATATTTTTGTACATCATAAACGCTAAAATTTTTCTTCTTCCATTTTGTCGAGCTTGTTCAGTTTGTTACTAAAAATAACAAACACAACAACAATCAAGTTAATGATTTATGATTGCACCAATTTTGAAGGCCGATTTCGAAGTTGAATCCACATAGGGCATTATTAAACAAATTGCGGGTTCACGAATTTGATGAAAGTCAATTTTAGAGATGAAATGAACATAAAACTAAACAAATTTTGGTGATTGCTTTTGTTCAAATTAAACAAAAAAGGTTGTTCTAATTCCCACATTCAATCCTTTTTCTTCATTAGTTTAAACATGTTTTCCCTCACTTAATTAAGAATTGGTTAAAGTAATCCCTCTATACACGATTTTTTTTCATCTTTAGCAAACCAAATTTGAATGATAAGCAACATATAATCAATATAGAAAAACGAACACATAAACCTTAATAAATCGAGGTTTTGCACATGGAACGAACCAAAATCGAAACCGTCGTCTACACGGAAATCATCCGGTTATCGCCTGCAGCGAAAGCGAATGAAGCAAAATCGAATGAACCAAAGTCTGAAATCGTCATCTTCGTCTTCGTCCGAAATCAGGGTTTCGGCGTAGACAACGGTTTCGTTACATGATGAAGAAATACAGAAGATCGCAAAGTGTAGAAACGTACTGATTTAAATGATATGCCCGTTGCATGATGAAGAAATACAGAAGATCGCAAAGTGTTCAAAGATTATTATTTAGGGTAGACAAATCTTCATGAATTCAACAGATACAATTGTTCATACGTTAATTATACCTGTTGGGATTTATCGACGGGTTGTGACTTTTGACTTTTGGTGAAGTAGTGCATCCGTAAAAAGAAAAGACACAATTGTTGAGATTTAACATGATTCCTTTCACTTGTGTTATGTGGCTGTGTTGTTGCGACGGTTATGCATCACCTATACATTTATGTGAACGGTTGCGATTTCTCTTAAACGCAACCTTTAGTTGCTTTTTGTATTATATAGTAATTTGGTCATCCACACTTGTTATTTGGTCATCCACACTTGTGATTGATATTCATCATCCGCACTTGTAGTTGTCTTATTTGTTTATCCACACTTGTGTCATTCCACACTTATCCACACTTGTTATCCACACTTGTGTTATTCCACACTTAGCCACACTTGTGTTATTCAACACTTATCCACACTTGTTATCCACACTTGTGTTATTCCACACTTATCCATACTTGTGTTATTCCACACTTATCTGCACTTGTTCCTTTTTCATCTGTACACACTTAGGTAATCAATTCTGTCCACACTTGTTAATGATATCATTCACATCCGCACTTAATGATTCCCTTATCTGTCCACACTTGTGAGAAATCATTGTCCACATTTGTTCAAGTTGTTCGTTCATAACAAATTAATCTTTGTCAGTACTTGTGATATTGTTGAGTTTTCATCAGTAAGTTGATTGGAAAGTGTTAAACAATTGTTAAAACTAAGATCTCTTAAAGATGGCAAACAATTTGAACACCATTGTTCAAAGTATTCGACACAACAACGAAGGAGGAAGCAGTGATAAACCTCTCGTGTTGTTGAATGAGTTAGATTATCCGGAATGGAAGATACGATTTGAACGATACATCAAAGCGGAAGATTTAAAACTGTGGTTATGTATGACCTTAGGAATTGGAGGACAACCTGCTCGAACTTTGACAATTACCGGTTATCTTGTTTTAACTGATGATGAAAAAAGTATTACGATTGCGAAGAGAAAGCTATATCCTTGATTACGATGTCGTTACCACAATCGATCTTACACACTTTCGGTAACAAAATCTCGTCAAAGGAATTGTGGGATAGTTTGAGTGACAGATACGAAGGAAATGAGTTATTCAAGAAACGAAGACTCGATTGATTTCTTTAGCTCATCTAGAGAGTTGAAAACCTGTAACATCGACAATAATAACAATATTATCAACAACAACAACAACAATAATAATAATAATAACAATAATACAATTCAATAATAATAATAATAATAATAATAATAATAATAATAATAATAATAATAATAATAATAATAATAATAATAACAACAATTAATCTATCTAACATAACAAAATAAAATTGATACCTTCTTTTTTAAGCACGGATTGTCCGGGATGGGGGTGCCTCACCACCATATCCACCATAACCTCCAACGTCCGGATAGTTTTGTTGAACGTAAGGACCGCTCGGGGAAATGAATTGCTGATGACCACCGTCTCCTCCGTATCAATCAGGATAAGGTTGTTGCACGTAAGAATATTCACACCCGTATCCATAATCCGGATACCCTTGTTGCGCCGGATAACTTGGTTAACCAGCATGGTATGAGTCATCTACAGGGGATGTTTCATCAACAGGGGGATGCGTGTTCAAATCTAGAAACGGTCTGTTTTGTTTTCCTTGCACACTAGACACAATCTCCTCTTGCTCGTTAGAATCGGGAACGCTAGACTCCTCCAAAAAACGGTATCATCATTAGTAAATAATTAACTAAAACAGTTAAGCTAATAAATGTTACCGGAACATTTTCGGGCACCCATGTGTCGCTAGAATACTGCCCAAAGACATAGTTGTCGTCCCAGTATGATGACATTTCAACACATCACAGTGATAAGAACACGAATGCAAACAAGAAAATATATTTCGAAGAAATAGAAGAAACAAAAGGAATGCTCGGGTGGATGAAGAATGCACTGTAAGTTCCTGTTTATATGAAACAGATACGCCTCGTATAGCCCTAGACGCCCCATATTGCTTTATGTCGCATGCTAGACACATAGTCACATCAGTCTTCAAGACGCCTCGTATAGGGCTATACGAGGCGTCTTGGTCCCTTCGTATTGCTTCCTCGTACAGGCCTAGACGTCCCGTCTGATGTGACTGATGTTACGTGGTACGAGGTTCAATGGTTGGTCGGATAAAGTATAGACTAATCTAGTCATCTCATCTCATCTCAATCATCTCGCCAAAAGTGGAGACTAGATACACGACGTTTCAGCCGACATAACTGATGCAACAACTTTTGATATCTGTTGAAACGAGACTGGCTACTTTGTTGAAGGCTAAATTACATGTCTGTATATCGGGAAAAAATCATGTCAATATGATTATTAGGGTAAATTTTCCTAAAACGTGGGACAAACGTGGGACCTTAGATTTTCCATAAGAACTTCCGTTTATGCATCATATGCCTTTGTGTATATCGTTGTATTTTGACAATAGTCCGACACTATGATAGGGAGAACACACAATAAAAGCTAAATCAGTGCTATCTTTTAAAGAATAAACAAGTTATCGCAACATTTTTTGTAGTATAAACATTTGTAATAGATCATGAACAAGTTAACGGCTTTCCCAAGTTCTTGATGAAAAAAGTAGTGGTCAATTTAAGATCAAACAAGTTCTTTGCATCTAGATTTATAAACAAACTAACAATGTTCATCAACACATATTTTTTAATTTGAATGCGTGATTGATCAGGATTTCTAGAGAACCTCAAATTTGAGGGGTATTAATTTCTAATAATGTCAAAACGACCTAAAGTTTTTAACACTTTATAAAGATATCAACATGTGAAAAATACATAAAGTTTCTAAGACTTTATAAATATATCAAGACCTTGGCTAAATACCTAACATTCAAATTACGTACATTATAATTTAACTTTATTTGTTTTCTTTAAACTTATTTATAATATTATGAACCCTATATTATCTTACAATTTTTAATGAAAACTTTGACAATGTACCATTGTCACGAATATTGGTGTTGAGTATAAGAGTTTTTCACTAAAAGGATGAAAATTCAAAAGCATATCTTAACCTTAACTAAAAAATCAAACGACCAAACTAAAAAAAATAAATAAATAAACAACTGAGTAGTCAATATCAGTGACGGAGCTAGCCCATTAATTTAAGAGGTCCTTGAGGATTTTTTTTTTTTACCATGCAATCATAAAATAATAAAAAAAAAACCATAATAAATAAAGTAAAACAAATAGTTAATAGATTATTGTTTGGGTTTTTGGCTAACTTTATCAATTATATTTAGGGTTTCCTTTCTATTCTATTATTGTTAAAATTTGGGCTTATTTTATCATCCAGGCTTAGTTATTTTACAAGTTTTCGGGTTATAAAATGTTTGAGCTTGTAAAAAAATGGGATTTTACTAATATCAAGTATCTTATTTTTTTTAATTAGGGGTTTCCTCGTATTTTATTTAGATGTATCATTTGTATAAAACCGGAAAAAACAGTACCGAAACCGAATTGAGCCGTAACCCGTGCTACGGCTCTTAACATTATAGTTCCGTCTCTAATCAACATGCTACGTGTTTGCATGCAATTTTAGTAGTCAACATGCTACGTGTACACCGATTTGCATGCAATTTTCTTTGACCATCTGGGTGTGTAATAAATATCTGTAATTATCTTATTGTATAAAACATAAAATAGATAAACATTCAGCTGGTTTAAAAATAGAATAAACTAGTTTTTGCCCTGCCCGCGTTGCGGGGGCAATAAGCCGAAAATTTCTCTCTTATAACATGTATGTCTGTGTTTCGGTAACTTGTACATACTATTCATAACACGATCTAAAAAAAAATTACATCGAGTCAACCAATTAAAACAAAAACACTACCATACTTTTACTAAAAAAATAACTAAAACGATGGAAAGACTATAATTTTAAACTGTGAGCAAAGTTATAATTTTTCAGGACAAATGAGCATGTACCAGGCATGCCTGGACGAATAAAAATTACACCTATGCCCGCCCGCGTTGCGGGGCGTTAAATCAAATACTTCTTATTTTGATAACATTTATGCATGTATTTAGGTTACTTGTACATACTACTTATAACACGATCTGAAAAAAATATATCGAGATAACCAATTAAACGAATACAATACCATAGTTTTGCTAAAAAATTAAAACAATAACATGTGTGTAATTTTGAGCTGGGGGTAAAATACTAATTTGTCAGGACCAATGAGCGAGTGTTAGACAACTTCATGACACAATAAAAGTTACATTGAATCAACCAAGCAAAATAAAACAGTACTATAGTTTTGCACAAAAAAATAAAGTAAACGATGGGAAGATCATAATTTTTAACTAAGGATAAATCGTAATTTTAGAAATAGGAGCAAAATCATAATTTTGAACAGAGGTCAAAATCGTAAAAATATTTTGAACTGGGGCGAAATCATAATTTTAAACTGAGGGCAAAATCATAATTTTGAGCTATGGGGAAAAACATAATTTTATTTTGAACTGTGGGCAAAAACGTAAATTTGAGTTGGGGGGCAAAATCGTAATTTTGAGCTAGGAGCAAAAACATATTTTTATTTGAATGGGCGGCGAAAGCGTAATTTTAGACGTAGGGCGAAACCGTAAATTTAAACTGGGAATAGAATTAGAAGTGAGTTTTTGAACTGAAGGCAAAAGCGTAAATTTTGAGTCAGGGCAAAAATATAATTTTATTTTGAATTAGGGGCGAAAACGTAATTTTAAACAAATGACGAAACTGTAATTTTAAGCTAGGAATAAAATTAAATTGAAAATTCGTTGGTCCAATAGGGGAGTTGTCTGGCACTATTCCCTCAACTCCTTTTTGTATATGCTGAGGGCAAAATCATAATTTTGAGCTATGTAGAAAAGCATAATTTTATTTTGAACTGTGGGTCAAAACGTAAATTTGAGTTGGGGGGCAAAATCGTAATTTTGAGCTAGGGGCTGTAGGACCGTGTTTCGGGACCGAAACCGTGATTCGTGCGAGATTAGTTCAAGACGGGAGAGATTAGAGCTGGATAAACACAACTTCTTTGTATTAATCGGTAGTTAAACATTACAAATCGGCCCGATTACAAGATAACCGAAATAATACCAAAGGAGTATACATCCGGGAGAGACCAAGTGGTGATCTCTCCCCCAAACCACAAAACACACCAAGAACTCTCACAAATGAGCTCCCTCACTCCAACTCTCTCTAATTTGCAAATGAACAAGGGGTTGGTATTTATACCCACACCCACTTGTCTAGCAAACACACACGGTCAAACACATAACACGCTCGTTTAACCACTTCAAACGAGCAGGTCAATACACATTCGTTTAACCGTTTCACTAACTATTACATATTCAGCAGAATATAAATCTAATCTATTCGACAAGCATCGGACACAAAATCTGCATCAACAAATTCCCCCTTGTCCGTTGCTGTCGAATGCTGAAAATGCAACTGCAATCGATCTTCAGTCAAGTATTTATCTTCTTTGTGTTAACAAATTCTCTCTTGACCGATGATCAAGGTAAGTAGTATATTGACGCTCCTTGTATAATATTTCCCCCTTAAAGTACGCGTATCCGTGTTGGGTGTCGTGCAATTTCCTCACAAGGCTCAATTGACTGATCTTCCGCTGATCTTCCAATACTCCAACCGGCATTTGATAAGGGTTCCGTTCTTTAAGAACTGCATCAAGTCTTGATATGTCATAAGAAATCTATTTCGTTCAAGCATACTACATTGGTAGAGATTTCTGGTGAACTGCCTTCTGTAAACCGTCTTTGTGGAATCGACCAAGTAATGCACTTTAATCCTCAGCATCAACACTCAGGAAAGTCAGCTAGACCGAGTATATCCCTTGAAAGCTCAACCAAACAGCACGCTTAGTTGAACTACATCCAGATCTCATTGTCTCGCCTTTCTGAAGTTGACCACGTAATGCACTACGGATCTTCAGCATCAGTACTCAAGTACTCAGGAAGTCAGCTTGACCAAGTACATCGTTTGCAAACTCAACGAATTGAGTTACCCCCAGATCCCTGTAAAATCCCAAAGAAACATCAAACCCAAAACCGAATCCTACAGGTCTTCAGCTTTGAACTATCAACTTTCATAAAGATTCCCCCAGGTCTTCAGTGAACAGCGCTTTGAAACTACTGTCGACTTTAGATACCTGTATGTTTCTGTGCAAAACTCTTCACGCTGGCTGGAGAATTAATTAAAATCCTCAAATATGTGTCTGTGCAAAACATTCCACGAAGAACCTTTAGTATCACCAGAAAATCACAAACTCTACCACCTGTGATTGCGTTTAGAAATTTACCGAAGAAATTCAACATATGAAAATTTTTATCCCCCCATTTCTTTGGTAAGATCTCTAAACCTTAACAGATTCTCTCCACTTCAAAGAAACTGTCGTCAATTTCACAGAACAAATTCTCTCCACTGAGTAGAATTTATCTTCAAATGTTCACCAATTCCCTCCACTAAGCGGAACTGTCGTCAATCTTCACTGAATGTTCTCGGTTGTTCGAAAAATCACGAAAACGACTTTCTTTTTTTGCATATTCTAGTTGAATAAGAAAGTCCCCTAGTACCCCGTAGGATCCGACTTGTATCCCTCCAAAGACTTTGTGAACTCGTTAGGACCGGTATTGACATTCCAGGTTCATTCATTCGTTACCAAATGCGAGAATATGACAATAAACCAAAAGCTTTCTTCTTTGCATATTCTAGTTGATAAAGAAATTTCGCCTAGTACCCCGTAGGATCCGACTTGTATCCCTCCAAAGCCTTTGTGAACTCGTTAGGACCGGTATTGACATTCCAGGTTCATACGCTCGTTTTCAAATTCGAGAATATGACAATAAACAAAATGCTTTCGAACATTTACGAATAACCGATAACAATCATAAACATTGACGTGCGGAAGTGAACATAACATTTTTGGTTTTTGGCCCATAGTAGTCAAGTCACCAAAATTTGACGTTTGCATCGGTAACCGTGACTACCCCACGTTTAACAAAAATCATGTTTTCATCATCTCTCATCATCCCAAACTGGTTTGGCGCGCTCTCGAACCCGTACGAATTTGACTTTAAAGCTTGATTCAAATAAACTTGACGAAAAACCGTCCCCACTTTGCTTAATTTTAAAAGCACCTCATCAGCCTACCAGCAACCCAACAGAAATTTGTTCGACAAGTTGCATTCGCCACTATAAAATTCCAAATTCCAAATGAGAAGCACAATCAACTAGCAGCTGTTTCTTTTCTCTTCACTTTAGATACTGGATCCACTAGAGCCCATCTAAAATACTTGAGGGTCCATTAGAAATCCAAGACCCATAAGCCATGACCAACTGCCCAAATAAAAATTGTCAACAAACATTTAAGGCCCACTAAAAATTAAATCCATATCTCAATCCGTGTGCATAACCCCATACATATGTAATACTGCATTCCAAAAATAAGATCATCATATAATCATTTGGTGGGGGCCAAGCCTATGCATCTGCACCATTCTCTATTTTCTGGGACCAGACAACATAACACAAAGCCCAAAAACAAATCCAATAATTTAGTAGTCATCACAATCCAAAGAAATCATGCGGCCCATTAAAAGGAAATGACCAGTAACCATTCTTTAACAATCAGTGGCCCAAGAGAAATACCTAGGTGTATTCCAGCTTTTTCAGCCGACAAACATTAGTTAGTGGATAAGACATCAAACCTCATTCAACATAATCTTCTCTTATCTCTTTATCCTTTTCTGCGATACCACCTCTAACCCCTGTTCTCTTCTTCGATACATCTGGTACAGCCGCACATACCATCTTCACTTTCCGCGATTCCACCAGCAGCTTCCTTTCTTTGATACATAAACATCAAACCATCAAAACCCCCCAAAAAAAAACAATTTTGAGCTGCTGTCTCCCAGTTGCTTTAGCCGCTGATTCATCTCTCTACAATGAACCTCAACCAAAATCTCTTCACCCTCTTCGATACACAACAACCAAAACCAGCCAATAGTTCCGGTAACGGAAGTTTTTCGTCGATTTGGGAGTGTGACGAAACACATCTTGTTTCATCACATTGGTGTTTCGTCGATGGGGGTTTCGTGGGGAGGTGTTTTTCGTCAGACCTGATATGAGGAAACCCTAAAGTTTCTTAACAGCCGCCACACCCTCTTCAAGAACACAGCCACTGTTCATTCCCATATTGGACGAAAATCACTTCAAAAGTGATATTTGATGATGAAAACTTGTTGAACTTGGGGTGAAACATAAAACCCAACACTCGTATATGTTCTGTTTCATCTAGACCCAAAGATTTCGGTCCAGATCTGGGTTTTTTTTATTTTCACCCAACTTTACATCTTGAACAAAAATAATAAAAATCACAGATCTAGAGCACATGTGATTTAGCAAACGGTTAGATTTACTAAATCGGGTACCACGGCTCTGATACCAATTGTAGGACCGTGTTTCGGGACCGAAGCCGTGATTCGTGTGAGATTAGTTCAAGACAGGAGAGATTAGAGATGGATAAACACAAATTCTTTGTATTAATCGGTAGTAAAACATTACAAATCGGCCCGATTACAAGATAACCGAAATAATACCAAAGGAGTATACATCCGGGGAGAGACCAAGTGGTGATCTCTCCTCCAAACCACAAAACACACTGAGAACTCTCACAAATGAGCTCCCTCACTCTAACTCTCTCTAATTTGCAAATGAACAAGGGGTTGGTATTTATGCCCACGCCCACTTGTCTAGCAAACACACACTGTCAAACACATAACCCTCTCGTTTGACCAGTTCAAACGAGCGGGTCAATACACATTCGTTTGACCGTTTCACTAACTATTACATATTCAGCATAAAATAAATCTAATCTATTCGACAAGCATCGGACACAAAATCTGCATCAACAGGGGCAAAAACATATTTTTATTTTGAGGGGGGTAAAAGCGTAATTTTAGACGGAGGGTGAAACCGTAAATTTAAACTAGGAATAGAATTAGAAATGGCTTTTTTAACTTAGAGCAGAAGCGTAAATTTTGTGCCAGGGCAAAAATATAATTTTATTCTGAATTAGGGGTGAAAACGTAATTTTAAACAAAGGATGAAACCGTAATTTTAAGCTAGGAATAAAATTAAATTGAAAATTGGTTTGGTCCAATAGGGGAGTGCCAGGCAAGCTGCCTGGCACTATTCCCTCAACTTCTTTTTGTATATGTAGAATAATTACTATCGCTCGTTAAGACCACCATATTTCTCCTATCAAGCCAACGTGGTATGGGCATCAAGCCCCCTTAATTCACCCTCCACACTTTCTAAAAGTAGATAAGCATTTAGATATGAGTTAAATACCTGGTTGGTCCCTGTGGTTTGCGAAAATTGCAAACTTGGTCCCATGGGTTCACTAATTACACACTTGGTCCCAGTGGTTGCAATTTTCGCACTCGGGTGGTCCTTAACACTAACATAAGTTATATTTCTCAGTTAAGTGTGTGTAAAATTACTTATTTACCCATAAACAATTTTAAAAAATTTAAAAAAGATGGCCACACTCATATTCCCCATCTATCTCTCTCACTCCTACCATTACAACCACCATCCATCACCACCTCTACCACCATCAATCTCCACCACCGCCACCATACATCTCCACTTTCGCCACCATCAAAATCTCTAGCTACCACCGCCACTGCTCAAACGTCACACCCAAATCACCAACACCATTAACCCCCGAAACCCCCTTCACCAACACCATGTAACCCACACTCACCACCTGCACCCTCACACCGTAACTCGACCACCGTGTCACCTGCAACTCTGAATTCAAGTTCATAACTGGAACCCTATTCATTAATTAATCTGACCATCTAAGTGAATCTTTTTATAGTTTTCGATTGACCCATCACCCAATTTCAAAAACCCATAATCAGGAACCCAATTTCTCCACAAAGAATCATTAAAAGGTGTAACAACACATACACATTAGCAGAAACATGAATTCCTTAATTCTAGGGCTTTCTTTCGAAACAGAGTATTTGTGTAACAACACATACCGATTAGCAGAAACATGAAATTGATCATGAGACGTGGTTCCAATATTCATAAAATCGAATTTATAGAAATAAATATGTACTAAGTGAGTTCTTTTTTCTTCAATTCTGAATTTATAATGTGAGGGTTTCGTGAAAACCCTAGCTGTATGATAAATTAGGGACAAATTGGGATCTGGGTTTGAGTTCTTTAACGACAAAGATTTGGTTGATGAGAGGGTAGAAGAGGACCCGTCGCCGGTGAACGGCCGATGGTCGTGGTCAACCGTCGTGGAGGCGGTGGTGCCGCAGTCAATGAGGTAGTAATCGGCGGGGGGAGAAAGCAGAGACAATGGCGGTTTAAATTGCGAGTGAAAGGAGAAGATGGAAGAAATTTGGGGTGTTCATAGTTAGGGTTTGATGATGAAACTGTATCAAGATTTCTGAAAGTGTGTTATTGTGTAGGTGGATGGGGAGATGAGTGTGGCCTTTTTTTTTAATTTTCTAAATTGTTTAGGGGTAAATAAGTAATTTTACACACATTTAGCTGAGAAATTTAACTTAGGTTAGTGTTAAGGACCACCCGAGTGCGAAAATTGCAACCACGGGGACCAAGTGCGTAATTAGTGAACCCTTGGAACCATGTTTGCAATTTTCGCAAACCACAAGGACCAACCAGGTATTTAACTCTTTAGGGTGGGGGGTATGGTTAATCACTCTAGGCTGATTGAATGATTATCTACACAATAATATTATATCATGTCAACTCCCCATTTTGCACTCAATCACTAGGTATGGTTAATCACCCTAGGGTGTTTGAGTTATATATTTTTGATTGGTTGTTCTCTCCTCTCTCTCTCTCTCCTCCATCACTCTTCTCCACCTTCGGTGACTATTCACCGATTTCTCTCCCTCTCTCCTACTCCCTCTCTCCTCTCTCTCTCTCTCTCCTCCATCACTCTTCTCCACCTTCGGTGACTATTCACCGATTTCTCTCCCTCTCTCCTACTCAAACACCTTAACTCAATCACCACGGTGTGGTCACCGATCGGTGACACCCACTCACCGTATGACTCCCCGCACATCATACCGCCCACCCTTAGATATCTTACTTTACATAAAATTTTACATGTTTGCATAATTTTTAAGGTTGTTTCGTTCAGTTAAAAAATTTATTTAACCCAATAATTGACGAGCTAGCCCTAACCACTCACTGATGGTCTCCCCCGACTCAAAAAACTAATTAACGTCCTTAATCATAACTAATTAAAAAATTAAAAGTTCATATAGAAAATTTAAAAGCTCATATAGAGAGAATTACATAAGATAAAAAAATAATATAAATAATATAAAAATAACTATTATATTGGCGTGTTACACATCTATACATATAATAAAAGAAATCAACTGTGGGACGCATGGCACATTCTGAGAGCCTCTCTCTTTCGTTTTCCCGCCAATGGATAAGAAGGAATCGATAATAACAAATTTAATATTTTGATAATAAAAATATTATAATAATAGAATAAAAAATTGATAATAAATTAACTTCAAACTTCGATCTACCATGTTATAATATTTTTAATACTTAAAAATTTAACAAGAAATTGAATTATCATCATGTTATAATATTTTTAAAATTTAAAAATTTAATAAGAAATTGAATTACCATTATATAACTATCTATCTAATTGAATCCCTAAAACTTTGCCAGTTCGTTCTTTTCATCTTTTTAACGCCCGTTCTAACCTAAAGCCTAATTGCGATGCTTGGAAAATCATAATCAAATCCCAATTGATTGATCCTTCTTGTGGTTCAAGGTCTGTTTATCTTTGTCAATCATGTTTTTGATTTCATCTATTCGGTGATTCCATCAAAATCACTCTAATTTTTTTGTGTTCAATTGGTTAATATGATTTTGTATTAGCGTTTTCAAATTTGCATTGAGTTATGTTCTACATTGAATATTATCTCAGACCTAATACATGTTTTATGCTCTAACCACGAGACGCATTTTGGTAAGATCATATCAACAAATTCTATGCCATATCAACGAAATTAGTTAGATAGTATTTGTTTGACTCTAACAAGTTACTATTATTTTAGGTTCTTATCCAATTGTACTATATGTTCGTTGTGGACAATCATTTATGCCGGAGCTTATATACAGTGGTAAGTAAACGAAGTATGTCAAAGCTTAGTGATGTTACTACTGACGTTAATTATTCAGTCATTTTAGTAAAATACTTCATTATTATTTTATAATTTTCACAAATGTGATGCGATGAAATCCCCCACATGCTAGAATGTTGTTAAAGTCACCTGTGATAATTGGTGCATTTTGCGGTTTAATATTAGGTGTTGCTATTACAATTGTTTCCCGGTTATCACCTAAAGTATTCTCACTAGATCCTCATATTCTATACAAGATTAGGTCTACTTTTTTTTATCACTATATATTAGTATATTACTTACTCTGATGCTGCATTTTCTTATAGCCTTGAATGAACATTGTTGTTATGCATAATTTTAGCTTGGAGTTTAAGTTCTTGATGCTTGCTAACCTCTGTAGCCTTACAAATCACCTAATAGGAATTAGTATTTGTTTGACTCTAACAAGTTACCATTATTTTAGGTTCTTATCCAAATGTACTCTATGTTCGTTGTAGACAATCATTTATGCCGGGGCTTATATACGGTGGTAAGTAAACAAAGTCTGTCAAAGCTTAGTGATGTTACTACTGACGTTAATTATGCAGTCATATTCGTATAATACTTCATTATTATTTTATAATTTTCACAAATGTGATGCGATGATATCCCCCACATGCTAGAATGTTGTTAAAGTAACCTGTGATAATTGGTGCATTTTGCGGTTTAATATTAGGTGTTGCTGTTACAATTGTTCCTCGGTTATCACCTAAAGTATTTTCACTAGATCCTCATATTCTATACAAGGTTAGCTCTACTTTTTTATCACTATATATTAGTATATTACTTACTCTGATGCTACATTTTCTTATAGCCTTGAATGAACATTGTTGTTATGCATAATTTTAGCTTGGAGTTTAAGTTCTTGATGCTTGCTAACCTCTGTAGCCTTACAAATCACCTAATAGGAATTTGTTTTATCATGTAACCTTTGCATTGATAATATTACATGTTATTTATATGGAACTTTTGGGTCTTATTTGGGTTGCAAAGTGAGAGGATCTATTATTATTATTATTGGTTATCTATTTTTTTTGAACGGCCAACAAAATCAATCCCGAGCACTCTCGGGGCACCCACTGGACAAACGGAGTACTCCGAGAGTAACCCTAGTCCACCACCAATTCCGGGGAAAACCCAGTAACCCACCCGCCCGTAGGCACGACGATGAAATTATCAGTAAAACTCGTTTGGCTCAAGGATCCAACCCAGGTTTCCCTGAGTCTCCTATCATTGCCCACCAGTGCCTCACTCTGCACCAATTCATCTATTAAAAGAACTACAAATGCTTATCAAAATTGATTGTTGGCAAAGCATGAACTAAGTCATAATTTTTTTTTTGCAGGGTGGTCGTGATTCAAGTTTTATTAGTGTATCAGTGACTACTCCCGTCGCTTTGGGTAGCCTTCTCATAGTAATTAGCACCAATGAAAACATAACAGGTTGGTTCATCTTACAGGCTAATAGCATTTTCTTTTCTTTTCTTTTCTTTTTTTATCACTAGAGGTAGCAAAATGGGTGGGTGGGTGTTGAAAATGCTTATGGAAACTATGTAATAATATATATATTAAATAAAGCAATTTAAGAGGCATGCATGAAATTAATGTTTGTAATCAAATATACTATTATACTAAGGGCATACGGTGTGGGCGGCAAAGGGGTTCGGCAAACCCAGTTTGCCGCTCGGGAACACCGCCGCCTACCCCCTTTGCCGTGCGGTTTCGTTGACAATCGGTGACCTGTTGCCGATCATGGTGTGTGTCTCCAACAGCTATATAGCCGTTACAATATTAAAAAAAAAAACAATTTTTAACTTTATAAATTAAAACAAATCCATTTCCATTTTCACCAAACAAACCCAACCTCCATATTCACTACCATTCTCAATCAATTTTTCAAATCTTTTCAAAGAAATGGAAGGCTCAAACAAAGGTGAAGGCAAGAAAAAAAATGTAGGGTCCGGTTCGAAGGCGGGGGCTCAAGATAAAGGCGGTGGTTCGGGTGGTTCTAGTGTGCCGTTTCATCCCTAACTTGGCTTTGCTCATCAAACCCAACATCCATTTTTTTTAACCAACCCATGCATCCAAATTTCGGTTATGATAGCCAACCCCACCAAAATTGGATGCTACACGGTCCGACGATGGTTCGACCCGGTGTTTATGATTACCCCCTAGACGACCAAAATTCTTTTGACCCGTTTGCTTTTCAAACCCCACGCTCACAATCACCGAGAGACATACAAGATGACTCCAAGAAGAGTTCGTGCCGGATACCCAAGAGCAACATTATGATGAGGATGAAGATGTTGTCGTTCAAGAAAATCCCGTGAACCAAAATGAAGCCGCACCGGAAAGAAGAGGAAAAGAGAAACGGGAAAATCGGACGTCTAAACAAGAAGAGGCGTTGGCAAAGGCTTATGTTCATTGCACTTTTAATAAAAAGAAAGGCAATCAACAAAAGGCGGATGGTTTTTGGAAGCAAGTCCTAAACCACTTCAATCAAACGGTTAGAGGAAGTAACCGAAGCCACGACCAAGTTCGATCAAAATGGCTCGCGAAGCAAACAAAATTGAACACATTTAACGGTTTATATCATCAAGCGGTAAACTTTATTATTTATATACGGTTTATTTTTTAATGAAGTATGTGGATTAAGTTGTTGATAATTTATTATTTTAGAATCGTTTACGTCCTAGCGGGTGTGACAATGCTTTTGTAATGAAGCAAGCGCTAAAGGATTACAAAAGCAAAGAAAAATATGACTTTCCTCATGTTGCGGCGTGGGAGGTCGTTAGAACAAATCAAAAGTGGTCGCCGGTACCCTGTTGGGTGAAGAAAGCTCCGGCTCGAGTCAAAAAAGAAAGTCGTCAGATTCCGGAAATTATAAAGCCGATACACCGAATGCCGAAGTCTCAAGCAGTCTTCCCGACATAAACGAGGATCCCTCGCCAAGACGACAAAAGAGAAAGGAGAAAAAGGACAAAGGGCCGTCTTTAAGAAATGGAGATCCAAGAGATATAACCGGTAGATTCGAAGAATACAAGGCAATGAAGAAAGAGTTGATGGATATTAAACGTTTATGAGCAGAAAAATACTTGACCTCGGCGGATGAGCAACAAGAGGCGTTGCGACAAACTATGTTCGACAAGGACTTGGAGACGTTTAACCGGCCTCACGACAATGTTTAATAAATTTAACCCACTTCTCTACATCTTTACTTCTTCTATCTCTATATTTTTTATAAATTTAACCCACTTAATCCTCTACACCGACTAGTTGGAAGAAATTGGGTTGAAAATGGACACATTCAATTTCATTCAACAACAAAGAATCGAGATTACAAAAAATATCGAAGCCGCATACGATAAAAAAACATCTCTAAAAGAAAAATGCGAAGATATGAAATTTTTTGTCATGCCCACCGATCAACTTAGCCGCCCAGAATTGGAATTGACATTGCAAATAAAACAAGAAATCTTGAAAAAATATGATATGGATAAATCATGAACTTTTTAATCTTTTTTTTTATTTTATGTAGTTTTTTTCTTAATTTCATTTGTAGTTTTTAAAAAGAGTAAACTGCCATTTTGGTCCCTGTGGTTTGGGCACTTTTGTTATTTTAGTCCAAATCTCAAACTTTTTAAATCTGGGTCCATGTGGTTTCACTTTTATTGCCATTTTAGTCCAAAAGTTAAATTTGGCCATATTCCCTAACTAAAATCCTGATATTTTGTCTTTATCATCAGGGGTATTTTAGTCATTGTAGCTTTATTATAACTCAATCTTGATTAAAAATAATAAAACCCAAAAATCTTTGACCACTCATCTCCCTCTTCACCTATTCCAAAACCCCAATCCAAACCCTAATCAGCCACCCCCATCACCCTAATCAGCACTCATCTTCCATATTAATTAGAAGTATGTAAAAAGTTGAATCTTTTATTAACAACACTTTTGGAATTACATACATAACTAACTAGTTAATATGGAACGATGGTCTCAAAACAGTTGACACCATCAAACTCCAGTGCGAACCGGGGCCTGATTCGCAGTTCCGGTGGTTTCTTGACACCTGAAGAAGATGAAGACGAAGACGAAGACGATGATGAATTCTGATGGCATTCGTTGGTCTTCAGAGTCTCTGTTGATGAAGAATGTTTAGGTGTGTTGGTGGCTGCCAAAGGAAGCTATCGGCCCATTGATTCGGCACAGAAGGCATTAATGAAGCTGAACATTGACATTAACATGGTCAAGTTATTGATGTTCGGGTGGAGGTAGTGGCTGATTAGGGTGATGGAGGTGGCTGATTAGGGTTTGGATTGGGGTTTTTGAACAGGTGAAGAGGGAGATGAGTGGTCAAATATTTTTGGGTTTTATTATTTTTAATCAATATTGAGTTATAATAAATCTACAATGACTAAAATACCCCTAAGGATAAAGACAAAATATCAGGATTTTAGATGGGGAATCTGGCCAAATTTAACTTTTGGACTAAAATGGCAATAAAAGTGAAAGCAAAGGGACCCAGATTTAAAAAGAGATTTGGACTAAAACGGCAAAAGTGCCCAAACCACAGGGACCAAAATGGCAGTTTACTCTTTTAAAAATTTATATGTAATCTTCTATTTTAGTTAAATTAAATTTTAAATAGTTAAAAAAAAAACTATGTAAGTACACATGGCTGGCCATGCCAACCCACACCCAACCCAACCCAAGCCCCACCACGCCACACCATACCTTGTGGATCCCACAGCTACCACTTGTCGATCAATGCCCTCAAACCAAGCCCCCCACACCCTACAGTCTTAGTTTTCAACCCACCACATGTTTTGTTCACATGTTTAATATTGTTATGAAAACATTACAAATCACTTTCATATCAATATATGTAAGTCCCGTTAACCGGATCTTTCAACGATATCAAACAATCACCAAGTTTGTGCGGAATCCAAACTTGGTGAGATTCAAGAATAAACACGAAAATCAGAAAAACAACGAACAAAGAACAATATCGAATCACCTTTAACACTTGCACACGATTCTATTACTTGAACAAGCAAAACCGTCTAGTACAAGTGCTCACAACCAAATCGCCTCCCACTCTTTGTTTCTCTAGAATTTCTGTAACTTGGAGGTTCTAAGAAGTTCAAACCTAAAAACAAGTTAGAAACTTGTTTTTATACTAACTCAAGCCCAATTCCCTACATGGGCTCCCCTTGGGCCTGCTTGGCCCACATGGCCTAAAGCTTGGCCCAAGTGACCTATAAAGGTCCACAACCTAATATAAACTAACCCGGTAAGGCCCAGCTCGTAACCATAGCTCGTTGTGTTAATTTGATGCGTCAGTCTCACACTTTAGGGCCTAACAATCTCCCCCTAGACTGATGCCATCAAATTGTCTTCATAGCATGAATTCAGCAACGTCTTCAACGAAGTCTATGGTTGTCGCTATGCTGCAGATGTTGTGGAAGTTCTTGACTTCTGAACTCTCAGCACTGGGTCTCTTTTCTTCAGCTCTTGTGGTCAGCTTCATATCAGGATCTCGATCAGCTTTGCTTGAAAATCTTGTCAAAAAGAATGTGAGAGGAGGATTCTCAACAAATCTTTTCTTCTTCAATCTTTGTCTTTCAAGCAGGTTCACGGTACTTCTTCAAATGCACTATCACTGTCAGACGGTGTCTCGTATCCGGTTCTTCTGACTCAGGTACATCTTGTTGTTGTGCTGCTTCAGGCTTCTTCAGCAACGAACAACATCTCAATATTCATCAATCCCTGTTCTTGATTGAAATCAAGTTCTGCACATGCTCACAAACTCATAACAAACATTTCTTATGCAATAGGGAGAGTACCATATGAACACTAGGTACATCCAAGTACTTATACTCGGATTTCACAATTTAAATTCTTTCAACTTTTTAAGATCAGTCAAATCTTCAAGAACGGTTACATTTTTAATTTTAAGAAAAACAATTAAAAACTCTATTTTTGGATTTTTTTTTTTTATAGAAAAACAAGACACTATTTTTGTATTTTTCAATTTTTAAAAACTAAAAACAAATAAAAACTCAAAATATAAACAACTACCATAATATACAATTACAATTGCAATGGGATCAAAATTTGTTCTCAGGCAGACTAAGGAACACTTTTCAGTACGAGCCTAATCAAACTGGTCTATGCGATTGCCAATATGTTTGTCCACTTAAACTTTAACGCTCAACTTTCAATTTTTCAACTTCATGATATGCTTTAGGTAATATTATACTATTATACCCGTGTGTCCCATTCCAAGGCATACCCCCGCGATCAAGGTAAGCACAACGATTCATCGTAGCAGGTGAGTATACTGATGTCATCCTTTAAAATATCCTGACTGTGTCTAGGTCTGCATATAATCTGTTTTATCATGTTTTGATTTCTTAACAATGAACACCCAAATAAATACTAATCAAATCCTGGAAATATAAACAGCACACTCTATCATGCAAGTATCTTCCCTACCACATATTTCACAAGTCCAATCCAGATTTCTGAAATCTTAACTGGGAATAGGTTGAGAAGAGAACAGAATAGATCTTTTGCAGAGATGGTATAATATACAGATCAAATGAGTTTTTCTCAGTTTGATATAGGTTTCTTGGGTTTCTTTTGGGCACTTGAGGGCCTCTTTCGGGTGTATTAGATCTATAGCGCGACAACGTACAGCTAGGTCAGCATGTATCTGGATGCAGCAGAAGCTGTCGTTGCCTAGCACCTCCAGGTCAGCATATATCTGGATGCAGCAGAGGAGGTACACGACTTTTTCAGAGAAGATTTCAGAATCAGATCAAAATTGTGTGTATCGGGACAACATACAGACATTCAAATAGAAATGAGCTAATTCCAAGTGACTTTCTTTCCTGGGTTCATGTACAATTTTAGTTCTGAACAGAAGGACAGCCAAGATATCCCCGGATGATTCAACAATATAAAGACCCGAAACCTCAGATGTTGGCTATCTATCAACGCAAGATTTAAGACCATAAAATCATACGCCGTTGGCATGTTACCCACATGGTACATAGTTCGTTATGTTTATATCTCTTAGTATCTTTTATCATGTTGAGCGTCAAGCCTATCGACATATCGCAGTAGATCCTAGTCTTTTCAGCTATGGCACCTTACATGTGTTAGTCAAACCCTTTAACACGAAAATTTATTTCACTTCCCATATCATGTAATCTTTCTTTTTGGCCTTTTCATTTTTCTAATGTTTTTGTATTTTTCTCATTTTCTCCCCCTAAAACAATACATATTTACAGCAAACTCTTTTTGTATTTTCTGAGTTTTCTCCTCCTAAACTCTATATCTATCTATATGTTCCTCTCCCCCCCTAAATTTGTGCATAAATCTTGTATTTTTGCGCAAATTTACCATTTACTAGAGAAAGGACAATTTATATACAAAGTATAAACTAAGAAAAAGAGAGAATTTTTTTTTTTTTTGCTTAACCGTTCTGTCATCAGATTGAAGACTAATCAAAATTCAAATCAAAGTACTGAATTTAAACGGTACCTTTTGCTGATCTTATCTTACTTCTCTAAACTCCTCCAAAGGAAACATATCATCTGTAAAAAAAAAATGAACTTTTTGCAACAGTGAAATGTTACCCGTTTTTATCTCTGGAACAACCGCTATCAACATTCCAGAGATTGTCAACAGCTCCTCCTTAGTTGTTCCTGAAAGGTAAGGAGATTAGTAAGACATGGGTACCCAGGCCATCGTGGTCCTGGGATTTCCTAAAGCATCAAAATAAGACACTTCTTTTAAACACAAGTCCCCTTTCGTTTCAAGGATTGGAGACGTTGCTGCCTTGGATTTGGGTTTCCAAATCTGTTTCGGTTTAACAAACATGTTTGTTGCCGTCGGTTGAGCAACTTTAGCTGTTTCAGATTTGTTAGTTTTAGAAGCACATTTTTGTTCCTGAAAAGCTTTGCGTTTGTTTTTGGCAGCGTTCAAATCCCCATCAGAAGGTTTAACCTTGGGATTCACATTCTTCATTGCCTTAGGTGATGATACCTTCATAGGCTTAGAATGGTAGTTATCCTTAGGTGTAACCCTTTGATTTTGAGCATAATAAGGTTCATGGGGACGATATGTGCAATTTCGAGCAATGTGACCAGCAATGCCGCAATTGAAGCATATCTGTCTCTTCATGTTGAAAGCATTCTGATCAGTTGGATTTGCTCTTGCATGCCCTGAAGGACGAACCGGTCCTTTCTTTGCTTGTTTGTGTTGCACATTTCCTGCAGACGAAGATGAATTTGGGTGCCTGTACTTGTCATTTGCAGGGGCCTTCTGTGGTGGAGATTTCCTTTGATTCTTCTTGTTTTCCTTAGACTGCAAGTCTTGTTCAGAAATCTCACCAGTCTTTCTGAAATCCTTGTTAGCACAGTCAAATGCATATTTCTCACATTTGCCATTACAGACTGGCTTAACAAAGACATTTTTCACATCACGGGCCTTTTGAGGACTCTTACTGCCCGTTGAGGACTGTGGAGAGCCTGATCGTCTTTGATGTTTAGGCTTCTTATTTCCGCGTCCTTTACCTGCTCGCTTCGGCTTTTGTTGCTTGATCTGAACTTTGTCATCACTAACAAAAGGTTCAGATTGTTTAGCTTGCACACTTGGAGCCTTGTTCACGTTAGTCTTTACTTCTTCCTTCATGTCGTCAGCCTTGACAGAATCGGAGGACTCTGGTTTATCAGATGAAACACCAGAAACTTCAGTAGAAACTTCAGCTGGAACATTTGACGAATTTTTAGCACAAGACGGTTCTGTACATGACACCCTTGAGCTGAATTCACTAGAATTAACCGATTCCAATTTCTCAGAATCAGCTGCTTCAGGTGATTCGCATTTGGAATTAGATGGTTCAGCTGGCTCATTCGTTTCGTTTGCCATTTCAGTCTCTATTACACAAGCATCAACGTTTTCGCCCAAACCATCAGGCCTGAAATTAATCATAGAGTGAAAAAATGAGCCAAAAATGTCACACACATGAGAATTTGATGCTTGTTCATCTCCAACGACACCTTCAACTTTAATTTCATCAGCAAGGGAAGACGAAGCATTAGGATCAAAAGTACCCTTTGAAATAAAATTTACCGAAGGAGTCACTCGTTTATTAACAGGTCTGCTGTTGATTGATGACTTATCAGTTTTAGGACCGTAAGCCATCTTGTCCTCATTCATCAATTCCTCCTCAGTCATGGGTAAATATGTGTAGTTATCATTGTAAGGAGGAGGAGCCTGATTGTAACCCAATCCACACCCTTTCTTTTCCTTGTATGCGAGCTGTTGATCACACAAGTTTTTGACTAATTTGCTGGAAGAATCAAATTTCTTAATATTAAGCTCATTTAGTTGATATCTATCTCTGATATCTTCCAGTTCCTTAGTCACAGCACACAGTTTCTCCTGAACATAAAAGAGTTGACTGGATTTCACACTTACATCATCCTTGAGTTTGACGATGTCTTTTCGCTGAGCTTCAATCTTTTCTTTATAAAGTTTTTCGTTTTTTGATAAAGTAAAGTTTTTATTTTTGATGTCGTTGTAGTCTTGAATCAACTCAGCGTTGTGTAACCGATATGCCTCATTTCTTTCTCTACACTCAGGAGTGCAAAAGACAGAAAGTATCTCTTCACGATCACGAGTAACTTCTTGAGCCAGGGGTTTGTTAAACATAAATACTGAATTTTGTGTGGATGAGCAAATAGCAGCAGATGTGTTGCCTTGAGTAGACTGCTTGTTAGCATTGTCATATGATTTAATGAGTGAGATTAGCTCATCTGACTTCATTTTGTAACAGTTGCTGTCGGTTGTCACTAATATCTGATTAACATTGCGAAACCAACTACAGTTCGCCTGATCTGGAATCTCTTTTATAGCATCCAGAAGCTTTCTGTTGCTCATGCGAGTAGACACCACCATCTCTGCCTTCTCCATTTTAGAGAGCAGTTCAGCAAACCGGCCTGTAAGTGCTTCTATAGATTCACCATATGAGTAACTGAATCCTTGGAGTTCCTGCTCAAGCACCTCTCTCTTAGAAGACATTTTAAGATGTGATCCCCCAAAAATGTGCGTTTTTAACTATTTCCTCAACACAAGCCCAAAGCGAGAACCTGAGTACTTGCTAACTCAAACCCTTTGCAGCCGAATAATCCCGCTTTCTGAACCGCACCTCAAAAATCTGTCAAAACTGTTATCACAAACAAACCAACTAAACCCTTTTTTTTATATATATATATAAAATAGAATTTTTTTTTTTAAATAGAAGATAAATTTTTTAAAAAAAAAAATACTTATTATTATTATTATTATTATTATTATTATAAATAAATATATAATGATTAGGTAATTATGATCCAATGATTAGTCAATTTATTATTACAATTAAATAAAAAAAACAGTAAACGACAATTTTGCAAATGTCTGTTATCCTCTTCGATCAAACAACACACAATGGTGACGAAGATTGAAACGGAGATGGTGTGAGGAAGACGACCGGGTTCTGAAATGTTGATAGACGACCGGAGATGGTGATTCACGGTGGTGAATGGTTGTTCGTTGCAGTGGTCGGTGACGAACGGTGGTCGATGAAGAATATAACCTGTGATGATAAAGACAGCCGGAGTTGATGAATGGTGATCGGAGATATGAAGGTAGTTGCGAGTCGGAGCTGAGATTGTGAGTCGAGACCGGTGAGGTGATGAGTCGAGACCGCTCGGAAGAAGATGACTCGAGACCGTGACTCGAAACCGTGACCTGTTGTGAGTCCTGTTGTGAGTCGAGACAGTGGTTGCGACTCGAGAACTCGGAATTGGAAAGATTGGTTGCGAGTCGGAACCGAGGTTGCGACTCGAGACCGTTGGGAAGAAGATGACTCGAGACCTTGAAAGCCGATGATGTGTGTCGAGACAGTAGTTGCGACTCGATTGATCAGAAATGGTGGATGTTGGTGATTGCTGATCTGATGATTGAGTTGCAGGTTCCGGGGATGATCGTTGCGACTCAAATAATGGAACAGAGATGACTCGAGACCTGCTGTGAAGGTTGCGACTGGACTGGATTGACTCGAAACCGTGACTCGAGAACTAAGATCCAGGGTTGTTGTGAGTCGAGACCATGTGAGTCGAGACCAGATGATGAAGAAGTTGAAGACTCGAGACCTCTAAAATTGATGACTCGAGACTATGAAGAAGATACTCGTGGTTGCGACTCAAGATGTGATGACTCGAAACCAGATAAATCTTTTGTGTCGAAAACAAGCTGATCTCGAAATCTCCAATTATTTGAACTGATAATGATGAGTGAACTAGATATTCCGTGAAACAAGGAATTACAAAATCTTTTAAAAGTTTTCAAAAAATAGAATATTTTTCCGGATATTTTTCAAATTCTTTTGAAAACACAAAAGATTTTTTTTAATCCTTTAACATTTTTGAAAAAGATCAAAGAGCAAAATATTGAAATTTTAAACACAAACCGATGAATACTACTAAGAACGCGAAGAACAAAAATTCAAAATCTTTGATATCAAATCGAGCCTAGAAACAGGTTCTAATGGCTCTGATACCACTTATAAGTCCCGTTAACCGGATCTTTCAACGATATCAAACAATCACCAAGTTTGTGCGGAATCCAAACTTGGTGAGATTCAAGAATAAACACGAAAATCAGAAAAACGACGAACAAAGAACAATATCGAATCACCTTTAACACTGGCACACGATTCTATTACTTGAACAAGCAAAACCGTCTAGTACAAGTGCTCACAACCAAATCGCCTCCCACTCTTTGTTTCTCTAGAATTTCTGTAACTTGGAGGTTCTAAGAAGTTCAAACCTAAAAACAAGTTAGAAACTTGTTTTTATACTAACTCAAGCCCAATTCCCTACATGGGCTCCCCTTGGGCCTGCTTGGCCCACATGGCCTAAAGCTTGGCCCAAGTGACCTATAAAGGTCCACAACCTAATATAAACTAACCCGGTAAGGCCCAGCTCGTAACCATAGCTCGTTGTGTTAATTTGATGCGTCAGTCTCACACTTTAGGGCCTAACAATATATATCTATTGTCTGAATGTTTGTGAGGAACGTCATGATTCGCCACCATACACTGTTGGGTTATTTTTGCCCATGAGAAAGCCCAACATATTTATCCTACATGAGTATTATTATTATTATAAAAAAAGAAAAAAATATAATGTGTGGACGTCAATAAGGGAACAACAAATATGAAAGTTGTGAATTAATGTTGTTGGCTTTTGTTTTTGGGCCATGGGCTTGCTACTGTGAAGGTAGAACAAAAAGAAAAAGAATGGTAGTTTCTTGGTGAACAAAATTGACGCACGAAAATAAAATATATATTTTAGGGTTTTGTGCTTCTAGACAATATAATATCAGACGCAAGAAAATGTGTTTCTTGGGGTGCCTCTACCGTCGCAAGAGAAGAAAAAAGTGACTTCATTATTGGGTGTTTTGTGAAGATAAGACACGTTCCAGAGATTGTTGTTTTCTCGTTGGTGATACCTCTTACTTGTTAACTTGTTTTGTTTTTATTCCATATACTTGAAGTTAGTTTGTGCCAAGTATATGATGATTTTGTATGCCTCTAGTTTTATCTAGGGAAGACTTTGTATTGCTATTTTGGTGATAGTGGATTTTAAGCGGCTCTAGTAGTCCCGTGGTTTTTACTCTCCTTTTTGAGAGGTTTTCCACGCTAAAATTCAGTGTCCCTTTATTATTACTTTTATACCTATTTGTTTGCGTCCTCACAGGTTCATTCGAGTTGGGAAAATATTTGGTCAAACGAAGTTTGCTTCCGCGTTTTAGTTTACCGTTTGTGACCGGGTTGCGCGTTTTTCCCATCAGAGTGTTATCAGAGCCATTGGCTCTTGTTATTGGGTTGAAACTTGTTTGAACGATGGAAGCTAATACAAGTAGGATTGTGAATTTAAATGGTTCTAATTATCATGTTCGGAGAGGCAAGATGGAAGATCTCCTTTATGTGAAAGATTATTATATGTCTGTGTTTAATACCGGTAAAACAGATGAAGAATGGAATATCTTACACAGAAAAGTTTGTGGCTACATTCGCCAGTGGGTTGATGATAATGTTTTGAACCATATTAGCGGGGAGACTCATGCTCGTACTCTGTGGAATAAGCTTGAGGAGTTGTATGCTCGAAAGACCGGGAATAATAAATTGTTCTTAATTAAACAGTTGATTAACTTGAAGTACAATGATGGAACTCCTGTTACTGATCACTTGAATGTTTTTCAGGGTATTATTAATCAGCTTGCAGGAATGGGTATCAAGTTTGAAGACGAGGTACAAGGCTTATGGCTTCTTGGTACTTTACCGGATTCTTGGGAGACTTTTAGGACATCATTGTCCAACTCTGCAGCAAATGGTATTATTACTATGGAAATGGCTAAAGGCGGTATTTTAAATGAAGAGATGAGAAGAAAATCACAAGGTTCCTCTTCACAATCCGATGTCTTGGCCACAGAGAGCAGGGGGAGAGGTCAAAGTAGAGGTCCGAGTAACAAAGGGAAGCATCGTAGTAACTCCAGAGGTAAGTTTGCTGATTATGAGTGTCATCATTGTGGTAAGAAAGGACATACAATTAAATTTTGCAGACAACTGAAAAAGGAGAACAAGAAGGCTAATTACAACAATCAAAAGAACAATCATAAGAAAGATGATGGCGACAACGACACTGCGGAAGTTAATTCTGCTACTGAAGAGTTCTTTATTTGTTGTGATTATGACATGGTGAACATTGCACACGATGATTCGAGTTGGGCTGTTGACAGTGATGCTACATGCCATGTGACGTCACAAAGGGAATTTTATTCATCTTATACACCAGGTGACTTTGGGGTTGTTAAGATGGGTAATAACGGGCTATCAAAGATTGTAGGTGTTGGGGATGTTTGCTTGAAGTTTGACACTGGGATGGAGTTGGTTTTACACAATGTAAAACATGTTCCAGATATTAGACTTAATTAGATCTCCGCAGGTTTACTTGATGATGATGGTTACCATAGTACCTTTGGTGATGGTATTTGGAAACTCACTCGTGGTTCTTTGATCGTGGCAAGAGGTAAAAGAACTTCAAAATTATACAGAACGCATCCGAAGATCTCTAAAGACTCCGTCAATTTGTTAGTGAATGCTGATATGACTGACTTGTGGCATAGGAGACTTGCTCACATGAGCAAAAAGGGGATGTCTATTTTGTTGAAGAAGAATGCCTTACCCGATTTGCATGATGTTCATTTGAAGAAGTGTTCTCATTGTCTTGCAGGTAAGCAAAGAAGAGTTTCTTTTAAGAGTTATCCTCCTCATAGGAGAAACAATATACTTGATTTAATACATTCAGATGTTTGTGGTCCTATGAAGACTAGAACACTTGGGGGCTGCTTGTATTTTGTCACTTTTATCGATGATCATTCGAGAAAAGTTTGGGCTTATACTTTGAAGTCTAAAGATCAGGTATTAGATATGTTTAAGCAGTTTCATGCCTTAGTTGAGAGACATACTAAGAAGAGGCTCAAGTGTATTCGGACAGATAATGGAGGTGAATACATTGGTCCTTTTGATGATTATTGTAGAGAGAAAGGTATTAGACACCAAAAGACTCCTCCAAAGACACCACAACTGAATGTTTTAGCAGAACGGATGAATAGAACATTGGTTGAAAGGGTTAGATGTTTGCTATCACATGCCGGGTTGCCTAATTCCTTTTGGGGTGAAGCTTTGAACACAGCAATAAATGTTATTGTAGAGAGAAAGGTATTAGACACCAAAAGACTCCTCCAAAGACACCACAACTGAATGTTTTAGCAGAACGGATGAATAGAACATTGGTTGAAAGGGTTAGATGTTTCCTATCACATGCCGGGTTGCCTAATTCCTTTTGGGGTGAAGCTTTGAACACAACAATAAATGTTATTAATCGTACTCCTTGTGTTCCTTTGTCTTTTATGTTCCTGACAGGGTTTGGAGTGGCAAAGATGTTTCATACGATGATTTACGGGTCTTTGGATGCAAGGCTTTTGTGCATATTCCCAAAGACGAAAGAACAAAGCTTGATATAAAGACCAAGACATGTATATTCCTTGGTTATGGGAGAGATGAGTTTGGACACAGGTTTTATGATCCAATCTCGAAGAAACTCATAAGAATTTTCGATGCTGATTTTATTGAAGATCAAGGTTTGAAAGATATTGAGAAGACAAAGATAGTTCCTCAACATAGTGATGATCTTTCTGATTTGGATCTGGTCCCTCCTCAGCACATTGAGCCACATAATGAATATGACATTCAAAATGATGAACAACATGATACTGATAATCATGATATTCCAGAGCAGCACGAGTTGGATGAGGGTTCTCATCCAGAGTTACCAGTACCAGGTATGCCAACATTTGTCCCACTCAGGAGGTCTACAAGAGACCGTCATCCTTCTACCCGTTTTTCTGCTGATGAGTATGTCTTACTATCGGATGGGGGAGAGCCCGAGTGTTATACAGAGGCTATGGAAGATGAACATAAAAGAGAATGGTTTGAAGCTATGCAAGATGAGATGAATTCCTTGTATGAGAACAATACCTTTGAGTTGGTGAAGTTGCCTAAGGGCAAAAGAGCTTTGAAGAACAAGTGGGTCTACAAAGGGAAGACTGAAGATCATACCTCACGGCCTAGATACAAAGCTAGATTGGTGGTCAAAGGGTTCAGTCAAAGAAAGGGTATTGATTTTGATGAGATTTTCTCTCCGGTCGTGAAGATGAGTTCCATTCGAGTGATTCTTGGTTTGGCTGCTAGTCTTGATCTTGAGATTGAGCAAATGGATGTCAAGACAGCTTTCCTTCATGGTGACTTGGACAAGGAAATCTATATGGAGCAACCTGAAGGTTTTTAGGTTAAAGGTAAAGAAGACTATGTCTGTAAGCTTCAGAAAAGTCTATATGGGTTGAAGCAAGCACCGAGACAGTGGTATAAGAAATTTGAGTCTGTTATGGGGAAGCAAGGCTACCGAAAGACTATTTCAGATCACTGTGTTTTCTTTCAGAGGTTTGGTGATGTTGATTTTATCATTTTATTACTCTATGTTGATGACATGTTGATTGTAGGCAAGAATGCAGAGAGAATTATTCAGCTAAAGAAGGAATTGAGCAAGTCGTTTTCTATGAAAGACTTAGGGCCAGTAAAACAAATTCTTGGTATACGGATTACTAGAGATAGAGCTTCAAAGAAGTTACACATGTCACAAGAGCAATACATTGAGAAGGTGCTTTGCAGATTCAACATGGCTAAGGCCAAAGCGGTTAGTTCACCTCTTACTCCCAACTTTAAACTAATCGATAAAGATTGCCCTTCTTCTAAGAAGGAGATTGAAGAGATGGATTGAGTTCCATATGCGTCAGCGGTTGGAAGCCTGATGTATGCAATGGTGTGCACAAGGCCTGATATTGCCCATGCAGTAGGTGTTGTTAGTCGGTTTCTGTCAAATCCAGGTAAGAAGCATTAGGAAGCGGTTAAGTGGATCCTTAGATATCTACGTGGTACTTCCAAATTGGGTATAACTTTTGGGAATGAAGAACCGATGCTTGTTGGTTATACGGATTCTGATATGGCAGGAAATAAGGACAACATGAAATCTACTTCTGGTTATTTGATGACTTTTGCAGGGGGAGCTGTATCTTGGCACTCAAGACTGCAAAAGTGTGTTGCTTTGTCTACTACAGAGGCTGAGTATATGGCAGCAATAGAAGCATGCAAAGAACTATTATGGTTGAAGAGATTTACGCAAGAGCTTGGCTGTAACACCCCATAAATTTCAAAATAGAATGTTTTAATGTCTAAATGTTTTATATAATTAGATAAGTTTTTAAAATATCAAGAAAGTTTATAAAACTTGGAAAAAGGTTATTAAGTGACAACAATAGATAACATGGGGGTTGAATGTGTAAGATTTGATAAATAACATAATAAAATTAAAAACCCAGTAGTTGGGTGCGTGTGGGTATCGCGACCAGAAGGGGGGAAGAAAGGGTGAAACCCTACTTGTTCAATCAAGGTCAAAATTCAGAAAATTAATGGTGGTTCTTAACACAAATCGAATGCATGTGCTTGATTACTCACTAATCTAAGTATTCTGATCATAAGGTAAGAAAGAATTTCAAGTTAAGTGGGTTTTACCAATCCTTGAATCACTATGAAATTGAGTTTATATATGAGTTAGAATCACAAGTTAGAATGTATATTATGCTTCAATTTGATTTGCTAAAGATTTGAGAGAAAACTCACTTGTTCTAGTAGGATGATGTTTATGTCATTTGAATAAGTAGAGCAATTCTATGAATAATTGTGTGAACACTAGAACATTGATAGATTACTATGTGTAGGATGAATGATTTGTGCAAGAATGGTTGATTATGTGAATTATGATGAAATTTCTAGTGAAATTGTGCATTGATTACTTGTACATTAGGCTTAGATGTTAGTACGCACACAAGGTGTATGATGAAATGTCTAGGTGAAGTTAGAATGAGAGATATTTAGAAAAGATTTTGTGAAAACCAAATCTGTCCAGAAAGTTACAGCCGAATGTAACTGGCTGTAACTGGGTCAAATTCTGTCAAAAACTGATGTTTATTGAGTTTGTGATGAACTTCCTGGAAATATCTTTAAAACCCCACTGGAATCGCATTTTTTTGACGAAAATTGAGCGTTTTATGAATTTTTCCGTATCGAAGGTCAAGCTACGTTTTCTGGCAGAATTTGCAACCCATTACGAATGTCATAACTCAATTTAGGAATTTAGTTATGATCTCAAATTTTTACTGTAGATAGTTTTAAGTGATTAAAAGAATCGCCAATTGGAATTTCGTCAATCAGATAAACGAGAAATTTTAAATGAATTTTTCCGTAAGCTGCAGTCAGAAGTGACAAATCTGATTGCAGCTTAGTAAATGAATTTTTATAAATTTTTGGTAGAGATTTAGACTCTAAAAATTTAACACAAGGATAACCCCTCCGAGGGGCACATCACATAAAAAGATTGTAATTTTTGCAAGCTCGGAAGTACAGTAAACGGCCGTTCCAAAACAGCCTATTTTCAGTGAATTGAGCTATACATGTTAGTGAATGATTGGTTAATAAAAGTAATGTGACTAAGTGGTTATATGTTTACCGGATTTGAAAGTGTGTATGATTGACAGTTGACTTTTTAGAAAGTCGACAAGGTATGAATAATAAGGTTAGACTTCCGAACACTGTTGTGAGAATAAGGAGATCATGTGAATATTTGCTAGATTATTATATGACGTACATGACGGTAAGTTGAATTGGTTATGTTATGAATGATGTGATAATGGATCTGTGCCATATGTATGTTAGTATTTGCCCAATAAAAGTCAATGAGACATAGGAACGTAATGATTGATAAGATGAATGATCATGTATACTAACAATGTTGTAATAAAATGGAATGAAAGGATATGCATCGCGTTAGCAAGGAATCAAGCGAAGAAAGCTAACGAGTCAAGAGGAGACAAGGAAGTGAAAGCGAGAACGGACGCTCAAGGTAAGTGAATTTCGATTCACCTTTTAGTAGGTTTAATAACTTTAATACGTATGTTTATGATATATCATGAAAGTGCATGCATTAATCAGGAGCATTAAGCTAATAATGCTTTAATAGGTTGAAGGTTGTTATTTAAGCCGAAAGAAAATTGGTAAGTTCAAACGGGTCGAATTTATGTGTATAAGTCGTGTAATGTAACATAATTCGTTATGGTTAGGACCCCCGAGTAAGGGTTTTTAGTCGTTATGCAAGGGAAACGTTTTACGGATAATTAGAAGCAAGCCTCAAGTGTTTCGGATATAAGTCGATCAAGATATGCTAGTTTTAGTAATTAAAATGGGTTTTGAGTTGGGCACTACCGTAGCTTACGGTGGAGCTGTCGCGCCCCGTGAAATAGTAGCCAAGGCTTACGCGGCCCGCGAGGGACCGTGCGGCTGGTATTTTGTTGAATTTTTTTTATTCTGAGCATGGGACTTGACTAAAAAGGGTTTTCCAAGGCCTCCTAACTTATGTTAAGAATGGTTTCGAATTTAATTGATGTTAAAGGTCGTCGGTTAGTGACTGAACGGATTATTTCGTGTTAGTGTAGGAAATTTTATAAGCATATATGTATAAGAATCTAGAAGGCATGTAGGTCGATTTGTATATCGTCTATATTATGTAAAGTTATGAACATGTCATTTCGGCATAAACCTATATGTATGAAGTGGTAAACATGAACTTGTGTATATAATCGTGAATAATTGTTTGTGCGTAGGAAGGGACATAGGCATGTATGAAGGTACGTATGTATAGATGCATATATGATAATAAGTGTGTAATTGTGAATGTATGTGTGGATGAATGTACAATGCTAGAGACATATGTATGAACGTTATCAAGGCGTTTGAGTATTTACGATTACTAATGATGTGCTTGAGTTGGAATGCAATGCAGGTATAAGATTGTCGGGTTCATGAAAGAATGAAACCGGGTTTGGATAAAGAGTATTTAAGAAAGCGCTTGGACAATTCCACGTTTACTTCATAGAATGCTTTACGAATTTCTATTATATGCTTTAATGTTGTATGGTGTGTTAATGACTAATGGTTGGGTTGTACGTGGTGTCCGCAGGTGTCGTTCGGGTTTCCTCTACCACTAGCGAAGTGAAGCAGACATAGATCGAGTCGAGAGAAAGGATTGTACGGGAAAGAAAGGTCACATAGTTTGTTTTAAATAGGTCATGAAGCCTTGATATAATGTAACATTGTGAATCCTTTCTAATGAATGAATTAAAAGTTGTAATTGGGTCTTCATGCAGTTAATATGACTTTTTAAGAACGAAATTTTTGGGCTCATATTTTCCGCTGTGTCGTATTTAAGTTTTTACATGTTGGTCATACAGGGAATTGTTCATAATACGAACGGGTCATGCCCGAATTTTGTTAAATAATAGTATGATAATATTACTTTTCGGATTAGGAAATCTGGGCGTTATATGTTGGTATCAGAGCCCTGGTTTGAGGGAAATCAAGTATGAGGAGGCAAATACTTGAACTCAAAGCTGTGTGCTCTTGTGACAAGGTACCCGTACAATCCAATACTCGATCAAGATATAAAGGTAAAAGCGAATGTAAGTATGAATTTAAGTATGTATATGAAGAAACTAACATTATGTTGTTTGTAAGATAAGCATAATTGTTTGGATGTGGATGATCCGCGACTGCGGTCTCGGACCGACGCCAAGGCACGCAGTAAGATAAATTGGTTCCAGGTACGTAGATTCAATATATGTAAGTACATGTAATGGTGAAACCTATCAACAAAAGAAGAATTTTAAATGAAAGATAATAATGGGATAGTAATGAAGTTTTGAAATTGTTACACGTGCTGAAAACTAATTCTTCGGACATAAGGTGGCGATTACACGAAGACACGAAACTAGTATGTGGATTGTGTACCTGTCCAGTACACAAGAAACATATGACGTTCGTGAGACCGTGATAATTGTTACATGTATGTCCGTTAGAATTAGGGAGTAGGTGGACGTGAGGGTGTAGGGGAAATGTAAGACTCTCAAGAAATTGAAAGTACCAAATACGAAAGAGAAAGTATGAATGATATGATTGAATCCGTGAGACGGATTTAAAACAAAGAAGTAATGGAAAATGTGAAGGATACGTTCGAATCCGCGAGACGGATTCGAAACATAGAAAGAATGAAGAATGTGAATGATATGTTCGAACCCGCGAGACGGATTCGAAATATAGAAGGAATGAAGAATGTGAATGATACGTTCAAATCTGCGAGACGGATTTGAAACATAAAAGGAAGGAAGGGTATGAATGATATGTTAGAAACCGCGAGACGGATTCGAAGCATAGAAGGGAATGAATTATAAGAATGAAGGTTTAAATTCGTAAGTAATTACGTACCAAACAAGTAAATAATCTTTAAAAAGTGGGTATTACCCAAGTTATGTTTTTAACTTTTATCTATATAAATATTTATGTGAATACGTTGTATACAAGGTGGTTGAAAGGACGAATGAGTTTATACGGGTCAAACGGAGATTGCCATTTGAACCCGGTATGAAATGTTTTGAATGGTCAAGGCATATACTTGTAGGTGAGCACAATTTATGGTCATGTAATGTCACAAACTGGAATGAAATAGTCAACGCAAGGCATGGATTTGACTCACGCCAGGTATGTATAAAGGTTATGCTGTTGATAAGAGCTTATAGCTCGACTAGAGGTGGGTGTGTTAGAATTGGGTAATTGGTGAATATAGATCAGAATGTAATTACAATTGGGCTTTCGAAAAGTCAAACTGAAAAAGATGGTGAGATAACCATTAAAATGAAAGGAACAGTATGTAAGAAATGGGATGTGTAATATGTTTTAAACATGTATGTAAGAAATTTGTGAAAGAGACTTAGGCGAACGAACACCATGTAGAATGCAAATGTGAAATGTTATGTGCTAACCGATAATTTTACAGATAAGAATGGTGGAATTCTCTAGTATGATGATAGTGGTAGAGCTGATGGAAGAATGCTCATGAGTGGGAGCGTATTACAAAAATGAATGGGATCGATTCTGGTACGGAAAGTATCTATAGAGAAGTGGGTCGATCCGACTTACGGATCACTGACCTATGTAATGAAGTCGAGGTTAGTAAAATGTTTCGTTCTTGATTAATAAGCAAGAATATGTAAATTTATCTGTACGTATGAACGGATTGAAGGGTAGGATAATTATGGAATGGTATGAAATAATCGAATTCTAACGATCAACATAAGAAAATATTTATGTCATTAGGAAGAGGGTATTGAGGCCTTGAATGAAAATTTGTATGAAGCTCAGGCACGACATACCCGGTTAGTATAACAAGTAGTATAAGCACAGAGCTAATAATAAAGTGTTGCTAATGACTAAATTTGAGGCTAGACTTAAAGTTGTAAAGTATCTCAAGTAACGACACCAACCGTTGGATGATGCTTTATCCTTATATTGAGTACGAACAAGTAATTGTGAGGAGGATAGTCTTGTTTTTAGTACTACTAGGTAATCGAATGTTCAAAGTATGCATGTGATGATGCAATGATCCCTCGTATGAGTACACGAATGATTAGAAGACATGTAGAAATGGAAAGTGAGGATATATTTATGATGATCAAAGGAAACCTCATAGATGATGTAGGAATAGAATGACATGAATTGAAATAGTTTGAATAAGTAGAAACATGAGTGTATTATGTTTTATTAGAAGGAAAGAAACAAGTCATAAAATCTTAGGTTGTGTAACCAATAGAAAGACGAATGAACCGTTAGTAATGAAATGTGCTAGGAACTAGCACTTTAAGGTGTAAGACATTAATAAGGACCTGGATAAATTTTCAATCAAATTACGTGTATGAAAAGGTAAATTAAATAATTTAAGAACGTAGGGACTGTTGATGCAGTTTGTTGTGTCCGATGCTTGTCGAATAGATTAGTTTTATTTTACGCTGAATTTGTAATAGTTAGTGAAACGGTCTATCGAACGTGTATAGACCCGCTCGTTTGAAGTGGTCAAACGAGAGGGTTATTCGTTTGACCGTGTGTGGTTGCAAGACAAATTATGGTTGTTTAATGTTGGTGTCGAAGGATAAGGCATCGAAGGATTGCGTATCCTTCGATGAGCTCGAAAGATATCCATCGAAGGTTGAAGATGGACCTCGAAGGATATGGCATCCTTCGAGGTATATATGTATCTTTCGAAAGCTGGATGGTCGACAGATGATCTATCGACCAGTCAGTTTGATCCTTCGACCATACAACCTGTGTTTGGTATAAATACCAACACTTTGTCATTTGCAACACAAGTGTGAGAGCACAAGTGTGTGCAAGAGAGTGATAGGAGGTTTGAGACCTCACCGGGAGAAATCACCACTTGGTTTCTCCCCGGATGTATACTTCTTTGGTATTAGTTCGGATTCAATGTAATCGGGCCGACTTGTAATGTTATACTACCGGATTAATACAAAGTTTGTTTGTTTATCCTCTCTTATCTCTTCCGTCTTTGAACAAAACCATAAGAATCACGGTTTCGGTCCCCAAACCCGGTCCTACAATTGGTATCAGAGCCATGGTGCCCGATTTAGTAAAACTAACCGTTTACTAAGTCACATGTGCTCTAGATCTGTGATTTTTGTGCGTTTTTGTTCAAGATGTAAAAAAGGTGAAAATGAGAAAAACTCAGATCTGGACCCGAATATTCAGATCTGTGCTAAAACGAGTGTTGGGTTTTATGTTTTTCTCTAAAATATTCAAGTTTTCTTCATCAAAAATCGTGTACAAAGTGTTTTCATCGAATCTGCAATTTTACACAGTCGCTGTGTTCTTGACGTTCTTGGCAGCTTCATATTTCGAAGGATGCTGTTTGGCCATCGAAAGATTGAACAGACTTCGAAGGATGTTAAGGTGCTCGAAAGATGTTAGGCTTGGAGTTGTAGTATCGAAGGATCCAGATGATTTCGAAGGATCATCTTTACCCTCAACAACTTCGAAAGATCCAGCATATTTCGAAAGATCAGATAGTTTCGAAGGATCCAGAATCGAAAGACCAGGCAGATTTCGAAAAAAAAAAAAAAAAAAAAAAAAAAAAAAAAAAAAAAAAAAAAAAAAAAAAAAGGATGAGAACTTGATTATTTTTGAAAAATGTGGGGTAGTCACGGTTACCGATGCAAATGTCAAAAATGGTGACGCGACTATTATGGGCCAAAAACAGCACAGTATGTTCACTTCCGCACGTCAATGTTTATGATTGTTACCGGTTATTCGTAAATGTTCGAAAGCATTTTGTTTATTGTCATATTCTCGCATTTGAAGACGAACGTATGAACCTTGAACGCCAACACCGGTCCTAACGAGTTCACAAAGTCTTTGGAGGGATACAAGTCGGATCCGATGGGGTACTAGGCGACATTGCTTTATCAACTAGAATATGCAACGAAGAAATCCTTTTTGTTTATTGTCATATTCTCGCATTTGGTAACGAATGAATGAACCTAGAATGTCAATGTCAACACCGGTCCTAACGAGTTCACAAAGTCTTTGGAGGGATACAAGTCGGATCCTACGGGGTACTAGGGGACGTTCTTATTCAACTAGCTTATGCAAAGAAGAAATTCGTTTTCGTGATTTTTCGAAAAACCAAGAACATTCAACGGAGATTGACGACAGTTCCGCTTAGTGGAGGGAATTGGTGAACATTTGACGACAGTTTCTTTGAAGTGGAAAGAATCTGTTAAGGTTTAGAGATTTTACCAAAGAAATGGGGGGATAAAAATTGAATTTCTTCGGTAAATTTCTAAACGCAATCACAGGTGGTAGAGTTGTGATTTTCTGGTGATACAATCGGTTCGGCGTGGAATGTTTTGCACAGACACATATTTGAGAATTTTAATTAATTCTCCAGCCAGCGTGAAGGGTTTTGCACGGAAAAATACAGGTTTCTAAAGTCTACAGTAGTTACAAAAGCGCTGTTCACTGAAGACCTGGGGAATCTTTATGGAAGCTGATAGTTCAAGGCTGAAGACCTGCAGGATTCGGTTTTGGGTTTGATGTTTCTTTGGGATTTTACAGGGATCTGGGGGTAACTCAATTCGTTGAGTTTGCAAACGATGTACTTGGTCAAGCTGACTTCCTGAGTACTGATGCTGAAGATCCGTAGTGCATTACGTGGTCAACTTCACAAAGGCGAGACAATGAGATCTGGATGTAGTTCAACTAAGCATGCTGGTTGAGCTTGCAAGGGATACACTTGGTCTAGCTGACTTTCCTGAGTGTTGATGCTGAAGATTAAAGTGCATTACTTGGTCGATTCCACAAAGACGGTTTACAGAAGACAGTTCACCAGAAATCTCTATCAATGTAGTATGCTTGTATGAAAGAGAGTTCTTATGACAAGATCAAGACTTGATGCAGTTCTTAAAGATTGGAACCCTTATCAAATGCCGGTTGGAGTATTGGAAGATCAGCGGAAGATCGGTCAATTGAGGAAATTGCACAACACCCAACACGGATACGCGTACTTTGAGGGGGAAATATTATACAAGGAGCATCAAGATACTACTTACCTGGATCATCGGTCAAGGGGGAATTTGTTAACACAGAGAAGATGAATACTTGACTGAAGATCGATTGCAGTTGCATTTTCAGCATTCGACAGCAACGGACAAGGGGGAATTTGTTGATGCAGTTTGTTGTGTCCGATGCTTGTCGAATAGATTAGTTTTATTTTACGCTGAATTTGTAATAGTTAGTGAAACGGTCTATCGAACGTGTATAGACCCGCTCGTTTGAAGTGGTCAAACGAGAGGGTTATTCGTTTGACCGTGTGTGGTTGCAAGACAAATTATGGTTGTTTAATGTTGGTGTCGAAGGATAAGGCATCGAAGGATTGCGTATCCTTCGATGAGCTCGAAAGATATCCATCGAAGGTTGAAGATGGACCTCGAAGGATATGGCATCCTTCGAGGTATATATGTATCTTTCGAAAGCTGGATGGTCGACAGATGATCTATCGACCAGTCAGTTTGATCCTTCGACCATACAACCTGTGTTTGGTATAAATACCAACACTTTGTCATTTGCAACACAAGTGTGAGAGCACAAGTGTGTGCAAGAGAGTGATAGGAGGTTTGAGACCTCACCGGGAGAAATCACCACTTGGTTTCTCCCCGGATGTATACTTCTTTGGTATTAGTTCGGATTCAATGTAATCGGGCCGACTTGTAATGTTATACTACCGGATTAATACAAAGTTTGTTTGTTTATCCTCTCTTATCTCTTCCGTCTTTGAACAAAACCATAAGAATCACGGTTTCGGTCCCCAAACCCGGTCCTACAGGGACAATGTGTAAAATTATGTTTACGCAAGAATAGAACTCTTGCCAAGATCCTGAATGTAATTAAGTTGTAGTAAGCCTCGCGAATGAATAAGACAAAAAAGTAAGAGTGGAATGGGTTTAGTAGGAATGAGAAGGGTTTCGGGGACGAAACCTTCTTTAAGGGGGGTAGATTTGTAACACCCCATAAATTGCAAAATAGAATGTTTTAATGTCTAAATGTTTTATATAATTAGATAAGTTTTTAAAATATCAAGAAAGTTTATAAAACTTGGAAAAAGGTTATTAAGTGACAACAATAGATAACATGGGGGTTGAATGTGTAAGATTTGATAAATAACATAATAAAATTAAAAACCCAGTAGTTGGGTGCGTGTGGGTATCGCGACCAGAAGGGGGGGAAGAAAGGGTGAAACCCTACTTGTTCAATCAAGGTCAAAATTCAGCAAATTATTGGTGGTTCTTGACACAAATCGAATGCATGTGCTTGATTACTCACTAATCTAAGTATTCTGATCATAAGGTAAGAAATAATTTCATGTTTTGATGCATCTTGATGAAGTGGGTTTTACCAATCCGTGAATCACTATGAAATTGAGTTTATATATGAGTTAGAATCACTAGTTAGAAGGTATATTATGCTTCAATTTGATTTGCTAAAGATTTGAGAGAAAACCCACTTGTTCTAGTAGGATGATGTTTATGTCATTTGAATAAGTAGAGCAATTCTATGAATAATTGTGTGAACACTAGAACATTGATAGATTACTATGTGTAGGATGAATGATTTGTGCAAGAATGGTTGATTATCTGAATTATGATGAAATTTCTAGTGAAATTGTGCATTGATTACTTGTACATTAGGCTTAGATGTTAGTACGCACACAAGGTGTATGATGAAATGTCTAGGTGAAGTTAGAATGAGAGATATTTAGAAAAGATTTTGTGAAAACTAAATCTGTCCAGAAAGTTACAGCCGAATGTAACTGGCTGTAACTGGGTCAAATCTTGTCAAAAACTGATGTTTATTGAGTTTGTGATGAACTTCCAGGAAATATCTTTAAAACCCTACTAGAATCGCATTTTTTCGACGAAAATTGAGCGTTTTATGAATTTTTCCGTATCGAAGGTCAAGCTGCGTTTTCTGGCAGAATTTGCAGCCCATTACGAATGTCATAACTCAATTTAGGAATTTAGTTATGATCTCAAATTTTTACTGTAGATAGTTTTAAGTGATTAAAAGAATCGCCAATTGGAATTTTGTGAATCGGATAAACGAGGAATTTTAAATGAATTTTTCCGTAAGCTGCAGTCAGAAATGACGAATCTGATTGCAGCTTAGTACATGAATTTTTATAAATTTTTGGTAGAGAGTTAGACTCTAAAAATTTAACACAAGGATAACCCCTTCGAGGGGCACATCACATAAAAAGATTGTAATTTTTTGCAAGCTCGAAAGTACAGTAAACGGCCGTTCCAAAACAGCCTATTTTCAGTGAATTGAGCTATACATGTTAGTGAATGATTGGTTATTAAAAGTAATGTGACTAAGTGGTTATATGTTTACCAGATTTGAAAGTGTGTATGATTGACAGTTGACTTTTTAGAAAGTCGACAAGGTATGAATACTAAGGTTAGACTTCCGAACACTATTGTGAGAATAAGGAGATCATGTGAATATTTGCTAGATTATTATATGGCGTACATGACGGTAAGTTGAATTGCTTATGTTATGAATGATGTGATAATGGATCTGTGCCATATGTATGTTTGTATTTGCCCAATAAAAGTCAATGAGACATAGGAACGTAATGATTGATAAGATGAATGATCATGTATACTAACAATGTTGTAATAAAATGGAATGAAAGGATATGCATCGCGTTAGCAAGGAATCAAGCGAAAAAAGCTAACGAGTCAAGAGGTGACAAGGAAGTGAAAGCGAGAACGGACGCTCAAGGTAAGTGAAATTCGATTCACCTTTTAGTAGGTTTAATAAATTTAATACGTATGTTTATGAAATATCATGAAAGTGCATGTATTAATCAGGAGCATTAAGCTAATAATGCTTTAATAGGTTGAAGGTTGTTATTTAAGCCGAAAGAAAATTGGTAAGTTCAAACGGGTCGAACTTATGTGTATAAGTCGTGTAATGTAACATAATTCGTTATGGTTAGGACCCCCGAGTAAGGGTTTTTAGTCGTTATGCAAGGGAAACGTTTTACGGATAATTAGAAGCAAGCCTCAGGTGTTTCGGATATAAGTCGATCAAGATATGCTAGTTTTAGTAATTAAAATGGGTTTTGAGTTGGGCACTACCGTAGCTTATGGTGGAGCTGTCGCGCCCCGCGAAATAGTAGCCAAGGCTTACGCGGCCCGCGAGGGACCGTGCGGCTGGCATTTTGCTGAATTTTTTTTTATTCTGAGCATGGGACTTGACTAAAAAGGGTTTTCCAAGGCCTCATAACTTATGTTAAGAATGGTTTCGAATTTAATTGATGTTAAAGGTCGTCGGTTAGTGACTGAACGGATTGTTTCGTGTTAGTGTAGGAAATTTTATAAGCATATATGTATAAGAATCTAGAAGGCATGTAGGTCGATTTGTATATCGTCTATATTATGTAAAGTTATGAACATGTCATTTCGGCATAAACCTATATGTAAGAAGTGGTAAACATGAACTTGTGTATATATTCGTGAATAATGTTTGTGCGTAGGAAGGGACATAGGCATGTATGAAGGTACGTATGTATAGATGCATATATGATAATAAGTGTGTAATTGTGAATGTATGTGTGAATGAATGTACAATGCTAGAGACATATGTATGAACGTTATCAAGGCGTTTGAGTATTTACGATTACTAATGATGTGCTTAAGTTGGAATGCAATGCAGGTATGAGATTGCCGGGTTCATGAAAGAATGAAACCGGGTTTGGATAAAGAGTATTTAAGAAAGCGCTTGGACAATTCCACGTTTACTTCATAGAATGCTTTACGAATTTCTATTATATGCTTTAATGTTGTATGGTGTGTTAATAACTAATGGTTGGGTTGTACGTGGTGTCCGCAGGTGTCGTTTGGGTTTCCTCTACCACTAGCGAAGTGAAGCAGACATAGATCGAGTCGAGAGCAAGGATTGTACGGGAAAGAAAGGTCACATAGTTTGTTTTAAATAGGTCATGAAGCCTTGATATAATGTAACATTGTGAATCCTTTCTATTGAATGAATTAAAAGTTGTAATTGGGTCTTCATGTAGTTAATATGACTTTTTAAGAACGAAATTTTTGGGCTCATATTTTCCGCTGTGTCGTATTTAAGTTTTTACATGTTGGTCATACAGGGAATTGTTCATAATACGAACGGGTCATGCCCGAATTTTGTTAAATAATAGTATGATAATATTACTTTTCGGATTAGGAAATCTAGGCGTTATAAGCTTGGCTTTATGCAACAGCGCTACGTGGTCCTTTGTGATAATGAAAGTGCTATTCACCTTGCGAAAAATTCTATGTTTCACAAAAGAACAAAACATATTGATGTTAGGTATCATTGGATTAAAGATGCTATTGAAGACAAGCTATTTGAACTTGACAAAGTTCATACCGTTGATAATGGTGCCGATATGTTTACTAAACCTTTAGCAGGGGAAAAGTTGAAGGTATGTTGCTCTATCGCCGGGATGGCGAACTCTTTCTCATAGACAAAAAGGGGGAGATTTGTTGGGTTATTTTTGCCCATGAGAAAGCCCAACATATTTATCCGACATGGGTATTATTATTATTATAAAAAAAAGAAAAAAATATATATGTGTGGACGTCAATAAGGGAACAACAAATATGAAAGTTGTGAATTAATATTGTTGGCTTTTGTTTTTGGGCCATGGGCTTGCTACTGTGAAGGTAGAACAAAAAGAAAAAGAATGGTAGTTTCTTGGTGAACAAAATTGACGCACGAAAATAAAATATATATTTTAGGGTTTTGTGCTTCTAGACAATATAATATCAGACGCAAGAAAACGTGTTTCTTGGCGTGCCTCTGCCGTCGCAAGAGAAGAAAAAAGTGACTTCATTATTGGGTGTTTTGTGAAGATAAGAGACGTTCCAGAGATTGTTGTTTTCTCGTTGGTGATACCTCTTACTCGTTAACTTGTTTTGTTTTTATTCCATATACTTGAAGTTAGTTTGTGCCAAGTATATGATGATTTTGTATGCCTCTAGTTTTATCTAGGGAAGACTTGTTTTGTTTTTATTCCATATACTTGAAGTTAGTTTGTGCCAAGTATATGATGATTTTGTATGCCTCTAGTTTTATCTAGGGAAGACTTTGTATTGCTATTTTGGTGATAGTGGATTTTAAGCGGCTCTAGTAGTCCCGTGGTTTTTACTCTCCTTTTTAGAGGTTTTCCACGCTAAAATTCGGTGTTCCTTTATTATTACTTTTATACCTATTTGTTTGCATCCTCACAGGTTCATTCGAGTTGAGAAAATATTTGGTCAAACGAAGTTTGCTTCCGCGTTTTAGTTTACCGTTTGTGACCGGGTTGCGCGTTTTTCCCGTCATACACTTGTACAAACAAATATACTACACGTTTTTGTTACTAGCAAACTTGCTAACACCATCCAAATTTGAACTTCTGAGAAGAAACGGTTATTGGATCAACCCAGTGACTATAAACGTATTTAATTAACTCATTATTTTTAAGCATAGTAAGATTAGATGAATAATGGGTTGCTGGTTCTTGTAGCCTACTTCAGTTAACTAATATACGTTCCATACAGGCTCTCACCGGTAACTATATACATGTTCTGAAATGTTACTTGGGACCTATTCTTAAATGGTAGCATTTTGATAAGGTCCTTTTATAAATATATATATATATATATATATATATATATATATATATATATATGTGTGTATATATGTTAACTGTTTTCCATAGAAAGAATCATCTTCTAGGATACAAGGATTAGGTGAAGAAGACCCATCTCTTCCAATTAAGTTGGATCTCATCAAACTTCAAAATAGTTATATATGAATTAAAAAGTTTACAGAATGTTTTAACTGGTTAAATAATCCCCACAACAATTCTGATGAGCAGTATAGTATAGAATTAGTCACAAAAGTCATAAATTTTGCATCTAATAAATTGTAGGATATATATACAAATAAAAAAATCTTGCATTTTATCAAATATTTGATGTCCATATCAACATCCATTTCAAGATAAGTTCAAGTATTCGAGTCTATCACCAAATGCAAATTTGTAAAGATATGTGCATTGTTGTCATGTAACTTCACATAAACCAAAATTAGTAACATTCAAAATTATGTTGAAGTTTTTGAGAGCCACATACCTAAAAATATCATATAAATTAACGTTGTAGAATATTTAATCGCCTTTAATTAGCCAAGCTAAATTACACTCTCATTTGAGTTATTTGTTATTACACCGGTTAACATCTAAAAACGCAAATCATAAAAGAAGCGAATTATTAAATAAGTGATAGATATACTCATATACATGTTACACTTGCATTTTATTTACTAAAATCATATTGTAACAACATACAACTTCTTACCTGACAATATTATTTAAAACAACAACAATCCTAAGATACAACAAGTACGCATCGTTTATTTATAAAATTTTGATACTACAAAAGCACACCTAATAAACTAGCCAATGACGGGTGTTTTAATCACCAATCCCTCAGCATTCACCACAACCCACACACGGTTGGACACAAGGTTCAAAATCACCGGAGAATTTTCAGATATTATGATAGCATTGACTAGTGGATTTTCTTTCTCAATTATCGCTTTTGCCACTTCTCCTTTTTCCCCTACAAGCTCTGGCCATGAATTCTTTCCCGGTATAATGAAATCAGGTACACTGTCGTTGGATATGACATCGGGCTTACCTTCCACGGAACATCTCACTTTCCCCATCCTGCTCATCGATGGCAGTCCTGATCATGATTAACAACTTTGGTTAAAATATGTGTAACTACATGTATATATATTTGACTCATTATATGTATGATTTGTTTATTTGAAACGTACGAAGAACTGGAGAACCGTGGGTAGTGATCGTTGGCTTTTGGAGCAGAGACAAGGAGGGTGATGAGATTGGAAGAGAGGTGGAGATGGATGCCATCTTCTTCTTTACTAGAGTTGCGAGAACTTGAAGCTTTAAAAATGGAGATTGTTGTTGAATGTAAAGGGGTTTGGTTTGTGCTATATATAGACTTGAATGGTTTATTAAAAGGAAAATTGGTTTTTAATAAACCAACCTTTGCCCCATTGGTAAATAATAATCCTACCTACGTAATTGGTATACAATAATCCTACCTATCAACATGTTGGTACTCAATGAACTTCTGTTAATTTTTTTTAACTGAAGTTAGTTTTTAAGTTTTACTTATTACACAAACAGTCCCTGTAGTTGTATTTATTACACAAACAGTCCCTGTAGTTGTAAAACTCGAACTAAACCTGAAAACCCGCTGAAAAACTCGAACCAAGCTGACCCGTAGACTTGTCTTGACCCGATACCCGTTGAATCTGACCCGGAACTCGAACTGGCATCTGAGATGAAACTGAAACTGAAATCTGACCCGCTTACGTGAACCCGGGTCTTGCGTCGCTGTCATCGGCCAACATCTCCGACGGCCACTGCTCTTGCCGTCACTCTCCAGCACCATAATCGTTCATCATCTTCAACCTTGACAAATCCTCATCATAATCAACAACAACAATCTCCATCAACAGCTGAAAGTAAAGAACAGTGAGAGGGGTTTACCATAAACTTGTCGGTGAGCAAGAACCACCGTCGCCGACGACGGATTTGTCGCCGGAAAACGGCATCTCTGCGCTCTCTCTCTCCTTCTGTCTCTCTCTCTCCCATATCTTCTTAGCTTTATCTCTCTTTTCTGTGATATCGCCGCCGGAAATCGAGGGAGTCGAAGTGTAACACCCCGAAAATTTACGTCCTATAATGTGTTGACACGTGTCATAAAGTTTGAACGTGTGAAAGAATGTTATAAAAGGACTAAAGTTGACAAACATGGAAAGTATGTGTTTATACGGATTCTAAGTGTCAACTGTGAATAAATATAATGAACATTAACCCTACACAATGTTCATACCTTCAAACGAATGAATCATGGATCATACGAAGCTAAAAGTGAGAAATTACAAACTACAGGGGTTAAATGTGTCAACATGTTAAAGATATACCTCTGAGTGACCTTTTGACAAACCCGAAGCTTTGTAAATGTAAATTATGCTCACTAGAATGCACGATTAAAATTTCATAAAGTTTCGTTATCGTATGAGAAAGTTGTGATCAAAATCGTGTGCGAGGGGTTAAAGCGTAAACATGGGAAATTAAGACTTTTCGGGTAACCATAAAGTTACCCAAGGACTTAACAAAGTATGGTTATGTCTTAAGGCCCATAAAAGTCAAGTCAGAGAGCTCGAAGTGCAAGAAAGCATGTTAAGATCAAGTGTAGAAGGTTCAGGGACTAAAAGCGTCAAAAAGTGCATAAGTTTGCATTTTCGCGCATAACCTACGTTCTGAATACATCCGGACATCCAAAAATTTATGTAAGCATGACTACATTATATTTTAGTGTTCGCCTTAAGAAAAATCCATTCGTTTCGTCATTTGGATCGTTTTTCGCGCTTATGCGCATTTCGTCGTAATTAAGCGAACATCGCGTTCGTACGACCAAACGAACCATCATCCGGCATATTTTTGAACATGTTTCATGTCCACAATGTTTAGGCAACATTTTAGGGCCTTAAAGATGGCTTTACGGGCCTTGGAAGTGTCGGAAATGCCTTGAAACACGTGCAGGGACCAAACATGTAACTTTTCAAACTTTCTGAAACAGATGAGGGTGTCGCGTAGCGCGAGCCCTATAGGCTCACCTGTCGCGCTACGCGACTGCCTAAACTGGGCCAGATTCAATGTTTTGTTGCAAGTTGCAGCTGATTGATTCGTGTCCACTCGTTTCCTATCATCTAGTCAGCGGATAAGAACAAACTTCCTGGACACCACAACTTTACGACAAGTGTACGGCCTTGATCGTTGCCTCCTTCTCCAAGAAACGATCTCAACGGCTCTACCTTTTCTATAAATACCCATCACCCTTTGGCTTAAAAACCCACAAATCTGATCCTTTGGGCTCTAAGTTGGAACCTTCGTTTCATACCTGAGCTATTCGATCACGATCAGCATTCGGGGACCCTTCGTAAGTGTTCCTTCGTTCTTTTATCGCTTTTCAAGTCCGAAAGTCAACTAGGTTTGACTTTCGGCATTGACCAGGTTATGGTCAATAAGAAGTTCGTTCGAACTTCATAACGTGAGTGTAATCACGATGGTCATAGTCCCTAGTGACTATACCTACTGATTACCACGTTATCTAGGCTCAGTGACGAGCCGTAGTTTCGGGCAGAATACGTATTCCTGCGTATTTTGTAACCAAACTACCCTTAGGTATCAAAACCGTTTGTTTTGATGCCAAACTTGTTTGGTTAAGCATGTTTCAACATGCTTAGCTCGTCACTCTTAGTTAGTGCTTGTCTAGGGTCGTAAGGGTAAGCGATCTGATGAATCGCTTATACCTTCGAACCCGACCCGTTTGGTCGATCATTAGGATCCGACCAAACACATTAAGTGACCTTATGGTCACATCGTTCGAATAGTTGTATGACAGGTAGTATATATGCCTTAGGTAAATGACCAAAATACCCCTACGGGGCTTAAATTGAGATTAAACTCGTTTTGGGCATAATGGAAGGTATCCTACTGATATCACAACATATTTAAGGCTTATTAACTAAGGAAACCTGTTCGCGACCTATTCGGTTACCCGTTACGCGTTATTCGCGTTCGGATCGGTTTATATAACTAGTTTATATAAGTTAGCCGAGACGGGTCAAACCTTATCGGTTTTATCTCAAAATCCAGAATATGTATGAAATACCCATATAAGACAAGTCTCTGAACATGTCAGGGTTTAAATCACATTCTATTCCGGTCTTCGCTTAATCGTGCGTAAGAACCGTATATTCCCTTAAGACTAACCGGTCTAAGCTTAGGCTTAATTAAAGACCCGTTAGCATTCTAATTAATTATTATTTATACCATCATTCCAGACTAGAGCTTTCCGGTAAATTGTACCTACGCTTGCTTAAGTGAATACGGCTGAGTTATAAATTTCTGCTATTTGAGACAGGAGCTAGCTCAGGTAAATACTCTTAACTTATTTTCCCTATTTACGGGCTTGGGATACGGTAATATAAATACCGCATGTTCAGGTATGGGATTCAAAGACCAATGAGTCGGGAAATCCAAATAACCTGTTTTAATTCGTATTGCTTGACTGAAACATTGGGGATTAATGCGACCGTGTCCTGGATATCCTTGACTCATGATTTGCAATGGCCACGACCTAAGCACGGGGTGTAGGCATACACCTGACAGATGCCATATGTTTATACCAATATGGAATTTCCAATATGGGAATAGTGGTGTGTCGGTTAATCATGAACCGGCATAGTTCGGGCCCTACATGTAGAGCAAGTTATGTAAAACTGATAACATGAAATATAATTTATCCCAAAAGTAATCAAGTAATAAAAGGTTTATTTTGCCTTATGCACTTTAATCGAAGTGTCAAAAGGTTTTGTGCCTGGTGCATCTAAATCAATTTTCTTAAAACTCTTTTCAAATGAGTCGGTTGAGTGTATTTACCAGTGAAAACTGACGTATTTTCCAAAAGGGTTAAGTGACAGGTACTGAACGAAATTGGCTGGAAGCTCAGGGCGCTAATAAGGAATCTTGCGAGTTCTAGGCGTCTAAAGTCTGTTGAACAAATGATATGTTTTAAGATCCGCCTGTGGATCCTTTACTTTCCGTTGTAATACTTTGATATTACGTTATATTCGGATGGTAATATATTTATCTTTTGCTTCCGCTGTGCATTTAAATATTGTGTTGTTTGACTATGATGTTGCCAACCACGTCACGATACTCCCCACCGGGCCCACCGGTGACACGTGGAAATCCGGGGTGTGACAGGTTGGTATCAGAGCCAACACTGAGTGAATTAAACACTAGTCTTTTGTGTTTAATCTCAGTTACACAATTGCACATTCTTGAGTCTAGACAAGAACATAGGACAAATTCTAATTTGTTTTTGGAGTCCTTTGTTATTTTGCTGATTAAGCTCTTGCATGGGCAAATCAATTTTTATTAGAGTCCCGTTTAGGGCAACCATATACTTGTTAAATTTTTTTAAAGGAACGATTATGTTTAAAATTATCATTCCTATATTATAAGATCTACCATTATAATAAAATGGCAAAATCTAAAAGGACAAAACCTAGCCATGTGTCACATTAAGACAGGGCCAAGATGGTAGTTCCATAATTAGATTCAGATCCTTGTTAACAGTTCAATTTAGGATTGCTCTGCGTTAATTATTAAAAGAATCTTAAAGGTAAAACCTAGCCTAAATGTCACTGCATACTAGGCCGAGATGGTAGAACCTATTCAAGAGATTCAAATCCTTATTAAACATATGAAAGCATAATTACATGCTCGACAAAGTGTGATACGATAAAATCACATAAGTCATTTTTATGGGATTATTCTAAATCCTTATTTATATAATCATCCCATATGGATGAAGTGCCCACGGGCTATAATTAACGTCCTCTGAGACTAAAAGACAATGGTAGCCTACAACTCCCTGTCAAGAAAAGGTAATGAACTTTAATTCACACCTTAATGCCTTGATTCTCTGAAATCATGGCTTATAAATTAATCTGTCCATGTGACTAGGCCTTATGTGCTAATAAAACTGTTATGGTTTTATAATTAGGATAAATTATATTAGAAATCCTAAATTAATGTGAGTAATAAATTAACCAAAGATGGTCTACGCTTACCACGGTTAATAAATTGCCATAAAAGACAATTCTATAATAAACTCACCAATAGATTATTGTCAATATGTTACAGTTCAAAATACATGGCAGACTCAAACGAGGTCAACAGTCACCCAGGGATAGTGCCTGATAATGCCCATGTGAACGTAGCAGGTGCAGAGCTGCAAGCTATGATAAACAATGCGGTTAATAGAGCCATGGATAGACAAAACCATGGATCAAGTGGTACCCATACGAGGACCCATTCTGCATCACACACTAGAACACCTTCCAGGACCCACACTGCCCACAACAGTAATTCTCACCACTCCTCGAATCAAAGGAGTAATCCATCCCAAAGAGTCGTGCGGAATCAAGAACCCCGTAATAAGGGTTGCTCCTATAAGTACTTCGTTTCGTGCAAACCCAGGGATTTCAATGGGGAAAAAGGAGCGGTAGATTGCATGACTTGGATGGACGAAATGGATACGGTTGTGGATATTAGTGGTTGTGATGATAGGGATATTGTGAAATTTGTGTCACAATTTTTCAAAGGAGAGGCATTAGCTTGGTGGAAATCTTTGATCCAAGCTACAGGGAAAGTCCCGTTATATAATATGACCTGGGAACAGTTCATGACGCTAATCAAAGAAAACTATTGCCCTCAACACGAGGTTGAGAAGATTGAGACTGAATTCTTGACTTTAGTCATGGAGAACTTAGATTGTCAAGCATACCTTACAAGCTTCAATACCAAGTCTCGATTGGTTCCTTATTTGGTCACACCGGAACCAAAGCGAATTGCTCGCTTCATTGGGGGTTTAGCCCCAGAAATAAAGGCAAGTGTGAAAGCATCGAGACCTACTACCTTCAGGTCAACGGCAGAATTGTCGCTATCTCTCACACTAGATGTGGTTAGAAACAAGGCTGCCAAGGCCTCTGAAGATGGGAAGCGTAAAAGGGAGGAGAATAACTCCCAGAATCCTAAGAAGAACAAGTCCGAATTCAACAATGACCAACAGGATTCCGACAAGAAGCCTACATGCAAAACTTGCAAAAGAAGGCACTGGGGACAGTGTCGATCAAACCAAAAGATAAAGCAATGTGGCATCTGCAAAAGAACTGGCCATCAGTCCCACGAATGTAGGGACATAAAGAATGCAAGCTGTTTTAGATGTGGTGAAAAGGGCCACATCAGTACTAATTGCCCGGAGGCTGCCCAGGGAGGAGCAGCTAAGTCTGGGATGGATAAGAAAGGAAACGCCTAAACTACCAGTTGAAGGCCAAGAGAACAGACGCACGAGTTATCAGGAGGAACGCCCAAGAGATGATGCATAATAATAATAGTATAGTATGTACCTTTCGTTATCAAGCTGTTTGTGTAGAAACTTATTTAAATACTGGCACGTATAAGTATATTATGAATAATGAATGTTGAGAACTGTTGTCTTCGTCTGATTAAGACTCCGGTCGTTTAATGCAAGGTAGAAATTGACCGATGATACTTTAGAAAATGCTCCAACAAATCCGATATTGATATTTAATACCTATCAGAAACCATTTTTATATATATCCTTAGAGCAAACTTTTATATTATCCTCAAGGTATAACTTACCAAGGAAACCATAGTAACCAATTCTTATTGTAACGGCAAGGAATCCTTCTGAGAAATCTAAGAGTACTCTTTCTTCGCATAGAGTACGACAACGTATGTTATTTTAATTATTTTCTCACTGTTTTCTATCACCTGCGAATGCCAAACTGTGTTTGATAAAAGTGTCATATAAAGATTGGCGCATCCTAGTGTGTCCCATAGATTATTTCCATGTCTGATCAGCATGGAGGTTTAATACATGGAACCACAAAGATATCCCAATGATTATATGGTACTAAAGTCAACTAATAGTATTCAAAGAAGGTATCCAGAAAGGAATTGTCCAAATAAATATTCCCTGATAAAGAAATATGTGGACTCATAACATAAATGTGTCACTTAATTGACACAAGCAATGATGGGAGAACCGGAGCCTTAGATATGGAAATCTCTGTAATCTCCTTGTATCATAATTATTTTCTCCTAAGATTACCCTGTTTACCCCTGGAAGGCAGATAGAATTAAGATTTACATCCCATTAAGGCCGTATTACTATGAAATCTCCAAGACGACTAGTATCATCTTTGGAAGAATCGAAACCCTGATTAACCAAGTTTAAAATAAAGGGTTCATATAGCCTAACTCCATATCCGGAGGATTCGGTATAGTTAATTATGGAAGACAGTTCATTTTGCTTATGCGTTATTACCGCAACCCGAATTAGGCAACGATTAAGAAGTTGCCATCAGCTACCCAGGATCGTCGAATTGTTCGACTAACAACAAGGATTAGCTATTCCTTAAAATTGGTTAAGCAATGGTTGGATAACCCTCTCACCTTAAAATAAGCTTTTCTATAATAATTGATATGTAAGCATCAATGCTGCTCCCTAGGAGACCTTGTATAAATGGCATGTTAAACGTTTATTGTTAGGACAATAGATTGGTAAGTCCAATTATAAGGATCTGAACGTTGCCCAGGAAATCAAGGAGTTAAGAAAATAGCAAACTTCCTAAGTTCTTGTTAAGGAATATGGTTTAACAAAAGATATCACCCAGGAAGGGTGTAACAAATTTGTGAAATTATCAGGCTAGATAAGCTCTGAATATATGGAAATCATTCGAAGGAAATTGAATGTATCAAGATCAAGTAGCTTGTAAGCTAAAACCTACTTAAGGAGTTTGAAGGAACTCACAATACATTGCACACTAGTGACTGGAGGACGTGTTCCGCCAATAAGTCAAGAAGCACTATCACATAATGATATGCAGAATTATGATGTGATGAGCATCCTGTATCGATTGAGGATCGACAGGTCAAGAAGCTCCAAAAGGATACATACGCCTAATATAAGAGCCACTATGGGAGCTTGGAAAGACTCCAGATATGCTATAAAAGTTAAGTCCCTTATGCGACAAAGAGTAGTTCCAACATCTTAACAAATCTCGAGGTCGAGATTTCTTTTAAGGGGGTGAGGATGTAACACCCCGAAAATTTACGTCCTATAATGTGTTGACACGTGTCATAAAGTTTGAACGTGTGAAAGAATGTTATAAAAGGACTAAAGTTGACAAACATGGAAAGTATGTGTTTATACGGATTCTAAGTGTCAACTGTGAATAAATATAATGAACATTAACCCTACACAATGTTCATACCTTCAAACGAATGAATCATGGATCATACGAAGCTAAAAGTGAGAAATTACAAACTACAGGGGTTAAATGTGTCAACATGTTAAAGATATACCTCTGAGTGACCTTTTGACAAACCCGAAGCTTTGTAAATGTAAATTATGCTCACTAGAATGCACGATTAAAATTTCATAAAGTTTCGTTATCGTATGAGAAAGTTGTGATCAAAATCGTGTGCGAGGGGTTAAAGCGTAAACATGGGAAATTAAGACTTTTCGGGTAACCATAAAGTTACCCAAGGACTTAACAAAGTATGGTTATGTCTTAAGGCCCATAAAAGTCAAGTCAGAGAGCTCGAAGTGCAAGAAAGCATGTTAAGATCAAGTGTAGAAGGTTCAGGGACTAAAAGCGTCAAAAAGTGCATAAGTTTGCATTTTCGCGCATAACCTACGTTCTGAATACATCCGGACATCCAAAAATTTATGTAAGCATGACTACATTATATTTTAGTGTTCGCCTTAAGAAAAATCCATTCGTTTCGTCATTTGGATCGTTTTTCGCGCTTATGCGCATTTCGTCGTAATTAAGCGAACATCGCGTTCGTACGACCAAACGAACCATCATCCGGCATATTTTTGAACATGTTTCATGTCCACAATGTTTAGGCAACATTTTAGGGCCTTAAAGATGGCTTTACGGGCCTTGGAAGTGTCGGAAATGCCTTGAAACACGTGCAGGGACCAAACATGTAACTTTTCAAACTTTCTGAAACAGATGAGGGTGTCGCGTAGCGCGAGCCCTATAGGCTCACCTGTCGCGCTACGCGACTGCCTAAACTGGGCCAGATTCAATGTTTTGTTGCAAGTTGCAGCTGATTGATTCGTGTCCACTCGTTTCCTATCATCTAGTCAGCGGATAAGAACAAACTTCCTGGACACCACAACTTTACGACAAGTGTACGGCCTTGATCGTTGCCTCCTTCTCCAAGAAACGATCTCAACGGCTCTACTTTTTCTATAAATACCCATCACCCTTTGGCTTAAAAACCCACAAATCTGATCCTTTGGGCTCTAAGTTGGAACCTTCGTTTCATACCTGAGCTATTCGATCACGATCAGCATTCGGGGACCCTTCGTAAGTGTTCCTTCGTTCTTTTATCGCTTTTCAAGTCCGAAAGTCAACTAGGTTTGACTTTCGGCATTGACCAGGTTATGGTCAATAAGAAGTTCGTTCGAACTTCATAACGTGAGTGTAATCACGATGGTCATAGTCCCTAGTGACTATACCTACTGATTACCACGTTATCTAGGCTCAGTGACGAGCCGTAGTTTCGGGCAGAATACGTATTCCTGCGTATTTTGTAACCAAACTACCCTTAGGTATCAAAACCGTTTGTTTTGATGCCAAACTTGTTTGGTTAAGCATGTTTCAACATGCTTAGCTCGTCACTCTTAGTTAGTGCTTGTCTAGGGTCGTAAGGGTAAGCGATCTGATGAATCGCTTATACCTTCGAACCCGACCCGTTTGGTCGATCATTAGGATCCGACCAAACACATTAAGTGACCTTATGGTCACATCGTTCGAATAGTTGTATGACAGGTAGTATATATGCCTTAGGTAAATGACCAAAATACCCCTACGGGGCTTAAATTGAGATTAAACTCGTTTTGGGCATAATGGAAGGTATCCTACTGATATCACAACATATTTAAGGCTTATTAACTAAGGAAACCTGTTCGCGACCTATTCGGTTACCCGTTACGCGTTATTCGCGTTCGGATCGGTTTATATAACTAGTTTATATAAGTTAGCCGAGACGGGTCAAACCTTATCGGTTTTATCTCAAAATCCAGAATATGTATGAAATACCCATATAAGACAAGTCTCTGAACATGTCAGGGTTTAAATCACATTCTATTCCGGTCTTCGCTTAATCGTGCGTAAGAACCGTATATTCCCTTAAGACTAACCGGTCTAAGCTTAGGCTTAATTAAAGACCCGTTAGCATTCTAATTAATTATTATTTATACCATCATTCCAGACTAGAGCTTTCCGGTAAATTGTACCTACGCTTGCTTAAGTGAATACGGCTGAGTTATAAATTTCTGCTATTTGAGACAGGAGCTAGCTCAGGTAAATACTCTTAACTTATTTTCCCTATTTACGGGCTTGGGATACGGTAATATAAATACCGCATGTTCAGGTATGGGATTCAAAGACCAATGAGTCGGGAAATCCAAATAACCTGTTTTAATTCGTATTGCTTGACTGAAACATTGGGGATTAATGCGACCGTGTCCTGGATATCCTTGACTCATGATTTGCAATGGCCACGACCTAAGCACGGGGTGTAGGCATACACCTGACAGATGCCATATGTTTATACCAATATGGAATTTCCAATATGGGAATAGTGGTGTGTCGGTTAATCATGAACCGGCATAGTTCGGGCCCTACATGTAGAGCAAGTTATGTAAAACTGATAACATGAAATATAATTTATCCCAAAAGTAATCAAGTAATAAAAGGTTTATTTTGCCTTATGCACTTTAATCGAAGTGTCAAAAGGTTTTGTGCCTGGTGCATCTAAATCAATTTTCTTAAAACTCTTTTCAAATGAGTCGGTTGAGTGTATTTACCAGTGAAAACTGACGTATTTTCCAAAAGGGTTAAGTGACAGGTACTGAACGAAATTGGCTGGAAGCTCAGGGCGCTAATAAGGAATCTTGCGAGTTCTAGGCGTCTAAAGTCTGTTGAACAAATGATATGTTTTAAGATCCGCCTGTGGATCCTTTACTTTCCGTTGTAATACTTTGATATTACGTTATATTCGGATGGTAATATATTTATCTTTTGCTTCCGCTGTGCATTTAAATATTGTGTTGTTTGACTATGATGTTGCCAACCACGTCACGATACTCCCCACCGGGCCCACCGGTGACACGTGGAAATCCGGGGTGTGACACGAAGGGGTGTTTGGCTGTGGATGTTGTGGTTACCGGAGATAGATGGCACCGGAGTGTGGGTTACCGAGAACCGAGAAGGAGGGAAGGGGGTGTCGTCGGCTGGACAACCGCCGCCGGCCTGTTAACCGGTGCCGAACTGTTATCAAGAGGGGGGGTGTAATTAAATTTATTTATGAACTTCAAAGTTATATATTTTACAAATACAGGGACTGTTTGTGTAGTAAATAAAACTTAAAAACTAACTTTAGTTAAAAAAAATTAACGAAAGTTCATTGAGTACCAACATGTTGATAGGTAGGATTATTGTATACCAATTACGTAGGTAGGATTATTATTTACCAATGGGGCAAATGTTGGTTTATTAAAAACCAATTTTCCTTATTAAAATTATTATATTTTATTTATTCAACCACATAAATTGAAATCTTTACATGACCAGTGGTTTCACTCCACGTCGCATGGCATAGCTACATCGTAATGAGATATTTGGTTTCTATATTTATACGCCTAGTATAGCCCTGTACATACAGACCTGTAAGCGGCATATAGAAGACTCGTACAGGCCTGTTTATGTCGTATATGTGACTGATTTGACATTTTACTAGGTTTGACCCATGGTTGAAGACATAAACCCTATACGTTGCGTACAAATTTGTACGTGATGTATATAGGACGTCCCATTTTTGGTATCTGGTTAGAGAAATGAACCTTATACGTCACATACAGGTCTGTATGTAGCGTATATAAAAGTCCCACTTAGGTATGCATATAGGCAACAAGGTGTGTGAATATGCACACCCTTCTTTATATCGTTAATAATGCAAAAACACGCATAGCTTTTACGTTCTAGGCAATGTAACCTCTATGTATAATAAGTTAATAAGCATATATACCATGAAAAATGTGTCGTTAATAGTGAATTTCCATATTTTAACGGTTTTATGCCGGGTCTTAGTTTGTATAAATTATAGTGGTATACAAAAAAATTATATTTAAATAATATACAGGATCCTCATATAGTTTTTTAGACACCACATGTTTAGTGTGGTTTTGAAAACTTCACTTCCATATCATTTTAAATCCATTGTCCATATCATCACCAGGGCGTACGTTATCCTAGTAGTTTTTTAGCCACCACATGTTTCATCAGCATGTAAAACGTTTCTATGAAAACTTTCGAAATCACTTTTATATTCATTTTAAATCTATTGTTTGAATGTTTGCGAGGGACGTAAGTGGCACCTAGAGGTGTCAGTCAAGCCGGATTGATAGGTGTGGGTTGAGAATTTAATTCTTCAACCCTAACCCGTCGAATCGTATACTTATTCATGTTGTTCCGTGCCATGCCCACTTAAAACCATGTTGTGCTTGAGTCGACCCTTTTATGTTCGTTTGTTAATACAAGTAAAGATATGTGACTTTACACTAATTACTTCCTTTAATGTTCATTGGTGTCCTTTTAATTGCTTTCGATTATTTATCTCTCATTCCAAGCTAACAAACGTGAGGTTATAAATGGGTACTGGTTTGAACTAATAAATGAAATTTTTGAAATTGAAGAGTTGACGAAACACTTCAAAACATAATTTATTTCACCTTTAGAAGTTAATTGTTAAAGGAAAGTTAAAAATTAATATTTGGGGTGAGAAACAGTTTAACGTGCGAATGTTACAAATAACTAAAATAATTATTATTGTGCTACTACAAAACTATATCTTAATAATTATTACTCTAAGAATTGTTTGTATTTCATCTTAACAAGAGGAGCCGACATCATAAAAACAAGACGAGGGACCTAAATCAGATCTTGGTGTTTCTCTAGTCCCCCACCCACACCGATGTAGATTTGGGTAGCAACAATGCTAACGTGGGTGAGACTTGTTTAGGTTATGTAATTTATAATCGCTAACTTTAGGTTATGTGATCATCAAAAGACAAAAAAGAAAGAGCCCCCAATTTAACAATTAATAAATGCGGCTGTCATTGTGGTTTTATATGCTTTTCACTACAAGAAAACGCGACAATAGAGGCAACGCATGTCGACTCTATTCATCCAGATCATCGCCGCTATTGGTAATAGCAGCGACATATTGTCGCTATTGTAACGCAACTATTGATGGGACGCTATTGGTGGTTGACTTACCTTTAGCAGAGACACTTCGTCGATAATAAGACATCCCTAATGACATTTGTCGCTATTACCTGATGAGTATTAGCAGCGACATGTCTCTGCTAAAAGTCTTTTTTTTTTAAATATTTTTGCTGCTTTTACAATATTTCCAGCTTTTACGAATACACAAAACCTACCGATTTCACATTTTCAAAAACACACAAACAAACTACATAAACACAATAATTATATGTTCGTACATACTAACATTCATTACTTAAAAGTTAGTCGTTTAATTTGGACAAAACGTCCTAAAATTTCATAAAACATGAAAAACTACATGTCGTCATCGGCTTCCTCGTTATCGAAAATGTCATCATCAACGTCTGCGGGTTGCTTTCCCCTCGAACCGAGATAGTCTTCATAGTGGCTCAAAAATGACGGGGTTTGGAATAACCTCGAAACAAATTCCTACGATAAAAATATATCAAAACCCAAATTAGCATATTAACATTCTACTAACATAATATATACCAAAGTTACCAATTTCCTAACAAAACTACTAATATAACCCAACATTTTGCAAAGTAAAATATGATAGTTTATACCTCAGAATATTGTTATTGACTTTGAGATTGCGCACCAACATTGGGGGGCGTTTTGGAAGGTTTATGCCCAATCCCTCGGAACCATCCCCGCCGATAACCCAAGGCCTTTTGAAACGAGGCAACCTCACTCGGCGGTTGACAACTACTGTCTTCTTCGGCACGTTCGTTTTGACCCATAATCTCTTGTTCCAAAGCTAGTTGTATTTTACGAAGATGATGAGGTTCCTATAAAAATGACCTTTTTCATGAGAAGTTTGAGAAGACATAGAAATTGACATGTAGGTTGTATTTAGTTGTGGGACACCATGTGGGACAGCTGTCGCTTAGAGTTTTAAAGACGACAACACGTCACTGCTATTGCCTCACCTGTCGCCTCTATTGCTTAGAACAAACACCAGCCGTTGGATCATGATAAGGAATGAGTGGCTAGGGTTAGTTGTGGGATACTGTGTTCCGGATCGACCAATAGCGGCGACATATGGCCCGTTGCTGCTATTGGTGTCGCCTCTATTGCCCCGTTTTCTTGTAGTGTGTGGCCCTCGAAATAGTTGAACAACTCAATAATTCTAGGTACAAAAATAAGACTTTAATTTCGTTGATGAACCACCTACCCTATATAGGTGAGCAATCAAAACTTGCTTTCATCATCAACCGCGTTAAACAGCTTCACTATTACATAACTATAGTTATGAAACTCATATGTTACACATCTATTTTATTAATGCATTGGTACATCATGTATTTATTTATCCAATTACAATATATATGGTGACTGCACCTCCTAGTTACTACACTACGTCAAAAATGCCCTATGGCCACACGTTTCTCAAAACCGTCCGGCCATACTTTTGATTAAATGTGTGGCCAAAGGACATTTTTAACATTTGAAAAACTTTCAATCCACTTACCGCCACACATTTTACGTATTCATGTGGCCATTATATAACAACTCAAAACTTTTAGCCACACTTTAAGAAAAAAGTGTGACATTTACTAAGCACACTAAAAAAGTGTGGTCAAATGTGACCTACGACCACGGTAATTGTTTTATGTGACCATAAACATATATTTTTTAAACCGTCAGCCACATTTTAAGAAAAAACTGTGATATTTATTAGTCACACTGGAAATGTGCGGCCACACGTGATCTATGGCCATGGTATGCTTTAATGATGTGGCTAAAAGCATATATTTGGAAAAAAAAAAACAAAGACATTAGTAGCCACACTAAAAAAAAGTGTGGCCAAATATGATCTACGGCCACAATATCTGTGTGATGGTGTGGCAAAAAGGTAATACATATGGCCACATATACTATTTTGTGTGACCGAAGGTTAGGCAATAGTCATACTTAAAATTACAAGATGTGGCACATTTCGCATTCCCTTCCAACACTTATAAATGAAAATGTGAGTACACTTGAATGGATTTCACCTTATACATTTTTATTTTGTGATGTATTTCTCCTCTCTCTCTCTCGCTGCCATGTGGCGATTTTTACATGTGGCACATTACGCATTACCTTCCAACCCTTCTCCTAAGTTCTATGGCTCTTGTGATGCAAACCCTAATTATTTGATTCATTATGAAGCATCCCTCCTCACCCTTCTCTTAAATTCAATAAATATATGAGGCCCTGATTGGAATAATGTAAATATATGACGCCTCTGAGTATTTACTAATTACTTTTCTCTGCAAACCCTTAAAGTCGTCTTCTCCATCGTGCATCGTCCGCTGTTCACGATTCAATCGCAAGAGGTAAGTCTCATCTTGGGCTTTTATTCTTATGTTTTTCATCACTATGGTACGTCGCCTAGGGTTTGTTCGTATTCGGTTGTATACGAGTTAGGGTTTTTGTACATCGAAATTGACAACAAATCTGAGTTATTAATATCTATACATCATTACTTTGTAATCGATTGTGATTTTTCTAGATAATTTTCGTATGTTATTAATATTATTTGTTCTAGGTTTGTTTTTCTTTAACAATTTCTTCTTAGGTTTGTTTTTCTTTAACATTTTCTTCTTAGGTTTGTTTTTCTTTAAGATGTACTTGTCCTAGGTAGAGGATCTCATGTTTGAGGCATGAAAATTTAGGATTTCTTTATTTCTGCTTCTGCAAAATTAGGGTTTCTTACTTCTTCAATCTTATTTTACTGTTCCATTCAATTTTTCACCACCACTAACCTGATTTAGTCTTTTTTTTAAGTATAGTTTATCGCTACTCAAATCTAAATGCGTTAACAGTTATGTAAGCTAAAAGTATCAGTTTTGTTTCTGATTTTGTTTGTAGATGTTGCATCTTATATGATATTTTAACATTTTTGTTCTTCAATCTGAAGAGGGTAACATGTTTCTTTGTAAATGCACCAAAAGTTTGATAAATGCTGGATGTTGCTGAAGTTTCAACATTGAAGGACTAATCTTGTAATTATGTGAAAGTGTCACAAGTTTGGACAAGGGTTCTTATACATATGCGAACTTGTGGGTTTAGAATGTAAGTACTTGTGGTTCTTTTATATGGTGCGAATTTGTATTTTCTAGTTAGTGGTCAGTACTTATTTGTTAAGTACTGACTAGGGTTTCATTGTAAGGGTCCGTATTTAGTTGTGTATATATACTAAGTGTCTTATACGCATTCAGTGACCAATGGATTCAATGAAACAGTGAAATTTTGGAGGAAAGTTCTTGTGCAAACAAACCCTAGATTTGTGTGTTCTTCATTCAATCTGTGTGATTGTTGATTGTGAATACTCTGTGTATTCACGGTTCTCTCATCTTCTACACCTTCTATACAAGCTCTACGTTGCGGTACAAGGCACGCGGTGGTTTCAGCACATCGCGTGTGTGTTCGATCGGTCCAGTTCGTGTGTTTGTTGAAGGAAGATGACCTTACAAGTGGTATCAGAGCAGGCTCTATATACAGAGTGCTCTTACAGCTGTAGACTTCGTGTTGGAGGTTAGATTTCATTCGGTTTTGTTTGTTCTAGTGGGTTTTCAGGTTTCTAGGGTTTTCTCACACTTTTCTCATGTTTTTCATAGATTCTTCATGTGTTTCTTGATTTTTCATCATGGATGGTGATTAGGTTTTAGTTCTGAGTGTTTGTGCTTGATTTGATTGTTGAAATTTTGCTCAGATTGTGTCAGACCTAAAGTTCTCTTCAAATTCTCTAGGTTTCTGATTCTCTGAAGTTATTGATGATCCTGCAAACCATAGTGACTTTGTCATTGGTAGCAATAGTGGAGTTACCATTGGTGGAATTCTATATCTCCTGGAACGTCATCGTCAAGTGCAAGGCCGAGCGAACCAAGTGTGATTGTTCCTAAAGTCGACTCACATAGTCTTAAGCACATAGAAGAAAATATGGCACTTCTTGCATCATTCATGACGGCATTCGAGAATTTCACACTTGGAAAATTAGTTAAACCATCGACTCTCGATAAAGATCTTGATCAAATCGATCAAGATGAATTAGGAGAGCTTGATTTGCAATTAAGTATGGCGTTACTGGTGAGAAGAGCAAAGAAATTTCTTCAGCAAACGGGAAAGAGTTTCATTGGTGGTAACACTAAGACATGAATGGGAATTTTCATGACCAAAGTTAAATGCTACAACTGTGGTATCTATGGTCATTATGTAAGAGAGTGTCGAAAACCAAAGAATAGAGAAGGCAACAATGGCCAAGGAGGCTCAACAAGATTCAACAACAACAGTCCAGCCCCATCCAATACAACTTCTACCACTTCAACAACAACGTTATCTGATTACCTTACTCCTAATGCTAATAACGCTATGATTGTTCTACCCCTTCAAACTGTTAGTGAGCCACACGATTGGGGAATTGTAATGGAAGAAAGAGCTACTGCTATTGTTTCACAAGCGTTTATTGTCAAGATCGTTGAAGAAGGGTTTGGAGATTTATTTGAAGAGGCGAATGTAGAAGAGTTGACTGTGGTGGCGGAAGCTCTAAGTGAGAATCTTGAAATGGAGAAAATCATTGAAGCTGAGGAGGACTGATGTGTGCAAAATGCAACATATAAATTACATCAAATGGGGCATTAAACTAACCCCTTTCTAGTACTAATGTTGGAAAAAGTGTGTTTTTGTCTTCCTTTTGTATTTTCAGGATTAAATGAGCTCAAATAAACAAAAGAAGCAAAAAGGCAGCTAAATCTAACATAAATACAAGAAAAGGGATAAACGAGGCATGCCCGACCCCTCGACAGCATCTTCCCAAGCAAAACAAGATAACAGAAGGCTGAACACGCCCCGTGCTCAGCACGGGGGCGTGCCCAAGTGTCTGCAGAAAAGACAAAGCTGTAGAAGCTTCTATCACCCACCACGGGGGCGTGCCCAGCGGACACGGGGCCGTGGTCAACTCTAAGATTCGCAGAATCTGAGGAAATCTTGATAGTACAGATACGCTTCTTCACACGGGGTCGTGCCCAGCGGACACGGGGGCGTGGTCAACTAATGCCGACAAACTGCATTTAATGAAGGAAGAGAATACAGGTGGACACGGGGCCGTACCCAATGGACACGGGGCCGTGTCCGGGCTTCTGTGCAGGCTATAAATAGGGGTGTTTGGCTCATTTGCAATCCATCCCTTGGCAAACCACCTCTCTCACACTTCACCCACACTCCACCACCATCACAACCCACATCCACCACCATCATCCATCATAGAGTGTGTGAGTAGTCTCGGGATCCAAGATTGATCGTAAGAGTTCTTGACAATCAAAGGCCATGTTTGCCTAAGTCTCTTACATCACTTGGTGAAGACAAGTGTCTAGTGTAATACTTTTTATTTTTAATCTTTTCGCACTTTTTATTTGGTTATGTATTAATGACTTTAATAACTAGTTTCTTATGTTGAAGGTGAGTCTTCCTTATCGTTTGCCCGTGGTGTCTTGGCATTATTTTACTGTCTATATATAATAAAAGATTTTCACCATTCATATCTCCACGGTCTATATGGAGGTATGTTGGGTACCTGGTCGGGAGTTAAGGGAACGGTTTGGTAAGAGTCTTGCCTTGTTCTGTGTATAGATCCTGCAAGGACCTGGGTCAACTTTGGTAGGACCTCCTTCAATACCCACTGGTATTGGATGGCGGGGGTCCGAACTCCTTGATCCCCTCATATGTAAACTACTATTAAAACTTTAACCCGGCTACTTAGGACTATATCCCTGCTGACTCAGACTACTTAGCCGAGGGTAACGTCACCTCCAGAAGAGGGGCCTACCACAATATGCATTAATAACTTAATTAATTATCTTTCAATAATCCAACCCTTTAGGATTGTATCCTTGCTGACTCAAACTACTGGGTTGAGGGTAACCTCATCTTCAGAAGAGGGGCCTACTACAATAACTAAGATAATCTCTTAAAAAGTGCAAAAGTGCGGAAATAATCAAAGGTTACACTAAACACGAGTCGGATCCAAGTGATTCATCTTGTCTATCTGTTTTTTATTTCATTTTATTTTTCAGCATTTTAGTTAGTTTTATTTTTCTAGTTTAAAACCTTTTTTCTAAACTTTTGATTTGATTAGACGTTGAGGATAATCTGGTACTAAAAGCTCTTCTGTCCTTGGACGACCTCGGTATCTTACCAACACTATACTACGATCACGATAGGTGCACTTGCCCATATGTGTGTTTAGTTTTAGTAAATATCGTGTTTTATAAATTTAAAACTTGGCTAAAAAGTGTTAAAGGGCTTAAAATATACATAAAAAAATCTATAACACTCTCGCACATCAAGTTTTTGGCGCCGCTGCCTGGGACAAAAGGATTTTAGGAAAGCTTAAAATCGATGGCCTAATCATTTTTTCAAAACCCTTTTAAAACGCGCGCATTTTTCTGTATTTTAGTTAGTTTTTGCATTTACAGTAGCCTGAACACGGGGCCGTGTTTATTGAATATGGGGCCGTGCTGCATTTTTTTTATAAAACACCCAGTAACAGAGTCCGAACACGGGGTCGTGCTCACTAAACACGCCCCTTGCTCAACGAAATCAGTAACTTTAATTAAAACGCCCAGATACAGAATCTGAACACGGGGCCGTGCTCACAGAACACGGGGTCGTGTCCAGCCTCTGTTTCCGTTTTTATTTTTGTTTTCTGGTCTCGAGACTTTGTTGTGGTCTGCTGAGTGATTCTCATGGATCAATACTCAGGAGACTACAACTACACCTATGAGGAGGATGATTATAGGGAAGACTATTGCCCTAATTGTGGTTACCTGCACTCGGTTCAATATTGTAACTTATTTCAACCATCCACTTCATACACCTACTATGAGTAGCCCAGGTACGAGCCATCAACTTCATACACAACCTATGAAGACCCAATGTGTGAACCTCCTCCCTCATACTCATATTTTGAAGAACCAAGGTATGAGCCTTCATACTCATACTTTGAGGAACCAAGATATGAGCCACCACCTTCATATGCTTATTATGAGGAACCATGGCGTGAACAACCCACCTCATATGAGTATTATGAGGAACAAAATTACGACCCTTATCCATCATATACTTACAATGAAGGACGATGGTGTGAACCATCTACTTCCTATGAGTATTATGAGGAACAAAGGATCGAACAACCGGATTCAAGCTTTGAGGATCCCGATCCTTACTCTATCACCGACATAGCCGATAGGATAATAGAAAAAATTAAAACTATCGAACATTGCATATTAGAATCTCGCGCAAGGGAAGAGGAGTCCCGCGTAAAAGAAGAATTAAAAAAAAGAGATAGTTGAAAACGTAAAAATGGAAGAACAAATAAGTGAAAAGCCGACACATGAGTTAAGCAACGAAAAAGGCGAGTCCAATAACATAAAAATTCAAGAAGAGTCTAATTTTGAAGAAATTAATCTCTTGTCACCTTCTTTCGAAAATCATTGTTTAGTTCCCAGTCATGCTAAGTTTTTGAAAGAGTTAAACACTAACACTAAAATTGATGAGACGATAAGCGTTAAGTTAGCTAAGGATCAAACTTCGCTAATAAACACTAAAATTGACGAGACGGTAAGCGTTAAGTTAGCTAAGGATCAAACTTCGCTAATAAAAGAAGATCCATTTGAAATTAACATTACACCGGTTCCATGTTTTTTTCAAAATTCATTTATTAGTAATATCACAATTGATAAAGATCTTTGTGTTAACATAATGTCAAACTACATTTTCGAAAAATTAAGTATTGGTGATTTTTCTCCACTTCAAATACCCATTTTTCTATCCAATCGGAAAGTAATAAAATCAATCGGTGTAGTTGAGGATGTCTTGGTTCAAACAAATCAAATGGTAATCCCAACCGACTTTGTCATCCTTGATAACGCTCCTCTTTTGTTGGACGACCTTTTGTAAAAACCCACGAAGCTTTGAAAAACTGGAAGCGCAACAATCTATCTATTCAATTAGGGGCATTTAAAAAGAGTGTCGATCTTGAGCGTTCAATGAAATATCCATTCGACAATAATGACCCCCTAATTGAAGATGAAGATGAACCACCCGATACAAGTGAAAAGATTGACCACTTTGTTGAAGAAGAGGTCGCGATAGAACAAACTTTTAAAGTTTTTGATCAAAATGAGCAACCAAATAAGGAGTCTCCTAAAGACCCACCTCTTGAGCTCAAAGAACTTTCAAAAGGTTTTGAATATGCTTTTCTAGACAAAGATGGTAAATTACCTATAATTATTTCGTCTAAATTAACTAGGGTAGAAAAAGAAAAAATAATTACACTTTTGAAAAAACACAAAAATGCGATCGCTTGGAAGCTTGTAGATATTAAAGGCATAGTCCTTCCATGTGCACGCACAAAATTTTAATGAATGATGACTATAAATCGGTAATACAACCACAACGTAGAGTAAATCCAAATGTCCAAGAAGTGGTTAAAAATGAAGTCATCAAATTACTTGACGCCGGACTTATTTATCCTATCTCCGATAGTCCTTAGGTAAGTCCCGTCCAAGTAGTTCCAAAGAAAGGAGGTATGACGGTAATAACTAACGAAAAGAATGAATTAATTCCAACGAGAACCGTCACAGGATGGAGGGTATGTATAGATTATCGTCGATTAAATGAAGCAACAAGGAAAGATCACTTTCCTTTACCCTTCATTGATCAAATGTTAGAAAGATTATCCGGTCATAAATTTTATTGTTTCTTGGATGGTTTTTCAGGTTACTTTCAAATCCCGATAGCACCCGAAGACCAAGAAAAGACAACATTCACATGTCCCTATGGAACTTTTGCTTATCGACGCATGCCCTTTGGTCTATGTAATGCCCCCGCAACCTTTCAACGTTGCATGGTGGCCATCTTCCATGATATGATAGAAAAGACAATGGAAGTCTTCATGGACGACTTTTCTATCTTTGGAGATTCATACGACCAATGCCTCGATAACCTTAAACGAATGCTATCCCGATGTGAGGAAACCAACCTCGCCCTTAATTGGGAAAAATGCCATTTCATGGTAACGGATGGAATAGTACTCGGTCATAAAATCTCAAGCGAAGGAATGGAGGTTGATCGAGCAAAGATAGACACTATTTCTCGATTACCACCCCCATCCTCCGTTAGAGCTATCAGAAGTTTCTTAGGACATGCCGGATTCTATAGGCGATTATCAAAGACTTTTCTAAAATCTCAAGGCCTCTAACAAAATTACTTGAAAAAGATGCCCCTTTCATCTTTGACAAGGATTGCAATCAAGCATTTCTAGAACTCAAGGAAATGCTAGTCAATGCACCTATCATGATAGCGCCTGATTGGAAATTACCTTTCGAAATCATGTGTGATGCAAGTGACTTTGCAGTTGGAGCAGTCTTGGGACAAAGAAAAGAAAAACATTTTCACCCAATTTATTATGCTAGTAAAACACTTAACGATGCACAAGAAAATTACACAACAACATAAAAAGAGTTACTAGCTGTGGTATTTGCTTTTGATAAATTTCGTTCTTATCTTGTTCTTTCTAAAACAATAGTCTATACAGATCATGCAGCCATTCGATATCTTTTCAAGAAACAGGATGCTAAACCGCGTTTGATTCGGTGGATTCTACTCCTCCAAGAATTTGATATTGAAATCAAGGACAAAAGAGGAGCAGAAAACACCGCAGCAGATCATCTTTCGTGCCTAGAAGGCCCAACTTTGGAGGCAACCAGGGATGAACAAACCAATGAAAAATTTCCAACGGAGTCCTTGGAAATGGTGGAATACAGAGAAGAACCATGGTACGCCGACTATGCTAACTACTTAGCTAGCGGTATAGTCGCCAAAGGATGGCCATATCATCAAAGAAAAAAATTCTTTGCTGATGTGAAGCATTATTTTTAGGAAGATCCTTATCTTTTCAAAATGTGTGCCGATCAGCTCATCCGACGATGCGTACATGGTAGTAAAGCACAAAGAATTCTCCGCCATTGTCATGAAGGTCCATACGGAGGACATCATGGTGCCGCTAGTACCGCACGAAAGGTATTTGATTCAGGATTTTATTGGCCAACCATTTACAAAGACGCCCAAATTCTTGTCAAGACATGTGATGCTTGCCAAAGAACAGGTAATATTTATTCCAAAAATGAAATGCCACAAAATGGAATTCTTGTTTGTGAAATTTTTTATGTGTGGGGACTCGACTTTATGGGACCTTTCCCACCGTCAAAAGGAAACAAATATATACTTGTGGCGGTAGATTACTTGTCTAAATGGGCCGAGGCCGGGGCACTTCCAACTAACGATGGAAGAGTCGTGGTAAGATTTCTGAAAATATTATTCTCTCGTTTTGGAACACCAAAAGCTTTAATAAGTGATAGAGGTACCTATTTTTGTAATCATCAACTTGAAAAAATCTTAACAAGGTATGGGGTCTATCACCGGGTCTCAACGGCATATCACCCTCAAACAAACGGACAAGCCGAAGTGACTAATAGAGGTTTAAAACGAATACTTGAAAAGACCGTAGGGTTAAATAAAAAACAATGGGCCGATAAATTAGATGATGCTTTATGGGCTTTTCGAACTGCTTATAAAACAACAATAGGTACAACCCCATATAAGCTCGTCTATGGAAAAAGCTGTCATTTGCTAGTAGAAATTGCACACAAGGCCTACTGGGCAATTAAAAATGTAAACTTGGATTTAGAATTTGCCGGTAAAAAGCGATTTTGTCAATTAAATGAATTAGACGAACTTAGGAATTATGCATACTCTAACTCCGAAATTTATAAGGAAAGAATGAAAAATTTGCACGATAAACATATTAAACCTAATGAATTTCGAGTAGGGGATCAAGTTCTATTTTTTAATTCACGACTGCGGCTATTTCCTGGTAAATTAAAGCCTAAGTGGTCAGGACCTTTTTCCATCACCCATATTTTCCCACACGGTGCAGTAGAAATTAAATCTCGAAATGGAAACCCATTCAAAGTCAATGGCCAACGGCTGAAGCACTATCAAGGATTCATTGAGGATGAAGAGGAAGAAATCTCGTTTCAAACGATCGAAGAATGAAAGCATCAACATCATACCTGGTAAGTTATGAATAAGCGGGACGACACCTAAATCGGTAAGTCTTCTACCCAAGTTTTCAGGAAACAGGGCACTCACATGAGCACTTAAAAAAAATTCAAAACTCGCCCGACACGGGGCCGTGTCCGCGCAACTGTCGGGATAAAACCCCCTTTTCATAACAGTTTCTTCATTCCACACGCCCCGTTTCCCCGAAAACTCTCTGGTTCAGGCGATTTTTCTGCAAGATTCCGACGTCTCCTCTACTTCTAACAACATCAAGGTATGATTCTATCATCTTTAGTAGTTAGATTAAGCATTTTCATGTAGTTAAAACACCAAAAATTTGGGGAAAAATCTAGGGTTCTTGAACTTCATCCGGATCGAACCTCAAATTTTTGCTTAGATCTATTAGCATTAGTATAGATAAGTGTTATAGGAAGTAAATCAACTTGTATTGTTTGTAGATTTGCCCGATTTCTCACAAAAACCCCAAACCCTTGTTTTTGAACCGAAAAAGATAAAATTGAATGGGTAAACGGTTTGTTTTGGGAAAAACAGCATTTGGGGTTTCATTTTCGGGTAAAACTGCCCCTACTGGACCAAAAATTTTCAACTTTTCGGGACCAGGTCAAAAAATGTGATTTTTGGGAAACAGACGTCTGGACACGGGGTCGTGCTCGCTGAGCACGGGGGCGTGTCCAGCCAAACTCAGACCTACATGGGGCGTGTCTGCTGAACACGGGGCCGTGTTCAGCCGACTGTTTTCAGTTTTCTCTGAAAATTTCACTGTTTCATGCTAATTGTTTGGTGTTTCCTTTCAGATGTCCAAGAAATTCACACGGTTCAATGCAAATGAGTTGGATGCTAAAGCAAGATACGATGTGCTTCGAACCAGGCCGGAGGAACACCCACGAACAGTATTCATGGATCTTCTAGGAGTAGTGAACCAGCTTGACCGATTCAACAACCTAGTAACCGGCCCGCTGAGAGCCGCACTGTGCACTCGACTTCGCTCAGTCCACGAATATAATCTGGAATTCTACAGCACATTTGCGTTTAAAACGAGATCCGATCCATTCGATAATGATGGGGTAGAATTCCGGTGTGGAGGGACTAAGTACTCAATCTCGATAGCACAGTTTAGGTCAATAGTTGGGTTGTATGCGGAGGAAGAAGCGGGGGATGAAGAAAACACCGGAGGTTTACGTGAAATACCGGAAAACCAACGCCAGGCTGCATGGGCACAAATAGGAGAAGGAAACTACAATCCATGCAGCACTAAGAGCACTAAGTTAAGGGACCCTCTTTACCGCTACATTCACAGGGTCCTCACTTACTCTCTTAGTCTGAGGCACGATAGCAGCGGTGTTGTAGGTTTGAGGGATCTACTAGTCCTTCATTGCATCCACACCCATACCAACCTTGATGTTCCATACCTCCTGCTCCGAAACATGCATTGGAACCAGCTTGCTAGTCCCCCGACTCCCATCTTCTTTGGGGGATGGATCTACCGTCTCATCAAGCATTTCGTGAACATGCCCAGGTCTTTCAAAAAGAGCCCATGGTTAGGAAGAGTGGACATGACCATCAGTCGCTCCATGAACCTGATTTATGAAGTAGAAGACGGGACGGTCAGCTTCCAAAGAGTCCAGGGGCATGCATGGAACCCGCAAGAGGCACTCGTCTTACATGCTCCACACTTCCAACCTCCTCCTCAGTACCATTACAAGCCCTAGGGTGATCCGGGCCAATCCTCCTCTCAAGGAGGCGGTTTTCCTAACATCCAAAGTTTACATGATTTATTGCAGGAAAACCTCATGTGCACCAGGAACACCTACAATGTCACACCCCGATTTCCACGTGTCACCGGTGGGCCCGGTGGGGAGTATCGTGACGTCATGGTTGGCAACATAATAGTCAAACAACACAACATTTATATGCACATCGGAAGCAATTGAAAATATAATACAACCGAATTTATTATTGTAATATCAAATGTCACAATATTCGGAAGTTTATCCACAGAAGGATCGTAAATAAAATAGAGACAATAGTTCAACAGACTCCAGGCATCTTAAGCTTGCGAGACTTCTATTGATGCTAAGGAGAATTATCCAGCCAATTTCGTATAGTACCTGCATTTAGCCTTTTTGGAAAATACGTCAGTTTACACTGGTAAATACAATCAACTGACTCATTTTGGAAAATGATTTAAAATTGGTTTGGATGCACATGGCATAAAAGTTTTATAATTTGATTAAAATGCACAGAGGCAAGATTAATCTTTTTAACTTGGGAGAATTATTTTAATATTATAATCTTGTGAACGAATTACATGTTCCTTGTGCGTTCAGTAGCCCGGATCTTGTCCGGGTTAAAGATCAATAGACACACCACAATATTGAGTTATACACTGACAGGTGTACGCCTACACCCCGTGCTCAGGTCGTGGCCATTTCGTAAGATGATGCCAAGGATATCCGGGACATGGTCATTAACCCCCCAAAGGCTTTAAGTAACAAGACTGTTTAAACGAGCCGATCAAATTATTCAACTACCCACTTTAACGGTGGAGATTTGATGCCCGATCAAGCGGTATGCTATATACCGTAACCCAAGCCCGTATAGGGAAAATAAGTTAAAAGTATTTACCTGAGCAAGTATTAATCACAATAAGCAAAATGCACGTAGCTTTTACTGGTTCTCCTAATATGGAAATAAGGTTTAATATAACCTATTAGAATCCTAACGGGTCTTTAATTAAGCTTAAGCTTAGACCGGCTAGTTTCAAAGATACGGTTCGTACGCACGATTAAGTGAAGACCGGATAGAATGTGATTCAGACCCGACAAGTTTGAAGACTTGTTTAATATGGGTTTATTATTCACATTCTGTATTTTGAGATAAAACCGACAAGGTTTGACCCGTTTCGGCTAATTTATGTAAACTTGTTACATAAACCGAACCGAACGCGTAATATGCGTAACGGGTATCCGTAAGAGCCATATACAGGTTTCCTAAGTTAATATGCTTCAAATATGTTGTGACATCAGTAAGATGTCTTTCATTATGCCCGAAACGTGTTTAAACACAACTAGGCCCCGTAGGGGTAGTTTGGTCATTTAAAAGTTTATAAAAGAGTTTAAGGGTTAACCTGAGTTACCGGTCTGATGTAATCAGCAAAAATACATAATTTGCTAAGTTATATCAGTAGGTTAAAGCATATATGTGAAATTTATCATTTTTCACCAAACTATGCCCCGTAGGGGTATTTTGGTAATTTCACATAAGTCGAAAAGCTCAAAACTGAAGTCTGAGTTTATCAATGTTAGCTTACTGTTAATATATTATAATTTGCCTCTTATATCAGTAGGTATCAACCCGGGTATGTCCAATATAATTTTGATACATTACTTTGCGTTAAAAACGCTTAATAAGGCGATTAAAGGCCATTTCCGGGTTCGATACTTAAATCTGATATTTTTATATTTCCAGAAGGCTTTAAATAATTTATTTATCATATGTGATCAGTAGCAAAAGGTTTGGAGTCATTTAGATATGTAAAACTCATTTTATGGCCCGTAAGGGCAAAACCGACAATTACCGGATTAAGCCTACAACTATGAGTTATGCTCATCCTAAAATTAATTAAAAATCTTTAAAATTCCCAAAATAATATATTTCATCAGTGGGTATTAAGTTTGATACCAAAAAGTAGGCTTAACTAGGCTATACGCTAATTGCGCCATTTTATTAACATAAAGCTTTAAATTTGCGATATTGAGCATAACTCTTAATCTACAAGTCAAACTGATGTCAAACTTTGCATACAAGTTTATATATCATTCTTTAAGGTTTCTACACTTTTACATTTTCATAAATCACGTTTTAAGGTAATAAGGGCATAACGGTCAACATATGAGCAAATATCGGAAACATGCATATTAATTGGATAACTAATGAACCAAGGTGTATAATCACAGAGGGTTGTACTATCATGTAACCTAATCCAATTAAAGCTCTAAGGCATTTCTAAAACATGCCTAAACGGGTCAGAACTGAAAGTCAAAGTGAAAGTCAAACTATGTGACTTTCGGTTCCGAACCGGGTCTAAACAGGAAATTGTCGGGTTGAACATGTTTAGACATGTTCTTACACTTATTACCAAGTTATAACAATGATCCAACAGGTTGTATATGATCTACATTGTTAAATATACATAAATGACATTTTAGACTTCCTGTTGACTTTTTAAATATAAGTTTGACCCGACCTTTGACCTGGTTAGAGTGGTGATCAGGGGAAACCCTTTTGTGGTTTCATTACCCAACTAAATACCAACCTATAACTACTTTTAATTCAAGATATGCCTGAGCCATTGTTGACTAATCTCGAAGTCAAACCGTAATTACGACGGTTTGACTTTTAGCTAAAATACTAAGCTAAACTCAATTAAAGAAGGACTAGCAGACTTACAAGAGTCCTATGCACGAATTATGATCAGTTGAGAGCAAACTTGAGCTCCAGAATGATCAGATATGCACTTGAATGATGTGAAGAACAATTGTTGCAACTAAGGCCTTATATAGTGGTTTAATCCACCATAACATGTTGACAACAAGGTCTACACCCCACCACAACTGATCAACACTTGTTGCCTAGTGCTTAGGGATGTCTAGGGGTCGCCGACCATGTCTAAATTTCGGTTAAAAGTCGATTTTCCGCGTTTCCAGGGGTCTGTCCCCGTTTTCTGGTTCTGGGCGTCCCACGCGGCCCGCCTGAGGATTCAAGAATGTTGAAGCGGGCCGCCTGGACCTCAATAATCAGATTTTCTATTTTCTTTGTTATACAACTTGACCTTTGGCTTCACGAAGGGGTAACTAAGGTTATTTCTTGCATTATAACCCCCTTATATTTACCCACAAGGGCTTTAGGACTTATACCCACTTTGCCAAGTCCCTGAACACTTCCGGTTAACCCGAAAAGTCTTAACTTTCAATGTTTGCACTTTAACCCCTCGCACACGAATTTGATCATAACTTTCTCATACGATAACGAAACTTTATGAAATTTATATCGTGCATTCTAGTGAGCATAATTAATATTTACAAAGCTTCGGGTTTATCAAAAGGTCACTCAGAGGTATAAATTAAACATGTTGACACATTTAGCCCCTGTAGTTTGTAATCTCTCACTTTTTGCTTCGTATGATCCATGATTTATTCGTTTGATGTTATAAACATCATGTAGGGTTATTATGAAGTATATTTATTCACTGTTGACATTTAGAACCCGTATCATCACATACTTTCCATGTTTGTCAACTTTAGTCCTTTTATAACATTCTTTCACACGTTCAAACTTTATGACGCGTGTCAACACATTATAGGACGTGAATTTTCGAGGTGTTACATCCTCACCCCCTTAAAATAAATCTCGACCCGAGATTTACTGAAATAAGTAAGGGCACTTTTCTTTCATCGTGGATTCAACCTCCCACGTGTATTCGGGACCTCTTCGGGCATCCCATTTGACCTTTACAATAGGTACATGCTTCCTTCGAAGCTTCTTTACCTGTCGATCTTCAATCGACAAAGGTTTTTCAACAAATTTCGAGCTCTCGTCTATATGCACATCTGTGTGTGGTATAACCAGTGATTCGTCAGCGAAACACTTTTTCAGATTGCAGATGTGGAACACATTGTGAATTCCACTGAGCTCTTCTAGTAAGTTTAACTTATAGGCAACTGACCCGACACGTTTGATAACCTCAAAAGGTCCTATGTATCTCGGGCTTAGCTTGCCTTTATTTCTAAACCGCATCACTCCCTTCCAGGGTGACACTTTAAGTAGGACTTTGTCACCTACTTCGAAGTGAAAATCCTTACGCTTTGGATCAGCGTAACTCTTCTGCCTATCCCGGGCTGCTTTGAGACGGTCACGAATCTGGACAATCTTGTCCGTCGTTTCGAACACGATCTCTGGTCCTGATAACTGGACATCTCCAACTTCCGCCCAACAAACGGGCGATCTACACTTTCTACCGTATAACGCCTCGAAAGGCGCAGCCTTAATGCTGGTATGGTAGCTATTGTGGTAGGAGAATTCGATTAATGGTAGGTTCTTATCCCAACTACCTCCCAAATCGATCGCACATGCACGTAGCATGTCTTCCAACGTTTGAATAGTACGCTCACTCTGACCGTCAGTCTGAGGATGGTAAGCCGTACTAAAATCCAAACGTGTGCCCAAAGATTGTTGGAAACTCTTCCAAAAATGTGACGTGTATCTAGTATCTCTATCAGAGATAATAACCACAGGTATGCCATGTAAGGCTACAATCTTATCAACGTATAACTGGGCTAACATGTCGGAGCTATAAGTCTCCTTGATGGGTAAGAAATGTGCTGATTTAGTCAGTCTACCAATTACAACTCATATTGCACCATTTCCTTTCCTAGTCTTGGGTAACTTGGTAATAAAATCCATAGTTACCATTTCCCACTTCCACGTAGGAAGTTCAAGCTGTTGTAGCAAACCTGACGGTTTCTGATGCTCAACTTTGACTTGCGCACAAGTCAAGCATTTAGCTACATAGGTGGCTACAGACTTCTTCAACCCTATCCACCAATAATTTACCCTTAGATCTTGGCAATTGAACTTACCAATCTATTGCCCCTACAATAGATGTTTATCATTCTATCTTTACAGGGTCTCCAAGGGGCAGCCTTAATGCTTACATAGCAAATATCATAGGCAAGTTTATCTTAAGGTGAGATAGTTATTCCAACCACTACTTAACAAATTTTAAGGATTAGTTGATCCTTGAAGTTAGTTGAACAAATCGACGATTTAGAACAGCTGATGGCAATTTCTTAATTGTTGCCCAATTAGTGTTGCGGTAACTAATGCATAAGCAAAATGAACCGTCTTTCTTATTTAACGATATCACCCTTTCGGAATATCATGTTAGGCTATATGAACCCTCTATTTTAATACTTAGTAAATCAGGGTTTCGCTTCTTCCAATGATGGTACTAGCCGTCTTGGAGATTTCATAGTAATACAGCCTTAAATGGGATATGAAACTTAACTCTACCTGCCTCCCAGGGTAAACAGGGTAATCTTAGGAGAAGATAATCAAGGTACAAGGAGGTTACAGAGATTTCCATATCTCAGGCTCCAGTTCACTCATCAACGCTTGTGTCTAATAAGTGACACATTCATGTTATGAGTCCTCATATTTCGTTACCAGGAAATATTTATTTGGATAACTCTATTATGGATATCTTCTTTGAATACTACTAGTCGACTTTAGTACAATATGACCATTGGGATATCTTAGGGGTTCCATGTATTAAACCTCCATACTGATCAGGCATGGAAGTAATCTATGGGACACACTAGGATACGCCAATCCTCATATGGCACTTTTATCAAACATAGTTTGGCATTCGCAGGCGATAGCAAAACAATGAGAAAATAATTAAAATAACATATGTTGTCGTACTCTATGCGAAGAAAGAGTACTCTTAGATTTTCTGGAGGGATTTCTTGCCGATACTAGAAGAATCGGTTACTATGGTTTCCTTGGTAAGTTATACCTTGTGAATAATATAAAAGTTTGCTAAGCTTATGGTTTATGAAGGTTTATTATTGCCTGTATTAAAAACAGGACACTTAGCAGATATTATCATTGGTAAATGATAAGGAATGTATTTGATGACATCGTGAACTGCCTCTTGGCATTCATCAGGTGAGTTCAGGCATTTCTTCCTTTAGCCTTTCCAGGCTTAGCTGTAAAATCTTGGATTCTAATACTTAGTCACCATAATGAGGATAAGTAGGTGACTTATAGAAGAAATAAGGAAGTTATTGTACATGTGCTTATATTTAATCAAAATGGAAATTTCACAAACTAGGCACCTAGCTCGGTTGGCTAGGCGCGCGAAAGGGTGCGGCCTAGACCCAGGTTCGATTCCGGGGACGGCCAATTCCACCATTTTTTTATGTTTAATATTAATTAATCGTACGGATACATGTAATTATGAGGGTTGTCTCATAAGGAGTCTTGATAATTAATCGCTTCTTATCACCCACTATATGGGCTTGGTTTTTAAGGTAACCAATCGATTTTTATCACTATATTGAGTCCTTATTTTTAACGGAACTAGGACATCGGAAAAACTGATTCCTAATGGATATAATAATGTTGAAGCAGTCTCTGAGGTATACAGGCTTCTTACTGAACTTACGTTGCTTTTTATTAGGCCTGTACTTGCTCTCATTCTCAGATTTCTGGGAGTTATCCTCCTTCTTTGGTTCATCCTTCATATTTAAAGTGTGAACAAAACTCTTCTCATGAGAAATTGAACATGGTTTTGAATGAAATTCAGAGCGAGAAGCATTCGGCTCTTTGGGATTGTTTCATGACCTTTTCCCCTGGGCCTTTCAAACTGCTGTGTTAGCCACCGCTTGGAGATTAACTCCATTAATATTGAGGTTTACGTTTGTAGTTTTATTAACTTTCGTCGCATTAATAGTATTGCGACTGTCGTCTACCTCCTCCGATTTTTCCATACTCGAAACTTGGTACTAATCACCAAGATTTAACAATTTTTAGTCATCATCCTGATGACCTGACTTAATTTAACCACGGCATTCATAAACCGTATGGGCTATTCCGTTCTGAACATTCTTAATGAATGCTTTTTGAATGTATACCTATTACATTTAGCTTAGGTCACAAAAGGACTATCAATGGCATTTAAGGTTTGGAGCGAGTCCAATACCTGCTTGACAGGGGACCATAATGTCACAATTGTCTTTGTCACAAGGACGATTATAAATAGCTCAAAGGCTAGTCTTACAAGACTTTTATTATATATATATATACATATATGGCATAGAAGCCTGTCTCGATGGACGTAGAAAGATATAGCATAAAGCCCAGTCATGAAGGATATAAATGATTATACGGCACGAAGGCCTTGTCGCAAAGGTCATTTAGATATGGCACAAACGGCCTTATCATAAGGACATTTATCAAATCTGGCACAAAGGCATGTCACCAGGAATGTTAACATTTAATATGTTAGCGTGTCACGAACGACAAATTATAGCACATAGGCTTATCATGAATGACTTTAAAACATAACTCGATGGTCTTTCATCAAGGTCCTTAATTTATTAGCCGCAATCTTATTAGATTAGGGCTTCAAGGTTTGAACGTGGTTCTTCACCTTTGGACAGGGAGTCATAGACTACTACTGTCATCGTCTTGAAAGACGATTCATTTGGCAGAAAAATAAGCCAATCAACATCACTAATGGATGTTTATATATAACCATCGTATCTAATGATATTAGTCATGATCACATCGATCATATTGACTATTAGGTTTGGGTATGATCACCCATTTTGAACAGGGGATCATAATTATCACCACTATCTTTGTCTTACCGACATTAGAATAAAGCATAGCCCGTAGGCATTTCATCACGAGGGATGTTAATATTATGATCATCATACCGATGATACTAGTCAAGATCGCAATGATAGTATAGACTATGGGATTTGAGTATAGCTCACCCCCTTGGGCAAAGAATCACGAAAGATTACAATTGCCTTGTCTCAATTGGATAATATAATATAGCCCTCAGGCAAAACATCATTAAGGATGTTAAAATTTTTAATCATCGTATTGATGATTTTCGTCATGATGGCATTGATCATATAGACTATTAGGTTTGTGCATAGCTCACTACCTTGGACAGGGAATCGTAAAAATCACAATGTTTTTGTCACACATGGACGATATAATATGGCCCATAGGCGAAACATCTCTAATGGATGTTTATAATAGGTTCATCCTATTAGATGATATAAGTCATGATTGCAATAATCATATTGACTATTTTGGCTTGAGCATAGCTCACCACCTCAGACAAGGAATCATAAAGATAACAATGTCAATGTCTCAATTGGACAATATATTATAGCCCGTAGGCAAAACATCACTAAGGGATGTTAAATAATACTATCATCGCATTAGATGATATTAGTCATGATCGTGCTATGGGATGATATAAGCCATGATCCCTAAATCACTAGGTTAGATAAAGGAATTGGAAGAATTCAATATAAGGATGACTGTTGTGATTTTCTCGAATCACATTTGTCAAGAGTGCTAACACATTCTTAGGTGTTAACAGGGATCTGAATCCCTTGGGTAGGTTTCACCATCTTGGCCGCGTGGGCTAGGTTTCACCTTTAAAATTCTTTTTAAAATGCATACTGACAGGGAAGGAAGGATATTTATTTTTATTCAGGATTTTTATCATAAATCCTAATTTATAAGTTAATAATAGCACAAATGGCCTAGTCGCGTAGACTTTATAAGCCATGATCTTCAGAGAATTGCGGCGTTAAGGTTTGAATCAAAGTTCATTACCCCTTTCCTGACAGGGAGCTGTAGGCTACCACTGTCTTTAGTCTCAGAGGACATTAACTATAGCCCGTACGTACTTCCCTTCTAAGGGATGTTTATTACGGAATTGCCCCTTAGGGAAATTCATTAACCATGGTAAGCAAAGACCATATTTGGTTAATTTATTAATCATATAGGTTTAGGATTTCTATTATAATTTATCCTAATTATAAAACATTAACAGTTTTATTAGTGGCACCCAATGGCCTGGTCACATGGACATTTATAAGTTATAAGCTTATGATTTCAGAGAATCAAAGCATGAAAGTATATTGGCATAATAGGCCTAGTCGCAAGGACAATTATAATTTATATGCCAGGATTTCAGAGAATCCAAGCATTTGAGGTTTGAACCTAGTTCATTACCTTTATCTGACAGGGAGTCATCGCTACCACAGTCTTTTGGCCCATATGGAAATGAGCAGGGCCCGTAGGCATTATGTTACCACGTATGGTTAAAACATGATCATCTTAATTAATGATGTAAACCTAGGATTCAGAGATCATTAAACTGGGTTAGGGATCTTTTGAAGAATCCTTAATAACGTGTGTGATTTCCAACGAATCACATCTGCCGGGAGTGTTAACATGTTTTCAGATGTTAACTGGGATACGAATCTTTTAAACAGGTCTTACCATCTTGGCCAGGTCTTTATAATGACACTCAGGCTAGGTTTCACTCTTAAGATTCTTTTAATATTTATCGCGGAACAATTTATAAATTGAAATGTTAATAAGGATCTGAATCTAAATTAAGGAACTACCATCTTGGCCGGTCTTAATATGACCCGAAGCTAGGTCTTGTCCTTTTTTAGATTTTGCCATTTTATTATAATGGTAGATCTTGCAAAAGGAAATGTCATTTTCCATTTATTTAATATTTCTTGTTTAGAATGAAAGTTTAAACTTAATCATTCCACTATATAAAAATAAAAGTATAAAGTTGCCCTGAGCGGGACTTGAAAGGAATAATGTTGTCCTCGTAGGGACTAAAAGATAATTGTGTCCTTATAAGGACTTATTAAGGAAACGATCTTCAGCAAGAGGAGTTTCTTCTTTATTTTATTTCTGAGTGTCCTCTCCTTGGATGCTCGTTTCATTCTAGCCGTGGTACGAAGCTCAGCATTTCAAGGCTCCAGATGTGGAGAATTCCCGTTACAGCTTCTTCGCTTGGCGACGTATCCAAAAAAAAATTTGGAAGTAAAATTTCCAGGTTAGGAATGAGAATTTTCCTATGTTAAGTCTAGACTCAGAAGGTCAAGGAATGTGCTACTGTGTCATTGAGATTAAACACAAAAGGGTAGTGTTTAATTCCCTCAACGTTGGCTCTGATACCAACCTGTCACACCCCGATTTCCACGTGTCACCGGTGGGCCCGGTGGGGAGTATCGTGACGTCATGGTTGGCAACATAATAGTCAAACAACACAACATTTATATGCACAGCGGAAGCAATTGAAAATATAATACAACCGAATTTATTATTGTAATATCAAATGTCACAATATTCGGAAGTTTATCCACAGAAGGATCGTAAATAAAATGGAGACAATAGTTCAACAGACTTCAGGCATCTTAAGCTTGCGAAACTTCTATTGATGCTAAGGAGAATTATCCAGCCAATTTCGTATAGTACCTGCATTTAGACTTTTTGGAAAATACGTCAGTTTACACTGGTAAATACAATCAACTGACTCATTTTGGAAAATGATTTAAAATTGGTTTGGATGCACATGGCATAAAAGTTTTATAATTTGATTAAAATGCACAGAGGCAAGATTAATCTTTTTAACTTGGGAGAATTATTTTAATATTATAATCTTGTGAACGAATTACATGTTCCTTGTGCGTTCAGTAGCCCGGATCTTGTCCGGGTTAAAGATCAATAGACACACCACAATATTGAGTTATACACTGACAGGTGTACGCCTACACCCCGTGCTCAGGTCGTGGCCATTTCGTAAGATGATGCCAAGGATATCCGGGACATGGTCATTAACCCCCCAAAGGCTTTAAGTAACAAGACTGTTTAAACGAGCCGATCAAATTATTCAACTACCCACTTTAACGGTGGAGATTTGATGCCCGATCAAGCGGTATGCTATATACCGTAACCCAAGCCCGTATAGGGAAAATAAGTTAAAAGTATTTACCTGAGCAAGTATTAATCACAATAAGCAAAATGCACGTAGCTTTTACTGGTTCTCCTAATATGGAAATAAGGTTTAATATAACCTATTAGAATCCTAACGGGTCTTTAATTAAGCTTAAGCTTAGACCGGCTAGTTTCAAAGATACGGTTCGTACGCACGATTAAGTGAAGACCGGATAGAATGTGATTCAGACCCGACAAGTTTGAAGACTTGTTTAATATGGGTTTATTATTCACATTCTGTATTTTGAGATAAAACCGACAAGGTTTGACCCGTTTCGGCTAATTTATGTAAACTTGTTACATAAACCGAACCGAACGCGTAATATGCGTAACGGGTATCCGTAAGAGCCATATACAGGTTTCCTAAGTTAATATGCTTCAAATATGTTGTGACATCAGTAAGATGTCTTTCATTATGCCCGAAACGTGTTTAAACACAACTAGGCCCCGTAGGGGTAGTTTGGTCATTTAAAAGTTTATAAAAGAGTTTAAGGGTTAACCTGAGTTACCGGTCTGATGTAATCAGCAAAAATACATAATTTGCTAAGTTATATCAGTAGGTTAAAGCATATATGTGAAATTTATCATTTTTCACCAAACTATGCCCCGTAGGGGTATTTTGGTAATTTCACATAAGTCGAAAAGCTCAAAACTGAAGTCTGAGTTTATCAATGTTAGCTTACTGTTAATATATTATAATTTGCCTCTTATATCAGTAGGTATCAACCCGGGTATGTCCAATATAATTTTGATACATTACTTTGCGTTAAAAACGCTTAATAAGGCGATTAAAGGCCATTTCCGGGTTCGATACTTAAATCTGATATTTTTATATTTCCAGAAGGCTTTAAATAATTTATTTATCATATGTGATCAGTAGCAAAAGGTTTGGAGTCATTTAGATATGTAAAACTCATTTTATGGCCCGTAAGGGCAAAACCGACAATTACCGGATTAAGCCTACAACTATGAGTTATGCTCATCCTAAAATTAATTAAAAATCTTTAAAATTCCCAAAATAATATATTTCATCAGTGGGTATTAAGTTTGATACCAAAAAGTAGGCTTAACTAGGCTATACGCTAATTGCGCCGTTTTATTAACATAAAGCTTTAAATTTGCGATATTGAGCATAACTCTTAATCTACAAGTCAAACTGATGTCAAACTTTGCATACAAGTTTATATATCATTCTTTAAGGTTTCTACACTTTTACATTTTCATAAATCACGTTTTAAGGTAATAAGGGCATAACGGTCAACATATGAGCAAATAACGGAAACATGCATATTAATTGGATAACTAATGAACCAAGGTGTATAATCACAGAGGGTTGTACTATCATGTAACCAAACCCAATTAAAGCTCTGAGGCATTTCTAAAACATGCCTAAACGGGTCAGAACTGAAAGTCAAAGTGAAAGTCAAACTATGTGACTTTCGGTTCCGAACCGGGTCTAAACAGGAAATTGTCGGGTTGAACATGTTTAGACATGTTCTTACACTTATTACCAAGTTATAACAATGATCCAACAGGTTGTATATGATCTACAATGTTAATTATGCATAAATGACATTTTAGACTTCCTGTTGACTTTTTAAATATAAGTTTGACCCGACCTTTGACCTGGTTAGAGTGGTGATCAGGGGAAACCCTTTTGAGGTTTCATTACCCAACTAAATACCAACCTATAACTACTTGTAATTCGAGATATGCCTGAGCCATTGTTGACTAATCTCAAAGTCAAACTGTAATTACGACGGTTTGACTTTTAGCTAAAATACTAAGCTAAACTCAATTAAAGAAGGACTAGCAGACTTACAAGAGTCCTATGCACGACTTATGATTAGTTGAGAGCAAAATTGAGCTCCAGAATGATCAGATATGCACTTGAATGATGTGAAGAACAATTGTTGCAACTAAGGCCTTATATAGTGGTTTAATCCACCATAACATGTTGACAACAAGGTCTATACCCCACCACAACTGATCAACACTTGTTGCCTAGTGCTTAGGGATGTCTAGGGGTCGCCCTCCATGTCTAAAATCCGGTTAAAAGTCGATTTTCCGCGTTTCCAGGGGTCTGTCCCCGTTTTCTGGTTCTGGGCGTCCCACGCGGCCCGCCTGAGGATTCAAGAATGTTGAAGCGGGCCGCCTGGACCTCAATAATCAGATTTTCTATTTTCTTTGTTATACAACTTGACCTTTGGTTTCACGAAGGGGTAACTAAGGTTATTTCTTGCATTATGACCCCCTTATATTTACCCACAAGGGCTTTAGGACTTATACCGACTTTGCCAAGTCCCTGAACACTTCCGGTTAACCCGAAAAGTCTTAACTTTCAATGTTTGCACTTTAACCCCTCGCACACGAATTTGATCATAACTTTCTCATACGATAACGAAACTTTATGAAATTTATACCGTGCATTCTAGTGAGCATAATTAATATTTACAAAGCTTCGGGTTTGTCAAAAGGTCACTCAGAGGTATAAATTAAACATGTTGACACATTTAGCCCCTGTAGTTTGTAATCTCTCACATTTTGCTTCGTATGATCCATGATTTATTCGTTTGATGTTATAAACATCATGTAGGGTTATTATGAAGTATATTTATTCACTGTTGACATTTAGAACCCGTATCATCACATACTTTCCATGTTTGTCAACTTTAGTCCTTTTATAACATTCTTTCACACGTTCAAACTTTATGACGCGTGTCAACACATTATAGGACGTGAATTTTCGAGGTGTTACATACAATATGGCCAGCAACACGTACACTCGGGGCGGAGCGATAGAGCGAAACATATACAGGATGACATTGGGAACATTCGGGAGTACGTGGCGGGGCACGGAGGAGACGATGATGATGAAGACGAGGACATGGATTAGGCGGGAGGAGTGGAGGTAGCCGTTCATGGTTGGAGGTCCACAGGTTAACCCCTTATTCTCATGAACAATTTCTGGCATGCGTGCCGTGTGTTGAACAATTTACTTTCCTCTAACACTTTTTACTTTTCTGCATTTTCTTTATTTTAACTTTGTGGTATGGATGTTTGAACAATGGTAATTTAGGATGCTTGCTATGGTTTGGTGTAGTGTTTATTGATAAAACAGGTACAAACGAGGCTTAGAGTACTAAACATTAGTGCTACTAAAGCCGGGACAACAAAACCGAAGCCAGAAACCTGTTTTGCACCTTTGCAGATTGTCTACACGGGGTCGTGTCCAACCGACACGCCCCCGTGCCCATTGCCCCAGACCTGCTGTTTGTCAAAATTCTGCATATTTTTACCAGACACGGGGTCGTGCTCAGCCGACACGGGGCCATAGACGCCTAGTAACATAAATTTTTTCTTTTCACAACTTTTTAGAGATTCAATCAACCTAAAAACTTATTTTTGGGACACATTGAGGACAACGTGTAATTTAAGTGTGGGGGGGGGGATGCTAAAACCATGAATTTTGCAAGTCCTAATTACAAGCCTTACACAAAACTCTATTGGAACCGCTAAACACCCCAAATTTTTTCAAAAAATTTTCATTTTTTTACTTGTCTAGGTTTAATTTGGGAATTTCAAATTTTAAAAAGGTTATATTTTTACAAATTTACAACCGATAGCGTCGTGAAAAAAAGAACCAACATAAGAAAATTATGAAACGGCATGACAAATCTAGTTAAAATTTGATTATATATACCTGATCACATAAAAACCCATTCCCACAAAAAGTGAGTTTTGAGCCTTTATTGAGCATACAAATACACATCTTTAAACTAAATGCTCATTTTTCGTTTCTTGTGTGAATAGCCGCTTGGTTCTTACGACTCTAGAACTTGCCACGACGATACATTCCCGGTCCTTACCAACTTAAACCCGAGTAAGTAAATGATGGAGGCATTAGAACTAACCCTTTTTATTTCAACACCATAATTTTTTTTTCTACCACCTACCCAAAATCCCCCTAGTTAACCCCTTTGAGCCTAAACCTTTTCATTTCTTAACCCAAATCAAATACCCTTTTAACCCTTTTTTCATTTTAAACACTTTATTTTAGTAACAAAGCTCGGTTTTCGTGTGATTTCCTTAAAAAAATCTATATATAATAATTTTGATAAAGAAGAAAAGAAAAATGAAGTTAGCAATAAACAAACAAAGCTCATCAAAAGAAGGCTTGTTTGAATAATGCTTCATTGGAATAAAAAGTCATAAAAATGTTTTGCGAAAACCCACGCTTTTTACGCCTTTCGCCCTTTTCTACTAACCACTAACCCAACCACCTACCTTTAACCCAAGCCTAACCCTTCCCCCCAAAGTCCTCTTGATATTTACAAAGGCATATAGTTAAAAAGGAGGAGGATTGATTGCTTGGCAAGCTTATGGTAAAAGTAAGTTCCATGCCGCTCTCGAGAGTTTTCACAAAAATACACCTTCGGCCGAGTGTTGAGTGATCCCTCGTGAGGTATGTGAACTTGTATATAAATGGAATTTTAAAGAGGCATGTTATGCCCTAATAAGTAATTTATCTTATGTAATGTTTTAAATGAATCATGACGAATAGGATTGTAAATAAATAAAATTAAAACTTAATAAAGAATCTTGGAAATCCTGACACTCTATGACAAGCCCAAAACCTTCTCTTCTACCCATTCCGTTTGGGAGTGTAAAGCCACATTATAAAGAGTTTTGCTTGAGGACAAGCAAAGATTCAAGTGTGGGGGTATTTGATGTGTGCAAAATGCAACATATAAATTACATCAAATGCGGCTTTAAACTAACCCTTTTTTGGTACTAATGTTGGAAAAAGTGTGTTTTTGTCTTCCTTTTGTATTTTCAAGATTAAATGAGCTCAAATGAACAAAAGAAGCAAAAAGACAGCTAAATCTAACATAAATACAAGAAAAGGGATAAACGTGCAATGTCCGACCCCTCGACAGCATCTTCCCAAGCAAAACAAGAGAACAGAAGGCTGAACACGCCCTGTGCTCAATGAGCATGGGGGCGTGCCCAAGTGTCTGCAGAAAAGACAAAGCAGTAGAAGCTACTATCACCCACCACGGGGGCGTGCCCAACGGACACAGGGCCGTGGTCAACTCTAAGATTCACAGAATCTGAGGAAATCTTGATAGTACAGATACGCTTCTACACACGGGCTCGTGCCCAGCGGACACGGGGGCGTGGTCAACTAATGCAGACAAACTGCATTTAATGACGGAAGAGAAGACGGGTGGACACGGGGCCGTGCCCAATGAACACGGGGCCGTGTCCGGGCTTCTGTGCAGGCTATAAATAGGGGTGCTTGGCTCATTTGCAAACCATCCCTTGGCAAACCACCTCTCTCACACTTCACCCACACTCCACCACCATCACAACCCACATCCACCGCCATCATCCATCATCCATCATAGAGTGTGTGAGTAGCCTCAGGATCCAAGATTGATCGTAAGAGTTCTTGATAATCAAAGGCCATGTTTGCCTAAGTCTCTTACGTCACTTGGTGAAGACAAGTGTCTAGTGTAATACTTTTTATTTTTAATATTTTCGCACTTTTTATTTGGTTATGTATTAATGACTTTAATAACTAGTTTCTTATGTTGAAGGTGAGTCTTCCGTATCGTTTGTCCGTGGTGTCTTGGCATTATTTTACTGTCTATATAAAATAAAAGATTTTCACCATTCATATCTCCACGGTCTATATGGAGGTATGTTGGCTACCTGGTCGGGGGTTAAGGGAACGGTTTGGTAAGAGTCTTGCCTTGTTCAGTGTATAAATCCTGCAAGGACCTGGGTCAACTTTAGTAGGACCTCCTTCAATACCCACTGGTATTGGATGGCGGGGGTCCGAACTCCTTGATCCCCTCATAGGTAAACTACTATTAAAACTTTAACCCGGCTACATAGGACTGTATCCCTGCTGACTCAGACTACTTAGCCGAGGGTAACGTCACCTCCAGAAGAGGGGCCTACCACAATATGCATTAATAACTTAATTAATTATCTTTCAATAATCCAACCCTTTAGGATTGTATCATTGCTGACTCAAACTACTGGGTTGAGGGTAACGTCACCTTCAGAAGAGGGGCCTACTACAATAACTAAGATAATCTCTTAAGAAGTGCAAAAGTGCGGAAATAATCAAAGGTTACACTAAACACGAGTCGGATACAAGTGATTCCTCTTGTCTATCTGTTTTTAATTTCATTTTATTTTTTAGCATTTTAGTTAGTTTTATTTTTCTAGTTTAAAACCTTTTTCTAAACTTTTGATTTGATTAGACGTTGAGGATAAACCGGTACTAAAAGCTCTTGTGTCCTTGGACGACCTCGGTATCTTACCAACACTATACTATGCTCACGATGGGTGAACTTGCCCATATATGTGTTTAGTGTTAGTAAATATCGTGTTTTATAAATTTAAAACTTGGCTAAAAAGTGTTAAAGGGCTTAAAATATACATAAAAAAATCTATAACACTCACGTACATCAAGGACAAGAAAAGAGAGAATGAGGAAGACGAAAGCAGAAAGAAGAAAGAAAAGAAAGATGAAAGTGATCGGTTTGAATTCAAGATTACAGCCGAAGAAATGCAACACTTTGCTGATGAAGAAATGGCGAAGTTGAAAGCAGGAAAATTTGAGAGCTCGGGTCAAGCTTTCATGGCTAATATCGAGGTACAATCTAAATCTGTTAATAAAAGATGTCCTAGATGCGTAGACTTTGTCGCTAAGTGTGACAAATATGCACTCCATAACAGTGTTATGATTACTGATCTGGAGAAATCTAGAGAGTTAATTGCCGCGCTTTTGAGGGCCGAAAAAGAACATAGAAGTCAGGTGCTTGCCTTGAAAAATGACATCTCTGAGTTTGAGAGATGACTTGCTCAAGCGACGATTAAGAATCAAGAATTAAAAGTTGAACTTGAAACTTGTCAAAACACTATTTTGGAAAAGAACCAATTAGTTTTAGACAAAGATAACTTGATTCTTGATCTGTAGCGAAAACTTGAGAAGTTTGAAAGTTCGTCAGATGTGTTGAATTTTTGCATAAACAATCTTCGCTCAAAGATTCAGAAGATGAGATGTTTGGTGTTGGTTACAAGAAGGTTCCACCTCCTATTAACCACAACTATACATTGACACCTTCGATTGATCCTGAAATTGTAGATTTCGTTCCTACTGCTCCATTGACTGTTGATCCTTTGAGTGAGGAAGAGTCTGAATCCGAATCGGAATCGGAATCGGAACAAAAGAGAACGAGTGATATTAAAACAAACAAAATTGATTTAAGTAAAATTAAAAATTAAGTTCAAAATGTTCAAAAGCCAAAGCCTAAAAACAAAGGTAAAAAGAATGTTAAAAACGTTTCAAAAACCAACTTTGTGAAAGGACAAAGCTTTAAAAAAGAGGGTGAATGAATTGAAAAAAGTTGAAATTCTGTCTTTGTGAAACAAAAAGCAAAAGGCTCAAATGAAGCATCCTCGTCCTCAAACAGTCAATGTGAGGATGATCAAAAAGAAAAGATTGAAAAGATTGATAAATGACGATGCTACAAATGTCGTTTGAAAGGACATTTAGCTACAAATTGTCCGAACGACAAAGGAAAGAGTCATGTTGATCCTGATCTTGATAAACCTTTTGACACCAAACCATAAAATGAACCTAAAAAGAATGAAAAGAAAAGTGTTAAAACTCAAAATGGTGAAAAACCTAAGGTTGTAAAGCAAGAAAGCAAACTTGTTTCTAAACGAAAGGTTAAAAATCAAAAACAGAAGGATCAGGATACCGATTCATCAGATAATGACAACTGTCGTGGTTCAGATTGTGGATCGGAAAGTTCTTCAGCAAAATGTAAAAGTCGTCAGAAAACCCCTGCTCGACGACCAACTCATGTAACTTTCCAACCACAAGAACAAGATCAACAATCTGGAGGTTCTTACAACCACAATGTCAGATCTCATGCGCAAAATCGTTACGTTGATAACCGAAACGTGTCACCAGCCAGATTTCATGGTCAAAGACAACATTCAGGATACCAACAACGAGATGTTTTTCATGATAATAAGCAACCAAGATTTGATAGAAATTTTAGACCTCAACATAGTCAAAACTTTGGATATCAAAACTCTGGTATTTGTTTTGGTGGAAATTCTGGGTACAATAACTGTTCTCAAACTCCGCACAATCCTCGATTTGCGAGTGGACATTCTAACAATTACCGAGGTGGAAATGTTAGAAACAACAATGAAGATGGTTATTTCAAGGAATTTTCATTTGTTGATGAATTTGACGACCTAAAACCGTCACGGCTTGGGTCCCCCACTTTAACTAATTTCCTGTTTGTGAATGCAGGAACAGCTAAAGAGAGCTATCTATATTTGGTATATCGATAGTGGCTGTTCCAGGCATATGACGGGGAACAAATAATTGTTGTCAAATTTGAAACCTACTCGTGGTGGTTATGTTAACTTTGCGGGTGAAAAGGGTGGTTATATCACGGGGTGAAGGTTCTGTGTCAAATGGCAAGATCACCTTGTATAAGGTGAACTTTGTTGAAGAACTGAAGCACAACTTGTTTTCAGTTTCTCAGATCTGTGATAACAAGTATTCAATGCATTTCACGGATAAGGCTTGCTTCGTTCTAAAGTCGGGATTTGTAGTTCCTCAAGATTGGACAGTGATGAGAGCTCCAAGAGTGAACAACACCTCTGTGATGGACATGCGTCCGGTTGTGAACTCCTCTGGTCCGGCAACGTGTTTGTTATCAAAGCAACAGAAGATCAATCTTTCCTATGGCATCGAAGGATGGGCCACGTGCATCTATACAAAATGAATCACTTGATAAAAAACAACTTGGTGTTGGATGTTCCTTTACGTAGTTTCAATATGCATAGTAAATGTGAATTCTGTGAGAAAGGGAAAATCAAACGTAAACCTCATAAGCCTTAAATCATAAACACTATCCAACAACCACTAGAGCTGCTTCACATGGATTTGTTTGGTCTGATCCATGTAACTAGCATTGGTGGTATGTCTTATTGTTTGGTTGTCATAGTTGATTTTTCAAGGTATTCGTGGGTATTTTTCTAAAAATCGAAAGATCAAACTTTCGGCACTTTGATAGATTTGTTTAAACAATTAGAGAAAAATTACTCTTTACCCATCCAAAGAATTAGAAGTGATAACGCAACTGAATTTAAAAATCGAAATATGGATGAGTTATGTCGTGATATGGGTATTGTTCATCAGTTTAGCGCTCCTTATGTTCCTCAACAGAACGGAGTCACTGAAAGGAAGAATAGGACCCTTAGCGAGGCTACAAGAACCCTTCTCTCAGAATCCAAATTGCCCGTATTCTTTTGCGCCGAAGTTGTAAACACCGCATACTATGTGTTGAATCGTGTGCTTACAGTGAAACAAGAAGATAAAACTTGTTATGAACTTCTTTAGAAAAAGAAACCAAATTTGAAAGATTTCCAGCCTTTTGGGATTAATTGTATGATCCGACGAACATCCGACACTCCAAAGTTTGGGGAGATTGAAGAAATTGGTTTCATCCTAGGTTACGAACTAGGCTCTCCGAACAAACGAGTATACAATGTCAAGAAACGGATGGTGGAAGTAGTCTTTGATATAACTCCTTTGAATTACGATCCTCCACCATCTGAGTTCAGTCCCAAAACTAGTTACGATTATGAAAAATTGTTTGATTCTTTTGCTTTACCTGATCTAACAGATGATGAGACTGAACTAGTGTACTCACACTTGATCGACAAAGATGAAGTAGATGCAGGTTGGCGTACCAGCATTCCAACAAATGTCTTTTCAAATGGTGATTCAAGAGTAAACGTTGCCAGCACGTCATATGTAAATGATGCCGCAGCTACTCAATCCTCCAATGATGCAGATTCAAGTGATTCCGATGATGACATTGAAGCTGCTCCTGAAGCTGCTCAAAATACAATTGGTGACCTTTTTGTTGATTTTTCAACATATCCAAGTGTTGGCATGTCATCTGAAAATGTTCAAGCATCTAGTAACGCATCTATTGAGGGGGAGATCCTGTCAAATTTGGGTACATATCTGCAAGTTCCAGCTGTTCCTGTCACTCGGACAAATAGGAATCACCCTATTGATAATGTTATCGGAGATACGCGTGAAGGAATAATGACTCGAAGAAGAAGTCTTAATGATATGCAGTGTTTATTCACAGAAATCAAAGAGAAAGAGATTTACAGCTTAAGCCTGAACGAATGCTTTATTTCGTAGATAGTGCGGAAAAACTACCACATGGCGCTGAAAGACAACTCATGGTGTGAAGCAATGCAGGAGGATTTGTCTCAGTTTGACAAGCTGAAGGTTTGGAACTTGGTAGATCTTCCGATGGGCCAGCACGCGATCAACACTAAATGGGTTTTTAAATGTAAAAGGGACGATAAAGGTGTCGTCGTCAGGAATAAAGCTCGTTTGGTGTTGCAAGGGTTCGATCAGGAAGAAGGGATCGATTACACGGAAGTTTACATGCCAGTAGCTCGACTTGAAGCACTTCATTTGTTCCTAGCCTTTGCTGCTCACATGCGTATTAAAGTCTATCACTTAGACATCAAAAGTTTATTCCTTTACGGGAAGTTGCAAGAAACTGTGTATGTATCCCAGCTGCCGCGTTTTGAAGCTCCAGAGTCGTCGAACAAAGTGTACTTGCTGGACAAAGCTTTATACGATCTTTGTTAGGAAACTTTATTTGTAAGTATTGAAGAAAATCACAATCAACTGGATCTATGAAGAGATAACAGTCCTGAAGTGTTAGGATCGGAGGCTCTCATGATTGTGTTTGTTTGTATAAAATGAATGATCAATGAATATGAAAACATGTAAAGTGCAGCGGAAATGAAAACAAACTTTGTAAACACAATCAAATGGAGAAAATAGTTTGATAAACAATTGCTTCTCATAGAGTCAAAAGATTTACAAATCAAAGCAAAAGATTACAGATGCTTACAAACTAAACTCCCCCTCAGCCTGATGCCCCAAGGTTGGTTGCACACAAGATGAAAGGATTAGACATGAGGAGAAGAACCCGCTCAGTTAATCAAATGTAACAGTACAGGGTACTGTTACATTTATAGGCACACCAAACCACTGAGGTATCAAAGCTGACGTCACCATGAAAGTGACATCTAACAACCTAACAACCTATAAGCACTGATCTATAACTACTGATCATACAGACACTGATTACATACTAACTACTGATGTATAAACACTGATTCTTCATTACACTGATGTAGTCAACCACTGATATCTAAGCATCAGTGCTTTCTTCAAAGGGTGATCAGACCTTGAATGGGCAGTGCTTTAACTCTTCAGCAGTGCTTGAATTCCGTCAGTAGATTGAGCTTCAGCCTTTAATCTTCATCAGTACTTTAGTGTGGTCAGCAGTTGCAAGGCGGCAGTTGTACAGGACAGTGGTTTGGCCATCAGATGTTCTTCAAATCACTTCCAAGGGGAAAGTCTAATGTAAACAGCTGCTTATTATGGATCCACTGCCCTGATCCGGTTTTGGCTTTACATCATCTGTTCCTCTGGTAGGGTTCAATCCCAACAATCTCCCCCTGGAACAGATGATGCCAAAACCCTTCATTATTCTGGATCTTTATTACCTCATCAGAAGTTCCTTAGCTTGTCTTTTAAATTCTACTTCAAAGTCCTTGGAACTTGAGTCTTCCTCATCCCTGCAAAGTGTAAGCTCAAGGAGATCTTGCAGATCTTCAACACCCAGGCCCAGTGCTTGTTCCCTTGATATGTGCTTCACTACACCATTAGATCTGAGCAGAGTCAATACATGGGTCTTTTGATCAGACTTCCACTTTAGTATTTTTGAACCTAATGGGTTTCTTGGGAGAGGTTTATTAGCTGATGAGTTTGGAGATGGTGGCCTGGTAAGGACTGCATGCACAGAGTCTGCAACCTTTGATGACACAGGATTTTCAGCCAGCATTTGTTGAAGAATCATTTTTATAATGTAATCTTCTGCTGCTTTATCCTGTTTTGTCTCTTCATCCATTTGTTTTTTTTTTTAATCTTCTTTTGTCTGAAGATAACAGCAGTTGGAACAGTGTTTTGAATAGCAGTGTTTGAGGTAATAGGTGATTGACTAACAGTTGTTGAAACAACTTGTGTTTCAACCACTGTTGCCATTACAACAGATGTTGTAACATCTGTTGTCTTCTGCTTTTTAGCAGGGGATGATGGTAGTGATTTTGTGGTTTTTGGTGGTGATGGTATATTTGGTGGTGTAAGTGATTTTGTGGGAACAGAAGTTGTGGTTGATTGCCTTGTTTTTCTAACAGGACTCTTCTTTAATGAAGGACTCTTCTTTTCTTTTTGCAGAACTATCCTTTTCACAACCAAAGCTCTGCTCTCATCCCTTACCCTTTTAATATCAGCAGTGGTTTTGAGACCAGCTGAATTTACTGGTTTTGAGACCAGCTGAATTGACTTGACTTTGAACGATCCTCATTTGTGTATCTTCATCATCTGAATTTTCAGGGTTTCATCACCTCCCTTTTCCTTTTCTTTGACAGATGTTTCAGCAGAAGTTACTGAAAGATTTTCCTCAGAGTCATTTTTCTCCCCCTTTTTGGCATCATCAACTCTTTCGAAGATAGTGCAGAGGTTGAAATAAATTCCACAGCTCATCTGGAGTAGGAGCAGATGATGGAGTAGCTGTTGGAGATGGTGCAGCAGTGGATGGTACCGTTTGTGCTTTCAACAACTGTTGCAGCATGTCTTTGATTTCTGCAACAGATGTATCCAGTTTATCAATTCTAGCCGTCAATTCTTGGTACATTAAACCATCACCCAACTTAATGGGGTCATCTGATTTCCCACTAACAGTGGTTGTAACAATGGTTGATTTGAGGAAGTGTATCCCAAAAATCATCCACTGTTGCCCCTTTTTCTTGGTACTGGGGACTTCTTTCTTCATAATGAGAAACACTTTTTAGTGAATCAGTGAAGACTGGATACACAAGAGTTCCCAGTGAAGAAATTGCCTTCAAGGAAGTCTTATTGATGAAACTACTGTCCAAGTGCAAACCAGTGGGTTCAGCACTTGTAGTAGCTGCTTCACTTGAACTACCACCAAGAGTTACTTGTAGCTCAAGGGGTGTAACCTCCTCAGTTGTTGCTGGGATAACAGAGGTATAAGCATCAGACTCAGTCACTTGTTGGAGTATACTCTCAGTGATAGGTGGTTGAGAGGAACTGATTTATTTCTGAGTTATATCCAAAGCATGCAACAAGGTCATTATTGATGGTGGTATTTGTGAAGTGATGACGGGAGTTGAAAGTGAATTTGCCCCGGGCAGTGGGCTGTGGATGATGGAATCAAGTGAATCCATTGCTTCATAAGATGGCGTCCCTGTGATTACAACCTGTTCTTTTTGTGAAGAAGCAGGAGGAGTTTTAGGCATGGGTTGAGACCTTTCTACCATCTGCTGTGAGGAAGTAGCAGCAGTGGTTTCTAGTGACTTTTGTGTTGTCACAGGCAGTTGCTCTGGGATCTCATCTTCCAGAGTTGCCTTTATTGCAGGTTTGGGGGGCTTTTGAATTTTCTTTTGTTTTGGTCTTTTGGTGGATTTAGGTGTGGGTTTCACAGCAGTTGTGTTACTGCAGTGATCACCTTGAGCAGTGGGCTCAGCAGCAGATATCTGAGGAGCAGTGGTAGCTGCTAAAATCTGCTCAGGTACCTCTGCTTTTGTTTTGGAATTTTTTGATAGCCTTGTAAATGTTTTCAGGTGTAAGGCCATTTATTTGAAAAAGTGATGATGGCATCTGATGCATACAACTGTTGAATAACACCTGTCCACGGGTAACCTCTGTTGTAAATCAGTGTTTTGCACAAACAGAGGATACACTTTGGCAGTGGATAGATTTTACTATTTAACAGAGTTTTAATGCCATCAGTGCTTTGAACAGACTTTGAGGATTTATTGAAAAATTCAATTTTAAACTATTTTTAAGGTTATTTTTTATTTTTCTAAAAACATTTTTATGCTATTTACACATGGAACACAAGAAAGCTTGCTTTAATCCATGTTTAGCACTCCAATCATAGGGATCAAGTTTTTAACAGTAGATGAATCCAATTTTTAAGTTTGTACATCTACCACCTGATCTTTAGGATGGACATGTTAAAGATGAAATCAAACCTTTTTATAGCAATCCCTCACAAGGTGATGTCTGATAATGAATGATGGTGAATCAATGAGATATTGAACTTTTGATGATATATTTCAGCTACTTGACTGTCCTGCATAAAAACAATCTTTTGAGCAACTATACCAAAATTCAATAACATATTTTGAAGTTACAAACAGTTGGACTTTTCAGCAACAACAGCAGCATCACAATATTCTTCAATAAGTGGTTATGGAAACATCTGCTTGCTTTTTGCCTAGTCAAGAACACTAAGCTTATTGCCTAGGTAATGACATCCTCCTGATGTAAGCTTTCACACTCTTGGTGTTGGTACTTGTCTGAGTACAATAAATCTTGACAATCATGCTCCTAGCATATGCAATGTTCTTTGAGGACCCACTTTTCGCCAAATAGATTCTCATCCTTTGACTGTGGCACAAGATTTTCAAACTTGTTGTCACTGAACTGCCGAAGCTCCTCTTAAATGACAGCTACCCAACTTTCTGTCTTTCAGTGCTATAAGGCACATGACTTGTTGATGGAATGGTAGAAAGTCAAGAAGAAGACAAAGGTTTTGGGATAAACTTTTTATAAGAATCCCTTCCAATTGATGTTGTCAAGTGTATGGTAAAATGGATGTGGTTAAAAAGGATTGAGGTTTAAAAGGTGAGGCTGCAGATGTGAGTCATCTGAGCTAACAACTGTTGGTGACTTTAATGATCCAACAACTGTTTGAAGGTGACAGTGGAGGAATAAAAGGAATTGGTGATAACCAGTGTTGATTTTTATCCACTGTTAGTAGATTTTTATCAACAGTGGTTGTGGACTTGGAAATAGAGGTGAAGGGCTACTTTGATCAAGCAATTGTTGAGGTAGCAGTCAAGTGATTTATATCCATTTTTGATGGACTTCTATCAGCAACTGCTGGTGGATCAGTGGGTGAGCTTTACCAGCTGTTTTGTACATCTGCTGCTCAGATGAAGGAAATGATTTTGTCCTGTGATAACACAGTATCATGTCCAACATCTTTTGATGGTGATAATGAGATATCTGCAAAGTAACATCCTTGATAAAACACATTTTAGATGCATATTATCAAGATTAGCATATTAGCAGATTTTTACAGGGATTTGTATTCAAGGTTTTACTACTTATCTATTTCCTGTTTTAAACATTTGATAAATTTTGACAGTAGTTGAGTATCCCAGATGATGGCAACCTTCTCACTTTGACTACACATTTTGTGTTCTAATCCTTAGAGTAAAACATGAGTAGTCAAGAATTTTAAGGTCTGTTAGCAATCAATCTTTGATCTGTGATGAAAACATGAGTTTGAAATGACCTTAACTTATTTCACCATCTCCTTTTGATCTATTTTCAAGGACAATATCACCTAAAGCAAAAAAATATAAGGGATCTACATCCTGACAGGAATTGAAACTTTTACTATATAAAAACAAGTAGAAGTTCAAAATATATCATTCTCATAAAAAATGGAGAATAATATATCCTGTTTTATTTAGAAAAACCTTTACAAAAAAAATTAAAGGTTATTCTGAAAATGACATCAAAATGGATCTGGTACATTTTTTTTTTTAAATAAAACTCATAGTCATATCATTCTCAAGTCTTATGAAAATGGTCAATGATTTGAATAACCACTGTTTGAGACCATTTCCTTGTCAATTGATTGCTAAAATGAGGAGACATGTACACATAAGTTTTGAAAGTCCTGTTATAGACTTTATTACCATGTGATGACACTGAAAAATTTTGTCTAGTCCTCTTTGTAAGCTTAATCACTAGTGATACTTTTGTTACCTGAATTTCCCTTAATCAATGAATGCACACAGTTGCTTGATGACCATTGTTCACCCAATTTTGGACTCTTAAGTGTTTTATGTTTATACTCTTTTCTTCTGACTTCAAAAGTTTTGAGATAAACACACTTCTGAGTTTTTGTAATTTTTCTTCTTTCCCTTTTTGCCCTTTCCATAGAAGAGTATTGAAACTTTTACTGGAAGGTTTTCAAGGAAAGAATACTTGATCCAGAAACATTTTCAGCAATGTTTTGAGAGATTTGGACATTTTTGCACAAGCTTATGCCAAATTTCACATTACCCATGATCTGGACATATTTACTGCTGATTTTCTTAATGTATTCTTAACACAATTGATTTTGGTCCTTTTGAAGGAACCTCAACCTGTTTTTCAATACAAAAGATCTAAATTACTAAAGTTCTAATTTCCCTCTTTTTATGTAAACAAAAACACTAATGTTTTTATGAGCATAGGTTTTTGTTGACCTGAGGTTCACACCTTAGAATTTTATGAAAGCATCACAAATATCAAAACAACAGTTGAAATTAATTTTGAAAAGACAAAATAATTCTTATAGTTTAGCAGATATGTCTGCAGATCTGACAACTATAAGTGACTTGTGCATAATATCACTTGTTGAGTGAGATTTGTGTGTCATATGACATCTTGGTTGATTTACAGAATTTTTGAATAACCATTTTGATCATGATTTACTCGTTACTCTGTTTTTCAACTGAATGCAACCAACCTTAGTATCAATGAATTTTGAGCTGAACTGTTATGTCAAATTGATTGTTAGATCGAATTTGACTGTCCAAGCTCTGATACCAATTGTTAGGATCGGAGGCTCTCATGATTGTGTTTGTTTGTATAAAATGAATGATCAATGAATATGAAAACATGTAAAGTGCAGGGGAAATGAAAACAAACTTTGTAAACACAATCAAATGGAGAAAATAGTTTGATAAACAATTGCTTCTCATAGAGTCAAAAGATTTACAAATCAAAGCAAAAGATTACAGATGCTTACAAACTAAACTCCCCCTTAGCCTGATGCCCCAAGGTTGGTTGCACACAAGATGAAAGGATTAGACATGAGGAGAAGAACCCGCTCAGTCAATCAAATGTAACAGTACAGGGTACTGTTACATTTATAGGCAAACCAAACCACTGAGGTATCAAAGCTGACGTCACCATGAAAGTGACATCTAACAACCTAACAACCTATAAGCACTGATCTATAACTACTGATCATACAGACACTGATTACATACTAACTACTGATGTATAAACACTGATTCTTCATTACACTGATGTAGTCAACCACTGATGTCTAAGCATCAGTGCTTTCTTCAAAGGGTGATCAGACCTTGAATGGGCAGTGCTTTAACTCTTCAGCAGTGCTTGAATTCCGTCAGTAGATTGAGCTTCAGCCTTTAATCTTCATCAGTACTTTAGTGTGGTTAGCAGTTGCAAGGCGGCAGTTGTACAGGACAGTGGTTTGGCCATCAGATGTTCTTCAAATCACTTCCAAGGGGAAAGTCTAATGTAAACAGCTGCTTATTATGGATCCACTGTTGCAAAACTTGATAACTCTGTTGCAGAACTCAAAGATATGTTACAACAGGTGTTACAAGTTCAGAAGGTACAATCAACTGCTGTTCCACCTCAAGCATCTGCTCCACAAAGGGCACCTGCTACAAATGAGCTCTGGAATCTATTTCAATCTTTTCTCCAAAAACAAGCACAATTAGCAGATCAGCAACATGAAAAACATGTACAACAGCTGAGAAATGCAATGGAGTCAAGGTTCATGAACACTCAGGCTGATTTAAAGGCTCTCAAAACTCAGATCTTGCAAACCACTGGCACTGCTCCTCCAAAAGTCCGATACATTTATCAACTCCCAGAAGATAATGCCAAAAAGGGGGAGAAAATTAAGGAGTGGAAAAGGAAGGGTATAGAAGATGGTCTTTATCTTGAACCAGAGAATTCAAACATGACCAAAAAGATCCCTTTGCCAGATGGCAGCAAGAAGATTGATGTAACAACAAATGCACTAGCAGAAGCAGTTGCTAGTGTGAAAAGAGATAGAGAGGCCAAAAAGAAAGCCAGGGTGGAAAGAATGGATCATCCAGATCAGGGTACTTCTGGGTCAAAGGATCATGAAAATCCTGTTGAGGAAAAGAAGAAGCCTACAAAAAAAGTAAGGCAACCCAAATCCATTCCAACCAGACGTTCAAAGTCTGCTCAAAAACCACAATACAAAACAGCTGATGCAACAGTAGTTACAAAAACTACTGCTTGCCAAACAGCTGTTCCATCAACACACACCACTTCAACACACACAACATCCACTGCTTTACCATCATCACCACCAAAAACAACACCTGCTGACATACAGCAGAAGACAGCAGATGTTATAACATCTGTTGTAATGACCACAGTGGTTGAAACACCAGTTGTTTCAACAGCTGTTAGTCAATCACAATCCACTGCCACTACATCTACAACCACTGTTCCATTCAAAACATCATCAGTCTCTCCTAAACCAAAAAGGAGAAGGCTAATTTTAAAAGATGATGACACACCTCCATCACCAACATCTTCAAAATCCCTATCACTTGTCACTATTCCTAAACCCATACCTTTCTCTTCAGCTCAAATTGTAAAACCACTACCTCCTGCTGGTGTCTCATTTCCTCTGGAACTCATTGCAGTAAGAGAAGAAATCAAATCATTTTATTATGAAGATGACCCAGCCAAAAGGAGTTTGCCATCAATTTCAAATTATCCCAGGCCTAACAACATTGAAGAATACTTGAAGCTCAAAGCCAAACAAGCAGAGGATATTGCAATCAAAAACAGAAAAGGGAAATCTGATAGAGAATTTCAACAAAACTATCAGTTTTTACTCTCACAGGTCAATGCTATGGAGCGTTTTGCTAAAAATGTATGTCAGAAAATTTCAGAAAGGGCAGATGAGTCCTTAAGAAAAGACTACATTGAAAACATCATGACCTACAAGAAATACAAGGGGGAGAAACACATGTACAAGAACTGGACCATTCCTGAGCTTGAAAAAGAAGCATCCAGGATTCAAGACATGATCAAAAATAAGGTCAAGCAGACTCCTCCTGAAAAATTCAAACAATTTGAAGCTGAAAAGATGTTAGAGCTGAGGAGAATGAAAGAGGAGCTGATTATAGCTGATTATGGGTCAAAGAACTCTGTGACAAAGTGGGGAGAAGATAGAGTCAGGGCAACCTATAAAAGATTAGAGGAACTCAGAAAGAAAGATCCAAGAGTTCCACAAAAGCCTGACTATTCCAAAGCAGCGGTTTCAAAAAGACCACCAAAGCTGCAAGTCAAAAGAACCACTGCTCCAGCTGGTGCTGCCATCTACAAAAGAAGGAGCAAAAACCAGTTTAGCATGGAAACAATTCAAGATCTTTTAGCCGGAGATGCCATTGTAAAAGCTGGCACGGAAGTAATGATAAAAGAAGATCTTGAATTGGAACAATCTGCAACCGCTGCTCAGCCAGCTATGAACAGGCCAGCCTCACCAAATACTTCTGCAAATAAACATCTCCCAATAAACCCACCAGGCTCAAAAATACAAAAGTGGGAAACTGACAAACAGACCTGCGTATTGACTTTGCTCAGGCCTGGTGGAGTAGTGGAGAAAATATCAAGGGAACAAGCTCTTGGCCTGAGTCTTGAAGATTTGCAGGATCTCCTTGATCTTCCACTTAGCAGGGATGATGAAGATACAGATGCCCTAGACTTTGAATTACAATTTAAAGGTCAGATAAGGGAGCTGTTGATGAGGCAATAAAGAATTCCACAAATAATAAAGAGTTTTGGCATTATCTGTTCCAGGGGGAGATTGTTGGGATTGAACCCTATCAGAGGAACAGATAATTAAAGCCAAAACTGGATCAGAGCAGTCGATCCAGAATAAGCAGACGTTTACAGTTGGTTCATGCAAATCTCTCCCCTTGAAAGTGGTTTCATATCTGCTGACCTCCTATCTGCTGATCTTACCAAGTGCTGATCCACAACTGCTGCCTTGCATCTACTGCCAAGTGTTAAAGACTGATAGAATACCAAAGCTCTGCTGACTCAATCTACTGCCTTGAGTCAAGTACTGCTGATCCGGACAAGCACTGCTGGATTCACAGCAGTGGAAGGATGCAGCAGCTGTTTAAGTGTCTTTCATATAATAGATTGTAATAGCAGTAGTTACTACATCAGTGTTTGTATAGATCAGAGGTTAGAGTTTGTTAGGAGGTTAGATGTCACTTTCATGGTGACGTCAGCTAAGATGCTCAGTGGTTTGCAAGTGCCTATAAATAGTTCAGTACTTTGTACTGTTCTATTAGCTCTTTCACCACATCGTCTTCTTTGCACGAACAAACTACTGAGCTCTGGCTGAGGGGGAGTTTGCATTCTTACATCAATCATTGTAATCATTGTTGAAATAAATTCAATCTTTCGATTCATTGTGTAAAGATGTTTGATAAAAGTATTACTCTCGTTTGATTGTATGCAAAGTTTGCTTTCATCTTATTTCCGCTGCACAACTCTTTCATTTCCATCTTAATTTCAAACAAAAATACAATCAAAAAGAAACTCAGATCCAACATGAAGATCCCAAACAAGAAGAAGAAGATCAGATAGGACAACTGAAATGCACAGCATCTACTTCATAGAATCACAAGTTGATCAAGAGCTGAATTGGATTATCAGAGTATGTCACTTCTGTTAGATCTGATGATATTTCTGATGAAATATAATCAGTTTCTGACGATTCTGATCATCAGGATTTTTCTGATGATTTGTTCACCAGAATTTCTGATGAAGTGGTTTATCAGAAATTCTGATGAAGTACCCCACTTGTCTGAAATCAGCTCTATCCTGCCACACTTATCGAAGCAAGTTGACATTATTGGATATCATGATTAAAAAGGCAACTTGAAAATTGGATTCAATGAATATGTCAAATGGCTACTTTTTGCAGGACTTATTGCATGAATAAACTATTGTTTATTCATGCACCCAGCCCTCTATAAATAAAAGGCTCAACCAGCAGAAGATAATTGAGTTTGAAGCTTAGCATTCACACATACATCAAAACTCCATTGCCCTCTCACCCACAGAATTCAAGATTCATTGTATTAGATAATAATCTTACAATCACCTTGTAAACCATTTTGTTTCAAAGTGATATAAACTTGATAATTCTGTAGGTCTTGTTTCTTGAAAGTCTGATTTCCATTTCCGCACATCTTTTTCACATCTACTGAAATCACTTGCCATATTACGTGAAAAGAAGTTGTTAAGGCCATACTGGGTCCAACAATTGGTATCAGAGCAGATTGAATAAATTATTTTCAAACGATCAATCGCTCATCTTCTTTTCTCTAAATATGGCCAGCTTTCAATCCTGGAATAATTCTTTTAACATTGGTTCTATGTCCAAACCTCCGACTCTGGTCAGAGAGGAATACCCCCAATGGAAAATCAAGATGGTCAATTTCCTTAATGGTCATGACCGAGCTCTGTTTCAATCCATTGAAAGGGGTCCACATATACCAATGACTGAAATACCAGCTATTCCAGCAACTGACCAATCACCTGCTATCCTTGCCTCCCGAGCTCCCAAAAGTGAAATACTTTGGAGTGAGGAAGACAAGGAAAAGGTGGCTGGGGATGAAAGGGCAAAGTCACTTTTAATAATGGCTATCCCCAATGACATATTTTCACAAGTTGATGCATGTTCATCAGCCAAGGAAATATGGGATCAGTTGGAAAATCATTGTGAAGGAGGAGAAAGGATGAGAAGAAACAAAAGAACAAACAATGTCTCATCATATGAAAGGTTTAAAAGTTTGCAAAATGAAAGATTAAATGATACATATCTAATATTTACAAAACTTTTAAACGAGCTAAAGAAATTTGGAATAACAAAGTCAAATGATGAAAGAAACATAAAATTTATTGATGCCCTTCCTAGAGAATGGAGAAGTCTAACCATGGCTTTCTCTTCAACCTTAGAACTAGGAAACATGAGTCTCCATGACTTATACAACATCTTGATCCCCAGAGAGGAAGAAATATTTGAAGAAACCATTCAAAGAGGGGGATCTTTAGCTCTTATCTCAAACTCACAAAGAAAAATACCCACCAATGATCCACAACCATCAAACAGCCAAAGTTGTGAATTTTTTTATACTTCATCAGATTTTCAGCTTTTGCTGAAGCAATAGCACTGCTCACCAAAACATTTGAGCAGAGGTTGAGGGGAGGAAGCCAGAGATACCAGAGAAGTGACAGAGGAAGGATGGATGGGAGATCTAAAGAGGAAGTTAGATCTAAGGATAAAGGGAAGGCTGAAGTTGTGTGTTACAAGTGCAAGCAGAGAGTTCACTATGCATCAGAGTGCAAGACCAAAAAGCTCAAGCATGTTGCTTATTATGAGAAAAAGCTTGAAGAAGCAAAGAAGCAGCAACAAGTTAGCTTAATTGCAGGAACAGATACATGGTTATCTGATGATTCTTCTGATGATGAAGAAGAAGAATTGGCAAATTTCTGCCTCATGGCACTGTCTGAAGGCTTACCAGAAACTTTAGAACAAAAGGTAAATTTAGACAATCTTGATCTTGAACACAAGCTAAACAAGCTCATGTCAGATTTTCTAAATCTGCAAGAAAAACATCAATCGGATATTAGAAAATCTGATGAGTTGCAAAGGACTATGAATAAAATCATTCTTGAAAACCAATTACTCATAGAAGAAAGTTTAGATCACAGAGCTAAAATTGAGTTCTATGAAAATGAAAGAAAAGATCTTTACAAGAAAATCAATGATAAAGAAATTAATGTAAGAGGTTTTCAACAAGCCAAGGAATTTATAAATTTCATTGAGTCCACACCAAAGAACAAAGGAGAGGGTTTAGGTTATATAAGATCAAATGGAAATAAACCCACTGTCTTTGTAAAAGCAACTCATCAGATCTCTGATAAATTAACATCAGAATCTGATTCTAAATCTTGCAAGACAGCCTGTTCTGAATACTCTTTTGAAAAACCAAACTTCAAAACAAACATAAGTGAATGCAGTCAAGAATCTGTAAAGACTCCAGAAGCAGTTCACTCATCTTTTCAAAATTATCCACTCATTCCATCACAAGAGAAAATATCAGAAAATTCTGATAAATCTTGTATGTGTGTTGACATACTGAAGCTTGTTCAACACCATCTTCAAAAGAAAAATGAAAAATCTGTTTATGGCTCAGCATATAACAGAATTTCTGATGCAAAACCAAGAAGAAAAAATAAATTGATTAGGATCCCATCAGAAAAAGTACCCAAGCATGCCTGGGTACCAAAAACCCTCTAATCATTCCATTTCAGGACCATCATGTGCAGCAGATCTGGTACTGCGACTCAGGAAGCTCCAAGCACATGACTGGGGACAGGAGCTTACTCAACAACTTTGTTTCAAAGCTGGGTAGAATGGTAAATTTTGGAAATGGAGTGAAAGGGAGGATCATGGGATATGGATGCATATTGTATGGATGTTTGACCATAGAGAAAGTAGCCTATGTTGAAGGCTTAAAGTATAGTTTGCTGAGTTGTGGTCAATTCTGTGACAAAGGTTTTCAGGTAACCTTTTTACCAGAAAAATGCTTGTTAATAGGTATAGATGATAATAAAATCTATTTAAGTGGGAAAAGAATAAGAAAATCAATTTACTATTTTGATTTCAAAGAAGAAAGTGAACATCCAAAACTATGTTTATTTTCAAAAATCAACAAAGGTAGTAGTTGGTTATGGCACAAAAGGTTAGCCCACTTAAATTTCAAAAACGTAAGTAAACTAGCAAGCAAAGGTCTGATAAAAGGATTACCTTTGATATCCTCAAAGAAGGATAAAATTTGTGAAGCATGTGAGATGGGTAAATCCAAGAGAAGCTCACATAAATCAATTTCCGAGTCTTCTATTTCACAAAATTTGGAACTCTTACACATGGATTTGTGTGGACCCATAAGTACAGAAAGTTTTTCTGGAAAGAAATACATACTAGTAATAGTAGATGACTTTTCCAGGTACACATGGGTAGAATTTTTGAGAAAGAAAAGTGAAACTCCTGATCTGATCACTAATTTTATCAAGAAAATTGAAAATATGTTAAAACTAACAGTCAGAAGGATCAGATCAGACAACGGAACAAAGTTTAAGAATTCAAAATTTGAGAATTTTCTTGTAAGTAAAGGAATTTCTCATGATTTTTCTGCTCCCAGAACACACCAACAGAATGGGGTGGTTGAAAGAAGAAATAGGACCTTGGTAGAAGATGCTAGAACCATGCTTACTTATGCTAAGCTGCCCACTCATTTTTGGGCAGAAGCTATAGCAAATGCATGTTTTACCCAAAACAGAACCATAATTAACAAAAGGCACAACAAAACACCTTATAACATTATTAATGGAAGAATTCCAAGTGTAAAATTTTTGCATACATTTGGTTGTAGATGTTTTGTTTTCAATGATTTTGAAAGCCTTGAAAAATTTGACAGAAAAGCAGAAAAAGCTATTTTTCTTGGTTACTCTTTGTCCTCAAAAGCATATAGAATTTTTATTCTCAACACAAGGACAATCAGAGAAAGTCTGTATTTTCATTTGATGACTCATCGGAAACAGAGGTTTCTGATGAATACATGAAAGAAATAAATTTTTCTGACAAACAAGAACATGATAATTCTTTCAAAAACAAATCAAAAGATTCATGTACTAACTCTGCAGAACAAAGGTGTAGTACATCAGAAGCACATAATTCTGATATCTTACACACAAATGAGGCACCTGTTCAGGGGGAAACTTCAAATCCATCAGAACCAACAACTTTTCACAACAAGTTAAGATGGATCAAAGGACATGTTCATTCTGACATCATTGGCAATCCTGCAGATGGTGTCAGAACAAGATCTGCAACTGCACATGAATGTGCATTTTCTGGGTTCTTAAGCAAAGTAGAACCCAAATCTGTCAAAGAAGCTCTAAGTGACCCAGACTGGATACAGGCTATGCAAGAAGAGCTTGATCAGTTTGAAAGGAGCAAGGTATGGGATCTGGTACCCAAGCCAAAAGACAAATCTGTCATAGGCTCAAAATGGGTATACAGGAATTAGTCTGATGAGAATGGCATAATCACCAGGAACAAAGCAAGGTTAGTGGTCAAGGGTTACTGTCAACAAGAAGGTATTGATTATGACGAAACTTTTGCACCAGTAGCTAGATTAAAAGCTGTAAGAATTTTTCTTGCTTATGCTGCATCCAAGGATTTTAAAGTTTATCAAATGGATGTAAAATCAGCTTTTCTGAATGGTAAAATTGAGGAAGAAGTTTAGGTGCAACAACCAGAAGGCTTTGTTGATCCAAAATTTCAAAATCATGTGTACAGATTAAACAAAGCCTTGTATGGGTTGAAGCAAGCTCCTAGAGCCTGGTATGAAACTTTATCAAACTTCTTACTCAATTCTGGGTTTACCAAAGGAACTATTGACACCACACTTTTTCTCAAAACACACAAAGGGCATACTTTGCTGGTCCAGATATATGTTGATGACATTATATTTGGATCAACAAATGAAAAATACTGTAAAAAGTTTCAAAAATTGATGACCAGCCACTTTGAAATGAGTATGATGGGTGAGTTAACTTTTCTTAGGGTTACAAGTTAAACAAAGAATTGATGGAATATTTTTGAGTCAATCAAAATATGTGAAAACAATTCTACAAAAATACTCACTTGAAAACTGCTCTATTTCAAAAACTCCCATGGCAACAGGGAACAAGTTAGATTCTGATAAAGATGGAATATGTGTAGATATTAAAACCTATAGAGGGATGATAGGATCATTGCTATATTTAACTGCAAGCAGACCAGATATTATGTTTGCAACATGCTTTCTGGCCAGATATCAATGTGATCCTAAAGAATCCCATCTAAAAGCTGTAAAAAGGGTTTTCAAATATCTGAAAGGCACATCAGAACTTGGTCTCTGGTATCCTAATGATACAAACCTTGAATTAATTGCATTCACAGATGCAGATTATGTAGGGTGCAAAATTGACAGGAAAAGCACATCTGGTGCTTGTCAACTCTTGGGAAAAAAATTGGTATGTTGGGCAAGCAAGAAACAAAACTGTGTTGCCACATCAACAACAGAATCAGAATATGTAGCAGCAGCAAGTTGCTGTTCACAAGTGCTGTGGATGCAAACTCAACTGAAAGATTATGGAGTAACTCTGACAAGAATACCAATTCTATGTGATTCAAAGAGTGCTATTGCAATAACAGAGAATCCAGTTCATCACTTAAGAACCAAACACATAGATGTCAGATATCACTTCATAAAAGATCATGTGGAGAAATGTAACATAGAGATGTATTTTGTTCCAACTGAAAACCAAATTGCTGATATCTTTACAAAACCTCTTGATGAAAAGAGACACAATTTTTTGATCAGCAAACTTGGCATGGTTAATTTAAATGATGAAGATTTTTCAGAAAACACTATGACACAAATTGAAAACCAAAATAATGATCATCAAATTTCTGATAATCAAAGAACAAATCAACTGGTTTCTGACAAAGCAATCCATCAATCAGATGGAACATCAGAAAATATGATGAATCATCAGTAAATGATGATTTATCAGATAATCTGAAGAAATATCAGAATATCTGGTGAAATCACTAGAAATTCTAATATAAAATCAGAAACCAGGTTGAAACATCAGAATAATTTGTAATCTTCATAAACTTCCATCTTCATGTGTATAATTTGTTTTTGTATTTTTTTAATTAAAAAAACAAAAAGGGGGAAAAGTAACATGCATACTGATAAAATTCAACCGTCTCTAGAAATTTTTTTCAGATTATTGGATTTTATTTTTACTGCCAATGCATGCAACGTCATTTTTTCATAAGAAACTTAAGTGACACGTAGGCACTAGAATGATTAGGAGCTATGAAAGTAGCCGCCTAGTTATTAAATGCTTACTCACACATGGGGCTTAGTAGACTGTCACATTTACTGCAACAGATATCGTCTTAATTGAAGAGATGAAAATAAATTTTTTTTTGGTTGTTAATATCATTTATGAGGAACTATCACTTTCATCTATAAATATTAACAACCTGAAAAGAACTTACTTCACATCAAAATCATCTCTTCAAAAGCCCTTTGACAAAATTTTCTTATCTTAAAATGGGTCGCCCAAAATTGATGAAAGCAACTCAATTCCCTCTCCCATTTCACAAACTTCATAATCTTAGATTAAGATCCAACTTGGAAGGACCTGCATGGGAGGACTGCAGGTTTGTGTATAATATGATCATGCGAAGTCCTTTGGGCTTGCTGTATCATCACATGTCACCATTTATCCAAAACTTCTCCAAGAGTTCTGGTGGAACTCTGAAATTATTTTTAGTGGTACTTCCATGTGGATTGAGAGTGAGGTTACGGGGGTAAGAATTACCCTAAAAGAGGAAACAATCAGAAATGTCCTCAAACTGGGTAATGATCATGAAATCCAATTTCTGGATAAGGCAGATGTGCAACAGACCTTGACTGAAATGGGATATCATACATACAACTCGTCAAGGGCGGTTAGCAAATCTGGGTTTATACCACGTTTCCAGTTTTTGGTAACACAGCTAAGTGTCTGCTTCTCCAAAAAGATTGGACACTTCAACGAGCTGTCCAATAGGATGATGGAAGTGGTTCATGCTGTTGTACAGGAAAAACCTTACAACTATGCTAAGTTTCTCATGAGAGACCTAGAAGCAAACATCCACGACCGTCAACCTTTTCTGATCTACTCTTGATTCGTAACCAAGGTGATCACCAGTCAGCTGGACTTCGGAGGAGTGAGAAGCTGCTATCCAAGGGCCGAGCTGGTACTTCAAGAAAACATAAGTGAGCCCACCCTGGTGCCATCAACGAATCACACCGGTCGAATAACCAGTCTCTGGTTATATGTGAAGTGCATGTACAACGTGTTGGAGGAGGAGGAGGAGTAGTTGTTGTTTGTTTTTCTTTGTTGTGTGTTTTATTTTTTTTATATATATATCATGTCTGCTTTAATTTCTTTTCATTTTTCTTTCAGAAATGTGTCAATAGATCTAGGGGGAACTAACACAACGTGTCTGATAAAAATAAGGAAAAGCTGGTGAAATTCAAATGAAATCTGACAGATTTTAAGTGAAACTCAGAAAATCTGATAATCAATCAGAAAATCTGGTATTTATTCAGAAAACTCATCAGGCCAGAAAATCTGACAATAGATCAGAAAATCAATTATTTTTATCAGAAAAATCTCTTGAAAATCAGGAAGTTTGACAAAACATCAGAAAAACATTGCTTTTAACCAGATTTAAAGAAACTTATGACCATCGAAACTTTTGAAATAAGTTTCTTTCAAAATATTTTTTTTTCTGAGGACTGGAACAAGCTGTATGAAAAAAAAATATACCTCCTGTATATCAGAACAAAGGTGTGGAGTTCAGAACTGCAGAACAGCAATGTAAGTAAAAAATCTCGGAACTCTACTTATTCCCTCTCATCTCAAAAAAAAAATCTGATGATTCATCCTCTGTAAATGAATCAAATGAATTCTGATGATATATAAAGAAAATACAACTCTCAAAAGTTTTATTCAAGATTTTCTGATATATATCATCAAGAGGAAAACCTGGGAAGATACACCAACTCGGAAAAAGGTTTCTATTGGACCTTTTTGAAACAAAAAGTGTCCCACATGGAGAAAAGGTGCAAGTTGGACTTTAGTGTTTATCCGCAAAATCATTGGAATCTCTAAATCTCTTTAAAGGATTTACATTAAATTAGAGATAAACCAAAGGTTTTTCAAAAACGGTTGTTTCCTTAAAGGATTAAAACATCATTAAAGTGTCATTAACCACCTTAAATACAAACAACCTACGAGAAACACTCAAAAATCTCTGTCTGTATACACTATAAATACCTCATTCAAAAACAGAGACTTCCATCTTCAACCTTCAAACTCTGAACCCTAAAACCCTTTTCCGAAACAAAAACCCAAATTCTCAATGGCAGCTATCAACATCAACATACCACCAATTGAACACTCTGTTCCCTTCATCACTAAATCTGAATTTCTTCCATTAAAGAGCAACAACGAAGCAATGAATGATAACATTGAAGAGTATGATATAAAGTGTCAAATTCTCATTGAATTCTTAACTAGATGCCCTATAGCTCAAGCTCTCACAAAGACCAGAGAGGTACCACAAGAACTCATACAACAAGTTGTAAAAACTCTCAAACTCTCAAATCAACTCGAGCTAACAGCACATGTGTGGGGAAATATCTTTATTACAATATCACCGGAGAAAATAAGGGAATGTTTGGAACTACCCTTAAACCAAAGCTATGAAGAAGCACCAGTAAAAGAAGATATGTTCTCATAACTTGATGCTGTAATGGGTTACAAGTCAAAGATTTCAAAAATCAATGAATTCAAGAGAAACAAGCTACCTGCCTTCTGGCAAGTTTTAATGGAAATTCTGAACAAGTGTCTACCATCAAAGATTGGAGGTACGGATCAGATAAATATGAATATTCTAACAATCATGTTCAGTCTCATTAGTGGGTTGAACATTGATTTTGGAACAGAAATATTTATTCTGATCAGAAGATCAATTCTGACCAACGCTGGAAGGATAGATTTACATCTACCCTTTCCCAAATTTCTGTCGATCATAATTTCTGATGCTTTTTCTGAAAGGAACCTAGAAATTCCTGCATCAGAAAATATGTGGAGTACAGAAATTATGAGACCTTGGACTGCTGTAGGATCTTTGAAGTCAGATTATGATATACCTGCTCTATCAGAAAGAATGATGAATCTGATACCAGAAGATTCACCATACAGAGCAGAATATCTGAAGATGTTGAACAAAAGGCCAGAAAACAAAGAAGTTTTTGAAAATGTGTCCCCCATGGAGCATGATGCACAAGAGTCAAGCACACCAAGAATGGAACAGCAGGGTGAATCTGATCCTTATCCAGCTAATAAAGATGTGAATATAAGTCCTGTGGCAGAAGAACATCATGCTGAAATCTCACATATAGGAGAAACAGGTGCACAACACTCCAAACTAAACTTATTTCATTTCTCTGAGAGTGATTCTGATGAATCAATTCAAGGAAAATGTGAAATTTTACATAGAGGCACTATTTCTGCAAAACAAAATGTGAGTAAAACTAATGACCCATTTTCTGAATCAGATTCTGAGGAGGAAAATGTGCTGGCAACAGGTGGAGATCAGTCTACTGATCAAGGAAACCTGGATGAGAAAACTAAGAGTTTCTCAACAACTCATGGAGAACCTGAAAAGGTTCAAGGACATGAGGAAAACCAGAACTTGAATGTGTTTCAATTTTCTGGTGAGGATACAGAGAACTTGGAATTTTCCAATCCTCTTAACCTCAGAACAGCAGAGAATGTGTTTTCTGCTAGTGTTAGAAGGAGAACATCTGTTGTTTCTCGTATTTCCCAAGGACATCAATCTATGTCCCCTAAACAACTTAACAAGGAACTTGAAGACACAACTGCTACTGTGAAAACAGCCACAGAAGGAAAACTTGATCTGATACCGGAAGAAATCAGAAATCAAAAGTCAGATATCCAAGTTTTATCAGAAACTGTCAAAGCTGTGCAGAAACAAACAGAAGACAATGCTACAACCCTCAACAAACTGCAAATGTCATCAGAAAACAGAGAGAGCTCATCAGAATTCGAGAAGGCTCTTAAGGAACTGCGTGATATCAAGAAAAGATGGATCAGGTTGCAACTGCAGGAGAAAGTTCAAGTTCAGGAAAGATTCTTGAAGAAATACAGTTCCTCGGAGCCAACAACAGCAGCATGGCTGAGGCTTTTGAGAAACTGTTGATAGAATTGAGTGCACAAAGAAATTAAGAAAACCAGGAGTTTCAGAAAATGAAGAAACAAGAAGAAACAAATACTCAAATTCTCACTAATGTTCATCTGTTAGTAGAGAGATTGCAGTATAATGTTGCTAGATTAGCAAAAGTTGATCTTCGTGAACTGAAAGACCCAATTCCACAAAGAAGACAAGCAAGAGGATCAGAAACTCCTCAACAACAACCAGAAACCATTCAACAAGATCAAACCAAACAAACAGAAACTTTAACAGCTCAAAAACAGAAGCAGCCCATGGGTCCACCTCCAGATAAACAAAAGTTACTCATGGGTCCTCCACCAAATGTCCCAAAGCCAGACACATCAAGGGTCCAGCAGAAAGAACATGTTCCAGTTCAGTCATCCTCTAGAGCCATCACAGGAGAAACAGAGTTCAGCATAAAGATGGATACAAAAGAGAAGAGAAGAATGGAACATGAAGTGACTTCCTCAAAAAGGCCAAGAAAAGAAATGATAGAAGATTCAGAAGGGAACATCAGAGAAATGGATGTGCTGAAGGGTGATTTACACACTATTATATACCCTGAAGAACATCTAAAGGATTACTACTGGAAAGGTCCAGAAGACAACCCAAAAAGGCCACTCTCTCCATTAAGTAAAGGTATTGTTGAAAACAGAAACAATGGAGGCTGGGTAATTCTGCACAAACACATGACCAATCCAATAGTATCCATTGAAAGAATCGATACTTTGACCACTAGAGGAGGCATCTTAGGTAATGAGGGACAAAACAAGTATACCCTGATCAGAAAAGATAACAGTGTACAAAAGGTTACTGATGCAAATCTGGCTGATGATATTCACCCAATGGGCATAGTCAAAATGAAGAATATCATTGATAGAGAGAAAAGTGGCTCAGTGGTGATCAGAAGAGCCCTTGACAGCCTCAAAAGTGCAGGAGCAAAGTTATACAAAAGGGCTGCACTGGCAGACTTTGATCTGTGTATCAATTTTGAGTACAGCAACAAAGTATTAATACCTCCTCCCAACACCAGAATTCCAGCTGAAATTCCTTCTAAGCTTGTGAGAACTGGAGCAATCTTTGACAAACCAGAAATGTGTGTAGTCTTCAAAGATGCTAATGAAGAGAAAGCTTTGTTCAGAATCAGTGAAATATGCAGGTACTCAAATCAAACTCTGAAATATATAAGGAACTGCATGAATGAAAAACAAGAGCAGCTCAAGAAGAAGGGAAAGAACAATGAACAGCTGAGAAAAACAATTGAAGAATACATTGAAAACTGGATGGAGTCAAGAGGATGGTACGAAGAGATGTACAAGGAAACTCAAAAGGCAATTGAGTACAAGAAAAGGCTGAAATCAGGAGACAGATACAGAAGTGGAGTGAAGATTAATTAATGAATTGATAAGATTAAATTTTTGTTTTTGAACAATATTTTATTTTTGTCTGTTTTATGGTTGGTTTGACTATGTTCTATGTTTCTGAACTTAGTTGTTTTGAATTTTTCTTTCTAGAAGCAGTTGAAAGTTGTTTATGTTAGATATAGAGGTAGTTCATTTTCTTACAATACTTAGGGGGAAACTGTTAGGAAACCTTATTTGTAAGTATTGAAGAAAATCACAATCAACTGGATCTATGAAGAGATAACAGTCCTGAAGATCACAAACAAGAAGAAGAAGATCAGATAGGACAACTGAAATGCACAGCATCTACTTCAAAGAATCACAAGTTGATCAAGAGCTGAATTGGATTATCAGAGAAGGTCACTTCTGATGGATCTGATGATATTTCTGATCAGTTTCTGACGATTCTGATCATCGGGATTTTTCTGATGATTTGTTCACCAGAATTTCTGATGAAGTGGTTTATCAGAAATTCTGATGAAGTACCCCACTTGTCTGAAATCAGCTCTATCCTGCCACACTTACCGAAGCAAGTTGACATTATTGGATATCATGATTAAAAAGGCAACTTGAACATTGGATTCAATGAATATGTCAAATGGCTACTTTTTGCAGGACTTATTGCATGAATAAACTATTGTTTATTCATGCACCCAGCCTTCTATAAATAGAAGGCTCAACCAGCAGAAGATAATTGAGTTTGAAGCTTAGCATTCACACATACATCAAAACTCCATTGCCCTCTCACCCACAGAATTCAAGATTCATTTGTATTAGATAATAATCTTACAATCACATTGTAAACCATTTTGTTTCAAAGTGATATAAACTTGATAATTCTGTAGGTCTTGTTTCTTGAAAGTCTGATTTCCATTTCCGCACATCTTTTTCACATCTAATGAAATCACTTGCCATATTACGTGAAAAGAAGTTGTTAAGGCCATACTGGGTCCAACAATCTTCATCAGGCTTCTCGTGCTTGGTACGAGACGTTGTCAAAGTATTTGTTAGCAAACGGATTCACTCATGGTGCAATAGATTCCACTATCTTCATCTTATTGAAAGGGAGAGATTTCCTGACTGTGCAAATATATGTTGATGACATTATTTTTGGTTCTTTAAATGAAGAGATTTGTCGGGAATTCGAACAAGTGATGAAATCAAAGTTTGAGATGAGGGAAATGGGTGAGCTGAAGTTTTTCCTGGGGTTGTAAGTGGATCAGGAAGTGAATGGCACGTATATTCATCAGACGAAGTACGTCCATGAGACCCTCAAGAGATTCAACATGGAAGATAGTATGCCTTACGAAACTCTATTGCCTACCAATCACAACCTGTCAGATGAAAAGGACAAAGTTCCTGAAGTGGATCCTTCGGTTTATCGTGCAATGATTGGTTCTTTAATGTATCTTACTGTATCTCGACGCGACATAATGTTTTCAGTGTGTTTGTGTGCTAGGTACCAAGCGACTCCAAGAGAATCGCATTTGAAAGCCGTCAAACAGATTTGTCGCTATCTTAAAGGCAAACCAAGACTTGGATTGTGGTATCCAGTCGAGGGAGGCTTGGATTTGATAGCATATGCGGATGCGGATTTTGGCGGGTGCCCGATCAACAGGAAATCAACCTTTGGCGGCGCTCAACTGCTTGGAAGAAGTCTGATATCCTGGCAATGCAAAAAGCAACAATCTGTGTCGGTGTCCACATGTGAAGCAGAATACATCTCCGCTTCGAGCTGCTGTGCTCAAATCTTGTGGAATCCAACAGCAATTGCGGGATTACGGTTTGAATTATATACAAACTCCCATCATGGTAGATAATAACTCAGCTATTTCAGTAACAAATAACCCAGTACACCATTCACGCACTAAACATATAGATGTTAGGCATCATTTTATTCATGATTGTGCTGAAAACGGTTTAATTGATGTAGTTAGAGTTGACACCTTAGAAAACTATGCACACCTGTTTACAAAGATATTTGATCAGACGAGGTTCGATAACTTAGTCTGAATGATCGGGATGATAAACCCTGAGTAGGATGGTTGCATAAGTCCTCATGGAAACTTTATTTTTCTGTTCCTTTGTACAGGTTACTGCTTTTCGTAAAACACAAAAATCGAAAAAGTTTTTACTTAGTTGTAGGATATTTTTACAAAAATCTAAAAACATTAGAAAATGAAAAATTGAGGACGCGTTGATTGTGATAAGATATGATAGTACATCGGCAGTCATATCTTTTACAGGGTATCTTACAAAATTAAAACCTAAACTGTTGATAGCTTCATTATATGTTGTAACCATAGGTTTTACGTGTTAATAGGAACCTGTTTTTGATATATAAAGATAACGAACTGTGTAACTTGTGTGTAACATATCTCGGATATATGGTCTTGGTACCATAATTTCGTTTGAGAGATTACCAAAATTCTGAGATACTAGGTTTTTATAACTGATTATTATCTGGGTATTATATTTGGTCTTCTGATTTTGCGTCGCCTAGACCTCGTATATAACTTTGCTAAGCGCTTCGTTTGTGTGCAAACCCTCCAGGTTGATTTCTTTTCTGCCTAACAGTCATCACCAAATGATATGTTCAAAGCTTGTCACCACCGGGTGAACAACTGAAAATATATGTTACCACCGGGTACATAATACTGAAAAAAAATGCCAAAGTGCAGCAAAAGATACCAAACCGTTGGTACACCACCTAAAGTTGAGCCTTCATCTCTCTTTAGGTATTCAATCAAAGGAAAATTTGGCTGATTTATTCACAAAAGGACTTCTCATTACTCAACATAATGAGTTATGTTCTTCAATTAACATGTTTAGGGGAAGGTTCAAATGAAAACCACTAGTTATTGTGAAAACTCGAAAACTAATTAAAAAAGCCAAAAAAACATACCAAAAAAGTATTTATTTTTTTTTTTTGCAAACCAATTTTCGCAGGTTTTCTTATATATAAAAAAAATTTCAAAAAAAAAAAAATTTTTTTGTGTAGTGCACATGTGTAATACTACACATGTGTATGTGTACTACACATGTGTATTATTACACGTGCCCTACACAAAAAAAAAAATCTTTTTTGAAAAAAAGTTTTTTTTTATATATAAAAACCAGCGATTTTTATTAAAAAAAAATTTTTTGTGTGTTTTTTAGTTAGTTTTCGAGTTTTCACAATAAAAGTGGTTTTCATTTGAACCATCCTCAACATGTTTAACCCTTTTGGTTATTAAACTGGGGGGATGTTAAAAATATAAGCGTCCTAATTTTTACAGTTTAATATAAGTTTTAAACATGTTTCTAATATATTTGTTCATTTGTGTTGTATGAGGGCTGGAGAGTAATGGGCTTGCTTGAAGCAGTGTGGGCTTATTTGCTGATATGGGCTTGGTGCAGATATGGAAGCTAGTGGGGTGATGCTGGTATGGGAGTGGGACTGCTTGTTGCTGACAAGAGAATAAAAGACTGTTATAACAACTTAACAACTCACAAGTTGTTATAACAGGATCCGGGTTACCCAGGTTTGATTTGTACAAGTGGGCATCTATATAAGAGAAAACCCCAAGTATTGTTCACTCATTACTCAGATATTTTTTTAGAGCAGTTCTCTCGTTTCTCTCTCTAAATGGTACTTAGGGTTTCAAGTTGTTCATCACTAATTCGTCTTGTTTTAGTGGTATGTTGTGAGATCTAATTAGTGTCTGGTCGATAATCATCTGTAGTGAGTGTTGTGAGTTGTTGATTCTTGTTTTTGTTTGAGTCTTCTGTGTATCTTGTAATCTTCATATCTTTTAGGTATAATAATATTCTGCTTTGGGTCTTGTCAACTATCATCTTCATACCATTGTTTTGACATTATCACTACAAGTTTATTTACACATAGTAATAATAAATTCTAATATCTTAAGCTTGGATCATTTAAATTTTTTGGGTTGTCGAATCTCAACCGCCTTTAATTAGCCTGACTGTATTACACAAGTGATAGATAAACTGATATAATGGTATATGGGCTACACATGCATTTTATTCATATATACATCATACACTTCTTACGGGACAAAGTTTAAACAGTAGTCATAAAATATTTAATGACAAGACATCATTTATTTGCTTATATATAAAATTTTGATATGACTGTCACCACTCCTTCAGAGTCCACCACAATTACCTATACATGGTTGAACATGAGGTTAAGAATACGGCCAGCTTCGGATGTCATGATAGGATCAAGCAGTGGATTCTCTTTCTTAATTATAGCCGATACCACTTCTCCTTTTTCCCCTACAAGCTCTGGCCATGAACTCTTTTCTATTGCATTTCCTGATTGTGTGCTGTCATCGGATGTGACCACGGGCTTTCCTTCCACGGAACATCTCACTTTCTCCATCTTGTTCATCGATGGCAGTCCTGATCATGATTAACAACTATTGTTAACATATATGTTTCTTTTTGAACCAACTCAAACAAATATGTATACAATGAAACTTCACGTTTTAGGCTATGTAACTTCGTTATATGATAAAAATGAGTTAACAATATGTATACAATGTAAATTTCTTCATTAATAGTATTTTCTATACTTTATTTGTTTTATGCAATCAAAATCTTAGTTTAAATAAAATACAGAAATATACAAAAAAAAATTTGAGAGAACTCCTTAGATTAGCGGGTGTGGGGCGTTAGTTGGGGCGGGGGATGCCAGGCAACGCTGGCTAACTCACACCGTCCCAGCGTTGGCCACGGTGTTGCCCCGCTAGCGTGGCTTTGAAGCCCGGCATTGGGCGGGGGGCGGTCTGAGGTGGCTGACTTGGATTGGCTGGTGGCATATGACCGTTTGGGGTAGCCGTTGGTCAACCGCTAGTTTATTTAAAAAATTATTTATTTTTTATATCTTATAAATACTCACTCGTTTTTTTCAATTTCTACCACTTCTCTACATCTCTACTTCTTCTATCTCTATATTTTTTTTATAAATTTAACCCACTTAATCCTCTACACCGACTAGTTGGAAGAAATTGTGTTGAAAATGGACACATTCAATTTCATCCAACAACAAAGAATCGAGATGAGAAAAAATATCCAAGCCGCATACGATTAAAAAATATCTCTAAAAGAAAAACGCGAAGATATGAAATTTTTCGTCATGCCGTCGATCAACTTAGCCGCCCAGAATTGGAATTGACATCGCAAATGAAACAAGAAATCTTGAAAATATGATTTGGATAAATCATGAACTTTTTAATCTTTTTTTATTTTATGTAGTTTTTTTCTTAATTTCATTTGTAGTTTTTAAAAAATTATATGTAATTTTCTATTTTAGTTAAATTAAATTTTAAATAGTAAAAAAAAACTAACAAAGTACACAACACATGGCTGGCCACGCCATCCGAATAGGGGTGACAATGGGTCGGGTTTGGGACGGGTTTAGGTAATCCTAAACCCAAACCCGGTTAGAAAAGCTTGTCCCAAACCCGTCCCAAAATCCGTCGGGTTTCTAGCGGGTAAATACCCATCGGGTATCGGGTATACCCGCGGGTTTCGGGTAAACCCGTTAATTTATAAAGATTACTCGTTGGGTATACTCTTCTCAAAACCCATTGGGTATCTATCAGGTAACTACTAACTAGTTACATTTTGTATTGTCATTATAAAAATATATATTAAAAAACTACAATGTATACGGAATAGAATACCTATATGTGTAAAAAATGGATGTATCATATATATGCATATTTAATAATATAAAAGAAATTATATCGGGTATACAATCGGGTAAACGGGTACACTTCATCTGGTAATTGTGTCGGGTAAACGGGTATATCACTAAATCCCAAACCCATCCAAAACCCGCGAAAAAATAAAAACTATTCCCAAACCCGATTAACCGACCCCAAACCCGTCCCAAATATGTCGGGTTTCGGGTTTACCCAACGGGTTCGGGTTTGATTGTCATCCCTACATCCGAAGCCACGCCACGCCAACCCACACCCAACCCAACCCAAGCCCCGCCACGCCACGCCACGCCATACCTTGTGGATCCCATATCTGTCACTTGTCGATCAATGCCCCCAAACCAAACCCCCACACCCTACAGCCTTAGTTTTCAACCCACCACATGTTTGGGTCACATGTTTAATATTGTTATGAAAACATTACAAATCACTTTCATATCAATATGTATCTATTGTCTGAATGTTTGTGAGGACCGTCATGATTCGCCACCATACATTTGTACCAACCCACAAACAAATATACTACACGTTTTTGTTACTAGCAAACATGCTAACACCATCCAAATTTGAACTTCTGAGAAGAAACGGTTATTGGATCAACCCAGTGACTAAAAACGTATTTAATTAACACACTATTTTTAAGCATAGTAAGATTAGATGAATAATGGGTTGCTGGTTCTTGTAGCCTACTTCAGTTAACTAATATACATTCCATACAGGCTCTCACCGGTAACTATATACATGTTCTATGTTCTGAAATATTACTTGGGGTTGGGGGCTTGGCCGCACCTATTCTTAAATGGTAGCATTTTGATACGGTCCTTTTATGAAAAAAATATATATATTTATTACATTTTGTTTTATTGTTAACTGTTTTCCATAGAAAGAATCACATACTAGGATACAAGGATTAGGTGAAGAAGACCCATCTCTTCCAAATAAGTTGGATCTCATCAAACTTCAAAATAGTTATATATGAATTAAAAAGTTTAAAGAATGTTTTAATTGGTTAAATAATCCCCACAACAATTCTGATGAGCATTATAGTATAGAATTAGCTCACAAAAGTCATAAATTTTGCATCTAATAAATTGTAGGATATATATACAAATAAAAAAATCTTGCATTTTATCAAATACTTGATGTCCATTTCAACATCCATTTCAAGATAAGTTCAAGTATTCGAGTCTATCACCAAATGCAAATTTGTAAAGATACGTGCATTGTTGTCCTGTAACTTCACACAAACCAAAATTAGTAACATTCAAAATTATGTTAAAGTTTTTGAGAGCCACATACCTAAAAATATCATATAAATTAACGTTGTAGAATGTTTAATCGCCTTTAATTAGCCAAGCTAAATTACACTCTCATTTGAGTTATTTGTTATCACACCGGTTAGCATCTAAAACTGCAAATCATAAAAGAAGCGAATTATTAAATAAGTGATAGATATACTCATATACATGCTACACTTGCATTTTATTTACTAAAATCATATTGAAACAACATACAACTTCTTACCTGACAATATTATTTAAAACAACAACAATCCTAAGATACAACAAGTACGCATCGTTTATTTATAAAATTTTGATACTACAAAAGCACACCTTATAAACTAGCCAATGATGGGTGTTTTAGTCACCAATCCCTCAGCATTCACCACAACCCTCACACGGTTGGACACAAACATCTGATCCATGGGAGAATTTTCAGATATTATGATAGCATCAACTAGTGGATTTTCTTTCTCAATTATCGCTTTTGCCACTTCTCCTTTTTCCCCTACAAGCTCTGGCCATGAATTCTTTCCTGGTACAATGAAATCAGGTACACTGTCGTTGGATATGACTTCAGGCTTACCTTCTACGGAACATCTCACTTTCCCCATCTTGCTCATCGATGGCAATCCTGATCATGATTAACAACTTTCGTTAAAATATGTGTAACTACATGTATATATATTTGACTCATTATATGTATGATTTGTTTATTTGAAACGTACGAAGAACTGGAGAACCACGGGTAGTGATCGTTGGCTTTTGGAGCAGAGACAAGGAGGGTGATGAGATTGGAAGAGAGGTGGAGATGGATGCCATCTTCTTCTTTACTAGAGTTGCAAGAACTTGAAGCTTTAAAAATGGAGATTGTTGTTGAAAGTAAAGTGGTTCGGTTTGTGCTATATATAGACTTGAATGGTTTATTAAAATTATTATATTTTATTTATTCAACCACATAAATTGAAATCTTTACATGACCAATGGTTTCACTCCACGTCGCATGGCATAGCTACATCGTAATGAGATATTTGGTTTCTATATCTATACCCCTAGTATAGCCCTGTACAGGCCTGTAAGCGGCATATAGAAGCCTCGTACAGGCCTGTATATGTCGTATATGTGACTGATTTGACTTTGTTGAAGACATAAACCCTATACGTTGCATACAAATTTGTACGTGACGTATATAGGAGGTCCCATTTTTGGTATCTGGTTAGAGAAATAAACCTTATACGTCACATACAGGTCTGTATGTAGCGTATATAAAAGTCCCAATTAGGTATGCATATAGGCAACAAGGTGTGTGAATATGCACACCCTTCTTTATATCATTAATAATGCAAAAACACGCATAGCTTTTACGTTCTAGGCAATGTAACCTCTATGTATAATAAGTTAATAAGCATATATACCATGTAAAATGTGTCATTAATAAAGCAAAAACACGCATAGCTTTTACGTTCTTCGATCTCTTGTACTCCCTGCATCTGTGATTGTCCCCTCCTCTCTCCCTTCTTAAGCTTGCTCCTGGTAATAATCAATAAAACCCTTTTTTGTTCTCGTTTGATCTTGTTGTTTTGGGAGTTTCTGGGTTTTAATTGTTGGTTTAAGTTGGTCATTCATGTTGTGTTGTTAATGTTACTGATTTGGTGGTGGTGGCCGCAGCTTTGGTGGTGGTGGCAGTGGCGGATTTGGTGGTGATAGGGTGGGGTTTGGTTGCAGAGAGAGGAGGTGGTGACTGGTGGTAGTCGGAGATAGAGAGCGGCAGCAATTCCTCGCAACAACCCCAAAACCCTAGAACTTGGTGGGTTTCCGGCGTGGTGGTTGAGAAGATTGTGGTGGTTTCTGGCAGTGGAGGTGGCACTGAGTCATGGTTGCTGGAGGCTAGCAGAGATGAATATTCAGTGGTGGCTGCACATGGTTTTTTAATTTCTTGAATTTGATTATGATGTGTAGAAGAAGCAAAAGGTTGCAGGTCACCTGTGATGGATGAATAGATCCGATGGCGGCGACGGGGTGTCCGGAAGACAGGGGTGGTGGTGATGGATGAATAGATCTGATGGAGGCGGTGGTGATGGATCTGAATCGGAAGACAGGGGTGGTGTCTGTGTTGTTTGTTTAGAGAGAGAGAGAGAGTGTGTGTGTTTAAAGTGAGAGAGAGTGAGTGAAAGGGAAAAAATGGTATTTATATTTGATTTTATTTTTTTATTTATACTATAAATAATTAAGTAGAAAGACTAAATTGCCCTTAGTTAAATAAATTTAACTGAAAATTTTAACCAAGTTAGTGCTAAAGGACGAAAGACGTACTAAGTTTTCCAAATAAAGGACTGTGGCTGTAATTATTAAAGGTAAAGGTCATCTATTGCAACTAGCTATAAACATAAAGGACGAAAAGTGTAATTTTTCCTATTTCCTTTCATGTTCATTGGTGTCCTTTTAATTGCTTTCGATTATTTATCTCTCATTCCAAGCTAACAAACTTGAGGTTATAAATGGGTGGTTTGAACTAATAAATGAAATTTTTGAAATTGAAGAGTTGACGAAACACTTCAAACCAGAATTTATTTCACCATTAGAAGTTAATTGTTAAAGGAAAGTTAAAAATTAATATTTGGGGTGAGAAACAGTTTAACGTGCGAATGTTACAAATAACTAAAATAATTATTATTGTGCTACTACAAAACTATATCTTAATAATTATTACTCTAAGAATTGTTTGTATTTCATCTTAACAAGAGGAGCCGATGTAGGTCCACCCGGAGGATCGAGTTAACCTCTATTCCTATTTTCTGACAAACCCGAAAGTGCGGAATCTAAACGGGTAAGTTAAACCAAGTTACGAACACGTAAGACACAAGATTCAACGATTAACACTCAATGTATTAATGCTATGAAACGGTTACAATGCGGTGTTTACAAATGGTCTCTGTAAACTCTCAGTGTGTGTGTGTGTTACAGTGTGTATATATACTGACAGGTTGACGAACCTTACGTCAGTGGGAACTTTAAAGTTCATCATGGGGAACTTTAAACTTCGTCATGTGGAACTTTAAAGTTCATCATGGGGAACTTTAAAGTTCATCATGGGGAACTTTAAACTTCGTCATGAGGATCTTTAAAGTTCATCATGTGGAACTTTAAACTTCACCATGGGGAACTTTGACAACAGCAAACAACTTAACAGTTAACACACTAATATGCATACTGCACACACGTAGTTACATTAACATCGTACATTACAAAGTAAACAACGTACCGAGTCAAGATAGGAGGATATCTTGACTTCGGCCTTCACCTCGTAGCCGAGTCGAACTGGAACGATCCCGGAACGATCCGTGTCCACACAATATGCATCAACAAACTCCCCCTTGGACGCTAATCGTTTCGAACACATCACAAATAGGAATTGTAGCAACAAACTCCCCCTTGGACGCTGCTCGTTCTTCCACTCGTTTCGTTATCCATCTCGTGATGGTTCGTTCATTCTTGTCATAGGATCTTCAAAGTCTTCACGTTTCGTAAGTAGAAAGTGTGTTAACAAACTCCCCCTTGAGTTATGCTTGTGAACTTTTGATTTTCAGCACTTTAGATCCTTGTGGTGTTGATTGATTGGTCAGCGGCAACTCGATCATTAACTTTCAAAACTTGCAAACTCTGACCGTTTATGAAGATTCAGTCGTTTTGGTTTTCAATCAGATTTTCAGGTAACGAAGATTCGAGTTCCAACATCGGTTAATCAAAACTAAAGCAGAAACAAAATCTTTTTGACTTTTATAAAGTTTAAATTAAAACACACCTAAAATCTTTTTGGTATTTTGAATATTTCAAACTTAAAGACTGAAAGCAGTAAATAAATATATACAGAGTTGCAGAAACATATCTTGAACCGTTTGGAGCTCCTTGCACAATGATCGATCCTAATGGAAAGTTTGGGGCAAAAGCTATTGAAGGTCACTTTCTTGGTTATGCCACCCCGAACTTAAGAGTCTGGAAACTAGAGACTAAAAGGGTTGAGGAATGGTCTGAAGTCAGAGTACAAAGGCACACATTGCCAGTCAAAAATCCGGGTCAACCATGGATGTTTGAGTACGATGACTTTTTCAATTCGATCAATGTTGAAGCAGTTGAAGAAAATGCTACTGCAAGGATGTTTTTTGAGAGTAACAACGCAACAGATTCACCGTTGGTTCGTCCAATTATTGTCAATCAAGAACCATCTTCAGTGAACAATAATGCTCTCGACAATGAGGATTTTCATGATGTAACCGAACTGAACGAATCTTCAGAGGATAATGAATTTCTAGATGAAGATCAAGAAGCTCCAACAACAGCTGTACAAGGTACTTCGGAAGCTACTGCGTCATCCTCTTCGTCAGTTCCGGGTATTGAATTGGTTGTTGATCTTAATCTCAACAATCTGGGTACAAATATTCCAGTTCAGGATAATCCAGAAACAAGGATTCACAATACCCATCCTCAACAAAACATCATCGGTAATGTACAGAGTGGCATTCAAACAAGAAACATGTTGCGAAACAACAACAACGCAGGCTTGTATGCGGCGATTCGAGAATCTGGTCAACAGAATGATTGATCTTTCGCGTGTTATGTCTCACAGGAAGAGCCAAGAACTTGGAAAGAAGCTTTGAAAGATAACTCTTGGGTTGAAGCAATGCAGGAAGAACTGCAACAATTCCAGAAACTTGGTGTCTGGAAGCTCGTAGAGAAACCTGCTGATTACAAGAAGATTGGTACCCGTTGGGTGTATAAATGCAAAAAGGACGACCGTGGAATCGTTATTCGAAACAAAGCAAGATTGGTCGTTCAAGGTTTTCGTCAGATTGAAGGGATCGACTACAACGAAGTCTATGCAACAGTTGCACGTCTGGAAGCAATTCGGATCTTTCTGGCTTATGCCTCATTCAAAGGATTCAAGGTTTACCAGATGGACGTCAAAAGTGCATTCTTACATGGTCTAGTCGAAGAAGAGGTGTATGTTGAACAGCCTCCAGGTTTTGAAGATCCTATTCATCCCGATCGGGTTTGGTTGCTGAACAAAGCTCTCTATGGTCTACATCAAGCACCACGAGCTTGGTATGCAACCTTATCTAATTATCTGTTGGAGAATGGATTTCGCAGAGGTCTTATCGATTGCACTCTCTTCATAAAAGAACAAGTTGGAGATCTTCTACTGGTACAGGTATATGTGGATGATATTATATTTGGTTCTACTAACAATGTTATGTGTAGGTATTTCGAGCGTGTAATGCAGGATAAATTCGAGATGAGCGCTATGGGGGAGATGACATTATTTTTGGGCTTGCAAGTGCAACAAACGAAGTCTGGAATTTTCATCCATCAGACTAAGTATGTTCAAGACATCTTGAGCCGATTCCTGATGTCCGACACATCGCCCATTGGTACCCCACTGCAGCAAAATCATGGAATTAATCCAGACTTGAAGGGTGAAGTTGTTAGCTCTTCATAATACCGCGCGATGATTGGATCCCTTATGTACCTCACAGCATCAAGACCAGATATAATGTATCCAACATGCCTGCTAGCCAGATATCAAGTGAACCCGATGGCCTCACATCTTGCAGCTGTAAAGAGGATTTTTCGTTATTTGAAGGGTTGCCCAGACACCGGTCTATGGTACCCTAAGGATGATAACTTTGACTTGATCGCTTTCAGTGATTCAGATTTTGGCGAATGCAAAATCGACGGCAAATCCACAGCGGCTGGATGCCAGGTTTTAGGAAATCGCCTCGTAACATGGCAGTGCAAGAAGCTGACTTGTGTCGCTATATCAACTTGTGAAGCTGAATACATTGCTGCCTCAAGTTGTTGCTCCCAAGTCCTGTGGATACAACAGCAAATGCGTGATTACGGTTTTGAATTCCTAACTACTCCTATTTTAGTCGATAATTCTGCTGCCTTATCTATCACTAGAAATCCTGTGCAACATTCAAAGACCAAACACATCGAAATTAAGTATCACTTCATACGTGAGTGTTTTGATAAAAGGCTAATCGATGTTGTTAAAGTCCACACTGATGACCAACGTGCCGACCTTTTTACCAAAGCATTTGATAAATCAAGATTTGACTTTTTTATTATTGGTAAACGGCATTAAGGTCAAGCAAGAGTAATCCGCATCGGAAAATCGTTTTTGTAAATATCTTTGTGTTTTTAAAATTATTGTAAGTTTGTTGATTTTAGGGGGAGTAACCAAAATTTAAAAAATTCAAAAGCATCGAAAAATTTCAAAACTCAAAAAGAATAGAAAAACAAAAATGAGTTTCCTGGCCAGCAAAAGAGAAAATGATAGTACATCAGTGGTCTGTCCAAACATTTTTAAACTGAAATGCAAAATGAAAAACGATAAGCAGCTCTATATAAGATGTATCGGTAGGCTCACAATCATCTTAAAGTGTGCAGGGTGATATAAACTTAAATCGACTGAAGACTGTGTGGTAACCACTCATTGGCATATGGTCTTAGTACCAAAATTTCGTTTGAGAGATTGCCGAGGTTCTGAGATATGTGGTCTTTATGCTGTTTATCATCTGGGTATCATGGTTGTTTCTTTTACCGAAACAAACGGAGACGAAGTCTAGATCTTCCATGATATCATACATACATGTACATACTGCATACGACCTCAATAAGTGATCAACAATCACATGCCCACAAAATAAGTGATAATATATCACATGTATCCGGGAGTCAAGTTCGTCTCTTTGTTGTACGAGAGTACTGACCTGTTCACGGACTTGCTCCTGTGCCCTCATGCATCTGAAAATCAAGTTCCTCATCAATAAGTGATTCTATCTCAGAGGGCTTGTTTTCAATCAAAATAAGTGAGTTTCTCACATTTTCATATTCGTCAAAACAGATGATAAATGGTATACTCACTAGTAAGATGAACCCTCGTGCATACCTTGATACGGGAATGTGTGTGGATGAACACCGGTCGGTAAGTATAAATCATACCTTAACGCATCCCCTCGCCATGATTACATCTGATAAGTTGAGCTTATGTGGACAACAATACCGATAATCGTTATAGGATGCTTATCTAAATGTTAACGAACTGAACAACAAGAGCGTTTTGGCGTGACCGTACACTGATATGATTCTCTTACCCTCGAAACTCGCAAAAAGAATATCTGTAAATATTTATTTACTGTTTTTCGTTTCTGCATCTTTTTATATATTTATTTACTGCTTTCAGTCTTTAAGTTTGAAATATTCAAAAAAAAAAACCAAAAAGATTTTAGGTGTGTTTTAATATAAACTTTCTAAAAGCCAAAAAGATTTTATTTCTATCTTATTTTCGATCGTACCATGTTGGAACTCGAGTCTTCGTTACCTGAAACTTGAACGAAAACCAAAACGACTGATCTTCATAAACGGTCAGAGTTTGCAAGTTTTGAAATTTAATAATCAAAATTAAAAAATCTGTTAACTTTTTAAACTAAACTGTCGGACGGTAGTTGAATGAGAATTGCTCTAATGTGTGTCGTTTGTTTATGTTAACTATATTCCAAGCGGTTGTTCTCATTACGCGTTTAGATTTCTTGCATGTGCAGATGCTAAAGGCGAAGAGAACATGTTCGATGACAAGCTTCGGAATAAAGACACGACATGGAGGCACTCAAAAGATGAAGATGATCGCGTTGCCGCTGATCTATCATCAACAATGCCACACGGATCTAAAAGAATTGAAGATCAACTGACTCACGAGCATAATCAAAGGGGAAGTTTATTGACACACTTCCTAAATGAAATGGGGAGTTTGTTTATACACTTTCTACTTACGATACGTGAAACTTTGAAGATCCTCCGACATGATAGACATGGAAGTTGAACCATCACGAGTAGCGTCCAAGGGGGAGTTTGTTGGTACACTTTATGTGGACGCGACTCGATTCGGTTCAACTTGGTTCGGTTCGACTCAAGCCCGACGTCGCGACATTCCTCCGTCGTGCGCCCCAGAGTTCGACACGCGAAGCACGAAACGCCGCGAGCCATTTCGCGTCGCCACATCATCATGACATCATCATGATGATGTCACATGGTTGACTAACCTACATAATCTGCATGTTGAGAATTCAATTTACGTATGTATGTGCATGGTTGTTTGGGCTTTAACTCCATTGGGCTGAAACATTCACTTGGACCACCGGATCTTCATATGGGCCGAAACTACATTGGACGAAACCCTCTTTTTTGGCCATGATTAAGTGACGAAATTCCTTATGGTTTCGTCGCTTTTGATGTTTCGTCGTATCATGTTTATGTTTCGTCGTGTCTGTGACTATATGTATTCAGTGAACTCAGAACAGAAAACAGAGAACACACATACGAGAGAACTAGAGAGAGTTTACAGAGATTATTTTGTAAACATTGTATTGTAACCGTTTCAAGTATTAATACATTGTGTGTTAATCGTTGAGTCTCGTGTTCGTCCGGGTTTAACTTACCCGTTAGGAGTCCGCACTCTCGGGTTTGTCCGAAAACAGGGAACAGGTTATACTCGATCCTCCGGGTGGACCTACAGGGGTGATGCTGATATGGGCCTGCTTGTTGCTGACTGGAGAATAAAAGACCGTTATAACAACTCACAATTTGTTATAACAGGATCCGGGTTACCCAGGTTTGATTTGTACAAGTGGGTCTCTATATAAGAGAAAACCCTAAGTATTCATCACTCATTACACGGATATTTTTTAGATCAGATCTCTTGTATCTCTCTCTAAACGGTACTTAGGGTTTCAAGTTGTTCATCACTAATTCGTCTTGTTTTAGTGATATTGTTGTGAGAACTAGTTAGTGCCTGGTCGATAATCGTCTGTAGTGAGCGTTGTGAGTTGTTGATTCTTGTTTTTGTTTGAGTCTTCTGTGTATCTTGTAATCTTCATATCTTTTAGGTATAATAATATTCTGCTTTGGGTCTTGTCAACTATCATCTTCATACCATTGTTTTGACATTATCACTACAAGTTTATTTACACATAGTAATAATAAATTCTGATATCTTAAGCTTGGATCATTTAAATTTTTTGGGTTGTCGGATCTCAACCGCCTTTAATTAGCCTGACTGTATTACACAAGTGATAGGTAAATTGATATAGTGGTATATGGGTTACAAATGCATTTTATTCATATATACATCATACACTTCTTACGGGACAAAGTTTAAACAGTAGTCATAAAATATTTAATGACAAGACATCATTTATTTGCTTATATATACACGGTTGAACATGAGGTTAAGAATTTCCTGATTGTGTGCTGTCGTCGGATGTGACCACGGGCTTTCCTTCCACAGAACATCTCACTTTCTCCATCTTGTTCATCGATGGCAGTCCTGATCATGATTAACAACTATTGTTAACATATATGTTTCTTTTTGAACCAACTCAAACAAATATGTATACAATGTAACTTCACGTTTTAGGCTATGTAACTTCGTTATATGATAAAAATGAGTTAACAATATGTATACAATGTAAATTTCTTCATTAATAGTATTTTCTATACTTTATTTGTTTTATGCAATCAAAATCTTAGTTTAAATAAAATACAGAAATATACAAAAAAAATTTTGAGAGAACTCCTTAGACTAGCGGGTGTGGGGCGCTGGTTGGGGCGGGGGATGCCAGGCAACGCCGGCTAACTCACACCGTGCCAGCGTTGGCCACGGTGTTGCCCCGCTAGCGTGGCTTTGAGCCCGGCATTGGGCGGGGGGCGGTCTGAGGTGGCTGACTTGGATTGGCTGGTGGCATATGACCGTTTGGGGTAGCCGTTAGTCAACCGCTAGTTTATTTAAAAAATTATTTATTTTTTATATCTTATAAATACTCACTCATTTTTTTCAATTTCTACCACTTCTCTACTTCTTCTATCTCTATATTTTTTTATAAATTTAACCCACTTAATCCTCTACACCGACTAGTTGGAAGAAATTGTGTTGAAAATGGACACATTCAATTTCATCCAACAACAAAGAATCGAGATAACGAAAAATATCCAAGCCGCATACGATTAAAAAACATCTTGAAAAGAAAAACGCGAAGATATGAAATTTTTCGTCATGCCCGTCGATCAACTTAGCCGCCCAGAATTGGAATTGACATCGCAAATGAAACAAGAAATCTTGAAAAATATGATATGGATAAATCATGAACTTTTTAATCTTTTTTTATTTTATGTAGTTTTTTTCTTTATTCCATTTGTAGTTTTTAAAAAATTATATGTAATCTTCTATTTTAGTTAAATTAAATTTTAAATAGTTAAAAAAAAACTAACAAAGTACACAACACATGGCTGGCCACACCATCCGAATAGGGATGACAATGGGTCGGGTTTGGGACGGGTTTAGGTAATCCCAAACCCAAATCCGGTTAGATAAGCTTGTCCCAAACCCGTCCCAAAACCCGTTAGGTTTCAAGCGGGTAAATACCCATCGGGTATCGGGTATACCCGCGGGTTTCAGGTAAACCCGTTAATTTATAAAGATTACTCGTTGGGTATACTCATCTCAAAACCCATTGGGTATCTATCAGGTAACTACTAACCGGTTACATTTTGTATTGTCATCTATTATATATAATAAACATGATAAATAAGGGCTAATGTGTCATGATATGAGGGCTTGGAAAATGACGTGGCATCACCTTAGGCATTCTAGAAATTGGTTTTGGCTCCAAAATTTCGGGTCTTTTCATATGGGTATACACGGGATCCGGATTTTGACCCGGGTATATATTGTTTCTAAAATTTTCTTTTCATTCAAGAACACTACAGAACTTTCTCTCTAAGTTCCCTCTCAAAACCCTAGCGCAGCCATGTCTGAAGTGGAGGATGCTTGAAGCGGATTTTACGGCGGCGGATAAACACTAATCAAATGATTCTTCTTCACTCCGATTATACCTTAATCAAATGATTTCTTCATTCGCCTCTCCAAGCTTTGAAACCCTAGATTCACAACTTCATCAACTGCTCGATTTTATTGGTTTAGAAAACTTCATCAACTACTGTGATAATGAATGAGAAAGGGCAGCCGATTATACTCTTTCATGGTATCACACCTCTCTAAACCCTAGCCGATCCTGCTTCCCCCCTCTCCCTGCGCCAGTCCCTCTCTCATCCATTGTCAATCCGATTCGATTAATTGATTCTGCTACTTCGTTTGTTCCATTTTCAGGCTGTTTGATCATCGAGAACTGTTTTATTTTGCGATTTTTGACTACTGATACCCTAATTTGTTCATCGGAGGACGTAAGTGACGTTTTCTGGTTTTTAGTTTGATTATTAGGTGTGAATCTGAGTTGATTTGTTGTGTTTTGATTGATTGAGATCAGATGATTGAAGATAACATTTAATTTGATACGATACATGCATCTGTAAGTCTATCTGTACTGATATATGTTTTATTTGTTGTTTGTTTGAATCGGTTTATTGATTCTGCTACTTCGTTTGTTCTGTTTGCAGGTTAGTTCTGCCGATCAGGTTAGTTCTCTTCTTCTATAACAATTTGTGATAGATTTAAATCGGTTACAGGATCAATTGGTGGTTAATGTTGTTCATGGAATTGAATTTTAAATCTTTTGTTTCAGTAAAGTGATCGTATCCTTCAAAATTGTTATAAGAAAAGATATTGTTGTTGGTCTCTACTGCTGATGTTCATCTAATGTTGTTAGTTATGTTGGATTCCACACATCCTGACAATCGTTGTACCATGATGGTCTCTTCCAATCTGCTAGATGTGTATGAATGAGGTGTGGGTCGTGTGGCCCATCATAGCAACTGATTTTGCCCGTGTTAACTGATAGACGCTGTGACAAATGGCAAAATATCTGGTAATTTCGTACAACTTTATCAATTTTTAAATTAATATAATTTCCCGCTTTTGGACTAAAATTTCTTTTATTATTTATTTAGGGGTTGTTTAGCAACATCTGAACCAATAAGTGCTAATAAGAGGTCTGAATGGGTAAGAGGCTCTGAACCAGTAAAGTGCTGTTTGGTTGCACCTCTGAATGACTGAGTATTTTAATCCAATGGGTTGAAGGTCCTAAGGTCTATTTTAATGCATTAGAATCACTATTAGTCAAATAATGCTAATGAAAATTAGTGTGTCGAACATACTATTTCAATAGCAGTATAATTTATTGAATAAAATGATTGACTGATTTAGGTGGTTTTATGCATTAATTGTATACTTCAGGTTAATTTCAATTCTTTTAACTCATTTGTTTTGTAGCTATTTTTACAAGTTTAGTGATTCTTTAGAAAATGAGTAAAATGCCATTTTGAGGTTTTGCCAGTTTTGCGACTTTCGTCCAAAGGTTTGTTTTTCCGCATCTGGATCCAAAAGGTTTAAAATCTTGCCTTTTTCGTCTGGCTCCTTAACTCCATCCATTTTCTCCGTTAAGTCCGAGTTATTTCCGTCTTTTTCGTTAACTTAAAGGGCAGGAGCTGAACAAGTATGGGGAGATTGAAAGCCTGAATGTTTGTGACAATCTTGCTGACCCCATAGTAAGTATCGGATTTTGTATGCCTTACATGGTTCAGTATATCATTTAAATTCTAATGTTTCTTTCTGTTATAATATCATGTGTGAAATGTATATGTTCTGTTTCGGGAGGAAGAATATGCAGCAAAAGCACTGAAGAACCTTAGTGGAAGATATTATGCTGGTATACTTGATGATCATCAACTGAACATTGACTCAAAGGTTATACTTTTGTTTAATTTATAAAAAAAACTTTTAAAAATTTAAATTGATATTACCTCAATTTGATATTACCTCAATTGATATTACCTATAGCAGTGATGAGGACCAGGATGGAAGTTATGATGAGTTTATTACCTCAATTGATATTACCTTTCAATCTGAAGATTAGTTTATGAACCTGCTTATCTAGATATTGGGGATGGTGTCAGTTACAAGTCTGCAGAGAGCGTATGAAATGCTAGCTGCCTCATTAAACTTACCTAAACCATCAGATATGCAAGTGGAGGAGTTTTACTTTACGAGCACCCTTGATTTGGGCTCATTAGCTTCAATGATGTCTCCTGACAAAAGATTTGGGCTCATTAGCTTCACTCATATTTATGTTTCGGTTTCAGGGGCCTGATTCAATCACTAGCCGCTGACATTGTCTCTTAAATAGATTGGAATGATTTTCTAATTTTAAGATTATGAAATAGCTGCTAGGTGTCATTTTTCATATGCTGAAATACTTTGAATGAGCAGTATAAGGATCTAAAGTCAACTAGAATGGCTGCAAAGGTGGTGGATGAAGTTGTTGAAGTGGATGGAAAGTTTGAATCACAAGAAACCTCTACTAGAGTTGAGGGAGGCTCTACTACACACGACAGTACAGCTTTGCCACCTCCACCTCCTCTTCCGATCGCCCCCAATGTTTACTTACAGGTTAGCAGTTAGCTTATTTTATCAATTAATTTGGCATATATTATTTTTTATATTGTTACTATTTCTCAACTTGGAGTGTCCTGCTATTAGTCGACTTCATTAGGATTATAATTTTGAGTTGAATATATTCCGTTGTGATAACTAGGGTTAACCACACAAGTTTACTTAGAATTCCCACTTATGGTCAACATTTTAAGAGTTGCGAGTTGAGAATATTCCATAAAACAGAACCTGCAAATTGCAATTAGTAACGCATCTTGATTTGGAAAGAATTACAGTTCAATTATGCAACATGATTTATATAATAGTATAAAGTACTGATATATAAACCAATATTTTACTGATAGCTATATAAAAGAAATAATGCTATAATGGATTCAAGAAGCAGAGGTAAACATTAAGTAGCTATTACAATTGAAGGCTTTACGTTGCAGGGTATGTAATTTGTAATAACTATACAAATAGAAGTTTGGAGTAGTAGATGTTAAAAGAATAAGGAGGGGTTGATCTCTCTCCTAAATGTGATAGTTACACAAAGGTTTGCGGTTCGGTCTCTCACATATGAGTTCTTGGACTCTATTTTGCATGATTAAATGTTCGAACTTTAAAATATAACAAAAAGGTTCTTTTTTTAATAAAATTAGTGAATGACACAGACTATGCAGTTACTACGGTAAAATATCGGATACTGGTCAAGGACCGATATTTGAGACATAGGTTATGTTGGTGTGATAACGGTAATTTTAATATCATGCAGAATTTATAGATATAGCAACGTAACACTAACAATTCAGTTATATATCGGTCAAATATCGGTGATATATTGGTTATATCTGTCAAATATCAGTGATATATCGGTTATATTGGTCAGTATCACCGATATTACCTGCATAGGACACAAATAGTAAAATATTGAATGAACTGATCAATGTTTACAAACTTTATACTATTGATTGATAATAATTGTATTTAATTTTTTGGTATAGAACCCTGCTGCCTCTATTGGGCTGTATGTTAACAGTGGCTCGATCTACGAAACAACGGTTTCGTTTGGCGCTACACATCTTCTAGAACGAATGGCTTTTAAAAGCACAACTAACAGAAGCCACTTGCGTCTTGTGCGGGAAGTGGAGGCAATTGGCGACAATGTGACGGCCTCTGCTTCTAGGGAGCAAATGAGTTACACCTATGACGCCCTGAAAACTTACGTTCCCCAGATGGTATAAGGTTATAAATAGTTGTTGTTGTTTGCCTTACGATTCACACCAACGTTAGGGTTTCTTTAAGGGTTGATGGCGGCGATTTGATCGGTACCAGCAAAGAGTGAGGGTACATCCACGCTCATTTAGATTGCTCGGTTAAAGTTAAAAAATTACCATACCCTTCTGAGAACATTTGGAATTCTAATATAGACCCATTTACAAATCATTATTTTATGGTTTAAAATTTTAGCCCACTTGGCATTAGGTTTATTGAGTTCAATACTAACTTGATTTTTTTTAAATACTAATAAAACATTATGGAAGGGCACATTTTTTCGATCTCGAACATGGTATATGAATTCTTAGAGAAGCCTCTGCCATTGTGTCTATGAAGGACGCTGGTAATATTAACAGTTTAACCTCCAAATTTAAAGTGATTTCAATAATATATTTATTATATATCAGTTAGATATGTAACTTAACTAATGTAATGCTGTTGCAATTTGTTACTTATAGAATCAAGCCAAAGCGCTACAAAGACGCATGAAGAATGATTAACGAGCAGGAAGCTTTTTGTTATTTTAACAAATAATGAAGACTCAGCAGCCGAAAGGCTGACTAAGCCGTTTCCTAAAAGAAGCTTACATAGAACCACCATTGGAAGCTTATGTTTATAATGTAACTCAATATATATCCTAATAACTAATATCCTAATAAGCCCCATGCTTATGGGGGTTGAAGGTTTAGAATTAGAAGGCCTCACGGCCTTGCTCGCTGATGTGAACACTGGGTTTGGCGGGGATAAATGGCAGTATAGCTTGGACCAGTCTGGGATTTACTTGGTTCGGAGTCTTCAGCAACATCAGATGCAAAGTATGAGCTACACAAGTATGGGAGTGTATTTCACATGGAATAATTGGAGTCCCATTAAGGTAAATTTTATTTCTTAGTGTGCGTTTTTAAATTGGATTCCTACTATGGTGGAGTTAGATCATAAATACAGGATCGCTGAATTGTCGGATGTATAGGGATGGGGATGAGATCATGGACCATTTTTCGTTTCTTGTGGCCTCGCACAAGTGGTGTAGGATCACATGTCACGTTGGTATAAATTGCCACCCATTTACGTTTTTGGTATTAATGATCTGGTGAACATGCATCGTCATTTGAGGGGTTGTCACAAGTGGAAAAAAAGTGGTGTATACGATCATGCAAATGGCGATTTGGTGTATATGGAGGTGTCGAAATAACATATTATTCAACAGAAAACAAGCGCACTTCGCAAGCTTAATGGAGGAGATTAACGTCTTTTACTTCTTGTGGGTTAGGAACTGGACAAAACTTCTGATGATTAACATGGGAGCTTTGGTGGAAATTTGATCTATCGTGTATGAAATAGTAGTTTGTTTGGTGGTTGTATTGTAACATCTAACACTGTGCCATCAATTTCTTGGTATAATTTGGTAATATATACATTTTTTTGTTATTAAAACAATTACAAGTGAGAAGATGGTTTGGTTTGTTTTTTTAGTTAGAATTTATGAATTGATAGATAAGAAATTATGATTAGTTGGTTAAAAAACAATACTATCACATGAAAAATGGAGATCTTTGTTTTTTTAAATGCTACTACTAATTTGACAAAAAAAATGTATGTTTATTTGTATATTTTTTTTATAATCATTAGCAACTTTAATATGAAAATTCTTTTGTCTAAATTATTCATACAATTGTTTAAACTTTAAACTTTACGAAGTATGTCACTTTGTAAATTATTTTTATATACACTTCTAATTATTATTTGGGACTAGGTTTCAATGATTCACAAACATGCCTTTGAAGCATTGGATAGAAACTTAAAAGACATATTGTATATTTATATTTCATATTTTTATGTATTTAAAGTTGTCAATTTTGGTTTATATATGGGAAAAAAATAACCAAGTCTTTACATAGTATTTGTAAAATATTTTTCAAAATTTTCAATATTTGATGTATAACTCTTATTTTAAGTATGATTTTGCAATGTTCTTTTATAAATACGTATTCTACAGTTTTCCTTTTCATTATATGTGTTGCAAGTACTATTCAATCTTTAATCTTCTTCTTTTGGTGTTTTGGTTAACATGTATCGTCATGGTCCGAACTTCATCATGATTATACTTGATCCGTTAGCGTTTGAACAGGTACACACCTCTCCATATTCAATAAACATGGTTGTCAAGTTTTGTTAAACAACAGTCCTTTGATTCAGCCAAAATACGAACATATTAGCAACGTCGAAGGTTATCTGAAATTAATGATGATGGTGACTATCCTTTTTTTGCAATGACAACAACTCATGTTTTTATGGTCAAACAAGGTTTCTCAATAGATTACACGTGTTATTGATTACTTTTATTTTACTTTATTTTTCAATATATTACTAATAAAAAATTTTCATATATTTTGTTTACTATAGGTATGCTGTTGTTGTCGTAAAACGAATTCGATGTTATTGGTTATAAATCTCTAGCAAGTAGACGTATTAGAGTAATAGGCTTTCAATTTATATTTTCAAATCAGAAAAAAACATATTTACTTCATTTACTTATCTTTTCGGTTTTGGTAGATATATAGTACGAGGCTTCGTTGTATTTTAATCTTCAAGTTCAGATTTCCATAATAAATCCATGCGTACAGTTTCTTGAGATTTCCTAAGTACGTTTAAAATATATTACCAGATAATCTTCAGCATAGTTAAGGTGTAGCCACACAAACTCCCATGATGATAGCCCGTCACGCCATTCTCTACATACACATTTGTAGCGATCAATGGATCTAGCATTGAGCCTCATTAAAATCTCAAACAGTAGAATATCAAAAGGAAGATAAACCATTATGTAAAAAAGTTGAAACCTATAATTCAATATGCTATGTAGATGCTTTATATATAAGATCAAATTAGGCCTAATTGAAGAAACATAAAAAACCCAATTCAAAATGAAATATGCTAATTCCTTTATAAATGTTAATGTGGATTCTTTATATATTTTGTATTTATAATTCAAAATTGAATGAATTCATTATAAGTTAGTCAACCGTAACATTTGTTTATGAATGGAATTTTGATTTTATTTTTACGAATTGATTTTTTAATTAATCAATTCTCTAACCAACCGCCCATCTATTAATTAATAATTCAATAATTCGAAATATATGTTTTGTAAAAGTCACTGAAATATTGGTTCTAAATTAAAGACTACAACTAACGTTATGTTTGTAATCGACTTATTCATATTTAAATAATTCAAAATATAAAAATCACATCTTTATAATATTGCTAAGATATAGATTGTTCAACATTTTGAAAAAAGTGGAATATTTGCAATAACTTTGAACAAATATTTCAATGGATTAATTGATTCTAATAAATAGTAATCAGCATTTCAATCCATGGATATGGGCTAAATTAAATTTATGTTTCAAGCCCATTTTCATTTTACTTATATAAATTACGTTATTAATCTATATGTCATACTCAGTAATACATTATATGTTTCATTCGTTCATACAATGGTTTATATTCCTTTTGAAATGCTACTCTTTGAGATTTTAACCAAGCTAAATGCTATATCAATTCATCGCTTCAAAGGTGTATCCAGAGAATGGTGAGACGGGCTATCATCCTTTCATCTTGGTCTGAATAATTCTACATGCGTAGAAAATTATCTGGTAATATGTTGAAAATTATATGGTAATTGTTACCATTGATAAATCGCATTGTTTGCATATATTATTATATACGATTAACATTGAATCATTGTATATATATCCTCACAAATTTTATAAAAAAAAACCTTTGTAATAAAATATTAGGGTCCAAGACAATTTCATGTCTTGGACCCTAATATTTAAGTTATTTTGGTTTGAAATAAATTTTCGTAAATTGTATTGACTACTTCATTGTATCTTATATTGATTACTTTATTATGTTCAAGTTGGTATGCTAAGTAATTATACCAGTTGTTTAAATAGCCACATGTTATTTATTTTAAATTAAAGATTATATTCTCAAATAGGAAACCAATAATATTATATCATAATTTATATAGGATTATCAGTTAATGTCCTCACAAATTTTAAAAAAATAATCCATTATATTTAAAAAAATATACATAATTAATAACTAATAAAATAAAACAACCCGTGGGTACCACGGGCTATAACCTATTCCTTTATAAATGTTAATGTTGATTCTTTATATATTTTGTACTTATAATTATAATTTAAAATTCAATTAAGTCATTATAAGTTAGTCAACCGTAACATTGGTTTGTTAATGGAATTTTGATTTCATTTTTATGAATTGATTTATTAATTAATCAATTCTTTAACAAACCGGGCATCTTTTAATTAATAATTCAATAATTCGAAAAGTATGTTTTGTAAAAGTCACTGAAATATTTGTCTAAATTAAAGGCTACATCTAACATTATGTTTGCAATCGACTTATTTGTATTTAAATAATTCAAAATATAAAAATCACATGTTTATATTATTGCTAAGATATAGATGGTTCAACATTTTGAAAAAGGGGAATATTTGCATTAACTTTGAACAAATATTTCAACGGATTAATTGATTCTATTAAATAGTAATCACCATTTCAATCGATGGATATGGGCTAAATTGAATTTATGTTTTAAGCCCATTTTCATTTTACTTTTATAAATTAGGTTATTAATCTATATGTTATACTCAGTAATACATTTATATGTTTCATTCATTCATACAATGCTTTATATTACTTTTGAAATGCTACTCTTTGAGATTTTAACCAACCTAAATGCTATATCAATTCATCGATTCAAATGTGTATCCAAAGAGAATGGCGAGACGGGCTATCATCCTTTCATCTTGGTCTGAATCATTCTACATACATAGAAAAATATCTGGTAATATTTTGAAAATTATATGGTAATTGTTACCATTGATAAATTGCATTGTTTGCATATATTATTATATACGTTTTCACATTGAATCATTGTATAAATATCCTCACAAATTGTATAAAAAAACCATTGTAATAAAATTAATAAAATATTAATATCCTTAAAATAGAGCGACCCGTGGGTACCACGGGTTATAACCTAGTTATAAAAATATATATTAAACTAGGTTGTGAATATAAAGTGACCTTGTTTCCCCGTTTTTGTCATTCTAATAAAATATAACACTACATAAATTTTTATATTTACCGACATGCTTCACTTTATATACATTTAAATTTAATATAAAAACCGAAATAGTCACCGACATTGCTTAACTTTATATACATTTTAAAATTTCATGTAAAACCGAAATAGTCGAATATAATTGACTTTATATACATTTTAGTTGTTCTTTGCCGTGATGAAATAAGGGGTTGTTTGGTAGCCTCTGAATAGTCATTAAGAGGCTATCTCTTAATGGAACCATTAAGAATTTTACCAATGAGAAGGTAGAAGAATATGACATTTACCAATCGGAGGTTACCTCTTAACCATTCAGACTTGAGGTTACCTCTTATTCATTCATAGGTTTTAAACCATTAAGAAGTAGCATCTGAATGGTCATTAAGAGGCTACCAAACAGCCCCTAAATGTCTGAACAACACGGTATTTAGCAGCTTTATTAGTTTTTTTCTAATTCTAATAACTACAATGTATACGGAATAGAATACCTATATGTGTAAAAAAATGGATGTATCATATATATGCATATTTAATAATATAAAAGAAATTATACCGGGTATACAATCGGGTAAACGGGTACACTTTATCGGGTAATTGGGTCGGGTAAACGGTTATATCACTAAATCCCAAACCCGCGAAAAAATAAAACTATTCCCAAACCCGTCTCAAACCCGAATAACCGACCCCAAACCCGTCCCAAATATGTCGGGTTTCGGGTTTACCCAATGGGTTCGGGATTGATTGCCATCCCTACATCCGAAGCCACGCCAACCCACACCCAACCCAACCCAAGCCTCGCCATGCCACGCCATACCTTGTGGATCCCACAGCTACCACTTGTCAATCAATGCCCCCAAACCAAGCCCCCACACCCTACAGCCTTAGTTTTCAACCCACCACATGTTTGGGTCACATGTTTAATATTGTTATGAAAACATTACAAATCACTTTCATATCAATATGTATCTATTGTCTGAATGTTTGTGAGGACCGTCATGATTCGCCACCATACATTTGTACCAACTCACAAACAAATATACTACACGTTTTTGTTACTAGCAAACATGCTAACACCATCCAAATTTGAACTTCTGAGAAGAAACGGTTATTGGATCAACCCAGTGACTAAAAACGTATTTAATTAACTCATTATTTTTAAGCATAGTAAGATTAGATGAATAATGGGTTGCTGGTTCTTGTAGCCTACTTCAGTTAACTAATATACATTCCTTACAGGCTCTCACCGGTAACAATATACATGTTCTATGTTCTGAAATATTACTTGGGGTTGGGGGCTTGGGCGCACCTATTCTTAAATGGTAGCATTTTGATACGGTCCTTTTATGAAAAAAATATATATATTTTTTACATTTTGTTTTATTGTTAACTGTTTCCCATAGAAAGAATCACCTACTAGGATACACGGATTAGGTGAAGAAGACCCATCTCTTCCAAATAAGTTGGATCTCATCAAACTTCAAAATAGTTATATATGAATTAAAAAGTTAAAAGAATGTTTTAATTGGTTAATTAAATAATCCCCACAACAATTCTGATGAGCATTATAGTATAGAATTAGTCACAAAAGTCATCAATTTTGCATCTAATAAATTGTAGGATATATATACAAATAAAAAAATCTTGCATTTTATCAAATACTTGATGTCCATTTCAACATCCATTTCAAGATAAGTTCAAGTATTCGAGTCTATCACCAAATGCAAATTTGTAAATATACGTGCATTGTTGTCCTGTAACTTCACATAAACCAAAATTATTAACATTCAAAATTATGTTAAAGTTTTTGAGAGCCACATACCTAAAAATATCATATAAATTAACGTTGTACAATATTTAATCGCCTTTAATTAGCCAAGCTAAATTACACTCTCATTTGAGTTATTTGTTATCACACCGGTTAACATCTAAAACTGCAAATCATAAAAGAAGCGAATTATTAAATAAGTGATAGATATACTCATATACATGCTACACTTGCATTTTATTTACTAAAATCATATTGAAACAACATACAACTTCTTACCTGACAATATTATTTAAAACAACAACAATCCTAATATACAACAAGTACGCATCGTTTATTTATAAAATTTTGATACTACAAAAGCACACCTTATAAACTAGCCAATGATGGGTGTTTTAGTCACCAATCCCTTAGCATTCACCACAACCCTCACACGGTTGGACACAAACATCTTATCCATGGGAGAATTTTCAGATATTATGATAGCATCAACTAGTGGATTTTCTTTCTCAATTATCGCTTTTGCCACTTCTCCTTTTTCCCCTACAAGCTCTGGCCATGAATTCTTTCCTGGTACAATGAAATCAGGTACACTGTCGTTGGATATGACTTCAGGCTTACCTTCTACGGAACATCTCACTTTCCCCATCTTGCTCATCGATGGCAATCCTGATCATGATTAACAACTTTCGTTAAAATATGTGTAACTACATGTATATATATTTGACTCATTATATGTATGATTTGTTTATTTGAAACGTACGAAGAACTGGAGAACCACGGGTAGTGATCGTTGGCTTTTGGAGCAGAGACAAGGAGGGTGATGAGATTGGAAGAGAGGTGGAGATGGATGCCATCTTCTTCTTTACTAGAGTTGCAAGAACTTGAAGCTTTAAAAATGGAGATTGTTGTTGAAAGTAAAGTGGTTCGGTTTGTGCTATATATAGACTTGAATGGTTTATTAAAATTATTATATTTTATTTATTCAACCACATAAATTGAAATCTTTACATGACCAATGGTTTCACTCCACGTCGCATGGCATAGCTACATCGTAATGAGATATTTGGTTTCTATATCTATACCCCTAGTATAGCCCTGTACAGGCCTGTAAGCGGCATATAGAAGCCTCGTACAGGCCTGTATATGTCGTATATGTGACTGATTTGACTTTGTTGAAGACATAAACCCTATACGTTGCATACAAATTTGTACGTGACGTATATAGGAGGTCCCATTTTTGGTATCTGGTTAGAGAAATAAACCTTATACGTCACATACAGGTCTGTATGTAGCGTATATAAAAGTCCCAATTAGGTATGCATATAGGCAACAAGGTGTGTGAATATGCACACCCTTCTTTATATCGTTAATAATGCAAAAACACGCATAGCTTTTACGTTCTAGGCAATGTAACCTCTATGTATAATAAGTTAATAAGCATATATACCATGTAAAATGTGTCGTTAATAGTGAATTTCCATATTTTAACGTTTTTCTTCCGGGTCTTAGTTTGTATAAATTATAGTGGTATACAAAAAAATTATATTTAAATAATATACAGGATCCTCATATAGTTTTTTAGACACCACATGTTTAGTGTGTTTTTGAAAACTTCACTTCCATATCAATTTAAATCAATTGTCTGAATGTTTGTGAGGACCATCACCAGGGCGTACGTTATCCTAGTAGTTTTTTAGCCACCACATGTTTCATCAGCATGTAAAACGTTTCTATGAAAACTTTCGAAATCACTTTTATATTCATTTTAAATCTATTGTTTGAATGTTTGTGAGGGACGTCAGTGGCACCTAGAGGTGCCAGTCAAGCCGGATTGATAGGTGTGGGTTGAGAATTTAATTCTTCAACCCTAACCCGTCGAATCGTATACTTATTCATGTTGTTCCGTGCCATGCCACTTAAAACCATGTCGTGCTTGAGTACCCTTTTATGTTCGTTTGTTAATATAAGTAATGGCATGTGACTTTACACTAATTATTTCCTTGGATAAATTACACTTTTCGTCCTTTATGTTTGTAGCTAGTTGCAATGGATGACCTTTACCTTTAATAATTACAACCACAGTCCTTTATTTTGGAAACTTGTTACATCTTTCGTCCTTTAGCACTAACTTGGTTAAAAATTTTAGTTAAATCTATTTATATAAGGGCACTTTGGTCTTTTTAGCAATCCAATTAAAATATATTATAAATAAAACAAAAACAAAATAAAAAACTTATAAATACACGATCACCAACCCTATTTTGAGTCTGTATCTACATCATCTTCACCCAGCAGTTTCCTCCTCCTCACAACCGCCGCCGCCACCACTCCGGCCACTGACGACCACACTACGCCGTCATATTGTCGCGATTGCTCCTCCTCCACGTCATCATCATCCTCATTGGCGTCCGTGACAAATCAAGATCTACACAGAGGCATCGCATAGATAAATCAAGATAACAAGACGATCTGGGTCTTGTTTCTGGTGTTGTCTGGTCATTTTGGCAGTAGCATTGTGTGTATCTGGGCTAGCTCTTTATTGGAAGCTCAAAGGGGGTTTTGATTTGAAACCCACTTCTTCGATCTCTTGTACTCCCTGCATCTGTGATTGTCCCCTCCTCTCTCCCTTCTTAAGCTTGCTCCTGGTAATAATCAATAAAACCCTTTTTTGTTCTCGTTTAATCTTGTTGTTTTGGGAGTTTCTGGGTTTTAATTGTTGGTTTAAGTTGGTCATTCATGTTGTGTTGTTAATGTTACTGATTTGGTGGTGGTGGCCGCAGCTTTGGTGGTGGTGGCAGTGGCGGATTTGGTGGTGATAGGGTGGGGTTTGGTTGCAGAGAGAGGAGGTGGTGACTGGTGGTAGTCGGAGATAGAGAGCGGCAGCAATTCCTCGCAACAACCCCAAAACCCTAGAACTTGGTGGGTTTCCGGCGTGGTGGTTGAGAAGATTGTGGTGGTTTCTGGCAGTGGAGGTGGCACTGAGTCATGGTTGCTGGAGGCTAGCAGAGATGAATATTTGGTGGTGGCTGCACATGGTTTTTTAATTTCTTGAATTTGATTATGATGTGCAGAAGAAGCAAAAGGTTGCAGGTCACCTGTGATGGATGAATAGATCCGATGGCGGCGACGGGGTGTCCGGAAGACAGGGGTGGTGGTGATGGATGAATAGATCTGATGGAGGCGGTGGTGATGGATCTGAATCAGAAGACAGGGGTGGTGTCTGTGTTGTTTGTTTAGAGAGAGAGAGAGTGTGTGTGTTTAAAGTGAGAGAGAGTGAGTGAAAGGGAAAAATGGTATTTATATTTGATTTTATTTTTTTATTTATACTATAAATAATTAACTAGAAAGACTAAATTGCCCTTAGTTAAATAAATTTAACTGAAAATTTTAACCAAGTTAGTGCTAAAGGACGAAAGACGTACTAAGTTTTCCAAATAAAGGACTGTGGCTGTAATTATTAAAGGTAAAGGTCATCCATTGCAACTAGCTATAAACATAAAGGACGAAAAGTGTAATTTTTCCTATTTCCTTTCATGTTCATTGGTGTCCTTTTAATTGCTTTCGATTATTTATCTCTCATTCCAAGCTAACAAACTTGAGGTTATAAATGGGTGGTTTGAACTAATAAATGAAATTTTTGAAATTGAAGAGTTGACGAAACACTTCAAAACAGAATTTATTTCACCATTAGAAGTTAATTGTTAAAGGAAAGTTAAAAATTAATATTTGGGGTGAGAAACAGTTTAACGTGCGAATGTTACAAATAACTAAAATAATTATTATTGTGCTACTACAAAACTATATCTTAATAATTATTACTCTAAGAATTGTTTGTATTTCATTTAACAAGAGGAGCCGATGTAGGTCCACCCGGAGGATCGAGTTAACCTCTATTCCTGTTTTCCGACAAACCCGAAAGTGCGGAATCCAAACGGGTAAGTTAAACCAAGTTACGAACACGTAAGACACAAGATTCAACGATTAACACTCAATGTATTAATGCTATGAAACGGTTACAATGCGGTGTTTACAAATGGTCTCTGTAAACTCTCAGTGTGTGTGTGTGTTACAGTGTCTTCGCTCACAAATCTATTCAGACTTGTCTCTGTGTTTGCCTTCTGTTGCTGTATATATACTGACAGGTTGACGAACCTTATGTCAGTGGGAACTTTAAAGTTCATCATGGGGAAATTTAAACTTCGCCATGTGGAACTTTAAAGTTCATCATGGGGAACTTTAAAGTTCATCATGGGGAACTTTAAACTTCGTCATGAGGATCTTTAAAGTTCATCATGTGGAACTTTAAACTTCACCATGGGGAACTTTGACAACAGCAAACAACTTAACAGTTAACACACTAATATGCATACTGCACACACGTAGTTGCATTTACATCGTATATTACAAAGTAAACAACGTACCGAGTCAAGATAGGAGGATATCTTGACTTCGGCCTTCACTTCGTAGCCGAGTCGAACTGGAACGATCCCGGAACGATCCGTGTCCACACAATATGCATCAACAAACTCCCCCTTGGACGCTAATCGTTTCGAACACATCACAAATAGGAATTGTAGCAACAAACTCCCCCTTGGACGCTGCTCGTTCTTCCACTCGTTTCGTTATCCATCTCGTGATGGTTCGTTCATTCTTGTCGTAGGATCTTCAAAGTCTTCATGTTTCGTAAGTAGAAAGTGTGTTAACAAACTCCCCATTGAGTTATGCTTGTGAACTTTTGATTTTCAGCACTTTAGATCCTTGTGGTGTTGATTGATTGGTCAGCGGCAAGTCGATCATTAACTTTCAAAACTTGCAAACTCTGACCGTTTATGAAGATTCAGTCGTTTTGGTTTTCAATCAGATTTTCAGGTAACGAAGATTCGAGTTCCAACATCGGTTAATCAAAACTAAAGCAGAAACAAAATCTTTTTTACTTTTATAAAGTTTAAATTAAAACACACCTAAAATCTTTTTGGTATTTTGAATATTTCAAACTTAAAGACTGAAAGCAGTAAATAAATATATACAGAGTTGCAGAAACATATCTTGAACCGTTTGGAGCTCCTTGCACAATGATCGATCCTAATGGAAAGTTTGGGGCAAAAGCTATTGAAGGTCACTTTCTTGGTTATGCCACCCCGAACTTAAGAGTCTGGAATCTAGAGACTAAAAGGGTTGAGGAATGGTCTGAAGTCAAAGTACAAAGGCACACATTGCCAGTCAAAAATCCGGGTCAACCATGGATGTTTGAGTACGATGACTTTTTCAATTCGATCAATGTTGAAGCAGTTGAAGAAAATGCTGCTGCAAGGATGTTTTTCGAGAGTAACAACGCAACAGATTCACCGTTGGTTCGTCCAATTATTGTCAATCAAGAACCATCTTCAGTGAACAATAATGCTCTCGACAATGAGGATTTTCATGATGTAACCGCACTGAACGAATCTTCAGAGGATAATGAATTTCTAGATGCAGATCAAGAAGCTCCAACAACAGCTGTACAAGGTACTTCGGAAGCTACTGCATCATCCTCTTCGTCAGTTCCGGGTATTGAATTGGTTGTTGATCTCAATCTCAACAATCTGGGTACAAATATTCCAGTTCAGGATAATCCAGAAACAAGGATTCACAATACCTATCCTCAACAAAACATCATCGGTAATGTACAGAGTGGCATTCAAACGAGAAACATGTTGCGAAACAACAACAACGCAGGCTTGTATGCGATGATTCGAGAATCTGGTCAACAGAATGATTGGTCTTTCGCGTGTTATGTCTCACAGGAAGAGCCAAGAACTTGTAAAGAAGCTTTGAAAGATAACTCTTGGGTTGAAGCAATGCAGGAAGAACTGCAACAATTCCAGAAACTTGATGTCTGGAAGCTCGTAGAGAAACCTGCTGTCACACCCCAACCGATGGCGGAATCATCGGGGCGCGGCACTGAGCGAAACAGATTGTCCAGAAGTTTCCATAACAACTATCATTACCATTTAAGTAAACATTACGTCCCATACCGTAACATAAATAGTCAAACAAGTTATTACATGCAACATCAAAACAAATACTCTGTTCCGACAACTCAGATTTAAATAAGTAGCAATTGTTTATCTGCTTCTAGAGACCCCTAACAAGTTATCTACAGACAACTATTTGTTGGGCTCTAAAGCTTTATTCTAGCTTCCAATTCCTACCACATATGCGTCCTAAGCACCTGTCACATACGTTAAAATAATGTCAATACATAAAATGTAAAGGTGAGCATACAAGTTTGATAATAGCATATAGAGTTCGAATTCGTTTACGCATAACCAGCACGTACACATAGTGAAATGAAGCACGTTAGTTATCGACATAGATCCATCGATACCAATGACTGCGGATTGACTGCCCGAGGCAGTTCGCAATACACGATTACCACTGTAATCCATGCAAGTAAAAGATCCTTAACAACCCCCGTGTGAACGGGTACTGAGTCCAAACTATAGTACTATCGTTGCTAAGGCAGGTAGACAGCATTCCATGTGTAAACATAACAAACAAGCATTCATAAGCCACGTATAACATGCATTAATGGTTAAGCGTTAAAATAGCTTGAGTAGTGTGATAGTTGTGGTTTGAATAGTTGTAACGTATGTAACACCCAAAAGTGCTAAAAGCAAAAAGGGTTCGAGTATACTCACAGCGATATGGATTGAAGGGAGCGCTTTTACAGCGAGTACGGTTAGCCTGAATAGATTCGATAACGTAACGATAAGTGGCGTGTAAAACAGTACAAGTGAGAGTGGGTAGGATGACTGATCGTGCGGATCAGTTATCCGTGAGTAGAAGTCATCCGTGCGCATGACCTATCCGTGCGGATGATGATGCGTGCGGATGGTGATGCGTGCGGATGGTGTTCCATCCGGGTAGGCTATCCGTGCGTGTGACTGTCCGTGCGGGTGGCAACCCGTGCGGACTAGTTGCACGTGCGGGTGACTTATCCGTACGGTTAGATTGTTTGTGTGGATAAATGTTCAAGTGGATTGTTTCTTCCTAAGATGTGTTTGTGTATGATGGCTTGTGCTTTGGAGTTTTCGTTGTAGCATTTAGAAAACACCCAAGTGTTTCTACCTTTCAAGCCGGTCGCGCGGACGGCAGTCCGTGCGTATGGTAGTCCGTGCGGGCAGCCTGTGCGCGCGGGCAGAGACAATCCGTCCGGATAGCCTGTCCGTGCGTACGACTTGACCGTGCGGATGAAGATTGTTTGATTTTCATTTCAAGGCCTTAGTATCTCATGATCCGAAGAGTAATCCATTCAGAGGTCGTCCGTCCGGATTGCTCGTTCGTCGATACTCAAACCTTGTTTGGAAAGTGGGTCCCAAGGGTAGCTCGTCCAGGTGACAACTCGTGCGTATGACTTGTACGTGCGGACGGCTAGTCCGTGCGCACAGCTTGTCCGTGCGGACAGCCTGTGCGTGCGGACAGCCTCTGGTTGTTCCGTTCGTCAACACTTGGTTTCTGTTGTCGTTTATCGAGACGTTCTGATTACGTGGCAACCACTTGGAATTGTATTCTCACCCGCGTGACTAGACCGGTCAGGAACCACCCTAACTCGGCCTGTCGGCGACTCAGAACGGTCATCCCGGTTAACCCCGAAATCAGTTGTCTATGGGTAGGATTCCAGATCTAGAACTAGTGCATCACTATTGACGAGTAGAACACTAGAACTGATCGGGTTCGTACCGGTTTTAAGGGTAGAAGAAGGAGAGAACTTAGGTTTATTTCCTTCAACTCTTTCATCCTTAGAAAAGTTTAGATCTAGGTGAAGTTACTGTGAAATCTCGTAGAAATCGTTTAGATCTGAGATATTCTTGGTGGAATGAGGTCAAGCTTGAAGTTCTTATGAACTTCATGATGACGTCACCCGAGTATACCTCAAATCCGGATGATTTCATGGTTAAAGTGAAGATTTGAAAGATGGAAATGTGTAGAATTGTGTAGTGATCAAAGATGTACAAGAATTAGTGCAAGATCTTACCTGGATTGAGAGAAATCTGAGAAAAGGTGAAGAATGTGTGCGGTTCGGACGTCACTTGCCAAAAGTGGAAAAAGTGGAGAGTGACCCGTGTATTTATAGGATGCCAATAAGGGAAAGGGTGAGCCGTGCGCATGGCACGCACCCGGGTAGGCTATCCGCGCGGACTGATCATCCGTGCGGATTGGCAATCCGTGCGGATTGGCAATCCGTGCGGATTGGCCATCCGTGCGGATGCCGCCTCCTTTGATGTGTTCGGTGCGATGTTGATTCGGTTCGATTTGTGAGCGATTCGATAGGGTTTCCTAGCCAAATTACTTTCAGTCCCAACTACTTCTTATATGGTTCGACTCGGGATTCGGGTTCGGGTTCGATTATATTCGAGTTAGACTTCGAGTTCGATTGAGTTCGCTTGATTATCACAACACAACATAAAATAAACATGCACAAGTAACACGTAAGGCACACACACACGTATAATGATAAGTAAAACACATAGCTCGAGTTACGATTCGATGTCGATTTGATTAGCATAGCTTGATTAACTTTATCGCATTGTTACTTCCTATCGTTCACAGTCGTAGGTCGATTGAAATACGGTTAGCATGACTCGATTATTGCAATGAACGACACTTACTCCACATAATCTAAATATAATAGAAACAATTCTACGAGTCAAGTCGCGCGAAATCGGTCGTTGACTCTGACCTTGACTTTGACTTTCACTCGTGAAAACACGGGGTGTTACAGCCTCCCCTTGTTTAGGAAATTTCGTCCCGAAATTAAGCTGAAAGCTGTAACTAGGGTCGTGTATCACGTGTGGTTAAAAAATTGAAAATTTTCGGATATGATGTGCGAAATTGCCTGATCTAAAAGCCTACAAAGTTTTAGATTTCGGTTCGAAGTCGTTTGAGAGAAATCTTTTTCAATTTCCAATTTTTCATTTTCAAAACCTTTTTCTTTTTCTTTCAAAACCTTGATTATTGTAGGTTCCGGTTTGAATTCGTTTCGATTGCGTACCGACTCGTGAACGTGCGAAATCCGTACACGATCGTTACCGAACACACAAAAACGTACAATTTTAACGTGATTCAATATATCCGTATGACGTGTACAAGCTCCACGAATCTCCTTTACAACTTTCCCTCTCTAGTTTCTCTCTCTAACCTTCAAAGCTCCAAAGTTGCAAAATGGCAAAATGTAACACCCCGAAAACGGGCTTGGTAATTAAACTCTGTTAATAATAAAAGACGGGTAACGTACCGTTATTAGTAAAAATAACCCGGCAAATATTTGGATTTAAATAAGAAATCCTAATATTAAATAAAAACGAATCAAAGTTTTAAGTAATTAAGTTTATAAGAGCCTGAGTTAACGGGACTTAAAATAAAACGGGTTATGACTTCCCGAACCCAGTAAGCTAACTAGGAATAATTAACCTAGTTAATAAGTGGGGAATATTGTTAGAAATAAGTAGGTTGTGCCCTACTTAATTAACTAACCAAATTAGGGGGGCCAATATTGTTAAAATCGAAACTTGATTTTTATTAAACAAATAAAAATTAAACCAAACACCCCATTTTGGGGGTCTGGTCGATCAGAGCAAGCAGGGGGCGACCCCCACTCCTTCAAAACCCTAGAACTTCAGAAATCTTGCAAATTGAAGGTTCAATCCAAGTTCAAATCGAATTCTAAACATAGATTCCTGATCCTCATCACAAGGGGATTACAAGGTATGTAAAATTTTGAGAAATCTTTCAACTTGAAATTCTCATGAATTAGGAATAATTTGAGATTCTAGTTGCATGTGTATGTTATGATGATTTAGGAACTACTATAGTGTTTAGGGACAAACCCTAGACAAACCCAAGCTGAAATCATGTGAAAATTTTAGTGAAAACTATGATCACCATTGTAGGTGATTAGTGAGTTATGTGAAATTTGATGAACACTAGGAAATAGATTGTTGATCTAGTGTAAATTGACAATTTTGAAGTGATTTCAGAAATTATAGAAGTTAACCACTTTGTAAGATGGTTGATTTATGTGAAATTGGGCTAAGAGATAAGCTAGAGACTTGATAAATAAACATGTAAAATTCTGCCCTTAAAGTGTTTGTTAAAATGCCTAAGTGAATGTTTAAATGTTGAGAAATATGATTAAATTAGTCGCCTAAAAATAAAGACTACATAATAGTCGAAGAAATGCTTATGTGTGTTCGTGGAACTCAAATTATGCATTTCATACATAAAAAGGAACAGTTGACTTTTGAAAAGTCAAACTGACCGTTAACTAGAGTGAATGATAATCTTGATAGAAAAACGCGAGGTGGAATAGTCGTGACTAACAATGACTAAACTAACCATCTTGCGAATTGTTATGCTAGTTTGATGCTTAACAAGCTAGGTGAAGCTTCGGGAGGAAGCGGGTCAAACAAATCAAGTATGAAGAGAAACGAGTGGCTTGGATGCAAGGTAAGTAAAGCTTACGCCCATTTACATTATGTACAAAATTACATAATTGCAAGTAGTGTATTTAAATGCTACTAAGTGGTTGGTATAGAATGTTCCGACACGATTCAATGAGAGTCGGAACGAGAGAAATTGGTAAGAAATCATGAGTTATGGAAAAAGGGATAAATGGTAAATTGGTCATGTAATGACTAATAACTAATGAGTTTTCGTTAAGATCACTTTAAAGTGCCACCAATAACGAGAAAATAAGTAGAGATGGAAATTTAGTCAAGTACCGACTAAAGTAAATGGTAGTAAAAAAAAGGGTCTAGTGGCAAAAATCCGAAATGGGTCGGATGGACAAATTGGTAATTATTAACCATGTTTTGTTACTTATGAAGATGCTTGGTCATATAGGCCAAACGGGTCAAATGGCGTGATAACACCATTTGACTGTATCGACTGATGTGGTTGTCAAGTCTTGTGTTAACAGGAGCGATTAGCGATTCGGATACTTTCGTCGCCATAGAAAATGTGATAATAAAAGGGAGGTATAAATCGGGTCTATTTGTTGATCCGAGCCAGGTACGCATATTTATGTTGTAGTTAAAAGTGATATTTTGGTTGAATACTTGGTGAGAGTCCTTCATTGTAAAAGAAGGACCAAAATCGACCAAAACGCCCTTGTAGGCTAAATTGAACAAACAACCCTTAGAGGTTGTTTAGAAACGAGTCTTATGATTAAACAAAAACTTAGAACGAGTATGAGTAGTGAAAGATGTATTTCTTGGGCCGAAAGACTCCATATGAGTCTTTGCCGTAAAATGATATTCCAAGGGGTATAATTCGGAACACATAGATATCTACTTTAAATCCAACACACAATTAGTTGTGATGGAAGGATACTAGATAAGAAATATAGGTTACAATGCTAGAATAGAAAGAAAGCGATTTTGAGCCTAAAAGTGCTTAAATACTCTTCATGGGTCAAAATAAGCATTTAAGCGTAAACGGGTTTTTATTATGCAAGAAACCCGTGATTTGAGAGTAATATGATAGGAGATATTGATATAATGAACTTCATGAGTTTAAGAATCAAATAAACAAGTTGGTGTGATAAAATGCATAAACGGGTCAAAATTGGGTAAAAGGGCGATAAGCCGAAGACCTAAAAGTCTGAAATTTTATTATGTAGGATGTTGGATCTTAACTCCATAAGATGGAGAATTAAATTACGGACGCGTAGGAAAAAGAATCGGGTAAAACGGATCAATAACGAAGAAGTTATGGCCGTTTCCGTGAAATCAGGACGTGCTGGGAATCTGCAGCAACTGATAAGCAACATTCTGCTGAAAAGAGGGCCTAGCGTCACGCGACGCCCCTTGGCGTCACGCGACGCCTCCAAACTTGGAAAAATGTTATTTTTTGTCATATTTAACCCCTGTACTTGTTTGAACTTCATATTTAACCCCTGTACTTGTTTGAACTTCATATTTGACTATCAAAACTAACTTTTAAGTTGGTTTTGATCATAGGTTATTGCCATGAGTGCCCGGATGAAGATCAAGCGACGAGCAAGAACCGAACACGATCGCGAAATAAGCTTCCGCACTATGTATCGTTATTATGTTAAATGACGAATGTCGTTTCATTGTTTCTTTTAAGTGAAGAACTTAATTACATCATGTTCTAAACTTTTAAATTGTAAAAGGTTTTAGTAAACCCGTTTTTCCGATGGATATGTAATCTTAATTACATGATTGTTTAGCGTAAATAATACGCTAAACCTTGATTTATAAGAACGGGTGTTACAAGTTGGTATCAGAGCCTTGGTTTAAGAGATTCAAGTATGGTGGGGAAAACTATGCTTGGACTTAAACCTTATGCTCTTAATAAAGTTTGGTGTTCGGTTCGAGGCTTGATCGCAAATCCGGTAAGTACGAGTATGTTAATGGCTTAGCATGCTAAAGTGTTGTAAACAACACATAGGGCTATCGTGTGATACACGTTACCCCAATTAAAACGATTGATATAGTTGGCGAAAATACGCGCGTTGACGCGTATAGTAGAAAAAGCCTTGTATTATAATACGGGCGATTATTGAAGTTGACGTTACTAACTTTTGGTGAATGTTTTAATTGAAGGACACTCGCGTTTGAAGACGACGAGAGTCGAACGAATTGTGGATATGATGATGGAACGGTCCGAAGTATGACAAGAGGAGCATGCTCACCGAGGACTAAATCGCGTAACGACCGCGAACAAAGTTAATGGCAAAGAACGCCCGTCGGGGCAAACATTACCAGGTGCACATTTTAAATAATCGCACAAATAGTAACATGTAACAAATAAGTAGAAATTAAAAGTTGCATATGTAGATTAAAAGTTGGAAAAACCCGAATAGAAAATGTATTCGGGATATTGTTTCCAAGAGAAACAAATAGAGGCGTTACTTACATAGGGCGTGATGTGAAAACTATAAAAAGATCATGTGTGTCATGTGTTAATCGCTTACTCTGGCCAAGTAAGTAGTGGCATATGATACCATGAACTTCTTATGGCGGACACATTTACGTCCGATGTAGTAAGGTCAAGATGAATGAAAATTTAAAGGATCCTTAGGGTCAAGAAATCTTATGGGCATACTCGTATAAATGGTTTTCGCGGGAACCATAAAAATGATGTATGGCGCACATAGAAATAAAAGACCCAAGGAAATTCGTGACATAAGTCATTTTGGACGAAACAACCATGGTAGACAAAAAGGGCATTGTAAAACCAAAGTATAAATGACCCGCGAGGTCATAGAAACAAAGGTATTGCCCACAGGGGAAAAACGATCAAAAACCATGGTAGACGAAAAGGGCATTGTAAAACCAAAGTATAAATGACCCGCGGGGTCATAGAAACAAAGGTATTGCCCACATGAGAAAAATGATCAAAGTCGTTGACTTTGGTCGTAGTAAAGAAATGATGATGATGATAACCATCATTCATAGATTATAAGACTGTCAAGGATGGTCAAATAAAGAATAAAGGTTTGGTTGAATAAAAGCGATGGATTTCGCTAAGGCAACCAAACAAATTAAAACGAAATCTTAATGTATACCGGAATGCTTGCACTAATAATGACTTCGGTAAAGTACCCGGTTGATGGGTAAGGATTTAAACACATGCATAAACCGATAAACGGGAACACGAATTTAAAGTCAAAAGACTCGGATTACGAGTTATGACTATAAAATCTCGTATATAGAAATTGTGAGTAAATATGTTCAACTATTCGAAGTCGAATGGGTTGAATAAAGAATAAAGTTGATTGTTTATAAGTGATGGATTTCACATTAATAGGTCAAACAGGTTGAATACAATATAACGCCGAATGGCACAAGTGAGCGCTAGCCAGATAAAGGTAGCGTTAAATGCAAGAGAATAATGAGCCCGGTAATGGGATATAACCAAATAAGATTATATGCAAATCAAATAACAGTAAGCATAAAAAGAGCTGACGCATAAATGACGTGAGAAGTCATAAAATCGGAAAATCGTCCGAAAGAAAACAATTATAGCCATGAAACTACAATTAAGGTTAACGGGACCTAAGCTTGAAACCAAATGATTTTTCGAACAAAAACAGGGTGCCTTGACACCAAACATGTATTTTAAGAATGACATGAGTAAGGAGTGATCTACGGGATCAACATAACCTTTAGGGTTATAAACAAATGAAAGATCTACGGGACTAAAACGACCCACGGGTCACGATTAGAAAGAAGTTATAAGGACTTCGCCCTAAAGAGGTGAAAGTCTAATCAAAATAGCCCATAAGGCTAAGTGATAAAAAAAAACCTACGGGTTAATTAGATAAAGCGAGGGAATCGGTTGAGAATCCCCGCATAAAACTAAGACCGTAAAAGAATAAATTATGGACTGTCAATATCCTGGTATGGATAATTGACAAAAGTTAAAGAGAAGATCCTAAAACTAAAACTTCGGTTTTAGTAAGAAATAGCGTTTTTACAAACATAAATTCTGATAGGAATTTATATAGTAAGCATGAAAGATACAAGTCTTGACACTGTTAGGCGCAAGACGATATATTCGAAAAGTAATATTTTCGAAAATGAAAGGTTGATACAAACTAAACACGATGTGACACGATCACGGTTAGGAAATGTAATGTGAAGTAAAATCACGTTATAACCAAGCGAGCGATGAAAAGTAACGGGACTAATAAGTCTAGTTAGTAAGACCGGTTAAGGCCAGTAATTCAAATCAATAAAAATTGGTTTGCTTGTAAGCGGTGGATTCGGTATAACTGAACCGAATAAATAAATCTGAAAACAAAAGAAGTTATTGCTAAAAGTGAAATATTTCACTAAAGACCTTTAAACGGGTCAAGGTAACGGATTCACCAAGAGTTCGATAATATATAAAAGCGATGGAAATCGCTAAGTTAACTAAACTAGTAGAAATAACGGAATTACGTTATTTCAAGTTACATTATGTCGTATGAGGTACGTAGAGGTTCTATAACCAAAAAGATATTACCAAAATTTTTCTGGTAATACTAACAATTGGTTAAAATATGAATAATGCTTAAGAGATTACTCGGGTCAAACGTATTGAATTTAGAACTCAATGAACTATGTAAGCAAGGTTTCGAGGACGAAACCTCTTTAAGGGGGGTAGACTTGTAACACCCCGAAAACGGGCTTGGTAATTAAACTCTGTTAATACTAAAAGACGGGTAACGTACCGTTATTAGTAAAAATAACCTGGCAAATATTTGGATTTAAATAAGAAATCCTAATATTAAATAAAAATGAATCAAAGTTTTAAGTAATTAAGTTTATAAGAGCCTGAGTTAACGGGACTTAAAATAAAACGGGTTATGACTTCCTGAACCCAGTAAGCTAACTAGGAATAATTAACCTAGTTAATAAGTGGGGAATATTGTTAGAAATAAGTAGGTTGTGCCCTACTTAATTAACTAACCAAATTAGAGGGGCCAATATTGTTAAAATCGAAACTTGATTTTTATTAAACAAATAAAAATTAAACCAAACCCCCCATTTTGGGGGTCTGGTCGATCAGAGCAAGCAGGGGGCGACCCCCACTCCTTCAAAACCCTAGAACTTCAGAAATCTTGCAAATTGAAGGTTCAATCCAAGTTCAAATCGAATTCTAAACATAGATTCCTGATCCTCATCACAAGGGGATTACAAGGTATGTAAAATTTTGAGAAATCTTTCAACTTGAAATTCTCATGAATTAGGAATAATTTGAGATTCTAGTTGCATGTGTATGTTATGATGATTTAGGAACTACTATAGTGTTTAGGGACAAACCCTAGACAAACACAAGCTGAAATCATGTGAAAATTTTAGTGAAAACTATGATCACCATTGTAGGTGATTAGTGAGTTATGTGAAATTTGATGAACACTAGGAAATAGATTGTTGATCTAGTGTAAATTGACAATTTTGAAGTGATTTCAGAAATTATAGAAGTTAACCACTTTGTAAGATGGTTGATTTATGTGAAATTGGGCTAAGAGATAAGCTAGAGACTTGATAAATAAACATATAAAATTCTGCCCTTAAAGTGTTTGTTAAAATGCCTAAGTGAATGTTTAAATGTTGAGAAATATGATTAAATTAGTCGCCTAAAAATAAAGACTACATAATAGTCGAAGAAATGCTTATGTGTGTTCGTGGAACTCAAATTATGCATTTCATACATAAAAAGGAACAGTTGACTTTTGAAAAGTCAAACTGACCGTTAACTAGAGTGAATGATAATCTTAATAGAAAAACGCGAGGTGGAATAGTCGTGACTAACAATGACTAAACTAACCATCTTGCGAATTGTTATGCTAGTTTGATGCTTAACAAGCTAGGTGAAGCTTCGGGAGGAAGCGGGTCAAACAAATCAAGTATGAAGAGAAACGAGTGGCTTGGATGCAAGGTAAGTAAAGCTTACGCCCCTTTACATTATGTACAAAATTACATAATTGCAAGTAGTGTATTTAAATGCTACTAAGTGGTTGGTATAGAATGTTCCGACACGATTCAATGAGAGTCGGAACGAGAGAAATTGGTAAGAAATCATGAGTTATGGAAAAAGGGATAAATGGTAAATTGGTCATGTAATGACTAATAACTAATGAGTTTTCGTTAAGATCACTTTAAAGTGCCACCAATAACGAGAAAATAAGTAGAGATGGAAATTTAGTCAAGTACCGACTAAAGTAAATGGTAGTAAAAAAAAGGGTCTAGTGGCAAAAATCCGAAATGGGTCGGATGGACAAATTGGTAATTATTAACCATGTTTTGCTACTTATGAAGATGCTTGGTCATATAGGCCAAACGGGTCAAATGGCGTGATAACACCATTTGACTGTATCGACTGATGTGGTTGTCAAGTCTTGTGTTAACAGGAGCGATTAGCGATTCGGATACTTCCGTCACCATAGAAAATGTGATAATAAAAGGGAGGTATAAATCGGGTCTATTTGTTGATCCGAGCCAGGTACGCATATTTATGTTGTAGTTAAAAGTGATATTTTGGTTGAATACTTGGTGAGAGTCCTTCATTGTAAAAGAAGGACCAAAATCGACCAAAACGCCCTTGTAGGCTAAATTGAACAAACAACCCTTAGAGGTTGTTTAGAAACGAGTCTTATGATTAAACAAAAACTTAGAACGAGTATGAGTAGTGAAAGATGTATTTCTTGGGCCGAAAGACTCCATATGAGTCTTTGCCGTAAAATGATATTCCAAGGGGTATAATTCGGAACACATAGATATCTACTTTAAATCCAACACACAATTAGTTGTGATGGAAGGATACTAGATAAGAAATATAGGTTACAATGCTAGAATAGAAAGAAAGCGATTTTGAGCCTAAAAGTGCTTAAATACTCTTCATGGGTCAAAATAAGCATTTAAGCGTAAACGGGTTTTTATTATGCAAGAAACCCGTGATTTGAGAGTAATATGATAGGAGATATTGATATAATGAACTTCATGAGTTTAAGAATCAAATAAACAAGTTGGTGTGATAAAATGCATAAACGGGTCAAAATTGGGTAAAAGGGCGATAAGCCGAAGACCTAAAAGTCTGAAATTTTATTATGTAGGATGTTGGATCTTAACTCCATAAGATGGAGAATTAAATTACGGACGCGTAGGAAAAAGAATCGGGTAAAACGGATCAATAACGAAGAAGTTATGGCCGTTTCCGTGAAATCAGGACGTGTTGGGAATCTGCAGCAACTGATAAGCAACATTCTGCTGAAAAGAGGGCCTAGCGTCACGCGACGCCCCTTGGCGTCACGCGACGCCCCCAAACTTGGAAAAATGTTATTTTTTGTCATATTTAACCCCTGTACTTGTTTGAACTTCATATTTGACTATCAAAACTAACTTTTAAGTTGGTTTTGATCATAGGTGATTGCCATGAGTGCCCGGATGAAGATCAAGCGACGAGCAAGAACCGAACACGATCGCGAAATAAGCTTCCGCACTATGTATCGTTATTATGTTAAATGACGAATGTCGTTTCATTGTTTCTTTTAAGTGACGAACTTAATTACATCATGTTCTAAACTTTTAAATTGTAAAAGGTTTTAGTAAACCCGTTTTTCCGATGGATATGTAATCTTAATTACATGATTGTTTAGCGTAAATAATACGCTAAACCTTGATTTATAAGAACGGGTGTTACACAAAAGTTCCTAAAGTTAACCCTAAGGTACCTATTTAGAGGTTAAGGATTTTAAGGAATCTTTCTTTATTTACAAATATACCACCTTGCCTTTCTTAACCGGACATTACTTCTTCGTTAAACAACTGTGGATACTTTGCCCTCATGTCGCTTTCGAGTTCCCAAGTGAACTCCGCGCCTCGCCTGCCTTCCCATCGGACTTTCACAATAGGAATGTGTGAGCGCCTGAGTTCTTTGGTTATGCGATCCATGATTTCGACAGTCTTTTCCACGAAGTGTAATGTTTCGTTCACTTGTAAATCATCTAGAGGAACATGTAAGTCGTGGTCGTAGATGCACTTTCGGAGGTTCGACACGTGGAAAGTCGGATGGACATTGCTGAGTTCCTCCGGTAATTCGAGTCTATTGGCGACTTTTCCGATCCTTTCCAGAATCTTAAAAGGTCCAACATATCGAGGCGCGAGTTTCCCCTTTTTGCCGAATCGGACTACACCCTTCCAAGGTGATACCTTTAGGAGTACGTAGTCACCAACGCCATATTCACGGTGCTTGCGCTTTTTATCGGCGAGAACTTTCTGTCTATCCCGAGCTTTCGCTAGGTTGTCTCGAATTTGGAAAATTTTGTCTGTCGTTTCTTGTAGCAGCTCCGGACCGGTGAGTTGCGAGTGACCGATCTCGTGCCACACAATAGGCGATCGACATCTTCTTCCGTATAAGGCCTCGAAAGGTGCCATCTGGATGCTAGCCTGGTAGCTGTTGTTATACGAGAATTCGACTAACGGAAGGTGTCTATCCCAATTACCACCGAAGTCTAGAACACACGAACGGAGCATGTCTTCAAGCGTACGAATCGTTCTTTCAGTCTGACCGTCGGTTTGTGGGTGGAATGCAGTACTTGGATTAAGCGTTGTACCGAGTGCCGTTTGAAACGTTTCCCACAATCGTGAAGTGAACCGAGCATCACGATCAGAGATGATGTCACGAGGCGTCCCATGTCGACAAATGATCTCGTCGGTGTAGATTCGGGCTAATCGTTCTACCTTGTAGTCTTCTCGTATTGGCAGGAAGTGAGCTGATTTAGTCAAACGGTCGATGACAACCCAAATGCTGTCGTGACCTGATGACGTGGTTGGAAGCTTGGTTACGAAATCCATAGCTATGCTCTCCCACTTCCACATGGGAATTGGAGGTTGTTCGAGCAAGCCAGAGGGTCTTTGATGTTCAGCCTTGATTCTAGCACAGGTTAGGCATTTTCCGACATAGAGAGCGATATCCCGTTTCATACCCGGCCACCAGTACCTATAGCGAAGGTCGTGGTACATTTTGTCAGCACCAGGATGAATAGAGTATCGGGATTTGTGGGCTTCATCCATGACAATCTGTCGCAGGTTGGTTCGCTTGGGAATCCAGATTTTGTCTAAGAAGTGGAATATCCCGTTTGATTTGCTCACAAGCTGGGCTCCATCGTGGTAGATTCTTTCTTTCTTCAAAGTGCGCTCGTTGAAACATGCATGCTGAGCGTCGCGAATAAGAGCTTCGAGATTGTGCTGGGCTTGAACATTACGAGTGCTAAGCAGATAGCTCCGTCTGCTAAGTGCGTCGGCAACAACATTTGCTTTGCCTGGGTGATAACGAATCTCACAGTCGTAATCGTTGAGAAGTTCTACCCATCGGCGTTGACGCATATTTAGTTCCCTCTGATTAAAGATGTGCTCTAGGCTCTTGTGATCGGTGAAGGTCGTACACTTGGTACCATACAGGTAGTGTCGCCAAATCTTTAATGCAAAAACAACTGCGCCTAGCTCGAGATCGTGGGTTGTATAGTTCTTCTCGTGGATTTTGAGCTGACGAGATGCGTAAGCTATGACCTTGTCTCGTTGCATTAAGACACAACCGAGGCCAAGGTTAGAAGCATCACAGTAGACAATGAAATTATCGTTTCCGTCGGGTAGTGTGAGAACAGGAGCATTGCAAAGCATGTGTTTGAGGGTTCGAAAGGCAGACTCTTGTTTGGTTCCCCAGACAAAAGGCTGGTCCTTATGAGTGAGAGAAGTAAGTGGTACAGCAACCTTCGAGAATCCTTCGATGAATCGCCGATAATAGCCCGCTAGCCCGAGAAAGGAGCGGACTTCGGTCGGGTTCTTAGGCGTAACCCAGCTCTTAACAGCTTCAATCTTCGCAGGATCGACGTGAATACCCTGACTATTTACGATGTGACCCAGAAACTGAACCTCCCCCAACCAAAACTCGCACTTGGAGAATTTGGCGTAGAGCTGGTTCCCCTGGAGTAACTCGAGAACCAAACGTAGATGTTGCGCGTGTTCGGCTCTCGTTTTGGAATAAATCAAGACATCGTCGATGAACACGATGACGAAACGGTCGAGATAGGGTTTACACACTCGATTCATTAGATCCATGAAAACTGCTGGTGCATTGGTTAGGCCAAAAGGCATGACAACGAATTCATAATGGCCGTAACGAGTGCGAAACGCGGTTTTGGGTATATCCTCCTCCTGTATACGCAGCTGATGATAACCTGAACGTAGATCGATCTTCGAGAAACACGTAGCGCCTTGTAGCTGATCAAACAAATCGTCAATTCGTGGCAGAGGATAGCGGTTCTTGATAGTCAACTTATTCAATTCCCGGTAGTCGATGCACATCCGGAACGACCCGTCCTTCTTTTTGACGAAAAGGACTGGTGCGCCCCAAGGAGAGGTGCTCAGGCGAATAAAGCCTTTTTCAAGCAATTCCTGGAGTTGGGTTGAGAGTTCGCGCATTTCGGACGGTGCGAGTCGATAAGGAGCTCTGGCGATAGGATTAGCTCCAGGAATGAGATCAATGCGAAAATCGATATCACGTTTTGGAGGTAGACTGGGAAGATCCTCTGGAAAAACTTGAGGAAATTCTCGAACCACTGGAACGTCTTTTACTTTCTTCTTCTCTTTCTTTTCCTCCTCCGCTGCTACGACATGGGCCAAGAAAGCCCTGTATTCCTTGCGGAGATACTTGATAGCTTGTAGGCATGACATAAGCTTGAGACCCTTCGAAGTAGTATCACCATAGACGCACAATGAATCACCGTTTGCGAGCGAAAAACGAATCATTTTATCGAAGCACACAACTTCGGCATGGTTTTCGCGAAGAAAGTCCATGCCTACTATGACCTCAAAGCTTCCTAGTTGCATTGGGATGAGATCGATTGAGAAGATGTGATTGTTCTTCCGGTAGCGACGGTTCTTCCGGTAGCGACTTCAACATCGAATGCAGAGGAGAGTCGGGAACGTTTACGACTAAGGAGTTTCTCAAATTCGAGTGACACAAAGCAATTATCGGCTCCGGTATCAAACAAACATGAAGCATAAATACCATTCACATGGAACGTACCATTCACCACGTTGTTGTCGGCCTGGGCTTGACGCACATTGAGATTGAAGGTTCTGGCACGTGCGGCCTGTTGTTGCTGCTGTTGTTGTTGCTGCGGCTGCTGCTGCTGTGGTTCTTGTTTCACTACCCTGTTCGGGCACATGTTGGCGAAATGGTTCGGGTCGCCACATGTGAAGCATGCTCTGGCTTTGACTGCGGGTGCCGGAGGAGCTTGTTGACCCTGTGGGGCAGCGAGTAGAGCTTGATTGGCAGGAGCTTGACGAATACGGCAGTTGGCAGTAAAGTGGCCGTAAACGTTGCAATGAGCACAGAAGCGGCATTGAATAGCAGTCGGGTGATGATAGGTGCAAGTAGGGCAGAGTGGGTGTGGTCCAGTATATGCACGCTTTGCAGGCGGTGCATTGGCCACATGCGCCACTACTTGACGCTGTTGAGCAGGTACAGCTTGGATCGGTGCAGCAGTAATCGCACAGTTCTTGTTGGTGGAGCTGTTCTTTCTCTTGTTGCTTGACGAGGTGGCTTCAGCAGTTGGTGCAGTAGTAGTGGCTTGATGCAGATGCTTGGAGGTCTTATCCCACACCCCAGCCTTGACCCTCTTGTCATTGATTTCAGCGGCCAACAGATAGGTTTCTTCGATCGTGGCAGTCTTGGCCGCTTGCACGAAATCAGCGACGCAGTCGGGCAGGGCTCGGATGTACTTCTTGATGGTCATCTCAGGGGTCTTGACCTGGTCAGGACAGATAATGCTGAGCTGTTTGAAGCGAGCAGTGAGGCCAGCATTGTCTCCATCCTTCTGATGTATGTGCCAGAATTCATCTTCAAGCTTTTGACGCTCGTGAGGAGGGCAGAATTCCTCCAGCATGACTTCTTTGAGCTCTTCCCACGACAAACCATAAGCTGCATCATTCCCTCTCTTGTTCCTCTCGGCCGTCCACCAGTCCAAAGCACGGGACTGAAAGACGCCGGTAGCGTTCAGAGTCCGAAGGTCATCAGGGCAACCACTTTGTCGCAGAGTAACCTCGATAGAGTCAAACCAGTGGAATAGAGCAGTAGGACCTCCTTTGCCTGTGAATTCTTTCGGCCCACATGACTTGAATTGCTTGAAACTGAAAGGTCTTGCGACAGCTCTAGGACCTTCAGTCCTCGATTCCTCAGATGATTTGCTGGCGTTCTCATAGGCATCGCTCACTGCCTTTGCTACAGCTTTCGCGACAATGGAAGCAAGACGTCTGTCTTTCTTTTCTTGGCGAGAGAGAGTATGACGGGATCCAGACGACATTGTCTGCAATAGACATCGCCATGGAACTCAACACATGTATTCGAATCTCACCTCACACGTCTACTACTACTAAAGCTCAGTAACACGTACCATGTAACGCATGTAGTCACAAAATCACAGAATTGCACAAAGTCACATAAACACATAGAGTACATAATCACAATATTTCTAATCACATAAGCATAACAGCAACAAACACATATAACTTAGTCACTAAAGCACCAACGAGCATATAAACCATTCTTACTGCCTCTATTGTCGATTCGCTAGCGATGAGTTGTGTGGGTTTTGTGTTTTAGCAGAAGCAATAGTGTTGAGTTGAAACCATTAGTACCTCAAAACGTTAACAAATAACAGAAAGTGCATAAAATTTTCATAAAGATCGATAAATCGAAGGTAGATTGTCTGCGGCTAATAGACTTCGACTAACCAAAGTAGCTCGACTATTCGCAAGGATCCTGCACAACGACCTCCAGGACTATGCCTTTGCCTCGATTCTCGGGCGTTGGCGCAATTCCCTTTGGTTAGGTTGTGTCTTTAGATCGTTGGAGTCCATCGAACTTTGGTGGAAGTTTTGGTATAAAAGCGGGACGAGTCGTCAAGATTAGGGTTTCACCCCTATCTTGCAACTTCCGTCCTCGTTTTTGATAAAAATTGAGGAGATTATTCATCAAAATATGGATTTCACTCCTGATTTGGTATGATTCTCCTCGTTTGTAGCTAAAAACGCAAGCTGATTAGGCAACTTTAGTCGAGAGTTTGCGGTTTTTTTCACACCTATTCTCGGCCTTATTGCCTGTTCACAACTTGAAAATTCGAGTGCAATGATAGAAAAGAGTGAGTGATAGTGGCGATTTTACGCATACGTGTGAGTTGGTCTGTTGGTTCTTAACTATAGTCTAGGTCTCTAAGACTTCGACCCGGACTAGGTCGAGTCTTGCCTAATTCCCTATAGTTATGGCTCTGATACCAATCTGTCACACCCCAACCGATGGCGGAATCATCGGGGCGCGGCACTGAGCGAAACAGATTGTCCAGAAGTTTCCATAACAACTATCATTACCATTTAAGTAAACATTACGTCCCATACCGTAACATAAATAGTCAAACAAGTTATTACAGGCAACATCAAAACAAATACTCTGTTCCGACAACTCAGATTTAAATAAGTAGCAATTGTTTATCTGCTTCTAGAGACCCCTAACAAGTTATCTACAGACAACTATTTGTTGGGCTCTAAAGCTTTATTCTAGCTTCCAATTCCTACCACATATGCGTCCTAAGCACCTGTCACATACGTTAAAATAATGTAAATACATAAAATGTAAAGGTGAGCATACAAGTCTGATAATAGCATATAGAGTTCGAATTCGTTTATGCATAACCAGCACGTACACATAGTGAAATGAAGCACGTTAGTTATCAACATAGATCCATCGATACCAATGACTGCGGATTGACTGCCCGAGGCAGTTCGCAATACACGATTACCACTGTAATCCATGCAAGTAAAAGATCCTTAACAACCCCCGTGTGAACGGGTGCTGAGTCCAAACTATAGTATTATCGTTGCTAAGGCAGGTAGACAGCATTCCATGTGTAAACATAACAAACAAGCATTCATAAGCCACGTATAACATGCATTAATGGTTAAGCGTTAAAATAGCTTGAGTAGTGTGATAGTTGTGGTTTGAATAGTTGTAACGTATGTAAGACCCAAAAGTGCTAAAAGCAAAAAGGGTTCGAGTATACTCACAGCGATATGGATTGAAGGGAGCGCTTTTACAGCGAGTACGGTTAGCCTGAATAGATTCGATAACGTAACGATAAGTGGCGCGTAAAACAGTACAAGTGAGAGTCGGTAGGATGACTGATCGTGCGGATCAGTTATCCGTGAGTAGAAGTCATCCGTGCGGATGATGATGCGTGCGGATGGTGATGCGTGCGGATGGTGTTCCATCCGGGTAGGCTATCCGTGCGTGTGACTGTCCGTGCGGGTGGCAACCCGTGCGGACTAGTTGCACGTGCGGTTGACTTATCCGTACGGTTAGATTGTTTGTGTGGATAAATGTTCAAGTGGATTGTTTCTTCCTAAGATGTGTTTGTGTATGATGGCTTGTGCTTGGGAGTTTTCGTTGTAGCATTTAGAAAACACCCAAGTGTTTCTACCTTTCAAGCCGGTCGCGCGGACGGCAGTCCGTGCGTATGGTAGTCCGTGCGGGCAGCCTGTGCGCGCGGGCAGAGACAATCCGTCCGGATAGCCTGTCCGTGCGTACGACTTGGCCGTGCGGATGAAGATTGTTTGATTTTCATTTTAAGGCCTTAGTATCTCATGATCCGAAGAGTAATCCATTCAGAGGTCGTCCGTCCGGATTGCTCGTTCGTCGATACTCAAACCTTGTTTGGAAAGTGGGTCCCAAGGGTAGCTCGTCCGGGTGACAACCCGTGCGTATGACTTGTACGTGCGGACGGCTAGTCCGTGCGCACAGCTTGTCCGTGCGGACAGCCTGTGCGTGCGGACACCTGGTCCGTGCGGACAGCCTCTGGTTGTTCCGTTCGTCTACACTTGGTTTCTGTTGTCGTTTATCGAGACGTTCTGATTACGTGGCAACCACTTGGAATTGTATTCTCACCCGCGTGACTAGACCGGTCAGGAACCACCCTAACTCGGCCTGTCGGCGACTCAGAACGGTCATCCCGGTTAACCCCGAAATCAGTTGTCTATGGGTAGGATTCCAGATCTAGAACTAGTGCATCACTATTGACGAGTAGAACACTAGAACTGATCGGGTTCGTACCGGTTTTAAGGGTAGAAGAAGGAGAGAACTTAGGTTTATTTCCTTCAACTCTTTCATCCTTAGAAAAGTTTAGATCTAGGTGAAGTTATTGTGAAATCTCGTAGAAATCGTTTAGATCTGAGATATTCTTGGTGGAATGAGGTCAAGCTTGAAGTTCTTATGAACTTCATGATGACGTCACCCGAGTATACCTCAAATCCGGATGATTTCATGGTTAAAGTGAAGATTTGAAAGATGGAAATGTGTAGAATTGTGTAGTGATCAAAGATGTACAAGAATTAGTGCAAGATCTTACCTGGATTGAGAGAAATCTGAGAAAAGGTGAAGAATGCGTGCGGTTCGGACGTCACTTGCCAAAAGTGGAAAAAGTGGAGAGTGACCCGTGTATTTATAGGATGCCAAAAAGGGAAAGGGTGAGCCGTGCGCATGGCACGCACCCGGGTAGGCTATCCGCGCGGACTGATCATCCGTGCGGATTAGCAATCCGTGCGGATTGGCAATCCGTGCGGATTGGCCATCCGTGCGGATGCCGCCTCCTTTGATGTGTTCGGTGCGATGTTGATTCAGTTCGATTTGTGAGCGATTCGATAGGGTTTCCTAGCCAAATTACTTTCAGTCCCAACTACTTCTTATATGGTTCGACTCGGGATTCGGGTTCGGGTTCGATTATATTCGAGTTAGACTTCGAGTTCGATTGAGTTCGCTTGATTATCACAACACAACATAAAATAAACATGCACAAGTAACACGTAAGGCACACACACACGTATAATGATAAGTAAAACACATAGCTCGAGTTACGATTCGATGTCGATTTGATTAGCATAGCTTGATTAACTTTATCGCATTGTTACTTCCTATCGTTCACAGTCGTAGGTCGATTGAAATACGGTTAGCATGACTCGATTATTGCAATGAACGACACTTACTCCACATAATCTAAATATAATAGAAACAATTCTACGAGTCAAGTCACGCGAAATCGGTCGTTGACTCTGACCTTGACTTTGACTTTCACTCGTGAAAACACGGGGTGTTACACCTGCTGATTACAAGAAGATTGGTACCCGTTGGGTGTATAAATGCAAAAAGGACGACCGTGGAATCGTTATTCGAAACAAAGCAAGATTGGTCGTTCAAGGTTTTCGTCAGATTGAAGGGATCGACTACAACGAAGTCTATGCACCAGTTGCACGTCTGGAAGCAATTCGGATCTTTCTGGCTTATGCCTCATTCAAAGGATTCAAGGTTTACCAGATGGACGTCAAAAGTGCATTCTTACATGGTCTAGTCGAAGAAGAGGTGTACGTTGAACAACCTCCAGGTTTTGAAGATCCTATTCATCCCGATCGGGTTTGGTTGCTGAACAAAGCTCTCTATGGTCTACATCAAGCACCACGAGCTTGGTATGCAACCTTATCTAATTATCTGTTGGAGAATGGATTTCGCAGAGGTCTTATCGATTGCACTCTCTTCATAAAAGAACAAGATGGAGATCTTCTACTGGTACAGGTATATGTGGATGATATTATATTTGGTTCTACTAACAATGTTATGTGTAGGGATTTCGAGCGTGTAATGCAGGATAAATTCGAGATGAGCGCTATGGGGGAGATGACATTATTTTTGGGCTTGCAAGTGCAACAAACGAAGTCTGTAATTTTCATCCATCAGACTAAGTATGTTCAAGACATCTTGAGCCGATTCCAGATGTCCGACACATCGCCCGTTGGTACCCCACTGCAGCAAAATCATGGAATTAATCCGGTTACATTTTGTATTGTCATTATAAAAATATATATTAAACTAGGTTGTGAATATAAAGTGACCTTGTTTCCCCGTTTTTGTCATTCTAATAAAATATAACACTACATAAATTTTTATATTTACCGACATGCTTAACTTTATATACATTTAAATTTAATATACAAACCGAAATAGTCACCGACATTGCTTAACTTTATATACATTTTAAAATTTCATGTCATATAAAAACCAAAATAGTCACCGACATTGCTTAACTTTATATACATTTAAAAATTTCATGTAAAACCGAAATAGTCGAATATAATTGACTTTATATACATTTTAGTTGTTCTTTGCCGTGATGAAATAAATGTCTGAACAACACGGTATTTAGCAGCTTTATTAGTTTTTTTTTTTCTAATTCTAATAACTACAATGTATACGGAATATAATACCTATATGTGTAAAAAATGGATGTATCATATATATGCATATTTAATAATATAAAAGAAATTATATCGGGTGTACAATCGGGTAAACGGGTACACTTTATCGGGTAATTGAGTCGGGTAAACGGGTATATCACTAAATCCCAAACCCGTCCCAAACCCGCGAAAAAATAAAAACTATTCCCAAACCCGTCCCAAACCCGAATAACCGACCCCAAACCCGTCCCAAATATGTCGGGTTTCGGGTTTACCCAACGGGTTCGGGTTTGATTGCCATCCCTACATCCGAAGCCACGCCAACCCACACCCAACCCAACCCAAGCCCCGCCAGGCCACGTCATACCTTGTGGATCCCACAGCTACCACTTGTCGATCAATGCCCCCAAACCAAGCCCCCACACCCTACAGCCTTAGTTTTCAACCCACCACATGTTTGGGTCACATGTTTAATATTGTTATGAAAACATTACAAATCACTTTCATATCAATATGTATCTATTGTCTGAATGTTTGTGAGGACCGTCATGATTCGCCACCATACATTTGTACCAACTCACAAACAAATATACTACACGTTTTTGTTACTAGCAAACATGCTAACACCATCCAAATTTGAACTTCTGAGAAGAAACGGTTATTGGATCAACCCAGTGACTAAAAACGTATTTAATTAACTCATTATTTTTAAGCATAGTAAGATTAGATGAATAATGGGTTGCTGGTTCTTGTAGCCTACTTCAGTTAACTAATATACATTCCATACAGGCTCTCACCGGTAACTATATACATGTTCTATGTTCTGAAATATTACTTGGGGTTGGGGGCTTGGGCGCACCTATTCTTAAATGTTAGCATTTTGATACGGTCCTTTTATGAAAAAAATATATATATTTATTACATTTTGTTTTATTGTTAACTGTTTCCCATAGAAAGAATCACCTACTAGGATACACGGATTAGGTGAAGAAGACCCATCTCTTCCAAATAAGTTGGATCTCATCAAACTTCAAAATAGTTATATATGAATTAAAAAGTTAAAAGAATGTTTTAATTGGTTAATTAAATAATCCCCACAACAATTCTGATGAGCATTATAGTATAGAATTAGTCACAAAAGTCATAAATTTTGCATCTAATAAATTGTAGGATATATATACAAATAAAAAAATCTTGCATTTTATCAAATACTTGATGTCCATTTCAACATCCATTTCAAGATAAGTTCAAGTATTCGAGTCTATCACCAAATGCAAATTTGTAAAGATACGTGCATTGTTGTCCTGTAACTTCACATAATCCAAAATTAGTAACATTCAAAATTATGTTAAAGTTTTTGAGAGCCACATACCTAAAAATATCATATAAATTAACGTTGTAGAATATTTAATCGCCTTTAATTAGCCAAGCTAAATTACACTCTCATTTGAGTTATTTGTTATTACACCGGTTAACATCTAAAACCGCAAATCATAAAAGAAGCGAATTATTAAATAAGTGATAGATATACTCATATACATGCTACACTTGCATTTTATTTACTAAAATCATATTGTAACAACATACAACTTCTTACCTGGCAATATTATTTAAAACAACAACAATCCTAAGATACAACAATCCTAAGATACTACAAGTACGCATCGTTTATTTACAACAAGTACGCATGTCAAGTGCTCAATCTTCATGATGAGTTCAAATATTGAATTGTGGGGGGGTGTTAAAATAATAGCATCTCAATTCAATATTTTTTATATTTTATAGAGTTAATTACACAAATGGGTCATGTGGTTTATACCTAATTTCGCCTTTTGGTACTAACTTTTTTTTAACAGGTTTAGGTTTTATGGTTTCAATTTTGTAACACCTTTGGGTACTAACACCAAAATTTGTTAATTAATGACTAAAATACCCTTGCATTTTTTTAAGTTTATCAAAGTAACACATTTGGGTACTAACACCTAATTTTATTTAAAGTTTAAATCAATTTTACAAAATCTATTTATTTTTTTGTTTTCATATTTTTATTAAATTTCTTATTTAACATAAAATCTACTTGTTACACTAGTTTTTTTTAAATAGATTTTTTAAGTAAAATCTACTAGCTATATACTTTTATGTATATTAAATTTCTTACTCGTTTTAAATAATGTAAACCTTACTCGTTTTCAATTTTGGATAGATATGATTGATAATAATAAATATATTTCATGTAAAAAAATTTAAGCCTTTTTTAACTCGTTTTTTATTTATTTACATTTTATTATTTTAGAAAGATATTTAATTTACATAAAATCTGTTAGTTACACCTGTAAAATCTACTAGCTATATAGTTTTATGTAAAAAAACGAGTTTAAAAAAGGCTTAAATTTTTTTAGTTTTATCTAAAATACCTAGCTATATAGTTTTATCTAGGAAAATTGGTTTTTAATAAACCAACATTTGTCCCGTTGGTAAATAATAAACCTACCTACGTAATTGGTATACAATAATCCTACATATCAACATGTTGGTTCTTAATGATCTTCTGTTAATTATTTTTAACTGAAGTTAGTTTTTAAGTTTTATTTATTACACAAACAGTCCATGTAGTTATAATTTACTAGTTTTAACTATTTTGTAAAACAAAAAAACATCAATGCCCATGTAACGACGTTAGTTTTTTGTTTTATATGAATTCATATTCATATATGATAAAAAACAAACTAAATGAATAGTGAATTCATATATGATAAAAAAAACAAACTATTAGAATATGGGGTATGGGGCGGGGTTGTGGCGTGGGTTGGGTACAAACGCCCAAGTCACCACCCCGGGTGGGTTTAGGTTTCGGCGTGGCCCCTTGGGCGGGGATTGTGGCGTGGGTTGGTTACAAACGCCCAAGTCACCACCCCGGGTGGGCTTGGGTTTCGGCGTGGCCCCTTGGACGGGGTTTCAGCCCGGACGTTGGACGGGGCTATCAAGATGACATGACATGATCTCATTGGCCAAGACAAGTAGCCGTTTGGGCTAGCCGTAGGCCAACGGCTATGTGTTTAAAAAAAATTATTCACTATAAATACTCACACTTCTATTCATATTTTTACCACAACTACTCCACATCTTCTATAATCATCTCTATCTTATTTTAAAAAAAAAATTCTCATCCAACCACAATACGAAAAATGAATCCTCATAATCGTGGTTTTGACCCGAACAATCCGTGGACATTCCAAGAAACACCTATCCCAGCATCCAATCGTCCAATTGCTCCCTTTTTAATACACACCACGATGCCGGATATGGCTGGTTACGCATCGTTTATCTCTAATCGTTTGAAGAATGACGTCGGTCGAAAACACAATGCCTTTCGCACAACGCGCGTCATTGAAAAACACTAGTTATACTCTATGTAAAATCAATGTTAAAATTAAAAGACAGTTTCCCAAAATATCATCCAACACTAAATTAATTATGTGTGGTGTCCACTAGAAACTGACACCGACGGTCGATAATAGCTGAAAATTATGAGAATAAGATATTTAAATGACATTGATGGGTTTTGTCATTGATTGAATATACCGACATTTATTATCCTTATATTAAATTTTAAACGTTTTTAACAGTAAGTTTGTTTTCTTTTTAATATTATATTATATTATATTATAGTTATATTTTAAATTAAATTTTAAACGTTTTGAACAGTAAGTTTGTTTTCTTTTTAATATTATATTATATTATATTATAGTTATATTTTAAATTAAATTTTAAACGTTTTGAACAGTAAGTTTGTTTTCTTTTTAATATTATAGTTATATGTATAGATTTTTAATACTTTTTTATTTTGGTATTATAATAATAAATTAATAATTATTTCCTCATTTTTTAAGTTGAATAAGCTTTGTGTCAATCGGTACTTGTATCGAAAATACATGTGTGGTTCGGTTCGTTATGGGTACATAAAGGTAAAAACCGACACCAGCCTGTTACATACACCAAGGTAAAAACCGGCACCAACCTTGTACAGAAAACCTCAAAAGTCAGTACCGAAATGATTTTGAAAATATTTAATTTCGGGAAATTCGGTACTTCTACCCGGTACCATTTTCTCATCTCTGGTCATAGGTACCGTACGAACAACAACGGTATCATGCAACTTTTTTTGTTGATTTTCTTCAATTTTTTATGATTTCTTTTTTTTTTCAGTTTCAGTGGTAGGGATGAGCTCGGTGCCAACCGATATCGATACCGAAAATACCGGTTACGGTACCGGTATATGAAGGTAAAAACCGGTAGGCGTCAAAAGTCGGTACCGAATTTGTACTTAACATCTTTCGGCTTGGGAAATTCAGTACCGGTACCCAGTACCATTTGCTTATCTCTGACCAGTGGTTTCATACGAACAAAATCATTACCATAAAATTCTTTTGGTTGATTTTCTTTCGGTTATCTTTTAGTGTTTTTTTTTCTATATCATCTTTTTATTCTTGTCATGGGTTTCGTGCGCAACGCCTTCATAGTGATTTCACAACACATGTAAACACAGACTAAATAACAAAATAAGTTCGCCGCAACGCGGTGATTGTGAAAAAACCTAGTTTTATTAAAAATTTATAATAACAAACATTTTACCCCCTTAAATATCCAAAAATAAATATAAAATTTGAAACCTTTCACTTAACATTAACCAAACAACAAGGACCAAAAATGACTCGCACAATGTAAACAATGAGCCGGGGACATAAAACAAGAGCTTCACAAAAATATGTCATTAGACCGGACGGTATGGGGGACGGCCCCAGGCCCATCCCCTTGTCGCCGCCCCAGCAATGCCACCCCCTTGCTTCGTCGCCGCCCCAGGCTCGTCCCCTTCGTCCGCTGCTGGCCGCCCAAGCCGGGCCTCACCCACTCACACACACCTATACATAAACACATACATATATATATATATATATAGGGTAGGGATATGGTAAAAAGTGTATAAAATGTGAGAAGGGTAAGAAGTGTTTTAAACCATTGGATATTTGATCTAATGGTTGAGATCAATAGGGTATAAAAATGTTAATTGTGTTTTAATTAGAGGGACCTTATGTAAAATTGAAGGGCAATAGTGTCTTTTTCAATGTTTCAAATATGGTAACCGTATTCTACACAACCAAAAACACCTACATTCACTCCTTTTTCCTTAAATATCGGAATTAATTACCAAGATCTAAATCGGAAGCCTCTTTGTTTTATATAAGATTCAATGCGTGGTGTTTTACGTTTAGAAGAACTGTAATCAGATTCATGGCGTAGTGTTTTATCTGGAGACATTGTTCATGGCGTGGTGTTTTATCTGGAGACATTGTTCATGGTGTGGTGTTTTATCTGGAGACACTGTTCATGGCGTGGTGTTTTAAACATCTGGAGACATTGTTCATAGCGTGGTGTTTTATCTGGAGACATTGTTCATGGTGTGGTGTTTTATCTGGAGACATTATTCATGGCGTGGTGTTTTATCTGGAGACATTGTTCATGGCGTGGTGTTTTCATGGCGTGGTGTTTTATAACACCACGCCATGAACAATGTCTCCAGATAAAACACCACGCCATGATTCAAGTCATGGTGTTTTATCTAGAATCCCAAGCAACCTTCTATGAATATAACACCATACAACTTAACAGAACCCGTTTCATACCAAACATTATATAAAACAAACCTAATCAAATAACTCATGTTTTTTCATGAAAAAAAATATAGATGAAATCCATGAAAACACAGTAAGTTTTATTGTATATTTTTCCTCAACGCAATCTGTATATAAACGACACCATACAAACAATTGTTTTATGCAATAAAACACCACACATGAACCTGTATCGCTTTCTTCCATTTGTGATTTTCGTAATGAAAAAATTGCTCCAAAATTGCAGAGAAAAAAAATACTTTTGAACCTGAATTAATGAACGAAGATGATATAATACTAGTTAATGATTGATTCTGATGATATAATCTCCTAAATTAACTCCAAAACACTTACACACAATTAATTGATAAGAAAGGTAAATTACTAATGTACCCTTTTGAATTAATTAAGATAGAGGACACTTGTCATCGCCAAATTATTTCTCACACTTCTTACAAAAGTAGGACTTTGTACAGGATCCTTTACCTATATATATATATAAAGGTTTTCATCCCCCACCCTCTAGGTATATACCATTTAGGCCCATCCTCACACCCATTTACGTGGTGACCCATCCCCTTAGGGATGAGCCTCACCATACCTTCCAGCCTTAGTAGTATGCCACATATTAAAAAAAAAAAAAAACCATGCCATATAGACATTGTATGTCGGCTTAAGACATGAGTTGGTACATTATGCTGACTCACATAACACCTTCCCCCTCGCTCAAGAGTGCTCGTTGGGCCAGTTCAATCTACCTCATTATTTTTAACTAAAAATGGTTATAGAAAAATTTTATGAAATTCATAGTTATATTTGATTATATCCAATTAAATGATGTTGTCATTAAAAATATATTAAATAAACTCTATGAATTTACTACATATACATTTTCAAGTTGAGGAAATAGTCTCAGACAGCTTAGCTTGTCTGGCACTTCCTAATTGGACCAAGCCATTTTTAATTTAATTTTATTCCCACTTTAAAATTATGCTTTCGTCATTCGTTTAAAATTAATTTTTTACCCCCAGCTTAAAATAAAATTATAATTTTATTATAATTATAATTATATTATATTATAATTATAATTATATTATATTATATTATAATTATATTATAATATTATATAATAATATATAATAATAGAACGCAATGAATAGTGTTTTTAATATTATAATAATATATACAGTTTTTTAGTATATATATATATATTATATATAGAAGCCAATGAATAGTGCTTTTAATATTATAATAATATATACAGTTTTTTAATACTTTTATTATTTAATATTCTAATAATAATTATTTCTTTACTTCTTAAGTTGGATAAGCTTTGTGTCAACCGGTACTTGTATCGAAAATACATGTACGGTCCGGTTCGTTATCGGTACATGAAGGTAAAAACCGGCAACATACTGGTACAGTTATCGGCACATGAAGGTAAAAACCGGCACCAGCCTGGTACAGAAAACGCTAAAATTCTGTACCAAAATGATTTTGAAAATCTTTTAGTTCGGGAAATTTGGTACTTCTACCCGGTACCATTTGCTCATCTCTGATCATCGGTACCGTACGAACAACAACGGTAACGTTCAACTTTTTTTGTTGATTTTTTCAACTTTTAATGATTTCTTATTTTCAGTTTCAGGGGTAGGGATGAGCTCGGTGTCAATCGATAACAATACCGAAAATACCAGTTACGGTACCGGTATATGAAGGTAAAAACCGGTAGGCGCCAAAAGTCGGTACCGAATTTGTACTTAAGATCTTTCGGTTCGGGAAATTCAGTAGCGGTACCCAGTACCATTTGCTTATCTCTGACCACGGGTTTCATACGAACAACATCATTACCATAAAACTTTTTTTGTTGATTTTCTTTGGGTTGTCTTTTAGTGTTGTTTCTATATTTTCTTTTTATTCTTGTCAGCGGTTTCGTGCGCAACGCTCTCATAGTGATTTCAAAACACATGTAAACACAGACTAAATAACAAAAGAAGTTAGTCGCAACGCGACGATGGTGAAAAAACTAGTTAAAACAAATTCTGATGAGCATTATAGTATAGAATTTAAAATAGTTATATATGAATTAAAAATTTACATAATGTTTTAATTGGTTAAATAATCCCCACAACAATTCTGATGAGCATTCTAGTATAGAACTAGTAATGATGCCCGCGCGCGTTGCGGCGCGGGTACATCGTTAACCACACGAAAACGCGTGTTTCGACGTATCCGATTGAACTTAATGTAACCTACATAAGCATTGCGATTTGATCCAAGCATTATGTATTGCGTTAACTACACGAAATCAAATTTGAAAAATCAGAAATGTTTCACTTCTAACCGAAACATTGGGGGAGAGGGGCGGGTGCACCTCCCGTCCCTTAAAAGCTAAGTCCCACTCTAATGTAATGATGATGGTTTGAATAGGTGACATGTGGTTTTGTATGGTGGTGGCTCATAATATTGTTCATAGGAGTGGAGACGGTTACTTTTAGTGTTTTATGCCAAAGGTTAAAAAATTTGGGGGTGGTCGGTGGCACCGACTTTCTCCTTTAAGATATAGGATAATAGATTTTTAAGAGTCCAACACTTATCTAGTTTCGTTCAAGTCCGGCCACTAAGATTAGCAGTTTATCATGCTAAATATCATTCTGACTCGCTACAAATATTGATTTATTTATCTTATTATATCCGACTTAACATGTTGTCACTCATTTTAACTCGTTATAAATATTTGTTTATTTGACTTAATTATATTATTCTAACTTATCATGTTATAAATAATTTTAACTCGCTTTAAACATGTAGTTTTATCAATTAAGACTATTATAATAGATGTTAAAGTTGTTTCCTTATAATACAAAGTATCATAAACACACATCAAACTAAATCAATATTTCACGTTTTAAAAAACAGACCACCCTTTAAAGACATTTTGATTGCTATTATCCTTCTAAAATACATTTTACGAACTATAAATAAGTTATATTTAAAATATATTTCTATTAATATATTAAAGTTAAAAGTTTACTAATAAGGATTAGGGTGAAGGGAGTGGTGCAGTGAAGTCATCGGCAAACCGGTTTGCCGAGCGGCAACACCGGCGCCGTCCCGTTTTCCCGCGCGGCAAACATGTGAAATCGGCAACACCTCACCGATCGACAAAAGAAGAGAGAGATGATGCTGATGATGATGGGATGGTGATTGGTGTCTTGTTTTCTGTGTAACGGCGATGGGCGGAGCCACGGCGGTGTTGGTGGCGGCGAGTGGCTGATGATGCTGATGATGATTGGATGATGCTGAAGATGGAGGTGGAACCGGTGGTGGTGGTGGCGAGTGGTGATGGTGGCGGTGGAGGTGGCTCTGGTGGAACCGGTGGTGGTGGTGGCGAGTGGTGATGGTGGCGGTGGAGGTGACTGGTGGAGTGGAGGCCGTTGTGATGTGTGTGTGTTTTGACCGGTGACCTGAGCGGCCGGCTGGCAGCGACGCCGCTGCTGTGGCGGCGGTGATGGAGGTGGCGGCAGTGGTATCTTCTTCCCCAGTAAACCCCTCTCAACCCTCTATTTTATTTTAATTTTTTTTTGTTCCGAGTGTATCGGCCAGGTTGCAGGTGAGGTTGCAGGTGGAAATGGTAACTGCCATGAGGAAGATGGTGAGGTTGCAGGTGGGAGAAACTGTTGGAATCGAAAGAAGAAGGTGGTGTTGGATGGAGGCTTTTAACACAATTTTTAAAAACAAAAAAACAAAAAAAAAGTTTTCCACTTTCAACAGTCTACACCATTGCCAACACTTTTCAGCAAAGTTTAAACTTTTTCTCCTCTCTGACGTGGCACTCTCTGATTGGTCCATTTTAAAGTTTGCCACTTTCACCTGTTTAACCACTCCCTTCACCCTTAGCACTATTATCAACACTATTGTCTCATCATTAAAAGCATCTTTCTCATTCAAACTCAAAGTTTCAAACTATTGAATTTGATGAGTTAAATATAAAATTAACTAAAAAAGGACAACTCTTCAAAGCAGATAAGGACACGCATGGCAGTATGAATGTGTAGTATATAAGACAAAAATTGGAACATGCATGGCAGTGTGAATGTGTAGTATATAAGACAAAATTGAAGAGATTGTCGGTTTTCTCTTTTAAGATGTTATATAATTAGTCACAACAGTCACAAATTTTTGCATCTGATAAATTGTAGGATAGATATACAAATAAAAAAATCTTGCATTTTATCAAATATTTGATGTCCATATCAACATCCATTTCAAGATAAGTTCAAGTATTTGAGGCTTAAAACCGTGTCGTGCTTTGGTTGACCCTTTTATGTTCGTTTGTTAATATAAGTAATGGCACGTGACTTTAGTAAAAATTTAAACAAATAATTACTTCCTTTTATGTTCATTGGTTGTCCTTTTAATTGCTTTGGCTTATTTATCTCTCATTCCGAGCTAACAAACTTGAGTTTATAAATGGGTGGTTTGAACTAATAAATGAAATTTTTGAAAGTGAAGAGTTGACGAAACACTTCAAAAGAGAATTTATTTCACCTTTAGAAGTTAATTGTTAAAGGAATGTTATTCTGGTGAGAAACAGTTTAACGTGCGGATGTTACAAATAACTAAAGTAACTATGTTTGAACTAAAGTAATTATCATTGTGCTACTTCAAAACTTTATCGTAATTGTTTGTATTTCATCTTAGAGGAGCCGACATCATAACATTAGGATGAGGGACCTAAATCGGATCTTGGTGTTTCTCTAGTCCTCCACCCACACCAATGCTGATTTGGGTAGCAACGCTAACTTCGGTGAGACTTGTTTAGGTTTTGTAATTTATAACGGAGGAGGTATCCATACATTCCCCAAAAGTATTTACACATCCCCTAACCCAAAATGCCACTCATTGCCCAATACGCCTCAAACTGGCCCCACCAATACGTTCCTTATTGCCCAATACGTTTGAAAATGGTCCCTACCATCTAATTAATGCCAATCATTGGATGTCAGCCGATGATTACCAATGATTGGGATGTAAGTAACTTTATTTTGATAGGGTTTTTGTATGGGGAAGTTGTCAACTATTTATATAAGAAAATTAATTTTTTTTTTATAAAATGTTGTTATAACAATTGTGTTAGCATTATAAAACTTTATATTTTTATGAAATGAACTGTGTATATTTTTAATAAAAAAATGTTCATATGTTTTTTTATTAAGTATTATTATTAAAAACTTCATATTTTTATGAAATGAATTGTGTATATTATATAATGCCATTTTTTTATAAGTATTATTAAATGTCAATTTTTTTATAAAACGAATTGTATATATTATAACATAGTTTTTTATTTATGAATTATTTTTATGTCTTTAATTGTCAAAATTTTTAAATGTCAAATTTTTATTAAACGAGTTTTATTTAATATTACTAAATGAGTATTATTACGTCTTTAATTGTCAAACTTTTAAATGTCAAATTTTATTAAATGGGTATATTATAACGTTTTATTAAATGTCAACTTTTTTATTTATCAATTATTATTATGTGTTTAATTGTTTCCATAACGCAGTGTGTATGTTATAAAATGTCAAATCTTTATGTCTTTAATTGTTTTTCACTTGTCGTTTATTAACCATAACGCAACAAGAAACGTAATTCAAAATGTAATTAAACATCGTTTTATATTAATACACAAATCATGCAACTTTGATACCGAATGTAACGACTAAAACCTAAACAGCTAATTGTTACATATTCTTGAATTCCTGTACAGGAAAACGATGGGTGCAGCATACACAATTTCGCGACAGGCCGACTGTCTTGAAATTGCGTGCCGAACCCTACCTTCCAACGGGATTTCTGCTTCACATCTACCACACTGAGATGGCACAAGGGATCAGGAGGATGGAGCGGTGGAGTCGGCATTTCCTTTATTAACCACCGTCCAATCTTCCGCATCTTGTCAGGATGGTGAGCGAAGTGGCATTCACGTTGGTGGAAGGCTCGTGAGAACACTAATGAACTCCTCTCTTGGAAGGACATGTTACAGGGCAGACTGCGTTAGCTAGCGTCACTGGGAGTTGACGAGGCAACAGGCTACTCCGATAACACGTAATCCTAGATCGGCGTTCTAGTGCATTAATCTGAAATACGAACGTAGTTTCTCCATAAGGATTACGCTACCACCACCGTCAAAACACCTACTTTCGATATGCTGCTAATAAAAATACAATTTAGCATTAGACTCGACATTCGAAAATATATTGTAAAAATAAAAAAAGCAAACAAAACACCACCATAGCCGACCCACCACCACCACCACAACTGACCCACCACCACCACCACCACCACCAACACAGCCGACCCATCACCACCAACCCAGCCGACCCACCCCCACCACCACCACCACCCTAGTCGACCCACCACCACAACCACCCCAGCCGGCCCACCACCACCACCACCACAGCCGACCCACCACCACCACCACCACAACCTACCCACCACAACCACAACCCCAACACCACCACAAACGGCCAAAATAAAACCACAAAAAAACAAACCTTGAATATTCCGACCCTATAGACCGATACGAGAGCGAAAACTATACGAGAGACGCGTGTGGTCCCCTTCCGGATTGTCATCGTGTGGTCCAGAACTCGGTCCAAAATACCTTTACATATGTGTACTTGTTCGAACGTTTTAACTATAAAAAGAAAAAGAAATGAAACTGAACTTCAACGAGAGTCGTATGCAAGTGGAGTGTCATAAATGTCCTGTCAACTTTTGAGAAAAAAGTAGATGTATATGGGTCTCATCGGGCTATACGAGGCATATGGGCTGAAAAGTTGTCAGCCTCCGTACCCACAATACGCGCGTATGGGCCTATGAGCGGCATATTGGTTTGTTTGTTTTTTTAAAAGCTTGTATATGTTGGTTGCAAATGTCGGGTATTTTTGTCATCCTTACTTGCCACAGTGGTTGTTTGCAAATTCAGAAATATACACCATCTTCACAATCACAAATTCACAATGGTTGTTTGCAAATGTGTTAGGACGGCTGCACTAAGAACATCTTGGACTGAAGCTAATCCCGGACATCAATTTTACACTTGCCATAGTATGGTATGTTTTTAATCCCATACCCGGTTATAAAAATATAAATTAAAAAAAAAAAATCGGGTAGGGATGGCAAAAACACCCGAGCCCGATGGGTATACCCGAAACCCGACACAAATGGGACAGGTATACCAAATACCCGACGGGTATTGGGCAGGGTATCGGATTAGTTTTAGTAATTTTCGCGGGTATGGGTCAGGTATGGGATTAGGAGATACCCGACCCGATTACCTGAAACGACATACCCGTTTACCCGAACTATACACCCGATCATATACCTGAATTTTTAATGTATTTTTTTCCATTAACCCTTGTATATTAGTGATGTATTTTAGTATGTTCATAATGTAAAAAAGTAAATTTTCTTTTAATATATGTATTTGATAATAGTATTTATATATTGTATGTTGTGAAGCATATAAATGTAAGTGTATAAGTATCATAAAGTTATTACTAATTTATAATGAAACTTATATGTATGTAATGTACATTTTTAATTTATAATAATTGTTGTATAAATAAAATGATATAAAAATTATAATAGTAAAAGATGTATTTGGAAATCTTAACGTATATCTTTTAACAAACTAATGGGTATACCTAATACCCGTGGGTATACCCGAAACCCGACGGGTAATTACCCGACAAATACCCGACAGGTATTGGGTCGGGTATGGGACACAATTTTACAACCGGTTATGGGTATGGGATTAACAATACCCACCCCAAACCCGACCAATTGCCATCCCTAAAATCGGGTATATGATCGGGTATATAGTTGGGTATTTTTGTCATCCTTACTTTGAAACACTAATTCCTCTTCCGTGTCAGCATTCTAAGTGCAACTTCTTTGTGTGGGCCGATCCTCCCATGTGTCGTCGGGCATGTGTGGTCATCAAAAAACTGATGGATACGAAGGCTGTGCTTGAAAACGAAGTCAAGTATTTGAGAGAGGAGGTTCGAATTTATAAATTGCAAGAAGCGGAATTTGAAGATAATCATTCAAGGGTTGTTCGTAAGAGGGAAAGTTGTTTGATAATCAGTTGGATTTTTTTTTTGTGTTGTTTGTCTTGTTATTTTTCATTGTTAGTATGTAAGTTTATGCAAGACATGTAATCGAATATTAGTTATAAATGTCGTTTTTAATATTATTATAAATATTAAGTTTTTAAAAAAATGTTGTTTTTTATAATAAGTCCACTAAGCATAAATAACAAAACGAATAAACATTCATCAAGTTACAAATGTTTAAACATACCAAAATGAAATAAATACTTGTCCATAGATGCCCAACACAACCAAAATAAACAAAAAGAAATAAATATTTGTTCATACATGCCCACAAATGTTTAACAAAATAAAGTTCACCCAACAAATAGAATTACTAATCCTCCATGTCCTCATCGGTGTCGTCAGAATCATCCCCGCCACCTGTCATATGGATCTGCGTAGCGGACGTGCCTGCCTCCGTCCCGGACGGGCCTGCCTCCATGTCGGTACCCGGATACACTCGTGGATGTGGCGGGGGTCGAACCACCAACCCCGCCTGGGTACGTCTCTTAGCCTCACTAGCCATCACCCACTCCATCAAATCCTCCATCCGGTCCATCCGCCTGTCCATCCGCTGAAACTGCTGTGTCCAGCTCGCCATCATGCCATCCTGACCCGCCACCAGCCTCTCAAGGAGACGTTGGGTGGACTGAGGCAACCGCACTGCATGATAAACGCGTTGTGGAATCTGTGGCGGCTCCTGCGGATGCCCCTGGTCAACCTGAGGCTCCATGTCTCCATCCATAACAGGCACGTCAGTAATATGCGGCATCTTCACCTCCCCAGCCTCGAGCAGTGCCTGGTGGACTATCGGCCCGGGTACAAAAATCTGTTCGTTATTGCCAACAAACCGATGCCCGAGATCCGGAAAGTTCACCACAATCTTCATCCCTCCCATCGTCCTAAGATCTAAGGGCTCGGAAGGTGCTGGGGCCGACATATCCTCAAGGAATGGGAAATACCGGCCGCAATGCTGGGTAATACGCGTGATAAACGCCCCTCCAATCAAACGGCTACGCCTCCGCCGTTTGCCGTACGAGGCGAAATACTCCGCCAGACAGCGATGGAGGCCGCACGGTGTGCCCGTATATAAGCAGTACAGAAAGAACAGATCCACCTTCGTGACCCACTCATTGCTTTTGCCACACGCAGAGATCGACGTGGCAATGTAGCGGTGTATGTAGCGAACGAGTGGGTCAGGAATCGACGATACTCGGGCCTTCTTACCAAAGGGTTCAGGATATAGGGTGGGCCACCAAGCAAACAACTGATCATTAGGCATAGCCGTGATCGCGGTGGTATAGATGTCCTGAACCAACTCATCCTCGGTATAGAACCCGGTGGCGACAGCAAACTGACGCAACGACATATTTTGTTGCTGCCCGAACAAACAGAAAGATACCTCGGTAGGCGGTGGTTCCACTTTCGGTGGTTCCACTTTCGGATCGTCTGACACACTTGTCTGCATGCTTGCAGGTCGTTAGATACTTGATATGGACTTGCTATCTGGGAGTGCTGGAGTGGTCGTGGGTCGAGCCTCTTGGATACTTGTTACGTTGACTTTAAACTCATGTTTTGGAAATAATTGACTTACATTTTTGTGTTATGCTTCTGCTGAATACTTAATTTGGTTTAACTTATGGTTTGGATTTATATTTGAAATGAATGGAATGTTTTATTTAATTTATGAGTTCAATGTGATTGGTGGCTTGGATCCTGGTACGTCACACGCCTCGCAGGGGTTTCCGCAAGTGGTATTTTGGGGGTGTGACAGTTTGGTATCAGAGCCACTGGTTATAGTGAACTTGGTTTTAAAACGTTTTTATAAAACCAGACTATAACCAAACAACTTCAAAAATCGACCATGATACTCAGCTCCAGATTGCAAGGTTCGTCCTCTGTTTACTTTACGCATCATTTGTTTAGTGGCCACACACACTCACAGCTTGCATGAAACGACATACTAGATATTGGTGAATTGATAGTGTGACACTACTCTTCGACTTTTGTGATACGTAATCCTGTAGTACCTTCTGTTTTGCTATTTGAATGCGGGGGAAACTTTTAACACAAGTTAAGAGTCACTGAGATAAGCATGCAAATTGCCTTATTATTATGGGTGCACACATAATAATAACGTGAGGTGCATGTAAGTCACAGTGAGGCTTAACGAGTGTGAGAAAGGTTCTACCCTATTGTATGTGAACTTGGTGGTTGTAGACTTTAACGTGATACTTGACTTTTACCCCATCTCGACTCCTAGATTTGTTCTCTCTCCATATATAGAATCATGAGTGGACGAGGACACGGACGTGGCAATATCAACATGACTCAAGCTGAGTTAACAAATCTGACAAACACACGTGTGGCTCAGGCTCTGGCAGCCTACCAAGCTGGTACGAAATGTACCAAATACTTTTTAATCCTGTGTCGTGTACACAACTCTTACTCCTGTGTTGTATTTTCTTTCGTTCAGCGCATCCGAACAACCAGCCTGCTTGCATGTTTAAAACATTTATGGATTGTAAGCCGCAGACCTTCAGTGGGACTGATGGGGCTGTAGGACTTCTGCGATGGTTTGAGAAGGAAGAATCGGTATTTGCGATGTGCAACTGTCCTGCTGGGGACAGAGTGAAGTATGCTACTGCCACTACTTGGGACGACTTCAAGGAGTTGATCAGGGAGGAGTATTGTCCTCGTGATGAGATTCAGAAACAGGAAAATGAGTATTACGATTTAAAGATGGTGGGATCCGAGATTGAAGCATACGTGAAGCGGTCACATGAGTTGGCTATCATGTGCCCGAATTTGTCGCAACCTCCGCACCGGAGAATAGAACTGTTCATAAAAGGGTTAGCTCCACGAGTGAAAGGTTTGGTTACTGCAGCCAACCTCAACAACTTAACTCAGATTGTTCGTTTGGCTCACAAAATCACCGATTAAGAGGTGGAGAGTGGTTCACTGCCACCGCGTGTTTCTGCCACTACTACTGCTACAACCACAGCTACTACGGCTGCTAGTGACAACAAACGGAAATGGAACGATGCTGACAAGGCAACTAGTGTCAGTCAATCGCAGAAGAGGCCTGACAACAGCAACAGCCGCAGTTTTAGTCAGTCATCCTCAGTTAACCAAGGTCAGGGGAGTAATCAGAATCAGGGCTCATATGTTGGGAAGAAGCCGCAGTGAAACAAGTGTGGCTATCATCACTACGGGCAGTGTGTCCGGGCTTGCCGTAGGTGCGAGAAAGTGGGCCATAAGGCCAAAGATTGTAGAGCCCCGCAGCCAAAGCAGCAGCAACAGCAAAATCAGCAGTATCAGCGACAGCAAAAGCAACCACCCCATCAGAACCAGGGTTTTAATAAGGGGTGTTTCCAGTGTGGGGATGAGGGCCACTTCAAGCGGGATTGCCCTCAGTTAAATCAGAATGCCAACGACAACAACCGCCAGAATAATAACAACAATGCTGGAAACAACAACAACAACGGCAACAATGGGGGTAATGGTGCTCGTGGAAGGATATTCACGATCGGTGCTGGTGATGCTAGAAACGATGGAAATGTCGTGACTGGTACGTTTTCTGTGAACAATCTTATTGCTTCTGTGTTATTTGATTCTGGTGCCGATTGGAGTTATGTGTCCCTAGAGTTTAGTCAGCGCTTATGGTTAGCTCCAACACCTTTAGAAGTTAAGCACGTAGTAGAACTAGCCGATGGTAAAATGATAGAAGCTTCGCATGCCCTTTTTGGGTGTAAATTAGACCTTGTAGGTCAGGTGTTTGATATTGACCTCCTTGCTGTTACCCTCGGTATTTTTAACGTAGTGGTTGGTATGGATTGGTTGTCTAAACATCAAGCTGAGATTCTATGCAAGGAGAAAATCGTACGCATTCCTCTCCGCAGTGAAGAGTCATTATCGGTACAAGGGCATCGTAGTGGGACGATGGTTGGTATTATCTCGGCCATGCAAGCGCATAAATGTTTACGAAAGGGGTATCCTGCTATCCTAGCACTTGTCACTGGCACTCCATCAGAAGAGAGAAGGATAGAAGATCTGCCAGTTGTTCGTGAGTTTCCTGATGTATTCCCTGAGGAACTACCTGGTTTACCTCCTCACCGTCAAGTAGAATTTCAGATCGATCTTGCACCAGGAGCAGCTCCAATTGCTCGTGCTCCTTAACGTCTTGCACCGGGAGAATTACAAGAGTTATCTAACCAACTTCAAGAACTGTCGGATAGGGGTTTTATCCGACCCAGTTCTTCGCCTTGGGGATACCCAGTGCTGTTTGTAAAGAAGAAAGACGGGTCCTTTCGCATGTGAATTGATTATCGGGAACTCAACAAGGTGACTATCAAGAACCGTTATCCATTGCCACGTATCGACGACTTATTTGATCAGTTGCAAGGATCAAGTTTTTATTCGAAGATTGACTTAAGATCGGGATATCATCAGATGAGAGTCCGAGAGGAAGATGTTCCTAAGACGGCTTTTCGAATGCGCTATGGGCACTATGAGTTCTTAGTTATGCCGTTTGGGTTGACGAACGCACCAGCGGTCTTCATGGATCTCATGAACCGTGTATGCAAACCATATCTTGACGATTTCATTATAGTATTTGATGTAGGGTAAAATACACATATTTGTCCCGTGTAAATTGTATAATTAATGTATAGTTATTTATTATTTTTAGTTAGTTTTAGTATTATATTATTTTATATTGTGTTTTGGCAGGTCCTGGTGCAAATGAAGCGAAAAGGAATAATAAATAAATAACCAGCCAGTTGAGTAGAATGGGGCGCCAGCAACGGAATTAAAATTGCCGTCTGAAGTTTGGGCTACTAAGATACCCATTGATATTATTATTATTAATATAAAAAAAAATAAAAAAGGCATACATGAGAATCAATATGGACGTAAGTCCATATATATATGTGGACGTGAGTCCATATTTCTTTGGCCAATCAACCAACATCAGACGAAGATGCCATCAGAATCATAATTTTTGGCGACTACATAGATATCTAAGGCACATCTAGGGACTATTGGAAGCTAGTAAAAAAAATATGGGCCGACATCAGTGGACAATTAAAAGCACACAGCACTTGGGCAGCCCAAAAATTACAACAGAAAGGTTTGGGTGGACTTCTATTGGCGCAGACATAGGGAGCACATGTGACTCTTGGGGCTCACGATTTTGCATACAATTCACGCATACAAGAGGGTTTGTTTTGTAACCTTTTACGAAGGGGAGGAATATATCATCACGGCGGAGAGAAGACATCAGCCGCATATCAGAGAGACGAACATAATACGAACTTGGGACGAATTTTTGGACATCTAGAGGCTGTTTGGAGAAGGTTTGAAGGCTCGGGATTGCTAGGAATCATCATTGAAGCGCGGGAGCACACGGGATTGGAGTTCACGGGTTTTATACTCTTGTTTCTCTTGTTTTCGTTTGTTTCTTGATTAATTGATGATGAATTCTGTTTTGACCTTGTTTGATACCTTGTTTTTAGACATGATTATTGGCTAAATTTCTATTACTACCTAGACATGGATGATTGATTGTTTAAGTTTTGATTATTATTGGATTTATGAAGCTATGGCTAGTTTATAAATTGTAAACGGTTTGTTCTATCGGTTAGATGTGTGTGCATGCTTGAAGTTGTTTTATTATTGATTATTGCTTCGCTTGAATCTTGGTGACGGTCTTTATCACGGAATAGAGTCAGGCTAGGGTTTTAGGTTTTGGTGAGTGTCTATATCACATAATAAACCTTTGATCTTTTAGGGTGAAATTACGTAACTAACCTTAGAAGTAATAGTTGGTAATTTTATAAAATCAAGTGTTCTACTAATCGTCAATAGCTGTAAGGTGCGAGATTATTGCTAGGTCTAAGTGATTAAACCGCAAGGTGGGTCCTTCTTAGAAAGTTAACCTATTTGCTGCTGTCTAGCAAGTCTAGCTGAGAAAACAAACCTATCCTTGGTTTAGGTCTCGTAAGGGAGTGAGCCTTGTAGGATACTTTTATAACCCCATTAGATGTCTTGTAAAGGAGTCTAAAACCGGTAGTTTAACAACCTTTAGGGGATCATAGCGTGCTCTTAAAACGGTCCTTAGATTTCCTGATAGGTGAGAATTTTAAGATCCCGGTTCCATAGCAGACAACTTTCAATTATAATCATAACTAAAAGCAATCAGGATTCCTGTCTAGGTAGTTCTTCCATCATCTTTGAGTTCAGCCTTTGTTTGAGTTCGTGTCTAGTTTGTCTAGTCTAGTTAGTTTTCATTATTTGCATTCTTAAGATTTTTAGAAACCCCCCCCCATCAATAAACAAATGGTTAAGTCGTGTCAGTTTGAGTCTAGATAGAGTCTTAGCGTAATTAGTAGAGTCTCTTGGGTTCGATACTCGGACTTCCTTAGGCTATACTTCATCGATCGGTACACTTGCCGGTTGTGTGATTTAGGGTTTTAGGTCGAGTCTTAGTTTATAAATTTAAAACTTAGAGAGTCTAGATTTAGGGTAATTTTAGTTGTTTTAGTTGACCCGTTTCGAGCACATCAGTATTCATCGACGACATTTTAATCTACTCGAAGAGCAAGGAAGATCACGAGCGGCACTTACGACTTATCTTGGAGCTCCTGAGGAAGGAGCAACTCTACGCGAAATTCTCTAAGTGTGACTTCTGGATTCGAGAGGTACACTTCCTTGGGCATATTGTTAATGAATTGGGGATACACGTGGATCCTGCAAAGGTTGATGCTGTTAAGAATTGGGCGGCACCAAAGACTCCTTCTGAGGTGCGACAATTTCTTGGTCTCGCTAGGTATTATCGGAGATTTATTAAGGATTTTTCGAAGATCGCGCAACCTCTCACCTCGCTAACACAGAAGGGCGTAGTATACTCGTGGGGAACGAAACAAGAGGAGGCTTTTCAGTTATTAAAGCAGAAACTTTGTAGTGCACCGATCTTGTCTCTGCCTGAAGGTACAGAAGACTTTGTAGTATACTGTGATGCTTCCATACAAGGTCTTGCTTGCGTGTTGATGCAACGCAACAATGTGATAGCTTACGCCTCTCGTCAGTTGAAGGTTCACGAGAGGAATTACACTACACACGACTTGGAATTGGGGGATGTAATTTTCGCGTTGAAGATCTGGAGACATTACCTGTACGGTACTAAATGCACTATTTATACCGACCACAGGAGACTTCAGCACATTTTCGATCAGAAGGATTCGAATATGCGACAGCATCGATGGGTTGAACTTTTAAACGGTTATGATTGTGCAATCAAGTATCATCCGGGTAAGGCCAACGTTGTAGCTGGCGCACTTAGCAGAAAGGAATCGAAACCCAAGCGTGTTCGCGCTTTGCAGCTCACAATTCACTCAGATTTACCTGATCAAATCCGTGCTGCTCAAACTGAAGCGTTGAAAGAGGAAAACTATGAAGCTGAGTATTTACGGGGTATGGAGAAACGACTCGAGAAGAGGTCAGATGGCATTTACTATTTCATGGAATGGATATGGATTCCTTTGTTTGGTAACCTCAGAGAGCTTGTGATGGATGAAGCACACAAGTCTCGATATTCTGTTCATCGAGGTTCGGATAAGATGTATCAAGATCTCAAAGTCATGTATTGGTGGCCGAAGATGAAGGCTCACATCGCAACTTACGTGAGTAAGTGTTGGACCTGCTCGAAAGTTAAAGTGGAATATCAGAAACCGTCTGGCTTGCTGCAACAACCAGAAATACCCATGTGGAAATGGGAACATATTGCTATGGATTTTGTCACCGGGCCACCGAGAACTCAAAACGGAAACGATACCATCTGGGTGATCGTTGATCGCCTCACGAAGTCAGCACACTTCTTAGCAATCAAGGAAACAGACAAGTTCTCACAACTAGCTGCTGTCTACCTAAAGGAAGTGGTCTCTCGGCATGGGGTGCCCACATCTATTATCTCAGATCGTGACCCGCGTTTCATTTCAGATTTGTGGCAGTCGATGCAAAAGTCATTCGGCTCACGTCTTGATATGAGCACCGCTTATCACCCACAGATGGATGGTCAAAGTGAACGCACCATCCAGACACTAGAAGACATGTTACGGGCTTGCGTGATTGATTTTGGCAAGGGTTGGGAGAAACACTTGCCGTTGACAGAGTTTTCTTAAAACAATAGCTGCCACACCAGCATCCGAGCAGCTCCATTCGAAGCATTGTATGGACGGAAATGTCGTTCACCTCTCTGTTGGGCTGAGGTGGGTGACAGTCAGATTACAGGTCCGAAACTGGTACTTGAAACCTCCGAGAAAATTCTTCAGATCAGGAATCGTATAGCGGCAGCGCGTGACCGTTAGAAAAGTTACGCCGATGAGAGTAGGAAACCTTTGGAGTTCGAAGTTAATGATCGCGTTATGGTGAAGGTCTCACCCAGGATGGGTGTGGTGCGTTTTGGGAAACGCGGCAAGCTTAACCCCCGTTATGTTGGGCCATTCAGAATTCTGGAACGAATTGGTAAAGTGGCCTACAGGTTGGAGTTACCTACTGAGTTGGGTAATGTCTATGACGTGTTCCATGTGTCGCAATTAAAGAAGTGTTTGTCTGATGAAACACTGGTTGTACCGTTTCAAGAACTGAAAATCGATGACAAGTTGCAGTTTATTGAAGAACCAATTGAAATTATGGACCGAGAAGTCAAGGTTCGAAAGCACAGCCGTATTCCAATCGTGAGAGTTCGTTGGAACTCAAGACGTGGACCAGAATTCACTTGGGAACGCGAGGATCAGATGAAGCTCAAGTACCCACACTTATTCCCAGACGATAAGTCCAAACCTGACAAGTCTAAATCTGACGCAACTAGTGAATTTCGGGACGAAATTCCCATTCAAGTTGGGGATGATGTGGTACCCGCGGAAAATCCGCAGTCATCCTGAGTTAACGTCTTGCAGTTTCGGGTTTGCTTATCAAATTTCGGGATGAAATTTCCTTCAAGTTGGGGATGATGTGACAACCCGCAACTTCAGGTTAATGCTTTAACCTAACACAATTAATTTGGTCGCACAATCTTTAGCATTGCATGGAACTATGCATTACTCTATGCATTATTTGACTAACACGAGAACTTTGTTCCTTAACTGTAAAATATATGTGGTGTGTGTGTTTTATGTAAAAGATGATACTTAGGGGTGACTAGGGTAGTTAGTGAAACCTTAATAACTCCTAACCTTAAAATCTTCCTCACAAATCATTCTACGAAAGTTCAAATCATTCTCTCTAGTCACCTTCTACAACCATTTCTCTCATCATTCTTGGCTGCACAAGTTCTCTTTCATCAATCTTGATCTTCCAGTCCATCTAGAATCAATCTAAGGTAAATGTTTAATGATTGTATGTGGTTAATCCTTGATTATTTGATTCATGCAAACCCTAGTTCTCCAAACAATGGTTCCGTGTTATTAATCATCCTGGTTATTGTGAAATGTTTTGTGAATAGTTGTGTAATCACTTGCCTGACATTAAGATGCCTGATATGTTATAATTGTTTGATCATTGATTAGATTACAGCATTGCCAATGAATGAAAATAGGGTTTTGATCGTAACCTGTAACTGTTCCATTGAAAACTGTAAATTGGTTTTGCAAATCACACATGTTGTTAATCCGGAGTTAAGTGTTAGGGTTTTGTGAAGTCACAAATCCGATTTTGTGCATGACACTTGCCTCCGAGTTTATTAAAGAAACATGAAGTCCGCATTTATTATAAGGACTCCTTGAGTCCGAGTTTTGACAATGAAAACCCTGAATCCGAGTTTGTTAAGTTGCATGATCCGAGTTTAATATGATTCATAGTGTCCGAGTTTATTGGTGTTTGATGAGTCCGAGTTTAGTGGTTTACAACTAGTCCGAGTTTATTGTTTTGTATAATGTCCGAGTTTAATGATTTGAATAAGATCCGAGTTTATTGTTTTGTATATGGTCCGAGTTTAGTTGGGAGAGGGTGTCCGGGTTTGCTATGAAATCAAGAGTCCAAGTTTTATCCTTCACACATGAGTCCAGGTTTTATCCTCCACACATGAGTCCAAGTTTTATGGATTTTGTTGGGTCCGAGTTTGTAAGGGGATGCCTGGTCCAACACCAAATTAATTATGTGTGGTGTCCACTAGAAACTGACACCGACGGTCGATAATAGCTGAAAATTATGAGAATAAGATATTTAAATGACATTGATGGGTTTTGTCATTGATTGAATATACCGACATTTATTATCCTTATATTAAATTTTAAACGTTTTTAACAGTAAGTTTGTTTTCTTTTTAATATTATATTATATTATATTATATTATATTATATTATATTATATTATATTATATTATATTATATTATATTATATTATATTATATTATATTATATTATATTATATTATATTATATTATATTATATTATATTATATTATATTATATTATATTATATTATATTTTATATTAAATTTTAAACGTTTTGAACAGTAAGTTTGTTTTCTTTTTAATATTATAGTTATATGTATAGATTTTAATACTTTTTTTTGGGTATTATAATAATAATTAGGGCTGTAAACGAACCGAACAAACACGAACAAGGCCTTGTTCGTGTTCGTTCATTAAGGAAATAAATGTGTTCACGAACGGTTCTTGAACACTTACCGAACGAGATTTTATGTTCGTGTTCGTTCATTAAGGAAATGAGCGTGTTCGTGAACGGTTCACGAACACAAACGAACACAAATAAATTTGGCGAATGCGACGAAGAATAAAGATAGATGGCCCAGGGAGTAGCACTCGAACTTGAATCCCTCATTGTGGAACGGATGTCGATTGTATTCGTGGATTTAAAGAATGAGAAATGAAAGGGAAATGATGCATAAACAAGGTGAAATTGAGTTTCCTAGTTTAATTGGTAGGGAAATAAAATAAATAAAAGTTTAATAATATAAAAAGTACAAATAAAATATAAGATAGTACAAAGATCTTCAATTAAAACACAAACATACGAACATAAACGAACGCAAATCAACGAATGTTCACGAACACGTTCACGAACACCTCACCGAACGTTCATGAACACAATCGAACGAACGAGACCTCTGTTTATGTTCGTTCATTTAACTAATCGAACGAAATTTCTTGTTCATGTTCGTTCGTTTATTAAACGAACGAACATAAACGAACTTCCCGCCGAACGGTTCACGAACTGTTCGCTGAACGTTCAGTTCGTTTACAGCCCAAATAATAATTATTTTCTCATTTTTTAAGTTGAATAAGCTTTGTGTCAATCGGTACTTGTATCGAAAATACATGTGTGGTTCGGTTCGTTATGGGTACATGAAGGTAAAAACCGACACCAGCCTGGTACATTCACGAAGGTAAAAACCGGCACCAACCTTGTACAGAAAACCTCAAAAGTCAGTACCGAAATGATTTTGAAAATATTTAAATTCAGGAAATTCGGTACTTCTACCCGGTACCATTTTCTCATCTCTGATCATAGGTACCGTACGAACAACAACGGTATCATGCAACTTTTTTTGTTGATTTTCTTCAATTTTAATGATTTTTTTTTCAGTTTCAGTGGTAGGGATGAACTCGATGCCAACCGATATCGATACCGAAAATACCGGTTACGGTACCGGTATATGAAGGTAAAAACCGGTAGGCGTCAAAAGTCGGTACCGAATTTGTACTTAACATCTTTCGGCTCGGGAAATTCAGTACCGGTACCCAGTACCATTTGCTTATCTCAGACCAGTGGTTTCATACGAACAAAATCATTACCATAAAATTCTTTTAGTTGATTTTATTTCGGTTATCTTTTAGTGTTTTTTTTTCTATATCGTCTTTTTATTCTTGTCATGGGTTTCGTGCGCAACGCCTTCATAGTGATTTCACAACACATGTAAACACAGACTAAATAACAAAATAAGTTCGCCGCAACGCGGTGATTGTGAAAAAACCTAGTTTTATTAAAAATTTATAATAACAAACATTTTACCCCCTTAAATATCCAAAAATAAATATAAAATTTGAAACATTTCACTTAACATTAACCAAACAACAAGGACCAAAAATGACTCGCACAATGTAAACAATGAGCCGGGGACATAAAACAAGAGCTTCACAAAAATATGTCATTAGACCGGACGGTATGGGGGACGGCCCCAGGCCCATCCCCTTGCCGCCGCCCCAGCAATGCCACCCCCTTGCTTCGTCGCCGCCCCAGGCTCGTCCCCTTCGTCCGTTGCTGGCCGCCCAAGCCGGGCCTCACCCACTCACACACACCTATACATAAACACATACATATATATATATATATATATAAAGGTTTTCATCCCCCACCCTCTAGGTACATACCATTTAGGCCCATCCTCACACCCATTTACGTGGTGACCCATCCCCTTAGGGATGAGCCTCACCATACCTTCCAGCCTTAGTAGTATGCCACATATTAAAAAAAAAAAAAAAAAAAAAAAAAGCATGCCATATAGACATTGTATGTCGGCTTAAGACATGAGTTGGTACATTATGCTGACTCACATAACACCTTCCCCCTCGCTCAAGAGTGCTCGTTGGGCCAGTTCATCTACCTCATTATTTTTAACTAAAAATGGTTATAGAAAAATTTTATGAAATTCATAGTTATATTTGATTATATCCAATTAAATGATGTTGTCATTAAAAATATATTAAATAAACTCTATGAATTTACTACATATACATTTTCAAGTTGAGGAAATAGTCTGAGACAGCTTAGCTTGTCTGGCACTTCCTAATTGGACCAAGCCATTTTTAATTTAATTTTATTCCCACTTTAAAGTTATGCTTTCGTCATTCGTTTAAAATTACTTTTTTACCCCCAGCTTAAAATAAAATTATAATTTTATTATAATTATATTATATTATAATTATATTATATTATAATTATATTATAATATTATATAATATATAATAATAGAACGCAATGAATAGTGTTTTTAATATTATAATAATATATACAGTTTTTTAGTACATATATATATTATATATAGAAGCCAATGAATAGTGCTTTTAATATTATAATAATATATACAGTTTTTTAATACTTTTATTATTTAATATTCTAATAATAATTATTTCTTTACTTCTTAAGTTGGATAAGCTTTGTGTCAACCGGTATTTGTATCGAAAATACATGTATGGTCCGGTTCGTTATGGGTACATGAAGGTAAAAACCGGCAACATACTGGTACAGTTATCGGTACATGAAGGTAAAAACCGGCACCAGCCTGGTACAGAAAACGCTAAAATTCTGTACCAAAATAATTTTGAAAATCTTTTAGTTCGGGAAATTTGGTATTTCTACCCGGTACCATTTGCTCATCTCTGATCATCGGTACCGTACAAACAACAACGGTATCGTTCAACTTTTTTTGTTGATTTTTTCAACTTTTAATGATTTCTTATTTTCAGTTTCAGGGGTAGGGATGAGCTCGGTGTCAATCGATAACAATACCGAAAATACCAGTTACGGTACCGGTATATGAAGGTAAAAACCGGTAGGCGCCAAAAGTCGGTACCGAATTTGTACTTAAGATCTTTCGGTTCGGGAAATTGAGTAGCGGTACCCAGTACCATTTGCTTATCTCTGACCACGGGTTTCATACGAACAACATCATTAGCATAAAACTTTTTTTGTTGATTTTCTTTGGGTTGTCTTTTAGTGTTGTTTCTATATTTTCTTTTTATTCTTGTCAGCGGTTTCGTGCCCAACGCTCTCATAGTGATTTCAAAACACATGTAAACACAGACTAAATAACAAAAGAAGTTAGTCGCAACGCGACGATCGTGAAAAAACTAGTTAAAACAAATTCTGATGAGCATTATAGTATAGAATTTAAAATAGTTATATATGAATTAAAAATTTACATAATGTTTTAATTGGTTAAATAATCCCCACAACAATTCTGATGAGCATTCTAGTATAGAACTAGTAATGATGCCTGCGCGCGTTGCGACGCGGGTACATCGTTAACCACACGAAAACGCGTGATTCGACGTATCCGATTGAACTTAATGTAACCTACATAAGCATTGCGATTTGATCCAAGCATTACGTATTGCGTTAACTACACGAAATCAAATTTGAAAAATCAGAAATGTTTCACTTCTAACCGAAACATTGGGGGAGAGGGGCGGGTGCACCTCCCGTCCCTTAAAAGATAAGTCCCACTCTAATGTAATGATGATGGTTTGAATAGGTGACATGTGGTTTTGTATGGTGGTGGCTCATAATATTGTTCATAGGAGTGGAGACGGTTACTTTTAGTGTTTTATGCCATAGGTTAAAAAATTTGGGGGTGGTCGGTGGCACCGACTTTCTCCTTTAAGATATAGGATAATAGATTTTTAAGAGTCCAACACTTATCTAGTTTCGTTCAGGTCCGGCCACTAAGATTAGCAGTTTATCATGCTAAATATCATTCTTACTCGCTACAAATATTGATTTATTTATCTTATTATATCCGACTTAACATGTTGTCACTCATTTTAACTCGTTATAAATATTTGTTTATTTGACTTAATTATATTCTTCTAACTTATCATGTTATAAATAATTTTAACTCGCTTTAAACATGTAGTTTTATCAATTAAGACTATTATAATAGATGTTAAAGTTGTTTCCTTATAATACAAAGTATCATAAACACACATCAAACTAAATCAATATTTCACGTTTTAAAAAACAGACCACCCTTTAAAGACATTTTGATTGCTATTATCCTTCTAAAATACATTTTACGAACTATAAATAAGTTATATTTAAAATATATTTCTATTAATATATTAAAGTTAAAAGTTTACTAATAAGGATTAGGGTGAAGGGAGTGGTGCGGTGAAGTCATCGGCAAACCGGTTTGCCGAGCGGCAACACCGGCGCCGTCCGGTTTTCCCGCGCGGCAAACATGTGAAATCGGCAACACCTCACCGATCGACAAAAGAAGAGAGAGATGATGCTGATGATGATTGGATGATGATTGGTGTCTTGTTTTCTGTGTAACGGCTATATAGCCGGTGGAACAGGTGCGGCGGCGATGGGCGGAGCCACGGCGGTGTTGGTGGCGGCGAGTGGCTGATGATGCTGATGATGATTGGATGATGCTGATGATGATTGGATGATGCTGAAGATGGAGGTGGAACCGGTGGTGGTGGTGGTGGCGAGTGGTGATGGTGGCGGTGGAGGTGACTCTGGTGGAACCGGTGGTGGTGGTGGCGAGTGGTGTTGGTGGAGGTGACTGGTGGAGTGGAGGCCGTTGTGATGTGTGTGTGTTTTGACCGGTGACCTGAGCGGCCGGCTGGCAGCGACGCCGCTGCTGTGGCGGCGGTGATGGAGGTGGCGGCAGTGGTATCTTCTTCCCCAGTAAACCCCTCTCAACCCTCTGTTTTATTTTAAATGTTTTTTTGTTCCGAGTGTATCGGCCAGGTTACAGGTGAGGTTGTAGGTGGAAATGGTAACTGCCATTGGTAACTGGTAACTGCCATGAGGAAGATGGTGAGGTTGCAGGTGGGAGAAACTGTTGGAATCGAAAGAAGAAGGTGGTGTTGGATGGAGGCTTTTAACACATAATTTTTAAAAACAAAAAAACAAAAAAAAAAGTTTTCCACTTTCAACAGTCTACACCATTGCCAACACTTTTCAGCAAAGTTTAAACTTTTTCTCCTCTCTGACGTGGCACTCCCTGATTGGTCCATTTTAAAGTTTGCCACTTTCACCTGTTTAACCACTCCCTTCACCCTTAGCACTATTATCAACACTATTGTCTCATCATTAAAAGCACCTTTCTCATTCAAACTCAAAGTTTCAAACAATTGAATTTGATGAGTTAAATATAAAATTAACTAAAAAAGGACAACTCTTCAAAGCAGATAAGGACACGCATGGCAGTATGAATGTGTAGTATATAAGACAAAAATTGGAACATGCATGGCAGTGTGAATGTGTAGTATATAAGACAAAATTGAAGAGATTGTCGGTGGCAAAAGCCACCGACTTTCTCTTTTAAGATGTTATATAATTAGTCACAAAAGTCACAAATTTTTGCATCTGATAAATTGTAGGATAGATGTACAAATAAAAAAATCTTGCATTTTATCAAATATTTGATGTCCATATCAACATCCATTTCAAGATAAGTTCAAGTATTTGAGGCTTAAAACCGTGTCGTGCTTTGGTTGACCCTTTTATGTTCTTTTGTTAATATAAGTAATGGCACGTGACTTTAGTAAAAATTTAAACAAATAATTACTTCCTTTTATGTTCATTGGTTGTCCTTTTAATTGCTTTGGTTTATTTATCTCTCATTCCGAGCTAACAAACTTGTGTTTATAAATGGGTGGTTTGAACTAATAAATGAAATTTTTGAAAGTGAAGAGTTGACGAAACACTTCAAAAGAGAATTTATTTCACCTTTAGAAGTTAACGGAGGAGGTATCCATACATTCCCCAAAAGTATTTACATTCCCCAAAAGTATTTACACATCCCCTAACCCAAAATGTCACTCATTGCCCAATACGCCTCAAACTGGCCCCACCAATACGTTCCTTATTGCCCAATACGTTTGAAAATGGTCCCTACCATCTAATTAATGCCAATCATTGGATGTCAGCCGATGATTACCAATGATTGGGATGTAAGTAACTTTATTTTGATAGGGTTTTTGTATGGGGAAGTTGTCAAATATTTATATAAGAAAATTAATTTTGTTTTTTATAAAATGTTGTTATAAAAATTGTGTTAGTATTATAAAACTTTATATTTTTATGAAATGAACTGTGTATATTTTTAATAAAAAAAATGTGCATATTTTTTTTATTAAGTATTATTATTAAAAACTTCATATTTTTATGAAATGAATTGTGTATATTATATAATGCCAATTTTTTATAAGTATTATTAAATGTCAATTTTTTTTATAAAACGAATTGTATATATTATAACATAGTTTTTTATTTATGAATTATTTTTATGTCTTTAATTGTCAAAATTTTTAAATGTCAAATTTTTATTAAACGAGTTTTATTTAATATTACTAAATGAGTATTATTAGTCTTTAATTGTCAAACATTTAAATGTCAAATTTTATTAAATGGGTATATTATAACATTTTATTAAATGTCAACTTTTTCATTTATCAATTATTATTATGTGTTTAATTGTTTCCATAATGCAATGTGTATGTTATAAAATGTCAAATCTTTATGTCTTTAATTGTTTTTCACTTGTGGTTTATTAACCATAACGCAACAAGAAACGTAATTCAAAATGTAATTAAACATCGTTTTATATTAATACACAAATCATGCAACTTTGATACCGAATGTAACGACTAAAACCTAAACCGCTAATTGTTACATATTCTTGAATTCCTGTACAGGAAAACGATGAGTGCAGCATACACAATTTCGCGACAGGCCGACTGTCTTGAAATTGCGTGCCGAACCCTACCTTCCAACGGGATTTCTGCTTCACATCTACCACACTGAGATGGCACAAGGGATCAGGAGGATGGAGCGGTGGAGTCGGCATTTCCTTTATTAACCACCGTCCAGTTTTCCGCATCTTGTCAGGATGGTGAGCGAAGTGGCATTCACGTTGGTGGAAGGCTCGTGAGAACACTAATGAACTCCTCTCTTGGAAGGACATGTTACAGGGCAGACTGCGTTAGCTAGCGTCACTGGGAGTTGACGAGGCAACAGGCTACTCCGATAACACGTAATCCTAGATCGGCGTTCTAGTGCATTAATCTGAAATACGAACGTAGTTTCTCCATAAGGATTACGCTACCACCACCGTCAAAACACCTACTTTCGATATGCTGCTAATAAAAATACAATTTAGCATTAGACTCGACATTCGAAAATATATTGTAAAAATAAAAAAAGCAAACAAAACACCACCATAGCCGACCCACCACCACCACCACAACTGACCCACCACCACCAACACAGCCGACCCATCACCACCAACCCAGCCGACCCACCCCCACCACCACCACCACCACCCTAGTCGACCCACCACCACCACCACAACCACCCCAGCCGGCCCACCACCACCACCACCACAGCCGACCCACCACCACCACCACAACCTACCCACCACAACCACAACCCCAACACCACCACAAACGGCCAAAATAAAACCACAAAAAACAAACCTTGAATATTCCGACCCTATAGACCGATACGAGAGCGAAAACTATACGAGAGACGCGTGTGGTCCCCTTCCGGATTGTCATCGTGTGGTCCAGAACTCGGTCCAAAATACCTTTACATATGTGTACTTGTTCGAACGTTTTAACTATAAAAAGAAAAAGAAATGAAACTGAACTTCAATGAGAGTCGTATGCAAGTGGGGTGTCATAAATGTCCTGTCAACTTTTGAGAAAAAAGTAGATGTATATGGGTCTCATCGGGCTATACTAGGCATATGGGCTGAAAAGTTGTCAGCCTCCGTACCCACAATACGCGCGTATGGGCCTATGAGCGGCATATTGGTTTGTTTGTTTTTTTAAAAGCTTGTATATGTTGGTTGCAAATGTCGGGTATTTTTGTCATCCTTACTTGCCACAGTGGTTGTTTGCAAATTTAGAAATATACACCATCTTCACAATCACAAATTCACAATGGTTGTTTGCAAATGTGTTAGGAAGGCTGCACTAAGAACATCTTGGACTGAAGCTAATCCCGGACATCAATTTTACACTTGCCACAGTATGGTATGTTTTTAATCCCATACCCGGTTATAAAAATATAAATTAAAAAAAAATCGGGTAGGGATGGCAAAAACACCCGAGCCCGATGGGTATACCCGAAACCCGACACAAATGGGACAGGTATACCCAATACCCGACGGGTATTGGCCGGGTATCGGATTAGTTTTAATAATTTTCGCGGGTATGGGTCGGGTATGGGATTAGGAGATACCCGACCCGATTACCTGAAACGACATACTCGTTTACCCGAACTATATACCCGATCATATACCTGAATTTTTAATGTATTTTTTTCCATTAACCCTTGTATATTAGTGATTTATTTTAGTATGTTCATAATGTAAAAAAGTAAATTTTCTTTTAATATATGTATTTGATAATAGTATTTATATATTGTATGTTGTGAAGCATATAAATGTAAGTGTATAAGTATCATAAAGTTATTACTAATTTATAATGAAACTTATATGTATGTAATGTACATTTTTAATTTATAATAATTGTTGTATAAATAAAATTATATAAAAATTATAATAGTAAAAGATGTATTTGAAAATCTTAACGTATATCTTTTAACAAACTAATGGGTATACCTGATACCCGTGGGTATACCCGAAACCCGACGGGTAATTACCCGACAAATACCCGACAGGTATTGGGTCGGGTATGGGACACAATTTTACAACCGGTTATGGGTATGGGATTACCAATACCCGCCCCAAACCCGACCCATTGCCATCCCTAAAATCGGGTATATGATCGGGTATATAGTTGGGTATTTTTGTCATCCTTACTTTGAAACACTAATTCCTCTTCCGTGTCAGCATTCTAAGTGCAACTTCTTTGTGTGGGTCGATCCTCCCATGTGTCGTCGGGCATCTGTGGTCATCAAAAAACTGATGGATACGAAGGCTGTGCTTGAAAACGAAGTCAAGTATTTGAGAGAGGAGGTTCGAATTTATAAATTGCTAGAAGCGGAATTTGAAGATAATCATTCAAGGGTTGTTCGTAAGAGGGAAAGTTGTTTGATAATCAGTTGGATTTTTTTTTTTTTTTTGTGTTGTTGTCTTGTTATTTTTCATTGTTAGTATGTAAGTTTTTTGCAAGACATGTAATCGAATATTAGTTATAAATGTCGTTTTTTAATATTATTATAAATATTAAGTTTTTAAAAAAATGTTGTTTTTTATAATAAGTCCACTAAGCATAAATAACAAAACGAATAAACATTCATCAAGTTACAAATGTTTAAACATACCAAAATGAAATAAATACTTGTCCATAGATGCCCAACACAACCAAAATAAACAAAAAGAAATAAATATTTGTTCATACATGCCCACAAATGTTTAACAAAATAAAGTTCACCCAACAAATAGAATTACTAATCCTCCATGTCCTCATCGGTGTCGTCAGAATCATCCCCGCCACCTGTCATATGGATCTGCGTAGCGGACGTGCCTGCCTCCGTCCCGGACGGGCCTGCCTCCATGTCGGTACCCGGATACACTCGTGGATGTGGCGGGGGTCGAACCACCAACCCCGCCTGGGTACGTCTCTTAGCCTCACTAGCCATCACCCACTCCATCAAATCCTCCATCCGGTCCATCCGCCTGTCCATCCGCTGAAACTGCTGTGTCCAGCTCGCCATCATGCCATCCTGACCCGCCACCAGCCTCTCAAGGAGACGTTGGGTGGACTGAGGCAACCACACTGCATGATAAACGCGTTGTGGAATCTGTGGCGGCTCCTGCGGATGCCCCTGGTCAACCTGAGGCTCCATGTCTCCATCCATAACAGGCACGTCAGCAATATGCGGCATCTTCACCTCCCCAGCCTCGAGCAGTGCCTGGTGGACTATCGGCCCGGGTACAAAAATCTGTTCGTCATTGCCAACAAACCGATGCCCGAGATCCGGAAAGTTCACCGCAATCTTCATCCCTCTCATCGTCCTAAGATCTAAGGGCTCGGAAGGTGCCGGGGCCGACATATCCTCAAGGAATGGGAAATACCGGCCGCAATGCTGGGCAATACACGTGATAAACGCCCCTCCAATCAAACGGCTACGCCTCTGCCGTTTGCCGTACGAGGCGAAATACTCCGCCAGACAGCGATGGAGGCCGCACGGTGTGCCCGTATATAAGCAGTACAGAAAGAACAGATCCACCTTCGTGACCCACTCATTGCTTTTGCCACACGCAGAGATCGACGTGGCAATGTAGCGGTGTTTGTAGCGAACGAGTGGGTCAGGAATCGACGATACTTGGGCCTTCTTACCAAAGGGTTCAGGATATAGGGTGGGCCACCAAGCAAACAACTGATCATCAACTTCAAGAACTGTTGGATAGGGGTTTTATCCGACCCAGTTCTTCGCCTTGGGGATACCCAGTGCTGTTTGTAAAGAAGAAAGACGGGTCCTTTCGCATGTGAATTGATTATCGGGAACTCAACAAGGTGACTATCAAGAACCGTTATCCATTGCCACGTATCGACGACTTATTTGATCAGTTGCAAGGATCAAGTTTTTATTCGAAGATTGACTTAAGATCGGGATATCATCAGATGAGAGTCCGAGAGGAAGATGTTCCTAAGACAGCTTTTCGAACGCGCTGTGGGCACTATGAGTTCTTAGTTATGCCGTTTGGGTTGACGAACGCACCAGCGGTCTTCATGGATCTCATGAACCGTGTATGCAAACCATATCTTGACGATTTCGTTATAGTATTCATCGACGACATTTTGATCTACTCGAAGAGCAAGGAAGATCACGAGCGGCACTTACGACTTATCTTGGAGCTCCTGAGGAAGGAGCAACTCTACGCGAAATTCTCTAAGTGTGACTTCTGGATTCGAGAGGTACACTTCCTTGGGCATATTGTTAATGAATTGGGGATACACGTGGATCCTGCAAAGGTTGATGCTGCTAAGAATTGGGCGGCACCAAAGACTCCTTCTGAGGTGCGACAATTTCTTAGTCTCGCTAGGTATTATCGGAGATGTATTAAGGATTTTTCGAAGATCGCGCAACCTCTCACCTCGCTAACACAAAAGGGCGTAGTATACTCGTGGGGAACGAAACAAGAGGAGGCTTTTCAGTTATTAAAGCAGAAACTTTGCAGTGCACCGATTTTGTCTCTGCCTGAAGGTACAGAAGACTTTGTAGTATACTGTGATGCTTCCATACAGGGTCTTGGTTGCGTGTTGATGCAACGCAACAATGTGATAGCTTACGCCTCTCGTCAGTTGAAGGTTCACGAGAGGAATTACACTACACACGACTTGGAATTGGGGGCTGTAGTTTTCGCGTTGAAGATCTGGAGACATTACCTGTACGGTACTAAATGCACTATTTATACCGACCACAGGAGCCTTCAGCACATTTTCGATCAGAAGGATTCGAATATGCGACAGCGTCGCTGGGTTGAACTTTTAAACGATTATGATTGTGCAATCAAGTATCATCCGGGTAAGGCCAACGTTGTAGCTGACGCACTTAGCAGAAAGGAATCAAAACCCAAGCGTGTTCGCGCTTTGTAGCTCACAATTCACTTGGATTTACCTGATCAAATCCGTGCTGCTCAAACTGAAGCGTTGAAAGAGGAAAACTATGAAGCTGAGTATTTACGGGGTATGGAGAAACGACTCGAGAAGAGGTCAGATGGCATTTACTATTTCATGGAATGGATATGGATTCCTTTGTTTGGTAACCTCAGAGAGCTTGTGATAGATGAAGCACACAAGTCTCGATATTCTGTTCATCGAGGTTCGGATAAGATGTATCAAGATCTCAAAGTCATGTATTGGTGGCCGAAGATGAAGGCTCACATCGCAACTTACGTGAGTAAGTGTTTGACCTGCTCGAAAGTTAAAGTGGAATATCAGAAACCGTCTGGCTTGCTGCAACAACCAGAAATACCCATGTGGAAATGGGAACATATTGCTATGGATTTTGTCACCGGGCCACCGAGAACTCAAAACGGAAACGATACCATCTGGGTGATCGTTGATCGCCTCACGAAGTCAGCACACTTCTTAGCAATCAAGGAAACAGACAAGTTCTCACAACTAGCTGCTGTCTACCTAAAGGAAGTGGTCTCTCGGCATGGGGTGCCGACATCTATTATCTCAGATCGTGACCCGCGTTTCATTTCAGATTTGTGGCAGTCGATGCACAAGTTATTCGGCTCACGTCTTGATATGAGCACCGCTTATCACCCACAGATGGATGGTCAAAGTGAACGCACCATCCAAACACTAGAAGACATGTTACGGGCTTGCGTGATTGATTTTGGCAAGGGTTGGGAGAAACACTTGCCGTTGACAGAGTTTTCTTAAAACAATAGCTGCCACACCAGCATCCGAGCAGCTCCATTCGAAGCATTGTATGGACGGAAATGTCGTTCACCTCTCTGTTGGGCTGAGGTGGGTGACAGTCAGATTACAGGTCCGAAACTGGTACTTGAAACCTCCGAGAAAATTCTTCAGATCAGGAATCGTATAGCGGCAACGCATGACCGTTAGAAAAGTTACGCCGATGAGAGTAGGAAACCTTTGGAGTTCGAAGTTAATGATCGCGTTATGGTGAAGGTCTCACCCAGGATGGGTGTGGTGCGTTTTGGGAAACGCGGCAAGCTTAACCCCCGTTATGTTGGGCCATTCAGAATTCTGGAACGAATTGGTAAAGTGGCCTACAGGTTGGAGTTACCTACTGAGTTGGGTAATGTCCATGACGTGTTCCATGTGTCGCAATTAAAGAAGTGTTTGTCTGATGAAACACTGGTTGTACCGTTTCAAGAACTGAAAATCGATGACAAATTGCAGTTTATTGAAGAACCAATTGAAATTATGGACCGAGAAGTCAAGGTTCGAAAGCACAGCCGTATTCCAATCGTGAGAGTTCGTTGGAACTCAAGACGTGGACCAGAATTCACGTGGGAACGCGAGGATCAGATGAAGCTCAAGTACCCACACTTATTCCCAGACGATAAGTCCAAACCCGACAAGTCTAAATCTGACGCAACTAGTGAATTTCGGGACGAAATTCCCATTCAAGTTGGGGATGATGTGGTACCCACGGAAAATCCGCAGTCATCCTGAGTTAACGTCTTGCAGTTTCGGGTTTGCTTATCAAATTTCGGGATGAATTTTTTTTCAAGTTGGGGATGATGTGACAACCCGCAACTTCAGGTTAATGCTTTAACCTAACACAATTAATTTGGTCGCACAATCTTTAGCATTGCATGGAACTATGCATTACTCTATGCATTATTTGACTAACACGAGAACTTTGTTCCTTAACTGTAAAATATATGTGGTGTGTGTGTTTTATGTACAAGATGATACTTAGGGGTGACTAGGGTAGTTAGTGAAACCTTAATAACTCCTAACCCTAAAATCTTCCTCACAAATCATTCTACGAAAGTTCAAATCATTCTCTCTAGTCACCTTCTACAACCATTTCTCTCATCATTCTTAGCTGCACAAGTTCTCTTTCATCAATCTTGATCTTCCAGTCCATCTAGAATCAATCTAAGGTAAATGTTTAATGATTGTATGTGGTTAATCCTTGATTATTTGATTCATGCAAACCCTAGTTCTCCAAACAATGGTTCCGTGTTATTAATCATCCTGATTATTGTGAAATGTTTTGTGAATAGTTGTGTAATCACTTGCCTGATATTAAGATGCCTGATATGTTAGAATTGTTTGATCATTGATTAGATTACAGCATTGCCAATGAATGAAAATAGGGTTTTGATCGTAACCTGTAACTGTTCCATTGAAAACTGTAAATTGGTTTTGGAAATCACACATGTTGTTAATCCGGAGTTAAGTGTTAGGGTTTTGTGAAGTCACAAATCCGAGTTTGTACATGACACTTGCCTCCGAGTTTATTAAAGAAACATGAAGTCCGGTTTTTTGTTATAAGGACTCCTTGAGTCCGAGTTTTGACAATGAAAACCCTGAATCCGAGTTTGTTAAGTTGCATGATCCGAGTTTAATATGATTCATAGTGTCCGAGTTTATTGGTGTTTGATGAGTCCAAGTTTAGTGGTTTACAACTAGTCCGAGTTTATTGTTTTGTATAATGTCCGAGTTTAATGATTTGAATAAGATCCGAGTTTATTGTTTTGTATATGGTCCGAGTTTAGTTGGGAGAGGGTGTCCGGGTTTGCTATGAAATCAAGAGTCCAAGTTTTATCCTTCACACATGAGTCCAAGTTTTATCCTCCACACATGAGTCCAAGTTTTATGGATTTTGTTGGGTCCGAGTTTGTAAGGGTGAAGGGAGTGGTTAAACAGGTGAAAGTGGCAAACTTTAAAATGGACCAATCAGAGAGTGCCACGTCAGAGAGGAGAAAAAGTTTAAACTTTGCTGAAAAGTGTTGGCAATGGTTTAGACACTTGAAAGTGGCAAACTTTTTTTTTTGTTTTTTTGTTTTTAAAAATTATGTGTTAAATAAAAACAATAAAGCATCAAATTAATTAAAAAAAAACAATTACATTAAAATGAAACTAAAAAAAAATCATAGAAATAACCTCACTAAAACAACGCAACGACTAAAAAAATTAAAAATCACACGGCCATCCATACTTTGCGGCTATCTCGCGTTTTCGTGCGAGCGTGATCTCCAACATTGCTGGGGGAACATTGTCGTGAGGCCGGTTGTACGTCTCCAAGTCCTTGTCGAATTTAACCTGGCGCATATTTTCTTCTTGCTTCTCGGCCAACGCCAAATATCTTTCCTCTCGCACCCTTTTGATATCCATCAACTCTTTTTTCATCGCCCTATATTCTTCAAATTTAGTGGTTATGTCTCTTGGATCGTCGCTTGAAGAAGGGGCGGCTTTGGGTTTTTTATCCCTTCTCTTTTGTCTTCGTGGCGAGGGATCCATGTTCATGTCGGGGATAGTTTGATGGCCACTCGTGAACTCGGCATTCGGTGTATCCGGTTGGTAATTACCCGAGTCCGACGACTTTCTTTTTGAACTCGAGCCCGAGCTTTCGTCTTCACCCAACAACGGAACTTGGCTATATTTTTCTTGACTTCGGACGACCTCCCACGCCGCCATATGAGAAAACTCATGATGTTCTTTTTCCTTGTAATCCTTAAACGCTTGCTTCAAGACCCAAGCATCGTCTTCACCGCTTGAACGTAAACGGTCCTAAAATACGGCGGAGTTGAACCACTCATGCCGTCCCGTCGAGTTGGCACACTCGTCCTCGAGCCGCTCCGTTTAGTTGCCTTGCCATCGCGTTTGCTTGAGCCTTCCATTTGCAAATATGTAAAACTTGGGTGAAAGTTTGGGTGAAAGTTTGGATGCAAAAAATGTTGATTTATAATAAAAAGTATAATTTTTTTTATTAAACGGCAATAATGCCGTTACACACACACACCCCAAAGTATTTGTCCTCTTCTCCTTTGTCGATCGGTGATATCATACCGATAATTAAGTTTGGCGCGCGGTAAACAAGGGAGGGCGGCCGTGTTACCGCTCGGCTTTCTCCTTTGCCGAGTGGTTTCCCGCACCACTCCCTTCACCCTAAGGGGATGCCTGGTCCAACACTAAATTAATTATGTGTGGTGTCCACTAGAAACTGACACCGACGGTCGATAATAGCTGAAAATTATGAGAATAAGATATTTAAATGACATTGATGGGTTTTGTCATTGATTGAATATACCGACATTTATTATCCTTATATTAAATTTTAAGCGTTTTTAACAGTAAGTTTGTTTTCTTTTTAATATTATATTATATTATAGTTATATTAAATTATATTATATTATATTAAATTTTAAACGTTTTGAACAGTAAGTTTGTTTTCTTTTTAATATTATAGTTATATGTATAGATTTTTAATACTTTTTTTTTGGGTATTATAATAATAATTAGGGCTGTAAACGAACCGAACGAACACGAACAAGGTTTTGAACAGTAAGTTTGTTTTCTTTTTAATATTATAGTTATATGTATAGATTTTTAATACTTTTTTTTTGGGTATTATAATAATAATTAGGGCTGTAAACGAACCGAACGAACACGAACAACAAGGCCTTGTTCGTGTTCGTTCGTTAAGGAAATAATTGTGTTCACGAACGGTTCATGAACACTTACCGAACGAGATTTATGTTCGTGTTCGTTCATTAAGGAAATGAGCGTGTTCGTAAACGGTTCACGAACAAAAACGAACACAAATAAATTTGGCGAATGCGACGAAGAATAAAGATAGATGGCCCAGGGAGTAGCACTCGAACTTGAATCCCTCATTGTGGAACGGATGTCGATTGTATTCGTGGATGTAAAGAATGAGAAATGAAAGGGAAATGATGCATAAACAAGGTGAAATTGAGTTTCCTAGTTTAATTGGTAGGGAAATAAAATAAATAAAAGTTTAATAATATAAAAAGTACAAATAAAATATAAGAAATTACAAAGATCTTCAATTAAAACACAAACATACGAAAATAAACGAACGCAAATCAACGAATGTTCACGAACACGTTCACGAACACCTTACCGAACGTTCATGAACACAATCGAACGAACGAGACCTCTGTTCATGTTCGTTCATTTAACTAATCGAACGAAATTTCTTGTTCATGTTCGTTCGTTTATTAAACGAACGAACATAAACGAACTTCCCGCCGAACCGTTCACGAACTGTTCGCTGAACGTTCAGTTCGTTTACAGCCCAAAAAATCTTGCATTTTATCAAATATTTGATGTCCATATCAACATCAATTTCAAGATAAGTTCAAGTATTTGAGGCTTAAAACCATGTCGTGCTTTGGTCGACCCTTTTATGTTCGTTTGTTAATATAAGTAATGGCACGTGACTTTAGTAAAAATTTAAACAAATAATTACTTCCTTTTATGTTCATTGGTTGTCCTTTTAATTGCTTTGGTTTATTTATCTCTCATTCCGAGCTAACAAACTTGAGTTTATAAATGGGTGGTTTCAACTAATAAATGAAATTTTTGAAAGTGAAGAGTTGACGAAACACTTCAAAAGAGAATTTATTTCACCTTTAGAAGTTAATTGTTAAAGGAATGTTATTCTGGTGAGAAACAGTTTAACGTGCGGATGTTACAAATAACTAAAGTAACTATGTTTGAACTAAAGTAATTATCATTGTGCTACTTCAAAACTTTATCGTAATTGTTTGTATTTCATCTTAGAGGAGCCGACATCATAACATTAGGATGAGGGACCTAAATCGGATCTTGGTGTTTCTCTAGTCCTCCACCCACACCAATGCTGATTTGGGTAGCAACGCTAACTTGGGTGAGACTTGTTTAGGTTTTGTAATTTATAACGGAGGAGGTATCCATACATTCCCCAAAAGTATTTACACATCCCCTAACCCAAAATGTCACTCATTGCCCAATACGCCTCAAACTGGCCCCACCAATACGTTCCTTATTGCCCAATACGTTTGAAAATGGTCCCTACCATCTAATTAATGCCAATCATTGGATGTCAGCCGATGATTACCAATGATTGGGATGTAAATAACTTTATTTTGATAGGGTTTTTGTATGGGGAAGTTGTCAAATATTTATATAAGAAAATTAATTTTTTTTATAAAATGTTGTTATAAAAATTGTGTTAGTATTATAAAACTTTATATTTTTATAAAATGAACTGTGTAAATTTTTAATAAAAAAACTGTGCATATGTTTTTTTATTAAGTATTATTATTAAAAACTTCATATTTTTATGAAATGAATTGTGTATATTATATAATGCCAATTTTTTATAAGTATTATTAAATGTCATTTTTTTTATAAAACGAATTGTATATATTATAACATAGTTTTTTATTTATGAATTATTTTTATGTCTTTAATTGTCAAAATTTTTAAATGTCAAATTTTTATTAAACGAGTTTTATTTAATATTACTAAATGAGTATTATTACGTCTTTAATTGTCAAACTTTTAAATGTCAAATTTTATTAAATGGGTATATTATAACGTTTTATTAAATGTCAACTTTTTTATTCATCAATTATTATTATGTGTTTAATTGTTTCCATAACGCAATGTGTATGTTATAAAATGTCAAATCTTTATGTCTTTAATTGTTTTTCACTTGTCGTTTATTAACCATAACGCAACAAGAAACGTAATTCAAAATGTAATTAAACATGGTTTTATATTAATACACAAATCATGCAACTTTGATACAGAATGTAACGACTAAACCCTAAACCGCTAATTGTTACATATTCTTGAATTCCTGTACAGGAAAACGATGGGTGCAGCATACACAATTTCGCGACAGGCCGGCTGTCTTGAAATTGCGTGCCGAACCCTACCTTCCAACGGGATTTCTGCTTCACATCTACCACACTGAGATGGCACAAGGGATCAGGAGGATGGAGCGGTGGAGTCGGCATTTCCTTTATTAACCACCGTCCAGTCTTCCGCATCTTGTCAGGATGGTGAGCGAAGTGGCATTCACGTTGGTGGAAGGCTCGTGAGAACACTAATGAACTCCTCTCTTGGAAGGACATGTTACAGGGCCGACTACGTTAGCTAGCGTCACTGGGAGTTGTCGAGGCAACAGGCTACTCCGATAACACGTAATCCTAGATCGGCGTTCTAGTGCATTAATCTGAAATACGAATGTAGTTTCTCCATAAGGATTACGCTACCACCACCGTCAAAACACCTACTTTCGATATGCTGCTAATAAAAATACAATTTAGCATTAGACTCGACATTCGAAAATATATTGTAAAAATAAAAAAAGTAAACAAAACACCACCATAGCCGACCCACCACACCACCACAACTGACCCACCACCACCACCACCACCACCACCACCAACCCAGCCGACCCATCACCACCAACCCAGCCGACCCACCCCCACCACCACCACCACCACCCTAGTCGACCCACCACCACCACCACAACCACCCCAGCGGGCCCACCACCACCACCACAGCCGACCCACCACCACCACCTACCCACCACAACCACAACCCCACCACAAACGGCCAAAATAAAACCACAAAAAAACAAACCTTGAATATTCCGACCCTATAGACTGATACGAGAGTGAAAACTATACGAGAGACGCGTGTGGTCCCCTTCCGGATTGTCATCGTGTGGTCCAGAACTCGGTCCAAAATACCTTTACATATGTGTACTTGTTCGAACGTTTTAACTATTAAAAGAAAAAGAAATGAAACTGAACTTCAATGAGAGTCGTATGCAAGTGGGTGTCATAAATGTCCTGTCAACTTTTGAGAAAAAAGTAGATGTATATGGGTCTCATCGGGCTATACGAGGCATATGGGCTGAAAAGTTGTCAGCCTCCGTACCCACAATACGCGCGTATGGGCCTATGAGCGGCATATTGGTTTGTTTGTTTTTTTTAAAAGCTTGTATATGTTTGTTGCAAATGTCGGGTATTTTTGTCATCCTTACTTGCCACAGTGGTTGTTTGCAAATTCAGAAATATACACCATCTTCACAATCACAAATTCACAATGGTTGTTTGCAAATGTGTTAGGACGGCTGCACTATGAACATCTTGGCCTGAAGCTAATCCCGGACATCAATTTTACACTTGCCACAGTATGGTATGTTTTTAATCCCATACCCGGTTATAAAAATATAAATTAAAAAAAATCGGGTAGGGATGGCAAAAACACCCGAGCCCGATGGGTATACCCGAAACCCGACACAAATGGGACAGGTATACCCAATACCCGACGGGTATTGGGCCGGGTATCGGATTAGTTTTAGAAATTTTCGCGGGTATGGGTCGGGTATGGGATTAGGAGATACCCGACCCGATTACCCGAAACGACATACCCGTTTACCCGAACTATATACCCGATCATATACCTGATTTTTTAATGTATTTTTTTCCATTAACCCTTGTATATTAGTGATTTATTTTAGTATGTTCATAATGTAAAAAAGTAAATTTTCTTTTAATATATGTATTTGATAATAGTATTTATTAGGGCTGTAAACGAACCGAACGAACACGAACAAGGCCTTGTTCGTGTTCGTTCGTTAAGGAAATAAATGTGTTCACGAACGGTTCATGAACACTTACCGAACGAGATTTTATGTTCGTGTTCGTTCATTAAGGAAATGAGCGTGTTCGTGAACGGTTCACGAACACAAACGAACACAAATAAATTTGGCGAATGCGACGAAGAATAAAGATAGATGGCCCAGGGAGTAGCACTCGAACTTGAATCCCTCATTATGGAACGGATGTCGATTGTATTCGTGGATGTAAAGAATGAGAAATGAAAGGGAAATGATGCATAAACAAGGTGAAATTGAGTTTCCTAGTTTAATTGGTAGGGAAATAAAATAAATAAAAGTTTAATAATATAAAAAGTACAAATAAAATATAAGAAAGTACAAAGATCTTCAATTAAAACACAAACATACGAACATAAACGAACGCAAATCAACGAATGTTCACGAACACGTTCACGAACACCTTACCGAACGTTCACGAACACAATCGAACGAACGAGACCTCTGTTCATGTTCGTTCATTTAACTAATCGAACGAAATTTCTTGTTCATGTTCGTTCGTTTATTAAACGAACGAACATAAACGAACTTCCCGCCGAACGGTTCACGAACTGTTCGCTGAACGTTCAGTTCGTTTACAGCCCTAGTATTTATATATTGTATGTTGTGAAGCATATAAATGTCAGTGTATAAGTATCATAAAGTTATTACTAATTTATAATGAAACTTATATGTATGTAATGTACATTTTTAATTTATAATAATTGTTGTATAAATAAAATTATATAAAAATTATAATAGTAAAAGATGTATTTGGAAATCTCAACGTATATCTTTTAACAAACTAATGGGTATACCCGATACCCGTGGGTATACCCGAAACCCGACGGGTAATTACCCGACAGGTATTGGGTCGGGTATGGGACACAATTTTACAACCGGTTATGGGTATGGGATTACCAATACCCGCCCCCCCAAACCCGACCCATTGCCATCCCTAAAATCGGGTATATAGTCAGGTATTTTTGTCATCCTTACTTTGAAACACTAATTCCTCTTCCGTGTCAGCATTCTAAGTGCAACTTCTTTGTGTGGGTCGATCATCCCATGTGTCGTCGGGCATGTGTGGTCATCAAAAAACTGATGGATACGAAGGCTGTGCTTGAAAACGAAGTCAGGTATTTGAGAGAGGAGGTTCGAATTTATAAATTGCAAGAAGCGGAATTTGAAGATAATCATTCAAGGGTAGTTCGTAAGAGGGAAAGTTGTTTGATAATCAGTTGGATTTTTTTTTGTGTTGTTTGTCTTGTTATTTTTCATTGTTAGTATGTTAGTTTATGCAAGACATGTAATCGAATATTAGTTATAAATGTCGTTTTTTAATATTATTATAAATATTAAGTTTTTTAAAAAATGTTGTTTTTTATAATAAGTCCACTAAGCATAAATAACAAAACAAATAAACATTCATCAAGTTACAAATGTTTAAACATACCAAAATGAAATAAATACTTGTCCATAGATGCCCAACACAACCAAAGGGTTCAGGATATAGGGTGGGCCACCAAGCAAACAACTGATCATCAGGCATAGCCGTGATCGCGGTGGTATAGATGTCTTGAACCAACTCATCCTCGGTATAGAACCCGGTGGCGACAGCAAACTGACGCAACGACATATTTTGTCGCTGCCCGAACAAACAGAAAGATACCACGGTAGGCGGTGGTTCCACTTTCGGTGGTTCCACTTTCGGATCGTCTGACACACTTGTCTGCATGCTTGTAGGTCGTTAGATACTTGATATGGACTTGCTATCTGGGAGTGCTGGAGTGGTCGTGGGTCGAGCCTCTTGGATACTTGTTACGTTGACTTTAAACTCATGTTTTGGAAATAATTGACTTACATTTTTGTGTTATGCTTCCGCTGAATACTTAATTTGGTTTAACTTATGGTTTGGATTTATATTTGAAATGAATGGAATGTTTTATTTAATTTATGAGTTCAATGTGATTGGTGGCTTGGATCCTGGTACGTCACACGCCTCGCAGGGGTTTCCGCATGTGGTATTTTGGGGGTGTGACAGTTTGGTATCAGAGCCACTGGTTATAGTGAACTTGGTTTTAAAACGATTTTTTAAAACCAGACTATAACCAAACAACTTCAAAAATCGACCATGACACTCAGCTCCAGATTGCAAGGTTCGTCCTCTGTTTACTTTACGCATCATTTGTTTAGTAGCCACACACACTCACAGCTTGCATGAAACGACATACTAGATACTATGGTGAATTGATAGTGTGACACTACTCTTCGACTTTTGTGATACGTAATCCTATAGTACCTTCTGTTTTGCTATTTGAATGCGGGGGAAACTTTTAACATAAGTTAAGAGTCACTGAGATAAGCATGCAAATTGCCTTATTATTATGGGTGCACACATAATAATAACGTGAGGTGCATGTAAGTCCCAGTGAGGCTTAACGAGTGTGAGAAAGGTTCTACCCTATTGTATGTGAACTTGGTGGTTGTAGACTTTAACGTGATACTTGACTTTTACCCCATCTCGACTCCTAAATTTGTTCTCTCTCCATATATAGAATCATGAGTGGACGAGGACACGGACGAGGCAATATCAACATGACTCAAGCTGAGTTGACAAATCTGATAAACACATGTGTGGCTGAGGCTCTGGCAGCCTACCAAGCTGGTACAAAATGTACCAAATACTTTTTAATCCTGTGTCGTGTACACAACTCTTACTCCTGTGTTGTATTTTCTTTCATTCAGCGCATCCGAACAACCAGCCTGCTTGCATGTTTAAAACATTTATGGATTGTAAGCCGCAGACCTTCAGTGGGACTGAAGGGGCTGTAGGACTTCTGCGATGGTTTGAGAAGGCAGAATCGGTATTTGCGATATACAACTGTCCTGCTGGGGACAGAGTGAAGTATGCTACGGTCGAGGATGGTGCCCTGACATGGTGGAATGCCCAGGTTCAGCTGTTGGGCATCGAAGAGGCTAACGCCACTACTTGGGACGACTTCAAGGAGTTGATCAGGGAGGAGTATTGTCCTCATGATGAGATTCAGAAACTGGAAAATGAGTATTACGATTTAAAGATGGTGGGATCCGAGATTGAAGCATATGTGAAGCGGTCGCATGAGTTGGCTATCATGTGCCCGAATTTGTCGCAACCTCCACACCGGAGAATAGAATTGTTCATCAAAGGGTTAGCTCCCCGAGTGAAAGGTTTGGTTACTGCAGCCAACCTCAACAACTTAACTCAGATTGTTCGTTTGGCTCACAAAATCACCGATCAAGAGGTGGAGAGTGGTTCACTACCACCGCGTGTTTCTGCCACTACTACTGCTACAACCACAGCTACTACGCCTGCTAGTGACAACAAACGGAAATGGAACGATGCTGACAAGGCAACTAGTGTCAGTCAATCGCAGAAGAGGCCTGACAACAGTCACAGCCGCAGTTTTAGTCAGTCATCCTCAGTTAACCAAGGTCAGGGCAGTAATCAGAATCAGGGCTCATATATTGGGAAGAAGCCGCAGTGCAACAAGTGTGGCTATCATCACTACGGGCAGTGTGTCCGGGCTTGCCGTAGGTGCAAGAAAGTGGGCCATGAGGCCAAAGATTGTAGAGCCCCACAGCCAAATCAGCAGCAACAGCAAAATCAGCAGTATCAGCGACAGCAAAAGCAACCACCCCATCAGAACCAGGGTTTTAATAAGGGGTGTTTCCAGTGTGGGGATGAGGGCCACTTCAAGCGGGATTGCCCTCAGTTAAATCAGAATGCCAACGACAACAACCGCCAGAATAATAACAACAATGCTGGAAACAACAACAACAACAACAACAACGACAACAATGGGGGCAATGGTGCTCGTGGAAGGGTATTCACGATCGGTGCTGGTGATGCTAGAAACGATGGCAATGTCATGACTGGTACGTTTTCTGTGAACAATCTTATTACTTCTGTGTTATTTGATTCTGGTGCCAATTGGAGTTATGTGTCCCTAGAGTTTAGTCAGCGCTTAGGGTTAACTCCAACACCTTTAGAAGTTAAGCATGTAGTAGAACTAGCCGATGGTAAAACGATAGAAGCTTCGCATGCCCTTTTTGGGTGTAAATTAGACCCTGTAGGTCAGGTGTTTGATATTGACCTCCTTCCTGTTACCCTCGGTAGTTTTAACGTAGTGGTTGGTATGGATTGGTTGTCTAAACATCAAGCTGAGATTCTATGCAAGGAGAAAATCGTACGCATTCCTCTCCCCAGTGAAGTGTCATTATCGGTACAAGGGCATCGTAGTGGGACGATGGTTGGTATTATCTCGGCCATGCAAGCGCATAAATGTTTACGAAAGGGGTATCCTGCTATCCTAGCACTTGTCACTGGCACTCCATCAGAAGAGAGAAGGATAGAAGATCTGCCAGTTGTTCGTGAGTTTCCTGATGTATTCCCTGAGGAACTACCTGGTTTACCTCCTCACCGTCAAGTAGAATTTCAGATCGATCTTGCACCAGGAGCAGCTCCAATTGCTCGTGCTCCTTATCGTCTTGCACCGGGAGAATTACAAGAGTTATCTAACCAACTTCAAGAACTGTTGGATATGGGTTTTATCCGACCCAGTTCTTCGCCTTGGGGATACCCAGTGCTGTTTGTAAAGAAGAAAGAGGGGTCCTTTCGCATGTGAATTGATTATCGGGAACTCAACAAGGTGACTATCAAGAACTGTTATCCATTGCCACGTATCGACGACTTATTTGATCAGTTGCAAGGATCAAGTTTTTATTCGAAGATTGACTTAAGATCGGGATATCATCAGATGAGAGTCCGAGAGGAAGATGTTCCTAAGACGGCTTTTCGAACGTGCTATGGGCACTATGAGTTCTTAGTTATGCCGTTTGGGTTGACGAACGCACCAGCGGTCTTCATGGATCTCATGAACCGTGTATGCAAACCATATCTTGACGATTTCGTTATAGTATTCATCGACGACATTTTGATCTACTCGAAGAGCAAGGAAGATCACGAGCGGCACTTACGACTTATCTTGGAGCTCCTGAGGAAGGAGCAACTCTACGCGAAATTCTCTAAGTGTGACTTCTGGATTCGAGAGGTACACTTCCTTGGGCATATTGTTAATGAATTGGGGATACACGTGGATCCTGCAAAGGTTGATGCTGCTAAGAATTGGGCGGCACCAAAGACTCCTTCTGAGGTGCGACAATTTCTTGGTCTCGCTAGGTATTATCGGAGATGTATTAAGGATTTTTCGAAGATCGCGCAACCTCTCACCTCGCTAACACAAAAGGGCGTAGTATACTCGTGGGGAACGAAACAAGAGGAGGCTTTTCAGTTATTAAAGCAGAAACTTTGCAGTGCACCGATTTTGTCTCTGCCTGAAGGTACAGAAGACTTTGTAGTATACTGTGATTCTTCCATACAGGGTCTTGGTTGCGTGTTGATGCAACGCAACAATGTGATAGCTTACGCCTCTCGTCAGTTGAAGGTTCACGAGAGGAATTACATTACACACGACTTGGAATTGGGGGCTGTAGTTTTCGCGTTGAAGATCTGGAGACATTACCTGTACGGTACTAAATGCACTATTTATACCGACCACAGGAGCCTTCAGCACATTTTCGATCAGAAGGATTCGAATATGCGACAGCATCGCTGGGTTGAACTTTTAAACGATTATGATTGTGCAATCAAGTATCATCCGGGTAAGGCCAACGTTGTAGCTGACGCACTTAGCAGAAAGGAATCGAAACCCAAGCATGTTCGCGCTTTGTAGCTCACAATTCACTTGGATTTACCTGATCAAATCCGTGCTACTCAAACTGAAGCGTTGAAAGAGGAAAACTATGAAGCTGAGTATTTACGGGGTATGGAGAAACGACTCGAGAAGAGGTCAGATGGCATTTACTATTTCATGGAATGTATATGGATTCCTTTGTTTGGTAACCTCAGAGAGCTTGTGATAGATGAAGCACACAAGTCTCGATATTCTGTTCATCGAGGTTCGGATAAGATGTATCAAGATCTCAAAGTCATGTATTGGTGGCCGAAGATGAAGGCTCACATCGCAACTTACGTGAGTAAGTGTTTGACCTGCTCGAAAGTTAAAGTGGAATATCAGAAACCGTCTGGCTTGCTGCAACAACCAGAAATACCCATGTGGAAATGGGAACATATTGCTATGGATTTTGTCACCGGGCCACCGAGAACTCAAAACGGAAACGATACCATCTGGGTGATCGTTGATCGCCTCACGAAGTCAGCACACTTCTTAGCAATCAAGGAAACAGACAAGTTCTCACAACTAGCTGCTGTCTACCTAAAGGAAGTGGTCTCTCGGCATGGGGTGCCGACATCTATTATCTCAGATCGTGACCCGCGTTTCATTTCAGATTTGTGGCAGTCGATGCACAAGTTATTCGGCTCACGTCTTGATATGAGCACCGCTTATCACCCACAGATGGATGGTCAAAGTGAACGCACCATCCAAACACTAGAAGACATGTTACGGGCTTGCGTGATTGATTTTGGCAAGGGTTGGGAGAAACACTTGCCGTTGACAGAGTTTTCTTAAAACAATAGCTGCCACACCAGCATCCGAGCAGCTCCATTCGAAGCATTGTATGGACGGAAATGTCGTTCACCTCTCTGTTGGGCTGAGGTGGGTGACAGTCAGATTACAGGTCCGAAACTGGTACTTGAAACCTCCGAGAAAATTCTTCAGATCAGGAATCATATAGCGGCAGCGCGTGACCGTTAGAAAAGTTACGCCGATGAGAGTAGGAAACCTTTGGAGTTCGAAGTTAATGATCGCGTTATGGTGAAGGTCTCACCCAGGATGGGTGTGGTGCGTTTTGGGAAACGCGGCAAGCTTAACCCCCGTTATGTTGGGCCATTCAGAATTCTGGAACGAATTGGTAAAGTGCCCTACAGGTTGGAGTTACCTACTGAGTTGGGTAATGTCCATGACGTGTTCCATGTGTCGCAATTAAAGAAGTGTTTGTCTGATGAAACACTGGTTGTACCGTTTCAAGAACTGAAAATCGATGACAAGTTGCAGTTTATTGAAGAACCAATTGAAATTATGGACCGAGAAGTCAAGGTTCGAAAGCACAGCCATATTCCAATCGTGAGAGTTCGTTGGAACTCAAGACGTGGACCAGAATTCATGTGGGAACGCGAGGATCAGATGAAGCTCAAGTACCCACACTTATTCCCAGACAATAAGTCCAAACCTGACAAGTCTAAATCTGACGCAACTAGTGAATTTCGGGACGAAATTCCCATTCAAGTTGGGGATGATGTGGTACCCGCGGAAAATCCGCAGTCATCCTGAGTTAACGTCTTGCAGTTTCGGGTTTGCTTATTAAATTTTGGGATGAAATTTCCATCAAGTTGGGGATGATGTGACAACCCGCAACTTCAGGTTAATGCTTTAACCTAACACAATTAATTTGGTCGCACAATCTTTAGCATTGCATGGAACTATGCATTACTCTATGCATTATTTGACTAACACGAGAACTTTGTGCCTTAACGGTAAATTATATGTGGTGTGTGTGTTTTATGTAAAAGATGATACTTAGGGGTGACTAGGGTAGTTAGTGAAACCTTAATAACTCCTAACCCTAAAATCTTCCTCACAAATCATTCTATGAAAGTTCAAATCAATCTCTCTAGTCACCTTCTACAACCATTTCTCTCATCACTCTTGGCTGCACAAGTTCTCTTTCATCATTCTTGATCTTCCAGTCCATCTAGAATCAATCTAAGGTAAATGTTTAATGATTGTATGTGGTTAATCCTTGATTATTTGATTCATGCAAACCCTAGTTCTCCAAACAATGGTTCCGTGTTATTAATCATCCTGATTATTATGAAATGTTTGTGAATAGTTGTGTAATCACTTGCCTGACATTAAGATGCCTGATATGTTAGAATTGTTTGATCATTGATTATATTACAGCATTGCCAATGAATGAAAATAGGGTTTTGATCGTAACCTGTAACTGTTCCATTGAAAACTGTAAATTGGTTTTGGAAATCACACATGTTGTTAATCCGGAGTTAAGTGTTAGGGTTTTGTGAAGTCACAAATCCGAGTTTGTAACATGACACTTGCCTCCGAGTTTATTAAAGAAATATGAAGTCCGGATTTATTATAAGGACTCCTTGAGTCCGAGTTTTGACAATGAAAACCCTGAATCCGAGTTTGTTAAGTTGCATGATCCGAGTTTAATATGATTCATAGTGTCCGAGTTTATTGGTGTTTGATGAGTCCGAGTTTAGTGGTTTACAACTAGTCCGAGTTTATTGTTTTGTATAATGTCCGAGTTTAATGATTTGAATAAGATCCGATTTTATTGTTTTGTATATGGTCCGAGTTTAGTTGGGAGAGGGTGTCCGTGTTTGCTATGAAATCAAGAGTCCAAGTTTTATCCTTCACACATGAGTCCAAGTTTTATCCTCCACACATGAGTCCAAGTTTTATGGATTTTGTTGGGTCCGAGTTTGTAAGGGGATGCCTGGTCCGAGTTTAATAGGTGGAGGTTTGGTTCGAGTTTGTTAAATGTTGCATGAAAAACACCTAACATGCCACTGTGTGCTACTGTATGTATGTTCAGTCTTGTATGATGAAATCTGTGAACGATAATCACAAAGGACCCTGATGTTTGGACACTAAGGGATTGCAAACCCTATTTAAACCCTATTTGAACGTAAACACTTACATTGAGTTTATGTGCATTGTACCTTAGGTCGCGTGTAACGGACCTAACCATTAATTAACGCTAGAAGCACATTAATAAACCGAGCAAACCAAGGTGAGTTAACTGCTCTTTTCCAAGCATGCATCCCAGGGAGGGAAATCTGGTAATTGTTCCGGGGAGGAACGTCGGGTTAATGGGATGTTCGTTAATACTCAGTTTCTTTCATATAAGACCCCTTACATCTACCGATTGTTGCCGGGGAGGCAACGAGGTATTTAGTTGATAGCGCTATTAGGATTGGCACCCTCACATCGTACCGGGGAGGACGGGCATGAACTAATTACCTTGACCACTTGACCAATGCTTTGATAGAGGCATTGGGGTTGGGCAAACACATCTTGTAGCCATCTGCGGTATTCGAGTTAATAACAACATCAAATCAAATTGTTGAACTGTTTTAAATACACAACTAGTAACTAAACGTGTAACAAAACTTTGAACTCACTAGCGTCGTCTGACACACTTGTCTACATGCTTGTTGGTCGTTAGATACTTGATATGGACTTGATATCTGGGAGTGCTAGAGTGGTCATGGGTCGAGCCTCTTGGATACTTGTTACGTTGACTTTAAACTCATGTTTTGGAAATAATTGACTTACATTTTTGTGTTATGCTTCCGCTGAATACTTAATTTGGTTTAACTTATGGTTTGGATTTATATTTGAAATGAATGGAATGTTTTATTTAATTTATGAGTTCAATGTGATTGGTGGCTTGGATCTTGGTACGTCACACGCCTCGCGGGGGTTTTCGCATGTGGTATTTTGGGGGTGTGACAAAAATCTCAAAATGAGATATTTTATTTAAAAGCAAACATGAGTTTTTAATGATAAAAGCAAAGCATGACACCTTTACTTGTCTAAGTTCTACTATAAACAATAAGATCATACATTCATCTCACTAATCGTAATGTAAGCCCAAATTAAGTAAGTGGCCCAAAACCAATTAATAAATTGAGCCATTCGACGAGGGGTGTAGGCCGCATATTAAAGTTAGGTATGTGGGCTTGGATCATATTTGGGCCACACACACTAACGGGTTCCGGAGTGGGTGCCCGTATAGTTCGGGTTGGATTACGTTCCTGATTAGAATTATATACCATCATATACATATATTATGCTATTCGGACATTTAGTTTTATAACGAATTACTATAGCTTGCGTAGGATAAATAACATAAGTAAAACGAACGAGCAACGTTAGCAATTTAACCTCGTAAAATGTAGTTTGTCACATCATCCCCAAGTTGAAAGAAATTTCGTTCTGAAATTTAGCATGCAATCACTGAGAGTGCTAGTGCGGTTGAGCATTTTCGCGGGGTGTCATATCACCCCCTGTTGGTTTGGAATTTCGTCCTGAAATTCAGTAGTTGCTTCAGTACTGGACGCATCTTTCTTAAACAACTGAGGATACTTGCGCATCATTTGGTCTTCTCGTTCCCAGATAAACTATACTATGGGCCACGATGTGAGTTCTAACAAACTCGAACTATAGGTATCTTGCTACGCTTAAGAGTTTGGATTTCCCGGTCCATAATTTCCACCGGTTCCTCGACGTTACGTAGCTGGTCATCGATCGTAAGTTCCTTGAAAGGAACAATGAGAGTCTCATCTGACAGACATTGTAAGTTCCTTGAAAGTAACAATGAGAGTCTCATCTGACAGACATTTCTTCAGATTCGATACCTGGAAGACGTTGTGCACACCACTGAGCTCTTCTGACAGGTTTAGTCTATACGCCACTGTGCTGACTTTCTCAGTGATTTCAAAGGGTCCGACATAACGCGGATTAAGCTTGCCCCGTTTGCCGAAATGAACCACACATTTCCAAGGTGAGACTTTCAGCGAAACTCGGTCTCCAACCTGGAATGCCAATGGTCTCCAAACGGATTAACCTAGAATGTAAATTTCTTCATTAATAGTATTTTCTATACTTTATTTGTTTTATGCAATCAAAATCTTAGTTTAAATAAAATACAGAAATATACAAAAAAATTTAGAGAGATCTCCTTAGACTAGCGTGTGTGGGGCATTGGTTGGGGCGGGGGATGCCAGGCAACGCTGGATAACCCACATCGTGCCAGCGTTGGCCACGGCGTTGCCCAACTAGCGTGGCGTCGAAGCCTGGTGTTGGGCGGGGGCGGTCTGAGGGGGCTGGCTTGGATTGCCTGGTGGCAGATGACCGTCTGGGATAGCCGTTGGTCAACCGCTAGTTTATTTAATAAAAATTATTTATTTTTTATACCTTATAAATACTCACCCATTTTTTACAATGTCTACATCTCTACTTCTTCTATCTCTATATTTTTTTATAAATTTAACCCACTTAATCCTCTACACCGACTAGTTGAAAAAAAATGGGTTGAAAATGGACACATTCAATTTCATCCAACAACAAAGGTTCGAGATGAGGAAAAATATCCAAGCCGCATACGATAAAAAAGCATCTCTAAAAGAAAAAAACGAAGATATGAAATTTTTCGTCATGCCCGTCGATAACCTTAGTGGCCCAGAATTGGAATTGACATTACAAATGAAGCAAGAAATCTTGAAAAAATATGATATGAATAAATCATGAACTTTTTAATCTTTTTTTTTATTTTATGTAGCTTTTTTATGTATTTTTTTTCGTAATTTCATTTGTAGTTTTTAAAAAATTATATGTAATCTTCTATTTTAGTTAAATTAAATTTGAAATAGTTAAAAAAAAAACTAACAAATTACACAAGGCTGACCACGTCATCCGAAGCCACGCCAACCCACACCCAACCCAAGCCCCACCACGCCACTCCTTTGGATCCCACAGCTGCCACTTGTCGATCAATGCCCCAACCCAAACCCCCCACACCCCATAGTCTTAGTTTTCAACCCACCACATGTTTGGTTCACATGTTTAATGTTGTTATGAAAACATTACATATCACTTTCATATCAATATATATATTGTCTGTATGTTTGTGAGGACCATCATGATTCGCCACCATACACTTGTACCAACTCACAAAAAAATATACTGCACGTTTTTGTTACTAGCAAACATGCCAACACCATCCAAATTTAAACTTCTGAGAAGAAACGGTTATTGGATCAACCCAGTGACTAAAAACGTATTTAATTAACTCATTATTTTTAAGCATAGTAAGATTAGATGAATAATGGGTTGCTGGTTCTTGTAGCCCACTTTAGTTAACTAATATACGTTACATACAGGCTCTCACCGGTAACTATATACATGTTCTGAAATGTTCATCTCTTTACTTGGGGTTGGGGGCTTGGGCGCGCCTATTCTTAAATGGTAGCATTTTGATATGGTCCTTTTACAAAAAATATATATATTTATTACATTTTGTTTTATTGTTAACTGTTTTCCATAGAAAGAATCATCTTCTAGGATACAAGGATTAGGTGAAGACGACCCATCTCATCCAAATAAGTTGGATCTCATCAAATTTCAAAATAGTTATGGGAGTAGGGGTGGTCCGTGATGGCCACCCACCACGCGTTGAACTTCCACATAACACCGCCGCCACCACCCCATATCACGCGTTGAAGTTTACACGCGTTGATAATATCACACGTTGAATTGTTTTGAAAATCGAACGTTGCCATGTTTTTGACCGTTATTCAACGGTTATATATTAAAAAAAAAATCCTTTAAACCTTTTATCTATACATATCTCCATTTTTAACCATTTCACCCACACCAAAACATAAACACATTTCACACAATCTACATATTTCTCAAATAGAGTTCCCTACGGATTCGACGTTTCCGATGTCTAGCGATAGCGACACCGAGTCGTCTTCCGACAATGAGACGCTAAAATATTTTGTGTCGGTGTATAACGAACTTGATACTAGTTCATCCCGCCCAAAGAAGAAGATGGTAGACCGTGATCGTATACGTGCCAACGAAGTGTTAATGAACGATTATTTTGTGGAAAATCCGCTCTACAATGCCGAAACGTTTAGAGATCGGTTTCGTTTACCCAAAGAATTATTTTTAAAGATTGTGAGACATCGAAGCAAGCGAGGAATGGTTTCAAGAACGTTACGATGCGAGGGGCAAACCAAGTTTCACGCCGATACAAAAATGCACGTCCGCCATTCACCAACTAGCGACAGGTAACCCTCCCGATCAATATGATGAATACCTAGCTATGGCATCCAAAACTTCCGGTGAGTGTTTGCAATTTTTTTGCAACGCGGTCATTAAGTTGTATGGTAAAGAGTTTTTGCGTAAACCGACGAACCACGACATCTCACGTATTTACGCCGCACATGAGGCTAGAAGGCATTTTCCCGGGATGCTCGGTAGCATCGATTGTACACATATCGAGTGGAAAAATTGTCCAAGAGAGTTGCGAGGGGCGTATGTTAGGGGTAACATCAAAAGACCAACCATCATACTAGAAGCGGTGGCGTCGAATGATTTATGGATTTGGCATTCGTATTTCTGTGTTCCAGGTTCAAACAACGACATCAATGTGTTGCACACGTCGCCGTTGTTTCAAACCGTAACGGATGGTACCGCACTTTCCTCTCCTTTCTATGTTAACGGACGACATTACAAACGAGGCTTTTTTCTTGTGGATGGTATCTACCCGTCATGGTCTGTTTTTGTGAAAGCTCCCTCATTTCCTGTCGAGGATAAAGAAATCGTGTTCAAAAAAATGCAAGAATCGGCAAGAAAAGATGTTGAGAGGGCATTTGGTGTTTTAAATGGTAGATGGGGTATACTACACCGACCGGTTCGTGCGATGAACAAGAAAGCAATACATAGCATAGTGTATGCATGTATCATATTGCACAATATGATAATCAAAGAAGACGGACGTGCAATATCCCCGGATTGGGTGCGGAATCCTCCTACACAAGTTCAAGTTCCACAATATATCCAACAAGAATTGTGTAACGAAGAAACTCACTTTCGGTTGAGATACGATTTAATCGAACTAGTAGATTCTTTAGGTTTGGAGTTTCATGAGTCGGACGAGGAGTAGAGTTTTTTTAGTTTTTTTTTTTTTAATTGTAGCCTAAAATATTTCTAGTATGTTAAATTGAGCTAGTATGTTTTAATTTTAATGAAATTTATAATTTTAGTGTTTTATTGTTAATTTCTAATTTAAAATAAAAAATTAAAAAAATTTGTGAGTGATGGAATTCTATCACTAGTGATGACCACCGCCACTACAAAATTCTTGTGAGTGATAGAATAGTGGCTAATGACATGGCATGAGTTGATTGGATATTGTGAGTGATAGAATTCTATCACTAGTGACCAGCCCCACTCCCCTTATATATGAATTAAAAAGTTTACATAATGTTTTAATTGGTTAAATAATCCCCACAACAATTCTGATGAGCATTATAGTATAGAATTAGTCACAAAAGTCATAAATTTTGCATCTAATAAATTGTAGGATAGATATACAAATAACAAAAATCTTGCATTTTATCAAATATTTGATGTCCATATCAACATCCATTTCAAGATAAGTTCAAGTATTTGAGTCTATTACCAAATGCAAATTTGTAAAGATACGTGCATTGTTGTCATGTAACTTCACATAAACCAAAATTAGTAACATTCAAAATTATGAGTTTTTGAGAGCCACATACCTAAAAATATCATATAAATTAACGTTGTAGAATATTTAATCGACTTTAATTAGCCAAGCTAAATTACACTCTCATTTGAGTTATTTGTTATTACACCAGTTAACATCTAAAAACGCTACCAATGGGTGGTGGTCAGTTGGCAAAGACAAAGCATTTAAACACTTTGAGAGAGGGGGAGGTCTTGGGTTCAAGTCACACAGACAACAGAGAATAAAAGAAATTTGGCGTTCAAAAAAAAAACATCTAAAAACGCAAATCATAAAAGAAGCGAATTATTAAATAAGTGATAGATATACTCATATACATGCTACAGTTGCATTTGTTTTACTAAAATAATATTCTAACAACATACAAGTTCTTACCTGACAATATTATTTAAAACAACAACAATCCTAAGATACAACAAGTACACATCGTTTATTTATAAAATTTTGATACTCCAAAAGCACACCTAATAAACTAGCCAATGACAGGTGTTTTAATCACCAATCCCTCAGCATTCACCACAACCCACACACGGTTGGACACAAGGTTCAAAATCACGGGAGAATTTTCAGATATTATGATAGCATTGACTAGTGGATTTTCTTTCTCAATTATCGCTTTTGCCACTTCTCCTTTTTCCCCTACAAGCTCTGGCCATGAATTCTTTCCTGGTACAATGAAATAGGGTACACTTTCGTCGGATATGACATCGGGCTTACCTTCCAATGAACATCTCACTTTCCCCATCTTGCTCATCGCTGGCATTCCTGATCATGATTAACAACTTTCGTTAAAATATGTGTAACTACATGTATATATATTTGACTCATTATATGTATGATTTGTTTATTTGAAACATACGAAGAACCGGAAAACCGCGGGCAGTGATCGTTGGCTTTTGGAGCAGAGACAAGGAGGGAGATGAGATTGGAAGGGAGGTGGAGATGGATGCCATCTTCTTCTTCACTAGAGTTGCAAGAACTTGAAGCTTAAAAAATGGAGATTGTTGTTGAAAGTAAAGGGGCTCGGTTTGTGCTATATATAGACTTGAATGGTTTATTAAAATTATTATATTTTATTTATTCACCAACATAAATTGAAATCTTTACATGACCAATGGTTTCACTCCACGTCGCATGACATAGCTACATCGTAATGAGATATTTGGTTTCTATATTTGTACGCCTAGTATAGCCCTGTACATGTAAGCGGCATATAGAAGCCTCGACAGGCATGTACATGTCGTATATGTGACTGATTTGACATTGTACTAGGTTTCACCCCTAGTTGAAGACATAAACCCTATACGTTGCGTACATGTTTGTAAGTGACGTATATAGGGGTCTCATTTTTGGTATCTAGTCAGAGAAATAAACCCTACACGTCACATACAGGCATGTATGTGGCGTATATAAAAGTCCCACTTGGGTATGCAGATAGGCAACAAGGTATGTGAATATGCACACCCTTCTTTATATCGTTAATAATGCAAAAACATGCATAGCTTTTACATTCTAGGGAATGTAACCTCTGTATGATAAGTTAATAAGCATATAAAGGGTAATTGCACGGTACCCCTGACCGCGGAAGGGATCTCCCTTCCCAAGCTAGCGACCCGGCAACGCTGCCTGGCGGTGAATACCCAACCGAGTTTGAGGGGATCGAAGAGCCTGCAAGCAGGATTCGAACCTGTGCCACTTTGGACTCCCGAACCGGTTTTAGATAGGTGCCGGTGGCCACTGGGCTGACACCCCGTGGTTAGTTAATAAGCATATATACCATGTAAAATGTGTCCTTAGTAATGAATTTTCATATTTCAACGGTTTTATGCAGGATCTTAGTTTGTATAAAATATAGTGGTAAACAAAAAAAAATTAGAGCAATTTAAATAATATCCAGGATCCTCATTGGTTTTTAGACACTCACATGTTTAATGTGTTTTTAAAAAACTTCACTTCCATAACATTTTAAATCGATTGTCAGATTGTTTGTGGGGACCATCACCGGGGCCTATGTTATCCAGAATCCTCATTGGTTTTTAGCCACATGTTTCATCAGGCATGTAAAACGTTTCTATGAAAACTTTCGAAATCCCTTTTATATCATTTTAAATCTATTGTGACGGACATCATTAGCAGTAGGGGTGTCAGTCATGTCGGATTGATAGGTTTAGGTTTAGAGTTTAATTCTTCAACCCTAACCCGCCAAATCATATACTTATTCATGTTGTTCCGTGCCATACCCACTCAAAACCGTGTCGTGCTTTGGTCGACCCTTTTATGTTCGTTTGTTAATATAAGTAATGGCTCGTGACTTTAGTAAAAATTTAAACAACTAATTACTTCCTTTTATATTCATTGGTGTCCTTTTAATTGCTTTCGTTTATTTATCTCTCATTCCGAGCTAACAAACTTGAGTTTATAAATGGGTGGTTTGAACTAATAAATTAAATTTTTGAAAGTGAAGAGTTGACGAAACACTTCAAAAGAGAATTTATTTCACCTTTAGAAGTTAATTGTTAAAGGAAAGTTAAAAATTAAAATTTCTGGTGAGAAACAGTTTAACGTGCGGATGTTACAAATAACTAAAGTAACTATGCTTCAACTAAAGTAATTATCATTGTGCTACTTCAAACCTTTATCGTAATTGTTTGTATTTCATCTTAACAAGAGGAGCCGACATCATAACAACAGGATGAAGGACCTAAATCGGATCTTGGTGTTTTCTCTAGCCCCCCACCCACACCGATGCAGATTTGGGTAGCAACGCTAACTTGGGTGAGACTTGTTTAGGTTTTGTAATTTATAATTGCTAACTTTAGGTTCTGTGATCATCAAAAGACAAATTAAGAAAGATCCCCCAAATTTAACAATTAATAAATGAGGCGGTCATTGTGGTTTTACATCGCTTGTGGCCCTTGAAATAGTTGAACAACTGAATTATTCTAGGTACAAAAATATGACTTTAATTTTGTTGATGAACCACCTATCCATCCCAAAACTAAGTAGGCTTTGCTACATACAACCCCTTATAGCCTATATAGGCGAGCCATCAAAACCTGCTTTCATCATCAATAGCGTTAAACCAGTCTGCTGATTCAGGATCCAAACTGAAGATGATAAGATCAGCAAAACCCAAATCAGATAAGGCATTTGTTAGTCATGATCTGTATATTTGGATCTAATGTCAAAGATATTAGCTGGTCCGATTTCACGAGCAAATCAATCTTCACCAGGGCCAAATCTAATTTAACCCCTCCAGCTTAATGAACACCCAAATTTCAAGTAAAATACGGTAATTAACATGGAACATCTTAACAGTTAACATAAACGGCTTCACGATTACATAACTATAACTATGAGGCTCATATATTACAAACTTTATTTACCAATGCATTCGTACATAATACATGAGTTAGTTATCCAATTTTGATATGATATGCTTACTGCACATACAATGATACAAGATTCAGCCATGAACTCTTTCATGTATTAATTATCCAAATAGAAATTGTTATGGGTCATTTTCTGAGTATACATATCCTGACTAATATCCCGCTTTTTATTGTTTATTTGTGACCAGGATACTGGACGAGGATATTGCTAACATCTTGGGCGATATCCTAAGTCTGAGTGAATTAAACACGTGCAGGTTAATGGCTGTAAGTTACTAACGGTCATCATGACTTCTTCTCCTCAAGACTCGGGCGTATTTGTTATGAGGAAGCCGTTGAACCCGAAAGACTTGGTCCTCAACGTTCGAGTGGGAATATTCGCTGGATCCCGGAAGTTTAGGATAGTTTGTTACATTATCTTTACTATAAATAGATGGGGGCGGATCAGTTTAAGGCACACAATTTACACTGACACTCTCGAACACTTTCACTCTCTAGCTCATTGCAAACACCACACTTGTATTCAAATTTCATTGTAACACATAGTCGATCCGCACCACATCCTGCACTGTATCCTGACGTTTGAAGTAATAAGAAGAACAAGGCAGCTGCGATTGTCAGCTCCCGAGGTTTTATGCCGGCGATCTAGATTGATCAAGGGCTTTCCTCGTACATCTCGTGTGGTTTACTTTACTTTTGCTCATAGTTTGATCATAGATACAGCTCTATATCCTGAGCCGTATCCTGAATACTGATTTTCTAAATAATTTAACAAGCATATTTTCAATACACTTTCTAGCACACTACCTCACTTTACTAATTTGATCACTTAATTGCTTCAGTAATTTTTGACCAAAACAATTTGGCGCCCACCGTGGGGCAAGTGGTGCTCTCTTTACTAAAAAATTTTGTGAAATCGCTAATCGGCTTTCTATTTTCAAAACTTTTTGCCACATTGTCCACAATGGCCTCAAGATCAAACATGAGCTCCTCCACTGTGTCTGCTATGACTTCTGCTACTACCGGTTCGGTGCTTCCACCACCTCCTCCAAGGATGCCAGCCTCTTCACGACCTCAGGATATTATCCCTACCCGCAGTGTTCAGGAATCTGCTCCCGTTTTAGCTTCTAACGATGAAATTTTAACCTTATTTGGAAGTGTGCAGGAACAAATGAGGCAGCAACAGGAAACAAACCAAATGTTGTTGAGGGAAATACAACTCTTGAAGTCTGGTTCGAGCAGATTTGCTGAAAATATTGTCACTCCATTACAACCCAGAACTTTGAACTTCAGTTCAGCTGTGTATACTGAGGATAATAGGGGGAATATTGTGCCCAGCCTTCCTCAGAATCATACTCCTGAAATACCCTCCTCGGTCAGGATGTCAGCCATGAGGAGCTCTGGATATGCTTCAGGATATGGGCAAAATCCTCCAACGGGTAACGTGTCAAATAATAATAATACTCATGCTACTAACAATAGTGGATCTTTGCAGGATACAGGTGTAACATCAGCACTTACTAGGGAACTTCAGAAGTTGAAGGACATGATATCTAGTGTACCTGGGGTGGTCCAGCCGATCCCGGAAGTGTCCCAGGACAGCCACAAGATATCTCGTTTTGCATATCCTATCTGTGATGCTGAGATCCCAAAGAGATTCCAAACCCCCAACATGAAGCTTTATGATGGGACTATGTTCCCGAAGAGCATATTGCTCAGTATAGGGAAAGAATGGAGATTAACCCTATCCCTTCGGAGCTCAAGGAAGCATGCTTGTGCAAGGGATTTGGTTCTACTCTAACAGGATCAGCCTTAAAATGGCTGTTAAACGTTCCTCCTCACTCAATTACTTCGTTTGCTCATTTGGTTAATTTATTTAACAGTCAATTTTCTTGTAGTCAGAGTTTTGAGAAACTAACCAGTGATCTTTACAGGATAACTCAAGGGCCTCAGGAATCCTTGAGGGATTATGTGAACAAATTCAGTCGAGAATCCTTGGATATCCCACATCTTGATGTTGCAACAGCTGTGCAAGCTTTTAAGATGGGATTACAAAAGGATTCTCAGTTTTATCAGGATCTTGTAATGAATCCCTGCAGGAACCTCGACGAAGCTCGTAACAGAGCTTTGAGATATATCCGTCTGGAAGATGACAGGAAGATGCAAGAAAGGATGAACTCATCTAACACCTATGAGTCAGCTAACAGGAAGTCAGAATCCTCATTCAAGTCATATCGGCCTAAGCCATATGGTAGAAATGAAAACAAAAGAGTGAATGCCGTCGAAGATGAGGATCCTGAAGAGTATCCTGAGTTGTCTGAATATTGCTTTTCTGTTAACATTCCTGAATTGATGTATGCCATGCAGGGTCTAGGAGACAAGGCTAGGTGGCCTCGAAAGAATCAACAAAAGGCTGACGGGAAAGATAAGTCAAAATGGTGTGCTTTCCACGAAGATTTCGGACATGTAACTGAGGATTGCATTGCGCTAAGGAAAGAAATAAGCTATCTTCTAAGCAAGGGATATCTGAAAGATCTCTTAGGAAGAAAGAAGAATAAGGGTCAGGATACTGAGAAGGATCCTGAGCGAGCAGCATCACCTCCCGCGGATGCCAAGATAATCAACTTCATTTCGGGAGGATCTGACATTTGTGGGACTTCGTATTCGGCAGCAAAGAGACATGCAAAGGAAGCTAAGGCCGAAAGGGGAGACAAACCTGTCAGGATGACTACCCTCACAACTGACAAAGTGATCACTTTTGATGCTGATGACAGGGATACTGTCCAGGATCCTCACCATGATGCTCTGGTAATAACGTTATATGTGCCTAACCATTTTGTACGTAGGATATTGGTTAATAATGGCAGCTCCGTCAACATAATCCAACTAGAAACTCTGAAGAGAATGAATGTATCTCCAATGGATATCACTTCAAAGTCTATCGTGCTTGTTGGGTTCAGTGGAGAGGCTAGAAACACAGTGGGAGAGATAAAGTTGCCAGTATACGTTGAAGGAGTCAACTCGATACAACGTTTCTGTGTGATGGATTCTCTATCCTGCTATAACATCATACTGGGAAGACCGTGGATTCACGATATGAAGGCTGTGATATCAACATATCACCAATGCATCAAGATACCTACCCCTTGGGGAGTTGTCAAAGTTGATAGTGATCAGCAGGAGGCGAAAGAATGCTACTCATCCTCGATGAAATCCTCAACTAAACCTAGTGCAACATAGCAATTAAAGACGCGGGCCCAGGATATCGTGGACGATCCGGAGCAGGATGTGAAGAAAATTATCCTGGACCAGGATAATCCCGATATTTCGGTGCTCGTAGGGACCAATATCCCTCAGGATATTGAAGAACAATTAATTAACTTTTTGAAATGCAGGATGTCAACGTTTGCATGGAAGCATGAGGATATGACAGGCATATCCAATGACATTATCACTCACAAGCTTGGAATTGATAAATCATTCAAGCCTGTTCAGTAAAAAAGAAGGAAGTTTGCTCCTGAGCGGAACACGATCATCCAAGAGGAAGTTGAGAGGTTATTAAAGTCCAGGATGATCAGAGAGGTTAAGTTCCCAAGGTGGCTAGCAAACGTGGTTGTGGTACAGAAGAAAAATGGGAAATGGAGAGTTTGTGTAGACTACACAGACTTGAACAAAGCTTGTCCTAAAGACCCATTTCCTCTTCCCCACATTGATGCAATGGTAGATGCCACTGCCGGGCACGAAATGCTGACCTTTATGGACGCATCCTCAGGATTTCAACAGATCCAAATGGAGCCTTCTGACCAGGAGGATACTGCCTTCATGACACCAACAGGTATTTATTGTTATACAGCTATGCCTTTTGGTTTGAAAAATGCAGGTGCAACATACCAAAGATTGGTAAACATGATGTTCAAAGACAAACTAGGGGACACCATGGAGGTATATATCGATGATATGGTGGTGAAATCTAAAAAGGCTGAGGATCACCTCCAGGATATCAAGGGAGCATTTGATATCCTGGATCGATACAACATGAAGCTGAATCCTGCTAAATGCCATTTCGGAGTGGGGGCAGGAAAGTTTCTTGGATATATGGTGACAAAAAGGGGGATAGAAGCAAGCCCAGAGCAGATCAAAGCTATCCTGGATATAAAATCACCCTCAAATATGAAGGACGTACAAAGATTGACAGGCCGAGTAGCAGCTTTAAACAGGTTTATCTCGAGATCCTCAGAGAAATGCAAAGATTTTTATGATATCCTGAAGAAGAACAAAAGATTCGAATGGGGGGAGAAGCATGAAGCAGCCCTGCAGGATTTGAAACGATATCTCTCAACCGCACCTCTATTGATGAAGCCTGAAAATGGTGAACCACTATCCCTATACCTTGCTGTATCAGGGAATGTTGTAAGTGCAGTTCTTATAAAAGACCATGAAGGTCAGCAATATCTTGTTTATTATGTTAGTAAAAGTTTGTTAGATGCTGAAACTAGGTATTCTCATTTAGAAAACTTAATATTAGCTCTAGTCATGGCATCGACAAAGCTTAGACATTATTTCGAGACACATAGGATACATGTTAAAACAAATTATCCTGTTAAAAATGTACTTAGGAAACCAGAAATGTCAGGCAGAATGGCTAAGTGGTCGGTAAAGCTGAGTGCTTATGATTTAGTATATGAACCTAGAAATGCCATAAAGTCTCAGGCTTTAGCTGACTTTGTGGCTGATTTTAGTAGTGACATTCAGGACGAGGTAGACCTAGAAGTTCAACAGTTAGGAGAATCCTCAGGATCCTGGACATTATATACTGATGGTGCATCTAATGTAAGAGGAGTAGGATTAGGAATACTACTAAAATCGCCACAGGGGGACATATTACCCCAGGCTATTAGGTGTGAATTTCCTGCTACTAATAATGAGTCAGAATATGAAGCTTTAATTGCAGGATTAGAATTGGCTAAGAGTATGAGTATCAAAAATTTGCAAGTATATGTTGACTCTTTGTTAATTACTAACCATTTTAATGGATCCTGTGCAGTTAAGGGTGAGAAATTAATCGAATATCTCGATATTCTCAAAAAATTAGCAGGATATTTCGATGTTTTTATACTTGAACAGGTACCAAGGGAGGATAATGCTGAAGCGGATGCCTTAGCAAATTTGGGATCATCGATCAGGATACCTGAAGGGACCCAAATACCAATATTACATGTCTTATATCCTGCAACGAATCTTCAGGATAAAGAAGTAGCGGGTATTCAGGATCCTGAAGCAGAGCATCCTGAAGAGGATCCTAAATCCTGGACGGCTCCAATCATGAGATATCTCAAAGAAGGACACATCCCTGGAAATGAAAATCCTAAGGCATTTAGGATGAAGGTATCACGATTCACTATTATAAATAATATTTTATACAAGAAATCTCTTGCAGGACCGTATTTGAGGTGCTTGGAGGATCCTGAAGCCAAAGAAGTACTTCAGGATATACATGAAGGGGATTGTGGTAACCATGCTGGGGGCAGGTCGTTATTCTCAAAAGTATTAAGGACAGGATATTATTGGCGAACAATGAGAAAAGATGCCGTAGAATATGCTCGAAGATGTGACGCATGTCAAAGACATAGTAACATACTGCATCAACCTGCTGAACCATTATATCCTATTGTTTCCCCTTGGCCATTTATGAAGTGGGGTATGGATATAGAGGGAAAGCTACCAAAAGCTCCGGGAGGAAAAGTCTTTATGCTAGCAATGACGGATTATTTCTCTAAGTGGGTTGAAGCTGAAGCATTTGTTCAAGTTAGAGACCAAGAAGTAGTATCCTTCATAAAGAGGAATATCCTGACCAGATTCGGAGTACCAGCCGAGATAATCTGTGACAATGGTTCTCAGTTTATAAGCAAGAGAACTACCGACTTTTGCAAGAGTTGGGGAATCAAAATGATAACATCTACTCCAGTACATCCTCAAGCGAATGGACAAGCAGAATCCTCAAACAAGATAATTGTCAATAACTTAAAGAAAAGGCTCGGAGCCAAAAAAGGAAGATGGGCAGAAGAATTACCCTTTGTTTTGTGGGCTGATAGGACAACGGTAAAGAATGCAACAGGCCAAACCCCATTTTCCTTGGTATTTGGAGCAGAAGCAATGATTCCAACGGAAATGACAATACCTACTGCAAGATCTACCCTAAGTGATCCTGAGTAGAATCCTGGAGCCTTGAGTCAGGATTTAGACACTATAGATGAGAAGAGAGATGCGGCAAGGCTAAGGATGGCAGCATATCAACAGAGAATATCCAGGGCATATAACAAGAATATTAGGACCAGAAGATTTAAGGTTGGAGATTGGGTGTTAAGAAAGGCTTTTCAGAATACTACTAATCCTGCCGATGGCAAGTTAGCTCCAAAATGGGAAGGACCATACGAAGTTGAATCAGAAGCAGGGAAAAGAGCATACAAACTCAAGAATATGGAGGGGGATATGCTACCGAGATCTTGGAATGCTATACACCTTAAGCTTAATTTCAAGTGAGTTTAGATTTTAATTTCTAACTCAGGATGGTATGAATTCTACCTTTTTTAAATATGTTTGGTTTAATTTGTTCTTTGTAACCCAATACTGACTTAAGCATCGGAGGGGTGTTAGCCAAGCTAACACCCACCTTAGTTTACAATTGTTTTGCAGGATATGTACTCAAGATAACTCGAAAGATTAGAGGATTGGCCCCCTCTCTCACGTTTAAGGGATACTGATCCCTTCACAGGTTTAAAGGTATTCACCTTTCTTCCGAATTGGGTTTAAACACCCCGCCTGGAGCGCAAGTTATTCAGGGATAGTTCAAGGTGGCGGGACCAGTCCATGTAAAAGTGGCTGACAATTTCGTTACTGTTGGCTATATCCTGAATCCTAAAGGTATATGAGGATTGATCACCCTCTCTCACGAAAGGGTATTTTCATACTCTCTAAGGTTTAAAGGTTTTCACCTTTCTAAGTCTTGGAGTTTATACACTCCCGCCAGTAGCGCATGAAAATTTGGGATTTTCCCCCGGATACAAGGGATTTATCTCCAGTGCATCCTTGGGTTTTACCCTTGGGACGTAAAAAATTGCCTATACAATGGAAACTGACATTCAGTAGATTTCTAAAGTATTTGAAGACATTGTACACAGGGGACATCCCTGCCAAGATGGTGATGTAAAGTTAAAAGGATAAGGCTCGGAACTAATGCACTAAGTACCTCGCACAGGGGACATCTTCATTGAAGAAGTTGCAAAGAGATTGAAGCTTGGTAATAGGGTTATATACTACTCCGGGTATGATCTTTCCTTTGTAAACATCGTCTAAGTTTTTAGTAACATTATGTTTTATAAAAGGTTAAGTATCCTGATATATTCTCAAAGTCTTTTTCAGGATATTTGATTAAGGTGTTTGAAACTAGTATCAGTTTGGAACTTTGATCATTTAAGTATTATCGAAAACTGGTTTTGGAAAAATAGATTGTTTTTCAAAAGCTTTCTGCAAAGTTGAACGAATCTAATAACAGTTTTTAATATATGTCATTGAGCATATTGATCAGGATATTTTCATAAGATGACAATACAAAATTTTTACAAAGCTAAGAGTTACACTAAGTAATGCAAGGCAACAGCAAATAAGTTAAAAGATAGTTATATTATTAACAAGTCAAAAGTTGTGCTTTTGGTTTCACCTCAAACCGAGGACCATCCGCCAAAAGCACAATTAGTTTTTACCATACTTGTGTAACGGTTGCAGGATATATCTCAAAACAGGACCTGTCCACCTACAACCGTTATCACATTCAAAACGAGTTATACTAATTGATGACCAAGGGCTTCGTCCTAAAACCTAGGACCCATCCACCTTTGGTCATCACATTGTTCTAGTGCAGGAAATGTAAATTGTTCGAAGACAGGAAAAGTAAATTGTTTATGCAACCACAACCATGAAATTTAAAAGTGGGCTCCGGCCTTGGCACGTATATCCATCATCGCCCACTCCGCTGCCTAAGGGGCAGCACCCTCTTGAACAGCAACCTCCTTCCCAACATTCGCACCAGCATCAGCCTCAGGATTCTTCTCGACATCATCACCAGCATTGGCCGCTTCCTCTACCGCCTTAGAAGGCTCTTCACCAGTATGTTTTGCAGGATGAGCAACGGGATGACCTCCGAGGCCCTGTAGTTTCTCCTCCCAAACCTTTACATTCCAGGAGGGGCATTCAAAACCCAAATCCATGGACTCATAAGCCATCCTTATCCTGGCTTGGAGAAGAGAGACGACCACGGATGCTTTGAGGCTATCCCGATATGAACTCATATTCTGCTGATATTGGAGAAGGGCGGCATCTAGCTTGGCTTGAGCATCCTCATTGGCTTTGTGGAGGGCAGCTTGATGTTCCTGAGTCATTGCCTTGTATTTGTCTTCATAATGCTGGGATTTGGCAGCCGCAATGGTTCCTTGATCAGCTATGGTGGCTTCAGCTTTCTCCAGCTTGATCTCCAACATCTTGTTAAGCCCGCAGGCGTCTTCATACAAGTGCATAAGGTGGTCCAAACCCTATCGATAAAGACACAGGTATCGATGTAAAAATAGGCAGGATGAGGACTAACATACTTGTGCAGGATATTGAAAGGAAAATTTTACCTGTTTGAGGAATGAGGTGGCTTCGTTAAACCCATGGTTCTCGAGAGAGAATGTTTCAGAAACAGTTGGAGAATCTGACTCCTTTCTCTTCCGAGAACTGGATGCTCGGGTCCTGGATGCCGGAGGGGCTTTAGGAGCAGAAATGGTCCTTGAAGAGGTAGGTTTTGGTGTAGCAGACGACTTTGGCTTGGATTCCTGTTTGATGGGTGCGAGGCTGGAGTAGCAATCCAACTCGTCAAGTTCGAAACCTTCAAGGTTGACGACTGGTACTACACAAGGGAAGATATTCTTAAACTCATCATACTTTTGAAAAGTAATTAATATATGCTGAGAATGTGCTTACCAGACATTTCTGAGCTTGATTTCTGGCTTGAATCTGTAAGAGACAGGGAGAAAGTTCTTTCACTGGCAGGAAGACGGTAGATTTCCTTGATCTTGGATTCGGATTCTGCACTGGGAGGCACTAAATCTCTGAAGTTCGCTGCATAAAAACATCAGGATATAAGTCCGGGATACAGTTTGAAGATATAATTGGGGATATTCCTAAAACCCTAAATCCTACCCTTGGTTAACCATTTAACCGGTAGATCGAAACCCTTATCAATAGAGTCTCTTTTTACGAAAAAGAATTTTCGTCGCCATCGATCCTCGTTCTTGGTGGCTTTAAGAACCAGAGGGTTCTTGGAGGTAGAAAACAGAAGAAAACGGCGATTGCCGTGGGATCTCAACCGGTATGCTATAGGAAGGTCCTCAACAAGTAGGTCAGGAAAATGACGAGATTTGATTTGATCCAGCACTATTAAAACTCGTCAAACCATTGGCATAATCTGGGCATAGCTAAGGCCGTGAGTTCGAAAAAGTGAGAGAGAAAGGGTGGAAATGGGTACCGGAGTCCAAGAGAGAAGGGGTAGGCGAAGAAACAAACCCACTCATCGGATATCGCATCTGATCGGGCTTCCCGATCAAAAGGGCGAAAAACTGTTCCGGTGGGGAAGGCGCCGGAATCTTTAAGAGCAGCGATGTCGACGTTGTTGAAGCAGCAGATCTCCTTTGCTGGATCGACAATGAAATTCTGACTTACGAGGCTTGTGGCTGGTCTGTCCGATTGTGATCTTGTTCGTGATGCCATGAAAGGTGTTGAGCAAACTGAAAGAAATTCAAGAAAGAAGGATAGAGGATAGAGAGAAAAGTAATTACCTGAAGATTGCTTGAAGAAAGATAAAAAGAAGCAGAAATGATTTGGCTAAATATAGGCTGAATATAGGGGGGTAAAGAGTACATATTGTATTGGAAATGGCACACCGTCATTTCAAACATCGTTTCATTTTAATAGCCTCGATCGACGAGAAAAGGTTTTGAAATATATCCGTTGGATTGGTATACCAACCGATATATTTGGGGACAATTGTTATGGGTCATTTTCTGAGTATACATATCCTGACTAATATCCCGCTTTTTATTGTTTTTTTGTGACCAGGATACTGGACGAGGATATTGCTAACATCTTGGGCGATATCCTAAGTCTGAGTGAATTAAACACGTGCAGGTTAATGGCTGTAAGTTACTAACGGTCATCATGACTTCTTCTCCTCAAGACTCGGGCGTATTTGTTATGAGGAAGCCGTTGAACCTGAAAGACTTGGTCCTCAACGTTCGAGTGGGAATATTCGCTGGATCCCGGAAGTTTAGGATAGTTTGTTACATTATCTTTACTATAAATAGATGGGGGCGGATCAGTTTAAGGCACACAATTTACACTGACACTCTCGAACACTTTCACTCTCTAGCTCATTGCAAACACCACACTTGTATTCAAATTTCATTGTAACACATAGTCGATCCGCACCACATCCTGCACTGTATCCTGACGTTTGAAGTAATAAGAAGAACAAGGCAGCTGCGATTGTTAGCTCCCGAGGTTTTATGCCGGCGATCTAGATTGATCAAGGGCTTTCCTCGTACATCTCGTGTCGTTTACTTTACTTTTGCTCATAGTTTGATCATAGATACAGCTCTATATCCTGAGCCGTATCCTGAATACTAATTTTCTAAATAATTTAACAAGCATATTTTCAATACACTTTCTAGCACACTACCTCACTTTACTAATTTGATCACTTAATTGCTTCGGTAATTTTTGACCAAAACAGAAATCTACTTATTTGTTCTTACAACAAGAGATTATTTAATAGTTTGTTCCAGTAATGTAATTATCCAAAAAGAAATCTACTTATTGTGCATTGAAGAACATAGAGAGAGGTGGCATAAAGAGAGAGAGTTTAGGGTGGTTATGTATTCTTCTTTCAACTATTGAAAGGTTGAAGTTTTTCGAGATGCGAGAATTGTTGGGCGTCAAACTTTTGGTGAGTTGGATTCACAATTGGGGTGGTGATTGTTGGAACAATTATGGTCGACGGAAAAAAGAAGATAATTATCGAAGAAAAGAATAACTCAAATTAGGTTCAAGTCGAATTAAGATTATGCAAGTGTTTAAGTTTCCTAAGTTACAGGTTACGTTTAAAGTTTAGATTTTTGTTTTATGGTTTTGTTATTTGTTATCGTATTAGATTATGATTGGCGGATATAATCTTATAGATATCAGCTGGTCCGATTTCATTCATGAGCAAATCAATCTCCGCAAGATTTTGTGACCAAATCTAATTTGAACCCTTCCGACTCAATGAACACCCAAATAGATTTTTTCGACGAAGATTGAAGACCAAAGATAGTAGTGTTCTATTTATGTACTAGTTTGGTTGTTTCTTGTGGTTGTGTTCTTGTCTACTCTTAGTGGTATGCCACTAAGAGAACTAGGGGCTATTGCTAGTCTTCCTACTTGTTTTGTTTGATATGTTTATAAAATCACTGGGTAACCCTTTACCCAAAAAAAAAAAAAACCTCAATGAACACCCAAATATCAAGTAAAATATGGTAATTAACACCGAACATCCTAACACAAACAGCTTCACTATATGTTACACATCTTATTAATTAATGCATTGGTACATCATGTATTTATTTATCCAATTACAATAAATATGGTGACTGCACCTCCTAGTCCCTAGCTCAATCGACACTGAGCTTAGCCAATGAAAGGACGTCGAACGACCACCCCATTAGAGTTCACCCACACCCACACACGGTCACATCGAACATCTGTTATGACTGAATCCCTTCCCTACACTACCACAATAACATCAACCCGAGGATTCTCTTCCTCAATCCTAGCTACCGCTGCTTCTCCCCTTGCCCCAACAAGCTCGGGCCACGAACTCTTTCCTGTATTAGTTATCAAGAAAGAAACTTGTTAATTGGTTCATCCAACAGGGATTGACAAAATGTTTGTACTAGTCTGTTAGAACAAATCTTTTAACTAGAGAAACACTTCCTTCTATGAAGGATGCTTTTTCTATTATCTCAAAGGAAGAGTCTCACCTTCATACTAAAATTGTTTCTGAAAAAAACACCTAATAGTGTTGTTGGTTTTGCTACTAAAACTAATCAGTTTGTTGACTCAAAGAAGAAAGGTATTAGGTCTTCTAACCCTAATCTTAAGTGTTCTGATTGCAACAAGACTGGTCATACTATTGAGAGGTGTTTTGAACTTGTTGGGTATCCTTCTTGGATGAAGTCTAAAACTGGTGGGAACAAAAGTAGTAGGGTTAGTAACAATGTTGATGTTGATAACACTGATACTTCTTTTCCTGTTAGTTCTTTGTCTATTGATCAGATAGCTCAGTTGCTTAGTCTCTTAAATGATATGTCCAAAGGTGATCCTTAGAGTAGTGGTTTTGCTGGTAGGTGTGCTAATTTTGTGTGTTTGAATAGCTTTGCTAGTGTTTCTGTTAATCTTACTTGCAATATAAAACCAGTTTATTGTTTTTCTAATTTTAGTAATAATGGAAAAAAATGGGATGGGTTATTAATTCTGGGGCTAATCAACATATGGTAATGTCTGATGATGGTCTTGTAAATCAGAAGGATGTCACTGAATTTAATATTAAAGTTAAACATCCTATTGGCACAAGTGCCCTTGTTACTAAAATTGGTGATATTAAACTTAGTGATAAGGTGGTTTTATATGATGTGTTTGTTGTGCCTGATTATTGTGTTAATTTAGTTTCGATGCATAAACTTGCTAGAGATTGCAAACTCACTGTTTCCTTTGATGAACATAATTGCTATATTCAGGATTCTCAAACAAAGAAAGTCCAGGTGACTGGTAGTCAGTTTGCTGGTCTCTATTTCTGTGGTAGTTCTTCAGTTTCTAACAAGGTGTGTAATGCTAGTTGTGATGTGAATCTTTGGCATGCTAGGTTAGGTCATCCTGCTGAACCTGTCTTACGTGTGTTAAAAGATAGTTTAAATATTAAAACTAGTAATATGTTAAAACCTTGTGATACTTATCATAGAGCTAAGCAGCATAGAGAACCTTTTCCTCTTAGCAATCATAGGACAAACATGTTGGAAGAATTAATTCATCTTGATGTGTGGGGTCCTTATAGAGTTCAAAGTAAAGATGGCTACAAATACTTTCTTACTGTTGTTGATGATTTTACTAGAGCTGTGTGGGTTTATCTCATGAAGTCAAAGGATGAAGTTTTTTTATCATGTTAAAGGTTTTTATAATATGCTTAAAACTACAGTTCTCCATAAGGATTACGCTACCACCACCGTCAAAACACCTACTTTCGATATGCTGTTAATAAAAAATACAATTTAGCATTAGACTCGACATTCGAAAATATATTGTAAAAATAAAAAAAGCAAACAAAACACCACCATAGCCGACCCACCACCACCACAACTGACCCACCACCACCACCACCACCAACACAGCCGACCCACCACCACCAACCCAGCCGACCCACCCCCACCACCACCCTAGTCGACCCACCACCACAACCACCCCAGCCGGCCCACCACCACCACCACAACCTACCCACCACAACCACAACCCCAACACCACCACAAACGGCCAAAATAAAACCACAAAAAACAAACCTTGAATATTCCGACCCTATAGACCGATACGAGAGCGAAAACTATACCAGAGACGCATGTGGTCCCCTTCCGGATTGTCATCGTGTGGTCCAGAACTCGGTCCAAAATACCTTTACATATGTGTACTTGTTCGAACGTTTTAACTATAAAAAGAAAAAGAAATGAAACTGAACTTCAATGAGACCCGTATGGGTCGATGAGAGTCGTATGCAAGTGGGCCTATGAGCGGCATATTGGTTTGTTTGTTTTTTTTAAAAGCTTGTATATGTTGGTTGCAAATGTCGGGTATTTTTGTCATCCTTACTTGCCACAGTGGTTGTTTGCAAATTCAGAAATATACACCATCTTCACAATCACAAATGCACAATGGTTGTTTGCAAATGTGTTAGGACGGCTGCACTAAGAACATCTTGGACTGAAGCTAATCCCGGACATCAATTTTACACTTGCCACAGTATGGTATGTTTTTAATCCCATACCCGGTTATAAAAATATAAATTAAAAAAAATCCGGTAGGGATGGCAAAAACACCCGAGCCCGATGGGTATACCCGAAACCCGACACAAATGGGACAGGTATACCCAATACCCGATGGGTATTGGGCCGGGTATCGGATTAGTTTTAGAAATTTTAGCGGGTATGGGTCGGGTATCTCCTAATCCCATACCCGACCCGATTAACCGAAACGACATACCCGTTTACCCGAACTATATACCCGATCATATACCCGAATTTTTAATGTATTTTTTCCATTAACCTTGTATATTAGTGATTTATTTTAGTATGTTCATAATGTAAAAAAATAAATTTTCTTTTAATATATGTATTTGATAATAGTATTTATATATTGTATGTTGTGAAGCATATAAATGTAAGTGTATAAGTATCATAAAGTTATTATTAATTTATAATAAAACTTATATGTATGTAATGTACGTTTTTAATTTATAATAATTGTTGTATAAATAAAATTATATAACAATTATAATAGTAAAAGATGTATTTGGAAATCTCAACGTATATCTTTTAACAAACAAATGGGTATACCCGATACCCGTGGGTATACCCGAAACCCGACGGGTAATTACCCGACAAATACCCGACAGGTATTGGGTCGGGTATGGGACACAATTTTACAACCGGTTATGGGTATGGGATTACCAATACCCGCCCCAAACCCGACCCATTGCCATCCCTAAAATCGGGTATATGATCGGGTATATAGTCGGGTATTTTTGTCATCCTTACTTTGAAATACTAATTCCTCTTCCGTGTCAACATTCTAAGTGCAACTTCTTTGTGTGGGTCGATCCTCCCATGTGTCGTCGGGCATGTGTGGTCATCAAAAAACTGATGGATACGAAGGCTGTGCTTGAAAACGAAGTCAAGCATTTGAGAGAGGAGGTTCGAATTTATAAATTGCAAGAAGCGGAATTTGAAGATAATCATTCAAGGGTTGTTCGTAAGAGGGAAAGTTGTTTGATAATCAGTTGGATTTTTTTGTGCTGTTTGTCTTGTTATTTTTCATTGTTAGTATGTAAGTTTATGCAAGACATGTAATCGAATATTAGTTATAAATGTCATTTTTAATATTATTATAAATATTAAGTTTTTAAAAAAATGTTGTTTTTTATAATAAGTCCACTAAGCATAAATAACTAAGCATAAATAACAAAACGAATAAACATTCATCAAGTTACAAATGTTTAAACATACCAAAATGAAATAAATACTTGTCCATAGATGCCCAACACAGCCAAAATAAACAAAAAGAAATAAATATTTGTTCATACATGCCCACAAATGTTTAACAAAATAAAGTTCACCCAACAAATCGAATTACTAATCCTCCATGTCCTCATCGGTGTCGTCAGAATCATCCCCGCCACCTGTCATATGGATCTGCGTAGCGGACATGCCTGCCTCCGTCCCGGACGGGCCTGCCTCCATGTCGGTACCCGGATACACTCGTGGATGTGGCGGGGGTCGAACCGCCAACCCCGCCTGGGTACGTCTCTCAGCCTCACTAGCCATCACCCACTCCATCAAATCCTCCATCCGGTCCATCCGCCTGTCCATCCGCTGAAATTTCTGTGTCCAGCTCGCCATCATGCCATCCTGACCCGCCACCAGCCTCTCAAGGAGACGTTGGGTGGACTGAGGCAACCGCACTGCATGATAAACGCGTTGTGGAATCTGTGGCGGCTCCTGCGGATGCCCCTGGTCTACCTGAGGCTCCATGTCTCCATCCATAACAGGCACGTCAGCAATATGCGGCATCTTCACCTCCCCAGCCTCGAGCAGTGCCTGGTGGACTATCGGCCCGGGTACAAAAATCTGTCCGTCATTACCAACAAACCGATGCCCGAGATCCGGAAAGTTCACCGCAATCTTCATCCCTCTCATCGTCCTAAGATCTAAGGGCTCGGAAGGAGCTGGGGCCGGCATATCCTCAAGGAATGGGAAATACCGGCCACAATGCTGGGCAATACGCGTGATAAATGCCCCTCCAATCAAACGGCTACGCCTCTGCCGTTTGCCGTACGAGGCAAAATACTCCGCCAGACAGCGATGGAGGCCGCACGGTGTGCCCGTATATAAGCAGTACAGAAAGAACAGATCCACCTTCGTGACCCACTCATTGCCTTTGCCACCAGCAGAGATCAACGTGGCAATGCAGCGGTGTATGTAGCGAACGAGTGGGTCAGGAATCGACGATACTCGGGCCTTCTTACCGAAGGGTTCAGGACATAGGGTGGGCCACCAAGCAAACAACTAATCATCAGGCATAGCCGTGATCGCAGTGGTATAGATGTCCTGAACCAACTCATCCTCGGTATAGAACCCGGTGGCGACAGCAAACTGACGCAGTGACATATTTTGTCGCTGCCCGAACAAACAGAAAGATACCTCGGTAGGCGGTGGTTCCACTTTCGGTGGTTCCACTTTCGGATCGTCTGACACACTTGTCTGCATGCTTGCAGGTCGTTAGATACTTGATATGGACTTGCTATCTGGGAGTGCTAGAGTGGTCGTGGGTCGAGCCTCTTGGATACTTGTTACGATGACTTTAAACTCATGTTTTGGAAACAACTGACTTACATTTTTGTGTTATGCTTCCGCTGAATACTTAATTTGGTTTAACTTATGGTTTGGATTTATATTTGAAATGAAAGGAATGTTTTATTTAATTTATGAGTTCAATGTGATTGGTGGCTTGGATCCTGGTACGTCACACGCCTCGCAAGGGTTTCCGCATGTGGTATTTTGGGGGTGTGACAGTTTGGTATCAGAGCCACTGGTTATAGTGAACTTGGTTTTAAAACGTTTTTATAAAACCAGACTATAACCAAACAACTTCAAAAATCAACCATGACACTCAGCTCCAGATTGCAAGGTTCGTCCTCTGTTTACTTTACGCTTTATTTGTTTAGTAGTCACACACACCCACAGCTTGCATGAAACGACATACTAGATACTATGGTGAATTGATAGTGTGACACTACTCTTCGACTTTTGTGATACGTAATCCTGTAGTACCTTCTGTTTTGCTATTTGAATGCGGGGGAAACTTTTAACATAAGTTAAGAGTCACTGAGATAAGCATGCAAATTGCCTTATTATTTTGGGTGCACACATAATAATAACGTGAGGTGCATGTAAGTCCCAGTGAGGCTTAACGAGTGTGAGAAAGGTTCTGCCCTATTGTATGTGAAATTGGTGGTTGTAGACTTTAACGTGATACTTGACTTTTACCCCATCTCGACTCCTAAATTTGTTCTCTCTCCATATATAGAATCATGAGTGGACGAGGACACGGACGTGGCAACATCAACATGACTCAAGCTGAGTTGACAAATCTGATAAACACACGTGTGGCTGAGGCTCTGGCAGCCTACCAAGCTGGTACGAAATGTACCAAATACTTTTTAATCCTATGTCGTGTACACAACTCTTACTCCTGTGTTGTATTTTCTTTCGTCCAGCGCATCCGAACAACCAGCCTGCTTGCATGTTTAAAACATTTATGGATTGTAAGCCGCAGACCTTCAGTGGGACTGAAGGGGCTGTAGGACTTCTGCGATGGTTTGAGAAGGCAGAATCGGTATTTGCGATGTGCAACTGTCCTGCTGGGGACAGAGTGAAGTATGCTACGGTCGAGGATGGTGCCCTGACATGGTGGAATGCTCAGGTTCAGCTGTTGGGCATCGAAGAGGCTAATGCCACTACTTGGGACGACTTCAAGGAGTTGATCAGGGAGGAGTATTGTCCTCGTGATGAGATTCAGAAACTGGAAAATGAGCATTACGATCTAAAGATGGTGGGATCCGATATTGAAGCATACGTGAAGCGGTCGCATGAGTTGGCTATCATGTGCCCGAATTTGTCCCGACCTTTGCACCGGAGAATAGAACTGTTCATCAAAGGGTTAGCTCCACGAGTGAAAGGTTTGGTTACTGCAGCCAACCTGAACAACTTAACTCAGATTGTTCGTTTGGCTCACAAAATCACCGATCAAGAGGTGGAGAGTGGTTCACTACCACCGCGTATTTCTGCCACTACTACTGCTACAACCACAACCACAGCTACTACGCCTGCTAATGACAACAAACGGAAATGGAACGATGCTGACAAGGCAACTAGTGTCAGTCAATCGCAGAAGAGGCCTGACAACAGCAACAGCCGCAGTTTTAGTCAGTCATCCTCAGTTAACCAAGGTCAGGGCAGTAATCAGAATCAGGGCTCATATGTTGGGAAGAAGCCGCAGTGCAACAATTGTGGCTATCATCACGACGGGCAGTGTGTCCGAGCTTGCCATAGGTGTGAGAAAGTGGACCATGAGGCCAAAGATTGTAGAGCCCCACAGCTAAAGCAGCAGCAACAGCAAAATCAGCAGTATCAGCGACAGCAAAAGCAACCACCCCATCAGAACCAGGGTTTTAATAAGGGGTGTTTCCAGTGTGGGGATGAGGGCCACTTCAAGCGGGATTGCCCTCAGTTAAATCAGAATGCCAACGACAACAACCGCCAGAATAATAACAACAATGCTGGAAACAACAACAACAACGGAAACAATGGGAGCAATGGTGCTCGTGGAATTCACGATCGGTGCTGGTGATGCTAGAAACGACGGCAATGTCATGATTGGTACGTTTTCTGTGAACAATCTTATTGCTTCTGTGTTATTTGATTCTGGTGCCGATTGGAGTTATGTGTCCCTAGAGTTCAGTCAGCGCTTAAGGTTAACTCCAACACCTTTAGAAGTTAAGCACGTAGTAGAACTAGCTGATGGTAAAACGATAGAAGCTTCGCATGCCCTTTTTGGGTGTAAATTAGACCTTGTAGGTCAGGTGTTTGATATTGACCTCCTTCCTGTTACCCTCGGTAGTTTTAACGTAGTGGTTGGTATGGATTGGTTGTCTAAACATCAAGCTGAGATTCTATGCAAGGAGAAAATCGTACGCATTCCTCTCCCTAGTGAAGAGTCATTATCGGTACAAGGGCATCGTAGTGGGACGATGGTTGGTATTATCTCGGCCATGCAAGCGCATAAATGTTTACGAAAGGGGTATCCTGCTATCCTAGCACTTGTCACTGGCACTCCATCAGAAGAGAGAAGGATAGAAGATCTGCCAGTTGTTCGTGAGTTTCCTGATGTATTCCCTGAGGAACTACTTGGTTTACCTCCTCACCGTCAAGTAGAATTTTAGATCGATCTTGCACCAGGAGCAGCTCCAATTGCTCGTGCTCCTTATCGTCTTGCACCGGGAGAATTACAAGAGTTATCTAACCAACTTCAAGAACTGTTGGATAGGGGTTTATCCGACCCAGTTCTTCGCCTTGGGGAGCCCCAGTGCTGTTTGTAAAGAAGAAAGACGGGTCCTTTCGCATGTGAATTGATTATCGGGAACTCAACAAGGTGACTATGAAGAACCGTTATCCATTGCCACGTATCGATGACTTGTTTGATCAGTTGCAAGGATCAAGTGTTTATTCGAAGATTGACTTAAGATCGGGATATCATCAGATGAGAGTCCGAGAGGAAGATGTTCCTAAGACGGCTTTTCGAACGCGCTATCGGCACTATGAGTTCTTAGTTATGCCGTTTGGGTTGACGAATGCACCAGCGGTCTTCATGGATCTCATGAACCGTGTATGCAAACCATATCTTGACGATTTCGTTATAGTATTCATCGACGACATTTTGATATACTCGAAGAGCAAGGAAGATCACGAGCGGCACTTACGACTTATCTTGGAGCTCCTGAGGAAGGAGCAACTCTACGCGAAATTCTCTAAGTGTGACTTCTGGATTCGGGAGGTACACTTCCTTGGGCATATTGTTAATGAATTGGGGATACACGTGGATCCTGCAAAGGTTGATGTTGTTAAGAATTGGGCGGCACCAAAGACTCCTTCTGAGGTGCGACAATTTCTTGGTCTCGCTAGGTATTAACGGAGATTTATTAAGGATTTTTCGAAGATCGCGCAACCTCTCACCTCGCTAACACAGAAGGGCGTAGTATACTCGTGGGGAACGAAACAAAAGGAGGCTTTTCAGTTATTAAAGCAGAAACTTTGCAGTGCACCGATTTTGTGTCTGCCTGAAGGTACAGAAGACTTTGTAGTATACTGTGATGCTTCCATACAGGGTCTTGGTTGGGTGTTGATGCAACGCAACAATGTGATAGCTTACGCCTCTCGTCAGTTGAAGGTTCACGAGAGGAATTACACTACACACGACTTGGAAATGGGGGCTGTAGTTTTCGCGTTGAAGATCTGGAGGCATTACCTGTACGGTACTAAATGCACTATTTATACCGACCACAGGAGCCTTCAGCACATTTTCGATCAGAAGGATTCGAATATGCGACAGCGTCGCTAGGTTGAACTTTTAAACGATTATGATTGTGCAATCAAGTATCATTCGGGTAAGGCCAACGTTCTAGCTGACGCACTTAGCAGAAAGGAATCGAAACCCAATCGTGTTCGCACTTTGCAGCTCACAATTCACTCGGATTTACCTGATCAAATCCGTGCTGCTCAAACTGAAGCGTTGAAAGAGGAAAACTATGAAGCTGAGTATTTACGGGGTATGGAGAAACGACTCGAGAAGAGGTCAGATGGCATTTACTATTTCATGTAATGGATATGGATATGGATTCCTTTGTTTGGTAACCTCAGAGAGCTTGTGATGGATGAAGCACACAAGTCTCGATATTCTGTTCATCGAGGTTCGGATAAGATGTATCAAGATCTCAAAGTCATGTATTGGTGGCCGAAGATGAAGGCTCACATCGCAACTTACGTGAGTAAGTGTTTGACCTGCTCGAAAGTTAAAGTGGAATATCAGAAACCGCCTGGCTTGCTGCAACAACCAGAAATACCCATGTGGAAATGGGAACATATTGCTATGGATTTTGTCACCGGGCCACTGAGAACTCAAAACGGAAACGATACCATCTGGGTGATCGTTGATCGCCTCACGAAGTCAGCACACTTCTTAGCAATCAAGGAAACAGACAAGTTCTCACAACTAGTTGCTGTCTACCTAAAGGAAGTGGTCTCTCGGCAATCTCAGATCATGACCCCCGTTTCATTTCAGAATTGTGGCAGTCGATGCACAAGTCATTCGGCTCACGTCTTGATATGAGCACCGCTTATCACCCACAGACGGATGGTCAAAGTGAACGCACCATCCAGACACTAGAAGACATGTTACGGGCTTGCGTGATTGATTTTGGCAAGGGTTGGGAGAAACACTTGCCGTTGACAGAGTTTTCTTACAACAATAGCTACCATACCAGCATCCGAGCAGCTCCATTCGAAGCATTGTATGGACGGAAATGTCGTTCACCTCTCTGTTGGGCTGAGGTGGGTGACAGTCAGATTACAGGCCCGAAACTGGTACTTGAAACCTCCGAGAAAATTGTTCAGATCAGGAATCGTATAGCGGCAGCGCGTGACCGTTAGAGAAGTTACGCCGATGAGAGTAGGAAACCTTTGGAGTTCGAAGTTAATGATCGCGTTATGTTGAAGGTCTCACCCAGGAAGGGTGTGGTGCGTTTTGGGAAACGCGGCAAGCTTAACCCCCGTTATGTTGGGCCATTCAGAATTCTGGAACGAATTGGTAAAGTGGCCTACAGGTTGGAGTTACCTACTGAGTTGGGTAATGTCCATGACGTGTTCCATGTGTCGCAATTAAAGAAGTGTTTGTCTGATGAAACACTGGTTGTACCGTTTCAAGAACTGAAAATCGATGACAAGTTGCAGTTTATTGGAGAACCAATTGAAATTATGGACCGGGAAGTCAAGGTTTGTAAGCACAGTCGTATTCCAATCGTGAGAGTTCGTTGGAACTCAAGACGTGGACCAGAATTCACGTGGGAACGCGAGGATCAGATGAAGCTCAAGTACCCACACTTATTCCCAGACGATAAGTCCAAACCTGACAAGTCTAAATCTGACGCAACTAGTGAATTTCGGGACGAAATTCCCATTCAAGTTGGAGATGATGTGGTACCCGCGGAAAATTCGCAGTCATCCTGAGTTAATGTCTTGCAGTTTCGGGTTTGCTTATCAAATTTCGGGACGAAATTTCCTTCAAGTTGGGGATGATGTGACAACCCGCAACTTCAGGTTAATGCTTTAACCTAACACAATTAATTTGGTCGCACAATCTTTAGCATTGCATGGAACTATGCATTACTCTATACATTATTTGACTAACACGAGAACTTTGTGCCTTAACTGTAAAATATATGTGGTGTGTGTGTTTTATGTAAAAGATGATACTTAGGGGTGAGTAGGGTAGTTAGTGAAACCTTAATAACTCCTAACCCTAAAATCTTCCTCACAAATCATTCTACAAAAGTTCAAATCATTCTCTCTAGTCACCTTCTACAACCATTTCTCTCATCATTCTTGGCAGCACAAGTTCTCTTTCATCAATCTTGATCTTCCAATCCATCTAGAATCAATCTAAGGTAAATGTTTAATGATTTTATGTGGTTAATCCTTGATTATTTGATTCATGCAAACCCTATTCTCCAAACAATGGTTCCGTGTTATTAATCATCCTGATTATTGTGAAATGTTTTGTGAATAGTTGTGTAATCACTTGCCTGACATTAAGATGCCTGATATGTTAGAATTGTTTGATCATTGATTAGATTACAGCATTGCCAATGAATGAAAATAGGGTTTTGATCGTAACCTGTAACTGTTCCATTGAAAACTGTAAATTGGTTTTGGAAATCACACATGTTGTTAATCCGGAGTTAAGTGTTAGGGTTTTGTGAAGTCACAAATTCGAGTTTGTAACATGACACTTGCCTCCGAGTTTATTAAAGAAACATGAAGTCCAGATTTATTATAAGGACTCCTTGAGTCCGAGTTTTGACAATGAAAACCCTGAATCCGAGTTTGTTAAGTTGCATGATCCGAGTTTAATATGATTCATAGTGTCCGAGTTTATTGGTGTTTGATGAGTCCGAGTTTAGTGGTTTACAACTAGTCCGAGTTTACTGTTTTGAATAATGTCCGAGTTTAATGATTTGAATAAGATCCGAGTTTATTGTTTTGTATATGGTCCGAGTTTAGTTGGGAGAGGGTGTCCGGGTTTGCTATGAAATCAAGAGTCCAAGTTTTATCCTTCACACATGAGTCCAAGTTTTATCCTCCACACATGAGTCCAAGTTTTATGGATTTTGTTGGGTCCGAGTTTGTAAGGGGATGCCTGGTCCGAGTTTAATAGGTGGGGGTTTGGTTCGAGTTTGTTAAATGTTGCATGAAAAACACCTAACATGCCACTGTGTGCTACTGTATGTATGTTCAGTCTTGTATGATGAAATCTGTGAACGATAATCACAAAGGACCCTGATGTTTGGACACTAAGGGATTGCAAACCCTATTTAAACCCTATTTGAACGTAAACACTTACATTGAGTTTATGTGCATTGTACCTTAGGTCGCGTGTAACGGACCTAGCCATTAATTAACGCTAGAAGCACATTAATAAACCGAGAAAACCAAGGTGAGTTAACTGCTCTTTTCCAAGCATGCATCTCAGGTAGGGAAATCTGGTAATTGTTCCGGGGAGGAACGTCGGGTTAATGGGATATTCGTTATTACTCAGTTTCTTTCATATAAGACCCCTTACATCTACCGATTGTTGCCGGGGAGGCAACGAGGTATTTAGTTGATAGCGCTATTAGGATTGGCACCCTCACACCGTACCGGAGAGGACGGGCATGAACTAATTACCTTGACCACTTGACCAATGCTTTGATAGAGGCATTGGGGTTGGGCAAACACATCTTGTAGCCATCTGCGGTATTCGAGTTAATAACAACATCAAATCAAACTGTTGAACTGTTTTAAATACACAACTGGTAACTAAACGTGTAACAAAACTTTGAACTCACCAGCGTCGTCTGACACACTTGTCTGCATGCTTGCTGGTCGTTAGATACTTGATATGGACTTGCTATTTGGGAGTGCTAGAGTGGTCGTGGGTCGAGCCTCTTGGATACTTGTTACGTTGACTTTAAACTCATGTTTTGGAAATAATTGACTTACATTTTTGTGTTATGCTTTCGCTGAATACTTAATTTGGTTTAACTTATGGTTTGGATTTATATTTGAAATGAATGGAATGTTTTATTTAATTTATGAGTTCAATGTGATTGGTGGCTTGGATCCTGGTACGTCACACGCCTCGCGGGGGTTTCCGCATGTGGTATTTTGGGGGTGTGACAATAATCTCAAAATGAGATATTTTAATTAAAAGCAAACATGAGTTTTTAATAATAAAAGCAAAGCATGACACCTTTACTTGTATAAGTTCTACTATAAACAATAAGATCATACATTAATCTCACTAATCGTAATGTAAGCCCAAATTAAGTAAGTGGCCCAAAACCAATTAATAAATTGAGCCATTCGACGAGGGGTGTAGGCCGCATATTAAAGTTAGGTATGTGGGCTTGGATCATATTTGGGCCACACACACTAACGGGTTCCGGAGTGGGTGCCCGTATAGTTCGGGTTGGATTACGTTCCTGTTTAGAATTATATACCATCATATACATATATTATGCTATTCGGACATTTAGTTTTGTAACGAATTACTATAGCTTGCGTAGGATAAATAACATAAGTAAAACGAACGAGCAACGTTAGCAATTTAACCTCGTAAAATGTAGTTTGTCACATCATCCCAAAGTTGAAAGAAATTTCGTTCTGAAATTTAGCATGCAATCACTGAGAGTGCTAGTGCGGTTGAGCATTTTCGCGGGGTGTCATATCACCCCCTGTTGGTTTGGAATTTCGTCCTGAAATTCAGTAGTTGCTTCAGTACTGGACGCATCTTTCTTAAACAACTGAGGATACTTGCGCATCATTTGGTCTTCTCGTTCCCAGATAAACTATACTATGGGCCACGATGTGAGTTCTAACAAACTCGAACTATAGGTATCTTGCTACGCTTAAGAGTTTGGATTTCCCGGTCCATAATTTCCACCGGTTCCTCGACGTTACGTAGCTGGTCATCGATCGTAAGTTCCTTGAAAGGAACAATGAGAGTCTCATCTGACAGACATTGTAAGTTCCTTGAAAGTAACAATGAGAGTCTCATCTGACAGACATTTCTTCAGAGTCGATACCTGGAAGACGTTGTGCACACCACTGAGCTCTTCTGACAGGTTTAGTCTATACGCCACTGTGCTGACTTTCTCAGTGATTTCAAAGGGTCCGACATAACGCGGATTAAGCTTGCCCCGTTTGCCGAAATGAACCACACATTTCCAAGGTGAGACTTTCAGCGAAACTCGGTCTCCAACCTGGAATGCCAATGGTCTCCAAACGGATTAACCTAGAATGTAAATTTCTTCATTAATAGTATTTTCTATACTTTATTTGTTTTATGCAATCAAAATCTTAGTTTAAATAAAATACAGAAATATACAAAAAAATTTAGAGAGATCTCCTTAGACTAGCGGGTGTGGGGCATTGGTTGGGGCGGGGGATGCCAGGCAACGCTGGATAACCCACATCGTGCCAGCGTTGGCCACGGCGTTGCCCAACTAGCGTGGCGTCGAAGCCTGGCGTTGGGGGGGGCGGTCTGAGGGGGCTGGCTTGGATTGCCTGGTGGCATATGACCGTCTGGGATAGCCGTTGGTCAACCGCTAGTTTATTTAATAAAAATTATTTATTTTTTATACCTTATCAATACTCACCCATTTTTTACAATGTCTACATCTCTACTTCTTCTATCTCTAAATTTTTTTATAAATTTAACCCACTTAATCCTCTACACCGACTAGTTGAAAAAAAATGGGTTGAAAATGGACACATTCAATTTCATCCAACAACAAAGGTTCGAGATGAGGAAAAATATCCAAGCCGCATACCATAAAAAACATCTCTAAAAGAAAAACGCGAAGATATGAAATTTTTCGTCATGCCCGTCGATAACCTTAGTGGCCCAGAATTGGAATTGACATTACAAATGAAGCAAGAAATCTTGAAAAAATATGATATGAATAAATCATGAACTTTTTAATCTTTTTTTTTTTATTTTATGTAGCTTTTTTATGTTTTTTTTTTCGTAATTTCATTTGTAGTTTTTAAAAAATTATATGTAATCTTCTATTTTAGTTAAATTAAATTTGAAATAGTTAAAAAAAACTAACAAATTACACAAGGCTGACCAGGTCATCCGAAGCCACGCCAACCCACACCCCACCCAACCCAAGCCCCACCACGCCACTCCTTTGGATCCCACAGCTGCCACTTGTCGATCAATGCCCCAACCCAAACCCCCCACACCCCATAGTCTTAGTTTTCAACCCACCACATGTTTGGTTCACATGTTTAATGTTGTTATGAAAACATTACAAATCACTTTCATATCAATATATATATTGTCTGTATGTTTGTGAGGACCATCATGATTCGCCACCATACACTTGTACCAACTCACAAACAAATATACTACACGTTTTTGTTACTAGCAAACATGCCAACACCATCCAAATTTGAACTTCTGAGAAGAAACGGTTATTGGATCAACCCAGTGACTAAAAACGTATTTAATTAACTCATTATTTTTAAGCATAGTAAGATTAGATGAATAATGGGTTGCTGGTTCTTGTAGCCCACTTTAGTTAACTAATATACGTTACATACAGGCTCTCACCGGTAACTATATACATGTTCTGAAATGTTCATCTCTTTACTTGGGGTTGGGGGCTTGGGCGCGCCTATTCTTAAATGGTAGCATTTTGATATGGTCCTTTTATAAAAAAATATATATATTTATTACATTTTGTTTTATTGTTAACTGTTTTCCATAGAAAGAATCATCTTCTAGGATACAAGGATTAGGTGAAGACGACCCATCTCATCCAAATAAGTTGGATCTCATCAAATTTCAAAATAGTTATGGGAGTAGGGGTGGTCCGTGATGGCCACCCACCACGCGTTGAACTTCCACATAACACCGCCGCCACCACCCCATATCACGCGTTGAAGTTTACACGCGTTGATAATATCACACGTTGAATTGTTTTGAAAATCGAACGTTGCCATGTTTTTTACCGTTATTCAACGGCTATATATTAAAAAAAAACCCTTTAAACCTTTTATCTATACATATCTCCATTTTTAACCATTTCACCCACACCAAAACATAAACACATTTCACACAATCTACATATTTCTCAAATGGAGTTCCCTACGGATTCGACGTTTCCGATGTCTAGCGATAGCGACACCGAGTCGTCTTCCGACAATGAGACGCTAAAATATTTTGTGTCGGTGTATAACGAACTTGATACTAGTTCATCCCGCCCAAAGAAGAAGATGGTAGACCGTGATCGTATACGTGCCAACGAAGTGTTAATGAACGATTATTTTGTGGAAAATCCGCTCTACAATGCCGAAACGTTTAGAGATCGGTTTCGTTTACCCAAAGAATTATTTTTAAAGATTGTGAGACATCGAAGCAAGCGAGGAATGGTTTCATGAACTTTACGATGCGAGGGGCAAACCAAGTTTCACGCCGATACAAAAATGCACGTCCGCCATTCGCCAACTAGCGACAGGTAACCCTCCCGATCAATATGATGAATACCTAGCTATGGCATCCAAAACTTCCAGTGAGTGTTTGCAATTTTTTTGCAACGCGGTCATTAAGTTGTATGGTAAAGAGTTTTTGCGTAAACCGACGAGCCACGACATCTCACGTATTTACGCCGCACATGAGGCTAGAAGGCATTTTCCCGGGATGCTCGGTAGCATCGATTGTACACATATCGAGTGGAAAAATTGTCCAAGAGAGTTGCGAGGGGCGTATGTTAGGGGTAACATCAAAAGACCAACCATCATACTAGAAGCGGTGGCGTCGAATGATTTATGGATTTGGCATTCGTATTTCTGTGTTCCAGGTTCAAACAACGACATCAATGTGTTGCACACGTCGCCGTTGTTTCAAACCGTAACGGATGGTACCGCACTTTCCTCTCCCTTCTATGTTAACGGACGACATTACAAACGAGGCTTTTTTCTTGTGGATGGTATCTACCCGTCATGGTCTGTTTTTGTGAAAGCTCCCTCATTTCCTGTCAAGGCTAAAGAAATCGTGTTCAAAAAATTGCAAGAATCGGCAAGAAAAGATGTTGAGAGGGCATTTGGTGTTTTAAATGGTAGATGGGGTATACTACACCGATCGGTTCGTGCGATGAACAAGAAAGCAATACATAGCATAGTGTATGCATGTATCATATTGCACAATATGATAATCAAAGAAGACGGACGTGCAATATCCCCGGATTGGGTGCGGGATCCTCCTACACAAGTTCAAGTTCCACAATATATCCAACAAGAATTGCGTAACGAAGAAACTCACTTTCGGTTGAGATACGATTTAATCGAACTAGTAGATTCTTTAGGTTTGGAGTTTCATGAGTCGGACGAGGAGTAGAGTTTTTTTAGTTTTTTTTTTTTAAATTGTAGCCTAAAATATTTCTAGTATGTTAAATTGAGCTAGTATGTTTTAATTTTAATGAAATTTATAATTTTAGTGTTTTATTGTTAATTTCTAATTTAAAATAAAAAATTAAAAAAATTTGTGAGTGATGGAATTCTATCACTAGTGATGACCACCGCCACTACAAAATTCTTGTGAGTGATAGAATAGTGGCTAATGACATGGCAGGAGTTGATTGGATATTGTGAGTGATAGAATTCTATCACTAGTGACCAGCCCCACTCCTCTTATATATGAATTAAAAAGTTTACATAATGTTTTAATTGGTTAAATAATCCCCACAACAATTCTGATGAGCATTATAGTACAGAATTAGTCACAAAAGTCATAAATTTTGCATCTAATAAATTGTAGGATAGATATACAAATAAAAAAAATCTTGCATTTTATCAAATATTTGATGTCCATATCAACATCCATTTCAAGATAAGTTCAAGTATTTGAGTCTATTACCAAATGCAAATTTGTAAAGATACGTGCATTGTTGTCATGTAACTTCACATAAACCAAAATTAGTAACATTCAAAATTATGAGTTTTTGAGAGCCACATACCTAAAAATATCATATAAATTAACGTTGTAGAATATTTAATCGACTTTAATTAGCCAAGCTAAATTACACTCTCATTTGAGTTATTTGTTATTACACCAGTTAACATCTAAAAACGCTATCAATGGGTGGTGGTCAGTTGGCAAACACAAAGCATTTAAACACTTTGAGAGAGGGGGAGGTCTTGGGTTCAAGTCACACAGACAACAGAGAATAAAAGAAATTTGGCGTTCAAAAAAAAAAACATCTAAAAACGCAAATCATAAAAGAAGCGAATTATTAAATAAGTGATAGATATACTCATATACATGCTACAGTTGCATTTATTTTACTAAAATAATATTCTAACAACATACAAGTTCTTACCTGACAATATTATTTAAAACAACAACAATCCTAAGATACAACAAGTACACATCGTTTATTTATAAAATTTTGATACTCCAAAAGCACACCTAATAAACTAGCCAATGACAGGTGTTTTAATCACCAATCCCTCAGCATTCACCACAACCCACACACGGTTGGACACAAGGTTCAAAATCACGGGAGAATTTTCAGATATTATGATAGCATTGACTAGTGGATTTTCTTTCTCAATTATCGCTTTTGCCACTTCTCCTTTTTCCCCTACAAGCTCTGGCCATGAATTCTTTCCTGGTACAATGAAATAGGGTACACTTTCGTCGGATATGACATCGGGCTTACCTTCCAATGAACATCTCACTTTCCCCATCTTGCTCATGGTTGGCATTCCTGATCATGATTAACAACTTTCGTTAAAATATGTGTAACTACATGTATATATATTTGACTCATTATATGTATGATTTGTTTATTTGAAACATACGAAGAACCGGAGAACCGCGGGCAGTGATCGTTGGCTTTTGGAGCAGAGACAAGGAGGGAGATGAGATTGGAAGGGAGGTGGAGATGGATGCCATCTTCTTCTTCACTAGAGTTGCAAGAACTTGAAGCTTTAAAAATAGAATTGTTGTTGAAAGTAAAGGGGTTCGGTTTGTGCTATATATAGACTTTAATGGTTTATTAAAATTATTATATTTTATTTATTCACCAACATAAATTGAAATCTTTACATGAGCAATGGTTTCACTCCACGTCGCATGGCATAGCTACATCGTAATGAGATATTTGGTTTCTATATTTATACGCCTAGTAAAGCCCTGTACATGTACGCGGCATATAGAAGCCTCGACAGGCATGGACATGTCGTATATGTGACTGATTTGACACTGTACTAGGTTTCACCCCTGGTTGAAGACATAAACCCTATACGTTGCGTACAGGTTTGTAAGTGACGTATATAAGGGTCTCATTTTTGGTATCAAGTCAGAGAAATAAACCCTACACGTCACATACAGGCCTGTATGTGGCGTATATAAAAGTCCCACTTGGGTATGCAGATAGGCAACAAGGTATGTGAATATGCACACGCTTCTTTATATCGTTAATAATATGCAAAAACATGCATAGCTTTTACGTTCTAGGGAATGTAACCTCTATGTATGATAAGTTAATAAGCATATAAAGGGTAATTGCACGGTACCCCTGACCGCGGAAGGGATCTCCCTTCCCAAGCTAGCGACCCGGCAACGCTGCCTGGCGGTGAATACCCAACCGAGTTTGAGGGGATCGAAGAGCCTGCAAGCAGGATTCGAACCTGTGCCACTTTGGACTCCCGAACCAGTTTTAGATGGGTGCCGGTGGCCACTGGGCTGACACCCCGTGGTTAGTTAATAAGCATATATACCATGTAAAATGTGTCCTTAGTAATGAATTTTCGTATTTCAACGGTTTTATGCAGGATCTTAGTTTGTATAAAATATAGTGGTAAACAAAAAAAAAAATTAGAGCAATTTAAATAATATCCAGGATCCTCATTGGTTTTTAGACACTCACATGTTTAATGTGTTTTTAAAAAACTTCACTTCCATAACATTTTAAATCGATTGTCAGATTGTTTGTGGGGACCATCACCGGGGCCTATGTTATCCAGAATCCTCATTGGTTTTTAGCCACATGTTTCATCAGGCATGTAAAACGTTTCTATTAAAACTTTCGAAATCCCTTTTATATCATTTTAAATCTATTGTTTGAATGTTTGTGACGGACATCATTAGCAGCAGGGGTGTCAGTAATGTCGGATTGATAGGTTTGGGTTTAGAGTTTAATTCTTCAACCCTAACCCGCCAAATCATATACTTATTCATGTTGTTCCGTGCCATACCCACTCAAAACCGTGTCGTGCTTTGGTCGACCCTTTTATGTTCGTTTGTTAATATAAGTAATGGCTCGTGACTTTAGTAAAAATTTAAACAACTAATTACTTCCTTTTATATTCATTGGTGTCCTTTTAATTGCTTTCGTTTATTTATCTCTCATTCCGAGCTAACAAACTTGAGTTTATAAATGGGTGGTTTGAACTAATAAATTAAATTTTTGAAAGTGAAGAGTTGACGAAACACTTCAAAAGAGAATTTATTTCACCTTTAGAAGTTAATTGTTAAAGGAAAGTTAAAAATTAAAATTTCTGGTGAGAAACAGTTTAACGTGCGGATGTTACAAATAACTAAAGTAACTATGCTTCAACTAAAGTAATTATCATTGTGCTACTTCAAACCTTTATGGTAATTGTTTGTATTTCATCTTAACAAGAGGAGCCGACATCATAACAACAGGATGAAGGACCTAAATCGGATCTTGGTGTTTTCTCTAGCCCCCCACCCACACCGATGCAGATTTGGGTAGCAACGCTAACTTGGGTGAGACTTATTTAGGTTTTGTAATTTATAATTGCTAACTTTAGGTTCTGTGATCATCAAAAGACAAATTAAGAAAGATCCCCCAAATTTAACAATTAATAAATGAGGCGGTCATTGTGGTTTTACATCGCGTGTGGCCCTTGAAATAGTTGAACAACTGAATTATTCTAGGTACAAAAATATGACTTTAATTTTGTTGATGAACCACCTATCCATCCCAAAACTAAGTAGGCTTTGCTACATACAACCCCTTATAGCCTATATAGGCGAGCCATCAAAACCTGCTTTCATCATCAATCGCGTTAAACCAGTCTTCTGATTCAGGATCCAAACTGAAGATGATAAGATCAGCAAAACCCAAATCAGATAAGGCATTTGTTAGTCATGATCTGTATATTTGGATCTAATGTCAAAGATATTAGCTGGTCCGATTTCACGAGCAAATCAATCTTCACCAGGGCCAAATCTAATTTAACCCCTCCAGCTTAATGAACACCCAAATTTCAAGTAAAATACGGTAATTAACATGGAACATCTTAACAGTTAACATAAACGGCTTCACGATTACATAACTATAACTATGAGGCTCATATATTACAAACTTTATTTACCATTGCATTCGTACATAATACATGAGTTAGTTATCCAATTTTGATATGATATGCTTACTGCACATACAATGATACAAGATTCAGCCATGAACTCTTTCATGTATTAATTATCCAAATAGAAATCTACTTATTTGTTCTTACAACAAGAGATTATTTAATAGTTTGTTCCAGTAATGTAATTATCCAAAAAGAAATCTACTTATTGTGCATTGAAGAACATAGAGAGAGGTGGCATAAAGAGAGAGAGTTTAGGGTGGTTATGGATTCTTCTTTCAACTATTGAAAGGTTGAAGTTTTTCGAGATGCGAGAATTGTTGGGCGTCAAACTTTTGGTGAGTTGGATTCACAATTGGGGTGGTGATTGTTGGAACAATTATGGTCGACGGAAAAAAGAAGATAATTATCGAAGAAAAGAATAACTCAAATTAGGTTCAAGTCGAATTAAAGATTATGCAAGTGTTTAAGTTTCCTAAGTTACAGGTTACGTTTAAAGTTTAGATTTTTGTTTTATGGTTTTGTTATTTGTTATCGTATTAGATTATGATTGGCGGATATAATCTTATAGATATCAGCTGGTCCGATTTCATTCATGAGCAAATCAATCTCCGCAAGATTTTGTGACCAAATCTAATTTGAACCCTTCCAACTCAATGAACACCCAAATAGATTTTTTCGACGAAGATTGAAGACCAAAGATAGTAGTGTTCTATTTATGTACTAGTTTGGTTGTTTCTTTTGGTTGTGTTCTTGTCTACTCTTAGTGGTATGCCACTAAGAGAACTAGGGGCTATTGCTAGTCTTCCTACTTGTTTTGTTTGATATGTTTATAAAATCACTGGGTAACCCTTTACCCAAAAAAAAAAAAAAAAAAAAAAACCCTCAATGAACACCCAAATATCAAGTAAAATATGGTAATTAACACCGAACATCCTAACACAAACAGCTTCACTATATGTTACACATCTTATTAATTAATGCATTGGTACATCATGTATTTATTTATCCAATTACAATAAATATGGTGACTGCACCTCCTAGTCCCTAGCTCAATCGACACTGAGCTTAGCCAATGAAAGGACGTCGAACGACCACCCCATTAGAGTTCACCCACACCCACACACGGTCACATCGAACATCTGTTATGACTGAATCCCTTCCCTCCACTACCACAATAACATCAACCCGAGGATTCTCTTCCTCAATCCTAGCTACCGCTGCTTCTCCCCTTGCCCCAACAAGCTCGGGCCACGAACTCTTTCCTGTATTAGTTATCAAGAAAGAAACTTGTTTATTGGTTCGTCCAACAGGGATTGACAAAATGTTTGTACTAGTCTGTTAGAACAAATCTTTTAACTAGAGAAACACTTCCTTCTATGAAGGATGCTTTTTTCTATTATCTCAAAGGAAGAGTCTCACCTTCATACTAAAATTGTTTCTGAAAAAAACACCTAATAGTGTTGTTGGTTTTGCTACTAAAACTAATCAGTTTGTTGACTCAAAGAAGAAAAGTATTAGGTCTTCTAACCCTAATCTTAAGTGTTCTGATTGCAACAAGACTGGTCATACTATTGAGAGGTGTTTTGAACTTGTTGGGTATCCTTCTTGGATGAAGTCTAAAACTGGTGGGAACAAAAGTAGTAGGGTTAGTAACAATGTTGATGTTGATAACACTGATACTTCTTTTCCTGTTAGTTCTTTGTCTATTGATCAGATAGCTCAGTTGCTTAGTCTCTTAAATGATAAGTCCAAAGGTGATCCTTAGAGTAGTGGTTTTGCTGGTAGGTGTGCTAATTTTGTGTGTTTGAATAGCTTTGCTAGTGTTTCTGTTAATCTTACTTGCAATATAAAACCAGTTTATTGTTTTTCTAATTTTAGTAATAATGGAAAAAAATGGGATGGGTTATTAATTCTGGGGCTAATCAACATATGGTAATGTCTGATGATGGTCTTGTAAATCAAAAGGATGTCACTGAATTTAATATTAAAGTTAAACATCCTATTGGCACAAGTGCCCTTGTTACTAAAATTGGTGATATTAAACTTAGTGATAAGGTGGTTTTATATGATGTGTTTGTTGTGCCTGATTATTGTGTTAATTTAGTTTCGATGCATAAACTTGCTAGAGATTGCAAACTCACTGTTTCCTTTGATGAACATAATTGCTATATTCAGGATTCTCAAACAAAGAAAGTCCAGGTGACTGGTAGTCAGTTTGCTGGTCTCTATTTCTGTGGTAGTTCTTCAGTTTCTAACAAGGTGTGTAATGCTAGTTGTGATGTGAATCTTTGGCATGCTAGGTTAGGTCATCCTGCTGAACCTGTCTTACGTGTGTTAAAAGGTAGTTTAAATATTAAAACTAGTAATATGTTAAAACCTTGTGATACTTGTCATAGAGCTAAGCAGCATAGAGAACCTTTTCCTCTTAGCAATCATAGGACAAACATGTTGGAAGAATTAATTCATCTTGATGTGTGGGGTCCTTATAGAGTTCAAAGTAAAGATGGCTACAAATACTTTCTTACTGTTGTTGATGATTTTACTAGAGCTGTGTGGGTTTATCTCATGAAGTCAAAGGATGAAGTTTTTTATCATATTAAAGGTTTTTATAATATGCTTAAAACTCAGTTCAGTAAGTCAATTAAATATTTCAGACGTGACAGTGGTACTGAATTCATAAATAAACAAATGACTGAGTTTTGTTATATAAATGGTATTGTTCATCAAACTTCATGTGTTCATACTCCATAGCAGAATGGTATAGTGGAAAGAAAACATAGGCATTTATTGAATGTTGCAAGAGCCTTGTTGTTTCAAGGGGATTTTCCTCTAAAGTTTTAGGTTGAATATGTTCTAACTGCTACTTATTTGATTAACAGGACTCCCTCGTCTGTCTTGAATGGAAAATATCCTTATGATCTTGTGTTTAGTTTTGCTCCTCTTTTGAGTCAGCTTAGGGTTGTAGGTTGTTTGTGTTTCAGTACGGTTTCAAACAACTCTGATAAGTTTAATAGTCATGCTGAAAAGTGTGTTTTAGTCGGATATTCAAATGAAAAAAAAGGGATATAAACTTTGAAGTCTAGATCATAAGGTGATGTTTTATTCTAGGGATGTTAGGTTTTATGAAACTGTGTTTCCCTTTAAGGATAAGAAATTATTGCCTGATTCAGAATATTTTACTGAAGTTAATACCCTAATTTTTTTTTATGTATTTGATCAAAATTTTTCCAAAACCCTGAGTTTGACTCTACTCCTGATGATGAGAACATAATGACTACCCAATCTAGAAATGAGTCTCAGCAGTCCAACTCTAAAACAGTTAGTGATTTAGGTGGGGCTGAAACTTAGCTGCCAAACACTTATGTTTCAGTCTTAGCCAGGGCTGACCATGTTTCTAGAAATGTGGGAGATGCTAGTTCTGAGGGAGTCAACATAGAGCAAACTAATACTGTTCCTAGGAGATCATCTCGAAATGTTAAATTTCCTTCTAAACTCAATGACTTTGTGGTTGAAGGGAAGGTTAAATGTGGTCTTGAAAATGTTTTAAATTATGGTAGTCTTTCTCTTGAAAATTTGTACTTTACTTATGTGCTTAATAAAAGTTCTGAACCTAAAAGTTTTTATGATGCCATAACTGATAATAATTGGGTTGTGGCCATGAATAATGACTTGGAAGCTTTGCATAGAAATGATACTTGGGAAATTGTTGACCTGCCGCCTTTAGAAAGGCTATAGGTTGTAGGTGGATTTATAAAATTAAATATAAATCAATTGGAGAAATTGATAGGTACAAAGCTAGGCTTGTAGCTAAAGGGTATAGTCAAAAGGAAGGTATTAACTTTTTTGATACCTTCTCTCCTGCTGTGAAGATGGTCACCATTAGATGTGTTATTTCTTTCGATGTCCAAAATGATTGGGATAACTGTCAACTTGATGTTAATAATGCTTTCTTATACGGTGATTTGCATGTGGAAGTTTATATGCATCTTCCTGAAGAGTATGTTTCTAATTCTAGTTCTAAGGTTTGTAGACTTAAAAAGTCTTTATATGGTCTTATACAAGCCCCTAGGATGTGGAATGAGAAACTTGTTGCTGTTTTAAATAAATTGAATTTTAGTCAAAGTAAAGGTGATTATTCCATGTTTGTCAAAACAAGTAATTTTGGTTGTGTGATTCTTCTTGTATACGTGGGTGATATCATTATTACTGGTGATTGGTAGGATGAGATTGTCAATGTTAAAAGTCACTTAAAAACTAAGTTTTTGATTAAAGATTTGGGTCAATTGAAGTATTTTTTGGGAATTGAGGTCCTTAGGAACAATAAAGGTCTTTGTTTATCCCAAATAAAATATTGTGTTGATTTACTAGCTGAATATTGGTTAATTGGATGTAAACTAGTTAGCAGTCTGATACGTGGTCGAAAACCGGTGATCGTTTGTGCCTAAGTTGATGTTTTTACGTAGCTTTTAATCTTGAGTAGCCTACTTTTAATGGGATTTGTGTTTTACAGGTCTAAAAGAGTTTAAGGAGCTAATCGGGAGCTAAACGGAGCACCGGGACGCGAATCGGGTCAACCGGGATCAAGAAATGAAAAACAGAAAACAAGTTGGTGTTAACCATGAAGATTGGATGTGTTGTAGGGAATGTTAATGGATTTAAATGAATATATTATAAGATGGCATGATAGAGGGCTGAATTACGAGTACATGGGCGAAAACGGTGAGTAAAACGGAGTTATAACGAAGAAGTTATGAAGAAAACAGTTTCGGACGAAACTGGCAAAACTAGGCACGGAGACGCCCAAAAGGGCCGTCGGCGACGGCCTCTGGTTTGTTCTGTCGGCCAGCAACCTCCGTAAACAGCTAATTAAGCCGTCGGGCGAAACTGATACTTCAAGGGGCCGTCGGGGACGTCCTAAATGGCCGTCGGCGACGCCACCTGCATTCTCACTTCGCGAAAAACTTGATTTTTGAGTTGGGGGACGAGTTATAACATCAATTTTGACCAAGAAACGGGAGTTACACTTGTTTTTCAAGTTTGAATATCATCTTGGAGCCTATTATCCTTATCTATCACTTACCATTCCATCCAACATATACACACAACCCGAATCAAGAACGAAATCAACATCATCTTCTTGATTCCAAACCCTAGCTCCATCAATCCATCAATCCACTCAACCATTCATCCACCATCACTCCTATCAACCCGAATCAAGAACAAATCACCATCATCTTCTTGAATCGAAACCCTAGAACCATCATACTATCAATCCACTCAACCACTCACCATCATCACTCATCCTAAACCCTAACCCTCATCATTCACCATTCTACAAGTTCCAAGATGATTCAATTCAAGTTTCCATCATCCGTTGATCGTGCCATTTTCACCATGAGTGGCTAATTCCTTGGAGGTTTCACCCCGGTGTAGGTTATTGTAAGTCTAGGGTTTAAACATTGTTCTTGGTTTGAGTTTGTGACAATTTGCTATTTGATTTTGAAGCTTATGACAATTGTCTTGCATTTGTATTGAATTCATAAATTGTCGAGTGAAGATTAAATTTGACTTTATGAAATGTTTATGTGCAATTATGCCTTGTCTAGGTTAGAGTTTACATGTTCTTGGTAACAAAGTGCATTGTGGTCCGTTATCTATAACGTTGATAGCTTTTGGCACCTAAGCCTCGCGACACTAAATCCGTTAATCATATTTGCAATTGATTCAAACCTAAAACGTGTAGAAACCCTAGGATTTCAATTACCGAACCGGGTGTGAACCTTGTTTTCTTATCATTGTTCAACCAATCAATTTTAATTCTTGCAATTTATTAATCACTAGTAGTTAATCCATTCAATCATTTTAGTAATTCTAATTCAAATCTTTCAATTAAACAAAAATACAAAAACATATCATAGCAAACTTCATAAGTGTGACATCTTTTCATAATTCAATCGAATCCATTCGCAAACCACATACTCTTCGTAGTTCGACCCCTTACTACCACTAGCTATTTGTTAAGGGTAATTTGGGATTATAAATATTATCTTTGACCGGAGCGCGACACTCCGATCAAATTTTGGCGCCGTTGCCGGGGAGTGCGTGCGCTTTGTGTTTGGATTATTGTTTGAATTTTCGTGATTACCTGTTTAAATTGTTTAGTTTCTTTTTGCACTTTGTCTTTTTCCTTGTTACGCGGGTGTGTTACTTGTGCAGGTGACAGGTAGTGTATGCATACGCGAAACTCCGGGAGGACTTCACCGTTAGTCTACGAACCGGAAATCGAAAGAGTCGCAAGGAGAAATCTAGGAAGCCGGTTAGAAGCAACACTTGCTTCTAATCAAACCACCAACACACCACAACATACACCATCCATTGAAACCGATTCAATGGCGAACCAAAACTCTAACCAAAACTTCAACCAAAACCAAAATCCGAACCAATTTCAATACCGAAGCAATTTCAATCCCGCTCAAAATATGCAACCTATACCTCCAGAGCGACCGGGTGGTAATAACAACAATACCGGACCACCCACACCACCTTTCCAAAACCAAAATCCCAACCACAATCAAAGAACACCCCAACAACAAAACCTTCATCGACAAACCTCTTTACCCATCAACCTAGATGACAGGATTGTCAATTCCGACCGTCAGGGAAATCGTGATCGCGGCAATCCCGCAAATGAAGACCCATTCTTCAACATCGATGACTTGAGGAATGCAATCCCTGATGATGAACCGTATAGTGTTCCCGGTTATCAATCGCCGGAACATGTAAGCATTCATACGGAAAATTCGGACGATGGGGGGTACTATGATGATCGGGTTAACGATGATGAAGATTGGGGCTACGTGAATAGAGGAAACGTCTACAACGCTAGAAGGTATGATGATGAGGAATTTGGCTACCAAAATGCCAATTACATTGGGGACGACGAATACGGTTACGGTTACGGAGGTGGAAGAAATGATGGTTATGGGAACAACCGTCAACCACGAAACAATAACCAACGGAACCGGAATGATGGGTTTTATAACAACAACAACAATGCAAACCCTAACCGGATTCCTCGTTTCGTGGGAGGTGGTAACCCAAGGGATAATCGAAGAGAGGATCGAAGAGGTGAAAGACGGGATAATAGAAGACTGGTCGATGAAGAAGTTAACGGTCCACAACGTCGTCAACAACCTCCACGGGGAGTAAATGACCGTTTCCGACCGATAGTGACCGAGAATGACTCTCCGATAGTGTGCGAAAGGAGAATGTTTGATTGTAAACCACATTACATCAATATACTTCCCCACTTCAACGGGAGGTCTAATGATGAACCATACACACATTTGACGGAGTTCTCTTCCATTTGTAATACTATTGGGGGGGCACAATTTCGCACTAGAGGAAGTTAAGCTTCGGTTATTTCAATTCTCTTTGAAAGACAAGGCAAAACAGTGGTTCCTCACACTTCCGGCCAACAGTATTCGAACTTGGGAAAAAATGCAACAAGCATTTTTGGATGAATATTATTCTATGCCAAAGACCGACGATGCTAGAGATGAAATTCGGTCGTTTCGCCAACTTTCGAGTGAACCACTACAAGAAGCATTCGCCCGATTCAAGGAGTTGACGAGGAGATGCCCACACCACCAAATAGAAAAGTGGGAGTTGGTGAAATGTTTTGTACGGGGTTTGGATGACACAACTTGGAATCGTCTTGAGTCAACAAGCAATGGAACACTCTTGAGTAATCATGAAGACGACGATTGGGAATTCTTGGAAAGAATGAGCAAGCAGTCTAAAGAAAAAGAATCGGCCGATAGAGCAAAGAAACATCCAATTTCCCGGTCACTTCCCGATCTTGATTCCAAGGATCGAATCTCTTCTTTAGAGCGGGAAATGGCTCGTCTGAAGAAGAAAGAGGTAAATGCGGTTCAGTTTGCGGTTTGTGAAGAATGTGGAGATATTGGGCATACAACCGAGCAATGTCCAACGGGGTCGAGTGGCTACACTGAAGAAGTCAACCAAGTGTATGGAGATAGGAAACAATACGACATGAACTCCAACACTTACCATCCGGGGTTGAGAAATCACCCTAATTTCCGGTACGGTAACGCTTCGAATCAAATGAACCCGAACTTTCAATCGGGTAATCAAGGTGGATCATCGTACAACAACCGTCAAAGTGGTAACCAAGGGGGTTATCAACGTAATTACAATCAAGGGTACCAAGGCCGGGACAATAATTACCAAGGTGGGTACCAAAGGAATTACAACAATCAAGGCGGTAATGGAAGCGGGTCGAACAATCAAACCGGTGGCGATGATTTGAGTGCCAAAATGGATGCTTTGTTGAATATGCAAAAAGAATCTCAAAACAGTATAAAAGAATCTTACCATGATATCAAGGAGATAAAGAAGACAAACGAGATTCGGGATAAAGCACATGAGGCATTGGCAAAGCAAGTGGGCCAACTCGCGGAGGAGATGGCTCAAATGAGAGGAAGCACGGGAAAGCTTCCAAGTGATACCACGGTAAACCCAAAACATCAAAGTTCAAGCACGGGCAATGTGAGAAATGTACACATTAGTGCGGTAAGTCTTCTTTCAAATAATGAGGTTTGTAGTAGTGTTGAAAGCATTTCGCCACCACAATGTGTTGATGGTGTAGTGGGAAATACAAGAGATGAGCCGGAAAATAAAAATGAACAAGAAACGATTTCACAAGTTAAAATTGAAAAAATGAATAAAAAATATTTTTGTGAAAATTGTTTAAATCAAATTAAACCGATTAATGCATCACAAGTTGAGGAACGGTACCCACCAAAGGACGAGGGGTGGGAAAATTTTAAACAAGCAAAAATTAATTTACCGTTACTAGATGACATTAAAAAGGTTCCGGCTCATGTGGAATGCTTAAAAGAGTTAAGCATCGAAAAACGGCACAACAAATTACCCGAACCGGTTGATTTGATATCTCATGTTAGTGTCGTTTTATCGAGTGCCCTTCCTCAAAAAGCTCAAGACCCAGGAGATCCTCTTATTTCAATTCAAATTGGAACATTCAAAATAGAGAGGGCACTCCTGGATCTTGGGGCTTGTGTGAGCATTTTACCAGGGAGTTTGTATGACCAATACGACTTTGGTCCATTAAAAAAATTTGATACTCCCGTGGTATTGGCCGATCAGACTCCCACGCATCCAAGGGGGATGGTGGAAGATGTGATTGTTAAGGTGGATGATTGCTACTACCTAGTTGACTTTTTGGTAGTAGACTATGTGGGGTGTGTTGAGGACACCCAACCGATAGTTATAGTGGGTAGACCGTTTCTGGCAACTGCTAATGCCATAATAAATTGTGCAACGGGAACAGTAAGAATGACATTTGGGGACCGGGAAATAAATTTGAATGTTTTTCCAAAATTTACTAACCCGCTTGGTGAGGATAAGTGTCCTAAAAAGGACATGAATCCAAACAAAAAAGTATGTGCTATGGTTGGTAGGTTGGGAGAAACAAAGAAGAAGACGGTCAAGAAAAAGAAAGCAAAGAAGTCACCTTTAGAAAAGAAAGAGGAAGAAGAGGTGAGGAAGTTTGGACCGTTTGGCAACAAATGGTACGAATCACCGGTGGGTGATTTTGAGGAGCTCGTGGACGGCAAGCATGCCATTCGACCACCATGAGGTGGTAAGTCAATTGTTGTTGTATATTTTATTTCACATTTCGTTTTATTGTTATCCGTAGTTTAGTTAGTATTGTTGTTGTATAATTTTGTTAGTTCGTTTTAGTAGTTAAATAAACGTTGTGGGTGTGTTCCCTATATAACCCTCACGAGACCTACTCGTCCTCCCGAGCTATCGGGTGGTTTAAAAGGGCTTGTTGCATAAGCTAAATGCAACCGTGATTCCTACGAAAGTGAGTTAGGTTTGTTGTTATTGTAAATTATTTTTCCACATAAATCAAAGTGAATTAACGTATGACTTGGTTATATTTTCATAAAAGTGGTAGAACTAGGTAGCTAATAAATTTTAATGGTTGTGAGAAGCATGCTTCTACACAAGGGTTAAGATTTGTAGGTACATTTGGTTCGTGGGACAACCACTTTCATGAAGAGGAGAGGAGCATATGAAGAATGAGCTCACAAACCAGGTGCATACATTTCTTTTTACTTTTGATCTTTAGATTAGCAAATAAGTGGAATGTATTTTGTATATTTTTTTTTTCCGGGGTGAAATTTTGGGGGAATTAGCCGTGTCACATCCCTTGTGCGTTTAATACTCTAGTTCTTACACATTGAAGACAATATGTACCTCAAGTGTGGGGATGGGGGAGTAGTAAAAATTTTAGATTTTGACCCGTTCATTTAAATACTACACATTGAGGACAATGTTCACCTCAAGTGTGGGGATGGGGGAAAATTTCAAAATTTTTTCAAAAATGTCTGGTTTCAAAAGCGGTCTTAAAGCACAAGTAACTAAGTCAACGAGGGATGTCACAACCCATTTGGTCTTTTGTCATGATCAAGTTCAAATTAATAGCATGACGGGTATTTAGCGGGTGGTTATTTGGGAATAATCCGCCTAAGAAACTAGTCTTTTATGCATGTCACATACCATACCCTTTTAGATATGTGAGGTTTGAGCCACTTTTATATCATAGATTACATACCTATGTTGTCACACCCTCAAAATCCACACGTGGAGTATTACCGCGAGGCATGTGACGACCAGGATTCTTAGCCACTAATTATTTTGAACGGATTAGTTAGTGTTATAAACGTTAGCATAATTAGTGACCTAAGTTAAAATTTCATAAAACATGGTTCTAGTTTGCAGCGGAAGGGAAAGTAGAACATATCGTAATTTAAAACCACAAGTTTGTTATCATGAAACTTACAAACCACGCACTCCATCTGATTGCAACGTCCGTCCTAAACTGTATCGAGCAACCTGCAAAGCATGCAGTAGAGTGTCAACATAAAGTTGGCGAGTTCACGTGTTTGTAGTTTTCCAGTTTTTAATTCCAAAAACTTGTTTTAACCAGTTAATTTATCCGTTTATACATGCCATGGGGAGCTACCCCAAAAGTGAGCGACTAAACTGTTTTTCCAATACCGAATACTTACTTAACCGTACGTTTCCGCAGTGCCCCGTTTGTCAATGTTCTATCATCATTGACAGTTTGCCTGAGTCTATTAGTTCACGCCCATTCCCAGTAACAAGGGTCGGGGTGAGGTTGGTCGAACCTAAATAGCGCTATCAACTAATAACCCGTTCGCCTGGCCCCGGCGACTAATCGGTATTAAGTAGTAGGGACTTGAGTGATAGAGTTTCGTTTAGTGTTGCTCGTTGCATTTTCGTACAAACAGTAATTAACTAAGAGTCCCGCATAAGGGGAGAAAAGTAGTTTGTATCCCTCACAAGGGGATAGCGTTGTTACCCGTCTCCCACACAAGGAGATAGAAATACCGTATCCCGCACAAGGAGATAGTAAGCAATCCCAAACCAGGAAAAGTGTTTTTGTCCGTTTCCCAACCACCGGGAACGCATGCTTTAAGTAGAAAGTAGTGAACTCACCTTTGCTTTGCTCGGTAGTCAATTTACTTGTGTTACGTTGGGCAACCATACCCTATTATGGTTATTAAATATTTATTAGGTTCGCATGCAAGAAATGTCACGTATAATTCACACGTATCTAACACATAGCACGTAAGTTACACTAGCATAGCAGCATATACGTTATTGGGCCTATCCTGTCATAAAAACAGTTCAACAGTAACAGTTAAACATTAACAGTAGCACATAGTCCAAAACATCAGTTTGTGCGGCCCAACAACTAAGCAGAGTAGTCCAGTCGAAACCGGGTGGTCTCGACTCGAGAACAAGAGGTCTCGAGTCGCAACCACGAGTTCCTGAGTCAAAATCAGATGGTCTCGAGTGGTGCATAACTGAGTCGCAACCTCTGGGGTCTCGAGTCAGGTCTCGAGTCGAGATCAGGAGACCTCGAGTCGTAACCAAGCTAGTCTCGACTCCTGGAGCATGTTGTCTGGTTTCGACTTGTCAATCAACGGTCTCGAGTCGCAACCGTATGGTCTCGACTCGCAAACTGTGCAGATGTTACTAGAACCCTTATCCAGATCAGTGCCATCCAATCAAATTTCATTAACATGTTTTATTCTACCGTACACTCATTAAATCAGATTAAACCAACATATTTCAAATATTTTCATATTATTCAAACAGTTCATCATTCATCAAAATGGATCTAATACTATAACTTTTCATCAAAACATATCATCATGCTCACAACATCACCATAAAACATATCATGAATATGATCAAATCATCACTACTCCATCCGTACCTATTACAACTAACCATATTTCAACATTTATTCAATCAAATCCATATCACAACCATGATTTAAAACCAATCAGCAAGCATATGTCCTGTTCTAAGTTAACAGCTTGTTACAAGAATTTTACCAAAACCCTATCATCAGCCTATTCATCATACACGCCTTATTTCACCAAACAGCCATATTGCACAAGACCACTGTTTCACAATTTGCATATTATCACAAAAAGAAAAACATCACATATCGAAACATCAAGTAATGACGAGTGCCAATCAATCATCAAATCCTAGTTCAAATCTCCCCATATTCATGTTTTGAGCCAATCAAACAGTGACAGTTGTTTTTAGTAGCTGAAACAATTTTTGGGACCCTTTGTGCACATAAAAATCAAAACAAACAGCCAATCATCTACAAGATCTAAACACAAAATGTGAGTAAACTAACCAAAGGGTTAGGGTGTGACCCAAGACTGAACCAGGCTGGCCTCATCCGAACCAGCCACCACGTGAAGCCCACCGGGAATTAAAGCACCACCGCCACTGTAAGGTTCATCCGACGTGACTCCGGTGGCGAACGCCGCCGTCGACCACCACCATCAACATCGTCATCATCAGCAACAGGTGGTCATCCTCATCATCGACAACCATACATAATCGTCCCCTTCCTTGCTGCTATCACTGATTGGTTGCGCCGCCACTCGCAGCGGTTCTGTTTCCGTCAAGATCTCTCTCTCTCACCTCCGACTCTCTCTCTTTCTCTCTCTCTCGCTTTATCTCTAGATATGCAGATTAAGAGGGGTGTGTGTGTGTTACAGGGACAAAGAAGGAATGGAGAAGATTTTGGTGTAGATGGCCTAAAAATGGCGTCGGTGGAGTCGCCGGAGAACAACTTCGACCGCCGGAGTTTAAAGGGAGGAGACGGAGAGTATTTGTCGGCTGCTTTAGGTGCACTTTTAGGGTTTTGTGTTTTTGAAAAATGAAGGGGGAGAGGATTAAGTGTGTATAAATAGGTAGGGTTTAGGTTTAGGGAGTGGGCTTGGGCTTAGCCCGAGTGTGCGAGTTCATCTAACGACTACGCGTCTCAACCGACTGGCCCGGTTTATCTGTAAGATAACGGTAAATGAAATAAGTACCCGAACAACCCTTTCATCACGGATTTTTTTTTAATACATAATAATAATAAGGATAATATTAATAATAAAAATAAGTGTGCGTATTACTAAAATGCCCTTCTCTCGACAACGAGAGTACGGGTTGTCACATTCTCCCCATGTTACTGGAATTTCGTCCTCGAAATTTAAGCTAAGATATACGGTTCGATAATGACCTTATTGTTATACACCAATACATGTAGTTTCACGAAAGTTCACAAAACGAACATGTAAATCACATAGCACATAAGGTCACATAGCACGAAAAATCACGTAGCATATGATTCACAGGGTTTGCATGTATCTCACATAGTATAGAATTTCACAACTTTAATTATAACATCCAAGAAACGTACAGGAAAACCCGAAGTGTCACATTATCCCCAAGTTCAATAAATTTCGTCCCGAAATTTAGCACGCAGCCACTGGCTAGCTAGTGTGTTTAAACGTTTTCGTGGGGTGTCACATCATCCCCTTGTTGGCTTGAAATTTCTTCTAGAAATTTCAGTTGTAGCTTCAGTGCTGGAAGTAATGTTTGTAGACAACTGGGGATACGTGCTCATCAGCTGGTTTTCCCGTTCCCAGGTAAACTCTAGGCCACAGTGTGAGTTCCAACGAACTCGGTCTGTTGGTTACACTACGCTCGAGGGTTTTGATTTCTTGATCCCTGTTCTCAACCGGTTTCTCAATGAAGCGTAGTCGGTTGTTGATCGCGAGTTCCTAAAAGAACAACGAATGTTACATCTGACAGACACTTCTTCGGATTAAGCACGTGAAAGATGTTGTGTACCGCACTCAGTTCTTCAGGCAGATTCAATCTGTAAGCAACCTTACCGATCTTCTCGGTAATTTCGAATGGTCCAACATATCGCGGATTTAGCTTTCCCCGTTTACCAGAACGAACCACACCCTTCCAGGGTGAGGCTTTAAGTAGAACCCAGTCACCGACCTGGAATTCTAGCGGTTTCCTACGCTTATCAGCGTAACTTTTCTGACGGTCACGAGCGGCCGCCATGCGTTGTCTGATCTGGGCCATTTTACCCGTTGTGTCAAGTGCAAGTTCTGGGTTGGTAATTCGGCTTTCGCCTAACACAGAGGTGACCGGCATCTGCGTCCATGCAATGCCTCAAATGGTGCTGCCTGAATGCTAGTGCGGTAGCAGTTGTTGGAAGAGAATTCTACAAGAGGGAAGTGTCACTCGTATCCAAGGACGATAACACATGTTCTCAGCATGCCGTTGAGTGTTCGGATGGTGCGGTTGGCCGGACCATCAGTTTGAGGGCGATAAGTGGTGCTCATGCCTAACAGTGAGCCAAAAGTCTTTTATGTACAACCTTGTGACGAATCGGATGCAAAACGTGGGTTACGATCAGACATAAGAGAAGTTGGCGCCCCGTGCCTAGTATCTACTTCTATCAAGTAGATGGTTGCAAGTTCGAAAACTTGTCGGTTTCTTTGGTCGCGTGTCGTTACCAGTAGACATTTCATCAATGCCCCGGACAGGATATCATAAGATAGGAGCACCTCGTAGATTATCTTCCATGGAGTTGCGGATTATTGGGCATCTTCCTAATGTCAGGGGATACTCTTTCGAGTCTAAATCATGAGGGGTTGCGTATGCGATCGAGAAAAGCAGGCCTTGCGACATTAAAAGTCGTGGGTGGAAAACTTAACGCAGGCGATTTGAGTCGTAGAAGTACCAGGGCGAAGCAGAGGAGTCGTTCAGGTTCCCACTGGTTTTCGGAGTAGGTTCAGATGTCGCCGAAGGGAACAAACATCGAACTTTGATAGGATGGAATAAACTCAAGAGTTGTGACTAGGGGTTGATCGTATCAAGTTCGAAGAGCAATGCTTGTGGTACCTTTACCCCCGGGGTACCCTTGGCTCGTTGCCCCAACGAGTAACGTTTGTCGGAAGTAATTCGTTCAAACGGGGGTTTGTGCAGAATAAAGTAGGATAAGAATCAGGGAATTCACAACACGAGTAGCGAGGTAATGTAAGAAGGGTAGTCAACGTTGGTGCGTTCAACTTGAGACAAAACATAAAAGGCTTGGTGGTCGGCAAAAAGGATTTATCTGGTGTCGATGAGGTAGCTGGTCGTACACAAGCCGTGGGCGATTAGGATAAAGAACGTCGGTTTGCCGATAAGAGGTATTACGTCAGTATGAATGGCACAACAAGAACCAATGATAGAGAAGGACGGTCGTCGTATGGGTCGGGGGGGTTTAAGGTTCACTGAAATGTCTAACAAGATGTTCTGAGCAGAGCCGTAAGCGAACAACGAGTTTGTGATCTCCCAAACCTGGTAAGTAACCAAATTTGAATAGACTGCCGAAGTCATGAGGATGAGTCCGAAGTAGTGCTTGAGTCGTCGAAAGGCTTCCATGTAAGGTAATAAAAACATGTCTGAAAGGATACGTTTGGATCACACGTCACAATTTTTAAGATTCAAGAAGTTTATTGACTAGCAGTCGAGCTTGCTGAATTTCCCCAAACTAGAGGGAAATCTGGTCAAGGTCTCAGTATGAGGAGGGGGGTTTCGATGTGTAACTGTGAAAACAGGTTTTCAGGAAGGTACGATTGAAGTAACACATTGTTGAATCTCAAGGGATAAAAGTTTGCTGACTAAAGGTCGAGTTGTTGAATTCACCAAACTGAAGAGAGATCTGGTCAAGGTTTCTATAAGAAGAATCGCAGATGTCGTGATAAAGAAACGATAGAATCGGGGATACCATCTGAGCAATAAATGTGGATTTGTACGAAAGCTAGCGAAAGGATTTACGGGATCAGAAAAGTCGTCCAAGAATAACGGATCTGGCAAATGAAGGATAAGGTAAGCATCTAGGTCACCGTACTCGTAGGTGGGTTGAATGGCTCGTATCTTCGTCTTGCCACGCCTCCAAATACGCCGATTTGTAAGAAAGATATCACTAAGCTGGGTTTTGGGGCGTGGTAAGGTATAAGGTTCAACTTGAATAAGGATTAACCATGAAACGAGTAATTAGGGGATATAACTTCGTGGTCGATGTATAGGTGATACGGTTGCTGGTCATTACAATGAGAAGCATACAACACGCATGCTTTTCGTGTTTGAGATGTGCAAACAGAAGCCCGAAAAGTGTAGACTTACCAGAATGCTTCAAGAATCCAGGTGATCAGTCATGTGAGGGAACGAGTCTTACTACTTAAGTTGGGAAAAGAAATACGCAAGTAAAAAGGATGCGAATGACGTCGTTCCTCCTAATATCCCATGATATAGGGGTGGCTCCCTTTCGTCGATTCGTTCTAATCCAGGGGTGATATCAGGAAATACATGGACGAGGGCTTGGAATAACTGGTTCCTTGCCCTTAGTGTATCGTGGTTTCGAACCAGGTTTAGAAGGACTCGCTCCTGTTTAATACGTAACATGCTAGCCTATCCTTCGTATGATCTGCTGTGTTAAATACTAAATATACGCATACATACTAACACATATATGCTAATTATACACATACACACATGCGTTTTCACACACATAAGTCATGCACAAGTAAATGTCGTTAGCCCACCATTACCAGGCGAGCATCTGAGGTTGACGAACCTTGCAATTCCGGAGTGTGGTGTCGTTGTGGTTTCCACTAAAGAACGGTTATAGTCTGGTTTTCATATAAAAATATTTTATTTCCCAAACCAAAAATATTTTATATTTAAAACCTAGTTCGCTATAACCAATGGCTCTGATACCAATCTGTCACACCCTCAAAATCCACACGCGGAGTATTACCACGAGGCATGTGACGACCAGGATCTTAGCCACTAATTATTTTGAACGGATTAGTTAGTGTTATAAACGTTAGCATAATTAGTGACCTAAGTTAAAATTTCATAAAACATGGTTCTAGTTTGCAGCGGAAGGGAAAGTAGAACATATCGTAATTTAAAACCACAAGTTTGTTATCATGAAACTTACAAACCACGCACTCCATCCGATTGCAACGTCCGTCCTAAACTGTATCGAGCAACCTGCAAAGCATGCAGTAGAGTGTCAACATAAAGTTGGCGAGTTCACGTGTTTGTAGTTTTCGAGTTTTTAATTCCAAAAACTTGTTTTAACCAGTTAATTTATCCGTTTATACATGCCATGGGGAGCTACCCCATAAGTGAGCGACTAAACTGTTTTTTTCCAATACCGAATACTTACTTAACCGTACGTTTCCGCAGTGCCCCGTTTGTCAATGTTCTATCATCATTGACGGTTTGCCTGAGTCTATTAGTTCACGCCCGTTCCCAGTAACAAGGGTCGGGGTGAGGTTGGTCGAACCTAAATAGCGCTATCAACTAATAACCCGTTCGCCTGGCCCCGGCGACTAATCGGTATTAAGTAGTAGGGACTTGAGTGATAGAGTTTCGTTTAGTGTTGCTCGTTGCATTTTCGTACAAACAGTAATTAACTAAGAGTCCCGCATAAGGGGAGAAAAGTAGTTTGTATCCCTCACAAGGGGATAGCGTTGTTACCCGTATCCCACACAAGGAGATAGAAATACCGTATCCCGCACAAGGAGATAGTAAGCAATCCCAAACCAGGAAAAGTGTTTTTGTCCGTTTCCCAACCACCGGGAACGCATGCTTTAAGTAGAAAGTAGTGAACTCACCTTTGCTTTGCTCGGTAGTCAATTTACTTGTGTTACGTTGGGCAACCATACCCTATTATGGTTATTAAATATTTATTAGGTTCGCATGCAAGAAATGTCACGTATAATTCACACGTATCTAACACATAGCACGTAAGTTACACTAGCATAGCAGCATATACGTTATTGGGCCTATCCTGTCATAAAAACAGTTCAACAGTAACAGTTAAACATTAACAGTAGCACATAGTCCAAAACATCAGTTTGTGCGGCCCAACAACTAAGCAGAGTAGTCCAGTCGAAACCGGGTGGTCTCGACTCGAGAACAAGAGGTCTCGAGTCGCAACCACGAGTTCCTGAGTCAAAATCAGATGGTCTCGAGTGGTGCATAACTGAGTCGCAACCTCTGGGGTCTCGAGTCAGGTCTCGAGTCGAGATCAGGAGACCTCGAGTCGTAACCAAGCTAGTCTCGACTCCTGGAGCATGTTGTCTGGTTTCGACTTGTCAATCAACGGTCTCGAGTCGCAACCGTATGGTCTCGACTCGCAAACTGTGCAGATGTTACTAGAACCCTTATCCTGATCAGTGCCATCCAATCAAATTTCATTAACATGTTTTATTCTACCGTACACTCATTAAATCAGATTAAACCAACATATTTCAAATATTTTCATATTATTCAAACAGTTCATCATTCATCAAAATGGATCTAATACTATAACTTTTCATCAAAACATATCATCATGCTCACAACATCACCATAAAACATATCATGAATATGATCAAATCATCACTACTCCATCCGTACCTATTACAACTAACCATATTTCAACATTTATTCAATCAAATCCATATCACAACCATGATTTAAAACCAATCAGCAAGCATATGTCCTGTTCTAAGTTAACAGCTTGTTACAAGAATTTTACCAAAACCCTATCATCAGCCTATTCATCATACACGCCTTATTTCACCAAACAGCCATATTGCACAAGACCACTGTTTCACAATTTGCATATTATCACAAAAAGAAAAACATCACATATCGAAACATCAAGTAATGACGAGTGCCAATCAATCATCAAATCCTAGTTCAAATCTCCCCATATTCATGTTTTGAGCCAATCAAACAGTGACAGTTGTTTTTAGTAGCTGAAACAATTTTTGGGACCCTTTGTGCACATAAAAATCAAAACAAATAGCCAATCATCTACAAGATCTAAACACAAAATGTGAGTAAACTAACCGAAGGGTTAGGGTGTGACCCAAGACTGAACCAGGCTGGCCTCATCCGAACCAGCCACCACGTGAAGCCCACCGGGAATTAAAGCACCACCGCCACCGTAAGGTTCATCCGACGTGACTCCGGTGGCGAACGCCGCCGTCGACCACCACCATCAACATCGTCATCATCAGCAACAGGTGGTCATCCTCATCATCGACAACCATACATAATCGTCCCCTTCCTTGCTGCTATCACTGATTGGTTGCGCCGCCACTCGCAGCGGTTCTGTTTCCGTCAAGATCTCTCTCTCTCACCTCCGACTCTCTCTCTTTCTCTCTCTCTCGCTTTATCTCTAGATATGCAGATTAAGAGGGGTGTGTGTGTGTTACAGGGAAAAAGAAGGAATGGAGAAGATTTTGGTGTAGATGGCCTAAAAATGGCGTCGGTGGAGTCGCCGGAGAACAGCTCCGACCGCCGGAGTTTAAAGGGAGGAGACGGAGAGTATTTGTCGGCTGCTTTAGGTGCACTTTTAGGGTTTTGTGTTTTTGAAAAATGAAGGGGGAGAGGATTAAGTGTGTATAAATAGGTAGGGTTTAGGTTTAGGGAGTGGGCTTGGGCTTAGCCCGAGTGTGCGAGTTCATCTAACGACTACGCGTCTCAACCGACTGGCCCGGTTTATCTGTAAGATAACGGTAAATGAAATAAGTACCCGAACAATCCTTTCATCACGGATTTTTTTTTTTTAATACATAATAATAATAAGGATAATATTAATAATAAAAATAAGTGTGCGTATTACTAAAATGCCCTTCTCTCGACAACGAGAGTACGGGTTGTCACATATGTTTCTTTGTTTGAGTGGACCATTAGTCATATATTGTAGAACTTGCAACTTTTGATACGTTTGAGACCATAGACTGAATACAAGCACGAGAATGATTAAGGCATTAGGTGAAACCTTTTCTCTTAAAACCATTTATCCATCCTTACCCAAATAAATCCCCTAGTCACCCACTTTGAGCCTAAACCTTTCGTTTGATCACCCTATAGCCCATAACCTTAAACTTTTTTCTTTTAAACCCGTGTGATGGAAATTCGATTATAGGAGTCGTATTTGTATAGTTGTTCTTGATTTTTTGCATATATGTTAAAAAATATCAGAAAATATTATGAAAAAGAATTGGAAATCGTTGAAGAAAAACACAAAAAGAAGTGTTAGTAGTTGTCGAATAAAAGGGTGAAAGATTATTGCCCATAGTTGATGTTTATATTTAGTTTTGTTTAAGTTAGTGGTTTGTAATAAAAATCGAATTTTCATCGCCTTAGCCACTTTAAAATATCCTAATTCCTACCCTTAGCCTAGCCCCGTTACAACCCTTACAAAGACCTTATGACTTGTGCTTAGTGTTCGTGATCAATGGTGGAGGATGATTGAGTTGCAAGCTTATGCGGGTATATGTTCTAATCGGTTTTGAGTGAATAGTCCTTGAAGTGCTAATACATTATAAACATTAGCCAATTTACAAGCCGAGTGGAGAGAACATTGTAAGGGATGTGCATGAATTGTTGGTTTCACGGGCGGGTTAATCTTGGATAACCACTTTTACATGATTAATCATTTATTGCTAAATATGTGAAAATTGTAAAAAGTTTGAGCTTGGGCATTACAATTGACCTTAACCTTAGTCTCGGGAATGGGGAACGTATTTCTCGTTCGACCCACGTGAAAGTGAAAAACAGATTTGCTTGAGGGCAAGCAAAAGACAAGTGTGGGGATGTGATACGTGGTCGAAAACCGGTGATCGTTTGTGCCTAAGTTGATGTTTTTACGCAGCTTTTAATCTTGAGTAGCCTACTTTTAATGGGATTTGTGTTTTACAGGTCTAAAAGAGTTTAAGGAGCTAATCAGGAGCCAAACGGAGCACCGGGACGCGAATCGGGTCAACCGGGATCAAGAAATGAAAAACAGAAAACAAGTTGGTGTTAACCATGAAGATTGGATGTGTTGTAGGGAATGTTAATGGATTTAAAATGAATATATTATAAGATGGAATGATAGAGGGCTGAATTACGAGTACATGGGCGAAAACGGTGAGTAAAACGGAGTTATAACGAAGAAGTTATGAAGAAAACAGTTTCGGACGAAACTGGCAAAACTAGGTAGCGTCGGAGACGCCCAAAAGGGCCGTCGGCGACGGCCTCTGGTTTGTTCTGTCGGCCAGAAACCTCCGTAAACAGCTAATTAAGCCGTCGGGCGAAACTGATACTTAAGGGGCCGTCGGGGACGCCCTAAATGGCCGTCGGCGACGCCACCTGCATTCTCACTTCGCGAAAAACTTGATTTTTGAGTTGGGGGACGAGTTATAACATCAATTTTGACCAAGAAACGGGAGTTACACTTGTTTTTCAAGTTTTAATATCATCTTGGAGCCTATTATCCTTATCTATCACTTACCATTCCATCCAACATATACACACAACCCGAATCAAGAACGAAATCAACATCATCTTCTTGATTCCAAACCCTAGCTCCATCAATCCATCAATCCACTCAACCATTCATCCACCATCACTCCTATCAACCCGAATCAAGAACAAATCACCATCATCTTCTTGAATCGAAACCCTAGAACCATCATACTATCAATCCACTCAACCACTCACCATCATCACTCATCCTAAACCCTAACCCTCATCATTCACCATTCTACAAGTTCCAAGATGATTCAATTCAAGTTTCCATCATCCGTTGATCGTGCCATTTTCACCATGAGCGGCTAATTCCTTGGAGGTTTCACCCCGGTGTAGGTTATTGTAAGTCTAGGGTTTAAACATTGTTCTTGGTTTGAGTTTGTGACAATTTGCTATTTGATTTTGAAGCTTATGACAATTGTCTTGCATTTGTATTGAATTCATAAATTGTCGAGTGAAGATTAAATTTGACTTTATGAAATGTTTATGTGCAATTATGCCTTGTCTAGGTTAGAGTTTACATGTTCTTGGTAACAAAGTGCATTGTGGTCCGTTATCTATAACGTTGATAGCTTTTGGCACCTAAGCCTCGCGACACTAAATCCGTTAATCATATTTGCAATTGATTCAAACCTAAAACGTGTAGAAACCCTAGGATTTCAATTACCGAACCGGGTGTGAACCTTGTTTTCTTATCTTTGTTCAACCAATCAATTTTAATTCTTGCAATTTATTAATCACTAGTAGTTAATCCATTCAATCATTTTAGTAATTCTAATTCACATCTTTCAATTAAACAAAAATACAAAAACATATCATAGCAAAATTCATAAGTGTGACATCTTTTCATAATTCAATCGAATCCATTCGCAAACCACATACTCTTCGTAGTTCGACCCCTTACTACCACTAGCTATTTGTTAAGGGTAATTTGGGATTATAAATATTATCTTTGACCGGAGCGCGACACTCCGATCACAGTCCCATTGAAGCCAATCATGTGTTGACTCATTTGTGTGATTCTGATAACGTTCCTTTAAATGATATGTCTGCTTATCAAAAATTGGTAGGAAAGTTAATCTATTTGTCTCACACTCATCCTAACATTGCATATGTTGTGCATTATTTGAGTCAGTATATGCATAAATCTTTAAGTGCTCATTTTAAAATTGCGTTAAGAGTTTTGAGATATCTTAAAGGTTCCCCTGGTAAGGGAGTTTTGTTTGAAAAAAAAATGAACTTTTTCAATTAAAAGGTTTTGCAGATTCTGATTGGGGAAAGTGTTTGGAGTCAAGGAAATCCATTACTGGATTTTGTGTTTTTTTGGGCTCTAATTTGATTTCATGGAAAATAAAAAAGCAGTCCACCATTCCGCAGTCATCTGCGGAGGCCGAATACCGGTCAATGTGTGCTACCACATGTGAACTCATTTAGTTATCAAATGTTTTAAAAGAGTTAGAATGTTCCTATTCACCTTCCTGTATCTCTTTTCTGTGACAATTCTGCTGCTATTTCAATAGCTGCAAATCCAGTCTTTCATGACAAGACTAAACATTTTGAAATTGATCTATTTTTCCTTCGAGAAAAAGTTTCTATAGGTGTTACTAAAATTGAAGGAGTTGCTTCTTCTGAGCAAGCAGCTGACACTTTTACCAAAGGTTTGTTGTTTAACTCTCATGAAAAAGCATGTCAAGTGCTCAATCTTCATGACGAGTTCAAATATTGAATTGTGGGGGGTGTTAAAATAAAAGCATCTCAATTCATTATTTTTTATATTTTATAGAGTTAATTACACAAATGGGTTATGTGGTTTATACCTAATTTCGCCTTTGGGTACTAACTTTTTTTAACAGGTTTAGGTTTTATGGTTTCAATTTTGTAACACCTTTGGGCACTAACACCAAAATTTGTTAATTAATGACTAAAATACCCTTGCATTTTTTTTAAGTTTATCAAAGTAACACATTTGGGTACTAACACATAATTTTATTTAAGTTTAAATCAATTTTACAAAATCTATTTATTTTTTTATTTTCATATTTTTATTAAATTTCTTATTTAACATAAAATCTACTTGTTACACTAGTTTTTTTTAAATAGATTTTTAAGTAAAATCTACTAGCTATATACTTTTATGTATATTAAATTTCTTACTCGTTTTAAATAATGTAAACCTTACTCGTTTTCAATTTTGGATAGATATGATTGATAATAATAAATATCTTTCATGTAAAAAAAATTACATTTACATTTTTAAACTCGTTTTTTTATTCATTTACATTTTATTATTTTAGAAAGATATTTAATTTACATAAAATCTGTTAGTTACACCAGTAAAATCTACTAGCTATATAGTTTTATGTAAAAAACGAGTTTAAAAAAGGCTTAATTTTTTTTAGTTTTATCTACAATACCTAGCTATATATTTTATCTAGGAAAATTGGTTTTTAATAAACCAACATTTGTCCCGTTGGTAAATAATAATCTTATCTACGTAATTGGTATACAATAATCATACCTATTAACATGTTGGTTCTTAATGAACTTCCGTTAATTATTTTTAACTGAAGTTAGTTTTTAAGTTTTATTTATTACACAAACAGTCCATGTAGTTATAATTTACTAGTTTTAACTATTTTGTAAAACAAAAAAACATCAAGGCCCATGTAACGAAGTTAGTTTTTTGTTTTATATGAATTCATATATTATAAAAAACAAACTAAATGAACAGTGAATTCATATATGATAAAATAACAAACTATTAGAATATGGGGTATGGGGCGGGGGTTGTGGCGTGGGTTGGGTACAAACGCCCAAGTCATCACCCCGGGTGGGCTTAGGTTTCGGCATGGCCCCTTGGGCGGGGGTTGTGGCGTGGGTTGGGTACAAACGCCCAAGTCACCACCCCGGTGGGATTGGGTTTCGGCGTGGCCCCTTGGACGGGGGTTTCAGCCCGGACGTTGGACGGGGCTATCAAGATGACATGGCATGATCTCATTGGCCAAGACAAGTAGCCGTTTGGGCAAGCCGTAGGCCAACGGCTATGTGTTTAAAAAAAATTATTCACTATAAATACTCACACTTCTATTCATTTTTTTACCACAACTACTCCACCTCTTCTATAATCATCTCTATCTTATTTAAAAAAAAATTCTCATCCAACCACAATACGAAAAATGAATCCTCATAATCGTGGTTTTGACCCGAACAATCCGTGGGCATTCCAAGAAACACCTAGCCCAGCATCCAATCGTCCAATTGCTCCCTTTTTAATACACTCCACGATGCCGGATATGGCTGGTTACGCATCGTTTATCTCTAATCGTTTGAAGAATGATGTCGGTCGAAAACACCAATGCCTTTCGCGCAACACGCGTCATTGAAAAACACTAGTTATACTCTATGTAAAATCAATGTTAAAGTTAAAAGACAGTTTCCCAAAATATCATCCAACACTAAATTAATAATGTGTGGTGTCCACTAGAAAATGACACCGACGGTCGATAATAGCTGAAAATTATGAGAAAAAGATATTTAAATGACATTGATGGGTTTTGTCGTTGATTGAACAAGAAATATTTGAGGGTTGTCTGGCTATGGCATGTGCATGCATACAAGAAATATATAATATTGAAATTTAATCATCATTGATACAAGAAATATGAGGGACGTCGTGGCTATGGCATGTGCATGCATGCAAGAAGTAATTGAGGGTTGTCGGTGGCTATGCCCACCGACTTTGTAATTTAAGATATAGTATAATATAATATACCGACATTTATTTTATTAAAAATTTATAATAACAAACATTTTACCCGCTTAAATATCCAAAAATAAATATAAAATTTGAAACCTTTCACTTAACATTAACCAAACAACAAGGACCAAAAATGACTCGCACAATGTAAACAATGAGCCGGGGACATAAAACAAGAGCTTCACAAAAATATGTCATTAGACCGGACGGTATGGGGGACGGCCCCAGGCCCATCCCCTTGCCGCCGCCCCAGCAATGCCACCCCCTTGCTTCGTCGCCGCCCCAGGCTCGTCCCCTTCGTCCGCTGCTGGCCGCCCAAGCCGGGCCTTACCCACTCACACACACCTATACATAAACACATACATATATATATAAAGGTTTTCATTCCCCACCCTCTAGGTACATACCATTTAGGCCTATCCTCACACCCATTTACATGGTGACCCATCCCCTTAGGGATGAGCCTCACCATACCTTCCAGCCTTAGTAGTATGCCACATATTAAAAAAAAAAAAAAAGAAGAAGCATGCCATATAGACATTGTATGTCGGCTTAAGACATGAGTTGGTACATTATGCTGACTCACATAACACCTTCCCCCTCGCTCAAGAGTGCACGTTGGGCCAGTTCATCTACCTCATTATTTTTAACTAAAAATGGTTATAGAAAAATTTTATGAAATTCATAGTTATATTTGATTATATCCAATTAAATGATGTTGTCATTAAAAATATATTAAATAAACTCTATGAATTTACTACATATACATTTTTAAGTTGAGGAAATAGTCTCAGACAGCTTGTCAGGCACTTCCCAATTGGAACAAGCCATTTTTAATTTAATTTTATTCTCACTTTAAAATTACGCTTTCGTGATTCGTTTAAAATTACGTTTTTACCCCCAGCTTAAAATAAAATTATAATTTTATTATAATTATATTATAATTATAATTATAATAATAGAAGCAATGAATAGTGTTTTTAATATTATAATAATATATACAGTTTTTTAGTATATATATATATATATATATATAGGGGAACGCTAAAATGAGAACCACCTCGAGTTGTAAGAACCGCGAGAACTACACCGTATGGGGCGAGGTGGACCAAATTATTTTTTCATAAACGTAGATACATGTATTATAAGCACATTTGTAAAAAAAAATTCAAAAAAAAATGTCGTGTGTGGAGTTTTGAGCACCACAAGTTTGTATTTACGGGACCCGTAAATCTGGCCGGAAAATTTACGGTACCCGTAAATGCACACTTGAGGTGCTCAAAAACTTTTTTTTTTTGAATTTTTTTTTACAAATGTGCTTATAATACATGTATCTACGTTTATGAAAAAAAAAAATTTGGTCCACCTCGCCCCGTACGGTGTAGTTCTCGCGGTTCTTACAACTCGAGGTGGTTCTCATTTTAGCGTGATCATATATATATATATATATATATATATATATATATATTATATAGAGGCCAATGAATAGTGCTTTTAATATTATAATAATATATACAGTTTTTTAATACTTTTATTATTTAATATTCTAATAATAATTATTTCTTTACTTCTTAAGTTGGATAAGCTTTGTGTCAACCGGTACTTGTATCGAAAATACATGTACGGTCCGGTTCGTTATCGGTACATGAAGGTAAAAACCGGCAACAAACTGGTACAGTTATCGGTACATGAAGGTAAAAACCGGCACCAGCCTGGTACAGAAAACGCTAAAATTCGGTACCAAAATGATTTTGAAAATCTTTTAGTTCGGGAAATTTGGTACTTCTACCCGGTACCATTTGCTCATCTCTGATCATCCGTACCGTACGAACAACAACGGTATCGTTCAACTTTTTTTGTTGATTTTTTCAACTTTAATGATTTCTTATTTTCAGTTTCAGGGGTAGGGATGAGCTCGGTGTCAATTGATAACAATACCGAAAATACCAGTTGCGGTACCGGTATATGAAGGTAAAAACCGGTAGGCGCTAAAAGTCGGTACCGAATTTGTACTTAAGATCTTTCGGTTCGGGAAATTCAGTATCGGTACCCAGTACCATTTGCTTATCTCTGACCATGGCTTTACCATAAAACTTTTTTTGTTGATTTTCTTTGGGTTGTCTTGTAGTGTTGTTTCTATATTTTCTTTTTATTCTTGTCAGCGGTTTCGTGCGCAACGCTCTCATAGTGATTTCAAAACACATGTAAACACAGACTAAATAACAAAAGAAGTTAGTCGCAACGCGACGATCGTGAGAAAACTAGTTAAAACAAATTCTGATGAGCATTATAGTATAGAATTTAAAATAGTTATATATGAATTAAAAATTTACATAATGTTTTAATTGGTTAAATAATCCCCACAACAATTCTGATGAGCATTATAGTATAGAATTAGTCACAAAAGTCACAAATTTTGCATCTGATAAATTGTAGGATAGATGTACAAATAATTTTTTTTTGCATTTTATCAAATATTTGATGTCCATATCAACATCCATTTCAAGATAAGTTCAAGTATTTGAGGCTTAAAACCGTGTCGTGCTTTGGTCGACCCTTTTATGTTCGTTACTTCGTTTGTTAATATAAGTAATGGCACGTGACTTTAGTAAAAATTTAAACAAATAATTACTTCCTTTTATGTTCATTGGTTGTCCTTTTAATTGCTTTGGTTTATTTATCTCTCATTCCGAGCTAACAAACTTGAGTTTATAAATGGGTGGTTTGAACTAATAAATGAAATTTTTGAAAGTGAAGAGTTGACGAAACACTTCAAAAGAGAATTTATTTCACCTTTAGAAGTTAATTGTTAAAGGAAAGTTATTCTGGTGAGAAACAGTTTAACATGCGGATGTTACAAATAACTAAAGTAACTATGTTTGAACTAAAGTAATTATCATTGTGCTACTTCAAAACTTTATCGTAATTGTTTGTATTTCATCTTAGAGGAGCCGACATCATAACATTAGGATGAGGGACCTAAATCGGATCTTGGTGTTTCTCTAGTCCTCCACCCACACCAATGCAGATTTGGGTAGCAACGCTAACTTGGGTGAGACTTGTTTAGGTTTTGTAATTTATAACGGAGGAGGTATCCATACATTCCCCAAAAGTATTTACACATTCCCTAACCCAAAATGCCACTCATTGCCCAATACGCCTCAAACTGGCCCCACCAATACGCTCCTCATTGCCTAATACGTTTGAAAATGGTCCCTACCATCTAATTAATGCCAATCATTGAATGTGAGCCAATGATTACCAATGATTGGGATGTAAGTAACTTTATTTTGATAGGGTTTTGTATGGAGAAGTTGTGAAATATTTATATAAGAAAATTAATATTTTTTTTTATAAAATGTTGTTATAAAAATTGTGTTAGTATTATAAAACTTCATATTTTTAGGAAATGAACTGTGTATATTTTTAATAAAAAAATGTGCATATGTTTTTTTATTAAGTATTATTATTAAAAACTTCATATTTTTATGAAATGAATTGTGTATATTATATAATGCGAATTTTTTAGGAAAATTGGTTTTTAATAAACCAACCTTTGCCCCATTGGTAAATAATAATCCTACCTACAGATTTGGTAGTTAATAATCCTACGTTTCAATATGTTGGTACTCAATGGACCTCTGTTAGTTTTTTTTTAACTGAAGTTAGTTTTTAAGTTTTATTTATTACACAAACAGTCCCTGTAGTTATAAAAAAAATCATAAAAATAAAAAAAAACTAAAAAATCAAAAAAATTCAAAAAAATCATAAAAATTCTAAAAACATCAAAAAAATCATAGAAAATCAAAAAAATCATAAAAAATCATAAAAATACTAAAAAAATCATAAAAATCATAAAAATCGTAAAAAACCGTTTCGACCCGTACCGTTTCGACGCGAACCGTTTTCGACCCGGACCGTTTCGACCCAGACCGTTTTCGACCCGGACTGCCACCACCACCACCACCACCACAGCACCGCCACCGCCACCACCACCACCACCACCACCACCACCGCACCGCCACCACCACCACCACAGCACCGCCACCACCACCACCACCACCACAGCACCGCAACCGCCACCACCACCACCACAGCACCGCCACCACCACCACCACCACCGTTTTCGAAACGGTCCGGGTCGAAAACGGTCTGGGTCGAAACGGTCCGGGTCGAAAACGGTTCGGGTCGAAACGGTACGCGTCGAAACGGTCCGGGTCGAAAACGGTTCGGGTCGAAACGGTACGCGTCGAAACGGTACGGGTCGAAACGGTACGGGTCGAAACGGTCCGGGTCGAAAACGGTTTGGGTCGAAACGGTACGCGTCGAAACGGTACGGGTCGAAACGGTACGGGTCGAAACGGTACGGGTCGAAACGGTCCGGGTCGAAACGGTACGGGTCGAAACGGTCCGGGTCGAAACGGTATGGTTCGAAACGGTTCGCGTCGAAACGGTACGGTTCGAAACGGTTTTTAATGATTTTTTTAGAATTTTTTTGATTTTTTATGATTTTTTTGATTTTTTTAGAATTTTTTTGATTTTTTTAGAATTTTTATGATTTTTTTTTATTTTTTAGATTTTTTTTTATTTTTATGATTTTTTTTATAACTACAGGGACTGTTTGTGTAAGAAATAAAACTTAAAACTAGTAAATTATAACTACAGGGACTGTTTGTGTAATAAATAAAACTTAAAAACTAACTTCAGTTAAAAAAAATTAACGGAGGTCCATTGAGTAACAACATATTGAAACGTAGGATTATTAACTACCAAATCTGTAGGTAGGATTATTATTTACCAATGGGGCAAATGTTGGTTTATTAAAAACCAATTTTCCAATTTTTTATAAGTATTATTAAATGTCAATTTTTTTTTATAAAACGAATTGTATATATTATAACATAGTTTTTTATTTATGAATTATTATTATGTCTTTAATTGTCAAAATTTTTAAATGTCAAATTTTTATTAAACGAGTTTTATTTAATATTACTAAATGAGTATTATTACGTCTTTAATTGTCAAACTTTTAAATGTCAAATTTTATTAAATGGGTATATTATAACGTTTTATTAAATGTCAACTTTTTTATTTATCAATTATTATTATGTGTTTAATTGTTTCCATAACGGAATGTGTATGTTATAAAATGTCAAATCTTTATGTCTTTAATTGTTTTTCACTTGTCGTTTATTAACCATAACGCAACAAGAAGCGTAATTCAAAATGTAATTAAACATCGTTTTATATTAATACACAAATCATGTAACTTTGATACAGAATGTAACGACTAAACCCTAAACCGCTAATTGTTACATATTCTTGAATTCCTGTACAGGAAAACGATGGGTGCAGCATACACAATTTCGCGACAGGCCGGCGGTCTTGAAATTGCGTGCCGAACCCTACCTTCCAACGGGATTTCTGCTTCACATCTACCACACTGAGATGGCACAAGGGATCAGGAGGATGGAGCGGTGGAGTCGGCATTTCCTTTATTAACCACCGTCCAGTCTTCCGCGTCTTGTCAGGATGGTGAGCGAAGTGGCATTCACGTTGGTGGAAGGCTCGTGAGAACACTAATGAACTCCTCTCTTGGAAGGACATGTTACAGAGCAGACTGCGTTAGCTAGCGTCACTGGGAGTTGACGAGGCAACAGGCTACTCCGATAACACGTAATCCTAGATCGGCGTTCTAGTGCATGAATCTGAAATACGAACGTAGTTTCTCCATAAGGATTACGCTACCACCACCGTCAAAACACCTACTTTCGATATGCTGTTAATAAAAAATACAATTTAGCATTAGACTCGACATTCGAAAATATATTGTAAAAATAAAAAAAGCAAACAAAACACCACCATAGCCGACCCACCACCACCACAACTGACCCACCACCACCACCAACACAACCGACCCACCACCACCAACCCAGCCGACCCACCCCCACCACCACCCTAGTCGACCCACCACCACCACCACAACCACCCCAGCCGGCCCACCAACACCACCACAGCCGACCCACCACCACCACACACAACCTACCCACCACAACCACAACCCCAACACCACCACAAACGGCCAAAATAAAACCACAAAAAAACAAACCTTGAATATTCCGACCCTATAGACCGATACGAGAGCGAAAACTATACGAGAGACGCGTGTGGTCCCCTTCCGGATTGTCATCGTGTGGTCCAGAACTCGGTCCAAAATACCTTTACATATGTGTACTTGTTCGAACGTTTTAACTATAAAAAGAAAAAGAAATGAAACTGAACTTCAATGAGACCCGTATGGGTCGATGAGAGTCGTATGCAAGTGGGGTGTCACAAATGTCCTGTCAACTTTTGAGAAAAAAGTAGATGTATATGGGTCTCATCGGGCTATACGAGGCATATGGGCTGAAAAGTTGTCAGCCTCCATACCCACAATATGCGCGTATGGGCCTATGAGCGGCATATTGGTTTGTTTGTTTTTTTTAAAAGCTTGTATATGTTGGTTGCAAATGTCGGGTATTTTTGTCATCCTTACTTGCCACAGTGGTTGTTTGCAAATTCAGAAATATACACCATCTTCACAATCACAAATGCACAATGGTTGTTTGCAAATGTGTTAGGACGGCTGCACTAAGAACATCTTGGACTGAAGCTAATCCCGGACATCAATTTTACACTTGCCACAGTATGGTATGTTTTTAATCCCATACCCGGTTATAAAAATATAAATTAAAAAAAATCGGGTAGGGATGGCAAAAACACCCGAGCCCGATGGGTATACCCGAAACCCGACACAAATGGGACAGGTATACCCAATACCCGATGGGTATTGGGCCGGGTATCGGATTAGTTTTAGAAATTTTCGCGGGTATGGGTCGGGTATGGGATTAGGAGATACCCGACCCGATTAACCGAAACGACATACCCGTTTACCCGAACTATATACCCGATCATATACCCGAATTTTTAATGTATTTTTTTCCATTAACCTTGTATATTAGTGATTTATTTTAGTATGTTCATAATGTAAAAAAGTAAATTTTCTTTTAATATATGTATTTGATAATAGTATTTATATATTGTATGTTGTGAAGCATATAAATGTAAGTGTATAAGTATCATAAAGTTATTATTAATTTATAATAAAACTTATATGTATGTAATGTACATTTTTAATTTATAATAATTGTTGTATAAATAAAATTATATAACAATTATAATAGTAAAAGATGTATTTGGAAATCTCAACGTATATCTTTTAACAAACAAATGGGTATACCCGATACCCGTGGGTATACCCGAAACCCGACGGGTAATTACCCGACAAATACCCGACAGGTATTGGGTCGGGTATGGGACACAATTTTACAACCGGTTATGGGTATGGGATTACCAATACCCGCCCCAAACCCGACCCATTGCCATCCCTAAAATCGGGTATATGATCGGGTATATAGTCGGGTATTTTTGTCATCCTTACTTTGAAACACTAATTCCTCTTCCGTGTCAACATTCTAAGTGCAACTTCTTTGTGTGGGTCGATCCTCCCATGTGTCGTCGGGCATGTGTGGTCATCAAAAAACTGATGGATACGAAGGCTGTGCTTGAAAACGAAGTCAAGCATTTGAGAGAGGAGGTTCGAATTTATAAATTGCAAGAAGCGGAATTTGAAGATAATCATTCAAGGGTTGTTCGTAAGAGGGAAAGTTGTTTGATAATCAGTTGGATTTTTTTTGTGCTTTTTGTCTTGTTATTTTTCATTGTTAGTATGTAAGTTTATGCAAGACATGTAATCGAATATTAGTTATAAATGTCATTTTTTAATATTATTATAAATATTAAGTTTTTAAAAAAATGTTATTTTTTTATAATAAGTCCACTAAGCATAAATAACTAAGCATAAATAACAAAACGAATAAACATTCATCAAGTTACAAATGTTTAAACATACCAAAATGAAATAAATACTTGTCCATAGATGCCCAACACAACCAAAATAAACAAAAAGAAATAAATATTTGTTCATACATGCCCACAAATGTTTAACAAAATAAAGTTCACCCAACAAATAGAATTACTAATCCTCCATGTCCTCATCGGTGTCGTCAGAATCATCCCCGTCACCTGTCATATGGATCTGCGTAGCGGACGTGCCTGCCTCCGTCCCGGACGGGCCTGCCTCCATGTCGGTACCCGGATTCACTCGTGGATGTGGCAGGGGTCGAACCGCCAACCCCGCCTGGGTACGTCTCTCAGCCTCACTAGCCATCACCCACTCCATCAAATCCTCCATCCGGTCCATCCGCCTGTCCATCCGCTGAAACTGCTGTGTCTAGCTCGCCATCATGCCATCCTGACCCGCCACCAGCCTCTCAAGGAGACGTTGGGTGGACTGAGGCAACCGCACTGCATGATAAACGCGTTGTGGAATCTGTGGCGGCTCCTGCGGATGCCCCTGGTCTACCTGAGGCTCCATGTCTCCATCCATAACAGGCACGTCAGCAATATGCGACATCTTCACCTCCCCAGCCTCGAGCAGTGCCTGGTGGACTATCGGCCCGGGTACAAAAATCTGTCCATCATTACCAACAAACCGATGCCCGAGATCCGGAAAGTTCACCGCAATCTTCATCCCTCTCATCGTCCTAAGATCTAAGGGCTCGGAAGGAGCTGGGGCCGGCATATCCTCAAGGAATGGGAAATACCGGCCGCAATGCTGGGCAATACGCGTGATAAATGCCCCTCCAATCAAACGGCTACGCCTCTGCCGTTTGCCGTACGAGGCGAAATACTCCGCCAGACAGCGATGGAGGCCGCACGGTGTGCCCGTATATAAGCAGTACAGAAAGAACAGATCCACCTTCGTGACCCACTCGTTGCTTTTGCCACCAGCAGAGATCGACGTGGCAATGCAGCGGTGTATGTAGCGAACGAGTGGGTCAGGAATCGACGATACTCGGGCCTTCTTACCAAAGGGTTCAGGACATAGGGTGGGCCACCAAGCAAACAACTAATCATCAGGCATAGCCGTGATCGCGGTGGTATAGATGTCCTGAACCAACTCATCCTCGGTATAGAACCCGGTGGCGACAGGAAACTGACGCAGTGACATATTTTGTCGCTGCCCGAACAAACAGAAAGATACCTCGGTAGGCGGTGGTTCCACTTTCGGTGGTTCCACTTTCAGATTGTCTGACACACTTGTCTGCATGCTTGCAGGTCGTTAGATACTTGATATGGACTTGCTATCTGGGAGTGCTGGAGTGGTCGTGGGTCGAGCCTCTTGGATACTTGTTACGATGACTTTAAACTCATGTTTTGGAAACAATTGACTTACATTTTTGTGTTATGCTTCCGCTGAATACTTAATTTGGTTTAACTTATGGTTTGGATTTATATTTGAAATGAAAGGAATGTTTTATTTAATTTATGAGTTCAATGTGATTGGTGGCTTGGATCCTGGTACGTCACACGCCTCGCAGGGGTTTCCGCATGTGGTATTTTGGGGGTGTGACAGTTTGGTATCAGAGCCACTGGTTATAGTGAACTTGGTTTTAAAACGTTTTTATAAAACCAGACTATAACCAAACAACTTCAAAAATCAACCATGACACTCAGCTCCAGATTGCAAGGTTCGTCCTCTGTTTACTTTACGCTTTATTTGTTTAGTAGTCACACACACTCACAGCTTGCATGAAACGACATACTAGATACTATGGTGAATTGATAGTGTGACACTACTCTTCGACTTTTGTGATACGTAATCCTGTAGTACCTTCTGTTTTGCTATTTGAATGCGGGGGAAACTTTTAACATAAGTTAAGAGTCACTGAGATAAGCATGCAAATTGCCTTATTATTTTGGGTGCACACATAATAATAACGTGAGGTGCATGTAAGTCCCAGTGAGGCTTAACGAGTGTGAGAAAGGTTCTGCCCTATTGTATGTGAAATTGGTGGTTGTAGACTTTAACGTGATACTTGACTTTTACCCCATCTCGACTCCTAAATTTGTTCTCTCTCCATATATAGAATCATGAGTGGACGAGGACACGGACGTGGCAACATCAACATGACTCAAGCTGAGTTGACAAATCTGATAAACACACGTGTGGCTAAGGCTCTGGCAGCCTACCAAGCTGGTACGAAATGTACCAAATACTTTTTAATCCTATGTCGTGTACACAACTCTTACTCCTGTGTTGTAGTTTCTTTCGTTCAGCGCATCCAAACAACCAGCCTGCGTGCACGTTTAAAACATTTATGGATTGTAAGCCGCAGACCTTCAGTGGGACTGAAGGGGCTGTAGGACTTCTGCGATGGTTTGAGAAGGGAGAATCGGTATTTACGATGTGCAACTGTCCTGCTGGGGACAGAGTGAAGTATGCTACGGTCGAGGATGGTGCCCTGACATGGTGGAATGCCCAGGTTCAGCTGTTGGGCATCGAAGAGGCTAATGCCACTACTTGGGACAACTTCAAGGAGTTGATCAGGGAGGAGTATTGTCCTCGTGATGAGATTCAGAAACTGGAAAATGAGCATTACGATCTAAAGATGGTGGGATTCGAGATTGAAGCATACGTGAAGCGGTCGCATGAGTTGGCTATCATGTGCCCGAATTTGTCCCGACCTCCGCACCGGAGAATAGAACTGTTCATCAAAGGGTTAGCTCCACGAGTGAAAGGTTTGGTTACTGCAGCCAACCTCAACAACTTAACACAGATTGTTCGTTTGGCTCACAAAATCACCGATCAAGAGGTGGAGAGTGGTTCACTACCACCGCGTATTTCTGCCACTACTACTGCTACAACCACAGCTACTACGCCTGCTAGCGACAATAAACGGAAATGGAACGATGCTGACAAGGCAACTAGTGTCAGTCAATCACAGAAGAGGCCGGACAACAGCAACAGCCGCAGTTTTAGTCAGTCATCCTCAGTTAACCAAGGTCAGGGCAGTAATCAGAATCAGGGCTCATATGTTGGGAAGAAGCCGCAGTGCAACAATTGTGGCTATCATCACGACGGGCAGTGTATCCGAGCTTGCCAAAGGTGTGAGAAAGTGGGCCATGAGGCCAAAGATTGTAGAGCCCCACAGCTAAAGCAGCAGCAACAGCAAAATCAGCAGTATCAACGACAGCAAAAGCAACCACCCCATCAGAACCAGGGTTTTAATAAGGGGTGTTTCCAGTGTGGGGATGAGGGCCACTTCAAGCGGGATTGCCCTCAGTTAAATCAGAATGCCAACGACAACAACCACCAGAATAATAACAACAATGCTGGAAACAACAACAACAACGGAAACAATGGGAGCAATGGTGCTCCTGGAATTCACGATCGGTGCTGGTGATGCTAGAAACGACGGCAATGTCATGACTGGTAAGTTTTCTGTGAACAATCTTATTGCTTCTGTGTTATTTGATTCTGGTGCCGATTGGAGTTATGTGTCCCTAGAGTTCAGTCAGCGCTTAAGGTTAACTCCAACACCTTTAGAAGTTAAGCACGTAGTAGAACTAGCTGATGGTAAAGCGATAGAACCTTCGCATGCCCTTTTTGGGTGTAAATTAGACCTTGTAGGTCAGGTGTTTGATATTGACCTCCTTCCTGTTACCCTCGGTAGTTTTAACGTAGTGGTTGGTATGGATTGGTTGTCTAAACATCAAGCTGAGATTCTATGCAAGGAGAAAATCGTACGCATTCCTCTCCCTAGTGAAGAGTCATTATCGGTACAAGGGCATCGTAGTGGGACGATGGTTGGTATTATCTCGGCCATGCAAGCGCATAAATGTTTACGAAAGGGGTATCCTGCTATCCTAGCACTTGTCACTGGCACTCCATCAGAAGAGAGAAGGATAGAAGATCTGCCAGTTGTTCGTGAGTTTCCTGATGTATTCCCTGAGGAACTACTTGGTTTACCTCCTCACAGTCAAGTAGAATTTTAGATCGAACTTGCACCAGGAGCAGCTCCAATTGCTCGTGCTCCTTATCGTCTTGCACCGGGAGAATTACAAGAGTTATCTAACCAACTTCAAGAACTGTTGGATAGGGGTTTTATCCGACCCAGTTCTTCGCCTTGGGGAGCCCCAGTGCTGTTTGTAAAGAAGAAAGACGGGTCCTTTCGCATGTGAATTGATTATCGGGAACTCAACAAGGTGACTATGAAGAACCGTTATCCATTGCCACGTATCGACGACTTATTTGATCAGTTGCAAGGATCAAGTGTTTATTCGAAGATTGACTTAAGATCGGGATATCATCAGATGAGAGTCCGAGAGGAAGATGTTCCTAAGACGGCTTTTCGAACGTGCTATGGGCACTATGAGTTCTTAGTTATGCCGTTTGGGTTGACGAATGCACCAGCGGTCTTCATGGATCTCATGAACCGTGTATGCAAACCATATCTTGACGATTTCGTTATAGTATTCATCGACGACATTTTGATATACTCGAAGAGCAAGGAAGATCACGAGCGGCACTTACGACTTATCTTGGAGCTCCTGAGGAAGGAGCAACTCTACGCGAAATTCTCTAAGTGTGACTTCTGGATTCGGGAGGTACACTTCCTTGGGCATATTGTTAATGAATTGGGGATACACGTGGATCCTGCAAAGGTTGATGTTGTTAAAAATTGGGCGACACCAAAGACTCCTTCTGAGGTGCGACAATTTCTTGGTCTCGCTAGGTATTATCGGAGATTTATTAAGGATTTTTCGAAGATCGCGCAACCTCTCACCTCGCTAACACAGAAGGGCGTAGTATACTAGTGGGGAACGAAACAAGAGGAGGCTTTTCAGTTATTAAAGCAGAAACTTTGCAGTGCACCGATTTTGTGTCTGCCTGAAGGTACAGAAGACTTTGTAGTATATTGTGATGCTTCCATACAGGGTCTTGGTTGGGTGTTGATGCAACGCAACAATGTGATAGCTTACGCCTCTCGTCAGTTGAAGGTTCACGAGAGGAATTACACTACACACGACTTAGAATTGGGGGCTGTAGTTTTCGCGTTGAAGATCTGGAGGCATTACCTGTACGGTACTAAATGCACTATTTATACCGACCACAGGAGCCTTCAGCACATTTTCGATCAGAAGGATTCGAATATGCGACAGCGTCGCTGGGTTGAACTTTTAAACGATTATGATTGTGCAATCAAGTATCATTCGGGTAAGGCCAACGTTCTAGCTGACGCACTTAGCATAAAGGAATCGAAACCCAAGCGTGTTCGCACTTTGCAGCTCACAATTCACTCGGATTTACCTGATCAAATCCGTGTTGCTCAAACTGAAGCGTTGAAAGAGGAAAACTATGAAGCTGAGTATTTACGGGGTATGGAGAAACAACTCGAGAAGAGGTCAGATGGCATTTACTATTTCATGGAATGGATATGGATTCCTTTGTTTGGTAACCTCAGAGAGCTTGTGATGGATGAAGCACACAAGTCTCGATATTCTGTTCATCGAGGTTCGGATAAGATGTATCAAGATCTCAAAGTCATGTATTGGTGGCCGAAGATGAAGGCTCACATCGCAACTTACGTGAGTAAGTGTTTGACCTGCTCGAAAGTTAAAGTGGAATATCAGAAACCGTCTGGCTTGCTACAACAACCAGAAATACCCATGTGGAAATGGGAACATATTGCTATGGATTTTGTCACCGGGCCACCGAGAACTCAAAACGGAAACGATACCATCTGGGTGATCGTTGATCGCCTCACGAAGTCAGCACACTTCTTAGCAATCAAGGAAACAGACAAGTTCTCACAACTAGTTGATGTCTACCTAAAGGAAGTGGTCTCTCGGCATGGGGTGCCGACATCTATTATCTCAGATCATGACCCGCGTTTCATTTCGGATTTGTGGCAGTCGATGCACAAGTCATTCGGCTCACGTCTTGATATGAGCACCGCTTATCACCCACAGACGGATGGTCAAAGTGAACGCACCATCTAGACACTAGAATACATGTTACGGGCTTGCGTGATTGATTTTGGCAAGGGTTGGGAGAAACACTTGCCGTTGACAGAGTTTTCTTACAACAATAGCTACCATACCAGCATCCGAGCAGCTCCATTCGAAGTATTGTATGGACGGAAATGTCGTTCACCTCTCTGTTGGGCTTAGGTGGGTGACAGTCAGATTACAGGCCCGAAACTGGTACTTGAAACCTCCGAGAAAATTGTTCAGATCAGGAATCGTATAGCGGCAGCGCGTGACCGTTAGAGAAGTTACGCCGATGAGAGTAGGAAACCTTTGGAGTTCGAAGTTAATGATCGCGTTATGTTGAAGGTCTCACCCAGGAAGGGTGTGGTGCATTTTGGGAAACGCGGCAAGCTTAACCCCCGTTATGTTGGGCCATTCAGAATTCTGGAACGAATTGGTAAAGTGGCCTACAGGTTGGAGTTACCTACTGAGTTGGGTAATGTCCATGACGTGTTCCATGTGTCGCAATTAAAGAAGTGTTTGTCTGATGAAACACTGGTTGTACCGTTTCAAGAACTGAAAATCGATGACAAGTTGCAGTTTATTGAAGAACCAATTGAAATTATGGACCGGGAAGTCAAGGTTTGTAAGCACAGTCGTATTCCAATCATGAGAGTTCGTTGGAACTCAAGACGTGGACCAGAATTCACGTGGGAACGCGAGGATCAGATGAAGCTCAAGTACCCACACTTATTCCCAGAAGATAAGTCCAAACCTGACAAGTCTAAATCTGACGCAACTAGTGAATTTCGGGCCATTCAAGTTGGGGATGATGTGGTGCCTGCGGAAAATTCGCAGTCATCCTGAGTTAACGTCTTGCAGTTTCGGGTTTGCTTATCAAATTTCGGGACGAAATTTCCTTCAAGTTGGGGATGATGTGACAACCCGCAACTTCAGGTTAATGCTTTAACCTAACACAATTAATTTGGTCGCACAATCTTTAGCATTGCATGGAACTATGCATTACTCTATACATTATTTGACTAACACGAGAACTTTGTGCCTTCACTGTAAAATATATGTGGTGTGTGTGTTTTATGTAAAAGATGATACTTAGGGGTGAGTAGGGTAGTTAGTGAAACCTTAATAACTCCTAACCCTAAAATCTTCCTCACAAATCATTCTACAAAAGTTCAAATCATTCTCTCTAGTCACCTTCTACAACCATTTCTCTCATCATTCTTGGCTGCACAAGTTCTCTTTCATCAATCATGATCTTCCAATCCATCTAGAATCAATCTAAGGTAAATGTTTAATGATTTTATGTGGTTAATCCTTGATTATTTGATTCATGCAAACCCTAGTTCTCCAAACAATGGTTCCGTGTTATTAATCATCCTGATTATTGTGAAATGTTTTGTGAATAGTTGTGTAATCACTTTCCTGACATTAAGATGCCTGATATGTTAGAATTGTTAGATCATTGATTAGATTACAGCATTGCCAATGAATGAAAATAGGGTTTTGATCGTAACCTGTAACTGTTCCATTGAAAACTGTAAATTGGTTTTGGAAATCACACATGTTGTTAATCCGGAGTTAAGTGTTAGGGTTTTGTGAAGTCACAAATCCGAGTTTGTAACATGACACTTGCCTCCGAGTTTATTAAAGAAACATGAAGTCCAGATTTATTATAAGGACTCCTTGAGTCCGAGTTTTGACAATGAAAACCCTGAATCCGAGTTTGTTAAGTTGCATGATCCGAGTTTAATATGATTCATAGTGTCCGAGTTTATTGGTGTTTGATGAGTCCGAGTTTAGTGGTTTACAACTAGTCCGAGTTTATTGTTTTGTATAATGTCCGAGTTTAATTATTTGAATAAGATCCGAGTTTATTGTTTTGTATATGGTCCGAGTTTAGTTGGGAGAGGGTGTCCAGGTTTGCTATGAAATCAAGAGTCCAAGTTTTATCCTTCACACATGAGTCCAAGTTTTATCCTCCACACATGAGTCCAAGTTTTATGGATTTTGTTGGGTCCGAGTTTGTAAGGGGATGCCTGGTCCGAGTTTAATAGGTGGGGGTTTGGTTAGAGTTTGTTAAATGTTGCATGAAAAACACCTAACATGCCACTGTGTGCTACTGTATGTATGTTCAGTCTTGTATGATGAAATATGTGAACGATAATTGTAACACCTCGAAAATTCACGTCCTATAATGTGTAGACACGTGTCAAATGTTTAAACGTGTGAAAGAAATATTATAGAAGGACTAAAGTTGACAAACATGGAAAGTATGTGAATATACGTATTCTAAGTCTCAACTGTGAATAAATATAATGTACATTAACCCTACACGATGCTCATACCTTCAAACGAATAAATCATGGATCATACGAAGCTAAAAGTGAGAGATTGCAAACTACAGGGACCAAATGTGTCAACATGTTTAATTTATACCTCTGAGTGACCTTTTGACAAACCCGAAGCTTTGTAAATATTAGTTATGCTCACTAGAATGCACTATAAAAATTTCATAAAGTTTCGTTAACGTATGAGAAAGTTATGATCAAATTCGTGTGCGAAGTGTTAAAGCGTAAACGTTGAAAATTAAGACTTTTCGGGTTAAACGGAAGTGTCCAGGGACTTGGCAAAGTGGGTATAAGTCCTAAAGCCCTTGTGGGTAAATATAAGGGGGTCAAATTGCAAGAAATAATGCTAGTTGACCTTCCGAAGAGCCAAGAGACAAGATGTGGAAGCTTGAAAAACGTTTTTGGACGATCAGAAGGGCCACGCGGCCCGCGTGGCAAATAACAAAACCTGAGGCGGGCCGCCTCAGGCGCCCAGAAGCAGAAAACGGGGACAGACCCCTGGAAATGCGCAGAATCGATCCTCAACGACATTTTAACATGGTGGGCGACCCCTAAACTGTACTAGGGCACTAGAGACACATGTTGGATGGTTGTGGTCGATCATAGAGTTATGTGTCAACATATTGTGGTGGAATTTTCACTATAAAAGGCCATGTAGTGCATCATTATTCTTCACATCATTCAAGTGCACTTCTGGTTGATTCTGGAGCTCAAGCCTGCTTCCAACTGATCATATCTCGTGCATAGGACCCTTGTAAGTCTGCTAGTCCTTCTCTATTTGAGTTTAGCTTAGTATTTAGGCTAAAAGTCAAACCGTCATAATTACGGTTTGACTTCAAGATTAGTCAATAATGGCTCAGTCAATTCTCGAATCAAAAGTAGATATAAGATGGTATTTATGTGGGTAATAAAACCTCAAAAGGGTTTCCCCTGATCATCACTCTAACCAGGTCAAAAGTCGGGTCAAACCTTTACTTAAAAAGTCAACAGGAAGTCTAAAATGCCATTTATGCATAATTAACATTATAGATCATATACAACCTGTTGGATCATTGTTGTAACTTGGTAATAAGTGTAAGAACATGTCCAAACATGTTCAACCCGACAAATTCCTGTTTAGACCCGGTTCGGAACCGAAAGTCACATAGTTTGACTTTCACTTTGACTTTCAGTTCTGACCCGTTTAGGCATGTTTTAGAAATGCCTCAGAGCTTTAATTGGATTAGGTTACATGTTAGAACAACCCTCTTTGATTATACACCTTGGTTCATTAGTTATCCAATTAATATGCATGTTTCCGTTAATTGCTCATATGTTGACCGTTATGCCCTTATTACCTTAAAACGTGATTTATGAAAATGTAAAAGTGTAGAAACCTTAGTTACTGATATATAGACTTGTATGCAAAGTTTGACATCAGTTTGACTTGTAGATTAAGAGTTATGCTCATTATCGCAAAATTAATGCTTTATGTTAATAAAATGGCGTAATTAGCGTATAGCCTAGTTAAACATACTTTTTGGTATCAAATCTTTTACCCACTGATGTAATATATTATTTTGGGATTTTTAAAGATTTTTAATTAATTTTAGGCTGAGCAAAACTAGTAGTCGTAGGCTTAATCCGGTAATTGTCGGTTTTGCCCGTACGGGCCATAAAATGAGTTTTACACATCAAAACGACTCCAAACCTTTTGCCACTGATTAGTTATGATAAATAAATTATTTTAGACCTTCTGGAATAATAAAAATATCAGCTTTAGGTATTGAACCCGTAAACGGCTCCTAATCGCCTTATTTAGCGTTTTTAGCGCATAGTATGTACTAATAGTATTTGTAAACATACCAGGGTGATACCTACTGATGTTTTAGTCAAATTATAACATTTTAACAGTAAGCAAAAGTTGGTCATCTCAGACTTCAGTTTTGAGCTTTTCGGCTTATGTGAAATTACCAAAATACCCCTACGGGGCATAGTTTGGTTAAAAATGATAAATTTCACATATATGCTTTATCTTACTGTTATAACTCATTAATTGGAGTATATTTACTGATTACATCAGACCTGTAACTCAGTTAAACACTTAAACCTTTTTACAACCTTTAGAATGACCAAACTACCCCTACGGGGCCTAGTTTGTGTTTAAACACGTTTCGGGCATAATGAAAGACACCTTACTGATGTCACAACATATTTGAGGCATAATTAACTTAGGGAACCTGTATATAGCTCTCATGAATACCCGTCACGCTTATTACGCGTACGGTTCGGTTTATGTAACAAGTTTACATAAATTAGCCGAAACGGGTCAAACCTTAACGGTTTTATCTCAAAATCCAGAATGTGAATAATAAACCCATATTAAACAAGTCTTCAAACTTTTTGGGTCTAAATCACATTCTATCCGGTCTTCGCTTAATCGTGCGTACGTACCGTATCTTCGAAACTAGTCGGTCTAAGCTTAAGCTTAATTAAAGACCCGTTAGGATTCTAATAGGTTATTATAAAACCTTCGTTCCAGATTAGGAGGACCAGTAAAAGATACGTGCATTTTGCTTATTGTGATTAATACTTACTCAGGTAAATACTTTTAACTTATTTTCCCTATACGGGCTTGGGTTACAGTATATAGCATACCGCTTGATCGAGCATCAAATCTCCACAGTTAAGTGGGTAGTTGAATAATTTGATCGGCTCGTTTAAACAGTTTTGATTACTTAAAGCCTTTGGGGGGTTAGTGACCATGTCCCGGATATCCTAGGCATCATCTTACAAGATAGCCACGACCTGAGCACGGGGTGTAGGCGTACACCTGTCAGTGTATAACTCTATGATGTGGTGTGTCTATTGATATTTAACCCGGACAAGATCCGGGCTACTGAACGCACAAGTAACATGTAATTCGTTCACAAGATTATAATATTAAATAATTCTCCCAAGTTATAAAAATGTTTATGCCATGTGCATCCAAACCAATTTTAAATCATTTTTCAAAATGAGTCAGTTGATTGTATTTACCAGTGTAAACTGACGTATTTTCCCAAAAAGACTGATGCAGGTACTAAACGAAATTGGCTGGATTGTCTCCTTAGCATCAATAAAAGTTTCGCAAGCTTAGGATGTCTAAAGTCTGTTGAACCATTGTTTATATTTTATTCCGATCCGTTCTGTGGATAAACATCCGAACGTTGTGATACTTGATATTACAATAATTTATTCGGTTGTATTATATTTTAAATTTGCTTCCGCTGTGCATATTAAATATTGTGTTGTTTGACTATTACGTTGCCAACCATGACGTCACGATACTCCCCCACCGGGCCCACCGGTGACATGTGGAAATCGGGGTGTGACAGGTTGGTATCAGAGCCAACTCTGAGTGAATTAAACACTAGCCTTTTGTGTTTAATCTCAGTTACACAATTGCACATATCTAAACCTTCGAGTCTAGACTTATGACATAGGACAAATTCCACCTTATTCGGTTTTTGTTTTGTCCTTTAAATTTTATATTTGTTATTGTTATCTTATGCTTTATTGACAGGAATATCAAAATGCCTCCAAGATTTTTCCGTAGACGAGGACGAGGAAAGGGGCCGATCACCGCCCCCAACGACAATGAAGCTGGACCGTCTAATGTACGAGCCCCATCTGCTACGGAGAGCGACGATCCACGTCAGAACAGGAGGAACCTGTTCGAGCCGGCGAGACGATCCGTTTCGCACAGCTCTACACCGCCGGTCCAAAACCCTTATGGGCCACAGCCGGATTATGAGTCCAACAATCCGCAGCCCTCCTACATACCACTACAGCGATCTCTATCGCATCATTCGTTTGGTGACCCTACACCCGCTTTTCGAGGTCGGTTTAATCCGGTAGGATACGTGCCAGAACCCGTGGGTTTTAACTCACTAGGGCCAGATGACCATTTCTCTAGCGACAACGCTGACGACATGGACGAGGATACGGACCCCGTCGAACCTGCAAGTGGCACGCCAAACCATCCGATCGAAATCTCCGACGGATCTTCATTTCACGGATCACCTTATGTTGGTCCGGACAGCTTTCAGGCGATGTTCACTCGGCACGAGTGGTACTACACACCTCCTCACCACTCGTCGCCTCATGAGCAGCGGCAGTCGCCTCATGAGCAGCAGCAGCAGCATCATCAAGATTCCTCTGAGGATCACCGATTTGTGGCAGTTACGCCACCGCCTCCACCACCACCAGTTAATCAGGTGCCTCCGCCACCACCAAGGCATAGGAGGACAGGTGCACGCATGTCATCACGTGCGGGAGACTTTCATTTCAGCTCCCCACGTCAGTCAAGTGCCAGTCACTACCCGCCACATCAGGAGGACCCACAAATGGGTGGACCTTCCAACCCCGCGATGTCGCAGCCGCCGCCGATGGGTTTTGACAACCCAATTCCAGCGTATACGGGTTCCATGGCATACAACCCGTTTGAACCCCCAATGCATCATAACTATGGTTACGCGGAGGCTGACCCTTACCTGGTAGCAGCGAACTACAACACCCAAGGACCCTATGGAGATCCATGGTGAGTAGGGTACCCAACACAAGGGTACCAGATACCCCCTAGGCCTATTATTCGGACTCATTCGCAGCCGCCTAGGTTCTCACCACCTGAACATGAAGAACTCCTTCAGAGGCTGAATCAAGTTGAACGGGTAGTTCACGAGGACCGCAGGGAGAGACAGACTTTCTTCCAAGGATTAGTAGGATTGATCAAAGGGAAGAACAAGAAGGATCATTGAATCCTTCCATTTTCTGTAAGCCCCTGCGTGGGTGTATTTGGTTGTTAAGCCCCTATGTGGGTATGTGTGTTTGTATGTTTGCTTTGAGCCCCTGCGTGGGCCTATCTTTCCATAAACCCCTACGTGGGTATGTATGTGTGATGATTTGACCCCTACGTGGGTCTATTTTCCGTTAACCCCTGCGTGGGTATGATGTTTACATGTTAAGGTCCCTGCGTGGACTAGTTTGTTTGTTTAAAGCCCCTGCGTGGGCGAGTACTTGTTTAAAACCCCTGCGTGGGTAGGTTGTTGTTTGGAAAAGACCCGTTTAGGGCAACATGTAACCTATGTATAATCAATGGAACGTTGTTTTTATAAATTTCATGTTTGCCATTTTGTGCATAAATAATTTATAAATGAGATAAATAAATTAAAATCATTCCTTTTAAATTAATCTGCCTATGTAATTATTTAATTAAGAATCTTAAAGTGTGAAACCTAGCCTCGTGTCAAATATAAGATCGGGCCAAGATGGTAAGACCTGTTTAAAAGATTCAAATCCCTGTTAACATCTTAAAACATATTAACACTCCTGGCAGAAGTGATTCGTTAAAATCACATGTCATTCTTATATGTATAAGGATTCTTTAGAAGATTCCAAACCCAATTATATGATCTCAGAATCATGGGTTAAGATCATCAATTAAGATGATCATATTTTACCATACGTGGTAATATGATGCCTACGGGCCCAGCTCACTTCCATATGAGCCAAAAGACAGAGGTAGCTATGACTCCCTGTCTGATAAGGGAAATGAACTAGGTTCAAACCTTAAAAGTCTTGATTCTCTGAAATCATAGCTTATAATTTACATTGTCCATGTGACTAAGCCTTATGTGCTAATATATATTGTTATTGTTTATGATTAGGATAAATTTTAATTGAAATCCTAAATTAATACGATTAATAAGTTAACCAAATATGGTCTCTGTTTACCATGGTTAACGAGTTACCCTAAGGGGTAATTCCATAATAAACTCCCAAATAAAATATTGTCCTTGTTTTCTGCAACAGTTCAATTCAAATGGCTGACTCAAATGAAATAAATAGCCATCCAGTGGAGCAAAATGATAACGCCCAGATTACGTTAACGGGTGCTGAATTAAAAGCGATCATAGACGGCGCTGTTACACAGGCTTTGGAAAGGCAATATGAAGAGTACAGTGGGACCCGTAGTAGGACCCAATCTACACAGCCTTCAAAGCCACCACCCAAGAAGGATGACCCAAAGAATAACGATGATCGACGCTCCTCGAACCACAGTGCTCCATCTCAGCAGGTTATACGAAATCAAGGGCCCCGTGACAAGGGTTGCTCGTATAAATATTTTGTTTCTTGCAAGCCCCGGGATTTCACTGGGGAGAAGGGAGCCATTGACTGTATGACATGGCTGGATGAGATGGATACGGTTGTAGACATCAGCGGATGTGCTGAGAGAGACGTGGTAAAGTTTGTGTCGCAGTCTTTCAAGGGTGAAGCGTTAGCATGGTGGAGATCTCTGATTGAGGCCACCGGAAAAATCCCATTGTATAATATGTCGTGGATCAATTTGTTACCCTTATCAAGGAGAATTTCTGCCCTCAGCATGAGGTGGAAAAGATAGAGTCCGATTTTCTATCCTTGGTAATGACAAACCTCGACTGTCAAGCTTACCTAACGAGCTTCAACACTATGTCTCGTTTGGTTCCATACCTGGTAACCCCGGAACCAAAACGGATAGCTCGTTTTATCGGTGGTTTAGCCCCCGAGATCAAGGCAAGCGTAAAAGCTTCTCGGCCAGCGACTTTTAGATCAGTAGCTGACATTTCCTTATCCCTCACTCTGGATGCGGTCAGGCAGAGATCGCTAAGGAATAAGGAGGCTGACAAGAGGAAGCGTGAAGATGATGGTTCACGAAGGTCGAGCAAGAAACACCGTGGGAACAGTGACAACAAGAAAGGATCTGAGTCGAGGAGAGATGGGCATAAGTCTGATGAGAAGCCCAAATGCAAAATTTGCAAGAAGCAGCACTATGGAAAGTGCAGACTTGAGTCAAACTCGCAGACTCAGTCAAAATCTTATGCTTGTGGTATTTGCAAGTCCACGGATCACAAAACCTTGGATTGCAAGAAGATAAAAGATGCAACGTGCTACCGTTGCAATGAAAAGGGCCACATTAAGACCAACTGCCCTAAGTACAACAAGAAGCCGGAAGAGGCTAAGAAGACAAATGCTAGAGTCTTCAGAATGGACGCGAAAGAGGCTGTGCAAGACGATAATGTCATAACAGGTACCTTCCTTGTAAATGATGTCTTTGCACGAGTACTTTTTGATTCAGGCGCAGATAAGTCTTTCGTAGATCATAAATTTTGTGAATTGCTGAAATTACCTGTCAAAGCCTTAAAAGTGAATTATGAGGTAGAGTTAGCAGATGGAACCATAGAAACCGTCTCAACTGTGTTAGATGGATGTGTTATATCCATTAAGAACCATTCTTTTCCTCTGTCTCTACTTCCGTTTAAGTTGGCTGGTTTTGACATAGTTCTGGGTATGGACTGGTTATCTCATAACCAGGCCCAAATCGTCTGTAACATGAAGCAAGTAGTGATAAAGACTCCGTCTGGTGAATCACTTACCATTCGGGGAGATACTCAGTATGGGCTACCCGAGCAAGTGACTATGATCAAGGCCTCAAAATGTTTAAAGAGGGGTTGTGTCATCTACATGGCACAAGTGATTATTGATGAGCCCAAACCGAAGATAGAAGACATCCCTGTCATCTCTGAATTCCCAAAAGTTTTTCCGGAAGAACTACCTGGCTTGCCACCAGATAGGCAAGTGGAATTCAGGATCGATATCATCCCCAGAGCAGCACCAGTTGCCAGAGCACCTTATAGGTTGGCGCCCACAGAGATGAAAGAATTAAGGACACAGCTAGATGAATTACTAGCCAAGGGTTTCATTAAACCTAGCTCGTCGCCTTGGGGAGCGCCAGTCCTGTTTGTAAAGAAGAAGGATGGATCGATGCGTCTGTGCATCGACTATCGTGAGCTTAATAAGGTCACGATCAAGAATAGGTATCCTTTACCTAGGATCGATGATTTGTTCGATCAACTACAAGGAACAAGTTATTTCTCGAAGATTGATTTGAGGTCAGGCTACCATCAACTGAAGGTTAGAGATGAAGACGTGCATAAAACAGCATTTAGGACTCGTTATGGTCACTACGAGTTCCTAGTGATGCCTTTTGGGCTCACTAATGCACCGGCTGCGTTCATGGATCTCATGAATCGCGTTTGCAAGCCATACTTGGATAAATTCGTTATCGTCTTCATCGATGACATCCTTATTTATTCGAAGAATCAAGCTGACCATGAGAAACACCTTCGATGTATTCTCAAACTCCTGCATCAGGAGAAGCTCTATGCCAAATTCTCCAAATGTGAATTTTGGCTTCGAGAGGTCCAATTTCTTGGACATGTGGTCAGTGAGCGTGGTATCCAGGTGGATCCCACTAAAGTTGAAGCTGTTATGAATTGGCAAGAGCCAAAGACGCCTACAGAGATTCGTAGCTTCCTGGTATTGGCAGGATATTACAGGCGTTTCATTGAAAATTTTTCAAGGATTGCTGCACCCCTAACTTCCTTGACCAAGAAGAAAGTAAGGTTCATTTGGGGCCCTAAGCAGCAAGAGTCCTTCGATGTTTTGAAACAGAAGTTGAGCAACGCTCCTGTGATGACATTACCTGAAGGCACTGAAGAATTCGTAGTTTACTGCGATGCTTCACACACCGGCATGGGGTGTGTGCTTATGCAGAAAGGCAAGGTTATTGCCTATGCATCACGACAGTTAAAGGTGCACGAAAAGAATTACACCACCCACGACTTGGAATTGGGTGCCGTTGTGTTCGCACTAAAACTGTGGAGGCATTATCTTTATGGAATCAAGTTTGTGATCTATTCTTATCACAAGAGCCTCCAGCATCTGTTTAATCAGAAAGAATTAAACATGAGGCAACGCCGTTGGATGGAGACCTTGAATGATTATGATTGTGAAATCAAGTACCATCCCGGCAAGGCGAATGTAGTCGCTGATGCCTTGAGTCGAAAGGAAAGGATGAAACCTATCCGAATCAATGCCAAGCGCATGGAGATAAAGAATAATTTGATGGAAAGGTTGTTAGCTGCACAGAAGGAAGCTGTGTTGGAAGCTAACTATCCTAATGAAAAGTTAGGAGTGACTGAGGAGCAGTTAACTCTTAGCAAGGACGGAATTTTAAGATTGAATGGACGAATATGGGTTCCAATTTATGGGGGACTTCGTGATGTTATCCTCCAGGAAGCCCACAGTTCCAAATACTCCGTTCATCCTGGAGCTGATAAGATGTACCAGGATCTAAAGGCAAATTATTGGTGGATAGGCTTGAAAAAGTCTGTAGCTGCCCATGTAGCAAATTGCTTGACATGTGCGCAAGTCAAAGCCGAGCATCAGAAACCATCAGGTTTGCTACAACAGCCTGAACTTCCTACGTGGAAGTGGGAAATGGTAACTATGGATTTTATTACCAAGTTACCCAATACGAGGAAAGGAAATGATACAATATGGGTTATAGTTGATAGACTGACTAAGTCAGCACATTTCTTACCCATCAAGGAGACTTATAGCTCCGACATGTTAGCCCAGTTATACGTTGATAAGATTGTAGCCCTACATGGCATACCTGTAGCTATTATCTCTGACCGGGATACTAGGTACACGTCACATTTTTGGAAAAGTTTCCAACAATCTTTGGGCACACGTTTGAATTTTAGTACGACTTACCATCCTCAGACTGACGGTCAGAGTGAGCGTACTATTCAAATGTTGGAAGACATGCTACGTGCATGTGCGATCGATTTCGGAGGTAGTTGGGATAAGAACCTACCATTAATCGAATTCTCCTACAACAATAGCTACCATACCTGCATTAAGGCTGCGCCTTTTGAGGCATTATACGGTAGAAAGTGTAGATCGCCAGTTTGTTGGGCGGAAGTTGGAGAAGTCCAGTTATCAGGACCAGAGATCGTGTTCGAAACGACGGACAAGATTGTCCAGATTCGTGACAATCTCAAAGCTGCCCGGGATAGGCAGAAGAGTTACGCTGATCCAAATCGCAAGGATTTTCACTTCGAAGTAGGTGACAAAGTCCTACTTAAAGTGTCACCCTGGAAGGGGGTGATGCGATTTGGTAAGAAAGGCAAGCTAAGCCCGAGATACATAGGACCTTTCGAGGTTATCGTACGTGTCGGGTCAGTTGCCTATAAGTTGAACTTACCGGAAGAGCTCAGTGGAATTCACAATGTGTTCCACATCTGCAATCTGAAGAAGTGTTTCGCTGACGAATCACTGGTTATACCACATACAGATGTGCATATAGATGAGAGCTTGAATTTTGTGGAAAAACCTTTGTCGATTGAAGATCGACAGGTAAAGAAGCTTCGAAGGAAGCATGTGCCTATTGTAAAGGTCAAATGGGATGCCCGTAGAGGTCCCGAATACACGTGGGAGGTTGAATCCACGATGAAAGAAAAGTACCCTTACTTATTTTAGTAAATCTCGGGTCGAGATTTATTTTAAGGGGGTGAGGATGTAACACCTCGAAAATTCACGTCCTATAATGTGTAGACACGTGTCAAATGTTTAAACGTGTGAAAGAAATATTATAGAAGGACTAAAGTTGACAAACATGGAAAGTATGTGAATATACGTATTCTAAGTGTCAACTGTGAATAAATATAATGTACATTAACCCTACACGATGCTCATACCTTCAAACGAATAAATCATGGATCATACGAAGCTAAAAGTGAGAGATTGCAAACTACAGGGACCAAATGTGTCAACATGTTTAATTTATACCTCTGAGTGACCTTTTGACAAACCCGAAGCTTTGTAAATATTAGTTATGCTCACTAGAATGCACTATAAAAATTTCATAAAGTTTCGTTAACGTATGAGAAAGTTATGATCAAATTCGTGTGCGAAGTGTTAAAGCGTAAACGTTGAAAATTAAGACTTTTCGGGTTAAACGGAAGTGTCCAGGGACTTGGCAAAGTGGGTATAAGTCCTAAAGCCCTTGTGGGTAAATATAAGGGGGTCAAATTGCAAGAAATAATGCTAGTTGACCTTCCGAAGAGCCAAGAGACAAGATGTGGAAGCTTGAAAACGTTTTTGGACGATCAGAAGGGCCACGCGGCCCGCGTGGCAAATAACAAAACCTGAGGCGGGCCGCCTCAGGCGCCCAGAAGCAGAAAACGGGGACAGACCCCTGGAAACGCGCAGAATCGATCCTAAACGACATTTTAACATGGTGGGCGACCCCTAAACTGTACTAGGGCACTAGAGACACATGTTGGATGGTTGTGGTCGATCATAGAGTTATGTGTCAACATATTGTGGTGGAATTTTCACTATAAAAGGCCATGTAGTGCATCATTGTTCTTCACATCATTCAAGTGCACTTCTGGTTGATTCTGGAGCTCAAGCCTGCTTCCAACTGATCATATCTCGTGCATAGGACCCTTGTAAGTCTGCTAGTCCTTCTCTATTTGAGTTTAGCTTAGTATTTAGGCTAAAAGTCAAACCGTCGTAATTACGGTTTGACTTCAAGATTAGTCAATAATGGCTCAGTTAATTCTCGAATCAAAAGTAGATATAAGATGGTATTTATGTGGGTAATAAAACCTCAAAAGGGTTTCCCCTGATCATCACTCTAACCAGGTCAAAAGTCGGGTCAAACCTTTACTTAAAAAGTCAACAGGAAGTCTAAAATGCCATTTATGCATAATTAACATTATAGATCATATACAACCTGTTGGATCATTGTTGTAACTTGGTAATAAGTGTAAGAACATGTCCAAACATGTTCAACCCGACAAATTCCTGTTTAGACCCGGTTCGGAACCGAAAGTCACATAGTTTGACTTTCACTTTGACTTTCAGTTCTGACCAGTTTAGGCATGTTTTAGAAATGCCTCAGAGCTTTAATTGGATTAGGTTACATGTTAGAACAAGCCTCTGTGATTATACACCTTGGTTCATTAGTTATCCAATTAATTTGCATGTTTCCGTTAATTGCTCATATGTTGACCGTTATGCCCTTATTACCTTAAAACGTTATTTATGAAAATGTAAAAGTGTAGAAACCTTAGTTACTGATATATAGACTTGTATGCAAAGTTTGACATCAGTTTGACTTGTAGATTAAGAGTTATGCTCATTATCGCAAAATTAATGCTTTATGTTAATAAAATGGCGTAATTAGCGTATAGCCTAGTTAAACATACTTTTTGGTATCAAATCTTTTACCCACTGATGTAATATATTATTTTGGGATTTTTAAAGATTTTTAATTAATTTTAGGCTGAGCAAAACTAGTAGTCGTAGGCTTAATCCGGTAATTGTCGGTTTTGCCCGTACGGGCCATAAAATGAGTTTTACACATCAAAACGACTCCAAACCTTTTGCCACTGATTAGTTATGATAAATAAATTATTTTAGACCTTCTGGAATAATAAAAATATCAGATTTAGGTATTGAACCCGTAAACGGCTCCTAATCGCCTTATTTAGCGTTTTTAGCGCATAGTATGTACTAATAGTATTTGTAAACATACCAGGGTGATACCTACTGATGTTTTAGTCAAATTATAACATTTTAACAGTAAGCAAAAGTTGGTCATCTCAGACTTCAGTTTTGAGCTTTTCGGCTTATGTGAAATTACCAAAATACCCCTACGGGGCATAGTTTGGTTAAAAATGATAAATTTCACATATATGCTTTATCTTACTGTTATAACTCATTAATTGGAGTATATTTACTGATTACATCAGACCTGTAACTCAGTTAAACCCTTAATGTGATTAATACTTACTCAGGTAAATACTTTTAACTTATTTTCCCTATACGGGCTTGGGTTACGGTATATAGCATTCCGCTTGATCGAGCATCAAATCTCCACAGTTAAGTGGGTAGTTGAATAATTTGATCGGCTCGTTTAAACAGTTTTGATTACTTAAAGCCTTTGGGGGGTTAATGACCATGTCCCGGATATCCTAGGCATCATCTTACAAGATGGCCACGACCTGAGCACGGGGTGTAGGCGTACACCTGTCAGTGTATAACTCTATGATGTGGTGTGTCTATTGATATTTAACCCGGACAAGATCCGGGCTACTGAACGCACAAGTAACATGTAATTCGTTCACAAGATTATAATATTAAATAATTCTCCCAAGTTATAAAAATGTTTATGCCATGTGCATCCAAACCAATTTTAAATCATTTTTCAAAATGAGTCAGTTGATTGTATTTACCAGTGTAAACTGACGTATTTTCCCAAAAAGACTGATGCAGGTACTAAACGAAATTGGCTGGATTGTCTCCTTAGCATCAATAAAAGTTTCGCAAGCTTAGGATGTCTGAAGTCTGTTGAACCATTGTTTATATTTTATTCCGATCCGTTCTGTGGATAAACATCCGAACGTTGTGATACTTGATATTACAATAATTTATTCGGTTGTATTATATTTTAAATTTGCTTCCGCTGTGCATATTAAATATTGTGTTGTTTGACTATTACGTTGCCAACCATGACGTCACGATACTCCCCCACCGGGCCCACCGGTGACGCGTGGAAATCGGGGTGTGACAATAATCACAAAGGACCCTGATGTTTGGACACTAAGGGATTGCACACCCTATTTAAACCCTATTTGAACGTAAACACTTACATTGAGTTTATGTGCATTGTACCTTAGGTCGCGTGTAACGGACCTAACCATTAATTAACGCTAGAAGCACATTAATAAACCGAGCAAACCAAGGTGAGTTAACTGCTCTTTTCCAACCATGCATCTCAGGTAGGGAAATCTGGTAATTGTTCCGGGGAGGAACGTCGGGTTAATGGGATATTCGTTATTACTCAGTTTCTTTCATATAAGACCCCTTACATCTACCGATTGTTGCCGGGGAGGCAACGAGGTATTTAGTTGATAGCGCTATTAGGATTGGCACCCTCACACCGTACCGGGGAGGACGAGCATGAACTAATTACCTTGACCACTTGACCAATGCTTTGATAGAGGCATTGGGGTTGGGCAAACACATCTTGTAGCCATCTGCGGTATTCGAGTTAATAACAACATCAAATCAAACTGTTGAACTGTTTTAAATACACAACTGGTAATTAAACGTGTAACAAAACTTTGAACTCACCAGCGTCGTCTGACATACTTGTCTGCATGCTTTCTGGTCGTTAGATACTTGATATGGACTTGCTATCTGGGAGTGCTAGAGTGGTCGTGGGTCGAGCCTCTTGGATACTTGTTACGTTGACTTTAAACTCATGTTTTGGAAATAATTGACTTACATTTTTGTGTTATGCTTTCGCTGAATACTTAATTTGGTTTAACTTATGGTTTGGATTTATATTTGAAATGAATGGAATGTTTTATTTAATTTATGAGTTCAATGTGATTGGTGGCTTGGATCCTGGTACGTCACACGCCTCGCGGGGGTTTCCGCATGTGGTATTTTGGGGGTGTGACAATAATCTCAAAATGAGATATTTTAATTAAAAGCAAACATGAGTTTTTAATAATAAAAGCAAAGCATGACACCTTTACTTGTATAAGTTCTACTATAAACAATAAGATCATACATTAATCTCACTAATCGTAATGTAAGCCCAAATTAAGTAAGTGGCCCAAAACCAATTAATAAATTGAGCCATTCGACGAGGGGTGTAGGCCGCATATTAAAGTTAGGTATGTGGGCTTGGATCGTATTTGGACCACACACACTAACGGGTTCCGGAGTGGGTGCCCGTATAGTTCGGGTTGGATTACGTTCCTGTTTAGAATTATATACCATCATATACATATATTATGCTATTCGGACATTTAGTTTTATAACGAATTACTATAGCTTGCGTAGGATAAATAACATAAGTAAAACGAACGAGCAACGTTAGCAATTTAACCTCGTAAAATGTAGTTTGTCACATCATCCCCAAGTTGAAAGAAATTTTGTCCTGAAATTTAGCATGCAATCACTGAGAGTGCTAGTGCGGTTGAGCATTTTCGCGGGGTGTCATATCATCCCCCTGTTGGTTTGGAATTTCGTCCTGAAATTCAGTAGTTGCTTCAGTACTGGACGCATCTTTCTTAAACAACTGAGGATACTTGCGCATCATTTGGTCTTCTCGTTCCCAGATAAACTATGGGCCACGATGTGAGTTCTAACAAACTCGAACTATAGGTATCTTGCTACGCTTAAGAGTTTGGATTTCCCGGTCCATAATTTCCACCGGTTCCTCGACGTTACGTAGCTGGTCATCGATCGTAAATTCCTTGAAAGGAACAATGAGAGTCTCATCTGACAGACATTGTAAGTTCCTTGAAAGTAACAATGAGAGTCTCATCTGACAGACATTTCTTCAGATTCGATACCTGGAAGACGTTGTGCACACCACTGAGCTCTTCTGGCAGGTTTAGTCTATACGCCACTGTGCTGACTTTCTCAGTGATTTCAAAGGGTCCGACATAACACGGATTAAGCTTGCCCCGTTTGCCGAAACGAACCACACATTTCCAAGGTGAGACTTTCAGCGAAACTCGGTCTCCAACCTGGAATGCCAATGGTCTCCAAACGGATTAACCTAGAATGTAAATTTCTTCATTAATAGTATTTTCTATACTTTATTTGTTTTATGCAATCAAAATCTTAGTTTAAATAAAATACAGATATATACAAAAAAAATTTAGAGAGATCTCCTTAGGCTAGCGGGTGTGGGGCATTGGTTGGGGCGGGGGATGCCAGGCAACGCTGGATAACCCACATCATGCCAGCGTTGGCCACGGCGTTGCCCCACTAGCGTGGCTTCGAAGCCCAGCGTTGGGCGGGGGCGGTCTGAGGGGGCTGGCTTGGATTGCCTGGTGGCAGCCGTTGGTCAACCGCTAGTTTATTTAATAAAAATTATTTATTTTTTATACCTTATAAATACTCACCCATTTTTTACAATGTCTACATCTCTACTTCTTCTATCTCTATATTTTTTTATATAAATTTAACCCACTTAATCCTCTACACCGACTTGTTGAAAAAAAATGGGTTGAAAATGGACACATTCAATTTCATCCAACAACAAAGGATCGAGATGAGGAAAAATATCCAAGCCGCATACGATAAAAAAGCATCTCTAAAAGAAAAACGCGAAGATATGAAATTTTTCGTCATGCCCGTCGATAACCTTAGTGGCCCAGAATTGGAATTGACATTGCAAATGAAGCAAGAAATCTTGAAAAAATATGATATGAATAAATCATGAACTTTTTAATCTTTTTTTTTTATTTTATGTAGCTTTTTTATGTATTTTTTTTTCTTAATTTCATTTGTAGTTTTTAAAAAATTATATGTAATCTTCTATTTTAGTTAAATTAAATTTGAAATAGTTAAAAAAAAAACTAACAAATTACACATGGCTGACCACGTCATCCGAAGCCACGCCAACACACACCCAACCCAAGCCTCACCACGCCACACCTTGTGGATCCCACACAGGGGCGGATCTACCTTGATGTACGGGGTAGCCTCCGTTACCGCTTGGCCGGAAAATTTTTGACGTTTTTAGTGTAAATTTTGGAAAAAATTTACGTTTTTTCGATTTTGTTACCGCTTATTTATAAAACGTTCCCGCTTGGTCGGAATCCTAGATCCGCCACTGATCCCACAGCTGCCACTTGTCGATCAATGCCCCAACCCAAACCCCCCACACCCCACAGTCTTAGTTTTCAACCCACCACATGTTTGGTTCACATGTTTAATGTTGTTATGAAAACATTACAAATCACTTTCATATCAATATATATATTGTCTGTATGTTTGTGAGGACCATCATGATTCGCCACCATACACTTGTACCAACTCACAAACAAATATACTACACGTTTTTGTTACTAGCAAACATGCTAACACCATCCAAATTTGAACTTCTGAGAAGAAACGGTTATTGGATCAACCCAGTGACTAAAAACGTATTTAATTAACTCATTATTTTTAAGCATAGTAAGATTAGATGAATAATGGGTTGCTGGTTCTTGTAGCCCACTTTAGTTAACTAATATATGTTACATACAGGCTCTCACCGGTAACTATATACATGTTCTGAAATGTTCATCTCTTTACTTCGGGTTGGGGGCTTGGGCGCGCCTATTCTTAAATGGTAGCATTTTGATATGGTCCTTTTATAAAAAAATATATATATTTATTACATTTTGTTTTATTGTTAACTGTTTTCCATAGAAAGAATCATCTTCTAGTATACAAGGATTAGGTGAAGAAGACCCATCTCATCCAAATAAGTTGGATCTCATCAAATTTCAAAATAGTTATGGGAGTAGGGGTGGTCCGTGATGGCCACCCACCACGCGTTGAACTTCCACATAACACCGCCGCCACCACCCCATATCACGCGTAGAAGTTTACACCCGTTGATAATATCACGCGTTGAATTGTTTTGAAAATCGAACGTTGCCATGTTTTTGACCGTTATTCAACGGTTATATATTAAAAAAAAAACCCTTTAAACCTTTTATCTATACATATCTCCATTTTTAACCATTTCACCCACACCAAAACATAAACACATTTAGAGATCGGTTTCGTTTACCCAAAGAATTATTTTTAAAGATTGTGAGACATCGAAGCGAGGAATGGTTTCAAGAACGTTACGATGCGAGGGGCAAACCAAGTTTCACGCCGATACAAAAATGCACGTCCGCCATTCGCCAACTAGCGACAGGTAACCCTCCCGATCAATATGATGAATACCTAGCTTTGGCATCCAAAACTTCCCGTGAGTGTTTGCATTTTTTTTGCAACGCGGTCATTAAGTTGTATGGTAAAGTGTTTTTGCGTAAACCGACGAGCCACGACATCTCACGTATTTACGCCGCACATGAGGCTAAAAGGCATTTTCCCGGGATGCTCGGTAGTATCGATTGTACACATATCGAGTGGAAAAATTGTCCAAGAGAGTTGCGAGGGGCGTATGTTAGGGGTAACATCAAAAGACCAACCATCATACTAGAAGCGGTGGCGTCGAACGATTTATGGATTTGACTTTCGTATTTCTATGTTCCAGGTTCAAACAAGGACATCAATGTGTTGCACACGTCGCCGTTGTTTCAAACCGTAACGGATGGTACCGCACTTTCCTCTCCTTTCTATGTTAACGGACGACATTACAAACGAGTCTTTTTTCTTGTGGATGGTATCTACCCGTCATGGTCTGTTTTTGTGAAAGCTCCCTCATTTCCTGTCGAGGCTAAAGAAATCGTGTTAAAAAATTGCAAGAATCGGCAAGAAAAGATGTTGAGAGGGCATTTGGTGTTTTAAATGGTAGATGGGGTATACTACACCGACCGGTTCGTGCGATGAACAAGAAAGCAATACATAGCATAGTGTATGCATGTATCATATTGCACAATATGATAATCAAAGAAGACGGACGTGCAATATCCCCGGATTGGGTGCCGGATCCTCCTACACAAGTTCAAGTTCCACAAAATATCCAACAAAAATTGCGTAACGAAGAAACTCACTTTTGGTTGAGATACGATTTAATCGAACTAGTAGATTCTTTAGGTTTGGAGTTTCATGAGTCGGACGAGGAGTAGAGTTTTTTTAGTTTTTTTTTTTTAAATTGTAGCCTAAAATATTTCTAGTATGTTAAATTGAACTAGTATGTTTTAATTTTAATGAAATTTATAATTTTAGTGTTTTATTGTTAATTTCTAATTTAAAATAAAAAATTAAAAAAATTTGTGAGTGATGGAATTCTATCACTAGTGATGACCACCGGCACTACAAAATTCTTGTGAGTGAAAGATTAGTGGCTAATGACATGACAGGAGTTGATTGGATATTGTGAGTGATAGAATTCTATCACTAGTGACCACCACCACTCCCCTTATATATGAATTAAAAAGTTTACAGAATGTTTTAATTGGTTAAATAATCCCCACAACAATTCTGATGAGCATTATAGTATAGAATTAGTCATAAAAGTCTTAAATTTTGCATCTAATAAATTGTAGGATAGATATACAAATAAAAAAAATCTTGCATTTTATCAAATATTTGATGTCCATATCAACATCCATTTCAAGATAAGTTCAAGTATTTGAGTCTATTACCAAATGCAAATTTGTAAAGATACGTGCATTGTTGTCATGTAACTTCACATAAACCAAAATTAGACTTGAATGGTTTATTAAAATTATTATATTTTATTTATTCACCAACATAAATTGAAATCTTTACATGACCAATGGTTTCACTCCACGTCGCATGGCATAGGTACATCATAATGAGATATTTGGTTTCTATATTTATACGCCTAGTATAGCACTTTACAGGCCTGCAAGCGGCATATAGAAGCCTCGTACAGGCCTGTATATGTCGTATATGTGACTGATTTGCACTTTATGGGAAACAGGATGACATCAGCCCAGATGCGTATCTCATTTGTACAGAATACAATGCATATACTTGTAAATCTAGTATAGTAACTAACTTTAGGTAGGTGAGACCACTAAAGTTGCTATTTATATAATGAAATGGGCGTGTATTAATGTCTTTGACCTTTTGAATTAATAGAGCTAAAAAAACGTGGTGATAAGTTCGAGCAACCAATCAATTAATCACAGATGAAGAAACAACGGAGCATCTTTTTATCTCCTGCCATGTCGCCTCGATTGTCTGGAACGGAGTTAGGTCGTAGTGTAAGATTTCAAACATTTTTGCTTTTTCGTTAAAGGATCTTCTCGGAATTCATTCGGAGCTAAGGGCCTCGGAGAAATCGAAGGAAGCGGTTCAAGGTATTATCAAGATCGTTTGTTGGAGCTTGTGGCTAGCTAGAAACAACCTTAAATTCTCCAATAAACCGATTAAGATAGATAGTATTTTGAGTGAGGTCAAGGCTATGGGTTTTCTTTGGTTCTCGAATAGATCGAAATATAAAGGGATAAAGTGGGGGAGTGGTGTTCTTTTGTAAATATGTAGGTTGTTTTGTTGTTGTGTTTTGTCGGCCCGTTTGGGGTCGGCTGTTTCGTTATTGAAGTATTCTTTTAAAAAAAAAATCAATTAATCACGGGTCAAATTAGATTCATAAGTTCAATAGTTTTTTTTTTTTTAGTTTAATCAAGTGCGGACATGCATCAAGTTTTAGTAAAATGTGGACCCCTTTGTATTTATGTTCGGGCCTTCATTTTACAATAAGGTTACCACATGTGCGGACACACATAAACACTCAAGTGCGGATTGTCTAATCTGCTATGTGCGGATTGTTTTAAGGTTATCAAATTCGGACATGACATACCCTCTATGTTCGGACAGAATATTTAACAAACAAGGTCAGACCATTCAACAAAAACCATATGTGCGAACTAGGTAGTTTCTATATGTGCGGGCATGTAAGGAGATGATAAGTGCGGACCTTGCAACAAATCCATAACTACGGACATGAAACATAGTTATAAGTGTGGACCTTTAATAATCAACTACAAGTGCGGATGCCCTTTTATTGTTCACAAATGCGGACACTTTACACAATACAAGTGCGTACATTCATTAACATCCACAAGTACAGATATAATCAATCACATATACGGACAACTTTAACTTCGTGACTTCAGAAAATCTAGCAATTCCAAAAATCCATTTCTTCAACGTAATGACCAACAGAAAACCCCAAATGCACAGAAATCAATCATGTCGGGCCGCAAATCAATCAATCTAGCAGTGTTATCATACCACAAACATCAAACAATCATTACACAATTATTTGTCTAATCTATCACGTATTCATTTGCATAATCAATCACACACAATCAATTGTTTGGATCATCTAGGGTTTCGCATAAATCAAAAGAACAAGATCAATAACATATCATGTAATCATAAACACTTACCTCTGATTAAACCTAGATGGATTGAAGATCAAGAATTGATGTGTGTGGACTTGTGAAGCCAAATGATTGAAGAAGGTTTGGAGATGGTTAGAGAGTGATGAAAATGTCGTAAAGAGAATTTATGAGGAATTTAGGGTTTTGAGTAGTTTATTATAGTTTCACAATTTCATTAAACACCCCCTAATAATATAACTTTCAACCAAAAGCCACATAATACCATGTAATTTACAATTAAGGCATACAGTTCACATAGTTGTCATGTAGCACATAAGTGTAACACCCTGAAAACGGGTTTGGTAATCAAACTCCGTTAATACTAAAAGACGGGTAAAGTACCGCTAGTGGTAAAAATAACCCGGTACATATTTGGATTTAAATAAGAAATCCTAATATTAAATACAAGCGAATCAAAGTTTTAAGGAATTGAGTTTATAAGAGCCCCGAGTTAACGGGACTTAAAATAAGCCTAGTCATAAGTTCCCCGAACCCACTAAATTAACTAGGAATATTTAACTTAGTTAATTAGTGGGGATAATGTTAAGAACAATTAGGTGGGGATCTAGTTAAAAACAAACAAAATAATAGATGGGGGACCAAAGTTGTCAAGTTTGGAACTTAATATAATTAAAACAATAAAATTAAAAACCAAACGCACACTAGTGTGTGTGTCTGGGTCGAAATAAACACAGGGGCGACATCAGGTTTCTCCTCAAACCCTAAATTCAGCAAGATGATCAAAATTGAAGGCCAAATCGGGCTCGAATCAAAGGCATGAATTCATAGAAACGATCACCAAGTCAAGGAGATCATAAGGTATGTGAAATTTGATAAAAACTCTCTACTTGAAATTCTCATGAATTTAGGGAATTCAAAATCTGTGGACGCATGAATGATATGTAGATGAAATAGGAACATTGTAATGTTTAGGAGTAACCCTAGACAAGTATATGTTGAAATCATGCTTAGCTCAAGTAAATTCAGATTTTTGTTGATGCTAAATTCATGTATGAGTTGTTCTTAGGGTTTTGATTGCTAAAAGTAGTGTTATGATGTCAAGAACATGTTTAAATTGAAAGTTGAATTCAAACAGCTCCTGATCAGAATTTACAGCCGACTTGTATTGGCTGTAACCTGAACAAAACGTGACAAAAACATGTGTTTCTTGAGTCTAAAATGTAACTCCAGGAAATATCTTTAAAACCCCACTGGAATCGCATTTTTTCGACGAAAATTGAGTGTTTTATGAATTTTTCCGTATCGAAGGTTCAAGCTGCGTTTTCTGGCAGAATTTGCAGCCCATTACGAATGTCATAACTCAATTTAGGAATTTAGTTATGATCTCAATTTTTTACTGTAGATAGTTTTAAGCGATTAAAAGAATCACCATTTGGAATTTCGTCAATCGGATAAACGAGGAATTTTTAATGAATTTTTCCATAAGCTGCAGTCAGAAGTGACGAATCTGATTGCAGCTTAGGAAATGAATTTTTACGAATTTTTGTTAAAGAGTTAGATCTTCAAATTTTAACAAAAGGCCTAACCCTCCGAGGGGTACTCCACATAAAAAAATCATAATTTTTTAAGACTTGTAAACAGGTTAAACAAGTCACCAAAAACAGCCCATTTTCAGTGATATGAAAACGAATTTTTACAAATTTTTGGTAAATAGTTAGATCTTGAAATTTTAACAAAAGGCCTAACCCTCCGAGAGGTACGCCACATAAAAAAATCATAATTTTTTAATACCTGTAAACAGGTTAAACAAGTCACCAAAAACAGCCTATTTTCAGTGATATGAAATGTCTAAATGAAATCGCGGTCTACTTGGTTGTGTGTAAAACGTGGTTATATTAAGTGTCCGGATTAATGCATAGAAATGTGTAAGGTGGAAGATCATATTAAATTATGGTTAATCTAACCACCTTGTGAACATTGAATAATAGTTTGGCGCTTAACAAGCTAGGTGGAAGCTTGTGGATGAAGCGGGTCAAACGGAGCGAGTATGGAAAGAAAAGCGTGGCATGGATGCAAGGTAAGTGAAGCTTACACCCCCTTTGTAATTACATTACATTTATTTGTATGTATTAGTCGTGAAACATGTTAGGTATTGGAATTATGACATTCCGGCATGATGGAACGCAAGTTGGAATAAATGAAAATGGTAAGAAACCATTAATTAGGTTTAAGGGGCGAGATGGTATTAAAATACCATCACACGTAGATAAAAGGTTATTTCGACTAAACGGGTCAAATGGTGTGTTAATACCATTTGACAACAATAACTGATGACCGTTTGTTGAGTTTTGCGATCACAGGAATTAATTTATGGCTTGCGTTGCTTTAAACTAGCAAGTTAAAGAGCAAAAGGTATTTAAATGGGTTAATTTTATAACCCGAGCCAGGTATGCGAAAATTGGTGAAGTATAAGTAAACATTTTAGTGTAGAAATGTGATGTGTGGAAAGAGAAGAGCGAGATTTAAACTTAAATGTTTAAATCTCCTAAACGGGTCAAAATGAATTATGCGCGTAGCTTGGGTATTGGTCGCATAACTCATAAAAAGTTATGTTCATGAGTTAAATACTTTTGAGTTAAGTAGTAGTCCAAGGTTTTAGAATGATTTAGAAACAAGCCGTTTAATAGATTATGAAACGGGTCAAATAATTGTATAAGAGATTTATAAGCCGTTAGCTTATAAATCAGCATCGTTACAAACCTTAGTGTTGTTTACATAGGAGACTGCATTACGGTCAATATGAAACAAGAATCGTGTAAAACAAATACGTAGAGATTGAAAGTTATGCACGTTTTCATAAAAAGAATCGGAACTGGGAAAATGCAGCAACGAGTTGCAAACCTTCTACCCATTTAAAGGCGTCGCGCCACGCGACGACATGGCCCAAGGGCCGTCGTGCGACGCGACGGGGTGCAGGTTTTGCGAAAATTGTTTGTTGGTTCCGTTTTGATTCGCGAACTTGTTTAAACATGTTATAAACGCTATATGACTAACTCATTTTATGTTTCATGAAATGTAGGTGTTGACCGAGTTACCGGAGGACGATCAAGCTAAGCGATAAACCGAACACACAAAGAACAAAGCTTCCGCGAATAGTTTCGTTGTCATATTTTAAATGGTGACTCAAGCTTACACAATGTTGTAACGTTTTATTTAGTATAATGTTTTAATAAACTCATATTTTAAGTGTATGATAAATTTTAAATACACTAATATAATAGAAAAATATTTGATAATAGTGTAAAATGGACCAAGGGTCTTACAAGTTGGTAATCAGAGCTCATGGTTGAAGGGTAAAGTGTTCGGTTCGAGGCTTGATCGCAGATCCGGTAAGTACAAGTATGTTAATGGTCTAGTATGATTAAAGTGTTGTGAACAACACATAGGGTATCGTGTAATACATGTTACACCAACGAAAATGATTAGTATAGTTAACGAAATCACGTGCAGTAAAAAGCCTTGTATTACAATACGTGCATTTATTAATGTTGAAATTACTAACTTTTGTGAAAGTCTTAATTGAAGGACACTTGCATTTAAAGATGACAAGGGTTGAACAAATTACGGTTATGATAGAGTAGCGGTCCGAATTATGACAAGAGGAGCATGCTCACCAAGGACTAAATCGCGTAACGACCGCGAACAAGGTTAATGGCAAGGAACGCCCGTCGGGGCAAGCATTACCAGGTGCACGCTTTTAAATATAATCGCACAAATAGCAATATGCAACAAACATGTAGAGAATGATTGTTGCATATGTAAATTAGAAACTTGGAAAACCTGAATAGAATACCTATCCAGGATATTATTTCCAAGAAAACTAAATAGAGGCGTTACTTACATAGGGCGTGATGTGAAAACTATAAAAAGGTCATGTGTGTCATGTGTTAATCGCTTACTCTGGCCAAGTAAGTAGTGGCATATGATACCATGAACTTCTTATAGCGGACACATTTACGTCTGATGTAGTAAGGGCGGGGTGAATGGGACTAACTAAAATGGTACCCAAAGGAATCAAATAAATAAAATATTTGATAGTAAACGTAAACGCACAGCCGGGTGACAGAAGCGTATTACATTAGGATAATGAGCCCGAGTGAAGGGACAAATATTAATGTAAAATGATTAAGATATGCATTGGGAGGGGGTGTACTTACACTCGAACCCGGAGAATGTAAACATGTAAAAATGATTAAGATATGCATTGGGAGGGGGTGTACTTACACTCGAACCCGGAGAATGCAAATGTGTCTCTTAACGGGCCGTTTTTGTAAAACGTCAAACTTGAGGACAAAGTCGGAATATAAAAGTGAAGCGAAGTCTTAATGCATACCGGGAGGGTTGCAATAATAACGACTTCGGTAAAAATACCCGGTTGATGGGTAAGGATATAAACACATGCGTAGACTGAGAAACGGGAATGCGGACGGAAACTCAAAAGACTCGGGTTTCAAGTCATGACTAAAAGACGATAAGATGCTGTAAATAGAAATTTTGATAAATTACGCTCAACTATTTTAAAGTTGAACGGGTTGAATAAAGAATGAAAATTGGCATTCATAAGCAATGAAATTTCATACGAACAAGTCAAAAGAATTAAATAAATGCTGACGCTTGCTAATGTAAGTAAGCAAAGTAAGCATGAATCGAATAAATAAAAGTGTGAAATATTAATGAACCTATGTAATGGGTTTAAAAGAAATATAATTATAAATCGGGGAAACGGTGAGCGTAGAACTAACTGACGCGTAAGCAACGTCAGAAGTCATAAGTCGGAAGGTTAGTCCGAAAGTAAACGAATGAAGCCTTAGACTACGGTCAAGACCAACTAAAGTTCAAATAGCGAAAACAAATGATTCCAAACATAACAAGGGATGCCTTGAAGCTATATAGGTATATATACATTTGAATATGAATACGAATAAAAGATGATCTACGGGATCATCATAACCTACGGGATTAAACGTAGTGTTAAGGTCTACGGGACCAAGAAGACCCTTGGGTCATAAGTAGAAAGAAACGAACTGCTAACATCTCACCTTAAAAAGGTGAAAAATCTAAAGAAATAGCCTACGAGGCTAAGTAAAAGAACCTATGGGTCAGTTGAGTTAAGTGTGGCTGTGTGGGAACTAATTTTAATTCCACGAATTAAACAATATCGGAAAGGAATAAATCCTCGGACTTAAAATTCCTAGAAGTAATAAAAGGATATAAGACAAGGTGAAGAGAAAACGTTAAACTAAAATTTAGTTTTAGTAAGAAATGACGTTTTAACAAATATATAAGTATTATGAGAGAAATTAGGAAAAAGTTAATATTAAAGGATTTAGGTCTAGACAACGATAGGTGTAAAAACAATACATTCGAAAAGAGGATTCTCGATGATGAAAGGTTAATATAAACCTAAACAGGACGTGACGTGATCACGACCAAGAAAGGTAATGTGAAGTATAATCACATTGTAGCCCGAGCAATGGGTATAAGGTAACTGGACTAATAAGTCCAGTTAGTGAGACTGATTAAGGTCAAAGTTCTAATGTAAGAATTGGAGTAATACGCTATTCATGGCGAGGTTAGCGTGGAGTAAGCATACCTAATAAATTCATATGACCAAACGGCCAAAGAGCGGCACGGTCAAGTATATAAAACAAAGGTAAACATGTACAAACGAAAATGATGGCCCATGAGGCTTTGTTAACGAAGAGTATTGATCGCCTATACTAAACGATCATAAGACAACACAAACGAAGTGTCGGAAGGTCGAATCGAGCAAAAGCACGATTAAAGGAGAAAGCTATAAGGTATGTGATTATATGCTTACGAGGGTTATGTTAGTAACATTTATCGAATTATCTTAAATAATTAAGATGAAATTCCAGAAATTTGGTTTGCTCGTACGCGATGAATTCAGTATGACCAAACCGAAGGAATAAGTTCGAAAACGAAAGAATGATTGTTAGAAGTGAAAGATTTCGCTAAAATATCCAAACGGATTAAATTAACGGATTCATGAAGAATTTGATAGTCTAACAGCGATGGATTTCGCCAAGATAACCAAACTGGTTGAAAATAAAGAAAATTTCGTTATTTTGAGTTCCATTATTTGGCGTGAAATACACAAATGTTATTAATCAACAAGATATTACCATACATTTCTGGTAATACCAACAAGGGGCTAAAGTATGAATAATGCTTAAAAGGGGTTACTCAGTTTGAGTGTATTGGGTATAGAAACTCAATAACTGTGTAAGAAAGGTTTCGAGAACGAAACCTCCTTAAGGGGGGGTAGACTTGTAACACCCTGAAAACGGGTTTGGTAATCAAACTCCGTTAATACTAAAAGACGGGTAAAGTATCGCTAGTGGTAAAAATAACCCGGTAAATATTTGGATTTTAATAAGAAATCCTAATATTAAAAACAAGCGAATCAAAGTTTTAAGGAATTGAGTTTTTTAGAGCCCCGAGTTAACGGGACTTAAAATAAGCCTAGTCATAAGTTCCCCGAACCCACTAAATTAACTAGGAATATTTAACTTAGTTAATTAGTGGGGATAATGTTAAGAACAATTAGGTGGGGATCTAGTTAAAAACAAACAAAATAATAGATGGGGGACCAAAGTTGTCAAGTTTGGAACTTAATATAATTAAAACAATAAAATTAAAAACCAAACGCACACTAGTGTGTGTGTCTGGTTGGAAATAAACACAGGGGCGACATCAGGTTTCTCCTCAAACCCAAAATTCAGCAAGATGATCAAAATTGAAGGCCAAATCGGGCTCGAATCAAAGGCATGAATACATAGAAACGATCACCAAGTCAAGGAGATCATAAGGTATGTGAAATTTGATAAAAACTCTCTACTTGAAATTCTCATGAATTTAGGGAATTCAAAATCTGTGGATGCATGAATGATATGTAGATGAAATAGGAACATTGTAGTGTTTAGGAGTAAACCCTAGACAAGTATATGTTGAAATCATACTTAGCTCAAGTAAATTCAAATTTTTGTTGATGCTAAATTCATGTATGAGATGTTCTTAGGGTTTTGATTGCTAAAAGTAGTGTTATAATGTCAAGAACATGCTTAAATTGAAAGCTGAATTCAAACAGCTCCCGATCAGAATTTGAAGCCGACTTGTATTGGCTGTAACCTGAACAAAACATGACAAAAACATGTGTTTCTTGAGTCTAAAATGTAACTACAGGAAATATCTTTAAAACCCCACTGGAATCGCATTTTTTCGACGAAAATTGAGTGTTTTATGAATTTTTCCGTATCGAAGGTTCAAGCTGCGTTTTCTGGCAGAATTTGCAGCCCATTACGAATGTCATAACTCAATTTAGGAATATAGTTATGATCTCAAATTTTCACTGTAGATAGTTTTAAGCGATTAAAAGATTCGTCAATTGGAATTTCGTCAATCGGATAAACGAGGAATTTTTAATGAATTTTTCCATAAGTTGCAGTCAGAAGTGACGAATCTGATTGCAGCTTAGTAAATGAATTTTTACGAATTTTTGGTAAAGAGTTAGATCTTGAAATTTTAACAAAAGGCCTAACCCTCCGAGAGGTACGACACATAAAAAAATCATAATTTTTGAAGACTTGTAAACAGGTTAAACAAGTCACCAAAAACAGCCCATTTTCAGTGATATGAAATGCCTAAATGAAATCGCGGTCTACTTGGTTGTGTGTAAAACGTGGTTATATTAAGTGTTCGGATGAATGCATAGAAATGTGTAAGGTGGAAGATCATATTAAATTATGGTTAATCTAACAACCTTGTGAACATTGAATAATAGTTTGACGCTTAACAAGCTAGGTGGAAGCTTGTGGATGAAGCGGGTCAAACGGAGCGAGTATGGAAAGAAAAGCGTGGCATGGATGCAAGGTAAGTGAAGCTTACACCCCCTTTGTAATTACATTACATTTATTTGTATGTATTAGTCATGAAACATGTTAGGTATTGGAATTATGACGTTCCGGCATGATGGAACGCAAGTTGGAATAAATGAAAATGGTAAGAAACCATTAATTAGGTTTAAGGGGCGAGATGGTATTAAAATACCATCACACGTAGATAAAAGGTTATTTCGACTAAACAGGTCAAATGGTGTGTTAATACCATTTGACAACAATAACTGATGACCGTTTGTTGAGTTTTGCGATCACAGGAATTAATTTATGGCTTGCGATGCTTTAAACTAGCAAGTTAAAGAGCAAAAGGTATTTAAACGGGTTAATTTCATAACCCGAGCCAGGTACGCGTAGATTGGTGAAGTATAAGTAAACATTTTAGTGTAGAAATGTGATGTGTGGAAAGAGAAGAGCGAGATTTAAACTTAAATGTTTAAATCTCCTAAACGGGTCAAAATGAATTATGCGCATAGCTTGGGTATTGGTCGCATAATTCATAATAATTATGTTCATGAGTTAAAGACTTTTGAGTTAAGTAGTAGTCCAAGGTTTTAGAATGATTTAGAAACAAGCCGTTTAATAGATTATGAAACGGGTCAAATAATTGTATAAGAGATTTATAAGCCGTTAGCTTATAAATCAGCATCGTTACAAACCTTAGTGTTGTTTACATAGGAGACTGCATTACGGTCAATATGAAACAAGAATCGTGTAAAACAAATACGTAGAGATTGAAAGTTATGCACGTTTTCATAAAAAGAATCGGAAATGGGAAAATGCAGCAACGAGCTGCAAACCTTCTGCCCATTTAAGGGCGTCGCGCCACGCGACGACATGTCCCAAGGGCCGTCGCGCGACGCAACGGGGTGCAGGTTTTGCGAAAATTGTTTGTTGGTTCCGTTTTGATTCGCGAACTTGTTTAGATATGTTATAAACGCTATATGACTAACTCATTTCATGTTTTATGAAATGTAGGTGCTGGCCGAGTTACCGGACGACGATCAAGCTAAGCGATGAACCGAACACACAAAGGACAAAGCTTCTGCGAATAGTTTCGTTGTCATATTTTAAATGGCGACTCAAGCTTACACAACGTTGTAACGTTTTATTTAGTATAATGTTTTAATAAACTCATATTTTAAGTGTTTGATAAATTTTAAATACACTAATATAATATAAAAATATTTGATAATAGTGTAAAATGGACCAAGGGTCTTACAATAAGCTTCATATAAACCATTCGTTTATAATTTATCATTCGCGTTAGTTAACAACGTTCAAAAGTTATCACGTTCGTGTTCCGGTAATTCCCCGAATTACCAACGTAGACTCATTTAACTAACCCTAGTTAAATGCAGTGCTATAAATGTATGATTTAATCCGACCGGGGTTAGGTTAAAGTGTTAATCTGAAGTTGTGGGTTGTCACATCATCCCCAACTTGAAAGAAATTTCATCCCGAAATTTAATAAGTAGTCTCAGAAAAATGAAATGGCGAGTTAAGATGACTGTGGATTTTCCTCGGGTACCACATCATCCCCAACTTGAAAGGGAATTTCGTCGCGAAATTCGCTAATCGTATCAGTGTTTGGTTCAACAGGTTCGAGTAAATGAGTGTTAGGTTCAGCTCGATATTTGGTCAACTAGTCCATACCAACGACTACATTAAAGCTACCAAGGGTAACAAGAAGGAGATCAGTGTCAAACACTTGACTTAATCGAGTTTGCACCCAACATAAAAAAGGGATACTTCAATCAGCTGATCGTCAGCCAATTTCTCAATGTGTTTGGTTTTCAAAAGGGGTTTGGAGTCGATCCTAGCATTCTACTGAACCTCGAGGTCATGAGACTCCAATCGGTACTAGGATAGAATAATGTAGAAGTGAAAAGATTGTTTACAGATAACGTACCATTTCCGTCGTTGTTGTTATCATTTTTGTTGTTATTCTCAGTGTCGTTTTTGTTGTTTCCTGCATTGTTGGTGTTTTGATTTAACTGTGGGCAATCCCTCTTGAAGCGATTCTCACTTCCACACTGAAAGCAGCTCTTTCGATCGCCTTGTTGCTGATGCGGATGTCGTCCCTGTTGTTGTTGCTACTGCTTTGGGAATGGGGCTCTGCAATCCTTAGCCATGTGACCTACCTCGTCACATCTCTGACATGTTCTAGGGCACTAGCCGTAGTGATGGTAGTTGCACTTATTGCACTTTGGCTGCTTGCCTGCGTACAAACCCTGATTCTGATTAGAGCCCTGATTCTTATTAGTAGAAGAAGACGGGTTGATGTCACACCCCCAAAATCCACACGCGGAGTATCACCGCTTGGAGGCGTGACTGACCAGGATCAAGCCACCAATCATATTGAACATTGTAAGTAATGAATAAAGTTCAACCCATCAATACAAAAGGTGTTCAAATCAAAACATAGTTAAGTGTTTAGCAGAAGCATAAACGTGAAAAACCAACATAAGTATTAAGTTAGAAATGCTATAGTGTTGTTAACATGGCACCCACTGTCCATGTCCCACAACGACTGCGCCTCCCTGTGCAAGCTCCATGAGTACCTATCGACCTGCAAGGCATGTAACAACGAGTCAACAAAAAAGTTGAGCGAGTTACAGTTGTTTGTTCAGTTATAGAGTTCGTCTCAGAAATCATATGTTTGTTTCATAATCATGTGTTACCCAGTATCCTTTTTTCCCAAATCTTTACGACTTTTAGTGGGGGCTTCCCATGTTGAATATTACTAGACTAGTTGTATCTATAGGTGTCCTTCCCAATCCGAGGACAGTGATAAGTATGAGTTTACCTAGGTTTTACGTAAGTGCCCTTCCCAATCCGAGGACAATGGTAAGTGTGAGTTTACGTAGGTTTTACGTAAGTGCCCTTCCCAATCCGAGGACAGTGGTACGTAGCGAGTATGTAGGTTTAGCGTTGGCGTCCTTCCCAATCCGAGGACAGTAGTACGTAGGTTTTACATAGGTTTTAGCACATGCGTCCTTCCCAATCCGAGGACGGTAGTAGGTAGTCTAGTAGTGTTGAAAGTATAAGTAGTTATTCAATCCCATTCCCAACCCACCGGGAATCACATGCCTTAGGAGTGTGAACTCACCTTGGTTTGCTCGCTATGCTAAATTACGTTCTCACAAATAATCAGTCAAGTCCTATAATTATGCACGTATGCGAAATCAGTTTATGTTGGTAAAGTTTAACATGCAATCTATATCACCAAATGTACTTGGCAGTTGACATCATGCACCACTAAATCAGTTAATCAGGTTCACATAATTCATGCTTCACATGGTTGATTTCTCAGTCTATTGTATCAATATTATCCATTAACATACTTAACGGTGTTAATGGGTTTAACGAGGTTACCGCACTTAACTAGATTAATACACTTGGCATAGTTCACATGCATAACAGAGTTAATCAGAATCAATAGAGTTATCATACATAATGAACTTAACTTACATAACATAATTAACATAACCCAGTTAACATACATAACATATTTGACATACCTAACACAGTTAATACTTAACAGGGTTAACCACTTAACAGAGTTAATTAGCTAACGAGGTTAACATACCATTGGAGTTACATACTTAGCAGGGTTACACAATTTAACACAGTTAATAAGGTTAACAGAGTTAATAAACTTAACTCAGTTAATAGACTAAACAAGGTTACTGTTGTCACACACTTAGATGAAATCTCATGTGTCGAAATCACTTATATGGCGAAATTACTTGAGACGAAAACACTTGGGACGAAAACCCTATACTGGCGAAATCCCTAGTGGCGAAAACCCTTTAGTTTTCGTCGAACATGAGGTGTGACGAAAACACAGAAGTGTTTTCGTCTGATCCTTGTGTTTTCGCTGGTCACAACATCATCATCAACAGCAGTTACGAATAATAACAACTCTAATCGTCACTTAACAGTTTCGATAGCTTCAACAATCAATCGATCAATCAGAAAACTAATACATTTGCTTATATACTCAATCATCAGTACAATCAAAATCATCATTCAGGCATCATGTAATCCGAATCATTGGAATTTATTCGAGTAATAAGCGATCACATAACTATCAAGATTAATCCCCACATAACATATAGTTCAAAAAGATCTAGTTACTCATCAATCATCATTCGGTCTTACGATCATAAACACTACCCAATCACAGTCATGCTAATAAACAAATCATTCATACAATTGATTCAAATCAAACACTCGGTTAAAGGTTAATACTAACCGCGACGGGCGAGACAATAACTTGATTGATCTTGAGGATCCGGGGAACACAAGTTTGCCGTCAGGTTCAAAGGGTAGCGAGAGAGAATGTGAGAGGTGGTTTGGGTTTTTGCCAAATACTGATCTCGCGTACAGCTTATAATCAAAACTCTATTTTATCGATACTGGGCCAAACCAACTCTTGTTTCCGTTGGCCTCATGGTGGACGAAAACACCTTGTGTTTTCGCTAGGGTGATTTCGTGAGGGGGTGTTTGGCAAGGTTCCATGTTTTAATAATTATACAATTCATATATTTAATACAAGATATGTATAACACATACACACATAATATACACCCCATGAATAAGTCTTATATTGCACCTCAAATAAATATAAAGTACGATTTGCAAATAAGTAAAAAGTTAAGTCGAATAGAGACCTTGAAACTCGGGTTGTCACATTATCCCCAACTTGAAAGAAATTTCATCCCGAAATTTAGCACGTGGTTACCGAGGAAGCTAGTTGTGTTGTGTTGTTTACTGGTTTTCCTGGGGTGTCACATCATCCCCCCGTTGGTTTGGAATTTCGTCCCGAAATTCCGCAGTAGCTTCAGCCTCAGTAGTAGTTGCATTGTTTCCGAATAACTGGGGGTACTTGAATTTCATTTGATCTTCTCGTTCCCAGGTGAACTCTGGGCCACGACGGGAGTTCCAACGAACTCGAACAAGAGGTATTCTGGTGCGCTTGAGAATCTTAACGTCCCGGTCTGTGATTTCAACTAGTTCTTCGACGAATCGCAACTGTTCATCGATAGTGAGATCCTTCAAAGGAACTATGAGGGTCTCATCTGACAGACACTTCTTCAGTTTCGACACGTGGAATACGTTGTGAACTGCACTGAGTTCTGCAGGTAGGTTTAGTTTGTAGGCCACTTTGCCTATCTTCTCAATGATTTCGAACGGTCCGACATAACGCGGATTGAGTTTGCCTTGTTTGCCAAAACGAACTACACCTTTCCAAGGTGAGACTTTGAGTAGCACTCGATCCCCAACCTGGAACTCGAGTGGTTTCCTGCGCTTATCAGCGTAGCTTTTCTGACGGTCACGAGCTGCCGTCATTCGTTGTCGTATCTGAGCAATCCTTTCCGTTGTGTCTACTACAAGTTCTGGACCCGTGATCTGACTATCCCCCACTTCTGCCCAACAAAGGGGTGATCGGCATTTACGTCCGTACAATGCCTCAAATGGAGCGGCTTGAATGCTGGTGTGGTAGCTGTTATTATACGAAAACTCCACCAAAGGGAGGTGCTTTTCCCAACCATTGCCAAAGTCGATTACACATGCCCTAAGCATGTCTTCAAGGGTTTGGATGGTGCGTTCAGACTGCCCATCCGTCTGTGGATGATAAGCGGTGCTCATGTCTAAACGTGAGCCAAAGGATTTGTGCATAGCTTACCACAATTCAGAAGTAAAACGCGCATCACGATCAGAAATAATAGAGGTTGGCACCCCGTGCCTCGAGACAACTTCCTTAAGGTAAACATCTGCTAAGGTGGAGAACTTATCTGTTTCTTTGATGGCCAAAAAGTGTGCAGACTTTGTGAGTCGATCCACGATCACCCAAATAGTATCATTCCCACGTTAAGATCTAGGCAGGCCAGTAACAAAATCCATGGAAATTTGCTCCCATTTCCATTGTGGTATTTCTGGTTGTTGGAGTAGGCCCGATGGTTTCTGATATTCAGTCTTGACTCTCGCACAAGTCAAACATTTGCTAACGTAAGTTGCTATGTGAGCTTTCATGCTAGGCCACCAATACGTAGTTCTGAGATCGTGGTACATCTTGTCAGAACCAGGATGTACTGAATAGCAAGACTTATGTGCTTCATCCATCACAAGTTCTCGTAGATTGCCATAGAGTGGGACCCAGATGCGTCCTGTTACGTAGTAGGCGCCGTCTTCCTTTTGTTCTAACCGTTGCCTTGAGCCGCGTAAGGTTTCAGCCCTGACGTTTTCTGGTTTCAATGCTTCTACCTGAGCATCTCGTATCTGGGAAGGAAGACTAGACTGGATGGTAAGTTGTAATGCTCGCACACGCTTAGGTGTAGTATCCTTTCTACTTAGGGCGTCGGCCACAACATTGGCTTTGCCCGGATAGTACTTGATTGCACATTCGTAATCATTCAATAGCTCGACCCATCGACGTTGTCGCATGTTCAACTCCTTTTGCTTGAAGATATGCTCGAGACTCCTGTGATCGGTGTAAATGGTGCACTTGGTACCGTACAGGTAATGTCTCCATATCTTAAGTGCGAAAATAACAGCTCCCAGCTCCAAGTCGTGTGTTGTGTAATTTCTTTCGTGAATCTTAAGTTGGCGCGAGGCGTAAGCAATAACTTTATCCCATTGCATCATACACAACCCAGACCCTGAACTGACGCGTCACAATAAACCACGAAATCGTCTGTGCCCTCGGGCAATGAGAGAATAAGTGCGCTACAAAGTCTACTCTTCAAATGTTGGAACGCTGATTCTTGAGCATCAACCCAACGATAGGTGACACCCTTCTGAGTCAATAGAGTAAGCGGCTGTGCAATCTTCGAGAAGTCTTTGATAAACCTTCTGTAGTAGCCCACCAAACCCAAGAATTGGCGGATTTCTGTTGGTGTACGGGGTGCAGGCCAGTTTTTGATCGAGTCTACCTTGGATGGATCAACATGAATCCCATCCTCGTTTACCACATGGCCTAGGAAATGGACTTCACGAAGCCAGAAGTCACATTTTGAAAACTTAGCATATAGTTGCTCTATTCGAAGTAGTTCCAAAATAATCCGCAGATGTTGCTCGTGTTCCTCCTGACTCTTAGAGTAGATCAGAATGTTGTCGATGAATACTATAACAAACTTATCCAGGTAAGGCTTGCACACTCTGTTCATAAGATCCATGAAGACTGCGGGTGCGTTGGTCAATCCAAAAGGCATTACCAGAAACTCGTAATGTCCATACCGAGTCCTGAACGCTGTCTTAGAGACGTCCTCATCTCGGACTCTCAGCTGATGGTATCCTGACCTCAGGTCAATCTTCGAATAGTAGCTCGATCCTTGCAGCTGATCGAACAGGTCATCAATGTGTGGAAGAGGATAGCGATTCTTTACAGTCACCTTGTTGAGTTCACGGTAATCGATACACATCCTGAAGGTACCGTCTTTCTTCTTCACAAATAATACTGGAGCTCCCTAGGGCGAAGAGCTAGGATGAATGAAACCCTTATCCAAGAGTTCTTGCAATTGTTTGGACAGTTCTTCCAGTTCGGTTGGAGCTAAGCGATAAGGTGCTCGAGCTATGGGCGCTGGTCCAGGAGCTAGCTTGATTTGGAATTCGACCTGGCGATGAGGCGGTAGCCCAGGTAAATCTTCAGGGAACACTTGAGGAAAATCATGTACTACTGGGATATCCTCGATTTTCTTCTCTTTCGTTGATGCGTCAGTAACAAGTGCTAAAATAGAGGTGGTTGTGCGGGTTTTGGTGATGGAGGTTTGATAGCAGCTCTTGGTGGTGGTGGAATGGCAGCGGGTGACGGTATCGGTGTAGAAAAAATGGGTGAAGTTGCCCATCTCCGGGACTCGTTTTTGAGAAGATAAAACATGGGTGAGAAAGGTTCGCGAAAATGCGATGACAGAAGAGAGTAAGCACACAAGTGTCTTCAAACAATAGTTGTTACGTTTATCTAAGCATACCACGAGCAAAGTTCTATGTAACTAGCAAGTAGGTAATATAAACATAAACCATATCACCTATAGTGTTGAGCCTTGCACGTGGAGCGAAGCGTCGTTGTGGATCGTTGAGCACGGTTCAGGTTATAGTCTGGTTTTATCCCAAAAGTTTCCCCCTTTTAAAACCAAGTTCACTATAACCAATGGCTCTGATACCAATCTGTCACACCCCCAAAATCCACACGCGGAGTATCACCGCTTGGAGGCGTGACTGACCAGGATCAAGCCACCAATCATATTGAACATTGTAAGTAATAAATAAAGTTCAACCCATCAATACAAAAGGTGTTCAAATCAAAACATAGTTAAGTGTTTAGCGGAAGCATAAATGTGAAAAACCAACATAAGTATTAAGTTCGAAATGTTATAATGTTTTTAACATGGCACCCACTGTCCATGTCCCACAACGACTGCGCCTCCCTGTGCAAGCTCCATGAGTACCTATCGACCTGCAAGGCATGTAACAACGAGTCAACAACAAAGTTGAGCGAGTTCACAGTTGTTTGTTCAGTTATAGAGTTCGTCTCATAAATCATATGTTTGTTTCATAATCATGTGTTACCCAGTATCCTTGTTTCCCAAATCTTTATGACTTTTAGTGGGGGCTTCCCATGTTGAATATTACTAGACTAGTTGTATCTATAGGTGTCCTTCCCAATCCGAGGACAGTGATAAGTATGAGTTTACGTAGGTTTTACGTAAGTGCCCTTCCCAATCCGAGGACAGTGGTAAGTATGAGTTTACGTAGGTTTTACGTAAGTGCCCTTCCCAATCCGAGGACAGTGGTACATAGCGAGTACGTAGGTTTAGCGTTGGCGTCCTTCCCAATCCGAGGACAGTAGTACGTAGGTTTGAGCACAGGCGTCCTTCCCAATCCGAGGATGGTAGTAGGTAGTCTAGTAGTGTTGAAAGTATAAGTAGTTATTCAATCCCATTCCCAACCCACCGGGAATCCCATGCCTTAGGAGTGTGAACTCACCTTGGTTTGCTGGCTATGCTAAATTACGTTCTCACAAATAAGCAGTCAAGTCCTATAATTATGCACGTATGCGAAATCAGTTTATGTTGGTAAAGTTTAACATGCAATCTATATCACCAAATGTACTTGGCAGTTGACATCATGCACCACTAAATCAGTTAATCAGGTTCACATAATTCATGCTTCACATGGTTGATTTCTCAGTCTATTGTATCAATATTATCCATTAACATACTTAACGGTGTTAATGGGTTTAACGAGGTTACCGCACTTAACTAGATTAATACACTTGGCATAGTTCACATGCATAACAGAGTTAATCAGAATCAATAGAGTTATCATACATAATGAACTTAACTTACATAACATAATTAACATAACCCAGTTAACATACATAACATATTTGACATACCTAACACGGTTAATACTTAACAGGGTTAACCACTTAACAGAGCTAATTAGCTAACGAGGTTAACATACCATTGGAGTTACATACTTAACAGGGTTACACAATTTAACACAGTTAATAAGGTTAACAGAGTTAATAAACTTAACTCAGTTAATAGACTAAACAAGGTTACTGTTGTCACACACTTAGATGAAATCTCATGTGTCGAAATCACTTATATGGCGAAATTACTTGAGACGAAAACACTTGGGACGAAAACCCTATACTGGCGAAATCCCTAGTGGCGAAAACCCTTTAGTTTTCGTCGAACATGAGGTGTGACGAAAACACAGAAGTGTTTTCGTCTGATCCTTGTGTTTTCGCTGGTCACAACATCATCATCAACAACAGTTACGAATAACAACAACTCTAATCATCACTTAACAGTTTCGATAGCTTCAACAATCAATCGATCAATTAGAAAACTAATACATTTGCTTATATACTCAATCATCAGTACAATCAAAATCATCATTCAGGCATCATGTAATCCGAATCATTGGAATTTATTCGAGTAATAAGCGATCACATAACTATCAAGATTAATCCCCACATAACATATAGTTCAAAAAGATCTAGTTACTCATCAATCATCATTTGGTCTTACGATCATAAACACTACCCAATCACAGTCATGCTAATAAACAAATCGTTCATACAATTGATTCAAATCAAACACTCGGTTAAAGGTTAATACTAACCGCGACGGGCGAGACAATAACTTGATTGATCTTGAGGATCCGGGGAACACAAGTTTGCCGTCAGGTTCAAAGGGTAGCGAGAGAGAATGTGAGAGGTGGTTTGGGTTTTTGCCAAATACTGATCTCGCGTACAGCTTATAATCAAAACTCTATTTTATTGATACTGGGCTAAACCAACTCTTGTTTCCGTTGGCCTCATGGTGGACGAAAACACCTTGTGTTTTCGCTAGGGTGATTTCGTGAGGGGGTGTTTGGCAAGGTTCCATGTTTTAATAATTATACAATTCATATATTTAATACAAGATATGTATAACACATACACACATAATATACACCCCATGAATAAGTCTTATATTGCACCTCAAATAAATATAAAGTACGATTTGCAAATAAGTACAAAGTTAAGTCGAATAGAGACCTTGAAACTCGGGTTGTCACATTATCCCCAACTTGAAAGAAATTTCATCCCGAAATTTAGCACGTGGTTACCGAGGAAGCTAGTTGTGTTGTGTTGTTTACTGGTTTTCCTGGGGTGTCACATCATCCCCCCGTTGGTTTGGAATTTCGTCCCGAAATTCCGCAGTAGCTTCAGCCTCAGTAGTAGTTGCATTGTTTCCGAATAACTGGGGGTACTTGAATTTCATTTGATCTTCTCGTTCCCAGGTGAACTCTGGGCCACGGCGGGAGTTCCAACGAACTCGAACAAGAGGTATTCTGGTGCGCTTGAGAATCTTAACGTCCCGGTCTGTGATTTCAACTAGTTCTTCGACGAATCGCAACTGTTCATCGATAGTGAGATCCTTCAAAGGAACTATGAGGGTCTCATCTGACAGACACTTCTTCAGTTTCGACACGTGGAATACGTTGTGAACTGCACTGAGTTCTGCAGGTAGGTTTAGTTTGTAGGCCACTTTGCCTATCTTCTCAATGATTTCGAACGGTCCGACATAACGCGGATTGAGTTTGCCTTGTTTGCCAAAACGAACTACACCTTTCCAAGGTGAGACTTTGAGTAGCACTCGATCCCCAACCTGGAACTCGAGTGGTTTCCTGCGCTTATCAGCGTAGCTTTTCTGACGGTCACGAGCTGCCGTCATTCGTTGTCGTATCTGAGCAATCCTTTCCGTTGTGTCTACTACAAGTTCTGGACCCGTGATCTGACTATCCCCCACTTCTGCCCAACAAAGGGGTGATCGGCATTTACGTCCGTACAATGCCTCAAATGGAGCGGCTTGAATGCTGGTGTGGTAGCTGTTATTATACGAAAACTCCACCAAAGGGAGGTGCTTTTCCCAACCATTGCCAAAGTCGATTACACATGCCCTAAGCATGTCTTCAAGGGTTTGGATGGTGCGTTCAGACTGCCCATCCGTCTGTGGATGATAAGCGGTGCTCATGTCTAAACGTGAGCCAAAGGATTTGTGCATAGCTTACCACAATTCAGAAGTAAAACGCGCATCACGATCAGAAATAATAGAGGTTGGCACCCCGTGCCTCGAGACAACTTCCTTAAGGTAAACATCTGCTAAGGTGGAGAACTTATCTGTTTCTTTGATGGCCAAAAACTGTGCAGACTTTGTGAGTCGATCCACGATCACCCAAATAGTATCATTCCCACGTTAAGATCTAGGCAGGCCAGTAACAAAATCCATGGAAATTTGCTCCCATTTCCATTGTGGTATTTCTGGTTGTTGGAGTAGGCCCGATGGTTTCTGATATTCAGTCTTGACTCTCGCACAAGTCAAACATTTGCTAACGTAAGTTGCTATGTGAGCTTTCATGCTAGGCCACCAATACGTAGTTCTGAGATCGTGGTACATCTTGTCAGAACCAGGATGTACTGAATAGCGAGACTTATGTGCTTCATCCATCACAAGTTCTCGTAGATTGCCATAGAGTGGGACCCAGATGCGTCCTGTTACGTAGTAGGCGCCGTCTTCCTTTTGTTCTAACCGTTGCCTTGAGCCGCGTAAGGTTTCAGCCCTGACGTTTTCTGGTTTCAATGCTTCTACCTGAGCATCTCGTATCTGGGAAGGAAGACTAGACTGGATGGTAAGTTGTAATGCTCGCACACGCTTAGGTGTAGTATCCTTTCTACTTAGGGCGTCGGCCACAACATTGGCTTTGCCCGGATAGTACTTGATTGCACATTCGTAATCATTCAATAGCTCGACCCATCGACGTTGTCGCATGTTCAACTCCTTTTGCTTGAAGATATGCTCGAGACTCCTGTGATCGGTGTAAATGGTGCACTTGGTACCGTACAGGTAATGTCTCCATATCTTAAGTGCGAAAATAACAGCTCCCAGCTCCAAGTCGTGTGTTGTGTAATTTCTTTCGTGAATCTTAAGTTGGCGCGAGGCGTAAGCAATAACTTTATCCCATTGCATCATACACAACCCAGACCCTGAACTGACGCGTCACAATAAACCACGAAATCGTCTGTGCCCTCGGGCAATGAGAGAATAAGTGCGCTACAAAGTCTACTCTTCAAATGTTGGAACGCTGATTCTTGAGCATCAACCCAACGATAGGTGACACCCTTCTGAGTCAATAGAGTAAGCGGCTGTGCAATCTTCGAGAAGTCTTTGATAAACCTTCTGTAGTAGCCCGCCAAACCCAAGAATTGGCGGATTTCTGTTGGTGTACGGGGTGCAGGCCAGTTCTTGATCGAGTCTACCTTGGATGGATCAACATGAATCCCATCCTCGTTTACCACATGGCCTAGGAAATGCACTTCACGAAGCCAGAAGTCACATTTTGAAAACTTAGCATATAGTTGCTCTGTTCGAAGTAGTTCCAAAATAATCCGCAGATGTTGCTCGTGTTCCTCCCGACTCTTAGAGTAGATCAGAATGTTGTCGATGAATACTATAACAAACTTATCCAGGTAAGGCTTCAACACTCTGTTCATAAGATCCATGAAGACTGCGGGTGCGTTGGTCAATCCAAAAGGCATTACCAGAAACTCGTAATGTCCATACCGAGTCCTGAACGCTGTCTTAGAGACGTCCTCATCTCGGACTCTCAGCTGATGGTATCCTGACCTCAGGTCAATCTTCGAATAGTAGCTCGATCCTTGCAGCTGATCGAACATGTCATCAATGTGTGGAAGAGGATAGCGATTCTTTACAGTCACCTTGTTGAGTTCACGGTAATCGATACACATCCTGAAGGTACCGTCTTTCTTCTACACAAATAATACTGGAGCTCCCTAGGGCGAAGAGCTAGGACGAATGAAACCCTTATCCAAGACTTCTTGCAATTGTTTGGACAGTTCTTCCAGTTCGGTTGGAGTTAAGCGATAAGGTGCTCGAGCTATGGGCGCTGGTCCAGGAGCTAGCTTGATTTGGAATTCGACCTGGCGATGAGGCGGTAGCCCAGGTAAATCTTCAGGGAACACTTGAGGAAAATCATGTACTACTGGGATATCCTCGATTTTCTTCTCTTTCGTTGATGCGTGAGTAACAAGTGCTAAAATAGAGGTGGTTGTGCGGGTTTTGGTGATGGAGGTTTGATAGCAGCTCTTGGTGGTGGTGGAATGGCAGCGGGTGACGGTAGCGGTGTAGAAAAAATGGGTGAAGTTGCCCATCTCCGGGACTCGTTTTTGAGAAGATAAAACATGGGTGAGAAAGGTTCGCGAAAATGCGATGACAGAAGAGAGTAAGCACACAAGTGTCTTCAAACAATAGTTGTTACGTTTATCTAAGCATACCACGAGCAAAGTTCTATGTAACTAGCAAGTAGGTAATATAAACATAAACCATATCACCTATAGTGTTGAGCCTTGCACGTGGAGCGAAGCGTCGTTGTGGATCGTTGAGCACGGTTCAGGTTATAGTCTGGTTTTATCCCAAAAGTTTCCCCCTTTCAAAACCAAGTTCACTATAACCAATGGCTCTGATACCAATCTGTCACACCCCCAAAATCCACACGCGGAGTATCACCGCTTGGAGGCGTGACTGACCAGGATCAAGCCACCAATCATATTGAACATTGTAAGTAATAAATAAAGTTCAACCCATCAATACAAAAGGTGTTCAAATCAAAACATAGTTAAGTGTTTAGCGGAAGCATAAATGTGAAAAACCAACATAAGTATTAAGTTCGAAATGTTATAATGTTTTAAACATGGCACCCACTGTCCATGTCCCACAACGACTGCGCCTCCCTGTGCAAGCTCCATGAGTACCTATCGACCTGCAAGGCATGTAACAACGAGTCAACAACAAAGTTGAGCGAGTTCACAGTTGTTTGTTCAGTTATAGAGTTCGTCTCATAAATCATATGTTTGTTTCATAATCATGTGTTACCCAGTATCCTTGTTTCCCAAATCTTTATGACTTTTAGTGGGGGCTTCCCATGTTGAATATTACTAGACTAGTTGTATCTATAGGTGTCCTTCCCAATCCGAGGACAGTGATAAGTATGAGTTTACGTAGGTTTTACGTAAGTGCCCTTCCCAATCCGAGGACAGTGGTAAGTATGAGTTTACGTAGGTTTTACGTAAGTGCCCTTCCCAATCCGAGGACAGTGGTACATAGCGAGTACGTAGGTTTAGCGTTGGCGTCCTTCCCAATCCGAAGACAGTAGTACGTATTTTTTAGCACAGGCGTCCTTCCCAATCCGAGGACGGTAGTAGGTAGTCTAGTAGTGTTGAAAGTATAAGTAGTTATTCAATCCCATTCCCAACCCACCGGGAATCCCATGCCTTAGGAGTGTGAACTCACCTTGGTTTGCTCGCTATGCTAAATTACGTTCTCACAAATAAGCAGTCAAGTCCTATAATTATGCACGTATGCGAAATCAGTTTATGTTGGTAAAGTTTAACATGCAATCTATATCACCAAATGTACTTGGCAGTTGACATCATGCACCACTAAATCAGTTAATCAGGTTCACATAATTCATGCTTCACATGGTTGATTTCTCAGTCTATTGTATCAATATTATCCATTAACATACTTAACGGTGTTAATGGGTTTAACGAGGTTACCGCACTTAACTAGATTAATACACTTGGCATAGTTCACATGCATAACAGAGTTAATCAGAATCAATAGAGTTATCATATATAATGAACTTAACTTACATAACATAATTAACATAACCCAGTTAACATACATAACATATTTGACATACCTAACACAGTTAATACTTAACAGGGTTAACCACTTAACAGAGTTAATTAGCTAACGAGGTTAACATACCATTGGAGTTACATACTTAACGGGGTTACACAATTTAACACAGTTAATAAGGTTAACAGAGTTAATAAACTTAACTCAGTTAATAAACTAAACAAGGTTACTGTTGTCACACACTTAGATGAAATCTCATGTGTCGAAATCACTTATATGGCGAAATCACTTGAGACGAAGACACTTGGGACGAAAACCCTATACTGACGAAATCCCTAGTGGCGAAAACCCTTTAGTTTTCGTTGAACATGAGGTGTGACGAAAACACAGACGTGTTTTCGTCTGATCCCTGTGTTTTCATGGTCCGTGTGTTTTCGCTGGTCACAACATCATCATCAACAACAGTTTCGAATAACAACAACTCTAATCATCACTTAACAGTTTCGACAGCTTCAACAATCAATCGATCAATCAGAAAACTAATACATTTGCTTATATACTCAATCATCAGTACAATCAAAATCATCATTCAGGCATCATGTAATCCGAATCATTGGAATTTATTCGAGTAATAAGCGATCACATAACTATCAAGATTAATCTCCACATAACATATAGTTCACAAAGATCTAGTTACTCATCAATCATCATTCGGTCTTACGATCATAAACACTACCCAATCACAGTCATGCTAATAAACAAATCGTTCATACAATTGATTCAAATCAAACAATCGGTTAAAGGTTAATACTAACCGCGACGGGCGAGACAATAACTTGATTGATCTTGAGGATCCGGGGAACACAAGTTTGCCGTCAGGTTCAAAGGGTAGCGAGAGAGAATGTGAGAGGTGGTTAAGGTTTTTGCCGAATACTGATCTCGCGTACAGCTTATAATCAAAACTCTATTTTATCGATACTGGGCCAAGCCCACTCTTGTTTCCGTTGGCCTCATGGTGGACGAAAACACCTTGTGTTTTCTCTAGGGTGATTTCGTGAGGGGGTGTTTGGCAAGGTTCCATGTTTTAATAATTATACAATTCATATATTTAATACAAGATATGTATAACACATACACACATAATATACACCCCATGAATAAGTCTTATATTGCACCTCAAATAAATATAAAGCACGTTTTGCAAATAAGTACAAAGTTAAGTCGAATAGAGACCTTGAAACTCGGGTTGTCACATTATACCCAACTTGAAAGAAATTTCGTCCCGAAATTTAGCACGTGGTTACTGAGGAAGCTAGTTGTGTCGTGTTGTTTACTGGTTTTCCTGGGGTGTCACAGTTGAAGTTCCAGTTGTTGTTGTTATCAGCCTTCTTCTGTTGCTGGTTGGAATTTGAGGCCTTGTCTGAGTCGTTCCACTTTCGCTTGTTATCGACAGCTATAATAGTCACAGCACCACGCTCTGGTATTGCACCACGTTTGACTTCCTGATCACTAATCCTGTGGGCGAGACGAATAATCCGTGGCAAGTTATCAAGATTCGCCGTTGTGACCATACTCTTAATCTGTGACGCCAAGCATTTGATATACAGCTCCATCCTCCTGTGTGGCGGGTTTGATATGTTTAGGCACATATTTGCAAGTTCATGTGATCGCTTCGTATAAGCTTCGATTTCCGATCCTTCCATCTTCAGGTGATAGTACTCATTCTCCAACTTTTAAACTTGATCATGACGATAGTACTCCTCCTGCATCAGTTCCTTGAAGTCGTCCCAAGTTGTAGCATTTGCCTTTTGAATCCCAAGCATCTGAACTTGGGCGTTCCACAAAGTTAAGACACCATCCTCTAAAAGTGCCCGAAGCATACTTTACCCTATCCCCAGCCGGACAGTTACACTTAGCAAAAGCCGATTCAACCTTCTCAAACCAGGGGAGAAGTCCCACCACCCCTTCAGTTCCATTGAATGTTTACGGCGTGCAATCCATGAATGCCTTGAAAGTGCAGACAGGCGGATTGTTCTGATTCTGGTTCACGTGTTGACCTGGAGGTGAAAGAATGTACAATGTACGAATGAGAGATTGAATATGTGAGTAAAGAATAAGAATCGTCTTGTTGTGAACGTTGTACCAGCTTGCTGAGCTGCTAAGGCCTCAACCACATGCGTATTGATGAGATTCGTCAACTCCGCCTGAGTCATGATGATATTGCCTCGTCCACCGTCGCGGCCACCACCGCGTCCACCTCGTCCACTCGTGATTCTGCATCCACAAGAAGAGTGGAAAGAGTAAGGATCGCGATTGAATAGAAGTCAATCATCGTTGTGACTGCTATAGATTGTTGAATTCCCAATTATGTAGGACAATGGGTCAGAATCCTTTTACACTTGCTAAGCCTCATTGGGACTCACATGCACCCCAAATTATTATTACGTGTGCACCCATGATAATAATGTAATTTGCATGTTCATCTCAGTTCCTCTTAACTTGCGTCAAAAGATCCTCAGATTCGAGTATTAAAAGCAAGGTGTTGTCAGACAATAAGGATCACGAAATTCTAGAGGTGCTACAATACTATGTATGCAACTACATGCAATGCAATGCGTATGCGGATGCGTATGCTAAATATATAATGTATACAGTAAGTACAGACGAACCATGCAATATGGAGCGTAGTGTCATGGTCGCATTCGAAACTGATTCAGTTTTAGTCTGGTTTTATAAAAACGTTTTAAAACCTAGTTCACTATAACCAGTGGCTCTGATACCAAACTGTCACACCCCTAAAGTACCTAATGCGGAACCCACCGCGAGGCGTGTGACGTACCAAGATCTAGCCACTAATCACATTGAACTAACAGTAATATAATAAATTTGAATTCCCATTCAACCTGAAAAGTGTAATTCAAAACATCTAGTTAAAACAATAAACGTTCAGTGGAAGCATTTGAAATAGTTTCTAAGTATTTAAAAACCACTTGTTCGCAAAACATAACATAACATCCAATATGTTAACCAGGTCTCGACCCATGACGTCCACAACTCCTTCGATTGCAAGCTCTGTTCGTCTAACGACCTGCAAGCATGCAGAATAAAAAATATATCGGCATAAAGCTGGCGAGTTCACAGTTTTGTTTAACGAAATCATGTTAAGTGTTTTAGTTTAAAGACATGCCAATAATAAACTCGATACCGAAGTGACGTCTGTTTGTTTGCCCTCATCAATGCCTATCACAACCTTGACCATGTGATTAAGGTCATTAGTTCATGCCCATCCTCCCAGGTACGGTGTGAGGTTGTCAAGCCTAATAGCGCTATCAACTAATACCCCGTTGCCTCCCCGGCAACTAATTCAGTAGTAAGTAGGGACTTTCGTGATAGAGTTAAGTTTATTAACTAACATCGAAATTAAACCAAATCGTTTAAAAGTATTCCTCCCCGGAATATTTGTTTGATAAATATTCCTCCCAGGAATAGTAAGTTGTTTGTTTGTCCCCCCAGGACGCATTCTTGTGAAAAAGTGTAGTGAACTCGGTTTGATCGGTTTGTGATTACGTACTTCTACGCGTTAAATGTTAGGTCCATTACACGCGACCTAATGTATGATAAATGTAAGTATACGTACGTAGGGTCATGCAATACCCTAATGTCCAAACAACCGGTGTTTATCTATTACATGTTATCAAGTCTAGCATACCTTACACTCAGTAACACACAATTTCTTATGCGGGGCCGCATGAAATCACTATTATATAAGTTAACCAATAATAGTATATACATAAGTTAACCAATAATAACAACAATTTGATTTGTTCAACTAATATATAAGAAAACACATGTACTGTTGAATGATTATTAAATTACTTGCCATAATTGGTAAACTATGGAGCCAGCCCATGAGATACTCGGCCCAATCATAGATTTAGAAATCTCAATTGGGTAATTACATAATGTTATAAGATAAGGTAACCGGCCAAAAATAACAAAACGGTTATTCGGACCCTTAAATACATATGTTCGGATAGTTTACCACTCCTATTAAATAACAAATTCTGATTTCACATAAAACACAACTAGTCACATTGCAAAAATTAATTATATTGCACTCTATAGGAAACAGGATGACATCAGCCCACATGCGTATCTCATTTGTACATAATACAATGCATATACTTGTAAATTTAGTAGAGTAACTAACTTTAGGTAGGTGAGACCATAAAGTTGCTATTTATATAATAAAATGGACGTGTATTAATGTCTTTGACTTTTTGAATTAATAGAGCTAAGAAAACGTGGTGATAAGTTCGGGCAACCAATCAATTAATCACGGACGAAGAAACAACGGAACATCTTTTTATCTCCTGCCATGTAGCCTCGATTGTCTGGAACGGAGTTAGTTCGTGGTGTAAGGTTCTGTTTGTTTTTTGGCCAGAAGTACTTCTTGCCACTTATGTCTGCGCGACGCAGACGCGCGCAGACGTTTGATGTCTGCAGCTTGTTTGTTTTCTCGCAGACCTTTCATTAAAAAAGGTCTGCGAGAGCTCTTCTTGGAGCAGACATGGACCCAAGTCTTCTCCTCGCAGACGTTTACCTCTTCTTGGCACCACCTGCACCTCCGACACCACTGCTCCGCCACCACCTCCACTCCGCCACCACCTCCACCTCCACCTCCACCTCCGACACCCCTGCTCCGCCACCACCTCCACCTCCGACACCCCTGCTCCGACACCATCATCGTCATCATCTGTTATCATCATCGATGGCAAACAAAACCCCCAAATCGATCGGAAACAAACCCCCCCAAATCGATCACATCTGTTATCATCATCATCGACACCACCTCCACCTCCGAAACCCTCACCTCCGCCGACACCCATCGACCTCCACCTCCGAAACCCTAAATGGATGGCAAACAAAACACCCCAAATCGATCAGAAACAAAACCCCCAAATCGTCGTCGATCTGTTACATCATCATCATCGATCTGTTACATCATCATCATCATCATCGATCTGCATCATCATCGATCTGTGGTGTAGTGGTGACGGTGGTGGCTGTGGTGTAGTGGTGACGGTGGTGGCGTTGGTGAAGTGGTGAAGTGGTGGCGGTGGTGAAGTGGTGGTCGCTGGTGAAGTGGTGGCGGTGGTGAAGTGGTGGCGGTGGTGATGATGGCGGTGGTGCAGATTGTAGAGAGAGAGTAGAGAGAGATACTGTGTGTTGTGTGTGTGTTTTAAACCTAGAAGAGGTTTTATATAAAAAAAAAACTCTCTTCTCCTTGCAGACTGCAAACATTTGGTCCACCTCTTCTCCTGCAGATGCATGCAGATGTGGTCCGCAGACTGCAGACCTTTTCCTACAGAAAAAACAAACAGCACCTAAGATTCCAAACATTTTTGCTTTTTCGTCAAAGGATCTTCTCGGAATTCATTCGGAGCTAAGGGCCTCAGAGAAAAAGAAGGAAACGGTTCAACGTATTATCATGATTAGGGGTGTTCATTGGTTCGGTTTACGGTTTATTTGATTTATTCGGTTCGGCTTATTCGGTTTTCAAAATTTTATACCTCAAACCAAAAACCAAACCAAACCAAATTAGGAATATGCAAACCGAACCAAACCAAACAAAAATTAATTTGGTTTGGTTTGGTTTTCGTTAGAAACCAAATAAACCAAATTTAACCAAATTGTACCTAAGTATTTTTTTCTCAATTTATATTTATGTTTGTGTTCTAACTTCCGAACATCAAATCAACAATGAATTTAAACCTACCAATATATAAATAAAAGACATAGGAAAATAAAACAAACATATCCATAAAATAATCGTATACACAACCATAAAGTTAAAACTTTAAAACATATATCATAGAAACTATACATAGTCAACAAGTCTAATGGCACAAAATATAAATAATCTTCAAACCAAGGGGATACATATACTTAGATATTTGACTCAGTATTTTGGACTAATAAATTGTATATAGTTTATTAAACAATATTATTTGTATTTAATAATTAATAAAATTAACGGTTTATTCGGTTATCCAAATAAACAGAATAAACCAAATTAAAAAAAATGTGGATCCAAAAATCAAACCAAAAACCATATTCATAATTCGGTTTCGGTTAGAAAACAAACCAATAACCGAATTCGTTGTTCGGGTCGGTTTATTTGGTTACGGTTACGGTTCGGTTTACGGTTTTTATTTGGCTACAGTTTTTTTTCTGAACACCCCTAATCATGATCGTTTGCTGGAGCTTGTGGCGAGCGAGAAACAACCTTAAATTCTCCAATAAACCGATTAAGATATACAGTATTTTGAGTGAGGTCAAGGCTATGGGTTTTCTTTCGTTCTCGAATAGATCGAAATATAAAGGGATAGTGTGGAGGGAGTGGTGTTCTTTTGTAAATATGTAGGTTGTTTTGTTGTTGTGTTTTGTCGTCCCGTTTGGGGTCGGCTATTTCATTATTGAAGTATTCTTTAAAAAAAATCAATTAATCACGGGTCAAATTAGATTCATAGATTCGGACGTTTTTTTAGTTTAATCAAGTGCGGACATGCATAAAAGTTTTAGTTAAATGTGGACCCCTTTATATTTATGTTTGGACCTTCATTTTACAATAAGGTTACCACATGTGCGGACACACATAAACACTCAAGTGCGGACTGTCTAATCTGCTATGTGCGGATTGTTTTAAGTTTATCAAATTCGGACATGACATACCCTCTATGTTCGGACATGATATTTAACAAACAAGGTCACACCATTCAACAAAAACCATATGTGCGGACTAGATAGTTTCTGTATGTGCGGACATGTAAGGAGATGATAAGTGCGAACCTTGCAACAAATCCATAAGTACGGACATGAAACATAGTTTTAAGTGCGGACCTTTAATAATCAACTACAAGTGCGGATGCCCTTTTATTGTTCACGAATGCAGACACTTTACACAATACAAATGCGGACATTCATTAACATCCACGAGTACAGACATAATCAATAACATATACGGACAACTTTAACTTCGTGACTTCACAAAGTCTGCAATTCCAAAAATCCATTTTCTTCAACGTAATGACGAATAGAAAACCCCAAATGCATAGAAATCAATCGTGTCAGGCCTCAAATCAATCAATCTAGCAGTGTTATCATACCACAAACATCAAACAATCATTGCACAATCATTTGTCTAATCGATCGCGTATTCATTTGCCTAATCAATGACACATAATCAATTGTTTGGATCATTTAGGGTTTCGTATAAATCAAAAGAACACGATCAATAACATATCTTGTAATCATAAACATTTACCTCTAATTAAACCTAGATGGATTGAAGATCAAGAATTGATGTGTGTGGACTTGTGAAGCCAAATGATTAAAGAAGGTTTGGAGATGGTTTGAGAGTGATGAAAATGTTGTACAGAGAAGTTACGAGGAATTTAGGGTTTTGAGTAGTTTATTATAGTTTCACAATTTCACTAACACACCCTAATAATATAACTATCACACAAAAGCCACATAATACCATGTAATTTACTATTAAGGCATACAGTTCACAGAGTTCTCGTGTAGCACATAAGCTTCATATAAACCATTCGTTTATAATTTATCATTCACGTTAGTTACCAACGTTCAAGAGTTATCACGTACGTGTTCCGGTAATTCCCCGAATTACCAACGTAGACTCATTTAACTAACCCTTGTTAAATACAGTGCTATGAATGTATGATTTAATTCGACCGTGGTTAGGTTAAAGTATTAATTTGAAGTTGCGGGATGTCACACGTTGTGTACAGGTTTGTACGTGACATATATAGGGTTCCCATTTTTGGTATCTGGTCAGAGAAATAAACCTTATACGTCACATACAGGACTGTACGTGGCGTATATAAAAGTCCCACTTGGGTATGCAGATAGGCAACAAGGTGTGTGAATATGCACACTCTTCTTTGTATCGTTAATAATGCAAAAACATTCATAGCTTTTACGTTCTAGGAAATGTAACCTCTGTGTATGATAAGTTAATAAGCATATATACCATGTAAAATATGTCGTTAATAGTGAATTTCCATGTTTCAACGGTTTTATGCAGGATCTTAGTTTGTATAAAATATAGTGGTATAAAAAATTAGAGCAATTTAAATAATATCCAGGATCCTCATTGGTTTTTAGACACCACATGTTTAATGTGTTTTTAAAAAAAACATCACTTCCAAAACATTTTAAATCCATTGTCAGATTGTTTGTGAGGACCATCACCGGGGCGTATGTTATCCAGGATCCTCATTGGTTTTTAGCCACCACATGTTTCATCAGGCATGTAAAACCTTTCTATGAAAACTTTCGAAATCACTTTTATATCATTTTAAATCTATTGTTTGAATGTTTGTGAACGACATCCTTGGCACCTAGGGGTGTCAGTCATGTCGGATTGATAGGTTTAGGTTGAGAGTTTAATTCTTCAACCCTAACCTGCCGAATCATATACTTATTCATGTAGTTCGGTGCCATATCCACTTAAAACCATGTCATGCTTGGGTCGACCCTTTTATGTTCATTGGTGTCCTTTTAATTGCTTTGGTTTATTTATCTCTCATTCCGAGCTAACAACCTTGAGTTTATAAACGAGTGGTTTGAACTAATAAATGAAATTTTTGAAAGTGAAGAGTTGACAAAACACTTCAAAAGAGAATTTATTTCACCTTTAGAAGTTAATTGTTAAAGGAAAGTTAAAAATTAAAATTTAGGGTGAGAAACAGTTTAACGTGCGAATGTTACAAATAACTAAAGTAACGATGCTTGAACTAAAGTTATTATCATTGTGCTACTTCAAAACTATATCGTAATTGTTTGTATTTCATCTTAACAAGAGGAGCCGACATCATAACAACAGGATGAGGGACCTAAATCGGATCTTGGTGTTTCTCTAGTCCCCCACCCACACAGATGCAGATTTGGGTAGCAACAATGCTAACTTGGGTGAGACTTATATAAGGAATACCTAATCAAATGCCTAAACTCATGCCTCCCTCATCTTGTCTATACTTTTACAGTTGTATTGTTGCTATATTTAGTTTATCAGTTAACCTTGTATTCCTCTCTTTCCTTGTTGTATAGCCTCTATTTATAGGCAAGTATTTGTGAATAATAGAACGTATCAATTTCTCCATTATATGGTATCAGAGCATACCAAAGCTCCTCTGAGTTCTTCTCGATCCATTACCTTCTTCCCTACTGTCGCCACACATGGCCACCTCCACCACTGTCATTCAATTATCCACCACCACCAATTTTCCCATCCGGCTAATCGCAAACAACTTCCCATCTGGGAGAAAGCAAGTTCTCTCCACTCTCACCGGACTTGAACTTGAACAGTTCTTCGACGGCTTAACCGAACCACCACTGAAGGTCCTGGAAGGTAAACCCAATCCGGCATACCGTACCTGGTACCGTCAGGATCAGGTGCTCCTTGGTGCACTGCTTGGTAGCTGCTCCGACACTATCCAGCCACTCGTTTCCTCTGCCGAAACGTCTCGCCAACTCTTTACTCGTCTTACAGAAAGCTACGCCAGGGTCTCGAGGTCAAGAATCATATCCCTACGGACCAAACTCTCCACCACCAACAAAGGCAGCCGACCCGTTGCTGAGTATCTCCATGAAATGAAGGCTATTGCGGATGAATTAGCCTTGGCGCAGAAGCCAATCGATGATGACGACCTTACCATTTATATTCTCGCTCACCTCGGTGAAGATTAAAAGGAAATAGCTGCTGCCCTAAAGACTAGAGACACCACAATTGGCTTCTCTGACCTATATGAAAAACTCATTGACCATGAACGGTCCTTGTTGGAGGCCAAACCTTGTGAGCAACTAATAACCACTGTTAATTTCACTCAAAGGGCTGGCCACGCTCAATCTCAGCCAGGCCGAAACTCTCACAGGCCATTTACAAACAACAGAAACCAAAACAGGCCCACTACCTTTGGCCCAAGAAACACCAATAATGGGAACAATGGTCAATCTACGTATTTTAGAACTAATCGTAACAATTTTTTCTGTCAATTTTGCAATATTCCAGGGCATGAAACCAAGGATTGTCGAAAGTTTGCACGGTTCCTACAACAAAAGAACCTTGCCTTGGCTCAAGCACCAACGAACCCGATCGTCAATGTGTTCATGGCAAACTCTCCACAACACACATCATTGAAAATGTTTGACAGTGGCGCCACTGACCGTGCCACACCCGACCAAGCATTTTTACACAACCTATCCGAATATGGAGGACCCGATGAGATCGTCCTCGGCAATGGTAACACTCTATCCATTTCTCATATCGGTCATGCATCGATTCCCACTACTTCTCGCCCTTTAAAGTTGTCTAATGTCTTACTTGTTCCACGTTTGCGTCATCAACTTATTTCAGTTGCTAAACTTTGCAAGACTAACCACGTTTCCGTTGATTTTTTTCCTTTTCATTTCTTTGTTAAGGATCTTCACACCGGGGCGCCTCTTATGAGTGGGGTGAACATTAACGATGTTTACTATGCATCTCATACTCCTTGTTTGCAACTCAATTCAAGCACGAAGACATCGGACTCGCTTCTCTCATGGCATCACAAACTTGGACACCCACCTATCAAAGTTCTAAGACGTTTACTAAATAGTCTAGGACTTGATTATAATAATTTGTCGACTAATCTCTTTCATTGTGATGCGTGTTCCTTGAATAAAAGTCATAAACTACCTTTTGGCGAAAACTCATTTAAAGGTTCCAAACCACTTGAACTTGTCTACTCTGATGTATGGGGTCCCGTAAAAATTTCAAACGATGGATATAAATACTATGTCATATTTGTTGATTTTTATTCCAAATATACATGGTTTTACCCCATTAAAAGAAAATCGGATGTCTCCACATTATTTCCAATTTTCAAAACACTTGCTGAATTTTTTTTTAACACTACCCTCATCTCTCTCTTCTCGGATAATGGGGGCGAATACATTGGTCTCCGCACTTATCTCCAACAAAATGGTATTTCTCACTTCACCACACCGCCACACACTCCGGAGCAAAATGGAGTGGCCAGACGTCGACACCGACACATTGTTGAAACCGGGCTTTCACTATTGCATCATGCCAACCTACCACTCCCTTTTTGGTCTCACGCATTCCAAACGACAGTTCACCTTATCACCCGATTACCAACAAAATTTTTTGACTTTAAATCACCATTCGAAAAACTTTACAGCACTCCACCCACATACACCAAACTCAAATCCTTCGGGTGTCTATGCTTTCATTGGCTTCGTCCGTATGCGAAATCAAAAATTCATCCTCGCTCAACGAAGTGTATCTTCCTTGGATATTCTTCGTCTAAGTCCGCCTACAAATGCTACGATCCTTCAACCCGTCGCCTCTATCACTCCCGTCATGTGGAATTCATCAATCATATCTTTCCCTTCTCCTCTAACAGTTCATCACACGATCCACTACCTCCACCGAACATCTTTCTTGGCCCACATACATCTACCTTCATTCCCCCCTCCCCACTCAGCCCAATCCACCCAACACGGCCCAACACCTTCCCTTCACAAACCCACCTCCCATGGCCCAACACTCCTCTCACCCTATAACCCAAACAAATCACCCGCACTCCTCGTCCACGTCCAAATCCACCGCCCCATCGACATCTCAACACCTTTCACCCGACTCTTCTCCCATGCAATCGGGCTCCTCTTCCACATCGGCTCACTCCACTCCACCCAACATCGCATCCTTACCCACACCTATCCACACCGACCCTTCCACCTCTCCACCGCCCTCACCCGATACCTGCCTCTCTTCCCCTCCCGCCTCCTCACCATCTAATACTACATCTGAAACCACAAACTCTCCTCCTGCCTCTGCTTGCCCACAAAGGCCCCGCAAACCCAACCCAAAATATCACGACCAAAATCTTGTAAATCACACAACCCCTCATCCCCACCCACCGACACTTGAAACCGCCACTCACACTCAAGCCTCTAAAGATCCATAGTTGCGTCAGGATATGGATTTAGAGTTTAATGCCCTTCTTCAAAACCAAACATGGCAACTTGTCCCCTCTAGCTCCCACACACCGGTTGGGTGTAAATGGGTCTTCTGTATCAAACGAAAACCCGATGGCTCTATTGATAAATACAAAGCACGGCTCGTTGCCAAAGGTTTTCACCAACGGCATGGAAAAGACTACTTCGATACCTTCAGCCCTGTTACCAAACCCATTACCATTCGCACCATCCTTTCCATTGCTCTATCGAAAAATTGGCCACTTAAACAACTTGATGTTAACAACGCATTCTTGCATGGTACTCTCCACGAGGATGTATACATGTCCCAACCACTGGGATACATGAATCCTCAATTTCCCAATCACATATGCAAGCTCAAAAAGTCCCTATATGGCTTAAAGCAAGCACATCGGGCTTCGTACAATGAGCTAACCAAATTTCTCCTTCAATTTGGTTTTCGAAAATCTTTGGCCGATCCTTCGCTCTTCATCTGTCATGACAAAGGTGTCACCTGCTATTTCCTGGTTTATGTTGATGACATTGTCCTCACCGGTAACAACACATCCTTTCTTAATCATTTCGTCCATGCCTTAAGCCAAAAAATTTCCATCAAAGACCTTGATATGCTTCATCACTTTCTTGGCGTTGAAGTTATTCCCACACCAACCGGTCTATTTCTATCTCAGCATCGATACATCCAGGATATTCTACAACAGTTCAACATGGATGGTGCAAAAGATGTCTCTACTCCTCTCGGTACAACCGACGTCCTCTCCATTTCCGACACCACACCAGAAGTTGATGCTACCCCATATTGCAAACTTGTCGGCTCACTTCAATATCTCGCCTTCACCAGGCCGGACATCTCATTTGCTATCAACAAACTATCTCAATTCATGGACAACCCACACCAAACTCACTGGCAATCTCTGAAGAGAGTTCTTCGCTACCTAAAGGGCACCATTCATCACGGTCTGTTCCTTAACCGGAAATCATCTCTTGATCTCTCAGCCTTCTCCGATTCGGATTGGGGTGGTGTTCATGATGTTGGTCGCTCTACCACTACATACATCATCTATCTCGCCAACAATATTATCTCGTGGATGTCAACTCGCCAAAAGTCGGTCTCTCGCTCATCTACAGAAGCCGAATACAAAGCTTTAGAAAATGCCTCAGTTGAACTTACTTGGACAAAAAATCTACTTCGTGAAATTGGCATTCCCACCAACAAAACGCCATTACTATTTTGCAACAACTCCGGTGCAACATACCTCTGTGCTAACCCTGCTTATCACTCTCGAATGAAACATGTAGCTCTTGACTATCATTTTGTTCGAGAACAAGTTTCAGCAGGCAACTTACGAGTCCTTCACATCAGCTCCCAAGACCAACTTGCAGATATGCTTACAAAACCATTATCACGGGCACCATTCCTACGAAACCGTTCCAAGATTGGAGTCTCCGATGGATCCTCCATCTTGCGGGGGCGTATAAGGTACCTAATCAAATGCCTAAACTCATGCCTCCCTCATCTTGTCTATACTTTTACAGTTGTATTGTTGCTATATTTAGTTTATCAGTTAACCTTGTATTCCTCTCTTTCCTTGTTGTATAGCCTCTATTTATAGGCAAGTATTTGTGAATAATAGAACGTATCAATTTATCCATTATAACTTGTTTAGGTTATGTAATTTATAATTGCTAACTTTAGGTTATGTGATCATCAATAGACAAATTAAGAAAGAGCCACCAATTTAACAATTAATAAATGAGGCGGTCATTGTGGTTTTACATCGCTTGTGGCCTCGAAATAGTTGAACAACTGAATTATTCTAGCTACAAAAATAAGACTTTAATTTGTTGATGAACCACCTATCCATCCCAAAACTAAGTAGGCTTTGCTACATACAACCCCTTATAGCCTATATAGGCGAGCCATCAAAACCTACTTTCATCATCAATCACGTTAAACCAGTCTTCTGATTCAGGATCCAAACTGAAGATGATAAGATCAACACAACCCGAATCACTATTACCTAACTATAGTTATGAAACTCATATGTTACACATCTTATTTGTTAATGCATTGGTACATCATGTATTTTTTATCCAATTATGATATAAATGGTGATTGCACCTCCTAGTCCCTAGCTCAATCGACACTGAGCTTAGCCAATGAAAGGACGTCGAACGACCACCCCATTAGAGTTCACCCACACCCACACACGGTCACATCGAACATCTGTTGTGACTGAATCCCTTCCCTCCACTACCCCAATGTTGGATAATCTTGATGGGTTACGGGTCGAGTACGGGTTAGAAAATGGGTAGAAAAATTAAACGGGTTAGCTGGGTTTTATTTTAGTCACATGGTAGTGAATTAATCTAAGGTTGACCGAGAACATAGGAAGTGAACGTTGAGGAAGTATATGTTGGAATATTGTTGCTGAAATGGAGGAATACGTTGGAATATTCTTTTGTGCATGTGCTTTGGGTTTGCTATAAATACGATAGCATTGTTTGTTTGTTGAAGTATCTTTCATTCTCGTTGTATTTATTTTAAGTAATATAAGAGTTTTGTTAATAAGAGTTTTGTTTCTCTGCATATTTACAATCAATTTGTGAGTGAGAATTGAGTGGGGCCTCAACCAACACACAATAGTATCAACCCAAGAAGTCTCTTCCTCAATACTAGCCGCCGCTGCTTCTCCCCTTGCGCCAACAAACTCGGGCCATGAACTCTTTCCTGTAATAGTTATCAGCGTACTTTTGTTCATCAGTCTTCATTTGAATGAGTATTTCGTCATGTTAATGAGATTTCTGGTTAGATTGAATGAAGATTTTGTGTATCTTTCAGTGGAGTTATTGTATTCTGTTTTCTTCTTTATCTTGAGATTAGGTTTATAGAAAGATTTAGAGTTTTTTTTACATGTAGAAATTATTATTACAATTATATATATAATATACACATCATAGACAATAATTTATCCAGAAGAAAGATGAATCAAATTTCGTTGTGGTGATCATATGTGAGATGCAGTTTCTTCAAAATAGTTTCATGGTGGATACAACTAAAAGCATAACGTAAATCATGCTAATGATTGACGAAATCGTCTCTACGATTATGTATTGATTGTATTAAATTTGTATTATTCGGTTTCCTAGTATAGGTTGTTTGAATGTCTATATATTGTAAACGTATTGTATTTTTATATTTGAGAGATTGAGTTTTACATGGTATCAGCCTAACCGACGATCCTACTCCCTCACCTGTTTCCGTCTTTCCCTGTTTCTTCTTTTCTTTGACCAAACCCTTGCCGTCAATAACCTTGGATAACCTGTTTCTTCTTGAAGTTTCCCATACACTTTTTGTTCAAAACATTATTGATGCCGTCAGTCAACTACTGCCACCAAACCCTCGTCCCTTTGTTTATTCTATCTTTTTTTTATTTGCCAAACCCATCGCTCCTTTCTCCCACAAATCTTTTGGTTCACTTTGACCACCGAACCCAAAACTTTCTTTGACCAAGAATCACACATAATTTTTTTTTGGTCTGTTTCTTTTGGTGCCTGCCGAATACTCAGTCTCTGTCAACACTTCCTCTGCCGAAATCCTTATAAAAAATTACATGGCCACATCCACACCCAATACCACCGAAACTCCTCTTCATTCCCTCCTTCACTTCATACCTCTCAAACTAAACTCCACAAACTACCTAGTATGGTCCCAACAAGTTTCTCTTGTTCTCACTCTTCAGAAATTGATTGGACATGTTGATGGCACCACTTCCATACCACCCGAAATTGTTCTTGAGGCCGATAAACCTGTCCCAAACCCTGCTCGTATTGAATGGTTAACCAAGGATCAATCGGTATGTCTCCTTCTTCAGTCCTCTCTCTCCGAGGAAGCCATGTCCGAAATTATTGGTGTTGATGCAGATTTTGTGTCCGATGCTTGTCGAATAGATTAGTTTTATTTTACGCTGAATTTGTAATAGTTAGTGAAACGGTCTATCGAACATGTATAGACCCGCTCGTTTGAAGTGGTCAAACGAGAGGGTTATTCGGTTGACCGTGTGTGTTTGCAAGACAAGGGGTGTGACTATAAATAGAAAACCCTTGCCATTTCAAACATAAGGAAGTTTTAGGAGGTTTGAGACCTCACCAGGAGAGATCACCACTTGGTCTCTCCCCGGATGTGTACTCCTTTGGTATGGTTCGGTTAGCTTGTTAATCGGGCCGGCTTGTTATGTTATGTTACAAAATCAATACAAGCAAGTATTTCATCCGTCTCTAATCTTCCCATCTATGAACATAATCATGATAATCACGGTTTCGGTCCCGAAACACGGTCCTACAATTCGTATCAGAGCCATGGTGCCTGATTTAGTGAATCTAACAGTTTGCTAAATCACATGTGCTCTAGATCTGTGTTTATTATGATTTTTGTTCAAGATGTTAAAAAGGTGTAAAAAAAAAATCCAGATCTGGACCCGAATATGCAGATCTGTGATGACCAGAGGGTTAAGTTTTATGTTTTACACCTAGATAATCAAGTTATCATCATCAAAAAAAAAAAAAAACTATATATACAATGTTTTCGTCAGATCTGCAAAGTGAACAGAGGCTGTGTTCTTGAAGAAGATGAAGGCGGTTTGAAAGAAATTTTTGGGGATTCTGGTATGAGGTTTGTATATCTCAGAGATAAGAAAGTTGTCTGCTGTTAGATGATTGCAGATTGTTCTTGTTGTTTGGGTATCGAAGAAACGAAGAGATTGCGGGTTGTTGTGTATCGATGAAAGAGGGTTTAGAAGAAGATGTTGGCTGCTGTTCTTTGTTTATCGAAGAGAGAGAAAGAGTTGCTGCTGATTTTTGGGGAAAACTCATATTTTTACCGGAAACTTCATCAAGTTCATCGTGTTCTTCATTATACCAACCTTTTGATCCTTTGGAAACTAAATATTCAAGTGTTAGTGATATTGGAAATTGTTTAAAGGATTAAAATATGAGATGAACGTGGTGTGAGTTGAAAAAGTTGTCTTGTGTCAGTACTTTGAAAAAGGTCACCAACCTAGCCGAAAGTGGGTCTGTTGTGTCAGGAGGTTTCTCAGTCGCACAAGATGATTAATCGCACAACATTTTCAGTCGCACAACATATTCAGTCGCACAAGTTTCGGTTGAATCGCAGAAAGAGAGAAGATACAGTTGCTGCTGCTGATTGTTCATCGATGATTGAAGATGATGTCCGTGATTTTTTTTTTCCTTTGGGGTTTGGATGAAGTTCATCGCAGAGATGAAGAAGATGGGGCAGTGGATGTTTGGTATAGCAGAAGATAGGAGTTTGTCTGGTTCTGGATGCTAGGTATCGAAGAAGGAGAAGAGGTCAGACAAGGTTGCTGGGTTTGTTGATGTTCAGTAGCGGCTGGTGAAGTTTAAAAAATTAGGGTTGTTGACTTTTGGGTTGAATCACATACACTCTAATTAGGTGGGCCATGAATGCACGATGACAACTTTTATTTGGGCTTGTGCTTTTATTAAATGAGTTGGGCTAATGACAAATTAGTAACAGAAAGGTGGACTAGTGATTTCAAAGCAATTGTTGTCTGCCATGGATAAAATTGGGTAATTTTTTGTTTGAAATTCTCTAGTGGGCCTCACCCATGTGATCAAGGTATGGATTATTAGTTTTTTTTTTTTTTGGGGGGGGGGGGGGGGGGCTATCAATGTGTAAATTCAGTTAACTTTTATTTTCGAGAGTTGGTGGGATGATTGTCTCATGAGCGGTTCAAGATTATATTTGAGCCAAAAATTTTAAGTGAGTTGCAAAGTGGGGTCGGGTGTTCGTGAAGTTATCTATTTTTCAACGCCCAATTTGTACGAGTTCGGGAGCGCGCAGGATGATGCGGAATGATGAAAACAAAAGATGATGAAAACTTGATTTTTGAAAAATGTGGGGTAGTCACGGTTGCCGACGCAATCGTCAAATTTGGTACTTGACTACTATGGGCCAAAAACAAAACGGTATGTTCACTTCCGCACGTCAATATTTATGATTGTTATCGGTTATTCGTAAATGTTCGAAAGCATTTTGTTTATTGTCATATTCTCGCATTTGAAAACGAACGTATGAACCTGGAACGTCAATACCGGTCCTAACGAGTTCACAAAGTCTTTGGAGGGATACAAGTCGGATCCTACGGGGTACTAGGCGAAATTTCTTTATCAACTAGAATATGCAACGAAGAAATCTTTTTGTTTATTGTCATATTCTCGCATTTGGTAACGAATGAATGAACCTAGAATGTCAATACCGGTCCTAACGAGTTCACAAAGTCTTTGGAGGGATACAAGTCGGATCATACGGGGTACTAGGGGACGTTCTTATCCAACTAGAATATGCAAAGAAGAAAGTCGTTTTCGTGATTTCTCGGAACCGAGAACATTCAATGAAGATTGACGACAGTTCCGCTCAGTGGAGGGAATTGGTGAACATTTGACGACAGTTTCTTTGAAGTGGAGAGAATCTGTTAAGGTTTAGAGATTTTACCAAAGAAATGGGGGGATAAAAATTTTCGTATGTTGAATTTCTTCGGTAAATTTCTAAACGCAATCACAGGTGGTAGAGTTTGTGATTTTCTGGTGATACTAAAGGTTCGGCGTGGAATGTTTTGCACAGACACATATTTGAGGATTTTAATTAATTCTCCAGCCAGCGTGAAGGGTTTTGCACGGAAACATACAGGTATCTAAAGTCGACAGTTGTTTCAAAGCGTTGTTTACTGAAGACCTGGGGGAATCTTTATGAAAGCTGATAGTTCAAGACTGAAGACCTGCAGGATTCGGTTTTGGGTTTGATGTTTCTTTGGGATTTTACAGGGATCTGGGGGTAACTCAATTCGTTGAGTTTGCAAACGATGTACTTGGTCTAGCTGACTTCCTGAGTACTGATGCTGAAGATCCGTAGTGCATTACGTGGTCAACTTCACAAAGGCGAGACAATGAGATCTGGATGTAGTTCAACTAAGCATGCTGGTTGAGCTTGCAAGGGATACACTTGGTCTAGCTGACTTTCCTGAGTGTTGATGCTGAAGATTAAAGTGCATTACTTGGTCGATTCCACAAAGATGGTTTACAGAAGACAATTCACCAGAAACCTCTATCAATGTAGTATGCTTGTATGAAACAGAGTTCTTATGACAAGATCAAGACTTGATGCAGTTCTTAAAGATTGGAACCCTTATCAAATGCCGGTTGGAGTATTGGAAGATCAGCGGAAGATCGGTCAATTGAGGAAATTGCACAACACCCAACACGGATACGCGTACTTTAAGGGGGAAATATTTTACAAGGAGCGTCAAGATACTACTTACCTGGATCATCGGTCAAGGGGGAATTTTGTTAACACAGAGAAGATGAATACTTGACTGAAGATCGATTGCAGTTGCATTTTCAGCATTCGACAGCAATGGACAAGGGGGAATTTGTTGATGCAGATTTTGTGTCCGATGCTTGTCGAATAGATTAGTTTTATTTTACGCTGAATTTGTAATAGTTAGTGAAACGGTCTATCGAACATGTATAGACCCGCTCGTTTGAAGTGGTCAAACGAGAGGGTTATTCGGTTGACCGTGTGTGTTTGCAAGACAAGGGGTGTGACTATAAATAGAAAACCCTTGCCATTTCAAACATAAGGAAGTTTTAGGAGGTTTGAGACCTCACCGGGATAGATCACCACTTGATCTCTCCCCGGATGTGTACTCCTTTGGTATGGTTCGGTTAGCTTGTTAATCGGGCCGGCTTGTTATGTTATGTTACAAAATCAATACAAGCAAGTATTTCATCCGTCTCTAATCTTCCCGTCTATGAACATAATCATGATAATCACGGTTTCGGTCCCGAAACACGGTCCTACAATAATCATGATAAACACGGTTTCGGTCCCGAACAAAGGGAATTTGTTGATGCAGATTTTTTGTCCGATGCTTGTCGAATAGATTAGTTTTATTTTACGCTGAATTTGTAATAGTTAGTGAAACAGTCTATCAAACACGAGGCTTTGCAAGACAAGTATGATGTGACATTCATTCACAACCAGAAGTTGACCGTGGATCTTTCGAAGTGCACTGAAGCCAACATGTTTTATGAAAATCATGAAAAGGAGTTTAAATCGGTAATTGAGAAATTAAAGAAAGATAAAACCGAGTTAACAAAAATGGTTTCCAGAAAACAAACTGACATTAATTTATATATAACTCGACTTGAGATAATGCAAAAAGAGATGGCTTGTGTGAAAACTGAAAGTGAGGCGATCCAGCTTAAACTAGACAGTTATTTGAGCTCTAGCTATGTGTTGGATCACATCATTGACGTTCAGAAAGAGAAACGGGATGTCACATGCATAGGTTACAAGAAATGTCCACCACCTGTGAGACACAATTATGATGCCATGCCTGACGAGGAAGATAGAACTTTCTTTGAACCATCTGTTCCTTTAGACGTTGAGGAATTTGCAACAGGACTCGGATACAAGAAGGAAGTATCATCAGAATCGGATGTGTCAGCAGATACATGTGTGTCTTCTGCTGAACCGAATCAGGATCCTCCAGTTGTGATTGAAGATGCTGATTCTTCTGATGATGAATCTGATGATACTGATTCGGCAAAGTCTGATGCGGTAATCAAAGAAGAGGACATACCTCTTGAGAATCATATTCTATGTGATCCTCCCGCAAAACCTGCTAAGACTGTTCCGACTGAGTCCACGTCTGCAAAAGAGTCTGAAAGTGTGGATTTGCTGTAAAGTCTTTCCTATTAAGAATGTTAATCAATCCTTAATCAGTAAAGTCTTTGAAACTTCGACAAGTAAGTTTTTGGGAAAGACAGGATCACATGTTACAGTAACACAGTGCCCACCTATTCCAAAGGCCGAAGTTCGAAAACAATATGGCAATCAAAAATTACCAACAGTGAAAAGGCAGCAAAATCATACCAAACCAAAAGAAAAGACACCGACTCAAAGTCAAAGGAAGCCGAATCAAAAGAAGAACAAGAATGTGAACTTTGTGAAATCAAAGGGAACGGACAAAATCGAAACTTTTGAAAACAAATCTAACTTGGATTTTGTTAAACAAGCAACAGTGTTGAAAAGAAATGAACCAAGTAGTTCAAAACCAAGTACCTCGGGGTCACAAAGTTCATCATTATCGGCAAGACGATCACATGATGCTTCGGGGTTTGTTGAACGAAGATCATGTTTTGAATGTGGTACAATTGGACATATAATTCGAAATTGTCCGTATCTTCATAAGTTAAAAGCCAAAGTTGATGATCCCCGTGAACGAAATTACCAAAAGAGATCTGTTTCTTCAAAACAAGATCCCCGCCTTGTAAGAGAAAGGGAAAAGAAACAAAAACGCCAATAGGTCAAGGTAATTGAGAAAGCACTTAAAACTGAAGTGGTTCAAAAACAATCTGTTCCAGTTAAACCAGAAAGTTCAAAATTTTCAAAAACTTCAAACAATCATGAAGTTAAATTTTCCAACAATCAAGCTGGTAAAACTCAACAGACATGGAAACCTAAAATGACCACAAATTCAGGAGGATCATCATCGTTTCCTAACCATCAGAAAGTGGAAGTTATTGTTGTTGATGAAAATGGAAGACCCAAGACCACAATGGCTTGGGTCCCCCTCTCCAACTAATCTCTGAATGAGTGTGCAGGATGTTCCAGGAGGAACTATTGATAGTCTTAGGATTGTTGATAGTGGAGCGTCCATGCACAAGATCGGCGACATAAGGCTCCAAAATATTGTTACATCTAGGAGAATGTTGTTGCCTTTGATGGAGAGAGGAGAAAAGAAGACAAAAATGTCTGATGAAAGAATGTGGTTGAATGAAGTTGAAAAATTCGACCGGATGAAAAATGTGCCAAAAATTTGGTTGTTATGGTTTTTGATCGGGTCAACATGAAAGATTCCAATGAAAAGTACGCGCCAGTAGCACGTCTGAAACTTTTTGAAGATTCATGGATTTTTCTTCCACAAGAAGTTCAAAGTCCACAAGATGAACGTGTAAGGTACTTTTCTCTACGGTGTGATTGAAGAAAATGTGTTTGTTGAACAAACCAACCGGGTGTGCGGATGCCTTGGCGTGGATTGAACAACCGCACACTACTTCTCAAAGAGAAAGACAAAGACCTTCGCTGGTACAATGTGGAAGACCAGCCGGACCCAGAGGTTTTTGATCTTGTTGCTGTGAAGGGATTTCAGTAGCTACAAAATCGACTTTGAAATCCACACCTGGTGGATATCCAGTTTGGGAGAGCACTCAGATTCCTAGCAATGCACGAAGCAGTTGCAGGATACGGTTTTAAATTTCTAATCTCTCCTATACTTGTCGATATTAAAGCTGCTTTATGAATTATTATCATCTCGTACAGCACTCCTTGACCAAACACATCGAAATCAAATATCACTTCATACGTGATTGCTTTTATAAAAGGCTTATCGATGTTGTTAAGGTCCACACCGATGACCAACGTGCCGACCTTTTTTTACCAAAGCATTTGACAAATCAAGATTTGACTTTTTATTATTGGTAAACGGCATTAAGGTTAAGCAAGAGTAAAACCAACATCGGAAAATCATTTTTGTGAATACCTTTGTGTTTTTAAATTTATCTTAGTTTATTGATTTTAGGGGGAGTAAATCCAAAATTTGAAAATCCAAAAACATCGAAAAATTTCAAAAACACAAAAACAATAGAAAATAGAAAATGAGTTTCCTGGCGAGCAAAAGAGAAAATGATAGTACATCAGTGGTCTGTCTAAACCTCTTTAAACCTTAAATGAAAAATGATAAGCAGCTCTATATAAGATGTATCGGTAGGCTCACAATCATTTTAAAGTATGCAGGGTGATATAAACTTAAATCGACTAAAGACCAGGTGGGAACCACTCATTGGCATATGGTCTTAGTACCGAAATTTCGTTTGAGAGATTTCCGAGGTTCTGAGATATTCGGTCTTTATGCTGCTTATCATCTGGGTATCATGGTTGTTTCTTTTACCGTAAAAATAACGGAGACGCAGTCTAAGATCTTCCATGATACTATACATACGTGTACATATTGCATTCGACCTCAATAAGTGATCAACAATCACATGTCCAAACAAAATAAGTGATAATATATCACATTTATCCGGGAGTCAAGTTCGTCTCTCTGCTGTACGAAAGTACTGACCTGTTCACGGACTTGCTCCTGTGCCCTCATGCATATGAAAATCAAGTTCCTCATCAATAAGTGATTCTATCACATAGGGCTTGTTTTCAATCAAAATAAGTGAGTATCTCACATCATATACGGTCAAACAGATGATAATCGGTATACTCACCAGTAAGATGAACCCTCGTGCATACCTTGATACGGGAATGTGTCGTGATGTGGATGAACACCGGTCGGTAAGTATAAATCATACCTTAACGTATCCCCTCGCCATGATTACAAATGATAAGTTGAGCTTATGTGGATAACAATACCGATAATTGTTATAGGATGCTTATCTTAATGTTAACTAATTGAACAAACAAGAGCGTTTTGGCATGACCGTACACTGATATGATTCTCTTACCCTCGAAACTCGCAAAAAGAATGTCTGTAAATATTTATTTAATATTTTCAGTTTCTGCATCTTTGTATATATTTATTTACTGCTTTCTGTCTTTACATTTGAAATATTCAAAAATTCCAAAAAGATTTTAGGTGTGTTTTAATATAAACTTTCTAAAAGCCAAAAAGATTTTATTTCTATCTTATTTTCGATCGTACGATGTTGGATCTCGAGTCTTCGTTACCTGAAACTTGATTGAAAACCGAAATGACTAAATCTTCATAAACGGTCAAAATTTGCAAGTTTTTGAAAGTTAAAATCTAATTTGAACAATTTGTTAAACTTTCAAACTGTCGGACGGTATTTGAATAAGATTTGGTCACATGTGTGTTATTTGTTTAATGTTAACTATATTCCAAGCAGTTGTTCTCATTACGCGTTTAGATTTCTTGCATGTGCAGATGCTAAAGGCAAGGAGAACATGTTCGATGATAAGCTTCGGAATGAAGACACAACGTGAAGGCACTCAAATGATAAAGATGATCGAGTTGCCGCTGATCAATCACCAACACCACAAGGATCTCAAGCATTGAAGTCAAAAGATTCACAAGCATAATCAAAGGGGGAGTTTGTTGACACACTACCTAAATGAAAAGGGAGTTTGTTGATACACTTTCTACTTACGACATGTGAAGACTTTGAAGATCCTCCGACATGGAAGATATGGAAGTTGAACCTCACGAGTAGCGTCCAAGGGGGAGTTTGTTGATACATATTATGTGGACGCGACTTGGTTCGGTTCGACTCGGTTCGGTTCGACCCGGTTAGGTTCGGTTCAAGCCCGACGCCACGACATTCCTCCGTCGTGAGTCCCAGAGTTCGACACTCGAAGCACGGAGCGCCGCGAGCCGATTCCCGCTGCCACATCATCATGACATCATCAAGATGATGTCATGATGATGTCATCAGTTGACTAAGATTGGCAAATATGAATTGCAAAGTTCATGTACGTGCATGTGTTGTTTTGTTTGGACCAATCAACAAGCTTGGGCAGAAATCACATGGGCTGGAACTTGCACATGGGCCGAACCCCAGAACCAAGCCCAATCGCACAAGTGAAACAAATATAAATACCGAAATCATTGGTGATTTCGGTAGACGAGTGACAAGAAAGAACCCGAGAGAACAGAGAGAAACGAGAGTTTGTTTGTAGTTGTTATGATATATTTCTGTAACAAAACTCTGTCGGTTTGAATATACGGTTGTGTTAAACGGTATACGTGTCTTGTATCTCGTGTTCTTGTTCATCTCGTTCTCGGTTTGCTTTCCCGGTTGGATTCCGCACAACCGGGTTGGTTTGTACACAAGGAGTAGGCGACTAGATCCTCCCCTAGCCGGACCTACAATTGGCATCTCTAATGCTCGTCAGATCTGGCTTGCTTTGGAAACAGCGTATAGTCACCGTTCTATTGACCGTATGCATATCTTACGTGATAATCTACGCATGTTACAAAAAGGTTCTTCCTCTGTTGCTGAGTTTGGCCGAATATTTAAAACCATATGTGATCAACTTGCTGCTATAGGTCACCCGGTCGATGAAACTGATAAATGTCATTGGTTTTTATTTGGTCTTGGAAACACTTTTGAACACTTTTCCACAACCCACCGTGCCTTAGGCACTTCATCCTTTCGTGAATTGCTTGGGAAAGCCAAAAATCAAGAAACTTTATGACATCCCTTCATGGTCAAAATACTCCTGAGGCTACTTTTGTTGCTCAACAGTACCGTTCTGGTAACACATCTCGTTCCTCTTTAGGATCCTCTTATACTTATCGGGATCGTGGTCGTGGTCGAAATTCTGGCCGCGGCCATGGCAAGCGACCCCCTCATTGTCAATTATGCAGGAAAGATGGTCACTATGCAAATACATGTCCAAATTTAGCTTCCTTTGCTAACCAAGCTGCTCCTCTTGAAGCAAATTTGGCCCAGGCTTTCCATGCTCAGTGTCAAGTCACTGATGACTACCCGGACTGGACCGGTGATACAGGTGCCTCGGCCCATATGACTCCTTCAAAACATGATCTTGAAACCACTTATGACTCTTCTGAAAATGACTTTGTTCATTTCGGAAACGGTCACACTTTACATGTCACTAACATTGGCACAACATCTCTTGCCCCCAATCTCCCTTTAAAAAATTTCCTTGTTGTTCCTCACCTTACCAAACGTCTTCTTTCTATCAGTAAACTTACACATGATTCTCCTGTTGATGTCCTGTTTTCTAATAATTTCTTTCACATTCAGGATCGAAAGACCAAGGAAATCCTAGCAAAAGGGACATGTGAGAATGGACTTTACGTCCTTCGTGAAGGGAATCATGCTTTCGTGGCCTCCTACTCTACTCCTCACCTCAAGGCTTCCTTTGAACGTTGGCATGGTCGCCTTGGACACGTTTCCTTTGATATTATTTCTAGATTACATAAACTTGGTTCATTGTTTGTTACGTCTTTGTTACCTAAACCTAGTATTTGTTCTCCTTGTCAAATGTCTAAGTCGCATTGTTTACCTTTTGATTTAAATAATAAACGTTCTATGCATGCTTTGGATTTAATTCATTGTGATCTTTGGGGCCCTTCACCTGTTACATCATCAAATGGCTATCGTTTCTATGCAATCTTTATTGATGATCATTCTCGTTTTACATGGTTCTACCCACTAAAACAAAAATCTGATTTTTATGAAGCTTTATTAGTTTTCACACCTTTTGTTCAAAATCAGGTATCACGAAAAATTAAAATTTTCCAAAGTGATGGTGGAACTGAATTTACCAACCATCGAGTTCAAATTTTTTTTCATGAACAGGGCATTCATCATCGCCTTTCTTGTCCCCATACACCTGAACAAAATGGTCATGCTGAGCGTAAACACCGACATATTACTGAAACTGGTTTGGCAATGCTTTTTAACTTTTATGCTCCAGCCACATTATGGTCGGATGCTTTTGCTTCTACTACATTTATTGTCAATCGCCTTCCTACCCAGTTACTCGAGTTCAAATCTCCATTTGAACTATTATATGGTCACTCTCTGACGTATTCCACCTTTCGTGTTTTTGGATGTCGTGTGTTCCCTTATCTAAGGGATTATGCTAAACATAAACTATCATCTCGCAGCACTGAATGTATTTTCATTGGCTATGATGCTAAATACAAAGGCTATCGATGTTTGGATCCAAAAACTCTTCGCGTCTATGTTACAAGGCATGCTAAATTCGATGAGGATTCCTATCCCTTTAGCGGTCATGTCAAACAAATTGATGAGGCCACCTTGGTCTTCTCCAACTTTAATGAAACTCTTCCATCTGTCTCTTTACCAAATCCCCCACCAGTTATTTCACCTCTTACTTCTGAGTCCACTGTCTGTCACGTGTCCTCTCCTTGTTCCTTATGCTCTGCTGATCCAACTTTTCCCACTCCTCCATTATTCTCCAATCCTCACACATCGGCCCAATCCACTAACTCTCATCACTCGGCCCAACAAACCCACTCATCCATACCTACCCCATCAGTCCAAACACAAGCCCAAACCTCTTCACCCCACCTACCATCCTCGGCCCCCATTCCATTTCCCACATCACCACCACAAACCCATCCTACCTCTTCCTCACAATCGGTACAACCACCACACCTCTCCAATCCACTAACGACCGACCCAACTCCACCTATCATACCCAACACCTCTCACCAATTTACCCAGGGATCTCCTGTTGAGCTGATGCCATCTCATCCTATGAGAACTCGATCGAAAAACGGCATTTTCAAGCCCAAATATTATGCTAACTTGTCTTTATTTTCAGGTTCATTACATCATGCTTTACTTGCAGCTCATGATCCCCGTGGTTACAAATCAGCAGCAAAACACTCTAAATGGGTGAAGTCAATGGAAGAGGAGCTCCAGGCATTAAAATCTAACAACACTTGGGTACTTGTTCCATGACCTACAGGTGCAAACATTGTTGGATCCAAGTGGATTTTCAGAACAAAATACAAAGCAGATGGTTCCATAGATCGATACAAGGCTCGCTTGGTGGCCCAAGGTTTCACTCAGGTTACAGGACTTGATTTCTCTCACACCTTTAGTCCTGTTGTCAAAGCCTCTACAGTCCGTGTTGTTTTATCACTTGCTACTATTTATGGTTGGTCCCTGCGTCAATTGGATGTGCGCAATGCCTTTCTCAATGACAATCTTTCTGAAACGGTATACATGGAACAACCTACGGGTTTTATTGACGCTAGATTTCCTAATCATGTGTGTCGTCTACAGAAAGGTCTTTATGGTCTCAAACAGGCGCCTCGAGCTAGGTTTCAATGACTAAGCACCTTCTTAACATCACATGGTTTTGTTTACAGCCAAGCGGATCCATCACTTTTTATTTATAAGACAGCAAAAGCCATTGTTTATCTTCTTGTGTATGTGGACGACATCATCATCACTGGCAGTGATTCCTTTTTTATTACGTTCTTTGTTGCTCGACTGCATAAAGAATTTTCAGTCAAAGACTTGGGTCCACTCGGTTACTTCTTGGGTCTTAAAGTTACTCACTCTGATGCAAGTCTCTTTCTCAGTCAGGCGAAATATGCACATGACATTTTGTCAGGTGCTGGTCTGTTAGATTCCAAACCTGTTGCCACTCCTCTTGCTACCAGTGATACTTTTCTCAGCAAGGGTGTCCCATTTCATGATCCTACTCTTTACAGGTATCTAGTAGGAGCTCTTCAGTATCTCACCATTACCAGACTGGACATCTCTTATGCAGTAAATAAAGCCAGTCAACATCTACAGGCCCCTACAACATCTCATTTTCAGTTGGTTAAACGGATACTATGTTATGTTAAAGGAACAATTGCCTTTGGGTTAACCTTCTCCAAACCAACTTCAACAACCGTCGTTGGCTACTCTGATGCCGGCTGGGCCCGTTGTATTGAAACCAGGCGCTCCACTTATGGTTATTCTATTTATTTGGGTGGCAATCTGGTTTCCTGGAGTGCGAAGAAACAACCTACAGTCTCTCACTCTAGTTGTGAATCTGAATATCGTGCCATGGCCAATACTGCAGCTGAAATCATCTGGCTTACTCACCTTCTTCGAGAACTACATGCTCTACCTATGGCTCGTCCGACTTTGCTTTGTGACAACAAGAGTGCTATTTTTCTAAGTCAAAACCCGGTGTCACATAAACGTGCAAAGCATACGGACATTAATTATCATTTCGTGCGTGAGCTTGTTTCCTCTGGTCGTCTCTATACAAAATTTGTTCCATCCAATCTCCAGGTTGCGGATATGTTCACTAAAAGTCTCTCAAGACCTCTCTTTGAAAAACTTCGCGGCTTCCTTCGTATTGGTCCCCCACCTGTTCGATTGACGGGGGATAAAAGCATAACGTAAATCATGCTAATGATTTACGAAATCATCTCTACGATTATGTATTGATTGTATTAAATTTGTATTATTCGGTTTCCTAGTATAGGTTATTTGAATCCCTATATATTGTAAACGTATTGTATTTTTATATTTGAAAGATTGAGTTTTACAACAACAACCAAATTTGTAGTTTATGAGAAGATCAACTTATTGCTAGTTCTAGAATAGTATATGGTCTTTGATCATTACTTTTTCATGAAACAGACGCACGATCTCTTGTATTAAGAACATATGCATATATAAATATTGTATTGTATTATATTATATTATATCATACTATAATATACTTAGGAATAATTGTGCTTCAAAAAGAAATAGTAAAGTTTTCATCCTTCTCAGGCCACAACAATTTTAAATATTGTATATCAGCTCAATGTAACTTTCTTCAAATCTTTAAAACTTGGATATAATATATTAAAAAAAAACATAACTTTTTTTTTTACATTTAACTTCACACGTATGCTATAAATAATACACGAATTTAACGAATATAATTTTCATATGATTTACTTAATAATCTGCATTCATTAACTTTTTTAAAAACATGGATACGCAATTGGGTGTAATTTGTTTCTCAACGTTGGAGTAATAATTTTGTTGAAAATAGAGTTGTGTTCAAAATAGAATATTTTTTTGTATTGTAATCTAGCTATATATACAAGTTCCAATACCATACCAGTATCATGAAGAGCGGAAACGATACCGACCTAATGCTCGTTGTAGTGCGTGGAGAATCCCGCTATTTTTGTACAAATATATGTGTACATGTATGTATGAAAGATTATGTCCCAAACACATTTGTAATAGTAAATATTGTTTCTTCATCATATTTAACCTAAATGATAATGTCTAAAATATATTACATTTATCTTTCTAAATATGTTAATTTTCTTTTAACTAAATAAAAAGTTTAGTAGCTATTTGAGATGATAAATTACAATCATATTATTTCAGCCATAGTCATATAGGTTACCATATTTAGGTTGAACATATTTAAGTCGTATTTGGCCAAATACGTAACTAGAGTGTTAACTCATTCATGTAACCCTTAATATCCCTACTTAGGAGCAATGATAACCTTTTAGGGAGTATTAATATTGTAAATATTCTTTCATTTACATCAGATTTTCTTAACATTTTTTACTTGCGAGTATCATTAATTTATAAAGAATATTTGGTTGAACGTCCTTCTGAAATATGATCCTCGTTTACCACCGAAGTCATCCCAACCGCATGCGCACACAACTCTTAGGAGAACACACACACCAAGCTAGATATATGAAAGGGAAAATTAGACTAAAACCACTTTCAAAACTAGCTACCTCTCGCGTCCTTGGAGTGACGCGTCATACGCGGGATGCGCCTTGGAATTGGAACACGTGTGTCTGCACTTGAGGCCCATGCGTCTGGGAAACTGGCCACCTCCATTAAAGAGAGAGAGAGAGAGAGACTTGGGTTTTGAAGGATGATGAAGAGGTGGTTTCTGAACAGAAAAGAGGGAGAGTAAGTGATTGTGACTGTGAAGAATAAATATCTTGATGGTGGTGATGATGAAAACAGTAAATTTAAGTCCATTGAATGATGTATAAATAGATGAGATATTTGTTCAAAGTTAGAACTTTGAACTGTGAAAGAAGAGACAGGAAGTGAGTGAGGTATATAGGAGGAGGCTGTGTTGTAACTTGGAATATATGCATTTGGGAAATTGGCCACGTCTGAGTGAGATATATAAGCCTGAAATCTCGTCGGACGCTTTAGAAATCTAATCGGACTCTTCGGTTTCTGAAATCTTTCCAAAGACGCATCTCGTGCATGATGTGTCGCTCCAAGAATACGGAAGGTGGCTAGTTTTGAAAATGGTTTTGGTTAATGGCCGGTTTTTTAATTTCTCCTATATAAAAACAAGAATTATTATTAAATCAAAAAGAATAATATTTTCAAATACACAAACACATACCAAAACCAAAGGAAACATAAAACACAAAGTTATACGCGAAGCACACACATTTGAGATGTAAATCCAAAGAACACTTGTATCAAAACCCTAAGTATAATATTTTAACACCCATAAATATTAATTATATGACTATATGTACGTTGGGGAAGGTTCATTGGGGAACATTAAAAAAGTGGGGAACAGCGGGGAACCGACTCAAACGAACTCCGATTGGACTCATTCCAGCGGCGTTGGAACCGGCTTGTCGAACCCTAACTAGGATCTCTTAACCCTAAACCCTAAATCGTAACTCCTAAACTCTAAAGCTAAAAAATAAGGCTAAAACCTAAGCTAAACTGTAAAATCTAAACTATAAACCCTAAAAGCTAAACCCTAAAGGCTAAACCTAAAGCTAAACCCTAAAGCTATACCCTAAAGCTAAACCCTAAACCCTAAAGCTAAACCCTAAAGCCTAAAACTAAAACCTAAAGTTAAACCCTAAAAGCCAAACCCTAATATATTTAGGGTTTAAGAGTTATGATTTGGGGTTTAGGGTTAAGAGATCCTAGTTAGGGTTCCACGAGCCGGTTCGAACGCCGCTGGAATGAGTCCAATCGGAGTTTGTTTGAGTCCGTTCCCCACTGTTCCCCACTTTTTTAGTGTTCCCCAATGAATCTCACACTATGTACGTTTACACACACACACACACACACACATATATATATATATATATATATAGGGTGGGAGTTGGCTACAAAGTCCATTTTTCCTACAAAGTGTAGGAAGTATTCTAAGGGTGACATGTGGCATTTAGAGATTTTATATTAAAGGGCATAAAGGTAATTGAATAATTAACTTATTTATGGAAGATTTATTTCTTACACAAAATTACGAGATTTTTAAGGAAGCAACATATCTTTTAAGAATTCAAAATTGTCAGTTACATATAATACAAAGAACCTATACATAACAAATAAACATGACATGCGATCACTCATGAACAAATTCTTGGCGTTGTGTTTTAGTAGTTATTAGTTTATTCACGTTGTGTTTTATCAGTTACAAGTGTAAACAACTTACATTTCCGTATAACACATTAGTATAAATAATTTAGATTCTGTATAATACACCAATATAAATAACTTACATTCCGTATAACACACGAGTATAAACAGCTTACATTCCATATAACACACCAGTATAAACAACTTAGTTTTCGTATAACGCACTAGTATAAACAGCTTTGATCGCCAGTTTAACACACTAGTATAAATAACTTAGATTTCGTATAACACACCAGTATAAACAACTTTGATCGCCAGTATAACACAGTAGTATAAACAACTTAGATTCCGTATAACACACCAGTATAAACAACTACGTTCTCCAGTATAACACAACAATATAAACAACTTAGATTATGTATAACACACCATTATAGAAGCTTGCATTCTGTATAACACACTAGTATAAACAGATTATATCGCAAAAAAAAAAAAAAAAAAACGTATGAACATTTTTTTGGAATAGATTATAGTGTTATTGTTCTCCATTGTTTGAATGGTCTTGAATCATGTTGGAATGAATTTTCTTTAGTTTGGTTGTCTAGATCCATGATTTTAGAGAATTGGTGGTTAATTAATGAAGAAATGGCTAGAATAAAGGAATTGATAGTAGTTTCTTTATTTAAAACACGATTAATGACTACAATGCCCCTCGCTCATTAAATGTAACAATAATTAAAGCACAAATATTACAAAAATGCCACCCAACTAATCTCAACCATTGATCAAACACATCCAATAGCACAAAATACTTCCTACGCTTTGTAGAGGAACCTCACCCTATATATATCCTTGAAGAAAACTCTAAGTATAATAACTAGGAACAATTAACCTAGTTAGTAATAGGTTATTGGTTAATAAAACAATAATTGGTGGGCTTTATAACAAAACTAAGGACGAGGGACTAAAATGGTCAACATGAGATCTAGAGTTTTTAAAAAGAAAACTTAAAATGAAACACACACAAGTGTGTGTTCTAGGAACGACCAGAGAAAGAGAAAGAAGGTGAAATCCTTCTCTAACCTAAAATCATCAAATTGAAGGTAGATTTGGGTCTAAATTCGTGCATGAATCAATATTAGTGATCACCTAGTCTAAGGGATCAAAAGGTATTTTAAATTTTCTGTTTTGGTGATGTATGAATGATAAAGAAAAACCATGAATCTCAATTCTTGAATGGATTATAGATTATACGCTAGAAATCATGACAAGTGTGTGTTTAAAATCACCATGTTTGCTAAACTTGGGAAAAAATTAGCACAATTAAAGTGTTAGGATTCATGTGTTTGAATGAGTAAGTGGGTTTTTGATTTTTTACATGAAAGAAGCCAAATTGTTATGTGTACTAGCTTGATATGATGCTCTTGATAGACATGGTTGCATGTAGTTTTAATGATACTAATCTCATAATGATATGAAATTGGGTTTATAGAGTCCATAAACCTAACAAAAAGAAAAGCTTTAAATTCCTGCCCACAAGGTGTATGACAAAATGCTTGAATGAAATGTCGGTTAATGATAATGAATGAGACACATTGATAAGAACCTAAAATTGAATGTTGGCAAGTTTACGGATGTGAATAATCAGGTTCTAATGATAATTGGGATGCACTATTTAGGCAACTCGAGTGGAGCTTCGGAAGGTAAAACCGGGGCAAACGCGCGTTTGAAAGGAAAGCTTTAAGGTACGTAGCTACGCGCTCTGTTATTTTCTTCTATTAAGTTATTATGGTTGGTTTAAAGTAATGGTTGTGAATAAGATGCATAAGGGTCGGTTGTTCATAAGTGATGGTATTCACACGAACAACCCAAACGGGTCAAAATAAAGTAAAACGCAAACCGGGTAACAGGAGCGTAAATAATGACACTAATGAACCCGGATAATGGGTTAAGATGTAATGGTGAGCGTAAACCGGGTAACGGGAACACGAACTACGGGATAACGAACTCGGGTAAAGGATCGTAACTGAAAGGATATGAATCCTTGGAATGAACTTGAATTAGATAAGTTCAACCACTAGGAGGTTGAACGGTCAAAGAAGTGTAAACGCAAACTGGGTAACGGGAGGGTGAAACACAAGATTAATAACCTCAGTTAATGGGTTGTAGTTGTAGGGGAATAATCCCATGAAAAGGATGCAGATGATTTAAGCTTTAGTGCTTGAACATCATAACAGGTCAAATAAATATAACCGTAAACTGGGTAACGGGAGCGTAAAATATATAAATTATGGATCCGAGTAATGGGTTACAGATTTACATATGATAAGGAATGAGTTTTAAACATAAAAACTTAATTTGGACGAATCTGGACACTTGTTTGGTGGAAAAACATGAAATTCGTGAGTCAGGTCTAGGTTCAGTGCCCAGTGCACCAAAATCAGAGCCCAGTGTGCCAAATTGAAAATGTTTTCTGTGGTATGCTGAAATCAGCGCCTAGTGGCGCCGAATGATACCAACTTTCCCGTTTTTCACGTTTTGAACTTCCAACTTGTGTGTATGCTTCCAATACTCCATAATGCTTGAAAAATAAAGTTTTGACTTCCGGATTTAACAATCTCACTCAAATGTTTTAATTACTAATCGTTTGAGTGAATATTGTATAATAGGTAATGTAACTCAAGGAGACCAGATAAGCCACATATGAAGAACCGGACACAGCTCAAGATCTATGCTTCTGTGTTTTGTCATTTACCTTTTGAAAACTTAAACCTTGTGTATTTTGATCAAACTAAACCTTTGTCGACTTTTACTTAAAGCGAAGTTGGTATGTATTAAACAATATTTTAATATTAAATTAGACGGGTCTTACAAGTATCAAAATCAACCATTTATTAAAAAAAATTCAAATAACCATCGTCGGATATCGTCCAGATTTTTTTGGTAATGAGTGACGGAAATGAGAAGAGCGTAGACAAGATTGTAATTGTTAGGTGGTTAACATCACCCACGTTCTTCATCATGTTCTATTTAGTTGTTAGTTTGTTTAAAGTCATGTTCATGGTAGCAATTATGTAGGATCGTTTTACCGACCAAACGAGTCGTTCAGAAGAGTTCTTAGACAGAATCAGAGGCGGAATTCATTAATTCGGTCTTCGTTCAGCTTGTATAATACTAGAATCACTATTAACTGTCTTATTTATTGATCTGATAACAATTTACAGCACGGAGACACTTCGACAGCACTTCGGCGTCGGAACCAAGAAGCATTACAAATGATTTCGCTTGAAAGGTATTTATAGGCATGTGATTTCGCTTGAACATGCTCAAGCGGAATCACTTTCAAGCGGAATCACTTCAAGCGGAATTAACAGCTTGATTCCGTTTGAAATACCAACTTGATTTCGTTTGAAATGACCCTGTGTCATTTCAAACGGAATTACCTATAAACATATTTTCTCGTTTTCCGTGCCCTGATTTATACAATCTAGTACAAGACTCGATACAAGACGAAGTCGACAGACGTATGCACCAACAGACTCCCCCTCGGATGTTGACGAGTCTGAAGTATCGAGTCTTCGATCTTCAGTCTTTACCGGTCTTCGGGCTCTTTAAAAAATTTCTCCTGTCTCTCCGTAGCAACTGGATCAGTGGCTTCTTTGTCTTCAGACTCCCCCTTTCACTCAGCTGGGATCGCAGTCTGGAATTCTTTATCTGGTAGCATAGTAACGAAAGCCTGGAATTTATCATCAGGAATCGAAACTTTGCTTTGTTCAACATTTTCTGCACAAACTTTCTCATAACCACATAAGTTTTTACAATAGTTACATCAAGTTCAAATTAATGACCTTGATTAACTAATCAAACTTTCTTTCTCAAAACATATTTCTTCATTTAAACACACACATCCAACCCTGTTCATCATGTTCAGCACTTGAAATTTTGAATTTTAGCTCTTCAACATCAGTTGTCTAAAATCTTTTTGAATTTTCATATAAAGTCTAAACTTCTAGAAAGAACAATATAGAAATGAAATAAAGAAATATTTACAGACACTATTTTTGTGGGTTTGCGTAAGAGAATCATATCAGTTCTTGAGACAAATCACAAACACCGTTAAGCTTTAAACATTTTCAGTTCTAAACAATTCACATAGATTGACGATATTGTTGTCCACTTAAACTTAATCTAAAAACTTTCGAAATGCTTACCAATACATTAGGGTATATTAATTTTGCACTAAGTTCTTATGGGCCCCACGATCTCAGCATATCCCCTCATCATGCAATACACTAACTCAAGTAATGCCTTTAAACTTTTATCAACTGTGATTAGTGCAAAAACAAAGCAGAATGTTTAAACATTAACAATCAGGTCGATCTTTCGATACGCGGAGAAAGTCCAACGTTTAAACAAAATAAGAAATAAAAACAAGTTGAAATTGTTTAGGCTTTAACCACCAGTTCGATACTCCCGTATACGCAGAGGTGATCCAAAGCTTAAACGAAACACCAAAGAAAATAAAGCAGAATGTTTAGGCACTAACATCCAGTTCGATACTCACGTATACGCAGAGGATGTCCAATGCTTAAACAAAATAAAGAAGTAAAACACGTTTAAATCTTTGCAAAAAGAAATACACAATCACAGTGATTTTTCAGCAAAGTTGTGAAAGTTCGCAGACTTAACCAGTTTTATGTCTTTCGACAATCAGCGATTACCGAGTAGGTACACAATCACGAAGGACAAAGCTAAGTACTATGCTTTCAACCGTGTTTCCCACTAGAACTAGGCTTTTTCATTTAAGTTTGTATCGTTATCGCAAATCTACTAGTCTAGCTGAGCCTACCGTCACATCCTTAATGAGACCGTTTATCACATTTTATCTCTCCATTTCTTTAGCATGCTGTGACAGTCTAACTGATCTACTATCATTTCCTCTTTTTCACAACAAAACTCATTTTTGCATTTTTAATTTTTTTAGAATTTTCAAATTTTCAATTTTTTTTTTTTAATTTTTACTCCCCCTAAAATCAAAATATGTCTCAATTTTGATTTTCTAGGAAAATTTGAAAACAAACTATACAATTAAAATGACAACATGATGAGAATTGCTTCAATTCTCCATTCTCTTGGCATGAACAATCAGAACTCCCCCTGACAACAAAACATTTTCCCATAGTGATTTCAAAACACTTAAGTTTGTTTTAATCAAAATGGTTTATCCGGAAAATAAGTTTTGTAAGACATTTCTCAAACATGGGGATCATTCATCACCTTGTTTTCTTCAACCATCTGTATGAATTTAAGATTTCCCGATATTCTCAACAATACCACATGTAGAAAATCAAGTACAACTTAATGTCCCTGATTTACCACTTGTAAATCGAAATATCACTTTCGTGAATTTCTCAAAAAAGATGCCGATTCATGCTCCACGATTACCAACTTGGGAGCTCCGGCAAGTCAAGTTTTTTTTATTTAAACAGATCCACCCAAGCCTGACGAACCTTGGGTGTTTTTGAATGATCATTACTCAAATTCTTTTCAGCTTTTTGTTTTAATTTTCCGTTTGACAATGATGGAAAATTTGCATCATCCGTTGTCTCAACAGAATTATTACCATTTACCTCAACAAATGGCTCCTCTGGCTTTGACGAACCAGATTCATAGCCCGAACAAGGCTCCTTTGACTTTGACAAGTCAAATTCATTACCTTAATGTGGCTTGTCTGACTTTGATAAGTCAGATTCATTGCCAAAACGTGGCTCCTTTGTTTCCAAAGAAACACATTCATCGCCATCCATTACTGGAACCGTTTGATTAACTAATTTTTTCTTTACTTTCCCTTTGTCCTCAGATTTGTATCTGAAGAATTCATTTTGCTTGAATGATTCTTTTCTGTGTAGCAAATTGATTCATTTGAACTCTTATTTGAACCAACCGGTGAACCCGAAGACAAAATCCATTCCAGATATTCTCTGGCCTTCTTCCTCTTTTTCCTCAGTCTGTCTTTTTATCCTTGAGAAAGCTTCACTTTCTGTTCTTTAGGTTTTTCTTTAATTTTCTCGACTTTGACTGATCTTTTCACATTTTTCTGAGATTCAGCCCTCAATCTTCCCTTTGATCTCATTGGGCAATCTCTGGCAATGTGACCTTTGATTTGGCATTCAAAACATCTTCTCGTCTCAAACCTCCAACTTTGGCAGTTAACAGCAATGTGTCTTTGAACACCACATGTGTAACACACTCTGTTATTGATGTGTTCAAAATGCAACATATAAATTTCATCAAATGAGGCATAAAACTAACCCTTTTTTAGTACTAATGTTGGAAAAAGTGTGCTTTTGTCTTCCTTTTGTATTTTCAGGATTAAATGAGCTCAAATTAACAAAAGAAGCAAAAAGACATCAAAATCTAACATAAATACAAGAAAAGGAACAAGACGTGACATGCCCGACCCCACGACAGCATCTTCCCAAGCAAAACAAGAGATCAGAAGCCTGAACACGCCCCGTGCTCAGCCAGCACGGGGGCTCTTGCCAATTGTCAGCAGAAAAGACAAAGTGGTAGAAGCTTCTATTGCCCACCACGGGGCCGTGCTCAGCGGACACGGGGCCGTGGTCAACTATAAGATTCGCACAATCCAGCAAATCTGTATAGTACAAAGATTCTTCTGCACCACGGGGTCGTGCTTAGCGGACACGGGGGCGTGGTCAACTAAAAAGACAAAACTGCATTAAATGAAGAAAGAGAAGGATGTGGACACGGGGCCGTGCCCACTGGACACGGGGCCGTGCCCGAGCTTCTGTTCAGCCTATAAATAGAAGTGCTTGGCTCAAGCTCAAACCATCCCTTGGCACACCACCTCTCTCACACTTCACCCACCACCACCATAACACCATCATCCACCACCATCATCCATTGTCCATCGTAGAGTGTGTGAGTCGTCTCGGGATCCAAGATTGATCGTAAGAGTTCTTGACAATCAAGGCCATGTTTGCCTAAGTCTCTTACATCACTTGGTGAAGACAAAGTGTCTAGTGTAATATTTTTTATTTCTAATCTTTTGCACTTTTTACTTGGTTTTGTATTAATGACTTTAATAACTAGTTGCTTATGTTGAAGGTGATCTTTCCTTATCGTTTGTCTGTGGTGTCTTGGCATTATTTTACTGTCTATATAAAATAAAAGATTTTCACCATTCATATCTCCACGGTCTATATGGAGGTATGTTGGCTACCTGGTCAGGGGTTAAGGGAAGGGTTTGGTAAAGGTCTTGCCATTGTTCAGCGTTTAGAGGTCCTGCAATGGACCTGGGTCAAATTTAGTAGGACCTCCTTCAATACTTAACGGTATTGGATGGCGGGTGTCCAAACTCTTTGATCCCCTCATAAGTTAACTACTATTAATACTATAACCCGGCTATTTAGGACTGTATCCCTACTGACTCAGACTACTTAGTCGAGGGTAACGTCACCTCCAAAAGAGGGGCCTACCATAATTTGCATTAATAACTTAATTAATTATCTTCCAATAATCCACCCTTTTAGGATTGTATCCTTCCTGACTCAAACTACTGGGGTGAGGGTAACGTCACCTTCAAAAGAGGGGCCTACTACAATAACTAAGATAATCTTTTAAATATGTGCAAAAGTGCGGAAATAATCAAAGGTTACACTAGATACGAGTCAGAACCAAGTGATTCATCTTGTCTATTTGTTTTTCTTTTTATTTTATTTTCAGCATTTTAGTTAGTTTTTATTTCTCTTAGTTTAAAACATTTTTCTAAACTTTTTATTTTGATTAGACGTTGAGGATAAACCGGTACTAAAAGCTCTTGTGTCCTTGGACGACCTCGGTATCTTGCCAACACTATACTACGCTCACGATGGGTGCACTTGCCCATATGTGTGTTTAGTGTTAGTAAAATATCGTGTTTTATAAATTTAAAACTTGGCTAAAAATAAGTGTTAAAGGGGCTTAAAATATACACCTAATATATATAACACTTCACACGCATCAAGTTTTTGGCGCCGCTGCCGGGGACACAAGGATTTTAAGAAAGCTTAAAATCGACGGCCTAATCAGTTTTTGAAAACCTTTTTAAAACGCGCGCACATTTTTCTGCATTTTAGTTTAGTTTTGCATTTACAGTAGCCTGTACATGGGGCCGTGTTCACTGAACACGGGGCCGTGCTGCACATTTTCATAAAAAGACCCAGTAACAGTAGCTTGAACACGGGCCGTGCTCACTGAACACGCCCCGTGCTCAACTAGATCAGTAAATTTAATTAAAACGCCCAGATACAGATCCTGAACACGGGGCCGTGTCCAGCCTCTGTTTCCGTTTTTATTTTTGTTTTCTGATCTCGAGACTCGGTTGTGGTCTGCTGAGTGATTCTTATGGATCAATACTCAGGAGGTTACAACTACACCTATGAGGAGGATGATTATAGGGGTAATTATTGCACTAATTGTCGTAACCCACCCTCGGTTCAAAATAATCACTCATATCAACCATCCAATTCATACACCTACAATGAGGAGCCCAGGTACGAGCCATCAACTTCATACACATCCTATGAAGACCAAAGGTATGAACCTCCTCCCTCATACTCATATTTTGATGAACCAAGGTGTGAGCCTTCATACTCATACTTTGAGGAACCAAGATATTAGCCACCACCTTCATATGCTTACTGTGAGGAACCATGGCGTGAACAACCCACCTCATAAGAGTATTATGAAGAACAAAACTACGAACCTTATCCATCATATGCTTACAATGAAGAACAATGGTGCGAACCATCGACTTCATATGGGTATTATAAGGAACAAAGGGTCGAACAACCGGATTCAAGCTTAGAAAATCCCGATTCTTTCTCCATAACCGAAGTGACCGATAGGATATTAGAACACATTAGAGTTATCGATCGTTGTATAAAAGAATCTCGCGCAAGGGAAGAGGAGTCCCGCGCAAGAGAAGAATTAAAAAAGGAAGAGATAACTGAAAGTGTAAAAATGGAAGAACAAATAAGTGAAAAACCGACACATGAGTTAAACAACGAAAAAGGTGAGTCCAACAACGTTAAAATTCAAGAAGAGTCTAATTTTGAAGAAATTAATCTCTTGTCACCTTCTTTTGAAAATCATTGTTTAGTACCCACTCATGCTAAGTTTTTAAAAGAGTTAAACACTAACACTAAAATTGACGAAACGGTAAGTGTTAAGTTAACTAATGATCAAACTTCGCTAATAAAAGAAGACCCATTTGAAATTAACATTACACCGGTTCCATGTTTCTTTCAAAATTCATTTATTAGTAATGTCACAATCGATAAAGATCTTTGTGTTAACATAATGCCTCACTACATTTTCGAAAAATTAAGTATTAGTGATTTTTCTCCACTTCAAATACCCATTTTTCTATCCAATCGGAAAGTAATAAAATCAATCAGTATAGTTGAGGATGTATTGGTTCAAACAAATCAAATGGTAATACCAACCGACTTTGTCATCCTCGATGACGCTCCTCTAATGTTGGGACGACCATTTGTAAAAACTCACGAAGCTTTGAAAAACCGGAAGTTCAACAATCTACCTCTTCAATTAGGGGCATTTAAAAGAAGTGTCGATCTCGAACGGTCAATGAAATATCCATTCGGCAATAATGACCCCCTAATTGAAGATGAAGATGAACCACCCGATACAAGTGAAGAGATTGACCACTTTGTTGAAGAAGAGGTCGCCATAGAACAAACTTTTAAAGTTCTTGATCGAAATGAGCAACCAAATAAGGAGTCTCCTAAAGACCCACCACTTGAGCTCAAAGAACTTCCAAAAGGTTTGGAATATGCTTTTCGAGACAAAAAGGGTAATTTACCTGTAATTATTTCGTCTAAATTAAATAGCTTAGAAAAAGAAAAATTAATTAGTCTTTTGAAAAAACATAAAAATGCAATAGCTTGGAAACTTGTAGACATAAAAGGAATTAGTCCTTCTATGTGCACACACAAAATTTTGATGAATGATGACTACAAATCGGTCATACAACCACAACGTCGAGTGAATCCAAATGTTCAAGAAGTGGTTAAAAACGAGGTCATCAAATTACTTGACGCCGGACTTATCTACCCTATCTCCGATAGTCCGTGGGTGAGTCCCGTCCAAGTAGTTCCAAAGAAAGGAGGTATGACGGTAATAACTAACGAAAAGAATGAATTAATACCAACGAGAACCGTCACAGGATGGAGAGTCTTTATAGATTATAGACGATTAAATGAAGCAACAAGAAAAGATCACTTTCCTTTACCCTTCATTGATCAAATGTTAGAAAGATTATCCGGTCATAAATTTTACTGTTTCTTGGATGGTTTTTCAGGTTACTTTCAAATCCCAATAGCACCCGAAGACCAAGAAAAGACAACTTTCACATGTCCCTATGGAACTTTTGCTTATCGACGCATGCCGTTTGGTCTATGTAATGCCCCCGCAACATTCCAACGTTGCATGGTAGCCATCTTCCATGACATGATAGAAAAGACAATGGAAGTCTTCATGGATGACTTTTCTATCTTTGGGGATTCATACGACCAATGCCTCGATAACCTTGAACGAATGCTATCCCGATGTGAGGAAACTAACCTCGCCCTTAATTGGGAAAAATGCCATTTCATGGTAACGGAGGGAATAGTACTCGGTCACAAGATCTCAAGCGAAGGAATGGAGGTGGATCAAGCCAAAATAGATACCATTTCTAGATTACCACCTCCATCCTCCGTAAGAGCTATCAGAAGTTTCCTAGGGCATGCCGGATTTTATAGGCGGTTTATCAAAGACTTTTCTAAAATCTCAAGGCCTCTAACAAAATTACTTGAAAAAGATGCCCCTTTCATCTTTGACAAGGATTGCAATCAGGCATTTCTAACCCTAAAGGAAATGTTAGTCAATGCACCTATCATGATAGTGCCTGATTGGAAATTTCCTTTCGAAATCATGTGTGATGCTAGTGACTTTGCAGTTGGAGCTGTCTTGGGACAAAGAAAAGAAAAGCATTTCCACCCAATTTATTATGCTAGTAAAACACTTAATGATGCACAAGAAAATTACACAACAACTGAAAAAGAATTACTAGCTGTGGTATTTGCTTTTGATAAATTTCGTTCTTATCTTGTTCTTTCTAAAACTATAGTCTATACAGATCATGCAGCCATTCGATATCTCTTCAAAAAGCAGGACGCAAAACCACGTTTGATTCGGTGGATTCTACTCCTCCAAGAATTCGACATTGAAATCAGAGACAAAAGAGGAGCAGAAAACACTGCAGCAGATCATCTTTCGCGCTTAGAAGACCCAGCTTTAGAAGCGACCAGGGACGATCAAATCAACGAAAAATTTCCAACTGAGTCCCTAGAAATGGTGGAATACAAGGAAGAACCATGGTACGCCGACTATGCTAACTACTTAGCTAGCGGTATAGTAGCAAAAGGGTGGCCACATCATCAAAGAAAAAAATTCTTTGCCAATGTGAAACACTATTTTTGGGAAGATCCATATCTTTTCAAAATGTGTGCCGACCAACTCGTCCGACGATGCGTACATGGTAGCGAAGCACGAAGAATTCTCCACCATTGTCATGAAGGTCCATACGGAGGACATCATGGTGCCGCTAGTACCGCACGAAAGGTATTCGATTCAGGATTTTATTGGCCAACCATTTACAAAGACGCCCAAAGTCTTGTCAAAACATGTGATGCTTGCCAAAGAACAGGTAATATTTCTTCCAAAAACGAAATGCCACAAAATGGCAGTCTTGTTTGTGAAATTTTTGATGTGTGGGGACTCAACTTCATGGGACCTTTCCCACCATCGAAAGGAAACAAATATATACTTGTGGCAGTAGACTACTTGTCTAAATGGGCCGAGGCAGAGGCACTTCCAACAAATGATAGAAGAGTCGTGGTAAGATTTCTGAAAAAATTATTCTCTCGTTTTGGCATACCTAAAGCATTAATAAGTGATAGAGGTACCCATTTTTGCAACCATCAACTCAAAAAATTTTTAACAAGATATGGGGTCTATCACCGGGTCTCAGCAGCGTATCACCCTCAAACAAACGGACAAGCCGAAGTGACTAATAGAGGTTTAAAACGAATACTCGAGAAAACCGTAGGGTTAAATAAAAAGGAATGGGCGGATAAATTAGATGATGCTTTATGGGCTTTTCGAACTGCTTATAAAACAACAATAGGCACAACCCCATATAAGCTAGTCTATGGAAAAAGTTGTCACTTGCCAGTAGAAATTGCACACAAAGCCTACTGGGCAATCAAAAATGTAAACTTAGATTTAGAATTTGCTGGTAAAAATCGATTTTGTCAATTAAATGAATTAGACGAACTTAGGAATTACGCATACTCAAACTCCGAAATTTATAAGGAGAGAAAGAAAAATTTGCATGACAAACATATTAAACCTAATGAATTTCGGGTAGGAGATCTAGTTCTTTTGTTTAATTCACGACTTCGATTGTTTCCTGGTAAATTAAAGTCTAGGTGGTCAGGACCTTTTTCCGTCACCCATATTTTCCCACACGGTGCAGTAGAAATTAAATCTCGAAATGGGCCTCCATTCAAAGTCAATGGCCAACGGCTGAAACTTTATCCAGGATTCATTGAGGATGAAGAGGAAGATATTTCGTTTCAAACGATGGAAGAATGAAACCCACATCATACCTGGTAAGTTACGAACGATTGAGACGACAAATAAAGCGGTAAGTTCTCTAACCAGAGCTTATGGGAAATAAGGGCACTCACACGAGCACTAAAAAAAAAACTTTGCTCGGCACGAGGCCGTGTCCGCTGGACACGGGGCCGTGTCCGCGCTGCAGTCGGGATATATCCCCTTTTTCAAAACAGTTACTTCATTCCACACGCCCCGTTTCCCCGAAAAAGCTCTGGTTCCAGGCGATTTTTCGCAGACTTTCGACGTCTCCTATCACTCTAACAACATCAAGGTATGATTCTATCACTTTTAGTAGTTAGATTAGTTACTTGCATGTAGTTAAAAACACCAAAAATTTGGGGAAAATCTAGGGTTCTTGAAGTTCATACGGATCGAACCTCAAATTTTTGTTTAGATCTGTTTGCATTTAGTTAGATTAGTGTTATGTGAAGTAAATACACTTGTATTGTTCATAGATTCACCCGATTTCTCACAAAAACCCCAAACCCTTGTTCTTAAACCGAAAAAGATAAAATTGATAGGGTAAACGGGTTATTTTGGGAAAAACGGCACTTAGGGTTTCATTTTCGGGGGAAACCGCACCTATGGGACCAAAAATTTTCAAGTTTTCGAAACCGGGTCGAAAAATGGAATTTTTGAGTAACAGTCGCTTGGACACGGGGCCGTGTCCGCTGAACACGGGGTCGTGTCCAGCCCACTGTTTGCAGTTTTGTCCGAAAATATTTCTGTTTCGTGCTAACTTTTGGTGTATTCTTTCAGATGGCTAGGAAGTTCACAAGATTCAACGCCAATGAGCTCGATGCTAGAGCGAGATACGAGATACTTCAAACAAGGCCGGAGGAATACCCGAGGCAAGCATGCACGGAATTGTTAACTATGGTGAATCAAATCGACCGTTTCAACAACATTGTCACGGGACCACTCAGAGTCGCCCTAACAACTCGACTCCGTTCCGTCCACGAATGCACTTTGGAGTTCTATAGCACCTTCACATTCAACTCGAGGTGCGACCCGTTCGACAATGACGGGGTATCATTCCGATGTGGCGGAACGAGGTATTCGATCTCTATGGCACAATTTGGGTCGATTGTCGGGTTGTATGCGGAAGAGGATGCGGGAAACGAAGAAAATACTGGAGGAATGAGAGAGATAGGTGAAAACGAACGCCAAGCCATTTGGGCTCAGATTGGTGAAGGGTACTACAATCCGAGCAGCACTAAGAGTACAAAGCTGAGGGATCCGCTCTACAGATACATCCATAGGCTCCTCGGCTACTCTCTTAGCCAAAGGCATGATAGTAGTGGCGTCGTTGGGTTAAGAGATTTGGTTGTCCTCCACTGCATCCACAACCGCAGGCCGCTCGATGTTCCGTTCCTCATGCTCCGAAACATGCATCATAACCGCCTTGCTAGTGCACCGACTCCTATCTTCTTTGGGGGATGGGTATACCGTCTCTTTAGGCACTTCGCCCACATACCTAGGTCATTTGAGAGGAGCCCATGGTCGGGTATGGTGGATATACACATATGCCGCTCAATGAACCTGATTTATGAGGCGGAAGACGGGACGGTGAGCTTTCAAAGGATGCAAGGTCATGCATGGAACCCGCAAGAAGCACTTGTCCTCCAAGCTCCGCAACATCATCAGTATCAATACCAACCCCAAGGTGATCCGGGCCAATCCTCCTCATGAGGCGGTTTTCCTAATTTCCAAAGTTTGCATGATTTGTTGCAGGAAAACCTTATGTGCACCAGGAACACTTACAACATGGCGAGCAACACGTACCACCGGGTCGGAGCTATCGAAAGAAACATATCCAACATCCAAGATGATGTTGGATATATACGAGACCACATTGCACGCCATGGAGGGGATGATGATGATGATGACGATGATGATGCCATGGAATAGGCAGGAGGAGCGGAGGAAGAGGAGGTTGTTTGATGGTTCCCAGGTTAACCCTTTTCCACTCTTGAACAATTGATGGCCTGCGTGCCAAGTGTTGAACAATTTACTTTCCTTAACTTCTTTTATTTTCTGCATTTTTCTTTTTAACTTTGACATGGATGTTGAATATTGGTAAAAGTAGGATGTTTGCTATGGTATGGTACGGTGTCTATTGATTAAGCAGGTACATACGAGGCTTAGAGTGCTAAACATTAGTACTACTAAGGCCGGGACAGGAAAACCGACGAAAGAAACCTGTTTTTCAACTTTGCAGACTGTCCACACGGAGCCGTGTCCATCCGACACGCCCCCGTGCCCACTCCCCTGAACCTGCTGATTGTTTTAATTCTGCAGACCTTGACAGACACGGGGTCGTGTCCAACCAACACGCCCCCGTGTTTGTCTTCTGTAAGTTTTCGTTACTGGCACCTGAGCACGGGTCGTGTTCACTCAACACGGGGTCGTGCCCAGGTAACCAGTAACACAAAATTTTTGCTTTTTACACCTTTTTACACATTCAATCAACCTAAAAACTTATTTTTGGGACACATTGAGGACAATGTGTAATTTAAGTGTGGGGGGGATGCTAAAACCTTGAATCTTGCAAGTCCGAAATACAAGCCTTACACAAAACTCTATTGGAACCGCTAATCACCCCAAATTTTTTCAAAAATTTTCATTTTTTTTACTTGTCTAGGTTTAACTCGGGAAATTCAAGTTCTCAAAAAGGTTATATTTTTACAAATTTACAACCGATAGCGTCGTGATAAAAAGAACCAACATAAGAAAATTATGAAAAGGCATGACAAGCTTAGTTAAAATTTGATTATATATACTTGATCACATAAAAACCCATTCCCACAAAAGTGAGTTTTGAGCCTTTATTGAGCATACAATTACATATCATTAGAACTAAATGCTCATTTTTCGTTTCTTGTGTGAATAGCCGCTTGGTTCTTACGACTCTAGAACTTGCCATGACGATACATTCCCGGTCCTTACCAACTTAAACCCGAGTAAGTAAATGATGGAGGCAAAAAAAAAAAAATTTGTGTTGATGATGAAGCAAAAGAAAATAAACAAACAAGTTCATCAAAAATAACTTTGTTTGAATAATAGCTTCATCAAAATAAAAGTTACAAAAATAGAAAGTCTTACGAAAACCGAAACTTGTTACGCTTTTCGCCTTTTTCTATTAACCACTAACCACTCACCCAACCACCTACCTTTAACCCAAGCCTAACCCTTCACCCAAAAAGTTCTCTTGATATTTACAAAGGTATATAAGTTAAAAAGGAGGAGGATTGATTGCTTGGCAAGCCTATAGTAGGAGAAAGTTCCATGCCGCTCTCGAGTGATCCACAAAAATACATTTTCGGCCGAGTGTTGAGTGATCCCCGTGAGGTATGTGAACTTGTATATAAATAGAATTTTAAAGAGGCATGTTATGCCCTAATAAGTAATTTATCTTATGAAAAGTTTTAAATAAATCATGACGAATAGGATTGTAAATAAATAAAAATAAAACTAAATAAAGAATCTTGGAAATCCCGACACTCTACGACAAGCCCAAAAACCTTCTTTTCTACCCATTCCATTTGGGAGTGTAATAGCCACATATTAAAGAGTTTTGCTTGAGGACAAGCAAAGATTCAAGTGTGGGGGTATTTGATGTGTTCAAAATACAACATATAAATTTCATCAAATGAGGCATAAAACTAACCTTTTTTTAGTACTAATGTTGGAAAAAGTGTGCTTTTGTCTTCCTTTTGTATTTTCAGGATTAAATGAGCTCAAATTAACAAAAGAAGCAAAAAGACATCAAAATCTAACATAAAAACAAGAAAAGGAACAAGACGTGACATGCCCGACCCCACGACAGCATCTTCCCAAGCAAAACAAGATATCAGAAGCCTGAACACGCCCCGTGCTCAGCCAGCACGGGGGCGTGCCCAAGTGTCAGCAGAAAAGACAAAGTGGTAGAAGCTTCTATTGCCCACCACGGGGCCGTGCTCAGTGGACACGGGGCCATGGTCAACTATAAGATTCGCACAATCCAGCAAATCTGCATAGTACAAAGATTCTTCTGCACCACGGGGTCGTGCTCAGCGGACACGGGGGCGTGGTCAACTAAAAAGACAAAACTGCATTAAATGAAGAAAGAGAAGGATGTGGACACGGGGCCGTGCCCACTAGACACGGGGCCGTGCCCGAGCTTCTGTTCAGCCTATAAATAGAAGTGCTTGGCTCAAGCTCAAACTATCCCTTGGCACACCACCTCTCTCACACTTCACCTACCACCCACCACCATCATAACACCATCATCCATTGTCCATCGTAGAGTGTGTGAGTCGTCTCAGGATCCAAGATTGATCGTAAGAGTTCTTGACAATCAAGGCCATGTTTGCCTAAGTCTCTTACATCACTTGGTGAAGACAAAGTGTCTAGTGTAATACTTTTTATTTCTAATCTTTTTCACTTTTTACTTGGTTTTGTATTAATGACTTTAATAACTAGTTGCTTATGTTGAAGGTGATCTTTCCTTATCGTTTGTCCGTGGTGTCTTGGCATTATTTTACTGTCTATATAAAATAAAAGATTTTCACCATTCATATCTCCACGGTCTATATGGAGGTATGTTGGCTACCTGGTCGGGGGTTAAGGGAACGGTTTGGTAAAGGTCTTGCCATTGTTCAGCGTTTAGAGGTCCTGCAATGGACCTGGGTCAAATTTAGTAGGACCTCCTTCAATACTTAACGGTATTGGATGGCGGGGGTCCAAACTCTTTGATCCCCTCATAAGTTAACTACTATTAATACTATAACCCGGCTATTTAGGACTGTATCCCTGCTGACTCAGACTACTTAGTCGAGGGTAACGTCACCTCCAAAAGAGGGGCCTACCATAATTTGCATTAATAACTTAATTAATTATCTTCCAATAATCCACCCTTTTAGGATTGTATCCTTGCTGACTCAAACTACTGGGGTGAGGGTAACATCACCTTCAAAAGAGGGGCCTACTACAATAACTAAGATAATCTCTTAAATATGTGTAAAAGTGCGGAAATAATCAAAGGTTACACTAGATACGAGTCGGAACCAAGTGATTCATTTTGTCTATCTGTTTTTCTTTTTATTTTATTTTCAGCATTTTTGTTAGTTTTTATTTTTCTTAGTTTAAAACATTTTTCTAAACTTTTTATTTTGATTAGACGTTGAGGATAAACCGGTACTAAAAGCTCTTGTGTCCTTGGACGACCTCGGTATCTTGCCAACACTATACTACGCTCACGATGGGTGCACTTGCCCATATGTGTGTTTAGTGTTAGTAAAATATCGTGTTTTATAAATTTAAAACTTGGCTAAAAATAAGTGTTAAAGGGGCTTAAAATATACACCTAATATATATAACACTTCACGCGCATCAGTTATCGTACCATTCACCACTTTCAAACCAAACACCAAGATCGTGACATTGCTTGGCCTTGTGGTAGTCATTTCTCCTCTTGTAAGCTGGATTTGTCTTTTGAGCACTGTGGTCAAACCTGCACCACTTATTACCAACTGTATTTGAGTTTTGATTTTCAAATTTTTTTGATTTTTTATCACGATTGGATTATTTAACTGATGAACTTTTATTTTCTTTTTGAAAACTTTTCAAATTTTTATCCTTTTGTTTTTGTTCTACATTCTTCTTTACAGGTTTCTGCGTTGAGCATTCACCTTTTCAGTAGACTGTAGAACAGTTTCTTGAAATTTTTCTTTTAATTTCAGAAACAATTTCTTTTTCTCATTTTCATCATCAGTTTTATCATCACAATCTTCAATTTTGATTTTGTCAAAATTTGCGACATTGTCACTTATTGGAATTGAATTGATCGGTTTTGGACATGAATGATTCAGAAATTCTGATGAGGTCACACAACCTTCCAATTTATTTTCAAGCTCCTTGATTTTATTCCGAGCATTTTCAGCTTCATTTTCAAGCCGAATGATTTTCTGAAGATGCGAATTTATTACAATTTGTTTTTCAATATTATTTTTGCCAAAAATAGATTTCTCATCTTCTAAAATATTTATTTGACTTTGAAAATCTTTTTCAATTTTTAATTTTTCTATTTCACACATTTTTATTTTATTTTCAAAAACTTTTTCTTTTTCTTTCAAAATTTTGTTTTCCAATGTCAAACTCTCCACTTCTTTTAAGAGTTTGACATTTTCAGATCTGGATTTATCACAATTTGAGCACATCTCATGAATCTTCTCAACATCAGCTTTCTTCTCAATTGTGAGAGCTGGAATTTCTTGAACCTGTTCTTCTATCATTTGAACTCTTTCTTCAGATTTGACTTCATCATTCTCTGACAACACATTTGTCTCATCTTGTTCAGATGTTTCTTGATGAACATTGTCAACCTCTTTCTTCTCGAGTTTTACACTATCTTCCACATTTGCTGTCATTTGATTCTTCTCTTTTTCAGCTAGTTTATTCTTGAGTTTTTCCAGTGTACCTGCATAAAACATATTAAACAGTTCAGGTCCAAACATTTTTTTATAACATTCAAGTCTTTCAATTTCTTCACAGTCATCATCACTTTCTTCATCTGATGAGTGATCAAACACTGGAACTTTTTCTGAAACAACTTCTGAATTATTTTCAGCTTTTTCTGAATCAACTTCTAAACCCTTTTCAACTTTATCTAAAACAATTTCTGAATCCCTTTTTATTGAAACTGGTTCTCTTGAAATTGATTCTTTTAAAACTGGTTCTTCTTCAATCTTAATATAACTCTCTTGTTGAGAAACATAAAGATACAGTGCAATATCTTCTTCAGTTTCCATGTTTCAGTAACAGGTTTAAAAAAAAATCAACTTTCAAACGAAATTATTCCTCAAACGAAATAATCAACTTCAAGCGAAATAACCCTTTCAAACGAAATTACTAATTTCGTTTGAAATACTCAAGCGGAATTACGCTTTTTGATGCGAAATCACTGATTCCGTTTGAAATGTCACACTTTCAAACGGAATAACACTTTGAAGCGAAATTAACTAATTTCGCTTTAAACTTCTCAAACGGAATTACACCCTCAAACGGAATTAGGTGTATTTTTCAAACGGAATAGCGATTTCAAGCGGAATCAAGTGATAATCTCGTTTGAAATGATGCTGACGTCACCTTTTTCGATCTGATTTTCAAGCGGAAATAAGTATTTTACCAATTTTAAGCTGAATTAAGGTCCAATATTCTCAAGGATTCATTAAAACACTGTTTCGTATGACATGTATGAAATTCAATCCATTTTGACCGTAAAAACTTGTGAATTTTGTAAAAGAAGGTGTAGAAATCAGAATTTTCCAGCGAAAACAAGCTAAAAGGTAAGAACTCTTCCTCCTGAGCTCTGATACCACTTGTAGGATCGTTTTACCGACCAAACGAGTCGTTCAGAAGAGTTCTTAGACAGAATCAGAGGCGGAATTCATTGATTCGGTCTTCGTTCAGCTTGTATAACACTAGAATCACTATTAACTGTCTTGTTTATTGATCTGATAACAATTTACAGCACGGAGACACTTCGACAGCACTTCGGCGTCGGAACCAAGAAGCCTTACAAATGATTTCGCTTGAAAGGTATTTATAGGCATGTGATTTCGCTTGAACATGCTCAAGCGGAATCACTTCAAGCGGAATTAACAGCTTGATTCCGTTTGAAATACCAACTTGATTTCGCTTGAAATGACCCTGTGTCATTTTAAACGAAATTACCTATAAACATATTTTCTCGTTTTCCGTGCCCTGATTTATACAATCTAGTACAAGACTCGATACAAGACGAAGTCGACAGACGTATGCACCAACAAATTACATTAGTCATTAGGTTCACTTTCCATTTTGTTTAGTGCATCCATGTATTTCTTCTTATTTTGTTGCATGTTTGTATGCCTATTTAAAGGTTTTGCATTTTAGTAACGAAGGACATAGAAATTGGTATAAAAATCCCTTGTTCTTTACTTTGTTTCTTGGAAATGTTCGCCTACTAGAAGGGGCTTCTATTTTGGAGACTGATTCATCTCAAATTGAATAGCAACACTAGCGGCAGTGGTTTATGTGTGTAGAGCAGGCAGCAAGGTGATGGTGATCTAACAGTGCTTAAAAATGTAAAGTTTATTCGATAAATGTTAAAAAAACAAGTTATAAAACTAAAAGTAATATATCTAAACATAAAATTTTTATAGGTATTGAAACTTAGTGATAGGGGTGTGCAAAAAACCGAATTAATCGACCCATAACCAAATTAACCGACAAAACCGAACCGAAAAAAGCCAAAACAAATCAAAAACCAGTGGGTCGGTTAATGGTTTTTCTAAAAACCGAAAGTAGCGGGTCGGCTATGGTTATCAATGTTTCCATACCCACTATAACCGAACCGACATGTAGTAAAATATTTGTCTAATTTAGGACTTTTCCCCATTTTTTTTAATATTTGATGTTTTTGGTTGAACGTTTTTAGTAGTTATGGGTTATTTCATTTTATTGTAGTTGAATGTTTATATGAATTTATGGAATATATCACATCACTTTGTTTGAATATTCGGTAATAATGTTATAGATTATATGTATGTTTAATACTATGTAATATACTAACATATAGAAATATGCAATAACAATTTATTTCATATTAAAAAAAATGAGCTATGTCTAAATTAATGGTTAACCACCCATAACCGACTTGTTATAACCTTTGAAACTGAATAACCAAAACCACCATAACCGATCGGTTATGGTTATGATTGTTCATTAACCGACATTGCGGTTATGGTTATGATTTTAGGTCAAAACTGACCTAAACTGACCCTTGCACGCCCTTACTTAGTGAGCATCTCATATATTCACGAAAAAAATATAGTAACATGGTGTCGTGATAAAGTATTTTCTTATATCTAAGAGGTTAATGGTTTAAATTCTACAATGTACATATTTATATACTATTAAAGAGTCGGTGGAGTCCTTTCTCTTGTAACCCTCAAGTTTTTAACTTTTTCATTTCTTTAAGGCCCTTACACTTTCAAGTTTTTCCATTTTACACCCTTAATTTTTTTACATGAAATACTATTAACCCTTATCTTTAAGTAAGTTGCACATTCACTTCTAACTTTCAGTAACTGACAACTTTGACCTTCTTAACATTTTCTACTTAATAACTTGACACCTCCTTTAGTTTAGATGATTTTTACGACTTTACACTACAACGTGGACAAATTATTATACTTTTTTTTATCTATGTTCTACTTATTTTGTGTACGTTCGTAAACTGTATTTGAAAGCAAGTCGGGTCAAATATACTACGTTTTCATTCGATGGCGATGTAATTTTTTTAAGTAAAGAGTCGGGGAAAATATACAGTATAAATACGAGCTACTTTAACTTTCGATGCCGGTGCAACGTGTGGCAGATCAAAATCCTAGTATCGATATATAAATAAACAGGAGTAGTTAATTTGTATAACAACCCTAAAGAAAACCGACACCCTCATAAATTTTCCGACACCCTAATATATTTTAAATTATCCCAATATGTCTTAAATTACACCCCGTATGTGAAAACCGAGCCCAAATTATGATCTAACATTAAAAATAAAATAAAAACAAAGAAATTTACCTTGTCACGGGCCGAGTAGCCCATGGCTACGTCTTACGCGGGCCGCGAGCAATCGAGAACGGGGCAACACTCGGTGATGACACGTGTCATCATCGTGGCAGGTCTAGTCAATGACCCAGATCAGCTACGCTGTTGACCAGCGTTGACGCGGGCCGCGTAGCCCCTTGGCTACACTTTACGCGGGCCGCGTAAAAGTCAAAATCAAGCCCTATAAGTAGAGGGCATCAGAGCTTCAGTCTGCTCGTTCATTTTCATTCTCAATCTCGAATTTCTAAAGTGTAGGCATAATACTCGGGTATCATACCCCCCTAAATAACGAAGTTCTGCTCCGTTGTAAGTATTATAACCCCTGGATACGTATTAGATACTCTGCCCGATTGATCTAGGGTTCCGTAACGGCTGTCGTGGTTCTGCCCGACGTAGTCGTTGGAATGCCGTCTCGGGGATGGTATTACTAATGTTAAAATGGGTTATTATACTAACACACGTGCATTTGTGTAATTTATAGATAATTCCCAGGGAACCCTTACTGAAAACCTAAGACAACAATGTGAGTAATCTCCTTTTTGCAAATTGTTTTTACAAAACCTCACTTAATTAATTATATATTAAACAGTTATTTAGTATTTGTAAGGATACAATTATTGTCGGTATGTTGGGGTTTTGTATACAAAATTTGTTACTGGAGGGGTAACATTTCCACAAGTCGGGTCTGACAGTACCGTGGGTGGTAATTGGTATGACTTGGAAACAAATATAATTGCGAGATCGCCCTCAATACTGTACAATGGATTTTACTTAAACTTGATTAAACTGGGATTCACTCACCAGTATTTTCCACTGACAAAATGTTTTTAAACGCGTTTCAGGTAACAAAATGTGAAAGCCAAATAGAAGTCAGCTGGACAGCACTGAAGGCTTGGAAAAGTGGCAATAAAGTTACCTAAAAAGGAATAGATGTTATTTTTATTAAATAAAAATAGGATTTATTCCTATGAAAATGTGTGTACTGCAAACTTGGGTTTTGTCCCACGTGTTTAATATTATAAAAATGTGGTATTTCACTCTGATTAAATATTTCCTAACTACAGTCCTGATGAAAAATTCCGCTGCCAAATTAGACAATACCAGATACCACCAAAACTGGCCGCGGCCGCCCATTCCTGTATTTGAATAGGGGAACGGGGGTTGCGACAGAAGGTGGTATCAGAGCCAAGCCACTGATTCAGCCACAGAAGTGTTCTGCTGACATCAAAATTCAGTCTGTTAGGAAATAAATTATGGAAATACGGGCACAGTTGTATTTTATTGTTATTTGTTATTTGACTATTTGTTAGTTTACAGTATGAGCGACCAAGGACCATCTGACGCGTACCGTCAATTGTCTGGTTCACCTAGAAGCGAAGGTGCCTCTTCTCAGCCTGCCCTCTCAGGGTACTCTGCTGATAAGGAAGAAGGAATATTCGTGTTTAAAGCTCAGTCCGAGGAACCATTCCCTCAGAAAAAGAGAGGATGGTTCAGTCGAGGGGCACATGAGCGTAGGAAGCGTATGAAAAAGTTACAAGACCAGAGAGCACTAGCCGCAGCCAAAAGAGAAACTGATGCCTATGCCCAGGATATGCTTAATAGCTGTATAACCAATATCCACATCTTAGCAACCACTGCAGCTGACCCTAACCTGGAACAAATGATAGCACCTCAACCACAACCACCAATTCCTGACCAACCGATGGAGATAGAAAACCCTGAAAATCAAGTAGAAATGCATGATTTCAACCCGGAGGAAATACCTAGGGTACCAGCACCAAATCCATTAGACCCAAATTACGACCCATGGTGGGATGACGTTAGGGACTATGTGCAACGCTACCCGATACACGAAGACATACCCATGCCAAACCTAGGAGCCTACCTAGGGTTAGATCCTCTAGATCCCTATTACGACAATGATGTATTTATTAGGGAGATTCTAGAAAATCCTTACCCATACCAGGCCCCTATACCTCCATACCAGGAACCCGCACCCCAGATTCCGAACCCAGTCCTAAAACCTGCATCCCCAATGAGTGCAGAAAATGTAGAAGAACTTAGGACATTTGGTGAGGAAATTTTAGAAAGTAGTGAAAGAATGAGACAGGTGGGAGAGCGACTCGTCTGGAACTACGACGAGCGCAATATGGATTTCTGGATGAATCCATATCCGTAGATGTGATGATGGAAGCAGTAGTAATAATAATATTAATAATAAAATAATATAATATGTGTGTATGTGTATGAAAAAAAAACTACGGATGCCTATTACTAGTAGTGTAATTTTAAATTTCAGTTGGTATTGTAATTTTAATTTCAGTACTGGTGTGTAATAGATGCATATTATATGAATATAGTAAAGTCGCAATGATCGACACTTTTGACTAAAATGCGTGTCATGTGATTGGCTATATTAAATATTATTTTGTGATATTAATATGTGGTAACTGTTTAAAATTCAGATGGCCGACGAAGGAAATCAAGAAAATCTGAATAACGATAACCAGAGTAACATTAACTTGGTTAATGAGAATCCGAGCATCAATAACAATGGAAACCAAGTGGATAATAGTGCCATCCAACACATAGTGGCACAAAGAATTATAGATGCAATGCCATTTATTCTTCAAACTGTTAAGGATGCTGATAATAAAAGTAAACATAGCAGTAAGCGACCAATTGAACCAGAACACAGCATAAACAATGGACCCGTACTTCAAGTGCCCATTCCCAAAAGAAGAAGAACCATGCCGTATGGTTGTTCTTATAAAGAATTCTGGTCCTGCAAACCAATAGAATTCTCGGGTAATGAAGAACCCATTGCAGCTCTACGCTGGATAGAAAAGACTGAGGCTGTTTTAAAAATAAGCAAGTGTGCTGAAGAAGACAAGATAATGTTTGCTTCTAATCTATTTAAAAACTCAGCCTTAGAATGGTGGAACACTATCCTCCAGTCAAGAGGAAGTGATAGGGTATACAACATGGAATGGGAGGAATTTAAGAATATGGTAGAAAGGAAATTCTGCTCTCCCAATGAAAAGGAACAAATAGCAAATGAGTTTCTGAACCTTAGGATGACCGGAGTAGATAGTAAGGGTTATACTACCACATTCTTTGAATATGCTAGAATAGTACCAACCCTTACATCACCTGAACCGGTATTAATCTCCCGTTACATCTGGGGATTAATTGGGGAGATTAGACATGTAGTCAAGGCAACTAGACCTCAAACTATAGAAGAAGCTGTAGAACTAGCAAATACCTTGACAGGTGAGTTAATCCGTACACGAGAAGAAGACCAGAGGAGAAACCTAGCACAGAGGCTTACCCAAGAATTCCGTTTCGGGAATTTCAACCGTAGGAATGTAGGTTCTACCTCTGCACCATACTGCAAGGCCTGCAAGAAAAAGCATTCGGGAAGAAGGAAGAAGATTTTCAAGATTATCCCTAAAGAAAACCGACACCCTCATAAATTTTCCGACACCCTAATATATTTTAAATTATCCCAATATGTCTTAAATTACACCCCGTATGTGAAAACCGAGCCCAAATTATGATCTAACATTAAAAATAAAATAAAAACAAAGAAATTTACCTTGTCGCGGGCCGCGTAGCCCATGGCTACGTCTTACGCGGGCCGCGAGCAATCGAGAACGGGGCAACACCCGGTGATGACACGTGTCATCATCGTGGCAGGTCTAGTCAATGACCCGGATCAGCTACGCTGTTGACCAGCATTGACGCGGGCCGCGTAAAAGTCAAAATCAAGCCCTATAAGTAGAGGGCATCGGATCTTCAGTATGCTCGTTCATTTTCATTATCAATCTCGAATTTCTAAAGTGTAGGCATAATACTCGGGTATCATACCCCCCTAAATAACGAAGTTCTGCTCCGTTGTAAGTATTATAACCCCTGGATACGTATTAGATACTCTGCCCGATTGATCTAGGGTTCCGTAACGGCTGTCGTGGTTCTGCCCGACGTAGTCGTTGTAATGCCGTCTCGGGGAGGGTATTACTAATGTTAAAATGGGTTATTATACTAACACGCGTGCATTTGTGTAATTTATAGATAATTCCCAGGGAACCCTTACTGAAAACCTAAGACAGCAATGTGAGTAATCTCCTTTTTGCAAATTGTTTTTACAAAATCTCACTTAATTAATTATATATTAAACAGTTATTGAGTATTTATAAGGATACAATTATCGTCGGTATGTTGGGGTTTTGTATACAAAATTTGTTACTGGAGGGGTAACATTTCCACAAGTCGGGTCTGACAGTACAGTGGGTTGTAAATGGTATGACTAGGGATGAACTCGGTACCTCCGGTACCGAACCGGTACCGGTACCGAAAGAACCGGAACCGAAAATCCCCAAAAGTGGGTACCAGTACCGGTACCGAATATACCCGGTTCGGTACGGTTCGGTACCGGTACCGGTACGGTACCGGTATTTGAGGGTAAAAACCGGTAAATACCGGTACCGAACCGGTACCGAAAATGTCAAAAGTCGGCACCGAAAAGGTACCCGGTTCGGTAAATTCGGTACCGGTACCGGTTCGGTACCGGTACCGGGTCGGATTTGCTCATCCCTAGGTATGACTTGGAAACAAATATAATTGCGAGATCGCCCTCAATACTGTACAATGGATTTTACTTAAACTTGATTAAACTGGGATTCACTCACCAGTATTTTCCACTGAAAAAATGTTTTTACACGCGTTTCAGGTAACAAAATGTAAAAGCCAAATAAAAGCTAGCTGGACAGCACTGAAAGCTTGGAAAAATGGCAATAAAGTTACCTAAAAAGAAATAGATGTTTTTTTTATTAAATAAAAATAGGATTTATTCCTATGAAAATGTGTGTACAGCAAACCTGGGTTTTGTCCCACGTGTTTAATATTATTAAAATGTGGTATTTCACTGTGATTAAATATTTCCTAACTACGGTCCTGATAAAAAATTCCGCTGCCAATTTAAACAATACCAGATACCACCAAAACAGGCCGCAGCCGTCCGTTCCTGTGTTTGAATAGGGGAACGACGGTTGCGTCAATTTGCATTGAAAGGCATCTTTTACTTTTTGAATGTATGATCCTTGGCCCTGCGACTATAAACTCATCATATATATTATATTTACATATAAAAAACACAAGGTTTAATATTTTATGCATCTATGATTTATATTTATTTGAGTTGTTGGATATCAACGGGGTTTAGCCCAACTAAATTACACTCATCTACTTCAACAAATAATGGACATCTATATACGAAGTATAAAACAAACAAATAATTAATTAAATAAGTGATAGATATGATACATTGATACTCATACACCACACTTTTTATTTATTAAAGCATAAAACAACGTACACCACAAAGCTTGAACAACAGTACACGCCATATATATTTATTTATAAAGTTTTGATATGACGATCATGCTTTATTAGCTAGCCTTTAGCTCAGTCAAGTAATGATAGGCGTTCGAGTCACCACTCCCTTATCATTCACCCACACCCACACACGGTCGCACCTGAAGTCCTTAGTGGTCGCAGTTCCTTCCAATATCACGATAGCATTAACCAGTGGATTCTCTTTCTCAATTGTAGCCGCTGCCGCTTCTCCTTTTGCCCCAACAAGCTCGGGCCATGAATCCTTTCCTGTATGTATTAATCATCCAAGCACAAACTTTATTCATGGAATCATATGAAATAACTTAAAGAAGTTAGACGAGAGCTATTAGATTACCTTTACAGCCTGATGATGACATTCTTGATTGTGCATTGAAGAACATGGAGCATATGGGGTTATATAGAGTATAGGTTGTACATTGAGTTACGTATTGACAATAGCCCGACACTATTATAGAGAGAACACACAATAAAAGCAAAATCATATGCGATCTTTTAAAGAATAAACAAGTTATAGCAACATTTTTTTAGTATAAACAGTTGTAATAGATCATGAACAAGTTAAAGGCTTTCGCAAGTTCTTGATGAAAAAAGTAGTGGTCAATTTAAGATCGAACAAATTCTTTGCCTCTAGATTTATAAACAAACTAACAATGTTCATCATATACGTACACCTCTTGCCTACTGATAAATGGTTATAGCCATTCCAACACAGATTTTTTAATTTGAATGCATGATTCATCAGGATTTCTAGAGAACCTCAAATTTGAGGGGTATTAATTTCTAATAATGTCAAAACTACCTAACGTTTTTAACGCTTTATAAAGATATCAAAATGTCAAAAATACATAAAGTTTTTAAGACTTTATAAATATATCAAGACCTTGGCTCATTTATTATCATATATCAGAATACCTAACATTCAAATTACGTACATTATAATTTAACTTTATTTGTTTTCTTTAAACTTATTTATTATATTATGAACTCTATATTATCTTACAATTTTTAATGAAAACTTTGACAATGTACCATTGTCACGAATATTGGTGTTGAGTATAAGAGTTTTTCACTAAAAGGATGAAAATTCAAAAGCATATATAACTAAAAAATCAAACGAACAAACTAAAAAAATAAAAAATAAATAAAAAATAAATAAATAAACAATTGAGTAGTCAATATCAGTGACGGAGCTAGCCCATTAATTTAGGGGGTCCCAATTTTTTTTTACCGTGCAATCATACAATAATAAAAAAAACGATAATAAATAAAGTAAAACAAATAGTTAATAGATTATTGTTTGGGTCTCTCGCTAACTTTATCTATTATATTTAGGGCTTCCTTTCTATTCTATTATTGTTAAAATTTGGGCTTATTTTATCATCCAGGCTTAGTTATTCTACAAGTTTTCGGGTTGTAAAATGTTTGAGCTTGTAAAAAAATGGGATTTTAGTAATATCAAGTATCTTATTTTTTAAATTATGGGTTTCCTCGTATTTTATTTAGTGGTATCATTTGTATAAAACCGGAAAAAACAGTACGGATACGGAATGGGGCCGTAACCCATGCTACGGCTCTTAAGATTATAGTAACTTCTCTAATCAACATGCTACGTGTTTGCATGCAATTTTAGTTGTCAACATGCTACGTGTACACCGATTTGCATGCAATTTTCTTTGACCATCTGGGTGTGTAATAAATATCTGTAATTATCTTATTGTATAAAACATAAAATAGATAAACATTCAGCTGGTTTAAAAATAGAATAAATTATTATCTGGCTATCGCTCGTTAAGACCACGATATGTCTCCTATCAAGCCAACGTGCTATGGGCATCGAGCCCCATTAATTCACCCTCCACACTTTCTAAAAGTAGATAAACATTTAGATATCTTACTTTACATAAAATTTTACATGTTTGCATCATTTTTAAGGTTGTTTCGTTCAGTTAAAAATTTATTTAACCCAATAATTGACGAGTTAGCCCTAACGACTCACTGATGGTCTCCCCGACTCAAAAACTAACTAGCGTCCTTAATCATAACTAATTAAAAAATTAAAAGTTCATATAGAAAATTTAAAAGCTCATAGAGAGAATTAAAGAAGATAAAAAATAATAAAAATAATATAAAAATAACTATTATATTGGCGTGTTACACATCTATACATATAATAAAAGAAATCAACTGTAGGACGCATGACACATTCTGAGAGCCTCTCTCTTTGGTTTTCCCGCCAATGGATAAGAAGGAATTGATAATAACAAATTTAATATTTTGATAATAAAAATATTATAATTATAGAATAAAAATTTGATAATAAATTAACTTCAAACTTCGATCTACCATGTTATAATATTTTTAGTATTTAAAAATTTAATAAGAAATTGAATTATCATCATGTTATAATATTTTTAAAATTTAAAAATTTAATAAGAAATTGAATTACCATTATATAACTATCTATCTAATTAAATCTCTAAAACTTTACCAGTTCGTTCTTTTCATCTTTTTAACGCCACTGCGATGCTAGGAAAATCATAATCAAATCCCAATTGATTGATCCTTCTTGTGGTTCAAGGTTTCATCTATTCCGTGATTCCATCAAAATCACTCTAATTTTTTTGTGTTCAATTGGTTAATATGATTTTATATTAGCGTTTTGAAATTTGCATTGAGTTATGTTCTACATTGAATATTATCTCAGACCTAATACCTATTTTCTGCTCTAACCATGAGACGCATTTTGGTAAGATCATATCAACCAATTCTATGCCATATCAACGAAATTAGTTAGATAATATTTGTTTGACTCTAACAAGTTACTATTATTTTAGGTTCTTATCCAAATGTACTATATGTTCGTTGTGGACAATCATTTATGCCGGAGCTTATATACAGTGGTAAGTAAACGAAGTCTGTCAAAGCTTAGTGATGTTACTAGTGATGTTAATTATTCAGTCATTTTAGTATAATACTTCATTATTATTTTATAATTTTCACAAATGTGATGCGATGACATCCCCCACATGCTAGAATGTTGTTAAAGTCACCTGTGATAATTGGTGCAATTTAAGAGGCATGCATGAAATTAATTTTGTAATCAAATATACTATTATACTAAGGGCATACGGTGTGGGCGGCAAAGGGGTTCGGCAAACCCAGTTTGTCGCTCGGGAACACCGCCGCCTACCCCCCTTTGCCGTGCAGTTTCGTTGACAATCGGTGACCTGTTGCCGATCGGGGTGTGTGTCTCCAACAGCTATATAGCCGTTACAATATTAAGAAAAAAAAAACAATTTTTAACTTTATAAATTAAAACAAATCCATTTCCATTTTCACCAAACAGACCCAACCTCCATATTCATTACCATTCTTAATCAATTTTTCAAATCTTTTCAAAGAAATGGAAGGCTCAAACAAAGGTGAAGGCAAGAAAAAAAATGTAGTGTCCGGTTCGAAGGCGAGGGCTCAAGATAAACGCGGTGGTTCGGGTGGTTCTAGCGTGCTGTTTCATCCCCAACTTGGCTTTGCTCATCAAACCCAACATCCATTTTTTTTAACCAACCCATGCATCCAAATTTCGGTTATGATAGCCAACCCCACCAAAATTGGATGTTACACGGTCCGACGATGGTTCAACCCGGTGTTTATGATTACCCCCTAGACGCCCAAAATTCTTTTAACCCGTTTGCTTTTCAAACCCCACGCTCACAATCACCGAGAGACATACAAGATGACTCCAAAGAAGAGTTCGTGTCGGATACCCAAAAGCAACATTATGATGAGGATGAAGATGTTGCCGTTCAAGAAAATCCCGTGAACCAAAATGAAGCCGCACCGGAAAGAAGAGGAAAAACGAAACGGGAACATTGGACGTCTAAACAAGAAGAGGCGTTGGCAAAGGCTTATGTTCATTGCACTTTGAATAAAAAGAAAGGCAATCAACAAAAGGCAGATGGTTTTTGGAAGCAAGTTCTAAACCACTTCAATCAAACGGTTGGAGGAAGTAACCGAAGCCACCACCAAGTTCGATCAAAATGGCTCGCGAATCAACCAAAATTGAACACATTCAATGGTTTATATCATCAAGTGGTAAACTTTATTATTTCTACAAGGTTTATTTTTAATGAAGTGTGTGGATTAAGTTGTTGATAATTTATTATTTTAGGATCGTTTACGTCCTAACGGGTGTGACGATGCTTTTGTAATGAAGCAAGCGCTAAAGAATTACAAAAGCAAAGAAAAATATGACTTTCCTCATGTTGCGGCGTGGGAGGTCATTAGAACAAATCAAAAGTGGTCGCCGGTACCCTGTTGGGTGAAAAAAGCTCCGGCTCGAGTCAAAAAAGGAAGTCGTCGGATTGGGGAAATTATAAATCGGATACACCGAATGCCGAAGTCTCGAGCGGTCTTCCCGACATAAACGAGGATCCCTCGCCAAGACTGTCACACCCCGACCGCGTAAAACAACAAACTGTGTTGGAAACGTCGGGGAGTGGAGCAACAGAATTATTGTTTGACAACCATGGTATTTAAAGTTTCATTTTATTTGAATTAAAAAGATTGCATTGTCTTAAAACAAAGGAAACATAACATAATTTAAACTAGTCTTGCATCTTTTATTGTCACTAAGACCCGAGTCCGCCTAAGTGTATCACGATCAACCCTATGCATCAGCTCCTGAAAACACATGTGAAAATAGGTACGTCAGCATAAAAATGCATGTGAGATACATATGTTTTGTTAATGAAGGATTCATGACTTGAAAGTTGAAAGAAGTGTTTAACAAAAGGTTAGTCATGAATCTTGTAAAGAGTTTTCTTTTGTAAATTATACAAGAATCGATATGAAGTTCATAAGATATTAAGAAAAGTATATGGTTAAGTGAATAACCAAATAAAATGAGTTTGAATACGATATGTTGTTTGTAAACCAATATCTTGTGAACATCTGTCGATTGTGTAAAATGTATCATGTCTTAATTGAAATGGTTTAGATAACGCTACGATATGTAATATCATAAAAACACTTATATATAGGAAGTACCAGCGGCGTATCCACCATGCTTTTATCATATTACACACGCCTTGTTATTAAAATCACTTACAAAATAAATACCAAATTGTCTTGTTTTAACCAATGTCAAAATGTTTATGCGTAAACAAAGTCTATTGTCAAATGTAAGTCATGTATGGTATAATCAAACAGTTTTGTATGGCAAGCGAATAGTATCAACTTAAACCATATGTATAATGTAAATGTGCATTAAAATGTATGTATGGTGAATAAAAGTATTTACTCAACCCCATAAGTAAAATGTACAAAACAATGTATTTGATATAAATCATAGTTTAAGTCAAAAGTTATGTTTTGCAAAATCCATGCTTTACTGATACAAACATTTATGTGGTAATGTTAAACGCATACATTCAAGCCTTGAGACTGTAAAATAAACCTTTAAACAAATCAAATGTTTATTAAAATGTTTTTGGATTCTGTCATTCCTTACGTCCAAACAAACCTAGGATTCCAGGAATGGGAGTTGTCAAGTCCTATGGTACTACTACATACTACCGAGCGGCATGATCAGTGTTAATGAACGTATTTTAGTTTCGTAATACAAACCAAATGTCATACCAAATGTAAGCATGTTATGTGAAAACAATGTGCTAAGTATGCTAAGTAAACATACGATGCAGAAATGTCATGTAAATCAATGTGCTAGCATGCTCAGTAAACATACATAGTAGAAATGTAATGTAAATCAAAGTGTCCATATGCTGAGTAAACATATGCAACAAAAATGTTTATGAAAACAATGTGCTAGCACGCTCAGTAAACCTACATAGCAGAAATGTAATGTAAATCAATGTGTCCGTATGCTGAGTAAACATATGCAACACAAATGTTTATGAAATCAATGTGCTACCATACTATGTAAACATACATATCAAAGCATAATGGAAATCATGTACTATATGCGTACTAATGAACATACAAGTATGTGTCATGAAAGCACGAAAAGCACGAAAGTAACAAGTAGGTACATGTGTTTCACCCCAAATATTTGAAAACAGTAAAAGAGGGGACTATGTACTCACTTGATATTACTTTGAAGACTTAAGATAACAATCAAATAACGCTAGAGGGATCACGGAATCAATCGGCACCTAATATAGGTAACTATGTTAATAACCGGACCTAAATCTGAAGATCGGATAAAATGAGGTCTTGTAATCCAAATGACTGTTGGAACACATATGATGTGGTTTAACAAAGCCTACATTCTAAAACGGAACCTAACCTAAGTGCTTACGACCCGATATGACCCGTTTAGGTAGCTTACGCTACTTTAACGCGTCATTTGCGCAAAAGCGCAAATGAATAGCCTAACTAGTCCTATGACAAGTATTATATGCCCTAACATGTTTAATAATTTAGTTTATGTGATAAAATTTAGGTTGAATACGCTTAAAATGAAATTATGCTCAAAAACGGGCATTTTGGTCATTTTCTTAAGGCATATAAACTACCTATCATGCAATTAAGTAAACTAAGTGACCATAAGGTATAACCTCGGAAGGTTATTCCCTATACAACTATGGCCACAAAATATGTTTGGTCGGATCCTAATGATCGACCAAACGGGTCGGGTTCGAAAATCTAAGCAGTTGTTTAGACCGTTTGACTTACGACCCTAAACAAGCACTAAACTAACTAAACTAAAAGTGATGAGTTAAACATGTTAAAACATGTTTAACTAAGTTAGAAAACAAGTTTGATATCAAAACAAAGTTTTTGATACCCAAAAATAGTTTCGTTGCAAAATACGCATAAACACGTATTTTGACCGAAACTTTGACTCGTCACTTCGACTAACCAAGGGACTAAAACCATTGTGATTACTCTCACGTTGCAAAGTTCAAACGAACTTTGTGTTGACCAATTCAAGGTCAAAGCAGAAAGTCAAACACTCTTTGACTTTAACGCTTGAAAAGCATAAACAAGCATGAAAGAAGCTCACAAAAGGTCCAAGCAAGGAAGTATTGATCCAAAACACTCAGGTATGAAGTCTTAACTTCAACTTAGAGCAGATTTTGAATAAATGTGTGAGGAATGAGAATGATCAAGGTGGGTATTTATTGGAGAACTTGAATTAACAATATCTTTCCAAGTGTTTTTGAGCAAATCAAGGTATGATCTAAGCCATACACTTGTGGCACATAGATTACAATACAATGGAATCTCAAAACAAGTCCATAGTATCAAAAATCTGGGATTAAAACCATTGAAATCAGCTGCAAAGACCAGATTCAATGTTTTTGTACCGGTAGTCTGTCGCGCCACACAAAGACTCACACATAGTCTTACGCGGCCCGCCAGGGCAACTTTGACAGATTGTCAATTTTGGTCCCTAAATGCTATAAACTTGGATTTCGGTGTTTTTAAGCCCCGTTAACCCCATTTCAAGGCTCTACAATGAAGTTAAAGCATAGGGACCATGAAATATGTTTAAAAACATCTCGGATGTCGGTTCGTTTGGTCGTACAGCCACGTTATTTAGTTAATTACGACGAAACACGAAAGGATGCGAAAAACGATCGAAATTACACGACGAATGGAATTTTAGTATTCCAAACACCAAAATAAAATATTTTAATGATTGAAAAAAATTTTGGATGTCCGGATATGTTCAGAACGTAAGATATGCGCATAAATGCAAACTTATGCAGTTTTTGACGCTTTTAGTCTATGTTTGACCAAATAAGTTTATTTTTGCACACCGAACCCTTCAAAGCCTATTTCTAAGCTATGTAAAGGATATTTATGGAATGTTTAACTTATTATCATGTTTCGGAATGTACGTTACTATACGAATTGGCACATTTTCGCAGTTTGTACCAATTAGCCCCTGCGATCGAATAAACTTGTTTTTGCCATACCAAACCCTTTAAAATTTATTTCTAAGTTATGTAAAGGTTATTTAAGGTATGTTAAGCATATGTTGATGTTCCGGAGTGTTTTTCGCGTTAAACTAATTACGTTTACGCATCAGTTTGCGTATAACTCTCTAGAAAGCGATTTAGAGTTTCAAATCGAACAAAATCAAAACATGTAAAATGTCAAACATAAATGAACAAACATTGGTGTCAAATCACATTGTTTTATTGATAATTGAACTGTTTAGACATAATACAATGATTACAAGCACAGATGTCACAGTCTCCCTTGCTTGTGGAAATTTCGTCCCGAAATTTATTTAGAGGAAACTTGTGAGAATAGATGCGGATATTTTGCCTTCATTTGATCTTCACGTTCCCAAGTAAATTGTGGACCACGTTTAGATTCCCAGCGAACTTTAACAATAGGTATGTGCTTGCGCTTGAGCCACTTGACTTCACGTTCCATGATTTCCACAAGTTTCTCAACAAAATGCATCGTGTCATCAACACGAATTTCATCAAGTGGTATGTGGAGGTTTTCATCAGCCAAACACCTTTTAAGATTGGACACATGGAAGGTAGGATAAACATTTCCAAGTTCAGGAGGTAACTCTAATCTGTAGGCCACCTTTCCGATTCTTTCGACGATCTTGAATGGTCCAACATATCTAGGTGCAAGTTTTCCTGTCTTTCCGAATCTGATCACACCTTTCCAAGGTGAAACCTTAAGTAAGACGTGATCACCGATTTGAAATTCTAAGGGCTTGCGTCGTCTATCCGCGTAACTCTTTTGACGGCGGCTAGCTGTCTGAAGGTTGTCGCGAATTTTCTTGACTTTATATGTAGTCTCTAGAATGAGCTCAGATCCAGTAAGTTGAGCTTCACCGATCTCATTCTAGCAGACTGGTGAACCACATTTTCGACCGTAGAGAGCTTCGAAAGGAGCCATGTTGATGCTGGAGTGATAACTATTGTTGTAGGAGAATTCAATCAACGGTAGATACGAATCCCAACTACCACCAAAATCGATCACACAAGCTCTAAGCATATCCTCCAACGTCTGGATTGTTCTCTCAGATTGACCATCTGATTGCAGATGATAAGCTGTGCTCAAATTAAGTTGGGTTCCCATTGCAGATTGCATGGTTCTCCAAAAGCGAGACGAGAATCGAGCATCTCTATCAGATATAATGTTCAAAGGAACGCCATGACGAGATACAATTTCATCCACATAAATCTTAGCAAGCTTGTAGGCAGATAGATCCTCACGGATCGGCAAGAAATGTGCTGACTTTGTAAGACGATCAATAATTACCCAAATGGCATCTTTTCCTTTCTTAGTGTGTGGCAATTTGATAATGAGATCCATAGCAATGTTTTCCCATTTCCAAACTGGTATCTCTGGTTGCTCCAATAATCCAAAGGGATGTTGATGTTCATCCTTAACCTTAAGACACGTAAGGCATTTGGATACATATAAGGCAATGTCTTTCTTCATACCGGGCCACCAAAACTGGGTTCGAAGATCCTTATACATTTTATCTGAACCGGGATGAATAGAATAAAGAGACTTATGAGCTTCATCTATTAGCAAGGTGCGAAGATTGTCTTGACTTGGGACCCACAAACAATCCATTAAATAATACAATCCATTGTCCTTCAGTTCAAGATCAGGCTTAATGTGATACGGTAATTCCTTACCCATTAAGTCTTGTGAAACACAAGTATGTTGAGCCTGAGAAATGCCGGTTTGAATATCAGATCGAACTTGTACACAGTGAAGCTTGACACTCTCTTTACGACTCAGTGCGTCAGCCACGACATTCGCCTTACCAGGATGGTAGCGAATTTCGCAATCATAGTCGTTTAGAAGTTCAACCCAATGTCGTTGCCTCATGTTAAGTTCTTTCTGATTGAAAATATGCTGAAGACTTTTGTGGTCAGTGAAAACCACACATTTCTGTAACACCCCAAAATAGTTGTTATGCTCGTTTCGTGTTAATATGATATGCTACAAGTAAGATATAACACAAATAATTTTTATATGGCTGTATTCATGTTGTAAACAAAGTTATGAGTAGGAATAATTTATATTAGGGTAATATTTATGAATTATGAACTTGGTAAGTATACAAGAAAGATCTAACTATAAGAAAGGAAATTGCCATAAATGATAAAGACTTAATCTTAAGGGGGGGGCAAATGTAACATGAATAGAAAGTAGGAATGATAAATTGAAATTAAAACACAAACACACACATAACAGTGTGTGTGTGTGTCGCCAGGAGCCAAGAAAGACAAGGGAGAACCCTTTTTCTTCATTCAAAATTCAGCAATTTAAGCTCTAATCTTGGCTAATACTCATGCATGTCCATGATTTCTTAATCATCCAAGCATGCTAAAGCACTAGGAATTAAGGAGGAAAGCTCAAGCCGTTCCGAGTCTCAAACGAAGAACGATAAAGGTAAGTTCTTTGCTTACAAATATTACTAGCATGTATTGATGTAAAATGTTATTATTCTATATCCGAAGACGTATACTTGTAATGAGTTGGTGTAAGTCGAATACACGATATGGAGATGTTGAATGAGTTAGAAGGAATGATGTGCCATGTTGAAAAGTTTGTGTTGAATGATGGTTTTAAAAGGTCTTCTTGTAGTTCGACTAGTAACTTAAGGTCGTATGAATTAATTAATTGAAATGTCTAATTGATTGGTTGAATGTAGGTAAAGCGACTTGACGGATGGCGCTACTTGGATCGAACACACTTATGATGCACGCTTCCGCAAAGCTACTAGTTGTGGTCTAAACTTTGGTTAAATGTTTTTGTTAAAATGGGCCTTTTGTATGTAACCTAACCCGGTAGTTGTTAGATGTTGAACATGTAGTTAAAGACTTTGTTAATAGTCTATGAAACGTTGGGTTATAAACTCTTTTGTAACAACTTCGTTAGTAGCAAGAAGTTAAATGCAGAATTTTTCTTATAAATTATGTTTAGAATCTTTATCAAATGAAAGCTTATTAGTTTCTTTTTAAAGTTTGGGTCTAACAAGTTGGTATCAGAGCCTAGGTTTGAGGGATTCGAGCAAGTTACGATGCTCGGACTCAAACCGAAAGCTCGTATGAAGGTGTGTTCGTTCCGGAGCGCTACGCAAGTAAGTGATTTAAGAATTTCGAACTATGTTTTAAATGAAAACGGGAAGAGATTACGAATAATTCACTATGATGATTTGGGTTGTGGTGTTGAGGGATGTTACGGGAGGTTTTGGGACTTCACGGGACCATTTCGGGTTGAAAAAGGGCCTGGAATTGAAGGTTTTGAGCTGAACAGCGTCAATGAAACGGAGAGACCGTCGGCGACGGCCTCTTATGGCGTCGGCATCACTTCACCCGACGCCTTAACTTACTGCCTACGGACAAAGGGCAGCGACGCAACTTTTTGAGGACCGTCGGCGACGGATCCATGTGCCGTCGGCGACGGCCCCTCCTTGTCTGTTTTTCTGATTTGTTTGTTTGTTATGCAAGGCCCTTTAATTCAGTTCTAAGTCTTCGTTAAACCCAAAGAACACCTCAAATTGTTCATAAAACTAAGAATTCAAGATAACTAACATGTTTTAATGATGAATGTGTGAAAGAATGGGGAGTCTTGTACATGAACGAACGAAATAATTAACGCATTTAGAATGTCATAAAGAAAGATTTGATGGGTTGATGACTTATGGGAATGAATTATTAAGAACGAATGATGTATAGAAAGATAAGGAGAATGAATGTAATGATGTTTAACATGAATATTAATTTGTAGATGGCAAGTGGAGGAAACACGGATACTACCGAACGTATAACTCGAAACGAGTTAAACAAGACGATTTTGGATGAAGTAACAAAGGCATTTGATGCAAACGTTTCAAAGCTAGCACAAGAAGTGGAGGGCCAAGTACTAAGTACGGTGGAGAATATGATCACGAGTAAAGTGGATGAATTGAAGGAAATGATAACCGGGATTCAAGGCAAGAAGGAAACAAGACGGTGCACCTACAAGGATTTCATGGCATGTAAGCCTACAACTTATAATGGGGAAATTGATCCCATCGAATGCCAAAGATGGATAGCTAACATGGAAGGGGTGTTCATTCGAAGTCATTGTGACAAGGAAGATCAAGTCATGTTTGCCACGGGGCAACTCTTACGAAGGGCTAAAGATTGGTGGGACTCGTATAGTAAGGAGATAGGAGAGAATCGAGTTCAAACTTTGACTTGGCAAGAATTCAAACAACCTTTTATCAAGTACCATTGTCCACAATCAGTTGTGGATCGAATCCAAGAAGACTTTCTCCGACTCCGGCAAAGGGATGAATCAGTCAATGAGATCACGAACACCTTCCTTGATCAATTGAAGTTTTGTGAAGAAATAGTTGGAACGGAGAGGAAGAAGATTATCCGTTACCATGGCATGCTTAAGGCTGAAATTCGGGAGTTCATAACTCCTTCTAAATGTGAAACTTTGGACGAGATCATTGATCTAGCAAGGGATAGGGAAATTGAGATAAAGAGGCAAGATGAACGTGGGGAGAAAAGGCAAGCCGAGAAGGGGTCAACTCAAGGCTCTTCTAAGAAACCCAAAACGCATGATCAAGGAAAGAAAGAAGCTTCCAAAGGAGGGTTTCCACGATGTAAGACATGTGGAAAACCCCATTCGGGTGAATGTTTATTGGGAAGGAAGGGGTGTTACAATTGCGGACAAGAAGGGCATCCGTACTATAACTGTCCGAATCCCAAAAGGGTGTGCTACAATTGTAACGAATCGGGCCATGTGAAAGCTGAATGCCCAAAGCTCAAACAAGGGGTGAAGAAAGAAGGGAAGAAAGAAGAACCCACGAAAGCTAAGGGAAGAATGTTCCAAATCTCCACGGAAGAAGCAAGGGCTCACCCGAATGTGGTCTCAGGTATCTATATGATAAACTCTATACCCACATATATATTATTCGATACCGGAGCTAGTAGATCATTCGTTTCTAGTGAGTTTGCACGTTCCCCTTTATTCACGATAGAAAAAATGTGTGCACCTCTCGAAGTAGAAATTGCCGATTGTAAGAGTTACCTTTTGCACGAAATATGTAGAGGTTGTAGAATCACTATAGATGATGAAGATTTTGATATTGATTTGATTCCCATGGTTTTGGGAGAATTTAAAGTAGTGGTAGGTATGGATTGGTTATCCCGTTATCGCGCGGAAATTTTATGCGAAAACAAAATTATTCATGTGACATCTCCTAAAGGGAAACGGGTAACCATTCATGGGGAAAGGGAAGTAGGGGAAAAATTTTGTACTATCTTAGAAGCAGTTAAGTATGTGAGGAATGGAAGTAAAGCATTTTTAGCCTATGTTGTCAATACAAAATTAGGTGCCCTAAGAATTGAAGATACTAGGATAGTGAATGAATACCCGGATGTGTTTCCGGATGAATTGCCGGGGCTTCCTCCCGAGCGGGAAGTCGAATTCCGTATCGAGTTGGAACCAAATGCCAAACCGGTAGCCAAAGCCCCTTACCGGTTGGCACCCGCGGAGGTACGGGAATTGATGGCTCAATTGCAAGAACTTCTTGACAAAGGTTTCATACGCCCTAGCGTATCCCCGTGGGGAGCGCCTGTTTTGTTTGTTAAAAAGAAAGATGGGTCGATGAGAATGTGCATCGACTATCGTGAGCTCAACAAACTCACGGTAAAGAACCGATATCCCCTCCCGAGAATAGATGATCTTTTTGATCAATTACAAGGGGCGAGTTGGTTCTCCAAAATTGACTTGCGATCAGGTTACCATCAAGTTCGAGTAAGGGAAGAAGACGTACCTAAGACCGCGTTCAGGACCCGATATGGACATTATGAATTTTTAGTAATGTCATTTGGGCTAACTAACGCTCCAGCCGCTTTTATGGATCTAATGAATAGAGTATGCCGAAATATGCTAGATCAATTCGTCATAGTATTTATTGATGACATTCTAGTATACTCTCGTAGCGAGTCTGAACATGCGGGTAATTTACGTAAGGTACTCGAGACGCTTAGAAAGGAAAAGTTATATGCAAAATTTTCTAAATGTGCGTTTTGGCTCAGGGAGGTGCAGTTTTTAGGCCATGTAATTAATGAGAAAGGAATTTTGGTGGATCCTTCTAAGGTAGAAGCTGTAATAAAATGGGTACCCCCAAAGAATGTTAATGAAATAAGAAGTTTCCTCGGTTTAGCCGGCTATTATCGGAGATTCATCCAAGATTTCTCTAAAATAGCCCTCCCTTTAACCAAGCTGACGAAGAAGGAAGAAAAGTTTGAATGGGGCAATGATCAACAGAAGGCTTTTCGAATATTAAAAGAGAAATTGTCAAGTTCTCCCATATTAACGCTGCCAGAGGGAACGCAAGACTTAGTGGTTTATGCGGACGCATCTCATCAAGGGTTGGGTTGTGTCTTGATGCAACGAGGCAAGGTTATTGCTTACGCTTCAAGACAACTTAAGCAGCATGAAATTAACTATCCAACCCACGATTTAGAATTGGCGGCGGTAGTGTTTGCCTTAAAAATCTGGAGGCATTATTTGTTTGGAACAAAGTGTACAATTTATTCAGACCACAAAAGCCTTAAATACTTCTTTGAACAGAAAGATCTCAATATGAGGCAACGAAGGTGGTTAGAATTGATCAAAGATTATGACTGCGACATTTTTTACCATCCGGGAAAAGCTAATGTTGTGGCGGATGCGCTAAGCCGGAAAGAATACCCACCACCCATTCGAGTGAAATCGATGAGAATGATAGTTACACCGAACCTTCTTGAAACAATACGGAAGGAACAAGACGAATCTTTGAATAAAGGTGATCCGAAAGGCGAAAGAACGAAAGGGTTTGAAAATAAACTTGAAGCAAACGCGAGCGGGATAAGAACGAGGTTTGGGCGGGTATGGATACCACGTTATTGTGTAGCAAAGACCTTGTTATTGGAGGAAGCGCATAAATCCCGTTACTCGGTCCATCCGGGGGCCACTAAAATGTATCAAGATTTGAAGGAAAATTATTGGTGGCCGGGAATGAAACGTGATATTGTTAAGTATGTATCTAAATGCTTGACAGGTTCCCAAGTAAAGGCGGAACATAAAAAACCCTACGGAAAATTGCAACCTTTAGAAATCCCGGTATGGAAATGGGAAGATATAACCATGGATCTTGTGACCAAACTTCCTAGAACGAGAAAGGGGCATGACGCAATATGGGTCGTTGTCGACCGACTTACCAAAAGCGCCCATTTTCTACCTATACGGGAGACTTATTCCTCAAAAAGGTTGGCAGAAATTTATGTAGATGAAATCATCTCCCGCCATGGTGTGCCTGTCTCTATTGTGTCAGATCGGGACACGCGATTTACCTCCCGCTACTGGCAGAAATTTCACGAAGAAATGGGCACACAATTGCATATAAGTACCGCGTATCATCCACAAACAGATGGTCAATCCGAAAGGACCATCCAAACTCTTGTGGATATGTTAAGAGCATGCGTTATAGATTTCGGGGGAAATTGGGATGAACATTTGCCATTAGTGGAATTCTCGTATAACAACAGCTACCAAAGTAGCATAAAAATGGCGCCGTATGAAATGTTGTATGGGAGAAAGTGTAGAACCCCTGTCTGTTGGGGAGAAGTGGGACAAAGAGAACTCGCTCCTAAGGATGTAGTAGCTATAACCAATGAAAAGATTGACATGGTACGGGCTCGATTAAAAGCGGCGCAAGACTAACAAAAGTCATATGCAGATAAAAAGAAGCGCCATATTGAGTTCCAAGTGGGGGATCGAGTGTTCTTGAAAGTATCTCCGTGGAAAGGCATAATTAGATTCCGCAAACGAGGAAAGTTGGGTCCCCGATATATCGGACCATTCAAGATTTTAGCTCGAGTGGGAAAAGTAGCTTACCGGTTAGAATTGCCTTCAACATTAGAAGGGATCCACAACACTTTCCATGTGTCACAATTACGAAGGTGTTTTGCGGATGTAACGGCTCATGTGCCTCTCGAAGACATCGAGGTAGACGAGAGAATGAATTACATAGAAAGACCAGTAGCTATAAAGGATACCAAGGTGAAGACTCTTCGCAACAAGGAAATCAAGCAAGTGTTAGTTCAATGGCAACACAGAAAGGGATCGGATCTCACTTGGGAATCGGAGGATGAAATGAGGAAGTTCTACCCGTTTTTATTCGGTACGTAAATCTGGTTTCGGGGACGAAACCTTCTTTAAGGGGGGTGGACTTGTAACACCCCAAAATAGTTGTTATGCTCGTTTCGTGTTAATATGATATGCTACAAGTAAGATATAACACAAATAATTTTTATATGGTTGTATTCATGTTGTAAACAAAGTTATGAGTAGGAATAATTTATATTAGGGTAATATTTATGAATTATGAACTTGGTAAGTATATAAGAAAGATCTAACTATAAGAAAGGAAATTGCCATAAATGATAAAGACTTAATCTTAAGGGGGGGCAAATGTAACATGAATAGAAAGTAGGAATGATAAATTGAAATTAAAACACAAACACACACATAACAGTGTGTGTGTGTCGCCAGGAGCCAAGAAAGACAAGGGAGAACCCTTTTTCTTCATTCAAAATTCAGCAATTTAAGCTCTAATCTTGGCTAATACTCATGCATGTCCATGATTTCTTAATCATCCAAGCATGCTAAAGCACTAGGAATTAAGGAGGAAAGCTCAAGCCGTTCCGAGTCTCAAACGAAGAACGATAAAGGTAAGTTCTTTGCTTACAAATATTACTAGCATGTATTGATGTAAAATGTTATTATTCTATATCCGAAGACGTATACTTGTAATGAGTTGGCGTAAGTCGAATACACGATATGGAGATGTTGAATGAGTTAGAAGGAATGATGTGCCATGTTGAAAAGTTTGTGTTGAATGATGGTTTTAAAAGGTCTTCTTGTAGTTCGACTAGTAACTTAAGGTCGTATGAATTAATTAATTGAAATGTCTAATTGATTGGTTGAATGTAGGTAAAGCGACTTGACGGATGGCGCTACTTGGATCGAACACACTTATGATGCACGCTTCCGCAAAGCTACTAGTTGTGGTCTAAACTTTGGTTAAATGTTTTTGTTAAAATGGGCCTTTTGTATGTAACCTAACCCGGTAGTTGTTAGATGTTGAACATGTAGTTAAAGACTTTGTTAATAGTCTATGAAACGTTGGGTTATAAACTCTTTTGTAACAACTTCGTTAGTAGCAAGAAGTTAAATGCAGAATTTTTCTTATAAATTATTCGACCCGTTTAGAATCTTTATCAAATGAAAGCTTATTAGTTTCTTTTTAAAGTTTAGGTCTAACAAGTTGGTATCAGAGCCTAGGTTTGAGGGATTCGAGCAAGTTACGATGCTCGGACTCAAACCGAAAGCTCGTATGAAGGTGTGTTCGTTCCGGAGCGCTACGCAAGTAAGTGATTTAAGAATTTCGAACTATGTTTTAAATGAAAACGGGAAGAGATTACGAATAATTCACTATGATGATTTGGGTTGTGGTGTTGAGGGATGTTACGGGAGGTTTTGGGACTTCACGGGACCATTTCGGGTTGAAAAAGGGCCTGGAATTGAAGGTTTTGAGCTGAACAGCGTCAATGAAACGGAGAGACCGTCGGCGACGGCCTCTTATGGCGTCGGCATCACTTCACCCGACGCCTTAACTTACTGCCTACGGACAAAGGGCAGCGACGCAACTTTTTGAGGACCGTCGGCGACGGATCCATGTGCCGTCGGCGACGGCCCCTCCTTGTCTGTTTTTCTGATTTGTTTGTTTGTTATGCAAGGCCCTTTAATTCAGTTCTAAGTCTTCGTTAAACCCAAAGAACACCTCAAATTGTTCATAAAACTAAGAATTCAAGATAACTAACATGTTTTAATGATGAATGTGTGAAAGAATGGGGAGTCTTGTACATGAACGAACGAAATAATTAACGCATTTAGAATGTCATAAAGAAAGATTTGATGGGTTGATGACTTATGGGAATGAATTATTAAGAACGAATGATGTATAGAAAGATAAGGAGAATGAATGTAATGATGTTTAACATGAATATTAATTTGTAGATGGCAAGTGGAGGAAACACGGATACTACCGAACGTATAACTCGAAACGAGTTAAACAAGACGATTTTGGATGAAGTAACAAAGGCATTTGATGCAAACGTTTCAAAGCTAGCACAAGAAGTGGAGGGCCAAGTACTAAGTACGGTGGAGAATATGATCACGAGTAAAGTGGATGAATTGAAGGAAATGATAACCGGGATTCAAGGCAAGAAGGAAACAAGACGGTGCACCTACAAGGATTTCATGGCATGTAAGCCTACAACTTATAATGGGGAAATTGATCCCATCGAATGCCAAAGATGGATAGCTAACATGGAAGGGGTGTTCATTCGAAGTCATTGTGACAAGGAAGATCAAGTCATGTTTGCCACGGGGCAACTCTTACGAAGGGCTAAAGATTGGTGGGACTCGTATAGTAAGGAGATAGGAGAGAATCGAGTTCAAACTTTGACTTGGCAAGAATTCAAACAACCTTTTATCAAGTACCATTGTCCACAATCAGTTGTGGATCGAATCCAAGAAGACTTTCTCCGACTCCGGCAAAGGGATGAATCAGTCAATGAGATCACGAACACCTTCCTTGATCAATTGAAGTTTTGTGAAGAAATAGTTGGAACGGAGAGGAAGAAGATTATCCGTTACCATGGCATGCTTAAGGCTGAAATTCGGGAGTTCATAACTCCTTCTAAATGTGAAACTTTGGACGGGATCATTGATCTAGCAAGGGATAGGGAAATTGAGATAAAGAGGCAAGATGAACGTGGGGAGAAAAGGCAAGCCGAGAAGGGGTCAACTCAAGGCTCTTCTAAGAAACCCAAAACGCATGATCAAGGAAAGAAAGAAGCTTCCAAAGGAGGGTTTCCACGATGTAAGACATGTGGAAAACCCCATTCGGGTGAATGTTTATTGGGAAGGAAGGGGTGTTACAATTGCGGACAAGAAGGGCATCCGTACTATAACTGTCCGAATCCCAAAAGGGTGTGCTACAATTGTAACGAATCGGGCCATGTGAAAGCTGAATGCCCAAAGCTCAAACAAGGGGTGAAGAAAGAAGGGAAGAAAGAAGAACCCACGAAAGCTAAGGGAAGAATGTTCCAAATCTCCACGGAAGAAGCAAGGGCTCACCCGAATGTGGTCTCAGGTATCTATATGATAAACTCTATACCCACATATATATTATTCGATACCGGAGCTAGTAGATCATTCGTTTCTAGTGAGTTTGCACGTTCCCCTTTATTCACGATAGAAAAAATGTGTGCACCTCTCGAAGTAGAAATTGCCGATTGTAAGAGTTACCTTTTGCACGAAATATGTAGAGGTTGTAGAATCACTATAGATGATGAAGATTTTGATATTGATTTGATTCCCATGGTTTTGGGAGAATTTAAAGTAGTGGTAGGTATGGATTGGTTATCCCGTTATCGCGCGGAAATTTTATGCGAAAACAAAATTATTCATGTGACATCTCCTAAAGGGAAACGGGTAACCATTCATGGGGAAAGGGAAGTAGGGGAAAAATTTTGTACTATCTTAGAAGCAGTTAAGTATGTGAGGAATGGAAGTAAAGCATTTTTAGCCTATGTTGTCAATACAAAATTAGGTGCCCTAAGAATTGAAGATACTAGGATAGTGAATGAATACCCGGATGTGTTTCCGGATGAATTGCCGGGGCTTCCTCCCGAGCGGGAAGTCGAATTCCGTATCGAGTTGGAACCAAATGCCAAACCGGTAGCCAAAGCCCCTTACCAGTTGGCACCCGCGGAGGTACGGGAATTGATGGCTCAATTGCAAGAACTTCTTGACAAAGGTTTCATACGCCCTAGCGTATCCCCGTGGGGAGCGCCTGTTTTGTTTGTTAAAAAGAAAGATGGGTCGATGAGAATGTGCATCGACTATCGTGAGCTCAAAAAACTCACGGTAAAGAACCGATATCCCCTCCCGAGAATAGATGATCTTTTTGATCAATTACAAGGGGCGAGTTGGTTCTCAAAAATTGACTTGCGATCAGGTTACCATCAAGTTCGAGTAAGGGAAGAAGACGTACCTAAGACCGCGTTCAGGACCCGATATGGACATTATGAATTTTTAGTAATGTCATTTGGGCTAACTAACGCTCCAGCCGCTTTTATGGATCTAATGAATAGAGTATGCCGAAATATGCTAGATCAATTCGTCATAGTATTTATTGATGACATTCTAGTATACTCTCGTAGCGAGTCTGAACATGCGGGTCATTTACGTAAGGTACTCGAGACGCTTAGAAAGGAAAAGTTATATGCAAAATTTTCTAAATGTGCGTTTTGGCTCAGGGAGGTGCAGTTTTTAGGCCATGTAATTAATGAGAAAGGAATTTTGGTGGATCCTTCTAAGGTAGAAGCTGTAATAAAATGGGTACCCCCAAAGAATGTTAATGAAATAAGAAGTTTCCTCGGTTTAGCCGGCTATTATCGGAGATTCATCCAAGATTTCTCTAAAATAGCCCTCCCTTTAACCAAGCTGACGAAGAAGGAAGAAAAGTTTGAATGGGGCAATGATCAACAGAAGGCTTTTCGAATATTAAAAGAGAAATTGTCAAGTTCTCCCATATTAACGCTGCCAGAGGGAACGCAAGACTTAGTGGTTTATGCGGACGCATCTCATCAAGGGTTGGGTTGTGTCTTGATGCAACGAGGCAAGGTTATTGCTTACGCTTCAAGACAACTTAAGCAGCATGAAATTAACTATCCAACCCACGATTTAGAATTGGCGGCGGTAGTGTTTGCCTTAAAAATCTGGAGGCATTATTTGTTTGGAACAAAGTGTACAATTTATTCAGACCACAAAAGCCTTAAATACTTCTTTGAACAGAAAGATCTCAATATGAGGCAACGAAGGTGGTTAGAATTGATCAAAGATTATGACTGCGACATTTTTTACCATCCGGGAAAAGCTAATGTTGTGGCGGATGCGCTAAGCCGGAAAGAATACCCACCACCCATTCGAGTGAAATCGATGAGAATGAGAGTTACACCGAACCTTCTTGAAACAATACGGAAGGAACAAGACGAATCTTTGAATAAAGGTGATCCGAAAGGCGAAAGAACGAAAGGGTTTGAAAATAAACTTGAAGCAAACGCGAGCGGGATAAGAACGAGGTTTGGGCGGGTATGGATACCACGTTATTGTGTAGCAAAGACCTTGTTATTGGAGGAAGCGCATAAATCCCGTTACTCGGTCCATCCGGGGGCCACTAAAATGTATCAAGATTTGAAGGAAAATTATTGGTGGCCGGGAATGAAACGTGATATTGTTAAGTATGTATCTAAATGCTTGACAGGTTCCCAAGTAAAGGCGGAACATAAAAAACCCTACGGAAAATTGCAACCTTTAGAAATCCCGGTATGGAAATGGGAAGATATAACCATGGATCTTGTGACCAAACTTCCTAGAACGAGAAAGGGGCATGACGCAATATGGGTCGTTGTCGACCGACTTACCAAAAGCGCCCATTTTCTACCTATACGGGAGACTTATTCCTCAAAAAGGTTGGCAGAAATTTATGTAGATGAAATCATCTCCCGCCATGGTGTGCCTGTCTCTATTGTGTCAGATCGGGACACGCGATTTACCTCCCGCTACTGGCAGAAATTTCACGAAGAAATGGGCACACAATTGCATATAAGTACCGCGTATCATCCACAAACAGATGGTCAATCCGAAAGGACCATCCAAACTCTTGTGGATATGTTAAGAGCATGCGTTATAGATTTCGGGGGAAATTGGGATGAACATTTGCCATTAGTGGAATTCTCGTATAACAACAGCTACCAAAGTAGCATAAAAATGGCGCCGTATGAAATGTTGTATGGGAGAAAGTGTAGAACCCCTGTCTGTTGGGGAGAAGTGGGACAAAGAGAACTCGCTCCTAAGGATGTAGTAGCTATAACCAATGAAAAGATTGACATGGTACGGGCTCGATTAAAAGCGGCGCAAGACTAACAAAAGTCATATGCAGATAAAAAGAAGCGCCATATTGAGTTCCAAGTGGGGGATCGAGTGTTCTTGAAAGTATCTCCGTGGAAAGGCATAATTAGATTCCGCAAACGAGGAAAGTTGGGTCCCCGATATATCGGACCATTCAAGATTTTAGCTCGAGTGGGAAAAGTAGCTTACCGGTTAGAATTGCCTTCAACATTAGAAGGGATCCACAACACTTTCCATGTGTCACAATTACGAAGGTGTTTTGCGGATGTAACGGCTCATGTGCCTCTCGAAGACATCGAGGTAGACGAGAGAATGAATTACATAGAAAGACCAGTAGCTATAAAGGATACCAAGGTGAAGACTCTTCGCAACAAGGAAATCAAGCAAGTGTTAGTTCAATGGCAACACAGAAAGGGATCGGATCTCACTTGGGAACCGGAGGATGAAATGAGGAAGTTCTACCCGTTTTTATTCGGTACGTAAATCTGGTTTCGGGGACGAAACCTTCTTTAAGGGGGGTGGACTTGTAACACCCCAAAATAGTTGTTATGCTCGTTTCGTGTTAATATGATATGCTACAAGTAAGATATAACACAAATAATTTTTATATGGCTGTATTCATGTTGTAAACAAAGTTATGAGTAGGAATAATTTATATTAGGGTAATATTTATGAATTATGAACTTGGTAAGTATATAAGAAAGATCTAACTATAAGAAAGGAAATTGCCATAAATGATAAAGACTTAATCTTAAGGGGGGGCAAATGTAACATGAATAGAAAGTAGGAATGATAAATTGAAATTAAAACACAAACACACACATAACAGTGTGTGTGTGTCGCCAGGAGCCAAGAAAGACAAGGGAGAACCCTTTTTCTTCATTCAAAATTCAGCAATTTAAGCTCTAATCTTGGCTAATACTCATGCATGTCCATGATTTCTTAATCATCCAAGCATGCTAAAGCACTAGGAATTAAGGAGGAAAGCTCAAGCCGTTCCGAGTCTCAAACGAAGAACGATAAAGGTAAGTTCTTTGCTTACAAATATTACTAGCATGTATTGATGTAAAATGTTATTATTCTATATCCGAAGACGTATACTTGTAATGAGTTGGCGTAAGTCGAATACACGATATGGAGATGTTGAATGAGTTAGAAGGAATGATGTGCCATGTTGAAAAGTTTGTGTTGAATGATGGTTTTAAAAGGTCTTCTTGTAGTTCGACTAGTAACTTAAGGTCGTATGAATTAATTAATTGAAATGTCTAATTGATTGGTTGAATGTAGGTAAAGCGACTTGACGGATGGCGCTACTTGGATCGAACACACTTATGATGCACGCTTCCGCAAAGCTACTAGTTGTGGTCTAAACTTTGGTTAAATGTTTTTGTTAAAATGGGCCTTTTGTATGTAACCTAACCCGGTAGTTGTTAGATGTTGAACATGTAGTTAAAGACTTTGTTAATAGTCTATGAAACGTTGGGTTATAAACTCTTTTGTAACAACTTCGTTAGTAGCAAGAAGTTAAATGCAGAATTTTTCTTATAAATTATTCGACCCGTTTAGAATCTTTATCAAATGAAAGCTTATTAGTTTCTTTTTAAAGTTTAGGTCTAACAAGTTGGTATCAGAGCCTAGGTTTGAGGGATTCGAGCAAGTTACGATGCTCGGACTCAAACCGAAAGCTCGTATGAAGGTGTGTTCGTTCCGGAGCGCTACGCAAGTAAGTGATTTAAGAATTTCGAACTATGTTTTAAATGAAAACGGGAAGAGATTACGAATAATTCACTATGATGATTTGGGTTGTGGTGTTGAGGGATGTTACGGGAGGTTTTGGGACTTCACGGGACCATTTCGGGTTGAAAAAGGGCCTGGAATTGAAGGTTTTGAGCTGAACAGCGTCAATGAAACGGAGAGACCGTCGGCGACGGCCTCTTATGGCGTCGGCATCACTTCACCCGACGCCTTAACTTACTGCCTACGGACAAAGGGCAGCGACGCAACTTTTTGAGGACCGTCGGCGACGGATCCATGTGCCGTCGGCGACGGCCCCTCCTTGTCTGTTTTTCTGATTTGTTTGTTTGTTATGCAAGGCCCTTTAATTCAGTTCTAAGTCTTCGTTAAACCCAAAGAACACCTCAAATTGTTCATAAAACTAAGAATTCAAGATAACTAACATGTTTTAATGATGAATGTGTGAAAGAATGGGGAGTCTTGTACATGAACGAACGAAATAATTAACGCATTTAGAATGTCATAAAGAAAGATTTGATGGGTTGATGACTTATGGGAATGAATTATTAAGAACGAATGATGTATAGAAAGATAAGGAGAATGAATGTAATGATGTTTAACATGAATATTAATTTGTAGATGGCAAGTGGAGGAAACACGGATACTACCGAACGTATAACTCGAAACGAGTTAAACAAGACGATTTTGGATGAAGTAACAAAGGCATTTGATGCAAACGTTTCAAAGCTAGCACAAGAAGTGGAGGGCCAAGTACTAAGTACGGTGGAGAATATGATCACGAGTAAAGTGGATGAATTGAAGGAAATGATAACCGGGATTCAAGGCAAGAAGGAAACAAGACGGTGCACCTACAAGGATTTCATGGCATGTAAGCCTACAACTTATAATGGGGAAATTGATCCCATCGAATGCCAAAGATGGATATTTAACATGGAAGGGGTGTTCATTCGAAGTCATTGTGACAAGGAAGATCAAGTCATGTTTGCCACGGGGCAACTCTTACGAAGGGCTAAAGATTGGTGGGACTCGTATAGTAAGGAGATAGGAGAGAATCGAGTTCAAACTTTGACTTGGCAAGAATTCAAACAACCTTTTATCAAGTACCATTGTCCACAATCAGTTGTGGATCGAATCCAAGAAGACTTTCTCCGACTCCGGCAAAGGGATGAATCAGTCAATGAGATCACGAACACCTTCCTTGATCAATTGAAGTTTTGTGAAGAAATAGTTGGAACGGAGAGGAAGAAGATTATCCGTTACCATGGCATGCTTAAGGCTGAAATTCGGGAGTTCATAACTCCTTCTAAATGTGAAACTTTGGACGAGATCATTGATCTAGCAAGGGATAGGGAAATTGAGATAAAGAGGCAAGATGAACGTGGGGAGAAAAGGCAAGCCGAGAAGGGGTCAACTCAAGGCTCTTCTAAGAAACCCAAAACGCATGATCAAGGAAAGAAAGAAGCTTCCAAAGGAGGGTTTCCACGATGTAAGACATGTGGAAAACCCCATTCGGGTGAATGTTTATTGGGAAGGAAGGGGTGTTACAATTGCGGACAAGAAGGGCATCCGTACTATAACTGTCCGAATCCCAAAAGGGTGTGCTACAATTGTAACGAATCGGGCCATGTGAAAGCTGAATGCCCAAAGCTCAAACAAGGGGTGAAGAAAGAAGGGAAGAAAGAAGAACCCACGAAAGCTAAGGGAAGAATGTTCCAAATCTCCACGGAAGAAGCAAGGGCTCACCCGAATGTGGTCTCAGGTATCTATATGATAAACTCTATACCCACATATATATTATTCGATACCGGAGCTAGTAGATCATTCGTTTCTAGTGAGTTTGCACGTTCCCCTTTATTCACGATAGAAAAAATGTGTGCACCTCTCGAAGTAGAAATTGCCGATTGTAAGAGTTACCTTTTGCACGAAATATGTAGAGGTTGTAGAATCACTATAGATGATGAAGATTTTGATATTGATTTGATTCCCATGGTTTTGGGAGAATTTAAAGTAGTGGTAGGTATGGATTGGTTATCCCGTTATCGCGCGGAAATTTTATGCGAAAACAAAATTATTCATGTGACATCTCCTAAAGGGAAACGGGTAACCATTCATGGGGAAAGGGAAGTAGGGGAAAAATTTTGTACTATCTTAGAAGCAGTTAAGTATGTGAGGAATGGAAGTAAAGCATTTTTAGCCTATGTTGTCAATACAAAATTAGGTGCCCTAAGAATTGAAGATACTAGGATAGTGAATGAATACCCGGATGTGTTTCCGGATGAATTGCCGGGGCTTCCTCCCGAGCGGGAAGTCGAATTCTGTATCGAGTTGGAACCAAATGCCAAACCGGTAGCCAAAGCCCCTTACCGGTTGGCACCCGCGGAGGTACGGGAATTGATGGCTCAATTGCAAGAACTTCTTGACAAAGGTTTCATACGCCCTAGCGTATCCCCGTGGGGAGCGCCTGTTTTGTTTGTTAAAAAGAAAGATGGGTCGATGAGAATGTGCATCGACTATCGTGAGCTCAACAAACTCACGATAAAGAACCGATATCCCCTCCCGAGAATAGATGATCTTTTTGATCAATTACAAGGGGCGAGTTGGTTCTCAAAAATTGACTTGCGATCAGGTTACCATCAAGTTCGAGTAAGGGAAGAAGACGTACCTAAGACCGCGTTCAGGACCCGATATGGACATTATGAATTTTTAGTAATGTCATTTGGGCTAACTAACGCTCCAGCCGCTTTTATGGATCTAATGAATAGAGTATGCCGAAATATGCTAGATCAATTCGTCATAGTATTTATTGATGACATTCTAGTATACTCTCGTAGCGAGTCTGAACATGCGGGTCATTTACGTAAGGTACTCGAGACGCTTAGAAAGGAAAAGTTATATGCAAAATTTTCTAAATGTGCGTTTTGGCTCAGGGAGGTGCAGTTTTTAGGCCATGTAATTAATGAGAAAGGAATTTTGGTGGATCCTTCTAAGGTAGAAGCTGTAATAAAATGGGTACCCCCAAAGAATGTTAATGAAATAAGAAGTTTCCTCGGTTTAGCCGGCTATTATCGGAGATTCATCCAAGATTTCTCTAAAATAGCCCTCCCTTTAACCAAGCTGACGAAGAAGGAAGAAAAGTTTGAATGGGGCAATGATCAACAGAAGGCTTTTCGAATATTAAAAGAGAAATTGTCAAGTTCTCCCATATTAACGCTGCCAGAGGGAACGCAAGACTTAGTGGTTTATGCGGACGCATCTCATCAAGGGTTGGGTTGTGTCTTGATGCAACGAGGCAAGGTTATTGCTTACGCTTCAAGACAACTTAAGCAGCATGAAATTAACTATCCAACCCACGATTTAGAATTGGCGGCGGTAGTGTTTGCCTTAAAAATCTGGAGGCATTATTTGTTTGGAACAAAGTGTACAATTTATTCAGACCACAAAAGCCTTAAATACTTCTTTGAACAGAAAGATCTCAATATGAGGCAACGAAGGTGGTTAGAATTGATCAAAGATTATGACTGCGACATTCTTTACCATCCGGGAAAAGCTAATGTTGTGGCGGATGCGCTAAGCCGGAAAGAATACCCACCACCCATTCGAGTGAAATCGATGAGAATGACAGTTACACCGAACCTTCTTGAAACAATACGGAAGGAACAAGACGAATCTTTGAATAAAGGTGATCCGAAAGGCGAAAGAACGAAAGGGTTTGAAAATAAACTTGAAGCAAACGCGAGCGGGATAAGAACGAGGTTTGGGCGGGTATGGATACCACGTTATTGTGTAGCAAAGACCTTGTTATTGGAGGAAGCGCATAAATCCCGTTACTCGGTCCATCCGGGGGCCACTAAAATGTATCAAGATTTGAAGGAAAATTATTGGTGGCCGGGAATGAAACGTGATATTGTTAAGTATGTATCTAAATGCTTGACAGGTTCCCAAGTAAAGGCGGAACATAAAAAACCCTACGGAAAATTGAAACCTTTAGAAATCCCGGTATGGAAATGGGAAGATATAACCATGGATCTTGTGACCAAACTTCCTAGAACGAGAAAGGGGCATGACGCAATATGGGTCGTTGTCGACCGACTTACCAAAAGCGCCCATTTTCTACCTATACGGGAGACTTATTCCTCAAAAAGGTTGGCAGAAATTTATGTAGATGAAATCATCTCCCGCCATGGTGTGCCTGTCTCTATTGTGTCAGATCGGGACACGCGATTTACCTCCCGCTACTGGCAGAAATTTCACGAAGAAATGGGCACACAATTGCATATAAGTACCGCGTATCATCCACAAACAGATGGTCAATCCGAAAGGACCATCCAAACTCTTGTGGATATGTTAAGAGCATGCGTAATAGATTTTGGGGGAAATTGGGATGAACATTTGCCATTAGTGGAATTCTCGTATAACAACAGCTACCAAAGTAGCATAAAAATGGCGCCGTATGAAATGTTGTATGGGAGAAAGTGTAGAACCCCTGTCTGTTGGGGAGAAGTGGGACAAAGAGAACTCGCTCCTAAGGATGTAGTAGCTATAACCAATGAAAAGATTGACATGGTACGGGCTCGATTAAAAGCGGCGCAAGACTGACAAAAGTCATATGCAGATAAAAAGAAGCGCCATATTGAGTTCCAAGTGGGGGATCGAGTGTTCTTGAAAGTATCTCCGTGGAAAGGCATAATTAGATTCCGCAAACGAGGAAAGTTGGGTCCCCGATATATCGGACCATTCAAGATTTTAGCTCGAGTGGGAAAAGTAGCTTACCGGTTAGAATTGCCTTCAACATTAGAAGGGATCCACAACACTTTCCATGTGTCACAATTACGAAGGTGTTTTGCGGATGTAACGGCTCATGTGCCTCTCGAAGACATCGAGGTAGACGAGAGAATGAATTACATAGAAAGACCAGTAGCTATAAAGGATACCAAGGTGAAGACTCTTCGCAACAAGGAAATCAAGCAAGTGTTAGTTCAATGGCAACACAGAAAGGGATCGGATCTCACTTGGGAACCGGAGGATGAAATGAGGAAGTTCTACCCGTTTTTATTCGGTACGTAAATCTGGTTTCGGGGACGAAACCTTCTTTAAGGGGGGTGGACTTGTAACACCCCAAAATAGTTGTTATGCTCGTTTCGTGTTAATATGATATGCTACAAGTAAGATATAACACAAATAATTTTTATATGGCTGTATTCATGTTGTAAACAAAGTTATGAGTAGGAATAATTTATATTAGGGTAATATTTATGAATTATGAACTTGGTAAGTATACAAGAAAGATCTAACTATAAGAAAGGAAATTGCCATAAATGATAAAGACTTAATCTTAAGGGGGGGCAAATGTAACATGAATAGAAAGTTGGAATGATAAATTGAAATTAAAACACAAACACACACATAACAGTGTGTGTGTGTCGCCAGGAGCCAAGAAAGACAAGGGAGAACCCTTTTTCTTCATTCAAAATTCAGCAATTTAAGCTCTAATCTTGGCTAATACTCATGCATGTCCATGATTTCTTAATCATCCAAGCATGCTAAAGCACTAGGAATTAAGGAGGAAAGCTCAAGCCGTTCCGAGTCTCAAACGAAGAACGATAAAGGTAAGTTCTTTGCTTACAAATATTACTAGCATGTATTGATGTAAAATGTTATTATTCTATATCCGAAGACGTATACTTGTAATGAGTTGGCGTAAGTCGAATACACGATATGGAGATGTTGAATGAGTTAGAAGGAATGATGTGCCATGTTGAAAAGTTTGTGTTGAATGATGGTTTTAAAAGGTCTTCTTGTAGTTCGACTAGTAACTTAAGGTCGTATGAATTAATTAATTGAAATGTCTAATTGATTGGTTGAATGTAGGTAAAGCGACTTGACGGATGGCGCTACTTGGATCGAACACACTTATGATGCACGCTTCCGCAAAGCTACTAGTTGTGGTCTAAACTTTGGTTAAATGTTTTTGTTAAAATGGGCCTTTTGTATGTAACCTAACCCGGTAGTTGTTAGATGTTGAACATGTAGTTAAAGACTTTGTTAATAGTCTATGAAACGTTGGGTTATAAACTCTTTTGTAACAACTTCGTTAGTAGCAAGAAGTTAAATGCAGAATTTTTCTTATAAATTATTCGACCCGTTTAGAATCTTTATCAAATGAAAGCTTATTAGTTTCTTTTTAAAGTTTGGGTCTAACAATTTCGTACCGTACAAGTAGTGTCTCCGGATTTTAAGAGCAAAAACTACTCCACCTAACTCATGATCATGAGTCGTGTAGTTTTTCTCGTGAACCTTCAACTGTCTTGATGTGTAGGCTATGACTTTGTTCCTTTGCATGAGAACACAACTAAGACCCAAGTTGGATGCATCGCAATATACTACGAAATCGTCGTTGCCCTCAGGTAAAGATAGAATAGATGCATCGCAGAGTTTCTATTTCAAGGTCTGAAATGCTTCTTCCTGATTGGATCCCCATTAAAAGGGTTTCTTCTTCTGTGTTAGAGCAGTGAGAGGAACCGCAATCTTGGAGAAGTTTTCGATAAGGCGACGGTAATAACCTGCGAGACCAAGAAATGAATGAACCTCAGCTGGTGTAGTAGGCGTATCCCAATCCTTAATCGCACTGATTTTGGCGGGGTCTACATGAATACCTTGTTCGTTAATGATATTTCCCAAAAATTGAACTTCCATAAGCCAAAATTCGCACTTGGAGAATTTGGCGAAAAGCTGTTCTTTCTTTAGGAGTTCCATAGTAAGACGGAGATGTTGTTCATGGTCGGCTCGTGTTTTATAATAAATCAAGATGTCGTTAATGAAAACAATGATGAACTTGTCCAAATAAGGTTTACAAACCCTATTCATCAAGTCCATGAAAACAACAGGAGCATTTGTTAAACCGAATGGCAAAACAGTGAACTCATAGTGACCATATCTCGTACAGAATGCAGTCTTGAGAATATCTTCCTCGAGTACACGAAGCTGATGATATCCAAAACGTAGATCAATATTTGAAAAACAAGTAGCACCCTGTAACTGATCAAAGAGATCATCAATGCGAGGTAGAGGATAACGATTCTTGATGGTAAGCTTGTTAAGCTCATGATAATCGATGCACATCCTGAAAGAGCCATCTTTCTTCTTAACAAAAAGAACGGGAGCACCCCAAAGTGAAAAGCTAGGACGAATAAAACCTTTGTCAGAAAGCTCCTGAAGTTGTTTAGATAACTCCTGCATCTCTAACGGTGCAAGACGATAAGGAGATTTAGCAATAGGATTAGCATCAGGAATAAGATCAATACGTAACTCAACTTGGCGTGCTGGGGGTAAACAAGGTAATTCTTTAGGAAATACTTCAGGATAATCCCGAACAACAGGGATATCTTGAATAGACTTACCTTTTCTTTCTTCTCTACGACATGTGCCAAGAAAGCTACATAGTTCTTGCGTAGGTACTTTCGAGCTTGAGTACATGACATGAGTTTAAGACTATTAGCAGGTCTCTCACCATGAACCTTTAAGATCTCACAAGTCGAAAGCGGAATACGGACAATCTTCTCAAAACAAATCACCTCTGCATGGAACTTGGCTAACCAATCCATACCATACCTACTATGACATCAAAGCTTCCAAGTTGCATTGGCGTGAGGTCGATAGGAAAAAGATGGTTATTAAGGTTCAACTGACAATTTCGAAGAACTGAATCGAGTACAACGGGTTCACCACTACCAACTTCTACTGTCAAGGGCTTTCCTAGTTTCGTTCTAGTCATGCGAAGCAAAGGTTCAAAAGATAATGACACAAAACTCTTATCGGCACCCGAATCAAATGTAACAACCCGTGATTTACGGCACCTAATTACGTTATTAGCAGATGATTAACGCAATAATAATTAGTGTTTACAGAGCAAATTAACTTAATTAGGCCTTTGGAGTGCCCAGGAACGTTTATCCGACTTTACAGTGCGCGAACGGTGGTTTACAGAGAAGCCTGTGAAACGTTAAACGGCAATGAACTGATACCGTACAAAATACTGACAACGCCGACAAGTATGAATGTTACACGAATATTTTATATCTATGAAATAAATTTTGTGAATTTATTGGGCTTCCGTGCGACACAAATGCAACATGAACTAAAAACGCGATAGCAGGAAACGCATCGGCAACAAAACGGAAGCGACGGAGACGCCTGTCACCTTCGAAACTTACATTTTACGCTATATTTAGCGCCGTAATTAATTTTAGTAACTACAGTCGAAACCGGATCGAAAAACGGATTAAGGATGGCAACGATACAATTTTTCGCGATTATTACCGTAATCGGCGAACGGGCATGCAAACAACGACTACCGATCGTATTTTTGTGTATTTTAATTTTTGACGTTAAACGGAGTTCAGGGTTTTGACAACGGGTCTCGTAGGAATTACGGGCCGCTTACGCACGAGATGGGCTTGTGGGCCCTGGGCCCAAGCCTAGACCCATACATAATATTTTAGATCTCTACTACAAGATTTTTCTTGTAGATCTTTCCAAAAATCCCTTCATGATCTAAACAAAATCTCTATAGATCTAAAAATCTCTACAAAATCTGGTTAAGTCACACCAAAATCTATACAAAATCTTTTGTAAAGATTGTTGTATCAAAAATTAGATTCACAAGATCTCAATAATCTTTATAAGGTCCATACCCCTTCTTGAATTGTGCAGACAATCACCCACACACTTAAAAGAAACCCATATCCCCTTCCCTCATTCTTCAGACAACAAACATACACATAAAACCTCACCCTCTCAAACAAGTGCAGGCCCTTCATCCCACTGCTCTCCTCTCGTGTGACACCAGCGATCGGAGACCCGGGTTCCGGCCGGTTCCCTTCTTCTCCGGCGAACTACAACAGCAACCACACCACCACCATAGCGCCGGCGCTGTGGTGGGTGGTGCTGTGTGACGACTCGAGCAAGAACAAGCAGAAAGAGAGAGAGCCGAAGAGATGAGAGAGGAGAGAGAGAGAGAGAGAGAGAGAGAGACTCGGGAGAGAGAGAAACGGAGGCGGAAGCAGCGCCGCCGCTCACGGCAGCGGAAGAGGCGGCGCGACGGTGGTGTTTCCGACTGGTTCCGGTAAAACCCCTCTCCGATTTCTTTCCTTTTTGTTTTATTTCTTCTTAAAACTGATGTCCGAAGATGATGATGGTGATGTTATCCGGTTGGTTTCACGCTTGGCTCGGACTTTAACTTCAGGTTCGAAGGCGGTTCAGCTTCGAGTTTGGGTTTCGGGTAAACTCTGGTCAGCGGATCGGTCACCGGGTCAGACGGTTCGGTTACGGGTGCAAGTTTGGTTTCGGGTCAGACATTATTTTGGTTCGAGTTTTGTTTCGGCTCGTTCGGTCCACACGGTCAACAGCTCGGTTCGGGTTAACCGGCTTTGGGACAGCTCTGTTCGGGTGACCCGGTCAAACCGAGTCGACCTGGTCAACTCAGTCAACTGAGCCGGTCAACTCAGTCAACTCAGCGAGTTGACTCGGTCAGCTCGGCTTTCGACACAAGAAGATGGTAAAGATTTTACGGCACAATACACTTCATTATTCTTATAATCTTATTTATCTCGTGAACGAGCTCGAACAGATACAAACTAGTGCTTAATTTACATTTTGTCGCTTTTACGAAAATTATACATATTGATATTGAGAATATTGTTGAGTTTGACAAAATATATCGACACGTGGTTGTCGGGGGCGTCCAAAAACAGAGGAAACTCTGCCCGTTTTTCGAGAAAATCCGCAAACACAAAAGGCGTTTTATTATCGGATTCAAATAATCTTTTACAAAGACGACAAGTTGGATATTATTTCGATAATGCTTTTATAAAATAAAACATGAAATAATATTTTCAATTCTTTTATTACTTTCGACAATCCTTTCAAGTACCAAACAATACGAAATCTTTTCGTAAACTTGAATATAGTTTATATGCTATTTCAAAATATCAAACGACACGACGAGTCGGAAATTTATTTACAACAAATAAATATAATTATTATATTTATTATAAACTTCGGAATTTTGACAACCCCTTTATAAATTCAATATAATTATTCATATTGTTTCAAACGCCGAACACACATTCGTTTGTAAAAATAAATATAGTTATATATTTATTTTCAAACACGACAATCCGACGATTCTTTCATGCATATATGACTTTTTATATTCACGTCAAACGCCTAAATGGCATAGACATACACTTTGATAAATATCATACGGGACGTATATATGATACGAATTGGTTATACGTTATTTTCATACAAACTTTTGTACATACACGTACGATTTCTCGAGACAACTAACGCGATTATATCAATATATTTATATACTTTTATATAAATATTCATATATTTTGAACCTCACGAGAACTAAGTCTTTTCGAGACTTCTTAAATACCGACGAATAAAAGAATTACGCAAGCATAGCTTCTTCGCTTCTTTCAAGTTAACAACTTACCGTCGAATCGTTCGGCTAACGATTCGGTAGAGCTCGGTGACACGTAGACTAGATACCGCTTTTATTTAGAAACTTATTAGATATTCCGTGTTAGGAATATCGTAGAATGCACGCTAGCGAGTCTCATTTTGGAAACGACATCACGGAGTCGTAATTAGCTAGCTTTGCACATGGAAATTCAGGTGAGTTCATAACCCCCACTTTTTACTGTTTACGTTTTTGTAAATGTTTTCGGGGTGGAAAGACATGCACGTTTTGCAAAAACATACAAAGTTTTGATCAAACGCAAAACTCGCATTCCTAAATCATATTACGAATGGATTTCGAGGAACTCAAATGATTTACGAAAGGTTTATACTAAACATACCGGTTTTTACAAAACAAATGCGTATTATCGAAAGGTGAATGATTTTCATGACTAGGGATGGGATCATCTGGTGATAATATTGAGGAAGGATCAGTTTTAGAGATTGACGAAGGATCAGTCTTAGAGACTGAGGGAGGATCAGTCTTAGAGACTGGGGTAAAATACATGTACAATGATTACAGACACTTACAGACATTTTTATACATGGTATGGTTAGCTTAAGGAGGGTTTACTACTTAGATCATGTGAGTGGGTAGGCGCAACTTGAGGCCATTAATCCTCATTGTAGGACCGAGGGACAGTAGCGGTAGATCTATCTGGGTGTAGCGAGCCCAGCCCCAGGCCCAACAGTACAGACCTCGCGGTGACTTTGTGCCCGACGCATAAATCTGCTAGGTTTAAGTCTTCCTACTTGCACTTCACACATACCATTGGCTTTGCAAACCATTGGTGATCTCCTTTTTTTCCTTATTGCTACATACCAGGGACATATATACTTACAAAACTACTTGTTCATACAAATTAAATACCATGTTTTATAAAAAATTCAAAGCATAGGATTATGCGGGTATGGAGTCAAAGTCAGGGTGGGCATTGACAGTTATGCGAACATTACAAATACAAGACTTTAAAAATACATGGTTTTTATGAACATAATGTGTTACAAACACAACGTTTCCATATAACTTGGCAAGAAAATGACTTTTGGTTCGTTTTCTCAATACTATTTCAAAAACCGGTTATTCCAAAGATTTATTTCAAGTCTTTCACAACTCAAAAGATTTATTTCAAGTCTTTCACAACTCAAAAGATTTATTTCAAATCTTTCACAACTCAAAAGATTTATTTCAAATCTTTTACAAACAAACTATGGACTCGCTCAACTTTATGTTGACTTTTTCGCATGTTTCTTTCTCAGGTTACTTTTCTAAGACAAGGCACGGTTGGAATAGGAGAACCATTGGAGACTCGAGTACTCAGTGGGCGTTCAATTTCTAGAAAGTCTTAGCTTTTTGCTTCCGCTGTGCAATGAAGATACCAGTCCAGTCACGCCAATGCTCTGATATTTCGGGGTGTGACAGATTGGTATCAGAGCTATAGGTTACAGCGAATAGGGTTTTCTGTAAAGATACCTGGGCTCTAACCTCACTTTCCTCTGGGAACTTAGAATATTAAAACCTGAATACATACAGAACGCATAGTACTCGAATATGGTCTCCAACCGTGGCCGAAAAACAAACAGTCAAGATTTTGTTTTCAAACATACGCTAAAGTGGTGTTTTACCCACGATACACAAACAGTCGCATACAGTACACAAAGCTCTGAGAGTTTTGGAAACATGCATTTAAAGATCTTCGGAAACATATGTTGAAGTTCATTAAAGGTCATCACGTAGGAACTGCAAATATTGACTCGGGCACACACTATTATCCATATTGTCTATGATATTTTAACTTCCCGAGCAGGCAGCCTACGCATAACGAAACGCTAGTGCACGACAATACATGAAACTCAAACTTTACGTCAACGGATGTCGGAGTACATCACATTCTACGCAAAACGGAACACTAGCGCACGAGAATAGCTGGAACTCAATTTCTACGTCAACGGATGTCGGGGTACATCACCTTCTACGCGGCACGCAACGCTAGTGCACAGGTATACGTGAAACTTAAGCTATACATCAACGGAGGTTGAAGTACGACACATACGACTATCGAGGCGATGCCTTTGAGAAGGAACGATGACGCAAATTTAACGACGACGCTAGATCCCTGTCAGCAGGAGAACTAACGACCAGGAAACGACAACTTGTCACGCGATCCTGCAACGACACGAATCACGCCAGGGAGAAGACGATTGTCTCCGCATTTCCCCCCCCCCCTACCTAACTAACGACGAATACGCTATGTTCGACATTCCATGGTAATGTCACCTAACAATTGGTCGTCACACGAAACCCCAGGTAAAGTCCTCAAATTTCTTTTATTGAAATTTCGAATTTCACACTTACTGAGTAGATTTTTGTATCTCTACTCCTCTTAATGGTCATTGTATCACGATCATTTCTTTACAAGTTACATACATGGTTTTTCGTTGTAACCATGCCTAAAGTTTTCTTGTCAATACATATATTTATTGTCGGATTGCGCTAAAACCAAGTTCGACTGTTTGAACTTGTCCAATACACATATTCACTTCAGAGCATCATATGATGTATTGGGAGCATCATATTCAAAATTCGTTTTAACAAGTGTTTCATTTGTTCCGAGTCGAAGTAAACTTGTTTGGCAGTCGACTCCATTAAATTGTTTGTTGATTTCGACACCTTGTGGTGGTATTTTGAATGAGTTTGAACCTTGCGCTAAACTCATTCACATATCTTATGCACGGATTTAATTATTTATTTATTGATTCAGATTAAATCCGCTTTGATTTATCACATTACAACAGTCTTAATACAATTGTGTGTTAAGACAATGGTACACAAATTCATTTCATATTCCGGTGTACCTCATAACGGTTCTTTCAACATCGATCGAATGCTTTGCGACATTCATTGCTTCTTCACCTTCGATCGAAAACATTATTTCTTTGATGTTCAAATTTCAATTGAAAATTCTATGATGTCATTTGAAACAAACTTTCGGATTCACCTTATTACGCTTTCATTTGACTTCAAACACGGTGGATTTGTTTGATCACCGCTATTATTGAATTATTTAAATCACTACGACCCTTGTGGTGTCAGTACAAATTTGTAGCTTGGGCTAATTATGATTGAGCGTTTTATGCAAAACACAGGTGATACTTGTTCAATCACCTCTATTATTAAATTGTTTCATTCAGTGCGACACCTTGTGGCGTCGGTATGACTTGCAGCTTGCGCTGATCACGATCGAACGTTTCATGCAAATTATTACATTTGAGATTATTGATTCTAAGTTCATCTAGTGGATGTTATTGCTTCTAGAACTCATTTACATGTTATAAACATTCATATGGAATTCGATTGGTCGAAGTTCCTGTTCACTGTTGGATCCTTGTTAACTTGGTCGCACTGGTGACTGCATCATTACGTCTCGTTTCCTTTGACAACAATTTCTGAAACACATCCCTTTTAAACCGTTGGGTTCTTATTGTTGAGGAATGTCATGATTCGAATAAGTCTTGTTTCGATTACGCGGTCATTCACTTTGTTATTATTCGGACTTACCTGCAAACAACACAATTCTGAGGAGATAACATAGTCTAAATTTCGAGGACGAAATTTCTGTAACAGGGGGAGAATGTGACAACCCGTGATTTACGGCACCTAATTACATGATTAGCAGATGATTAACGCAATAATAATTAGTGTTTACAGAGCAAATTAACTTAATTAGGCCTTTGGAGTGCCCAGGAACGTTTATCCGACTTTACAGTGCGCGAACAGTGGTTTACAGAGAAGCCTGTGAAACGTTAAACGGCAATGAACTGATACCGTACAAAATACTGACAACGCCGACAAGTATGAATGTTACACGAATATTTTATATCTATGAAATAAATTTTGTGAATTTATTGGGCTTCCGTGCGACACAAATGCAACATGAACTAAAAACGCGATAGCAGTAAACGCATCGGCAACAAAACGGAAGCGACGGAGACGCCTGTCACCTTCGAAACTTACATTTTACGCTATATTTAGCGCCGTAATTAATTTTAGTAACTACAGTCGAAACCGGATCGAAAAACGGATTAAGGATGGCAACGATACAATTTTTCGCGATTATTACCGTAATCGGCGAACGGGCATGCAAACAACGACTACCGATCGTATTTTTGTGTATTTTAATTTTTGACGTTAAACGGAGTTCAGGGTTTTGACAACGAGTCTCGTAGGAATTACGGGCCGCTTACGCACGAGATGGGCTTGTGGGCCCTGGGCCCAAGCCTAAACCTATACATAATATTTTAGATCTCTACTACAAGATTTTTCTTGTAGATCTTTCCAAAAATCCCTTCATGATCTAAACAAAATCTCTATAGATCTAAAAATCTCTACAAAATCTGGTTAAGTCACACCAAAATCTATACAAAATCTTTTGTAAAGATTGTTGTATCAAAAATTAGATTCACAAGATCTCAATAATCTTTATAAGGTCCATACCCCTTCTTGAATTGTGCAGACAATCACCCACACACTTAAAAGAAACCCATATCCCCTTCCCTCATTCTTCAGACAACAAACATACACATAAAACCTCACCCTCTCAAACAAGTGGCCCTTCATCCCACTGCTCTCCTCTCGTGTGACACCAGCGATCGGAGACCCGGGTTCCGGCCGGTTCCCTTCTTCTCCGGCGAACTACAACAGCAACCACACCACCACCACAGCGGCGGCGCTGTGGTGGGTGGTGCTGTGTGACGACTCGAGCAAGAACAAGCAGAAAGAGAGAGAGCTGAAGAGATGAGAGAGAGAGAGAGAAACGGAGGCGGAAGCAGCACCGCCGCTCACGGCGGCGGAAGAGGCAGCGCGACGGTGGTGTTTCCGACTGGTTCCGGTAAAACCCCTCTCCGATTTGTTTCCTTTTTGTTTTATTTCTTCTTAAAACTGATGTCCGAAGATGATGATGGTGATGTTATCCGGTTGGTTTCACGCTTGGCTCGGACTTTAACTTCAGGTTCGAAGGCGGTTCAGCTTCGAGTTTGGGTTTCGGGTAAACTCTGATCAGCGGATCGGTCACCGGGTCAGACGGTTCGGTTACGGGTGCAAGTTTGGTTTCGGGTCAGACTTTATTTTGGTTTGAGTTTTGTTTCGGCTCGTTCGGTCCACACGGTCAACAGCTCGGTTCGGGTTAAACGGCTTTGGGACAGCTCTGTTCAGGTGACTCGGTCAAACCGAGTCGACCTGGTCAACTCAGTCAACTGAGCCGGTCAACTCAGTCAACTCAGTGAGTTGACTCGGTCAGCTCGGCTTTCGACATAAGAAGATGGCAAAGATTTTACGGCATAATACACTTCATTATTCTTATAATCTTATTTATCTCGTGAACGAGCTCGAACCGATACAAACTAGTGCTTAATTTACATTTTGTCGCTTTTACGAAAATTATACATATTGATATTGAGAATATTGTTGAGTTTGACAAAATATATCGACACGTGGTTGTCGGGGGCGTCCAAAAACAGAGGAAACTCTGCCCGTTTTTCGAGAAAATCCGCAAACACAAAAGGCGTTTTATTATCGGATTCAAATAATCTTTTACAAAGACGACAATTTGGATATTATTTCGATAATGCTTTTATAAAATAAAACATGAAATAATATTTTCAATTCTTTTATTACTTTCGACAATCCTTTCAAGTACCAAACAATACGAAATATTTTCGTAAACTTGAATATAGTTTATATGCTATTTCAAAATATCAAACGACACGACGAGTCGGAAATTTATTTACAACAAATAAATATAATTAGTATATTTATTATAAACTTCGGAATTTCGACAACTCCTTTATAAAGTCAATATAATTATTCATATTGTTTCAAACGCCGAACACACATTCGTTTATAAAAATAAATATAGTTATATATTTATTTTCAAACACGACAATCCGACGATTCTTTCATGAATATGACTTTTTATACTCACGTCAAACGCCTAAATGGCATAGACATATACTTTGATAAATATCATACGAGACGTATATATGATACGAATTGGTTATACGTTATTTTCATACAAACTTTTGTACATACACGTACGATTTCTCGAGACAACTAACGCGATTATATCAATATATTTATATACTTTTATATAAATATTCATATATTTTGAACCTCACGAGAACTAAGTCTTTTCGAGACTTCTTAAATACCGACGAATAAACGAATTACGCAAGCATAACTTCTTCGCTTCTTTCAAGTTAACAACTTACCGTCGAATCGTTCGGCTAACGATTCGGTAGAGCTCGGTGACACGTAGACTAGTTACCGCTTTTATTTAGAAACTTATTAGATATTCCGTGTTAGGAATATTGTAGAATGCACGCTAGCGAGTCTCATTTTGGAAACGACATCACGGAGTCATAATTAGCTAGCTTTGCACATGGAAATTCAGGTGAGTTCATAACCCCCACTTTTTACTGTTTACGTTTTTGTAAATGTTTTCGGGGTGGAAAGACATGCACGTTTTGCAAAAACATACAAAGTTTTGATCAAACGCAAAACTCGCATTCCTAAATCATATTACGAATGGATTTCGAGGAACTCAAATGATTTACGAAAGGTTTATACTAAACATACCGGTTTTTACAAAACAAATGCGTATTATCGAAAGGTGAATGATTTTCATGACTAGGGATGGGATCATCTGGTGATAATATTGAGGAAGGATCAGTTTTAGAGATTGAGGAAGGATCAGTCTTAGAGACTGAGGGAGGATCAGTCTTAGAGACTGGGGTAAAATACATGTACAATGATTACAGACACTTACAGACATTTTTATACATGTTATGGTTAGCTTAAGGGGGGTTTACTACTTAGATCATGTGAGTGGGTAGGCGCAACTTGAGGCCATTAATCCTCATTGTAGGACCGAGGGACAGTAGCGGTAGATCTATCTGGGTGTAGCGAGCCCAGGCCCAATAGTACGGACCTCGGGGTGACTTTGTGCCCGACGCATAAATCTGCTAGGTTTGAGTCTTCCTACTTGCACTTCACACATACCATTGGCTTTGCAAACCATTGGTGATCTCCTTTTTTTCCTTATTGCTACATACCAGGGACATATATACTTACAAAACTACTTGTTCATACAAATTAAATACCATGTTTTATACAAAATTCAAAGCATAGGATTATGCGGGTATGGAGTCAAAGTCAGGGTGGGCATTGACGGTTATGCGAACATTACAAATACAAGACTTTACAAATACATGGTTTTTATGAAATTAATGTGTTACAAACACAACGTTTCCATATAACTTGGCAAGAAAATGACTTTTGGTTCGTTTTCTCAATACTATTTCAAAAACCGGTTATTCCAAAGATTTAATTCAAGTCTTTCACAACTCAAAAGATTTATTTCAATTCTTTCACAACTCAAAAGATTTATTTCAAATCTTTCACAACTTAAAAGATTTATTTCAAATATTTTACAAACAAACTATGGACTCGCTCAACTTTATGTTGACTTTTTCGCATGTTTCTTTCTCAGGTTACTTTTCTAAGACAAGGCACGGTTGGAATAGGAGAACCATTGGAGACTCAAGTACTCAGTGGGCGTTCAATTTCTAGAAAGTCTTAGCTTTTTGCTTCCGCTGTGCAATGAAGATACCAGTCCAGTCACGCCAATGCTCTGATATTTCGGGGTGTGATATCAAAAAGGACAGAAGTAGGCTGATTATTAACAAAGAACATACCATTTACCACCTCGTTGTCTGCTCGCGCCTCGTTTGCATTCATGTTAAAGACTCGACCACGAGCCTGTGCCTGATTAGCATTGGCCAACCTCATACACTGATTTCGATAGTGGGTCAAATCCCCATAATTGTAGCAGGATCCAAGAGGATAGTGAGGTCGTGTAGCCTGTGCTGGTTGTTGAGCATGCTGTTGGGAAGGTTGCCGAGCAGGGTTTTAGGCTGCTTGATTCTGGTTTGGGGGAAGATGACATGTGGTCACAAGATGACCAGATCTCCCACAGTTGGTACAGTAACGACACTGAATGTTCGGTTGATGGTGGCTGTTACACATGTTGCACAAAGGTGCATTGCCAATGTACGGTTTCTTGACAGGTGGTTGCGCGGGCTGATTTGGAGCTGCTTGGTTTTCCTGCGCTGTAACAGCTAAGTTCTTGGAAGCCTTGCGCTTCCTAGACCTTCTTGAAGACTCAGATTTCTTACCCTTCTTACTCTATCTCTTGTCATGCGATTGTTTCTGATTCTTGTCACCCTTCCTGTGAAGTTTACCCTTTCTGATTTGCGACTCGATCAAGGTCGCAGCTAACTCGATGGCCTGACGAACGGTGGTAGGGTTGCTACCAGTAACGATATCTTGTACAGGGTCAGGCAGACCATCGATATACCTCTCGATAGCCTTATCAAGTGGGGTAACTATTGTGGAACATAACAAACTCAGTTCCTCATATCTATCAGTATAAGCCCGATGTTCACCACTGTCCTGTTTCAGGTCATCAAATTCCCTTTCTAATGACCTTTGTTCGTGACGAGGACAGAACTCCCTCATCATAAGAGCCCTAAGCTCTTCGCAAGTTTGACCCAAAGCAATCTCAGCTCCGCGATATCTCATTAACCCATTCCACCAAGTAAGAGTCCTCTTTTGAAACACGCTAGATGCAAACTCAACTTTGCGATTATCAGGACACTGAACAAGACGAAAAGTACTCTAAATGGTCTCGAACCACTGCAGGAGCCCAGTTGCTCCTTCAGAACCATTAAACTTGAGCTGTTTAGCCGAATTAAACTGTTTGAAGTTGCACGGAGCAGGTGCATTATTGTTATTGTTGGCTTGGTTGATTTGAGCGATGAGATTTGCGAGTGCAGCAGCCATTTGCTGCGCACTGATAGCCGCCAATTTGGCGTTTGGTGAGCGTCACGTCGAGGAGGCATTTCTAAAAGAGGAAAGCATGAGAGAAAATGAGTGAGATGGCATTGGATAAAATAGAATGCTACAAATATCGAAAAAAAGTAAGGATGGTGGTTATTCGTTCGTTACCACAAAGCAAACAAATGACACACAGTGACAAATCAAAGTAAATGGGTCATAATAATATATCGCGAAGACATGCTTTAGCCTATAAGTGGACACTCACCCCAAGAGTTCCCAGGTAAGAGTGACTGGTCCGATTATTTGGATTTGTACGAACACTCTAGCCTAGACAGAAAACTCGAGGTACAGGCATCCACCCTTCCAGATTGCACGTGTTCACATTATTTAGACCTAAACTTTGATGAGATTTTGAAAATTTGGAAGGCATTAAGCCAAAAACAAATCGTCCAAAGGGTAGGTGATTATTTTCAAAATCGTTTTGGAATTTTGGAGGCTTAAAAACCTTATAACAAATCATCTAAGAATAGATGATTGATTTTCAAAAATCATTTTGGAAAAACTGTGTTCTTGTTGTGGTTGTCACCTAAAGGTAGGTGACGTGTATGTTTTAAGATCTAAACACAAGACAACTTGTGTTAGGGTCCTCGAAAAGTTATAGTTTAGGTCAAAGCATTACTAATAACCTAATTCCCTATAACCATTGGATCTGATACCAAATCTTCTGTCACACCCAAACCGCGTAAAACAACAAACCGCGACTAAAACGTCGGGGAGTGGAGCAGCAGAATTATTGTTTCACAACCATGGCATTAAAAGTTTCATTTTATTTGAATTAAAAAGATTGCACTGTCTTTAAACAAAGGAAACATAACAAAATTTAAACTAGTCTTGCATCTTTTATTGTCACTAAGGCCCAAGTGTAACACGATCAACCCAATGCATCAGCTCCTGAAAACACATGTGAAAATACGTACGTTAGCATAAAAATATCTGTGAGATACATAGGTTTTGTTAATGAAGGATTCATGACTTGAAAGTTGAAAGAAATGTTTAACAAAAGGTTAGTCATGAATCTTGTAAAGAGTTTTCTTTTGTAAATTATACAAGAATCGATATGAAGTTCAAAAGATATTAAGAAAAGTATATGGTTAAGTGAATAACCTAATATAATGAGTTTGAATACGATATGTTGTTTGTAAACCAATATCTTGTGAAAATCTGTCGTTTGTGTAAAATGTATCATGTCTTAGTTGAAATGGTTTAGATAACGCTACGATATGTAATATCATAAAAACACTTATATATAGGAAGTACCAGCGGCGTATCCACCATGCTTTTATCATATTACACACGCCTCGTTATTTAAATCACTTACAAAATAAATACCAAATTGTCTTGTTTTAACCAATGTCAAAATGTTTATGCGTAAACAAAGTCTACTGTCAAATGTAAGTTATGTATGGTATAATCAAACAGTTATGTATAGCAAGCGAAAAGTATCAACTTAAACCATAGGTATAATGTAAATGTGCATTAAAATGTATGTATGGTGAATAACAGTATTTACTCAACCCCATAAGTAAAATGTACAAAACAATGTATTTGATATAAATCATAGTTTATGTCAAAAGTTATGTTTTGCAAAATCCATGCTTTACTGATACAAACATTTATGTGATAATGTTAAACGCATACATTCAAGCCTTGAGACTGTAAAATAAACCTTTAAACGAATCAAAGGTTTATTAAAATGTTTTCGGATTCTGTCATTCCTTACGTCCAAACAAACCTAGGATTCCAGGAAAGGGAGTTGTCAAGTCCTATGGTACCACTACATACTACCGAGTGGCATGATCAGTGTTAATGAACGTATTTTAGTTTCGTAATACAAACCAAATGTCATACCAAATGTAAGCATGCTATGTGAAAACAATGTACTAACTATACTATGTAAACATACGAAGCAGAAATGTCATGTAAATCAATGTGCTAGCATGCTCAGTAAACATACATAGCAGAAACATAATGTAAATCAATGTGTCCATATGCTGAGTAAACATATGCAACAAAAATGTTTATGAAATCAATGTGCTAGCTTGCTCAGTAAACATACATAGCAGAAATGTAATGTAAATCAATGTGTCCATATGCTGAGTAAACATATGCAACAAAAATGTTTATGAAATCAATGTGCTAGCTTGCTCAGTAAACATACATAGCAGAAATGTAATGTAAATCAATGTGTCCATATGCTGAGTAAACATATGCAACAAAAATGTTTATGAAATCAATGTGCTAGCATGCTAAGTAAACATACATAGCGAAGCATAATGGAAATCATGTACGATATGCGTACTAATGAACATAGCAAGTATGTGTCATGAAAGCACGAAAAGCACGAAAGTAACAGGTAGGCACATGTGTATCACCCTAAAATATTTGAAAACAGTAAAAGAGGGGACTATGTACTCACTTGATATTGCTTAGAAGACTTGACATAACAATCAAATAACGCTAGAAGGATCACAGAATCAATCGGCACCTAATATAGGAAACTATGTTAATAACCAGACCTAAATCGGAAGATCGGATAAAATGAGGTCTCGTAAACCAAATGTGTGTTGGAGCTCATATGTTATGGTTTAACAAAGAATGCATTCTAAAACGGAACCTAACCTAAGTGCTTACGACCCGATATGACCCGTTTACGTAGCTTACGCTACTTTAACGCGTCATTTGCGCAAAAGCGCAAACGAATAGCCTAACTAGTCCTATGACAAGTATTATATGCCCTAACATGTTTAACAATTTAGTTTATGTGACAAAATTTAGGTTACATATGCTTAAAATGAAATTATGCGCAAAAAGGGCATTTTGGTCATTTTCCTAAGGCATATAAACTACCTATCATACAACTAAGTAAACTAAGTGACCATAAGGTATAACCTCAGAAGGTTATTCCCTATACAACTATGACCACAAAATATGTTTGGTCGGATCCTAATGATCAACAAACGGGACGTGTTCGAAAGTCTAAGCGGTTGTTTAGACCGCTTGACTTACGACCCTAAACAAGCACTAAACTAAAAGTGATGGAGTTAAAAATGTTAAAACATGTTTAACTAAGATAGAAAAACAGTTTGATATCAAAACAAAATGTTTTGATACCCAAAAATAGTTTCGTTGCAAAATACGCATAAACACGTATTTTGACCGAAACTTTAACTCGTCACTTCGACTAACCAACATGGTAATCAGTAGGTATAGTCACAAGGGACTATAACCATCGTGATTACGCTCACGTTGCAAAGTTCAAACGAACTTTGTGTTGACCAATCAAGGTCAAAGCAGAAAGTCAAACACTGTTTGACTTTCACGCTTGAAAAGCATAAACAAGCATGAAAGAAGCTTACAAAAGGTCCAAGCAAGGAAGTATTGATCCAAAAACTCAGGTATGAGGTCTTAACTTCAACTTAGAGCAGATTTTGAATCAATGTGTGATGAATGAGAATGATCAAGGTGGGTATTTATAGGAGAACTTGAATTAACAATATCTTTCCAAGTGTTTTTGCGCAAATCAAGGTATGATCTAAGTCATACACTTGTGGCACATAGATTACAATACAATGGGATCTCAAAACAAGTCCATAGTATCAAAAATCAGGGATTAAAACCACTTAAATCAGCTTCAACGACCAGATTCAATGCTTCTGTACTGGCAGTCTGTCGCACCCCATGAAGACTCACACATAGTCTTACTCGGCCCGCCAGGGCAACTTTGACAGATTGTCAATTTTGGTCCCTGAATGCTATTAACTTGGATTTTGGTGTTTTTAAGCCTCGTTAACCCCATTTCAAGGCTCTACAATGAAGTTAAAGCATAGGGAACATGAAATATGTTTAAAAACATCTCGGATGTCGGTTCGTTTGCTCGTACGGCCACGTTATTCGGTTAATTACGACGAAACATGAACGGACGCGAAAAACGATCCAACTTACGCGACGAATGGAAATTTAGTATTCCAAACACTAAAATGAAATATTTTAATGATTACAAAAATTTTTGGATGTCCGGATATGTTCAGAACGTAAGATATGCGCGTAAATGCAAAATTATGCACTTTTTTGACGCTTTTAGTCCCTGTTTGACCAAATAAGTTTATTTTTGCACACCGAACCCTCAAAGCCTATTTCTAAGCTATGTAAAGTATATTTATGGTATGTTTAACTTATGATCGTGTTCTGGAATGTACGTTACTATACGAATCGGCATACTTTCGCAGTTTGTCGCAATTAGTCCCTACGATCGAATAAACTTGTTTTTGCCATACCAAACCCTTTAAAACCTATTTCTAGGTGATGTAAAGGTTATTTAAGGTATGCTAAGCTTATATTGATATTCCGGAGTGTTTTTCGTGTTAAACTAATTACGTTTACGCATCAGTTTGCTTATAACTCTCCAAAAAGCGATTTAGAGTTTGAAATCGAACAAAATCAAAACATTTAAAATGTCAAACATAAATGAACAAACATTGGGATTAAATCACTTGTTTTATTGATAATTGAACTGTTTAGAGCTAATACAATGATTACAAGCACATATGTCACAAAGACGACAAAAGAGAAAGGAGAAAAAGGACAAAGGGTCGTCTTCAAGAAACGAAGATCCAAGAGATATAACCGGTAGATTCGAAGAATACAAGGCCATGAAGAAAGAGTTGACGGATGTTAAACGTTTACGAGAAGAAAAATACTTGACCTTGGCGGATGAGCAACGAGAGGCGTTGCGACAAACTATGTTCGACAAGGACTTGGAGACGTTTAACCGGCCTCACGACAATGTTAATAAATTTAACCCACTTCTCTACATCTCTACTTCTTCTATCTCTATATTTTTTTTTATAAATTTAACCCACTTAATCCTCTACACCGACTGGTTGGAAGAAATTGGGTTGAAAATGGACACATTCAATTTCATCCAACAACAAAGAATCGAGATGAGAAAAAATATCCAAGCCGCATACGATAAAAAAAGCATCTCTAAAAGAAAAACGCGAAGATATGAAATTTTTCGTCATGCCCATCGATCAACTTAGCCGCCCAGAATTGGAATTGACATTGCAATTAAAACAAGAAATCTTGAAAAAATATGATATGGATAAATCATGAACTTTTTAATCTTTTTTTTTATTTTATGTAGTTTTTTTCTTAATTTCATTTGTAGTTTTTAAAAATTTATATGTAATCTTCTATTTTAGTTAAATTAAATTTTAAATAGTTAAAAAAAATTAACAAAGTACACACGGCTGGCCACGCCAACCCACACCTAACCCAACCCAAGCCCCACCACGCCACGCCATACCTCGTGGATTCCACAGCTGCCACTTGTGGATCAATGCCCCCAAACCAAGCCCCCCACACCCTACAGTCTTAGTTTTCAACCCACCACATGTTTGGTTCACATGTTTAATATTGTTGTGAAAACATTACAAATCACTTTCATATCAATATATATCTATTGTCTGAATGTTTGTGAGGACCGTCATGATTCGCCACCATACACTTGTACCAACTCACAAACAAATATACTACACGTTTTTGTTACTAGCAAACATGCTAACACCATCCAAATTTGAACTTCTGAGAAGAAACGGTTATTGGATCAACCCAGTGACTAAAAACGTATTTAATTAACTCATTATTTTTAAGCATAGTAAGATTAGATGAATAATGGGTTGCTGGTTCTTGTAGCCTACTTCAGTTAACTTTTTTTTTTGGAAATTAAACTTCATTAAGACAGCGGGATCTCCAAGACGGAGAACACCGCGAAAACCAACTACATCATATCAACATTAAAATTACACCATGATCTCCAACTCACGCTACCAACCATAGACCTATTCGTAAACCACAGAAAACCCAAAGCTTTAATATCAGACACAATCTCACAATCTGAGCGACATTCACGTCTACGTGTCGAAAATTTTTATCATTACGGGCCTTCCAAATTCGCCAGCACGTCAACACGAACACCCCATACACAATAGCCTTCTTTTTTTCACCTATTATATCCTGGTCGAACCACACCTGGATATCTGAAATCGAGAACCAAAAAACCGGAGGAACTTTACACCACGACGCTATACCACACCACACCCCACAAGCCAAACTACATGCCGTGAAAACATGATCTGAAAAGTTAACTAATATACGTTCCATACAGGCTCTCACCGGTAACTATATACATGTTCTGAAATGTTACTTGGGGTTGGGGGCTTGGGCGCACCAATTCTTAAATGGTAGCATTTTGATAAGGTCCTTTTATAAATATATATATATATATATATATATATATATATATATATATATATATATATATATATATATATATATATATTTATCAGGGGCGTACCCATCCTAAGCCAAGGGTGGCGCACCCCATGAAAAAATATTTTTTTAGTGTTATTTTTCGCCGGAAATCCCGACCGCACCCCTTGGAATTTTTCACCTGCACCCCTTGAAAATTTTCAACCGCCCCACTTAGAAAAAAAGTAATTATTAACCACTTATTCACTTAATTATTTAATCCAATCAAAGCCAAACCCAACCTAAAGAAATTTTCAACCACCCCACTTAGAAAATCTGCAATCAATTTTTATTAACACAAGCTCAAACCCAACCTAAAGAAATTTGAACTAAATAAAATATCCCAAACCCATTCACCCATTCCATTTCCAAATCCAGCCCCCAAAAAAAACTCCCAGCGACTTAACGCCACTGGTCACGACCTGGTGGATTTTTTTTTACCGGAAAAACCAAAATTCCGGTTGGACCGACCCATATTACGTCAGAATTCCAATATAGAAATACTATGGTTTATTTATTTATTTTGTTTTATGTGATAATTAGGAGAAAATATAGATGTGTAAGGGTTTAATCTTTTTATATTTTTTATATTTTTTGTTGTTCTAGACTTGTAGTTAAATGATTTTGTTGTTTTATTTATAGCTTTGTTTGTTTAAATGATTAGTTACAAGTAACCAACATTTAATATTAGGGCTTGAATGTTTAAAAATCTAATTGAAAGTTATGGGCTATGGTTGAATATGATTGTTTATTTTGTTTAAGTGTTTAGTGTTGTTTTATGAACTTATGGAGCAAATTATATGTGTTACGAATAATGGGTAAGAATGTAGTAAACTTATGGGGTGTTTAATATCTTTAGATGATAATTTGGATATATTTCAAAAAAAAAACATATAGGGCACAATTTTAAATACTTTTATAATTTGTAATGAAGTTTGACGTGTTTTTGATGATTTATAAATTTTAGTTTGATGTTCTTTTGTCTTACATGATCCGACTCGACCCGCTATGAACCAATATTTTTATACAACTAGGGGCCTAAAATCTTTGAAAATTTTCCGCACCCTCAGAAAAAATTACTAAGTCCGCCAGTGATATTTATTACATTTTGTTTTATTGTTAACTGTTTTCCATAGAAAGAATCATCTTCTAGGATACAGGGATTAGGTGAAGAAGACCCATCTCTTCCAAATAAGTTGGATCTCATCAAACTTCAAAATAGTTATATATGAATTAAAAAGTTTACAGAATGTTTTAATTGGTTAAATAATCCCTACAACAATTCTGATGAGCAGTATACTATAGAATTAGTCACAAAAGTCATAAATTTTGCATCTAATAAATTGTAGGGTAGATGTACAAATAATTTTTTTTTTGCATTTTATCAAATAAGTTGAGTCTATCACCAAATGCAAATTTGTAAAGATACGTGCATTGTTGTCATGTAACTTCACATAAACCAAAATTAGTAACATTCAAAATTATGTTGAAGTTTTTGAGAGCCACATACCTAAAAATATCATATAAACTAACGTTGTAGAATATTTAATCGCCTTTAATCAGCCAAGCTAAATTACACTCTCATTTGAGTTATTTGTTATTACACCGGTTAACATCTAAAACCGCAAATCATAAAAGAAGCGACTTATCAAATAAGTGATATATATACATATACATGCTACTCTTGCATTTTATTTACTAAAACAATATACATACAGTTCTTACCCAACAATATTATTTAAAACAACAACAATCCTAAGATACAACAAGTAAACATCGTTTATTTATAAAATTTTGATACTACAAAAGTACACCTAATAAACTAGCCAATGATGGGTGTTTTAGTCACCAATCCCTCAGCATTCACCACAACCCTCACACGGTTGGACACAAACATCATATCCGTGGGAGAATTTTCAGATATTATGATAGCATCAACTAGTGGATTTTCTTTCTCAATTATCGCTTTTGCCACTTCTCCTTTTTCCCCTACAAGCTCTGGCCATGAATTCTTTCCTGGTACAAAGAAATCGGGTACACTTTCGTCGGATATGACATCGGGCTTACCTTCCACGGAACATCTCACTTTCCCCATCTTGCTCATCGATGGCAATCCTGATCATGATTAACAACTTTCGTTAAAATATGTGTAACTACATGTATATATATTTGACTCATTATATGTATGATTTGTTTATTTGAAACATACGAAGAACTGGAGAACCGCGGGCAGTGATCATTGGCTTTTGGAGCAGAGACAAGGAGGGTGATGAGATTGGAAGGGAGGTGGAGATGGATGCCATCTTCTTCTTCACTAGAGTTGCAAGAACTTGAAACTTTAAAAATGGAGATTGTTGTTGAATGTAAAGGGGTTTGGTTTGTGCTATATATAGACTTGAATGGTTTATGAAAATTATTATATTTTATTTATTCAACCAAATAAATTGAAATCTTTACATGACCAATGGTTTCACTCCACGTCGCATGGCATAGCTACATCGTAATGAGATATTTGGTTTCTATATTTATACGCCTAGTATAGCCCTGTTTAGGCCTGTAAGCGGCATATAGAAGCCTCGACAGGCATGTACATGTCGTATATGTGACTGATTTGACACTGTACTAGGTTTCAACCCTGGTTGAAGACATAAACCCTATATGTTGCGTACAGGTTTGTAAGTGACGTACATAGTGGTCTCATTTTTGGTATCTGGTTAGAGAAATAAACCCTACACGTCACATACAGGCCTGTAGATGACGTATATAAAAGTCCCACTTGCGTATGCAGATAGGTAACAAGGTATGTGAATATGCACACCCTTCTTTATATCGTTAATAATGCAAAAAACACATAGCTTTTACGTTCTAGGGAATGAACCTCTATGTATGATAAGTTAATAAGCATATAAAGGGTAATTGCACGGTACCCCTGACCACGGAAGGGATCTCCCTTCCCAAGCTAGCGACCCGGCAACGCTGCCTGGCGGTGAATACCCAGCCGAGTTCAAGGGGAGCGAAAAGCCTGCAAGCAGGATTCGAACACGCGCCACTTTGCACTCCCGAACTGGTTTAGATGAGTGTCGGTGGCCACTAGGCTGACACCCCATGGTTAGTTAATAAGCATATATACCATGTAAAATGTGTCCTTAATAGTGAATTTCCATATTTCAACGGTTTTATACAGGATCTTAGTTAAAAATTTAATTCTTCACCCCTAACCCGCCGAATCATATACTTATTCATGTTGTTCCGTGCCATACCCACTTAAAACAGTGTGGTGCTTAGGTCGACCCTTTTATGTTCGTTTGTTAATATAAGTAATGGCACGTGTCTTTAGTAAAAATTTAAACAAATAATTACTTCTTTTATGTTCATTGGTGTCCTTTTAATTGCTTTCGTTGATTTATCTCTCATTCCGAGCTAACAACCTTGAGTTTATAAATGGGTGGTTTGAACTAATAAATGAATTTTTTGAAAGTGAAGAGTTGACGAAACACTTCAAAAGAGAATTTATTTCACCTTTAGAAGTTAATTGTTAAAGGAAAGTTAAAAATTAAAATTTCGGGTGAGAAACAGTTTAATGTGCGAATGTTACAAATAACTAAAGTAACTATGCTTGAACTAAAGTAATTATCATTGTGCTACTTCAAAACTATATCTTAATTGTTTGTATTTCATCTTAACAAGAGGAGCTGACATCATAACAACAGGATGAGGGACAACGCTAAATCGGATCTTGGTGTTTCTCTAGTCCCCCACCCACACCGACGCAGATTTGGGTAGCAACAATGCTAACTTGGGTGAGACTTGTTTAGGTTATGTAATTTATAATTGCTAACTTTAGGTTATGTGATCATCAAAAGACAAATTAAGAAAGAGCCCCCAATTTAACAATCAATAAATGAGGCGGTCATTGTGGTTTTACATCGCTTGTGGCCCTCGAAATAGTTGAACAACGGAATTATTCTAGGTACAAAAATATGACTTTAATTTTGTTGATGAACCATCTATCCATCCCAAAACTAAGTAAGCTTTGCTACATACAACCCCTTATAGCCTATATAGGCGAGCCGTTAAAATCTGCTTTCATCATCAATCGATGTTAAACAAGTCTTCTGATCCAAACTGAAGATGATAATATCAGCAAAACCCGAATCAGATAAGGCATTAGTTAGTCATGATCTGTATATTTGGATCTAATGTCAAAGATATTAGCTGGTCCGATTTCACTAGCAAATCAATCTTCACCAGGGCCAAATCTAATTTAACCCCTCGAGCTTAATGAACACCCAAAATTCAAGTAAAATACGGTAATTAACATGGAACATCTTAACAGTTAACACAAACGGCTTCATGATTACATAACTATAACTATGAAGCTCATATATTACAAACTTTATTTACCAATGCATTCGTACATAATACATGAGTTAGTTATCCAATTTTGATATGATTTGCTTACTTCACATACAATATGAGTTAGTTATCCAATTTTGATATGATTTGCTTACTTCACATACAATGATACAAGATTCAGCCATGAACTCTTTCCTGTATTAATTATCCAAATAGAAATCTACTTATTTGTTCTTACAACAAGAGATTATTTAACTGTTTGTCCCAATAATGTAAATATCTTAACCTTGACAGTCAATTGACATTCTTGATTGTGCATTGAAGAACATAGAGAGAAATGGTATAAATAGAGTGTAGGATAGTTATGGATTCTTCTATCAACTATTGAAAGGTTGAAGTTTTTCGAGATGCGAGAATTGTTAGGCGTCAAACATTTGGTGAGTTGGATTCACAATTAGGGTGGTGAACTGGTGATTGTTGGAACAATTATGGTTGAAGGAACAAAGAAGATAATATCGAAGAAAAGAATAACTCAAATTAGGTTCAAGTCGAATTAAAGTTTAGATTTTTGTTTGGGTAAATTACACTTTTCGTCCTTTATGTTTGTATTGAATTGCAATTGATAGCCTTTAACTTCAATAATTACAGGCACAATAATTTATTTGCAAAACTCCTTACACTCTACGTCCTTTAACGCTAAGCAGGTTAAAATTTTTGGTTAAATATGACATGTAACTTGCACATGAGGGTATATTAGTAATTTGACCTATTATATTTAAAAACATAAAAAGATTTAATGTTAAAACCCCTTTCTTTCTCATCACTCTCTCTCTCTCTCTAATTTGATAAGGGTCCTAATAAATCCACATGGTATCATCTTATTCTTACATGGTGTATACGGGCTGTATAAGGTTATACGGCCCGTATATAATAAAACAAACTGACAAAAGCAGTCTTTGTCAGTTTATTTTATTTTATACGGGCCGTATAACCTTATACTGCCCGTATACACCATGTGAGATAAGGTTTTAGGGTGACTGTATATAATGCTCGTATAATGTTATACTGGTCGTATAACATTATATTGCTCGTATACAAATTGTATACGCCTCGTATAATGTTATACGGTCCGTATACATGTAAAACAAAAAAAAAACATTCTATTGCATCTATTTCTGTGCAACAACATTCTATACGGGCCGTATACACCTAGGGATGTGAAAATAAGATTATAGGGATGTGGAAATAGAACACCCCTTTGATAAATGAATGGCATCAAATCCATCTCAACAAATCAAATCCACCCCCAGCTACCACCCCTACCACCTGCTACCTCAACCACCTGCCATCTTCTTTCTTGCAAAAAAGTCAAGCCGACTTGGAGACTGGACGAACCGGAACACTGTACCCACCGATTTCAGAGTCGCCGGAGCTCCGGTGATCGTTTATTCGTCGGATTTACTCGATTGTTGCCGTACATTTACTTCTCACCATCGATGGTGTTATTCCTCTCTCCCAGTGCATGATTCTCCATCAGATCTGGTGACTTTTCACTTTTTTTTTTCTTTTTTTTCGTCTTTCTACTGTATACTGTTGTTCATGGCTATTTCTTAGATTAATCTATGTTCCAGATCACCTTTATCCATCTGTTTCATATTCTTCTTATGGATGTTTTTTTGTACACAGATTAGAACAAACCACACTTGAAGGAGGGGGACAGGTGGTTTTGCTACCGGAATTCAAGGTGGTTTGTTGGACGGGTACAACGGTCGGTGGTGGCGGCTGGGATACGGTGGCGGTGGGTAGCTGGGAGAAACAGACAAGGTTTTATGTTTGTGTGTCTATATATATATATAGCTTTTATACAAATGAGTAAAATAACTGATCTACCCTTATGTGCAACTCACATGACTAGACTTAACTGAGAGTTTTAACCTAATTAGTGCTAAAGGACGTAAGGTGTAATGCAGTTTCCAAATAAAGGATTGTGACTGTAATTATTGAAATTAAAGGTTATCCATTGCAATCCGATACAAACATAAAGGACGAAAAGTGTAATTTATCCTTTTTGTTTTATGGTCTTGTTATTTGTTATCGTATTAGATTATGATTGGCGGATATAATCTTACAGATATCAGCTGGTCCGATTTCATGAGCAAATCAATCTCCACAAGATTTTGTGACCAAATCTAATTTGAACCCTTCCAACTCAATGAACACCTAAATATCAAGTAAAATATGGTAATTAACACCGAACATCTTAACACAAACAGCTTCACTATATGTTACACATCTTATTTATTAATGCATTGGTACATCATGTATTTATTTATCCAATTACAATATATATGGTGACTGCACCTCCTAGTCCCTAGCTCAATCGACACTGAGCTTAGCCAATGAAAGGACGTCGAACGACCACCCCATTAGAGTTCACCCACACCCACACACGGTCACATCGAACATCAGTTATGACTGAATCCCTTCCCTCCACTACCACAATAGCATCAACCCGAGGATTCTCTTCCTCAATCCTAGCTTCCGCTGCTTCTCCCCTTGCCCCAACAAGCTCGGGCCACGAACTCTTTCCTGTATTAGTTATCAAGATAGAAACTTGTTTATTGGTTCGTCCAACAGGGATTGACAAAATGTTTGTTCCAATGATGTGAAGTAAAATAACCTAAGAAGTTAAAAAAGAAGCTGGATTTACCTTGACAATCTGTTGACATTCTTGCTTGTATATTGAAGAACATGGAGAGAAAGGGTATATATATAGAGTTTAGAGTGCACATTTGCGTTACGGAATCTTCTTTCAACCGTTATCTTTTTCAAATGTTCCCATTTTGGTTTGCAAAAGTAGAATAGTCTTTGATGAAAAAATCAAGCTTGCTATTTTTGTTGTTGACTTTAAACATGTAAGACAGATTGACCAACATTTCGTGAGTTTATGAATTAGAGCATGTCTTTAATCATTATATGATAAAAGTTTGCTTTATTAATTATAACATTTTAGATATAGGTATGGATGAACGATCATGGTTAAAAAAGAGTACGACATTTTTTGAGTTATCATTCAACATTCATTGAGAGTTGCATTCAGTTTTCTTCTTTATCTTGAGATTAGGTTTATAGAAAGATTTAGAGTCATTTTACATGTAGAACTTATAATTACAATTATATATGTAATATACACATCATAGACAATAATTTATCCAGAATGATGAATCATATTTGGTTGTGGTGATCATATGCGAGACGCAGTTTCTTTAAAATAGTTTCATGGTGGATACAACCACCAAATTTGTAGTTGTAGTTTATGAGATCAACTTATTGCTAGTTCTAGAATAGTAGATGGTCTTTGGTGTTTAATATTTCATGAAACAGACGCACGGTCTCTTGTATTAATAACAGAAATATTGCATAATACAGTTAGAAATTACTCAGCTTGAAAAGAAATAGTAAAGTTTTTTTCGGGCCACAATAATTTTAAATATTGTATATCAGCTCAATGTAACTTTCTTTAAATCTTTAAAACTTGGATATATTATAGTAAAAACACATAACTTTTTTTACATTTAACTTCACACCTATGCTATAAATAATACACGAATTTAACGAATACAATTTTCATATGATTTACTTAATAATCTGCATTTATTAACTTTTTAAAAAAAATCTAAATACGTAGTTGGGTGTAAATTTGTTTCTCAATGTTCGGGTATTAATATTGTTGAAAACAGAGTTATGTTCAAAATAGAATATTTTTTATGTTGTAGTCTAGATATATATACGAGTTTCAATACCATACCAGTATTATGAAGAGCGGAAACGATACCAACCTAATGCTTGTTGTAGTGCATGGAGAATCCCACTAGTTTTGTAAAAATATATGTGTACATGTGTGTATGAAAGATTATGTCCCAAACACATATATAATAGTAGATATTGTTTCTTCATCATATTTAACCTAAATAATGATGTCTAAATTAAATATGTTTATCTTTCTAAATATGTTAATTTTCTTTAATTTAAATAAAAACTTTTGTAGCTATTTGAGATTATATATTACAATCATAGTATTTCAGCCATAGTCATATAGCTTACGATATTTAGGTAGAACATATTTAAGTTGTATAGCCAAATACGTAAATAGAGTGTTAACTCATTCATGTAACCCTTAGTATCAATGCTTTCGAGCAATGATAACCTTTTAGGGAGTATTAATATTGTAAATATTCTCTCATTTACATCAGTTTTTCCTAACATTTTTTACTAGCGAGTATGATTAATTTATAAAGAATATTTGGTTGAACGTCTTTCTGTAGTATGATCTCCCTTTACCACCGAAGTCATCCCAACCTCTTACGCACACAACTCTTATGCGAACACACACATCTAGCTAGATATATAAAAGGGAAAATAAGACCAAAATCACTTTCAAAACTATCTACCTCCCGCATCCTTTGAGCGGCGCATCATGCACAGGATGCGCCATGGAATTGGAATTGGACACGTGTGTCTGCACTTAAGGCCCATGCGGCTGGGAAATTGGTGTATAGATGGATGAGATATTTGTTCAAACTTAAAACAACTTTGAACTGTGAAAGAAGAGACAGGAAGTGAGTGAGATATATAGCAGGAGGTTGTGTTGTGATTTGAAATATATGCGTCTAGGAAATTGGCCACGTTTGAGTGAGATATATAGCTCGCGCGAACAACCCAAGAAGGGCGAGATATATTAAAAGTGAAACTCGTCGGAAACCTGCAACTCGCCAGAAGTTTGTAACCGAAGCAATTAAAGAAGTTTGCAACTTGGCAGAGACGATTGCAAATTGTCGGTGACGACTAAAATCTCACCGGAGAGGTCTGAAATCTCGTCGGACACTTCAGAAATCTAGTCGGACGCTTCAGCTCCTGAAATTTCTCCAAAGACGCATCTCGTGCATGATGTATCACTCTGTTGATGCATTTTATGTGGCATTTGATAAGAGCCAAGAAATTTCTCGAACCTGCATGAGGGCCACGAAATACATCAGCATGCGAAGAACCATTCACATGCAATCTCAAGAAGAATGTTCTTCTTGGGTTTGGTTCTTCGCTGGCAAGTGTTTAAGAAGTATCCCTGGTAGTTCGTGGGGTTCCAGATTTCGTGGTATATGGTTCTTCATCAGGTGAGTCCACGAATGACCATCATCTTTTGTGGATCAAGTCTTTCGTGGGCCTTATCCTTTGGCCCAGTTATGTTTCGTGGGTCTGCATATGTCTTGGCTATAAAAGGGACTTGCAGCAAACAGTTTCAAGACAAAGACAGCACACCAGTTGAGCTTAGAAGTTTTTCTTGTGTAAAATTTACTTTGTAACTCTTCTGAAATTTATACAAGTGAGCTTTAACTTTGAATCCTTCTTGTATTTTGTGTGTTCTTTGGCTTGGTTGCATACCAGCTTGGATTCCGCACTTGCGAGTGTGTTAAACAACAAGGATAGGTTGTTCTAGATCCTCCTCTAGGGACCTACAAAGTGGAATCTCTTCCTTGTTAAAACCGAGCTTTGTGTCGTGTTTTCGAACAAATCTTTGAAGGTTTTCTTAAAATTTACTTGTGTTTAAAACAAGATTTTCAAGTTTCTGAAAGTAAAATGGGTTAAACAAAAAAAAACTTTGGAAAACTTGTTGCTTGTTAAAAATTTTCATAAAAACCTTGTTCAAACACATGGAGACATGTTAAAATTTGGTTTTTTTTAACATTTTTGGCAAAAATCTTGGTCGATATAATTTCTGGTGAAGTGTTTTGCCGGAAAAGTAACCAGAATTTTTCTTTTTAAGCAGATAAGATTCAAAACTTTTCTGAAATCCTTATCCGGTTGTTCACCAACTTTCACAGATATCCATACCTGCGAATCACCTAAGTCAACGAAAAACCCATTTGTTTTTGTCTTGTTTCAAAGAAAAACCATTTCAAAATATCTAAGTCAATGAAGAAAGAGAACTTTTCACAAAGTTTTCACGAAAGACTATAGTTTTTTTTGTTTGGGCCAGTCTTTTGAAAGGAGAAGTCAACGAATTCTCTTGTTTTGAAATCACATTTCACGAAAAATTGTATTCACGAAAAACCTTCACCCTTCCGTGGACATCCATTGGTCTTCCGTGGACATCCATTGGTCTGACCTTGTTCATCGTGGGCTGATTATTTATTTCTTATAAAAGTTAACGAACAATACACACCCACGAAACATATAGTTTTTCGTCCAATAGTGGGCCTGACTTACACATTCACGAAATACCCATGTTATTCGTCTGATCTTTTTTTTCTTTGGGCTATATCAATTGGAAAACACTCTATCTTCGTGGAATTGAAATTGGGCTTCAAGAAACTTCTATTCGTGGACATATTGAATAAACTTATTCACGAAACTTCCTTTGGGCTGACTTATCTTTCTTGGACCTGCATAGTGGGCCTCAGTAGTTTTATTTTTTCGTGGACTTGGTTCAGACTTGGGCCAGGTTGTTGTTTGGGCCTGGGCTCCTACATATTCTTCGTGAGATATTAAGTAGTGGGCTTAACTTTTCGTGGGCTATCATATTTCATGAATATTAGTTGGTTCATAGTTGGTTCAAAGTTGGTTGTTAAGTTGTTTTATTTTCTAAATCATGAGTACACACCTTTGGGGTCAAGCACTTTTAGGATCTCAATCTTCAAATGATCATTCTCATCAAAGTAAACCGAAAATGGCAACAGATATGTATGGTTGGAAACCTGATCCTAATACGGACAACATGTATACAGGAAAGGGTTTAACGCCTTTATGGGCTCAATTTCCCACACCCTTGTCCTCATCCATTCCAACGCAAAAGGGTTCAGTGCCATCTAGGCTTTAGTCTCCCACACCATCAAATAACCCTCCACCATCAAAAGTCAATCTATGGGGTGAGTCTACTTTCGATTATGGTCTGACAGTACAGTTGGGGAACAGTGGTCAAACAAGAACTGCGTTTTATGCCAAAATTGTCAAGGATGTCAGTGATGGTGAGTCCTCGGGAAATGATGACAGTTCTGAACATGGCGGTAGTTCAGTTGAAGATGTTACAAGATCAAGCGAGGATGGATTTGAATATGAATCATCAAGGGAGGTTGTTGATTCTGAAGGAGATGGGTTAATGTATGTGGGTGAATCCAGTCAGGTATGTGTCGATTAACCAAAATTTGATAGGTGTGATAGTTGTGTTGAATTAAGTTCTAAATTGTCCAATTTGCAAAGCAAGTATGACGTAACATTTATCAAGAATCAAAATTTGATCTTGGATCTTTCAAAATGCACAGAGGCCAATATGTTTCATAAAAATCATGAAAAAGGACTTTAAAAGGATAATTGACACATTAAAAGAAGATAATTCCGAGCTAAAGAAAACAGTTTCAAGAAAACAAACTGCAATAAGCAATTACATCAATAGGCTCGAGGAAACACAAAAAGAATTCGCCTGTGTTAAGTGTGAAAGTGAGGCGATCCAGCTTAAGTTAGATAGTTATTCAAACTCGAGGTATGTGCTGGATCACATCATTGACATACAGAAAAAGAAAGAAGATGTCACGTGCATTGGATATTGTAGGACCGTGTTTCGTGACCGAAACCGTGATTCGTGTGAGATCGGTTCAAGACGGGAGAGATTAGAGATAAACAAACAACTTCTTTGTATTAATCCGGTAGTATAACATTACAAATCGGCCCGATTACAAGATAACTGAACTAATACCAAAGGAGTATACATCCAGGGAGAGACCAAGTGGTGATCTCTCCCCCACACAATGAAGCTCACAGGGAACTCTCAAATGAGTTCCCCCTTCTCTCTCAATTTGCAAATGAGACAAAGGGTTGGTATTTATACCCACACCCATTTGTCTAGCAAACACACATGGTCAAACAAATAACCCTCTCGTTTGACCACTTCAAACGAGTGGGTCAATACACGTTCGTTTGACCGTTTCACTAACTATTACAAATTCAGCGTAAAATAATAACTAATCTATTCGACAAGCATCAGACACAAAATCTGCATCAACAAATTCCCCCTTGTCCGTTGCTGTCGAATGCTGAAAATGCAACTGCAATCGATCTTCAGTCAAGTATTCATCTTCTCTGTATTAACAAATTCCCCCTTGACCGATGATCCAGGTAAGTAGTATCTTGACGCTCCTTGTAAAATAGTTCCCCCTCAAAGTATGCATATCCGTGTTGGGTGTTGTGCAATTTCCTCAAAAGGCTCAATTGACTGATCTTCCGCTGATCTTCCAATACTCCAACCGGCATTTGATAAGGGTTCCATTCTTTAAAAACTGCATCAAGTCTTGATCTTCAAGCATACTACATTGGTAGAGATTTCTAGTGAACTGTCTTCTGTAAACCATCTTTGTGGAATCGACCAAGTAATGCACTTTAATCTTCAACATCAACACTCAGGAAAGTCAGCTAGACCAAGTGTATCCCTTGCAAGCTCAACCAAACGGCACGCTTAGTTGAACTACATCCAGATCTCATGGTCTCGCCTTTGTGAAGTTGACCACGTAATGCACTACGGATCTTCAGCATCAGTACTCAGGAAGTCAGCTTGACCAAGTACATCGTTTGCAAACTCAACGAATTGAGTTACCCCCAGATCCCTGTAAAATCCCAAAGAAACATCAAACCCAAAACCGAATCCTGCAGGTCTTCAGCCTTGAACTATCAGCTTTCATAAAGATTCCCCCAGGTCTTCAGTAAACAGCGCTTTGAAACAACTGTCGACTTTAGATACCTGTATGTTTCCGTGCAAAACCCTTCACGCTGGCTGGAGAATTAATTAAAATCCTCAAATATGTGTCTGTGCAAAACATTCCACGCCGAACCGTTAGTATCACCAGAAAATCACAAACTCTACCACCTGTGATTGCGTTTAGAAATTTACAGAAGAAATTCAACATTTGAAAAATTTTTATCCCCCCATTTCTTTGGTAAAATCTCTAAACCTTAACAGATTCTCTCCACTTCAAAGAAACTGTCGTCAAATGTTCACCAATTCCCTCCACTGAGCGGAACTGTCGTCAATCTTCATTGAATGTTCTCGGTTCCGAAAAATCACGAAAACGACTTTCTTCTTTGCATATTCTAGTTGAATAAGAACGTCCCCTAGTACCCCGTAGGATCCGACTTGTATCCCTCCGAAGACTTTGTGAACTCGTTAGGACCGGTATTGACATTCTAGGTTCATTCATTCGTTACCAAATGCGAGAATATGACAATAAACAAAAAGATTTCTTCATTGCATATTCTAGTTGATAAAGAAATTTCGCCTAGTACCCCGTAGGATCCGACTTGTATCCCTCCAAAGACTTTGTGAACTCGTTAGGACCGGTATTGACGTTCCAGGTTCATACGTTCGTTTTCAAATGCGAGAATATGACAATAAACAAAATGCTTTCGAACATTTACGAATAACCGATAACAATCATAAATATTGACGTGCGGAAGTGAACATACCGTTCTTGTTTTTGGCCCATAGTAGTCAAGTCACCAAAATTTGACGTTTGCATCGGTAACCGTGACCACCCCACATTCTAAAAAAAATATCATTTGTTTTCATCAAGCTTCATCATCACACGCGCTCCCGAACCCGTACAAATTTAACGTTGACATGTAGAAGCGCGGTTCAAATAAATTTTGCGAACACCCGACCCCCACTTTGCATCTCACGAATAGAAACGAGTCCACGACTCCATGTCTTGTCTAACACATTTGTTCCATAATCCCAATGCCAAGCCATAAAAATAGACGGCCCAAAAATATATCATCAACTTGCCGTCCCACATTTTCAATCAGACAACATACCCGGATGAGAATTTAATAGGCCCAAATAAAATAACTCATCGTACACATACCTTAGTTTCCACAATAAATCATATCAGCCCAAAAATAAGGTCCATGTGCAATAATACGCTTCAAATTAATCATGTGGCCCCATGGAATAATTTGAAAATCATTAGCCCATCATTAATTTGACCAATCAAATAGCCCCAACTACTAGGCCTTTTGTTGGGTCTAACAATTCCAACACAATTTCATAAATTAGTGGCCCCCCAAAAAAAAATTCTCATCGTGCATTAAGGCCCACTAAAGTTGCAAACCAAAATCAATTAAATTAATAGATGTCATCGGCCCAATCCAAAAGTCAACAACCCTATTTTTTTTTAAAACATCACCAGCCGCTAACTTGAGTAGATAAGACATCCTCAACCTCAGAGAACAACATCAGACATCCTCCTCTTCCTTCGATTCACACATCAGACATCATCTTCTCCACATAAAACCTGCGATTCCACCAACCATACATCCAAAGATTCATAAACATCAAACCCCCGAATACTTACCCAGCACCAAACCTAAAACAAAATTGCAGCCGCCACCATGCCTTGTTTCAGTCGACATCTACCTTATACACCTCCCAACATCATCTTCTGTTCTGATCGGAGCAGATTATCAACGGAGACAAATCAACCCAGCTGCTCTGGTCGGAGATTATATTCTTGGTGATGTTCAATTCAGCAAACAACAGAGAACAACCATCGAAAACACCCATCTTCATAAACATATCCTGACGAAAACCAACTGATTTCGTTGATTCTGATTTCGTCCAAGATCAAGTGATTTCGCCCAGGGTGTTTTCGTCCAAGAACAAGTTGGCGAAATCAGGTGATTTCGTTGACTGGATGAGGTGATTTCGTTGACTGGATGTAGGTGATTTCGTCCAGAATATGTGGGTATCAACAGGAACCCTAGTGTTTCTTACCAGCCGCCAAGAACATCTCAAGAACACAGCGACTGTTCTTATGCAGATCTTGACGAAAATCACACATTTGATGATGAAAACTTGAAAGACATGGTGTAAAACATAAAACATAACCCTCTGATGCATTTCGTGTAAGGTCAGACCCATCCATTCGGGTCAGATCTGGGTTTTTCTCGATTTTCACCATTTTTACATCTTGAACAAAAAGCACAAAAATCACAGATCTAGAGCACATGTGACTTAGTAAACTGTTAGATTTACTAAATCGGGCACCATGGCTCTGATACCAATTGTAGGACCGTGTTTCGTGACCGAAACCGTGATTCGTGTGAGATCGGTTCAAGACGGGAGAGATTAGAGATAAACAAACAACTTCTTTGTATTAATCCGGTAGTATAACATTACAAATCGGCCCGATTACAAGATAACTGAACTAATACCAAAGGAGTATACATCCAGGGAGAGACCAAGTGGTGATCTCTCCCCCACACAATGAAGCTCACAGGGAACTCTCAAATGAGTTCCCCCTTCTCTCTCAATTTGCAAATGAGACAAAGGGTTGGTATTTATACCCACACCCATTTGTCTAGCAAACACACATGGTCAAACAAATAACCCTCTCGTTTGACCACTTCAAACGAGTGGGTCAATACACGTTCGTTTGACCGTTTCACTAACTATTACAAATTCAGCGTAAAATAATAACTAATCTATTCGACAAGCATCGGACACAAAATCTGCATCAACAGATATAATTAGTGTCCCCCACCTGTTAGACACAATTATACCGCAATGCCTGATGAGGAGGATAAGCCTCACTTTGAGCCATCAGTTCTATTAGATGTTGAGGAATTCGCAACTGGACTTGGTTTCAAAAAGGAAGTATCCTCATATTCGGATGAATCAGTAGATGCGAAAGTGTCAATAGCTGAACATAATCAGGATCCTCCAGTCATTGTTGAGGATGCCGATTCTTCAGATGATGAATCCGAGGATACTAACTCAGCACAGTCTGATGCGGTGATCAAAAAAGAGGACATACCTCTCGAGAATCAGATTCTTTATGATCCTTCAACAAAACCGGGTGTGACTGCTCCTGTCGAGATTGTTGAAGCTCATGTTGAAACCTGTGAAAGCGCGAACTTGCTTTATACGTTGATTGGTTCCGACAAAGTTTACTCAAACATAGATTTTCCCATTAAAACGTTAATCAATCCTTGATTGATAAAGTGTTTGAGGATTCAACCTGTAAGTTTTTGGGAAAGTCGAGCCCAAGAGTTGTAGTAACTCAATGTGCTCCTATCCTAAAAGCCGAGGTTAAGAAACAATATGGAAATCAAAGACTTCCAGATCGACAAAAGCAAAATCATGCTAATCAAGGAAAGAGAAAGGGGAAAAGAGCTCAGAACAAGAAGAAGTTTCAAAAGATAAACTTCGTGAAGTCTCAGGGGACTGATTAAATTTAATATTTTGAAAACAAATCAAACACAAATTTTGTTATGCAAAAGAAAATTTTGAAAAGAAATAGTCAAAACCACTACACACAACACACAAACTGTTGTGATGTAGGACCAAGTACCTCAAGATCACGAAGTTCATCATCAAGCTCTTACAATTATGATACTTCGAGGTTTGTTGAGCGGAGATCATGTTTTGAATGTGGTGAGTATGGGCACATTGTCAAAAACTGTCCATATCTCACGAAAGGAAAGGCAAAAGTTGATACCCCCCGTGGTAACTGTTACCATAAAAGATCCATTTCACCAAGACAGAACCCTCGTCTTGTTAAACAACGAGAAATGAAACAGAAAAATAAAGAAAGAAAAGAAGTTGAGAAGGCTTTAAAACCAGAGATTGTCCAAACACAGTCTGTTAAATCAGATGTTGACAGTGAAAAACAGAAACAGATTTGGAAACCAAAATCGGTAACTGTTTGAGGGGGAGCTCCATCAATTCGGAATCATCGGGAAATGGATTTCACAATCCTCGATGATGACAGACGACCCAAGTCTATGAAGGCTTGGGCCCCCTCTCCAACTAATCTCTGAATGAGTGTGCAGGATGTTCCAGGAGGAACTATTGATAGTCTTAGGATTGTTGATAGTGGAGCGTCCATGCACAAGATCGGTGACATAAGTCTCCGAAACATTGTTACATCTATGAGAATGTTGTTGCCTTTGATACAGAGAGAAAGAGAAAACAAGACAAAAAGTCCGATGAAAGTATGATGATGAAAGAATTTGAGAAACTTCAACAAAATGAAAAAAACATTCCAAAGTTTGATTGTTGAAGGATTTGATCGGGTCAAGAGGGTAGATTCAAATGAAGTGTACGCGCTTGCCGCATGTTTGAGATCTTTCAAAAATTCAAGGTTTATACTTTTCACAAGAATGTTCAGCCTTGCTAGATGAACGTGCAGTGTACAATTCTCCATGGTGCGTTGAAGAAAAATGTGTTTCTTGAACAAACCAACCGGGCGTGCGGATACCTTGGAGTAGATTGAACCGCCGCACACTACTTCTCGAGGAGAAAGATGAAGACCTTTGCTGGGGAAAAAGCATGCGGATGAGATCATGTATGGGCCGTCCAAAGATGATGTGTACAAGCTTTCCTACATGCTCCATTTGCCACTTACCAGCCGGACCTAGAGGTTTCTGATCTTGTTGCTATGAAGAGAATTCTCGGTTCATTGAAGTTGCAGCAAAATCGACCTTGAAATCCACACCGGGTGGATATCCAGTTTGGGATAGCACTCAGATTCCTGCCAATGCACGAAGAAGTTGCAGGATTATGGTTTTGAATTTCTAATTTCTCCTATCCTTGTCGATATTTGAGTTGCTTTATGAATTACTAACATCTCGTACAACACTCCTTGACCAAACACATTGATCTTGAAGATCACCTCACACATGATTATTACCATATGAAACTCGTTCATGTTCTTTTGGTCCACACCGATTACCAACGTGCCGACTCATTTTTCCAAAATTCGATAAATCATTTCTGATTAAAAATAATTTTGGTAAACGGCATTGAGGTAAAACATGAGTTAATCTACATCGTGAAATAGTTTTTGTGAATATCTATTTGTGTTTTTTAATTTATCGTACTTTTTGCATTTTAGGGAGAGTAAATTCGAAAAATACAAAAACATTAAAAAAATTGAAAAATACAAAAGCATCGAAAAATTTCAAAAACACAAAACAATAGAAAAGCGAAAATGAGTTTCCTGGTAAGCAAAAGAGAAATTGATAGTACATCAATGGTCTATCTAAACCTCTTTGAACTTAAAATGAAAAACGATAAGCAGCTCTATATAAGATGTATCAGTAGGCTCACAATCATTTTAAAGTGTGTAGGGTGATATAAACCTAAACTGACTAAAGACTATGTGGGAAACGCTCATTGGCATATGGTCTTGGTACCGAAATTTCGTTTGAAAGACTGCCGAGGTTCTGAGATACGTGGTCTTTATGTTGTTTATCATCTGGGTATCATGGTTGTCTCTTTTACCAAAATCAACGGGGACGCAAGTCTAGAACTTCCATGATACCATACATACGTGTACATATCATACAAACATGTATATAATACATGATGCATACGACCTTCAATAAGTGATAAAATATCACATCCCCCCCCCCGAATAAGTGATTCTAAATCACATTTATCATCCGAGAGTCAAGTCCGTCTCTTTGTCAGTACGATGGTACTAACCTGTTCACAGACTTGCTCTTGTGCCCTGCATGCATCGAATATCAAGTTCCTCATTAATAAGTGATTTAATCACATAGGGCTTGTATTCATGCTCAAATAAGTGAGTATCTCACATCATATACGTTGAAAACAGATGATAAATGGTATACTCACCAGTAAGATAAACTCTCATGCATACCTTGATATGGGAATGTGTCGTGTGTGGATGAACACCGGTCGATAAGTATAAATCATACTTAACGTATCCCCTAACCGCAAGTACATATGATAAGTTGAGCTTAAGTGGACAACAATATTGATAATTGTTATATGACGCTTATCTAAATGTTAATTAATTGAATAACAAGAGTGTTTTGGTGTGACCGTACACTGATATGATTCTCTTACCCTCGAAACTCGCAAAGATAATGTCTGTAAATATTTATTTACATTTCTTCGTTTCTACATCTCTGTATATATTTATTTTCTGCTTTCTGTCTTTCCATTTGAAATATTCAAACTTCCAAAAATATTTTAGGTGTGTTTTAATATAAACATTATAAAATCCAAAAAGATTTTATTTCTATTTTATTTTTTATTTCCTGATGTTGGATCTCGAGTCTTTTCCACCTTGAAACCTGATCGAAACCTTAAACAATTGCATCTTCATAAACGGTCGAAGTTAACAAGTTTTGAAAGTTAAAAACTAAAATTTGATCAAATTTTTAAACTTTCAAACTGTTGTCGGTCGGTAGTTGATTGAGAGTTGGTCACATGTGTGTCATTTGTTTATACTGACTATATTCCAAGCGGTTGTTCTCATTACGCGTTTAGCTCTATCGTATGTGCAGATGCGGCATCCGAACCAGCTAAAGGCGAAGAGAACATGTTCGATGACAAGTTGTGGAATGAAGACACGACATGGATGCAATCAAAGGATCAAGATGATCGAGTTGCAGCTGACCACTCATCAACATCACAAGGATCTAAAATTTGAAGATCAACGTCTCACGAGCAACGTTCAAGGGGGAGATTGCTGATGCACCTCCTGACTGTGCCAACTGAAGACATCTGAAGATCCGACAACATGAAGAATGAACCTCACGAGCAGCATCCAAGGGGGAATTTGTTGATGTATTTATGTGGATTTGGCTTGTTTCGGTTCAGACCTTTGGCCGAGGATCATAACTTTGTCGGAAAAGTAACCAGAATTTTTCTTTTTAAGCAGATAAGATTCAAAACTTTTCTGAAATCCTTATCCTGTTGTTCACCAACTTTCACAGATATCCATACCTGCGAATCACCTAAGTCAACGAAAAACCCATTTGTTTTTGTCTTGTTTCATAGAAAAACCATTTCGAAATATCTAAGTCACTGAAGAAAGCGAACTTTTAACAAAGTTTTCACGAAAGACTATAGTTTTTTGTTTGGGCCAGTCTTTTGAAAAGAGAAGTCAACGAATTCTCTTGTTTTGAAATCACATTTCACGAAAAATTGTATTCACGAAAAACCTTCACCCTTCCGTGGACATCCATTGGTCTGACCTTGTTGATCGTGGGCTGATTATTTATTTCTTATAAAAGTTAACGAACAATACACACCCACGAAAAATATAGTTTTTCGTCCAATAGTGGGCCTGACTTACACATTCACGAAATACCCATGTTATTCGTCTGATCTTTTTTTTCTTTGGGCTATATCAATTGGAAAACATTCTATCTTCATGGAATTGAAATTGGGCTTCAAGAAACTTCTATTCGTGGACTTATTAAATAAACTTATTCACGAAACTTCCATTGGGCTGACTTATCTTTCTTGGACCTGCATAGTGGGCCTCAATAGTTTTATTATTTCGTGGACTTGGTTCAGACTTGGGCCATGTTGTTGTTTGGGCCTGGGCTCCTACATATTCTTCGTGAGATATTAAGTAGTGGGCTTAACTTTTCGTGGGCTATCATATTTCATGAATATTAGTTGGTTCAAAGTTGGTTGTTAAGTTGTTTTATTTTCTAAATCATGAGTACACACCTTTGGGGTCAAGCACTTTTAGGATCTCAATCTTCAAATGATCCTTCTCATCAAAGTAAACCGAAAATGGCAACAGATATGTATGGTTGGAAACCTGATCCAAATACGGACAACATGTATACAGGAAAAGGGTTTAACGCCTTTATGGGCCCAATTTCCAGCACCCATGTCCTCATCCAATCCAACGCAAAAGGGTTCAGTGCCATCTAGGCTTTAGTCTCCCACACCGTCAAATAACCCTCCACCATCAAAAGTCAATCTATGGGGTGAGTCTACTTTCGATTGTGGTCTGACAGTACAGTTGGGGAACAGTGGTCAAACAAGAACTGCGGTTTATGCCAAAATTGTCAAGGATGTCAGCGATGGTGAGTCCTCGGGAAATGATGACAGTTCTGAACATGGCGGTAGTTCAGTTGAAGATGTTACAAGATCAAGCGAGGATGGATCTGAATATGAATCATCAAGGGAGGTTGTTGATTCTGAAGGAGATGGGTTAATGTATGAGGGTGAATCCAGTCAGGTATGTGTCGATTAACCAAAATCTGATAGGTGTGATAGTTGTGTTGAATTAAGTTCCAAATTTTCCGATTTGCAAAGCAAGTATGAGGTGACATTTATCAACTATCAAAATTTGATCTTGGATCTTTCAAAATGCACAGAGGCCAATATGTTTCATAAAAATCATGAAAAGGACTTTAAAATGATAATTGACACATTAAAAGAAGATAATTCCGAGCTAAAGAAAACCGTTTCAAGAGAACAAACTGCAATAAGCTATTACATCAATTGGCTCGAGGAAACACAAAAAGAATTGGCCTGTGTTAAGTGTGAAAGTGAGGCGATCCAGCTTAAGTTAGATAGTTATTCAAACTCGAGGTATGTGCTGGATCACATCATTGATATACAGAAAAAGAAAGAAGATGTCACGTGCATTGGATACAATAAGTGTCCCCCACCTGTTAGACACAATTATACCGCAATGCCTAATGAGGAGGATAAGCCTCACTTTGAGCCATCAGTTCTATTATACGTTGAGGAATTCGCAACTGGACTTGGTTTAAAAAAGGAAGTATCCTCAGATTCGGATGAATCAGTAGATGCGAAAGTGTCAATAGCTGAACATAATCAAGATCCTCCAGTCATTGTTGAGGATGCCGATTCTTCAGATGATGAATCCGAGGATACTAACTCAGCACAGTCTGATGCGGTGATCAAAAAAGAGGATATACCTCTCGAGAATCAGATTCTTTATGATCCTCTGACAAAACCGGGTGTGACTGCTCCTGAAGCTCATGTTGAAACCTGTGAAATCGCGAACTTGCTTTATACGTTGATTGGTTCCGACAAAGTTTACTCAAACATAGATTTTCCCATTAAAAATGTTAATCAATCCTTGATTGATAAAGTGTTTGAGGATTCAACCTCTAAGTTTTTGGGAAAATCGAGCCCAAGAGTTGTAGTAACTCAATGTGCTCCTATCCCAAAAGCTGGAGTTAAGAAACAATATGGAAATCAAAGACTTCCAGATCGACAAAAGCAAAATCATGCTAATCAAGGAAAGAGAAAGGGGAAAGAGCTCAGAACAAGAAGAAGTTTCAAAAGATAAACTTCGTGAAGTCTCAGGGGACTGATAAAATTGAATATTTTGAAAAGAAATCAAACACAAATTTTGTTATGCAAAAGAAAATTTTGAAAAGAAATAGTCAAAACAACTACACACAACACACAAACTGTTGTGATGTAGGACCAAGTACCTCAAGATCACGAAGTTCATCATCAAGCTCTTACAATTATGATACTCCGAGGTTTGTTGAGCGGAGATCATGTTTTGAATGTGGTGAGTATGGGCATATTGTCAAAAACTGTCCATATCTCACGAAAGGAAAGGCAAAAGTTGATGCCCCCAGTGGTAACTGTTACCATAAAAGATCTGTTTCACCAAGACAGAACCCTCATCTAAACAACGAGAAATGAAACAAAAAAATAAACAAAGAAAAGAAGTTGAGAAGGCTTTAAAACCAGAGATTGTCCAAACATAATCTGTTAAATCAGATGTTGACATTGAAAAACAGAAACAGATTTGGAAACCAAAATCGGTAATTGTTTGAGGGGGAGCTCCATCAATTTGGAATCATCGGGAATTGGATTTCACAATCCTCAATGATGACAGACGACCCAAGTCTATGAAGGCTTGGGCCCCCCTCTCCAACTAATCTCTGAATGAGTGTGCAGGATGTTCCAGGAGGAACTATTGATAGTCTTAGGATTGTTGATAGTGGAGCGTCCATGCACAAGATCAGTGACATAAGTCTCTGAAACATTGCTACATCTAGGAGAATATTGTTGCCTTTGATACCAGAGAAAGAGAAAACAAGACGAAATGTCCGTTGAAAGTATGATGATGAAAGAATTTGAGAAACTTCAACAAAATGAAAAAAATATTCCAAAGTTTGATTGTTGAAGGATTTGATCGGGTCAAGAGGGTAGATTCAAATGAAGTGTACGCGCTTGCCGCATGTTTGATATCTTTCAAAAATTCAAGGGTTATACTTTTCACAAGAAGGTTCAGCTTTGCTAGATGAACGTGCAGTGTACAATTCTCCATGGTGTGTTGAAGAAAATGTGTTTCTTGAACAAACCAACCGGGCATGCGGATACCTTGGAGTAGATTGAACAGCCGCACACTACTTCTCAAGGAGAAAAATGAAGACCTTTGCTGTTGAAAAAGCATGCGGATGACATCATGTATGGGTCGTCCAAAGATGATGTGTACAAGCGTTCCAACATGCTCCATTTTCCACTTACCAGCCGGACCTAGAGGTTTTTGATCTTGTTGCTGTGAAGAGAATTCTCGGTTCATTGAAGTTGCTGCAAAATCGACCTTGAAATCCACACCGGGTGGATATCCAGTTTGGGATAGCACTCAGATTCCTGCCAATGCACGAAGAAGTTGCAGGATTACGGTTTTGAATTTCTAATTTCACCTATCCTTGTCGATATTTGAGCTGCTTTATGAATTACTAACATCTCGTACAACTCTCCTTGACCAAACACATTGATCTTGAATATCACCTCACATATGATTATTACCATATGAAACTCGTTCATGTTCTTTTGGTCCACACCGATTACCAACGTGCCGACTCATTTTTCCAAAATTCAATAAATCATTTCTGATTAAAAATAATTTTGGTAAACGGCATCGAGGTAAAACATGAGTTAATCTACATCGTGAAATAGTTTTTGTGAATATCTATTTGTGTTTTTTAATTTATCGTACTTTTTACATTTTAGAGAGAGTAAATTCGAAAAATACAAAAACATTAAAAAATTTGAAAAATACAAAAGCATCGAAAAATTTCAAAAACACAAAACAATATAAAAGCGAAAATGAGTTTCCTGGTAAGCAAAAGAGAAATTGATAGTACATCAATGGTCTATCTAAACCTCTTTGAACTTAAAATGAAAAATGATAAGCAGCTCTATATAAGATGTATCGGTAGGCTCACAATCATTTTAAAGTGTGTAGGGTGATATAAACCTAAACTTACTAAAGACTATGTGGAACCGCTCATTGGCATATGGTCTTGGTACCGAAATTTCGTTTGAAAGATTGCCGAGGTTATGAGATACGTGGTCTTTATGCTGTTTATCATCTGGGTATCATGGTTGTCTCTTTTACCAAAATCAACAGGGACGCAAGTCTAGAACTTCCATGATAGCATACATACGTGTACATATCATACAAACATGTATATAATACATGATCCATAAGACCTTTAATAATGATAAAATATCACATCCCCCCCCCCCCCCCGTATAAGTGATTCTAAATCACATTTATCATCCGAGAGTCAAGTCCGTCTTTTTGTCAGTACGATGGAACTAACCTGTTCATGGAATTGCTCTTGTGCCCTGCATGCATCGAATATCAAGTTCCTCATTAATAAGTGATTTAATCACATAGGGCTTGTATTCATGCTCAAATAAGTGAGTATCTCACATCATATACGTTGAAAACAGATGATAAATGTATACTCACCAGTAAGATAAACTCTCATGCATACCTTGATACGGGAATGTGTCGTGTGTGGATGAACACCGGTCGATAAGTATAAATCATACCTTAATGTATCCCCTAACCGCAAGTACATATGATAAGTTGAGCTTAAGTGGACAACAATATTGATAATTGTTATAGGATGCTTATCTAAATGTTAGTTAATTGAACAACAAGAGTGTTTTGGTGTGACCGTAAACTGATATTATTCTCTTACCCTCGAAACTCACAAAAATAATGTCTGTAAATATTTATTTACATTTCTCCGTTTCTACATCTCTATATATATTTATTTACTGCTTTCTGTCTTTCCATTTGAAATATTCAAAATTCCAAAAAGATTTTAGGTGTGTTTTAATATAAACATTATAAAATCCAAAAAGATTTTATTTCTATTTTATTTTTTATTTCCTGATGTTGGATCTCGAGTCTTTTCCACCTTGAAACCTGATCGAAACCTTAAACAATTGCATCTTCATAAACGGTCAAAGTTAACAAGTTTTGAAAGTTAAAAACAAAAATTTGATCAAATTTTTAAACTTTCAAACTGTTGTCGGTCGGTAGTTCATTGAGTGTTGGTCACATGTGTGTCATTTGTTTATACTGACTATATTCCAAGCGGTTGTTCTCATTACGCGTTTAGCTCTATTGTATGTGCAGATGCGACATCCGAACCAGCTAAAGGCGAAGAGAACGTGTTCGATGACAAGCTGTGGAATGAAGACACGACATGGATGCGATCAAAGGATCAAGATGATCGAGTTGCAGCTGACCACTCATCAACATCACAAGGATCTAAAATTTGAAGATCAACGTCTCACGAGCAACGTTCAAGGGGGAGATTGTTGATGCACCTCCTGACTGTGCCAACTGAAGACATCTAAAGATCCGACAACATGAAGAATGAACCTCACGAGCAGCATCCAATGCGGAGTTTGTTGATGCATTTATGTGGATTCGGCTTGTTTCGGTTCAGACCATTTACGAAGTGAAGGCCGAGGTCAAGATATCCTCCTATCTTGACCCGGTACGATGTTTCGTTACGTATTTGATGTAAATCAGCTGCGGGTGTGCAGACTGATAATTGTGTGTATATGGTTCTAGCTGTTTGAATCATTTCTGCAAGTTCTGCATTTGATAAGAACCAAGAAAGATCTTGAACATGCATGAAGGCCACGAAATACATCAGCGTGCGAAGAACCATTCACCTGCAATCTCAAGAAGAATGTTCTTCTTGGGTTTGGTTCTTCGCTGGAAAGTATTCAAGCTGTATCCCTGGTACTTCATGGTTCCATATTTCGTGGTATATTGTCGCAACCCCCAGCCCCTATCTCCTGGGTACGGGCGGCCGTGAGCTCAGATTCAGTGGTATCAGTGGTTTTGTCATTTTGGCAGCGGAATTTACATCAAGATCGTAGTTAGGAAATATTTTATCAGAGTAAAATACCATATTTTTATAATAATAAAGGCATGGGTAAAACCCAAGTTTCTATTACAAACATGTTTATAGGGATAAACCCTAATTTATTGAATAGAACATCCTCTTTATTTAGGTAACTTTTATAGCCACATTTTCCAAGCCTTCAGTGCTCTCCAGCTGGCTTCTTTTTGACTTTCACTTTTTGTTACTTGAAACGCGTTTTAAAAACATTTGTCAGTGGGAAATACTGGTGAGTGAATCCCAATTTAATCAAGACATGTTTTATCATTTTACAGTATTGAGGGCGATCTCGCAATTATATTTTTTCCAATTCTTATTTTAATTACCACCCACGATACTGTCAACCCGACTTGTGGTCATGTTACTACTCACAGTGTAGTAACAAATTTTGTATACAAAACCCCAACATACCGACGATAATTGTAGAATTACAAATACTCAATAACTGTTAATTATAATATCAAACAATTGAGGTTTTGTAAAAACAGTTTACAAAAAGGAGATTACTTACATTGCTATTTTAGATTTTTCCCTATGGTTTCCTGATTATAATCTAATAATTTAAACAACGCATAAGCGTTAGTATAATAACCCATTTTACGTTAGTTATACCCTCCCCAAGACAGAACTCCAACGACTACGTCGGGCAGAACCTCGACAGCCGTTACGGAGCACTAGATCAATCGGGCAGCGTATCTAATACGTAACCGGGGGTTAAAATACTTACAACGAGGCAGAGCTTCGCTAATTAAGGGGTATTATGCCCGATATAATTTTAACACTACAGAATTTGAGAGAGAGTTTTCGAAAATGAACAAGTTGCAACTAAAGTTGATGGATCCTATTTATAGGGTCTGATCTTGACTTCCTCGCGGACCGTGTAAGAGAAGGAGAGGGCCTTCGCGCCCCGCGACATAGGGTGTGTAGGTCCTAGCTTGGGCCAGTCACACGTATAGGTCCGACACGATGATGCCACGTGGCGGCTCAGGGGCTCGCCTGGTGGTTGTGTTGTCGCGCCCCGCGTAAGCCGAGGACAATGTCTTCGCGGCCTACGAGCACCATAGGAATTTCGTTTTTAATTAAAATTAATAAAATTAAAGGTATATAGGTAGGGGTGTTCAAAACCGGATATCCGGAATTTCGGATATCCGAATTCCGGATATCCGGAAATTTCGGATAGCTAATTTCACTATCCGAATCCGTATCCGAAATTACTGAAACGGATATCCAAAATTTTAGAAAAAAATAAAGTTTAAATTAAACCTGCACATGAAACAAGTAAACAATTTATCTTTTGCTTAACCAATTATGAATGTAATGAGAAACATAAATCAATCTAAGAATATGTGGTTATTATATAAAATGGTCTAAAAATCAAACTCAACAATTGAACACCAGCCGTTCAAAAAAACTAAATAAAACAATTGAACACCAATAATCATAACTAATAGTAATTTCCTCTGTAACCTTTAACCACATGTGAACACCAAAACTCAACAACTGTACACCATGCTTGAAGTCTTGAACAAGTAAAACCTTTAATTGAACTACTGATAAAAAACGATCTTCAAAACCTTAATCGATGTTCAACGTTCTAAACCATAATCATTAATAAAAAAATCAGAAACCGTGAGTTATCTAATCGACTTCGAACGAACTGTTGCGGGTCGTACGAATGAAGTTGCAGATCTACAGATTGAAAGAATGGCGGATGTAGGTGGCCGGCCACAGCGTGAGTGACAGAGTGGGGTGGGTCGTGTGTGGCGGCTGCGTGGAGGGTGAAACATAAAATGCTGAATGGGTGATTACTGTGTAGGGTTTCTAGAATAGGTTATATATATTTACTTGTAATAAATAATAAAAAAATAACTATTTTAATATTTCGGATATCGGATATCTGAAATATCCGAAAAGTTTCAATATCGCTATCCGAATCCGAATCCAAAATTTCAGATATCCGAATTTTCGGATATCCGAAATTTCGGATAATTCGGATTCGGGTTTTCGGATATTTCGGATTCGGATTTTTTTGAACACCCCTATATATAGGGCCTATATATGTATATGGGGTGTATTTTGGGACGTATAGGTGTGTTATAAATATTTTAGGAGTGTCGGAAATATTTTAGGAGGATTGTTATATCCTCCCCACCTTGTTTTAGAACTCGTCCTCGAGGTCTACTGTAACAGGTGTGGATATTTCCTCTGTACTTCTGATTCAAGTTCCCATGTATATTATGATCCTCTCTTGGAATCCCATTTCAATTTGACTAGAACTAATCTCTTGTGTTTGAGATTCTTGACTTTCCTGTCTTCAATCTGTAGTGGCTTCTCTACGAACTTAAGCTTCTCATTTACCTCTATATCTTTAAGAGGTACTACTAATGATTCATCAGCTAAGCACTTTTTGAGATTACATACATGAAATACATCATGTTTTCCTGCAATTTTTCTGGCAGTTGTAGCTGATAAACTACTGGTCCTATTCTTCTAATAATCTCAAAAGGTCCAACATACCTGGGGCTTAGCTTTCCCCTCTTGATGAATCTGACTACTCCTTTCCAAGGAGAAACTTTTAACAACACCTTGTCTCCTACTTGAAACTCCAATGGCTTTCGCCTGTTATCAGCATAACTCTTTTGTCGATCGCGTGCTGTTTTTAGTCGTTCCTTGACTTGAATAATCTTGTCTGTTGTTTCTTGTACTATCTCTGGTCCAGATAGTTGCTTTTCTCCAATTTCTGCCCACCAGACTAGGGTTCGACACTTTCTCCCATAAAGTGCTTCGAAAGGTGCAGCATTAATACTAGTATGATAGTTGTTATTATAAGAAAATTCTATTAATAGTAGATGATCGTCCCAATTTCCTCTGAAATCAATTACACAAGCTCTAAGCATATCTTCCATTGTCTGAATTGTGCTTTTACTTTGTCCATCCGTTTGAGGATGATAAGCGGTGCTTAGATTTAGCTTGGTTCCCATTGCTTTTTGGAAACTTGTCCAAAAATGAGAAGTAAAACGGCTATCTCTATCAGAAACATTTGATAAAGGAATACCATTTAATGAAACTGTTTCATTTACATATAATTTGGCTAGCTGTTCCATACTGAATGTTTCCTTCATTGGTAGGAAATGAGCATACTTAGTTAACCTATCTACAATCACCCAGATTGTATTATTACCTTTTCGTCTCTTGGGTAATTTGGTAACAAAGTCCATTGTTATCAACTCCCACTTCCATACAGGCATTTCCAATGACTGTAATAAACCTGCAGGTTTCTGATGCTCAGCTTTAACCTGTGAACAGGTTAGACACTTAGCAACATAGCCTGCTATATCCTTTTTCATTTCTATCCACCAAAAATTCTTTCTTAAATCTTGATACATCTTATCACTTCCAGGATGTATCGTATACTTAGACTTATGGGCTTCTTCTAATATTTGGTGGCGTAGGTTCCCTAGTTTAGGTATCCACATCCTTTTCTTATGGAATCTCCAAATTCCATCTGTTCCTTGTTCTAGTTCCTTAATCATACCTTTCAATTTTTCAGTATCGTTCTTGATTACTGATTCTTATACGGCTCTAATTTGCTCATTTAAATCTATCTGCAGATTTAATTTAAGAGAACGTACTTTCTTTGGTTTTTCATGATACTTTCGACTCAAAGCATCAGCTACTGCATTAGCTTTTCCTGCATGGTACTGGATATTGCAATCATAATCACTAAGAAATTCCATCCAACGTCTCTGTCTCATATTCAGCTCTTTTTGCCCAAAAATGTACCTTAAACTCTTATGATCTGTAAAGACAACAAATTTATTTCCATATAAATAGTGTCTCCAAATCTTAAGGGCAAAAATTATGGCTCCTAACTCTAAATCATGGGTTGAATAGTTTTCTTCATGATTCTTGAGTTGTCTAGACGCATAGGCTATAACCTTTTGATGTTGCATCAACACACATCCATAACCTAACTTAGAAGCGTCACAATAAACTTCAAAGTCTTCAGTTCCTTCTGGTAACGCTAGTATGGGTGCGTTGGTTAATCTTTGCTTAAGAATTCTAAAGGATTCTTCTTGTTTTGGTCCCCATTCAAACTTAACAGACTTACAGGTTAACTTGGTTAAGAGAATGGCTATTCTAGAAAATTCTTGGATAAATCTTCTATAATAACATGCTAATCGTAGGAAACTTCTAACCCCCGTTGCTGATTCAGGGACTTTCCATTTAGTAATTGCCCCAATCTTTGTGGAATCCACATGAATCCCTTCATGATTAACTAAATGCCCAAGAAATTGCACTTCTTCTAACCAAAATTCGCATTTCCAAAATTTAGCATAAAGCTTTTCTTTTCTCAGCAAATTTAAAAGTATATGCAGATGCGCTGCATGTTTCTCTTTACTCTTAGAGTAAATTAGAATATCATCTATAAAGACAGTTATGAATTTATCCAAATATGGCTTACATATTCGGTTCATCATGTCCATAAATGCAGCTTGGGCATTGGTTAGACCAAATGACATGACAGTAAATTCATAATGGCCATACCTTGTTCTGAAGGTGGTTTTAGGAATGTCTTCTTCTTGTACCTTTAATTGATGATATCCTGAGCGTAAATCGATCTTTGAAAAGAATCGAGCTCCTTGCAGTTGATCGAACAGATCATCAATTCTTGGTAATGGGTACCGATTTTTAATCGTGACTTTGTTCAATTCTCGGTAATCATTGCACATACGCATTGACCCGTCTTTCTTCTTGACAAACAAGATTGGTGTTCCCCAAGGTGATGAACTTGGCTGTATAAATCCTTTCTCCAAAAGTTCGTCTAGCTGTTTCTTCAGTTCTTGCATTTCTGCTGGCGCCAAACGATAAGGTGCTTTGGCAATTGGTGTGGTTCCTAGTAGCAGATGAATTCGGAATTCAACTTCCCTGTCCAGCGGTAGTCCTGGTAATTCTTCTAGAAATACATCTGAGAATTGAGATACTACGGGAATATCATTCAATTCTTTTCCTTTAGTGTTAATGATTATGGAAACCATATACACTAGGGATCCTTTCCTTGCACAGCTTGCAGTTTTCATCACAGAGATGAATTTTGCGGATCTAGTCGGCTTATTTCCTTTAATTGTGATCTTTTCACCCTTTGGTGAACTTATTTGAATTGACTTTTGATCACATAGAATATTGGCTTTGTTGGCTATTAACCAATCCATTCCTAACACAATATCAAATCCAGCCAGATTCATTGGGTAAAGATTAGCAATAAACTTATGGTTTAAAATTTCTATTCTTGATTCCTGCAAGATTTTAGAAATCTTAATGGTTTCTCCATTTGTTGTCTCTACTAGACATTCTTGTTGGTGTTTAGTTAATGGTTAATTGAGAATTTTGCAAAATGAAGTATTAATAAAACTTTGGTTCGTACCAGAGTCAAATAATACTTTAGGAAAAAACATCATTAACTAAAAACGTACCGGCAATCACTTCCGAAATCATCTTTGCTTCTTCGGCTGTCAGAACAAATGCCCTAGCATTCTTAGTAGTCTTGTTGTTCATGGCTACAGCTAGTTTTGGACAGTTTGGCTTGATATGTCCTTTTTCTCCACAGTTGAAACATACTCCATTACTGGATTTCTTCCTACAGTCTTCTTCCTTATGTCCTGGTATCTTGCAGAAGTTGCAGTACGTAGAGCATCTTCCTGAATGCTTCTTCTTACAAGCCTTACAATAAGGTTTAGAAGTAGAACCTACATTCTTCCCACGGTTGGAATTTCCATAGCAGAATTCCTGGGTAAGTTTCTGAGCTAGGTTCTTTCTCTGGTTCTCTTCTTGCGGAATTACTAGTTCATCACTCAAGGTATTTGCTAGTTCTACAGCTTCTTCTATGGTTTGTGGTCTAGCTTCCTTGACTACATGTCTAATCTCACTGATTAATCCCCAGATGTAACGGGAGATTAATACTGGTTCTGGTGAAGCTAGGGTTGGCACAATTCTAGCATATTCGAAGAATATAGTAGTGTAACCCTTACAGTCCACTCCAGTCATTCTAAGGTTTAAGAATTTATTGGCTATCTGTTCCTTTTCATTAGGAGGACAAAATTTCCTTTCAACCATATTCTTAAACTCAGTCCATTCCATATTGTAGACTCTATCACTTCCCTTAGACTGGAGAATAGTGTTCCACCATTATAAAGCAGCATTCTTAAACAGGTTGGAAGTAAACATGATTTTATCTTCCTCTGCACACTTGCTTATTTTTAAGACTGCCTCAGTCTTTTCTATCCAGTTTAGAGCTGCAATGGCTCCTTCATTGCTTGAGAATTATATTGGTTTACAAGACCAGAATTCTTTGTAAGAACAACCATACGACATGTTTCTTCTTCTTTTTGGAACAGGCAATTGAAATAATGGTCCATTGTTCACGTTGTGACTGGGTTCAGTATATGATTGTTTACTTCCATTATCACTTTTATTATTATTTTCCGCTTCTCTAACGTTTTGGATGATAGCTGGCATAGCATCTCAAATTCCTTGGGTTACTATGTGTCGAATGGCACTGTTATTTATCTGAATATCATTATTCTGGTTTTCCTGATTTGCTGCGTTGGCCATCTGGATTTACAAACAATTACCAATTATTAATATCTCGAAGCAATGTTTAATGCCAATAATCACACAACAACAGATTGATCAAAATCGTCGTACATTGTGACATTTACTCTATTTTATAGATGTGCATCTATTACAAACCACAACTGCAAATTAAAATACAATACTAGTATGCATCAGTAGTATTAGATTATCTAATATATATATATATATGTATATATATATATATGTATATTTCAAGTCACACACACACACACACAGATATATATATGTATATATATATATTATTACTGATAGGGGTTCATCCAATATTGCATGTTACGCTCGTCGTATTTCCAAACAAGCCTCTCCCCTATTTGCCTTATTTTCTCACTTTCATCTAACAACTCCTTACTAAAGGTGCGAAGTTCTTGCACATTCTCAGTGCTCATGGGTGGTGCGGGTGCTGGTATCGGGTCAGGGTACTATGGCATCGTTTCCTCATGTGGGTATGGGTTTTCTAGGATTTCCCGTATGTATTGATCTTTATCAAAATATGGGTCTAGAGGGTCAAGGTTTGGATAGGGTGCTACTGGGTTTTGTACGGGCTCCTCTAGTGGGTAGCGTTGTTGGTAATCCCTATGGTCGTCAAACCATGGGTCATAATCTGGAGGATGGGGTGCTAGGACTCTAGGGATTTCAGCTAGTTTGAAAGAAGGTAATGGGATCTGGTCTCCTTGGTTTTGTTCTATTTCCATAGGTTGTGTTGGGAACAAGGGTAGTGGCTGTGGTGCTATGAGTTGTTCTAGGTTCGGGTCTGCAGCAGTGGTAGCTAAGATATGAAAGTTGGCTAGTCTTCTATTGAGTATATCTTGAGTTTGGGTGTTCATCTCCCTATTCGCGGCTGCTAAAGCTTGCTGTTGCTGTTGCTGTAGCTTCCTCATTCTTTTTCTACGCTCGTGAGCTCCCCGACTAACCATCCTCTCTTTTTGGTAAGGAATGACTCCTCAGATTACGCCTTGAATACGAAAATCCCTTCTTCGGTATCAACTAAATACCCTGAGGGGGTAGGCTGGGAAGAAGTTCCTTCGTCTCTAGGGGAACTGGACAATTGACGGTAAGCGTCCGATGGTCCTTGATCACACATGCTGTAAACTAACAAATTGTCAAATTGTAGGATCGTTTGTACGACCAAATGAGTCGTTCAGAAGATTCTAATCAATACGAGAGGCGGAAACAAACGTATCGATTTTGAATCAGCTTGATATACACTTTAATTGTCTTGTATATTGAAATAACAACGTTTTACATCTTGGAGACACTTCGGCAGCACCTCGGCACCGGAATCAGAACGATACAAATGAAATGACCAAGACACCTATATATAGGCAACCCATTTCGTACGAAATGGCTTCACACGAAATGGACTTTCCATTTCGTGCGAAATGGCCTATTCTACATGTTTCTCAATTTTTCTCGTATATCGTGCCCTGATCTATCTAATCTATTACAAGACTCGATACAAGACGAAGTCGACAGACATATGCACCAACAGACCCCCCCTTGGATGTTGATGAAGTCTTCAGTGTTGAGTCTTCGGTATGTCACATCTTCAGTCTTGATCAGTCTTCGTGCTCTTCCAAAGTATCTGACAGTGTAAGCATCTTTCAATCTCTATCTTCTCTATCAATATCAGCAGCTATATTCCTCCTTGGATGTTGATTTCATAAATTCTTCAGTATTAGCAGCTTCTATCTCGAGCTTTGTTCCAGAATCTGAATCTGGCTCTTATATCCTCAGACTCCCCCTTTCGAAAAGCTGGGATCGCGGTCTGGAATTCACTATATGCACAAACTCTACCCAAAACATAAATTTCATAAATTTAACAATTTGACAAATTTATATACCACTTGCAGATATCGTTCAAAATGATTTAACATTTATAATTTCTGATGACCACTTGTAAGAATAACATTCATATTTGACATTATCATTTCGAAATCTTTTCTCATTTCAAACAAACTCTCCCAACCCTGTTGTTCATCAAGTTTAGCACTTGGAATTTTGAAAATCAGCTTTCCAACAACAGTTGTCGGAAATAAGATGAAATAAAAATCTTTTTGAAATTTCAAAATTTTAAGCTAAAACACAACCTTTTTGGATTTTTGTTTAACAAGAAAAACAGTAAAAAAATATTTACAGACAATATTTTTGTGAGTTTGTGTAAGAGGATCATATCAGTTTTTGAGACAAATCACTAGCACCGTTGAGCTTTAAACACTTTAAGTTCTAAACGATTCACTTAGATTGTCAGTATACTGATCCACTTAAATTTTCACACAAAGTTCAACTGTTTTCGAGATACGAGAATTAGTGTTTTAAGGACTTAAACTTATTCGCGTGTCCCACCTCAGAATATACTCCCGTATCCAAACTCCTATATTCAGTCTTACAGGTGAATGTACACTAATGATATCTATAAGGGGTTAAATGCGAGACCATGAGAGCTCAGGCTATTGCTTCCGCAAAATCAGAGAGATGATGGTTCGACTTTAAGTGTGTTCCCTTTAGAGAATCTTTTCTTCAACAGCACATGATTAGCATTTTTCAATGTTTCATCATTTTTTATGTTGAGTGTGGGCTTTAAGATTAAAGCAATGTAAAGTATTATCCGAGGACTAGGCTATTGCTCCCACAAAATCAGAAGTCCAGGTATAATACCCCAGATATCACCACACACAAAGACCTAGTATGTCAGAAATAGAAAGCCCTTCAAACGAGATTTCAGGGATTACCCATATATCCGAGAGATGTTCCCCACGAGATAAGTAAGTATGATATTTAGGTTTATATCTCGAATACAATCTACTAAGCATGTAAAAACCTACTGGCATATCATCAGTGACACCGTTTATCTCTTTTGACTTTCCAATTCTTTAGTGTGCTGAGATAGTCTACTGATGTACTATCATTTCCTCTTTTTGACAACCAAATTCATTTTTTTGATTTTATCATGTTTTTTACTTTTTCAAATATTCTAATGTTTTTGGATTTTCTGAAATTTCTTACTCCCCCTAAAATTCAAAACCATTTAAAGAAAATTTGACAAACCGATGTAAATTGCTTCAATTCGCCATCCACTTGGCATAAACAATCAGAACTCCCCCTGACAACAAACTATATTCCCATTGTGATTTCAAAACACTTAAGTTTGTTTTAATCAAATGGTTTTTCCGGAAAATTAGTTTTGTTGAAAACACTTGTAATATCGGGGTTTGATTCATCATTTTGTCTTTTCAAACACTTGAATGAAAATTAAATCAAGTTCAACTTAATGACCTTGATTAACCACTAGTAAAACAAAATATAACAATTTTCAAGAATAAGAATACCACTTGTAGGACGAAATATCACAGATGTGAATTTCTCAAGAAAGATGCCGATTCCTGGTCCATGATTACCAACTTGGGAGCTCCGGCATGTCAGGATTTTTACATATGGAATACAAACACCCAAGCCTGACCAGCTTTGGGTGTGACTTTTTTCAGTTTCACTTGGGGTTTCAACATTTCTTTTTGATTCATAAAAATCTTTTACCCCTTTGGCCCTACCATCGACCATTTTTCCAAAAAAAAAAAAATTCACTTTGCCATTGAAAGCCTTTTCGACATCAAATTCTTTCTTTTCAGAATAGAATTGATTTGAAATTTCCACTTTACCAACTTTTTGTTTAAAATTTTCAATTCTCAATGGTGGAAACTTGACATTGTCCATTGACGGAACTGAATTTTCTCCTTTTGGCTCATCTTGTGGCTCCTCTGACTTTGACGAGTCAGATTCATCACCAGATTTCATATCTGATTTCTTAACAACCCATGTTTGGTTGTTAAGATTCACCCTTCTTTTGTAAAACCTTTTTGAACATTTACCAACTTCATATGTTGAATTTTTAAACACTTTGAATTTTTCAGTTGTTGAATTTTATCAACAACTTTCTCTTTAAGTTTAGAATCAACTTCCTGTTTTGTGCTGGTAGCCATTGGACAATTCCAGGCGATGTGACCAGCTTCTTGACATCGGTAACAGGTTCTTGTCTCCTTTTTGGTTCCAAACACAGTCTTCTCAAACTTTTGTTTTGCTGCAAAGAACTCTTTGTTCGATTGTTTCCAAAATAAGTTGTTTTCTTCTTCTTCAGAACTTGACCTTGAAGCAAATATTGTTTTTGTTTTAGAAATTTTCTCATTTTTATGATTTACGGGTGGAATAAAGCCTAAACCTTTCTTTTTAAAATTACTGTTATGGTTTGGTTTCTTTTTAAAACCAAAACCAGAACTGTAACCTTTTTTCTTGTTCAATCTTTGTTGAACTCTTGAAGTGTACTTATCAGGTTTTTCAGTAAGATTTACATCTTTTATTTCATAAATATTAATTTCTGTTAATTTGAAAACCTTTTTAGTTTTTTTAATTTGAACACTTCTTATTGGAAAATCTTTATCAAAATATAATTTGTCAGAATCATTCAAAGTATATGCAACTTCAAATGTTTCGTCATTCAAATTAGATTTTGATAATAGAAATTCTTTATTGTACACCCTTTTGACTGATGATTTGGAACTATTGACCGACGAACTCGAACTTTCAGACTCAGACTTTGACTCTGACTCCTCATCCTTATCCAACACCTGATCGACCACTTTCTTTATTAACTCAGACTCATGATCAGTATCAGACAATGTGAACGTGACGTCAATGTTGTCTGGTAAATCATAAGTTGTTTCGGACTTTAACTTTATATTGACAGCCTTTTTGACCAATTCCTCATTTGGTTTTCTGGTAGAATAACCTTCCCATATCGGAGGCGGACACTTTTTTATAATTTGCACTTTGTTTCTTACCAGTATCCGTATCTTCTGACTTCTTGTCTTGAAATGCTTCAAAACCTGCAACAGTTGGATAAATTCTATCAATCAAATAATCAGAACTTGAATAACTTTGCAACAATCGTCTGATTCTTTCATTTTCAATCTTTTCAGTCTCCAACTCCTGTTTCAACTTGGCACATTCTTCAATATAGTGGTTAATAGCCTTCTGCTTAGACATCATCACTGCATTCATCATTTTTAACGCATCTTCTCTTTCTGAATTTGTCTTTTGCAAACTATTCACCGTTCTGTTCAACACATCATATGATTCTTTCACATACTTAACATCAAACAATAACTTTTCTTTCATCTTGTCAAGCTCACTATACTTCTCATCTTTTTCTTCACAATGTTTGCATGGTTCCAAACATTTTGGACAAGGTTTCGTGATCTCAACAATTTTTTCAACTTCAATTATCTTTTCAACTTCGACTATCTTTTCAACTTCAACCACCTTCTCAGCAACTTTAACTTCTTCACTCTGTTCAGACTTCTCTTCCTGAACAACATTATCGCATTTTACCTTTTTCTGATTCTTTGCTGTTCGCTTCTCCTTTAGTTTCTCCAATATGTCTGCAAAATAAAATTTAAAACTTTCAGGAGATAATTGAGTTTTCCCAATGTTTATTTGTATCTCTTCTTCATCATCACTGATATCAGTTGATGATTTATCAAAGACTGTTGTCTTTTCTGAACTTTCTTCTGAAGAGACAGACTCTTCATCTTGACTTTTCTCATCATTGGCAAACACATCCATCCATTCCTTCATCAAATCTGGTTCTTGAACTATTTGTGCAATGAATGCTCTAAACTCTGAATCATCTGGAATGTATTTGTCCCAGCTAAAACCTTCTGCCATTCTTTCATCATCTTGATTAACCAGATAAGCTTTCTTCTTTCCATCTTCAATAGCATTGGATGATGATGGTTGTTGAGCAACTTGTTGATATATAGCTTTCCGATAATAATCATTATTCCTGAACGGATTCTGAGCTCCTCCTGCTTCTCGATTGGTACATTCCCTCTTGAAATGTCATTTTTCCCTGCATCGAAAACAAGTAACTTTAAATTTATCAAAACCTAAAGTAGAAACATTAGCATCACGAAAGTCATCTCTTCCTGTAATCAGCTTAAATTTCTCAGCTCTCCTCAACACACTCGCTAAACACCACTTAATATCCATAAGCTCCATTTCCTCAGCATCAATCTGATCGTAGTCCTCTTTTGTTAGCATAGGATTTCCGATCCTTCCCGCAACTAAACCCTCATATGATTCTAACACTGTAGCTAGTAATGCCATATGACCTTTAGCGACTTCTTCAGAGAAATTTTGACCATTCTGAAGATGCAACGCGATGTTACATTGTATCACATGACCATTACCATTGTTTGAGCTTTGAGACTGATAACTTGAGGTTGAAACATTCGGATTGACATTCGAATATGAAGAAAATCCACTGTTGCTGATTGGACTTTGATTAATTGATCCGGATGAGTTTTCTGCACTGAAAGCGGTTTGGACCTTTGGACTTGCTTCAACATTATGAACATTCCCTTTGTAATACATCTTGATGTCTTGTTGACCACTTGGATTGTTCATTCTAGCAATCTTTTGTTGTTCAAGATCTTGTCCTTCAAGTTTTTAAATAAACTGAGAAATTGTCAATTTATTATATTCTCCAGTGTTCTTTAAGATCATCAGATATATACCCCATTCTTTCTGAGGTAAAGCATCAGCTAATTTGTCAACCCATTCTTCTCGATCTTTGTTTATATCTAACAATGACATTGATCGAACTAAATGACAATATCTCTCAATCAGTTTCTTTGTAGTTTCACCCTGCAAGCTAGTAAACAAATCAAATTCTGTCTTTAATAATGATTTCTTACTCCTGATCATCTCCGTACTTCCTTCAAACTTAATTCGAAGTGCTTCCCAAATCGAACTTGAAGTACCATCATGTTGAAGTAATATGAAGATGTCTTCTTTCACAGCTTGCTGAAGTAGACTGATCAACATTTTTTCTGCCTTGTACATGTCTCTCTCTTTATCCGACAATTCAGAAATAGTTTTGATAACTCCCACATCTGTACGAGGTTTAACATACTTCTTTTCAATACACTCTCAAGACCTTAAATGATTTGCTTGAACCCAATTTTCGAACCGGTCTTTCCAACAATAGTATTCTTCAATGCCCATTAGTTTTGGAGGTTTTTGTAACGTTCCTGTTTCATTTTCCATGTTTACACTCTGAGCAATGGTAACTGGAGTACCCGGGGCAGTAGCAAACGCGTTGTAAAACTCTTCTTCCATGTTTAGGTTCCAAATGTTCACAAAACAGACACTTTCAAACGAACTGGATGCAATTCGTGCGAAATGGGATCATATTCTGTCAATCCGTGCGAAATGAACTCAACTCTTGCCAATCCATGCGAAATGGAATCAACAGTTGTCAATTCGTGCGAAAAGAGATCAACACTTGTCAATTCGTGCGAAATGGAATCTGCTATGACTAATCCGTGCGAAATGGAATCAACACTTGTCAATTCGTGCGAAATGGAATCTGCTATGACCAATCCGTGCGAAATGGAGGTTGCTATAACCAATCCGTGCGAAATGGGGATCACTTTCAAACGAAATGAGGCAACTTGATGCGAAATGGGTCCACTACGTGCGAAATGGTGCTAATGTCAGACAATCGGCCAAGTTATTGACAAATTTATCAGGTTTTAGATTGATTTTAGGTCTGATTCTTTCAAGGATTTGTTTAAACAGTGTTTCGCACGTTATATGTGAAAATCAGTCGATTTTAACCGTGAAATCTCCGTTAATTTTGAAAAATGTCATAAAAGAAGGTGTAGAAATCAGAATTTTGAAGAAATTAAGCTGAAATCGGTAAGAACTCTTCCTCCTGAGCTCTGATACCACATGTAGGATCGTTTGTACGACCAAATGAGTCCTTCAGAAGAGTTCTAATCAATACGAGAGGCGGAAACAAACGTATCGATTTTGAATCAGCTTGATATACACTTTAATTGTCTTGTATATTGAAATAACAACGTTTTACAGCCTGGAGACACTTCGGCAACACCTCGGCACCGGAATCAGAACGATACAAATGAAATGACCAAGACACCTATATATAGGCAACCCATTTCGTACGAAATGGCTTCACACGAAATGGACTTTCCATTTCGTGCGAAATGGCCACAACATCCATTTCGTGCGAAATGGCCTATTCTACATGTTTCTCAATTTTTCTCGTATATCGTGCCCTGATCTATCTAATCTATTACAAGACTCGATACAAGATGAAGTCGACAGACATATGCACCAACACAAATAACAAAACAATAATATACACGTATGCACATAATTTGCATAGATTAGTTCCTAACAAAATTGACAATTTCATTGTCAGCAGAACACTTCTGTGGCTGAAATCAGTGGCTTAAGCTCTGATACCACTCTCTGTCGCAACCCACGGCCCCTATCTCCTGGGTACGGGCAGCCGCGAGCTCAGATTCAGTGGTATCAGTGGTTTTGTCATTTTGGCAGCGGAATTTACCTTAGGAACGTAGTTAGGAAATATTTTATTAGAGTAAAATACCACATTTTTATAATAATAAAGACATGGGTAAAACCCAAGTTTCTATTACAAACATGTTTATAGGGATAAACCCTAATTTATTGAATAAAACATCTTCTTTATTTAGGTAACTTTTATAGCCACATTTTCTAAGCCTTCAGTGCTGTCCAACTGGCTTCTATTTGGCTTTCGCTTTTTGTTACCTGAAACGCTTTTTAAAAACATTTGTCAGTGGAAAATACTGGTGAGTGAATCCCAATATAATCAAGACAGGTTTTATCATTTTACAGTTTGAGGGCGATCTCGCAATTATATTTGTTTCCAATTGTTACTTTAATTATCACCCACGGTACTGTCAACCCGACTTGTGGTCAAGTTACTACTCATAGTGTCGTAACAAATTTTGTATGCAAAACCCCAACATACCGACGATAATTGTACAATTACAAATACTCAATAACTGCTAATTATAATATCAAACAATTGAGGTTTTGCAAAAACAGTTTACAAAAAGGTTTACAAAAAGGAGATTACTCACATTGCTGTTTTAGATTTTTCCCTGTGGTTTCCTGGTTATAATCTAATAATTTAAACAATGTACAAGCGTTAGTATAATAACCCATTTTACATTAGTCATACCCTCCCCGCGACAGAACTCCAACGATTACGTCGGGCAGAACCTCGACAGCCGTTACGGAGCACTAGATCAATCGGGCAGCGTATCTAATACGTAACCGGAGGTTAAAATACTTACAACGAGGCAGAGCTTCGCTAATTAGGGGGGGTATTATGCCCGATATAATTTTAACACTACAGAATTTGAGAGAAAGAGTTTTCGAATATGAACGAGTTGCAACTGAAGTCGATCGATCCTATTTATAGGGTCTGATCTTGACTTCCTCGCGGCCCGCGTAAGAGAAGGAGAGGGCCGTCGCGCCCCGCGACGTAGGGTGTGTAGGTCCTAGCTTGGGCCAGTCACACGTATAGGTCCGACACGATGATGCCACGTGGCGGCTCAGGGGCTCGCCTGATGGTTGTGTTGTCACGCCCCGCGTAAGCTGAGGACAATGTCTTCGCGGCCCGCGAGCGCCACAGGAATTTCGTTTTTAATTAAAATTAATAAAATTAAAGGTATATAGGGCCTATATACGTATACGGGGTGTATTTTGGGACGTATAGGGGTGTTATAAATATTTTAGGAGTGTCGGAAATATTATAGGAGGGTTGTTATAGTTCTTCATCAGGTGAGTCCACGAATGACCAACATCTTTCATGGACCAAGTCTTTTGTGGGCCTTATCCTTTGGCACAGTTATGTTTCGTGGGTCTACAGATGTCTTGGCTATAAAAGGGACTTGCAGCAAACAGTTTCAAGACAAAGAGAGCACACCAGTTGAGTTTAGAGGTTTTTCTTATGTAAACTTTACTTTGTAACTCTTCAGAAAGTTATATAAGTGAGCTTTAACTTTGAATCCTTCTTGTATTTTGTGTGTTCTTTGGCTTGGTTGCATACCCGCTTGGATTCCGCACTTGCGAGTGTGTTAAACAGCAAGGATAGGTTGTTCTAGATCCTCCTCTAGGGACCTACACACTCCAATGACGCAAGAGGAGGCTAGTTTTGAAAGTGGTTTTGGTCAATGGCTGGTTTTGTAATTTACCCTATTTGAAAACAAGAACTGTTATTGAATCAAAAGAAAATAATGTTATGAAATACACAAATACATACCAAAACCAAAGGAAACATAAAACACAAAGTTATACGTGAAGCACACATGTTTGAGATGTAAAACTGAAGACCACTTTGTATCAAAACCCTAAGTATAATATCTAAATCAACCGTTCAAAGAATCGTTGTCGGAAATCGTCGAGATTTTTTTGTAATGAGAAGAGTGTAGATAAGAGAATTGTAATTGTTAGGCGGTTATGTTGGTGCACTTGTGTCTGTACTTTGTCTGTATTTAGTCTTGATACAAAACGATGTCTTTGATGTAAGATTGATGTAAGTTTGACCAAGTCAACCATCCTCCGGTTTGACTTGGACAAACAGTTAGACAATGGTTGAAAGATGTTTGGGTCGAAGGATGTGTCATCGAAGGATAGTTTAGATCCTTCGATGAGCTCGAAAGATAACCTTCGAAGGATAGACCACGAAGGATATCATCCTTCGTGGTATATGTGATCCTTCGATGGGTTCTTGGTCGACAGATGATCTTTCGATCATTCTGTCTGATCCTTCGACCAGACATGCTGTGTTCGGGTATAAATACCCATGTGTTGTGTTCACTTTCGGTAGAGATTAAGAGTTCGAAAGTTAGACAAGTTAGACAGATAGAGAAGTGAGAGCATTCTGTTCAGAACACACACACACGAGAGTTAGAGAGAGTTTGCAAAACACATTTGTAAACATTGAGCTTGTAACCGAACCTTTCATACGCATTAATACAAGTGGTGTTAATCGGTGAAGATTGTGTGTTGTGTTTGTGCTTGTTCTATCTCGGTTTGCATGCTAGCTTGGATTCCGCACTTGCTAGTGTGTTAGACATAACAAGGAATAGGTTAAACCTCAACCTCCGAGGGACCTACAATCTTTCCAAGTGCACAGAAGCCAACATGTTTTATGAAAACCATGAAAAGGAATTTAAGTCAATGATTGAAACGTTAAAGAAAGATAAAACAGAGCTGACAAAAATGGTTTCCAGAAAACAAACTGACATTAACCTTTATATAACTCGTCTTGAGGTAATGCAAAAGGAAATGGCCTGTGTTAAAACTGAAAGTGAGGCGATCCGACTCAAGTTAGACAGTTATTTGAGCTCTAGCTATGTGTTGGATCACATCATTGACGTTCAGAAAGAGAAACGGGATGTCACATGCATAGGTTACAAGAAATGTCCACCACCCGTGAGAAACAATTATGATGCCATGCCGGATGAGGAATATAGAACTCACTTTGAACCATCTGTTCCTCTAGATGTTAATGAATTTGCAGCAGGACTCGGATACCAGAAAGAAGTATCGTCAGATTCAGATGTGTCAGCAGATACATTTGTAACTGCTGAACAGAATCAGGATCCTCCAGTTGTGATTGAGGATGCTGATTCTTCTGATGATGAGTCTGATGATACTGATTCAGCAAAGTCTGATGCGGTGATAAACGAAGAGGACATACCTCTTGAGAATCATATTCTGTGTGATCCTCCTGCAAAACCCGCTAAGACTGTTGCAATCGAGTCCTCGTCTGAAAAAGGGTTGGAGAGTGTGGATTTGCTGTACACTCTAGTTGGTGATGATAAAATTTATTCTGACAAAGATTTTCCTATTAAGAATGTTAATCAATCATTAATCAGTAAAGTTTTTGAGAATTCAACAAGTAAGTTTTTGGGTAAGAAAGGATCACGTGTTACTGTAACACAGTGCCCTCCTATCCCAAAGGCTGAAGTTAGAAAACAATTTGGCAATCAGAAATTACCAACAGTGCAAAAACAGCAAAACAATACCAAGCCAAAAGGAATATTACCGGCTCAAGGTCAAAGGAAGCCGAATCAGAAGAAGAAAAAGAATGTGAACTTTGTGAAATCCAAGGGAACGGACAAAATTGCAACATTTGAAAATCAATCTAACTTAGATTTTGTCAAAAAGGCAACAGTGATGAAAAGGAATGAACCAAGTAGTTCAAAACCTAGTACCTCGGGGTCACAAAGTTCATCATCATCGGCAAGACGATCACATGATACTTCGGGGTTTGTTGAACGAAGATCATGTTTTGAATGTGGTACAATTTGGCACATTGTTAGAAATTGCCCGTATCTTCACAAATTAAAAGCCAAAGAAGATGATCCCCGTGAACGCAATCACCAAAAGCGATCTGTGTCTGTAAAACCAGATCCCCGACTTGTAAGAGAAAGGGAAAAGAAACAGAAACGCCAACAAGTCAAGGTGGTTGAAAAGGCACTTAAAAATGAAGTGGTTCAAAAACAATCGGTTTCAGTTAAACCAGAAAACTCAAAATTTTCAAAAACTTCAAACAATCACGAAGTTAAATTTTCAAACAATCAAAATGGTATAACAAAACAGACCTGGAAACCAAAAACTGTTATTGAATCAGGGGGACCATCACAATTTTCGAATCATCAAAGAATAGAAGTTATTGTTGTTGATGAAAATGGAAGACCCAAGACCACAATGGCTTGGGTCCCCATCTCCAACTAATTATGTGAGTTCATGTGCAGGGTGTTCCAGGAGGAACTATCAGTAGTCATTGGATTGTTGATAGTGGGGCATCCAGGCACATGACAGGCGACATGAAGCTTCTCTACGACGTCAAATCTATTAGAGGAGGTTATGTTGCTTTTGCTGGAGATAAAGGCGGATATATTACGGGTGAAGGAATGATTTCCAACGGGGTTGTTAGCTTTGATAAGATCAACTTTGTACAACAACTTGATCACAATCTTCTTAGTGTTTCTCAAATTTGTGATAAGCAGTTCTCAGTACACTTTGATGCAAATGGATGTTATGTGCTGAAACCCGGCTTCAAAATTCCAAAAGAATGGATTCTCTTGTCGGCTCCAAGGATAAATGATTTGTATGTTCTTGATATGAGCCAAGCTATCACAACGTCTGCACAAGCAACTTGTTTCGTTTCTAAAGCCACAGAAAAAGACACAATCTCTTGGCACAGACGAATGGGTCACATTCACTTACGCAAAATGAATCATTTGGTGTCAAATGAATTGGTGAATGGTGTTCCTCTTAAAAACTTTCATCTTCAAGACGTCTGTGTTTCGTGCCAGAAAGGAAAACAAACGAAGAAGCGACACCCTACAAAGAAAATCAACACGGTGGCTGTTCCTCTTGAACGTTTGCACATGGATTTGTTCGGTCCTGTCAAGCATAAAAGTATTAGGAATGATCAATATTGCCTCGTGATAACTGATGACTATTCAAGATTTTCGTGGGTGGCGTTCATGGCACATAAGAGTGAAACCTTCGGTATTATCAAAAACTTGATCATTCAGATTGAGAATCTTTATAACTTGAAGGTTAGGCGGATACGTAGCGACAATGGTACTGAATTCAAAAATCATGCCATGGCGGAGTTTTGCACTTCAAAAGGTATTCTTCACGAATTTAGTGCAGCTTATACTCCTCAACAGAATGGCGTCGCTGAACGTAAGAACCGCACATTGATCGAGACTGCTAGGACAATGTTGGTAGAGTCACAGTTGCCGATTCCATTCTGGACTGAAGCTGTGTCCTCTGCATGTTACACGTTGAACCGAGTCCTTACAGTCAAAAGGCACAACAAGACCTGCTTTGAGCTTATAAACAAACGGAAACCAGATTTGTCATATCTTGAACCGTTTGGAGCTCCGTGCACAATAATCGATCCTAATGGAAAGTTTGGGGCAAGAGCCATTGAAGGATACTTTCTTGGGTATTCCACCCCGAACTTAAGAGTCTGGAATCTAGAGACTAAAAGGGTCGAGGAATGGTCTGAAGTCAGAGTACAAAGGCACACTTTACCAGTTAGAAATCCTGGTCAGCCTTGGATGTTTGAGTACGATGACTTTTTCAATTCGATCAATGTTGAAGCAGTTGAAGAAAATGCTGCAGCAAGGATGTTTTTCGAGAGTGACAATGCAACAGATTCACCGCTGGTTCGTCCAATTATTGTCAATCAAGAACCATCTTCGGTGAACAATAATGCTCTCGACAATGAGGATTTTCACGATGCTACCGAATTGAACGAATCTTCAGAGGATGACGAATTTCTCGATGCAGATCAAGAGGCTCCAACAACAGCAGTACATGGTACTTCAGAGGGTACACCTCCAGTGGATGTCCCTAGAACAGCTGAAGCTACTGCATCATCCTCTTCGTCAATTCCGGGCCTTGAATTGATTGTTGATCTCAATCTCAACAATCTGGGTATAAATATTCCAGTTCAAGATAATCCAGAAACAAGGATTCACAATACCCATCCTCAACAAAACATCATCGGAAATGTACAAAGTGGCGTTCAAACAAGAAACATGTTGCGGAACAACAACAATGCAGGCTTGTATGCAACTATCCGAGAATCTTGTCAACAAAATGATTGGTCTTTCGCGTGTTATGTCTCACAGGAAGAGCCAAGAACTTGGAAAGAAGCTTTGAAAGATAACTCATGGGTTGAAGCTATGCAGGAAGAACTGCAACAATTCCAGAAGCTTGGTGTCTGGAAACTCGTAGAGAAACCTGCTGGTTACAAGAAGATTGGTACCCGTTGGGTGTTTAAATGCAAAAAGGATGACAGTGGAGTCGTTATTCGAAATAAAGCAAGGCTAGTCGTTCAAGGTTTTCGTCAGATAGAAGGGATCGACTACAACGAAGTGTATGCACCTGTTGCGCGTCTAGAAGCAATTCGGATTTTTCTGGCTTATGCCTCATTCAAAGGTTTCAAGGTATACTAGATGGACGTGAAAAGTGCATTCTTACATGGTGTGGTAGAAGAAGAGGTGTACGTCGAACAACCTCCAGGTTTTGAAGATCCTATCCATCCCGATCGGGTTTGGTTGCTCAACAAAGCTCTCTATGGTCTACATCAAGCACCGCGAGCTTGGTACGCAACCTTATCTAATTATCTGCTGGAGAATGGATTTCGCAGAGGTCTTATCGATTGTACTCTTTTCATCAAAGAACAAGATGGAGATCTTCTACTGGTACAGGTATACGTTGATGATATTATATTTGGTTCTACTAATGATGTTTTGTGTAGGAATTTCGAGCGCATCATGCAGGATAAATTCAAGATGAGTGCTATGGGGGAAATGACTTTCTTTTTGGGCCTACAAGTGCAACAAACTGAGTCTGGGATATTCATCCATCAGACTAAATATGTTGGTGACATCTTGAGCCGGTTCCAGATGTCTGATGCAACGCCCATCGGTACCCCATTGCCGCAAAATCACGGAATTACTCCAGACTTGAAGGGTGAAGCTGTTAGCCCCTCATACTACCGCGCGATGATCGGATCTCTTATGTACCTCACAGCATCAAGACCAGATATAATGTACCCAACGTGCCTGCTTGCCAGATATCAAGTCAATCCGAAGGCCTCCCATCTTGCAGCTGTAAAAAGGATTTTTCGTTATTTGAAGGGTTGCCCTGACACCGGTCTATGGTACCCTAGGGATAATAACTTTGACTTGATTGCATTCAGTGATTCTGATTTTGGCGGATGCAAAATCGACGGCAAATCCACAACGGCTGGATGTCAGTTTTTGGGAAATCGCCTAGTCACATGGCAGTGCAAGAAGCAGACGTGCGTCACTACATCAACATGCGAAGCTGAATACATTGCTGCCTCAAGTTGTTGCTCCCAAGTCCTTTGGATCCAACAACAAATGCGCGACTACGGTTTTGAATTCCTAACTACTCCTATTTACGTTGATAATTCTGCTGCCTTACAGATCACTAGAAATCCTGTGCAGCATTCAAAGACTAAGCACATCGAAATTAAGTATCACTTCATACGTGATTGCTTTGAGAAAAGGCTAATCGATGTTGCTTACGTCCACACCGATGACCAACGTGCCGACCTTTTTACCAAAGCTTTTGACAAATCAAGATTTGACTATTTATTATTGGTAAATGGCATTAAGGTCAAGCAAGAGTAAAACCAACATCGGAAAATCATTTTTGTAAATACCTTTGTGTTTTAAATTTGTCTTAGTTTATTGATTTTAGGGGGAGTAAATCCAAAATTTGAAAATCCAAAAACATTGAAAAATTTCAAAATCACAAAAACAATAGAAAAACAAAAATGAGTTTCCTGGCAAGCAAAAGAGAAAATGATAGTACATCAGTGGTCTGTCCAAACCTCTTTAAACCTTAAATGAAAAACGATAAGCAGCTCTATATAAGATGTATCGGTAGGCTCACAATCATTTTAAAGTGTGCAGGGTGATATAAACTTAAATCGACTGAAGATCAGGTGGGAACCATTCATTGGCATATGGTCTTAGTACCGAAATTTCGTTTGAGAGATTGCCGAGGTTCTGAGATATTCGGTCTTTATGCTGCTTATCATCTGGGTATCATGGTTGTATCTTTTACCGAAAAATAACGGGGACGCAAGTCTAGATCTTCCATGATACTATACATACGTGTACATATTGCATTCGACCTCAATAAGTGATCAACAATCACATGTCCAAACAAATAAGTGATAATATATCACAAATTCTTTCCGGGAGTCAAGTTCGTCTCTCTGCTGTACGAAAGTACTGACCTGTTCACGGACTTGCTCTTGTGCCCTCATGCATATGAAAATCAAGTTCCTCATCAATAAGTGATTATATCACATAGGGCTTGTTTTCAAATCAAAATAAGTGAGAATCTCACATCATATACGGTCAAACAGATGATAATCGGTATACTCACAGGTAAGATGAACCCTCGTGCATACCTTGATACGGGAATGTGTCGTGATGTGGATGAACACCGGTCGGTAAGTATAAATCATACCTTAACGTATCCCCTCGCCATGATTACATCTGATAAGTTGAGCTTAAGTGGACAACAATACCGATAATCGTTATAGGATGCTTATCTTAATGTTAACTAATTGAACAGCAAGAGCGTCTTGGCATGACCGTACACTGATATGATTCTCTTACCCTCGAAACTCGCAAAAAGAATGTCTGTAAATATTTATTTAATGCTTTTATTCTTCGCATCTTTGTATATATTTATTTACTGCTTTCAGTCTTTACATTTGAAATATTCAAAAATACCAAAAAGATTTTAGTTGTGTTTTAATATAAACTTTATAAAAACCAAAAAGATTTTATTTCTATTTTATTTTCGATCGTTCGATGTTGGAGCTCGAGTCTTCGTTGCCTGAAACCTGAACGAAAACCGAAATGACTAAATCTTCATAAACGGTCGAAATTTGCAAGTGTTGAAAGTTAAAATTTGAAATTGATAAAATTTGTTAAAACTTTCAAACTGTCGGACGGTGTTTGTTTAAACAATGGTCACACGTGTGTCGTTTGTTTATGTTTACTATATTCCAAGCAGTTGTTCTCATTACGCGTTTAGATTTCTTGCATGTGCAGATTCTAAAGGCAAGGAGAACATGGTCGATGACAAGCTTCAGAATGAAGACACGACGTGAAGGCACTCAAATGATGAAGATGATCGAGTTGCCACTGACCATCATCAACACCACAAGGATCTAAATTCATAAAGAACAAGACTTTCACGAGCATAACTCAAGGGGGAGCTTATGTTAAGGGGGAGTTTGTCAACACACTTCCTACATGAAACGGGGAGTTTGTTGGTACACTTTCTGCTTTCAAGACGTGAAGACTTTAAAGATCCTCTGACATTGAAGACGTGAAGAGACGTCAAAGACTTGAAGACACAAAGATCGAGAGACCTACAAGAATTAAGATCGAGATCGAGACAAAGCTACAGCCAAGGGGGAGTTTGTTGGTGCACTTGTGTCTGTACTTTGTCTGTATTTAGTCTTGATACAAAACGATGTCTTTGATGTAAGATTGATGTAAGTTTGACCAAGTCAACCATCCTCCGGTTTGACTTGGACAAACAGTTAGACAATGGTTGAAAGATGTTTGGGTCGAAGGATGTGTCATCGAAGGATAGTTTAGATCCTTCGATGAGCTCGAAAGATAACCTTCGAAGGATAGACCACGAAGGATATCATCCTTCGTGGTATATGTGATCCTTCGATGGGTTCTTGGTCGACAGATGATCTTTCGATCATTCTGTCTGATCCTTCGACCAGACATGCTGTGTTCGGGTATAAATACCCATGTGTTGTGTTCACTTTCGGTAGAGATTAAGAGTTCGAAAGTTAGACAAGTTAGACAGATAGAGAAGTGAGAGCATTCTGTTCAGAACACACACACACGAGAGTTAGAGAGAGTTTGCAAAACACATTTGTAAACATTGAGCTTGTAACCGAACCTTTCATACGCATTAATACAAGTGGTGTTAATCGGTGAAGATTGTGTGTTGTGTTTGTGCTTGTTCTATCTCGGTTTGCATGCTAGCTTGGATTCCGCACTTGCTAGTGTGTTAGACATAACAAGGAATAGGTTAAACCTCAACCTCCGAGGGACCTACAGGTTAGCATCACCCCACGTTCATCATCATGTTCTATTTAGTTGTTAGTTTGTTTAAAGTCATGTTCATGGGTAGCATTAGTCATTAGGTCCACGTTTCCATTTTGTTTAGTGCATGATCCACGTATTTCTTCTTATTTTGTTGCATGTTTGTATGCCTATTTAAAGGTTTTGCATTTTAGTAATGAAGGGCATAAAAATTGGTATAAAAATGTCTTGTTCTTTACTTTGTTTCTTGGGAGTGTTCACTTACTAGAAAAGGCTTCTATCTTGGAGATTGGTTCATCTCGAATCGAATAGTAACACTAGCGACGGTGGTTTGTGTGCGTAGAGTAGGCAGCAAGGTGATGGTGATCTAGGGAAAATGACCAAGATAACGATAATTCTGATAATCAGGGTGGCAGTTTTAAGCTTATCGTTATCATTTATTTTCAGTAACTAGATAACTTAAGACTTAGGTTTTCTGGTTGATTCTAGACTTTTGTTTCTTGGATTTTATCTTTTATTGGAACTTGTTTGGTTTTTGATGTCTATAATAGTGACATACACCTCATGGCCTAAGTGACTAAAACGAATTATCAAACAACCGAATAGTTACATACGTGATAGATATGAAACTCATACCGTGCCACACATTTTACTTATTAAACCATTCAGAACATCATACGAAATATTAAACCATTCAGAAGATCATACATTTCGTAGCCATGAAACAACACCACAAAGCTTGAACAACAGTAGTCATAAAATATATAAGGAGTACACGCCATACATATTTATTTATAAAGTTTTGATATGATGATCATGCTTTATTAGCTAGCCTTTAGCTCAGTCAAGTAATGATAGGCGTTCGAGTCACCACTCCCTTATCATTCACCCACACCCACACACGGTCGCACCTGAAGTCCCTAGTGGTCGGAGTTCCTTCCAATATCACGATAGCATTGACCAGTGGATTCTCTTTCTCAATTGTAGCCGCTGCCGCTTCTCCTTTTGCCCCAACAAGCTCGGGCCATGAATCCTTTCCTGTATGTATTAATCATCCAAGCACAAACTTTATTCATGAAATCATATAAAATAACTTAAAGAAGTTAGAAGAGAGCTATTAGATTACCTTTACAGCCTGATGATGACATTCTTGATTGTGCATTGAAGAACATGGAGCATATGGGGTTATATAGAGCATAGGTTGTACATTGAGTAACGTATTGTGCTTTCAGCGTTGTGTTTTTTCAAATGTTCCCACTTGGATTGGCAAAAGGATAACCTTCTTTAGTTGAAAAACTCAAATTTGCTGTATAGTGTGCTGTATTTGTTGACTTTCTATATATAGATTTTTCAATATAGACATGTTTTTTACCAAAACATTTTCATAATAGACACTCTAAAAATGTGGGTTTAGTTAAGTCTACCACCCAAAAGCAGGTGCTAAGCCTCCAACTGCATAGTCTTAGCTAGCACTTTCACCAAAATTGCACGCTTCGCCATTCCCGCCACTTCGCCAAAAAGTGTAGGCATTTAGCCATCTTAACTGATTCACAAAAAGTCATGTAGACTAAATCTAGTCATCCTAACCATCTCGCCAAAAGTTGAGACTAAATACCAGACGTCTCAGCCGACAAAGCTGATGCAACAGCTTTTGATATATATTTGTTGAAATGAGACTCGCTACTTTGATGAAGGCTAAATTACATGTCTATGTATTAGGAAAAAATCATGTCAATATGATTATTAGGGTAAATTTCCCTAAAACGTGGGACAAATTGGCTAACATTCGGTAGAAAAATGATCAGGGTAAAAAAATACAACATACTCGAAATTTCACAGAGGAAGACCTTAGATTTTCCATAAGAACTTCCGTTTATGCATCATATGCCTTTGTGTATATTGTTGTATTTTGACAATGGCCCGACACTATGATAGGGAGAACACATGATAAAAGCAAAATCATATGCTATCTTTTAACAAATAAAAATGTTATAACAACAATTTTTGTAGTATAACTAGTTGCAATAGATCATGAACAAGTTAAAGGCTTTCCAAAGTTCTTGATGAAAAAAGAAATGGTCAATTTATGATCGAACAAGTTCTTTGCATCTAACTACCTAAAGTTTTTAAGACTTATCAAGACCTTAGCTCATTTATTATTATCAAAATACCTAACATTCAAATTACGTACATTATAATTTAACTTTATTTGTTTTCTTTAAACTTATTTATAATATTATGAACTCTGTCTCTGTATTATCTTACAATTTTTAATGAAAACTTTGACAATGTACCATTGTCACGAATATTGGTGTTGAGTATAAGAGTGTTTCACTAATAACATAAAAGGATGAAAATTCAAAAGCATATCTTAACCTTAATTAAAAAAATCAAACGACCAAACTAAAAAAAAAATGATAAATAAAAAAAAATTGAGTAGTCAACATGCTACGTCTTTGCATGCAATTTTAGTTGTCAACATGCTACGTGTACACCGATTTGCATGCAATTTTCTTTGACCATCTGGGTGTGTAATGAATATCTGTAATTATCTTATTGTACAAAACATAAAATAGATAAACATTCAGCTGGTTTAAAAATAGAATAAATTATTATGTGGCTATCGCTCGTTAAGACCACGATATTTCTCCTATCAAGCCAACGTGGTATGGGCATCAAGCCCCCTTAATTCACCTCCACACTTTATAAAAGTAGATAAACATTTAGATATCTTACTTTACATAAAATTTTACATTTTTGCAAAATTTTTAAGGTTGTTTCGTTCAGTTAAAAAAAATTATTTAACCCAATAATTGACGAGCTAGCCCTAACGACTCACTGATGGTCTTACGCAACTCAAAAACTAACTAACGTCGTTAATCATAAGTAATTAAAAAATTAAAAGTTCATATAGAAAATTTAAAAGCTCAGAGAGAAAATTAAAGAAGATAAAAAATAATATAAAAGTAACTATTCTATTGGCGTGTTACACATGTCATAATAGCTCACACATATAGTGATTACTTATACGATGACATGATGGGGTTTTTTTTTTTTTTTTAAACTGCTAAAAGTGTTTTCACAAGTAGTGTCATCTTGAAAAAAAATCATAAATAATGTGATTTCATTTGAAATGATGATTTATCAATTTGTTGTAGGGCTTGTAAGAGTGTGTAAGAGACTATGACTGGGAATATAAGGAAAAAGAGAACAATCTAAATTGCAATTTGTAATGGAAACTTATGACAAATCGCCATTACAAACGGCAACTTATGACAAGTAGTGTAGGTCCTGATACGGATCGTCGGACTACGATGATTTCTTGTTTCGGGTGCCGAAACGAGTGCGGAATCCCCGTTACGACACAAACCGAGCGAGAGAGTAAACACAATAAAAGGATTCAACGTTTAACAAGATGTATATTGATTTAGACAAAGTTTCGGTACAAGATTTGATAAAATACAAAGCACACCGGAACTTTCTCTCACTACTCTCTCTCTAAGCTCATTCAAGCTCTCTCATTTATGTCTTCTGTCTTCTGTTTATATATAAAGCAGGTCCGCAACTTGACGAAGAACTATGGGTCCACTTATAAACCCCACGAAGAACATAGCTGACGAAAAACCCTTTGGTTTTTCGTCACTCACCAAAACCCACGAAGTATCAGCATGAAGAAAGATGTTCTTCGTCATATGTAAGAGATGGTTCTTCGTGGATGACAAGTATCAGGTCTTTCGTGGAATACAATTGACTGGTTCTTCGTCATATGTCAGTTGAGGTTCTACGTCCAAGTTAATTAGTGGGTAACATGTAACATGCTAATAAATAAACATTGGTTCTTCGTAGACTTTCAGCATGCAGCAACAACAGGCAGCAACAATTAATTGGTTCATGCTTTGATAAGTCTTCACATTACATCATCATGGTGATGTCATGGTGTTGTGGCGTTGGGAAGGTTCGTGGCTCTTCGTGCTTCGCGTATCGAACTCTGGGGCGCACGACGGAGGAATGTCGCGACGTCGGTATTGAGCCGAACCTAACCGAGTTGAACCGAACTGAGTTGCGTCCACAAAAAGTGTATCAACAAACTCCCCTTGGACGCTACTCATGATGGTTCGATCTTCACATTGTCGGATCTTTAATAAGGTCTTCACGTGTCACAATCAAAGAGTGTATCAATAAACTCCCACTTGAATGATGCTCGTGAATCTTTTGATCTTCAATACTTTTTGGTGTTGATGAGTGGTCTGCTGCAACTCGATCATCATGATCTTCTGATTGCATCAATGACGTGTCTTCACTTTACCGCTTGTCATCTGACACGTTCTCTTCACTTTTAGCTGGTTCGAATGCAACATCTACACACGCAACAGAGCTAAAAACGTAATGAGAACAACCGCTTGGAATATAGTCAAATTAAACAAACGACACATATGAGATCAACTCTCAATCAAACACCGACCGACAACAGTTTGAAAGTTTAAAAATTGATCAACTTTAATCCTTTAACTTTCAAAATTTGTTAACTTCGAATGTTTATGAAGGTGTAATTATTTTCCGGCTTACAATCAGGAATTTGGGGTAGGAAAGACTCGAGTTCCAACATCGGACAATCAAAAATAAACTAAAAGCAAAATCTTTTTGGCTTTTATAAAATTTATATTAAAACACACCTAAAATCTTTTTGGTATTTTCCATTCTTCAAATGTAAAGACGGAAAGCAATAAATAAATATATACAGCGATGCAGAAACGAAGAAATGTAAATAAATATTTACAGACGTTCTTTTTGCGAGTTTCGAGCGAAAGAGAATCATATCAGTGTACGGCCACGCCAAAACGCTCTTGTTGTTCAATTAGTTAACAATTAGATAAGCATCCTATAACGATTATCGGTATTGTTGTCCACATAAGCTCAACTTATCAGATGTAATCATGTTTAGGAGATACATTAAAGTTTGATTTATACTTACAAGTCAGTGCTCATCCACACACGACACATTCCCTTATCAAGGTATGCACGAGAGTTCATCTTACCGGTGAGTATACCGCTTATCATTTGTTTGACCGTATCAAAAGATGTGAGAAACTCACTTATTTTGGTTGAAAACAAGCCCTATGTGATAGAATCACTTATTGATGAGGAACTCGATTTTCATATGCATGAGGGCACAGGAGCAAGTCCGTGAACAGGTTAGTACCATCGTACAGACAAAGAGACGAACTTGACTCCCGGATAAATGTGATATTTTATCACTTATTTTGTTTAGACATGTGATTGTTAATCACTTATTGAGGTCGAATGCAACATGTACACGTATGTATAGTATTGTTGGTGCACTTATGTCTGCACTTTGTCTGTATTCGGTCACGATGTAAAACGATGTCTTTGTAGTCATGTAAGTTTGACCAAGTCAACCATCCTCCTGGTTTGACTTGGCCAAACAGTCAACATTATGTTTGTAAGCTGCTGGGTCGAAGGATGTGCCATCGAAGGATTACATGGATCCTTCGATGATGAGCTCGATAGATAGCTTTCGATAGATGAACCACGAAAGATCCCATCTTTCGTGGTACATGCTGATCATTCGAGCTGATTCTGGTCGATAGATGATCCTTCGATCATCTTATCTGATCCTTCGACCAGACCTGCTGGTTTGGGTATAAATACCCGTGTGTTGTTTTCATTTCATAGAGAGCACAAGTAGAGGACACCAGAGAGAGACAGGAGAACACACACACACTTAGAGAGAGAGTTTACAGGACTGATTTGTAAACATTGAGCTGTAATCGGACCTTTCATACGTTTAATATAAGTGGTGTTAATCGTTGAGTCTTGTGTGTTGATTATTTGCGTGTTCTATCTCGGTTTGCTATCTCGGTTGGATTCCGCACAACCGGGTTGGTTTGTACACAAGGATTAGGCGACTAGATCCTCCTAGCCGGACCTACAAGTGGTATCAGAGCCTTGGCTCTTCTCCTTGTTAAAACCGAGTGTTTTCGGGTGTTTTCCGGGTGTTTGAAGTTTATATATTTCTGGAAAAACTTATTAAAATCGGGTGTAAGCTTGTATTTTTGCTTGGTGTTTTGTTGAAAACCTTGTTGTTTATCATGTTCTCATGTTAGTTTTTGGTTTTCATTAAACATTTTAGCAAAATCTTGTGTTTGGTAGTTTAAATTTCACCGAAAATTTATAAGTGTTCTTGAAGTCTTCATTGTGTTCTTCATAAATACTACACTTTTGATCTTAAAAATTTTAAATTTCTAAGTGTTTGTGTGTTGGGAAGAGTAAACTGATTAAAATATTGGACATTACTTGATTGGTGAAACCTGCATGTTCAGAAGATATGGTCTGAACATACTTTCTGCCGAAAGTTCTCACCAACCCGTCAACTTTTTCACCAACCTGTCATCCTTTGTCAACTGTGTCAGAACCGTTCGAAAGATATCCTTCGAACTCGAAAGACCATCTTTCGATCAGTGGAGATTCGATAGATCAATCATCATTCGAACCAAGGAATCATTTTCGAAACATATATCTTTCGGGCTACTGCTCTTTCTCGAAAGACTAGGATCCTTCGATTGGGGAGTCTTTCGAAGTCATTTTTCATTGTTCATCTTTCGGTCTAAAGTACGTTTTCGAAGGATAAGGATCCTTCGTTGGGGAATCTTTCGAAAACATTGTTCAGTGATCTTTCGAACCCTGTTGATCTCTCGAACAGGTGTTGATCTTTCGATCCTTAGTCTGTTTGTGTTTAACAGTTTGTGTTGTTCAAATCTTTCGAACATGTATCCTTCGGCTGATCAAAAATGAATCCAAGATGGAATACTTTGGTAAATACAGATATGTATTTTGGTACTCCGTCATCTTCCGCACCGGTATCTTCACAAGCTAATGCAATTTCTACCGGTCAATGGGCATTTGTATCAAATCAAGTTCCAAGTGTTCAAAGCATTCTCTTAAGCGAGAGCGAAACTGGAAGTTTGAATCGGCCTCCAAAGTTGATGCATTTATATGAATATCCAGGATGGATTGATAGATTTCATACATACGTTCTTGGCCAAAATACAGAATTGTGGTTGCGGTTTATTACTGATTTCGATCAAACAATAGAGGTTGCCGCATCATCTGCTGCTACGTTTGCAGATCTCACGGAAGATCAGAAGAAAGTTTATGATCTAGAAAAGAAGGCATACGCCATTCTCACTCAGGCCTTAAGTAAAGATATCTATCATCAGTTCGTCAGTTATAAGACTACAAAAAGGTTGTGGGACGCGTTGAAAACAAGGGGCGTAGGAAATGAAGCGACACGTCAACTGAGGAAAGAACTGCTGAAGAAAGAGTTTGATGGTTTTACTTGTATGGAGAATGAGTCGTTGGGTGATTTGACAAGTCGATTTAATCACTTGTTGACTGAATTGACAAATTTTGGGGTTGCTACAACTCCTGTAGAGATTGTGAAAAGGTTTGCGGATGCATTGCCACCTCAGTGGAATACGTTCTTGGAAATCATGAAGTACAATGGTACTTTGGCTACAACAAGCTTCAACGACTTTGTTCAAATTCTAGAAAACAAGAATCAGGAAGAAACTCTGAAGGCAAAAAGAATTCCCGTGCCTCAAAATCCTGAAATGTATTTTGGAACTTCTAGCACCTCTACAAAACCTTCTTCGCATGCTCCAATTCAAACAGCTTTTGTGACTAGCACAGATATGTATGGCAATACTATCCAAGTTCCTGTGCCTCCAAAGACAGACATGTATGGAAATCTGCTGGAACCAGTCCCTCAATCAGCACCACAATAGCAACGACCTCTCAGACCAACTGATATGTTCGGAAATCCTTTACCAACAACAGACATGTACGGGAATCCGCTTCCTCCTCAACAGCAAGCATGTTATGGAAGCACATCATCTGCTGGTCAGCAATCAAAGCCAAATACAGTACGGCTCGACACCTCAAGTTTTTCTAAAGTCAGTGTGGAAGTAGCAAAGGAACACATGGAGCTGCTAAACACTGTGGTGAGCGCATACTGTGGATTAGTAGAAGGTCAGATTGGGAACATTAATCTGACACAAGAAGACTATCAGCAGATTGATAAAGAGGAGATGGAAATGATGGACATTAAGTGGGCCTTTGCCAGTGCTGTTAGGCGAGCAAAGGATTTCATGGAAAGAACAGGCCGAACCAGCTTGGAAAGCAAGAAAGACACCAAGTATGGGTTTGATAAACAGGCTGTTAAATGCTTCAACTGTGGTGAACGTGGTCATTTCAAGCGTGAATGTACAAGGCCATCTCAGCATGGGAACCAGAATCCTTTCCGAGGTCAAGGAAACAGGGCTAATCAGAACCAAGGAAGGAACAACGAACGAACACTGGTGCCTATCAACAACCAGAGTCAAGCAGGACCATCTAATGCCAACCAGGCACTTGTGGTTCAGGTAGATGAAGGTTGTGATTGGTCAATCCAGTTGGGAAATGATGCACCTGATGGAACAGCTTGTTTTGCTGAAGTGGTTAATGATCTTAAACACGCCAGTGGTGGAGAATCTTCCACCAATGGTGTTGAATCTTCTGAAGATGAAGACAGCTCCGGGTACAGTGGAAGTTCAGATGAAGAGTCCTCTGCTTCAGGCAATGATCAGGAAGATGACACATCAACTGCATCAGTTAATGCAGACATTGATGAACTTTTGGAGGAAGCTGCAGCAGGAATTCAAAGAAGATCTATTTTGGTGGATCAAGCTGCTTATTCTTCGTCTTCTCTCCATTCAGCCTTTATGGCTAATGTCGACAGTTCATCAAGTCAGGTATGTGTCGATGAACCCACTTCTGTTAGCTGTGATAATTGTGATAGATTGCATGTTAGATGTGCTGATTTGGAAGCAAACATGTCTGAGTTGCAAGGCAAACACGATGCTTTACAAGCTAGTTTGTTTGAATTGCAAGACAAACATGTTTCTGTGAATGATAGGTGGTGTGAATTGCAAAGCAAACACGAGGCTTTGCAAGAGAAATATGATGTGACATTCATTCACAATCAGAAATTAACAGTGGATCTTTCAAAGTGCACTGAAGCCAACATGTTTTATGAAAACCATGAAAAGGAATTTAAAAGGATGATTGAAACATTAAAGAAAGATAAAACAGAACTGACAAAAATGGTTTCCAGAAAACAAACTGACATTAATTTGTATATCACTCGTCTTGAGGTGATGCAAAAAGAAATGGCTTGTGTTAAAACAGAAAGTGAGGCGATCCGACTTAAGTTAGATAGTTATTTGAGTTCTAGCTATGTGTTGGATCACATCATTGATGTTCAGAAAGAGAAAAAGGATGTTACATGCATAGGTTACAAGAAATGTCCACCACCCGTGAGAAACAATTTTGATGCTTTGCCTGATGAGGAGTATAGGACTCACTTTGAGCCATCTGTTCCTTTGGACGTTGAGGAATTTGCAGCAGGGCTCGGATACAAGAAAGAAGTATCGTCAGATTCAGATGTGTCAGCAGATACATTTGTAACTGCTGAACAGAATCAGGATCCTCCAGTGGTGGTTGAGGATGTTGATTCTTCTGATGATGAGTCTGATGATACTGATTCGGAAAAGTCTGATGCAGTAATCAAAGAAGAGGACATACCTCTTGAGAATCATATCCTATGTGATCCTCCCACAAAACCTGCTAAGACTGTTCCAACCGAGTCCACATCTGCAAAAGAGTCGGAGAGTGTGGATTTGTTGTACACTCTTGTTGGTGATGATAAAATCTATTCAGACAAAGATTTTCCTATTAAAAATGTTAATCAATCTTTAATCAGTAAAGTCTTTGAAAATTCTACAAGTAAGTTTTTGGGAAAGACAGGACCACATGTTACAGTCACACAGTGTCCTCCTATCCCAAAGGCTGAAGTTAGAAAACAATTTGGGAATAAGAAATTACCAACAGTGGAAAAACAGCAAAATCATACCAAACCCAAAGGTAAGACACCGGCTCAAGATCAAAAGAAGCCGAATCAGAAGAAGAAGAAGAATGTGAACTTTGTGAAATCTAAGGGAACGGACAAAATTGCAAAGTTTGAAAATCAATCTAATTTAGATTTTGTCCAAAAAGCAACTGTGATGAAAAGGAATGAACCAAGTTGTTCAAAACCTAGTACCTCGGGATCACAAAGTTCATCATCGGCAAGACGACCACATGATACTTCGGGGTTTGTTGAACGAAGATCATGTTTTGAATGTGGAACAATCGGGCATATTGTTCGAAATTGCCCGTATCTTCATAAACAAAAAGGCATAGTTGATGATCCCCGTGGCCCAACTGACCACAAGCGATCTGTTTCTGTAAAACAAGATCCTCGACTCATAAGAGAAAGGGAAAAGAAACAGAAACGTCAACAGGTCAAGAAAATTGAAAAAGCAATTAAAACCGATGTGGCTCAAAAACAATCTGTTTCTGTCAAACCAAACAATTTAAAAACTTCAGACAATCATGAAGTTAAGTTTTTAAAGAATAACACTGGTATAACAAAACAGACTTGGAAACCAAAAACGGTTACTGAATCAGGGGGGGCATCACAATTTCCGAATCATCAAAGAATAGAGGTTATTGTTATTGATGAAAATGGAAGACCCAAGACCACAATGGCTTGGGTCCCCATCTCCAACTAATTATGTGAGTTTATGTGCAGGGTGTTCCAGGAGGAACTATCAGTAGTCATTGGATTGTTGATAGTGGGGCATCCAGGCACATGACATGCGACATGAAGCTTCTCTACGACGTCAAATCTATTAGAGGAGGTTATGTTGCTTTTGCTGGAGACAAGGGCGGATATATAACGGGTGAAGGAATGATTTCCAACGGGGTTGTTAGCTTTGACAAGATCAACTTTGTGCAACAACTTGATCACAATCTTCTTAGTGTTTCTCAATTTTGTGACAAGCAGTTCTCAGTACACTTTGATGCTAATGGATGTTATGTGCTGAAACCCGGCTTCAAAATTCCAAAAGAATGGATTCTCTTGTCGGCTCCAAGGATAAATGATCTGTATGTCCTTGATATGAGCCAAGCTATCACAACGTCTGCACAAGCAACTTGTTTCGTTTCCAAAGCCACAGAAAAAGACACAATCTCTTGGCACAGACGAATGGGTCACATTCACTTACGCAAAATGAATCATTTGGTATCAAATGAATTGGTGAATGGTGTTCCTCTTAAAAACTTCTATCTTCAAGACGTCTGTGTTTCGTGCCAGAAAGGAAAACAAACGAAGAAGCGACACCCTACAAAGAAAGTCAACACGGTGGCTGTTCCTCTTGAACGTTTGCACATGGATTTGTTCGGTCCTGTCAAGCACAAAAGCTTTAGGAATGATCAATATTGCCTCGTGATTACTGATGATTATTCAAGATTTTCTTGGGTGGCGTTCATGGCACACAAGAGTGAAACCTTCGGTATTATCAAAAACTTGATCATTCAGATTGAGAATCTTTACAACTTGAAGGTTAGACGGATACGTAGCGACAATGGTACTGAATTCAAAAATCATGCCATGGCGGAGTTTTGCACTTCAAAAGGTATTCTTCACGAATTTAGTGCAGCTTATACTCCTCAACAGAATGGCGTCGCTGAACATAAGAACCGCACATTGATCGAGACTGCTAGGACTATGTTGGTAGAGTCGCAGCTACCCATTCCATTCTGGACTGAAGCTGTGTCTTCTGCATGCTATACGTTGAACCGAGTCCTTACAGTCAAAAGGCACAACAAGACCTGCTTTGAGCTTATCAACAAACGGAAACCAGACTTGTCTTATCTTGAACCGTTTGGAGCTCCATGCACAATAATCGATCCTAATGGAAAGTTTGGGGCAAGAGCAATTGAGGGATACTTTCTTGGGTATTCTACCCCTAACTTAAGAGTCTGGAATTTAGAGACTAAAAGGGTCGAGGAATGGTCTGAAGTCAGAGTACAAAGGCACACTTTACCAGTTAGAAATCCTGGTCAGCCTTGGATGTTTGAGTACGATGACTTTTTCAATTCGATCAATGTTGAAGCCGTTGAAGAAAGTGCTGCGGCAAGGATGTTTTTCGAGAGTGACAACGCAACAGATTCACCGTTGGTTCGTCCCATTATTGTCAATCAAGAACCATCTTCAGTGAACAATAATGCTCTCGACAATGAGGATTTTCAAGATGCTACCGAATTGAATGAATCTTCAGAGGATGATGAATTTCTAGATGCGGATCAAGAAGCTCCAACAGCAGTTCATGGTATTTCAGAGGGTACACCTCCAGTGGATGTCCCTAGAACAGCTGAAACTTCTGCATCATCCTCTTCGTCAATTCCGGGCCTTGAATTGATTGTTGATCTGAATCTCAACAATCTGGGTACAAATATTCTAGTTCAAGATAATCCAGAAACAAGGATTCATAATACCCATCCTCAACAAAACATCATAGGAAATGTACAAAGTGGCGTTCAAACAAGAAACATGTTGCGAAACAACAACAATGCAGGCTTGTATGCAACTATCCGAGAATCTGGTCAACAGAATGATTGGTCTTTCGCGTGTTATGTCTCACAGGAGGAGCCAAGAACTTGGAAAGATGCATTGAAAGATAGCTCATGGGTTGAAGCGATGCAGGAAGAACTGCAGCAATTCCAGAAGCTTGGTGTCTGGAAACTCGTAGAGAAACCTGCTGGTTACAAGAAGATTGGTACCCGTTGGGTGTTTAAATGCAAAAGGGATGACCGTGGAATCGTTATTCGTAACAAAGCAAGGCTAGTCGTTCAAGGTTTTCGTCAGATTGAAGGGATCGACTACAACGAAGTATATGCACCTGTTGCACGTCTAGAAGCAATTCGGATCTTTCTGGCTTATGCCTCATTCAAAGGTTTCAAGGTATACCAGATGGACGTGAAAAGTGCATTCTTACATGGTGTGGTGGAAGAAGAGGTGTACGTCGAACAGCCTCCAGGTTTTGAAGATCCTATCCATCCCGATCGGGTTTGGTTGCTCAACAAAGCTCTATATGGTCTACATCAAGCACCGCGAGCTTGGTACGCAACCTTATCTAATTATCTGCTGGAGAATGGATTTCGCAGAGGTCTAATCGACTGTACTCTTTTCATCAAAGAACAAGATGGAGATCTTCTACTGGTTCAGGTATACGTTGATGATATTATATTTGGGTCTACTAATGATGTTTTGTGTAGGGATTTCGAGCGTGTGATGCAGGATAAATTCGAGATGAGTGCTATGGGGGAAATGACCTTCTTTTTGGGCCTACAAGTACAACAAACCGAGTCTGGGATATTCATCCATCAGACTAAATATGTTGGTGACATCTTGAGCCGGTTCCAGATGTCTGATGCAACGCCCATTGGTACCCCATTGCCACAAAATCACGGAATTACTCCAGACTTGAAGGGACAAGATACTAGCCCCTCATACTACCGCGCGATGATTGGATCCCTTATGTACCTCACAGCATCAAGACCAGATATAATGTACCCAACGTGCCTGCTTGCCAGATATCAAGTGAACCCGAAGGCCTCACATCTTGCTGCTGTAAAAAGGATTTTTCGTTATTTGAAGGGTTACCCTGACACCGGTCTATGGTACCCTAGGGATAATAACTTTGACTTGATCGCATTCAGTGATTCTGATTTTGGCGGATGCAAAATCGACGGCAAATCCACAACGGCTGGATGTCAGTTTTTGGGAAATCGCCTAGTCACATGGCAGTGCAAGAAGCAAACGTGCGTCGCTACATCAACATGCGAAGCTGAATACATTGCTGCCTCAAGTTGTTGCTCCCAAGTCCTGTGGATACAACAGCAAATGCGTGACTACGGTTTTGAATTCCTAACTACTCCTATTTACGTTGATAATTCTGCTGCATTACAGATCACTAAGAATCCTGTGCAGCATTCAAAGACTAAGCACGTCGACATTAAGTATCACTTCATACGTGATTGCTTTGAGAAAAGGCTAATCGATGTTGCTTACGTCCACACCGATGACCAACGTGCCGACCTTTTTACCAAAGCATTTGACAAATCAAGATTTGACTATTTATTATTGGTAAACGGCATTAAGGTCAAGCAAGAGTAATCCACATCGGAAAATCATTTTTGTTAATATCTTTGTGTTTTAAATTTATCTTAGTTTATTGATTTTAGGGGGAGTAAATCCAAAATTTGAAAAATCCAAAAACATTGAAAAATTTCAAAAACACAAAAACAATAGAAAAACAAAAATGAGTTTCCTGGCGAGCAAAAGAGAAAATGATAGTACATCAGTGGTCTGTCTAAACCTCTTTAAACTTAAACTGAAAAGCGATAAGCAGCTCTATATAAGATGTATCGGTAGGCTCACAATCATTTTAAAGTGTGCAGGGTGATATAAACTTAAATCGACTGAAGACTGGGTGGGAACCATTCATTGGCATATGGTCTTAGTACCGAAATTTCGTTTGAGAGATTGCCGAGGTTCTGAGATATTCGGTCTTTATGCTGCTTATCATCTGGGTATCATGGTTGTATCTTTTACCGAAAAATAACGGGGACGCAAGTCTAGATCTTCCATGATACTATACATACGTGTACATATTGCATTCGTCCTCAATAAGTGATCAACAATCACATGTCCCTCAAAATAAGTGATAAAATATCACATTCATCCAGGAGTCAAGTTCGTCTCTCTGCTGTACGAAAGTACTGACCTGTTCACGGACTTGCTCCTGTGCCCTCATGCATCGAAAATCAAGTTCCTCATCAATAAGTGATTATATCACATAGGGCTTGTTTTCAAATCAAAATAAGTGAGAATCTCACATCATATACGGTCAAACAGATGATAATCGGTATACTCACCGGTAAGATGAACCCTCGTGCATACCTTGATACGGGAATGTGTCGTGATGTGGATGAACACCGGTCGGTAAGTATAATTCATACCTTAACGTATCCCCTCGCCATGATTACATCTGATAAGTTGAGCTTAAGTGGACAACAATACCGATAATTGTTATAGGATGCTTATCTTAATGTTAACTAATTGAACAAAGAGAGTGTTTTGACATGACCGTACACTGATATGATTCTCTTACCCTCGAAACTCACAAAAAGAATGTCTGTAAATATTTATTTAATGCTTTCATTTTTCGCATCTTTGTATATATTTATTTACTGCTTTCAGTCTTTACATTTTAAATATTAAAAAGTCCAAAAAGATTTTAGGCGTGTTTTAACATAAACTTTAGAAAAGCCAAAAAGATTCTATTTTTATTTTATTTTCGATCGTACGATGTTGGAGCTCAAGTCTTAGTTAACTGAAACCTGAACGAAAACCGAAAACGACTGAAACTTCATAAACGGTCGAAATTTGCAAGTGTTGAAAGTTGAAATTGAAATTGATAAAATACTTTAAACTTTCAAACTGTCGGACGGTGTTTGTTTGAACAATGGTCACACGTGTGTCGTTTTTTTATGTTTACTATATTCCAAGCAGTTGTTCTCATTACGCGTTTAGATTTCTTGCATGTGCAGATTCTAAAGGCAAGGAGAACATGGTCGATGACGAGCTTCGGAATGAAGACACGACGTGAAGGCACTCAAATGATGAAGATGATCGAGTTGCCGCTGACCATCATCAACACCACAAGGATCTCACTTCATAAAGATCAAGACTTTCACGAGCATAACTCAAGGGGGAGCTTATGTTAAGGAGGAGTTTGTCAACACAATTCCTACATGAAACGGGGAGTTTGTTGGTACACTTTCTGCTTTCAAGACGTGAAGACTTTGAAGATCCTCCGACATTGAAGACTTGAATAGAAGTCAAAGACTTGAAGACACGAGAACTTACAAGAATGAAGATCGAGACAAAGCTACAGCCAGACAAAGCTACAGCCAAGGGGGAGTTTGTTGGTGCACTTATGTCTGCACTTTGTCTGTATTCGGTCACGATGTAAAACGATGTCTTTGTAGTCATGTAAGTTTGACCAAGTCAACCATCCTCCTGGTTTGACTTGGCCAAACAGTCAACATTATGTTTGTAAGCTGCTGGGTCGAAGGATGTGCCATCGAAGGATTACATGGATCCTTCGATGATGAGCTCGATAGATAGCTTTCGATAGATGAACCACGAAAGATCCCATCTTTCGTGGTACATGCTGATCATTCGAGCTGATTCTGGTCGATAGATGATCCTTCGATCATCTTATCTGATCCTTCGACCAGACCTGCTGGTTTGGGTATAAATACCCGTGTGTTGTTTTCATTTCATAGAGAGCACAAGTAGAGGACACCAGAGAGAGACAGGAGAACACACACACACTTAGAGAGAGAGTTTACAGGACTGATTTGTAAACATTGAGCTGTAATCGGACCTTTCATACGTTTAATACAAGTGGTGTTAATCGTTGAGTCTTGTGTGTTGATTATTTGCGTGTTCTATCTCGGTTTGCTATCTCGGTTGGATTCCGCACAACCGGGTTGGTTTGTACACAAGGATTAGGCGACTAGATCCTCCTAGCCGGACCTACAAGTATCATGGAAGATCTAGACTTCGTCTCCGTTATTTTTCGGTAAAAGATACAACCATGATACCCAGATGATAAGACAGCATATATAAAGACCGTATATCTCAGAACCTTGGCAATCAATCAAATGAAATTTGGTACTAAGACCATATGCCAACGAATGGTTCCCACCAGACTTGAAGTCTATTAGGTTTATATCATCCTGTATATTTTAATCTTATTGTGAGCCTACCGATACATCATTAGTAGAGATACTTATCATTTCTCAATTTTTCTTTTTACATTTTTGACCACATTGACCGACCATACCAGTGAATCTCATCATTTTCCTTATCCAAGAAACTCATTTTTGATTTTTCTATTTTTTTTGAATTTTTGATTTTTCAAACGTAAAGACAGAAAGTAAAGACATATTTTTGGATTTTTTGACTTTTTCAAATGTTTTTGTATTTTCTTGAAATGTTTCTCCCCCTAAAATGCGAAAAGCTTACGAAAATGAAAATCTTTTTGTATTTTTTTAGAGTTTTTAAAGAAAATATTTACAAAAATGATTAGCCAAAGAAGTTTTACTCGGGATTCACCTTAATGCCATTGACCAAAAGAAGATAATCAAAACGTGACTTATCAAAAGTTTTAGTGAACAGGTCGGCATGTTGGTGATCAGTGTGGATTTTAACAACATCGATAAGTCTTTTGTCAAAACAATCACGTATGAAGTGATATTTAATTTCGATGTGTTTGGTCTTGGAATGCTGCACAGGATTTCTAGTGATCTGTAAGGCAGCATTGTTATCAACGTAAATGGGAGTAGATAGGAATTCAAAACCGTAGTCGCGCATTTTTTGTTGGATCCACAGAACTTGGGAGCAACAACTTGAGGCAGCAATGTATTCAGCTTCACAAGTTGATGTAGCAACACAGGTCTGCTTCTTGCACTGCCATGTGACCAGGCGATTTCCTAAAAACTGGCATTCAGCCGTTGTGGATTTGCCGTCGATTTTGCAGCCACCAAAATCCGAATCACTGAACGCGATCAAGTCGAAGCTATCATCCCTAGGGTACCAGAGACCGGTGTCCGGGCAACCCTTCATATAGCGGAAAATCCTTTTAACAGCTCCCAGATGTGAGGCCTTCGGGTTGGCTTGGTATCTTGCAAGCAGGCACGTAGGATACATTATGTCGGACCTCGAGGCTATGAGATACATGAGAGATCCGATCATTGTGCGGTAATATGAAGAGTTAATGCTTTCACCCTTCAAGTCTGGAGTAATCCCGTGATTCTGCGGAAGTGGGGTACCAATGGGCGTTGCATCAGACATCTGGAACCGGATCAAGATGTTACCAACATATTTAGTCTGATGGATGAATATCCCAGACTCAGTTTGCTGAACTTGTAGGCCCAAAAAGAAATTCGTTCCCCCATTGCGCTCATTTCGAATTTGTCCTGCATAACACGCTCGAATTGCCTGCATAAAGCATCGTTAGTTGAACCAAATATGATATCATCAAGGTATACCTGTACCAACAGAAGATCTCCATCCTGTTCTTTGACGAAAAGAGTGCAATCGATAAGGCCTCGCCAAAAACCATTCTCCAGCAGATAGTTAGATAAGGTTGCATACCAAGCTCTCGGTGCCTGATGTAAACCATAAAGAGCTTTGTTGAGCAACCAAACCCGATCAGGGTGAATAGGATCTTCAAAACCTGGAGGTTGTTCGACATACACCTCTTCTTCAACCACGCCATGTAAGAAAGCACTTTTCACGTCCATCTGGTAGGCTTTGAATCCTTTAAATGATGCATAAGCTAGAAAGATCCGAATAGCCTCAAGAGGTGCAACCGGTGCATAAACTTCATTATAGTCAATCCCTTCGATCTGACGAAACCCTTGAACCACTAGTTTCGCCTTGTTTCGAATGACTACTCCACGATCATCCTTTTTGCATTTGAAAACCCAACGGGTGCCAATTTTCTTGTAATTTTCATGTCTTTCAACAAGTTTCCAGACACCCAGCTTTTGGAATTGTTGTAGTTCTTCCTGCATGGCTTCCACCCAAGAATTATCCTTTAGAGCTTCTAAGACTTTGGTTCTTCTTGTGAAACATAACACGCGAACGACCAATCATTTTGTAAACCGGATTCTCTGATAGCTGAATACAACCCAACATTCTGGTTGTTTCTCAGCTGATTATGTGTCTGCACACCATTATGGACATCTCCAATATTATTCTGCTGTGGATGAGTATCATGAATTCTCGTTTCAGGAACATCAGGAACACGAGTATTAATACCCAAATTGTTAAGATTAAGATCAACAATCAAATCCACGCCTGGCATTGACGTGGATGTGGATGCATTTCCTACAGCAGTACCTACATTCTACACATGAGTAGTTGCTTCAGAAGCACCTTGAACAGGAGCAACCGGAGCTGAAGAGCCTTCATTCGCATCATGGTACTCATCATCTTCCGATGACTCATTGTAATCAATAGCATCTTCAAATCCCCCATTTTGATCAATGTTGTTAACTGAAGTAGAAGCTTGAGGGGTAACAACAATTGGTCGCACCAAAGACGAGTCAACAACATTATCACTTTCCAGTAACATTTGAGCAGCTGCAGATGCTTCATCAAAGGTTGGCAGATTAAAGGAGTCGAATAGCCCATCATAATCGAACATCCAAGGATCACCCGGAGGTCTAACAGGATTAGTATACCTTTTAACCTTTACTTCACTCCATAACTCAATCTTTTTGGTTGCTAAATTCCATACACGAAAATTCGGAGTAGCATATCCAAGGAAGAAACCCTCGATAGCTTTGGCGCCAAACTTTCTGTGCGGTTCAATCATAGTGCATGGACTGCCAAAAGGTTCTAAGTGAGAAATGTCTGGTTTCCTTTTGTGTAACAGTTCGAAACAAGTCTTGTCATGCCTTTTAACTGTGAGAACTCTGTTTAAAGTGTAGCAAGCAGTAGCCACAGCCTCCCCCAGAACTGAACAGGAAGCTCCAACTCTACCAACATGGTTCTTGCAGTTTCGATTATCGTTCGATTTTTCCTCTCAGCGACACCGTTTTGTTGTGGAGTGTAGCGAGAACTGTACTCATGAAGAATGCCCTTAGAAGTACAGAACTCGTCCATTATGCGATTTTTGAACTCAGTTCCATTATCGCTTCGGATCCTCTTGACTTTCAATGAGTACAAATTTTCTAGAAGAGTAAGAAGGTTCTTGAGGATTTCAGGAGTTTCACTCTTGTGTGCCATAAATGATACCCAAGAAAATCTAGAGTAGTCATCCGTAACCACCAGACAATAAGCATCCCCAAAGTTTGTCTTGTGTTTCATAGGTCCAAAGAGGTCCATGTGAAGACGTTCAAGAGGCATGCTGACAGTGTTGACTTTCTTAATCGGGTGAGACTTCTTCGTTTGTTTTCCTTTCTAGCACGAAACACAGACATCTTGTAGATGAAAATTCTTTACAGGCACACCAGTCACAAGATTGTTTTTCACCAAATGGTTCATTTTTCTCAAGTGAATGTGCCCCATTCGTCTGTGCCAAGATATAGACTCCTTTTCTGTGGCTTTTGAGACAAAACATGTAACTTGTGGAGATGTTGTCACGGCCCCCGTCCCGGTTTTACCCGGTCCAGGAGTCGCGGGACAGAAAATGCCCGATTATTTTATTTTATAACTTGAGAAAATCCCCGTAATTTACAATAGAGGAATTTCACGAGGAAATTCCCTGATTTTCAAAACATGTTTATTTATTTTTAACCGAGCCACCACTTCAAGCTTGTTAGTGCTCCGTAGCACGTTTTCCTTGATTCACAGCAGGTCGCCTGAAACATGTTTTAAAAATATTTTATCGGCGGAGAAATACTGGCGAATCATTCAGGTAAAATAAAACGACACATTAGTTATAAATTATAGCATAAGAGCGATTACAATGGCTACTATCTTATTTTTATCTGGCGCCGTGTCACCTCCTGGTGACGATGGTCATACCACTATTGGGTCCTTTCTCCCAAGTAGTGATAATTATCACTGTTAGGTCAATGAACCTAACCGTGAGAAATTAGAAATGTGCACAATACCCCACTAGCTAGTGATTCAAGATAACCACGACTTAATCCCTATAATTATAACTGTTTGAAAATGATTGGAGTATTGTAAAACATTATTGATAAAAAGAGAATGACTCACATTGCAGATTTAAACGGGCAGAGTTTTAGCCTACTGATAAGCCTTGTAACCTAATTCAAACAACAATGCACACGAACTAGGTCAGTAACTAATACAGCATTTACGATAACTCACGAGATTAAAACCCTCACAACGAATGACAAAGTGCAATACTTAAACATCCATCGAATTCACGACGAATGACAAAGTATAGCCCTAATGTGGGCAGCACTTAAACATCCATCGGATTGGTTTCAATCAATCGGACATTGAATCGTAGCAGCGATCGAGTTAATACCCTGTAACGTAGCAGCGTCTCCCTAATGGAAATAATAATTTTGAGCAATAGAACTTCGTTTTTGTATAAAATTTTTGACACAGATGAACAGGCCATGATCAGATCAATTTATAGCTGAAATATGGGGCCCGCGTAAACCCACACTTAACACTTATGCGGCCCACGAGGGCCATCTATTCGTAGACTAGGGCTACGGTGTCACACATAGGTCTGCCACGTGTGCGACACGTGGCCTGGGACGCTTATCCGGTCAACACCACTTTGACGCGGCCCGAGCAAGCCTATGCTTACTCTTACGCGGCCCGCGTGAAACCCAGAAATCTTGATTTCTTTGTTTTTCATGCTCAGTAGGGTTTCAAAGGTCCGGGTTTTCACTTACGGGTCGTTTTAGGGACATTTTTGAAGGTCCTTACATCCTCCCCACCTTATTTAAAATCTCATCCTCGAGTTTTATTGAAATAAGTGAGGATATTTTCGCTTCATCTCCGATTCCAGCTCCCAAGTATATTCGGGTCCTCTTGTCGAATCCCACTTGACTTTGACAAGTACCAATCTTTTGTGCTTGAGAAACTTGACCTTTCTGTCTTCTATTTGAAGTGGTTTTTCCACGAACTTCAACTTTTCATTCACCTGGATGTCTTGAAGAGGTACTACCAAAGATTCGTCAGATAGACATTTCTTGAGGTTGGATACATGAAATATGTCATGTACCCCAGCTAACTCTTCTGGTAGCTGTAATCGATAAGCGGCTGGTCCTATACGTTGGATTACTGGGAATGGTCCTACGTATCTTGGACTTAATTTTCCTTTCTTATCGAACTGAACTATTCCTTTCCAAGGAGAAACTTTCAATAGTACCTTGTCCCCAACTTGAAATTCTAGCGGCTTGCGTCTATTGTCTACATAACTTTTCTGGCAATCTCGAGCCGTCTTTTGTCTTTCCTTGATTTGAGTGATCTTGTCGGTAGTTTCTTGCACAATTTCAGCACCTGATAATTGGCTTTCTCCTATTTCTGCCCAAGAAACTGGAGTTCTACACTTACGTCCATACAGTGCTTCGAACGGGGCAGCTTCAATGCTTAAATGATAACTATTGTTATAGGAGAATTCAATCAAGGGTAAATGGTTGTCCCAGTTCCCGCCAAAATCTATCATACATGCCCTAAGCATGTCTTCCAGGGTTTGGATCGTCCTTTCACTTTGTCCATCTGTTTGAGGATGGTATGCAGTGCTTAAATTTAATCGGGTTCCCATTGCTTCTTGGAAACTTGTCCAGAAATGGGAAGTGAAACGACTATCCCTATCTGATACAATGGAGAGTGGGACTCCATGTAAGGATACTACTTCATCTACATACAACTTTGCCAACCTTTCCATACTAAAGGTTTCTTTCATGGGTAGAAAGTGAGCTGATTTGGTTAATCGATCCACAATTACCCAAATTGCGTCATCACCTTTTCTGGTCTTAGGTAACTTAGTAACAAAGTCCATTGTTATGAGTTCCCATTTCCATACAGGCATTTCTAATTGTTGTAGTAGACCTGAGGGTTTCTGGTGTTCTGCCTTGACTTGTGAACAAGTAAGACACTTAGAAACATATCTAGCTATGTCCTTTTTCATTCCTATCCACCAGAAGTTATTCCTTAAATCTTGGTACATTTTATTGTTACCAGGGTGCATGGTATATCTAGATTTATGGGCTTCCTCTAAAATCTTATTTCTTAATTCTCCCTGCTTAGGTACCCAAATTCTTTTCTTATGGAATCTCCAAATTTTATCACTTCCTTGCTCTAATTCCTTTATTCTTCCTTTCATTCCTTCAGCATCATCATTGATTGTTGTTTCTTGAATATTCTTCAGTTGTTCCATTAAGTCTAATTGTAGACTTAATCTAAGAGCACGAACTCGTCGTTGTTTCTCATGATACTTACGACTTAAGGCATCAGCAACTACGTTTGCTTTTCCTTCATGATATTGAATATCACAGTCGTAGTCACTTAAGATCTCCATCCATCTTCTTTGTCTCATGTTTATTTCTTTTTGCCCAAATATATATCTTAAACTCTTATGATCTGTATAGACAGTAAACTTACTTCCGTACAGATAATGTCTCCAAATCTTAAGGGCAAAAATTATGGCTCCTAATTCTAAATCATGAGTCGTATAGTTTTCCTCGTGCTTTTTCAATTTCCTTGATGCATACGCAATTACCTTCTTGCATTGCATTAGCACACACCCTAATCCTAGTTTTGAAGCATCACAGTATACTTCAAAATCTTATGTCCCTTCTGGTAAGGCAAGGATTCGGGTGTTGGTTAACCTTTGCTTTAGAATCTTAAAAGCTTCCTCTTGCCTAGGTCCCCATTCAAACTGAAATGCTTTACATGTTAGCTTAGTTAATGGCACAGCTATCTTAGAAAAATCCTTAATAAAGCGCTTATAGTATCCAACTAAGCCTAGAAAACTTCTAATTTCCATAGCTGACTGCGGGACCTTCCATTTGGTAATCGCTTCTATCTTGGAGGGATCGACATGAATACCTTCGTGATTCACCATGTGTCCCAAAAATTGCACTTCTTGCAGCCAAAATTCACACTTCGAGAATTTGGCGTAAAGCTTTTATTTTCTTAACAAAGTTAAGAGTACATGCAGGTGCTTACAATGTTCCTCCTGGAGTTTGGAATAAATAAGTATATCATCGATGAAAACAATTACGAATTTATCCCAGTACGGTTACAGATTCTATTCATCATGTCCATAAATGTTGCAGGAGCATTTGTTAACCCAAAGGGCATGACTGTAAACTCGTAATGACCATACCTAGTTCTAAAAGAAGTTTTAGGTATGTCTTCTTCTTGTACTTTCAACTGATGGTATCCGGAGAGTAAATCTATCTTAGAAAAATATCTAGCTCCCTGGAGTTGATCAAAAAGATCATCAATCCTAGGTAATGGGTATCGATTCTTAATGGTAACCTTATTCAATTCCCTGTAATCGATACACATTTGCATCGAACCATCTTTCTTTTTCACAAACAACACTGGCGCTCCCCACGGGGATGAACTAGGTAGTATAAATCCTTTGCTTAGTAATTCATCTAACTGCTTTTTCAATTCTAGCATTTCGGTGGGTGCTAACCGATATGGTGCCTTGGCTATCGGTGTAGTTCCAGGAATTAGATGAATTCTAAATTCTACTTCCCTATTGGGTGGTAATCCAGGTAGTTCTTCTGGGAATACCTCTGGGTATTCTGATACTACTAGAATTTCCTTAAGTTCCTTATCTTTAGTGTTAATGATTACCGAAATCATATACACTATTCCCTGCTTTCGTTCATAACTAGCAACTTTCATCACTGAAATGAACTTCATTGGCTTACGTGGCTTATCTCCTGTAATCATCACTAATTCTCCTGTGGGTGTATGAATTTCTATGGAATTCTTATCACAGAGAATTCGAGCATGGTTGGCTACTAACCAATCCATTCCTAACACAATATTAAATCCGGCTAAATTCATAGGTAACATGTTTGCAGAAAATTTATGGCCTAAAAATTCTATCTTTCCTTCTTGCAAAACCTTATCTATGTTAACAGAATTCCCATCTACCGTTTCGACTGTAAAAATCTGCCTAAGGTTGGTTAAGGGTAAGTTAAGAGCTTGGCAGAATGAAGTATTTATAAAACTTTGGTTTGCACCAGAGTCAAATAATACTTTAGCATAAACGTCGTGAACTAGGAACGTACCAGCTATCACGTCAGGGATTAGTTCTGCTTCCTGAGTAGTCAACTGGAAGGCTCTTGCATTTTTCTTGGTAGTTCCTTCTGCAGGCTTGGCTTTGTTATCAGCTAGTTTGACCAATTTTGGGCAGTCTGGCCTAAAATGTCTAGCTTCTCCACAGTTGTAGCAGATTGTTGATTTCTTCCTCCTGCAGTCTTCCTCTTGATGCCCCGGAATTTTGCAGAAATTGCAATACCCTTTGCATCTACCAAAATGCTTTCTTTTACAGGTATTGCAAAATGGAACAGTGGAAGATTGCCCAGTTCCCTTTTTCTTGAAATTACTTCTGTTACCCATATGGAATCCTTGGGTAATCTCCGGGGCCACTTCCTTTTTCCGGTTTTTTTCTCTTGTGCGTACTATCCCGTCAGTTAGGGTTTTAACTAATTCCACAGCATCGTCAATAGTGCAGGGTCTCGCAGCTTTGACGATATCCCGAATCTCGCCAATCAATCCCCAAATATAGCAGGAAATAAGCACTGGTTCTGGCGAAGCCAGGGTTGGTACCACTCTCGCATACTCGATGAATGTCGAAGTATACCCTCGACAATCTACATCCACCATCCGGTGGTTCAAGAATTTATTCGCCATTTGTTCTTTCTCATATTCGGGACATAATTTTCTTTCTACTAGCCACTTAAATTCTTCCCAACTCATGGCATAGGCCACATTACTTCCCTTGGCTTGAAGTACCGTATTCCACCATTCTAGCGCCCCTTCTTTAAAAAGATGCGACGCATACATGACCTTATTTTCCTCGGCACATTTACTTATTTTAATTACTGCTTTGGTTTTCTCTAACCAACGCAGAGCAGCAGTCGCCCCCTCATTGCCTGCAAATTCAGCTGGTTTACAGGAAATAAATTCCTTATAAGTGCAACCAGGTGTTGCAGCTTTCATTCTTTTAAGGAACGGGGCTTGCATTCCATCATTATCATTATTATTAATGTTACCGCCTCCATTTACGCTATTACTGAAGTTGTCTTCATGAGTACGTTTGCTAGGAATAATTTGTTGAGTTTCAACTGGATTTCGGGCAGCAGCAAGGATTGCTGGAATAGCATTGGCTATTCCCTGAGCAACGATATTCTCGATATCTTGCCTATTCAGAAATTGATCTTCATGGTTTTGCTCAGATTGATGTACTTCATTAACGGGTTCATTACCAGCGTTTTCCATCTGGTAATTAATTTATATAAGTGATTAGCATAACATAATTAACAACCAAACATAACAAAATAATCGCACATAATCATGTCAACACGTATATCCAAAATTGTCGAATTTTTCGACGTTCGATATTTTATTTTTGAGTTATTTCACATAATTATATTTTTATGATTATATTATTATTATTAAACACGTATTCCCACAGCCACATATGATCCCGTCAGCTGACACTTTAGAAACGACGTTCTCTTTAGTCGTACTTCCATGAGATTATTTCTCCCACATCCATAATTCGGTTTCCCGCATCAATTAGCTCCTCGCCATAGTGGCGGAATTCAGCCAAGTTCTCGGAGCTCATAGGTGGGTGTAGTGGAGGCTTCGTATCAAATTGGGGGAAAAAGGTATTAGAGTTATTTAGGAGATTTTGAAACTGCCAGTCAGTGGTCCACCGCTCCTCCTGCTCTCCTAGAGGTCGGGGGTTAACAAGGGGATCGGGAATAGCAGGTTCCATATTGACTGGAAGTTGGGCTTCAGCTGGGTAATTAAAAAGAGTCTCATCGGCAGGTCCGATGAGGTCGCTATTTGCTAGTTGGCGGTCCAGCTCTTCCCAGGGTGGCATTTCTGGAGCTTGCCCTGAACTCTCCCCAATCTCTATTCCTTTGCCCTTATCTTTGGGATCTTCAGTCTTTATAACTTTTTGTGTTGCTGGCATCTTCCTACGCACACGCCTCCAGCCTACAAGTCTTCTTCTTTTCTTCAGTTTAGGTTTTTCCTGAGGTTGGGCTTGAAATACCATTGGCTTTTCAGTGTCAGCCTGGTAATCAGCAAAGGTACTGGTGATATCCATATCTGAACTATGGATAGAAAAGTTTTGAAGTGCTTCTGATAGTTCATTCATGTTGTTAACATACATGAAGAAATATACAAAATTCTAAGTTAAAATTTGGTAGATTAAATTCTCACAGAATGACAGAATGGCAATTAGAAAAATTAAATATTAATTACAAATATCTAATTTATACAACCCATTTTATTGAAACAAGATGTTGTGATATATATCTATTATAAATTACATCTGAAATTTGAAATATACTAGTGGTTATCTAATGGATGAAGTTCTTTTAAAGTTTCTGGCTCGTAGGTGGCATAGGTGCTGGTACTGGTTTGGCGATTCAACTAAAAGTTAGCATTTACTGCTGTAGTGGCTAACATGTAGAGATTTTCCCATTGTTTGTCTAATTCATCTTCCCATGGTGGGTTAGTGCCTATTTCCTGAGTTTCCTTATTAATCGTCACTCCTTTTGGTTGTGACTTCTTTATTTTCTCTTAACTTTTTCTAATAATCCAACTTCTTTTCTTAGGGGTAAGTAGTTTCTCAAACTGTGCCTTACGAATAAATATTCCTTCATCAGTATCTGCTGAGTATCTTGAGGAATTTGGTGAAATGAGGTTCCCTTAGCTTTTCGTGAACTATCTAATTGACGATAGATATCCGAAATTCTTTGCTTACCCATACTGTAACATAAAGCACATACTCACATAAATTATTTCCTAATACAGAATTTAAAACTTAAGTGTTAGCAGAACACTTCTTAGGCTTGAATCAGTAACATGGCTCTGATACCACCTTTTTCTGTCACGGCCCCCGTCCCGGTTTTACCCGGTCCAGGAGTCGCGGGACAGAAACCCGTGGTATTTATTAATTGAGTTGACAGCGGAAGATTTACAGGATCTTTTAAACTTGAAAATGCCCGATTATTTTATTATATAACTTGAGACAATCCCCGTAATTTACAATAGAGGAATTTCACGAGGAAATTCCCTGATTTACACAACATGTTTATTTATTTTTAACTGAACCGCCACTTCAAGCTTGTTAGTGCTCCGTAGCACGTTTTCCTTGATTCACAGCAGGTCGCCTGAAACATGTTTTAAAAATATTTTATCTGCGGGGAAATACTGGCGAGTCATTCAGGTTAAATAAAACGACACATTAGTTATAAATTACAGCATAAGAGCGATTACAATGGCTACTATCTTATTTTTATCTGGCGCCGTGTCACCTCCTGGTGACGATGGTCAAACCACTATTGGGTCCTTTGACCCAAGTAGTGATGATTATCACTGTTAGGTCAATGAACCTAACCGTGAGAAATTAGTAATGTGCACAATACCCCACTAGCCAGTGATTAAAGATAACCATGACTTAATCCCTATAATTATAACTTTTTGAAAATGATTGGAGTATTGTAAAACATTATTGATAAAAAGAGAATGACTCACATTTCAGATTTAAACGGGCAGAGTTTTAGCCTACTGATAAGCCTTGTAACCTAATTTAAACAACAATGCAGACGAACTAGGTCAGTAACTAATACAGCATTTACGATAACTCACGAGATTAAAACCCTCACAACGAATGACAAAGTGCAATACTTAAACATCCATCGAATTCACGACGAATGACAAAGTATAGCCCTAATGTGGGCAGCACTTAAACATCCATCGGATTGGTTTCAATCGATCGGACATTGAATCGTAGCAGCGATCGAGTTAATACCCTGCATCGTAGCAGCGTCTCCCTAATGGAAATTATAATTTTGAGCAGTAGAACTTCGTTTTTGTATAAAATTTTCGACACAGATGAACAGGCCATGATCAGATCAATTTATAGCTGAAATATGGGTTTTACGCGGCCCGCGTAAACCCACACTTAGCACTTACGTGGCCCGCGAGGGCCATCTATTCGTAGACTAGGGCTACGGTGTTACACATAGTCTGCCACGTGTGCGACACGTGGCCTGGGACGCTTATCCGGTCAACACCACGTTGACGCGGCCCGATTAAGCCTATGCTTACTCTTACGCGGCCCGCGTGAAACCCATAAATCTTGATTTCTTTGTTTTTCATGCTCAGTAGGGTTTCAGAGGTCCGGGTTTTCACTTACGGGTCGTTTTAGGGACATTTTTTAAGGTCCTTACAGATGTCGTAATCGCTTGGCTCATGTCGAGAATATAAAGATCATTAACCCTTGGAGCCGCTAAGAGAATCCACTCTTTTGGAATTGTAAACCCAGGTTTCAGCACATAACAACCGGCATCATCAAAATGCACGGTAAATTTCTTATCACAGATCTGCGAAACACTCAGAAGATTGTGATCAATTTGTCATACATAATTGATCTTATCGAAACATACAACACCATTTGAGATCTTTCCTTCTCCAGTGATGTATCCGCCTTTGTCTCCAGCAAATGCGACATAACCTCCTCTAATGTTTTTCACATCATAAAGAAGCCGTAAGTCGCCAGTCATGTGCCTAGATGCTCCACTGTCAACAATCCAATGACTATTAACAGTTCCTCCTGGAACATCCTGCACATTTCTTTCAACAATTAGTTGGAGTTGGGGACCCAAGCCTTAGTGGTCTTGGGTCGTCCCTGATCATCAAGAAATGTGATTTCGATTTCTTGATGATTTTGAAATAATGTACCTCCCCCTGAACCTCCACCCGTTTTAGGTTTCCAAGACTAATTTAGTTTACCAGATTGAGTTTTATTAAAGGATTTTGAAGTTTCTGGTTTTAACGGTTTTATGGAACTTGGTTCCCTTTTAACAGATTTGACTTTCGGTTTTAAAGCCTTTTCTATTGCCTTGACGTTTTGACGTCGTTGTTTCGTTTCTTATTCTTTAACAGTTCGCTTATCTAGTTTTCAGGTGACCTTTTTCAGGAGGGGTTCTCTCAACAAACTTTTCTTTGGGAGGATTTGTACAGTTTTTGATAATATGTCCAAACTCCCCACATTTAAAACAAGTTCTCCTTTCTAGAAATTTAGGAGATTCCGATTGATGAGCAGATGTCAAGCCTGCAGACCCAGAGGTACTTGTTCCTTCATCACACTCATTTATGTGTTGGGTGTAGTTGTTTTGACTATTACGTTTTAAAATTCTGACTTGTTGAACAAAATCGGTATTTGATTTATTTTCAAAAGTCTCCACTTTATCAGTACATCTTGATTCTACAAATTTAACATCATTGCTTTTCTTTTTGTAACGAGCTCCTTTTGTTTCAAACTTTGGTTGTGGAACTTTAGGCTTTTGAGCTCGTTGTTCTTACTGTTTACCCTCAGAAGCAATAGGTTTTTGCTTTGTCGGTAATCTTTGATTTCCAAATTGTTTTCTAACTTTAGATTTTGGAATAGGATCACACTGAGTTACAACAACTCCCGGGATCGTCTTTCCTAAAAACTTACTGGTAGTATCTTCAAACACTTTATCAATAAAAGATGGATTGACGTTTTTAATTGGAAAATCTTTGTTTGAATAGATTTTAGCATCACTGACTAAAGTATACAACACATTATCACTTTTAACGGCAGACACAGATTCCTTGACAGGATCTATCACTTGTTTAGTAACAGGTTGCACATCAGGAGTAGGAGTATCACACAGAATATAATTCTCAATAGGAATTTCTACTCCTTTCATCTTATCAAGATATTTATCCTGATCACTCACATCAGATTCATAGATGTTGAATTTTCTGTTCCTTCAGATGAGTTACCCGAGGAACTGTCCGGTTTGAACCCTAATCCTGTAGTAACTTCCTCATAATCAAGAGGCACACTTGGTTCAAAATGAGGCATTTCCTCTTCATCGAGCATTCTGGTATAGTTGTGTCTCAAAGGGGGCGGACACGACTTATACCCAACACCTTTCTTATTCCCTTTCAGCTGTTGAGCGTCTATAATGTGATCAACCACATATCGGGAGTTAGAATAACTCTCCAATTTGAGCTTGATCGCATCATGCTCGCATTTTGCCATGGCTAGCTCTTTCTTGGTTTCCTCGATGATATTAATGTAGTTATTAATACCAGTTTGTTTGTTGAAAACAATTGTTGTTAATTCGGAAACGCTTTTCTTTAAAGTGTCGATAACTGATTTGAAATCTTTTTCATTTCGAGTTAAAGCCATGTTAGCCTCTTTGCATTTTGACAGCTCAATAACCAAACTCTGATTGTGACTATGAATCTTTTCTGATTCATGTTTCAAATCTGCACAATTACTGCATACACTAGGAGTAGGAAAGTCAGAATTTACCTGACTTGTCGAGGCTGCGACATTTGCCATAAAGGCAGTCTAATAAGAAAAAGATCCATCTTCAGAGAAGAACTTCTCCATTACCTTTGATGCAATAGCAGCCTTCTTTATCAATACAGATGTCTGACACTTTAACTCCTCAGCTTCCTTTAGCAAGCTATCAACATCAGAATCCATTTCCTCCTTCACATCCAATTCTGAATTATAACCTCCCACACTCGAGCTTTCTTCATCCAAACTCCCACTATAACCCGAACTATCATCACTTTCTGAAAACTCTTATTTGTAAACATGCTTGACGTGATTGATGATCTTGGCATAACATGCAGTTCCTCCTTCTCCTTCATCACCATCTCCAAACTGTACTGACCAGTTACACCCTTCATCAGCTTGAACGACTAATGCCCGATTGGCGTTTGAAGGCCCAGACTGGTTTTGGTTAGTTGTGTTGTTCACAGCTACTATCCCTCTTTCACGGTTACCTTGACTTGTGTTGGAAGGATTTGTCTGATTTCGAAAGGGATTTTGGTTGCCTTGTTTGCTCGGTCGAGTGCACTCTCGCTTGAAGTGACCCTTTTCGCCGCAATTAAAACACGTAACTGCATCCTTGTCGAAACCATACTTTGTATCCTTTTTGCTTTCTAAGGTAGTTCTCCCAGTTCATTTCATAAAATCCTTAGCCCTTCGAACAGCACTCGCAAACGCCCATTTAATGTCCATTAACTCCATTTCATCACGGTCTATCTGTTGATAATCTTCATTGGTCAAATTAATGTTTCCAATTTGACCTGCAACCAGTCCACAATAGGCACTGAACATTGTGTTGAGAAGTTCCATATGTTCCTTTGCAACTTCTATACTAACTTTTGAAAGATTTGAAGTATCAAATCTGACGGTGTTGGGGTTTTGGGGTTGAAAGGTGTTACTGTAACATGCTTGTTGTGGTTGGGCTTGTTGTGGTTGGGCTTGTGATGGAGGCGGAAGATAGGCACTTGGATCAAATTGAGGTTGAGTTGTGGATACTTGAGGTTAAGCTGACTGGGGAAAAGAGCTGGTATTGGACACAAAGGTCGTTTGTAGTTTTGGTTGCTGACTGGAGCTGGATGCTGGATTAAACCCTCCAAGGTACATTTTCGGATTTTGAGGAACTGTAATGCGTTTAGCTTTCCGGATTTCTTCTTCATCCTTGTTTTCCAATCTCTGAATGAATTCATATATAGTGGCAGTATCTAAAACACCCGTATGCTTTAACAATTCAATGAATGAACTCCACTTTGGGGGTAGGGCATCTGCAAACCTTGCAACCATTTCCTGTTGAGTTGCAACAACATTATAAGAATGCATTTCACTGATTAAATGATAAAAACGAGTTGTCATATCATTTAATGTTTCGTTTTCCATAAATTGAAATGCTTCAAATTCTTTTTTCAACAAATCATAGCGTATCTTGCTTGCAGCCGCATTTCCTTCTCCTCTTACTACCAAGGCATCCCATAAGGCTTTTGTGTTAGTACAATAACCGAATTGATGATAAATGTCTTTGTGGAGTGCTTGTGTAAGGATAGCAAACACCTTCTTTTCCAGATCAAATGCCTTTTTGTCGTTTTCCAACATATTTGCCAAGGTCGTTGGATTTGATCCTGCTTCTTCAAGAGCTGTGTTATATGGCGTAGTGAAACACATCCATAACTCGGTGTTTTGCCCTAGAACATAAGTATGAAATCGACCTTTCCATAACTGTTGGGATTGAACCCTACCAGAGGAACAGATAATGAAAGCCAAAACTGGTTCACAACAGTGGATTCACAATAAGCAGTTGTTTATACTAAACTCCTCCCTTGAAAGTGATTATAACATCTGATGGTCCTCTATCCATTGTCCGTATACAACTGCTGCTACCCTTTAAATTGCTGACAGAACCCTGAAGAAGTAAACCCTGCTGGTTCTATCTACTGATGACAAAGCACTGCCCACTCAAGGACTGATCAACTTTGAGGAAAGCACTGATGGACGAAGATAGCAGTAGTTTAGTGTATTACTTGTCTTATGTAGAATCAGTGGTTAAGAAGAGCAGTGTTTGTATAGGAATAGTTGTTACAGGTTGTTAGTTTGTTTGATGTCACTTTCATGGTGACGTCAGCTGAGATATCTCAGTGGTTTGGTTTGCCTATAAATGGAGCAGTACCCTGTACTGTTACATTTAATGGTTTTGAGTGAGTTCTTCTCCTCAATTCAATCCTTTCATCTTATGCAACCAACCATGGAGTATCATGCTGAGGGGGGGTTAGTTTGTAAGCATGCTGGTAATCTTTTGATTTATATTGTAAATCTTTCGACTTAATGTCAAGCATGTGTTTATCAAAACGGTTTCTCTCTTTGATTATGTTTACAAAGTTTGTTGTTCATTTCCGCTGCACTTAAACTCTGTTCATTTCTATTTGATTTGTTCAAATTATACAAACAAACACAATCATGAGAGCCTCCGATCCTAACAATTGGTATCAGAGCCTGGACAGTCAAATTCGATCTAATAGTCAATTTGACATAACAGTTCAGCTCAAAATTCATTGATACTAAGGTTGATTGTGTTTAGTTGAAAAACATAGTAATGAGAAATCACGTTTAAAGTGGCTACTCAAAGACTCTGTAAAACAACCAAGATGTCATAAGACACACAAGCTTCACATAACAAGTGATATCATACATAAACCACCTACAGTTTTCAGATCTGAAAATATATCAGATAACTATGGTAAAGTTATTTACGAAAATTGATTTCAATTGTTGTTATGAAGTTTTTGCTGTTTCCATCATGTTCACTGCTAAGGTATGAACCTCAGGTCAACAAAAACCTATGTTCATAAATACATTAGTGTTTTTGTTTACTCAAAAAGAGGGAAATTAAAACTTTAGTCATTTAGATCTTATGTGTTGAAAAACAGGTTGGGAATCCTGTTGAAAAGGACCAAATCAACTCTGTTATAAACACAATTAAGAAAATCAGGTGTTGAAATAGTCCAATTCATATGTAATGTGAGATTTGACATATGCATGTACATAACATGAACAGATCTCTCAAAAACATTACTGCAAAATGATTCTGGATTAAGTATTTCTTCAAGAAAGACCTCCCAGTAAGTATTTCATTACTTATGAATGGGTAGGGAAAAAGGGGAAGAAGGAAAATCACAAAACTCTGATGTGTGTTTATCTCAAAACTTTTGAAGTCAAAAGAAAAGAGTATAAATATAAAACACTTAAGAGTCAAAAATTGGGGTAAAAATGGTCATCAAGCAACTGTGTACATTCATTGGGTCAGGAAAGTTCAGGTAATAGTAGTATCTCCAATGACTAATCTTAAAGGTGGACTAGACAAGCTATCAGAATCATCACATGGTAACAAAATCTAGAACAAGGTTTTCAAAAACTTATGTGTTCATGTGTTCTCATGTTTGCAATCAACTGACAAGAAAATGATACCAAACAGTGGTCCAAATGAATTTACAATTTCATACCACTGTTGTCAAACCACTGACCATTTTCATAAACTTGAGTATGATATGATTAGGAGCTTTAGTGGATAATTATACCAGATCCTTTTGGTGCTGTTTTCAGAAAATCCTTTAATTATTTTTTTTTAAAAAGGATTTTCTCAAATAAAACAGGATATATTATTCTTTATTTTTCTTTAAGAATAATATATTTTTTTTACTTTTACTGGTTTTTGATAGTAAAAGTTTCTTTCTCCTGTCAGGATTTAGACCTTTTATTTTTTTCGGGTGATTTTATCCTCAAAAATGGATCAAAAGGAAATGGTGTATGTGACATAGTTAAGGTCATGTCAACTCAATATTGATTGCAAACAGATATTTAAAACACTAGAATACTAAACCACTGTCAGGATTCTATGAAAGTTTCAAAACCTGTAATTGACATGTGGCAAAACCTTGAATGAAAATCTTTGTAAAAGCTTATCCATTGGTGCTCTAACAGTTGTTGATATACTAGTCTTCAAATCCTTACCATTACCTTACCCCTAATCACTGTTTTGTTCAAACATCTGTTTTCTAACCACTGTCCACTGCTGAAAGTCAACCCCTGATCCTTATTTTGTTGGCAAGCACTGATGCTCAAAATCAGTGTTTTATCCACTGATGTGCTATCCACTGATAGTAAAAATCATCCACTGCTCTCATATTATTACCGTTGTAACCACTGATATTTGCATCATCAGTGGTTCTCCAAAACAACTGTCCTCCATTATTCATCTTGTCATCAGAGGTTGGCACGTGGTCAGTTTTTAGCCTTCAGATCTTTGTAACCGCTGCCACGTCAGCACTTATTCTTTTTCCCTAAATAAACCCTGATCAAAACCCCAAACAGGGTTTTACACTGTCGAATTGAATTCTAAAAATTCTCTTCTCAAAGCAGTTTCCAGCCTTCCATTTCGAACCATTCTTCGTCTTTCTTCATAAAAAATGACGAAATCAAAATCAAAGTCAAAATCATCATCATCTTCCAAAGAGGTCGCTCAAACGGCCGAAGAACCCATTGAAATCTCGTACAAATCACCGCACAACTACTTGGGTCTACTCACAAAACCCACCAACAATCACACCTTTGATTCCATCATTGATCTCATGTCTGCGTCAAAGTACAAAACTTTGATTATAGCAGATGCACCCATTTACTTGGAGACCCAAAGGGAGTTTTGGAAAAATGCTACGCTTGAAAAATAAGACGATAAAGTCATAGCCATCAACTCCTCCATACAGGGTAAAGCGATTCAAATTACTCCACAATTCATTTCGGAAGTCTTTAAACTCGATGATCAGAAAGGTAAAACATCTTTTCCCAAAAACGAGTTGAAAACTGATTTTCTGAAAATAGGGTATGCAGAACAAACAAAAAGGGAAACCTTACAAAAAGGTTATTTTCCTTCTGCACTTAGATTTTTATTTCATACACTTTTAATGTGTGTTTCAAATAAAACAACTGCTTTTAACGAAATACCATTAAAGATCCAATGCCTGGGTTATGCCATTTTACATAATGAATATTTTAATTACTCCCAGGAGATCTTTGATGACTTAGTAAAAAATATTGACAGCAAAGTATTTTTACTTTTTCCAAGGTTTTTAAGTTATTACTTTAAACAAAAACTTGGAAAAGAAAATGAAAATTTGCTCAAACAAGGTGTTTATTTTCAAATAAAAGGTTTAACACCTGAAACATTCACTAGAATGTTAACACCTACAAAAACACAAGCAGAGGTGCCTGAGCAGAATTTAGCAGCTACCACTGCTCCTCAGACATCTGCTGCTGAGCCCACTGCTCCAGGTGATCATAGCAGCACAACCACTGCTCCTCAGACATCTGCTGCTGAGCCCACTGCTCCAGGTGATCATAGCAGCACAACCACTGCTTTGAAACCCACACCTGCCATTACCAAAAAGACCAAAAAGAAATCATACAAAAAACCCACCAAACCCAAAACAAAGGCAACTCTGGAAGATGAGATCCCAGAGCTAATGCCAATGACAACACAAATGTCACCACAAACCACTGTTGCTACTTCCTCACAGCAGATGGAAGAAAGATCTCCACCATTGCCTCAAACTCCTCATGCAACCTCACAAAAGGATCAGGTTGTAAGTACAGGGACCCCACATTATGAAGCTCTGGATTCAATTGGATCCATCTTCCTCAGTCCTAATCCCAAGGACATGTCTCTTTCAACACGCATACCCTCACCAATCACAATCCATAATACCCTTGTTGCATGCAGTGGCTATAGCTCAGACACAAACCAGTTCCTCTCTATCACCTATCACTGAGAGTACACTCCCACAAGTGACTAGGTCTGATGCTACTACTCCTGCTATCCCAGCAACAACTGAGGAGGCTACACCCCTTGACTTACAAGTAACTCTTGGTGGTAGTTCAAGTGGAGCAGCAACTACAAGTGATGGATCAACAGATCTACATTTGGACAGTTGTTTCATTAGTAAGACTCCCTTGAAGGCAATTTCTTCTATAGCACCTCTGGTAACCACCAGTGAGTTTGTTTTAACCACTGGTACCTTCAAAAGGTTATCAAGTGTTGAAGAAAGAAGACCCCAGAACCAAGAACAAGGGGCATCAATGGGTGATTTTTGGGACTCAGTTCCTAAGTCACATATTGGTACAACCACTGCTGGTGGGGAATCAGATGATCCCATTAACGTGGGTGATGATTTAAAATATCAGGAATTGACGGGCAGAGTTGAAAAACTTGAAACATCAGTTGCTGAAATAAAGGATATGGTGCAACAGCTGTTAAAAGCTCAAAAAGCACAATCTACTGTTGTTCCAGCTCAAGCACCTGCACAACCTGCACCTGCTGCAAATGAGTTGTGGAACTTATTCCAACCCCTGCTTAAAAAACAAAAACAAATGGCTGATCAGCAGCATGAAATACATGTAAAAATGCTGACAAACATGGTGGAGTCAAGATTTAAAGATACTCAAGCAGACATCAAAGCTATAAAGGCTCATATCCAAAGCACCACTGGAAAAGTTCCTCCCACTATTCTCTTCATGGATAACCCCCTTCCAGATAATGTCGAAAAGGGGGAGAAAATCAAGCAGTTGAAGCAGAAGGGAATTGAAGATGGCCTGTATGTTGAACCTGAACAAGAAAAACAGACATCTAAACCACCTCCCAAAGGCTCCAAACCTCAAATCACAAAATCTCAAACTTCCATCCAAACAGCTGATATGTCAGTGGATTCAAACACTGCTAGCCAAACAGCTGCCATTTCGTCAACAAACACCACTACAACACACACTACAACCACTGCCCTATCATCACAACCTAAAACTACACCACCACCCACTAAATTACCACCTGCTCAAAAGCAGAAGACATCTACTGACACATCAGTAGTTGTAATGACAAAAGAGGTTGAAACACCAGTTGTTTCAACAGTTGTTTGCCAGCCATCCACCACTGCTCTCATCAATATCACATCACCACCATCACCTCCTGCTAAAAAGCAGAAGACATTAGATGTTACAACATCTGTTGTAATGACAACAGTGATTCAAACACCGGTTGTCCCAACACTTGTCTGTCCAAAAATTTACTCCAGAAAAAGAAAAACAACTCAGGCAGGTGATGACAAATATGATCCTATGGCTGCAAAATATCCACTGGAACCTGAAGCTATAAAAAATGAGATGAGACAATTCTACACTGAGGATGATCCTTCAAAAAGAAGATTTCCTTCTCTCATAGGCTTCATAGTCCCAGAAAATATGGATGAATATCTCGAGTTCAAAGCAAGGCAAGCTAAGATAAGAGCTAAACTTGAATGCAAGGATCAAGGTGATGAAGCCATTTCAGAAAGAATGGAATTCCTGCTCACTAAAGTCAAACAGATGGAAGACTATGCCAGAGATCTGAGCAAAGAGTTGTCAAATTTACCACCCAAAATAGATCTACGGAAAGAAATGAGAAAAGAATATCTTGCATACATTATGAAAGAAAAATTCTATCCAGCTGAAGAGAAACAATTCGAAGAATGGCCAATAGTTGCATTAAAGCATGAGGCAAACAGAATTGAAAGAATAAAAAATGATCCAACCAAGAAGAGGAATGATCCAAACTGGAGAAAATACAAAAAGCTCATTGCTGATCTTACTTCTGAATACAAAAGAAAGAAACAGGAGCTGGTGGATGCAAACGTTGGAGATGCTGAATCCATAGCAAAATGGACAAAGCAGTATACAGATGAGGCTTATGAAAGGCTCAAGAAAAGGAGGATAACGGTTTCTGACACTCCAAAGAAGCCTGACTACAAAAAGCCAGAGCAGCAGATCAAAACCTCTGAACCACTGATCACAACAGCAGATACCTCAATCATTGTGATAAACCAAGAAAAGAGAAAGCAGCTGACTAAAGCAGAGGAAAAAGAAAAGGAAGCTGAGTATTTTGACGAAGCCATCAAGAAAATGGCTTTAGATAAAGACAAATCAGCAAATCTTCAAGTCCTTTCCAAAAAGGTTTTGAACCAATCATCATCACCAAACACATCAGCAGATATCTCAGACAATGAGCTAGATCAACAAAAGAAACAAGAGCAGATTGACAAAGAAATTGCAGAAGACATAGCTGCAGCAAATGAAGTCATAGAAAAGGCTTTCAAATGAATGTCTGAAGCTCAGGATACTGTTGTACAAATTTTCACAAGGCCGGAATCTCCAAGCTCATCAGTAAATAAACCTCTCCCAAGAAACCCATTAGGTTCAAAAATACTAAAGTGGCTCTCTGATCAAAAGACCCATGTATTGACCCTGATCAGATCCAATGGTGAAATGAAGTACATATCAAGGAAACAAGCACTAAGCCTTGGTGTTGAAGATCTACAAGATCTCCTTGAACTTTCATTGTGCAGGGATGAGGATGACTCAAGTTCCAAAGACTTTGAAGCAGAATTTAAAAGACAAGCTAGTGAACTTCTGATGAGGAATAAAGATCCAAAATAATGAAGTGTTTTGGCATTATCTGTTCCAGGGGGATATTGTTGGGATTGAACCCTACCAGAGGAACAGATAATGAAAGCCAAAACTGGTTCACAACAGTGGATTCACAATAAGCAGCTGTTTATGCTAAACTCCTCCCTTGAAAGTGATTATAACATCTGATGGTCCTCTATCCACTGTCCGTATACAACTGCTGCTACCCTTTAAATTGCTAACAAAACCCTGAAGAAGTAAACACTGCTGGTTCTATCTACTGATGACAAAGCACTGCCCACTCAAGGACTGATCAACTTTGAGGAAAGCACTGATGGACGAAGATAGCAGTAGTTTAGTGTATTACTTGTCTTATGTAGAATCAGTGGTTAAGAAGAGCAGTGTTTGTATAGGAATAGTTGTTACAGGTTGTTAGTTTGTTTGATGTCACTTTCATGGTGACGTCAGCTGAGATATCTCAGTGGTTTGGTTTGCCTATAAATGGAGCAGTACCCTGTACTGTTACATTTGATGGTTTTGAGTGAGTTCTTCTCCTCAATTCAATCCTTTCATCTTGTGCAACCAACCATGGAGTATCAGGCTGAGGGGGAGTTTAGTTTGTAAGCATGCTTGTAATCTTTTGATTTGTATTGTAAATCTTTCGACTTAATGTCAAGCATGTGTTTATCAAAACTGTTTCTCTCTTTGATTATGTTTACAAAGTTTGTTGTTCATTTTCGCTGCACTTAAACTCTGTTCATTTCTATTTGATTGTTCAAATTATACAAACAAACACAATCATGAGAGCCTCTGATCCTAACAATAACGGATAGTCATTCATATGATTGAGCTTTGGTAGGCGATTGTTACTGCCCATTTCACTTTCACTTAATAACAAATTCTGAATGCTTTGATTTTGATTCGTTACGCATGCCCATTGATTTGCAGTAATTGATTGTTGTGGCATCATCATTTTCATCCAAGCCACTGTGGAGGTCGGATCTTGACTAGAGCCTGAGCCATTGCTCCAATCCCATGGACTAGTACTCATGTTTGATGTGTGAACGAGAATACCTAGACACAAACTTGAAATGCAACTGTTAAAAGACTTTTGCAAAGCTTCTGTGGAAATTTTCACAAGTGACACCCACAAAGAACTAGGTTCTTCGCGAAAGACCAAGTTAGACGAAGAATGTTTTTTCGTCAACAACAATTGCTACGAAGAACAGGTTCTTCGTCAACAACTCTTTTACGAAAAACTGGGTTTTAACAAACACTTAAACTCGCACAAAGAGTGAATAAGCACTGACAAACACTAAGTTCATCAAGTTCAACCAAAAATCCCCCGATTTTGCTAACACCCAAACCCTTGAAGATGAAAATACTCTGAAATTTAATCACAAAGATTCAAAAATTAGAAAGTTCTTGGAAGCAATTGAGTGTGTCACCGTGGGGTATCTCCTGGGAGTGAGTAGCCGAATAACAGAGGTTTTTGAAAGTGATGAGAATAACAAGGTCGCACAAAAGAATATATAACAAGCCCTAACCTTCACAAGTGCTGATGAACAATTATAAATCATAAGTACTCATGAACAATCTTGGAAACAAGTGCGGATGAACAATCTTAAATCACAAGTACTCATGAACAATCACAAGTACTCATGAATAATCTTAAATCACAAATCACAAGTACTGATGAACAATCTTAAATCACAAGTACTCATGAACAATCACAAGTACGCATGAACAATCTTAAATCACAAGTACTTATGAACAATATTAAATCACAAGTACTCATGAACAATCTTAAATCACAAGTACTCATGAACAATCACAAGTACTCATGAACAATCTTAAATCACAAGTACTCATGAACAATCACAAATACTCATGAACAATCTTGACAAAAAAAATCATAAGTGTGCACAAGATTGACTCACAAGTTCTGATGACAAAAAAAATCACAAGTGATCACAAGATTGACTCACAAGTTCTGATGACAAAAAAAATCACAAGTTCTGATGACAAAAAAATCACAAGTGCGCACAAGATTGACTCACAAGTTCTGATGACCAAAAACAAGTGCGGATGATAAAAGACAAAATGAATATCACAAGTGCTGATGACCAAAAAAAACAAACAAGTGCTGATGACCGATTAGCCAAACAAGTGCTGATGAACAAATATCCAACAAGTGCGCACAAAGCTTTTATCACAAGTGCTGATAAAATTTGACAAGTGTGACTTCACACTAGTCCTTAGAATAACAAATACGGATACTCAAACTTCTAACACATAGTAAAGTTCACACAGTACCTTTTTGGATCAAAACATAGATCTGAAACAACTTGGAAAAGAAGAAAACTTCTCAGACGACGAACATCTTCAAAATCTTCATTTTTTCTGCAAAATCTTCACGTCTCCATGATGTTTGGCGGAAACAAACATCAAATCAAGAGCAATGGTGATTCAGAAGGCGGTTAGACCATTCTGAATCGTTAACCACGCTCTTATACCACTGTTAAAGAACCGGATCAAAGACGAACATCAACATTGCACTTGATTCAAGACATGAAGAACAATCATAAACATAAAAAGATATAAAGATGTAGAAGATGAAACCATTTATTAATGAATCGGTCATCACAGATTACATACCAAAAGAGTATACATCATCTACAAGCTGGTTTAGATCACAAAGATCTAAACCGAGCTTTCTCTCACTAACACATAGTCACTCTCTCTCTCTAGAAATGTGCACACACTATTGAGGAATAACTAGGGTTTGTGAGAGGTTGCATGAAGTTGATCACCCCGACTCATTCTCACTAAGATGAATGAATGTGATAGATTCCTTCCATTCTAACCCATACACCCATATATATAGGCTAGGTCAAAACCCTAAGTTCTGACAAAACCCGACTCACAAATTCAGACCCTTTAACATATAACTGTCCGACTTTGTTAGTGTATAACAACATGTATGTCCGAACTTGTTGGATCTTGACTTTTCTTGACATTGGACTTGACCAGAACTGATAAAGCACAGTTACCCGACGAGAGCTGCACTTACAGTTTTAGCGCATATTCAACTTGTTCATCTATATGTGAAACAATTTATCCAATGGAATTATATCCAATCCTAAATACATGAAAAATATGGACGAACAAGTTGAATCTGTGTCTAAAATTGTAAACGAACAAGTTAAAACATCCCTATATTGAAACATAAACAATTATTTTTTAAGTGTCAAATCTACTAATCTCTGCATTTCTAGTTGTAGAAAATAGAAATCTTTAACTTTGTTTTTTGAAAGACAATTCATATAACTTCATTTTTATTAAAGGCAATTCATATAAGTTCGATTTTTTTAAAGGCAATTCATAAAACTTCGTTTTTATAAAGACAACTCATATAATTTCGTTTTTTTTTCAAAGGCAATTCATAAAACTTCGTTTTTTAAGACATCACATAAAACTTGGTTTGATATTTTAGTTAGATTTTAAAAATAATCAGATTGTAGTAAACATAAGAATGTGAGAATGTATGTTCTCATATGATATGTTAATTAATATACCAATAATTTAAATAATCACTATGTGTCATCACGTCAGAGATTGTGTCAGAAATTGTTGTTTGGAATGACGATTTGTCATAAATTACCATTCATAATTGTGATGTGTCATAGGTTGTCGTTTGTAACGGCGATTTGTCATAAAAAAACATTACAAATGGCAATTTAGCGTATTCTCTTAAAACCTAATCATTGTTTCCTTACATTCCTAATCATAACGTCTTACATACTCTTACAAACCTTACAACAAAATGATAAAGCGTCATTTCAAATGGAAATCACATTATTTGTGGAAAAGATACCAGGATGACACTACTTGTGAAAATACTTTCAGAAGGTGGAGTAGTTCTGCAAAGAACAAAAAAAACTCTGACTTGATCGTATATATAGGTTTACAAATAAAAAGGTTTGGGCTCGGTAACTTGCCCCGATGTGGCTTGGGGTTGAAACAAAAACAGGTTTGGCCTCAGTGGCGTTGCCTCCCCCCCCCCCCCCCCCGAATATTCGGTTAGGAGTGTAATATTTCTGATTTTTCATCCAAAATTTTTAAAAATATATAGGTCCGCCCCGCCAATTTTTTTTACCTAAAAACCCCATGCCCCTTGTTAAATATATTTATACATATTTTCGTATTGAGGTAAAAAAAATAGGAAGAACGAGCTATTAGTAAGTTTTATAATCGTTTATAAACTTTAAGTAAAGTTTGTTAGTACTTTATATATAAATCAAAGTTGAGGGTTCTTTTTTATGTTAAAGGTACTCATCATTTATCTTAAAGATCCTTGGGCTGAGTTGTAATTCTTCATCCAATTAAGTAACATTTATCTCGAATCATTATAAATATTTGGTCTTTATTTTTGTTAAACAATATTTGGGCTGAAGATTATGTAGCTTTATTTGGAGTTATTATTGTTTGACCCGACCTGAATCGAATAACCGAACCGAACATATAACCCGAAACATAGCGATAGGAAAAAAAATTGGTCCCATGACTTCCCCCCGAACTTTTGGTCAAGCTCCGCCACTGTTTGGCCTAAACAAGTTTATGCTTAAACAATGTATGGAGGTTTTATGCAAATAATTGTTAGGTCTCAAGTGACGCAACGGAAACCAACACACACGCACAAACGAATTAACACACAGAAACTATAAAATAATAAATGATACATGAGGCAAGATTATACGCGGTTCGATCCCAGTGAGGGACATACATCCATAGGCTACAACTAGGTTTATTTCATTAAGCTTAAAGGCACACAAAAGTTACAATACATGATTAGGTATATATAGAAAACAATCAGATTTTCTATCTTGGTGAACAAGAAAACTAAACGGGTCAGACTGGGCTTTCCATCAAAGTCTTCTAATCATCAATTAAACAAGCCCAGTAACCAAGGACTTCACAAACCCAACACTCTCCCACTTGAAGGCCTTGCGAGAAACTCTAACTTGCCACAAGCACACAACAACTCAATCATCAAGTACTTAGCAATCTTTGACACACAGGAACCGAAGTCTTCAGGTCCAGCTCACAAAGAACAAACCAAAGTCCAAACATGTCTAGAAATCCACCTAGTTGCAATGGCCCTTTTCATCAGTAACCTGAAAAGCCCATTGAAGCTCCCAACCGCTCAAATACGGTCATAACAAACCCATCCTTGTCAAATCTACCAATGACTCGTCCTCAATCTCAACCGTCTCCCTCCGATTCGCACTACTGGCTCCATAGACTTCCAGAGGATAAAACACTCTCCAAAAAACAAGCACCTAGGAGAGAATTTTCATTCGGAATTCCAGTCTCAAAACCCAACCTCACAATATAACTATGCCGAAACATCCATTGTGCTCTCACCATTACCAAATCTCCATCCAGGTTTAAACCTCAAAATACACTCGAGCTGACATCCTCATGGCTCTGAGATTCATGGTTGTCAAATGAATCCAATTAGCTCTACCCGATTCACCGAGCCAAGTCTTTACTACTTGGAAGTTGGTTCACTTCTTCCATCTATACATAAACCCGTACCATCCCAAAGTCTTCAATCAAATTCACCAATACTTCACTACAATGGGTAACATTAAATGAAGCATACCAGGATCCCGAACACAAGAGTCTTCACTGCCTTCCACTGAGTCCCAATGCATCAAGCTCGACACATTCTCAAAAGCATATATTCTAAAAGATGTCCACGCCTCAACAGCCCCACCAAGTCCACTATGCCCAACTCCCATTGTCCCTGTTATCCTAGCCCATGCCAAAACAACATTCCATGAGGCGCATCTCCACTCGTACTTCCCCAACGAAAAACCTTCACACAGTGCCAGTACAAAGATGGTCACAATGTCAAACCATTGATCACCACCGAACAAGAATAGCTTCACAGTTCCAGACCAGCTAATTGACGATCAGTATCACAACGGCCGAGCTTTCAATGGAAAGCAAGCGGTGCCAAGGGATCTATGACCGTACACACGATCAGCTAACGCAAACCCTAACCGAAAGATCATCCAAACAGGAAATAGTTCACATGACTTGCCCTAACTTTTTTTTACTTATGTCGTCACCAACACACCCTCTGGTGCTATTTTCTCAGGTCCAACCATCGTCAAGTACCATATCCAAGTTTCTTTAACAAACTAATCAATTGAACCCCAAAACCGTCGAACATTCCAATTAAAACCATCTTATCTTCCATTATAACAATAACAAATGAGACAAATCGAAAACAGTGAACATACACAGCAATGGTACAGACTTGAACTTGCCTGCTCTTCTACTAAACATTATCAAACAAACCGAATTGTTCCTCCAAAACTGATAAATCAAGTAACTGTACATAAACTGTAAATAGTTACCTTAGACTAATCTTCTGCAGACAAATCCAACCCAAAACGCTGAAATATCACAACCCCTATTCCTCAAAAAAATCGGTTGATAATAAACGTCAAAACCCGAACTCAGAAAACAAATCCTACTTAGCCTGCAACCCAAACTCAGAAAACAAATCGACACACCACATTTTCAATATCATATAAATATAGCATTAGCGCATGTCAGGTGTTGCCTAGACCCCGCACTTAGGTCGTGGACCTTTGCAATTAAATGAGTCGGGATATCCAGAACACGGTCGTATTAACCCCCAATTTTTAAGTTATCAAGCAAAACGGATTAAAATAGGTTATTTAAATTTTGGACATCATTCGTCATTGATTCAATACCGGGCAAGCGGCTAGAGCCATTGTCACACCCCAACCGACGGCGAAATCATCGGCGCGTGGCACTGAGCGAAACAGATTTCTCATGAGAATCCATAACAACTATTAAGTGACAATACCTTTAATCTTAATATCCTATACAACTAACATATAAAGCAGAAACAGTCATTACAAATATCAGTCTCAAAAACAAATACTGTCCCGACAACTCAGATTTATTTAGTGGGTTTCTAGACTTCCTAGCTCGATTCATCACAGCATAGCATCCTATCAACCTCTCACATACGTTAAAATAAAGTCAATACATAAAATGTAAAGGTGAGTACACAAGTTTGCATAGCATATAGTATAAAAAGCGTTTACGCATAACCAGGATGTATCATGTAACGGGCGAAGCATGTAACTATCAAACAATGATTACAACCTAACTACGAGACTGCGTTTTGGAGTATACGCGACACATGTTCAGCGAACACATGAAGTAAAGTAATGTGATCCCTAGCAACCCCTGTCCACGACAGGTGCTGAGTCCAAACTATAGTACTATCGTTGCTGGAGGCGGTAGAGTGTGACACTATATAAGCATAGTACAAGCCTTCATAGATCATAGCATGCAGGAGCGATTAGCGTTACAAAGTGTTTGCATTGTGTGTTGTGTTTTGATATAGAACGTATGTAACACCCAAAGGTGCGTTACATGAAAATGGGTTCGAGTATACTCACGGTATGTGTTTAATAATTAAACACAGTCTTGATTGGATTGAAGGGAGCGCGTTGAGTTAGCCTGAGTATGGAAACAGTAGTGTAAGCGTTGAACAGTGAGTAACAGAGTGTCGGATGGTGATCCGAACGAGTTGGTATAACCCATCTGAACGGATGGTCATCCGGACGGATGCTCATCCGAGCGGATGGCCATTCGGACGGATGGCCTTTTGAGTGAGTTGTGTTTGTTTTGTAAAATTGTTAAAGTTTGAAGTTAATTCAAAACGTTGAAATATTGGAAGTTATAAGGGACAGGTCATCCGGTCAGATGGTCATCCGAACGGATGGCCATTCGATCAGATGGTCTGTTGTTTGAAGTTTGGTAAAATTTTCTAAGTAACAAGTTTTGCGTTAACGGAGAAGGCGTGATGACGTGTCAAACAACGGAAACATATCAGATTCAGTTCATTCGATCGGATAGGAATCACCCCCTCCGGATAGACAACTGTACTTGGTAAAAATCTCATGTTTGACCCGTTAATCGGTCATCTCTCCGGTGGAAGTTTGTTTTCAAGCCGACTCTCAACTAAGGAAGGAGTAGAGAGTCTGAATGAGCCTAGATTCCATAAGTTTTGTGTGAGAGTTGCAGAAAAGTTGAAAACAGATGAAGAAGTGTGAAATCTTGCAAAACTTAGTCGAAAATTTTGGAAATCTCTAAGATCTGAACCAATCTTGATGAGTTGGTGCTCCACAACAGGTTGCATAAGCAAGATGAGTGAAGAACACCTTCAAGAGGTCCAAACCAGGAGATTTCGAGAGAAAAGTTAGTGTTTGTGTGTTAGTTTGATGAAGAAGATGATGTAGAAGTGTTTAGTGATGAAGATTGTACAAGATTTGAGGAGAAATACTTACGAAATGGCCTTGAATCGCGAGTAAAAGTGACTGAGAGCGACTTGAGTGAGTGTGGTCGAACAAAAGTGTCAACATCAGAGAATGAGGGTGTACGACGGTATTTATAGGGTGAGAGTGGCGAGTTAAGTTGGTGCGCGAAGTGTGTTCGGTCGAATGGTCGTTCGGTCGAATGGCCATCCGGTCAGATGGTCATCCGGGCGTATGTCCATTCGATCAGATGTCCATTCGGACAGCCGTGTTGTGCGAGTTAGTTTTTCCAACTTTGGTTCGTTTGTTAGGCGTTGCGTTTCATTTAATCGAGTTGCGAGTATGCGTTTGAGCGTATAAGCGTTGCGTTGATAACCAAATAACATTTAAACAATTAATCACACAAACAATACACATCATAACATTACCACTAATAGTTGCGTTTCGGGTTTGCGTTGCGATAGAGTTGCGATAGCGTTTGCGAGTATCATCCGAAAACATATATGTATAAAGCACACACAAGTAAGCACATAATGAACACACATCATAATAGCTGTGTTTCGGGTTTGCGTTGCGTTAGCGTTGCGATAGCATTTAGCCTAAATAAGTGATGCGAAATGCGATGAAATGTGTATAAATGGTAAGCGTTATAAACAGCGTTTAAATGCGATAACTGCGTTTTGAATAAGTGTTTAAAATTCATCAAAAATATAGTTTAAACCCTTTGCGTTAATCGAAATCTCGAGAGTACAAGCGTTTATGAAAAGAATAACGGTAACAGGTAATGATCCGAAAGTCGGGTTGTTACAGCCATATCCCAAGCCCTTATAACGGAAAATAGGCTAAGAGTATTTACATGTGCTAGTCTTACAAATCAAAGGTTTTAAGCACAGCCGTTAATCAAAACAACTAAAACAGGGGAAATTCACTGGAGGCTCCTAATGTGGAATGAACGGAACTGTGATCCATTAGAATGTTAACGGGTCTTAAATAAGTCATTTGACTTTGACCGGTTAACTTAAATGATACGTACGATTCGCTAGATTAAGCGTTGACCGGATAGAATGTGGTTTATACCCTTTTGAGTACGAGGATTCGTATAATATGGGCTAAATAACCATACATTCTGATTAAAACTGATTCGGAAAGGTTTTGACCCGATTCAGCTACTTTATATATTTTATTTCATTTAAACTAACTGTACGTGCATATGTGGTATCGGGTGGTCGAATAGGTCTAAAACAAGTCCAAAATGCCAAAACATGTTTCATATGGTTTTAATTTCAGTTTCAAACTTAGATTACATGTTTGATTGGTTCAAAACCCATTTTATGCCATAAGGGCGTTTTTTGTATTTTTAAGGCATATTATGCAGACTTATCAAATAACCTATCAAATGATATGATCAAATGGTATAACTTATTAGGATTATTCTATACAATATTATGATCGTATAACAATCTTAATTCACGCATTAAACTTAACCAAACGGGTCAGAATCGAAAGTCAAAGTAGAAGTTAAACTGTTTGATTTTCGGTTGCGAAACTAGCTCAAAGCAGGAAATGATGAGTTAGACATGATTGAACATGTCCTAATATTTTATATAAACTGTTATAATGTCAAAAATTAAGGTTTCGATATTTAGAAACTCATTTAGCGTAATTTACTATCTGTGTTTTGACTTTTGTTTAATAAAATGTTGACTCGTCATTTCTCCTACTTAACGTGATCTACAGAAGGTGCCATCACAATGGATTAACACCTTCATTATTACAATCACATAGTCAAGTTCGATTCGAACTTTGGCTTGACCGAAATGGTCAGAACTGAAAGTCAAAGTAAAAGTCAATTTGCTTGACTTTCGGCTAATAACTAGCCTAGGAACTAAAAAGAGACTAGGGACTTACAAGTGTTCAAAGGAGTGTTGTAACTCCAGTAAGGAAGTCTCTATAGATCAGAAGAACACCAAGATATAGAGAATGATTTTTGAAAGGTGCAAGTTCAAATGGCTCATAAATGGAGCTATTTATACTTGAGCTCAAGCCTTCAATTCTTGTCAAGTGTGATCAGAGGTGTTTGGGATGGGATTAGTGGCATCCCATGTGTCACAGGGAGGAAGAAGGTGGCAAAAATTGTAAGCAAGGTGGCCTGAACTACAGCTACAGCTGTCAGCTCCAGAGATTCTGCCAGCGATGCTCTTGGGGATCGCAAGACGTTAGGCCTTGCGGTCCGTAAGGGCTTCTGGCACCCACTGTTTTCAAATGTCTTACGGACCGTAAGGCATATGCCTTGCGATCCGTAAGGGACCGTCAGAAGCCAAAAATTTGGCATTTGTTTATCTTTAATCCCTCCACTTTACCATCTTCCATTTTCAATGAATTTGGTCCCTCTCGTCCAACATATCTGGAATATTTGAGAGTGTATCAGACACGTGTTGCCACATTATTTGATTAAAATTTCCGAGGTGTCACAATTTTAGTGCAAAACCGTGTGTAATGTCGAGCAAAAGCTCGTATACCACTTGTTAGGTAACCAACACATACGCACAAACGAATGAATACACAAAACTAGAAAATAATAAATCATACACAATACAAGATTTTATGTGGTTTGGTCCCAATGGGGCATCTGCGTCCACGGGTTGCAACTTGGTTATTTCATTAAGCTCAAAAGCACACAAAAATTACAATACATGAGTAGGTATATATAAAGAACAATCAGGTTTTCTATCTTAGCGAACAAGAAAACTAAACTGATCAAATTGGGCCTTCCATCCAAGTCTTCTAATCATCAATTAAACAAGTCCAATAACCAATCAATTAAACAACTCCAATAACCAAGGACTTCACAAACCCAACAATAATTACCCAAAATTAGACACAACAACGCTACAAGAAAGGATGATAACACACAATCCATTGAAATCAACAAATCTTAATTCAAACCAACATAAAGAACTACAACCAAAGCCTCGGAACATATGAGCCATGAGTACATAATCTTAATGTAACAAACATTAGTATGCATATGTTTGGGAAAAAGATGGGGATGAATGTGCTTTATTAAGTAATGCAAATTGTATTCAACAAATTTATTGAACCCGTTTATAGGAAGCAAGAGACTTGTCTCTAATTTCCTTTCTGATTTTATAAACATGCTTGTTTCTAGTTGGATGTAAAATTTATTTTATGATTGAAAATTTTGATTAGGTCCAAATATTTTGGGTATTCATGAATGGTTATTGTATATGGGCCGTAAGGGCTTCTATTAGCTCAAGTTAACATGGGCCTGGCCTACCTGGCTACTTTGTAAGAAAAGATTTTTCTTTTTCGTCCCAGAAGTATCTGTCCGTTGTCATTTTTAGTTCTTAATGATATTATTATTTAGTTTTTTTTTTTTTTTTGGTCAAGTATACTTTTCATATCATGCTCACTTTTGAACCTGAAAAGACATAACAAATGTTGTCAGATAACACAAATTATTATAAATTATTAAATCGCATATTTAGATATGAACATGCCTACCATTAACCACCACCTAGCACTGAACCGAACTTACTACAACCGAACCCATGGTGGTGAGGGATGGAGAATGGTGGATCTGATGTGGATTGTGGTGTGATTGATAGTGTGGCATATGCAGTATTGACACAAAAACATTGGTGAGACATGGTTGTAGGGAGGAGATTAGAATTAGGATGGTCAAGTTTTTTTTTTTTTTTTTTTTTTTTTTTTTTTTTGGGGGGGGGGGGGGGGGGGGGGGGGGGGGTATGATAAAGGCCATTTGGTAAAAGTGTGCATTTCATTGATTGAATTAAAACAATTCCAAATCTCTTAACTTTCTATTCAAAGTTCAAACATGATAAAAGTTGGAATGTATATTTAGTTTCCTACAACTTGATTGAAATATATGAATCAGACACAATCTGAATATAACATGCTAATATGTGTTGTCTATTCAATAAATATAGAACATTTCCAACATATATAACATACTAATATATGTTGTCTATTCAATAAATATAGAACATTTCCAACATGATTGTGCACATGATCTGGAATTATCAAGGGTATGTTAGTAAATGAATAGCTTAAATTCATTGCTTACTATTGTGCACATGGATTATAATCATAAACTTGAGTCCTTTTTGGGCAATTGCATGAACAAAACTAATTGTTACCAATTATGGTACACTAAGGTTTGTTCTTAAGTCTCGTACTAGTTCGTAATTTGCAATATTTCGAGGGCTTGTTGAGCAAGATATTTAAGGGATTGATTATTGGCTCATTGATGACTTGGTTACTTCCTCTCCTCTTCCATCCTAAGAAATACAAGTCGATTTTAAAGGAAATAAGGAGCCTTTTTTTAGTTTTGCTAGTCAAGTTCCGAGCTTTTAGTTTGTCGCTTACCACGAGTTTAAATACATGCTATAAAGTTGAAAAATGGTGTACCGTCGAAGATGGAATACCATAGGATGCTTATCACATCATTCATAAGTTTTTGACTTTGGTGTTGGTGTTTACCCAACATAAATTAAGAATCAGGTGTATACAAATCAACCAAACTATACAAAACACGGTAGGGTAAGTACGGACCTTTCAACCAAGTAGATATGCATCCAATTAGAAAAAGCAGTTGAGGGGAATGAAGCCTGGTCCGAAATCACTCACCCTTGTAGATTTCATGAAAGATCTTGGGCCAGTCAGCATTCCCCTGAACATATGATCACCTTGGAACTCTAAAGACACCAACAAAGTTAAATTTGCACATTGATGGTTCATTTAAAGAACTTAAATATGCAAGAATGATTCATGGCCATTAGGAAATCCTCAAACACATTCCATTCATGATATATAAAGAAATAAAACATCCATATGGTCAACTATCAAGTAGATGCTTAGATTGAAATGGAAAAAGGAAAGAAAGGACAATTAATAGATTCCAAAAACTACTCATATCTTGATAAACACCTCATGTGAACCGTTCAATTCAATCCAAAAGAAATTCTAGGTATCCATAAATATGAGAAGTCATTATTAGCATTTGATGCTACACTCACATGACTTTGTATAGTCAATGACGAATTTGATTAGTATTTTGGCCTTCAGAATATCTTTTTGCTAAAATTAGAAAAGTTGAAATCCTTTATTTACATTTAATATTAAAAACTAAAACATATACATGTAAAAGATAAAATATAATTCTAATGTGTGTATATATATTTATATATTTGTTTTTGTGTGTAGCACTTTAATCATCGAAGAGTCGTATTCCAAGGCTATATGCCATGCTTAAGTCTCAAGCTAGGAGCACACAAAGCATCCCAAACAGCCTTTATTGTTTAACTGGACCAATCTATTTAATGTTTAAAAGCATCATACTTTTTTTCCAATATTTATTTTGAGTATACCTTCATGATTATTTTAGAAATAGTAAATATATTAACCAAAAAGGTTTATAGTGTAGCGGCATAAAGGGTGTGTTGGTAAGGTGTTTCTTCTAATGTGGTTGATGAGTCAAGTTCTTAGGTAAACATGAGACGTAGATTTAGAATTAGGTTTAGAAGGCGTGTGAATGATTTTATAATACATACATATATATATATATATATATATATATATATATATATATATATATATATATATATATGGGAGATGATCATGAGAAAACTACTTATAAATTAGAAAACTAGAAAACTAACTAAAAAAACCTTAAAAAAAACTAAAAACATACCAAATTTTTTTTTTACATTTTTTTATAAAAAAAATCGCTAGTTTTTATATATAAAAAAAATTTCAAAAAAAAAATTGTTGTACTGCACATGTGCATTATATGTGCATTATATGTGTACTACACATGTGCACTATATCCGTAATAGTGCACATATGCAATACCACAAAAAACTCTATTTTTTTATTTTTTTTTTGAAAATTTTTTTCCAAGCATAAAAAGCTGCGCTTTTTTTATAAAAATTTAAATAAAAAAAATTGGCTTGTTTTTTTGATTTTTTTAGTTAGTTTTTTGGTTTTCTCATTTAAACTAGTTTTCTCATTTAAACTAGTTTTCTCATGATCTATCCCCATATATATGTATATACACGAAGAAAAATCCAAAACTCGACAAGAAATTCAGCTTGGGCAAAGAAAATTTCTAACATAGTCTAAAATTTAAAGCATGTTAACAATAGCAATGTTTTCATAATCATACACCGGTTATCAAATCGATCACCTTACAGGTCTACTGGTCGGATTTTTTTTAAACTAAGTGGCATTATATTATATAGTTTAAAATTTAAAACTTTAAAGATATTACTTACTAGTTCAATAAAAAAAAAACCGAACTACTTTATCTTTACGTGTGGATTTGCGAGTTAATAAAAAAATGAAATCTTAAGTAAGTAAATATGAAGTTTGAAGTAGTAAACGAACCAATAATGAGATTTGAAGAGGAAAAAAAGTAATGTTCATGATTTAGCTATTATGCCCAATAACCGACTGCTTCACATAAAAACTATTTAAATACTGAAGAAACACTGACCTGACGGTAGTATCCGGTGAAGACTTCAAGTATCAATGATCCGAACCGGCAAACTGCAAAACAGAAACACCGTTAGGACTCGTTACAGGAATGGGGTTATTCCTGTAACCACCATCCGGCGTGAGAATAAGTCTCGGGTCTGGGAGTATAAAAGTGTAAAGAGAAGAGGAAGTTGTATTGAGAATTCGATGATCTGTACCTTGCATGTTTACCTCTATTTATAGTTTATGATTAGGGTTTTCCTTGACTTAGATGAACTCCTATAAGTTAGGGATTTGCATGATCTTCCCAAAAAGTTGGAGATTTAGTTATGTATCCTATCCGTACCGAATGGAATATTCTAGAACGAATATTTATAACATATTATTTACGATAAAATAATAGGTAATGACCGGGTCGGACTATCCGATTGGGGTCATACCTCGTCATGTCCCCCAGTCCGAAGTTATGAAATGTAATTCATGAAATCGGACTAGAGAGAAAAAGAAAGTATATCCTACGTAAGGAAAATTTACGGTGCCATAAATGTGATATGAGAAAATGGCGGCGATGTGACAAGATGTAACAGTTAAGCCATCATTGGGGTAACAACTTGGGTTGCCCTGTTCTGACGCGTATGTCTGTACATTTTCCATTTTGAATTTTGTAAAGCTATCATATAAATAGCATCCATTTGACGAGGGTTGAGTTCCAATTTCTAGAACACTCTCTTTCACTTCCCCTCTTTCAAACGAAATGGCCTCTAAGAATATTGAATCTTCTTCCTCTGCCTCCGCGGGCTCCGAAACCCTTCTCTGCAAATGGGGAGTTGTATCCTACAACAACCTTGTGCAGGATTATGGGATCAGGGCTGAGTGGAATCCCCTATTACCGTCAAAAACGGACACGGCCTTTCCACTGAGAAAAGGGAAAATCACATTATTCAGTGATTTCTTTAAATTCTGCAATTTCCGGTTGCCCATTACTAAATTTCTCAAATCCGTGCTTGATTACTACCGCATTCACCTTTCCAAAATACATCCACTAGGGTTAGTGAAACTTCGTCAATTTGAATTTGCGTGTGTGGCTTTAGGGCACATACCGGAACTCATCGTTTTTAGGGCTTTTTTCGTTCTTGTGTGGAAACCCCCATTCTTTACTTTCGATCGAAGAGACACTGAAGTTTCTTGTCTGAGGGAAATCCCTACCAGCTCCCGGGATAAAGATTGGAAAAAGAAATTTTTCTATATTGACAACTCTGTAATCCCTGGCGATATGCATTGGAGAAACATGGGGCCAAAGGACAAAGTTAAGGACGACAGTCCTCCTGAAGATGCTTACATTGCAAATGCCCTATATACAAGATTGTGCAATCGCCCTTTCGAATGTACAGTGATCCCACGGATGGCGCCAATGAAGAAACACTGACCTGACGGTAGTATCCGGTGAAGACTTCAAGTATCAATGATCCGAACCGGCAAACTGCAAAACAGAAACACCGTTAGGACTCGTTACAGGAATGGGGTTATTCCTGTAACCACCCTCCGGCGTGAGAATAAGTCTCGGGTCTGGGAGTATAAAAGTGTAAAGAGAAGAGGAAGTTGTATTGAGAATTCGATGATCTGTACCTTGCATGTTTACCTCTATTTATAGTTTATGATTAGGGTTTTCCTTGACTTAGATGAACTCCTATAAGTTAGGGATTTGCATGATCTTCCCAAAAAGTTGGAGATTTAGTTATGTATCCTATCCGTACCGAATGGAATATTCTAGAACGAATATTTATAACATATTATTTACGATAAAATAATAGGTAATGACCGGGTCGGACTATCCGATTGGGGTCATACCTCGTCAAATACGTTTAATCAGATCGGTTTTATGACTGGCTCCCGGTCTGGTTCTAAAAAGTTGAACAATATGGTCCGGTCGATGACCGACTAAGACACTTACAGTATTAGTAATAGTATTTGTGACTGAAACTAATTAGTCGTTGTCATGCATGTGATTGTGATCTAGGGAATAAAGAGAAATAACTAAATAAGAAATCAGAAATAAGTTAAATTGTAGATTCGCAAAAGGCTTCAAAAGTATCATCTAAGTTTGATAAAACAAGTGGTACGGGTTAATTTAATATGTCAAAACAAGTTCCGGGTAAATAGATAATTTTAATATCAATTTGATCGGGTTGAAAAAGGGGTTTGAACAAAATGATTATTAGGTTGAAAGAACTTGATTTATAATAAAATAGTTAAACACGGGATAATTTGCATAATTAGATTTTATAACGGCTAGTGGTAACTGCTTAACATGGTCGGGTTGAGAAAAGGGTTTGAACAAAATGGATTAGGTTGAAAGAAATTGATTTATAATAAAATATTTAAACATGGGTTCATTTGCATAAATTAGATTTTATAACGGCTAGTGGTAACTGCTTTAGAAGTTTGCTGCGTAGCAGTGGTGACGGCGGCAACAGTAGAGATTTCACTTGGGATGGCGATGGTGGTATGACGATGACGTAAACTAGGTCGTGCCGATAACGACCAATAAGTGGTGGCGGCAGACAATAGCGGGAGATGGTGTTACCCATTTGAAATAACTCCTAATTAACAAGTTTAATAAAAGAGTAGAGTGTCATTTTTGTTATGTAGTTTGGTCACTTTCATCTAAAAAAAATTTCGTCCGGCTACCCTTATGGTTTCTAAAAATGTATAAAATGACATAAATACCCCACAATTAATGGTAAAATTTAGATGGGGTTAACGAAGTTAATGAAATTGGTAAGTTTTAGAAGCCATAATTGCACACCCTAATCTAAGGCAGAAACGTCGAGCACGACGAATTGCATAGAACTTGGAACAGAGAAATTCTTGTTTTATATAAAACTCATATATATAATTCAAACATCAAACACGAAAAATAAACAAGTTTTCAATTTTAAATAACTAGGCTTTTTGTATGCGTACTATGTGAGAGTGTTATGTCACCTCTCAACTCGTAACGGATTGGTACGGGGCATGATGATTGTCCAAAGCTTATAACCACTATTATAAGTTTATATATTTGGAAAACCAATTTAAATTGTCACACATAGTCATAGAAATATCCAACATAAATCAATCAACAAAAATACCCAAAGATATAATTCATGAAATATAATTTGTCATATTTGGGCACATCTTATGTGTATTCACTTAAAATCCTCACACTTGTGTACCTGTAATATGCGTAAAAAAAATTGGGACAACATTAAGTTGGTGAATAGATTTTAGTTTTAGGAAAAGTAAAATAGTTTAGTTTTTTAATTTTATAAAAATATTTAACATGCAATTCTAAGTGTTCATGTGACATCGATAATCATCCAACAATCCAATATTCCACAAATAACCATAACCACAATTATTAACGAAACAAAACATAACGAAACAATAATTTTGAAACAATATGATATTCAAGCCACGAAGAGCGAATCTACGAAACAATGGTGGCGATACCGAGTTCAACCCATTGCCGTGGAGAACTGGTCAGCCTGGTGGATCCACACAAAACAATATGACACAAAACGAGTAACAAGTAGGTATATGTATAAGAAACAAGTTATGACATATAAGATACAAGTAATGAAGCACATAATGACACCAAGATTTGCATGTGGAAAATAAGAAACAATGAAACGTTAAGACACGTGATACATCCAAAAAAATTAAGTGACAAAATGAGGAAAGAAAAGATCTACTCACGGTTTGCGTTCCGTTTAATCCTGTGTAAACCGCACGAACTTGGGAAAACCTCTGAAACATAGCATCATCCAAATATATGAAATAACGAAAAATACACTAAATAACCAATAACAAAAATAAATCTATAAAATATATATTGTGATTTTTTGGTTTTACATAACCTGAAAATTACTTATGATATTTATATTTTAACCACTAAATTAATATTTGTGACGAATTAATTTAGATGACATGTTTGTAACAATAATAAATACATAACCATATCTATATCCAAATTTACAACAAAAATTTATAATTTAGTCTAACAAGTGGATTTACATCTAAATAGTCCAAAATTTAATAAGGGTCTACATATTTACACACCTTATTGCCTATTTTGACACCCTTCAGGACGCCTCGTATAGACCTATACGAGGCGTATAGGGTTACTTTTCCGACCATCTCTGCAACAAAGCACAATGTCAAATCAGTCACATCAGACGGGGAGTATAGGTCTGTACGAGGGATGGATACGAGGCAATAAGACGCCTCGTATAGACCTATACGAGGCGTCTTCTACAGGTGACAAAAAGATATACGAGGGGTCTAGAGCTATACGAGGCGTCGATGGCTTATGAAAAAGTGCAACATACAGTGTATGGTTTGTCCATAGCATCGAACCAAATACTTAAAACATTTGCTTGTTCTTCTTTCATTCTGCTTCTTCTTCTTCTTCTTTCATTCTGGGACGACATTTAATTTGTGTTATTATCATCCCGAAGTGTTGAAATGTCATCATACTGGGACGGCAACTATGTCTTCGGGCAGTATTATAGCGAGAACTGGGTGCCCGAAAGCGATCCGGTAACAGTACAGGTACTTAAATGTTTTAATTAGTTTTTGTTTTAGTTTATTATTTTCTAATGATGATACGGTTCTTTATTTTGGAGGAGTCTTGCGTTCCCGATTCTAATGAGCAAGAGGAGGTTGTGTCTAGTATACAAGGAGAACAAAACAAACCGTTTCTAGATTTGAACAATCATCCCCCTGTTGATGAAACACCCCCTGTAGATGACTCATACCATGCTTGTCAACCAAGTTATCTGACGCAACAAGGGTATCCGGATTATAGATACGGGTGTGAATACGGAGGAGACGGTGGATACGGAGGAGACGGTGGATACGGAGGAGACGGTGGATACGGAGGAGACGGTGGATACGGAGGAGACGGTGGTTACAGAGGAGATGGTGGATACAGTGGATACGGAGGAGACGGTGGTTATGGTGGATATGGTAGATATGGTGGTGAGACACCTCCCATCCAGGACAGTCCGTACTTAAAAAAGCAGGTATTAATTACTATTTTTGTATTATTTAATTATTTAATTATTGTTATTAGTATTATTATTAGTATTATTATTAATATTATTATTATTATTATTATTATTATTATTTATTTATTAAAATTATTTATTATTATTGTCGATATTACAGGTTTTCAACTCTTTAGATGAACTAAAGAATCGGATTCAAGAAATAGCAAACGCGGATGGTTTCGTTATTGTCACCCGTCGATCAAAGAAAACCGGTGGAATAATCCGGAGGGTATGGCTTGAATGTGATCGTGCTGGTGAGCACCAGACTACAGCAACACTTAGAAAAGCCGGAAGCAAAAAAACCGGTTGCCCGTTTTACCTGCTGGCTGTGCGAAACCACCCGTATGAAACCTGGGAGATTAAAGACGGAAAAATTGAACATAACCACGAACTTTGTGAGGACCTGTCGGCCCACGCGTTTGTGCGAAGGTTTACTCCAAGCGAAATGAAACTGATCGAGCAGCTGACAGCTCAAAACATGGAGTCGCGCAAAATATTTCAAACGATAAGGAAGCAGGACCCCGACAGGTTTCATGTTCTGAAAGACGTTCAAAACATTGTGGCGAAGATTAGAGCCGAACAAAGACAAGGATTGACTCCCATGCAGTCACTAGAAAACAAGCTGATAAACAACGACTTTATTTACGAGACACGGGAGGAACCCGGAACAGAGATCGTAACAGATATCTTCTTTCTTCATCGGTACTCGAGAGACATGTGGCGTGCATTCCCCCACGTCATGCTGATCGATGCGACGTACAAGACAAACATATACAATATGCCCTTTATCCAGATTGTTGGTATGACGCCTACCAACAAATCGTTTATTATCGCGCATGCCGTTGTTAGTAAAGAACGGGGTGATAACTTTGTGTGGGTGCTTCAGAGGGTCAAGTCAATGTTGGATGAATGCATGGAGCCACGTGTGATTTTAACCGATAGAGACCTAGCCCTTATGGGCGCGTGTGCTAAAGTATTTCCAAACGCCTCCAGGCTTCTTTGCAGGTGGCACATACAACAGAATGTTATGAAGAACTGCAAGGGTGCCTTCACAGACGAAGACTGGAATAAATTTTTGTCATTCTGGGGGACATTGATTGAGTCTCCATCCATACTCATCTACGAGTACCACTTGCGCAACATGCGAAAACGACTTGTGGAGTGCAAACGTTCTAGTAAGTTTTTATAATAACATACGACTCACATATGCAAATTTTATTAAATTATTTTTACGTTTTAGGAGTCTTCAAATACGTGTACGATAACTGGCTAAAAGACTATAAGGAGATGTTCGTCTTTGCGTGGACTGATAAGAGGCGCAACTTTGGTAATCGTACCACAAACAGAGTTGAGAGCCAACATGCCAACTTAAAGAGATACGTTGAAGATAGGAGCTCGCTCGACCGTATACGGAGAATACAGCTCTATACGCCTCGGATACGGATCTCGACCGGATTTTCGAAGATTTGAAGCATCACCGGTATGTATTTCGCCCCGTAGTTTAGTATTTTTGCCATGTTTTTGCCTTTAGACCGTAGGTTTGCCCTGAAATTTGATTTTTGTGGGGTTTGGGGGTTTGAGTTTTGAGGTTGAAGATGAATATGGAAGAACAGGACGCCGAGTATAGCCCTATACGAGGGCTATACGAGGCTCTGTGTTTTTTTTTTTTTTTTAATTAATTATTATTATTAGTTTTATTATTATTGTTATTATTATTATTTTTATTATTATTATTATTATTATTATTATTATTATTATTATTATTATTATTTATTATTATTTGCAGATTGATTATGGAGGGCGATGATATTGAGATAGAGATTGAGGGGGGTCCGCCGGTTCAGCAGATTCAGCCGGTTCAGGAGGGTCCACGACGGAGACGGCGGCCGCCTCTGGATACGCTGCAGGGTTGTCCGTATCTAGAGTTTCCCGCGGGCACCGATGCCGCCCGCCATTGCCAGAAGCTTCGGAGGATGTACATTGGATCGCATGCATCGATCGACTGGGATGCGATGGGGGAGCTTGCTGAGACGGATAGAGTGCGTCGGTTTGTACCTCTCGATTCGCCGTGGCATCGACTTTTCGATTTGGCGCACACGCCGACCTACAGGGAGCTGCTGGTCGAGTTCCTTTCGTCATTCACATTTCACCCTCCTGGGGTCCCAGTGCCGCTGCCGTACCCAGGTGCTCCCCCTCCGCCTGAGATTTCTTTCAGGCTCGCTGGCGTTTTGCGTACGATGACGCTAGCAGACTTTGCGGTGCGTTCTGGTTTATACATGCAGGGGGAGATCGAGACTGAGGTTTACACAGCGGGGCTAGTGGTGGTTGAAAAACCCATTCTTCTGGGGTTTTGGCAGGTGATTGCGGGGCCAGATCATTGGGAGCACGATAAGTCGAAGGGGAGGGTGTCGTTTGTTGCGGACCCACTATACAGGTACGTATGTTTATTACGGTAATTATTGTGATTATGTGCATTGTTTATTTATCTCTATTTCTGTATTTCGCTAACACTAACACTATCTGCAGGTATCTGCACCATTTGCTCGCTACTTCTATCTCAGCGCGCGGGTACAGCCGTGAGTGGTGTACGACCACAGATCTTTTTTTCCTTTACTGTTTGTTGTATAGGAGGCCGTGCGCGCTAGCACACGGTCTAGCCCAGTACTACGCCTCCGCCCATCACCGGCAGGAGCGCGGATTTTTGTATGGCGGGGCGTATGTGACCGTCATTGCCCGTTCATTTGGCCTCGTGCTGCACGAGGACCCACATCTACGGACGCCGCCAGTCATGCCGACGCGGATGGGCATGCAGTCGCTGTGGGGGATGAAGGTAATCAGGAGGTTTCCAATTGGCCCGCGGTTTAAAAACCGCGCGACCGGGGGCATATGGACAGAGGAGGCACTACCAGAGCATTTCGAGCCCGTTTATCCTCCTGTAGATCCTGCTGATATAGTGCCTGTGGAGGAGCCTCCGGAGGATGTAGACGGTGCAGCGATGCCACAGCCACCGCCACCTGCCGGGGCGCCTCAGTTTCCACGTCACGCTATTCCAGGTCATGCCCCAGGACCTGCGCCGATACATCCGGAGGTACGAGCAGAGCTTGACAGGCTCAGCGATTTGATAGGTTGGGTGGTTCGGGAGCTGCAGGATAGACGCGAGAGAGATGGGTTACCCGCGATACCGCTCCCACCACCTCGAGCACCACATCAGCAGCAGCAGCCGCAGCAGCAGCCAGATTCGGATTCGGATTCGGATGCATAGACCTGTTGTTATTTTTATTTTTATTATGGATGTACAAACTTATCTTATATATTTTTGTTATGGATGTACAAAGTTATCTTATCTATGTCATATTTATGTTTGTTTTCAATTATTCGGTTACTTAATGATTGTTGTCTTAAATTGAGATAATACGGAAACAAAATATGTTTTGAATATTTGAACGAGATAAAATTTTAATCGGAAGAATAATATTTAAAAAAGTAAAATGTAAAAAACATTATAATATTTAATCGATATAATATATTTAAAGAGCCGATTTTTAAAATAGTTCATTTTTAAAAAACAAAAACTTTTTTATAGTGTAAAAAACAAAAAAAACATAACTTTTTTTAAAAACAAAAAAATTTTCAATAAAAAACACATCTTCAAAAACTATCCAAAAACCATACCAAAACCCACCAAAACACCCCTCATTTCAGCAAAAAAAAAACCCAATCTTAGACGCCTCGTATAGCTCTGTACGAGGCGTCTAGTGTTCCTTAAACTTTGTGCCTGACACCCTCGCAGACCCCCTTGAATTCAGTGCGTAGACGCCTCGTATAGACCTATACGAGGCGTCTAGGGCACCAAAGGTGTGAAAATAGGCGCGATGGGTGTCCAAATATCTCCAGCCTTTAATAATAAGGTACGATAATAGCAATTCATATTATTATATGTTGAAAATATCAATTCTACTAAATTAATAAAAAAAATTAATCTTATAAATTTATAAGTCCAAAAATCCACCTTTATTCTATATTTTTTTAAAGTTACTCACCTTATTTAAAAAGACTAAAATTATAAAATAATCCAACTAGACATACAATCTACCATGAGTCATGAATTTATAAGAAGTTCCAAGTCTTGTGTTTTTTATAGAAAAATCAGAAAAAACAATATTCATGATATTTTATTTGGATTGTTTTATAATTTGTAAAACTTTCCATAGTATATATTGTGATTAAGAATTCATAATAAATCCAACTGAAGTCCAAAAATTCTTCAAACTATTCTAATATGATAAGGAACAATACCCTACAGTCAGTTTTAACAAAAAATAAATCTAGGATCAAAAGCCCTAATTTTTATAAACTAAGAACCTTAGTTTAACTCATAAATCAATTCAGATTCTAAAAGTCGTCTAACACAGAAAAGTATAATGGGGTTTTGTAGAGCACAGAAAATTAACGAAAATGGACTTTAGAATTTCCTAATTTGGTGCACGAATGAAGGAGATATGGTATGAATAAGTTTCCAAGCCCTAGTTTCAATCTTGCTTCAATTCGTGAATTTGTATGATGATTTGCAGGTGTTTGAGAGTTAGTATTTGTGTGTAAAGTTGCTTATGATTGAATGGTGTCGTTTTTAAGGAATAAAGAGGTCATATGTATCGAAACCCATCATACACTTGATGTATTTTAATGGTGAATAAGTTTATAATAAAGTAAATTAATTTTAAGAGATCATTAAACCATTAGATGCTAACAACTCCTTAAACCCATAAATGTGAATCAATTGGTATGAAAACGAAGTTGATTCGTCAAGAAATGTGAGCTCGTTGTAGGACCGTAAACGACTACCGTACGATTGCGAATGACACGTGCGACGTGCGGAATCCGTGCGCGTGCGTGGACTGAACACAAGAACGTAATATAATATGATTCTATAGAATACGTGACACAATACAAGCAACTCGAATCACCTTGATGACTTTCTCTCTCTAGGCTCCAAGCTCTCCAAGTCACAAATGCAAAAAGTTCTAAACTAATACCCTAAGCCTCCTATATATAGGCAAAGCTTCTAAACTAAGTTCAAGTTAATTACAAGTTTGCCACCTTGACTTTTTCCTCTATATTTTACAATATAAGACCTTGACTTGCTCAGTTTCTTGCTACAGTTCGGATTGACGGATGCGATAGACATTAGTGCACTCACAAGAAACGAACGGAATAACGTTGGGTCGCGTTAGTCTTCGGGTAGGATTGGTTGGGTTTGAGCACGAAATGAGGAAGTAGAAGAGCGGCGGTTCGCTTCGGGTTGTGTTTAAAGGAATAACAAGTCCGGGTTTAAAATGTCTGAGCGTGTAGCTTAGTTGGTCGATGTGTTTCGTGTTTGTTCAGTTGTCCGGGTTCGAATCCCGGCCGACGCACCTGGGAACCCTATTTTAATTCTTTAAATATACAACTTTCGCAATATAACAAATAGGCCCCTCCACTTTCAGTCTTGATCTAACTTAGTAGTTGTTATAATTAACTTAGTTAAACGGTTCACTTATAAAATCTAACTTGGTTTAACATTACAAACCAACTTAGTCAAATTATTTCTCTTCTAAACTTTAATGGAATTAACTTTATTATTTAAAATTAACGTTTTTAAATCTAATTCTATTTATATGAATGCGTAACTTTAATACAATATAAAAATAACAATAAAAATAATAAAAATTCTCTTTTTATTAAATTTCACAAGAATCCGGGTTACAATACGAGTCAGACTTCGGGGATCCGTTTTTGACGAATGTCACATGTTATGTGGTCTCTATCCTCTAATTCCGTTCACCTATAAACATGCTAAAATGCGTCAAGCAAAAAAGTTGGTGAAAACATAGGTTTAATAAATAGCAATGCATATATAGTAAAAAATCACAAAACAAGTTTAAGCCATAGAAGTAATTAAATTCCATATATAATGTCCATAACCAACTCTTAGTGACTGTATAGTGTGCCTCCTAGTGTCTGACTCCCTGGCACGGGGATGACAGACTGGTTGTTGTTATGATGTGTCGGGTTTTGAACGTCCAAACTCCTAAGAGGGAATTTTGGATGGGCTTGTCCGGCCAATAGATCTATCAACGTATTATCGCTAGCTTCACAAAGTTAATGGTTGTGTAGTGTTGTAATGAGGAGGACTTTTGTAGTATGTCATATGTATCATAACAACATGTGAGGCCATTTAATCGTTACATGTATGTGAAAATAGTTATTTGATTCTACAAGAAAAACCACAGTTTGTTGTTAAGAGCATGTTTTCCACTCCAAAGATGTAAACATTGTAAAAGAGGAGCTATAAACTCACCGAATAGATTTGTTATACACCTATACCACATAAAGTTCACAATTAGTAGTAAAGGTTGTCCGACGCGGTGGTTACAATATAGATGTTGCGTGTAAGAACTAGTTTTGGGTAATAGATAAGCATTGTGATAAGTATTAGTGATTCAACGAGTATTTAGTTACCAGATTAGGGTTCTCATGTTAATTTATGTAATTAGTGACTAATTAATGATATTTTAGGGTTTACACAATAATTATATGTCTATTAGAGTTAATTTGTTTAATAAGAAATGACAAACAAAGAAGATCAGTATGATTAGTTTTAGATAGGTTTAAGGCTAAGTTCATGAGTTTTATTGACTTATCAAACAGTGAAATTAAGCTATGAAAATTTTATGACAAGTTCCTACATGTTTCTGCTCTTCAAAGATGTTTTTATTTTATTATATATTTTTCAATCAGTATAAAAGTTATGAAAATTCGTGGAACATAATAAGATAGCAAAGGCAACAGCAGGAGTATGATAGGAGCAGGTAGGGTTACATAGCATGTTTGTGTTGGTGCAGTCTGATTATATGAGCTTCTGAACATCTAGAATTCTTGTGGGGGTTCCGGTACCAGATGTACCGCTGAACATCTGAAAGTTGTTTTGAGATGCAAGAGCTGAGTTCGAACTAGTTATTCTAGCCACAAACAGACTATTTCTGAGGTTTATCTCCCTTTGTTGGCAATCAAGTTCACATTCGATGGTGATTGATATCATCTCAGAAAGAGTAGTTCTATTCAGATCCTTTGTCTTCTTGATCAACGCTACATTTGAATCTTAGTTTTTTGGCAATGCATTTAGAAGTTGTCTATTAATCGCACTATTTGACAAGGGAATCTCAGCAGGTTTCATTTGAGTCACAAGTTTCACCGACATCCGAACCTAATTATCAACAATCTCCCCATAGATATGGTCGAACATGTTAAAGCTTTGATTCAACATATTTCTTCTGCTTTCTTTGATGTCTTCATTTCCCTCGGAAGACTTCCATCAGTGCTTCCCATAGTTCTTTTGCTGACTTCATATCCCTAAACCCTAAAGAGATTTCAGGTCCCAATGCCACGGTCAAATGTGAGATAGCCTTATTTTCCTCTTCAAGTTTCTCATAGTCTTCTTTAGAATATTGTGTCAAGATCTTCTGCTCGTGTATATATGATCTCACGAGGGCCTCTAAGAATGCACCTCCAGATTTTGGGATCTTTGACTTTTATTTATATGTTGTTCAACTCGGTATTTCCACTCTTAGTAGTCATCAACATGGAGCAGATGCGGAACCCGACTGGTAATCCCAATAATGGAGTCCAACTCTTGATGGATGTTGGTAGCAGCAACAGTAGCGGATGCATTGGTTAGATCACTTGGATTCATGGTTTATTAAATTGATTACCAAATAAAATTAGATCAATTAAATGTCCAAATTAACGGTCCACATTCCACACTCCAGGTTCATAGTATGTGTTTTGGTCAAAAATCACACAAGGATAATGTAACCAAATCTGATTTTTGTGAGGTTAAGTGCTTAAATGATGAATAATTGAATGAATGAATATCAAATGAAATCAATGATGAACACCGAGATTTATACGAGGAAAAAGCCCTTGATCTTTAGAAGATCTCAGGCATAAAAAACCTCGGGTGATGGAAATAGTGATCACCATCTATATTGCATAAAAAAGATTACAACTTTGGATGATAACAAGCTCAATACAGCGATTTCTAGTGTGTTTGTGTGTGTGTTCGCCAATGTTGATCAGAGAAATCGAATACATGGTGTTGCCTAACTAAAAATGAGCTTATTCCCCTTAAAAGATAGAAAAAATCAAGTAACAAACTTTCCGAAAAATGTGCAAGTCACCCATGTTCTCCAAAACGGTTATTTTTCATCAAGCACGTGCTTATATGAAGCATATTCTATGAGATTCCAGCAAAGACTAAGTCCATGTCGTCCATTACCTGCATGTCACGTTAAAAACGTGACAATTGTTAAAAACATAAACAATAGTAAGGATCCTGGATCCTCAGACTCCCTGCATTATCCGTTAAGGATCCGTGATCCATGCCCAGTCTCAAGATAGATGATCCTTAGAATAAAATTCATGCCCTAACAATTGCCCCCAATATGGCAGTTGTGATAAGGATTCACAGCTGTCATATTTCCGTTAGAAGTGGACTAGCCGTTGCTGCTGGTAACTAGTCATTACACTACATGTCGTCACTGATAAGACCTGCTATAATCATCATTGCAAAATATAGAGTTAGAGATAACTCCTCAAGTGCCTTTACAGGTCAGAAGATCCTTCCGTTTGTGGAGAATGAATCCTTCTACACCGTTCGCTATTAACCTTCCTGCATTTTAATTTCTGCATAGACACTTTAACTGTTAGATAGCCCTGTCCGGCCTGGGTGGATGGTCCACTGTTTTGCTGGTGAAATCCAGGCCATATGATTTTGATACATAATGAATGCGTAATAACATTAAACTTTTTTAGCTACATCTGTTGTTGTTTCTTCCCTCTTTATTTTTCATGTATGCTTTCTATTTTCAAAGATATCATCGCCAAACAACTGGAAAGTTATTGGAAATCTGATGATAATGTTAAACTTTTTACAGAAAACTTGAAGTGTTCGGACAAATGTGGATCAATGATCCTTAACCGAAAAGGATAAGAGACAACTTGCAGGTTAGAAAAAGTTAGAATATAACATACCAGAGAATCCAAGTTAGGATTCTATATCCTTGTAAATTATTACTGAATAAACAAACTGTGAAAAGTAAAGTTTCAATGATCCAGGATCCTTATTGTCAGAAGTTGTATAACTTTAAATCTCCAAGATCCTCTAAGAAAAACAAACTTGGGACCAAGCCAAATAATTGGGAATGAACCCATAATAACTGGGGACAAGCCCAAATAAACTAGGGACAAGCCCAACAAACTGGGGACAAGCCCAAATTAATGGGTGTAAACTGGGGTCAAGCCCAAATAAACTTGTGTAAACTGGGGTCAAGCCCAAATAAACTTGTATAAACTGGAGTATGGCCCAAACTGGAGACTATCCAAATGTGAGCGACATGAAAATGCCGAAACCTTAGCTAACGTGAAAACGTTAGAAACCTTAGGAACGGATGTATGGTACGTCTACCATTATACTTAGGATCCTAAATACAGCCAGTACAATGAAATTATCAGCCCCTAAAGCGGGTACTGGTCCCATTGCCTTTAACTGTACCAGGATAATCGTGCGCAACTGGCGAAGGTGTAAGAAACTGATTCGTAGAAGGTAGTAGATACCTTAAACTGGGGACAAGCCCAAAAAACTGGGGACAAGCCCAAAAACTGGGGATAAACCCAAAGACTTATGAAACTTCAATGGATACTTGATCCTTTGCCAAGAATGCATTAACTTCTGCAAAAGTCAGATTTTATAAAGAAGGATAAAGGATCCTGGATCATTTCCCTTGTAATCAAATAATTTAAAGGATTAGATAAATTAAAATCAAATCATTACCAGAATGAGGATAATATATCCTCTAAGGATCCTTAGTGTGTATTAGAAGTGAAGATATTCAAGGATCCTGGATTCTTCTTACATTAAGTATCTCTTCAAATGGACAGCATTCCAAGCTCTTGGTAATAAATCACCTTCCATTGTCAATAAATGGTATGCCCCTTTTCCTACCTCAGCTTCAATCAAATAGGGGCCTTTCCCATTTTGGTGCTAACATGCCATCAGCAAGATTTGTAGTGTTTTGGAATGCTTTCCTCAACACCATGTCACCAACTTGAAACTTTTTGATCCTGACATTCTTGTTATAAGCTCCAGCCATCCTTTGTTGATAACTAGCCAATCTTACCCTTGCCAAATCCCTGAGTTCTTCTATGGTATCCAAATCTTGAACCAAGTTTTCAGCATTTCCTTTAGGATCACGGATGCTTGTTCTTGCAGTAGGGACTACCATCTCTGTGGGGATCACTGATTCAGCTCCAAACACTAAAGAAAATGGAGTCTGGCCAGTAGCATTTTTGGAAGTTGTTCTATCGGCCCATAACACATAAGGTAGCTCTTCTGCCCATTTTCCCTTTTTGGATCCAAGCTTCTTCTTCAAGTTGTTGATGATGATTTTGTTAGATGATTATGCTTAACCATTATCTTATAGGTGGATTGGTGTTGATGTTATCATCTTAATCCACCAGCTGTCACAAAAGTTAGTAGTTCTACTCCCAATAAATTGGGATCTATTATCACAAATAATTTCAGAAGGTATGCCAAATCTAGTAATGATGTTTTTTTTTAATAAAGGATATCACTTCATTTTCTCTTACTTGTGCAAAGGCTTTACCTTCTATCCACTTGGAAAAGTAATCAGTCATAGCAAGCATAAACACTTTTCCTCCTGGTGCTTTGGGAAATTTGCCAACTATATCCATTCCCCATCTCATGAACGGCCAAAAAGAGGATATAGGATGCAGGTGCTCCGCTGGTTAATGAAGGATATTGCTCTGTCTTTGACAAGCATCATATTTCTTGGCATAATCCACAACATCCTTCTTCATAGTAGGCCAATAGTATTCTGTCCTAAGGATCCTTGAGAACAGTGCTCTGCCCCCAGTGTGGTTTCCACAATCTCCTTCAAGACTTCTTGGATTTCTGGATCCTCGATGCACCTTAGATATGGACCTGCAAGAAATCGTTTATATAACATGTTATTTAATATTGTGAATTGAGATACCATGACTTTAAAAGCTCTGGGATTTTCTCATGTAGGAATCTCTCCATGTTGTATATATCTCATGATTGGAAAGATCCAGGATCCTGGATTTGACTGTGCATCATCACTAGGTATGATTGCAGAATCCTCTACTATCTCCATTGCTGTGTGATCCTCAATAGCAAGAGCCAAGATGTGGATGATGGGAATTTTAATATCCTTTGGAATCTTCAATGATGATCCACGGTTGGCTAAAGCATCAGCTTCTGCATTTTCTTCCCGGGGTACCTGTGTCAAACTAAAAGAAGCAAAAGAGTCTGCCAATTTCTTGACTATCTCTACATATTTGATTAGTCTTTCACCTTTAACAGCATAAGAACCATTAAAATGGTTAGTAATTAACAATGAATCTACATGTACCTCAAGATACCTGATCCTCATGTGCTTGGCAATTTGCAAACCAGCTATTAAGGCTTCATACTCAGCCTCATTATTAGTAATTTGAAACTCACAAGCAATTGAGTGGGGTATTATGTCCCCCTGTGGCGATTTTAGTAGTATGTGATGGGTTGGTAAAATTCCTTAGCATAATGGTTTTAATTTCGGTTAATTACACGAAGTTACTTTCTAGAATACATTACTTTGATATGGTTTGTGTTTTGCAGGCATTGACGGGTTTAAGGTGCATTTTGGAGAATTACTGAAACTTTGGGCGGATGCTAGAGAGAACATAATTGAAGAAAATGTAAAAAGAGGCAAAACTGAGCTGAACTATGCGCCAGAAACAGTCCAAACTTCATTTTGGCTTATCCTGAGCTAGAAAATGAGTTTCGGGGCTTATAATATATGCATTTGGGGTAGCTCGACGAGACGAATCAAAATATAAGGTTTTGAAAGGCCAGAAATTGTCGCATTATCTGCTGCACACTGGCTGATTGGTAAAAACGGGATTTTTTAGAGAAAAATTCAATTTTGAAAAAGAGAGAGTTACACTTTGTTATTCCTTCAACTCCCATTCATTGAAAAAAAAAAAACCAATTCATCTTCATCCATTCTCCACCATCCAAACCCTAACCCCTAACCCTCAACTCTCCTTCAAGACTCAAGATTATGGTTCGGTGCTCGTATTCATCCTCCGGTGATCGTGCCACTTCGACCATGAACGGCTAGTCTCTTCGGTTTCACCCCGGTGTAGATTATTGTAAGAATTCTAGGGTTTATGCATTCGTATTTTGATTTGATTTTGTGACAAATTGTTTAGTATTTGAAACCTTCGATAATTGTCTTGCATTTGTTTCGAATTCGTAAATTGTCGAGTGATGATAAAATTTGACTTTGCGAAATGGTTATGTGCACTTATGCCTTATCGTAGGTTAGGATTTACATGTCCGACGTAACGAAGTGCATTACGGTCCGTTGTCTATGACGTCGATAGCAATTGGCACCTAAGCTTCGTGATAGTAATCCGTTAATCACTATATGCAATTGAATCAAGTTAAAACATGTAGGAACCCTAGGTCTTGCAATAATCGAACCGAGTGTGGAACTTGTCTCCAATTCTTGTTTTCAATTAAGTAAATTAGTTTTGCAATCTTAGTTAGTAAACAATTGTTTTAGATAACAGTAATTTGTCAGTTCACTCCGATTTCTTTTCAAACCAAATAAACAAAGAAAATTAGCAATCTTCATAATCACCTTGTACATTATTTGTAAATAGTCTAACTAATCGAACGGGTCGTGCGATACTGACCACCAGCTCTTCGTGGATACGATACCCGACTTACCCTAGCTACCTAGGTTTAATTGGGTTTTTGACTGATCGGGACGACACGGTCACGTCAGTATGCCTAGTCCAGTTCCCTTGACATTTGAAGCTCCATCTGTGAAGAGTATCCAAGGATCCTTAGTCTCTTCAAGCTGTTGAACTTCCAATTCAGCTTCCCTTTGTAGATCACTACTGAAATCAGCCACAAAGTCAGCTAAGGCTTGGGATTTGATGGCAGTTCTTGGTCCATATCTGATATCATAAGCACTAAGTTTTACTGCCCACTTTGCCATCCTTCCTGACATTTCAGGTTTTCTGAGGACATTCTTAATAGGAAAGTTAGTCTTAATAATAATAGCATGTGTTTCAAAATAATGGCGTAATTTAGTAGATGCCATGATTAAAGCAAGGATAAGTTTTTCTAAACGAGAATACCTGGATTCAGTATCAAGCAAACTTTTACTTACATAATATACATGATGTTGGGTACCTTCATGATCCTTTACAAGGACTGCACTTACCGCCTTAGAAGAAACTGCCAAGTATAAGGATAATATATCCCTTTTTTCTGGTTTCATTAAGGCTAGAGCTGAGGATAGGTAATCCTTAAGGGCATTGAGAGCATTCTCATACTTTTCAGTCCACTCAAACTTCTTGTTCTTTCTCAGGATGTCATAGAATTCCTTGCATTTTTCTGATGACTTTGAGATGAACCTGTTCAAGGCTGCGATCGTTCCTGACAATCTTTGCACATCCTTAGCATTGGCAGGAGACTTAATATTCACAATCACCTTGATTTGCTCTGGACTTGCCTCTATCCCTCTTTTTGACACCATATAACCTAGGAACTTGCCAGCTTTTACACCAAAGTGGCACTTTGAAGGATTCAATTTCATGTTGAATTTATCAAGGATATCGAATGCTTCTTCCAAATCTCTAAGGTGATCCTCAGCTCTTTTGGACTTAACCACCATGTCATCAATATAGACTTCCATTGTGTGACGAATTTGTTCCTTAAACATCATATTGACTAGCCTTTGGTATGTAGCACCTGCATTTCTTAGTCCAAATGGCATAGCAATATAACAATAGATACCAGTTGTTTTGGTCAAAAATCACACAAGGATAATGCAACCAAATCCGATTTTGTGAGGTGTGATGCTTGATTAGATGATCAAATGTATGAACAATGAATGAATGAAATGAATGTTGAACACAAGGATTTATACGAGGAAAAAACCCTTGATCAATGTATGATCTCCGGCACAAAAAAACCTCGGATAGTGAAAACTATCACTATCAAGTATATTGAATAAACAAGCTTACAACTTCGGAAGTATTGAGCTTGATACAATGATTTCTAGTATGTGTGTGTGTTCGAGAGAGTAGCAGAAATGTTGTACGTAAACCAGAGTGTAAAAGTGCCTCTAAAAATAAGCTCAATACCCCTTTAATTTTAGCTAAAAATATCCTAACTACTATCCAAAAAATCAGCCCATCACCCACGATTACCACTAACGGTCACTAGCTCGAGCACATGTTGAAAATATAGAGCATATTCCCCTGGAATCTTGCGTGGAATAAGTCTTCTTCGAAACATACCTGCAAAACAAGCCAAAAGGTGATGGAAACAATTTTTAACTTAGAATAATAATGAGGATCCTGGATCCTTATTCCCGCAGCGTCTCTTGAGGATCCTTAATTCAAACTGAACTGAGGATCCGTGATCCATGCTACACTTGAGGATCCATGATCCATAGGCTATAAAATTCTATCCCTAACAATTGCTCCCAAACATGACTAGTTGATATCGAATTAGGTAGTCATGTTTGAACGAAAAATCGGACTAGCCGTTACTTGGAGATATAGCCGTTTCAAGGCTTACGTCAACGAGGGTCATCCCTGCAACAAACAATGATTATAAATAGGATAGAGATAGGAATGATATTTTTCATTTAAATTCGATACTTTCTCCATTTAAATCTTCATTCGAAGACCTCAACAGGTATCTCTCTTTCCTTCTCTCTAAATTTTCTTCTTCCAATTCTCTGCTTCTTCAAAATCCCATGGCCAAGATGAATCTCCGATCCTCCCCTGCTAAGGATCCTAAGAAGGAGAGCCCCTGAAGAGCCAGGGCATAACCAAAAATCCTTCGCTGGAAGTTTGTCATTTCACCGATCCCGAGATTGATCGGATACGTCATTGCTTCCCGGAGGGTACCATCTTTTGATCATTCAACTCTTCGATGAAGAGTGACTGCGTCTCTGATGCCTGGATCACTTTCCCGGTAACCCATTTTCTGATAGGGTTCAATTATCCTTTTCCTGCTCTAACACAAGCATTCTTCACACTCACCGGTATGTGCTATATACAAGCCATGCCGATGATGTGGAGAGTCCTCTACACACTTGAAAACATCATTGAGCAGGAGGGTGTTGAAATAGAGATGTCTGAATTGAGTCAGTTGTACAATCTTGTCAGCCATGGTTCTCATCGCTTTCTTTTCAAGCACAAACCTGGTCAGGCTCATCCTATTTAGAAAACCACCAAGAATTATTCCAACTGGAGAAACCAGTTTTTCTTTGTTAGAAAAGACTCCATCCCAAATGGGAATCACCTCCTCAAAAAGTGGATCACCCAGGGTAGGATATGGGATCCTTGGACCAGGACCATAGTAGGATTCTTCTTTTCTGATAAGGATAACTGATCCTTCATTTTGTTTTTGTTGTGCAGCTATCTCACTCTCTCACATCCAAGAGTCTCCTGTTACAAAAGAAAGGATTGCTGCTTTTTGGAAGCTTGATCCTACCATTAGAACATTTCAATCCAAAACAAAGGATTCTCAAGAAATCTCCTTCGGTTCCTACACAATGTCAAGTAAGTATCCATATCTATGTGTAAATAAATATAAGGTATGAATACTTATCTGTGTTTTGTATTTGTAGGTGCTGGAAAATCCTCAAAGTCTGCTTCCAGGTTCAGCGTAAGTGATCTTAATGAATATGCCTCCTCAAGGTCTCTCAAAAAGGAGCAGGCTGCAAGCCCAAGCATCCTGAATCCTAAGGGCATGAGCACAAGGGGCAAGGGTTCCAAAAAGAGAAAGACTGATGAGCCCACTGAAGGCCTCCCTCTCATTTAACATCATTTTGAGGAATATGTCTCCGAGGTAAGGATCCTGTATCCTTAGGTCTGAACTTTCCTTTCTGAGGAGATGGGATCCTGATTTTTAACTTTCTTTGTGCAGAAATTTGTCGAGGTCCAAATGCTCCTTGATCAACACATGGCTGAAGCTGAGCAGCAAAAGCTGGACTTCCAACAGATGTTCCTTACCAAAGACAAGAAGATTTCTTCCCTTGAGAAGGATATCGACCTACTGCAGAAGGAACTGGTCCTGGCCCAGATCACAGCCCAGCAGGAGAAGGCAGAGGTCATGGATGGGCTAAGTTTTCTGCCACTATTGCCATGCTGAAGATTAAGCTGCAAATGGCTAAGGAGACTGAGGATCCTGCCTTTGATAGGTATGCCTGGGACCAGGAGGCTTGGAGGTAGAGGTTGGCTGAGCTGGATGATGAGTGTTATGGGCCATTTTCTGAGTATGCATGCTGACTAATATCCTGCTTTTTATTGTTTATCTATGATCAGGATACTGGACGGGGATATTGCTAACATCCTGGGTGATATCCTGAAGTATATCGAATTAATCACGTGCAGGTTAAAGACTAGGACTTGCTAACGGTCAAGTGGACTTCATTTCCTCAAGACTCGGGCGTGTTTGTTAAAGGAGAGACGTTGATCCCGAAAGACCAGGTTTCCAACGTTCAACTAAGGAATATTCGTTGGATCCCGGTTATGTAGGATAGTTAGTTACATTTGTTTTACTATAAATAGATGGGGGCGGATCAGATTAAGTCACTCAACTCACACATTTTCGAACACTTTCTCTCTAGCTCATCACTACACACAACACTTGTATTCGAATTACATTGTAACACATAGTCGATCCGCACCACATCCTGCACTGTATCCTGATATTTGAAGCAATAGAAGAACAAGGCAGCTGCGATTGTCAGCTCCCGAGGTTTTATGCCGGCGATCTAGATTGATCAAGGGCTTTCCTCGTACATCACGTGTCCACCTTTACATTTTCGCTCATTGTTTGATCATAGATACAGCTCTATATCCTGAGCCGTATCCTGAAACTGTTTTCATACCTAATTTTGTCAACACATTTTTCATACATATTTCTAGCACACTACCTCACTTAACTAATTTGATCACTAAATTGCTTAGGTAATTTTTGACCAAAACAATTTGGCGCCCACCGTGGGGCAAGTGGTGCTACTTTTACTAAAAATCCTTGCAAAATCATTAATCGGTTTTCTATTTTCAAAACTTTTTGCCACATTATTTACAATGGCCTCAAGATCAAACATGAGCTCTTCCACTATGTCTGCCACAACCTCTGCTACTACTGGTTCGGTGCTTCCACCACCTCCTCCAAGGATGCCGTTTTCTTCACAATCTCAAGATGTTATCCCTACTCGGAGTGTCCAAGGATCTGCTCCCGTTTTAGCCTCTAACGATGAAATTTTAACTTTATTTGGAAGTGTGCAGGAACAAATGAGGCAGCAACAGGAGACTAACCAAATGCTGTTAAGAGAAATACAACTCTTAAAAGCTAGCTCGAGCAGACCTGTTGAAGAAACTGTCACTCCTATACAGCCCAGGGCTTTGAACTTCAGTTCCGCAGTTTACACTGAGGATAATAGGGGGAATATCGTCCCAAGCCATTCTCAGAATCATACCCCTGAGATACCCTCTGTGGTCAGGATGTCGACTGTGAGAAGTTCAGGATATGGCCAAAATCCTCAGAACGGTAATGTGTCAAATAATAATATTCTTGCTACTAACAACAATGGCTCTTTGCAGGATGCAGGTATGACGTCAACATTTACCAGGGAGCTCCAGAAATTGAAGGACATGATATCCAGTGTACCTGGAGTGGTCCAGCCAATTCCGGAAGTATCCCAAGACAGCCACAGGATATCCCGCTTTGTATATCCTATCTGTGATGCTGAAATCCCAAAAAGATTTCAGACTCCCAACATGAAACTGTATGATGGGACTACGGATCCTGAAGAGCATATTGCCCAGTATAGGGAAAGAATGGAGATTAACCCTATCCCTCCAGAGCTCAAGGAAGCATGCTTATGCAAGGGATTTGGTTCTACTCTGACAGGATCAGCCTTAAAATGGCTGTTAAACGTTCCTCCTCACTCAATTACTTCGTTTGCTCATTTGGTTAATTTATTTAACAGTCAATTTTCTTGTAGTCAGAGTTTTGAGAAACTAACCAGTGACCTTTACAGGATAACTCAAGGGCCTCAGGAATCCTTGAGGGATTATGTGAACAAATTCAGTCGAGAATCCTTGGATATCCCACATCTTGATGTTGCAACAGCTGTGCAAGCTTTTAAGATGGGATTACAAAAGGATTCTCAGTTTTATCAGGATCTTGTAATGAATCCCTGCAGGAATCTCGACGAAGCTCGTAACAGGGCTTTGAGATATATCCGTCTAGAAGATGACAAGAAGATGCAGGAGAGGATGAATTCTACCTCAACCTATGAATCAACTAACAGGAAATCAGAAACCTCATATAAGCCATATCGCTCCAGGCCATATGGCAGAAATGATAACAAGAAAGTGAACACTGTTGAAGACGAGGATCCTGAAGAGTATCCTGACTTATCTGAATACTGCTTTTCTGTTAATATACCTGAATTAATGTATGCTATGCAGCGCTTAGGGGACAAAGCTAGGTGGCCTCGAAAGAACCAGCAGAAAGCTGATTGGAAGGATAAATCCAAATGGTGTGCCTTCCACGAAGACTTTGGACATATGACCGAGGATTGCATTGCTTTAAGGAAATAGATAAGTTACCTGTTAAGCAAGGGGTATCTGAAGGACTTGCTGGGAAAAAAGAAGACTAAAGGGCAGGATCCCGAGAAGGATCCTGAACGAGCAGCATCACCCCCAGCAGATGCCAAGATAATTAACTTTATTTCAGGAGGATCCGACATTTGTGGGACTTCGTATTCGGCGGCCAAGAGACATGCAAAGGAAGCCAAGAGCGAGAGGGGAGACAGACCAGTCAGAATGACTACCCTCACAACTGATAAAGTGATCACTTTCGATAGTGATGACAAGGATACTGTTCAGGATCCTCACCATGATGCTCTAGTAATAACATTATATGTGGCTAACAATTTTGTACGCAGGATACTGGTAGACAACGGTAGTTCTGTCAATATAATTCAGCTGGAAACATTGAAGAGGATGAATGTATCTCCGATGGATATCACTTCGAAGTCCACTGTGCTCGTTGGTTTCAGTGGAGAAGCTAGGAATACCGTAGGGGAGATAAAGTTACCAGTATATGTTGAAGGGGTCAACTCAATACAACGCTTCTGTGTGATGAACTCCTTATCCTGCTATAACATCTTACTGGGAAGACCATGGATTAACGATATGAAGGCTGTGCCATCAACATATCACCAATGCATCAAGATCCCTACCCCTTGGGGGGTTGTCAAGGTGGAAAGTGATCAACAGGAAGCGAAAGAATGCTACTCATCCTCGATGAAATCCTCAACTAAGCCTAGTACAGCATAGCAATTAAAGGTGCGGGCCCAGGATATCGTGGAGGATTCGGAGCAGGATGTGAAGAAAATTATCCTGGATCAGGATAATCCTGATATCTCGGTGCTCGTAGGAACCAATATCCCTCAGGATATTGAAGAACAGTTAACTAACTTTTTGAAATGCAGGATGTCAACGTTTGCATGGAAGCATGAGGATATGACATGCATATCCAAAGACATTATCACTCACAAGCTTGGAATTGACAAATCATTCAAGCCTGTTCAGCAAAAAAGAAGAAAATTCGCTCCTGAGCGGAATGCGATTATCCAAGAGGAAGTTGAAAGATTGTTGAAGTCCAGGATGATCAGAGAAGTCAAGTTTCTAAGATGGTTAGCAAACGTAGTTGTGGTACAGAAGAAAAACGGGAAATGGAGAGTCTGTGTAGACTACACGGACTTGAACAAGGCTTGTCCTAAAAATCCATTTCCTCTCCCTCATATTGATGCAATGGTAGATGCTACTGTTGGACATGAAATGTTAACATTCATGGACGCATCCTCAGGATTTCAGCAGATTCAAATGGAGCCTTCGGATCAGGAGGATACTGCTTTCATGACACCAACAGGTATATATTGCTATACTGCTATGCCTTTCGGTTTGAAAAATGCAGGTGCAACATACCAGAGATTGGTAAACATGATGTTCAAAGATAAGCTGGGGGACACCATGGAGGTATATATTGACGATATGGTGGTAAAATCTAAAAGAGCTGAGGATCACCTCCAGGATATCAAGGGAGCATTTGATATCCTGGATCAATACAACATGAAGATGAATCCTGCTAAGTGCCATTACGGAGTGGGGGCAGGAAAGTTTCTTGGATATATGGTGACGAAAGGGGGGATAGAAGCAAGCCCAGAGCAAATCAAAGCTATCCTGGATATATTATCACCCTCAAATATGAAGGACGTACAAAGGTTGACAGGCCGAGTAGCAGCTTTGAATAGATTTATTTCAAGATCCTCAGAAAAATGCAAGGAATTCTATGATATCCTCAAGAAGAATAAGAAATTTGAATGGGGAGCAAAGCATGAAGCAGCCTTGCAGGATTTGAAGCGATATCTCTCAACCGCACCTCTATTGATGAAGCCTGAAAATGGTGAACCACTATCCCTATACCTCGCTGTATCAGGGAATGCTGTAAGCGCCGTTCTTATAAAAGATCATGAAGGTCAGCAATATCCTGTATATTATGTTAGTAAAAGTTTGTTAGATGATGAAACTAGGTATTCTCATTTAGAAAAATTGATATTAGCTCTAGTCATGGCATCAATAAAGCTTAGACAATATTTTGAGACACATAGGATCCATGTTAAAACGAATTATCCTGTCAAAAATGTGCTTAGGAAACCAGAGATGTCAGGCAGGATGGCCAAGTGGTCAGTAAAGTTGAGTGCTTATGATTTAGTATATGAACCTAGAAATGCCATAAAGTCTCAGGCTTTAGCTGACTTTGTGGCTGATTTCAGTAGTGATATTCAGGATGAGGTAGACCTAGAAGTTCAACAGTTAGGTGAATCTTCAGGATCCTGGACATTATATACTGATAGTGCATCCAATATAAGAGGTGTAGGTTTAGGTATACTACTAAAATCGCCACAGGGGGACATATTACCCCAGGCCATTAGGTGTGAATTTCCTGCTACTAATAATGAGGCAGAATATGAAGCTTTAATTGCAGGATTAGAATTGGCTAGGAGTATGAGTATCAAGAATTTGCGAGTATATGTTGACTCCTTGTTAATTACTAACCATTTTAATGGATCCTATGCAGTTAAGGGTGAGAAATTAATCGAATACCTCGATATTCTCAAAAAATTAGCAGAATATTTCGATGTTTTTACACTTGAACAGGTACCAAGAGAGGATAACGCCGAAGCAGATGCCTTAGCAAATCTGGGATCATCGATCAGGATACCAGAAGGAACCCAAATACCAATAATACATGTCTTGTATCCTGCAACGAATCCTCGGGATAAAGAAGTAGCGGGTATTCAGGATCCTGGAGCAGAGTATCCTGAAGAGGATCCTAAATCTTGGACGGCTCCAATCATGAGATATCTCAAGGAAGGACACATCCCCAAAAATGAAAATCCTAAGGCATTTAGGATGAAGGTATCACGATTCACTATTATAAATAATGTTTTATACAAGAAATCTCTTGCAGGACCGTATCTGAGGTGTTTGGAGGATCCTGAAGCCAAAGAAGTACTTCAGGATATACATGAAGGGGATTGCGGTAACCATACTGGGGGCAGGTCATTATTCTCAAAAGTATTAAGGACAGGATATTATTGGCCGACAATGAGAAAAGATGCCGCAGAATATGCTCGAAGATGTGACGCATGTCAAAGACATAGTAACATATTACATCAGCCTGCTGAACCGCTGTATCCTATTGTTTCCCCTTGGCCGTTTATGAAGTGGGGTATGGATATAGTGGGAAAGCTTCCAAAAGCTCCGGGAGGAAATGTTTTCATGTTGGCAATGACAGATTATTTCTCCAAGTGGGTTGAAGCCGAAGCATTTGTTCAAGTTAGAGATCAAGAAGTAGTATCCTTCATAAAGAGAAATATCCTGACCAGATTTGGAGTACCAGCCGAGATAATCTGTGACAATGGTTCTCAGTTTATAAGCAAGAGAACTACTGACTTTTGCAAAAGTTGGGGAATCAAAATGATAACTTCTACTCCGGTACATCCTCAAGCGAATGGACAAGCAGAATCCTCAAACAAGATAATTGTCAATAACTTAAAGAAGAGGCTTGGAGCCAAAAAAGGAAGATGGGCAGAAGAATTACCCTTTGTTTTGTGGGCTGATAGGACAACGGTAAAGAACGCAACAGGCCAAACCCCATTTTCCTTGGTATTTGGAGCAGAAGCAATGATTCCAACGGAAATGACAATACCTACTGCAAGATCTACCCTAAGTGATCCTAAACAGAATCCTGAAGCCTTGAGTCAGGATTTGGATACTATAGATGAAAAGAGAGATGCAGCAAGGCTAAGGATGGCAGCATATCAACAAAGAATATCCAGAGCATATAACAAGAATATTAGGACCAGAAGATTTAAGGTTGGAGATTGGGTGTTGAGAAAGGCTTTTCAGAATACTACTAATCCTGCCGATAGCAAGTTAGCTCCAAAATGGGAAGGACCATATGAAGTTGAATCAGAAGCAGGGAAAGGAGCATATAGACTCAAGAATATGGAAGGGGATATGCTACCGAGATCTTGGAATGCTATACACCTTAAGCTTTATTTCAAGTGAGTTTAGAATTTAATTTCTAACTCAGGATGGTATGAATTCTATCTTTTTTAAATATGTTTGGTTTAATTTATTCTTTGAAACCCAATAATAACTTAAGCATCGGAGGGGTGTTAGCCAAGCTAACACCCACCTTAGTTTAAGGATGTTTTGCAGTATATGCTCAAGGATATAGCTCCAGGATGCTCACTCAAGATACTTCGAAAGATTAGAGGATTGGCCCCCTCTCTCACGTATAAGGGATCCTGATCCCTTCACAGGTTTAAAGGTATTCACCTTTCTTCCGAATTGGGTTTAAACACTCCGCCTGGAGCGCAAGTTATTCAGGGATAGTTCAAGGTGGCGGGACCAGTCCATGTAAAAGTGGCTGACAATTTCGTTACTGTTGGCTATATCCTGAATCCTAAAGGTATATGAGGATTTATCACCCTCTCTCACGAAAGGGTATTTTCATACTCTCTAAGGTTTAAAGGTTATCACCTTTCTAAGTCTTGGAGTTTATACACTCCCGCCTGTAGCGCACGAAAATTTGGGATTTTCCCCAGAATACAAGGAATTTATCTCCAAGACATTTTTGGGTTTTACCCCTGTGACATGAAAAATTGCCTATACAATGGAAACTGATATTCAGAAGATTTCTAAGAAGACATTGTACACAGGGGACATTCCTATCGAGGCAATGATGTAAAACTCAAAGGATAAGGTTCAGAACTAATGCACTAAGTGTCTCAGACAGGGGGCATCTTCATTGGAAGAGTTGCAAAGGGATTGAAGTTTGGTAATAGGTTTATACCCTATTCCTGGTATGATCTTTCCTTTGAAAACATCGTTTAAGTTTTTAATAATACTATGTTTGGTAAAAGGTTAAATATCCTGATATGTTCTCAAAATATATTTTCAAAATACTTCTCAGAATATTTGATGAAAATATTTGAAACTAATACTAGTTTGAAACTTTGATCATTTAAGTATTATCGAAACAAGTTTTTGAAAGATAGATTGTTTTTACTCTCTAAAAAGCTTTCTACGAAGTTGAAAGAATCTAATAACGGTTTTTATTATATATCATTGAGTATATTGATCAGGATATTTTTGAAAGATAATTGTACGAAATTTTGTAAAACTAAGATCTGTACTAAGAAAGACGGAAGATAATAGCGAGAAATATGAAAGATAAAACTATTTGAAACAATCAGTACTAGTTGATAACCAAAGGTTTCATCCTGAAACCCAGGACCCATCCACCTTCGGTTATTAAATTGTTTTGATGCAGAAATAAAGATTGTTCATAAGACATAAAATTGTTCAAACATTTTAAAGGAAATAAGCTTTAGAGGGCAGCGCCTTCTTCGTCCATAATGATTTCAGCAGCATCCGTCTTGGCATCCGCCTCAGTATCCTTCTCAGCATCGGTTGCTTTTTCAACTGCTTTGGAAGACTCTTCAGCAGCTGGTTTGGAAGAAGTGTCGCCGAGGTTCTTTAGCTTGGTTTCCCAGGCACTAACGTCCCAAGAAGGGCATTCAAAACCTAATATTTTGGCTTCATGGGCCATCTTCAACCTGGCTTGGAGGAGAGAAATGACGACGGAACTCTTGAGGCTTTCCCGGTAGCTGACCATATCCCGTTCATGTTGCGCGTGGGCGGTGTCAAGATCAGCTTGAGCTTGGAGAATAGCTTTGTTGAGAGCGGTCTGATGTTCTTGAGTCATAGCCTTGAATTTCTCCTCGTAATGACGAGATTTAGCAGCAGCAATCATGCCTTGATCGGAGATCGTGACTTCCGCCTTCTTTAACTTGGATTCGAGCGTCTTGTTGAGCCCGCAGGATTCTTGATATAGATGAACCAAACCCTGCAAAAAATAAGAGGACAGGTATTGATTTTGATAAATACATGTGAATGATATAAGCTGCAGGATATGGTTCAAGAATACTAACATGGTTAAGAAAAGAAGTCATAAACCCGCTAGCTTCAATGAACCCATGCTTCTCATAAGGAAATGTGTCAGAAATGACAGGGGAATCAGGCTCTTTCCTTTTGCGGGAACTTGAACTCCGGGGCTTGGTAGCCGGTGAAGGTTTGGGAATGATGATGGCTTTGGAACTGATGGGTTTGGATGAGGCTGTGGCCTTGGGACTAGCTTCCTTTTTTATCTGAATCTGATCAGAATAACTGTCCAACTCGTCGAGGTCAAAGACTTCAGAGATCTTGGCCGGTGCTGCATAAAGGGAAAAGTCTTACATCATTATTACTCTTTATTTCATTATACTGTTTTGACTAATTATTTTGAAAGTAATCCTTACCAGACATTTCAGATGATGAGTATTGACTGGAACTCGGGACGTGTGTGGTGAAAGTCCTGTCTATTGCAGGTAATCGGTAAACAGTGTTGATTCTTTCTTCCGATTCAGCGGTAGGGGGAGCTACTTCCTTGAAGTTCACTGCATAAGGATCAAAAAGAAGGATATTAGTAGGAGATAAAAACCAAACGGTCCATGAGAATATTTATGACCCTACCGGTGGTTAACCACTCCACCGGAAGGTTGGCACCCTCAGCAATGGAGTCTCGTTTGACAAAGAAAAACTTGCGTTGCCATCCGTCTTCGTTTTTTGTGGCTTTAAGAATTAGGGGTTTGCTAGAGGTCGAGAAAAGCAAGAACCGGCTAGAGCCATGGGATCGGAGGCGATAAGCAATAGGCAAATCCTCGATGCAGAGATCGGGGCAATGAAGGTTTTTGATTTGGTTAAGTACAATTAATACTCTCCAAACCATGGGCATGGTTTGAGCAAAAGAGATGCCGGTGGTTCGGAAGAATTGCATCATGAATTCGGGAAAAGGGTATCGAAGACCTAGAGAAAAAGGATATGCTGGAAAGCAAACCCAATCAGTGGAAGAAACATCCGATCGAATTGACCGATCGAACGGTCTAAAAACCGTGTTATCTGGGAAGGCGCCGGAAGCTCTCAAAGCCGCAATGTCTGCGTTGTCAAAAGCACAGATCTCCTTTTCGGGATTTTTGAGGAGATTTTGCTGGGTGAAGGTCTCGGCATCCATTACGAGGAAGGCGATGAAAGTTGATAGAAAGTAAATGAGAAATGGAGAATTACCTGAAGGCTCTGTTGAAGATATCTGCTTTTCAAACAAGAAGAGAGAAGATATAGGGGCATTATGGATCTCCATTGAGCAAAGAGCGTGTTGGAGGTTACGATGTGATCTCGACCGTCGCTTCATTTTAAATGCCTTGAATTATGGGATAAGACTTTTGAAATATATCCGTTGGATTGGTATACCAACCGATATATTTGGGGACAATTGTTATGGGCCATTTTCTGAGTATGCATGCTGACTAATATCCTGCTTTTTATTGTTTATCTATGATCAGGATACTGGACGGGGATATTGCTAACATCCTGGGTGATATCCTGAAGTATATCGAATTAATCACGTGCAGGTTAAAGACTGGGACTTGCTAACGGTCAAGTGGACTTCATTTCCTCAAGACTCGGGCGTGTTTGTTAAAGGAGAGACGTTGAGCCCGAAAGACCAGGTCTCCAACGTTCAACTAAGGAATATTCGTTGGATCCCGGTTATGTAGGATAGTTAGTTACATTTGTTTTACTATAAATAGATGGGGGCGGATCAGATTAAGTCACTCAACTCACACATTTTCGAACACTTTCTCTCTAGCTCATCACTACACACAACACTTGTATTCGAATTACATTGTAACACATAGTCGATCCGCACCACATCCTGCACTGTATCCTGATATTTGAAGCAATAGAAGAACAAGGCAACTGCGATTGTCAGCTCCCGATGTTTTATGCCGGCGATCTAGATTGATCAAGGGCTTTCCTCGTACATCACGTGTCCACCTTTACATTTTCGCTCATTGTTTGATCATAGATACAGCTCTATATCCCGAGCCGTATCCTGAAACTGTTTTCATACCTAATTTTGTCAACACATTTTTCATACATATTTCTAGCACACTACCTCACTTAACTAATTTGATCACTAAATTTCTTAGGTAATTTTTGACCAAAACAATGAGGATGAAGCTGAGGAGGCAGCAGCTGATGGAGCCGGGAGCAGTGGGGTGAAGGATCCTGTGGAGGAGGCAGCTGGTGGTGATGGTGAAAAGGTGGTGGAAGCAGCGAAAGTTTAGGCTGTATCAATGGGCGATGAAGGACATTTCTAGACGCAGCCGGAGCCCATTTTTTAAGGTTTAGTGGTTTTTATTTGATGGTGTTTTGATTCCGAACAATTATGGTCTGTAACAACTAAACAATAGCTATTAGGGTTAAGGATCAGTGATCCTTGGAACAATAGGTAGGATGATAGTTGGTGGAGGGATCCTCTGTTTGGGGGGATGAAGCCACTATTATCCTATCGTCTTTACTTTCCTGCACTTTAAAACTTGTTAATATGGACACCCTTTACCTACCCCAGCGGACGGACCACGTATTGCTGGTAGATGTTCGGGGTAGGTAATTTTGACAACCTTTAAAGGGTTTAACTTTGATAAATAAATATAACCTTTAACTTTTGGCTATCTTGGTGTTGTTCATTTAGTGTATATTTACCTTTCAATTGTTATTGTACAATTTTTTGAACTTACAAGTTATTCGTGGAAGTATAAAATCAGCTTTAAGTCAAAAGTTTAGTATATGATCAAGGATCAAATATCCTATAATCGAAAAGTTTAAAAAGTGAGATAATTTTAAGATCATATATCCTGTTGTCAAAGAATAGGGTATGATTGATAAACCCAGAATAAAATTAAAGTAAATTAGGATCATATCATAGAATCCAAGTTAGGATCCTACATCCTTAATGCATACAATTGTAACAATCATAAGACAAACCCTTGTAGAAAGTTAGGATCCAGGATCCTTAACGGTTTAGCTTTGGAATCCTTGAATAAGACATAACTTGGGACTAAGTCAATCTATAAAAGAAAGAGTTAGTATCTGGGGACAAGCCCAATAATCTGGGGACAAGCACAATAAACTGGGGACAAGCCCAAAAAACTAGGGACAAGCCTAAAGGATCTTGTGTAAACTGGAGTATGGCCCATACTGGCGACAATCCAAACTTAGTGACATGAAGATGCCAAAACCTTAGCTAACGTGAAAACGTTAGAAACCTTAGGAACGGATGTATGGTACGTCTACCATTATACTTAGGATCCTAAATACAGCCAGTACAATGAAATTGTCAGCCCCTAAAGCGGGTACTGGTCCCATTGCCTTTAACTGCACCAGGATAATTGTGCGCTACTGGAGAAGGTGTAAGAACCTGATTCGTAGGAGGTAATAGATACCTTAAACTGGGGACAAGCCTAAAAACTGGGGATAAACCCATAAAACTGGGGACAAGCCCATAAAACTTAGGATACTTCTATGGCACCTGTGTCACTTCAACCATCAAAAAAATACCAAACCAATGAAATATTGTATTTCATACTTGGGATTTGTATAAATATGTGTATCATTTACACATATCAATTCTTGTTCGATTTCGGGCTTTAAATCGCTTTTTGGAAGGTTATACGCGCACTGATGCGTAAATATAACCAGTTTAATGCAACAAACACTCCGGAATAGTGACATAGGCTTAACATACCTTAAATAACATTTACATAACTTAGAAATAAGTTTTGGAAGGTTTGGTGTGCTGAAATCAAGTTTACTCGCTTACAGGGACTAAATTTGACAAACTGCGAAAGTATGCCAATTTGAACTGTAACGAACATTCCAAAACATGACCATAAGTTAAACACACCCTAAATATATTTTACATAGCTTAGAAATAGGCTTTGAGGGGTTCGGTGTGCTAAAATAAACTTTTGGGTCATTCAGGGAATAAAAGCGTCAAAAAGTGCACAAGTTTGCATTTTCGCGCATAACTTACATTCTGAATACATCCGGACATCCAAAAATTTATGTAAGCACTAAAATATTTTATTTTAGTGTTTCGCATAAGAAAAATTCATTCGTCGCGCAATTTGGACCGTTTTTGTGTCCGTTACGACTTCCGTCGTAATTAACCGAACAACGCAATCGTACGGCCAAACGAACCGACATCCAAGATATTTTTTAGCACATTTTAAGTTCCCTATACTTTAACTTCATTTTAGAGCTTTGAAATGGGGTTAACGGGGCTTAAACGTGTCAAAAATGCATCGAAACCCAAGTTTGGAGCTGTAGGGACCAAAACTGTCAATTCAGCAAAGTTGATGGCTTACGAACCGTAAGCCCTCACTCTTACGGTCCGTAAGGACATCCCAGAACATTAGAATGTGTTTAACAGCTGTTTACAGCTGTTAAGCACCCATAAACTCAATTCCACATGTTGATACCTGATCATGGGGGGCCATTTTGAAGTACCTTAGTGTTACAACAAGTGTAGGGATGAGATTGAATCACGTTTCACGATAAACGATCTTAACGGTTCAAGGAATCCTATAAATACCCCCAAGTTCCCAACTCAAAACCCACTTGAATTCTGAGTTTTTCTCTAAGTGGTTGTGTTTATACACTTCCTACCTGAGATTACTTGGAAGATCAAACTTGCGGGGACCCCTTGTAAGTGTTCTTTCGTTCTTTTCATTCGTTTTAGCGTTAAAGTCAAACTTTGTTTGACTTTCTGCATTGACCAGTTTATGGTCAATGCGAAGTTCGTTTGAACTTCATAACGTGAGCGTAATCACGATGGTTATAGTCCCTAGCGACTATACCTACTGATTACCATGTTATCTAGGCTCAGTGACGAGTCGTAGTTTCGGCCAAAATGCGTATTCTTGCGTATTTTGCAACCAAACTACTCTTAGGTATCAAAACCGTTTGTTTTGATACCAAACCTATTTTCTAAACTTAGTTAAGCATGTTTTAACATGCTTAGCTCGTCACTTTTAGTTTAGTGCTTATATAGGGTCGTAAGGTAAAAGATCTAAACAATCGCTTATACTTTCGAACCCGGCCCGTTTGGTCGATCATTAGGATCCGACCAAAACACATTAGGTGACCATAGTATATAGGGAATAACCTTCCGAGGTTATACCTTATGGTCGCTTCGTTAAGTAGTTGTATGATAGGTAGTTTATATGCCTTAGGTAAATTACCAAAATGCCCTTTTACGCCAAAATTCATTTTTAAGCATATGTGACATAACTTTTAACATCTAAACTGATTTGGCAACAATATTAGACATGTTAAGGCATATTTTACTTGTCATAGGACTAGTTAGGCACTCCGAACGCGTTTCACGCGAACGACGCGTTAAAGTAGCATAGGCTACCTAAAGGGGTCGTAATGGGTCGTAAGCACTTAGGTTAGGTTTCATTGTAGTATGTAGGCTTTGTTAAAACCATATTACATGAGTTCCCATACTCATTTGGTTTACGAGCCCTCATTCTATCCGATCCTCTGGTATAGGTCCGGTATATTAACATAGTTACCTATATTAGGTACCGTTTGATTTCCGTGATCTCTAGCATTGTTTGGTTGTTATTCAAGGACTACTAAGCAATCTCAAGTGAGTACATAGACCCCTCTTTTACTGTTTTCCAAACATTTTGGGGTGAAACACATGTGCCTACTCGTTACTTTCGTGCTGTTCATGTTTTCATATCATATGCTTGTTATGTTCAATAGTACACTTATAGTACATGATTTCATTGTGTTTTTACTATGTATGTCCTTTGTTGCATACTTAGTACATCGTTTTACATTACATTTTATGCTATGTATGTCCATTGTGTGCATACTTAGTACATTTGTTATTCATCACATGCTTACATTTTGGTATGACATTTGGTTTGTTCAAATGGGACAATATACATTCATTAACATTAGCTACGCCATTCGTTAGTAGGTAGTGGTACCATAGGAATTGACAACTCCCGTTCCTGACATCCTAGGTATGTTTGGATGGAAGGAATGACCGAATTCGATAAACATAACACAGATAGACCTTTAAATTCGTTTAGGGGTTTATCGCCACAGTCACAAGGCTTGGATGTATGCATTTTCACAATACCGCATAGATGTTTATATCAGTATAGCATGCATTTGTTCCACAAAACATAACTTTGATTTAAACCATGTTTTACTTCAATACCTTGTTTTTGTGCATTTTACATATGGTTTAGTTGATATATTTCACTTACCATACACGATATTTTGGATACACATTACATGATTTGCATTAGACATAAACATTTTGACATTGATATACACAATTCATGATTTACATTAGACATAAACATTTTGACATTGATATACATAATTCATGATTTACATTAGACATAGACATTAGACATGGTTTTCACACAAACATTTTGACATTTGATTATACATAAACATTTTACTTTGGTGGTTTGGTTTGAGTAAGTGATTTAAGTAACGAGGCGTGTGTAATATGATACAAGCATGGTGGATACGCCGCTGGTACTTCCTATATATAAGTGTTTGTATGGTATTACATATCGTAGCGTTATTTGAATCATTTCAATTTAAACATATAACATTTTATACAAATAACATACTTTTCACAATACATTGTTTTACAAACAACTTATCTGATATAAACTCATTGTACTTGGTTATTTACTTAACCATGTATTATTCTTTTATACATATATATCATTTGGTTCATTTATCACTTTTCAAATGATTTACAAGACAATGCAAATTACAAGGTTCATGACTAAACATTTTCTTAAACATAAGTCATGAATTCTATTTTCACAAAACCTATGTATCTCACAGGCATTTTTATGCTGACGTACCTATTTTCACATGTGTTTCAGGATATGATGCTTAGGATTTATCAAGATACACTTAGGCGGACTTGGGCCTTAGCGACAATAAAAGATGCAAGACTAGTTATTTATGTTATGTTTCTTTAATTGTCAAGACATTGTAACTCTTTTAATCAATAAAACAATATTTCAATTTCCATGTGTTATGAAACAATGATTCTGTTACAACACTCCCCGACGTTTCCGCCACGTTTTGTTGTTTTACGTGGTCGGGGTGTGTTAGAAAAGTTGGTATCAGAGCTCATGGTTATAGGGAATTAGGTTAGTAGTAATGCTTTGACCTAGTCTATAACCTTCCTAGGACCCTAACGCAAGTTTACTTGCGCATAGTCATAAAACAATACCGTCACCTATCCTTAGGCGACAACCACAACAAGAACACGAATTTCAAAACCGCCTTGAAAACCAATCATCTGTTCTAAGATGATTTATTACAAGGTTTTGAACCCTATGTTATAAGATTTTGAACCCCTTTGAATTTTCAAAACCTCGTCAAAGTTTGGGTCTTATAGTGTGAACACGTGCAATCTGGAAGAGTGGATGCCTGTACTCTGAGTTTTCTGTCTAAGGCTAGAGTGTTCGTACAAATCCACATAATCGGACCAGTCACTCTTACCTGGGAACTCTTGGGGTGAGTGTCCACTTATAGGCTAAAGCATGTCTTCGCGATACATTAATATGACCCGCTTACTTTGATTAGTCACCGTCTCATTTGTTTGCCTTAGGTAACAAACAAATGATCGCAATTTCTATGCGTTGTCATTTTGTTTTAGTTGCCGATAAGATTTCATTTGTTTCCTCCTATGTCATTCTTTTCCTCCAGAATGTCTCTTCATCGCAACGATGCGCAGATACCCGAGCAGACTGCCAAATTTGCCCAGCGAATAGGCGAAGTAGTCCTGAAGACTGTTGAATTAGCTACTGCCATGTATCATCTCTAGGATGAAGCCACTCAAGAGTCACCAAAGGAGACAGAGGCCAAGCTTTCACCTAAACCAAAGAAACGTAAAGCTTCAAAGAATCCCGCAGCGGTTGCACCAAAACAGGCAAGACCTAGCCAAATGACAACACCCCCAGCCAAGAAACCAATCAAGGAATCAAAGACCATGGATGAACAGACTGGATCCCCTAAGAAGTCAAAGAAGCGAAAGGCTTCTCAGAACTTCGCCGTGGTCGCTCACAATGGTCAAGCCATCCCCAACCAACCAGCTCAACCCCCTGCTAGGAAGCCATACAATGGAACCGCACCTTTGTGTAACCAATGTAACCTTCATCATCATGCTAGTGTGAAGTGCCGCAAATGCCAGATTTGTGGACTTATAGGTCATACAGCAAGGGTTTGCTCAGCTGCAGCTGTACCAAATCAAGCAGGACCCATTCGGGTGGCAACACCACCTGCCAAGAGGCAATACAAGGGAACGACACCAATATGCGACAAATGTAATGGGCATCACGAAGCTCACTTACAGTGTCGTCTGTGTGTATCATGTGGGCGAGTTGGTCACCTGGCAAGTGCTTGTCGATGTAACCCGAACCAAGGTGGTCAAAATCAACCACAAGCCAATCCTGCTCAAGCTCGCTTCCCGCCTGGATCGTGCTACAACTGTGGCAAGATGGGTCATTTCGTGAATAAATGCCCGAAGCTTGCTAAGGCAAATCCAACCCACGGATGAGCAGTTGGCTGATTAGAAGATGTTGTTGTTTTATGCTTTTGTTTCTTCTATTTTCTTGTAATGTGAAACAATCTGTTTTGTTTATAAATAAATTGTTGTTCACAATTCTGATATACAAGTGTAGCTACATGAGTGTATGGCATTTCCCTATGATACCTACGACGAGGAACTACATTCTTACAAACTACTCTTGCGAATTTCCCATTCTTGTGTTTGCTCATGATTCCCTTGGAAAATTCTAAGTACTCGTTTCACTCTAAGAAACAAAGTACAGAAAATAAAGTGACATTACGAGTGATCGTGCTTTTGCACATCTGTGCTTTTGAATCCTTGGTTAGATAACTAAGGGTATTTTCAAATCTCATACCCATTACGTTTTGATTCTTCAACCTACATAGTATGAGTGTTTCAAAAACAACCTTCATGATTTCAAAAACATTTTATATATAGTTCGAAAACGTTCTTAATATAGTGTATTTACTTAACATATCAAATGCATGATTTCAAAAGCATTGTCTATGTTTTCAAAAAAAAACAACCTTCATGATTTCAAAATGTTATTAATACAGTATAATTACTTATATCAAGTGCATGATTTCAAAAGCATAAATCATGTTTTCAAAAACCTTATACATAATTTCAAAATTCATCTCGCATGATTTTAAAACATTTTTACCTAATACACCTATTTTATGATTTCAAAAGCATTGTCTATGTTTTCAAAAAAAACAACCTTCATGATTTCAAAATGTTATTAATACAGTATAATTACTTATATCAAGTGCATGATTTCAAAAGCATCAATCATGTTTTCAAAAACCTTATACATAATTTCAAAATTCATCTCGCATGATTTTAAAACATTTTTACCTAATACACCTACTTTATGATTTCAAAAGTATTATATATAAGGTTTCAAAAACATTAAACACATTTTTAAAAAGAAACCCCATGCATACTTTTCAAAATATTTTCCTCATACATTGACTTAACCTTCAAATTTCGCTTCATATGTCACCTTGGCATATCTAGCATCTCAACTTCATAAGCATTTTTACTTCATATTTTGACTTAAGCACATCCAGTGCAAGGTTTCAAAACATCTTCAACTTCTAAAATCAATATGGGATCTTTTTATCTTCACAATTAGACCCTTGTGGATGATTATCATTCAAATCAGAGTCCTTAATTGGATTCCTTGTGTACCTTAATTCTAACATTTCGGTTCTTTATAATCGAAATCGAATTTTCTCTTTAAAATATATTTCTATCTTTATAGTTAGATTCTTGGAAATATTTAAAGCACCAATCAAAATCCACTAAGTGGATACCTGGTGTGCTTTGAATACATGTGCACAGTAGCAGAACAAATTAACAAAACGATAACAAGTTTAGAATCAAGTTAAACAATTTTGTGGTTATGTGATTATATGTTTTCTTTTATGCATTTTTGTGTTTTTGTATACTCTGGATATTCGTTATCCAAATCCGCGTAGAATCTTTCATATCTTCATATGAGGGATTCGTAGAAGGATATTCAAAAAGGTACTACCTTAAATCCTTATTGGGCTTCTACGTGATAGTCAAGACCCTTGGATTATATAGTACCACTCCTTGATTCATAAGAGACCCTTTTAGTGGTCTAGTCAAAAAGATTGAATCAGAATCTGGTTAAAAATGACATGCGCTGATGTAGCTAAACAGACTCCTTGGTAGTCTATTTAAATCATTTATTGATTTAATTAAAAGGACCCTATGGTGGTCTAGTCACAATCATCACAAGCTCATTCATTGTTTTCTTCCCCTACACATTATAAGATGCACTACGTGACTATGCAAGGAATGACGTAATTATGGATGCATACATAATTACGAAGTTCAGTGCACGGAAACCACAGTAAGACTTATTATGTGTAAGAAACGATAGTGGCAACCATAACGGAATGTGAACAGCGTAATAGAGGTACGGTGGACGCACCAATAACGCTTTATATACTTGTATATAAGTGTCCCTCTCACATTGCAAGCATGACGTTATTTAAATTTACTAGAAGTTCAGAACTCTAACCAGTGTTGTTTGATCTTTTCAACTTCATGTTTCAAGCTCACACAAGTTTCCTCTAAAATAAATCTCGGGACGAAATTTCCTGAAGTAGGGGAGACTGTGACACCTGTGTCACTTCAACCATGAAACAAATACCAAACCAATGAAATATTGTATTTCATACTTGGGATTTGTATAAATATGTGTATCATTTACACATATCAATTCTTGTTCGATTTCGGGCTTTAAATCGCTTTCTGGAAGGTTATACGCGCACTGATGCGTAAATATAACCAGTTTAATGCAACAAACACTCCAGAATAGTGACATAGGCTTAACATACCTTAAATAACCTTTACATAACTTAGAAATAAGTTTTGGAAGGTTTGGTGTGCTGAAATCAAGTTTACTCGCTTACAGGGACTAAATTTGACAAACTGCGAAAGTATGCCAATTTGAACTGTAACGAACATTCCGGAACATGACCATAAGTTAAACACACCCTAAATATCCTTTACATAGCTTATAAATAGGCTTTGAGGGGTTCGGTGTGCTAAAATAAACTTTTGGGTCATTCAGGGACTAAAAGCGTCAAAAAGTGCACAAGTTTGCATTTTCGCGCATAACTTACATTCTGAATACATCCGGACATCCAAAAATTTATGTAAGCACTAAAATATTTTATTTTAGTGTTTGGCATAAGAAAAATTCATTCGTCGCGCAATTTGGACCGTTTTTGCGTCCGTTACGACTTCCGTCGTAATTAACCGAACAACGCAATCGTACGGCCAAACGAACCGACATCCAAGATATTTTTGAGCACATTATAAGTTCCCTATACTTTAACTTCATTTTAGAGCTTTGAAATGGGGTTAACGGGGCTTAAACGTGTCAAAAATGCATCGAAAACCAAGTTTGTAGCTGCAGGGACCAAAATTGTCAATTCAGCAAAGTTGATGGCTTACGGACCGTAAGCCCTCACCCTTACGGTCCGTAAGGACCTCCCAGAACATCAGAATGTGTTTAATAGCTGTTAAGCACCCATAAACTCAATTCCACATGTTGATACCTGATCATGGGGGGCCATTTTGAAGTACCTTAGTGTTACAACAAGTGTAGGGATGAGATTGAATCACGTTTTACGATAAACGATCTTAACGGTTCAAGGAATCCTATAAATACCCCCAAGTTCCCAACTCAAAACCCACTTGAATTCTGAGTTTTTCTCTAAGTGGTTGTGTTTATACACTTCCTACCTGAGATTACTTGGAAGATCAAACTTGCGGGGACCCCTTGTAAGTGTTCTTTCGTTCTTTTCATTCGTTTTAGCGTTAAAGTAAAACTTTGTTTGACTTTCTGCATTGACCAGTTTATGGTCAATGCGAAGTTCGTTTGAACTTCATAACGTGAGCGTAATCAAAATGGTTATAGTCCCTCGCGACTATACCTACTGATTACCACGTTATCTAGGCTCAGTGACGAGTCGTAGTTTCGGCCAAAATGCGTATTTTTGCTAATTTTGTAACCAAATTACTCTTAGGTATCAAAACCATTTGTTTTGATACCAAACCTATTTTCTAAACTTAGGTAAGCATGTTTTAACATGCTTAGCTCGTCACTTTTAGTTTAGTGCTTATATAGGGTCGTAAGGTAAAAGATCTAAACAATCGCTTATACTTTCGAACCCGGCCCGTTTGGTCGATCATTAGGATCCGACCAAAACACATTAGGTGACCATAGTATATAGGGAATAACCTTCCGAGGTTATACCTTATGGTCGCTTCGTTAAGTAGTTGTATGATAGGTAGTTTATATGCCTTAGGTAAATTACCAAAATGCCCTTTTACGCCAAAATTCATTTTTAAGCATATGTGACATAACTTTTAACATCTAAACTGATTTGGCAAAAATATTAGACATGTTAAGGCATATTTTACTTGTCATAGGACTAGTTAGGCACTCCGAACGCGTTTCACGCGAACGACGCGTTAAAGTAGCATAGGCTACCTAAACGGGTCGTAATGGGTCGTAAGCACTTAGGTTAGGTTTCATTGTAGTATGTAGGCTTTGTTAAAACCATATTACATGAGTTCCCATACTCATTTGGTTTACGAGCCCTCATTCTATCCGATCCTCTGGTATAGGTCCGGTATATTAACATAGTTACCTATATTAGGTACCGTTTGATTTCCGTGATCTCTAGCATTGTTTGGTTGTTATTCAAGGACTACTAAGCAATCTCAAGTGAGTACATAGACCCCTCTTTTACTGTTTTCCAAACATTTTGGGGTGAAACACATGTGCCTACTCGTTACTTTCGTGTTGTTCATGTTTTCATATCATATGCTTGTTATGTTCAATAGTACACTTATAGTACATGATTTCATTGTGTTTTTACTATGTATGTCCTTTGTTGCATACTTAGTACATCGTTTTACATTACATTTTATGCTATGTATGTCCATTGTGTGCATACTTAGTACATTTGTTATTCATCACATGCTTACATTTTGGTATGACATTTGGTTTGTTCAAATGGGACAATATACATTCATTAACATTAGCTACGCCATTCGTTAGTAGGTAGTGGTACCATAGGAATTGACAACTCCCGTTCCTGACATCCTAGGTATGTTTGGATGGAAGGAATGACCGAATTCGATAAACATAACACAGATAGACCTTTAAATTCGTTTAGGGGTTTATCGCCACAGTCACAAGGCTTAGATGTATGCATTTTCACAATACCGCATAGATGTTTATATCAGTATAGCATGCATTTGTTCCACAAAACATAACTTTGATTTAAACCATGTTTTACTTCAATACCTTGTTTTTGTGCATTTTACATATGGTTTAGTTGATATATTTCACTTACCATACACGATATTTTGGATACACATTACATGATTTGCATTAGACATAAACATTTTGACATTGATATACACAATTCATGATTTACATTAGACATAAACATTTTGACATTGATATACACAATTCATGATTTACATTAGACCTAGACATTAGACATGGTTTTCACACAAACATTTTGACATTTGATTATACATAAACATTTTACTTTGGTGGTTTGGTTTGAGTAAGTGATTTAAGTAACGAGGCATGTGTAATATGATACAAGCATGGTGGATACGTCGCTGGTACTTCCTATATATATGTGCTTGTATGGTATTACATATCGTAGCGTTATTTGAATCATTTCAATTTAAACATATAACATTTTATACAAATAACATACTTTTCACAATACATTGTTTTACAAACAACTTATCTGATATAAACTCATTGTACTTGGTTATTTACTTAACCATGTATTATTCTTTTATACATATATATCATTTGGTTCATTTATCACTTTTCAAATGATTTACAAGACAAGGCAAATTACAAGGTTCATGACTAAACATTTTCTTAAACATAAGTCATGAATTCTATTTTCACAAAACCTATGTATCTCACAGGCATTTTTATGCTGACGTACCTATTTTCACATGTGTTTCAGGATATGATGCTTAGGATTTATCAAGATACACTTAGGCGGACTTGGGCCTTAGCGACAATAAAAGATGCAAGACTAGTTATTTATGTTATGTTTCTTTAATTGTCAAGACATTGTAACTCTTTTAATCAATATTACAATATTTCAATTTCCAAGTGTTATGAAACAATGATTCTGTTACAACACTCCCCGACGTTTCTGCCACGTTTTGTTGTTTTACGTGGTCGGGGTGTGACAACTTCTGTGGATACTTAATCCTTTGTCAAAGATGCACCCACTTCTGTAAAACTCATAACTTAGTGAAACATGATAAAGGATCCTGAATCCTTCTCCTTGTAATCAAATAAATTGAAGGATTAGATAAATTTGAATCAAATCATTACCAGAATGAGGATTATATATCCTCTAAGGATTCTTTATGTATACCAGATATGAGGATGACTAAGGATCCTGGATTCTTCTTACATGAAGTATCTCTTTAGATGGACAGCATTCCAAGCTCTTGGTAATAGATCACCTTCCATTGTTAACAAACAGTATGCCCCCTTTCCTGCCTCAGCTTCAATAAGATAGTGACCTTCCCACTTTGGAGCTAACTTACCATCAGCAGGATTTGTGGTGTTTTGGAATGCTTTCCTCAACACCATGTCACTGTTTTGGTCAAAAATCACACAAGGATAATGTAACCAAATCCAATTTTGTGAGGTGTGATGCTTGAATATGTGAACAAAGAATGAATGAAATGAATGTTGAACACAAGGATTTATACGAGGAAAAAGCCCTTGATCAATGAATGATCTCCGGCATAAAAAACCTCGGGTGATGGAAACTACCGATCACCAACTATATTGCACAAACAAAGTTTACAAATCGGGATGATAACAAGCTTGGTACAAGGTTAACTATAGTGCAAAATGTATGTAATCTCCGAGAGTTGTTGAGAGCTCGAGTGTAGTGTGTGTTGCTAATAATTCTTATGTCTAAACAAGCTTGTATCCCCTTTTAAAAATAGAAACTAGCTAGGCTAACTAACTATCCGCAAAATGTGCTATCTTCCCATGATCTCCACAATGGTAACGATGGCCATGCACGTGCAGAATAAAGGAGCATATTCCCCTAGAATCTCGGTTAGACCAAGTCCCATTCGAATAATCCTACAAAACAAATTCAAATACAATGGAAACAATTGTTAATGTTAGGATAATAATGAGGATCCGGGATCCTTAATCCTGCAACGTCTTCTGAGGATCCTTAATTCAAACTGAACTGAGGATCCGTGATCCTGGCTGCACTTGAGGATCCGTGATCCATACATTGAGAAAATCCATCCCTAACAATTGCCCCCAAAATATGAGGAATTAAATGTAACTGAATGATTCATATTTTCTAGTTGATCCGGAACAACTTGGTTTGCGAAAAACTAGCTGTTGCCATCGTACTAGCCGTTGCGAATATAACGTCAGTGACAATACTTCCCTGCACAATCATCATTATATATATAGGTTAGAGATAAGGATCAATTTGCATTTAAATTCGAGCGTATCTCTCCTTTAAATCTTCATTCGGAGACTTCCAACAGGTATCGCTCTAATCCTTCTCTCTAAGATTTCTTCTTCTTCCAATTTTCTATTTCTTCAAAATCTCATAGCCAAGATGAAACTTTGATCCTCTCCTGCCATGGATCCTAAGAAGGACAGCCCTCTGAAAAGCCAGGGTGTCACCAAAAGTCCTTCGCTGGAACTCTGTCATTTCACCGATCCTGAAATTGATCGGATACGCCATTGCTTCCCATCAGGAGCCGTCTTCAGATCCTTTGACTCTTCAACGAAGGGTGACTGTGTTTCTGATACTTGGATCACTTTTCTGGCAACCCCTTTTCTGATAGGGTTTTCTTATCCTTTCCCTGCTCTAACCCAATCATTCTTCACTCTCACTGGCATGTGCTATATACAAGCCATGCCAATGATGTGGATAGTTCTTCACACTCTTGAAAACATCATTGAGTAGGAAGGGATTAAAATTTTCTGAGTTGAGTCAGTTATACAACCTTGTTAGCCATGGTTCTCACCGTTTCTTGTTCAAGCATAAACCCGGTCAGCCTCATCCAATCCTCAAAACCACCAAAAATGATACCAACTGGGGAAACCAGTTCTTCTTTGTAAGGAGGGACTCAATCCCAGATGGGAAAGATCTTCCCAAAAAGTGGATCACCCAGGGTAGGATATGGGATCCTTAGATCAGGGCCAAAGTAGGATTCTTTTTCCTTTAAGGATAACTGATCCTTCTTTCTGTTTCTGCAGCTATGTCGCTCTCTCATATTCAAGAAACACCTGCTACACTAGAAAGGATTTCCGCTTTCTAGAAGCTTGATCCTGCTGTGAGAACATTTCAAGCTAAAACAAAGGATTCACAAGAAGTCTCATCCGGTTCCTACACCATGTCAAGTAAGTATCCATTTCTTTGAATAAATAAATGTATAAATAAACGCAAAGTATGAATACTTATCTGTTTTTTGTATTTGTAGGCGCTGGAAAATCCTCAAAATCAGCTTCCAGGTTCAGCGTCAGTGATCTTAACGCATTTGCTTCCTCAAAGTCCATCAAGAAGGAACTAGCTGCCAGTCCCAGCATCCCAAACCCTAAAGGCATGAGCACACGGGGCAAGGGTGCCAAGAAAAGAAAGACCTCTGAGCTCACTGAAGGCCTCCCTCTCATCCAACACTAGTTCGAGGAGTATGTCTCTGAGGTAAGGATCCTGGATCCTTAAGTTTGATCTTTACTTTCTGAGGATAACGGATCCTGACTAAATGCTTCTTTTGTGCAGAAATTCACCGAGATCCAAATACTCCTTGACCAGCATGTGGCCGAGACCGAGCAGCAAAAGTTTGACTTCCAACAGATGCTCCTGGCCAAAGATAAGAAAATCTCCTCCCTTGAGAAGGACATCAACCTGCTGTAGAAGGAGTTGGACCTAACCCAGATCACAGCCCAGAAGGAGAAGGCAGAGGTTATGGATGGGGCTAAGCTATCTGCCACCATTGCCATGCTGAAGATCAAACTACAAATGGCTAAGGAGGCTGAGGATCCTGCTTTCGATAGGTCTACCTGGCACCAGGAGGCTTGGAGGCAAAGGCTGGCGGAGCTAGATGATGAAGAGGAAGCTGAGGAGGTCTTGGCAATTGAGGCTGGCAACAGTGGGGTGAAGGATCCAGTGGAAGAGGTAGCTGGCGGTGATGATGCAGCGAAGGTTTAAGCTGCAACAATGGGCGATGATGGATTTATCTAGACGCGGCCGGAGCCCATTTTTTATGGTTTAATGGTTTTTGTTTGATGGTGTTTTCATGGTGAACAATTATGGTTTGTAACTAAACAGTAGTATCCATGGTTTAAGGATCACGGATCCATGGGACATTAGGGGGTAGCAAAGGTGGATGGGTCCTTCTGTTTGTGGAGGATGAAGCCTTTGATGCCCCTCATCTTTTAATTTCCTACAGATTTCAGAACTTTTTAGTGTGGACACCCTTTACCTACCCCAGCGGACGGGCCATGTATTGCTGGTAGATGCTCGGGGTAGGTAATTTTGACAACCTTTGAAGGGTTTAATTATGATAAATAAATAAAGCTTTAACCTTTTGACTATCTTGTGTTGTTCACTTTGTCTCTATTTGCCTTTTAATTGTTATTGTACAATTTTTTGGATTTATAAGTCATTAATGAAGGTGTAAAAATTAGTTAATATCAAAAGGTTAAGATATGATCAAGGATCAAATATCCTTTAGTCAAAAAGTTTAAAAAAGCAAGTTAATTTTAGGATCATATATCCTGTTGTCAAAGAATAAGGGTAACATCGATAAACCAAGAATAAATATAATGTAAATAAGGATCATACTAGAGAATCCAAGTTAGGATCCTATATCCTTAATGAATACAATTGGAACAATCATAAGACAAACCCTTGTGGAAAGCTAGGATCCAGGATCCTTAACTGTTTAACTTTAGAATCCTGAAATGAGAAATAACTTGGGACTAAGCCAACCTATAAAAGAAAGAATTAGTGTCTGGGGACAAGCCCAACAATCTGGGGACAAGCCCAATAAACTGGGGAGATGCCCAGAAACTGGGGACTAGCCCAAAAACTGGGGACAAGCCCAAAAAATGGGGACAAGCCCAAAGGATCTTGTGTAAACTGGAGTATGGCCCTTACTGGCGACTATCCAAACTAAGTGACATGAAGATGCCAAAACCTTAGCTAACGTGAAAACGTTAGAAACCTTAGGAACGGATGTATGGTACGTTTACCATTATACTTAGGATCCTGAATACAGCCAGTACAATGAAATTGTCAGCCCCTAAAAGGGGTACTGGTCCCATTGCCTTTAACTGCACTAGGATAATCATGCGCTACTGGCGAAGGTGTAAGAACCTGATTCGTAGAAGGTAGTAGATACCTTAAACTGGGGACAAGCCCAAAGAACTGGGGATAAACCCATAAAACTGGGGACAAGCCCATAAAACTTAGGATACTTCTATGGATGCTTAATCATTTGTCAAGGATGCATGAACTTCTGCAAAACTCAGAACTGTAGTGAAAAAGGATAAAGGATCCTGGATCCTTCTCCTCGTAATTAAATAAATTAAAGGATAAGGTAAATTAGAATCAAATCATTACCAGAATGAGGATCATATATCCTCTAAGGATCCTTTGTGTATACCGGACATGAGGATGATTAAGGATCCTGGATCCTTCTTACATGAAGTATCTTTTTAAATGGACAGCATTCCAGGCTCTTGGTAGCAAATCACCTTCCATTGTTAATAACCGATATGCCCCCTTTCCTGCTTCAGCTTCAATAAGATAGGGGCCTTCCCACTTTGGTGCTAATTTGTCATCAGCAGGATTTGTGGTATTCTAGAATGCTTTCCTTAGTACCATGTCACCAACTTGAAACTTCCTGATCCTGACATTTTTGTTATAAGCTCCAGCCATCCTTTGTTGATAGCTCGCCAATCTTATCCTTGCCAAATCCCTGAGTTCTTCTATGATATCCAAGTCTTGAACCAAGTTTTCAATATTTGCTTCAGTATCACGGATGCTTGTTCTTGCAGTAGCGACTACCATCTCTGTAGGGATCACTGATTCAGCTCCAAACACCAAAGAAAAGGGAGTTTGGCCAGTAGCATTCTTGGGAGTTGTTCTATCAGCCCATAGTACATATGGTAGCTCTTCTGCCCATTTTCCCTTTTTGGATCCAAGCTTCTTCTTCAAGTTGTTGATGATGATCTTGTTAGATGATTGTGCTTGACCATTAGCTTGTGGATGGACTGGTGTTGATGTTATCATTTTAATCCCCCAACTCTCACAAAAGTTAGTAGTTCTACTCCCAATAAATTGGGATCCATTATCACAGACAATTTCAGAAGGAATACCAAATCTGGTAATAATGTTTCTTTTAATAAAGGATATTACTTCTTTTTCTTTGACTTGAGCAAATGCTTCAGCTTCTATCCATTTGGAAAAGTAATCAGTCATGGCAAGCATAAACACTTTTCCTCCTGGTGCTTTTGGAAGTTTACCAACTATATCCATTCCCCATCTCATGAATGGCCAGTAAGAGGATATAGGATGCAGGAGCTCTACTGGTTGATGAAGGATATTGCTATGTCTTTGATAAGCATCACATTTCTTGGCATAATCCACAACATCCTTCTTCATAATGGGCCAATAGTATCTTGTCCTAAGGATCCTTGAAAACAGTGCTCTGCCCCCAGTGTGGTTTCCACGATCTCCTTCATGAAAATCCTTAAGAACTTCTTGGATTTCAGGATCCTCGATGCACCTTAGATATGGACCTGCAATAGATCGTTTATATAACATGTTATTTAGTATTGTAAATTGAGATACCTTGACTTTGAAAGCTCTAGGATTATCTCCGATAGGGATCTCTCCATGTTGTATATATCTTAGGATTGGAAGGATCCAGTATTCCGAATGTGACTGTGCACCATCACTAGGTATGATTGCAAAATCCTCCACTATTTCCATAGCTGTATGATTCTTAATAACAGGATTCAAGATATGGATAATGGGAATTTTAAAATCCTCTGGAATCATCAATGATGATCCAAGGTTGGCTAAAGCATCAGCTTCTGCATTTTCTTCCATGGGTACATGTGTCAAACTAAAAGAAGCAAAAGAGTCTGCCAATTTCTTGACTATCTCAAGATATTTGATTAGTCTTTCACCTTTAACAGCATAAGAACCATTAAAGTGGTTAGTGATCAATAAAGAATCTACATATACCTCAAGATACCTGATCCTCATATGCTTGGCAATTTGCAAACCAGCTATTAAGGCTTCATAGTCAGCCTCATTATTACTAGTTTGAAACTCACAAGCAATTGAGTGGGGTATTATGTCCCCCTGTGGAGATTTTAATAGTATGCCTATACCAGTTCCTTTGACATTAGAGGCTCCATCTGTGAAGAGTATCCAAGGATCCTTAGTCTCTTCAAGCTGTTGAACTTCCAATTCAGCTTCCCTTTGCAGATCACTAGTGAAATCAGCCACAAAGTCAGCCAAGGCCTGAGATTTAATGGCAGTTCTTGGTTCATATCTGATATCATAAGCACTGAGCTTGACTACCTACTTTTCCATCCTTCCTGACATTTTAGGTTTCCTGAGAACATTCTTAATTAGAAAGTTAGTCTTAACAATAATAGGATGTGTTTCAAAATAATGACGAAGTTTAGTAGATGCCATTATAAAAGCATGGATAAGTTTTTCTAAATGAAAATACCTGGATTCAGCATCAAGCAAACTTTTACTTACATAATATACAGGATGTTGTGTACCTTCATGATCCTTAACAAGGACTGCACTTACTGCCTTAGAAGAGACTGCCAAATATAAGGATAATATATCCCTTTTTTTCTTGTTTCATTAATGCTGGGGCCGAGGATAGGTAATCCTTAAGGGCTTTGAGAGCATTTTCATGCTTTTCAGTCCACTCAAATTTCTTGTTCTTTCTCAGAATGTCATAGAATTCCTTGCATTTCTCTGATGAATTTGAGATGAACCTGTTCAAGGCTGCGATCCTTTCTGTCAATCTTTGCACATCCTTAGCATTGGCTGGAGACTTGATGTTCACAATCGCCTTGATTTGCTCTGGACTTGACACTATGCCTCTTTTTGTCACCATGTACCCTAGAAACTTGCCAGCTTTTACACCAAAGTGGCACTTGAAAGGATTCAATTTCATATTGAATTTATCAAGGATATCAAATGCTTCCTCCAAATCTCTAAGGTGATTCATTTTGACCTTGTGTTACACTATATAGATCACTAGTTAATCGTTCAAATCTTCTACTACATGAGAATTAGCTATTAAACAAATTAACTAAGTTAGCAAATAAAGTAATAGAGTAAGGGGGAAGACTTAGCAGCCATTTAAGAGTTGATCCTGTCAGTGTGGATCCGAAACCCTTGCATAGACATGCTTCTTTTAACCTTTTAGGGATGGGATTGATCTCCGTCCTCTCTTTGTATTGAGCTACATGCTCCTCAGGATCTGTTGATCCATCATATAACTTCATGTTTGGTGTTTGAAACCTCTTTGGTATCTCTGCATCACAAATAGGTGGTGCAAATTGAGATATCCTGTGACTCTCATCTAGAATTTCTGGAATGGGTTTGACCACTCCTGGAACACTAGAAATCATATACTTGAGCTTTTTTAACTCTCTAGCCATAGTTTGGTTGATTCCTGTATCCTGCACAAAGCCATGGTTAGTATTATAAGTAGTATTCAAAGTATTACCTCCGAATGGATTCAATGGTGGAATTCCTGATGTGAATCCATATTGATGTAATTCTGCCATGATCGAGGGACCAGACGAAGCAATAGTCTGCATAGGGATGAAGTCTCCCAAATGAACCTCTGAACTTTCGGGTTGTACACTCCTTAAGGATCCTTGATCCTGAAAGATGTTGGACCCTTGATACACCGAGACTGGGGGTCTTGGAGGATAATCCATGTATCCGTAAACCTGAGATGAGGATCCCTAAACCTGAGTGGAGGATACTTGAACCTGAGAAAAGGATCCTTGAACCTGAGAGGATCCCTGGACCCGAGAAGAGGATCCCTGAACCTGAGAGGAGGATCCTTGACCCTGGAATGAGGATCCTTGAACCGTCTACGTTCCCATATATCCTCCAGAACTGAAAAAGGATCCTTGATGCTAGAAGGAGGATCCTTGAGGCTGAAGAGAGGATCCTGAAGGATAAAAGTAGGATCCTTGAGCCTGTGTTATTGTCGATGATCCATAGCGTATACTCGATAATCCACCCTGGTATTGAGAGTCTGAAGCTATGGAGTGCTTGGCCGTTATGGCTGGAGAATCAAAATTCAGTGATCTGGGCATCAATGGATAGTGATCCTCCATTGATCTCTTCAATTTCTTGATTTCATCAATCTCTCGAAGGATCCTGTCATTAGTTATGTCCTGCTGCTACATGTGATCCTTCATCTGCAAAATCAAAGAATAAAGATCATTGTTAGTAGGACCAGAGGAAGCAGCAGTAGTTAGTGATGCAGGCCCAAGTGTGGAGGAACGGGCTATTTTGTATTTGGAGGCCCAAGACCGTGTAACAAAAGGGGCTTCACTAAAATGGCTCTAACTTGGGCTACAGGGGTCCGTTTTAGGCGTGTGACCAGGCGAAACGACCGTGTGAACGAGCTCCATTTTGCTGCAAACGGCCTTTGGCGGTTTGGGTCATCGTCCGACTAAAAAAACGCTTATTTCTATTACTTATTTGCATTTTTATGATTTTTGGACTATTTTGGGCATTTTCTTTTAGGCCGTGTGTTTGGCCCGTTATCTTTTTTAGGCCCATTTCGAATTTCGGTTTCTATTTATATGTCCCTCTAGTAATATGAATGATCAGAATTGATTTTTGAAATTATTGAATTTTTCACTTCAAATTCCGTGGCCTTTGGGTTGCAATTTGGGGGTTGGGGAAGAACACACGGGTATTCTTAGAATCAACGTGTTTGATCTTCGTTTCCGTATCACGCGCTACATCAGTTAGTTTTGAGAAAATGGGGGTTTGTTTCTTCGGATCATTTTCAGCATTCTTCTGGGATCCAGAACGTGCAGGAGGCAAAGGTGGAATGCCCTGTGAAGAGGTGATCGTCGGCATGGGGCTTGATGTGTTTTTTCCTTGGGAAGCAATGTGATTGGAGGTAATGAAGAGAAATGAATGAAATGAACAATTTTTTTCAAGAATGAAGCACCAATTGCCCCACGGTGGGTGCCAAACTGTTTTGGTCAAAAATCACACAAGGATAATGTAACCAAATCTGATTTTATGAGGTGTAATGCTTGAATATGGGAACAAATGTATGAAAAAGAATGAATTAAATGAATGTTGAACACAAGGATTTATACGAGGAAAAAGCCCTTGATCAATGAATGATCTCCGGCATAAAAAAACCTTGGGTGATGGAAACTACCGATCACCAACTATATTGCACAAACAAAGTTTACAAATCGGGATGATAATAAGCTTGGTACAAGGTTAACTATAGTGCTAAATGTATGTAATCACCGAGAGTTGTTGAGAGCTCGAGTGTAGTATGTGTTGCTAATAATTCTTATGTCTAAACAAGCTTGTATCCCCTTTTAAAAATATAAACTAGCTAGGCTAACTAACAATCCACAAAAGGTGCTATCTTCCCATGATCTCCACAACGGTCACGAAGGCCATGCACGTGCAGAATAAAGGAGCATATTCCCCTAGAATATCGGTTAGACCAAGTCCCATTCGAATACTCCTGCAAAACAAATTCAAATACAATGGAAACAATCGTTAATGTTAGGATAATAATGAGGATCCGGGATCCTTAATCCTACAACGTCTTCTGATGATCCTTAATTCAAACTGAACTGAGGATTCGTGATCCTGGCTGCACTTGAGGATCCGTGATCCATACATTTTGAAAATCCATCCCTAACAGTCACCAACTTGAAACTTTCTGATCCTGACATTCTTGTTATAAGCTCTAGCCATCCTTTGTTGATAACTAGCCAATCTTATCCTTGCTAAATCCCTAAGTTCTTCTATGGTATCCAAATCTTGAACCAAGTTTTCAGCATTTCCTTCAGGATCACGGATGCTTGTTCTTGCAGTAGGGACTACCATCTCTGTAGGGATCACTGATTCAGCTCCAAACACTAAAGAAAATGGAGTCTAACCGGTGGCATTCTTGGGAGTTGTTCTATCAGCCCATAACACATAAGGTAGCTCTTCTACCCATTTTCCTTTCTTGGATCCAAGCTTCTTCTTCAAGTTGTTGATGATGATCTTGTTGGATGATTATGCTTGACCAATAGCTTGTGGGTGGACTGGTGTTGATGTTATCAACTTAATCCCCCAACTGTCACAAAAGTTAGTAGTTCTACTCCCAATAAATTAGGATCCATTATCACAAACAATTTCAGAAGGTATGCCAAATCTAGTAATAATCTTTCTTTTAATAAAGGATATCACTTCTTTTTCTCTGACTTGAGCAAATGCTTCAGCTTCTATCCATTTGGAAAAGTAATCAATCATGGCAAGCATAAACACTTTTCCTCCTGGTGCTTTTGGAAGTTTGCCAACTATATCCATTCCCCATCTCATGAATGGCCAAGAAGAGGATATAGGATGTAGGAGCTCTGCTGGTTGATGAAGGATATTGTTATGTCTTTGACAAGCATGACATTTCTTGGCATAATCCACAACATCCTTTTTCATAGTAGGCCAATAATATCCTGTCCTAAGGATCCTTGAGAACAGTGCTCTGCCCCCAGTGTGGTTTCCGCAATCTCCTTCATGAAAATCCTTCAGGACTTCTTGGATTTCAGGATCCTCGATGCACCTTAGATATGGACCTGCAAGAAATCGTTTATATAACATGTTATTTAGTATTGTAAACTGAGATACCTTGTGTAACACCCCGAAAATATAAAACTTCATAGTAGAATTATAAAGTGTAAAATAAACAAGAATAAGCTAACTAGGATAAATAACCCAGTTAGTTATAAACTTTGTTTTAAACAAGGAAACATGAGTTAAAGCATTTAGAGATTTACTTGGTTTTTAAAGTGTCAAAACTAATCTTTTGTATGGTTTTGACCGTAGGTGATGGTGGACCTCAACTGGATGGTGATCAAGCAGTTAACAAGAACCGAACGCACTAATCAAAGCTTCCGCACTTGATCTATTTTGTTTAAGTAATATGTAAACACTAGAAGTCATGTTTTGAATGTTTAATTAGTAGGAATATAACTTGAATATTATGATCATGTATGGTCTTAAAAGCATGAAAGTTTTTGTAAACTCATAAATTTTGGTATAAATACATATGATATAATATTAAATCCAGTCTTTTAAACAAGGGTGTTACAAGTTGGTAATCAGAGCTCAAGGTTGTCAACAAAGTGTGTTCGGTTCAAGCTTGATCAAACATCCGATAAGAGTTAAATTGTTCTAAGTAGAGTTATTAAGTATAAAAGGGGAAATGCGAATTGATATGCATGGGAAGAGCGTGTTAACACACTCAAACCCGGAAAGTGCATTAAATAAGAATGGTGAAAACAAGTTATGAACTTGATTAAACCGAAGTAAATAAACCATATGCTATAGATGAAATGTTTAACGCTTGATGTAAACATTTCAGTTTTAAAGATGACGGGTAGAGATAACGATGATGCGGTGCCAAGAGTCACCGAACAAATGAGAGAAGTGATTGCCGAGGAGGTTGGAAAGGCAATCGAAAATAGTTTGTCAGGTTTCATCGATAAAATCCAAAACACAGTACTATCAGTAGTGGATGAGAGAATTAAGAAATTGGAGGATAATACCAATTTAGCAAAGGAAAAGCCCGGAGGACGAAATCCTTGTTCATACAAAGAGTTCATGGCGTGTAAACCGCCAATCTATAATGGGGAGGTTGACCCGATAGTATGCCAACGATGGCTAAGTGATATCGAGGGAGTGTTTGAAAGGACCCATTGTGATACAGATGACTACGTAGCCTACGGTACGGGTCAGTTAAGGGGTCAAGCGATAGACTGGTGGGATAAAAAGAAGAAAGAAATTGGAAGTGAAGTAGCTAAGGCTATGACATGGGATGAGTTTAAGACGCCGTTTCTTAAACATCATAGTCCCAAGGCAGTCATTAACAAAATCAAGGAAGAGTTCATGCAGCTTCGACACAGGGGTGAAACCATCGACAAAATCATGGGGATGTTTATGGATAGAATGAAGTTTTGTGATGAACTGATAACAAACGAAGAACAGAAAATATATTATTACTATAATATGTTGAGTGCCGAGTATAGGGAGTTTATGACTCCTTCAAAGTATGAGACCCTCACCGAGATTATAAACGTTGCTGGGGAACGGGAGATTGAATTGAAGAAACAGATTGAAAGGGGTGAAAGAAGGGCGCAGGTGCTAAATCCAAACCCGATGAAAAAGGCACGTACGACTGATTCGTCAAAGAAGCAAGAAGGAAAAAGCAGTTCGTCCAGTTGTAAAGTATGCGGAAAAGGGCACAAGAGTGAGTGTTGGTTCAAGGACAAGCCGTGTCCTATTTGTGGTAAAACAGGGCACACGGCTGCGTTGTGCCCGGGGAAAGTGTCGGTGTGCTACAAATGTTATCAGCCGGGTCACAAAAAATCTGAGTGCCCGGAGTTGATCGGAAGGAAAGACGGCAAAGATACACATACTGAGACACCAAAAGCGAAAGCTAGATCCTTCCAGTTAACAGCAGTAGAGGCGAAAAAGGAACCCGATGTGGTTTCAGGTATATTTGCTATAAATTCAATTCCCGTACATGTGTTATTTGATACGGGTGCGAATAAATCCTTTATTTCGCATGGATTTATTCGACATCCTTCCTTTGTACTAACAAAATTACCTATGCCATTAGAGGTAGAAATAGGTGACAACAAAAGTTTCATTATGTGTGATATATGCCAAGATTGAAAGATAAATATTGATGATGATGAAGAATACTCAATAGACCTGATCCCGATATCAATGGGAGAATTTCAAGTAGTGGTCGGGATGGATTGGTTATCCCGACATCACGCGAAAGTGGTATGTTTCCGCAAGGAGATAAAATTGACATCTCCAAGTGGAAAACACGTTACCATTTATGGTGAAAAAGGGGGTAATCCCGTTATGTGCACAATGCTAAAGGCTCACAAACTCATGAGGCGTGGGTGCAGAGCATTCATGATATATGCAAACGAAGCGGATAAAGAAACGCCAAAGATTGAAGATGTACCGGTGGTACGTGAATACGCCGATGTATTTCCAGAGGATTTATCGGGAATACCACCAGAACGGGAGGTAGAGTTCGAAATCGAATTAATTCCGGGCGCAAAACCTGTGTCTAAAGCGCCATATCGGCTCGCGCCATCAGAGCTACAAGAATTGATGTCTCAAATCCAAGATCTACTCGACAAAGGGTTTATTCGGCCGAGTGTATCTCCATGGGGCGCACCAATACTATTCGTGAAAAAAGAAGGACGGAAGTATGCGCATGTGTATCGATTACCGAGAGTTAAACAAACTCACGGTGAAAAATCGATACCCACTCCCAATAATTGATGATTTATTTGACCAGCTGCAAGGAGCCTGTTGGTTTTCAAAGATTGACCTTAGATCGGGCTATCACCAGTTAAAGGTCAAGGAGAAAGACGTACCAAAGACGACTTTTCGTACACGGTACGGGCATTATGAGTTTCTCGTGATGCCCTTTGGGTTGACCAATACACCCGCGGCTTTCATGGACCTCATGAACCGGGTTTGCAAAGCAATGTTGGATAAGTCGGTGATAGTGTTCATCGATGATATCTTAGTGTATTCAAAGGGTGAAGCTGAACACGCAAGTCATTTACGTGAAGTATTAGAGACGCTCAGGAGACAGAAGTTGTATGCAAAATTCTCAAAATGTGCTTTCTGGTTACGAGAAGTGCAGTTTCTCGGGCACATCATTAGTGCCAACGGGGTGTTAGTAGACCCATCAAAAATAGAAGCAGTGGCAAGATGGAACCCACCGAAGAATCCTTCGGAAATCAGAAGTTTCTTGGGGCTCGCGGGATATTAGAGGAGATTCATACAAGATTTCTCCAAAATTGCTATGTCGTTGACCAAACTAACCCGTAAAGACGAGAAGTTTAATTGGGGTGAAGATCAGGAAAGGGCATTCCAAACGCTTAAGGAAAAATTAACCCATGCACCGGTATTGGCATTGTCGGACGGAGTTGAGGATATGGTGGTTTACTCGGACGCCTCACATTCGGGTCTTGGATGCGTATTGATGCAAAGGGGCAAGGTTATAGCCTATGCCTCGAGACAATTAAAAACTCATGAAAAGAATTATCCTACACATGATCTCGAATTGGCTGCCGTAGTGTTTGCCTTAAAGATATGGAGACATTATTTGTATAGGGTAAAATGTACTATCTTTACCGACCATAAAAGCTTGAAATATTTCTTCGATCAGAAGGAATTAAACATGAGACAGAGGCGGTGGTTAGAAACTATCAAAGATTTTGATTGTGATATACATTACCACCCGGGAAAGGCTAATGTGGTGGCTGATGTGTTGAGCCTAAAGACAGATTATACGCCTATTCGAGTACGATCGATGCAACTAATTGTGACCTCGGGTTTGCTTGAACAAATCCGGAAATCTCAAACTGAGGCAATGAAGGAAGAAAATGTGAAGAAGGAAAGAATAGTTGGCCAATTGAAAGACTTGGTAGATGGTAACCAAGGGTTGAAAACTCGATTTGGGAGAATATGGGTTCCAAATTCGTGTGGAGCCAAGGCGCTCTTACTTGACGAGGCCCATAAATCCCGTTATTCGATCCATCCGGGAGCAACCAAGATGTATAATGATTTAAAACAAAACTATTGGTGGCTCGGAATGAAAAGAGATATTGTGAAATACGTGGAGAAGTGTTTGACCTGTTTGCAAGTCAAGGCAGAGCACAAGAAGCCATATGGTAAGTTGCAACCATTGGAGATTCTAGTTTGGAAATGGGAACAAATCATAATGGATTTGCTGACCAAACTGCCCAAAACCAACCGCGGATTTGATGCTATATGGGTAGTCGTGGATAGATTGATGAAAAGTGCTCACTTCATTCCGATTCGTGAAACTTATACATCCGAGAAGATGTCGGAGGTGTACACCAATGAAATCGTGGCACGTCATGGGGTATCGATATCCATTGTGTCCGACAGAGATACTCGGTTTACCTAGAACTTTTGGTGCGAATTCCAAGAACAAATGGGAACTAAACTGTTCATTAGCACTGCCTACCATCCACAAACAGATGGGCAAAGTGAAAGGACAATACAAACGTTGGAGGATATGTTGCGGGCTTTCATTATCGATTTCGGGGGTAGTTGGGATGTCCATTTACCATTAGTCGAATTTTCATATAACAACAGTTATCACGCGAGCATTGGAATGGCTCCGTATAAGATGCTATATGGTAGAAAGTGTCGAACCCCAGTGTGTTGGAGTGAGGTGGATTCACGTGAACTAGTATGTAATGATGTAATCCGAATTACGAATGAGAAAATCGACTTGGTCCGAACTCACTTAAAAGCAGCTCAGGATCGACAAAAGTCATATGCGGATAAATGAAGGAGGCCGATTGAATTTCAAGTGGGCGATAAGGTAATGTTGAAAGTATTACCTTGGAAAGGAATTATTCGGTTTAGAAAAAGAGGAAAGTTGAGCCCGAGATTTATTGGGCCATTCAGGATTATTGAACGGATCGGTAAGGTAGCGTACCATCTGGAATTGCCCGAGGAATTGAGTGGAATACATAGCACGTTCCATGTATCACATCTCCGGAAATGTCTATCCGACGAAACAGCTTATATTCACTATGATGATATTGAAGTGGATAACAGTCTTTACAACGCGGTGAAACCGATTGCAATTCCGGACCGTAAAGTAAAAAGCTTGAGGAATAAAGTGATAAATCAAGTAAAAGTCAAATGGGAACACAAGAAGGGTTCGGATACCACATAGGAATCCGAAGAGGAGATGCAACGACTTTACCCTACATTATTTGGTACGTACCTTGGTTTCGGGGATGAAACCTTTTTAAGGGGGTGGACTTGTAACACCCCAAAAATATAAAACTTCATATTAGAATTATAAAGTGTAAAATAAACAAGAATAAGCTAACTAGGATAAATAACCCAGTTAGTTATAAACTTTGCTTTAAACAAGGAAACATGAGTTAAAGCATTTAGAGATTTACTTGGTTTTTAAAGTGTCAAAACTAATCTTTTGTATGGTTTTGACCGTAGGTGATGGTGGACCTCAACTGGATGGTGATCAAGCAGTTAACAAGAACCGAACACACTAATCAAAGCTTCCACACTTGATCTATTTTGTTTAAGTAATATGTAAACACTAGAAGTCATGTTTTGAATGTTTAATTAGTAGGAGTATAACTTGAATATTATGATCATGTATGGTCTTAAAAGCATGAAAGTTTTTGTAAACTCGTAAATTTTGGTATAAATACATATGATATAATGTTGTATATATCTCATGATTAGAAGGATCTAGGATCCTGAATGTGATTGTGCACCATCACTAGGTATGTTTGCAGAATCCTCTACTATTTCCATAGTTGTATGATCCTCAATAGCAGGAGCTAAGATGTGGATGATGGGAATTTTAATATCCTCAGGAATCTTCAATGATGATCCAAGGTTGGCTAATACATCAGCTTCTACATTTTCTTCCCTGGGTACCTGTGTCAAACTAAAAGAAGCAAAAGAGTCTGCCAATTTCTTGACTATCTCAAGATATTTGATTAGTCTTTCACCTTTAACAGCATAAGAACCATTAAAGTGGTTAGTAATTAACAATGAATCTACATGTACCTCAAGATACCTGATCCTCATATGCTTGGCAATTTGCAAACCAGCTATTAAGGCTTCATATTAAGCCTCATTGTTAGTAGTTTGAAACTCACAAGCAATTGAGTGGGGTATTATGTCACCCTGTTGCAATTTTAGTAGTATGCCTAGTCCAGTTCCTTTGACATTAGAGGCTCCATCTGTGAAGAGTATCCAAGGATCCTTAGTCTCTTCAAGCTGTTGAACTTCCAATTCAGCTTCCCTTTGTAGATCACTACTGAAATCAGCCACAAAGTCAGCCAAGGCCTGAGATTTAATGGCAGTTCTTGGTTCATACCTGATATCATAAGCACTGAGCTTGACTGCCCATTTCGCCATCCTTCCTGACATTTCAGGTTTCCTGAGAACATTCTTGATTGGAAAGTAAGTTTTAACAATAATAGCATGAGTTTCAAAATAATGGCATAGTTTAGTAGATGCCATGATTAAAGCAAGGATAAGTTTTTCTAAATGAGAATACCTGGATTCATCATCAAGCAAACTTTTACTTACATAATATACAGGATGTTGTGTACCTTCATGATCCTTAACAAGGACTGCACTTACAGCCTTAGAAGAGACTGCCAAATATAAGGATAATATATCCCCTTTTTCTGGTTTCATTAATGTCGGGGCTAAGGATAGGTAATCCTTAAGGGCCTTGAGAGCATTCTCATGCTTTTCAGTCCACTCAAATTTCTTGTTCTTTCTCAAAATGTCATAGAATTCCTTGCATTTCTCTGATGACTTTGATATGAACATGTTCAAGGCTGCGATCCTTCCTGTCAATCTTTGCACATCCTTGGCATTGGCAAGAGACTTAATATTCACAATCGCCTTGATTTGCCCTGGACTTGCCACTATGCCTCTTTTTGTCGCCATGTAGCCTAGAAACTTGCCAGCTTTTACACCAAAGTGGCACTTGGAAGGATTCAATTTCATATTGTATCTATCAAGGATATCAAATGCTTCCTCCAAATCCCTAAGGTGATCCTCAGCTTTCTTGGACTTAACCACCATGTCATCAATATAGACTTCCATTGTGTGTCCAATTTGTTCTTTAAACATCATATTAACTAGCCTTTGGTATGTAGCACCTGCATTTCTTAGTCCAAATGGCATAGCAATATAACAATAGATACCAGTAGGGGTCATAAAGGCTGTATCCTCTTGATCAGATGGTTCCATCTGAATTTGTTGGAATCCAGATGAAGCATCCATGAAAGTCAACTCATGACCCGCAGTAGCATCCACCATGGAGTCAATGTGAGGTAATAGGAAAAGATCCTTGGGACATGCCTTATTTAAATCAGTAAAATCGACACATACCCTCCACTTTCCATTTTTCTTTTGAATAACAACCACATTGGCTAACCATCTTGGATACTTAACCTCTCTAATCATATCTGCTCTGAGCAGTTTATCTACCTCCTCCTGGATAATGGCATTCCTCTCAGGTGCAAACTTTCTCCTTTTTTATGTATGGGTTTGAGTGACCTGTCAATGCCAAGTTTATGAGTAATAATATCTTTAGAAATATCTGTCATGTCCTCATGCTTCCAGGCAAAGGTAGCTTTTCTTCTCTTTAGGAAGGATACTAGATCCTGTTCAATGTCATTGAGGATCCCGGATCCTATGAAAACCTTGGATTCAGGATCCAGAGGATCCATCAGTATATCTTTCACATCTTGTTCTCTTGCCTCCAGGACATCTCTTGGAGGATACTTTAATTGTTATTGCTCCCTGGGTCTTGAGGCTGGCTTCATGGATGAAGTGTAACAATTTTTGGCTTCTTGTCGGTCACTTTCTATCTTCACCACACCCCATGGGGTAGGGAGTTTAACACACTGATGATATGTAGATGGAACTGCTTTCATGTCATGTATCCATGGCCTGCCAAGGATAACATTGCAACAGGATAAGCAATCTATACCACAAAAATTTTTTAAAAGAATTAATTCCGTCTATGTAAATGGGAAGTTTAATGTCCCCTTGGTTTCTCCACTGAATCCTACAAGAACCGATGATCTTGGGATGATTTCTGATTCAGGAATATTCATTTTCTTGAGGACATCAAGCTGAATGATGTTCACTGAACTCCCTCCATCTATGAGAATCCTGGTAACAAAATGGTTAGATATAAACAAAGTAATAACAAGACCATCATGATGAGGATCCTGAATATCCACACGATCATCCTCATCAAAGGATATAACTTTCTCCTGTGTAAGGATTGAGGTTCGAATGGGTCTGTCCCCATTATCCATCTTCATTTCTTTAGCATGCCACATGGCTGCTGAAAAGGAAGTGCCACATATGTCTGACCCACCAGATATAAAGTTGATAATTTGTGCATCAGCAGGAGGAGCAGGAGCTCTTTCTGGAACCTTTTCAGGATCCTGGATCCTTGACTTTTTCCTTCCAAATAGCTCCTTCAAATGCCCTTTACTTAACAAATAACCAATCTCTTTCCTGACAGTGAGATGACCGAAATCTTCATGATAGGCACACCATTTGGATTTGTCTTTTGTGGCAGCTGACTTATCATTCTTTCTGGGCCATCTTGCTTTTTTACCTAGATTCTGCATTGCAAGGATTAGTTCATTGTTATCAACAGCAAAGCAATATTCAAAAATGTGTGGATAATCTTCATCATCCTCTTCTTGCTCCACTGCGTGCACGTTTTGATTAGCAGACTTATTGTATGATTTAGATTTGTTGTTCCTGAAATACGATCCTTACTTTTCCTGCTTTGAGGATCCCGACAGTCTTTCTTGGATCCTTTTATCATCCTATAAACGGATGAATCTAAGAGCCCTGGTTCTTACTTCATCAAGATTCCTGCAAGGGGTCATGACAAGATTATCATAGAATTGTGAATCCTTAAGTAAACCCATTTTGAAAGCTTCTACATCTGTAGCAATATCCAAATTAGCAATTTCCAAGGATTCTCTACTGAATTTAGTAATATAATCTCTAAGTGATTCATTTTGACCTTGTGTTACCCTATATAGATCACTAGTTAATCGTTCAAATCTCCTACTATAAGAGAATTGGCTATTAAATAAATTAACTAGATTAGCAAATGAAGTAACAGAATAAGGGGGAAGACTTAGCAGCCATTTAAGAGTTGATCCTGTAAGTGTGGATCCAAAACCCTTGCATAGACATGCTTCCTTAACCTTTCAGGAATGGGGTTGATTTCCATTCTCTCCCTGTATTGAGCTACATGCTCTTCCGGATCAGTTGTACCATCGTAGAGCTTCATGTTTGGTGTTTGAAACCTCTTCGGTATTTCTGCATCACAAATAGGTGGTGCGAAATGAGATATCCTGTGACTTCCATCTAGAATTTCAGGAATGGGTTTAACCACTCCTGGAACATTGGATATCATATCCTTGAGCTTTTGTAACTCTCTAGACATAGCTTGGTTGATTCATGTATCCTGCACGTGGCCATGGTTAGTATTATAAGTAGTATTTAAGGTGTTACCTCCTAATGGATTCATGGGTGGAATTCCTTATGTGAATCCGTATTGATGTAATTCTGGCATGATTGAGGGACCAGACGAAGCAATAGTTTGCATAGGGATGAAGTCTCCCAAGTGAATTTCTGAACTTCTGGGTTGTACACTCCTTAAGGATCCTTGATCCAGAAAGATGTTGGATCCTTGATACACCGAAGCTGGGGGTCTTGGAGGATAATCCATGGATCCGTGAGCCTAAGATGAGGATCCTTGAACCTGAGAGGAGGATCCTTGAACCTGAGAGGAGGATCCTTGACCCTGAGATAAGGATCCTGGATACTGAGAGTAGGATCCCTGGGTGGTCTGCATGCCCATGTATCCTCCTGAACTAGAGAAGGATCCTTGATGCTGGAAGGAGGATCCTTGAGGCTGAAGAGAGGATCCTGAAGGCTGGAAGTAGGATCCTTGAGCATGTGTCGTTGCCGATGATCCATAGCGTATACTCGATGATCCATCCTGGTATTGAACGCCATATGTTGTGGAGTGCTGGGTAGTTATGACTGGAGAATCAAAATTCAGTGATCTAGGCATCAATGGAGAGTGATCCTCCGCTGATATCTTCAATTTCTTGATTTCATCAATCTCTCGAAGGATCATGTCATTAGTTATTGTTTTGGTCAAAAAATCTGATGAGGATAAATGCAACCAAACTCTATGTCACGGGGTATGATGCTTGAAATGTAGAACAATGACAAGGATCACTTCAATGTAAATTGCACAAATAACACAAGGATTTATACGGGGAAAAAGCCCTTGATCAAGAGTTGATCTCCGGCACAAAAAACCCCGGGTGATGGAAACTACCGATCACCAAGCTCAAATAAATGAATAAATGTTTACAACTTCGGATAGTAACGAGCTAGGTACAAGGATCACTATCGTGAAATGTGTAAAAGTGAGTGAAAACGAATGAATGTTCGTCGAGAGCTTCAAGTGTACGAGTATACGAGAGTGTGTGTAGCTGAAAATGACTAAGTGTTCTCATTCTAGCTCGTTACTCCTTTTAAAATAGAAGTTAACTACAATAACTAACTATCCGACTTTTGTGCCAAGCTCCCACGTTCTCCACAACGTCCATTTTTGGTCAATCGTGTGCGAAATGCCCGTGGAATATTCCTTAGTACCGTTGCCAAGACCAAGTCAAGCTTGTTATTCCTGCGAAGTAATACAAAACACAAATAAACAATCGTCAGTACGAGGATCCTTAAAGTGATCCATGATCCTGATCCTGAAGCTCTTCTGAGGATCACTATCTGTCACAGAAGTAAGGATCATTAATTAGGATAACGAATAAGGATCACTAATTGTTAGAAAATCCTCCCCTAACAATTGCCCCCAAAATATAAGGAGTGATATGAAAAATGAGCGAGTTATGTTTTCTTGATCTTATCCGCAACTAACTATCGTAAATATAGCCGTTATTGTTGAACTATCCGTTGCAATCGTGACGTCACAGAAGTGACAACCCTGCACGATCATGATTATAAATAGGATATGGAGATAGGATCAAATGCATTTAAATTTCTAGAGAGACTCCCTTTATAACTGCATTCCGAAGACAATCAGGCACTCTCTCTTCATCTTCTTCCCTCTCTTGCTCTGTTTTCAGTTCTTTCCATCATTCCATCAAAGATGTTGCTCCGGAATTCCCCAGCCAAGGATCACCCGAAGAACAGCCCTCCGAAAAGCCAGGGGATCATCGAAGATTCCATTAAAGAATGCTGCTATTTCAATGATGCACAGATCGATAGGATCCGCCACTGCTTCCCGGCGAACACCGAGTTTAGACCTTTTGACCCCAATGCCCTGAGTGATCATATCTCCGACAAGTGGGTTGCTTTCCCCGTCACTCCGTTCACCATAGGCTATACATATCCTTTTCCAGCCTTCACCCAATCTTTCTTTTCCTTAACCGGCGTCTCTTATATTCAAGCCATGCCGATGATTTGGAGGGTTTTGTACACCCTTGAAAGGATCATCGAGCAGGAAGGGATAGACCTAGGAATGTCAGAGCTGGGAGAGCTATATAATCTTACTACCTTTGGTTCTCATCGCTATTTGTTTAAACGTAAACCCGGTGAGGAACACCCAATCTTCAAAGCCACCAAGAACGATGCTAATTGGAAGCGGCGTTTCTTTTTTATCAAGAGAGATTCTATTGAGGATAGAAAGGATCTACCCAAGAAATGGGCTACCCATGGTAGGGTGGTGGATCCTGAGAAGGATCACCAGAAACTTTCTTTTGATGTAAGGATCACTTATATTTTTGCTTTCTTGTTATGCAGCTATCACCGTCTCATACCTTAGATTGTCCCCTACTGCTAAGGAGAGGCTCCTTGCTTTCAAGAAACTTGATCCTGAGACAAGATCTTTCAAGACAACAACCCAAGATTCACAGGAGGTATCCTCAGGCTCTGTCACGATGTCAAGTAAGTATCCTTGTTTAAAATTTAAATAAATAGTGAAATATAAATTAAGAAAAGATACTTATCTTGTTTTGGTTGTGTAGGTGCTGGAAAATCCACCAAGTCTGCTTCAAAGTTCAATGTCACTGATCTCACTACTGTCAGATCCTCCAAGAGAAAAGCTCCTACCAGTCCGACAGCTTCGGTCCCCAAGGCACCCCTCAAAGGAAAGGCAATCAAGAAGAGAAAAGCCTCTGAAGCTGAGGATCTGCAGGGTCTGTCTCTGATCCGCCATCAATTCCTCGAGTACTTTAATGAGGTAAGGATCACTGTCTCTGCTCGTATATCCTGTTGACATATCCTGCTGATATATCCTGCTGATTTGAGGATCACTTAATCCTGACCTTATCCTTTATCCCTTTTGCAGAAATTCTCTGAGATTGAGGATTATGTTGGCCACGTTGAGGATCAGGATAAGAAGATTGTCGACCTCCAGCAGGTTGCAGTGCTTAAGGACCTTGCAATTGCTGATCTTCAGAAGGAAGTCCGGGATACCAAACAGGAGACGGCCAAGGTGCTGATCAATGTTGACTATGAGAAGCGTGAGATCACCGAAGACGCCAAAGTCTCTGCCGCCATAACAATGTACAAGACCAAGCTGCAAATGGCCTTGGAAGCTCAGGATCCTGCTTTTGACAAGAGCACCTGGGATGTTGAAGGCTGGAAGGCAAGGCTGGCTGAACTGGACGATGAAGAGGCTGAGGAGGTTGAAGAGATCCTGAAGATTGAAGCTGGAGGCAAGGGTGAAGGTGGTGAAACAAGTGGAGCTGGAGGTGGTAATGCAGCGAAGGCTTAGGCTGCATGATTGGGCGATGATGGACATTCTTAGACGCAGCCGGAGCCCAATTTTTAAATTTGGTAGTAGGTCTTTTGTGGTTGTGATGTCGAACAATTTAATGGTTTGTACTTGAACAATAGTTTTTAGGATTAAGGATCATGTATGATCCTTTGGACAATAGGCAGGATTGCAATTGGTGGAGGGATCCTCTGTTTTGGGGATGAAGGCATTGTGATCCTGCCGCCTTTATATTCCTGCACTACTTTTGAACTTATTATCATGGACACCCTTTACCTACCCCAGCGGACGGGCCACGTTTTGCTGGTAGAAGCTCGGGTAGGTAATTTTGACAACCTTTTAAGGGTTAGTCTTTTGTTAATAAATAAAATCTTAACCTTTTGTTGCTTATTTTGTGTTGTTATCCTTTGTTTTGATGCACATTTATTGAATAAACAATTTTGATCAAGTCAGATTAAAAATATTTTAGGATATGATCCATAATCAAATATCCTATAGTTAAAGAATCCCGAAAATAATATATTCTAAGGATCATAAGTCTAGTTGTCAAATTTTAAGGGTTATTCAAATAAATAATGAATAAAATTTAAAAATAGTTAAGGATCATACCTGAGGATCCAAGTTAGGATCCTAACCATAATCAGGATAACTACAAAATAAACCTTAGAAAGGAGTAAGGATCAAGGATCCCTAGTTGCTTATCTTCAAAGACCTGAAATAGAGCATAACTTGGGACTAAGCCACTATAAGATAAGAATTAGCAACTGGAGACAAGCCCAAGGATAACTGGGGACAAGCCCAAGGATCGTATGTAAACTGGAGTATGGCCCTAACTGGCGACTATCCAAACTTAGTGACATGAAAATGCCAAAACCTTAGCTAACGTGAAAACGTTAGAAACCTTAGGAACGGATGTATGGTACGTCTACCATTATACGTAGGATCCTAGGTATAGCCAGTACAATGGAATTATCAGCCCCTAAAGCGAGTACTGGTCCCACTGCCTTGAACTATACCAGGATCATCATGCGCTACAGGCGGAACTGGGGTCAAGCCCAAATAACTGAGGTTAAACCGAAAGATCGGATCGCTTCTGCAGATAACCAATATTTTGCTAAGGATACCTGAACTTTCAAAACTTAAAATCACGTGAGAGATGGATAAAGGACACATGATCCTTATCCTTATATGAGAAAATAAGGAAATGAAATAGTTCAAGATTAGGACATTACCAAAGTGAGGATCACCGATACTTTAAGGATCCTTTTAGGATATCCCTGACGTAAGGATCATCTGTGCCATGAGGATCCTGATCACATGAAATATTTCTTCAAGTGGACAGCATTCCAAACTCTTGGTAGCAAATCACCTTCCATGGTTAGCAATCTATATGCCCCCTTTCCTGCTTCAGCTTCAATCAAATAAGGGCCTTCCCATTTTGGATCCAATTTTCCATCAGCAGGATTGGTGGTATTCTGAAATGCTTTCCTTAATACCATATCTCCAACTTGAAACTTCCTGATCCTGACATTTTTGTTGTAAGCATCAGCCATTCTTTGTTGATAACTGGCCATCCTTATCCTAGCCATATCCCTGATTTCTTCAATAGTATCCAGGTCTTGAGCCAAGTTCTCATCATTTTCCTCAGGATCACGGGTACTTGTTCTAGCAGTTGGAACCACCATTTCTGTTGGGATCACTGATTCTGCCCCAAATACCAGGGAGAATGGTGTTTGACCAGTAGCATTCTTAGGGGTTGTCCTATCAACCCAAAGCACATAAGGTAGTTCTTCTGCCCATTTCCCTTTCTTGGATCCAAGCTTCTTCTTCAAATTGTTGATGATGATCTTGTTGGATGATTCTGCTTGACCATTAGCTTGTGGGTGGACTGGTGTTGATGTTATCATCTTAATCCCCCAACTATCACAAAAGTTAGTGGTTCTGCCCCCAATAAATTGGGAACCATTATCACATATAATTTCAGAAGGAATTCCAAATCTAGTTATAATATTTCTTTTAATGAAGGATATAACTTCCTTTTCTCTGACTTGGGCAAAAGCTTCAGCCTCTATCCACTTGGAGAAGTAATCAGTCATAGCTAGCATGAACACTTTTCCACCAGGTGCCTTGGGGAGCTTACCAACTATATCCATACCCCATCTCATAAATGGCCAAGAGGAGGATATAGGATGCAATAATTCAGCTGGTTGATGAAGGATATTGCTGTGTCTCTGACAAGGATCACATCTCTTAGCATACTCCACAGCATCTCTCTTCATGGTTGGCCAGTAGTATCCTGTCCTCAGGATCCTTGAGAATAATACCCTGCCCCCAGTGTGGTTTCCACAATCTCCTTCATGGAAGTCTTTTAAAACTTCTTGGATTTCAGGATCCTCAATGCATCTCAAGTATGGTCCTGCAAGAGATCGTCTATACAACATATTATTTAAAATTGTGAATTGAGATACCTTAGATTTGAAAGCCCTAGGGTTTTCTCCTGTAGGAATCTCTCCATGTTGTAAGTATCTCATAATTGGTGAGATCCATGATCCTGAATGGGATTGAGTATCCTCACTAGGGATAATTGCCGAATCATTTCCTATCTCCATAGCCACATGATCCTCGATAGCCGGGGTCAGGATATGGATAATAGGGATCTTGATATCCTCCGGGATCTTCAAGGATGATCCTAAGTTAGCCAATGCATCAGCCTCTGTATTTTCTTCCCTTGGTACCTGCGTTAAACTAAAGGAAACAAAAGAGAGTGCCAAACTTTTGACTATCTCTAAATATTTGGTTAGCTTTTCACCTTTAACAGCATAGGATCCATTAAAGTGGTTTGTAATTAATAATGAATCTACATGTACCTCAAGATACCTGATCCCCATATGCTTTGCAATTTGCAAACCAGCAATTAAGGCTTCATATTCAGCCTCATTGTTAGTGGTTTGGAACTCGCAAGCTATAGAGTGGGGTATTATGTCCCCCTGTGGCGATTTTAGTAGTATTCCAAGCCCTGTGCCTTTAACATTTGAGGATCCATCAGTATAGAGTATCCAGGAATCCTTAGTCTCCTCTAACTGCTGGACTTCTAACTCAGCTTCTTTTTGTAAATCACTACTGAAATCAGCCACAAAGTCAGCTAATGCTTGGGATTTGGTGGCTGTCCTAGGCTCATATCTTATATCATATGCACTTAGCTTCACTGCCCACTTAGCCATCCTTCCTGACATCTCTGGTTTCCTGAGGACATTCTTAATTGGGAAATTAGTTTTAACAATGATAACATGAGTTTCAAAATAATGTCTTAACTTAGTAGATGCCATAATTAATGCAAGAATAAGCTTTTCAAGGTGTGAATACCTGGATTCGGAATCAAGTAAACTTTTACTTACATAATAGACAGGATGCTGTGTACCTTCATGATCCTTAACAAGGACCACACTTACTGCTTTTGAGGATACTGCAAGATATAAGGATAGCACATCGCCTTTTTCTGGTTTCATCAAGGCCGGGGCTGAGGATAGATAATCTTTGAGGGCTCTTAAAGCATTTTCATGCTTCTCAGTCCACTCAAATTTCTTGTTCTTCCTTAGGATATCATAGAATTCTTTGCACTTCTCTGAGGATTTGGATATGAATCTGTTCAAAGCTGCTATCCTGCCTGTTAGCCTTTGAACATCCTTAGCATTGGCCGGAGATTTGATGTTCACTATTGCTTTGATTTGTTCCGGGCTAGCTTCAATGCCTCTCTTTGTCACCATATATCCTAAGAATTTACATGCTTTAACACCAAAGTGACATTTTGAAGGATTAAGTTTCATGTTATATTTGTCAAGGATATCGAATGCTTCCTCCAAGTCCCTTAGGTGATCCTCATCTTTTATGGATTTTACCACCATATCATCTATGTAAACCTCCATAGTTTGTCCAATCTGATCCTTGAACATCATATTCACCAGCCTTTGATATGTTGCACCTGCGTTTCTTAGTCCGAACGGCATAGCAATATAGCAGTATATACCAGTTGGAGTCATGAAGGCTGTATCCTCTTGGTCGGATGGTTCCATTTGGATTTGTTGGAATCCAGATGAAGCATCCATAAAAGTTAACAGTTCATGACCCGCAGTTGCATCCACCATGGAGTCAATGTGGGGTAATGGGAAAGGATCCTTGGGACATGCCTTATTTAAATCGGTAAAATCGACACATACCCTCCACTTTCCGTTTTTCTTTTGAACAACAACCACATTGGCCAACCATCTTGGATACTTGACCTCTCTAATCACACCTGCCCGGAGCAATTTCTCTACCTCTTCCTGGATAATGGCATTCCTTTCCGGTGCAAACTTTCTTCTCCTTTGATGGATTGGTTTGAAGGACCTGTCAATGCCGAGTTTGTGAGTGATTACATCTTTGGATATACCAGTCATGTCTTCGTGTTTCCATGCAAAGGTAGTCTTTCTCCTTTTGAGGAAGGATATGAGGTCTTCCTTCATACCGCCAAGGATCCCTGATCCGATATAGATTTTGGATTCAGGATCATCAGGATCCATGAGGATTTCTACCACATCCTGCTCTCTTGCCTCCAAGACATCCCTTGGAGGATACTTTGATTGCTATTGCTCCCTTGACTTCGAGGCTGGTTTCATCGATGAAGTATAGCAATTCTTAGCCTCCTGCTGATCACTATCAATCTTCACTATTCCCCAAGGACTAGGGAGCTTCACACATTGATGGTAGGTAGATGGTACTGCCTTCATATCGTGTATCCAGGGCCTGCCAAGGATAACATTACAACAAGATAAACAGTCAATAACACAAAATTTTTGATAAGAGTGTAGGCCTTCGATGTATATTGGGAGTTTAATGTCCCCCAGGGTATTCTTAGTTTCGCCACTAAATCCCACGAGCACGGAGGATCTTGGTATGATATCGGATTCAGGGATACCCATCTTCTTTAGAACATCAAGCTGGATAATGTTCACTGAACTTCCTCCGTCTATAAGGATCCTGCGGACAAAATGATTAGAAATGAAAAGAGTAATAACTAAACCATCGTGATGAGGATCCTGGATATCAACACGATCATCCTCATCAAAGGTTATGACTTTTCCTTCGGAGACACTTGATTTTCGAACTGGTCTTTCTCCACTATCCATCTTAGTTTCCTTTGCATGCCTTTTTGCTGCTGAGAAGGATGTGCCACAAATGTCTGATCCTCCAGAAATAAAGTTTATTACTTGTGCATCTGCTGGAGGGGCTGGAGCTTTCTCAGGGATCCTTTCAGGATCCTGAGTCCTTGACTTTTTCCTACCCAACAACTCTTTCAGATGCCCCTTGCTCAACAAGTATCCAATTTCCTTCCTTAGTGCAATGCATTCTTCTGTGAGATGCCCAAAGTCTTCATGGTATGCACACCACTTCGATCTATCCTTAGTTGTAGCTGGCCTATCATTTTTTCTGGGCCATCTAGCTTTATCACCTAGATTCTGCATCGCAAGGATTAGTTCATTGTTATCAACACAAAAACAATATTCAGAAATTGGAGGATAATCCTCATCATCCTCTTCTTGATCAACAGAATGCACGTTCTGGTTATCAGATCTGTTGTAGGATCTGAATTTGTTGCTCCTGAATGAGGATCCTTGCTTATCCTGCTTTGAGGATCCTGCTAACCTCTCCTGGATCCTCTTGTCATCCTCTAGCCGGATGAACCTAAGTGCTCGGGTTCTTACCTCATCTAAGTTCCTGCATGGTGTCATAACAAGATCATCATAGAACGACGAATCCCTAAGCAATCCCATTTTAAAGGCCTCAACAGCCGTGGCTATATCTAAGTTGGGAATGTCTAAGGATTCCTTACTGAATTTGGTAATGTAATCCCTTAATGATTCATTATGACCCTGGGTTATCCTATATAGATCACTAGTTAATCGTTCAAATTTTCTACTACAAGAAAACTGATTATTAAACAAGTTAACTAGATTAGCAAATGAGGTAATAGAGTAGGGGGAAGACTTAGCAGACATTTGAGAGCTGATCCAGTAAGAGTGGATCCGAATCCCTTGCACAGGCATGCTTCCTTTAACCTTTCTGGGATTGGATTGATCTCCATCCTCTCCCTGTATTGTGCTATGTGTTCTTCAGGATCCGTCGAACCATCATACAGCTTCATTGTTGGCACATGGAACCTCTTGGGTATCTCAGCATCACAGATTGGTGGTGCAAAAAGAGATATCTTGTGGCTCCCATCTGCAATCTCCGGGATAGGTTTGACCACTCCTGGAACACTTGATATCATATCCTTTAGCTTTTGCAATTCTCTGGCCATGGCATGATTGATACCTGGATCCAGCATAAGACCATGGTTAGTAGTATAAGAATTATTAAAAGTGTTACCTCCCATCGGATTCAAATTAGGAAGAATGGATGTTAATCCATATTGTTGGGGCTCTGGAATGATCGAGGGACCAGTAGAAGCATTGGTCTGCATTGGAATAAAATCTCCTTGATGGACATCTGAACTTCCTGTTTGCAAACTCCTCAAGGATCCTGGCATCTGGAAGGATCCCTGAAACTGGGACGATCCTGGAACAAAGGAGGATCCTTGAACCTGGGATGATCCTGGAACAAAGGAGGATCCTTGAACCTGGGATGATCCTGGAATAAAGGAGGATCCTTGAACCTGGGATGATCCTGGAACAAAAGAGGATCCTTGAACCTGGGATGATCCTGGACCAAAGGAGGATCCTTGAACCTGGGATGATCCTGGAACAAAGGAGGATCCTTGAACCTAGGATGATCCTGGAACAAAGGAGGATCCTTGAATCTGCTGCATTCCTGAATATCCTCCTGAATTCGTGAGGGATCCCATATGCTGAGGATAGGATCCCGCTGGCTGGAAATATGAACCTGATGCCTGGGTCACTGTTGTTGTTCCGTAGTGCACTCCTTTTGGTCCACCCACATATTGAACATCTGGAACCACTGATGGCTGAGAAGTAATCACCGGAGTATCAAAATTCAAAGATCTGGGTATCAGTGGGGAACGATCCTCTGTCGTTTTCTTTTGTTTCTTAATTTCGTCAATCTCCCGGAGGATCCTTTCGTTGGTCTTATCCTGCTCTTGTGCATGATTCCTCATCTGCAAAATCAAGGCATAGAGATCATTAGTAGTAGGATTAGTTGAAACAGAAGAAGTAGGTGGTTTTGAGAAAATGGGAGTTGGTTTCTTCGCAGCATTCTCAGTATTCTTCTGGGATCCAGAAGGTGGTGGAGGCAAAGGAGGAACGCCTTGTGAAGAAGTGAATGAGGGCATCAGGTTTGAAGCATTCTTCGCCGAGGAAGCCATTTGCTTGGTTGTAGTGAACTGAAATGAGCACAGCAATACGAATTTTTCTAAGAATGAAGCACCAATTGCCCCACGGTGGGCGCCAAACTGTTTTGGTCAAAAAATCTGATGAGGATAATGCAACCAAACTCTATGTCACGGGGTATGATGCTTGAAATGTAGAACAATGACAAGGATCACTTCAATGTAAATTGCACAAATAACACAAGGATTTATACGGGGAAAAAGCCCTTGATCAAGAGTTGATCTCCGGCACAAAAAAACCCCGGATGATGGAAACTACCGATCACCAAGCTCAAATAAATGAATAAATGTTTACAACTTCGGATAGTAACGAGCTAGGTACAAGGATCACTATCGTGAAATGTGTAAAAGTGAGTGAAAACGAATGAATGTTCGTCTAGAGCTTCAAGTGTACGAGTATACGAGAGTGTGTGTAGCTGAAAATGACTAAGTGTTCTCATTCTAGCTCGTTACTCCTTTTAAAATAGAAGTTAACTACAATAACTAACTATCCGACTTTTGTGCCAAGCTCCCACGTTCTCCACAACGTCCATTTTTGGTCAATCGTGTGCGAAATGCCCGTGGAATATTCCTTAGTACCGTTGCCAAGACCAAGTCAAGCTTGTTATTCCTGCGAAGTAATACAAAACACAAATAAACAATCGTCAGTACGAGGATCCTTAAAGTGATCCATGATCCTGATCCTGAAGCTCTTCTGAGGATCACTATCTGTCACAGAAGTAAGGATCATTAATTAGGATAACGAATAAGGATCACTAATTGTTAGAAAATCCTCCCCTAACAGTTATGTCCTGCTGCTGCATGTAATCCTTCATCTGCAAAATCAAAAAATAAAGATCATTGTTAGTAGGACCAGAAGAAGCAGCAGTAGTTGCTTTTGAGAAAATGGGGGGTTTGTTTCTTCGCAGCATTCTCAGCATTCTTCTGGGATCCAGAAGGTACAGGAGGCAAAGGTGGAATGCCCTGTGAAGAGGTGATCGTCGTCATGGAACTTGAAGTGTTTTTCGCTTGAGAAGCCATGTAGTTGAAGATAATGAAGAGAAATGAATGAAATGAACAAAATTTCTCAGAATTGAAGAACCAATTGCCCCACGGTGGGCGCCAAACTGTTTTGTTCAAAAATCACACAAGGATAATGCAACCAAATCCGATTTTGTGAGGTGTGATGCTTGATTAGATGATCAAATGTATGAGCAATGAATGAATGAAATGAATGTTGAACACAAGGATTTATACGAGGAAAAAGCCCTTGATCAATGTATGATCTCCGGCACAAAAAACCTCGGATAGTGAAAACTATCACTATCAAGTATATTGATTAAACAAGTTTACAACTTCGAAAAATCATCCCATCACCCACGATCACCACTAACGGTCACTAGCTCGTGCACGTGTTGAAAATATAGAGCATATTCCCCTAGAATCTCGCGTGGAATAAGTCTTCTTTGAAACATACCTACAAAACAAGCCAAAAGGTGATGGAAACAATTGTTAAGTTAGAATAATAATCCCGTATCCTTATTCCCGCAGCGTCTCCTGAGGATCCTTAATTCAAACTGAAATGAGGATCCGTGATCCATGCTACACTTAAGGATCCGTGATCCATAGGCTATAAAATTCTATCCCTAATACCAGTAGGGGTCATAAAGGCTGTATCCTCTTGATCAGATGGTTCCATCTGAATTTTTTGGAATCCAGATGAAGCATCCATGAAAGTCAACAACTCATGACCCGCGGTAGCATCCACCATGGAGTCAATGTGGGGTAATGGGAAATGATCCTTGGGACATGCCTTGTTTAAATCAGGGAAATCGACACATACCCTCCACTTTCCATTTTCTTTTGAACAACAACCACATTGGCTAACCACCTTGGATATTTAACCTCTCTAATCATGCCTGCTCGGAGCAGTTTATCTACCTCCTCCTGGATGATGGCATTCCTTTCAGGTGCAAACTTTCTCCTCTTTTGATGTATAGGTTTGAATGACCTGTCAATGCCAAGTTTATGAGTGATAATATCTTTAGAGATACCTGTTATATCCTCATGCTTCCAGGCAAAGGTAGTTCTTCTCCTCTTGAGGAAGGATACTAGATCCTGTTCAACATTATCGAGGATCCCGGATCCTATGAAGACTTTGGATTCAGGATCCTGAGGATCCATCAGGATATCCTTCACATCTTGTTCTCTTGCCTCCAGGACATCTCTTGGAGGATACTTTAATTGCTATTGTTCCCTAGGTCTTGAGGCTGGTTTCATTGATGAAGTGTAACAATTTTTGGCTTCTTGCTGATCACTTTCTATCTTCACAACACCCCATGGAGTAGGGAGTTTAACACACTGATGATATGTAGATGGAACAGCCTTCATGTCATGTATCCATGGCTTGCCAAGGATAACATTGCAACAGGATAAGCAATCTATAACACAAATTTTTTTAAAAGAATTAACTCCCTCTATGTAAATAGGAAGTTTAATGTCCCCCAATGTGTTCTTGGTTTCCCCACTGAATCCCACAAGAACTGATGATCTTGGGATAATTTTTGATTCAGGGATGTTTATCTTCTTGAGGACATCAAGTTGAATGATGTTCACTGAGCTTCCTCCATCTATCAGATGAGGATCCGAATATCCACACGATCATCCTCATCAAAGGATATAACTTTCTCCTGTGTAAGGATTAAGGTTCGAATGGGTCTATCCCCATTCTCCATCTTTGTCTCTTTAGCATGCCTCTTGGCTGCTGAAAAGGAAGTTCCACATATGTCTGATCCACCAGAAATGAAGTTGATAATTTGTGCATCAGCAGGAGGAGCAGGAGCTCTTTCTATAATCTTTTCAAGATCCTGGATCCTTGATTTTTTCCTTCCAAACACCTCCTTCAAATGCCCTTTACTAAACAAGTAACCAATCTCTTTCCTGAGTGCTATGCATTCATCAATGAGATGACCGAAATCTTCATGATAGGCACAACATTTGGATTTGTCTTTTGTGGCAGCTGGCTTATCACTCTTTCTGGGCCATCTTGCTTTTTCACCTAGATTCTGCATTGCAAGGATTAGTTCATTATTATCAACAGTAAAGCAATATTCAGAAATCGGTGGATAATCTTCATCATCCTCTTCTTGTTCCACTACATGCACATTTTAATTATCAGACTTGTTGTATGATTTGGATTTGTTGTTCCTGAAATAGGATCCTTGATGCTGGAAGGATCCTTGATGCTGGAAGGAGGATCCTTGAGGCTGAAGAGAGGATCCTGAAGGCTGGAAGTAGGATCCTAGAGCCTGTGTCATTTCCATTGATCCATAGCGTATACTCGATGATCCACCCTGGTATTGGATGCCTGATGTTGTGGAACGTTGGGTAGTTATGACTGGAGTATCGAAATTCAGTGATCTAGGCATCGATGGAGAGTGATCCTCCGCTGATCTCTTCAATTTCTTGATCTCATCAATCTCACGAAGGATCCTGTCATTAGTTTTGTCCTGCTGCTGCATGCAATCCTTCATCTGCAAAATCAAAGAATACAGATCATTGTTAGTAGGACTAGAAGAAACAGCAGTAGTTGATTTTGTGAAAACGGTGGTTGGCTTCTTCGCAGCATTCTCAGCATTCTTCTGGGATCCAGAAGGAGCAGGAGGCAAAGGTGGAATGCCCTGTGAAGAGGTGGTCGCCTGCATGGAGCTTGAAGTATTCTTTGCATGAGAATCCATGCAGTTGAAGGCAATGGACAGAAATGAATGAAATGAACAGAGTTGAAGCATCAATTGCCCCACGGTGGGCGCCAAACTGTTTTGGTCAAAAATCACACAAGGATAATGTAACCAAATCTGATTTTTGTGAGGTTAAGTGCTTAAATGATGAACAATTGAATGAATGAATATCAAATGAAATCAATGATGAACACCGAGATTTATACGAGGAAAAAGCCCTTGATCTTTAGAAGATCTCCGGCATAAAAAACCTCGGGTGATGGAAACTATCGATCACCATCTATATTGCATAAAAAAGATTACAACTTTGGATGATAACAAGCTCAATACAGCGATTTCTAGTGTGTTTGTGTGTGTGTTCGCCAATGTTGATCAGAGAAATCGAATACATGGTGTTGTCTAACTAAAAATGAGCTTATTACCCCTTAAAAGATAGAAAAAATCAAGTAACAAACTTTCCGAAAAATGTGCAAGTCACCCATGTTCTCCAAAACGGTTATTTTTCATCAAGCACGTGCCTATATGAAGCATATTCTACGAGATTCCAGCAAAGACTAAGTCCATGTCGTCCATTACCTGCATGTCACGTTAAAAACGTGACAATTGTTAAAAACATAAACAATAGTAAGGATCATGGATCCTCAGACTCCCTGCATTATCCATTAAGGATCCGTGATCCATGCCCAGTCTCAGGATAGATGATTCTTAGCATAAAATTCATGCCCTAATAGTATGGTTGATGGATTTCGGTTATTTATTTGTAATGTTTGTTTAAATTGTTCGTTATGTATTACATGTTCAATTTGTTTGGTTTGTTGTTTTATATAAATGTTTGTATCCGACTTGACACGTTTAAATATTCTTAACGATTATTTAATTGAAAACAATAATTCAAATTACGGTTATTGAGACAGACCGGTTAACTAAAACTTGACACGTTAATTGTAGAAATTGACACGTAGATCGAGACGAACCGGTTAATTTGTATTGACACGTAGATTGAGACAAACACTTTAACAAAAAAAAACGCTTTATTTTTAAAACAAAAAATATTTTATCAGCATGTTTATAAACATGTTATAATAATAGTCAACAAAAAAACGTTTTGTACAAAAAAATCTGATTTTTTTATAAAGTTTATCAATATTTAATAATAATAGTTAACAAAAAACAAACTTTATAAAAAAAGGCTATACACGTCATATAGTCCCATACCTTTCATTCCAACCTTGCTTTTTCACCCAAAATAATACCACATGCCTTATACGACACGTATAGCACTATACTCATTGTATAAGGCACGAGAGGATGTCAAAATAAATTTGGGTTACCAATTAATTCAAGCCTTTAATGTTATGTGTTTAATATAAATTTCAAAAGACAATGAGGAAATTGGACGTTCCTGGTTGACGTTTATGTTTTTAAAAAATTATGGGTTACCAATTAATTCAAGCCTTTAATGTTACGTGTTTAATATAAATTTCAAAAAACAATGAGGGAATTCGGCGTTCCTGGTTGACGTTTATGTTTTTAAAAAATTATATTTCTATTTCTATATATAACAAATAACGTAGGATCTTATGAACAGTGTACCAATTGACCAGGTTTAGGTTGTTATTTACTATTCTGCCATCAACCTTTATTATTTGAAAAAAGAGACTGAGAGATAAACCAAACTGGTGTTCGCTTTTATGTTTTCGGACAAGCCAAACCGATAATAACCAAACTCTTGCCGCGTTGCGTGAGGAAAAACGACTACACTCCCGCCGCGAAGCACGGGAAAAAAAGCTAGTTAGACATATTTATCGTGCTTGGTCTTCTTTTGATCTCATCAAGTATTCCAGATGTTCTTTTGATTTCATTAAGTATTCCAAAATTTTAATATGGTGTGTGGGCTTGTTGACGTTTGTGTTTTTTAATATTTATATTAGACATATTTTCGTACTTGGCGTTCATTTGATTTCATTTAAGTATTCCAAAATTTTAATATGGTGTCGTTATAATACATCTAAACATTTTAATATAATGGAGGTAAATGACTGAAATTAAAGATGATTAAAAAATAACAAGATTTCTTAATGTTTTAATAATATTATTATTGAATGCACTTGTCAATAACTGAAAAAGTTTGTTTTGTATTTGTCCAACGTACACTCAAGTTTAATAAGTAAGGGTCAACGGGATGGAAGCGCGGCGAAGGGCGCTGAACCATTTCAATGCGCAAGGAACACTGCCGTCGTTCTCCTTTACCGCGCGGCAAGGCAGAAAAGCGGGAGATGTTCACCGCATGGAAAAGATGAACGTTGGGCATGCTTTTTGACTTCAACGGCTATATAGCCGTTACTTTATTTAAAGGTTTTTTATATATTTAAACTATATAAACCTAACCCATTTTAGACAAATTCACACAAATCCATTTCCTCATTTCTCCAAAACTAAATGTCTACCCCTATTTTATTTAAAAATGGTGGAAGAAATACCATTGTTTTTCTCACCCGATAGCAATGATTCATCCGATAGTAGCATAAGTTTTTTTTCCAAAAACTGATCGACGAAGCCGAACTACAAGACACGGGCACATCTAGTAAGAAACGTTATCTTCGTCGTGATAGTGAGAGTGACCACGAAACCCTTATGGCGGATTATTTTGTCGAGGAACCGAAATACGAAGATACTTTTTGTCATAGGTTCCGTATGTCAAAAAGTTTGTTTCTAAAAATTGTGAGCGACGCGCAACCAAATAACCCGTGGTTTGAAGAGGGCATAGATGCGAGAATGAAGAAGGGTTTTACACCGTTGCAATAAGTTACATCGGTTATTAAAAACTTGCAACCGGTAACCCTCCAGACGAGAACGACGAGTATTTACATATGGCTGAAAAGACTAATGACCGTCGTTAGGGTCAATCAAAAAACTAATTAAACTACGTAGATAGCGTAAGTAGGGTATCGTATCCACGGGGAATTTGTGGTTAGCGTAGAAGATTTTAACTAGAACTAGAATTATCTAACTTGAGGGTTTGATTAATTGATTTTAAAAACAATAAAACTAATTAGAAAAGTTGTGATCAATATGAGAAAAACGCAACCCCTAGCCGGAATTCTAATTGTTTGTTTAACACAAAAACATGTTTATAAATTCAAAACACCACAAAGACATGGCCTTGGGATTAATGGATTTGATTAGTTATTAGAGATAGTTTTTAACATTCACCGTACAATCTAACAATCCGTTCAGTTATATCAATTACCCACCAAATTACCAACCTGCTAACAACGCAAGTATGTTGCCAATACGCTTGATAAAACGATAAATAATTCAAATATAATAAAACGTTGCACAAAGCCAACACAAGTAGTCAAGATTTACCAGTTATACGAATCCACAAACAAAGTTTAGTGTCAAACAAAACAATTTCTCATCCGGACGGAAGCTACAAGTGGTTTAGCCGCACATGCTTATCTTTACCGCATCAATTGTCATCCCGAGTTGGTTGTACATGAGAACTAGTTTGAGAGATGTGAAAGTATGAAAAAAATTCGTCCCTTGATGTGTTGTGCGACGGCTGATATCTCAAAAAGTCTCCTCCCCTCTTTGTTTTTCTTTTTTTTTTCATGAATAATGTCATATATCATTTACTTTAGGGTTTGAATTGAATATGTCGGCTGTTCATTCCCAAAATTATGAATATGATTGTAGGTAATAATTTAATGCTTCATTTGTCCTTTTCCTTTTGCATGTGACGGCTGCCAATTGATTTGAAAAAGTGACGCCCTCGTAATCAAATTTGGTAAGGGTCGTATTATTGGCGCACCTTGATGATTAAATCGAGACACTCAAAACGCATCGTACAGGCCTATACGATGCGTATTGAGGTGGGTTCAAACTTCTATGTCTGTCAAAGGCAGCCATTGTCCCCTACCAAAAAGTAATACGCATCGTATAGCCCTATACGATGCGTATTGAGGGTGTCGATTTAATTTTTTAATTTTTGCAAGGTAACTTCCTGTCACGCGGTAGCTTTCCGTCACGCGAACGAAGAAGCAGCACTTTGGACATTTGTTGGTCTTCAAACATCTAGGAAACATTATTTGAGAATACCCCTGAATTTATCGAAGCTGTAGAATAAGATCCTCTACTGTTGGATTATCATCTTTCAACATCATTTTCCCTAAATTTATCGATTATGTTTTTCAACAGGGATGTAATGCAATGATTCCTCTCAATTGAATAGACTGACACTTGCTTCATAGGACTCACTTGAAAAACCGAGATAACAGCTCCGGTTTCATCAGCGGCATTTCGAACAGGAGAGTTGAAAAAACTGCAATTGGAATTGATCTTGGAACAACATACTCTTGTTACCATATTCTTGGTTCAATACCAACTCATCTTTAGTAGTGTTTGTTTGAGAACCTGATTCAGATACACAACGGTTCTCCAATTCCAGATCAGCAAGCAAATACACAACGGTTCTCCAATTCCAGATCAGTAAGCACTAAATTAACAACGGTTCTCCAATTCCAGATCAATAATGTAAGGAGAAGTGTTGAGATAACGGACATCCATCAAGCTCAAAAAGAAAACTTGTGTTTCCCATAGTCACAAACGATTGCGGTTTGTATTTCGCATAGCCACCGTTTCCGTAGTAAAAAACGGTTGCGGTTTGCCCGAGTAGAGATCTGAATCGGCGTGCATTGTTTAAATCTGAATCAGGTTCTCAAACAAACACTACTAAAGATGATCCGAATCAGGTTGTTAATTTTAATGAAGCATTGAAGATTGAATATGCAAACCGCATCCATTTTGTATACGGAAACGGTAGCTATGGGAAATACAAACCCGACACGTCTTCTGTGATGATTCGAAACATTCCGAATAACTAGCAGAAGAATCCGACACGTCTTCTGCTAGTTACTCTTTTCAGCAGCCATTTTTCCTTTTCCTTCAATTTCGAGAACATTCTCCCTAACATGAGAAACGAATGAGATTTCGAGCAGTTCGTCGATGACATAATAGATAAAGATCCTGACACATGTAACATCTAATTATATTCCTACATCTATATCTTTTGTCATGACAAACTATGTGACATGTGTCTAGTCCAGTGGTCCCGGTACTATTTGTGTATGCATTCTTTTGGTAGTTAATAAAACGAAAGCTATCAACGCGGGGATGGGTACAGAACCCGACATGTCTTCCTGAATATGAATCTGAAAGTTAACTTTGACTTATAAAACCCACTAGCAAAATAAGCGCTTTTATCATGTTAGGGAGAATGTTCTCGAAATTGAAGGGAAAGGAAAAATGGTTGCTGATGTTTTTCAGTATTCGGATTTTGTTGGTTTGTTTCCAGCTAGGGTTTAGAATGGTATCTTTGCTTCGTCCACTAGAACTATTTGTGTATGCATTCTTTGCTATAATAGGATGGATGTGACACACACAGATAGATAAATATCTGATTGTTTCAGATTGCTATAAATGCACACAACTAATTTGACAACTGTGTCAGCTTATTAAAAGTATAAATCACCTCCAATCATTTCCTAGTCAAATCACACACTATAAAGTTTAAACTTATCGTGTGTTGCAGTTTGGAAAGATGACATAATAGAGATCTAAATAACAAACTGTGGAGAACTTGTTTGCGTTATCCATCAACATAAGCTAAAATACTCTAAAATTAACAAGGCGGTCTCTTTGTTGCGTACTGATTATTGAAAAAATTTGTTGAAATCGAAGAAAAGAGTAAAAAAGATGAATTGAGGCGTACATTAGGAACAAGAAGTCCAACAATCCGTTTATTATCTGTTGTTGTCTAAAACAATATGAATGCACACAACGAATTTGACAACTGTGGAGCGTGATCAACTACTTTGGGTATATTCGAAACCAACTAAAATACGTTGGGTATATTCAAAACCAACTAAAATACGTTAAAATACGCTAAAATTACATTACAATACGCTAAAATACGCTAACTTACGTTACAATACGTTAAAATATGCTAACTTACGTTACAATACGTTAAAATACGCTAAAATACGTAAAAATACCCTAAAATTGGTTAAAATAAGCTAAAATACGTTAGAATACGCTCAAATCGTCAAAAATACTATTAAATACGCAACAATATGTTAGACTACGTCAAAATACGAAAAAATACGTCAAAATACGCGACTAACGATATTTACACACACGTAAACATATAACACGGCACTATGGAGTCCAAGTGGATTTCAACAAAACTGTACGTAATCATTGAATACGATATTCGCACGCAACCGAACGGCACCGAAACGACTTATGTTGAAGGTATACGTCATAAAACGACAAAATATGCGCAAGTTCGGCAAAAACCGAGGGAAACACGATAAAACTAAATTTGAAATAATGCCCAATACGATCGTATAGGCCTATGCCGTATCGTATATCAGCCTAATACGCATCGTATAGGCCTATACGATGCGTATTAAACTTTGAATTTTCTCAAAAATGCCCCTGAATTTATCAGAAAAACAGGGGTATTTCAGTAAATTCATCGTTCAATAAACATCGTATAGGCCTATACGATACGTATTGAACTATAAATTTCTCAAAAATGTTTCAAAACAAGGGTTCCATCATTACAACCACTTGTTTTCAACGGAGATGTAATGCAATGATTCCTCTCAATTGAATAGACAGACACTTGCTTCATAGGACTCACTTGAATCGTCTAGGAAGTACTGAACAACAGAAATAACAGCTTCGGTTTCATCAGCTTCATCGTTTACCGTCGAATGCATCCTTATTTTTGTGAATCGCACAAACAAGCATGCCTTGAACGAGTCTAGAACACTCGTAATCCTCAACCGGCTTTGAAACCGGACGGAATCTACGAAGAAACTGTTCGATTTCACAGTGAGTGGAGAAATTAGCGACGGAGAAACTATTCGACACAGAAACTGTTCGATTTCACGTTGAGTGGAGAAATTACAAGTTTTCAACAAAATTTCATTCTGCTGTGAACTTCTTCTCTATGAAATGTCTCACTTAACAAGAGAAGCAACTAAAAGAGCGGTGAACGGTATTTAACGTACACACCGCATTCGAAGATCCTTACATTAGACACAATTTGTTGGAATTTGTGGATTTCAGTTGGTTCAGATATCTATTCGATCATCTTTCCTCACAATTTGGATCTCTATTCGGTCATCAAACAGGCATGCCTTGAAGTACTAAATCAACATAAATAACTAAAATAACATCTTTGGAATCTATTAACCCATAATTTGTTGGAATTTGTAGACAGACACTTGCTTCATAGGACTCACTTGATTCGTCTCGGAAGTACTGAACAACAGAAGGATGAGATATCGGCAGTTAGCTCGAAGAAGTTTCTCTCAATCAGGTGTTCCAATAGATTCTCCCTTTTAACAATGTCCTGTTAATTGTTGGAAATTTGTGGATTTTGGTTGGTTCAGACAGACACAATTTGTTTTCAACGGGGATGTAATGCAATGATTCCTCTCAATTGAATAGACAGACACTTGCTTCATAGGACTCACCTGAATCGTCTCGGAAGTACTGAACAACAGAAGGATGAGATATCGGCAGTTACGAGATTCTTCGAGAATTAGAAAAGGAGAAAATACGGAACGGCAAGGGTAGTATGAGTCTGAGTCCATTGTGGTTCGTGTCAGGTTTGTATTTCCCATAGCCACCATTTCCGTAGTAAAAAACGGTTGTGGTTTTGCACATTCAATCTTCATTGCTTCATTATAATTAATAATGCAGTCTCGATTGAAGATGTAATTGCAAGACTGTTTGTCGGGCTTCCAATGCTCACACAGGGTGATAAACAACGCTGATATTGAACGGATTATTGAACCAAGAAAGTCATTGGACTGCCGCAGATGAAGTCAAATGTGATCAAACTTGGACATCAGACGTAAATCTTGAAGAAACGGAACATAATCCCAGATTGTCTAAATAAGCGCTTTTATCATGTGTGATCCAGAGGTCGGTCTCGGGTGGGCATAAGATCCGTGGGCCCTATTGTCAGATTATTGAACCAAGATAGTCATTGGACTGCCGCAGATGAAGTCAATGTGATCAAACTTGGACATCATAAGTAAATCTTGAAGAAACGGAACATAATCCCAGATTGTCTAAAGAAGCGCTTTTATCATGTGTGATCCAGAGGTCGGTCTCGGGTGGGCATAAGATCCGTGGGCCCTATTGTCGGATCTGTGACTCCGTGGAAGATGTGATTAAGGTAAGCGTGCCGTATCATGTGTCATAAAATGGAACATAATCCCAGATTGTCTAAAGAAGCGCTTTTATCATGTGTCATATTAGAGTAGTATGAGTCTGAGTCCATTGTGGTTCGTGAATGTTTCGAATCATCATAGAAGACGTATCGGGTGAGTTGTGGTTGATTTATAGGAGGAGGTTATGAAACGAATATATGTTTATGCGAATTTAAAGGACAATACTGACAGAGGTGCTGGTCTTTTCTCCCACTGTGCAAACTTGAAAAATCTCACCATAACACATCTAATATGACACATGATAAAAGCGCTTCTTTAGACAATCTGGGATTATGTTCCGCAAATTGGGAACCACATATTCGTGTGTAGAAGCTTGGAAAGATAAACGAATAGAGATCTGTATATACACCCTTGGTATTTGTTTTCCCCATGACACATGATAAAAGTGCTTCTTTAGACAATCTGGGATTATGTTCCGCAAATTGGGAACCACATTATAGACTGGTGGGCTTGAATGGTTTTAATAATACTTGAAAATGGAAATAATCGTGTCAAGATCTGTATCTATCATATCATCGACCAACTGCTCGAAATCCCTTTCATTTCTCGGGTTCGCATTCGACACAACACAACAAAAAATAAATTCAAAAAAACAGTGGCCTGATACGCATCGTATAGGCCTATACGATGCGTATCAAGCCCGCCGCCAGACATAACCTGCACCTATCAGTCTGCCATATCTTTTACTTTATTTCAATACGCATCGTATTGGCCTATACGATGCGTATTGAATTGAAAAAGTGTGTAGATAGACAGGGGGTGTGCCATTAGAAAATCCATTTGGTTTTTATATAAAAAATCCCGCTGTGACATGAGCCGAGCGACGCGGACCGAACTCGAGACACCCCCGCTTGTCGCGGAATTCTTTTCTTGACCGACTTCTCATTTTAATTAGCCTACATCACTTTGGATTGCCCAGTGCATCGTGGATGTCTTCAAATAACCTGTCGTGTGTCGCCTATGATGTTCCAATGAGTTCTTCCGTTTCGTGTCTCGTTTTCATGGTTGGCCCTGAAGGTGGACGGGGAGGACCACCGGCCAGGGCCCGATATTTCGAAGAGCACATTATTTTTTTAAAAACTTCGATATGTATATTTAAAAATAAATAAATTAATAGGGTATACTCATACAAACACCAATATAGGCTCACTTACAAAACTATTTTCATGGTTTAGATTAGTTATTAGCCCATTGGCATTAGGTTTAGACCTTTAGTGAGCCCAATACCCAATTTCGTAAGCCCTAAGGGCACGTTTTTTCGAGCTCGAATAGGGTACATGAATTCTCAGGGCCGGCCCTGCTCGTTTTGGCTTGTCGAACCCGCTTTTCGGCTCACTTCTCTTGTTTAACTTCGTTTAGTACCTATTAAACAAAAACATCAATACACACTTAAATAAATAATAACACACAACTTAATACATTTAATATACTAAAACCCAACGCGAACTGATGTAGTATACGACTCATTTTAACCCGACATCAAGGACTTCCCGCGAGTGTCTAGAATATTTCTGCGAAACGGTATGTAAAATAAACGCTCCCAAGTTCTTACATAGGCCAACAAGCCACGACATAGCGCTTTTATACCAAGCTCATGAGGATAAACATCACCTTACTGGTATGATGGGTAGCCTTGATTGCACCCATTTCGTATGGAGAATGTGTCCCCCAGAGTTTCGGGCCCAATATATGAGGGGAGATCACCGCTACCCTACAGTTATGCTCGAAGTGATGGACTCTCAAGATTTGTGGTCTGGCATGTTTTTTGCGGTCCACCAGGTGCACAAAACGACATCAATGTGCTTCAGCAATCTCCATTATTTCATACTAAACGAAATGAAACGGCCCCAAAATATCCATTTTACGTTAACAACCACTTATACAATCGTGGTTACTATCTCGTGGATGGAATTTACCCTACATGGTCCGTGTTTGTCAAATCATTTCCATATCCTCACAAACTGGATGAAAAGAAGTTCAAGAAGCAACACGAGACGGCAAGAAAAGACGTGGAACGAACTTTTGGTGTTTTGAAGTCAAAATGGGGTATAATGAATCGGCCAATGCGTGCTAGGAGTGTGAAAAAAATTAGGTATGTGGTGTATACGTGTATTATTTTACATAACATGATTTTAAAAGACGACGGAAACGCGATAGCACCGGTACACATTCGGGATCCTCTAGTCGATCCCGCTCTCGATAACAGTGTGTTAAACGAGCTTATGGATGAAGATACGCATTGGAGACTAAAACATGATCTCGTTGAGCATCTCGGAAGAATGGATTTACCCCACCTATTGTTGGAATCCGACGAAGAGTAGTAATTTTAGTTAGGTTAATCTAGTTTATTTTAAGTATTTTTAATTAATGTAATTTGTTTATTTTTAATTTAATGTAATGTTTTTTTTAATTTATTGCACTTTTATTAATTAAGTGGTTTAAAAAAAAAATAGTTTACCCCTATGGCATGAGTGGAAACCATCTCTTATCTTTTTTGAGCAAGAGTGGTATATGAGAGGGGAATTGACATGTCACATCATGATTGGGTGGGTGGAAATCCCCCCCCCCCCCCCCATCTCATGAGCCCTTCACCCTAAGAGTCCCTCATGCTATACAGTGAGAATTTTATCGGGGTTCGGTAAAACCAACACTTAATAAAGCAACTGAAAGAGATAACTAACATAAAGTTGTAATATGACCAAAAGAATATTGATATGTGTTTTATATCGACTGAAAACTATAAATTCGAATATCGGTACAGGTTCCAATAATATCGATATCGTTTGGTTTGGTTTTGAATTGGTATAATATTTTAATTTGGTCAAATATTTTTATTTGACATTGTCTAATTATTGAATTTGGGTTTGATTTGGTCTTGATATGGCCTAACTTACTATGTTGGTTGTACGTATATGGGTGAGTTTATATAAACCATAAGAGGTGGCCTAATTTCATAAGAGTTGCCTGTTCAAATGTTTACATAAATGGATATCCAATTTCCATTTTCTCCCATTTTCTTCTCAACTGGCCTCCTCCTCTTCTTTGTAATAATCATAGTGTTAAAAAACTTCAACTCACTTAATTCAAACAAAAACCTTCCTCCACAGCCATGGAAGCTCCCTCTAGTTGGCCACATCCATCATCTCCTGGGAGCACCACCACATCATGCTCTAAGAAACATAGCCCGAAAACTAGGACCAATTGTTCGTCTACAACTCGGCCAAGTCTCTGCTGTCGTAATCTCATCTCCTACTTTGGCAAAAGAGATAATGAAAACTCATGATATCTCTTTTGCAAGTAGGTCCAAGCTTCTTACTGTTGAGATCTTGTCGTACAACTACAAGGACATTGCATTCTCCCCTTATGGGGATTACTGGCGACAAACACGTAAGATATGTGTCTTAGAACTTCTAAGTGCAAGAAAAGTTCAATCATTTCGATCTATCCGTGAACAAGAGTCATGGGAGCTAGTTGACTCCATTGATACACAAAGATTAAAAACAGTCAATCTTTCTGACAAGATTTCCACCATGATTAACACCATCATAACTAGGCTTAGTGTTGGGAGCCGATGCAAGGATCAAGCCGTGCTTGTTGCATTGATTCGAGAGGCTATCCATTTGTCTAGTGGTTTTGATGTTTCTGATCTATTTCCTTCTGTCAAATTACTACCTCTTATTACTGGCATAAGGAACAAAATAATGAATATACACAACAAGATGGATGTGATTTTGGAAAACATCATCTTGGAGCACAGAGAAAGTCATGTCAATAGAGCGAGTGACCATGCGAACGAAGAAGATCTTGTTGATGTTCTATTGAGGATCAAAGATGAAGGTGGTCTTGAGTTTCCTTTAAGTTTTGACAACATCAAAGCAGTCATACTGGTTCGTTTATTTTATACTTAATTACTTTACAGTTTTAACATATATAGAGGAAGGTTAACGTACAAGATCACTTTATCGTGCGATGCGTACGCGAGCATTTCAACCGCACATCTAATATAATCTAGGCCTTCAATTGAACGTAGTGACACAGTAGTAAATAACTTTTCATATATACACATGTTATAAAACGTAATTACACATGCTATTTTTCATAATTACGCATGGATTGGGTTAAACCCTAATTATGCACGGATTGGGTTAACCATAATTACGCACGTTATATTGCTAATCGCGTACCGTTGCACGTTAAGCCCCTTTTATATTTAAACCTTTCACTTAACATATATGACTAGTTTTAACACTGATATTCAACATTCGGTATGAGTCTATTTCCAACGGTAAGGCTTAAAACAAATATTTTTTATCTCATCATGTTTCTTTTATATATAAACAATTCTAGAAATATGATTTTAAATATGTGCGTAAAAAAACTGAATAATTATGTCTAAAAAAAGAGAAAAGAAAATTGTAATGTCAAAAAAAATAAAGAGAAAAGAAAATGGTAATATGTTTAAATTACTTTACTGCCCATTTTTAAAGTTGACATATATATCTAATATATCTAAATGGTATAAACAGAGATTCTTCCCCATGGATTAAGTTAAATATAATACGTTTAAAAATATAAATAAGGTTGAATTCTTGACATTAATAAAACCCTCAAATTAAGTTCGTTTTTATGGTTAACTTATAAAAAGGTGGGGTTTCTAAAAACGAAATTGAGTAAAATTTTAAGGAATTAATCAATTACAACACAATGAAACTAATTAACGAGTTAGATATTAAAGAACCAAACATTGTGTAACCCATTTATATTCAATTACAACACAATGAAACTAATTAACGAGTTAGATATTAAAGAACCAAACATTGTGTAACCCATTTATATAAATGGGCCAACGAGTTGGGAATATGTTCTTGCAATGACCTTGAAAGCTATGGCGCAGAATATGTTTATAGCAGGCTCTGACACTTCTTCTGTAACAACTGAATGGGCGATGTCAGAGCTAATAAAGAATCCAAGGGTGATGAAGAAAGCACAAGATGAACTCAGACATGTACTTAAAGGAAAGACAAAAATCCACGAGTCAGATATTGAAGAACTAGACTACCTTAAACTAGTCATTAAGGAAACCTTAAGGTTGCATCCTCCGCTTCCATTTTTGGTTCCTAGAGAGTGTCGAGAAGATTGTGAAATAGGAGGATTCCATATTCCCGTCAAAACTAAAGTTCTAATCAACACGTGGATGATGGGACAAGATCCGGATTATTGGCATGACCCTCAAAGTTTCATACCTGAGAGGTTTAGTGAGAGTTCTGTTAACATGATGGGAACAGATTTTGAATATCTCCCGTTTGGGTCTGGAAGAAGAATGTGTCCGGCCATGCTCTTAGGCTTGGCTAATGTGGAGCTTCCACTCGCTACGCTACTCTACCACTTCGATTGGAAACTTCCACATGGACAAACATATGAAGATTTTGATATGTTCGAGTCTTTTGGAGCTACTTTAAAGCGAAAGAACGACTTGCTTTTAGTTCCACGTCCTTACAACACCAAATATTAATGCATTTTGTATCGTAATCATTTGTTTCTTTTCAATTTGGGCTCTTTAAAAGTAAAAATATCGTCCTCCATGAATGATTTAAACCTTTTATCAGGTTTTTGTAGTCATTGGGTTGCAATAAATTATTTATGACATTGGAAGCTAGACAAACCGATCCACCAATAGAATAATTCGAAAGAGATATATTTTGTCACCATCAGCAAGATCTCCCTCTCCCAAACTTATGTGTTTACAGGTTTTGTTTTGCCAATGAACCAGCACCTTATTGGTGGTGCATAACTAGTTAAATTTTTTTTTTACTTTATAACATGTTTTTAATGGCAAATTTGGATCATTAGCGGACCACTAGAATATTATCGTGCCATCAGCTAAACCACCCGATCATATTCATCTCCACTTGGCAATCTATATACCAATTCAAGAGTAAACAAAATAAATATAGGAAAAAACTAATTGTGATAATCGAACCCAAGACCTAATGGTCACTGAGCCTTATGATAGGGCTTTTTCTTTCTTCTCTCTTTGTTTAATTAACAAAACGTTATACCTCATTATTGTTTATAAAAGTTATAATGTAAAATAAAGTATATTTTATCATTATCTTGATTATAGCATTGATATTTCATCATAACTTTTTTTAAAGTGAGTTAAAATAGGTGTGTATAGTTAGGGTTTCACATGACACATCCGATCTTAAACACGACATCTACTGCCGGCCGGGAGGGGCGCCCGACCCCCAAACTTTTCGCTCAGTAGTGTTATATATGTAGTTTTTGTATATAAATTTTTGGGTATATACATTTTCGACCCCCCGGTTCTATAGAATTTTTTTGGTATATACGTTTTCGACCCCCACGTCGAAACGTTAAGCTTCGCCACTGTCTACTGCTAATTGACCATGTTGATCGACGAGGTTGACCATGGGCGATCTAATCAGAAGATGATAGGTTGTGGCACTAATCACAGTAGTTATTGATGATCGACAATACCACACACACACTGTTGCTACAACAAATACAAGACCAAGGCCTGTAGCGATATCTCCGGGGTAAAAGGGTTCAAGGGTTTTGATTAGCCTAACGTAGGTCGTGGGGTCCTCCCACGTTTGTAGCACGTGGGGTTGGATCACTTGTTTATTGATCGCTTTTGATTCCAGCTTGAAGGGAATTCAAGCCGGAATGAAGTTGTTAGCGAAGCAATGCTGTTTGAAGTGAAGAAGAGAAGCAAGTATGAAACTTGTTCTCAAGAGAAGAGAGAAGATCAGAGAGTATGTGTTAGCTCAACTGATCTGGTGTCCCTGATATGGTTGTTGGAGCTGGTACTTATAGATAAGATGTATTCTATAAGAGGAAGCTTGTGACCATGGATCCAAGGCTACAGTGGAGGAATTACCCGTTTGGGGGTTGGAGGCTTTAGGCCTGCGGATAAAAGGTTGTTCTCTGTGCACATGTTCTGTCTGTGCAGAAATGGTTCACACGTTAAGTGTTGATGTGACCGGACACTGTGCGTGTCCTTTTTGCTGTTCACTTGAGTTCGCGCGTATTGAACCTCTCAACCTTTTAACCTTTTAAGCTGTTATGTATATTAGTCATTTTATTGAGATTTGGGCTACCTCCGTCATCAGCCCCCCAAGTCAGAGGTGTTTGGGATGTAAGCTCAAATGCTTCTAACTTTTACACATTATTTTTTATTGCTTAAAGGCTGCAAGGCGTTTGAGTTTTGAGATTTGAATTTCGGAATGATAGTAGATGTGATAGGCTTCTAGGCTTTAAGGCTTGAAGGCTTCAACTTGTCTTAATCAAGAGGAAGTTGAGGCTTTTTGTAAAGAATGGGGGATCGATCTAAAGTTTAATCCGGTGGCTCTGGGTTTTGGCAAATCGATCGATTAGTGTCCCGTTGGTTCGATTGCTCTTTATTGCTGAGTTTTCCAACTTACGTCATCTGTTTTTGGTCTTTGTTCTGAATGTTTTAGAGTATTATCGTGTGTCGTTTGGTCAGTTGCGTCCTCAAGGTCTTGCTGGGACTTTACACTTTGAGGTCTTGTGATAGGGTATGACCCATCATTGTTGTTCCGATGTTTCTTGACGATTGAGTCACGTTTGAGACATCCCAAGTTGATGTTTGTTTGACTTCCTCAATGGTTACTACCGATGGTTCTTGGAAGGACCGATTTTTCTAGATTTCTAAGTCCATTGTTTCCTTCAAGCTTGTTTGGAGGCACCCTGATGCTATGTTAAACAAGCTTAAGCCATTTGAGTCTGAACTAGATAGTTGGTTGTTAAAAGCCATTAGGAAGTGTCCTTCAAGGCTTCGTCCCTTTCCTGAACACCTTTTAGTGTTGATGGGTGTGAGCACCTTGTGGGACAAGCCGGATTGTGACCCTGTGCTCATGAGGTATGATCAGGGTATGATGTTTTTCCTTATGCTTTATCAAGAGTGGTGATACCTCTGATGTTGTGTTTGGGGATGTTGAGGCTACCTCCAGCGAAGATGTTGTTGCCAGAGGTGCTGAACACAGGTTCGAGGGTTCAGGCTATGTGAACGTTCCAAATGTCAAAGGCTTTACTAGGGTTGGTGCTTCCAAAGCTTCTAGGCATTGTTTAACCCGACGTGTGTTAAAGGTAGCTGACCATCCATCGGCTTCTGAGCCAGTGGAACTGAGCCATGACGTAGAGGCTTCAGACGACTTGGAAGTTGGGGTTGAGGGAAAATAAATAAAAGAAAAGACAAGGAGTTGTCCTTGGTGATTGGTAAGGAGAGTAAAGCAGCGGGTAAGAAGGTTGTGAGCTTGAAGGGTTTCGGGAAGGGTGGTGAAGGTTCCATCACTGTTAATCCAGAAGAGGTTTACGTGCTGGATTGGAGGGTCACAGTTGGTGACAGCTTCAAGCCTTCATCCGTTTGTGAGGATGTTCTTACCCATTTTGCTCCTCCTACTGTTCGAGGTTCTTGCTCATCTATGTACAATGAACTGATGATTTCGAAAATGATGATGGGTGCTTGCAACCTTGCTACCTTGCTTCTTGAGGGTGTATCCCGATTTCGAAAAAGGATGCAAGAATATGAAGTCTTTTCGAAGAAGAGGGATGAGATGAAATCTTCAATGGTTGCTTTGAAAGAAGCTGAGGGCTACGCTAAGAAAGAGAAAGCATTGTTGTTTGAAGATTTTTAGGAGTTTTCTTCCCGCACAAGACTGATATGGTTGAATTGGAAAAACTCTTGGAGGCTGACAAGGTTCAAGTCAGGGTCGATAAGGCTGCCTTGGAGCTTCAGAAAAAAGCCTTATTAGAGGAGAAAGAAGGGTTAAAGGCTTCACTTGCCCAGGAAACTAGTGATAATAAATGGCTCATTGAGCATGGATTTCAGCAAGTGGTTACCTATCTTCTCCATTCGTCGGAATTCAACAAAGTCTTGGGTTATGTGTACACCGAGCTTCTTACTCATGGGAGACACCAAGGTTTATTTGCTGGTTACAAAGCTTTGTGAACCTGGGGAGCCTCAGGAAAAGTCTTCTCTTTTTCAACCCAAAGCCTTCGAAGTCTTCAAGGAAACTGTTTTGAAGGTAGGGCATATTATTTACCCTTATGTGGGTGAAGTCTCCAAGTGTTTTGGTAAACCTTTGCCTGTCTTGCAGGAGCTAAAACCCAAGGGCCTTAATGAGGTTGTTTGTAACGAAGTGTTGAAGTCCCTCTCGAAGAAACGTCCTTGCTTCGGAGATAGCGAGGAAACGTGTTCTGAAGGTGGTGAGGGCTCAAAGGGTTCAAGCCTTGAAGCCTCCAAGGCAGCGGGTGCAGTAGGGAGGAAAAAGAGGAAGGCTAAAAAGACCCAAGATGATGGAGGTTCGAAGAAGGATGATGCATCAAAGTCTACCATCCATGACGTTGCTAAGTGAAGAAGAAACCTTAATTCATAGCTTTCTTAGCATGTCGAACAATGTTATGGGTTGTTTGTTTGAACATCTTTTTATTTTAAAGGAATCGTCTAGATCCCATGGTGGTTAAAGCCTTGAAGGCTTGTGGATAATGTTTTATGTTTGATGGCCAGTATGGCCCTTGCTAGCTTTAACTTATCTTGCTATGTTGTTTTATTTATTCCCTTGCATTTTCATTGATTTTGCATGTTGTCTTTGTTTTGGGTGGTGCATCTTATGTTATTTATACCTTAAAGGGTTCAGTGCTACAGTCACTTAGCCTTAGGATATTTTTAACAAGAAGATACAACCTCTATCCTATGTATGACATTCACTTAGAGTCTTTTTGGTTCGTAAGCCAATGTTGGGGCTTAAGGAACATTTAGTGTAGGCTGTTCAAACCCGTCTATGAGACATGATTTTTAAGATTTCTCTGAGTCTCATGGAGTTGTATTGATTTAGGAACTCACCCCTTATATAGGTCCATTCAACCCTTGAACCTATTGAGCGATGTGGCCTGGGAGCTCATCCCCTTACATGGCCCTTGCCATGGAGTTTCTTGCTAGGTTCTCAACCTGATTATAGGATAGAAAGACAATTTTTGATTCACCGTTCATTCATTTCAAAGTACTTTGATTACTAGGGGAATAGAACAACTTTTGGGAACTGTTTGTAATACGTTTTGGTTAAACATGGAACCTTTTAAGGTTTTTGCCATTCCAATGGCGGGGAAGCTTTTTGCCTTGCGGACCTGCCAGCTTGTATGATCCCCCTTTGGGGGCTTTAAGGATAGTGTATGGACCTTCCTACTTAGGGCCGAGCTTTCCTTGGCTTTCTTTCTTGCAGGCCTCATTATTTCGAAGCACAAGGTCCCCAGGCTTGAAGCGTTCATGCTTCACCCGTGTATTGTAATACAATTCCATGTTTTGCTTGTACCTTGCTTTTTGTATGGCTGCTTGATCACGAGCCTATTCGAGTTGTTCCAAATTCAACATCGTCTCTTTCTTATTTGGCTCGAGGTCGATGTTAAATGTTCTTTGTGTTGTTACTCCGATTTCAGCTAGGATTACAGCCTCTGATCCAAACACTAGGTTGTAGGGTGTTTTATTGTGGCTCGTTTTCTTGGTTGTTCGAATTTCCAATAGCACATTGGGAAGCTATTCGAGCCAGTTGTTGTCGTATCTTCCCAATAGAGATTTAATCCTTTCAACAATGTTGTGCTTTGTCCTATTAACTTGGCCATTGGATTGTGGATGAGCTACCGAGCTGAATACTTGGGTTATTCTGAACTCCTTACACCAGGAGCTAGAAGGCTTCTCGGTAAACTACTTCCCGTTATCCGTGACTAGTACCCCTGGAGCCCAAAACGACAGATTATGTTTTCGTAAACGAAATCAATGACCTGTTTCCCTGAGATTTTGCCAATAGTTTTACTTTTGGCCACTTGGTGAAGTAGCCCACTTGGTGAAGTAGCCCACTTTGTGAAGTAGCCCACGGCTAACAATAAGAACTTGACTCCTCCTTTGGCTGGTGGTAATCGTCCAACAATGTCCATTCTCCACTTACGAAATGGCCAAGTCGAGGAGGTGGGGACGGGGTCATGTTTGGTTCTTTTGGGTACCGGAGCATGTAACTGTCAAGCGTCACATTTTCGCAGTTGTTCGAAGGTATCTCGATGCATGGAAGGCCAAAAGCATCTGAGGTTCATCAACTTTGACACTACCGATCTTGGGCCACAATGAGCCCCACATATCCTTTCGTGAACCTCTTTAATTAGATATTGGCTTTGTTCTGGGTCAGCGCATCGTAGTAGTGGTGCAAGGTATCCTTTTTGTAAAGGATGTCTCCTTGTAACACATACTGCCTTGACTTGATACGAACCCTTTTAGCCTCAGTCTGATCATTAGGTAATTCACCATTTTTGAGGAACTTTTCAATGGGAGTCATCCAATTTGGCCCTTCTTTAGTGATCACATCTTGAACCTCAAGTTTTTTGGATGGATGGGGTTTTTAATACCTCAATTAGTACCTTCTTGGTGAGGTGGGCAAACGTAAGAGATACAAGCTTGCTTAGTGTATCAGTTCTCTTGTTTTGAGATCTTGGAACTTTTTTGATGGAACATATTTGAAATGTGTTCATCAATTCCTTTGATTTCTCTCGGTACTAATACATGTTGGGTTCTTTTGCTATGTAGGTGTAATTGTCTTGGCTTGAGAGAGTTTGTGAGGACTTAAAGCTTTTGAACCCCATTTCTTTGGCTATGTAGTTGTCACTTACTTGATTTGAAACAAGCAACGAGTCTGTGAAGACTTGAAGCCTTTTGACACCCTTATTTTTTGCAAGCTTGAGCCCGGCAATCAATGCTTCATACTCAGCTTCGTTGTTTGTAGTCTGCAATTCAAGACGAAAGGCATACGTGAATTCCAATTCGTTAGGATCAATTAGAACAAGCTCTGCTCCTAACCCTTCAATGCTGGAAGCTTCGTCGGTAAAGAGCTTCCAAGTATGGGGTTCGAAGGGTTCAGTGGAGACCGTATCGACTTCCGTTGTGACTTCTTTAGGGACTTCTATGATGAAGTCAGCTGAGACTTGGGCTTTGACAGCTTTTCTCGGGACATAGGTGATTTTTCAAGCACATTCTTAATAGGTAAGTCAGTGACCACTTGTATCAGGTGTGACTGAAAGTACCTTCGAAGAATATTTGATTTCTGCTAATTTTGAAGTTTTGAAAAGTAAACGGGTATCTGAACTTTGTTTCGTTCAATGATCAGAGTCGTACTTATGGTCTTTTCAGCAATCGATAGGTAGGTAGAGGTCGTTCCTCCTGTCTCCGGAGCCAAAATGGCTGGGAGTGAAGCCAAGTGTTGCTTCATTTGGTTGAAGGCTTCCTTTTGAGGTAAAACGCTTCAAAGCTGTAAGCTTTCCATCGAAAGCCTTTCTTGTTATCATATCCCTTGAGGGTTGGCTTTTATGCTTTGTTTCCCCGTGATGTGCCCTAGAAATAAGCACTTGACTGGATTAAGTTTCATGTTGATCTTTCTCGAGTTTTGTAAGGTTTCTTGTATGTCACCGAGCATTTGGTATTCCGTTTTGCTCTTGATCACAAAATCGTCAACATAAGCTTTAATGTTCTTGCCGATTTGTCCGGCAAACGCTTTGTCAACCAGACGTTGATAAGTGGCACCTGCATTTCTTAAACCAAAAGGCATTTTTTGATAGCAAGGTATACCTTTATCAGTGTGGAATGTGGTTTTTTCTTCATCTTCTTTTTTCATTAGGATCCGATGGTAACCCTTTTAGGCGTCAAGAAAACACTTGAACGGGAAACCTGTGAGCAAGTTATCCTTAAGGTCTATCTAGGGCAGCGGGTAGCAATCCTTTGGGCATGCTTTGTTCAAGTCTTTAAAATCGATATACATTCTCCAAGACTTGTCGGGTTTTCAAACCATTACGGGATTGGCCACCAATGATTGATACTTGACCTCTCGAAGGATTCCGGCTAGGACAAGTTTTTCCATCTCTTGGCACTCTTCAAGGCTTCTTTCAGGGGCTTAATTCTGTTTCTTTTGTATAATGGGCTTAATATCAGGTGGCATCCATAACTCATGTTCAACAATGCTACGAGGGGTGCCGGTCATATCTTCCGAACACCAAGCAAAGACATAGTGCAAGAGCAGCTTTTCAAGGTATGAGAGGGTTTCCTTGGAAAGGTTAGTGTTTACCCTTATCCCCTGCTGAGGATATTTTGGGTTTATGTCCAACCCTTGTTCATCGTCTTCGTCCTTTCTTGAGCTTTTCCCTTCAACCACAAAAGCTTCTTGGGTAGGTTGAAGGGTTGCTATCCCTTTTTCAGTGGGAATCTTCACAGTACCTTGACCAACTGAAACTGCCATTCCGAACACACTTTGCCCTGGCCTTCCTATGATGATATCATAGTTGGAAGGGATATTGATCACCGCAAAAGTGAGTTGTTCGGTTCGTCCCTTTGGTTTCTCGTTGAACAAACATTATGGGTTATTTGGCCTAAAGGCTTGACAGGTATGTCTGCGATACCTTCGATGGAGGATTCAGACTGTTGAAGCTTTGAATGTTCATCGTCGCTGAGAGGGTTAAAGCATTTCTCAAACATGATTTTGGTGGTTGCACCGGTGTCAATGTAAGCCTTTTGTGTCTTGATGGTTCCTATGTTGGACTCCATCACTAGAAGGTTTGAAAGCAACTCTCCTTATGTTGATGTTCTCATGCCTCGAAATGATGGCGTTTGTGGGAAGCTTTGTTTTCAAGGTCGACCATGTTCACTATTATTATTATTATTATTATTAATTTATTATTATTATTATTATTATTATTATTATTATTATTTTAACCATCTTGTCCTTGACCCCTTTAACCAAGTGAGCCAGTTCGGACTTGACGGCTTCTTCGATCCTTTTTTTTTGGGGTTTGGAAGAAATCATTGGTATGGTGACCTTTCTACTCGTGAAACTCACCATATTGGCTTGATTTTTCTGATCTTTTGTTTTTTGGCAAAGGTTGAGGAGGGTGGAAGCTGTGTTCTACCTCTTCGGTTGCCAAGATCTCTTATGGAGTCTTGGTTAAGGCTGTAAAGTTTATGGTTTTTTCTCGCCTTGGAGGGTTCCGGCCTTCAGGCCTTCTGGAATCTGAACCTTTGAACCCCTTTGTCATAAGAGCCATACCAGTTAAGAGTTCTCTCTTTTTTTCTTTGATGTCTACAGCTTATTCTCCTCGAATGTGGGCTTCAGCCCTTTCGAGTGTTTCTTCAAGGGTTTTGGGCAGGCATTTATTGAAGTCTCTTGCGAGATATTTGGAATTTATAGCATTCATGAATCCTGCAACGCTAATCTTTTCATCGGCGTAAGTTAAACCTTCCTTCTTGTAACTTTCGATGAAGTCTCTAAGACTTTCATCAACACGTTGTTTGGTCTGGAAGATTACCGTGGCATCATTGACATGCCTCTGTTGTTATAGGGAACTTTTGCTAAGATCGTCAAAGGTCTGAACGCTTCGTCCAGGAAGGTCATTGAACCATATGCGTGAAAACCCTTCAAGGGTTTGCATGAACATGAGACAACATTCGGAGTTGGGTCATTTTTCAATTCTTGCAGTCCCGACGAAGATTTGGAGGTAGTCTTTAGTACCGTGATGACATCTTTATCTGGGTTTGAAACTCGTAATAAACGATTTGTTGGGAGAAGCAAGACAAGTTTGTTGGGCTTGTATGGTTTTGAGAGGTCTTCTACTACCCTTGAAGCTGGGTTACCGTTTGGTGAGTGGTTGGTACTTGGTTGATGAAGTTAAAGCTAAAGCCTTGAAGGCTTTCTGTGTCATCATCCAGCTTTCACGTGCTACAAAGGAAATTGTGCCATCATTTGTGTCATCAGCTAGGGCATAAGGTTAAATCCTTAAAGGCTTTCTGATGGTACTAATAAAAGATGCCATTATCTGTTTCATAAGGTTAAAGCCTTAAAGGCTTACTGTATAAGGCATTCCCATGGATGTGCTCATGACCGCACCTCGAGCCAAAGGCAGGGTGGCCATGGCTTGTTTTCACGAAGTAGCAATGGGAGGGGGAACACTTGAAGCTGGTGACTGCCATAATTGATCAAGAGTGGTTTTATGCCCCATAGGTGCACCAGTTGTAACGGGTTGGGAGGTAAATAAGGGAAAAGCGGTTGGACTTGGCCTCCCCAAAAGCTAAAGGGCTTGAGTGGTTGGTTTGTCACACTAAGACCAACTTCAAGGTAAGATGTGGCTGAACGTGAGCTGCTAAAAGGAAGAGATGGAGGGTCATGTGATAATAAGGGTTCAGACTCCTCATAATTTAGTCTTATTCTCACCCTTTTTCCCTTTCTAAGCTCACATGCTAGTTGAGAAGAAATCTCAGTTGTAAGAAATTTCTAGCTACTCCCTCGGGTGTTAGATCTATGCGTTCCGGTGTATGCATTACATCGATTTGAGTAGGTTCAACCCCTGACCGAGATGGGTTTGTGTTTGAAAAGAACTGAACTCCGGGAACATATCCCGGTGGAGTACTTCCGGGAGTAGAAAGAGGTGTAGATAGGACCAGTGAGATCCGACCCGAATTTGGTGTTATATCGGTGTTGTTAGGCACCTGATTTACCTGACCGAGAGACTCACTTTCAGACATGATGTAAAGAGAAAATGGAGCTACACAACTGGTCTTTAAGATAAAGTAAGCGGCGTAGCCCCACGGTGGGCGCCAACTTGTTGCTACAACAAATACAAGACCAAGGCCTGTAGCGATATCTCCGGGGTAAGAGGGTTCAAGGGTTTCGATTAGCCTAACGTAGGTCGTGGGGTCCTCCCACGTTTGTAGCACGTGAGGTTGGATCACTTGTTTATTGATCGCTTTTGATTCCAGCTTGAATGGAATTCAAGCCGGAATGAAATTGTTAGCGAAGCAATGCTGTTTGAAGTGAAGAAGAGAAGCAAGTATGAAACTTGTTCTCAAGAGAAGAGAGAAGATCAGAGAGTATGTGTTAGCTCAAATGATCTGGTGTCCCTGATATGGTTGTTGGAGCTGGTACTTATAGATAAGATGTATTCTATAAGAGGAAGCTTGTGACCATGGATCCAAGGCTACAATGGAGGAATTACCCGTTTGGCTTTAGACCTCCGGATAAAAGGTTGTTCTCTGTGCACATGTTCTGTCTGTGCAGAAATGGTTCACACGTTAAGTGTTGATGTGACCGGACACTGTGCGTGTCCTTTTTACTGTTCACCTGAGTTCGCGCGTATTGAACCTCTCAACCTTTTAACCTTTTAAGCTGTTATGTATATTAGTCATTTTATTGAGATTTGGGCTACCCCCGTCATCACACACAAACACATAAAATAGATGAAAAAGAACACAAAAACTTTTACGTGGTTAGGTATAAGCTAATATGCGTCCACAATTGCAAGAACGACACTTTTATTACTTTGGAGGTGACAGGAAATTACAATGGCCTAGATATCTATATATTAAAAATAGGTAGAAACCCGTAATGTACAAAAACAATTTATGTAAAAAATATTTATTTTAAAGTTTTTGTCAGATAAAATATCTAAAACTAAAAACCTATGTAATATCCCATTTATTTATTATAAATACTTTTAAATTGAAGATAAACATGATTATCCATAGAGTTTCAACAGATTTGAATAAAAGAAAATTGTTTGTAAAACAACCATATAAGAGAATTATATAATTAAAACAACCATATAGATATACAGAACTTGTAGATATCTAATCTAATCTAAATATTAATAAAATACTACAATTAATGCCACGTGGTAATTTCTCCTTCAACTTCACAATTATATTTTTATTTAAAATATTTTATTATCCTTATTATTATTATTATTATTATTATTATTATTATTATTATTATTATTATTATTATTATTATTATTATTAGAGTTAATTACATAGTTAGTCCCTGTGGTTTATACAAACTAACAATCTAAGGTACTAATAGTTTAAAATCACTTCATGGGTACTAAATTTCCATTTTTTAACATGTGGGGGTATTAATTACATAGTTAGTCCCCATGGTTTAGAGAAACTAACAATCTAAGGTACTAATAGTTAACCAGGGAATTAACGTTAATATTTCAACATGTTAAAAAATGAAAAGTTAGTACTCTAAGAAGTGATTTTAAACTATTAGTATCTTAGATTGTTAGTTTGTATAAACCACATGACTAACTATGTTATTAACTCTTATTATTATTATTATTATTATTATTATTATTATTATTATTATTATTATTATTATTATTATTATTTATAAATCTCTTAATTTCAATTTTAATATTATATATAAAAATTATTTTGTTATCCTTATCCGTATCCTTATTATTATTATTATTATTATTATTATTATTATTAAATCTCACAATTTTAATTTTAATAACAAACGGAAGAATAGCATATTTTTTTTGTCTTTTTGTCTTTTTTTTTTTGGCATTATGATTTTTCATTTTGTAACAATACTTTAGTTTTTATAATTTGTGTCACAAAGATTAAATAATTTTAGTTTTTTATTAGTTTTTGTTTTACGTTTTTCTCGGATTTGTTCGTCATTCGTTGCTATTTAGCACAGTGTTTGACAGTTACATTTGGTCCCTCAGGGTTTTTTTTTTCATTCGTATTTTGTGGTCACCTTTGGTCTTTTAAGATTTTGTACCCCCTCCACTTTCTAATACGCATCGTTATAAATTCGACTCCTTCTACGTTTTACGTCACATAAGTCACTTTGTGTTTGAAATTCGTGTTTTTTACGCTTTATCCGGTTTTAGACTTCGTTCGATGCTACTTAGCATGGTTTTACGTCCCCGTCTCCTCAACGTAGATAACTAGGTTATAGTCCCGTGTATTACACGGGTTGAATAAATGAATTTTATATACTAAATAATAAGACAATATATCGTTAAAAACCTCATTTATTACACGGGTTGAATAAATGTAATTTTATATATTAAATAATAGGGTAAATTACACTTTTCGTCCTTTATGTTTGTATCGAATTGCAATGGATAGATTTTAACTTCAATAATTACAGTCACAATCCTTTATTTGGGAAACCTAGTACATCTTTCGTCCTTTAGCACTAACAAGGTTAAAATTTTCAGTTAAATTTATTCACTTAAGGGCAGTTTAGTCTTTTTACTTAATTATTTATAGTATAAATAAAATCAAATATAAATAACTTTTTTCTCTTTCACTCTCTATATCTCTCTCTCACAAACACTTTGAACTCTCTCTCTCTAAACAAACGGCAGCCGCCACCATCAAACCCACCAACAACCACCATCACTAGATCTGTAGCCTGCCACCATCTGCCACCACCACAATGAACAAAGTACATGTATCTATGCACGATGTACAAGCACAGACATTTCTTGCTGAATAGTGAATCCCAATAACCCCCTCCATCAAATTGACAATTTCTTCTTTCTGTATGCATTCTTGAGTTTTGCTTATGTGCATTCTTTTTTCAACCCCAAAATCAAATAAACAAACCCATATCTTGATGGACCACTTCCAGATCTTACCGCTTACGAACCTCTTGAAACACCGCACCACCGACACCACGGCTACCGCCTCTTTTCTCTTCCTTCGTCGGAGAAAACACTGACGACACCGGAGATAACGCCGACGTAGTAACAGATTTCTCCGATAGCCTCGACTTCTCACTACTCCGTTTCGAAACCCTAGGTTTCCTCCGATTCAGATACTTATTCACAACGTCCTTCGAAAACCGCTTCAAAGGCGTATGGTCCGTTTCCAAAAGCTTCTCCGTCATCAGTTTACACCTCAAGCTGTTATCTCTCTTCAACAATGTTCAGATCTTCGATGTTTCTTGTGGAGGTAAAGAGAAGTCACAGGGGCTATGGAGGAGTTTAGAGAGAGAGAAAGAGGATGTTGAGAAAAACTTTAGGTTTATGTTTTGTGTATATATTGTTATATTAATATTATATGTAAAATTACTAGCATACCCTTATGTGTAAGACACATGTCATACTTAACTGGAAAAATTTAACCTGGTTAGTTTAAAAGGACGTAGAGTGTAATGGGTTTTACAACTAAAGGACTGTGAGTTTAATTATTAAAGTTAAAGGTTATCCATTGTAATCTGATAAAAACATAAAGGATAAAAAGTGTAATTTACCCTAAATAATAAAAAGTTATATCTATTAGAACCATATGTATTGTACAGGTTGAATAAATATAATTTTATATGCCAAATAATAAAACAGTTATATCTTTAAAACCATATTTATTACACAGGTTGAATAAATGTAATATTATTTACCAAATAATAAAAAAGTTATATCTTGAAAAAATTAAAGTTTATTAGAGATGATTATATCAACGTAAAGAATAAGAGTAACTTTGTATATTACAAATAAAAGTAGGTTTTACATGAAAGGTTAGGTAATATAAATGAGAAGTATACATTAAATTTAAACTAAATAATAATTATCTCTTATTAAATAGAAGAGATTAAACTAAATAATATTTAGTAGGAGAATTATCTATAATTAATTTTTAAAGTTTAAACTAAATAATAATTATCCATAAGAGATTGACAGGAAAATCAAAAATACATAGCCAAATATGATGACAAAATTTAAACTAAATAATAATTATTAATAACTAAATAATAATTATCTATAATTAAGTAGAAGAGATTAAACTAAATAATATTTAGTAGGAGAGTTACCTATAATTAATTAGAAGGTATTAAACTAAATAATAATTATACATAAGAGATTGGCAGAAAAATCAAAAGATACATGGTCTAATATAATGACAAGTATCCCAAAAATGATTTCTTTTATTATAGTACAGATTATATAATTAAAACAACCATATAGATATACATATCTTGATGACGGTTTTTTGTTGGTCTAGTTAATTTAGTAACTCTTAGCACAATTACGTGGGTTAACTTAATAAATTTTTAAACACGTCTATCAGGTTTTAAATTTATAGAAATGATTATTACCTAGACTAAACATGTCACACCTTGACTTTTGCGAAAGCGTATGCGTGTGACTTGATTGGTTCTTATTGCATTCGATTATATTAAACAACTATATGATCAAAATGATGTTCATCCATTCATAAAGTTCAAAACATTACAAACACTAGTCATTTAAGTTTCAAACAACACAACCTCTATTTAAGTTACAAACCAACAAAAGTGGATGACATCTAAACTTGAAATTTACTTCCAGAAACAACACCAGCGCCCAAGATCCAACTTGTTCCCTGAAATACATGTAATTTTGAAAACATCAACAAAAGTTGAGCGAGTTCATGCGTTTTGTATGAGTACTGATAAACTTGTAACATTTGAGAGACTCCTTTGAAAATAGGTATGAAAAGCGTCTATGAACAGATCAATTAATTTTTTGCAAGGACATTAATGTATGTGAAGACAAAGCGAGTACTCCATCCGAGTAGACAATTATCGGTGTCGAATCCCCTCGACTATGTCGAATTCCCCTCGACTGTGTCAAATCACCTTGACTGTGTCAAATTCCCTTGACCGTATCAAATCACCTTGACTGTGTCAAATCCCCCTTGACCGTTGTCGAATCACCTCGACTGGGACACTAAAGCACTCTAAGTAGTCACATAAGGTATAACAACCCTCCAAAATTTATTCCAACACCCCTAATATATTTAGACGGTCCCTATATGTCTTAAAATACACCCCGTATCCGAAAACCGAGTCCAAAATACCTTATATAATTAAAAATAAAATAAAAATCAATTTTTATTATCTGTCGCGGGCCGCGACGACCTACTCTCCATCCTACGCGGATCGCGAGCACCTGAACACCAGGCCTCCTCCGAAGCTGCCACGTGTCCTCATGCGTGTTGAACCTATACGAATGACCGGGCCAAGCTACGCCATAGACCCCCTATGTCGCAGGCCGCATAAGCCTTTGGTGTGGCCTTCGCGGGGTGCGACAAACTTGAAATCAGGCCCTATAAATGGAGGCCATCGGCCTTCAGCCCCAACTCGTTCATTCTCTCTTTCTCTCTCGAATTTCAACATAGCAATTATAATTTCCGGGCATTATACCCCGCTAATAACGAAGTTCTGCGCCGTTGTAAGTTTCATAACCCCCGGTTACGTATTAGATACGCTGCCCGATCGATCTAAGGTTTCGTAACGGCTGTCGAGGTTCCGCCCGACATAGTCGTTGGAATTCTGTCTCGGGGAGGGTATTACTAATGTAAATATTGGGTTATTATACTAACAAGTGTGCATTGTGTAATTTATAGATAATAACCAGGAAAATCACAGGAAAACCCCTAAAGTAGCAATGTGAGTAATCTCCTTTTTGTGAACATTTGTGCAAACTGTTTTTACAAAACCTCAATTATTTTTACATTATAATTAACAGTGATTGAGTATTTGTATTCTACAATTATCGTCGGTATGTTGGGGTTTTGTATACAAAATTTGTTACTACACTGTGAGTAGTAACATGACCACAAGTCAGGTTGACAGTACCGTGGGTGGTAATTAAAGTAGATGGAAACAAATGTAATTGCGCGACCGCCCTCAAGGCTGAAACACGGTTTTACATGTCTTGATTAAACTGGGATTCACTCACCAGTATTTTCCACTGACAAAAATGTTTTTAAACGCGTTTCACGTAACAAAATGTGAAAGCCAAGTAGAAGCCAGCTGGACAGCACTGAAGGCTAGGAAAAGTGGCTATAAAAGTTACCTAAATAAAGAGATGTTTTATTTAAATAAAATAGGGTTTATCCCTATGAAAATGTGTGTATTTGAAACTTGGGATTTTCCTATATGTTTAAATATTATAAAAACGTGGTATTTTACTCTGATAAAATATTTCCTAACTACGGTCCTGATGTAAATTCCGCTGCCAAATTGATAATCACCGATACCACTGAAACTGGCCGAGGCCGCCTGTTCACGGGTAATTAGGGGACGGGGGTTGCGACAGAAGGTGGTATTCAGAGCTAAGCCACTGATTCAGCCACAGAAGTGTTCTGCTGACACCAAAATTTATTCATTTTGTTAGGAAATTATTAAGGAACTACGTGCATATCTGTATATTATTGTTGTGTGTTATTTGACAATTTGTTAGTTTACAGTATGAGCGACCAAGGACCTTCAGACGCTTACCGTCAGTTGTCCAGCTCACCTAGGGACGAAGGCACCTCTTCACAGCCTACCCTCTCAGGGTATTCGGATGACAACGAAGATGGGATATTCGTGTTCAAGGCCAAATCTGAAGAGCCATTCCCTCCCAAGAAGAGAGGATGGTTCAGCAGATGAGCGCATGAACGTAGAAAAAGGATGAAAAAGTTACAACAGCAGCGAGCTTTAGCAGCCGCTAAGAGAGAAACAGATGCCCACACTCAGGATATGCTCAATAGGAGTCTAGCAAATTTTCATATCCTAGCAACTACAGCTGCAGACCCGGATCTAGAGCAACTCATAGCACCCCAGCCATTACCACTGTTTCCCACACAACCAATGAAAATTGAAGTCAACCCAGAAAACCAAATCCCAATGCCTGCTTTCGGCCCAGCTGAGATCCCTAGAGTACCAACACCCCATCCCTCAGACCCAGACTACGACCCGTGGTTTGACGACCATAGGGATTACCAACAACGCTACCCAATACCAGAAGATGAACCGATGCCAAACCTAGCAGCCTACCCTGACCTGGACCCTCTAGACCCCTATTATGATAACGACCAATACATCAGGGAAATCCTAGAGAACCCTTACCCTTACCAAGAACCCATGCCCCATTTCCCAAACCCAGTACCAGCCCCCACACCCCCCATGAGCACTGAAAATGTGCAAGAACTCCGAACCTTTGGTGAGGAGATTTTAGAAGAAAGTGAGAGGATGAGGCAGATAGGTGAAAGTCTCGTCTGGAAATATGACGAGCGTAATATGGAATTTTGGATGAACCCGTACCATTAGTAGTAGTAGTAGTAATAATAATAATAATAATAATAATAATAATAATAATAATAATAATAAAATAATATATAATATGTGTGTATGTTTGAAAAAAAATAAAAATATATATATATATATATATATAGATAAATAGTTACGGATGCATAATAGTATTGTAATTTTATATTTCAGTTCCAGTTTGTATTAGACGCATAATATAAAAATAGAGTAAAAAGTCGCAATGTTCGACGATTTTGATCAATATGCATGTTGTGTGATTGTTTGCAAAAAATATTATTTTGTAATATTAATATGTGGCAAATGTTTAAAATTCAGATGGACAACGAAGTGACCCAGGAAAACCAGAATAACCATAACCAGAATAACAATAATAATGGAAACCAAGTGGATAACAGTGTCATCCAACACATAGTGGCACAAGGAATTCTAAACCTTAGAATGAATGGAGTGGATAGTAAAGGTTACACTACGCTATTCTTCGAATATGCTAGGATAGTGCCGACCCTGGCATCACCAGAACCGTATTAATCTCCCGCTACATATGGGGATTAATCAGTGAGATTAGGCATGTAGTCAAGGCGGCTAGACCTCAAACTATAGAAGAAGCTGTAGAACTAGCAAACACCTTGACTGATGAGTTAGTATGTACACGAGAAGAGGACCAGAGAAGGAACCTAGCTCAAAGGCTTACTCAAGAATTTCGCTATGGAAATTCCAACCGTGGGAAAAACGTAGGTTCTACCTCTGCACCTTACTGTAAAGCCTCCAAGAAGAAACATTCAGGAAGATGCTCCACTTACTGCAACTTCTGCAAGATACCAGGACACAAGGAAGAAGACTGCAGGAAGAAACCTAGCAATGGAGTATGCTTCAACTGTGGAGAAAAAGGTCACATCAAGCCACACTGTCCGAAACTAGCTCCAGCCATGAACAACAAGAACATTAAAATGCTAGAGCATTTGTTCTGACTGCAGAAGAAGCCAAGATGATTCCGGACGTGATCGCCAGTACGTTTTTAGTTAATGATGTCTTTGCTAAAGTATTATTTGACTCTGGTGCGAACCAAAGTTTTATTAATACTTCATTTTGCAAATTTCTCAATCAACCATTAACTAAACTCCTACAAGAATGTCTAGTAGAAACAACAAATGGGGAAACCATTAGGATTACCGAAATCTTGCAGGGAGCAAGAGTAGAATTTTTAAACCAAAAGTTTATTGTAAACCTTTATCCAATGAAACTGGCAGGATTTGATGTTGTATTAGGAATGGATTGGTTAATGGCCGATAAAGCCAGTATTCTATGTGATCAAAAGTCAATCCAAGTAAATTCACCTAAGGGTGAAAAGATCACAATTAAAGGAGATAAGCCATCTAGATCCACAAAATTCATCTCTGTGATGAAAACAGCCAGTTATGTAAGAAAAAGATCATTAGTGTATTTAATTTCCATAATCATTAACATTAAAGGAAAATAACTGAAGGATATCCCAGTAGTATCTCAGTTTCCAGATGTGTTTCCAGTAATTACCAGGACTACCACCAGACAAGGAAGTTGAATTCAGAATTCATCTGCTACCAGGAACAGCACCAATTGCCAAAGCACCCTACCGCTTGGCACCATCAGAAATGCAAGAGTTAAAGAAACAGTTAGACGAACTATTAGAAAAAGGGTTCATACAGCCAAGTTCATCGCCATGGGGAGCGCCGATCTTATTAGTCAAAAAGAAAGACAGATCAATGCGTATGTGCATTGATTACCGTGAATTAAATAAAGTCATGATTAAGAATCGATATCCATTACCAAGAATCAATGATTTGTTCGATCAACTACAAGGAGCTTGATTTTTCTCTAAGATCGATTTACATTCAGGATATCATCAATTAAAGGTACAGGAAGAGGACATTCCTAAGACCGCTTTCAGAACAATGTATGGCCATTATGAATTTACTGTCATGCCATTTGGTTTAACTAATGCCCCAGCCGCATTTATGGACATGATGAACCGAATATGTAAGCCATATTTGGATAAATTCATAATTGTCTTTATAGATGATATTCTCATTTACTCTAAGAGTAAAGAGGAACATGTAGCGCATCTGCATGCACTTCTAAGTTTATTGAGAAAAGAAAAGCTTTATGCAAAGTTTTCGAAGTGCTAGTTTTGGTTAGAACAAGTACAGTTTCTTAGGCATTTAGTCAACCATGAAGGAATTCATGTGGATCCCACAAAGATTGAGGGAATTACTAAATGGAAAACCCCTGAGTCACCAACCGAGGTTAGAAGTTTCCTAGGATTGGCTGGTTATTATAGAAGATTTATTCGATATTTTTCTAGAATAGCCATTCCCTTAACTAAGTTAACCTGTAAATCTGTTAAGTTTGAATGGGGGCCAAAACAAGAAGAAGCCTTTAGAATTCTTAAGCAACGATTAACCAACGCACCCATACTAGCGTTACTAGAAGGAACTGAAGACTTTGTAGTCTATTGTGACCCCTCTAAGTTAGGTTATGGATGTGTGTTGATGCAACTTCAAAAGGTTATAGCTTACGCCTCTAGACAACTTAAGAATCATGAATAGAATTATTCAACCCATGATTTAGAATTAGGAGCTATAATTTTTGCCCTGAAAATTTGGAGACATTACCTTTACGGTAGTAAGTTTACCATTTTCACAGATCATAAAAGTTTAAGGTATGTTTTCGGGCAAAAGGAATTAAACATGAGACAGAGACGCTGGATGGAATTTCTTAGCGATTATGATTGTGATATCCAATATCATGCAGGAAAAGCTAATGTAGTAGCTGATGCGTTAAGTCGAAAATATCACGAAAAGTCAAAAAGAGTACGCTCTCTTAAATTAAATCTACAAGTAGATTTACATGAATAGATTAGAAAAGCACAGGAATCAGTAATCAAGGACGATACTGAGAAATTAAAAGGAATGATTAAGGAATTAGAACAAGGAACAGATGGAATTTGGAGATTCCATAAGAAAAGAATGTGGATACCTAAATCAGGAAACCTACGCCATCGCATATTAGAAGAAGCCCATAAGTCTAAGTATACGATGCATCCTGGAAGTGATAAAATGTATCAGGACTTAAGGAAAAAAATTTGGTAGATAGGAATGAAGAAGGATGTAGCAGCTTATGTTGCCAAGTGTTTAACCTGTTCACAAGTTAAAGCTGAACATCAGAAACCCTCAGGTTTATTGCAACAGTTAGAAATGCCAGTCTGGAAATGGGAATTGATAACAATGGACTTTGTTACCAAATTACCCAAAACAAGAAAAGGTAATGATACAATCTGGGTGATTGTAGACAGGCTAACTAAGTCAGCTCATTTCCTACCTATGAAGGAAACTTTCAATATGGAATGATGTGTGCAAAATGCAACATATAAATTACATCAATTGTGGCATAAAACTAACCCTTTTTAGTACTAATGTTGGAAAAAGTGTGCTTTTGTCTTCCTTTTGTATTTTCAGGATTAAATGAGCTTAAATTAACAAAAGAAGCAAAAAGACATCAAAATCTAACATAAATACAAGAAAAGGAACAAGACGTGACATGCCCGACCCCACGACAGCATCTTCCCAAGCAAAACAAGAAGACAGGAGACTGAACACGCCCCGTGCTCAGCCAGCACGGGGGCGTGCCCAAGTGTCAGCAGAAAAGACAAAGTGGTAGAAGCTTCTATTGCCCACCACGGGGCCGTGCTCAGTGGACACAGGGCCGTGGTCAACTATAAGATTCGCACAATCTAGGAAAATCTTCATAGTACAAAGATTCTTCTGCACACGGGGTCGTGCTCAGCGGACATGGGGGCGTGGTCAACTAATAAGACAAGCTGCATTAAATGAAGAAAGAGAAGGATGTGGACACGGGGCCGTGCCCACTGGACACGGGGCCGTGCCCGAGCTTCTGTTCAGCCTATAAATAGGAGTGCTTGGCTCAAGCTCAAACCATCCCTTGGCATACCACCTCTCTCACACTTCACCCACCACCACGATAGGATATTAGAACACCTTAGAGTTATCGATCGTTATATAAAAGAATCTCGCGCAAGGGAAGAGGAGTCCCGCGCAAGAGAAGAATTAAAAAAGGATGAGATAACTGAAAGTGTAAAAATGGAAGAACAAATAAGTGAAAAACCGACACATGAGTTAAACAACGAAAAAGGTGAGTACGACAACGTTAAAATTCAAGAAGAGTCTAATTTTGAAGAAATTAATCTCTTGTCACCTTCTTTTGAAAATCATTGTTTAGTACCCACTCATGCTAAGTTTTTAAAAGAATTAAACACTAACACTAAAATTGACGAAACGGTAAGTGTTAAGTTAACTATTGATCAATCCTCGCTAATAAAAGAAGACCCATTTGAAATTAACATTACACCGGTTCCATGTTTCTTTCAAAATTCATTTATTAGTAATGTCACAATCGATAAAGATCTTTGTGTTAACATAATGCCTAACTACATTTTCGAAAAATTAAGTATTAGTGATTTTTCTCCACTTCAAATACCCATTTTTCTATCCAATCGGATGGTAATAAAATCAATCGGTGTAGTTGAGGATGTCTTGGTTCAAACAAATCGAATGGTAGTCCCCACCGACTTTGTCATCCTCGATGACGCTCCTCTAGTGTTGGGACGACCATTTGTAAAAACACACGAAGCTTTGAAAAACCGGAAGTACAACAATCTACCTCTTCAATTAGGGGCATTCAAAAAAAGTGTCGACCTTGAGCGATCAATGAAATATCCATTCGGCAATAATGACCCCCTAATTGAAGATGAGCCAGAACCACCCGATAAGGTGGGTCTAGCCAAGGACCCTTATAAACGTGGCGCACCACGGAGGCATTCCGCGGAACTATCATTAGTTTTAGATTAGTTTAACTTTTATATTTTCTAGTTTAGTTTTAATTTCCAGGAATAAAACACACTCGGGATGGTGAAGGATACTAAGGGAAGCTTGAACCAACAACCCATGCACAAAAACAGAGCCTCTCGACAATTTTTCTTCATTACAGCAAGTTCAGCACGGGGCCGTGCCCACCCCAACACGCCCCGTGCCCCAAGGTTCTGTAGAAAATGCCCAGTTCAGGTACCTGGACACGGGGCCGTGCTCACTGAACATGCCCCCGTGCCCAGCCTTCTGTTTACTTTTGGTACTGGCAGTCTGGACACTGGGCCGTGCTCAGCCAACACCACCCCTTGTTCAGCTACCCAGTACCATAAAATCTTATTTTTAACCCACTTTTACACATTTTAATCAACCGAAAAACTTATTTTTGGGACACATTGAGGACAATGTGTAATTTAAGTGTGGGGGGATGCTAAAACCTTGAATCTTGCAAGTCCTAATTACAAGACTTACACAAAACTCTATTGGAACCGCTAATCACCCCAAATTTTTTCAAAAATTTTCATTTTTTTTACTTGTCTTGGTTTAATTTGGGAATAACAAGTTCTAAAAAGGTTATATTTTTACAAATTTACAACCGATCGCGTCGTGATAAAAAGAACCAATATAAGAAAATTACGAAAAGGCATTGATGTGCGGTCACAACCTGCTTTTCGTTTGAAAGACTTTAATGTTGTATGAAACGTGTTGTTCAAAAGCCTTGGTGTGTAAAAAGCTTGATGTGAGGTTGTTTATTCAGATGCTTAAAAGTTGGACATGCTTTGGCCTAATAGGTGTCGGTACTCTCATTGGGATTGTCCCCAGGTAGGCAACGGGTCCTTATAATTGGATTTGTACGAATGCCAGCCTAGACAGGAGTTCCCAACTTAACGGTACTTAACCCTTCCAGTTACTACATGTCCGAGCATATGATATTTCGTTTTATTTTTCAAAACAAGTTTTAAATGGAATTGCTACTAAACCACACACAATCGGCAAGTGCACCGGTCGCGGTGTAGTGTAGATGGCAAGACCGGATATCAATCCGTGGACACTATATACAAACTTTAGATAATAAACCTCTAACGACTATAAAGTTAAATTTGGAAGTTTGATTTAAATTGATTTTTGATTTTTAAATAATAACTTACGAGAATGAAGAAAGCAAAACAAGAAAAGTGAAACAAATAAACAAATACAGTGAAATAAATACAGACACACAATGAAACAAATTACATACAGAAATTGGAAATTATAAGTTTTAAGATAAACACGATAAAAAGATGCTACTTAGGTTTTGAATCCCCAAACGTGTGTGATGTTATTTCTTCCTTCGGTTTATGACTAAATACTTAAATTACCCGAATAACCTCCCGATTAAAGATGATTTATCAAGTAATTTTAGCTAAGTGTGAAGTGCTAAAATGGATCGGCTCGACCTATCGATACCAAATCCCATGAGAATAAAATCCTTTTGACCTCAGAGACAATAATGTTGTGAGAAGATTTCAAAAACATGAAGCAGAAGTATTATTGAAACATTGAAATCCTAGGAAACCTTAGACGCGAAAAAGTAAATGAATCCGAGTTATCAGTCACCCAATTTACCCAACAACGGCTAGCTAATAACCTAGCATACCTAGATCTTATTTCTAATCACCAAGTAAGTTTGCATCTTTAATTGGTTTGATTTTAATACTTGATTAACTTGTTGAACGAAAGTTAATGTTTTTATCGAAAAGACAAGGCCCGAACCGATAATCAAAAGATTAACAATTCGGATTGAAATAGTAATATGGTTTAAAGTTACTAATTTCAATAACCAAGTTATAAGCAATTAAAGGACAGTATAAAGTCAAGTTCAAAAATACTTCATGTAAATCACACCAAATAATAATAAACCAAATTCAAAATAACATCACAACGTTTAGTTCATCGTTACCTAAGTAGCTTACACGTTTAGCCAATTATTTTATACAAATACAGAAAGTAAACACAATTACAAACACAAGGTAACATGGTAAAAAGTAAAAGGTACGAAAACTTAACGTTTGTCGGACTTTTGTCAGAACCGGGGCGCTTTTAACTCGAACCGAGAGCTTCCGAGACCTCCAAAGATGCTCCAAGATCGACTACATTGATCCAAACCCGAAGGTTTTGTGTTGTAGAGGTGTATTTTCGAAGTTGCAAGTGAGGCCCTTTTATAGGCTCAAAAATTAGGCCAGATTTCTAGCTTACGGACCTCAACGTTGTGAGGCTTGAGGTCCGTAAGGGTCTCCAACTAATCTTCTTCAACTGCTCCATTTCGCGACCAGAAAGTCTTTGCCGACAGGTCCTTACGCACCGTAAGGGTGAAAACCTTACGGTGCTCAAGGGGTCTTCAAAAGCAAACTTTATTTTTGGATTCCTCTCGTCGAGCTACCCCAAAAGCATATATTATGGCTCCCGTAACTCATTTTCTAGCTCCGGATATGTCCAGATGAAGTTCTGACTGTTTCTGGCGCGTATTTATGTTCTTTTCTTCATTTCTTCTTCATTCGGACTCCGGTTTATTCGCCGCTTTTGCTCCCTTTACACCAGGACCGTAAGGCCTTTTGTTCAGTAAATTTATTATTTTTTTCTTGTTTTCCGATACGTCTTTTCCGTGCTTTCTTCGCTGTAATTATTCCCTTCGTTTTCCTCGCTAAATCCACATGTTATTCACAGTTTCCTGTAAATATAACATATAATCAAATAAGTACCAATATCGCGAGAAAATCATATTTAAACAGATTAAAATGTAAGGAATTTGATGTATAAAATGTGTATGATTTAAGACATATCAGGCATGACAAGCCTAGTTAAAATTTAATTATATATACTTGATCACATAAAAACCCATTCCCACAAAAGTGAGTTTTGAGCCTTTATTGAGCATACAAATATATATCTTTAAATTAAATGCTCATTTTTCGTTTCTTGTGTGAATAGCCGCTTGGTTCTTACAACTCTAGAACTTGCCACGACGATACATTCCCGGTCCTTACCAACTTAAACCCGAGTAAGTAAATGATGGAGGCATTAGGACTAACCCTTTTTATTTCTACACCATTATTTTTTTTACCACCTACCCAAAATCCCCCTAGTTAGCCCCTTTGAGCCTAAACCTTTTCATTTCATAACCCAAACAAACACCCTTTTACCCACCAAAACCTTTTTCATTTTTTTTTTTACCCTTTGTTTTAGTAACTAGCTCGGTTTCTCATATGACTTTGAAAAAAAAAATGTATGTTGATGATGAAGCAAAAGAAAATAAACAAACAAGTTCATCAAAAATAACTTTGTTTGAATAATAGCTTCATCAAAATAAAAGTTACAAAAATAAAAAGTCTTACGAAAACCGACGCTTGTTACGCTTTTCGCTTTTTTTTTCTACTAACCACTAACCACTAACCCAACCACCTACCTTTAACCCAAAGCCTAACCCTTCACCCAAAAAGTCCTCTTGATATTTACAAAGGTATATAAGTTAAAAAGGAGGAGGATTGATTGCTTGGCAAACCTATGGTAGGAGTAAGTTCCATGCCGCTCTCGAGTGATCCACAAAAATACATTTTCGGCCGAGTGTTGAGTGATCCCCGTGAGGTATGTAAACTTGTATATAAATAAAATTTTACAAAGGCATGTTATGCCCTAATAAGTAATTTATCTTATGAAAAGTTTTAAATAAATCATGACGAATAGGATTGTAAATAAATAAAAATAAAACTAAATAAAGAATCTTGGAAATCCCGACACTCTATGACAAGCCCGAAACCTTCTTTTCTACCCATTCCATTTGGGAGTGTAATAGCCACATATTAAAGAGTTTTGCTTGAGGACAAGCAAAGATTCAAGTGTGGGGGTATTTGATATGTGCAAAATGCAACATATAAATTACATCAAATGTGGCATAAAACTAACCCTTTTTAGTACTAATGTTGGAAAAAGTGTGCTTTTGTCTTCCTTTTGTATTTTCAGGATTAAATGAGCTCAAATTAACAAAAGAAGCAAAAAGACATCAAAATCTAACATAAATACAAGAAAAGGAACAAGACGTGACATGCCCAACCCCACGACAGCATCTTCCCAAGCAAAACAAGAAGACAGGAGACTGAACACGCCCCGTGCTCAGCCAGCACGGGGGCGTGCCCAAGTGTCAGCAGAAAAGACAAAGTGGTAGAAGCTTCTATTGCCCACCACGGGGCCGTGGTCAGTGGACACGGGGTCGTGGTCAACTATAAGATTCGCACAATCTAGGCAAATCTTCATAGTACAAAGATTCTTCTGCACACGGGGTCGTGCTCAGCGGACACGGGGGCGTGGTCAACTAATAAGACAAGCTGCATTAAATGAAGAAAGAGAAGGATGTGGACACGGGTCCGTGCCCACTGGACACGGGGCCGTGCCCGAGCTTCTGTTCAGCCTATAAATAGGAGTGCTTGGCTCAAGCTCAAACCATCCCTTGGCATACCACCTCTCTCACACTTCACCCACCACCCACCACCACCATAACACCATCATCCATTGTCCATCATTGAGTGTGTGAGTCGTCTCGGGATCCAAGATTGATCGTAAGAGTTCTTGACAATCAAGGCCATGTTTGCCTAAGTCTCTTACATCACTTGGTGAAGACAAGTGTCTAGTGTAATACTTTTTATTTCTAATCTTTTCGCACTTTTTACTTGGTTTTGTATTAATGACTTTAATAACTAGTTTCTTATGTTGAATGTGATTCTTCCTTATCGTTTGTCCGTGGTGTCTTGGCATTATTTTACTGTCTATATAAAATAAAAGATTTTCACCATTCATATCTCCACGGTCTATATGGAGGTATGTTGGCTACCTGGTCGGGGGTTAAGGGAACGGTTTGGTAAGAGTCTTGCCATTGTTCAGCGTTTAGAGGTCCTGCAATGGACCTGGGTCAAATTTAGTAGGACCTCCTTCAATACTTAACGGTATTGGATGGCGGGGGTCCAAACTCTTTGATCCCCTCATAAGTTAACTACTATTAATACTATAACCCGGCTATTTAGGACTGTATCCCTGCTGACTCAGACTACTTAGTCGAGGGTAACGTCACCTCCAAAAGAGGGGCCTACCATAATTTGCATTAATAACTTAATTAATTATCTTTCAATAATCCGACCCTTTAGGATTGTATCCTTGCTGACTCAAACTACTGGGTTGAGGGTAACGTCACCTTCAAAAGAGGGGCCTACTACAATAACTAAGATAATCTCTTAAATAAGTGCAAAAGTGCGGAAATAATCAAAGGTTACACTATACACGAGTCGGAACCAAGTGATTCATCTTGTCTATCTGTTTTTATTTTATTTTTATTTTTCAGCATTTTAGTTAGTTTTTATTTTTCTTAGCTTAAAACACTTTTCTAAACTTTTTATTTTGATTAGACGTTGAGGATAAACCGTTACTAAAAGTTCTTGTGTCCTTGGACGACCTCGGTATCTTACCAACACTATACTACGCTCACGATGGGGGCACTTGCCCATATGTGTGTTTAGTGTTAGTAAATATCGTGTTTTATAAATTTAAAACTTGGCTAAAAAAGTGTTAAAGGGGCTTAAAATATACACCTAATATATATAACACTTCAACACGCATCAAGTTTTTGGCGCCGCTGCCGGGGACACAAGGATTTTAAGAAAGCTTAAAATCGACGGCCTAATCAGTTTTTCAAAACCTTTTTTAAAACGCGCGCACATTTTTCTGCATTTTAGTTTAGATTTGCATTTACAGTAACCTGTACACGGGGTCGTGTTCACTGAACACGGGGCCGTGCTGCACATTTTCATAAAAACACCCAGTAACAGTAGCTTGAACACGGGCCGTGCTCACTGAACACGCCCCGTGCTCAACGAAATCAGTAAATTTAATTTAAAACGCCCAGATACAGACCCTGAACACGGGGCCGTGTCCAGCCTCTGTTTCCGTTTTTATTTTTGTTTTCTGATCTCGAGACTTGGTTGTGGTCTGCTGAGTGATTCTTATGGATCAATACTCAGGAGGTTACAACTACACCTATGAGGAGGATGATTAAAGGAGTAATTATTGCACTAATTGTCGTAACTCGCACTCGGTTCAAAATAGTCACTCATATCAACCATCCAATTCATACACCTACTATGAGGAGCCCAGGTACGAGCCATCAACTTCATACACATCCTATGAAGACCAAAGGTATGAACCTCCTCCCTCATACTCATATTTTGATGAACCAAGGTATGAGCCTTCTTACTCATACTTTGAGGAACCAAGATATGAGCCACCACCTTCGTATGCTTATTATGAGGAACCATGGCGTGAACAACCCACCTCATATGAGTATTATGAAGAATAAAATAACGACCCTTATCCATCATATGCTTACAATGGAGAACAATGGTGTGAACCATCTACTTCATATGAGTATTATGAGGAACAAAGGATCGAACAACCGGATTCAAGCTTTGAAAATCCCGATTCTTTTTCTATAACCGAAGTGACCGATAGGATATTAGAACACCTTAGAGTTATCGATCGCTATATAAAAGAATCTCGCGCAAGGGAAGAGGAGTCCCGCGCAAGAGAAGAATTAAAAAAGGATGAGATAACTGAAAGTGTAAAAATGGAAGAACAAATAAGTGAAAAACCGACACATGAGTTAAACAACGAAAAAGGCGAGTCCGACAACGTTAAAATTCAAGAAGAGTCTAATTTTGAAGAAATTAATCTCTTGTCACCTTCTTTTGAAAATCATTGTTTAGTACCCACTCATGCTAAGTTTTTAAAAGAATTAAACACTAACACTAAAATTGACGAAACGGTAAGTGTTAAGTTAACTATTGATCAATCCTCGCTAATAAGAAAAAAAGGGGACATGAATTCACAAGTTTGCGTCCAGCTGTCTTGTATATTCAAAGGTCCTCCTACGAGTCGTACAACTACCTACACACGTGCCATGTTTTATTAGACGTTCAGGTCGTGTAACGACTCTTTGTATTAGTTGTTCATTAAGACTTATTTTGGAAGTCTTGGTATATTTTGAGTTACATATTTAATGTACATTATATAATTTCAAAGTATTCAATTATTAGTTAAAATAATAATATTTTAACTTGAATCATATTCATCCATTTAGTTGGAATATTGTCAGAATAATATATGTTTACCTTAGAAACAGGCACTCCATAACGTGCCACAATCTCTCTAAGATAAATCTCTGCTAATTTCCTTGCGCTGTTTTCCTCAGTGTTTGGTAGGGAATGTGCAGACTTAGTGAGGTGATCAATAATCACCCAAATCATATCGTGACCTCTTTGGGTTCTTGGTGGCTTTGTAATGAAGTCTATTGAGATTTGTTCCCACTTCCACACAGGAATCTCAAGTTGTTGCAGCAGTCCTGACGGCTTCTGGTATTCTCCCTTAACTTTGGCACAAGTAAGACAGTTACCCACATATGTAGCAATATCGGCTTTGATCCTGGGCTGCCACTAAAAGTCTTGGTACATCCTATCGAATCCAGGATGGATCAAGTACCTTGACTTCTAAGTTTTGTCCAGAATAAGCATACGTAAATTGTCATGAGTCGGAACCCCAAAGTCGTTCCATGAAGTATAATGTCTCGTTTACCTTAGGCAATAATTGCACTCCCATTCCACGTAACGCTTCAGCTTGAAGGTTCTCTGGTTTGAGCGCCTCTTGCTCAGCTTCACGAATCCGAGTAGCGGGGTTCGTCTATATGGTCATTTCTAAGGCTCGCACCCTTAGAGGCTTTGCGCATTCCTTGCGGCTCAAGGCGTCTGCTACAACGCTTGCCTTGTCCAGGTGATACTTAATCTCACAATCATAATCATTCAGTAGCTCAATCCATCTTCGTTATCTCATGTTTCAAGTCCTTCGGATCAGAGATGTGCTGCAAACCCTTGTGATCAGTAAAGATCGTGCAGCGTTTTTCAATACAAGTAATGATGCCAAATTTCTAATGCGCAATTCACCACACCTAGTTCCAAGTTTTGCGTGGTGTAGTTCTTCTCATAATCCTTTGATTGACATGATGCGTATGCGATGACTTTGTCTCGTTGCATCAACACGCAACCGAGACCTTGTCAAGAAGCGTCACAATAAGCCACGAATCCCTCGGTACCGTCAGGTAAAGGCAAGATGGGTACCGTCTAGGTTAGGGTTGTTAGCGGTTGAGCAATCTTTGAAAAGTGTCCTATGATTCGTTTGTAATAGCCTGCTATCCCTAGACTTTGTCGTATCGTAGTTAGCGTCCTTGGGGCTTCCCAGTTCTTGATTGCTTCATTCTTAGCAGGGTCGTTGTGAATTCCATTCTCATTTACCATGTGACTTAGGAATTGCACCTCGCGAGATCAAAATTTGCACTTCGGTAGCTTCGCATACAACTACTCCTTCTTCAAGGGTTCTAGGGTAGCTTGCAGATGTTGCTCATGCTCCTCCTGGGTTCGCGAGTAAGTAAGGATGTCATTAATGAACATATCCCCAAACTTATCCAGGTATGGCCTGCACACCCTATTCATGAGGTCCATGAATACTGTTGGTGTGTTTGTTAAGCCAAACGGCATGACAAGGAACTTGAGATGTCCATATCGAGTCCTAAAGGCCGTTTTAGGGATACCTTCTTCTTGTATTCGCAGTTGAGGATATCCTGACCTCAAGTCGATCTTCGAGTAGTAACTAGAGCCTTGTAGTTGATCGGACAAGTCATCAACCCTCGGCAAAGGATACCGATTCGTGATAGCTAACTTATTAAATTCCTGAAAGTCGATGCACAAGCGGAATCTGCCATCTTTCTTCTTAACGAATAGCGTTGAAGCTCCCCAAGATGAGAATCTTGGTCTGTAGGATCCTTCGTTCTAACAGATCTTGTAGTCGAGTCATTAGTCCTTGTATCTCGAACGAAGCTATTCGGTAAGGTGCCTTCGCCACGGGTGCCGCTCCTGGCACTAGGTTTATCCTAAACTCCACTTATCGCTGTGGAGGTAACCCAAGCAAGTCTTCGGGAAAGACTTCTGGAAATTCCTTCACAACGGGGATGTCTTCTAGCTTTGGCTCCTTGGTCTCCTTTTCGATAATATGAGCAAAGGAGGCTATGCAATCCTATTCGGAGGCGCTTCTGTGTCTCTATGACCAATGTGGGATGTCGCAATCCACCGCCTTATGGGGCCTAGTGCCCTCGCATCAATTGCAAGGAGGTTGTGTACTATAAGTGTCTCATCATTTGCAAGAGAGATGCGAATGATTTTCCTTATGACAAACAACTTCAGCCCTATCCTTGGATAACCAATTCATGCTGACTTCAACGCCATGACTTCCCAAGTCAACAAGTAATAGAAGGTTCCCGCTTTCTAAGTTCCAAAATACAATCCTTCATCACCTCATTTGCTTTAACTAACCTTCTATTTGTCAATTCTAAAGAATACGGGATGTCTATCCTACTTGAAACTAGGCCAAGTAGGTTCTTAAGTTCTAAGGAAACAAGGTTAAAGTCGGCGCCAGTGTCAATCAAAAAGAATGCATAGAGTTGGTTAGTAGGGAATGTACCCGTAACCGAATTTGGATCCTGGCGTGCTTCACGAGCTCCGATCCTGAAGACTCTTCCTTGCTTGGTTCTTCCTAGGGCAATCTTTCCTAAAGTGCCCCACGTCACCACATTTGAAGCAACCCGGAACTCTACCATTATTGTTTCCGTCTTGGTTGCAGTCATCATTTCCCCCTTATTTGGGATATTTCGCCCAACACGCATCCTGGCTATGTCCTTCTTTTCCACATCTGTCACACTTGGGTCTCAGACATCGACCTTCATGGTGAAACTTGCATTCATCACATCTCGGCTTAGTCCCCAAATAAACCTTACCAACGGTCTTATTAGTGGCTCCATAAGCTTTCATGCCACGAGGCGGGTTTACTTCCCTTCTTTTGTTTGCATTATAGTTGTCATAACTGACTTGGGTGCCTTTCTTCAGGTTCGAAAACTTTCTTTTGTTATTGCCAGAAGACTCCACATGAGTCTCCTTCTTTTTTGCCTCGGATTCCGAAAACTTTCCCATTCGAAGAGCTTCTTCAGTAAGCGTAACACTCAAATCGATAGCCTCCGTGATGGTTAGAGGCTTTGTGGCAGTAACCATGCTTAGGATTTGACGCGCAAGTCCCCAAATGAACCGCTCAATTCTCTTAAATTCCGGCTCAACAAGATAGGGAACGACCCTAGATAGATCATGGAATCGCTGAATATACTCGGCTATTCTCGGACCATCCATCTTTAAGTTCCAGAATTCCGTTTCCAATTTCTAAATCTCTGCTTGAGAACAATACTTTTTGCGCATTAACTCCTTCAGTTCATCCCACGTTAATGCATATGCAGCAGCTTCACCCAATGTCTGCACCTGGAACCACGAGAACGCTCCGTCAAGAAACAGCCCAGAAATGTACGTAACTCTTTGTTCCGGAGTACTTTTGCTCATTCTCATTACGGAGTCCGTTTTCTCCACCCAGCGTACGAAGGCGACAGCACCCCCAGTGCCATCGAAGTTTAGGGGCTTGCAGTCCAAGAATTGTTTATAGGTACAGCCGATTGGGGGGTTATTCCCAGAGGTACCACCACTATGTTCAGAGCTGAGGGCCTCGTGCTTAGCGATGGCTTGTGAGATGCGCTCTTGTAGTTCGGCTTCTGTCCTTGGTAACGTATTAGTGTCTGTATCACGTCTGGGCGGCATTTTCTTCTGGAAAAAGGTATGGGGTAGGTTAGACAACATTCAATAATTGTCTATGAGGTATAAATCACCACAATTAAACATGTAATCACCTAATATCACATGCATATATAATCAACAATGTATAAGTAAGAAAACAACCACTGAGCTTTCATATATGCTTGACAACTTGACTTAAAAGGTATGGGGTAGGTTAGACAACATTCAATAATTGTCTATGAGGTATAAATCACCACAATTAAACATGTAATCACCTAATATCACATGCATATATAATCAACAATGTATAAGTAAGAAAACAACCACTGAGCTTTCATATATGCTTGACAACTTGACTTATTGTTTTTATCAGCGGAGAACAAAATGAACTCGAGGTTACATCACCTCGGTCATACAAGTTCCATAATATGAAAGTAGTAGTTATTTTCCTTCTACATTGGTCTCTTTAGGTCTTTAGTTTCACAAAGACGGGTATACTTCCCAAGAGATGGGGGTTGTGCATTTCTACCACATATAGAAGTGATAGAGAGTGTTAAGTTGTTGAATCTTTCCCGAGTGTTGGCCATATTCACTAGCTTAGATATCGGTTCCCAAACGACTCGTATACGGGTAGAAGTGTCAGACACGAAGTAAGCAAAGACAGATTTCCTACTTTGTAGAGTGCTATAGCAACTATCCAGGTTTTGTTCTACTAGATGAAGGTGTGAACACTTAGAAATTTTTGGATGGGTGGTGATCATTAGCTTGACCCGCAGAGTCCACCAGGATTTCCATGCACTATAAGTCGTTATTACGTGGGCCCCCGTAATAATAAATTGTCTTGCATGGTCACTCTAATTTTCCCTCGTTCAAAGCAGATGGTCAACCAGAGAGGGGACACTACTGTCCTTATACCTTCAACATGGAAAGGACCATTGTGGTGGTCCACGCGCTATCATCCGTTATCGTTACGCGCAAATAGGCACGATGCTTAGACGTAATAGGAATAAGGAGAATTCCTAGTAGTTGGGGGGGCACCTTCAAGATGAGTACTTCATCTTTCTTGTCTGGTCAAGAGTGTCGTCAATCTTGTTGCGCAGAAGCCACAGGGAACTCGTCCTGCTGATAATGTTGTTACCCAAGGTTGCCTCCTCCGCCTCGCCGTCACTACAGTAGTCAGGCATCTTCACATTCGAGAGGGAAGAACAGCCATCTTCTACGGAAACAAGCTCAGGATCTCGTTTGGTAATCACTCCAGCCATGAGCTTTCCAATAAACGCGAGGTCGATAGTCTCATCGTGCGAGTCATGAACAATAATAGGATTCGGAGTCGAAGGTATCTCGTTCACGTCAATAATTATTCCGTACTTATACGCATATATATTAATGAATAAATATGTTACTTAGTATACACAGGCAAATAAATGCATCATATCACATATAACACTCGTTTGTCCTTTAGGGGGGGTTATTTTGTCTTTGACAAGTCTATCTCGCGTAGACTATACCTCAGTTGGCACTTTACTTTGGGGTATTCTCCTCCCTACTAATGTCCTTGCCTTGTCTTTTCTTTGAAAAATGGTTGACTCATGGATCTCGGCTCTTTCGTAAATGCAATAAAAAATCTTTTTGTAAAAATGTTTTCGTGAGAGAGTCCTAGTGATTGTAGTCTAGACTCGAGAAGGAATCCTAGTTCACTACAATCGAAGCTCTGATACCAAACTGTCACACCCTGACTTTTGCGGAAGCTTATGTGTGTGACTTGATTGGTTCTCATTGCATTCGATTATATTAAACAACTATATGATCAAAATGATGTTCATCCATTCATAAAATTCAAAACATTACAAACACTAGTCATTTAAGTTTCAAACAACACAACCTCTGTTTAAGTTACAAACCAACAAAAGTGGATGAGCGAGTTCATGCGTTTTGTATGAGTACTGGTAAACTTGTAACATTTGAGAGACTCCTTTGAAAACAGGTATGAAAAGCGTCTATGAACAGATCAATTAATGTTTTGCAATGACATTAATGTATGTGAAGACATAGGGAGTACTCCATCCGAGTAGACAATTATCGGTGTCGAATCCCCTCGGCTATGTCGAATTCCCCTCGACTGTGTCAAATCACCTTGACTGTGTCAAATTCCCTTGATCGTATCAAATCACCTTGACTGTGTCAAATCCCCCTTGACCGTTGTCGAATCACCTCGACTGGGACACTAAAGCACTCTAAGTAGTCACATAAGGACCATGAGTGGGGCTCGGCCGTACCCGTTAGATCTAACCTTTGTCCATGATTCTTATGAGAGTTATTGGCATTTCAATTTCAGTCTATGCTCACATGATCTAATAGTTCATTTCATAGCCAAATCATACCATTTGAACATTCGTAACATGTATTCCAGCCCCCGAGAGTTATAAATCCAAAAACAGTTAAGAAAAAAGGGGGACATGAACTCACAAGTTTGCGTCCAGCTGTCTTGTATATTCAAAGGTCATCCTACGAGTCGTACAACTACCTACACACGTGCCATGTTTTATTAGACGTTCAGGTTGTGTAATGACTCTTTGTATTAGTTGTTCATTAAGACTTATTTTGGAAGTCCTGGTATACTTTGAGTTACATCTTTGATGTACATTATACAATTTCAAAGTATTCAATTATTAGTTAAAATAATAATCTTTTAACTTGAATCATATTCATCCATTTAGTTGGAATATTGTCAGAATAATATATGTTTGCCTTAGTTCGTTCTGTAATTCTTTTTCATGGATATTTCCCAAGTATGGGTATAATTATACTTGTGTATTTTGCCAAGTGTTCGTGATGTATTCCGGTGTGTATTTGTACGTACGAGAATACGTATTTTCTTTTATTCGTTAAGTATTTTTATGCTTAATTTTTGTATTAAACTTTCCGGAATATTATTTTTAATCAACTAAAAATCACCAATATATATTCTTAAAATATGTGTATTTTAAGAAAACTTTTATAGAAAATAGTCTATAATTCCTTCTTGGCAAAATTAATTATATTTTCATATAAACCTCAAAAATAATATATTTTCAAGATTAACTTAGAAAATATTTATAAGTCCATTTTTCACCCCAAAATAATGTAGTCTAAATTTTTTTAAGAACATATTTATTTCAAAATAAAATATCTCCTAACAATTCAAGAAAAGATATATATGTCTTTTCTTTATGCAAAAATAATGTATTTTCTATTTGACAAAAATATTATATATTTTTGCAATACTTGTAAAAATTATAATTTCCGTTCTTTCGGTTTCCAAAATACCGTTTAACTGGTTTGTCAAAATATATATATCTATTTTCGGAATATATATATAAGTGTAGTTCATACATCCGTGTTCGATTTGTCCAATATTCGGGTATAAATTATATATCTGTTTTCTTGGAATCTTTGGTAACATTTTGTATTATAATCCTGGTATTTTGGTAGGTTATATTATTTTTAATTCCTAACATAATATAACTAATACACATAATATACAAGTAATCACACAAATTGTGACATCTAAATATATATTTTCCTAAATATATACTTAGTCACTTTTATTTATCAAAAATCAACCTCCGATGTTTGTAATTTTTGTAACAAAAATTCTGGCAAGTTTTTATATGAAAACCATGTTCAAAATTTACTTGTAAACACTTGTTTAAAAATACTTTTCTAAGTGTTTAAATTCTACAAAAATTTTGCCATAATTTCCCCTTAAAAATGGAGGTTTCCATGCTTTAAAAGCATATCATTTTCTTTTAAAATCATCATCAATCATCAATAATTCATTCAAGACTTACCATGTGCCAAAAATATGAAATTTACACTATGACATGAACTTCAAACTTTGTAAAAACTTGTAGTGACTTACTAAGTTATTTAGTAGGTTTAGTTACCCTTAAAAGTGTGGTTATTTGTTTGTAAATCTCTTTCTTGAAAGATTTAGTATTTTACAACTTACAAGATGGTTTTTCTAAAAATCATTCTTTTGTATTTTTCTTGTTACAAACATGTTTCTAGCTTTGATTTAACACTAAAAATGTGATTAGTTTCTTTAAAAATCATGATCTTGTAAACCTTGTAAATAACTTTAGTTTCTTGAGAAAATCATTTTTGAAATCATCTATTATAAGTCTTGTAACAAGTATTCATCATCATCATACACTAAAACATCTTTATTTTTCAAGTTCATGTTCACATAAAGGATTATCATTTTGTTTTTCACAAGATTCATCCACTCACTTGCTAGATCATGTGTTTAATCACAATCTAGCAAGCTTCTTATGATGATTAACATCGTAATCACAAGAAATCAACAATCAAGATTCATACACATACTAGAACAACATAGATTCTTATGATTTTGAGCTTTATGTTAAAGATTATCTTCATGTTCTTCATGATCTTCATGTTTAACCATTATCATAATATTTTAACCATCAATATAAGAAGTAAAAACAAATTATGAGAGTCTTACTACTAGCACAAGGCTAGGGAAGAGATCAAAGATGATGAAGATGATAAACAAGGTGGATAAAAGCTCTAGAGATTGGTCCTTCAAGTTTCAATGCTTCCAAGCTTTCTAACTTTGTTTCTTACACCTTATGATCTTCTTAGAATGGTTGATAATGAAATGAAAATGAATGTGTTGTGTGGGTGAGGTTAGGCCGAGAACATGAAAAAGAAGGAAGGAGAAGAAGGTGAAATGTGAAGACGTTGAAGGAGTTAGAAGTGTGATCTTGTGGTTATAAGTATTAAATTTCCAACAACAAATCACCTTTGGGAAATCATGTCTCAAATCTTGCCAACATATCAAATAAAATAATGCAAGAAAATCCCAAGTGGGACCCACATCCTAACCGTCCACTAATGGGGGGGGTGTTGGTTTGTTTTCAAGTCTTAGTTACTTCCATCTAGTTAGGTTTTAAGTGTTAAATTTAAGGATTTAAGTGTTTAGATGTGTTATGATGTTCGGTGACCATAACTAGCTTCGAAACACTAAAACAATGCTTCTAGTGAAAATTTGGTGTTTCAGGTAGTGTCCGGTTGTTCGGTTGGTTTCCGATTCGTTAAGGTGCTAAATTGCGCAGTTTAGTGTGCTTTATGTTACCTTTTATGACAGTTTTGATTCCCGACACTTAGGAAGGTATTCTTGACCACTAAACCATAAGTCTGCATTATATTTAGTTGTTAAAATGCTGAAAATTGCTGAATTTGGTTATTTTCTGCAGAATTCTGCAGTTTTAGTGTGTTTCTGGCACTTTCTGGTACCTAAATCATCACTAGGTAGGCAGTTTTGTAACCCCTACTTTCCTACACAATATTCTAGTGTAACACTTGGTTCCGGGGCTTATTTTGTGTCTTAACATCACGTCTGTCTAAGTACTGAACTCCTGTCAGTACTTCTAGTTTGTCTGATAACTGTGCTAACTTTATTTCGTGCACTAATTGTACCATGCTGTTTTGCATGTAGTAATGATAAAAATCTTGCAACATGAAATGCCATTGTATGTGTATGACAGTAATCAGAAAATCATTCGTCTAGTTAATTCAATAATGCTAAGTTATTAAAGCACAGATTATTGTTCATCAGTGTACGAAATACATGGAAAATTGCCAGTTGTCACATTCTCCCTCCGTTAAAAGAATTTCGTCCCGAAATTCAAGATGTGTTATCGGTTGTAGGGGAATTGTGAAACAGATATAAATACTTAGACTTGATTTGGCATTTATGTTCCCAAGTAAATTTTGGGCCATGATGTGAATTCCAACGAACTTTAACAAATTTAATACGACTTCTCCGTGTTTAGTGGACTTCCAGTCCGTAACCTTAAAAGGCTCTTTAGTAAATTAGAGTTTGTCGTTGATGTGAATCTTGTTTGCATGAATGATGACTGTTTCTTAAGTCAGACTCTTTTTAAGACTAGACACGTGAAACGTGTCGTGAACACTGCTAAGTTCTTCTGGAAGTTTCAGCTTGTAAGCAATGGTTCCTATCCTTTCCAGGATCTCGAAAAGTCTAATATATCATGGGTTCAACCTCCCACGCTTTTCAAATCGTACCATGCCTTTCCAAGGCAAGGCTTTCGTTAAAACCACATTTCCAAACTCAAATTCCAACGGTTTCCGCCGCTTGTCGGCGAAGCTTCTATGTATACCATGTGCTTGACTTGATACGATCACGTATCTGAATGATCTTGTCTGTAGTTTCCTGAACCAACTTGGGGCCATTAAATCGTTTATCTCCGGTCTCCACCCAACTGTAACACCTCGTAAAAATCGTGCCCAACGATGTGTTGACACGTGTACTAAACCCTAATGAAGTCAAACGTTGACTATTAGGGACTAATTTTGTGAAAAATCAAAAACTTTGAATGTGGAAGGACTGGAAGTGTTAACATGCTTAAACTAAGCCTCTGAATAACAACACACGGCATTCATAATTATATTTGAGCCACTTGTTGATCGAAAGGAACCGTTTACGTAATTAATTAAAAGTTTGCGCGACGAAGGGTTAAAAGCGTCAACATGTTTAATTATACCTCTGAGTGACCTTTTAACAAACCCGGAGTGTTATAATATCTGATTGTATTTTGGGGAATACATAATATTGGCCATATAGGGCTTTAATGCCGATAAATGATAATACGCACTAGTTTGTGCGTTAAAAGTATTAAAAGTGTCAACATGTTAATTCTTACATCTGAGTGACCTTTTAACGAACCCGAAGCATCGTGATGTTTGATAATACTCACGGGAATGTCTAATATTGGCCGTTTAAGGCTTTGATGCCATTAAACGATAATACGCACAAGTTTGAGCATTAAAAGGACTAAAAGCGTCAACGTGTAAATCTATATCTTTGAGAGACCTTTTAAACAAACCGGGAACTCCGTGATGCTCGGTCATACTCCCGGGTGTGCCTAATATTGGTCACAATGGGCATATATTATTATTAATATTAATATTATTATTATTATTATTATTATTATTATTATTATTACTATTACTTAAAGCCCACACATAACTAAAACCATTTGTTGAATCTATGGACTTGTTAATGGTTTTAAAACCTAGTATAACACTTGTAATCATCTCATGATTTCCCTAAACACATGGCATGATCTTATACTTTATCAAAAACTATATAAAGGCCATGAAATTTCGTTTTCAAAGTGCATCATTCATTCTTTCTTCCTATCTTCTCATCTTGGTGGATCCTAAGCAATTGAGAACCACCTTTGAGTTTTCTTCAATCCAGAGGACCACTTGTAAGTGTTCCTTTCATGACTAGTTCTTTTATTTGGCTTAAAAAGCCGAAAAGTCAAGCGTTTACGATAAACGCTTTGACTTCTAGTTAGACCGTAAACGGCCAAGCCATTGTTCGCAACGAACATGGCTACGTGATTGTAATTAGGTAGGTGTTAAACACTCAAAAGGGCACCTTCTAAAAATCACGTTTGCTTGGTCAATTGATGAGTCAACGTAATATTGTTTTAAAAAGTCAACGGGTCAGTTTTTGAAATAATTGTGATATGAGTTTAGAAATGTTCTAAAATACGTTTTATCACTTAAACAACTTAGTAATAATTATTAGAACATGTGTAAACATGTTCGGCTCGTCAATTCCAGTTTTAGGGTCGGTTCGCAACCGAAAGTCGCGAAGTTTGACTTTTGCGTCGACTTTCGATTATGAACCGAATTAGATTAGTTTGCTACTGATTATAGGTTCCGTTATGATCGTAATATAATGCAGCATAACCCTATAAGGTTATATTATACGATCATATTAGAAATCTGAGTTTTTTGCACATGTTCCGTTAATATGCCGTACTTTGACTATTATGCCCTTTTTAGCAAAAATAAGGTTTTAGACATCAATAAGCTTTCAAACAACTTAGGTACTGATATGTTACCATGTTTAACATATTTTGATGTTACAAATCTGATCATAAACTGAGTTTGCATATAATATCGTAAATTATGCTTTAAATTGACCAAAATACCCTTTATGCGCGTAGATCGGTTTTAAGCATAATTTTTCATACCAAACTCATTGTCTACTAATGTAATATCATAATTAGGATAATTTGGGATGTTCATTCAGTTTACAAGCTGAGTTTACGCATACGTTCTTAAATTACGTCCTTAAATGACGATAATGCCCTTTTTGCACCTAAAATGATTTAAAAGCACAATTTTCATACAAAACCTTTTTATTATTGATATGTTATATTAATTAACATATTTTGGTCATATAAACCTGATCATAACATTAGTTTTCCTAAAAGATCGCAAATATCGTCATTTAACGACTTTAACGCCGTTTCGGCGCATAGTAAGATTTTAAACCATAACTACCAATCAAGACTTGTTACCTACTGATTTTACAAATAATTTTAAATATTTTTATAGTATGTATATATTATAAACTCAGATTCCTAAATTAGCCTTCAAAACTATGTGTGAAATTACCAAAATGCCCCTACGGAGCATAGTTTGGTTTTAAACTATAAATCACACATATTTTTGGTAGCATACTGATATTATATCATAAATAAAGTGTTTTCAAATATTTTTTATGATCGCAACATCAGTTTGTGCTCAACTTTCTTTTATACGTCGTAAAATGACCAAAACGCCCTTATGAGGCATAGTTTGATTTTAAAACCTTAACGGGCATACGAGTTGATATCCTACTGATATTATGACTTATCTAAAGTATATAGGAATATGGAACTTGTTCATGACTTATCCGGTTATTCGTTATCGCATATACGCGTACGGTTAGACTTATGTAACTAGTTTACGTAAGTTTACCGAAGCGGGTTAAACCTTATCATTTTTACTTTAAAATCCAGAATGTATTTAGTTTACCCATATTATACAAGTCTTCATACATGTTGGATCTAAATTACATTCCATTCCGGTCATCGCTTAATCTAGCGTATCGTACCGTTTCTAATACTTTAAGTTAGCCGGTCTAGGTCTATGACCTAAATAAGACCCGTTAGCATTCTAAACTGGTTATTTATACCATCATTCCAGACTAGAGCCTTCCGGTAAATTGTACCTACGCTTACTTAATTGAATACGGCTGAGTTATTATAAATCTTGCAATTTAAGACAGGAGCTAGCTCAGGTAAATACTCTTAACCTATTTTCCCTTATACGGGCTAGGGATACGGTAATATAATTACCGCATGGTCAGGTATGGGATTCGAAGAACAATAAGTCGGGAAATTCAAATAACCTGTTTTAATTCGTATTGCTTGACTGAAACATTGGGGGTTAATGCGACCGTGTCCTAGATATCCTTGACTCATTAATTGCAAATGGCCACGACCTAAGCACGGGGTGTAGGCATACACCCAACAGATGCAATATGGATTATTAAATAATTTTATACCCAATATGGGTTTCCCAATAAGGGAATAAGTGGTGTGTCGGTTAATCATGAACCGGCATAGTACCGGGCCCCGCATGTAGAGCAAGTTATGTAAAACTGATAACATGAGATATAGTTTGTCCCAAGTATAAAAGATTTTCGTGCCTTGTGCACCTAAACCAATTTTCATAAACATTTTCAAATATGTCGGTTAATTGTATTTACCAGTGAAAACTTACGTATTTTCAAAAGTCTAAGTGATAGGTACAAATACGTAAATAGGCTGAAAGCTGCTCGGGATTATTAGACGAGGAACTTGCAACTCCTTCGCATAAGTCATTAGTCTGATAAACTTCTTTTGTTTTAATGATCCGCCTGTGGATTATTACAAGCCTGTCTGTACTAAATACTTTGATATTTTTAGACATTTGTGTTTGTAATAATATTTTATATTCCAAGACTTCCGTTGTGTTATTCTGTGTATGTTTGACCATGACGATACCAATCTTACGTCACGATACTCCCCACCGCTCCCACCGGGCTGAGCTGTAAATATCGGGGTGTGACAGGTTGGTATCAGAGCCAACATTTGAGTGAATTAAACACTAGCCCTTAGTGTTTAATCTCAAATGACATAGTAGCATATTCCATAGACCTTCTGAGTCTAGACTTAACAAAGGAATGCTCTCATCCCTATTTAGTAAACATTTTTTTCGATTTTATGTATTTTGAATATGTCGCCAGGCAAAGAAGCCATTGATGGAAATTCTCCACATCCGAAGCCTAGAAATGCCAAGCTTCGTACCAAGGCAAGGATAAGCGTGCAACCGGTTGGAGGAAAGACCTTTATGGACCTATTTCCAAAACCAAATTGATTGAAATTTTTAACCAGACTCCGGAGTCCATACCGAAGGTCCCTAAGGCTCAAAATTTTGGAGTCTATACCAGTGGAGTCCATACTAGGGGAACCCTGAGGCTCCCATATTGAAGATGATACCAATAAATACCATTGATAAAAAAACTCTTATCTCCAAGTTTTGGAATTCCAAACTTGGACTATGCTTATTAAACTACAAATCCGTGATCCAATTTAAAATTTTCAAATCATTCATCCTTGGATCCTACTCCTAGCAACAAATCCAAAACTGGAATGCTTATTTAATTCGCTAAAATCTTCAGTGTCGCTATATCATGCGGCAAACAAAGAAGAGAAACAATCGGAGTGAAGCAAGGAAGGCATTAGAAAATCGATCTTTCATTATATTTCGTTTTTTTCTCTAAATCCCTGTATGGGCATTTAATTATTATAGTCCCTTCGTGGACACTGTACTTCAACATAGTCCCTTCGAGGACATTATATTTCAATAAAGTCCCTTTGAGAATATTATGTTTCAAAATAGTCTCTTCGTGAGTATTATATTACAATATAGTCCCTTCATGGATGTTATATTTCCATATAGTCCTTTCGTGGACATCATACTCTGTTATAGACTTTTCATGGACATGTCATTTCATTAAAATATTTTGTAGACATGTTATTTCATTAAAGTTTCCTGGCGAATATAATAATTCATCATAGTCCTTTCGAGGACATATCGTTTCACTATAGTCCCGATATTGACATGTCTTATAGTCCCTAAACGGACTTATATGTTTCCCTTTCGTCCCCGCTTGGACAGGTATTGCTTCAAAGTCCCTATAAGGACCTATCTCTTCCATATAGTCCCAGTATGGACATTTGTTTATTATAATCCTTATATGAACATATCTTTCGAATTGAGTCCCTGTGAGGACATCTGTTCAGCAAAGCCCTTTAGTGTGCATGCTGTATCAATATAGTCCTTTTATAGACATGTTATTTTATTAAAATCCCTTTGGGGATATACTATTTCGAAATAGTCCCTTGTGGACATGAGATTTCACTATAGTCCCTTAACGGACATGACATTTCATTATAGTCCCTTCATGGGCAAACTGTTTTAATATAGTCCCTATACGGACTTATGATATTTTTAGTCCCTATACGGACTTATAATATTTTATAGTCTCCATACGGACTTATAATTTCCTTTTAAGTCCTCTGTGGACAAATAGGATACTAAAAGTCCTGATAAAGGCACTATTGTAGATTTCTAAATGGTTTATGGAAAGTTTTGAAAATTTTATACAGGTATTCATTTCGTCTTTTATCAAACAATAGTATCAATTTTATTCAAACTTTATCGATCTGCTAAATAATTTCAAAAGATCTTCTTAATGGTATAACCTAGCCAATATGTCAATACAAACATGCTATGATGGTAAAACCCTTTTAAGACAATTAATCCTTGTTAACATCTAAGAACATTTTAACACTCCTGGCAGTGTGACTTGAGAAACCACATCAGCCGTCAAGGTATTTGGACTATGTCCAAGCCTTAAAGCCTATATGATCGAATTAGATCATGGCAGGTATCATCAATATGATGATCATAATATAAACATCCATTAGTGGAGAAGTGCCTATGGGCTAAACTTGTTGTCCAATAAGACAACGACAGTTGGGTCTACGACCCCTTGTCTAAAATGCTGGACTATGTCCAAGCCTTATAGTTTAAAAGATCAATATGATCATGACTAATATCATCTAATACGATGATCACATTATTTAACATCCTTTAGTGATGTCTCGCCTATGGGCTATATATATTATTGTCCAATTAGTGACATTGACAAATGTGACCGTTATGGTTTACCGTCCAAGGTGATGGGCAATGCCCAAGTCTTATAATCGATAAGATCATGAATAATATACTCAATTATGATAATTATATATATATATATATATATATATATATATATATATATGTGTGTGTGTATGTGTAAACATCCATTAGTGATGTCCATTGATTAGCCTATGTGCCAAAAATGAATCGTCTTTCAAAACGATGACAGTTGTAGTCTATGACTCCCTGTCCAAAGGTGAAGAACTATGTTCAAGCCTTAAAGCCCCTGATCTAAGAAGATTGCGGTTTATAAACAAATGTCCTTTGCGACAAGGCTTTTATGCCATATGAATATTTATGTCCTTCACGACTAGGCTTTATAACATATTGTTTTACGTCCCTGTGACGGGCCCCTGTGCCATATATATATTAAAGTCCTTTAAGGCTAGCCTTCGAGCTATTCATAATCGTCTATATGACAAAGACATTTGTGACATTGTGATCCCCTGTCAAAAAGGCAATGGACTCGGTCCAACCCTTAAATGCCATTAATGGTCCCTTTTGTGACCTAGGCCAAATATAATTGATATAATTTCAAGTAACATACTATAAGAAGTTAAGACCTAATAGCCGATATGGTTTAATGATACCATAGTTTGATAATCATCAAATACGATGATTCACTATTATTTTGTAACTAACCAATTGTTATTATCGGTGTTTAGTACCAAAGCTTCAAAATGGTGGATTCTGATGAAGCATACAGCAGTACTGCAAAACAATGATGCAAATGTAAATGTTAATGACGCTGATCTTCAGGCCATGATTGACGCAGCGGTTAATAAAGCTATGGGTAAAGTTCTTGAGAACAATAAGGAGTCAAGTGCTACTCGCTCAAAGTCCCATACAAAACCAAATACATCAGCTCGCAAGGAGAGCTCCATTCACTCTTCAAATGCAAAGAGCGAACCTCAGAAGTTAGTGCTCCATCATAAGCCCCGTTCAACTGAAGACGGGTGCACATACAAATACTTCGTCTCATGCAAACCTAGGGATTTCAATGGGGAAAAAAGGGCGATCGATGCCATGAAATGGCTTGATGAAATGGAAACTGTTGTGGACATCAGCAATTGTGCTGATAAGGATGTAGTGAAATTCGTTTCACAATCTTTCAAAGGCAAGGCCCTTGCATGGTGGAAGGCCATGGTACAGTCCACGGGGAAAATTCCCCTATACAATATGGGATGATCCAAGTTTGTGGATCTTATCAGAGAAAATTAATGTCCACAACACGAAGTGGAAAAAGTGGAGACAGATTTTCTGACTCTCACAATGAAAAACCTAGATTGTCAACAATATGTTACTGACTTCAACTCCCTGTCTAGATTGGTACCCTATTTAATTACCCTTGAACCTAAACGCATTGCGCATTTTATCGGTGGTCTGGCACCGGAAGTAAAAGGGAATGTTAAGGCTTCGAAGCCAACCACATTTAGATCAAATGTGGATCTATCCTTGTCCCTCACTCTAGATATAGTGAGACAAAAATCGGTCAAAACTGAGACTAATGAGAAAAGACAGAGGGAGGAGGATATCTCCCAGAATTCTCAGAAGAAGGGCAAATCCGAGTTCGACAGGAACCAACAAGATTCCAACAAAAAGCCTACATGCAAAACCTGCAAAAGAAGACACTGGAGACAATGTCGATCAAACCAAACGTTAAAGCAATGTGGCATCTGTAAAAGAACTGGTCACCAGTCCCACGAATGTAGGGACATAAAGAATGCAGTCTGTTTCAGCTGTGGCGAGAAGGGCCACATCAGTACTAATTGCCCTAAAGCTGCCAAAGAAGGTACAGCTAAGTCTGGAGAGGCTAAGAAAGGAAACGCCTGAATTACTGGATGAATGCCAGAGACAGTACATATCAATAATAGCATCAGGTACATTCCTTATCATTTATTAATGATAATTTCTGCTGAGTTTCTTGTTTTAATTTGGGGAATAATAAGCCTTTGGTAGACCATAAGCTTAGCAAACTTTTAATTATACTCATAAGAACTCCGGATATTACATATAAGGTAGAACTTACCAATGAAAACTATAAAGACCGTTTCTTCCATTCTCGACGATGATCCTTTCGTAAGAATCTAGAGTACTCTTTCCCCAGATAGAGAACGACAATATGTTATTTTATTTTGTTATCTCATTAATTTTTTATCAACTGCGAATGCCAGACTATGCTTGATAAAAGCGCCATATGAGGATTGCCGTATCCTAGTGTGTTCCATAGATTGCTTCCATGCCTGGTCAGTATGGAGGTTTAATGCATGGAACCACTGAGATATCCTAATGAACATATTGTACTAAAGTCAGCTAATGGTATTCAAAGAAGATATCCAGTATAGAAATGTCTGAGTAAGTGTCTTTACTCAAGGCATCCATGCATTCGTAAGGAAAATGTGTCTTTATATAACACAGGTAACGATAGACGAACTGAAGCCTGAGATTTAGAATATCTTTGTCATCTCAATTGTCTTCTTCGTAGAACTACCTTGTTTACCTCCTGAGAGGCAAGTAGAGTTAAGATTAATATCCCACTTAGGGCTGCATCTATTGAAAAACCTACATATCGGTTAGTACCGGCGGAAATGGAAGAACTAAGAGCCAATTAGATAAGCTTTTAGAGAAGGTTTCATAAAGCCTAATTCATAATTTTGAGAGCTCCGTTTTATTATTTAAGAAAGACGGATCATTAAGCTTATGCATTGATTACCGCAACCCTATCTAAATAACGATTAAGAATCACTATCAGTTGCCTAGGATCGTCGATTTGTTCGACTAACCATAAGGATAGCTTATTCCCTTAAGATTTAATTGGATAGTAGTTGGAATGACCATCTCACCCTAATTAAGTTTTCCTATACTAATAGAAATTATATAGGTATCAAGGGTGACAAACGCCCGTTTAAGTTTATCAGGCAGATGTTGGAAAAGCCCAATCATCAGTACCTGAAATTATCCTGGAAAGAACTGATAAGATCATACGAATCCATAATCGTCTGAAAGTTGCCAGTAATCGGCAGAAAATCAATATTTGATGATAATCGCAAACCTCTTATGTTCTCGATAAGGAACGAAGTTCAATGGAAAATATCACCCTAGAAAGGTGTGTTGCATTTTGATGTAACGGGCAAGTTAAACTCTAGTTATATAGGACCATCCAAGAAAATCAAATACGTCAATATCAATAGCCTATAAGCTAAAAACTTATCTAAGGAACTTGGTGGAGTTCACAATGTGTTCCACACTTGTGAATTAAGGATATGTCTAGCCGATAAATCGATAGCATTATCACATAATGATGTACAGATTAATGAAAACTTATGGTTTGTTGAGAAACCAGTATCGATTAGGGATTGACAGGTTAAGAAGCTCTGAAAGAAAGCATGTACCTATTGTATAGGTCAACTGGGATGCCGTAGAGGCCCTAATATGCTATGGAGGTTAAGCCCATTATACGTCAGAAAGTACTTCCATCTTTTGAGAAAATCTCAAGGTCGAGATTTCTTTTAAGGGGGTGAGGATGTAACACCTCGTAAAAATCGTGCCCAACGATGTGTTGACACGTGTACTAAACCCTAATGAAGTCAAACGTTGACTATTAGGGACTAGTTTTGTGAAAAATAAAAAACTTTGAATGTGGAAGGACTGAAAGTGTTAACATGCTTAAACTAAGCCTCTGAATAACAACACACGGTATTCATAATTATATTTGAGCCAATTGTTGATCGAAAGGAACTGTTTACGTAATTAATTAAAAGTTTGCGCGACGAAGGGTTAAAAGCATCAACTTGTTTAATTATACCTCTGAATGACCTTTTAACAAACCCGGAGTGTTATAATATCTAATTGTATTCTGGGGAATACATAATATTGGCCATATAGGGCTTTAATGCCGATAAATGATAATACGCACTAGTTTGTGCGTTAAAATGATTAAAAGTGTCAACATGTTACTTCTTACCTCTGAGTGACCTTTTAACGAACCCGAAGCATTGTGATGTTTGATAATACTCACGGGAATGCCTAATATTGGCCGTTTAAGGCTTTGATGCCATTAAACGATAATACACACATGGCATGATCTTATACTTTCTCAAAAACTATATAAAGGCCAAGAAATTGCATTTTCAAAGTGCACCATTCATTCTTTCTTCCTATCTTCTCATCTTGGAGGATCCTAAGCAATTGGGAACCACCTTTGAGTTTTCTTCAATCCATAGGACCACTTGTAAGTGTTCCTTTCATGACTAGTTCTTTTATTTGGCTTAAAAGGCCGAAAAGTCAAGCGTTTACGATAAACGCTTTGACTTCTAGTTAGACCGTAAACGGTCAAGCCATTGTTTGCAACGAACATGGCTACGTGATTGTAATTAGGTAGGTGTTAATGATAATTTCTGCTGAGTTTCTTGTTTTAATTTGGGGAATAATAAGCCTTTGGTAGACCATAAGCTTAGCAAACTTTTAATTATACTCATAAGAACTCCGGATATTACATATAAGGTAGAACTTACCAATGAAAACTATAAAGACCGTTTCTTCCATTCTCGACGATGATCCTTTCGTAAGAATCTAGAGTACTCTTTCCCCAGATAGAGAACGACAATATGTTATTTTATTTTGTTATCTCATTAATTTTTTATCAACTGCGAATGCCAGACTATGCTTGATAAAAGCGCCATATGAGGATTGCCGTATCCTAGTGTGTTCCATAGATTGCTTCCATGCCTGATCAGTATGGAGGTTTAATGCATGGAACCACTGAGATATCCTAATGAACATTGTACTAAAGTCAGCTAATGGTATTCAAAGAAGATATCCAGTATAGAAATGTCTGAGTAAGTGTCTTTACTCAAGGCATCCATGCATTCGTAAGGAAAATGTGTCTTTATATAACACAGGTAACGATAGACGAACTGAAGCCTGAGATTTAGAATATCTTTGTCATCTCAATTGTCTTCTTCGTAGAACTACCTTGTTTACCTCCTGAGAGGCAAGTAGAGTTAAGATTAATATCCCACTTAGGGCTGCATCTATTGAAAAACCTACATATCGGTTAGTACCGGCGGAAATGGAAGAACTAAGAGCCAATTAGATAAGCTTTTAGAGAAGGTTTCATAAAGCCTAATTCATAATTTTGAGAGCTCCGTTTTTATTATTTAAGAAAGACGGATCATTAAGCTTATGCATTGATTACCGCAACTGTCACACCCCTTTCTGCGGCGGAAGCACGAGGTGTGATCATGAAAGGTTCTCATTGCATACGAAGAGTAAACATGCTACATGCTCGTAAAATAACATTCAAATACCATAATTTGAAAACATACGTTAGCGTTTACATCGCTAAGTCGCATAAAACATTGTCTTAAAAGTTTACAACTTTATTCAGAATTAAACACAAGCGACATCCACGAGCATAAGCTAGACCACGCGCACATCCGTCCTAGTTACCTGAAATACATGTGAGTTTTTGGAAAAACGTCAACATAAAGTTGGTGTGAATTCATGCAGTTTTGTATTTCATGTTTGTATACTTTGTATGAAAACATAGTTTGTATACTTTGTATGAAAACATAGTTTGTGAGTAAATCAAGTTTTCATAAATTCAGTTTCATGTGTACACCACGTACATCTGTATAATTCAATTTCTTCTTGAGTACCCCACGTACTCAAGTTTAATTCTCATTCTCTTGAGTACCCCACGTACTTCAAGTTATTTATCAATTCTCTTGAGTACCCCACGTACTTCAAGTTATTTATCACTTCTCTTGAGTACCCCACGTACTTCAAGTTATTTATCACTTTTTGTATGGTATGAATTTTATGTAAATACAGTATTTCTGTACTTATCAGATTGTTAATGGGTTGCAAAGCCATTGACATGTGACACGTCATAGGAAGTCACCAAACCTAAGGCATTTAATTGGTATATTCTGAGACACAAAAGCACCACTCGATTCTCGCCCCGACCGAGTGTGAGGCTGCCAGGCACCTGTTAGATCTAACCTTTTGTTCTGCGGTCTGAATGTATACGTTGATTAATGGTGCTTCTGAACCCTATTCGTGACACTATTTCTCATAACGCCTCCTACTTGGTTCTCGTTCTCACCAAGCGCGTTTCTTGTTATCATTTCTCATAGCGCCTTATACTTGGTTCTCGTCTCACCAAATGCGCTTCTCATATTCATATATTTCGTCACACTTGGTTCTCGTTCTCACCAAGTGTACTTCTTGTATTTATATCATACCATTTATAAATATTGTACTTTTGTACATGTATTTCACCCCCGAAGTTATAAAAACTGAAAACAGTTAAAGAGAAAAGGGGGAGCATGAACTCACAACTTTGCGTTCCTAGCGTCGTAAACTCCACCGGATTTGCTTACTTAACGTCGTAACCTATACGCGTTTTCTTATCGTTAGTCACTAGACTTGCGTCGCACAAGTACAGTCACTCTCTTTTGTATATTTTCTTGTGTTAAAAATATTCTATATTTTTAACTACGTATCTTACTTATATTATTTTCTCCAAAAATAAATATAAGTCTTTTGTGTTTTGCACTTTGCACCCGAATCATGTATCTTGTGTTTTGTATGTGTATTTCTATATTTCTACTCCTCATGAGTATTTAGTGTATTTTTAAGTCTTAATACACTAGCACGTATAACACATACTATATACACTTAGCACAAAATTTGGTGATAAAATAATATATATTTTTCTCTCAAAAATATATACTTATTATCCATTTTTATTCTTCAAGAAATCACCATTTCTTATCATCAAAAGTTAGGGAAACCTTGTTAATGCTTTTAAACACATTTTTAGGGAATAAGTTTCTCAAAACTTATATTTTTCTAAGTGTCAAAATTTATAAAAATTTTGACAGAGTTTCCCCTAAAAATGGAGGTTTCCCACGTTTTCAAAACGTGTGTTTATTTTCTTTTAAATCATCATCAATCATCAACAATCAGCAACAACAATTATCAACAATAATCACTAATTTCATGAACTTGCATATTTACAAAAATGTGTAGTAACTTACTAGCACATTTAGTAAGTCTTGTTATCTTTAAAAATAAGTTTAATTTCTTAAAAACTTTATTTTTAAAGAATATGAAGTTTTACAACTTCTAGTCGGTTTTTACGAAAATTACTTCTTTGTTAAAACCTTTGTTACACAAGCATCCACACACTTGTTTGTTCACAAAAACCACTTCTGTTTGTGTAAGACCCGGTTTAGAACATGTGATTTCTTGGACACTTGGTCCTTTGAAAATACCGCTTGTAGATACGTAGATCTACTAGTTTTAAACACTATTTCACAAGTTAAATTGCTTTTACACAACAAAAATGCTTTTATACAAGTCCATGTCTCATGTGTGGAAGAGTTTCACCCTTTAACCCTTGTGTTAATTAAAAACGAGCTTATGTTAAGATCCATGATCTTACAAAGTCGGGTTAAACGATGATCCGGGCTACCACATCATAGATCGGGTCTAGATGACCATAAATTTCAAATACTACAACTTTTACACAACTTATGTGCTATTAACCACTATTTTTCATGTTTTTAGTAGACTTTTGTTCATCATTTTGTATTTTAACGAGATTTAACCGATACAAATCCTTTTAACCACTCTAACATAGTTCAAATACGAGTTTTAAACATTATACCTCTAGCTCGAGGCTAGGGAAGAATCTATGCGCAAAAGAGGTGGATAAAAGCAAAGTAGAGAGGTCCTTCGCCTTCCGTTTGCTCCAAGACTCCTAATACGTGACCCGTAACACTTGTATAACCTTGGAATGATGAAGATGGAACTCGAAGATGGATGGTTGAGAGAGGGGTGTTTGGCCGTAAGTTTTAGAGAGAAAGAGAGGGGTTGGGTGTTGTTGGTGAGTGTTGTGATAATGATCATGTTAAGTAATCTCTAGAACTTATAGGCAAAAGGCAAGGGTTTTAACCAATGGGCACCATGTCCCCTTGATATTTAACATCCAAGATTTAACCAATCTTGCAAGGTACAAGTATGTCCCCTAGGGGACGGTTTTGGTTAGGGGGGGGTCCCTTGGTTCGAAATCAACTAGGGGGTTAGGGAGTATTTAGTTAAGTTAAGTAATTAACTTAGTTACTTGTGTGTGGTGCGTTACTACGGGTGTTAGGGTAATCAGAGACCCTAACTGGCTCAGAAAAATATAATTAGTGAAGATACTAATATTTTCATGTTCCGGGTAAAGTCCGGTTGTTCGGTTACATACCGATTCGTTAAAGTGCTAAATTACACTTTTTAGTGTCGTTTAAGTATCTTCCTTGTATTCTTTCAATTCCCAACACTTAGGGAAATATTCTGGATGATAAAACGACATTTCTGCATAATATTTATATGCTTAAATGCTGATTAGAGCTGAATTATACAAAATTCGGCACTTAAAGTGCGTTTCGGGTGCTTTTTAGTGCTTATTTTTGCTTTCGCAATGTATATAAATTAAACCCTTGTATGTACTCTTGGGTTTTAATGTACTTTTGTCGTCGGACCTACACCTAGGCCTCAATTCTTATGTCTGACTGCTTTCTGCAGTTCTGTTGACACATTGTGTCTTACCGGTGAGTTTACTATTATTCTGACGCAACGCTCTCGTTTATGCATAAAGCAATATTTTGTAGTATACAACATGCATGAATTCACTTGTTTAATCATGTGTTCAGACCTTGCTGACAATTAAACTCATAATTGCAGTCATTAAGCAATAATTATAGTGTACGGAAATTACCGGTTTGTGCCAGTTGTCACAGTCTCCCCCCGTTAAAAGAATTTCGTCCCGAAATTCAGACTGAACTAACTCTCGCTGGAGTCTTCTTGAATAGGTGGGGATACTTTTTCTTGAACTGGTCTTCACGTTCCCATGTGTACTCGGGTCCGTGCTTAGAGCTCCAACGTACTTTGACAAGTTTCACACTGCTCCTCCTGGTCTTGTTGACTTTCCAGTCAGTAACCTCAACGGGTTGTTCTGTAAATCGGAGGGCTTCATCAATATGTACTTCATCCAACGGGATGGTCACGTTTTCTTGCGTTGGACTCTTCTTCAGGTTGGATACATGAAACGTATCATGTACTCCATTAAGTTCTGCCGGTAACTCCAACTTGTATGCCACGGTACCAATTCTTCTCAATATTCTGAATGATCCGATGTATCGTGGATTCAATTTTCCACGCTTTCCAAATCTGACTACGCCCTTCCATGGTGAGACTTTTAACAACACTTTGTCTCCCACCTTGAAATCTACCGATTTTCTATTTGGATCCGCGTAGCTCTTTTGTCGCTCTCGAGCCGCCTTAATGCGCTCTCGGATCTGCGCAATCTTGTCGGTTGTCTCTTGTACAAGTTCCGGACCAACCATACGTTTATCTCCGGCATCTGCCCAACATAAGGGCGATCGGCATTTGCGGCCATACAGAGCTTCGAACGGCGCGGCTTTTATGCTCGTATGATAACTGTTATTGTAGGAAAACTCAACTAAAGGTAGATGAGTATCCCAGCTGCCGCCTAGGTCCATGACACATGCGCGAAGCATATCTTCTAACGTTTGTATAGTCCGTTCGCTCTGGCCGTCTGTTTGTGGATGGAATGTCGTGCTTAGATCTAACTGAGATCCAAAGGCTTCCTGAAATGATTGCCAGATTCTTGAGACAAAGCGTCCATCTCTGTCTGAAATGATTGAGATTGGCACTCCATGACGTGCCACAATTTCTCTTAAGTATATTTCTGCAAGCTTTCCAGTGCTATCCTTCTCTCGGATTGGCAGGAAATGCGCAGACTTCGTCAATCGATCAACTATTACCCATACCATATCGTGCCCTCTCGGGGTCCTGGGTAATTTCGTTATGAAGTCCATCGAGATTTGTTCCCACTTCCACACGGGAATCTCTGGTTGTTGTAGTAGGCCGGACGGTTTCTGATATTCTGCCTTAACCTTAGCACAGGTTAGGCATTTTCCAACATAGACAGCAACGTCGCTTTTGAGTCTCGGCCACCAATAGTACTCTTTCAAGTCTTGGTACATCTTGTCCGATCCTGGATGGATCGAATATCTCGATTTGTGGGCTTCATTAAGGATGATTTCTCGTATGCCACCATAGAGTGGAACCCAAATACGCTTCTTAAAGTATAAGGCTCCCTCTTCGTCTGGCACCATGTAATTCAATGCACCCCGGAGGTATTCAGCTTTACGGTTCTCTTCTTTAAGAGCTTCTTGTTGTGCATCCCGAATGCGTGCAGTGAGGTTCGTTCGAATCGTCATTTCCAATGCTCGAACCCTTAGGGTCTTAACCCTTTCTTTTCGGCTCAACGCGTCTGCTACAACTTTCGCCTTTCCAGGATGGTACTTAATCTCACAGTCATAATCATTCAGCAGCTCGACCCAACGTCGCTGGCGCATATTCAATTCCTTCTGATCAAATATGTGTTGCAAGCTTTTGTGATCTGTGAAGATTGTACATCGAGTACCATATAAATAATGTCGCCAAATCTTCAAGGCGAATACCACTGCACCCAGCTCCAGGTCGTGAGTGGTATAATTTCTCTCGTGAACCTTCAGTTGTCTTGAAGCATAAGCGATGACTTTTTGGCGTTGCATGAGCACGCAACCCAAGCCTTGTCGTGAGGCGTCGCAGTATACCACGAAGTCTTCAGTGCCTTCGGGTAATGATAGTATCGGTGCATCGCAGAGCTTGTTCTTAAGTAGCTGAAAGGCTTCTTCTTGTTTGTGACCCCAGTCGTATTTCATGTCCTTCTGTGTAAGGGTCGTTAGCGGTTGAGCTATTTTTGAGAAATTCTCGATGAATCGCCGGTAATAGCCCGCTAAACCCAAAAATTGACGAACTTCAGTTGGGGTCTTGGGAGCTTCCCAATTCTTTATTGCTTCTATCTTGGACGGGTCTACATGAATGCCCTTCTCATTCACCACGTGACCAAGAAATTGTACTTCGCGAATCCAGAATTCGCATTTCGAGAACTTTGCATAAAGTTTCTCTTTCTTCAGTAGCTCCAAGATGGTTCTGAGATGTTGCTCATGTTCTTCTTTCGTTCGCGAGTAAATTAGGATATCATCGATAAATACAATCACGAATTTATCGAGATATGGTTTGCATACGCGGTTCATCAGATCCATAAAGACCGCTGGTGCATTCGTCAGCCCAAATGGCATCACCAGAAATTCGTAGTGCCCATATCGCGTTCTGAATGCAGTCTTTGGTACGCTTTCCTCTTGGATTTTCAGCTGATGATATCCAGATCGAAGGTCGATCTTGGAATAGTAGCTTGATCCTTGCAGTTGATCAAATAAGTCATCAATCCTCGGTAGTGGATACCGATTCTTGATAGTGAGCTTGTTCAGTTCCCTGTAATCGATACACATCCGCAGTGTTCCATCCTTTTTCTTCACGAACAATACTGGAGCTCCCCAAGGTGAGAAGCTTGGCCTTAGAAATCCCTTATCCAACAACTCCTGGAGTTGTGTAGATAATTCTTGCATCTCGGATGGCGCAAGTCGATAGGGTGCCTTGGCTACAGGAGCAGCTCCTGGAACCAAGTCTATACGGAATTCGACTTGTCGTTGCGAGGGTAGTCCTGGCAGATCTTCAGGGAACACATCAGGAAATTCCTTCACCACAGGAATGTCTTCGAGTTTTGGCTCCACAGCCTTCTTGTCTATAACGTGTGCTAGGAAAGCAACACATCCTTTCCTTAAGCACTTCTGTGCCTTCATACAACTGATGATTCGTAGAGGCGCGTTTTGTCTTTCTCCATGTACTATGAGAGTTTCATCATTCGCCAGAGGGATGCGAATGATTTTCTCATGACAAATGACTTCAGCTTTGTTCTTGGACAACTAGTCCATTCCGACTACTACATCGAAGCTACCCAATTGAATAGGTAAGAGGTCGATGCTAAAATTTCGTTCGCCAAGTTCTAGTGTGCAGCCTTTGACAACTTCGCCCGATTCAACAAGTTTACCATTGGCTAGTTCTATGGAATAAGGAATTTCTAATCTACTAGATTCTATTCCGAGTATGCGTTTAAATTCCACAGACATGAAGCTATAATCGGCGCCAGTGTCGAATAATATGGATGCAAAGTGATTGTTAATGAGAAACGTACCGGTGACCACGTTAGGGTCCTCGCGTGCGTCTCTTGCTCCAATCACAAATGCTCGAACCGGAGCGTTGTTTCTCTCTGGGCAGTTCTTCATGAAATGATCATTGCTTCCACACTTGAAGCATCCTTGCCCTTTCCCGTTGCCATTCTTGTTACTAGCACCGTTCCCATTTCGGTTCTTTCCTTTTCCCCAACAGTCTTCTGTTTGATGACCCAATTTACCACATTTGTCGCACCTTGGAATGCGACAAGCTCCATCATGATGATACTTACATTTTTGGCATCTAGGCATGGAGCCTTGGTATGCTTTAGTTGCATGGGTTTTCGTCTCCTGAGACGGGTTAGCGTCACGCTTCTTGCTGAAACCCTTGTTGTTACGAGTTGCTTGGTTCAAACTGGCATGCTTTCTCTTCTTGTCGCCGGACGACTCAGCATGCGTCTCGGTCTTCTCTGTTGGGTTTAATGACAACTTCTTCATACGAACACAATCCTCAGTAAGGCTGACAGCCAGAGTTACAGCCTCGGTGATTGTTTGTGGTTTGGCCGACGTCACCATGCCACGAAACTCTGAGGCCAGTCCCCAAATGTAACGTTCAACACGCTTGAATTCGGGAGTCACCATGTAGGGAAGTACTCTAGACAGATCGTGGAACCTTCGAGTGTAACCATTTATGTCAGCACCTTCCATGGTCAGGTGCCAGAACTCCGTCTCCAGCCTTTGGAGTTCAGCACGAGAGCAGTACTTCTCTCTCATCCTTTCCTTCAGTTCCTCCCAAGTGAGGCCATAAGCGGCGTCATCACCCAAAGTTTGGGCTTGCAGGTTCCACCAAGTCAGAGCTTCATCGACAAACAACCCAGTAGCAAAGGTGACTTGTTGATCCGCAGTACACTTGCTCATGCGGAAAGTAGCTTCAGTCTTCTCCGTCCAGCGCACAAATGCTACTGCACCTCCTGTGCCGTCATAGTTCATCGGCTTGCAGTCGAGGAACTGCTTGAAAGTGCAGCCTTGAGCTGCATTGCCTCCAGACGAATCTCCATTCCCATTACGCCTAGCGTTGCTTGGTCCTCCACTGTCTTGGGTTCGGTTCGCCTCGTACTGGGCGATAGCAGCGGAGATCCTTTCCTCCAGCAGGGCGTTCAGCTCATCAGTAGTTCTTGGCAGTGGGGGAGAAGGAGGTTGATCGTCATTGCGAGCATTCACAGCTTTCCTGGGTGCCATGTTCTGACAGAACATAACACAACAGGGTTAGGCATTTGTTTGATATCGTCACACTAGACAGTAGTATCATATATATTCACAGGTATATATACCACATAAGTGACATCAAACAATTATTACTCTAGCAGAGTACTTATTAGGCTTGTACTGAGGGAATCTATACGTGACAAGACTTGCTGTGATTTCTGTGCACTGAATTCCATAATTACGTATGCATCCATAATTACGTAACTCCTTGCACAGTCCGCACAGTTCGTTTCATCCTCGTATTTCTTCCTTCAGGTAGGCCATTGCTTTCAGGTAAAGTCACGTCTACTTGTGACATTCAATTTCTAGTACATGCTAATTATCACACATAATTGCAAGTAATTTCTAGTCAATGATAAGTGCTACTCTAGTGCACTCTAAGTCTTGTAGTGTCTTTTCTAGACTCATGTAGACAGTTTCAGGTAGTGGATGTCGCGGGACGTTTTATGCAATGAAAACTCTTTGAAAATTGTTTTCGTGAATGGATCCTAGAGATTGTAGACTAGACTCGAGAATGAATCCTGGTTCACTACAATCGCAGCTCTGATACCAATCTGTCACACCCCTTTCTGCGGCGGAAGCACGAGGTGTGATCATGAAAGGTTCTCATTGCATACGAAGAGTAAACATGCTACATGCTCGTAAAATAACATTCAAATACCATAATTTGAAAACATACGTTAGCGTTTACATCGCTAAGTCGCATAAAACATTGTCTTAAAAGTTTACAACTTTATTCAGAATTAAACACAAGCGACATCCACGAGCATAAGCTAGACCACGCGCACATCCGTCCTAGTTACCTGAAATACATGTGAGTTTTTGGAAAAACGTCAACATAAAGTTGGTGTGAATTCATGCAGTTTTGTATTTCATGTTTGTATACTTTGTATGAAAACATAGTTTGTATACTTTGTATGAAAACATAGTTTGTGAGTAAATCAAGTTTTCATAAATTCAGTTTCATGTGTACACCACGTACATCTGTATAATTCAATTTCTTCTTGAGTACCCCACGTACTCAAGTTTAATTCTCATTCTCTTGAGTACCCCACGTACTTCAAGTTATTTATCAATTCTCTTGAGTACCCCACGTACTTCAAGTTATTTATCACTTCTCTTGAGTACCCCACGTACTTCAAGTTATTTATCACTTTTTGTATGGTATGAATTTTATGTAAATACAGTATTTCTGTACTTATCAGATTGTTAATGGGTTGCAAAGCCATTGACATGTGACACGTCATAGGAAGTCACCAAACCTAAGGCATTTAATTGGTATATTCTGAGACACAAAAGCACCACTCGATTCTCGCCCCGACCGAGTGTGAGGCTGCCAGGCACCTGTTAGATCTAACCTTTTGTTCTGCGGTCTGAATGTATACGTTGATTAATGGTGCTTCTGAACCCTATTCGTGACACTATTTCTCATAACGCCTCCTACTTGGTTCTCGTTCTCACCAAGCGCGTTTCTTGTTATCATTTCTCATAGCGCCTTATACTTGGTTCTCGTCTCACCAAATGCGCTTCTCATATTCATATATTTCGTCACACTTGGTTCTCGTTCTCACCAAGTGTACTTCTTGTATTTATATCATACCATTTATAAATATTGTACTTTTGTACATGTATTTCACCCCCGAAGTTATAAAAACTGAAAACAGTTAAAGAGAAAAGGGGGAGCATGAACTCACAACTTTGCGTTCCTAGCGTCGTAAACTCCACCGGATTTGCTTACTTAACGTCGTAACCTATACGCGTTTTCTTATCGTTAGTCACTAGACTTGCGTCGCACAAGTACAGTCACTCTCTTTTGTATATTTTCTTGTGTTAAAAATATTCTATATTTTTAACTACGTATCTTACTTATATTATTTTCTCCAAAAATAAATATAAGTCTTTTGTGTTTTGCACTTTGCACCCGAATCATGTATCTTGTGTTTTGTATGTGTATTTCTATATTTCTACTCCTCATGAGTATTTAGTGTATTTTTAAGTCTTAATACACTAGCACGTATAACACATACTATATACACTTAGCACAAAATTTGGTGATAAAATAATATATATTTTTCTCTCAAAAATATATACTTATTATCCATTTTTATTCTTCAAGAAATCACCATTTCTTATCATCAAAAGTTAGGGAAACCTTGTTAATGCTTTTAAACACATTTTTAGGGAATAAGTTTCTCAAAACTTATATTTTTCTAAGTGTCAAAATTTATAAAAATTTTGACAGAGTTTCCCCTAAAAATGGAGGTTTCCCACGTTTTCAAAACGTGTGTTTATTTTCTTTTAAATCATCATCAATCATCAACAATCAGCAACAACAATTATCAACAATAATCACTAATTTCATGAACTTGCATATTTACAAAAATGTGTAGTAACTTACTAGCACATTTAGTAAGTCTTGTTATCTTTAAAAATAAGTTTAATTTCTTAAAAACTTTATTTTTAAAGAATATGAAGTTTTACAACTTCTAGTCGGTTTTTACGAAAATTACTTCTTTGTTAAAACCTTTGTTACACAAGCATCCACACACTTGTTTGTTCACAAAAACCACTTCTGTTTGTGTAAGACCCGGTTTAGAACATGTGATTTCTTGGACACTTGGTCCTTTGAAAATACCGCTTGTAGATACGTAGATCTACTAGTTTTAAACACTATTTCACAAGTTAAATTGCTTTTACACAACAAAAATGCTTTTATACAAGTCCATGTCTCATGTGTGGTAGAGTTTCACCCTTTAACCCTTGTGTTAATTAAAAACGAGCTTATGTTAAGATCCATGATCTTACAAAGTCGGGTTAAACGATGATCCGGGCTACCACATCATAGATCGGGTCTAGATGACCATAAATTTCAAATACTACAACTTTTACACAACTTATGTGCTATTAACCACTATTTTTCATGTTTTTAGTAGACTTTTGTTCATCATTTTGTATTTTAACGAGATTTAACCGATACAAATCCTTTTAACCACTCTAACATAGTTCAAATACGAGTTTTAAACATTATACCTCTAGCTCGAGGCTAGGGAAGAATCTATGCGCAAAAGAGGTGGATAAAAGCAAAGTAGAGAGGTCCTTCGCCTTCCGTTTGCTCCAAGACTCCTAATACGTGACCCGTAACACTTGTATAACCTTGGAATGATGAAGATGGAACTCGAAGATGGATGGTTGAGAGAGGGGTGTTTGGCCGTAAGTTTTAGAGAGAAAGAGAGGGGTTGGGTGTTGTTGGTGAGTGTTGTGATAATGATCATGTTAAGTAATCTCTAGAACTTATAGGCAAAAGGCAAGGGTTTTAACCAATGGGCACCATGTCCCCTTGATATTTAACATCCAAGATTTAACCAATCTTGCAAGGTACAAGTATGTCCCCTAGGGGACGGTTTTGGTTAGGGGGGGGGTCCCTTGGTTCGAAATCAACTAGGGGGTTAGGGAGTATTTAGTTAAGTTAAGTAATTAACTTAGTTACTTGTGTGTGGTGCGTTACTACGGGTGTTAGGGTAATCAGAGACCCTAACTGGCTCAGAAAAATATAATTAGTGAAGATACTAATATTTTCATGTTCCGGGTAAAGTCCGGTTGTTCGGTTACATACCGATTCGTTAAAGTGCTAAATTACACTTTTTAGTGTCGTTTAAGTATCTTCCTTGTATTCTTTCAATTCCCAACACTTAGGGAAATATTCTGGATGATAAAACGACATTTCTGCATAATATTTATATGCTTAAATGCTGATTAGAGCTGAATTATACAAAATTCGGCACTTAAAGTGCGTTTCGGGTGCTTTTTAGTGCTTATTTTTGCTTTCGCAATGTATATAAATTAAACCCTTGTATGTACTCTTGGGTTTTAATGTACTTTTGTCGTCGGACCTACACCTAGGCCTCAATTCTTATGTCTGACTGCTTTCTGCAGTTCTGTTGACACATTGTGTCTTACCGGTGAGTTTACTATTATTCTGACGCAACGCTCTCGTTTATGCATAAAGCAATATTTTGTAGTATACAACATGCATGAATTCACTTGTTTAATCATGTGTTCAGACCTTGCTGACAATTAAACTCATAATTGCAGTCATTAAGCAATAATTATAGTGTACGGAAATTACCGGTTTGTGCCAGTTGTCACAGCAACCCTATCTAAATAACGATTAAGAATCACTATCAGTTGCCTTGGATCGTCGATTTGTTCGACTAACCATAAGGATAGCTTATTCCCTTAAGATTTAATTGGATAGTAGTTGGAATGACCATCTCACCCTAATTAAGTTTTCCTATACTAATAGAAATTATATAGGTATCAAGGGTGACAAACGCCCGTTTAAGTTTATCGGGCAGATGTTGGAAAAGCCCAATCATCAGTACCTGAAATTATCCTGGAAAGAACTGATAAGATCATACGAATCCATAATCGTCTGAAAGTTGCCAGTAATCGGCAGAAAATCAATATTTGATGATAATCGCAAACCTCTTATGTTCTCGATAAGGAACGAAGTTCAATGGAAAATATCACCCTAGAAAGGTGTGTTGCATTTTGATGTAACGGGCAAGTTAAACTCTAGTTATATAGGACCATCCAAGAAAATCAAATACGTCAATATCAATAGCCTATAAGCTAAAAACTTATCTAAGGAACTTGGTGGAGTTCACAATGTGTTCCACACTTGTGAATTAAGGATATGTCTAGCCGATAAATCGATAGCATTATCACATAATGATGTACAGATTAATGAAAACTTATGGTTTGTTGAGAAACCAGTATCGATTAGGGATTGACAGGTTAAGAAGCTCTGAACGAAAGCATGTACCTATTGTATAGGTCAACTGGGATGCCGTAGAGGCCCTAATATGCTATGGAGGTTAAGCCCATTATACGTCAGAAAGTACTTCCATCTTTTGAGAAAATCTCAAGGTCGAGATTTCTTTTAAGGGGGTGAGGATGTAACACCTCGTAAAAATCGTGCCCAACGATGTGTTGACACGTGTACTAAACCCTAATGAAGTCAAACGTTGACTATTAGGGACTAGTTTTGTGAAAAATAAAAAACTTTGAATGTGGAAGGACTGAAAGTGTTAACATGCTTAAACTAAGCCTCTGAATAACAACACACGGTATTCATAATTATATTTGAGCCAATTGTTGATCGAAAGGAACTGTTTACGTAATTAATTAAAAGTTTGCGCGACGAAGGGTTAAAAGCATCAACTTGTTTAATTATACCTCTGAATGACCTTTTAACAAACCCGGAGTGTTATAATATCTAATTGTATTCTGGGGAATACATAATATTGGCCATATAGGGCTTTAATGCCGATAAATGATAATACGCACTAGTTTGTGCGTTAAAATGATTAAAAGTGTCAACATGTTACTTCTTACCTCTGAGTGACCTTTTAACGAACCCGAAGCATTGTGATGTTTGATAATACTCACGGGAATGCCTAATATTGGCCGTTTAAGGCTTTGATGCCATTAAACGATAATACACACATGGCATGATCTTATACTTTCTCAAAAACTATATAAAGGCCAAGAAATTGCATTTTCAAAGTGCACCATTCATTCTTTCTTCCTATCTTCTCATCTTGGAGGATCCTAAGCAATTGGGAACCACCTTTGAGTTTTCTTCAATCCATAGGACCACTTGTAAGTGTTCCTTTCATGACTAGTTCTTTTATTTGGCTTAAAAGGCCGAAAAGTCAAGCGTTTACGATAAACGCTTTGACTTCTAGTTAGACCGTAAACGGTCAAGCCATTGTTTGCAACGAACATGGCTACGTGATTGTAATTAGGTAGGTGTTAAACACTCAAAAGGGCACCTTCTAAAAATCACGTTTGCTTGGTCAATTGATGAGTCAACGTAATATTGTTTTAAAAAGTCAACGGGTCAGTTTTTGAAATAATTGTGATATGAGTTTAGAAATGTTCTAAAATACGTTTTATCACTTAAACAACTTGGTAATAATTATTAGAACATGTGTAAACATGTTCGGCTCGTCAATTCCAGTTTTAGGGTCGGTTCGCAACAGAAAGTCACAAACTTTGACTTCTGCGTCGACTTTCGATTATGAACCGAATTAGATTAGTTTTCTACTGATTATAGGTTCCGTTATGATCGTAATATAATGTAGCATAACCCTATAAGGTTATATTATACGATCATATTAGAAATCTGAGTTTTTGCACATGTTCCGTTAATATGCCGTACTTTGACTATTATGCCCTTTTTAGCAAAAATAAGGTTTTAGACATCAATAAGCTTTCAAACAACTTAGGTACTGATATATTAACATGTTTAACATATTTTGATATTACAAATCTGATCATAAACTGAGTTTGCATATAATATCGTAAATTATGCTTTAAATTGACCAAAATGCCCTTTATGCGCGTAGATCGGTTTTAAGCATAATTTTTCATACCAAACTCATTGTCTACTAATGTAATATCATAATTAGGATAATTTGGGATGTTCATTCAGTTTACAAGCTGAGTTCACGCATACGTTCTTGAATTACGTCCTTAAATGACGATAATGCCCTTTTTGCACCTAAAATGATTTAAAAGCACAATTTTCATACAAAACCTTTTTATTACTGATATGTTATATTAATTAACATATTTTGGTCATATAAACCTGATCATAACATTAGTTTTCCTAAAAGATCGCAAATATCGTCATTTAACGACTTTAACGCCGTTTCGGCGCATAGTAAGATTTTAAACCATAACTACCAATCAAGACTTGTTACCTACTGATTTTATAAATCATTTTAAATTTTTTTATAGTAGTTATATATTATAAACTCATATTCCCAAATTAGCCTTCAAAACTATGTGTGAAATTACCAAAATGCCCCTACGGAGCATAGTTTGGTTTTAAACTATAAAACACACATATTTTTGGTTTCATACTGATATTATATCATAAATAAAGTGTTTTCAAATATTGTTTATGATCGCAACATCAGTTTGTGCTCAACTTTCTTTTATACGTCTTAAAATGACCAAAACGCCCTTATGAGGCATAGTTTGATTTTAAAATCTTAACGGGCATACGAGTTGATATCCTACTGATATTATGACTTGTCTAAAGTATATCGGCATATGGAACTTGTTCATGACTTATCCGGTTACTCGTTATCGCATATACGCGTACGGTTAGACTTATGTAACTAGTTTGCGTAAGTTTACCGAAGCGGGTTAAACCTTATCATTTTTACTTTAAAATCCAGAATGTATTTAGTTTACCCATATTATACAAGTCTTCATACTTGTTGGGTCTAAATTACATTCCATTCCGGTCATCGCTTAATCTAGCGTATCGTACCGTTTCTAATACTTTAAGTTAGCCGGTCTAGGTCTATGACCTAAATAAGACACCTTAGCATTCTAAACTGGTTATTTATACCATTATTCCAGACTAGAGCCTTCCGGTAAATTATACCTACGCTTACTTAATTGAATACGGCTGAGCTATTATAAATCTTGCACTTTAAGACAGGAGCTAGCTCAGGTAAATACTCTTAACCTATTTTCCCTTATACGGGCTTGGGATACGGTAATATAATTACCGCATGGTCAGGTATGGGATTCGAAGACCAATAAGTCAGGAAATTCAAATAACCTGTTTTAATTCGTATTGCTTGACTGAAACATTGGGGGTTAATGCGACCGTGTCCTGGATATCCTTGACTCATTAATTGCACATGGCCACGACCTAAGCACGGGGTGTAGGCATACACCCAACAGATGCAATATGGTTTATTAAATAATTTTATACCCAATATGGGTTTCTCATTAAGGGAATCAGTGGTGTGTCGGTTAATCATGAACCGGCATAGTACCAGGCCCCGCATGTAGAGCAAGTTATGTAAAACTGATAACATGAGATACAGTATATCCCAAGTATAAAAGATTTTCGTGCCTTGTGCACCTAAACCAATTTTCATAAACATTTTCAAATGTGTCGGTTGATTGTATTTACCAGTGAAAACTGAAGTATTTTCAAAAGTCTAAGGGACAGGTACAAATACGTAAATAGGCTGGAAGCTGCTCGGGATTGTTAGACGAGGAACTTACAACTCCTTCGCATAAGCCATTAGTCTGATAAACTTCTTTTGTTTTTATGATCCGCCTGTGGATTATTACAAGCCTGTCTGTACTAAATACTTTTATATTTTTAGACATTTGTATTTGTAATAATATTTTATATTCCAAGACTTTCGTTGTGCTATTTTGTGTATGTTTGACCATGACAATACCAATCTTACGTCACGATACTCCCCACCGGGCCCACCGGGCTGAGCTGTAAATATCGGGGTGTGACACCAACACAACGGGGACCGACACTTAGTCCATATAAAGCTTCAAACGGGGTGGCCTGAATGCGGGTGTGATAGCTATTATTATAGGAAAACTCCACCAAAGGCAAGTGAGTATCCCCTCTTCCACCAAAGTCCATCACACAAGCACGTAACATGTCTACCACGGTCTGTATCGTTCGTTCACTCTGGTCGTCCGTCTGAGGGTGAAATGCAGTACTAAGGTTCAACCGTGACCCAAATGCCTTCTGAAACGTCTGCCTTATCCTCGGCACAAAACGACCATTTTGGTCGGATATGATAGAAACAGGCACTCCATAACGTGCCACAATCTCTCTAAGATAAATCTCTGCTAATTTCCTTGCGCTCTCTTCCTCACTGTTTGGTAGGGAATATGCAGACTTGGTGAGTTGATCAATAATCACCCAAATCATATCGTGACCTCTTTGGGTTCTTGGTAGCTTTGTAATGAAGTCTATTGAGATTTGTTCCCACTTCCACACAGGAATCTCAAGTTGTTGCAGCAGTCCTGACGGCTTCTGATATTCTGCCTTAACTTTGACACAAGTAAGACAGTTACCCACATATGTAGCAATATCGGCTTTGATCCTGGGCTGCCACTAAAAGTCTTGGTACATCCTGTCGAATCCAGGATGGATCCAGAATAAGCATACGTAAATTGTAGTGAGTCGGAACCCAAAAGTCGTTCCATGAAGTATAATGTCTCGTTTACCTTAGGCAATAATTGCACTCCCATTCCACGTAACGCTTCAGCTTGAAGGTTCTCTGGTTTGAGAGCCTCTTGCTCAGCTTCACGAATCCGAGTAGCGGGGTTCGTCTATATGGTTATTTCTAAGGCTCGCACCCTTAGAGGCTTTGCGCATTCCTCGCGGCTCAAGGCGTCTGCTACAACGCTTGCCTTGTCCAAGTGATACTTAATCTCACAATCATAATCATTCAGTAGCTCAATCCATCTTCGTTATCTCATGTTTCAAGTCCTTCGGATCAGAGATGTGCTGCAAACCCTTGTGATCAGTAAAGATCATGCAGCGTTTTTCAATACAAGTAATGACGCCAAATTTCTAATGCGTAATTCACTGCACCTAGTTCCAAGTTTTGCGTGGTGTAGTTCTTCTCATGATCCTTTGATTGACATGATGCGTATGCGATGACTTTGTCTCGTTGCATCAACACGCAACCGAGACCTTGTCAAGAAGCGTCAAAATAAGCCACGAATCCCTTGGTACCGTCAGGTAAAGGCAAGATGGGTACCGTCTAGATTAGGGTTGTTAGCGGTTGAGCAATCTTTGAAAAGTCCCCTATGATTCATCTGTAATAGCCTGCTAACCCCATACTTTATCGTGTCGTAGTTAGCGTCCTTGGGGCTTCCCAGTTCTTGATTGCTTCATTCTTAGCAGGGTCGTTGTGAATTCCATTCTCATTTACTATGTGACTTAGGAATTGCACCTCGCGAGATCAAAATTTGCACTTCAGTGGCTTCGCATACAACTACTCCTTCTTCAAGGGTTCTATGGTAGCTTCCAGATGTTGCTCATGCTCCTCCTGGGTTCGCGAGTAAGTAAGGATGTCATTAATGAACATATCCCCAAACTTATCCAGGTATGGCCTTCACACCCTATTCATGAGGTCCATGAATACTGTTGGTGTGTTTGTTAAGACAAACGGCATGACAAGGAACTTGAGATGTCCATATTGAGTCCTAAAGCTCGTTTTAGGGATACCTTCTTCTTGTATTCGCAGTTGAGGATATCCTGACCTCAAGTCGATCTTCGAGTAGTAACTAGAGCCTTGTAGTTGATTGAACAAGTCATCAACCCTCGGTAAAGGATACCGATTCGTGATGGCTAACTTATTCAATTCCTTGAAGTCGATGCACAAACGGAATCTGCCATCTTTCTTCTTAACGAATAGCGTTGGAGCTCCCCAAGATGAGAAGCTTGGTCTGATGGATCCTTCGTTCTAACAGATCTTGTAGTCGAGTCGTTAGTCCTTGTATCTCGAACGAAGCTATTCGGTATGGTGCCTTCACCACGGGTGCCGCTCCTGGCACTAGGTTTATCCTAAACTCCACTTGTCGCTGTAGAGGTAACCCAGGCAAGTCTTCGGGAAAGACTTCTGGAAATTCCTTCACAACGGGGATTTCTTCTAGCTTTGGCTCCTTGGTCTCCTTTTCGACAATATGAGCAAAGGAGGCTATGCAATCCTATTCGGAGGCGCTTCTGTGTCTCTATGACCAATGTGGGATGTCGTAATCCACCGCCTTATGGGGCCTAGTGCCCTCGCATCAATTGCAAGGCGGTTGTGTACTATAAGTGTCTCATCATTCGCAAGAGGGATGCGAATGATTTTCCTTATGACAAACAACTTTAGCCCTATCCTTGGATAACCAATTCATGCTGACTTCAACGCCATGACTTCCCAAGTCAACAGGTAATAGAAGGTTCCCGCTTTCTAAGTTCCAAAATACAATCCTTCATCACCTCATTTACTTTAACTAACCTTCTATTTGCCAATTCTAAAGAATACAGGACGTCTATCCTACTTGAAACTAGACCAAGTAGGTTCTTAAGTTCTAAGGAAACAAGGTTAAAGTCGGCGCCAGTGTCAATCAAAAGGAATGCATAGAGTTGGTAAGTAGGGAACGTACCCGTAACCGAATTTGGATCCTGGCGTGCTTCACGAGATCCGATCGTGAAGACTCTTCCTTGCTTGGTTCTTCCTAGGGAAATCTTTCCTAAAGTGCCCCACGTCACCACATTTGAAGCAACCCAGAACTCTACCATTATTGTTTCCGTCTTGGTTGCAGTCATCATTTCCCCCTTATTTGGGATATTTCGCCTAACAGGCATCCTGGCTGTGTCCTTCTTTTCCACATCTGTCGCACTTAGGTCTCAGACATCGACCTTCATGGTGAAACTTGCATTCATCACATCTCGGCTTAGTCCCCAAATAAACCTTACCAACGGTCTTATTAGTGGCTCCATAAGCTTTTATGCCACGAGTTACTTCCCTTCTTTTGTTTGCATTAGAGTTGTCATAACTGACTTGGGTGCCTTTCTTCAGGTTCAAAAACTTTCTTTTGTTATTGCGAGAAGACTCCACATGAGTCTCCTTCTTGTTTGCCTCGGATTCCGAAAACTTTCCAATTCGAAGAGTTTCTTCAGTAAGTGTAACACTCAAATCGATAGCCTTCATGATGGTTGGAGGCTTTGCGGCAGTAATCATGCTTAGGATTTGAGGGCAAGTCCCCAAATGAACCGCTCGATTCTCTTAAATTCCGGCTCAACAAGATAGGGAACGACCCTAGATATTTCATGGAATCGCTGAATATACTCGGCTATTCTCGGACCATCTATCTTTAATTTCCAGAATTCCGTTTCCAATTTCTAAATCTCTGCTCGAGAACAATACTTTTTGCGCATTAACTCCTTCAGTTTATCCCACGTTAATGCATATGCAGCAGCTTCACCCAATGTCTACACCTGGAGGTTCCACCACGAGAGCGCTCCGTCAAGAAACAGCCCAGAAATGTACGTAACTCTTTCTTCCGGAGTACATTTGCTCATTCTCATTATGGAGTCCGTTTTCTCCACACAGCGTATGAAGGCGACATCACCCCCAGTGCCATCGAAGTTTAGGGGCTTGCAGTCCAAGAATTGTTTACAAGTACAGCCGATTGGGGGGTTATTCCCAGAGGTACCACCGCTATGTTCGGAGCGGAGGGCCTCGTCCTGAGCGATAGCTTGTGAGATGCGCTCTTGTAGTTCGGCTTCTGTCCTTGGTAACGTATTAGTGTCTGTATCACATCTGGGCGACATTTTCTTCTGGCAAAAGGTATGGGGTAGGTTAGACAACATTCAATAATTGTCTATGAGGTATAAATCACCACAAGTAAACATGTAATCACCTAATATCACATGTATATATAATCAACAATGTATAAGTAAGAAAACAACCACTAAGCTTTCATATATGCTTGACAACTTGACTTATTGTTTTTATTAGAGGAGAACAAAATGAACTCGAGGTTACATCACCTCGGTCATACAAGTTCCATAATATGAAAGTAGTAGTTATTTTCCTTCTACATTGGTCTCCTTAGGTCTTTAGTTTCACAAAGATGGGTATACTTCCCAAGAGATGGGGGTTGTGCATTTCTACCACATATAGAAGTGATAGAGAGTGTTAAGTTGTTGAATCTTTCCCGAGTGTTGGCCATCTTCACAAGCTTAGATATCGGTTCCCAAACGACTCGTATATGGGTAGAAGTGTCAGACACGAAGTAAGCAAAGACAGATTTCCTACTTTGTAGAGTGCTATAGCAACTATCCAGGTTTTGTTCTACTAGATGAAGGTGTGAACACTTAGAAATTTTTGGATGGGTGGTGATCATTAGCTTGACCCGCAGAGTCCACCAGGATTTCTATGCACTACAAGTCGTTATTATGTGGGCCCCCGTAATAATAAAGTGTCTTGCATGGTCACTCTAATTTTCCCTCGTTCAAAGCAGATGGTCAACCAGAGAGGGGACACTACTGTCCTTATACCTTCAACATGGAAAGGACCATTGTGGTGGTCCACGCGCTATCATCCGTTATCGTTACGCGCGAATAGGCACGATGCTTAGACATAATAGGAATAAGGAGAGTTCCTAGTAGTTGGGGGGCACCTTCAAGATGAGTACTTCATCTTTCTTGTCTGGTCAAGAGTGTCGTCAATCTTGTTACGCAGAAGCCACAGGGACCTCGTCCTGCTGATAATGTTGTTACCCAAGGTTGCTTCCTCTGCCTCGCCGTCACTACCGTAGTCAGGCACCTTCACATTCGAGAGGGAAGAATAGCCATCTTCTACGGAAACAAGCTCAGGATCTTGTTTGGTAATCACTCCAGCCATGAGCTTTGCAATAAACGTGCGGTCGATAGTCTCATCGTGCAAGTCAAGAACAATAATAGGATTCGGAGTCGAAGGTATCTCGTTCACGTCAATAATTATTCCGTACGTATATGCATATATATTAATGAATAAATATGTTACTTAGTATACACAGGAAAATAAATGCATCATATCACATATAACTCTCGTTTGTCCTTTCGGGGGGTTATTTTGTCTTTGGCAAGTCTATCTTGCGTAGACTATACCTTAGTTGGCACTTTACTTTGGGGTATTCTCCTCCCTACTAATGTCCTTGCCTTGTCTTTTCTTTGAAAAATGGTTGACTCATGGATCTCGGCGCTTTCGTAAATGCAATGAAATTTTTTTTTGTAAAAATGTTTTTGTGAGAGAGTCCTAGTGATTGTAGTCTAGACTCGAGAAGGAATCCTAGTTCACTACAATCGAAGCTCTGATACCAAACTGTCACACCCTGACTTTTGCGGAAGCTTATGCGTGTGACTTGATTGGTTCTCATTGCATTCGATTATATTAAACAACTATATGATCAAAATGATGTTCATCCATTCATAAAGTTCAAAACATTGCAAACACTAGTCATTTAAGTTTCAAACAACACAACCTCTGTTTAAGTTACAAACCAACAAAAGTGGATGACATCTAAACTCGAAATTTACTTCCAGAAACAACACCCGCGCCCAAGATCCAACGTGTTCCCTGAAATACATGTAATTTTGAAAACATCAACAAAAGTTGAGCGAGTTCATGCGTTTTGTATGAGTACTTGTAAACTTGTAACATTTGAGAGACTCCTTTAAAAACAGGTATGAAAAGCGTCTATGAACAGATCAATTAATGTTTTGCAAGGACATTAATGTATGTGAAGACATAGGGAGTACTCCATCTGAGTAGACAATTATCGTTGTCGAATCCCCTCGACTATGTCGAATTCCCCTCGACTGTGTCAAATCACCTTGACTGTGTCAAATTCCCTTGACCGTATCAAATCACCTTGACTGTGTCAAATCCCCCTTGACCGTTGTCGAATCACCTCGAATGGGACACTAAAGCACTCTAAGTAGTCACATAAGGACCATGAGTGGGCCTCGGCCGTACCCGTTAGATCTAACCTTTGTCCATGATTCTTATGAGAGTTATTGGCATTTCAATTTCAGTCTATGCTCACATGATCTAATAGTTCATTTCATAGCCAAATCATACCATTTGAACATTCGTAACATGTATTCCACCCCCGAGAGTTATAATCCAAAAACAGTTAAGAAAAAAGGGGGACATGAACTCACAAGTTTGCGTCCAGCTGTCTTGTATATTCAAAGGTCCTCCTACGAGTCGTACAACTACCTACACACGTGCCATGTTTTATTAGACGTTCAGGTCGTGTAACGACTCTTTGTATTAGTTGTTCATTAAGACTTATTTTGGAAGTCTTGGTATACTTTGAGTTACATCTTTGATGTACATTATATAATTTCAAAGTATTCAATTATTAGTTAAAATAATAATATTTTAACTTGAATCATATTCATCCATTTAGTTGGAATATTGTCAGAATAATATATGTTTGCCTTAGTTCGTTCTGTAATTCTTTTCATGGATATTTCCCAAGTATGGGTATAATTATACTTGTGTGTTTTGCCAAGTGTTCTTGGTGTATTCCGGTGTGTATTTGTAAGTACGAGAATACGTATTTTCTTTTATTCGTTAAGTATTTTTATGCTTAATTTTTGTATTAAACTTTCCGGAATATTATTTTTAATCAACTAAAAATCACCAATATATATTCTTAAAATATGTGTATTTTAAGAAAACTTTTATAGAAAATAATCTATAATTCCTTCTTGGCAAAAATAATTATATTTTCATAAAAACCTCAAAAATAATATATTTTCAAGATTAACTTAGAAAATATTTATAATTCCATTTTTCACCCCAAAATAATGTATTCTAAATTTGTTTAAGAACATATTTATTTTCTTCAAAATAATATATCTCCTAATAATTCAAGAAAACATATATGTCTTTTCTTTATGCAAAAATAATGTATTTTCTATTTGACAAAAATATTATATATTTTTGTAATACTTGTAAAAATTATAATTTCCGTTCTTTCGGTTTCCAAAATACCGTTTAACTCGTTTGTCAAAATATATATATCTATTTTCGGAATATATATATAAGTGTAGTTCATACGTCCGTGTTCGGTTTGTCCAATATTCGGGTATAAATTATATATTTGTTTTCTTGGAATCTTTGGTAACATTTTGTATTATAATCCTTGTATTTTGGTAGGTTATATTATTTTCAATTCCTAACATAATATAAATAATACACATAATATACAAGTAATCACATAAATTGTGACATCTAAATATATATTTTCCTAAATATATACTTAGTCACTTTTATTTATCAAAAATCAACCTCCAATGTTTGTAATTTTTGTAACAAAAATTCTGGCAAGTTTTTATATGAAAACCATGTTCAAAATTTACTTGTAAACACTTGTTTAAAAATATTTTTCTAAGTGTTTAAATTCTACAAAAGTTGTGCCATAGTTTCCGCTTAAAAATGGAGGTTTCCATGCTTTAAAAGCATATCATTTTCTTTTAAAATCATCACCAATCATCAATAATTCATTCAAGACTTACCATGTGCCAAAAATATGAAATTTACACTATGACATGAACTTGAAACTTTGTAAAAATTTGTAGTAACTTACTATGTTATTTAGTATGTTTAGTTACCCTTAAAAGTGTGGTTATTTGTTTGTAAATCTCTTTCTTGAAAGATTTAGTCTTTTACAACTTACAAGATGGTTTTTCTAAAAATCATTCTTTTGTATTTTTCTTGTTACAAACATGTTTCTAGCTTTGATTTAACACTAAAAATGTGATTAGTTTCTTTAAAAATCATGATCTTGTAAATCTTGTAAATAACTTTAGTTTCTTGAGAAAATCATTTTTGAAATTATTCATTTATAAGTCTTGTAACAAGTATTCATCATCATCATACACTAAAACATCTTTATTTTTCAAGTTCATGTTCACATAAAGGATGATCATTTTGTTTTTCACAAGATTCATCCACTCACTTGCTAGATCATGTGTTTAATCACAATCTAGCAAGCTTCTTATGATGATTAACATCATAATCACAAGAAATCAACAATCAAGATTCATACACATACTAGACCAACATAGATTCTTATGATTTTGAGCTTTATGTTAAAGATTATCTTCATGTTTCTTCATGATCTTCATGTTTAACCATTAACATAATCTTTTAACCGTCCATATAAGAAGTAAAAACAAGTTATGAGAGTCTTACTGCTAGCACAAGGCTAGGGAAGAGATCAAAGATGATGAAGATGATAAACAAGGTGGATAAAAGCTCTAGAGAGTGGTCCTTCAAGTTTCAATGCTTCCAAGCTTTCTAACTTTGCTTCTTACACCTTAGGATCTTCTTAGAATGGTTGATAATGAAATGAAAATGAATGTGTTGTGTGGGTGAGGTTAGGCCGAGAACATGAAGAAGAAGGAAGGAGAAGAAGGTGTTGAATGAGTTAGAAGTGTGATCTTGTGGTTATAAGTATTAACTTTCCAACAACAAATCACCTTTGGGAAATCATGTCTCAAATCTTGCCAACATATCAAATAAAATAATGCAAGAAAATCCCAAGTGGGACCCACATCCTAACCGTCCACTAATGGGGGGGGTTGGTTTGTTTTCAAGTCTTAGTTACTTCCATCTAGTTAGGTTTTAAGTGTTAAATTTAAGGATTTAAGTGTTTAGATGTGTTATGATGTTCGGTGACCATAACTAGATTCGAAACACTAAAACAATGCTTCTAGTGAAAATTTGGTGTTTCAGGTAGTGTCCGATTGTTCAGTTGGTTAGCGGTTCGTTAAGGTGATAAATTGCACAGTTTAGTGTGCTTTATGTTACCTTTTATGACAGTTTTGATTCCCGACACTTAGGAAGATATTCTGGACCATTAAACCATAATTCTGCATTATATTTAGTTGTTAAAATGCTGAAAATTGCTGAATTTGGTTATTTTCTGCAGAATTCTGCAGTTTTAGTGTGTTTCTAGCACTTTCCGGTACCTAAATCATCACTAGGTAAGTAGTTTTGTAACCCCTACTTTCCTACACACTATTCTAGTGTAACACTTGGTTCCGAGGCTTATTTTGTGTCTTAACATCACGTCTGTCTAAGTACTGAACTCCCGTCAGTACTTCTAGTTTGTCTGATAACTATGCTAACTTTGTTTCGTGCACTAATTGTACCATGTTGTTTTGCATGTAGTAATGATAAAAATCTTGCAACATGAAATGCCATTGTATGTGTATGACAGTAATCAGAAAATCATTCGTCTTGTTAATTCAATCATGCTCAGTCATTAAAGCACATATTACTGTTCATCAGTGTACGGAATACATGGAAAATTACCAGTTGTCACAAAACACAACCAATAAGCAAGTATACCAATTATTTGTAGTAAAGTTTATGTAAGAATCAAGTATTGAATCCAAAGGATACAACTTTTAGTACTCAACTTTAAATTACCAACTAGTCGATTACTTATCTTTTGCTTATTTTTTAATTTATATTTAAAACCCCAAAATAAAAGTAAGTAATAGAGAATTTGTAGATAACATTAATACTGTGTTCCCGGGTCTCATTTAACAGGGGGTGGGAAGGAAAATGAATTAAGAGAGAAAAGGAAGGAAAAGATGTGATTTTTTTCATTTTCCCGAGTTTAATGAAAATTAAAGGAAAAGAGAAGAAATCAAGCATTTTATGTGTTCTCGAGTTAGGAGGAAAAAAAGAAAGGAACAATTTTACCATTATAACATTTAAACATAAAACATTTTAATTATATATGAGGGTAATTTAATAATTACAATTTTGTAAAGGTCGTTATGTGAACGACTAACCGTATAATTCACTCTTTTTCTCACTTATATTATATCTGGTTAGCACTATATTAGTATTTATACAGTTATCATAGTATCTTTAAAAGGTATCTTGTATCAAAAACCTCATTTTTTACTTAAAAATCATTTTTCTTTTGCTAAAAACTTTGTTGAAAATGTTAAATTTGTAAGAGAAGTATTAATTTTATAAAATATTATCTTTTTTCAAATAAAATACTCACAATCTTCAACATGTTTGCAACAAGAGTAAACTGCAATTTTATCCCTTGAGATTTGGGGGCGCTGACACCCTATTTTCAAAATTTTGTTGTTTTACCCCTTGTCTATTCGTGCACTTATCTTGGACCTGCCACTAAATGACATCACATTTCTGATAGTTGTGATGACATTTATACCCTTTCTTTTTACACCCCATTGTTTGTAACAACTGACCGTTTTAGTCCGACGACAAGGGCGAGGATGGTTCTTGATTTCAGAACATGTATAAGCAGTGCATAGAAGAGTATTCAGAACAGGCAAGCACCGTTGTAGTTTCCGATATATTCATCTCCTTCCGCCTCACGAAATCTCATCTCGCTGCAACAGGGTGTTCACATTCTGATTCTATTTCTCTTTTTCTATATCTACTTTTCAAACGCAAACAACTTGCTATGGCATGCCACTTTTTAGTCGGGATCTGAAACAACCGTCCAGGCATCTGAGCAGGGCCGGCTCCATAGGCTTAGCAACCTAGACACGGGCCTAGGGCCTCCAAGTTTTTAGAAAGTTTTTATAGGAGTCCAAAATAAATATTGTTTAGCAAAAAAAGACCATGTTTTAAAGCCCATTTCTCCTTGATTTCCAGCTATAACAACACAACCACCATCGACTGAATCATCATTATTTAGCGGCCTCCATAAATACAGCCGCAATCATCGTTCCCACTTCCCATCGCAACCCGCTTTCAATTTCTAGGCTATCGGATATCACTAGCCGAAAAAAGTAAGGGTAATCACCCATGGCTTCGGGATTGAAGGAGAGTATATTGGTGAATTTAGGGCCCCCTCTTCATAGTTTGCTTAGGGTCTCTAAAAACGTAGGAACGGCCCTGCATCTGAGTTTGTTCACGTTGAGTCACTGGATTGTAGGAGTTTTTCGATACTGTTAGGGTTTTGAAATGGTTTTTGGTGCAATGGCTATTCTAGTACGGTAGTTGCGATGGTGGCGGTGGTGCGGTGGTTGTGTTTAGACAGAGAATAGAGTGTTTATATTGAAATTACCATAATACCCCATCATAACCTTTAACCGTTACCAAGATATGGTTGACTTTAACGGCGTTAACGTGCATGGTCCAAGATCGATGCAATTGGGAACAGACGGGGGGTAAGGCAACAAAATTTTGTAAATAAACAAGGGGCAAGGGTGTCAAGTAAAAAGGTAGGGGGGTGTAACTTGTTAAAACCACTTTTACAGGGACCTGTGAAAGAACACATCCGAAGATGATAAATAATCCCTATTCTCTTCTCCCCAATCGCGCAGCCAGTAGCCGTTCTCTCTCTCATTCAATTCAATTGCGAAATCATCAACAATCGAACTCACTGTAACCACTTGTAAGTTCATCTGTTTACAACTGACATTTTGCATACAGTTGTTGATTGTTATACAGATCTGTATATCGTTCATGATATATCTTCTAGGGTTCATCGCGATTTTGTTACGCAATTGTGAAATTACCGTGAAAATTTACATTTTCTGTGGAATCTTGCCGTTAATTGATTTAGTTTTATTGAATTTATACTTAATATCTGTTATTTTGCTGTTGAATTATGATCTATTGGTTTGTTTTTCTCCTTAGGGTCCATGTAGCTATAGGTTAGGGTTTTAGATTGTTGTACTTGTTTTTGTTCGTTTAAGAATTAATACAAAAGTTCAATATATATATGTGTCTATGTGTATATAGGTGAATTATACAGCGAAATCCCACTCTGGTTAAAGAAACTTAAGACCATGTGTAGTGGGAGGGGGAGACCCTTGGGCGTTTTGCGCCATGTGGCGGTACAGTCAGCATGTGGGCATTGTGGGGCATTAGGCCGTGGGGTATGGGGGGCTTGGGTTGGGGCATTTGTTGACACGTGGAATGGGAGCCCCCCCACCAACAAAACCCACGCCCATGGGGTATGGTGGGGCTTGGGTTGGGGGCATGAATTTGGTTTGGCCATTGAGAGCCTGCCATGTCACTTACTAGCCCGCCCCACGCCCGGCTTCAAACCCACGCCAATGGGGCCACGCCCAAACCCAAGCCCACCCGGGGTGGTGGCTTGGGCGTTTTCCCCCAACCCACGCCCAAACCCCCGCCCCATACCCCACGGTCTTATGTTAAAGGGGTGTAGTGGGGCACTAGGGCTTGAAATCTTGTGGGGCATTATAATCTAATAGAATTTAATAAAAAAGTAAAACTAAAAACAAAGAAAAAATGCTATTGGCCAAGTATAAGGAAGAAGGTGTGGAAAAAAGGACGCTCCGGAGGTTTTTTTGAAAAAACGCCCAGGGGCGGTCTAGGGGCGTTGTTGGGCGTTTTTTGGGGAAAAAACGCCAAAAACCCCCCACTACGGGTGGTCTAAGAAACCTATTTGTGTGGACACAAAAATGCCACGTGTTACACTTTTAGGCAGTCAACTTTTTCTGAATATGTGTGAACATTTATTTGTTAAAAGAGAGAATGTGACATTTGTTCAGCGTTACATTTTTTTTTGAACTTCACCTGTTACGCATTTTAATAGCAGTTTTTTTTCAAATTTTTTGAACTTAAAGTGTTACAATTTTCAGTATTTACAAAATTTATGAAGGTTTTTAGTTTTGCAATGCACATAACAATATGTTACATTTTTTTAGTATGTTTTTTTGTGTAACACTTACAGATAGACATACTGTGTCAAACTTTAACAAATTCTGAAAAACACTTTTTGCACTTGACACTTTTTTGAAAAGTAACTTTTTTGTACTTGATTTTCTCTACAACATAGATTAAATGGATGGATGGTGGAGATGAGGGTTCTTTGGTTTTCTTAACTCACCAAGGTTTTCATTATATCATTCCCTTGTGTGTGTGTGTGTATTTGTTGGTGTTTTATTGGAAAATAAACTAACAAGAACATGTTCATTTTCTTCATGAATGAACATGAACAAGAAGATTTGTTTATTTGACCTTTTGTGTTCATGTTCAGTTATAGTTGAATGAACACGAACACCTTGTTCGTGTTCTTTTGGTTCATTTACAAGCCTATTTACTGCCAAATTGTAGCACTTTGCCTAATAATTAACTTATGCAGTTAAAAGATATCATAAATAGTTTTTTTTTATGGTGAGAACCGTAAGGATATGAGCTAACTGGTTCTTACTTGTTTGAATTTATAGCAAATGGCAGAGGGTAACATTGATGAACATGGGATTGAAGTGATGCCGGAGAACTATGTTCCGGTTGAAGCTCAAGTTACAGAGAATGAAAACGAGCAAGAACATGGTGATGGTGTTGTAGAGACTCAAGGTAATGAGGAAGAAGAACAAGGCGGTGATGCGGTGGAGGGTGGTGTTGCTGCTACTGCTGCGGAAGGTGTTGTGGATAAATGGCCCGGATGGCCTGGAGAAAACGCTTTCAGAATTTTGGTTCCTGCACAGAAAGTCGGTGTCATCATTGGGCGGAAGGGAGAGTACATTAAGAAAACATGTGAAGAAACGCGTGCTCGCATTAAGATTCTTGATGGTCCTCCTGGTACTACTGAAAGAACTGTAAGTTTCTCTCATTATTCGTTTGATCGATTTTTTATCTGTGAATGTATGTGTGATATATGTTTCTCGTGTGTGGGCCCTGTTATGGATATATGAAGAACATGTATAGCTGCTAACACTGTCTATGGTATAATTATCAAGTAAACTATAACTAAATTTCGCTTGTTAAAACTTAAAAGAATGCATTAAGTTTATAACAAAAAAAACAGATAATTATCAAGTAAAATCAACATAGATATACTAAAATAAATGATAAAAGTAACAGCTAAGAGAACAAAGTCATGAAACAAGTGAGATTAGCATTCAACACTCAACAAAAACGGGCTAAATGTTACAAAGTTTATGTTATCCGAATAACTTAAATGAATGTGTGCAGGTTTTCTGAAATTTAAGGCAACATTTCAATTGTGAAAGTGGTTCCAATTAGAAGAACCCAAGATCCAGATTGGAGTTCAGCGGTTATCGAGAAGCATGTACGTTATCTAGTAACTTTGGAACTCGATGGATTGTTGTCTTGCCACATCTTGCTAGTCAAACAAGTCAACCAAGTGAACAAAACCAAGAGAGTAGTATGATAGATATAATATATAAACATATATACATAAAAACTAAAACTTAGATGAAAATGTAAAACACGGTCTGCATATGTTAAGGGACAAGAACATCTTATATGGTTTGCTAACTTAGGTAGACTTCTTCGACGTTCTCAACCGTACGATTAAGGTTAAACATCCAACTTCTTTGAGGACACTCTGTAAGACTGTAATATTTAATAAACACAATAAAAGTTTGGTTAGGCTAATATGCTATAATGATACAAGAAAAAACCATTAAAATTGATACCCTATGATATGACAAAGATGATTAAATTTGTTCCGAACTTGAAGTCTCATGTAATTTTATTAATCAAACTTTTTGCGACGATTTGCATGCAGTTAACTTAATAGACATATTATGCTATTTTGGCAGGTGTTGATTTCTGCAAAGGAAGAACCGGAAGCTTCTATTCCTCCTGCAATGGATGGGTTGCTAAAGGTTCATCAACGTGTCATTGATGATGACAAAGATAATCCGCATGGCCCACCTGGTGGGCCCGCGACTATTACCACAAGGCTACTGGTGGCAGGTGCACAAGGTGGAAGCTTGATTGGGAAGCAAGGTGCCACCATAAAGACCATTCAAGATTCTTCAAATTGTAAAATCCGTGTTATAGGAGGTGAGCCGTCAAAATATTGCTTTGTTTTTTCTTAAAATGATATTGATTTGGTTTAATTTAATTTTGCAGAAAACCTACCGATTTTTGCTCTACCCGACGATAGTGTTGTTGAGATACACGGGGACCCTACAGGTGTGCACAAGGCTTTGGAACTGATTGCAACTCATCTAAGAAAGTTTTTGGTTGATCGGAGTGTTATTGGTATAATCGAGACGCAAGTAAGTTCTCTTCTTACGTATCGTTTTAATCTTGTTTTTGGTTTTGTAGATTCTTTAAAGAGTAAAATGCCATTTTCGTCCCTGAGGTTGGGCCAATTTTTGCGATTTTCGTTCTGAGGTTTGTTATTCTGCATCTTGATACAAAAGGTTTGAAATCTTGCGATTTTCATCCGGCTCGTTAACTCCATCCATTTTTCTTCATTAAGTCAGGGGTATTTCCGTCTTTTTTGTTAACTTAAAGGACAATTGGGTCTTTTTCACACATCTCGTTTACATAATGTGAAAAAGACCGAATTGTCCTTTAAGTTAACAAAAAAGACGGAAATACCCCTGCCTTAACAGAGAAAAATGGATGGATGGAGTTAACGAGCCGGATGAAAATCGCAAGATTTCAAACCTTTCGGATCCAGATGCGAAAAACAAACCTTTGGACGAAAGTCGCAAAACTAGCCAAACCTCAGGGACGAAAATGGCATTTTACTCTTCTTTAAAACATATAACCTAGTTGTTCTTGATTCTGGCTATTAACGTTGTTTTCTATCGGACAGATGCAAATGCCGAGTTCCCGTTCAAATCACGAGATGGGCCCTCCGCAACCTTGGGGAGCACCATCTCCTCAAGGTTTCCCAGGTGGTGGGCCTGGTTTCGGACCTGGTTTTGGAAACAATCAATTTATGCCACCTCAGCACCAATTCGACAACTACTATCCAAGAGTCGACATGCCCCCACCATTGGATAAACAGCCTCGTCAGGGCCCACCTTATGGTAGGGATCCATCTGCAGGACCGCCTCACACTTCAAGTGTGCAACCACAAACGTCACTAGCCTCAAAGGTATCATCCATTGGTGTGTGTATATGTATGTATACATATATATAAAGAACTAGTTAAATACATGCTTTTTATGTGTAGGTCTCACAGAACATGCAAATCCCTCTTTCATATGCGGATGCTGTAATTGGTACATCGGGCACTAATATTAGTTATATTAGACGGGCTAGTGGTGCAACCATTGCTATACAAGAAACAAGGGGTGTTCCTGATGAAATGACTGTTGAGATTAACGGTTCAGCTTCACAAGTTCAGACAGCTCAGCAGTTGATACAGGTATAATTCCATAGTTTCTATTAGATGTAAAAATGGCCAACCTGGATATCAGGTCAAAACACGGTCAAAATGGTAATTTTCGGTACAGGTTGAAATGGGTGGATTGGGTTGACCCAAAACACTTTCTCCGAATTTTTTTATACATAGTTAGGCGCATAGTTACCTAAATCGCTAGGGTAGCCACGATCCACGTATTGGATCGTGGTGTACCCAATCGGAAATCGTAAGTGTACCGGAACGCCATGGTCCGGCGAACCGAGTTGCGTCGGTACGGTGTTCCTGATTGCGGAGGTACGGCGATCCAAATTGATTCGGTTCAGCGAACCAAATAGACAAGGTGGACGTTCCAAATCGATTGGGTACAGCGATCCATAGCTGAATTCAGACGCCAATGTTGTTTTCAGCCAGAAACCAGTAAGAAGGGAAGAAGAACAGCGGGCTGCGTATGTTTTAGGTTTTTAGGGTTTAAATAAGTTTAGTTATTACAACATTTAACCCCACTATTTTACTAGTTTACATTAAAACCCTAAAACTTAAATTTTTTTACATAAAAAGTGTGAATGTAGTTTGTGTATTTGAACATTTAACCCTCTCTATCCTTACTAGTTTACATTTGGTCCTTAAACTAATAAATTTATACATAAAAAGTATAAATTAAGATTATATGTATATAACATTTAACTAAATTACATCAGTTTCTACTCCTATTCAATTTCAATTTTTATCTTCAACCTTCAATGTTTATTTTTGGTAATTTGAATTTTGGAATTTGATAATTAATTTTTTAATTTGTGTACACCGAACCGGACTCCATGGTACACTGTACCGGTTCGTACCGAAATGAACCTACCCCCATCCGTACCGAAAACGTCACATCTAGCGAATCGCGTACCCGAACCGCGTACCGGTATCGGAGCGAACCGCGAATTAGGTAACTATGGTTAGGCGTATCAAGTATGATCACAGAAACTGTTATTTCGATCTATGCAGTTAATATCGCCGATATATATCAATGATGTATCGGCTATCGGTCCCCTGGTGAGATATTGGTACAAAATATCAGTGATCATTCAGAATATCTATACCGATAATGGCGATATTGACCGATATTAGACCGTTATTTGCCCGATATATCACCGATATTTCCGATATCAATACGTTTCTTCTTAGTTCTACCATTCGTCCTTCTCTATACTGCTGCTATTAGTGCTTTAAGTCTTAACTGTTAATTATTAGTGTTTTAAGTCTTAATCAGTTCCTACTTGCTACAATTATTGGTGTTTTGCAAGTTGTAAATGGTAGGAGAGTATACTGAATTGTTAGTGTTAAATTGCTATATAATATAAATTCAGCATCATATTAAAATTATCGATATGACGATATCCCACCGCGATCACCGATATCTCAAATATCGGTCCTTGCCAGATAGCCGATATCCGATTTTTACCACATAAACTGCATAGGTTTCAATGAAAGATTTATATTTTTGAATAACATGATTTTTGGGTCTATTTTTGCATTTCGATCGTTTGACCCGTTAGAGATAAAAAATAAACATCTGTTGAATGTGTTGCATACTTGTTTTGGCGGGTAATTAATTTTTTCTTGTTTTTTATTTAATCTTTTTTGTTGGTTCAGAATTTTGTTGCTGAAGCTGCAACTGCAGCTCAGAATTCAACTGCTCAGCCACCTGCCCAAGGAAGCTATAACCCTTACCCGGGTCATGCTCCTGCTTACCCGTCTCAACCACCTCCTACCGCCCATGCACCGCCACCTGCTGCTGACTATGGTGGAACTGTGTACGGAGGGAATTACGGGTATTAAAGTGTTTTGTGATTGAAATGCCCTTGTGAAGTTATCTTTATGTTTGGAGGGAGCTAGGGTAATGTTGTAATGAGTAATAGCTAGGTCTTTCGATGTTGATGTTTTTAGAACTTGAAATGATGTGGCTTGTTTGGCCTTTTGTTTGCGTAATTGTGTTCTGGACGATGTTTTGAGACCTAATTACGGTTTTACTTCATATCTAGATTCGCTGTTGTACATTTTGCAACTATGACAATGCTTGAAATAACATGAAGAATCGACAACTTTGAAGATCTAAAACTCAAGGAGCAAAACCTGGTCAGTCATAAGCCAAATGAAAGTTTTCCACTCAGTTACCCCCATTTCGTTGGGGGTGTGTATGGACATGAAAGGCGATTTGTAATGCCTGACTTAAAAAGAAACTGACTCATCGAGCCTCAGTTTAGAAGCGCTATCACACTGTAACTGTTTGATGGTGTAGGAAAAGACGCTCTCAACAAAAGATAAAATAGTGAAAGAATGAATAGCTTGAGAACGATGAGATAGTGGATTCATCGTGTACCATACTTATATCAAATATCATGCGAGGCGTGGCCAGTGACGTTTTTAGGAATTCATCTACCATGATCGAGCTCGAAAAAATGTGTCATTACGTAATGTTTTATTATTAATATTTTTTTAAAATCAAATGGGTATTGGGCTCACTAAAACTAATGTCAATGGGCTAACTTCTAAACCATAAAAAATGTTTTGTAAATGAGCATATCTTGGAGTTAGTATGGGTATACTATTTAAAAAAATTAACTTATATATATATATATATATATATATATATATATGTATCGGATTTTTTTTAAAAAAACACGTGCCCCTCGAAATCACGGGCCTTGTGCGGTGGTCCTCCCCAGACACCCTCATCACCGCCTCTGGTGGTTACCCCGGAATCAAGGATCCACGATAATGGACAAGGACCCGGTGAAGAAATATATTGGGCCGTCGATCTAAAATATGAAAAATGGATGTTCGAGAGTCCAAGTAGTAAATTATTTGGGCCCAGGCCCATTATTTGTACGTAGACTAGAGGTGCACAAACCGGTTAATTTTAATAACCGGTTCGGTTAACCGGTTATATCGGTTAATTTGACTTTTTGAATTTAACCGGTTAATGCTTTAACCGGTTATTACTTTAACCAGTTATTTTTTTAACTGGTCCGGTTAATTACTTTAACCGGTTCGGTTAATTAACCGGTTATTTTCGGTTATTAACCGGTTTTTTTTGCCTTTTTTTTGAATTTTTCGGTTATTTTTTCGGTTAACCGGTCTATCGGTTAAAAAACCCGGTTAATAACCGGTTACTATACTTATAACCGGTTACTAACCTACGGTTAAAAATAAGCACTAACCGGTTATTCCTAAATCGGTTATTAACCGGTTACGGTTTCGGTTAATAACCGGTTATTTTGTGCACCTCTAACGTAGACCAGCAAAATATCCATAATATAGATTTGGAACTTTTATAAAACTAAATGAAATACCTTTCAATTTGACTTGGGCCTGTGGGGTAACCTGTTGGGTAACTCTTTTTTTCAACGACAAGGAACGACATGCCAACTACTGTGACACCGGACGCTATGGTCAAGGTTGACTACTCGACCGTCGCCAATCCCTTGGCTCTCCCAGATGCGCGGAAACCCGACCTCCACCCGCCCGAAAGCACGACAGTGGAATAATCGGTAAAACCTCGCATCCCATCCAAGACAAACCGGCGCCACCCGTATTCGCCCTTCACCTGGATGCCGCAGAAAATAATGGGGAGAGTGGGAGTCGAACCTGGGTCACAAGAAACACCAAGTCTTTCCTCAACCACTCCACCACTATCTCATTGACACAATGTTTAACTCCTTTTGTGGAATTAGAGCAAAGTACGACTGACCAATTGCATTCAACGATAATAGAGCCGCATGATGATCTCGACATTTTCGGATTTTATGTGAATATGGTTGATTCATCATCTTATAAGGATTTTGTTATTGATATAGATATTTTTGTATAGATTATCATGATTTGTAATTGATTATGTACAAGTTAAATTCGGTTTTACTCTTTGAGAAATAACAAAACTAACCATTTTCCACAAAAAAAAAAGATTAAAATAATCGATTTGCCTCTCAATTGTTTCATTTTTATCCAAACCTCTAACAACATTCATTTCCTCCGACAAATCTAACCCATGTGTATGTCATATGACTAAACTCAAGAAACCATAGACAATCCAAATGCCATCCATGTTTGTTCGTTCATTCCAAGCAAAATAATAGAACCGGTTACATTCCAAACAATGATCTGTAAACGGAATAAATGGATGTTGTTACAGGTCTGAATAAAAACGAAACAACTGATGAAACTTTTGTAAGTAAATCGATGTTTATAATCTTTTGGAGTAAATTAGTTATTTTTATCAAACAATGGGGACCAAAACCAAATTTTACTCTTATTTTACTTTAGCATGATTAACATATCAAAAATTATAAAAAAGAGAAAAATGCTCGGATAGTCCATGTGGTTTGCACATTTTTCACCTTTAGTCCCTAACTTTCTAAAATTACAGCTATAGTCCCCAACTTTTACAATTTCGTTCTTGGATAGTTCCTGGCGCGGATGAGGGTTAGTTTTTGGTGTTAAGTGGATGTGAAATTACTAAAATGCCCTTGTTATTAAAAACCTAAATCCTTAACTTCTTCTTCTAGATCAGAACCACCATCACCACCACCACCCAACATCCTCTCATCACCACCTTCCACAAACCTCCGACCACAAACCTCCAGCCACCACCACTCCCATGACACTACTGTATCAGCACCTAACATCCTCCAATCCCTACCATTAACCCCCACCTTGCCGGAGATCTATTCTCCGGCCACTTTCGTTTTTTGTACTTTACTTCTGCGTATAAGTGAAGATAAAGGTATTGAACTCTGTCTCAGTAATCAAATAAAAATGGTGGATCGTTGTGTTTTAAAGCATTGGTATTGAACTTTGTTTAATTCAGTAGCGAAGGAAAAGATAAATGGTTTATCCTCGTTGTTTAAAGCCAAAATTAAAGCAAAAACTAACTGTTAGAGATAATGGCTATTTAGAATACAATGAGTACCAATTCTGCACCAGATTGTATTAAAGCTTATTTTACTCTGCACCAGATTGTATTAAAGCTTATTCGATTGTTGATCTGACAGTAGTATTATTTACTATTTGGTTTGAAGCAAGTTTTTACTGTTGATTTTAATGAATTTAGATGAAGCTTATCATTTTTTGACACATCTGTTAATAACAACTTTTTTATTAATGATTTGAAGAAAGTGGCCGGAGAATAGATCTCCGGCAAGGTGGGGGTGAATGGTGGGGATTGAAGGATGTTAGGTGGTGATACAGTAGTGATGGGAGTGGTGGTGGCTGGAGGTTATAGGAGGGTGGTGGTCGGAGGTTTGTGGAAGGTGGTGATGAGAGGATGTTGGGTGGTGGTGATGATGGTTCTGAACTAGAAGAAAAAGATAAGGATTTAGGTTTTTAATAACAAGGGCATTTTAGTAATTTCACATCCACTTAATACCAAAAACTTACCACCATCCACGCCAAGGACTATCCGGGAACGAAATTGCAAAAGTTGGGGACTATAGCTGTAATTTTAGAAAGTTAGGGACTAAAGGTGAAAAATGGGCAAACCACAGGGACTATCCGAGCATTTTTCTCTATAAAAAAACTACCAAAATAAGTTAGTGTTTACTACCGTTAGGCCTTTGGGTGTACCCAACATCCAGGGGCGGACCTACCTATAATAAAAGGTAGCCTCCGCTATCCCTTGACGCTCCGGTGGTAGTGTAAATTTTGAAAAAAAATTGACGTTTTTTAACGTTTTTTCGATTTCGTTACCCATTTTTTTTAAACGTTACCTCTATAACAATTTTCTAGATTTGCCACTACTAACATCTGGGGTGTTAAAGGTGACATGGCATGTTAATCGGCGTTGTACACCACTTCTTCCTTGTGTTATGGGGCGTTAAAGGAGTTACTTGTTAACATGTTAACTGTATGTTAAGAGATTGAATTAATATTCTTCTTCTTTTTAAACCACTAAAATAGGGGTGAGCAAAAAGAAAAAACCCGACCCTACCCGAGAACCGATCAAACATAAAATACAGAACCGATTCACTACCCTAAATATAGGGTCAATTCCGGTCTATAGGTCCAAGTCGGGGTTCACCATGAAAAGAACCGAGAACCGACCCGACCAGACCCGATTTTATATGAAAAATTGGAACCGATCTAAATACCTAGGTACTTGGGTTCGGGTCGGGTTGGGTATATCTTCGGTTCGATTCTCGGTTATTTTCGGTCCGGACCTAAACTTGCTCACCCCTACACTAAAATATAGGGTTAGATGAAGTTAACTGGATTACACCATTTCTTTTAGGCGAGGTGGAGTGAAATAGGAAAAGATAAGTGATACGACACCTAGGTGGAGCCATTGTTGTAAAAAAGGTCTCGGAGGCTGAGTACTCCCCAGTAATCGCTACAAGGTAGGTCGTCGAGGCCTGGGTACTCTTCGCCTAGGACGAGTATTGTAATGATACCGATACTGACTACCGAAAGATTAACATGGACCATTGTAACACCCTAGGCAAATCCCACATCGGCCGTGGCAATAAGAGATCCCTGGTTCATAAGTAATCCAATGCCTCTTAAACACCAATGCGTTTTGGGCTTAGTTGGCTGTGGAGCACATGAAAATTCCACAGTTAAGCGTGCTCAGGTGGGAGTATTACCAGGATGAGTGACCTCCTGGGAAGTCTCCACTGGGGCAACCAAAAACAAATCCGTGAGTTCCTGGATAGGCAACCCATCGGGGCCAAAGCAGACAATATTGGTGGTGCAAGGGGCCAGATGTTACAAGTACTCCCCGAGTACTCTCCGCCTAGGCCAAGTGCTTCTCGAGTACTCTCAACTCCGACTAGGGAGCGCCTAGCGACTTTTGCAATCATGGATGGAGCTGAGGCGGGTTATAGTATACCCAAGACTTTATCGTTAACAACGGAAAAAAAGTGTATCAAGAGGAATGATTTTTGGATATTGTGAAATTATTTTAAGTTAAATATCATTTTAGTCCCTGTGGTTTGGGTCATTTTGCTAGTTTAGTCCAAATGTTTTATTTTTTACCTGTGGGTCCAAAAAGGTTTCACCGTTGTCATTTTAGTCCACTGGGTTAACTTCATCCATTTTTTATGTTAACGAGAAGGGCAATTCGATCATTTTATATGTAATTCTGTTAACTAGAAGGGCAATTCGGCCATATAAAATGACCGAATTGCCTTTCTCGTTAACATAAAAAATGGATGAAGTTAACCCAATGGACTAAAATGGCAACGGTGAAATATTTTTGGACCCACAGACGAAAAATGAAACCTTTAGACTAAACTGGCAAAATGGACCAAACCAAATGGCATTTAACTCAATTATTTTTTTTTTGCTTTTCAAATATTTTTTTTTTACGAAAATTATATTTAAAATCATCTAATTATCTTAAACTAGTTTATTATAATTAATTGTTTTACTTTAGTTTTTAAGCATTGTAATGATTATGAGAAACAAAGATCCAAAACACATGTAGCCGTCAATTCCAACTTTGATGGCAAGAGGCCACGAGCCATTTATTTGGCACCAAACCACACTCAACAACTCGTGTTATGATTTTAATTTTTTTTTTAAAGATGCACATCCATAAATTAATGTCATTCAAGGAACCTAATATTGATTGTGAACATAGATGGATCCATAGATTTTTTTCTCACCCTTTTGTAAATGTTTGGTTCATTATTAATTTGTTATCCCTCGGATGTGTATCAAATATTATTAATTTAATATTCACACATCTCTTCTCTGTATCTGTCTCTATACATACATATATACAAAGAGAGAGGGAGAGAGAAAATGTAAAAGTGTGTGGAATAAGATATATCAAACGTGAGAATAGTGAGAGCCATTTTATATATCATACCAAGTTTTTATCAGTCTCATTCCACATCAATCACCACATCCATATTTATGGATGATAATATAGTATTTAGTTGTCACTTTTACATAAATCATTATCCAATCCTTAATTTTTTATTTCGTAATTTAATTGAATTTTGATTGATTAGTTCAGCGTTCTTTATAAACGTCTGTCTTTTTTAATTTATTTTGAACAATTTTTGTAGGCAGATCGTCTTATTCAAGGAAATGGAGAATAACGGGAACGTTTAGTGAGTTTGACTCTTGATATAATCATAAAAACCCACTTTCCAAAGATCTCTTCATTCTCTATAATTTAGAGTTACATATTTTTACTAAACATAAAATATTTTTATCAGATATATATTTTCAAATTCTTAAAAATAATGTCAAAGAACTTAGTGACATGATCGTTTGCAATTAACACAGGGTCATAAACTTTTACTTATGTCACTCTTCGAAAACATTTGATCATCAAATGTTGGATACATAGATCACATATAGAATCAAGCGACTATGACTCCTATGTCTACCACACAAAAGAAGAAGAGAAACCTAAAACAAAATCCATCGCTTTAGTGGCTATAAGAATTGCGAAGAAGAAAGCGCTCGAAGCTTAGAAAACCAAAATGTTTACATGTTAGACATGTGTGATTGTGGTCGAATGCCAAAGCAATCATCCTAGGTGGTCGATTGCGAAAGAAGATAATGTTGTTGACAGTGACAGATCCAAGATTTTTTTACAGCGAATTCTTTTTAGTAGATTCTTACCAATTCTCATTAATTTTTTTCCAAATAATACAAGGTTTTCGCTAATTTTTTTCAAACCAATGGGGGGTTTTCTGGAGAAACCCAGAAACCACCTGGTTGCTGTGGCAAATTTTGATGAAAATATAACTGTTTTTTTCAAAAGTCATTTGTAACTGTATTATACAACAATAATAATAATACAACAACCATACCCAGTAAATCCCTCACATAGCAAACTAATAATAATAAGGCAAATTGGATTTAAATAACCCCAAACTTTCTCAATTTGGCCGATAATAATCCCAACTCAATTATTTACCGATAATAATTCGAATTGGTCCACTTTTGCCCGAGAATAGTCCGTCGTTAAAAATAGCTTAACAGAGTTAAGCTTTTTTCCAAATTACAAACCAATGTTTTAGGGATTTTGATCAGAACGAGGATACGAGTCAATTTATGTAAAAGTTACATCGAAACAATGCTCCAAACGGCTTGATTTTTGTTAATTGGAAGTTTAAACACCCGAATTGAAGCACCATTTTCGTCGTTTTGGGCAGTATTTAGAGGTAAATTTTACATCAATCAACTCATATCCTCATTCTAATCAAAAGCCCTAAAACATTGGTTTGTAATTTGGGAAAAAACTTAACTTCGTTAAGCTATTTTTAACGCAGACTATTATCGGCCAAAAGTGGACCAGTTCTGATTATTATCGGCCAATAGCTGAGTTGAGATTATTATCGACCAAATTAAGAAAGTTGAGATTATTTAAATCCAATTTGCGTAAATAATACAAAATAAATAAAAAGGTATGGTGAAGAAAAGACAGAAAATATACAGTGATGTTGACAAGAAGAGCATTTCTCTTGAAAATGAAATGAAATTAGGAAGATATTATTATTTGATGATCCACAATTGGGGATGGATGATATTCAACCTATACAACACCTCCATCAACAAATAAAATGCTTCTTTTCACCTCCATATTCCCATTTCACCTCTCTTTGATCTCCAATCCCCAACCCCCATTCTCCAGGTATTCTTTCATTTTTTCCCACCATTTTCCCTTCAATTAGGGTTCCTAATTTCAATCTTTTTCTTAAGATTTTAGGGATTAGAATGGTGGGTTTCATTCTTTATGAATGTAATCACTTAAAAATTATTGCTTTTTGTGTTTTTAGCTCGTGTAATTGATGTTAGCTTGATTGTTTATGAATGTAATGAGTTAAAAATATTTGCTTTTTTGTGTTTTTTTTTTGGGTATTGTGTAATTGATATAAATGTAATGAGTTAAAAATTATTGCTTTGTGTTTTGTTTGTAATCTTTAGATCATGTAATTGATGTTAGGTTGATTGTTTATGAATGTAATAAGTTTTTTTTTTTTTTTTTTTTTTTTTTGCTTTTTGTGTTTTATTTTTATTTTTTTTGGGTACTTTGTAATTGATGTTGGGTTTGATTGTTTATGAATGTAATGAGTTAAAAATGTTTGCTTTTTGTGTTTTGTTTGTGATTTTTAGATTGTTTAATTGGTGTTAGGTTTGATTGTTTATGAATGTAATGAGTTAAAAAAAATTTCTTTTTTTTGTATGTATGAATGTAATGAGTTAAAAAAAATTGCTTTTTTTGTATGTGTTTTTTTTTCTTTTTTGTGAATTTAGATTGTGTAATTGGTGTTAGGTTTGATTGTTTATGAATGTAATGAGTTAAAAAATTTTGATTTTTTTTGTATCTATGAATGTAATGAGTTAAAAAAAAATTGCTTTTTCTGTATGTGTGTGTGTGTGTGTGTGTGTGTTTTCTTTTTTGTGAATTTAGATTGTGTAATTGGTGTTAGGTTTGATTGTTTATGAATCTAATGAGTTAAAAAATTTTAATTTCTGTGTTTTGTTTGTGATTTTTGCAGCCTTGACTCCTTTATGGTATTTGATTGATCTCATTGAGGCAGTTTTCAGCTATATAGATATATTGTACATATTAAGAGATTACTGTTTGATGTGGTTAATCAATATTATACCATTTTGGGGATAAAGGTTCGGTTCTGCGATCGATCATGGCTGCGGCAAATAAATTTATGCATCATTTATCAATGGCCGCTTGCGAGTGGTTCTTGATATTCTTAATGTATATGGATGCTGCATTAGGGCTTATTTTGACCAAATTCGCGCGTCAATGCGAATTACAAGCACCTTGCTTGTTTTGCTTCCGGTTCGATCATGTTTTCGGAGAGAAACCGGATGCGTATTTGAGCCACTTTTGTAATAAGCACCAAGGTGAAGTTACGTGTCTGGTATCGTGTGATCTTCATCGTAAGCTTTCGGACGTAAGAGAAATGTGCGATGATTGTTTCACGTCAATAACGAAGCAAAAACCGGGGTATTTGAAACCGCTGTTGAATAAGAATTTCATCCGTGCGCCTTCGAGTACGGGGTCATGTTCGTGTTGTGAACGACAGTGGAAACCGAAACCAAGAAGTCAGATAAAGTTAGGGGTTCCGAAAGTTACCATGCACCCTCCGTTACCGCTAACCAAGGGTCGGCCCGGTGGCCGGTTTCGTCGGCGGAATTATTTTAGAAAGGCTCGCGATAAGATTTCCGGAACCGTGACTCCTTGCTTTGTTGATACTAATATCCGCGCGGGCGCTGACATGGACGCGTTGTCTGATTCGGGCTGTGCGGATCTTAAGTTCAATTCGTGTTCGGGTTCCGAATCCGGAGATTCGTTTTACGAGATTGAATGTGAAAACGAGGATGATTCTCGTATTGTTATACATCAACGTTCCAATAGTGTTCCTATTCTCGAGCCTTCACTATTGAACGGAATCCATAACGAGAGTTTAGTGAGTCCTCTATCTTCGACATCCACTATTCTTGAGCCTCCACTACTGAACGGAATCCGTAACGAGAGTATCGCGAGTCCTCTATCTTCGATATCCACTATTGGTGAGCCTCCACTACTGAACGGAATCCGTAACGAGAGTATCGTGAGTCCTCTGTCTTCGACATCCAGCGATTCAACTTCAACCGTGCATGATGTAAAAGAAAACGGGTCTCCAGAAGTTGGTAACGAAACTAGTTCGTTAAATCAAGATTTGCATTCTTTTAACAGTGACGAGGTGTCACCTTGTTCGGATAAACACGAAGGTTTCGAATCTCCGGGCGCGCACAGTGCGCACAGTGTAGGTGAAATCAACGGTGATTGCGACATCGAAAAGCTAAAACGACAAATGGAACATGATCAAGAACAATTGCGTTTATTACACAAGGAACTAGACGAAGAACGAAACGCTGCCGCAATAGCTGCTGACGAGGCAATGGCGATGATTACACGATTGCAAGAAGAAAAATCCGCATTACATACGGAAGCGTTGCAGTACTTAAGAATGATGGATGAACAAGCGGAATACGATATGGAAGCGTTAGATAAAGCTAACGATCTTGTTACCGAGAAAGAGAAAGAGATTCAAGATCTAGAAGCTGAGCTGGAATATTTCAGAAGCCGATACGACGACGAAATGATCACGGGGGACACTCCAGTTAATTTCAAAGAAAATCATACTGAAAATGGGAAAATCGAATCGTTATCTATATCTTCTTCTGGTTTAAAACCTACGAATACGTTAGAACCGAGGGTCAATAATCTTCCGGTTTTAGATCTTGAAGATGAAAAGAAACACGTTTTACAGTCTTTATCCGAGTCGGAGAGGAAATATCACCAATTGTCTAATGGCGGCGATAAACCGTCGCAACAAAATGAGATCGATATGCGCACCCTTGAGAATGAAATATCGGATCTTAATGAATGGTTAGAAGCGCTTGAATCTGATCGGGATTTTCTTGAGCATGCTTCTAACACGGTCCAGAGTCACGTGGGATTGGAATTTATTCAAGAAATAGCTCAACACTTGCATGATATGAGGCGGATTCGGTTTGATAGACGATGCCAAACTGTTGATTGAAGCTACATCCTTCAACAACGTCGAGGTATGTGAATCATATATCTATAAGAATGTTGATATTGTTGTAGCATAATCTGTTCTGGTATGGAAATAGATGATCCTGATTAATAATTGATTAGTTTACTTCACCATAGATAACATACTTCTTTTGTGAGTTCCATTTATATGATGATGAGAAAATGAAGATATTATAAAGGGTAAAATGCCATTTTCGTCCGTGAGGTTTGGCCAATTTTGCGACTTTCGTCCAAAGATTTGTTTTTCCACATCTGGATCCAAAAGATTTCAAATCTTGCTATTTTCATCTGGCTAGGTAACTCCATCCTTTTTCTCCGTTAAGTCGGGTATTTTCCGTCTTTTTTGTTAACTTAAAGGGCAATTCAGTCTTTTTCAGGGGTATTCGGTCTTTTTACTTAAAGTGAAAAAGACCGAATTGCCCTTTAAGTTAACAAAAAAGACGGAAATACCGAGAAAAATGGACGGAGTTTACGAGCCAGATAAAAATGGCAAGTTTTCAAACCTTTTGATCCAGATGCGGAAAAACAAACCTTTGGACGAAAGTTGCAAAACTGGCCAAACCTTATGGACGAAAACGGCATTTTACTCTATTATAAAGGTCCTGGTTACTTTGTGAAACAGTGATATGGGCCATAACGGGTCGGGTTGGGTTCCTTGAACATTTATGTCCTAAAGTTTATCTGACATGATTAGCGAAACTAAATTATTTCATCAATATTCTCATTATTTAAAAAACATGATTTAGAAGATTTTCTACATTAGATACACTTTCGTCGGTTTTTAACTTGTTTGACTCATTCGACCAAAATTCCCTTTTTGACATATTTTATGAACAATAATCTTATTATTTGAATAAAATGATTTAGGGGTGGATCTACATGCGGGTTATGTATAAAACCGTCAAATGATGTTTCAGTTTCATGCCGGAAAGGTGTGGACATCGATGAACATTTTCATCTTGCTTATGATTCTTGATGCAAAGATCTTGTTCATGAAAAGATCATTACTTTTTTCATCAAGAAGAAGTTGGGAAAGACGCCTATACCTTGTTCTTGATCCATTGCAGCAGTTTATACTACAAGAAAAACCGTTGTTGTAGCCAGTATATTCTTTGAAAGATAGTGTATAATTTTGTTTCTATCGAGTGTTCTCTCCATATCTTAGTCCCGGGCTTCTGTCATTATAGAACGATATGTGCAAGCGCATATTATGTATAAACAGAAAATTCTTTCTTTTCGATCGAGAATCTAAGTCTTCTTGAGTGAAATTTCAAATATGTTGTACTTCTTTAGTGCAGTTAGAAATTTATTATAACATTTAGTGTTATTATAATCTAAAGTTTTTTTGAGTGAAATTTCAAATATGTTGTACTTCTTTAGTGTAGTTAGAAGTTTATTATAACATTTTTGTTTCATTATAGAATGGTCATGGGCATGTCCTAATTAAGAAAGTCACCAAATGTTAGTATATATATATGGGGAAATGGACTGTATCACCCTCAACTAAGCAAAATTGGCCAATACCACGCCCAACTTTCAAGTTGGCTCCCACCACCCCCAACTGGACACTTGGGTTGCTATGTCACCCTGTCGTTAACCAAATACTAACTCAGTTAGTTTTTTATCCTACATGGCTAAATTTTGATGATGTGGCTTGTTTTTGATGATGTGTCATGCTGAATTTTGATAATTAATATATAAATTTCATTTTAAAAGATCCAAGCAGGATTAAACAAACCCTTTCTTCTCTTTCCCAAACACGCACAAACCTTCAAACCCTAATCCACCATGAACACACCAAAACACACCTGCTTAAAACTCCAAATCGATGCTACTGACGAGATCTAGAGAGAGAAACAGACCGAACGAACTTATGAATTGAAGGAACTGAAGGTGAATTTGACGCTATTTGCAGGCGGAGTGGCGGTTGGAGGTAAGGGATTGGTGGTTTTGAGAGAAGTGTTGTCGTCGCCGGAGGTGTTGGTAGGATTAAGTACGGATTGCGGACGGATAATAGCGTTTAGATTTTCCAGAATCCCAGTACAATGACGGTGATTGCGGAGGGTTGCATCCTTTCACGGCCAGTTACAACGGCACGCTCTTGGATAACATCCGGTCAGAAATCTTTACCTGCTTACACTTTATACAATTTATTGGTAGTACATGAGTTGTTGGGCAGCAGCAACACTCTGAAAACCACCATCATATATGGCTTGGCTGGTTCCAGCAGCTGCCATATCCATTGTAGCCTGTTTGAGAGGGTGCTGGGCTTGAGGGTGCATGAGAGCCATCTTGTTCATGGCTAGTTGTCGTTCATATGCCAACATATCAGCAGCTGATTGCATTGGTGCATGCACCGGTGGAGGTAGGGGGTTTGAGCTTGTTCCTGGAGGTGTGGTTTTGAGAGAAGTGTATGGCAGATCTAAAACATCATCTAACACACAAATCTGCCATCATCAAGTTTGCTACTGAATAAACTCACCAGATCTGTAAACTCCCTCATTTTTTTGCTCCAATTTCTCTTCAATCTCTGCAACAGATTGGAGATTGTGTGTTTGTGTTGAAATGCAACTGATTTGGGGTTTTTAACAAGTATAAATGGGGGGTTGTACACGTAGGCATGCCAGGTCACAACTCTTTTGCCACGTAGGATAAAAAAACTAACTGAGTTAGTATTTGGTTAACGACAGGGTGACATAGCAACCCAAGTGTCCAGTTGGGGGTGGTGGGAGCCAACTTGAAAGTTGGGCGTGGTATTGGCCAATTTTGCTTAGTTGGGGTGATACAGTCCATTTCCCCTATATATATATGTCTTGGTTTCTAAATATGGAAAGTCAACAAAGGTAGCAAATTTGACTTATTAAACAAAGAAGTTTTTACTTTTGCCAATCCAAGTGTCACCATTTGAAAATGGGAAATATCTAAAATGGTCATTGGTCATTGACCAATCATTCTTTCCAAAATGGCCACCTCCCAAGCTCTTCAAGAGACGTTTCAAAGATCCACTTGCATGAGAGGCGTCATTTTCAGAATGATGAAATGTGTAGCGTTGTCCAATACAAACATGACACGTAGCTGTTTTTTTTATCTTGAGACGTCCAGATGTCAGACAGATGCCTCCCAGACGTCTCGGTGAATGACGTGACCCTTTTTTCATTGGGTCTTCCAAACGTCTTCTTGTTTGATGTTAGTTGCATTTTTAGGCACATTTTTATAACATATTAATATTAATATTTCATCACATATCATGCATTTTTTATAGTCATACCTCATTATTTTGCGAAACACTTGTTTTTGTGGAATGGAATCTACTTTGGATTGTTCTAATGTTTTTGTAGGCGTGGAGTGAAAGCGATGGATAATCGATAGTTTTGGAAGGATTCATGTTGATAAAAGAAGCTCAAAATGGCCGTGCGTTCAAGCCATAAGAGAACGCTCGGGTTCTAAGGTCGAATATCAATCAACATATGAAAGAAATAATTGCAATGATGATTCTATGAAGAAGGCTCTATGTACCACATAGAGTTAAAATAAATTAGAGAGATTGAAATTGGGATGGATATTGGTGACGTTGAAGCTGGCAAGCTTACAAGATTGAGTTGGGCTATAATTAAATAATGAACATACAATTAAAAAGGGCAGCCCAAAATTAAAATCATGGGCCGTAAGTTTCGAGAAGAAAAAGGGCGGTCAAAGATGGGAGATATTCTTGAGAAAAAAAATAATAGCAACAATCATCATTCATCACCAACATTGGGGTATTATCTAGAAAAACAAAAAACTTTTTATTTTTGGGTTTTCGTAAGTTTCAAACTTTGATGTTTTGTTTCTTATTTGTATTGGATGTTATAGCCACCATGTTCGGCTAGAATCGTTTAGTTTTGGCATCGGGGCGTATTTTCTTTGTTTTAGTTCATGAACTTATGTGAAACAGTCACTTTAGATTCTATGTTTTAATGGTTTGTATATATGATTCGTGTTTTTATACGGATTTGATCTGGAAAATATTAGATTGTTAGTAAACTTGATCAACTTATTAATTTATCTAATAAAGTTAAATCAATTTTTAGAACTCTGATAAAGATTTAATTTTTGATAGGCAAATTGGAAATAAATCATCCAACCTATCTAAATTTGGCCAATAATAATCCCAAGTCAGGAATTAGCCGCTAATAATCCGACCTCGTCCATGTTTTTTGTAAAATACTACACCGTTAAAACAAGCTAACGTCGTTATAAAAAATGTTGACGTGGCTGCCACATGTTAAATGACTCAAATGAAATTATTTATTTCCAATGACATGGATTATTTTAATCCTTTATTGTTGACTGAGTATAAAAGGGGCATTGACCCCAATATAACACACCAGACGATCAAAACACCACCTCTTGAAAACCCTAAAATCCATCTCAAGAAGAAAGCTACAAATCGACACTCTTTAATCAGGTATGCTAAAATTGTTGCTACATTGTTGTTTATGCGATTGAATCTTGATTTAATCCTTATCCCACTCTTAAAACCAACAGGATGGATGACAAGGTTATTGTCAAAGCTTGGCACGATGGGAAGCTGAAAAAAAAATCCTAAATTGCACCATGAGGGAGGTGATACTTATATGTTTGAAGTAGGAGTAGACAAGATGTCTTATTTTGAGCTGATGGATTATGTGATTGAGGGTGGGTCTTACCAAGATAAGAATTTTGAAATTTTCTACTTGATACCTGGAAAGAAATTTGCAGATGGTCTTGTGCAGATTACTAATGACCAAGATGTCATGGATACGCTGAAAAAAAAAACCTAAATTGCACCATGAGGGAGGTGATACTTATATGTTTGAAGTAGAAGTAGACAAGATGTCTTATTTTGAGCTGATGGATTATGTGATTGAGCGTGGGTCTTACCAAGATAAGAATTTTGAAAATTTCTACTTGATACCTGGAAAGAAATTTGCAGATGGTCTTGTGCAGATTACCAATGACCAAGATGTCATGGATATGCTGAAAAATTTGGGGGAGAAAGATGCCAAACACATCCTGCATTTGTATGCACAAGGTAATTTATAATAAACTTTTCCATCGGTGCCAAGTCTGAAAATTTTGGGGGTTTTTGAACGAATTGAAGCAGACGATGATGATGAACTCATATTTTCGTTATTGGGATTGATTGAAGAAGCTTAATTTGTAGATTGAGGGTTCACTTATGAATGTGTAGAATTAGGGTTCATGTTGGTGTTTTGATCGTCTAGTGTTTTAAGTTAAGGTCAATGCCCCATTTATACCCGGTCAACAAAACCAATAAGAGATTTAAAATAATCCAAGTCATTTGAGTCATTTAACATGTGGCAGCCACGTCACTCCTTTTATAACCACGTTAGCTTGATTTAACAGTGGAGTATTTTACAAAAACATGGACGAGATCGGATTATTAGCGGCTAATTCCTGACTTGGGATTATTATTGGCCAAAGTTAGATAGGTGGGATTATTTATTTCCAATTTGCCTTTTTGATACTAGGAACAAAATAATATTTTGAGTTTGTCTATGAACCCAAACTGTTATAGAATTATATAATATAGTTAAATATTCTGAACGGCGTGTGTGTTTGATTATAATCGATACTTCTATCACGCAACCCGCACGCTAAAATCCGAACTGTGTGAGCTTAGAGTAGTGGGTTAGCTCTAATCAACGAACGGCGTTTGGTTAGACATTAAATAAAATGGAGGTCCGAACTGCGGGACGCCTAGTGTCGATACAAACTCTTTTTCAAAAAGGATCATTGCACCGTAAGCGTTAATAATCGTAAGTTGAACCGAATCAAGAAATTGCCCTGATGTTGAAATTAGTTTTTAACATCTGAATTTTATAATCACTTGAATTAGAGTTTCTTTTTAATCCAACAAAATCTAAAAATAAAAATTGATTTTACATTCTAGTTTAAACTAAAAACCCCCCTTTCAAAACAACCATATATGTATCTAAAACATTTATTAATTAATTAATCTGTATCCTTGTGGACATGAACCTGACTTCCATTTATACTATTTTTAGTGTGTCTAAGTAGGTTTATTTTATCCTTATTTGCTGGATTCGACACCCAACATTTTGAGACATCTCAAGATAAAAAAAAACAGTCACTTGTCATGTTTGTATTGGATGACGTACACGTTAATCATCATTCTGAAAATAACGTCTCCCATGTAAGTGGATCCGTGAAAACTGAAATGTCTCTCCAAGGACTTGGGAGGTGACCATTTTTGAATGAGTGATTGGTCAACGGCTAGTTTCGCTATTTTCTCTTTGAAAAAACTCAAAGTTGAAATTGAATTATTTCTTGGTTTTAAAAACCGCCCCTAAGGCACTATATTTATTTTCCCCTCTCTTCTCGTTTCAACCACATAATTACGTTTTTGATTTATGGGTCTTTGACACATTAAAATATTTTTGTTTAGACATCGGTTTGTGATATTAGAAGTTTTATACAATTTGTGGTTTCCAATCACTTGTTTTAAGGTTTTTAATCTCAGTTTGTGTTTTACAATTTACAATGCTTATTTGTGTTTTTTTATGTGTTGTGTTTTTTTATGTGTTAGTGTATTTGTATGTAAGCCCATCTACATTTTTTTCTCTTTTCGCCTTTTCGGGCAGCCTTATAGTGAAAGCTATTAAGAAATTACGTTACCAAGTCTTTTAAATTTGGCGGGATCACACCCAACCTAACTCGAAGCCAACAAAAAACCACGACACAGACCGTGCCACGATTTGAGGGGGAGTTAGGCGCAGGTGGAGGCCAGTCATGGCCTAGGGTCCTCGACTCGAATGCCAGGATGATTTGAGATTTTGGGGCAAGTCTCGTTCATTCCTAAACACTATATGAGGGGGGGTTTACACTAGGGGTGGGTTTTTCTAACTGAAAACCGAAAACCAACTCAAATTGTTGGGTCTAATTTGGTAGTCTGATGCTACAACAATGTCAAGTCAACACCATCGAGTCAAAGTCGATACGAGAAGATCCAGCGAAGTATCGGTGTGTGTGAAAGTTTAAGATATAATCATCTATATGTTCTGATTGTTTAAATATATTTTGTTTAGATAATATATATTTATTTATTAGTTTAGACAAAATAGGTTTAGTGGTTGTTTTTGGTGATTTGATTAAGTATAGGGATTTTGATTGTAATTAGCTTAGTTGAGGGACTTAATAGCAATTAGTCTAATGTCATCAGGCTATAAATCGATAGAGATTAGTGTTTTGTCATAAACATACATTCTAGTGATTTAGGCGCTCTAATAATCTATACTATATAATAAAAGAAACCTGTTTTGGGACACTTGTCATTCTCTCATTAAATTGATTAAAATTATTAATAATACTAATAATAATAATATTTAAACTAATCTAATACAAATAATAATAATATTTAATCTAATCTAATACAAATTCTTAGGTAGTGTTTGGTATGCATAAATTAGAGGTGGAATGGAATGAGCTATTGCGAGGGAATGAAAAAAAGTGTGTTTAGTTGGTCAAGGTAATGGAATCACCCATTACAAAAGTCATTCCATTCCTTCAAATTCATTCCATCCACTCTCCCTGTTTTTTTTCCATTGCATTCCCTCTCTCACCCTAAGTCACAAATATCGCCCATCATCACCACCATCCACCACCACCACCTGCCACCAAGCTCCGTCGACCACCACCGTCGTCCTCCGCCGCCGTCGCCACCGCCGCCATCGACTACCATCGCTGCCACCCGCCATCACAGACCACCGTCATCCCGACCACTACCGCCACCCTCCGCCGACCACCACTACCATCCTCCACTGCCACCACCCGCTACCGTCGACCACCACCACCCATCGTCGCCGCTGCCACCATCGCCGCCACCCACCACTACCGCCCACTACCGCCACCCTCCGCCGACCACCACCACCATCCTTCACCGCCACCATCCGTTACCGTCGACCACCACCACCCATCGCCGTCGTCGCCATCACCACTCGTCGCCACCACCATTGACCACCATCGACGCCACCCGCCAACGCAGACCACCGCCAACCCCGACCATCGCCGCCCCCACCACCCATCGTCGATTTAATTCATTCCTTTTTTTCTTACCTACCAAACAACACAAGGCGATTTAATTCATTCATTTTTTTCTTACCTACCAAACAACACAAGGTAATGATTTATTCCTTCCTGCATGGTAACCAAACAAGACTATGGAATGTAATAATCCATTTCATTCCTTTGTCCATTCCATTACCTCGTCCATTCCATTCCACCATCTATTCCATTACGTCATACCAAACAGACCCTTATTATTAATTCAATAACCTATTGTTAAACTAAAACTTAGCTAAACAAGTTTCGAAATTCATAATAATATTAATTAATATGTTAGACTAAATATATTATTGATTTATATCTATCTATACATATAATAAAAGAAGGGTGCTACTATACGCACCCCCCTATTTACTTTTTTCATCCCCCTCCTCTCACATACTTACAGGTGGGGCCTGCGTGGGACCGACAGTTTTCCTCTCACAAGGGGGGTGTAATCAGGAAATAGGGGGGTACGTATAGAATGAGCCTAAAAGAAACCTATTGATGGACACGTGTCGATACGAGAGACATCGATTTTTTAGTTTTCTTGCCATATATTTATGTTTATTTTTATCTTAAAAATTACAAGTTTTAAAATAATTTATTAAGTTATTCCATATTTTAAGTGGACGTTTATCTATATCTATAACTATATCTCTATATTTATATTTATCTTCTAATATAATCTTTATACTTATCTTTAGTTTATTATTTTGCGAGTAAATTGCACAAAACGTCCTTTATGTTTTCCTCTTTAGTTTTGATTACTTGATTGAGATTACATGTATTAAGCAGGGAAGAATAAAAACTAATATTTAGGTACAAATAGAGCTGGTAATAGATATCTGTGTAAGACACGATTAGACATGTTTTCTGAAAAAGTACACAATGTGATTTTTTACTTTTTAAAAAATAAACAAAATTATGAGGTTAGGATCTATCATTTCTTTTTCTTGGTACATAAAACTGTGTTATAGATATGAGATATCAAGTAGTTAAACAAGTTGTATTCATATTTAATACTTGTGTTATACGCGTCGTCAGAGAACTGCTAAACCCGATAAGACACGATTTGCCAGCCCTAGGTACAAAGCAATGGGTCATGAATGGGGAAAGAAGAAATAAGTGGATTTAATGGACTTTTGTAATACACAAGTTTATAACCTAATAATCGAAAAATAAAAAAAACAAAGTAAAATGTTCTAATATGTAAATAGTATATCAAAGTTCTTTTTACCAAAAACGTATTTTGACAACTGTGTGTGTTAACTGATTACATTATATTTATTCAAGCTATGTAATACGCGTGCTTATTCAACTTATGTTATACACGGGTAATTAAAGATGTAACTTTTTTATTATATAAAAATATATTTAATCAACCCGTGTAATACACGGGGTTCTAACCTAGTATTTATCTTATACAAATTATCTAGTGGATTTTAAAGAAGATTTGTGTGTATTCATCTTTAATTTCTTCATCAAAATAAAATTTTAGACTCCGTTCGATCCTACAATTTAGTATCAGAGCCACGTGTTATTTTAGATATTAATGTCAACCTTATACTATAAATAATATACACTTTTTACCCATTTATTTTCTATATACGCAGTTGTTTAATTTTTAATTCACAACATTCTGACATAAATTGGATTGAAAACGGGTTTCTAATCAAAATATAGGTGTTTTTTAGTATCGTAAGCTATGCCGAGTACCAGTATCGTAATGAACCAAACGGATGCCGGCTGAACAAAATCATTATTGATATTAACCAGATTGGTATCGATATTCGTTTTTATATTTTTTTGATCCGTACTATAACGAACTGAATTGATATTGACCGATTTATCAGTATTATCGAAACCGGTACTGGTATTTGTGTTTATGGTTTTCAATCAATTTAAAACATATGTCAATATCATTTTAGACTATACGGGTAAGTGTCAATATCATTTTAGGCTATACCGGTAAGTGGTGGTAACAAAATACACCGAACTGAATCCATACAGAGTAAACAACATCGGTATTATAAGATCGAAGGTAAAGCTTGCTAGCTAAGTATTTAAGAAAAAAAACCAAGTTACTTTAATGAAATTTTGTTTAAAAAAGGATTCTAAATTTGATACACAATTAAGGAAAAACCAAATAAATAAAGTCTTTCTTTTTCTTAGAGAGTTGATTTGTTCAAAACAATTATGCCCCTTTAATGGGTTAATTTCAACAAAACCGCGTGCATTGCCCATCCGAATGCTTTGTTTCCTCTTCTCCAACATGACTAGAATAATAAAATATTGTAATTAATTAAATATCTAAAATAATAATTAATCTTGTTAGAGTTATCACGTGAAAGTCCTTTAGGATATAAAAATATATTTTATTTTGAATAAAACTTCGCTTTCAGAAAAATTTCTATTGTAATATTAAAAAAAAAACAAAATTTAACATCGTTAACGTTGACCCGTGCGATGCGGTGAGAAATTTATATATGTATATCTACAATATGTTCTATCAAATCACATGTGAAATTCTTTTAAGATACCAAATATACTTTATTTTCAATAAAATTTATATTAGAATGTTTAGTAAAAAATTAAATACAACTGGGTGTTTAATAGTTATAAAATAGATTAAAAAAGAAAAATTATCATAGAAAAATAAAATCTAGTGATAAAGAAAATATTATTAAAAACTTAAAAAAGTTGCCCCATGCAATGTGTGGGGAATTTTGTACATGTATATGTATAACTAACTATATGACCCGCGGGCGATGCGCTGCGGGCCCGTTGCAAACATGGTATGGATTAGCCCAAACATTATGTGATGTATTAACCATATGAAAATATGCGTTTCGACGTATTTGATTTCACTCAATGTAACATATATAAGCAATGTGCTTATATTGAAGTTGCGGCCGGACCACGTGTAGCGTCGCATTTGCGAACTTCATTACACTCGTTGCGACAATGACATAAATGTGTTTACCTACATATAAGAAAACATATTAAAACACTATGCCTCACATACTATGACTTTATAAAATACAAAAAGTATTTTAATAGAAAGACCAAAATTACCTCTCGCGTGTTACGGGCAGGGGCAGACCCACTTGGATCCGTGGGTGGGCGGGCGCACCCCATAAACTTTTGGTTTTATAAGTATATATACGATTCAATTTTGACTCCGCACCCCATGAAAATTTGACTCCGCACCCCATGAAATTGATAATGAAAGAATAGTTGAAGTAAAGTGTGTTTGAACTAAAAGTAAAGAGACTAAAAATGGTGCTCACAGGATTAGTTGCAGGTGGGGCAAAATGTTGGAGAAGAAGACCTTATTTAGAATAGGGGCAATTTTGTAATTTTAAATACTCACTCAAAATTAAAGTTGCAGGATGTCACGTGATCTTTCCCTTTTCAACAACTTTATTTACTATTACTCAATTCATTAATTTTTACTTTTTTATCCTATTAAATTATTAGTTTGCTTAAAAATTCATATCTCTCAATATTAATTATATATGTATTCTATATCATTTCTATTTGAAATGATCCTAGAAAAAAAAAAACTCAAATTAAATGTCACTAAGGTAAGTGATTGAATGTAAAAAATGTATATTAGGATTCCTTGATTAAAGTTTTCTAGTTTTGTCTCTTGATTAATTTTTTTTTTGTTCTAGACTTTTAGTTAATGATTGAAAGAGATTGAGAATTTAAGTGATAGTTGTATATGAAAGACTTGCTTAGACCATGTGTAGTGGTAGTGGGTTATAATGTCCCCACCATGGGGCATTATCCGACACGTGGTGTCCTAGTCAGCGATAGGGCATTATAGCAAAAGTGGCGTAGTGGGGCATTATGCCAATAACCCCCTTCCAATTTAAAAAAAAAAAACAAAACAAAATGGTCATGTGTATGCTTTCGGGTCCTGTGCATGTTAAAAAAAAAGGAAAATGGTCATTACTCCATTGGCTAGTCAACAAACAACAAATGCATGTTGTCAGGGCATTTAAAACAAAAGTGGGGTTGTCAAAAGTTGTCAGGAAATGCTCAAAACTGATTGGCTAAGACCATATGTGCATAGCGTTTTAATTAAAACGCCAAAACGTTTTTTTTTTTCAAAAACCACGACCAAGAACGCCCTATGTAGTGGGGGTCCGGCATTTTGGGGCGTTTTTTTGGATTTTTTTGAAAAAACACGCCCCACTACGGATGGTCTTAGGAAAGTCTCTCTAGATGATATTTTGGATAGATTTAAAAAAATGAAAACCCATAGGGCCCAATTTTAAATATGTTTGTAATGACATTTAACACTTTGATGTGCTTTTGATGAATATTTAAATTTTAGTTTGATATTCTTTTATTTTACATGACCCGACCCGACCCGCTATAAACCGAATTTTTTTATATAGTTAGGGGCCTAAAATATTTAAAAATATTTTGCACCCCCCCAGGAAAAAATTTCTGGGTCTGCCACTGGTTACGGGGAGGCCTTACAATGACATTAATGTGTTAAAAGGCACATTTTATCAAACTTCAAAACCAACGTCAAAACATTGTTGTAAACCCGGTTACGAATGTGAAATCGATGTGGTTAGACAATTAAAGGGAAGCGTATGAAGTTGAGTAGATTATGTTATGGAAACCTAAACGTAGGATAAAAAATTCGGAGTCAAAAAAAATATATGAGTTATAAGACAATTATTATGAAACACGAATTCACTATTTTTGCCCATATGTTACGACCACAAGTGGCCTAGTGGTGGAGTGACTTGGGTTCTCCAATGGAGACCCAAGTTCAATTCCCATTAGTGCCACTTTGGTGGCCACCGACACCCGCTTTAAGCTGGACCGAGGACACTCGAGGTCTCGGGTTCGAAACATGTTTCTTACCCCTCTTTGATGGCTATGGGTATTTGCCGCCAGGGATCCTTGTCGGGTGGTGAACTGGGAAGGGAGTTCCCTTCCGCGGTCAGGGGTACCGTGCAACTACCCTTTTTTTTTTAGTACTACAAGAAAAACATTGACCTAGTACTATAAGAAAAAAAAACATTAAAGGAAAAAAAGAAGAAAAAAATGTGTACATGGATCGAAACATTGTCACTACCAAAATCAAGTTACCACCTAACCAATTGTTCTATTATATTGTATTCACCAGGTGGCAGCATGTAGATATATAAATCAGTGGTGGTCGGTGACTGGCGTGAAAAACGTACAATTCGAATGAAGCATATTATATTTGACCAAATCCGTTTTTAAACAAAAATTACGTGAAAACAGATAAAAGATCAATCCGTCTCTATATTTGGGGATTTGCAATAACATCATTTTTTTCTATTCTAAAGATCTGAATGCTTGATTAAAAATAAGAAAAGAAAATAAGAATTAGACTTACTTTTTAAAAGAACACAATGCGCGATTAAAAAAGGTAAACTATAACATTGAGACTTACTTTTGTTAGTATATTAATGTTTTGCACGGGTCGAATTGGTGTGTTGTCAAATCATACGGACTGTATGATCATTTCACATGTCACACGATCTGAATGATGACGTCACCTTGTATGTCTATAGCCTCATCCGACATAAAACCTTAAAAACACCATAAGACTTTTGTTAGTATGTTTTTTTGAAGCAGAGGCGATTTCAATAAAAAAAGAGCCCAAGCAAGGAGCTTTAGGCAAGTACAGTACAGTAGCAAAGAAAAGAAAACATTACAAATAGGAGTAAAAACCATTCAATCAGTGAAAACAAAATTGCAGCGAAGTTACCAGGCCGCTTTAAACTCACACCAAGTTTTCCAATCGATCTTCAAATTCTTTGACCTCGAGTTGATCCAAAGGAAAGACAAAGCCTTTATCTCGCCCATTAGCTTCTGAACTTGTTTGTACTTGTTGTTAAAAATCCGATCATTCCGTGTCCGCCATAATAGCCAGCATACTGTTGCAAAAATTGAGTAGAGAGCCTTCTTTTTCTTTTCCGATTGCTGCTGTTGTTGTTGTGCAAATTCAAGCAGCTCTACCACGCTCAATAAATACCTGGGCAGGGGTATTTTTGTCCATAAGGAGGTTGCCACCCATACTTGTTGTGCATATTGGCATGTAATTAATAGATGATCTGCAGATTCTTCCACTAAGTCGCACAGAGCACAAGTCACTGCTGGTAATGTAATGTTTCGTCTTGCAAGCGCCTCTCTGGTTGGTATACGATTTAATACAACCCTCCACATAAAGCAGTTGATTTTCTTTGGAAGCCAACTTAACCACCTTAATGCTTTTGTTTCTGGTATGACATGCATTTTATCCAACTCCTTTCTTAACTCGCTTACTTGAAATGGTTTCACTGAGTCCTCCGAGAGCCACCACCATTCATCTGAATTTGACCCAATGTTTTGACCATCAAGTAGTCGCAAGCAATTATTCCATTCATCAATTACCGCTGTCTCTGTTAATACATTTGTGCTGCCCCAAAACCAAACAATTCTCTCGTTTGCGATTGTGTATCTTTGTTTCACCATACAATGTTTATTTGACTCCAAGGCGTAGAGGTTGGGAAACCGAGTCCGTAATGTGGAGTCCCCAATCCACTTATCCAGCCAAAAGTAAGTATTGTCTCCACATCCTTGCTTGAGCTTTAACCTGTTATGTTCATCAATATGGTGATTACTTGAATTCCTTCCCATGTGTACTATATTTTTCCATACCCCTCCGATTGAGCTTTTGAGTGGTATAGAAGACGCTCCTCTTGTTCCTTCATGTATTGCTTTAATGACTCGTACCCAAAGCTGTGATGTTTCGTTTTTGAACCGGACACACCATTTGACCATAAGTGCCTTGTTTGTAGCTGTTAAACTACCTATTCCCAAACCGCCTTGTTCCACCGGAGCAGTTACTTTGAACCACGGAACCCAACTTATTTTGTTGCTGTCAAGACACCCACCCCATAGGAATTTTCTTCTTATTCTCTCGAGCCTTTTCATCACTTGTACGGGTGCATTAAAAAGGGAGAAAAAATATGTTGGTAGGTTACCCAACACCGCCTTTATTAATGTCACTCTACCACCAAAAGAGAGTGTCCTTGCTTTCCATAGTGATAGTTGATTTTCGAATCTTTCAACTATAGGTTGCCAGTTTTTTACAAGCCCCATATTTGCTCCCACAGGTAAGCCGAGATAGGTAAACGGAAACGAACCCATCTTGCAGTCTAGTATGGAGGCCATACGTGCTGTTTCTTCATTGTCCCCACCCACCCCATAGAGTTGACTTTTTGAAAAGTTTACCTTAAGACCTGACGACAAGTGAAAACATCTCAACATCCTCGCAAGATTGTGAAAAGTTTACCTTAATTGCAAGACCTTAGCAGTCAAATATGAGAATTCCAAGGCATATGAGATTAGTTCTGGTCAGGGTAAAGTAGGATTTAAAACATGAACAAGAATATACTTGAGACTCGAAAATAAGACAGAAGTAACCATACTTGTTCCAGTAAATCTCGAGGACGAGATTTTAAATAAGATGGGGAGGATGTAAGGACCTACACGAGGATGTCCTAAAACACTCCGTAAGTACGAACCCGGACCCCTAAAACCCTAAATTCCATGAAAAATCAAGAAATTTAGATTTTCTGGTCGCTCGCGGGCCGCGTAAGATTTAAGTTATGCTTACGCGGGCCGCGACAGCTTGAAGATCTCCGGATAAGTTTTAAGACATGTGTCGTCCACGTGTCACGACCACGCCATGACTCAGCAACCCTCAAACCGTCCTATCATCTCTCACGGGCCGCGTAGAACTAAAAAATAAGCCTATATATAGCAGCCGATAGTTTCAATTCAATTCGCTCAATTCTTTTCTTCTTTTAGCTTCTATTATAACAAAGTAATAGCTCGGGAATAACACCTTCTAAATCCCGAAACTCTGCCTATATTAGGGTAATAACTCTAATCACTGGTACGATAATATATCCGATCGATTAAAACCGATCCAATGGATGTTTAAGTGCTGCCAATATCTGGCTATACTTTGTCATTCATTGTGAGGGTTTCGATCTCGTGATTATCGTTAAAGTTGAATTGAGTTAATACACTAATACGAGTTCCATTGTGTCTAGAAATGAGAACTCATAATCAGGAAGCTGTTAAACTAGTATATCAAACTTAGCTATTAAGATAATTTAGCGGTTAAGAAAACTTAATAGCTACAGAAACTTATCAGGAAAGAAAACTTAGCAGTTAAGTAAGCTAAGTAAGTTAATTAATTAGCTAGTTACGTTATTTAATTAATCGGCTAAGTAAATTACTTGATTAAACCGTTAAGATTAATTAATCGGTTAAGTAAGATTAATTAACCAGTTAAGTAAGATTAATTAAGTTAAGTATGATTAATTAACCAGTTAAACAAAATTAATTAAGCTATGCAAGATTAATTAAGCTAAGCAAGATTAATTAAGCTAAGCATCATTAATTAAGCTAAGCAAGATTAATTAAGCTAAGTAAGATTGATTAATCAGCTAAGTAAGATTTATTAAACACCTAAATAGATATACATGAAAAATAGATATATATGGGGTAGGTATTATCTAGGGAAGGTTTTATCTATGGAAGATTTTATCTAGGGAAGATTTTATCTAGGGAAGGTTCAACTAAGGAAGATAACACCTAGGGAAATTCTATATAGGGGTAAGACTTATCCCTTGGCTATAAATAGGAAGCTTAGGATTCATTTTTCTTTGCTCATTTCTTTTCTTCTTCTCTCTATACGTTGATGTTCTAACCAATAATCACCGATGCGATATTCTGTCCGATCAATTCAGGAACCAACTAACGAATGCCAAAGTGCTATACTTTGTGAATTTCGTTAAACGGATGCCAAAGTGCTGTACTTTGTGAATTTCGTTAAACGAATGCCAAAGTGCTGTCTAAACAAGACTATACTTTGTGAATTTCGTTAAGGTTCGGATCTCGTGACCATCGTTAGGTTTGATTAGGTTTAACACTAATACGTATTCCATTCTGTTAAACTAAATGTTTAACTACTCGAAACTCTACCCCGTACACTTACAATCAAAATGGATGCTTAATTATCAGAGGATTCAGAACTATAAAGTAGAGGCATAGAATCAGGAGGCTTGTTAATCAAGACAATATGCTAACAAGGTGAGTCCATTCTCTTTTCTCACCGTTTGTGAGTCATTCTCTTTTTACCAAATTGTTTCCAAAACCCTATTTGTTTTAAAGTTATAATTACAGGGATTAAGTCTTTGTAGTCTTCAATTACTGCCGGTATGTGGGGTTTTGTATACATTACTTGATACACGTCACCATTGGACAACGAGTTAGCTAATGGGTGATCTGACCATAGTCACAGAAACGAGTCGAGTGACAAATACCGATTTGGGGTAATTGGTTAATATATAAACATTGTAATCGCTCTTAATACTATGAATTATAACAAATATGTTTTGTACAAAAATGAATGAACTCACCAGTATTTCCTGCTGACCAATTGTTTTTAAAACGCGTTTCAGGTAATCACAATAGATTGGAATAAGAGTGATGATACGGCACCGAAAGGCTTAAAAGAAGTGGCTTGTTTTATCAATTAAATTAAGTAAATATGGTTTCATATATTCGGGTTTATCCCTTATTAAAGCTACCTTTGTAAAACATGGGTTTTATCCCATCTATTTAATAAATAAAAATCCGGTGTTTTCTAAACTCTGATATTTTTCCTAACTCACGGTCCTGATGAAATTTCCACTGCAATACTTTTCAAAATAACCACCGGTACCACTCGACTGCTCGCGACTCCCGTCCAGGGTGTGGTCGGGGGTCTTGACGTCTCAGCCCTCAAAACCTTTCATTATCGTTCAACTATGTTCATGTCTTTCCTCCCGGCCAATAACTGCAACTTCCGTCGTCCTGCAATAACTTCCGAAAACCTCCATTGCGTCTAGTTCAATTTAGCCCCACCACTTGATCGCACCAAACCCATCGGCCATTGCCTCTGGCCGAAGATGATTTCCATTTTAGCCCCACCATTCGATCTCTGATTTCAACCAATAAACAAGTTTTCAGATGGGGGTTATAGCCGACAAGTGAATGTGTATTTCTGGCTGGACAAAAATCCCAAATCTAGAATTTGGTAGCCGGAAAAACGATGTAAGGTGGTCGTTGTTTGGTCGGAGGGGAAGAACGATGTCCAGGGAATGGGTTGTGCTCTTTTATTTTTATATTCTTTTATTTCTTTTCTAATATGTATTTATTTAAATGTGTGAAAAAATATCTATAATTTAGATTTAAATTATACATATAGAAAATCCACATAAGCATTATGACCTGACACATCATCAAAGAAACCTAATAACCTGAGAATTACATAAGATTGGAACGTTGATTCAAAGTTTAGTGACTTTAAAAGAACAAAAATAGTTAGAGTGAGTTTATTGTGACAAAGAGAAAACTTTGTTACTATTCTGTGACATTTTCCCTAATATGACCTATCAAAGCATGTGGAAAAGTAGTTTACAATATTTTTTTTATTTGAATATAATACCATTTTCAATAAAAAAATTTATCATGAAGTTGAGATAAAATTCACAATTCACCCAGAAACTAAGCTACTATAAAACACAATTCATCCAAAAAAACTAACCTACTGTAAAATGCAATTCAGAATATTCAGAATATAAAACACAATTGTGGAATAAAACGCAATTTCGTTCTAAAACTCAATTCAAATAAAACACAATTTATCCAAAAACTAAGCTATTGTAAAACACAATTCACCCAAAATGTAAAACTCGATTAACGCAATTCAGATTATAAAACAAAATTGTGGAAATAAAACACAATTTTGTTCAAAATGCAATTCAAATAAACACAATTCACCAAGAAACTAAGCTATTGTAAAACACAATTAACCCAAAAAAACTAACCTACTATAAAACGAAATTCACACAATTCAGAATATAAAACACAATTGTGGAAATAAAACACAATTCAAATAAGCACAATTATGAAGTAACACACAATTCACCTAGAAACTAAGCTATTGTAAAACATAATTCATCAAAAACTAATCTACTGTAAAACACAATGCTGAAAAAATCAAAGTTTTTACACTTCCATGGCTTCCATAATTGACCTAGTGTAAACACAATTCACCGAATAAATAAGCTAGTAAACACAATCCACACAAAAACGATAAAACACAATTCATTAGAAAACACAATACAAACACACAATGAGCTAAACACGATGAACTGGTGTGTTTTATAAAACACAATACAAAACGCAATCAACTAAACACGTTGAACAGGTGTTTTTATAAAACACAATTCAAAAACACTATTTTTATCACGATCGGTCCAAAATTAGACAGAATTACACATATCGAAGACGATTTCTTCGGATTTCTTCAACGATTAATGAAATTTGAATGCTTGAAATATTGACTAACGATCGAACTGAACGAGTCGATGATCCATTACAAAATCACGCGAAAAAGTGAGAAATTGTAGGAAATTAAACCGGGTTTCTTCAGAGAAGTTGAAGAATAAGTTGATTGAGTGTTTGAATCAATGATTTGTAACACCCCGAAAATATAAAACTTTATATTAGAATTATAAAGTATAAATAAACAATAATTTATTAACTAGGAATTTTTAACCTAGTTAACTACAAGTCTAGAAGTAACTTATAATAGGGTTAAAACAACCAAACTTTAAGTTAAATAAAAGTGGAGGGACCTATGTTGTAGAACTTGAAACTTAAATTGATTAAAACAAAACAAATAAAAACCAAACACACAAGAAGTGTGTCTGGTCGATCAGGAACGCAGGGGAGCGACCAGAACTCCTCACCAAACCCTAGTTTCCACAAAATTGATCAATTGAAGGCCAATTTCAGTCCCAAATCAAAATCCGAACATAGATTAGTGATCCCAATTGCAAGGGGGTTGTAAGGTATGTAAAATTTGATGTTAATTCTCTGTTTGAAATTCTCATGAAATTGGGAAATCCGAAATTTGATGTTGCATGTTTGCTATTTGGATAGAATAGGGATGATATAGTGTCTAGGAGTGAAACCTAGACAATAACATGTGAAATCATGCCTAAATTCTGGAAATTTCATGAGTACATTGAAGGTCATTCATGGGTTTTGTGAGAAAATGATGAACACTAGGGTGTAGAATGCTAATCTTGTGTAATTTGATGCATAGAAACTGATTTATGAAAATATGATATGTAATTCTAAATGTAATAGCTCAATTGATGTTAATCAAGGCTAAGTAGCAAGCCATGAATTAGAAAATAAAAGATGTAAAATTCTTCCCATTAAGTGTTTGTAAAAATGCCCCAAAAAGGCTCGAAATTGAAATTTAGAGTTAAAACGCATGATTGTGATGATTTGGAAAATTATGCGATATATGATTGAAAAAGGAGTTCTAAATGAATCGTGATTGAACTCTATAGGAAAAGATACCGGAGCGTCGAGTGGACAAGCCGGTGGCGATTTGCGTTTGAAGGGCGTGCACTAAAGGTATGTAACTTGATTCGTTACATTGGGTAAATTTTGATAATTAGCATATGTGTGGTTGAATTGTAGAATAAAAGTTGTGTTGATTTAAAGCGATAATGTTCGCTATAATGAATAATAGATAAAAAATTGGTTAGATCTCGTTGGTAGTCATCATAATGGAGGATTCCGTAGATGAGCCAAACGGGTCGAGTAATCAATTAATGCGTGGCTAATGCTTCGTAATATGGTTAATTGGTCTTTTGTTGTTGTTAATAAATGACATATTAGCATACGAGAATTTAGCGTGTTGGTTTGTTAGAATGATGAAGTCCACAAGGGCAAACTAAACGGGTCATTAAGAGAAGGTATGAATCGAATAACGGTAGTACTTTAATCGTAGATTTCAAACCCTAGTGATGGGTTGTGAATTACTAAACACGCAAACCGATGATGGGAACGTAGGTGTTGAAAATAAAGAACTCATGATTGGGATCTTCTTATTTAGAAGTGATATTCCGTTCATGGAAGTTTGGGTGAAATGAATATATGGGTCAAATAACCAAGTTATAGAGTCTATTGTAAGTTACGGTCTCTACCGTAACTTACGGTAGAGAACAAAATGTTACGGTGGTTCACTACTGTTTTACGGTGGACTAGGGTCACTTAGCGACTACCGTAACTTACGGTAGATACCGTAAGTTACGGTAGAGTCCAGAAGTTTTTGTTAAATTTCTGCATATTTAGTTAATCGAATCTGTTTCGGAGCGTAGTTTCGATTATGCAAATTTTCTAAGAACTCTAATACTAAATTTTGTTAAAAATCTCCAGTTTTCAGGTATTGCTAGTATGTGGACGATGGTCAAGTTGATGCTCTCGAACCGAACACAATCTTTTGAAGCTTCCGCATTAGATTTACCCTGTTTGTTTAATGTTTATGATGTAAACAATTTGCTAATCGTGTTTTGGAATGGTGGAACTAGTTAAGAAATCATCTAGTATGTAATCACTTTAAAACTTAAATTTTGTACTTACTTTGAAGTAAGGTACCGTTTTATATATAATCTTGCGTATTTACATTAAATTCTTATAAAATTAAAACGGGTGTTACAAGTTGGTAATCAGAGCTTAAGGTTGTCAACAAAGTGTTCGGTTCAAGCTTGATCAATCGTCCGGTAAGAATTAATTAATTATTTAGTAGATCATATCTTATGTGAGAAACGAGATGCGAATTAATGTGCATGGGAAGAGCGTGTTAGCACACTCAAACCCGGAAAGTGCACCAAAAGCGAATGGCTAAAGCAAGTTACGGACTTGGCTAAACCAAAGCAAATAAAGCTATGTTATAAATGAAATGATTAATGTTTAATGTAAACATTTCAGTTTCAAGATGTCGAAAGGAAACGATAATGATCCGGTGCCGACAAGCACCGAACAAATGAAAGAGATAATTGCCGAAGAAGTGGGGAAGGCAATTGAAGGTAGTCTATCCGGGTTTATAGATAAAATTCAAAACACGGTGTTGTCACTTGTCGAAGAACGAGTCAAAAGGTTGGAAGATAGTGTTAACCTTATGAAAGAGAAATCGGGAGAACGTAAGGGATGTTCGTACAAAGAGTTTATGGTGTGTAAACCACCAATCTACAACGGGGAGGTTGACCTGATAATATGCCAGAGATGGTTAAGCGATGTTGAAGGAGTGTTTGAAAGGACCCATTGTGACGAAAGTGACTTTGTTGCTTACGGAATGGGTCAGTTGAGGGGTCAAGCCAAAGATTGGTGGGACAATAAAAAGAAGGAAATAGGAGCCGAAGCGGCGAGGGCCATGACATGGGAGGAGTTTAAGACGCCATTTCTTAAACATCATAGTCCCAAGGCGGTCATTAATAAAATCAAGGAAGAGTTCATGCAACTTAGACTCAAGGGCGAGACCATAGACAAGAATACGGCGACGTTTATGGATATGATGAAGTTTTGCAATGAATTGGTGATGCGTGCAAAGTGTCGTATATTTTAGGTGTATATTTTAAGCCCTTTTTAACACTTATTTTAGCCAAGTTTTAAATTTATAAAACACGATATTTCACTAACACTAAACACACATATGGGCAAGTGCACCCATCGTTGAGTGTAGTATAGCGTTGGTAAGATACCGAGGTCGTCCAAGGACACAAGAGCTTTTAGTACCGGTTTATCCTCAACGTCTAACCAAAATAAAAAAGTTTAGAAAATGTTTTAAACTAAGAAAAATAAAACTAACTAAAATGCTGAAAATAAAAATAAAAAATAAAAACAGATAGACAAGATGAATCACTTGGTTCCGACTCGTATCTAGTATAACCTTTGATTATTTCCGCACTTTTGCACATAATTAAGAGATTATCTTAGTTATTGTAGTAGGCCCCTCTTTTGAAGGTGACGTTACCCTCACCCCAGTAGTTTGAGTCAGCAGGGATACAATCCTAAAGGGGTGGATTATTGGAAGATAATGAATTAAGTTATTAATGCAGTATTGTGGTAGGCCCCGCTTTTGGCGGTGACGTTACCCTCGACTAAGTAGTCTGAGTCAGCAGGGATACAGTCCTAAATAGCCGGGTTATAGTATTAATAGTAGTTAACTTATGAGGGGATCAAAGAGTTTGGACCCCCGCCATCCAATACCGTGAAGTATTGAAGGAGGTCCTACTAAATTTGACCCAGGTCCATTGCAGGACCTCTAAACGCTGAACAATGGCAAGACCTTTACCAAACCGTTCCCTTAACCCCCTACCAGGTAGCCAACATACCTCCATATAGACCGTGGAGATATGAATGGTGAAAATCCTTTATTTCATATAGACAGTAAAATAATGCCAAGACACCACGGATAAACGATAAGGAAAGATCACCTTCAACATAAGTAACTAGTTATTAAAGTCATTAATACAAAACCAAATAAAAAGTGCAAAAGATTAGAAATAAAAAGTATTATACTAGACACTTTGTCTTCACCAAGTGATGTAAGAGACTTAGGCAAACATGGCCTTGATTGTCAAGAACTCTTACGATCAATCTTGGATCCCGAGACGACTCACACACTCTATGATGGACAATGGATGATGGTGGTGGATGATGGTGTTGTGATGGTGGTGGGTGGTGGATGAAGTGTGAGAGAGGTGGTGTGCCAAGGGATGGTTTGAGCTTGAGCCAAGCACTCCTATTTATAGCCTGTACAGAAGCCTGGACACGGCCCCGTGTCCGCTGGACACGGCCCCGTGTCCACCCTTTTCTCTTTCTTCATTTATACAGTTTGTCTTTATTAGCTCCACACGCCCCCGTGTCCGCTGGGCACGCCCCCGTGCTTGTCTGACAATCTCTCTCTTCATTAATTGTAATTCGCAATTACAATTAATGCGCCTGCTGTACTATCGCCACGCCCCCGTGTTCACTGGACACGGCCCCGTGGTGGGCAATAGAAGCTTCTATAGGTTTGTCTTTTGTGCCAGGGCTGACCATTCTGGACACGGCCCCGTGCTGAGCTGGGCACGCCCCGTGTCGGGCTGCGCACGCCCCGTGTCGGGCTGGGCACGCCCCGTGTCGGGCTGGGCACGCCCCGTGTCGGGCTGGGCACAGCCCCATGCTCAGCTGGGCACAGCCCCATGCTCAGCTTTCTTCTTGTTTTTGCTTTGGGAGTTGTTGTCGAGGGGTCGGGCATGCCACGTTTCTTCCTTTTCTTTGTATTTATGTTGGTTTTGGCTGTATTTTTGTTCCTTTTGTTCGTTTAAGCTCATTTGACCCTGTAAATTCAAAAGGAAGACAAAAACATACTTTTTCCAACATTAGTACTAAAAAAGGGTTAGTTTTATGCCTTATTTGATGTAATTTATATGTTGCATTTTACACACATCAAATACCCCTACACTTGAATCTTTGCTTGTCCTCAAGCAAAACTCTTTATAATGTGGCTTTACACTCCCAAATGGAATTGGTAGAAGAGAAGGTTTTTGGGCTTGTCATAGAGTGCCGGGAATCCAAGATTCTTTATTAGGCTTTATTTTTATGTTATTTACAATCCTATTCGTTATGATTTATTTTGAACTTTTTATAAGAGAGATTACTTATTTGGGCATAACATGCCTCTTTAAAATTTTATTTATATACAAGTTCACATACCTCACGGGGAATCACTCAACACTCGGCCGAAGATGTATTTTTGTGAAACACTCGAGAGCGGCATGGAACTTACTCCTACCATAGGCTTGCCAAGCAATCAATCCTCCTCCTTTTTAACTTATATACCTTTGTAAATATCAAGAGGACTTTGTGGGTTAAGGGTTAGGCTTGGGTTAAAGGTAGGTGGTTGGGTTAGTGGTTAGTAAAAGGGCGAAAGGCGTAAAAAGCATCGGTTTTCGTAAGACCCTTTTTTTTTTTTGATGAAGCCACTATTCAAACAAAGTTATTTTTGATAAACTTGTTTGTTTATTTCTCTTTTGCTTCATCATCATCATCATCATATTTTTTTTTTTTTTTTTTGAAAGTCATAAGAAAAACCGAGCTTGTTACTAAAACAAAGGGTTAGAAATAAAAAGGTTTTGGTGGGTGAAAGGGTTTTTGTTTTGGGTTATGAAATGAAAAGGTTTAGGCTCAAAGGGGTTAACTAGGGGGATTTTGGGTAGGTGGTAAGAAAAAAAGAAAAATAATGGTGTAGAAATAAAAAGGGTTAGTCCTAATGCCTCCATCATTTACTTTCTCGGGTTTAAGTTGGTAAGGACCGGGAATGTATCGTCATGGCAAGTTCTAGAGTCGTAAGAACCAAGCGGCTATTCACACAAGAAACGAAAGATGAGCATTTAATTTAAAGGTATATATTTGTATGCTCAATAAAGGCTCAAAACTCACTTTTGTGGGAATGGGTTTTTATGTGATCAAGTATATATAATTAAATTTTAACTAAGCTTGTCATGCCTTTTCATAATTTTCTTATGTTGGTTCTTTTTATCACGACGCTATCGGTTGTAAATTTGTAAAAATATAACCTTTTTAGAATTTTGAAATTCCCAAATTAAACCTAGACAAGTAAAAAAAATGAAAAATTTTGAAAAAATTTGGGGTGATTAGCGATTCCAATAGAGTTTTGTGTAAGGCTTGTATTTAGGACTTGCAAGATTCAAGGTTTTAGCATCCCCCCCACACTTAAATTACACATTGTCCTCAATGTGTCCCAAAAATAAGTTTTTAGGCTGATTAAATGTGTAAAAATGGGTTAAAAACAAGATTTTATGGTACTGGGTAGCTGAACACGGGGTGGTGTTGGCTGAGCACGGCCCAGTGTCCAGACTGCCAGTACCAAAAGTAAACAGAAGGCTGGGCACGGGGGCGTGTCCAGTGAGCACGACCCCGTGTCCAGGTACCTGAACTGGGCATTTTCTACAGAACCTTGGGCACGGGGCGTGTTGGGGTGAGCACGGCCCCGTGCTGAACTTGCTGTAATGAAGAAAAATCATCGGGAGGCTCTGTTTTTGTGTATGGGGTGTTGGTTCAAGCTTCCCTTATCATCCTTCACCATCCCGAGTGTGTTTTATTCCTGAAAATTAAAAACTAAACTAGAAAACATAAAGGTTAATCTAAACTAAACTACGGATAGTTCCGCGGAATGCCTCCGTGGTGCGCCACGTTTATAAGGGTCCTTGGCTAGACCCACCTTATCGGGTGGTTCTGGCTCATCTTCAATTAGGGGGTCGTCATTGCCGAATGGATATTTCATTGATCGCTCAAGATCGACACTTCTTTTAAATGCCCCTAATTGAAGAGGTAGATTGTTGAACTTCCGGTTTTTCAAAGCTTCGTGAGTTTTTACAAATGGTCGTCCCAACACTAGAGGAGCGTCATCGAGGATGACAAAATCGGTCGGGATTACCATTTGATTTGTTTGAACCAAGACATCTTCAACTATACCGATTGATTTTATTACTTTCCGATTAGATAGAAAAATGGGTATTTGAAGTGGAGAAAAATCACTAATACTTAATTTTTCGAAAATGTAGTTAGGCATTATGTTAACACAAAGATCTTTATCGATTGTGACATTACTAATAAACGAATTTTGAAAGAAACATGGAACCGGTGTAATGTTAATTTCAAATGGGTCTTCTTTTATTAGTGACGTTTGATCATTAGTTAACTTAACACTTACCGTTTCGTCAATTTTAGTGTTAGTGTTTAACTCTTTTAAAAACTTAGCATGAGTGGGTACTAAACAATGATCTTCGAAAGAAGGTGACAAGAGATTAATTTCTTCAAAATTAGACTCTTCTTGAATTTTAACGTTGTCGGACTCACCTTTTTCGTTGTTTAACTCATGTGTCGGTTTTTCACTTATTTGTTCTTCCATTTTAACACTTTTAGTTATCTCTTCCTTTTTTAATTCTTCTCTTGCGCGGGACTCCTCTTCCCTTGCGCGAGCTTCTTTTATACATCGATCGATAACTCTAATGTGTTCTAATATCCTATCGGTCACTTCGGTTATAGAAAAAGAATCGGTATTTTCTAAGCTTGAATCCGGTTGTTCGATCCTTTGTTCCTCATAATACCCATATGAAGTAGATGGTTCACACCATTGTTCTTCATTGTAAGCATATGATGGATAAGGGTCGTAATTTTGTTCTTCATAATACTCATATGAGGTGGGTTGTTCACGCCATGGTTCCTCATAGTAAGTATACGAAGGTGGTGGCTCGTATCTTGGTTCCTCAAAGTATGAGTATGAAGGCTCATACATTGGTTCATCAAAATATGAGTATGAGGGAGGAGGTTCATACCTTTGGTCTTCATAGGATGTGTATGAAGTTGATGGCTCGTACCTGGGCTCCTCATAGTATGTGTATGAGTTGGATGGTTGATATGAGTGATTATTTTGAACCGAGCGTGCATTACGACAATTAGTGCAATAATTACCCCTATAATCATCCTCCTCATAGGTGTAGTTGTAACCTCCTGAGTATTGATCCATAAGAATCACTCAGCAGACCACAACTGAGTCTCGAGATCAGAAAACAAAAATAAAAACGGAAACAGAGGCTGGACACGGCCCCGTGTTCAGTGAGCACGGCCCCGTGTTCAGGATCTGTATCTGGGCGTTTTAATTAAATTTACTGATTTCGTTGAGCACGGGGCGTGTTCAGTGAGCACGACCCGTGTTCAACCTACTGTAAATGCAAAACTAAACTAAAATGCAGAAAAATGTGGGCCCGTTTTGAAAAGGTTTTGAAAAACTGATTAGGCCGTCGATTTTAAGCTTTCCTAAAATCCTTGTGTCCCCGGCAGCGGCGCCAAAAACTTGATGCGTGCAAAGTGTCGTATATTTTAGGTGTATATTTTAAGCCCTTTTTAACACTTATTTTAGCCAAGTTTTAAATTTATAAAACACGATATTTCACTAACACTAAACACACATATGGGCAAGTGCACCCATCGTTGAGTGTAGTATAGCGTTGGTAAGATACCGAGGTCGTCCAAGGACACAAGAGCTTTTAGTACCGGTTTATCCTCAACGTCTAACCAAAATAAAAAGTTTAGAAAATGTTTTAAACTAAGAAAAATAAAACTAACTAAAATGCTGAAAATAAAAATAAAAAATAAAAACAGATAGACAAGATGAATCACTTGGTTCCGACTCGTATCTAGTATAACCTTTGATTATTTCCGCACTTTTGCACATAATTAAGAGATTATCTTAGTTATTGTAGTAGGCCCCTCTTTTGAAGGTGACGTTACCCTCACCCCAGTAGTTTGAGTCAGCAGGGATACAATCCTAAAGGGGTGGATTATTGGAAGATAATGAATTAAGTTATTAATGCAGTATTGTGGTAGGCCCCGCTTTTGGCGGTGACGTTACCCTCGACTAAGTAGTCTGATTCAGCAGGGATACAGTCCTAAATAGCCGGGTTATAGTATTAATAGTAGTTAACTTATGAGGGGATCAAAGAGTTTGGACCCCCGCCATCCAATACCGTGAAATATTGAAGGAGGTCCTACTAAATTTGACCCAGGTCCATTGCAGGACCTCTAAACGCTGAACAATGGCAAGACCTTTACCAAACCGTTCCCTTAACCCCCTACCAGGTAGCCAACATACCTCCATATAGACCGTGGAGATATGAATGGTGAAAATCCTTTATTTCATATAGACAGTAAAATAATGCCAAGACACCACGGATAAACGATAAGGAAAGATCACCTTCAACATAAGTAACTAGTTATTAAAGTCATTAATACAAAACCAAATAAAAAGTGCAAAAGATTAGAAATAAAAAGTATTATACTAGACACTTTGTCTTCACCAAGTGATGTAAGAGACTTAGGCAAACATGGCCTTGATTGTCAAGAACTCTTACGATCAATCTTGGATCCCGAGACGACTCACACACTCTATGATGGACAATGGATGATGGTGGTGGATGATGGTGTTGTGATGGTGGTGGGTGGTGGATGAAGTGTGAGAGAGGTGGTGTGCCAAGGGATGGTTTGAGCTTGAGCCAAGCACTCCTATTTATAGCCTGTACAGAAGCCTGGACACGGCCCCGTGTCCGCTGGACACGGCCCCGTGTCCGCTGGACACGGCCCCGTGTCCACCCTTTTCTCTTTCTTCATTTATACAGTTTGTCTTTATTAGCTCCACACGCCCCCGTGTCCGCTGGGCACGCCCCCGTGCTTGTCTGACAATCTCTCTCTTCATTAATTGTAATTCGCAATTACAATTAATGCGCCTGCTGTACTTTCGCCACGCCCCCGTGTTCACTGGACACGGCCCCGTGGTGGGCAATAGAAGCTTCTATAGGTTTGTCTTTTGTGCCAGGGCTGACCATTCTGGACACGGCCCCGTGCTGAGCTGGGCACGCCCCGTGTCGGGCTGGGCACAGCCCCATGCTCAGCTGGGCACAGCCCCATGCTCAGCTTTCTTCTTGTTTTTGCTTTGGGAGTTGTTGTCGAGGGGTCGGGCATGCCACGTTTCTTCCTTTTCTTTGTATTTATGTTGGTTTTGGCTGTATTTTTGTTCCTTTTGTTCGTTTAAGCTCATTTGACCCTGTAAATTCAAAAGGAAGACAAAAACATACTTTTTCCAACATTAGTACTAAAAAAGGGTTAGTTTTATGCCTTATTTGATGTAATTTATATGTTGCATTTTACACACATCAATTGGTAACGAATGAGGAACAAAAGATATACTACTACTATAACATGTTGAGAACTGAGTATAGGGAGTTCATGACTCCTTCAAAATACGAGACCCTTACCGAGATCATAAACGTTGCTCGGGAACGGGAAATCGAGCTGAAGAAACAAGTTGAAAGGGGTGAGCGAAGGGCACAGGATGTGAATCCAAGCCCTACAAAGAAAGCTCGAATTGGAGAATCGGGAAAGAAAGTTGATGCTAAAGGCGGGTCGCCAAGTTGCAAGGTGTGTGGAAAGGGGCACAAGGGTGAGTGCCGCTTCAAAGACAAGTCGTGTCCGGTATGTGGGAAGACGGGACACACCGCATCGTTATGTCCCGAAAAGGTTTCTGTTTGCTATAAATGTTATCAGCCCGGCCACAAAAAGTCTGAATGCCCAGAATTGGTTGGGAAGAGAGACACTAAAGAATTTCCAACGGAAGCTCCTAAGGCGAAGGCTAGGTCCTTCCAACTTACCGCGGCTGAAGCGAAGACAGAACCCGATGTGGTCTCAGGTATATTCACAATTAACTCAATTCCTGCACGTGTATTGTTTGATACGGGTGCGAATAAATCCTTCATTTCACATGGATTTATTCGACATCCTTCATTTGTATTGACGAAATTATCTGTTCCCTTAGAAGTTGAAATAGGGGACAACAAAAGTTTTATAGTTTGTGATATTTGTCGAGGCTGCAAATTAAGCATCAATGATGAAGAATACTTGATAGACCTAATCCCGATGTCAATGGAGGAATTTCAAGTAGTTGTTGGTATGGATTGGCTATCTCAGCACCACGCAAAGGTTGTGTGTTTCCGTAAGGAGATAAAGCTAACATCTCCGAGCGGAAAACACGTCACTATCTATGGCAAAAAAGGAGGTAACCCCATAATATGCTCGATGTTGAAAGCACACAAGCTTATGAAGCAAGGATGTAAGGCGTTTATGATATACGCAAATGAGCCCGAGAAGGAATCACTGAAGATTGGAGACGTACCGGTAGTACGGGACTTCGAAGATGTATTTCCGGAAGATTTACCGGGGATACCGCCTGAACGAGAAGTAGAGTTCGGAATCGAATTGATTCCGGGCGCAAAACCCGTAGCTAGAGCACCGTACCAACTCGCGCCGTCGGAATGACAAGAGTTGATGTCCCAGATTCAAGACCTATTTGACAAAGGATTCAGAAGGCCGAATGTGTCTCCTTGGGGCGCACCGGTACTGTTCGTGAAAATGTGTATCGATTACCGGGAGTTAAACAAACTCACGGTAAAGAACCGATACCCGCTTCCGAGGATAGATGATCTATTATTCCAATTGCAAGGTGCGAACTGGTTTTCAAAGATTGACCTTAGATCGGGGTATCACCAACTAAAGGTCAAGGAGGAAGACGTGCCGAAGACGGCTTTCCGCACGCGATACGGACATTACGAGTTCCTCGTGATGTCATTTGGGCTAACAAATGCACCCGCGACTTTCATGGACCTCATGAACCGGGTTTGCAAGCCAATGCTGGACAAATCGGTCATCGTGTTCATCGATGATATTTTGGTGTATTCGAAAAGTGAAGCTGAGCATGCATACCACTTACAAGAGGTGTTAGAGACACTTAGACGAGAAAGTTTGTATGCGAAGTTCTCTAAATGTGCCTTTTGGTTACAAGAGGTGCAATTTCTCGGCCACATCATAAGTGCCGATGGAGTATTGGTAGATCCGTCAAAGATCGAGGCCGTGTCGAAATGGAATCCCCCGAAGAACCCTTCGGAAATTAGAAGCTTCTTAGGGCTTGCGGGATACTATAGGAGATTCATTCAAGATTTCTCCAATATTGCGTCGCCACTAACAAAGTTAAACCGGAAGGAGGAAAAGTTCATTTGGGGTGTTGAACAAGAAAGGGCGTTTCAGACGCTAAAAGAGAAATTAACTCAAGCTCCGGTATTAACGTTGCCGGACGGAGTCGAAGACTTAGTGGTTTACTCGGATGCCTCATTATTAGGGCTCGGATGTGTTTTGATGCAACGGGGCAAAGTTATAGCTTATGCCTCGAGGCAATTGAAGATACATGAAAAGAAATATCCCACGCACGATCTCGAATTGGCTACGGTGGTATTTGCGCTAAAAATATAGAGGCACTATTTATATGGGGTAAAGTGCACCATATTCACCGACCACAAGAGCCTAAAATACTTCTTCGATTAGAAGGAGTTAAATATACGTCAGCGACGATGGTTAGAAACGGTCAAGGATTACGATTGTGAAATACACTACCACCCCGGGAAAGCCAATGTAGTGGCTGATGCGTTGAGCCGAAAGGCAGATTATGCCCCGATACGAGTACAATCGTTGCAGCTCATTGTATCCTCGGGCTTACTTGAACGAATTCGAGGAGCACAAGATGAAGCAGTAAAGACGGAAAACTGGAGAAAGGAAAGGATTGTTGGCCAAGATAAAGATCTCGAAGTAGGCAACCACGGTTTGAAAACACGTTTCAATAGAATTTGGGTTCCTAACACATGTGGAGTTAAAAAGCTTCTACTCGATGAAACTCACAAGTCCCGTTATTCCATCCATCCGGGAGCGACCAAAATGTATAACGACTTAAAACAAAACTATTTGTGGCCCGGAATGAAAAGAGATGTTGTGAAATACGTGGAAAAATGCTTGACACGTCTACAAGTCAAGGCGGAGCACCAAAAACCATACGGTAAACTCCAACCGTTAGAAATCCCGGTTTGGAAATGGGAACATATTACGATGGACCTATTAACCAAACTAACAAAGACGAACCGCGGTTTCGATGCTATATGGGTAGTGGTGGATAGATTGACGAAAAGTGCTCACTTTATTCCGATTCGTGAGACTTATACTGTCACACCCCGATATTTCCACGTATTACCGGTGGGCCCGGTGGGGAGTATCGTGACGTAGTTGATATCATCATAGTCAAACAACACAAATTTAAATGCACAGCGGAAGCAAAAGATGTGAATCACATAACAAACCGAATAAATAGTAATATCAAAGTATTACAACGGACTGTAAAGGGTTCACAGGCGGATCAAAAGATAAATAAAATCATTGTTTAACAGACTTTAACATCTAGAGCTTGCAAGATTTGATTATTGATGCCTGGAGTAGCCAGCCTATTTCATATAGTACCTACACTTAACCTTTTTGGGAAAATACGTCAGTTTACACTGGTAAAAACAATTAACTGACTCATTTTGAAAAGAGTTTAAGAAAACTGATTTGAATGCACACGGCACAAAATATCTTTTATAACTTGGGATAATTATTTCAGAGAATAAACTTGTATACAGTTTTACATGTTTGTCGTCCATTTAGGTCCCGGTTAAAAAAGCTGATTTAACAGGATTAATAGACACACCACTTGGTATAATACCCACAAGAAGATACCCTTCTTGTGGACTATCTTTTTACATACGCAGCTGTCAGGTGTATGCCTACACCCCGTGCTTAAGTCGTGGCCATTTCTAATGAATGAGCCGAGGATATCCAGGACACGGTCATTAACCCCCCAAAGGTATTGCATCAAACAAGACAGAATAAAACAGGTTATGCATCTTTTTAATCAATATTTGATTGTACGACTTCATACCCGACCAAGCGGTATTATTATAATACCATACCCCAAGCCCGTATAGGGAAAATAAGTTAAAAGTATTTACCAGAGAAAAGTATAAATCACAACAGCAAGTGCACGTAGCTTTTACTGGGCTCCTAATCTGGAATGAAGGTTTTAATAACCTATTAGATTCCTAACGGGTCTTAATTAAGCCTAAACTTAGACCGGTTAGTTTTAAAGAAAGGTATACGGTTCAAAATGCAAGATTAAGCGAAGACCAGATTAGAATGTGATTTAGTCTCGACAAGTTTGAAGACTTGTATAATATGGGTAAACTACGCACATTCTGAATTTTGAGGTAAAAAGATAAGGTTTGACTCGTTTCGGTCAATTTATGCAAACTCGTTACATAAACCGAACCGGACGCGAATAACGCATAACGGGTAACCAAATGATTCATGAACAGGTTTCCTAAGTTAATATGCTTTAAATATGTTGTGATATCAGTAGGATACCTTCCATTATGCCCAAAACGAGTTTAATCTCAAATTAAGCCCCGTAGGGGTATTTTGGTCATTCTAAAGATTATAAAAGAGATTAAATATAATTCTGAGATTCGGGTCTGAAATAATCAGTAAAACTATTTAATTTAATAGGTTATATCAGTTGGTGAAAGGTCTTATATGACAGGAATGGTTTTAACCCATACTAGGTGTTTAATAAGCGTAAAAAGTCGTTCTAAGCGATTTCCGGGTTATAACAGGAAATCTAAGTTATCTAATCAGGTTATAAAGTTCAAAATACTTCATTTATCATATAAAATCAGTAGCAAAAGATTTGGTATCAATTTGTTATGTAAAACTCATTTTATAAGCAAAAAGGGTATAATCGGTAATAACCGAATCAAGGCAATAACCCTAGGTTATGATCAGTTTAAAAATAATTAAAAATCTTCAAAAATCCCAAAATATTATATTACATCAGTTGGTAAAAGGTTTGGTGTCAAAAATTGGGTTTAGATAGGCTTTATGCTAATTACGCCGTTTAATTTATAAAAAGCTTTCTAATTACGCTATTGAGCATAACTCCTAATCTAGACCTCCAACTGATGTGAAATTTTAGGGACATGTTTACCAATCAGTAACAAAGGTTATTGTCCTCTCACATTTCCAAAATTCTCGTTTTATGGTCATAAGGGCATTATGGTCAACATTTAAACAATTAACGGAAACGTGTAAATGAATCGGACAATCAACGAGCCAATCACAGAGGGTTATACTATCAAATAACCTGGTTCTAATAAAGCTCTAAGGTATTTTTAAATCATGCTAATATGGGTCAGAACTGAAAGTCAAAGCAGTGGTCAATTTATGCGACTTTCGGTTCCGAATCGGTCCTAAACTGAAAATTGTCGGGTCGGACATGCTTAGACATGTTCTTGCATTGATTTCCAAGTTATATGAGTGGTAAAACAGGTTACACGTCTTCTACATTGCTAATTGCGTGTTAATTTGAAAATTAAGTTTCTGTTGACTTTGAGCCGACATTTGACCTAGTTAGAGCGGGAATCAGAGGGTGCCCTTTTAAGGGTTTAATACCCACATAATTACCAACTTATAACTACTTTTAATTCGACTAATCACTGGACCATTAATGATTAATCGATAAGTCAACCCTTAATTACGACGGTTTGACTTTTAAGCTATAAACTAAGCAAAACACAATTAAGGAAGGTTAAGGATACTTACCGAAGTCCTAATTACGACTAGAGATGCTTAGGGACTGATCTTGAACTCCAAAAAGCTCCAGAAGTTGAGTTTGAATGCATGATCAAAAGCTGCAATAATGAGGTCTTTATATAGTGATCATTGATTGCTCAAGATGATGCCAAACAAGTCTAGGATTGTTCCTTGATCATCACAAGTGTCCCTAGTGCCTAAAAACAAGTTTGTGCAGCCCATGGTATTTAAAACAAGCCATTTGAGTCAGTTAAACGGGTTGGACAGACACCTGTCAATGTTTTCTGATGCTGGGCATGCCATGTGGCCCGCGTAAGGCCCTGCCTGGGCTTACGCGCCCCGCGTGGGTGATCAGAACTGGCCAACCAAGTTTCGTTAATTGCGCTTTAGGTCATTGGTCCTTGTAAAAGTTGTTTTAACATTTCTTTTTGCACTTTGAGCCCTCTAAATTGATTTATAAGGGCCTTAAGACATAACCAAACTTTGTTAAATCCTTGGTTAACTTTTGATCACTCGAAAAGTCATAAATTTCAACGTTGACGCTTTTAACCCCTCATATACGAATTTTATCATAACTTTCTCATACGATATCGAAACTTGGTGAAATTTTTATCATGCATTCTAGTGAGCATAATTAATCGTTATAAGGCTTAGGGTTTGCTAAGAGGTCACTCAGAGGTATATTTTAAACATGTTGACACATTTAGCCCCTGTAGTTTGTAATCTCTCACTTTCTTTCACAAGTAGCTTCGTATGATCCATGATTCATTCATTTAAGGGTATAAACATCATGTAGGGTTATTGTAAAGTATATTTATCCATTGTTGACATTTTAAACCCTTATATTCACATACTTTTCCTTGTTTGTCAACTTTAGTCCTTCTAAAGTAATCCTTTACATGTTTAAAGTTCATGACACGTGTCGATATTATATTGGACATGAAATTACGAGGTGTTACATCCTCACCCCCTTAAAAGAAATCTCGACCTCGAGATTTACTGAAATAAATGAGGGTACTTTTCTTTCATTGTGGACTCTACCTCCCACGTGTACTCGGGACCTCTTCGGGCATCCCACTTTACTTTTACGATCGGTACATGCTTCCTTCGAAGCTTCTTAACCTGTCGATCCTCGATCGACACAGGTTTTTCAACAAACTTCAAGCTCTCATCGATGTGCACATCTGTATGTGGTATGACTAGTGATTCATCAGCTAGACACTTCTTCAGATTGCAGATGTGGAATACATTATGAATACCAGTGAGCTCTTCAAGCAAATTCAACTTATAAGCCACTGATCCGACACATTCGATGATCTCGAATGGTCCTAAGTATCTCGGGCTTAACTTGCCTTTCTTACCAAATCGCATTACCCCTTTCCAGGGTGATACTTTAAGTAGAACTTTATCACCAACCTCAAACTTTAGAGGTTTACGCCTTAAGTCCGCGTAGCTTTTCTGCCTATCCCTGGCAGCTTTGATATGATTGCGTATTTGCACAATCTTATCTGTCGTCTCCAGGACTATTTCAGGTCCTGTCAGTTGGACATCTCCAACTTCCGCCCAACAAACGGGCGTTCTGCACTTTCTACCGTACAAGGCCTCGAAAGGCGCAACCTTAATGCTGGTATGGTAGCTATTGTTATAGGAGAATTCGATTAATGGCAGGTGGTTATCCCAACTACCACCTAAGTCAATCACACATGCACGAAGCATCTCCTCCAAAGTTTAGATTGGACGCTCACTCTGCCCGTCCGTCTGAGGAAGGTAAGCCGTACTAAAATTTAAGCGCGTGCCCAAAGATTGTTAGAAACTTTTCCAAAAATGCTATGTGTATCTAGTATCTCTGTCAGAGATAATAGACACTGGTACGCCATGCAGAGATACAATCTTATCTACGTACACTTGGGCTAACATGTTGGAGCTGTAGGTCTCCTTAATGGGTAGGAAATGTGCTGACTTAGTCAGTCTATCTACTATTACCATATTGTATCATTTCCTTTCTTTGTCTTTGGCAACTTGGTGATGAAATCCATTGTCACCATTTCCCACTTCCACGTGGGAAGTCAGGCTGTTGTAGCAAACCTGACGGCTTCCGATGTTCAGCTTTGACTTGCGCACATGTCAAACATTTAGCTACATAGGCAGCTATAGACTTTTTCAAGCCTATCCACCAAAAATTTGCTTTCAGATCCTGGTACATCTTGTCAGCTCCAGGATGAACGGAGTATTTAGAACTGCGGGCTTCCTGGAGGATAACATCCCGAAGTCCTCCATAAACTGGAACCCATATTCGTCCATTTAACCTCATAATTCCGTCCTTGCCATAGGATAACTGTTCTTCAGTTACTCCTAGCTTTTCTTCAGGATAGTTAGCTTCTAGCACGACTTCCTTTTGCGCAGCTAACAACCTTTCATTCAAACCATTCTTTATCTCAATGCTCTTGGCATTGATTCTTATAGGCTTCACTCTTTCCTTTCGACTTAAGGCATCGGCGACTACATTCGCCTTGCCAGGATGGTATCTTATCTCACAATCATAATCATTCAAAGTTTCCATCCAACGTCACTGCCTCATGTTCAAGTCCTTCTGATTGAACAGATGTTGAAGGCTCTTGTGATCAGAATAGATCACACACTTAGTTCCATACAAGTAGTGCCTCCACAGTTTTAGTGCAAATACAACGGCACCCAACTCCAAGTCATGGGTGGTGTAGTTCTTCTCGTGCACCTTTAACTGTCGAGAAGCATAGGTAATAACCTTGCCTTTCTGCATAAGCACACACCCCATACCGGTGTGTGATGCATCATAGTATACCACAAATTCTTCTATCCCTTCAGGCAATGTCAACACTGGTGCATTGCTTAGCTTCTGCTTAAGGATATCAAAGGATTCTTGTTGCTTCGGTCCCCAGTCGAACTTAATATTCTTCCTAGTCAAGGAAGTTAGGGGTGCAGCAATCCTTGAAAATTTTTCAATAAAACGCCTGTAATATCCTGCCAATCCTAAGAAGCTGCGAATCTCTGTGGGCGTCTTCGGCTCTTGCCAATTCATGACGGCTTCAACCTTAGCGGGATCTACCTGGATTCCGCATTCACTAACCACATGTCCAAGAAATTGGACTTCACGAAGCCAAAATTCACACTTATAGAATTTGGCGTAGAGCTTTTCTCGATGAAGCAGTTTCAGAATTCAATGGAGGTGCTTCTCATGGTCAGCTTGACTCTTCGAGTAAATAAGAATATCATCAATGAATACGATGACAAATTTATCCATGTAGGGCTTGCAGACGCGGTTCATGAGATCCATGAATGCGGCTGGTGCATTAGTGAGTCCAAAAGGCATCACTAAGAACTCGTAGTGACCATATTGAGTCCTAAATGCGGTCTTATGTTCATCTTCATCCTTGACCTTCAGTTGATGATATCCTGACCTTAAGTCGATATTGGAAAAGTAACTTGCTCCTTGAAGCTGATCGAACAAGTCGTCGATCCTGGGCAATGGATACCGATTCTTGATAGTAACTTTGTGAAGCTCTCGATAATCGATGCACAGACGCATCGATCCATCCTTTTTCTTCACAAACAGGATCGGTGCTCCCCAAGGAGACGAGCTAGGTCTAATAAATCCTTTGGCTAGGAAATCATCCAGTTGAGTTCTCAATTCTTTCATCTCCGTTGGTGCCAATCTGTAAGGTGCTCTTGCAACAGGTGCTGCTCCAGGAATAATGTCAATCCTGAACTCCACTTGCCTATCTGGGGGTAAACCAGGTAGTTCTTTAGGGAATACTCCTGGATATTCAGAGATAATAGGTATGTCTTCGATCTTAGGCTTTGGTTCATCAATAGTTACTTGCGCCATGTAGATAACACAACCCTTCGTCAAACACCTTGATGCCTTGAGCATGGACACTTGCTCAGGCATTCCGTACTTAGTTTCTCCTTGGATTGTCAAAGGCTCTTCGTGAGGAGTTCTGACAATCACTTGCTTCTTAGCACATATGATCTGGGCTTGGTTGCGAGACAACCAATCCATGCCTATTACTATATCGAAACCAGCTAACTTCAAAGGAAGTAGGGATAACGGAAAAGAGTGGTTCCTAATGGATATGAGACATCCATCTAACACGGTTGAGGCGGTTTCTAAGGTACCATCATCTAATTCCACCTCATATTTCACACTTAGGGTTTTAACAGGTAAATTCAGCAACTTACAAAACTTATTATCTACAAATGACTTATCCGCCCCTGAATCAAACAATATCCTCGCATAAACATCATTTATAAGAAAGATACCTGTTATGACATTATCACCCTGAACTGCTTCCTTAGCATCCATCCTAAAGACCCTAGCATTGGTCTTCTTAATTTCTTCCGGTTTCTTTGCATACTTTGGGCAATTTGACTTGATGTGCCCCTTCTCGTTACAGTTATAGCATGTCGCATCCTTTATCTTCTTGCACTCTATTGTCTTGTGTTCCTTGGACTTGCATATCCCACATGCAGAAGTCCTTGATTGGGTCTGCGAGTTCGATTCTAATCTACACTTTCCAAAGTGATGTTTTCGACAAACTTTACATCTGGGTTTCTCACCCGACTGTTGGTTACCTTAGTTGAACCCCGAACTCTTCTTGTTCTCATGGTTCCCTTTGTGTTTCTTGTCTAAGCGACGTGAGTTATCATCCTCACGTTTCCTCTTTCCTTCATCTGTGTCACACCCCCAAATTCCACCTGCGGAGTACTACCGCTTGGAGGCGTGACTGACCAGGATCCAGCCACCAATCATATTGAACATGCGAGTTAAAAGATATAGAAGTTTAACCAATACAATTGGTGTCCAAACAAAACATAGTTAAGTTGCAAGCGGAAGCATAAGTCTTAAATCAAAACATAAGTTCAATTGTTTCAAAGTTTAACATGGCACACAATCGTCCATGTCCCACAACGATCCTCCTCCATGCAAGCTCCAGCTAAGAACCTAAGGACCTGCAAAGCATGTAGTAACGAGTCAACAACTAGTTGAGTGAGTTCACGGTTGGGTGTTCGTTTTAAGTTGTTTCGAAAACAGTTTCCTTTAGCTGGCATCCTGCCGTGGGGGTTACCCCATAGTTAAAAACGTGACTTGTTCATTTCCGGTTACTCTGGCAATCCAGCCGTGGGGGCTACCCCGTGTTAGTTATCTGGCATTTCGGCCGTGGGGGCTACCCCATGTATACACTAGACTCGTTACCATATCGACTGCTGACTGTAGTCATGTTTATGTGCCCTGAAACTGTCAATGTCTATCATCATTGACGTGCCCCAGATCCATTAGTTCACGCCCGTCCTCTGCGGCACGGTGTGAGGTTTGTCAGACCTAAATAGCGCTATCTAACTAATGACCCGCTCGCCATTGGCCCGGCGATTAAGTCGATATAAAAATGAGGGACTTCGTGATAGAGTTTTGGTCTAGTACGAGATATCTGTCCGTGAGGACGAGGAATTACATTCCTGAACCTTTGCTGTCCTACCCAAGGAGGACGAGGAACCCTGTTCCTTAACCCCAATTCCCGACCCCTGGGAATCCCATGCTTTGTAGAGGGTGTGAACTCACCTTGGTTTGCTCGGTAGAAACACAGAAAGGTCAAACAAGCAATGTTGTGGCTACTCACGTCCTATCATAGTTGTATCATGCAATCAGGTTCGTATTCAAGTAGTGCACGTATGTTCTACACGTATGCTAGCACGTTGCATGCAGTTCATCGACATTCACATTCAACAGCAATATATCAGGTCTGTACACTAGGCCCAAGAGTCCGGCCCAATCAAATAAGCCCATAATTAAACAAGTCCAACAGTGTGTACCCGCATATGATCCCGAGTCGCAACTAGGCGTTTGCGACTCGCAACCTGGGTCGAAATCATGGTTTCGGCCCGTGCTGTTTTGGCTACGAGTCGCAACCGGACTTGCAACCGTGGTTTCGAGTCACAAGGTTGGTGTGCTGATCCGGTGTGGTTCCGAGTCGCAACCGGGTGTTTGCGACTCGCAACTGATGTCGCAACCGGGAGATTTCGACTCGTTGTGCTTGGTTTCGAGTCGCAACTGATGGTTACGAGTGGACATAAGCTGATTCGGAACAGTGTACTATCCAATGAGACTTTGATTTCATGAAACAGTCTGTACTACTCTCATAAACATGTTTATTTGTCTAGTAATTTCCTAAAATGGATCAAACAAATCAGATTTCAAATATTCAACCATGTTCTTATGATATTCATCAAGTTCTTCATACATTCATCATGTTCATCATCATTCATATGAACCTAAGTCTAACAAAGTCATGAACAACAATCAATTCTTGAACATATTCATCTCATAGTTTCAAATCATCACATAACATATCAAAAATCAACTCTACCCTAATCTCATTAACATGGTACTACACCTATGCAAGCCGGTTTCTATGAACATCAACACTCCATGGTTTTGAATCATACTTAGACATAAAATATTGTGTGTTCATTAAGCAACATATCCGAAATCAAAGTATGTTAACCAAGCATCATCATATACATCATACACATTCGGTTCACACCCATCATCAAACATACAACTATACTAGTTAAATCCTACCATTCATGCTATCATTTAACACAACCAACATCATAAAATCACTAACCAACATCATAAACACTAACCGGTTGTGAGGTGGTGAAAGATGAAGCTTTGTTTGGTGTGAACAAGCAAAAATCCGAGAATCCCTTTGGTGGTCGGTTGGTTGGATCCGAGAAGAAGGAGAAGAGGTGATGTTTAGTGTTTAGGGTTTTAGTGTGAGAGAGTGGAGAGTGTGTGTGTTGGAGAGTATAAGTGTTGTTGCCCAAAAATGACAAGTATGGCTAACATGAGGATTATATACTAGTTCTAAGTAGTGCACCCTAATGGACTCGGATGAGGTGCACGGCCCAACCGGCCCATATGTCACACTAGTTCGCTCGAGACCACATGGTCTCGAGTCGGGTTCATGGCTTTCGGCTCCTAACATACTCGAATACATACACACAAGCACACATGTAATATAACACATAATCATATAAAAGGTTGTAGCTTATCATTAATCACATAAGTTTAACTATTCACACGTTTAAGCATACAACGAAAGGTTCTAAATTTCGAGTTGTCACAATCTGAGTTTTTAAACGATCTCTGCCTGACCGCGTCGAGGGTAAGGGATAATGACAAATCAGCTACAGACTGAAAAGTAGTAGGTCTTGATGCTTTTACGCTTGCCTTGATCTCTGGAGCTAATCCTCCAATGAAACGAGCTATTCGCTTTGGTTCAAGTGTGACTAAGTATGGAACCAAACATGATATAGTGTTGAAGCTCGTAAGATAGGCTTGGCAATCTAAGTTTCTCATGGTCAAGCTTAAGAAATCAGTTTCAATTTTATCAACTTCATGTTGAGGACAGTAATTTTCTTTTATCAAAGCAACAAACTGATCCCACGTCATGTTATAAAGCGGAATCTTCCCAGTGGCTTGAATCAATGATCTCCACCATGCTAACGCTTTTCCTTTCAATGATTCTGAAACATACTTCACAATGTCTCGCTCGGCGCAACCACTAATATCTACCACAGTGTCCATCTCGTCGAGACAGGTCATACAATCGACGGCTCCCTTTTCTCCCGTAAAGTCTCTCGACTTGCTGGAGACAAAGTACTTATACGAACAGGTTTTGACCCGAGGCTCCTGGTTGAGCTCAATCTGTTTAGACGGGACACTTTTCTGATTTGAGGAGTGGTGAGATTCACTTTTTCGAGCTGAATGAACTTTAGAGGGTGCTTTAGACACGGTCTTGCTATGCGTACTACTTGATTCATATTCCCTTCTATCCAGAGCTCGAGTAATGGCATTGTCTATCAATGCCTGCAGTTCTTCACCTGCTATGTTAATTCGGGTATTATCAGGATTCTCCCGTGGGTGACTGTTGATCTCATCTGAGTCAGCCATGTAGTTTGAACTGTTACATAAGATATTGACAATAATTTATTTGGGAGTTTATTATGGAATTGTCCTTTATGGCAATTCATTAACCATGGTAAACATAGACCATATTTGGTTAATTTGTTAATCATATTTATTTAGGATTTTATTATAACTTGTCCTAATTATAAAACAATAACAGTATCATTAGTGGCACAAAAGGCCTAGTCACAAGGACATTCTAAATCATAAGCCATGATTTCAGAGAATCAAGGCATTAAGGTTTGAACATAGTTCTTTACCTTGATCTGACAGGGAGTCGTAGACTACAATTATCTTTTGTCTTATTTGACATTTATTATGGCCAGTAGGCACTACATCACCAATGGATGTTTAATATGTGATCATCTTAACTGATGATTTAAACTCATGATTTATAGATCGTCAGGTTAGGACATGAATCTTTTGAAGAATCCTATTATAAGAATGACGTGTGTGATTTTAATGAATCATGTCTGCCAGGAGTGTTAACATGTTTTCAGATGTTAACAAGGATTTTGAATCTTTTTAAACAGGTCTCACCATATTGGCCAAGTCTTATAATGACATGAAGGCTAGGTTATACCTTTAAGATTCTTATTCAATATTTAATAGGCAGATTATTATAAGAGGAATGATTTTTTAATTTATTTATTTCACGTATAATATATTTATGCATAAAATGACAAAATGAAATTTTTTAATTTTAACATTCCATTAAACATTAAAAGGAGTACATATTGCCCTAAACGGGGCTTTTAACAGAATTAACTTGCCCACGCAGGGGCTAAACTGATAATACAAGTCCTCGCAGGGACTGATTACTAAGATAGATGTCCACGCAGGGACTAAAAAGACAAGTCCACGCAGGGACTGAAGAAAGACAAGTCCATGCAGGGACTAAAGAAAGACAAGTCCACGCAGGGACTAAGTACATAGATAAATGTCCACGCAAGGACTTGATTGTAATAAGGAAATACAACAATACATATAGGGATTCATTGATCCCTCTTCTTCTTTCCTTTAAACAAGCTTGCTAGGCCCTTGAGAAATCCCCGGTTGTTCCTAAGCTCTTCTTGAAATTCTCGTTCCACCCTGTTTAACCTGTGGAGGATTTCCTCCTGTTCCGGTGGGGAAAACCGTGGTGGCTGCGGCTGCTGCTGAATCGGAGGTCGAACAGGTATTTGATACCCACGAGCTAGGTATCCCACTCCTTAGGGGGCTCCATATGGTCCTTCAGGATGAAGGGCGTTGTAGTTTGCCGCTACAAGGTACGGGTCGGCTTCAACATAATTGTAGTTAGTGTGAGCCGGCTGCTCAAATGGATTGTACACCGTTGAACCGGCGTATTTAGGAATCGGATTACCAAATCCCAATGGTGGCGGTGGTGGTGCAAATGGTGCAGAATTCACCTCTGAAACTGGGTTTGAAGGCCCACCCATTTGTGGGTCTTCATGTAGTGGCGGATAATGACTGCCACTTGAGTGTTGGGGGGTGCGAAAGTGAAAACCCCTTTCTCGTATGGACATTCGTGCACCTGTTCTTCTACGCCTCGGTGGTTCTGGAGGTGCTAGCTGTACTAGCGGCGGTGGTGGCGGTGGCGTGACTGCCACGAAACGCGAATCCTCGGAGGGATCCTGCTGCTGCTGGTGGTGGGGCGATGAATGGTGAGAGGGTGTAAAGTACCATTCATACTGGTTAAATCTTGCCTGGTAGCTGTCTGGGCCACGGTAAGTTGATCCATGGAAGGATGACCCATCTGAAATCTCGATGGGGTGATTAGGTGTCCCAGAAGGTGGTTCAACAGGATCCGTGTCTTCATCTATATCCATTCCCTGAGCTTCGGGGAAATGGTCTTCAGGGCCCAATGGGTTAAAACCCACTGGTTCTTCAATATAGTTTTCCAGGTTGAACCGGCCTTGGAAGACAGGAGTGGGATCGCCAAAGGAATGGTGCGAAAAGGATCATTGCAACGGTAAGAAGGAGTGGCGTGAGTCTTCGGGATCGTTCTCTGATTGCGGCCCAACGGAATGGCGGTAAGGAGGCGTCGAGCTAAACGAGGCAGATCGCCTAGCGGGCTCCGAATAGATCCTCCAGTCTCCTTGAGGACCGGTACTCATGGTAGCAGAAGGAGCTCGCCGGTGTGAAGGCCCGGCCTCGTGATCATTGGGGGCGTGGATTGGCCCCTTGCCTCGCCCCCCTCTTCGGAACCTCGGTGGCATATTTCCTGTCAAACAATTGAAAGATACAACAAAGAAATATAAAGGACAAAGTTAGAATTAAAAACAATTTGGATTAGTCCTAAGTTCCTTGTCTAGACTCAAAAATTTAGGAATGTGCAACTGTGTAACTGAGATTAAACACAAAAGGCTAGTGTTTAATTCACTCAGTGTTGGCTCTGATACCAACCTGTCACACCCCGATATTTCCACGTATTACCGGTGGGCCCGGTGGGGAGTATCGTGACGTAGTTGATATCATCATAGTCAAACAACACAAATTTAAATGCACAGTGGAAGCAAAAGATATGAATCACATTACAAACCGAATAAATAGTAATATCAAAGTATTACAACGGACTGTAAAGGGTTCACAGGCGGATCAAAAGATAAATAAAATCATTGTTCAACAGACTTTAACATCTAGAGCTTGCAAGACTTGATTATTGATGCCTGGAGTAGCCAGCCTATTTCGTATAGTACCTGCACTTAACCTTTTTGGGAAAATACGTCAGTTTACACTGGTAAATACAATTAATTGACTCATTTTGAAAAGAGTTTAAGAAAATTGATTTGAATGCACACGACACAAAATATCTTTTATAACTTGGGATAATTATTTCAGAGAATAAACTTGTATACAGTTTTACATGTTTGTCATCCATTTAAGTCCTGGTTAGAAGAGCCGGTTTAACAAGATTAATAGACACACCACTTGGTATAATACCCACAAGAAGATACCCTTCTTGTGGACTACCTTTTTACATACGCAGCTGTCAGGTGTATGCCTACACCCCGCACTTTAGTCGTGGCTATTTCTAATGAATGAGCCGAGGATATCCAGGACACGGTCATTAACCCCCCCCAAAGGTATTGCATCAAACAAGACAGAATAAAACGGGTTATGCATCTTTTTAATCAATATTTGATTGTACGACTTCATACCCGACCAAGCGGTATTATTATAATACCGTACCCCAAGCCCGTATAGGGAAAATAAGTTAAAAGTATTTACCTGAGCAAAGTATAAATCACAATAGCAAGTGCACGTAGCTTTTACTGGGCTCCTAATCTGGAACAAAGGTTTTAATAACCTATTAGATTCCTAACGGGTCTTAATTAAGCCTAAACTTAGACCGGTTAGTTTTAAAGAAAGGTATACGGTTCAAAACGCAAGATTAAGCGAAGACCGGATTAGAATTTGATTTAGTCCCGACAAGTTTGAAGACTTGTATAATATGGGTAAACTACACACATTCTGGATTTTGAGGTAAAAAGATAAGGTTTGACTCGTTTCAGTCAATTTATGCAAACTAGTTACATAAACCGAACCGGACGCGAATAACGCATAACGGGTAACCAAATGATTCATGAACAAGTTTCCTAAGTTAATATGCTTTAAATATGTTGTGATATCAGTAGGATACCTTCCATTATGCCCAAAACGAGTTTAATCTCAAATTAAACCCCGTAGGGGTATTTTGGTCATTCTAAAGACTATAAAAGAGATTAAATATAATTCTGAGATTCGGGTCTGAAATAATCAGTAAAACTATTTAATTTAATAGGTTATATCAGTTGGTGAAAGGTCTTATATGACAGGAATGGTTTTAACCCATACTAGGTGTTTAATACGCGTAAAAAGTCGTTCTAAGCGATTTCCAGGTTAAAACAAGAAATCTAAGTTTTCTGATCAGGTTATAAAGTTCAAAATACTTCATTTATTATATAAAATCAGTAGCAAAAGATTTGGTATCAATTTGTTATGTAAAACTCATTTTATAAGCAAAAATGGTATAATTGGTAATAACCGAATCAAGGCAATAACCCTAGGTTATGATCAGTTTAAAAATAATTAAAAATCTTCAAAAATCCCAAAATATTATATTACATCAGTGGGTAAAAGGTTTGGTGTCAAAAATTGGGTTTAGATAGGCTTTATGCTAATTACGCCGTTTAATTTATAAAAAGCTTTCTAATTACGCTATTAAGCATAACTCCTAATCTAGATCTCCAACTGATGTGAAATTTTAGGGACATGTTTACCAATTAGTAACAAAGGTTATTGTCCTCTCTCATTTCCAAAATTCTCGTTTTATGGTCATAAAGGCATTATGGTCAACATTTAAACAATTAACGGAAACGTGTAAATGAATCGGACAATCAACGAGCCAATCACAGAGGGTTATACTATCAAATAACCTGGTCCTAATGAAGCTCTAAGGTATTTTTAAATCATGCTAATGTGGGTCAGAACTGAAAGTCAAAGCAGTGGTCAATTTATGCGACTTTCGGTTCCGAACCGGTCCTAAACTGAAAATTGTCGGGTCGGACATGCTTAGACATATTCTTGCATTGATTTCCAAGTTATATGAGTGGTAAAATAGGTTACACGTCTTCTACATTGCTAATTGCGTGTTAATTTGAAAATTAAGTTTCTGTTGACTTTTTCGGATTAAGTTTGACCCGACATTTGACCTAGTTAGAGCGGGAATCAGAGGGTGCCCTTTTAAGGGTTTAATGCCCACATAATTAGCAACTTATAACTACTTTTAATTCGACTAATCACTGGACGATAATGATTAATCGATAAGTCAAACCTTAATTACGACGGTTTGACTTTTAAGCTATAAACTAAGCAAAACACGATTAAGGAAGGTTAAGGATACTTACCGAAGTCCTAATTACGACTAGAGATGCTTAGGGACTGATCTTGAACTCCAAAAAGCTCCAGAAGTTGAGTTTGAATGCATGATCAAAAGTTGCAACAATGAGGTCTTTATATAGTGATCATTGATTGCTCAAGATGATGCCAAACAAGTCTAGGATTGTTCCTTGATCATCACAAGTGTCCCTAGTGCCTAAAAACAAGTTTGTGCAGCCCATGGTATTGAAAACAAGCCATTTGAGTCGGTTAAACGGGCTGGACAGACACCTGTCAATGTTTTCTGATGCTGGGCATGCCAGGCGGCCCGCGTAAGGCCCTACCTGGGCTTACGCGCCCCGCGTGGGTGATCAGAACTGGCCAACCAAGTTTCGTTAATTGCGCTTTGTCCTTGGTCCTTGTAAAAGTTGGTTTAACCTTTCTTTTTGCACTTTGAGCCCTCTAAATTGATTTATAAGGGCCTTAAGACATAACCAAACTTTGTTAAATCCTTGGTTAACTTTTGATCACCCGAAAAGTCATAAATTTCAACGTTGACGCTTTTAACCCCTCGTATACGAATTTTATCATAACTTTCTCATACTATATCGAAACTTGGTGAAATTTTTATCATGCATTCTAGTGAGCATAATTAATCGTTACAAGGCTTCGGGTTTGTTAAAAGGTCACTCAGAGGTATATTTTAAACATGTTGACACATTTAACCCCTGTGTTTGTAATCTCTCACTTTCTTTCACAATTAGCTTCGTATGATCCATGATTCATTCATTTAAGGGTATAAACATCATGTAGGGTTATTGTAAAGTATATTTATCCATTGTTGACATTTTGAACCCTTATATTCACATACTTTTCCTTGTTTCTCAACTTTAGTCCTTCTAAAGTAATCCTTTACATGTTTAAAGTTCATGAAACGTGTCGATATTATATTGGACATGAAATTACGAGGTGTTACATATACGTCAGAAAAGATGTCATAAGTTTACACTAATGAGATAATAGCACGCCATGGAGTACCGGTATCCATCGTGTCCGATAGGGATACCCGGTTCACTTCAAATTTCTGGCAAGATTTCCAAGAACAAATGGGAACCAAGTTGTTCATTAGCACTGCGTATCATCCTCAGACGGATGGGTAGAGTGAAAGAACAATACAAACGTTGGAAGACATGCTACGGTTATGTATAATTGACTTTGGAGGAAGTTGGGATGTCTATCTACCATTGGTCGAGTTTTCGTATAACAACGGCTACCATGCTAGTATTGGGATGACACCGTATGAAATGCTCTATGGTAGGAAATGCTGAACCCCGGTATGTTGGGGTGAAGTGGCCCACGTGAAGTGGCCCACCAAGATATAGTACGAGCCACTAATGAAAAGATTGATGTGGTTCAGGCACACTTGAAAGCGGCTCAAGATAGACAAAAGTCGTATGCTGACAAAAGGAGGAGACCGATCGAGTTCCAGGTTGGCGACAAAGTCATGCTCAAAGTATCCCCATGGAAGGGGGTTATCCGGTTTAGAAAAAGAGGAAAATTGAGCCCGAGGTTTATCGGGCCGTTTGCGATCGTAGAACGGGTAGGAAAGGTAGCTTACCGCCTTGAACTACCGGAGGAACTAAGCGGAATTCATAGCACATTTCATGTGTCACATCTTCGGAAATGTCTAGCGGATGAGACACCTTATATCCACTACGACGACATCAAGGTGGATGACAGGCTAAACTATGTGGTAAAGCCCATTGCGGTTTTGGATCGTAAGGTAAAAACCTTAAGGAATAAAGAGATCAATCAAGTAAAGGTTAAATGGGAACACAGAAAGGGTGCGGATACCACATGGGAATCCGAAGAGGAGATGCAACGACTCTACCCTACTTTATTTGGTACGTAATTCGGTTTCGGGGACGAAACCCTTTTTAAGGGGGGTGGACTTGTAACACCCCGAAAATATAAAACTTTATATTAGAATTATAAAGTATAAATAAACAAGAATTTATTAACTAGGAATTTTTAACCTAGTTAACTACAAGTCTAGAAGTAACTTATAATAGGGTTAAAACAACCAAACTTTAAGTTAAATAAAAGTGGAGGGACCTATGTTGTAGAACTTGAAACTTAAATTGATTAAAAGAAAACAAATAAAAACCAAACACACAAGAAGTGTGTCTGGTCGATCAGGAACGCAGGGGAGCGACCAGAACTCCTCACCAAACCCTAGCTTCCACAAAATTGATCAATTGAAGGCCAATTTCAGTCCCAAATCAAAATCCGAACATAGATTAGTGATCCCAATTGCAAGGGGGTTGTAAGGTATGTAAAATTTGATGTTAATTCTCTGTTTGAAATTCTCATGAAATTGGGAAATCCGAAATTTGATGTTGCATGTTTGCTATTTGGATAGAATAGGGATGATATAGTGTCTAGGAGTGAAACCTAGACAATAACATGTGAAATCATGCCTAAATTCTGGAAATTTCATGAGTACATTGAAGGTCATTCATGGGTTTTGTGAGAAAATGATGAACACTAGGGTGTAGAATGCTAATCTTGTGTAATTTGATGCATAGAAACTGATTTATGAAAATATGATATGTAATTCTAAATGTAATAGCTCAATTGATGTTAATCAAGGCTAAGTAGCAAGCCATGAATTAGAAAATAAAAGATGTAAAATTCTGCCCGTTAAGTGTTTGTAAAAATGCCCCAAAGAAGGCTCGGAATTGAAATTTAAAGTTAAAACGCATGATTGTGATGATTTGGCAAATTATGCGATATATGATTGAAAAAGGAGTTCTAAATGAATCGTGATTGAACTCTATAGGAAAAGATACCGGAGCGTCGAGTGGACAAGCCGGTGGCGATTTGCGTTTGAAGGGTGTGCACTAAAGGTATGTAACTTGATTCGTTACATTGGGTAAATTTTGATAATTAGCATATGTATGGTTGAATTGTAGAATAAAAGTTGTGTTGATTTAAAGCGATAATGTTCGCTATAATGAATAATAGATCAAAAATTGGTTAGATCTCGTTGGTAGTCATCATAATGGAGGATTCCGTAGATGAGCCAAACGGGTCGAATAATCAATTAATGCGTGGCTAATGCTTCGTAATATGGTTAATTGGTCTTTTGTTGTTGTTAATAAATGACATATTAGCATACGAGAATTTAGCGTGTTGGTTTGTTAGAATGATGAAGTCCACAAGGGCAAACTAAACGGGTCATTAAGAGAAGGTATGAATCGAATAACTGTAGTACTTTAATCGTAGATTTTGAACCCTAGTGATGGGTAGTGAATTACTAAACACGCAAACCGATGATGGGAACGTAGGTGTTGAAAATAAAGAACTCATGATTGGGATCTTTTTATTTAGAAGTGATATTCCGTTCATGGAAGTTTGGGTGAAATGAATATATGGGTCAAATAACCAAGTTACAGAGTCTACCGTAAGTTACGGTCTCTACCGTAACTTACGGTAGAGAGCAAAATGTTACGGTGGTTCACTACTGTTTTACGGTGGACTAGGATCACTTAGTTAATCGAATCCGTTTCTGAGCGTAGTTTCAATTATGCAAATTTTCTAAGAACTCTAATACTAAATTTTGTTAAAAAACTCCAGTTTTCAGGTATTGCTAGTATGTGGACGATGGTCAAGTTGATGCTCTCGAACCGAACACAATCTTTTGAAGCTTCCGCATTAGATTTACCCCGTCTGTTTAATGTTTATGATGTAAACAATTTGCTAATCGTGTTTTGGAATGGTGGAACTAGTTAAGAAATCATCTAGTATGTAATCACTTTAAAACTTAAATTTTGTACTTACTTTGAAGTAAGGTACCGTTTTATATATAATCTTGCGTATTTACATTAAATTCTAATAAAATTAAAACGGGTGTTACATGATTAATGAAGAAAATCGTAATATGATACAGTAATTATAGAGAGAGAAAGTGAAGAAAAAGTAGAAATGTGGTGGTTTGTGGTTTTGAAGATAGTGGCCTGTTTTTAGTATAGAGAGAAAGATAGAAGATAAGAGGAGTTTGAAGATGGACTGGTGTAACAATGACCAAAATGTCATTCCTCCTTATTTTTTCTACTTTGTCACATATAAGACCAAGATGCTATTTTAGGCTTTATACAATAATCAAACTTCCTATTTGATTCTTACCTTAGACTATCAGAAACTTTACATTCGAAAAAACTCACATTAGCGGCGCAACTTGTTGCTCGTCTACCTGCCATTATTCTGTAATCGTCTCTGTTTTAACATATTAAATGAAAAAAACCCTCCTTGTGCTATTCAGAAGGGGGTAGTGTTGCTTGTCTACCTGTCATTAGTCTTTAATCATCTCTGTTTTAACATATTAAATGAAAAACTCCCTTTGTGGGAATTGAACCAAAATACAACATATTGACATAGTATAAAATAAATTATATTGCATTTACCATCTACCATAATATATAATAATAAACTAGGTTAGAACCCCGTGTAATACACGGGTTGAATAAATATAATTTTATATACCAAATAAAAAAAATATATCTTTAAAACCCTCATTTATTACACAGGTTGAGTAAATGTAATTTTATATACCAAATAATAAAACAATATATCTTTAAAAATCTCGTTTATTACATGGGTTCAATAAATTTAATTTTATATATTAAATAATAAAAAAAGTTAAATCTTTAAAAACCTCGTGTATTATATGAGTTAAGTAAATTTAATTTTATATATTAAATAATGAAAAAAAGTTACATTTTTAAGAACCTCATGTATTGTATGGGTTGATCACGTGTAATTTTATATACCAATCAGTAAAAAGTTATATCTTTATAAACCATGTGTATGTGTATGATAAAACATTTAGACTAAACTGACAAAATGACTCAAACTATAGGGACTAAAATAACATTTAACTCTTTACATTATTATATTAAACATTTATTACTTTTTTTGTTTTGTTTATTATTTTGAGTTTTATAAATGTTTAATATTTGGTTAACCCATTACACTTTTTTTATTATTTGAAATTCAATGAATGATTAATGTGTTCAGGAAATTCAATGAATGTTTAATATTTGGTTAACCCATTACACTTTGTTTATATATTTTTAATACACTTTGAATTATATTTCCACTTTTCACTTAATTTATGTAACATGGCACTTTGTTTATATATTTTTAATACACTTTAAATTGTATTTCCACTTTTCACTTAATTTATGTAACATGGCACTTTGTTTATAATAATGTAATCTTTACTTTTTAATGTTGTTTCAATTCAAATCTATTGTGTATGATCAGGTTCATATAAATAAACCAAATGGCACTACGAGTGTGTCATTTTAGGGACTCAAATATTTTTAAAGATAGGTCAAAAGAAGCTCCAAAGTTTGTGACGGGTGCCCAAGGTATGGATACTACTAGGCTAATGAAGTAAACAAAAGATGAATGTTTCCTACAAACATTTTAATGGCACACCCATGAACTCATTTTCTGCTGATTTATGTGATCTTGAGCAGGTAATAATATTTTTCATATTTACATCTTTTAAGTTTCGTTTGGATTTAATGTATTAGGTTTAAGGGAAGGATAATATAAAGTTTTCTTTTGTGTTAACTGATTAGATGAATGATGCTCGAAAGTAGATTCAAATATTCATTTAGATTTGAGTTAGAGGTGGCAACATTGACGGCCAGTTGTATGGGTAATCAGTTAGAATGCATCCAGTTTTAGAGTTATGCCCTTTTATTAGAACTGGGCTTATTTTATTTTATTACACTAAGGTTAATTTTATGGCATTAGGGGCAGCTGGTGTAAGTTGTATAAAAGCAATTGTAGATGCCGATGGTTGGAAAGATAGAGCCATTGTGGAGGACATGGATCTTACAAGTAGGGTTAGCCTCAAGGTATTGTTAGTGTTATAGATTTTCATTTTCTTAATTTCGAATTTATTTTAATTAAGTTCAAAACTTACAGTTTATGTTTAGACATGATTAAATTAGTGTTTTAAAAGGGTAAGAATAATATTATGAAATTTAGAGGGTTGTATTTGGAAAATGGTTTCAGGTAAATATTCTTAGTATCTACAAGATTCAGATGTTGTATCTAACCGTTTTCAGGTTCATAGTTTTTTTTTAATATACGTATGTTCATTCATTGTAGTACCTACCTTGATTATTATTTGACGTGCATCTTTTAAAGCAAACCAGGTACAAGTTATTTTCTCCTTGAATTTTGATTGGTGTAAAAAGAAAAAGATTGATTCTGATGTTTGTTTTTCATTGTAAAATTGCAGAACCATCACACATTTGAGAAGCCAGTTAAATTTTCTTCGGAAAAACAGAGGAATTTATGTAATGTTACTTTATTTGCATTACTTTTATTGATACACTTATGATTAATGTAATTTAAATTTTCCTACCCGGGTTTCTACCCGGGTGATAACCTAGTATACTAAATATATATTCATTTCGTAAAATCTTATGTCTTTTATCTAGTAGACATTCATTTTAAAATAATAATCTATACTATAGGGTGAAGATACAATAGAAATTTTATTTGGCTAGGAAGGCTGGGAAGTGATCTTGACCATCCATTTAGTTAATCAAGGGCTAAGATTAAATCAGGGAAATTGAAGGGAAAAAAAGTGGCGCGTGAGTTTGTTTAGGGGCATTCTAGTCAATCCAAGCCAATAGTTTCTCTCTCCTCCAATCCCCCCCTATTTTTTAAATGTTGATAACTCTTTCATACGACATTATTTTTTATAAAAATTGCACAAAAAAACGAGCGTTTTTTTATCTTTAAAACGAGTATACTATTGCTATATTTAAAAAAAAAATTAAAACCCAGTTGCGTAAAACGCAATAGAAAAACCCCCAGTTACGTAAAGCGCAATGAAAAAAAACCCTAAAAAATGACATTTCTCTAAAACGCAATGCACAAAAAACACAAATAAATGACTTATTTGTAAAACGCAATGGCCAGAAAACACAAAGAAATGTCTTATTTCTAAAACGCAATAGCCTAAAAACTCAAAAGAAAATGTACTTTCTAAAACGCAATGGACTAAAAACACATAAAATGTGTTTTTACCTAAAACGCAATGCACCAAAAACACAAAGAAATGTCTTATTTGTAAAACGCAATGGCCAGAAAACACTTAAAATGTCTGTTTTCTAAAACGCAATGGACTGAAAACACATAAAAAAGTGTTTTACCTAAAACGCAATGCACAAAAAACACAAAGAAATGTCTTATTTGTAAAACACAATGGCCAGAAAACACTTAAAAATGACTCATTTTAAAACGTAATTGCCTAAAAAACAAAAGAAAGTGTTCTCTGTGATTATGATGTTGTGTTCTTGGGCCACTAAGTATTGGGCTGGACTGTCATAGAAGACACCAGAAGTTGTGATGCGAATGGATCGGTTTTTAGGCTACGTTACAGGATTTTTCTCTAGAAGTTTTCTCTCTTTAAAGATATTTTCTCTCTCTGAAGTCTTCTGTACAGAGAACTTGGTCTTTCTCTCCTAGGGTTACACACTGTATGATCTTTCTTGATGATCTCGTGTTGAGATCTAGTGTTAGATTGTTGGATATCGTCAAGTTGATGATCCACTTGTGAGGAGTGAGTTGGTAGTTCATTCTCTATACATATTTCTTATATTCCTGCTAAGTTTTATAAATAAAAGAGTTTTGATCCATGTTTTTGACATGGTATCAGAGCACAAGGGTTGCTTCCGTTGAATCTGAGTGTTAGGGTTTTTGTAGATCGTGTATTTTTGGGATTTTGTATGTTGGGGATTCTCAAAAGTAGGTCTGAAAGGAAATTTTAATTCATCTGGATTTGTGTTCGCGAAACCCTAAAAATAGCGTTAGTTGAAGGCAGGCTGTTCAAGATCTGGTGTGTTTGGTTCGTTTTGTTCAAGATTGTTTGTGTTCTTCTGCAGGGTTTTCTCTTCAGATTAAGGCTTTTCATGACAATTTGAACCCTAAGATCTTGTTATCTTTCTCATCACGTTGGTTTGAGGTTCTTGAATAAATTAGAACTAAGTGAAGGTACAACAGGATGTCTTTCTGAATAAAGGTACAACAGTGCTTGCATTTGTTCCAAAGGATACGGTATCTGCATTTGCTTGGTCTATTCATAGTCTGTATTCCATGATTGCACTGTAAGTCTTTCTAAACCTAATTGGCGGTTTGAAGAGTCTGTAAGGATTTCTTTCTAAATTTTATTTAATTTCTATGGTCACAATAATTGTTGCTATTAGGCCTTCTTGCTTCTGAATTATGGTGTATATAATGGTGGTTTTTTTTATTAAACTTGTCTTGTGTGAACTCTTTAGGTTGTGTACCGATCTCTCAGTTTATCATCTTGATATGTTAGTTATTTGATCATTGAAGGAAAAAATTGGACGTGCAAGATCTGTTTATTCAACTTGTGTGGGATATGGCCAGTTCATCTGGTGAATACATAAAATCAAAAGTTTTATCCCTAAAATTTTGGGTTCGTTCGGCTGCGGGAATTTTTTCTTGTGTTCTTTACTTTGAACTTGTAACCCTAAGTGAAGGTTAGGGTTCTTGGTGCGTGAAGAAGATTACCCTAATATAGGGCGCTTCCGAGGTTAGATCGTTCCATTCTTGACTTTAGTTTGGTTTTGTTATTTCCATGATTTTAATTGTTTTAGGCATTGTTTGACCGGGTTAGGGGGACCGATATTGATAACAGGGAGAGCCACACCTTGTATTTCTATGTTGCATCTTGTTGTGATTTATTGGTTATTATCTGGTTGCAAGATTGTTTGCTATTGTCTTGGTAAATCTACATGTTACTTGTATTAATCAAAATTATACAAACTGTGTGTTTCTTTTCTTGTTACATTTTTTCTAAATCTCAAAATTGCTCTTGTGTTGCTTTAGTTATGGACATGATTTGGTTCTGCTTAGTGGTTTGATTCAGTAATCGTAGATTAAAGTTTTTTTAACTTTCATATTTAGTTGTATCTTAGATACGATGTTAATCATGAAGTTAAAACTTAAAGGATTCATGTGTCTTTGTTTGCTTTGTCTGGGCTGTTTTATGACTGTGTTAATCATAATGTTTGTATTTGTTCTCAGATTATGATTGTTTGTTTTTTGAATATCTTGTGGGTTGTCAACAAGTCTCTGTCTAAATGTTTGGTGTCGCAACCCCCGCCCCCTTATCTGTCCCGGGAATGGGCAGCCGCGAACTCAGTATTGGTGGTATCGGTGATTATCATTATTTGGCAGCGGAAATTTCATCAGGACCGTAGTTAGGAAATATTTTATCAGAGTAAACACCACACTTTTATAATATTAAACATATTGGGATAAAACCCAAGTTTTCATTACACACTGATTTGTAGAGATAATCTCCATTTTATTAAATAAAACATCTTCTTTTATTTAGGTAACTTTTATAGCCACTTTTTCCAAGCCTTCAGTGCTGTCCAGCTGGCTTCTATGTTTGCTTTCACATTTTGTTACCTGAAACGCGTACATTTTGTCAGTGGGAAATACTGGTGAGTGAATCCCAGTTTAATCAAGAAGAGTTTTATCAATTAACACAGTATTGAGAGCGATTACAATGTTTACATCTACACAATTACTCATTCAGTACTGTCAATCCTGACTGTTGGGTCATATTACCCATTGGCTAACTCTTTGTCCAATGGTAACGTGTTCCACATTTTGTATACAAAACCCCAACATACCGGCAGTAATTGAAGAATTACAAAGACTTAATCACTGCTTAATCACATTGTAAAATATTTAAGTTTTTTGTAAAAATGAGATTACTCACATTGTTGTCTTAGGTTATCCTTTAGGGTTTCCTGGTGATTATCTATAATTTACACAAATGCACATGTGTTAGTATAATAACCCATTATTTATATTAATGATACCCTCCCCGAGACGGCATCCCAACGACTACGTCGGGCAGAACCACGACAACCGTTACCGAACCCTAGATCAATCGGGCAGCGTATCTAATACGTAACCGGGGTTATGATACTTACAACAGAGCAGAACTTTGTTAATTATGGGGGTATTATCCCCGAGAATTATGTTAATTCTTCAGAAATTCGAGAGAGAAAAAAGGAAGTGAGCGATTTGGGACTGAAGGCCTTCGTTGCAATTTATAGGGCCTGAAATCAAGTTTTACGCGGCCCGCGTAAGACGTAGCAAGGGGCTACGCGGCCCGCGAGGTTCTGTAGACTAGGCCGTAGCCTTACCGCTTTGACACGTAGCCTTGACACGAGCCCGACATGTGGCGGCTCAGGGGCTCGCCCTGACTCCTTGTTGTCGCGGCCCGCGTAGGTCAAGGGGGTGGCTTACGCTCCCCGCGAGAGACCAAAATTTTTTGTTATTAATTAATTTTAATAAAAATAAAGGTATTCGGGGTCCGTTTTCGCGTATGGGGTATATTTTAGGACATATTGGGACGTTTTGATTATATTAGGGGTGTCTAAAATATTTTGGAGGGTTCTTACATCCTCCTCACCTTGTTTTAGATCTCGTCCTCGAGATCTACTTGAATAAGTGCGGGTATTTCCTTTGCATTTCTGATTCAAGTTCCCATGTATACTCCGGTCTTCTTTTGGAGTCCCATTTCACTTTGACCAGAACTAATCTCTTGTGCTTGAGATTCTTGACTTTTCTGTTTTCAATCTGTAGAGGCCTTTCTACAAATTTAAGTTGTTCATTTACCTCTATATCCTTAAGAGGTACTATCAGTGATTCATCAGCTAAGCATTTCTTGAGATTAGATACATGAAATACATCATGTATTCCTGCCATTTCCTCTGGCAGTTGTAGCTGATAGGCTACAGGTCCTATTCTTCTAATAATCTCAAAAGGTCCAACATACCTGGGGATTAGCTTTCTCCTTTTGATGAATCTTACCACTCCTTTCCAAGGAGAGACTTTCAATAATACCTTGTCACTTACCTGAAATTCCAACGGCTTTCGTCTGTTATCAGCATAACTCTTTTGTCGATCACGTACTGTTTTCAGTCGTTCTTTGACTTGAATGATCTTGTCAGTTGTTTCTTGTACTATCTCAGGTCTGAATAATTGCTTTTCTCCAACTTCTGCCCAACAGACTGGTGTTCGGCACTTTTGTCCATAAAATGCTTCGAATGGTGCGGCATTGATACTTGTGTGATAACTATTATTATAAGAAAATTCTATCAATGGTAAGCGATCGTCCCAATTACCTCCGAAATCAATTACACATGCTCTAAGCATATCCTCCGTTGTCTGAATTGTCCTTTTGCTTTGTCCGTCCGTTTGAGGATGATAAGATGTGCTTAGATTTAGCTTGGTTCCCATGGCCTTTTGGAAACTTGTCCAAAAATGAGAGGTAAAACGACTATCCCTATCAGACACAATTGATAAAGGAATTCCATGTAATGAAACTATTTCATTTACATATAATTTAGCTAACTGTTCCATACTGAAAGTTTCCTTCATTGGTATGAAATGAGCTGACTTAGTTAACATGTCTACAATCACCCAGATTGTATCATTACCTTTCCTGGTTTTGGGTAATTTGGTAACAAAATCCATTGTTATCAATTCCCATTTCTACACTGGAATTTCTAACTGCTGCAACAAACCTGAGGGTTTCTGATGTTCAGCTTTGACTTGTGAACAGGTTAAACACTTTGCAACATATGCTGCTATATCCTTTTTCATTCCTATCCACCAAAAATTCTTTCTTAAGTCCTGATACATCTTATCACTTCCAGGATGCATCGTATACTTAGACTTATGGGCTTATTCTAATATACGGTGGCGTAGGTTTCCTAATTTAGGTATCCACATTCTTTTCTTATTCCATCTCCAAATTCTATTTGTTCCTTGTTCTAATTCCTTAATCATTCCTTTTAATTTCTCAGTATCACCCTTGATTACTGGTTCTTGTACTTTTCTAATCTGTTCATTTAAATCCACTTGTAGATTTAATTTAAGAGAACGTATTATTTTTGGCTTTTCATGTTACTTTCGACTTAAAGCATCGGCCACTATATTTGCCTTTCCAGAATGATACTGGATATCACAATCATTATCACTAAGTAATTCCATCCAGCGTCTTTGTCTCATATTCAACTCCTTTTGCCCGAAAACATACCTTAAACTTTTATGGTCAGTGAAAATAGTAAACTTACTACCGTAAAGGTAATGTCTCCAAATTTTTAGGGCAAATATTATAGCTCCTAATTCTAAATCATGGGTTGAATAATTCTCTTCATGATTCTTAAGTTGTCTAGAAGCGTAAGCTATAACCTTTTGACGTTGCATCAAATAACCTTTTGACGTTGCATCAACACACATCCATAACCTAACTTAGAAGCGTCACAATAGATTATAAAGTCTTCAGTTCCTTCTGGTAACGCTAGTATGGGTGCGTGGGTCAATCTTTGCTTAAGGATTCTAAATGCTTCTTCTTGTTTCGATCCCCATTCAAACTTAACAGATTTACTGGTTAACATAGTTAAGGGAATAGCTATTCTAGAAAAATCTCGAATAAATCTTCTATAATAACCGGCCAGTCCTAAGAAACTTCTAACCTCGGTTTGTGATTCAGGGGTTTTCCATTTGGTAAGTGCCTCGATCTTGGTGGGATCTACATGAATTCCTTCATGATCTACTAAGTGTTCAAGAAACTGTACCTGTTTTAACCAAAACTCGCACTTTGAAAACTTTGCATAAAGTTTTTCCTTTCTTAATAAACTTAAAAGTGGGTGCAAATGCTTTGCATGTTGCTCTTTACTGAGTAAATGAGAATATCATCTATAAAGACAATTATGAATTTATCCAAATATGGCTTACATATTCGGTTCATCATGTCCATAAATGCAGCTGGGGCATTGCTTAAACCAAATGGCATGACAGTAAATTCATATTGGCCATACCTTGTTCTGAAAGCGGTCTTAGGAATGTCCTCTTCCTGTACCTTTAATTGTTGATATCCTGACCGTAAATCGATTTTAGAGAAAAATCGATCTCCTTGTAACTGATCGAACAGATCATCGATTCTTGGTAATGTATACCGATTCTTAATCGTGACTTTGTTCAATTCACGATAGTCAATGCACATATGCATTGATCCGTCTTTCTTCTTAACGAATAAGATTGGCACTCCCCATGGGGATGAACTCGGCTGTATGAATCCTTTCTCCAACAATTCGTCTAATTGTTTTTTCAGTTCTTGCATTTCTGCAGGTGCCAAACGGTAAGGTGCTTTGGCAATCGGTGATGTCCCTTGTAGCAGATGGATTCTGAATTCAACTTCTCTGTCTGGAGGTTGTTCTGGTAATTCTTCTAGAAATACATCTGAAAATTGGGACACTACTGGAATATCCTTTAATTCTTTTCCTTTGGTGTTAATGATTATAGAAATCAAATATACTAATGACCCTTTTCGTATATAACTTGCTGTTTTCATCACAGAGATGAATTTTGTGGATCTAGAGGGTTTATCTCCTTTAATTGTGATCTTTTCATCCCTTGGTGAATTTACTTGAATTGACTTTTGATCACATAAAATACTAGCTTTATTGGCTATTAACCAATCCATTCCTAATACAACATCAAATCCTGCCAGATTCATTGGGTAAAGATTTGCAATAAACTTTTGATTTAAAAACTCTATCCTTGCTCCCTGCAAGATTTCAGAAATCCTAACGGTTTCTCCATTTGCTGTCTCTACTAGACATTCTTGTGGGAGTTTAGTTAATAGTTGATTGAGAATTTTGCAAAATGAAGTATTAATAAAACTTTGGTTTGCACCAGAGTCAAATAATATTTTAGCAAAAACATCATTAACTAAAAACGTACCGGCTATCATGATGCGTGTGAAGTGTGTATATAAGTTTAAGTATATTTTAAGCCCTTTTACACTTTTTAGTCAAGTTTAAAATTTATAAAACACGATATTTACTAACACTAAACACACATATGGGCAAGTGCACCCATCGTGAGCGTAGTATAGTGTTGGTAAGATACCGAGGTCGTCCAAGGACACAAGAGCTTTTAGTACCGGTTTATCCTCAACGTCTAATCAAATCAAAAGGTTAGAAAAATGTTTTAAACTAGAAAAATAAAAACTAACTAAAATGATGAAAAATAAAATAAAAGTAAAAACAGATAGACAAGATGAATCACTTGGCTCCGACTCGTGTTTAGTGTAACCTTTGATTATTTCCGCACTTTTGCACATTCTAAGAGATTATCTTAGTTATTGTAGTAGGCCCCTCTTTTGAAGGTGACGTTACCCTCAACCCAGTAGTTTGAGTCAGCAAGGATACAATCCTAAAGGGTCGGATTATTGAAAGATAATTAATTAAGTTATTAATGCATATTATGGTAGGCCCCTCTTTTGAAGGTGACGTTACCCTCGGCTAAGTAGTCTGAGTCAGCAGGGATACAGTCCTAAGTAGCCTGGTTATAGTATTAATAGTAGCTTACATATGAGGGGATCAAAGAGTTTGGACCCCCGCCATCCAATACCGGCAGGTATTGAAGGAGGTCCTACTAAATTTGAACCAGGTCCTTGCAAGATCTATACACTGAACAAGGCAAGACTCTTACCAAACCGTTCCCTTAACCCCCGACCAGGTAGCCAACATACCTCCATATAAACCGTGGAGATATGAATGGTGAAAATCTTTTATTTTATATAGACAGTAAAATAATGCCAAGACACCACAGACAAACGATAAGGAAGAATCACCTTCAACATAAGAAACTAGTTATTAACGTCATTAATACATAACCAATTAAAAAGTGCGAAAAGATTAAAAATAAAAAGTATTACACTAGACACTTGTCTTCACCAAGTGATGTAAGAGACTTAGGCAAACATGGCCTTTGATTGTCAAGAACTCTTACGATCAATCTTGGATCCCGAGATGACTCACACACTCTATGATGGACAATGGATGACGGTGGTGGGTGAAGTGTGAGAGAGGTGGTGTGCCAAGGGATGGTTTGCAAATGAGCCAAGCACCCCTATTTATAGCCTGAACAGTAGCTCGGGCACGGCCCCGTGTCCATTCGGCACGGCCCCGTGTCCATCCTCTTCTCTGTCTTCATTAATTGCAGTTTGTCTGCATTAGTTGACCACTCCCCCGTGTGCAGAAGCATATCTGTACTATCAAGATTTGCGTGGATTCTGCGAATCTTATAGTTGACCACGGCCCCATGTTTGCTGAGCACGGCCCCGTGGTGGGCGATAGAAGCTTCTATAGCTTTGTCTTTTATGCTGGCACTTGGGCACGCCCCCGTGTTCACTGAGCACGGGGCGTGTTCAGCCTTCTGTTCTTTTGTTTTGCTTGGGAAGATGCTGTCGGGGAGGTCGGGCATGCCATGTTTGTTCCTTTTCTTGTATTTAGGTTAGATTTAGCTGCCTTTTTTGCTTCTTTTGTTAATTTGAGCTCATTTAATCCTGAAAATACAAAAGGAAGACAAAAAACACTTTTTCCAACATTAGTACTAAAAAAGGGTTAGTTTTATGCCACAATTGATGTAATTTATATGTTGCATTTTGTGCACATCAAATACCCCCACACTTGAATCTTTGATTGTCCTCAAGCAAAACTCTTTATAATGTGGCTTTACACTCCCAAATGGAATGGGTAGAAGAGAAGGTTTTTGGGCTTGTCATAGAGTGTCGGGATTTCCAAGATTCTTTATTAGGTTTTATTTTTATTTATTTACAATCCTATTCGTCATGATTTATTTAAAACATTACATAAGATAAATTACTTATTAGGGCATAACATGCCTTTTTTTAAAATTCCACTTATATACAAGTTCACATACCTCACGAGGAATCACTCAACACTCGGCCGAAGATGTATTTTAGTGAATCACTCGAGAGCGGCATGGAACTTACTCCTACCATAGGCTTGCCAAGCAATCAATCGTCCTCCTTTTTAACTATATACCTTTGTAAATATCAAGAGGACTTTTGGGTGAAGGGTTAGGCTTGGGTTAAAGGTAGGTGGTTGGGTTAGTGGTTAGTAGAAAAGGGCGAAAAGCGTAAGAAGCGTCGGTTTTCGTAAGACTTTTTAATTTTTTGCAACTTTCATTTGGATGAAGCATTTATTCAAACAAAGTTATTTTTGATGAATTTGCTTGTTTATTTCTTTTGCTTCATCAACAATTTTTTTTTTTAAAGTCATACGAAAAACCGAGCTTGTTACTAAAACAAAGGGTTAAAAATAAAAAATAAAAGGTTTTGGTGGGTGAAAGGGTGTTTGTTTTTTGGTTAAGAAATGAAAAGGTTTAGGCTCAAAGGGGTTAACTAGAGGGATTTTGGGTAGGTGGTAAAAAAAATAATGGTGTAGAAATGAAAAAGAGTTAGTCCTAATGCCTCCATCATTTACTTACTCGGGTTTACGTCGTGGCAAGTTCTAGAGTTGTAAGAACCAAGCGGCTATTCACACAAGAAACGAAAAATGAGTATTTAGTTTTAAGATATGTATTTGTATGCTCAATAAAGGCTCAAAACTCTCTTTTGTGGGAATGGGTTTTTATGTGATCAAATATATATAATCAAATTTTAACTAACGTTGTCATGCCTTTTCATAATTTTCTTATGTTGGTTCTTTTTATCACGACGTCATCGGTTGTAAATTTGTAAAAATATAACCTTTATAGAATTTGAAATTCACAAGTTAAACCTAGACAAGTAAAAAAATGAAATTTTTTTGAAAAAATTTGGGGTGATTAGCGGTTCCAATAGAGTTTTGTGTAAGGCTTGTATTTAGGACTTGCAAGATTCAAGGTTTTAGCATCCCCCCCACACTTAAATTACACATTGTTGTGTCCCAAAAATAAGTTTTTAGGTTGATTGAATGTGTAAAAAGGTGTGAAAAAGTAAAATTTTATGTTACTGGGCGTCTGGACACGGCCCTGTGGTGTCCGGGCACGACCCCGTGTTCAGTCGCCAGTAACAAAAAGTTGTAAAAAAAACAGAAGCCTGGACACGGGGGCGTGTTGGGTGAACACGACCCGTGTCCAGTTTACCTGAACTGGGCATTTTATGCAGATTGTGCAGCACGGGGCCGTGTTGAACTTACTGTAATGAAGAAAATTTTGTCGGATGGCCATGTTTTCGTGCATGGGGTGCTGGTCCAAGTTTCCCTTGTTATCCTTCACCATCCTGAGTGTGTTTTATCCCTGAAAATTAAAACTAAACTAGAAAACATAAAAATTAATCTAAACTAAACTAAGGATAGTTCCGCGGAATGCCTCCGTGGTGCGCCACGTTTATAAGGGTCCTTGGCTAGACCCAAAGCCTGGTCATATGTTACCCAAGTGGGATGTTTTGCATCCCATGTTACACCGTCGGAGAGCGTCATCCAAGCTTGAGTCTATGACCTTCATGTAGTTGACCAGGTCTTCGTCTTCTACTCTTTTTCCGACTCCAATCTTCACTTCCTCATTCCCAAACTTCAATGTTAGTGTTCCGTCATTCATGTCTACCACTGCTTGGGCAGTGGCTAGAAAAGGCCTCCCTAGGATGAGAGGGACTTCGGTGTCTTCTTCCATGTCTAGTATGACAAAGTCGGCTGGGAAGACGAAATTGTCGACTTTGACCAATAAATTTTCAGCGACACCTTGTGGATATTTGACGGATCTGTTGGCAAGTTGTATGCTCATCTTTGTAGGGCTCGTTTTTCCTAGGCCGAGTCGTTTGAACATTGATGCGGGCATGAGGTTGATGCTAGCCCCAAGATCGGCTAGTGCATTGCGAATGGGGGATTCCCCACTCGAGCAAGGAATCGTGAAGCTTCCAAGATCAATCTTTTTTTGTGGGAGTTTGTTGAGTAGTAAGGCGGAGCATTCTTCGCCTAAGTTAACTAATTGCAATGATTCAATTTTCCTTTTATGAGTAAGGAAGTCCCTCATAAATTTTGAATATTTTGGCATTTGAGTTAGGACTTCGATAAATGGAATATTAACATGCAATTGTTTTAGTAAATTTTCGAATTTTGCGAATTGCTCATTGGTCTTTTGACGAATTAACCGACCGGGGTATGGAACCGGAGGAGTCTTAGTAGGCTCTTGAACCGGTGAAGAAGCCTTCTCTTGTTGTGGCGCGGGTGGAGTTGTGGTTTGGCTAGATTGGCTTCTTTCAGTTGGTGGAAGTGGAGCTTCTTCGAGTCCTACGGTACGGTTTCTCAATGTTATGAGATGTACTTGCGCCTTTGGGTTGGTCTCGGTATTACTTGGTAACACGCCTTGTGGTCTCTCATAGAAATTTTGAGCTATTTGATTTAATTGTTTTTCAATGTTTTGAATGCTAGCTTGTTAATTTCTAAAATTCGATTCCAATTGCTGAAATCGATCCGAGTTCTTCTTTTCGGTGTCGGAGATGAGGCACGATACAGCATCTTCAAGCCTTTCTCATCCACCTTGTTGTTGAGAAAAATTTTGTGGTTGTTGAAAGTTAGTTCGTTGGTTTTGTTGGTTACTACTATTGCCGGGATCTCTCCAACCAAGGTTAGGGTGGTTACGCCATCCTTGGTTGTAGGTACCCGTTAGAGGACCCGACGGCCTAGGTCTATTATCAATGTAGTTCACCATTTCCGTTTGATCATCAACTTCTTTCATACAACTCCAATTTTCATGTGGCCCACCACACCCCTCACAAGCCATAACCGAGGCCGTTTTTGCCATTTCTAACTTTTTGATTTTTGAAGAAAGGGTCTCGATTTGGGCTTGTAAAGAAGTGCTTTCATCAACCTTATGGGTGCCCGGGGCAATAGATTTATTGCCTCGGGAAGTGTGCCACTGAAAATTTGTTTGAGCAATTTCCTCAATTTGATTGTATATTTCATTTGGGCGACGATTACCTAGAAGTCCCCCGGAGCTAGAATCAAGTGTTTGTCTTGTGTGTGGCAACAACCCATTGTAGAAAGTGGATACTTGTTGCCATACCCCAAGACCGTGATGACGACACTTTCTTAGTAGCTCCTTGAACCTTTCCCAAGTTTCATATAAGGATTCCCCATCTTCTTGTGAATATGTATTAATTTCAGTCATTAATTTAGCCGTTTTAGCAGGAGGGAAATACTTATATAGAAACTTTTTGGCTAGTTCATCCCAGGTGTTTACCTAGCCAACTGGGAGGGTATTAAGCCAAGCCTTAGCTCGGTCTTTTAGTGAAAATGGAAACATCCAAAGGCGGATGGCATCGTTTGCTGCTCCATTGATCCGAAAGGTATCACATATTTCTAAGAAATTAGTAATATGTAGATGGGGATCCTCGTCCGCAAGCCCATGGAAGGTTGCGGAGTTTTGAAGCATTTGTATCAAATGTGGCCGAAGTTCGAAGTTATTGGCTTCGACATTCGGTGCATTGATAGCGGCGCCAAGATTACCTACAGTGGGTCTTAGGTAATCCATGAGGGTACGTTGGTCCGCCATTGGAAGTGGGCCCCCCGAAACTTTCTCTTGTTTTTTAGCTTTAAGACTTTTTCTGAGAAAGCGTTCGGGTTCTTCTAGAGGTTCTTTTATGTCTCTACTAGAACTGGAGCTCATACACTACGTAGGAAGTTCAAATGTGGCGCATGGGTTCCAAGCCCTGTGTTGGTGCATAAATGTTTGTTAACTTCGTATTTATCGAGTCTTATGTCTAGATAGGATTAGCCAGCACACAACAGGTTAGAAACTAGGGTTTGTGTGTAAGTGTGTAATTTCGCTTGAAATGGCCAGTGCCACTTTCATTCGAAATTACCTTCACTATATATAGGTGTGTTGCTAGTTCATTTGTAACTTCTCCGATTCAGAGCCGAGGTGCTGCCAGTTTATCAAACGATCTGTAAAAGCTTTGAAATCAATAAAAGGAAGATAATTAGAGAGAATCTAGCTGTTTTCACGTCGATATCATTGATTCCGCCTTTGATATTGATGTTAAACTCTTCTAATTGACTCGTTAGGGTCACACGACGATCCAATAAGTGGTATCAGAGCTCAGGAAGAAGAGTTTATATCAATTAAGCTTGTTTTCACCACTTCTACTCATTCTTTTCAAATTTAAACAAGATTTAACGGATAAAATGAACTGAATTTCACATATATCATGTAAAACACTGTTTTAAAGATTCCTTGAAAGAATTGGACCTAAATTCGAACAAAAACCGGATCAATTTGACAAAATGGTAGCCGACATGCTGATGTCATCTTAATTTCGCTCGAAATTGTCACTGCCATTTCACACGAAATCACTAATTTCGTTTGAAAGTTCCACACGAAATTAGTTATTCCGCACCAAATTGGCTTGATTTCGTTTGAAACCAAGCTGATTCCACACGAAATTAGATTTCGCTTGGAGATTTCGTTTGGAAACACTATTTCGTGTGAAAACCCTGATTTCGTTTGAGTTGGGTATTTCGTGTGAAAAGTAATTTTGTTTGAAAGGCTTATTTCGCGTGAAATCTGATTCCGTTTGAACTAATTTCGCTTGAAACGGTTTTCGTTAAAAATCCAAAAATTTTCTAAGTATTTGATTGTTTCAGTATTTGAAGATGGATGATTTTCTGAATCCGTTTAGTGATGCCTTTGCTTTCACGGGAAACAGCGGAGATGATACTTCAAACAACACAAATGAAAACGTTTCAAATCCGAGTGCAAAGAAAACTCTTTCTGATGCTTTGAGTGTAGAGAGTGCTTATAGGACGTACAACAAACCTCCCAAGCTGATGGCGATTGAAGAATACAATAGATGGGCTAAAAGGTTTGAAGAGTGGCTAAAAGCGTTTGCATATCCAAGTTGGAAGAGCTTGAAGAATGGTTTCCATTTGGGAAGATCGGATTATGAAAATATGACATATAATGATGAGGTAGATAGATATGTTGCTGAACAAAAGTGCATTGCATTGCTTCATCAGTCTGTGAGAGACGACATAATATCATTGATTGAGTACACAGATGCGAAAGATCTATGGGAGAAATTGAGAGTGAAATGTGTGGGTAGTGCCGAGATAGTTAAAAACAAAAAGAAATTGTTAAGAAAAGAATTTGATTTGTTTGGATGTTTGAAAAACGAATCTGTATCTAAGATGATTGAAAGATTTGGGCATTTGAAGATGGAGCTGGCAAGACATGGAATCATTTATTCTCGAGAAGAATTGGTTGACAAACTGTTTGACTCGTTGCCGGATGAGAAAGACTGGCAATACTTTGCTTTGATGCTGAAGAATACAATCAAGTCGGAGAATCTGACGGTTGATCTGTTAATTGAAAGACTGGAGAGACATGAGCTGGAGATCAAGAAATCATACAAAGTCAATCATTCCTCATATCAGCAGAATGTTGAGCTGTATTACCGAGGAAGTATGATCCCGAAGAATGTGTCTCCTAAGACAGCTTTCTCAGCTGAAAGTTCTAACACGTCAAATCAAGAAAGTTCAAGCAGTGGTTTTCATAGTGGTTCATCATCAAGTACTTCAAATCAATCAGTTCCAAAGAATCTTTTCCAATGTAATATTGCTGTGGATCTGAAAAATGCACAAAATTTTAGTGAGGAATCCGCAAAGCAGCAAATGGTGTTTTTAACATCTGTTCTAGAGTCATACGAGAGCCTTGTTGCGGGCAAGATTGGAAACACTAACCTCACCAAGGAGGATTATGATCAGATAGACCCAGAAGAGATGGAGTTGATCGATATCAGGTGGTGTATGGCTAGTGCGATTAGACGTGCACAAAGGTTCATGGAGATTATAGGCAGACATTCTATTGGCGGACCTTCCACAAAACTTGGTTTTGATAAATCAAAGGTTACGTGCTTCAGATGTAAACAAAAGGGACATTTTAAACGTGAATGTCGAAACGCACCTGCTGATGATACTGCAAATCCATTCAGAGAGGATTACTACAAAAGAGCAATCTGTCATCAGAACAAATCTGAACCGCCCAGAATGAAGCAGATAGAAGAAAATCCCAAAGAAAAATCCATAGCACTTGGTGTTATCCATGACGATGAGGGATATGATTGGAGTGAAGTGTTACCAGAAGAAGACGTAGTGGGCTATGCGTTTGTGACAAAGATTGTTCCTTTCAAAGACTCCAGAACAGAAGAAGTGAAATACATCAACAGAAAGATGCTAGCTCAGAACAGGATTAGTAGAATCTATCGTACATACAAAGAAGCTAAACAGGTGAAAAGATGGGATGCTGATAGAGAATGTTACCTAGATCCCAAGGGAAACATTGTTGTTGATCCAAATACTGTTGATGTTGAGACCCTCACCAAACAAATTGCTGATGAAAAAGAAGCCAGACAGAGAGAGTGGTGGGGAGGAGGAGAAGCTGAGGAAAAAGAAAAAGAGAAGAAGATGCAGACAAAGAAAGCTGATGACGGGATTATTGATACGTCACAAGAATTCACAGTTGAAAATTTGAAGAAGATGGCTGACAAAGTGCTTGCTGCAAAAGAGCTAGAGGTAGTTTCTGGTTCTGGAAATCAGTCTAAAAGCAAGGTCAGTCAGAATGATGCAATCAATGAGTCAGGTAAGAAAGCTAAAACTGAGAGTGACTGCAAAAATTGCATGAAAGATTGCAAGGTTTGTAGTACACTTGCTTACCTTAACGGTAAAAAGACCGAAGAACTGACAGGAAGAGTCAGAGACGTTGAAAATCAGATCTTAAACCGTGACAAAATGTTAAAAGCTTCAAATGAACGATTAAAAGAATTAACTGAGAAAATCGAAAATGATAAAAGTGATGTAGAAAGAATTAGGAAAGAAAACGAAAAACTAATTCATGAAAATCGTCAACTTTCAGAAAATTTTGAGAAGCTAAAACGAACGGTAAAATATTCTGATGAAAGAAATGGTAAAACAACCAAAGAGAATCTTTAACTCTCAGGTGTTCTTAGGGTAAAAGAAGAGCTAATTAATCAGCAACTGGAGGAAATTGCTAAGTTGAAGCTTCAGTTTCAAGAAGCTAAAATTGAAAATGAAAGCATCCAGTTGAAACTGAGCAGTTACAACTCCACAAGTTTTGTTCTTCAACATATAGTTCCTAAACCAATTGGAAAGAACAAAGCAGGCGAAGATGTATACTTTGATGGAACCGGAGTTGGGTTTCATCAGGTTCCACCACCGGTTTTAAACAATTTTTCAAAGAAAAAATCAGGGTTGGTTAATGATGAAGAAGAAAATGAAGTTAAACTTCCAGACACGATTGATGTCACATTTACCACATCATCTGATGAAGATAGTGTCCAATCTGAAGTTGTGAAAAGTATGGTTGAAAATGTTTTAAAGTCTGAAAGTTTTGTTCTTCAACATATAGTTCCTAAACCAATTGGAAAGAATAAAGCAGGCGAAGATGTATACCTTGATGGAACCGGAGTTGGGTTTCATCAGGTTCCACCACCGGTTTTAAACAATTTTTCAAAGAAAAAATCAGGGTTGGTTAATGATGAAGAAGAAAATGAAAAGAAAATGAAGTTAAACTTCCAGACACGATTGATGTCACATTTACCACATCATCTGATGAAGATAGTGTCCAATCTAAAGTTGTGAAAAGTATGGTTGAAAATGTTTTAAAGTCTGAAAGTGACACTACTGAGGATGATGAATGCTTTTTGGATAAATACATTCCAAAATCAAAATCCAAAAACAACTTAAGTGAATAACCTAATTTTGTGATGTACAAGATGGCGGGATCTGATAAGTTGTATTTGGATCGTGATTTTCCTTTGGAGAATGTGAATGTTGGTAAATTGAAAAATGTGTTCAAGTTGATTGAGATTGATATGTCTGAAATCGAAGGTTTGAAATGTTTCGAACGACAATTAAACTTTGAAAAAGACAAAGCTTACTACAAAAAACCTGTTGTACCACCGCGTTTTTCTAACAACAATCAAAACAATTGGTCGGGTGGTGTCACACCCCGATATTCCCATGTATTACCGGTGGGCCCGGTGGGGAGTATCGTGACGTAGTTGATATCATCATAGTCAAACAACACAAATTTAAATACACAGCGGAAGCAAAAGATAGATTCATTTCAACTTTAATAAATTGTAATATTAAGTATCACAGATAGTTGAAACGGATCCACAGGCGGATCAAAATAAAAAGGAAACATTGTTCAACAGTTTTATGACATCCAAGCTTGCCAGACTTATTGTGAATGCTAGGAGAAAGCCAACCTATTTCGAGTAGTACCTGCACTTAACCTTTTTAGGAAAATACGTCAGTTTACACTGGTAAATACAATTAACTGACTCATTTTGAAAAGGTTTACAAAAACTGATTTGAATGCACGTGGCACAAAACTTTTATAACTTGGGATAATTATTTATATATATAATCTTGTAAAAGGATTACATGTTCCTTATACGTTCAGTAGCCCGAATTGAATACCGGGTTAAAGATTAATTGACACACCACATGATATAATCCCGCGGCGGGTTATTCCCGAAACCAGCGATTATACCTTATTATTTATAAATACACTAACGGGTGTACGCCTACACCCGTGTGTTAAGGTCGTGGCCATTTCTTTGAATGATGCCAAGGATATCCGGGACATGGTCATTAACCCCCCAAAGGCTTTAAGCAAACAAACATTTTCAAACGGGACATTTCAATTATTTAACTTTCATAACATTAAAAATTCAATGCCCGACCAAGCGGTATTTTATATACCGTACCCCAAGCCCGTATAAGGGAAAATAAGTTAAAAGTATTTACCTGAGCAAATTTATACAATTTATCCAAGCCGTACACCACCAAGCAAGTACAGGTAGCTTTTACTGGGATCCTAATCTGGAACGAAGGTTTTTAATAACCTATTAGAATCCTAACGGGTATTTCATTAAGCTTAGGCTTAGACCGGTTAGTTTTAAAAGGAAGACACGGTCCAAACGCATGATAAGGCAAAGACCGGTTTCGAATGTGGTTTTGACCCGACAAGTTTGTATGATTGTTTAATATGGGTCACTTAAACACATTCTGAATTTTGAGACAAAAACGATATGGTTTGACCCGTTTCGGCTAAATTATGCAACTAGTTACATAAGCCGATCCGAACGCGAAAAGTGCTTAACGGTTAACCATATGAGTCATATACAAGTTTCCTAAGTTAATATGCCTTAAATATGTTGTGACATCAGTAAGATATCTTCCATTATGCCCAAAACGGATTTAAACTCAAATTACGCCCCGTAGGGGTATTTTGGTCATTTTAAAGGTTATAAAAGAGTTTAAATATAAATTTGAGTTTAAAACTTTTGCTTACTGCTAAAGTATAAAAATTTATTTAAAACATCAGTAGGTATCAAGCCTTATATGTTTAAAATAGTTTTGTATACTTACTATGCGTTAAATATGCTTAAAAAGGCGATTTAGAGCCATTTCCGGGTTCTATATAGAAAGCTGATATTTTTACCATTCTAGAGGGCTTAAAATACTTTATTAATCATTTAGAATTAGTAGAAAAAGGTTTGGGATCAAACGGATTTGTAAAACTCACTTTATAGCTTAAAAGGGCAAAATCGACAATTACCGGATCAAGCTTAGAACTCTATGTTATGCTTAGCCTAAAAATAAATAAAATATTCAAAAATCCCAAAATATTATTTTAAATCAGTAGGTATAAATTTTGGTATCGAAATTTGGGTTTAGATAGGCTATGTGCTAATTACACCGTTTAATTACTAAAAAGGCTTTCTAATTACGCTAATGAGCATAACTCTTAATCTAGACCTCAAACTGATGTCAAATTTTAGGTGTAAGTTTATAAATCAGTAACTAAGGTTTTTACTCTTTTACATTTTCAAAAATCACGTTTTAAGGTCATATGGACATAATAGCCAACATATAAGCAATTAACGGGAACATGCATACGAATCGGATAACTATTGAACCAAGGTGTATAATCACAGAGGATTATACTTATATGAAAGTTGGTCATAATAGGGCTCTATGGCATTTCTAAAACATGCAACATTGGGTCAGAACTGAAAGTCAAAGCGAAAGTCAAACTATGCGACTTTCGGTTCCGAACCAAGCCTAAACTGAAAATTGTCGGGTTGAACATGTTTAGACATGTTCTTACATTGATTACCAAGTTATATTAATGATAAGACAGGTTGCATGGGTTCTACATTGCTCATTATGCATTAATTTGAAAATAAGCTTTCTGTTGACTTTTTGAGATTAACTTTGATTCGACAATTGACATAGTTAGAGTGGGAATCAGAGAGTACCCTTTTAAGGCTTTATTACCCACGTAATTACCTACTTATAGGTACTTTTGATTCGAGATTTGACTGAACAATTATTGATTAATCTCGAATTCAAACCTTAATTACGATGGTTTGACTTTAAGCTAATTAACTAAGCTAAACTGAATTAAGAATGATTAAGGACACTTACAAAGGTCCTAAGTATGATTTGGAACTTAAAGGAACTTGCTTGCTGACCAGGGGAGCTCCAGAGACCAGCTTGAAGTGAGTTTCAAATGAAAGACCAAATGTTGCAACAAGAGGTTCTCTTATATAGTGACTTTGATGCATCAAGATCACTCCAAATTAGTCTACAATTGTTGTCAGATGTTCCCAGGTGTCCCTATGGTGCTAAAAACCAGTTATAGGTCCCCTGATTTTCGAATACCACTCATATAAGGCGGTGTAACTTGTTTAACATGCATCTGTCCAAAATTCTGCCCAGAGACCAGTCTTACGGACCGTAAGCCTAAAGCTTTACGGACCGTAAGCGTCTCTTACGGACCGTAAGCTCTTGGCTTTGCGGTCCGTAACCGACTCTCCTCTGATGAGCCCAGATACCCTCTTACGGACCGTAAGCCATTTGGGTTTGCGGTCCGTATCCGCTTTTTATTTATTCTTTCCGTCAAGCCTTGCCACCTTACGGACCGTAAGGGATCCCCTTTGCGGTCCGTAAGCCTTCATCAGAAGACAAAATTTGTTTAACTTCTAGGCTTGACCATGCATTCTCTTAGAGCTCGAATTTTTATGCTTTCCTTTTCAGTAGAGGGACCAAGTGCTCAGACTTTGCATGCTTTGCATGCACTTACACATTTTGGATCTTGTGGAGAGTCTTGTCGTATATTTGAACAAAGCTTAATTCTTTAGAACAAGAATTTTAATTATAAACTTTGTTGTAACATTATTTAGATACCCAAATCTTTATAACTGAATTTATTTAATTTAGGAATAACCGGTTAATTACATTAGATGTTTATCATAATGATTTAAGGTCTTGGGATTTAAAATTTTTGGGTCGCCCAGAGGTGTTTAATAACATGTCGCCCTTTCTACCATACATCTTTTACTTGATCCGGGTTTCCTGGCACTTTTATCTTACATGACACGTGTCTTTATTTTATTGGGCCAAATTTTCGAGGTGTTACATCCTCACCCCCTTAAAAGAAATCTCGACCTCGAGATTTACTGAAACAAATGAGGGTATTTTTCTTTCATGGTGGACTCTACCTCCCATGTATACTCGGGACCTCTACGGGCATCCCATTTAACTTTCACAATTGGCACCTGCTTCCTTCGAAGCTTCTTAACCTATCGATCCTCGATCGACAAAAGTTTTTTCCACAAATTTCAAGCTCTCATCTATATGCACATCCGTATGTGGTATGACTAGTGATTCATCATCTAGACATTTCTTCAGATTGTAGATGTGGAATACATTGTGAATACCACTGAGCTCTTTAGGCAAGTTCAACTTGTAAGCCACTGATCCGACACATTCGATGATCTCGAATGGTCCTATGTACCTCGGGCTTAACTTACCTTTCTTACCAAAACGCATCACTCCTTTCCAGGGTGACACTTTAAGCAAAACTTTATCACCAACCTCAAACTTTAGAGGTTTTCGCCTTTTATTAGCATAACTTTTCTGCCTATCCATGGCAGCTTTCAGGCGATCACGAATTTGGACAATCTTGTCCGTCGTTTCAAAGACTATGTCAGGTCCTGATAACTGAGTTTCTCCTACTTCTGCCCAACAAATAGGCGTTCTGCATTTCCTACCATATAATGCATCAAAAGGCGCAGCCTTAATGCTTGTATGGTAGCTATTGTTATAGGAGTACTCGATCAATGGCAGGTGGTTATCCCAACTACCACCTAAATCAATCACACATGCACGAAGCATGTCTTCCAAAGTTTGGATTGTACGCTCACTTTACCCATCCGTCTGAGGATGGTAAGCTGTACTAAAATTTAAGCGCGTGCCCAAAGATTGTTGGAAACTTTTCCAAAAATGTGATGTGTATCTGGTATCTCTGTCCGAGATAATTGATACTGGTACGCCATGCAGAGATACAATCTTATCTACGTACAATTGGGCTAACATGTCGGAGCTATAAGTCTCCTCAATGGGTAGGAAATGTGCTGACTTAGTCAGTCTATCTACTATTACCCATATAGTATCATTTCCTTTCCTGGTCTTTGGCAACTTGGTGATGAAATCCATTGTCACCATCTCCCACTTCCATGTGGGAAGTTCAGGCTGTTGTAGCAAACCTGTCGGCTTTTGGTGTTCAGCTTTGACTTGCGCGCACGTCAAACATTTAGCAACATAGGCAGCTATAGACTTTTTCAAGTCTATCCACCAATAGTTTGCCTTTAGATCTTGTTACATCTTATCAGCTCCAGGATGAACGGAGTATTTAGAACTGTGGGCTTCCTGGAGGATGACATCCCGAAGTCCTCCATAAACTGGAACCCAAATTCGTCCATTTAATCTCAGGATTTCGTCCTTACCATAGCATAACTGCTCTTCAGTTACTCCTAGTTTTTCATCAGGATAGTTAGCTTCTAGCACAGCTTCCTTCTGTGCAGCTAACAACTTTTCATTCAAACTAATCTTTATCTCAATGCTCTTGGCATTGATTCTTATAGGCTTCACTCTTTCCTTCCTACTTAAGGCATCGGCGATTACATTTGCCTTTCCAGGATGGTATCTTATCTCACAATCATAATCATTCAAAGTTTCCATCCAACGTCGTTGCCTCATGTTCAAATCCTTCTGGTTGAACAAATGTTGAAGACTTTTGTGATCTGAAAAGATCACACACTTGGTTCCATACAAGTAGTGCCTCCACAGTTTCAGTGCAAATACAACAGCACCCAACTCCAAGTCATGGGTGGTGTAATTCTTCTCATGCACTTTTAATTGTCATGAAGTATAGGCAATAACTTTGCCTTTCTGCATAAGTACACATCCCATACCTGTGTGCGATGCATCACAATATACCACGAATTCTTCTATTCCATCAGGCAATGTTAACACTGGCGCATTGCTCAACTTTTGCTTAAGAATGTCAAAGGATTCCTGCTACTTAGGGCCCCAATCAAACTTAATATTCTTACGTGTCAATGAAGTTAGGGGCGCAGTGATGTGCGTGAAGTGTTATATATATTAGGTGTATATTTTAAGCCCCTTTAACACTTATTTTAGCCAAGTTTTAAATTTATAAAACACGATATTTTACTAACACTAAACACACATATGGGCAAGTGCACCCATCGTGAGCGTAGTATAGTGTTGGCAAGATACCGAGGTCGTCCAAGGACACAAGAGCTTTTAGTACCGGTTTATCCTCAACGTCTAATCAAAATAAAAAGGTTAGAAAAAGATTTTTAAACTAAGAAAAATAAAAACTAACTAAAATGCTGAAAAGTAAAATAAAAAGAAAAAAACAGATAGACAAGATGAATCACTTGGTTCCAACTCGTATCTAGTATAACCTTTGATTATTTCCGCACTTTTGCACATAATTAAGAGATTATCTTAGTTATTGTAGTAGGCCCCTCTTTTGAAGGTGACGTTACCCTCACCCCAGTAGTTTGAGTCAGCAAGGATACAATCCTAAAAGGGTGGATTATTGGAAGATAATGAATTAAGTTATTAATGCAGTATTATGGTAGGCCCCGCTTTTGGCAGTGACGTTACCCTCGGCTAAGTAGGCTGAGTCAGCAGGGATACAGTCCTAAATAGCCGGGTTATAGTATTAATAGTAGTTAACTTATGAGGGGATCAAAGAGTTTGTACCCCCGCCATCCAATACCGTGAAGCATTGAAGGAGGTCCTACTAAATTTGACCCAGGTCCATTGCAGGACCTCTAAACGCTGAACAATGGCAAGACCTTTACCAAACCGTTCCCTTAACCCCCGACCAGGTAGCCAACATACCTCCATATAGACCGTGGATATATGAATGGTGAAAATCTTTTATTTTATATAGACAGTAAAATAATGCCAAGACACCACGGACAAACGATAAGGAAATATCACATTCAACATAAGTAACTAGTTATTAAAGTCATTAATACAAAACCAAATAAAAAGTGCAAAAGATTAGAAATAAAAAGTATTATACTAGACACTTTGTCTTCACCAAGTGATGTAAGAGACTTAGGCAAATATGGCCTTGATTGTCAAGAACTCTTACGATCAATCTTGGATCCCGAGACGACTCACACACTCTACGATGGACAATGGATGATGGTGGTGGGTGATGGTGTTGTGATGGTGGTGGGTGGTGGATGAAGTGTGAGAGAGGTGGTGTGCCAAGGGATGAGTTGAAATGAAACCAAGCACTCCTATTTATAGGCTGAACAGAAGGCTGGGCACGGCCCCGTGTCCGCTGGGCACGGCCCCGTGTCCGCTGGGCACGGCCCCGTGCCTGTCTGACAATCTCTCTCTTCATTAATTGTAATTCGCAATTACAATTAATGCACCTGCTGTACTTTCGACACGCCCCCGTGTTCGCTGGACACGGCCCGTGGTGGGCAATAGAAGCTTCTATAGGTTTGTCTTTTCTGCTGCTTCTTGGGCACGGCCCCGTGCTGGCTGAGCACGGGGCGTGTTCAGTCTTCTGCCTTCTCTATTTTGCTTGGGAAGATGCCGTTGAGGGGTCGGGCAATCCACTTATGTTCCTTTTCTTGTATTTATGTTGGATTTAGCTGTCTTTTTGCTTCTTTTGTGTTTTTGAGCTCATTTAATCCCGAAAATACAAAAGGAAGGCAAAAACACTCTTTTTCCAATATTAGTACTTAAAAAGGGTTAGTTTTATGCCTCATTTGATGTAATTATTATATGTTGCATTTTACACACATCAAATACCCCCACACTTGAACTTTTGCTTGTCCTCAAGCAAAACTCTTTAATATATGGCTTACACTCCCAAATGGAACGGGTAGAAGAGAAGGTTTTAGGCTTGTCGTAGAGTGTCGGGATATCCAAGATCTTTTTGGGTTTTATTTTTATCTATTTACAATCCTATTCGTAATGATTTATTTAGAACGTTTCATAGGAGAAATTACTTATTTGGGCATAACATGCCTTTTTAAAATTTCATTTATATACAAGTTCACATACCTCACGAGAGAAATCACTCACACTCGGCCGAAGGTGTATTTTTAGTGAATCACTCGAGAGCGGCGTGGAACTTATTCCTACCATAAGCTTTCCAAGCAATCAATCCTCCTCCTTTTTAACTTTTATACCTTTGTAAATATCAAGGGGACTTTGTGGGTTAAGGGTTAGGCTTGGGTTAAAGGTAGGTGGTTGGGTTAGTGGTTAGTAGAAAAAGGGTGAACAAACGTAACAAGTGTCGGTTTTTGTAAGACTTTCTATTTTTGTATCTTTTTATTTTGATGAAGCTTTTATTCAAACAAAGTTATTTTTGATGAACTTGTTTGTTTATTTTCTTTTTGCTTCATCATCAACATTTTTTTTGAACGATCATACGAAAAATCCAAACTTGTTACTAAAACAAAGGGTTAAAAATAAAAAGGTTTTGGTGGGTAAAAGGGTTTTTTTGGTTTGGGTGATGAAATGAAAAGGTTTAGGCTCAAAAGGGCTAACTAGGGAGATTTTTGGGTAGGTGGTAAAAAAAATAATGGTGTAAAAATAAAAAGGGTTAGTCCTAATGCCTCCATCATTTACTTACTCGGGTTTAAGTTGATAAGGACCGGGAATGTATCGTCATGGCAAGTTCTAGAGTTGTAAGAACCAAGCGGCTATTCACATAAGAAACGAAAAATGAGCATTTAGTCTAAAGATGTAAATTTGTATGCCCAATAAAGGCTCAAAACTCACTTTTGTGGGAATGAGTTTTTATGTGATCAAGTATATATAATCAAATTTTAACTAAGTTTGCCATGCCTTTTCATAATTTTCTTATGTTGGTTCTTTTTATCACTACGCTATCAGTTGTAAATTTGTAAAAATATAACCTTTTTGAGAACTTGAATTTCCCGAGTTAAACCTAGACAAGAAAAAAAATGAAATTTTTGAAAAAAATTTGGGGTGATTAGCGGTTCCAATAGAGTTTTGTGTAAGGCTTGTATTTAGGACTTGCAAAATTTCAAGGTTTTAGCATCCCCCCCACACTTAAATTACACATTGTCCTCAATGTGTCCCAAAAATAAATTTTTAGGTTGATTAGATGTGTAAAATGGTGTTAAAAAGCAAAAATTTTGTGTTACTGGGCGCTGAACACGGCCCCGTGTTGTCCGGGCACGGCCCCGTGTTCAAGTGCCAGTAACAAAATTAAAACAAGGGAAGCAGAAGTCTGGACACGGGGGCGTGTCGGGTGAACACGGCCCGTGTCCAGTTACCTAAACTGGGCGTTTTTCTGCAGGTGGTTCAGCACGGGGCCGTGTTGGTTGGGCACGGCCAGTGTTGAACCTTCTGTAATGGAGAAAATCGTCGGGCTGCCTTGTTCTTGTGCATGGGGTCATTTTTCTCGTTCCCCTTTTCATCCATTACCACCATGAGTGTGTTTTATTCCTGAAAATTAAAACTAACTAGAAAACATAAAAATTAATCTAAATTAAACTAAGGATAGTTCCGCGGAATGCCTCCGTGGTGCACCACGTTTATAAGGGTCCTTGGCTAGACCCAAAGCCTGGTCATATGTTACCCAAGTGGGATGTATTGCATCCCATGTTACACAGTCGGAGAGCTTCATCCAAGCTTGAGTCTATGACCTTCATGTAGTTGACCGGATCTTCTTCCTCTACTTTCTTTCCACATTCAAATTTTACTTCCTCATCCCCAAACTTCAATGTTAGAGTTCCGTCATTCATATCCACCACTGCTTGGGCGGTGGCTAGAAATGGCCTCCCGAGGATGAGAGGGACATCGGTGTCTTCTTCCATGTCTAGGATGACAAAGTCGGTTGGAAAGACGAAATTGTCAACCTTGACTAGCAGATTTTCAGCGACACCTTGTGGAAATTTGACGGACCTGTCGGCGAGTTGTATGCTCATCTTTGTAGGGCTTGTTGTTCCTAGGCCGAGTCGCTTGAACATTGACGTGGGCATGAGGTTGATGCTAGCCCCAAGATCGGCTAAAGCATTACGGACGGGGGACTTCCCAATCGAGCAAGGGAATGTGAAGCTCCCGGGGTCGATTTTCTTTTGTGGAAGTTTGTTGAGTACTAAAGCTGAGCATTCTTCGCCTAAGTTAACTAATTGCAATGATTCAAATTTCCTTTTGTGAGTGAGGAAATCCCTCATGAATTTTGCATATTTAGGCATTTGGGTTAGGACCTCAATAAAAGGAATATTAACATGCAATTGTTTTAGTAAACTTTCGAACTTTGCGAATTACTCATCGGTCTTTTGACGATTTAACCTATCGGGGTACGGAATCGGATGAGTTTTGGTGGGCTCTTGATTTGTTGAAGGAGTCTTTTCTGGTTGAGGTGTGGGTGAAGTAGAGTTTTGGCGTTGACTTCCTTCAATTGGTGGTAAGGGCTCATCCTCGGGACCCACGGTTCGGTTTCTCAACGTGATGAGGTGTACTTGCGCCTTTGGGTTGGTTTCGGTATTACTTGGTAACGCGCCTTGTGGTCTCTCGGAGAAATTTTGAGCTAGTTGATTTAGTTTTTTTTCAACGTTTTGAATGCTAGCTTGTTGATTTCTAAAATTCGATTCTAATTGTTGAAATCGATCCGAGTTTTTCTTTTCGGTGTCAGAGATGAGGCGAGATAGGGTATCTTCAAGCCTTTCTCTTCCACCTTGTTGTTGAGAGAAATTTTGTGGTTGTTGAAAATTAGTTCGTTGGTTTTGTTGGTTACTACTATTGCCGGGATCCCTCCAACCAAGATTTGGGTGGTTACGCCATCCTTGGTTGTAGGTACCCGTTGGAGGACCCGACGGCCTAGGTCTATTATCAATGTAGTTCACCGTTTCTGCTTGTTCATCTAATTCTTTCATACAACTCCAATTTTCATGTGACCCACCACACCCTTCACAAGCCATAACCGAGGCCGTTTTTGTCATTTCAAGTTTTTTGATTTTCGAAGAGAGGGCCTCGATTTGGGCTTGTAAAGAGGTGCTTTCATCAACCTTATGGGCGCCCGGGGCAATAGATTTATTACCTCGGGGAGTGTGCCACTGAAAATTGATTTGAGCAATTTCCTCAATTTGATTATATATTTCATTTGGGCGACGATTACCTAAAAGTCCCCCGGAGCTCGAATCAAGTGTTTGTCTTGTGTGTGGCAACAACCCATTGTAGAAAGTGGATACTTGTTTCCATACCGCTAGACCATGATGAGGACACTTTCTTAGAAGCTCCTTGAACCTTTCCCAAGTTTCATATAAGGATTCCCCATCCTCTTGTGAGTATGTATTAATTTCAGTCATTAGTTTAGCCGTTTTAGCAGGAGGGAAATACTTATATAGAAACTTTTGGGCTAGTTCATCCCAGGTGTTTACCGAGCCAACTGGGAGGGTGTTGAGCCAAGCCTTGGCTCGGTCTTTTAGTGAAAATGGAAACATCCTAAGGCGAATGGCGTCGTTTGATGCTCCATTGGTCCGAAAAGTGTCACATATTTCCAAGAAATTAGTAATATGTAGATGGGGATCCTCGTCCGCAAGCCCATGGAAGGTTGCGGAGTTTTGGAGCATTTGTATCAAATGCGGCCGAAGTTCGAAGTTGTTGGCTTCGACATTTGGTGCATTGATAACGGCGCCGAGATTGCCTACGGTGGGCCGTAGGTAATCCATGAGGGTACGTTGGTCCGCCATTGGAAGTGAGTCCCTCGAAACTTTCTCTTGATTTTTGGCTTTAAGTCTTTTTCTGAGAAAGCGTTCGGGTTCTTCTAGAGGTTCTTTTATGTCTCTACTAGAACTGGAGCTCATGCACTACGTAGGAGGTTCAAATGTGGCGCCTAGGTTCCAAGTCCTACAATAAAAACAGAAAAGAACGTTGGTCAGAATATTCACCACGGCCCCGTGCTCAGCGAACACGGCCCGTGGTCAGAGGTACAGTGATTGTTTTCTGGATCCCTGTTACTGGGAGTTGGACACGACCCCGTGTTGCACCGACACGACCCCGTGTTCAGCTCTTTGTAACTCAGAAAATAAAAACTGCCAGTGATGATGCTGGGCACGGCCCGTGTCTGACCGGGCACGGCCCGTGCTGAGCTCTGCAGAAGCAGAAAAACTACTAAAATCCTAAAAAAATGATTAGGCCGTTGATTCCTAACTTTCTTAAAATCCTTGTGTCCCCGGCAACGGCGCCAAAACTTGATGTGCGTGAAGTGTTATATATATTAGGTGTATATTTTAAGCCCCTTTAACACTTATTTTAGCCAAGTTTTAAATTTATAAAACACGATATTTTACTAACACTAAACACACATATGGGCAAGTGCACCCATCGTGAGCGTAGTATAGTGTTGGCAAGATACCGAGGTCGTCCAAGGACACAAGAGCTTTTAGTACCGGTTTATCCTCAACGTCTAATCAAAATAAAAAGGTTAGAAAAAAGATTTTTAAACTAAGAAAAATAAAAACTAACTAAAATGCTGAAAAGTAAAATAAAAAGAAAAAAACAGATAGACAAGATGAATCACTTGGTTCCGACTCGTATCTAGTATAACCTTTGATTATTTCCGCACTTTTACACATAATTAAGAGATTATCTTAGTTATTGTAGTAGACCCCTCTTTTGAAGGTGACGTTACCCTCACCCCAGTAGTTTGAGTCAGGAAGGATACAATCCTAAAAGGGTGGATTATTGGAAGATAATGAATTAAGTTATTAATTCAGTATTATGGTAGGCCCCGCTTTTGGCGGTGACGTTACCCTCGGCTAAGTAGTCTGAGTCAGCAGGGATACAGTCCTAAATAGCCGGGTTATAGTATTAATAGTAGTTAACTTATGAGGGGATCAAAGAGTTTGGACCCCCGCCATCCAATACCGTGAAGCATTGAAGGAGGTCCTACTAAATTTGACCCATGTCCATTGCAGGACCTCTAAACGCTGAACAATGGCAAGACCTTTACCAAACCGTTCCCTTAACCCCCGACCAGGTAGCCAACATACCTCCATGTAGACCGTGGAGATATGAATGGTGAAAATCTTTTATTTTATATAGACAGTAAAATAATGCCAAGACACCACGGACAAACGATAAGGAAAGATCACCTTCAACATAAGTAACTAGTTATTAAAGTCATTAATACAAAACCAAATAAAAAGTGCAAAAGATTAGAAATAAAAAGTATTATACTAGACACTTTGTCTTCACCAAGTGATGTAAGAGACTTAGGCAAACATGGCCTTGATTGTCAAGAACTCTTACGATCAATCTTGGATCCCGAGACGACTCACACACTCTACGATGGACAATGGATGATGGTGGTGGGTGATGGTGTTGTGATGGTGGTGGGTGGTGGATGAAGTGTGAGAGAGGTGGTGTGCCAAGGGATGAGTTGAAATGAAACCAAGCACTCCTATTTATAGGCTGAACAGAAGGCTGGGCACGGCCCCGTGTCCGCTGGGCACGGCCCCGTGCCTGTCTGACAATCTCTCTCTTCATTAATTGTAATTAGCAATTACAATTAATGCGCCTGCTGTACTTTCGACACGCCCCCGTGTTCGCTGGACACGGCTCGTGGTGGGCAATAGAAGCTTCTATAGGTTTGTCTTTTCTGCTGCTTCTTGGGCACGGCCCCGTGCTGGCTGAGCACGGGGCGTGTTCAGTCTTCTGCCTTCTCTATTTTGCTTGGGAAGATGCCGTTGAGGGGTCGGGCAATCCACTTATGTTCCTTTTCTTGTATTTATGTTGGATTTAGCTGTCTTTTTGCTTCTTTTGTGTTTTTGAGCTCATTTAATCCTGAAAATACAAAAGGAAGACAAAAACACTCTTTTTCCAATATTAGTACTTAAAAAGGGTTAGTTTTATGCCTCATTTGATGTAATTTATATGTTGCATTTTACACACATCACGCAGCAATCCTTGAGAAGTTTTCAATAAATCGCCTATAATATCCTGCTAAACCTACAAAGCTATGAATCTCGGTATGCGTCTTCGGCTCTTGCCAGTTCATGACAGCTTCAACCTTAGCGGGATGTACTTGGATACCACACTCACTGACAACATGTCCAAGAAATTGGACTTCTCGAAGCCAAAATTCACACTTTGAAAATTTGGCATAGAGCTTTTCTTGTTGAAGTAGCTTAAGAATGCAACGGAGATGCTTCTCATGGTCAACTTGGCTTTTCGAGTAAATGAGAATGTCGTCGATGAAAACGATGACAAATTTATCCAAGTAAGGATTGCAGACGCGATTCATGATATCTATGAATGCTGCAGGTGCATTAGTGAGCCCAAAAGGCATCACTAGGAACTCGTAATGACCATAACGAGTCCTAAATGCAGTCTTATGTACATCTTCATCTTTAACCTTCAGTTGATGATAGCCTGACCTCAAATCGATCTTAGAAAAGTAGCTTGCCCCTTGCAATTGATCGAACAGATCTTCGATCCTGGGCAAAGGATACCTATTCTTGATTGTGACTTTATTAAGTTCACAGTAGTCGATGCACAGACGCATCGATCCATCCTTCTTTTTGACAAATAGGATTGGCGCTCCCCAAGGAGACGAACTAGGTCTAATGAAACCTTTGGCTAGCAAATCATCTAATTGGGTCCTCAACTCCTTCATTTCTGTTGGTGCCAATCTGTAAGGTGTTCTCGCAACAGGTGCTGCTCCCGGGATTATGTCAATTTTGAATTCTACTTGTCTATCTGGGGGTAAACCAGGTAGTTCTTCAGGAAAAACTTCAGGGTACTCAGAAATGACTGGAATATCTTCAATCTTGGGTTTCTGCTCATCAATAGTTACCTGTGCCATATAAATGACACAACCCTTCTTTAAACATCTAGATGCCTTGAGCATAGACACTTGCTCAGGCAGTCCATACTAGGTGTCTCCCTGAATGGTGAGTGGCTCACTAGACGGAGTCTTGATCACCACTTGCTTCTTATTGCACACTATCTGGGCTTGGTTACGAGATAACCAATCCATGCCTATAACTATGTCAAAACCGGCTAACTTCAAAGGAAGTAGGGACAATGGAAAGGAATGGTTCCTAATGGATATGAAACATCCATTTAACACGGTTGATGCGGTTTCTAGGGTACCATCAGCAAATTCCACCTCATATTTCACACTTAGGGTTTTAACAGGTAAATTCAGTAACTTACAAAACTTATTATCTACAAATGATTTATCAGCTCCTTAATCAAATAGCACTCTTGCATAAACATCATTTATGAGGAAGGTACCTGTGATCACGTTGTCGTCCTAGACAACTTCCCTTGCATCCATTCGGAAGACCCTTGCATTGGTTTTCTTCCCATCCTCAGTCTTCTTTGCAAGTTTTGGGCATTTGGATCTGATATGCCCTTTTTCATTGCAGCTATAGCACGTAGCATCCTTGATTTTCTTACAGTCTAAGGTCTTGTGCTCAGAAGACTTGCAAATCCCACATGCCCTTGACTGTGACGGGGATTTCGACTCATATCTGCACTTCCCGAAGTGTTGTTTCTTGCAGATTTTACATCTGGGCTTATCTCCCGATTGATGACCATCTTTCTTGAATCCAAAACCCTTCTTGTGGTCATTGTTTCCCTTATGTCTCTTATCTGATCGCCGTGAGTTATCATCCTCACGCTTCCTTTTCTCAGCATCAGTGTTTCTTAGCGATCTTAGCCTGACCGCGTCCAAGGTAAGAGACAAAGATAGATCAGCTGCTGATCTAAAAGTAGCAGGTCTGGACACCTTAACACTGGCTTTGATTTCTGGGGCTAAACCCCCAATGAAGCGAGCAATCCTTTTGGGTTCCGGGGTTACGAGATACAGAACCAGCCTAGACAGGGTATTGAAACTGGTGAGGTAAGCTTGACAATCTAAATTCTTCATCACCAATGATAAGAAATCTTATTCAATTCTTTCAACCTCATGCTGCGGGAAATAGTTCTCCTTAATGAGAGCAACGAACTGATCCCATGACAAATTGTAGAGCAGAATCTTTCCAGCAGCTTGAATGAGAGACTTCTACCATGCCAGTGCCTCTCCCTTGAAGGATTGGGATACATACTTCACTACATCCTTTTCAGCACAACCGTTGATGTCAACTACTGTGTCCATCTCATCCAACCAGGTCATACAATCAATTACCCCTTTCTCCCCAGTGAAATCCCGGGGTTTGCAGGAAACAAAATACTTATAGGTACAGGACTTCGTACGTGGTTTATCATCAAACACTATCCTTTTAGATGGAACACTGTTTTGATTAGATGAATGTCGATCATCATCTTTCTTTGGCTCATCTTTCTTAGAGGGTGGCTTGCTATGAGCCTCCGAATGAGTCTTAAGCTTGGAATGTGGTGCGGATAGGGTCCTATTTCGAGTCCCACTAGATTCATTATACTGCCGTTCTATAGCTTTTGTAACAGGATTATCTACTAATGCTTGCAGCTCCGCACCGGTCACATGTATCTTAGTATTTTCATGGTTTTCCACCGGATGACTGTTTACTTCTTTTGAACTAGCCATGTAGCTTTAATTGCTACATATAATCAAATAAGGGCAAGGTTTATATAGAAGCTTATACAGTGTTATTGTTTTTTGACAATTTATTAACCATGTTTTTTTAATAGTCATTTTGGTTAATTTGCTAAATATATAATTATTCAGGATCTTTATCATAATCCTAAATTATAAGTTAGTAATGGCACAAAAGGCCTAGTCACGTAGACAAGCTTAGTTTTATAAACCAGGATTTTACAGAATCGAGGTATTAAGGTTTGAATTAAAGTTCGCTACCTTTTCTTGATATGGAGTTGTAGGCTACCACTGTCTTTAGTCTCAGAGGACGTTAATTATAGCCTGTGGGCACTTCATCCTTAAGGGATGATTATATAAATAAGGGAATTTAGAATAACCCAATTTAAGAATGACTTATGTGGTTTTGTCGGATCACATTTGTCAAGCATGTTAATATGCTTTCAGATGTTAAGGTTTTGAATCTTTTGAATAGGTTTTACCATCTTGGCCATGTCTGCAATGACATTTAGGCTAGGTTTTACCTTTAAGATTCTTTTTAATATTTAACGCAGAACAACCCTAAATTGAGAGGTTAATAAGGATCTGAATCTAATTGAGGAACTACCATCTTGGTCCAGTCTTAAGGTGACATATGACTAGGACTTGTCCATTTTTAGATTTTGCCATTTTATTATAATGGTAGATCTTTTAATGGGAATGTTATTTTATTTATTTCATATTTTATGTTTATGCACATAATTAAAAATGAAAATTTAAATTAGCCATTCCATAAAATTCAACAAGTACAATTTTGCCCTAAACGGGACTTCTACAAAATAACACGCCCACGCAGGAGCTTAACCAAACAAACATACCCACGCAGGGGTTAACAGAAAAAAACATGCCCACGCAGGGGCTGAATACTAAAAGACATACCCTCACAGGGGTTAAACAAAAAGGCATACCCACGCAGGGGCTGGATTGAAAATAAGGAAATACACCCAACAATTTAAAGGATTCAATGGTCCTTCTTGCTCTTTCCTTTTATTAAACTTGTCAATCCCTTGAAGAAACCTTGTCGTTCCCTACGATCTCTGTGAACTTCTTGCTCAACCTGGTCCAGTCTTTGGAGAATCTCCTCCCGTTCTGGCGGGGAAACCGTGGTACCTGCGGCTATGGCTGATGTGGAGGTCGAAGAGGCGGTTGATGTTGATATCCATAAGCTGGGTATCCAACTCCCCAAGGAGTTTCGTAAGGCCCTTCGGGGTTAAGAGCATTGTAGTTCCACGCTGCCAGGTATGGGTCGATCTCAACATAATTGAAGCTGGTGTGAGCCGGCTGCTCAAAGGGATTATACGTTGCTGGGCCAGCGTACGTGGGAATTGGGTTGTCAAAACCCAACGGTGATTGCATAACAGGTGCAGAGTTCATTTCCGGGATGGGGTTTGAAGGTCCCCCCATCTGCTGGTCTTCCTGGAGTGGCGGGTAGTGGCTGCCACTCGATGGTTGAGGGGTGCTGATATGCACTCCTCCTCGCATGGACAGCCGTGCGTTCGATCTCCTTCGCCTTGGTGGCTCAGGAGGCTGTTGCTGAGGTGGTGGCGGTGGGGGTGGGGGTGTAACTGCCATGAAACGTGAATCCCCGAAAGGATCCTGCTGCTGCTGATGAGGCGTTGAATGGTAAGAGGGTGTGAAATACCACTCATACTGGTTGAACCTTGCTTGGTAACTGTCAGGACCACGGTAGGGTGATCCATGAAAAGATGACCCATCAGAAATTTCTATGGGATGTGTGGGGGTACCAGTCGGTGGTTCGGTAGGGTCAGTTTCCTCATCCATATCCATGGCGTGATCTCCAGAAAAGTGATCTTCGGATCCCAATGGGTTAACACCCACTGGTTCTTCGAGGTAATTTGCCGGGTTGAACCGGCTTCGGAAGATATATGACGGGTTATCAAAGGAGTGACGAGAGTTGGACCTCAGGAGAGGGACAAATGAAGGCTGTGGGTTTTCGGGCTCATTTTCTGAATGGGGTCTAAAAGAGTGAAGATAAGACGGTGACGAGCTTAACGAGACTGACCGCCTCGCTGGCTGCAGATGTGTCCTCCAGTCCCCCTGGGGACTTGTACGTATGTTGATGGGTGAGGTTCGTCTTTGAGACTGCCCGGCCTCGTGGTCGTGGCCTGCTACAGGTGCCTTTCCTTTTCTCCTAAAGAATCTTGGTGGCATATTCAAATCTGTCAACATAAACAAAGATAGCAACAAAATATAAAAGACAAAAATAAAACAAAATCAGGATTTGTCCTATGTTCTTTGTCTAGACTTGAAAATTTGAGGAATGTGCAATTGTGTAACTGAGATTAAACACAAAAGTCTAGTGTTTAATTCACTCAGAGTTGGCTCTGATACCAACCTGTCACACCCCGATATTTCCATGTATTACCGGTGGGCCCGGTGGGGAGTATCGTGACGTAGTTGATATCATCATAGTCAAACAACACAAATTTAAATACACAACGGAAGCAAAAGATAGATTCATTTCAACTTTAATAAATTGTAATATTAAGTATCACAGATAGTTGAAACGGATCCACAGGCGGATCAAAATAAAAAGGAAACATTGTTCAACAGTTTTATGACATCCAAGCTTGCGAGACTTATTGTGAATGCTAGGAGAAAGCCAGCCTATTTCGAGTAGTACCTCCACTTAACCTTTTTGGCAAAATACGTCAGTTTACACTGGTAAATACAATTAACTGACTCATTTTGAAAAGGTTTACAAAATTTGATTTGAATACACGTGGCACAGAACTTTTATAACTTGGGATAATTATTTATATATATAATCTTGTAAAAGGATTACATGTTCCTTATACGTTCAGTAGCCCGGATTGAATACCGGGTTAAAGATTAATTGACACACCACATGATATAATCCCGCGGCAGGTTATTCCCGAAACCAGCGGTTATACCTTATTATTTATAAATACACTAACGGGTGTACGCCTACACCCGTGTGTTAAGGTCATGGCCATTTCTTTGAATGATGCCAAGGATATCCGGGACATGGTCATTAACCCCCCAAAGGCTTTAAGCAAAAAAACATTTTCAAACGGGACATTTCAATGATTTAACTTTCATAACATTAAAAATTCAATGCCCGACCAAGCGGTATTTTATATACCGTACCCCAAGCCCGTATAAGGGAAAATAAGTTAAAAGTATTTACCTGAGCAAATTTATACAATTTATCCCAGCCGTACACCACCAAGCAAGTACAGGTAGCTTTTACTGGGCTCCTAATATGGAATGAAGGTTTTTAATAACCTATTAGAATCCTAACGGGTCTTTCATTAAGCTTAGGCTTAGACCGGTTAGTTTTAAAAGGAAGACACGGTCCAAACGCATGATAAGGCGAAGACCAGTTTCGAATGTGGTTTTGACCTGACAAGTTTGTATGCTTGTTTAATATGGGTCACTTAAACACATTCTGGATTTTGAGACAAAAACGATATGGTTTGACCCGTTTCGGCTAAATTATGCAACTAGTTACATAAGCCGATCCGAACGCGAAAAGTGCGTAACGGTTAACCATATGAGTCATATACAAGTTTCCTAAGTTAATATGCCTTAAATATGTTGTGACATCAGTAAGATATCTTCCATTATGCCCAAAACGGATTTAAACTCAAATTACGCTCCGTAGGGGTATTTTGGTCAAATTAAAGGTTATAAAAGAGTTTAAATATAAATCTGAGTTTAAAACATCAGTAGGTATCAAACCTTATATGTTTAAAATAGTTTTGTATACTTATTATGCGTTAAATATGCTTAAAAGGCGATTTGGAGCCATTTTCGGGTTCTATATAGAAATCTGATATTTTTACCATTCCAGAAGGCTTAAAGTACTTTATTAATCATTTAGAATTAGTAGAAAAAGGTTTGGGATCAAACGGATTTGTAATACTCACTTTATAGCTTAAAAGGGCAAAACCGACAATTACCGGATCAAGCTTAGAACTCTATGTTATGCTTAGCCTAAAAATAAATAAATAAAAATCTTCAAAAATCCCAAAATATTATTTTATATCAGTAGGTATAAAGTTTGGTATCGAAATTTGGGTTTAGATAGGCTATGTGCTAATTACACCGTTTAATTACTAAAAAAGGCTTTCTAATTAACTCTTAATCTAGACCTCAAACTGATGTCAAATTTTAGGTGCAAGTTTATAAATCAGTAACTAAGGTTTCTACTCTTTTACATTTACAAAAATCACGTTTTAAGGTCATATGGACATAATAGTCAACATATAAGCAATTAACGGGAACATGCATACGAATCGGATAACTATTGAACCAAGGTGTATAATCACAGAGGATTATACTTATATGAAACCTGGTCCTAACAGGGCTCTATGGCATTTCTAAAACATGCAACATTGGGTCAGAACTGAAAGTCAAAGCGAAAGTCAAACTATACGACTTTCGGTTCCGAACCGAGCCTAAACTGAAAATTGTCGGGTTGAACATGTTTAGACATGTTCTTACATTAATTGCCAAGTTATATTAATGATAAGACAGGTTGCATGGGTTCTACATTGCTCATTATGCATTAATTTGAAAATAAGCTTTCTGTTGACTTTTTGAGATTAACTTCGATTCGACAATTGACATAGTTAGAGTGGGAATCAGAGAGTACCCTTTTAAGGGTTTATTACCCACGTAATTACCTACTTATAGGTACTTTTGATTCAAGATTTGACTGAACAATTATTGATTAATCTCGAATTCAAACCTTAATTACGATGGTTTGACTTTAAGCTAATTAACTAAGCTAAACTGAATTAAGAATGATTAAGGACACTTACAAAGGTCCTAAGTATGATTTGGAACTTAAAGGAACTTGCTTGCTGACCAGGGGAGCTCCAGAGACCAGCTTGAAGTGAGTTGCAAATGAAAGACCAAATGTTGCAACAAGAGATTCTCTTATATAGTGACTTTGATGCATCAAGATCACTCCAAATCAGTCTACAATTGTTGTAAGATGTTCCCAGGTGTCCCTATGATGCTAAAAACCAGTTATAGGGCCCCTGATTTTCGAATACCACTCATATAAGGCGGTGTAACTTGTTTAACTATCCTCTGATGAGCCCAGATACCCTCTTACGGACCGTAAGCCATTTGGGTTTGCGGTCCGTATCCGCTTTTTATTTATTCTTTCCGTCCAGCCTTGCCACCTTACGGACCGTAAGGGATCCCCTTTGCGGTCCGTAAGTCTTCATCAGAAGACAAAATTTGTTTAACTTCTAGGCTTGACCATGCATTCTCTTAGAGCTCGAATTTTTATGCTTTCCCTTTCAGTAGAGGGACCAAGTGCTCAGACTTTGCATGCACTTACACATTTTGGATCTTGTGGAGAGTCTTGTCGTATATTTGAACAAAGCTTGATTCTTTAGAACAAGAATTTTAATTATAAACTCTGTTGTAACATTATTTAGATACCCAAATCTTTATAACTGAATTTATTTAATTTAGGAATAACCGGTTAATTACATTAGATGTTTATCATAATGATTTGAGGTCTTGGGATTTAAAAATTTTCGGTCGCCCAGAGGTGTTTAATAACATGTCGCCCTTTCTAAATCCTACCATACATCTTTTACTTGATCCGGGTTTCCTGGCACGTTTATCTTACATGACACGTGTCTTTATTTTATTGGGCCAAATTTTCGAGGTGTTACAGGTGGTTATAAGGGTGGTAAGAATTATCATAGAAGGAACTTTCAAAACAAGAAGTTTGTTGAGAAAAAGGTGTTTGTAAAAAGCTCAAGTTCTCATTCCGAGCAAGAATCTGAAATTTTTTCAAAATCAAATGAAGTGTTTTTTGAAGAAAAGGTCTCACAGCCTCAGACCGAAGGCACAAGTCGGGTAGTTGACACCCGTACATGCTTTAAGTGCATCAAAGTTGGACATATTGCATGAAAGTGCACCAACTTAAAGCCTAAGTCTGAAGTTGTTGAGAATCAGAAAAGGAAAGCTGATGCAAAAGGAAAAGCTCCAATGGTAGTTGAGAAGAAAGTTTTGAAAAATGAAAACATCAAAGTCAAAACTGAATCTGTTAAGAATATGGTAACTAAAAATGACAAATTTTACAAAAAGGTTGCTACACCTCAACAAGCTTGGAAGCCAAAATCAGTTGAAAAGAAATTAAGTTCTTCAAATCCAAAGGTTTATGAGACAGAAAAACAATCATCCTCTACCAATTCGGTAAAGATGAATGTTCCTTTGGATCACTACGAGAAACTTGAGAAACAAAAGTCTACTACTTCTGAAAAGAAGTATGTACCAAAGAAAGACCAATCATCTGATCAATCTCCTAAAAATAATTTCTTTTTATATAAAGAGGTTGAGATTGGGTCTGAGGAGAGCTTAAAGATGAATGATAAGAATTTTCAGCCATTATATACTGCAACAACTCACCTCAATGTCAAGTTACCCGAGTCGAAAGAGGCTTGGGTGGCATCAAAATCTAACTAAGTATTTGTGATATGTGCAGGAGCTTCCAAGATCCGTTTCACGTTGGATTATGGATAGTGGAGCTTCTCGGCACATGACGGGGAAGAAAACCCTACTGTACGATGTTCGTGGGTTTAATGGAGGATATGTGGGATTTGCTGGTAATCAAGGTGGACGAATAGTTGGTGAAGGAACTTTATCAAATGGTATTGTCACGTTTGAAAGAGTAAACTACATCACTGAGCTTGAAAACAATCTTCTAAGCATATCTCAAATCTGTGATCGTATGTATACAACGCACTTTACAGACAAAGAATGTTTGATCTTGAAACCAGGATTTGTTGTTCCCAAAGAGTGGGTTATCATGAGAGCACCCAGAGTCAATGATTTGTACGTGTTGGACATGAGTGTAGCAACTACTACCACGGGTCAGGCTCACTGTTTTATGTCAAGAGCAACGGAAAAAGAATCACAATTGTGGCATCGAAAGATGGGCCACATTCACCTGCGAAAAATGAATCATCTGGAGCATAACGACTTAGCTATTGGTGTTCATGTAAAAGGTTTTCATCTTGAGGGGGAGTGCATTAGCTGTGTCAAAGGCAAGCAAAAGAAGAAATCTCACCCTGGGAAGAAGGAAAACTCAATCTCGAGACCGTTAGAGAGACTTCATATGGATCTTTTTGGTCCAGTGAACGTCAAAAGCATAACTGGTGATCTCTACTGTCTAGTAGTAACAGATGACTACTCGAGATTTCCGTGGGTATCTTTTCTGAAGACTAAAGATGAGACGTTTGATAGTTTGATGGCGTTGTTCAGAAAAATTGAAAACTTGTACCAAACTCGAATAAGAAGAATCAGGAGTGACAACGGTACTGAGTTTAAAAACAACAAGATGGAAGAGTATTGTGATGAGAGAGGTATATTGCAAGAATTTAGTGCTCCTTACACTCCACAGCAAAATGGAGTAGCTGAAAGAAAGAACAGGACGCTAATCGAAATGGCCAGGACGATGCTTGCTGATTCGAAATTACCAGTCAACTTTTGGGCAGAAGCAGTGTCAGCCGCTTGCTATACACTCAACCGGGTTCTCACAGTAAAGAAATTCAACAAGACGTGTTTTGAGTTGATCAACAACCGCAAACCGAATCTGAAGTATTTAGAACCGTTTGGGTCTCCCTGCACAGTTCTAGACACTTTTGGAAAGTTTGGTGCAACCATCATTGTTGCGGTTCATCACGTTTTGGTTTCGACTCGCTACCTCGATTACGAGTCGCAACCACCGTTTCGACTCGTCCGACTCGCAACCACGTTCCTTAGTCTGATTTTGAGTTGTGACCTTCATCATCGCCATCGACATCATATCTTGCCGGAAACCTGCAACTCCGGTCACTGTTCATCTCGACTTCATCACCATTTTCTTGGTTACCTTCAACTGTCACCGTCATCATCATCGTTCCCGTCGCCACTACACCTCCGGTCATCATCTCCGGTCACCACACCCATCATCCACGATAACCTTCGTCCGATCACGACTTCATCACCTGCAAGCGCTGTCACGTTCACCTCCTTCATACGCCGACCAAACCTTTCATCTTCGTCATCCTCCGATAATATTCTTCGGATAATCACTCTTGGCGGCTGAGGTTTAGAATTAGGTTTGGAATTGTGTTACGAAGAAGAAGACGTACAGTTTCAGTTTTTATTAATAATAATAATAATTATAAAAATCAACAATCATTATATAATTATTATTAATCATAAGGTAATCATTACCTAATCATTACATAATATATTAATATATTAATAATAATAATAATAAGTATTCTTTAAAAAAAAAAAAAAATTGTTTGTTTGGTTTGGTGTGATATCGGTTTTTTACAGGTTTTGAGGTGCGGTTTAGAAAGCGGGTTCGTTAATTAAATTGCTAAGTGTCTGAGTTAGCGAGTACACGGGTTCTCGCTTTGAGCTTGTGTTGAGGAGATTGTTAAAAACACACATTTTTGGGATATCTTCTTAAAAATGTCTTCTAAGAGAGAGGTGCTTGAGCAGGAATTCCAAGGATTTAGATACTTTTCTGGTGAATCTATAGAAGCATTGATTGGCCGGTTTGCTGAACTGCTCTCTAAAATGGAGAAGGCAGAGATGGTGGTGTCTACTCGCATGAGCAACAGAATGCTTCTGAATGCTATAAAAGAGATTCCAGATCAGGCAAACTGTAGTTGGTTTACCAATGTTAATCAGATAATAGTAACAACCGATTGTTACAAAATGAAGCTGGATGAGCTGATTTCACTCATAAAATCGTATGACAATGCTGACAAGCAGTCTACTCAAGGCAACACATCTGATGCATTTTGCTCACCCACTCGTGAAGCAATTTGCTCACCCACTCGTGAAGATATACTTTCTGTCTTTTGCACTCCTAAGTGTAGAGAAAGAAATGAGGCATATCGGTTACACAACGCTGAGTTGATTCAAGACTACAACGACATAAAAAATAAAAATTTTACTTTATCAAAGAATGAAAAACTTTATAAAGATAAAATTGAAGCTCAGCGAAAAGACATCATCAAACTTAAGGATGATGTAAGTGTAAAAACAGCCCATTTCTTAGAGGCACAGGAGAAGGTATGCATTTTGACTAAGGAACTGGAAGATATCAGAGATAGATATCAAATAAATGAACTTAACATTAAAAAATTTGATTCTTCCAGTAACTTAGTCAAAAACTTGTGTAATCAACAGCTCGCATACAAGGAAAACAAAGGGCGTGGTTTGGGATTCAATCAAGTTCCTCCTCCTTATAATGACAACTACACATATTTACCCATGACTGAGGAGGAATTGATGAATGAGAACAAGATGGCTTACGGTCCTAAAACTAATAAGTCATCAATCAACAGCAGACCTGTTGATAAAGAAGCGATTCCTTCGGTAAATCTTGTTTCAAAGGGTACATTTGATCCTAATGCTTCGTCTTCCCTTGCAGATGAAGTTAAAGTTGAAGGTGTCGTTGGAGATGAACAAGCATCAAGTTCTCATGTGTGTGACATTTTTGGCTCATTTTTTCACTCTATGATTAATTTCAGGTCTGATGATTTGGGCAAAAACGTTGATGCTTGCGTAACAGAGACTGAATCGGCAAACGAAACAAATGAGCCAGTTAAACCATCTGATTCCAAATGTGAATCACCTGAAGCAGCTGATTCTGAGAAATTGGAATCAGTTGAGTCTAGTGAATTCAGTTCAAGAGTGTCATGTGCAGAACCGTCCTGTGCTGATAATTCATCTGATGATTCAGCTGAAGTTTCTACTGAAGTTTCTGGTGTTTTATCTGATAAACCAAAATTCTCCGATTCTGTCAAAGCTGACGACATGAAGGAAGAAGTGAAGACTAACGTGAACAAGGCTCCTAGTACGCAAGCTAAAAAATCTGAACCTTCTGTTAGTGATGAAAAGGTTCAGATCAAGCAACAAGAGCCGAAGCGAGCAGGTAAAGGACGCGAAAAGAAGAAGTCTAAACATCAAAGACAAGCAGGCTCTCCACAGTCCTCAACGGGCAGCAATAGTCCTCAAAAGGCCCGTGTTGTGAAAAATACCTTTGTTAAGCCAGTCTGTAATGGCAAATGTGAGAAATATGCATTTGACTGTGCTAACAAGGGTTTCAGAAAGACTGGTGAGATTTCTGAACAAGACTTGCAGTCTAAGGAAAACAAGAAGAATCAAAGGAAATCTCCACCACAGAAGGCCCCTGCAAACGACAAGTACAGGCACCCAAATTCATCTTCGTCTGCAGGAAATGTGCAACACAAACAAGCACAGAAAGGACCGGTTCGTCCTTCAGGGCCTGCAAGAGCAAATCCAACTGATCAGAATGCTTTCTACATGAAGAGACAGACATGCTTCAATTGCGGCATTGCTGGTCACATTGCTCGAAATTGCACACATAGTCCCTATGTACCCTATTATATGCAAAATCAGAGGGTTACATCAAAGGATAACAATCATTCCAAGCCAATGAAGGTATCATCACCTAAGGCAATGAAGAATGTGAATCCCAAGGTTAAACCTTCTGATGGGGATTGGAACGCTGCTAAAAACAAACGCAAGGCTGTTCAAGAACAAAAACGTTTTTCTAAAACTAATAAGCCTGAATTAGCTAAAGTTGCTCAACCGAAGGCAACAAACACGTTTGTTAAACCGAAACAGATTTGGAAACCCAAATCCAAAGCAGCAACGTCTCCAATTCTTGAAACAAAAGGGGACTTGTGTTTGAAAGAAGTGTCTTATTTTGATGCTTCAGGAAATCCCAGGACCACGATGGCCTGGGTACCCATGTCTTACTAATCTCCTTACCTTTCAGGAACAACCAAGGAGGAGCTGTTGACAATCTCTGGAATGTTGATAGCGGTTGTTCCAGAGATAAAAACGGGTGACATTTCACTGTTGCAAAAAGTTCAATTTTTTTTTACAGATGATATGTTTCCTTTGGAGGAGATAACAGAAGTAAGAAATGATCAGCAAAAGGTACCGTTTAAATTCAGTACTTTGATTTGAATATTGATTAGTCTTCAATCTAATGACGGAACGGTTAAGCAAAAATATTTTTCTCTTTTTCTTAGTTTATAACTTTGTACATACTGTGTCCTTTCTCTAGTAAATGGTAAATTTGCGCAAAAATACAAGATTTATGCACAAATTTAGGGGGGGGAGAGGAACATATAGATCGATATAGAGTTTAGGGGGAGAAAACTCAGAAAATACAAAAAGAGTTTGCTGTAAATATGTATTGTTTTAGGGGGAGAAAAAATGAGAAAAATACAAAAACATTAGAAAATGAAAAAGCCAAAAAGAAAGATTTCATGTTATGGGAAGTGAAATAAATGTTCGTGTTAAAGGGTTTTGACTAACACATGTAAGGTGCCATAGCTGAAAAGACTAGGATCTACTGCGATATGTCGATAGGCTTGACGCTCAACATGATAAAAGATACTAAGTGATATAAACATAACGAACTATGTACCATGTGGGTAACATACCAACGGCGTATGATTTTATGGTCTTAAATCTTGCGTTGATAGATAGCCAACATCTGAGGTTTCGGATCTTTATATTGTTGAATCATCCGGGGATATCTTGGCTGTTCTTCTGTTCAGAACTAAAATTGTACATGACCCCAGGAAAGAAAGTCACTTGGAATTAGCTCATTTCTATTTGAATGTTTGTATGTTGTCCCGATACACACAATTTTGATCTGATTCTGAAATCTTCTCTGAAAAAGTCGTGTACCTCCTCTGCTGCATCCAGATATATGCTGACCTGGAGGTGCTAGGCAACGACAGCTTTTGCTGCATCCAGATACATGCTGACCTAGCTGTACGTTGTCGCGCTATAGATCTAATACACCCGAAAGAGGCCCTCAAGTGCCCAAAAGAAACCCAAGAAACTTATATCAAATTGAGAAAAACTCATTTGATCTATATATTATACCATCTCTACTTAAGATCTATTCTGTTCTCTTCTCAATCTATTCCCAGTTAAGATTTCAGAAATCTGGATTGGACTTGTGAAATATGTGGTAGGGAAGCTACTTGCATGATAGAGTGTGCTGTTTATATTTCCAGGATTTGATTAGTATTTATTTGGGTGTTCATTGTTAATAAATCAAAACATGATAAAACAGATTATATGCAGACCTAGACACAGTCAGGATATCTTAAAGGATGACATCAGTATACTCACCTGCTACGATGAATCGTTGTGCTTACCTTGATCGCGGGGGTATGCCTTGGAATGGGACACACGGGTATAATAGTATAATATAACCTAAAGCATATCACGAAGTTGAAAAATTGAAAGTTGAGCGTTAAAGTTTAAGTGGACAAACATATTGGCAATCGCATAGACCAGTTTGATTAGGCTCGTACTGAAAAGTGTTCCTTAGTCTGCCTGAGAACGAATTTTGATCCCATTGCAATTGTAATTGTATATTATGATAGTTGTTTATATTTTGAGTTTTTATTTGCTTTTAGTTCTTAAATTAAAAATTAAAAAAATAAAAAAAAAAATCGAAAAATCAAAAATCCAAAAAAAATAGAGTGTTTATTTGTTTTCTTAAAATTAAAAAATATAACCGTTCTTGAAGATTTGACTGGTCATCAAAAGTTGAAAGAATTTAAATTGTGAAATCCGAGTACAAGTACTTGGATGTACCTAGTGTTCATGTGGTACGTTCCCCTGTTGCATAAGAAATGTTTGCTTATGAGTTTGTGAGTATGTGCAGAACTTGATTTCAATCAAGAACAGGGGTTGATGAAGACTAAGATGCTGTTAGTTGCTGAAGAAGCCTGAAGCAGCACAACAACAAGATGTACCTGAGTCAGAAGAACCGGATACGAAACGCCGTCTGACAGTGAAAGTACATTTGAAGAAGTACCGTGAACCTGCTTGAAAGAAAAAGATTGAAGAAGAAAAGAGTTGTTGAGAATCCTCCTCTCACATTCTTTTTAACAAGATTTTCAAGCAAAGCTGATCGAGATCCTGATATGAAGCTAACCACAAGAGCTGAAGAAAAGAGACCCAGTGCTGAGAGTTCAGAAGTCAAGAACTTCCACAACATCTGCAGCATTATGACAACCATAGACTTAGTTGAAGACGTTGCTGAATTCATGTTATGAAGACAATTTGATGGCATCAGTCTAGGGGGAGATTGTTAGGCCCTAAAGTGTGAGACTGACGCATCAAATTAACACAACGGGTTATGGTTACGAGCTGGGCCATACCGGGTTAGTTTATATTAGGTTGTGGACCTTTATAGGTCACTTGGGCTAAGCTTTAGGCCATGTGGGCCAAGCAGGCCCAAGGGAAGCCCATGTAGGGAATTGGGCTTGAGTTAGTATATAAACAAGTTTTTAACTTGTTTTTAGGTTTGATCATCATTGTTACATTTTCTCTAGAGAGAGAGGCGATTTGGTTGTAGAACACTTGTACTAGACGGTTTTGCTAGTTGATAGTAATAGAATCGTGTGCAAGTGTTTAAAGGTGATTCGTTGTGTTCTTCGTATTTCATATTTTTCGTGTTTATTCTTGAATCACATCAAGTTTGGATTCCGCACAAACTTGGTGTTGTTTGATATCATTGAAAGATCCGTTTCACGGGACTTACACAATAATACATAGAACGGCACAATGTGATTATAATTAAGCAAGGGATTGTTGTTTAACAAAATTATGGAAATATTAGAAAACCAAACCATAAACAAGCACTAGATTAAGAATCCGGATAGTAATGGAGCTAAACGGCACAATGTGGCTTGAATCCGGGTCAAAAGCAAAGCCTCCGGAGCCTGTAAAATCGCCTGTGAAGCTCCAAAAATTCCAGAGTTACAAACATAATGTTTCTGCATGTATTTTATATCTTTTTGAATCCGCACGGTCGTGCCAATAAAGTGCACGACCGTTCACTTTATGCATTATTGGAGTTACTGTTCACCATACCGCATGACATCATCTTATCTTGACCGTCTTCGATCTCGCACGACCGTTCACTTGGAGGCACGATCGTGCATCTCCGGGTTCTTGTTGCAAGGACTCTTGAACGGGCAGTGCATTTCCGGGGTTGGGCTGATGATCGGATCTACACGGCGTGCAGTCAACTGCACGACCGTTCGTCTCCGGGATATGCTTGCACGATGGATCGCACCGTCGCTCATTGTCGGGCTGGGCTGTTTTGTCGGATATGCACGGTCGTTCTACTAGTCGCACGACCGTGCCAAATGCCCAGGTCAGAATCTTCACAGAATGTTCGCAGCTTTGTCGTTTCGTCCGGAAAGTCTTCGTTTTCACTATCATCTTGTCTGGTATGTTGTTTTAGGCCTGTAAACAAAAGTATACATGATTAAGTATTCGATTCACGGGTTTACGACCGAAAACGCATAAAATGGGGGTAAAATGGGGGACTAAAATATGTATAAATTGGTGAATATCAATCCTCAACGTCTAATCAAATCAAAAGGTTAGAAAAATGTTTTAAACTAGAAAATAAAAACTAACTAAAATGCTGAAAAATAAAATAAAAGTAAAAACAGATAGACAAGATTAATCACTTGGCTCCGACTCGTGTTTAGTGTAACCTTTGATTATTTCTTCACTTTTGCACTTTTTAAGAGATAATCTTAGTTATTGTAGTAGGCCCCTCTTTTGAAGGTGACGTTACCCTCAACCCAGTAGTTTGAGTCAGCAAGGATACAATCCTAAAGGGTCGGATTATTGAAAGATAATTAATTAAGTTATTAATGCATATTATGGTAGGCCCCTCTTTTGAAGGTGACGTTACCCTAGGCTAAGTAGTCTGAGTCAGCAGGGATACAGTCCTAAGTAGCCGGGTTAAAGTATTAGTAGTAGCTTACATATGAGGGGATCAAAGAGTTTGGACCCCCGCCATCCAATACCAGCGGGTATTGAAGGAGGTCCAACTAAATTTGACCCAGGTCCTTGCAGGATCTATACACTGAACAAGGCAAGACTCTTACCAAACCGTTCCCTTAACCCCCGACTAGGTAGCCAACATACCTCTATATAGACCGTGGAGATATGAATGGTGAAAATCTTTTATTTTATATAGACAGTAAAATAATGCCAAGACACCACGGACAAACGATAAGGAAGAATCACCTTCAACATAAGAAACTAGTTATTAAAGTCATTAATACATAACCAAGTAAAAAGTGCGAAAAGATTAAAAATAAAAAGTATTACACTAGACACTTGTCTTCACCAAGTGATGTAAGAGACTTAGGCAAACATGGTCTTAGATTGTCAAGAACTCTTACGATCAATCTTGGATCCCGAGACGACTCACACACTCTATGATGGACAATGGATGATGGTGGTGGATGATGGTGTTGTGATGGTGGTGGGTGGTGGGTGAAGTGTGAGAGAGGTGGTGTGCCACGAGATGGTTTGCAAATGAGCCAAGCACCCCTATTTATAGCCTGAACAGTAGCTCGGGCACGACCCCGTGTCCATTGGGCACGGCCCCGTGTCCATCCTCTTCTCTGTCTTCATTAATTGCAGTTTGTCTGCATTCGTTGACCACGCCCCCGTGTCCACTGGGCATGCCCCCGTGTGCAGAAGCATATCTGTACTATCAAGATTTGTCTGGGTTCTGCGAATCTTATAGTTGACCACGGCCCCGTGTTCGCTGAGCACGGCCCCGTCGTGGGCGATAGAAGCTTCTATAGCTTGTCTTTTATGCTGGCACTTGGGCACGCCCCCGTGTTCACTGAGCACGGGGCGTGTTCAGCCTTCTGTTCTTTTGTTTTGCTTGGGAAGATGCTGTCGGGGAGGTCGGGCATGCCACGTTTGTTCCTTTTCTTGTATTTATGTTAGATTTAGCTGTCTTTTTGCTTCTTTTGTTAATTTGAGCTCATTTAATCCTGAAAATACAAAAGGAAGACAAAAACACACTTTTTCCAACATTAGTACTAAAAAAGGGTTAGTTTTATGCCACAATTGATGTAATTTATATGTTGCATTTTGTGCACATCAAATACCCCCACACTTGAATTTTGCTTCCAGAATGCTTCCTTTTGCAATACTTGCAATAGGGTGCAGAGGTAGAACCTACATTTTTCCCTCGGTTGAAATTTCCAGAGCGAAATTCTTGGGTAAGCCTTTGAGCTAGGTTCTTCCTCTGATCCTCTTCTCGTGTACGCACTAACTCATCTGTCAAGGTATTTGCTAGTTCTACAGCTTCTTCTACGGTTTGAGGTCTAGCTGCCTTGACTACATGCCTTATCTCACCAATTAATCCCCAAATGTAACGGGAGATTAATACTGGTTCAGGTGATGCAAGGATTGGTACTAACCTAGCATATTCGAAGAATAACGTAGTGTACCCCTTACTATCCACTCCAGTAATCCTGAGATTTAGAAATTTATTTGCTATTTTTTCCTTTTCATTGGGAGGGTAGAATTTCCTTTCTACCATGTTTTTAAATTCCTCCCATTCCATATTGTAAACCCTGTCACTTCCCCTAGACTGGAGGATAGTGTTCCACCATTCTAAGGCTAAATTCTTAAACAAATTAGAAGCAAACATTATTTTATCCTCTTCCGTGCACTTGCTTATTCTTAAGACTGCCTCAGTCTTTTCTATCCAGCGTAGAGATGCAACGGCCCCTTCATTGCCCGAGAATTCCATTGGTTTACAAGACCAGAATTCTTTATAAGAACAACCATAAGGCATGGTTCTTCTTCTTTTGGGAATGGGCGCTTGAAGTATAGGTCCATTATTCACGCTGTTTTGTAGGATCATTTGCACGACCAAAACGAGTCGTTCAGAAGAGTTCTATCCAAGATGAAAGGCGGAATCAGACGTATCGGAGTTATTTCAGCTGAATTTGCACGTAGAATCACTTTAAACTGTCTCTGTATTGATATCAGATCGTTTTACAATGCTGGAGACACTTCGGCAGAGCTTCGCTACCGGAATCGAAAACGTTACAAATGAAATGACAAGACATGTATTTATAGGCTAGCCATTCCGCACGAAACGGTTCAAGCGAAATGGTCAGATCCATCTCGTACGAAATGGACATTGTTCATTTCGTGCGCAATGGCATTTTTCCATTTCGTGCGAAATGGTTCACACCTATATGATTCTCATTTTTCTCGTACAATGTGCCCTGATCTATCTAATCTAATACAAGGATCGTTTGCACGACCAAAACGAGTCGTTTAGAAGAGTTCTATCCAATACGAAAGGCGGAATCAGACGTATCGGAGTTATTTCAGCTGAATTTGCACGTAGAATCACTTTAAATTGTCTCTGTATTGATATCAGATCGTTTACAATGCTGGAGACACTTCGGCAGAGCTTCGCTACCGGAATCGAAAACGTTACAAATGAAATGACAAGACACGTATTTATCGGCTAGCCATTCCGCACGAAACGGTTCAAGAGAAATGGTCAAATCCATTTCGTACGAAATGGACATTGTTCATTTCGTGCGAAATGGCATTTTTCCATTTTGTGCGAAATGGTTCACACCTATATGATTCTCATTTTTCTCATACAATGTGCCCTGATCTATCTAATCTAATACAAGACTCGATACAAGACGAAGTCGACAGACATATGCACCAAGATGTTTTCTGGTTCGGAAGGTCGTTTACTATCACGGTTACTTTTATTATCAGCTTCCCTAACCGTTTGAATAATAAATGGCATCGCATCTATTATTCCTTGTGCCACTATGTGTTGGATGGAACTGTTGTCCACTTGGTTTCCATTATTGTTGTTGTTCGGGTTATCGTTATTCAGATTATTGTCATTCTGATTTTCTGGGTTATTATCCGGGTTTTCTTGATTCACTTGGTAGGCCATCTGAATTTTAAACAATTATCACGTATTAATATCACAAGAAAATATTTAATATAACCAATCACATAATACGCATTTTGGTCAAAAGCGTCGATCATTGCGACTTACTCTATTTTTATATAGTATGCATCTAATACAAACTTAGAACTGGAAATTTAAAATTACAATACCACTGAAATAAAATTTATACTACTAGTAAGCATCCATAGTTTTTTTTTTCACACACACATATCATATATTATTATATTATATCATATCATATCATATCATATCATATCATATCATATCATATCATATCATATCATATCATATCATATCATATCATATCATATCATATCATATCATATCATATCATATCATATCATATCATATCATATCATATCATATCATATCATATCATATTATTACTACCACCACCATCACTTTCACGGATATGGATTCATCCAGAAATCCATATGACGCTCGTCGTACTTCCAGACGAGTCGTTCTCCTACCTGCCTCATTCTCTCACTACTTTCTAAAATCTCTTCTCCGAAAGTTCGGAGCTCTTGCACATTTTCTGCACTCATTGGGGGTGCATGTGCTGGTACTGGATCTAGGTACTGTGGCTTGGGTTCTTCCCGAGGATACGGATTCTCTAAGATCTCCCTAATGTATTCATCATTATCATAGTAGGGATCTAGATGGTCCAGACCTGGGTAAGCTGCTAGGTTTGGCATGGGTAGGTCTGTTAGGTGGTAGCGTTGCACATAATCCCTATGATCATCAAACCACAGATCGTAGTTTGGGTCTAAGGGATTGGGTGCTGGTACCCTAGGTATCTCCTCTGGATTGAAATCATGCATTTCAACTTGATTTTCTGAGTTGTTTTCTATCTCCATTGGCTGGGTGGGAAACAAGGGTAATGGTTGAGGGGATACTAGTTGTTCCAGGTTTGGATCGGCAGCTGTGGATGCTAAAATATGGAAGTTTGCTAAACTCCTATTAAGCATGTCTTGGGTGTGGGCATCGGTTTCTCTTTTAGCTGCTGCTAGCACTCGTTGTTCTTGTAACTTTTTCATTCTCTTCCTACGCTCATGTGCTCCCTTACTGAACCATCCTCTCTTTTTATGAGGGAATGGCTCTTCAGACTGAGCCTTAAACACGAATATCCCTTCTTCATCATCAGCAGAATACCCTGAGAGGGTAGGCTGTGAAGAGGTGCCTTCGCTTCTAGGTGAGCTGGATAACTGACGATACGCGTTGGATGGTCCTTGATCACTCATACTGTAAACTAACAAATAGTCAAATAACACACAACAATAAAATACAGATATGCACGTATTTCCGTAATTTATTTCCTAACACTTTAAATAATATCTTGGTGTCAGCATAATACTTCTGTGGCTGAATCAGTGGCTTAGCTCTGATACCACCTTCTGTCGCAACCCCCGCCCCCTTATCTGTCCCGGGAACGGGCGGCCACGAACTCAGTATGTGTGTTATCGGTGATTATCGTTATTTGGTAGCAGAAATTTCATCAGGACCGTAGTTAGTAAATATTTTATCAGAGTAAATACCACACTTTATAATATTACACATATTGGGATAAAACCCAAGTTTTCATTACACACTGATTTGTAGAGATAATCTCCATTTTATTAAATAAAACATCTTCTTTTATTTAGGTAACTTTTATAGCCACTTTTTCCAAGCCTTCAGTGCTGCCAGATGGCTTCTATGTTGGCTTTTACATTTTGTTACCTGAAACGCGTGTGAAAACATTTTGTCAGTGGGAAATACTGGTGATTGAATCCCAGTTTAATCAAGAAGAGTTTTATCAATTAACACAGTATTGAGAGCGATTACAATGTTTACATCTACACAATTACTCATTCAGTACTGTCAATCCTGACTGGTGGGTCATATTACCCATTGGCTAACTCTTTGTCCAATGGTAACATGTTCCACATTTTGTATACAAAACCCCAACATACCGGCAGTAATTGAAGAATTACAAAGACTCAATCACTACTTAATCACATTGTAAAATATTTAAGGTTTTTTGCGAAAACAATTTACAAAAAGGAGATTACTCACATTGCTGTCTTAGGTTATCCTTTAGGGTTTCCTGGTGATTATCTATAATTTACACAAATGCACACGTGTTAGTATAATAACTCATTATTTATATTAATGATACCCTCCCCGAGACGACATTCCAACGACTACGTCGGGCAGAACCTCGACAGTCGTTACGGAACCCTAGATCAATCAGGCAGCGTATCTAATACGTAACCGGGGTTATGATACTTACAACGGAGCAGAACTTCATTAATTAGGGGGTATTATGCCCGATAATTATGTTAATTCTTCAGAAATTGGAGAGAGAAAAAGGAAGTGAGCGATTTGGGACTGAAGGCCTTCGTTGCAATTTATAGGGCCTGAAATCGAGTTTTACGCGGCCCGCGTAAGACGTAGCAAGGGCGCGTAGGGTTTGTAGACTAGGCCGTAGCCTTTCCGCGTTGACACGTAGCCTTGACACGAGCCCGACACGTGGCGGCTCAGGGGCTCGCCCTGACTCCTTGCTGTCGCGGCCCGCGTAGGTCAAGGGTGTGGCTTACGCGCCCCGCGAGAGACCAATTTTTTTTGTTTTTAATTAATTTTAATAAAAATAAAGGTATTCGGGGTCTGTTTTCGCGTATGGGGTATATTTTAGGACATTTTGATTATATTAGGGGTGTCTAAAATATTTTGGAGGGTTGTTACATTTGGTATGCAATCTTGTTAATCCTTGTTTGCTTGATTAGGGTTTATTCCTTAATGTTTGTGTGTGTTAAGGTTTGTAGCTCTATCGATATCTTCAATTGTACTCCAGATTTTTCTCTCAAGGGTGTCATTAGCTTCACTAGTACACAAAATAGATCTAGGATTCTTGTAAGTGTTGAATCCTTTAGAACTAGTGGTGTGTTCTGTACAGATTATCATGTTCGTGATTTGTTCGGTGGTCTAGTGTGTTTCCGAGAGTTGTCTTGTTATCTGAGAGTTGATTGTTTAAAGATCTTGATTGTAACTCTTTGTGATTGTTGAGGAATTGGTTCATATCACTCGTCTTAGAGGTTGTAGCTCTCGTCTTTGTCAGTTTTTTTTGTCTTAAAGAGAGTTTTTTTTAACAAATAAAAAGTGAGTTGTTTTTTAAATTTTTCTTGGTGGTTGTAGTTTGAGAAAAGTTATGGTGTGTTTAAAAATATAGAAGGTCTTGCTTATAAAACAAAACAAAAAAATTGTAAGAAGTTCAATTGAGCACAGTTTTTCTAAGTGTTTTTCTCTTGTGAGTTCTTCACATCTACATAATTGCTGTGCTAAGATCTAGTGAATCTGATTCGTGTTTAATCTATTAGAAATATGGATTGGAGGTGTGGATTGTCGTTTAATAATCGGTGATTGTAGAGTGTGTTCCTCTTCTAATCGTTATGTTCTTGTCAATTTCGTTCATCATACATTTGTCAATTGACTTTTTAAAAGTGAAAAACTGTGAGACTAATTGAGTATTGAGAATATTTTAATTAGATATTATACTAATCTCAGGTAATTTTTTAAGTGCATTCTCTGTTCTTTCAAGCATATTCACTATTCTAGACCTAGGTTGTTGATTTTCATTGAATCCGTTGTAATTGTTAGGTTAGAAGATTGATTATCATTGTTATAAACAATGTTTGTTCGTGAGGATTGAGTTCTATTTTTTGACTTGAGAGTTCTTTGTGTATTATTCACTGGATTCTTGTGTTCTTGCTAGTTTTATCAAGTTGTTGAAGATTTACTGAGATTAAGTCTGATTGATTACCATTTTTCGAATATTATTTGTTTTGATGCTTCATCTAATAAACAAGTTTGACTAAATGGAAAAGTTGTTTTTGATATTGTTTTCTGTTTACATCAGGTATCAAAATATGTGTTTGTGTCTTGAACGTTTTTAAAATGTCTTTCGACTGTGGTCTGTATGTCTACTTGTCAATAATGTTGTTGAATGGCTAGCTTGACCTATTTGTCTTATTGGTTGCTTAGTCGAGCTATGTGGCTCACGTATTTTGATCAGCCGTACTGTCAGGATTGTTTTTGAATGTTTTTACAGCATTGTATTTGTTCTCGTGTGTGAGATGTATTCTATTTTTTGACTTGAGAGTTCTTTGTGTATTATTCACTGGATTCTTGTGTTCTTGCTAGTTTTATCAAGTTGTTGAAGATTTACTGAGATTAAGTCTGATTGATTACCATTTTTCGAATATTATTTGTTTTGATGCTTCATCTAATAAACAAGTTTGACTAAATGGAAAAGTTGTTTTTGATATTGTTTTCTGTTTACATCAGGTATCAAAATATGTGTTTGTGTCTTGAACGTTTTTAAAATGTCTTTCGACTATGGTCTGTATGTCTACTTGTCAATAATGTTGTTGAATGGTTAGCTTGACCTATTTGTCTTATTGGTTGGTTAGTCGAGCTATGTGGCTCACGTATTTTGATCAGCCGTACTGTCAGGATTGTTTTTGAATGTTTTTACAGCATTGTATTTGTTCTCGTGTGTGAGATGTATGTTCCAGTTGCAAATTGTGTGATTTTGTATTTTGTTGGAACTTGTTTTGATGTATCTTGTAGATTGATGTATACATTGTTATCAGTCTTATTGCTTGAATCTTGTGATTCATTGTTTTTAAAAGTCATGTGACATTTATGTGTTATCAGATATGTATCTGATGATTCTTGAACAAACATGTATTCCTTTGGTTATTAGGATCGTCGTGTGTTTGTTTTTCTTATAAAGGTTATGCTATCTTAAAGATGTAATCTTCCATAGTGTTTGCCTTTATCTCAATGGTCTACGAGTCTTCGTGTTTTGAGTCCGACCGTAGTGAGGTTTTTGTAGGATCATTGTGTTGGTAATCTTATTTGTTTCTTATTCGTCTCTTTGAGACTTCATCGCCGATCGTACTGATGTTAGTTCACTGGTCTAGGTGATGCTTGTTTTTCTTCCATACTGGTCTTGGGGCGTTTGTAGATTCTTCGTGTTGTTGAGTCTAGTCTCTTTAGATCGTAGTGTTAGTTTCTATCAGTTCTTTGTGTTGTTAATCTTCATGTTGTTAATCTGATTTTATACCGACTTATTCTGTAATTGCACTGGCTTAGAGCTGTCGTTAGATTCTTGTATTGATCGAATCTAAGCTCTTAAGATCGTAGTGCCGATCTATATCAGATTTTTATCTTTTTAATCTCATAATTGGAATACAGTCATATGTTTCTATTATAATTGGAATATATTGTGTAATTGTTTTCTGATATCTTTATTGAATCATGCGATTCAAAGTTTTCAGATGTTATGAGGTTTTATAGTCCGGTGACTATTTGGTTTTATGAGATATGTTTCTCATGTGTTTGTTGAATCAAGGGATTCATTTTTCCTCATAATAAGGTTTCTAGTTTTGTTTGTTTTCTTGTGTAAGAACTAAGACTACCATGTGTTTGTAAGAATTACTTATGAGATATGTTTCTCATGTGTTTGTTGTGGGAAAGTATATACAACTAGCTTGTTTACAATTTGAAGGGGGGGGGGGGGGGGGGGGGTGTTGAAACTATAACAATTCAAATGGTTATAACAATTCAAATGGTAGTTTTAGTTCTTTATTTGTTTGCCCAGATATATGTGAATTAATTGGGCTTGAAGCCACCAGTATTGGGCTTGAAGCTGTACACATGGGTATTGGGCTCGAAGCTGGTTTGGAGTGTTCGTGGGCTGCTGTGATTATGATGTTGTGTTCTTGGGCCACTAAGTATTGGGCTGGACTGTCATAGAAGACACCAGAAGTTGTGATGCGAATGGATCGGTTTTTAGGCTACGTTACAGGATTTTTCTCTAGAAGTTTTCTCTCTTTAAAGATATTTTCTCTCTCTGAAGTCTTCTGTACAGAGAACTTGGTCTTTCTCTCCTAGGGTTACACACTGTATGATCTTTCTTGATGATCTCGTGTTAAGATCTAGTGTTAGAGTGTTGGATATCGTCAAGTTGATGATCCACTTGTGAGGAGTGAGTTGGTAGTTCATTCTCTCTACATATTTCTTAGATTCCTGCTAACTTTTATAAATAAAAGAGTTTTGATCCATGTTTTTGACAGGATATAACACCAAACCACTAATATACAACGAAAATGAGCTCTCAAGGGATATAACACTAAACCGCTTATATACAAAAGAAAATGAGTCAATGAATACGAGTCAACAAGTGAGCATGTATATGTTGTTTGAAATTTTATAAATAATATTATATTATGATTAATATAATGATTATTTAATAATTAAGTCAACATGAATGAGAGATTTTAAGCGTTAAGTTTGTGTGTTGGAACCATAAATATGTGAAAATTTGAGCTTGTCCCACATAGGTGGAAAGATAAATCTTTTGTGGATTTATAATTAGAATTCTCTACAAAAATGTATTCTTATGTGAAAACTCATACCCAGTGGTAGCCAGGGGTGCGTAGCACCCGATATGCGTCCGCGCCCGGAACCGGGACGAGGGCGATGGGCCCAATGTGGTCTGGTAGGTGACTGTTTAGATTCCTACTGGTCAAGTTGAATTAAGTTCTCATAATTCATTGTCATTTAATTTGGGACTTAATTTTTATTGAATTTTGTATTCAATTTTGAACTTTCATTTTTGGAATTCTAAACAACATTATATACAAAGCTTTGTGCTTTGTTTACAAGACACAGAATACTAAAATCGTATGGTTCATACAACACTCACATCAAACGATTTCCCTAACTTTGCATCTCTGTACACTCTTGTTTCAGGTGCTAGGCTAATCCCGGCAGTACAATCTGCTTAGTCTGTTGTACCCTGGGAAACAGACGGGTTCACCTGGGTGGCCCGAAATCTGTTTTAAGGGAAGCGTCTTGAACGTGCCTCAACCAAAATCTCGTCTTTTGTCTATTGTTTATTTTCTTTCGTTGTAATCAGTTTATGGATTATTATTTCTTTCTGTTTGTAAGTTTGTTCGTCGTAATTAGCACCGTTCAAAAAAGTTGTAATTAGCAATGGAAATTAATAAAATTGTATTTTCTTTTATTTTGTGAACGGTGCTCCTACATATGTGTCAACAAACTTGAATCCGGCTTGAAAATTTATACGAGTCAAGCATTTGCAATATCGAATTTTATATAAACAAGCAAGCTAGCTTTAATTTGAAATCGGTTTTAATATTTATACAAATCAGCAAACTCGAGCCATAGAGCAACTTGTAAGTTGTAAACTATTTAAAAAAGGATCATATATTGGTAAAAGTGTCTTGATTCCATGTATTAAGATGAGCCAAGTCAATTATGATTTACATTTTACACCATCATCGAGTCCACGCTGAAATATGAGAACAAAGAGTATAAGTATGTCTTGATTCCATGAATTAAGCGATGGTTTTATTGACCCTATAACTTATTTATAAAAATTGAGTTTTAAAAGATGTAAATTGACCAAAAAATGTAAAATAATCATCCAGTTCGTTAGTTCCTTGTTGAAATGTTTATACTTTTATTTTATAATGATAGAGAATATATACCAATTTGTGATACAACAAATGTTTTTTTGGTATCATTGATTTCTTTTAACCTTTATCTTAATTATTATTATACAAATTAAAAGAAAGTGGTTAGTAAACAAAATTAAAATTATATATGTTATTATATTTTCTCTAGCTTTTAATTATTTTATTATATAAATTAAACATATTTTGTTTTTCGATTATAACTATTATGATATGATGTTTTATAAAATTTTGAGTATGCAGTTTTGGCGTGTCTATTTTCTATCTACGTTTTAGTATTTTTATTATATGTCGACGCCTTTTATCCCTTACATTATTTTAATAATACAAGTAATGCCTTATAAAATTTCGAATATAGTGTAGCAACATGCTTATTTTTATTTATATTTAAATAAAAGTTCTGTTTGAATCGAACGGGTAAAATATAATTGATTTTTTTTGTTTTTCATTGTGACGAACCGAACCAATACCGTTTGAACAACTTCGGTAGCAGTATAGATTATATTTTATAAATTGTAAGCTATAGCGAATGTTGGTACCATACCCTTACTGTGACTAACTAAACTGACACCGTCCTAGCAACATCAACGCCCTGTCGATTTCGACCGAACAACATTGGTACTGGCATCATTATTATTTGAACCAATATTCGTTTTTATGATTTTCGTCTTTTGACTGTTGTAAAACACGTGTTGACATCATTTTGGTCATATCATTACTTTTATTTTTTGGTGTTATCTTTTGGTTACTGTATCGAATGCCGATACCATACTGATCCCATTATGAATCAAACCGATACTGCCGTAGATCCACCGTAACGCGTAAGGAATATTACTAGTTTAGTATTAAATATTGAAAAGTTGACCATTATTTGTTCCGTATTTGACTCTTCGAACACGCTTAAGAGCCCGGAGTGTGAAGTGTGAACATTTGCATTTGCAACCACCCCTCCATATTATTGTTCTTAAAGTAATTGTCACTTTACATATAAGTTATTTATTTTTGACAGATGAACTTCACAACAGGCGGATAATTCATACCCGCAAGACGCAGGCCCGCCACCACTCATTACCAGGACTATGTCGTCTTAATCGGGCCCACGCCTGGTCGAGAGGGGCGTTACGCTGTCCCCGAGAAAATTTTCAGCCTCCTGCCACATGACAGGAGTTGCACCCTCCACAAGAGCCGGCCCTCTGGAGTAAATGCACTGTAGTAGAAAACTCGGGTGAGATCAAGGGTCGAACCTGAGTCCTTCCTCATTATTTCCAATACATCAACCAGCTGGGCTAGAATCATTTGCTTACATATAAGTTATTGATGTGAGTTTTTTTCAACAGAGATTTCAAAACAATGTTTGAATCTGAGAGGTTTTAACAAAATTACCGAATTACAATTTTAGAACCGCTAATCAAGATTTTAGAAAATTTTCGAAATGGTAAAGATAGTTCATAAATATTATACACTAGGATATAGATTCATACATTACATTACATGGGGTTGTAAGTATAATAAAAAAATTAAATAACTGAAGTATTTTTACTACGTACAACAATAAGAAGAAGGTACAATTACAATTACAATTTAAAATTTTCTAAATACTTGTTTCTACAAAGCATTTGTTTTGTTATTTTATCATTTTTATTAAACAGTTAAACCTATCCCTGATATTTAATGCACACACACTCGTTTAGAATACTAAAAACTAATCTTCCGATTCTAGCCTTAAACAACAATAACCACTTTTAAAATTAATATAAAACATGTACAATAAAGAAAATCCTCCCTTGTTTAATCACCCCAATTTGTTATAATTATTGTTATTAAAATATTTTACTTTTAAGCTTTCGAAAAAGTAATGATAACAGATTAATAGTTGCAATAGAATTCTTTCATTCATTAATTAAGTAACAATTAATTTTTTTAAACGACTAATTTCTTTTAGTTCATGTCGTCTGTGAGACTTTAATCCAAAACCATCCATTCCTAACCCAGGTGTTTAAAGGTTTTGTCTTTGTCAAGGTACCATCACACCATTAGTGAGTAACAATTAAAATTCAAATTTAGTATTAATTTTTTTGAAAATAAAAACATTAACATAATTATATCCCATAATTCAAACTTAATTAAAATATGGAAACTTTGAAAATTTTGGTGAGAAATAATATGGTGCTAACACTGTAAATCTTTGTAATCATTTATTAGAATAAAATAAAGGATATGTATAACTAAATACCTGGTTGTATTTACACGATGAGTCTAAAGTTTCGAACCGTGACCAACCTATCATACTCAGATTTTCAATTTGCTAAACCTCGGTTTTCAATGCATAACTTTAAGCAAACACCATAAACCCAAATCAACCGATCTACTTTGTTTTAGATGGTATACATTTACCACACATGTATTAAGATTGTTATGTAAACATAACATTACATGTTATATATTTTTTGTAGCTTTTCTACATTCTATCCATAATTGTTAAAAGCCATCGTCTTCTTCTCCTAAGCTTATTTTCTAGGCGAGGCGAGACAATTGCTCCTTAAGTCAAGGCAATTGCGCTTGATTCTCTAGGTGATAGTTCAAGCGCAAATTTTGGCAAGATTCCTAGATTCCGGAGAGTTTCCACTAAAATTCTCTAAATTCCGGCAAGAGTCCGGCTATATTTCTACTTTTTTTTCTAACGAAAACTACTTTTCAACACTAATCTTCCTATACTAATAAACAAAAATCTTTTTTGGACACATGTCACTCTCTGGTGCTTTCTCACCTTATTTTCCTATTTATCTCCCGTATTAAATAATAATTTCAAACAAAATATTAGATAAGAACAAATATTTAGATACAGATAAACATTTGTTTTTATTATAATCATATTAAATAATAATAATATTAATTTTAAACAAAAAAATAGATAAGAATATAAATGTTTGTTTTTGTTATAATCATAGCAAATAATAATAATTTTTTAAATGATTGAAATTAAGGTAAATTAGGAATTAAAGGTTCCCGTTTGATATATACTTAATAATTGTATTATTGTTTATTTTTCACTAGAATTAAATAATTATTCTAGGTCGGGCATATGCTTCTATCAAATTGTAAGTGTTTTTTACGCATCGCTATAATGGTAGGCGTACTGCTATAATTGGTTTAAACCCATCATTTATTGCACATTGCATCAACATGTAGAAAGAACACCGTTTTTAAATATAACAATGCTATACTCCATTCAAAGAGAATTTAATTCTCGATTTTACGGTATAATTCATAAAAATAAATAAACATATAAAAGCTTGGGGATCGATCTCCACCTTTTTGTACTGTAAACTCTCTTAAACACAAATTTAAGATGAGTATTTTATAAATGAAATAAACAAATAAGCATGAAGGTGCATACAACGAACTAAAATAATTGTGTCTTATAATTTGAATGTATCATAAAAATGGGATTCAACCCCATATAATACATGTGTTTTTAATCTAATAATAAATAAATAACAAAGTAAAATGTTATAATAAGTAAATAGTACATCAAAGTTCATTTTTAAAAGATAAATCTTGATGATTGTATGTGTTAACATATGACATTATATTTTATTCAACACGTGCAATATACGAGTTTTTTTAAAGATATATCTTTTTTATTATTTATTAAATAGAATTACATTTATGCAAAATAAAAAAACAATGTAAAATGTTATAATAAGTAAATAGTACATCAATTTTCATTTTTAAAAGATAAATCTTGATGACTATTTATCTTAACATTTGACGTTATATTTTATTCAACACGTGCAATATACGAGTTTTTTTAAAGATATATATTTTTTATTATTTATTATATAAAATTACATTTATGCAACCAGTGTATTACACGGGGTTCTAATCTAGTATAATAATATTTTACAACTTTAGGTACTGAATATAGATGATACTAAATGTAATACAACAGCTTTAGTTTATTTTAGTTGAAGAATAATATTAATTGTCCAATACATCAAATATTTTTATTTATTTCGTTGTGCGTTTTTTTCCTCAGACCCTCGTTTTTTTTGCAATCTAACATCACAACTTTTTTACTTTCAAATTTGGTCCCCTGTACTTTTCATCTTTTGCAAATTTTCGTTTTACGTTTCGCTCTAAATTTTGCAAGTTAACATCTCGCAACGTGCGTTTGTGGTTCAACGTTTTTACATTTCGTTCTAAATTTTGCGACTTAACACGGCGCAACTTGCGTGTGTGGTTCAACATTTTTATGTATGTTTTTCCCGTTTGACAAATTCATCGCAATGCGAGGGTATTAGATCGGCTTAGTTATTCTTTTTTATGTTTTACGTTACGGTCTAATATCTTCGCATTAACACGCCACAACTTTAGTGTTGGTGGTCGTTGGCGATACTGTGGCATTGATGCTATTTGGGATGGTTTTACAGCCCCGCAGCAACACGCGGGCTTATACTAGTTATATAATATATTACCACTTTATAATACAAGGGTGTTAGGGGGACGGGGCACCCATGCGGGTACCCTCCCCGGGTTCGAACCGCCACCAGAACACCATCGACACCCTTGCGGGTATGGCAAGCGGGTAAGATTTGCCACAAAGACATGTCACACCCCGATATTTCCACGTATTACCGGTGGGCCCGGTGGGGAGTATCGTGACGTAGTTGATATCATCATAGTCAAACAACACAATTTTAAATGCACAGCGGAAGCAAAAGATAGATTTCTTTCAACTGAATAAATTGTAATATTAAGTATCACGAAGTAGTTGAAACGGATCCACAGGCGGATCAAATAAAAAGGAAACATAGTTCATCAGACTTAAAATGCATATTGCGAGACTCTTATTGATGCTAAGGAGAGACCAGCCTATTCCGATTAGTATCTGCACTTAGCCTTTTTGGGAAAATACGTCAGTTTACACTAGTAAATACAATTAACTGACTCATTTTGAAAAGGTTTAAAAATTGATTTGAATGCACAAGGCACAAAACATTTTATAACTTGGGATAATTATTTATATATAAACTTGTAAAAGAATTACATGTTCGTTATACGTTCAGTAGCCCGAATTGACACTGGGTTAAAGATTAATAGACACACCACATGATATAGACCTGCGGCGAGTTATTCCCGAAACCGGCGGTTATACCTTATTATTTATATATACACTGTCGGGTGTACGCCTACACCCCGTGCTTAGGTCGTGGCCAATTCGTAAAATGATGCCAAGGATATCCGGGACATGGTCATTAACCCCCCAAAGGCTTTAAGCAAACAAAACAATTTAAACGAGTCATATCAATAAATTAACCTTCATACGATCAAAAATTCAATGCCCAACCAAGCAGTATTTTATATACCGTACCCCAAGCCCGTATAGGGAAAATAAGTTAAAAGTATTTACCTGAGCAAGTATAATTCACAAACAGCAAGTGCAAGTAGCTTTGACCGGGTCTCCTAATCTGGAACAAAGGTTTTTAATAACCTATTAGATTCCTAACGGGTCTTTAATTAAGCCTAAACTTAGACCGGTCAGTTTTAAAGAAGATACGGTTCAAACACACGATTAAGCGAAGACCGGAATAGAATGTGACTTAGACCCGACAAGTTTGGAGACTTGTGTAATATGGGTAAACTAAACACATTCTGGATTTTGAGACAAAAATGATAAGGTTTGACCCGTTTCGGCTAATTTATGCAAACTAGTTACATAAACCGCACCGAACGCGAATAATGCGTAACGGGTAACCAAATGATTCATGAATAGGTTTCCTAAGTTAATATGCCTTAAATATGTTGTGACATCAGTAAGATATCTTCTATTATGCCCAAAATGGATTTAAACTCAAATTATGACCCGTAGGGGTATTTTGGTCATTTAAAAGGTTATAAAAGAGATTTAATATAAATCTGAGTTTCGGGTCTGATATAATCAGTAATATACTTAATTTAATAGGTTATATCAGTAGGGTATTACATATATGTGAAATTTACCATTTATAATCAACTATGCACCGAATGGGCATTTTGGTAATTTCACATAAGGTTTAAGGGTCAAATCTGGGAATCTGAGTTTAAAACTTTTGCTAACTGTTAAAGTATAAAAATTTACTAAAAATATCAGTAGGTATCAAGTCTTATATATTTAAAATAGTTTTAGTACATATTATGCGTTTAAAACGTGTAAAAGGCGATTTTAAGCGATTACCGGGTTTTATAAAGAAAGCCGATATTTTTATCATTCCAGCAGGATCAAAATAATTTATTTATCATAACTAATCAGTAGCAAAAGGTTTGGTGTCAAAATAATATGTAAAACTCATTTTATAGGCCAAAAGGGCAAAACCGGCAATTACCGAATCAAGCTTAGAACTCTATGTTATGCTCAGCATAAAATTAAATAAAAATATTCAAAAATCCCAAAATATTATTTTATATCAGTAGGTAAAAAGTTTGGTATCAAAAATTAGGTTTAGATAGGCTATACGCTAATTACGCCGTTTAATTAATAAAAAAACTTTCTAATTATGCTATTGAGCATAACTCTTAATCTAGACCTCCAATTGATGTGAAAATTTAGGGACATATTTATAAATCAGTAATAAAGATTATTGTCCTCTCACATTTTCAAAATTTTTGTTTTAAGGTCAAAAGGGCATATTGGTCAACATTTAGGCATATAACGGAAACTTGCATATGAATCGGATAACTAATGAACCAAGTTGTATAACCTCAGAGGGTTACACTAATCAATAACCTGGTCCTAATAGAGCTCTAAGGTGTCGCAACCCCCGATCCCTTATCTGTCCCGGGAACGGGCGGACGCGAACTCAGATTTGCGGTGGTATCAGTTGGTTAATTATTAATTTTGGAAGCGGAAATTTCATCAGGACCGTAGTTAGGAAATGCTTATCAGAGTAAAACCACCATATTTTATTTTAATAATCACATGGGTAAAACCCAAGTTTCTTATTACAACATGTTTATAGGGATAAACCCTAATTTATTAAATTTAAAACATCGTATTTTAGGTAACTTTTATAGCCACATTTTTCCAAGCCGTCAGTGCTCTCCAGCTGGCTTTTTACTAATTAGCTGTCACAATGTGTTACCTGAAACGTGTTTTAAAAACATTTGTCAGTGGAAAATACTGGTGAGTGAATCCCAGTTTAATCAAGAAACATTTTATTAATTAAAACAGTATTGAGAGTGATCACATTGTTTATTTCTACACAATTACTCATTCAGTACTGTCAATCCTGACTTACGGGTCATATTACACATTGGCTAACTCGTTGTCCAATGGTAACGTACTGTCATCCTCGACTTACTACTCACAGTAGTAAATTTTGTATACAAAACCCCAACATACCGACAGTAATTGAAGAACTACAAAGACTCAATCACCGCTTAATCACATTGTAAAACAATTAAGGTTTTGTAAAACATTCCAAAAAGGTTAACAAATAGAGGATAAACTCACATTGCTATCTTAGACTTCGCGTAAGGGTTTCCTGGGAATAATCTATAATTTATACAAATGTACATAGGTTAGTATCATAACCCTTTGAAGATATTAATGATACCCTCCCCGAGACGGCATTCCAACAACTACGTCGGGCAGAACCACGACAGTTGTTACGGAACCCTAAATCAATCGGGCAGCGTATCTATTACGAAACTGGGATTATAATACTTACAACGGAGCAGAACCTCGCTAATTAGGGGGTATAATACCAGCTTTCTAAAGCCTACATTCAGAAATTGAGAGAAAGATTTCGAAATTGAACGAACAGACTGAAGATCCGAGGCCATCTATTTATAGTTGCCGATTCTGACTTTGTCGAGGCCCGCGTAAACGTAAGCTAAGTCTTACGCGGCCCGCGTTGACTCCGGTCAACTGCGTAGCTTAGCCGGGTCATCACATAGGTCTACCGGGTGTTGGGCCACGTGGCCGCACCGGGCTTTGCCACATTCTGGGCCTCTCGCGGCCCGCGTGAAGGTTGGGGTGGGGTTACGCGGCCCGCCTCAACTTAAAAATTCAGATTTTAAATTTTATTTTTAATGCTATACTGCATTTCGGGCTCGGTTTTCACATACGGGTTGTATTTAAAGACATATAGGGATATTTCAAAATATTTTGGGGTGTCGGAAATAATATTCGAGGGTGTTGGTTTTCTTGAGGGTTGTTACATCCTCCCCACCTTATTTTAGAACTCGTCCTCGAGATCTACTGGAACAAGTGTGGATATTTCCTTTGCATCTCTGATTCAAGCTCCCATGTGTACTCAGGTCCTCTTTTGGAGTCCCACTTCACTTTGACTAGAACTAATATCTTGTGCTTGAGATTCTTGACTTTCCTGTCTTCAATTTGTAGAGGTCTCTCTACAAATTTGAGTTGTTCATTTATCTCTATATCCTTAAGAGGTACTACTAGTGATTCATCGGCTAAACACTTTTTGAGATTAGATACATGAAATACATCATGTATTCCTGCCATTTACTCTGGCAGTTGTAGCTGATAGGCTACAGGTCCTATTCTTCTAATAATCTCAAAAGGTCCAACATACCTAGGACTTAGCTTTCCTCTTTTGATGAATCTTACTACTCATTTCCAAGGAGAGACTTTTAATAATACTTTATCTCTTACATGAAATTCCAATGGTTTGCGTCGGTTATCAGCATAACTCTTCTGTCGATCACGTGCTGCTTTCAGTCGTTCCTTGACTTGAATGATCTTATTAGTTGTTTCTTGCACTATCTCAGGTCCAGATAGTTGCTTTTCCCCAATTTCTGCCCAACAGACTGGGGTTCGGCACTTTCGTCCATAAAGTGCTTCGAATGGTGCAGCATTGATACTTGTGTGATAACTATTATTATAAGAAAATTCTACTAAAGGTAAGTGATCGTCCCAATTACCTCCGAAATCAATTACACAAGTTCTAAGCATGTCCTCCATCGTCTGAATTGTTCTTTCGCTTTGTCCGTCCGTTTGAGGATGATAAGCTGTGCTTATTTTTAATTTAGTTCCCATTGCCTTTTGGAAACTTGACCAAAAATGAGAGGTAAAACAACTATCTCTATCAGAAACAATTGATAAAGGTATTCCATGTAAAGAAACTATTTCATTTACATATAATTTAGCTAACTGTTCCATACTCGAAGTTTCCTTCATTGGTAGGAAATGAGCTGACTAGGTTAGTCTATCTACAATCACCCAGATTGTATCATTACCTTTCTTCGTTTTGGGTAATTTAGTAACAAAATCCATTGTTATTAATTCCCATTTCCACACTAGCATTTCTAATTGTTGTAACAATCCTGAGGGTTTCTGGTGTTCAGCTTTAACTTGTGAACAGGTTAAACATTTAGAAACATAGGCTGCTATGTCCTTTTTCATTCCTATCCACCAGAAATTCTTTCTCAAATCCAGGTACATCTTATTGCTCCCTGGATGCATCGTATACTTAGACTTATGGGCTTCTTCTAATATATGATGACGTAGGTTTCCTATTTTAGGTATCCATATTCTCTTTGTATGGAATCTCCAAATTCCATCTGTTCCTTGTTCTAATTCTTTTAGCATACCTTTTAGCTTTTCAGTATCTTCCTTGATTACTGATTTTTGTGCTTCTCTTATTTGATCATTTAAATCTACTTGCAGATTTAATTTAAGAGAACGTATCCTTTTTGGCTTTTCATGATACTTTCGGCTTAAAGCATCTGCAACTACATTTGCTTTTCCTTCATGATACTGGATATCACAATCATAATCACTAAGCATCTCCATCCAGCGTCTTTGTCTCATATTCAACTCTTTTTGCTTGAAAATATACCTTAAACTCTTATGATCGGTGAATATGGTAAACTTACTACCATAAAGGTAATGTCTCCAAATCTTAAAAGCAAAAATTATAGCTCCTAATTCCAGATCATGAGTTGAATAATTTTCTTCATGATTCTTAAGTTGTCTAGATGCGTAAGCTATAACCTTCTGGCGTTGCATTAATACACAACCATAACCTAGTTTGGAAGCATCACAATAGACTACAAAGTCTTCAGCTCCTTCTGGTGACGCTAGTATGGGTGTATGGGTTAATCTTTGCTTAAGAATTCTAAATGCTTCTTCTTGTTTTGGTCCCCATTCAAACTTAACAGATTTACAGGTTAACTTAGTTAAAGGAATGGCTATTCTAGAAAAATCTTGAATAAATCTTCTATAATAACCAGCCAACCCTAAGAAACTTCTAATCTCGGTTAGTGACTCAGGGGTTTTCCATTTAGTAATCGCCTCGATCTTTGTGGGATCCACATGAATTCCCTCATGGTTTACTAAATGTCCAAGAAATTTAACCTGTTCTAACCAAAATTTGCACTTAGAAAATTTAGCATAAAGCTTTTCTTTTCTTAATAAACTTAAAAGTGCGTGCAAATGCTTTGCATGATCTTCTTTACTCTTCGAGTAAATGAGAATATCATCTATAAAGACAATTATGAATTTATCCAAATATGGCTTACATATTCGGTTCATCATGTCCATAAATGCGGCTAGGGCATTGGTTAAACCAAATGGCATGACAGTAAATTCATAATGACCATACCTTGTTTTGAACGCAGTTTTAGGAATGTCCTCTTTCTATACCTTTAATTGATGATATCCTGATCTTAAATCGATTTTTGAGAAAAATCGAGCTCCATGTAGTTGATCGAACAGATCGTCGATTCTCGGTAATAGGTACCGGTTCTTAATCGTGACCTTGTTCAATTCACGGTAGTCAATGCACATACGCATCGATCCGTCTTTCTTTTTAACAAACAGTATCGGAGCTTCCTGTAGGATCGTTTTCAGACCTGAACGAGTCGTTTAGAAGATTTTTTCTCAATATGAAAGGCGGAAACAAACCTATTGTGTTCAATTCAGCTAGAATATCACTTTAAACTGTCTTTTGATTGATTTGACAAAGATTTACAGCTAGTAGACACTTCGGCTCTCAAACCGGAATCACAGAACTGCTTCAAACAAAATCAATAGACACATATATATAGGCAAGGTGATTCCGCTTGAACATGCTCACGCGAAATCACTATTTCAAGCGAAATCACCTGGTTAATTTCGTGTGAAATGACTGTTGACCATTTCAAGCGAAATCAGCTTTTTAACATGTTTTCTAGTTTTGCGTGCCTTGATCTATCTATTACAATACAAGACTCGATACAAGACGAAGTCGACAGACGTATGCACCAACAGACTCCCCCTCGAATGTTGACGAAGTCTTCAGTGTCGAGTCTTCGGTTGTCAAACCTTCAGCCTTTATCAGTCTTCTCGCTCTCTCCAAAGATTCTCCATTGTAAGTATCTTCAATCAATCTCTTTCTCTTTCTCTTAGAATCTCACCCTGGCTCTATACTTCTCTTGATCAGGTCTCTTGATTTCTTATCCTCAGAATCGTAATCCTGGCTCTTATCTTGTATCAGCATTAACGACTTCAGACTCCCCCTTTCGATCAGCTGGGATCGTAGTCTGGAATTCACAGATTCAAGATTGAAACCTGGCTTACCTGCACATTCTCTACCTCAAAATAAATTTCACAAATTTAACATTTGACAAATTTGTTCTCTGCCTACCACTTGTATAAACAAAAATGATTTAACATCTAACAGCTTCTGATGACCACTTGTAAGTAAACATACAAAATTTTCATTCTCTGAAAACCACTTGTAACAATTTCTTTATGCAAACTTTCCCAAACCTATTCATCATGTTTAGCACTCGGAATTTTGAAAATCAGCTCTCCAACATCAGTTGTCGAAAATCTTTTTGTATTTTCAAAAATTTATGCTAAAACACTCCGAAAATCTTTTTGGATTTTTACTTTAAATGAAATGCAGTAAAGAAATATTTACAGACATTATTTTTGTGAGTTTGTGTAAGAGGATCATATCAGTTCCTGAGACAAATCACCAACACCGTTAAGCTTTAAACATTTTCAGTTCTAAACGATTCACTTAGATTGTCAGTATACTGATCCACTTAAATTTTCACACAAAGTTCAACTGTTTCGAGATACGAGATTAATGTTTTAAGCACTTAAACTTAATCGCGTGTCCCACCTCAGAATATACTCCCGTATCCAGATCCCAATATTCAGTCTTACAGGTGAGTATACCTAGATGATATCTGTAAAGGGTTAAATGCAAGGCCATGAGAGCTCAGGTCAGAACTTCCGTTCAGCAAAGAGATGATGGCTCGACTTTTGGTGTGTTCCCTTTAGAGAATCTTTTCTTCAACAACACATGATTAGCATTTTGCAATGTTTCATCATTTTTTTATGCTGAGGGCGGTGCTATATTTCAAGCAAGCAGAAAGTATTATACAGGGACTAGGCCATTGCTTCCGCAAAATTAGAAGTCCCGGGATAATACCCCATATATCACTGAGTATAAAGACCTAGTATCTCAGAAAGAGGGACCTTTCAAACAAGATTTCGGGGGTTACCCATATATCCGAGAGATGTTCCCCATGAGATAAGTAAGTTTGAAATTTAGGTTTATATCTCTTCACAATCTACTAAATGTGTAAAAACCTACTGGCATATCATCAGTGAGACCGTTTATCACATTTTATCATTCTAATTCTTTAGCATGCTGTGATAGTCCACTGATGTACTATCATTTCCTCTTTTCCACAACAAAACTCTTTTTGATTTTATCATGTTTTTGACTTTTTCAAATTTTCAAATGTTTTTTGATTTTATGAAATTCCTTACTCCCCCTAAAATTCAAAACCATTTAAAAAAAAGTTGAAAACAAATTATACAAGTAAAGTGACAACTCTTGTGAATTGCTTCAAATCGCCATCCACTTGGCATAAACAATCAGAACTCCCCCTTACAACAAACTATTTTCCCATAGTGATTTCAAAACACTTAAGTTTGTTTTAATCAAAATGGTTTTTCCGGAAAATTAGTTTTGTTGATTTTATAAAACCACTTGTAGGTTAGGGGATCTCATCACACTGTTTTCTTCTTTAACCACTTGAAATATTTAACAATTTTAAATTCAATCAACAAACACTACTTGTAGAAAATCACGTACAACTTAATGTCCCTGATTTACCACTTGTAAGTCGAAATATCACAAACGTGAATTTCTCAAGAAAGATGCCGATTCCTGCTCCACGATTACCAACCTAGGAGCTCCGGCAAGTCATACTTTTCACTCATCATAATATGTTCCATCCCAATCACAAACCTGAGATGACACAGTTTTACCTGATTTCTTTGTTTTCTTCTCATAAAATACCTTTACTCCCTTGACTTTTCCATCAACCATTTTTCCAAAAATATGTTGCACTTTGGAGTTAAAGGCTTTTTCAATATCAAATTCTTTCTTTTCAGAGAAAAATTGATTTGAAATCTCAACTTTACCAACTTTTTGTTTAAAATTCTCAGCCCTCAATGGTGGAAAATTGACATCATCCATTGGATGTACTGATGTTTCCAATTTCAACTTAATACGTGGCTCCTATGACTTTATGGAATCAGATTCATCTCCAGAAAATAGCTCCTCTGAATTTGACGAATCAGAATCATTGCTAGAACTATCATCAGATTTCTTAACAATCCATTTTTGATTGTCAAGATTTGCTTTCCTCTTGTAAAACCTTTTTGAACATTCACCAACCTCAAACTTCGAATTTTTGAAAACTTTGAATTGTTTGGTTGGTGGTTCATTTTCAACAATCTTTTCTTTCATTTTATCAAAAACTCCCTGTTTTGATTGGATTGCCTTTGGACAATTCCTGGCAATATGACCAACTGTTTTGCATTGAAAACAGGTTCTCGTTTCCTTTTTCTGAGCAACTTCCTTCATTTCTTCTTGCTTCTTCGCAAGGAATTCTTTGTTTGTCAGCTTTCTGAATAATTGCTCCTTTTCTTCTTCAGTTGATGTTCCTACAACAAACACAGTTTTTGTTTTATAAGTTTTCTCATTTTTATAATTTTTCAGAAGAATAAATCCTAATCCCTTTCTTTTGAAATTACCGTTATGGTTTGGTTTCTTTCGATAACCCGAACCAGAACTATAACCCTTTTTCTTATTTTCTCTTTGTTGAACTCTTGAAGTGTATTTTTTAGGTTTTTCAGAAAGATTTACATCTTTTATTTCAGAAATATTAATTTCTGTAAGTTTGAAAACCTTTTTGATCATTTCCTTTTTAACACCTCTTATTGGAAATTCATCATCAGAATATAATTTTTCAGAATCATTCAAAGTATAAGCTACTTTAAATGTTTCGTCATTCAAATTAGACTTTGATAACAGAAATTCTTTATTATAAACCAGTTTCTCCTTTTTGACTATTGATTTTGACTTGTCAGATTTTGACTCCGAGTTTGACTCCATATTTGACTCCTCGGTTTCATCATTATCCAACACCTGATCGACCACTTTCTTTATTAATTCTGACTCATGATCAGTGTCAGACGATGTGAAAGTAACATCAATGTTGTCTGGCAAATTTTCTGAAGACTCAGACTCCCATTGTAAATTAGTTGCCTTTTTGACTCTTTCTGAATTTGGATTTCTGGGAGAATATCCATTTTCAAGCGGGGGTGGACACTTGTTGTAACTGGCACTTTGTTTCTTACCAAATGTCTTTACTTCAGTATCCTTCTTCTTTTCAGAACTCTTGTCTTCAGATACTTCCTCTTCATCAAATGCCTTCATGCCTTCTAGTGTTGGATAAATCCTGTCAATAACATAAGAAGTACATGAGTAACTTTTTAACAATCTATTAACTCTTTCTGTTTCAATTCTTCGAGTTTCCAGTTTCTGTTCAAGCACAACACATTTTTCAATGTAATTGTTGATGACTTTCTGCTTTGTCATAAAAGCTCCTTGAAGTGTCTTCATTGCCGTTGCTTGCTCACTGCTTGACTGATTGCACTGATTCATTGCTTTATTCAAAACATCGTAAGATTCTTTCAATCTGTTTAAGTTATGAATCAAAGTACTATTTTGCTTCTTTACTGCTTCACAATTTTCACATATCACCAGAATCTTTTGTGCATCAGATTCAGCTTCAACTTTGAAAACTGGAATATCTTTGACCTTTTTCCTTATCACCGGAATTTCTTCATCATCACTGCTGACAGGTTTTTTTAACTTTCTTCTTTTTCTTTTTAGCTTTTGCATCATCACTGTCACTCTCCTCCATCATTTTTAAGTGCTTTTCCATTCTTCTTGCATAATAATCATCATCATTATCACTGTCTTCAGCAACTCTAGAAATAAAAGCTTTGTGATTTAGAGTTTTGTTAGGATCATAATCATCCCGACTGAAATTTGCCCAGCTAAACCCTTCTGGTAATTTTTCATCATCTTGGTTTATCAAACATGCTTTACTATCAACTGAAACATATTTGTGCCAACTGAAACCACTTGTAGACTTTTTACCATCTTGACTTACCATGCAGGCTCTCTTTGATGATTCCTCAATTGCCTTCCTGGTATGTGCAGTTTGTGGCTCTTGTTGTAACAACTCCTATCAAAAAGTCTTAATTATTATTTTAATTGTCCAATAGGAAACCCTAATTGAGACACCCAAGTGATTCTGCACAAACCCTAAAATTTTCAGAATTTTCAGAATCAGGATCAGGGCCCCTAAAACTCGGGGGGGGGGGGGGGGGGGGGGGGTAAACCCTAGTTACGATTATCTACTTAAAACGCTGTCAAAATTGAAATTTACGAATCTGTCAAGTCAGCAAGGCTAGTCAAGGACGTGGCTACCCTATAGTGATTTCGTGTCCCTTGCGCACCCTAAGGGATAAGGCTTACGGTGCGCATGCGTGTCAAAATTCGTGTATAAATAGTGGACATTGGGACTTGATTTCTGGTATCGAAACGACGTAGAAATTCCAATCACACGCTGAGTTACGTTCTGTTTACTATTAAAACACACAAGGATCACTAATCGCCGCCGCAATACAGGGTAATAACTCGATCGCTGCTACGATTCAATGTCCGATCGATTAAACTATCCAATGGATGTTTAAGTGCTGCCCACATTAGGGTTTATGCTTTGTCATTCGTTGTTAATTCAATGGATGTTTAAGTATCGCACTTTGCCATTCAATGTGAAGGTTTGATCTCGTGAGTTATCCTAAATGGTGTATTAAGTTACTAACCGAATTGTGTGCATGTTATTAATTTAGGTTAAAAAGCTAATCAGTAGGCTAGGCTCTGCTCAAATTAAGTCTGCAATGTGAGTCATTCTCTTTTTTATCAAATTACTTTCAAAATCATGTTTATTTTCAAGTTTATAATTACAGGGATTAAGTTTATGTAATCACCAAATTACAGCCAGTGTGTGGGGTTTTGTATACATTACTTGATAATCTTTGCCATTGGACAAACGGGTTGCCAATGGTGATATGACCATAGTCACAGATCCGGTCGAGTGACAAATACTGTGGGTAGTTGGTTGATATCTGAAACAATGTAATCTCCCTTAATACTGTAAATCATAACAAACAGGTCGTTTTTAGTAAAAAGAATGATTCACTCAGTATTTCCCGCTGACAAAACCTTTTTCAAACATGTTTCAGGTAATCTGTTGTGATCCAAGAAGAGTGCTGAGAAGCACTACAAGCTTAAGGAAGTGGCTCAGTATAAAATAAAGAAACATGTTTTGTAAAATAAAAGATTTCTCCGTGAAATCTTATGATTGTAAATTACCGGGTTTTATCCCGAGTTGTGAAATAAAATAATCGGGAAATATTTCAGTTTAAAAAGATCCTGAAGAAAACTTCCGCTGTTAAATAAATACCACGGGATTTCTGTCCCGCGACTCCTAAAACGGGTCAAACCGGGTCGGGGGCCGTGACAGAAAAAGGTGGTATCAGAGCCACTGAGTTAAGCCAATTAAGTTTTTAGAAATACTTAATTTTTTCTGATTGCCAATTACATGATTATGTGTTTTATTAATTGAATATTTGTTTACAGTATGGGTAAGCAAAAGTTGTCAAACATCTATCTTAAATTAGATAGGTCATTAAACGAGAAGGGAAGTTCATCCCAAACAAAATTCTCAAATCAGCCTGTAGTTCCTGATGAAGGAATATTTGTGCGAAAGGCACAATATGAGGAACCACTTTCTCCTAGTAAAAGAAGTCTGATTATTAGGAAAAGTAAAGAGAAAATAAAGAAATTCCGAGAAAAGAAGATTAAACAGGAAACCCAAGAATTAACCAGTAAATCACCTTGGGAGGACAAGTTAGATGAGAAATAGGCAGATCTTTATATGCTAGCTACTGTAGCAGTTAATGCAAATCTTTAAATAATTTTACCCAAGTCTTAGCACTTTTATTACCTACAGTCCAGAAACTTTATTTCAGTAAATAAATAAATTTACAATAAAACCTAGTATGTTTTAATTTTCATTTGTTTTGTAGTTACCCAGTCTGAAATAATATTTAAAGGTTTTCTATGAAATTTTGTTATAATTTTTAAACTTAGTAATTGTGTGTATTTTGCATAACAGCATGAGTGACTTGTCTGACGCCCTTCAGAACCTAAATCTCTATCCTGTAAAAATAGAGGTTTCCAGAGATTTCAATAGGTATATGTCAGACATAGAAGAACTTATTGAGTTCAATGCTCCACCTCCGGAGAAACCCAAGCCCAAGAAAAGGAGGAGATTTGTAGGATGAAGGCGTGTTCGTAGGAGGAAGCCTGTCACTAGGAAGATGCCTAAAATAGAAAATCCTTTAGATAAAGGAAAGGGAATTGAAGCCGGGGAAGAGTCTAGGCAGATGGGATTACAGTTTGATGAATATTCTAAGCAAACAGAAATGGAGATTGGAGGAGGTTCTCAGGTAGTAGTTAGAGAAAGTTCTAAACAAACCTAGGAAATGACATTGCAGGAAGAGCTAGATTTTATATTGGCAAGCTGTGATACTATTCAGCCTGTCAATACAAATGTTTTTACTCGTCCTATTGAAACTCAACTCCCTATAAACTTAGAACCAGCAATCCCAGAACCTATAATCCACACTCAACCTCTGGGAATGGACGAATGGTGGACGAATGATTGGCAGTTTCAAAACCTGCTTAACAGTCCTTATTCCTTTCTTCCTCAATTCGACCCATAACCTATACCTAATCCACCTATGAGTAATGAGAATTTAGCTGAACTTCGCCACTTTGGCGAGGAACTGGTGGGCGCCGAAAATAGGATCAGGGAAGTAGGAGAACAGATCTCCTGGAAGTATGATGAGAGGGAGCTCCGTTATTAAAATATTAGCTGACGAAGGATAAGGTATTCATGGGAACTGTGGTTGTAAAATAAATAAGTAGAATATAGTTGATAAAATAACTTAAAATAAAATTTTGTAAATAATGTGTATTGATTCATACTATATAAAAATGGGAATCGAGAAATCGATAGTTTTGGCCATATGTGTGTATGTGAAATTGCATGATTGTTTTATGTTTAATTGTTATTTATTCAATACTAATAGATTATATAAATTAATTACCAGATGGCAAACTTTGGTAATGAACCAGTTAACGAAGTTAATCAATCTGAGCAACATCCGGGGGATCAATATATGACTAGACAAGATATCGAAAATATCGTTGCTCAGGGAATAGCCAATGCTATTACAGCAATAGTCGATGCTGTAAGAAATCCAATCGAACCTCAACAAATCATTCCTAGCAAACGTATTTCTCAAGATAACTTCAGTAATAGCGTAAACGGAGGCGGTAATCATACTAATCATGATAATGAACCACGGCAAGCTCCGCTCCCTATGAATATGAAAGCTGCAACGCCTGGTTGCACTTACAAAGAATTTCTTGCTTGCAAACCCACTGAATTTGCAGGCAATGAAGGAGCGACTGCGGCACTGCGTTGGTTAGAGAAAACCGAGGCAGTGATTACCATAAGTAAATGTGCTCAGGATGATCAGGTCATGTACTCGTCAAATCTTTTTAAAGAAGGGGCGCTAGAATGGTAGAACACGGTGTTACAATCAAAAGGAAGGATGATGGCATATGCTATGAATTGGGAAGAATTTATGAGTCTTGTAGAAAGAAAATTCTGTCCCGAATATGAAAAAGATAAAATGGCAAATAAGTTCTTAAATCATAGAATGATGGGTGTAGATTGTCGTAGTTATACTTCGACATTCTTTGAATATGCTAGAGTGGTACTAACGCTGGCTTCGCCAGAACCGGTACTCATTTCTCGCTACATTTGGGGACTGATTAGTGAAATCTGTAACATCGTTAAAGCTGCGAGACCTCGCACTATTGACGATGCTGTGGAATTAGCTAACACCTTAACTGACGAATTGATACGCACAAGAGATGAAAACAAGAAGAAGGAACTGGCTCAGAAAATTACCCAAGGATTTCGTGTGGGTAATAATAGTAGCTTCAAAAGAAGAGGAACAGGGCAATCTTCAAACTTGCCATTCTGTAAGAATTGCCGAAAGAAACATTATGGAAGATGTAATGTGACCTGCAACTTTTGCAAAGCCATAGGACATCGTGAAGAAGACTGCAGAAGGAAAACCAGGATCTGCTATAACTGTGGAGAAGCTGGGCATTTCAAAACAGAATGTCCTAAATTGGTCAAACCAGCAGATAACAAAGCCAAGACAACTGACGGAGTTACTAAGAAGAATGTTCGAGCTTTTCAGTTACCTACTCAGGAAGCCGAGATGATTCCTGATGTGATAGCTGGTACGTTCTTAGTTCACAACATTTACGCCAAAGTATTATTTGACTCTGGTGCAAACCAAAGTTTTATTAATACTTCATTCTGCCAAGCTCTTAATATACCCTTAATCAACATTAGGCAGATTTTTACAGTCGAGACGGCTGATGGAAATTCAGTTAAGATAGATAAGGTTTTGCAAAATGTAGAAATAGTACTTTCAGGTCATAAATTCTTTGCAAACCTATTACCTATGAAATTAGCTGAATTCGATGTTGTATTAGGAATGGATTGGTTAGTAGCCAACCATGCTCGAATTCTTTGTGATCAGAATTCCATAGAAATTCGTGCACCTACCGGAGAAGTAATTATGATTACAGGAGATAAACCATGTAAGCCCATGAAGTTCATATCAGTAATGAAAGTTGCTAGTTATGAACGAAAGCAAGGAATAGTATATATGATTTCAGTAATCATTAGTACTAAGGGTAAAGAACTTAAGGAGATTCCTGTAGTCTCAGAATACCCAGATGTATTTCCAGAAGAGTTACCTGGGTTACCCCCAGATAGGGAGGTAGAATTTAGAATTCATTTAATTCCAGGAACTATACCGATAGCCAAGGCACCTTATCGGTTAGCACCCACAGAAATGTTAGAACTGAAAAAGCAATTAGATGAATTACTAAGTAAAGGTTTTATACAACCTAGTTCATCCCCGTGGGGAGATCCAGTGTTGTTTGTAAAGAAAAAGGATGGTTCAATGAGAATGTGTATTGATTATAGAGAATTGAATAAGGTTACAATTAAGAATCGATACCCATTACCCAGGATTGATGATCTATTTGATCAACTTCAAGGAGCTAGATATTTTTCTAAAATAGATTTACGCTCCGGATATCATCAATTGAAGGTACAAGAAGAAGACATACCTAAAACTGCTTTCAGAACTAGGTATGGTCATTATGAGTTTACAGGCATGCCCTTCTGATTAACGAATGCACCTGCAACATTCATGGACATGATGAATAGAATCTGTAAACCATATTTGGATAAATTTGTAATTGTCTTCATCGACGATATACTTATTTATTCCAAAAGTCAGAACAAACATTGTCAACACCTGCATGCACTCTTAACTTTGTTAAGAAAAGAAAAACTGTACGCCAAATTCTCAAAGTGTGAATTTTGGTTGCAAGAAGTGCAATTCTTAGGACACATGGTAAATCATGAAGGTATTCATGTAGATCCTGCTAAGATAGAGGCAATTACCAAATGGAAGATTCCACAATCTGCAATGGAAATTAGAAGTTTTATAGGTTTAGCTGGATACTATAGACGGTTTATTAAGGATTTTTCCAAAATAGTTGTACCATTAACTAAGCTAACCTGTAAAGCAGTTAAGTTTGAATGGGGACCTAAACAAGAAGAAGCCTTTAGAATCTTAAAACAGAAATTAACCAATGCTCCAATCCTATCCTTACCAGAAGAAACTGAAGATTTTGAAGTATATTGTGATGCTTCAAAATTAGGATTTGGATGTGTACTTATGCAACGCAAAAAGGTAATTGCGTATGCATCAAGGCAATTGAAAAAGCACGAAGAGAATTATACGACTCATGACTTAGAATTAGGAGCCGTAATTTTTGCCCTTAAGATTTCGAGACATTATTTGTACGGAAGTAAATTTACTGTCTATATAGATCATAAGAGTTTAAGATATATATTTGGGCAAAAAGAGTTAAACATGAGGCAAAGGAGATGGATGGAAATCCTAAGTGATTACGACTGTGATATTCAGTATCACGAAGGAAAAGCAAATGTAGTTGCAGATGCCTTAAGTCGTAAATATCATGAAAAGCAAAAGCGAGTTCGTGCTCTCAGATTAAATCTACAGATAGATTTAATGGAACAAATAAAAAATGTCCAGGAAACATCAATCAAGGATGATGCTGAAGGAATGAAGGGACGAATAAAAGAGTTAGAACAAGGAGTTGATGGAATTTGGAGATTCCACAAAAGAAGAATTTGGGTACCTAAACAAGGAGAATTAAGAAATCAAATTTTAGAAGAAGCTCATAAATCTAGGTATACCATGCACCCAGGAAACAATAAGATGTACCAAGATTTAAGAAATAATTTCTGGTGGATAGGCATGCAGAAAGATATAGCTAGATATGTTTCTAAGTGTCTTACTTGTTCACAAGTTAAGGCAGAACATCAGAAACCTTCAGGTCTACTACAACAGTTAGAAATGCCTGTATGGAAATGGGAACTCATAACAATGGATTTTGTTACTAAGTTACCCAAGACCAGAAAAGGTAATGATGCGATTTGGGTAATTGTGGATCGATTAACCAAATCAGCTCACTTTCTACCTATGAAAGAAACCTTTAGCATGGAAAGATTGGCAAAGTTGTATGTAGATAAAGTCGTATCATTACATGGAGTTCCACTCTCCATTGTATCAGATAGGGATAGTCGTTTTACTTCTCATTTTTGGACAAGTTTCCAAGAAGCAATGGGAACTCGACTAAACCTAAGCACTGCATATCATCCACAAATAGACGGACAAAGTGAAAGGAGAATCCAAACTCTAGAAGACATGCTCCGAGCATGTGTGATAGATTTTGGTGGAAACTGGGATGATCACTTACCTTTAATTGAATTCTCCTATAACCATAGTTATCATTCAAGTATTGAAACTGCCCCATTCGAGGCACTTTATGGAAGAAAGTGCAGAACTCCAGTTTGTTGGGCAGAAATAGGAGAAAGTCAATTGTCAGGTCCTGAAATAGTGCAAGAAACGACCGACAAGATTACTCAAATCAATGAAAGGCTGAAGACGGCCAGAGATCGTCAAAAGAGCTATGCCGATAATCGACGTAAGCCGTTAGAATTCCAAGTTGGAGAAAGAGTACTGTTGAAAGTTTCTCCTTAGAAAGGAGTTGTTAGATTCGGTAAGAAAGGAAAGCTAAGTCCAAGATACGTTGGACCATTTCTAGTGATTCAACGTATAGGACCAGTTGCTTATCGGTTACAACTACCAGAAGAGTTAGCTAGAGTACATGATGTATTTCATGTATCCAATCTCAAGAAATGTCTATCAGACGAATCTTTGGTAGTACCTCTCCAAGATATAGAGGTAAATGAAAAATTGAAATTTGTAGAGAAACCACTTCAGATAGAAGACAGAAAAGTGAAGTTTCTCAAGCACAAACGACTAGTGCTAGTTAAAGTAAAGTGGGATTCAAAGAGAGGACCCGAATACACTTGGGAACTAGAATCAGAAATGAAGCAAAAGTATCCTCAATTATTCCAGTAAATCTCGAGGACGAGATTTTTATTAAGGTAGGGAGAATGTAACAACTCCTATAAAAAAGTCTTAATTATTATTTTAATTGTCCAATAGGAAACCCTAATTGAGACACCCAAGTGATTCTGCACAAACCCTAAAATTTTCAGAATTTTCAGAATCAGGATCAGGCCCCTAAAACTCAGGGGGGGGGGGGTAAACCCTAGTTACGATTATCTACTTAAAACGTTGTCAAAATTGAAATTTACGAATCTGTCAAGTTAGCAAGGCTAGTCAAGGACGTGGCTACCCTATAGTGATTTCGTGTCCCTTGCGCACCGTAAGGGATAAGGCTTACGGTGAGCAAGCGTGTCAAAATTCGTGTATAAATAGTGGACATTGGGACTTGATTTCTGGTATCGAAACGACGTAGAAATTCCAATCACACGCTGAGTTACGTTCTGTTTACTATTAAAACACACACGGATCACTAATCGCCGCTGCAATACAGGGTAATAACTCGATCGCTGCTACGATTCAATGTCCGATCGATTAAACTATCCAATGGATGTTTAAGTGCTGCCCACATTAGGGTTTATGCTTTGTCATTCATTGTTAATTCAATGGATGTTTAAGTATCGCACTTTGTCATTCAATGTGAAGGTTTGATCTCGTGAGTTATCGTAAATGGTGTATTAAGTTACTAACCGAATTGTGTGCGTGTTATTAATTTAGGTTAAAAAGCTAATCAGTAGGCTAGGCTCTGCTCAAATTAAGTCTGCAATGTGAGTCATTCTCTTTTTATCAAATTACTTTCAAAATCATGTTTATTTTCAAGTTTATAATTACAGGGATTAAGTTTATGTAATCACCAAATTACAGCCAGTATGTGGGGTTTTGTATACATTACTTGATAATCTTTGCCATTGGACAAACGGGTGGCCAATGGTGATATGACCATAGTCACAGATCCGGTCGAGTGAAAATACTGTGGGTAGTTGGTTGATATCTGAAACATTGTAATCTCCCTTAATACTGTAAATTATAACAAACAGGTCATTTTTAATAAAAAGAATGATTCACTCAGTATTTCCCGCTGACAAACCCTTTTTCAAACATGTTTCAGGTGATCTGTTGTGATCCAAGAAAAGTGTCGAGAAGCACTACAAGCTTAAGGAAGTGGCTCAGTATAAAATAAAGAAACATGTTTTGTAAAATAAAAGATTTCTCCGTGAAATCTTATGATTGTAAATTACCGGGTTTTATCCCGAGTTGTGAAATAAAATAATCGGGAAATATTTCAGTTTAAAAAGATCCTGAAGAAAACTTCCGCTGTTAAATAAATACCACGGGATTTCTGTCCCGCGACTCCTGAAACGGGTCAAACCGGGTCGGGGGCCGTGACACTTGTTGATGTGATTGTTGAGCAACTTGATGATAAATTGCTTTCCGATAGTAATCATTGTTTTTGAATGGATTTTGAGCTCCACTTGCTTCGCGATTTGTGCACTCTCTCTTAAAGTGTCATTTTTCCCTGCAACAAAAACAAGTAACTTTAGATTTATCAAAACCTAAAGTAGAAACATTTGCATCACGGAAATCATCTCTTCCCGTAATTTGTTTAAACTTTTCGGCTCTTCTCAAAACACTCGCCAAACACCATTTTATATCCATCAATTCCATCTCCTCAGCATCAATCTGATCGTAATCCTCTTTTGTCAACATTGGATTCCCGATCTTTCCTGTAACTAAACTTTCATATGATTCTAATACAGTTCCCAACAATGACATGTGACCTTTTGCAACCTCTTTTGAGAAATTTTCACCATTTTCAAGATTCAAAACAATGTTGCATTGTAATCTCTTGCCATTCTTAGTTGTTGAAAAATTTGGATCATATGATGGATATGAAGAAAAACTTGTTTTGCTGTTTGATCCTTTAGAAGACCCTCCAGACGAACTCTTTGCATTGAATGCAGTCTCAACCTTTGGTGACATGTTGGTCTTGTCACTGCTTCCTCCTTTGTAATAAAGACCGATATCTTGTTCACCATCAAAATCCTTCATTCTTGAAATCTTCCTCTGTTCCATCTCTTGAGCTTCAATCTTTTCAATGAACTTGTTCAGTGTCAGATTCCCAAAATCTTTCTTATTTCTCAACATCATCAGATATGTGCCCCAAGTTTCATGTGGCAAGGCATCAGCCAACTTTTCTATTAACTCTTCATTATCTTTATTGATGCTTACTCTTTTCATTTGAACTAACAGATTGCAATATCTTTCAATGATCTGCTTGGTGCTCTCAGTTCTCAAACCACGAAATAGATCAAATTCCTTTTTCAAAAGTGACTTTTTGTTTTTGATCATTTCTTTACTTCCAACAAATTTTGATTTTAAAGCTCTCCAAATTGAATATGCACTTCCATTGTGTTGAAGTAAGACCAAGATATCTTCCTTAACTACTTGATGCAATAGACTGATCATCATCTTTTCATTTTTGTATTTCTTTCTATCATCAACACTTAGATCTTTAATAGCAATCTCCTCTTCATCATCATTCGTCGGTCTAACATATTTCGTCTCAACACATTCCCAAGCATCCAAATAATTTTCTTGCACCCAATTTTTGAATCGTTCCTCCCATCCTTTATATTCTTCAATGTTCATAAGCTTTGCCGGTTTTTGCATAGTGCCCGTTTCATTTTCCATGGTCAAGTTCTGAGTAACACTAGCCGGAGTAGTCGGGGTAGTAGCAAATGCGTTATAAAATTCCTCTTCCATGATTCGGTTTCAAGTTTCACAAAATTCTGACACTTTCAAACGAAATCAAAATCACGCGAAATAACCTCTTTAAACGGAATGCCCCTTCACACGGAATCAAAGTTGAAAAGAAATCAACTCTTCACACGGAATCACTTCTTTCACACGATGTAACCCTTTCAAACGAAATACCTCTTCACACGGAATTACCTAATTTCGTGTGAAATAACACTCTTTCAAACGGAATTACAATCTGGTGCGGAATTAGTGATTTCAAGCGAAATCACTCAAGCGAAATAACACTTTGGAGCAGAATTAACAGCAACTTCAAGCGAAATTATCACTTGTTCAAACGGAATAATATCAACTTCGAACGGAATTAAACTTTCGAACAGTTTTAAGCTGAATTAATGTCTGAAACTTTCAAGGGTTTGTTAAAACACTTTTACGCACATTATATGAGAAAATTAGCCGATTTTAACCATGAAAAGTTGTTAATTTTGAAAAAGAATGTGTAGAAATCAGAAATTTCAGCTGAATTGGTAAGAACTCTTCCTCCTGTGCTCTGATACCACTTGTAGGATCGTTTTCAGACCTGAACGAGTCGTTTAGAAGAGTTTTTCTCAATATGAAAGGCAGAAACAAACGTATTGAGTTCAATTTAGCTAGAATATCACTTTAAACTGTCTTTTGATTGATTTGACAAAGATTTACAGCTAGTAGACACTTCGGCAGCACTTCGGCTCTCAAACCGGAATCACAGAACTGCTTCAAACGAAATCAGCAGACACATATATATAGGCAAGGTGATTCCGCTTGAACATGCTCACACGAAATCACTTTCAAGCGAAATCACTATTTCAAGCGAAATCACCTGGTTAATTTCGTGTGAAATGACTGTTGACCATTTCAAGCGAAATCAGCTTTTTAACACGTTTTCTAGTTTTGCGTGCCTTGATCTATCTATTACAATACAAGACTCGATACAAGACGAAGTCGACAGACGTATGCACCAACACTTCCCATGGTGACGAACTTGGCTGTATAAATCCTTTTTCCAACAATTCGTCTAATTGTTTCTTCAGTTCCTGCATTTCGGCGGGTGCCAAACGGTAATGTGCTTTGGCAATCGTTGCTGTTCCTGGTAGCAGGTGAATTCTGAATTCAACTTCTCTATCTGGCGGTAGTCCTGGTAATTCTTCTGGAAATACATCTGAAAACTGAGATACTACTGGAATGTCTTTTAATTCCTTTCGTTTAGTGTTAGTGATTATAGAAATCAAATACACTAATGATCCTTTTCTTATGTAACTTGCTGTTTTCATCACAGAGATGAATTTAGTGGATCTAGATGGTTTATCTCCTTTAATTGTGATCTTTTCACCCCTTGGTGAATTTACTTGAATTGACTTTTGATCACATAAAATACTGGCTTTATTGGCTATTAACCAATCCATTCCTAACACTACATCAAATCCTGCCAGATTTATTGGGTAAAGGTTTGCAATAATTTCTGATTTCGAATTTCTATTCTTGCTCCCTGCAAGATTTCAGAAATCTTAATGGTTTCTCCATTTGCTGTCTCTACTAGACATGCTTGTGGGAGTTTAGTTAATGGTTGATTGAGTAATTTGCAAAATGAAGTATTAATAAAACTTTGGTTTGCACCAGAGTCAAATAATACTTTAGCAAAAATATCATTAACTAAAAAACGTACAAGTGATCATATCCGAGATTATCTTTGCTTCTTATGCAGTTAGAACAATTGCTCTAGCATTTTCTTAGATGCTTTAGTCACCGTAGCTAAATTTAATTACAGGTTTCTCATAGTAATGCAAGGGGAATTCTTATACTTGTGATGGCATTTCAACTTTAAAAAGTTACTGCCGTTCATCTTGTCGCATAGATTGATGATCAAACGAAATAATGTTTGTCATCAGAATTTATAGATATACACATGAAAGCTTTCTGATAAATCTAAATTCATACCTGTTCATGATTTATCCTTAATGGTCAATTATTAAGGCTTTCGAATTTCCTTGTAGATATACTCATCTATAATCGTGTCTGCTCATATAATGTAATATATGTGTGGGCGCTCGGGGGGGCAAAAGCAAAAGTGCACTAATTTTTAACGTTATTTTACTAATTTCGTGAAAATAACGTTAAAAAGAGGGGATCGTTAATCAGGCATCATGTGGTGGCGTTGATAGCCGAAAGACAAGGGGGTACATGCACCAATTGGCGTTTGTCTCAATTGCTGAGTGTTATGTGCCTTATGTCCAAGGCTTGATGCAAAACCACAATCGAGCCGGGGGTCTCATTGGAAGCAGCCTCTCTATTCCTACGGGGTAGAGGTAAGGCTGTCTACATCCCACCCTCCTCAGACCCTACCTTAGCTTTGCTATAGGTGGGATATACTGAGTACGATGATGATGATGATGATGATATACTCATCTATAATCATATATTTCATGTACACCTTATTCATAAGGTCAATATGTATAATGGGTTCATGTTCCCAAAATAGGGCAAACATCGCTGGAGTGATTTTATTAACATATACCCCATCTCACCCGGTTTCACCGGAGAGGTATCCTCATCTTACCCGGACAAGCTGGAGTGTTTACCACATCCTACCTAGCCTTGCTGAAGAGGTAATTATCACTGTATTTCCCATACTTAGAATCACAAATTTTCATCGTTCATTATAACTTGTATCAAGAAACATGGAAATTAGTATTCTCATGATAGATCATATTCTAGAATCGAGTAATACAAATAAATAAGATATAACAGTGGCCAGTTGTTATTGCTTATTTATCATATTTGCACTTTTCTAGTTATCATCCTCATGATATACCAATATCCATCACAATTTATCTATACAATTAATTAGCTTATACTAAGGCATTAAAATTTCTTGTACTACTAGGTATTGTTGTTTAGGTTTCCATTATTCTCAATATTCTGGTTTTCCTGATTTACTTTGTTGTTCATCTGAATATCTATCAGGTATTAATTGTCACAGACTAATATTTATTACAAACATTTAGGTACAATCGTACAGACAGATTGATTAAAAAATAGCGAACATAGCGACTTTTATATATATATCTATTACAAATTACAACTGAAATTCAAAATATACTAGTGATTATGCATTCGTAACTTATTTTAGTCTATCTAAGTTATAAAAGTATTATGCTCAACATGCTTTCATGTAAGGTTTATTCTATCTCTTTCCTTTACTAGGTTGTTTATTTAATGGGCAAAGTTTCTTTAAAGTTTCTGGCTCATAGGTGGCATGGGTGCTGGTACTGGTTTGGCGGTTCAACTATTTAATATAAGTTAGCATTTACTGCTGTAGTGGCTAACATATGGAGATTTACCCATTGTTGATCTAATTCATCTTTCCATGGTGGGTTATTGTCTATTTCCTGAGTTTGTGCATTTACTTCCTCATTGATTATCATTTTCTTTGGTTGTGACCTATTTATTTTCTTTATTTTCTCTTGACCTTTTCTAATAATCCAACTCTTCTTCTTAGTGGTAAGTGATTTCTAAGACTGTGCCTTACGAATAAATATTCCTTCTTCAGTATCTGCTGAGTATCCTGAGGGTTTTGGTTGAAATGAGGTTTCCTTATCTTTTGGTGAACTATCTAATTGACGATAGATGTCCGAAATCTTTTGCTTACCCATACTGTAGACTAATAAATAGTCAAATAATATATAACACATAATCACATAAATTATTTCCTAACACAGAATTTAAAACTTACGTGTCAGCAGAACACTTCTTTGGCTTAGACCAGTGGCTAGGCTCTGATACCACCTCCTGTCGCAACCCCCGATCCCTTATCTGTCCCGGGAACAGGTGGACGCGAACTCAGATTTGCGGTGGTATCAGTTGGTTAATTATTAATTTTGGCAGCGGAAATTTCATCAGGACCGTAGTTAGGAAATGTTATCAGAGTAAAACCACCATATTTTATTTTAATAATCACATGGGTAAAACCCAAGTTTCTTATTACAACATGTTTATAGGGATAAACCCTAATTTATTGAATTTAAAACATCGTATTTTAGGTAACTTTTATAGCCACATTTTACCAAGCCGTCAGTGCTCTCCAGCTGGCTTTTTACTAATTAGCTGTCACATTGTGTTACCTGAAACGTGTTTTAAAAACATTTGTCAGTGGGAAATACTGGTGAGTGAATCCCAGTTTAATCAAGAAACATTTTATCAATTAAAACAGTATTGAGAGTGATCACATTGTTTATTTCTACACAATTACTCATTCAGTACTGTCATTCCTGACTTGCGGGTCATATTACACATTGGCTAACTCGTTGTCCAATGGTAACGTACTGTCATCCTCGACTTACTACTCACAGTAGTAAATTTTGTATACAAAACCCCAACATACCGACAGTAATTGAGGAACTACAAAGACTCAATCACCGCTTAATCACATTGTAAAAAATTAAGGTTTTGTAAAACATTCCAAAAAGGTTAACAAATAGAGGATAAACTCACATTGCTATCTTAGACTTCGCGTAAGGGTTTCCTGGGAATAATCTAGAATTTATAAAAATGTACATAGATTAGTATCATAACCCTTTGAAGATATTAATGATACCCTCCCCGAGACGACATTCCAACAACTACGTCGGGCAGAACCACGACAGTTGTTACGGAACCCTAAATCAATCGGGCAGCGTATCTATTACGAAACTGGGGTTATAATACTTACAACGGGGCAGAACCTCGCTAATTAGGGGGTATAATACCATCTTTATAAAGCCTATATTCAGAAATTGAGAGAAAGATTTCGAAATTGAACGAACAGGCTGAAGATCCGAGGCCATCTATTTATAGTTGCCGATTCTGACTTTGTCGAGGCCCGCGTAAACGTAAGCTAAGTCTTACGCGGCCCGCGTTGACTCCGGTCAACTGCGTAGCTTAGCTGGGTCATCACATTGGTCTGCCGGGTGTTGGGCCACGTGGCCGCACCGGGCTTTGCCACATTCTGGGTCTCTCGCGACCCGCGTGAAGGTTGGGGTGGGGTTACGCGGCCCGCCTCAACTTTAAAATTCAGATTTTAAATTTTATTTTTAATGCTATACTGTATTTCGGGCTCGGTTTTCACATACGGGTTGTATTTAAAGACATATAGGGATATTTCAAAATATTTTGGGGTGTCGGAAATAATATTCGAGGGTGTCGGTTTTCTTGAGGGTTGTTACATCCTCCCCACCTTATTTTAGAACTCGTCCTCGAGATCTACTGGAACAAGTGTGGATATTTCCTTTGCATCTCTGATTCAAGCTCCCATGTGTACTCAGGTCCTCTTTTGGAGTCCCACTTCACTTTGACTAGAACTAATATCTTGTGCTTGAGATTCTTGACTTTCCTGTCTTCAATTTGTAGAGGTCTCTCTACAAATTTGAGTTGTTCATTTATCTCTATATCATTAAGAGGTACTACTAGTGATTCATCAGCTAAACACTTTTTGAGATTAGATACATGAAATACATCATGTATTCCTGCCATTTACTCTGGCAGTTGTAGCTGATAGGCTACAGGTCCTATTCTTCTAATAATCTCAAAAGGTCCAACATATCTGGGACTTAGCTTTCCTCTTTTGATGAATCTTACTACTCCTTTCCAAGGAGAGACTTTTAATAATACTTTATCTCTTACATGAAATTCCAATGGTTTGCGTCGGTTATCAGCATAACTCTTCTGTCGATCACGTGCTGCTTTCAGTCGTTCCTTGACTTGAATGATCTTATTAGTTGTTTCTTGCACTATCTCAGGTCCAGATAGTTGCTTTTCCCCAATTTCTGCCCAACAGACTGGGGTTCGACACTTTCGTCCATAAAGTGCTTCGAATGGTGCAGCATTGATACTTGTGTGATAACTATTATTATAATAAACTTCTACTAAAGGTAAGTGATCGTCCCAATTACCTACGAAATCAATTACACAAGTTCTAAGCATGTCCTCCATCGTCTGAATTGTTCTTTCGCTTTGTCCGTCCGTTTGAGGATGATAAGCTGTGCTTATTTTTAATTTAGTTCCCATTGCCTTTTGGAAACTTGACCAAAAATGAGAGCTAAAACGACTATCTCTATCAGAAACAATTGATAAAGGTATTCCATGTAAAGAAACTATTTCATTTACATATAATTTAGCTAACTGTTCCATACTCGAAGTTTCCTTCATTGGTAGGAAATGAGCTGACTAGGTTAGTCTATCTACAATCACCCAAATTGTATCATTACCTTTCTTCATTTTGGGTAATTTAGTAACAAAATCCATTGTTATTAATTCCCATTTCCACACCAGCATTTCTAATTGTTGTAACAATCCTGAGGGTTTCTGGTGTTCAGCTTTAACTTGTGAACAGGTTAAACATTTAGAAACATAGGCTGCTATGTCCTTTTTCATTCCTATCCACCAGAAATTCTTTCTCAAATCCTGGTACATCTTATTGCTCCCTGGATGCATCGTATACTTAGACTTATGGGCTTCTTCTAATATATGATGACGTAGGTTTCCTATTTTAGGTATCCATATTCTCTTTGTATGGAATCTCCAAATTCCATCTGTTCCTTGTTCTAATTCTTTTAGCATACCTTTCAGCTTTTTAGTATCTTCCTTGATTACTGATTCTTGTGCTTCTCTTATTTGATCATTTAAATCTACTTGCAGATTTAATTTAAGAGAACGTATCCTTTTTGGCTTTTCATGATACTTTCGGCTTAAAGCATCTACAACTACATTTGCTTTTCCTTCATGATACTGGATATTACAATCATAATCACTAAGCATCTCCATCCAGCGTCTTTGTCTCATATTCAACTCCTTTTGCTTGAAAATATACCTTAAACTCTTATGATCGGTGAATATGGTAAACTTACTACCATAAAGGTAATGTCTCCAAATCTTAAAAGCAAAAATTATAGCTCCTAATTCCAGATCATGAGTTGAATAATTTTCTTCATGATTCTTAAGTTGTCTAGATGCGTAAGCTATAACCTTCTGGCGTTGCATTAATACACAACCATAACCTAGTTTGGAAGCATCACAATAGACTACAAAGTCTTCAGCTCCTTCTGGTAACGCTAGTATGGGTGTATGGGTTAATCTTTGCTTAAGAATTCTAAATGCTTCTTCTTGTTTTGGTCCCCATTCAAACTTAACAGATTTACAGGTTAACTTAGTTAAAGGAATGGCTATTCTAGAAAAATCTTGAATAAATCTTCTATAATAACCGGCCGATCCTAAGAAACTTCTAATCTCGGTTGGTGACTCAGGGGTTTTCCATTTAGTAATCGCCTCGATCTTTGTGGGATCCACATGAATTCCTTCATGGTTTACTAAATGTCCAAGAAATTTAACTTGTTCTAAGCAAAATTTGCATTTAGAAAATTTAGCATAAAGCTTTTCTTTTCTTAATAAACTTAAAAGTGCGTGCAAATGCTTTGCATGATTTTCTTTACTCTTAGAGTAAATGAGAATATCATCTATAAAGACAATTATGAATTTATCCAAATATGGCTTACATATTCGGTTCATCATGTCCATAAATGCGGCTGGGGCATTGGTTAAACCAAATGGCATGACAGTAAATTCATAATGACCATACCTTGTTTTGAACGCAGTTTTAGGAATGTCCTCTTTCTATACCTTTAATTGATGATATCCTGATATTAAATCGATTTTTGAGAAAAAACGAGCTCCATGTAGTTGATCGAACAGATATCACTTTAAACTGTCTTTTGATTGATTTGACAAAGATTTACAGCTAGTAGACACTTCGGCAGCACTTCGGCTCTCAAACCGGAATCACAGAACTGCTTCAAACGAAATATATAGGCAAGGTGATTCTGCTTGAACATGCTCACACGAAATCACTTTCAAGTGAAATCGCTATTTCAAGCGAAATCACTATTTCAAGCGAAATCACCTGGTTAATTTCGTGTGAAATGACTGTTGACCATTTCAAGCGAAATCAGCTTTTTAACATGTTTTCTAGTTTTGCGTGCCTTGATCTTTCTATTACAATACAAGACTCGATACAAGACGAAGTCGACAGACGTATGCACCAACAGACTCCCCCTCGAATGTTGACGAAGTCTTTAGTGTCGAGTCTTCGGTTGTCAAACCTTCAGCCTTTATCAGTCTTCTCGCTCTCTCCAAAGATTTTCCATTGTAAGTATCTTCAATCAATCTCTTTCTCTTAGAATCTCACCCTGGCTCTATACTTCTCTTGATCAGGTCTCTTGATTTCTTATCCTCAGAATCGTAATCCTGGCTCTTATCTTGTATCAGCATTAACGACTTCAGACTCCCTCTTTCGATCAGCTGGGATCGTAGTCTGGAATTCACAGATTCAAGATTGAAACCTGGCTTACCTGCACATTCTCTACCTCAAAATAAATTTCACAAATTTAACATTTGACAAATTTATTCTCTGCCTACCACTTGTATAAACAAAAATGATTTAACATCTAACAACTTCTGATGACCACTTGTACGTAAACATACAAAATTTTCATTCTCTGAAAACCACTTGTAACAATTTCTTTATGCAAACTTTCCCAAACCTATTCATCATGTTTAGCACTCGGAATTTTGAAAATCAGCTCTCCAACATCAGTTGTCGAAAATCTTTTTGTATTTTCAAAAATTTATGCTAAAACACTCCGAAAATCTTTTTGGATTTTTACTTTAAATGAAATGCAGTAAAGAAATATTTACAGACATTATTTTTGTGAGTTTGTGTAAGAGGATCATATCAGTTCCTGAGACAAATCACCAACACCGTTAAGCTTTAAACATTTTCAGTTCTAAATGATTCACTTAGATTGTCAGTATACTGATCCACTTAAATTTTCACACAAAGTTCAACTGTTTTGAGATACGAGATTAATGTTTTAAGCACTTAAACTTAATCGCGTGTCCCACCTCAGAATATACTCCCGTATCGAGATCCCAATATTCAGTCTTATAGGTGAGTATACCTAGATGATATCTGTAAAGGGTTAAATGCAAGGCCATGAGAGCTCAGGTCAGAACTTCCGTTCAGCAAAGAGATGATGGCTCGACTTTTGGTGTGTTTCCTTTAGAGAATCTTTTCTTCAATAGCACATGATTAGCATTTTGCAATGTTTCATCATTTTTTTTTATGCTGAGGGCGGTGCTATATTTCAAGCAAGCAGAAAGTATTATACGGGGACTAGGCCATTGCTTCCGCAAAATCAGAAGTCCCGGGATAATACCCCAGATATCACTGAGTATAAAGACCTAGTATCTCAGAAAGAGGGACCTTTCAAATAAGATTTCGGGGGTTACCCATATATCCGAGAAAGAGGGGCCTTTCACTCAGAGGTATAACTTAAACATGTTGACACATTTAACCCTCGCGTCTTGTAAACTTTCACTTTCTTCCACAAACGGTTTCACACGCTTCATGATACATTCGTTTTAGGGTATAAACATCACGTAGGGTTGTTGAAAGGCATATTTATCCATTGTTAACATTTTGAATCCTTTTTATTCACATACTTTCCTTGTTTGTCAACTTTAGTCCTTCTAAAGCAATTCTTTACACGTTTAAAGCTCATGACACGTGTCGATATATTATTGGACTTAAATTTACGTGGTGTTACAAGACATCCCGTGAACATTGTGTGAATGTCGATTCACTTGTTTAACCGTTGGGATTGGTGGTGGATTTGATTGGTTAAGGATTTTGATATTATTAAAATAAAATAAAAAGTTTACAGCAAAGGTAAGGCGACGCCAGTTTTTGTGGCTTAAGGGTTGTTTTTAAGATTTTTGACATGCCGGGATTTGATTGGTTGGGGCAAAAGTATTACCCTTGGATACCCTTCCCCCCTTAATATTCATACACCTCTCCCCCTATCTCTCTTTATAGCCTAGTGGCAGGGTGGGATAAAGCTTTGGGGCCAATAGATCATGTGTTCGATTCCCACAAGGGGAGTTTTCTCATATTTATTTGTTTTCTATCTGAATTGGTGTATATGCAATATGCCTAGTGGAGATGGATATAATCGGGTGATGATTATAACAACCCCCTAGAACCCTTAACGTGACACTAAAACGTTCCTTACGTACCCCGTATGCGAGAAACGGACCCGAAATACCCTTGTGCTTATTAAAATCAAGAAAAACAAAGTTCAGAAGTCTCTCGCGGGGCGCAACCAAGACCTCCTTGGTCTGTCGCGGGTCGCGAGGGCCTTTATTTGATTGAAACTGCATAGTGCCATGTGGAATGTGACTCGGTGAAGCTAGGCTGGTGACTGGACAAGGCTATACTCGACACGCGTCTTGTCACGGGCCGTGAAGGCCTTAGCCTTCTCTCTCGCGGGCTGCGATCCGCCATAGAATTAGCCTATAAATTGGATCGATCGGCTCATTTATCAGTCGTTCAAATTTTCTAAATCTCTCTCAAATTCTCTAATAGTAGAAGTTATATTCGGGTATAATACCCACTATAAAGCGAAGCTCTGCCTCGTTGTAAGTACTATAACCCTGCTGTTACCCTACACGATCGATTTAGGGCTCCGTAATGCATGTCAGCTCTGCCCGACTCAGTCATTGGAGTTCTGTCTCGTGTGCACACCCGATTGATCTAGGATTCCGTAATGCATTCCAAGGCTCGACCTGACTCAGTCATTGGAATTATGTCTCAAGTTGTACGGTTAATGTGATTTGGGTTATCTTACTAACACGTGTGCATTGTTTAATTTTAATAGATAATAACCAGGAGATTCCCAGGAAGCTTTAGTATTACCTAAGTAAACAATGTGAGGACATCTGCTTTTTGTCACCTTTTTGTAAATTACTTTTAGGAGTCAAAATACTTTACCAAAACCTCAAATGTTTTAAATAACACTTAACAGTAATTGAGTATTTGTGATTCTACAATTACTGCCAGTATGTTAGGGTTTTGTATACATTACTTGAAACTCGTTACTATTGGAATAGTAGCATGACCAACCAGTCAGGAAAGACAATACCAGGAAAAAGGGTAATTGGATAGATATAAGCAAATGTAATTGCTAATGCCCTCAATACTGTAAAAGTGATGAAACTGTTTTGATTAAACTGGGATGGAATCTCCAGTGTTTCTTGCTGATAAAATGTTTTTAAAACGCGTTTCAGGTAACAAAATGTGAAAGCCAATAGAAGCTAGCTGGAGAGCACCGAAGGCTTGGAAGAGTGGCTATAAAAGTTACCTAAATAAAAAGGAGTTTTTGTTTTCAATAATTTGGGTTTATCCCTACAAATGTATTATCAAATGAACTTGGGTTTTATCCCAATGCTTTATTATTATAAAAAGTTTGGTGTTTTACTCCGATAAAAATATTTTCTAAATACGGTCCTGATGTATTCCGCTGCTAAATTAATAAACACTGATACCACCCATCTGAGCTCGCGGCGCGCGCTCTCCTGGAGTAGGGGTTGGGGGCTGCGACAGAGAGTGGTATCAGAGCCGAAGCCACTGGTTTAAGCCAAAGAAGTGTTCTGCTGACACTTAAATTTTAAATTCTGTGTTAGGAAATAATTTATGTGCAAATATTGTTTTGTGTTATTTGACTATTTGTTAGTTTACAGTATGAGTGAGCAACGAACTTCGGACGCTTATCGTCACTTAGATAGTTCACCAAAAGACGAGGGAACATCATCTCAACCTAATCCCCCAGGATACTTAGCCGATACTGAGGAAGGGATATTCATATTTAAAGCACAGTCTGAGGAACCCTTTACTACTAAAAAGAGAAGTTGGTTTAATAGAGGAGCACATGAGAGAAGAAAGAGAATGAATAAGTTACAACAGCAGAGGGCGATAGTCAAAGCTAATAGGGAAGTGAATACACAGACTCAGGAGACAGTCATTAGGCCACCTTAGGAAGAGGAGCTAGATAGACAATTGGCCGATTTCCATATGTTAGCCACTACAGTAGTAGACGCTAACCTAAACCAAATAGCTGAACCGCCATTGTTACCTTTATTCCCAGACCAACAAATGCTAGAACCCGACTAGGAAGATCCGTTTCCAATTCCAGATGTAGATCCCTATGAGATTCCCAGAATTCCCCCACTAAAGCCCATAGCTCAGTACACTGACCTTAACCCTTTAGATCCCTTTTGAAGTAGCGAATGGTGGACGCAGAGTGTAATAAGAAATTCATACCCTTATGGACAACCTATCCCTCAACACCCTGATCCTGTACCAGCACCCATGCCACCTATGAGCCAGGAAAATTTGGAGGAACTTTGCTCATTGGGTGACGAATTAGTAGTGGAGGGAGATAGGATTCGGCAAATAGGAGAAAAGCTTATGTGGAAGCATGTCGAACGTGATATACATGATTGGATACATGATACTTAGAAAATATCTAGATATATGGGTAATTTTGTATTTTGATAAAAAAAATATAAAAATAAATATATATATATATATATATATATATATATATATATATATATATATATATATATATATATAGACTAAAATAGATACAGATGCATAACTACTAGTATATTTGATTTCCAGTTGCAAGTTTGTAATAGATGCCTATATATATATATATATAGAAAGAGTAAAAGTCGCAATGATCGACGTTTTTGATCAAATTGTTTATGTGATTGTGTATAAACATTTGTACTAAATTTATTTTGTGATAATTGATACTTGATAAATATTCACAATTCGGATGGACAACGAAGTAAATCAGGAAAACCAGAATAATGGAAACCAAATAGATAACAGTGTCATCCAACATATAGTAGCACAAGAAATTATAGATGCTATGCACTATATTATCAAGACTGTTAAAGAAGCAGAAAATAATAAATCTGCAAATGGAAGTAAGCGTCAACACACTGAACCAAGTCAAAGTGTAAACGATAATGGACCTATTATCCAAGCTCCATTTCCTAAAAGAAGAAGAACCGCTTTTTACGGTTGTTCTTATAAAGAATTATTGGCCTGCAAACCAATAGAATTCTCAGGCAATGAAGGAGCCCTTGCAGCCTTACGTTGGATAGAAAAGACAGAAGCAGTCATAAAAATAAGCAAATGTGCAGATGAAGATAAGATTATGTTTGCTTCTAATCTTTTCAAAAAATGCAGCCTTAGAATGGTGGAATACTATTCTCCAGTCTAGGGGAAGTGACATAGTTTATAAAATGGAATGGACCAACTTTAAGGAAATGGTTGAAAGAAAATTTTGTCCTCCCAATGAAAAGGAACAAATCGCCAATAAGTTCCTAAATCCTAGAATGACTAGAATAGACTGCAAAGGTTACACTACCATATTCTTCGAATATGCTAGAATAGTGCTAACCTTAGCCTCACCTGAACCAGTGTTAATTTCTCGTTGTATTTGGGGATTAATTAGTGAGATTAGACACGTAGTCAAGGCAGCTAGACCGCAAACCATAGAAGAACCAGTAGAACTAGCCAATACCCTGACTGGTGAATTGGTACGTACACAAGAGGAAAACCAGAGAAAGAACCTAGCTCAGAAACTTACCCAAGAATTTCAGTACCGTGGAAGGGGTACGGGTTCTTCATCTGCACCTTATTGCAAGACTTGTAAAAAGAAGCATTATGAAAGGTATGCAAGGTTTTGCAATTTTTGCAAGAAACCAGGACATAAGGAAGAAGAATGTCGATCGAAACCTAACAATAGGATATGCTTCAACTGTGGAGAAACTAGGCACATCAAACCGAACAGTCCGAAACTAGCTCTAGCCACAACCAACAAGGCTAAGACAACTGAAGGGCCTAATAAAAATGCCAGAGCCTTTGTTCTGACAGCTGAGGAAGCCAAGATGATTCCGGATGTGATTGCCGGTACGTTCTTAGTTAATAACATATTTGCCAAAGTATTGTTTGACTCTGGTGCAAACCAAAGTTTTATCAATACTTCTTTCTACAAACTTCTTGACCAACCCTTAGCCAAACTTCAACAAGATTGTCTAGTAGAGACAACAAACGGAGAATAAATAAAGATAAGTGAAATCTTGCAGGGAGCAAGAATACAAATCCTAAACCATCATTTCTTTGCTAACCTTTACCCAATGAATCTAGCTGGATTCGATGTTGTATTAGGAATGGATTGGTTGGTAGCCAATCGTGCCAGTATTTTATGTGATCAAAAGATAGTACAAGTAAGTACCCTAAGTGGTGAAAAGATCACAATTAAAGGAGATAAGCCAACCAAATCGACAAAATTCATCTCTGTGATGAAAGCCGCAAGTTATGAAAGGAAAGGAGGAGGAGTATATATGATTTCCGTAATCATTAATACTAAAGGAAAATAATTAAAAGATATTCCTGTAATATCAAAATTCTCAGATGTTTTTCCAGAAGAGTTACCTGTATTACCGCCTGATAGAGATGTTGAATTTAGAATTCACCTAATACCAGGGACGGCACCGATTGCCAAAGCACCATATCGATTAGCACCAACGGAAATGCAGGAACTGAAGAAACAATTGGACGAACTTATTGAGAAAGGTTTTATACAACCAAGTTCATCACCGTGGGGAGCACCGGTGTTGTTTGTTAAGAAGAAAGATGGATCGATGCGTATGTGCATTGATTATCGAGAATTGAATAAAGTCATGATTAAGAATCGGTCTCCACTACCGAGAATCAATGATCTGTTCGATCAACTTCAAGGAGCTCGGTTCTTTTCTAAGATCGACTTACGCTCAGGATATCATCAACTGAAAGTACAGGAAGAGGACATTCCTAAAACTACTTTCAGAACTAGGTACAGTCATTATGACTTTTCCGTCATGCCATTTGGTTTAACCAATGCCCCAGCCGCATTTATGGACATGATGAACATGATATGTAAACCATACCTGGATAAATTCATAATTGTCTTTATAGATGATATTCTAATTTACTCTAAGAGTAAAGAGGAACATGCAACGCATCTGCATACATTTCTTACATTATTGATAAAAGAGAAGCTTTATGCTAAATTCTCAAAATGTGAATTTTGGTTACAAGAAGTGCAATTCTTTGGACATCTGGTTAATCATGAAGGAATTCATGTGGATCTCACAAAAATCAAAGCTATTACTAAGTGGAATGTCCCTGAATCACCAACAAAAGTACGGAGTTTTCTTGGACTGGCAGGATATTATAGACGGTTTATCCGAGATTTCTATAGAATAGCCATTCCATTAACCAAACTGACCTGCAAATCAGTTAAATTTGAACGGGGACCGAAACAGGAAGAAGCTTTTAAGATTCTTAAGCAAAGATTAACCAACGCACCCATACTCGCATTGCAAGAAGGAACTGAAGACTTTATAGTCTATTGTCATGCGTCTAAGTTAGGATATGGATGTGAGTTAATGCAATGTCAAAAGGTTATAGCTTATGCCTCTAGACAATTTAAGAAACATGAAGAGAATTACACAACCCATGATCTAGAATTAGGAGCGATAATTTTTGCCCTTAAGATTTGGAGACACTATTTATATGGAAATAAATTTGTTGTCTTCACCGATCATAAGAGTTTAAGGTATATTTTGGGCAAAGGGAATTAAATATGAGACAGAGACGTTGGATGGAAGTTCTTAGTGATTATGATTGTGATATCCAGTATCATGCTGGAAAGGCTAATGTAGTAGCTGATGCTTTAAGTCGAAAGTATCACGAAAAGCCAAAACGAGTTCGTTCTCTCATATTAAATCTACAAGTAGATTTAAATGATCAAATTAGAGAAGTACAGGAAACATCAATCAAGGACGATGCTGAAAGTTTAAAAGGAATGATTAAGGAGTTAGAACAAGGAACCAATGGAATTTGGAAGTTCCATAAGAAAAGGATGTGGATACCTAAACAAGGAAACTTATGCCACAGAATTCTAGAAGAAGCTCATAAGTCTAAGTATACGATACATCCCAGATGTGATAAGATGTATCAAGATCTAAGAAAGAATTTCTGGTGGATAGGAATGAAAAAGGATATAGCAAACTACGTTGCTAAATGTCTAACTTGTTCACAAGTTAAAGCTGAGCATCAGAAACCCTTAGGATTATTGCAACAGTTAGAGATGCCAATATGAAAATGGTAATTGATAACAATGGACTTTGTTACCAAATTACCCAAAACAAGAAAAGGAAATTATACAATCTGGGTGATTGTAGACAAATTGACCAAATATGCTCATTTCTTACCGATGAAGGAAACTTTCAGTATGGAACAGTTAGCCAAGCTATATGTAAATGAAATAGTTTCATTACATGGAATTCCTTTATCTATTGTATCTGATAGAGATAGCCGTTTTACTTCTCATTTTTTGACAAGTTTCCAAAAAGCAATGGGAACCAGGTTAAATCTAAGCACAGCTTATCATCCACAGACGGACGGACAAATCAGAAGATGGAAGATATGTTTAGAGCCTGTGTAATTTATTTCGGAGGAAATTGTGACCACCATTTACCATTAATAGAATTTTCCTACAATAACAGCTATCATACTAGCATTAATGCTGCACCATTTGAAGCACTTTATGGACGAAAGTGTAGAACTCCAGTCTGTTGGGCAGAAATTGGAGAGAAGCAACTATCTGAACCAGAGATAGTGTAAGAAACAACAGATAAGATAATTCAAGTTAAGGAAAGACTAATAGCAGCACGAGATCGTCAAAAGAGTTATGCAGATAACAAACGAAAACCTTTGGAATTTCAAGTAGGAGATAAAGTATTGTTAAAGGTTTCCCCATGGAAGGAAATAGTGAGATTCGTTAAGAGGGGAAAGCTAAGCCCCAGGTATGTTGGACCATTTGAGATTATTAGAAGAATAGGACCCGTAGCCTATCAGCTATAACTACTAGAGGAAATGGCAGGAATACATGATGTATTTCATGTATGTAATCTCAAAAAGTGCTTAACAGACGAATCACTAGTGATACCTCTCAAGGACATAGAGGTAAATGAGAAACTTAAGTTTACCGAGAAACCGTTCAGATTAAAGATAGAAAGATCAAGAACCTCAAACATAAGAGACTAGTTCTGGTCAAAGTAAAATGGGATTCCAAGAGAGGACCAGAATACACTTGGGAACTCGAGTCAGAGATGCAAAGGAAATACCCACACCTGTTGATGTGTGTCGGTGTGAATATATTTTTAGTTATATTTTAAGCCATTTTTAACACTTTAGTCAAGTTTTAAATTTATAAAACACGATATTTTACTAACACTAAACACACATATGGGCAAGTGCACCCATCGTGAGCGTAGTATAGCGTTGGTAAGATACCGAGGTCGTCCAAGGGCACAAGAGCTTTTAGTACCGGTTTATCCTCAACGTCTAATCAAATCAAAAGTTTAGAAAAAGTTTTAAACATGAAAATAATAACTAAAAATGCTGAAAAATAAAATAAAATAAAATAAAAACAAATAGACAAGATGAATCACTTGGACCCGACTCGCCTTTAGTGTAACCTTTGATAATTTCCGTACTTTTGCACTTTTTAAGAGATTATCTTAGTTATAGTAGTAGGCCCCTCTTTTGAAGGTGACGTTACCCTCAACCCAGTAGTTTGAGTCAGCAAGGATACAATCCTAAAGGGTCGGAATATTGAAAGATAATTAATTAAGTTATTAATGCGTAATGTGGTTAGCCCCTCTATTGAAGGTGACGTTACCCTCAGCTAAGTGGTTTGAGTCACCAGGGATACAATCCCAAGTACCTGGGTTAATGTGTTAATAGTCGTTTACATATAAGGGGATCAAGCCATTCGCACCCCCGCCATCCAATACCAGTGGGTATTGAAGGAGGTCCTAGTAAGCTTGACCCAGGTCCTTGCAGGATCTATACACTGAGCAAGGCAAGAACCTTACCAAACGATTCCCTTAACCCCCGACCAGGTAGCCAACATATCTCTATATAGACCGTAGAGATATGAATGGCGTAAATCTTTTATTTTATATAGACAGTAAAATAACGCCAAGACACCACGGACAAATGATAAGGAAGTTTCACCTTCAACATAAGAAACTAGTTATCAAAGTCATTAATACAAAACCAAATAAAAAGTGCGAAAAGATTAAAAAACAAAAGTATTACATTAAATTCTTATCTTCACCAAGTGATGTAAGAGACTTAGGCAAACATGGCCTTTAAATGTCAAGAACTCTTACTATCAATCTTGGATCCCGAGACTACTACACACACTCTATGATGGATGATGGTGGTGGATGTGGGTGTTGTGATGGTGGTAGAGTGTGGGTGAAGTGGGAGAGAGGTGGTTTGTCAAGGGATGCCTTTGAAGTGAACCAAGCACCCCTATTTATAGCCTGTACAGAAGCCCAGACACGACCCCGTGTCCATTAAGCACGGCCCCGTGTCCATCCATTTTCTCTTTCTTCATTAATTGCAATTTGTATGCATTAGCTCCACACGCCCCGTGTCTGCTGGGCACGGCCCCGTGTGCAGAAGCGTATCTGTACTGTCAAGATTTGCTTGGATTATGTGAATCTTAGCGTTGACCACGCCCCGTGTCGAGCTGGGCATGCCCCCGTGTCGGGAATAGAAGCTTCTATAGCTTTGTCCTTTCTGCAGACATCTGGCCACGCCCCCGTGTCCGCTGGGCCCAGGGCCGTGGTCAGCCTTCTGTCTTCTTGTTTTTGCTTGGGAATATGCTGTTGAGGGGTCAGGCATGCCACGTTTATTCCTTTTCTTGTAATTATGTTAGATTTTGCTGCATATTTGCTACTTTTGTTCGTTTACGCTCATTTAATCCTAAAAATACAAAAGGAAGACAAAAGCACACTTTTTCCAACATTAGTACTAAAAAGGGTTAGTTTTATGCCTCATTTGATGTAATTTATATGTTGCATTTTACGCACATCACCTGTTCTAGTAGATCTCGAGGACGAGATCCAAAACAAGGTGGGGAGGATATAACAACCACCCTATAACCCTTAACGTGACCCTAAAACGTTCCGTACGTACCCCGTACGCGAGAAACGGACCCGAAATACCCTTGTACTTATTAAAGTCAAGAAAAAAAAATTCAGGAGTCTCTCGCGGGGCGCAACCAAGACCTCTTTAGTCTGTCGCGGGGCACGAGGGCCTTTACTTGATCGACAGTGCATAGTGCCACGTGGCATGTGACTCGACGAAGCTAGGATGGTGACTGGCCAAGGCTATACTCGACACATGTCTTGTCGCGGGCCGCGAAGGCCTTAGCCTTCTCTCTCGCGGATCGCGAGCCGCCATAAAACCAGCCTATAAATTGGATCGATCGGCTCATTTGTCACTCGTTCAAATTTTCTAAATCTCTCTCAAATTCTCTAATAGTAAAAGTTATATTCGGGCATAATACCCACTATAAAGCGAAGCTCTGTGTAACAACCGTCTTTTAATTTCATAAGAAATGCGGTATATGTAAAAAAAAAAAATTATAACTAACAATACTTAGTTAGTAAACTAAGTTACACTTCACCATAGTATTTAACATAGTAAAATAACTGGTTTCAAAACATTGATCATTCAGTAGTGTCTACAAAACAACATGGTTTAACTAGATCAGATTAGGGCGGAAGCATCCAAAAGTTTTGTGTTCGGTTCTTGAAGCATCAACTTGATCGTCATCCACATACTTGCAATACCTAGAAACTGGAAATTTTGACAAATATTAGTATTAGAAATCTTAGAAAAATTTGTAAAATCGAACTACGCTAAAAAACAGATTCGATTATCTAAGTTATACAAAGTTCAACGTTCATGACTGGGCTCTACCGTAAGTTACGGTAGCCACCGTAAGTTACGGTAGCCGCTGGGCAATACTGATCTGCCGTAAGGCAGTAACAAACTGCCGTAACACTTTATTCTCTACCGTAAGTTACGGTAGATACCGTAACTTACGGTAGTCGCTGTAGTTTTGTTGTTTTGACTATTTTGTTCATTTTACCGAAGCCCACATGAACGGGATATCTCTTCCTTACGAGAAGACCCAAATCTCGAATTTCTTATTTTCAACACCCACGCACCCATCACCGGTTTGCGTGTTTAGTAATTAGCTATCTATCACTCTAGCTCAAAATCTACAAGTATGGTACTACCGTTATCCGATTCATACCTTCTCTTAATGACCCATTTAGTTTACCTTTATGGACTTCATCATTTAAACAAACCAATACGCTAACTTCTCGTATTCTAATATGTCATTTATTAACAATAACAAACGACCAATTAACCATATTACAAAGCGTTAGCCACGCATTAATTGATTATTCGACCCGTTTGGCTCATCTACGGAATCCTCCATTATGATGACTACCAACGAGATCTAATCAATTCTTGACCTATTATTCAATATAGCGAACATTATCGCTTTGAATCAGCACAACTTTTATTCTACAATTCAACTACTCATATGCTATTTATCAAAATTTACCCAATGTAACGAATCAAGTTACATACCTTCAAAGCACGCCCTTCAAACGCAAGTCGCCACCGGCTTGTCCACTCGACGCTCCGGTATCTTTTCCTATAGAGTTCAATCATGATACATTTAGAACTCCTTTTCAATCATATGTCGCATAATTTGCCTAAACATCACAATTATGCGTTTTAACTTTAAATTTCAGTTTCAAGCCTTCTTTGAGGCATTTCTACGAACACTTTAAGGGCAAAATTTTACATGATAATATAACAAGTCCCTAACTTATCATTTAGCCCGAATTTACATCAATCAAACTTTCATATATAAAATTTAACATTCATATTTCAGTAATCTCTTTCTATGAACCATATTACACTAGAATAATGCTCAAAACCCTAGTGTTTATCAATTTCACAAAACCCAAGATTCACCTTCAATGTGTTCATGAAATTTCCAGAATTTAGACATGATTTCACATGTTGTTGTCTAGGTTTTACTCCTAGACACTATATCATCCCTATTCTATCCAAATAACAAACATACATCATCAAATTTCGGATTTCCCAAATTCATGAGAATTTCAAGTAGAGAATTTTCATCAAATTTTACATACCTTATAACCCTCTTGCAATGAGGATCACTAATCTCAGCTCGGATTTCGTTTTGGATCAGATTTGAACCTTCAATTTATGAGTTTTGTGGATGTTAGGGTTTTGGAGAACCTGGTCGCCCCCTCCCTCTTGTCTGGTTCGATCTCAGCACACATAAGTGTGTTTGAGTTTTATTTTTTTTGTTTTATCAATATTAGTTTCAAATTAAACACTTTTGGCCCCTCAACTTTCGTTTTTATTTTGTTTTAACCTCTTAACTACTCATAACTCATTATCTAACTAGGTTAATATCATTCCTAGTAAATTTTTATTTTTCTTATTTATTTACAACTTTATTGTATTATAAGAATTCGTATTTTCGGGGTGTTACAAGTCCACCCCTCTTAAAAGGGGTTTCGTCCCCGAAACCAAAATACATACCGAATAGTGTGGGGTAGAGACGTCGCATCTCCTCTTCGGACTCCCATGTAGTGTCCGAAACTTTCCTATGCTCCTACTTGATCTTGACTTGATCGATTTGTTTATTTCTCAAGTTCTTAACCTTTCGATCTAAAATCTCTATTGGCCTTACCGCATAATTCAGGCGATTATCCACCTCGATATCGTCGTAATGGATATAAGTTGTTTCCTCCGCTAGACATTTTCGCAACTGAGACACGTGGAACGTGCCATGTATTCCACTCAACTCTTCCGGTAGCTCGAGGCGATAGGCCACCTTGCCAACCCGTTCGATGATTTTAAATGGCCCGATAAACCTCGGGCTTAGTTTCCCCCTTTTTCTGAATCTGATAACGCCCTTCCATGGGGAAACCTTTAACATAACCATGTTGCCTATTTGAAATTCAATCGGTCTTCGTCTTTTGTCGGCATAAGACTTTTGCCTATCTTGGGCTGCTTACAAATGGGCTCGTACCACTTCAATTTTCTTATTAGTGGCTTGGACAATATCTTTATGGGCCAGTTCGCATGGTCCCACTTCACCCCAACACACTGGGGTTCTGCATTTCCTACCATATAGCATTTCGTAAGGCGCCATGCCGATGCTCGCATGGTAACTATTATTATACGAGAATTCGGCCAAGGGTAGATAAACATCCCAACTTCCGCCGAAATCAATAATACATGCCCGTAACATATCCTCGAGCGTCTGTATTGTTCTTTCACTATGCCCATCCGTTTGGGGATGGTAGGCGGTGCTAATGAAAAGTTTCGTTCCCATTTGTTCTTGAAAATCTCGCCAAAAGTTTGAAGTAAACCGGGTATCTCTATCCGACACAATAGATACCGGTACTCCGTGAGGTGCCACTATTTCATTTGTATATACCTCGGACATCTTTTCCGAAGTATATGTTTCGCGTATAGAAATAAAATGTGCAGTCTTCGTCAATCTATCCACAATCACCCATATAGCATCGAATCCCCGAGTCGTTTTAGGTAGTTTGGTCAATAGGTCCATCGTGATATGTTCCCATTTCCAAACCGGAAATCTCCAAAGGTTGCAGTTTTCCATATGGTTTCTGGTGTCCGCCTTGACTTGTAAGCAAGTCAAGCATTTCTCCACATATTTTACCACATCCCTCTTCATTTCGGGCCACCAATAGTTTTGTTTCAGATCATTGTACATCTTGGTCGCACCCAGATGAATAGAATATCGGGATTTATGAGCTTCATCAAGTAGAAGCGTCTTCACCCCATAAGTATTTGGAACCCATATTCTTCCGGATCGAGTCTTCAACCCATTCTTTCCATCCAATAAATCTTTTAACTGGCCGATTATTCTTTCCTTCTTCCAGTTCTCCTCTTTCACTGCCTCTACTTGCGCTTCACGGATACGTTCAAGTATACCCGAGGTCACCATAAGCTGCAACGACCTTACTCGTATTGGGACATAGTCCGCTTTTCTGCTCAGAGCATCCGCCACCACATTTGCCTTTCCGGGGTGGTAGTGTATTTCGCAGTCGAAATCCTTCACTGTTTCTAACCATCGTCTCTGGCGCATATTTAACTCCTTCTGATCGAAGAAGTATTTTAAGCTCTTGTGATCGGTGAATATGGTGCACTTTACCCCATATAAATAGTGCATCCATATTTTTATTGCAAATACCACCGCAGCCAATTCGAGATCGTGCGTGGGATATTTCTTCTCATGTATCTTCAATTGCCTTGAGGTGTAAGCTATAAGTTTGCCTCGTTGCATCAAAACACATCCAAGACCCGATAATGAGGCATCCGAGTAGACCACCAAGTCCTCGACCCCGTCCGGCAATGTTAATACCGAGGCTTGAGTTAACTTCTCTTTTAGCGTTTGAAGCGCCCTTTCTTGTTCAACACCCCAAATGAACTTCTCCTCCTTCCGGGTTAATTTAGTTAGCGGTGATGCAATCTTCGAGAAATCTTGAATGAATCTCCTATAGGATCCCGCAAGCCCTAAGAAGCTTCTAATCTCCGAAGGATTCTTCGGAGGACTCCATTTTGACACGGCCTCTATCTTTGAAGGATCTACTAATTTTCCATCGGCGCTTATGATGTGGCCGAGGAATTGCACCTCTCGCAACCAGAAGGCGCATTTCGGGAATTTCGCATACAACTTTTCTTGCCTGAGTGTCTCTAGCACCTCCTGCAAGTGGCGTGCATGTTCTGCTTCATTTTTCGAGTATACCAGAATATCATCAATAAACACGATTACCGATTTATCCAACATCGGCTTGCAATCCCGGTTCATGAGGTCCATAAAAACCGCGGGTACGTTTGTCAGTCCTAATGACATCACGAGGAACTCGTAATGTCCGTATCTCGTGCGGAAAGCCGTCTTTGGTACATCCTCCTCCTTGACCCTTAGCTGGTGATACCCCGATCTAAGGTCAATTTTTGAAAACCGGTTCGCACCTTGTAATTGGTCGAATAGATCGTCTATTCTCGGAAGCGGGTATCGATTCTTTACCGTGATTTTATTCAACTCCCAGTAATCGATACACATGCACATGCTTCCGTCCTTCTTTTTCACGAATAGCACGGGCGCGCCCCAAGGAGACACACTCGGCCTTATGAATCCTTTATCATGCAAGTCTTGAATTTGCGACATTAATTCTTGTAATTCCAACGGTGCGAGTCGGTATGGTGCTTTTGCTACGGGTTTCGCGCCCGGAATCAATTCGATTCCGAACTCTACTTCCCGTTCGGGCGGTATCCCTGGTAAATCTTCTGGAAACACATCTTCGTAGTCCCGTACTACCGGTACATCTTCAATCTTCAGTGATTCCTTCTCGGGCTCATTCGCGTATATCATAAATGCCTTGCATCCTTGCTTCATAAGCTTGTGAGCTTTCAACATCGATCATATTATGGGGTTACCTCCTTTTTCGCCATAGATAGTGATGTGTTTCCCGCTCGGAGATGTTAGCTTTATTTCCTTACGAAAACACACGACCTTTGCGTGGTGCTGAGATAGCCAATCCATCCCAACGACTACTTGAAACTCCCCCATTGACATCGGGATTAGGTCTATCAAGTATTCTTCATCATCGATGCTTAATTTGTAGCCTCAACAAATATCACAAACTATAAAAATTTTGTTGTCCCCTATTTCAACTTCTAAGGGCACAGATAATTTCGTCAATACAAATGAAAGACGTCGAATGAATCCATGCAAAATGAAGGATTTATCCGCACCCGTATCAAATAATACACGTGCAGGAATTGAGTTAATTGTGAATATACCTGAGACCACCTCGGGTTCTGTCTTCGCTTCAGCCGCGGAAAGTTGGAAGGACCTAGCCTTCGCCTTTGGAGCTTCTGCTGGAGATTCTTTAACATCTCTCTGTCCAACCAAGTCTGGGCATTCGGACTTTTTGTGGCCGGGCTAATAACATTTGTAGCAAACCGAGACTTTACCCGGGCATAGAGATGTTGTGTGCCCCATTTTACTACATATGGGACACGGTTTGTCTTTGAACCGACACTCTCCCTTGTGCCCTTTCCCACACACTTTCCAACTTGGCGACCCACCTTTAGCATCCACCTTCTTTCCCGATTCCACAGTTCGAGCTTTCTTTGTAGGGCTTGGATTCACATCCTGTGCCCTTCGTTCACCCATTTCAACTTGTTTCTTCAATTCAATTTCCCGTTCCCGAGCAACGTTTATGATCTCGGTAAGGGTCTCGTATTTTGAAGGAGTCATAAACTCCCTATACTCGGCGCTCAACATGTTATAGTAGTAGTATATCTTTTGTTCTTCATTCATCACCAATTCACTGCAAAACTTCATCTTATCCATAAAAGTCACCGTAATCTTGTCTATGGTCTCGCCCTTGTGCCTAAGTTGCATGAACTCTTCCTTGATTCTATTAATGACCGCCTTGGGACTATGATGTTTAAGAAACGGTGTCTTAAACTCCTCCCATGTCATGGCCCTCACCGCTTCGGCTCCTATTTCCTTCTTTTTATTGTCCCACCAATCTTTGGCTTGACCCCTCAACTGACCCGTTCCGTAAGCAACAAAGTCATTTTCGTCACAATGGGTCCTTTCAAACACTCTTTCAACATCGCTTAACCATCTCTGGCATATTATCGGGTCAACCTCCCCGTTGTAGATTGGCGGTTTACACGCATAAACTCTTTGTACGAACATCCCTTACGTTCTCCCGATTTCTCTTTCATAAGGTTGACACTATCTTCCAACCTTTTGACTCGTTCTTCGACAAGTGACAACACCGTGTTTTGAATTTTGTTTATAAACCCGAATAGACTACCTTCAATTGCCTTCCCCACTTCTTCGAAAATTATCTCTTTCATTTGTTCGGTGCTTGTCCGCACCGGATCATTATCGTTTCCTTTCGACATCTTGAAACTGAAATGTTTACATTAAACATTAAACATTTCATTTATAACATAGCTTTATTTGCTTTGGTTTAGCCAAGTTCGTAACTTGCTTTATCCGTTCGCCTTTAGTGCATTTTCCGGGTTTGAGTGTGTTAACACACCCTTCCCATGCACATTAATTCGCATCTCATTTCTTACATAAGACAGGATCTACTAAAATAATAAATTAATTCTTACCGGACGATCAATCAAGCTTGAACCGAACACTTTGTTGACAACCTTAAGCTCTGATTACCAACTTGTAACACCCGTCTTTTAATTTCATAAGAAATGCGGTATATGTAAAAAAAAATTATAACTAACAATACTTAGTTAGTAAACTAAGTTACACTTCACCATAGTATTTAACATAGTAAAATAACTGGTTTCAAAACATTGATCATTCAGTAGTGTCTACAAAACAACATGGTTTAACTAGATCAGATTAGGGCGGAAGCATCCAAAAGTTTTGTGTTCGGTTCTTGAAGCATCAACTTGATCGTCATCCACATACTTGCAATACCTAGAAACTAGAAATTTTGACAAATATTAGTATTAGAAATCTTAAAAAATTTTGTAAAATCGAACTACGCTAAAAAACGGATTCGATTATCTAAGTTATACAAAGTTCAACGTTCATGACAGGGCTCTACCGTAACTTACAGTAGCCACCGTAAGTTACGGTAGCCGCTGGGCAATACTGATCTGCCGTAAGGCAGTAACAAACTGCCGTAACACTTTATTCTCTACCGTAAGTTACGGTAGATACCGTAACTTACAGTAGTCACTGTAGTTTTGCTGTTTTGACTATTTTGTTCATTTTACCGAAGCCCACAGGAATGGGATATCTCTTCCTTACGAGAATACCCAATTCTTGAATTTCTTATTTTCAACACCCACGCACCCATCACCGGTTTGCGTGTTTAGTAATTAGCTATCTATCACTCGACCTCAAAATCTACAAGTATGGTACTACCGTTATCCGATTCATACCTTCTCCTAATGACCCATTTAGTTTACCTTTATGGACTTCATCATTTAAACAAACCAATACGCTAACTTCTCGTATTCTAATATGTCATTTATTAACAATAACAAAAGACCAATTAACCATATTACGAAGCGTTAGCCACGCATTAATTGATTATTCGACCCGTTTGGCTCATCTACGGAATCCTCCATTATGATGACTACCAACGAGATCTAATCAATTCTTGACCTATTATTCAATATAGCGAATATTATCGCTTTGAATCAACACAACTTTTATTCTACAATTCAACTACTCATATGCTATTTATCAAAATTTACCCAATGTAACGAATCAAGTTGCATACCTTCAAAGCACGCCCTTCAAACGCAAGTCGCCATCGACTTGTCCACTCGACGCTCCGGTATCTTTTCCTATAGAGTTCAATCATGATACATTTAGAACTCCTTTTCAATCATATGTCGCATAATTTGCCTAAACATCACAATTATGCGTTTTAACTTTAAATTTCAGTTTCATGCCTTCTTTGAGGCATTTCTACGAACACTTTAAGGGCAAAATTTTACATGATAATATAACAAGTCCCTAACTTATCATTTAGCCCGAATTTACATCAATCAAGCTTTCATATATAAAATTTAACATTCATATTGCAGTAATCTCTTTCTATGAACCATATTACACTAGAATAATGCTCAAAACCCTAGTGTTTATCAATTTCTCACAAAACCCATGAATCACCTTCAATGTGTTCATGAAATTTCCAGAATTTAGACATGATTTCACATGTTGTTGTCTAGGTTTTACTCCTAGACACTATATCATCCCTATTATATCCAACTAACAAACATGCATCATCAAATTTCGGATTTCCCAAATTCATGAGAATTTCAAGTAGAGAATTTTCATCAAATTTTACATACCTTATGTTTTGGTCAAAAATTACCGAAGCAATTAAGTGATCAAATTAGTTAAGTGAGGTAGTGTGCTAGAAATGAGTGTCGAGAATATGTTAATCTGATTAATTGCAAAAACTGTTTCAGGATACGGCTCAGAATATAGAGCTGTATCTATGATCAAACAATGAGCAAAAAATGTAAAGGGTGACACGAGATGTACGAGGAAAGCCCTTGATCAATCTAGATCGCCGGCACAAAACCTCGGGAGCTGACAATCGCAGCTGCCTTGTTCTTCTATTACTTCGAATATCAGGATACAGTGCAGGATGTGATGCGGATCAACTAGGTGTTACAATGTAATTTGAGTACAAGTGTTTGTGTGTAGTGGTTGCCAATAGCTAGAGAGTAAAGTGTGCGAATGGAAAAGTGAGTGCCTTAACTGATCCGTTCCATCTATTTATAGTAAATGAAATGTAACAAACTACCATAGTAAACCGGGATCCGGCGGATATTCCCTATGTGAACGTTGTAGACCTGGTCCTTCGGGTTCAACGTCTCTCAAATAACTGATTTGCCCGAGTCTCAAGGAGAAGAAGTCCATCTGACCATTAGTGACCTACAGCTTGTTACCTGCACGTGCACTATTTAGTTAACACCAGGATATGGCCCAGGATGTTACCAATATCCTGATCCGGTATCCTGATCACAAGTAAACAATCAAAAACAGGATATTAGTCAGGATATATACGCTCAGAAAATGGCCCATAACAATTGTCCCCAAATATATCTGTTGGTATACCAAACCAACGGATATATTTTAAAAATTCTATCTCGTAAATCAAGGGAATTAAAACGAGGTGACGTTTGAGATGACATTGTGCAACTTCCCATGCTACTTTTACTCTTCACCCCCTATATCCAACCTATAATTAACTGAGATATTTCACATTATTATCATTACTCTCCAAGCAATTTTCAGGTACTCATCCTTTCTTTCATCCTCTGTTTTTCTTTTAATTTCTTATAGTTTGCTTGATACCCCTCATGGCATCACGGACAAGATCTCGTTCAGATGAACCAGTCCCAACCCTCCTGAGTCAAAACCTCATACGAGAACCAGAAAAAGAAATCTGCTGCTTCAATAATGCCGATATCGCTGCCCTGAAGGAACTTTCTCCCTGTCTCTCACAAATTCAAGTCAGAAATCTAGTTCAGAAATGTCTGGTAAGTATTCGTGAGTAAAATTGACTATAGAATATAAATGACATAGATTAAACACTTCTCCCTTGACACAGTGCCGGTCATCAACCTTGAAGGCTTCCAACTCGATGAGTTGGATAGTTATTCCAGCCTTGCACCCATCAAACAAGAGATTAACCCGAAGCCAGCCGATACTCCAAAGCCCAGCAGCTCAAAGACCACTATGGCTCCCAAAGCCCCTCCAGCCTCTAGGACCCGGGCCTCCACCTCCCGGAAGAGGAAGGAAGCAGATCATCCTACTACTCCCCATGCATTCCCATTTGAGAATCATGGGTTCACGGATTCAAGCAAATTTATGACAGGTTTCCTCAACCAGGTTAGTATCCTGACATGTATCCTGCACCATATGCTAAGTACAAATGTTAATTTAGGCTGATATCTGTTTCCTTACCTTGCAGGGCCTTAAACGCCTGGTACTCCTCTATGAGGACGCATGTGGCTCGAACGTCATGCTAGAGAGCAAACTGAAGAAGGCTGAGGCTACCATCGCGGACCAAGCAGCAATCGCCACCGCCAAATCGGAACACTATGAAGCTAAGTATAAGGCCATGACTCAAAATCACCAGGCTGCCATCCAGAAGATCACCCAAGAGGCTCAAGCTAAGTCTGACGCGGCCCAGGTTCAACATGAGCAAGACATGGCTTCGTACTGGGAGAGCCTTAAGAATTCAGTTATCATTTCCCTCCTCCAGGCCAGATTGAAAATGGCTTACGAGGCTAGGGCTTTGGGAGTTGAATGTCCTTCATGGAACATCAAATCCTGGGAGATGAAATTGAAGGATCTCGGTGGCAACCCTGTGGAGCCCCCTTCAAAACCTGCTGCAGAGGAGCCCGTTAAGGTGACTGAAAAGGTGGATGATGCTGGAGAAAATGCTGGTGGAGAGGATACTGCTGATGATGCTGAGAGGAATGCTGGAGAGGATACTGGTGGATATGTCATGATGAAGGAGGGAGCTGACCCTTAAATGCAGCGATGTGGGCAATGATGGATATACGTTCCAAGGCCGGAGCCCACTTTTTTAAAATTTCATGGTTGTGGTTTGTACAAACAATTTACTTCTTCTGTCGTTGAACAATTTATATTTCCTGCACTAGAACAATACGGTGACCAAAGGTGGATGGGTCCTGGGTTTCAGGACGAAGCCCTTGGTCATCGGTTAGTATAACCTCTTTTGAATGTCGTAACGGTTGAAGGTGGACAGGTCCCGTTTTGAGACAAAACCTTCAACCGTTATGTAAGTAGGGCAAAAACTAATCGTGCTTTTGGCGGATGGGCCTCGGTTTGAGGTGAAACCAAAAGCACAACTTTTGTCATGTTAATAATATAACTTCCTTTTGACTTGTTTGTTGTTGCCTTCTAATTTCTGTTATGCATTTCTTAGTGTAAATTTTAACTTTGCAAAATTTGTGCAACTATCTTTATAAAATATCCTGATCAATATACTCAGTGATATATTATGAAAACTTTTATTAAATAGAATTTCTAAAAGCTTTAGACAAAACTTATAAAGAATAAAAGACAGTCCATTTTCTAAAACTTGTTTTGATAACACTTGTTTGATCAAAGTTTAATTTTCAATCCAAGTATCATTTCCCAAATATTTCAATCAAATATCCCAAAACGTATCCCAAAAACACATTTTGAAGACATATCCTAAAGATATATCCTTATCAGGATATTTTGAGCATTAATCAGAGTTAAATAATTCATGTAAGGTTCACAAAGGAAAGATCATACCAGGAATTGAGTGTAACCCTAGTATCAAACTGCAACCCCTTTTGCAACTTCTCCCACTAAGATGTCCCCAGTCCGAGACACTTAGCCCAATTTTGATCTTTTAAGCTTCACACAATTGCTTTAGAAGGAATGTCCCATATGCATGAAGTCTTTAAACACTTAAAAAAATTTCGAACACTAGTTTCAATTGTATAGACAATTCTTGTGTTGCAGGGGTAAAACCCAAAATATACTGGGGATAAATCCTTAGTATCCTGGGGAAAATCCCAAATTTTCATGCGCTACAGGCGGGAGTGTATAAACTCCAAGACTTAGAAAGGTGAAAACCTTTAAACCTTAGAGAGTATGAAAATACCCTTTCGTGAGAGAGGGTGATCAATCCTCATATACCTTTAGGATTCGGGATATAGCCAACAGTAACGAAATTGTCAGCCACTTTTACATGAACTGGTCCCGCCACCTTGAACTATTCCCGAATAACTTGCACTCCAGGCGGGGTGTTTAAACCCAATTCGGAAGAAATGTGAATACCTTTAAACCTGTGAAGGGATCAGGATCCCTTAGACGTGAGAGAGGGGGCCAATCCTCTAATCTTCTGAAGTATCCTGAATGTGTATCCTGGTGCTACATCCCGAAGCATATACTGCAAAACAATCGTAAGCTAAGGTGGGTGTTAGACTGGCTAACACCCCTCCGATGCTTAAGTCAGTAATGGGTTCAAAATAGTAAATAATATCAAAATTTAATAAAAGAGACAGAATCCATACCATCCTGAGTTAGAATTTAAATTCCATACTCACTTAAAATAGAGTTTTAGATGTATAGCATTCCAGGATCTCGGTAGCATATCTCCCTCCATATTCTTGAGTCGGTATGCTCCTTTTCCTGATTCTGATTCAACCTCATAGGGTCCTTCCCATTTTGGAGCTAACTTTCCATCAGCAGGATTAGTAGTATTCTGAAAAGCCTTTCTCAATACACAATCTCCAACTTGAAATCTTCTAGTCCTTATATTCTTGTTTTATGCTTTAGATATCCTCTGTTGATATGCTGCCATCCTTAGCCTTGCAGCGTCTCTTGTCTCATCTATAGTGTCCAAATCTTGGCACAAAGCTTCAGGATTCTGCTCAGGATCCCGGAGGATAGACCTTGCCGTAGGTATCACCATTTCTGTTAGGATCACTGCTTCTGCTCCAAATACCAACGAAAACGAGGTTTGGCCAGTTGCATTTTTTACCGTTGTTCTATCAGCCCACAAAACAAAGGGCAGTTCTTCTGCCCATCTTCCTTTCTTAGCTCCTAGTCTCTTTTTCAAGTTGTTGACAATTATCTTGTTCGAGGATTCCGCTTGTCCATTTGCTTGAGGATGTACCGGAGTAGACGTGATCATTTTGATTCCCCAACTCTTGCAAAAGTCAGTAGTCCTTTTACTTATGAATTGAGATCCATTGTCACAAATTATCTCAGCTGGTACTCCAAACCTAGTCAGGATATTCCTTTTTATGAAGGATACCACTTCTTGATCTCTAACCTGAACAAATGCTTCTGCTTCAACCCACTTGGAGAAATAATCCGTCATTGCCAACATGAAAACCTTTCCTCCTGGAGCCTTTAGAAGCTTTCCCACTATATCCAAACCCCATTTCATAAACGGCCAAGGGGAAACGATAGGATACAGCGGTTCAGCAGGCTGATGTAATATGTTACTATGTCTTTGACATGCGTCACATCTTCGGGCATCTTTTCTCATCGTCGGCCAATAATATCCTGTTCTTAATACTTTTGAGAATAACGACCTGCCCCCAGTATGGTTACCACAACCCCCTTCATGTATATCCTGGAGCACTTCTTTGGTTTCGGGGTCCTCCAAGCACCTCAAATATGGTCCTGCAAGGGATTTCTTATACAAAACATTACTTATAATAGTAAATCATGATACCTTCATTCTACAGGCCTTAGGATTCTCATTCTTTGGGATGTGTCCTTCCTTGAGATATCTCATGATTGGAGCCATCCAGGACTTAGGATCCTCCTCGGGATACTCATTATCAGGATCCTGAATACTTATTACTTCCTTATCCTGAGGATTCATCGTAGGATATAAGATATGTAATATTGGTATTCGGGTTCCTTCCGGTATCCTGACCGATGATCCCAGATTTGCCAGGGCATCAACTTCAGCATTTTCCTCTCTCGGTACCTGTTCAAGTGTAAAAACATCGAAATATCCTGCTAATATTTTGAGAATATCGAGATACTCGATTAACTTCTCACCTTTAACTGCATAGGATCCATTAAAATGATTAGTAATTAACAAGGAATTAGCATATACTTGCAAATTCTTAATATTCATGTTTCTAGCCAATTCTAATCTTGCGATCAAAGCCTCATATTCCAATTCATTATTAGTTGCAGGAAATTCACATCTAATAGCCTGGGGTAATATGTCCCACTGTGGCGATTTTAGTAGTATACCTAGGCCTACACCTCTTACATTAGATGCACCATCAGTATATAATGTCCAGCATTCTGAGTTTTCTCCTAGCTGCTGTACTTCTAAGTCTACTTCATTTTGAATGTCACTAATGAAATCAGCCACAAAGTCAGCTAAAGCCTGAGACTTTATGGCATTTCTAGGCTCATAAACTAAATCATAGGCACTTAATTTTACTGACCACTTAGCCATCCTGCCCGACATCTCGGGTTTCCTAAGTACGTTTTTAACAGGATAGTCGGTTTTAACATGAATCCTATGTGTTTCAAAATAATGTCTAAGTTTTGTTGATGCCATAACTAGGGCTATGACGGGTGGTCCATTGGACAACCCTTAATCGTGTTAAAAGACGAAATAATCATTCACTTAATCGTGTAATTATCTTGAATTAGATAACTACTCTTGTCTATGTTTCAGGTGCTGTTAGGGAGCTAAAAAGTGGATTAAACGCAGCTTTGGAGGATTCGGAGATGAACGGGTCGAGCGTGGAACAAGAGACGAAACGAAGAAGAAATATCAACTTACCACCGTAAATTACGGTCCTACCGTAATTTACGGTGGACCTGGATTTCGTTTGTCAGCCACCGTAAATCAGACAAGATACACCGTAACATGTTGAAGTCCACCGTAAATTACGGTGGAGCCGTAATTTACGGTGGAGGCCGCGATCAGACTTGTAACTGCTCATTAAAAACGGTTTTTATGGTGTCTTTTGGGGAGTTCTGATGATTGGACGGTTATTGGAGACACTAGGGGCGATTTTGCTTGATCTTGCTTGGTTTGGAACAATTTCTAACATTCGGTTTGTGTTTATGATTCCTATGAACATTAGATTTGTTAGTATGATGATTCACCAAACTATGTCCGGCTAAACTTTTCGGTGATCATCTTAGGTGAAGGTTTCTATTGAATTTTTGTGTGTTTATTTCCGAATTTCTAGAATGATAACTTGCGTTGCTTGAATATCATGGTGTATGTTTAATTGCTTGTAACTTGTTAATTAATATTGCAATTTCTAGTCTCAATCGTACGTTCTTGGTGCCGTTGGCAATCGAGATATCACGGGAAGGGTTAGGGTTGGTTATTGATTAATTGGTCATCGGGAAACAACCTCGCGTTTATATAATCCGAGTACTTTGTTCCCTTTTATCACTTCAATTATCTATACACGAGTTATGTCTATGTAACTCTTTCTAGTTGGAATTACACACAATTGTTTAAAGAAACTGGAACCTAGGATGGTCATTGTTCTCTCCTAATCTGTTTTAAAACCTACATTTGATTTGCCATTAGTTTAATTTAGTTTTCTCAAACAACAATCCAAGTCATTGATTTTAATTTTCTGCAAATTAGGATAATTGTAGTACAATTGCAAGGCTATATAACTGACATATTTTCCACATACTCCCTGAGTTCGATACCCTATTACCGCTATCTATAGTTGTATTTGGGATTAAATTTGCGTGACACACGACAATCACGTCAAATTTTGGCGCCGTTGCCGGGGAGTAGTGCGCAACGTGTGTCAGTTTGTTAGTTTTGCTTTGTTATTTTCGGGTTTACACTGGTGTGTTTAGTGTGCAGGTTCTACAGGTGCATGCATACTAGAGGCTCTCACAAAGCGTCACCATTATCATTTGATCCGGAAATCGAAAGAACACTAAGGCAGAACCGAGTTTTACTACGCGAAAACAGAATCGTTGGTTCACCCACTTCACCCATTACACCAAGAAACATTATGGACGAACCACAAATACCACCTACAACGGGTCAAACGACCTCATCCTTCATTCCTACATCCACACAACCTTCACCAAATACCACCATGCCTATTTCCACTACCGAATTTACGTCACCACATGGAGTTACATCAACCAACACCACATCACCTATTACTACCCAAGTCGAACCTACTCTCACCTATAGCCCTTCCACAACAATTCCACCACTATCACACTTCTTTCCTCCATCTACAGGTCAATCATCTTCTCATTATTCAATACCACCAAATACAACCATTGTTCATACTACCTCTACGTTTAGGCCATCAAACCAGTCGGGTTTTCAATACTCGACCATTCCATTTGGGCAAACTTCAGGTATAGGGGGAGATGGATATGAGGAAGGATACGAAGAATTTGAGGGTTATGATGAGGATGGATATTTTTACGAGGGTTATGGTGATCAAGGAGAGTTTGGGTATGTGCAAAGTCAATCTCAAGGAATGTCAAATGTTGGCGGGATGTCGCAACAACAACTCATACCGCAACATATTCGGCCACAAAATGTACAACCAAATGTTCAACAATTCCAAAGGCCAATTCAGCGCCCACCGATGCCGCAACAACAATTTCAACAACCAATTGCACCACAAGGGCCTATACCAAGGCCAATGGGTCCTATTCGCCCAAGGGGTAGGTTTGGTGTACCAAGGAGACACCTTAGAGAAAATGTGAGGGGCATCGAAGCACATTTTCGGTCGGTAATCACTCAAAATCCTTCACCGGTAGTTATTCCTCACAATGATCAAGGGAGAACATTTGAAGTGAGGACCAACTCTGTGCAAAGTTTACCAAAATACAAAGGGTTGGCAACGGAGGAGCCTTACTTTCATTTAGAGGCTTATGACTCGATTTGCAACACTCTTGGGAGTCAAGGGTTTTCGGCTGATGACATCAAATTGGTATTTTTCCAATTTTCTTTGGAAGATAAGGCGAAGAAATGGTTCTACACGTTACCTTCGGCATCCATATATACATGGGGGGAGATGCAACAAACTTTCTTGGATGAGTTTTACACCGCCCAAAAGACCAACGATGCAAGAAAGGGGTTGAGAAGCTTTCAACAACAACATGGTGAGATGTTTCATGAGGCATTCGAGCGTTTCAATATGATGATTAAAAATTTCCCTCACCATGGAATTGAATTGTGGGAGTTGATGAATGCCTTTCACGAGGGGTTGAGTGCCGAAGATGCACGTGACTTGATGTCTATTACCGGTGGGACTTTTGGAACAAATTATGAGAATGATGATTGGGAGTTTTTGGAAAGCATGGTAACTACATCGAAAAGGAAGGCTCAAGCATCGAGGAGAGCTCGACCGGCCATTGCCCGACCTCAAGTGCACGCCATAGATGACGGTAATGTTCAAACTACTAACCAAATTTATGATGTGTGTGCATTGTGTAATGAAATAGGTCACGCGGCTGAAAATTGCCAAGGGATGGTGGAAGGGCAATATGAAGAGGTGCATGCTATCCAAGGTCAAGGTCAAGGAGGGGGTGGTAGAAACTACAACAACATGAATTCAAATACATACCACCCCGGGTTGAGGAACCACCCAAATTTTCGATATGGGAACCCCTCAAATCAATCAAACCCGAACTTTCAAGGTAGCCAAGGAAACTATGGTTCGCGCCAACCTTATAACAATCAAGGTGGATATAGAAGTGGGAACAACCAAGGGTACCAAAGGCAAACGGGTCAAGAACAAGGGGGTTCTTCGGGTGGAAACGAGATGATGGAGATGCTAAAGAGCATGCAAACGGAGATGAAAAAACGAAACCAACTCGATGAAGTACGAATGCAAAAAGATGAAGTTCGTGACAAAAGCATCCAATCACTAACAACCCAAATGGGCCAATTGGCAACCGATGTGGCTGAATTGAAGAAGAACAAGGGTCAACTTCCTAGTGACACCAAGGTAAATCCATCACACGGTTTGTCAAGAGGTAATGTAAATGTTCATCAGGTTACTGTTTTGAGAAGTGGGAAAGAGTTTAAAGCTAATTTGTCACCCGAATTAGTTGAGGGGGTAGTTGAGGACATCACGGGTAATGATAGTGATGATGATGTTTCGCCGGTTAAACCAAAAGAATTAAATGTTAATAAACCGGGTTTGGGTGAAAATAAAGAAAGTGAAAAAGTGGAGGGTGAACCGAGTCAAGTCCCGTTTCCATCGGCTTTACTTGACCCGGGTAAGAAAAATTTTATCGCATCAAGAGGTCCCCAAAAAGAAGAATTGTGGGACATGTTCAAGCAAGTTAAAATTAACCTTCCACTTCTTGATGCAATAAAGCAAGTACCCGCTTACGCAAAATTTCTAAAAGAATTGTGTACACAAAAGAGGCAAAACAAAAAGAAAATGCCTAAGCGGGTAGATTTAACCGGGCAAGTGAGTGCGGTTTTGAACGGGGAGCTTCCTCCTAAGCTCCAAGATCCGGGCACGCCATTGATTAACATACAAGTGGGTAATTTTCAAATGGCTAAGGCGTTGCTAGATCTTGGGGCGGGAGTTAGCATTTTACCGGGGGGCTTATATGACCAATATGATTTTGGTCCGTTATCAAGGGTGGAGACAACGGTTGTTTTGGCAGATTTGTCTCACAAGTTACCCCGGGGTATGGTTCAAAATGTCATTGTTAAAATTGATGAATTTTATTACCCGGTTGACTTTTTAGTCTTAGACTACTCATCGGCGGACCCTAAGCAACAACAAAATGTAATTTTGGGTCGGCCATTTTTAAGCACCGCACACGCAATCATCGATTGTAGATTTGGTACAGTCGATATGACTTTTGGAAATCGGAAAATGCATTTGAATGTTTTTACTAACAATTCTAATGCTAATGGTGTTGATGAGTGTTTTATGGCAGATATAGTTGACGGATGCAACCCGCATGAGTATGAGGAGGATGGTTTGGATGTTTGCCTGTGTGATTTTTCTGAACAGGTACATGCTTATGCACTCCGGGTTGAAGAAGAAAAGCAAGATGCAATGGCATTGAAGGAAGGTCGGCCACCATGGACCCACCAGTTTGAAGGCTTACCGGCGGAAATAGATTCGGGTACTAAACCATCGCTAGAGGAGCCGCCAAAGTTGGAGCTCAAAGACTTGCCGGGCCATTTAAAGTACGTGTTTTTAGGGGATAATGACACTTTACCGGTCATTATTGCCTCTAATTTGGAGTTGGTCCAAGAGCAAGCATTGTTGGAAGTCTTGAAGGAAAACAAGGGAGCTATCGGATGGACAATTGCCGATCTCAAAGGGATTAGTCCATCAATTGTCATGCACAAAATCATTACAACCGAAGATGCCAAACCGACACGAGAAGCTCAAAGGCGGTTGAATCCGAACCTACGGGAGGTAGTCAAAAAGGAGGTAATTAAATGGTTGGATGCGGGAATTATCTATCTGATTTCGGATAGTGCTTGGGTGAGTCCCACTCAAGTTGTGCCTAAGAAGGCCGGCATTCAAATAGTCAAGGATGAAAGTGGTGAACAAATTGCCACCCGACCGGTTACCGGGTGGCGTGTGTGTATTGACTACCGAAAATTGAATGCCGCCACTTCTAAGGACCATTTCCCGCTACCTTTCATTGACCAAATTATTGAAAAATTATCAGGTCAAAAATATTACTGCTTTTTAGATGGGTACTCGGGTTACAATCAAATAGCAATACACCCGGATGACCAACACAAGACCACTTTCACTTGTCCATATGGCACCTTTGCCTTTCGGCGAATGCCATTTGGCTTGTGCAATGCTCCGGCAACTTTCCAATGATGTATGATGAGTATTTTCTCGAACATGGTTGGAGAGTCGCTCGAAGTATTTATGGATGACTTCTCCATTTTTGGAACTACTTTTGATGCTTGTCTCAACGAATTACAAAAGGTTTTAAAAAGGTGCGTTGAGAAAAATCTAGTGCTAAGTTGGGAGAAAAGTCATTTCATGGTGCAAGAGGGCATTGTGTTGGGTCATGTAATTTCTGAAAGGGGGATGGAGGTGGATAAGGCGAAAATAAGGGTAATAGCATCTTTACCACCTCCTAAGAATGTTAAGGGTGTAAGGTCATTCTTGGGACATGCGGGTTTCTATAGACGTTTCATAAAGGGTTTTAGTGTTATCACCAAACCCTTATGCAACTTATTATTAAAAGATGTCCCATTTGATTTTACTAATGAGTGTATGCAAGCTTTCACTGTTTTGAAGGAACATTTGGTCAAAGCTCCTATCTTGCAACCACCGGATTGGTCAAAGCCGTTCGAGATAATGTGTGATGCAAGCGACACCACTATTGGTGCAGTTTTGGGTCAACGGGTTGATAGAAAGCCGGTGGTGATTTACTATGCGAGCAAAACTTTATCCGAAGCGCAACTCAATTACACCACAACCGAAAAGGAGTTACTAGCGGTGGTGTATGCTTTGGATAAGTTTCGTGCTTATATTTGGGGGAGCAAAGTGGTGGTTTACTCGGATCATAGTGCGGTCCGATACTTGATGGAGAAGAAAGACGCGAAGCCTCGGTTGATTCGGTGGGTATTATTGTTACAAGAATTTGATCTAGAAATCCGAGACAAAAAGGGAAGTGAGAACGTAGTGGCGGATCACTTGTCTCGGATTCCGGTGGAAGGGATCGATGATGTAAGTGAAATCAATGAAAGTTTTCCCGACGAGCAACTTCTAGCCGTTTCCACCTTTGTTGCACCGTGGTATGCTCACTATGTCAACTACTTAGCCACGGGTGCCATCCCAAGTCATTGGACCAAGAAGCGTCGACAACAATTTATGGTCCAAGTGAAGCAATACATTTGGGATGAACCGGATCTTTTCAAGATTGGACCAGATCAAGTTATATGAAGGTGTGTGCCCGAAACAGAAGTGTTGGAAATTTTGACCCATGCTCATTCGTCCGCATGCGGGGGTCATTTTAGTGGGCACAAAACGGGCTATCGGGTTCTTTCATGTGGGTTATATTGGCCCACAATTTTCAAGGATGCTTGTGAATTTGCTAGAAACTGCATAAACTGTCAAAAGATGGGAAGTATATCGAAGAGGGATGAAATGCCATTACAACCAATCTTGGTTGTAGAGATATTTGATGTATGGGGTATAGACTTTATGGGTCCTTTTCCGAATTCGAATGGCTTTCTATACATTTTGGTAGCGGTGGATTATGTCTCGAAGTGGATTGAAGCTATTGCAACACGAACAAACGACCATTCGGTTGTTTGTAAATTTGTTCAATCCAACATCTTTTCACGTTTCGGCATCCCGCGGGTCATTATAAGCGATGGTGGTTCGCATTTCAAGAACTTCAACTTTGGGAAATTATTGAAGAGGTATAGCGTGAATCACCGAATTGCCACACCTTACCATCCGCAAACGAGTGGACAAGTCGAAGTGTCCAACCGTCAAATCAAAGAAATTCTCATGAAGACGGTAAGAACGGATAGGAAGGATTGGTCAAGTAAGTTAGATGATGCGTTGTGGGCATACCGAACGGCCTACAAGACTCCAATTGGCACAACACCTTACCGGATGGTGTATGGAAAGGGTTGTCATTTGCCAATGGAGTTAGCGCATCGGGCGCATTGGGCAATTAAGACGGTCAACGCAGATTATGATGAGGCGGGGAAGTTGAGAAAGTTACAATTAAGCGAGATAGAAGAAATCCGAGACGAGGCATACGAATGTGCATCGGCGTACAAAGATAAACTCAAGAAGGTGCATGATGCAAAATTGCGAAAGAAAACGTTCGAAGTGGGTCAAAAAGTTTGGTTGTATAACTCAAGGTTAAAGATGTTCGCGGGCAAGCTCAAAAGTAAATGGATAGGTCCGTATGTCATTCGGAGAGTTGGTAGATTTGGTGACGTAGACATCCAAGATGAGCAAACATTGAAGCAACAAACGGTGAACGGTCACCGGTTAAAGCCGTACTTGGATGGGAATGACATAAACACCTTGGAGCTTGACAAAGCGGGCTACATCTTGCGCCCGGTCGATGAGGAACAACCATGAGAGGCCCAGGTTTGGTAGTGTACATAGTAGTGTTTTGTTTTGTTTGTTTTGTATAATTTGCACAATTGCCGTATTTTCTCGAAATCCGTGTTTGAAACAAGTGTGGGGATGTTCGGGTCACGAATTACTCTAACATTGTGTTGAGGACAACACGGGATTTTTGAGGGGGTAGGGTGATTTTTCACGTTTTTGAAAAAATTTTAAAAACCATAAAAAAATCGAAAAAATTGAAAAACATAAAAAATTGATACCTTAAAACAGCATTTTGCACCAGTCAGGATCGCCCAGTATCCACCGTAATTTACGGTTTTACCGTAATTTACGGTGGTAAGGAAACATGTTTGATCTTTACGGTATATCGCTACTGATTTACGGTGATCAATGAAAATTTTTGGGTCTTACGGTGTAATGCTACTGATTTACGGTGAAATTGTGATTCCAGGTCTTACCGTAAATTACGGTCAGACCGTAATTTACGGTACGCGTTAAAAGTTGATCCGTCGGTCTGGTTTTTGTAAAAAAAAAAAAAAAAAAAAAAAAAAAAAAAAAAAAAAAAAAACATAATAACAACATCACGTGACATACCCCAACCACACATATTCTTTGCACTTTACAATTCATCTATCACCATCATCTTTCCCACAAGACCCACAAGCTTCCATAACCTTCTTCATCTTCAATCATCCATAATCTTCTCAATTTTTGCTTAAATCGAGTGAAATCAGAGTCCTTCTAGACTAATTTTCAACGTAGTATCTGATTTTGTCAAGAAACTTAAGAGAAAACGCAGTTTTTGGGTCCGAATTTCGAACCCTAATTCGAAAAATTTGGGGGTTTTTGGAGCTTTTGTTTCACAAGCACTTTAGCATCTTCAAGTAAAGGTATGAAAGCTTATTTGTTGTATTTTGATGCTACATTGTGAAAAGTAAGGTTATTTAGGTTGCTTGCCCATACCCACTTGCTTGTTCTTAGATATGATTATGAAATTGATTAATTGAACATGGTTATGGTTGTAGATGTAGGATTTGTGGTTAAAGTAGTGAATTTTGGGGATCTCTACATTGTAGAGACACCATGCCCAATTTTTGAAAAATTTTTTGATAGATTTTTGGTTCACTAGCATCTACAACCATGATAACAAGCAAGTGTGGGGATGTTTTGAAAAAGGGGTTTAATTTTGTTTCTTTGGTTGTGTTGTTTACTCTAATGTGTGTAGGAATGGCACGAACTAAAGAAAAGACGGGAGCTGGTTCGTCTTCGTCTTCAAAAGGAAAGGGTAAACAGCCGGAACAACAACCGAAGAAGAGACAATATTTGGGTAGAGTGGATGAAAGTGAAAGCGAAGAAGAGATGGAATTGGATCCGACAGAGAAACCAAAATGGGACTCGGGTCCTTTGGATGAACAACCAGAGGCATGGCAGCCAACATTATATAATGGTTGCATGAATAGGTTGAAGAATAAGGCAGCAGCCTTCATATGTGAAAGGGATGTTCGAGAAGCTGAGTTTGGGCAGTTTGGGGTATTTGATATGTTCAGGGTTCTAGGTTGGGAGTCGGCACTTACTTGTTTTGACAAAGACAAAAACAACTTGTTTATCACTGAAATTCAAGAGTGGATGGCAACGCTTAAGGTTAACACGTATGACAGGCCATCGAATATGAAGCTGACGGGTGTTGTGAATGGAGTCCCCGTGGAAATGTCTTTTGATACTTTGAAGAAGCTCGGAAAGTATGACAGTTTGCCAGCCCGCGATTATATGATACCGACTTTGGATGATCTTCTTGTGAAGCCGGAGAAACATCAGCGATGGAATGACATGTTGGCAGCATTGTTCTTGCCCGGTAGATACAGTGGTATCCTATACCGGAAGAATTTGAAAATTGAAGCTAAATTGTTGCATACAATCTGTCTTCTTAATGTTATTCCAAGGAGGGGAGATAAAGAACAGGTGAGGTTTCCTGAAGTGCCTGTTCTTTATTCGTTGATGCACGGGGGTCCGCATTTTCCTATACGTTATCTTATTATGAACCACTTATGGATCTGTCGGAACAAGTATGGAAGAGACATCGTCCCGTACTGTCGAATAATTACGGGGTTGATGAAACAACAGAAGGCGATTACATCCGAAGATCGAGGAGCAACGAAAAGGCATCAGCCTTTTACGTTGGATAAGTTGGGGAATGTTTGGACGTATACTCAGTCGGAGCGGTATCACAAGTTGAAATCGGAAGGGCAACGGTGGCGGGCACTAAAGTTGGGTGCACGAGATTTGTTACCGGGAGAGCCGGATGAGCCAGAGAGCGATGAGGAGGTAGTTCCGAGTGGAGATGAAGACTATGCGGACGCGCCGCATGTTGGTGAAAATGTGGTTCAAGGTGTGGTCAGGGTCATGGTGGGATGTTTTATGATTATACGCAGCAATCGTATATGCCGGGATGGGCCTATGAAGGCACAATGCAAGAGGTGATAGCAAATCAACGTCCTCCGGCATCTGTGTTTGATACGTGGTCGGGCTCGGAGAGGACGCTTTTTGATCAAAACACGAGAAATAGCGCAAGTATGGAGCGGGCCTTGAAACATAGCTTGGATCGTCAAGAGTTATGGAATCGCACTCATGCGTATTCCAGGGAAGTGGAAATAAATAACAATTATTTTGATGATCAAGAGAGGAGATTGGATGCGGATTATCATGCCGGGCGGCTGGTGGTTGTGGATCCACAACATGTGGATTATGCGTCATTACCACCATATGATGGTAGTATGTCGTATCCAACCCCGCCGATCCACCACTCGCAATGGGTTGACCCGAGGCAACGAGAGGGAGCGCAACAACAAGAAGGAGGAAGTAGTAGCGGTTCGTTCGCGTTCGGTGAATGGAATGACGTGATGTCTTCCGTTTTTGGACCTCCGGGACCGCGCTATTATTAGTAAGGTTGTGTTTCTCCTTTCGTATATTTTGTATATTTTGTGCATATTTGCTAGTTGGTTTGTTTAAGGATTGGGAGGTTGGGTGGTGTTTTGACATGTTGTGTTTGGGTTGGTGATTGAGTGGGGGAGTCGTTTGTTAAAAAGAAGAAAAACATAAAAAAAAATTATAAAATGAAAAATACAAAAAGAAATTTGGGGTTTGAGTGAAAGAGCATTTTTTGTGATGTTGAGAAATTTTTAGTGGTCAAAGCCTCTCAAAACCATACATTGGGGTCAATGTATCCCAAGTGTGGGGATGGGGGGAATTTTTTTGAAGATTTTGAAAAATTTTGAGCCAAGTGAAACGATGTGAAAATTTGAACACCCTAGATTAACCCCAAGTTGGTGCACCGGCAACCCTTGATACCTTTTTCATTCTTGGTGAGATTTGTAGCCACAATTGTACATAAATAATGATTTTCTTTGATGAGTGTGGCTACGGGTGGGGGTGCATTAGAACTTGTGCTTGAATGCGATTTGAGTCCTTAGTTAGATATAAATGCAAAAAGGATAAGGGCATTTAGGTAGCCTCGTCGTTGGTGTGAGCGAGTGTGGGATTTGGGGGGTTGGACCTCATAAGTTATATATATGAGCATGGTAGTGAGAGGGGCGGGGGTTTGGACATTTAGTTGCCATTTTGTGCCTTAAAAGCCTATCAATTGTTACCCCTAGCTACTTAACTAAAAATTTACCCAACTTGACCCGGTTTTATAGTGATTAGTGATTGTTTAGTAGTATGTAATGTTATTTGATGTTATGTTGAGAGTATTACTTGAAAAAAAAAAAAAAAAGAGAAAAAGCAATGAAAAAAATGAAAAAGAAGTGATGTTAGTTATCTTGTGTATAGTAGTTAAGTTTGATAGTTGCTTGTTTGTTTATTTGTGTAATAAAAGACCGGGTCAAGTTTTCGCTACTTCATATATATTCCATTTCCTACCCATACGCCTAGCCATGTTACAACCTTGAAAGTCCCTTTGATTTGCATTTATGTTTGACACATTTTAGGAGAATGATTGATTTAGGTACAAGCTTATGATTGTGCAACCACCCGTTTGCCTAGTGTGTGTCTAGCTTATTTTTACTAGTTTTCACTTGTAGCCGAGAAGAGAGATTTAGAGAGGGGTGCATTGGTTGGGTGTTAAAAAGGGGTTAGTAAAAAGATTGCTTGTTTTTGCTTGGTTTAATTTGATCACTTATTTTGAAACTGATTCGATGAGTTGCTTGGGACAAGCAACGGTTAAGTGTGGGGATGTGACGGGTGGTCCATTGGACAACCCTTAATCGTGTTAAAAGACGAAATAATCATTCACTTAATCGTGTAATTATCTTGAATTAGATAACTACTCTTGTCTATGTTTCAGGTGCGGTTAGGGAGCTAAAAAGTGGATTAAACGCAGCTTTGGAGGATTCGGAGATGAACGGGTCGAGCGTGGAACAAGAGACGAAACGAAGAAGAAATATCAACTTACCACCGTAAATTACGGTCCTACCGTAATTTACGGTGGACCTGGATTTCGTTTGTCAGCCACTGTAAATCAGACAAGATACACCGTAACATGTTGAAGTCCACCGTAAATTACGGTGGAGCCGTAATTTACGGTGGAGGCAGCGATTAGACTTGTAACTGCTCATTAAAAACGGTTTTTATGGTGTCTTTTGGGGAGTTCTGATGATTGGACGGTTATTGGAGACACTAGGGGCGATTTTGCTTGATCTTGCTTGGTTTGGAACAATTTCTAACATTCGGTTTGTGTTTATGATTCCTATGAACATTAGATTTGTTAGTATGATGATTCACCAAACTATGTCCGGCTAAACTTTTCGGTGATCATCTTAGGTGAAGGTTTCTATTGAACTTTTGTGTGTTTATTTCTGAATTTCTAGAATGATAACTTGCGTTGCTTGAATATCATGGTGTATGTTTAATTGCTTGTAACTTGTTAATTGATATTGCAATTTCTAGTCTCAAACGTACGTTCTTGGTGCCGTTGGCAATCGAGATATCACGGGAAGGGTTAGGGTTGGTTATTGATTAATTGGTCATCGGGAAACAACCTCGCGTTTATATAATCCGAGTACTTTGTTCCCTTTTATCACTTCAATTATCTATACACGAGTTATGTCTATGTAACTCTTTCTAGTTGGAATTACACACAATTGTTTAAAGAAACTGGAACCTAGGATGGTCATTGTTCTCTCCTAATCTGTTTTAAAACCTACATTTGATTTGCCATTAGTTTAATTTAGTTTTCTCAAACAACAATCCAAGTCATTGATTTTAATTTTCTGCAAATTAGGATAATTGTAGTACAATTGCAAGGCTATATAACTGACATATTTTCCACATACTCCCTGAGTTCGATACCCTATTACCGCTATCTATAGTTGTATTTGGGATTAAATTTGCGTGACCCACGACAATCACGTCAGGCTAATATCAATTTTTCTAGATGAGAATATCTAGTTTTAGCATTTAATAAACTTTTACTAACATAATAGACAGGATACTGCTGACCTTCGTAATCCTTGACCAAAACAGCACTTACTGCATTCCCTGATACTGCAAGATACAAGGATAATGGTTCGCCATCCTCAGGCTTCATCAATAAGGGTGCGGTTGAAAGATACTGCTTCAAATCCTGCAAGGCTGCTTCATGTTTCGCTCCCCATTCGAATTTCTTATTCTTCTTGAGGATATCGTAAAATTCCTTGCACTTCTCCGAGGATCTTGAAATAAATTTGTTCAACGCTGCTACTCGGCCTGTTAACCGTTGAACATCCTTCACATTTTAAGGTGATTTTATATCCAGGATAGCTTTAATCTGCTCTGGGCTTGCCTCTATCCCCCTTTTTGTCATCATATATCCTAGAAACTTTCCTGTCCCCACTCTGAAATGACACTTAGCAGGATTCAGTTTCATGTTATATTGATCCAGGATATCAAATGCTCCCTTAATATCCTGGAGATGATCCTCAGCCTTTTTAGATTTTACCACCATGTCGTCAATATATACCTCCATGGGGTCCCCCAGCTTGTCTTTAAACATCATGTTTACCAACCTCTGGTATGTTGCACCTGCATTTTTCAAACCAAAGGGCATAGCAGTATAACAATAAATACCTGTGGGTGACATGAAAGCAGTATCCTCCTGATCGTAGGGTTACATTTGGATTTGCTGAAATCCTGACGAGGCATCCATGAAGGTTAACATTTCGGGGTCGGCGGTAGCATCTACCATTGAATCAATATGAGGTAGAGGAAACGGGTCTTTTGGACAGGCTTTGTTTAAGTCTGTGTAGTCTACACAAACTCTCCATTTCCCATTTTTCTTTTGTACCACGACTACATTCGCAAGCCATCTAGGAAACTTCACCTCTTTAATCATCTTGCTTCTTAGTAGTCTTTCAACTTCCTCTTGGATAATGGCATTTCGCTCTGGAGCAAACTTCCTTCTCTTTTGTTGGACCAGCTTGAATGACCTGTCAATTCCAAGCTTGTGAGTGATAATGTCTTTGGATATACCTGTCATATCCTCATGCTTCCATGCAAATGTTGACATCCTGCACTTCAAAAAGTTAGTTAATTGTTCTTCAATATCCTGAGGGATATTGGCTCCTACGAGCACCGAGATATCAGGATTATCCTGATCCAGGATAACTTTCTTCATATCCTGCTCTGAAGCCTCCACGATATCCTGGGCCCGCATCTTTAATTGCTATGCTGCATTAGGCTTGATGGAGGATTTCATTGAGGATGATGTTAGGGGAGGATTTGTCAATGATCAGTGATCCTCATTTACTGTTGGATTTAGTGATCCTCAATTATGTCTGAATTAGTGATCCTCAGAAGTGTTGCAGGATCAGGATCATGGATCATCTTAAGGATCCTTATACTAACGATTATCTACTTTGAATATGATGATGTTTTGCAGGAACACAAGCTTGGACTTGGTCTTGGCGATATTCCTGGAGCATATTCCATATTTATTCTGCACGTGCATGGCAGAAATGGACGTTATGGAGGTCGTGGGGGACTTGCACCAATTGCGGAATGTTTGTTAGCTTAGATATTTCTCATTTTTAAAAGGGGTAGTGAGCTAAATAGAAAACACTTGGCTATTTTTGGCGAAACACACACTCTTGCAACTGCTCTCACCAGCTCTCGATAATTCACTTGGCGATTACACACTTTTTTACACAATACACTATAGTGATCCTTGTAATTAGCTCGCTATCATCCGAAGTTGTAATACATTTCTTGTTTAATTTAAGTTGGTGATCGGTAGTTTCCATCACCCGAGGTTTTTTATGCCGGAGATCATTCATTGATCAAGGGCTTTTTCCTCGTATAAATCTTTGTGTCACTTGTTCATTACATTTCAGAGTGATCCTTAGTGTTGTTCATTGATTCAAGCATCATACCTCACAACAGAAAGTTTGGTTGCGTTATCATTGCTTGATTTTTTACCAAAACGGTTTGGCGCCCACTGTGGGGCAATTGGTGCTTCATTCCTGAGAAAATTCATACTTTTGTGGTCATTTCGGTTCATTACAACCAAGCAGATGGCTTCCTCAACAATGATCTTCACAAGGCGTTCCTCCTTTGCCTCCACCACCTTCTGGATCCCAGAAGAATGCTGAGAATGCTGCGAAGAGACAAACCCCCATTTTCACAAAACCACCAACTTCTTCTGTTTCCACTAATCCTACTACTAATGATCTTTTTAATCTGATTTTGTAGATGAGGGATCGCATGCAAGAGAAGGATAAAACCAATGAACGGATCCTCCAAGAGATTGGTGATATCAAGAAACATAAGAAATCAGTGGAGGATCACTCTCCTCTGATGCCAAGCTCGTTGAACTTCGACACTCCAGTCATAACTTCCCAGCACTCAGCAGCTCCGGACGTGCAATACTTGGGTGAATTACCAGGAAGGCGTTATGGAACAGCAACTATGAGTCAGGCATTAGACACTCACTTCCAGCCTCATGGATCCTCTTCTCAACCATCGGGATCCTCTTTTCAGCATCAAGGATATTTCACGTCAGGAGGATATTTGGGAATGCATGCAGTTCAAGGATCCTCCCAGGTCCAAGGATCCTCCCAGGTCCAAGGATCCTCCCAGGTCCAAGGATCCTCCCAGGTCCAAGGATCCTCCCAGGTCCAAGGATCCTTCCCGGTCCAAGGATCCTCTCTGGTTCCAGGATCCTTTCAGGTTCAAGGATCATCTCAACTTCAAGGATCCAATGTCTTTCGGGATCAAGGATTCTTGAGAAGTATGCAGCCTCATAGCTTGGATGTTCATCAAGGAGACTTCATACCAATGCAGACCATTGCTTCATCTGGTCCTTCGATCATACCAGAATCCCGTCAATATGGATACACATCTGGAATTCCAAACACGAATCCTGTGGGAGGTAACACTTTTAATAATTCATATAACACTAACCATGGCTTAATGCAGGATACAGGTATCAATCAGGCTATAGCTAAGGAGTTACAGAAACTCAAGGATATGATATCCAGTGTTCCAGGAGTTGTTAAACCCATTCCTGAAATTGCAGACGGTAGCCATAGGATATCTCGTTTTGCACCACCCTTATGTGATGCTGAGATACCCAAAAGATTCCAGATACCATCCATGAAACTGTATGATGGTTCAACGGATCCAGCGGAGCATGTAGCTCAATACAGGGAGAGGATGGAGATCAATCCAATTCCTGAAAGGTTAAAAGAAGCATGTCTATGCAAGGGATTTGGATCCACACTGTGACACCCCAGGAAAACCAGTAATCTTCGCAAACCTGCTCGGGGAGCCGCGATACGATACAGGTAAACAACGTCACACCACTAGCTTCCTCAGTAACCGCATGCTAAATTTCGGGACGAAATTTCTTTCAAGTTGGGGATAATGTGACAACTCGAGTTTCCGACTTTCACTTTCGCATTTAATGCACGTTGACTTTGACTGTTTTGTTATTGACTTGTCTGACTTGTAACTGTACACTTCGTGTTATAATAAAACGTATTGTGTTGGCATGATTATGTGTTTGGTTGTTAAACTTAAGACTTGTTAGAAACTCAAAACTGTTACCACATCATTCACACCCGGCGAAACAGAGGTTGATTCGCCAAGAACATCTCGATGAAACAGGATCCGTTTCGTCAACCTCACCTCGATGAAACAGGGTGTTTCACCGAGCCCAGTTTCACCGAAGCCCATTACGGGCCCAGAACGTTATTTCGTGTATAATTACGTGAAAACGGTTCCAGTTTCACACCCTTGGCAAAACAGAAACCCTAGAACTCTCTCCCAAGTGTGACGGCAGCTGTGTGTGTTTTCCTAAGTCCTTAAACGATCAAAACCATCTTAATCATTATCTCGGTTAGTGTGATTCGTTCCGTGATTGTCTTTGTTTACTTATGTTTGATGTTATTGTTTTAATAAATCTGATCAGACAATCGATAGGGTTCTAATAACTATTATGTGATAGGTTATTGTATTGTATGATGATCTAGGGTGTATGATGTTTGATAATTGTCATGCCCGAATGTACATTGGTTTGATGAATATGAAAACGGTAGACCATTAGGGTTCTTATGGTTAAATCGGATGATGATAAACCCTGCTCCGTTAATGATGTGATATATTATAGTAATCGGTTTGTGGTACCCATAACCTAGGGTTCATGCTAGACGTTAAGAACTATGATGCTTATGTTATGATGATGCGATGATGAATTCTGTGAATGAATGATTTCTGCATGATTGATGATTTGCTGATGACGGCTGATAGGATGATTAGGGTTTCTGTGTTATTGCGTAACTGATGTCACTGATTTCCACGTAACTGACCTTCGATGAAACAGACATCTTAGACGAAACACAGGTGACGGTGAAACAGAATGTGTTTCACCGAGACCCTGAACGATGAAACAGAATGTGTTTCGTCAATATATGTGTTTCACCGATATGTGTTTCACCGATTTGTGTTTCACCGATATGTGTTTCACCGATTTGTGTTTCACCGATATGTGTTTCACCAAATGTGTAATCAGCACAGTAACCTACTTTAATTCTGTTTAGAAGTTAACCTGGTTAGTTAACTGTAACCATCTTGTGTCTGATCTCAAATACGTGCTATGTGCTACTTGTTTATCACTGTGTGTTTATATGTGAACACAAACTGATTATGTATACGTGCGTACTATAGGAGGTGATTGATTAATTGAGTACATACTTAGCATACCGAGCAAACCCAAGGTGAGTTCACACTCTTACCAAGGCATGGGATTCCCGGGGTTGGGAATGGGTTGAATGTTCTTATACTTACATGATTAATGAAATTATTCCTCGGGAGGGGAAGGTTATTAGTAGATACTGCTAGACTAGTGATACATATACTCTCTCTTCGCAAACACGCCGGGATTGGCCGCGATAATAGAACAATCTTCGTAAACATGCCTAGAATGGCCGCGAACTATACTTTAACCTTCGCAAACATGCCGGGTGGGCCGCGATACAAATATACCTAGTCTAGAAAACATGGGAAACCCCCACTAAACTTCGCAAACATGCCTGGAGGGCCGCGATACCATTACATACATTACATGATTACTAAACGAGCTTACGAATTACAATACGAACACTATAACTGAATAACCAACTGTGAACTCGCTCAACTAGTTGTTGACTCTCTATTACATGCCTTGCAGGACCATAGGTACTCTTGGAGCTTGCACGGGAGATGCGGTAGTTGTGGGCACGGATTGTGGAACTTATGATAAAACATTTAAACATTTGAACTTACTACTTACGTTGGGTTTACATTTTATGCTTCCGCTATACACTTAACATGTTTTGTTTGAACACCTTTCATATCGTTTGGTTTAAATTACATTTAATACTTATTATGTTTGATATGATTGGTGGCTTGATCCTGGTCAGTCACGCCTCCAAGCGGTGATACTCCGCGTGTGGATTTTGGGGGTGTGACAGATTGGTATCAGAGCCATTGGTTATAGAGAACTCGGTTTTAATAAGGGGAAAACGTTTTTTATTAAAACCAGACTATAACCAGTACAGTGCTCAACGATCCACAACGACGCCTCGCTCCACGTGCAAGACTCAACATCCTAGCTAATAAGGTTTATGTTTATTGCCTACATGCTAGAATTACATAGAACTTTGCTCGTGGTATGCTTAGATTACATTGTCTACTATTCATTACTGCTTGAGAACACTTGTGTGCTTACTCTCTTCTGTCATCACACTATTCGCGAACCTCTCTCACATACGTTGCATTTGCTATCAGGATCATGAGTGGACACGTTAACCTAACTCAAGCCCAGTTGGCGGCTTCGATCACTGAACAAGTTACTGCAGCACTCGCAGCTGCCCAGGCAGGAGGTGTAACCTGCCATCACCACTTACTCTAGGATCTTTAGATCCTACTCTCGTAAACCAACACTCTTGCTCAAGTATGTTTACTCTTACGCACACGACAGGTCAGAACGCTCAGTCACCTGTGTGCACCTTCAAAACTTTCATGGACTGTCGTCCTACTACATTCGGTGGCACGTAGGGAGCAGTTGGACTCCTCCATTGGTTTGAAAAGCTTGAGTCAGTATTTGAGATGTGTGAATGCCCTGAGGCTCGCAGGGTGAAGTACGCCACTGGTATTCTAGAAGGCATTGCGCTGACTTGGTGGAAGGCGCAAGTTCAGATGTTAGGGTTGGCAGTTGCTAACGCCACACCCTGGAACAATTTCAAAGAAACGATCAAAGAGAAATACTATAGCCGTGATGACATTCACAAGCTGGAGGTAGAGTTCTACAATTTACAGATGACGGGATCGGAAATTGAAGCATATACGAAACGGTCAAACGAGCTGGCCATCTTGTGTCCAACTATGGCGGACCCTCCAATCAAGCGTATTGAACTGTATTTCAAGGGACTAGTGCCAGAGATTCAAAGACATGTAACCTCAGCGAATCTTGACACCATTCAACAGATCGTCAAGCTAGCTCATCGCCTCGCCGATCAGGCAGTAGAACAGGGCGGGCTGCCTAAACGTATCAGCGCTACTACTACTACTACTACTACTACTACTACTACTACTACTACTACTACTACTACTACTTCAACTACTTCTGCTACCCCTAGTGACAACAAACGAAAGTGGGATGGAATCCCTAGCAAGGGTTCGACTACGGTTCCGTCCCAGGCACAGCAGCGAAAGATCGATGACAACCAAAGTCCTGGTCAGCAACCTTTTAGTAGTCAAGGGCATGGTGGATACAGGGGAAACCACCCTAAGTGCAAACGATGTAACTTGCACCACAGCGGGCAGTGCAACCGAAATCATTGTCAATGATGCAACAAGCTTGGTCATGGAGCCAAAGATGGTAGAAACTCACATTCTGCGAACCGGAACCAACAACAAAAGCCACAAGATCTATAGAATCAGCAGCAACAGCAGAGTAACAAGGGAGGTTATCAGGTGGTGCTGAAGGTCACTTCAAAAGACACTGCCCACAGTTGAACCAGGACCAGAATCAGAACCACAACCAAGGAAACAGGAACAATAATGGAGGAAACAATGGGGGTAATAACGATGGCAATGGTGCCAGGGGTCGAGTGTTCGTGATTGGTCAGGGTGATACTAGGAATGACCCCAACGTTGTGATGGTTTCGACATCGATATTGGTATGGATTGGCAACCTCAACATCGAGCAGACACTCTTTGCAAGGAGAAGATCATTCGTATTTCCCGTACTGGAAAGGAACCTCTCGAAGTTCAAGGCGACAAGAGTGGTGTCATGAGTGGCATCATCTCCTTCTTGAAGGCTCAGAAGTGTTTGCGAAAGGGCCACACCGCAATACTAGCACTTGTTACTGATACATCAAAGAAATAGAAAAAGATTGAGGATATTCCTGTAGTACGCGATTTTCCTCAAGTGTTTCCTGAAGAGTTACCTGGGTTACCGCCTCATCGTCAGGTCGAGTTTCAGATCGAGCTAGCTCCAGGAGCAGCACCCATAGCTCGAGCGCCTTATCGCTTAGCTCCAACTGAACTGGAAGAACTGTCTAAGCAACTGCAAGAACTCTTGGAAAAGGGTTTCATACGTCCTAGCTCTTCGCCTTGGGGAGCTCCGCTATTATTTGTAAAGAAGAAGGACGGTACCTTCCGCATGTGTATAGACTACCGCGAATTGAACAAAGTGACGGTGAAGAATCGCTATCCTCTTCCACGCATCGACGACTTATTCGACCAGTTGCAAGGGTCGAGCTATTACTCGAAGATTGATCTAAGGTCGGGGTATCATCAACTGAGAGTCCGGGATGAGGACGTCTCCAAAACAGCGTTCAGAACACGCTACGGCCACTACGAGTTTCTGGTCATGCCTTTCGGGTTTACGAACGCGCCTGCGGTTTTCATGGATCTTATGAACAGGGTGTGCAAACCTTATCTCGACAAGTTCGTCATTGTTTTCATCGATGACATCCTGATCTACTCGAAGAATCAGGAGGAACACGAACAACACTTGCGACTTATTTTGGAACTTCTTCGAACGGAACAGCTATACGCTAAGTTTTCAAAATGTGACTTCTGGCTTCGTGAAGTCCACTTCCTAGGCCACGTGGTAAACAAGGATGGGATTCATGTCGATCCATCCAAGGTGGATTCGATCAAGAACTGGCCTGCACCTCGCACACCAACCGAAATACGCCAATTCTTGGGTTTGGCGGGTTATTATAGACGGTTCATCAAAGACTTCTCGAAGATTGCTCAGCCGCTTACACTACTGACGCAGAAGGGTGTTGTTTATCGTTGGGGTAATACACAGGAAACAGTGTTTCAGCACTTAAAGGATAGACTCTGTAGCGCACCTATCCTCTCATTGCCTGAAGGCACGGACGATTTTGTAGTCTACTGCGATGCATCTATCCAGGGTCTTGGATGTGTGTTGATGCAGCGGGATAAAGTCATTGCTTATGCTTCGCGCCAACTTAAGATTCACGAACAGAATTACACAACACACGATTTAGAACTGGGAGCGGTTGTTTTTACACTCAAGATATGGCGACATTACCTGTACGGTACCAAGTGCACTATATACACTGATCATAGGAGTCTCGAACATATTTTCAAGCAGAAAGAATTGAACATGCGACAACGTAGATGGGTCGAATTACTGAACGATTACGAATGTGCTATAAAGTACCATCCGGGCAAAGCCAATGTGGTGGCTGACGCCCTCAGTCGGAAGGATACTACGCCTAGGCGTGTACGAGCATTGCAACTTACTATCCAGTCTAGCCTTCCTTCTCAGATACGAGATGCTCAGGTAGAAGCATTGAAACCAGACAACGTCAGGGCTGAAGCCCTACGTGGCTCAAGGCAACGCTTAGAACAGAAGGAAGATGGTGCTTATTACGTAACAGGACGCATTTGGGTCCCACTCTATGGTAACTTACGCGAGCTTGTAATGGATGAAGCTCATAAGTCTCGCTACTCGGTACATCCAGGTTCGGATAAAATGTACCACGATATTAAAACTACATACTGGTGGCCTAGCATGAAGGCCCACATAGCAACATACGTTAGCAAGTGCCTGACTTGTGCGAGAGTCAAAGCCGAATACCAGAAACCTTCAGGTCCACTTCAACAACCTGAGATACCACAATGGAAATGGGAACAAATTTCCATGGATTTTGTTACTGGCTTACCTAGATCTCAGCGCGGAAATGATACTATTTGGGTGATCGTGGATCGACTCACAAAGTCTGCTCATTTCTTGGCTATCAAAGAAACAGACAAGTTCTCTACCTTAGCAGACATTTACTTAAAAGAAGTGGTTTCGAGGCACGGAGTGCCAGCCTCTATTATCTCTGATCATGACGCACGTTTCACTTCAGAACTGTGGCAAGCAATGCACAAATCTTTTGGCTCTCGTTTAGACATGAGCACAGCTTATCATCCTCAGACGGATGGGCAGTCTGAGCGCACTATTCAAACTCTAGAAGACATGCTTCGGGCGTGCGTAATCGACTTTGGCAATGGTTGGGAAAAACATCTGCCACTTGTGGAATTTTCGTACAACAACAGCTACCACACCAGCATTAAAGCTGCTCCATTGGAGGCATTGTACGGGCGTAAATGCCGGTCACCTCTTTGTTGGGCAGAGGTGGGTGACAGTCAGATCACAGGTCCAGAAATGGTAGTTGATACTACTGAAAAGATTGCTCAAATACGACAACGCATGGCGGCAGCTCGTGACCGTCAGAAAGCATACGCCGATAAAGACAGGAAACTACTCGAATTCCAGGTTGGGGATCGAGCACTACTCAAAGTTTCACCCTGGAAGGGTGTGGTTCGTTTTGGCAAACGCGGCAAACTTAATCCACGATACGTCGGACCATTCGAAATCATTGAGAAGATAGGCAGGGTGGCCTGCAGATTGAACTTACCAGCTGAACTCAGTGCAGTTCACAACGTCTTTCACGTGTCGAATCTGAAGAAGTGTCTGTCAGATGAGACCCACATAGTTCATCTGAAAGAGCTCACTATTGATGAACAGTTACGATTCGTCGAGGAACCTGTTGAAATCACGGACCAGGATGTTAAGGTCCTCAAGAACACTAGAATACCTCTTGTACGAGTTCGTTGGAACTCCCGCCGTGGCCCAGAGTTCACCTGGGAACGCGAAGATCAGATGAAACTCAAATATCCCCAGTTATTCGGAAACCAGGCAACCACTACTGAGGCCGAAGCTACTACAGAATTTCGGGACGAAATTCCAAATCAACGGGGGGATGATGTGACACCCCAGGAAAACCAGTAATCTTCGCAAACCTGCTCGGGGAGCCGCGATACGATACAGGTAAACAACGTCACACCACTAGCTTCCTCAGTAACCGCATGCTAAATTTCAGGACGAAATTTCTTTCAAGTTGGGGATAATGTGACAACTCGAGTTTCCGACTTTCACTTTCGCATTTAATGCACATTGACTTTGACTGTTTAGTTATTGACTTGTCTGACTTGTAACTGTACACTTCGTGTTATAATAAAACGTATTGTGTTGGCATGATTATGTGTTTGGTTGTTAAACTTAAGACTTGTTAGAAACTCAAAACTATTACCACATCATTCACACCCGGCGAAACAAAGGTTGATTCGCCAAGAACATCTCGATGAAACAGGATCCGTTTCGTCAACCTCACCTCGACGAAACAGGGTGTTTCACCGAGCCCAGTTTCACCGAAGCCCATTACGGGCCCAGAACGTTATTTCGTGTATAATTACGTGAAAACGGTTCCAGTTTCACACCCTTGGCAAAACAGAAACCCTAGAACTCTCTCCCAAGTGTGACGGCAGCTGTGTGTGTTTTCCTAAGTCCTTAAACGATCAAAACCATCTTAATCATTATCTCGGTTAGTTTGATTCGTTCCGTGATTGTCTTTGTTTACTTATGTTTGATGTTATTGTTTTAATAAATCTGATCAGACAATTGATAGGGTTCTAATAACTATTATGTGATAGGTTATTGTATTGTATGATGATCTAGGGTGTATGATGTTTGATAATTGTCATGCCCGAATGTACATTGGTTTGATGAATATGAAAACGGTAGACCATTAGGGTTCTTATGGTTAAATCGGATGATGATAAACCCTGCTCCGTTAATGATGTGATATATTATAGTAATCGGTTTGTGGTACCCATAACCTAGGGTTCATGCTAGACGTTAAGAACTGTGATGCTTATGTTATGATGATGCGATGATGAATTCTGTGAATGAATGATTTCTGCATGATTGATGATTTGCTGATGACGGCTGATAGCATGATTAGGGTTTCTGTGTTATTGCGTAACTGATTTCCACGTAACTGACCTTCGATGAAACAGACATCTTAGACGAAACACAGGTGACGGTGAAACAGAATGTGTTTCACCGAGACCCTGAACGATGAAACAGAATGTGTTTCGTCAATATATGTGTTTCACCGATATGTGTTTCACCGATTTGTGTTTCACCGATATGTGTTTCACCGATTTGTGTTTCACCGATATGTGTTTCACCAAATGTGTAATCAGCACAGTAACCTACTTTAATTCTGTTTAGAAGTTAACCGGGTTAGTTAACTGTAACCATCTTGTGTCTGATCTCAAATACGTGCTATGTGCTACTTGTTTATCACTGTGTGTTTATATGTGAACACAAACTGATTATGTATACGTGCGTACTATAGGAGGTGATTGATTAATTGAGTACATACTTAGCATACCGAGCAAACCCAAGGTGAGTTCACACTCTTACCAAGGCATGGGATTCCCGGGGTTGGGAATGGGTTGAATGTTCTTATACTTACATGATTAATGAAATTATTCCTCGGGAGGGGAAGGTTATTAGTAGATACTGCTAGACTAGTGATACATATACTCTCTCTTCGCAAACACGCCGGGATTGGCCGCGATAATAGAACAATCTTCGCAAACATGCCTAGAATGGCCGCGAACTATACTTTAACCTTCGCAAACATGCCGGGTGGGCCGCGATACAAATATACCTAGTCTAGAAAACATGGGAAACCCCCACTAAACTTCGCAAACATGCCTGGAGGGCTGCGATACCATTACATACATTACATGATTACTAAACGAGCTTACGAATTACAATACGAACACTATAACTGAATAACCAACTGTGAACTCGCTCAACTAGTTGTTGACTCTCTATTACATGCCTTGCAGGACCATAGGTACTCTTAAAGCTTGCACGGGAGATGCGGTCGTTGTGGGCACGGATTGTGGAACTTATGATAAAACATTTAAACATTTGAACTTACTACTTACGTTGGGTTTACATTTTATGTTTCCGCTATACACTTAACATGTTTTGTTTGAACACCTTTCATATCGTTTGGTTTAAATTACATTTAATACTTATTATGTTTGATATGATTGGTGGCTTGATCCTGGTCAGTCACGCCTCCAAGCGGTGATACTCCGCGTGTGGATTTTGGGGGTGTGACACACACTCACAGGATCTGCTCTTAAATGGCTGCTAAGTCTTCCCCCTTACTCTATTACTTTATTTGCTAATCTAGTTAATTTGTTTAATAGTCAATTCTCTCGTAGTAGAAAGTTTGAACGATTAACTAGTGATTTATATAGGGTAACACAAGGTCAAAATGAATCACTTAGAGATTATATCACTAAGTTTAGTAAAGAATCCTTAGATATTCCTAACTTGGATATTGCTACGGCTGTAGAAGCCTTTAAAATGGGATTGCTTAGGGATTCACTATTCTATGATGATCTTGTGATGACACCTTGCAGAAATCTTGAAGAAGTAAGAACTAGGGCCCTTAGATTCATCCGCCAAGAGGATGACAAAATGATCCAGGATAGGTTGACAGGATCCTTAAAACAGGAGAAACAAGGATCCTACTTCAGGAACAACAAATCCAAATCCTACAATAAGTCTGATAACCAGAACGTGCATGCGGTGGAACAAGAAGAGGATGATAAGGATTATCCTCCTATTTCTGAATACTGTTTTTCTGTTGATAACAATGAACTAATCCTTGCAACGCAGAATCTAGGTGAGAAAGCTAGGTGGCCAAGAAAAAGTGATAAACCAGCTGCTACAAAGGATAAGTCCAGGTGGTGTGCATATCATGAGGATTTCGGGCATCTAACTGAAGATTGTATTGCACTAAGAAAGGAAATTGGTTACTTGTTGAGCAAGGGGCATTTGAAGGAACTTTTGGGATGAAAAAAGTCAAGGATCCAGGATCCTGAAAGGATCCCGGAAAGGCTCCTGCTCCTCCAGCAGATGCACAAGTCATAAACTTCATATCCGGTGGATCAGACATTTGTGGTACCTCCTTTTCAGCAGCAAAAAGACAAGTTAAGGAAACCAAGATGGATAATGGAGACAGACCCGTTCGGACCTCCGTTGTCACCCAGGATACAGTCATAACCTTTGATGAGGATGATCGTGTTGATGTCCAGGATCCTCATCATGATGGTCTTGTAATTACATTATTTATTTCTAACCACTTTATTCGCAAGATCCTTATAGATGGAGGAAGCTCTGTGAACATCATTCAGCTTGATGTCCTCAAGAAGATGAATATACCGAAGTCTGATATTATCCCAAGATCCTCAGTACTTGTGGGATTTAGTGGGGAAACCAAAAACACATTGGGGGACATCAAACTCCGAATCTATATTTAAGGATTGCATTCTTATAAAAAAAATTGTGTTATAGATTGCTTATCTTGTCGCAATGTTATCCTTGGCAGGCCATGGATACATGATATGAAGGCAGTTCCATCCACCTATCATCAATGTGTAAAGCTTCCAAGTCCTTGGGGAGTGGTGAAAATTGAGAGTGATCAACAAGAAGCTAAGAATTGCTATACCTCATCAATGAAGCCAGCCTCAAGACCAAGGGAGCAATAGCAATTAAAGTATCCTTCAAGAGATGTCTTGGAGGCAAGAGAGCAGGATGTGAAAGAAATCCTCATGGACCCTGATGATCCTGAATCCAGGATCTTCATAGGATCAGGGATCCTTAGCGAAATCGAGCAGAATCTAGTATCCTTCCTTAAGAGGAGGAAATCCACCTTTGCCTGGAAACATTAAGACATGACAGGTATATCTAAGGATATAATTACTCATAAACTTGGCATTGACAGGTCATTCAAGCCTATACATCAAAAGAGGAGGAAGTTTGCACCTGAAAGGAATGCTATTATCCAGGAAGAGGTAGATAAACTACTTCGGGCAGGTATGATAAGAGAGGTTAAATATCCAAGATGGTTAGCCAATGTGGTTGTTGTTCAAAAGAAAAATGGAAAGTGGAGGGTATGTGTCGATTTTACTGATTTAAACAAGGCATGTCCCAAGGATCCTTTCCCATTACCCCATATTGATTCCATGGTGGATGCTACCGCAGGTCATGAGTTGTTGACTTTTATGGATGCTTCATCTGGATTTCAACAAATTCAGATGGAACCATCTGATCAAGAGGATACAGCCTTTATGACCCCAACTGGTATATACTGTTATATTGCTATGCCATTTGGACTAAGGAATGCAGGTGCTACTTATCAAAGGCTAGTCAATATGATGTTCAAGGAACAAATTGGATACACTATGGAAGTTTATATTGATGACATGGTGGTTAAGTCCAAGAAAGCTGAGGATCACCTTAAAAACTTGGAGGAAGCATTCAATATCCTTGATAAATTTAATATGAAACTAAATCCTTCCAAGTGTCATTTTGGTGTTAAGGCAGGTAAATTCTTAGGCTATATGGTGACAAAGAGGGGTATTGAAGCAAGTCCAGAGCAAATCAAGGCTATTGTGAATATCAAATCTCCTGCCAATGCTAAGGATGTGCAAAGATTAACAGGCAGGATCGCAGCCTTGAATAGGTTCATATCCAAATCCTCAGAAAAGTGCAAGGAATTTTATGACATCCTGAGGAAGAACAAGAAATTTGAATGGACTGAGAAGCATGAAAGTGCCCTCAAAGCCCTCAAGGATTACCTATCCTCAACCCCTGCCTTGATGAAACCAGAAAACGGAGATGTATTATCCTTATACCTAGCAGTATCCTCAAAAGCAGTAAGTGTGGTCCTTGTTAAGGATCACGAAGGTACACAACATCCTGTCTATTATGTAAGTAAGAGTTTGCTTGATGCTGAATCCAGGTATTCACATTTAGAAAAACTTATCCTTGCATTAATTATGGCATCTACTAAATTAAGACATTATTTTGAGACTCATGCCATTATTGTTAAGACTAATTTTCCAATTAAGAATGTTCTCAGGAAACCTGAAATGTCAGGAAGGATGGCTAAGTGGGCAGTGAAGCTGAGTGCATATGATATAAGATATGAACCAATGACTGCCATCAAATCCCAAGCCTTAGCTGACTTTGTGGCAGATTTTAGTAGTGATTTGCAAAAGGAGGCTGAGTTAGAAGTCCAGCAGCTTGAAGAAACTAAGGATCCTTGGATATTATTCACTGATGGAGCCTCTAATGTAAAAGGAACAGGACTTGGAATACTACTAAAATCGCCACAGGGGGGCATAATACCCCACTCTATAGCTTGTGAATTTCAAACTACCAACAATGAGGCTGAGTATGAAGCCTTGATAGCTGGTTTGCAAATTGCTAAGCATATGAGGATCAGGTATCTTGAGGTACATGTAGATTCATTATTAATCACTAATCACTTTAATGGATCCTATGCTGTTAAAGGTGAAAAGCTAATCAAATATTTAGAGATAGTCAAAGAATTGGCACTCTCTTTTGTTTCCTTTAGTTTGACACAGGTACCAAGGGAAGAGAATGCAGAGGCTGATGCATTAGCCAATCTAGGATCATCCTTGAAGATCCCGGAGGATATCAAGATCCCTATTATCCATATCCTGACCCCTGCTATCGAGGATCATGTAGCTATGGAGATAGGAGAAGATTATGCAATCATCCCTAATGATGATACTCAATCTCATTCAGGATCATGGATCCTCCCAATCATGAGATACATACAACATGGAGAGATTCCTACAGGAGAAAACCCTAGGGCTTTCAAAATCAAGGTATCTCAATTCACAATATTGAATAATATGTTGTTTAAACTGTTTTGGTCAAAAATCAAGCAATGACAATATAACCAAACTTTCTGTTGTGAGGTATGATGCTTGGATTGATGAACAACAATAAGGATCACTATGAAATGTAATGAATAAGTGACACGAAGATTTATACGAGGAAAAAGCCCTTGATCAATGAATGATCTCCGGCATAAAAAACCTCGGGTGATGGAAACTACCTATCACCAACTCAAATTAAACAAGAAATGTAATACAACTTCGGATGATAGCGAGCTAAGTACAAGGATCACTATAGTGTATCATGTGAAAGAGTGTGTAATCGCTAAGTGAGTTAACAAGAGCTGGTGAGAGCAGTTGTACGAGTATGTGTGTGTAGCCAAAAATAGCCAGGTGTTTTCTAATTAGCTCGCTACCCCTTTAAAAATAGAAAATGGTGCAAGTCCTCCACGACTCCATAACGTCCACTTCTGGCCAAGCACGTGCGGAATAAACATAGCATATTCTCCAGGAATATCGCCAAGACCAAGTCCAAGTTGATACTCCTGCAAAACAATTTAGAATTCAAAGTAGACAACCGTTAGTACAAGGATCCTTATGATGATCCATGATCCTGATCCTGCAACACTTCAGAGGATCACTACTTCAGACAGAATTGAGGATCACTAAACCCAATAGTAAATAAGGATCCCCGATCATTTAGAAATCCACCCCTAACAATTGCCCCCAAAATATAAGGAGTAATTATGTAAATAAATGAGTTATATTTTTTTCTTATCCGCAATTAACCAACGGATAACTAGCGGTTGTAATCGGACTAGCCGTTACAAACATGACGTCACTGAGATGACTATCCTGCAGAATCATCATTATAAATAGGAGTTAGAGATAGGGATCATTTCACATTTAAATTCAAGAGAACTCCCTTTAAATTCACATCCGACGATTAAGCAGGTATTTCTCTTCCTCTTCTTCCTTTACATTTTCTTTCTCTGCTCCTTCTTTCTTTACCTTCTTCGAAACCAAGATGATGCTAAGATCCTCACCAGCCAAGGATCATAAGAAGGACAGTCCTCTCAAGAGCCAGGGTATCATCAAAGATTCACCGACAGAAAGATGTTGCTTCTCTGATCCACAAATAGACAGAATCCGGCATTGCTTCCCGGCGAACACCACTTTTAAATCGTTTGATCCCACTGTCCTGAGTGATTACGTTTCCGAAACTTGGGTAGCTTTCCCAGTCACTCCTTTCTCAATAGGATACTCGTATCCTTTCCCTGAATTCACCCAATCCTTTTTCTCCCTCACCGGCATCTCCTATATTCAAGCTATGCCAATGATCTGGAGGGTCTTATATACCCTTGAAAGGATCATTGAGCAAGAAGGAATTAACCTGGGAATGTCGGAATTGGCCGAGATGTATGATCTCACAACATTTGGAACCCACCGATATTTATTCAAGCGTAAACCCGGAGAAGAACATCCCATCTTTAAAGCTACTAAGAATGATACCAATTGGAAACGGCGGTTCTTCTTTGTCAGAAGGGATTCTATCCCGGATGGAAAGGATCTGCCAAGGAAGTGGAGCACTCATGGTAGGATAGAGGATCCTTAGAAGGATCACTGAGTAAGCTCAATTTTGATGATGATTACTAATATGCTTCTGTTTCTCTTGTACAGCCATCACAATTTCACATACTATACCTTCACCTGCCACCGAGGAGAGACTTGCTGCTTTCAGAAAACTTGATCCTGCAACAAGATCATTCAAAACAAACACCCAGGATTCACAGGAAGTATCCTCAGGTTCTGTTACTATGTCAAGTAAGTATCCTGTATTTTGTATAGTCAAATATTTAAATAAATAGTTGAATAGAAATAGGATAAGGATACTTATCTGTTTTGAATGTGTAGGCGCTGGAAAATCATCAAAATATGCCTCCAAATTCAGTGTCACCGATCTAGACACTGTCCGATCCTCCAAGAAAAAGTCTGCTGCTAGCCCATCTGCCGCAATCCCCAAGCCTACCACCTCCAGGGGCAAGGGTGGCAAGAAGAGAAAAACCTCTGAAGCTGACAACCTCCAAGGCTTACCTCTGATTCGTCATCAATTCCTCGAGTACTTCAATGATGTAAGGATCACAGACTCAGTTTAATTACCCTATCCACTTGAGGATCACCTGATCCTAATCTTTGCTTTGTCTTTATTGTAGAAATTTGCGGAGATCGAGGATTATGTTGGGAATGTTGAAGAGCTAGAGGAGAAACACTCTGACCTCCAGAAAGTAGCCATGCTCAAAGACCTCAAGATCGCTTCCCTTAAAAAGGATCTCACTGATGCCAAAGCTCAGACAGCTGCAATCCTGATCAATTTTGATTATGAGAAGCACGAGATCACAGAGGATGCCAAGGTCTCCGCCGCCATTGCCATGTACAAGACCAAGCTACAGATGGCCCAGGAAGCTCAGGATCCTGCCTTTGACAGGAGCAACTGGGACGTGGAAGGCTGGAAGGCCAGGCTGGCTGAATTGTAGGATGAGGATGAGGCTGACGAGGTCCTGGCAATCGAAGCTAGTGGTAGTGGCAAGGATCATGCGAAAGATACTGGAGCTGGAGGGGATGACGATGCAGCGAAGGTGTAGGCTGCATGAATGGGCGATGAAGGACATTTTTAGACGTAGCCGGAGCCCATTTTTTAGTTTGGTTATGGTTTTTACTTTGATGATGTTTTGATGAACAATGGTTGGTCTGTACTTAAACAATAGTAATTAGGGTTGAGGATCGTGGATGATCCTTTGAACAATAGGTAGGATAATAGGTGGTGGATGGATCCTCTGTTTGGGGGATGAAGCCACTTGTTATCCTTCCGTCTTTAATTTCTTGCACTTGTTAGACCTATGAACAATGGACACCCTTTGCCAACCCATGTGGACGGGCCACGTTTTGCTGGTAGAAACGTGGGTTGGCAATTTTGACAACCTTAAAAGGGTTTAAGCTTTTGTGAATAAAATAACCTTAACTTTTTGGCTTATCCTGTGTTGATATCCTTGTTAATATTTTACTTTCAAACTGTTGTTATGTTCATTCTATTTAAACTTATCAAGTAGAAAAAATTTAAGAAATATTCTCAAAAATTTTAGGATATGATCAAGGATCACATATCCCATAATCGATAAGTTTTGAAAAGTAATATAGTTTAAGGATCACAAGTTCAGTTGTCAAAGGATAAGGGTCATTCAAATAAATAATGAACAAAACCAAAATAGTTAAGGATCATACCTGAGAATCCAAGTTAGGATCCTATCTTTTAACACTTAATATCAGGATAACCCAGAAGACAAATCTTAGTAAAAGTTAAGGATCAAGGATCCTTAGTCGTTTAACTTCAAAAACCTAAAATAGGATACAACTTAGGACTAAGCCAATATAAGATGAAAGTTAGTAACTGGGGACAAGCCCAACAATTCTGGGGACAAGCCCAATATACTAGGGACAAGCCCAAAGGATAACTGGGGACAAGCCCAAAGGATCGTATGTAAACTGGAGTATGGCCCTCACTGGCGACTATCCAAACTTAGTGACATGAAAATGCCAAAACCTTAGCTAATGTGAAAACGTTAGAAACCTTAGGAACGGATGTATGGTACGTCTACCATTATACGTAGGATCCTGAATATAGCCAGTACAATGAAATTGTCAGCCCCTAAAGCGAGTACTGGTCCCATTGCCATGAACTATACCAGGATCATCGTGCGCTACTGGCGAAACTGGGGACAGGCCCAAACTGGGGACTAGCCCAAATAACTGGGGTCAAGCCCAAATAACTGGGGTCAAGCCCAAATAACCGGATACTTCTGTGGATACTCAATCCTCAGTTAAGGATACCTGAACTTTCAAAATTCAAACTCAAGTAAAAGGAGGATAAGGGATACAGGATCCTTATCCTTATATAAGAGAATAAAAATGAAATAGTTTGGGATTAGAATTTTACCAGAATGAGGATCATCTATTCTGTAAGGATCCTTCAAGGATACTTGTCAAATGAGGATCATGGATCCTAGTCACATAAAATACTTCTTCAAATGGACAGCATTCCAAGCTCTTGGTAGCAAATCACCTTCCATTGTTAGCAATCGATATGCCCCCATTCCTGCTTCAGCTTCAATCAAATAGGGGCCTTCCCACTTTGGTGCTAGCTTTCCATCAGCAGGATTGGTGGTATTTTGAAATTCTTTCCTTAATACCATATCACCAACTTGGAATTTCCTGATCCTGACGTTTTTGTTGTAAGCTCCAGCCATCCTTTGTTGATAACTGGCCATCCTTATCCTTGCCAAGTCCCTGATTTCCTCTATAGTATCCAGGTCTTGAACCAAGTTTTCAGCATTTTCTTCAGGATCACGAATGCTTGTTCTTGCAGTTGGAACCACCATCTCTGTAGGGATCACTGATTCTGCCTGACCATTAGCTTGTGGGTGGACTGGTGTTGATGTTATCATCTTAATCCCCCAGCTATCACAAAAGTTAGTAGTTCTATTCCCAATAAATTGGGATCCATTATCACAAATAATCTCAGAAGGGATACCAAATCTAGTAATAATGTTTCTTTTAATAAAGGATATAACTTCCTTTTCTCTGACTTGAGCAAAGGCTTCAGCCTCTATCCACTTAGAGAAGTAATCAGTCATAGCAAGCATGAATACTTTTCCACCAGGTGCCTTAGGAAGCTTTCCAACTATATCCATTCCCCATCTCATGAATGGCCAAGAAGAGGATATAGGATGCAATAGCTCTGCTGGTTGGTGAAGGATATTACTATGCCTCTGACAAGGATCACACTTCTTGGCGTACTCCACAGCATCTTTCTTCATAGTGGGCCAATAGTATCCTGTCCTCAGGATCCTTGAGAACAATGCTCTGCCCCCAATGTGGTTTCCACAATCTCCTTCATGGAAATCCTTTAGGACTTCTTGGATTTCAGGATCCTCAATGCATCTTAAATATGGTCCTGCAAGAGATCGTTTGTACAACATATTATTCAATATTGTAAATTGAGATACCTTGATTTTGAAAGCCCTAGGGTTTTCTCCTGTAGGAATCTCTCCATGTTGTATGTATCTCTTGATTGGAAGGATCCATGATCCTGAATGAGATTGAGTATCATCACCAGGGATGATTGCAGAATCCTCTCCTATCTCCATAGCTACATGATCCTCGATAGCCGGGGTCAGGATATGGATAATAGGGATCTTGATATCCTCCGGGATCTTCAAGGATGATCCTAAATTGGCTAATGCATCTGCCTCTGCATTCTCTTCCCTTGGTACCTGTGTCAAACTAAAGGATACAAAAGAGAGTGCCAATTCTTTGACTATCTCCAAATATTTGATTTGCTTTTCACCTTTAACAGCATAGGATCCATTAAAGTGATTAGTGATCAGTAAAGAATCTACATGTACCTCAAGATACCTGATCCTCATATGCTTTGCAATTTGCAAACCAGCTATCACGGCTTCATACTCAGCCTCATTGTTGGTAGTTTGAAATTCACAAGCTATGGAGTGGGGTATTATGTCCCCCTGTGGCGATTTTAGTAGTATTCCAAGCCATGTTCCGTTTACATTGGAGGATCCATCAGTGAACAGTACCCAAGGATCCTTGGTTTCTTCAAGCTGTTGGACTTCTAATTCAGCCTCCTTTTGCAAATCACTACTAAAATCTGCCACAAAGTCAGCTAAGGCTTGGGATTTGATTGCAGTCCTTGGTTCATATCTTATATCATATGCACTTAACTTCACTGCCCACTTAGCCATCCTTCCTGACATTTCAGGTTTCCTGAGAACATTCTTAATAGGAAAATTAGTTTTAACAATAATGGCATGAGTCTCAAAATAATGTCTTAATTTGGTAGATGCCATTATTAATGCAAGGATAAGTTTTTCTAAATGTGAATACCTGGATTCAGCATCAAGTAAGCTCTTACTTACATAATAAACAGGATGTTGTGTACCTTGGTGATCCTTAACAAGGACCGCACTTACTGCTATTGAGGATACCGCCAAATATAAGGATAACACATCTCCTTTTTCTGGTTTCATCAAGGCTGGGGCTGAGGATAGGTAATCCTTAAGAGCTCTGAGGGCACCTTCATGCTTCTCAATCCATTCAAATTTCTTGTTTTTCCTCAGGATATCATAGAATTCCTTACACTTTTCTGAGGATTTGGATATGAATATGTTCAAGGTTGCGATCCTGCCTGTCAATCTTTGCACATCCTTAGCATTGGCAGGAGATTTGATATTTACAATAGCCTTGATTTTCTCTGGACTTGCTTCAATGCCCCTCTTTGTCACCATATATCCTAAGAATTTACTTGCCTTAACACCAAAATGACACTTAGAAGGATTAAGTTTCATATTATATTTATCAAGGATATTGAATGCTTCCTCCAAGTCTTTAAGGTGATCCTCAGCCTTCTTGGACTTAACCACCATGTCATCAATGTAGACTTCCATAGTGTGTCCAATTTGTTCCTTGAACATCATATTGACAAGCCTTTGGTAAGTAGCACTTGCATTCCTTAGTCCAAATGGCATAGCAATATAACAATATATACCAGTTGGGGTCATGAAGGTTGTATCCTCATGATCAGATGGTTCCATCTGAATTTGTTGGAATCCAGATGAAGCATCCATGAAAGTTAACAACTCATGACCCGCGGTAGTATCCACCATGGAGTCAATGTGGGGTAATGGGAAAGGATCCTTGGGACATGCCTTGTTTAAATCAGTGAAATCGACACATACCCTCCACTTTCCATTTTTCTTTTGAACAACAACCACATTGGCTAACCATCTTGGATACTTAACCTCTCTTATCATACCTGCTCGAAGTAGCTTATCTACCTCTTCCTGGATAAAAGCATTTCTTTCAGGTGCAAACTTCCTCCTCTTTTGATGTATAGGCTTGAATGACCTGTCAATGCCAAGTTTATGAGTAATTATATCCTTAGATATACCTGTCATGTCTTCATGTTTCCAGGCAAAGGTGGATTTCCTTCTTTTAAGGAAGGATACTAGCTCCTGTTCGATATCGCTAAGGATCCCTGATCCTATGAAGATCTTGGATTCAGGATCATCAGGATCCATGAGGATTTCTTTCAAATCCTGTTCTCTTGCCTCCAAGACATCTCTTGAAGGATACTTTAATTGCTATTGCTCCCTTGGTCTTGAGGTTGGCTTCATTGATGAGGTATAGCAATTTTTAGCCTCCTGTTGATCACTCTCAATTTTCACCACTCCCCAAGGACTTGGAAGCTTTACACATTGATGATAGGTGGATGGGACTGCCTTCATATCATGTATCCATGGCCTGCCAAGGATAACATTACAACATGATAAGCAATCTATAACACAAAACTTTTGATAAGAATGCAATCCTTCAATATAGATTGGGAGTTTGATGTCCCCCAATGTATTCTTAGTTTCTCCACTGAATCCCACAAGCACTGAGGATCTTGGGATAATATCAGACTCCGGGATATTCATCTTCTTGAGGACATCAAGCTGGATGATGTTCACAGAGCTTCCTCCATCTATAAGGATCCTGCGAACAAAGTGGTTAGAAATAAACAATGTAATTACAAGACCATCATGATGAGGATCTTGGATATCAACACGATCATCCTCATCAAAGGTTATAACTTTATCCTGGGTGACAACGGAGGTTCGGACGGGTCTGTCTCCATTATCCATCTTGGTTTCCTTGGCATGTCTCTTTGCTGCTGAAAAGGAAGTACCACAAATGTCTGATCCACCGGATATGAAGTTTATGACTTGTGCATCTGCTGGAGGAGCAGGAGCCTTTTCCGGGATCCTTTCAGGATCCTGGATCCTTGACTTCTTCCGTCCCAAGAGTTCCTTCAAATGCCCCTTGCTCAACAAGTAACCAATTTCCTTTCTTAGTGCAATACACTCTTCAGTGAGATCCCCAAAATCCTCATGATATGCACACCACTTGGATTTATCCTTAGTAGCAGCTGGTTTATCACTCTTCCTTGGCCACCTTGCTTTCTCACCTAAATTCTGCATTGCAAGGATTAGTTCATTGTTATCAACAAAAAACAGTATTCTGAAATAGGAGGATAATCCTCATCATCCTCTTCTTGTTCCACTGAATGCACATTCTGATTGTCAGACTTATTGTAGAACTTGGATTTGTTGTTCCTGAAGTAGGATCCTTGCTTCTCCTGTTTTAAGGATCCTGCTAATCTATCCTGGATCCTTTTGTCATCCTCTATGTGGATGATTCTAAGGGCCCTGGTTCTTACTTCATCAAGATTCCTGCAAGGTGTCATGACAAGATCATCATAGAATAATGAATCCCTAAGTAATCCCATTTTAAAGGCTTCTACAGCCGTAGCAATATCCAAGTTAGGAATATCCAAGGATTCTTTACTAAACTTAGTGATGTAATCTCTAAGTGATTCATTTTGACCTTGTGTTACCCTATATAGATCACTAGTTAATCGTTCAAATTTCCTACTACAAGAGAATTGGCTATTAAACAAATTAACTAGATTAGCAAATGAAGTAATAGAGTAAGCGGGAGACTTAGCAGCCATTTAAGAGCAGATCCTGTAAGTGTGGATCCAAATCCCTTGCATAGACATGCTTCTTTTAACCTTTCAGGAATTGGGTTGATCTCCATCCTCTCCCTGTATTGAGCTACATACTCCTCTGGATCCGTTGAACCATCATAGAGCTTCATGGATGGTATCTGGAATCTTTTAGGTATCTCAGCATCACATAAGGGTGGTGCAAAACGAGATATCCTATGGCTACCATCCGCAATTTCAGGAATGGGTTTAACCACTCCTGGAACACTTGATATCATATCCTTGAGCTTCTGTAACTCCCTGGCCATAGCCTGATTAATACCTGTATCCTGCATTAAGCCATGGTTAGTGTTGTATAAATTATTAAAAGTGTTACCTCCCACAGGATTCGTGTTTGGAATAGCGGATGTGAATCCATATTGACGAGACTCCGGCATGATTGAGGGACCAGAGGGAGCAATGGTCTGCATTGGTATGAAGTCTCCTTGATGGATGTCTGAGCTCTGAGGCTGCATACTTCTCAAAAATCCTTGATCCTGAAGGACATTGGATCCTTGAAGTTGAGATGATCCTTGAACCTGAAAGGATCCTGGAACCAAAGAGGATCCTGGGACCGGAGAGGATCCTAGGACCAAAGAGGATCCTGGAACAAAGGAGGATCCTTGGACCTGGGAGGATCCTTGGACCTGGGAGGATCCTTGAACTGCATGCATTCCCAAATATCCTCCTGACGTATAGTATCCCTGATGCTGAGAAAAGGATCCTGATGGTTGGGAAGAGGACCCTTGAGGCTGGAAATGAGAGCCAAATGCCTGACTCATAGTTGCTGTTCTATAACGCCTTCCTGGTAATTCACCCAAGTATTGCACTTCCGGAACCGCTGAGTGTTGGGAAGTTATGACTGGAGTGTCAAAGTTCAACGACCTTGGCATCAGAGGGGAGTGATCCTCCACTGATTTCTTCTGTTTCTTGATCTCATCGATCTCTCGGAGGATCCTTTCGTTGGTTTTGTCCTGCTCTTGTGCATGGTTCCTCATCTGCAAAATCAGAGTGTAAAGATCATTAGTAGTAGGATTAGTTGAAACAGAAGAAGTTGGTGGTTTTTTGAAAATGGGGGTCGGTTTCTTCGCAGCATTCTCAGCATTCTTCTGGGATCCAGAAGGTGGTGGAGGCAAAGGAGGAACGCCTTGTGAAGAACTGAATTATGGCATCAAGTTTGAGGTGTTCTTCGCTGAGGAAGCCATCTGCCTGGTCGTTATGAACCAAAATGACCACGAAAACATGAATCTTTTTAGGAATGAAGCACCAATTGTGTGACAACTCGAAATTTAGAACCTTTCGTTGTATCTTGATGTAACATGCTTGAACGTTGTGTGACTAGTTAACTTGTTGGTTTAATGATATAAGTGAACATCCTATGTGATTATGTGTTATGTTTATATGTATGCTTGTATGTATGCGACCCGAGACACAAGAACCCGACTCGAGACCATGCGGTCTCGAGTGAATAGTGTAACTATTGGGCCGGTTGGGCCATGTTCCTCCTCACCCCACTCGAAAACCCACTAGGGTGAACCAACTTAGAGCTAGTATATATATCATGCTCCTAGCCAACTTTGCCATTCTTTGGGCAATCCACACACACTCCTACCTTCTCTCTCTCACTAAAACCCTAGAAGCACAAACCTTCACTCTCTCTCTCTCGGATCAAACCGGCCGACCACAAGAGGGTTCTCGGATTAGCTTGTTCACACCAAGTAAAGCTTCATCTTTCACCACTACTTCTCTAACCGGACGTAGTTGACCACTTACAACTTGATTGACCTTTCTGTGTATCTGCCGAGCAAACCAAGGTGAGTTCACACCCTCTACAAAGCATGGGATTCCCAGGGGTCGGGAATTGGGGTTAAGGAACATGGGTTCCTCGTCCTTCTTGGGTAGGACAGCATTGGTTCAGGAATGTAATTCCTCGTCCTCATGGACAGATAACTCGTACTAGACCAAAACTCTATCACGAAGTCCCTCCTTTTTATATCGACTTAATCGCCGGGCCAATGGCGAGCGGGTCATTAGTTAAATAGCGCTATTTAGGTCTGACAAACCTCACACCGTGCCGCAGAGGACGGGCGTGAACTAATGGATCTGGGGCACGTCAATGCTGATAGACATTGACAGTTTCAGGGCACATAAACACGACTACAGTCAGCAGTCGATATGGTAACGAGTCTAGTGTAACATGGGGTAGCCCCCACGGCCGAAATGCCAGATAACTAATCACGGGGTAGCCCCCACGGCTGGATTGCCAGAGTAATTGGGTTAAACAGATCACGTTTTTAAACTATGGGGTAACCCCCACGGCAGGATGCCAGATAAAGGAAACTGTTTTCGAAACAACTTAAAACGAACACCCAACCGTGAACTCACTCAACTTGTTGTTGACTCGTTACTACATGCTTTGCAGGACAATAGGTACTTAGCTGGAGCTTGCATGGAAGAGAGTCGTTGTGGGACATGGACAGTTGTGGGCCATGTTAAACTTTGAAACAATTAAACTTATGTTTTGGTTTTAAACGTTATGCTTCCGCTTGCAACTTAACTATGTTTTGTTTGGACACCAATTGTATTGGTTAAACTTTTATATCTTTTAACTTGCATGTTCAATATGATTGGTGGCTGGATCCTGGTCAGTCACGCCTCCAAGCGGTGGTATTCCGCAAGTGGATTTTGGGGGTGTGACAGATTGGTATCAGAGCCATTGGTTATAGTGAACTTGGTTTTAATAAGGGAAAGGTTTTATTAAAATCAGACTATAACCTGTACAGTGCTCTACGATCCACAACGATGCTTCACATGCAAGGCTCGACATTCTAGGTGATATGATCTATGTGTATATTGCCTACTTGTTAGTTACATAGTACATTGCTCATGGTATGCTTGGTTAGTATAACTACTGTTGCTTGAACACGTGTGTACTTACTCACTTCTGTCATCGCATTTTCGCGAACCCCTCTCACTCACGTTCCTCTTGATGTGAAGATCATGTCTGGACGCGTAAACATGACACAAGCCCAGTTGACGGCTCTGATTAACGAACGAGTTACTGCGGCACTGGCAGCTGCACACGCATGAGGTATATCCTGCAGTCCAAACCCATTCTAGGATCTTTAGATCCTACTCTCATGAACCAACCTTTGTGTTAAACTCTGTCTTTTCTTTCACCCTCGATAGGTCAACATGCTCAGCCACCTGTGTGCACTTTTAAAACTTTTATGGACTGCTGACCAACTACTTTTAGCGGCACTGAAGGAGCAGTAGGTCTCCTCCATTGGTTTGAGAAGCTCGAGTCAGTTTTCGAAATGTGCGAATGCCCTGAGGCACGCAGGGTGAAGTATGCTACTGGTACTCTCGAGGGTTTGGCCCTCACATGGTGGAACGCTCAGGTCCAAATGCTGGGGTTGGTTGCTGCCAACGCCACCCCATGGGAAACTTTTAAGGAAATGATCAAGGAAAAATACTGCAGTCGGGATGACATTCATAAGCTGGAAGTCGAGTTCTTCAACCTCAAGATGACAGGGTCAGAAATTGAGGCGTACACTAAGAGATCGAATGAGCTTGCCTTACTGTGTCCTACTATGGTGGACCCTCCAATTAAGCGAATTGAACTCTTTCTCAAGGGCTTGGTGCCAGAAATCCAAAGCCATGTGACTTCAGCAAACCTCGCTACTATCCAGCAGGTTGTTCAGTTGGCTCACCGTCTTACTGACCAAGCGGTGGAGCAGAACAGGTTACCAAAGCGCATATGTGCTGCAACTACTTCAGGTGTCCCTAGTGACAACAAACGGAAATGGGATGGAGCTTCAAGCAAGGGTTCAACTTCTGTGCAATCTCAGTCTCAGCAGAGAAAGACTGATGACTACAAGAGCCCCAGTCAGCAATCATCTGGTGGTCAAAGTCATGGTGGGTACAAAAGGAATCACCCCAAATGCAATCGCTGCAGCCTACACCACAGCGGGCCATGCACCAGGGGTAACTGTCATCGATGCAACAAGCCAGGTCACGCTGCAAAGTATTGCAGGAGCTTGTATCCCGCCAATCAGAATCGACAGCAAGCTCAACAGAACCAACGTCAGCAGCAGCAAGGTGATAACAAAGGGTGCTTTCAGTGTGGAGCTGAAGGCCACATCAAGAGAGATTGTCCCCAACTGAACAGGAACCAGAACAACAACAACAACAATAACAACAATCAGGGGAATGGTAACAATGGGAACAACAACAACAATGGAGCCAGGGGGCGGGCGTTCGTGATTGGCCAAGGCGAAGCAAGGAATGACCCCAATGTTGTGGCGGGTAAGTTCCTTCTCGACGACTTTTATGTTACAGTTTTATTTGATTCGGGTGCCGATACTAGCTACATGTCACTAGAAGTTAGTCGAATGCTTAAGCGTATTCCAACACTTTTGAACAACAAGCACACTGTAGAGCTAGCAAATGGTAAGAGTTTAGAGGCCACACACGTAGTCAAGGGTTGTAAACTTGTTCTTGCTAACCAGACCTTCTCTATCGACCTTATTCCTATCGTCTTGGGTAGTTTCGATGTTGTCATTGGGATGGATTGGTTATCCCAACACCGAGCAGAGATCCTTTGCAACGAGAAGATTGTTCGCATTCCTGGTTCCAGTAGTGAACCTCTCATGATTCGTGGTGACAAGAGGAGTGCTGTTGAGAACGTCATCTCCTTCCTTAAGGCCCAGAAGTGCTTGCGAAAGGGCCACACTGCCATTTTGGCACTCGTTACTGACACCTCGGAGAAAGAAAAGAAGATAGAAGACTTTCCAATTGTACGCGACTATCCTGAGGTATTTCCTGAGGAATTACCTAGTCTTCCGCCTCATCGCCAGGTTGAGTTTCAGATTGAACTAGCTCCTGGAGCTACGCCTATAGCTCGTGCACCTTATCGTTTAGCCCCATCAGAGTTGGAAGAACTCTCTACGCAACTACAAGAACTCTTGGATAAGGTTTTTATTCGTCCTAGCTCATCGCCCTGGGGAGCTCCAGTTCTGTTTGTGAAGAAGAAAGACGGTACCTTCAGAATGTGCATCGACTACCGTGAACTCAACAAGGTGACGGTGAAGAATCGTTACCCTCTACCACGTATTGATGACTTGTTCGACCAACTGCAAGGGTCGAGCTACTATTCAAAGATTGATTTGAGATCGGGGTATCACCAACTGAGAGTCCGGGAAGAGGACGTCTCCAAAACAGCTTTTAGAACTCGTTATGGGCACTATGAGTTTTTGGTCATGCCTTTCGGGCTGACAAATGCACCTGCGATTTTCATGGACTTGATGAATCGGGTGTGCAAGCCTTACCTGGACAAGTTCATTATAGTATTCATCGACGACATCCTGATCTATTCTAAGAGCCAGGGGGAGCACGAACAACATCTACGACTTATTTTGGAACTCCTACGAACAGAACAGCTTTACGCAAAGTTCTCGAAATGCGACTTCTGGCTTCGTGAAGTCCATTTCCTAGGCCACATAGTGAACAAGGATGGGATTCACGTTGATCCATCTAAGGTAGACTCGATTAAGAATTGGCCTGCACCTCGTACACCAACAGAAATTCGCCAATTCTTGGGTTTGGCAGGTTACTACAGGAGATTCATTAAAGATTTTTCTAAGATTGCACAGCCTCTTACCACACTAACGCAGAAAGGCGTTGTTTATCAATGGGGAAATGCACAGGAGTTAGCATTCCAGCACTTAAAGGATAGACTTTGCAGCGCACCTCTCCTTTCCTTGCCAGAGGGCACAGACGACTTCGTGGTCTACTGCGACGCATCAATTCAGGGTCTTGGTTGTGTACTGATGCAACGGGAAAAAGTCATAGCCTACGCCTCACGCCAACTTAAAGTTCATGAAAAGAACTACAATACACATGATTTAGAGCTGGGAGCTGTTGTTTTTGCACTTAAGATATGGCGACATTACCTGTACGGCACCAAGTGCACCATTTACACCGATCACAGGAGTCTCGAGCACATCTTCAAGCAGAAGGAGCTAAACATGCGTCAACGACGATGGGTCGAGTTGTTGAACGATTACGAATGCGCAATCAGGTACCATCCTGGCAAAGCCAATGTTGTGGCTGATGCTCTTAGTCGAAAGGACACTGCGCCTAAGCGCGTACGAGCCTTACAGCTCACTATACATTCTAGTCTTCCTTCCCAAATACGAGACGCTCAAGTAGAGGCATTGAAACCAGAAAACGTCAGGGCTGAAGCCCTACGCGGCTCAAGGCAACGCTTAGAACAAAAGGAAGACGGTGCTTACTACGTAACGGGACGCATTTGGGTCCCACTCTATGGCAACCTACGAGAGCTTGTGATGGACGAGGCGCACAAGTCTCGCTACTCGGTACACCCTGGTTCGGATAAGATGTACCACGATATCAAAACCACGTATTGGTGGCCTAGCATGAAGGACCACATAGCAACTTACGTCAGCAAGTGCTTGAATTGTGCGAGAGTCAAGACAGAATACCAGAAACCCTCAGGCCTACTCCAACAACCAGAGATACCTCAATGGAAATGGGAGCAAATTTCCATGGATTTCGTTACTGGCCTGCCTAGATCTCAGCGCGGAAATGATAGAATTTGGGTGATCGTGGATCGACTCACAAAGTCTGCGCACTTCTTGGCCATCAAAGAAACGGATAAATTCTCAACTCTTGCAGAAGTATACCTCAAGGAAGTTGTTTCGAGGCACGGGGTGCCCACCTCTATTATCTAGGATCGAGATGCACGTTTTACTTCAGAACTGTGGCAGGCAATGCACAAATCCTTTGGCTCACGATTAGACATGAGCACAGCGTATCATCCTCAGACGGACGGGCAGTCCGAGCGCACTATTCAAGCCTTAGAAGACATGCTTCGTGCATGTGTAATCGACTTTGGCAACAGCTGGGAAAAGCATCTGCCACTTGTGGAATTCTCGTACAATAACAGCTACCACACCAGCATTAAAGCTGCTCCGTTTGAGGCATTGTACGGACGTAAATGCCGGTCACCTCTTTGTTGGGCAGAGGTGGGGGATAGTCAGATCACTGGTCCAGAACATGTGGTAGACACAACCGAACGAATTGCTCAGATACGACAACGCATGGCGGCAGCTCGTGACCGCCAGAAAGTCTACGCCGATAAGGGCAGGAAACCACTTGAGCTCCAGGTTGGGGAGCGAGTACTACTCAAAGTTTCACCCTGGAAGGGTGTGATTCGTTTTGGTAAACGAGGCAAACTTAACCCACGATACGTCGGACCTTTCGAAATCATCGAGAAAATAGGCAGGGTGGCCTACAGACTGAACTTACCAGCGGAACTTGGTGCAGTTCACAACGTTTTCCACATGTCGAATCTGAAGAAGTGTCTGTCAGATAAGACCCACATAGTTCCTCTGAAGGAACTCACTATCGACGAGCAGTTACGATTCGTCGAGGAACCAGTTGAAATCACGGACCGGGATGTTAAGGTCCTCGAGAGCACTAGAATACCTCTCGTTCTAGTTCGTTGGAACTCACGTCGCGACCCAGAGTTCACCTGGGAGCGCGAAGATCGGATGAAACAAAAGTATCCCCAACTGTTCGGAAACGGTACAACCACTACTGAGGCTGAAGCTACGGAATTTCGGGACGAAATTCCAGACCAACGGGGGGTGGATGTGACACCCCAGGAAAACCAGGAAAACCATACAACTTAACTAGCTTCCTCAGTGAGTACTTACCAAATTTCGGGACGAAATTTCTTTCAACTTGGGGATAATGTGACAACTCGAAATTTAGAACCTTTCATTGTATCTTGATGTAACATGCTTGAACGTTGTGTGACTAGTTAACTTGTTGGTTTAATGATATAAGTGAACATCCTATGTGATTATGTGTTATGTTTATATGTATGCTTGTATGTATGCGACCCGAGACACAAGAACCCGACTCGAGACCATGCGGTTTCGAGTGAATAGTGTAACTATTGGGCCGGTTGGGCCATGTTCCTCCTCACCCCACTCGAAAACCCACTAGGGTGAACCAACTTAGAGCTAGTATATATATCATGCTCCTAGCCAACTTTGCCATTCTTTGGGCAATCCACACACACTCCTACCTTCTCGCTCTCACTAAAACCCTAGAAGCACAAACCTTCACTCTCTCTCTCTCGGATCAAACCGGCCAACCACAAGAGGGTTCTCGGATTAGCTTGTTCACACCAAGTAAAGCTTCATCTTTCACCACTACTTCTCTAACCGGACGTAGTTGACCACTTACAACTTGATTGACCTTTCTGTGTATCTGCCGAGCAAACCAAGGTGAGTTCACACCCTCTACAAAGCATGGGATTCCCAGGGGTCGGGAATTGGGGTTAAGGAACATGGGTTCCTCGTCCTTCTTGGGTAGGACAGCATTGGTTCAGGAATGTAATTCCTCATCCTCATGGACAGATAACTCGTACTAGACCAAAACTCTATCACGAAGTCCCTCCTTTTTATATCAACTTAATCGCCGGGCCAATGGCGAGCGGGTCATTATTTAGATAGCGCTATTTAGGTCTGACAAACCTCACACCGTGCCGCAGAGGACGGGCGTGAACTAATGGATCTGGGGCACGTCAATGCTGATAGACATTGACAGTTTCAGGGCACATAAACATGACTACAGTCAGCAGTCGATATGGTAACGAGTCTAGTGTAACATGGGGTAGCCCCCACGGCCGAAATGCCAGATAACTAATCACGGGGTAGCCCCCACGGCTGGATTGCCAGAGTAATTGGGTTAAACAGATCACGTTTTTAAACTATGGGGTAACCCCCACGGCAGGATGCCAGATAAAGGAAACTGTTTTCGAAACAACTTAAAACGAACACCCAACCTTGAACTCACTCAACTTGTTGTTGACTCGTTACTACATGCTTTGCAGGACAATAGGTACTTAGCTGGAGCTTGCATGGAAGAGAGTCGTTGTGGGACATGGACAGCTGTGTGCCATGTTAAACTTTGAAACAATTAAACTTATGTTTTGGTTTTAAACGTTATGCTTCCGCTTGCAACTTAACTATGTTTTGTTTGGACACCAATTGTATTGGTTAAACTTTTATATCTTTTAACTTGCATGTTCAATATGATTGGTGGCTGGATCCTGGTCAGTCACGCCTCCAAGCGGTGGTATTCCGCAGGTGGATTTTGGGGGTGTGACAAATTGCCCCACGATGGGCGCCAAACTGTTTTGGTCAAAAATCAAGCAATGACAATATAACCAAACTTTCTGTTGTGAGGTATGATGCTTGGATTGATGAACAACAATAAGGATCACTATGAAATGTAATGAACAAGCGACACGAAGATTTATACGAGGAAAAAGCCCTTGATCAATGAATGATCTCCGGCATAAAAAACCTCGGGTGATGGAAACTACCGATTACCAACTCAAATTAAACAAGAAATGTAATACAACTTCGGATGATAGCGAGCTAAGTACAAGGATCACTGTAGTGTATCGTGTGAAAGAGTGTGTAATCGCCAAGTGAGTTAACAAGAGCTGGTGAGAGCAGTTGTACGAGTGTGTGTGTAGCCAAAAATAGCCAAGTGTTTTCTAATTAGCTCGCTACCCCTTTAAAAATAGAAAATATCTACTCTAACTAACATTCCGCAAATGGTGCAAGTCCTCCACGACTCCATAACGTCCACTTCTGGCCAAGCACGTGCGGAATAAACATAGCATATTCTCCAGGAATATCGCCAAGACCAAGTCCGAGTTGATACTCCTGCAAAACAATTTTGAATTCAAAGTAGACAACCGTTAGTACAAGGATCCCTATGATGATCCATGATCCTGATCCTGCAACACTTCTGAGGATCACTACTTCAGACAGAATTGAGGATCACTAAACCCAATAGTAAATAAGGATCACCGATCATTTAGAAATCCACCCCTAACATAAACGATCTCTTGCAGGACCATATCTAAGATGTATTGAGGATCCTGAAATCCAAGAAGTCCTAAAGAATTTCCATGAAGGGGATTGTGGAAACCACACTGGGGGCAGGGCATTATTCTCAAGGATCCTGAGGACATGATACTATTGGCCCACTATGAAGAAGGACACTGTGGAGTATGCCAAGAAGTGTGATCCTTGTCAAAGACACAGCAATATCCTTCACCAACCAGCAGAACTTTTGCATCCTATATCCTCTTCTTGGCCATTTATGAGGTGGGGAATGGATATAGTTGGTAAGCTTCCTAAGGCACCTGGTGGAAAAGTATTCATGCTTGCTATGACTGATTACTTCTCCAAGTGGATAGAGGCTGAAGCCTTTGCTCAAGTCAGAGAAAAGGAAGTTATATCCTTTATTAAAAGAAACATTATTACTAGATTTGGTATTCCTTCTGAAATTGTTTGTGATAATGGATCCCAATTTATTGGGAATAGAACTACTAACTTTTGTGACAGCTGGGGGATTAAGATGATAACATCAACACCAGTCCACCCACAAGCTAATGGTCAAGCAGAATCATCCAACAAGATCATCATCAACAATTTGAAGAAGAAGCTTGGATCCAAGAAAGGAAAATGGGCAGAAGAACTACCTTATGTACTTTGGGCTGATAGGACAACTCCCAAGAATGCTACTGGCCAAACTCCATTTTCTTTGGTATTTGGGGCAGAATCAGTGATCCCTACAGAGATGGTGGTTCCAACTGCAAGAACAAGCATTCGTGATCCTGAAGAAAATGCTGAAAACTTGGTTCAAGACTTGGATAGTATAGAAGAAATCAGGGATTTGGCAAGGATAAGGATGGCTAGTTATCAACAAAGGATGGCTGGAGCCTACAACAAAAATGTCAGGATCAGGAAATTCCAAGTTGGTGATATGATATTAAGGAAAGCATTTCAGAATACCACCAATCCTACTGATGGAAAGTTGGCACCAAAATGGGAAGGCCCCTATTTGATTGAAGCTGAGGCAGGAAAGGGGGCATATCGATTGCTAACAATGGAAGGTGATTTTCTACCAAGAGCTTGGAATGCTGTCCATTTGAAGAAATATTTCATGTGATAAGGATCCTTGATCCTCTCTTGACAAGTATCCTTGAAGGATCCTTATAGAGTAGATGATCCTCATTTTGGTAACATTCTAATCTCAAACTATTTCATTCTTTTATTTTCTTATATGAGGATAAGGATCCTGCATCCTTTATCCTCCTTTCACTTGATTCTAAGTTTTGAAGGTTCAGGTATCCTTAACTAAGGATTGAGTATCCACAGAAGTATCCAGTTATTTGGGCTTGACCCCAGTTTGGGCCTGTCCCCAGTTTCGCCAGTAGCGCACGATGATCCTGGTATAGTTCATGGCAATGGGACCAGTACTCGCTTTAGGGGCTGACAATTTCATTGTACTGGCTATATTCAGGATCCTACGTATAATGGTAGACGTACCATACATCCGTTCCTAAGGTTTCTAACATTTTCACGTTAGCTAAGGTTTTGGCATTTTCATGTCACTAAGTTTGGATAGTCGCCAGTGAGGGCCATACTCCAGTTTACACACGATCCTTTGGGCTTGTCCCCAGTTATCCTTTGGGCTTGTTCCCAGTTATCCTTTGGGCTTGTCCCCAGTATATTGGGCTTGTCCCCAGAATTGTTGGGCTTGTCCCCAGTTACTAACTCTTATCTTATGTTGGCTTAGTCCCAAGTTGTATCCTATTTCAGGTTTTTGGAGATAAGTGACCAAGGATCCTTGATCCTTACCTTCTACTAAGGTTTGTCTTTTGGGTTATCCTGATAATAAGTGTTAAAGGCTAGGATCCTAACTTGGATTCTCAGGTATGATCCTTAACTATTTTGATTTTATTCATTATTCATTCGAATAACCCTTATCCTTTGACAACTGAACTTGTGATCTTTAAACTATATAACTTTTCGAAACTTATCGACTATAGGATATGTGATCCTTGATCATATCCTAAAATTTTTGAGGATATTTATTAAAATTTTCCTTTATTTGATAAGTTTAGACAAAATGGATATCACAACAATTGAAAAGAAAAGTACTAACAAGGATAACAACACGAGAGATAGCCAAAAAGTTAAAGTTATTTTATTCACAAAAGATTAAACCCTTTAAGGTTGTCAAAATTGCCAACCCACGTTTCTACCATGAAAACGTGGCCCATCCACATGGGTTGGCAAAGGGTGTCCATTGTTCATAGGTCTAGAAAGTGCAAGAATCAAAAGACGGCAGGATCACAATGGCTTCATCCCCCAAACAGAGGATCCCTCCACCATTTGTAATCCTTAGCCCTAATTATTATTGTTCAAAGTACAACCCATCATTGTTCAACAAAAACACCATAACCAAAATAAACTACCAAATCCTAAAAAATGGGCTCCGGCTACGTCTAGAAATGTCCTTCATCGCCCATTCATCCAGCCTACACCTTCGCTGCATCACCATCTCCTCCAGCTCCAGTACCCTTCACCTGATCCTTGCCACTACCACCAGCCTCGATTGCCAGAACCTCATCAGCCTCATCCTCATCCTCCAACTCAGCCAGCCTAACCTTCCAGCCTTCCAGTTCCCAGTTACTCCTATCAAAGGCAGGATCCTAAGCTTCTTGGGCCATCTGTAGCTTGGTCTTGTACATGGCAATGGCAGCAGAGACTTTAGCATCCTCTGTGATCTCGTGCTTCTCATAATCAACATTGATCTGAGCTGTAACTATCTGAGTTTTGGCATCATAGAGGTCCTTTTCGAGGGAAGCAATCTTGTGATCCTTGAGCTCCGCCACTTTTTGGAGGTCAGAGTATTTCTCCTCAAGCTCTTCAACATTCCCAACATAGTCCTCGATTTCAGCAAATTTCTGCAAAGAAGACAATGTAAAGTTAGGATCACATGATCCTCAAGAGGATAGGATAACTAAGCTAAGTCAGTGATCCTTACATCTGCGAAGTACTCGAGGAACTGATGGCGGATCAGAGGCAAGCCTTCTAGGTTGTCAGCTTCAGAGGTCTTCCTTTTCTTTCCACCTCTTCCCTTTGAAGTGGTTGCCTTGGGGATTACGATGGAGGGGCTAGCAGCAGACTTTTTCTTTGAGGATCGGACAGTGTCAAGATCAGTGACACTGAATTTGGAGGCAGATTTTGAAGATTTCCCAGCACCTACACACCCAAAACAGATAAGTATCCTTATCCTATTTCTATTTAGCTATTTATTTAAACATTTAACTATACAAAAAACAGGATACTTACTCGACATAGTGACAGAACCTGAGGATACTTCCTGAGAATCCTGGGTGTTTGTTTTAAATGATCTTTTTGCAGGATCAAGTCTCCGGAAAGCGGCGAGCCTTTCCTTTGTTGCAGGTCTTGTGATAAGGTGTGCGACAGTAATAGCTGCAAGATAGAAACAAAAGGACGTTAGTGATCCTTAAACAAAAATAAGGTCATCTGGTGATCCTTCTCAGGATCTTCTATCCTACCATGGGTGCTCCATTTCCTTGGCAGATCCTTTCCATCAGGGAGAGAATCCCTTCTGACAAAGAAGAATCTCCGTTTCCAGTTAGTATCATTCTTAGTGGCTTTAAAGATGGGGTATTCTTCACCATGTTTACGCTTGAGTAGATATCGGTGGGATCCAAATGTTACGAGGTCATACATCTCTGCCAACTCCGACATTCCCAGAGAAATTCCTTCTTGCTCAATGATCCTTTCAAGGGTATATAAGACCCTCCAGATCATTGGCATAGCTTGAATGTAGGAGATGCCGGTGAGGGAGAAGAAAGACTGGGTGAATTCAGGGAAAGGATACGAGTATCCTATTGTGAATGGTGTGACCAGGAAAGCTACCCATGTTTCAGAAATATAATCACTTAGAACGGTGGGATCAAATGGTTTGAAATCGGTGTTTGCCGGAAAACAGTGTCCGATTCTGTCTATTTGTGGATCAGTGAAGCAGCATCTTTCTTTCGCTGAATCTTTGATGATCCCCTGGCTCCTAAGAGGACTGTCTTTTGTGTGATCCTTAGCCGGAGAGGATCTTAGCATCATCTTGGTCATAATGGTAAAGAAGAAGATGAACAGAGAAAGAGAACGTAAAGGGAGAAGAGGAAGAGAGATACCTGCTTGATCTTCGGATATGGATTTAAAGGGAGTTTCTCTTGAATTTAAATGCGAATTGATCCCTATCTCTAACTTCAATTTATAATGATGGTTTTGCAGGATAGTCATCTCAGTGACGTCATGCTCGTAACGGCTAGTCCGACTCCAACGGCTAGTTATCCGTTGATTTGTTACGGATAAGAACAAAAATATAACTCGCTTATTTACAAATTACTCCTTATATTTTGGGGGCAATTGTTAGGGGAGGATTTCTCAATGATCAGTGATCCTCATTTACTGTTGGATTTAGTGATCCTCAATTATGTCTGAATTAGTGATCCTCAAAAGTGTTGCAGGATCAGGATCATGGATCATCTTAAGGATCCTTATACTAACGATTGTCTACTTTGAATATGATGATGTTTTGCAGGAACACAAGCTTGAACTTGGTCTTGGCGATATTCCTAGAGCATATTCCATATTTATTCCGCACGTGCATGGCAGAAATGGACGTTATGGAGGTCGTGGGGGACTTGCACCAATTGCGGAATGTTTGTTAGCTTAGATATTTCTCATTTTTAAAAGGGGTAGTGAGCTAAATGGAAAACACTTGGCTATTTTTGGCTAAACACACACTCTTGCAACTGCTCTCACCAGCTCTCGATAATTCACTTGGCGATTACACACTTTTTTACACAATACACTATAGTGATCCTTGTAATTAGCTCGCTATCATCCGAAGTTGTAATACATTTCTTGTTTAATTTGAGTTGGTGATCGGTAGTTTCCATCACCCGAGGTTTTTTATGCCAGAGATCATTCATTGATCAAGGGCTTTTTCCTCGTATAAATATTTGTGTCACTTGTTCATTACATTTCAGAGTGATCCTTAGTGTTGTTCTTTGATTCAAGCATCATACCTCACAACAGAACGTTTGGTTGCATTGTCATTGCTTGATTTTTTACCAAAACAGATGAGTAACATTCCTTCGCCTCCTGCTGATCACTATCAACCTTGACAACCCCCCAAGGTCGAGGTAGAATTCATCCTCTCTTGCATCTTTTTGTCATCTTCCAAGCGAATATATCTCAAGTCCCTGTTACGAGCTTCGTCGAGATTCCTGCAGGGATTCATTACAAGATCCTGATAAAACTGAGAATCTTTTTGTAATCCCATCTTAAAAGCCTGCACAGCTGTTGCAACATCAAGATGTGGGATATCCAAGGATTCCCGACTAAACTTGTTCACATAATCCCTCAAGGATTCCTGAGGTCCTTGAGTTATCCTGTAAAGATCATTGGTTAGTTTCTCAAAACTCCGGCTGCAAGAAAACTGACTATTAAATAAATTAACCAAATGAGCAAACGAAGTAATTGAGTGAGGAGGAACATTTAACAGCCATTTTAAGGCTGATCCTGTCAAGGTAGAACTGAAACCCTTGCACAAGCATGCTTCCTTGAGCTCCAGAGGGATAGGATTAATCTCCATTCTTTCTCTATACTGGGCAACATGCTCTTCAGGATCCGTAGACCCATCATACAGTTTCATGTTGGGGGTTTGAAATCTCTTTGGGATTTCAGCATCACAGATAGGATATGCAAAGCGGGATATCCTGTGGCTGTCTTGGGACACTTCCGGAATTGGCTGGACCACTCCAGGTACACTGGATATCATGTCCTTCAATTTCTGAAGCTCCCTAGTAAATGATGACGTCATACCTGCATCCTGCAAAGACCCATTATTGTTAGTAGCAAGAATATTATTATTTGACACGTTACCGGTCTGAGGATTCTGGCCATATCCTAAAGCATATCCTGAGCTCCTCACAGTTGACATCCTGACCGAGGAGGGTATCTCAGGAATATGATTCTGAGAATGGCTTGGCACGATATTTCCCCGGTTATCCTCAGTGTAAACTGCGGAACTGAAGTTCAAAGCCCTAGGCTGCAAAGGAGTGACAGTTTCTTCAGCAGGTCTACTTGGGCCGGATTTCAAGAGTTGTATCTCTCTCATCAGCATCCAATTAGTTTCCTGCTGCTGCCTCATCTGTTCCTGTACACTACCAAACAAATTCAGAATTTCATCATTAGAGGCCAAAACAGGACCAGATCCCTGGGTACTGGGAGCGGGGATAACATCCCGAGCCACATGACTCTCAGTTCCGTGTGTAGAAGCTTGCATTATTGGAGGAGGAGGTGGAAGCACGAACCAATTGTTGCAGAGGTTGTAGCGGACATGGGGGAAGAGCTCATGTTCGATCTCGAGGCCATTGAAAATAATGTAGCAAAAAGTTTTGATAATAGAAAACCGAGTAATGATTTTACTAAAGTTTTTAGTAAAAATTGCATCACTTGCCCCACGGTGGGATCCAAATTGTTTTGGTCAAAAATTACCGAAGCAATTAAGTGATCAAATTAGTTAAGTGAGGTAGTGTGCTAGAAATGAGTGTCGAGAATATGTTAATCTGATTAATTGCAAAAACAGTTTCAGGATACGGCTCAGAATATAGAGCTTTATCTATGATCAAACAATGAGCAAAAAATGTAAAGGGTGACACGAGATGTACGAGGAAAGCCCTTGATCAATCTAGATCGCCGGCACAAAACCTCGAGAGCTGACAATCGCAGCTGCCTTGTTCTTCTATTACTTCGAATATCAGGATACAGTGCAGGATGTGATGCGGATCAACTAGGTGTTACAATGTAATTTGAGTACAAGTGTTTGTGTGTAGTGGTTGCCAATAGCTAGAGAGTAAAGTGTGCGAATGGAAAAGTGAGTGCCTTAACTGATCCGATCCATCTATTTATAGTAAATGAAATGTAACAAACTACCATAGTAAACCGGGATCCGGCGGATATTCCCTATGTGAACGTTGTAGACCTGGTCCTTCGGGTTCAACGTCTCTCAAATAACTGATTTGCCCGAGTCTCAAGGAGAAGAAGTCCATCTGACCGTTAGTGACCTACAGCTTCTTACCTGCACATGCACTATTTAGTTAACACCAGGATATGGCCCAGGATGTTACCAATATCCTGATCCGGTATCCTGATCACAAGTAAACAATCAAAAACAGGTTATTAGTCAGGATATATACGCTCACCTTATAACCCTCTTGCAATGAGGATCACTAATCTCAGCTCGGATTTCGTTTTGGATCAGATTTGAAACTTCAATTTATTAGTTTTGTGGGTGTTAAGGTTTTTGGAGAACCTGGTCGCCCCCTCCCTCTTGTCTGGTTCGATCTCAGCACACATAAGTGTGTTTGAGTTTTATTTTTTTGTTTTATCAATATTAGTTTCAAATTAAACAGTTTTGGCCCCTCAACTTTCGTTTTTATTTTGTTTTAACCTCTTAACTACTCATAACTCATTATCTAACTAGGTTAATATCATTCCTAGTAAATTTTTATTTTTCTTATTTATTTAGAACTTTATTGTATTATAAGAATTCGTATTTTCGGGGTGTTACACTCTGCCTCGTTGTAAGTACTATAACCCTGTTGTTACCCTACACGATCGATTTAGGGCTCCGTAACGCATGTCGGCTCTGCCCGACTCAGTCGTTGGAATTCTGTCTCGTGTGTACACCCGATTGATCTAGGATTCCGTAATGCATGTCAAGGCTCTGCCTGACTCAGTCATTGGAATTCTGTCTCGAGTTGTACGGTTAATGTGATTTGGGTTATCTTACTAACACGTGTGCATTGTTTAATTTTAATAGATAATAACCAGGAGATTCCCAGGAAGCTTTTGTATTATCTAAGTAAACAATGTGAGTACATCTGCTTTTTGTCACCTTTTTGTAAATTACTTTTATGAGTCAAAATACTTTACCAAAACCTCAAATGTTTTAAATAACACTTAACAGTAATTGAGTATTTGTGATTCTACAATTACTGCTGGTATGTTGGGGTTTTGTATACATTACCTGAAACTCGTTACTATTGGAATAGTAGCATGACCAACCAGTCAGGAAAGACAATACCAGGAAAAAGGGTAATTGGATAGATATAATCAAATGTAATTGCGGATGCCCTCAATACTTTAAAAGTGATGAAACTGTTTTGATTAAATTATGATACACTCGCCAGTATTTCTTGCTGATAAAATGGTTTTAAAACGCGTTTCAGGTAACAAAATGTGAAAGCCAATAGAAGCTAGATGGAGATCACCGAAAGCTTCAAAAAGTGACTATAAAAGTTAACTAAATAAAAATGAGTTTTTGTTTTCAATAATTTGCGTTTATCCCTACAAATGTATTATCAAATGAACTTGGGTTTTATCCCAATGATTTATTATTATAAAAAGTTTGGTGTTTTACTCTAATAAAAATATTTCCTAATTACGGTCCTAATGTATTCCGCTGCTAAATTAATAAACACAGATACCACCCATCTGAGCTCGCGACGCCCACTTCCGGGGTAGGGGTCGGGGTCTGCGACAATGATACACAAGCGGTCCCTCAGTGATTCAAATTTACAAATTTACCGTTAAAAAAGCATCTAACAATAATATTGTGTGTAGAATCACATAATACAACCGTACAAAAACATCACATTTACCTATATATTAAAAACACAATGTATTGAACAATATTTTTTATATTTTTTTACTATAACAAATTATTATATATAGTTTTTTAAATAGTTTTATTATTTAAATATTAAAATAATTGTTATTTTCTTTACTTTTTAAGGTTGATAAACTTGATGTCAACCGATATTTGTATCGAAAATAATGGTTCGTTATCGGTACATACGCACCAGCCTGGTACATAAAACGCCAAAAGGCGGTACCAGATTGAGTTTGATAATCTTTTAGTTCGAGAAATTTGGTACTGCTACCCAGTACCATTTGCTCATCACTGATCACGGGTACCGTACGAACAACAGTGGTATCGTACAACTTTTTTTTAGTTTCAGGGGTAGGGATGAACTCGGTGCCAACTGATACCGAATCGGTATTGGTACCGAAAATACTGGTTACGGTACACGTATATGAAGGTAAAAACCGGTAGCGAACCGGTACCAAAAACGCCAAAAGTCGGTACCGAACTGGTACTTAGGATCTTTCGGTTCAGGAAATTCGGTACCGGTACCCATTACTATTTGCTCATCTCTGACTACAGGTTTCTACCAAACAACATCATTACCATACAACTTTTTTAGTTGATTTTCTTTCGGTTATTTCTTAGTGTTTTTTTTTTACATTTTCTTTTTATTCTTGTAAGCGGTTCCGTGTGCAATACGCTTGTAGTGATTTCAAACACATATAAACATAGACTAAATAGCAAAAAAAAAAATCGCCGCAACGCGGCGACGGTTTTTATAGCTAGTTATATTAAATATAGCAATAAATCTTTCCGTTATCCGATCATAGATTAACTTAAATAATGTGTGATATCTCTCTACTTAAATCTTCCTATACTAATAAACAAAAATCTTTTTTGGACACGTGTCACTCTCTGGTGCGTTCTCACCTTATTTTCCTATTTATCTCTCATATTAAATAATAATAATAATAATTTTAAAAAAATACTAGATAAGAATAAATATTTAGATAAGGATAAACGTTTGTTTTTATTATGAGCATATTAAATAATAATAATAATAATAATAATAATAAAATAATAATAATAATAATAATAATAATAATAATAATTTTAAACAAAAAGTTAGATAAGAATATAAACGTTTATTTTTATTATGATCATAGTAAATAATAATAATAGTAATTTTAAACAAAAACAATTAATTAAGAATAAATGTGATTAAAATTATGGTAAATTAGGAATCAAATGTTCACGTTTGATATATAGTTAATAATTGTATTATTGTTTTTTTTTTTTCACTAGAATTAAATTATTATTCTAGGTCATATGTTTCTATCAAATTATAAGTGTTTTTAAACGCATCACCATAATGGTAGGCATATGCTTCTAAATTGTAAACTTTAAACTCATCATTTTTAGATATAAAGAACATCACTATAATTGTAAACTTTGAACCCATCATTTGTCGCACATTGCATCAACATGTATAAAGAACAACATTTTTAAATATAACAATTCTATACTTCATTCAAAGATAATTTATTTCTCGATTTTACGATATAATTCATAAAAATGATGAAATATATAAAATGTGGGGATTGATCTCCACCTTTTTTGTATCGTAAACTCTCTTGAATACAAATTTAAATAATAATTAAATGGTACATCAATGTTCATTTTTTAAATGATAAATCTTGATGACTTATGTTAACATATGACATTATATTTTTTCAGCACGTGCAATATACGAGTTTTTTTTAAAATATATCTTTTTATTGTCTATTATATAAAATTATGCAACCCGTGTAATACACGGGGTTCTAACCTAGTAATTATATATATGTTTATAATAACCTAAAAACTAATAGTTCAAATTTTTCCACAAGTATAATGAATTATCTATGATATGTTAATAAACAGACGTGAGTAATTTTATTTCTTCAATGTAGAACATGAATATGTAAAGATTTTTTCGGTCAACGTTAATTATGGCCCTAAAAAACATAGGGTGTTACTATTTACACCCCCCCTATTTACTAATTAAACCCCCCTATAAAAACATCACATCCATCAATCATTTACTTTTTGGTTTTAGTCTTTTTTGTCTTTTTGTTTTCTTTTTTTATTATATTTTATTGTCTTTTTGTTATTATTATTATTATTATTATTATTATTATTATTATTATTATTATTATTATTATTATTATTAAGCTTATATAACGGAGATGGCTCATATTATTGGGACTGGCCAATGGGAGTGGTCCAAGTGTAATTTTTTTTTATCTCTGTTTCGTGTACCATGTTTCATGTCCCTTAATTTTTTTTATCTATGTTTCGTGTCCAAGGTTTCATGTCCCACAATTTTTTTTTTTTTATCTATGTTCGTGTAGCAAGTGTAATTCTAAGAGCTCTTTTTACTTTTTTTACCTTTTTAGGTAAAGGAGATGGCTCATATTATTGGTGCTGCAACATATTATTGGTGCATAATATAATAATGAAGATGATGACTCATATTATTGGTGCTGCAAGTAATTTATTTTCTTTAGGTGATATTATTTGTGCATTCGCTTCATAATTTGTTTTCTTTGGGTGATATTATTGCTGCAAGTAATTCTCATACTATCGGTGTTTTCTTGAGAAAGTTATTCAAAGAGCTGCATAAATTTACTTGTTCAAAGAGTGATCTATTTATGCTTAATCATAGCATTCAGAAAAGTTAAAGAGATGTCTGGATTTTCAACAGATCAGGTATAGTTTTTAATTCCCATGTTTCAAGTTTCAACTTAGTTATATAATCTAGCTAGGTTAAGGGTCTTGTTTTAGTTTAAATGAGTTTGTTTGGATAATATATATATTTTGTAACTACTCAAGCTTGTTCACCTAATATTTTGTAACTAATATTATTTCACTTTTAGGTGTTCAAGTCTCGTTAAGAGTTGATGGAATGGGTTAGAAACACCGGATGTAGTCTTGGTTACGCTATTGTGACTAAAAGATCGAAAGCTAAAAATGGCTACGTATCTATAGTTGTACTTATGTGTGATCGTGGTGGTGTGTATAACTCAGTTAAAGATTCAAGTAGAGAGACTGGCACTAGAAAGATAAATTGCCCGTTTGAAATGGTCGGGAAATTTTCAAAAGAGAATGGTTCTTGGACGTTAAAAGTAAAACCTGGTGAACATAATCATCCACCCGGAGAATATATGGAGGGACACCCAATCCTCAAACGATTGACACCTAATGAACACCAATTGGTGGCAGAGTTGACGGGGAAGGGTGTGTTCCCAAAAGATATTTTAGGTGTTATGAAGGAGCGTGATGAAAATAATGTCTCTACAATTAAAAACATATATAACGCACATGATAAAATTCGAGCAACGGATCATAAAAGGAAATCTTTGATGGAGGTGCTAATGTCTCTTTTAAATGATAAAGGGTATACTTTTGAAATTTCTACCAATAGAGTTTCAAACAAGTTGGAAGACTTATTCTTTGTTCCTAAAATATCATACAAGTACTTCCTTGATTTTCCACATGTGTTGCTTATGGATGTCACATACAATACGAACAAGTATAAATTGCCTTTTCTTGAAATTGTTGGTGTAACTTCTACCAACAAGACAATCTCCATAGCTTTTGCAGTTATGCGTAAAGGCACAGTCCGTTTGGGAACTCCCAAGATCATGATTACACTCAAGAGCCTGGAAGGCACAGTTCATTTACGAACTATCAAGAGCAGGATTACACTCAAGAACCTGCAAGGCATAGTTCATTTGTGAACTCCCAAGATCATGATTACACTCAAGAGCCTTGGAGACATAGTTCATTCGGGTATCTAGAGACTGATGATTATGTTGGTTACATCAGTCCAGACGTGAACTGTCAAGTGCCTGGTGAAACAAGTCTGTTCATAAATCAAGATATTTACGGAAAAAAAACCATTCAAGGACTATCCTGGTGAACCAAATCCGTTCATGACACAAGATACAGACGGACATGTGGTTTATATCAAATAATATTTTAAGATATATATCATTTCTTTTTTCATATATGTTTGTATTTTGTATCGAAAATTTGAGTATTTTAAGAACATAGTTAATTAACTTAGACTAGATCAAACTAGACCCATATCAAACCTTATCGAAAACTTTTTATTGTTATAATTTGTACCAATTAATCTACGTGTCTATGTATTGGTTCTAATTTTCGTAATAAGTTTTGCATTAGTATTTGGTTAAAATAAATTCAAATTACTACATATTAAACAAGGATCCAAACCAGTAGTTGGATCCTAAGCTTCTACAGGAAAGACCTTCGAGCATCGGAGAATCACACGTACTACAAGCAGAATCTACACTTGATATGCTCCCACTTGATCTTGACTTGATCGATTTGTTTATTTCGCAAGTGCTTAACCTTTCGATCTAAAATCTCTATTGGCCTTACCGCATAATTCAGGCGATTATCCAACTCGATATCGTCATAATGGATATAAGTTGTTTCCTCCGCTAGACATTTTCGCAACTGAGACACGTGGAACGTGCCATGTATTCCACTCAACTCTTCCGGTAGCTCGAGGCAATAGGCCACCTCGCCAACCTGTTCGATGATTTTAAATGGTCCGATAAACCTCGGGCTTAGTTTCCCCCTTTTTCTGAATCTGATAACGCCCTTCCATGGGGAAACCTTTAACATAACCATGTCACCTATTTGAAATTCAATCGGTCTTCATCTTTTGTCGGCATAAGACTTTTGTCTATCTTGAGCTGCTTTCAAATGGGCTCGTACCACTTCAATTTTCTAATTAGTGGCTTGGACAATATCTTTATGGGCCAGTTCGTGTGGTCCCACTTCACCCCAACACACCGGGGTTCTACATTTCCTACCATATAGCATTTCGTAAGGAGCCATGCCGATGCTCGCATGGTAACTATTATTATACGAGAATTCGGCCAAGAGTAGATAAACATCCCAACTTCCGCCGAAATCAATAATACATGCCCGTAACTTATCCTCGAGCGTCTGTATTGTTCTTTCACTCTGCCCATCCGTTTGGGGATGGTAAGCGGTGCTAATGAAAAGTTTCGTTCCCATTTGTTCTTGAAAATCTCGCCAAAAGTTTGAAGTAAACCGGGTATCTCTATCCGACACAATAGATAACGGTACTCCGTGACGTGCCACTATTTCATTTGTATATACCTCGGACATCTTTTCCGAAGTATATGTTTCGCGTATAAAAATAAAATGTGCACTCTTCGTCAATCTATCCACAATCACCCATATAGCATCGAATCCCCGAGTCGTTTTAGGTAGTTTGGTCAATAGGTCCATCGTGATATGTTCCCATTTCCAAACCGGGATCTCCAAAGGTTGCAGTTTTCCATATGGTTTCTGGTGTTCTGCCTTGACTTGTAAGCAAGTCAAGCATTTCTCCACATATTTTACCACATCCCTCTTCATTCCGGGCCACCAATAGTTTTGTTTCAGATCATTGTACATCTTGGTCGCACCCGGATGAATAGAATATCGGGATTTATGAGCTTCATCAAGTAGAAGCGTCTTCACCCCACAAGTATTTGGAACCCATATTCTTCCGGATCGAGTCTTCAACCCATTCTTTCCATCCAACAAATCTTTTAACTGGCCGATTATTCTTTCCTTCTTCCAGTTCTCCTCTTTCACTGCCTCTACTTGCGCTTCACGGATACGTTCAAGTATACCCGAGGTCACCACAAGCTGCATCGACCTTACTCGTATTGGGACATAGTCCGCTTTTCTGCTCAGAGCATCCGCCACCACATTTGCCTTTCCGGGGTGGTAGTGTATTTCGCAGTCGAAATCCTTCACTGTTTCTAACCATCGTCTCTGGCGCATATTTAACTCCTTCTGATCGAAGAAGTATTTTAAGCTCTTGTGATCGGTGAATATGGTGCACTTTACCCCATATAAATAGTGCCTCCATATTTTTAATGCAAATACCACCGCAGGCAATTCGAGATCGTGAGTGGGATATTTCTTCTCATGTATCTTCAATTGCCTTGAGGCGTAAGCTATAACTTTGCTTCGTTGAATCAAAACACATCTAAGACCCGATAATGAGGCATCCGAGTAGACCACCAAGTCCTCGACCCCGTCCGACAATGTTAATACCGGGGCTTGAGTTAACTTATCTTTTAGCGTTTGAAACGCCCTTTCTTGTTCAACACCCCAAATGAACTTCTCCTCCTTCCGGGTTAATTTAGTTAGCGGTGATGCAATCTTCGAGAAATCTTGAATGAATCTCCTATAGTATCCCGCAAGCCCTAAGAAGCTTCTAATCTCCGAAGGATTCTTCGGAGGACTCCATTTTGACACGGCCTCTATCTTTGAAGGATCTACTAATATTCCATCGGCGCTTATAATGTGGCCGAGGAATTGCACCTCTCGCAACCAAAAGGCGCATTTCAAGAATTTCGCATACAACTTTTCTTGCCTGAGTGTCTCTAGCACCTCCTGTAAGTGGCGTGCATGTTCTGGTTCATTTTTCGAGTATACCAGAATATCATCAATAAACACGATTACCGATTTATCCAACATCGGCTTGCAAACCCGGTTCATGAGATCCATAAAATCCGCGTGTGCATTTGTCAGTCCGAATGACATCACGAGGAACTCGTAATGTCCGTATCTCGTGCGGAAAGCCGTTTTCGGTACATCCTCCTCCTTGACCCTTAGCTGGTGATACCCCGATCTAAGGTCAATTTTTGAAAACCGGTTCACACCTTGTAATTGGTCGAATAGATCGTCTATTCTCGGAAGCGGGTATCGATTCTTTACTGTGAGTTTATTCAACTCCCGGTAATCGATACACATGCGCATGCTTCGGTCCTTCTTTTTCATGAATAGTACGGGCGCGCCCCAAGGAGACACACTCGGCCTTATGAATCCTTTATCATGCAAGTCTTGAATTTGCGACATTAATTCTTGTAATTCCAACGGTGCGAGTCGGTATGGTTCTTTTGCTACGGGTTTCACGCCCTGAATAAATTCGATTCCAAACTCTACTTCCCGTTCGGGCGGTATCCCTGGTAAATCTTCTGGAAACACATCATCGTAGTCCCGTACTACCGGTACATCTTCAATCTTCAGTGATTCCTTCTCGGGCTCATTCGTGTATATCATAAATGCCTTGCATCCTTGCTTCATAAGCTTGTGAGCTTTCAACATCGAGCATATTATGGGGTTACCTCCTTTTTCGCCATAGATAGTGACGTGTTTCCCGCTCGGAGATGTTAGCTTTATTTCCTTATGAAAACACACGACCTTTGCGTGGTGCTGAGATAGCCAATCCATCCCAACGACTACTTGAAACTCCCCCATTGACATCGGGATTAGGTCTATCAAGTATTCTTCATCATCGATGCTTAATTTGCAGCCTCGACAAATATCACAAACTATAAAACTTTTGTTGTCCCCTATTTCAACTTCTAAGGGCACAGATAATTTCGTCAATACAAATGAAGGATGTCGAATGAATCCATGCAAAATGAAGGATTTATTCACACCCGTATCAAATAATACACGTGCAGGAATTGAGTTAATTGTGAATATACCTGAGACCACCTCGGGTTCTGTCTTCGCTTCAGCCGCGGTAAGTTGGAAGGACCTAGCCTTCGTCTTTGAAGCTTCTGCTGGAGATTCTTTAACATCTCTCTTTCCAACTAAGTCTGGGCATTCGGACTTTTTGTGGCCGGGCTGATAACATTTGTAGCAAACCGAGACTTTACCCGGGCATAGAGATGATGTGTGCCCCGTTTTACTACATATGGGACACGGTTTGTGTCGCAACCCCCGATCTCTGATCCACGGGAACGGGCGGACGCGATCACAGAGTTTGGTGGTATCAGGGTTATTTAATCTCGCAGCGGAATTTTCATCGGGACCGTAGTTAGGAAATGTTTATCAGAGTAAAACCACCTTCTTTTACATTAATAATAACATGGGCAAAACCCAAGTTTCTTATTACAATACATTATAGGGATAAACCCTATTTTATTGAATTTAAAACATCGTTTATTAGGTAACTTTTATAGCCACATTATCCCCAAGCCTTTGGTGCTCTCCAGCTGGCTTTTTACTAATTGGCTTTCACATTGGGTTACTTGAAACATGTTTTAAAAATATTTGTCAGCGGGAAATACTGGTGAGTGAATCTCAGTTTAATCAAGTTTAAAGTCACAGTGAACAGTATTGAGAGCGATCACATTGTTTATGTCTACACAATTACTCCATTTGGTACTATCAATCCTGACTTGTGGGTCATATTACCCATTGGCTAACTCATTGTCCAATGGTAACGTATTGTCATCCCGACTTACTACTCGCAAGTAGTACAAAATTTTGTATACAAAACCCCAACATACCGGCAGTAATTGAAGAACTACAAAGACTCAATCACTGCTAATTTTCATAGTAAAACATTTAAGGTTTGGTAAAACATTTCCAAAAAGATTATCAAAAAGAGGATAAACTCACATTGCTGTCTTAGGCTTTTCGTAAGGGTTTCCTGGATATAATCTATAATTTATACAAATGTACATTGGTTAGTACCATAACCCTTTTGAAATTATTAATAATACCCTCCCCGAGACGGCATTCCAACAACTACGTCGGGCAGAACCACGATAGTTGTTACGGAACCCTAAATCAATCGGGCAGCGTAACTATTATGAAACTGGGGTTATAATACTTACAACGAAGCAGAACCTTGCTAATTAGGGGTATAGTACCCGACTATAATGCTTAATACTTTCAGAATTCGAGATTGAGAAGTGTGAATGAGCGACGAAATTCGAAAACTGATGCTTGCTATTTATAGTTGTGATATTGAGTCCTGTCGCGGCCCGCGTAAGGTAAGGCTAAGCCTTACGCGGCCCGCATCAACATCGGTCAACACTATAGCTTAGCTGGGTCAGCTAGTAGACTCGACACGATGTCGACACGTGTCGGCTTCTGGTGTAATCGCGTGTGAGGATCTGTCGCGTCCCGCGTAATGTTGAGGTGAGGTCTTACGCGGCCCGCCTCAACTTAAAATTTCAGATTTTTAATTTCTTTTATATGTTATAATCTATTTTGGGCTCGGTTTTCACATACGGGGTGTAATATAAGACATATACGGATATTTTAAAATATAATAGAGTGTCAGAAATATTATAAGGGTGTTGGTTTTACCGAGGGTTGTTACATTCTCCCCACCTTATTTTAGAGCTCGTCCTCGAGATCTACTGAAACAAATACGGATATTTTCTTTGCATTTCTGACTCGAGTTCCCATGTGTAGTCAGGTCCTCTTTTGGAGTCCCACTTCACTTTGACTAGAACTAGTCTCTTATGTTTGAGATTTTTGACTTTCCTGTCTTCAATTTGTAGAGGTCTTTCTACAAACTTAAGTTGTTCATTTACCTCTATATCCTTAAGAGGTACTATCAGTGATTCATCAGCTAAACACTTTTTAAGATTAGATACATGAAATACATCATGTATACCTACCATTTCTTCTGGCAGTTGTAGGTGATAGGCTACAGGTCCTATTCTTCTAATAATCTTAAAAGGTCCAACATACCTAGGACTTAGCTTTCTCCGTTTGATGAATCTTACACTCCTTTCCAAGGAGAGACTTTCAACAATACTCTATCTCCTACTTGAAATTCCAACGGCTTGCGTCGGTTATTAGCATAACTCTTTTGTCTATCTCGTGCTGCTTTTAGTCGTTCCTTGACTTGAATAATCTTGTCGGTTGTTTCCTGCACTATCTCAGGTCCAAATAGTTGTTTTTCCCCAATTTCTGCCCAACAAACTGGAGTTCGACACTTTCTTCCATAAAGTGCTTCAAATGGTGCAGCATTGATACTTGTGTGATAACTATTATTATAAGAAAATTCTATTAAAGGTAAGTGATCGTCCCAATTTCCTCCAAAATCAATTACACAAGCTCTAAGCATGTCCTCCATTGTCTGAATTGTCCTTTCACTTTGTCCATCCGTTTGTGGGTGATAAGCTGTACTTAGCTTTAACTTGGTTCCCATTGCCTTTTGGAAACTTGACCAAAAATGAGATGTAAATCGACTATCCCTATCAGAAACAATTTATAAAGGAATGCCATGTAAAGAAACAATTTCATTTACATACAATTTAGATAATTGTTCCATACTATTTGTTTCCTTCATTGGTAGAAAATGAGCTGACTTAGTTAGCCTATCTACAATCACCCAGATTGTTTCATTTCCTTTCCTAGTTTTGGGTAATTTAGTAACAAAATCCATTGTTATTAATTCCCATTTCCAAACTGGCATTTCTAATTGTTGTAACAAACCTGAAGATTTCTGATGTTCAGCTTTAACTTGTGAGCAAGTTAAACATTTAGAAACATAGGCTGCTATGTCCTTTTTCATTCCTATCCACCAGAAATTTTTCCTTAAATCCTGGTACATTTTATCACTTCCTGGATGCATCGTATACTTAGACTTATGGGCTTCTTCTAATATACGATGACGTAAATTTCTTAATTTAGGTATCCACATTCTCTTTTCATGGAATCTCCAAATTCCATCTGTTCCTTGTTTTAATTCTTTTAACATACCTTTTAACTTTTCAGTATCTTCCTTGATTACTGATTTTTGTGCTTCTCTTATTTGATCATTTAAATCTACTTGCAGGTTTAATTTAAGAGAACGTACCCTTTTTGACTTTTCATGATACTTTCGGCTTAAAGCATCTGCCACTATATTTGCTTTTCCTTCATGATACTGAATATCACAATCATAATCACTAAGCAATTCCATCCAACGTCTTTGTCTCATATTTAACTCTTTCTGCCCGAAAACATACCTTAAACTTTTGTGATCAGTAAATATGGTAAACTTACTACCATAAAGGTAATGTCTCCAAATCTTAAGAGCAAAAACTATAGCTCCTAATTCTAAATCATGAGTTGAATAATTTTCTTCATGATTCTTAAGTTGTCTAGATGCATAAGCTATAACTTTTTGACGTTGCATCAATACACATCCATAACCTAGTTTAGAAGCATCACAATAGACTACAAAGTTTTCATTTCCTTCTGGTAATGCTAGTATGGGTGTATGGGTTAATCTTTGCTTAAGGATTCTAAATGCTTCTTCTTGTTTTAATCCCCATTCAAACTTAACAGATTTACAGGTTAGCTTAGTTAAGGGAATGGCTATTCTAGAAAAATCTTGAATAAATCTTCTATAATAACCGGCCAATCCTAAGAAACTTCTAACCTCAGTTGGTGATTCAGGGGTTTTCCATTTGGTAATTGCCTCAATCTTGGTTGGATCTACATGAATTCCTTCATGATTGACTAGGTGTCCAAGGAATTGTACCTGTTCTAACCAAAATTCGCACTTTGAAAATTTAGCATAGAGCTTTTCCTTTCTTAACAAACTTAAAAGTGCGTGCAAATGCTTTGCATGATCTTCTTTACTCTTAGAATAAATTAGAATACCATCTATGAAAACAATTATGAATTTATCCAAATATGACTTACATATTCGATTCATCATGTCCATAAATGCAGCTAGGGCATTGGTTAAACCAAATGGCATGACAGTAAATTCATAATGTCCACACCTTGTTCTAAAAGCAGTTTTAGGAATATCCTCTTCCTGTACCTTTAATTGATGATATCCTGACCTTAAATCGATTTTAGAGAAAAATCGAGCTCCTTGCAGCTGATCAAACAAATCATCGATTCTCGGTAATGGGTACCGATTCTTAATCGTGACTTTGTTTAATTCATGGTAGTCAATGCACATACGCATTGATCCGTCCTTCTTTTTAACAAACAGTATTGGCGCTCCCCATGGCGATGAACTTGGCTGTATAAATCCTTTCTCCAACAATTCGTCTAATTGTTTCTTTAATTCTTGCATTTCAGCGGGTGCCAATCAGTAGGGTGCTTTGGCAATTGGTGAGGTTCCTGGTATTAAATGGATTCTGAATTCAACTTCTCTGTCTGGTGGTTGCCCTGGCAATTCTTCTGGAAATACATCTGAAAACTGAGATACTACTGGAATATCTTTTAATTCTTTTCCTTTAGTGTTAGTGATTATGGATATCAAATACACTATAGAACCTTTTCTTATACAACTTGCAGTTTTCATCACAGATATGAATTTTGTGGATCTAGAGGGCTTATCTCCTTTAATTGTGATCGTTTTACCTTTTTGTGAATTTACCTGAATTAACTTTTGATCACATAAAATACTAGCTTTATTGGCTATCAACCAATCCATTCCTAAAACAACATCAAATCCTACCAAATTCATGGGATAAAGATTTGCAATAAATTTCTGATTTGAATTTTCTATACTTGCTCCCTGCAAGATTTCAAAAATTCTAACGGTTTCTCCATTGGCTGTTTCTACTAAACATTCTTGTGGTAGTTTAGTTAATGATTGATTTAGAAATTTGCAAAACGATGTATTAATAAAACTTTGGTTTGCACCAGAGTCGAATAATACTTTAGCAAAAACATCATTAACTAAAAACGTACCAGCTATGACATCTGGAATCATCCTGGCTTCATCTGCAGTCAAAACAAATGCTCTAGCATTTTTAGTATTCTTGTTGTCTGCAGCTAGGGCTAATTTCGGACAATTTGGCCTGATATGACCTTTTTCTCCACAGTTGTAGCATAATCCATTACTGGTTTTCTTCCTACAACATTCTTCCTTGTGTCCTGACATCTTGCAATAATTACAGAGAGTGGAGCATTTTCCCGAATGCTTTTTCTTGCAGACCTTGCAGTATGTTGCAGAGGTAGAACCCATATTCCTACGATTGAAATTTCCAGAACGGAATTCCTGTGTAAGCCTTTGGGTTAAGTTCCTCTTCTGATCTTCTTCTCTAGTACGGACTAACTCATCAGTCAAGGTATTTGCTAGTTCTACAGCTTCTTCTATATTTTGTGGTCTAGCTGCCTTGACTATGTGTCTTATCTCTCCAATTAATCCTCAAATATAACGGGAAATTAACACTGGTTCTGGTGAGGCAAGAGTTGGCACTATTCTAGCATATTCGAAGAATAACTTAGTGTACCCCTTGCTATCTACACCAGTCATCCTAAGATTTAGAAATTTGTTTGCTATCTGTTCTTTTTCATTAGGAGGGCAGAATTTCCTTTCTAACTTATCCTTAAACTCTTCCCATTCCATATTATAGGTTCTATCACTTCCTTTTGTTTGGAGGATAGTGTTCCACCATTCTAGTGCTGCATTCTTAAACAGATTAGAAGCAAACAATATCTTATCTTCTTCAGCACACTTGCTTATCCTTAAGACTGCCTCAGTTTTCTCTATCCAGCGTAAGGTTGCAATGGCCCCTTCATTGCCCGAGAATTCCATTGGATTACAAGACCAAAATTCTTTATAAGAACAACCATAAGGCATGGTTCTTCTTCTTTTAGGAATAGGCATTTGAAGTACAGGTCCATTGTTCACGATGTTTTCTGGTTCACTTGGTCGCTTACTGCTATGCTTACTTTTATTATCAGCATCTTTCACAGTTTGAAGTATAAATGGCATTGCATCTATAATTCCCTGTGCTACAATGTGTTGGATAGCACTATTATCCATCTGGTTCCCATTGTTATTGTTGTTCGGGTTCTCATTATTCAGATTATCATCATTCTGAATATTATCATTCTGGATTTCCGGGTTATTATCCAAATTGACTTGATTTTCTTGGTCGGCCATCTGAATTTTAAACAAGTATACCATATTAATAATTAATATCTCAATATAGTTAACCACATGACATGCATTTTTACCAAAAACCGTCGATCATTGCGACTATACTCTTTTTCATATACTATGCGTCTATTACACACTAGTACAGAAATAAAGATTACAATACCAACAGAAATAAAATAATAATATGCATCCGTACACACATATTTTATTTTATTTTTATTATTATTATTACTACCATCTCCTCCATTCTCACATTCACGGATATGGATTTATCCAAAAATCCATATTGCGCTCATCGTATTTCCATACGAGACGCTCTCCCACCTGACGCATCATTTCACTGCTTTCTAAGATTTCCTCCCCGAAAGTCCTAAGTTCTTGCACGTTTTCTGCACTCATTGGGGGTGCAGGTTCTCGGAATGGGTTTGGAATCTGGGGTAAGTGTTCCTGATATGGGGGTGTATGTGCCTGAAATTGGTAAGGATCCTCTAATATTTCCCTAATATAATCATCTTGATAATAGGGATCTAAAGGGTCCATACCTGGATAAGCTTCTATGTTCTGTATGGGCGGATAATCCTGAATAGGGTTACGTTGCACAAAGTCCCTATTGTCGTCCCACCAGGGGTCGTAATTTGGATCTAGAGGGTTTGGTGCAGGCACTCTAGGGATTTCTTCTGGATTAAAATTGTACATTTCTTCTTGATTTTCCTGATTTTCTATCTCCATGGGTTGTTCTGGGTTTTGTGGTTGTGGGGCTACTAATTGTTCCAGACTTGGGTTAGCAGCAGTCGTAGCTAGGATATGGAAATTAGCTAGGCTCCTATTAAGTATCTCTTGCGTATGGGCATCTGTCTCTCGCTTAATAGCTGCTAAAGCCCTTTGCTGTTGCAATTTTCGCATTCTCTTCCTACGAGCAAAAGCTTCTCTACTGAACCATCCTCGTTTCTTAGTAGGAAATGGTTCTTCAGATTGAGCTCTAAAGGCAAATATTCCCTCCTCCTAATCAGCAGAATACCCTGAAAGGGCAGGCTGTGATGATGTACCTTCACTCCTAGGTGAATCAGCTAACTGACGATTCACGTCTGATGGTCCTTGATCACTCATACTGAAAACTATCAAATAGTCAAATAACACATAACACATAACACATAATTACAGTTATGCATGTATTTCCATAATTCATTTCCTAACACAAAATTTAAAATTTAAGTGTCAGCAGAACACTTCTTTGGCTCAGACCAGTGGCTAGGCTCTGATACCACCTTCTGTCGCAACCCCCGATCTCTGATCCACGGGAACGGGCGGACGCGATCACAGAGTTTGGTGGTATCAGGGTTATTTAATCTCGCAGCGGAATTTTCATCAGGACCGTAGTTAGGAAATGTTTATCAGAGTAAAACCACCTTCTTTTACATTAATAATAACATGGGCAAAACCCAAGTTTCTTATTACAATACATTATAGGGATAAACCCTATTTTATTGAATTTAAAACATCGTTTATTATGTAACTTTTATAGCCACATTATCCCCAAGCCTTTGGTGCTCTCCAGCTGGCTTTTTACTAATTGGCTTTCACATTGGGTTACCTGAAACATGTTTTAAACATATTTGTCAGCGGGAAATACTGGTGAGTGAATCCCAGTTTAATCAAGTTTAAAGTCACAGTGAACAGTATTGAGAGCGATCACATTGTTTATGTCTACACAATTACTCCATTTGGTACTATCAATCCTGACTTGTGGGTCATATTACCCATTGGCTAACTCATTGTCCAATGGTAACGTATTGTCATCCCGACATACTACTCGCAAGTAGTACAAAATTTTGTATACAAAACCCCAACATACCGGCAGTAATTGAAGAACTACAAAAACTCAATCACTGTTAATTTTCATAGTAAAACATTGAAGGTTTGGTAAAACATTTCCAAAAAGATTATCAAAAAGAGAATAAACTCACATTGCTGTCTTAGGCTTTTCGTAAGGGTTTCCTGGATATAATCTATAATTTATACAAATGTACATTGGTTAGTACCATAACCCTTTTGAAATTATTAATAATACCCTCCCCGAGATGGCATTCCAACAACTACGTCGGGCAGAACCACGACAGTTGTTACGGAACCCTAAAGCAATCGGGCAGCGTAACTATTATGAAACTGGGGTTATAATACTTACAACGGAGCAGAACCTTGCTAATTAGGGGTATATGTAAGGATCGTGTTTGCGACCTAAACGAGTCGGTTCAGAGGAATTCCATCAAATACAGGTGCGGAAAACAAGTATTTGACTTAAAACAGCTGAATCTTCACTTTAACACTGATTTGTATTGATATGAACACAATTACAATCAGTTCTCACACCGGCAGCACCTCGGTATGGAAATCTTTCATAAAACAACTTCTGATTTCGCTTGACACTAACCTCCTATATATAGACATTGAGATTTCGCTTCAGCATCACTCAAGCGAAATCTGATATGATGATTTCGCTTGAGGCTTCAAGCGAAAACTCAAATACATTACACACTTTCAAGCGAAATCTTCTAATTCTCTTAAATTTTCTCGTTCTACGTGCCCTGATCTAATCTATCTAAAGTAAGACTCGATACAAGACGAAGTCGACATATGTAGTGCACCAACAGACTCCCCCTCAGATGTTGACGAGTCGACTATCGAGTCACACCAATGCTGTGTCTTCACATCTTCATTCTTGATCGGTCTCTGGGCTTTTCTCTTTCTATCTTCTTCTTCCAAAATCACCTTGCTCTATCAGACTCCCCCTCACAATTTGCTGGTATTCATTTGTTCTTCAGTAACATCTGCTTTAGGATCGATGCCTGACTCAAATGTTGTTTACAAGATCATTGCCTGGCTTTTATCTAATTCTCTTGATCAGATCTCTTGATTCCTTAAGTTCATCAGCATCAGCAACTAGCAAACTTTAGATTCATGATCAGAGTCTGACTTTTGTAAGCTTTGAATGAATTAACCTGGCTCACCTGTAACAATCTTAACCCAGAAATAAATTTTCTAAATTTATCAATTTAAATGCACCAACAATCTGATATAATCAGATAATTCTCTTTTATATCACAAACCAATGATGAACCAAATGTAGGTTTTAAAATACCAATTGTAAGAATTTTAACAAACCTTTTGACATTTTAAGATTCATTCCCCCTCACAACCAAGTCATCATGTTTAGCACTTGAAACTTTGACAATCAGCTTTCCAATATCAGTTGTCGAAAATCTTTTTGGATTTTTCAAAATTTATGCTAAAACACACTAAAATCTTTTTGTAATTTTTTATTGTAAAGGAATGCAATAAAGAAATATTTACAAACAATATTTTTTGTGAGTTTGTGCAAGAGGATCATATCAGTTTCTGAGACAGATCACTAACACCGTTAAGCTTCATTTCATATTAAGTTCTAAACAATTTACCTAGATTGTCAGTATGTTTGTCCACTTAAATTCTCACACAAAGTTCAACTGATCCGAGATACGATGTTAATGTTTTAAGCAACTTAAACTTATCCGTGTGTCCCACTACTTGAATATACTCCTGTATCCAGATCCCAATATTCAGTCTTACAGGTGAGTATACCACAGATGATATCTGTCAGGGGAATAAATTATACAACCGTGATAGCTCAGGTCAGAACTTCCGTTCAGCAGAGAGCCTAGTTGACTTTTAGGTGTGTCCCCTTTAGAGGATCTTTTGAATTACAACAGCCATGATTAGCATTATTCAATGTTTCATCATTTTTTAGCTGAGGGTGGTGCTATTTTTCAAGCAAGCAGAAAGTATTCTCCGGGGACTAGGCCATTGCTTCCGCAAAATCAGAAGTCCCGGGATAATACCCCAGATATCACTGAGCATAAAGACCTAGTATCTCAGAATAAGGGACCTTTCAAACAAGATTTCAGGGGTTACCTATATATCCAAGTTTGTGTTAACCCACAAAACAAGCAAGTTTGAAATTTAGATTTATATCTCGTCACAATCTACTAAATGTGCAAAAACCTACTGACATATCCGCAGTAAGATTGTTTATCACATTTTTACTTTACATTTCTTTAGCGTGCCGTGATAGTCCACTGATGTACTATCATTTCCTCTTATTCGCAACAAAAACTCATTTTGAATTTTATCATGTTTTTGGCTTTTTCAAATTTTCAAATGTTTTTGAATTTTCTGAAAATTTTTACTCCCCCTAAAATGCAAACACATTTTAGGAAATTTGAAAACTAAAACTCTTGACACAATTAAAACATACAAACTGTACAGAAACTTGACAACTGATATCGAATCACATCAAATCGCCATTCACTCGGCATAAACAATCAGAACTCCCCCTATCACAAAACTATTTTCTCAATTAGATTTCAAAACACTTAAGTTTGTTTTAATCAAAATGATTTTTCCGGAAAATAAGTTTTTATGATATAATAATTTGTAGATTCGGAGTGTGGTTCATCACATTGTCTATTCTTAACCACTTGTAGCAGATCAAGTACAAATTAATGTCCTTGATTTACCACTTGCAAGTATGCACCATCTATATCAATTGTAAAAATTACCACATGTAGAACACAATACCACTTGTAGGAATATTACGTCTACATCACCATTTTACCAATCAGAATGCCGATTCCTGCTTCGCACTTACCAACCTGGAAGCTCCGGCGTAGTCATACAACCTGTAAACATCCAAATACTATCAAAAACTTTCAAACAAAAACTTCAAACATTTAGAAAAAATGCCGATTCCTGATCCACGATATAAACTTGAGATCTCCGGCAAGTCCTAAGACTTTTAAGGAAATCAAACTTCCACCCAAGTCTTATTTGACTTGGTGGCTTCCAATTCCTGAGCAGTAGGGTTGTAAGTTGCCTTTTTAGTTGCATAAAAATCTTTAACCCCCTTTACTTTCCCATCAAGCATTTTCTTGAAAATTTTCTTAACATTTTCATTAAATGTTTTTTCAATATCAAAATCTGAGCTTTCTACTTTATCAACCATTTGTTTAATCTCTTCCACACTCAGTGATTTAATGTCAACATCATTCATCAAATCTTTGATCTCATCTTGTGACTCCTCTGATTTTGTGGAATCAGAATCATCGCCAGATTGTACATCTGATTTTTTAACAATCCATTTTTGATTGTCTTTTGCATTCTTTTTGTACAATCTTTTAGAATTTTCACCAACTTCATTCTTTGAATTTTCAAAAGTTTTGAAGTTTGTAGTTGGTGAATCATTCTTTTCAACCACTTTTTCTTTAAGTTTTTCGGAAACTCCCTGTTTTCTTTTGACTTAGTTTGGACAATTGTGAGCGATGTGTCCAACAACTTGACATTGAAAACAAGTTCTTGTGTCTTTTGGTTGAAAAACTCCAATTTGATGAAAAACTCCAGTTCCTGTTCTTTTTCTTTCAGCAAGGAACTCTTGATTTGATTTTTTCAAGAATGAGCTATTTGACTCCTCTTCATAGCTTTTTCCTGCAACATATGTCATTTTTGATTTAAAATCTCTAACATATTTTTCATTTTTACGATTTTCAGGTGGAGTAAAACCAAGACCTTTCTTTTTGTAACTACAATTTTGATTTGTTTTCTTTTGAAAACTAGAATCAGAATTGTAATTCTTTTTCCCTTTTTTCTTGTTTAACCTTTGTTGAACTCTAGAAGTGTATTTTTTAGGTTTTTCAGTAGATTTTAGATCCTTAATTTCAGAAAAATTAATTTCCGTCATTTTGAAAACCTTTTTGATCATGTCAAAACGAACACTTCTAATCGGAAACTCTTTGTCAGAGTATAATTTGTCCGAATCATTTAAAGTATATGCAACTTCAAATGTTTCATCATCCAAATTTGCTTTTGATAACAAAAATTCTTTACTATAAGACCGTTTTTCCGATGATTTTGAACTGTTGACTGACGAACTTGAACACCCAGACTCAAACTTTGACTCCGACACCTCCTCAGTATCCAACACCTGATCGACCACCTTTTTGATTAACTCAGACTCATGATCAGTATCAGATGAGGTAAACGTGATATCAATGTTATCTGGTAAAACGTCAGTTGTCTCGGATTTTAACTTTATATTGACTGCTTTTTCGACTTGCTCCTCATTTGGTTTTCTAGGAGAATACCCTTCCCAGATAGGAGGCGGACACTTGTTATATTTAACAGTCGATTTCTTACCAGTCTCATTCTTTTGCTTCTCATCCTGAAATGCTTCAAAACCTGCAACAGTAGGATAAACTCGATCAATAACATAATCAGAACAAGAATAACTCAGTAATAACCTTCTGATCCTTTCATTCTCGATCTTTTCTTTCTCCAACTCTTGCTTTAGATTAGCATTTTCTTCCATGTAATGATTAATTGCCTTTTGCTTTGCCATCAACGTAGAATTCGTCATCGTTAAAGCTTTTTCTCTTTCAGAGTTTGTTGTTTGAAGACCTGTCACTGTTCTGTTCAACACACTATACGATTCTTTCACATAACTGATGTCAGATAGTAACTTTTCTATCAGTCTTTCTCTATCAAACAGCATAACATCTTTTTCTTCACAACTCTTGCAAATTTCCAAACATTTCTTGCAAGGCTTTTCAACTTCAACAATCTTCTCAACCTCAATTGTTTTTATCACTTCAATTACTTTTTCTACTCCAGTTACTTTCTCAGTTTCAATCACCTTTTCTTCATTCACACTTTTAACTTCTTCAGTTTGAACAACATTTTCAACCTTCTCATCTTGTTGTTGTTCTTTTGCAGCTTGTTTCTCCTTCAGTTTCTTCATGTGATCTGCAAAATAAAAATGAAAACTTTCAGGAGAAAGATGTTTTTTAGCAATATTAATATGTTTCTCTTCCTCATCATCACTGCTACTCTCCATCGGTGTTTGATCAAACTCTACAGATTTTTCAGACTCAGCATCTGAAACACCAGAATCAGATGGTGTTTGATCAAAAACAACTTCTTTTTCTGAAGTATCCTCATTTTGCACACTCTCATCTGTACTTAATGATTCAAAATCAGCAATTTCTGAACTTTCTTCAGATGTACTCGATTGATCTTTCACTGTTTCACCAATTGATCTCATCCAAGTAGCAAACAAATCTGGTTCTCTAACAATCTTTGCAATGAAAGCTTTGAAATCTCCCTTTTCATCAACAAACATATCCCAGCTGAATCCTTCAGGTAGTTGTTCATCATTTTGGTCCACTATACATGCTGTGCTGTTAGAAGATATATAGTTGCTCCAGTTGAAATCTACCACACACGCTCTCTTGGAATCCTCAATCTTTCTACCATGAGCTGTCTGTGAATCTTGTAATTGACCAACTTGCTGATAAATGGCTTTCCGGTAATAGTCATCTTTTCCAAATGGATTCTGAGCACCACTAACTTCTCTGTTTTTGCATTCCCTCTTAAAATGACCTTTTTCCCTGCACCTGAAACAAGTAACTTTAGATTTATCAAAACCTAAAGTAGAAACACAAGCATCAAGAAAATCATTTCTCCCGGTAATTGTCTTGAACTTCTCAGCACGTCTAAGAACACTTGCAAGACACCATTTGATATCCATTAGTTCCATCTCTTCAGCATCTATTTGGTCGTAATCCTCTTTAGTAAGCATAGGATTTCCAATTCGACCAGCCACTAAACCTTCATATGAGATAAGCACGGAACCAAGTAATGCCATATGATCTTTCACAATGTCTTCAGAAAAACTTTGACCTTCTGGAAGATTTAGAGCTATGTTGCATTGAATCACACAACCATTTCCCATCTTTGTGCTTTGAGATTGAAAACTTTCTGATGAGCTTTTCGGATTAACACTCGGATACAATGAGAAACCACTGTTGCTTTTGTTTGAGTTTTGATCAGTCTTTTCTGTAGAATCTCCAACACTATAAGCAGTCTGAATTTTCGGACTTCTCTCAGCTTCTGAAGTCGGAACACTACCCTTGTAATACATCTTTACATCCTGTTGACCACTTGGATTATTCATCCTTGCGATCTTCTGCTGTTCCAAATCCTGACTTTCAATCTTTTCAATGAACTGAGAGATCGACAATCTATCATAAACTCCAGTATTCTTCAGTATCATCAAATAAGTTCCCCACTCCTTTTGAGGTAATGCATCAGCAAGTTTATCCACCCATTCTTCATTTTCTTTTTTAATGTTCATCATTGACATTGTTCTCACTAAGTGACAATATCGTTCAATGAGTTTCTTCGTATCTTCTCCGGGCAAACTTGTGAACAAATCAAATTCCTTTTTAAGCAATGCCTTCTTGCTTTTAATCATACTCGTACTGCCTTCAACCTTGATTTTTAGAGCATCCCATATTGATTGTGATGTTTTGTCATGTTGAAGTAGTATGAAGATGTCTTCTTTGATGGCCTGTTGAAGTAAACTGATCATCATCTTTTCAGCTCGGTATATTTCTCGTTCTTCCTTACTAAAATCTGAAAGCTGTTTTTCAGTCTGCATTTCGGTTAGTGGTAGAGCATACTTTGTTAAAATACATTCCCATGATCTCAAATGATTTGCCTGCACCCAGTTTTCGAATCTATCTTTCCATCCGTAGTATTCTTCAATTCCCATTAGCTTCGGGGGTTTCTGAATAGTCCCCATTTCATTTTCAGAATTCATGTTCTGAGCAATGGAAGATGAACTAGACGATGTTGCAAAAGCGTTGTGGAAATGGTTTTCCATGTTTCAGACACTTTCAAGCGAAATACTATCTTTCAAGCGATACCCTTCAAGCGAAACAATTTAAACTGAACAACTCTCAAACGAAGTTCTTGAAGCGAAATACTTTGAAGCGATCCTGAATAAAGAACCCTGAAGCGAACACCTTGAAACGAAAATCTTGAAGCGAAAACGAACTCTGTTTGAAGCGAAATATTAAGTGTCGCTTGAAGTTTCAAGCGAAATCGTCCAATAATACTGAACTGTTCAAGCGAACTTCATTCAAATGTCGATTTTGATCACTTTTAGGTCGAATTTTGCTGTGAAACTTTCAAGGATTTGTTATCTAATACTTTTAAACAATCCGTGAGAAAATGAATAGTTTTTTACCGTGAAATATTTCTGAACTAAGAAAAGAAGGTGTAGAAGTAAGAAATTTTGATCGATTTCGGCTGAATTTTGCAGAACTCCTCCTCCTAAGCTCTGATACCAATTGTAAGGATCGTGTTTGCGACCTAAACGAGTCGGTTCAGAGGAATTCCATCAAATACAGGTGCGGAAAACAAGTATTTGACTTAAAACAGCTGAATCTTCACTTTAACACTGATTTGTATTGATATGAACACAATTACAATCAGTTCTCACACCGGCAGCACCTCGGTATGGAAATCTTTCATAAAACAACTTCTGATTTCGCTTGACACTAACCTCCTATATATAGACATTGAGATTTCGCTTCAGCATCACTCAAGCGAAATCTGATATGATGATTTCGCTTGAGGCTTCAAGCGAAAACTCAAATACATTACACACTTTCAAGCGAAATCTTCTAATTCTCTTAAATTTTCTCGTTCTACGTGCCCTGATCTAATCTATCTAAAGTAAGACTCGATACAAGACGAAGTCGACAGATGTAGTGCACCAACAGTATAGTACCCGACTATAATGCTTAATACTTTCAGAATTCGAGATTGAGAAGTGTGAATGAGCGACGGAATTCGAAAACTGATGCTTGCTATTTATAGTTGTGATATTGAGTCCTGTCGCGGCCCGCGTAAGGTAAGGCTAAGCCTTACGCGGCCCGCGTCAACATCGGTCAACACCATAGCTTAGCTGGGTCAGCTAGTAGACTTGACACGATGTCGACACGTGTCAGCTTCTGGTGTAATCGCGTGTGAGGATCTGTCGCGGCCCGCGTAATGTTGAGGTGAGGTCTTACGCGGCCCGCCTCAACTTAAAATTTCAGATTTTTAATTTCTTTTACATGTTATAATCTATTTTGGGCTCGGTTTTCACATACGGGGTGTAATATAAGACATATACGGATATTTTAAAATATAATAGAGTGTCAAAAATATTATAAGGGTGTTGGTTTTACCGAGGGTTGTTACAGTTTGTCTTTGAACCGACACTCTCCCTTGTGCCCTTTCCCACACACTTTACAACTTGGCGACCCACCTTTAGCATCCACCTTCTTTCCCGATTCCACAGTTCGAGCTTTCTTTATAGGGCTTGGATTCACATCCTGTGCCCTTCGTTCACCACTTTCAACTTGTTTCTTCAATTCAATTTCCCGTTCCCGAGCAACGTTTATGATCTCGGTAAGGGTCTCATATTTTGAAGGAGTCATAAACTTCCTATACTCGGCGCTCAACATGTTATAGTAGTAGTATATCTTCTGTTCTTCATTCGTCACCAATTCACTGCAAAACTTCATCTTATCCATAAAAGTCGCCGTAATCTTGTCTATGGTCTCGCCCTTGTGCCTAAGTTGCATGAACTCTTCCTTAATTCTATTAATGACCGCCTTGGGACTATGATGTTTAAGAAACGGTGTCTTAAACTCCTCCCATGTCATGACCCTCACCGCTTCGGCTCCTATTTCCTTCTTTTTATTGTCCCACCAATCTTTGGCTTGACCCCTCAACTGACCCGTTCCGTAAGCAACAAAGTCACTTTCGTCACAATGGGTCCTTTCAAACACTCTTTCAACATCGCTTAACCATCTCTGGCATATTATCGGGTCAACCTCCCCGTTGTAGATTGGCGGTTTACACGCCATAAACTCTTTGTACGAACATCCCTTACGTTCTCCCGATTTCTCTTTCATAAGGTTGACACTATCTTCCAACCTTTTGACTCGTTCTACGACAAGTGACAACACCGTGTTTTGAATTTTGTCTATAAACCCGGATAGACTACCTTCAATTGCCTTCCCCACTTCTTCGACAATTATCTCTTTCATTTGTTCGGTGCTTGTCGGCGCTGGATCATTATCGTTTCCTTTCGACATCTTGAAACTGAAATGTTTACATTAAACATTAAACATTTCATTTATAACATAGCTTTATTTGCTTTGGTTTAGCCAAGTTCATAACTTGCTTTATCCGTTCGCCTTTAGTGCATTTTCCGGGGTTGAGTGTGTTAACACACCCTCCCATGCACATTAATTTGCATCTCATTTCTTACATAAGATAGGATCTACTAAAATAATAAATTAATTCTTACCGGACGATCAATCAAGCTTGAACCGAACACTTTGTTGACAACCTTAAGCTCTGATTACCAACTTGTAACACCCGTCTTTTAATTTCATAAGAAATGTGGTATATGTAAAAAAAAAAGAAAATTTATAACTAACAATACTTAGTTAGTAACTAAGTTACACTTCACCATAGTATTTAACATAGTAAAATAACTGGTTTCAAAACATTGATCATTCAGTAGTGTTTACAAAACAACATGGTTTAACTAGATCAGATTAGGGCGAAAGCATCCAAAAGTTTTGTGTTCGGTTCTTGAAGCATCAACTTGATCGTCATCCACATACTTGCAATACCTAGAAGCTGGAAATTTTGACAAATATTAGTATTAGAAATCTTAGAAAAATTTGTAAAATCGAACTACGCTAAAAAACGGATTCGATTATCTAAGTTATACAAAGTTCAACGTTCATGACAGGGCTCTACCGTAACTTACGGTAGCCACCGTAAGTTACGGTAGCCGCTGGGCAATACTGATCTTCCGTAAGGCATTAACAAACTACCGTAACACTTTATTCTCTATCGTAAGTTACGGTAGATACCGTAACTTACGGTAGTCGCTGTAGTTTTGTTGTTTTGATTATTTTGTTCATTTTACCGAAGCCCACATGAACGGGATATCTCTTCCTTACGAGAAGACCCAAATCTCGAATTTCTTATTTTCAACACCCACGCACCCATCACCGGTTTGCGTGTTTAGTAATTAGCTATCTATCACTCGAGCTCAAAATCCACAAGTATGGTACAACCGTTATCCGATTCATACCTTCTCTTAATGACCCATTTAGTTTACCTTTATGGACTTCATCATTTAAACAAACCAGTACGCTAACTTCTCGTATTCTAATATGTCATTTATTAACAATAACAAAAGACCAATTAACCATATTACGAAGCGTTAGCCACGCATTAATTGATTATTCGACCCGTTTGGCTCATCTACGGAATCCTCCATTATGATGACTACCAACGAGATCTAATCAATTCTTGACCTATTATTCAATATAGCGAACATTATCGCTTTGAATCAACACACCTTTTATTCTACAATTCAACTACTCATATGCTATTTATCAAAATTTACCCAATGTAACGAATCAAGTTACATACCTTCAAAGCACGCCCTTCAAACGAAAGTCGTCACCGGCTTGTCCACTCGACGCTCCAGTATCTTTTCCTATAGAGTTCAATCATGATACATTTAGAACTCCTTTTCAATCATATGTCGCATAATTTGCCTAAACATCACAATTATGTGTTTTAACTTAAAATTTCAGTTTCAAGCCTTCTTTTAGGCATTTCTACGAACACTTTAAGGGCACAATTTAACATGATAATATAACAAGTCCCTAACTTATCATTGGAACACTTCGAAAATTCACGTCCTATAATGTATTGACACGTGTCATAAGCTTTGAACGTGTGAAAGAATACTCTAGAAGGACTAAAGTTGACAAACATGGAAAATATGTGAATATAAGGGTTGAAAATGTCAACAATGGATAAATATACCCTACAATATCCCAACATGATGTATATACCCTTAAACGAATGATTCATGGACCATACGAAGCTAATTGTGAAAGAAAGTGAGAGATTACAAACTATAGGGGTTAAATGTGTTAGCATGTTTAAAGTATACCTCTGAGTGACCTTTTAGCAAAACCGAAGCTTTGTAATGATCAATTATGCTCACTAGAATACATGATAAAAATTTCACCAAGTTTCGCTATCATATGAGAAAGTTATGACAATATTCGTATACGAGGGGTTAAAAGCGTCAACGTTGAAATTTATGACTTTTCGGGTAACCATAAAGTTACCCAAGGACTTAACAAAGTTTGGTTATGTCATAAGGCCCTTAAAAGTCAAGTTAGAGGGCTCAAAGTGCAAGAAATCAGGTTAAGATCAAGTGTAGAAGGACCAGGGACTAAAATTGACAAACTGCGAAAGTATGTCAATTTGAACTATAACGAACATTCCGGAACATGACCATAAGTTAAACATACCATAAATATCCTTTACATAGCTTAGAAATAGGCTTTAAGGGGTTCGGTGTGCTAAAATAAACTTTTGGGTCATTCAGGGACTAAAAGCGTCAAAAAGTGCATAAGTTTGCATTTTCGCGCATAACTTACGTTCTGAATACACCCGGACATCCAAAAATTTATGTAAGCACTAAAATATTTTATTTTAGTGTTTGGCATAAGAAAAACCCATTCGTCACGCAATTTGGGTCGTTTTTCGCGCTTATGCGCATGTCGTCGTAATTAAGCGAACATCGCGATCGTACGACCAAACGAACCGACATCCGGGATATTTTTTAGCATGTTTCATGTCCACAATGTTTAGGCATCATTTTAGAGCCTTAAAGTTGAATTAATGAGTCTTAAACATGTCGGAAGTGGCCTTAATACACATCGGGGACTGAAATGGAAACTTTGGAAACTGGTTGCTGATCAGAAGGACCTAGGCGTGACACCTAGCCCCCTAGGCATCACGCGAGGCCCTTTCAGATCAGCAAAAGTCGTTTTAACAGCTGTTAACAGCTCTTATGCACTCCAAACCCAATTCCACTTATTGTTTCCTGTTGTTGGGGGGCCAATGAGATGCGCATGAGGTTACCAACATGTGTAGGGATGAGATTATATCACGCTATTCAAGAAACGATCCTAACGGTGGTCCTTATCCTATAAATACCCTTCAAATTCACTTACAAAACCCACAAATCTGATCTAAGAATGCTCTAAGTTGAAGCCATTGCTTCATACCTGAGTTACTTGGATCAAGATTAGCTTTCGGGGACCCTTTGTAAGTGTTCCTTCGTTCTTTTATTCGTTTTAGCGTTAAAGTCAAACTTTGTTTGACTTTCTGCATTGACCAGTTTATGGTCAATGCGAAGTTCGTTTGAACTTCATAACGTGAGCATAATCACGATGGTTATAGTCCCTACCACGTTATCTAGGCTCAGTGACGAGTCGTGGTTTCGGCCAAATGCGTATTCTTGCGTATTTTGTAACCAAACTACTCTTAGGTATCAAAACCGTTTGTTTTGATACCAAACATGTTTTCTAAACTTAGTTAAGCATGTTTTAACATGCTTAGCTCGTCACTTTTAGTTTAGTGCTTATATAGGGTCGTAAGGTAAGCGATCTAAACAATCGCTTATACTTTCGAACCCGACCCGTTTGGTCGATCATTAGGATCCGACCAAACACATTAGGTGACCATAGTATATAGGGAATAACCTTCCGAGGTTATACCTTATGGTCACGACGTTTAGTTAGTTGTACGATAGGTAGTATATATGCCTTAGTTAAATGACCAAAATACCCCTTCGGGGCTTATATTGAGATTAAACTCGTTTTGGCCATAATGGAAGGTATCCTACTGATATCACAACATATTTAAGGCATATTAACTTAGGAAACCTGTATATGACTCTTATGGTTACTCGTTACGCGCTTGTCGCGTTCGGATCGGCTTATGTGACTAGTTTGCATAAATTAGCCGAAACGGGTCAAACCATATCTTTTTGGTCCCAAAATCCAGAATGGGTTTAAGTTACCCATATTAAACAAGCATACGAGCTTGTCGGGTCAAAACCACACTCTAAACCGGTCTTCGCCTTATCATGCGTTTGAACCGTATCTTCCTCTTTAAAACTAACCGGTCTAAGCATAGGCTTAATTAAAGACCCGTTAGAAATCTAATAGGTTATTAAAAACCTTCGTTCCAGATTAAGAGCCCCAGTAGAAGTACTTGTGCTTGCTGAATTGATATACGGCTGGGATTTAATTTATATTTAGCTCAGGTAAATACTCTTAACTTATTTTCCCTATACGGGCTTGGGATACGGTATTATAATAATACCGCTTGGTCGGGTATTGAATGTTTAGTCGTATGGTGGTTAAATTATTGAGGTAACCCATTTTAATCTGTATTGTTTGAAATAAAAGCCTTTAGGGGTTAATGACCATGTCCCGGATATCCTTGACATCATTGTATTATAAAATGGCCACGACTTATGCACGGGATGTAGGCATACACCTGACAGTGCATAAGGAAAACGGTATCTCACTCTCTTGTGGGCCTATACTTGTGGTGTGTCTGTTAATTTTGACTCGGTTTCTACATCGGGCCCTGAACGTACAACGAACATGTAAATCTGAATACAAGATTATAAATATAATTGTCCCAAGTTATAAAAGATATTTTTGTGCCTGGTGCATCTAAATCAATTTTCTTAAACTCTTTTTAAAATGAGTCGGTTAATTGTATTTACCAGTGTAAACTGATGTATTTTCCAAAAAGGTTAAGTGACAGGTACTGAACGTAATTGGCTGGAAGCTCAGGGCGTTAATAAGGAAATCTTGCAAGTTCTAGGCGCCTAAAGTCTGTTGAACAATGTTTATGTTTTAAGATCCGCCTGTGGATCCTTTGCTTTCCGCTGTAATACTTTGATATTACTTTATATTCGGATTGTAATATATTTATCTTTTGCTTCCGCTGTGCATTTATATATTGTGTTGTTTGACTATGATGATATTAACTACGTCACGATACTCCCTACCGGGCCCACCGGTAATACGTGGAAATATCGGGGTGTGACAGGTTGGTATCAGAGCCAACACTGAGTGAATTAAACGCTAGCCTCTTGTGTTTAATCTCAGTTACACAGTTGCACATTCTTGAGTCTAGACAAGAACATAGGACAAATCCTAATTCGTTTTATTTTGTCCTTATTTGGTTCCTTTGTTATTTTCTGATTAGCCCTTGCATGGGAAAGTCATTTTCTGCTAGAAGTCCCGTTTAGGGCAACCATATACTTGTTTAAATTTAATGGAATGATTATATTTAAGATATCATTCCTATATTATAAAATCTACCATTATAATAAAATGGCAAAAATTTAAAGAGGACAAGACCTAGCCATATGTCACCTTAAGACAGGGCCAAGATGGTAGTTCCACAATTAGATTCAGATCCTTGTTAACATTTCAATTTAGGATTGTTTTGCGTTAAATATTAAAGGAGTCTTAAAGGTAAAACCTAGCCTAAATGTCATTGTAGACATGGCCAAGACGGTAAAACTTATCTAAAGGATTCCAATCCCTGTTAACATCTGTAAGTATGTTAACATTTTTGGCAAACTGTGAATCGTTAAAGTCACACAGGCCATCTTTAAAAAGGGGGTTAATCTAAATTCCCTTATTTGAAATAATCATCCCTTAAGGTTAAGTGCCTACGGGCTATAATTAAACGTCCTCTGAGACTAAAGACAGTAGTAGTCTTTGACTCTCTGTCCAGAAAAGGTAATGAAATATGTTCGAACCTTAATGCCTCGATTCTCTGAAATCATGGCTTGTAAATTTAAAATTGTCCTTGTGACTAGGCCTTTGCGCCACCTTAATATCCTTAATGTTTTATAACTAGGATAAATTATATTGAAAATGCTGATTAAATATAATAAACAAATTAACCAATATGGTTTATATTACCATGGTTGATGAATCATCAAAAATGATGATTCCAAAATAACCTCTGAATGAATCATCGTCGATATTTATGTAGCCATCAAACTACATGGCTGGATCGGATGAGGTCAACAGCCACCAGAGAGAGAATAATGATGCTACCAGAGTTAATATAACTGGTGCGGAACTGCAGGCATTAATAGATAATGCCGTTACACGAGCTCTCGAAAGACAGTATGATGAATCAAGTGATACACACTCTAGGACTCTATCTGCGGCTCGTAGTAAGCCCCCTTCTAAATCACATGAATCAAGGGAAGATGATGTTCATAACTCGTCAAATCAGAGGAGTGTTCCATCTGGACAGGTTGTGCTTAATCAAGAGCCACATGTTAAAACCTGTTCGTATAAATATTTCATCTCCTGCAAGCCTAGAGACTTCACAGGAGAAAAGGGAGCCATCGACTGCATGACGTGGCTCGATGAGATGGATACTTTTGTGGATATTAGCGGATGTGCAGAGCAAGATATTGTGAAGTTTGTTTCACAATCTTTTAAAGGAGAAGCTCTAGCTTGGTGGAGGTCACTGATCCAAGCTACAGGGAAGATCCCTTTATACAACATGACTTGGGAGCAGTTCGTTGCTCTTATCAAAGAAAATTACTGTCCTCAACATGAAGTTGAGAAAATTGAGACTGAATTCTTGACATTAGTCATGGAGAACTTAGATTGCCAAGCATACCTTACAAATTTCAATACCATGTCTCGATTGGTTCCATACTTGATCACACCGGAACCAAAGCGAATTTCTCGCTTTATTGGGGGTCTAGCCCCAGAAATAAAGGCCAGTGTGAAAGCATCGAGACCTACTACATTCAGGTCAGCGGCAGATCTGTCGTTATCTCTCACACACGATGTGGTCAGGAACAAGGCTGCCAAAGCCTCTGAAGATGGAAAGCGTAAAAGGGAGGATGAAAATTCTCATCGCTCCGATAGGAAGGCAAAGAGGAACTCTGAGGATAAGAAGAGTTCCGGGTTTAAGGAAGACAGCCAGCAGTCGGGTGAGAAGACCAGGTGCAAAACCTGTCGGAAATACCACCTGGGGAAATGAATATTTGAATCTCAGCCTCTACCTTGTGGGATTTGCAAGTCTAAGGAACATAAAACCTTGGATTGCAAGAAGTTGAAAGACGCAACCTGTTATGGTTGCAACGAGAAGGGGCATGTCAGGACCAACTGCCCTAGGAATCAGAAAAAGCCCGAAGAGGCCAAAAAACAAACGCATGAGTCTTCCAGATGAACGCCCAGGAGATGGTGCAGAATGATAACTATATAGCAGGTACCTTTCCTTGTCAAGCAGTTTATGCAGAAATTATTTGATGCTGGCACATATGATTCTATAATGAGCGATAAATGTTTAGAACTGTTGTCTCCACCTGATTAGGACTCCGGTCATTTAATGCGAGGTAGAAATTGGCCGATGATACTATAGAAAATGCTCCAACAAATCCTAGATTGATATTTTATATCTATTAGGAATCACTCTTTTCTGATATCCCAATGTCAAGCTTTCAAGCTATCCAAAATCATCAATATGATCAAGACAGATGTGACAATTGATCCCCTGTCAACAAGGTGATGGACTAGGTCCAAACCTTAAATGCCATTAATGGTCTTCTATGGCCTAGGCTAAGTATAATTGATATATATATACATATACATATCTACAGGACATTCATAGAGAATGTTCATACTATATTAGCCCGTATGGTATAACGATACCATGGTTAGTATATTAGGTCACCAGGATGACGAATATCAGTTGTTGGATTGCAACTAAGAAATTGTTTTATTGGTGTTAGGAACCAATATCGAGTATGGCAAACTCAGATAAGACAGTCGTTGATCGTGTTATGGATGATGCGGCCCATGTCAATGATGATACAATTGTGAACCTTAAAATTTCCAAAGATGTCCTTCAAACTATGATAGACGCAGCTGTTGGAAAAGCTGTGAAGAAGGCTGTGAAAAAGATCAAGGAACCCCATGCTACTCGCTCCAAATTTTATCTAGGACCACATCTCCTTACTCATAAGGGGGATCTTGTTCATGCCTCAAATGCAAAAGATGAGCTAAAAAGAAAAGGGGAGGAAGATAACTCCCAGAGCTCTAAGAAAAAGAACAAACAAAAGTCCAACGAGAAACCTGTATGCAAGACATGCAAGAAGCGCCATTATGGGAAGTGCAGGTTCGAATCAAAATCCCAGTCGCAGCCTAGGGCTTGTGGGATCTGCAAATCTAGAGAGCATAAAACATTGGAATGGCAGAAGATAGGAGATGCGACTTGTTACAACTGTAACGAGAAAGGGCATATCAAATCCAATTGCCCAAAGTATGCGAAGAAGCTTAAAGGAGATAGGAAGACAAACGCTAAGGGCTCTCAGATGGAAGCAAAAGAGGTCATACAAGATGACAATATTATAACCGGTACGTCCTTATCCATGATGTGTATGCAAGGGTATTGTTTGATGCAGGTGCATATAAGTCACTTGTGGAATAAATTTTGTAAGTTATTAAATCTGCCTATTAGAACCTTAAGCATAAAATATGAAGTAGAATGAACGCTAAGAGTTCTGCTTTGATTCGGATGCCAATCAATCCTTCATAAATTGAAAGTATAGTAGACTCTTAAAAATCTACCATAAGAACCCTAGATATTAAGTGTAAGGTAAAGCTTACAAATAGAAAATCATAGGAACCGTTTCTTCTATTCCTGTCAGAAATCTTCAGTCGTAAAATCTAGTATACCCTTTCTCCAGATAAAGTTCATCATCATATGAAATTGATATCTCTTTTATCTCTATTGATTACGAATACCAAATGGTATGACAAAAGCGCCATATGAGGATTGGTGTATCTTAATATGTTCCGTAGATTGCTTCCATGCCTGATCAGTATGGAGGTTTAATGTATGGAACCACAAGGATATTCCAATGGTCATACGGTATTAAAGTCAGCTAATGGTATTCAAAGAAGATATCTAGAAGATAGAATTGTCCAAAATAAGTGTTCCCTAGTAAAGGAATCTGTGGACTCATAACATAAATGTGTCACTTATTTGACACAAGCAAGGATGGATGAACTGGAGCCTGAGATTTGGAAAATCTCTGTAACCTCCTTGTATCCTGATTATCTTCTCCTAAGATTACCCGGTTTATCTCCCGAAAGGCAAGTAGAATTAAGATTTATATCCCATTTAGGGCTGTATCATTATGAAATTCCCTAAACGGCTAGTACCATCATTGGAGGAATCGAAACCTCGATCAAGTAAGTTTTAAAATAGAGGATTCATATAGCCTAACTCAATATTCCGAGAGTTTGATATTGTTAAATAAGAAAGACGGTTCATTTTGCTTATGCATTGATTACCGCAACCCTATTTAGGCAACAATTAAGAATTCACCATCAGCTGCCCAGGATCGTCGATTTGTTCGACTAACGACAAGGATTAGCTATTCCTTAAAAATTAATTAAGCAGTGGTTGGAATAACCATCTCACCTTAAGATAGTTGATATATAAGCATCAAGGCTGCTCCTTTGGAGACCTTGTATTGGTGGAATGTTAAACATCTATTGTTAGGACAATAGACTGGTAAGTCCAATTATCAGGATCTGAAAGTTGCATTGGAAACAACAAATAAGATCATACAAATCCCTAATCATCTATAAGTTGCCAGTATTCGGCAGAAAATCAAGAATTAATGAAAGTAGCAACCCTCCTAAATTCTTGGTAAGGAATAAGGTTCAACAAAAGATATCACCCAGGAAGGGTGTGCCAAATTGTTAAATTATCAGGCTAGTTAAGCTCTGAATATATAGAATCATTCGGAGGAAATCGAATGTATCAAGATCAAGTAGCTCATAAGCTAAAACCTATTTAAGGAGCTTGGCGGAGCTCGCAATACATTGCACACTAGTGACAAAAGGATGTGTTTCACCAATAAGTCAAGGAGCACTATCACATAATGATATGCAGATTTATGATGTGATGAGCATCCTATATCGATTAAGGATCGACAAGTTAATAAACTCCAAAAGGATACATGCACCTAATATAGGGGTCACTTTGGGAGCTTAGAAGGACTCCAGATATGTTATAGAAGTTAAGTCCATTATGCGACAAAAAGTACTTCCAGCATTTTAACAAATCTCGAGGTCGATATTTCTTTTAAGGAGGTGAGGATGTAACACCTCGAAAATTCACGTCCTATAATGTATTGACACGTGTCATAAGCTTTGAACGTGTGAAAGAATACTCTAGAAGGACTAAAGTTGACAAACATGGAAAATATGTGAATATAAGGGTTCAAAATGTCAACAATGGATAAATATACCCTACAATATCCCTACATGATGTATATACCCTTAAACGAATGATTCATGGACCATACGAAGCTAATTGTGAAAGAAAGTGAGAGATTACAAACTATAGGGGTTAAATGTGTCAGCATGTTTAAAGTATACCTCTGAGTGACCTTTTAGCAAACCCGAAGCTTTGTAACGATCAATTATTCTCACTAGAATACATGATAAAAATTTCACCAAGTTTCGCTATCATATGAGAAAGTTATGACAATATTCGTATACGAGGGGTTAAAAGCGTCAACGTTGAAATTTATGACTTTTCGGGTAACCATAAAGTTACCCAAGGACTTAAAAAATTTTGGTTATGTCTTAAGGCCCTTAAAAGTCAAGTTAGAGGGCTCAAAGTGCAAGAAATCATGTTAAGATCAAGTGTAGAAGGACCAGGGACTAAAATTGACAAACTGCGAAAGTATGCCAATTTGAACTATAACGAACATTCCGAAACATGACCATAAGTTAAACATACCATAAATATCCTTTACATAGCTTAGAAATAGGCTTTAAGGGGTTCGGTGTGCTAAAATAAACTTTTGGGTCATTCAGGGACTAAAAGCGTCAAAAAGTGCATAAGTTTGCATTTTCGCGCATAACTTACGTTCTGAATACACCCGAACATCCAAAAATTTATGTAAGCACTAAAATATTTTATTTTAGTGTTTGGCATAAGAAAAACCCATTCGTCACGCAATTTGGATCGTTTTTCGCGCTTATGCGCATGTCGTCGTAATTAAGCGAACATCGCAATCGTACGACCAAACGAACCGACATCCGGGATATTTTTGAGCATGTTTCATGTCCACAATGTTTAGGCATCATTTTAGAGCCTTAAAGTTGACTTAACGAGCCTTAAACATGTCGGAAATGGCCTTAATACACATCGGGGACTGAAATGGAAACTGGTTGCTGATCAGAAGGACCTAGGCGTGACACCTAGCCCCCTAGGCATCACGCGAGGCCCTTTCAGATCAGCAAAAGTCGTTTTAACAGTTGTTAACAGCTCTTATGCACTCCAAACCCAATTCCACTTGTTGTTTCCTGATGTTGGGGGGCCAATGTGATGCACATGAGGTTACCAACAAGAGTAGGGATGAGATTATATCACGCTATTCAAGAAACGATCCTAACGGTGGTCCTTATATTATAAATACCCATCAAATTCACTTACAAAACCCATAAATCTGATCTAAGAATGCTCTAAGTTGAAGCCATTGCTTCATACCTGAGTTACTTGGATCAAGATTAGCTTTCGGGGACCCTTTGTAAGTGTTCCTTCGTTCTTTTATTCGTTTTAGTGTTAAAGTCAAACTTTGTTTGACTTTCTGCATTGACCTGTTTATGGTCAATGAGAAGTTCGTTTGAACTTCATAACGTGAGCGTAATCACGATGGTTATACTCCCTAGTGACTATACCTACTGATTACCACGTTACTAGGCTCAGTGACGAGTCGTAGTTTCGGCCAAATGCGTATTCTTGCGTATTTTGTAACCAAACTACTCTTAGGTATCAAAACCGTTTGTTTTGATACCAAACCTGTTTTCTAAACTTAGTTAAGCATGTTTTAACATGCTTAGCTCGTCACTTTTAGTTTAGTGCTTATATAGGGTCGTAAGGTAAGCGATCTAAACAATCGCTTATACTTTCGAACCCGACCCGTTTGGTCGATCATTAGGATCCGACCAAACACATTAGGTGACCATAGTATATAGGGAATAACCTTCCGAGGTTATACCTTATGGTCACGACGTTTAGTTAGTTGTATGATAGGTAGTATATATGCCTTAGGTAAATGACCAAAATACCCCTTCGGGGCTTATATTGAGATTAAACTCGTTTTCGCCATAATGGAAGGTATCCTACTAATATCACAACATATTTAAGGCATATTAACTTAGGAAACCTGTATATGACTCTTATGGTTACTCGTTACGCGCTTGTCGCGTTCGGATCGGCTTATGTGACTAGTTTGCATAAATTAGCCGAAACGGGTCAAACCATATCTTTTTGGTCCCAAAATCCAGAATGTGTTTAAGTTACCCATATTAAACAAGCATACAAGCTTGTCGGGTCAAAACCACACTCTAAACCGGTCTTCGCCTTATCATGCGTTTGAACCGTATCTTCCTCTTTAAAACTAACCGGTCTAAGCATAGGCTTAATTAAAGACCCGTTAGAAATCTAATAGATTATTAAAAACCTTCGTTCCAGATTAAGAGCCCCAGTAGAAGTACTTGTGCTTGCTGAATTGATATACGGCTGGGATTGAATTTATATTTAGCTCAGGTAAATACTCTTAACTTATTTTCCCTATACGGGCTTGGGATACGGTATTATAATAATACCGCTTGGTCGGGTATTGAATGTTTAATCGTATTGTGGTTAAATTATTGAGGTAACCCGTTTTAATCTATATTGTTTGAAATAAAAGCCTTTAGGGGTTAATGACCATGTCCCGGATATCCTTGACATCATTGTATTATAAAATGGCCACGACTTATGCACGGGATGTAGGCATACACCTGACAGTGCATAAGGAAAATGGTATCTCACTCTCTTGTGGGCCTATACTTGTGGTGTGTCTGTTAATTTTGACTCGGTTTCTACATCGGGCCCTGAACGTACAACGAACATGTAAATTTGTATACAAGATTATAAATATAATTGTCCCAAGTTATAAAAGATATTTTTGTGCCTGGTGCATCTAAATCAATTTTCTTAAACTCTTTTTAAAATGAGTCGGTTAATTGTATTTACCAGTGTAAGCTGACGTATTTTCCAAAAAGGTTAAGTGACAGGTACTGAACGTAATTGGCTGGAAGCTCAAGGCGTTAATAAGGAAATCTTGCAAGTTCTAGGCGCCTAAAGTCTGTTGAACAATGTTTATGTTTTAAGATCCGCCTGTGGATCCTTTGCTTTCCGCTGTAATACTTTGATATTACTTTATATTCGGATTGTAATATATTTATCTTTTGCTTCCGCTGTGCATTTATATATTGTGTTGTTTGACTATGATGATATTAACTACGTCACGATACTCCCTACCGGGCCCACCGGTAATATGTGGAAATATCGGGGTGTGACAATCATTTAGCCCGAATTTACATCAATCAACCTTTCATATATAAAATTTAACATTCATATTTCAGTAATCTCTTTCTATGAACCATATTACACTAGAATAATGCTCAAAACCCTAGTGTTTATCAATTTCTCACAAAACCCATGAATCACCTTCAATGTGTTCATGAAATTTCCAGAATTTAGACATGATTTCACATGTTGTTGTCTAGGTTTTACTCCTAGACACTATATCATCCATATTCTATCCAAATGACAAACATGCATCATCAAATTTCGGATTTCCCAAATTCATGAGAATTTCAGGTAGAGAATTTTCATCAAATTTTACATACCTTATAACCCTCTTGCAATGAGGATCACTAATCTCAGCTCGTATTTTGTTTTGGATCAGATTTGAACCTTCAATTTATGAGTTTTGTGGATGTCAGGGTTTTGGAGAACCTGGTCGCCCCCTCCCTCTTGTCTGGTTCGATCTCGGCACACATAAGTGTGTTTAAGTTTTAATTTTTTTGTTTTATCAATATTAGTTTCAAATTAAACACTTTTGGCCCCTCAACTTTTGTTTTTATTTTGTTTTAACCTCTTAACTACTCATAACTCATTATCTAACTAGGTTAATATCATTCCTAGTAAATTTTTATTTTTCTTATTTATTTACAACTTTATTGTATTATAAGAATTCTTATTTTCGGGGTGTTACACTCTGCCTCGTTGTAAGTACTATAACCCTGTTGTTACCCTACACGATCGATTTAGGCCTCCGTAACGCATGTCGGCTCTGCCCGACTCAGTCGTTGGAATTCTGTCTCGTGTGTACACCCGATTGATCTAGGATTCCGTAATGCATGTCAAGGCTCTGCCTGACTCAGTCATTGGAATTATGTCTCGAGTTGTACGGTTAATGTGATTTGGGTTATCTTACTAACACGTGTGCATTGTTTAATTTTAATAGATAATAACCAGGAGATTCCCAGGAACCTTTAGTATTGTCTAAGTAAACAATGTGAGTACATCTGCTTTTTGTCACCTTTTTGTAAATTACTTTTATGAGTCAAAATACTTTACCAAAACCTCAAATGTTTTAAATAACACTTAACAGTAATTGAGTATTTGTGATTCTACAATTACTGCTGGTATGTTGGGGTTTTGTATACATTACCTGAAACTCGTTACTATTGGAATAGTAGCATGACCAACCAGTCAGGAAAGACAATACCAGGAAAAAGGGTAATTGGATAGATATAAGCAAATGTAATTGCGGATGCCCTCAATACTGTAAAAGTGATGAAACCGTTTTGATTAAATTATGATACACTCGCCAGTATTTCTTGCTGATAAAATGGTTTTAAAACGCGTTTCAGGTAACAAAATGTGAAAGCCAATAGAAGCTAGCTGGAGATCACTGAAAGCTTGAAAAAGTGGCTATAAAAGTTAACTAAATAAAAATGAGTTTTTGTTTTCAATAATTTGCGTTTATCCCTACAAATGTATTATCAAATGAACTTGGGTTTTATCCCAATGATTTATTATTATAAAAAGTTTGGTGTTTTACTCTAATAAAAATATTTTCCAATTACGGTCCTAATGTATTCCGCTGCTAAATTAATAAACACAGATACCACCCATCTGAGCTCGCGGCGCCCACTTCCAGGGTAGGGGTCGGGGTCTGCGTCAATGATACACAAGCGGTCCCTCAGTGATTCAAATTTACAAATTTACCGTTAAAAAGCATCTAACAATAATATTGTGTGTAGAATCACATAATACAACCGTACAAAAACATCACATTTACCTATATTTTAAAAACACAATGTATTGAACAATATTTTTTATATTTTTTTACTATAACAAATTATTATATATAGTTTTTTAAATAGTTTTATTATTTAAATATTAAAATAATTGTTATTTTCTTTACTTTTTAAGTTTGATAAACTTGATGTCAACCGATATTTGTATCGAAAATAATGGTTCGTTATCGGTACATAAAGGTAAAAACCAGCACCAGCCTGGTACATAAAACGCCAAAAGGCGGTACCAGATTGAGTTTGATAATCTTTTAGTTCGAGAAATTTGGTACTGCTACCCAGTACCATTTGCTCATCCCTGATCACGGGTACCGTACGAACAACAATGGTATCGTACAACTTTTTTTTAGTTTCAGGGGTAGGGATGAACTCGGTGCCAACTGATACCGAATCGGTATTGGTACCGAAAATACTGGTTACGGTACATGTATATGAAGGTAAAAACCGGTAGCGAACCGGTACCAAGAACGCCAAAAGTCGGTACCGAACTAGTACTTAGGATCTTTCGGTTCAGGAAATTCGGTACCGGTACCCATTACTATTTGCTCATCTCTGACTACGGGTTTCTACCGAACAACATCATTACCATACAACTTTTTTAGTTGATTTTCTTTCGGTTATTTCTTAGTGTTTTTTTTTTTACATTTTCTTTTTATTCTTGTCAGCGGTTCCGTGTGCAATACGCTTGTAGTGATTTCAAACACATATAAACATAGACTAAATAACAAAAAAAAGTTCGCCGCAACGCGGCGACGGTTTTTATAGCTAGTTATATTAAATATAGCAATAAATCTTTCCGATCGTAGATTCACTTAAATAATGTGTGATATCTCTCTACTTAAATAATTATATATATGTTTATAATAACCTAAAAACTAATAGTTCAAATTTTTCCACAAGTATAATGAATTATCTATGATATGTTAATAAACAGACGTGAGTAATTTTATTTCTTCAATCTAGAACATGAATATGTAAAGATTTTTTTCCCGACATATAAGCAACGCGGTCAACGTTAATTATGGCCCTAAAATACATATATCATTTTTTTTCATATATGTTTGTATATTGTATCGAAAATTTGAGTATTTTAAGAGTATTTTAAGAACATAGTTAATTAACTTAGACCATATCAAACTAGACCCATATCAAACCTTATCGAAAACTTTTTATTGTTATAATTTGTACCAATTAATCTACGTGTCTATGTATTGGTTCTAATTTTCGTAATAAGTTTTGCATTAGTATATTTGGTTAAAATAAATTCAAATTACTACATATTAAACAAGGATCCAAACCAGTAGTTGGATCCTAAGCTTCTACAGGAAAGACCTTCGAGCATCGGAGAATCACACGTACTACAAGCAGAATCTACAAAACAGACTACGTCGTTAGCCTCGCCACTGAAAGGGAATTATCCCTGTGGACACCCTCTGACGTTAGGATAAGTATTGATTTTGATCAGAAAAGATAAAAGTTAGAGAGATAGAACTGAGAACAAGATACACGTGGAGAATGAGCTCACCTCTAATTATATTGGATGCTCTTAGATGAGAACAAGATACACGTGGAGAATGAGCTCACCTCTAATTATATTGGATGCTCTTAGATGTTGCCATTCCATGTTTGTATAGATCAACCTTCTAGGTTGACTTATGAAGGATTTGGTATAGGGGTGTACAGGATTCGTTTCGAATTCGAAAAATTCGAAATTCGTTTAAATTCGATCCGATTATCAAGAATTCGTTTCGATTATAAGAATTCGAATTCGATTCAATTCGAGTCAAGTAAATCGAATATTAATCGAATACGAATTTGCAATTTCAAATTCGATTCGATTCGAAATTCGAATAAAAATTATACATTTTCATTTATTATTTTTATATATAATACATATATAACTTTTATTAAGCTATACTATAAATTATTTTCAAAAAAATTTCCAAGACCAAACCCACTACATGACCCATAAGTAAAACCTAAGTATCTATCAATAGATTTCCAACCATAAAAATATTAACTTGTAATGTGGAGTGATTATTCCCGACTTCTCGTTTTGAATTTTAGACTTGTGGTACTTTATTTGTAACTTTTTAATGTGATATCGTGTTTTATGGCTGCATTAAAGTTTATGTTTCATTTTGATAGTTTTTTACATGTTTTAAAGAATCTGAATTAAATCGAATTTATTCGAATTCGATTCGAATTCGAAACTTTAATCGAATACAAATTGGGTTTTTTATTCGAATACGAATTCGAATCGAATTCGATAGGTTTTAATCGAATTCGAATCAAATACGAATTCCAGGAAAAATAAAAATTATTCGAACAATTCGATTCGAATAATTCGATATTCGATTCGATGAACACCCCTAATTTGGTACTTGACCAGAGCTCAACCGGTTCGGGACCATGTCTCTTCACTATAAAAACATGTATTTGTGACTGTTAGAATAATCGTATATCCATCAAAGGTCACTTATCCAATGGTTTGTGTCCGAATTCTTTGGTCACAAAAATATGTGTTTGCAACCGTAATCTTTTGTGTTCCCCAATGAACCTCACTATATATATATATATATATATAGGGCTTGGTTATATAAGAAACTCTATCTTTTTAAGGAAACTATGGAAACCCATTGTGAACCATTGATTAGCTTACATCAAACTTGATCAATGGCTATGATTATTTTGGTATGAATAAAATTAAAAAGAAATAAAAAGTACTGCCATTTAGTACCATGGAAGGGCATTTTCGGAAGTCAACAAACACATTGGAAAACAGAAATCACTGCCATGCAGTAGCCGTCTAATCAAGAACAGCAAACAAAATTCAAAAATTTTTCTTCTTTCACATTATACTCATTGCTCATCTGTTCCGGAACGCTAACACAGAAGCCGATAGCGGCCAACTTGGAAAATGAGGAACTCGTTCATAATATTGTCGTCGTCCGTGAAGATGAAACGATTAAGGAAGATTCAGAGTTCAATTAAAAGGTTAGTTTTGTTGTAATCGGTCATGTAAAAGGTGGTTTTGTTCTACCGATTTATCGGAAAATGGCACCTGAGTTTGTTTTCTTTTATATATTTAGGACTTCGAAACACAGATTAGGGCAAAAAAGGTCTGAGAGCCGTACAGTTGTGATTATATCCGACGAACCCAAGACAGGACCTTCCAAACAACAATCTGACTTTGGTGCGACCCAACGGGAGTTAGGTTAGAATTTTTATGTCTCTTAACATTGTTCAAGGTGATCTATATATGGATAGTGTGTTGGATAAGAAATTGTGCATAACAGAATTTTGTTAGCTGCCTTGCAGTGTATGATGATACCGATAGTGTGTCACCAAGCCATGGGAAAAGACGAAAAGCAGGTAACGGGTAACAAGTAATATTTTTTATAATTTGTATAATGTCTTGTTGGGCTAATCGTTTTCGTTACGAATCTATCGGTGCTAAATGAAGGTTGTGTGGAAAGTTCCTTTTGTTACAATAGTGGCTAATTGCGTATCCAGTTAAATCTGAGTAATATGTTTGAAACTGTAGGGAAGAAAAGCATTGTCGGGGATAGTTCTGGGTGTGGAAATAAAAGAAAACGTGGTTAGTTAAATATTGTTGGCTTTGATTAACATGTGTTAATTGGGCATGACCTTGAAAATTCATTAACATGTGATAATCAGCAGGGGAAAGAAACAGCGCCGATGATAAGTCTGGCAATGTAATGCGAAAAAACCGTGGTTAGTTATTTTTTAAGCCCTTCAAATTTCTGGATGTTACGAATGAAAAATTGTTACATGTTGTAATAGGTGGTTGTAAAGTACACTAATTGTTTGGGTTGCTGTGGTTTCGTATAAAATGTTATTTCAGTAAGTAGGGCAGAAGTGACGGCTACATCGAAGGGTGGGACGTTAAGGACCAAAAAGAAGAAGGGTTCGAAGGACAATGGGAAAGGTAAAGCAGGGAAACCAAAGGTAGTTGGTAACAAACCGGAAAAGGTTCAGAAAGCTCGTAAGCGAGCAAAAAAGGATGAATTTCCAGGCATAAGGACAAGATCTGCACCACTACAGTTTTATAAATGTGTACGGGCATTGACAGAACAACAACGTGACGCAGTCAGGCAAATGGGCTTTGGTCGTTTGCTAACTTTCAGCGTTGATGGTTTGCCAGCTAAGTTAGCTTATTTTGTTGTGGACAATTTTTATCCCGATAAGATGGTGATATGTACGACTGCCGGGGATATCAAGGTGAACAGGAAAGTGATACATAAGTTGTTAGGGATTCCGACTGGTGGACAAAAGATTAGTTCGATTAGTAAGCTGCCGATGCTGATTGATGCCATTGCTGATTGGAGGGCGAGATACCCGGGTGTAATGGTGCCTCCAACAAAGATGGTGAAAATGATAGATGAGTCTGATGGCGAAGACAGTTTTGATTTCAGGATGGATTTTGTAATGTGTTTTGTGGCAGTGCTGGTTGATTGTCATAAACAAAGTTGTTTACGGGAAGAAATCTTAGAGTATCTGGATGACGAAATGGACTTTGCAACAATAGACTGGTGTGACCTTGTTGTAGAAAAGCTGAGAACTTGCAAAGATACCTGGAATCGGCTTGACCCACAAAGTTTCTTCGTCGGTCCTCTAACGATTCTGATGGTAAGTGCACTTTTAATTATTTTAGATAATTAACATGTGTTAGAATACTCGATTATTTCCGGGCTGAACGGATCGTTGTTTCTTGTAGTTGTTGTACGTTGATAACATTGAGTGCACGGGGATGGAGGTAGACAGTGCGGTGTGTCCTTTAGCTTTTTGGAACTTGAAAAGATTGCGAGAGAGAGAAAGGCTTGAAATACTTGCTGGTGGGTTTGGACTAGGACGGTTTAAAGGATTAACACGTCCCAGAAACTATAACGTGGAACACTGGGCAAGTAAAGAGGTAAAGTTATATGCTCTAACATGTGTTTTTTACAATTAGTATATAGTGTTAGTATCAAAATGTTGAAAAACTATTTTCAACAGGAGAGGTTGACGATAGTACGACAGTTAATAAACGTGACAAAGAAGAACAAAGTCAAAATTGAGGGGATGTTAGAATCGCTATTGGTGGAGAGCCATGAAGACGAAGAAGTACAAACGTTGAAGGCAACGTTTGAAAGTATGTTTGAGAAGAAAGTTAGTGAAAGTGAGGATCACGATGACGCGGTAGATTTAGCGTCACACAAGATCAATTCGGTCTTGGGAGATTTGAGAAATGATGAAAGCTTTCACATCAACGAAGGAGAGAACGCTGGTTAGTAACTGTTATTATTTGTGTTATTTAGTTTAATAATTTGGAATCCATTTATCGTTGTGCAAACGATTTCGTAGGGGATGGCATGGACGACGATTTTTCGGATGGGTCACCAATAGCGAGCTTGTACAGGAAGTCGCTTATCCGGCGAAACAAAAAATCAGTAAAAGTAGATTGAAAGCAGTAGGATCTTCAGCAATAGACTTTGATGCCCAAGAAGGTGTGCTGACAATGTTTATGAAATGAACACTGAACCACGTGTTAATGTGATACCTGTTGTGTTGGTTATCATTCTTAAAGTGATCACTGTAACACATTTGACGGGTGTGGCAACCTGTATTGATTGACTAATTTTTTTGGGGTTGCAGCTGATGTTGCGGGCCAATCAATCGTAGATGATGGTGGAGAAGACTATGCTGAAAAGATGGAAGATTGTGGAAAGTCGGGTCAGGTGAGGAGATCTGCAAGAATCGGGAAGTTAAAGCATGTTTGTGAGACAGAAGAAGGGGTTGTGACCCCAAAAAGAAGAAAGACAAATATGAAGTTTGGTGGACAATACACGGATGGTGGCAAAGAAAAAGGTAAATTGTTACATGTATTACCATTTTAAGAGTACGTTTATAGCGCGAAAAGAGTTTATGTACCTGTACTATATGTTATGGAATGAAATGTTTTGTCTAACACATGTTAATGTGACTTTGATCGTATAGTTTAACATTCTATTGTGGTTGCAGCAGATGGTGCGGGGGAATCAAGCGTAGTTGCTGATGGAACTGAGTGTACCGGAGCGCTGGAAGAAGGTGGTATGTCGTTGCGGGTAAGGAGATCTCCCCGTCTGAATAAGTTAAAGGATGCTCCTGAAATGAAAGCAAGCTTTGTGACCCCGAATTGCCCGAAGACAAAGATAAAGATTGATCGGGAAAAAACGGATGATGGACTCGAATCAGGTAAACTGTAACATATGTTACCAGTTTCATCATACATTTAGATTTAGAAGTACACGTTGATGGTGACGCATAGTTTGTTGCTCGTTAAAATTTATTACCCTCTAATATGCGTACGTGTCTGAAACCCATTTAATATTTCTGTGATGTTATAGGCTTCAACAAGTCTGAGAAGCAACTGGAAGAGAGAGAACTGGGGTTTAGTGAATTTGTGGAAGAAACAAATGAAGTCGTCGAAGGTGATAAGAGTGTTCATGAAGCTGGTAATTCAAGTGGAGGTGACTGTAGTATTGGTGGGGCCGAAGAAAATAAAGGAGCCGGAAGCGTGGATAAAAGTGATGCTGAAGAAGTGTATAAGCCGCTGGGTTTAATGCGTGCAATACTGCGTATTAAAGCAGCAGAAGTGCATGATGCTGTTAATGATAAGGACGAACATCTGGTTCTGGATGGCAAAGGAAAGGGGGCTGTTGATGAGTGTGACCGTGATATTAAGGGTACTTATTTATGCAGCTTCTGGTACTAAGTTGTGCATGAGATGTGATAAGAATGTTTTATGCAGCTGAAGAAGGTAAGATTGAGCATGATGGGATGCATTCAACTGATGTAAATATGCAAGGGTGTAGTAGCGCGGTGGTAGACTCTGTCACAGGCGCAGCTTTCGATAAGGACCAGGATGTCGAGGGTAAAGGGAAAGCGGTTGAGGAGGTGTGTCAGCTGGAAAAGAACGGTAAAGATTTTCATGCTCTAACATGTGTTAACTGCTCCCCTACCTGTATCATTTAGTGAGTTAACATGTGTTAATGATATACACAGTCTTCGGAAACCGTTTTATTTTATTAGCCATGTTTAGGCATGTCTAATTTATTCGAAAAATGTTTATGCAACTACAGATAGTAAGATTGAGAATGAAGTTAGGTTTGCAGCTGATGGAAGAAAAGAAGAGAGTGGTGGCGTCGTGTTTGCATCTGTGGAAGGTGCTGTTAATGATAAGGACGAACATGTGGTTCTGGATGGCAAAGGCACGGGGTCTGTTGATGAGTGTGACCGTGATTTTAAGGGTAATTATTTATGCAGCTTCTGGTACTAAGTTGTGCATGAGATGTGATAAGAATGTTTTATGCAGCTGAAGAAGGTAAGATTGAGCATGATGGGATGCATTCAACTGATGTAAATATGCAAGGGTGCAGTAGCGCGGTGGTAGACTCTGTCACAGGTGCAGCTTTCGATAAGGACCAGGATGTCGAGGGTAAAGGGAAAGCGGCCCAGGAGGTGTGTCAGCCGGAAAAGAACGGTAAAGATTTTCATGCTCTAACATGTGTTAACTGCTCCCCTGCCTGTATCATTTAGTTAGTTAACATGTGTTAATCATATACACAGTGTGCGAAGGCGATACGATTTTTGATGAACGGAATTTAGATGGCCCCAATTGGAGTCTTGGAATGACACAAATTGGGGGTGAATTGGACGTGTCACAGGAAATCGGTACGATAGAGCATTAAAGAAACTCAGTATTGATGGGTTAGTAGGAGTCATCTGTAATATACTTATTTGCATTAAACGTGCAGGGTGCACAAGTGGGAAGGTGGATGATATTTCTCGGACAGAAACAGTGCTGGAGCCTTCCGGTGAGCTGAAATACATTCATTTACTGTGAAAAGTGTTGTATTCTTCAATGCGTAACGTGAGTTATTTATTTTATATGTTTTAGGCGATATGGAGGCTACCACAGACTTGAGTATGGTTATAATGGTAGAACCAGTTAGCTCCTATGACCCGGCCCTTGCAATCCACAAAGGGCTAACTGGTCTGGAATTTTGTGGGGGTGATATGAATGATGTGGAGGACAATATTCCGCTTGCAAACCGTGTGCGTATGTTGGATGAGTTGCGGGCCCAAAAACGGAAGCTCCCTTTCAGAGAAAAAGTGGCAGCGGAAGCAAACAGATCACCTTACTATATAAGGTCTGTTGACATGGGGCAGGCAATAACTAAGAAGGAGGCAAATCTGTGGGAGTACATATACGTTGATGAAAGCCCATTGCACTCTTTAAATGGGCATTCTCGTAGGAAGCGGTCAATGGAGGCAAACGTGTAAGTAGAACTGCAACGTGGTTTATTGTTTTATAATAATAGGGTAAACCATGAACCAAGTTCCACACTAGATAATTCGTTATATTTTGATTTTTTCCGCAGGAGGGAACAGGGTTCGTCGTCGGTTGTTGATGTAGATAGTCCGATACACATGGCTGTGTAAGTAGGGGGGTCACCGTACCAAAAATTTAGTAAAATAATAAATAACATGTGTTAAAGTATTCAATTTAATTTATAATTTGTACATCTGAAACCAGGGAGTTGCTGTTTAGAAGCCCTACCCATGTAGAAGCGTCTCGGGCTATGTTCAAGAGTTTAAACGTTGGCAATGAGATCTCAGATGGTATTATCGACTGTTGGGCGGAGGTGCTAAACTTCCAAGAGAAACGGAAATCACGGGGGGCTTACAGTAGGCAATTCTTTGGTACCAAAGTTGTGGTGAGTGTCATGTATATAGAGATTACAGTGTGGCGACTTTTTGAGCTTATTAATTTATCTGTTGTGGTTAAAGTTTCCGTGGATGCTAACAACTGAGGAAGGTGGAGTCGAGGCGCGGATGCACAAGTTTCGGCTTGGAATAAAAGGTGCGATTAACAGCGGTGAAAATGTTCCTGACTTTCGAAATCACGACATTGTTTTCTTCCCGATATTGGAGCACAAACACTTTTACTTGCTAGTGTTTGAGTTACGCGACCCGGGAATTTATGTCGTTGACAATGACAAAGCCCGCCAAGGTCAGTTGATAGAAGATAGTGTCTACTACCTCCACAAGGACACAGCGTATAAGATCGTAAGTTTCTTATAAACTGACAATTGTTGAACAAATAAGTGTGATAATATTGAGCAACTGCTTTTTTATTGAGCATGGCTTGTATATGTGTATGCAGAAAGATATGTTTGTGCAATATCTTCGGGAGGTTGGGAATCCGCGAGCCGATGACATAGAGTACTGCAACATCCAGCGTATGTCGGTTCCTTGGGCGACCACCGCAAACACAACTGATTGTGGGGTCTTCTTGATGCGGCACATGGAGTGCTACATGGGGAAAAACAAAAGTTTTAACTGTGGGTTCAGCATGAGTGGGGCGAGGAAGATGGCGGAGGTGCGAAAGTTGAGAAAGAGGTATGCTGCGCACATCTTATGTTCGGAGGTGAATGTGCTGCTGCCAAAAATCAAGCAGGATTGCCGAATAGAGTAACACGTGTTAGGGGGGTGAAATGGTAGTTACTGTAGCACCAGTGTGCATTAATTGCGCCAGCTTTGTTTCTGGAAACATGTAATGTACTTTGATGGATTTGGGGATGTTGCTTTAAACTTACTGCGGGGTAGGTGTTTTGTTGGGTATGGCATCGTCACGATGTCTTTTTGGGGATAGACTATCTATATACAATCTGATGTTTAGTAACTTGGTAATTCTATACTCTAAAGAATATTGATGTGTTGTTGGATGTGTTAGAATATTATTAATCTAGTTGATTGACGTAGTTGATAATGTTTTAAATGAGGTTGTTTGAAATTATATAAAGGTACGTGTAACATTATAGGAAATGAGAAAATGATGCTTCCAAGGGAACCACTCTTTCTAAAAATGTAGTAGGAATATTGGAAATTGGGGAAAGTAGGTGGCAGAAGTCTACAAACATAGGGGTTGGTGTCTATACCACAACTTTATTGGGAAAGTAACCATTGCTTTTTGGCCCCTTATGGTCACATCAAAGTCAAGTCACAAAGACCTATATTAAATGTACCCAGTTCAAACCTCTATAAGTATTGTGGTGAAGAAACAAAGTCATATTCTGTAATACTTCACCACTTCAGTTAACCATAAACTGTTAGCGGTTCCAAAGTGGTGTAATCTCATGGACCCGTGTAAAGGTAAGGTTACGCCTACCCAACCAGGCATGGAGAAGCGGATGCAAAAGGGGAAGGAAGCATGTGAGGGCCAGTACGGGGTGTGCTACGAAAGAAAAGTGTCTCACAAAAATCGAGAAGACGGGAAAACTGGAGTAGCATCTGGTGACGATGTTGCAGAAAGCGGAACCAAAAATGTAATTCATGTAGCTGGTGTGTCGCAAGAAACGTCACGCCGTAGGGAACACGTTGTTCCAGAAGCTGAAAAGTTGAAGGGGCTACCAGATGAGTTGGTTAGGTTGCTGACGGATCCAGACCATGAATTATGTGGTTGCCCGTTGTGTCCATACTCACCCGAAACAATCCAGTCCTGGTGTTACCATGACCCATGGGAGAGTGAGCGCAGCCCCTCTCCTCTGTACTTTCATGATGAGGAATTTCCCACACCATGATGAAAAGCTTGTTAGAGATGGAGGATAACAATGGGTAGTTAGTATGTTGAAAATGGTTGAAGATGTGTTAACCTGATGACCCTATGTTGTAACAAAACGACATACCAATGTCGTTTTGTTGGTATTTTATTATGTTTTTTTTTTTTTTTTTTTTGTTTTGGCAATCAATGTGTTTTAGACGCGGGGGGTGTAACCTATTAGTAGAATGTGTGTTTAAGTTGGCTAGACGTGAAGTTTAATTCTATAACCTGACGTGGTTTAATATATAAGTTTTTTTTGTGTGGTTAAGACAGATTGTTTTGATCCTTTCAAGGTAAAAGAACCAAGCATTATGGGGGCTAACATGTGTTAAGCATCTGTTTTTATGCCATTGTAAAAAAATAAAACACATAGCCACCAGTATCAAATGTAACACATTGGAAATGATGATCCACACCCGTGAATGGCACAAAAACCATCTTGTACCTATGAATAAAAAATTGATTTGATGTTAACAATATGTAAAACTTTTTTGGGTTAGGGTTGTATACTTGGGGATCAGGCCTAACACATGTTAATGGGGGGGGGTGGGTTTGACTAACCTGTTAGTGCTGTAAGTTGCGTCAAACGCGAGGACATCGCCAAAAGATTTGTAGTTTAGCTTTGAAATCTCATCAGCCCAGAACCTGTTTTTGTGTGGTTAACACAGATTGTTTTGATCCTTTCAAGTTAAAAGAACCAAGCATTATGGGGGCTAACATGTGTTAAGCATCTGTTTTTATGCCATTGTAAAAAAATAAAACACAAAAACACAATTATCAAATGCAGATAATATTTAGATATGCCCATTAATAGCAAATAGAGGTCCCCAAAGAAGTAGGGCTACAAACACAAAAGTGGCCAAGGCCGTAGAGTTTCTTACAATCCTAATTATGGTTAATGGGATCAAAATAGTTCCACCTTCTTACACACGTAACAGAGAAGAGCAGGATGATGTCAAAAGACTGTTACATGTGTGTAAGAAGGACAAAATGAAGAGAGTCTCCCATGACATAGTACTAGAAAACGACAATAAAGATTTTAATCAGAGGGTGAGTCGCCAGAGGCGGTCTGCCTTTGTTTTTCAGCAGCTGCCTTTGCTGCTTTCATTGCAGCCACCTTAAGGCAGTTGCGTGAGTCGTGGTCATCGACATACAGACCACAACGCTTGCATAAACGAAGCTGCTTTGGACGTTTTGGTGGTTTTGCCTTTGCCTTCTCACCGGGCCCAGAAATGCGAGTATGAGTACCACATCCTTTATTGCGTGCAACTTCTGGATTAGCAACTTTGACTGGAATGTTGATTGGCTGTCCAACTATTTCTTCCATTTGACACTCGTTTGATTCATTTTGAATTGTAGACAATGGTTGCTTGGAAAGCACATTGATCTTGAAATCCCTAAGTTGGTCAACCAATTTTGCCAACGAATCCTCATCGGTTCTGGCCACATCAACGCATTCAGTAACGAGGTCGAGGATTTCATTCCGCATAACGGACGGTGCGTGTGGGTTGACTCCGTATCGGCTGGAAATTGAAAAAACCTGTTTGGGGAGGGCATCTCGACGCCACCTATCGTTTATGTATTGTGGTGGAATCCTTTCAACATTTTTCAATCGATAGACGCAAAAGACATGGCGACACAGATATCCGATACGTGTGAAATTCCTGCATGAGCAACTGGCGGATTGGTCTACAGTGTTATACGTAACCTGTTTTGAACATAGACAGCAAAAAAAGAAAGCCCTTTAGATCTAACATGTGTTAGAGGATGTGTAATAATGAAATTGCCTAACATGTGTTACCTGATAGACGTTTGTGATGTTGTTCCTTTTATCCAAATGAGTGACGTCTATCAGAAGACTGGAATTGCTGGACTCGGTTTGGTTTGTGATTTAGCATAAAAACTTCCCTTTAATTATCTCTTTTTGAACTTGCGCGAAAACAGCGTTTGTGTAAATGGTGAACGCGTGCTGTTCTATCGCTAAATCAGTATTGCCAGTGAACATCGTGGATGAGGTTTTGTACTCCGATACACGTTGACGATATCGTTGGCTGTCTACCCTATTTTCAAAGCACATCATAAATTGTACAAGGGTGTTTGCGCTTGTTGAGTTGACCTTGAAGGCAGCGTTAGAGCTTTCGCAGCGGGAAGTGGTCTTCATTAAGCAACACATGGGCAGTTCCCTGAAGTAGGCTGGTACCCAGAGATGTTTGATGTTGTACATGTCGTTCAACCAGCTGTGGTCTTGAAGCCCAAATGTTTGTAGGAGGTCATTCCAGCGGGACTCAAACGTTTCAGGTTTGATATAAACATTCCAAACCAACCGGTGAATGCAGGACCGAAGATCAGTGTTATCGAGAACGTCGGCAGAAATCTGAAAAAAGTTAATAGTTACTAACACGAGTTAGATTAAAAACAGTTTGAGAAGACATATAAAAATTGTGTTATGTTGGATAACACATGTTAAGGGCTAACAAATTAAGCTAACCTTGGAGGGTAGTTTTTTCATTATATGCCACATGCATAGACGGTGTCGTGATTCGGTAAAGACCATAGGAACAGCTTGTAGCATGGATGGGTCTTGATCACTCAGCACGAGAGTTGGTTGAGTACCGTGTGCCTTCAAGAAAGCCTTAAGCAACCACACATAAGATTCAATGGACTCGGTTGATATCAAACCCGCTCCAAATGTAACACATTGGAAATGATGATCCACACCCGTGAATGGCACAAAAACCATCTTGTACCTATGAATAAAAAATTGATTTGATGTTAACAATATGTAAAACTTTTTTGGGTTAGGGTTGTATACTTGGGGATCAGGCCTAACACATGTTAATGGGGGGGGGGGGGGGTTTGACTAACCTGTTAGTGCTGTAAGTTGCGTCAAACGCGAGGACATCACCAAAAGCTTTGTAGTTTAGCTTTGAAATCTCATCAGCCCAGAATACAGAAGACAACTTTCCATTTGATACAGTGTAATCAAAATAGAAGTTGGGTAGGTTGTCAAAACGCTCACGCAGGCGTTCAAGGAAAACTTGTGCGTCGCGTTCACCAATAAAAATTCGCAACTGGTGGCTCCAGTTTTTAAAATCCATCGGAGTCCCATTGACATTGTGATGCCCTCCTTTTAAAGCAACAAGACATCTATAAGCTCTCATTGGTCCGATACGGTTTAGACTCATATTGTGAATGAATTGTTTCGTGGAGAATGACAGCTTCCGTGATATCTTGCTAAGATCACGGTTGTAACTCTCAACAAGTTCATGATTATGAATATCATTGAAACTCAGAAGTGTGTATGAATCATTCGAGATTGAGACTAGTATGCTTGCCTTACGGTCACACCATGTGAAGTTGGTCCTCCGGTGCTTAACAGAAGATTCATCTAGGGTGTCAAATTTCCTCTTGGGTTGTGGTTTTCCATATTTTGAGCATCGAAGATACTTGTGTGTGGGAATTCCATTCCAGACTTTAGTTTGCCCTTTTTTTACAGAAAAACCTGCTTCAAACGCATAAAGTTCATACATCGAAAGAACATCCGCAAAAGTTGGATAAGATTTCCCACACACTGGTATGAACTTATCAGCGACATTAGGAATCCAGTAACGGGTTCCCTGAGGGGTATCAAAAACAAAGTATGGATTCGATGGCCCTGCATCATAAAACGAAAAAGGTTAGGAATCTGCTATACATGGCATGACAAAAGGTTAGAAATCTGTGATATGAGAATAAAGTGGGCTCCCATGTAATATATACAACCGTCTAACTGGCCGCGTGATGATTCAGCAAACATAGAAGGACCATACGGTGATCCAGAAACAGCAACAGTCATGTCCTGCATATGGGAATCTTGGGATGCTACATGTGAACATTATGGAATATGTTTGAACAATGCCATATCTGGGGAAGAAAAAAACAAAACCAAAGTATAGAAAAAACAAACCTTCTTCATTATCCATAACCTGGTCATCATTAAACGCGCTGTTCATGAAATTGTTGGATATCACAACATCCGGGGATCTAACAGGGGCTTCAGATGACCGAGAACAATCAACATGCATATAAGTGTATACAGAAGCTTCGAATGGAACAAGTGAACATGGACATGCAGTATAGTTTGGATTATTAGATTAAAAAGTTGTAAAAGACAAACAAAACAGGACTTCGTGAACAGTTAAATTAAATATATGGACAAACCTGGAGCATTAAATTCCTCATCATTTTGGAAGTCGCTGCAAAAGAACCGGTTGGGGAAACTATGGACCGGCGACATTGATTGTGAGGTTGGTGGATTTGTCTCCATGGATATTAATGGAGGAATGAAGAGGGGAGTAGAAGATGAATATGTAGTTCTGTTGAAAGAATATATAAAATGAGAAATTGTAAAAGAAATATGGGGGTGGGTGCATTGTACAAAATGAGTTGATGTGCATTAAATGCTGATGTCAATTCAACAAGCTCATAATATCTTGCCTAACTCAAATTACATATATAACCTTCCATCAAAAAGTAACTAGAAGTGGCAGTGGGCTACGTGGCTAATTGATGGCCACTATTATAGTTTGCTAAGTTTTCTAAGAATATGGGGTTTCTTACTAAGCATTATCCTATATATATATATATATATATATATATAGGACAAAGATCCGTTAGGAACCACCCCTTATTGCGAGAACCGCGAGAACCAGTGTGAACACAAACAGTAATTCCTAAAAAAATCTAAAAAACACCCAAAAAAAAATTTTTTTATTTTTTTACTATTTTTTTTAAACAATCGCTATATTTTGTTAATAAAAAAAATTAAAAAAAATTTTCAAAAAAAAAAAAAAAAAAAAATTTTGAGTAACAGTTATCCATGCACATGTGCATATGTGTCGTTTCTTTGTCAAATTCCGTAATTCATTACAAATAATAGTCAATTGCACTTTCATTTACACTACTACGTGTAATACACTATTTTTTACATTACCAATGTTAGAAATGCACATGTGCATCTATATGTATCAACAGGAAATAAGGTGTTTTGGTACACTACTTTCTCTTTCATCTATCATTCCATCCATAATACACAAGCATGCACATGTGCATTTTTGTCATTTCTTTGACAAATTCCGTAATTCATTACATATATTAGACAATTGCACTTTCATTTACACTACCATATGTAATACACTACTTTTTACATTACCAATATTAGAAATGCACATGTGCATTCATATGTATCAACATGAAATAAGGTGTTTTGGTACACCACTTTGAATACACTTTCCCTTTCATCTATCATACCATCCATAATACACTACCATTACCTCCTACCATCCATAATACAATACCATTACCTCCTACCATCCATAATACAATACCATTAACAATATTTTCACTTTATTACATGTATGTAAACACCATTTATACCATCCAATCAACATATTACATAAAAAATTGACAACTATAACCAAACCATCAACCACTAGATATAACCAACCAAAAAACATGTATATGGGTCTACTTCTCCATTCAAAATCACAAACTTTTTGTACCAAAACACGTTATATCATGGTTATACCTAATTATGCGCATGTGCATTTTGAATATTGGTAATGTAAAAAGTAGTGTATTACTAATGGTATTGTAAATTAAAGTGCAATTGTCTATTCCTGATAACGTATTACCGAATTTGTTGAAGTAATGGTACATATGCACATGTGCATGGATAACTCTTACTCGAAAAAAAAAGTTTTTTTTTTTTTTTTTTTTTTTTTATGGGAACGAAATATAGCGATTTTTTATTAAAAAATATTAAAAAAATTAAAAAAAAATTTTGAGTGCTTTTTTGATTTTTTTTAGATTTTATTTTGTGTTCACATTGGTTCTCGCGGTTCTCGCAATAAGGGTGGTTCTCGCATGAACCTTACCCTATATATATATATATATATATATATAGGGGAGGGTTCATTGGGGAACACTAAAAAAGTGGGGAACAGCGGGGAACCGACTCAAACGAACCCCGATTGGACTCATTACAGCGGCGTTGGAACCGGCTCATCGAACCCTAACTAAGATCTCTTAACCCTAAACCCTAAATCCTAACTCCTAAACCTTAAACCCTAAAGCTAAAAAATAAGCTAAACCTAAGTTAAACCGTAAAATCTAAACTATAAACCCTAAAGCTAAACCCTAAAGCTTAACTCTAAAGCTAAACCCTAAAGCTAAAGCCTACACCCTAAGGCTAAACCCTAAAGCTAAACCCTAAAAGCCAAACCCTAATATATTTAGGGTTTAGGGGTTATGATTTAGGGTTTATGGTTAAAAGATCCTAGTTAGGGTTCGACGAGCCGGTTCCAACGCCGCTGGAATGAGTCCAATCGGAGTTCGTTTGAGTCGGTTCCCCATTGTTCCCCACTTTTTTAGTGCTCCCCAATGAACCTCACACTATATATATATATATATATAGGGGATGGCTAAAATGAGAACCACCTCCAGTTGTAAGAACCGTGAGAACCACTTTCTAACCATTGGATCAAGTAGATGGATGGATGAGATTAAAAGTATTAAAAAATAATATTAAGTATTTTTTGTCTTATTATGTCTTTTATATTTTAATCCAAAAGGGTATTTAAGTAAAATTACAATATTTTGTCTTTTTACCTTTATTGTTTTTATTACTTTTTAGTATTATTATATTAGATTCTTATTTTTTAAACTTAGTTTTTTTTATTAAACATTTTCATATTCAGATTTATTTACAGATTTTTACGTTTAACGTTTTACGTTTTTACGGCCAGCCTATTCACGCCTCGTTTTTTGACGCGCCGTTTTTACGCCCGACTTTTTCACGCGTCGGTTTTAAACGTTTTACTCCCCGGTTTTTTACGTTTTACGCATCGGTTTTTTACGTTTTACGCGCCGGTTTTTTACGTTTTACGCCCCGGTTTTTTACGTTTTACGCATCGGTTTTTTACGTTTTACGCGTCGGTTTTTTACCTTTTACGCCCCGGTTTTTTACGTTAACATTTTTTCCGTTTTGCGTTTTACGTGTCGGTTTTTTACGTTTTACGCGTCGGTTTTTTACGTTTTACGCGTCGGCTTTTTACGTTTTACGCCCCGGTTTTTTACGTTAACATTTTTTCCGTTTTGCGTTTTACGTAAAACATTTTATGTTTTGCGTTTTACGTAAAACATTTTATGTTTTACGTTAAACTTTTTATGTTTTTAAATTTTATGTTTTGTGTAAAACTTTTTACGTTTTAAGTTTTACGTTAAACTTTTTACGTTTTACTTTTTTAAGTTTTACGATAAACTTTTTACGTTTTACGTAAAAGTTTACGGGTGAACTTTTTTTCCACAAAAACATTTTTACACGAAAAGTAAAAGTTTACGGTTGAACTTTTTTTTTCACAAAAACTTTTTTTACACGAAAACTTGTTTACGCAAGACGAACGCACCCATAAATCGCAAAGTCGGTAAGTGTCTCGGATAGATTTTTATCGTCATCGACGGGGGAAAAAGAATATAAAAAACCAACAACAACAACAAAATAAAAGTGTATCTCGAAAAAAAAGGGTTTGGCTCAGATTTTTTCCGATAATTAAAAGGCTGCAAAGTGGGGTTGCGGGTTCAAAAACCTACCCTCCACCATCGTTGCCGCGCCATCGTCATCAAAAATCTAGTTTTTTTTTTTTTTTGCATCATCGCCACCCAAAAACCCACAGTTAAAAAACTCAAATGTCAACAGACAATTGATTCCCCCACCTGCAACAAACCACACTTCAAAATCAAGTGGTATGAAACCCCATCACAGATTCAAATTCAAAAAATTTATACAGAATTCAAAATAAAAAATTCAAGAAACCATACTTCAAATCGACCAGCAACAAGTGGTATGAAACCCTACCAAAAACCCAGATTCAAACCCACATATCAAAAATCCAACAGGAACATGAACATCATTCAAAGCACAAGATCAAACCCAACAGGAACATGAACATTCAAAATGACCATGAACAACATTCAAACCTAGAAGGAACATGAACATCATTCAAACCCACCGGTCTCCCCACAAAACCACCACCGATCAAATCACCAGAGAATCAAAGAACACAGAACAAAACACCCACCAGAGAATGAAAATCAAAAACACATTCAAAAACAAAATGTGAGATTGCAAATAATAACATAAACAAGATCGAACCTTTGGACCCCCACCAACCATCTGCACCAGAACCGACTCCCGAACACCCCACCGCCATCACCGTCTTCCGCCACCGACCACCACCGACCACCAACACCTCCCACCAACCATCTGCACCAGATCCGGATCTTTTCTCTTCATTGAATATGGGATAAGAAAGGGGGCGGCGAGTGGGGGCGGCGGTGATGGTTTTCTCCGGTGATTAGGTTTTGAAGGAGGGCGGCGGTGAAGGTTTACTCCGGCGGTTAGGTTTTCTCCGGCGAGTTTCATGTCTGGTTTGGGAGAGATGAGAGAAAGATGAACATAGAAATCCTATTATATCTTCAAAAATATGAAATGAAGAGAGAGATGGACATAAATGAGAGATGGACATGTGAAGTCTGCAACTTTAATTGAAACACAGAGGAGAGAGAATAATGATTAGACACTAGGGGGTAAATGACCAATATACCCTTTGAGTTGGCATAACCTGATTGGTTGAGATGGTTCTCACGGTTCTTACAACTGGGAGTGGTTCTCATTTTAACTCAATCCTATATATATATATATATAGGGAGCCGCTAGAATGAGAACCACCACGAGTTATGAGAACCACGAGAACCGCGTCCCGCGGGTGGCCGTCGGCGACGAAATTTTTTTTACACCTAGATCCGTATATTTTAGTGGGGGGTTTAAATTTTCGGTTCAAACGGCGCGCCCGAGGGGGTAGTTTTTTACGCCCAAAGTTTGGTAAAAAAAAAATAAAAATTAAAAAAACCCAAACTTTGGGCGTAAAAAACTACCCCCTCGGGCGCGCCGTTTGAACCGAAAATTTAAACCCCCCACTAAAATATACGGATCTAGGTGTAAAAAAAATTTCGTCGCCGACGGCCACCCGCGGGGCGCGGTTCTCGTGGTTCTCATAACTCGTGGTGGTTCTCATTCTAGCGATCCCCTATATATATATATATTTCTCCCAAATACAAATTTTTGTATAGGAATTTGAAATTGACTAGATTCAAACCCTTTTATGTTCAATCATATATTCACCACACCCATGACCCAACATTTTCTGGATTTTATAGACTTGTATCGAGTCCAATATTGTCATTAATTTGCTTGAGTCTCTTGAGTCTTGTCTCACATATTTGAATAGTTTTGTTTTATCGTCAAATGGTTTTGTTTATTTTGGAACATTGACTTCTTTAGAATTAATTTTCTTTATGTATACATTGTATTTGTTTTGTTGTCATACCACTAAATTTAACTATTGAATTGTATACAATCATATGATATGGTGTTGGTGATAGAGTGTCATTGACTTGGATCGATTCCAATATTGTCATTTGCTTGAGCCTCTTGAGTCGTGTTCACATATTTGAATAGTTTTTGTTTTATTGTCAAAAGTTTTTGATAATTTTGGAAAATTTAATTGAATTAGTTAGATTTAATATTCTTTATGCATTCATTGTATTTTGTGTTGTTGTGATAACCTTAAAGTTAACTTTTGTATTGTATACGATTAGATGATGTAGTACGATGGTAAGGTGTCAACCCTTTAGATGGAGGATTCAAATCTTGTAAGGTACAGATAGATATAAGCAATGTTAGTTTGCTGTTAAAAATAGATTGTCTATTAAAACAATACACTTTATATAAAAAAAATTCAAGCTTAATAAATAAAATATTTTTAAGCATAAATTATTGTCAATTACAATAGTATAAAGGGAATTGGTTTCTAAGGTGCATGAATCTATTTTCTCACAAAAGAGGCTAAACTAAGGGTAACTAATAAACACAATTAGGTTGTTTAATTCAACCATCTTTTGTTTGGAGTCAATAAGTACCAACAAAAGAAAGTGTACCTAGATTTTAATCAATATATGGTCTCTCCACTCCTTGTTATATGCTTAACTGAGGGATTTATCGATCTTCTTATATCGGTTTGTTCATTACAAATGGAATCGCTTCCAAAACTCGATATTATATAATAAAGTCGGTATCATTTTGTTAAAAGATTTTTTTTCAAAAGTGCTAACGCATATCACTACTTGGATCTTCTATATGTTATCAAAAGCTACACTTTTCGAAAGTGCTAAAGCATATCAATACTTGGATCTTCTACATGCTATCAAAAGCCACACTTATCGGTCACAAAGATTTTGAACCCTATTAACACTTTTGAGGGTTGATACTATGTGGGTTTTCTTTTGTTCTTATGAAAAAATAGCAAAACAATTATATATATTTTTATGAATTATTAAATGACGTAAATATATATTTTTATGAGTTAATAACTGACGTAATATAACAGTCACTTCTCAGTTATCACTATTAAAAGGGTATTAGACTATTGGGTATGGGGGAGGATAGTCTCCAAAGGACTACCCGCCACGTAGGCGCCACGTAATCACGGGAGGAGGATAGTCTCTTTGGTGACTACCCAAGGGTGTGGGAACTACCCCACTTTAATAAAAAACAATATATATTCAGGAGAGAGAGAGAGAGGGAACAATGAAGGTGGCCCACCACTTGCCCCGTCTTCACCGTCGGAAATCCGACGCTTTTGCCGAGCCGGGCCCCTTGGGGGCAGTGTTGGACGAGCCCAAAAGAGGGGACGGGCCTGTTGACGGTGCCCATACCCAACCGCCTTATTGTCTTTAGATGTAAAACCATTTCATTTCATTTCATTTCAATACATACAAAAGAAATGGACGGCGGGAATAGTATTGTTAAAGTGGTTGGCCAAAAGTGGCGGCCACTTTGTTGTTTTTATTTTTATTTTTTTTAATTTAATAGTTATTTATAGGTCTTGCAAAATTACAGTTTTATCCTAAGTTTAAAATTAGGGAAAATCACGAAAATAGCCAAGTCAACGCCGTTATTTCAATTTTGGCCATGTGACACCCCTCGCTGAGCCGTTTCAGCATCTTGAAACGGCACAAGATTCCCCTTTAACGGCCAGCCAACCCTAGATAGCCACGTGTCCGACAAAGCCTGTAACGGCTTGAGGTTGCTTCTGAAGACGCCACGTGTCCGACATTGTGGAAAGATCTTAGCCAAGCCGTTACAGTCGGCTGCCGTTGAAAGATCTTAGCCGAGTTCTTTCCACGAGCCAAGCCGTGTACTTAGGTTCCAGCCGAGCCGTTACCCGTACACACGTGGACCCCAGCTCTGCATGCCAAGCCGGTTCAGCTGATTCCGAGCCGGTTCCTTTAACTGTCCAAGCCGTCTCAACTGCTCCAGCCGGTACACCTGGCGCCGAGCCGGTACAGCTGACTCTAATGCCGGTTCAAGCTGTGGTTCGAGCCGGTTCAACGTGTCCGAGCCGGTTCAATGGATTATTTTATTTATTTATATTTTGGTATATATTTGTCTGATTTATAGGTTATCTTTTGTAATGAACTTACCAACTTAGAATTATGAAGATTCGTTTGGTTGTATACACCGGCGGAAAGTGGGAAATCGTTAACGGAAAGTTGGAGTATGTTGCTGATGCTGATTCAAGTAGACGTGGTTTAGAAGTTGAACCCAACCTTTCATACACTGGTTTTCTAAGTAAAGTGTCAAACATGTGTAGTTCTACAAACATTACGAAGTTATCGTATCGTTTATCTTCCTTTAGTGATCTAATCGATATAATAAACGATGATGATGTTGAAATGTTTTATAATTTTGCTATGGAAAATATTTTTGAAATTTATAAATTATATGTTGTTGAAGGGTTTTGTCCTGGGTCATCTAGTTTTTCTTCTCCAAAAAAATTTACAGTTCCTGATTTGAATCTATATACTGACGAAGAAAACTATGATGTTTTAAACGACTACCAGCCAACTCCTGATAATTCATTTGAAAATTGTTTGCCATCTTCATCAATTACTTTTGAACAAGGGCACGTATTTAATAACAAATAAGACATGAAACTTGAGTTGGGAAAAAAAATGTTTGTTAGAACGCTTTGAGTTTAAAGTAGATAGATCTTCTAAAACACGGTACGAAGTGTCATGTTTGGTGGACGGATGCGTTTGGCGTTTTCGTGCATACAGTTTTGGGGATAGTGGGGTGTTTTTTGTTAAGAGTTTTAACGATAAACACACATGCTCGAAGACGCTAACGTACCCACATCTTCGTCAGGCAAACCCAAAGGTTGTTGCTCACTATTTAAAAGAACCTTTAAAAGACAATGGTAGAATATATCGTTGTAATGAAATAGTGAAAGATTTTAGACAAAGATTTCAAGTTGAGATAACCACTAGTCAAGCTTGGCGTGGAAAAAGTCTCGCGCTAGAGGTTTTACAAGGAACAAGCAGAAATTCGTTTGCAGAACTACCATTTTACTGTTACAATTTAGAGCGGGTAAATCCAGGTTCTATCACTCATATCAAGACTGATGACGAACGTCGGTTTGAAATGGTCTTTGTCGCGATTGGTGCTGCGGTAAGTTATAGCAGTCTCTGTTTTTTTTTCGTCAAAATACATCTTGTTGACGTTTTTTAAATAATTTTGTTTCAGATTTGTACCTTTATCCGTAATCTAAGACCGGTGGTGATCATTGATGCTGCACACCTAAAGGGTGAATTTAAAGGGACGTTATTTTTAGCAGTTGGGATGGATGGAAACAACCAAATTTTACCAATTTCCTATGGAATAGGAAAATCAGAGGATGGTGAATCTTGGACATGGTTTCTGTCTAAGCTTAAAGAATGTATCGGTGAAATACCTGACATGGCGATAATATCGGATAGAGCGAATTCTATACACCTAGCTGTTAGAAATGTCTTTCCACATGCTTATCACGGGTTATGCTGTCGTCATTTAATGATGAACCTCCGTTTACCATCTGATAAAAAAAAGGAAAATGAGAAGCTGTGGTGGAAGACATGCAAATCCTACCGATTGTCTGATTTTAATGAGTCATTTGATGCTCTTTGTCTTGCCGTTCCTAGGGTACGTCGCACTCTAACAAGTATTGGGTTTGGTAGATGGGCAAGGGCGCATTGCCCAGGCAATCAATATCATTATATGACATCTAACAGCGCCGAGTCTATTAACGCTTTATCTAGACACTCGCGTAAAATGCCGGTAACGCAACTCTTAGAGTTCTTCCGGCAATCTGTACAAAAATGGTTTTACGATCGCCGCTTGCAAGGTATTTCTGAAAAACATTTACTTACACAATGGGCACAGAAGAAAATTTTTAAAAAAAATTGAAGGGTCTAGAAGCTGGACAGTTGCTGGGATTGGGTTAAACAGTTATTCTGTCGCAGACAGTGGAAAGGGGGGTTTAGTTGACTTTGTTAATGGAAGTTGTAGTTGTCGAGTTTGGCAGGTTTCTGGTTTACCTTGCGGGCATGTTATTGCCGTGTCAAAATTTTTAGGTGAAACCGACTGCAGTAAGTATTGCTTCCCGTGTTACTCAAACGAAGTCTATAAAAAAACTTATGAAGAAGCGATTAATCCTCTTCCTCATAGATCTGAATGGGAGACTCCAGAAGACCTTATCAATCTTCAACCGCCGCATATGACAAAATGCCAGGCCGGTCGTCCTCGAGAAAACCACCGTATCTTATCCCTCGGGGAAAAACCTACTCCCCTGTATTGTTCCCGGTGTAACTCCTATGGTCATCATCGGGATGTCTGTCGGCAGCCCATGCCGTCAGAAATTCATACTCGCAAAGGCCCAGACAAAGGGAAAGGGAAAGAAACTGATAATACTTTAATTTGGGAGACTTTTAATACACAATCTCCGTCTAATTATATGTATCCGTCTTTTAACCTAGGAGACTTTTAATACTTTAATTTATTTTGTGTATTTCAATTTCTCAAATAACGTAGTAAGTCTATTTAGTTTCAAATAATTAATATTGAAAATCATTTCATTACAATAAGTTATTATTTTTTATTATATTACATGCATACATAGAACCATTAAACATTAACAGGTGTGAAGCGCCCGGCGTATAGTTCATCTGCCATGTATCGTCTGTATCTGAAACAAGCATCCTGAAGGTTTCCTTCGTTCCATGTTAAAGAAAGATCCCGATCAAGTTTTTCCATTAGCATACATATGATGACTCCTGCATTTCTGCCAATACGATCTGTTTGATCAGGCCACACGAAATCCCCTACTATTTGCATGGCACGCGTCTCATATATTTGTGAGTGTTGCCAGTACGATATACGTCCGAGAAACCACAAAAATAGAGATTCAAATTCTAGTACAATTTGATGTACTCTTTTGTGTACGCAAAATGAGTCTCCGCAATTAATCGTGTCACAACTATTGGCAAAAAAAAATTTAATTCTAGTGACTTTAGATTTATTTTAAAAAGCAACCAATTTTGATCCTTGTCCGGTATAGGAATGTATACCTGCAAAAAATGAATAATCTTGTTAAAAATAAACATATATTTTCACTTTTATAGATATTATTTATTTTATAACTTATATTTGTTTGTTTTATTTAAGCATGGGCTGTTAGTGGGTTTGTTTTATTTAAGCATGGGCTGTTAGTGGGCTTGAGGCTGGTGGGCTACTCGTGGGCTGCTCGTGGACTCGTGGGCTGTTAGTGGGCTGGAAGCATAGGGTTCAAAACGCTTCAGAAACAAAATATTATAAAAAAACAATATTATTGTTCTTTTAGTTTGTAAATATTACAGCAAACACGTTTTAAACACATGTTTAAGTTCTTATTAAAAAAAAACACTGACATTTAACTAATAACCGGAATGGTCTTCTGATTCAGAATCATACTCGTCTGACTCTTCCATTTCCGCAAAATAAGCTTCAAAACGCACTTCGTCGTACAGTCTTTCGAAATCCAGTTCCTCCTCTGAGTCTTCGTCAGCAGTAGCCGTCAAACATTGTTGTGGAATAATCTGGTCCAAAGGACGTTGTCGTTCATCGGTGCTTCACGTGTTGGCTGTTGCACCGGGTTTGGGGGGTTACGAGTTTGGGAATTGTTTGGTTCGGGGTTATCTGAGGGTGGGTTTGGGTGGTTAAATGTTTGGGAAATGTTGACGTTGATATGAATGTGTAGATGAATGTTGTGTTCTTGATTCGCCATGAGGTAGAAAAAAGGGGGATGCCAATTGAGTAGTGGAGCAACATGTGTTTAAATAGGGGTGTGGAGTAAGAACGAGCCTTGTGCTTTGGTATATATGGTATAAGTATTTACAAAGTAAAAGAACAATAGATATAAAATCTTTATAAAAAATGGATATAATAAAATAAAAAAATTGATTAAGTATACCGTATCAATTTCCCAGAATGGAGGATATGTTGCTGTAGAACCATCTCCGTATCTGGTTGCATCAATATCTTGTTCATTTAACATGTCGAAGAAATTTGGAGGTAGAACTGTCCAACGATAATCGTTTGACGACAGCGTTCTTGAATTTATTTCAATCTCTCGTTCATACATGAGTTTGTTACACCATGCTTTTACGTGCTAAGAAATAACGGTAAATTATTTAATACAAAAATAATGAAACTGATTTTTATTCCGAAAATATTTATTATTAAGGTACCGTTTTTTGAATAAAACCCGCTCCAGTAAATCCAAGCAGTCCCCCCCCACCAAGCTTTTCCTAGTGCTGTTGTCCCTGTGTATGAAGAAAAGCAAGTAGTATTATCCCCATCGTAGTAAAATTCAAGAACATTTGGAGACCACTGGCGATTCCGATCATGTTGATTGATCCAAACTGTGTGTTGTACGGAAGGAGGAATGCTTGTCATTGGTAAATGTTTTATAACACATATGTCTTTGTATAAAGGTGGAACAAACATATATATAGACATAGGCAGCAGTACAAATTCATTTAATTTTTAAAAGAAACAATACAATTATCCTACAATTACGGGATCTTCATCATCATCATCAAAGACTTCACTTGTACTATCGGGTAACACGGAATCATAAAATAGTAAATTTAGTTGACGTCTCATTCGTTCCGCTGTTTTCTGAGTATCTTCATCATCGTTCAACGGTTTTTTATTTATCAACCTTTCAATAAATATGCAAACCCAAACTCCACAGTCTCCCAAAGGTCCGGACTGCTGAGGAGCATCGGTCGCGTAAATAACTTCGAAGGGGTAATATAACGGTAGTGGTATGTGGGCATTATAACCATGAATTCGTAGCCAATGGTCAAACACAAAATTTATATGACACACCACTTCCGTTCTTTCCTTTTCCAAAGCATGTAAAAGGCTAAAACAGCAACAAATTAACACAGTTAGCAACATATATTTTGGAGTACTAATCAGTTAAATCGGGTTAATACCTGTCGTATATCGTCAGCTTGTAATGTACAAGGTTGAAAACGCCTAAAAACCAGTGAAGGCCTTCTATAAACAACGGTACGTAAACCTATATAATTATTACGCAAAATATTAAATGAATTCAATAAGAAATACATTTATCTAGTAATTAATATGTTCGTTCCACATTACCTCGTCAACAGTATGTATTGATGGAAAAGGTTCAACCTGCCCAGTGAAGTAACCTTTACAGTTCTGGTCGACGGACCGCGATCGAAAATAATTCTGAAAATATGGGGGTAGAATACTCCAGCGATCACTTTCTTTTCTTGAATGATACAAATGGATCATCCACCCAAATATATGTTGTTAAACTTGATAAGTTAGTTTGAAAACAATATACAAAAAAATATAAATTTATTTATTTTATGGTTGTTATATACAGATGCCATTACTTACATCATCGCTTAACCAGCCGCTACCTTCCTGGCCCAGCAACGACCCCCAAAATTTTGGACCGACATAATTCCCCACTATTAGGGAAAGATGTTTACTTCCGCTATTTGGATACCACGTCTTGATGAACTCAATTTGTCTATCCTCATTCCTTAACCTTTGGGCTTGTTTTTTTTCAATCTTTTGTAAGCCACATACGGGGATAGCAAAGCTGATGCGGGCTTTACAAGCCTTTCGGATCGTCTCATTTTGATTAATTCAGGATCCTCATTCTACAAATATTATATATACGTATTAATTTCACTTTATAAAATATATTTTAATTAACTTTCTTTTACACAATTAAATCGTACTGAAATTTTATATATTTATAGTGGTAATATAAAAATATGACCAGTAGTTAAAATATATAAAATGAAAAAACTTACAACATGTACGTTCACCATGGGGCTCAAAGAGACGTGGTATGCATTATCGGCATTATCGTAATTGATAAATGAATCTGCAACAGCCTACAACAAAGCATGTCAGTTAAATTAACGGTTATTAGTAGATATTGTTATTATAAAATAAAAAAAAATATTCAGAAAGCACATTACATTATCACTCTGAGTGTGTGCCTGTTCTTTTGGCGTTCGTACGGGAGTCCTGACAGTTTTTTGTTTTGGGGAACAACGATATGATTGTGAAAACTCTGACATGAACATATCAGTCAGTCTCCGGTTGTTCTCTAGCAGCCTCTCGTCCATGAGTGATCTAAATTGTGAAATCAGCTCATTCTCGTAATTTGCTCGAAACGGGGTCATAGGGGGAACAAAAATTTGTTGTGGAATCTCCTGTCGATCCGATGCCCGATTATAACCTTCATTCGCCCCATCGTCACCAAACAAATTGTTTATTGCAGACGCTATATGTTCTTGTGTGTTTACACCGGGGGCAGCCTGCATTTCTGGTTGAATTGGACCCGTGAACCCTGTGGGCATTTGAATGGGTATTTCCGTGGGCATTTGAATGGGTATTTCCATGGCCATTTGAACCGGATTCTCGCCCGGCATTGCACTGGCATACATCCGACGTTCAGCGTCTAAATAATCTGAACTAGACAAATACCACGCGCTTTGCAACTCATTTTCAGTGGGCAATATAACCAAAGACGGCCTATATTCACGTCTCTGCAATGTTATAAATAACAAAAAAAATTAATAAAATAATAATATTTCTCTCTCCAATTTTAGTCCTTGTTCGTTTGTCAATTTTGCAAATTTAGCCCAAAACTCATATTTTTTGCAAAATGGCAGTTTACTTTTATTAATATAAACAATAAAAATGTTTATGTTTAATTTTTAATCTTTATTACTTTGGGTATGAAAAGCTACTAAAAAAATAAAAAAAATTAAAAATTTATAAACTGTAAAATAATTAAAGGTAAAATTTTAACCTTTGCAGCTAGTTTAAGCAATCGGTCCACAGTGCCCCTCATAAACTTTTTGCCTTCTTTCCATCCCAAAAATCTTGGAATCGTCTCACCTTCAAACCATTCCATTGAATTCTTAAATTCAGGAAAAATCTCCAACACCCACATCTACACAAAAGAATATATTGAAATTTTATATGGTTTTCGAAATAACAATATTAATTGACATTCACGGGTACCTTGAAGGGCCAGACAATTCCAGCCAAAGAAAAACCTTTAGCGTCTTCTTTTTGTCGATTGTGCAAATTGTATATGGCAGTATAAGTACTTTCCCAAAAATAATTACCCCATGGATACTGTCTGAATGCTTCTAAATTATCCACAAGGTCTAAAAGCAAATTATCAACAACATTGGTGTTTTGCCAACCCAAAAACCCTTGACCGATTAGCATGAGGAGACATATCCTCGTGGCGTCATTATCGTTAATCTGGTTAATGTTCTCGAATAAAGTAATTATTCTCCCAAAACTAACATTTGATCCAGGTTTAAAATATTTGTTCTTAAAGGAGTTCATATGGTCTATAGGTGCCCAAGAACTGTGCCCAAAACGTAGCCCCGTTATTAAACAAAATTGTTTAGGAGTGAATGTAAATAGCTCCCCTCGTAATCTATATGAAATACCAAGACGGGGAGTAGGAGTCGGTATTTGCAGTTGTGCAACGCCATATAAAAGAAGGCTATCACATATGGTGCATCTATTGTCTAAATATGGACCGAAACACGTCTGCCTAATAGCTGTTTCAACCGCCGGAGTCATCACTTCACGCAATTTTTGTAAAACCAACCACTTTTGTCGTATTTTAATGTTTATTTGCTACATAAAAAGAAAAAATAAATAAAAAAGTACACAAATTCAAATAAAAATCTTAAATCTTATCTTTTGTTCAATAAGCCGCAAACATTTTACCGGGCATGAAGGGGGTCCATGAAAGCTTCTTCCATCTCTTGGACGTTGGGCATGTTCCCGAAATCATTTGGCATGTTCACGTGTCGGTTGAAGTCCATAGTGGGGGGCCCACAACTAATGTCGAAGAAGTGTGATTAGTGGTCCCAGACGAGTCAACGATCTTTCGGATCTTCAACGTTGGGTCTTCAAGTACTTTGCTTTGCTCCAAAGTGGAGAAAAGTTTTAAAGTGAGTTCAAAGTGTTGTGTTTTGGTGTTTGTCACATGGGGGGAAACGACTTGAATGTCGTCTGACCCGATCTTGTTGACCCGACTTGAATGTCGTCTGACGGGGAACAGTACCTTATTGGAACACAAGCAGTCAAAGCGCTTGGACATGCACTGGAAACGGCATAAAAAGGTAACTGAAACGGCTTGGACAGTAACATGAAACGGCTCGGCAGTTGCTTTTTACTTTATTGTAGAATGTGCGTTGCAGCGGAAACGGCTCGGGCTGTTACATGAAACGGCTCGGGCAGTTGCTTTTAACTTTATTGGAGAGTGTTGAGACGGCAGATGCATTGCATGGTAACGGCTTGACTTTTTACTTTATTGGAGCACGTGCCTTGAAACGACTCGAGCAGTATATTGAAACGGCTTAACCATTAATTTATTCAAAATTTCATTTCATGTTAAATAAGATCGCAAAATATTGTTACACCTCCATTGAGAAGCCTTGAAACCCCCTTGAAACTCCCTTGAAACAAATAATGGCTGACAAAAACAAGAGTGATGTATACTGCTCTCAACCAGTTAGTAAATCATCAACATGGATTCTTAAGAAATGGAGAGCACCCAGACAATCGGGTGAAACTTCATCGTCTGAAACGGCTGTGCCGCAGGTGCCGGAAGAAAACAACTTTGTAACTAATCGTCAAAGCTTACACCCGAACAGAGGCGGAAGATGGGCAATTCCAGACGACGAATCTGAGAATTGGTCAAAAGATGTTGCAACATTTTACAGTAATGGGGACGCCCCATTTTGTTATTTAGCTGTGTTCAGTCGTTATGTGGAGTTGGACCAAAAATTTTGGGGCACTCTGTTAGGCTATCGTTGTAATGGCTACCTAACAGCAACGGTAATTTCATTAGAACTTTTTTTATTAACAAAATTTGTATTTATATTGTTTATTACATGTAACTTGTATTAATATAATATTTATTAAAAGCATATTGAGGGATGGACTGGAAGACTAATGGCTTGGAGAAGCAGAAACCTACAAAAGGATCCCACGTTAAATTTGCGGTGGACAATTCTTCCACCGCAATTCTATGACACGTTACTACAATCCGTTCCTAAGAGCGTGGTTGGTTATGGAAATGGTAAAGAAAACCCATTTCCTTCCTTTTTTGACGTGGATTTTGTGTTTATCCCACTGCCGATTGACAATAACGAATGGCTGTTGGTACGATTAGAGTTGGCATCCCAGGAATTAGTTTTGTACCCTTTTGAAGACTTTTGTGGACGACTGGACAAATTTAGAGCAGTTATTATTCCACGGTTGACGAAGCTTAAGGTGTATTTAACTGGTTTGCTGGTGCATTTGCAGTATTGGAAAAAGACAGGCAAACCAGAATGCTGCATAACTCATGAGCTAAACGATAACTACGTGATTTCTAACAGGTCAATCGTAGGCAATGAAGTTGTCTATCTGTGTATGCTTATGGAGCATCTCGTTACGGACAAACCAATTAACATTACTGGAGACGTAAAAAAATATGTTTGTCATATAGACGATTCATGGCTGATAAACTGTATTTTTGGCGGTGTTTGCCACGCCCAAATGCTGTTAAATAAAATAACTCTTCTTTTTAATATGTTTTAATATTTAATATTAACTCCATTCTCATTTCAAACCTATAAATACATACATTACTCCTCCCATTTAACCCCATTATCCTCTCAAAGTTCCCACTAAAAAAATGGAGTCTTGGACCGACGAGGAAGATATTGCTGCTGTCGTTTCATACGCTGCCGCTCGTGATCTGGGCACTTATTCAGTTTCCGATGCTGCTTTCTGGGGGCAGGTTTTCAACTACTTTTGCATTCACCTACAAGAGACGTCCCGGAGTGTCGATGCCTTGACGACTCGTCCTGCTTTTCTACGCTTTAAATGTAACCGTTTTTTATGTGTGTGCAAAGTTGTTAAAAAAAATAATCCGAACATGGAAGAACAAGAGGTCGTTGAAGAGGCCATGCTCGACTACGCAATCCTTTACGACGAGGACTTTGAACACCTTTCAGTGTTTGAAACTTTAAAAATTTATCTGTAATTCACGAAATGATTTTGTAATATTTAGCTTGTATCGTGCAACTTAATGTATGACTTTTAACCGTTTGTCTATGTGAACCGTGAATTTAGTTTTTTAACTTTTTTTAACCGTTAATTAGTTATAAATTAATATAATTAATTAAACTAATTAATAAAGTTAAATAAAAATAGTTATATATTAAAATTAATTTGATAAAATTAATTTTGTACCCGTTAATAAAGTTAACAAGGTTAGCTAACTTGGTTAATAAAAGTTAAATAAAAATAGTTAAATATTAAAATTAATTTGATAAAATTAATTTTGTACCCGTTAATAAAGTTAACAATGTTAGCTAACTTGGTTAATAAACTGGGCCCGTTTGGACGGTCCAACAAGAGCTGTTAAATTACAGCCTTTAACGGCCCAACATGAGCTGTTACATTATTAAAAGTGGACGGCCCAACAGGAGCTGTTAAATTATTAAAAGTGGACGGCCCAAATCGTTTGTTAACGGACATAAATAATATAATTTATAATACTTGGGCCTGTTTTATTTCGTCATACTGTTTTATTTTGTGATACAGTTTATTTTTTTTTGTTATGGAGAAAAATTTTATATATATATATTGCAAACATAACTTAAAAAAAAGAAACCAAAACATAATATATCTAAAACCAAATCCTAATTGCCTCCCACTCTGCGACGTGCTTGAATTCATGACCCTCGTCATGACGGTAATTGATCAATGCCACCTCCTTCTGGTCATCCTCAACAAGGTCCGACATTTCTCTCTCGACCTTCTTGAAATAGCTATCAAACCGCTCACACTCCAACCGCAGCACACGAAAGCGGGACGATAAGGCGTCCACGGTCCGGTTATGGTCCGGACCCCGAAGTTGCCCAAAGATCTGTTGAACCTTAACCCACAGCCCCCCCTGTCCACGTCTTGGGGGATCGGTCATCGCTTCTTCCCATGCTTCGCACAATGCGATGTCGTCGACGTCGGTCCAGGTATTTGCCATTCGTTGACGGAGTCGGAGAAAAATCTTTTGAAAGCGGCGAGTTTTTTTTGGATTGCAGACGGCGTGGATGTTGAACGTGGTGAGGGTATTTATAAGGAGTAAATACGTGGGAACTTGGAACGGCAACGGTTATATTTTAATAAAAAACGCCGTTTTAGTTTTTTGAATGTAATTTGTTTTCTTTTTTTTTTTTTTTTGTGGGAACTTGGAACGGCCCAAACACATAAACAGCCCAAACAAAATTTAAATAAATTATTTAAAATGAACGGCCCAAACACATAAACAGCCCAAACAAGATTTACAATTATTTGCTAGGTAATTTACTGGACTATTATATAATACAAATTACATAAAAGATATAACATGTAAAAATACAAACATAACTTCGCCAAACCGATGAAACGGCTAATAAAGTGATTCAATTTCATCCACAGAATTTCTGATAACCGCTGAAACGGCTAGTAGAGAAAAAATCTCGGTCTCCAAGCAAGCAGTCTTCAGATAACAACATAACTTCGCCAAACCGCTGCTTCTGAAACGGCAGATAACCGAGAGCAAATTGAAAGTTAGGAGTGATTCAAATCTCTTCTTCGGAAAATCGAGTCAAAACGCTTGTAGGAATGATAAAGATGCGTCTTTTGCTCGATAGTTCCATCCACACTCACTGCGTAAGTAGAGGTGAAATTTCTAAAGAGAAAGACACTCCAATATGAGAAACAATATCAAAAGCTAATTTGATAACTAAAGCCCAGGAACAAGTCTTTTACACTAACAGATACGTGAGATTTCATAAATATTTCTTGGCGGTGATAGACGAAAACATCTATGACAATCAAATGAACAAAGCAAGATAACATTTTCTATGAGATTTAAGTGTGGTAGAGGCATTCGTTTAACAAACACACAAAAAAATAACAAGTGGGTAAATATATAGTGGGAAAAGACGGTCAAACGGCTTGAACAACACGTTGAACCGGCTCGAAGTATAGGTTGAACCGGCGTTAGACAGCTGTACCGGCTCGGAGCAGTTGAGACGGCTTGGACAGTTAAACGTACCGGCTCGAAGTCAGCTGTACCGGCTCGGCACCAGGTGTACTGGCTGGAGCAGTTGAGACGGCTTGGACAGTTAAAGGAACCGTCTCGGAGTCAGCTGAACCGGCTTGGCATGCAGAGCTGGGGTCCACGTGTGTACGGGTAACGGCTCGGCTGGAACCTAAGTACACGGCTTGGCTCGTGGAAAGAACTCGGCTAAGATCTTTCAACGGCAGCCGACTGTAATGGCTTGGCTAAGATCTTTCCACAATGTCGGACACGTGGCGTCTTCAGAAGCAACCTCAAGCCGTTACAGGCTTTGTCGGACACGTGGCTATCTAGGGTTGGCTGGCCGTTAAAGGGGAATCTTGTGCCGTTTCAGAATGCTGAAACGGCTTGGGGAGCCGTGTCAGTTGGCCAAAATTGAAATAACGGCGCTGACTTGGCTATTTTCGTGATTTTCCCTTAAAATTATGATTTTACCCTCGGTTTAAAATAAAATTTTGGTTTTGTCCCCGGCTTAAATTTACGATTTTGCTCTCAGTTAAAAAATACGATTTGCCCCAAGTTCAAATAAAATTATGGTTTTGCCCCCAGCTAGAGCCCTGGCAAATTACGATTTGGTTCCCAGATTAAAATTACGATTTGGTCCCCAGTTCAAAATAAAACTTTGGTTTTGCTCCAAGCTAAAAATTACGATTTTGCCCGCAGTTAAAAAATTACGATTTTGCCCACAATTCAAAATAAAAAAATGCTTCTACCCTCAGTTAAAAATATTATTTTACCTCCATTATAAAATTACGATTTTACCTCAGCTAAAAATTGCAATCTTCCCATCGTTTTTTTTGGGCAAAACCATGGTAGTGTTTTATTTTACTTGGTTGACTCAATTTAGTTTTTATTCGTGACAAACAGCTGCCTAGCACTCGTTAATTGGTCCTGACAAATTATTTTTTTGCCCCCAGCTCTAAATTACACGCTTTCCATCGTTTTAATTATTTTTTTTATCATAACTATGGTACTGTTTTTCTTTAATTGGTTAACTTGATGTATCTTTTTTGATATCGTGTTATAAGTAGCATGTATAACTAACCGACATAAAGGTGTACATGTTATTAAACTAAGAAATATTCAGTTTAGCGCTCCGCAACGCGGGTGGCTCATAACTCTAGTTTGTTGACAAAAAGACTAGTGGTCCAATTGAGAATAATTAAAACTACAACAGCTTGTGTAGCAATCGGACAAGTTTCAAGAATATTAGTTTCATGCATCCAATCTTATACTCGGTCAAACACGTGTTACTATTTATTAGGGGTGAGCAAGAAAACCGAAATAACCGAACCGAACCGAATAATCGAAATAACCGAATCGAAACAAAAACCGACGGTTCGTTTTTCGGATTTTTAATAACTGAAAATTTCGGTTCGGTTTTCGGATAAACGTTTTCAATAACCGAAAAAAACCGAACCGAACCGATAAGTTACAATCCATATATTTTTATGTTTAAGTTTAAATTGTTTAAGTGTTTAACCCAATGCTAGTAGAAAATGTTAATTTTATTCTTGAATGTAAAGTGTTTATAATAAAAACATTATAAAAACCTATAAGATATAACAAAATTTAATATAAAAATTAAATTTAATAAAACTTTGAAGAAATATAAAAATATATTAGAAGGGTTAGGTTTATGTAAACAATACTAATTAAAGAGGTGAACTATAATAACTTAAATATAAACATATAAAAAGATAGTTATAATATAAATTATACTTTTTATTTTTTGAATCTTACATAATTTTGTTCCAAAAACCGAAATAACCGAAAAACCGAACCGAACCGACGTAAAAACCGAAAAACCGAAACCGAACGGTTTTTAAAACCCAAAAACCAACATTTCGGTTTCGGTTTTGATTTTACCCAAAAACCGAACCGAACCGTGCACACCCCTACTATTTATTACTTTGTTATCTATTGGTACGCTACCTTTTTTTTGTGGTTTTAAATATTTGCAAATGTATTGTGTAAAAATTGTTAAAAGAAAAATACATATTATTATCGTATGACATAATGATCTTGTCAATTTTTTAATTAGTTGAGTTTAAGATCAAATTTCAGGTAATATGATATGCGTATAACACATTTTTAACAACAATTTTTTACACATAAATCTCACTTATTGCAAGGATTTAAATTCACATCCCATTTGAAAAGACAAACACCATACTATTAGATTATTGGTTGGTTCATTTCAGAACTCTAAATAATTACAGAACTTTCAGATTTCTTAATAAACAATTATTTTATAAATATAGTTTTATATTTAGGGCACTTTTATCACTTATTATATGTATTTTTATGATTACACACATGTTAAGAGTAGTTTACATATATGTAAAAATACTAGTTTACATATATGTAATTAGAAAAAATCATAGAAAAAAATGATAAAATTACTCTTAAGATGTATGTAATTATAAAAACACATATAATAAATGATAAAGTTATCCTAAATATACAAAGATATAAATAAAATGATTGTTTATTAGAAGTTCTGTAAATACTTAGGGTTCTGAAATGATCCTCACCCTGTAACTCAACAATTTTGATTATTTTAAGTTTGAGTAAAATGCACGAATAGTCCATGTGGTTTGGTGAATTTTCACCTTCAGTCCCTAACTCTTCAAAATTACACTCTTAGTCTCTATGGTTTGACAAGTTGTTACTCGGATAGTCCTCAAAGCGGATGGAGGTTAGTTTTTTTGGTTAAGTGGGTGTGAAATGACAAGGACTATCCGAGTAACAAATTGTCAAACCACAGGGACTATGCGAGTAACAACTTGTCAAACCACAGGGACTATCCGAGTAACCTTCATCCGTTTTGGGGATTATCTGAGTAACAACTTGTCAAACTACAGGGACTAAGAGTGTAATTTTGAAAAGTTTGGGACTAAATATGAAATTTCACCAAACCACAAGGACTATCCGTGCATTTTACTCTTTAAGTTTCTAATAACTTCGACATACTAAATATTATAGTTTTTTAGACTATATAATAATACTCATATACTTGGTTCGAATGAGGATAATCTGATTTTTTCCTATACTTATTGGGTTTCCTACTGGACTGGTATAGGCATTATTGTCTGCCTACTGGAGATGGATATGATCGGATGGTTCAGCTTGTGGTACGATGATACTCTAGTGATCCAAATTTGTCGTAAAAAAGTTCCAATGAGGCACTACTAGAAAAGAAGACAATTTCCTACAGAAATTTCATACCCGTCTCAAATCCGAAAAAGTTTTATGACTAATCCCATACCTGACCTGTACCGGTACCGAATTTATATCAAAAGAATTTTGAGTTCAAGGTTTTTTTTCTCCACAAATTCGAGTTGATTGAGGTTTTTTTTTTTCTTTCTTTTTTTTCTTCATATTAACTCTATTTTGGTCAACCAGCTTCCAAAAGTACAAGTGCTAAAATTCAAAAGTTAGCCCACCTTGTCTCCATAAGTGAATGCATGCATCATGATACTATAAATACACATCTTGAACCCTAGTTTACCAACATACATCACTCATCTACTCATTTTCTTTCGACTCACCATGACACACCACCATAACAACCTCCTCTCCGCCGCCGCGACCGCTCCACCACCACCACCAAAAGAATTCCGCTATTGCGGCGTCCGCAAGCGTCCCTGGGGACGCTACGCCGCCGAGATCCGTGACCCGTCTAAAAAGTCTCGAAAGTGCCTCGGTACATTCGCCACCGCGGAAGAGGCCGCCTTAGCGTATGACGCTGCGGCATTCAGACTCCGCGGTGCGAAAGCGAAGATGAATTTTGGTGTTACCACTCCATTTTTCCCCCCTTTGGTTGAGAAGAAAGATAATTATGGTAATTTTCAAAACTTAGGTTGTGAAAAGTGTGAAAAGCAATTGGTGGGTGTTGTTGTGGTGGATGATGATGATGGTATGAAAGCAAAGACGATGAAGAAACCCTTTATGTTTGATTTGAACCTGCCGGCGACGTTATTTTGACCACCGTTACGGTGGTTGGGGTTCATCGGATTATGTTACTATGTAACTTCATGTGTTCGATGTAATAGAGTAAATTACGATTTTTTCAACTATGGTTATATTATTTTTACCCTTTTAGCTCAAAAAAGAATCTTTTAACATCTGAGCCCCTAACGTCTTTTTTTCTAATCCTTTTGGCCCCCAACATCTTTTTTTAACTCTTTTGGCCCCTAAAAGTAAATGGATGGGGTTAGTGTTAGGGGCCAAAAGGTTTAGAAAAAAATGACGTTGGAGGCTCAGATGTTAAAAAATTCTTTTTGAGCTAAAAGGGTAAAAGTGATATAAGCACATGGGACAAAATCGTAATTTACTCGATGTAATATATAGTAAGTTGAATAAAATTTTGATTAATTAATAGTTAAACATTATGGGTTATGAGAAAGTTAATGTATAAAGTCGAATTAACTTGAGAAGTGTAGAAAAGCATGAAGGATTCAAAATTCGGTATGAAAGAAAATTATTATTATTAATATTATTATTAATATATGATAAAAAAGAAACAGAATGAACAGTGGATTTATTATTAAATTAATATTAGATTTATTTAAAATTAGTAACATGATTAAGAGATTAGCAAATGGTATCGGGTATAGGTACCGGTCGCAAATTTACCAAACCGGTGTATTTTTGGTAACGGTTCCGCACAGGTATTCACCGGTTTTTACCCTCAAATACCGGTGCCGTACCAATACCGACCGGTACCGAACCGTGCCATACTAGGTATATTCGGTACCGGTACCCACTTTTGGGGATTTCAGTACCAGTATTTTCGGTACCGGTTGGTAACGAGCTCATCAAATCCTGTAGCAACGCAAGTAATTGCACCGTTTAGATTACTTTTCATACACAAAGTAAGTAAACTGTATTTCATTTGAATGAGGTTTTATATACGCAACAACTTATTTTGCTTTCTTTTTTGTCTTTTTCTGTAATGAATGAATTGTAGCATGTAAAATTAACTTGGATATTTAGAATATTGATGAGCAAATCGTATCAAATCTTGTAAACGAACCGGTATCGTATCGGTACCAAATTTACTATACCAAATCATTTTCGGTACCAATTTGGTACCCACCTTTTGGCGTTTTCAGAATCGTTACTTTCGGTTCGACACCGGTCTAGCACCATACCTGTATTTATTGATTTTTACATTCAAATACCATACCGTATTGTACCGAGCATTTTCGATGCCGGTACCTAAGTTCGATGATTTTCTGGATCGGTACTTTCACTGCCGTTACCGGTACCGAGCTCATCCATATTTTAACGTGTTAGCACCGTAATAACTGAACTGAAAACAACCGAATTTCCAACGTGTAGGACGTGTGAGTCCTATTATTATATAATAGGTTATTTAAAATCGTCTTTTTTACGGAGTGACTATCCTTACCATGTCATTTTATTTATGTTTTGATATTCGATATCTGTTTGCCGTTGCTGACACGCCTTTTGTAGTCATTGGGTCCCGCCGCAACGCGCGGGCGGAAAATAACTAGTTACATATGAAAATTGTGTATGAAGGAAATAAAAAATACGTAAAACTCTTTATAGACTTTGTAGGTTAGGGGAGTGGGTGTGGTCACTAGTGATAGAATTCTATCACTCACAAGCATTCAATCATCTCTTGTCATGTCATCAGCCACTATTCTATCACTCACAAGCATTTTGTAGTGGCGGTGGTCACTAGTGATAGAATTCCATCACTCACAAATTTTTTAATTTTTATTTTAAAATTAGAAATTAACAATAAAACACTAAATTATAAATTTCATTAAATTTAAAACATACTAGTTCAATTTAACATACTAGAAATATTTTAGGCTACAAACTAAAAAAAAATACTAAAAAACTCTACTCCTCGTCCGACTCATGAAACTCCAAACCTAAAGAACCTACTAGTTCGATTAAATCGTATCTCAACCGAAAGTGAGTTTCTTAATTACGCAATTCTTGTTGGAAATTTTGTAGAACTTGAACTTGTGTAGGAGGATCCGGCATCCAATCCGGAGATATTGCACGTCCGTCTTCTTTGATTAGCATATTGTGCAATATGATGCATGCATATACTATGCTATGTATTGCTTTCTTGTTCATCGCACGAACCGGTCGGTGTAGTATACCCCATCTACCCTTTAAAACACCAAAAGCCCTCTCAACATCTTTTCTTGCCGATTCTTGCAATTTTTTGAACATGATTTCTTTAGCCTCAACAGGAAATGAGGGAGCTTTCACAAAAACAGACCATGACGGGTAGATATCATCCACAAGAAAAAAGCCTCGTTTGTAAAATCGTCCGTTAACATAGAAAGGAGAGGAAGGTGCGGTACCATCCGTTACGGTTTGAAACAACGGCGATGTGTGCAACACATTGATGTCGTTGTTTGAACCTAGAACACCGAAATACGAATGCCAAATCCATAAATCATTCGACGCCACCGCTTCTAGTATGATGGTTGGTCTTTTGATGTCACCCCTAACATACGCCCCTCGCAACTCTCTTTGACAATTTTTCCACTCGATATGTGTACAATCGATGCTATCGAGCATCCCTGGAAAATGCCATCTAGCCTCATGTGCAGCGTAAATACGTGAGATGTTGTGGCTCGTCGGTTTATGTAAAAACTCTTTACCATACAACTTAATGACCGCGTTGCAAAAAAATTGCAGACATTCACGGGAAGTTCTGGACGCCATAGCTAGGTATTCATCATATTGATCGGGAGGGTTACCTGTCGCTAGTTATCGAATGACGGAAGTGCATTTTTGTATCGCCGTGAAACTTGGTTTGCCCCTCGCATCGTAACCTTCTTGAAACCATTCCTCGCTTGCTTCGATGTCTCCAACAATCTTTAAAAATAATTCTTTTGGTAAACGAAACCGATCTCTAAACGTTTCGGCATTGTAGAGCGGATTCTCCACAAAATAATCATTCATTAACACTTCGTTAGCACGTATACGATCACAGTCTACCATCTTCTTCTTTGGGCGGGACGAACTAGTATCAAGTTCGTTATACACCGACACAAAATATTTTAGCGTCTCATTGTCGGAAGACTACTCGGTATCGCTATCGCTATCGCTAGACATTGGAAACGTCGAATCCGTAGGGAACTCCATTTGAGAAAGATGTAGATTGTGTGCAATGTGTTTATGTTGTGGTGTGTGTGAAATGGTTAAAAATGGGGATATATATAGATAAAAGGTTTAAAGGTTTTTTTTTAATAAGTTTACCGCTACAAAACGGTCAAAAAGGAATCAAAAAACGGTCAAAATCATCAATGTTCAATGCGTTATCATTTCAACGCGTTAATCCTATCACGCGTGAACAAGGTGGTGTTGGCGGTGTTCGTGATTCACGAGTGATGGGCAGTCTATAACGGATCACCCCCACTCCCCTTAAGAGTGTTTTGTATTCAAACTTTACTAAAGATTATTATGTTACAAATTACAATGCTTATTTATATAAGTAATTTTGACTGAAAATTTTTAAATAGAATGTAGGTCCAAACTTGAAAACTAGGTAACTGTGTTGTGTTAACAATCTGGTGGGTTGAAGAATTTTTTAATGGGAGACTGAATAAGTAAACTAGTGCCAATGACTTGTGGTCTAGTGGTGGAAAGTGCTTGAGTTTTTAAATGGGGCTCAGGTTTGATTCCCATTAACTACAATTGAGGTGGAAAGGTTTACCCACCTTGGTGGGGTTCCTGACAGGGATCACGGGTTCGAGCCTAGCAGTCGGGATTAAGTTTTCACGATGTGCGAGGAAGGGATCTGCACTGCACTTCCCCTCATTCGAACCCGGGTGGTTGTGCTTCCGATAAAAAAGGGTTGAATTGCAGTTGGTAGTGGGTTTCCAATCGATCTACACCTTTAAAAAAAAGTAAACTCAAGTATATGACTCGTATATTTGTTCGATTCAAAGGTAATAAATGATTAATTAGAGTTTTTTCTTGGGAAGATTGGTGTAAATTTGTTAATATGTAGTTTCCGTTGTTTCTTTCAATTGTTGCCTCGGTTTGCGGTTTTGATGTGTTTGTAATGAAGTTTACTTTAAAAAAAAACGAATCTATCAAATAAACTACCGACGAAATTCACCACCTCGAAATACACCCGCCTCCGAACCGGGAAAAACCCTCACCCAGGGCCAAAGCCCGGAACACTCGCCCAAAGGGACGACACTACGGTGAGGTAAAGTACTTAGTGATTTAGCACTACAAGAATAACCGTGGTTTCCTATGCATATTTTCATTAGGTTAGACGGCGTGGGCTCGCACCCTTTACCAAGTCATCTCTATAGCGTCTCAAACATCGTTGTGGGGTGTTATACAGGGTTTCACCAACCCCATGGTGAGCATTAACGGATCAAAATGTGAGGCCTTCACACAGCGGTAGGATCAATAAAAAATGTAATTTTTAATTTTAAAACCTCTATAAATACACATTTAAATCACAACTCATTCTAAAACTTTCAAACAACTCACGCTATATTCTTCCACTCTTATCATATTTTTTATATCAATTTTCAAATAGTGATTTTAGAATGAATTTATTTAGAAAACCAAACCGTCATAATCAATTCAGTTTATCATCATACCGTTTTATGATACCATGTATATACTCTAATTTGAATACAAATTAATTTTTAATAAAATATATACTGGAATGTAAAAAAAAAACTAAGCAAAACTACGTACTTAGGTTTTAAGAAAAAGTTAGCGAACGTAAGTTATTGAAAAAATATCAAATTAAACGATACATGAAATATAATTTAAAAAAAGGAAAAACGATTAAAAAAGAAAATCATTTATTAAAGAGTTAATTACTCTTTTCGTCCTTGTGGTTTGTCAAAAATCACTATTTCAGTCCATTAGTTTAAAAATTGCGATTTGAGTCCTTGTGGTTTCAGTTTCGTAACCATTTCAATCCCTGTGGTTTCACTTTCATAACCATTTCAATCCATTTATTCTGTTAGTACAGGGACTGAAATGGTTATAAAAATGAAACCACAGGGACTGAAATCGCAATTTTTAAACTAATGGACTGAAATAGTGATTTTTGACAAACCACAGGGACGAAAACAGTAATTAACTCTTTATTAAAAAAATGAAAAAAGTTAACGAAGGTAAGTTATAAAAAAATGAAAAATATGATTTAAAAAATACGATTCAATAAAGGTAAAAGAATTATTATAAAGAATATATGATTTAATAAAGGAAAAACGATTTAAAAAATAAATAATTGTTAAAAAATAACGTCATGGCCCTTCATCACTATAACATATATAATATAACTAGTTGATGCCCCGGCCGTGTTGCGGGGCGATGGCCGAATAATTCTCAATCAATTAAAAAAACACTATTATAGTTTTGTTAGGAAAAAAAAAACTAAAACGATGAGAATACCGTAGTTCTGAGCTCAGGGCAAAACTGTAGTTTGTCAGGATTAATGAGCGAGTGTTAGGCAGCTCATTGACATGGAAAAAAAATTAAATCCTGTCAACCAATTAAAAAAACAATTTTATAGTTTTGCTAAAAAACTAAAACGATAGCAATACTATAATTTGAACTGAGGGCAAAGTTGTATTTGTTGACATGGGTAAAATCATAATTTGTCAAAAGTTAAAGTGATGGCAATACTATTAATTTGAACCAGAGACAAAATTGTAATATAACTTGCACTAAGGACAAAATCGTAATTTTAAGCTGGAGACAAAACTATATTTTTAATTTAAACTGGGGCAAAATCAAAATTTTGAACTTAGGGCAAAATCGTAATTTTAAATTGGGGGGCAAAAGCATACTTTTATTTTGAATCGGGCAAAACATAATTTTAAACTGAAGGCGAAATCATAATTTTTGAAATGGGGCGAAAATGCAAAATCGTCATTTTTAGTTTGGGACAAAAGCAAAAATTTATTTTGAACTGGGGCCAAAATTATAATTGTAATATGGGGATAAAAGCATAATTTTGAACCGAGGGCAAAATCGTAATTTTGTGCGAGGGACAAAGACGTAATTTTATTTTGAACTGGGGACAAAACCGTAATTTTATTTTAAATTAAGGACAAAACCGTAATTTTAAAACGAAAATAAAACAAAAAAATGGGTGGTCTAATAGGGAAGTGCCACGCAGCTGCGTGGCACTATTCCCCTAACTTCCTTTTGTATATGCACTAGTAGATGCCCCGCCTGCGTTGCGGGGCGATGGCCGAATAATTCTCAATCAATTAAAAAAAGACTACTATAATTTTGCTATGAAAAAAACGATCATAAGACCGTAATTTTGGGCTCAGGGCAAAACTGTAATTTTTCAGGACTAATGAGCCAGTGTTAGGCAGCTCATTGACACGAAAAAAATTAAATCGAGTAAACCAGTTAAAACAAAAAACCTTTATAGTTTTGCTAAAAAAACTAAAACGATGGAAAAAACGTAATTTTTAACTGAGGGCGAAATCATAATTTTAATTCAGGGATAAAATCGTAAATTAAATGGACCAATGGGGGAGTGCCAGGAATCTGCCGACATGACTGTAATTTTACACTGGGGGAAAAATACTAATTTCACCAGGAAAACAAACAAAAACGATGGAGAAAATGTAAATATAAGTTGAGGGCAAAATCGTAACATGGCTATGAGAAAAAAAAAACTAATGGCAAAACTATAAATTTATACGGGGCAAATTCGTAATGTTGAACCGAGAGCAAAATCGAAATTTTTAGCTGGCAGCAAAAGCGCTAATTTATTTTTAAGTGGGGGTAAAAACATAATTTTGAGCTGATGGCAAAATCGTATTTTGAAGTGAAAAAAAACTAATGGCAAAACTGTAAATTGAAACGGGGCAAAACGTAATTTTGAACCAGGGGCAAAATCAAAATATTTAACTGGGAACAAAAGCGCAAATTTATTTTTAAGTGGGGGTAAAAAATATTGTTAAACTGATGGCAAAATTGTAATTTTAAAGCAGAATAAAAATGTAAATTTATTGGGCCAATAGAGGAGTGCCAGGCAGCTGCCTGACACTATTCCCCTACCGCCAATTTTATCCAATACACGTGAGGCACTATTGCCGCCGACCCTCAACTTTGTAGTTGTTGAAATACACCCACACACATATATATAATATAAATAAATAGAGTTTAATAATTATTTTTTTAATTCTATACGTAATGGGTGTAAACAAGTTTGATAACGTCTCCAAAATCGTTCCCCTCTAGACATTATAGGGACATAAAAGGGGAATGATGTTTCTAGGATAACGACAATGGAGGAGAAAAAAATAGAAAATAATGATTGAAAGGGTATTAAGGGCCGTTAATTATTATGCATTTTTAAAGAGGCGTTTTTGACGATGATGTGGCGGAAAATGTCCTTTAAGAGGCATTAATGATTACGGATGGTCTAATAGTTTTCGAAGTTCAATTACAAAGTAAGTATTTAAATGATATTAAATTTCATTTTTAAATGTGTTTCCTTAAATGTAATCCAAAATATGAGAATACGTGTTTGGAGAAAGAGTCAATTAATTGAACTTTAAACACGCTATAATAAATCGATGTGTGAAGTGTGAATACAGACATTTGCATACAAAACCATCACTAGTGCTCTAGTGGTGGCCACGGGTATTTAAGTTCCACTTATGGTGGGCCCGGGTGAGTTTTCCCCTCAAGGTCTCAAGTTCAAGTCTTGGTGATAGGTGTTTCTCATTGAGGGGTTTAAATTGGGGATCTATTGTGCGAGGGGCTCTCTAGCACGGACCCGGTTAAGACAACGTATGCTAGACCTCCCGACATTCGCGAATAATTTACACCTTAAAAAAAAGACATTTGCATACAACTTTTAGACATGTGTATGCTTTTATTTGAATATATAGGCATGTTCAGTTTATGTTTATGGTACGCAGCTGCCAAGAAAGAAAACCAAAAGAATATGAATGTATACATATGTACATATTTTTTTCACTAGTTCAAAATTACGTTACTTTTTAACTAAGAAGTTTTTTCACTCTCTTTTTTTTTTTTTTTTTTTGAAAAACAAAATTTTATTAACTAACTAGAAGACGCCAGCACAAAAAAAAAAAAAAAAAAAAAAAAAGAAACAAAAGTTACACATACCGGAAAGGGAAAACGTCATAGAAATGTAACCAAGTTTGTCAAGTGTTCTAATTAAGTCATCCAAACTTTTTTTTGTCTATTTAAAGTAACTACACTTTAACTTAATGTTCTTATGGTGTGTAATTACCAGGTAACCAGGTTACTATTTTTTCATTTTATTTTTTGTTTTCTTTTAATGTTTATGTAGATATTATTTAAGGATTTTATAAAATTAAAATATATTTTAAACCCTAACAAACCTTGGACCTCTCAATTTTCAATGGTCGATCGAATTGGAAAGAACATGTTTTTTATTTTGTGGATTTGATTTGCATGATTCAATCATTGTGGCTTCTTAGATTTTATTTCTTCTAGTTTATGTTCTGGTCTTCTCTGCAACTTCATTGCAGTATCATTGGAATCACAGTTGAATCACTTGAATGGTTGAATCAGTGGCGTATCTAGAAAACCCTTACAGGGGCAACGTTTTAAAGAAAAGAGGTAACGAAATCGAAAAAAACATCAAAATTTTTCAAAATTTACACTAAATTTACACTGTCGTCGGAGCGTTAAGACTAAGGGGTAACCTACGTTGCCTCTTAACTTAAGAGACAACGTAGGTTACCCCTTAGTAAGAGATATATCTGCCCCTGGGTTGAATTCCATTTTGGAACCATATTGAAATCGCTGCAACTTCTTCTATTTGTGATTTACAATTTAAAAAATGTGATTTTTTGGAATCACTGCTCCATTTTGAAAGGTACTGGAATCAAATATTTTGGAACCAGACCGGAATTCCATTTTACGATACACAAAAGGTTTTGATTATTTAATAAAATTTTTAGAATAAAAATATGATTTTTATCAAAAATTTCATGTTATTATTTATATTTCCACATCCTATTAAAAATTGTAAAAAGTAATCAAACCTGACACATCATCGTTGGTAACCTATTAACCTGATAATTACGTAATATTAGGCAACAAATGAAACTTTAGTGACTTTAGAGAGACAAAAAAAGTTCCAGTGATTTAATTGGGACAAATGTCAAACTTGGTTACATTTATACAAAGTTACCCCTAAAGGAAAGAGCGGATTTTGTAACCAACCTACCAACTAAAGTTCTACTTCAATGGCTCAGCTTGATCAAAAGTTCAACTTCAATAGTCATTTTATATGGCCGAATTGCACTTCTAGTTAACAGAATTACATATAAAATAACCGAATTGTCTTCTGGTTAACAGAAAAAATGGATGAAGTTAATCTAGTGGACTAAAATGGCAACGATGAAACCTTTTTGGACCCACAATCGAAAAATGAAACCTTTAGACTAATCTGACAAAATGGCTCAAATCACAGGAACTAAAATGACATTTAACTCTTATTAACTAGATCCATTTGCATTTATCGGTGATTGTTGGCCATGGCGGTCGAATCGACTATGATGAGGCAAATGGATCGGTTATGTATTAATTGACATTTATCAACATACCTACTTATATCAATTTCAAAATACATTGTTTCATCAAACGTACTTCTTATCCTACAACCTATTTTCACTTAACTCATATACGAGATTCTTAATCATGTCTTAAACGTTTTACTACATGAATTTCCAAACCTTACGAAATGCTACCTACCAATTTAATCGGTCCAATGAATCTCTTGCCCATGAACTTCATATTCGACTTAATCACTAAAACGCACTCATTTTATATCACCAAACTAAAGACTTTCGTTCTCAATCGGAGATCAAACCAACCTTTCTCGTACACTTATAAGATCTTATGGATGTTATATGATCGTTTTACCAAAGACTCTTTTCAACTTCAACAAATCATTTGTTAATTTTTTTTAACCACTAAGCCCTTTTTGCTAAATTTCTTTTCTAAGGATCGACATTTTCACAAGAACCTCCAAAATTTAAAATTTCTTGTTTTGGTGCAAATGAAGCAAACTTATTATTTACGAAAAAAAATTTACATCGCTTAATTAGTCATTCAAATTTCAAAACGCGTGGGCAAGAAGACTCCAAGGGGATCGACAATCTTCAACTTACGTAAACTATTTTAAGGCAAAAGTAGCATTTCCATTCATTACAAAATACATTATGCATAACCAATAAATACTTTATATTGTCTTACATTTACAAACTATATTCTACCTTCCACATCAAAGTATCGAATTTGATTTGGAAAACTCGACGCTTCGTTTAAACCACTATACATACATATCATCATACCCGTTTTAGCCGTTTTATCGCGACAATTTCATTTATATCGTTCGTATTTACATGCTCAACCTTTTGAGCACTTTTACATACTTAAATTTGTATGTTTCAATTAATACTATATACGCAATCATTAGTATTCGTACTCACACTCACACTCATATTCATAACAATACATTTTATGCTTATACTTATAATCGTATTTATACTTATACTCATACGTTTCATGCTTTTACTTATACTCATACATTTCATGCTTTTACTTATACATTTCATGCTTTTACTTATATTCATACGTTTCATGCTTATACGTATACTCATACCACTCATACGTTTTATGTCTATGCTCATACTTACGTGAATAATCATACCTAAACTTATATTTATGCTCATGCTTTCATTCATACTCGTGATTCATACATTCGTACCCGTACACGAGTGGAATCCGAGGGATTTGCTTACGTGGGTCCTATACATACATAAGCATAGACTTGCTTATATACTACATTCTTATACGTACACAATCTTATCTCCAAATTATTGTATACCCTGATTCATACACACCTAGTACACGCTATGCGGATCATGCGACAATCAATACAATTGCGGGTGCACACGGGATTATAGTGATTGGTTCATGAGAACCATAGAGTGTACTACTGTGTATGGTAAGACACGGAACGTAACACGACACCGAATACGAAACGAACGTAACATGATCAAAACATGGTGGATACGCCGCTGGTACTTCCTATATATAAGTGTTTTCACCATGTTACCAAATTTTCGTAAAACATGCCATGAGAAATTCAGTGTTTTGCAGACCTTTTGGACCTAATTCAAACTTTAAACAACTCACAAACGCATTATATCCGATTATCCACGACGAGGCTTCAATCTTAACACGCTACTTTCATCTATCCAACACTTATGTTATTCTTATGCTTGCATTCTTTAAGAGTCAATCGTTCACTTCTATACTCGTATTATTCTCCATTATCTTTCATACAAACCTCGTTCACAATCAAGCTTGTTTAAACATTCGAATCCTAACTTATCTCATTACCTTTAAAACCGTCTTTCTATTCTTTATTCTCGTGTAACGTGTTTAGTAGGCCGTTAATACTTTATTTAAAGTACCAAACTTTCTCGTTCCACTCGAAAAGCAATTTTTATGAATATGTAGTTTTACACTACCCTTAAAACTTCCTATACAATCTACCTCACTCTTATTGATTACAAGCCGTTTCATAAAGACTTCCTTCGTAAATACAATACATTTGTAAAACAACTCCAAATTTAGCTATTCAAAATCGTTTTACCTATACACGTTTCCCTCATGCTTATGCCTCAAAACCATTTTAGCCAAACAAATCCTCTTACAAAGCTATTTTGCTAATCTCCCAAAATTTCGTACTTTTCAAAACATTTCAAAATTTCCAAGTCTTAGTTTTAAATAATCACTTTTTACCAAAACTCTTTCAAGTCTTCCTCTTGAATAAACTTCGGGACGAAATTTCCTAAAGGAGGGGAGACTGTAACGCCTTGCGTTTTCATACTTTATATATTTGGGAAACCCTTGCTTGAAATTCTATTTTTGGAAACTTTGTAACTTTGTAATCGTTCTTTTGTTATAATCGACATAAAAATCGAGACACGAATCATAATGAAATTGGTATATTAGTTACACTTATGATATATCCACTTCATACACGTTTATACGTTTAAAAAAACATCTTTCATACGACACTTATTTCATATTTTGTGCTAAGATCGTCAAACTTGCAAACTATCGATCTATATGCCAAACTTATACAAATCCGACGCTTATTCATGACACATATACGTATTTATACTCGTTTTATATTTGTTTTATGATATAATTACATTCCGTACTTGTAAATATGATTCTTATACTTAAAACGCATTGAAAACAACTTAAAACATCAATATACCAAAGTCTAGGGGTCAAAAGTGGTAAAAATCCAACTTTTTCTTGGCTGCATGGCGTCGCCACCCGCGACGGGTGGAGGAGAATTCCTCCATGGGCTGCCTGTAACATCTCGTAAAATCACGTCCAATGATGTATTGACACGTGTAGTAAACCCTAATGAAGTCAAACATTGAAATTTAGGGACTAATTTTTCGAAAAATAAAAAACTTTGATTATGAAAGGACTGGAAGTGTTAGCATACCTAAAATAAGTTTCTAAATAACCTCTTACGACGTTTATATTCACAAATGTTCCACTTGATGATTAAGTGTTGTCGTTTGCGTAATTAATTGAAAGTTTGCGCGATGAAGGGTTAAAAGCGTCAACATGTTAATTCTTGCCTCCGAGTGACCTTTTAACAAACCAGGAGCTTCATAATATTTAATTATAACTCTCGGAAATGCAAATTAATGGTCGTCTATGTTTTTATGCCTATAAGTAAAGTTACGCGCAACTTTGCAAGTTATAGGGACTAAAAGTGTCAATATGTTTAATTATACCTCTGAATGAAATTTTAGAGAACCCGAAGCATCGTAATGTTTAATAATACTTTCAAGGATGCCTAATATGGATTAGATGAGGCTTCAATGCTAATAAATGATGAAATGCGCAAGTTTGCGCAATAGAGGGGCCTAAAGCGTCAACTTTTGAATCTACGCCATTCGGTGACCATTTAAGCAAACGGGAGCGTAGTAATATTTAAATATATGCTTGGGAATGATTATTATGGGCCATGGAAGGCTTAGATATCATTAAACGGCATTTCGCGCTACTTTGCGCAATTAAGGGACTAATTGCATCAAACTGCAAAAGGAGGTCGAATCGTATGGTAACGAACCTTCCGGAATATGTACATAAGTTAAACATACCCTATTTATCCTTTATATAGCTTAGATATAGGTTTAGAGGTGTTTGGTACGCAAAAATAAACTTTTATGTCATGCAGGGACTAAAAGTGTCAAAAAGTGCACAAGTTTGCACTTTTGCGCATAACTCGCATTCTGAATATCCCCGGACACCCAAATATTTATGTAAGCACTAAAATATTTTATTTTAGTGTGTGGCATGATAAAATTCTACTCGTCGCGTAATTTGGACCGTTTTTAGCGTTCGTCCGTGTTTCGTCGTAATTCGACGCACTACGTGACCGTACGGCCAAAGGAACCGACATCCGACATGTTTTTGAACATGTTTCACGTTCCATATGTTTAAACATCATAGTGGGGCCTTAAAATGAGGTTAACGGGCCTTGAACGTGCCTAAAGTGACCATAAAAGCTCACAGGGGGCATTTCTGCCATATATGAAAGTGCTGTTAGCTGCTAAACAGCTGTAAACAGCCTGTTCCAGCAGTTTCTATCAATTGTAAATGGTTTTTTTGGAAACTAGGGGCTGCCCATTGTTTATAAAACCATGGGTAATATGTGTATGGTTCAGATTCAATCACGGTTTACGAGGAACGATCCTAACGGTCCTCAAAAACCTATAAATACCCTTCCCCACTTCCTTCATAACCCACACTTGATCTTGAATTCTCTAAGTTGGGGACTTTGCTCCTCATACCTGAGAAATTAGGATCAACCCTCCTTGCTTGGACCCTTTTGTAAGTCCCCTTTCGCGCCTAGTTTAATTTTTAGCGTTTTAAACCGAAAAGTCAAGCGTTATCGATAAACGCTTTGACTTTTAAACGGTTAATCTATTGTTTGTAATGAACATGGCTACGTGACCGTAATTAGGTAGGTAATTAACCCTCAAAAGGGCGCCTCCTAATTACCACGTTTACTTAGTTTAATTGTCGGGTCAAATGAAAGTCAAACGGGTTAGTTTTAAATAAAATGCATAACTAGTAAATTAAAAGTCATAAAATCAGTTTTGCCACATTAATAACTTGGTAATTATTAGTTGAACATGTCTAAGCATGTTTAACCCGACAATTCTAAGTATAGACTCGGTTCGGAACCGAAAGTCGCAAAAGTTGACTTTTGCTTTGACTTTCAGTTCTGACCCGATTTAGCTTTGTTTAGATATGCCTTAGGATTCCATTAGGACCATATTATAAGTTAGTATAACCCTCCAAGGTTATACAACTTGGTTCCATAGAAATCCTAGTTCATGCGTGTTTCCGTTATATGCCTAAATGTTGACCGTTATGCCCTTTGGACCTTAAAACGATATTTTTGAAAATGTGAGAGGATAGAAACCTTCACTACTAAATTATAAACTTGTCCCTAAAATTTGACATCAGTTTGAGGTCTAGATTAGGAGTTATGCTCGTTAGCGTAAATGAAAATCTTTTTACTAATTAAACGACATAATTAGCGTATAGCCTATCTAAACCCAATTTTTAATACCAAACTTTTTACCCACTGATATAAAATAATATTTTGAGATTTTTGAAGATTTTTATTTATTTTTAGGCTGAGCATAACTTAGGGTTGTAGCATTAATTCGGTAATTGTCGGTTTTGCCCTTTTGGGCTATAAAATGAGTTTTATAAATCCTTTTGACCCCAAACCTTTTTCTACTAATCTAATATGTTAAATAAAATATTTTGAGCCTTCTGGAATATTAAAAATATCAGCTTTCTATACAAAACCCGGAAATGGCTCCAAATCGCCTTTTTAAGCGTTTTTAACGCATAGTATGTATCAAAACTAGTTTAAAGATATAAGGGTTGATGCCTACTGATTTTCTCAGTAAATTTTTATATTTTAACAGTAAGAAAAAGTTTTAAACTCAGATTTCCAGTTTTGGCCTTTTTAGGCTTATGTGAAATTACCAAAATGCCCCTACGGTGCATAGTATGATTATAATTAATAAATTTTACGTATAAGTGATACCCTACTGTTATAACTTATTAAAATGAGTATATTTACTGATTTAATCAGACCTATAACTCAGATTACTATTTAAACTCTTTTATAAACTTTAAAAGGACCAAAATGCCCTTGCGAGACATAGTTTGAGTTTAAAATCATCCTGGGCATAACGGAAGGTATCTTACTGATATCACAACATATACAAGGCATATTAACTTAGGAAACCTGTATATGACTCTTATGGTCACCCGTTACGCATTTTCGCGTTCGGTACGGTTTATGTAACTAGTTTGCATAAATTGACCGAAACGGGTCAAACCTTATCATTTTCACCTCAAAATCCAGAATGTGTTTAGTTTACCCATATTATACAAGTCTCCAAACTTGTCGGGTCTAAATCACATTCTAATCCGGTCTACGCTTAATCTTGCGTTTTGAACCGTAAACCTTTCCTTAAAATTAACCGGTCTAAGCATAGGCTTAATTAAGACCCGTTAGGAATCTAATAGGTTATTAAAAACCTTCATTCCAGATTAGGAGCCCCAGTAGAAGTACTTGTGCTTGCTGATTTGATATACGGCTGGGATTGAATTTATATTTAGCTCAAGTAAATACTCTTAGCTTATTTTCCCTATACGGGCTTGGGATACGGTATTATAATAATACCGCTTGGTCGGGTATTGAATGTTTAATCGTATTGTGATTAAATTATTGAGGTAACCCGCTTTAATCTGTCTTGTTTGAAATAAAGGCCTTTGGGGGTTAATGACCATGTCCCGGATATCCTTGGCATCATTGTATTATAAAATGCCCACGTCTTATGCACGGGGTGTAGGCATACACCTGACAGTTGCATAAGGGAAACGGTATGTCACGCTCATGTGGGCCTATACTTGTGGTGTGTCTGTTAATCTTGACCCGGTTTCTACATCGGGCCCTAAGTGTATAACAAACATGTAAATCTGTATACAAGATTATTTTTATATAATTATCCCAAGTTATAAAAGAATTTTGTGCCTTGAGCATTCAAATCAATTTTCTAAACTATTTTCAAAATGAGTCAGTTAAGTTGTATTTACCAGTGTAAACTGACGTATTTTCCAAAAAGGTTAAGTGACAGGTACTGTACGTAATTGGCTGGGAACTCAGGGCGTCAATAGGGAATCTTGCAAGTTCTAGATGCCTAAAGTCTGTTGAACAGTGTTTATCTTTCTGTTTTAAGATCCGCCTGTGGATCCTTTACATTCCATTTGAAATACTTGGATATTACTTTATATCGGGTTGTAATATTTTATCTTTTGCTTCCGTTGTGCATTCATTATTTGTGTTGTTTGACTATGATGATATCAACTACGTCACGATACTCCCCACCGGGCCCACCGGTGACACGTGGTAAAATAGGGGTGTGACACCGCCACAGCCTCTAATCCGCAGAATTGAGTTCAACTCGTTTCCTTGGCGGGATTTCTTGGTTTATTTGAAGTTTAAACTCGATTTTAGCTTTAAACCAACTACAAACCACCATAACCCTCCCCTATAAATACCATGCCTCCTCCAAGCTCAAATCACTTTACAAACACTTCCAATTCACTCAAAAACACTCTCTAATCAGCTGATTATCTCAAGTTCGAGCAGATTGTTCAACCTTCACTAAAGTGAGCATAACTCACTGAATACTTGTCCAATTTAGTTCATTCTTTTTCATATGTGCTTGGATTGACCTTAGCTTCGATTCCATGGGTTTTTCACAGTAAATAAGTCCCTGGAACTCTAGCAAAAAGGCTCTAAAGTTCACTGTTCGTTTTGTTTTGAATCAAACTTTGTTTATACTTGTTTAAATTCGAGTCTAACTCACTCAAACCCACGTCCTTATGCTTATAACCACTTCTATGGTTAGTTAAGCTTAAAAACGGGGATGAGACATACAAAATCAGAGGTTAAACCTCATATACTTTCTGTTTTGTTTAGGGTTTTTAACCCACAAGTGATGTTCAAGCTTCAAGCATGATAAAGGTGTGATTGTGGACTAACTTGGGTTGTCCAACCTAAAATCCCCACATTACTTGATGATTTATCATAGTGTAGTCATTTACATTCTTGTATTATTCATAGTTCATGACCCTCCTTGTATGTTTTACATCAAGTGTAGTGGTGAACACATAAGAGGTGCCTAAATGGAAGCTTGTTCTTCCTACCTGCTACATGATTTCCATGATACTTAGAGGTACCTAAATGAAGATCTTAATCTTCTACCTCATGCTTGACTATTGGACATACTAATATATGATATATAACCTAAATGATATCTATATACATTTGAACCTTTGATGGTGAACTTGTGTTCATTCGTCAGAGTGTTAGAATAACATCATCTAAGGACATAAGACTTGTATGATTCTAATAGGTATATTACTCATGAAAACATTAACCCTTGAGGTTTCATAGTGTCAAGACAAGTACTTAATGTTACAAGTTGATTACTTTTCATATACATACTTTTCATGCACTTTAAACTTCACATCCTTAGACCAAATGTATACGTCCCTTAAAAGTCCCTAAACGAACACATTCAACCTTCTAACCTCATCAACTTCGTCACAATGGATAATCGGAAAGCATATGCAAATTTTGTGAGTACACTTGACCCATTTTCCTTTAAATACACTTTGGGTGCAACATGTTTTTACTTGTTAAAATGCACGATTCACAAACATGTTTTATTTAATCAATCCTTATACATGCTTTGTTATGCTTAAGTTCATGCTAGAATTCATACTACTTGTTAACCCGCCTTAACAATTATAGCGCTATAGGAGTAGCACACCACCCGACGGGGTTTGGTTAAGTTATATTCTTTACGGTCTCGACATTGTTATATCGGGGGATGCTATTATTCATACTTTACGGTCTCGATTTTGCTACATCGAGGGATGCTATTATACTAGTGGACACTTGGGTTTGACTTTTAGTTATGCATGATAGTTTGACCTTGTATACCAAAATGCTATGTTGGATTGAAAATACTTTTTATACATATGACACGAGTCTAAAACTTGTGTACTTGCCAATACCTTTGTATTGAACTATGCTTTTAAAACATGTTGCAGGTTTAGTGATGATGTTGAGGATGCATGGAATATAGTTGGATGCTTAGATACACACTTTAAAATTTGTATTATATTGTATTGTATTTCATTATTCATGTTGTTGTATTTTGCTTCAAATCCTTGTAATTGATTCTTTAGAAATGAAATGAAATTTACTATTTAAATACTTGTCACAATTATTAGTGTTATGATGTCTCGAGCAATCTATTTCGTCTCACTCCGATGTTTCCGTCATCGGTTGGGGTGTGACAGATTGGTATCAAAGCCATAACTATAGGGAATTAGGAAAAAAATTGCCATGCTTTTTTTTACCTAGTCTATAGTTTTATAGCCTTATTCTTATGTTTTGCTTGGAACTACATGCATGCCACTTTATGTGTTTCTTATTTATTCTCTTTGAGCCTTTTAAACATATATGTCGTTTTATCCTTATGTATCATACTTACATACTTGACATGCTATTCTTATGTGTTAATACATGTTTTACTATGTGTTAATATTTGTTTAAGATTTCATTCTTTATGTGCTATTCTTGACATGTTTATACTTGTTTGTTTAATCTCCAACGTACGTCTTTCCTCATACATTCTACTCGACTATTCTAAAACCGCAAACACTCGTATTATACAAACGAGACAGCTCCACCAAAATAGGCTTGAAACCCACGATTTGGTGAATGACTCTCAATCTACCTATTCTTTTTACACAAGATTCATCATCAAGTTAGGAGTGAAGTCCTCATCTTGATGAAGAATTCCATTTCAAAATTCTAGTGGATCCTCGTCAAAGTGTTGAAATTAAATTTTGACCCGACGAATACAAACCACACTTAGGATACGAAATCGCCAAGTTAGGGGTGAAACCCGCACATTGTCGACTAGTTCCACTCCTTGATTTTTTTTAAATCTCGCCAAGTCTCGAAATTTCGATTGATTTGGGACATGTAGTAACCGGAAGGGTAAATACCGTTAACCGACTTGTCGGCGAGAGTATTTTACCTATTAGGCCAAAGCATGCTTCTTAAATTCAAAAGACTTTTCAACCGCTTTGGTTAGTCAAAGTTCCGTTTTTAATCAAACATGAGTTTCTATTATTTATCTTATACGATGCAACCTTTCAAATTCAAAATTTACTATCGATATTTTCTTCTCACACGCACATATCATACTAAATCTTTTCATACACTTATACGTATTTCACATGCATGATTTCGAAAACGTCATCAACCCGATTTACATTTCTTATAACCACAAATGGAGACATGTCATCAAGATAGGAGTGTATTCCTTACCTTGACGATTAGCTCCACTCCTTCTTTTCTTAAAACGAACTCACCAACGAGTTAGAGGTGATTCCCTTACCTAGGTGATCGTTACCAAAACTTTTCTTCAAAATATTCATTTATGCAACACGATCATGTTTCATGCCTAGATCATTTATCATTTATTAGGGGTGTGCATGGACCGGTTCGGTTTTGAGCCGAAACCGAAACCGTAACCGCTATAATCGGTTTTTACATTTCTATAACCGATCGGTTTCGGTTATTACGGTTCGGTTTTTTTCGGTTTCGGTTAAATAACCGTTTTTTTTTCTTTCTCCTGTTGAGTTTCACTATGTTGTTGCTGGGAAACTGTGATATGCAATATTATTAGAAACTAATAAGAAACATGCAAAGTTGCTGCTAAGAAATTGTGAACTATGCAATGTTACTAAAAACTATTATGCAAGTAACAAGGATTTCCATTAAGGATTACACCATAAACAAAATACAAATGAAACCATTAGCGAAATAGCAACTCGTTGGCCAAGCAAGTACGTAACTTGTTCAACCCTCCATGGTTTCAACTTTCAAACCTGATTTAGGATTAATGTTATGTATTGGGCTGGGCTACTAGTATTAATTAAAGGCTAACATATTAACAACTACTATGGGTTAAAGGCAAAAGGCTAACAGATCCAACTTAAACATAAAACATATGGATTGGGCCTTGTAACCTATCGGTTCGGTTTGGTTTTTATCGGTTATTGGAAATGGATATCCAAAAACCGAACCGAAACTTTCGGTTATTAAAAATCCGAAAACCGAACCGTCGGTTTTTGTTTCGGTTCGGTTTTTTCGGTTCGTTTATTTCGGTTATTCGGTTACGGTTCGGTTATTTCGGTTTTCTTGCTCACCCCCAATTAATTGTGTTAGACGTGATCAGTTTAAACATGTAAGACTGGAGGGTATGGAGAGCCTCATCCCCAAGGGGATGGGCCGCCACGTCACCGCCGCGTAAGCGGGGCCTAAAGGGGATGGACCTAGGGGGTGGGGGATAGGGATGAGATCGGTACGATACCGGTACCGTACCGGTACCGATACCGTAAATACCGTTACCGAAATTGAGAAAATGTGGATACCGATTACCGTACCGTATTTATAGATTCGGTACCGGTACGGTACCGGTATCGGTACCGGTATTTCGGTACTTTACCATATTGGTACCGCTTTAGGGTAATCAGTTGTTTTACCTAAAAAAATTTATGTGCAACTCATCCATCAATTACTAATTGAACTAGAGTATAATATAGAGGAATGTAAACAAAGGGTAAACATATTAAGTAGTTAAAAAAATCAAAAGGTAAACATCCATGGGTTCGACTTTTAACATCGAAATTCCAACATGTCTAAAAAATCATCATAATTGATTAAAAATAACCAAACAAAAGAAATTTGATATTGGTTTTTGTAAAACAATGTTCAAAAAAATATAACTTCATAGTGGGATCTAAGATAATAGCAAAATACATAAAGTCATTATTAAATTCGGTATTAATACCGGTATTTACCGAAAAATACCGGTACCGATACCGTTTTTTACCGATACCGAATCTTGAAAAATCTATTACCGATACCGGTACCGTTTATGATCGGTACGGTACGGTATCGGTACGGTACCGGTATGGTACCGGTACGGTACCGGTATTTCGGTAAAAAATCTCATCCCTAGTGGGGGATGAACCCCTTTCTGTACTATATTATAATACATGAGGGAAGGATTCCCAAAAGTTAAGAACTTCTTCCCCCATTATTTATAAATAAACCCCTAGAATGAGGGTAAAGTGGTCTTTTAAACCATAATTATTTTTTAGTCCCTCAATCTATTACATTTAAATCCTTGACATTTAACATAATTATGGATAATTAGTTACACTTCCCCCCCCCCCCCCTCTTTAATTCTTTAATGTATTCCTGCGATATCTTACAACCCGTAATGTTTTAAAAAAATCCAAAGGTACCATGACGATCGGCACATTTTTTTAAACGTTTCGATGGTTGTGTTTTTTAGTTTCGCCGTGCGTTCATAAAGTACAAATAGCCGATGCGTAAATGTACAATTGATTAAAGGCAACATTTGTTTTTTACCCAAGCCAGCTTTGACCATTACCTAGCTACCGTGCATTAACATTTGTTTTTTACCCAAGTTTTTTGTTTTGAATGACATTAATAAACTAAAATATTCCCTAATTTTACTTGTACAGAGTCAGTTTGTTGTGGCATGTTTAATATAGTATAGATAAAACTCACAACAAACTTCCTATTAAACATGCCACAACAAACTAAACAAGACATGTGCATCTTATTTTAAAAACTTAAAACTCACAACAAACTTCCTAAATAAATGGATGACCAATCTAAAACTAAACCCTAATGGACTACTATAAATACATAGCAAACACTCACAATTCTACATTTCTATTGCTAAACAGATTTAAAATATGGAGCCAGATCTGAACTCACTTGATGCGAAAAAACAAGCATGCGATATTGAAAAATCTAAGGTCGGTTCTATGATAAGTTTTGTTATATCGCAATAATGAATAATTGTTTTCTTTTATTTACTTTTATGTGAATACTAACTTATTTGATTTTTCAGATTCAACACACCAATTTAAACACCCCAGTTGTCGAACAAGCTTTTGTTAGTTTTTAAGTAATATTTTTGCTTATAATCTTTCATATTAACAAGTTCGTTATGTGATTATTTGGTGTTTTATTGTAGGATGATGGTGATAATAGTGTTGAAATTATTTCTTATGGTGCAATGTTCAGTCCATACAAGTCTAATCTTCAACGTCAATTTAGTAAAGAGGTAATTTTAAAATTTATTTAATCTTTTAAAAAAAATTATTCAATATTTGTTTTTTTTATAAAATTTATTTAATCATTTTTTAACTTTTTTATTAATTTTTTGTTTTTTAAGGATCGGAAGTATGAGAATCAAAAGAAAAGATCTAAGAGACTCTCTGAATGGAAATGGGTCGAGTTTATAAATTTAGATGATTCTGAGGACGATGAGAAAGAAGATGAATTAGATGATACTGCTGATTCGAGTATAAACAAGAAAAACGGATCAAAAAAGAAGAGAAATTAGATGAAATATATCAAGTGTTTTTATGTTTTTTTTCATTTTCAGTTGTTTTTGTTTGATCTAGACTATCCCATGAATAATAAAGTTTATTTTATATTTGAAGTTTATGTTTTGTGTTATTTTATTGCACTTATAATTTACATCTCGATTGAACTAATATACTTTTGTCATTTGTTTAGTATTTTTTATTAACAAACGAATCTTTACATGTTTAAAACAGTTTTTCTATACTTTATTTATTATTAATTTTTATAAAAAAACAAAACTTTGATATTTAGTAGATAGAAGATAAACTATGTTTCAAAATTTTAGGAATTATTTAATACTAATTTACGATATTAGTAGATAGATAGTAAACTATATCCCAAAATTTTAGGAATTATTTAATACTAATTTACGATATTAGTAGATAGATAGTAAACTATATCCCAAAATTTTAGGAATTATTTAATACTAATTTACGATATTTAGTAGATAAATAGTAAACTATGTCCCAAAATTTTAGGAATTATAAGTCAACTAATTAGGTCCTCCAAGTTAATTATATGGGATGAGGCATCGATGGTGAAACGTCAGGCGATAGAGGCAGTTGATCGAACATTGCAAGACATTATAGGTGTTAGGCTCCCATGTGTAACACTTATGACATATATCCACCACAATAATGTTATCATATACAAATAAGAAAACTACCAGCAACGAGTGCCGCAATCCAAAGTGTCGCCCCCGCTGCATCGCGCGCGCACCCTACTAGTATATATATATATATGTATGTATAGCTGTGTGTGAGAACACAGGCCCGTCGAGCACGTCGTTGGGGAGCCGGAGTCGCCGGGACGCGCCTATGGGGGCGGTGTGGGGGTGCGGCGCCGGGCCACGCCGGGCCTAAGCCGACCCCCATACCCTCCAGTCTAATGCATTTGACATGCTCCGCCGTAATAAAGCGGCTAAACAAACTACCTATTGTGTGTCAGTGTGTATCTCGGTTGCCATTTCAAAATAAATATTTAATTACAAACTGATATATTAATGGAAACGCCTAAATCATGTTAATGGTACATATAATACAAGGATATTTGAAAGTTTGGAACGTACTGCCCCTTTCATCTCTAATCTCTAATCTATACTATTATAAAAAGGAGAAATGATGTACACAAAAGTAATTTTACATGCGTACAAACATTACAACAATATGTACAAGAAAATAAAGCCTTTTTAGAGGGGTTGAACTTGTATTTTCACCAAACTTTTAAGACACTAGAGGGATAATTTTGTCATTCTCACACCCTAAAAACCCTTCCCTGCCCTCAAGACCCTAATCGACAACCCCGCCTTTAATTACCTACAACTCAATCTCTCAACTCTCTCCACCTTCTACTCATCGCCGTTGCTGAATAGCCTTTTCTTATCCTCTCTGCCAGGCGATTTAGGGTTTAGACACGCCACAAAATCAAAGAAGATTTAATCGGGAGAACCGAATCCACGACTGTAAATCGATGGCCACACAACCTCCAAACTAAATCGATGGCCACACAACCTCCAAACGATGGCTGAAGACAGACCATCCCCATATCTCCGCTATCCTCTACAGCTATGACCATCGAAAGGTCACCTCTTTCTCTCTCTAATTGCGTGTATATCTGGGGCATGGTATATACAATCTTCCAATTTGTTTACTTTTTGTTCAAAATTTCAAAAAAAAATATGCTTTAAGTTTGTTTGTTGATATTGACCTGTAGAATTTGACCAATGGGCGTTCGGATCAGTTGAGATGGCGTCTCAGAGCAATGGAAGAAGAAGTAGACCGACGAGATTAAATTTATTCATAGGGCGAGGTGCTTGTGGAATGGATTACAAAGCCAAGCATGTAAATTTATCAGTTTTATCATTTTGCTATAATGAGCCTTTTTAGTTATTACTTGGCTTTATGTTGGTGACTTTGGTGACTTTTTTAATCAAGTATTTCCATATCTGATATGGCTTTTCAAACTTCAATTGGAGTTTATGAGACTGGTTGGTATGAACAAGGAGGCGGGTACGTCTACTTAATGAGCCTTTTTAGTTATTACTTGGCTTTATGTTGCAAACGAACCATAATTTTTGCTAAAACACATAAAAAGTTTAGAGGTCTCAGTTTTAGCCTTCTCATGACCTGGGTCAACTGGTCGAGGAGGTGCATAAAAATGGCTATAAAGAAAACGGGTCAACTGGGTGGATTATGTCAAAAGCTGCCGAAATACATTTTAAACGCATAAAACCTCCTAAATAATTTTGTTCTCAGAAAGTTATAATGATTGAAGGGGTCTTGTTTTTTTCATTTCATCATATTTTACATGCTAAGTATTTATAAAATTTGGGAAAAGAAGTGATGTTGATGTTGATTGTTATTTGTTGTTTGCAGGAATCAAGCATATTGCAATAGTCAATTGGAGCTTTATAAGCATGTGATTAAGGATTGCGATAAGGCGCTTCAAATTGATTCTACTCTTCTTCAAGCTTATACCCTAAAAGGTTTTTTGTAACAATTGATGGGTGATGATTGTTATGGGACATCAATCGGCACGAGTAATGGTTTTGGGAACTGAGCATAGGTATAATTCCATTAGACAATCATTAACTTTCTTTATTCAGTATCATCTTCATTATTTCATTTCTTTCATATTAGGTTCAAGATCGAATTTATCATATTCTACTTGTTGTTTTCGTCAGCATGGGAAAAGCTTACTGGTTAACGTTGCTGATATAAACAAAAATAGAATCATGAAACTGAAAAAAAGCTTACCAAAGTACTCGCCGGACCCTAGCATTGACCAGAATCTGATTTGTCGCTGAATCGGTTCACCATCATTGCAGCAAATTGGATCTTAATCAATATATTAGACAAATATCGAGAACCTGTTGTTTCCGTCCTATCACCGGTGCCGACAATTGAAGTCGTTACCCATGTAGTTAAGATAATTGATTATGATTGTTATGTTGTTAGTATGAGTGGCTGCAGATACAGGTTAATTGGTTTAGTTTTGATCCGATGTAACACATTGAATGGGAGCAAATGTGCTATTATTTGACCCATATAACAAAAGTCAGTCATCACCTTCAAAATGACAACTTACATGAAACTCCTACTTATGAAGGATGGGTGGAAGCCAAGGGGCCTCGGTATTGCCCTCCAACTGAGGACAAGGTACATCATCCATTTCATTTTCTTAAAATACAGTCACCCTACTGTCGTACTTTTCTCTTAATAATCCATCAAGTTGTAAAACAAATTGATGGTACAGGCTTTGAGTAGTCACTTCACAATTGATATTGCTGAACACAATGTCAAACAAATTTCACCTACATGCAGAATTTGCATATCACTGAACAGGTATCTCTTTGTTATTTAAACCGTTTTGTCTCGGTTAGTTCTTTAGCTGATTGTAGCGTCTTATATGATAAAACATCTTTCTTGAGATAAAATATTTTTGAGGTCTATATGAACACTCAACTCGAAATTCTAAATAAACTTTTACATGTGATACTCTCCACTCAACTTGATCTGATATTTGTTTCTATGATGAAGTTTGACTTCATATCTGGTTGGAAGACAATGTTTTCTATTGGATGTGTACGACTTCTAGGTGTAAAGGCACTGTTTATGAAAGTACAAGATTCAAGCTTACTTTTTTATTTCCAAATGATTACCCGTTTAATACACTATATATAATACTTGATATAATGTTTAATTCTCTTCAGTTCACCTCAAATCCCTTCATAACCCCACCCCTTCACCTTCAATCTCATTGTCGTCTTCCCTCACCATCGCCTCGGTAACCAGTCTCGACAACACCAAGATTGGTAACCAAGCGGATCCTCTTTGATTGACAGCAAGGCTTTTGCGGATTTAAGCTCATTGGTGAAATTCAAAACTCCTTGCAGGGACTTTTTTGTGGCATTGCTTTGAAAAGGTTTCATCATTATGTGATAATCTTTTCTGGATTCATAGATGTATATACTGAGTGAATACTGATTTACCGATTACAGATTTGTTGGGGTTGCAGGTAATCTTGGTGCTATTGTTATCGCTTTAGAAGACTCTTAAGAAACCAGGTATTATTTTAACTGTTGCTCGTTTGTTTATTGATTTATGTAGTATGGTCTTTAAAATATCTCCTGCTTCACTCTTCCAGATTCATGATTACCCGAACCCTAATGAAAATCCTTTTCCGAAACCGCTCTCAGTTCTCGCAACCTACCATGCTCACCACCAAATTCAAGCAACGCTAAAGCTAGCCAGGTAACCACTCTACCTATTTTTTATTGTCAATATAATAGAAGAGGTCTGAGTTACTTTCTTGATTTTGTTATAGCTCATAAACATATAGTAGTTCCACTCATATAACAAAAAAAAATTACTTTCACTTTCAAACTGTTTTAGAACTCCTTTTATAGGTCCGGCGGCCCTTACCTTATGGCCCATGTATGGGGTTGACTTGTTGTTGGGATTGAACCCTACCAGAGAATGTAAAGCCAAAAACCTGATCACATCAGTGGATTCACAATAAGCAGACGTTTACTCTAAGCTCTCCCCTTGACAGTGGTTATCTATCTGCTGATACACTCCAAGTACTGCTCTGAAGAACAACTGATGAACCAAACACTGATGAAACAGCTAAAGACTGCTATAAGGCAAACACTGAGCTCTATCTACTGCTGACTCTTAAGTACTGCTGAAGACCCAAGCACTGCTCATTCAAAGACTGATCACCTTTTGAAGAAATCACTGTTGGTTCAAACAGTCAGTGCTTAGGCTACAACAGTGGAATGTGAACAGTGTTTAACTTTTTTTGTATTTTACTATCAATCAGTTGTTAAGACATCAGTAGTTTGTATAGGTCAGTGTTTATAGTTTGTTAGGCTGTTAGATGTCACTATCATGGTGATGTCAGCTGAGGTACATCAGTAGTTTGGTTTGCCTATAAATATGACAGTACTCTGTACTGTTATATTTGATTCGTTTTGAGTGAGTTCTTCTCCTCAATTCAATCCTTTCATCTTGTGCAACCAACTCTGAAGTATCAGGCTGAGGGGGAGTTTAGTCTGTAAGCTTGCATTGTAATCTTTTGCTTTTGATGTAATCTTTCGACTCTATGAAAAGCAATTGTTTATCAAACTATATTCTCCTTTGATTGTGTTTACAAAGTTTGTTATTCATTTCCGCTGCACTTAAAACTGTTCATATCTATTTGATTTGTTCAAAACACAATCACGAGAGCCTCCGATCCTAACAATTGGTATCAGAGCCTGGACAGTCAAATTCGATCTAACAATCAATTTGACATAATAGTTCAGCTCAAAATTCATTGATACTAAGGTTGGTTGTACTCAGTTGAAAAACAGAGTAACGGGTAAATCATGATCAAAATGGTTATTCAAAAACTCTGTACATCAACCAAGATGTCATATGACACACAAATTTCACACAACAAGCGAATTTATGCACAAAACACTCATGGTTTCTAGATCTGAAAAAAAATATCTGTTAAACTATGAGATTACTTCTTATTCTCTAAATTAATTTCAATTGTTGATGTGTAATTTGTGATGTTTTCATAAATACTAAAGTATGAACCTCAGATTAACAAAACCTATGTTCATAAAAGCATTGATGTTTTGCTAACACAAAAAGAGGGAAATTAAAACTTTAGTTATTTGATCTTATGTGTTAAAAACAGGTTGAGATCCTAAAAAGGAACAAATCAACTTTGTCTAAATACATTAAGAAATACAGGGGTCAACATAGTCCGTATCATTTGTAGTGTGAGATTGGCTGAAAAACTTGTGCAAACATGACCAAGTCTCTCAAAACATTACTGTAGAATGAATTTGGACTAAAATTCACAAAAAACTCGAAAGTGTGTTTATCTCAAAACTTTTGAAGTCAAAAGAAAAGAGTATAAACATAAAACACTTATGAGTTAAAATTTAGGGTAATAATGGTTATTTAACAATTGGTTATTAAGCAACTGTGTGGATTCATCTGTTTAGGAAAAGGTTTTGATTCCCATGAATGAACTCCAAAGAGGATGAGAAAAATGTTCAAAAATTTATCCATGAGTCCTCATGATTACAATCAACTGACAATAAAATGGTTCTTAACAGTGGTCAAAATGTATTTAAAATTTCAAACCACTGACCATTTTCAACAACTTGAGAATGGTATGATTATGTTTTCTTTTGAAAATACACCAGATCCTTTTTGATACTGTTCTCAGAAAATCCTTTAATCATTTTTTCTTCAAAGGATTTTCTCGAATAACCAGGATATATTGTTCATTTTTTTTGGAATAATATATTTGGAACTTTTGCTTGTTTTTGTTGGCAATAGTTTCAGTTCCTTTCAGGATGTAATACCTTATTTTTATTGGTATTATTGTCCTCATAAATGGGTCAAAAGGAAATGGTACTTTTGTCAAGATCATGTCATACTCAGGTTTGCTCCTGAATTGTTATCAAAGGTTGATTGCTAACCATGCTTGAATTACTTGGGTACTCATGTTTTATTTGAATATTAAACGAAAATGAGTTGCCTTAGCAATAAAGTTTTCATCATCTGGGATACTAAACCACTGTCCTTCAAAATTGACTTGTGGCAAAACCTGGAATAAAAATTCTCAAAACTGTTGCTGGAATACTTGTCCTTAAAATATGTACCATTTACCCTAACCACTGTTTTGTTCCAACGCCTGATCTCTAAATACTGTCCACTGCTGAAAGTTAGCCACTGATCCTTCACCTTCTTGACAAGCAATGATGTTCAAAATCAGTGTTCTATCCACTGATATACTATCCACTGATAGTAAAAATCATCCACTGCCTAAAATTTTTACCGTTGTAACCATTGATGCTTGATACGTCAGTGGCCCTTAAAACAACTGCTCTCCATCCTTCATCCATTTCATCAGTGCTTGACACGTGGTCAACTCTTAGCCCTCAGATCAAAATAACCGCTGCCACATCAGCGATCGCTTTTTCCCTAAATAAAACCCTGCCCTAAACCCCCAAACAGGGTTTTACACTGTCGAATTGAATTCGAAAATTCTCTTCTCAAAACAGTTTCCAACCCTTCTTCTCAAAAATCTCCAAAATCATTCTTCATTCTTCTCTGCAAAAATGACAAAATCAAAGTCAAAATCAAAATCAAAACCAAAATCACCACCACCTTCAAAAGAGGTTGCTCAAATGGCTGAAGAACCCATCGAGATACCATACAAATCTCCTCATAATTATCTGGGTTTGCTCACAAAACCTACCGATAACCACACCTTCGACTCCATCCTTGATACATTATCTGCATCAAAGTACAAAACTTTGTTGACAGCAGATGCTCCCATTTATTTGCAAACCCAGAGAGAGTTCTGGAAAAAGGCGACGCTTGAAAAACAAGACGACAAAGTCATCGCCATAAACTCCTCGATACAGGGTAAAGTGATTCAAATCACTCCACAAACAATTTCAGAAGTCTTCAAACTTGATGATCAGAAGGGTAAAATTTCTTTTGACAAAAACGAGTTAAAAGCTGATTTTCTGAAAAGGGGTTATGCAGAACAATCAAAGGTAGATACCCTACAAAAGGGTTATTTCCCATCTGTACCCAGATTTTTGTTTCACACACTTGTGAGTTGTGTTTCTAATAAAACAACATCGTTTAACGAAATACCATTGAAGATTCAATGCCTGGGTTATGTTATTTTAAACAATAAAGATTATAACTATTCCCAGGAGATCTTCAATGACATGGTAAAGAATGTTGTTAGCAAATCATTTCTTCTTTTTCCAAGATTTCTTAGCTATTATTTTAAACAAAAATTTGAAAAAGAAGATGAAAATTTGCCCAAACAAGGTGTCCATTTTCAAATAAAAGGTTTAACAAGGAAAACATTTTCAAGAATGATGGCACCAATAAAATTAAAAGGAAAGGTGCCTGAGCAGACTTTAGAAACTGCCACTGATCCTCAGGCAACTTCTGCTGAGCCCACTGCTCCAGGTGATCAGAGTAGCACAACCACTACTCTGAAACCCACACCTGACATTACCAAAAAGACCAAAAGAAAAACATCCAGAAAACCCACCAAACCCAAAACAAAGGCAACTCTGGAAGATGAGATCCCAGAGCAACTGCCTGTGACAACACAAAAGTCACCACAAACCACTGCTGCTACTTCCTCACAGCAGTTGGAAGAAAGATCTTAACCCATGCCTAAAACTCCTCCTGCATCCTCACAAAAGGATCAGGTTGTAAGCACAGGGACACCACAATATGAAGCTCTGAATCCACTCGGATCCATCTTCTTCAGTCCTGATCCCAAGGACATGTCTCTTTCAACACCTATACCCTCATCAATCATAATGCCACAATCCATGCTACCCTTGTTGCATGCAGCTGCTATAGCTCAGACACAAACCAGTTCCTCTCTATCACCTATCACTGAGAGTATACCCCCACAAGTGACTGGGTCTGATGCTACTACTCCTGCTATCCCAGCAACAATTGAGGAGGTTACACCCCCTGAGTTACAAGTAACTCTCGGTGGTAGTTCAAGTGGAGCAGCAACTACAACTAGTGGATCAACAGATCTTCAGTTGGACAGTTGTTTCATAAGTAAGACTCCCTTGAAGGCAATTTCTTCCATGGCAACTTCGGTAACCACCAGTGAGTTGGACCTAACCACTGGTACCATCAAAGGTTTATCGAGTGCTGAAGAAAGAAGTCCCCAGTACCAAGAACAAGGGGCATCAATGGGTGATTTTTGGGACTCAGTTCCTAAGTCAAACATTGATATAACCACTGCTGGTGGGGATTCAGATGATCCTACTAAAGTAGGTGATGATTCAAAATATCAGGAATTGACGGATAGAGTTGAAAAACTTGAAGATTCAGTTGCTGAAATAAAGATTATGGTGCAAGAGATTTTAAAAGCTCAAAAAGCACAAGCCACTGCTGTTCCTGCTCAAGCACCTGCACAACATGCATTTGCTGCAAATGAGCTTTGGAATATTTTTCAACCCATGCTTGAAACACAGCAACATATGGCTGATAAAAAGCATGCTATTCAAGTACAAATGCTGACCAACATGGTGGAATCAAGGTTTAAAGACACTCAAGCAGACATCAAGGCTATAAAGGCTAGCATTCAAAGTGCCTCTGGCAAAGTTCCTTCTTCCATATCATTTCTTGTTAACCCCCTTCAGATAATGCCAAAAAGGGGGAGAATAACAAGCTGTTGGGAAAAATGAATAAAATGGGAATAGAACATGGCCTTTGTATTGAGCCTGAAAAAGAAAAAGAAAAAGAAAAACAGGTCTCAAAACCTGTTAGTCAAACAGCTGATACACCAGTAGTTAAAAAAACTGCTGACAGTAGCCAAACAGCTGCCATGTCATCAACACACACACCTTCAATACACACCACTCTACCACACACCACCACAACTACTGCTCTACCACCATCATCTACAATCACACCATCACCACTGTCTCCTGTCATAAAACAGAAGACAACAGATGTTACAACATCTGTTGTAATGACAACAGCGGTTGAAGCACCAGTTGTTTCAACAGTTGTTTGTCAGACACTCCCCATCATTCAAACCATTGATTCACCCAAAACATCATCTGCCCCTTCTTCATTAAAAAGGAGAAGGAATCTCATATCAGATGATGATTCACCACCACCATCAAAAACTACCTCACCACTTCCATCCCCTGCTCAAAAGCAGAAGACAACCGCTGACATATCAGCAGTTGTAACGACAACAGATGTTGAGACACCAGTTGTTTCAACAGATGTTAGTCAGTCATCCACCACTGCTCTCACCTTTCATACATCACAACCAAAGCTCTTCAATAGAAAAAGAAAGCCAATCTCTGCCGATGAGGGTATACATGATCCTAATGCTGCACAACATCCACTGGAACTTGAAGCTATAAAAAATGAGATGAGGCAATTCTATACAGAAGAAGATCCTTCATAAAGAAGATTCTCCTCACTCATAGGTTACATGCCACCAGATAATATGGATGATTACCTCAAAATCAAGGCAAGGCAAGCTAAACTAAACTAAGAGCTAAAGTTGAGAGTGAACGTGAACGTTTAAGCGAAGATGGCATTGCTAAAAGACTGGAGTTCTACTTCACAAAAGTAAAGCAGATAGAAGACTTTGCACAAGACCTAATCAAAGAAAAGGCTGATCAAAAGAAAAAGTTAAGAAAACAATATCTAGCCTACATCATGAAAGAGAAGTTCTATCCTGCTAAAGAACAACAGTTCGAAGAATGGCCAATAGTCGCTCTAAAGCATGAGGCAGAAAGGATTGAGAAAATCAAGAATGATCCTACAAAGAAGAAGAATGCTCCAAACTGGAGAAAATACAAAAAGCTCATTGCTGACCTAACTGCTGAGTATAAAAGAAAGAAAAAGGAGCTGGTGGATGCAAAAATGGATACTGCTGAAGCCATATCAAAATGGTCAAAACAGCAGACTGATGAAGCCTATGAAAGGCTAAAGAAAAGAAAGATAACTGTTTCAAGTACCTCAAAGAAGCATGAACAAAGAATGAAGCTTGAACAGCAGATAGAAAACCTCAAAACACTGTTCCGGTCTACTTTTGTGACAAACCAAGAAGAAAAAGAACAGTTGACCAGTGAAGAGGTGAAAGAAAAGGAGGTTGAGTACTTCACAGAATCCATCATGAAAATGGGTCTAAAAGAAGAAAGCTCGGAAAAACTTCAAAACCTTTTTAAAAGGATGTTAACCAAACCTGCATCACCAAACACTTCAACAGACATGACAGACATTGAAAGGCAGGAACTGATTGAAAAAGAAACTGCAGAAGATATATCTGCAGCAAATGATGTCATTGAAATGGCTTTCAAAAGAATGTCTGAAAGTCTGCAAGTTTTCTCAAGGCCAATATCTCAAAGCTCATCTTCAAATAAATCTCTCCCAAGAAATCCATTGGGTTCGAAAGTACTAAAGTGGATGTCTGACCAAAAGACCCATGTATTGACTATTGTCAGATCCAATGGAGATGTGAAGTACATATCAAGGAAAGAAGCACTAGGCCTTAGTGTTCAAGATTTGCAGGATCTCCTTGAACTTACACTGTGCCGGGATGAAGATGATACAAGTTCCAAAGCATTTGAAGAAGAATTCAAAAGAAAAGCAAGGGAACTTGTGATGAGCAATAAAGATCCAGAATAATGACAGGTTTTGGCATTATCTGTTCCAGGGGGAGATTGTTGGGATTGAACCCTACCAGAGGAACAGATAATGTAAAGCCAAAAACCTGATCACATCAGTGGATTCACAATAAGCAGACGTTTACTCTAAGCTCTCCCCTTGACAGTGGTTATCTATCTGCTGATACACTCCAAGTACTGCTCTGAAGAACAACTGATGAACCAAACACTGATGAAACAGCTAAAGACTGCTATAAGGCAAACACTGAGCTCTATCTACTGCTGACTCTTAAGTACTGCTGAAGACCCAAGCACTGCTCATTCAAAGACTGATCACCTTTTGAAGAAATCACTGATGGTTCAAACAGTCAGTGCTTAGGCTACAACAGTGGAATGTGAACAGTGTTTAACTTTTTTTGTATTTTACTATCAATCAGTTGTTAAGACATCAGTAGTTTGTATAGGTCAGTGTTTATAGTTTGTTAGGCTGTTAGATGTCACTATCATGGTGATGTCAGCTGAGGTATATCAGTAGTTTGGTTTGCCTATAAATATGACAGTACTCTGTACTGTTATATTTGATTCGTTTTGAGTGAGTTCTTCTCCTCAATTCAATCCTTTCATCTTGTGCAACCAACTCTGAAGTATCAGGCTGAGGGGGAGTTTAGTCTGTAAGCTTGCATTGTAATCTTTTGCTTTTGATGTAATCTTTTGACTCTATGAAAAGCAATTGTTTATCAAACTATATTCTCCTTTGATTGTGTTTACAAAGTTTGTTATTCATTTCCGCTGCACTTAAAACTGTTCATATCTATTTGATTTGTTCAAAACACAATCACGAGAGCCTCCGATCCTAACACTTGTGACTAAGCTTATTAGGTGGACCTTAAATGCTGGTGTAGTATGTTGGGTACGGGGTTGATTAGCCGAATTGTGCCCCTCACTACGGCTCAAAATTGGTTCAGCAAAGAAGATAGCTGGAAGTCCAAGTTTAGTGATGGTTTTGGTAGGCTTGTTCTGAAGGCCCAGCTTTGGGTGCTAAGAGCTTTTTTGGGCCTGTTTGTTCTTAGCCCAATCATAAGGACCGCTTGTTTGGGTGTGTTGTTAGTTTTAATGTTTTTTTGTCTTAATTTTAGTAGTGGGATTTTATATATGTTTGGTGCGGAGTATAGTGACATCTACAAGTGTGGAGTATATTACAAATACATGGTATTCTGTTTTTAAGTACTTATTTTTAGTTATGAATGGTCTCCCGGTGCCGCTGCGGAGTGCAGGAACTTCAGTAGAAAAATTTTTGCCCGTCGCAAAGCGCGGGTTATCTTCGGAACCCAACAAAAACCAAAACAGTTAATGAACAAACGAAAAACATTTCCGAGTATATAATACATCTCCTTAGGACCAAAATGTAATTTTATCCCCTAATTTTAAGACGCCATATGAAAGGTCATTGCATTTTTCGTGAGTTTCATCCCAAACTTCCAAATATGCCCCCTTCACTTAGGTTTCAATGATTTATTACATTTCTTACCTGGCATATTAAATAATGAAATCAAATGCATCCATCGTTCCATCTTCTCAGATCTTCAATGCGTGTCTCTCTTCTTTGCCTTCTAAGGTTTGTCACTGTTGTTCCATCGTATTGAATGTATTGAATCGCCAAGGTAAACATCATTCCCAGTTTTGATTGGTAATTTCGATTGGATTTGGGGATCTGAGATTGAAGGTTGATTACATTTCTAGGGCTTTATTCATGGTTTTCTTAATTCTTTAACATAATCAAATCTGGTCTTCACTCAAATCACAATCGTTTCTCAGTCGCATCCCTAATCGTTACCGGGTAAGTGTTCTTCGTTTTTTGTTCTATTTTGCATTGTATTTGTGTTTGGCAGGGTTGAAGCTTATGGGCACCCTTATCCCGCATATCTAAGTTCCCTCTTTTTCTGATTTTGTGTTTACTCTTTGTTTACACAAATTCTAAGCAGAGGCTTTCTTCTTTTAGAACAGTTTTCAGTTGAGAAAGTAAGTTGTATATGATTTTTATATTTTTATATGTGTTTTCTGTGGATCATGTAGGATTCTGGCACTCACAAGGATATTCCAGATGGTATGTGTTTATGATATTGTTAATGCTTAATTTATATTAAGTTGTAAATATAGAGTTGAAGTATAAGTTAATTATTACCCATCGAGGAACTTTAGTTGTATTGTTTACATCTTCTTGTTTTTACATGTTATCAGCTAACTCTTGCTCTTGATAACATATCTTTACTAAGAGGGTAACATGTCATCTTTTATTGAGGCAGTATATGATAGTTATAGAAAATATACTAGCATTTGGTTGTTTTAGCACGTATACGTAACGGGCTCTGGAGAGCGTAGCCGGTCTGGTTAGAACCCCAGAATTTAGTAACTTTAATATCATCCTGAACCATATAAAACCAGCCGGTAAGCAGTCACATGAGTTGTTCGATTAACAGCATTCCTGTGTTCTTTTGTTGGAATTTTGATATGGTAGCTCATGTTCATACTACCAAAGGACACTACACTAATACCACTAGAAGGGCTGGTCTTTGTTCTTGAGAGTTATAACAAAAAAATGTGTTAAATTTGAATAAAAATAGTGAAGTTTCAGTGAAATTAGCTGATGTCACACCCTGTCTTTTGCGGAAGCGTATGATGTGTGACTAGCTTGTTATCATTGCATTCAATCGTAATAAACAACTACATGATCAAAACGATGTTCATCCGCTCATGAAAATTTGAGTATCACAAACACTTGTTATTTAAGTTTTCAAAACACGACCTTTGACAAGGTTACAATTCAACAAAAGTGGATGACATCTAAACTTGTAGTCTACTTCTAGTTATGACACTTGCGCCCAAGATCCACCCTGTCACCTGAAATACATGTAATTTTGGAAAACATCAACATAAAGTTGAGCGAGTTCATGCGTTTTTGTATTTCACGTTTTTATACTTTGTATGAAAACATAGTATGTGTCATGTATAATTCAAGTCTTTCTTGAGTACCCCACGTACTCAAGTATAATTCCCGTTTTCTTGAGTACCCCACGTACTCAAGTATCATTCAAGTTTTCTTGTGTTTCCCCACGTTTTAAATGATTGTTTATACAAGGACATTAAGGCATGTGAGGACATATGGAGCATTAGTGTTGGCTCCTTTAAGGCATGTGAGCATATGGAGCATTAGTGTTGGCTACTTTACTGTGTCGATTACCCTCGACTGTGTCGATTAACCTCGACTGTGTCAATTTCCCTTGACTGTGTCGATTTCCCTCGACTGTGTCGATTAACCTCGACTGTGTCGATTTCCCTCGACTGGGACACCGAAGCACTCAAGAGGTCACATAAGGACCATGAGTGGGGCTCGGCCGTACCCGTTAGATCTAACCCTCGTCCCTAATTAAGTATTAATGGCATCTCAATATTTAGTTTAAGCTCACATGATCTAGTATTTTCTAGGCTTTTCTTAAAGCTCATCATATTGCACTCACCACGAGTGCTTCTCGTATTCTCAATTCATATTGCACTCGGTTCTCGTTCTCACCAAGAGTGCTTTTTGTATTCTCAAATCATATTGCACTCGGTTCTCGTTCTCACCAAGAGTGCTTCTTGTATTTTTACCCTTTGTAAAAATTATAATATTTGTAACATGTATTTCACCCCCGAGAGTTATAAAACCAAAAACAGTTAGAGAAAAGGGGGAGCATGAACTCACAACTTTGCGTTCCTGTGCGTCGTAAACTTCACCGGATTTGCTTAATTAACGCCGTAACCTATACGCGTTTTCTTAACGTTAGTCACTAGACTTGCGTCGCACAAGTACAGTCACTCTCTTTTGTATATATTCTTGTGTTAAAAATATTCTATATTTTTAACTAAGTGTTTTACTTATATTATTTTCTCAAAAATTAATATAAGTATCTCATGTTTTGCACTTCGCACCCGAATTATGTATCTTGTATGTTGTATGTGTATTTTGTGTTTATACTTCTCATGAGTATTTAGTGTATTTTTAAGTCTTAATACGCTAGCACGTACAACACATACTATATACACTTAGCACAAAAGTTGGTGACCAAATAATATATATTTTTCTCTCAAAAATATACATACTTATATCCATTTTTATTCTTGAAGAAATCATCATTTCTTATCACCAAAAATTTGGGAAACCTTGGTAATACTCTTAAATACATTTTTAGGGAATAAGTTTCTCAAAAACTTATATTTTTCTAAGTGTCAAAATTTATAAAAATTTTGACAGAGTTTCCCCTAAAAATGGAGGTTTCCCATGTTTTCAAAACATGTGTTTATTTTCTTTTAAATCGTCAACAACAATTATCAACAATAATCATCAACAACAATCACTAATTTCTCCATTTCATGAACTTGAATATTTACAAAAATGTGTAGTAATTTACTAGCACATTTAGTAAACCTTGTTATCTTTAAAAATAAGTTTAATTTCTTAAAAACTTTATTTTTAAAGAATATGAAGTTTCACAACTTCTAGTCGGTTTTTACGAAAATTATTTCTTTGTTAAAACTTTTGTTACACAAGTGTCCACACACTTGTTTGTTCATAAAAACACCTCTACTTCATGAAAGATCCGGTTTTAAAACATGGTTTTGTCTTACAGTTGGTCTTTCGAAAATACCACTTGTAGATCTTTAGATCTACTAGTTTAGAACTCCATTTCATAAGATAAATTGTTTTTACACAAGTTCATGTTTAATAGTAGTAGTGTTCATCATCTAGTCCTTTTTATACTTTAACATACACTAGCTCATGTTCTAAGAACATAACCTAGCCGGGTTAGATGACGATCCGAACTACTACTAGCATTAAACAACACAAAATAATCATCACAAAACAAGTTTAACAAGTTTTACACAATTATCCATCTATTAACCATCATATTCATCACTTTAATAGACTTTTAGTTGGTGATTTAGTATGTTCATGATTTTCAACCGACAAATCTCTTATTAACCACTCTAGACAAGATCAAGAAGGTGTTTTAGAACACTTACTACTAGCTCAAGGCTAGGGAAGTTCAAGAGTGCAAATGAGGTGGATAAAAGCAAATGGTGAAGGTCCTTCAAGTTCCGTGAGCACCGAGCCTCGTTAGCGACCTTCTTACACCATAAAATCACCTTAGAATGGATGAGTGTGGATCGAAAAAGATGGAGGTGTGTGTGTATGTTGTAGTCGTGAGCAAGGAGGGAAGGAGAGAAGGTTTTGTGAAGTTGATGATGAATGAGAATGAATGTGGTTCTAGTCCCTTGGTTATTCTTATAATACTCCAACATGTAATGGCCCATTGTGTAATGTGTTAGGAAAAGGGGAGACAAGATCAATTAAAATATCAACACAAAATCCTCATATGGGGCTCCTTCATAACCGGCCCTTAGATGGGGGGGGGGGGGTCTTGGTTGCATCTCAATGGAAAGTTACAAGTTCTAGTTTCATATCAAGTGTCAAATCTAGTGTTAAGTGTGTTTATTAAATATATAGTGTGTTAGGGTGTTCGGGGACCCTAACTAGCTTAGAAAAGTAGGAACAATGCTTCTAGCATTATTTTGGTGTTCCGGGTAATATCCGGTTGTTCGGTTGGACACTGATCCGTTAAAGCGCTAAATCACACTTTTTAGTGTCTTTTAAGTACCCTTCTTGTACCCTTTCAATTCCCAACACTTAGGGAAATATTATGGATGATAAAACAAAATTTCTGCATAATGTTCATATGTTTAAATGCTGAATTATTGCTGAATTATATAAATTCTGCACCTAAAGTGCGTTTCGGGTGCTTTTTAGTGCTTATTTTTGCTTTCGCAATGTCTATAAATTAAACCCTTATATGTACTCTTGGGTTTTAATGTACTTTTGTCGTCGGACCTACACCTAGGCCTCAATTCTAATGTCTGACTGCTTTCTGCAGTTCTGTTGACACGATGTGTCTTACCGGTGAGTTTACTAATATTTTTGACGCAACGCTAACATAACGTAATTCTTGTAGCATATATCATGCATGAATTCACTTGTATGGAATTCAGAAATTTATTTGTCTTGTGAACTGGATCATGCACGTTCATTAAAGCACAGATCACTGTTCATTTAGTGTACGGAATGTACGGAAAAGTGACGGTTGTCACAGTCTCCCCCCGTTAAAAGAATTTCGTCCCGAAATTCAAGCGATGCCATCGGTCGCAGGGGAGTTGTGAAACCAATATGGTCACTTAGATTCATGATTGTCTTCATGTTCCCAAGAAATCTCTGGGTCATGTCGTGAGTTCTATCACACCCAAGTAGATCAATCATGTCTTTTCTGTATCTTGTGGACTCTTGGTCCATAACCTCAACAGGTTTCTATAGTATCACGGACTCTTGGTCCAAAACCTCAACAGGTTTCTATAGTATCACGGACTCTTGGTCCAAAACCTCAACAGGTTTCTATAGTATCACGGACTCTTGGTCCAAAACCTTAACAGGTTTCTATAGTATCACGGACTCTTGGTCCAAAACCTTAACAGGTTTCTATAGTAATTCTTGTCGTTTGTCATTGACGTGAATTTTATTTGTGGAAACAACGACTGTTCCTTGAGTTAGACTCCTCTAACGATTAGACACATGAATGTGTCACGATCACTACTGATCTTTTTCTGGGAGTTTTATCTTGTGAACAATGGTTCTGATCCCTACACTGGGGATTCAACCTTTTCGCTTTTCAACTCACCCTACGCCTTCTCTAGGCGAGGCTCTCATTTAAGTCATACTTCTTGTCTCATATTCTTACGATTTCTGCCGCTCATCGGCGTAATCTTTCTGTATTCTACGGGCTGTCCTGATATGATTACATATCTGAAGGATCTGGCCTCTAGTTTTCCTAGGCCATCTCGGGCCAGTTGGTTGTTTATTTCTCGTCTCCGTTCAACATGACGGGAATTTACTCAATATATTCCGTCTAAAGCTTTACACGAAGCGGTTTAGACGACGGTGTGATAGATACCGTTTTAGGAAAACTCCACTAAGGGCAAGTGAGTGTTCCGGCTTTTCATCAAAGTTTATCACACAAGAACGTATTGTGTTCATACAGTCTGCATTGTTCAGCAGCTCAGTTCATATTCGAGTTCTTACGATCATCGGTGTGTTGCAACCCTTGTGATCAATAAAGATCGTGCAACGTTTTCTTTTAGGTAATGACGTCCAGTTGCGGCGCGCAATCACTGTATCTATCTCAAGATCTCTTCTCATGATTCCTTAATCAATGTGCCGCGTGTGCAATGTCGTGGTCTCATTGCATCGACGTACAATCGAGACTTTGTCGAGAGACGTCACATAATTGCAACTCTAGCTCCTTAGCTCTTGGTTGCAGGGTTGGCATGAATTTCGTTCTTATCCACCATGTATCTTAAAGTTCTCCCTTCGCGAACTCAAAATCCGCTTTTCGTCATCATTGCACATAACTGTGCTTTCTCTAAGAGTTGCAAGGTAAATTGCGGCTGTTGCTCACGACCTTCCTTGGTCGTTGGCCATATAAGAATGTAGTCAATAAGTATATGACTTATCCAGGTATGGGTCACACGTTCGATTCATGAGGTCCATGAATATTGTCGGTGCATGTGTTAAGCCAAATGATACGACAAGGATCTCGTAATGCTCGAAGCAAGTCCTAAAGGTCGTTTTAGGGATATTTCCTCTTGTATTCACAGTGGAGGACCTCTTGTCCTCAAGTTGATCCTTGGCAAAGGATTCTGATTGTCAATTTTCTGAAGTTTATGTAAAGTGGAGACTACCAACTTTCTCCTTGTCTCCTTAACTAAGGATGTTATGTCCTTAATTTCCCCTGTCTAGCAGCTCTTGCCGTTATATCAGAGGTTCATGCTTCGCTGGTGAAGCTAGTCGGTATGGCGTCATTCGTCACTGGTGCTGCTTCTGGCATGCGATTTATCCTGAACTCTTCTCGTCGCTACGGAGAGGCGTTCCTGGCAAGTCTTCCGAAAAGGCTACTGGGACATCTTCCGTCACGGGGATGTTCTCAGGCTCTGCAGTCTACTCGGAGGCGTTTCTATGCCTCTTCAACCAATGAGGGATGTCGTAGATCTGCCGCCTTGTGGGGTCTAGCATCCTTGCACCTATTGCAGGAAAGTTGGGTTTCATCATCCGCATGAGGGATGTGTCTGATTTTCTCATATCGAACAACTTTAGCTGTATACTTGGATTTCTGATCCATGCTGACTATCATATTATGACATCGCGAGTCAATGGTAACAGAAGGTTCCGGCCTTCTGAGTTCCTAAATGCAATCCTCGGTTGCTTCCACTGTTTAAACTAGCCTTCTTTATGCCCATTTCTAAGGAATACGGGACGTCTATTTTACTAGGCCAAGCGGTTTCTTAAGTTCTAAGGATGAAAGGTTAAAGTGGATGCCAATATTAATTAAAAGTAGATGCATAGGGTTGGTTAATAGGGGACGTACCCGTAACCGCATCTGGATCCTGGCGTGCTTCACGCGTTTCGATCGTGAAAACCCGTCCTTGCTTGTTTCTTCTCAGGGCAATTCTTCCTAAAGTGCCCTGGTTCACCACATTTGTATCAGCCTGGTATTCTCTTATTTCTTCCACCTGGGTCCTTCGCCCAACAGGCATCCTTGTTGTGCCCTTCTTTTCCACACTTTCCGCACTTATGCTTCAGACATCGACCTTCATGGTGAAAATTGCATTCTCCGCACTTCGGCTTAGTTCCCGAGTAGATTTTACCACCGGCCTTATAAGTGGCTCCATCAGTTTTCCTGTCATGCGGCAGTTTTACCTTCTTTCGTTTGTCTGTTTTAGAGCTTCCATAGTTGACTTGGGTGCTCATCTTTAGGTTTGAGGACTTCCTCTTCTTGTTGCTTGACGACTCCACATGAGTCTCTTTCTTGTTATCCTCAGATTCCGAAAATTTTCCCGCACGAAGAGCTTCTTCAGTAAGGGTGACACTCATATCGATAGCCTCTGCAATGGTTGAGGGCTTTGAGGTAGTAACCATGCTCCTGATCTGAGGTGCAAGTCCCCAAATGAATCGTTCAACCCTTTTAAATTCCGGTTTGACTAAGTAGGGGATGACCCTAGACAAGTCGTGAAATCGTTGGACGTATTCAGGAATCTTTGGTCCGTCCATTTTCAAGTTCCAGAACTCCACCTCAATCTTCTGGATTTCAGCCCTAGAACAGTATTTCTTTTCCATCATTTCCTTGAGCTCGTCCCAGCTTAGTGCATAAGCAGCATCCGCACCAAGGGTTTGAACCTGAAGGTTCCACCAGGAGAGTGCGCCATCTACGAATAACCCTGAGATATAAGTAACACTCTGTTGGGGTGAACAGTTACTCATTCTTAGAACTGAGTCAGTCTTTTCTGCCCAACGAACATATGCAACGGCACCTCCTGTGCCATCAAAATTCAATGGCTTGCAGTCCAGGAATTGTTTATAGGTGCAGCCAGTTGGAGGGTTATTTTCGGTAGTGCCATCGCTGTGCTTAGAGCGGAGGGCTTCATGTCGCGCAATTGCCTGTGAGATGCATTCTTGCAGCTCGACTTCTGTCCTTGGCATCGTACTGGTGTTTGTGTCTCGCCTGGGCGGCATTCTTTTCTGCCAAAATGGCATGAAGTAGGTTAGACAACATTCCAATTGTCAATGAGATACATAGCACCATAAGCCATTATGTAATCACCCAATTTCACATGTATATATACTCAATGTATAAGCGAGGAAACAGTTATTGAGCCTTCACATAGGCTTGCCAACTTGGCTTATTGTTTGAAATGAACTCGAGGCTACATCGCCTTGGTCATTCAAGTTTTAGTTATTTCCTGCTACATTGGTTTAGCTTTACTGGTGCGTATATTTCCCCTTTGATGGGGTTGTTTGTGTAGAGGTGGTAGTGAGTGTGTCGTCACTGATTCTTCCTGAATGTCATTTCACCTCTCTTGCTTAAACATCGTTTTCTCAGACGTCTCGTATGCAGGTAGATGTGTCAGTCACGAAGTAGGCTAAGACAGGCTTCCTACTTTCTAACGTGCTAAAGCACTGATCTATGTGTTGTTCTACCAGATGAAGGTGAGGACACCTATAGATAAATTTGGTATGGTTTTCATTAGCTCGACCCGCAGAGTCCACCAGGATTTCTGTGCACTACAAGTCGTTATTACGTGGGCCCCCGTAATAATAAATTGTCTTGCACAGTTACCCCAATTTTCTCTCGTCCAAGCAGATGATCAATCAAGGAGGGGACACTATTGTCCTTATACCTCTTGTCATGGAAAGGACCTTTGCGATGGTCCACGCGCTAACATTCGTTATCGTTATGCGCGTATGGGCACGATGATTAGATGGAATAGGAATAGAGAGAATTCCTAGTAGTTGGAGGGGCACCTTCGAGATGAATACTTCATCTCCCTTTTCTGGTTAAGCATATCGTCAATCTTGCTTCATATAAGCCGCAGGGATTCGTCCCGTTGATTGAGAATTCGTTCAAGGGTGCCGCCTCTGCCTCGTCATCATCACCGTAGTTAGGCACCTTCACGATCGAGAGGGAAGAGCAGCCATCTCCTACGGAAGCAAGCTTAGGATCTTGTTTGGTAATCACTCCCAGCCATGAGCTTTGCAAAGGACGAGAGGTCGGTAGCTTCATCGTGCGAGTCACGTACAGTAATAGGAGTCGGAGTCGAAAGTATCTTATTCACGTCAATAATCATTCCGTACACTTATTTGTATGTATGTATATCAATAACATATATGCTACTTAGCATAATCAAGCAATTTAATGCTTTATATTACGTATAACTCTCGTTTTTGGGGGGTCATTGTGTTTTAGGAAAGTCTAACTCGTGTAGACTGTGCTTTGATTGGCACCTTATTTTAAAGGTATTCCTCACTAATGTCCTTGCCTTGTCACCTTTTGAAAAGTGTCTGACTTGTGGATCTTGGCGCTTTCGTGAATGCAATGAAAATCTTTTTGTAAAATGTTTTCGTGAGAGAACTCTAGTGATTGTAGTCTAGACTCGAGAAAGAATCCTAGTTCACTACAATCGAAGCTCTGATACCAAACTGTCACACCCTGTCTTTTGCGGAAGCGTATGATGTGTGACTAGCTTGTTATCATTGCATTCAATCGTAATAAATAACTACATGATCAAAACGATGTTCATCCGTTCATGAAAATTTGAGTATTACAAACACTTCTTATTTAAGTTTTCAAAACACGACCTTTGACAAGGTTACAATTCAACAAAAGTGGATGACATCTAAACTTCTAGTCTACTTCTAGTTATGACACTTGTGCCCAAAATCCATCCTGTCACCTGAAATACATGTAATTTTGGAAAACATCAACATAAAGTTGAGCGAGTTCATGCGTTTTTGTATTTCACGTTTTTATACTTTGTATGAAAACATAGTATGTGTCATGTATAATTCAAGTCTTTCTTGAGTACCCCACGTACTCAAGTATAATTCTCGTTTTCTTGAGTACCCCACGTACTCAAGTATCATTCAAGTTTTCTTGTGTTTCCCCACGTTTTAAATGATTGTTTATACAAGGACATTAAGGCATGTGAGGACATATGGAGCATTAGTGTTGGCTCCTTTAAGGCATGTGAGCATATGGAGCATTAGTGTTGGCTCCTTTACTGTGTCGATTACCCTCGACTGTGTCGATTAACCTCGACTGTGTCAATTTCCCTTGACTGTGTCGATTTCCCTCGACTGTGTCGATTAACCTCGACTGTGTCGATTTCCCTCGACTGGGACACCGAAGCACTCAAGAGGTCACATAAGGACCATGAGTGGGGCTCGGCCGTACCCGTTAGATCTAACCCTCGTCCCTAATTAAGTATTAATGGCATCTCAATATTTAGTTTAAGCTCACATGATCTAGTATTTTCTAGGCTTTTCTTAAAGCTCATCATATTGCACTCACCACGAGTGCTTCTCGTATTCTCAATTCATATTGCACTCGGTTCTAGTTCTCACCAAGAGTGCTTTTTGTATTCTCAAATCATATTGCACTCGGTTCTCGTTCTCACCAAGAGTGCTTCTTGTATTTTTACCCTTTGTAAAAATTATAATATTTGTAACATGTATTTCACCCCCGAGAGTTATAAAACCAAAAACAGTTAGAGAAAAGGGGGAGCATGAACTCACAACTTTGCGTTCCTGTGCGTCGTAAACTTCACCGGATTTGCTTAATTAACGCCGTAACCTATACGCGTTTTCTTAACGTTAGTCACTAGACTTGCGTCGCACAAGTACAGTCACTCTCTTTTGTATATATTCTTGTGTTAAAAATATTCTATATTTTTAACTAAGTGTTTTACTTATATTATTTTCTCAAAAATTAATATAAGTATCTCATGTTTTGCACTTCGCACCCGAATTATGTATCTTGTATGTTGTATGTGTATTTTGTGTTTATACTTCTCATGAGTATTTAGTGTATTTTTAAGTCTTAATACGCTAGCACGTACAACACATACTATATACACTTAGCACAAAAGTTGGTGACCAAATAATATATATTTTTCTCTCAAAAATATACATACTTATATCCATTTTTATTCTTGAAGAAATCATCATTTCTTATCACCAAAAATTTGGGAAACCTTGGTAATACTCTTAAATACATTTTTAGGGAATAAGTTTCTCAAAAACTTATATTTTTCTAAGTGTCAAAATTTATAAAAATTTTGACAGAGTTTCCCCTAAAAATGGAGGTTTCCCATGTTTTCAAAACATGTGTTTATTTTCTTTTAAATCGTCAACAACAATTATCAACAATAATCATCAACAACAATCACTAATTTCTCCATTTCATGAACTTGAATATTTACAAAAATGTGTAGTAATTTACTAGCACATTTAGTAAACCTTGTTATCTTTAAAAATAAGTTTAATTTCTTAAAAACTTTATTTTTAAAGAATATGAAGTTTCACAACTTCTAGTCGGTTTTTACGAAAATTATTTCTTTGTTAAAACTTTTGTTACACAAGTGTCCACACACTTGTTTGTTCATAAAAACACCTCTACTTCATGAAAGATCCGGTTTTAAAACATGGTTTTGTCTTACAGTTGGTCTTTCGAAAATACCACTTGTAGATCTTTAGATCTACTAGTTTAGAACTCCATTTCATAAGATAAATTGTTTTTACACAAGTTCATGTTTAATAGTAGTAGTGTTCATCATCTAGTCCTTTTTATACTTTAACATACACTAGCTCATGTTCTAAGAACATAACCTAGCCGGGTTAGATGACGATCCGAACTACTACTAGCATTAAACAACACAAAATAATCATCACAAAACAAGTTTAACAAGTTTTACACAATTATCCATCTATTAACCATCATATTCATCACTTTAATAGACTTTTAGTTGGTGATTTAGTATGTTCATGATTTTCAACCGACAAATCTCTTATTAACCACTCTAGACAAGATCAAGAAGGTGTTTTAGAACACTTACTACTAGCTCAAGGCTAGGGAAGTTCAAGAGTGCAAATGAGGTGGATAAAAGCAAATGGTGAAGGTCCTTCAAGTTCCGTGAGCACCGAGCCTCGTTAGCGACCTTCTTACACCATAAAATCACCTTAGAATGGATGAGTGTGGATCGAAAAAGATGGAGGTGTGTGTGTATGTTGTAGTCGTGAGCAAGGAGGGAAGGAGAGAAGGTTTTGTGAAGTTGATGATGAATGAGAATGAATGTGGTTCTAGTCCCTTGGTTATTCTTATAATACTCCAACATGTAATGGCCCATTGTGTAATGTGTTAGGAAAAGGGGAGACAAGATCAATTAAAATATCAACACAAAATCCTCATATGGGGCTCCTTCATAACCGGCCCTTAGATGGGGGGGGGGGGGGGTCTTGGTTGCATCTCAATGGAAAGTTACAAGTTCTAGTTTCATATCAAGTGTCAAATCTAGTGTTAAGTGTGTTTATTAAATATATAGTGTGTTAGGGTGTTCGGGGACCCTAACTAGCTTAGAAAAGTAGGAACAATGCTTCTAGCATTATTTTGGTGTTCCGGGTAATATCCGGTTGTTCGGTTGGACACTGATCCGTTAAAGCGCTAAATCACACTTTTTAGTGTCTTTTAAGTACCCTTCTTGTACCCTTTCAATTCCCAACACTTAGGGAAATATTATGGATGATAAAACGAAATTTCTGCATAATGTTCATATGTTTAAATGCTGAATTATTGCTGAATTATATAAATTCTGCACCTAAAGTGCGTTTCGGGTGCTTTTTAGTGCTTATTTTTGCTTTCGCAATGTCTATAAATTAAACCCTTATATGTACTCTTGGGTTTTAATGTACTTTTGTCGTCGGACCTACACCTAGGCCTCAATTCTAATGTCTGACTGCTTTCTGCAGTTCTGTTGACACGATGTGTCTTACCGGTGAGTTTACTAATATTTTTGACGCAACGCTAACATAACGTAATTCTTGTAGCATATATCATGCATGAATTCACTTGTATGGAATTCAGAAATTTATTTGTCTTGTGAACTGGATCATGCATGTTCATTAAAGCACAGATCACTGTTCATTTAGTGTACGGAATGTACGGAAAAGTGACGGTTGTCACAGCTGATGACTATGTGATGCTCTAAGAAGATTCTTTATGTGTTGGAGAACGCAGGGCATGATTTTAAGCTCGTGAGAATGGTGTGCCGTTGAGAGATATGGAGAGCGAGAATTTGCTGGATTCGTTGGAAGTTTGTTTGGATTTTATTGATGAAAGTAGGAAAACGGGTTCGGTTTTGGTGCATTGCTTTGCGGGTGTATCCAGAAGGTAAAATTAACATGTTGATTTCTTGTTTCGATTCATTAGTTTATGTGTTACCGGTTTGTATATTCCCTTCTGTTTAAATCTTAAAAAGTTGTGTAAGAAATATATTTTCCGTTTCAGAATCGCCAATTTACTATTTTTAGCTGATTTTCGAATTTGATTTCATCATGTTATCAATATGTTGCTTTAATATTTGACATTTTAGATTAATATGCGTTTAACGTTTCATTTCGGCCCGTCCTTTGTATATGCATGTAAGCTTTATTAGAAGGCGGTTTATGATTTTCGATTTGATTCCGTCATGTTATCATTATGTTGCCTTGATTTCTCTCGTTTTTATTGTGTGGCCCGTTAAAATTAATATTTTTACAAGATCTTTTTTATAAATAGGATGACTAGGAGTTTTTATGCTTTGAAAATACCCTTCAGATGACTTTTGACCCGTTTGACATGTTTCCTTTTTAGCTAATTGTTTTGATATTACTCATATGACCTTATTAAAAACAAAATACTCGTCAACTTTAATGAAAAAATAACGTTAAATTCTCTGTTTTTTTCAAGCCCTAACGGTTAAAACCGGTTTTTGCATGTGTTTGTTGCAGTGCAGCCATTGTCACGGCCTACTTGATGAGAACTGAACGGATTTCTCTAGAAGGTTTGACGATATCTGTCTTTCTATTTTTTAACATATCTTATTTGATGTGGATAATTAATTGTTATTTTTTTAGTTTTATGTAAAACAAAATTCCTACAATTTCCTTGCAGATACACTTGAATCGTTACGCCAAAGCAATGAAGCTGTTTGTCCTAATGATGGATTTTTGGAACGGGTAAATCTAAAGGCTGAGTGAGACAGAAGTTAAATTCAAATCATCGCGCGCAACGATTTATATTCTTTTTATATTTTTTTTTTTGTGGATTTTTAAAATATGTTTTCTTTGAGGTGCAGTTGACCATGTTTGAAGATATGGGTTTCAAGGTTGATCATTCAAGCACTCTATACAGACGCTTTCGTTTGAAGGTTTTAGGTGTGTTTTCTTGCCCAATTTATGAAATTTATTAATCAATAAGTTTATTCTTTATGATATGGGTTTCAAGGTTGGGTAGCTTGTTAAAATGTCGACTTTTTATGTTAAACAAGCCCTACAACATTTGTGTGTCCATTATTTACAACGTTTGTGGATAAACGGGTTACTCAATAGAATTACTAATATCACTAAAATAATAATAAAATGAGTAAAGTACATGGATGGTCCTTGTGGTTGATCAAAATTTTGGATTTGGTCTCTTGCTTTCCAAAAGTACAAAGACGGTCAATGTGGTTTGCACTTTGTAACACATTTAGTCCCCAACTTTTGTTAAAAGTACATGGATGGTCCTTGTGATTTGTACTTTGTAACGCATTTAGTCCCTAACTTGGGCCTGCTGAAACCTTTAGATTTGTTAGCTAGGGGCTAAACGCGTTACAAAGTGCAAACCTCAGTGACCATCCATGTACTTTTGAAAAGCTAGGGACCAAATCCAAAATTTTGTTTATCCACAGGGACCATCCGTGTGCTGTACTCTAAAAGTTCTCTTAAATAAAACGATCTACGACATTGGAGGTATTTAAATACCAAGTCACTTTTGATCCATTTAACCGTTTCCGTTATAGGTATTTCTTTTATATACATTTTACCTTTTACCTACAAAGTACAACTTGAATTGTGGTACCAGGTGACTCATATAACCGAGGAGAGAAAATTGACAGCTCTAAGTTTGCTGCTGACCCTGCTTTGACCAAGAAAGAAGCTTCAATTTTGACCGAAACATCAAAGAAAGAAATAATTCCGACGCCTGCATTTCGTTGCAAAAAATGATGTCGAGTTGTTGCGTTGCAGGATAATGTTATAACTCATACTCCCGGGGAGGGTGAAAGCTCTTTTGAATGGCATAAACGGAATAGTCGCAATAGTTACAACAAATACGATGAGCTTGAGTGCACCTCTGTCTTTGTTGAGCCTCTTTGTTGGATGAAAACAAGTATAAAATGACCTCTTTTTACCTTTTTATGTATTTTAAGTTGACTACAACTAGATAAACAATATAATCAAGGATTGAATGGATCCGTGTACGGGGGTCGAACGCGACACGAACCCAAAAATTTTGTGACACATGAACATGAGATACATTGTAAGATTAAATATATTACGTATTAATATTTAATCTGTAGCCATTATAATCATTTACATTATATAGATCAAAATATATAACAATCCTATTATAATAATTAGTTGGTAATTGTTGATGGACCATATTACCCTTATTAACTAATTAGGGTTTCCTCCTGGGTGCTTATATAAGGAGAATTATGTGGAGGTTGAAGGGTTACTCAGTTACACAATTAGACACACCCCATAAGCCTAACATCATAATCGACCTCCATCTCCATACCGATTCCCTTATCGGTTTTTCTTAGCCACCATCATCAGTCAGCACCCTAAGGAGGAACCAGACCAAGATGACAATGATGTCAAACTTTAATGGTTGCATCTCCATTACTGGATTCTCTGCTAACCTGTGCTGATGCAACCAAAGGTATGTTTTATTGTTTTCCTTTATGTCTAAACAGAACTGAACCAACATGTGGTATCAGAGCATATGTTGATTAGTCGGTTCTGTTTTCGTATCCATTAATTCTGGGATTGAAACTTGGAAAACGGATTTTTTTGTAACTTTAAAACTGTGACAGCCGGTTTCGAGTCATGAAGATCGACTCGAGATCTCTGTTTTCGGGAAAAAGATTAATTATATGTTCACTCAAATTCAACTGGGTTATGTTTTAGCCGAAATCTGTTTAGAAAACCTATTAAAATTCAGGTTTCGGGTTCCAGAATTTATGTTTTATGTTTTTAGGGTTCATCATGTTCTTGAGAAAATTCGATAATTCTGTTATGTTTTGGAATGTTTCAGGATTAATGAGTGTTTTTTCCATGTTTGATCTAATTTTATCATTTAACTTTATTCGAAACTGTTATTAGATAAACAGTTACAATTTTCGAAATATGTTGATAAAATTAAATCATCTTAAAACTGGAAACAATATCTCACAATCCCTTAGATTTCGAATTTTCAGTTATGTTACACATTCACAGCTGTTAACAGGAAGTTTCGAGACCATCAGATTACGACTCAAGACCATTAGTCTCGACTCGAGACAACAAGGTCTCGACTCGTAATCATCGGGCCATTTAATCGTTTCAACTCAGACAGAGGTCTCGACTCGAGACCATTAGATCTCGACTCGAGACCATAACACGTCAACTCGAGACAATAACGTGTCAACTCGAGAACATAACGTCTCGACTCGAGACCATAACGTGTCAACTCGAGATAAAGGTCTCGACTCGAGACAACAAGGCTGTGATTCGAAACCTCATTATTTTAAGCTGTTTAATGTGAACTAAGCGCTAACGGGTGGTTTGCTATTAAATAATTGGTTTTGTAATTACTTTGCTAATTAATAAGGATCAAATAATGTTTTACAAAACCAAAATAGCTTAACTTGAATGAGCTTCTGATATATCATTTCTGGCCAAAGCTGACTTGATACATCTACTTATCATTCAAGTATTACGAAAGCTATGTTGTGTATGCATCATAAGCATGAATGTCTTAATTTCTGGCCAAAGTTGATTTAATTCATTCATAGATGGCATACTCAACAAGTGCATAACTAAAGTGATTGTTTCAATTCTGGCCAAAGCTGATTTGTTACAACCACTTTGCACACATGCTTAAATGATTACACTTCTGGCCAAAGCTGTTTTGTCTTCGTTTAAGTAGAATTTTTTTTTTTTAGCTAAGTCTATTATTTTGATGTTAGTAATAGACATATCACAATCTCTTCACATAATGATCCTTAGATTAATGATCCTTAATTAAGTTTTTATGATCATTTCGTCTGCCTTATTCTTAGTACCCATAATGTTACTCACTATAATTTTCTTCTATATATATCTCATCCACTCTAATTTTTTAAAACCTAAAATGTTTGCTTTATTTAAAGTTTCTATTAGAATTAGCTCTTAAATTAAATCCTTGATTATTTCTTAAGACACGATAATCCTATTGCTCTCTTCTGATAAAGATTATAAAGAAGAAAGTTAGAGCATGATGAATAGGATATATCGAACATGATGTCTCTTATGATAATCAAGAACTCTCTAACGTAAATGCTATCACTAAAGTTATTCCAGATTAAGTCTTTCCTAAGACTAATCTATAATTATGGAATAATCACTAAAACTCCTAAGATGCATGCCTTAATTTGAAACTCTAAACTATAAAGTTAAGTGGTATATATGAATACATTATAATGTACAAAACCATGACCCATAAAGTTAAGGGCTTACGCATGGAAATAAGTACATTTTTCCAGTACATTACATACTAAGATTTTCACTTGTACAATTTGATGCATTATAAATCAACTACAACACTCAAAAATACCAAAGTATAACGAGTGTGTTGATAAGCAACATATGTACAAGGAAATAAATGTTTAAAGCTGGAAAATAAGTTGTTATTCACCTTACAACCACTTAAAACGTTTAAAGAGGATTGTTCTAAGGTCCATAGACAAATTACAAGTGCTAATTCCAACTTTAAGGTTCTTCAAAGGAAAATCTCACTGCATAACTATGTCATTAGGCTAGACATAAGCAACGAGACTATCCATTATTCTAAAGAACAGTTGGGTAAATTAATTAGATAGTCACTTATTAATGATATTTAAGTCTGGTAATTTCAATATTCCAATTAACACATGATTAGTTGACTCTAGTTCCATACGTTTCCTTACCAGAACTTGAAAAAATAATTAACATGAGAGTTAGTGACAAAATAAATTGTTAAGGCTATAAGAACCATAATAAGCAGTCTTCTAACAAAGTTTTTCGATACCTTATATATTCTGAAAATTAATCAGAATACAGTATCATTACTTAGGCTATGTCATGAAGGTTGTGAGGTTTGCATAGTCAACATAAAGTCACACTTATCTTAAACTCTCATCTTATTTGTTCTAAATATCTGGATAGAAACATTACTAAGATGAAACTAGATGATACCTTATACTTTCACAACTTTTGTCATCATGCAAATGAGAATTTGACAAAAGGAAAATGAGACTTATAAATTTCATCCATTATAACTGAAATTCATGAGAAATCATGACATGGTTAATGAGGATGATTTTTTATCTCATCTCATTCTAAGTGATTTTAAATCATGACGTTAAAGCCCTAAAATATAACTTGGCTTAAGGAATAAGTATGGGTCCATCATAAGTCATTCATTGACATTCGTGGAACTTATTCCAAAATGGAATATTCAGACATAATTCATTTATCATTTAAAAGGCTATCAACTTGTATCTAACTTTTGTCGCATATGGCCCACAGTCTTAGAAGAAATCTATTCATATGTTTACTTAATAAGATTTCTATTAAATATGTCCCTTAAGTTTCTTATGATATCTGGACATTAAGGAAATCCAATAAAGTCTAACGTATATGTGATAGGTTCCCACGTCACGTAGCTCATTGAAACTTCTCTTGTAGCATTTTAGAGATATCAAAGATCAGTGGGAGCATTAAGTGTCTTAATAATAACTTGCAATAGTTGCAAGAGGTGGGGGAGTGAAAACTTTATATTACTTCAATTTACACCTCTTGTACAAGACACTGCTCCATTATGACACTGTTCTATCATAACTTATCTCCTTAAATCTAATGCTACTCTTACAAAAGTTTCATTGTTGCCTAATTGTGGGCGCACTTAGATTTCTTACCTAAACTAACATAATCCTCAACAAGAGAAACTACAACGACTAACGTCATTAACTCGTTTCTCTATTAGAATTTGTTGGTCGTTACATATTGACCCTAAGCATGCTGAGTTCCTAAAGATTTCTAAGGTCGGTGGGAGCAGTCAAAGTCCTTATTATGACTTGCAAGGAATACAAGAGGCGGGGGAAAGAATGTCATTAAATTTCACTCCGATTACACCTCTTGTACACCATACTGCACCAACTCTTACAAACTTAGAATGAAAATGATAGCAACCTAACCAAGAGCTAATCCATAAAATTGAAACTTCTAATGAACCCAATAATCAACTCAGGAGGTCATCTAGGTTTAAAGGCCTACTAACTTTGATGATTACATAACCTCCCTAATTGAAGTTGAAATGGATTTTGGAAATGTTTACTGATCCTATCCCTATCTCTTCAAATTAAGCCATTAGCGTCAATTAATCTTCTGAATGGAATAAAACTGTTTTCTAGTAAAACTGATTTTATGTGTTCGTATAACGTTTGGGATTTGATTGAATTACCTAAGAGTATTCATAACTAAACCAAATCCTAATATAAACGTTAAGACACTAAGAATCATGATTGATTGTCAAAGGTTATACTTAGGAAGAGATAAATTATCAAAGTTTTCTTTGAGGATCATCACTGTTCTAGTAGCTTATAATAGTTTAAAGCTACATTAGATGAACATTAAAAACAATTTTCCCTAACAAATGACTGACACATTTACATGTTCATTAGATAACAACCTAAAGTTTCATACTGAAGGTTAAAGAACACTTTATTTGTAAGTCAATAATATCCATGTATGGGTTAATGCAAACATCATAATGTGATGAAAAGCTAACGTAATTATTTTCATCAAGAATCAAGTGGATTAATGTACCTACCTCAAGATGAGTGGGAGCAACTAAGATAAGCTTGTCTATATAGATGATATTCTTTTGACAAGTATATGTTACATAAGTCAAAGCATTGTTAACACAAACTTTGATATAATATATCTCAGAGATATCTCTTACGTGATAAATATCATAACATACCGAGATAGACCAAGTGGGACATTAGTTCTGTTCCATAAGTTTAACACTAAATGGGTCCTTACGTATGTAACAGACAATATTGCTTTCCTTTTGAGGATAATAGGATAAATGAGATTATTTATTTACGCTTCATTAATTGGAAGCCTTATGTAAGTTCAAGTCTACACTCGTTTAGATATTACTCACATTGCAACACACTAGATATGTCTAGATTAATGTGAAGCATCTAATGGAGTATTACAATATCTTTAAAAAGAAACGAGAGGCTACAATTTAAAGAAGAAGTGAGAATTAAAACCGGTTTATTACTCTAACTTTGAGACATTCAAAGATGACAAGAATGTAATTTCGGGTATATCCTTATGTTAGCAGACAAAACATATCTCATGGAGGAGTCATAATGTACTGATATTAACAACCTAAGTTATAACGACATAATATAGTCACTAAATGTTGTTGGAAGTTTATCAGTGGACTCATAAGTTTAATGACTCCATATAATGTTTTGAAGACTTAGTGTGATAAAGTCAGCTACCATGACTCCTTGAACAGTAACAGTTCAAGAGGTGCTGCATTAAGTTTCGATACGCAATTAATTATTCGTTTATGAACGAATTGAGGAAACTAAGTTTTGTATCGAATACATTCATGATATGCTTAAGGATCCTATAACTGAAGGGCTATTACCCATAAGTCTTATTAAGAGAGCTCAGAGACGGGTATTATTTGATGGCCATGCGCAACTGCATATCGTACTATGAATGACTAAGTATTAGTTAATTTTCCTCATCAGTTTGGTTTTGTATGTCTCTAAGAATATGTCAAGCTAGCATAATGGCATATAGACAAATATAGTTACAAATCAAACAAAGGGCTTATGCGTATTTTGATCATAACGATTAGGTTTTAAATTAAGGCTATAGTATGATTAATGGGGGTCCTGAGTCGCATAATGATTCAACGGCTGTATTTCTCTGCTATAGTACATGTTTAAGGCTAAAATGAGTGTTAACTCCTGATCAGGCTTATCTAATACTCATAGTAAATGATTACTCGGCTAAGTGGGAGAATGTAAGATTAAATATATTACGTATTAATATTTAATCTGTAGCCATTATAATCATTTACATTATATAGATCAAAATATATAACAATCCTATTATAATAATTAGTTGGTAATTGTTGATGGACCATATTACCCTTATTAACTAATTAGGGTTTCCTCCTGGATGCTTATATAAGGAGAATTATGTGGAGGTTGAAGGGTTACTCAGTTACACAATTAGACACACCCCATAAGCCTAACATCATAATCGACCTCCATCTCCATACCGATTCCCTTATCGGTTTTTCTTAGCCACCATCATCAGTCAGCACCCTAAGGAGGAACCAGACCAAGATGACAATGATGTCAAACTTTAATGGCTGTGTCTCCATTACTGGATTCTCTGCTAACCTGTGCTGATGCAACCAAATGTATGTTTTATTGTTTTCCTTTATGTCTAAACAGAACTGAACCAACATACATGAGCTTGAACATGACACGAATTTCGCGGGCTAACATGAATGCGAAACGTTTAACCCGAAGTTTTTATTTATTTATTTATTTTTTTGCATATTAATAATTCTAAAATTACAATCATAAACTATAAAAGCTAATGCTCGTCTCTCTTTTATCTGTTATATTTTGGCATATAATGCTCAACCTGTTTACGTTATGATATATAATATATATGTCTTTATAGTTTATAGAAATTAACGGGTCAACCCGAGAACTGGACAGGAACTAAATTACCATTTTTTTTTTTTGTGTATTTAGATGAGGTGGCTTGCCATGTAATCCTTTTTAGCAACTAAATTACCAAATATATCCCATCTTGTGAAAACGAATCACTTGAATGCCAATTACTATTTAGTTTACATTACGACCAATACTTTAGTTTTAGAATGATCTTCTAATATTTTAATTTGACAAGTTGATGTATGAAGAAACTGACCATGACTATATCCTCAGGTGACTTGATGTTGCACGCTCAGTAATGACGCGAAGCATCAAACTAAAGACTTGCCATAGTTTGTTTGTGATTGGAAGATTTCCATTAATTTTTCAAACACAGACAAGTTCGACACGACCGGCTAACACAATTTTTTTTTAAACGGACCAACACTACAAAGGTTTTAAATTAAAGGAGACTGCACTTTTTTGTTTTTTTATAAGTATTTCCGCTTCTTACGTTTAATGTAAACTAAAGACCGTAGGTGTCCTCCATAGCCGTTAAAAACTTACCTCGCCACAAAGTACATGTGTCATTTTAAGGTTTGAATTATGTTCTCGTCCCGTATTGTCACCCCGCCGCAACGCGCGGGTTGCCCACTAGTATATAGTAAAACGACATCAGTCGTTATAATTTATTATGTTATGCCTCTATTGAAAAAAGTTATATTATCTTTTGTATCCAAAGAAGTTTTTTTTTTTTTTTTTTTTTTTTTTTGACATGTCTTAGATCTTATCTTTTGGTTTTGATTGCAACATTCGAAGATCGTCACACCGTAACAAAACTACATAGTCTTTATTTATTTTGGAACCAACAAAAGGATAATAATCTTGTGTGATTCGGGATTTATCAACATTGTTATACAATAAATAGAGTTTAATAATTATTTTCTTAAGTTTATACGTAATGGGTGTGAACAAGTTTGATAACGTCTCCAAAATCGTCCCTCTCTAGACATTATAGGGACATAAAAGGGGAAGGATGTTTCTAGGATAACGACAATGGAGAAGAAAAAAACTAAAAAAGTAATGATTGAAAGGGTATTAAGGGCCGTTAACTATTACACATTTTTGAGGCGTTTGTGATGATGTGACGGAAAATGTCTCTTAAGAGACATTAACTATTACGGATGGCCTAATAGTTTTTGAAGTTCTATTTAAATGATATTAGTTTTCATTTTTAAGTATGATTCCTTAAATGTAATCCAAAATATGAGAATACGTGTTTGGAGAAAGAGTCAATTAATTGAACTTTAAACACGCTATAATAAATCGATGTGTGAAGTGTGAATACAGACATTTGCATACAACTTTTAGACATGTGTATGTTTTTATTTGAATATATAGGCATGTTCAGTTTATGTTTATGGTACGCAGCTACCAAGAAAGAAAACCAAAAGAATATGAATGTATACATATGTACATATTTTTTTCACTAGTTCAGAATTACGTTTCTTTTTAACTAAGAAGTTTTTTCTCTCTTTTTTTTTTTTTTGAAAAACAAAATTTTATTAACCAACTAGAAGACGCCAGCACAAAAAAAAAAAAAAGAAACAAAAAAGAAACAAAAGGAAAACGTCATAGAAATGTAACCAAGTTTGTCAAGTGTTCTAATTAAGTCATCCAAACTTTTTTTTGTCTATTTAAAGTAACTACACTTTAACTTAATGTTCTTATGGTGTGTAATTACCAGGTAACCAGGTTACTATTTTTTCATTTTATTTTTTGTCTTCTTTTAATGTTTATGTAGATATTATTTAAGGATTTTATAAAATTAAAATATATTTTAAACCCTAACAAACCTTGGACCTCTCAATTTTCAATGGTCGATCGAATTGGAAAGAACATGTTTTTTATTTTGTGGATTTGATTTGCATGATTCAATCATTGTGGCTTCTTAGATTTTATTTCTTCTAGTTTATGTTCTGGTCTTCTCTGTATCTTCATTGCAGTATCATTGGAATCACAGTTGAATCACTTGAATGGTTGAATCAGTGGCGTATCTAGAAAACCCTTACAGGGGCAACGTTTTAAAGAAAAGATGTAACGAAATCGAAAAAAACGTCAAAATTTTTCAAAATTTACACTAAATTTACACTGTCGTCGGAGCGTTAAGACTAAGGGGTAACCTACGTTGCCTCTTAACTTAAGAGACAACGTAGGTTACCCCTTAGTAAGAGATATATCTGCCCCTGGGTTGAATTCCATTTTGGAACCATATTGAAATCGCTGCAACTTCTTCTATTTGTGATTTACAATTTAAAAAATGTGATTTTTTGGAATCAATGCTCCATTTTGAAAGGTACTGGAATCAAATATTTTGGAACCAGGCCGGAATTCCATTTTACGATACACAAAAGGTTTTGATTATTTAATAAAATTTTTAGAATAAAAATATGATTTTTATCAAAAATTTCATGTTATTATTTATATTTCCACATCCTATTAAAAATTGTAAAAAGTAATCAAACCTGACACATCATCGTTGGTAACCTATTAACCTGATAATTACGTAATATTAGGCAACAAATGAAACTTTAGTGACTTTAGAGAGACAAAAAAAGTTCCAGTGATTTAATTGGGACAAATGTCAAACTTGGTTACATTTATACAAAGTCACCCCTAAAGGAAAGAGCGGATTTTGTAACCAACCTACCAACTAAAGTTCTACTTCAATGGCTCAGCTTGATCAAAAGTTCAACTTCAATAGTCATTTTATATGGCCGAATTGCACTTCTAGTTAACAGAATTACATATAAAATAACCGAATTGTCTTCTGGTTAACAGAAAAAATGGATGAAGTTAATCTAGTGGACTAAAATGGCAACGATGAAACCTTTTTGGACCCACAATCGAAAAATGAAACCTTTAGACTAATCTGACAAAATGGCTCAAATCACAGGAACTAAAATGACATTTAACTCTTATTAACTAGATCCATTTGCATTTATCGGTGATTGTTGGCCATGGCGGTCGAATCGACTATGATGAGGCAAATGGATCGGTTATGTATTAATTGACATTTATCAACATACCTACTTATATCAATTTCAAAATACAGTGTTTCATCAAACGTACTTCTTATCCTACAACCTATTTTCACTTAACTCATATATACGAGATTCTTAATCATGTCTTAAACGTTTTACTACATGACTTTCCAAACCTTACGAAATGCTACCTACCAATTTAATCGGTCCAATGAATCTCTTGCCCATGAACTTCATATTCGACTTAATCACTAAAACGCACTCATTTTATATCACCAAACTAAAGACTTTCATTCTCAATCGGAGATCAAACCAACCTTTCTCGTACACTTATAAGATCTTATGGATGTTATATGATCGTTTTACCAAAGACTCTTTTCAACTTCAACAAATCATTTGTTAATTTTTTTTAACCACTAAGCCCTTTTTGCTAAATTTCTTTTATAAGGATCGACATTTTCACAAGAACCTCCAAAATTTAAAATTTCTTGTTTTGGTGCAAATGAAGCAAACTTATTATTTACGAAAAAAATTTTACACCGCTTAATTAGTCATTCAAATTTCAAAACGCGTGGGCAAGAAGACTCCAAGGGGATCGACAATCTTCAACTTACGTAAACTATTTTAAGGCAAAAGTAGCATTTCCATTCATTACAAAATACATTATGCATAACCAATAAATACTTTATATTGTCTTACATTTACAAACTATATTCTACCTTCCAAATCAAAGTATCGAATTTGATTTGGAAAACTTGACGCTTCGTTTAAACCACTATACATACATATCATCATACCCGTTTTAGCCGTTTTATCGCGACAATTTCATTTATATCGTTCGTATTTACATGCTCAACCTTTTGAGCACTTTTACATACTTAAATTTGTATGTTTCAATTAATACTATATACGCAATCATTAGTATTCGTACTCACACTCATATTCATAACAATACATTTTATGCTTATACTTATAATCGTATTTATACTTATACTCATACGTTTCATGCTTTTACTTATACTCATACATTTCATGCTTTTACTTATATTCATACGTTTCAAGCTTATACGTATACTCATACCACTCATACGTTTTATGTCTATGCTCATACTTACGTGAATAATCATACCTAAACTTATATTTATGCTCATGCTTTCATTCATACTCGTGATTCATACATTCGTACCCGTACACGAGTGGAATCCGAGGGATTTGCTTACGTGGGTCCTATACATACATAAGCATGGACTTGCTTATATACTACATTCTTATACGTACACAATCTTATCTCCAAATTATTGTATACCCTGATTCATACACACCTAGTACACGCTATGCGGATCATGCGACAATCAATACAATTGCGGGTGCACACGGGATTATAGTGATTGGTTCATGAGAACCATAGAGTGTACTACTGTGTATGGTAAGACACGGAACGTAACACGACACCGAATACGAAACGAACGTAACATGGTCAAAACATGGTGGATACGCCGCTGGTACTTCCTATATATAAGTGTTTTCACCATGTTACCAAATTTTCGTAAAACGTGCCATGAGAAATTTAGTGTTTTGCAGACCTTTTGGACCTAATTCAAACTTTAAACAACTCACAAACGCATTATATCCGATTATCCACGACGAGGCTTCAATCTTAACACGCTACTTTCATCTATCCAACACTTATGTTATTCTTATGCTTGCATTCTTTAAGAGTCAATCGTTCACTTCTATACTCGTATTATTCTCCATTATCTTTCATACAAACCTCGTTCACAATCAAGCTTGTTTAAACATTCGAATCCTAACTTATCTCATTACCTTTAAAACCGTCTTTCTATTCTTTATTCTCGTGTAACGTGTTTAGTAGGCCGTTAATACTTTATTTAAAGTACCAAACTTTCTCGTTCCACTCGAAAAGCAATTTTTATGAATATGTAGTTTTACACTACCCTTAAAACTTCCTATACAATCTACCTCACTCTTATTGATTACAAGCCGTTTCATAAAGACTTCCTTCGTAAATACAATACATTTGTAAAACAACTCCAAATTTAGCTATTCAAAATCGTTTTACCTATACACGTTTCCCTCATGCTTATGCCTCAAAACCATTTTAGCCAAACAAATCCTCTTACAAAGCTATTTTGCTAATCTCCCAAAATTTCGTACTTTTCAAAACATTTCAAAATTTCCAAGTCTTAGTTTTAAATAATCACTTTTTACCAAAACTCTTTCAAGTCTTCCTCTTGAATAAACTTCGGGACGAAATTTCCTAAAGGAGGGGAGACTGTAACGCCTTGCGTTTTCATACTTTATATATTTGGGAAACCCTTGCTTGAAATTCTATTTTTGGAAACTTTGTAACTTTGTAATCGTTCTTTTGTTATAATCGACATAAAAATCGAGACACGAATCATAATGAAATTGGTATATTAGTTACACTTATGATATATCCACTTCATACATGTTTATACGTTTAAAAAAACATCTTTCATACGACACTTATTTCATATTTTGTGCTAAGATCGTCAAACTTGCAAACTATCGATCTATATGCCAAACTTATACAAATCCGACGCTTATTCATGACACATATACGTATTTATACTCGTTTTATATTTGTTTTATGATATAATTGCATTCCGTACTTGTAAATATGATTCCTTAAATGTAATCCAAAATATGAGAATACGTGTTTGGAGAAAGAGTCAATTAATTGAACTTTAAACACGCTATAATAAATCGATGTGTGAAGTGTGAATACAGACATTTGCATACAACTTTTAGACATGTGTATGTTTTTATTTGAATATATAGGCATGTTCAGTTTATGTTTATGTTTATGGTACGCAGCTACCAAGAAAGAAAACCAAAAGAATATGAATGTATACATATGTACATATTTTTTTCACTAGTTCAGAATTACGTTTCTTTTTAACTAAGAAGTTTTTTCTCTTTTAAAAAAAACAAAATTTTATTAACTAACTAGAAGACGCTAGCACAAAAAAAAAAACAAAAGTTACACATAAAGGAGCGGATTTTGTAACCAACCTACCCAACTAAAGTTCAACTTCAATGGCTCTACTTGACTAAAAGTTCAACTTCAATGGTAATTTTATATGGCCGAATTGCCCTAAATCGTGTTAATGATACATATAATACAAGGATATTTGAAAGTTTGGAACTGCACCATTCATATATAGTAAAACCTCATCAGTCATTATAATTTATTATATTATGCCTCTATTGAAAAAAAGTTATATTATCTTTTATATCCAAAGTCTTTTTTTTTACATGTCTTATCTTTTGGTTTTGATTGCAACATGCGAAGATCGTCACAACGTAACAAAACTACGTAGTCCTTATTTATTTTGGATCCAACAAAAGGGTAATAATCTTGTGTGATTCAGGGTTTATCAACATTGTTATATAATATAGAGTAAACTGCCAAAATGGTCCCTGAGGTTTGATCACTTTTGCCACTTTAGTTCAATATTCAAACCTTTTGAATCTAGGTCCTTCTAGTTTCAATTTTGTTGCCATTTTCATTCAAAATCAAAATCTGGTTAGATTGTGCAGTTAACATCCATTTTTTTTTCTTTTTCATCCCTTCTAATCAAGGTCAAAATGGTCTTTTAATGTTTTATTATAACAAACTAAAAAATATGACCATTTTGCCCTTCATTAAAAGAGAGGAAAAAGACAAAAAAAACTGGATATTAACTGAAAAATCTAACCAGATTTTGTTTTTAGATGAAAATGGCAACAAAATTGAAACCACAGGGATCCAAATTCAAAAGGTTTGAATTTTGGAATAAAGTGTCAAAAGTGATCAAACCTCAGGAACCATTTTGAATGTTTACTCTATAATATAATTTACTTTCGTGTAACACACGAGTAGTTAAACTAGTAGTTAATATATTGATTCAGAGAAAATCATAAGATGACCATTTAAAAGAAGTAATCGATCTGAATAATGATTTGACTAAATATTAAAATAATTTAACAATTTAACTAACGACTTTCAATAAGATTTATCTAATAATAATATTTTAAATGAATTAATAATCTAAATAACCCCTTTCTATGAGATTTATGTAATTAGAATTTCACATGTCTAAAAACGAAAATCATGCACGTCTATAATCATATTTTTGCACTCATGAGTAAAAATGTGTAAGTAGCCATAGACGAAACCAACCAAATAAGTTAAATAGTATCACATGCCCACACAATTTATGTTTTTTTGCACTTCCAAAGGAAATCACACAACCAAGTGACCAACTAAATAATGTCACGCGTGCATAAAATTCACATTTTTTAGGAACATCAAAAGAATAAAGATTGTTATGGTTCAATAATAGTTCGTGTCTCCTCTCATTCATAAGAACCCTTTAAATAGGGAGAGAATATACAATATACAAGGAAATAATCAACACAATAAAGATACATAATCTCTCCTAAAATATGTGCATAATATAACTATTCTAATAGTCCCCCGCAGTTTTAGCGTCATAGGAACGGACACTTAAACTGGATCGAAAATCTTCAAATAACGTCCGTGGAAGGCCCTTTGTAAAGATGTCAGCAAACTGAGAGGAGGAAGGCACGTGAAGAACCTTAACATGACCGATTTGAACCTTTTCACGGACGAAGTGAATATCTAACTCGACATGTTTCGTCCGATGATGTTGAACAGGATTCTCGGACAGATATACTGCAGAAATATTGTCACAGTATACAATAGTGGCTTTGACAATAGGAACGTGAAACTCAAGAAGAAGATTACGAAGCCAACTGGCTTCGGCCACAACGTTAGCAACCCCTCGGTATTTAGCTTCTGCACTAGACCTTGAGATTGTATGTTGCCTTTTAGAAGACCATGAAATTAAATTGTCGCCCAAGAATACACAGTAGCCGGAGGTTGAACGTCTAGAGTCCGGACAGCCGCCCCAATCGGCGTCAGAATATGTCGTTAAGCTGGTGGAAGATGTAGCAGACAACCGAAGACCATGAGTGATAGTGCCCTGTAAATACCGTAGTATACGTTTGAGAAAGGCAAAATGGGGTTCCCGAGGGGCATGCATAAACAAGCATATCTGTTGAACAACATAGGTGATGTCAGGTCTAGTGAAGGTGAGATATTGTAGGGCACCGGCAAGACTGCGATATAAAGTGGCATCCTCTATGAGTTCACCGTCAGAAGCCGAAATTTTAGAGTTGGTGTCACAAGGAGTAGCACATGGTTTGCAGCCTGTCATGTTTGCCCGATGTAAAATATCACGGGTGTATTGAGCTTGAGACAAAAACAATCCCGTAGAATCCCGTGTGGCAGTAATACCCAAGAAGTGATGAAGCTGACCCAAGTCTATCATCGCAAATTCTCTAGATAGCATGGTTATGATGGAGGTAAGCAACATTGAATCAGAAGCCGTGAGAACAATGTCATCCACATATAGAAGGAGGTATGCCATGCGATTACCCCGTCGGTAAATAAACAGTGACGAATCACAAATGCTGCTCCGAAAACCATGAGAAATAAGAAAACCAGAGAACCGAGTAAACCATGCGCGAGGAGCTTGCTTTAGACCGTATAAAGACTTTCAAAGACGACACACAAAGTCAGGAATTGTTTATCCACGAAACCCGGAGGTTGATGCATGTACACGGTCTCTTCCAAATTGCCATGTAGAAAGGCATTTTTTACATCCAACTGGTGTATTGGCCAATTACGAGAGACTGCCAAACTTAAAACCGTGCGTATGGAGGCTGGCTTAACTACCGGACTAAATGTTTCCTGACAATCAATACCCACTGTTTGTGACTTTCCATTAACCACAAGGCGTGCTTTATATCGTTCCAACGAACCATCAGATTTGAATTTATGCCTGAATAACCACATACACCGTATAATTGGCGGTCCGACTGGCTTAGGGACCAAATCCCACGTCTTGTTTTCCTGCAAAGCACTAAATTCATTGGTCATAGCCTTTAGCCAATTTGGATCCGAGTAGGCTTTATGGTAGGAAGTAGGAAGGGGTGGGATGGTGGAGGGAGGGTCAGTGGTGGTAAGGTTGAATTTTGGGTTGGGTTTTGAGATACCCAGTTTAGCACGAGTAATCATTGGATGTTGGTTGGGGGCAGGAGGTGGAGACGGGTCATGGGAGGACACAGGAGAGGTGGGCGGAGTTTGATGAGGGGAGGGATTGGTTGTTGGGCTAGAGGAGTGTTGGGCCGATATGGGAGTGGGTATGGGGCTGGAGGTATGTTGGGCCGAGAAGGGTGAGGAAGGAGTGTGGTTAACGGGGCCGAATGTTGTAGTGGTAGTTGGGCCGAATGGGTATGGGTCGTCGTCTAGAAAATGATAACTGGGTAGAGGAGTAGGATTTGGGTATGGAAAGTCGGTTTCGTCGAAAACAACGTGACGAGATATATGAACTCGTCCGGTGACGGGGTCAAGACATCGGTATCCCCGAAAATTTGAGGGGTAACCAAGAAAAATACACTTGGAGGATCGAGGAAGGAGTTTGTTTGGTTGAGTTGCGGAAGCGTTCGGGTAACAAGCGCACCCAAAAACGCGTAGATGATCATAGGTGGGGTGACGTTGGTAGAGAGCAAATGCGGGTGTGTGGTGGCGAAGTTTGGCGGTGGGCAAGATGTTGTGAAGGTATGCGGAGACGTGGAGAGCTTCGACCCAAAAGGTGGGGGGTAATTGGGCTTGGACAAGAAGAGCCCGAATAATATTGTTGAGGCGCCGAAGCATCCTTACGGCTTTGCCGTTTTGTGGTGAGGTTTGAGGGCATGAGAACCGAATGACCATGCCGTGATTAGAAGCAAAGGTTTTAAAATTGCGGTTGTCGAACTCACCACCTAAGTCACACTGGAATGTTTTAATTAAACGATTAAATTATGTGTGAATAAGTTTGTGAAATTTGGCAAAGATTATAAAAGTTTCCGATTTAAATTTCAAGGGATAAACCCACACATATTGTGTAAAGTTATCGATGAGGACCATATAATATTTATAATCGGTTTTGCTGTAAATAGGTGAGGTCCAAAGGTCACAGTGTATAATGTCAAAAGGAGCAAAAGTAACCGAAACCGAATCATTAAAAGGCAAACGATGACTATTAGCAATTTGACAAGATGAGCAAACAAAAGAACCATGATTTTATTACATTGAATAAACTTGTTACGAGAAAGAAAATCTAAAATAGTGGTTCCTGGATGGCCGAGACGATTATGCCAAGGAAGTGGTGCTGATGTAGAAACGAAAGCGGATGAAGGTGGCGTGAATGGATATAAGTCCCCCGTGCTATCATGGCGAGAAAGAAGGGTGCCTGTCTTGAGGTCCTTCAAAGAAAAACCAAACGGATCAAATTCAATACTAACTTGGTTATCACGATTAAATTTTCTGACAGATAATAAATCTTTTATAACGGTGGGTGAGTGAAGAACATTATTTAATTGGTAAGTTTTGTTTGAGACGGTGTGGGTGGTGTTACCGGATCCGTTAATTGGCAATTTTTGGCCGTTACCAACAAGTATAGTACTAGAGGAAATAGACAAGGGAGTGGATATTTTACCAGCGTGAGCCGTGATGTGAGATGATGCCCCGGTGTCCATGTTCCACGAGCGGTCCGGAAATTCTTGCACTTGTATCATGGAGAGAGTCGTACCCAGGTCGGTCAGACTGAGAGCATTAAGAGCATTAGGATCAGGGAACTGGGCTGATTGAGGAGCTTGGGCCGGATAACCAGGCTGTTGCGGCGGCTGCATGGTGGGCTGGAACTGGGCTTGCTGATAGGCCAGATGGGCCTGGTTATAGGTCTGTTGGAACGGAACCGGGGGTTGGGTTGGGGCCTAAGCTTGGGACGGATATGGCGTAGGGGGAGGGGTCCAGTTACCGTATTGGGCCGGTGGGTTGTTGGGGTTGAAAGGGGGAGGTTGTGGGTTGTAAGTATTGGGGTGTTGTGGGTACCAAGGATGTTGGGTTGGGTTACGGTTGTTACGGCCGCGTCCCCGGCCACGATAGCCACGGCCACGTCCACGACTCCGGGTGGGATCATAGGTGTTGGGTGGGGTATTAGTGTAGCGATTTGGTTCAGAAGGGTAGCGAGTTGGTTCAGTAGGATTAGGGTCATGAGTTGATGGGTTGGAGTTGGGTGTGGAGACAAGTGCCGATTGTGTTTGGTTTAAGCGCGCCTGTTGACGTTGTTGTTCCTTCTGTAAACTGGTGCGTGCCTCGTCCCATGAGGGGGAAGTTTGGTTGATGATAGCAGCCGTGACCTCATACTCAGTGGGAAGGCCACGTACCAATTGCATGACCAGCCGAGCCTCGCTAACGGGAAAACCGACATCGCCCAATTGATCGGCGATTTCCTTTAACTTCTGACAATAATCATCCAAGGATGAGCATGCACTAAGGGTTAGGTTCGTAAACTCATGTTCAAGTGTTGTAGCACGCGATCCTTTATTGTTAAGAAAAATATTCTCGAGTTTAACCCAAACGGAACGAGCAGTAGCCTCTGTTTCAAGAACACGGACCATGAGTGCATCCGATAACGTGGCATATATCCACTGTAGAATAAGAGCATCGATCTCGTACCATGCTGCATGGCGTTCATCGGATTCCTCGGAAGGATCCGTGCCGTCAATATGGTCCAAAACCTTGTAGGCTTTGGCATGCAGTTTGAATAATTTCACCCATGAAGAATAAGTTACCGACGTGCCATCAAGAGTGTGGATCTTGTTTTGAATGTTAGTGACGGTATAGGCCGGGTGAAGAGGGGTGTGAGCGGGGGTTTGCTTGTCGCCTGATGTTTGTTTTTCGGGTGGTGGAGTGTCGCCCATGGCTGTCGAAACAGAGGTGGCGAACCGGGGAAGAAAAAGAAACGGCGGCTGAGCAAGGCTCTGATACCATAAAGATTGTTATGGTTCAATAATAGTTCGTGTCTCCACTTATGAGTGAAAATGTGTAAGTAGCCATAGACGAAACCAACCAAATAAGTTAAATAACGTCATATGCCCTACAATTTATGTTTTTTTGCACTCCCTGGAGAAAATCACACAACCAACTAAATAATGTCACACGTGCATAAATTTTTTAGGACCATCTGAAGAAAGCTACGCAGCCAATGACGAATTCTCAAGGTTATGGCCAACCATGATATGTTCGTTTTGGGGTGAGGTGTCTTGGTTTGATTAAATGTAGTTTTATAAATAAATGTGCAACCATTTTAAACGGTCATATTATTATTATGTTTTAAAGAATATATCAGATGACTAGTTAGGCAAAATTTTAAGTTAAAATGGTTATAAATTGTAATAAAACATTTTTCTGTTATTTCAATTTTATAACCAGTTAGTGTATTTGCTATACTTGCCAAATATTATTGTTATATAAAATATATTTTTTAAACAAAATGATTTAAGATCAAGTAAGCATTTTAACAACATTTTATCCTTATTCAACGACTGGGCGCATTCATAGCTAAGATACGTAAACAAATCTATCAATCGGTCACTATATGGTTTGGCCATTTTGTAAGCTTAGTCTGGAGGTTTGAAACGTTGTCATTTTAGTCCAAACAGTTTCAAACGTTGCCATTTTAGTCCACTGGGTTAAATTCATCCATTTTTTTCCATTAATGAGAAGGGCAATTCGGTCATTTTATATGGCCGAATTGAATTGCCCTTCTAGTTAACAGAGTTACATATAAAATGACCGAATTGCCCTTCTCGTTAACATAAAAATGGATGAAGTTAACCCAGTGGACTAAAATGACGACCTTTGAAACTATTTGGACTAAAATGACTACGTTTCAAACCTTTAGACTAAACTGACAAAATGACCCAAACCAGAGGGACTAAAATGATATTTAACTCTTTGCTTTATTTATATTCACAAACTTCTATTAAACACATGAAGAGCCAGAGTTATAGAAGATACCCCTGTATTGGGTCGAGATGGGCCAGACCGGGCCAGTGGGCTTCAACCCATTAAAGCAGGCTTATTTTATGTGTTTGGAGATTGAAAAGGTAATAAAGGGTGGTTATGCTCACCCTCATTCTCATATGTCACAATAAGCATTCCAAAATCAACCAAACATCTCTCCACCTTTTTTCTTGCAGGACAACCTCCGAAACTGCTACATCTATAGTATCCTCTATTTTCACAACAAAACAAAAAAAAGATATTTAAAAATTAAAAAAAAAAACAGATATGTTGGTAAATTTATATCTCTAGTTTATGGTTTTTTCAATATAGAATGTGAATAAATAAAATCCCTAATAAAACATAGGTAAAATATTAAAGCTTGATGTCAAAATAAGAAATAAAAAGATTCAATGTAGAATCTTTAGATTACATCATTATTTCATTCTGAATTCTAAAGTCGTAAAGATTCAATGTAGAAATCTTTAGATTATATCATTATTTCATTCTGAATTCTAAAGTCGTAACGATTACTTTCAAAACGCATATCCAAACGCAACTAAACACGTAGGGTATGTTTGGCAAAAGTAGCTGGTGGCTGCTAGCTGGAAGCTGTAAGCTGGTAGCTGGTGGCTGGAAGCTGGTAGCTGTAGCTTTTTAGATATATTTGGTGTTTGGTAGAGTAGCTGGAGCTTTTAATAAAATGTATAAAATGACCAAAATGGACATAACAAAAAATTTAGAAAGTTGATGCATTAAAAAATTTCCTATTTTTAGAGGTTAAAATAGTCATTTTTTCCCTAAAAGCTTGTAGCTCCTTCTAAACGCTACTAGTAGTAGCGTTCAACCAAAAGCTTCAAGCTCCTAACCTAAAAGCTTAAAGCTCCATCAACCAAACAAGACTTTTTATTGAGTAGGAGCTTTTTCTTAAAAGCTTAAAGCTAGAAGCTCCTAAAAGCTCCATGCCAAACATACCCGTAAACTAAAAAAAAACAAGTAATTAAGTAGAACACTAGCTATGTGTCATATATCCACGTTTGGATTATTTTACTATCAAGATTACATATTTATCTATCAATCTCTTTATAGGTGAAGTTAACCTATTTAAGTGCACCCACAAGATTACTTTAATATATCCTTTGTCAAAAAGGGGTATCTTATACATTTGACTGACAGACGAGTGAAAGTACCTTAGGATGAGGTGAACCCTTGATGGGCTTCTAGCCATACTTCCTCCAGATTTAATGGTCTCTCGCGGGGCGCGTAGCCCTTGGCTACCACCTACGCGTGCCGCGACAGCAAGGAGTTAGGGCGAGCCCCTGAGCCGCCACGTGTACCAGTCGTGTCGTGCCTAGTGGTCGACTCAGCAACCCTAGGGCCTACCCTAGGGAGCCTCGCGGGCCGCGTAGACCCTGGCCGAGGCTTACGCGGGGCGCGACGAAGTCTATTTGCAGCCCTATAAATTGAGGGCAACGGCCTTCAGTCTAGATCGCTCATTCCTTTCTTTCTCTCTCGAATTCTCACATAGTATAAGCTATTTCCAAGCATAATACCCCCTAAATAACGAAGTTCTGCCCCATTGTAAGTATTATAACCCCGGTTACGTATTAGATACGCTGCCCGATTGATCCAGGGTTTCGTAACGGCTGTCGTGGTTCTGCCCGACGTTGTCGTTGGAATGCCGTCTCGGGGAGGGTATTGCTAATGTAAATATTGGGTTATTATACTAATGCGTGTGCATTTGTGTAAATTATAGATAATCACCAGGAAACCCTTAAAGAAAACCTAAGACAGCAATGTAAGTAATCTCCTTTTTGTAAACTGTTTTTACAAAACCTTAAATTTTTTACAATGTGATTAAGCAGTGATTGAGTCTTTGTAATTCTTCAATTACTGCCGGTATGTTGGGGTTTTGTATACAAAATGTGGAACACGTTACCATTGGACAAAGAGTTAGCCAATGGGTAATATGACCAACAGTCAGGATTGACAATACTGAATGAGTAATTGTGTAGAATAAAAGAATAAACATTGTAATAGCTCTCAATACTGTTAAAGGATAAAACTTTTCTTGATTAAACTGGGATTCACTCACCAATATTCCCACTGACAAAATGTTTTTAAACGCGTTACATGTAAAAAAATGTGAGAGCCAACTAGAAGCCAGCTGGACAGCACTGAAGGCTTGGAAAAAGTGGCTATAAAAGTTACCTAAATAAAAGAATATTTTTATTCAATAAAATAGGGATTTTCCCTATAAAAATGTTTGTAATGAAAAACTTGGGTTTTATCCCAATTTATTTATATAAAGTGTGGTATTTACTCTGATAAAATATTTTCTAACTACGGTCCTGATGTAATTTCCGCTGCCAAAATAATAAACACCGATACCACCAAAACTGGTCTCGCGGTCGCCCGTTCCCGGGACAGAAAGGGGACCGGGGTTGCGACATGTGGTGAATCATGGTTGCAGTATTAAGGAAACATTACCAGTCAGTTGGAAGGAACATATGTTTAATGTATGGATCTCGGAAGTTGAGGAACCATGGATACCAGGGTGTATTATAAGGAGGAAGATAGTCTCTAGTGAGGAACCAGACAAATCAAAAGAAAATAACCGCCGGGAAGATGAAAACGGCAGTAGTAGCAATATTCCACTCGACTCACCGGAGAAAATGACAGTTGATAAACCACCAGGAGGGGTACCGTCGACGGAGAATTCGAAGGCAACGGCGACGACGGAAGCACAAGAGGCACCAGTGGAGGAAAATGAAAAGACAACAGGGAGAAGGGAAGAGGAAAAGATCGGTACAACTGACCATGACACAGATTCAGTTTCCAAGAATAATCAGGCAATAACGAGGTAATTAATGATGAAATGGGGAATCCCGAAAAAGTTGGAGGTAAGACAGTTAATACCTTGGAAGTGTCAGCACAAGGGTGTAGGGCCAGTCAGTTTCTTGAAAATGGGCCAGAGCCAAATGGATCATATGCTAGGAATTCAAATGGGCCTATGACTACCAAATACAAAAAGAGAAAAGGGGTAAACTTAGCTGTAGCAAGGGCCCAAAACTTAAAGCCCAACTCGAAGATGAACAAAGGGAAATTACCTGACATAAACTTAGAAGTGACAGATAAAGGTAGATTCCAACACCGACAAAAGGTTCCGTTGAAGGTCAAGAGAAGAAGCCAGAAGGATGCTAGGATTCAGTCGATAATCGAGGATCCGTTTAACGATAATAATGGCGGAGCGGTCCCATATGACGAATTTAACTCCGATTGGGAGGAGGATTCACAGTCAGACGATACATTAGTAGAAGATACCCAAATAGCTGAGGGACTCCAGGCAGTTGAACAGCGACCGGCGGAGGAGGTGAACAACGAAGTACATCAAACAGAGAAGATAGGGGCAGCAGTTGGGGTAAACCTGATTGGTAAAAAGGATCTGATAAGGAAAACGGTCAATGAAGAACAGGAGGTAGTAGGTTTGCAATGAATTTTGGAACCATTAACATAAAAGGGGCAGGTGGGGTGGGTAAAGGAAAGGCAGTTAGAGGGTTATTGTCCAAGTATAGATTAAATTTCATAGCAATACAGGAAAATCAGTTCAGGGACCTACCAGATAGAGTGATAAAAAGGTTTTGGGATAACACAGCGTTTGAGTATCTTAAACTGGATGCAGATGGGAGATCGGGTGGATTATTATCGATTTGGAGCCCATGGGTATTTAAAAAAAACTTTGATGTAAAAACCCAAAATTTTATTTTAGTCAAAGGACGGATAATAGGGGAAGAGGAGGATATGATCGTAGTAAATGTTTAGGCCTCGACAGTACCAAGCAACAGGAGACAGATGTGGAATGAATTACTAGTGTTAAAACAGTCAATCCAAGGCAAATGGATACTCCTAGGCGATTTCAATGAGGTACGTTTCCCTGAGGAGAGATTTAATTCACAATTTGATGTTGGGGGTGCATTATGTTTTAATAATTTTATTATGAATGCGGGATTACAAGAATACAATATGGGGGGAAGGAAATATACGTTTATGTCAGGAGATGGGAAAAACTTAAGTAAGATTGCCTGAGTATTAGTATGTGGTGAATTCATAATGAGGTGGCCAGATGCGACTCTGTTGGCACTAAACAGAGATGTCTCGGACCATTGTCCATTGATACTTACAACAACGGCTAACAATTTTGGGCCAATACCATTTCGTGTATTCCATAGTTGGATGGAAATTTTCGGGTTTGATGAAGCGGTTAGAAGAGGATTTGGGAAAGGGTGCGATTCAAGTTTTAAGGACGAAAGGGTAGCTACTAAACTTAAAGCAATAAAAGATGAAATAAAAATATGGAGGTTTAGTGAAAAGACAAAAGAAGAGGAGCAGTTGGCAATTGCAAACGAGAATTTACAAAAAACTAGAGGTAGAAGTGGAAAGGAGAGATTTGACGGAGCAGGAGATTGAAACATGGCAGGGGTATAAAAAACGATTAGGGAGTGGCATAAAGCAAAAGCAAAAGATTTGATCCAGAAATCACGAATAAAATGGATAGCTTTGGGGGATGAAAATTCAACATTCTTTCATATGGTAGTAAACAGTCACAAAATCAGGAATAAGGTAAATGGGTTGTGGATTGATGGCAGCTGGATTTCAGATGCTAAGGAGATCAAAGACAAGTTTATGGCAGCTTTTAAGGAGAAGTTCAAGGAACCTATTCCATCTAGGCCGAGAATGGGTATGGACGGGTTTAAGAGGTTGATGGAAGACGAAGAATCGGGCCTCATAGAATAGTTTAAAGAAGAGGAGGTAAGAAACGCAATATGGGGATGCGGGGGAGATAAAGCTTCGAGTCCTGACGGAATCATATTCACTGTTATAAAGAAGTACCGGGAGGAACTGAAACCAGCAATTATGGAAATGATGCAGCAATTCTTTATACATGGATCGATACACCACTCATGTAGCTCGTCCTTTATATCACTTATTCCAAAGGTAAATGATCCGATGGTATTTTCCGATTTCCGTCCTATTTCGTTAATTGGGGTAGTTAACAAAATAATATCTAAGGTTTTGGCAAATCGTGTGAAAAAAGTTTTAAATAGTGTCGTCTCGAGTTCTCAGTCGGCATTTATCTCGGGCAGAAATATAATAGATAGGCCATTGATAGTCAATGAGATTGTAGGGTGGGCAAAAAGAATGAAAAGAGAAATTTTTGTGTTTAAGGCGGATATTGAAAAAGCTTATGACACGCTACACTGGAAGTTTCTAATCTCCATTTTAACGCATATGGGCTTTCCATCGAAATGGAAGAATTGGGTTATGGGAATTCTATTCACAGGAAGAGGATCAATTCTTATAAATGGAGCACCAACGGGGGAATTTCAATACAAAAGGGGACTACGACAAGGGGATCCGCTTTCTCCATTTCTCTTTATTATCGCAATGGAAGCACTACATGTAATGATGATAAAGGCCAAATCAGCGGGAATTTTCTCGGGAGTAAAACTACCGGGGGAAGAGTTAACGATTACTCACTTACTGTTCGCGGATGATTAGATTTTTGTTGGGGAGTGGGAAGAAAACAATATCAAAAATCTGAAAAGGATTTTAAGATGTTATTATATGGTGTCCGGCTTAAAAGTTAACCCAACGAAGAGTCAACTTTTCAGTGTAGGAGTTGAGGAAGAAGAAGTCATCACAAAGGCAACAAGCTTCGGCTTTAAACCAGGGAACTTTCGTTTTACGTATCTGGGTCTGAAGGTAGGTGCGAACATGAACCGTATTCACAATTGGAAGGAAGTTATAGATACATTTAACAGGAGGCTATCGAATTGGAAAGCAAAACTTCTATCTTTTGCCGGACGAGCAATGCTTGTGAAATATGTCCTCGGGAGTCTACCAAACTATTATCTATCGTTGTACAAATGTCCAATTGCCGTCATAAAGGTTCTAGAAGGAATAAGGAGGAAATTTCTATGGGGCGGATGCAATTCGGGTAAGAAGATGAGGTGGGTAAAGTGGGAAAAAATTGTAGCAGCTAAAAAATATGGTGGACTCGGTATAGGTAGTATAAGAGACTTGAATTTAGCATTGTTGGTTAAGTGGTGGTGGCGATTGAAAATGGAGCCGCAACAGTTATGAGCGAAGTAGGAACAGGCGACAAAACAATGTTTTGGATAGATGTTTGGCTTGGGGATAAAGCACTAAGAGAAGAATTTCCGTTAATGTATCAGCTTGCAAAAAACAAAAGAGCTAAAGTGAAATAATGTTATAGGAGGATTAATGAAGGTGTGCTATGGGACTGGGCTTGGCAAAGAACACCGAACACGGATCAGGAAAAGCAACAAATGGAGGACTTACAGGATAGCTTAAATCAGGTTAGGTTATCGGAGGCTTGTGATATTTGAGTATGGAAAGGGGAAGGCGATAAAGAGTTCTCGGTTAAAAAGGTCAGAGATGATTTGTCAAGACACATAAATATAAACGAACCGGCGGATGATTATTTTTGGAATAACTGGGCGACACAGAAATGTAGCATGTTTGTGTGGAGAGCATTAAAAGGGAGGATTCCGACGGCTACACAACTGAGGGAAAGAGGAGTTCCGATCCCTTCGGGTAGGTGTAGGATCTGCAATCTTGAGGACGAAACGCCGGACCATGTTTTAGTAAGATGCAGGGTAGCAAAAGAAGTATGGGACCAAGTCGCTTCATGGGTAAAAGCACCCAGGGCTGCAAATAGAGAAACACTTGGAGAGATCTTTCATACGATAAACGACTACAACTGGATGAAGGTAAGAAAAAAGGTTGTACATGCAATTTTTTTATTGACAACATGGGTTATATGGAAAAACCGGAACGAAAAGATTTTTAGAGAAAGGAGCAACGAGTTATTTAAGATGATGGAAGAGATTAAGGAGGATTCTGTCGAGTGGATGAAGCATAAATCAAAGGTGCAATCGATTTCTTGGGAGGATTGGCTTTATTTTTCGTGGTGAAGATATGTAGTTTGCACTAAAAATGTAATTGTTTTCTGTTTTACTTTGATGTACTGTGATGGTTCTCATAGGATCTTGCTATGGTCCATTTGTTTTGTGTTGCCATTCAAAAACAAAACTAATACAATGTGACAAAGACAATTGACTTACTATGGCAATAAATCTTTCAGTTATCCGATCATAGATTCACTTAAATAATGTGTGATATCTCTCTACTTAAATAATTATATATGTTTATAATAACCTAAAAACTAGTAAGTTCAAACTTTTCCACAAATATAATGAATTACCTATGATATGTTAATAAACAGACGTGAGTAATTTTATTTCTTCAATCTAGAACATGAATATGTAAAGGTTTTTTCCCCGACATATAAGCAAAGCAGTCAACGTTAATTATGGCCCTAAAATATATATTAACAACATGTGGTTTATATCAAATAATATTTTAAGATATATATCATATATGTTTGTATTTTGTATCGAAAATTTGAGTATTTTAAGAACATAGTTAATTAACTTAGACCAGATCAAACTGGACCCATTTCAAATCCTACCGAAAACTTTTTATTGTTATAATTTGTACCAATTAATCTACGTGTCTATGTATTGGTTCTAATTTTCGTAATAAGCTTTGCATTAGTATTTGGTTAAAACAAATTCAAATTACTACATATTAAACAAGGATCCAAACCAGTAGTTGGATCCTAAGCTTCTACAGGAAAGACCTCCGAGCATCGGAGAATCACACGTACTACAAGCAGAATCTACAAAACAGACTACGCCGTTAGCCTCGCCACTGAAAGGGAATTATCCCTGTGGACACCCTCTGACGTGAGGATAACTATTGGTTTTGATCAGAAAAGATGAAAGTTAGAGAGATAGAACTGAGAACAAGATACACGTGGAGAATGAGCTCACCTCTAATTATATTGGATGCTCTTAGATGTTGCCACTCCATGTTTGTATAGATCAACCTTCTAGGTTGACTTATGAAGGATTTGGTACTTGACCAGAGCTCAACCGGTTCGGGACCATGTCTCTTCACTATAAAAACATGTATTTGTAACTGTTAGAATAATCGTATATCCATCAAAGGTCACTTACAGTTTGCGTCCGAATTCTTTGGTCACAAAAATATGTGTTTGCAACCGTAATCTTTTGCGATAAATTAAGCAACTTTAATCCAATCACTGATTTTGGACCAGATGTTATAGCAATGCAATCCTAGTTTTTAAGACCGAATTTACGACCGTCAACCTTTGTAACCGGTTTGTTACAAATGGTAATTGTTTCAATTATTACTGTAGATTTATTTAGATTAACCTAGATAAAATATTACAAGAAATATATATATGTATATAAATCTAAGCATGTAACTCATGTTTTTTAAATGCTCTATTCAATGTTTTTAAAACCGGACCGGCTAGTCTAGCCGGTTTAACCGGGATTCGTGAAGTGCTCCACTTCATTTTTTTTCCTGAAAAAATCATTTTTAAACAAACCAGGCGATTATGCAGCCAACCAGGTCAAACTGGAGAGCCACCACTGGAGATCAGATTGGACAACAGAAGTTTTGGAACTTTGTTAAATTTATAGAGATAGATGAAGGGTTTGATTTACTTTTTGGACCGGTGTGTGACAACTAGCTAGGTTGATTTATATAGATTGTAAGAGGATTTGGTTTACCTATATGTAGTGATGTGAGACAAGTGTGTACAAAGCACATTTACATAATGTAAATTTTAAAAAAATTTGTGCATTGTTGGTTGTACCTTTTGCTTTAGGGTTTTGTTTTATTGGCTTTTACTTTTGTACCTTTTAGGTCGATGGGGGGTTTAAAAGTTTGAACCTTCACTGCCTCTTCCTCCTTTATGCTCTCTTTGTCTCTTTCTAGACGGACTACTTTTATGGTTTTCTCAGACTACTTTTATGCGTATCTCTGACGATTTTCCAACGAATGTAGGTAAATTTTCTGTTTCTTTGTTTCCGTTTATTGTTTCATATTGTTGTTTTTTGGGTTTGTGTCTTTGTGCGGATTTGCTGGCTAGGTTTATGTGTTACGGATGTCACCCGGTTAGTTTAATTTGTGTTATATAACTTCTTTGCGCGTTTTTAAATTTTTATACATGGTATTTCATATATCATCGAGTAGAGTGTATGTTGATATTTGGTCAAACAAGTTTAGCGCGTTATTGTGATTTCTCAATTAAATCATTATGAAACATGACATGTTGTCTCTTCCTATTTTATCCGTGTAAGTGAAAGCCTGATGGTTCTTTGTGACCTTTTCTATTTCCGAGTGACATTTGCAAACCTGTTTTTTACAGCTGTGGGAGTCGCATCGCATCACGAACAGGTCCGAATGCTATTTTAAAAAAGAATTACATTAAAATTACAAAACGAAGCAAAGTGCAAGTTTTGACCTTGAAACCTCGTAGGGATATTTGGATATTGATTTTAACAAGTCAAGTAAACTGAAACTGATTATGATTTTTTAATCTATACTAATAAAAGGTTCCACTAAATATCATGTGGCATTTTCTCCTTTAATGTGAGTCTTTTGTTATTAATTATTATTATTAATATATTATAATATGAGTAGGGTTCCTACGCAAAGTGTGTTTTTACTACAAAGTGTAGGAAACAATCTGAGTCATCCGATGGGTGTGTTTAATGGTTGAGATCAAGTTAGTGGCATTTTTGTAATATTTGTGTGTCATTAATTAATTTTCATAATAGGTTAGGGGTAGTCTGGTCATTTTACATGTTTTAAATCAATCAAATAACTGTCATAAATAACACACGCCCCTACAATCTCGCGATTTCCGCTCTCTCTCTAAAACCAATTATAGAAAACCGTTTTTTTCATACCAAAAATAGCTAGAATCATGGATCAAGATAACAAATTCGGATTGAAATATAAGCACGATTGATACCGTGTTTATCATTCCATTCGCAATTCATCATCTTTTTCTAAAGAACATTTAATTCGTATTTTATCTGGTTTGTCACATTGTGTTTTATCACTAAAACACACTACTGTGAAACACATCCAGTATCCAACTTCAAGTGTAGTAAAACACAACACTATGATAAAACACAATGTGAAAAACTAGAAGAGTAAACTGACATTTTGGTCCCTGTGGTTTGGGCACTTTTGTCATTTTAGTCCAAATCTCAAACTTTTTAAATCTGGGTCCCTGCGATTTCACTTTTATTGCCATTTTAGTCCAAAAGTTAAATTTGGCCAGATTCCCCAACTAAAATCCTGATATTTTGTCTTTATCCTCAAGGGTATTTTAGTCATTGTAGAGTAATTATTGAATAAAAATAATAAAATCTAAAAATCTTTGACCCTACTTAAAGCACTCATCTCTGTTCAAAAACCCCAATATGCTATCTGCTATCTTCTCCTATCTCTCTGTCTCCTCTCGCTTTCATTCCACCTGTATCAGTAATATGCCAACAAACCCTAGAAGATTTCCCGCCATTCAATCTGCTATCTTCTCCTATCTCTCTGTCTCCTCTCGCTTTCATTCCACCTGTATCAGTAGTATGGCCGCCGTACCGGAGAACGGCACCATTGACGCTCCGCCGCTCAATGACAATGTCAAAATCGGATTCCAACGCCCGGAGATGTACTCCGAGAAACTTTCTGGCACCGCTATTGCATACGACCGTCATGTAATCCTTTGTTATAAGACTCATGAACAGTGGTCGTCGCGAGTTGAATCGTCTGACTCTCATCCACTGCCGAAGGTGCTTGCTGGAGCTCTGAAAGCTCGGAAGAACGACATTCCTGTGAAGGTTAGGTTACTTTTATTATACGTATGTGTGTTTATATTGTTTCGATGCGAGATTTTTGAATTTAATCTGGATTTTGTAGACTTTGTTGACGATATGCGAGGGACGTGAAGGTACGGTGGTGGGTGGTCGGAGTTGAGTTTGTTTGTTGGATATGTTTACGGTGGTGGTGAAGGATGGGGAAGAGGTGTGGGTTTGGGTGGAGGCAGAAGTGGGTTGATCATAACGGGTGGAGGTGGTGGCTGATTAAGGTGATGGAGGTGGTTGATTAGGGTTTGGATTGGGGTTTTTTGAACAGGTGAAGAAGGAGATGAGTGCTTTAAATAGGGTCAAAGATTTTCGGGTTTTTGGGTTTTATTATTTTTAATCAATATTGATTATAATAAATCTACAATGACTAAAATACCCCTGAGGATAAAGACAAAATATCAGGATTTTAGTTGGGGAATCTGGCCAAATTTAACTTTTGGACTAAAATGGCTATAAAAGTGGAACCACAGGGACGCAGATTTAAAAAGTTTGAGATTTGGACTAAAATGGCAAAAGTGCCCAAACCACAAGGACCAAAATAGCAGTTTACTCAAACTAGAAACTTATAAAACATAGCGTCAGCACATTGTTATTTACATTGATATTGTTTTAAGGATTGACGTGTTAAACCTATATTGTGATTAAATCCTGCATATACATGTATCCAATATGTTTTGTTGAAGATAGAGTTGTTTTTTAAAGTTTGATCATAGTACAGGAAATAAAACACAACATGATAAGCTTGTAACATGCTAGACGACAGGTGAGCATGTATTAACCGTTAACTGCTAATCTAATCTAATTCTAATAAAGGATTACAAAGAATGTCACATGACATTCTCTCCTTTAATTTAATAATAAAATGTCAAATATAATCTTCTAATCTTCTAATTCTAATAAAAGAGTCCTATTAATGACACGTCATTTTCTCATTCAAAAGTCCTACTAAAACCACATGACATTTTCTCATTCAAAAACTTAAAAAAAAAACCTAACCCCCCCCCACCCCTCACCCCCTCCCCCCCCCCCCCCCCCCCCCCCCCACACACACACTCTCCCACCCAAGCTAAAATGCTAAAAACTAAATCCCCAAAAAACCTAAAAAAAAAAAAAAAAAAAACACACACAAATTTTTTTTAAATATTTTTTACATTAAAATCGCTACTTTTAGTAGCCAAATTTTTTGTAACAAAATATAGCGATTTTTTATAAAAAAAATATTAAAAAAATTGTGTGTGTTTTTTAGCTATTTTTAGGTATTTTTTGTTGTGTTCACATTGGTTCTCGCAATAAAGGGTGGTTCCTAACGGATCCGCCATATATATATATGTGTGTGTGTATTTCTCCCAAATAAAAAGTTTTTGTATAGGAATTTGAAATTAACTAGATTCAAACCCTTTTATGTTCAATCATATATTCATCACACCCATGACCCAACATTTTCTGGTTTTTATAGACTTGTATCGAGTCCAATATTGTCATTTGCTCGAGTCTCTTGAGTCTTGTCTCACATATTTGAATAGTTTTTGTTTTATCGTCAAATGGTTTTTTTATTTTGGAACATTGACTTCGTTAGAATTACTTTTCTTTATGTATACATTGTATTTGTTTTGTTGTGTAAATGTGTATATACCACTAAATTTAACTATTGAATTGTATACAATCATATGATGTGGTGTTGGTGATAGTGTCATCGACTTGGATCGATTCCAATATTGTCACTTGCTTGAGCCTCTTGAGTCGTGTCTCACATATTTGAATAGTTTTTGTTTTATTGTCAACAGTTTTTTGGAAAATTAAATTCGTCTTTATGCATTTATTGTATTTTGTATTGTTGTGATAACCTTAAAGTTGACTTTTGTATTGTATACGATTAGATGATGTAGTGCGGTGGTAAGGTGTCAACCCTTTAGATGGAGGATTCAAATCTTGTAAGGTGCGGTATAGGCAATGTTAGTTTGCTCTTAAAAAAATAGATTGTCTATTAAAACAATACACTTTATATAAAAACTATTCAAGCTTAATAAATAAAATATTTTTAAGCATAAATTATTGTCAATTACAATAGTATAAAGGGAATTGGTTTCTAAGGTGCATGAATCTATTTTCTACCAAAAGAGACTAAACTAAGGGTAAGTAATAAACACAACCATTTGTTTATTAAAAACTACAACAGCTTGTGTAGCAATCAGACAAGTTTCAAGAATGTCAGTTTCATGCATGACTAGAAACTAGTGTTCTGCATCCAATATACTCGGTCAAATACGTGTTACTATTTTATTTTATTTATTATTATTATTATTTTTTTTTTTGGAAAGGAGTAAATCAACTGGTTACCTTGGCTGCCTCTAGGCGTACCCGCTCAGGTTTAAATCCGCCGGCCCGCAATGCAGTTCCTCCCAGTCGGTGTGGCCTAAGCCTCGTGCAGGAACCCCACTGGTCCGGGATCGAACCCGTGACTTGTGGGTAAACCTTCACACCTCTTACCAGCTGAGCTGGTAGTCATTGGCAAATACGTGTTACTATGATACTATCTATTACTTTCTAAACATCCACAAAAATATATAGGGTTTTAAATATTTGGAAATGTATTGTGTAAAAATTGTTAAAAGAAAAATACATATTATTACCTTATGACATAGTGATTTAATAGTATGGTTTTTGTCTTTTACAAATGGGATGTGAATTTAAATCCTTGCAATAAGTGAGATTTATGTGTAAAAATTTGCTGTTAAAAATGTGTTATACGCATATCATATTACCTGAAATTTGATGTTAAACTCAACTAATTAAAAAATTGACAAGAATTATCGAAATATACTAACTATACTTATAATAACTCAACAATTTTGATTATTTTAAGTTTCTAATAACTTCAACATACTAAATATTATGCTTTTGTTCGACTATATAATAATACTCATATACTTGGTTCCAATGAGGATAATCTGAGTTTTTCCTAGATGTATTGGGTTTCCTAGTGGACTGGTATAGGCATTATTGCCTACTGGACATGGATATGATCGGGTGGTTTCACTTGTGGTACGATGATACTTTAGTAATCCAAATTTGTCGTTAAAAAAAGTTCCAATGAGGATAATCAGACAAATATTATCTAATATCATATCCGTCTCAAACCCGAAAAAGTTTTATGACTAATCCCATACTTGACCTGTACCGAATACTGAATTTGTATCAAAAGAATTTTGAGTTTAAGGTTTTCTCCACAAATTCGAGCTCATTGAGGTGTTTTTTTTTTCTTTCTGTTAAATGCCATTTTAGTCCCTGTGATTTGGGCTATTTTGATAGTTTAGTCCAAATGTTTCATTTTCGTATGTGGGTCCAAAAATGTTTCACCGTTGTTATTTTAGTCCACTGGGTTAACTTCATCCATTTATTCTGTTAACAAGAAGAACAATTCGGTTATTTTATATATACTTCTGTTAACTAAAATAGCAATTCGGCCATATAAAATTCGAGTTAATTGAGTTTTTTTTTCTTTCTTTTTTTCTTTGTATTAACTCTATTGATACGTTTTTGGTCAACCAGCTTCCAAAAGTACAAGTGCTAAAATTCAAAAGTTAGCCACCTTGTCTCCATAAGTGAATGCATGCATCATGATACTATAAATACACATCTTGAACCCTAGTTTACCAACATACATCACTCATCTACTCATTTTCTTTCAACTCACCATGACACACCACCATAACAACCTCCTCTCCGCCGCCGCGACCGCTCCACCACCACCACCACCAAAAGAATTCCGCTATCGTGGCGTCCGCAAGCGTCCCTGGGGACGCTACGCCGCCGAGATCCGTGACCCGTGGAAAAAGTCACGAAAGTGGCTTGGCACATTCGCCACCGCGGAAGAGGCCGCCCTAGCGTATGACGCTGCGGCCTTCAGACTCCGCGGTGCGAAAGCGAAGATGAATTTTGGTGTTACCACCCCATTTTTCCCCCTTGTGGTTGAGAAGAAAGATAATTATGATCACTCTGGTGGTACTTCTGTTATAAACTTAGGTTGTGAAAAGTGTGAAAAGCAATTGGTGGGTGTTGTTGTGGTAGATGATGATGATGGTTTGAAAGCAAAGACGGTGAAGAAACCCTTTATGTTTGATTTGAACCTGCCGGCGACGTTATTTTGACCGGTGGTTAGGGTTCATCGGATTATGTTACTATGTAACTAAATTCATATGTTCGATGTAATATATAGTAAGTTGAATAAAATTTTGATTAATTAATAGTCAAACATTATGGGTTATGCGCAGTGGCGAAGCTTGAGTATTCCGACACACGGGGGTGTCGAAAACGTACATACCAAAAAATTTATATATGAAAACTCTATTCTCTCCACTACTAAGCGAAAAGTTCGGGGGGTCGGCTGCCCCCTCCCGCCCCTTAAAGGTTTCGCCCATGGTTATGAGTAAGTTAGAAAGGGTAACTACGCATGAAGGATTCGACGTATGAAAATTACGCATGAAGAAAGTTAAAACTATGCATCTAAGTTACGCATAAAAAATGCATTGTGGAAGTTACAGATGAAAATTACGCATGAATGAAATAAAAAATACGCAAAACTCTTTATAGACTTTGTAGGTTAAGAGTGTTTTGTATTCAAACTTTACTAAACATTATTATGTCAGAATGCTTATTTATATAAGTAATTTTGACTGAAAATTTTTAAATAGAATGTAGGTCCAACCTTGAAAAAACTAGGTAACTGTGTTGTTGTGTTAACAATCTGGTGTATGACTCGTATATTTGTTCGACTCAAAGGTAATAAATGATTAATTAGAGTTTTTTTCTTCGGAAGATTGGTGTAAATTTGTTAATATGTAATTTTTGTTGTTTCTTTCGTTTGGCTGCCTCGTTTGCGGTTTCGGCGTGTTTGTAATGAAGTTTACTTTTCAAAAAAAAAAAAACGAATCTTTCAAATAAATTGCTGAAGAAATTCACCACCTTGGAATACACCCGCCTCCGAACCGGGAAAAACCCTCACCCAGGGCCAAAGCCCGTGAACACTCGCTGAAAGAGACGACAATATGGTGAGGGAAAGTACCTAGTGATTTAGCACTACTAGAATAAGCGTGGTTTCCTACGCATATTATCACTAGGTTTAATGGCGTGGGCTCACACCCTTTGCCACCTTATCTCTATACCATTTCAAACATCGTTGTGGGGGTGTTATACGGGTTTTCGCCAACCCCATGGTGAGCATTAACGGATCAAAATGTGAGGCCTTCACACATCGGTAGGATCAATAAAAAAATGTAATTTTTAATTTTAAAACCTCTATAAATACACATTTAAATCACAACTCATTCTAAAACTTTCACACAACTCACTCTATATTCTTCCACTCTTATCATATTTTTGTATATCAATTTTCAAATGGTGATTTTAGAATGAAGGTTGTTTAGAAAACTAAACCGTCATAATCGGTTCAGTTCATCATCGTACCGTTTTATGATACCATGTATACTCTAATTTGAATACAGATTCATTTTAAATAAAATATATACTGGAATGTAAGAAAAAAACTAAGCAAAACTACGTACTTAGGTTTTAAGAAAAAGTTAGCGAACGTAAGTTATTGAAGAAACATCAAATTAAATGATACAGGAAATATAATTTAAAAAAGTAAAAACAATTAAAAAAAAGAAAGTCGGTTATTAAAAAATAAAAATAAAAGTTAACGAAGGTAAGTTATGAAAAATACATATCAAATTAATTGATAAAGAAAATATGATTTTAAAAAAAGAAAAAAATGATTTAGAAAAAGAAAAAAATACGATTCAATAAAGGTAAAAGAATTATTATAAAGAATATATGATTTAATACAGGAAAAAAAGATTTAAAAAATAAATAATTTGATAATATATATAGGGTAAGGATAGTGTAAAAGGGGCCTAAAGTGTGAGAAGTGTAAGAAGTGTATTATAACACTATATATAATACTATATAACACCATATAAACACCGTATAACAATATATAACACCATATAATACCATATAACACTATGTAACACTATATATCATTATATATCAAATATAACACTATACATCTATCATAGACATGCTATCAGGCAACCTATAGTGTTATATTTGTTATATAATGATATATAGTGTTACAAAGTGTTATATGGTATTATATGATGTTACATATTGTTATACGGTGTTTATATGGTGTTATATAGTATTATATATAGTGTTATAATACACTTCTCACACTTTGAGCACTTTTTACAGGATCCTCTACCAATATATATATATATATAATATAATATAATACATTGTAAGGACGTGAATAAGTTTGATAACGTCTCTAAAACCGTCCCCCTCAAGGCATCATAGGGACATAAAAGGGGAGAGACGTTTCTAGTATAACGACAATGGAGGAGAAAAAAGTAGTAAGTAATGATAGAAAGAGCATTAAGGGCAATTAACTATTACGCATTTTGAAGAGGCGTTTGTGATGATGATGTGACGGAAAATGTCTCTTAAGTGGTATTAACTATTACGGATGTTCTAATAGTTTTTGAAATTCAATTACAAAGTAAGTATTTAAATGATGTTAATTTTCATTTTTAAATGTGTTTCCTTAAATGTAATCTAAAATATGAGAATAGTGTTTGGAGAAAGAGTCAATTAATTGAACCTTAAACACGCTATAATAAATCGATGTGTGACTGAAGTGTGAATACAGACATTTGCATACAACCTTTTAGACATGTGTATGTTAATTGTATATAGGCATGTTCCGTTTATGTTTATGGGTAGAAACGAATGTTCTAGGCAGCTGGCAAGAAAGTCAACCAAAAGAATGTAAACATATGTACATACTTTTTCTCTAGTTCAGAATTACGTTTCTTTTTAACAAAGTTTTTTTTTTAAATCAAAATTTTATTAACCAACTTGCAACACGCTAGCACAAAAAAGAAACAAAAGCTACACATAAAGAAGCGGATTTTGTAACCAACTTACCCAACTAATGTTAAACTTCAGTGGTGAAGCTTGACTAAAAGTTTCGCGGAGCCGGAAAGTCATGTGACCCAAAAATATTTCTATCGCTATGTTTCGGATTATATGTTCGGGTTAGCTATTCGATTTATGTGACAACCCGAATTTCTAAGGTTATTTATCTACGCACCATTTCTATCTATATTTCGTCATATGTTGTGACCTTGTGTTTATTATATGAAATTAATATAGTTGGTTTATATAATGGAATGTTATAAATGAATGGAAGTCGTTTAGGGGTTATGCTCACAATAGTTAACCACGAACAAGTTCTGGGACGCACACCCCTCTTACACTCACACACCCCTTAACACGTGTCCCTCTTAGTGAAACAAATGGATCCTTGATCCTCTCCCTCTTGGGGTTTCCATTATATAGAAAATTACAATGCCGTTAATTTGGGAAGATTACAAAGATAAGGAAACTATAATAATTACAGAATTATATCTACAAATATATTATCTATGACACCCCCGCAGTAGAAGCCGGAGGTGAGCGAAGGCTTAGACTGGATCGAAAGTCCTCAAAAAGTATCTGTGGCAAGCCTTTGGTGAAGATGTCCGCGATTTGGAAACGAGATGGAACATGGAGAACGCGAACTTGACCTTTCTGAACTTTTTCCCGAACAAAATGTATGTCGAGCTCGATGTGCTTGGTGCGTTGATGCTGAACTGGATTTCCCGACAAATATATCGCGCTGACATTGTCACAGTAAACGAGGGTGGCTTTGGATAATGGGTGTCGGATGTAACACCTCGCAAATTCAAGTCCAATACAGTGGTGACACATGTCGTAAACCCAGATAATGTTAAAAGAATAGCTTGAAGGACTAAAGTTGTCAAACAATGTGAAAATGTATGTAGAAGGACTAAAAGTGTCAACATGCCAAACTTGAGCCTCTGAATGACCTCACACGACGTTCGTATTCTTTCCTAAATAAATTATCGAACGTGGAAAGCCGTTTGTGCTTAATGTCACACCCCAACCGATGGTGGAATCATCGGGGCGCGGCACTGAGCGAAACAGATTGTCCAGAAGTTTCCATAACAACTATCATTACCATTCAATTTAAGTTAACATGTCCCATACCATGTCTCAAATAGCAAACAAGTTATTACAGACAAAAACTAAACAAATATTCTGTTCCGACAACTCAGATTTAAACATAACTAGTTTATTCGTTGGTTTCTAGGACTCCAGTTCCTAGCTTCAAGTTCATCACAGCACAAAGAGCATAAAAGCAACCTAAGCACCTGTCACATATGTTAAAATAAGTCAATACATATAATGTAAAGGTGAGCATACAAGTTTGATAATAGCATATAGAGTTCGAATTCGTTTACGCATAACCAGCACGTACACATAGTGAAATGAAGCACGTTAGTTATCGACATAGATCCATCGATACCAATGACTGCGGGTTGACTGCCCGAGGCAGTTCGCAATACATGATTACCACCGTAATCCATGCAAGTAAAAGATCCTTAACAACCCCCGTGTGAACGGGTGCTGAGTCCAAACTATAGTACTATCGTTGCTAAGGCAGGTAGACAACATTCCATGTGTAAACATAACAAACAAGCATTCATAAGCCACGTATAACATGCATAAATGGTTTAGCGTTAAAATAGCTTGAGTAGTGTGATTGTTGTAGTTTGAATATTCGTAACGTATGTAACACCCGAAAGTGCTAAAGCAAAAAGGGTTCGAGTATACTCACAACGATTATGGATTGAAGGGAGCGCTTTTCAGCGAGTACAGTTAGCCTGAATAGATTCGATAACGTAACGATAAGTAGCGCGTAAAACAGTACAAAGTGAGAGCGGGTAGGATAACTGATCGTGCGGATCAACTATCCGTGAGAGGAAGTTATCCGTGCGAGCGAACTATCCGTGCGGATGGTGATCCGTGCGGATGGTGACCCATCCGGATAAGCTATCCGTGCGAGTGAGCTGTCCGTGCGGATGGTAATCCGTGCGGATTAGTCGCTCGTGCGGATTGCTTATCCGTACGGACAAGTTGGACTTGCGGATAAACGTTCGAGTGGATTGTTTCTTCCTAAGGATGTGTTTGTGTATGATGGCTTGTGCTTTGAAGTTTTCGTTGTAGCATTTAGAAAACATTTAAGTGTCTCTACCTTTCAAGCCGGTCGCGCGGACAACAATCCGTCCGGATGGTGGTCCGTGCGGACACGTCTCTGAGGCTGAGTCATTTGATGAAGTTGTGGAATCCGTCCGGATGGTAATCCGTACGGGAAGTAGTAATCCGTCCGGATAGTTGTTCGTGCGGACAAGACAATCCGTCCGGATAGTCTGTCCGTGCGGACAACTGGTCCGTGCGGATGAACCTTGTTTGAATGTATTCAAGGTCTTAGTATCTCATGATCCGAAGAGTAATCCATTCAGAGGTCGTCCGTCCGGATCGCTTATTCGTCGATACTCAAACCTTGTTTTGAGTGTGGGTCCCAATGTGTAGTTCGTCCGGGTGACAACCGTCCGGATCGTCTGTCCGTGCGGGCAGCTTATCCCGTAGTCAGGTGTCTTGCGGGTAGGATTCCAGATCTAGGACTAGTGCATCACTATTATCGAGTAGAAGACTAGAACCGATCAGATCCGTACCGGTTTTAAGGGTAAAAGAAGGAGAGAACTTAGGTTTATTTCTTTCAACTCTTTTATCCTTTGAAAAGTCTAGATTTAGGTGATATTGTCGTGAATTCATATGGAAACCGTTCAGATCTGAGTTATTCTTGATGGAATGAAGTCAAGTTTGAAGTTCATGAGGACTTCATGATGACGTCACCCGAGAATACCTCAAATCTTGATGGTTTCACAGTTGAAAGTTGAGATTTGAAGGATAAAAAGGTGTAGAATTGTGTAGTGATCAAGAATGTACAAGAATTAGAGCAAGACCTTACCTGGATTGAGAGAAATCTGAGAAAAGGTGAAGAATGCGTGCGGTTCGGACGTCACTTGCCAAAAGTGGAAAGTGTGGAGAGTGGCCCGTGTATTTATAGGTTGCTAAAAGGGGAAAGGGTGAGCCGTGCGGATGGCACGTAACCCGGATAGGCTATCTGTCCGGATTGGTCATCCGTCCGGATTGGCAATCCGTGCGGATTGGCAATCCGTGCGGATTGGCAATCCGTGCGGATTGACCATCCGTTCGGATGTCGCCTGATTTGGTGCGTTCGGTGCGATGACGCTTCGGCTTCGATTGCGAACGATTCGATAGGGCTTCCTAGTCAAATTACTTTTAGTCCCAACAACTTCGTTTACGACATGGTTCGAGTCGGAGTTCGGTTTCGAGTTCGATTGAGTTTGCTTGATTATCTCAACGTAACATAAAATAAACACGCACAGGTAACACGTAAGGCACACACACGTATAAACAACAAGTAAAATACACCGTTCGAGTTGCGGTTCGATGTCGATTCGATTAGCATAGCTTGATTATTAGTTGATTAACTTTATCGCATTGTTACTTCCTATCATTCACAGTCGTAGGTCGATTGAAATACGGTTAATACGATTCGATTATTGTAATGAACGACACTTACTCCACATAATATAAATAAAATAAAAACATTTCTACGAGTCAAGTTGCGCGAAATCGGTCGTTGACTTTGACCTCGACTTTGACTTTCACTTGTGATGACGTCACCCGAGAATACCTCAAATCTTGATGGTTTCACGGTTGAAAGTTGAGATTTGAAGGATAAAAAGGTGTAGAATTGTGTAGTGATCAAGATAGTACAAGAATTAGAGTAAGACCTTACCTGGATTGAGAGAAATCTGAGAAAAGGTGAAGAATGCGTGCGGTTCGGACGTCACTTGCCAAAAGTGGAAAGTGTGGAGAGTGACCCGTGTATTTATAGGATGCTAAAAGGGGAAAGGGTGAGCCGTGCGGATGGCACGTAACCCGGATAGGCTATCCGTCCGGATTGGTCATCCGTCCGGATTGGCAATCCGTGCGGATTGGCAATCCGTGCGGATTGACCATCCGTTCGGATGTCGCCTGATTTGGTGCGTTCGGTGCGATGACGCTTCGGCTTCGATTGCGAACGATTCGATAGTCAAATTACTTTTAGTCCCAACTACTTCGTTTACGACATGGTTCGAGTCGGAGTTCGGTTTCGAGTTCGATTGAGTTCGCTTGATTATCTCAACGTAACATAAAATAAACATGCACAGGTAACACGTAAGGCACACACACACGTATAAACAACAAGTAAAATACACCGTTTGAGTTGCGGTTCGATGTCGATTCGATTAGCATAGCTTGATTATTAGTTGATTAACTTTATCGCATTGTTACTTCCTATCATTCACAGTCGTAGGTCGATTGAAATATGGTTAATACGATTCGATTATTGTAATGAACGACACTTACTCCACATAATATAAATAAAATAAAAACATTTCTACGAGTCAAGTTGCGCGAAATCGGTCGTTGACTTTGACCTCGACTTTGACTTTCACTTGTGAAAACACGGGGTGTTACAGTGTCACACCCCTATTTTCCACGTGTCACCGGTGGGCCCGGTGGGGAGTATCGTGACGTAGTTGGTATCATCATAGACAAACAACACAATATATAAATGCACAGCGGAAGCAAAGATAGATTCATTTCAACTTTAATAAAGTGTAATATTGAATATCACTAATAGTCGAAACGGATCCACAGGCGGATCAAAATAAAATAAGATATTTTTCAACAGTTTATTGTCGTCCAAGCTTGCGAGACTTATTGTGGACGCTCTAGAAGACAGCCAGCCTATTACGTGTAGTACCTGCACTTAACCTTTTGGGAAAATACGTCAGTTTACACTGGTAAATACAATTTAACTGACTCATTTTGAAAATGGTTGAAAATTGATTTGAATGCACATGGCACAAAACATTTTATAACTTGGGATAATTATTTAATATAATAATCTTGTGAACGAATTACATGTTACTTGTGCGTTCAGTAGTCCGGATCTTGTCTGGGTTTAAGATCAATAGACCCTCCACATTAGAGTTATACACTGACAGGTGTACGCCTACACCCCGTGCTCAGGTCGTGGCCATCTCGTAAGATGATGCCGAGGATATCCGGGACATGATCATTAACCCCCCAAAGGCTTTAAGTGAACAAGACTGTTTAAACGAGCCGATCAAATTATTCAATTAACCATTCAGAGATGTAAGATTTGATGCTCGATCAAGCGGTATTCTATATACCGTAACCCAAGCCCGTAAAGGGAAAATAAGTTAAAAGTATTTACCTGAGCTAAATATAAATTCAATCTCAGCCGTATACCACCAAGCAAGTACAAATAGCTTTTACTGGTTCTTCTATTCTGGAACAAAGGTTTTTAATAACCTATTAGCTTTCTAACGGGTCTTTATTTTAAGCTTAAGCTTAGACCGGCTAGTGTTAAGGATGATACGGTTCAAACGCACGATTAAGCGAAGACCGGATATAATGTGATTTAGACCCGACAAGTTTGAATACTTGTATAATATGGGTATACTAAATACATTCTGGATTTTGAGACAAAAATGATAATGTTTGACCCGTCTCGGTCAATTTATGCAAACTAGTTACATAAACCGAACTGAACGCGAAATGAGCGTTACGGGTAACCGTAAGAGTCATATGCAAGTTTCCTGAGATAATATGTTCTAAATATGTTATAATATCAGTAAGTTATTTTCTATTATGCCCAAAACGGATTTAAACACAAATTATGCTTCATAAGGGCATTTTGGTCATTTAAAAGATTATGAAAGAGTTTATTTGAAATTCTGAGTTACGGGTCTGATCTATACAGTAAGTATACTTAATTTAACATGTTATAACAGTAAGGTATGACCCATATGTGAAACTTATCATTTAAAACCAAACTATGCACCTTAGGGGTATTTTGGTAATTTCACAAGGGCTAAAAATGTCAAAATTGGAAACCTGAGTTTATAAACTTGTACTTACTGTTATTTTATAAAAATATGCTAAGAACATCAGTAGGTATCAACCTTATATGTTTAATATGGTTATAGCACATACTATGCGTTAAAAATGCTTAAAAAGGCGATTTAGAGCCGTTTCCGGGTTTTTAAAAGAAAGCTGATATTTTTATATTTCCAGAATGCTCAAAATATTTTATTTATCAAATAAAATCAGTAGAAAAAGGTTTGGGGTCAAAAGGATTTGTAAAACTCATTTTATGGCTTAAAAGGGCAAAATCGGTATTTACCGAATTAGACTTAGAGACCTATGATATGATCAGCCAAAAATTAAATAAAAATCTTTAAAAATCCCAAAATATTATATAACATCAGTGGGTAAAAAGTTTGGTATCAAAAAGTGGGTTTAAATAGGTTATATGCTAATTACGCCGTTTAAGTAACATAAAGCTTTCAAATTACGATATTGAGCATAACTCTTAATCTAGACCTCAAACTGATATCAAATTTTAGGTGCAAGTTTATAAATCAGTAACAAATGTTTCTCCTCTTTCACTTTTTCAAAAATCACGTTTTATAGTAAAAAGGGCATAATAGTCAACTTTTAAGCATTAATCGGAAACATGCATATGAACCGGATAAGTGTTGAACCAAGTTGTAAAATCTCAGAGAGTTAAACTTATATGAAAATTGGTCCAAAATAAGCTCTAAGGCAGATCTCAAACATGCATGAACAGATCAGAACTGAAAGTCAAAGAAAAAGTCAATTTATGCGACTTTCGGTTCCGATTCGGGTTTAAACTGAAAATTGTCGAGATGAATCATGTTGAGACATGTTCTTACATTAATTATTAAGTTATTTTAATGATCAAACAGGTTGCATGTACCCTACATTGCTAATCATGCTTAAATTTGCAAATAATCATTCTGTTGACTTTTTAAGATAAGCTTTGACTCGCCAATTAGCATACTAAGAGTGGGAATCTGAAAATACCCCTTTGAGGGTTTGTTACCCACATAAATACCAACTTGTAGGTACTTTCAATTTGAGAAAAGACTGAGCCAATTTCGTTTAATCACGAAGTCAAACTTAATTTACGATGGATTGACTTTTGCTTAATTAACTAAGCTAGAACGATTTAGAAGGGGTTAGGAATACTTACAATAGTCCTAATTAAGCTTAGAGATCACATGGAAACCTGAGGTTGATCAGAGGAGCTCCAGAATTGAGTATGCAAGTGAAAAACAAAATGAACTCCTCACCTATTTATACTTTTCGGGACCTCACGAGATCGCGACACTTGTCGGGGACATGTAATCAGATTAGGACAGGTGTTAAGCCATTTATAAAATCTATGGGCTGCCCCTAGAGTCGTTTTTGTGAGCTGGAAACCAGTTTGGACATGAAAACAGCAAGTAATAGGCTGTTTCCAGCCATTTATGCGTCTGATCCACTCATGCGGCCCGCGTAGAGAACCCAGGAAAGTCACGCGGCCCGCCTGGATGACTACATCAGCAAAAACAGTTTTAAAAATGACAGAAATGGTCCCTGTGGGCCTTTAAAGTCATTTTAGGCAGGTTTAAAGCTTGCTAACCTCATTTTAAGGTTCCACTATGATGTTTAAATATAGGGGACACGAAACATGTTCAAAAACATGACGGATGTCGGTTCGTTTGGCCGTACGGTCACGTTGTTTGTCTATTTACGACGAAACACGAACGGACGCTAAAAACCAACCAAACGACGCGACGAAAGGAATTTTATCAAGGCGATCACTAAAATAAAATATCTTAGTGCTTACATAAATTTTTGGGTGTCCAGGGATATTCAGAATGTGAGATATGCGCGAAAGTGCAAACTTGTGCACTTTTTGACACTTTTAGTCCCTGAATGACATGAAAGTTTATTTTTGCGCATCAAACACCTCTAGGCTTATATCTAAGCTATATAAAGAATAATTAGGGCATGCTTAACTCATGGTTATATTCCGGAAGGTTCGAAACCCAACGAATCGGCATACTTTTGCCGTTTTGACGCAAATAGTCCTTTAATTGCGCAAAGTAGCGCGAAATGCTGTTTAATGCTAGCAAAGCCTTCCATGGCCCATATTGATCATTCCCAAGTATATACATACCTGTTACTATGCTCCCGTTTGCTTAAATGGTCACCGAAGGGCGTAGATTCAAAAGTTGACGCTTTAGGTCCCTCTATTGCGCAAACTTGCGCATTTCATCATTTAATAGCATTGAAGCCTCATCTAATCCATATTAGACATTCTTGAAAGTATTATTAAACATCACGATGCTTCGGATTCGCTAAAAGGTCATTCAGAGGTATAATTAAACATATTGACACTTTTAGCCCCTCTAACTTGCAAAGTTGCGCGTAACTTTACTTATAGGCATAAAAACCTTAGATGGCCATTATTTGGCATTCCCGAGAGTATAATTAAATATTATTAAGCTCCCGGTTTGTTAGAAGGTCACTCAGAGGTAAGAATTAACATGTTGACGCTTTTAACCCTTTATTGCGCAAGCTTTCAATTAATTTTGCAAACGGCTATACTTAATCATCAAGTGGCACATTTGTGAATATAAACATCGTAAGAAACTTATTTTAGGTATGTTAACACTTCCAGTCCTTTCATAATCAAAGTTTTTTATTTTTCAAAAAATTAGTCCCCCAAATTTACTATTTGACTTCATTAGGGTTTATTCACGTGTCAATACATCATTGGGCGTGATTTTACGAGGTGTTACATCCTCACCCCCTTAAAAGAAATCTCGACCTCGAGATTTGCTAAGATGCTGGAAGTACTTTTCGTCGCATAATGGACTTAACTTCTTTAGCATATCTGGAACTTCTCCAAGCTCCCAAAGTGACCTTTATATTTGGTACATGTATCCTTTTGGAGATTTTTAACCTGTCGATCCTCTATCGATATAGGTTGCTCATCATATCATAAATCTGCATATCAATATGTGATCATGCTTCTTGACTTATTGGCGAAACACATCCTTAAATCCTTAGTGTGTAATACATTGCGTACTCCGTCAAGCTTCTTAAATAGGTTTTAGCTCATAAGCTATTTGATCTTTGATACATTCGATTCTTCAAATGATTTTATATATTCAGAGTTCAACTAGTCTGATAATTAACAATTTGGCACACCCTTCCAGGGTGATATCTTTTATTGAACCTTCTTCCCCAATAAGAATTCAAGAGGGTTGATATTCGCATTAATCCTTGATTTTCTGCCGAATACTGGCATCTTACTGATGATTATGGGTTTATTTGATCTTACTTGTCAAGGCAACTTTCAGATCCTGATAATTGGACTTACCAATCTTTTGTCCCACAATAAATGTTTAACATTCCACCTATGCAAGGTTTCCAAAGAAGCAGCCTTGATACTTATATGACAACTGTTATAGGAAAGCTTAATTTAAGGTGAGATGGTTATTCCAACCACTGCTCAAAATTAATCTTAAGGAATTAGCTAATCCTTTCCGTTAGTCGAACAAATCGACGATCCTGGGCAGCTGATGGCAATTCTTAATTGTTGCCTAATTTGGGTTACGGTAATCAATGCATAAGCAAAATGAACCGTCTTTCTTAATTACAATACCGAATTCTTAGAATATAGGGTTAGGCTATATGAATTCTTTATTTCAAAACTTATTTAATCAGGGTTTCGATTCTTACAATAATGGCACTAGCCGTCTTGGAGATTTCATAAGAATACAACCCTAAATGGGATATAAATCTTAATTCTACCTGCCTCTCAGGAGGTAAACAGGGTAATCAAAATACAATGAGGTTACAGAGATTTTCCAAATCTCATGCTCCAGTTCATCCATCATTGCTTGTGTCAGATAAGGGACATATTCACATTACAAGTCTATGGATTCCCTTATTCGTAGACATTTACTTGGAAAATTCCATTGTGTATATCTTCTGTGAATACCATTAGTTGACTTTTAGTATCATATGATTATTGGGATGTCTTTATGGCTCCATGCATTAAACTTCCATACTGATCAGGCATGGAAGCAATCTATGGAACTTATTAAGATACATCAATCCTCATATGGCGCTTTTATCATACTGTCTAGTTTTCGCAATCGATAGAGATTAAGGAGTTATCAACTATATATGCTGACGCACTTCTTCTAGAGAGAGGATACTTCTAGAATTCCATAATTAGAGATTTCTAACAGGAACAGAAGAAATGGTTCTTATGATTTCGCTTGTAAGTTTTACCTTACACTTAATATCTGGGGTTCTTATGGGAAAATTTCTAAAAGTTTGCTAAGCTTATGGTCTTATGAGAGACTTAGCGGTATCTGAATCCAAACATAACTCCTAGCCATAAAATCACCATAATGGATTTATCTGGTGTCATTATTAATGTGAGCTGCCTCTAATCATACATCAGGAGGGCTAAACGCCTCCATTCTTAAATCTTTTAAACTCAGCTATAAAACTTTTGACAAATTGTAGGGCAATCTCGGCCTCGACTGGTTATTTTCATAATCTATAAAACGTGAGTAGTTGAGGTGGATCCATAATGGATTCATAATAAGCAGGCTTTGAAATCTTAATGTGCCCCCTTATTGCCGATGCTAAATCATAATATATATATATATATATATATATATAGTGCATTATGCTTAAATTCTAGGTTAACCGAATAAGAGCACCATTTCAACCAATGAACCAAGGTTTGCAACCTTCTGCCGATAGTGTATAGCTCTTATGGGGGAGTCGGAAAAATTCTTATTCCATCTTTTCCATTTCGCAAGGCGGATACCAGGTTTTTCTAATAAGGTCCTTAAAATTTGGACCATCCCATACTGTATAAGGGGATCTTTCTTGTGGACTCCATTAGTGTCCTCACTAATCAAGGGTATTATCACCGAATGATTGTGACGCACCCCTTACCGTGTGCTTTCCAGCATAACCACTGATATACCTAATGGTTTCTACTTCTCTCAACAATTCCTTGCAATCAATGGCCCCTTTTAACCATTGGAGTCTCTTGACTTCCAAGAGACGAAGTACTTTTTAAGTACATCCTAAAAAGAATGGGCTCCTTGCCACATATGATTTTATTTGGGTTATTCTTCGCATACGGAATATGAATAAGGCTCTTCTCATGAGCAGTGTCCTGTGTTTTAGAGCGAGCAGCGTTTGGCTCTTCATGGCTTTTCTCATAGCCCTTCTCAGCAGTGATATTTATAGCTTTGGAGATTAACTCTGTTAACATTGAGGTTCACATTTGATGCACTATTAACATTGGCCGCATCTCTTAGCATCGCGATTGTTGTTTGTCTCTTCTGAGTTTGCCATACTCAAATCTTTTGGTATTAAATACCAATTTAACAATTAATTGAGTGCATTTCCCAGCTAGTCATCATCCTGACGACTTATCATATATCGATCATGGTATTATTAAACCATATGAATATTCCTAAGGAGTGTTATTTGATTGTACATGTGCTTATATTTAATCAAAATGGAAATTTCACAAACTAGGCACCTAGCTCGGTTGGCTAGGCGCGCGAAAGGGTGTGGCCTAGACCCAGGTTCGATTCCGGGGACGGCCAGTTCCACCATTTTTTTTATGTTTAATATTTATTAATCGCACGGATACATGTAATTATGAGGGTTGTCTCATAAGGAGTCTTGATAATTAATTGCTTCTTATTACCCACAATATGGGCTTGATTTTTCAAGACAACCAATCGATTTTTATCACTTTATTGAGTCCTTATTCTTTAACGGAAACTAGGACATCGGACAAATGATTCCTAATGGATATAGAACATCCCTCTAATATTGCTGAAGTAGTCTCTGAGGTACTATCTACAAATTTTACTTTATACTTAACGCTTAGAGTTTTTAACAGGCAGATTTAATGATTTACAAAATCTATTGTCTACGAAATACTTATCTGAACCTGAATCAAATAATACTCTAGCAGGAGCGTTATTGATAAAGAAGTACCTGTTGTGACATTGTCATCCTGAATAGCCTCTTGAGCGTCCATTTGAGAGCTCCCAGCTTTGGTCTCCTTAGCCTCCCCAGGCTTCTTGGTTTTATTTGGGCAATTTGTCTTGATGTGCCCTATATCATTGCAACCATAGCAGGTTGCGTCCTTTATGTCTTGGCACTCCAAGGTCTTGTGCCCTTTCTTGTTACAAATCCCACAAGGCCTAGCTTGTGACTCCAGAGTGCATTTCCCTTTAGTTGCCTTCTTTGGGCAACGGGTATTTATGTGCCCTTTCTCGCCACAATCATAGCATGTGGCGTCCTTCAAGTCCTTGCACTCGTGGGTCTTGTGATCCATCTCCTCGCAGATGACACATCCCCCGGTCTGCTCATAGAAACATTTTCCGAAGTGCTTCCTCTTGCAGGTTTTACATTTGGGTTTTGCCTCCTTTGGCTTGGACTGGTTATAGTTTGAACCGGTCTTACCCTTTTTGCAGCCCTTATTCTAGGTATCATCGCACTTTCGCTTATGATCCATCAGCGCACGGTCCACAGCGTTGTTTACGGCTGTATCTATCATAGCCTGTAACTCGGTGCTTGTTAAATTCAGTCTTACATCATCATTCTGATCAACCGGATGATTGTGAGCTTCAGAGGTGTCAGCCATGGTGAAACTTTGAAGGCTACAAACCAAGTAGTAATAAATTGGTTTAATTATATAGCGAATTGTCGAACTTGATAATTAAGTAGCCATGGTGCGAATAAACCATATGGGCCAACAGATAGTATTTAATTTATTTGATTATGTTTTGCCTAAGTTTTTAAATAAACCATCTTGGCGTTTAAACGGAATATAATCCTTCATATTTACTAGACAGGGGACATAAGTCACGACTGTCAATGTCATACTGACATCTCATATAGCACAACGGCTTGTTCCAAAGGACTTTTCGATGGCACAGATGCCTTGTCACTAGGGAAATTTTTAAAACATAATCAATGATTCCTTTGGGTCGGAAAATTTCATAATTCATTGTCTTGACAAGAAGTTATGAAATAAAACTATCGTTTTCATGTATGCATCTTTGCCCGTAGGTATACATCCCAGGTGGATGTTTAGATGTGTACATTATGTTCGACGTTTATTAGCCATGATTCCTATTGATTATATAGGCTAAATAAAGGGTTTGGAAGCTCCTAATATAAAGATGACAATCGTGATTTTTTTTTGTATCACTGTTGTCGGGAGTTTTAACACGTTTTCAAGTGTTTAATAAGGATCTGAATCTCTTTTAAACAGGTTTTACCATTTTAGCTAGGTCTTCAATGACATTCAAGCTAGGTCAAACCTTTTAAGATTCTCTTTTAATATTTATACTGGTAGGAAAAGAATGATATCTATTTTATTCAGGATTTTCATTATAATTATCCTAAATTTAATAAAAATATAATTATGGCACAAAAGACCAAGTCACAGGGACAACTTTATATTATCAACCTTGATTTTGTAGAATTAAGGTATTTAGGCTTGAACGTGTTCTTGCCTTTTCTTGACAGGGAGTTGTAGGCTACGACTATCTTTTGTCTTATATGACAATGAGTATAGCCCGTAGGCAGTATATCCCTAGTTATAATTAAATAATAGCTCAACAGCCTAGTCACATGGACAGATTTAATTTATAAACCAGGATGTTACAAAATCGAGGTATTAAGGCTTGAATCAAAGTTCATTACCTTTTCTTGACAGGGAGTTGTAGGCTGCCACTGTCTTTATTAAAATTTCTGGCCCGTGGGCCTATCAATTAACATCTCGTAAGATGTTAAGACATATAGTCATTGCACTGATGATACGTTCAGCGGTCACAGTAATGACATGACGACATGATCAGTGCCATTAATTTAATCAACTGTCGTCCAGTGGTCATAATAATGACATGACGGCATGATTAGCACTTTAATATAAATCAACTGTCATTCAGCGGTCATAATAATGACATAACGACAGGATTAGTACTTTAATTTAAATCAATTGTCGTTCAGCGGTCATAATAATGACATAACGACCAGATTATCGTCTAGAGGGCTTTGAGCATAGCTCACCCCCTTAGGACGGGGAATCTCAAAAGATCACAACTGTCAATGTCGCAATCGGACAGTGTATTATAGCCCGTGGCACTTCATTCTTAAGGGATGATTATTTTAATAAGGAAGGATTGGAATAACCCATTCTAGGGATGACTTACGTGATTTTATCGAACCACGTTTGTCAGGAGTGTTAACATATTACGGATGTTAACAAGGATTTGAATCTCTTGAATATGTCCTACCATCTTGGCCTCGTCATATAGGCTAGGTTTACCCTTAAGATTCCTTTTTAATAATTAATGCAGAACAATCCTAACTCGGGATGTTAATAAGGATCTGAACCTAAATTGAGGAACTGCCGTCTTGGCCGGGTCTCAAAAATGACACGAGGCTAGGTCTTGTCCTTTTTAGATTTTGCCATTTTATTATAATGGTAGATCTTATAACATAAATATTATTTTAATGTATTTTATATATTATATTCATATATAATGATATAATTGAAATCTAGATAAAACATCCCAATGGTTTTAAAAGAGGTATAGAATTGCCCTAAAAGGGACTTAAAAGAAATGATGTTGTCCTCAAAGGGACCAAAAGATAAATATCGTTATAAAGACTTTTAAGGAAACGATCTTCAATAAAAGGAGTCTCTTCTTCATTTTAGTTCTGAATGTCCTCTCCTTGGTCGTACGTTAATCCTAGTCGCAACACGAAGCTCGGCCTTTCCTAGGCTTCAAATGGGGAGAATTTCATTACATCTTCTCGCTTGGCGACATATTAAAATATATAATTGAAAGTAATAATCCTCCAAAGAGACGAGAGTATTCCTATGTTAAGTCTAGACTCAGAAGGTCAAAGAATGTGCTATCGTGTCATTGAGATTAAACACAAAAAGCTGGTGTTTAATTCACTCAATGTTGGCTCTGATACCAACCTGTCACACCCCTATTTTCCACGTGTCACCTGTGGGCCCGGTGGGGAGTATCGTGACGTAGTTGGTATCATCATAGACAAACAACACAATATATAAATGCACAGCGGAAGCAAAGATAGATTCATTTCAACTTTAATAAAGTGTAATATTGAATATCACTAATAGTCGAAACGGATCCACAGGCGGATCAAAATAAAATAAGATATTTTTCAACAGTTTATTGTCGTCCAAGCTTGCGAGACTTATTGTGGACGCTCTAGAAGACAGCCAGCCTATTACGTGTAGTACCTGCACTTAACCTTTTGGGAAAATACGTCAGTTTACACTGGTAAATACAATTTAACTGACTCATTTTGAAAATGGTTGAAAATTGATTTGAATGCACATGGCACAAAACATTTTATAACTTGGGATAATTATTTAATATAATAATCTTGTGAACGAATTACATGTTACTTGTGCGTTCAGTAGTCCGGATCTTGTCCGGGTTTAAGATCAATAGACCCTCCACATTAGAGTTATACACTGACAGGTGTACGCCTACACCCCGTGCTCAGGTCGTGGCCATCTCGTAAGATGATGCCGAGGATATCCGGGACATGGTCATTAACCCCCCAAAGGCTTTAAGTGAACAAGACTGTTTAAACGAGCCGATCAAATTATTCAATTAACCATTCAGAGATGTAAGATTTGATGCTCGATCAAGCGGTATTCTATATACCGTAACCCAAGCCCGTAAAGGGAAAATAAGTTAAAAGTATTTACCTAAGCTAAATATAAATTCAATCTCAGCCGTATACCACCAAGAAAGTACAGATAGCTTTTACTGGTTCTTCTATTCTGGAACAAAGGTTTTTAATAACCTATTAGCTTTCTAACGGGTCTTTATTTTAAGCTTAAGCTTAGACCGGCTAGTGTTAAGGATGATACGGTTCAAACGCACGATTAAGCGAAGACCGGATAGAATGTGATTTAGACCCGACAAGTTTGAATACTTGTATAATATGGGTATACTAAATACATTCTGGATTTTGAGACAAAAATGATAATGTTTGACCCGTCTCGGTCAATTTATGCAAACTAGTTACATAAACCGAACCGAACGCGAAATGAGCGTTACGGGTAACCGTAAGAGTCATATGCAAGTTTCCTGAGATAATATGTTCTAAATATGTTATAATATCAGTAAGTTATTTTCTATTATGCCCAAAACGGATTTAAACACAAATTATGCTTCATAAGGGCATTTTGGTCATTTAAAAGATTATGAAAGAGTTTATTTGAAATTCTGAGTTACGGGTCTGATTTATACAGTAAGTATACTTAATTTAACATGTTATAACAGTAAGGTATGACCCATATGTGAAACTTATCATTTAAAACCAAACTATGCACCTTAGGGGTATTTTGGTAATTTCACAAGGGCTAAAAATGTCAAAATTGGAAACCTGAGTTTATAAACTTGTACTTACTGTTATTTTATAAAAATATGCTAAGAACATCAGTAGGTATCAACCTTATATGTTTAATATGGTTATAGTACATACTATGCGTTAAAAATGCTTAAAAAGGCGATTTAGAGCCGTTTCCGGGTTTTTAAAAGAAAGCTGATATTTTTATATTTCCAGAATGCTCAAAATATTTTATTTATCAAATAAAATCAGTAGAAAAAGGTTTGGGGTCAAAAGGATTTGTAAAACTCATTTTATGGCTTAAAGGGGCAAAATCGGTATTTACCGAATTAGACTTAAAGACCTATGATATGATCAGCCAAAAATTAAATAAAAATCTTTAAAAATCCCAAAATATTATATAACATCAGTGGGTAAAAATTTTGGTATCAAAAAGTGGGTTTAAATAGGTTATATGCTAATTACGCCGTTTAAGTAACATAAAGCTTTCAAATTACGATATTGAGCATAACTCTTAATCTAGACCTCAAACTGATATCAAATTTTAGGTGCAAGTTTATAAATCAGTAACAAATGTTTCTACTCTTTCACTTTTTCAAAAATCACGTTTTATAGTAAAACGGGCATAATAGTCAACTTTTAAGCATTAATCGGAAACATGCATATGAACCGGATAAGTGTTGAACCAAGTTGTAAAATCTCAGAGAGTTAAACTTATATGAAAATTGGTCCAAAATAAGCTCTAAGGCAGATCTCAAACATGCATGAACGGATCAGAACTGAAAGTCAAAGAAAAAGTCAATTTATGCGACTTTCGGTTCCGATTCGGGTTTAAACTGAAAATTGTCGAGATGAATCATGTTGAGACATGTTCTTACATTAATTATTAAGTTATTTTAATGATCAAACAGGTTGCATGTACCCTACATTGCTAATCATGCTTAAATTTGCAAATAATCATTCTGTTGACTTTTTAAGATAAGCTTTGACTCGACAATTAGCATACTAAGAGTGAGAATCTGAAAATACTCCTTTGAGGGTTTGTTACCCACATAAATACCAATTTGTAGGTACTTTCAATTTGAGAAAAGACTGAGCCAATTTCGTTTAATCACGAAGTCAAACTTAATTTACGATGGATTGACTTTTGCTTAATTAACTAAGCTAGAACGATTTAGAAGGGGTTAGGAATACTTACAATAGTCCTAATTAAGCTTAGAGATCACATGGAAACCTGAGGTTGATCAGAGGAGCTCCAGAATTGAGTATGCAAGTGAAAAACAAAATGAACTCCGCACCTATTTATACTTTTCGGGACCTCACGAGATCGCGACACTTGTCGGGGACATGTAATCAGATTAGGACAGGTGTTAAGCCATTTATAAAATCTATGGGCTGCCCCTAGAGTCGTTTTTGTGAGCTGGAAACCAGTTTGGACATGAAAACAGCAAGTAACAGGCTGTTTCCAGCCATTTATGCGTCTGATCCACTCATGCGGCCCGCGTAGAGAACCCAGGAAAGTCACGCGGCCCGCCTGGATGACTACATCAGCAAAAACAGTTTTAAAAATGACAGAAATGGTCCCTGTGGGCCTTTAAAGTCATTTTAGGCACGTTTAAAGCTTGCTAACCTCATTTTATGGTTCCACTATGATGTTTAAATAAAGGGGATACGAAACATGTTCAAAAACATGACGGATGTCGATTCGTTTGGCCGTACGGTCACGTTGTTTGTCTATTTACGACGAAACACGAACGGACGCTAAAAACGAACCAAACGACGCGACGAAAGGAATTTTATCAAGGCGATCACTAAAATAAAATATCTTAGTGCTTACATAAATTTTTGGGTGTCCGGGGATATTCATAATGTGAGATATGCGCGAAAGTGCAAACTTGTGCACTTTTTGACACTTTTAGTCCCTGAATGACATGAAAGTTTATTTTTGCGCATCAAACACCTCTAGGCTTATATCTAAGCTATATAAAGAATAATTAGGGCATGCTTAACTCATGGTTATATTCCGGAAGGTTCGAAACCCAACGAATCGGCATACTTTTGCCGTTTTGACGCAAATAGTCCTTTAATTGCGCAAAGTAGCGCGAAATGCTGTTTAATGCTAGCAAAGCCTTCCATGGCCCATATTGATCATTCACAAGTATATACATACCTGTTACTACGCTCCCGTTCGCTTAAATGGTCACCGAAGGGCGTAGATTCAATAGTTGACGCTTTAGGTCCCTCTATTGCGCAAACTTGCGCATTTCATCATTTAATAGCATTGAAGCCTCATCTAATCCATATTAGACATTCTTGAAAGTATTATTAAACATCACGATGCTTCGGATTCACTAAAAGGTCATTTAGAGGTATAATTAAACATATTGACACTTTTAGCCCCTCTAACTTGCAAAGTTGCGCGTAACTTTACTTATAGGCATAAAAACCTTAGATGGCCATTATTTAGCATTCCCGAGAGTATAATTAAATATTATTAAGCTCCCGGTTTGGTAGAAGGTCACTCAGAGGTAAGAATTAACATGTTGACGCTTTTAACCCTTTATTGCGCAAGCTTTCAATTAATTTTGCAAACGGCTATACTTAATCATCAAGTGGCACATTTGTGAATATAAACATCGTAAGAAACTTATTTTAGGTATGTTAACACTTCCAGTCCTTTCATAATCAAAGTTTTCTATTTTTCTTAAAATTAGTCCCTCAAATTTACTATTTGACTTCATTAGGGTTTATTCACGTGTCAATACATCATTGGGCGTGATTTTACGAGGTGTTACATACAGCCTCCTCTTGTTTAGGGAATTTCGTCCTGAAATTAAGCTGAAAGTCGTAACTAACCGTGGATCACATGTGAGCACTTTTCGTTCGGACCACTGAAAATCGTCAAATTAATCGACTTCTTACGGTTAAAAGTCGGATAAAATTTGGATATGTTATGCGAAATTCACTGATCTATAAGCCTATAAAGTTTCAGATCTTAATTCGAAGCCGTTTGAGAGAAATCTGTGTTTGTTAAAAATGTTGAATATTGCTGTTGATGTTCACCGTACGGATGGCAATCCGTGCGGATAACAAATCTGTGTTGACTTTTGTTGACTAACTTATTCGCATAGATAATTGTTGACTCTGAGTCGTGCGGAATCCGTGAACGCGTGTGACCAAACACAATCGTAACGGAGTCGAAACCGGTCCTACAAGTGGCATCCGAGCAGGTGCTCGATTGCGCGGATCAAAATATACTAGGATGTAACAAAATCGGTGATTCTTTTGATAAATCGGAAATCGTACAAGCACTAGAATCATAAAGCCATTCTTCTCTCCCTAATTAAACAACTGTGGATACTTTGCCTTCATGTCGCTTTCGAGTTCCCAAGTGAACTCCGCGCCTCGTTTGCCTTCCCACCGGACCTTCACAATAGGAATGCGTGAGCGCCTGAGTTGCTTGGTTTGGCGATCCATGATTTCGATAGGCTTTTCTTCGAAGTGTAATGTTTCGTTCACTTGTAGATCATCTAGAGAGACGTGTAGATCGTGGTCGGCGATGCACTTTCGGAGGTTTGACACGTGGAAAGTCGGGTGGACATTACTAAGTTCCTTCGGTAATTCGAGTCTGTAGGCGACCTTTCCGATCCTTTCCAGAATCTTAAAAGGCCCGACATATCGAGGTGCGAGTTTCCCTTTCTTGCTGAATCCGACTACACCCTTCCAAGGTGATACCTTTAGGAGTACGTAGTCACCAACGCCAAATTCACGGGGCTTGCGCTTTTTATCAGCGTAAACTTTCTGTCGATCCCGAGCTTTCGCTAGGTTGTCTCGAATTTGGAAAATTTTGTCTGTCGTTTCTTGTAGCAGCTCCGGACCGGTTAGTTGCGAGTGACCGATCTCGTGCCACACAATAGGCGATCGACATCTTCTTCCGTATAAGGCCTCGAAAGCTGCCATCTGGATGCTAGCCTGGTAGCTGTTGTTATACGAGAATTCGACTAATGGCAGGTGTCTATCCCAATTACCACCGAAGTCTAGAACACACGAACGGAGCATGTCTTCAAGAGTACGAATCGTTCTTTCAGTCTGACCGTCGGTTTGTGGGTGGAACGCAGTACTTAGATTAAGCGTTGTACCGAGTGCCGTTTGGAATGTTTCCCACAATCGTGAAGTAAACCGAGCGTCACGATCAGAGATGATGTCACGAGGCGTCCCATGCCGACAAATGATCTCGTTGGTGTAGATTCGGGCTAATCGTTCCACCTTGTAGTCCTCCTGTATTGGCAGAAAATGCGCTGATTTAGTCAAACGGTCAATAACAACCCAAATGCTGTCGTGACCTGATGACGTGGTTGGAAGCTTGGTTACGAAATCCATGGCTATGCTCTCCCATTTCCACATAGGAATCGGTGGTTGTTCGAGCAAGCCAGAGGGTCTTTGATGTTCAGCCTTGATTCTAGCACAGGTGAGGCATTTTCCGACGTAGAGAGCGATATCCCATTTCATACCCGGCCACCAGTACCTATAGCGAAGATCGTGGTACATTTTGTCAGCACCGGGATGGATAGAGTATCGGGATTTGTGGGCTTCATCCATGATAATCTGTCGCAAATTGGTTCGCTTGGGAATCCAAATTCGGTCTAAGAAGTGGAATATCCCATTTGATTTGCTCACGAGCTGGGCTCCATCATGGTAGATTCTTTCTTTCTTCAGAGTGCGTTCGTTGAAACATGCATGCTGGGCGTCGCGGATGAGAGCTTCGAGATTGTGCTGGGCTTGAACATTTCGAGTGCTGAGCAGATAGTTCCGTCTGCTAAGTGCGTCGGCAACAACATTTGCTTTGCCTGGGTGATAACGAATCTCACAGTCGTAGTCGTTGAGAAGTTCTACCCATCGGCGTTGACGCATATTTAGTTCCCTCTGATTAAATATGTGTTGTAGGCTCTTATGATCGGTGAAGATCGTACACTTTGTACCATATAGGTAGTGTCGCCAAATCTTTAATGCAAAAACAACTGCGCCTAGCTCGAGATCGTGGGTTGTATAGTTCTTCTCGTGGATTTTGAGCTGACGAGATGCGTAAGCTATGACCTTGTCCCGTTGCATAAGGACACAACCAAGACCAAGGTTGGAAGCATCACAGTAGACAATGAAATCATTGTTTCCGTCGGGTAGTGGGAGGACAGGAGCATTGCAAAGCATGTGTTTGAGGGTTCGAAAGGCAGACTCTTGCTTGGTTCCCCAAACAAAAGGCTGGTCCTTATGAGTAAGAGAGGTAAGTGGTACAGCAATCTTCGAAAATCCTTGAATGAATCGTCGATAATAGCCCGCTAGTCCGAGAAAAGAACGGACTTCAGACGGATTCTTAGGCGTAACCCAGCTCTTGACAGCTTCAATCTTCGCAGGATCGACGTGAATACCCTGACTATTTACAATGTGACCCAGAAACTGAACCTCCCCCAACCAAAATTCGCACTTGGAGAATTTGGCGTAGAGTTGGTTCCCCTGGAGTAACTCGAGAACCAAACGTAGATGTTGCGCGTGTTCGGCTCTCGACTTGGAATAGATCAAGACATCGTTGATGAATACGATGACGAAACGGTTGAGATATGGTTTACACACGCGATTCATCAGATCCATGAAGACTGCTGGTGCGTTTGTTAGGCCAAAAGGCATGACAACAAATTCATAATGGCCGTAACGAGTACGAAACGCGGTTTTGGGTATATCCTCCTCTTGTATACGCAGCTGATGATATCCGGAACGTAGATCGATCTTGGAGAAACACGTAGCGCCTTGTAGTTGGTCAAACAAATCGTCGATGCGAGGCAGAGGACAGCGGTTTTTGATAGTCAACTTATTCAATTCCCGGTAGTCGATGCACATCCGGAACGACCCATCCTTCTTTTTGACGAAAAGGACTGGTGCGCCCCAAGGAGAGGTGCTCGGGCGAATAAAGCCTTTCTCAAGTAATTCCTGGAGTTGGGTTGAGAGTTCGCGCATTTCGGACGGCGCAATTCGGTAAGGAGCTCTGGCGGTAGGATTAGCTCCAGGAATGAGATCAATGCGAAAATCAATATCGCGCTTTGGAGGTAGTCCGGGAAGGTCCTCTGGAAAAACTTGAGGGAATTCCCGAACCACAGGAACGTCTTTTACTTCCTTCTTCTATTTCTTTTCCTTCTCCGCTGCTACGACGTTAGCCAAGAAAGCCCTGTATTCCTTGCGGAGATACTTGCTAGCTTGGAGACATGACATAAGCTTGAGACCCTTTGCAGTAGTATCGCCATACACACATAATAAATCACCATTTGCGAGCGAAAAACAAATCATCTTGTCGAAGCACACAACTTCGGCATGGTTTTCTCGAAGGAAGTCCATGCCTACTATGACGTCGAAGCTTCCGAGTTGCATCGGAATAAGGTCGATTGAGAAGACGTGATTGTTGAGCTCGAGAGTACAATCACGGATAATGGAATTAACAGCGACGGTTCTTCCGGTAGCGACTTCAACTTCGAATGCCGAGGAGAGTTTGGAACGTCTACGACTAAGGAGTTTCTCAAATTCGAACGACACAAAGCAATTATCCGCTCCAGTATCAAACAAACATGAAGCATAAATACCATTCACGAGGAACGTACCATTGACCACGTTGTTGTCGGCCTGAGCTTGACGCACGTTAAGATTGAAAGTCCTGGCGCGTGCTGCCTGTTGTTGCTGTTGCTGTTGTTGTTGCTGCTGTGGCTGCTGCTGTTACGGTTCTTGTTTCACTACCCTGTTCGGGCACATGTTGGCGAAATGATTCGGGTCGCCACACGTGAAGCAGGCTCTGGCCTTGACTGCGGGTGCCGGAGGAGCTTGTTGACCCTGTGGGGCAGTGAGTAGAGCTTGATTGGCAGGAGCTTGACGGATACGGCAGTTGGCGGTAAAGTGGCCGTATACATTGCAGTGAGCACAGAAGCGGCATTGAATAGCTGTCGGGTGATGATAGGTGCAAGTAGGGCAGAGCGGGTGCGGCCCAGTATATGCACGCTTTGCAGGCGGTGCATTGGCCACAGGCGCCGCTACTTGACGCTGTTGGGCAGGTACAGCTTGGATCGGTGCAGCAGTAATCGCACAGTTCTTGTTGGTGGCGCTGTTCTTTCTCTTGTTCTTTCTCTTGTTGCTTGATGAGGTAGGTTCAGCAGTCGGTGGGGTAGCGGTAGCTTGATGCAGATGCTTGGAGGTTTTATCCCACACCCCAGCCTTAACCCTTTTGTCATTGATTTCAGCGGCTAGCAGATAGGTTTCCTCGATCGTGGTAGTCTTAGCCGCTTGCACGAAATCAGCAACACAGTCGGGTAAAGCTCGGATGTACTTCTTGATTGTCATCTCGGGATTCTTGACTTGGTCGGGACAGATAATGCTGAGCTGTTTGAAGCGAGCAGTAAGACTAGCATGTCTCCATCCTTCTGATGTATGTGCCAGAATTCATCTTCGAGCTTTTGACGTTCGTGAGGAGGGCATAATTCCTCTAGCATGACTTCCTTGAGCTCATCCCACGACAGACCGTAAGCTGCATCATTCCCTCTCTTGTTCCTCTTGGCCGTCCACCAGTCCAAAGCACGGGACTGAAAGACGCCGGTAGCGTTCAGAGTTCGAAGGTCATCAGGGCAACCACTTTGTCGCAGAGTAACCTCGATAGAGTCAAACCAGTGGAATAGTGCAGTAGGACCTCCTTCGCCTGTGAATTCTTTCGGCCCACATGACTTGAATTGTTTGAAACTGAAAGGTCTCATTGCAGCTTTAGGACCTTCAGTCCTCGATTCCTCGGATGATTTGCTGGCGTTCTCGTAGGCATCACTCACAGCTTTTGCCACACTTTTCGCGATAATAGAGGCAAGACGTCTGTCCCTCTTTTCCTGACGAGAGAGTGTATGACGAGATCCAGACGACATTGTCTGCAATAGACATCGCCACGGAACTCAACACATGTATTCGAATCTCACCTCACACGTCTACTACTACTAAAGCTCAGTAATACGTACCATGTAAACGCAGATAGTCACAATTTCACATAATTACACGATTCACGTAAACACATAGAGCACATAACCACAACACTCCTAAACACGTAAGCACAATAGCAAGAAACACATATACCTTAGTCACTAGGGGCAGTCAGAAAACAGAAACCTAGTATTCAGAGTTTGCGAGTGTTCGAAAGTAGTGAAGTGCGAGCGCTTTGTTAATGATGTGTTGTGTGAGTAGCTAAGGCCAAAAACATTAGATTGAAACCGGTAGTACCTCAAAACGTCAATAAATAAGCACAGAACACGTATCTCACATAAAAGCGACGAAAACTTGAAACACATAAAATCGAGAATGGATTGTCTGCGGCTATTAGACTTCGACTAACCAAAGTGGTTCGACTATTCACAAGGATCCTGTGTGCACAATTACCTCCAGGACTATGCCTTTGCCTCGATTCTTGGGCGTTGGCGCAATTCCCATTGGTTATATTGTGTCTTCAGATCGTTGGAGTCCATCGAAACTTTGGTGGGAGTTTTGTATAAAAGCAGGACAAGTCATCAAGGTTAGGGTTTCACCCCTATCTTACAACTTCGTCCTTGTTCTTAATAAAGTTGAGGAGATTATTCATCAAAATATGGATTTCACTCCTAATTTGGTATGATTTTCCTCGTTTGTAGCTAAAACGCAAGCTGATTAGGCAACCTTAGTCGAGAGTTTGCGGTTTTCACACCTATTCTCGGCCTCATTACCCGTTCATAACTTGAAAATTCGAGTGCAGTGATAGAAATGAGCGAGTGATAGTGGCGAGTTTACGCATACGCGTGAGTTGGTCTGTTGGTTCTTAACTATAGACTAGGTCTCTAAGACTTCGACCCGGACTAGGTCGACTCTTGCCTAATTCCCTATAGTTATGGCTCTGATACCAATCTGTCACACCCCAACCGATGGTGGAATCATCGGGGCGCGGCACTGAGTGAAACAGATTGTCCAGAAGTTTCCATAACAACTATCATTACCATTCAATTTAAGTTAACATGTCCCATACCATGTCTCAAATAGCAAACAAGTTATTACAGACAAAAACTAAACAAATATTCTGTTCCGACAACTCAGATTTAAACATAACTAGTTTATTCGTTGGTTTCTAGGACTCCAGTTCCTAGCTTCAAGTTCATCACAGCACAAAGAGCATAAAAGCAACCTAAGCACCTGTCACATACGTTAAAATAAGTCAATACATATAATGTAAAGGTGAGCATACAAGTTTGATAATAGCATATAGAGTTCGAATTCGTTTACGCATAACCAGCACGTACACATAGTGAAATGAAGCACGTTAGTTATCGACATAGATCCATCGATACCAATGACTGCGGGTTGACTGCCCGAGGCAGTTCGCAATACATGATTACCACCGTAATCCATGCAAGTAAAAGATCCTTAACAACCCCCGTGTGAACGGGTGCTGAGTCCAAACTATAGTACTATCGTTGCTAAGGCAGGTAGACAGCATTCCATGTGTAAACATAACAAACAAGCATTCATAAGCCACGTATAACATGCATAAATGGTTTAGCGTTAAAATAGCTTGAGTAGTGTGATTGTTGTAGTTTGAATATTCGTAACGTATGTAACACCCAAAAGTGCTAAAGCAAAAAGGGTTCGAGTATACTCACAGCGATTATGGATTGAAGGGAGCGCTTTTCAGCGAGTACAGTTAGCCTGAATAGATTCGATAACGTAACGATAAGTAGCACGTAAAACAGTACAAAGTGAGAGCGGGTAGGATAACTGATCGTGCGGATCAACTATCCGTGAGAGGAAGTTATCCGTGCGAGCGAACTATCCGTGCGGATGGTGATCCGTGCGGATGGTGACCCATCCGGATAAGCTATCCGTGCGAGTGAGCTGTCCGTGCGGATGGTAATCCGTGCGGATTAGTCGCTCGTGCGGATTGCTTATCCGTACGGACAAGTTGGACTTGCGGATAAACGTTCGAGTGGATTGTTTCTTCCTAAGGATGTGTTTGTGTATGATGGCTTGTGCTTTGAAGTTTTCGTTGTAGCATTTAGAAAACATTTAAGTGTCTCTACCTTTCAAGCCGGTCGCGTGGACAACAATCCGTCCAGATAGTGGTCCGTGCGGACACGTCTCTGAGGCTGAGTCATTTGATGAAGTTGTGGAATCCGTCCGGATGGTAATCCGTACGGGAAGTAGTAATCCGTCCGGATAGTTGTTCGTGCGGACAAGACAATCCGTCCGGATAGTCTGTCCGTGCGGACAACTGGTCCGTGCGGATGAACCTTGTTTGAATGTATTCAAGGTCTTAGTATCTCATGATCCGAAGAGTAATCCATTCAGAGGTCGTCCGTCCGGATCGCTCATTCGTCGATACTCAAACCTTGTTTTGAGTGTGGGTCCCAATGTGTAGTTCGTCCGGTGACAACCGTCCGGATCGTCTGTCCGTGCGGGCAGCTTGTCCGTGCGGACAGTCTCTGGTCTGATTGTTCCGTTCGTCTACTCTTGGTTTCTGTTGTCGTTTATCGAGACGTTCTGATTGCGTGGTAAACACTTGGAATCGTGTTCTTACTCGCATGACTAAGCCGGCCAGGAACCACCCTAACTCGACTTGTCGGCGGCTCAGAACGGTCGTTCCGGTTTATCCCGTAGTCAGGTGTCTTGCGGGTAGGATTCCAGATCTAGGACTAGTGCATCACTATTATCGAGTAGAAGACTAGAACCGATCAGATCCGTACCGGTTTTAAGGGTAAAAGCAGGAGAGAACTTAGGTTTATTTCTTTCAACTCTTTTATCCTTTGAAAAGTCTAGATTTAGGTGATATTGTCGTGAATTCATATGGAAACCGTTCAGATCTGATTTATTCTTGATGGAATGAAGTCAAGTTTGAAGTTCATGAGGACTTCATGATGACGTCACCCGAGAATACCTCAAATCTTGATGGTTTCACGGTTGAAAGTTGAGATTTGAAGGATAAAAAGGTGTAGAATTGTGTAGTGATCAAGAATGTACAAGAATTAGAGCAAGACCTTACCTGGATTGAGAGAAATCTGAGAAAAGGTGAAGAATGCGTGCGGTTCGGACGTCACTTGCCAAAAGTGGAAAGTGTGGAGAGTGACCCGTGTATTTATAGGATGCTAAAAGGGGAAAGGGTGAGCCGTGCGGATGGCACGTAACCTGGATAGGCTATCCGTCCGGATTGGTCATCCGTCCGGATTGGCAATCCGTGCGGATTGGCAATCCGTGCGGATTGACCATCCGTTCGGATGTCGCCTGATTTGGTGCGTTCGGTGCGATGACGCTTCGGCTTCGATTGCGAACGATTCGATAGGGGTTCCTAGTCAAATTACTTTTAGTCCCAACTACTTCGTTTACGACATGGTTCGAGTCGGAGTTCGGTTTCGAGTTCGATTGAGTTCGCTTGATTATCTCAACATAACATAAAATAAACATGCACAGGTAACACGTAAGGCACACACACACGTATAAACAACAAGTTAAATACACCGTTCGAGTTACGGTTCGATGTCGATTCGATTAGCATAGCTTGATTATTAGTTGATTAACTTTATCGCATTGTTACTTCCTATCATTCACAGTCGTAGGTCGATTGAAATACGGTTAATACGATTCGATTATTGTAATGAACGACACTTACTCCACATAATATAAATAAAATAAAAACATTTCTACGAGTCAAGTTGCGCGAAATCGGTCGTTGACTTTGACCTCGACTTTGACTTTCACTTGTGAAAACATGGGGTGTTACACTTAAAGATCAAAAGTTTACAAAGCATAGGGGTTAAACGTGTCAACATGTTAATTCTTACCTCTGAGTGACCTTTTAACGTTCTCAAGACTTTGTAATACTTCATTATACTTCCATGTATATCGGTTAATGATTTCGTGGAGTTTCGATGCATATAAGTACATTTCGGGTGATCTAGTATCTAACCGGGAGCTTAACGAAGTTAATTTATGACCCAAGGCACCTAAAAGTTAACTATGGGGGTCACAGGAGCAATAAATGAAAGATAAATAAACTTAGAATGGACCAGGGACTGAAAATATAAAGATTTGCAAAGTTTTTACCGGAATCATGGATCGTCACGGGCCGCGAAGATCTTCTTGATTAATCTAAATGTCAATCTCTAAACATCACCGCTAAATCGCTAATAACAATTTTAACTTTACTAAAGCATAGCAGTTTACCTTTTCTATTAACATACCATATCACCGCTATTATTTTTAAATATTTCAAAAAATCTGAATATTTTTGTAAAAGAGTCATACTTGCTACGAATGAAATTATACATAAAAGTAAATGATCGTATACTTTCATTGCTTCCCGACAAAGTAAAAGAATACCTAAGTTATGTAAATTGGTGTATATACAAAATAATTCACTTATGCAAATTTGTGCAGACATTATAAAGTAACATGGTTTCTATTTTTAAATTCGTGTAATACACTCTAGTTATACAATATGTATAGTAACTTTAATCATGTTTTGTAAAGAAATTACCAACTTAAAAATTATGATCTGCATTATTCATAACTTTGGATCCAAAATATTAAACATTTGAATAACATATACACTAATATTTGTTCCACATATTTTATAAATGAATCACATCAACTATGATTTCATCTGATTTTAAAACAGTTCGACCGATCCAACCAATTAAATCAGTGGACCAGTAAAACTTCTGCTCGATAACCGATCTTTTTTTTAATGGCAAACAGAATCAATTCCGAGCACTCTCAGGGCACCCACTGGACAAACGGAGTACTCCAAGAGTAACCCGAGTCCATCACCAATTCCGGGGAAAACCCAGTAACTGATCTAGTTATGAAAATCTTGGTTCTATTGAAAAGTATATGAAACACTAAATGCACTAATTTACCTATATATTAAATTTCAAACTGAATGAACAGTAACGGAATGAATAAATAGTTTCGGGTATCGGTACTGGTATCCGCTTTTACCAAATCGGGTGTCTTCTCGATACCGGTTCGGCACAGGTATTCACCGATTTTTACCCTCAAATACCGGTGCCGTACCAGTACCGACCGGTATCGAACCGTACCGTACCGGGTATATTCGGTATCGGTACACACTTTTGGGGATTTCGGTAACCGTATTTACGGTAACGGTATTTTCGGTACCGGTTGGTATTGAGCTCATCAAATCCTGTAGCAACGTAGCAATGCAAGTAATTGCACCGTTTAGATTACTTTTCATACACACAATAAGTAAACTGTATTTCGTTTGAATGAGGTTTTATATACATAACAACCTATTTTGCTTTCTTTTTTTTTTCTTTTTTCTGTAAGGAATGAATTGTAGCATGTAAAATTAACTTGGATATTTAGATTATTGATGAGCAAATCGTATCAAATCCTGTAATCAAATAGGTATCATATCGGTACCAAATTTACTATACCAAATCATTTTCGGTACCAATTTGGTACCCACCTTTTGGCGTTTTCAGAATCGTTACTTTCGGTTCGACACCGGTCTAGCACCATACCTGTATTTATTTATTTTTACCTTCAAATACCATACCGTATTGTACCGAGCATTTTCGGTGCCGGTACCTAATTTCGATGATTTTCCGGATCGGTAATTTCGGTGTCGTTACCGGTACCGAGCTCATCCATATTTTAACGTGTTAGCACCGTAATAACTAAATTGAAAACAACCGAATTTTCAACTTCTAGGACGTGTGGGTCCTATTATTATATATTAGGTTATTTAAAATCGCTTTTTTTTAGGACGGAGTGACCATCCTTACCACGTCATTTTTATTTATGTTTTGATATTCGGTATCTGCTGCTGACACGCGTTTTGCAGATATTGGGTCCCCGCCGCAACGCGCGGGCAGAAAATCAACTAGTATATATAAAAAGTTTAATATTCAAACCCTTTTATGTTCAATCGTATATTCATCACACCCATGACCCAACATTTTCTGGTTTTTATAGACTTGTATCGAGTCCAATATTGTCATTTTGCTTGAGTCTCTTAAGTCTTGTCTCACATATTTGAATAGTTTTTTGTTTTATCGTCAAAAGGTTTTGTTTATTTTGGAACAGTGACTTGTAATTTTCTATATGTATACATTGTATTTGTTTTGTTGTGATACCACTAAATTTAACTAATGAATTGTATACAATCGTATGATATGGTGTTGGTGATAGAGTGTCATTGACTTGGATCGATTCCAATATTGTCATTTGCTTGAGCCTCTTGAGTCGTGTCACATTTTTGAATAGTTTTTGTTTTATTGTCAAAAGTTTTGGAAAATTGAATTCGTTAGATTTAATATTCTTTATGCATTCATTGTATTTGTATTGTTGTGATAACCTTAAAGTTGACTTTTGTATTATATACGATCAGATGATGCACTGCGGTGGTAAGGCGTCAACCTCTTAGATGGAGGATTCAAATCTTGTAAGGTGCAGATATAGACAATGTTAGTTTGCTGTTAAAAAAATAGATTGTCTATTAAAACAGTACACTTTATATAAAAAAATCAAGCTTAATAAATAAAATATTTTTAAGCATAAATTATTGTCAATTACAATAGTATAAAGGGAATTGGTTTCTAAGGTGCATGAATCTATTTTCTACCAAAAGAGGCTAAACTAAGGGTAACTAATAAACACAATTTGGTTGTTTAATTCAACCATCTTTCGTTTGGAGTCAATAAGTACCAACAAAAGAAAGTATACCTAGATTTTAATCAATATATCGTCTCCCCACTCCTTGTTATGTGCTTAACTGAGGGGTTTATCGATCTTAAATCGGTTTGTTCATTACAGATGGAATAGCTTCCAAAACTCGATATTATATAATAAAGTCGGTATTATTCTGTTAAAAGATTTTTTTTTTTCTAAAGTGCTAACGCATATCACTACTTGGATCTTCTAGATGTTATCAAAAGCTACACTTTTCGAAAGTACTAACGCATATCAATACTTGGATCTTCTACATGTTATCAAAAGCCACACTTATCGGTCACAAAGATTTTGCACCCTATTAACACTTTTAAGGGTTGATACTTTGTGTGTTTTCTTTTGTTCTTTTGAAAAAATAGCAAAACAATTATATATATATATATATATATATATATTTATGAATTAATAAATGACGTAAATATATATTTTTATGAATTAATAAATAACGTAATAACCAATGGGGTGGTGGTCCAGTGACAAAAGCAAAGCCTTAAAAACACCTAGGTTGGGAAGGGGAATGTCTTGGGTTTCAAGTCCCACATACGACAGGGGATTAAAGAAATTAGTCGTTCAAAAAAAAAATGACGTAATATGCCACTATTAAAAGGGTATTATTGTCTTTTAGATGCAAAACCATTTGTTGACAAAAAAGACTAGAGGTCCAATTGAGAATAATTAAAACTACAACAGCTTGTGTAGCAATCAGACAAGTTTCAAGAATATTAATTCCATGCATGACTAGAAACTCATGTTCTGCATCCAATCTTATACTCGGTCAAATACGTGTTACTATTTATTACTTTGTTTTTTTTATCTATTGGTATGGTACTTAACATCCACAAAAATATGTGGTTTTAAATATTTGCAAATGTATTGTGTAAAAATTGTTAAAAGAAAAATACATATTATTATCTTATGACATAATTATCTAATAGTATGGTGTTTGTTTTTACAAATGGGATGTGAATTTAAATCCTTGCAATAAGTGAGATTTATATGTAAAAATTTGCTGTTAAAAATGTGTTATACGCATATCATATTACCTGAAATTTGATGTTAAACTCAACTAATTAAAATATTGACAAGAATTGTCGAAATATACTAACTATACTTATAATAACTCAACAATTTTGATTATTTTAAGTTTCTAATAACTTCAACATACTAAATATTATACTTTTTTTCGACTATATAATAATACTCATATACTCGGTTCCAATGAGGATAATCTGAGTTTTTTCTAGATTTATTGGGTTTCCTACTGGACTGGTATAGGCATTATCGCCTACTGGAGATGGATATGATCGGATGGTTTCACTTGTGGTACGATAATACTCCAGTGATTCAAATTTGTCGTTAAAAAAAGTTCCAATGAGGATAATCAGACAAATATTATCTAATATCATACCTGTCTCAAACCCGAAAAAATTTTATGACTAATCCCATACTTGACCTGTACCGAATACCGAATTTGTATCAAAAGAATTTTGAGTTTAAGGTTTTCTCCACAAATTCGAGCTGATTGTGGTGTTTTTTTCTTTCTTTTTTGAGTTAATTGCCATTTTAGTCCCTATGATTTGGGCTATTTTTCAGTTTAGTCCAAATGTTTTATTTTTCGTCTGTGGGTCCAAAAAGGTTTCACCGTTGCTATTTTAGTGCACTGGGTTAACTTCAGTGCACTGGGTTAACTTCATCCATTTATTCTGTTAACGTAAAAGGCAATTCATTCATTTTATAAGTAATTTTGTTAACTAGAAAAAACAATTCAACCATATAAAATTCGAGTTGATTGAGGTTTTTTTGTCTTTTTTTTTTTTCATCATATTACCTCTATTGATTGATACTTTTTTGGTCAACCAGCTTCCAAAAGTACAAGTGATAAAATTCAAAAGTTAGCCACCTTGTCTCCATAAGTGAATGCATGCATCATGCTACTATAAATACACATCTTGAACCCTAATTTACCAACATACATAACTCATTTACTCATTTTCTTTCAACTCACCATGACACACAACCATAACAACCTCCTCTCAGCCGCCGCGACCGCTCCACCACCACCACCACGAAAAGAATTCCGCTATCGCGGCGTCCGTAAGCGTCCCTGGGGACGCTACGCTGCCGAGATCCGTGACCCGTGGAAAAAGTCACGAAAGTGGCTCGGCACATTCGCCACCGCGGAAGAGGCCGCCTTAGCGTACGACGCTGCGGCCTTCAAACTCCGCGGGGCGAAAGCGAAGATGAATTTTGGTGTTACCACTCCATTTTTCCACCCTGTGGTTGAGAAGAAACCCTTCATGTTTGATTTGAACATAAAGTGTGAAAAGCAGTTGGTGGGTGTTGTTGTGGTGGATGATGATGATGGTATGAAAGCAAAGACGGTGAAGAAACCCTTTATGTTTGATTTGAACCTGCCGGCGACGTTATTTTGACCACCGTGACGGTGGTTGGGTTTCATCGGATTATGTTACTAACTTACTATGTAACTAAGTTCATATGTTCGATGTAATATAGAGTAAGTTGAATAAAATTTTGATTAATTAATAGTTAAAGAATATTAGTTTCATGCATGACTAGAAGCTCGTGTTCTGCATCCAATCTTATACTCGGTCAAATACGTGTTACTATTTATTACTTTGTTATCTATTGGTACGCTACTTAACATCCACAAAAATATGTGGTTTTAAATATTTGCAAATGTATTGTGTAAAAATTGTTAAAAGAAAAATACATATTATTATCTAGAGTTAATGTCATTTTAGTCCTTATGGTTTGGGTTATTTTGCCAGTTTAGTCCAAAGGTTTGAAACGTTGCCATTTTAATCCAAATAGTTTCAAACGTTGTCATTTTTGTCCACTAGGTTAACTCCATTCCTTTATTCTGTTAACTAGAAGGGCATTTTGGTCATTTGATATGTAATTCTGTTAACTAGAAGAGCAATTCGACCATATAAAATGATCGAAATACCCTTCTAGCTAATAGAAAAAATAGATGGAGTTAACCCCGTGGACTAAAATGGCAACGCTTGAAACTATTTGGACTAAAATGACAACGTTTCAAACCTTTGGACTAAACTGGCAAAATGGCTCAAACCGCAAGGCTTAAAATGGCATTTAACTCTATTATCTAATAGTATGGTGTTTTGTCTTTTACAAATGGGATGTGAATTTAAATCCTTGCAATAAGTGAGATTTATGTGTAAAAATTTGCTGTTAAAAATGTGTTATAGGCATATCATATTACCTGAAATTTGATCTTAAACTCAACTAATTAAAAAATTGACAAGAATTATCGAAATATACTAACTATACTTATAATAACTCAACAATTTTGATTATTAAACATACTAAATATTATACTTTTTTAGACTATATGATAATACTCATATACTCGGTTCCAATGAGGATAATCTAAGTTTTTCCTAGATTTATTGGGTTTTCTACTGGATTAGTATAGGCATTATTGCCTACTTGAGATGGATATGATCGGATGGTTCCATTTATGGTACGATGATACTCCGGTGATCCAAATTTTTCGTTAAAAAAAAGTTCCAACGAGGATAATCAGACAAATATTATCTAATATCATACCCATCTCAAACCCGTAAAACTTTTATAACTAATCCCATACCTTACCTGTACCGAATACCGAATTTGTATCAAAAGAATTTTGAGTTTAAGGTTTTCTCCACAAATTCGAGTTGACTGAGGTTTTTTTTTTTTCTTTCTTTTTTGAGTAAAATCCTATTTTAGTTCATGTGATTTGAGCTATTTTTCAGTTTAGTTCAAATGTTTCATTTTTTGTTTGTGTGTCCAAAAAGGTTTCACCTTTGCTATTTTAGTCCACTGAGTTAACTTCATCCATTTATTCTGTTAACGTAAAGGGCAATTTAGTCATTTTATATGTAATTCTGTTAACTAGTAAAGCAATTCAACCTTATAAAATTCGAGTTGATTGAGTTTTTTTTTTTTCTTTCTTTTTTTTTTTTCTTCATATTAACTCTATTGAAGTATTGATTGATACTTTTTTAGTCAACCAGCTTCCAAAAGTACAAGTGCTAAAATTCAAAAGTTAGCCACCTTGTCTCCATAAGTGAATGCATGCATCATGCTACTATAAATACACATCTTGAACCCTAATTTACCAACATACATAACTTATTTACTCATTTTCTTTCAACTCACCATGACACACCACCATAACAACCTCCTCTCAGCCGCCGCTACTGCTCCACCACCACCACCACGAAAAGAATTCCGCTATCGCGGCGTCCGTAAGCGTCCCTGGGGAAGCTACGCTGCCGAGATCCGTGACCCGTGGAAAAAGTCACGAAAGTGGCTCGGCACATTCGCCACCGCGGAAGAGGCCGCCTTAGCGTATGACGCTGCGGCCTTCAAACTCCGCGGAGCGAAAGCGAAGATGAATTTTGGTGTTACCACTCCATTTTTCCACCCTGTGGTTGAGAAGAAACCCTTCATGTTTGATTTGAACATAAAGTGTGAAAAGCAATTGGTGGGTGTTGTTGTGGTGGGTGATGATGATGGTATGAAAGCAAAGACGGTGAAGAAACCCTTTATGTTTGATTTGAACCTGCCGGCGACGTTATTTTGACCACCGTGACGGTGGTTAGGGTTCATCGGATTATGTTACTATGTAACTAAATTCATATGTTCGATGTAATATATAGTAAGTTGAATAAAATTTTGATTAGTTAATAGTTAAACATTATGGGTTATGAGTAAGCTAGAAAGGGTAACTACGCATGAAGGATTCATATTTAGGATTAATTTTAAAACCTCTATAAATACACATTTAAATAACAACTCATTCCAAAATGTTCACACAGCTCACTCTACATTCTTCTACTCTTATCATATTTTTGTATATCAATTTTCAAATGGTGCTTCTAGAATGAAGGTTGTTTAGAAAACCAAACCGTCATAATCGGTTCAGTTCATTATCGTACCGTTTTATGATACCATGTATATACTCTAATTTGAATAAAAATTCATTTTTAATTAAATATAGACTTGAATGTAAGAAAAAAAAAAACTAAGCTAAACTACGTACTTAGGTTTTAGAAAAAGTTAGCGAAGGTAAGTTATTGAAGAAATATCAAATTAAACGATACAGGATTTATAATTTAAAAAAAGGAAAAACAATTAAAAAAATAAAATTAATTATTAAAAAATGAAAAAAGTTAACGAAGGTAAGTAATCAAAAAAATATCAAATTAATTGATAAAGAAAATATGATTTAAAAAAAGAAAAATGATTTATAAAAAGAAAAAATATGATTCAATAAAGGTAGAAGAATTATTATAAAGAATATACGATTTAATAAAGAGCAAAAAAGATTTAAAAAATAAATAATTGGTAAAAAATATTGGGAAGGGCTATGTTACTATTCATGGCCCTTCATCACTAATATATATATATATATATATATATATATATATATATATATATATATATAATATATATGGGAAAGTTCTTTTAAAAATAATCTTAACATACTAAACATACAAATTGAAGGAAAAGTTAAAAAGACAAGTTGGCATTTTTGTAATCATCTATAACTATCAAAGTTACTCTACAAATGTATCTAAAAAACCTAACCCCCCCCCCCCTAAAAAAAAAAAACCTAAACACCCCCACCCCACCCCCAAAAACCTAAAAAAAAACTAACCCCCCCCCCCCCACCCACCCCCCCAAAAAAAAAAAAAACCTAACCCCCCCCCCCCCCCCCCACCCCCCATCCAAGCTAAAATGCTAAAAACTAAACCTCAAAAAAACCTAAAAAATCTAAAAAAACACACACACACACACAAAAAAAAAAAAATTTAATATTTTTTATAAAAAAATCGCTACTTTTAGTAGCGATTTTTTTTTTAACAAAATGTAGCGATTTTTTTATAAAAAAATATTAAAAAAAAAATTGTGTTTTTTAACTATTTTTGGTTGAGTTCACATTTGTATAGTAACTTTGATAGTTTGTGGTAATTACAAAAATGCCACCTTGTCTTTTTGACTTTTCCTTCAATTTGTATGTTTAGTATGTTAAGTTTATTTGTATTTGATCTTTTGCCTATATATATAATATAATACACCCACACACACACACATATATATATATATATATAATATAATTAAATAGAGTTTAATAATTGTTTTCTTAAGTCCATACGTAATGAGTATTGTAGGGGCATGAATAAGTTTGATTCAATAAAGGTAAAAGAATTATTATAAAGAATATACGATTTAATAAAGAGCAAAAAAGAATTAAAAAATAAATAATTTGTAAAAAATATCGGGAAGGGCTATGTTACTATTCATGGCCCTTCGTCACTAATATATATATATATATATATATATATAATATAATACACCCACACACATATATATATAATATAATTAAATAGAGTTTAATAATTGTTTTCTTAAGTCCATACGTAATGGGTATTGTAGGGGCGTGAATAAGTTTGATAACGTCTCCAAAACCGTCCCCCTCCAGGCATTATAGGGACATAAAAGGGGAGAGATGTTTCTAATATAACGACAATGGAGAAGAAAAAACTAGAAAGTAATGATTGAAAGGGTATTAAGGGCTGTTAACTATTACGCATTTTTGAAGAGGCGTTTGTGATGATGATGTGAAGGAAAATGTCTCTTAAGGGGCATTAACCATTACGGATGGTCTAATAGTTTTGGAAGTTCAATTACAAAGTAAGTATTTAAATGGATATTAATTTTCATGTTTAAATGTAAACCAAAATATGAGAATGTGTTTGGAGAAGAGTCAATTAATTGAACTTTAAACACGCTATAATAATTCGATGTGTGAAGTGTGAATACAGACTTTTGCATACAACTTTTAGACATGTGTATGTTACGTTTATTTGAATATATATATATATATATATAGGCATGTTCAGTTTGCAGCTGGCAAGAAAGAAAACCAAAGGAATATGAATGTATACATATGTACATATTTTTTTTCACTAGTTCAGAACTAGGTTTCTTTTTAACTAAGAAGTTTTTTCTCTTTTTTTTTTATTGAAAAACCAAATTTTATTAACTAACTAGCAACATGCTAGCAAAAAAAAAAAAAGTTACACATAAAGGAGCGGATTTTGTAACGAACCTACCCAACCAAAGTTAAACTTAAATGGCTCAACTTGACCAAAAGTTTCGCGGGGGCGGAAAGTCATTAGACCCAATATCTTTTTTCCTATCGCTATGTTTTATGTTATATGTTCGGGTCAGGTCAAACAATAATAACTCCAAATAAAACTAAATAAATTTCGTTCAGACTCGTTCTTACACATAAAAAAAACTAAATTTGAACCATCAAGTTTCATTTATATAAAAACTAGTTTCAGACTTTATTAAACTCATTTTAAGTTAAAAAAACAATTATAAAAAATTACTAAGAACTCCATTCTTCCCTTTTTTTAACTCAACACGTATAAATTTTTTGGACAATAAACTTGATAGAGACGGAGAATTTTTAGGCAAAATAATTGGCGGGGGCAGACCTATATAATTTTAAAAAATTCAGACGAAAAATCGGAAAACTAACACTACTAACCGAAACATTGGCGGGGACGGGTGCACCCTCTTGACCCTTTTAAGCTCCGACGTTGTATTCCTATTTACAAACCACAGATAGGAATAATTTAGGACCGTATCAAATAAGCTTCCGTTTCTTCTATTATTAGACCTTGCGTAGTGGGGCGCGAATTGCCCACATAGCGCCGCTATGGCGCCGGCTACACCAAAACGAGGGGCGCTATGCCCAAAAAAAAATTAATGGCGCTATTGCTATCGCGGCGCTATTCGATGGAACAATTTGAGTTTTGACCGTTGTCAAACGGTCATGTTTAAAAAAAAAAAAATAATTAATTTTTTTTTTATTTTCACACTATAAATACATTCCAACTCTACCATTTTTTTTACAAAACAATACATTCCAACTCTCATTCTCTCTATATTTTTTAAAAAGTGTTGAAGCTACTCTCACCTAATTCAAAAAAATGGGTTCCCCGTCGGAAGACTCGTTCACCGATATTTACCGAAGATTTTTTTCACCCGAAGAAGACGCGGAGGAGGAAGAAGCGGTTACGAGTGTGTGTAGTTTTATGATACAAGCACTTGAGCACGTTCGGCCTACTCCCCCTCCACGACCCATCTTGCGGCGCACCTATATCTTGCGAGATCGTGAAGCCGCGAACGAGCGTTTGATGAGAGACTATTTTGATGCGACACCGGTTCACGGACCCAATGTTTTTAGACGGCGTTTTCGTATGAGCCAAAGGTTATTTTTGCGCATTTCTAATGATTTGGGAAATACGTATGATTTCTTTAAGCAAAGAATGGACGCGCGAGGATACTTAGGCTTCACCTCAATTCAAAAGGTCACATCCGCGTTACGCATATTAGCATACGGAAACACGTACGACATCAACGACGAGTACTTGAAGATGGCGGAGAAAACAACCCGAGATTGCGTGGAACATTTTTGCTATGGTATTTTTTTTTGACTTTTTTTTATTTATTTACTTACTTTTATATATTGATTTTTTAGTAGCTTACAAGTAAAACTTTTATATATTAAATTATATTTTAGGTATATGCCAGTTATATGGAAAACGTTATTTGAGAAATCCCACTTGGAACGACCTTCAACAAATATATGAGGTCCATCTAGAAAAGCATGGAATACCCGGCATGATTGGTAGCTTGGATTGTCGTCAATGGCGTTGGTATAATTGTCCAACCGCATGGCGAGGTCAACATACACGGGGTGATCAAAAAGGGCCAACTTTGGTATTACAAGCTGTTGCGTCATACGACCTTTGGGTTTGGTCGGCCTTCTTTGGTGTAGCCGGGTGTTTTAACGATATTAATACGTTAGAGGCTTCACCATTAATAGAGGGCTACATTTCTGGAACTATACCAAAGGCCGGTTTTCATGCACACGGGAACGACTACGAGCATGGCTACTATTTGGGCGATGGTATATACCCAGAGTATTCGATTATTGTTAAAACGTTTTCTGAAACGTTCGATGAGAAAAGAAAGTATTTTAAAAAATTACAAGAGTCTTCGAGAAAGGATATCGAGAGGTGTTTTGGGGTTCTACAGCAACGATGGCATTTTCTCAGAAATCCTTGTCGCATGTGGCATAAGGATAGAATACGAATGACCATGTATGCTTGCATCATTTTGCACAATATGATCATTGAGGATGATGGAAAAGTGTAATGTTTTTTAATTTAATGAAATGAATTTTAATTTTATAAAGTTAGAAAATAATTATAAAAAATTAGAAATTAATAATTGAGTAATGATTAGACAGGGGCTTTATGACTACGGGCTTAAAGTGCATAAAGCCCCATAACGCCCCACGCTGACGTGGCGCGCCACGTGTCGCATAACGCCCACAAAGGGGCGTTATGACTACACATGCCCTTAGCATTCACACAATCACCGAGAACATTATATAGCTCGAAGTTCGTTTGAAAATATCTTTTAAGAAGTCGACTTGACTCACTTGTAAATGAATCAAGCTTGAGATTGGTATAAATCGACTCGAAATCCTAACAAGTTTATTATTTATATAAGTATAAATATAAATATTTTAATTTATTATAAGAAAGCCTATAATTATATAATAAATATTTACATGAGGCATACTGACTTGCACAATTTGCTTTGCATCACTCACATACCAAAGTTGATATAGCATCACTCACATACCAAATTGAATACGATGTTAAACCAGTTAAACTATGTAGTTTTGATTAAGTTAACTAAAAAAAAGTGAATATCGTGGGTTAGGGTTTATGGTCTGTGGTCTGTGGGTTTGTGTCGTCCGTAACGAAAGCGTCAAAACGAAACTAGTTCTAAATATATAATACTTTATTTTTTAGTCGATGTCGTCCGTAACGAGTGCTAAATATATAACGTAGCGCGCGTCTAATGTAACGAGTCCTAAATATATAATATATTTATTTTATCGTCCGAGTCTTCCGTAACGAGCGTAGGTCCGTAACTAAAGTCGAGTCCGTAACGAGCGTAAATAAATAAGATTTTTATTTTATCGTTCGAGTCGTCCGTAACGAGCGTAGTCCGTAACGCGCGTCGAATATAACAAGTCCTAAATATATAATATATTTGTATTATCGTCCGACTCGTCCGTAACGAGCGTAGGTCCGTAACGCGCGTCGAATCCGTAACGAGCCGTAATTATATAATATTTTCATTTTATCGTTCGAGTCGTCTATAACGAGCGTAGGTCCGTAACGAGCGTCAAAACATAACTAGTCGTAAATATATAATATTTTTATTATTTAGTCGAAGTCGTCCGTAACGAGCGTAAGTCCGTACCTGTGTATTTCAAAATAATTAACCTTATAAAAATTTAAAACTGGTATAATATTTTAATTTAAATGGTATAGAATGGAAACACGGTAGAATAAATTTGAACCGTACCCGAGTAATTTAATAAAATTAACTGTATAAAGATCTTAAACGGTATAATATTCGAACCGCATCAAGACTTGGTATAATAATTTAATTTAAACGGAATATTACTGAAACGATATAATATATTCGAACCGTACCCGGAGATTTCAAAATATTTACTGGTGGTAGCCTATGTGCGCTTTTCTTAAAAAAAACCCACGCTTTTTTGCGCCTTACGCCTAGGCTTCGGGCGAGGCCGATACGCCTCGCCTGCGCCTTGCATCTTTGACAACATAGGTACAGACTTGAACTCTGGCTGTTTTAAAAAATAACACATAATATAAAGTATTAGTTTATTATGGATAAGCCATGACAAATGTTTCGGCCCAGGTGCGGCCCATGCTAGAATCAGTTATAAACCCCCCTTATGCGCGAAACCTAAATGAGAATTCATAACCGGCGAAACCCTAGAGCTTTTCTCTCTTCTCTTTTGCACCCGACGGCAATCTCTAACCCTCTCGAAACCCTTGCTAGTTTCGTCTCACAACCGGTTAGTATACGATCATCTGTTCAGATCTGTTTGTTGTATTACTTGATTATTTTGTGGCTGTGCTATCATGTGATATCAATTAGGGTTAGTATTAGACTGTTGGATTTGCGTAACAATTTGGGGTATGATGGGTTCAATGATTGTTATACTTATCATATGATTCGTTTAGTCTATACTATGAACCAATGGCATGATAGATTGACACTGAATGATGTATGATCGGTATGTAGTATGTTTTAAAGTATGATGAAACTATTACTTGGATTAATCCAGATTATGTTAGTCGCATGATAGGAATGACGTTACGATTATGTGAACTGTTATTGTTTTACTTGGAAATTAATTGGTTGATGATGGTGTTTAACAAAGACCGACGCTGATGATTAGGGTTTCTGTATGTGATCAATTGTTAATGCGACGTAACTTATGCGTGTCGACGAAACACAGATGTCGACGAAACCTTGGAGTTTCGTCAATGAAAGGTCACGACGAAACATGGGAGTTTCGTCAATAGAGGTCACGACGAAACTTGGGGGTTTCGTCAAAGGGAACCACGACGAAACCTGGGGGTTTCGTCAACAAGGGGTCACAACGAAACTAGGGAGTTTCGTCAAGAGGGTAAATTGCACAGTAACTCAGTTAAGTCTGTTAATGGATAACTATGTTAGTGAAGACTGTGGAACAGTTAGGTGTTGTTATGAATCAATTATGTGGAGTATGGGTTGCTTGAACTTGAATAACTGTTTATGTGCTACTTGATGATATTTGCCCAAGCACACTTTGTGATGTTAAATTCTACGTGAAACATTACGAACATAAACTGATTGTGTATACGTGCATACCATAGGCTTTGACTGATTATTTGGAAACAAGTAGTAAGCAAACCGAGCAAACCGATGTGAGTTCACACTTTCATAAGGCATGGGATTCCCGGTGGGTTGGGAATGGGTTAAAAAGCTAAAACGAAACCTACATATTCACCTCTAACAGGATATGTACCTCTGTCCTCGGTTAGGAAGGACGACTACATTTAACCTGCGTATTCTCGGTTGGGTAGAGTACGTACCTCCGTCCTCGGTTAGGAAGGACGACAACATATAACTTACTAGACAAAAACTCTATCACGAAGTCCCTCATTTTTATATCGACTTAATCGCCGGGCCAATGGCGAGCGGGTCATTAGTTAATAGCGCTATTAGGGTTGACAAGCCTCACACCGTGCCGGTAGGACGGGCATGTACTAATGGATCTGGGCACTTAGTCAATGATGATAGACATTGACGTAGGGCACAACTTCCTCAGTCAGTTGTCGATATGGTAACGGTCTAGTGGTTTATAACATGGGGAAGCCCCCACTGATTATGGTTTGGGAAACAAGGAACTGGATAACTCATGGTTTTTGAAACAACTTATGGTTTTTGGAACAACACTAAAACTAGACAACCAACTGTGAACTCGCTCGACTTTGTTGTTGACTCGTTGTTACATGCCTTGCAGGTCGTTAGGTGCTTATGGAGCTTGCACAGGGAGGAGTGGTCGTTGTGGGACATGGACTGTAGAGTTCCATGTTAAACATTTGAACTTCTAAACTGTGTTTTGGTTTTTAAACTTTATTATGCTTCCGCTGATTACTTGAACTTGTTTGATTTCTTTTGGACATCAATTATATTGTGGTTGGTTTTATTTATTTAATTACATGGTTCAATATGATTGGTGGCTTGATCCTGGTCATGTCACGCCTCATGCGGTGATACTCCGCTTGTGGATTTTGGGGGTGTGACAACTTAGCTGGGCAGTGCTTATTGTGGATCAACGTGTAGCTTCAACAGCCAAATCAACATCATCTTTATCTCCTTCAGCAATATCCACTATGTTTTATTCGGTTCTTGGATCAAACATCTCGAACGATTTCCCTTTTCATCAAAACAATTAATCAGAAAAAAAAACACGTGGAACTAACAGCAAAAAGTACACCTGAAACAGAATCGTCGATTAAGAATAAAAAAAACATGTGGAATTAACAATGCATAGATTAGTGAAGGAAACTTACGGTGCTGATTAATAAAACTCCGTTTAATTGCTCAAATTGAGATGATGGGTGAACTGCAAGCGATTACAAATGAATCAATGCATCAATAAACGGTAAATCAAAAGGTTACGAATACCAAAAAATAAATCAGACCAATTGAGGTTACCTTGGTGTTATGCAATCACTTTGATGTCCATGACAACAGCACCTTCATAAAAAACAAAGTAAAACTGATTGTAAGATTAAAACATTCAATAACTTAGAGTATATGGGTCCAAATGATCTCAATCATGTACTAAAATTCCTATACTCATCTAAGATTGTCTTCCGCTACACCATCTTAATTCGTATGTCCACAACTTCAATTGTAAAGAAAAGAGCAAAAATCAAATACATGACTAACACAACCTCATTGAAAGTGGGACTGTAAATGAGTACCATACTGAATAACAAAAAGGATGAAGCCTAAACTTTTGGGCTGGTATCACTTATCAACAGACCTGAAAACAAAATCAGTTTCTAAACAATGACTTCATGAAACTGAAAATCATTAAAGCAAACAAAAATTAAGTAACAACCAGCCTTAATTCAAAAGCCTGCAAATATAATAAAGTGTAAAAACAATCTCAAAAACTTCTCTGTAATTAAGTAGTTAAGCTACTCAATTTAGTTAACTACATAAACAATCCAACAATGAATTTACCATCCTTCTCTGTAACACCCCAAAACTCGAATATTTATATTCGTTAAATGTTATGATATGGTACATCAAGAAATAAATGACTAGGTTATTTAACCTAGTTATGAATATGGTAGAAACAACTAAAGGATGAGAGTTGTGGCAATTATAATGAGTGGCAAACTTGAGGGACTAAAATGGGATAAATGGAAGTTGAATTTATAAAAAAAAAAATACACACATACACAAACACGATGGTGTGTTCGAAGTGGGTTATGCACGAAGTGGGTTATGTTGTAAATCACGAATTTGTATGAAATTGAGTATGAGTATGTGTTAGAATCATCATTTGGAACATGGGTCATGCATGGTTTGGGTTAATTTGATATTTATAGGTGGAACCCGTTGGTTATGGTGATGATGACGACTTGAATGATCACCCATGTCTGATTTTGCTCAATGTTGATGTATTTTGATATATATGATAGATTCTTGTTAGAAGAATTGAAAGAAATATGATACTAGTATGTTTGATGTTTATGCATGAATGATTCATGTTGATTAGAAGGAGGAACTCGATGAATTATGTATGAGATTAGAAGGATGTGCATGAACTAGTTGTACCCTATGCTTAGGAGGTAGTACACACATAAAAGTATGATGAAATTATGAAGAACTTAAGATTAGATCACTTGTAAGTGATTAACAAAGTAGCTATGAAGTGGGTTTTTGATGATACGATGGAAGTAATAATATGCTTATGTTAATAATGTTGAAAATCATATATGTGTAAGTATGTTTAAAGAAATTGGATAAGAAATGATGGATTTTCGTGTTTTAAAGTCAAATGATAAACTTAATATAAGATCCGTGTGATGAAAAGGTTGTGATGAACGATGAATAAGCTAACTATCTTGAGAATGATATATGATAGTTGATGCTTGATAAGCGACATGGAAGCTTGGGATAAGAGCGGGTCAAACGGGACTAATGCGCACGGGAAGCATGTTCGGATGCTAGGTAAGTAAAACTTACACCCCTTTTTGTAGAATATCTATTCAATGTTTAGATTACAAACATGGTAAGTAAATATGTGAATTATGATGTTCCGACAAGTCTTGGTATGGGTCGGAACATGTGGTTATGTTAAGAAACTAAGTTGATGGTTAAATAGGGTAAAAGGGGCATTATGGTAATTTTGGTTGAAAGTTAACGAAGTAATAGGTTACATGGATGGGATAATGAATAACTAATATCCCACAACGATAAAATGGACATTTAGACTTAACGGGTCAAATGGTGAAGATGTCACCCTTTGGCGTTATCGACTAATGAATTGCTTTGTTAAGTATTATGAATTCACAGAATGTATAGAAAAAGGATTTGCGTTACTATTATCTAGCAATTTAGCGGATGAAGTATTAAAACGGGTCATAGCTTTGATCCGAGCCAGGTATGTGCATTTACAATTGTAGATAAGTCGCATGATTGGTTAATTATGCAATGAAGTCTTTTGTAGTAAAGGATGGGTCAAAGTTGACAAAATCGCCCTTGATGGGTAAAACGGGAAAATGGTCTTAAAAGTTGATTACAAACAAGCTATTTGATTAAATGAATGTTTTGAAAATGTAAGAAAGCGAGAAGTATGATTTTCGTAAGCTAAGGACCTTAAAATGCGCAAATACCTTTAACGGGTCAAAATAAGCTTTCGAGCGAAAATGGATTAAGAGGATGCAAGTCATCCTAGAATTTAGTTTTTATGATAGTCGTCAATGATATTATTAGGTTCATAAGAAGTTATGGTCAAACGAACGAGTTTTGTTGATAAATGATGAACGGGTCAAAACCTAGTAAAAAGGCGATAAGTCGATAGCTTAAAAGTCTAGAATTTTGTTAATCCGGATGTCGGATGTTAACTCCATGTGATAGAGAATTAAATTACGATCACGTAGGAAAAAGAATCGGTTAAAACGGATCAAAAACGAGAAAGATATGCTCGTTTCCGTAAAATCCGGATGTGCTGGGAATATGCAGCAACCAGCTGCAACAATTCTGATCATATGAGGCCGTCGAGCTACGCGACGGCAGAAGCATGTACCCGTCGCGCTACGCGACGGGGTGTGTTTCGCCGAAAAGTGTTTAATTGCTCCGTTTTGCCTTGGAAACTCGTTTAAATGCGTTCCAAACTGCGTACGACTAATTTAACTTACGTTTTTACGAGTATAAGTGTATGCACACATGTAGATAGGTATGTATGTATGTTTGTAAGTCTCTATACACGTATGTAGAAATGTATGTAAGCCCGTATGTACCTACGTATGTATGCTATAAGTATGTGAGCAAATATACGCGGATAAATGAAGGTATGTATGTGAGTAGGCATGTATGAGTTAGGTATGTTACAAGTAGGGATGTATGTATGTATATATGTATAATGTTATGAGTGTACATAATGATGTAGGTATGTGTGTACGTAGATACGTATGTAATGATGTAGGTGTGTTTATATGTGGGTATGTACGTATGTATGTAAATAGTTATGTGTGAACATATAATTGTGTATTAGTATGACTGAAAGTAGGTACGCTTGTAACCAATGAAATTGAGTACTAACGATGATATTAGCGTGCCTAGTGAATGAAGTGTAACGCAGGAATAGCAAAGAAGTCTCACCACGGATTGTGTGATCAGATGGAAAGATGGGATGTAAAGAGTTAACGGAACGAAAAGTAAACATGAATAAATCTTGTATGTTTATAGTGCGTACTAATGTTATGAATTTTTATGTGGTGAGCGCAGGTAGCACGAGTCACGAGAATCATCAAGGAATATAGATCGAGGATCGAGTCACAAGACAGATTGTACGGGAACATTGGTGCATAAAATATAGAAAACCCATGTTATGTTATTAATTGTAAATGAGTCGATTGATGACTCCATGTGAAAAAGTTGTGTTGGAATGAAATTTTAAGTAAGACAAAGTAATTATAAGGAAAGATATTTTATAGTACGAATCTCTGCTGTGACTTTTGGTCAAATACGAATTAGGGTCTTACAAGTTGGTATCAGAGCCCTGGTTTGAGAGAATCAAGTACGAAAGGATAGGTACTTGAACTCAAAGCTGTGTGCTCTTGTGATAAGGAACCCGTACAATCCATGACTCGATCAAGATCTAAAGCATAACTTCTTGGAAAGGATGATCCGTGAATGCGGTCTAGAACCGGCAACAAGGCAAGTGATTAGACAAATGGACCCCAGGTACGTAAATCTAGCGTGTGGGCGTATGAAGTGGTATAATGAAGTGAGTGAAAGAAAATTTTAAATGAAATATAATAGTGATATGGCAATGAAGTTTTGAAAAGAATACGCGTGCCGAAACTTAATTCTTCAGATATAAGGTGCGATTACACGAAGACACGAAACTAGTATGTGGATTGTGTACCTGGCCAGTACACAAGAAACATATGATGTTCGTGAGACCGTGATAATTGTTACAGGCATGTCCGTTGGAATTAAGTAGTAGGTGGACGTGAGGGTAAAGAGAAATGTAAGACTTTCAGGAATGAAAGTATGAACGATATAATAGGATCCGCGAGACGGATTCGAAGCATGAAAGTAATGAAGTATGAATGACTTGTTTGAATCCGCGAGACGGATTCAAGGAAAGAAAGGCATGAATGGAATGTTTGAATCCGCAAAACGGATTCAAGGAAATGGAATGTAGAAATGATATGCCTGAATCCGCAAGACGGATTCAACGCATGTAAAGAATGAATGATGTAAATGATATGTTTGAATCCGTGAGGTGGATTCAAAACTTAGAAGGAAGAAAGTGTGTGAATGGCATGTTTGGAACCGCTAGATGGAATTCGAAACATAGAAGTAATGAAAGGTATGGATGTTACGTTTGAATCCGCGGGACGGATTCAAAATATAAAAAGGATTAAATTAGTCCACATCAGAATGTGTCGATAGTTTGAGCGTGGTTGTGTCAAATGAGTCATATGGGTAAATGTAAAGTAAATAAACAAAAGAATGATCGTAATTGGCATGCAAACGTAAGTTATAAAGCGAAAGAAGGAAGTTTTGAACCAGTTATGTGTTAAATGTGTTAATAATCGACTCTTAGGAGTCATAATGAATGACGGGCTACGACCCGGACAATGGTTTAAGTATGAACGAGAAGGGTAAGTTTTAACGAAAATGCTGAAATAATGTAATGAATGTCTTTACAAGTAATCATGAATGGAAGGAAGTACGAATGTGTACCTCAATGCATCCACGATAAATAAGAGATGTCGTTTTGACGTTGCAAAGTCAAACTACAACAAGTGGCGAAATGACCAATAGAATGAAAGAAATGCATGTGAGGAATGAAATACGTGACACGTTATAGCGTGTACGTAAAGAATTGTAGGAGAATTATAGGTGAGTGAACACCTAGTAGGATGAATGTTTGAATGAAGTGTGCTAACCGCTAAATTGTTAATGATAATGTTAGAACTCTTGATGTGATGAAACCAATTGAATCGGTGGAAGGATGTGTATGAGCGAAGACACATTACATGGATGAATGAAATCTAGCCTGGTACGGCTAGTACTCGTGAAAAATGTGGGCAGATCTGATTTACGGAATCGCTGAAGTATGGAATGAAACTGAGGTAAGTAAAATGTTTTAATTTTTGACGAATAAGTATGAATTAGTAAATCGAAAATGCCCTACAAAAAAAATGAATGGTGGAATGAGTAGGCTATGGTATAGAATGTTTGATTCCTAATAGTTGACATAAGAAGAAAACTATGTCATTAAGAAGTGAGTCTCAAAGGTTTTGAGTGAAAATTTCAAGAATTGGTTAAACTCTAGTATAATGAATTTGCATGACACGTGGGGCTTGTGTAAAACAAGTAATGCACGAAATGAGAGGAATAGTAATGTAAAAAGAGTAAGGTAAGATGAAGGTAACGTAAGAGTATGTATGGTACAATAACTATAGAAAATGAAGAATGATGTTAACTAAAGAGTTAAGCACGAATGCATGACTATGAAATAGTAGCTTCATTGCGATAACGAAACAAAATTAAATGTTATGTAATATATGCATAGAATGTGATCTTAAAGGATGAGATGAGAGTATTAGATCTGTTTAAACGAAACATATGAAAGTAAGCATTATTAGAAGTTTGAATAAATATGTATATTGATCTGTTACTAACGGGTCGAGGAAATGAGGATGTTATGTGGAAGTATGCCATGGAAAGTATAGACTTGTTAAGAAGAAGTCAAGTGTATGAACAATTATGAAACAAGATAGGATGATTACTTATAATTATGATGTGACTATTAAGCCAATCATAGATGTGTGTGTGTAAGAGGAAATGAGAAAGGTTTCGGGGACGAAACCTTATTTAAGGGGGGTAGATTTGTAACACCCCAAAACCTGAATATTTATATTCGTTAAATGTTATGATATGGTACATCAAGAAATAAATGACTAGGTTATTTAACCTAGTTATGAGTATGGTAGAAACAACTAAAGGATGAGAGTTGTGGCAATTATAATGAGTGGCAAACTTGAGGGACTAAAATGGGATAAATGGAAGTTGAATTTATAAAAAAAAATACACACATACACACACACGATGGTGTGTTCGAGAAGAGCCAGGAGCTCCATGGAAGCTCACAAACCCTAACCATGAAGATCACCAAATTGAAGGGTTAATTGTAGCTCAAATTCAAGAAGAAACATAGATTAATGATCACCTTCACAAGGGGATCGCAAGGTATGTCTTAAAAGTTAGATTGGTGATTATGCACGAAGTGGGTTATGTTGTAAATCACGAATTTGTATGAAATTGAGTATGAGTATGTGTTAGAATCATCATTTGGAACATGGGTCATGCATGGTTTGGGTTAATTTGATGTTTATAGGTGAAACCCGTTGGTTATGGTGATGATGACGACTTGAATGATCACCAATGTCTGATTTTGCTCAATGTTGATGTATTTTGATATATATATGATAGATTCTTGTTAGAAGAATTGAAAGAAATATGATACTAGTATGTTTGATGTTTATGCATGAATGATTCATGTTGATTAGAAGGAGGAACTCGATGAATTATGTATGAGATTAGAAGGATGTGCATGAACTAGTTGTACCCTATGCTTAGGAGGTAGTACACACATAAAAGTATGATGAAATTATGAAGAACTTAAGATTAGATCACTTGTAAGTGATTAACAAAGTAGCTATGAAGTGGGTTTTTGATGATACGATGGAAGTAATAATATGCTTATGTTAATAATGTTGAAAATCATATATGTGTAAGTATGTTTAAAGAAATTGGATAAGAAATGATGGATTTTCGTGTTTTAAAGTCAAATGATAAACTTAATATAAGATCCGTGTGATGAAAAGGTTGTGATGAACGATGAATAAGCTAACTATCTTGAGAATGATATATGATAGTTGATGCTTGATAAGCGACATGGAAGCTTGGGATAAGAGCGGGTCAAACGGGACTAATGCGCACGGGAAGCATGTTCGGATGCTAGGTAAGTAAAACTTACACCCCTTTTTGTAGAATATCTATTCAATGTTTAGATTACAAACATGGTAAGTAAATATGTGAATTATGATGTTCCGACAAGTCTTGGTATGGGTCGGAACATGTGGTTATGTTAAGAAACTAAGTTGATTGTTAAATAGGGTAAAAGGGGCATTATGGTAATTTTGGTTGAAAGTTAACGAAGTAATAAGTTACATGGATGGGATAATGAATAACTAATATCCCACAAGGATAAAATGGACATTTAGACTTAACGGGTCAAATGGTGAAGATGTCACCCTTTGGCGTTATCGACTAATGAATTGCTTTGTTAAGTATTATGAATTCACAGAATGTATAGAAAAAGGATTCGCGTTACTATTATCTAGTAATTTAGCGGATGAAGTATTAAAACGGGTCATAGCTTTGATTCGAGCCAGGTATGTGCATTTACAATTGTAGATAAGTCGCATGATTGGTTAATTATGCAATGAAGTCTTTTGTAGTAAAGGATGGGTCAAAGTTGACAAAATCGCCCTTGATGGGTAAAACGGACAAATGGTCTTAAAAGTTGATTACAAACATGCTATTTGATTAAATGAATGTTTTGAAATTGTAAGAAAGCGAGAAGTATGATTTTCGTAGCTAAGGACCTTAAAATGCGCAAATACCTTTAACGGGTCAAAATAAGCTTTCGAGCGAAAATGGATTAAGAGGATGCAAGTAATCCAATAATTTAGTTTTTATGCTTGTCGTCAATGATATTATTAGGTTCATAAGAAGTTATGGTTAAACGAACGAGTTATGTTGATAAATGCATGAACGGGTCAAAACCTAGTAAAAAGGCGATAAGTCGATAGCTTAAAAGTCTAGAATTTTGTTAATCCGGATGTCGGATGTTAACTCCATGTGATAGAGAATTAAATTACGATCACGTAGGAAAAAGAATCGGTTAAAACGAATCAAAAACGAGAAAGATATGCTCGTTTCCGTAAAATCCGGATGTGCTGGGAATATGCAGCAACCAGCTGCAACAATTCTGATCATATGAGGCCGTCGAGCTACGCGACGGCAGAAGCATGTACCCGTCGCGCTAGGCGACGGGGTGTTTTTCGCCGAAAATTGTTTAATTGCTCTGTTTTGCCTTGGAAACTCGTTTAAATGTGTTCCAAACTGCGTACGACTAATTTAACTTACGTTTTTACGAGTATAAGTGTATGCACACATGTAGATAGGTATGTATGTATGTTTGTAAGTCTCTATACACGTATGTAGAAATGTTTGTAAGCCCGTATGTACCTACGTATGTATGCTATAAGTATGTGAGCAAATATACGCGGATAAATGAAGGTATGTATGTGAGTAGGCATGTATGAGTTATGTATGTTACAAGTAGGGATGTATGTATGTATATATGTATAATGTTATGAGTGTACATAATGATGTAGGTATGTGTGTACGTAGATACGTATGTAATGATGTAGGTGTGTTTATATGTGGGTATGTACGTATGTATGTAAATAGTTATGTGTGAACATATAATTGTGTATAAGTATGACTGAAAGTAGGTACGCATGTAACCAATGAAATTGAGTACTAACGATGATATTAGCGTGCCTAGTGAATGAAGTGTAACGCAGGAATAGCAAAGAAGTCTCACCACGGATTGTGTGATCAGAGGGAAAGCTGGGATGTAAAGAGTTAACGGAACGAAAAGTAAACATGAATAAATCTTGTATGTTTATAGTGCGTACTAATGTTATGAATTTTATGTGGTGAGCGCAGGTAGCACGAGTCACGAGGATCATCAAGGAATAGAGATCGAGGATCAAGTCACAAGACAGATTGTTATTCATATATTTCATACATATACAATAATAAAAACATTATTACAACATACTAGTGTCACCGATTAACAGGAGCTTGTACAAAAGGGTTCATCCAGTACGATAAGAAACCCTAGGAGATCTGCTTCTTCTTCTGAGTGTACAAAAGGGTTCATCGTGTTCAGTATGAGAAAATAGATAAAACGAAATAAAATTTCTGAATGAAAAAATAGATCTTACATGAATAATCCGTTCTTCAAGTACTCGAAGGTACATGATTTAGGGTTTCAAACGCAGATGTATGCAATAGAAGTAACCTCTGCAGGACGTTGTTGAAGAGATGGAAATGTGAAGAAGGAGAAGGATGAACATCAAAGAGAAAAGGGATCTTGAATGGAAAGGTGAAGGAGAAGAATGAAATAGGGTTTTTGTGAAAATGTGAGAATAAAGGGCAGTGGTTACTGTTGGGCGGGAAAAGGGGAAAAACGATGCCCTAATTAAGTGACACGTGGCCCAAATCACTTTCATTTATTATATATAATAGATAATAGATATTTACATGAGGCATACTGACTTGCACAATTTGCTTTGCATCACTCACATACCAAAGTTGATATAGCATCGCTCACATACCAAACTTGATATTTCATACGGGCAAATTGAATATGATGTAGTTTTGATTAAGTTAACTAAAAAAAAGTGAATATCGTGGGTTAGGGTTTATGGTCTGTGGTCTGTGGGTTTATGTCGTCCGTAACGAGAGCGTCGAAACGAAACTAGTTCTAAATATATAATACTTTATTTTTTAGTCGATGTCGTCCGTAACGAGTGCTAAATATATAACGTAGCGCGCGTCTAATATAACGAGTCCTAAATATATAATATATTTATTTTATCGTCCGAGTCTTCCGTAACGAGCGTAGGTCCGTAACTAAAGTTGAGTCCGTAACGAGCGTAAATAAATAAGATTTTTATTTTATCGTTCGAGTCGTCCGTAACGAGCGTAGTCCGTAACGCGCGTCGAATATAACGAGTCCTAAATATATAATATATTTGTATTATCGTCCGTAACGAGAGTAGGTCCGTAACGCGCGTCGAATCCGTAACGAGCCGTAATTATATAATATTTTCATTTTATCGTTCGAGTCGTCCGTAACGAGCGTAGGTCCGTAACGAGCGTCAAAACATAACTAGTCGTAAATATATAATATTTTTATTGTTTAGTCGAAGTCGTCCGTAACGAGTGTAAGTCCGTACCTGCGTATTTCAAAATAATTAACCTTATAAAAATTTAAAACTGGTATAATATTTTAATTTAAATGGTATAGTATGGAAACACGGTAGAATATAGTTGAACCGTACCCGAGTAATTTAATAAAATTAACGGTATAAAGATCTTAAACGGTATAATATTCGAACCGCACCAAGACTTGGTATAATAATTTAATTTAAACGAAATAGTACTGAAACGATATAATATATTCGAACCGTACCCAGATATTTCAAAATATTTACTGGTGGTAGCCTATGTGCGTTTTTCTTAAAAAAAATAAAACCCACGCTTTTTTGCGCCTTACGCCTAGGCTTCGGGCGAGGCCGATATGCCTCGCCTGCGCCTTGCTTCTTTGACAACATAGGTACAGACTTGAACTCTGGCTGTTTTAAAAAATAACACATAATATAAAGTATTAGTTTATTATGGATAAGCCATGACAAATGCTTTGGCATCTGTGTTAATGGTTTAATGTTGTTTCAATTGTTTTTTTTTTTTTTTTTTTTTTTTTTGCAGGAGTACTTATGGAAGCAGACCTTCCCGACATAGGCATGTACTACAATCTTATATTTATATATCTTAATGTACCTTTTACTAGATAATATAACATAACTTTAAAAATTTTATAGACTTTAAACAAGATTTGTTTTGAGAGCTTCACAAACAAGAGCAAGGTTGATATCCATATTATCCCTGGCAAAGCTAGCAATATATTGACCATAATTGATAATGGATTTGGAATGAGGATGGCTGGTGAGTCAAAAAAAACTTTAGCTATACGCAACTTTCTTTATATATTTAAAAAAAATATTGTTAAAACACTATTAGAAGCATTACATGTTGGGTGGGAGGTTGGGTCCAATTAGCAAATTTATGAAAGTTAAGGTGTTGCTCTCTTTTTGGTCAAGGGTTCGAGCCCTGCCAAAGACAAATTTGATGTAATTAAAGCCGTTAAAAAGGAGAAGCATTACATGTTGGTCCAAAATTTTGTTTAAATCCAATAAGATATTTACTTTATTTTTTTTATTAACTAGACCCATTTGCATTTATCGGTGATTGTTGGCCACGGCGGTTGAATAGACTATGATGACGCAAATGGATCGGTTATGTATTAATTGTGTCAGGGGTGATCAGCTTAAACATTTGACGCGCTCCACCGTAACAAAGCGGCTAAACATACTACATATTGTGTGTTAGCGTGTATTTCGGTTGCCATTTCATAATAAATATTTAGTTACAAACTGATATATTAATGGAAACCGCTAAATCGTGTTAATGGTACATATAATACAAGGATATTTGAAAGTTTGGAACTGCCCCTTTCATATATAGTAAAACCTCATCAGTCATTATAACTAGTTTAATACCCGTCCGTTGGACGGGTTACGCTAACGTAAGAAACAAAGATAAATGTATATTAATGGTGTTTCGGTTTGCTTCTCCTTTTCCTCTTTTCCATCTCCTATTTGAAAAAATTATAACCATCTAACTTTTCCTTTTCTTCGTTTCAAACCACTAAAACTCATTTTCAAAACATATTACCCCACGATGAAACATTTAAGGGGCTGTTTGGCTAAGCTTATTTTGGGCTACTTATAACTTATTTGCTTATTTGAAAAGCAAATAAGTCATAATGGAATGACTTATTTACTTATTCCTCATACATAATAAGCTAACCCAAACACCTTTTCACTTTTCAAAAAGTCAATAAGTCACTAAAATAAGCTTAGCCAAACTGCCCCTAAATATCTCCAATACGGATTAAAACTGATTTTTATTACAATTAATTGTGTCAATTAGTTTTTGACCTTTAACTTTTGATGTGCAATCAACTTTTCAAGTGTAATATGAGAAGATTTAATTATTGAGACCACACGGTGTGGGCGTGAAATAGTGGCGTAGTGGCCCTTTTAACCGAGAACACCACCTCTTGTGGTGTCGTGGTAGTGAGGGCGGGGAGTTTTCCACCGGCGTAGGGTGTATTTGGGTTGTGAGGTGGAGGCTCTTGATTGGTGGGTGGATATCGAATGTGTTTTAATTGGTTGATGTTTATATTAGCTTTTTTTTTATAAAAACGCCACTAACCACGCCGCTCCCACTCCTCCCTTTTTTGCACCACGCCACTTTTTTTTGACACGTGCTGACATGGAAGCCACATGTCGAATAACGCCACTCTTTCATGCCCCCTGCTCCGTATAGTCTAAGAAAAGTAGAGTTGGTGTGAATACACCTAGCGCTCATGACCCATTCATCAAGAAAGGGGTTGATTTAGGTAATTTTTGTTTGTCAAAAGAACATAAGAGTTAACTTGGGTCACTTAAATTATACAGTTGGTAAAAGCGGGTCACTCCTATAAAACTTGCTAATTTAGAATGGGTCAAAATCGGAGAGCACCACCGAACCACCACCAATGTATGCTACCACTATTTACCAGTCATCCTTGACACAACCACCACCATCTCCTATCACTTTCACCACCACTTGCACAAAAACATGAAAATAAAGCAAGAACAATAATAAACGAAGTATGGTAAACACTTTAACCTCCTCTTTCTTGACATGGTGTATCTCGGCTTCAACATTGTCATCTTGATGTTGTTATTTACAAAACGTAATACATGAGAGAACATAAGAAAAACAATAAGAAATGAAGTATGGTAAACAATTTAACCTTCACTTTCATGTAACATGTAAGTCGGCTTCCCCATTGACATCATGAACCTGTACTATGCAAGATATAATACATGATCGAGAACAAAAAAACAATAATAAAAGAATTATGGTAAAAAATGTCATTTGCTCCATCGGTGTGTATCTCTTATATCATAAATGCAGACTTAACAAAGAAAAAACATGATTAGAGTCGTGGTCGTTAAACACATCACAAATAGTTATTGGAATTCAATGATACCTTTTGCATCGTCATATCCACATTTAATGATATCTTGAACACCATTACCACTTCTTTCAATGCAATAATAGCTGCAAAAATAAATGTTAGATAAATAAAAACAAATCATCACACTATTGGAATCCAATCTTCAAAATTACCCTTTTAAAATCTACCGTCTCTACTTGGAAAATGATCCAACAAATAGCCAAACCCCATTTGCAGAAACTCACCTATTAATGAACTTTGCCTTTAAAATCATTAATATAGTGCGACATTTTCACTACTGAACATGTGATGTTATGTTATGTGGAAAGACATTTTCTTACATTACTTAGTTAAATGAAACATTATACCACCAATTAGTTCAGTTATAAACTAAACACCACCAATATATTGCAATTGTTGTTGTAATGAATAGCAAGAATTGTAGTTTACCATGGTGAAAAAGATTGCAAGCCATCCAGTTACGCAAAAAACAGCTGATAATGCCATGGCCTGTTTCCAACAATAAAATTTTCAGAAACAAATGGGTCAAAGGGATTCTCTTTGCAAACACCGTAATCCATAAACACATTATGGAATAACGTTAAATTATACACTACAATCCAGACGATTATTATAATATGTTCATAGTAGACCGTTACTTAATAGTATAGTTAATATCCGTATTATAAACTTACTAATTTTAATAAAACATATATGCAATACAACCTTGCATTTCAAAATCCAAAAACACATGGGTTAAAGAATAGGGTCTGCTAGTATAATCTTTAACCCACCATAAATGCATGTGTCGAACTCCATAAACACATGGGTCAAAAATAATAACTCTTTAACCCACCAAAGAGAGACCAGAATTCAGTTAAGTGCCCTTCTCTGATTCTAGCATACCGAGTTGTTGTTACGGCACCGATGGTGGTGACTGTGGCACAAATCCTATGATGGTGATGCATACTGAAGATGAGACAATCAAAAGGCGATTATGATTTGATACATACCGATTAAAACCCTATGTGCTGCTTCTGCTTCAGCTTCCCACGGTGAGGCATACAAACATTGCCAGTGATTCGTCTGATTCGTCTGATTCGTCTGATCCTCCTCTCAATTATGTCCGTATGCGAGCCACTGATAACAAAAAGCAATTCAAAGCATAAAAGGCGATTTAGACTGATATCAATACTAAGCAACATATCATCTTCTAGTTATGCCATTCATCTTTCCTTGATTCTTTACTGGCATTTGATATAAAAGATTGGATTTTCTTTATAAAATTCTTATATTACCAATGTACATATAATGCATGTGTTATTAATTACAAATCTACCTTTGCTTCATTGTAAAGTAACTCGACTTGCATGTATTTTTTTTTCTTCAGTTGTTTTTCTTCTTCTAAATTTATTAGCAATCTTCCTCGTTTACGTCCAACCTAGTAAAACAAAAACATGGCAGAAAATAAGTATATGATTAGTTGGTTTACTCATATTTCATTGCGCTATAAAAAAAATCCGAGCGCCTTTTTACGCTGCTGTAAAAAGTTACTCACATAAGCATTTACACCCACGGTAAAGGTTTTTTACGGTGGTGTAATTCAACAAAAAATAAATTTTTTTTGTTGGAAAAGTTGATTTTTTAAAGATTTTTTAGTTAATTTTTTTAAAAATTTCGCTTAAGAAAATTATTTTCTAATTAGTAGAGTACCTGGATGTCGATGTCAATATCTTTCATCTTGTGAGTGACTCTAGAAAGATTATCCATAGTTGATACCAACTCAGCCTCGAGTCGTGCTCGTGCTACATCCACCTGACCCCTGAACATGTTTCGGCCCGCTATTCAACAATACCCCTGCCTCTGGTTTCAACAATAACAAATATAACTGAGTAAAATGTAAAGTAAAACTAACTGAGTAATCAACCTACAAACACAGCAGTAAAATGTAAAGTAAAACTAACTGAGTAACTGCTGCTTCTAAATGTGAAGAAAGAAAAGCTGGCGGTATACCTCGATATCAAATATTGCTGTTCGCAACACACAATCCCAGTTGACTAACCGTAAATCTCTGAGGTGAAGGCAAAAGATAATCCTCTTTTAGTCAAACGATAACTTGAGGAAAACTAATGTCATTGTTAAATAAAACACATGCAAAATAACAATACCTATATATAAGACCCTCCTTATAAAGCCTGACAAAAGCTTCTGTAACAGCATTTGACCTTTTGTCATCCATTGTAAAACACTACCATAAAACAAAACATAAAGTTTAGAACTCATATTGAGGCCAGTTTCCAAACAAATGAAAGAAATAAGACTTTACAGTATAAGTCTATTAGTTTTTACCTCGCGTGACCAATCTAGAGATGCACCCAATCGTCGAAGTTGTTTTAGTATCGTGCCCCCATACTCATCTTTCCACTTCCATACCTTTTATTAATACCAAAAAGATAGAAACTTTTCAGAAGTAAATCAAACCATTATAATGTCCCATTTGATGCTAGATAAATAAAGTATCACTTATTATAGAATGATGTAGTATAAAGAAAGTCAAACTCACCTCTGATACAAAATTCTCTCGGCCCACATCATGACGGGTCAATTTTCTCTCTCATTAGTTTTTTCTCCACCACAACCTATCAATGAGGCAGTGTCAGTTAAATAAATAAGTTAGCCATATATCAAATGTGTTTTTATATATACAACCGTTTCGGGTCTGAGGATACAACTGGTGAGCTCCTTTGACCGGTGCTTGTGACCCTACGGAGAGCACCAGGGCTTGCATTTGTGGTCCGCCTGTATGACGAAAATAATTAAGATTTTATCAACTTCAGAAATAAGCGAGAACCAACCATATGAACTTCATCTGTATTTTGTTCAGCCTACACAGCCAAAAAAATTTCATGAACTTCGTAAATTGGAAATGTTTCCAACATATGAATCAAATATTCTAATATCAGACACCCTCAGCATGATCCAATGGACAAGAATGATTTGAAGGGTGGTTAGACTTAATGGGTTTAAATGTTTAATATATATATATATATATAACGATAAATAATTGATTAGCTAGTCGACTGTAGTTCCTACAAATACAATGAATAATCTTTATAACATTTTATGATTAGCCACGTAGTAATCAACCGTAGAATAATCTTTAGTGCCACAATACAATGAATGAAAAAAAATCATCTTATATCTAGAAACAAATTAGATAAATGCAACTAAACAAAAACTCACCACTGCACACCTTAAGCCGTTGCTCGATCCCAAAGCCTCAAACTGCTCAGCAATCTGTATCGCAAGTTCCCTACAAAAAAAAATTCAAAACCATCAAAAAGAAAAAAAAAATAAGTAGATAATCCAACGTATATTCTAAACAAATTACGGAACAAAATACAAACCTAGTGGGAGAAAGCACACAAGCAAAAAATGCTTGTTTAGCAACCAAAAGAGCTTGAATAATTGGCAGAGCAAAATCTCCAGTTTTCCCAGAACCAGTTTGTGCTAACCCAATCAAATCCTTTCCTAAACAATACATACAAACAACCAACATAAGCTACATTTAATATACAAAATACACAATTTAAATATTTATATAAAATTTTAAAATGCAAACATAAATAAATAAAACCTTCAAGAGCATGAGGAATGGCACCAGCTTGTATTTTAGAAGGATTTTTCTAGCCCAAACTATCACAAGCCTGTATTTTAGAAGGATTTTTCCAGCCCAAACTATCACAAGCCTCAATCAGTTCGTCAACAATTCCAAGTTCTTTGAATGATTTCACTTCTTCTCTCTCTTCTTCCATTTTTCAATCTGCAAAAAACATAAACAAATACCATAAATTGTTATATTGAAACAAAAAAAGATCAACATAGTGGTTATTAACAAATTTTATAGGAGAACATTGTCAATCACCAGTAAACAATAATGTTTTAGTTGCTTCTTGTAGAAATCAAGCTTTGGACAACTATATGGACATATTTTTAGGGTTCGAAGAGGCTTACCGATCGGAAGCGGCACCGGCGACGTGTAAATTTAGGTACATCGTGAAATTTAGGTATCGACTTCGATGAAATTATAATAGCCGTTAGCGATTTTACCCAATTTCATCCGATTTCAAACAATAAAAACTATAATCATAAGAAACCCTAACGAAAATCTAGATGCTTACCAGATCGCGAATGAAGAACGCTTGAATGTAGGTTTGAGATCGCGATTGAATGACGGTACCATCTTTGTGTTTCTGTATATATGATATCATGTATGGAGGATTGGAGGCGAATATGTTATATAAGATCGGTTGGCAACTGCATTCTACCCACGTCCCAGTTTTGTAGTAACCGTGTTTAGTGGGAAAGATGGGCCGGAAAATGAGGGGCGTACAGAACCGCCTAGAACTGCCACAATAGCAGTTAAAAATAGGAGTTTAAAGGGTCAGGATTTATTTTCAGCATGATCCAATGGATAAGAATGATTTGAAGGGTGGTTAGACTTAATGGGTTTAATATATATATATAATTTAGGGTGAGGATCAAATCAGTGCCGGATCTAGGATTCGCATCAAGCGGTAACGTTTTATAAATAAGCTGTAACGAAATTGAAAAAACGTCAAATTTTTCCAAAATTTACACTAATTTTACACTACCGCCGGAGCGCCAAGGCGTAGCGGACACCACCCCTTACATACATGTACATCCGCCCCTGGATCAAATAGGAAGTTTATGATTCAACCACCCGATCAACGTGTTCTTCAGCTTTTTTCGAAGAAAACCCAGTTTAATTTCATTCAAAATCTTGTTTTTTCTGGTGATTTTGAAGATAATCACTCGATTTGTTCGATTCAATCGCTGATAAGTGTTTCTATCATTTCAAATTTCGTCAATTGGTGAAGAAACGGGCGATCCATGTAAGAAATTCTTTAATTTCATTTTCACGATCTGGGTTTTTATTTAGTCATTGCGTTTTACGATCTTGGCGGGGGGGCGGCAGCCCCTGGTAGCGGGGTCCCAGGGGCGGCAGCCCCTGGCGGGGTCCAAGGGGCAGAGCCCCTGGCTGGGGTTGAGCTGTACTAAAAACGCATCAGAAAATTTAATTTTCCTGAAATTGGCTCATTTCGAAGACAGTAATTCGTAGACAATTCAGACAGTTCACAGACAATTCACAAACAGTTCACAAACAGTTTTATGTGTCCATTGCGTTTTAGAAATAAGAGAGTTTTATGTGTTTTCTGGCTATTGCGTTTTAGAAAAAACACATTTTTAAGTATCTTTAGTCATTGCGTTTTAGGTAAAACACATTTTTGAAGTGTTTTTAGTCATTGCGTTTTAGGTAAAACACATTTTTAGGTGTTTTCAGTCCATTGCGTTTTACAGAGAACACTTTCTTTTGTTTTTTTAGGTCATTGTGTTTTAGAAATGAGACATTTTTAAGTGTTTTCTGGCCATTGCGTTTTACAAATAAAACATTTCTTTGTGTTTTCTGGCCATTGCGTTTTACAAATAAGACATTTCTTTGTGTTTTTTGTGCATTGCGTTTTAGGTAAAACACTTTTTTATGTGTTTTCAGTCCATTGCGTTTTAGAAATAAGACATTTCTTTGTGTTTTCTGGCCATTGCGTTTTACAAATAAGTCATTTCTTTGTATTTTTGGTGCATTGCGTTTTAGAAAAATGTCATTTTTTAGGTTTTTTTTTTCATTGCGTTTTACGTAACTGGTGGTTTTTCTATTGCGTTTTACACAACTGGGTTTAATTTTTTTTTTTAAATATAGCAATTAAAGATAAAAAAAATGCTTGTTTTTTTGGTGCAATTTTTATAAAAAAATAATGTCGTATGAAATAGTTATTAACGTTTAAAAAATGGGGGGGGGGGGAATTGGAGGAGAGAGAAACTATTGGCTTGGATTGACTAGAATGCCCTTGAACAAACTCACGCGCCTCTTTTTTTTCCTTTCAATTTCCCTGATTTAATCTTAGCCCTTAATTAACTTAATGGATGGTCAAGATCACTTCCTAGCCTTCCTAGCCAAATAAACTTACTATTGTATCTCCACCCTATGCCTCTATTGAAAAAAGTTATATTATCTTTTGTATCCAAAGAAGTTTTTTTTTTTACATGTCTTAGATCTTATCTTTTGGTTTTGATTGCAACATGCGAAGATCGTCACAACGTAACAAAACTACGTAGTCCTTATTTATTTTGGAACCAACAAAAGGGTAACAATCTTGTTTGATTCGGGATTTGTCAACATTGTTATATAATATAATTTCTTTGAGATCACACGTGTAACACACGAGTACTTAAACTAGTAGTTTAATATATTGATTCAGAGAAAATCATGAGATGACCATTTAAAACAAGTAATCGATCCGAATAATAATTTGACTAAATTTTAAAATAATTTAACAATTTAATTAACTAACGACTTTCAATAAGGTTTATCTAATAATAATATTTTAAATGAATTAATAGTCTAACTAACGACTTTCTATGAGGTTTATTAGGGCTAGAAATTGGGTACCGGTTAAGACACGATTAGACCTGTTTGACTAAAAAATACACCCTTTGACTTTTTTAATTTTTAAAATAATTAAAATTACAATGTTAGGATCTATCATTTATTCATCTTTGTACATAAAACATAAAACTGTTTTATAAAAATGAGGTAGAAAGTAGTTAAACGAGTCGTAATCATGTTTGAAACTTATGTTGTGCGCGCCGTCAGAAACCTGTTAAGACACGATTTGCCAACCTTAAGTTTTATGTAAATAGAATTTCACATGTGCCAAAAAACAAAAATCATGCACGTCTATAATCATTTTTTTTTTTTTTTTTTGCACTCATGAATGAAAATGTGTAAGTAGCCGTAGACGAAACCAACCAAATAAATTAAATAACGTCATGTGCCCATACAATTTATAGTTTTTTTGCACTCCCCGGAGAAAATCGCACAACCAACTAAATAATGTCACACGAGCCAATGATGATCAAGTGGTGGAGAGCTTGCATTTTTCTTAGAGCCGGCCCTGAAGGAGGGCAGGGAGGACAACCGAACAGGGCCCGTGATTTCGTAGGGCACGTAATTTAAAAAAAATCCGATATTATATATGTAAAAAAAATTAATAGGGTATAACCAAACAAATATTAACATAGGCCCACTTAAAAAATCATATTGTTTAAAATACTTAGCCAATTAGGTTAGTGAGCCCAATACCCAAATAATTCTAAAAACTAATAAAAAAAGAAATCTGGGCGGCAACTGGGACTGGTAATGAAACGAGATAGAGCAGGCCTTCGATCATCATCATTCTGCAGTTGTTTTTATGCTTTGTTCGATTTCACTCTTCAGCCAACAGCCCACAGTTCACACACAGCAGCCAGAAGGCCTTTCGATTTCACAGTCACAACCTTCATCTTCGATCACGGAGTCGGATCAGTTCACAGGTAACTTATGATTTAAGATTGATTTAGTGATTTACGATTTCAGTTATTATGTCGAATTCGGTTATTCAGTTAAGTTATGTCGATTTCAGTTAATTTATGTTGTCGATCAGTTAAGTTAAGTTATTTACGATTTCAGTTAACTTATGTAGTTATGTTGATTTCAGGTAAGTTATGTCGAATTCAGTTAATTTATGTTGTCGATCATTATTTAGGCGTTAACTTAATTTGATACAAACTTTATTTAGTTAAGACCTAAGGGCAAGTTTTTTCGAGTTCGAACATGGTACATGAATTCTCAGGGCCGGCCCTGATTTTTCTTGAGAGATGCAGGTTCGACTCCCACTTGGTGCAGAGTGAGGCACTGGTGGGCAATGATAAGAGACCCATGGAAACCTGGGTTGGATCCTTGAGCCAAACGGGTTTTACCGGTAACTTCACCGTCGTGCCTACGGGCGGGTGGGTTACCGGGTTTTCCACGGAATTGGTGGTGGACTCGGGTTACTCTTGGAGTACTCCGTTTGTCTAGTGGGTGCCCCGAGAGTGCTCGGGATTGAGTTTGTTGGTCGTTAAAAAAAAATATCACACGTGCATAAAAATTTTTAGGACCATATGAAGAAAGCTACGCTGCCAATGACGAATTCTCAAGGTTACGGCGAACCATGATATGTTCGTTTTGGGTTGAGGTGTCTTGGTTTGATTGGATGTACTTTTATAAATAAATGTGCAACCATTTTAAACGGTCATATTATTATGTTTTTAAGAATATATCAGATGACTAGTTAGGCAAAATTTTAAGTTAAAATGGTTATAAATTGTAATAAAACATTTTTCCGTTATTTCAATTTTATAACCAGTTAGTGTATTTGCTATACTTGCCAAATATTATTGTTATATAAAATATATTTTTTAAACAAAATGATTTAAGAGCAAGTAAGCATTTTAACAACATTTTATCCTTATTCAACGACTGGGCGCATTCATAGCTAAGATACGTAAACAAATCTATCAATCGGTCACTATATGGTTTGGCCATTTTGTCAGCTTAGTCTGAAGGTTTGAAACGTTGTCATTTTAGTCCAAATAATTTCAAACGTTGTCATTTTAGTCCACTGAGTTAACTTCATCCATTTTTTTCCGTTAATGAGAAGGGCAATTCGGTCATTTTATATGGCTGAATTGCCCTTCTAGTTAACAGAGTTACATATAAAATGACCGAATTGTCCTTCTCGTTAACATAAAAATGGATGAAGTTAACTCAGTGGACTAAAATAACGACGTTTGAAACTATTTGGACTAAAATGGCGACGTTTCAAACCTTTAGACTAAACTGTCAAAATAACCCAAATTACAGGGACTAAAATGACATCCAACTCTTTGCTTTATTTATATTCACAAACTTTCTATTAAAATACACACATGAAGAGCCAGAGTTATAGAAGATACCCCTGTATTGGGTCGAGATGGGCCGGGCCGGACCAGTGGGCTTCAACCCATTAAAGCAAGCTTATTTTATGTGTTAGGAGATTGAAAAGGTAATAAAGGGTGGTTATGCTCACCCTCATATGTCACAATAAGCATTCCAAAATCAACCAAACATCTCTCCACCTTTTTTCTTGCAGGACAACCTCTGAAACTGCTACATCTATAGTATCCTCTATTTTCACAACAAAACAAAAAAAAATATTTAAAAAAAAAAACAGATATGTTGGTAAATTTATATCTCTAGTTTATGGTTTTTTTCAATATAGAATGTGAATAAATAAAATCCCTAATAAAACATAGGTAAAATATTAAAGCTTGATGTCAAAATAAGAAATAAAAAGATTCAATGTAGAATCTTTAGATTATATCATTATTTCATTCTGAATTCTAAAGTCGTAACGATTACTTTCAAAACGCATATCCAAACGCAACTAAACACGTAAAAAAAAACAAGTAATTAAGTAGAACACTAGCTATGTCATATATCCACATTTGGATTGTTATACTATCAAGATTACATATTTATCTATCAATCTCATTATAGGTGAAGTTAACCTATTTAAGTGCACCCACAAGATTACTTTAATATATCCTTTGTCGAAAAAGGGTATCTTAGACATTTGACAAACAGACGAGGGTAAGTACCTAGGATGAGGTGAACCCTTGATGGGCTTCTGGCCATACTTCCTCCAAGAATACTCATCGGGTGGGATATCCGCTAGCTTATTACTGATAGCAGGAACTTTGATCGATCTCTGAATCCTATGTCTTCTATTTAACCAACCAAAAAAACAAACTTTAGCATTTTTTTTACTTTATCTTGGAAGTGATCCGTGCAGTTAAACGCACGGATCTTACAACAAAGGTAAAACGGATGGGTAATTGTCCAAATATTAAAAATGTAGAATTGGGTCAAACTTTAAGCAGGAACTGCATGTTTTTATCTCTAACGGTTCAAACAAATAAAATCATCGAATTTATAAACTTTAGCTTGTAAAAGAAACATGTCAAACATGTTTAAAGTAGATTAATTGTATGGTCAAACATTACTTAAGAAATGCATGTTTCATCTCTTAACACTTCAAACAAGTAAACTCATAGAGGTTATAAACTTTAGCTTAAAAGGGAAATGGGTCAAACATGATCAAAGTAGTCATTTTATTTAACATACTAGATTATTAAATAAATAAATAAATAAATAATTGTAGCCTGTAATGCACAAAAAATTGTTTACAAAAGTCATAAATTATTTGGACAAAAAAACCATTTTGGACCAATTCGACCCGACCCGTATTAAGTTTACCAAAAACGACCCGTTTTAACCCGAACCCAGTTTCAATTCAAAATTACAAACAATTAGACATAAACCTCTTCTTGGAGCAGTGACATCTACCACCTGAACACCTCTTCTTGTGTTGAAACATTTCTTGATCACTTAACCGCGACAACCCGATCAAATGCAAAGAACTCCCACTCAAACTAGCAACACTCCCTTCGACACTCAACGACGAAACAAAAGACTTACTCAACGAAACCGAAGGCGAACAAGCAGAACTACTGAAATTCAAACTAAACCCACCCTTTCCCTTATGACACATCATCATCTGACCCTGTTGGGGTGTCAGAAACTGACAACTAGAAACAGGGGAAGGGGCATTTTGGGAAACTTGTGTCAATTTACCAAAATTTGAACTCATAACTTGATGATCTTGATCCAAAAACATGTTTTGAGGAAATGGGGTTTGAAATTTGAAGCCTTTTCTCACTCTAGAATGACTTAAATCTCGATCAAGAAGCGATACGACTCGTTTGAATGCGATCACAACATCCCCTGTTTTTTCAATTAGAGTTTTGTGTGGAATATGATCATAGGGTTGAGATAATAGATTAATGATTCTGTTGAAACGTTGTATAGCATCTTTGTTAGCGGATTCAACCTCTTGCATGTTGAACAATTCTGATTTTGATAGCTCAGAATTGAAAAACAGAGGTGAAGAATTGAAAGAGTAGAAGTTGGGATGTGATAATTGAAGAAAAGGGTATGTTGTTAAGTGTGTAAAGATTGAATTTGGGTGAAATTTATAGTGAAATTGAGTGAAATTTGGGGATAAATGAGTAGGGTGAGTGATTACTGATTATGTTGCTAAGGTGGATTCCATTGAAGGGTTATGGTTGTCATGATCAAGAAATGGAAGTTGCATATGTTCCCATAAGCATGTGTTTTAATTAAATAATAAGTTGCTTTTTAGTGAAAATATGTTGATTAATGTTTTTCTATGACTATTTAAGGTTCAAAACATTATTTAGGTTTGAAAATTTGATGCCATTCAAAAAAATGTTTGAGGATTGGTCAATGGTACATTTTAAACAACTATAGGGGTCTTCATGCAATGCAATGGCTGACATAATACAGTTGGGATGGTAATGGGTCGGGTATAGGTTAGGTATGGTAAATTCTATATCCATACCCAGTTATAAAATCTTATCACATATCCGGCCCATTACTCGTCGGGTATCGGACATACTCGCATGTATCGGGTATACCTGTTATATTTTCATGTACATATACACACACACTTTCTTTTATAATTTTATGTTTTAAAAATCTATATAATATATAAAATTATAATAAATAACATACATAACATCATCACCTTAATAATATTTGATATATTCAAAAATGTAAACATATTATTCCATATATAAATAAGCAAGTTATATGTGCATCATGACTCGTACCTTGTGCTTGGTGAGTGTTTCAAATAAAAAAAACTTCATTTTTCACTTTTAACCTAAACATTTCATATTTTACATTTTAACCCCTTTTCATTTCTTTTACTTTCAACCCAAAGTTTTCCATCTTTTATAATTTAACACAACACTTTATTATTTACAACTTTCGTCCCCTATACTTTTTATCTTTCGCAAGTTTTTTGTTGTACGTTTCATTCTAAATTTTGCGAGTTAACGTGTCGTAGCGTGCATGTGAGGTTCAACGTTTTTGCTCTATTTTTTCATATTTGACAAAACCGTCGCAACGCGTCCATTTTTCCCCTTCTGAAAAGTTCGTCGCAACGAGTGGGTCGTTGATCGACTAAGTTATTATTTTCTACGTTTTACGTTTCTGGTTAATTTCTTCGCATTAAGACACTGTAACGGGTGTGCGTGGTTCAACGATTTTAGTCTGCTTTTCGTTCAGTGTAATTTTTACCATTTAATCTATTTTATTTTTACGGTGTTAAGAGTCGATGTGGTTGTGGCATTGGTGCTACTTCCTTTACTTAAAAACTATTTTTTACGTGCAGATTTTATGTACGGGTATGTGTAAATATGATTTCTTCTACATTCCTACATAAACTTTTTTTCAAGACGAGTCAGGTCAAATATAATACGTTTTCGTTTAAAGAAACCATTTTTACATGCATATTTCTATGTACGTTTTCGTATAAATTCAAGTTGTTCTACGTTTCAATGTAAACTTTTTTGGGAAATGATTCAGGTCAAATATAATATGTTTTCGTGTTTATTTTATGTATGTTTCGTAAAGTTTGTTTCGAACCGAGTGGAGTCAAATTATGGTTTCTTTTTCTCCCCTTTTTTCGAAAGCTCTAACTAATCCCTTTCGATTACATGTGCATATTTTTCTTCGTACCCGTTACGTTTTCTTTGTATAAGTTGGGTCACATATAATACATTATGATTGTTCGATATGAATTCCATTTACTTTACGTTTGATCCAATCACAATGCTTATACAGGTTACACTGAGTTCAACTAGATACGTCGAAATATGTGTTTTCATATGGTTAATGCATCATATAACATTTGGACTAATTCATTCAATATTTACGATGCACCCGCGCCGCAACGCGGGCTGGTCTTAACCCTAGTTAAAATTAAATTAAATTAAATTAAAATGCTATAAATAAGTAACAACTTTTAGCTTTGGTTGGTTATACTATAGGCTTTGGGTGTTTTCCCAAAAAAAAAAAAAACTTGATTTTTTATTCATAACCCAAAAGTTTTTACCTTTTGCAATTTTAACCCCATATAATTTGTTTTTTTTTTTATTTTAACCCAAAACTTTTCATTATTTGCAATTTAACCTCACAACTTTTGTCCCCTGTCCTTTTCATCTTTCGGAAATATTCCTTTTACGTTTCGTTTTAAATTTTTCGTGTTAGTACGACGCAACATACGAGTGTGGTTCAACGTTTTTATGTTTAGTTCAAAAATTTGTGAGTTAACATGGCGCAACGTGCATGTGTGGTTCAACGTTTATACGTCTATTTTTCATGTTTGACAGGTTTGTCGCAACACGCGGTTCCTAGGTCAAGTCAGTGTTGGTGGTCGCTGGCGGTGTGTGATATTGGTACTATTTAGCATGTTTTTACGCCTAGGGATGTCAATGAGTCGGGTTTGGGTCGGGTATTGGTAATCCCATACCCATACCCGGTTGTAAAATCGTGTCCCATACCCGGCCCAATACCCGTCGGGTAATTACCCGTCAGGTATCGGGTATACCCGCGGGTATCCGGTATACTCATTAGTTTGTTAAAAGATGTACGTTGGGATTTCCAAATACATTTCTTTACTATTATAATTATTATATAATTTTATTCATACAACAACTATTATAAACAAAAAAAATGTTCATTACATACATATAAGTTATATCATAAATCAATAATAATTTTATAATACTTATACACTTATATGTATATACATCACAACATATAAAATATAAATAGTATTATCAAAACATATACAAAAAGAATTTTTTCTTTCACATTATGAACATGCTAAAATAAATCACTAATAGACAAATGTCAATGAAAAATAAAAATATAAATATAAATATAAATTAAAAAATTCAGGTATATGATCGGAGGGTGAGAGTTGGCTACAAAGTCCATTTTTCCTACAAAGTGTAAAAAGTCATAAAACACCATAATGTCAACCATAAAACACATTCAAAACTAACAAATAACATAGTGAATATTACTAAAACACCATATTTGTGGGTTTTGTGTTGTGTTTTAGATGATAAGACTTTGATTATCGAAACTAACATTAGTGTGTTTTACGTTGATTATCATGTTGTGTTTTATATTCACAGTTTTACGATGGTGTGTTTGAAGTTTTTAAGCACTGTTAGGGTTTGGATATTGTGTTTTAGTGATCCTTACTATGTTATTTGTGGGTTTTGAGTGTGTTTTATGGCTGGAATTGTAGTGTTTTATGACTTTGTACACTTTGTAGGAAAAATAGACTTTGTAGCCGAACCTCACCCTATGATCGGATATATAGTTCGGGTAAACGGGTATGTGGTTTCGGGTAATCGGGTCGGGTATCACCTAATCCCATACCCAACCCACTCCCGCAAAAAATTTTAAAACTAATCCCATACCCGGCCCAATACCCGTCGGGTATCGGGTATACCCGTCCCATTTGTGTCGGGTTTCGGGTATGACCGTCGGACTCGGGTATTTTTGCCATCCCTATTTACGCCCCATCGCAAGCAAGCGGGGGTGCTTAATTATAGTTATAATATTAATCTAAAAAAAAAGTTTGTAGCATATAAAAATTTTGTATTTCATAGCATATAAATATCAAAATATATATATTTGAAATAAAAAGTTTATTTTTCAAAAAATACAGCTATACGAATGAAACAATTAAAGAAAATAAAATGATCTTTAATTTGGTGTAATCTCTTACAAAAATTTTATAGTATGAAAAATTATGCTTCGTAAAAATAACTAGGTTTTTCCTCTTTTAAAAAAGAAAAAGGCTACACAGAGAGAATTTAGATGATCCAAGCCATAAGTGAAGTACCTACACTCCATGTGAAGTCTCTTATAGTCTTTTCCTCTTTTATTTTTCTTACGATTATTAAGCGGGTATAATTTTTTCATATGGTAATACTTTAAAAAAAGTTACATATAATGAAAGAGAAGAGAATGATCTTAATTTGGTGCAATCTTTGTAAAAATTACCATCGTATGAAAAATTTATTGTCGTTTAAAATTTATCAGGGAAATAAAAGCGGAAAAGACCACACAGACTCTTCCCCTGTGTGAAGTCTCTATTATTAGACGCCTTGAATGTTTCTTTTTTGTGGAACGACGACTTTCTTTTATTAGGCTACCGCACTCACAAATTGGAGAGCCCCGTTGCCCCATTCTGGCCAAACAATGTCGTTTTAACCGGATTCACGCTGGCTTCAGAGTTTAGCTTGGGCATTCCCCCACGAAACCAAACCGCCGACTACCACTTGACAGCCATCCACCACAAGGGCAGAACTCTCTAGCGTAACACACGGTGGCACTTCTACAAAGAGGCTAGACTTTATCCATCATTATCTAATCAACCAAAGTGACACAAATATGGATTGAATTTGGATCTTCATTGAAGAACCTACGTCTCCCAACCGAATGTTTATTTTGGTAATTTTGGGTATTCATCGTTTGTTTTAGTGATTTTCCCAAAAATAAAACTCACGAACCATAAATCTCAGCTTGAGACGTGCCTGATTCACTATGAAAACAAACATTGTCGTTTAAAAATCAAAGGGAAATAAAAAAGGAAAAGGCCACACATACTTCTCCCCGTGTAAAGTCTCTACAAGTATACGCTTTGAATGTTTATTTTGACTAAGTCAACGCCTATTTTAATGATTTTTCCTGAAATAAAACTCACAAACCATAAATCTCAGCTTGAGACGTCACTGATTCACTATTTTTCAAACGTACAATTAATTTGGTTTGTTTTCTCAGTATTGCTTTGACTATTCGGTTCTAAGGTTTAGTAAAAAAAAAAACAAATTTACTTATCTTTGTTTAATTGTTTTAACACTTTTTTTTGTTATTTTAATATAAACATTTAATTATTTGTGGAGTATAAGCTACTCAAGAGCATAGTTGTCTAAGGCGTAAAAGATAAGTCTTGACACTCGGTATAAGGCGTTTAAAAAGCAAGGGTTTTTTAGGCTAGTCATATAATTTAAAAATACAATATTTAGGGGTTCTATACATGTTTTAGGCCTCTTTAGGGCTAGTTTAGGTTATTAGGTTGATTCCAGACTTTTTTAGGGTGGTATAATTGATTGTGTCATTTTCAAACGATTTTTTTGCTAGAATTTCCTCAGAACTTTTCCTAAAATTTGCGTCTGAGGGCTTGAAACTGGGGCTTTGAAGCGAAACGAGAAAGTTGCGCTAGGCCTGCGAAGGGAACCTAGGTGTATGTATGGATAAGCATTGACAACAAAGCAGTCAATATTATCTCATCAAGGGTGCACGGTATGGTTTGCGGGGACTCATTCGGTGAGTGGAGTCACCGATCGGTGACCACACCATGGTGATTGAGTTAGGGTGTTTGAGTAAGAGAGAGCGTGAGAAATCGGTGAATAGTCACCGAAGGTGGAGAAGAGTGATGGAGGAGAGAGAGAGAGAGAGAGAGAGAGGAGAGAGGAGAGAAGAACCAATCAAAAAATATATAACTCAAACACCCTAGACTGATTAACCATACCTAGTGATTGAGTGCAAAATGGAGAGTGAAATGAGGAGTTGACATGACATAATATTATTGGGTAGAGAATCACTCAATCACCCTAGAGTGATTAACCATACCCCCACCCTAAAAGCTCAAATCTAGCTAAACTTAAATGAGCTTAAGTATAATCTAAAGCTCATTCACAAATGAGTTATGAGCCCAATTTCATTTGCCTAGCTTGACCAAACTCATGAGTCTAAACAAACTTGTTAATCATATAATTGTATAATTATAATATCTTTAGTTTCATATAGTAAATATACAACTACGTAATAATTATTATTATACAAATATAAAAGTATGATAAAAATAACTATGCTATATACAAGGATTATAGCTATAAACATGTATAAAAATAGTTTTATGTATTGATATAAATAAAATAGTTAAGTATCGAATAAATATTAAACGAGCCGATATGGCCTTTAAAGAGTTACTAACAAACCAAAACTTTTGTATTTATGTTGTACACCGTTAGGGTTTTTGTGGATCAAAAATAGATCTCGTATGATTGACTTTGATGAGTCAAATTTAAGAAATTTTGTGAATTTGTAATGTTTTCTTTGTTACTTTGGAGTCTAGGCTAGCTCCTTACTAGTGTTTTTAGTTAATGAAATTTGCCTTTCCCAAAAAAAAAAGGGAACAAAATAAAGTTATCATGACACTAATGTGTGTGCAACACCCTTATCAATTAAATTTATTGTTCAATTATATTACGTGTGGGTTCTAAACATGATTCTCTAAACTTGCTAGTTATTACAATTAAAAAAATTTGATCATCACGTGATTAAAAATCATGATATGTAAATACACATGCATTCTAAAATTCATATTATTCTTGGAGGGTGTAGTAGGCTTTATCACGCCACATCAGATTTACATAGGCGGCACGTGATATGGGGGCTTTAAAGTCCATCCCTTTAACTTGTATGGTGTGGTATAAAGTAGGGATGAACATTTGGTACCGGGTAACGGTACCGAACCGGTACCGAACCGTACCAGGTATATTCGGTACTGGTACCGGTTCCCATTTTCCTTGTTTTTCGGTACCGGTACGGTACCGATATTTACGGGTAAAACACCGGTATATTCGGTACCGGTACCACATTTCCCGTTTTTCGGTACCGGTACTTTCGGTACCGAACGGGTACCGTGCTCATCCCTAGTATAAAGCCCCATATTAAACAAAATTAAAAAAAAAAATATTGGTTGAAATTAGGTGGGCCCACCAGCACACACTGTTAAAGCTCGTTAACATGCTGGCGAGACATGGACGACGTCCCCTTTTGAAATCGATGGTGTGGAGGATGGCGCCCTGGGGGCGCTATGGAGGGTGATGTGGCGGGTGGCGCCATGCCACAACCCCCGGCCTTATCAACTTATTTTTTTGGAAAAATTACACTTTTCGTCCTTTATGTTTGTATCGAATTGCAGTGGATAACCTTTAACTTCAATAATTACAGTCACAGTCCTTTATTTGGAAAACTCATTACACCTTTCGTCCTTTAGTGCTAACCAGGTTAAAATTTTGAGTTAAATCTAGTCACATGAGGGTATTATGGTCATTTCACGTTTTTATGTTATTAATAAAGAAAACAAAAACATTAACATATATATACACACTATAGCTTCAGTCCACTCAACCACATACACTTTCTCTCTGATAAAACCACCACCCAACCACCGCCAAAGTCCACCACCGCCATCGCCCCGCCTGTAACATTACCACCACCATCATCGGAGCTACACGACCACCAGTCACTCTCTCTCTCTCTAAATCATAACACCACCGTCGGATCGGAGCCCTAGATTTTCTGGATCTACAAACACCGCCAACACCGCCTGTGACATCACCACCACCATCATCGGAACTACACCCTCTCTCTCTCTCTCTAAAACAAGTTCATCGGCCAGCACCGTCGGACTTGTGGCCGAGCTCACGAGTGAGCTTAAAAACCCTAGCGGCGCAGATGATCGGAGGTGTTTTGACGGATAACACTCCGTTGCCTAGAGGCTGTTGCTGTTGATTGTTGATGATGGAGGCGTTTGGGACGCCGTTGTTGATGATGGAGGAATTTGGGACGCCGTTAGATGATCGGAGGTGTTTTTCCTCTGTTTTTCTCCCTGTATTTTAGGGATTTTTTAAGTTCTTTAATTTAGGGATTTTTTTTTGTCTTTAATTTGATTATTTATATCCTAGACGAGATGTTTTACGTTCTTGGTTTTAACATTTAGGGCTTTTGTTACCATGATTTAATATTTGTTGGGGTTGGTTGCATACGGCGGCTGGTGGTGGTGGGGGTTGGTTGCATATGGCGGCTGGTGGTGGTGGGGCTTAATTCAGTGGTGGTGGCTGGGATACGGTGGTGGTGGGGCACAATTCGGTGGTGGTGGCTGGGGATACGGTAGTGGTGGTGGCTGAATTTGGTGGTGGTGAGGTTGGTTGAAGAGATGAACTAGCTGATAGGAGACATTTGTATATTATATATATATATTTTTTAAATAAATGAGTAAAATTACCGATCTACCCTCATGTGCAAGTCACATGATCAGACATAACTTAAATTTTTAACCTGGTTAGCACTAAAGGACGAAAGGTGTAATGAGTTTTCTAAATAAAGGACTGTGACTGTAATTATTGAAGTTAAAGGTTATCCACTGCAATTCGATACAAACATAAAGGACGAAAAGTGTAATTTTTCCTATTTATTTTTTATTTTTGAAGTATGATTATATTATCCTAAAAAGATAATATGATTATACAACATAACATTATCTTGACAGCAATGTCTGTGGAACATTCTTATCCATTGAATTTTACCTGTCGGATTATATTATGTGTGTGGGATTTGAAAATGCTCTTTCTAAACTAGTTATTACGAGCAATAAATTCACTAAATTTGATAATCACTTGATTAAAAATAATGATATGCAAAATTGCAAATACACTTTTATTCTAAAATTTCATGTTATTTATCAACTCATTTTCTTTATAATTATTCTCTTAATATGATTATATTGAGCATAAAAGGTTAAAATTTACGTAACAATATAACTCATTAAGTCTAACCAGGGGCGGATCCAGGGGTGTTTTGAGGGTTCCTAGAAACTCCCTCAGTTTGTAAAAAATGGAAAAAAATTAGTAAAAACCTTGTATGAATTGAAAAAAAAATTAATGAGAATTAATGAAAATCTACCAAATAGAACCCGGTGAAAAAAAATTGTTGGATACACCGCTATCTATAACATCTAACATTTCGTATTGTAATTTTAGCCTTCAGGGTAATCATTTTTTATAAACTGAGATAATTACGTGGATTTCCATCGAGATAGATGGTAAACGGGCAAACAAGCTGCGCCGCTACCCCTTTTTTAATAGCAAACTAAGTCTTATAAAAACCACGTTCATAGATCTTGGGGTCATAACATTGCTATGCATGACCCTTTGAACTCGACTAAATAGGTCCACAGCCTCTGACGCCAGGAAACCAAAAGTATAATCGTATTGTAATTTTAGCCTTCAGGTTCCTTTTTTTTAAGTCGATGTTACTACATATAACACGAATCTGCTCATGTCGTATAAGTATCTATATATAGTAGAGGATCCTGTACATTAATCCAAAAGTGTGAGAAGCGTGAGAAGTGTATTATAACACTATATATACCACTATATAACACCATATAAACACCGTATAACACTATGTAATATCATATAACACCATATAACACTATGTAACACTATATAACATTATATAACAATATATTTTGTCTGATAACATCTCTATGATAGATGTATAGTGTTATATAATGTTATATAGTGTTATATGGTGTTACATAGTAATATACGGTATTTATATGGTGTTATATAATGTTATATATAATGTTATAATACACTTCTCACACTTCTGAATTAATGTACACTATCCCTACCCTCTATATATAACATATATGTTCAGTCCCCATGTTTCAAGCCTATTTATGTTATATTTTATATATTAACAAATGATGAAAGGCCTTAAGAACAGTATCGGTATCCAGGTTTCATATGACCGACATCTTCCGGTCTTCCCCACCTGGGCAAAAACCCATCTCCCAACTCAACACAGCCCCCAAATTCAACCAAATAACAAACTGCATCATACCCATCGTGGTTCCTTTAACGATTTCTCTACCGTCAACTACTTATTCACCTTACTCTCCTTCAAATTGCTAGCCTTACAAACCCAATTTTGAAACACGCCGGTGTTACCTACCACTGTTACCAGTCAGTTAACCTCATTTACGACTTTTAGGAGCGCTTCTTTTAGTTTGCCGTCTTCTTCGTCAGGTTCGTTTCCTCTGGCATTCGCATCGTTTTTGTAACACCCATCTTTTATTTAATGTAAATATGCGATATATATAAATACTACAATCATTTTATACCATAAGATCCAAAAATAGAGTATTAAAGTAACAAACATTAGTTTTCTACTGACTAATTTAAACATCCAAAAGTTGTTTAGCAAACAATTTACATCATAAACATTGTTTAAACCGAGTTAATTTATGCGGAATCTTCAAAAGTCGTGTTCGGTTCTTTGACATTGCTTGACCGCCATCCGTAAGATCCATCTTGTCACCTAGGGTCAAAACCATTAAAACATTAGTTTTGACATTGTTATATAGTACATAAACACAAGATCCAACATCAATTTGTAAAAAAAAAAATACTAGTTTTTCTGGTTCCACCGTAACTTACGGTGTCACCGTAAGTTACGGTAGGTCCTGGAAGTTTCTGTCTACCGTAAAACAGGGGTAAACCACCGTAAGCTCCTGACCTCTACCGTAAGTTACGGTACTTACGGTAGTCCCTGGAAATCCATCTTTTGTTTGTTTTGTTCATTACACTCAAACCCAAATCTCGGATTTCGCTTTTCTAACATACCAATACATTAAATTCTCGTATTTCTAATATGTTACATATGAACCAATATCAAAGATCAATCAATCATATTCCGGAACATTAACCATGCTTTATTTGATTATTCGACCCGTTTGGCTCGTCTAAGGAATCCTCCCATATGACGACTACCAACGAGTTCCAACCAATTTTGACCAATCATTGAATATAGCGACATCACCGTTTTAATTCAAAACAACCCTTATTCTAAAATTCAACTACGCATATTATAATCATCAACATTTACTTAACGTAACGGGTCAAGTTACATACCTTCAAAGCAAGCCCTTCAAACGTGCGTCCACACCGGTTTGCCCGCTAGATGCCCCGGCTTCCTTTCCTATAGAGTTCAATCACCTTATGTTTAGAACTCTTTGTTTCACATACATAACACACATTTTGTCATACATCATAATTATGCGTTTTAACTTAACAATTCAGTTTCAAACCTTCTTTGAGGCATTTCTACAAACACTATAAGGGCAGAATTTTTATATCTTTCATATTCAAGTTCATAGCTTGCTAATTAGCTAAATTAACATCAATAAAGCCTTCATATAGTATTTAAACATCATATTTTTCTGAAATCACTTTCTATGATCGAATTACACTAGAATAATCATTCTAAACCCTAGTGTTCATCTTCATCTTGTAAAACCCACAAACCACCTTCAAGGTGTTCATTTAAATCATTAAAATTATCCCTTTTTTAGTAAGGTTTATCCCCTTCAATCATACGGAAATTTCTATAATTTTTTTTGTTTCCCTCAGTCTCTAAATTGATATCTATAGTGACATGGTGAACAAATGGATATTCCTAACAACCTTTGAAGCTAAGAGAAAAAAAATGCAGTTGGTCATGTGAACTCAAATGGTTTTTCGTAATCAAGCCCAATTTGTGAAGTGAAAGAAATTTATTTCAGCTATGAAGTGAATCAAGTTCATTCTATTTAGGTGAAGAAGTAAACTCAGGTTCTAGATCGCCAAACAATTGCACCAAACGAAGATATCTAGCTATAAAGGTTGTACTCCAAATAATGGTACTTACCATCATTTTTGGTCTGTTATCCGATATGTTTGATAATGTCATTGAATTGTATGCCTGTTATATGTTTGATAAACTGCCTGTCATTGAATTTTATTCATGTTACATCTTTGATAAAATGTTGTCTTTTGATGTAAGCTATTGAAATTGGCCAGCCTTTTACAGAGTTATTGAATGTCTAGATATTTTTATGGCTAGGATTTGGTCTTGGCAATGGGAACCTAACAGAATGAGAGGGATCATGCCCGTTCAACTATCCAAGGCAATTCATTCGGCTTTCTAATGGACCAGGCTTGAAATATGTGTCAAAACAGGAAAGTGGTTGGGTTGGCCCACTAGAACTTACAATCCTTTATATTTTGTACATTATTTCCTTACCAATCTCCTTACTAATTATACTGATGTAACACAGGTAATTTCATGTTAACAAAAAAACATACCCGCCGCGAAGCGCGGGCGCTATCTACTAGTTTTATACAAAATATGTGTTTTCGACTATAAAAAGGTTAAAAAAATGTACTTTTAATTGTTAAACACTCAAACAAAATTATACAGTTAATAAATATTTAAGTAAAATTATATCAATAGGGGAATGTTAATGTACAATATTCCTTAACGTGCGATTGTATGATATGAAATTATGCATCTTATAAAACTCAAAACCATAATCATGCATGAACAAAAACCATAAATCACACATGAATAAAAATCATAACCATGCGTGATTATGGTTTTTCTTCACGCATGATTATGTTTTTTTGTTCATGCGTGATTGAGGTTTTGAGTTTTATAACATACGTAATTTCATATCATACCATTGCACATTAAGGAGTATTTTACATTTACAATATATATGTATATATAAAAGCTAACACTGCCTTTCAAAAAATCTTATCTTACTATATAATAAAGTAAACTTATTTGAGGACACGTGTCGCTTGATGATGGCTCCTTTGCCTTCTTTTCCCGCTTAATGCCCGTATCTATTATTTGGGTCAACACCCAGATCCATGGATAGTTAAATAACTTGACCAGAATTTCCAATACCCTAAACCCACCTCGCTACACACCGTATTCTTCAAGTTCTAATCTTCCCTCACAAACCCTAACATCCAAATCCAAATCTAAATCCGATCCTCACTCTCAATCAATACTGTGAAGATACTTGCTATACATCGTATTCATGATGTTTTGATGTTCCCTTACAAAGCCTAACATCCAAATCCGATCATCTCCCTCCAACAACACTGCGAAGATCTTCCATTTTCGTTTTGAACCGGTAACTTACGATCAACTGTCTGTATTTTGCACATAATATATGGTTTGATTGATGTTTTAATAACATGTCTTTGTTGAATTGTTTGGTTGCTTAGCTTGAGTAGAATTGATCTGTAAGATCTGTGTATAAACTAAAATGGATTTTTGTTTATTGATGTGTTTTTATGTATTTTTATATAATTGTTGATGAAGAAATAATGAAGAAATTGGCAAATTAAAAAAGGATTCCGTTTAAATGATGATTGATGTGGCAAGTGAGCAACAACAAAGATCATATTCTGGGTGTGAGTGTTAAAAAGTGTTTACTTATATATTCCATGGAACTTGAGATGTAAAATGTGTGTAAATCTTTCATTCGAGTTTCAACCTCGAGGCATGTTGATGGGAGTTGTATGGACATTTGAAGGTGTTGAAATTGCTTACTACAAGTCAACTGGTCCTTTCACTTCATCATCGGTATGTATACTTTGTTTTGCTGTGTGAGAGTAGAATTGATGTGGCTGAGTGCTGTTGCTAATCTGCTGTACACCTGTGTTTGTAAAAATTAACCCAAGCGTAGACTAAATTTTTGAACATCTAGCAACAAAATAAGCCATTTTAAACTTAAGTTGTATTTAATATTGGTGTTAATGGGTCGTGTTTGTGGGTTGATCAGTCGAACATGACATGAACTCGAATATATGTTAGACACATGACACGTATTCGCTGTTTTGACACAAACACAACCTATTTTACCCCAAAAAGAGTTTGCATGATCATACTCTGAACTTATAAATTAACAATCCGAAAGTAGAATTATGTAATTACATTTGTACTGTAAATCTAATGTTCATTTCTCTTTTTAATCTTCACCTAACTATATAGGTAAACATGTTTGCATGAAACAATACTGAATTTGATTTACATGTGAGTAGTACATAAGAATAACAACTTTATTTTTTTCAAAAAATCTCCCGTTGAATATTTGAAAGCTTATACAATATCTCTGTGGTAATTTTCACGAGCCCCAACACTAATGGGTGTGTGAAACGAGCAATACTTCTAATTAAAGCCAGTTTAATGAACGGCGGTATGGTAAACTATTGGGAGGAAGGGGAGATTAATATAGATAACTAGACTCTCCCTCAAATTTATCCATAATGATTTAACAATGTTAAAAACTGATGAACCACTTGTAAGAAAATATTCAAAATCTTTTCTCATTTAAACACAAGCTCCCCCTCATCACATGCTCATCAAGTTTAGCACTTAGAATTTTGAAAATCAGCTCTCCAACATCAGTTGTCCAAAATCTTTTTGAATTTTTCAAAATTTATGTTAAAACACACTAAAATCTTTTTGGTTTTTTTTAATGAAATGAAATGCAATAAAGAAATATTTACAGACAATATTTTTGTGAGTTTGTGTAAGAGGATCATATCAGTTTTTGACAAGTCACAAGTACCGTTGAGCTTAGTTACACATTAAGAATTAAACAATTCACTTAGATTACCGATATACTGATCCACTTAAATTCTCACACAAATTTCAACTGATTCCGGATATGAATTAGGTGTATTAAGGACTTAAACTCATTCATGTGTCCCACCTCTTGAATATACTCCCGTATCCAGATCCGAATATTCAGTCTTACAGGTGAGTATACCACAAATGATATCTGTAAGGGGTTAGATGCGAAAACCGTGAGAGCTCAGGTCAGAACTTCCGTTCAGCAGAGATATGACGGTTTCGACTTTTGGTGGGTCCCCTTTAGAGGATCTTTTTTACAACAGCACATGATTTGCATTTTTTCAATGTTTAATCATTTTTTATGCTGAGGGCGGGCTTTTATTTCAAGCAAGCGTAAAGTATTCTCCGGGGACTAGGCCATTGCTTCCGCAAAATCAGAAGTCCCGGGATAATACCCCAGATATCACTGAGCATAAAGACCTACCTAGTATCTCAGAAAGAGGGACCTTTCAAACAAAATTTCAGGGGTTACCTATATATCCAAGTAGTGTTCCCCACGAAATAAGCAAGTTTGAATTTAAGTTTATATCCCGAAAAAAGCTTACTAAATGTGTAAAAACCTATCGGCATATCATCAGTGAGACCGTTTAACGCTATTTAATCATTACATTTCTTTAACATACTGTAACTGTTTACTAATGTACTATCATTTCCTCTTTTTGACAACAAAACTCATTTTGCATTTTATCATGTTTTTGTCTTTTTCATATTTTCAAATGTTTTTGGATTTTCTGAAAATTCTTACTCCCCCTAAAATTCAAACACATTTAAAGAAATTTGAAAACAAACTGTAAAAATAAAGTGACAACTGATATCGAATCACTTCAATTCGCCATCCACTTGGCATAAACAATCAGAACTTCCCCTTACAACAAACTATTTTCCCATTGTGATTTCAAAACACTTAAGTTTGTTTTAATCAAATGGTTTTTCCGAAAAATTAGTTTTGTTTATTTTACCACTTGTAGATTAGGGATTCATCACATTGTTTTTCTCAAAATCACTTTTGAAAAATATAACAATTTTCAGTTTAAACAGCAATCACTACTAGTAGAAAATCAAGTACAACTTAATGTCCCTGATTTACCACTTGTTAGTCGAAATATCACCAAAAGTGAATTTCTCAAGAAAGATGCTGATTCCTGCTCCACACTTACAAACCTGGGAGCTCTGGCAAGTCAGGATTTTTACTCATGAAAAACTGTCATCCAAGCCTGACTAAACTTGGATGATTCCTTCTCAACTTCACTTGGGATTGGGCTGTAAGTTGCCTTCTTTGATTCGTAAAATTCCTTAACCCCTTTTGCCTTCCCATTTACCATTTTATCATAAATGTTTTTAACATTCCCATTAAATGTTTTCTCGACATCAAATTCTTTCTTCTCAGAATAGAATTGATTCGAGATCTCAACCTTTCCAATCTTTTGTTTAAAATTTTCAGCCCTCAATGGTGGAAAGTTCTCATTATCCATTGGAGGAACTGAGTTTTTCTCTTTAACCTCAACCTGTGGCTCATCTGACTTTGTGGAGTCAGATTCATCGCCATGTTTTACATTTGATTTCTTAACAATCCAAGCTTGGTTGTCAAGATTTCCCTTTTCTTGTAAAACCTTTTCGAACACTCACCAACTTCATATGTTGAATTTTCAAAAATTTTAAACCTTTCATTTGGTGGTTTAGTTTTATCAACAACTACTTCTTTGAGTTTTTCTAAGACTCCCTGTTTTGTGTTGGTTGCTTTAGGACAGTTCCAAGCTATGTGACCAACTTCTTGACACCTGTAACAGGTTCTTGTCTCTTTTCTCTGATGAGTTTCAGTTTTCTTCTTTTCAACAAGAAATTCCTGATTTGACTATCTCCAGAATAAGCTCTTCTTTTCATCCTCAATAGAAATACCTGAAACAAATTTTGTATTTTTAGAAATTTTCTCATTTTTATAATTTTCTAGTGGAATAAAACCGAGGCTTTTCTTTTTGAAGTTACCGTTATGGTTTGGTTTCTTTCGATAACCTGAACCAGAACTGTAACCCTTTTTCTTGTTTAAACGTTGTTGAATTCTTGATGTGTAAGGACTACGTTTTATAGAAAAATTTCCATCTTTTATTTCAAAAATATTAATTTCTGTCAATTTGAAAACCTTGTTTATCATTTCAGTTTTCACACCTCTTATTGGAAATTCTTTATCAAAATATAATTTGTCAGAATCATTCAAAGTATATGCAACTTCAAATGTTTCGTCATTCAAATTAGATTTTGACAACAAAAATTCTTTACTATACACCCGTTTTCCCGACGACTTTGAACTCTTTTCAGATGAACTCGAACTCTCGACTGATAAACACGAACTTTCTGACTCGGACTTTGACTCTGACTCCTCATCCTTATCCAACACCTGATCGACCATCCTTTTTATTAACCCAGACTCATGATCTATGTCGAACGTTGTGAATGTGATGTCAATATTGTCCGGTAATACATCGGTTATCTCGGACTCCAACTTTATATTGACTGCCTTTTTTACTTGTTCCTCATTCGGTTTTCTAGACGAATACCCTTCCCAAATTGGAGGCGGACACTTGTTATAACTGACACTCTGTTTCTTACCAGTATCCTTTTTCTTCGGCTTCTTGTCTTCAAACACTTCAAAACCTGCAATAGTTGGATAAATTCTGTCAATTAAGTAGTCAGAACTTGAATAACTTTTTAGTAATCGTCTGATTCTTTCATTTTCAACTTTTTCAATTTCCAACTCCTGCTTCAACTTAGCACACTCTTCAATGTAGTAATTGATCTCCTTTTGTTTGGACATCATTGTTGCATTCATCATCGTCAAAGCATCTTCTCTTTCAGAGTTTGTCTTCTGCAAACTATTCACAGTTTTGTTCAATATATCGTACGACTCTTTCACATTCTTGACATCAAACAGCAACTTCTCTTTCAACTTTTCAAGCTCACTAAACCTTTTATCTTTATCTTCACATTGTTTGCAAGGTTCCAAACATGTAAGAAAAGGTTTTGTGACTTCAACAATCTTTTCAATCTCCACAATCTTCTCGACTTCAACTACCTTTTCCACTTTAACAATCTTTTCAACAACCTTAACTTCTTTCGTTTCTTTTGCAGCTTTTCTCTCTTTAAGTTTCTTCAATTTTTCTGCAAAATAAAATTCAAAACTGTCAGAAGATAAATGAGTTTTTCCAATGTTTATCTGTTCAACTTCTTCATCATCATCACTAGTATCTGTTGAACTATTTTCATCTTGACTTTCTTCTTCATCAGATAACACTGCTATCCATTCTTTCATCAATTCTGGCTTTTGAACAATTTGAGCAATGAAAGCTTTAAACTCCCTATTCTCATCCACAAACTTATCCCAGCTGAATCCTGGAGCCATTTTCTCATCATCTTGATCAATGATACCATAATAAGCTTTTTTATTTACATCTTCAATCATTTTCCCATGAGCAGTTTGTGAATCTTTTTGTTGATGCGGTTGATGAGCAACTTGTTGATATATGGCTTTTCGATAGTAATCATGACCACCAAACGGATTCTTTGCTCCATTTGCTTCTTGATTTTTGCATTCTCTTTTGAAATGACCTTTCTCCCTGCATCGAAAACAAGTAACTTTAGATTTATCAAAACCCAAAGTAGAAACATGTGCATCCAAGAAATCATTTCTTCCTGTAATCATTTTAAATTTCTCAGCTCTCCTCAGAACACTTGCTAAGCACCACTTTATATCCATAAGCTCCAACTCCTCTGCATCAATTTGGTCATAATCTTCCTTGGTTAGCATAGGATTACCAATTCTTCCAGCAATCAATCCTTCATAAGATTCCAAAGCAATAACCAGTAATGCCATATGACTTTTAACAACTTCTTCAGAAAAATTCTGACCATTTTGAAGATGCAATGCAACATTGCACTGAATCATATGTCCATTACCAACATTTGCATTTTGAACACTTGGAGGATTAACATTTGAAAATCCACTAGTGTTGATTGAACTTTGACTGACTGGTCCAGATGAATTTCCTGCACTAAAAGCGGTTTGGATCTTTGGACTTGCTTCAAACTTCTCAACATTTCCTTTGTAATATAGCTTGATGTCTTGTTGAACATTTGAATTATTCATTCTTGCAATTTTCTGTTGTTCAAGATCTTGTCCCTCAAGCTTCTCAATGAATCGTGCAATTGATAATCTACTAAACTCTCCTGTATTTTTTAAAATCATGAGATATGTACCCCATTCTTTCTGAGGTAAAGCATCAGCTAACTTCTCAACCCATTCTGCTGGAGTTTTAGTAATTTTCAACTGAGACATGGTACGCACAAGATGACAATATCTCTCAATGAGAGTCTTTGTAGATTCACCTGGCATACTTGTAAACAACTCAAATTCTTTCTTTAGTAATGATTTTTTGATGTTGATCATTTCCGTACTTCCTTCGAATTTCTTCTTAAGTGCTTCCCATATTGAATAAGCACTTCCATCATGCTGAAGTAACACAAATATGTCTTCTTTGACAGCTTGTTGTAACAGACTAATCATCATTTTTTCTCCTTTATAACTATCTCTCTCTTTGTCTGAAAATTCTGAGATAATTTTATCAACATTCAAAGCGGTTTGTGGTCTAACATATTTTGTTTCAATGCTTTCCCAAGCTCTCAGATGGTTTGCCTGAACCCAATTCTCAAAATGATTTTTCCAGCCATGATATTCTTCAATTCCCATGAGTTTCGGGGGTTTTTGCAAAGTTCCAGTTTTGTTTTCCAAGTTCATGTTCTTAGCAATGTCAGCTGGACTAGTCGGGGATGTAGCAAATGCGTTATAGAACTCTTCTTCCATGATTTTTTTTTCGACAAAATAATATTATTCCAAATTAGCAAATTACAAACAAGTGGCAGGTAAACGGGCAACAAGCTGCGCCGCAACCCCCTTTTGAATTGCAAAACCAATCCATGATTCGGTAAAAAGTTTCACAAAACAGACACTCTCAAACGGAATAAGGTATTTCAAGCGAAATTACAACTCAAAGGGACAACCGATTCCAGGTTAAACATAAACAACCGCCACGAACCAGTAAACTGATTGGGTTTGGGTGATTCCTGTTCGATCGGATCACTTGGGTCTTGATGAGGTTCTGTTGTTTAGCACGTTATCATGTCGTCTCGATCAAAACTGCAAAACTTTTCAAAATAATCAAGTACCAAGACGATCAGGTCGCTGGGACGGATTGCCATCTGATCGAACAGCCACCCGATCAGAATGTACTTGAGGTTCAACACTTAAACTTTTTATCCAACTTTTCAAAGATCTGAACGTCGAATGGATTACCACCTGATCGGATAGCTATCCGATCGAACGGCCATCCGATCATGTGGCATTTGGAACTTCGACACTTGACCATTTTCAATTTTCAAAGATCATCAGTAACTAACGGATTGCCACCCGATCGGATTGCTATCCGATCGAGTGACCATCCTGTTGTGAACTTGTTCTCACTAAGTGTCCCGCTAATCGGATCGCTATTCGATCGAACGACCATTCGATCGACGACCTGAAGGGTAGAGATACTTCTCTGATTTCAAAATGCTACAACGAAAACTTCAAAGCCATCATACACAAACACATTCTTACCAACGAATGTCAATCCAATCGAATGGCCATCCGATCGGATTGCCATCTGATCAGATTGCCACTCGACACCTTGATCACTCTTACCGTTTTACGCACCGCTCATCGTTATGCTATCGTTGACTGTCCAGGCTAATCTCTCAGCGCTCCCTTCAATCCAAGACAGTGTTTACTTGTTAAACGCTATCTGTGAGTATACTCGAACCCTTTTTGCTTTACGCCCTTTTGGGTGTTACATACGTTACTTATTCTAAATCACAATCTACACACAACGCAAACACTATTTATACGCTGACCATTATTGCATGCTACGTGTTATTCGATGAATGCTTGTATGTTATGTTAACACAGTGATTGTTGCCTGACACCTTAGCAATGATAGTACTATAGTTTGGACTCAGCACCTGTCGTGGACAGGGGTTGTTAAGGGCTTTACTTCACGTGTCCCAGTGGGGATATGTGTTGCGCATTCTACAACTCGCAGTCACGTCTGTGCATATTTCTCTGTCGATAACCTACTTGCCTTCACTTTGTACATGTTACATGCTGGTTATGCGTAAACTATTTCGAACTCTATTATATCTACCAATTTATTTAATTGAATCTGAGTTGTCGGAACAGAACTATTTGTCTTTGAATTGTCTGTAATAACTATGCTACTTGTTATATCATGGTATGGGACGTGATGCTTAAATAATTGGTAATCGTAGTTGTTATGGAAACTCCTAGACAATCTGTTTCGCTCAGTGCCATTCCTCGATGTTTCCGTCATCGGTTGGGGTGTGATAGATTGGTATCAGAGCCATAACTATAGGGAATTAGGCAAGACTCGACCTAGTCCGGGCCGATGTCTTAGAAACAACCTAGTCTATAGTCTAAGTACCGATGGACCGACTTGTGCCTACCCTATAGGGGTTCGTACAAGCTTACTTGATATTCTCGCTCACACTCACGCTATACTATCACACTGCCTTTCCTAAGGCAGTCGCACTGCTCTGTTTTGAAAAATGAACGAGTGATTGGATTGAGATTAGGTGTGAAAACCGCAAACTCTCGATTAAATCACTTGTTCGACCGGCACTGCGTCGAATCAGGAGTGAAATCCGTACTTCGATGAGAATTCCTGTAAATAGAGGATGGTTCGGGTGTGATATGGTCTCCTCTGTCGTACTCAGGGAAGTGGATGACGTGGCGCGTCGTTATTCGTCCAGATAGGAGAATTGTAGCAGCGGTTGTCGGCCTGTCCTAGGATTATCTTGCAGGTCCAACTGGTGCCCGATTACTGGTGACACGTGTTGTCCTTTTTGTCTGGAGGAGCATCTTTGGTGTCACCTGCGATTTCTTCCAGAAGCTTCTGGATATGCTCTGCGGATGTAGGCGCCATGCTAGATAAAGGTGGTGGGGTCCTACCATGTGTGTATGGATTTGGGACTATACCTCTTCACGTCGTATCATGACAGAATATTAAACATAGTCATATTGAGTAGTATCATGATAGATTAATATTATCTATAATAAAAATATTAAATGACAAATTATTTTTAACAAGTCTTAATGAGCTTGAGGTGGGAGTAGGTGGACCGTAGATTCTAGTGTGAGACCCTAGGTAGACTGACCACACTTAAATTAAATTCACATGATAAGGGCTTAGGATTGGACTTGGGTTTAAAGTGGACAAGTATATTCGCAATCGCGGCTAACGCAAGTCTTGGTTTTAATTAATTATACCTATGCTTTTGACCCGAGTGATTATTTGTTTCTGATTCCGTTGCATAATTCTTTTTCGAGGACGAAAAAAGAGTAAGTGTGGGGATGTTTGATGTACTGTAAAGTACATATGTTTATAGTGTATATTTTGGTCAATTTTCAGTCGTTTCGAGTCTGTTTTAGGTTAGAATTATGATACTGCTGACGTTAAGCTTTGATTTCAGGTCCCGTAGCTTAAAGTGTTGAAAAACGAGTCAAAACGAGCAGTTCGGAAGAAAAACGGGATTTGTACGCGCGTCGGAAAGGCTGGAAATCGAAATATAATAAAAAAATCAAGAAAATCAGGAAAGGAGGGCGCCGCGCGACGCGACCCCCCCCCCCCCTTGGCGTCGCGCGAGGGTATTAATTTCGGAAAACATGTTGGCTGCTAGGGTTTGGTTTTGTTAATTCCCAAGAAACCTGATTAGAACCCTAATTTACGAAATTAGAGACTTTTGGAGCGATCTTGGAGCATACTTTGAAGGCGATTGGAGATTTCAAGGCACGGGAATCATAGGTACGAGTCGAAGTTGAAGAATCGAAGAATCAATCGGGTTTTCTAATCCCTTGTTTTGTCGATTACTTTCTTAGAACTTTGTTACAATGAATTCTGTTTTAGACATCTTTGTTTTGTTTTCATTCACTGAGATGCTTGGCTAATTTTATAAACCACCTAGACTATGATGAATGGATTAATATAAAGATTTTACCGGTTTTGTTATTTGCATGATTGTTATGGGTGATTGTGTGTAGTAAGAGGTTTGATTTAATGGTTTGATGTGTATGCGTACTTTGAATTGGTTTATTGTTATTACTTGCTTCATATGATTCTTAGTGACGGTCTATATCACAACGTAGAGTCATATTAGGGTTTAGGGTTTCGGTGAGTGTCTATATCACGTTAGAAAACCTTCACTCTTTAGGGATAATCGCGCGATAACCTCTAGAAGTAAGTGGTAATAATTTGCTAAGTCTTAGTGTTCTACTAGTCCTAATACCTGGGAAGTGAGGGGCTATTGGTAGGTCTTACCTGGCGAATTGCTTTAGATAGGCCTTGGGAAAGGTTATGTCTTGGTTTACCTGTCGGTCTTATTAGTCTATCAAGTCAAACTAATTACTTCAAACTACCCTAGATCTAGGATTGGGAAAGAATAGGTCAACATTAGGGTACTTACACAATAATTAGACAACTGGGAAGAAGTCTAATAACCGGTAGGATTAACGGCCTAGGTAGTGTCACAGGTTTCTCCTTGAGAAGGGTCGAGGGGCCTCGTTGGTTCTTAATAGGTTTAGTATTTTAAGATCCCGGTTCCATAACTCGTGCATTTAACTTATTCGGTAATCTCTTAAAAATAATCCAGGATTCTTGTCTAGGTGGTCCTGTTCTCATATAAGTAAAGTCCACAGTCTTCATTTGTTTTTAGTCTAGTTTTAGTTTAATTTAGTAGTCTAATATAGATTTCCTAGTTTTTCAGTAACCCCCCCCCCCCAAACAAATAAACAAGTTAAGTCGTGTCCGTCAGTGTCTGTCAGAGTCTAGTTTACGTAGTTTATAGAGTCTCGTGGTTCGATATCCGGACTTCCTAGGTTATACTACATTGATCGGTACACTTGCCGATTGTGTGGTTTTAGGTTGAGTCTAGATTTAAAGCTTTTTAGTGTCTAGCTTAGAGAGTCTAATATAGTTAATTTTTATAGTCTGTTTAGCACACATCAATCGGCAATTGGTGATAGTTGGGATTATTTAAAGAATGGTTAATTTATTTATTTATTTATTTGAAAGACAACTTAAACAATCATTGTAACTAATCTTGTCAATACTCAAAAGTTGGAGGATTTAAATGGTTTATTTGTATTTATATTTTATTTTAGTAGGAAGATTAGGATTTATACTAGTTTTACTTTATTTGGTTTCCTTATAGGAGTAGGTTACTTGTTCTCCAATGGGGTTGTTTAGTATAAATAGGGGATTATATGTTTAGGGTTTATGTATCTCCAATCAGTGGCGGACCCAGGAATTATTTGCTGGGGGTGCGGATGAGTGGCTCAAGCATATTTTCAAGGGGTGCGGTCGGGGTTTTTGCCTAAAATATACACTAATTTTTTTTTTCAAGGGGTGCTCCCGCCCACCTTGGGCATAACCTAGGTCCGCCCCTGTCTCCAATTTTAGTCAAAGAGTTTTTCTTATGTTGAAGAAGGCTTGATTTACAACAACCGGTATGAAAGTCGTTCATCAATTTGGTAAGCTTGTTATCATTAAGCAAGTATGGCTCAACCAAGTAATCAGGCGTAAATAGGGGAACTAAAGAGAAGGAAAAAAGGTTACTGCGATAAAGAAAGCAGGTGCAAGAGGGTTTGTTGATGAAACAACATCAGTAGGTATCGAGGTTGTGATTAACAACAGCAAGTCCGTAACAATCAAGGAGCATTGATTGCATGCTTGATCAAAGGAGAAAACTCAGGTGTAATGCAGTGTTAGATCGGATCAACAGCAGACTTCAAAGGTAGTGAAGTGGCGAATTTGATCAAGGTGGAAAAGAAAAGATGTCATGTTTGTGGTTGATGGTTCAAGTGCTTGGACAAGTTCTGGGTGTGATCCCAAAGGGGTCAGAAAACAGGGGTGCGGTGTTGTGTCGGTTGCGGCAAAGGTGTTAAGGCAAAGCGGACACAAGAGACCGAGTATTAAGGTGGAAGAATTTCGTGTCTTACTTGGTATTCAAGACCTCGGAGGAACTTGATAGGATTAGGAGGTGATTGTTGGAACTAATCTTGTCAATACACAAAAGTTTGAGGATTCAAATGGTTTATTTTATTTTGAGAAAAATGCAATTTGCGTCCCTGTGGTATGTCCCAAACATCAAACTGAGCCCCTAAATTCATTTTTTGGTTTTTTGAGCCCCTGACTTTATGAATTCTTAACAGTTTGAGTCCCTGCCGTCAGTGTTCCGTCAGTTTGACCGTTTGACAGTTGTGAAAAGTCCTTTATGCCCTTGACCCTTAACATCTTCTATACTTAATCTCAGTTCATCATGATTCGAACAGTTTCATCACACTTCTCAACCAAATCTGTCAAGAAAATCTCTCCCATCTCCCAACACCGATTATCATCATCATCATCTTCATCTTCATCTTTCGAACAATACATCTTCATCTTCATCATCTTCATCAGCATCATCATCTTCATCTTCATCGATAACAATCCAAGGTAAAATCACATACCTAAATCGCATCGATAACATGATTCTTGTGGATTTTTGTCTCGGATATCAAAACAGAGGTTTGGTTTTGTTTGATTCTTGTGGGTTTTTGTCTCGGGTATCAAAACAGAGGGTTATCTTCTATACGGTAAAATCACAAACCTAAATCACATAGATAACATGATTCTTGTGGGTTTTTGTCTCGGATATCAAAACAAAGGTTTGGTTTTGTTTGATTCTTGTGGGTTTTTGTCTCGGGTATCAAAACAGAGGGTACTAAATGGCTGCGGATGTAAAGAGGTTTTTGATTCCTATGGTTTTGTTTGATTCTTGTGGTTTTGTTTGATTTTTGTTTGAATGTGTTTTGGTTATGAATACGGTACTAAATTCAAAACAGAGGTTTTTTAATGTGTTTTGGTGTTGATTCTTGTGTAGTTATTTGAACACATCAATATTGATACTTGAAATGTGTTTTGGTGTTGATTCTTATGTAGTTGTTTGAGAACTGTTTAAAAAGAACAGTTTCGGATTGATGTGTTCCTCATTTGAATGTGTTTATATTGGATCAGATTGTGAATTTCGGATTGATGTGTTCCTCATTTGAATGTGTTTATATTGGATCAGTTTCGGATTGATGTGTTCCTCATTTGAATGTGTTTATATTGTACAGAATGGCTGCGGATGTAAAGATACACAAAACACCAACTACGAAGGCGAGAACACTTGACAACCTCCTAGAAGATGGTGCGATGCACATAAGGAAGTGATTGATAAGAACGATCAATTGCATATGAATGAATACAACCCCAGTGGCAGATATGTAAGTAGCGAGCTCTGGAATTTCAAGGAAAATCGAAGAGCTATACGAATGAATATAACCCCAGTGGTAGATATGATGTTTAGCTACACTGGGGTTATATTCATTCATATCTGCTACATTCCGAAGTGCACCCGTCAGTAAAGATCCACAATTGCTTGTGGTGACGTTTTGTCTCTGTATTGTATGTTACGGTCTTTTGTTATCGAGTCTGTAAGTTCCGTCATGTCTACGAAGTTGGTATGACGTTTTGTCTCTGTATTGTATGTATTCAAAGTTTACATTTAATATACAATTTAGGCTTTAATAATTTGTTATATATAGTATACATTTAATTATTGGATTGCATTTATTAAAAAATAGTTAATTATTAGATTGCATTTAATTATTAGATTGCCTTTATTTAAAAAGAGTTAATTTGAATTATTAGATTTCTTAACAAAAAAGCAAGAAAAGAATTTAGGGGCTCAGGTTGATATTGCACTCATATCATAGGGACGCAAAGTGTTATTAATATATGCCAAAAGACGGTCTTACCCCTGGCTCAAACAGTCAAACTGACGGCAGGGACTCATAGTGTTATGAATTTATAAAGTCAGGGGCTCAAAAAACCAAAAAATGAATTTATGGGCTCAGGTTGATGTTTGGGACATACCACAGGGACGCAAATTGCATTTTTCTCTTTTATTTTCATTATATTTTAATAGGAAGATTTAGGATTTATACTAGTTTTACTTTATTTGGTTTCTTAATAGGAGTAGTTACTTGTTTTCTAAGGAGTTGTTTAGTATAGATAGGGATTATATGTTTATCTACCATTCGAAAACATAAAGTATTATCCAACTCTTGGATAAAGGCAATTTTGTTAAAGAATGGGTAGTTATATAAATACGCTGAAAGAGTAGAGTTAATTAAATGATTTAAAAGAAAAATCATTTTCACTTTTAGAAGTTAATGGTTGAAGAAAAAAATAAAATTTGGAAGATTAAACTTTATATATATATATATTTTTGTCTCTAGAATCTAAATATAAACTTAAAAAAAAAAACCCTTAAACAGGTTGACAGGTTAACCCACTCATTAAATGGGTTGTATTCAAGTTAACACAATTATTAAACTGACCGTGTTAAGGTTGACCAGTTAAGTAAAACGGGCCGTGTTAGCCAACCCAAAACTTTTTTTTTCGTGTCATGTGCGGGTCGTGTCAGGCAGGGGCGAAGGATAAGAGGGGCGGGGAGGGGCGCCCGCCCCCCGAATTTTTCGCTCAGTAGTGTTATATATGTAGTTTTCGTATAGAAATTTGTGGGTATATACGTTTTCGCCCCCCCCCCCCCCCCCCCCGGTTCTATAGAAATTTTTGGGTATATACGTTTTCGCCCCCCCGGCCGAAAAATTCAAGCTTCGCCACTGGTGTCAGGAATTGTCACCGCTAAATTACGATATACACCCCAAACTTATGCATGCAACTTAAGATCATGTACACATGTGAATGCATTGATCAATTAACAAGCTTTGATTGGACCTAAATATGTGCAGTTAGGTTCCAAATGATGAAATAAATATGCATGTGTGATCATAGCTGTTTAATAGAGTTGTGGCATTGAAGTGGTGATCAAAGTGCTGAGTTGATTGTAAATCATAAATCTAAGTTAATGTAAGTATGCATCAAAACTTACTTTCAAACTCACTATTCATGCATAAACTTATCAAAACTCACTAACTTATATATGCCTAGTGTTGAGATATATTTATGTTATGGATGTATGCCAGTTGGTGTTTTGAAAAGTTTTTGTAACTGAACCGGTCATTCATCAAAACTAATTTTGAATATATTTAAATATTACATAAGATATAAATACTATATTAAATTAAATTGAAAGTTTAAAAGATAAAATTGTGAATAAACTTTTTAAAAATAAATGAGATTAAGGTGCTATTTGTTTTTTCTGCAGGAAAAGGTTTGCAGTCTGCGGACCACATCTGCAAGCATCTGCAGGAGAAGAGGGTGGGAGGTGGTGGCAGAGTGGAGGTGGCGGCAGGTGAGGGTGGGACTTGGGAGGTGGTGGCGGAGTGGAGGTAGTGGCAGAGGATGTGGTGGTGTCTGCTGGAGTGGAGGGAGAAGAGGTTGTGCAGACCTTAGAAGACATGGGTTCATGTCTGTTTGAAGCAGAGGTCTCGCAGACCTTTTTTAATGAAAGGTCTGCGAGAAAACAAACAAGCTGCAGACCCTTATGTCTGTGCGTGGTCTGCGTGGCGCAGACATAAGAGGTTCTGAAGTGCTTCTAGCAAAAAACAAACACCACCTAAATGAATTTGGAGTGTATTTTGTTCATCTACATAGAGATAAAACATTAAGATTCTTTCTGGAATAGTTGACAAAGGATCTGTCATTTGCATGAGAGGTCTTGGGTTTAACTCCTATGTCGTCCTAGAATACGAATATTTGTGAAATATGGTTTATTCGTGTGGTAGGACTGTAATTATACTGTTATTAGGTTCACTATTGTATACGTAACGTAAGACGTAGATGAATTCGAACCTGTACCGACACGTATTAGAAAATCGAGGGGGTCAAAGAGATATTCTATGGACTCTTTAGAGGGGGGGGGGGGGGGGTGCAAAAGTGCCAACTTTGAAACTTAAGGATTAAAAGACAAAAAAACAAAACTTAAGGGACCAAATGTGATCAACAAACAATTTGATGGCGAACAAAAAGTGACATGGCCGGACCAAAACCATAAAAACCCACGAATTTATAACACCAAGTGAGAAGTGAGTCACGTGACGTAAAATGCAGATGAAGTCGAACTTATACCAACATGTGTTACGAAGTCGAAGAGATATTGTAGAAAACAAAGGGGAAAGGTGATAAATTTGAAACTTGACGTAAAATGTAGATAAAGTCAAAGTTATCCCATGCATGGTTTTTAGTGTCCTTAATGTCACGGGCCAAATATTTGAAGGTGTTGTGGGTTGTGCTTGAACGCTTTGGTTACTGGCTAGTACTGGACTTTATCGGGGGACGGAGTCAGTGTCAATGAAGAGGTGTACGTGCCTAGTCGTGCAAACGACGAACGCACCACTGGTCGAGAGCTGGCGCCACTCTCCTAATGAGTCCAAGACAAGACAAGACGAAACCAAAAGAACATGTAGAATATTTTCGAATGCTTTTGAGTTTGTTTTTGGGTTTCTAATCACTGTACACCCACTTAATATTGTTAATTGTGTATGTAATGCATCTAACCCATGTTTAAAGATGAAGTCAAAAAGTAGAGTGTATGGAGGAGATCAAGCTTCATATAGAATAAGATTCTGAGATTTTGCAAGGCAAAGCAAAAGTAGAAATATAAAATATTGCAAAGAGTTCACCCCAAAAGATCTACAGGATTCATACAACTTAAAAAAAAGGTTAATACTTGTAAATTTAACAAAATGGGGCTTTGTGACAAGTCTAGAAAACCAACAATGAAATGGCTTGAAAATTATTGCTTCCTTCCCCTGCCTTTTTTGGGAGGCTGCGCTATTTGTTCTTTTCCGGCGACCTCCGTTATATCAGCTGCAAAAACAAGAGAGAAAGTTAGCGACAGTTTGTTATTCGCACAAGCCAAAAAAATGTATTTACATAAAGACGGGAAGGAGATGGAGAGGAAGAGATGGGGGGGGGGGGGGGGGGGATGGTAAGTATTTATTGAGAGTCAACCGGATAACGCACATGCATGTAGCGCATAATACATAACCATAACTAGTGGGGGATAGAAACGAAGGTGAATACATAACCTTCTTGTGTATCACATTCAACATGCATTTTGCGGTTCTCAACATATTATTGACTCTGGAACGAACGTTCGATGTACATGTGTGTGCATATGTATGTATGTGTGTGTATAGAGAGAGAGAACAATGATGAAAATAGCTATGGTATTTTCGTAATACATTGTCTTAATTGTTCCTACAACAGACAATATTAAAAAATTCAAGATGGCATTTGTACATCAGTCTTGATCTCTGCTTTTCATGTTATAAACCCTACTAAAGGCATAAATCACGACATCCAATATCATGTTATAAGCCTTATGCAGTCAATAGCGTGCTATAGCGGTTAGCGGACCTCAGGGTGTGTAGCGGTCCAAATAGCGGTGGCCTATAGCGGTTCCGCTATTAGCGGCGCTAAATACTGCTATTTGGAAAACCTATATAGCGGGTTTAAAGCATCGATTTTAGCGGTATTTTGATATCAGCCCAATAATAAGGAAAAGCCCACATAAATCATACTTTTGTTAAATAAACCCATAACAGTAGAGAACCAAATGCAAAATAAAACCTAAATCTATTATGTACGACCAATTGAAACCTAAATTTATTATGTACGACCAATGTCGCTGGACGCACACTGGTTCTTCTGAGTTCGCTGGAAGCTGTTCATCTTCTGGAAGACATTACTACTAATATTTGGAATGATATTACTATGAATTTTGATATTACTATTAAAAAAAATTTCAAAGATATAGTTACATATATATATAAAAATACATAAATTATGCATGGTATAAAAATTACCGCTATACCACCGCTATAACCTATATATCATATAGCGGACCTTGACCGCTATTCGATTTTGGACCGCTATAACTGCATAGGCCGCAAAATGGGTTGGTCAGACGGTGAGGTCAACGTGGAACTGGGTCAAAATGGAGTCTTAGTTCCAGCCAAAACCGGTCAGACTGACCCCCAAACAGTTTTGTAATTTTTATATATCTTTATATGTGTTTCAATATGATTATAGAAACGAAATCATGCAAAGGAGAAAGTATTAAAAAGAAAGAAATTAAGAGGAAAGGGTATTGGTAATACTTTCAGGACCGCGAGCCATGAGGGTGAAGAATATGTTGTTGAGCTTCTCCATCTTTTTAGCATCTTGTGCCTGATCTGTTTTAAACTTCAGACACTGCAACAAATACACCATGAAAAGTGGGTCAATTAGGGTTATGTAATCATTTACTCTAATGATCAAACTGGTAAAAGAAATTAACTACTTTCATCTTTGTAATCAATGGAAATGGGTCATATACTTTTTATCCAAAAAATTGGATTGTTAAATAATACAATACGTGTGATCAATTTCGACAGACTAATACAGATGAAGATGATTTTTACTTCAATTCCACCTTCTTAGAAGGTTCAGTTTACCAAAATACAGATGAAGAAATGCTACGATTGTCACTAAAGTAGTTAAAGTTTGGCCTTGGAGGGCAAAAACGACAATAGTTTGTAAAAGCCTAATAAAGTGTAAAGATAAGTCGAATACAAAGGGTTATATGATATTCAACAAAAACCATGATTATTCCCATCAAATAAATCTAAATCTTATCAGTAGTAGCCGTATATGGTGTTTCTTTTACATAGATATGACAATTTCAGTACCAGTACCGTACCGATCGAAATTCGGTACCTATTTTTTGGCATTTTCGGGATCGGTATTTCCGGTTCGGTACGGTACCGGTATATTAATTTTTGGCGTCAAATACCGTACCGTACGAACATTTTTGGTACTGGTACCCACTTTTGGGGATTTTCGGGATCGATACAGTTCGGTACCGAGCTCATCCCTACTTTTAAGAACTCAAATCCAATGATTTGAACATAGATTTCAATATGAAAAGGCAACCTACTTTACCTCAATTGAGCACAAAGTATAGTGATAGGAATATGACCCCTGAATCACCGGTTCAAATAAAACGATAAAATACAGGATAGAGCTAAAGCCCGTTTGTGATACAGAAATCACCACACAAACAAGCAATAGGGCAAACCTAAACCAAGATAGGATACAGATACACCACCTAGCTCTGAATAGGATCCAAAGAACACCGTCTAAGATGCCACACTTAAACTAGCAATGGAAAATGAATTCACCTCAAAATCCAATGAGAGAAAATTAACCAAAAGAAATTCTTTACTCAAAACAAAACTCACTAACTTCTATTCGTAAAACTGAAGTGAATTACATAAAGAATTCCTAAAACTAATAACTACCCACTAACTCCATTAATCTAAATATAACATAAAAACAAAAATAGAAAATAAACAAAAGAAAATTGTAAACAAATAAGCTAAAAATGGAATTAGAGTAAAGTGGGACGTGGCTTAAATAATTGTGGCATCCAAAAACTAAAATCTTGACCCATTGTTTTTGTTGTTGACCCATATTCGGCTACCAAACCCCTATCATTAATGATAGGAGTAAGACCCCGAATCACCGGTTCAAATCAAACGATAAAAAGAAAAGATAGAACTACGACTCATTTGGATACAGATTCACCACCAAACGAAACCGTAGGGCTGCGATTTCCAACCGAAGATACAGATACACCACTACGGTTAGAGAATCGTGTCTAAGTTCACCACCCATCACCACGGTTGAGCTAGCATAGACCATTAATTTTAACCCATGATCCACTGAGATAAAATCAACACAAAAGTGTTCACAATCTAAAAACTCTCTGCCCCTTTTTTTCATTTCATCTGATCATATATAGAGAACAGTTACAAGAGTATTTTTAGGAACTAAAAACAAACTGACCCACTAACCCATAATCTCTAAATCATAAGTTTTAATTAAATAAAAGTTAAAAGACACATGCATGGAAAATGAAAACAAAGTAATTGAAATAACATAAATGGAACATAGTGGCCTTCATGGAGATCACGGCTTGTAGGGGAAACAAAAGTAACATAGCAACTTTGACTTTGTTGACCTGATGTATAACATATAGGAACAAACAACTCCACCTTAATTGCATTTTCATCTGAAATTTCAATCTTTATAGAATTTATTTCATACCAACATATTACATATATCTTGTGAAAGCATGTATATTTCTTAACATGTCTAAAAAAGAGATGTTACATTATTCTTTTGTGATCTGCTATTTTAGTGCCAAATCTTGTAAAGCAGAAAAAAAAACATAAAGATAGCGATTACCCAATGTGTGTTATACCTTCTATAGTCATGCCAGACAAAAATCACGTATGAAGCCTTGACATACGCCAATTTCCTGGGTGTTTTATACCTCATGGCTATAAACGTGTTTTTGTCTAAAATGGCTATATAGGTAGACAAGCCATAGGAAATGGCTACTTTCGTGATTCTCTCAATCAGAAAACATATAAACTTCATCACTAAGGGGCTGTTTGGCAACATCTGAATGGTTAAGTGCTGAACCAGTAAGAGGTCTGAACCAATAAGTGTTGAACCAGTAAAAGGTCTGAACCATTAAGAGTCTGTATAATGCTTAACCGTTCAGAGGCAAATGTCTGACCAATTCAGATTAGAGGTCTTAACCATTCAGACTCTGTATAATTCTTAACCATTCAGAGGCAAATGTCTGAACCATTCAGACATCTGCTCGTGAAACAAACAGTCTGAACCATTAAGTGCTGAACCAGTAAGAGGTATGAACCATTAAGAGCCTCATTAAGAGGTAAACAAACAGCCCCTAACTTAGATGACCATGACACCACATGAGTTAACTGTTAACAACCTCACTAATATTAAGACTATAAAGCCAACTCAACAGTGAAAATGCTTCTTTTTCACTGTTGTGTTAATTGGGAAAAGGTCAACTCGAGTGTAAGTTCAACTTCTTATTTGACATTTTTGGGCACCTTGTAATAAATTTACAAACTTAACAACTTTTACACGATTTCTTAAATCTTTATTTTTGCTTGCTCCAAAAAATATTATTATTGAACTTTAATTTCAGTTTATTTCTAGCAGGTTTACTGTACAAGACATCCTATATAATAATCCTTTCTTATTTCATTCATAGCAGTCAAAGATGACAAAGGCACCCAGAAAATGTAAGGCAAAAGTCCGCAATTCACACCAAAGCGCCTAGCGCAGCAAGGCACAAAAAACCGGAAAAAACTGTCATGAACCTGCAAAAAACATATCTGAACCAACCTAAACTAGTCTAAAGCAGCCAAAAGCAGCCAAAAACAAGTCTTATACAGCTAAAAAAGGCCTGTTTGGCACCTTACTTGTCTAAGGTGAGTGTTTTTAAGCACCTTGCGCCTAGAGGTGTACAAATCGTTTTTTTTAAACCGGTCCGGTTTTTAACCGAACCGGTTATTTTTGTGTGTGTGTGTGTGTGGGGGGGGGGGGGGGGGGGGGGGGGGGTTACTTCAAATCCACCTTCTTAGAAGGTTCAATTCACCAAAATACAGATAAAGAAATGCTATGATTGTCACTAAAGTAGTTAAAGTTTGGCCTTGGAGGGCAAAAACGACAATAGTTTGTAAAAGCCTAATAAAGTGTAAAGATAAGTCGAATACAAAGGGTTATATGATATTCAACAAAAACCATGATTATTCCCATCTAATAAATCTAAATCTTATCAGCAGTAGCCGTATATGGTGTTTCTTTTACGTAGAGATGACAATTTCAGTACCGGTACCGTACCGATCGAAATTCGGTACCTATTTTTTGGCATTTTCGGGATCGGTATTTCCGGTTCGGTATGGTACCGGTATATTACCAAATTTTGGCGTCAAATACCGTACCGTACGAACATTTTTAGTACTGGTACCCACTTTTGGGGATTTTCGGGATCGGTACGGTTCGGTACCGAGCTCATCCCTACTTTTAAGAACTCAAATCCAATGATTTGAACATAGATTTCAATATGAAAAGGCAACCTACTCTACCTCAATTGAGCACAAGTATAGGAACAAACAACTCCACTTTAATTGCATTTTCATCTGAAATTTCAATCTTTATACAATTTATTTCATACCAACAGATTACATATTTCTTAACATGTCTAAAAATGAAATGTTACATTATTCTTTTGTGATCTGCTATTTTAGTGCCAAATCTTGTAAAGCAGCATAGTTATTAAAGGCGCGAGGCGCACTCAGGGCGATTTGTTGGGCCCAGGGCTTTATTTGCGCCTTGGCGCGCCTGGGCGCTCGCTTTAATAACTATGACTTGAAGCATAGTTATTAAAGGCGTGAGGCGCACTCAGAGCGATTTGTTGGGCCCGGGGCTTTATTTGCGCCTGGGCGCTCGCTTTAATAACTATCTAAAGCAGAAAACAAAACAAAAAAAAGATAGCGATTACCCAATGTGTGTTATACCTTCTATAGTCATGTCAGACAAAAATCACATATGAAGCCTTGACATACGCCAATTTCCTGGGTGTTTTATACCTCATGGCTATAAATGTGTTTTTGTCTAAAATGGCTATAGAGGTAGACAAGCCATAGGAAATGGCTACTTTCGTGATTCTCTCAATCAGAAAACATTTAAACTTCATCACTAACTTAGATGACCATGACACCACATGAGTTAACTGTTAACAACCTCACTAATATTAAGATTATTATAAAGCAAACTCAACAGTGAAAATGCTTCTTTTTCACTGTTGTGTTAATCGGGAAAAGGTTAACTCGAGTGTAAGTTCAACTTCTTTTTTGACATTTTTGGGCACCTTGTAATAAATTTACAAACTTAACAACTTTTACACGGTTTCTTAAATCTTTATTTTGCTTCCTCAAAAATTTATTATTATTGAACTTGAATTTCAGTTTATTTCTAGCAGGTTTACTGTATAAGAAATCCTATATAATAACCCTTTCTTTTTTCATTCATAGTACTTGATAGTAGTCAAAAAACCAGAAAAAAACTGTCATGAACCTTCAAAAAACATATATGAATCAACCTAAACTAGTCTAAAGCAGCAGAAAACCAGTCTAAAGCAGCCGAAAACAAGTCTTATACAGCTAAAAATGGCCAGTTTGGCGCCTTACTTGTCTAAGGCGAGTGTTTTTTAAGCACCTTACGCCTAGAGGTGTACAAATCGTTTTTTTTTTAACCGGTCTGGTATTTTCGTGTGTGTGTGTGTGTGGGGGGGGGGGGGGGGGGGGGACCGGTTCGGTTTTTAACCGGTTTTTCACGATGGGAACTCAAACTGGTATAACCGGTTCCATTCGGTTTATAATCGGTTTGTGCCAAAAAAAAAAACGGTTTTTAACCGGTTTCGAATATCAAGATCCCTAACCAGTACACTAACCAGCGACAGGCTAACCCTTCATGGGTGAAGCTTTTAAGGGGCGGGAGGGGGCGGCCGACCCCCCGAACTTTTCGCTCAGTAGCGGAGAGTATGTAGTATTCGAATGAACACAATCTTTCACATCATCTGCCTAATGATACTTCAACTCAATTTAATCGGTAACAAACTCCTAACTCTTATCGCATATCACCCTCTTAATCTTCAATTATAAAAACTGATCACTCATTGCGATTCTCTCTTGCATAGTTCATACGTCTCTTAGTTAATTAAAAAAACATAGAAACTCAAAAAAGTTCATAACACCCAGGGGCGCAGCTTTGTAGGGGCCGGGGGGCCCGACCCCCCAAACTTTTCGCTCAGTAGGGTCCGGTATGTAGTTTTCGTATAGAATTTTTTAGGTAGATACATTTTCGACCCCCGGTCGGAAATCTCAGGCTTTGCCACTGATAACACCAACACAAACATCTTAACATTAACATCACATGTAAACCTAAGTAGTAATTTTCCATCAAAATCTACAGCTGAAAGTAACCAATTAAACCACAATACACACATCATAATAATAATTTGAAAATTCATCAACAAAATCTAACAAAAACAGTCCCTGCAAAAACCAACTGTGCAATCAAAGTATTTGCTAAAACAATAAATAATAAAAATAAAAGTACCTCTTTGTCATCAGTGACCTTGAGGACCAATTTACCATCAGAATGTCTGTATTTCATCACATAACGAGTCTGCGATACAAAATTCCGGTGAATTTAAATTAGATCCGAAACACAAATAATAATAATAATAAAATAGAAGAAAATCGAAGTGGAAGAGTGTACGTTTTGGGGGCTATTGCGGAACAGCTGAACGGATCGTTCGACAAAATCGTCCCATGAAACAATGTACACCATTGTTCCGATCAAGGTAACCGTGAACGGCGGCGATCAAAGTAGGTATGAGAATTTGTCAAGTTTCTTATCGAGGGTTTTGTTCAAGAACAACTCCAAACGCCTCTACCTTATTGAGAAGAAAATTACCCAAAAAAAATAATTAAGTTCAATATTGAATAGTAGTGTAAAAACAATTACGTCAGCAGGGCCCGAGCCAGAGTCCGAATTTAGCGCTTTCATAATGGCTTCCACGAAACCATCACGGCCCATCCAAGAATCGAACACCCTAAAAGGCTTAGGCCCAAAGTTGGTATCTTGGGAAGCTTTGGAGATGAAAAACTTAGAGATTTCCCCCCTCCCATGCGTGTGACTCGACTCTCCCTCCCTCCGGACCCTTCCCATCCAGGAGGTCGTCTGTCTCCCTGCCCCCAGGTCTTCTGTTCTCCATTTACCAACAAACCAAAAAGTTAATTCCCTTAACTAGTTATTATATAATCAAATTACCTACTTTGCTTAATCTGAGTATATCAAGAACACATACCAAGGCGTGTTTGGGATTTTTACATTCTCGTACACATAATTTAAATTAGGGGAATTGGCCTGTAATAATCTCAACTAGACATCATTGGCCATTGCCAGTCTTGCATTTGAATATTCCCCATGCCAGTCTCACCTTTCACCTATTTTTCCTCCAGCGGTCCTCAATTAAAAAAAAACTTAACGGAGTTAAGTTTTTTTTTTCCGAATTACAAACTGATGTATTAGTGCTTTTGATCAGAACGAGAATACGAGTCTATTGATGTAAAACTTACCTCGAAACAATGCTCCAAACGACTTGATTTTTGTTAATTGTAAGTTTAAACACCCGAATTGAAACACCGTTTTCATCCTTTGGAGCACAATTTCAATGTAAGTTTTACATCATTCGACTCGTATTCTCGTTATAATCATTAGTTGGTAATTGTTGATGGACCATATTACCGTTACAATTTCAATGTAAGTTTTACGTATTAATATTTAATCTGTAGCCATTATAATCATTTACATTATATAGATCAAAATATATAACAATCCTATTAAATAATTAGTTGGTAATTGTTGATGGACCATATTACCCTTATTAACTAATTAGGGTTTCCTCCTGGGTGCTTATATAAGGAGAATTATGTGGAGGTTAAGGGGTTAGACAGTTACACATTAGAAACACCCCATTAGCCATAACATCAATATTCGACCTCCTCTCCTAAACCGAATCCCCTATTCGGTTCTCATCTTCACCATCATCAGTCAGCACCCTAAGGAGGAACCAGACCTAGATGACAATCATGTCAAACCTTAATTGCTGCGACTCCATCTGGATTCTTTGCTAACCTGTGCTGATGCAACCAAAGGTATGTTTTCATGTTTTCCTTTATGTTCAAACAGAACTGAACCAACATGTGGTATCAGAGCATATGTTGATTAGTCGGTTCTGTTTTCGTATCCATAATTCTGGGATTGAAACTTGGAAAACGGAATTTTTATAACTTAATGAATATGACAGCCGTTTCGAGTCACATAAATCCACTCGAAATCCCTATTTTCGGAAAAGGAATAATCATATGTTTACTCGAAATCAAATGGGTTTATGTTTTACAACCGAAATCTGTTTAGAAGTCTTAAAAGTTTCAGGTTTCGGGTTCCAGAATTTTATTTTATGTTTAGGGTTCATCACATGTTCTTAGGAAATTCGAAAATTCTGTTATGATTTGGAATATGATTTGGATTATGAAGTGTTTTTTCTGTTTTGATCTGTTTTGTCCTCAATAGATTTTTGAAAAACTGTTATTAGATAAACATATCATAATTTTCGAAATATGTTGATAAAATTAGATCATCTTAAAACAGGAAACAATATCTCATAATCCCTTAGATTTCGAATTTCAGTTATGTTATCACAAGAAACAGCTATCAACAGTGGACTCGAGACCATCAGGCTTCGACTCGAGACCAAGATCTCGACTCGAGACCACAAGGTCTCGACTCGAAATCATAAGGATTCTCAAAAGTTTTCAACCCGAGACAAAGGTCTCGACTCGAGACCATAACGTGTCAACTCGAGACCACTGAGGATTCGACTAAGGCCATTAAACTATTACAACTCGAGACAGAGGTCTCGACTCGAGACCATTAGATCTCGACTCGAGACCATAACGTGACAAGGCGAGACCATAACGTATCAACTTAAGGCAGAGGTCTTGACTCGAGATCATTAGATCTCGACTCGAAGACCATAACGTGTCAACTCGAGACAAAGGTCTCGACTCGAGACAACAAGTTCGATCCGCGCTAACGGGTGGTTTGCTATTAAATAATTGGTTTTGTAATTACTTAGCTAATTCATAAGGATCAAATAATGTTTTACAAAACCAAAATAGCTTAACTTGAATGAGCTTCTGATATATCATTTCTGGCCAAAGCTGACTTGATACATCTACTTATCATTCAAGTATTACGAAAGCTATGTTGTGTATGCATCATAAGCATGAATGTCTTAATTTCTGGCCAAAGCTGATTTAATTCATTCATAGATGGCATACTCAACAAGTGCATAACTAAAGTGATTGTTTCAATTCTGGCCAAAGCTGATTTGTTACAACCACTTTGCACATATGCTTAAATGATTACACTTCTGGCCAAAGCTGTTTTGTCTTCATTTAAGTAGAATTTTTTAGCTAAGTCTATTATTTTGATGTTAGTAATAGACATATCACAATCTCTTCACATAATGATCCTTAGATTAATGATCCTTAATTAAGTTTTTATGATCATTTCGTTTGCCTTATTCTTAGTAACCATAATTTTACTCACTATATTTTTCTTCTATGTGTATCTCATCCACTCTAATTCTTAAAACCTAAAATGTTTGCTTTATTTACAGTTTCTATAAGAATTAACTCTTAAATTAAATCCTTGATTATTTCCTAAGACACGATAATCCTATTGCTCTCTTCTGATAAAGATTATAAAGAAGAAAGTTAGAGCATGATGAATAGGATAAATCGAACATGATGTCTCTTATGATAATCAAGAACTCTCTAACGTAAATGCTATCACTAAAGTTATTCCAGATTAAGTCTTTCCTAAGACTAATCTATAATTATGGAATAATCACTAGAACTCCTAAGATGCATGCCTTAATTTGAAACTCTAAACTATAAAGTTAAGTGGTATATGTGAATACATTATAATGTACAAAACCATGACCCATAAAGTTAAGGGCTTACGCATGGAAATAAGTACATTTTTCCAGTACATTACATATTAAGATTTTCACTTGTACATTTTGATGCCTTATAAATCAACTATAACACTCAAAATACCAAAGTATAACGAGTGTGTTGATAAGCAACATATGTACAAAGAAATAAATGTTTAAAGCTGGAAAATAAGTTGTTATTCACCTTACAACCACTAAAACGTTTAAAAGAGTATTGTTCTAAGGCCCATAGACAAATTACAAGTGCTAATTCCAACTTTAAGGTTCTTCAAAGGAAAATCTCACTGCATAACTATGTCATTAGACTAGACATAAGCAACGAGACTATCCATTATTCTAAAGAACAGTTGGGTAAGTTAATTAGATAGTCACTTATTAATGATATTTAAGTCGGGTAATTTCAATATTCCAATTAACACATGATTAGTTGACTCTAGTTCCATACGTTTCCTTACCAGAACTCGACAAATAACTAACATGAGAGTTAGTGACAAAATTAATTGTTAAGGCTATGAGAACCATAATAAGCAGTCTTCTAACAAAGCTATTCGATACCTTACAAATTCTGAATATTAATCAGAATACAGTATCATTACTTAGGCTATGTCATGAAGGTTGTGAGGTTTTTATAGTCAACATAAAGTCACACTTACCTTAAACTCTCATCTTATTTGTTCTAAATATCTGGATTGAAACATTACTAAGATGGAACTAGATGATACCTTACATTTTCACAACTTTTGTCATCATGAAAATGAGAACTTGACAAAAGGAAAATGAGACTTATAAATTTCATTAATTATAACCAAAATTCACGAGAAATCATGACATGGTTAATGAGGATGATTTTGTCATTTAATCTCATTCTAAGTGATTCTAAATCATGACATTAAAGCCCTAAAATATTACTTGGCTTAAGGAATAAGTATGGGTCCATCATAAGTCATTCATTGACATTAGTGGAACTTATTCAAAATGGAATATTCAGACATAATTCATTTATCATTTAAAAGACTATCAACTTGTATCTAAATTTTGTCGCATATGGCTGACGGTCTTAGAAGAAATCTATTCATACATATATACTTAATAAGATTTCTCTTAGATATGTCCCTAAAGTTTCTTATGATATCTGGACATTAAAGAAATCAAATAAAGTCTAACGTATATATATGATAGGTTCCCACGTCATGTACCTCATTGAAACGTCTCTTGTAGCATTTCTAGAGATATTAAAGATCAGTGGGAGCATTAAGTGTCTTCATAATAACTTGCAATAGTTGCAAGAGGTGGGGGAGTAAAAAAAATTTTTTACATTACCTAAAATTGCACCTCTTGTACAAGACACCGCTCCATCACGACACTGTTCTATCAAAACTTATCTCCTTAAATCTAATGCTACTCTTACGAAAGTTTCATTGTTGCTTAATTGTGGGCGCACTTAGATTTCTTACCTAAACTAACATAATCCTCAACAAGAGAAACTACAACGACTGACGTCATTAACTTATTTCTCTATTAGAATTTGTTGGTCGTTACATATTGACCCTAAGCATGCTGAGTTCCTAAAGATTTCTAAAGTTAGTGGGAGCAGTCAAAGTCCTTATTATGATTTGCAAGGAATACAAGAGGCGGGGGGAAGAGTGTCATTAAATTTCACTCCAAATTTAACTCCGATTACACCTCTTGTACACCATACTGCACCAACTCTTACAAACTTAGAATGAAAATGATAGCAACCTAACCAAGAGCTAATCCATAAAAATTGAAACTTCTAATGAACCCAATAATCAACTCAGGAGGTCATCTAGGTTTAAAAGCCTACTAACTTTGATGATTACATAACCTCCCTAATTAAAGTTGAAATGGATTTTAGAAATGTTTACTGATCCTATCTCTTCTAATTAAGCCATTAGCGTCAATCAATCTTCTGAATGGAATAAAACTGTTTTCTAGTAAAACTGATTTTATGTGTTTGTATAACGTTTGGGATTTGATTGAATTACCTAAGAGTGTTCATAACTAAACCAAATCCTAATATAAACGTTAAGACACAAAGGAGCATGATTGATTGTCAAAGGTTACACTCAGAAAGAGATGAATTATTAAAGAATCTTTATTACATATCTAACAAAAGATTTCTTTGAGGATCATCACTGTTCTAGTAGCTTATAATAGTTTAAAGCTACATTAGATGAACATTATAAACAATTTTCCATAACAAATGGCTGACACATTTACATGTTCATTAGATAACAGCCTAAAGTTTCAAACTGAAGGTTAAAGAACACTTTATTTGTAAGCCATTAATATCCATGTATGGGTTAATGCAAACATCATAATGTGATGAAATCTTAACGTAATTATTTTCATCAAGAATCAAGTGGATTAATGTACCTACCTCAAGATGAGTGGGAGCAACTAAAATAAACTTGTCTATATAGATGACATTCTTTTGACAAGTATATGTTACATAAGTCAAAGCATTGTTAACACAAACTTTGATATAATATATATCTCAGAGATATCTCTTACGTGATTGATATCATAACATACTGAGATAGACCCAATGGGATATTAGTTCTGTTCCATAAGTTTACCATTAAATGGGTCCTTACATATGTAACAGACAATACTGCTCTCTTTTAGAGGATAATAGGATAAATAAGATTATTTATTTACGCTTCATTAATTGGAAGCCTTATGTAAGTTTAAGTCTATACTCGTTTAGATATTACTCACATTGAAACACACTAGATTTGTCTAGATTAATGTGAAGCATCTAATGGAGTATTACAATATCTTTAAAGAAACGAGAGGCTATTATTTGAAGAAGAAGTGAGAATTAAAACCGGTTTATTACGTTAACTTTGTAATGTTCAAAGATGACAAAATGTAATGTCGGGTATATCTTTATGTTAGCAGACAAAACATATCTCATGGAGGAGTCATAATGCACTGATATTAACAACCTAAGTTATAACGACATAATATAGTCACTAAATGTTGTTGGAAATTTATCAGTGGACTCATAAGTTTATTAACTCCATATAATTAATGTTTTGAAGACTTAGTGTGATAAAGTCAGTTACCATAACTCCTTGAACAGTAACAGTTCAAGAGGTGCTGCATTAAGTTTCGATACACAATTAATTATTCGTTTATGAATTGAGGAAACTAAGTTTTGTATCGAATACATTCATGATATGCTTAAGGATCCTATAACTGAAGGGCTTTTACCCATAAGTCTTATTAAGAGAGCTCAGAGACGGGTATTAATTAATGGCCATGCGCAACTGCATATCGTACTATGAATGACTAAGTATTAGTTAATTTTCCTCATCAGTTTGATTTTGTATGTCTCTAAGAATATGTCAAGCTAGCATAATGGCATATAGACAAATATAGTTACAAATCAAACAAAGGGCTTATGCGTATTTTGATCATAACGATTAGGTTTTAAATTAAGGCTATAGTATGATTAATGGGGGTCCTGAGTCGCATAATGATTCAACGGCTGTATTTTTCTGCTATAGTACTTGTTTAAGGCTAAAATGAGTGTTAACTCCTGATCAGGCTTATCTAATACTCATAGTAAATGATTACTCGACTAAGTGGGAGAATGTAAGATTAAATATATTACGTATTAATATTTAATCTGTAGCCATTATAATCATTTACATTATATAGATCAAAATATATAACAATCCTATTAAATAATTAGTTGGTAATTGTTGATGGACCATATTACCCTTATTAACTAATTAGGGTTTCCTCCTGGGTGCTTATATAAGGAGAATTATGTGGAGGTTAAGGGGTTAGACAGTTACACATTAGAAACACCCCATTAGCCATAACATCAATATTCGACCTCCTCTCCTAAACCGAATCCCCTATTCGGTTCTCATCTTCACCATCATCAGTCAGCACCCTAAGGAGGAACCAGACCTAGATGACAATCATGTCAAACCTTAATTGTTGCGACTCCATCTGGATTCTTTGCTAACCTGTGCTGATGCAACCAAAGGTATGTTTTATTGTTTTCCTTCATGTATAAACAGAACTGATTCAACATACCATGGCTAAACTATAAGTTATTCTCTCCCTTTTTGTTTCATATATTTTTTACTTCATATTAATTTCACACCTTATTCATCCTACGTTACATTTTACAAAAATGAAAGAACTCGCCGCTGTCAAGCCAGTGCCACCGTCAACCACCGTATTCCGCCATCACCGGGGACGGTTCTTCCACCACAAAAGTTTAAAAAACTATCTCTCCTCTACTGGACTTCTACCGATCACGCCTGATTCCGGCTAGGATCTGTTTTAAAGCCCACGATGGTGGTTGCGGTAGCTGAGGTCCTTTTGATAGAAAGGTTGATTACATGCTTATCAGCGCTGGTGGTGGGTTGTCGGGCCCGCGGTTGTTTGCAGGTGGCGGGCGAAAGGCATCGAGTCACATGTCTTCAATATCAAAGAACAAGTCTCATGTGTTTCAAAAAAAAAACCTACAGAGTACATGTACATCTAAAAAATATATTTTATATTTTTATTATCATTATTATTAATATTATTATAAATACTCATCCTTAATTTCTAGATTGTAAAAAAATTAAAAATAAATGATAATTTGATGACCTGGTAATTACACACTACTAGAACATAAATTTAAAGTTTAATTATTTTAGAGAAACAAAAAAAGTTTGAATGATTTAATCGAAACATTTTGACAAATTTGGTTACTTTTTGTGGCATTTTCTCTTTTACAAATGCAATGTATGTTTACAAACGAAATACCAAACACCCGTACTCAATAAATTGGGTTAATGTCTAGCAATGAAAATTAACTACAAAAGAAAATTTCTTAATCTGTATCTATTTCTGCACTACTATATAATTTATTTAAGGAGAATGCTATTATAATATATTTAAAGAGGACACTATTGTAATTTACCTTAAACTTTAAGACATCTAATAGAAATTTTGATACAACTCCTCTATGTATTAGTTTCTAATTTGTACTAATTTAATAAACTTCTCCTAACTAATACATTATTGAATAATTTTTTAATTCACTATATTAATTAGTATCTTATTTATAATGCTTTAAATTAATATTTCAATTTAAATTTACTATTTATACTTTTATAACTAAATACTTTAAATTAAGTATTATCTTATTTAAATACGTAACTATATAATCACTAAATATTTACATAATCATAATAATAATACCTAAGTATAATCAGTGTTTAAGATAGGTCGGGTTAGATTGCGCTCTCTAAAGGAGCTCGAATGACACCCGTCACATCGAACGGGCCAACTTACTAGTATAGTAGCATAGATATGAAAATATCAAGTCACACATGTTTAGTTATTATATTTATAACATACATATAACCATGACTTAAATAAAAATGTGGTCACGAATAAACCTACACTTCTGTATCATTTTTACTTACCGTTGTAGTATATAAACATAAGCTATATGAGTATAGGTTGCGTATTTATAAATTTTACGAGTAAAGTTCAATTTGCGTTCCTGAGGTATGGTGACGAGATTAATTTGTGTCCCTATTTTGAAAAAAATGGTTACCTTTTTTACGCTACAGGAGGGGTTCAATGTGTTAGGGGTTTTAATCAAGATGGGTTCAATATGTTAGGGTTGTGAGATTACCAAAATACTATTTGAACTGATGGTAAAACTAATGGGGAGATGACATGATGCGAAGTGTAGCAAAAAACAAACGAGGCAGACTCAGATATCCATTTTTTTCAAAATAAGTACGCAAGTTGATCCCACCATCATACCTCAAGGACGCAAATTGTACTTTACTCTAATTTTATACTCATGTGTTTGTCAATTTGGTCTGTGCATCACAGGTTCAAATCCAATAGTCAATGAATTGATACGGACTAGGGCTAGTTAGGTTACGCTTACACCAGTAGACCAACAATAAGGTTGGAATCTCTAAACCGTAAGCTACAATCATACCACTTCAGTTAGAAAATCAAACCCAAAACTACACTCAATTTCACGAGGGTCAAGGTAGGGCCATGGGCGTACCTAGGTTTTGGGTATGGGGTGCGCCCGTGCCCTGTGATTTTTATTTCTTTTTCAAGTACATATTTGTTTTAATCCCGAGCGACCTCTCATGAAATTTGAAACCGACCTCCTAAAATTTTGACACCAGCTATAAAAGAAAATTAATTTCATATTATAAAATTATACATTTATAATTGTATAAACCTATTATATACTAATTAACAAATATAAAGCAATTTCTATGTTATACTAAACAAATAAGCTCATCTTAAATTATATTTAGTTACCATTAAACTCAAATACCCAATAAGCACATTTTAGACATTTAAGCCCAAACATTATTAGCATATCCATTTATAACAACTAAAAAAATAACCTAATAGAAAAATGAGAGAGTGGATTTTTTTATCAACCGCCGGTCCCCCCGCACCACAGGTCGGCTATTCAAATTAAAAACTTAATCGATGATTCTGCCGAGACACCTAGCACCATAGATTGTATAGGCGTGCATGAGTCGGTTTTGATCGCAAACCAACCTAAGAACCAAAAAATTGGTTTTTAAAAATCGTTTGGTTTCAGTTTTTTTCAGATTTGCAATTTGAAAAATTTTAAGACGAAAATTTGGTTTTGACTTTTTTATTACATGACCTAACCTAATCCAAACCGAAAAATTAATATTTAGCGATAGACAACTAACGCTAAAAAATTTCCGACCCTCGTGAAAAAAATTCTTAGATTCGCCACTAGGTAGGGTGAATATAGGCTATCAACAAGTTGTAACACCTCGGAAATTCACGTCCTATAATATGTTGACACGTGTCATAAAGTTTAAACGTGTGAAGGAAATATTATGGAAGGACTAAAGTTGACAAACATGGAAAGTATGTGAATATACGTATTCTAAGTGTCAACTGTGAATAAATATAACGTACATTAACCCTACACGATGCTCATACCTTCAAACGAATAAATCATGGATCATACGAAGCTAAAAGTGGGAGATTTCAAACTACAGGGACCAAATGTGTCAACATGTTTAAATTATACCTCTGAGTGACCTTTTGACAAACCCGAAGCTTTGTAAATATTAATTATGCTCATGAGAATGCACCATAAAAATTTCATAAAGTTTCGTTAACGTATGAGAAAGTTATGATCAAATTCGTGTGCGAAGTGTTAAAGCGTAAACGTTGAAAGTTAGGCCTTTTCGGGTGATAATAAAGTTACCCGGGGACTTGGCAAAGTGGGTATATGTTTTAAAGCCTTACTAGATCAATTATAAGGGTTTACCATGCATGAAACAAGTACCTATTCGAGTTTTGAAGAGCCAAGGACTGAATCGCAAATGAAATCAAAAGTTGCTGATCTGCAGGTGCTCGCGCCACGCGAGGGTCCCTCGCGCCACGCGAGGGATGCCCAGAACCGTGAAAACGGGGCTGTTGTCTGCCATGAGTTTTGTGCGCGACCTTTACTCGATTTTTCACATCTCCTGGCCCCTAAAACACCCCCTAAGCCTCTAGGACACCTGTTGATCGATTGTGGGCACCAGTAGACTTGTTTGTCAAGCACTTATGGTAAGTGATTCCACTATAAAAAGGCCATGTAAGTGCAACATTCATTCTCACACCTTCACCTGCATTTGTGGATCATTTCTGGAGCTATCAAGCAGCCTCAAGTGATCAATCTCGTGCATAGGACTCTTGTAAGTCTGCTAGTTCTTGTTTGTTTGAGTTTAGCTTAGTAAATTAGCTAAAAGTCAAACCGTCGTAATTACGGTTTGACTTCGAGATTAGTCAATAATGGCTCAGTCATATCTCGAATTAAAAGTGGTTATAAGTTGGTATTTATGTGGGTAATAAAACCTCAAAAGGGTTTCCCCTGATCACCACACTAACCAGGTCAAAAGTCGGGTCAAACATATAATTAAAAAGTCAACAGGATGCTTAAAATGTCATTTATGCATAATTAACTATCTAGAACATATATAACCTGTTTGATCATTGTTATAACTTAGTAATTAGTGTAAGAACATGTCCAAACATGTTCAACCCGACTATTTCCTGTTTAGACCCGGTTTGGAACCGAAAGTCACATAGTTGACTTTCACTTTGACTTTCAGTTCTGACCCGTTTAGACATAATTTAGAAATGCCTTAGAGCTTTAATTGGACTAGGTTACATGTTAGAACAACCCTCTGTGATTATACACCTCGGTTCATTAGTTATCCAATTAATATGCATGTTTCCGTTAATTGCTCATATGTTGACCGTTATGCCCTTATTACCTTAAAACGTGATTTATGAAAATGTAAAAGTGTAGAAACCTTTGTTACTGATATATAGACTTGTATGTAAAGTTTGACATCAGTTTGACTTGTAGATTAAGAGTTATGCTCGTTATCGCAAAATTAATGCTTTATGTTAATAAAATGGCGTAATTAGTGTATAGCCTAGTTAAACATACTTTTTGGTATCAAATCTTTTACCCACTGATGTAATATATTATTTTGGGATTTTTAAAGATTTTTAATTAATTTTAGGCTGAGCATAACTCATAGTCGTAGGCTTAATTCGGTAATTGTCGGTTTTGCCCTTACGGGCCATAAAATGAGTTTTACATATCTAAACGACCCCAAACCTTTTGCTACTGATCACATATGATAAATAAATTATTTTAAGCCTTCTGGAAATATAAAAATATCAGATTTAAGTATCGAACCCGGTAATGGCCTTTAATCGCCTTAATTAGCGTTTTTAACGCATAGTATGTTTTAAAATCATATTAATTATAATATTTTAACAGTAAGCAAAGGTTGATAAACTAAGACTTCAGTTTTGAGCTTTTCGGCTTATGTGAAATTACCAAAATACCCCTACGGGGCCTAGTTTTGTTAAAAATGATAAGTTTCACATACATGCTTTAACCTACTGATGTAACTTAGCAAATTGAGTATATTTTCTGATTACATCAGACCTGTAACTCAGGTTGTCACTTAAACTCTTTTATAAACTTTTAAATGACTAAACTACCCCTACGGGGCCTAGTTTGTGTCTAAACACGTTTCGGGCATAACGAAAGACACCTTACTGATGTCACAACATATTTGAGACATAATTAACTTAGGAAACCTGTATATAGCTCTCAGGACTACCCGTCACGCTTATTACGCGTACGGTTCGGTTTATGTAACAAGTTTACATAAATTAGCCGAAACGGGTCAAACCTTAACAGTTTTATCTCAAAATCCAGAATGTGAATAATAAACCCATATTAAACAAGTCTTCAAACTTGTCGGGTCTGAATCACATTCTATTCGGTCTTCGCTTAATCGTGCGTACGAACCGTATCTTGAAACTAGCCGGTCTAAGCTTAAGCTTAATAAAAGACCCGTTAGCATTCTAATAGGTTATTATAAACCTTCGTTCCAGATTAGGAGAACCAGTAAAAGCTACGTACATTTTGCTTGTTGTGATTAATACTTACTCAGGTAAATACTTTTAACTTATTTTCCCTATACGGGCTTGGGTTACGGTACATAGCGTACCGCTTGATTGAGCATCAAATCTCCACATTAAGTGGGTAGTTGAATAATTTGATCGGCTCGTTTAAACAGTCTTGTTTACTTTACAGCCTTTGGGGGGTTAATGACCATGTCCCGGATATCCTTGGCATCATCTTACGAGATGGCCGCGACCTGAGCACGGGGTGTAGGCGTACACCGTCCGTGTATAACTCAATGATGTGGTGTGTCTATTGATCTTTAACCCGGGCAAGATCCGGGCTACTGAACGCATAAGTAACATGTAATTCGTTCACAAGATTATAATATTAAATAATTCTCCCAAGTTATAAAAATGTTTATGCCATGTGCATCCAAACCAATTTTCAATCATTTTCCAAAATGAGTCAGTTGAATGTATTTACCAGTGTAAACTGACGTATTTTCCCAAAAAGACTGAATGCAGGTACTAAACGAAATTGGCTGGATTGTCTCCTAAGCATCAATAAAAAGTCTCGCAAGCTTAGGATGCCAGAAGTCTGTTGAACCATTAATATTATTTTGTTTCGATCCGTTCTGTGGATAACTTCCGGATATTGTTACATTGATAAACAATATTAAATTCGGTTGTATCATACTTTAAATTTGCTTCCGCTGTGCATAATAATATTGTGTTGTTTGACTATTACGTTGCCAACCACGTCACGATACTCCCCCACCGGGCCCACCGGTGACACGTGGAAATCGGGGTGTGACAGGTTGGTATCAGAGCCAACACTGAGTGAATTAAACACTAGCCTTTTGTGTTTAATCTCAGTTACACAATTGCACATATCTAAACCTTCGAGTCTAGACTTATAACCTAGGACAAATTCCACCTTATTCGGGTTTTGTTTTGTCCTTTAAAATTTTATATTTTGTTATTGTTATCTTATGCCTTATTGACAGGAATATCAAAATGCCTCCAAGATTTTTCCGAAGACGGGGACGAGGCAAGGGGCCAGTCACCGCCCCCAATGACCATGAAGCTGGACCGTCGAATGTACGAGCTCCACCTGCTACAGAGAGCGAAGATCCACGACGGAACAGGAGAAACCTGTTCGAGCCGGCGAGACGATCCGTTTCGCACAGCTCTACACCTCCAGTCCGCAATTCATACGGACCACATTCGGAAGACGAGCCCAACAACCCTCTGCCTTCCTACATACCGCTGCAGAGATCTTTGTCCCATCATTCCTATGGGGACCCTACTCCAGTGTTCAGGGGCCAGTTTAACCCGGCCAACTACTTACAAGAACCCGTGGGTTTTAACCCACTGGGTCCAGATGACCACTTTTCAGGAGATCACGCAGATGACATGGACGAGGATACGGACCCCGTCATGCCAGCAAGTGGTACTCCAAACCATCCGATCGAGATCTCCGACGGATCGTCTTTTCACGGATCACCCTATGGTGGTCCAGACAGTTTCCAAGCCCTGTTTAATCAGCACGAGTGGTACTATACGCCTTCTCACCACTCGTCGTCTCATGGGCAGCAACAGCAGCAGCAGGAGCCACAGCCGCAGCCGCATCATCAAGATTCATCCGAGGATCACCGGTTTGTGGCAGTTACGCCACCACCTCCACCAGTTCAGCCGGCACCTCCTCAACCGCCAAGGCGTAGGAGAACCGGTGCCCGCATGTCGGTACGACCGGGGGGCTTTAATTTCAGTTCCCCACGTCAGTCAAGTGCCAGTCACTACCCACCGCACCAGGAGGACCCACAAATGGGTGGACCCTCCAACCCAGCGATGCCTCAGCCGCCGCCAATGGGTTTTGACAACCCGATACCAGCATATACGGGTGGCATGGGATACAACCCGTTTGAACCCCCAACGCATCACAACTATGGTTACGGGGAGGCTGATCCGTACATGGTAGCAACGAACTATAACACCCAAGGACCCTATGGGGATCCATGGGGGGTGAGTTACCCGACTCAGGGATACCCGATACCTCCTAGACCCATTATCAGGTCGCAATCGCAGCCACCACGGTTTTCTCCCCCAGAAAGGGAGGAAATTTTACAGAGGTTGGAGCAAGTTGAACGGGAAGCTCATGAAGAACGTAGGGAAAGACAGACGTTCTTCCAAGGATTGGCTAGCTTGATCAAGGGGAAGAACAAGAAGGATCGTTGAATCCTTCCACAGTTATTTTCTCCTGTATTTACTGTTGAGCCCCTGCGTGGGTGTATTTGGTATGTTTGCTTTGAGCCCCTGCGTGGGCATGCTTGTTTGTTTTAACCCCTACGTGGGTGTATTATTAGTGTGGTCCCTGCGTGGACATGTGTGATATTTAGCCCCTGTGTGGGCATGTGTGTTATTAAGCCCCTGAGAGGGTAAGTACTTGTTTAACCCCTGCGTGGGTAATCTGTTATTTGAAAAGACCCGTTTAGGGCAACATGTAATACTTTGAATAAATAAATGGAATGTTTTTTTTTTATAAATTTCAGGATTGCCATTTGTGCATATATACTTTATAAATGAAATAAATAAATTAAAATCTTTCCTTTTTAAAGAAATCTGCCTATGTAATTATAAATTAAGAATCTTAAAGTGTGAACCCTAGCCTCGTGTCAAATATAAGACCGGGCCAAGATGGTAAGACCTGTTTAAAAGATTCAAATCCCTGTTAACATCTTAAAACATGTTAACACTCCTGGCAGAAGTGATTCGTTAAAAATCACATGTCATTCTTACATGTATAAGGATTCTTTAGAAAATTCCAAGCCCAATTATATGATCTCTGAATCATGGGTTGAGGTCATCAATTAAGATGATCATATTTTACCATAAGTGGTAATACGATGCCTACGGGCCCAGCTCACTTCCATACGAGCCAAAAGACAGTGGTAGCTATGACTCCCTGTCTGATAAGGGTAATGAACTAGGTTCAAACCTTAAAAGTCTTGATTCTCTGAAATCATAGCTTATAATTTAAATTGTCCATGTGACTAAGCCTTATGTGCTAATATATATTTTTATTGTTGATAATTAGGATAAATTTTAATTGAAATCCTAAATTAATACGATTAATAAGATTAACCAAATGTGGTCTCTGTTACCATGGTTAACGAGTTACCCTAAGAGGTAATTCCATAATAAACTCCCAAATAAAATATTGTCCTTGTTTTCTGCAACAGTTCAATTCAAATGGATGACTCAAATGAAGTAAATAGCCATCCAGTGGAGCCAAATGAGAACACCCAGATTACGTTAACGGGTGCTGAATTAAAAGCAATCATAGACGGCGCTGTTACTCAGGCTTTGGATAGGCAGTATGAGGAATACAGTGGTACTCGAAGTAGGACCCACTCTGCATCACATTCAAAGCCCAGGACACATTCTGAGGCTCATAGCAAGCCTCCTCCCAAAAAGAATGGACCCAAGAAAGATGGTGATGACCGTCAGTCCACCAACCATCAAAGTGTCCCATCTCAGCATTTAGTACTGCATCAAGAAACCCGTAACAAGGGTTGCTCCTATAAGTACTTCGTGTCTTGTAAGCCCAGGGATTTTACTGGGGAAAAAGGAGCCGTCGACTGTATGACTTGGCTGGACGAGATGGACACGGTGGTAGATATCAGCGGGTGCGCTGAAAGGGATATAGTTAAGTTTGTGTCACAGTCCTTCAAGGGTGAAGCATTGGCATGGTGGAGATCTCTGATGGAGGCCTCCGAAAAGATCCCATTGTATAATATGTCGTGGGATCAATTCATTGCCCTAATCAAGGAAAATTTCTGCCCTCAACATGAGGTGGAGAAGATAGAATCTGACTTTCTATCGTTGGTGATGAAGAACCTCGACTGTCAAGCTTACCTGACAAGCTTCAATACGCTGTCCCGGTTGGTTCCCTACCTGGTAACCCCGGAGCCAAAAAGAATCGCTCGCTTTATTGGTGGTTTAGAACCCGAGATCAAGGCAAGCGTAAAAGCTTCCCGGCCAGCTACCTTCAGGTCTTTAACTGACATTTCCTTATCCCTCACTCTGGATGCGGTCAGGCAGAGATCGCTGAGGAATAAGGAGGCCGAGAAGAGGAAGCGTGAACATGATGGTTCACGAAAGTCGAACAAGAAACACCGTGGGAACGGTGATAACAAGAAGGGATCTGAGTCGAAGAAGGATGGGCATAAGTCTGATGAGAAGCCCAAGTGTAAAATTTGCAAGAAGCAGCACTATGGAAAGTGCAGACTGGAGTCGAACTCTCAGACTCAGTCGAAACCCTTTGCTTGTGGAATTTGCAAGTCCACGGATCACAAAACCCTGGATTGCAAAAAGATAAAAGACGCAACGTGCTACCGTTGCAATGAAAAGGGGCACATCAAGACCAACTGCCCGAAATACAACAAGAAGCCTGAGGAGGCTAAGAAGACTAATGCCAGAGTCTTCAGAATGGACGCGAAAGAAGCTGTGCAAGACGATAATGTCATAACAGGTACATTCCTTGTAAATGATGTCTTTGCAAGAGTACTTTTCGATTCAGGCGCAGATAAGTCTTTCGTAGATCATAAATTTTGTGAATTGCTGAAATTACCTGTCAAAGCCTTAAAAGTGAATTACGAAGTAGAGTTAGCAGATGGAACCATAGAAACCGTCTCAACTACGTTAGATGGATGTGTTATATCCATTAAGAACCATTCTTTTCCTCTGTCTCTACTTCCGTTTAAATTGGCTGGTTTTGACATAGTTCTGGGTATGGACTGGTTATCTCATAACCAGGCGCAAATTGTCTGTTACCAGAAACAAGTGGTAATAAAGACTCCGTCTGGTGAATCACTTACCATTCGGGGAGATACCCAGTATGGGCTGCCTGAGCAGGTGACTATGCTCAAGGCTTCCAAGTGTTTGAAAAAGGGGTGTGTCATTTACATGGCGCAAGTAATTATTGATAAGCCTAAACCGAAGATAGAAGACATCCCTGTCATTTCTGAATTCCCAGAAGTGTTTCCTGAAGATCTACCTGGGTTACCACCAGATAGGCAAGTCGAATTCAGGATCGATATCATCCCCGGAGCGGCACCAGTTGCTAGAGCACCATACAGATTGGCACCCACAGAAATGAAGGAGTTGCGGACACAGCTAGATGAATTGCTGGCTAAAGGTTTCATCAGACCTAGTTCATCTCCTTGGGGAGCGCCAATCCTGTTTGTTAAAAAGAAGGATGGGTCGATGCGTCTGTGCATCGACTATCGCGAGCTTAATAAAGTCACGATCAAGAATAGGTATCCTCTGCCCAGAATCGACGATTTGTTCGATCAGCTTCAAGGGGCAAGTTACTTCTCGAAGATTGATTTGAGGTCAGGCTACCATCAATTGAAGGTCAAAGATGAAGACGTGCACAAGACTGCGTTTAGGACTCGTTACGGTCACTACGAGTTCCTAGTGATGCCTTTTGGGCTCACTAATGCACCAGCCGCGTTCATGGATCTCATGAATCGCGTCTGCAAGCCTTACTTAGATAAATTCGTCATCGTCTTCATCGATGATATCCTTATTTATTCTAAGAATCAAGCTGACCATGAGAAACACCTTCGTTGTATTCTCAAACTCCTGCATCAGGAGAAGCTCTATGCCAAATTCTCCAAGTGTGAATTTTGGCTTCGAGAGGTCCAATTTCTTGGACATGTGGTCAGTGAGCGTGGTATCCAAGTGGATCCCGCTAAAGTTGAAGCTGTTATGAATTGGCAAGAGCCAAAGACGCCTACGGAGATTCGTAGCTTCCTGGGATTGGCAGGATATTACAGGCGCTTCATTTAGAACTTTTCAAGGATTGCTGCACCCCTTACCTCCTTAACTAAGAAAAAGGTTAAGTTTGTTTGGGGCCCTAAGCAGCAAGAATCCTTTGATATCTTGAAGCAAAAGTTGAGCAACGCCCCAGTACTGACACTACCAGACGGAATTGAAGACTTTGTGGTTTATTGTGATGCTTCGCACACTGGCATGGGGTGTGTGCTTATGCAGAAAGGCAAGGTTATTGCCTACGCTTCAAGACAATTGAAAGTGCATGAAAAGAATTACACCACCCATGACTTGGAGCTGGGTGCCGTTGTATTCGCACTAAAGCTTTGGAGGCACTATCTTTATGGTGTCAAATGCGTGATTTATTCTGATCACAAGAGCCTCCAACATCTGTTTAATCAGAAGGAATTTAACATGAGGCAACGCCGTTGGATGGAAACTTTAAATGATTACGATTGTGAAATCAAATACCATCCCGGCAAGGCGAATGTAGTCGCCGATGCCTTGAGTCGGAAGGAAAGGGTTAAACCCATCCGAATTAACGCCAAGCGTATGGAGATAAAGAATAATTTGATGGAAAGGTTGTTAGCTGCACAGAAAGAAGCTGTGTTGGAAGCTAACTATCCTAATGAAAAGTTAGGAGTAACTGAGGAGCAGTTAACTCTTAGCAAGGACGGAATTTTACGATTAAACGGACGAATATGGGTTCCAGTTTATGGAGGACTTCGAGATGTCATCCTCCAGGAAGCCCATAGTTCCAAATACTCCGTTCATCCTGGAGCTGATAAGATGTACCAGGATTTGAAGGCAAATTATTGGTGGATAGGCTTGAAAAAGTCTGTAGCCGCCCATGTAGCAAAATGCTTGACATGTGCGCAAGTCAAAGCCGAGCATCAGAAACCGTCAGGGTTGCTACAACAGCCTGAACTTCCTACGTGGAAGTGGGAAATGGTAACCATGGATTTTATTACCAAGTTACCCAAGACAAGGAAAGGCAATGATACAATATGGGTTATAGTTGACAGACTGACTAAGTCAGCTCATTTTCTACCCATCAAGGAGACTTATAGCTCCGATATGTTAGCCCAATTATACGTTGATAAGATTGTAGCCCTACACGGCATACCTGTAGCTATTATCTCTGACCGGGATACTAGGTACACGTCACATTTTTGGAAGAGTTTCCAACAATCTTTGGGCACACGTTTGAACTTTAGTACGGCTTACCATCCTCAGACAGACGGTCAGAGTGAGCGTACTATTCAAACGTTGGAAGACATGCTGCGTGCATGTGCGATCGATTTGGGAGGTAGTTGGGATAAGAACCTACCATTAATCGAATTCTCCTACAACAATAGCTACCATACCAGCATTAAGACTGCACCTTTTGAGGCATTATACGGTAGAAAGTGTAGATCGCCAGTTTGTTGGGCGGAAGTTGGAGAAGTCCAGTTATCAGGACCAGAGATCGTGTTCGAAACAACGGACAAGATTGTCCAGATTCGTGAAAATCTCAAAGCTGCCTGAGATAGGCAGAAGAGTTACGCTGATCCAAATCGCAAGGATTTTCACTTCGAAGTAGGTGACAAAGTCCTACTTAAAGTCTCGCCCTGGAAGGGAGTGATGCGATTTGGTAAGAAAGGCAAGCTAAGCCCGAGATACATAGGACCTTTCGAGGTTATCGAACGTGTCGGGTCAGTTGCCTATAAGTTGAACTTACCGGAAGAGCTCAGTGGAATTCACAATGTGTTCCACATCTGCAATCTGAAGAAGTGTTTCGCTGACGAATCACTGGTTATACCACATACATATGTGCATATAGACGCGAGCTTAAAATTTGTTGAAAAACCTTTGTCAATTGAAGATCGACAGGTAAGGAAGCTTCGAAGGAAGCATATACCTTTTGTAAAGGTCAAATGGGATGCCCGTAGAGGTCCCGAATACACGTGGGAGGTTGAATCCACGATGAAAGAAAAGTACCCTTACTTATTTCAGTAAATCTCGGGTCGAGATTTATTTTAAGGGGGTGAGGATGTAACACCTCGGAAATTCACGTCCTATAATATGTTGACACGTGTCATAAAGTTTAAACGTGTGAAGGAAATATTATGGAAGGACTAAAGTTGACAAACATGGAAAGTATGTGAATATACGTATTCTAAGTGTCAACTGTGAATAAATATAATGTACATTAACCCTACACGATGCTCATACCTTCAAACGAATAAATCATGGATCATACGAAGCTAAAAGTGGGAGATTTCAAACTACAGGGACCAAATGTGTCAACATGTTTAAATTATACCTCTGAGTGACCTTTTGACAAACCCGAAGCTTTGTAAATATTAATTATGCTCATGAGAATGCACCATAAAAATTTCATAAAGTTTCGTTAACGTATGAGAAAGTTATGATCAAATTCGTGTGCGAAGTGTTAAAGCGTAAACGTTGAAAGTTAGGCCTTTTCGGGTGATAATAAAGTTACCCGGGGACTTGGCAAAGTGGGTATATGTTTTAAAGCCTTACTAAATCAATTATAAGGGTTTACCATGCATGAAACAAGTACCTATTCGAGTTTTGAAGAGCCAAGGACTGAATCGCAAATGAAATCAAAAGTTGCTGATCTGCAGGTGCTCGCGCCACGCGAGGGTCCCTCGCGCCACGCGAGGGATGCCCAGAACCGTGAAAACGGGGCTGTTGTCTGCCATGAGTTTTGTGCGCGACCTTTACTCGATTTTTCACATCTCCTGGCCCCTAAAACACCCCCTAAGCCTCTAGGACACCTGTTGATCGATTGTGGGCACTAGTAGACTTGTTTGTCAAGCACTTATGGTAAGTGATTCCACTATAAAAAGGCCATGTAAGTGCAACATTCATTCTCACACCTTCACCTGCATTTGTGGATCATTTCTGGAGCTATCAAGCAGCCTCAAGTGATCAATCTCGTGCATAGGACTCTTGTAAGTCTGCTAGTTCTTGTTTGTTTGAGTTTAGCTTAGTAAATTAGCTAAAAGTCAAACCGTCGTAATTACGGTTTGACTTCGAGATTAGTCAATAATGGCTCAGTCATATCTCGAATTAAAAGTGGTTATAAGTTGGTATTTATGTGGGTAATAAAACCTCAAAAGGGTTTCCCCTGATCACCACACTAACCAGGTCAAAAGTCGGGTCAAACATATAATTAAAAAGTCAACAGGATGCTTAAAATGTCATTTATGCATAGTTAGCTATCTAGAACATATATAACCTGTTTGATCATTGTTATAACTTAGTAATTAGTGTAAGAACATGTCCAAACATGTTCAACCCGACTATTTCCTGTTTAGACCCGGTTCGGAACCGAAAGTCACATAGTTGACTTTCACTTTGACTTTCAGTTCTGACCCGTTTAGACATAATTTAGAAATGCCTTAGAGCTTTAATTGGACTAGGTTACATGTTAGAACAACCCTCTATGATTATACACCTCGGTTCATTAGTTATCCAATTAATATGCATGTTTCCGTTAATTGCTCATATGTTGACCGTTATGCCCTTATTACCTTAAAACGTGATTTATGAAAATGTAAAAGTGTAGAAACCTTTGTTACTGATATATAGACTTGTATGCAAAGTTTGACATCAGTTTGACTTGTAGATTAAGAGTTATGCTCGTTATCGCAAAATTAATGCTTTATGTTAATAAAATGGCGTAATTAGTGTATAGCCTAGTTAAACATACTTTTTGGTATCAAATCTTTTACCCACTGATGTAATATATTATTTTGGGATTTTTAAAGATTTTTAATTAATTTTAGGCTGAGCATAACTCATAGTCGTAGGCTTAATTCGGTAATTGTCGGTTTTGCCCTTACGGGCCATAAAATGAGTTTTACATATCTAAACGACCCCAAACCTTTTGCTACTGATCACATATGATAAATAAATTATTTTAAGCCTTCTGGAAATATAAAAATATCAGATTTAAGTATCGAACCCGGTAATGGCCTTTAATCGCCTTAATTAGCGTTTTTAACGCATAGTATGTTTTAAAATCATATTGGACATACCCGGGTTGATACCTACTGATATAAGAGGCAAATTATAATATTTTAACAGTAAGCAAAGGTTGATAAACTCAGACTTCAGTTTTGAGCTTTTCGGCTTATGTGAAATTACCAAAATACCCCTACGGGGCCTAGTTTGGTTAAAAATGATAAGTTTCACATACATGCTTTAACCTACTGATGTAACTTAGAAAATTGAGTATATTTTCTGATTACATCAGACCTGTAACTCAGGTTGTCACTTAAACTCTTTTATAAACTTTTAAATGACCAAACTACCCCTACGGGGCCTAGTTTGTGTCTAAACACGTTTCGGGCATAACGAAAGACACCTTACTGATGTCACAACATATTTGAGACATAATTAACTTAGTAAACCTGTATATAGCTCTCAGGACTACCCGTCACGCTTATTACGCGTACGGTTCGGTTTATGTAACAAGTTTACATAAATTAGCCGAAACGGGTCAAACCTTAACAGTTTTATCTCAAAATCCAGAATGTGAATAATAAACCCATATTAAACAAGTCTTCAAACTTGTCGGGTCTGAATCACATTCTATTCGGTCTTCGCTTAATCGTGCGTACGAACCGTATCTTGAAACTAGCCGGTCTAAGCTTAAGCTTAATAAAAGACCCGTTAGCATTCTAATAGGTTATTATAAACCTTCGTTCCAGATTAGGAGAACCAGTAAAAGCTACGTACATTTTGCTTGTTGTGATTAATACTTACTCAGGTAAATACTTTTAACTTATTTTCCCTATACGGGCTTGGGTTACGGTACATAGCGTACCGCTTGATCGAGCATCAAATCTCCACATTAAGTGGGTAGTTGAATAATTTGATCGGCTCGTTTAAACAGTCTTGTTTACTTTACAGCCTTTGGGGGGTTAATGATCATGTCCCGGATATCCTTGTCATCATCTTACGAGATGGCCGCGACCTGAGCACGGGGTGTAGGCGTACACCGTCCGTGTATAACTCAATGATGTGGTGTGTCTATTGATCTTTAACCCGGACAAGATCCGGGCTACTGAACGCATAAGTAACATGTAATTCGTTCACAAGATTATAATATTAAATAATTCTCCCAAGTTATAAAAATGTTTATGCCATGTGCATCCAAACCAATTTTCAATCATTTTCCAAAATGAGTCAGTTGAATGTATTTACCAGTGTAAACTGACGTATTTTCCCAAAAAGACTGAATGCAGGTACTAAACGAAATTGGCTGGATTGTCTCCTAAGCATCAATAAAAAGTCTCGCAAGCTTAGGATGCCAGAAGTCTGTTGAACCATTAATATTATTTTGTTTCGATCCGTTCTGTGGATAACTTCCGGATATTGTTACATTGATAAACAATATTAAATTCGGTTGTATCATACTTTAAATTTGCTTCCGCTGTGCATAATAATATTGTGTTGTTTGACTATTACGTTGCCAACCACGTCACGATACTCCCCCACCGGGCCCACCGGTGACACGTGGAAATCGGGGTGTGACACAAGTTGAGATACATATTTATCACTCAAGCTAGTTCATAAGGCCAAACTAAATTCAAACTAAGATATACACTCCACCTGGATTGAATTTATGATCTGAAATCACTAGGGCTGCAAACGAACCAAATGTTCGGCGAACAGTTCGTGAACCGTTCGGCGGGAAGTTCGTTTGTGTTCGTTCGTTTAGTTAAATGAACAAACATGAACAGAGGCCGTGTTCGTTCGTTTATGTTCGTAAACGTTCGGTGACGTGTTCGTCTGTATTCGATACTTCATTAGTGTTTTTAGTTTTTATATTTATTTAAATACTTCAAAATTCCGACAAATTAAATATCTAATAAGTGTCGGTGTATTATATATTCTGTTCATGAACGATTGTTTGTGTTCGTTTGTTTCCATTTTTGTTCATGAACATTAGTTTGTGCTCATTTGTGTTCGTCAACGTTCGTTGCCTAAAATTAGCAAACAAACACAAACGAACACGAACAAGTTGATTTTCTTAGCAAACGAACACAAACATAAAATCTCGTTCGATAAGTGTTCGTGAACGGTTCGCGAACACATATATTTCTTAACAAACGAACGATCTTGTTCGTGTTCGTTCAGTTCGTTTGCAACCCAACAAATCACCACTCAATCTGTCAAGATTGCATTAGCACATGATAAAAGTTTTACTCATACGAGATAAAACCAAAACCATACTTTATTTTCTTCTAAAAGTATTACAAATAAGTGAACACTAACATCTTCTAAAAGTATTACAAATAACAGATGAGTGAACACTAACAAATTCTATAAATACATGTAGAATAAACATAAACCATTGATGACATAAAAATTTCCAATAACAGAAATCTTAACCACCATTCCCTCCAATTCCTCTCATCCTCTACCTTCCCATCAAAACTCCCCCTTCTCATTCCATACATCTAATAATCCTTATTAATAATCATCAACATTCTACCCTCTACCTCTTCTTAAACAAACCCGAATAAAAAAATGGCGAATTACGCCGCGGTATTAGCCCTCTTTTGCACCATTCTATCCATCGTTGGTCCGGCCACTTGTCGCGCCACAACCGCCACCTCACCCAACAACTCTTCCCCCCCTTCCGCCCCCTTAACCGACTCCGAATCATTTGTGATCAAAGGGAAAGTTTATTGTGATCCGTGCCGAATCCAATTCCCTACCAAAATCAGCTACCCTGTCCCCAACACGAAAGTTGTCCTGCGTTGCCGTCAACGCGAATCAGGGACTGAAACGACGAAGGTCGAGGGAAAGAGTGACGCTAACGGCATGTATAGCATCACTGCGACGGGTGATCATGAGGAGGAGATTTGTGATGTGAGGATTACTGAGAGTCCTGATAGTAAGTGTCCTGAGGTTATGGATGATGAGAGCATTGCTCGGGTCTCGTTGACCGATAAAAATGGCGTTCGAGGGAAGACTCGAGTGGTGAATCCGATTGGGTTTATGGTTAAAGAGATTGATCCGCGCTGCAAAGAGATTCTTGCAGAGATTGGTATTATGGGTATTTAAGGTAATTGTACATTTGTATGTGTATTTGTATTGTGTTTTAAAATTTGAAAGTTGGTTATTTGTATAGATGAATTTGGTACCTTTTTTGAGGAAGTTTGTTTATAAAGTTTCAATTGTTTGAAAAGGGGATGAAGGATTGATCAATGATCATTGTATAATGATATGGTTTTGGAGTTGTATTTAAAACATCAAATGGTTATGAAATATATGAATATGGAGGCAAAAGTGTTTCGGGTCAACTGTTCAAACGTTGACATGTGACATGACTAGACGTTAAGTTAAAGGGGTTAGCGTTTGGACTTTGGAGTAAACGTGTTTTGGTCATAAGCGGGTAGACATGTTAATGACATGATTAAAAACGTATCAAAATGAGTTCAACCTGCGTAACTCTTTGTAGCATGCATATTACGTTTAACTTATCATGTTAAATAGGTTGACACGTCATATTCATGTCTTGTCTATCATCAAGACTTACTTTTACAGTTTTATAAATAGTTGAATTTTATTGTTTTTTTTTTATATTGTGTTAATTGGGTAAATATTTTATGTTAAGTGTTTAATCAGCCATGTCAATGATTGTGTTAGGCTTAAATGTATCGTGTCTTTCTTGTTATTGAAATGGTTATATTTTTAACCGTATTCAACGTGTCATGTTATACACGTTATTCAACCAGTTACATTTCAATCTGTTGAACGTGTTGCGTTACCTGCTTCTTAAACATACATGTGCCGTTGCTTAAGAAAATTACATGCTTAGTTAAACATGATAGCGTTCGGGTTCTATAGCCATGTTAAATGTGACATGTCAAACACAACTCGTTCAACACACATGACTTGTTGTCAGCCATATCAACAAGCTCTGAGTACATAATTACACCCGACCCACCCATTTAGCCACCAGATTGAATAACTCGCCATAAATATAGTCGAAAAAGTGTTTCACGTCGTCACCAACGTGAACAACAATTGACCGAGAGATGAAACTTAAATCACAAAATTCAACAACTTGAACAACAAATCCAAAGAGTAGTTAAACAACAAAATTCACTCAAAAGTAATAACCAAATATCAACTTATAATCTCATAAACTAAAGACAACATTTTAAAACTCTCATGCAGCCGGTTTTCCTTCATATATCATCGTGATTCATGGAGTTTGTGGGGCCGGGACCACAGGTGGCGGAGCCTTCTTGGCATATGATATTTCCATGACAAATTCATGTGCAGATGAACCGACATTTGCCGTTATTGTGTCTGGATGAGCCTGCAGCCATTGCTCCATCAGATTACGTAGCTGCAAGGTGGGAACCACCGGCTGACCCATGCATCTAAGTTCCACCTACACTCGTAAGAAAAACATTTGTTAGTATCAATCACATGTTTGTTTCATTTACATGATATAACATAGCCCACAAAATCAGATACGCGAGTAATTTACCTCGTGTTCACTTGGAAGTTGCAGTTTGTTCATCACCAGCTTTTGGATTATTGAAATGGGTACATTTCCATCACTGTGACAATATAGAAGTGATTAAGAACAAAAAAATGGCAAAAGGCAAAAGAAAATAAAAAAAATGTGCAAAAAAAAAAAGAAAATCATTTGAGAAAAGATTACTTTACAGCACGAAAATATGTATCATGAAAAAGATCGAGACCTTCCTCGAAAACGTGTTGAAATGTGATGATTGAACAATCCAACCCGAGGGTAATGGGTGGGTCAGGTTGGTTGGATAAAGGGTGAAAACGGGTCATTTTAGGTAAGGCTCCAAACGGGTTGGGCAAACTCGTAAACACTTTTTTATTCATTATTTGGAATTTATTATTAAGATAATGTGCTAGATTATGATACAATAACTATATTATTAATTTATTACAAAAGCAAACTAGTGTTTTTTGATAAAGAGATCTAGGAGACTTCTTCTATAAATTTGAATTTTGAATACATTTAAGATGACTTTCAATCTTTTCGATAAATTGAACCGTTTCTTTATTTTGTTAGTTAAATACATATGACTAAATTGCATTTTACGTCCTTTTAAGTTTTAACGAATTTGCAGGCGCTATCCTTCAACTACGGAAATTACATTGGATGTCCTTTATGTTACTATTTTTTATCGGGCGGTGTCCTTTTGCCCTAACCCGGTTAAATTTTTGGGTTAAGTTTGACCATGTGCCTCTCACATGAGGGCATTTTGGTCTTTTTACCATTTTTCTTTGAACAATCTTATGGATGTCCTTTTACTATTTTTTATCGGAAGTGAAATGACCATTTTACCCTCACATGAGTGGCACATGGTTACATTTAACTTGAAAAACTCACTAGGTTAGGGTAAAAGGATGAAAGGTGCATAAAAGTGTTAACAAAAAAGACATACGATGTAATTTCCGTAGTTAAAGGACAGCGCCTGCAACTTCATTAAAACTTAAAGGATGTAAAATGCAATTTAGTCAATACATATATGATATTTCAAAATAAAATATATCCCATTTATAAGTAAACAGGTCGAAGTTGCATCCTCTAACTATTATGGATCAAAACAGCCTATGTTTATAATATACCATTAGTCAGTTCTAGACTTCTAGCACTTCAGACAATATATAGATTGATCTACACGGGATATTAGTAGTTTAGTACTAATTTTGCATTGCGCTTCCATTTCTCTTAACATTAAAGAAACTATATGATAACAAACCATATCAGATGACTAATTTATTCACATCATCAAAAAGCAAATATGATATGATTTGATATGAAATATGATATGTAAAGAATGTATGTGTATATCAAAATGCATGTATCTTTCGCTTAAAAATGGTATAAGAGGCTATGAAAGAAAACTCACTTTAATTTAACATAACGTCCTTCTATCTGGCGCAAAGGTTCCCCTTCCCTGAAAAGCATTGAAAGAAAATCAACAATATGCAATAACAAACAAACATTTATATTACCTAAAACTATTTCTAACAGATTCCAAGAGTCTAGAGGTGGCAAAATGGGCGATCCGGCCCAGTTGTGTAACGGGCCAAAAGGAGTTTGGGTCAAAGGGATAATTTTTGGTACGAGTCAGGTTACATTGACCCAAAACACTTTTTTCCATTTTTTATTAACAAATAGTGTGCCAAATATTATTACAAAAATCACACCTTTCTAGTAACAGTCATAACCTTTTAAACAAAATGATTTAGGAGGTTTTATGCATTGTCACCGAACTTTTTTCAACTTGTTCAACCCCTTTGACCTGTTTCCCTCCACTAAAGTTTTAAAATTTACCAAAATGCCCGTACAACCCGTTCATATATCAACGGGTCAAAATTGCAACCTCTAACTATTTCAAAGCATAAATGAAGTCTCACTGTTCTTCAAATGGCACCAGCTGGAACCAGATAGGATATGTTCTTTTTTCCCTGCCGCCATTACTGCCACCAGCAACCACCATACTTTGAGCGGTACCAACACCCGAATCCCCCAACCCACCATCTTTCTTTTTGCGTTTTCTTCTTAACTTTTTAGGTTTTACCGATTCAGCAGCATCATCAACCTCATGGCTATCATCTTGAACTTTAGATCTCTGTAACGGGTCCTTCCCTTTGAATTTGGGCACATTTTTATCAACCTTGATGGTATACGATGGTTCTGATTTGACAACGGATCCCTGAGCAGTCTGTTTTGACGATTTACTCCGGTTTGCTGCTTCGACAAGATCGTTCAACGGTTTCCAGTCGACTTTTTCTTCCCATGGTTTACCGTTTTCTTTTTCTTCATCGGTTGAAGAATTCTGCATGTTCGTCATTATATTAAACATAAGACGTAAATATATTGATCTTCATGTCCAAAAAGATGAAAACTTTGTCATTAGAGGCAGTAATCCAAAAAAATGATTACATTGGACAATCTTTAGAAACGTTTTTACGAAAAGAAATAATGTTTCAATAGTATAACTTTTGTGATCATTTTTAAAACATTAATTATTAACTAAATAACTAATTAGAGTTTCTATAAATGGTGATGGGTCCGCCCAACCCGACAAAACCTATTTTGACTTTATTAAAAAGCACCCATTTTACCTGAACCCATTTGACCCTATAAAAGATAAATAATTTATGGGTTATACTTTATCTCTAACAAGTCAAACGGGTCAAAATTTTATCATACTGTATTTCAAAGATTACAATCTCCTATATCATTTATAAAAAAGGAGTAAAATGCCATTTTCGTCCCTGAGGTTTGGCCAGTTTTGCGACTTTCGTCCAAAGGTTTGTTTTTCCACATATGGATCCAGAAGGTTTGAAATCTTGCCATTTTCACTCGGCTAGATAACTCCATTCATTTTTCTTCGTTAAGTTAGGGGTATTTCCGTCTTTTTTGTTAACTTAAATGGCAATTCGGTCTTTTTCACTTTATGTAAAAAGACCGAATACCCCTGAAAAAGACTGAATTGCCTTGTTAACAAAAAAGCTGGAAATACCCTTAATTAACGGAGAAAATGAATGGAGTTAATGATTCGGATGAAAATGGCAAGATTTCAAACCTTTTGGATCCAGATGCGGCAAAACAAACCTTTGGACGAAAATGACATTTTACTCTAAAAAAAGATTAGTATAGTCTTGTAACTTAAGCACCCGTTTTGACCGAAACTCGTTTGACGTGTTACATGACCCGGCGGGCCCACCATGACCATTTTACCACGTCTAAAGAGATTTGTTGGGTCTTTTTTACCTGCTTCGAGTTGTGTTTAACCCTGTTTGAAGTCTCGGGTGAACTGGAACTTTCTTGACAATCTTCCATGGAATCATCTTCTTTCTTGGGGCGTTTCTCAACAGAGAAACTGGACCCGCGTGATTTCTTCCTTGAGGTGACTTTTGACCTTTTTCCGGTCAATGTGGTTTGCGTTGACACTCTTGGAGTGCTGACTACGAGTGATGAAAGAGATCTCTCTTTACGTCTTAATGGTAGTGTAACTGAAGCTGCTGCTTCAGGGGCCTTCACTCTTCTCCGTTTGTATGGGAAAATTTTGGCCCTCACATCTTGTAAATTATGGTCCGCTCTGTTTAATGGAAAATAAATAAGTAAATAAATATACATATGAAAGAGTCATGACATGCACGTAAAGATGCATATTCATAGCCTTTCTTCACACACTCATCTAATCAGGTATGTGAACACAAGTCCATCTTATAAACAATATAATCAATAACAACGTTCCACTTTATCTCAAACTATGTGTGTTTTACTACCGAATGACTTTGTGCATTTCCTTACATACATATATACATAGCACACACACATATATATATATATAGAGAGAGAGAGAGGGGGGGAGTGACCTCAGTTTCTCCAAAGGTACACATCCAAGATCAATCTTGCATATTGGACAACATTCAAGTTCTTCATCTGTGAGCTTCTTACGAATACATCTCCTGCAGACTGGATGATGACCAAGAAGCAAAAAAGTAAATAACAGCTTTACAGAACTGGAACAGAGATATAAATCCAAACATTAATGTTACTAGCACAAGTTAAAGAGCAATATAAAGTAGAATCTAATTGTCCATTTTGAACCCTTTACACAAAATTAAGTGTTCTCGTGCACTCATCTCTGTTTCCCAACAAAATTAAACCAAAACAACACCAATTTCTATCTTCAATCACATTTTCTTATACAACTTGAACCCAAGACACCAATTAGAACATAAAAGATCTTTTATAACCTAACACAGTTATATAACAGTAATACTAAAAAGGGTATATTCCAACATTAGGGAAATTTCAAAAGCATGCCTCTTTCTTCAACCTCTACCTTCAAAGGATACACAAAACATGACAACGAAACCGTGCCGTAAGTCGGAAACTTTCAATCTGTAAACACAAGTTTCCCAACAACATACACAAAACAAAACTTATAACAATCAGACCAATAAAGCAAGAAACTTTATCATTTACCATCAATCAATAACCTAACTTTAGCCTATAAAATCTCTAACTAACCCTACCCAGATTAAAATTTGGGAATCACATCCAAAAACACAAATACCAATCAAACAAATTCCACAAAACAACACAAATAGGGCACCTCTAAACAAGTTAATAATGATATACAATCACTCACATGTATGAAGACATTCAGGGATGGTAGTAGCATCTCTAAACAACTTATTACAAATAGGGCAAGTCATGCATGCCGCCAGCTCATCTCTCCGTACTTCCACCACCTGATTACTCATCTTCACCACTAAAAAAACCCCTAGCAATTCATCGAACACCTGGCGTGCATCTTCAAACCCCCACAACAAAACGACGACGTAGCACCTACAACAAGATGCATGTTAACCACAATCTTTGGGGGAACACATGTGCATCACGTGTGTAAGCAATTTACCTGCATTGAAAACGAAAAACTGAATTGTAAGTGGTTGAAGTTGTTAGATGTGTGTGATTGTTGGTGGGGTTATTATGGGTGTGAAAATTGGTGTAGCTTCGATCTGGAGGTGTGGGGATGGGGATTGTGAGATTGAGGAGATGGGTGTGGATGATTTGGGGAGAGATTACGTGGGTCGGTGGTGAATTTGAAGAAGAGGTGTTGGTAGATCGTTTTTCTGTAAATCGAAATCGAGAGTTTTAGAGAGAGAGAGAGAGAGAGAGTAGAGAGAGAAAGAAGCGACGAAGTGGGTCTGCAAAAATAGCATGGACCGGACGGTTTTTTTATTTTATGGAGTATAAATAAAGACTTACGATATTATATATCTTTTTTATATCTTTTTTCTACGTTAACTATACGTATACAGATATACGAGTTGTATATAGACATCTCATTAGGGCTACAAACGAACCGAACGAACACGAATAAGACCTTGTTTGTATTCGTTTGTTAAGAAATATGTGTGTTCACGAACTATTCATGAATGCTTCCTGAATGAGATTTTATGTTCGTATTCGTTTGTTAAGGAAATGAACTTGTTTGTGTTCGTTTGTCAATTTTAGGCAATGAACGAAAACGAGCATTGAGAAACACAAATGAGCACAAACTAATGTTTATGAATACAAATGGAAACGAACGAACAAAAACAAATGTTCATGAACAGAATATATAGTACACTCACATTTATTTAATATTTTATTTGTTGAAATTTTGAAGTATTTAAATAAAATATAATAACTAAAAACACTAATGAACTATTGAACACAAACGAACATGTTACCAAATGTTCATGAACATAAATGAACGAACACAACCTCTGTTTATGTTCGTTCATTTCTCTAAACGAATGAAATTTTTTGTTCGTGTTCGTTTGTTTAATGAAGGAATGAACATAAACGAACTTCCCGTCGAACGGTTCATGGACTGTTCGCTGAAGTTTTTGTTCGTTTGCAACCTAACATCTTACCCAACAAAAAGCATATATGACTGATATACGCATTTACAAGTCGTATATTGGGTATCAAAATATCCAATCAAGTAATGTACGAGTCATGTAGTTGTACACAATGGCGGGTTCAATTTTTTTTCCTCTGGGGGGGGGGGGGGGGGATCGGGAGGTTTAACCGAACTTTTAGGGGGGAATCAGATCCAGGTCCCCGAACCCCCGCTAAGGGGTGTGAAGAAACACTGGTTTAATAGACCGGAATCAATTGAACCAGGGGGTTTGAATCTGCATAAAAGGGTTAGGTCTTCTCGTCTGATTCGGAGGTAATTGATCTCCTTCTTCGAACAACAACTGCAAAACAAACAGCCGTTAGACTCGCCATGGGGAGAAAGGGGGTTCTCTCCGTGACCACCCTCCGGCGTGAGAATAAGTACAGGGTTTGATGAAGAAGAAGAAGTAATAGTAAAGTGAAGTGAGAGTAACTTGAGGAATTGTACCTGAATTATCCTTTATTTATAGCCGAAGTTTGGCCGGGAAAGTCTGTTGATGAAAACTTAACGGAAAGTACCTTTCCGTAATCGGTTATTTCCCCCACCGTTAATCACTAACGGGTGTGTGTGCACACGGATTGTGGTCATGATCAACGGTTGGGGTGATGCCACGTGGAAAGTGGGCAAGTGTGGATCTTCCTTCAATTTCGTGTCATCATCGTGGCTTTAAGAGGTCCTTGGGATGGTGCCACGTGGCCATTTGGTTATAACTGAATGGTTGTGCACGATAAAACCTTCTAGAAAGATTACAGCTGTAATCCTGTGTGGTTGTTCCTCATGATAATTCTGTTATGACAGAGTGGTTATTTTTATCCAAGTCTGTGTGACTTTTGCGCGGAGACTTTGTTAGGATTTTATCCTATCTGTTATATGAAAGCTTGCGCAAGGATATGTTATATCTTTCTTGGCGCGCGGATGTGGGAAATTGCTTTCTTTTTAAGTTCTCTTTTTAGAACCAGTGCGCGGCCGCGCAAGGTTCTTTGAAAGAGGTTCACTGTTGGTGAAGTTGTGGTTTGGTCCTGGACACCTGTGCAGGGTTTTTTGGGACCTTACCTCTTCAAGTCCCCCCAGTCTAGTGTTGCTCTTATGCAAATAAGTGGAACACTGGACTATAAGAGGTGGGTGGTTTTTTCTGTGGAGTTTTTTGGCTCGAAAAATGGAAATCTTCTCGGGGAAGATATTTTTTGAACTGTTCATTTAGAATGAATCGTTTTTTAATCATGAGTTGATTGCTGTGACGTGACCCATAAGTAAAAAAATGCATATATGTGTTGACCTTTCACCTTCTTATTGAGACTGTAGCTTTGGGAATGTGTGCGGACGCTGTCAGAGGGCATTTAATAGGATGTGATGATTACTGTGGCAGCGCCGTTTCCGAAAGGGGTGATTTGACACTAATCATCGCAATTTCTTACAGCTCTCTTCTCGATGCTGATGTCCACTCCTCCTAGCTATATATTTATATATAGAGTTTATTGAAATTTTACAAGATTTGGCAAAATGAGAATTAGGCGAAAATTCCATTCCCGGAAGGTTTCTGAATTTTTGAAAACTTTCGATGCTGCAGAAGCTCTGCTACTTCTTGCAGGTTTGTCGCCGGACAAGGTTGCCAGAAGTAACGTTCCTTCCTTGTATTCAGGAGAAAATTATGCTTCCCTTCGTACTAGAGGTGATAATGGCGAAGGGGTTATTCGACTATCGGCAAATGTCCTGATACAGTCTTTTCTATCTGATTGGAGGGGACGGTGCTCGGTGGTGTACAAACGGCGCCAAGGTGGACGACCTTATGCAATTCCGGCTGGTGTGCATTTAACTGCTTCTACTATGGGTGATGGGAGGGGTGAAAACCCCTAGATTGTTGATCCTCATCCTCTCGCTTAGTATGGTGAAGCATTGCATACTCCTTTGGATGTGTTGGACATGTTTCCTGGTGTTTAGTTTGTTTACTTTGAAACTACTGTTTTGATACACTGCTGTGTTTTGTATATTTTTCTAATGTGCTTTGTTGCACAAGTAACTTTTTTGATGCACGGCTGTGCGTATAGATTTTTGTTATTGCGTTTAGTACGCAAGTAACTGCTTTGAATATATTATGTGTTTGGATTACAATATCTTGCATGTGTATAATTGCTTTGTTTAGGTAAAGCGAATAAAGATGGTATGAAGCTCATGTGTGAACGTAGGTCTGGATTGTGCGCGGGACTTGCCCCGTAGACCGTTCATGAGACTTGTAATGTTTTACCATAGTGTTTTCGCTCATACCAAAAGGAATTACATGCATTTTGTAATAAACAATAGAACATAATAAGGGTAATCTTTGTATTGGTAAGGCGTGGGGCCAATGGATACAAAGTGAATAATTTAAAATAATTATGTTGCCTGCGCATGTGTTCGGCTATTGTGTGAAATGGCTAGGTTAGTTACATGTAGCACCTGCGCATTTGTTGCGCGTTCTAGGTGCGTGGTACATCCGTCCCATCCAGCCTCTTTAAAGTGTATGCACCTTTACCCAGGACTTCGTGGATGACATATGGTCCTTCCCATTTAGGCGCTAGTTTCCCTGGATTCTCCGCGTTAGATGCCTCGTTGTCTCACAGGACAAAATCTCCTGGAACGAAGGTGCATACGCGTACACGCGCATTATAGTATTCCTCTAACTTTGATTTATACCTGGCTTCTGCAATGGTTGCGTTCTCGCGACTTTCTTCAAGAAGGTCCAGATCAATTCTTCGTTCCCGCTCGTTGTCTTGTTTTTCCATGGCGATCATACGCGGTGATGGGAGACCGACTTCTGCTGGGATTACCGCTTCTGAACCATAGACAAGGCTGAATGGAGTTTCGCCTGTACTGGTTTTTGGCATGGTGCAGTGGGCCCATAAAATGCTTGGGAGCTTGTCTACCCACCCCCTGCGTGCGGTCCCCAGCCTTGCTTTTATACCGTCCACTATTTGCTTGTTCACGAGGCGAAGCTGTGTTCAATGTTCATTTCTTTGAACCATTTTTGTAGGTCTTCTGACGCAAAGTTTGTGCCGTTATCAGAAATGATGCGTAACGGTAGCCCGAATCGGCAGATGATGTGTTCCCATATGAACTTGCGGATCACCATTGCTATAGTCGACGCCAGAGCCTTTGCTTCTACCCATTTGGTGAAGTAGTCTACTGCTACTACTATGAACTTGACTGCGCCAGGCGCGTCGGGAAAAGGACCGACGAGGTCGATGCCCCATTGTTGGAAAGGCCAGGCTGAGGTGACTAGGACCAGGGGATTCTTCGGGCGGAGGGTTTTTGGGGCGTGGCGCTGACATGCCGCGCACTTGCGCAACACTTCCACTGCGTCTACATGCATACCTGGCCAATAATAGCCTGCATTCATGATCTTTGCAACTACCATGCGCGGGCCTGCATGGATCCCACATAACCCTTCATGAATCTCGCGGACTAAATATTGCGCATCGGTCTTATCTACGTATCGTAAAAGTGGACCCATGAATGATTTGCGGTATAAGATACCATCCACCATTTCGTAGTTCAACGCTTTATGCTGAATTTTTCTGGCTTCTGCCTTTCCTTCTGGAAGGATCCCGTGTTGCAAGTACATGATGATTGGGGACATCCAAGATGGATTTCCGACCTCTATGATGTTTACTTGTCTTAAGGGAACATATGGGTTAGATAATACCTCAATGCGGACTTCCTTCGCAAGGTGTCTGAAACTTGTAGCAACCAGTTTGCTTAGCGCGTCTGCGTGTTTGTTTTCAATTCTGTTGATGTGGACTATTTTAAAGGTTTGAAACTGGTTGATGAGGATTCTTACTTGTTCCAAATATAGAGCCATTTCTTCGCCTTTAGCATCGTAATGACCGTTGACTTGTTCCGCTACTAATTTGGAGTCGACATACGCTTCGAGGTTCTTTGCTCCTGATGTGTGTAAAATGCAACATATAAATTACATTAAATGAGGCATAAAACTAACCCTTTTTTAGTACTAATGTTGGAAAAAGTGTGCTTTTGTCTTCCTTTTGTATTTTCAGGATTAAATGAGCTCAAATGAACAAAAGAAGCAAAAATGCAGCTAAATCTAACAATAATACAAGAAAAGGAATAAACGTGGCATGCCCGACCCCTCGACAGCATCTTCCCAAGCAAAAACAAGAGAACAGAAGGCTGAACACGCCCCGTGCTCAATGAGCACGGGGGCGTGCCCAAGTGTCTGCAGAAACGACAAAGTTGTAGAAGCTTCTATCACCCAACACGGGGGCGTGCCCAGCGGGCACAGGGCCGTGGTCAACGCAAAGATTCGCAGAATCTGAGCAAATCTTGATAGCACAGATACGCTTCTGCACACGGGGCCGTGCCCAGTGGACACGGGGGCGTGGTCAACTAATACAGACAAACTGCATTAAATGAAGAAAAAGAAGAAGAGTGGACATGGGGTCGTGCCCAGCGGACACGGGGCCGTGTCCGGGCTTCTGTGCAGACTATAAATAGGGGTGTTTGGCTCACTTGCAAATCATCCCTTGGCAAACCACTTCTCTCACACTTCACCCACCCACCACCACCACCACCATCACAACCCACATCCACCACCATCATCCATCATCCATCATAGAGTGTGTGTAGTAGTCTCGGGATCCAAGATTGATCGTAAGAGTTCTTAACAATCAAAGGCCATGTTTGCCTAAGTCTCTTACATCACTTGGTAAAGACAAGCATTTAGTGTAATACTTTTTATTTTTAATCTTTTTGCACTTTTTATTTGGTTATGTATTAATGACTTTAATAACTAGTTTCTTATGTTGAAGGTGAACCTTCCTTATCATTTATCCATGGTGTCTTGGCGTTATTTTACTGTCTGTATAAAATAACATATTTTCACCATTCATATCTCCACGGTCTATATGGAGATATGTTGGCTACCTGGTCGGGGGTTAAGGGAATGGTTTGGTAAGAGTCTTGCCTTGTTCAGTGTATAGATCCTGCAAGGACCTGGGTCAAGCTTAGTAGGACCTCCTTCAATACCCACTGGTATTGGATGGCGGGGGTTCGAATTTCTTGATCCCCTCATATGTAAACTACTATTAAAACATTAACCCGACTATTTAGTATTGTATCCCTGCTGACTCAAACTACTTAGCCGAGGGTAACGTCACCTTCAAAAGAGGGGCCTACCACATTACGCATTAATAACTTAATTAATTATCTTTCAATAATCCAACCCTTTAGGATTGTATCCTTGCTGACTCAAACTACTGGGTTGAGGGTAACGTCACCTTCAAAAGAGGGGCCTACTACTATAATTAAGATAATCTCTTAAAAAGTGCAAAAGTGCGGAAATAATCAAAGGTTACACTAAAGGCGAGTCGGATCCAAGTGATTCATCTTGTCTATCTGTTTTTATTTTATTTTTATTTTCAGCATTTTTAGTTTTTATTTTCATGTTTAAACATTTTTTCTAAAATTTTGATTTGATTAGACGTTGAGAATAAACCGGTACTAAAAGCTCTTGTGTCCTTGGACAACCTCGGTATCTTACCAACACTATACTACGCTCACGATGGGTGCACTTGCCCATATGTGTGTTTAGTGTTAGTAAAGTATCGTGTTTTATAAATTTAAAACTTGACTAAAGTGTAAAAAGGGCTAAAAATATACTTAAAATTATATACGCACTAACACGAACATCACTCCCATCTTGAGTGCCAGGAGAAGGCCCGCAAGAAATGCTTAGTACTCCGCCTCATTGTTGGTACTTTTGAAATCCAGGTGGATTGCGTATGTGAGCTCATGATTGTCAGGACTAACCAGGCGAAGACCTGCGCCTGCACCGTCATCGTTTGAGGCGCCATCTGTATGCAATGTCCAAACCCTGTCATCGAAGACTGGGGTAGGATTTTGGATTGCCTCGCATTCTTGGATTTTGTCGATGGGAACTTCGGTGACATAGTCTGCTAAGACTTGTCCCTTAATAGCTGGTCGAGGTTTGTACAAGATGTTGTATCCCGCAATGTCTGGTTTAGACAGAATCTGCCTTAGATGATAATTCGTATGGACGGTGATAACGTGGTCCGAAAATATCGCCGTAGCCTTCGTGATGCGTGGACCAGTGCAAGGATGAGTTTTTGTATCATAGAATAGCGCGTCTCTGGACCAGTTAACATTTTGCTGATGTTGTATATCGGAGTTTAAACGCCATCCCTTTCTACCATTAGTACCGCACCGACTGCTACTTCTGTTGCGGATAGATATAGGATTAATGGTTCTTCTTTTCGTGGTGCTGTTAAAGTTGGTAACTGGATCAGACACTCTTTCATCTGTTTGAAAGCTTTCTTTGCTTCTGGTGTCCATTGGAAATGGCTCTTTTTGGCGCAGTTGCGCAACGTGCTAATGAATGGATAAGATTTTGCAGCGTGATTTGCCAAAAATCTGTTGAGTGTTGCTAATCGACCAGCGAGGTGTTGCATCTCTTTAACTGTTGCTGGTGATGGCATTAATTGGATGGCTTCCACTTTTTCTGGGTTGACCTTGAAACCGTCTCTGGTTACTATGAACCCTAGGAATTTGCCCTCTTCCATTCCGAAGGAGCATTTTATTGGATTCAGCTTCAGATTAACGCTGCGCAAGGAGTCAAAGGTACGCTGGATGTTTGCAAGCATAGACTCTTCTTCTTGGCTCATGATAACAAGGTCATCCATGTAAACTTCTACTATTACGCCAATGTCCTCTCCAAAGACTCTGTCCATCAATCGTTGGTAAGTAGCCCCCGCGTTGCGAAGACCAAAAGGCATTTTCGTGTAGCAAAAAATACCTTTGTCTGTGCGGAAGGCCGTTTTGTCTTCATCTTCCTCTTTCATTTGCACTTGATGGTAACCTTTATAGCAGTCTAAGAAACACTTCCAGCGGAAGGATGCTAGATAATCGACTTTCTTGTCTATTTCTGGGAGGGCGTAACAGCCCTTTGGGCAGGCCTTGTTGAGATCTTTGAAATCGACGCACATGCGCCACCCGCCGTTGTGCTTCTGCACCATTACTGGGTTGGCTACCCAGGTTTGATACTGTACTTCGCGCAAGATCCCGGCTTGAAGTAATTCAGTTACTTGTTCGTTCATTGCGTCTGCTTTTTCTGCACTGAGGCCGCGCCTTCCTTGCGCGACTGGCTCCGCCGAAGGTCGGATATTTAAGCAATGTTGTGCTATGTCTCTTGGTACTCCAGTCATGTCCGCCGGAGACCAAGCGAAGATATCCATGTTGTTAGATAGGAGTTCTTTTAACTTTATACGAATTGCTGGTGAGACGGCGTGCCCTATCAAAATTGTTTGCTCAGGATATTCCTCGTTGAGGACCCATTTTTCTGGTTCGTTTGGTGGTGAAGGTTTGGCAATTTTTGTTGGTGGCTCGTCGTCCACGTACATCACTTCTTTGCTGGAGTACAAAATTGCTACCCCGGTTTCCGTCGGGAAACCACAAGCGGCGTGTGGTATGGAGGTAATCATGCTGAACTCTCTCTGAGATCGTCTCCCTAACAATACATCGTGACGCGATGTTGCCGGCATAACCATGAAATTGACTGTGACAGTGCGCGAGTGTTCCCCGTCTGAGAGGGTTACAGGAAAAGTGATTTGTCCCAGCGGAAAGACAGCTTCGTTGTAGAAACCAGTGAGAGGAAAATCGACTGGTTTTAAGCGTGCCTTATCCTCTGGGTCCAGTTGCTTAAAACATTGCTCGTAAATTATATCCATGGAACTTCCTGGATCTATGAACATGTAATCAGTACGGTAATGGCCGAAATACCAGTGATGATTACTGGGCGTTCTTCTTGAGGACCTCCTGGAACGACAGGGAAAACCACTTGTTGCTCTCGCCAGTGTTGATTGTGGTTCCGTTTGTGTGACCTTCGTGAAGGTCCTCCTTACACCATGTTTATCTGTTCTGTGTCGGCCTCTTGTTGGTTGCTGTCTCCCGTATTTCGTTGTATCATTCTGAATATTCTGGAAACTCTTCGCGACTGGGATGAATATCCCACCATTGTGTTGGTTGTGGACCCAGCATTGTGCTACTGGATTCCTTCTTTTCGGACTCGTGGTGTCCAGATTTGTGGTGGAAGAATATAGATCTGGAATTTGGTGTGAAAATTTTATTCATAGTTTCCTTGGCTCTGTTAAGCCAGTATTCTGGAGTTTCTTCCGGAAGTAAATCTGGGTGGTTATGAACTCCTGTTTGCACCACGGAGCTCTTTCCCCCCAGATAATTGTTGCTGCTATCTATTTTGCCCATGATTCCGTCGATCTGAATATCCTGGGTTGCCTTACCCTTGGTTTCAGATCGAGGACTTGATGGGTGAATTATCGGTTTCTCTGCCATAGAAAACAGAGAATGAAAAGAAATGAATCGAAACAAGAAGATGTGAATAAAACTGAGAAATCGGTGGGCGCCAATGAAGAAACACTTGTTTAATCGACCGGAATCAATTGAACCAGGGGGTTTGAATCTGCATAAAAGGGTTAGGTCTTCTCGTCTGATTCGGAGGTAATTGATCTCCTTCTTCGAACAACAACTGCAAAACAAACAGCCGTTAGACTCGCCACAGAGAGAATGGGGGTTTCTCTCCGTGACCACCCTCCGGCGTGAGAATAAGTATAAGGTTTGATGAAGAAGAAGAAGTAATAGTAAAGTGAAGTGAGAGTAACTTGAGGAATTGTACCTGAATTATCCTTTATTTATTGCCGAAGTTTGGGCGGAAAAGTCTGTTGATGAAAACTTAACGGAAAGTACCTTTCCGTAAGCGGTTATTTCCCCCACCGTTAATCACTAATGGGTGTGTGTGTACACGGATTGTGGTCATGATCAACGGTTGGGGTGATGCCACGTGGAAAGTGGGCAAGTGTGGATTTTCCTTCAATTTCGTGCCATCATCATGGCTTTAAGAGGTGCTTGGGATGGTGCCACGTGGCCATTCGGTTAGAACCGAATGGTTGTGCACGATAAAACCTTCTAGAAGGATTACGGCTGTAATCCTGTGTGGCTGTTCCTCATGATAATTCTGTTATGACAGAGTGGTTATTTTTATCCAAGTCTGGGTGACTTTTGCGCGGAGACTTTGTTAGGATTTTATCCTATCTGTTATATGAAAGCTTGTGCAAGGATATGTTATATCTTTCTTGGCGCGCGGATGTTAGGGATTGCCTTCTTTTTAAGTTCTCTTTTTAGAACCAGTGCGCGGCCGCGCAAGGTTCTTTGAAAAAGGTTCACTGTTGGTGAAGTTGTGGTATGGTCCTGGACACCGGTGCAGGTTTTTTTGGGACTTTACCCCTTCAGGGTGGCTGCCCCCTTGAAACCCCCCATTGCTTAGAGGCTTCGCCCCTAAGAACCAATAAGGTTTCCAAATACCTAAAATCATGATAAACTCAAACAATTGTGTACTCTGCACTCTCCTAACTTGTTTGGTGTATATTATGATACACGTGGTCAACAAATCATCCAATTATACTAAAATATCTAATAGTTACTTGGCTATAGTTTCTTCTCATTGAATTATGTTTACTTCAAATTGTACATTCGTGCATATGTCATAACGTTGGTGCTATCATTATGTCTTTAAACCTCGTGTTTCATACTTGTACAAAACATATTTGAAGTTAATATATGTTTTGCTCGAAGGAAGATCATAGAGAACACAATTTATCTCTACACCATACCAACTTGCTCAAATCTTCACAAAATTGTTTTCTGCCCCATATTTTGTTTCTTCATATTCCAATATTCAAACTACACCCCTTCATTTGCTCATGGTGAGGATTCAAACCTAATATGTTTTGTCAACTATATTACAAGATGGGCTTCATTATCTTTAGGCTGAAGGGTGTGGTATAAAGCCCCTAGAGGCTTTATCATGTCATCTCACCGTCATGTCACACAGGAGGTTTTAAAGCCCCTTCCTTTAATTGGCACGGTGTGCTATAAATCCCCCCTTTACACTATAGCCCCCCCCCCCCCCCGACCAACACCTTCATCGTTCAAATCAATTTCCCCTCGTTAACGTGCTGGTGAGCATAGGATGGCACCCCCCTTTCACTGCCGCGGTGTGGCCGATAGCGCCCCCGGGGCGCTATGGAGGACGAGGTTGCGGGGTGGCGTTAAACCACACCCACCGGCCTTAGCGTTTGGGATTATTATCGTAGGCTTATAAACACTATTTTGAAACTTATGAGATGCTACCAGGTATGGGGTTACAAATGATGTTATAGTTATATGTGAACTTGTATTCATGTGATAATGATTATTATAAAAATTAATGAGTTTTTAACACGAACCAACAATGAATATATTAAAAGATATACATATTAATATGGGTTATTGGATTTTAATAATCCTAAGTTTCATCTGTTGGCCGATAATAATACCAACTTTAAAAATTACCTCCAATAATCACAACTTGTAAAACTTTGGCCGCCATTGATCCTTTTCAAACATATAAGAATTTGGTCTCCTCAATATATTTAATTACACCTAGAGACTCCTTAATTGATTTAAGTGCACCTATGTTAGAAAAAGATCAATGGCGGCCAAAGTTTTACAAGTTGGAATTATTGGAGGGAATTTTTAAAGTTGGGATTATTATCGGTCAACAGGTGAAACTTAGGATTATTAAAATCCAATAACCCTATTAATATAATGACATGATATTTTTGAATAATCTACTTAGTAGAATATAAACACTCGGTACATATGTTTTATGAATTTCGTGTACTCGGATATATTTCTAAGTCATGTAGAGTTCACTTTCAAATTAAAGTATTTTGTGTGTAACGAGATCAATAGTCGATAAGGTTGGAAGTTTCCCTAAGGGTCTGTTTGGGACGGGGTAATGGAATGGACGGAGGAATGGAATTGACAAGGTAATGAAATTGATCATTACCATTCCATGTCTTGTTTGGTTACCATGTGAGAATGGAATGAACCATTACTCTTTGTTGTTTGGTATGCGAGAAAAAATGAAGGAATAAAATCGGATGGCGGTGGTCAGTGAGGGGGGGCGATGATAGGTGGCAGTTGTAGCGGCGGCGGCGATTGGCGGTGGTGGTGGGTGGAGGGTGATGGCGGAGGTGGGTGGCGGAGGTGGTCAGAGGTGGTAGTGGCGGCGACGGTGGTCGCAGGTGGTAGCGGCGGTGGGTGGTGGCGGTTGAAATAGGTGGTGGATATGGGTGGCGACGGCAACGATCGGAGGTGGCAGTGGTGGCGGCGATGATCAAAGGTGGGTGGTGGCGGTGATCGGAGGTAGCCGCGACGATGGTGGGTGGCGGCGACGGTGGTGGGTGGCGGCGGTGGCGGGTGGCGGCGGTGGCGGGTGGAGACGGTGGCGGGTGGCGGCGGAGGTGGAGGTGGGTGGCGATGGTGGATGATGGTGGTGGTGGTGGTGGGTGGTGGAAACGGTGGTGGGTTGTGGTGGTGTTAATGAAGGGTGAAGAGGGAATGAAATGGAAAAAAAAACAAGGGAGGCAGATGAAATGATTTTGAGGGAATGGAATGCATTTTGGAATGAGCGATTCCATTCCATCGACCAACCAAACACTCTTTTCTTCATTCCCTCGTAGTGGTCTATTCCATTCCACCTCTCATTCCTGCATACCAAATACTACATAAGAGCGAGTAGTTCTTTTCTGTGAATTTAGGAGTATCAATTCGATATTTAAACTAGACCAGGTAACTTCTATTTATATAAGGTTGAACCATCACATCGTTTTAGTTGATGGTTATACGATTGGGGGTTTAACCGAAGGCAATTACATCAACTACATTAGTAACCACTCGGTAGTGCCCCCTTGCTAGGGTGTTGCTTCCAGATCCCGCCAAGGGGGCAGTGCCCCCTTGGAACCCTAGATATTCTCCGGTACCGACGTCATTATAATGTTGAACGAGCGTGAACTTCACACCTTTTAACTCATATAAATTATTATTATGATTTTTTTCATTTGGTCTTCAAGTAAATCCAATGATCCAAAATAGTTTGATGACACTAAAATCTACAACAAAATACACTTTTGACATGGTGCAAATCCAAAAGTCGGACAAATGAATTTATGACAAAGTTCCTAAGGTGGTCTATGTAGGAAAGTTGAGGCTTTTCGATTAAAAACAATACTCTTTTTATTTGTCAGAAATAACATACTACAACATCGTTTAAAAATTATATGATGATAAACATGAAATACGTATTCAACAAAGATAAAAGGGTTTAAGCATATCGACAACATTCTATCCAACTGCTAAGATTGTTGAGGAGTCATGTTTAGGCCGGAGGGTGTGGCATGGCGCCACCCCGTCACATCACCCTCCATAGTACCCCCGGGGTGCCATCCTCCACACCATCAATTTCAAAGGGGGGCGCCATCCATGTCTCGCCAGCATGTTAACGAGCTTTAAGGTGTGTGCTGGCGGACCCAATTAATTTCAACCAATAAAATCTTTTTTTTATTTTTATTTTGTTTAATAGGAGGCTTTATACCAAACCATGCAAGTTAAAGAGAGGGGCTTTAAAGCCCCCCATATGACGTGACACCTAGGTGGATCTGATGTGACATGATAAAGCCACTAGGGGCTTTAGGGTGTACGGTGTGGTGATCGGTAAAGGGTGGCAAACCCCTTTACCGATCGGTAAACACCACCGCCAACAAGTGTTTAGTCACCAAAGTTTGCCAAATCGGTGGTGGCATGCCGAATCGGTGAGGGGAGGAAGGAGAGAGAGAGGGTGTGTGTGGGTGGGGTCCATTCCATCTCTCAACCAATCACACCTTTTTCCTTTTTTTTTTTTTTTTTTAAGTTTACCACTTTATCAAATGTCTAAACCATTGCCAACACTTTTCACCAAAGTTTAAACACTTTTCACTGATTGACATGGCGCGCTCTGATTGGTCGGTTTTTTAGTTTGCCACTCCAAAGTGTTTAACCACTCCCCACACCCTTATACCACACCCCCTACCTTAACACGACTCTATTAAAACGACTTTTACCTGCAACCAAAATCTTTTCCATGCTACAATAGCGGAAACACTAGTTGTGTTGTCGAAAATGGTCTCACAAGTCGGAAAGTTCACATGAAAAGAGTATGTTGAATATCCTGGAAATGCTTTGTTTGTTTTTCTAAGTTTCGGGACTTCTGATGGTTTTTTTTTTCTCATTTTTTTAACCAAGATGGAGACTTTTATAGTCAGGGGCGGACCCATCCCCAGCCAAGGTGGAGGGACGCACCCCAGAAAAAAAAAAATTAATGCTATTTTCCGTCGAAAATCCCGTCCGCACCCTTTGGATTTTTTCGTCCGCATCCTTAGGTAAAAAATGTTATCGATTTATATTTTAATTTTTTTTAGTAAACTCTGATTAAAAAAAAAAAAAAAACTACCTAAAATATATAAACTTATACTACCCAACTTAACCCAAGTACCCAATATCTTAACCCACTATTTCATTAAACAAAACTAGCCCACTAATTCCTGGCCCATTAACCAAACACAACCTAAGTTCAAACTATAATAATTAAAATAAGTCCAATAGTTCCTTAGAATTCCTCCCGCCCTCCCTCTCTTGCGTCATCTCTTGCCAATGATCAGCGAACACAGCAGCAGCCACAACATCACGTCATCAGCAGCCGTGAACCGCCGCCGCCGTCCGACACCAAACCAACCGGAATCCGATAAAGGGTAAGTTTTTATGTTTTTTTTTTTTATGATTTTAGTTGATATTATAGGAGAAAAGGGTAATAAAAATCTTACATAGGTTTGAAATTTCGTGTGTTTTGACGTTGTTTTTGGTTGTTTAGATGATTTTTAGGGTGATTACACACGATTTATAGGGCTTGAATAGTTGAAAATTAAAATTGAAATATTATGTTATGGAGCGATAAACTTATGGATCAATTTGTTTATGATAGGAACAATGAGTAGGGACGTTAATTGATAGTTGTATATGTTATATAGGGAAAGACTTAATTAAGAAAGTAGTTTTAGATGTTGTTTTGGATAGATTTCAAAAAATGAAAACTCGTAGGGCGACGTTTTAATTATGTTTGTAGCAAGGTTTGATGTGGTTTTGATGATTATATAAATTTAGTTTGATGCTATTTTGTTTTACATGACCCGACCCGAACCGACCCGATTTTTTTACTTATATACCTAGGGGCCTAAAATTTTTAAAAATGTTCTGCACCCCTATGGAAAAAATTCCTGAATCCGCCACCGTTTATAGTCATATCAAAAGAAATGATTATATAAAGTCCCATGATTCCAGCTCAGCTGGTTGAGGATGTGAGGGTTTACTCCCTAGGGAGGTTCCCACACGGACTAGGTTCTGAGTTCGAGCCTCAGTGGTGGCATTCTTGTCCCATGTGAGGGTGGCCTTGGATGTGTTATTCCAGCTCTGCTTCGGTGGGGTGCCAGATTCGAACTTGGGTGGCTTGACTTCCATAATCCGGTTGAAGCAAGCTAGTTAGTGGTTTTCCATCTGATCTACGCCTTTCAAAAAAAAAATTCATTTAACTTTAAAAAACATAAAAATTAAATTGCATTAAATGTTTGTAACAACTGTCATTAATAAGAAACTTGTTGTACTAGTAGAAGTTCAAGCTTGACCTCTCAATCCTTTTGAACTCAACTTAGTCTAGACTTTTGTCATTATGAACTTAGTCTTACAGACATTTCACTTCTTACTCTTAGGTGGTGTTTGTTTTTTTAGAAAAGTACTTCTGAACCTCTTTTCTCTTCCCCACGCAGATCACGCGCAGACATAAAGGTCTGCAACTTGTTTGTTTTTTAGAAGTCTTTTCATTAAAAAACCTCTCCGTGGCCTCTTTTTTGCACAGACATAGACACAAGTCTGCTGGCCTCTTCAAAACACTTCTCCTCCAAAATAAACCCTAAAAGAAACACCCCAAGGAACAAGCAGCCGCTGTGCATCTCCTCTCCACCATCTCCACCTCCGCCATTAGCTCCGGCGCCGCCACACCACCTCGACGACCCAACCAGCCCATCGACGACCCAACCAGCCACTCGACAACCCACCCCAGCCCCTCGCGATCCAATCCAGCCCCTCGACAACCCACCCTAGCCGTCATCTCCTCCGACACACCACCTGAACCATCGACCTCCGCCGGTGCCGCAATCGTCGACATAAGGCTCTGTTTCTCTCTCTCTCCGACGTCTCCCTCTCTCTGTCGATCTCTCTCTCTCTCCGACGTCTCTCTCTGTCGATCTCTCTCTCCGACGTCTCCGGTGGCCTGATTTTGAGATAGAGCAGAGGTGGGTTCTTGGAGTGGGGGCTAGGGTTTGCGGTCGTTCTTGGCTTCGCGGCAGGAGACAGGGGGCGGTGGTGCTTGACGGTGGTTGTTGGTAGTGGTGGTGGCAGGTGGACGGTGGTTCTTGAGGTGGTGGCGGATGGTTGTGGTGGTGGTGGTAGATGAAGGGAGAGAGAGAGAGAGAGGAGTGTCTAACAAGAGGTTTGTGTGTGTGTGAAGAGGTTTTTGTTTTTTATAAAACAAACACTCTTCTCCTTGCAGACTGCAGACCTTTGGTCCACCTCTTCTCCTGCAGATGTCTGCAGATGTGGTCCGCAGACTGCAGACCTTTTCCTGCAGAAAAAACAAACACCACCTTAGTAATTGCAGTAAAACGTAATTAAATATGATTAGTAAGCATTCTAACGCATTACTTACAAATAGGGGTGTCCACAGTTTGGCTTTGATGGTTTTTAAGCCAGACCATTAATAACGGTTTTTTTATCATTGTAAATGAAAACTAACTTTGTGCAAGTTGTAACCGAACAAAATCGTACCGTTACGATAGTTTTGGCTATGGTTCTAAACGGACCGAACGTTCAGCGAATTGTTCGTGAACCGTTCGGCGAGAAGCTCTTTTACGTTCGTTCGTTTAATTTATGAACGAACATGAATAAGAAATTTCGTTTGGTTAGTTTAATGAACAAACACGAACATATGTCTTGTTCGTGAACGTTTGTTTGTGTTCGTAAACACGTTCTTTTCCTTAATGAATGAACACAAACATAAAATCTCGTTTGGTAACATAAAATGAGTTTCATAGTTCTCATTCCTCATAATTAGCGCACTTCTTGTTGGATGGAGAACACTAGAACAAAATGCAAAACATGTTGAACACTCGTTTACATTGCGGTTCTAAAGCCCAAATTTTTAATCAAGCAGCCCATTTGGACTCACTTAACCCTATAGTTACTTAGCCCAATTAACTCATTTTAACTTAAACTAAAGCCCAAACGACCAGAATAAATCATTAATTAACCTAATTTGAGAAATATGAAAAATAGAGTGAATTGCAAGATTTGTCCTTTATCTTTATATCTTTTTCAGGTGTTGTCCTTTGTATTTAAAATTGATGAGTTTCATACTTTCACTATGTTCTCGAGACTCATTTAACAGGGGGAGGGGAGGGAAAAGAGATGAAAATATGAAAAACCATGTTCCCGAGTTTCATTTAACAGGGGGAGGGGAGGGAAAAAGGAAGAAAATATGATCAAATATGACCATATATTCATCCTTCCAAATTGGAGAGATTAGGAGAGAAAATTTTCCTTCCCCTCCCCTCCCCTCACCCCCCCCTGTTAAATGACTCGGGAGCATAGTGTTTATGTTTTAAAATCCATCACGCTATGTTCTTTAGGGCTAACCCGGTTAATTTTACATGTTAAATGATGGGTAATTTGGTCTTTTTACTCATTTATATACTATTAATTTAAAACAATCTTAGGCATAATTGTTTGTACTTTGTGCGGTTGGTTGCACTTATTATATATATATATTAAGCCCATTAAGTCTAACCGTCTTTGAAATTGATATCCACCGTTAGATCTTGCTAAGATTAAATCTCAGCCACTTAAACTCACAAAAATAACCTCTATGATGACGGTTGACGACGGTTTCAATCGGTTTCTTTAGCAACTCACCAAATAACTCCCCACTCTCCCATCCATTTAAACCCAAAAACTGCATTTTGAGCACTTATCATCACCGGTTAGCTGCAGTTTTAGCAACTCCCCAAGTAATCATCCTCCCATTGCATAATAAGAGTTCTCTATAAAAACGTCACGCACACACGTTTCACTCATATTTCTTCTCTCTGGTCTGAAACCCACCAAACCACGATATCACTATGAACCGCCCATCTATCTTCGTGAATCACTCCACCATCTATTTGAACTGCAAATCAAACTTCGATTTGAACAAAGGAGGGATTTAGGTGATGAAACCCCCAAAAAGTGATGGTTTGGTTCAAATCCACACATAAACATTAAAGGAAAAGCTTCAGCAACTGCATCAACAACCGTGAATTTCTCACGCTATGTGTGGATTGTGTTGTATCTACATTCAAGTTTGATTTTACATTGATTCGGTTTGTTGCTGCGATGCCGTTTGATTGTGATACGGTTAACAGATCTTTGCGGAGAATTAAGCCCTAAATTCTGGTAATGTGAAAGTTGAGTAATTTTCTGTATTTCTGTTCTCAATTAGCAATTAGCTCTATTGTATAATCTAATTTGTTTGCCTATTAATATTAATAGAGATATATGGTCTTTATTACTATGAAGGTAAACCAACAAGATCAAGCGTTGTTGTGAAATCATTAGAAGCAAGGACGAGCAGGTAGCAGATGACTGAGGTTAGCTTTTTTTTTTCTTTATCACTAAATTAGGGCTGATCCTAATTTTAGATTTCCAGGATTTTATGCCAAAAAGTTATAGGGGTGTTTAAATTGCAATGTTTGAATTTTAATGTTAATATGTTGTGAATTTTGACAGTAACCAAAAAGACTTACATAGGAACAAATTGCAAATCAAAAAGTGATTTGAGAGAATGAGAACTTAAACTATGGTCTCCACCTCCCACTCCTGGCTTAATCGTTCATGACTTTGGGTTAGTTTTTTTCCTTTTTTCTTATTTCCCCAAATGGATATACCCGTCCACCGGGTAATCATAATGATTTCCAAGCTTTATTGAAATGTTTGCATACAGGGCCGTCTCTGAGAATGTTAAAAAAAATCTGGGCCTCGGGCGAGACAAAAGTTGGGCCCACTCCTTGTAATGTAAACTCATCAATTATATATCAAGAAACCAATACGGTGATAATTGTAATAAAATAAACAAAAAAAAAAAGGCAATGTAGCAAAATAATTGAACTTATTTAAGCGAATCATGCGGCTCTCCTAACGTTTTTGAATAAAACCATTTGCAGCAGCTACATCACCCATAAACATGTAATAGCTAAAAAAATCAAACATCCAAGATCCATACAAGTAAATATTGCCAGCAACAAGATTTACTATTTTCACCAATAAACAGCAACATAGAAGCATAAAACTCTAGTATTAATTTAGGGGCAACTTAAATTTAATGTGCAAAAAATAGAATATGAAAAATTGCATCACAAACAAAAATTTCTGAAACCAGAAAATATATACAAAAAGTCAAAGGCTAACTGGCCACCTACAAAAAATTAAAAAATGGTAGAAAAGCTGAAAGATCAAGAATCGAACACAAAACCTTACTAAACTGAAGTACAAACCAGCAGGAATACTCACTGTTATAGCATATGGCCTAGTCCCTTGTTATTATTCATATAATATACATAAACAAAATTTAAAATTTGGGCCCCTTTTAGTTTTGGGCCTTGGCCATTGCCCGGGCTGCCCAGCCCAATAACCGGGCCTGTTTGCATATCAATAACAAAGAAGATTGAGTTACTGACTTGCTATGTACAAGTAATGCTTACATATTTTACATCAAATTCCCTTTGTCATTTAGTGCTTGGTTTAAAAAAGCGCGAAGCGCTCCGAAGCGTTTTGGTTCCAAAAGCTTTAAGCGAAGCTTCAAGCGCGAAGCGAGAGCTTCACGTATACGAAGCGCTCAAAATAAAAAAAAATATTGTACACATCAATATGACCTATTCTACTTGTTAATCAATAACAAACACAAAAACATGATTAAAAAACACACTTAACACATAAAAAACATAGTTAAAACATAAATTAAAGTCGAAACACACTTAGGGTAAAGAAACAGGCCTCATTTAACCCTATTTAAAGACTGTTGGGCTTAAAAAATGGCCCAAATGTGACCTGATTGGGCTGAAGCGTCGCTTCAAACCATCATCGCTTCGCGCTTAAAGTTCGCTTCACAGCGCTTCACGTAATGTAACGCTTCAGACCAAAAAAAGCGATGTTTCCAGCGCTTCACGCTTAAAGCTCGCTTTAAGCGCGCTTTTTTAAACACAGATTTAGTGTAACCTTAAAAAGAAAGTTTTCAAAATACTGTTTTGTTTTTGTTGTTAATTGTTGAAGACCCAATGCAAAATGTGTGACAAGGCTATTGTCTCAGGTGACAAATAAGGGAAAAAGATGTTTAAGAAGATTAATAAAAGTATTGAGCCTAGGTATGCTGTCTTTAAATGAAAATTCAAATAAAATGATTAAATAATTTGGTTATTCCTTTTTTTTTCATTATTATTATTATTATTATGAATTCATGATATTGAATCTATTTGTGTTATTAGTAGCTTGCTATGAGTATAATTTAGCACTCTCTGTTTTTCTGTAGTGTATATTTTTTGAGTTGCTATGTATGTTTTTAGTTGAATATTAAATACATATATGACTTTAGAAGCAGCTATTCTGTGTGTTTTTATGATTCTTATTTGGGTATGGTGGTTGTTGTTATCAACCATATTTTCAAGTCCTTCAAAGACCACCTAAAATTAAGTTTTAAGGTATAAACTTGCAAATAGATAGGTAAATAGTTTACTTTAAATTGTGTCTCTTTTGCTTATTTGTTTGATTTTTTAGACTGCAGAGGAATCATGAGCTATGAAGAAGAGAAAAAGAGCCCCTTTTTGTGGAGCAGAGATGGATTCGATTTATCAGAAGTCAATAAAGTTAAGCCAATGAGCAGTTTTAAACAAGTAATCCCAAATACTATGGTTTCTGTTACTTATGATTATTATATTGTGAGAATCATGTATATGGTATGAATAGGACTTAAGCTCTGATGGTGGGTTTTAATTACTTAAATTACACGCAAGACATATCACTTAATCTTTTTGCTATACACCAGATTTGTGAAGTCTATTTTTCTCCACATTTAATTACAACTAAGTAACAAACAACGGTCAAGGCCGGCCCTGAGCATGGGCGGGGTGGGCGCCGGCTCAGGGCCAAAAACATAGAAGGACCCGTAAATTAAAAAAAAAAAAAGTTATATGTAACAAATCTGAAGTGAACCCATAAATATAATTAGAGGTGAATCCATATACAAGAAATAGTTATAATGCAATGAAAAGGTCTCTTGTTTTCATCCAAATGGTACCTGGTTCAAGTGTCTTCTCTATCATTTTTATGACCCCTTCACTGGGTATTTCTTGTCCAGTTGACATGGTTTTTTTAAGGCCCCTTCCCTAGGTATTTTTGTCCAGTTTGAGTGCCTCCAGTTGACATAGTTGAGAAGTCTCAAGATATTAAATGTCAATATTAATACTAACCCCTTTACCTAATATAAGCTTATAAATTAACCCTTTAAGTTTAGTTTGAGTTTTATAAGCTTATAAATTAACATTTAACCCTTTAAGTTTAGTTTGAGTTTTAAACTACACTTATGCATTAGTTGTAACAAATTAAATTAGATAAATTAATAATATGTTATGTTGTATAAATCAAGTTATTTATCAATGATTTTTTTTTTTTCTGATTATCATTGCTTTTAGTTAATAATTGCAATTTTAGGCCAACTAAAGAATTGTACAAGTTCAAGCAAGGTCGTATTCGTAAAAGCAGATAAGTGTGAATTAAAAGGCTATGTCAGCACTAACCATAGTTCAGTCGGTTGCCGACTCGCCTTCTAAAGTTCAGGTGTTGGGTTCAAGTGTACGTGTTTGCCTTTTTTTTTTTTGTTTAGCCGGCTTACTCTGTTTCTCGCAATTTCCTTATTTACCGCAAAAAGCTGGGTAGGGCGCGTTAATATTATCTCGCCCAGGGCCTAATTTTTTTTTAGCATTGACGGAGACGGCCCTGATCACGGTTCATGCTGAAATGCAATAATAACACTTAAAATCTTAATAAATAAGCATTTTCTTAAAAAAGGGTCCAAAATATGGTGTTAATCTCTTTTTGGGTAAAGGGTTACCCCGGTGATTCTATTAAAGACAACCGCCAAATAAGTACAAGTAGTGAGGATGAGTTCCCTACTAGTTCATATACAGGACAGGCCCCATATATGTAAGCAAAAAAAAAAACAAAACAGACCATGATACCACCTCGACCTAGCCTACTACAATCATGATTATGACTAAACTAGTAGACAAAACGAATATAAATCAAACAACCACGTCAACCGCCATCATCAAAAATGAAATTGCCACCAACCGGCAGCCCCCTAGCATGAAACAGAAACGACCTATCCATTGGATGACGTTGTGGAAGAGGTGCTTGCCCCTGTACTGGAAGACGTAGGATGTGTACCCGATGTCATAAATTGCATTTCATCATATACAACCTCTACGCCATCATCGTCAGACTCCTCATTTAGCTCACAACCCCCTTTATACTCACCTTTAAGGGAACCCCCATTCCCCCCAACAAACCCAAGAGTACTAAACGAATTGTGTGTTTGAACCTTAGACGAACTAGTACCCCGTGCACTCACATAGGTAGAAATCACTACCTTTTTCTTTTTATCCACAGGTCTATATTCAAGCTTGGGCTTCTGGTTATTTACTTGAAATCCGCTCTTCTTTGATTTCTTCTTTGTCTTAACTTCCGTATAACCATCCTCATCTACTTTCGGACTGTTAGTAGGAGGTCTCACTGTTGATCGAATGCATTTTAGACACTCCTCAGAGTCATGCCCAAATACACAACAGTGGGCACATCTCGGGGGTTTCCATTCATATTCCACACTAATAGTTTCATTGATATACTTGTTCTCATCCAGCTCAGGAATAGCCATGGTTAGGACCTCTTTAAAATCATGATCAGCAGATATATCAATAAGGGCCCTAGCATAGCTGCTTCGTCCCCAAGCCTCGTTGCACATATCAATAGTATACGAATCCAACCGCAAAGGAGAACCAATTTTAGACGCCAACATGCTTAACCCATCATCAGAATACGCCACTAGGGGAACATCATGCAACTTGACCCAAACCGCTACTTTTTTAAACTCTTCTTTTTTAAGGGTATTTGTAGGAGACCACATGTTAAGAAACAATGGTTTGTTACGTATCATCCAAGGACCCCCTTCAAGAACAGTATTCATACCCTTTCTATCTTCAAACTTAAAGAAAAAGAACCCATTTGAATTCATCATAGTTTTCTGTAGACCATGTTTTTTCCAATTTGTTCTGACAAAGAATTCAACTACTGGATAAGCAATTCTATCCCCCAGGAAGTAACCATAAAGAGTATTAGCTCGCACTTTGTTCCAGCTCACGTGATGTTACAAACGTTAATGTTTCTTTTGGCATTTTTATTATTTTATAGTTTTATGAGATGACTACTTTCTTCGAGCAAAATGATTTTGAAGGTTTTATGCATTATATACATTGAACGACCCTTTTCCTGTTTAGTGTCCATGTGCCACCTTACGCCTGTTTGTAGCAAATTGTTTTCTAAGGCTGCAATGGTGCAACTATGTTCTCTTTATTCTATTGGTTCATGTGTGTGAGGAGTTATGCTAATACATTTCACCAGCCCTTACATCTTTGTCTGGAAATTTGTTAAAGATTCAAAATGGTTTTGCCAGTACAGCAACATTTTGTATGAATTAAGCGGATGTAAAAATCAATTAGTTAACCTGTTCGTTTACACCAACTCCTACAGCAAAGTGCAGGGTCTTCATGTTAGTTATTTTGCAATATCTTAAATTAAAGGTTGGCTTGAAGCTGATTGAAGTCTTATGAGTTTCAGCAATTTTTTTTTTAACTCTACGAACTGCATTTTGTTGGCGGCTTAATATGTAAAATTATGTAAGAGTAAAACCATATAAGAGAAGTTAATATTTGTCAAGTAAAGGGGGTTTAGGTGATTGAGAAGTTGTAGGTAGGTATGGAGGGAAATCAAGCAGAGGGCAGAACAAGACAGGCGTGCACATGGCTGCAAATGCTGCCGAACGGGTGGTCTTGGTTCGATTTTTAATCTTGGTTGTCGTTCACAACCGAATTATTTAAGTTTTTACGCCGTCACAACGCGCGACGAGTAAAAATTCTAGTTATTAATTTAAAAAACTACTTTAATAATTAAAACAAAATAAATTATATGCATTACATCTGTCTAAACACCTTTTCTCTAAAACACACATTCTCTATCTCTACTCTCTCTCCCAGGCAAGCCCCCACCACCACCTGTCGCCACCAGCACCAGCACCCACTCCCATCCCCACACCACCACCTGCCATCGCCCACTCAGTCTGAACAAAGATTCCACGATTCAGTGACTGCAACAGCGCAGCTCCGACTAGTTCCAGACGACGTCGCTTAAGAGTACGCTAATCCCGATCTGGAATCCCAGTGGCGATGGAGTCAAAATCGAGGCAAAACCGTTGATTTCTTGAAGAAGAAACCCGAGAATTGAGTCAAAATCGACAAATCTGGAGCGATCAAACCGTTGATTTATGAAATTATCAATCTTTTTGTTGAAGTTTTTGTAAAATTTTTGTGGGTTTGTTTTGTGAAATTATGTGAGTTTAGATAGAAAGTGTGAATTTTTGTGGGGTTTATGTAAGAAAGTGTTGTGCAGGAATCTTGTTTTGTAAAATTGGTTGAATTTTAGTTTTCTGTGTTAAAATCTTGGGTGGAAGGAAGTACTGTGCAGGAAGCTTGTTTTGTAAAATTCGTTGAATTTTAGTTTGGTGGGTTGGAATTGGGTGGTGGCAGGTGGTGCGAAAGTGGTGGTGTGGGTATATAATTTTTTATTTTTTCTTCCGTTGTCGAAAAGTGCATTTGTATACGTGTTTTTATGGATTCATAATTCAAGGTTTGCAACAATGTCATTTTAATATCTAAGTAATTATAGATGAGATGCTCATAATCTTTTTCATCTTCATTAATTCAAGTGGGCTGGAATTGGGTGGTGGCAGGTTTGTGCGAAAGTGGGGGGTGAGAGTGGGTGGTGACAGGTGGCGGGAGGTGGTGATGAGAGTGGGTGTGTGTTTTAGAGGGAGAGAGAGAGTGATATATATATAGGGATAGGATCATGAGAAAACTAGATATAAATGAGAAAACCAAAAAACTAACCAAAAAAGCACTAAAAAGGTGGGGGGAGACTTTTAATGAAGGATGGGGGGACTTTTAATGAAGGAGGGGTAAAATTGGAAAAAAAATATATAACTTTTTTTGTTAGTTTTTTGGTTTTCTCATTTAAACTAGTTTTCTCATGATCCATCCCATATATATATATATATATATATAGAGGCCGGTTATCATACAATATGCCTTATCGTACATTACGTACGCTATAACCACAACCGTCAGATCATCTCAATTAACCCCCGTGCTTAACTATTAAATTAATCAAATAAAAATATATATCTGAAACCGCCAAGGTTAAAATCGTCAATTACGAAATCAAAATCCACTGATAATCAGCAAACAAAAATTCAAACAAGTAATAAAAAATTGATCGATTCTTATTCAACAAATCCGAATTGAACTTCTGCTGAATTTGGAAGTTCAGAACTGAAACAAATCTATAGAACATCTATCGAAGAAGATGATGCAGGGTGAAAATCAGATAAAAATATGCGAAAAAACATATCAATCGTGCGAAAAACACTTCAGACAAAAAGAAAAGTTGTGTTTTATGTAAAGTTTGCGAATTCATATAACATTATATGCGATTACAAAAAAAAAGTAATATGTTTAAGATGTCTTATGATGTGCGAATTCATGACTTCACACATGCGATTTCAATAAAAAGTTAATAATCTTTGAAATTTCTTATAGTTTGCGAATTCAAGCTTTTACACATGCGATTTCAATTAAAAGTTAATCTTTGAAATTTCTTATAATTTGCGAATTCATGCTTTTACACATGCGATTTCAGAAAAAAAGTTGATTATCGTTTAGATTTCATAAAGTTTGCGAATTCGTTTTCGATTCAAATGAGATTATAAATAAAACACTGCTAATACTTTAAATTACTGTCCTAAAAAATGCAAAAAAAAAAAAAAATTACGAATTAATAACTAAAATAACCCCTGATATAACTATTTATTACCGATGTGACTGCAATTTGACATGTAATGATAAATTTTACAATAAATACTACTGAACTTACCACCCTACCTACATAATAAATTTACTATTTTAATATAAAAAACCCAGATTGAACTACCTTCCACAATAAAAGACCAACAGACCAACAAAAATGGCATCTGAAGATTCAGAAAAAATCAAAAACATTGCAATAAAAGAGCTATTGTCAACTCGCACGTTGACATAAATAAGCACATATATCAACTCTTCTAATCTGATTCTTGATGTGCATGGGAAAATTCTTGAAGAAACTAAGAAAAATCAAGATATGTGGGAAAAACTACTTGAAGAACCAAAATCAAGCTTTAGAGACGCAGCTTTGGATCACATCAAGGAGCAAAATCGAGCTGATGACTTAGCCTTCTCTTTCCTGAAAGATGCTCTAAACACTGTGAAGGAGAAGATGGAGTTCAGCTCTGCTGAACGTGGCAAAATCTTTTCTTCAAGTAACTAAATTTCTGTTTGATCTTTTTATGGTTGAAGCTGTGTTAGACAATAACAACTATTTTATATTTTGGGTATATGTTTTGAACAAATCTTATAATTGATTATAATATAAAATCTCATGAATGATTTAGATATCTTTGTCACGAAAAAAACAAGCTAAACTCAAAATCGCATGTATTAAAAGTGAAATCGCATATAAGTCTAATTATAAACTGATGCATATAAAATCGCATGTTTATATACTAAAATTGCATGAAAGAATGATATAAACAGATGAATATAAAATCGCATGTGTTTCGTATAAATTCGCATTTACATTTTAAAAAAAATTAGTCTTCCTCATCATCTTCTAAAACCTCCTCCCACTGATCTTCTTCTTCAGATCCATCATTTAGTACCGCTGTAATCTTCAAACTCATCTTCATCTTCATCGTCGTCTTTATCTCTGAGAACATTTTCAATCTGGACGCCCTTCATCTTCTTTTTTTGCTGTTTGCCTTGTTGTTTGGCTTTTAGAATCTCGCAAATCTGAATATCTTGACCTTTTTCATTGCATACACTACAAGTCCTTGACCTTTTTCCTTTGCGGCTGATCATTTGTTCCTTCTTGGATTGAATCCTTTTATGCGAGCCACGACCTTTGTTTCTTATACCAACCGGCACACGGACAGTAGGAGGAACATTAGTTACTGCTTGTTGATAACCAATCAACTTTGAAAATCGGTCAAATTTTGGATCAAGTTGCTTGGTTATACGACTCTGATCAACTCTCTCTTTAAGTTGCATCATTTGATCCCTCACTAAAACAAGTTGATCAAGGTCAGAAATCAAATTGCTAACCAAATACTCCCCTGTGTGGATGATTTCACGAGCAATCCGTTTAGCCTTGTGTTGCACATCCTTCCCACCCACATTTAAATTGTACTTCACATTTAACTCATTAGGCACCACATCCTTCGTCCATCTCTTCGTAACATATTTGTTTGGGATTTCTTTTACACCAAACATCTTGAAAAGAAAATAGATATGTTTGCATAGCAGCCCATACTGCTCAAAACGCAAACAGCTACACTGTGCAGTTACATCATTTTCAAGATTCTTGAACCACACCTAGGAAAACCAAAAGAAAAAATATATATTAAAAATTAAAATCGCATGTTTAACATAACAAATTCGCATGTCTACAAAATTTAAAATCGCATGCGTATATCAAAATCGCATATTGCAAAACCATGATCTGAAAAAATGAAATTCGCATATAGGTTTTCAAAAATCGCATGATTGAAATATATATGCTATAATACCTCCAATCAACCATCTCCTTAGGCTTTAAAGTCTTTCAACAATATCCTGATATTTGGACCCTCTATTTTGTGTCCATTGGCAGACATTCAGAAATTGTTCCATAAATCTCTATTTGCTGATCAAAGAATATAGACCCGGTGAATATCTTAGCAGCATCTTTTTCCAAAGAAGTTTTGCTCCAATCAGCAGGCTCAGTATATCTTGAAATATGATCATTCTTTCTATGATTGAACCTTTGGACATCCATTGCACCATCAAAATGATTCATAAACTCTACGAGAGTGAGTTGTGAATTAGCCACCTGGCAAAAAAAAAAAATGGTTCTCACTCTCTGATCTTGAAGTTGTTCTCATAAGTCCAGACATTGGCTCGTGCCGGTAAAAAACCGGAATCCACATAGATCTCATAACGAACATATCATCAATCCATTTGTTTTCAGTGAGACCGAACTCAATCATCACCAACTTCCATTGTCGCTCGAATTCTTCGGGCTCAATGGAATCAGTCCATACAATGTCACACATCCTCCTTTTAAACTCATCATTATTGCACAACTCGTGTCCAACCTATAACAATAAATGATTTTTATATCAGCTTATAACAAAATCTATATTATAAAAAAAAAAACACTAACGAAAGACAATATAGCATGCTATACCTTATCTGCCACTTTTTTCATTATGTGCCACATGCACAATCTGTGTCTGCTGTTAGGGAAAACCTCCTCAATAGCCTGTTTCATAGCAGGGTCTTGGTCCGTCACTACAACCTTTGGCTGCCGACCAAATGACTTTAAGAATGAATTCAGCAGCCATTTATATGATTCAATGCTCTCCGATGCCAACAACCCAGCTCCAAGTGTTACATTTCGACAGTGGTTGTCAATGCAAGTGAATGGAACAAACACCATCTTGTACCTGAAACAACACATGCGAAAAATAAATTCAAAACATGTGAAAATAGACAAAAAAATCACATGCGAAAACAAAACAGTATAACATGCGATATATTCAACACCACCTCTTCAATGTCTACACATGCGATATTACAAGTTTAGAAAGTCATATAACATGAGAAAATAGTAAAAAACATGTTTCCCTAAAACAGTTACATGTTTGTCTTGAAAGTTGCATCGAACGATATCACATCCCCAAACTCCATAAAGTTAAGCTTGCATAAACCATCAGCCCAGAACAAACCAGTTAACCGTTTATCATCATCAACAGAATACTCAAATGAATAATCAACTAAATACTGTTTTTTGTCAGTCATCCTATTAATCACCATGTCAGCGTCATATTCTCCTATATAACTGTTAATTCGCTTCCTGAAATTTTTGAAATCATCAACCATGGCACCAACGTTCTCAAAAGCACCATAACGTTTCCTCATTATATGGAAAGCTTTGACAGGACCAAGGTTTAAAGTGCCTATTTCCCATACAATCTCCTCCTGGACATCTGATAATTGTCTGTAAGCTGGCAGCATATGAATATCATGTTGACATACAAACTTATGATTATGGCCATCAACAAATCTCTTTACTGTATATAATCTACCATCCATAGTGCAAATCATAAGTTGAGCTTTGCATCCAGTTCTAATAGTCCCCCTGTTCCTTGTTTTGAATTGCTTTATTGACTTCGAATAACGATCGTCAATACACAGTGGCTTATGTCCCTCTTTAGAACAAACAAAATACTTAGTTTTGATTATACCACCACTGTGTACTTCACCAACTTTCCAAATAGAAAAACCGGCTAACTTAGCATATGATTGGTAAAACGCATATGCTTGTTCAATAGAGATAAATTGCATTCCAACCACAGGTTTAGCTGATGCTTGAACCTCCGGAGTGTAAACCCTTTCATCTACATAAATCGAAAAACAAAAAAAACGTGCGAAATATTGGACTAGTTACATGCGATATGTTAATAACAGCATAGTTACATGGTAAAGACAACAACACGTGCGAATTGGATGAACAATAACATGCGAAAATGATGATTTTGATTAATATGTTTTATATATGCGATTTCTTATACCAAAACATGCGAAATTGTGTAAAGAAAATAAACTTCAAATGCGAAATGAAAGACTCATAACATGCGAATTTGTACATGTTGCTTTCATGTAAAAATATACTCAACATTCAAACATCAAAAACAGCTACAACAATGTAAAATCATTGCTACGATTAAACAAAAAACAAGTATACGAACAACATAGAGATCTGAATTAACATAATTACCATTAGAACACTCGTTTACAGCACTTGTACTTGCAATTGGATTTGGATTTGCAGGTCGCGGATTTAAAACATCTTCAATCGAAACTCTCTGATATGCAGATAGTTGAGCATGATCAGCGATCCGTCGAGTTTCTTCAAAATCAACATCAGTTCGTCCGGTGCTGCTCTGTGGATCCATCGAAAAAAAAAAACAATTGAATGAAACCCTAAAACAGAAGAACAAAAACTGCAAATTGAGAATTATGAAAATTTTGAAACTGATTCGAATGATAATTACCGGGATATTAGTGTAACGAACTTCTCGCCGATTGAATGAAGAGACGAATTTGCCCTCAGATGATTGAATTAATTGTCTGATTTAACCTTATTAAAGAAAAACGAATCAGGACACGTGTATGGCTACTACTATCGCGTATCTAATGTACGATTAGGGAATTTGTATCCTACCCTTTACCTATATATATATATATATATATATATATATATATATATATATTCATTTTGTTTTAGTTATTAGAATTATATAAATTAGTTTTTTAAACTAATGGGTAAAAAGACCTTACCTTTCATTTAACTTTTAAAATTAACTATGTTAGAAGTAAAGGGCATAACGTGTTGCACTTGGAAACGTTAAGTACAAAACTCATCAATTTCAAACACAAAGGACACCGTCTGAAAATGATATAACGATAAAAGACAATTCTTACAATTCACTCAAAAAATAAGATATATATATATACATATATATATTCATTTTGTTTTAGTTATTAGAATTATATAAATTAGTTTTTTAAACTAATGGGTAAAAAGACCTTACCCTTCATTTAACTTTTAAAATTAACTATGTTAGAACTAAAGGACATAACGTGTTGCATTTGGAAACGTTAAGTACAAAACTCATCAATTTTAAACACAAAAGACACCGTCTGAAAATGATATAACGATAAAAGACAATTCTTACAATTCACTCAAAAAATAAGATATATAAAAATATTACGGTCTGGTCCTGTTTTATACGCCCGACTTACATTACAAACGGCAAACCAAGTCCTTTGCTACGATTAGAAATTTTAAAACCAACCGACCGAAAGTTACAAAAGAAAACTGAAAAAGGACCGCAAAACCAACCAGATGACCGGTTGAGCGGTTTCATGGTTCTAAACCGAACTGGTGAACACCAGGGCCGGCTCTGGGCCTGGCAAACCCGTGCCGACACCCGAGGCCCAAAATTTTAAAGGGCCCGAAAAATCTTTATAAGCTTGTATATATTTATTAAATTATATATTTAGTATATTCATCCGCTTATTATACAAAAAAATATTGGTGGTGTAGTGGCAAAAACCATCTCAAAATAGTGTAAAGGTCTCAAGTTCGAGTCTTTGCTTCATCACTAAGTTTTTATTTTTTGTAATTCATTTACCCTTAACCATAATTTTGGGCCCAATTCTTTTCGTCGTCCGAGGCCTAAATTTTATCGAAAGTTTTCGGGGACGGCTCTGATGAACACCCCTACTTATAAACCAATTCAATGTTTATTCATTCCTCCTCTATGTGTGTGGGACAAGTTACTAACCATTTTATCACACTTATACTTTAAACATATTAGTTTTAATATCGATATTTCATTTACAATCTTCATTTTGGATACTTCTTAATTTGTTGCGAAACTCTATTCAAAGATACCGTAAAACCATTACTTAATAATAATTATATTAGTGACAACTATTTGTGTTCAAAGTTAAAAAAAAAAAAAAAAAAAAAAAAAAAAAAAAACTATAGTGTAGGACAACTAAAGCTAATTTCACCTTTTGATTCAATTTTAGTGATTCATCTATAACTTTTCATTTCATTTTAATTGCAAGTTAATCACATGAAAAATGACTATTGTAAATTTTCTTTTTATTTCATGTTTAACAAGTCATGGGATTCAAATATCAATATAAGTCAATATTTCAATATATATCTCCATTCTCGCAAAGACCTCGTCTCCTACCTATAAGACTAAATAATCATAGGCAATGTGAAAGCAGAAAAAAAAAAAAAGGTCGTCGGGAAGCATTAATGTGAATTGAAACTTTAATAACTACCCAAAAAGATGTGTTTTTGTGATAATTAGGTACATTAGTTATTAGTTAATTAATAATATAATATAATAAAAATTGACTTGGTTAAAAAAAACTTCATTTTTATTTAAAAATTAGTATTAAGCCCTTGTGTTGCGGCGTGGTTGTAAAACCATGCCAAATAACACTACTACCACACCATCGCCCGTGAACGCCAACATCAGAAAAATCGTATAAAAATAAAGGGTAAATTACATTTTTCGTCCTTTATATTTGTATCGAATTGCGATGTATGACATTTAACTTCAATAATTACACTCACAGTCTTTTATTTGTTAAAACCATTACACCATAGGTCCTTTAGCACTAACTGGGTTATTTTTCATGGTTAAATCTAGTCATGTACGTTGCACATGAGGGTATAATGGTCTTTTTACCCATTTATTAAAAAAAACTTAATCCATATATGTGTGCAAATACTCTAGCTAGCCAAGTTCAGACTTCAAATCCCTTTGACTTTTCTCACGTCTCTCCCCCTCTGCTACCAGTGACGTAATGCAAATTACATCTGTTTTCATGTATAGTTTGTATAATAATTTGAGTTCTTTTGTGTCATTTTATCATTGGTTTTGTATATTATGGTGTCTTGTGTGCTTTGCAGGGTCTCGGGAGTGAAAACGAGCTGAAACATTGAAGAAACGAGCACCCGGGAGGAGGTTTGGGCTTAGTGAAGGATTTTCATTAAATGAAAATGGATATTTGATAAGATGAGAAGATAGAGAATTGAATTACGAACCCGTAGGCGAAAACGGTGAAGAAAACGGAGTTGAAATGAAGAAGTTATGGCCGAAACGGTTTTCTCAGTTCGTAGGACCGTGCCGCTGCGCGACGGAGAACCCATTTACTCATGGCGTAGCGCGACGGGTGACCTGATTTGCGCGGAAAACTTCATATTTAAGCCTATTTAAGCGCATACTTAACCCTAATCAATCCAAGACAACCCTGGACGAATTTGGAAGCTTTTGGACGAAAATTCGGTATCTTTGCAAGCGTTTTCTAGTGCTCGGAGCTGCCGGTTGAAGATTGGAAGCTTAGGGAACCATCTGTCACACCACAACCGATGGCGGAAACATCGGGATGAGACGAACAAATTGCTCAAAACTTCATAACGCTATGTGACAATATAGACTAAATTCAAATTTCATAAAATTGCTAAAAATGTCATACAAAAAAAATCAAATAAGACAACATTGTTTCAAAGATATACTGACAGAATAGATTTATCTAAATGTGTTTCTAAGTCCACCTAAATCTTGTTTCTTCACTTAGCATCATCTTGTCTATCGAACCTGCAACATGTATTAAAATAGAGTTCAATACAAAAGCAAAGGCGAGTATACAAGTTTGATACATAGTATAACATAGAGTAAAATTGTTTAACGAGCTCGTATCCAACATGAACAGCAATATGCAAGTTACTAGTACGCTGAGATTGTGTAACAATATGTTCAAACCAAAGAATCCAATGCGTTAAAATAGCCTATCCCAAAGTATCGCGGGAGGTAACATGTTTTACTTAACAATACCCCAAGACTCTTGGGCGGTGCATTACTCCTATAGCGCTATAATTGTTAAGGTGGGCTAGCAAAGTTAATGAGCATATATCAACACAAATAGTTTACGTAGCATACGAGATTAACAAGCATCAAAATTTTCAAAGTTTCACTCCCAATAGACTAGCGGGAGATTAACATGTTTCAATATGGATAGAGTGTGATTCAAATAGTTTCAAGTGTTTTTGTGTTTTTACATAGAATACATGTTGCACCCAAAAGTGTTTAAAAAGTAAAATGGGTTCGAGTATACTCACAAAATTGCATATGCTTTCCGATTATCCAATGTGACGAAGTTGTTGAGACTAGAAAGTTAAATGTGTTCGATTTGGAGTTTAAGAGGTGTTTACATATGGTTCTAGGGATTTGGAGTTTAAATAACATGAAAATAAACATATGAAAATAATCATCTAACACCTATGACACTTGTTCTTAACAATATGAAACTCTAAAAGAGTTTAAATGTTTTCATGGAACAAGGTTCCATTAGAATCGTGACAAGTTTTCAAGGCCTAAGATGATACAATCTACTAGCTTGACGAATGTCCATTAGTTCATCACCAAGAGTTTGATTATTTGGTTATTACATAAGTATTACATAGTGTATATTACATCATATATGTCATGCATGAGGTAGAAGATCAAAGTCTTCATTTAGGCACCTCTAAGTATCATAGAATTCATACAAGAGGTAGGAAGAACAAAGCTTCCACTTAGGCACCTCTATTGTTCACCACTACACTTGTTGTTATAAATACCAAGGAGGGTCATGAACTTACAAGAATAATGAAATACAACAATTAATCTATGAGAAAACATCAAGAAGTGTGTGGATTTTTATGAAAGATAGCCCAAGCTAGTCTAACAATCACACATTCATCAAGCTTCAAGCTTGAACACTTCTTGTGGGTAAAACCCTAACTAAAACAGAAAGTTTGTGAGGTTTTAACCTCTGTTTTAACATGTCTCAACCTTGTTTTTAAGCCTAACTAACCATAGATGAGGTTATAAGCATTAGGACATAGGTTTGAGATGAGTTAGACTCAAGTTCGACTAAGATTAACAAGTTTAAACGAAATCAGAAACAAACAGTCCACTTTGGAGCCTTTTTGGCGACATTCCAGGGCTTGGTTTTCCATGAAAAACCTCTAGAAACGTAGCTAAGGTCAATCCAAAGCAGTAGGAAAAAGAATCGAGTGAATCAGATAAGAAATGAGTGAGTTATGCTCACTTTTGTGAAGATTGATGAATCTACTCGAACTTGTGTTTTGCAGCTGATTAGAGGAGAATTTGAGAGTGTTTAGAGTGAAAAGTGTAAATGGCTTGGAGAATACTTGGTATTTATAGGGAAGGTTTAAGTTAGTTTGTAGTTGGATAATTAATGCTAAAACAAGGTTTAAACTAAAAAAGAAACTCAAAATCGCGCCTAAATTCGCGTCTGTTCAGGTCTGTTTGCGATGATCAGGTTGTTTGAATGAGTGCTTAAATGAAATACAGACCAGGTTTGTTCAATAAAAGGCCGCAGCCCAACTGGTTGGACGCGCGTGTGTGTAGGCTGTTGACCCGGGTTCGATCCCCGCGGTCAGCAGCTTTTTTTTTGACTTAAAACCTTATACTTTCAACAAAAGCAAAATCAGTCCCTGCAACTTTACTTTTAGAAATTGCACAATTCACCCCTGAACTATTAGATAACCAAGTTATATTATCTTAAAAAGAAAACTAACATTATAGTTTAAACAAACCAAGTTAGTTTACTAACTTTAATGTCTAACGAGACTAACTAGATATTATAAAATAAACTTTTAAATGACAAAATTAATTAATTTAAATAATTTGAATAATGACCATATTTATAACGAATAAAAATCTTTAAACGATTATTCATTTCACGAAGCTTTTGAGTTTTGAGAATTAGGATCCGAATCTCATCATTTTAATAGTTTCAATTGGTTTAACGAGTAACAAGTGTCGATAAATAAAGAATCAAGAATCCTTGAAAAATATTCCGTTCAAACGAGAATTTCATTGTGATTTAAGTCTCGGATTCTACAAAGATTACATCGAAACGACGATTACAAGAACACAAAAATTTCTAAAGATAGAATTTCAAGCAAGGGTTTCCAAATATAGAAAGTATGAAACGTGAGGCGTTAGAGTCTCCCCTCCTTTAGGAAATTTCGTCCTGAAATTTATTCCAGAGGAAGACTTGAAAGCGTTTTTGGTAAAAGGCGAAAAATGAGACTTGGAAAATTTGAAATGTTTGAAAAGTGAGGAATTTTGGAGAACAACAAAATAGGTTTGTGGGATAATTTGTTTGGCTAAAATGGTTTTGAGGCATAAGCATGAGTGAAACGTGTATAGGTAAAACGAGTTAAACAAGATTTTGAATAACTAAATTTGGAGTTGATTAAAAAGCGTATTGTACTCCCGAAGGAGATCTTTGTATCAAAACGGTTTGTGTTTGATGAAAGTGGGGTAGTTTGCGTAGAAAGTTTTAAGGATTATATGAAATCACACATTTGTAAAAAAATTTCATCAAGAGGAACAAGAAGGTTGGTTACTTTAAATAGAGTGATATCGGTCTACTAAGTATGTTTACATAAGAGTAAAGAAAAGGAAGATGGTTTTAAAGGCAAGGAGATAAGTTAGGATTCAAACGTTTAAACAGGCTTGATTGGGAACTGTAACACCCCGAAAATATAAAACTTTATATTAGAATTATAAAGTATTAAATAAACAAGAACAAACTAACTAGGAATAAATAACCCAGTTAGCTACGAGTCTTGTGTTAACATATAAGTGAATTAAAACACCAAAAATATAAATTAAACAATAGTGGAGGGACTTAAGTTGTAAAACTTGAAACTTGAATTATTAATAAACAAAATAGACACCAAACACACACCTAAGTGTGTGTCAGGATCGATCAGAGCACAGGAGCGACCAGGAACTCCCCACCAAACCCTAGCTCTTGTTAAATTGATCAAATTGAAGGCCTTAATCAGTTTCAAATCGATTTTCAAGCACAAATTAGTGATCATCTCGTTGAAGGGATCATAAGGTATGCAAAATTTTGGTGTTTTGATTCATCTCAAATTCTAGGTAAATTGTGAAAATCGAAGTTTAGCTTTATTATGTGATGTTTAGATGAAACTTGTAATGAAAACAAGCTTAAGACTGAATCCTAGTTGATAATTTGCAAGGATCATGTTTAAAATTATGAAACTTATGATAACCCATTCATATGATTAAATGGGTTTTACAAAATAAGATGAACCCAAGAATTATGATTGTTAAAAGTAGTATAACCTGATTTCTATATGATGATTTTGGTGATTATATGCATGCTTGACATGATGAAATCGAAATGTGTAATTATATTTGGCGACAATAACAAGTTATGAACTTGATTCTAATTATGTAAAAATTAAACCCGTTAGGTGTTTGTTAAAATGCCTAAGTGAGGAATTAAGTGTTAAAATCGGATGAAAACACATGTTTGAATTTTTATGACAAATTATGCGTTAAAGTTAGTAAAAAGGGTTCTAAAACGGTTGTGAATTGAACTCTATAGGAAAGGAAACCGGAACGTCAAGCGGACAAGCCGGTGGTGACGCGTGTTTGAAGGGTGTACTTTGAAGGTATGTAACTTGTTCCGTTACATTATGCATAAACGTTTGGATTTAGCTTGTTAATGGTGTCATAGTATAGTATAAGCGCTTGGTGTGTCATTGAAGTGGCGAAGCTCACTCGACACCCAAACGGGTCAAAATATCGGTTAGAAATAGTTTGGCTTGTCATTAAAGTGATGATTTTCACTCGACAACCAAACGGGTCAAAACTATGTCCCTAAATCGATCTTGTGTGTAGAGACTTGAAAGTCTCATATTGTGATAATGCTAGGTAGCAATATACCAAAGAATGATTGTATTAAGCTAAGTTTATGGACCCGTGATATCGGGTCAAACGTTAGAAACTAGATGCAAGAGTTGCACAAGAGGCATGCTTGAATTTTTAGAAAATGAGCATGGAATTCTAATGCGAGCGTAAAGCCATGTAATGGTACGGATACGCCTTGAATTACAAGCCCAGGGAATGGGTGAATAAGTCTAAAATGCCGAAGAATAGAATGATGAACAATATGTACATATAGTTAATGGGCCGAATAATCGAAACAAGGATTTTGTGAACCATACATTCATAAACTAGATTTCGTTAAGTGAAATTTACATGGTTAGATCCGTAATTTTAATACGGACACATAGGAAAAAGAATCGGATAAAACGGACTTACGGAATGAAAGTTATGGCAATTTTATGTTAGGATTAACAAGAAAATGGGTGCTGGGCATTTTTAGCTGTTAAAACTATGAACATTCCGTGGAAATAGCTCTCTGGCGCCCCGCAACCTAGTCCTACAGTCGGTCACGCCCTGCCACCTTCTCTGGCGGCCCGCGACAGCCAACACTTAGTCTGTCGCGCCCCGTGACAGACTACTGAACCTGGAATTTTGTTTGTTTTGTTTGATTTTGCATTTCGGCCTAGTATATACTGATTATCATTCATCAAAACTAACCTATTTGTTGGTTTTGATATTAGGTAATGATGATGATGTCCCGGATGCCGATCAAGCGTATAGTATGAACTGAACACCAAACTTTTGATGCTTCCGCGACGATGTCTATTGTTTAGTTTTAATATGGGACATGTAATAACTTAATGCTACAATATGTCGTTTTGTTAGTAAGGATGTAAAATCCTAGGTACATTATTTTGTATGAACTTAAGGTTTAACAAAAAAGGATTTTTGTAATTCCGTATTTTTCCTTAAATTAAACGTGTATTAGTGCAAATATTATGATTAATGAGATGGGTCTTACAAGTTGGCATCGGAGCTCAAGGTTGTTATCGAAGTGTGTTCGGTTCAAGCTTGATCAACATCCGGTAAGAGTTAATTATTTTACTAGACTTACTAATTGTAGAAGAAAAATATGAATTGACGTGCACGGGAAGAGCGTGTTAACACACTCAAACCCGGAAAGTGCACTAAATGAGAACGGTTAAAGCAAGTCACGAACTTGGCTAAACCGAAGCAAATAAAGTATATGTTATAGATGAAATGTTTAACGATTGGTGTAAACATTTCAGTTTCAAAGATGACGGAAAAAGGTAATGATGATACGGTGCCGATAGTCACCGAGCAAATGAGAGAAGTGATTGCCGAGGAAGTAGGAAAGGCAATTGAAAATAGCCTATCCGGTTTTATAGATAAGATCCAAAACACGGTACTTTCGGTAGTCGAAGAGAGAATCAAGAAGTTGGAAGATAGTACCAACACAGCAAAGGAAAAATCTGGAGAGCGCAAGGGCTGGTCATACAAGGAATTCATGGCATGTAAACCACCACTTTATAATGGAGAGGTAGATCCGATAATATGCCAACGACGGTTAAGCGATATTGAGGGGTTGTTTGAGAGAACCCACTGCGACACAAACGACTTCGTAGCTTATGGTACGGGTCAGCTGAGAGGTCAAGCAAAAGATTGGTGGGATAAGAAGAAAAAGGAGATTGGAAGCGAAGCGGCAAGGGCAATGACATGGGACGAGTTTAAGGTACCATTCCTTAAACACCACAGTCCCAAGGCAGTTATCAACCGAATCAAGGAGGAATTTATTCAGCTAAGGCAAAAGGGTGAATCTATCGATAAGATCATGGGGATCTTTCTTGACAATCTGAGATTTTGTGACGAGTTGGTGACGTCTGAAGAGCAGAAAGTGTATTATTATTATAATATGCTGAGTGCAGAATATCGGGAGTTTATGACTCCCTCGAAATACGAAACTCTCAACGAAATCATAAACACCGCTCGAGAAAGGGAGATAGAGCTGAAAAAGCAAATTGAGCGAGGCGAACGTAGGTCACAAGTTGTTAATCCAAGCCTTACAAAGAAGGCGCGTACAACAGAGTCGTCTAAGAAACAAGATGGGAAAGGCGGGTCGCTGAGTTGTAAGGTCTGTGGTAAAGGGCACAAGGGCGAGTGTCGGTTTAAAGATAAGCCGTGCCCCATATGCGGGAAGACAGGGCATACGGCTGCGTTATGCCCGGGAAAGGTGTCGGTTTGTTATAAGTGCTACCAGTCGGGTCATAAGAAATCAGAGTGCCCGGAGTTAGTTGGAAAAAAGGATGGCAAGGATTCGCAAGCAGAAACTCCAAAAGCAAAGGCCAGATCCTTCTAGTTAACCGCGGCTGAGGCAAAGATGGAACCCGATGTGGTCTCAGGTATATTCGCCATAAATTCAATTCCCGCACATGTGTTATTTGATATGGGTGCGAATAAATCCTTTATTTCACATGGATTTATTCGACATCCTTCATTTGTATTGACGAAATTACCTATGCCTTTAGAAGTAGAAATAGGTGACAACAAAAGTTTTATCGTGTGTGACGTGTGTCTAGATTGTAAGATGAGTATCAATGGTGAAGAATACTCAATAGACCTGGTCCCGATGTCGATGGGAGAATTTCAAGTAGTGGTCGGGATGGATTAGTCATCCCCACATCACGCGAAGGTCGTGTGTTTCCGCAAGGAGATAAAACTAACGTCTCCAAGTGGAAAACACGTTACCATCTATGGAGAAAAAGGGGGTAATCCCATAATGTGTTCAATGTTAAAAGCTTACAAACTCATGAAACGCGGATGTAGAGCGTTCATGATATACGCGAACGAACCAGATAAGGGATCGCTAAAGATTGAAGACGTACCGGTGGTACGTGATGTCACACCCCGATATTTCCACATATTACCGGTGGGCCCGGCGAGGAGTATTGTGACGTAGTTGATATCATCATAGTCAATACACACAATATAATAGCACAGCGGAAGGCTTGGTTAATAAACTATTACAAACCATAATGTCTGAGTGTTCGAGTGAAAGAATATACAGACTGGAATGTAATAAGATCCACAGGCGGATCATAAACAAATACAAAGAAACAAAATAACAGACTTCAGGCATCTATGGATTTGCAAGATCCTCTTATGACACCTAATAGCTCCAGCCTATTACGAGAGGTACCTGTCAAATCAGTCTTTAAGAAAATACGTCAGTTTACACTGGTAAATACAATTAACTGAATCTTTTGAAAACATTTATGAAAATTGATTTAAGTGCACATGGCACAAATCTTTTATAACTTGGGACAATTATTTAAATATAATCTTGTATACAGATTTACATGTTTGTCTTACAATTGGGGCCGGTTGAAAGCCAGTCTTGATTAACCGACTCACCACTTATAGAACCCACAAAGGAGTTATCCCCAACATGTGGGTTTATATTTTAGCATTTGCATCTGTCAGGTGTATGCCTACACCCCGTGCATGGGTCGTGGCCATTTTCGAATGAAATGAGCCGAGGATATCCAGGACACGGTCGTATTAACCCCCAATGTTTATGTTATCAAACGAGACAGAATAAAATGGATTATGTAAATTTATTAATCACAATCCGATTAAATGATTTCATACCCGACCAAGTGGTATTATTATAATACCATATCCAAGCCCGTATAAGGGAAAATAAGTTAAAAGTATTTACCTGATGCTAGCAGTAAAATCCTAAAGCTTTTTTGAAGGCACCTTCTACCGGAAGCTATTTAATCTGTATAGAAGGTTCATTAACCTATTAGGATGCTAACGGGTCTTTAATTTAGTCAAGGACTTAGACCGGCTAGCTAGAAGGAAACCTTACGGTTCTATACGCTCGATTAAGCGGAGACCGGAATAGGATGTGATTTAGACCCGACAAGCTTGGATACTTGTATAATATGGATAGACTAATCACATTCTGGAAATTAAGAATTTATTAATAAGGTTAAGCCCGTTTCGACTATTTTATGTAAACTAGTTACATAAGCAGATTCGAACGCGTAAATGCGTAATGGGCAACCAAATAAATTATATACAAGTCTTAATCGTTATTATGCTCAAAATATGTTAATACATCAGTAAGATGTTAACATATATGCCCAAAAAGTAATTTAAACCAAAATAAGTCCCATAAGGGCATTTTGGTAATTTTAATGTCCATAAAAGAGTTTAAATGTGAAACTGAGTTTCAGGTCTGATTTAATTAGTAAAAATATATATTTTTATAAGTTATATCAGTAGGGTATTTTATATATGTGAAATTTATCTTATATAACTAAACTATGCACCGTAGGGGCATTTTGGTAATTTCACATAGGCTTTAAAGGTCAAAATACACTTCTGAGTTTAAAAACTTTGGCTTACTGTTTAATTATATAAATTAGTTTAAAACATCAGTGGGTAATAAGTTTTATATGCCAAATATAGTTTTAACTCAAACTATGTGCTAAAAATGCTTAAAAATCGGTTTTAAGGGATATTCGGGTTAAAACAGGAAATATGAGTTTTTGATCAGTTTATAAGGTTCAAAATACTTTATTTATCATGTAGAATCAGTAGCAAAAGGTTTGGCATTAAAAAGTTATGTGAAACTCATTTTATGCATGAAAAGGGTAAAACCGACAATTACCGAAATCAAACTATTATCCTATGTTATGCTCAGCCTAAAAATAAATAAAAATCTCCAAAAATCCCAAAATATTATTTTACATCAGTAGGTAAAAATTTTGGTATTAAAAATCGGGTTTAGATAGGCTTTACGTTAATTACGCCATTTAAATAATAAAAAGCTCCTTAATTACGCTATTGAGCATAACTTCTATTCTAGACCTCAAGTTGATGTCAAATTTTCGGGACATGTCTAAATATCAGTAGCAAAGGTGTTAGTCCATTCACATTGTTAAAAATCTCAGTTGTATGTCAAAAGGGCGTTTATGGCATTATTAAGCATATTTACGATTAAGTGCATATAATTCAAACCACTAGGCACCATACAATATAACTCCAGAGGGTTATACTACTAAGTAATGTGGTCCTAATGGAAGCTCAAAACATGGGAGAATTAAGCTTGAACGGGTCAGAACTGAAAGTCAAAGCAAAAGTCAAGCTTTTGTGACTTTCGGTTATAAACTGACCTTAGACTATAAATTGCCGGGTTAGGACTGATTAAACATGTTTTAATATTAATTACCAAGTCATTAGAATGTTAAAATATAATTTAGAACCTATGATTTATTAATTTTAGTCATTTTCAAACATTCTGTCCAGTTTGACTTTTTGTCAACTACTTTGACCCGACAATTGACCAGTCAAACGAGATAATTAGGAGGTGCCCTTTTAGGGTTTAGTCACCTACCTTAATATGGTCCCATAACCACTTTCAATTTGATCAGTGGCTGGTCCATACGTAATTAAAACAAAAGTCAAACATAATTTACGATAAGTTTGACTTTAGAGTAATTAAGCTAATTGAAACGACTAAGCAGGTAATTAGAGGCTTACTAAAGGTCCTAGCTGTCTTTTCTACACTTCAAATCCTTCTTCTTGTCCTTAGCAAGCTCCAGGAGTTGTAGATTAGTGAATTGTTGCAAGTGTGCATAAGAACTCAAGAACTAATGTTCTTATATACTACTTTGCAAGGTCATGGATCATTCACATCTGTTATGGAACATCATAGGATCACTACAGGTGTCCTACTTGATGAAATAAACCGACATATAGCCCCTAGAGTCGATACAATCTAGACTAAGGCGGTGTAACAGCTTAACCCACACCTGGCATGATGTTTCTGATCTGGGCATGCTGAGGCGGGCCGCGTAAGACTTAAGGGGGGTCTTACGCGGGCCGCGTGGACCGGCTTAACTGGCAAAACAAGTTTCAAGGTTGGCAGATTCACTCCCTTGTCGTTTTGAACCCTTTTTAACCTCATTGTTGACATGTAGGGCCCTTGTAGTCAGTTTGCTGAAGCTCAAGGATGTATAAACTAACTTCGTTAGGCTATGGTTCGTTAAATATCACTATGGAAGCCAGTTTCGTCAAGTTGACACTTATAGCCCAAAGTCTTGAAAACATGCCTAACGATCTCGAAACCACGTGAAATTTATACCACTTATTCTTAAGAGTATATTTGAATGTTTCGAAGCCTCGGTTTCGTTAAAAGGTCACTCAGAGGTCAGAATCGACATATTGACACGTTTAACCCTTATAATTTAATAATCTTCCGATTATTTTCATAAACGACTTCTTATATCCAATCAATCACTCGTTTAAGAATATATTCATCATGTTTGGTCATTCAGAGGCACAAGTTTGTCATGTTGACACTTTTAGCCCCTGTGGTTTCCTAGTTTCACTGTTTGACAACTTTGGTCCTTCAAACTCAATCTTTCACACCTTTAGAGTTTAGGACACGTGTCTTTACATAAATGGACACGTTTTTACGTGGTGTTACACGTGAGTGTGCTAGTGTGTTTCCGGAAGATTTACCGGGAATACCGCCTGAACGGGAAGTAGAGTTTGGAATCGAATTGATTCAGGGTACAAAACCTGTGGCTAAGGCGTCGTATTGGCTCGCGCCATCGGAACTACAAGAGTTGATGACTCAGATTCAAGACCTACTCGATGATGTGTGCAAAATGCAACATATAAATTACATCAATTTTGGCATAAAACTAACCCTTTTTTAGTACTAATGTTGGAAAAAAGTGTGCTTTTGTCTTCCTTTTGTATTTTCAGGATTAAATGAGCTCAAATTAACAAAAGAAGCAAAAAGACAGCTAAATCTAACATAAGTATAAGAAAAGGAACAAACGTGACATGCCCGACCCCATGACAGCATCTTCCCAAGCAAAACAAGAAGACAGAAGACTGAACACGCCCCGTGCTCAGCCAGCACGGGGGCGTGCCCAAGTGTCAGCAGAAAAGACAAAGTGATAGAAGCTTCTATTGCCCACCACGGGGCCGTGCTCAGCGGACACGGGGCCGTGGTCAACTATAAGATTCGCATAATCCAGGAAAATCTTCATAGTACAAAGATTCTTCTGCACACGGGGTCGTGCTCAGCGGACACGGGGGCGTGGTCAACTAATAAGACAAGCTGCATTAAATGAAGAAAGAGAAGGATGTGGACACGGGGCCGTGCCCGAGTGTTCAGCCTATAAATAGGAGTGCTTGGCTCAAGCTCAAACCATCCCTTGGCACACCACCTCTCTCACACTTCACCCACCACCCACCACCACCATAACACCATCATCCACCACCATCATCCATTGTCCATCGTAGAGTGTGTGAATCGTCTCAGGATCCAAGATTGATCGTAAGAGTTCTTGACAATCAAGGCCATGTTTGCCTAAGTCTCTTACATCACTTGGTGAAGACAAGTGTCTAGTGTAATACTTTTTATTTCTAATCTTTTCGCACTTTTTACTTGGTTTTGTATTAATGACTTCAATAACTAGTTTCTTATGTTGAAGGTGATTCTTCCTTATCGTTTGTCCATGGTGTCTTGACATTATTTTACTGTCTATATAAAATAAAAGATTTTCACCATTCATATCTCCACGGTCTATATGGAGGTATGTTGGCTACCTGGTCGGGGGTTAAGGGAACGGTTTGGTAAGTGTCTTGCCATTGTTCAGCGTTTAGAGGTCCTACAATGGACCTGGATCTAGGGGTGTTCAGAATTCGATTCGAATTCGAAAAATTCGAAATTCGACTCGATTCGAATTCGATTAAAAAGATTCGAATTCGAGTTGATTCGTATTCGAGTTCGGTAATCGAATTAGAATCGAATACGAATTTATGATTTTGAATTCGATTCGATTCGAAATTCGAATTCAATTTATATATATATATATATATATATATATATATATATATATATATATATATATTTGATATATGTATATACACACAAACATATATACACACATATAACTTCTAAACATGGCCAAAATATGAACTACCTCCATAAGTGAAAAGTTTATTATTCATAACGTTACCAAACCTACTGACAAGTGACAAATAATCCATGCTACTTATTTCTAAATTTTTACCCAACTTAAATCGCTACCGGTAATCAACCTATCTTCTAATTTTTGGTGTTTTGACATATTGATATTTAATTAATTTTGCAGATTATTATACTTTATGTTGAATATAATTAGTTTGTAGTGTTTTAAAAAAATGAAAGTAAAATAATTTATTGTTTAGGGTAAATTTGAATTAAATCGAATTTATTCGAATTCGGTTCGAATTCGATTCGAATTCGAGTTTCAAATATTAATCGAATCGAATCGAATACGAATTCAGGTAAAAATAATAAAAATTCGAAAAATTCGATTCGAATAATTCGAAAATTCGTTATTCGATTCGATGAACACCCCTACCTGGATCAAATTTAGTAGGACCTCCTTCAATACTTAATGGTATTGGATGGCGGGGGTCCAAACTCTTTGATCCCCTCATAAGTTAACTACTATTAATACTATAACCCGGCTATTTAGGACTGTATCCCTGCTGACTCAGACTACTTAGTCGAGGGTAACGTCACCTCCAAAAGAGGGGCCTACCATAATTTGCATTAATAACTTAATTAATTATCTTTCAATAATCCGACCCTTTAGGATTGTATCCTTGCTGACTCAAACTACTGGGTTGAGGGTAACGTCACCTCCAAAAGAGGGGCCTACTACAATAACTAAGATAATCTCTTAAACAAGTGCAAAAGTGCGGAAATAATCAAAGGTTACACTATACACGAGTCGGAACCAAGTGATTCATCTTGTCTATCTGTTTTTATTTTTATTTTTCAGCATTTTAGTTAGTTTTTATTTTTCTTAGCTTAAAACATTTTTCTAAACTTTTTTGATTTGATTAGACGTTGAGGATAAACCGGTACTAAAAGCTCTTGTGTCCTTGGACGACCTCGGTATCTTACCAACACTATACTACGCTCACGATGGGTGCACTTGCCCATATGTGTGTTTAGTGTTAGTAAATATCGTGTTTTATAAATTTAAAACTTGGCTAAAAAGTGTTAAATGGCTTAAAATATACACCTAATATATATAACACTTTACACGCATCAAGTTTTTGGCGCCGTTGCCGGGGACACAAGGATTTTAAGAAAGCTTAAAATCGACGGCCTAATCAGTTTTTCAAAACCTTTTTTAAAACGCGCGCACATTTTTTCTGCATTTTAGTTTAGTTTTGCATTTACAGTAACCTGAACACGGGCCGTGCTCACTGAACACGGGGCCGTGCTGCATATTTTTCATAAACACCCAGTAACAGTAGCCTGAACACGGGCCGTGCTCACTGAACACACCCCGTGCTCAACAAAATCAGTAAATTTAATTAAAACGCCCAGATACAGATTCTGTACACGGGGCCGTGTCCACTGAACACGGGGCCATGTCCAGCCTCTGTTTCCGTTTTTATTTTTGTTTTCTAATCTCGAGACTTGTTTGTGGTCTGCTGAGTGATTCTTATGGATCAATACTCAGGAGGTTACAACTACACCTATGAGGAGGATGATTATAGGAGTAATTATTGCACTAATTGTCGTAACCCACACTCGGTTCAATATAGTCACTCATATCCGCCATCCAATTCATACACCTACTATGAGGAACCCAGGTATGAGCCATCAACTTCATACACATCCTATGAAGACCAAAGGTATGAACCTCCTCCCTCATACTCATATTTTGATGAACCAAGGTATGAGCCTTCTTACTCGTACTTTGAGGAACCAAGATATGAGCCACCACCTTCATATGCTTATTATGAGGAACCATGGAGTGAACAACCCACCTCATATGAGTATTATGAAGAACAAAATTACGACCCTTATCCATCATATGCTTACAATGAAGAACAATGGTGTGAACCATCTACTTCATATGGGTATTATGAGGAACAAAGGATCGAACAACCGGATTCAAGCTTTGAAAATCCTGATTCTTTTTCTATGACCGAAGTGACCGATAGGATATTAGAACACCTTAGAGTTATCGATCACTATATAAAAGAATCTCACGCAAGGGAAGAGGAGTCCCGTGCAAGAGAAGAATTAAAAAAGGAAGAGATAACTGAAAGTGTAAAAATGGAAGAACAAATAAGTGAAAAACCGACACATGAGTTAAACAACGAAAAAGGTGAGTCCAACAACGTTAAAATTCAAGAAGAGTCTAATTTTGAAGAAATTAATCTCTTGTCACCTTCTTTCGAAAATCATTGTTTAGTACCCACTCATGCTAAGTTTTTAAAAGAGTTAAACACTAACACTAAAATTGACGAAACGGTAAGTGTTAAGCTAACTACTGATCAAACCTCACTAATAAAAGAAGACCCATTTGAAATTAACATTACACCGGTTCCATGTTTCTTTCAAAATTCATTTATTAGTAATGTCACAATCGATAAAGATCTTTGTGTTAACATAATGCCTAACTACATTTTCGAAAAATTAAGTATTAGTGATTTTTCTCCACTTCAAATACCCATTTTTCTATCCAATCGGAAAGTAATAAAATCAATCGGTATAGTTGAGGATGTACTGGTTCAAACAAATCAAATGGTAATCCCGACCGACTTTGTCATCCTCGATGACGCTCCTCTAGTGTTAGGACGACCATTTGTAAAAACTCACGAAGCTTTGAAGAACCGGAAGTTCAACAATTTACCTCTTCAATTAGGGGCATTTAAAAGAAGTGTCAATCTTGAGCGGTCAATGAAATATCCATTCGGCAATAATGACCCCCTAATTGAAGATGAAGATGAACCACCCGATACAAGTGAAAAGATTGACCACTTTGTTGAAGAAGAGGTCGCCATAGAACAAACTTTTAAAGTTCTTGATCAAAATGAGAAACCGAATAAGGAGTCTCCTAAAGACCCACCACTTGAGCTCAAAGAACTTCCAAAAGGTTTGGAATATGCTTTTCTAGACAAAGATGGTAATTTGCCTGTAATTATTTCGTCTAAATTAGATAGCTTAGAAAAAGAAAAATTAATCAGTCTTTTGAAAAAACATAAAAATGCGATCGCTTGGAAACTTGTAGACATAAAAGGAATTAGCCCTTCCATGTGTACGCACAAAATTTTAATGAATGATGACTACAAATCGGTAATACAACCACAACGACGAGTAAATCCAAATGTTCAAGAAGTGGTTAAAAACGAAGTCATCAAATTACTTGACGCCGGACTTATCTATCCTATCTCCGATAGCCCTTGGGTAAGTCCCGTCCAAGTAGTTCCAAAGAAAGGAGGTATGACGGTGATAACTAACGAAAAAAATGAATTAATACCCATGAGAACCGTCACAGGATGGAGAGTATGTATAGATTATAGACGATTAAATGAAGCAACAAGAAAATATCACTTTCCTTTACCCTCCATTGATCAAATGTTAGAAAGATTATCCGGTCATAAATTTTATTGTTTCTTGGATGGTTTTTCAGGTTACTTTCAAATCCCGATAGCACCCGAAGACCAAGAAAAGACAACCTTCACATGTCCCTATGGAACTTTTGCTTATCGACGCATGCCGTTTGGTCTTTGTAATGCCCCCGCAACATTCCAACGTTGCATGGTAGCCATTTTCCACGACATGATAGAAAAGACAATGGAAGTCTTCATGGACGACGTTTCTATCTTTGGGGATTCATACGACCAATGCCTCGATAACCTTGAACGAATGCTATCCCGATGTGAGGAAACCAACCTCACCCTTAATTGGGAAAAATGCCATTTCATGGTAACGGAGGGAATAGTACCCGGTCACAAGATCTCAAGCGAATGAATGGAGGTGGATCGAGCCAAAATAGATACCATTTCTAGATTACCACCTCCATCCTCCGTAAGAGCTATCAGAAGTTTCCTAGGACATGCCGGATTTTATAGGCGGTTTATCAAAGACTTTTCTAAAATCTCAAGGCCTCTAACAAAATTACTTGAAAAAGATGCTCCTTTCATCTTTGACAAGGATTGCAATCAAGCATTTCTAACCTTAAAGGAAATGTTAATCAATGCACCTATCATGATAGCGCCTGATTGGAAATTTCCTTTCGAAATCATGTGTGATGCTAGTGACTTTGCAGTTGGAGCTGTCTTGGGACAAAGAAAAGAAAAGCATTTCCACCCAATTTATTATGCTAGTAAAACACTAAATGATGCACAAGAAAATTACACAACAACTGAAAAAGAATTACTAGCTGTGGTATTTGCTTTTGATAAATTTCGTTCTTATCTTGTTCTTTCTAAAACTATAGTCTATACAGATCATGCAGCCATTCGATATCTCTTCAAAAAGCAGGACGCAAAACCACGTTTGATTCGGTGGATTCTACTCCTCCAAGAATTTGATATTGAAATCAAAGATAAAAGAGGAGCAGAAAATACCGCAGCAGATCATCTTTCGCGCTTGGAAGACCCAGCTTTGGAGGCAACCAGGGACGAGCAAATCAATGAAAAATTTCCAACGGAGTCCCTAGAAATGGTGGAGTACAAAGAAGAACCATGGTACGCCGACTATGCTAACTACCTAGCTAGCGGTATAGTCGCAAAAGGTTGGCCACATCATCAAAGAAAAAAATTCTTTGCCAATGTGAAACACTATTTTTGGGAAGATCCATATCTTTTCAAAATGTGTGCCGACCAACTCGTCCGACGATGCGTACATGGTAGCGAAGCACGAAGAATTCTCCGCCATTGTCATGAAGGTCCATACGGAGGGCATCATGGTGCCGCTAGTACCGTACGAAAGGTATTTGATTCAGGATTTTATTGGCCAACCATTTACAAAGACGCCCAAAGTCTTGTCAAAACATGTGATGCTTGCCAAAGAACAGGTAATATTTCTTCCAAAAACGAAATGCCACAAAATGGCATTCTTGTTTGTGAAATTTTTGATGTGTGGGGACTCGACTTTATGGGACCTTTCCCACCGTCAAAAGGAAACTAATATATATACTTGTGGCAGTAGATTACTTGTCTAAATGGCCCGAGGCCGAGGCACTTCCAACAAATGATGGAAGAGTCGTGGTAAGATTTCTGAAAAAACTATTCTCTCGTTTTGGCACACCTAAAGCATTAATAAGTGATAGAGGTACCCATTTTTGCAACCATCAACTTGAAATTTTTTTAACAAGATATGGGGTCTATCACCGGGTCTCAACAGCATATCACCCTCAAACAAACGGACAAGCCGAAGTGACTAATAGAGGTTTAAAACGAATACTCGAAAAAACCGTAGGGTTAAATAAAAAGGAATGGGCAGATAAATTAGATGATGCTTTATGGGCTTTTCGAACTGCTTATAGAACAACAATAGGTACCACCCCATATAAGCTAGTCTATGGAAAAAGTTGTCACTTGCCAGTAGAAATTGCACACAAAGCCTATTGGGCAATAAAAAATGTAAACTTAGATTTAGAATTTGCTGGTAAAAATCGATTTTGTCAATTAAATGAATTAGATGAACTTAGAATTATGCATACTCAAACTCCGAAATTTATAAGGAAAGAATGAAAAATTTGCATGACAAACATATTAAACCTAATGAATTTCGAGTAGGAGATCTAGTTCTTTTGTTTAATTGACGACTTTGATTGTTTCCTGGTAAATTAAAGTCTAGGTGGTCAGGACCTTTTTCCATCACCCATATTTTCCCACACGGTGCAGTAGAAATTAAATCTCGAAATGGGCCTCCATTCAAAGTCAATGTCCAATGGTTGAAACTCTATCAAGGATTCATTGAGGATGAAGAGGAGGAGATCTCGCTTCAAACGATCGAAGAATGAAAGCATCAACATCATACCTGGTAAGTTACGAACGATTGGGACGACATCTAAAGCGGTAAGTTTTCTAACCAAAGTTTATGGGAAACAAGGGCACTCACACGAGCACTAAAAAAAAAAAAAATCTCAAAACTTTGCTCGGCACGGGGCCGTGTCCGCTGGACACGGGGCCGTGTCCGCACTACAGTCGGGATATATCCCCTTTTTCATAACAGTTACAACATTCCACACGCCCCGTTTCCCCGAAAAAGCTCTGGTTCCAGGCGTTTTTCGGCAGATTTTCGACGTCTCCTTTTGTTCTAACAACGTCAAGGTATGATTCTTACATCATTAGTAGTTAGATTAGTTACTTGCATGTAGTTAAAACACCACAAATTTGGGGAAAAATCTAGGGTTCTTGGACTTCATCCGAATCAAACCTCAAATTTTTGCCTAGATCTGGTTGCATTTAGTTAGAATAGTGTTAAGGGAAGTAAATCCACTTGTATTGTTCATAGATTCGCCCGATTTCTCATAAAAACCCCAAACCCTTGTTTTTGAACCGAAAAATATAAAATTGATAGGGTAAACGGGTTATTTTGGGAAAAACGGCGCTTGGGGTTTCAATTTCGGGGAAAACCGCGCCTATAGGACCAAAAATTTTCAAGTTTTCGAAACCGAGTCGAAAAATGGAATTTTTGTGTAACAGACGCCTGGACACGGGGCCGTGTCCACTGAACACGGGGTCGTGTCCAGCCCACTGTTAGCAGTTTTGTCCGAAAATGCTAATGTTTCGTGCTAACTTTTGGTGTATTCTTTCAGATGGCAAGGAAGTTCACAAGGTTTAACGCAAATGAGCTCGATGAGAGGGCTAGATACGAAGTACTTCAGACAAGGCCGGAGGAATACCCAAGGCAAGCATGCACGGATTTGTTAACATTGGTGAACCAACTCGACCGCTTCAACAACCTTGTCACAGGACCACTAAGAGTCGCTTTAACAACTCGACTCCGTTCCGTCCACGAATGCACTTTGGAATTCTATAGCACCTTCACGTTCAACTCAAGGTGCGACCCATTCGACAATGATGGGGTAGCATTCCGATGTGGCGGAACTAAGTATTCGATCTCTATGGCACAATTTGGGTCGGTTGTCGGGTTGTATGCGGAAGAAGATGCAGGTAACGAGGAAAATACTGGAGGGATGCGAGAGATAGGTGAAAACGATCGCCAAGCCGCGTGGGCTCAGATTGGTGAAGGGTACTACAATCCGAGCAGCACTAAGAGCACGAAGTTGAGGGATCCGCTCTACAGATACATCCATAGGCTCCTCGGCTACTCTCTTAGTCAAAGACACGATAGCGGTGGCGTCGTTGGGTTAAGAGATTTGGTTGTCCTCCACTGCATCCATAACCGCAGGCCCCTCGATGTTCCGTTCCTCATGCTCCGAAACATGCATCATAACCGCCTTGCTAGTGCACCGACCCCTATCTTCTTTGAGGGATGGGTGTACCGTCTCTTCAGGCACTTCACCCGCATACCTAGGTCATTCGAAAGGAGCCCATGGTCGGGTAGGGTAGATATACACATCTGCCGCTCAATGAACCTAATTTATGAGGCTGAAGACGGGACGGTAAGCTTTCAAAGGATGCAAGGTCATGCATGGAACCCGTAAGAAGCACTTGTCCTCCACGCTCCACAACATCATCAGTACCAATACCAGCCCCATGGTGATCCAGGCCAATCCTCCTCCTCAGGAGGCGGTTTTCCTAACTTTCAAAGTTTACATGATTTGTTACAGGAAAACCTCATGTGCACCAGGAACACCTACAATATGGCAAGCAACACGTACAACCGGGTTGGGGCGATCGAGAGAAACATATCCGATATCCAAGATGATATTGGAAATATCCGGGAGTACATGGCTGGCCATGGTGGGGATGGTGATGATGAAGACGAGGACATGGATTAGGCGGGATGAGCGGAGGAAGAAGCGGTTGGTTGGTGATTCCCCATGTTAACCTTTTCTAATCTTGAATAATTTAAGGCCTGCGTGCCAAGTGTTGAACAATTTACTTTCCCTAACTTCTTTTATTTTCTGCATTTATGTTTCTTTTAACTTTGTTGACATGGATGTTGAACTTGGTAAAATTAGGATGTTTGCTATGGTGTGGTATGATGTTTATTGATTAAGCAGGTACATACGAGGCTTAGAGTACTAAGCATTAGTACTACTAAAGCCGGGACAGGAAAACCAAAGAAAGAAACCTGTTTTTCAACCTTGCAGATTGTCCACACGGGGCCGTGTCCAGCCGACTCGCCCCCGTGCCCACTCCCCAAAACCTGCTGTTTGTTTTATTTCTGCAAACTTTGATAGACACAGGGTCGTGCCCAGCCGACACGCCCCCGTGTCCACCTTCTGTAAGTTTTCGTTACTGGCACCTAAACACGGGGTCGTGCCCACCAGGCACGGGGCCGTGTTCAGCGCCCAGTAACACAAATTTTTTGCTTTTTACACCTTTTTACGCATTCAATCAACCTAAAAATTATTTTTGGGACACATTGAGGACAATGTGTAATTTAAGTGTGGGGGGGATGCTAAAACCTTGAATCTTGCAAGTCCTAAATACAAGCCTTACACAAAACTCTATTGGAACCGCTAATCACCCCAATTTTTTTTTTCAAAAAATTTTTCAATTTTTTTTACTTGTCTAGGTTTAACTTGGGAATTTCAAGTTCTAAAAAGGTTATATTTTTACGAATTTACAACCGATAGCGTCGTGATAAAAAGAACCAACATAAGAAAATTATGAAAAGGCATGGCAAACTTAGTTAAAATTTGATTATATATACTTGATCACATAAAAACTCATTCCCACAAAAGTGAGTTTTGAGCCTTTATTGAGCATACAATTATATATCATTAAACTAAATGCTCATTTTTCGTTTCTTGTGTGAATAGCCGCTTGGTTCTTACGACTCTAGAACTTGCCATGACGATACTTCCCGGTCCTTACCAACTTAAACCCGAGTAAGTAAATGATGGAGGCATTAGGACTAACCCTTTTTATTTCTACACCATTATTTTTTTTACCACCTACCCAAAATCCCCCTAGTTAGCCTATTTGAGCCTAAACCTTTTCATTTCATAACCCAAACCAAACACCCTTTTACCCACCAAAACCTTTTTCATTTTTAACCCTTTGTTTTGGTAACTAGCTCGGTTTTTCGTATGACTTTTCAAAAAAAAAAATGTGTTGATGATGAAGCAAAAGAAAATAAACAAACAAGTTCATCAAAAATAACTTTGTTTGAATAATAGCTTCATCAAAATAAAAGTTACAAAAATAAAAAGTCTTACAAAAACCGACGCTTGTTACGCTTTTTCGCCGTTTTTCTACTAACCACTAACCCAACCACCTACCTTTAACCCAAGCCTAACCCTTCACCCAAAAAGTCCTCTTGATATTTACAAAGGTATATAGTTAAAAAGGAAGAGGATTGATTGCTTGGCAAGCTTATGGTAGGAGTAAGTTCCATGCCGCTCTCGAGTGATTCACTAAAATACATCTTCGGCCGAGTGTTGAGTGATCCCCCGTGAGGTATGTGAACTTGTATATAAATAGAATTTTAAAGAGGCATGTTATGCCCTAATAAGTAGTTTATCTTATGAAAAGTTTTAAATAAATCATGACGAATAGGATTGTAAATAAATAAAAATAAAACTTAATAAAGAATCTTGGAAATCCCGACACTCTATGACAAGCCCAAAAACCTTCTTATCTACCCATTCCATTTGGGAGTGTAAAGCCACATTATAAAGAGTTTTGCTTGAGGACAAGCAAAGATTCAAGTGTGGGGGTATTTGATGTGTGCAAAATGCAACATATAAATTACATCAATTGTGGCATAAAACTAACCCTTTTATAGTACTAATGTTGGAAAAAGTGTGCTTTTGTCTTCCTTTTGTATTTTCAGGATTAAATGAGCTCAAATTAACAAAAGAAGCAAAAAGACAGCAAAATCTAACATAAGTATAAGAAAAGGAACAAACGTGACATGCCCGACCCCACGACAGCATCTTCCCAAGCAAAACAAGAAGACAGAAGACTGAACATGCCCCGTGCTCAGCCAGCACGGGGACGTGCCCAAGTGTCAGCAGAAAATACAAAGTGGTAGAAGCTTCTATTGCCCACCACGGGGCCGTGCTCAGCGGACACGGGGCCGTGGTCAACTATAAGATTCGCACAATCCAGGCAAATCTTCATAGTACAAAGATTCTTCTGCACACGGGGTCGTGCTCAGCGGACACGGGGGCGTGGTCAACTAATAAGACAAGCTGCATTAAATGAAGAAAGAGAAGGATGTGGACACGGGGCCATGCCCACTGGACACGGGGCCGTACCCGAGCTTCTGTTCAGCCTATAAATAGGAGTGCTTGGCTCAAGCTCAAACCATCCCTTGGCACACCACCTCTCTCACACTTCACCCACCACCCACCACCACCATAACACCATCATCCATTGTCCATCGTAGAGTGTGTGAGTCGTCTCGGGATCCAAGATTGATCATAAGAGTTCTTGACAATCAAGGCCATGTTTGCCTAAGTCTCTTACATCACTTGGTGAAGACAAGTGTCTAGTGTAATACTTTTTATTTCTAATCTTTTCGCACTTTTTACTTGGTTTTGTATTAATGACTTTAATAACTAGTTTCTTATGTTGAAGGTGATTATTCCTTATCATTTGTCCGTGGTGTCTTGACATTATTTTACTGTCTATATAAAATAAAAGATATTCACCATTCATAACTCCACGGTCTATATGGAGGTATGTTGGCTACCTGGTCGGGGGTTAAGGGAACGGTTTGGTAAGAGTCTTGCCATTGTTCAGTGTTTAGAGGTCCTGCAATGGACCTGGGTCAAATTTAGTAGGACCTCCTTCAATACTTAACGGTATTGGATGGCGGGGGTCCAAACTCTTTGATCCCCTCATAAGTTAACTACTATTAATACTATAACCCGGCTATTTAGGACTGTATCCCTGCTGACTCAGACTACTTAGTCGAGGGTAACGTCACCTCCAAAAGAGGGGCCTACCATAATTTGCATTAATAACTTAATTAATTATCTTTCAATAATCCGACCCTTTAGGATTGTATCCTTGCTGACTCAAACTACTGGGTTGAGGGTGACGTCACCTCCAAAAGAGTGGCCTACTACAATAACTAAGATAATCTCTTAAACAAGTGCAAAAGTGCGGAAATAATCAAAGGTTACACTATACACGAGTCGGAACCAAGTGATTCATCTTGTCTATCTGTTTTTATTTTTATTTTTATTTTTCAGCATTTTAGTTAGTTTTTATTTTTCTTAGCTTAAAACATTTTTCTAAACTTTTTGATTTGATTAGACGTTGAGGATAAACCGGTACTAAAAGCTCTTGTGTCCTTGGATGACCTCGATATCTTACCAACACTATACTACGCTCACGATGGGTGCACTTGCCCATATGTGTGTTTAGTGTTAGTAAATATCGTGTTTTATAAATTTAAAACTTGGCTAAAAAGTGTTAAAGGGCTTAAAATATACACCTAATATATATAACACTTCACACGCATCACTCAACAAAGGGTTTATTAGGCCGAGTGTGTCTCCGTGGGGCGCACCGGTGCTATTTGTGAAAAAGAAGGATGGGAGCATGTGAATGTGTATCGATTACCGGGAGTTAAATAAACTCACGGTGAAAAATCGATACCCGCTCCCAAGAATTGATGACCTATTTGACCAACTGGAAGGTGCAAGTTGGTTCTCCAAGATTGACCTTAGATCGGGGTATCATCAGTTGAAAGTCAAGGAGGAAGATGTACCAAAGACGACCTTTCGTACACGGTACGGACATTATGAATTCCTCGTGATGTCCTTTGGATTGACCAATGCGCCCATGGCTTTCATGGACCTCATGAACCAGGTTTGCAAGCCGATGTTGGACAAGTCAGTAATAGTATTCATCGATGACATCCTGATATATTCAAAGAATGAAGCAGAACACGCACGCCATTTACGTGAATAAATTGGAGACGCTCAGAAAAGAGAAATTAAATGCGAAATTCTTGAAATGGGCTTTCTGGTTACGAGAAGTGCAATTTCTCGGGCACATTATTAGTGCGGACGGGGTGTTGGTGGACCCGTAAAAAGTAAAAGCAGTGGCAAGATGGAATCCAACGAAGAATCCTTCGGAAATCAGAAGCTTTTTAGGGCTTGCGGGATATTATAGGAGATTCATACAAGACTTCTCCAAGATTGCTACGTCGTTGACCAAACTAACTTGTAAAGACGAAAAGTTTGTTTGGGGCGAAGATCAAGAAAAAGCGTTCCAAACACTTAAAGAAAAATTGACCCATGCTCCGGTATTGACATTGCCGGATGGAGTTGATGATATGGTAGTTTACTCGGATGCGTCACATTCGGGACTTGGGTGCGTTCTGATGCAACGGGGCAAGGTTATAGCCTATGCCTCGAGACAACTAAAGAATCATGAAAAGAATTACCCTACACACGACCTTGAGTTGGCGGCGGTGGTATTTGCCTTAAAGATATGGAGGCATTATTTGTATGGGGTAAAATGCACTATCTTTACCGACCATAAAAGTTTGAAATATTTCTTCGATCAGAAGGAATTAAACATGAGACAGAGGCGGTGGTTAGAAACAGTCAAAGATTTTGATTGTGATATACATTACCATCCTGGGAAAGCTAATGTGGGGGTGGATGCGTTGAGCCGAAAGGTAGACTATATACCGATTCGGGTACGATCAATGCAACTAATAGTGATTTCGGGTCTACTTGAACAAATTTGAAAATCTCAAGTTGAAGCAATGAAAGAAGAAAATTTGAAGAAAGAAAGAATAGTTGGCCAATTGAAGGAATTGGTGGATGGTAACAACGGGTTAAAGACTCGTTTCGGAAGGATATGGGTCCCAAATTCGTGTGGTGTCAAGGCGCTCCTACTTGACGAAGCTCATAAATCCCGTTATTCTATCCATCCGGGGGCAACCAAGATGTATAACGATTTAAAGCAAAACTATTGGTGGCCCGGAATGAAAATAGATGTCTTAAAGTATGTAGAGAAGTGCTTGACCTGTTTACAAGTTAAAGCAGAGCACCAAAAGCCATATGGTAAACTGCAACCGTTGGACATCCCAGTATGGAAATGGGAGCAAATCACAATGGATTTATTGACCAAGCTGCCCAAAACTAATCACGGATTTGATGCTATATGGGTAGTTGTGGATAGATTGACAAAAAGTGCTCACTTCATTCCAATTCGTGAGACTTATACCTCTGAAAAGATGTCAGAAGTATATACCAATGAAATAGTGGCACTCCACGGAGTACTGATATCCATCGTATCCGATAGAGATACTCAGTTCACTTCGAACTTTTGGCGTGAATTCCAAGAGTAAATGGGAACTAAATTGTTCATTAGCACAGCGTACCATCCATAAACGGATGGACAGAGTGAAAGAACAATACAAACCTTGGAAGATATGTTACGGGCAAGTATTATAGACTTTGGTGGAAGTTGGGATGTTTATCTACCATTGGTCGAATTTTCATATAATAATAGTTACCACACAAGCATCGGAATGGCTCCGTACGAGATGCTTTACGGTAGAAAATGTCAAACCCCGGTGTGTTGGAATGAGATTGGTCCACGTGAGCTTGCACATAAGGATGTAGTCTGAATCACAAATGAGAAAATTGACTTGGTCCGAGCTCACTTGAAAGCGGCTCAGGATCGACAAAAGTCGTATGCGGACAAAAGAAGGAGACTGATTGAGTTTCAAGTTGGTGATAAGGTGATGCTGAAGGTATCTCCGTGGAAAGGAATTATTCGGTTTAGAAAAAGGGGAAAATTAAGCCCAAGGTTTATTGGGCCATTTAGAATCATTGAACGAGTTGGTAAGGTCGCTTACCGTCTCGAATTACCCGAGGAACTGAGTGGAATTCATAGCACATTCCACGTATCACACCTCCGGAAATGTCTAGCCGACGAAACAGCTTATATCCACTACGATGACATTGAGGTAGATAATAGTTTTAACTACGCGGTGAGGCCGATAGCAATTCTAGACCATAAGGTGAAAAGCTTAAGGAACAAAGAGATTAACCAAGTAAAGGTCAAATGGAAACACAGAAAAGGTTCGGATACCACGTGGGAGTCCGAAGAGGAGATGCAACGGCTCTACCCTACACTATTCGGTACGTACTTTGGTTTCGGGGACGAAACCCATTTTAAGGGGGGTGGACTTGTAACACCCCGAAAATATAAAACTTTATATTAGAATTATAAAGTATTAAATAAACAAGAACAAACTAACTAGGAATAAATAACCCAGTTAGCTACGAGTCTTGTGATAACATATAAGTGGATTAAAACACCAAAAATATAAATTAAACAATAGTGGAGGGACTTAAGTTGTAAAACTTGAAACTTGAATTATTAATAAACAAAATAGACACCAAACACACACCTAAGTGTGTGTCTGGATCGATCAGAGCACAGGAGCAACCAGGAATGTGACATCTGTGTCACTTCAACCATCAAACAAATACCAAATCAATGAAATATTGTGTTTCATACTTGGGATTTATATATATATGTGTATCATTTGCACATATCAATTCTTGTTCGATTTCGAGCTTTAAATCCCTTTCTAGAAGGTTATACGCGAACTGATGCATAAACGTAATCACTTTAATGCAACAAACACTCCGGAACAGTGACATAGGCTTAACATACCTTAAATAACCTTTACATAACTTAGAAATAAATTTTGGAAGGTTTGGTGTGTCGAAATCAAGTTTATTCGCTTAAAGGGACTATTTTCGACAAACTGCGAAAGTATGTCGATTCGTATGGTAACGAACATTCCGGAACATGACCATAAGTTAAAAATACCTTAAATATCCTTCACATAGCTTATAAATAGGCTTTGACGGGTTCGGTGTGCAAGAAATAAACTTTTTGGTCAAACAGGGACTAAAAGCGTCAAAAAGTGCACAAGTTTGCATTTTCGCGCATATCTTACGTTCTGATTATATCCGGACATCCAAAAATTTATGTAATCATTAAAATATTTTATTTTAGTGATTGGCATGCTAAAATACCATTCGTCGCGCAATTTGGATCGTTTTTGCGTCCTTTACGACTTCCGTCGTAATTAACCGAATAACGCAACCGTAAGACCAAAAGAACCGACATCCGAGATGTTTTTGAGCATATTTTAAGTTCCCTATACTTGAACCTCATTTTAGAGCCTTGAAATGGCGTTAACGGGGCTTAAACATGTCAAGAATGCATCAAATATCAAGTTTCTAGCTTGCAGGGACTAGTTTTGACAATCTGTCAAAGATCCTCAGGAGGGGCGCGTAAGCCTGGTCATGTCTCTTATGTGGCCCACGAGAGACCCCCAGATCAGCAAAAATCAGTTTCCAGCAAAACCCAGTTGTTCCTTTGTTTTGCACATGGTTTTTTTCACTCTATGGGCTAGATTTTGATGGTTTTTACATACCCCTTGTATTTTAAAACCATGTGCCCAAGTGTAAGGCCAAGATCGAAGCATGAATTGCGAGGAACGATCCTAACGGTTGTGGGATTTCTATAAATACCCACGCTTTCATTTCTTGCAACTCACAAATCTGATTCAATTGCTCTAAGTTGGGGTTTAGCACTTCATACCTGAGCAACTTGAATCAAGATCTTCCTAGCTTGGACCTCTTGTAAGTTTCTTTCATGCTTTTATGCATTTTTAAGCATGAAAGTCAAACAGTGTTTGACTTTCTGCTTTGACAAGTCTTTGGTCAACACAAAGTTCGTTTGAACTTTGCAACGTGAGCGTAATCATGATGGTTATAGTCCCTTGTGACTATACCTACTATTACCACGTTGATTAGGTATAGTGACGAGTCATAGTTTTGGTCAAAATGCGTGTTTATGCGTATTTTGCAACCAAACTATTCTTGGGTATCAAAACCCTTTGTTTTGATATCAAACCTGTTTTCTAACTTCATTAAACATGTTTTAACATATTTAACTCGTCACTTTTAGTATAGTGCTTATATAGAGTCGTAAAGTTAAGCGGTGTAAACCACCGCTTAGACTTTCGAACTCGACCCGTTTGGTCGATCATTAGGATCCGACCAAGCATGTTTAGTGGCCATAGTTGTATAGGGAATAACCTTCTGAGGTTATACCTGATGGACACTTCGTTTAGTTAGTTGTATGATAGGTAATTTATATGCCTTAGGAAAATGACCAAAATGCCCTTTTTACGCATAATTTCATTTTAAGCATATGTAACCTAAATTTTGGTATCTAAACCGGTTAGGCAACATTATTAGACATGTTAAGGCATATAATACTTGTCGTAGGACTAGTTAGGCGGTCCGAACGCGTTTTACGCGAACGACGCGTTAAAGTAGCGTAAGCTACCTAAACGAGTCGTAATGGGTCGTAAGCACTTAGGATAGGTTTCGATTTAGTATGTAGGCTTTGTTAAACCATATCACATGAGTTCCAATACTTATTTGGTTTACGAAACCACATCCTATCCGATCTTCTGATTTAGGTCCGGTTTATTAACATAGTTACCTATATTAGGTGCCGTTTGATTCCGTGATCCCTCTAGCTTTGCTTGGTTGTTACTCAAGACTTCTAAGCATCCTCATGTGAGTACATAGTTCCCCTCTTTTACCGTTTTAAACTGTTTTGGGGTGATTCATATGTGCTAAATGATTTCGAGTTATTTAAACAAAAGCTATGGTTTATATTACTATCTGAACTAATAGATTTGTGTGAACCATTTGGAACTGTTTGATCTATGGGAACCGTTTGGAACTGTTTGATTTTTGTGAACCGTTTGGAACTGTTTGATCTATGGGAACCGTTTGGAAGTGTTTGATTTATGTGAGCCGTTTGGATCTGTTTGATCTATGGGAACCGTTTGGAAGTGTTTGATTTATGTGAGCCGTTTGGAACTGTTTGATCTATGTGAATTATTTGAACTGTTTGAACTATTGGGTTAGGGAAGTGATTAGGTAGCGGGGAGGGTGTAATGTGTTAAAAGAATGATGGATACGCCGCTGGTACTTCCTATATATAAGTGCTTTTAACACATTGTATATCGTTGCGTTATCTAGATCACTTGGGCAAAGGTTATCAAAACGAAGTTATATTACAAGGTTTTTCTAACAATATAAACCATTCGAGTTTTATTACAAAAACAATTTATGATCTGGGTCTACATAAACAAATGTTTTGGGGTTAAGATTCTTGGCATCGAGATTTTATGAATTATAACTAATCTATTTTGACTTGGTTATTTAATTTACAATACAAACATTTTACAAAACTAAGTTTTCTAATATCGAATAACAAAAATTGTCTGAGTTATTTCAAAAGGTAAGCGAGCCATGAATCTGACACTCACATAAAACCTATGTACTCGCCGGCATTTTTATGCTGACGTATTTTCACATATGTTTCAGGTACCATAATTGATGATGATATTGGTGCATGCTCACATAGGAATGGACGAGGCCTTAGTGACTTAATTACAATGGAAGTTAATTTGTTCATGTTTTGTTTCTAGTTTCAATACAATGTAATAAACTTAACTCAATAAAACAGAACTTCTATCCATGTGTTGTGAAACAATGATTCTGTTACGACACTCCCCAACGTTTCCGCCGCGGTTTGTTGTTTTAACGCTGTCGGGGTGTGACAAGGAACTCCCCACCAAACCCTAGCTCTTGTTAAATTGATCAAATTGAAGGCCTTAATCAGTTCCAAATTGATTTTCAAGCATAAATTAGTGATCACCTCGTTGAAGGGATCATAAGGTATGCAAAATTTTGGTGTTTTGATTCATCTCAAATTCTAGGTAAATTGTGAAAATCGAAATTTAGCTTTATTATGTGATGTTTAGATGAAACTTGTAATGAAAACAAGTTTAAGACTGAATCCTAGTTGATAATTTGCAAGAATCATGTTTAAAATTATGAAACTTATGATAACCCATTCATAGGATTAAATGTGTTTTACAAAATAAGATGAACCTAAGAATTATGATTGTTAAAAGTAGTATAACCTGATTTGTATATGATGATTTTGGTGATTATATGCATGCTTGACATGATGAAATCGAAATGTGTAATTATAATTGGCAAAAATAACAAGTTATGAACTTGATTCTAATTATGTAAAAATTAAACCCGTTAGGTGTTTGTTAAAATGCCTAAGTGAGGAATTAAGTGTTAAAATCGGATGAAAACGTATGTTTGAATTTTTATGACAAATTATGCGTTAAAGTTAGTGAAAAGGGTTCTAAAACGGTTGTGAATTGAACTCTATAGGAAAGGAAACCGGAACATCAAGCGGACAAGCTGGTGGTGACGCGCGTTTGAAGGGTGTACTTTGAAGGTATGTAACTTGTTCAGTTACATTATGCATAAACGTTTGGATTTAGCTTATTAATGGTGTCATAGTATAGTATATGCGCTTGGTGTGTCATTGAAGTGGCAAAGCTCACTCGACACCCAAACGGGTCAAAATATCGGTTAGAAATAGTTTGGCTTGTCATTAAAGTGATGATTTTCACTCGACAACCAAACCGGTCAAAACTATGTCCCTAAATCGATCTTATGTGTAGAGACTTGAAAGTCTCATATTGTGACAATGCTAGGTAGCAATATACCAAAGAATGATTGTATTAAGCTAAGTTTATGAACCCGTGATATCGGGTCAAACGGTAGAAACTAGATGCTAGAGTTGCACAAGAGGCATGCTTGAATTTTTAGAAAATGAGCATGGAATTCTAATGCGAGCATAAAGCCATGTAATGGTACGGATACGCCTTGAATTACAAGCCCAGGGAATGGGTGAATAAGTCTAGAATGCCGAAGAATAGAATGATGAACAATATGCACATATAGTTAATGGGCCGAATAATCGAAACAAGGATTTTGTGAACCATACGTTCATAAAATGGGTTTCGTTAAGTGAAATTTACATGGTTAGATCCGTAATTTTAATACGGACACATAGGAAAAAGAATCGGCTAAAACGGACTTACGGAATGAAAGTTATGGCAATTTTACGTTAGGATTAACAAGAAAATGGGTGCTGGGCGTTTTCAGCTGTTAAAGCTGTGAACATTCTGTGGAAATAGCTCTCTGGTGCCCCGCGACCTAGTCCTACAGTCGGTCGCACCCCGTCACCTTCTCTGGCGTCCCGCGACAGCCAACACTTAGTCTGTCGCGCCCCGCGACAGACTACTGAACCTGGAATTTTGTTTGTTTGTTCGATTTTGCATTTTGGCCTAGTATATACTGATTATTATTCATCAAAACTAACCTATTTGTTGGTTTTGATATTAGGTAATGATGATGATGTCCCGGATGCCGATCAAGCGTATAGTATGAACCGAACACCAAACTTTTGATGCTTCCGCGACGATGTCTATTGTTTAGTTTTAATATGGGACATGTAATAACGTAATGCTACAATATGTCATTTTGTTAGTAAGGATGTAAAATCCTAGGTACGTTATTTTGTATGAACTTAAGGTTTAACTAAAAAGGATTTTTGTAAATCCGTATTTTTCCGTAAATTAAACGTGTATTAGTGCAAATATTGTGATTAATGAGATGGGTCTTACAGGAACGGGGTTCATAATTACAAAAAAGATAATGGAGAATAATATGAGTATAGAAGTGAACGATTGACTCTTAAAGAATGCAAGTATAAGAATGGCATAAGTATTGGATAGATGAAGGTAGCGTGTTAAGAATGAAGTCTCGTCGTGGATAATCGGATGTAATGCGTTTGTGAGTTGTTTAAAGTTGAATTAGGTCCAAAGGTTTGAAAAGCACTGAATTTCTCATGGCACGTTCTATGAAAGTTTAGTAATATGGTGGAAACACTTATATATAGGATGTACCAGCGGCGTATCCACCATGTTTCGACCATGTTACATCCGTTTCATTATTCGGTGCAATGTTACATTCCGTGTTTTACCATACGTAGTAGTACACTCTATGGTTCTCATACGCCTGTCATTAGAATCCCGTGTGCACCCGCGATTATATTGATCGCCGCATGATCCGCATAGCTTGTACTAGTTGCGTATGAATTAGGGTATACATAAATTCTGAAAAATAAGATCGCGTGTGTATAGAAATGTAGCATATAAGTATGTTTGCGTTCCAAATAGTATAAGACCAACGTAAGCGGATTCCCTCGGGTTTCGCTCGCGTACAGGTGCGAATGTATAAATTTTGTGTATGAGCATAGTATATTTTATTTTAATATGAAGACGCATGCGAGCATAACGACAAACGCATGGTTAAGAGTTTGATCACAAGTATAAATATGAGGTATGTGAAAATGAGTACAAATGTGAGTACAATTTGAGCACAAACGAATGAGTGAGTATAAACACAATTTGTATAAATGAGAGTATATACATAAGTATGAGCATAACAGGAATCTTATGAATGAGAGTATAAATGCGAGTACTAGTGTAACATAGATCGTATAAATGAGAGTATAAAATGCGAGCACGAGTGTGAATACGAGTATAAATATGAACACAAAACGTGTGAGTATGAATACGAGTATAAGTATGAGTATGAACATAAGATGCACGAATATGAACGCGAATATAAGTGTAAAACTTGAATGTGGGAGTATGAATAGAATGTATGAGTATGAATATAAGTGTAGGAATAATTGTATAAGTATGAACAAAGTGTATGAACTTGAAGATAAGTGTAAGCATAATTGAATAAATATGAGTAAAACATGATTGTGAGTATTAGTGTAACCATAATTGTATAAGTGTAGGTGTAAGTGAAATGTATGAGATGAATGTGAATATGACTATAGGTGTAAAACATGTTTAAGTATGAAAATGTACGAGTGGAAATATGAATGTGAACATTAGTATAAACGTAAACGAGGGGGAATGAATATCAGTACCAACGTATAATGCATGAATGTGTATATGGGTATGAATATAGATACAAACGAAATTGTATAAGTGTGGTTATAAACGTAAATGTATGATTTTTGAATTATAAACATAAATGTGTAAGTATGGTTATAATTTTAGACATAAAATGTATAAATATGAGTGTAAGAAATAATGATTTTGTTTGTAACATTAATCAAAATTTACGAATTAAAGCACGTAAAAGATTAAGAAGGTTTGAGTAAGAAGGAGAAGAAAACGAGGGGTATGCGTGAGATTGTTGTGAGTTATTGACTAAAATGCGTAAAATGATATGTGCGTGTAGTCGATTGAGCAAGATTGAATCAAAATAGATTAAGTAGAATTGGGAATGTAGGGTCTAGTTTGTGCAAGTGAGGAGGATATAAAACATCCATTGGTTGCGTGAAATGGTGCTTGGTAAAAGAATGAAAATGCTACTCTTGTTTTAAAAGAGTTTACATAAGTTGAAAATTATTGGTTCTTATGAAGTTTCTTTGCCCACATGTTTTAAATTCTTTTGACGTATCGAGTAATGTTTGAAAAGGTTCTAAAAGTTAATGAGGTTACATTGTTTTAAATAACTTTCCATTAACGAAGGAATTCGAAGTTTAGAGATTATTGTGAAAACGTTGATCCTTAGAAAAAGAAATTTGGTATATGATCTTAGTGATCGTGAAAAGTGTTCTCAATAAAATACTCTGTTGATTTTGAAAAGAGTTTTGGTAAACGATCGAATAATATTTGCAATATTTTGTATGAAATGTTGGTTTGACTCTCAATTGAAAAATAACGACCTTTAGTATAATGATGCGAGATGAGTGTGTTTTAGTAATTATATGGAATACGAAATTCTTGTGGGCAATGGATTTATTGGGCCGACTACATTGATAAGTAGCATTTCGTGAAATTTTAAAAATCAAGAAATGAGCGTTTACTGTAATATTAAGAATTCCATGGATGTGAGAGAATGTGAAAATAGATTGTAGGATAAGAAGTAGGTTTAAATAGGCAATGCATGTTGAAATGAATAAGAATTTGACTAATAATAATCAATTTGGGTATAAACGTGATGGTGTGTACATAATAAAGTCTATTAAAAGTAAGTCTTGGTAACGATCACTTGTCGCAACCCCCGTCCCCTAATTACCCGGGAACGGGTGGCCACAGCCAGTTTTAGTGGTATCAGTGTTTATCATTTTGGCAGCGGAAATTTCATCAGGACCGTAGTTAGGAAATATTTTATTAGAGTAAAACACCACATTTTATATAAATAACCACATTGGGATAAAACCCAAGTTTTTATTACAAACGGATTTATAGGGGTAAACCCTATTGTATTGAAATAAAACATCTTCTTTATTTAGGTAACTTTTATAGCCACTTTTCCAAGTCTTCAGTGCTGTCCAGCTGACTTCTAATTGGCTTTCACATTTTGTTACCCGAAATGCGTTTAAAAACATTTTGTCAGTGGGAAATACTGGTGAGTGAATCCCAGTTTAGTCAAGAAGAGTTTTATCCTTTAACAGTATTGAGAGCGATTACAATGTTTATATCTACACAATTACTCATTCAGTACTGTCAATCCTGACTGGTGGGTCATATTACACATTGGCTAACTCTTTGTCTAATGGTAACGTGTTCCACATTTTGTATACAAAACCCCAAGATACCAGCAGTAAGTGAAGAATTACAAAGACTCAATCACTGCAAATTATAATTTAAAATAATTAAGGTTTTGTAAAACAGTTTGCAAAAAGGAGATTACTCACATTGCTGTCTTAGGGTTTTCCTTTAGGATTTCCTGGTGATTATCTATTAATTACACAAATGCACACGCGCTAGTATAATAACCCAATATTTACATTGGTAATACCCTCCCCGGGACAAAATTCCAACGACTACGTCGGGCAGAACCACGACAATCGTTACGGAATCTTAGATCAATCGGGCAGCGTATCTAATACGTAACCAGGGGTTATGATACTTACAACGAGGCAGAACTTCGTTATTTAGGGGGTATAATACCCGGGTATAATGCCTACTATATAGAAATTTGAGAGAGAAAGAAAGATTTGAACGACTTGGACTGAAGGCCAACGGCCTCTATTTATAGGGCTGATCCCGCAGTCCCTCGCGGCCCGCGAAAGATAAGGAGAGGGCCGTCGCGGCTCGTGACGTAGGGTATGTAGGCCCTAGCTATGCTGAGTTGGTTCGTAGCTCCGACACGCGTGACGACACGTGGCAGCACCGGGTGAGGCCTGGTGTCCAGGTGCTCGCGCCCCGTGACTGAGTTGCCTAGGGGCTTCGCGCCCCGTGAGCGGCACCAATTTCTTGTTTTTATTTATTTTTAATTATATATGGTATTTTGGGCTCGGTTTCCGTATATGGGGTGTATTTTAAGACATATAGGGACATTTTATATATAATAATGGTGCCAGAAATTATTTTGGAGAGTTGTTATATCCTCCCCACCTTGTTTTAGAACTCGTCCTTGAGGTCTACTGGAATAAGTGTGGGTATTTCCTTTGCATTTCTGATTCAAGCTCCCATGTATATTCTGGTCCTCTCTTGGAGTCCCATTTCACTTTGACTAATACCAATATTTTGTGTTTGAGATTCTTGACTTTCCTGTCTTCAATCTGTAGAGGCTTCTCTACAAACTTTAACTGCTCATTTACCTCTATATCCTTAAGAGGCACTACCAGTGATTCATCGGCTAAGCACTTTTTGAGATTGCATACATGAAATACAACATGTACTCCTGCCATTTCCTCTGGCAGTTGTAGCTGATAGGCTACAGGTCCTATTCTTCTAATAGTCTCAAAAGGTCCAATATACGTGGGGCTTAGCTTTCCTCTTTTGATGAATCTGACAACTCCTTTCCAAGGTGAGACTTTTAACAACACCTTGTCTCCTACCTGAAATTCCAATGGCTTTTGCTTGTTATCAGCATAGCTCTTTTGTCGATCACGTGCTGCTTTTAGTCTTTCTTTGATTTGGACAATCTTGTCGGTTGTTTCTTGTACCATCTCAGGTCCAGATAGTTGCTTCTCTCCAATTTCTGCCCAACAGACTGGGGTTCGGCACTTTGGTCCATAAAGTGCTTCAAATGGTGCAGCATTGATACTTGTATGATAACTGTTATTGTAAGAAAAATCTATTAATGGTAAGTGGTCATCCCAATTACTTCCGAAGTCAATTACACAAGCTCTAAGCATATCTTTCATTGTCTGAATTGTCTTTTCGCTTTGCCCATCTGTTTGAGGATGGTAAGCTGTGCTTAGATTTAGCTTGGTTCCCATAGCTTTTTGGAAAATTGTCGAAAAATGAGAGGTAAAATGGCTATCTCTATCAGAAACAATTGATAATGGAATCCCATGTAATGAAACTATTTCATTTACATACAGCTTATCTAATTGTTCCATACTAAAAGTTTCCTTCATTGGTAAGAAATGAGCTGACTTAGTTAGCCTGTCTATAATAACCCAGATTGTATGATTACCTTTTCTTGTTTTGGGTTATTTGGTAACAAAATCCATTGTTATCAATTCCTATTTCCATACTGGCATCTCTAACTACTGCAATAAACCTGAGGGTTTCTGATGTCCAGCTTTAACTTGTGAACAAGTTAGACACTTAGAAACATAAACTGCTATATCCTTTTTCATTCCTATCCACCAAAAATTCTTTCTTAAGTCCTGATACATCTTATCATTTCCAGGATGCATCATATACTTAGACTTATGAGCTTCTTCTAATATACGGTAGCGTAGGTTTCCTAATTTAGGCATCCACATTCTTTTCTTATGGAATCTCCAAATTCCATCAGTTCCTTGATCTAGTTCCTTAATCATTCCTTTCAAATTCTCAGCATCATCCTTGATTACTGATTCTTGTGCCTTTCTAATCTGTTCATTTAAATCTACCTGTAGATTTAATTTAAGAGAACGTACTCTTTTTGGCTTTTCATGATACTTTCGACTTAAAGCATCAGCCACTACATTAGCTTTTCCTGCATGATACTGGATATTACAATCATAATCGTTTAGAATTTCCATCCAACGTCTTTGTCTCATATTTAACTCCTTTTGCCTGAAAACATACCTTAAACTCTTATGATCTGTGAAAACGGTAAACTTACTACCGTAAAGGTAATGTCTCCAAATTTTAAGGGTAAAAATTATAGCTCATAACTCTAGATCATGGGTTGAATAATTCTCTTCATGATTCTTAAGTTGTCTAGATGCATAAGCTATAACCTTTTGATTTTGCATTAATACACATCCATAACCTAACTTAGAAGCGTCACAATAGACTACAAAGTCTTCAGTTCCTTCTGGTAGCGCTAGTATGGGTGCATTGGTTAGTCTTTGCTTAAGAATTTTAAAGGCTTCTTCTTGTTTTGGTCCCCATTCAAACTTAACAGATTTACAGGTTAGCTTGGTTAAGGGAATGACTATTCTAGAAAAATCTCGAATAAACCTTCTATGATAACCGGCCAATCCTAAGAAACTTCTAACCTCGGTTGGTGACTTAGGGGTTTTCTATTTAGTAATTGCCTCGATCTTGGTAGGATCCACATGAATTCCTTCATGATTGACTAAATGCCCAAGAAACTGTATTTGTTCTAACCAAAACTCGCACTTCGAAAACTTCGCATAAAGCTTTTCTTTTCTCAATAAACTTAGAAGTGCATGCAGATGCACTGCGTGTTCCTCTTTACTCTTAGAGTAAATGAGAATATCATCTATAAAGACAATTATGAATTTATCCAAATATGGCTTACATATTCGGTTCATCATGTCCATAAATGCGGCTGGGGCATTGGTTAAACCAAATGGCATGACAGTAAATTCATAATGGCCAATCTTTGAGAAAAATCGAGCTCCTTGCAACTGATCGAACAAATCATCAATTCTCGGTAATGGGTACCGATTTTTAATCGTGGCTTTGTTCAATTCATGGTAATCAATGCACATTCGCATTGACCCGTCTTTCTTTTTAACGAATAGGATCGGTGCTCCCCATGGCGATGAACTTGGTTGTATGAATCCCTTCTCTAGTAGTTCGTCTAACTGTTTCTTCAATTCTTGCATTTCTGCTGGTGCCAAGTGATAGGGTGCTTTGGCAATTGGTGCTGTCCCTGGTAACAGATGAATCCTGAATTCAACTTCCCTATCTGGCGGTAGTCCAGGTAACTCTTCTGGAAACACATCTGGAAACTGAGATACTATTGGAATATCTTTTAATTATTTTCCTTTTGGTGTTAATTATTATAGAAATCAAATACGCTAGTGATCCTTTTCTTACATAACTTGCTGTTTTCATCACAGAGATGAATTTTGTGGATCTAGACGGCTTGTCTCCTTTAATTGTGATCTTTTCACCCTTTGGTGAATTTACTTGGATTGACTTTTGATCACATAGAATACTGGCTTTATTGGCTATTAACCAATCCATTCCTAATACAACATCAAATCCTGCCAGATTCATTGGGTAAAGGTTTGCAATAAACTTTTGATTTAAAAATTATATTCTTGCTCCCTGCAAGATTTCAGAAATCTTAATGGTTTCTCCATTTGTTGTCTCTACTAGACATTCTTGTGGGAGTTAGTTAATGGTTGGTTGAGAAGTTTGCAAAATGAAGTATTAATAAAACTTTGGTTTGCACCAGAGTCAAATAATACTTTAGCAAAAACATCATTAACTATAAACGTACCGGCGATCACATTCGGGATCATCTTTGCTTCTTCTGCAGTTAGAACAAATGCTCTAGCATTTTTAGTAGTCTTGTTGTTCATGGCTGGAGCTAGTTTCGGACAGTTCGGTTTGATGTGACCCTGTTCTCCACAGTTGTAGCATATCCTGTTGTTAGGTTTCTTCCTGCAGTCTTCTTCCTTTTACAATACTTGCAGCAAGGTGCAGAAGTAGAACCTACATTTTTCCCGCGGTTGGAACTTCCATAGCGGAATTCCTGGGTAAGCCTTTGGGCTAAGTTCTTCCTCTGGTTCTCTTCTTGTGTACGCACTAATTCATCAGTCAAGGTATTTGCTAGTTCTACAGCTTCTTCTATAGTTTGAGGTCTAGCCACCTTGACTACATGCCTAATTTCACTAATTAATCCCCAGATGTAACGGGAGATTAATACTGGTTCTAGTGATGTAAGGGTTGGCACTATTATAGCATATTCAAAGAATAACGTAGTGTAACCCTTACTATCCACTCCAGTCATTCTAGGGTTTAAGAACTTATTTGCTATCTTTTCTTTTTCATTGGGAGGGCAAAATTTCCTTTCCAGCATATTCTTAAATTCCTCCCATTCCATATTGTAAACCCTGTCACTTCCCCTAGATTGGAGGATAGTGTTCCACCATTCTAAAGCTGAGTTCTTAAACAGATTAGAGGCAAACATTATTTTATCCTCTTCTGCACACTTGCTTATTTTTAAGACTGCCTCAGTCTTTTCTATCCAGCGTAGAGCTGCAACGGCCCCTTCATTGCCCGAGAATTCCATTGGTTTACAAGACCAGAATTCTTTATAAGAACAACCATAAGACATGGTTCTTCTTCTTTTGGGAATGGGCACTTGAAGTATGGGTCCATTGTTTACGTTGTTTTCTGGTTCAGTAGGTCGTTTACTGCCATGATTACTTTTATTATCAGCTTCCCTAACCGTTTGGATAATATATGGCATCGCATCTATAATTCCTTGTGCCACTATGTGTTGGATGGCACTGTTATCCACTTGGTTTTCATTGTTATTGTTATTCAGGTTATCGTTATTCTGGTTTCCTAGTACACTTCGTTGTCCATCTGGATTTTAAACATTTACCACATATTAATATCACAAAATAATATTTAATACAAACGATCACACAACACGCATATTGATCAAAATCGTCGAGCATTACGACTTACTCTATTTTATATTATGCGTCTAATACAAACTGAAACTGAAATATAAAATTACAATACTATTAGGCATCCGTAGCTATTGTCTATATTTTTTTTTTCAAACATACATACATATTATATATTATTATTATTATTTTATTATTATTATTTTTACTGGTATGGGTTCATCCAGAACTCCATATTACACTAGTCATACTTCCAGATGAGTCGTTCTCCTATTTGCCTCATTCTCTCGCTTCCTTCTAAAATCTCCTCACCAAAGGTTCGGAGTTCTTGCACATTTTCTGCACTCATGGGGGTGCAGAGGCTGGTACTGGGTTTGGGAACTGGGGCATGGATTCTTGGTAAGGATAAGGATTCTCTAGAATTTCCCTGATGTGTTGATCATTATCATAGTAGGGGTCTAGAGGGTCCAAGTCTGGGTAGGCTGCTAGGTTTGGCACGGGTTCATCTTCTGGTATTGGGTAGCGTTGCTGGTAATCCCTATGGTCATCAAACCACGGATCGTAGTCTGGGTCTAAGGGATTAGGTGCTGGTACTCTAGGTATCTCTGTTGGGTCAATGTCAGGTATTGGGATTTGGTTTTCTGGGTTGGCTTCAATTTCCATTGGCTGTGTGGGAAACAGTGGTAATGGTTGGGGTGCTATGAGTTGCTCCAGGTTTGGGTCGGCAGCTGTGGTTGCTAGGATATGGAAATTTGCTAAACTCCTATTGAGCATATCATGAGTGTGAGCATCGGTTTCTCTCTTAACGGCTGCTAAAGCTCGCTGCTGTTGTAACTTTTTATCCTTTTTCTACGTTCATGCGCTCCTCTGCTGAACCATCCTCTCTTCTTAGGAGGGAATGGCTCTTCAGACTGAGCCTTAAACATGAATATCCCATCTTCATTGTCAGCTGAATACCCTGAGAGGGTAGGCTGTGAAGAGGTACCTTCGTCCCTAGGTGAGCTGGACAACTGAAGGTAAGCGTCTAAAGGTCCTTGGTCGCTCATACTGTAAACTAACAAATAGTCAAATAACACACAACAATAATATACAAATATGTACGAAATCCCGTAGATTATTTCCTAACATTTTGGTGTTAGCAGAACACTTCTGTGGCTAAATCAGTGGCATAGCTCTGATACCACCTTCTGTCGCGGCCGCCCGTTGCAAGCCCCGTCCCCTAATTACCCGGGAACGGGCGGCCGCGACCAGTTTTAGTGGTATCGGTGTTTATCATTTTGGCAGCGGAAATTTCATCAGGACCGTAGTTAGAAAATATTTTATCAGAGTAAAACACCACATTTTATATAAATAACCACATTGGGATAAAACCCAAGTTTTTATTACAAACGGATTTATAGGGGTAAACCCTATTGTATTGAAATAAAACATCTTCTTTTTTTAGGTAACTTTTATAGCCACTTTTCCAAGCCTTCAGTGCTGTCCAGTTGGCTTCTAATTGACTTTCACATTTTGTTACCTGAAACGCGTTTAAAAACATTTTGTCAGTGGGAAATACTGGTGAGTGAATCCCAGTTTAGTCAAGAAGAGTTTTATCCTTTAACAGTATTGAGAGCGATTACAGTGTTTATATCTACACAATTACTCATTCAGTACTGTCAATCCTGACTGGTGGGTCATATTACACATTGGCTAACTCTTTGTCCAATGGTAACGTGTTCCACATTTTGTATACAAAACCCCAACATACCGGCAGTAATTGAAGAATTACAAAGACTCAATCACTGCAAATTATAATTTAAAATAATTAAGGTTTTGTAAAACAGTTTGCAAAAAGGAGATTACTCACATTGCTGTCTTAGGGTTTTCCTTAAGGATTTCCTGGTGATTATCTATTAATTACACAAATGCACACACGTTAGTATAATAACCCAATATTTACATTAGTAATACCCTCCCCGAGACAAAATTCCGACGACTACGTCGGGCAGAACCACGACTGCCGTTACGGAATCTTAGATCAATCGGGCAGCGTATCTAATACGTAACCGGGGGTTATGATACTTACAACGAGGCATAACTTCGTTATTTAGGGGGTATAATACCCGGGTATAATGCCTACTATATAGAAATTTGAGAGAGAAAAAAGATTTGAACGAATTGGACTGAAGGCCAACGGCCTCTATTTATAGGGCTGATCTCGCAAGATAAGGAGAGGGTCGTCGCGGCCCGTGACGTAGGGTATGTAGGCCCTAGCTATGCTGAGTTGGTTCGTAGCTCCGACACGCGTGACGACACATGGCAGCACCGGGCGAGGCCTGGTGTCCAGGTGCTCGCGCCCCGCGACTGAGTTGCCTAGGGGGTTCGTGCCCCGCGAGCGGCACCAATTTCTTGTTTTTATTTTATTTTTAATTATATATGGTATTTTGGGCTCGGTTTCCGTATATGGGGTGCATTTTAAGACATATAGGGACATTTTAAATATAATAAGGGTGTCAGAAATTATTTTGGAGGGTTGTTATATCACCTAAGTAAGGGAATCACCCCTAACTCGTTGGTGAGGCCGTTGTAAGGTGAGAAAAGAGACGGAGTTAGTCGTCAAGGTAAGGAATTCACTCCTATCTTGATGATGTGCCTCCATTTATTGTTACAAGGGATATAAATAAAATTATGTGAAATCATGTAAGTGAACAATGTATAAAAGTATTAGTACGATACATGCGTAAAAGTGAAATCTCAAAGATAATTCGAATTTGAAAAGAGGGAATTGCATCATAAATGATTGAGTATATAAAACGTAAATTCGATTAAAACTTAAATGGTTCCAAAATGGAACGTTGACTAACCAAAGTGGTCGAAAAGTCTTTAGAATTTGAGAAGCGTGCTTTGGCCTAATTGGTGGTATACTCTCGCCGACACTTCGGTTAACGGTATTCATCCTTCCGGTTATTATATGTCCCAATTCAATCGAAAATTTGAGACTTGGCGGGATTTATGAAAATCAAGGAGTGGGACTAGTCGACAAGATGCGGGTTTCACCCCTAACTTGAGGACTTCGTACCCTAAGTGTGGTTGGTACTCGTCGGGTCAAATTAAATACCGACACTTTGACGAGGGTCCACTAGAATTTGAAATCTCCATTAAGATGTGGATTTCACTCCTAACTAAATGGTGAATTTTGTGCAAAAATAGAATCAAGCGGGGTGAGAGTCGTTTACCAATTTGTGGGTTTCACGCCTATCTTGGTAAACTCGTCTCATTTGTATAATATGAGTGTTGTCGGATTTAGAATAATCAAACAAAAGCCATAGAAAAACGTATGTTAAAGAAATAAATGAACAAGTAATATCACATAAGAAGGATTGTTAAGAATAACACATAAGAATAGAACATTAAAACAAGTATCGACACATAATAAAACAAGTATTAACACATAATGAAACAAATTTTAACACCCAAGGGATGGCATGTTAAGTATAGTGCATAAAGATAAAACGACGTATATGCTTAAAAGTTTAAAGAGAATGAATAAGAAGCAACTAAGTAGCATGCAAGTAGTTCCAAGCAAAACTTAAGAATGAGGCTCGAAAACTATAGGCTAGGTAAAAGCATTCATACTTTTCCTAATTCCCTATAGTTATGGCTCTGATACCAATCTGTCACACCCCAAGCGATGGCAGAAACATCGGGATGAGAGACGAACAAATTGCTCAAAACTTCGTAACGCTATGTGACAATATAGATTAAATTAAAATTTCATAAAATTGCTGAAAATTTCATACAAAAAAATCACATAAGACAACATTGTTTCAAAGATACATTGAAAGAATAGATTTATCTAAATGTGTTTCTAAGTCCACCTAAATCTTGTTTCTTCACTTAGCATCATCTTGTCTATCGAACCTGCAACATGTATTAAAATAGAGTCCAATACAAAAGCAAAGGCGAGTATACAAGTTTGATACATAGTATAACATAGAGTAAAATTGTTTAACGAGCTCGTATCCAACATGAACAACAATATGCAAGTTACTAGTATGCTGAGATTGTGTAACAATATGTTCAAACCAAAGAATCCAATGCGTTAAAATAGCCTATCCCAAAGTATCGCGGGAGGTAACATGTTTAACTTAACAATACCCAAGACTCGTGGGCGGTGCATTACTCCTATAGCGCTATAATTGTTAAGGTGGGCTAGCAAAGTTAATGAGCATATATCAACACAAATAGTTTACGTAGCATACGAGATTAACAAGCATCAAATTGTTCAAAGTTTCACTCCCAATATACTAGCGGGAGATTAACATGTTTCAATATGGATAGAGTGATATTCAAATAGTTTCAAGTGTTTTCGTGTTTTTACATAGAATACATGTTGCACCCAAAAGTGTTTAAAAAGTAAAATGGGTTCTAGTATACTCCCAAAATTGCATATGCTTTCCGATTATCCAAAGTGACGAAGTTGTTGAGACTAGAAAGTTAAATGTGTTCGATTTGGAGTTTAAGAGGTGTTTACATATGGTTCTAGGGATTTGGAGTTTAAATAACATGAAAATAAACATATGAAAATAATCATCTAACACCTATGAAACTTGTTCTTGACACTATGAAACTCTAAAAGAGTTTAAATGTTTTCATGGAACAAGGTTCCATTAGAATCGTGACAAGTTGTCAAGGCTTAAGATAGCTTGACGAATGTCCATTAGTTCATCACCAAGAGTTTGATTATTTGGTTGTTACATAAGTATTACATAGTGTATATTACATCATATATGTTATGCATGAGGTAGAAGATCAAAGTCTTCATTTAGACACCTCTAAGTATCATAGAATTCATACAAGAGGTAGGAAGAACAAAGCTTCCACTTAGGCACCTCTATTGTTCACCACTACACTTGTTGTTATAAAAAAACAAGGAGGGTCATGAACTTACAAGAATAATGAAATACAACAACTAATCTATGAGAAAACATCAAGAAGTGTGTGGATTTTTATGAAAGATAGCCCAAGCTAGTCTAACAATCACACATTCATCAAGCTTCAAGCTTGAACACTTCTTGTGGGTAAAACCCTAACTAAAACATAAAGTTTGTGAGGTTTTAACCTCTGTTTTAACATGTCTCAACCTTGTTTTTAAGCCTAACTAACCATAGATGAGGTTATAAGTATTAGGACATAGGTTTGAGATGAGTTAGACTCAAGTTCGACTAAGATTAACAAGTTTAAACGAAATCAGAAACAAACAGTCCACTTTGGAGCCTTTTTGGCGACATTCCAGGGCTTGGTTTTCTATGAAAAACATCTGGAAATGTAGCTAAGGTCAATCCAAAGCAGTAGGAAAAAGAATCGAGTGAATCGGATAAGAAATGAGTGAGTTGTGCTCACTTTTGTGAAGATTGATGAATCTGCTCGAACTTATGTTTTGCAGCTGATTAGAGGAGAATTTGAGAGTGTTTAGAGTGACTAGAAAAGTGTAAATGGCTTGGAGAATACTTGGTATTTATAGGGAAGGTTTAAGTTAGTTTGTAGTTGGATAATTAATGCTAAAACAAGGTTTAAACTAAAAAAGAAACTCAAAATCACTCCTAAATTCGCGTCTGTTCAGGTCTGTTTGCACTGATCAGGTTGTTTGAATGAGTGCTTAAATGAAATACAGACCAGGTTTGTTCAATAAAAAGGCCGCAGCCCAGCTGGTTGGACACGCGTGTGTGTAGGATGTTGACTTAAAACCTTATACCTTCAACAAAAGCAAAATCAGTCCTTGCAACTTTACTTTTAGAAATTGCACAATTCACCCCTGAACTATTAGATAACCAAGTTATATTATCTTAAAAAGAAAACTAACATTATAGTTTAAACTAACCAAGTTAGTTCACTAACTTTAATGTCTAACGAGACTAACTAGATATTATAGAATAAACTTTTAAATAACAAAATTAATTAATTTAGTTAATTTATATAATTTGAATAATGACCATATTTATAACGAATAAAAATCTTTAAACGATTATTCATTTCACGAAGCTTTCGAGTTTCGAGAATTAGGATTCGAATCTCATCATTTTAATAGTTTCAATTGATTTAACGAGTAACAAGTGTCGATAAATAAAGAATCAAGAATCCTTGAAAAATATTTCGTTCAAACGAGAATTTCTTTGTGATTTAAGTCTCGGATTCTACAAAGATTACATCGAAACAACGATTACAAGAACACAAAAATTTCCAAAGATAGAATTTCAAGCAAGGGTTTCCAAATATAGAAAGTATGAAAACGCAGGGCGTTACACCATCCTTGTCACAATTCTGCTATTCAGGTGTCTTTTACCTTTGTTTCTTTCTTTGACTATGTTTCGTTTATTTGAAAATACTTTGTTTGTGATGTTTTCGATGACTTTGATCTGCTAGATTTTATAAAATACCTAGACTTGGATGATTGGTTGCTAAAGTTTCGTTTTTTTTATAACGGATAATTAATATTTATGGATTGTTTATGAATTGTAGTCGATTTTATTATTGATTAGATGTATATGCATGCTTAACATTCTTTGAAAACTTTTTATTGCTTCGCATGAATCTTGGTGATGGTCTTTATCACATAATAGAGTCGTGCTAGGTTTTCGACTTTGGTGAGTGTCTATATCACATAATAAATTTTTAATCTTTAGGGTTAATTGACCAATATACCTTAGAAGTAATATTCGGTAATCAAATAAATTAAGTGTTCTACTAATTCTCAATAGCTGTGAGGTGCGAGACTATTGTTAGGTCTAAGTCATTAAATCGCAAGGTAGGAGCTTCGTTAGGAGTAAACCTTTTGACTGCTGTCTAACAAGTCTAATCAAGAAACCAAGTTTACCCTAGGTTTAGGTCCTATGAGGGAGTGAATCTTGTAGGGTACTTTCGTAAACCCCTTAGATGTCCTGTGAGGGAGTCTAACGAACCGGTGTTTGTAACAGCCTCTAGGGTGCCACAAGTGTCTCTTGAGAAGGGTTGAGGGTCTTATTCAGTATCTCGAAAGGTTTAGAATTTTAAGATCCTGGTTCCATAATAATTAATATCTTAATAAAAATTGTTACTAAAAGAAACCAGGATTCCAGTCTAGGTAGTGTCTTCACCATCTGAGTAAAACCCAAAGCTAGTTCGCGTTCGTTAATTTAGTTAATTTTTTTAATTTAAATTACAAATTTAGAATTTTTAGAAAACCCCCCTCAAATATAAAACAGTTAGATTTCGTGTCAGTCTAAGTCTAGATAGAAGTTAATAAACGTAATTAGAGAGTCTCGTGGGTTCGATATCCGGACTTACTTAGGCTATACTGCATTGACCGGTACACTTGCCGGTTGTATGGTCTAGATTAGAGAGTCTTAGTTTTATAAATTTAAAATTTAGGTGTCTAATTTAGGGTTAATTTAGTTTATATTTATTTGACCACTTTTAGCACATCAACCAGCCACCACCATCACAACTCCATCACCACCACCACCGTAGCCGCCACACAATAATAACCTGCAAGCCGTCGGCAACACCACCTTAACTCACCCACCTTCTCACCCCTAATCAGAAATATGGGTTTCAACTGACCCACCTACCATCGAGAACACCTTCCATCGCCACTAGATCTACCATCTCTCTGCGGGCGACCAAGCCTTCACGCACCCACAGAGAACCGCCGCCGCTAGAGACCATCATGGTTTCTTCAATCGCAACCTAAACACAAAAAAAAAATTTATGTTGATTCTTTTTCTTCTTCCTTTTGTATTCATGATAAAATCATGGAAAAAACAAATAATTCGTTATTTGAGGGATCTTGATATTGGGTTCAATTTCATATTATTTTTGAGAAATATTTAGGTTTGTAGTTTATATGTCGTTAATCTTCAATCTGAAGATAATTTTTAACCCTCATAGTTGTGTGGGGTTCTTGATAGATTAGATAAAGGGATGTTCACTATTTAAATGACAACTTGTTAATCGCATTTGCTAAACACTTTACTCTATTTACATAATTGCATTTACTGATTTGATTTGGGCTGAGAGAAAATTAGGGGTTTTTAGAGTTTTTTTTTTTTTTGAGAAAATGAAACAGATCTTGTGAAAAACATGATTTAAGATGAGATTTTGCAGATGAATCGATGAGAATTGAAAAAAAAAATAGGTGTTGTGAAACAAGAAATGGTGGGTGGGTGGTGGTGTGTTGTTGATGATACTGTGGTATGAAAGAGGGGCTTTATGAAGGAGCAAGAAACATGGTGTGAAAAGACATAATTGCCCTCACATGAGGTGCACGTGACATGACTTAACGTTTAAAATACACTAGGTTAGTGCTAAATGACTTATGGCGTAATGGTTTTAACAAAGAAAGGACTGCGATTGTAATTATTGAAGTTAAAGGTTATCCATTTCAATTCGATACAAACATAAAGGACGAAAATGTAATTTACCCAAAAATAAATATAAAACGAATAAAAATAGAATTGAATGAAAAGTCGACGTAAAAGTGTCGAACCACGCAAGCGAAACATAAAACCTTGGAAAACAATAACTAAGTTGATTTAAGACCTGCGCCTTGCGACAAAACCATTAAACACGAAAAAATAGGTGTAAACTGATGAACCACACACGCTCTTTGGCATGGTTTATCGTTTTACACCTATTATAGATAAAGACCATTTACCAAAGTTCAAATAACTACACAAACCTATAAACTAATTAAACCAAAGTAGCCTAACATCGATTAAATACCTATTATTGATTCTCACAGTTTCAATCTTTCGTAGAGAATAACTTTGTGTCCTGTAAAAAAGAATCACGGGATTACTTTTGTGATAGAGCCAATACTCGTTGTTATAAACATGCTTTCTTCTCTATGAGTTGTATTAATTTAATTATTCTCACTATCGAGCACCTATTTATGGAAATTAACCTAAACTACCATTTGTGGATATTTCTAAGTTAAAAATAAGGTTCTCCTTAACAGTTTTAGGATTAACATTGTTTTGTATGACATTATATATAAGATGAAGCAAATTAAGTTTGTACTTGTTATAGTCAGAAACTAATCATACCTTCAATGTCAAATGAAGATTACTTGTCATAGGAGTTTAGATCGATTAATATATAGATTTTATGTTTTCCAAAGATGTAAGTATACTAACATTTATGTTGACAACAAGCATAACAAAAGTAACTTCATTAATACTAATGGGTTGGTGAGTTGTTGTTGGTTAGAATGTTTAAATCATTGAAATTATGTGAATTTTTTTATCTAGAACTATCGTACTTCAAGCATGTTTGTGACTTGCAGGCTTAAACATGTTAAAAGACATGATTGGAGGTATTTGGAGCTTTGCAGGAGAGGTTACGCATGTGTATGAAGCAAATTACAACTGAAATCATGAAAAGTCCCAGCATTGGCGCCTAGGGCGCCGTTCTGGTCAAATATGGCGGAAAGGTGGGAAATAACTGATTTGACCAAGTTTATTAGGGGGTCCGACCCCAATTCACTGATAGACAGTTCTAGGATGATTTTGGGTGATTCTCCACCATGGGGGACTCATTCTAAACCTCCCATATGAAGATTGCAAAAAGAAAAATGAGGATTCCAAGATGTAATTCATGAAGATTGAAGGCTAATCCATTCAAGATCATCCACGGGTGTAGGGTTTTAACTTTTTAGGGGTTTTCCTGCACGATTGGTTTAAATCAATAATCATTGTAATATTTTGGTTGAAATTGCATAAATTGATTGTTAGTATTGTTATGAACTCAAGGAAGTTGATATCTTGCATCATTGACATTGTGAGATGATAACTGCTATTAGTTTTGATCCATGCTAGGGTTTGCTAATAGTTCTTGATTCATAAAACACATATTTGTTCGGGATTCATATTGTAAAGGTTATATTGCACCATTTACATACGATCGACGAATGTTGATGTCTACAATTACAGTTTCACATTAAGACATTTAAAAAATCAATTGTGGTTCAATAGAAATCAAACCTTTTGTGTAAGTTTTCCTTAATTACTTGCGAATCTGAAACCCGGGTGTGATCGTTTCTTTTACATACTTGCTTACAACTAATCAACTTTTCATTAACATCAAACAATGTTCTTAGTTAAACCAATTAAAGATCATAGCAAACTTCAGAATTGTTTTGTACATTTTTTTCATAAGTATGTAGTTTAGATAATCAAACAACGCGTGTAATATTGACTACATGCTCTTCATGGATAAGTTACTCGACTTATCCCAGCTTCCTAGGTTAATTGGGTTTTTGCATGATCGGAACAACACGGTGATTACATACCCATCATAAACTTATATATATATATATATGTATATATATATAGTGAAAGTGTATCGTACATTTTGCCTTAACATACGAGCGTACGCAATGTCAAATTCGCAAGTTATAACAAAAATTCGCATGTTGTAAAAAAAAGCTCGCATGTTCAAAAAAAAAATCCACATGTGTATAAAAAAATAAAAATCGCATGTTATAAAAAAAACAACAAAAATCACATGTTGTTCAAAAACCAAACTCGTATGTTATAAACCATTTTTCGCATGTTGATACTAAATCTCATACGGTTCGTACGTTAAGGCAATTTGTACAATAACTATATATATGTATATATATATATAACTATATATATGTATATACATATACATATATAGAGTAGGAGTTGGGTAGAAAGTGTGTTTTTCCTAGAAAGTCTAGGAAGCAATAAGAACGCGACATGTGGCATTGAAGGATTTTATCTAAAAGGGCATTTATATACTTTCACGATCTATTTTTATTTTAGGAAATTATCTTCAATAACTAACTATCCATAAATTTCGGAATTTTTTGTTTTCGATTTCTGATCTCACTTAATATCAATCATTCCTTCGTTTTCTTGCTGGAATCTATCAGCATGTTCTTGGTACTGTGTTTTAACAATTTGTTCTTGGTGATGTGTTTTAACAGCAAGCAGATTCATACAGCTATGTTTTATTATTCAGATTCATATAGTTGTGTTTTAACAGCAAGCATATTCATACAGTTGTGTTTTAGCATTCAGATTCATACAGCTGTGTTTTAACAGCAAGCAGATTCATACAGTTGTGTTTTAGCATTCAGATTCAAACAGTTGTGTTTTAACAGCAAGCAGATGCATACAGTTGTGTTTTAGCATTCAGATTCAAACAGTTGTGTTTTAACAGCAAGCAGATGCATACAGTTGTGTTTTAGCATTCAGATTCATACAGTTGTGTTTTAACAGCAAACAGATGCATACAGTTGTGTTTTAGCATTCAGATTCATACAGTTGTGTTTTAACAGCAAGCAGATTAATACGATGTGTTTTCTTGATGTTTCTTGACGCTGTGTTTTAACAGCAAGCAGATTAATACGATCTGTTTTCTTGATGTTTCTTGACGCTGTGTTTTAACAGCATGTTCTTGGTTCCCTGCATGATTAATACCTGCGACTATGGGGTCTTTCGAACGGCTTCCGACAACTGATCCGGTGCTCTCCATCCTTTCTAAAGTTATCTTCTTCCATGATTGTAGTTATTTTTGGTAGGGATTGGAGTTTCGAAGTTGGGTTTGGAGAGAGAGAGGGAAAATCGCGTGAAATTAGGGACTGGGTTTGACTGACGGTTATGTAATTGATTTAAAACACGATATATTGACAAAATTGCCCCTAGTCTTTTAAATCAATGAATTAAATAAACTAAAAAATTACAAGATTGCCATTGACTTCATCTTAACCATTAAACACACCCATTGGATGGCCCAGATCGCTTCCTAGACTTTCTAGGAAAAACACACTTTCCGCAGGATCCCTACTCTATATATATAGTTTGAGGATCCTGTATATTAATCTAGAAGTGTGAGAAGTGTATTATAACACTATATAACACCATATAAACACCGTATAACACTATGTAACACCATATAACACTATATAACAAATATAACACTATATTTTGTCTGATAGCATGTCTATGATAGATGTATGGTGTTATATATTGTTATATAGTGTTATATAATGTTACATAGTGTTATATGGTGTTATATGGTGTTACATAGTGTTATACGGTGTTTATATGGTGTTATATAGTGTTATATATATAGTGTTATAATACATTTCTCACACTTCTGGATTAATGTACAGGATCCCTACCCTATATATATATGTATAGTAGGGTTCCAACGTGAACAACCTCCCAAGAGTGAACTACGTGAACAGATCTGGACCCTTGATTTCCTTTTTAGTTGTTAAGGGTAGGATTGTAATTATATAAAAAATTAGATTTAAATCATTATTTTAATAATTGAATTAAGTTACATATTTCCTATTTTAAATTCATTATCCACATTATGTTTTATTTATTAATAAGATAATTATCAAAACAAACAACAAATCACCAGATTTCAATTTTTATTTCAGATTTCATCACCAGAATTCAAATTTTTATTTTTAAGATCCACGTAACCTTCATATTTCAACGGTATACACATGTGTACTTGGATATAAATAGAACAGTACACATGTGTACTGAGCATCGTACATATGTGTAATTAGCTACATAATACATACATAGAAACAATACCTGTAAAACAATTTTATATTTAACAAATTACAAGTTCCATAATGTTTTCCAAACCAAACAAAAAAACATATAATTACAAGTTCCAATTTCGTAAAAACAATAAACCCAACATAATCAAAAAAACAAAAAACATAATCTTTTACAACTATTCGCCACGTTGTATGCTGAATCATCCTTATCGACCAAGCAAACAAACATATGTGAATCATCCTTATCGACCTCATACGTGAATCATCCTTATCGACCTTCCATGTCCACTTTTCTCGTTAACGACATCTCCTATAAGAGCACAAAAAACTCAGCAACTAATACTTTGCATAATTCAGAAGTGTACATCAACAACCTTACACATTCAATACACAAAAAATTCTGAGATATCACAAAAACAGACGCAATACACATGTGTACATCGCGTTAAAATTGGAATACACATGTGTACATCGCATTAAAAACAGAGCAAATCAGAATACACATGTGTACATCGTATTAAAAACAGAGCCAAATCAGAATACACATGTGTACATTGCATTAAACATTGTACTCAACACTGAAAACAAACACAAAACAGAAATATATTATAAAAATAAGAACAAAGTCACCATCAATCCTTTAACAAATGTATACAAAACTTAAAAATGAATTAAAAAAAGTTCAATCCCAATCAAACTGACAAGCATAAGACAATTAAATATAGAAAAATGTATTAAAATCATGTACAGCAAGCCCTGATCATATACACATATAACTAGACCTTATGTTCTCCTAATCATTTCAACAAATATACACATGTGTCCATTCTTATACTTTCACCCAAATCAACAATAACAATCGTTCGAATACACATGTGTACACCCACCTAAGATAATAAGATAAACCAAAAAAAGGGTGCATATTCAAATCATCATACAAAGCACATTTATACAACAGTGTATTTTAAGAACATAATATAACATTGTTCATAGCAGGCTAAGAACCAACACACACACACATGTATATTTCAACAGTTAGCCACACACTAGTCACTTTTAGCAAAGATTAATAACATTTTTCCCCAATTAAATATTAATCAGTATAATAGACAATTGAATACTAATTTGACAGCCATACACAAGTGTACATCAATGACTTTATATAACCAATGAATTCCAAACTCTTGTGCTCGCTGTACACATGCGTACTTCAAAGATTTTGCACCAAATCAACCAAACAGCATAACCTTATCGCGCTTATAATATCTCAAAACAGAGTACAATCAACTGTCTTCTTAAATTAACCATATCCTTTCAAATAATTTAATCATCTACTCGAACTATGACTGATCAAAACACACCATTGGACCAAAAAATCATGATTAAACAACTATTACAAGAGATTAAAGAAACCCTAGCTTCCGATTTGATGTTCTTCAAAGATGTATAAAACATACCCAACGTGAATCGATTTACTGAATCATATACACATTTACAGTTTATCATTGTGTACCTTTGATGTTGAAAATTGTTTGACTATTCCGGCATCTAGTTAACTTCGACGGGCTTCCCCTGTTCTATATCGATCAGAACAATAATGAAAGAGAGAGAGTATGATGGTTGTTGCATAAAAGATGATTTACCCTGTTCTATATCCATCATAACAATAATGAAAGAGAGAGAGATTGACGGTTGTTGCATAAAAGATGAATATTAGGGCTTGTAAAACTGGATGTGCGATATTAAAGGGATTCTTGGTGAATCGGCATTAGGATTTTCCGGCCAGGTCAGCAGAAAGTGTGCAGTTCCGGCGACTTGTTGGCTTCGATGGTGTCCTCTGCTTTTCGTTGATGTCGGCGGCGATGATATGTGAGAGAGAAATATTTGTGTGGGATTTTGAAACCTAAATGTGGAGATAAACGAGATTTATGCAATCAAGTTAAAATGTAAATTACACATATACCCTTATTCACTTAATTAAATAATTACCATCTTGCCATTCACTAAAAATCTCAAGATCATAAAAATCAAGGGCCCAGATCAATTCACTCTTGGTATTATGTTCACGTTTGAACCTAATCCTATATATATATATATATATCACAACCTATTATAATCATAAATAAAGACATTTGCCAAAGTTTAAATAACTACACAAACATATTGAGTGATTTAACCAAATCATCTTAACATGGATTAAATACCAATGTGAGGGTCACCACCCAATAACATACATTAGTCACACAAAAAAAAAAAAAAAAGCAATAGGGTCATTTGAAAAGTTAGTAGTATATCACTTCACAAACCTACCACTTAAACTAACCATTTTATCAACAAATCTTTAAAAAAAATGAAGCTAAAATTAGGATTTTTTTATCCTCTAGTTAATACCTAAAAGTTCACCAACAAAAAATGTATTATTGCAATACTTCACTATTTGTCGAACTACCAAAAAAAGTAGCATGAAAAGGTCCATAAACCTTCATCTAAAAAAGTCCAGGAATAGATGCAATCTAATTCAATGATTTTATTTAAACCTTCATTTTAAATCATCAATACTCCAGATTAATATTACTCCTTCATCAAGTAACATCTAGATTTACTTGACACTCTTCTTACCTACAAGAAGAAAGGAATAACAACAACCATTTTTTAACTTGTTTTACCAAATTATGATTACTCTTCTTTTTAAAAGATAACGCAATAGAACAACAACCGAAATCGATGAAGAAAATAGGTTGTTTAGATCTATCGTACCAAATGGGAAGTGATCTCTATTACCTGTTATGCAGAGCAACAACAGACATCAACCTCATAAAACATCATCGTCGTAGTGTCAATACCGATCATTACGTTATCCCTATTCAAGTTTGGAACTACACAGACATTTCAGCAAACCATACCTAATTTCGAGGAGAATGTAACCCCATAGATGTAGCAAAACATCATCGTCGTAGTGTCAATACCGATCATTACGTTATCCCTATTCAAGTTTGGAACTACACAGACATTTCAGCAAACCATACCTAATTTCGAGGAGAATGTAACCCCATAGATGTCGCAAAAGGAAAAAGAAAGCGTGACAGTAAGGCTATTTGTAATGGTCTCATTATTTTTAACGGTCACATCAGTATCATGTAGTCATGACCTCTCACCCACTTTTTTTCACCTTAGGGTATGTTTTGTATGGAGTAATGGAATGGACAGGGAATGCAATGCATGAGGTAGTGGAATAGATCATTACTATTCCATGTCATGTTTGGTTAGCATGCGGGAATGAAATGAATAATTACTTTATGTTGTTTGGTATGCAAGAAAAGACAAAGGAATAAAATCGGTAGTGAGTGACGGGGGTGGCGGGGAAGAAAACGCATGGGTTGGATTGGTGTGGGGGTGTGAAAATGGGTTAAAATTGTCACTTGACATAAGGCGTTACATTAGGCAGTCCATTACAGATAATCTAAAGAGAAAGGGGAAGAAGACGCGTGGGTGGTGAGAGTTGGATTGCGCTCGTTAGAAGAACATGTTGAAACCCATAGAAGCTTTTGAATCACACATTGCATATGTTAGCAGAGCGCGCTGTTAAAACCTTGTTATTTTTAACGGTCACATCAGTATCATGTAGTCATGACCTATCACCCACTTTTTTTCACCTTAGGGTATGTTTGGTATGGAGTAATGGAATGGACAGGGAATGCAATGCATGAGGTAGTGGAATAGATCATTACTATTCCATGTCATGTTTGGTTAGCATGCGGGAATGAAATGAATAATTACTTTATGTTGTTTGTTATGCAAGAAAAGACAAAGGAATAAAATCGGTAGTGAGTGGCGGTGGTGGCGGGGAAGAAAACGCATGGGTTGGATTGGTGTGGGGGGTGTGAAAATGGGTTAAAATTGTCACTTGGCATAAGGCGTTACATTAGGCAGTCCATTACAAATAATCTAAAGAGAAAGGGGAAGAAGACGCGTGGGTGGTGAGAGTTGGATTGCGCTCGTTAGAAGAACATGTTGAAACCCATAGAAGCTTTTGAATCACACATTGTATATGTTAGCATAGCGCACTGTTAAAACCTTGTTATTTTAATTTAATATACACTAGTGTTATGCCCCGCCCGCTTTGGGGGCGATAAGCAGAATATATCTCAGTTTGATAACATGTATGTTTGTGTTTCAGTTACTTGAACATACTACTCATAACATAATCTCAATAAAAATTAAATCGAGACATAAGTAAAAATACGCTCGTCATAGAGTAACTTTATTAAAGTCTAGGAGTAATAACGTTTGTCCACCAATAGCAAACGGTCACTATTCCCCCAGGTTGGTTCATCATAGTAACAAGGGAAAAAAGCTAAAAGATGGAATACTAAAAGAAATAAAAGTAGAGGGACTAAACATGTACACAACCAAAGTTAAAGCAGAGACACTAAACACGCATATGAAACAAAGCTAATCAATAAAAATGAAGTTTTTTTAAACAGAGGGGCTACACATGTATTTTACCAAAGTTGAAGGTTTAAAAGCAAAATACAAAAGCCATGATCAATCACTAAAAGGAATAAAAGTAGAAGGATTAAACATGTACACTACTAAAGTTATAGCAAAGTGACTAACACGCATATAAACAAAATTAACCAATAAAAGGAAAACTTTTTTGAAAGCAGAGGAGCTAAACACTTATTTTAGCAAAGTTGAAGGTTCGAAAGTAAAATACAAAAAGCCACGACCAATGAGAGACAGCTGTCTGGCACTATTCTCCCTCATGGTAAATGTAATATACTAGTTTTTGCTCCGCTCGTGTTGTGGGACAATAAGTCGAATATTTCTCTCTTATAACATGTACGTATGTGTTTCGTTTACTTGCACATACTATTCATAACACGATCTAAAAAAAATTACATCGAATCAACTAATTAAAACAAACACTAACCATACTTTTGCTAAAAAACTAAAACGATGGAAAAACTATAATTTCAAACTCGGGGCAAAATTGTAAATTTTTCAGGACACGCGTGTGCCAGGCAGCCGCCTGGCACGAATAAAAATTACACAAAGTCAACTAATTAAAACAAAACACTACCATAGTTTTGTAAAAACAAAAAAAACAAAACACTACCATAGTTTTGTAAAAAAAAAACTAAAACGATGACATGACTATAATTTTACACTGGGGCAAAATCATAACTTGACAAAGCAAAACTGTAAATTTGAACTGAGGGTAAAATCGTAATTTGGCTGAGAAGGGAAAAAAACAAAACCTACGACAAAATTGTAATTTAAACCGGGAAAATCGTAATTTGGTTGGACTACTGGGGAAATGTTAGGCAACTATCTGGTATTATTCCCCTCCATAATGTTTGTAGTATATATGAATATAAACGTGTATATATATTATAAAATCTATTATTTATTTAAAGTTTTAGAATACTTATATTATAATATAGTAATAAAAATAATCTTAAAATACCATAGACTACATAAAAATCACAATATCAGTTTTTTTATATTTTGTGTTTTGTAAGTTATATTTGGTTATTATTCCTATTCATATGATAATTATAAAAATAATTATATATCAATATCTATATCTAAAAACCCTTCATGAATAGTAATAAAATTGTTATTATATTAATTTCCAGAGTTAATAATATTGGTACCGATATTCATTTTTATGGTTTTCAGATCTAATAAACCGACATCGTATCGCTACCGTATCATACCGGATCCAACAAAATCGGCACTTGTATTGTTTTTATGGTTTTTCGTTTTGATAATTTTAATGTTGTATATTAATTTTTTAATATGATTATAATATAATAATGACAATAACAAACAGACAAATATATAAATAGTATTGTAAGAATTAGAATATGTAAAATAATATACAAGTTCTTCCGCCAGTCATCGACAATGCTACAACTACCAGCCGCACCACCCCTTAACACCTCATGCCACCCTCTTTTCCTTAGGTTATCTCCTATCTTTCATGCCCTTTCCTTCCACAAAATTGTGTTACGTCATAAAGGAACCGTCATCTCACTGAAACATCACCACCCAACTTAAAGTAACCGTCACCTACTAAAACATCACCACCCAACTTTCATTCACTTTCTTTCACAAACACCTACTATGGTTTCACCCCTTTCACTACCCACGACTCAATAAAATAATACTTTTAAATAAATTAAAAAAATCAAACCAAAAATTGAGTTTGGTTAAGAAAAGCTAGGACCCACAACACAAGCCCCTCCGTGCTTGCCCCAACCCCGCCCCCTGCTCTGGTGTTCTCTGCCCTTTCACGCCACCCCCACGTACATACCTAATAAATTGTATATGAAAACTACATACCTAATAAATTCTATCCTGCGCCCCTATATATAAACATATGATCTCTAATATCTCTATATAGCTTTATATATAGAGAGTGAGGGAAAAAATGTAGATTAAAAAGGATTAATACCCCCAAAATAGCTAATATAATCTAATTCAGACTCGGGCTGTATTTGTCAAAGCTTGATTTGACTCAAACTTTTAGAAAACCAATCTCGAGTTTGTTCATTAATATCCAAAATTGTTATATCATGTTTAGGTCTTTTTGTTGACAAATGTTATCTCATGTTTAGACTATGTGTTGTGGCTTAACTAAATGTATTGTCACTTTACCTTCACGTCACTGTTATATAAGAACTTCACCATTAATTAAACTAGATGTAAAATCTGTGTAAAAACACTGGTAGTCTTTAGTCACTTTACATACCAAATTTTATTAAACAACGAGTCACTATACATTTTTTAAGGTTTAACATGAAGAAAGGTCTCTTAGTAAATACCGGTACCGTAGTGATACGATGTCAATTTATTGAAAGTAAAAACAATAAAAATAAATACCGATACCGATGTTGTTCGGTCATTTTCAGTTTGGTTTGGTATGATAGATGCATAGTATCCGTTTTCAATAAAATTTATTTTATAATGTTGAAAAAAAATAAAACGCAAACAACTCGAACCAATATCAGCTGAACAACATCAATACCGGTGTCAATATTCATTTTTATTGTTTTGTTGATCGATGTAAGGCTTTCCTTTTTTAATTACTATAGTAAGTGATCGGTACCATACCTAAACAATGGATACCGATTAAATTGCTGTTGTAAAACGTGGGGGAATCTCACTTTGTTGTAATTAAAGGCACACGTCGTGTACTCAGTTATCACCTACACTAGTTTCATTTATATTCACTTTAAAATGTCAATGCTAGAAATTTTTTATGTAATTTCATTTATATTCACTTTAATATATCAGTGCTAGTGTGTAGGTATTAATGAATACAATATACTCTAAAATATATATAAACGATTTTACAATACAAATGCCAAGATCTATACAATTACATAAAAAACACTAACTTTAAGGCTGTGCGGGGTGGTGGCATCGGAACGGCGTGGCATAGACGACATCCATAAGACGATGAAGACGGAGCATATTTGAACGTTGGAGCGAGTTGACCGTTGTAAATTTAAACTTTGGGGGTTTAAAAAAAATAAAACCCTTTTTTTATCTATAAATACCATTCCACCCCATTTTTATTTACATCACTTCTCCTAATCTCTCTATATTTTTATAAAATCATCTCTACAAACCCAACTTCTCTCTAAAAAACTAAAAACAGTGTCATCTTCATCGTCTTCGTCTTCGTTGATTTCGTCATCTTCCGATGAAGCCGGACATAATTTTATAATTAAACACTATAGTGGAGGCGGCACAGATTATCATAAGCGAGGAAGAAATCACGTCACAACCACGTACGTATATTAACAGAAACCGTGCAGGTTAGCTTATTGTAATTTTTTAGTTTTTTTTTTAATTAATAATTTTGTATACTTTTTTAGCGAAAAATTAATATATCATTATTATATATTTATTGGCAACGTACGTTTAGGTGCCCATGAAAGATTAGTCGCCGATTGTTTTGCCGATCAACTGTTGTACTCGGGCGAGATTTTTAGACGTGGGTTCCGAATGAGTCGACGTTTGTTCTTACGTATAGCCGATGACATGTCCAGCTTTGACCCCTATTTTACTTTACGATTCGATGCAAGAGGAAAAAAAGGGGTTCACCACATTACAAAAATGCACCTCGGCGATTCGACAATTGGCTTACGGAATGACACCGGATGCGTGGGACGAGTATTTAAAGATGGCCGAAAGAACCGCACGAGAATGTCTTTACAAGTTTTGCAAAAATATGGTGAACCTGTACAGCAAGAAATATTTGCGAAAACCAAACGCCTTTGAGGTCCAAAAGTTGTATGAACTAATGAACACCACCTTGCAAGGCATGGTTTTCCAGGAATGCTCGGAAGCATCGATTGCATGCACTGGCCGTGGAGGAATTGCCCTAACGCATGGAAATGTCTATTTACCTGAGGTGATCAGGGAGAACCGACAATAATACTAGAGGCAGCTGCGTCAGGGGCGAACTTAGCTCTTTACAAGCCGTAGCACGGGCTACGGCTCAACTTCGTATTGGTATTGTATTTTTTTCGGTTTTGTACAAAGGATACCCCTAAACAACTACGAGGATACCCCTGAAAAAAATAAGTTCGTAAGCCCAAAAGTTGTTTAGCGTTTATATCTAGCCCAACGAAAAATATAAAAGTCGAAATCAGTTTATAATTGATAGACGGCTCATTTCTTATTTAAAATTGTAAGCCCAAAACAATTTACTTGATAAGGCAGCCCAATTCTATTGATTAATAGCTAGCCCAATAGTCCTATACGTAATAAACTAATAACCCTTTGAATATGAAGTGGTTGTGGCGCGACATTTGTGGAATGCTGAACGATTAGGAAACGAGAGGACAAAGACTCAAAGTCGAACATGGAGCACTCTTACGTACAGAATTGTTCAATTCGAACAGGGAACACTCATCAGCACTGATTCATCATTAATCGAACTGGAGGCAAAACAAGAACAAGCATCATTGTCCATCGATTCATCTAATTCGAACAAGCAGAAATCGAAGTTTGTTTGTGAGTATTCTTTATTCCTTTTCTTCTTGTGCTTTTCGTTGAAAGATGTTTTTCGAAATTTAAGCTTGTTAAGACGGATTTACGCAACTGAATGGGTCCGGAATTTTTTAACAACGCTATGGTTTGTGCGGTCGGAAAGGATTTTTTACATTAAGTAAAAGACGACGATATGATGGAACGATTTCAAGCTATGAAGAAAAAAGAAGATGACAAATCTATTAGGTATTTGTTTTACTTTATTTATTTATTATCGGTTTTTTAATATTGTATGATTGCACGGTGAATTTTTTTGGATACCCCTGAGTTAATGTTCTAGTTCTGCCACTGAGCTGCGTCACAAGATTGTGGATTTGACATGCTTTCTTTGGAGTACCAAGTTCGTGTAACGATATCAACGTCATCAATCAATCAGAGATCTTCAACGATGTCATTCAAGGAACCGATCCGGATACTAGCTTTACGGTTTCGGGAGTGGAATATTGGCGCGGGTACTATCTTGCGGATCAAATATACCCAAAGTGGACTACAATTGTTAAAATTATTCCACACCCAGCCGACAAAAAAAGAAAGAAATTTGCCAAATTTCAAGAGGCGTCCAGAAAAGACATTGAATGTTGTTTTGGGGTTCTACAACAAAAATGGCACATCATCAAAAACCCGACACGTGCATGGCAGCCAAAAAAGGTGCGATACTGTATGTATGCTTGTGTGTTGTTGCATAACATGATTATCGAAGACGAAGGTAGAGCGATATGTGAGTACGACGAAAATGCAGTTAACGAGAATTCTGTTCCGGTTAGCGCTAAACAACAAAATTTAAACATGTTCTCGTTACATAACGAGTTCGTTCATGTCAACCTACAAGCGGACTTGATTGAATTTATTTGGAATTTAGCACCCAACGATCCTGTTGACGACTAGTTTAATTTTTTTAAAGTTATGCAAGCTTGTATTTTTTTTATCTAAGTTTAGGTTTTTTTAAATGCAATGAATGCTTTAATATTAATTTTAGTATTTTAATCTAATTCTATTTTTATATTTATTGTAATTTAATTTATAAAAAAATAAAAAATAAAAAGGAGATGCCTATCCACCACTCCCTTGCTCCAATACTTGGGTCATCATCTCACCCTGTGATGACGTGCCTGAAAGATGGAGCAAAACAACTCCTCATAGGCTCATAGCCTAACTATGTTTTTATATCAAAATCCTTAACATGTAAAACGTGCATATTTATAATTGTTTTAAATAATAACTTGTTAATTGTTAAATCAATCAAAAGTTAAAAAAGTGACATGGAGCAGTTTCAAAAATATGTTCTATATCACCTTATTTGACCATTTTAAAGGTTAACAAGTTATTATTTTATAAAAAAAAAAAACTAAACCTACATACATTTCAAATAAATTTAAAGACTTTAATATGCAAAAACAACAATTTAATCATTTTCATATAAGTTTTAAATTTAATACATCAAAATTAAGTTTTAATCGATTTTTATCAACCGAATAAAAAAAAGCCCTGCTAATCCTACAACACCCTAAATCAAACAATCGTTCGACGACAAACTCAAACGAGTGTTAAACGGTAAGGCGGCCAAGGGGATATGACGCGGGCCCTAACCTTAAATAGTGTCATGTGTATAGCAGGCCACACAAATATACTTTATGTCCTTTCTTTATTTTATTTCAATAAAATTTTATATCTAGAGGGAGAATAAATAAAATTTCAATATATCTATGGTTTGCATTCACCTAGCATTATTGATCTTGATAATGGGAGCTAGCCGCCATGAAAACAAATTGTTTGTTAGGTAGGATATGCAAGAAATTAAACTCCATGAATGATGTAAAATTTGTGCTTCTTCGAGGTTGCCACATATATAATTGCAGGTCAGTATTTTCTTTGTTTGTATATATTGACAAATTCATTATCATCGTCCAATGAAAGCCCAGATGTTGATTTCACTGGTTTCGATCCGGTTTCGTTGTTTTTAGGATTTTGACTTTTGATTTTTCGTGGGTTTTTGTTCATGTCATGCGTTGACCTTAAAGTCTTCTCATAGATCTGATAGATCGCCAAGTGGTGCATTTCTTTTGATTTTTAATCCGAGTTAATGTGGTTTTGAATATATAAGCCTCTAATTATATCGAGTAAATGACGTGTTTAATACATAAGCAGGTAGAGAATTGTAAGAACCGTATAATAGTTTTAGCATATTGCTTTGTGGACATTAATTATGAAAGTTAGAATGAAAGTGATCAGGATTATTGGATTATTATGTGGTTCTTATCTATGATGAGGGTTCAAATCGTATAAGGTAAGATAAGAGTATTTTATGAGCAACTTAGTTTTGTAGTGAAAAAAAATATGGTCCTTAGTACTCTCCACTTAAAATTAATTTTATATTTTACGTATATATCTCTCTCTATATGTCAATTATTTCTCTGGCTGATGTGTGGCATAAAATGGACTATAAAAAAGAAAAAAGATTACACCGTTAGTCCCTGTGGTTTCTGCCAAATTTCAATATCGGGTGCTAATATTTTTTGTTGCAAAATCAGATATTAATGTTCTAATTTGTTACAATGTTGAGTACTAAGACCAAATCTTGTCACAATGTTGAGTACTAAGGCCAAACCTTGTTAACTTTTTTTGTTAAATCATTTTTGTAAGATTTAACAAAAAAAGTTAACAAGGTTTAACCGATACAAATATGAAACAAAATTGTGTGCAACGAATTAAAATCATTTTTATACTATAAAAGCAAAATGGGTTTTCCCAAATAACTGATTTCATTTTGACATAGGTCTAATTAAGATCCAAAAATATAAAAGCAAAATGGGTTTTCTCAAATTCGTTACACTATACAAAAAGATTTCAATTTGCTATGCACAATTACAGTTGTGTTATTGAGTTGAATGCAATTAACCCATGAATACCTTCTGGGGTAGCCCAGTTGGCCAGCCTCACCCTAGAGGTCCCGGGTTTGAATCTTGGTGTCCGCATCCCACAACCAAGCTCTTCGCTCTCGGTTGGGTATTCACCCCCAGGCAACTATGGGGCTAAGCTAGCTTGTGGAGTGTAATCACTCCAGCGGTTGGGAGAACCGTGGAATATCCCCCCCCCCCCCCCCCCCCCCCCCAAATTAACCCATGAATAAAATGTCATAAATAATAAAATTTGAAAGATGCTTTGTGGAATTGGAGTTGTCAAATGTCAACTTAGTTGAAGAAAAGTAAACATATAATTTGGTAGTTATATATTTTAATTCAACTAATTATTGTTTGAACCAAAGCAAAACCTGATTATTATATTTTTTAACTTCTTTTATTAAATAATCAGTTTTATAATACACATTCAAATACCTGCACCAGTTGGTAATTTCCTAGAACATATACATACATAAATTCATCAAAATATATCATCAATATGTGTGTGTGTGTTATTGTTTTGTCATCTATGGCATCATGAAAATTCAAACTGGGAAAATTTGACTTGGCTGACCATTAAATCTTTGGTTCAATCATTTGTGTCATCATATGCTAATATGTACATAATGACATACATATATATGATGATGCTAATTGAAGGGTATAGCAAATTCCTGGTTTTTTCTTCCAAAATAAAGCATCTAATATCTAATATAATAATATATTTAAGAAAGATATACAGTTGTATATATATGCTAAGTTTTATACTTACATAGAGAATTTCCTTGCACTTTCCTGATCAACTAGGGTTCTTGAGCTTTTAGTATAAAAAAGGTGCAGGTGGTAACCATTTAGAACCAAACCCTTCAATCTCATTTCTCTAAACTACATATATTCGTTCCCCCTTTGTTCTTGGTAAGTATTTAACGAAATCTAGTCTGAATGTGACATTGGATGCACGCGATATATAACACGTTGGAAAGCCTACCCGACCCTGGACACACCGCTAAAGTTTGCAAGAAACAAAGCGGTTTAGGGGTAGGGATAGATGGTGATGGATTCCGGAGGGTTGAGCAGGCTGTGGTCAACAAGTCGGTGAAAAGCGAATAGAAGATGATTCTATGAATCAAATGATGGTTGATCAAGGAGTAGTAGATCTGCATGTGAAACAATAGGTTCAACTACCGCTATATCCATTGATAAAACAGTTATATTATGGACATGTAGAACCTGAAACGAAATTGTATTGTCTCAAAGCGAAGACAGTACAATTTCGTTTCAGTTTCTCCATGTCCATAATATAATTCGTCGTATCGTTGCATATACTAGTGGTTGAACCCATTGTTTCACAAGCAGATCTACTACCCTCTTTAGATTAACCATCAATTGTTTCATGGATTCATACCCTATTCATGTTGACACATGTTACACTTTTTATTTGCATTAAGTTTTCAAATTTTCAGGTACGGTTCTAAAGCTTGTCCTCGAACGTTACCGATGATGGTATAAAATCCGAGGAGTATCTTATCGTCTCGAAGAATCATCTTCTATGTTATCAGGATTGACCCGCCAAATCTTGTAACTTCTAGTTGAATCATAATAAAAATCTTTGTTTATGTGATCTCTATATAGAAGTGTTTTATTGTTTATTTGATCTACATATAATCTAGAGTAAATTGCCAAAATCGTTCCTAAGGTTTGGACGTGTTTGCCAGTTTCATCCAAAACAACTTTTTTTGTACAATATTGCCCTTCAATTTTGAGATTTTTTTGCCAAATTTGCTTTATATTTTCTATCAAATATTTGGATGAAAATGACAAAAAATCCCAAATATCAGGGACGATTTTGGCAACAAAAAAAAAGTTAGACGTCTGGATGAAAATGACAAAATATCATAAAAGTGAGGGACAACATGGTATAAAAAATGTTGTTTTGGATGAAACTGACAAATACACCCATTGGCCCGGGGGGGGGGGGTCGATTTTTCCCAATTCCGGGGGGGGCGAAAACGTATATACCTAAAAATTTATATACGAAGGTACTGTTCATAACACTACGCGTCAAAAAGTTCGGGGGGGCGGGCGCCCCCTCCCACCCCAAGGAAGTTGCGCCCCTGAACACACCAAAACCTCTGGGACGATTTTGACAATTTACTCTATAATCTATATCTATATATAAAAGTGTTTTATATAAGATCAAATAAAAACTTAAATATATAATAATAACCTTAAGAATTAATCTAGGTCGTGTATATAAAATGCAAAAGTGAAATTTTTATTTAATTATTTAAAAAGTCTATAAACTTTTCCAGTTTTATTCGCCTTTATAAAGGATGTGTGAAAATGATGTTATTTAAGGACAGGAAAAAGATATAAAGTTGAAACATAGACATGATTAGATACTTTTTTTATGATGTATTTCAAGTAAGCTGCGTTTTAATGTCTCCTTGTTTCTTTTTCGGAAAACAATTCTTTGAGAACGAAGTTTAATATACTATAAATTTCTTTTATTAAGGATTAATGGTTTTAGTTCGTGTGATAAAGAATGATACAAGACAGGAGCCCGATACGAAAATAACAGTTTTTAGATCGAATATTCTAACCTGTTTGGTTGCGTTTTGAGATAGACCGTCTAACTCGTATAATAAACGGTTCGTGTTCAAGCTGTATTAAATTTTGGTTAACCCAACTACCCATTTAAGTTTAGATTTTTTTTAAAAAGTCTTCTAGAAGAGATAGGTTAAAACATTGAATTGACTAATAAATTTTTTTGCCAAAAATTGAAATAAGATGAGGTTGTTCAATTCTAGTGTCTGACTCCATTTCCTCTTGAAAATTGACAAAAGGACAAATATACAGGTGCCCGTCAATACGACATACGACACGATTAACATCCCGTTTTGTGAAGAAAAAAAACATTGATTTACTTGCTCTACTTATTTTTTAACGGCAAACAACAATTTATTCCGTCACCAAAAGTTCAACATTACATAGGATGGCATGTTACTAGACCCAACCCCCTCTTGCTCACCCGGTATTGTTAAGTTTAAAACCTTCAAAACATATTACTAAGTTAAATAAAAAAAATCACTCATTTACTCTCCATTACTCGTTGCTTCGCCATAGATTTAATCCATAAGAAAGTCGTTGCTTGTATCCAAAGGCGTAGCTTTCAAGGGGCCGGGAGGGGCGCCCGACCCCCCAAACTTTTCGCTCAGTAGTGTTATATATGTACATTTCGTGTAGAATTTTTTAGGTATATACGTTTTCCACCCCCGGTTTTATAAAAAAAAAAATTACTTATATAGAATTTTTAGGTTCGGTGATTTCCGACCCCCCGGTTTTATAATTTTTTTTTTACTTATATAGAATGTTGGAAAAATAGATGAAAATAACATTTTTCACAAATATAGGAAAATGATTTTTTCCTATTTTGGACTAGAAATAAATATAATAAAATGAGCGGGTTTTATATATTTATTTGTGGGTTTGTGTTCTATGTTGAAAGAGCTTCGCAACGAACTAAACCACGTCCAAAACGGAGCTAAGATGAATGAGATATCGATGCTCAAAGTTGGGTGTTTGGAACATTCAATGCTGAAACAAAAGGGAAAGTAGCACCTTGTCCCACATCGGAGGAGAGATGGAACTTAAATGGGTATTTAAGGTGGAACTCTCCTTCCTCATTGTTTCATGGAAGCACATACCAGTGTCCTCGCGAAGGGTGCGGACCCTAACTCGCACTCGCACACGCGCGCGCGTGGCGTGGGCGATGAGGCGCAATGTGGCGCTTTGATGGCGCACTTTGCACGGAGGCGCGCGGTTGCGCATGGTGCATGGGGGTCTGATGTGGCGTGCTCGTAGAGGCTCACAGGTGACGTGGCGCACGCGCGCATGGCAGTGAGCCAAGAGGACGCACCTCGCATGGCATGCAGACCTGGGCGCGCGCGCACCAGTTTGACTTGCACGCGCGCGCAGAAGCTTCCAGCATTGAATAACAGTGCAGTTTCAGTCCAGCTTCGTAACTGACGAGTTAATAGGCTTTGACTGAGAATTAAATGACGTATTAAATTGCATTGAAGACGTTTAATACAATTTAAACCTCTCATTTAATTCGTTTTTGGCTGTTTCAAACCAGGAGCTGTATAAATACAGCTCCATACCTTGCTGTAGAGGATACTACGAAAAACCCAGCTAGACAACAGTTTATGCAAACAACTTTCTTCCTACTTCTGATTCTTTTCTTGCAGTTCTCAAGGTAACCTTCGTGTTGTAGGCGAATTCCGGCAGTACTACTGCTCCGGCTGTTGTACCCTGGGAAACAAAACGAGTACTCCTGGGAGACTCGGAATTTGTTTTAAGGGAAGCGTGTTGAACACGTGCCTCAGTCAATTCTGTTTCTACTCCTTCTTGTATTTTTTGGTTATTTCAGTTGTAATTGTACTAGAATTTTAGCTTTCTATTTTCTGTATTGTAATCGTATTAATAAAATTTGTTTTATTTTACTTAATTACGCGAACAGCTCCTACATAGAATTTATAGGTTCGGTGGCTTCCGATCCCTCGGTGGAAATTTTCAAGCTTCGCCACTGCTTGTATCTCTCTAAATATTTTGTCAATCTTTACCTGTGTGCCATTAAATATAAGCTTGTTCCTTGCTCGCCATATCGCCCTACACGTCACCAAAATAATGGTTTGGACCACTCTTCGTTTGTGTGTTGAAATCTTCATAGTTTTGTGTAGTTCCGATACGTCTTTCATTGAGAATGCAAAAACTTGTGGAAGTTTGCACCTTGTACTCACCTTTTGCCACACAATAGATGCTACATAACATGACGTAAAAAGATGGTTCGCATCTTCATCTTGTTCATTAGGGTATAAGGGGTGCATGTCCATTGGGATTAGGCAAACTTTCCCCTCACCCAATCATGTTGTGCCAGGTAATTCCTCTCTCATTCTTGCCTAATGCACAAAAAAACATGAAGGGTGCATGCCTAAAATGAGATTAGGCAAATTAATTTAAAAATAAACTTGTGATTGGTTCATTTGGGTATGGGCCCCACCACTTACCCGCTCCCTCTTTTTGCCGCATGCGGCAACATCTTGCCGAAATCTCTTCTCCATCATAGTTGCCGATCGGCATTACTCTTTGGCGGTGGACATGCCGTGCGGCAAAGGGGTTGCCGAATCCCCTTGCCAGCTAACCCACCCCGTACACCCTTACATTACTTGCATTCACCCCAACCCGTTATGCACCCGTATCTTAAGACCTAGAAAGCCGATCTTGTATCCCGCACCATCCTAATTAATTAGAATCCACTCATGTAGCATAAATTTTCTAGATTCGTTGTATATGTTCTTGTAACATCAAGCAATTATTTTTAAGTTGAAATCCATACTTTTGAATGAACAAATTGACTAGTCAACAAAAAAGGTAGCATGCCGGTCACTATGATTGGAGATTCCAAGTGATTCTCCATTTCACACCATAAACGACGTCGTAAAATGTGGTCCGTACATGCAAGGCATTTTTTTATTATTAGCTAACCCACTTGTGGCAGTTAAAACAGGGTCCTCCAACAAGTTTTATATGTACAAAACATTAAAAAAAAAACGTGCAAAATTTAGGATAAACTGAAAATTGTTGGATTGAGTTCACCAATTGTAGATCACATGCTTTGTTTATTTTTCTTGACTGAAATCCTTTCTTGCTCTAATTAGGGGTGTTAAACGAGCCGATACACCATATATATCAATACCAATTAACCAGATCGCAAGCCAATAACAATATGAGCTGAGCCATCTCGACTTTGTATTTCCAGTCGATCCAGAAATTGAACTCATATTCAGGTCATCTCCACTTATGACGTGACAAGTTGACTCGATTTACTCAATATTGGTGTTTTTTTTTTTTTTTAATTTTACCTAATATTGATGTTTTTTTAATGTTTCCTTTTGTAAAAGACTCAATTTAATAACAATTTCAAATTATACAAGCATGAAATAGTAAGGTAACATAATAGCAATACACAAAGTATGAACTAAGTTATACAATCTAACAACCAAGTTACTTGAGACAAATCATCGTGTCAGCAAAATCAATTGGCGTTTATATACGAGCAAGCTACCTTCAGCTCAATACGAGCCATCAAGCTCGAGCCAAATCAACTTGACTTCTTAATGAGTTAATTTATACGAACCAATTACGAGAGTAAATAGTATTGTTCAATATCCTAAAGGATAAATGTATTGATCTTATGCCATTATTTTAAATTGTTTTCGGTGAACTTTAAAGGGGGTTATTATTTTTAGTGATTACAATCGAGTTGAGTTGACCCGCGGTTATTATTTGATATTAGTGATTACAATCGAGTACGAATTGTTGATTATATTAATAAAACATGGGACAAAAAAAAAAAAAACCCCTAATCATGTTTATAAAGTTAATGCATAAACATGAACACAAAATGAGAGGCACTTACTTGTGGGAATGGTTATCTTCGCAGATGATGATGTCATGATTCACGTTATGATGCCTTTGAGTGAATTGTTGATTGGTGTTTTAGGAGTTTTAGAGTTGTGTCTATGAATAAATAAGATGACCATTCATTAGTTCCTCTTTAACCATAGCACATGCAGTTGAGTGCAAGTTATGACCATTAAATAGTCAAATAGATCTAGCCATGTAACAAACTACATTAGTGTTTCACTGTTTTGTCTAAATGTATAGACTAACACACATGCTATCAATTCTAAGTAAAAAAGTGAAATGTGAGATAATTCATTTACTTGCCCTACCAAATAAAAAGAATCCGCTCATGTAGCATAAATTTTCTAGATTCGTTGTATATGTTCTTGTAACATCAAGCAATTATTATTAAGTTGAAATCCATACTTTTAAATGAACAAATTGACTAGTCAACAGAAAAGGTAGCAAAGTGATTGGAGATTCCTTCGTTAGATTGGTCGAGTTAGTGTAATTTTAATATTGAATAATATCAGGGCCGTTCCTACGTTTTTGGAGACCCTAAGCGAACTATAAAGTGGGGGCCCTAATTTCTCCGACAAACTCTCCTCCAATTCCGACGCCATGGGTGATTACCCTTACTTTTTTCGGCTGGTGATAGCCGATAGCCTAGAAATTGAAAGGAGGTTGCTATGAGAAATGAGAACGATGACCGCGGCTGTTTAGGGCTTTAGGCCGCTAAATAATGATGATTAGGTCGATGGTGGTTGTGTTGTAATAGCTGAAAATCAAGGCGAAATGAGCTTTGAAACTTTGTCTTTTTTTGCTAAACAATATTTATTTTGACCTCTTTCAATGAAAAACCTGTTTAGTTTTGAAATAAACGTATTTATTTGGGCCTAATACATCTATCTCTTATACTAAAGCAAAATAATGGTTGACTTTTTGACTTTGATGTGGCTATTCTCTTCGGCCAGAGAATTGTGATTTTGAGCGCCATTTATTTCTTCTCACATAAGCTTTCTTCCAAACCGCGTGTTTGTATTCTCAATTAGGAAATCCCAATCTGTTTTCAATCATTCTCCAAAATTATGAATTCGTTTCCTTTATCGATTATAAACCCTAGATGTATAAGCAGATTCTTCAATCGTGAAAATAACATAGCGTCTTCATCTGTTACTTTTTGATTGTGTAAAACCCTCGAAAACCTGTGAACTCTTCAGATCTTGAATCCCATTATCATCGATTAGTCTCAACCAGATTTCTTTTGTGATTCCTTTGTTCTTCATCTATTTTTTCTATGAATCTGTTACAAACCCTAAGTTTTTTTGTATGAATCTTGGTACAAAATATGATGTGTACAATTGAGGGATTCAAGCGTAGCAAAGCAGTATATGAATATATGTAAGTTTTTAGGATTTTGAATGATATGAGTTATATTCCTGAATTTTTTTTTTTTTTTATATTATTGTTGTTCAGTACCTTAATTGTGAATTAATCTGGTACTTTTGTTTGGATTTGGTGTTAGTTAATGTTTTCCACTTTATCTAGAGCATACAATTGGGGGATTTATCAGTTGATTGATGTAAGTAGTCTGTTTATTGTTGTTCTTAGACACCGTAATTGATTTCTATTTGTTTGCAGAATTGGTGTTTAGTCAAGGTTATCTGATTAAAACATTTGAGGTGAAACAGAAGAACTCATAGAGGAAGCGCTCGATAGACGGAGGTGTTATGGGTTTGTTCAGTGTAAGATCTGATTATCAGCCTTCTTAGTGAAATCGGTTTTTTCAATGTAAAATTATGTATTTTTTAGTAGGTGTTATGGATTTGATTGTTGTATTGTTTCAGTACATGTGGTGCGATTAGGGTGTCTTAGTACAATTGGGTTGGTTCAATCAAGAGGGAAATCAAGATCGACAAGTTATCTTGGACGGGGATAATCTTTTTAAGAAGTTGAGGTCAATCTGAATGATTATAAATGGACATATTTATTATAGTTGAATCATTACATAAAGCACCCACGATTGAAATGTAATTATCTAATACATTATAACTTTTAATTTTGTTTTGTAGACAGCTCGAGGAAGATCGGGTAAGGAGACGAGGTAGGGTGAACTCCTTAAGGAGACAATTCAAGTTATTTCATTTTTGTTGGGATTTAAGTTATTTTAGTTTTTGTCCATCAATATAAGATAATAACTTCATTGCTATTTTTGCAGTTGTTGCAGTTCGTTTGAAGAATGCTTGCAGGTCTGTATTATACCATAATCTTCTTAAATCCCAAAACACAAATAATATATTGTTACAATTTTATATATATTTGCAGTTGTTGCAGTTCGTTTGAAGAAGCTTCATTGCTATTGGAATATTTTCGTTTATTTGATAACCAAGTTTACGGTGTGGCCCATGGGCTATAGAGAAAACGTCTGGTCCATGCTCTCTCTTTCCAACAAGCTCAAACGTATGGATTCTACAACTGCATCCGCTTCCAAAGAAGAAGACGAAGGTAAAAGCTGTAGATGTCGTAACTTTGTTTATATAGAACTTCATAATTATATACCATTACAGTTTTATATATATTATATTAATTTTAATGCATTTTCAGCCATCCGAGACAAGATGTTTGCTAAACTAAGTGTCTTACTGCACTTTACAGGCTTTGGGAATGACTGTTAAAGTTATCGTCTATTATCAGCAAGCTCTTTAGTCCAAAACAGATTATGCTATGGCTTATGGTAAGCACCAGTTCTATTTTATTTGGTACAATTTTGGGCTGTTTCTATTGTTTTGTTTAGATTTATTTTGCTACAATTTTGGGCTGTTTCTATTGTTAGAGCTAGATTTTTTGTTTTCTTGAAATGTGATTAGTTTCTAATGCTTGTGTGTTCTTGGAATGTTATAACTATCGATTTTAGGTTGTGATGATCAATTTAAACGGCAATTGAAATAAAGATTTGACTAGATGGATCACGGATGGAAAGAATAGTGTTTTACGCACATCAGTCCATTTCGAGACCAAAAATAGTTCTTGATCTACAAGACAAACAAATACTTTTTGAAATTTTGGATAACAAGGATGGTGAGCATCTTCAGCTTCATGCTTGAGCCATGCTCACAACTCAGCCTGCTGAGTTAGCTGCTGTTGGTTATTCATTCGAGCTACATGGTGGTTATGGAGGTCATATGGCATCTAGAGGCTTCTCAAAGTGTCTTCCTCCTTGAAAGGTAGGGCTATGTTAAAATACATGTCGAACTCGCAATTATAATTTACAAATCACATGTCTATTGCAGGAAAATTAAGTCCGGATGATGATACCATTATTTTCTCGGGTACAAATTGCGGACAGAGAAGATAATTTTCATTTAAATTTGTTCGTGTTGAACTACCTGCACCAAATGAAGACGTTTTTAACACTTTTTTGAAGGAAAATTCATAAGAATACAAGGAAAAATATATGATTTTCCCATTAAACATACAAAATAAGCATATCATCAAGATGTAGTAATGTTTCATGAGTGGTAATACTATTTTTTATATGTCGTGAGATTGGGGGGTCGGTTATGGGTCGAAACGACAGTAATGCTGCATAAATGGTATTATTATTTAAGGATGTAGTAATGCTGCATAAATGGTATTAATTATAGTGTTTGTACGTGGTTGGATGGGCAGGTTAGTTAACGGGTCAAAACGCGCAGGCTGGTTTTGGTTGACTCGCAAACATTTATTTACAATAATGATTTGTAAATGTTTTTATACTTCTAATTTTATTTTTATACTTCTAATTTTATTTTGAAAGGCTGTGATTGAAGACTCTAGAATTTGAGTAAAAACATGACTTCATTGTTTAAGATCGAGTGCCAGCTCTTTCATATAATTCCACTACCATAATTGTAAGTACTAAATATTAGGAAAACTTGCAATCAAGGTTGGTCGATTAGGTTTTGGTCATGAGATATCTCACGATTCGTTGCAAATTATACCACGGGCATCTACACTTATAATATATTGTGCTGGAATCTGGCATAATGCAGCCGTGAGTTAACCAAATAAATATATATTGTCATTTTCTTTTCATCTTATTAAACGGTCGAGAATTGTATTTGGTGTTGTTTTCTCTTAAAAGAAATAAAGTAATATCAGTAAATGTATAGTTTTTACAATGCAGTAACTATCGTCGGAGTACGCGGTTAATATTGGAAATCGAAGTCTGAACTTCGTTGCTTATTTGTAGGTGGTTGAGACTTGAGAGTATTGTTTTCAATTGGGATGGGTTTCAACCTGACCACTTTGATCAGAGTTACAGTGGTACGAAACTCACTAGATTTACTTTTTGAACCAAAAATATGATGCTTTTTCGTTGATTCAATGTTTTTCTCTCTGAAGTTTTTATTTTTAGTTCTTAACAAAAGTATGGAATCCCCTGATATTCGGTTTCTTTCTAGACTGTTTTCTAGTTTTTTTTATTTTGAGTCTGTTGTGTCTGGTCTGTTTAGATCTTGGGTAGTTCAGGGAAGATGTGGTTGGAGTGAACTAATATGGAAAGATGGAATGGGAGTCCAGTTTCTGAAGGTTTTTCTATATGAATGGGAAATCTTTGTTTGGCTGGTTAGATGAGCTGGGGAATATGGTACTTTTGGCAGATTATAAGAAGGAATCAGGGGTACTGTGGGGATTTTATTGACCAGCTAAAAGGAGTGATGAATATTTGGAAAGAGTTGCAGTGGGGATGGCAAAATATGGCTGTGGTTTGCATAGACAGTATAGCCCAGGGGTATAATGGGAATAAAATGGTCGTAGTGAATGGTATTGTTAAGGGCATGCAGAATACAATTTTTGATGAGAGGTGTGCTTTAAACAGAGTTAAATTTGTGGTTAAAATGAATATCTCGGTAAAATTTAAGAATGCCATTATCAAAAAGATGTGTTGTAGAACTGTGGTGAAATGACAGGGGTACAATAGGAATAATGTAAAATTGCTAAAATGGATGATGTGGGGCCTGCATAGTTACAGTATTAAAGTTGTGAGACAGTTTGTGAGAGTATGGAAGAGTAATAGTAGCTGTCAATGGTGTCTTTTGTTGTTGTGGCTACTAGGGGCATTTTGGGGATACTGGATGATAATATGAGACAAGAGCAAACAGATCAGAGGGCTGTTTGCAATAATGTTGATAATTCAGTTGATGGGTGGTTTAAGCTGATCATGGTGGATAGAATTATAGACTTGCTGAAGACCCTCTTCTTGATAAAACAGTGGAATTTTCGCAGAAAATATGATCAAAGAAAAGGTCTACAAGATGCTCATGATTGTCGTTATAAAAGTCATCTAAGTAAGAAAGAATCAGGTAGTGTTATTGTAGCCTGTTGTGTTACAATTTGTATAATGGGTTCTGGGATTAAGATGTATCATAGTTGTTTGGTAAAAATTGTTTGGTGGAAAAATTGGCTGGTTGGATATGTTAGCAAAGGCCAGATGAGGTTTTCAGCGAAGGAAAACAAAAGTGTTTATGCTGGGCATTGGTGCTGGGCGTTTTGGGTTATTAGGAGGACACTATGGAGATTGGAAATTATTAAACTAAAAGATCTTAGGCAATATTTTGACTGGGGTATGGGATCAGCTTCTAGCTTCTATACGATGCTGTTTTTCGAGCTCGGGCCAATGAAAAATTGGGCCGTATACTGTTAATCAATAGAATTAATTGGGCCTTAAGAATGTGTTTTAATGATCTGGTTATTGTATGGGCTATATGGGATGGAAGTAATTGGGCCGATAGGATTGGTTATATTTGGCGGGGGTGTTCGGAATTTACTGGGGTGTTTTGTATTGGGCTTTATCGGTAAAATGGAGGCCCAAATATAGGCAGGGGATAACAGATTGGAGTGGCGGATTGGATTGGGTCTATGTTAAATGGGCTCAATGGATGGTAGAGAATTGTGATAGGAGCTGGGTTAATATTTGGATTTTGTTGAAATGGGCTGGTGGAAGGGGTAATAAGGATATGGGGATTGGATGTAATAAGAGAAAGTGGATTGATTGTGTTATGGGCCAAAGTTTTTGTGGCCCAGTGATGTGGCCCAATTTATATTGTTTGGCTAGAGTTTGTGGGCTGTTGAAGACATTTTGCGATGGTAGAAGGATTAGTTTGAATTTTAGGAATTTTTTGGTTAAAATATGGGTCTATGTTATGGGCCTATGTTGGCTGGTGGGCTTTAGATTTGGGCATAGTGTTTTGTATAGGATGGCCCGAATTTTTGGTTTGTTCAAGGCTAAAGTAGGTCTTGGGTTTATGTCCCGGAACTAGCTTAGTCTTTTTTGTATTCTTTTATTCGTTTTTAATAAAGGTTTGCCAGGGGTGATTTTCCCCGTTTCCCAAAAAAAAATTGATCAAAGTTCAGTAATATAATTCAAAGGTCTTACGTTCCAAAATAGTCAACAAATGGTCAATGTGTTGATTTTGGCTACTTTTATCTTTAATGGGTAAAACAAATAAAAATAGATGCAAAAGAAACTGGTCAAAATGGATGAAAGGATAAAAGGGTCAAAATGATGTGTTTTTGAAAGAATCAATGTAGGTGTGTCCCATCTGGTGGGAGTTATGGGTGGGCATTGTGGTGAAGCGGTTGAGTGGAATTCTTGAGGTACGCTAATCTAACTAATTTTAAAGAAATTGTTTTAAAGAATAGTTTCGTACCAAACTGAATTCATCATCTTTCTTACCAGATGATCGGCTGCAAAATGCGGGTGTCTCACCTACACGTAAAAGATCCATGCTTTATTATGGTATATAATGTTTTCGGCATATTGGTGGTTCAGATATAATAGAAGTTCTAATCATTTTGTTTATATTTATGTTTTTGTTTTGTTTTACCATAGGCATGTATTGACTAGATGGGTTCACTTCATTAAGTCAAATTAAGTAATTAGTAAATTGATGCTTGTGTGTTAAAGTTTATGGAAAATGAAGATATGTTGGTCATTTCAAAGTATGTTGGTGTGTAGATTGACATTTTGGGCATGAAAGTTATTATAAACTACGATGGTGTTTAAGTGGTTTATGTATTATGGTTATTTTCGAAGTCATTGATCTTTATCTTTTAATATTTTAAAATTAGTGTTCTATGACTAGGAAAAATGCTATCATTATGAAAGTTGTATGTTATCCTTCTATGTATTTTGTTATCTACATTTTTTGTAACAGTTTGTTTATATGGTATCATATTTCAATGGTGTAAGTCTTATTATTGCCAAGATTGTTTTGATTTCGCCCTGATACTATTTACTTTGTGGATTCGGCTCACGTACAACTTTTTGGCACAATGTTCGTTAGTAGCTTTACTAAGATGTATTGTTGTGTGTTATCTATGACTCTATGTCCATGTGTTAATGTATATTTAGATGTCAACACTGCTGGTTCAAGTCTTATTGGCCAAAAGGCATGAAAACATTATGAAGATTTAGTTAAAAAAAATTTAATATGTAACGAACATTAGGGAGATGTAGTATTGGGATTTGGTCAACAGTCTTAAAATATTATGGTTATAAATCACAGTTTAACGCTTAAACGTTTAGAATTTTGTATGTGTTTAGTTGGTGTTAAGCCACCCGTGTATTACACGGGTACTTAGACTAGTATGACTATATATAAAAACTTTCTAAAACTTCGGAGACCTTAATTTTTTGGTGGCCCTAGGCCCGTACCTAGGTTATCAAGCCTATGGAGCCGGCCTGATAATATATGTGTATGGCTTTAGTCTTTTTTTAGTTATTTGCTCTTTTTCATAAAAAAAAGGCGATTGGAGATTCCAAGTTTCCAACGTTATTGTCCATATTACCTAGGACGTTTCACACCATAAACGACGTCGTAAAATGTGGTCCGTACATGCAAGGCATTTTTTTATTATTAACTAACCCACTTGTGACAGTTAACAGATTCCTGGAACAAGTTGTATATACAAAACATTAAAAACGTGCAAAATTTAGGATAAATTGAAATTTGTTGGATTAAATTCACCAATTCTAGATCCCATGGTTTTGTTTATTTTTCATGACTGAAATCCTTTCTTGCTCTAATTAGGGGTGTTAAACGAGTCGAGACAGCATATACATCCAGGTCATCTTCAGCTTTTGACTTGACAAGTTGGTCCGCTAGACTTATTAACCAAGGCTAAGACCTAAGACCATTTAAAAAACAAGGGCCTCCAAAAATTGAACTCGTATTCAGGTCATCTTCAGCTTTTGACTTGACAAGTTGACTCAGTTTACTCAATATTGATGTTTTTTTTTTTTTCTCAATATTGATATTTTTAATGTTTCCATTTGCAAAAGATTCAATTTAATAACAATCTCAAATTATACAAGTATAAAATAGTAAGCTAACATAATAGCAATACACAAAGTATGAAATAAGTTATACAATCATCTTGTCAGCAAAATCAACTTGAGTTTTCATACTAGCGAGCTACCATCAGCTCGATACGAGCCATTCAGCTCGAGCCAAATCAACTTGACTTCTTAATGAGTTAGTTTATACGAACCAACCATGAGAGACTGAGAGTAAAGTAGGGTTGTCCAAATCGCTCTTCGTTCATCAGTCGCTCGGCGCTCGCTCGGAAAATGCTTGGAATATACTCGCTCGGTTTGGTTTGGTTTGGTTTGGTTTGCAAACAAGCCAAACATGATCAAATGTCCACTCAGCTCGCTTCGGCTTGAATTAATGTTTATTAATTTATTATATATATAATTATATATGCACACACAAATTACTTCTATATTCATATTTTATACATACCGCTCTATTAGATTTGGCCCACTGTATGCCTATAAACAATTATATTTATACATACTAGCCTAATCAAACCAATAAAAAATTTAACACTAAATTTAAAACTAAGGATTAGAATCAAATACAAAGGCTCCTTATTGTAAGAAGGGTAAAAAAGCTTTTAAAAAAAACCTACTACACAAAAAAAAAAACAAAAAAAAAAACCCCTAAACACCTACCACCACCTAAAAACATAAACACCCCCCCCCCCCCCCCCCCCAAAAAAAAAGAAAAAAAAATCTTTTTTGTTTTTTTTTCGAGAGGAGGGGGGGTTTAGTTTTTTGGGTGGTGGTGGTGGTGGGTATTTATGATTTTTTTAGGTTTTTGGGGGGTGGGGTTTTTTTTTTTTTTGGGGGGGGGGGGGGGGGTTAGGTTTTTGGGTGGGGTGGGGGTGGGTGTTTAGGTTTTGGGTGGTGGTATAGTGGGTTTAGGTTTTAGGTTATTGGACACTTGTCACTCTATAAATATTTCTTACACTTCTTACAAATAGGAGTCTTTGTAGAATAACTTAACCCCTAAAACTAAAACTCTAAGTTTGGAAGCAACATTATTTGACTTCTTTCTCTCAACACTCGTCAATCATCTCTCGCTCTCACCATACGCCACAATGCGACAATTGCTCTTTCTTGTATATTCATCGCCTCACTTACCTCAACCAGAGCTCCATCTTCGGACAGCCTGACCTCAGTTTTAATGTCATACTCGGACAGTTGGACCTTAGTCGTGACCCGATAGCGGGAAAGAAATATTCTCAATCTATGGCTGTCCAAATCACTCATCGCTCGCTTCTCGGTCAGAAAATTGCATGCTCAGTTGTAAACGAGCAAAGATCCGCTCGGTTCAACTTGGCTCGTGAACAGCGCTAGAGTAAACAATATTTTATTCAATATCATAAAGGATAAATGTATTTATCTTAGCCCATTATTTTAATTTGTTTTCAGTTTGAACTTTAGGGTTATTATTTGATATTAGTGATTACAATCGAGTTGGGTTGCCCTACATTAGTGATACAATCGAGCACGAATATATTTGATTGAATTTAAAAGATATCTTTGGTTTTTTTTTTCAAAAATCATTACACTTGGTGGAAGAATATTAAGGTATTTTACTACTTAAAAGATATTCCTTTAAAGATTTTTATTCCTCTTTAACCATAGCACATGTAGTTGAGTGCAAGTTATGACCATTAAATAGTCAAATAGATCTCACTATGTAACAAACTACATTAGTGTTTTGTCTAATATTAAGGTATTTTACTACTTAAAAGATATTCCTTTAAAGATTTTTTATTCCTCTTTAACCATAGCACATGTAGTTGAGTGCAAGTTATGACCATTAAATAGTCAAATAGATCTCACTATGTAACAAACTACATTAGTGTTTTGTTTTGTCTAAAGGTATACACAACACAAGCTAGCAATTCTAAGTTACTAAATATGCTATCAAAAATGAGGCTGGAACGGCCTATGTACGGGGTGGGCAACCCACAGGGTCTATCTTTCCGGGCCCATAAATTGTAAAATATATATATCCATCAGGGTTCATATGGGCCCCTTTTGGTAACTTGCTTGGACCATGGATAGTGGTTGGGTGAATAATGTCACATTCTTGGGCGTTGTCCGTCACGTGTCGTCCTAGTCACCAAAGGGATTTTTTTTTAAATGGGTGTAGTGGGGATGTGGGCATTGTGTTAAAAGAGGTGTAAAGAATTAAATAAATAAAAAAGACCATGAAAAAAATTGATTGGCTAAAGAAGAACAGGGTTACATGTGATTGGGCCATCAAAATAGGACTTTGGGGTTGTTTTTAAAACGCATGGGACAAAAAAACCCAAAAAAAAAGGCCCAAAGGGGCCATGACCGGGGCGTGCTTTGGCGTTTTCAGGCAAAAAACGGCCCCAAATCCACACCACTACGGGTGGTCTATTATTATTTTTTGATTTGCTTCGTGTTGGGCATTGGAAATGCAACCCAATTGATAAGATTGTCAAATTATTTATTTGAGAATGCAATATTAGAGAGTATGAATTATGAACCGTTAATCAATAACTTTGCTTCTAAAAGTGTTAAGAGAGTCTCACAATTATTAGTGTAAATATTTAAAATAGATCATTTGCTACAATAGTTTTGTTAGGGTAGGGGTAGTCACTCACTCATTACTGACAACATCCAATCAAGTTCCATCATGTCATCAGCCATTATTCCATCACTCACAACCTTTTTTAGTAGAAATGGTCATCACTCACAACACCCAACAATAAACCCTCACAACCCAACAATTTCCCTCAAACAACTCAAACAATCACGCGTTATAGAATTGAGAGGCGGTGGTGTATAACGAGTTATAGAATATCATCACGGGGTATGTTGCTTCCACCTCGGGTCCCCTTATGATGTTATCACAATTATTGTCAAATTACTATTTTTTATACACAAAAATTATATTTAAGGACCTATTTTTTTCTACTCGCACAAGGCCCTCGAGGGCCCTCGAATTGTCAAGGACCGCCCTGATCAGCAATAAAATGAGTTCAAATAATCAAACCATATGTGTATACAGGTATAACCCACACATAAATAGGGGCGGCAATTCTTGACACGACCCGCCAACCCGACATGAAAAAACATTTTTAGGTCGACTAACACGACCTGTTTAAAAAATGGGTCGGGTTCGGGTTGACCCATTAACCCGTTTAACTGTTTAAAAAAATCTTTTATATTTTTTTGTTTTTTTTTTCCGTTTCTATTTTACATGGTTAGTTATAATAATGTTAGTTTTGATACATTATGTTATTTATTTGTCACATTCATACTCATCATTAAACATGTTATCGATAACCCACTTAAAACCCAACAACTCGCTTATAGATCGTCAACTTATATGACTCATTTAAAAATATGGGTTAAACGGGTCAGGTTCGGGTTGACCCAAATTTATATGGGTCGGGTTAGGGTTGAAATCTTTGACTCGAATATCAGTTACATGAGAACAACTCCTGATCAGTTCTACCTTGTGAGGATCAAATCCTTAAACTGAAACCAAATTTTTAAATATTCAAACACTTGCAAGTTTTTTACCAAAACATTAGCATATACCCGAACACAACAACTAGAAACAAGATGGTCGCTTGAACAAAAATTGGATTTATTGCACAACGTAAACATGTTTATCCTTAAAATGGACATTTTTAGTGTTACCAACTTACCACGTTCCGAAATGACCAATCATTACCCAAAGTCAAAAGATGCTTCAACACTTGTTAACCAACTTGTGGGATTCCCCGCGTTTCGCGGCGGTCTTTCAATCAGTATCGCTTCGGTTCATTACATGATACCAACACTCAGCATAACAAACGCCATGTGTTCTAAATCGATACAAAAACCATAAAAACGAATATCTATACTCGTACCTGTACCTGTGTTGTTTGGCTGGTATAGGTTTGGTTCGTATGGGTTCGGTTCATTATGGTATCACAATACCTTCACTCAGTATAGCTTAAGATACAAAAAATATATATATATATTGCGAATACAACTCTGAGTTCAACGAAATATATACAGCCATGTCGAGAAAAACCATGAAAACGATGAAAAATCGCAACACAAAAACGTGAATTTATATCGTCACGTGACGTAAAACGTAGGCAAAGGCAAACATGAACTTATACCATAAGCTAGCGTAGAACGCAAACAATTTCACTACAAATAAAAAAAAGAGTTAAATGCCATTTTAGTCCCTGTGGTTTAGGCCATTTTGCCAGTTTAGTCCAAAGGTTTCATTTTTAACCTGTGGGTCCAAAAATGTTTCAAAGTTGCCATTTTAGTCCACTGGGTTAACTTCATCTATTTTTTCTGTTAACGAGAATGCCAATTTGGTCATTTTTTATGTAATTCTGTTAACTAAAAGGGCAATTCAGCCATATAAAATGACCGAATTGGCCTTCTCGTTAACAGAAAAAATGGATAAAGTTAACCCAGTGGACTAAAATGGCAACTGTGAAACCTTTTTGGACCCACATGTTAAAAATGAAACCTTTGGACTAAACTGGCAAAATGGCTCAAACCACAGGGACTAAAATGACATTTAACTCTAAAAAAAATGAAAGACAAAAAACACTACACCATAAAAAAAAAGGAAAAGAAACACTATTCATAAGACCCTTCAAGATTTGTTATATACAAACAACAACCTTACCCAGTATAATCTCACCTATAGCCTAGCTATTGATAGGGTCTCAGAAGATTTGTTATATATAATATATAACTAGTAGGTTTTCTCGCGCTTCGCGGCGAGTTTTCAGTGGGTTTCCTCGCGCATCTAAGCAAGGTTCGGTAACGGTACGATACCGGTATTTGAAGGTTAAAACCAGTAAATACCGGCACCGTACAAACCGGTACCGAAAACGCCAAAAGTTGGTACCGAATCGGTACCAAAAATATTTCAGTTTGGAAAATTCAATACCCGGTACATGGTACCATTTACTCATCCTTAGGTATGAGTACGATACAAACACTCGATATAGCAATCGAAAGAGATATCATGACGCCTGTATGTATTAACTAATGATATTTTCGTATGTGTCGATTCGGTTTATCACGATAAAGAGCAGAAAAATCAATTATAATTGACATGTTTGTTTTTAATAAAAGTTAGTAAGAATTAGAATTTATTTATCGTTTGTAAGTGAAAAACTGAAACCTAAATTATAAAATCAAATGAAATTAAAAGAAATTGATTTGGATGCATTTTTGCCCTTAATTAATTTGTATATTTTATAATTGAAGGGTACCGCATAGATATCCTCATTTTTAGTGGTCACAAGAGCAAAATTAGAAAACACCGAAAATAAATGGGCAAAAATAAAAAAAAACCAAGAACTAACTGGCGCAAAGCCATATTATGATTTGATATATAATAATGTAACTAGTATTTGTACCCACCGCGCGTTGCGGCGGCGTACTTGACTCTTTCCGAACTAAATTTACGTCGAAATAGAGTAACTGGAATTTATACCGTCGAATGAAAACATATTCTATCTTAGCCCAAAAAATGCTATGTTAAAAACTATACTAACTCGAAACGTAGATATGTGGTTCGTGAGCAAAATTTATACCGAAAGTTGAACCAAGTAAAAGATAAAGAAAACGTACCAATCCCTTCCTCATTGCGGCTGGTTTAAACAAAAACTAACTCGAATTAAATACCATCGAATCAAAACGTGTGAAAGAACTGCAAGCCCAAAACAAAACCATCAAACCCCAAAAATGTATGAAGAATGCATACACATACCAAGACAAAATCAGAACTGGTGCGTCAAGCTATGTTCCCTATATAATAAATCAAACTATAAAAGCCCAAAAGACTCAGAAGATAGAATCCGTTGTTCCTCCAAATCAAGATAATAAATAAATTTGATATCAATCTCAATTAAGATGCAATCATCTCTGTCTAATTAATCCTAAAACCTCTTAAATTCATAGACCTAACATGGATTTGGAACAATCTCTGTCTAATTAATCCTAAAACCTCTTAAATTCATAGACCTAACATGGATTTGGAACAAAGCAACCCATAAGAAAAAAAATCAGAATCATAACCATCAACAAATTGAACATCACTTGTTGATAAAAATGTAAGAAAACCCTAAAACTCATCAGCAAAGCTATTTAATCTAAATCCTCATTTTATTTTACATATTTGGCATAATAATTAATAATAAACCCAAAATTCATCAACAAAATCTCAATCCTCATTTTATTGAACCTATCTTGTATTAAAAAAAAAAAAAACCAAAAAACAAAACAAAACATAAAATTCAATAATTTTATCTAAAATCCAGCAGGGCAAAACACAACAAAATACCTGACGATTCAGAGTGGTAGGATCATGCCTGTCCCAAAAACAATCAAGCAAAGTCTCATAACTACACTCCTTGGGGTCAAACTGAACCCGAACAACCTCCGAATGGTTAGTAGTAGCGGAACAAATATCATTATAAGTCGGATTATCCATAACCCCTTGGGTGGCGACACAAAAACTGTTATGAATACTTAAAAATTAAAAATAAAAAAAAATCATAAACGTCAAACGGTTGTTAGTGTAGAGTGTAGACGCAAATTGCCATTTCCTAGCCTATATACTTTATTATATTTTTCCAAAATCCCCTAATTAAGAACTTTATGCTCATGATATCAGATGCGTGACATAATATCTTCTTTCTATTTTTTATCTTTTTTTTATTATTTAACTAAACATGTATTGAACGGTCAAATTTAATGTTTTCTTTATTATGCAACTGTTATACTTCTTGCAATAAGTCACATCCTTCAATTTATTTTCATTTTGCAAGAGTCATGCGAACCATTAGATCGATTCATGCGGTATGTTGATTTAATCGCCAAATTAAAAATAAGAGGTATGTAGGTTCGCATGAAAAAACATGTTGGTTAATAAACGAAAAGGCATGCACGCTTTAACTTAATACAAATATCAATATCATTAGAATTATTTTTCGATTTATTTATTAGAGAATCATACATTATTGTTAAATGATATCTATTAAGTAGAACGTTTGTTATATATCGACAGTCAATTAATCGATTCCTACAACATCATGCATCAAACTATAAAACCGATAATCTTTTTGCAACTCGATTAATCGACATAATTATTAAACCAAAATTTAGAAAAGGGTTTGTTTCTTTACCTGCCCAGTGTGAGTTGGATGATTAAACCTGCAACTATTTCCATAACCACACATGCCTGTCCCTATATAAAATATACAATCCGCTTCACCTGGCCGGTCCGGATAACCGCCCACCACACCACCATCTTCTTTCCCATCTGTCTGGATCCTGGACCTCAACCTCCTTACAGTTTCTAAAAATCCAAACTTTATATTAAATATCAAACAATTATCCTATATATTAAAAAACAAACCTTATGAATAGTTCCTTCACCATTCAAAGCTTGCCATGTGGCAACCCTTTTGTTTTTTTTTTCATTTTTGTTTTTTTTTCATTTAAAATGAATAGTACCTTCTCCATTTAAACCTTGCCACGTGACAAGTTTTTTTTCCCATTTATCCATCTTTTATCAAAATAACGGTACGGTCCTGTTCGGTCTCGGTACATGAAGGTAAAAACCGGCACCAGCCTGGTACAGAAAACATCAAATGTAGGTACCGAATTGATATTGAAAATTTTTAGTTCGGGAAATTCGGTACTTCTAACCAATACCATTTGCTCATCCCTGATCACGGGTACCGTACAAACACCAACGGTATCGTACAATTTTTTTTATTGATTTTCTTCAACTTTAGTGTTTTTTTAGCTTAAGGGCTAGGGATGAGCTCGGTGCCAACCGATACTAAATTGGTACTTGTACCGAAAATACCGGTTACGGTACAGGTATATGAAGATAAAAACTGGTAGCAAACCGGTACTAGGAACGCCAAAAGTTAAAACCGAATTGACTTAAAATCTTTCGGTTCGGGAAATTTGGTACCGTTACCCAATACCATTTGCTCATCTCTGACCACGGGTTTCATACGAACAACATCATTACCATAAAACTTTTTTTGTTGATTTTCTTTCGGTTATACTATTTGCTCATCCCCCATCACGGGTACCGTACAAACACCAACGGTATCGTGCAACTTTTTTTATTGATTTTCTTCAACTTTTAGTGTTTTCTTTTTTTTAGTTTAAGGGCTAGGGATGAGCTCGGTGCCAACCGATACTAAATTGGTACTGGTATCGAAAATACGGGTTACGGTACAGGTATATGAATGTAAAAACTGGTAGCAAACCGGTACCAGGAAAGCAAAAGGTTGCTACCGAATTGACTTAAAATCTTTCGGTTCGGGAAATACGGTACCGGTACCCAATACCATTTACTCATCTCTGACCACGGGTTTCATACGAACAACATCATTACCATAAAACTCTTTTTGTTGATTTTCTTTCGGTTATCTTATACTGTTTTTTTTTCTACATTTTCTTTTTATTCTTGTCAGCGGTTCTATGCATAACGCGCTCATAGTGATTTCAAAACACATGTAAACACAGACTAAATGACAAAAGAAGTTCGCCGCAACGCGGCTATAGTAATAAACCTAGTTAAAGTTAAAAAAAATCAAACAATTCATGATCACAGTCAAAATTACCGTACGGAAAAGTAAAATTCAAACACAAATTAGGGAAATTAACAATTAACAACAAATGAACCAAATTGAAACAGAGTAACATTAAATAAACACATAAACTTAACAAATTAGCCATTTAAAGCATGATCCCATCTTCAAAACTTAAAGTTGCTTCAAAATTAAGCATCAATCTTCATACCCATCAAAAAAAAAAAAAAAAACACTAAATTGTTACAAATAAATGAATACTAATAATAATCATACCTTCAATGTTATTAACAGACGGATTCGAAGAAGAATTAGCGATGCTACCATTCCTCTGAACACGCCGATTATCCGGCATACCAATAACCTTTTATTACTCTTAAAAAAACAGATTCAGTTTTATAAAATTATTATAAATTTTATAAAATCAACCACACAGTATGATTATATTTATTCCCATGTGCTCTGCTTCTCCCCTGTTTTTTAATCAAACCCAAAACGACGTAGTTTTGATGAAAAAACAGAAATTAATAAAGACTATCATTATCAACATCCCGCTGTTGTCGAACGGGAGTTGATTGCCGGAGAAACCACCACGGTATCAAACATTCATTCAGACATTTTATCAAACACCTTGTCTACACTCAACCAGTAACCACATTCCTAATCCCACTGTTTATAAATTCTAAAACCCATCAAATTTTATATTAAAATATGCAAATTAACACAACTTAACGAACAAATTGAAACAATAAAACTCAAAATTAGGGCTTACATCAAGAAGAGTGAGCAATTCCTCAACAGAATCCGGAGGATGTGATAACTGCTTCCCTATTTCCTTAATCCGTTGCTCTAATTCAACATCTGATGACGTCATCTTCGATTCCCCTCACTCAATTCGATCTTTTCAAGCGACAAAATCAGTGAATTCGATCTCAGGCTTCTCGAACCATTCAAAACCCAAAAACAACCCGCACCGAACTGTGCGAACTGTTGACCCGGGGCCGGAACGTCGTCGTCTGGGCCCTGTGCGATTGATGACTGCTGGTCCATGGAGGATACGGCGGGGGTGCGTGTACCGAACCCTAGCTTCCCTAGCCAGTTCATTATTTTTGGTGGTGGATGAGTGGCGGAGGGTTAGAGGTTTGGTTGTTGTTAAGGGGAAGGGGGTGGGTTTGGGGTGGTGGAGGAGGGAGGAGACGCTGAGGAGAGGGAGGGAGACGGCGGAGAGAGTGGGGGCAGTGGTAGTTGTGGTGGTTTTGAGGAGGAGTCGTTCATCCCAAAGAAACAGAGAGAGACACACACAGAGACAGGAGATAAAGGAAAGAGAAGGGGCCATCTTAGGAGCAGTTTTGTAATTTGATTACCAAGTGTGAGGGCAGATATAGTAATTTGTTCTATCCACCGACATTTATGTTTGAGATATATATAATATACTAGTAGGGTGCCCGCGCGATGCTGCGGGGGCGACACTTTGGATTGCGGCACTCGTTGCTGGTAGTTTTCTTATTTGTATATGATAACATGGTGGATATATGTTATAAGTGTTACACATGGGAGCCTAACACCTATAATGTCTTGCAATGTTCGATCAACTGCCTCTATCGCCTGACCGTTTCGCCATCGATGCCTCATCCCATATAATTAACTTGGAGGACCTAATTAGTTGACTTATAATTCCTAAAATTTTGGGACATAGTTTACTATTTATCTACTAAATATCGTAAATTAGTATTAAATAATTCCTAAAATTTTGGGATATAGTTTACTATCTATCTACTTATATCGTAAATTAGTATTAAATAATTCCTAAAATTTTGGAACATAGTTTATCTTCTATCTACTAAATATCAAAGTTTTGTTTTGTTATAAAAATTAATAAAAAATAAAGTATAGAAAAACTGTTTTAAACATGTAAAGATTCGTTTGTTAATAAAAAATACTAAACAAATGACAAAAAATAAAAGATAAGTTGTTATCGTTATAAAGTAAGTTTATTTTGTTGGTGAAATGATAAAGTTTATAATTTTATTATTTAAAGTCCATAACTTTTTTAAATATCCACATCATACTCATCCAATAAACTTTAATTTTAAAATTTTCGTTTTTGAAAAAGTAAAAAGTAAAAAATAGTAGGTGACTTGTAGGTACGTTTTAAACACCTTTAACTAATGTTAAATTTCATTTTTATAAATATTTAAAAAATCATATTTTTATAAAACAATTTTTATAAAAAAAATATGATGTAAAAGTTTATATCTTTATTAACTTTATCTTTTTATTTAAGAAATACAAATTATTCGAAAAATCTATAATATTATATAATTATTTTTTCATATCTCGTGTCGTCCAACAGTTTTTTTATAGAAGGCACTAATGGATATATACGAAATCCTCGTGGAACATGACTGTTAAATTGAATAAGTTTAGTGTGCTTTGTAAATACAATCTTGAATTTACTCCAAACCAAGAGGTAGTTTTCATGTTTTGGCCATTCTTGGTAATCGAATTTATCTCTTTGGAAATGATCAAGTACGAACATGTAAATTATATAATACGAACATGATTAAGTACTAAAGTATATTAGTTCAATCGAGATGTAAATTATAAGTGCAATAAAATAACACAAAACATAAACTTCAAATATAAAATAAACTTTATTATTCGTGGGATAGTCTAGATCGAACAAAAACAACTGAAAATGAAAAAAACATAAAAACACTTGATATATTTCATCTAATTTCTCTTCTTTTTTGATCCGTTTTTCTTGTTTGTGCTCGAATCAGCAGTATCATCTAATTCATCTTCTTTCTCATCGTCATCAGAATCATCTAAATTTATAACCTCGACCCATTTCCATTTAGAGAGTCTCTTAGATCTTTTCTTTTGATTCTCATACTTCCGATCCTTAAAAAAACAAAAATTTAATTAAAAAGTTAAAAAATGATTAAATAAATTTTATAAAAAGAACAAATATTGAATAAAAAAATTTAAAAAAGATTAAATAAATTTAAAAAATTACCTCTTTACTAAATTAACGTTGAAGATTAGACTTGTATGGACTGAACATTGCACCATAAGAAATAATTTCAACACTATTATCACCATCATCCTACAATAAAACACCAAATAATAACATAACGAACTTGTTAATATGAAAGATTATAAGCGAAAATATTACTTAAAAACTAACAAAAGCTTGTTCGACAACTGGGGTGTTTAAATTGGTGTGTTGAATCTGAAAAATCAAATAAGTTAGTATTCACATAAAAGTAAATAAAAGAAAACAATTATTCATTATTGCGATATAACAAAACTTATCATAGAACCGACCTTAGATTTTTTAATATCGCATGCTTGTTTTTTCGCATCAAGTGAATTCAGAACTGGCTCCATATTTTAAATCTGTTTAGCAATAGAAATGTAGAATTGTGAGTGTTTGCTAAGTATTTATAGTAGTCCATTAGGGTTTAGTTTTAGATTGGTCATCCATTTATTTAGGAAGTTTGTTGTGAGTTTTAAGTTTTTAAAATAAGATGCACATATCCTGTTTAGTTTGTTGTGGCATGTTTAATAGGAAGTTTGTTGTGGGTTTTATCTATACTATATTAAACATGCCACAACAAACTGACTCTGTACAAGTAAAATTAGGGAATATTTTAGTTTATTAATGCCGTTCAAAACAAAAAACTTGGGTAAAAAACAAATGTTAATGCACGGTAGCTAGATAATGGTCAAAGCTGGCTTGGGTAAAAAACAAATGTTGGCTTTAATCAATTGTACATTTACGCATCGGCTATTTGTACTTTATGAACGCACGGCGAAACAAAAAAAAACAACTATCGAAACGTTTAAAAAAATGTGCCGATCGTCATGGTACCTTCGGATTTTTTTAAAACATTACGGGTTGTAAGATATCGCAGGAATACATTAAAGAATTAAAGAGGGGGGGAAGTGTAACTAATTACCTATAATTATGTTAAATGTCAAGGATTTAAATGTAATAGATTGAGGGACTAAAAAATAATTATGGTTTAAAAGACCACTTTACCCTCATTCTAGGGGTTTATTTATAAATAATGGGGGAAGAAGTTCTTAACTTTTGGGAATCCTTCCCTCATGTATTATAATATAGTATAGATAATATAGTATAATATTCATTATGCATATTATACTATACTACATTTACAAGTGTCGGCTGTGGGCTTTGATTGGCCAACATGGGCGGCTGGAAATTTTGGTTTTCTTTTTTTTTTTTTTTTTCTTCTGTTTTGCCCCTACCTCAATCTAAAATTACGGTTTTGTCTCCAGCTCAAAATTACGATTTTGCTCTCAAGTGAAAATTACGATTTCGTCTGCCACTCTCCCATTGGACCAACCAGTTTATTATTTTATATCCATTTTAAAATGACGGTTTTGCCCCCCAGCTCAAAATAATATAACGATTTTGTCCCAAATAAATATATGTTTTTCCCCCAGCTAAAAATTACGATTTTGCCCTCAGTTAAAAAATGGTATTTTTCCCCGTTAAAAAATTTACGATTTCGCACTCAGTTGAAAATTACGTTTTTCCCCCCTTCAAAATAAAATGATGCTTTTGCCCCAAACTAAAAAATACGATTTTGCCCTCGGTTCAAAATAAAAATGTGCTTTTGCCTCCAGCATAAAATTACGATTGTGCCCGTAGTTCAAATTTATATTACGCTGTTAACCTAGGTGCAAAATTATGAATTTCTCCCTATTAAAATTCCAAATTTTTCCCCCCTTCAAATTTACAGTACTGCCATCACTTTAGCTTTTGGCAATTTACGATTTTACCCCAGTAAAAAAATACAACTTTCCCTCAGTTAAAAATTACAATGTTGCCATTATTTTAGTTTTTTTTATCAAAAATATAAAAGTGCTTTTTTTTATTTGGTTGACTCGATTTAGTTGTTTTTCGTGTCAATGAGCTGCTGCCTAACACTCGCTCATTATTCGTGCACCGCCCCGCAACGCGGGCGGGGCATCTAACTAGTCTTAGTACAATTTGCAATCAAGTGGCCCAATAACGAATTCTATCATATACAGCCCAAGTCAACTGTGTTGTGTATCCAAAATAATAGAGAGTTTATTTGCTTATGTTGCTTAACAACCCAACATGAATCATTCTTATCAACCCATTCATTCCATATCAAATTTTAGGTTTTAAAACACTTATTATGAAACCACCGTGATTGTCTCCAAAAAACAGCATATAATACAACACTTGGCAACAACATTGTCACAATCACCCACACGCGCCAAAGGGGCAAAGATCCTCACCCAATTACCCGCCAAAGTCAAGATTCATTTTTAGGTACCTTTCTCATCATAAATCCTACTTTCCCAATGCACTAGCCGATACGACCTACACTATCATGATCTACATCAGATTATGATTTGTTTGTATAAGAATGGTCTCTACATTTTTCCTCTCCAGTCGTCTTTGCCACTAAATGAGATTTACACCCCCGACATCAACGTTTTGGTGATCCACACATGCGTCTTCTAAAGTCTATTCTATTTTTGCTTGTGTTAAACAACTTATATGTTGCAAAAAATAAAACAACCATACCCAGTAAATCCCACAAATAGCCAAGCTACCTGTAGGATCTACAGATAGAGAGACTGATTCCAGATGGTGCAAAAAAGAAACACAAAGCTTATAACATCTAGTTTCTTTTAAAATGATTCTAACAACGAGTTATATAGTAGGATCCTGATTCCAAAAAACTTTTAAAATCTTAAAATCACTATCAGTGGACGAATTTACATGGTATGGTTATTACAAATATCAAAGTTACATTGCCTAAATTGTAAAGTTATGTTAACCTTTTATTTTGGATTATTAAGACTATAACACATAAATCGATATCATAATCAAATATAAAAATAACTATATAGAAACCAAACATTTCACTATGATGTACAGATGGCATGCCACGTGGAGTTTAACAAGTGGTGCAATAAAGATGAGGTGCAATCCATGTAATCCAATTTATGTGGTTGCATTGAATATGATTTTTATAAACCAATCAAAATAATTCAACTTTATATAAAAAAACACAAATTGAACCCCTTAACTTTGAAGTGCAATCACCATTTTTGAATCTCCAAGCTCCTAAAACTCAATTGAAGAAGAAGATGGCATCCATCTCCGCTTCCATTTCTACCTCATCGCCATCATTCTCGTTGCTCCAAAAGCCGACAACCACTGCCCGTGGTTCTCCAGTTCTCGGTATGTACAAGTGCATTATACAGTTCTCACGATTCTTAACAATTTTTGGTTTTAAAATAAACACGGCTATAACACACACATGCTAGGTTAGAAACCTGTGTATCACACTTGTTTAATAAAAGAAACATTTAAAGTTACTAATATATATATATATATATACACATACGCGCGCACGCACAAACATATTAGGTTAGAAACCCATGTATTAAATAGTTACTAGCGATATTTAAGAATTATAAAACGGTATTTTGAGATAAAATATATATTTAAAAAAAGAATACGTAGAGGTGAAATAAGATAACGAAAAAGAATATTGGGCTCACATAACTGTGACATGTGTGGCAAACAGTTTACTTATCTATTATCTATCATGTATAGTAACAAAAGTTGTTAATATTGATCAGGGTTGCCATCAATGAGCAAGATGGGGAAAGTGAGATGTTCGATGGAAGGTAAGCCCGCGGTCACATCTGACAACAATGCATTGAAGTTGAGGATGGGTGCATCGTCATTGATGGCTGCCGTGGTGGCTGCAACCATGTCGAGCCCAGCGGCAATGGCTCTAGTGGACGAGCGAATGAGCACCGAAGGGACCGGGCTGCCGTTTGGGCTAAGCAACAACCTTCTTGGGTGGATCCTTTTTGGTGTGTTTGGTTTGATTTGGACACTTTACTTTGTCTACGTTGGTGGCCTTGATGAGGATGAGGAGTCAGGTTTATCGCTTTAAACTTTTTTACATGAAATGACAATTTAAAAATTGTGATGGACTTATGTGTAATATTGTTCATGTATTGTTTGTACTTTGATTGTGGAGTATTCGTGTTTATGAGAATTGCACTTTTGTCCTTCGAGATTTGAATATGAACACTTACTTCATCAACTTGGTGTGATTATTTCATTAGACATGATGAATTCTTGATCAATGTGGGGCTAACTCACTTGGTAGAGGCCTTTTCCTTTTAGTGAGAGGTCTTGAATTCTAACACAGGCGATGGATATATACATTTAGGAGTTTGGGGGGTTTTGCCTATGGGATTCCTGGGTGTTGCCCCCTTATCCTAGGGGTCGCCGTCCAAAGTATACTTGTTACACAAAGCGCTAGTAATTCAATTTCGTTTAGTCATGGACTTACTAAGAGGGTTGCATCATGTTAAACTCGTTAGTGACCTGCCATACCAACTGAGCGAGTATTCATTGACACTAGTTGCGACAACTTTCCGATGTTTGTATTAAAACTACATATTTTCCTTGTTTTAATGAATGACAACTACACTTAATGTCCATATGTTTTTTAGATGATTAAACATATATATTTTTTTTGTCAATACTTCATACAACATTGTTGAATATTCAATACACAAGTGTGATTCAAGGTAGGAGATATAAGAACAATCAATCATTACATGGGTTTTATAACTCATGGTCAATTGTTTATGAGCATCATGAATTTGAACGCTAAACTAAATCACTAGGACGAGTAATCGAGCGGTTATCATCTAATACCATATCCGTTTTAAACCCGTGACATATTAATAAAGTATCTACAACATATTAATAAATTTGGTTCCAATTCAACATACAATTTAATATGTTTTTATAAAGTATATACAACATATTAATAAATTTGGTTTCCAGAAAGACAAAAGTGCAATTCTCATAAACACAAAATACTTTACAATCAGAGTACAAAGGATACATGATTAATATTACACATAAGTCCCATTACAATTGGCAAATTGTCATTATAAGTAAGAAAATTTAAAGTGATAAACCTGACTCCTCATCCTCATCAAGGCCACCAACGTAGACAAAGTAAAGTGTCCAGATCAAACCAAACACACCAAAAAGGATCCACCCAAGAAGGTTGTTGCTTAGCCCAAACGGCAGCCCGGTCCCTTCGGTGCTCATTCGCTCGTCCACTAGAGCCATGGCCGCTGGGCTCGACATGGTTGCAGCCATCGCGGCAGCCATCAATGACAATGCACCCATCCTCAACTTCGATGCATTGTCGTCAGATGTGACAGCGGGCTTACCTTCCATCGAACATCTCACTTTCCCCATCTTGCTCATTGATGGCAACCCTGATCAGTATTAACAACTTTCGTTATATATATATTGAGAACTGCGAGAACAACATAATCATCTTTCCTAATAATATTATGATCAAGCATCTTTCCTAGCTATAATATAATGATCCTAATTAGGGGTGAGCAATAACGGAACCGTTAACCGAAACCGAACCAAAATTAACAGAAACCGAATTAACAGAAAGTCGGCTATCGATTATTTTATGTACTATCGGTTAACCGAAATTAACCTAACCGAACCAAACCATTTATATTTTCGTACATTTTTAGTTTTTAAACCTCCATCTCATGTATTTCATATTTTATACTTTATTTATATCTCCATTTCATTTATTTATACCTTTGTTACATTTATTTATAACTCCATTACATGTATTTCTAAGCAAAAAATAGCCTTTGTTTGATTTAGTTATTAACCAAACCGAAAACCAACAAATTAACCAAACCGATTAACCTAGGACTTCAGTTACGGTTAATGCTAATAACCAAACAGAACCGTGCAATCCCCTCAACCTAAGTGGTACCTAGATTTTTTTTTATCTTTCCTAGCTAAAATATTATGATCCTAATTAGTACCAAATTTTTTTAATCTTTGGGTAAATTACAGTTTTCGTCCTTTATGTTTGTATCAGATTACAATGGATGACCTTTAACTTCAATAATTACAGTCACAGTCCTTTATTTGGAAAACCCATTACACTCTAGGTCCTTTAACACAAACCAGGTTAAAAATTTCAGTTAAGTATACCATGTGCCTTTCATACGAGGGTATGTTAGTAATTTTACCTATTATATTAATTAATAATATATACACCAAACATAAACATAAAGTCTCTCTCTCTAGACATCCTCTTTCACTCTCTCTACACTCATCCATAACCCCTGTAACCTAAAGTTTCACCGCAACCCCAGCCACCACTCCAGCCACTGCCACGATGACCACCTAAACGCCTTACCAGCCCCTGTAACCTAAAGTTTAACCTGGTTTGTGTTAAAGGATCTAGAGTGTAATGGGCTTTCCAAATAAAGGACTGTGACTGTAATTATTGAAGTTAAAGGTCATCCATCCATTGTAATCTGATACAAACATAAAGGACGAAAACTGTAATTTACCCTTAATCTTTCCTAGCTATAATATTAAGATCCTAATCGCTACCAAATTTTTTCATCTTTCCTAGCTATAATATTATAATATTATGATCCTAATTGGTACCTAGATTATTATTTTTCTAATAATTTAATGAGATATTGGGGCACACAATTAAAACAAAAGTTACGAATAAGTTATTTGGTTTTCATAGTTCTCAACGTATTATTGGTTCTAAAATGAATGTTTATATACGTATATACATAAATCATATATATATATATAATTTCGTACCGAGAACCGGGGAACCATGGGCAATGGTGGTCGGCTTTTGGAGCAAGGAGAAGGATGGTGATGAGGTGGAAATGGAAGCTGAGATTGATGCCATCTTCTTCTTCAGTTGAGTTGTAGGAGTTTGAAGATTCAACAATAGAGATTGCACATCAAAGTTGTGTTTTTATATAAAGTTAATTTATTTATTTTTATTGGTTTATTAAAGTTATATTCGATGCAACCACATAAATTAGATTACATGGATTGCATCTCATCTTTACTCCACCACTCGTTTTACTCCACGTGGCATGTTTGGTTTCTATAACAATTGAGTTTTGATAATTCGGAACTCAGATAATAGGAAATTGGGGTCCCAATTTATTTATGTTTTTTGTCCAGTGGGATTGTTTCAAACTTTATTTAAGAACTACTTCTATACCCGTTTGGTGTACATGTTTTTTTAGGGTATTTTTGGTAAAAGTAGTTGGTGGTTAGTAGTTGATGGCTGTAAGCTGGTAGCTAGTAGCTGTAGCTTTTTAGATATATTTAGTGTTTGGCAGAGAACTTGAGCTTTTAATAAAATGTATAAAATGACTAAAATTGACATAACTAAAAATTTAATAAGTTTGTACATTAAAAAGTTCATTATCTTTAGAGGTTAAAATAGTCATTTTTTCACTAAAAGCTTGTAGCTCATTCTAAACTCTACTAGTAGGAGCGTTCAACCAAAAGTTTCAAACTCCTAACATAAAAGCTTCAAGCTCCTTCAACTAAACAATGTTTTTTATTGAGTAGAAGCTTTTTCTTAAAAGCTTAAAGCTAGAAACTCTTAAAAGTTCCATGCCAAACATACCCTTAATATTATAATGTTATATAAACGTATTTTTTTGCATTCTAAATCAAAACATAATTTATTTAAAAAAGAGCCAAAACATAAATCAATCTAAAAGCTAACCTCATAAAATACCTGGGTTTGGCATTCAGATACTATAAGTGGGGTAGGGACGCTTCACTAGTGATAGAATTTCATCGCTCATAACATCCAATCAAGTTCCATAACATTATCGAGCTTCATTCTATCACTAGTGATGGATTTTAGTAGAAATGCTCATCACTAGTGATGACTTTTTTTTTTTTAAATCTAAATTAACAATAAAACAATAAAATTATAAAAAGAAACCATTTTTTACATAAAGAAATCAATTTCTTGAACAAAATAAATCAAATCCCAATAATTTCTCTGTATAATTTCCTCTCTTTCTCCCTCTTTTTTTTTATAGTGAAATTGATTAAAAATTACTATATCTTTCATTAAGATCCCAAAGTAACAAATTACAAACAAGTGGTAGGTAAACGGGTAATAAGCTGCGCCGCAACCCCCTTTTGAATTGCAAAACCAATCCTACTAAAGACGAAACGACCCTTAAGGGTTGAGAGATTACTGTTCACAACCCGTTGGACCCTGTTTAGGAATTCCACGGCCTCTGGGGCTAGAGAACCAAACGTATCAAAAGCGAATGGGATAAACACATGTTGATTTTCTAAACAAGCCTTCTCCCTCTATCTTCCCTAAATTGATGCACATACACAGTCGCCATTTCAAGACCAAATCCTCATCTGGGTTCATTATTTCGGATCCAATTTCGACTCAACAAGTGAAGAGGTATGGTCCCAATTCTCTGCCCACATGGCAGGGACCACACCACTTTCACATCCTATGTGGCGCTGACATCAACAATGTCACCCAGAAGCTTCTGGAAAACATCATGGTGGCACCAAAGATGCTCCATCCGACAAAAAGGACAACATGTGTCACCAGTCATCAGGCGCCAGGTAGGCCTGCGACGAATCAAGGAGCAGTCCGACAACACCAGTACGACGTCTCCAAAATAGGCAAATGTAGGCGCGCCACGTGTACCACTACACTGACCACAGCAGAGGAGACCAAGAGGATATTCCCCTTGGTCGGACAGCTGGCGCGCAACCACAGCTGGCACAGCTGCTCCTCCCTCCTTCACCCTCTGGCTATAAATAGGACCCTTCATCATCCAGGTTGAATCATCTTGCTCTCTATACTCTCACACTCAACACACACTGTTTATTCTCCCTCAGAACAGTACTTATTCTCACGCCGGAGCCTGGTTAAGAGGGAAATCCCCATATTCCCCTCTTAACGAGACTAACGGTGTTGCTGTTTTGTAGAACCTAAGTCATTTCCACGAGTAAGAAAGGAGATTGAACCCACAGACGAAATAACCCCGCAGATTAACCTTGGTGTAATCCTGTGTTTCATCATTGGCACCATCCGCTTTTAGCAAAAACCATTCTCATCTCTTTTTCTTTTCGAAAAAACACTCGTCAAAATGGCTGAAACAAACCCTTCCCACCAGGTGGACGGAGACGTTTCTTCTTTTGAACTCGTTTCGGACAATGCACACGTCCAAAGGGGTCAAAGGAACGAAATTATCCAAGAAGGAGCAATGAACAATGATTTTCCTAGCATCTTCGGGAGTGCATCCAGGGTTGTTAGCCAAACCACAACTGGTGCCACCTTCCAACCTCCACCTAGGATCATCACCCAAACTACAAATGGAGCCACTTTCCAACCCCCGACAGGGGTAGTCCAACAAACACCTCCACCAGTGCAAACATAAAGCCATGGAGCTGGCCCCTCAGCTCCATCGGACCAAACACAACTGAACTTCTCTACACTACTAGGGCTACCCGAAGGAAAAACTCTGGCTTCCTTGTATGCCGAACAAATGGCGTCTATAAACCTTATTTATACATAGCTCAGCACGCAGCAAGCTCTGCTCCAAGCACAAGCCAACCAGTCCGCATTTGTTACCCCACCACAAAGGCCTTTGAGCGCTCCCATGCCTCAACAGACCAATGCATTCAATTTACGCCCTGAATCAGTACCAGCACCAAACATTAGAAGACCAAGCGCACACGACACGCGCGATACATACGGCGAAACAGAAAGCAATTATGTGCAGTACTCTCACCCACCAAGAAAGCCAATACAAAGTCGTTTAGGTCCGCGCAACACAAACGACGAGCTCGATAACTATGAAGACGAAGAAGACGAGACATACAAAGAAAGTACAGTGTTCAGTAGGCTGCCGCCAGAGCATGAAGCATACAAACCTCGCAAGCACGTAGGTTACAACCCAAAAGCAGAGCATGACTACACCTTAAGCTATCGTCCAGACAACATGGCTGAGAATTCAAAATTCATTAGAGAGATTGCCACGGCCGCTATCGACAAAACGAAACTGCCACACAACATGGGCAAATACAACGGGTTGACAGACCCAGATGATCACCTCCAAGTTTTCAATGGTGCTGGAGCAACAGGTGGATGGAACTTACCAACATGGTGTCATCTCTTCGCTCAAACCTTCGTCGGCGCAGCGCGCGTCTGGTTTGATAGCCTACCTGCAGGAAAAATCAAGTCATGGGTTGATTTCCGAGAGAAGTTCCTCGCACACTTCTCTCAGCAACGTAGACACACCAGAGACCCAGCTGATTGTTTAAACATATGGCGCAGAGACCATGAAAGTGTGGAAGATTTCATTACGAGGTATAACAAAGAATGTTTGGAGATTGGCGATGTAGGCGAGAAGATGATGCGCGCACACTTCATGAGGACAGTCAAATGCGATGATCTAATCAAACGTGTAAAGGGAAGAGAGGGAGGACCCAAAGATTGGGAAACCTTCATTGAAGCAGCAAAAACCATTGCGCAGTCTGATAGACAGTTGACCGGTGATGACAACCGTCAGCGCAGATACAACCATAACGACCGGCATAATAAGAAAGGCAGAAGCCAACCATGGAAAACATCCGGTCACAGGGAAAGAAGCCCAGCAATGGAGGATGCGCGCCACACAATCAATCAGATAGCCCACCGGAAAGAAGTGAAAAGAGAAAACAGGGAGAAACAGTGGACACCACTAACAAAGACCCCTTCCGAGGTCCTGGCCACTGAAAATCACCAGTTCAAACCACCCCTACAAATGCGAAACAAGAGGGGTCAAGATCCCAATCTTTTCTGCGAGTTCCACAAAGACACAGGTCACTTAACTGATGACTGTTTCAGTCTAAAGCAGGAGATAGAAAGGGCCTTAAGAGATGGAAAACTCACTCACTTGGTAAAGGGCGGAAAACGCGACTACCGCCAAATACAAAGAAGAGACGAAGGGCCAGATAACAAAAAACTCCGGAAATTAGAAACCCACATGGTTCAAGGGGGTCCACGAAAACCAAGAAAAAATTACAACAAGCGCACGCAAGACGACTCATGGCGCGAGAAACAAGTTGTCTTCCCGGTTGTAAGAGGAGGTCCAAGAGAAAGAAGACCCATAGTCATCTCGGGAGTGATCGGTCACTACCAAACCGATTACATTTTCATTGATCCAGGGAGCACCGCAGATATCATATATGAGCAATGTTTTAATCAATTCGATCAAGAGGATAAGGCGCGCTTAGAACCAGTTGATTACCCACTCACTGGTTTTTGCAACGAAGCTGTTTTTCCCCTCGGACAGATATCGTTCCCGGTGTTACTCTCGGATGGAAGAAATTCAAGAACAGAAGATGTTACCTTCATGGTGCTACCCGCACATTCAAGACATGACATCCTGCTGGGAAGAGAGTCCCAAGGAGACTTCAGTATGATCTGCTCGGGCCCACATTCAGCTGTGGGATTCCTAACAGAGACGGGAATAGCCATAATATACGCAAGCAAGGAAGTCTTAGCAACAGATGAACTCAGACTTGCAAAGGCAAGTAAACCAGCGCCATGCGCGGAAGCAGAAAAATGGATCTTAAATAGCGCATACCCAGAACAGACGGTTACCTTAGGACCTGCAATGTCCGACCTAACGCGCGCGGCGCTGAAAAAGCTATTGTTCCAAAACATGGATGTGTTCGCCTGGACACCAGCAGACATGGTGGGTGTTCCACGGCACATAGCTGAACATCGATTAAACGTCTCAGAAGAAGCAAAACCGGTGGTGCATGCCAAACGCCATTTGGGAGACATAAAGCATGCTGCTATGAAGGAGCAGGTGATGGAGCTGCTAAATGCGGGAATCATCAGAGAAGTCAGATACCAAACATGGGTGGCAAGCCCGGTAATGGTACAGAAGCAAAATGGTAGTTGGAGAATGTGTGTAGATTACAAGGATCTAAACAAGGCATGTCCGCGTAACTGTTATGCCCTACCAGGCATCGACGAAAAGATTGACTCGCTGGCAACATTCCGATGGAAATGTTTCCTTGACTGTTACAAGGGGTACCGCCAGGTACAGATGGCTGTGCAAGACGAAAACAAAACCGTATTCCGAACGCCGACAGGGTTATACTGCTACACCAAGATGCCTTTCGGTTTAAAGAATGCGGGCGCGACTTATCAGAGGCTGATGAATGAAACTTTCCACGATGCCATCGGCAAGTACATTGAAGTGTATATGGATGACCTAGTCATTATGAGCAAAGAAGAGAATACAATGCTGATGAACATCCAGAAAACGTTTGACACCTTGCGCGGAGTAAGTATCAAGCTAAACCCAGCGAAATGCTCTTTCGGCATGGAAGAGGGAAAATTCCTGGGTTTCATCATCACGAAAGATGGCTTCAAAGTGAATCCTGATAAGATACAAGCAATCAAACGCATGCCCTCACCTTCGACGATCAAGGAGATGCAAAAATTGGTAGGGCGGTTAGCGGCACTTAACCGTTTCCTGGCCAATCACGCAGCCAAATCTTTCCCGTTTATCAAAACACTCCGCAATTGCATGAAGAAAAGCCAATTTCAGTGGACCCCGGAAGCAGAAAGCGCATTCCGCGAGATGAAAGATTGCCTCATCAAGTTGCCAACATTAACTGCACCAGTCAAGGGAGAGCCTCTGGTGCTATACTTATCAGCCTCCGACAGAGCAGTAGGAGCAGTGTTACTTGTTGATCGGCAAGGTATCCAAACACCAGTTTACTATGTGTCACGAACCTTGACCGACCCAGAAACCAGGTATGCCATCATGAGAAACTAGTACTCGCATTGATCCATGCATCAAGACGGCTGCGCAGGTACTTTGCCAATCACGTCATTCACGTGCTAACAAACTATAACATTGGCAACATCCTCGCAAGGCCAGAGATCTCAGGAAGACTAGCAAAGTGGGCGATAGAACTCGGAGGCCATAATGTGGTTTTCAGGCCAAGACCAGCAATTAAAGGCCAAGTGCTAGCAGACTTCATGACAGAAGTACCTGACGACAAGGATCGGGAATGTAAAGCAATGGAAAAAGCCGAAAAACAGAAAGTAGAAGAACCATGGTTGTTATACACAGACGGCGCGTCTAACGAAGACGGCGCAGGCGCAGGACTTCGGCTGGTGAGCCCTGACAAACACGAATTCACCTACGCCATACGTTTGGATTTCAAGAGCACGAACAATGAAGCCGAATATGAAGCTTTCCTCGCCGGCTTACGATTGGCAATCAAAATGGGAGTTAGACACATTGAAGCACATGTGGACTCCATGTTAGTGGCCGGACAAATCAACGGGCAGTACGAAGCCAAGGGAGATGTAATGGCGCTATACCTGAATCAAGCAAAGACGTTGCTACAAACCTTCTATTCTTACAAAGTGCATCACATCAATCGAAGTGAGAACAAGCCCGCCGACGCACTAAGTAAGTTAGCATCTACTAGTTTCCAGCATTTGGCCAAGGATGTACGCATCGAAGTCTTGAGTAACCCATCGGTTCCGTTGAGGCAAGTGAATGTGGTTCAGTTAGGAACGACGTCTTGGATGACCCCCATAATTATGTTCTTACAGTCTGGGATACTACCAGAAAACAAGGCTGAAGCACAAAAGATTCAATACAAGGCCGAGCATTACCAGATGGCTGACGGAATCCTGTACCGAAAATCATATCTCGGACCTTTGTTAAGATGTGTCGATCCAGAAGACGCGAACTATTTGCTCAGAGAAGTGCACGAAGGGATCTGCGGCATCCATGCCGGGCCAAGAATGGTTGTAGCAAAAGTGATGAATGCTGGGTACTATTGGCCCGGAATGCATTTAGATGCGGTGAAAGTTCTGAGAAAATGCAGCGGGTGTCAGAGACACGCTCCAAAGATGATGCGTCCCAAAAACGAGCTAGTCCCCGTGACAACGGCGTGGCCGTTTCAACAGTGGGGGGTAGATATGGTTGGCCCCTTTCCTGAAGCCCCAGGTGCCGTAAAATTCATAATAGTCGCCGTCGACTATTTTACAAAATGGGTAGGGGCAAAGGCACTCGCGTCAACCACATCCACTGTTGTCAAAAGATTCATATGGGAACAAATCGTGTGCCGTTTTGGACTACCACTCAGGATCATCACCGACAACGGAACAAACTTTGCCGCAGATGATCTCCAACAGTGGTTTAAAGAGTTACACATTGAGCACACCATCTCCTCGGTTGCGCACCCGCAGGGGAATGGTCAAGTGGAAGCCGTCAACAAAAGCATCGTAGATGGCATCAAAGCACGATTGGGAGAGAAAAGAAGAGGCTGGGTCGATGAATTGCCCAGCATCTTATGGGCCCATAGGACGACGCCCAAGACGAGTAACGAGGAAACACCGTTCAGCTTAGTTTACGGGTCCGAGGCGGTGATACCAGCAGAGATCGGGCTGCCGTCGCCAAGAATGCTCTCCATGAACCTGATCAACAACGACGAAGAACGGAGGTTAGATCTTGACCTCCTAGAAGGAAGGAGAGAGATGGCGGCAATAAATGAAGCAAAGTACAAGACAAAACTGGAGAAATATTACAACTCCAAAGTCCGCATCTGCACCTTCAACCCAGGAGAATACGTTCTGAGGGACAACGAGGCGTCCAACGCCGAAAAACCGGAAAAGGGGCGTACAAATTACGCACCCTAGACGGCAAGGAAGTTCCAAGAACTTGGAACGCCCAACAGTTAAGAAAATGCTACATGTAAAAGGCTGAAGTTTCTATGTATTTGTAACGGCCGCGCGCCAACACAGTTATCATTAATACAAGAAGTGTTTGGCTACTCCTTTGCATGCAAATTTTCTTGTCACAACTGCATACATTACTTTGGGTTTACACGAAAACATCAATGACTCGACCATTAGGAAACGTTGTAGACCTCCAAGGCCTGTCACAAACAAGTGAACAGCCGGGTCAAAAAACACAACTAAAGCCTAACCTAACAAAATGCCAAATAAATACTTCGTGCCCATATAAACACGAAAACATCGAAAACAGGATAAACAAACATTGTAAGCACCCCCAAGGCTGAGCACAGCTGGGTCCACACAATAACCTGTAAACTCGATCACTTCGTAATTCACGAATCAACCTGCGCGCATAAACGACAGAATAAAACGTTGTAACTAACACAACACAACCTGTCAGCGCCATCATTCATTCGTGATACCTGAATCAAATTAATTATATATGCACATATTATGACAATAACAAAATTCGCATAAAACAAAGGCGGATATTAGCATAACAAACGCCAAGCTTAGTCAAATATTCACAAGCATAACAGGTAAGCCAAAACCAATATTGTTCACAAAGTTGTCCAATGATTACAAGGCCATCTAAGGCCATACGCGGCGTGCAGGCCGTAATCCTTCATTCGGGATGACTAGTCCCAGTGCCTCCAGCCGCATGATCCTCATCTCCAAGAGCTTTTTTCAGCAACGCAACACCATCAGACTTTCGAGCCAACTTTTGAGCAGCCTTAACAACTACAAAATCTAAAGACGCGAACTCTTGTCTTTTCGCGGTATAGGCAGCACCACAATCCTCCTTCCATAACTCGAAGTGATGGTCCTTCTCATTATTGAGAGCCGCAGCTCTACCCTCATTATAACCATCCTTGCGCCCGCTATTATACCCAGCTTGCCCCAACTCAAACATATAGTTGGCAAGTTCGTGGGAGTTCACTATGCGATCAGCAATCTACGAGAAACACACAAATAAGAGAAACAGTCCACGAAAATCATAAAATAAAATAAAGGAAATTACCAGGGGCACAGCGCGTGAAAGAAGCCACTTGCAATCTGCAGAGACCTCTTCAAGAAGAAGTTCAGAGGCCTTGCACTCGACAGCTTTCTCCTCAAGGAGACGCTCAGCAGCTTCACACTCAGAAACCTTCTGTTTTGCAAGGTTTTCCAGTTTAGCAATGCGCTCAACATACTCTTTTTCTTTCTTTTCAAACGCAACACACGCCTGTTGAGCTTCTTCAGCAATCTCTGTTTTTTCACCAGACAAACGTACAATAGCGTCACGTTGAGATTTCAGTTCCGCATTAGTACGCTCACACGCAGCTTCCCAATTTTTCTGCTTGTCAACATTGATTTGCTTCTCTTGGGCAAGTTTCTCTTCTGCATTGGATACCCTCCACATCAGCCCTTTCTTCTCAGCATTAAATTTTTCTCTCTCTTCAGCAAATAGCTTCTTTTCATTTTCAAATTCAAGAGTGTCCTCCCCCATCAGCTTCCACTCACGGACAATCTCCTGAGAAGTGGACCAGAAGTTAACCCCGGCACGAACATGATCATCTAACAGTTCCAACCGGCGGCGCCTCTTCTGAAATAACCTTTCAGCTGGGGGGAGAGACAAAGAGAAAAACTCATGACAATTTTCAAGATCATTCATTCGGGAGCCTTGGGTCAGACGCCAGCGAGGAGCATGGGGCAAATCATCACATGCTGGGTTATGGGTATCCCAAGACCCACCCTGAGCATACTCAAAATCAGGACTCCGAACCGCTCCGGAAGTTGCACCACCACCACCACCTGGTGGGCGTTTGGTATATATCGTTTGATGAGGAGTGGTCTCACTTGACTCCACCGCGGTTTCAACACCCTTACCACGATCAACACCACCACCACCACCTGTACCACCGCCACCTTCCCCAACCTGCTCAGCATGCACATCATCTTCTTTCCTCTTATCACCAAGACCACCACGAGGAGGGGACAACTCCAAGGTCCTCGAAGGCGGAGAAGCAGGGGGAGCAATTTTTGAAATATCAATTTTGTGAGAAGTCTTGGCTGGTTTGACACCTGCCCCAAAACGAGCAACACATTTAGAGAAAAGAAGGGAAAGTAAGCAAAAAGAAAAGACAAACGGGAAAATGATAACGCGAGTACCAGAAGCCTCAAAAATTTTCTCCAACAAATTCCCTGTTTTCTCAGTAAAAACACCCATATCAACCTCCGACTCCGAAGGGGCAGGAGGATCCTCTTTTTGGAGTTTACTCTTTTTCGATGCAAGCATAGCAGTAGCCTGCTCGTCAAGCTTCCGTTTCTTATCTTCAAAAGTTTTTTTCTGCATCATCTCCGTCAGGGTAGCGCGGTCGTCAGGATCGGACCCACGATGTTTCTCTCCGGTCCCTAAACCGGACAACGTATCAGAAACCACAACGTAATCTAGGACAGGAAGAGCAGAGGGTCGCTTACGAGGAGTTTCAGTGGCATGTTCCTAAGCCTTCTTCCCTTTCCCTTCTGATTGGTCAGTTCTTGTTTTTCTCCGTGTCTCCAATTGCTCAGCAGTCTCAACCGGAATCTCCACATCATCATCAACAGGCTCCTTCACCGGCTCATGCACAACCCCCTGCGCCGGACCTGCATGCGGGGAACGAGAAGTTAGGTCTTCAAATGATCTGCCAGACCCATCACTCGAGAGAACAATAACTTCCTCTCGAATAAAATCAAAAGCATCATCCCCATCCTCACTATCTTCACCTAAGACAGTGTTGGCATAAGTTGTAAAACTCTCATAGGTCGGATGCAGGAAACGTCCACGAATCTGATCCAACCAGGGTTGTTTCCCAGGCTTTTGAATCGCCTCAACCATGGCACCACCGGCCTTCGAATCCAGAACATTCAACAAGGTGTAACCCACTGCAAAAAACACGAGGATGAAGAGTAACGACAAAAACAACACAAAAATATGTATATAAAAGAGAGACAAAAAGTTATGGAACTATACATACGTTTGCCTTCATAACCATAAACTGGGACCCCCAAAGGATGCTTCGGAACCCACAGCATACTCATCCCGGCGCCCACCAACGCCATCTCCTCAAGCTGAAGAATAGGAGTGGCTTTATGAGTCAACTTCTTATACCAGGCTTGCTCAGAAAAATTCACAACCACATCAACCTTGGGGATCCCCTCATTCCCTCCCCGGTAATGCATATCTACCGGGATAACCCCTCGGCGAATATAGAAAATTTTTTGCTTCCAGTCATGAAGACTCTTCAAAGGAACAGAACAAACTGGAGCAACACCGGTCCAAGAATTAAACGAATAAAACCCATTTGTATACGAAACGGTATAGAAGACGTTGAACATCTCAAACGTCGGATCCAAACGGTTCGCCATGCAAACAAACTCAAAGTGAGTGATACGGGGAAGCCCTATAGCATTGATCTGAGAAATGTGAAGCCCGTAGTTCCTCAACACATCAGCAGTAAATCTAGTCATGGGGAGCCTGAAGTTGCCTTCCCGGAAGAAAGCAGCATACAAAGTAATATAACCGGGAGGTGCGTCCATGGCAGTAGAACCTGGGGTGGGAAACTGAGCACCCCACTCGGGAAGGAAACCCATCTCCCTCACCAAGTTATGAAATTCCTCCTCTTTCCACCCTATTATCCCCTGATCCAGACCTGGCGGAGTCTTACCCTTGTTCCTTTTCTTCCTCGACGATGGATTCGTACCAAACATATTGTAAGAAGATGAGAACAATAGATGAAATCAAGAAAAGAGGAATCAAGATAGAGGAAGAAGAGAGAAAACCGGAGTTCAAAATTTGAAAAGTGAAGAAAATATAAGAAACCGCCATGTATTTATACCCATCGCATTTAATGCGATGGGTAGTGGGTCGTCAGAATTTGGAAAGGCAGCCAATAGAGGAGAGACACGTCAGAAGAGAGAGAAGGCGGCACCTCTTTTTTCGGGAGCAGGTAAACAGACGCCTGACACCTCTGACGTAAAGTAACTGACATGACTGAAAAGGCGCCTGTTCACCTTCGATAAGACAGGGGACACCAGACAGTCACATCAGTCGCTCCCTCCCAAGACAACAAAACTTCCTTCAGAAGACAACTAGTGCCACTACGCCATGCGACCATGCGTCCATGTGGCTCAACTTTTACAAGTTGCCAAACACATGCGCCGTGCGTCCATTTGGCTCAACTTTTACAAGTTGCCAAACCCATGCGCCATGCGTCCATTTGGCTCAACTTTTACAAATTGCCAAACACATGCGCCGTGCGTCCATTTGGCTCAACTTTTACAAGTTGCCAAACCCATGCGCCATGCGTCCATTTGGCTCAACTTTTACAAGTTGCCAAGCCCATACGCCATGCGTCCTTTTGGCTCAACTTTTACAAGCTGCCAAAACCCATGCGCCATGCGTCCTTTTGGCTCAACTTTTCAAAGTTTTCCACAAAAGCATACGCCATAGAAACCACTACCTTCATAAGTCCAGAATCCCTCCTAGACGATCAACTCAACTAGAAGGGACACTGGACTGGGGGGACTTGAAGAGGTATGGTCCCAATTCCCTGCCCACATGGCAGGGACCACACCATTTTCACATCCTATATGGCGCTGACATCAACAATGTCACCCAGAAGCTTCTAGAAGCTTCTGGAAAACATCATGGTGGCACCAAAGATGCTCCATCCGACAAAAAGGACAACACGTGTCACCAGTCATCAGGCGCCAGGTAGGCCTGCGACGAATCAAGGAGCAGTCCGACAACACCAGTACGACGTCTCCAAAATAGGCAAATGTAGGCGCGCCACGTGTACCACTACACTAACCACAGCAGAGGAGACCAAGAGGATATTCCCCTTGGTCGGACAGCTGGCGCGCAACCACAGCTGGCACAGCTGCTCCTCCCTCCTTCACCCTCCGGCTATAAATAGGACCCTTCATCATCCAGGTTGAATCATCTTGCTCTTTATACTCTCACACTCAACACACACTGTTTATTCTCCCTCAGAACAGTACTTATTCTCACGCCGGAGCCTGGTTAAGAGGGAAACCCCCATATTCCCCTCTTAACGAGACTAACGGTGTTGCTGTTTTGCAGGACCTAAGTCATTTCCACGAGTAAGAAAGGAGATTGAACCCACAGACGAAATAACCCCGCAGATTAACCTTGGTGTAATCCTGTGTTTCATCCACAAGTGTCCTTTTCACTCTTGATTTCATTTGTTTGTTCATCTTTTAGATCTGCTCTCTTGAATTTGACCAGGTTTGATGTAATTTTGCTTGTTTGGGTCTGGGTTTGTTCTGCTTTTGTTGATTGATCTGCTAGTTTTTTCAGATCTTTTATGTTCTTTAACGCGTGATGATGAGCACGCGTGATCAGTTCCACGCGTGGAAAAATAGAGATGCGGTGGTGTTTGACGTTGATCAACGAGTGATGGGATCAGTTCCACGGGGCGCCCCGGGTCCTCTAGTTAGTTGAAAAAGTAGTTGTCCAATTACCAGGAAACGTTATCATAATTAAAGGGGTTGTGTTCATTAGTTGACTAGTTAAACTGGACACGAATCTGTGAATATTATCTAAACGCAATAACAAAAATTATGTCATACGCATAAACACAATATTTGATTCACAAATGACACGAATAGGAACAACTTTAACCCAAACAAAAAGCTATTTAGGCTTTTATTTTTATATTAATCCTTTATAATTCTAAAGTTATAAATTTATTTTTATTTTTAAAGCAATTGTATTGATAGCCAAATATTTTTCAGGAAAAATACATTTCACTGGGCAACATTCACAAAATGAACATTATGATTTTTGAGAAACAGACATGGATTGAAAGACCTTTCATAAGACTATCTCTAATGGGCCATTGAAGATCATGCCCTTGGATGCAATAAGAGATTCTTACCATTGGAGTTCATCCATCATAGCAGGCCCTTAGGTGAGATGCCCTTCCACAAGGGCATGTGTTTGCCTCGGTTCATGCGATAAGGTGGGCCCAAAGTAAGAAAAAGAAATGTTTTATTTAAATATTGTGTGTAAAGAATAGGTGATGAGGTGGAAATTAAGAAGGGTAAGGATATTTGTAGGGTTGGAGAGAAAATTGAGGTTTTTAAAGATTTGTAAGGATATTACGTGGCAAATGATGTGGCAGCTAAGGACGCCTAAGGGCGCATTTAGCATTGAAGATAGTCTAATGCGATATGTATTCATCTTTGTACGACCCCCGCATGGTTGGAGACTTGCGCACTTGACACCCAAAGATGGGTATGTATTGTTTTCTAAGAGGTCCTCCGGTCCATTTTTATATTTTAAAATAAGAAAGTCAACGTTTGTTTTGTGAAAGTTGACTAATTATGTTTGGTTTTGTTTTTAAAAAATAATAGAAAGTAAATGGGTAAAATGGGTCAACGTGTGAACTTGTCAGGTTGAAAATGAACATGACATGATTAGATAAATGTGTTTATGCTTAAGTTTAAAATTGACTTTAACGTGTTTATTCTATACGCAAGCCCACCGGATTTTAAGATAAACTTAGAGTATCCACAACAAAAACCTCCACAAATCTCCACATTAGCGGAGAATTGTCTGCAAATTTGGACCACACCACCAAATGAGATACACAAACCTCCCGTCCCCCACATCAAGAAGTCCGCCAAGCCGACGTCCGCTCCCATCCACGTAGATCCGAACGTCAATGACCCTCATACGTATGCTCTTAAGATTATGCTTCATATAAAAACTTCAACGAATAACTTTCAACCACGTACCACTAGGGTTGTAATATACAATACACTAATATTTATTAAATATTTAATTATTGGAAATTTTGAAGTATTGAAATAAATTATAAAAACTAAAATCCCTAATGAACTATCGAACATAAGCGGACACATTACCAAACATTCACTAACATAAATGAATGAACGCAGTCAAAAAAATTTCTTGTTCATGTTCGTTTATTTATTAAAGAAACAAGAGTGAAGTATAATTTCAGTCCTTGGGGTTTACACCCAATCACACATTCAACCCTCATTTGGAAAAAAACAAACAATCAAGTCCCTTTGGTTGTCGATTACTCGTAATCAAGTCCCTCCTACTAGTTTTTGTTAGTCAATTGTTAGTTGATTTGGATATGTATGTCTTTTTACTTAGAAACTCATGGGTAAAATCATTTTTTCGTCGTGTAAAAACCTAAAACAACCAGCATCCCCTTCTCCATAACCCCACCTCCACCGCCTCCACCTTTCACCACCTTACCACCACATAACACCACCAAACATTTCCATTTCCACCCCACCCCATCACCTAAAATCCTAACCCTAATCATTGAAAACATCGACAGAAACAAAGAATTACCGTCGTGGAAGTTAGCGAAATCCAGTGGCTCCTCTTAAGTAGGTCTGTTGTGGATTTCAGAAGATCTGTGAACCCGTGGTTAAAAAAGATCTTGCCGAAAACAATGTCTGGAGTGATCAGTCGTGAAAGTTTCGGAGGCTTAGTTGTACATCAAATTCGCCTCAAATCAAATTATGTAGAACAATAGATAGTTTTTCCTCTTGGTGAAGCCTAACTTATTTAGCAATAAACCCTCCAATCCTCATCTGAAACTCTTCATTACTCAGTTCACTAGTTTCTCCACCGAGCTTCAACGTTCCAGCAAACTACCTTCGTCTCTGAGCGTCTCAGCTTGCCGTAAACCATTTCCGACTCCACAAACACTCATCCTTCTTCAAATTTTCCGACCATCTAACTTTATTCAAACCATGTATACATGCGTTGCCTTTTTATCTTTCGATTGAAACAAAGTTTTCTTGGTCTTGTTCTTGCATATATACACACACCTAAGAATGTGCATTGTTTTTTAAGTTTTACATTTAGCGAAAAGTTTTGTTTATTTACTAGGTAGTTAAAGGTTGTGATGTAAATGCTTTAAGCTAAAAACTGTTATAACAACGTCCAAGATGTTCAAATGCAAGAAACATGGATGGCGGTGAGTGGTGTGTTGCTGGGACTATAAAGGGTCGTGTTACAATTTCAGTCCCTTAAGGCTATTATGGTCTTTTAACCATAATCCTAACGTTTAACTAATTTTAACCATAATCCTAACATTCAACTAACGGCAGTTAGTGAGAGGGACTTGATTGATTCAAATTGACAACCAGATAGATTGTTCGTCAAATTGACAACCACATAGACTTGATTGTTCATTTTTTCATCCATATTTACTGGGTGTTTGGTGTTGCGTTTTCAAAATAGATTCTGCGTTTTCAAAACTACGTTTTAAAAAAAGGGAAAATTACGAAATTGTTGGTTGACCAAGAGGGTTTTCAATTTTGTCACTCTCCTGCGTCCTTGGAAGGACCACTGAGCTTCGGAAGAGTCCGCATGTTATGTTGATGCGTCCATGTCCCTATATGCTGACACATGTCCCACATGTTATATGGGATGAGTCGGTGACTCTTCCGAAGCGTCGGTGACTCTTCCGAAGCGTCGGTGGACTCTTCCGATGTCACGGCCCCAGCCCCGGTTTTACCCGGTCAGGAGCCGCGGGACAGGAACCCGTGGTGTTTATTAAATGATGCGACAGCGGAAGATTTATCAGGATCTTTTAAAACTTTGAAAATGCCCGATTATTTTATTTCATAATGCGGATAAACCCCGTAATTTACAATAGAGGAATTTTACTAGGAAATTCCCTGATTTGTAAAACATGTTTATTCATTTTAACTGAGCCACCTCTTCAAGCTTGTTAGTGCTCCGTAGCACGTTTTCCTTGATTTACAGCAGGTTGCCTGAAACATGTTTTAAAAATATTTTGTCAGCGGGGAAATACTGGTGAGTCACTCATTTTGATAAAATGACACGTAGTTATAATTTACAGCATAAGAGCGATTACAATGGCTTCTATCTTATTTTTTATCTGGCGCCGTGTCACCTGGTGACGATGGTCATATCACTATTGGGTCTTTCCCCAAGTAGTGACGATTATCACGGTTAGGATTTATTAGGCTAACCCGTGAGAAATTAGTAATGTGCACAATACCCCACTAGCCAGTGATTAAGATAACCATGACTTAATCCCTGTAATTATAACATTTGAAAATGGAGTATTGTAAAATACTTTTGATAAAAGAGAATGACTCACATTGCAGATTTATACGGGCAGAGTTCAGCCTACTGATTAGCCTTGTAACCTAATTTAAATAACAATGCACACGAACTAGGTCAGTAACTAATACAACATTTAGGATAACTCACGAGATAAAAACCCTCACAATGAATGACAAAGTGCAATACTTAAACATCCATCGAATTTAAGATGAATGACAAAGTATAACCCTAATTTGAGCAGCACTTAAACATTCATTGGATAGTTTTCAATCGATCGGACATTGAATCGTAGCAGCGATCGAGTTAATACCCTGTATCGTAGCAGCGCCTCGCTATTTTAAAAGTAAATTTCGAATTTGTGCAGTGTGCTTTTGTTTTTGTGAAGTGATTTCGACACCAGAGGACTGCTCATGATCCGCTCTATTTATAGCTGAAATTTGGGTCTCACGCGGCCCGCTTGAGCCCACCCTTAATCTTTCCGCGGCCCGCGAGGGCAACCTAATCGTAGATTAGGGCTAGCGTGTCACACATAGGCTTGCCACGTGTGCGACGCGTGGCCCGGCGTACTTATCCGGTCAACCTAGGTTTGACGCGGCCCGCGTAAGGTTATGCTTACCTTTACGCGGCCTGCCTGAAGACCAAGAATTTTGATTTCTTGGTTTTTCATGCACAGTAAGGTTTCAGGGGTCTGGGTTCATACTTACGGGTCAATTTGGGACATTTTTGAGAGTCCTTACATCCTCCCCACCTTATTTAAAATCTCTTCCTCGAGATTCATTGAAATAAATAAGGATACTTTCTTTTCATCTCCGATTCTAGTTCCCAAGTGTATTCGGGTCCTCTCTTTGAATCCCACTTGACTTTGACTAGTACTAGTCGCTTGTGCTTGAGAAACTTAATCTTTCTGTCTTCTATTTGTAATGGCTTCTCAACAAATTTTAACTTTTCATTTACCTCTACATCTTGGAGAGGTACTACCAAGGATTCGTCAGATAGACATTTCTTGAGATTGGATACATGAAATACGTCATGTACTCCAGCTAGATCCTCTGGTAGTTGTAAGCGATATGCGACCGGTCCTATACGTTGGATTACTGGGAATGGTCCTACGTATCTTGGACTTAGATTTCCTTTCTTACCAAACCGAATTACTCCTTTCCAAGGAGAAACTTTCAACAGTACCTTGTCTCCAATTTGAAACTCTAATGGTTTGCGTCGATTGTCTGCATAACTTTTATGGCGATCTCGAGCCGTCTTGAGTCTTTCCTTGATTTGAGTGATCTTGTCGGTGGTCTCATGCACTATTTCAGGACCTGATAATTGACTTTCTCCTATTTATGCCCAACACACTGGAGTTCTGCATTTACGTCCATATAGTGCTTCGAACGGGGCAGCTTCAATGCTTGAATGATAGCTATTGTTATAGGAGAATTCAATTAAGGGTAGGTGGTCATCCCAATTTCCACCAAAATCTATCACACATGCCCTAAGCATGTCTTACAGGGTTTGGATTGTCCTTTCACTTTGTCCGTCTGTTTGAGGATGGTATGCGGTGCTTAAATTTAGTCGAGTTCTCATAGCTTCTTGGAAACTTGTCCAGAAGTGGGAAGTGAAACGACTATCCCTATCCGATATAATGGAGAGTGGAACTCCATGTAAGGATACTACTTCATCTACATACAACTTTACCAACCTTTCCATGCTAAAGGTTTCTTTCATGGGTAGAAAATGAGCTGATTTGGTTAATCGATCCACAATTACCCAAATCGCATCATTACCCTTTCTGGTTTTGGGTAACTTAGTAACAAAATCCATAGTTATAAGTTCCCATTTTCATACAGGCATTTCTAATTGTGGTAGTAGACCTGAAGGTTTCTGGTGTTCTGCCTTAACTTGTGAACAAGTTAGACATTTAGAAACATATGTAGCTATATCCTTTTTCATTCATATCCACATAAATTATTTCTTAAATCTTGATACATTTTGTTGTTACCAGGATGCATGGTATACCTAGATTTATGGGCTTCTTCTAAAATTTTATTTCTTAAGTCTCCTTGCTTAGGTACCCAAATCCTTCTTTTATGGAATCTCCAAATTCCATCATTTCCTTGCTCTAATTCTTTTATTCTTCCTTTCATTCCTTCAGCATTATCCTTGATTGCTGTTTCTTGAATACTTTTCAGTTGTTCCATTAAATCTAACTGTAGATTTAATCTAAGAGCACGAACTCGTCGTTGCTTCTCATGATACTTACGACTTAAAGCATCAGCAACTACGTTTGCTTTTCCTTCGTGTTATTGAATATCACAGTCGTAGTCACTTAGGATTTCCATCCACCTTCTTTGTCTCATGTTTAATTCTTTTTGCCCAAATATGTATTTTAAACTCTTATGATCTGTATAGACAGTAAACTTACTTCCATACAAATAATGTCTCCAAATCTTAAGGACAAAAATTATGGCTCCTAATTCTAAGTCGTGAGTTGTATAATTTTCCTCGTGCTTTTTCAATTGCCTTGATGCATTTGCAATGACCTTCTTGCGTTGCATAAGTACACATCCAAATCCTAGTTTTGAAGCATCACAGTATATTTCAAAATCTTCTGTTCCTTCGGGTAAAGCTAAAATTGGAGCATTTGTTAATTTATGCTTTAAAATCTTAAAAGCTTCTTCTTGTTTAGGTCCCCATTCAAACTTAACTTCTTTACAGGTTAGCTTAGTTAATGGTACAACTATCTTGGAAAAATCCTTAATAAACCGTCTATAATATCCAGCTAACCCTATAAAACTTCTAACTTCCATCGCTGATTGCGGAACCTTCCATTTGGTGATCGCTTCTATCTTAGCAGGATCTACGTGAATTCCTTCATGATTCACCATGTGTCCTAAAAATTGCACTTCTTGCAGCCAAAATTCACACTTCGAGAATTTGGCATAAAACTTTTCCTTTCTTAACAAAGTTAAGAGTGCATGCAAGTGCTCACAATGCTCCTCCTGGCTTTTGGAATAAATAAGTATATCGTCGATGAAGACAATTACGAATTTATCCAAATACGGTTTACAGATTCTATTCATCATGTCCATAAATGCTGCATGAGCATTTGTTAGTCCAAAGGGCATGACTGTAAACTCGTAATGACCATACCTAGTTTTGAAAGCAGTTTTAGGTATGTCTTCCTCTTGTACCTTCAATTGATGATATCCAGAGCGTAAATCTATCTTAGAAAAGTATCTAGCTCCTTGCATTTGATCAAAAAGATCATCAATCCTAGGTAATGGGTATCGATTCTTAATTGTAACATTATTCAATTCCCTATAATCGATACACATTCGCATCGACCCATCTTTCTTCTTCACAAACAATATTGGTGCTCCCCATGGGGATGAACTAGGTTGTATGAATCCTTTGCTTAGTAATTCATCTAATTGCTTTTTCAATTCTAGCATTTCGGTAGGTGCTAACCGATAAGGTTCCTTTGCTATCGGTGTAGTTCTAGGAATTAGATGAATTCTAAATTCTACTTTCCTATCAGGTGGTAATCCAGGTAGTTCTTCTGGGAATACATCTGGATATTCTGAGACTACGGGAATTTCTTTGAGTTCTTTACCCTTAGTGTTAATGATTACTGAAATCATATACACCATTTCTTGTTTTCTTGAATAACTGGCCAATTTCATTACTAAAATGAATTTCATTGGCTTACGTGGCTTATCTCCTGTAATCACCACTAATTCTCCTGTAGGTGTATAAATTTCTACGGAATTCTTATCACAAAGAATTCGAGAATGGTTGGCTACCAACCAATCCATTCCTAATACCACATCGAATTCGGCTAGTTTCATAGGTAACAGATTTGCAGAAAATTTATGACCTACAAGTTCTATCTTTTCTTCCCGCAAAACCTTATCTATGTTAACAGAATTACCATCTGTCGTTTCTACCGTAAAAATCTGCCTAACATTGGTTAAGGGTAAATTAAGAGCTTGGCAGAATGAGTATTTATAAAACTTTGGTTTGCACCAGAGTCAAATAATACTTTTGCATAAACGTCGTGAACTAGGAACGTACCGGCTATCACATCAGGTATTAGCTCTGCTTCCTGAGTAGTCAGTTGGAAGGCTTTTGTGTTTTTCTTAGTAGCTCCTTCTGCTGGTTTGGCTTTGTTATCAGCTGGTTTGACCAGTTTTGGGTAATCTGGCCTAAAGTGTCCAGCTTCTCCACAGTTGTAGCAGACTGTTGCTTTCTTCTTCCTGCAATCTTCTTCATGATGCCCCAGGATTTTGCAGAAATTGCAATACCCTTTGCATCTTCCAAGATGCTTCCTTTTGCAGGCATTGCAAAATGGAACAGTGGAAGATTGCCCGGTTCCCTTTCTTTTGAAATTGCTACGATTACCCACACGGAATCCTTGGGTAATCTTTTGGGCCACTTCCTTTTTCCGGGTTTCTTCTCTTGTGCGTACCAGTCCGTCAGTTAGGGTGTTAGCTAATTCCACAGCATCGTCAATAGTGCGTGGTCTCGCAGCTTTGACGATATCTCGAATTTCGCCAATCAATCCCCAAATATAACGGGAAATAAGTACCGGTTCTGGCGAAGCCAGGGTTGGTACCACTCTTGCATATTCGAAAAATGTCGAAATATACCCTCGACAATCTACATCCACCATCCGGTGGTTCAAGAACTTATTTGTCATTTGTTCCTTTTCATACTCGGGACAGAATTTTCTTTCTATTAGCTGCTTAAATTCTTCCCAACTCATGGCATAGGCCATATTTCTTCCTTTAGCTTGAAGTACCGTATTCCACCATTCTAGCGCCCCTTCTTTAAAAAGATGTGACGCGTACATGACCTTGTCTTCCTCGCCATATTTACTTATCATAATTACTGCTTCGGTTTTCTCTAACCAACGCAGTGCCACAGTCGCTCCTTCATTACCTGTAAACTCAGCTGGTTTACAGGCAAGGAATTCTTTATAAGTGCAACCAGACGTTGCAGCTTTCGTTCTTTTGAGAAGTGGGGCTTGCAGTTCCTCATTGTTGTTATTAATATGGTTGTCGCCTCCGTTTACACTATTACTGAAATTATCACCCTGTGTGCGTTTTCTAGGAATAATTTGTTAAGGTTCAATTGGATTTCGAGCAGCAATTGCTGGAATAGCATTGACTATTCCCTGAGCAACGATATTCTCGATATCTTGCCTATTCAGAAATTGATCTTCATTGTTATGCTCAGAGTGATTAACTTCATTATCGGGTTCATTACCAGCGTGTGCCATCTGGTAATTAATTTATATAAGTAATTAGTATGAAGTAATTAATAACCAAACATAACAAAAATAATTACACATAATCACATAAACAAATATAGACAAAATTGTCGATCTTTCGACTTTCGATATTTTATATATATATATATGTATTAGGCATCCGTACAAACTGGTTATCTTACAAAGTTTTATTTTTAGGTTATTACACATAATTATATTTTATTATTATTATTATTATTATTATTATTATTATTATTATTATTATACACCCATAGTTTCACAACCACACTATCTTCTGTCAGCTGGCATCTTAGAAGCGACGTTCCCTCTCATCGTACTTCCAGGAGATTTGTTCTCCCACCTCCCGTATCCTATTCCCTGCATCTATCAGCTCCTCACCAAAATGGCGGAGTTCAGCTAAGTTTTCACTTTTCATTACTCATTGGTGGGTTTGGTGCAGGTTCTGGGTCGAACTGAGAGAAAAAGGTATAAGGATTATTTAGGAGGTTTTGAAATTGCCAGTCGTTGGTCCACCATTCGTCCATTTCTCCTAGAGGTTGAGTATGGATCAGAGGGTCTGGGATGGCTGGTTCCAGGTTTATCGAAAGTTGGGTTTCAGCAGGGTAAGGGAAGAGGTTTTCATTGATAGGCCTAAGGATATCACAACTTGCCAGTATGCGATCCAATTCCTCCTGCAGTGGCAATTCCTCGGCTTGCTTAGAACTTTCCCCAATTTCCATTTCTGCTTTCCTAGAACTTTCCTCAATCTTGATCCCTTTTCCTGTATCCATGGGATTTTCTATTTTGGGAACTTTCCTAGTCGTTGGTTTTCTTCTGCGCACACGCCTCCAACCCACAAATCTTCTTCTTTTCTTTGGTTTTTGGTTTTTTCGGAGGTGGAGCTTGGAATTCCATAGGTTCTTCCACATCAGCCAAGTAACCAGTAAAGTCTCTGGAAACTTCCACTTTTACAGGATAGAGATTGAGATTTTCAAGAGCTTCAGATAATTCATTCATGCTGTTTAGCATTTATGAAAAAAACACACAAAATTTTAAGTTAATTATTTGTAACTTAAATTTTCACATAATCATATAATAGAACTCAGAAAATTTAATATTAATTATAAATTCTAATAACCATTTTATTGAAACAAAATATTTATTTTTAGTACAACTAAAATATTAAAGTTTCTGGCTTATGGATAATATTGGTGCTAATACTGGGTCGAGGTGTTGGCAGTTTAAAGGTTAACATTTACTGCTACAGTAGCTAACTTGTAGAGATTTGCCCATTTTTCATCTAACTCATCTTCCCATGGTGGTTTATTGTCTATTTCAGGAGTTTCCTTAGGAATCACTATTTCTTTTGTTTGTGACTTCCTCATTTTCTCTTGACTTTTTCTAATAATCAAACTTCTTTTATTTGGGGGAAGTGGTTGCTCATACTGTTTTCATCACTTTTTCTGATTTCTACACCATTCTTTCACAAAATTAAAAATTTTTCACGGTTAAAATCGGTTCAAACTTTCACATATTGTGTGCAATCATGAATTAACAAATCCTGGAAAGTTTTAGAGCTAAAATCGGTTTAAAACTGGTTAAAATTGAACTTTCGCTTGAAATTGGTTCGTATTTGCTGATGTCATCTGGCTTTCGCTTGAAAAGTTCAGCTTTCGCTTGAGTTTACATCGTGAGTCTCGCTTGAAACCGTCACACCGCTTGAAAAGTGCATTGAATGTTGTGAAAGTTCATTGATTCATGTGATTTGTCAGGTCATTGATAGTTGGAAAAATGATCATGTGATTTGTGTCTATGCATGTGTTGTAGGATTCAAAATATTCCACTCAATCACTGACTTTTATCGTTGCATGTGAACATTAATCATTTACATTAAACATTTGCATGTGATATTAATTTGAGGTTCAATAAATTTAGAACAACATCAGACGTTGTTGTTGGTTTAGTTTAGTGGATATCTCAGCCCAATCAATATTCAAGCTTCTCAACCCATGTGACTTTGCATGAGATTAGAATTTATTATGTTGTTTGGCTCAATGAAAGTGGGTTGATAATTGATAGTATGTCGGCCATGTGAATTCAGATTGCATGTGATCTGATACAATTTACTCGGTAATTGTGATTCATACAGGTCCATGTGATATTGCAGTTCATTTAATACAATTGGCCCAATCAGAAATTAAATAATAACAAGTTTGTCGGCTCAGTAATTCGGCCCAATCTGAAATTGAAAAATTAAGTGTTGTGTGATTAAATTTCTCGGCACAATCAGATTTGATTGTTTGAACAAATTGTTTTGAAATATGGCGAAAATGTTTGACGAAGAAGAAAATGATTATCTTGAAAGTTTAAATAGTCGGTATATGAGATATGTGGATAGCAATTATAGAAATGTGAGTACGGATATTTGGGTTAAAAGTTTTGAACATTTCATGTGTCAAAAGGATGAAACGTTGGATGAGTTGGAAACACGGTTTAAAATTTTAATAGACCATTTGAGGAAAAAGGATAATAGAATATCAAATGATGAACAGATATCGAAATTGGCAAATGCATTACCTGCTAAATGGGATGAATTCTTGGTTGAGCTAAAAAGGAAAGAGTTTTTTCAAGAACTTTATCCAAAACAGTTCTTAAATGAGGTTAATGCAGAGTTTCATAAGGAATATAAGAAAAAGAAGGAATTTTTGAATGAAATGGAAAAGAATTTACAAAAATTGGAATTGGATGTAATTACTGAAATTGATAAAAGAATTCATGTGTGTCTTGCAACAAAGAGTATTCTGAAATATGATATTAAAAGGAAATGTTATATTGATGAAAGTATGAATCCTTTTGATTTCGTTAAACTCTTTTGTGCAGGAACATACAAGATGGAAACAAAGGATATTCCAAAGAATGAAGAATTTGTGAAAGAAGAATCTGGTTCTGAATCAGTGTGTTCTAAATGTGATAAACTTGAAGCTGACAATGGCAAACTCTTGAAAGATACGGAAAGTTTGACATTGGAAATCAAGAAATTGAAAGATGAGAAGCAACTTGATGATAAACAGATTCTTGTTTTACAAGAAAATTATGAGAAATTGAAATATGAAAATGTCAAACTGTTAAATGATTTGGACAGTTTGACATTAGAAAACAATATTTTGAAAGAAAACGAAAAAGATTTTGAAAATGAAAAAGTAAAAATTGAGAAAGATTTTCAAAGTCAAATAAAAATTTTAGAAGATGAGAAAGATTTGTTTGGTAAAAACAATCTTGAAAAACAAATTGAAATAAACTCTCATCTTCAGAAAATCATTCGACTTGAAAAGGAAGCAGAGTGTGCTCAGAAGAAAATCAAGGAATGGGAAGAAAAGTTGAAAGTGTTTGTGAATACTTCAACTATTCCTTGTCCAAAACCTATTAATTCAGTTCCAATAAGTGACGATGTTACAAACTATGATCAAGTCATAGTTGAAGATTGCGATGAAAAATCTGATGATGAAAACGAAAAAATTAAAAAAAAGAATTTGTTTTTGAAATTAAAAGAAAAATTTCAAGAAACTGTTCCGCAATCAACTGAAAAGGGAGAATGCTCTAAACAAAAACCTTTGAAGAAGAAAGTGGAACAAAAACAAAAAGAGAAAATTTTGAAAAATGTTCAAAAAGAAAATAAAAGTTCATCAGATCAATCATCCAATCGCAATCAAAAATTACAAAAAGTAAAAAATGAAAATTCAAAAATTGTTGGTAATGAGTGGTGCAGGTCGGACCACAGTGCTCAAAAGCCAAATCCAGTAAACAAGAGGAGGAAAGATTATCACCAAGCCAAACAGTGCTTTGATCTGAATGTTTGGGTTGAAAATGGTGATTGGTACGATAACAGAGTGTGTTACAGATGCGGCTATCAAGGACACATTGCTGTTAACTGCCAGAGTTGGAAGTTTGAGACGAGGAGATGCTTTAACTGCAACATCATTGGCCATATTGCTAGAGATTGCTCAATGAGATCAATGAGAAGATCGAGGGCTAAATCTCAGAAGCAGGTGAAGAAACCAGTCAATGTCAAGCCCAAAGAACAGAAGGTTCAAGAACCTAAAGTTCAAGAAAAGAAAGTGAAGCTTTCTTAGGGGCAAAAAGACAGACTGAGGAAGAAGAGGAAGAAGGCCAGAGAGTATCTTGAGAAGATTTTGTCCTCGGATACAACTGGTAAAATAGATAAAAGTTCTGATAGATCGTCTTGCTCTCCAAAGAATGACAAGTCAAACAAGATGAATTCATCAGATACAAATCTGAGGACGAAAGAGGGAAAGAAGAAGAAGAAAGTTTGTGGTGATGAATCTCTTTCTGTGGAAACAAAGGAGCCACATGTTGGCGATGAATCTGGCTCATCAAAGTCAGACAAGCCACATTCAGGCGATGAATCTGGTGTGGTAAAGCCAGAGGAGCCATGTGTTGAGGTAAAAAGTGGTGATTCCGGTTTGACAATGAATGATGAAAATTTTCCATCATTGTCAAATGGAATTTCAAAAGCACCCAAGGACCGTCAGGCTTGGGTGAAACTCTTTAAATAGAAAAACCTGACTTGCCGGAGCTCCCAAGTTGGTAATCGCGGAGCATGAATCGGCATCATTCATTATTCTTGAAAAAGGTTTTTTGAAAATTTTAAATTGAGAAGTGTGAATTGCCGGAACTCCCAGGTTGGTAAGTGTGGAGTAGGAATCGGCACCTTGAGAATTCAACCAACAGATGATGTTTTGGTTGAAAATGCTTGATTGGATTGATCTTACAAGTGGTAAATCAGGGACATTAGGTTGTATCTGATTTCCTACAAGTGGTTGAAAAACAATGTGATGAACCAAACCCCTAACCTACAAATGGTTTTACAAAATCAACAAAACTAATTTTCTGGAAAAACCATTTTGATTAAAACAAACTTAAGTGTTTTGAAATCACTATGGGAAAATAGTTTGTTGTGAGGGAGAGTTCTGATTGTTTAAGCCAAGTGAATGGAGAATTGAAGTGATTCTCATCATGTTGTCACATTTCTTGTACAGTTCGTTTTCAAATTTTCCCAGAAAATCAAAATTGAGATATATTTTGATTTTAGGGGGAGTAAAAATTTTAAAAAAATTAGAAAATTTGAAAATGTCAGAAACATTGAAAAATGCAAAAATAAGTTTTGTTGTCAAAAAGAGGAAATGATAGTAGATCAGTTGGACTGTCACAACATGCTAAAGAAATGGAATGATAAAATGTGATAAACGATCTTACTAAAGATGTGACGGTAGGCTCAGCTAGATTAGTAGATTTGCAATAACGATACAAACTTAAATGAAAAAGCCTAGTTCTAAGTGGGAAACATGGTCAAAAGCATAGTACTTAGTTTTGTCCTTCTTGACTGTGTGCCTACTCAGTAATCGCTGATTGTCGAAAGACATAAAACTGGTTAAGTTTGTGAACTTTCACAACTTTGCTGAAAAGTCGCTGTGATTGTGCATTTCATTTTGCAAAGACTTAAACTTGTTTTATTTCTTTATTTTGTTTAAGCATCGGACATCCTCTGCGTATACGTGAGTATCGACCTGGATGTTGTTGCCTAAACGTTCTGCTTTATTTTCTTTGGTGTTTCGTTTAAGCTTTGGACCTCCTCTGCGTATACGGGAGTATCGACCTGGTGGTTAAAGCCTAAACAACTTCAACTTGTTTTATTTTTCTTATTTTGTTTAAACATTGGAGTTTCTCTGCGTATACGGAAGTATCGACCTGATTGTTAATGTTTAAACATTCTGCTTTGTTTTCGCACAAATCACAGTTGATAAAAGTTTAAAGGCATTACTTGAGTCAGTGTATTGCATGATGAGGGGATATGCTGAGATCGTGGGGTCCATAAGAACTGAGTGCAAATTAATATACCTTGACGTATCGGTAAGCATTTTGAAAGTTTTTAGATTGAGTTTAAGTGGACAACAATATCGTCAATCTATGTGAATCGTTTTGAACTGAAAATGTTTAAAGCTTAACGGTGTTGGTGATTTGTCTCAAAAACTGATATGATCCTCTTACACAAGCTCACAAAAATATTGTTTGTAAATATTTCATTTTCTGTATTTCTGTTCCAGTAAAAAAAATTCAAAAAGATTTTAAGTGTGTTTTAGCAAAATTTTTGTAAAAATCCAAAAAGATTTTCGACAACTGATGTTGGAGAGCTGATATTCAAAATTCCAAGTGCTGAACATGATGAACTGGTTTGGGAGTGTGCGTTTAAAAGAATAAACTGATTTTGAGAAAGAAAGTTTGATTAGTTAATCGAGATCATTAATTTGATCTTGATGTAACTATTACTAGTAAGTTTTTCTTATTGATTTAAGTGAAAACTTATGTGGTGATGAGAATATTGTACAGGAAATGAGCTTAAACAGAGATAAAGCCAGGGATTGATCTCAATGTGATAGCTAATTCCAGACGGCGATCCCATCATGATGAGAGGGGGAGTCTGACGAGGTTAGAGCCAAAGAGAAGATTCTGGTATATGTTAAGAAAGAAAAGAGACTGATAAAGACTGAAGATGCGAAGACTCGACACTTAAGACTCGTCAACATCTGAGGGGGAGTCTGTTGGTGCATTCATTTGTGGTCTTTGTCCTATGTCGAGTCTCGGGTTCGTTGCGAAGTTGTTCAAGCATGATGTCATGATGACATCATCAATATGACATCATCACTGCATCATCTACACAAAAGGACAAAACAGATTTCAAGATTACATGGGTTTCGCTTGAACAGAATGTTAATTGTTGGCTTTCGCTTGAAATTGTAATATTATATATTGTAGGTTTCGCTTGAGTGTGTTTTCAAGCGAAAGCAGCAACTCTATAAATAGGGTGTTGGTCATTTCATTTGTAACAGTTCGTGAATTCCATACCGAGGTGCTGCCGGTGTGAAGACTGATTGTAATTGCTATTATATCAATCAAATCAGTGTTTAAAGTGATAAGCAAGCTGTTTCAAAGTCAGTTTCTTATTTTCCGCATCTGAAACTGATAAAATCTCTTCTGAACGACTCGTTCGGGTCACAAAACGATCCTACATGCCTTATGAACAAATATTCCCTGCTCAGTATCTACTGAGCATCTTGAGGAATTTGATTGGGATGAAGTTCCAATATCTTTCGGTGTACTATCTAATTTAAGATAGATATCCGACATTCTTTGCTTACCCATACTGTAACTAACCAATAGTCAGTTAATAAAACACATATTCACGAGACAAAAGTCAGGAAAATTAAGTATTTTAAATACTTAATAGGCTTAAATTAGTGGCTCTGATACCACATTTTCCTGTCACGGCCCCAGCCCCGGTTTTACCAGGTCAGGAGCCGCGGGACAGGAACCCGTTGTGTTTATTAAATGATGCGACAGCGGAAGATTTATCAGGATCTTTTAAAACTTTGAAAATGCCCGATTATTTTATTTCATAATGCGGGATAAACCCCGTAATTTACAATAGAGAAATTTTACTAGGAAATTCCCTGATTTGTAAAACATGTTTATTCATTTTAACTGAGCCACCTCTTCAAGCTTGTTAGTGCTCCGTAGCACGTTTTCCTTGATTTACAGCAGGTTGCCTGAAACATGTTTTAAAAATATTTTGTCAGCGGGGAAATACTGGTGAGTCACTCATTTTGATAAAATGACACGTAGTTATAATTTACAGCATAAGAGCGATTATAATGGCTTCTATCTTATTTTTTATCTGGCGCCGTGTCACCTGGTGACGATGGTCATACCACTATTGGGTCTTTCCCCAAGTAGTGACGATTATCACGGTTAGGATTTATTAGCCTAACCCGTGAGAAATTAGTAATGTGCACAATACCCCACTAGCCAGTGATTAAGATAACCATTACTTAATCCCTGTAATTATAACATTTGAAAATGGAGTATTGTAAAATACTTTTGATAAAAGAGAATGACTCACATTGCAGATTTATACGGGCAGAGTTTAGCCTACTGATTAGCCTTGTAACCTAATTTAAATAACAATGCACACGAACTAGGTCAGTAACTAATACAATATTTACGATAACTCACGAGATAAAAACCCTCACAATGAATGACAAAGTGCAATACTTTAACATCCATCGAATTTACGACGAATGACAAAGTATAACCCTAATTTGAGCAGCACTTAAACATTCATTGGATAGTTTTCAATCGATCGGACATTGAATCGTAGCAGCGATCGAGTTAATACCCTGTATCGTAGCAGCGCCTCGCTATTTTAAAAGTAAATTTCGAATTTGTGCAGTGTGCTTTCGTTTTTGTGAAGTGATTTTGACACCAGAGGACTGCTCATGATCCGCTCTATTTATAGCTGAAATTTGGGTCTCACGCGGCCCGCGTGAGCCCACCCTTAATCTTTACGCGGCCCGCGAGGGCAACCTAATCGTAGATTAGGGCTAGCGTGTCACACATAGGCCTGCCACGTGTGCGACACGTGGCCCGGCGTGCTTATCCGGTCAACCTAGGTTTGACGCGGCTCGTGTAAGGTTATGCTTGCCTTTACGCGGCCCGCCTGAAGACCAAGAATTTTGATTTCTTGGTTTTTCATGCACAGTAAGGTTTCAGGGGTCCGGGTTCGTACTTACGGGTCAATTTGGGACATTTTTGAGAGTCCTTACATCCGAAGCGTCAGTGACTCTTCCAAAGCGTCAGTGGACTCTTCCGAAGGAGCGTGATACATGGACTCTTCAACATGATATGCCGACTCATCCCATGCTCAGTGGTCCTTCCAAGGACGCAGGAGAGTGACAAAATTGAAAACACTCTTAGTCAACCAACATTTTCGTAATTTTCCCTTTAAAAAAACATGTAAGTACATGCTTCTCCAAAACTGCATTTTGGAGGCAGATAATCATTTTTCATCCAAACACTTTTTTAAATTATTTATGTTATACAAATGCAATGATCAAATAATCACTTCAAAACGTAATCCAAACACCCTCTTAGTCCTTGTTTAAATAAGGATGCTCTTTTCTTACTGTAACACCCCGTGTTTTCGAGAAGTCAAAGTCAAAGTCAAGGTCAAAGTCAACGACCGATTTCGCGCAACTGACTAATAATAGATTCCTTTTAATTTAGCTATTATGTGGAGTAAGTGTCAATAATTACAATAATCGACGTGTGTTATTCGTAGTATAATCGACTTACGACTGTGAACTATAGGAAGTAACAATGCGATAAAGTTAACAAAACGATAATCGAACTATACTAATCAAATCGACATCGAATCGCAACTCGAACTACGCAAATTGGTTATTGTTATACGTGTGTGTGTGCCTTATGTGTTACTTGTGCATGTTCATTTATGTTATATGTGGTAATCAATCGAAACGCAATCAAACTCGAAATGCAATCGAACTTAATCGATATCGAACTCGAATCACAATCGAACTATGATAATTAGTGGAGAAGAGATAGTGCTCGATATGAGTGGTTAGGACTGAAAGTAATTTGACTAGGAAACCCTACCGTATCGCGTCACTCGCAATCGAAATCGAAACATCAATAATCGTCGCGTCAAACACTCGAACCAAGTGCCATCTGGCCGGATAGCCATCCGACCGGATAGCCACTTGGGGCATGAGTCAGGTGCCATCCGACCGAGATGTCATCCGACCGGATAGTCATCCGACCGGATAGTCATCCGACCGGATAGTCATCCGGGCGGTGTGCCATCCGATCGGACAACACTTTCCCCTTTTGGAATCCTATAAATACCCATGTCACTCTCAAACTTTCTACTTTTGGAAACCTCTGTCCGACTAGCTCGTGTTCCTCACCTTTTCTCCGATTTCTCTCAATCCCGGTAAGATCTCGTCCTAAATCTTGTACTTTCTTGACCTACATGCACTCCTACACCTTTCTATCTTTTTAATCTTAACTTTTAACCTTAAAATCGCTAGATTTGAGGTGTTCTAGGATGATGTCATCATGAGTTCTTGAAGAACTTCATGTTTTGGCTTCAATCCACCGAGAACAACTCGGATCTAACCGATTTCCACACAAAGGAATAGAGATCTGTACTAGATCTAAACATAAACACAGTGAAAAAGGATTGCAAGATGGTTTCTAACTTTCTTTCAACTCTTTTACACACAATGCACTCAAAACTGATAGAATCGGACTTTGTTCTAGTCTCCTACTCACTCTTAGTGTTGTACTAGTCCAAGATCTGGATTCTACTCACGAGACCACCGATTTCGGGTTAAACAAAAACAACCGTCTTGAGCCGGTAACCGGCCGAACAAGGGTGATTCCTGGTCAGTTTGGTCACGCGGGTCAAAATGGATTTCTATTGGTTAACACGTTGTCAACACGTCTCGATAAAACGACAAACAATCAAAACGACCAAGTGTAGGATGAACGGAACAATCAGAACGGAATGCTGTCCGACCGGATGACCATCCGAACGGATTGCTGTCCGAACGGATAACACCTTGGGTCCCACACTCAATCAACTTTATTTAAAGTTTGAGTATTGAACGAATTGCCATCCGATCGAACTACCGTCCGACCGGATTACTCTTCGGATCATGAGATACTAGGACTTTAAGGACTTAAACAATTTTCAACATGTTCATCAACAGGGTTGCCACCCGGTCGAATGGACATCCGACCGAGTGACTCTTCTGCTATGAATTGTCCCCTAAGTAACTTTATCACTAAGGTCGTTGTCCGACCGGATGACCATCGAACGGATTGTCATCCGCACGACTTACTGTCCGACCGACCGACTTGAAGGATAGAGATACTTCAATGTTTTCAAAATGCTACAACGAAAACTTCAAAAGTCAAGCCATCATGCACAAACACATTCACCTCATAGGAAGAAACAATCCACTCGAATAGTCATCCGACCGGATTACCATCCGACCGAATGACCATCCGAACGGATTGCCATCCGCACGGACAAGTCGTCCGACCGGATTACCATCCGACCGAACTGCTATCCGACCCATTCACACTTTGTATTGTTTTACGCGTCACTTATCGTTATGCTATCAATCCATTCAGGCTAACTTTACTCGCTAAGCGCTCCCTTCAATCCATCAACCGCTGTGAGTATACTCGATCCCTTTTTGCTTTATGCACTTTTGGGTGTTACATACGTTACAACTATTCAAATCACATCAAACACACTACTCAATACTATTTAAACGCTAACCGTTAATGCATGTTATACGTGGCTTATGAATGCTTGTTTGTTATGTTTACACATGGAATGCTGTCTACCTGCCTTAGCAACGATAGTACTATAGTTTGGACTCAGCACCCGTTCGCAGGGGTTGTTAAGGACAATTACTTGCATGGATTCCGGTGCTAATCATGTATTGCGAACTGCATTTGGCAGTCAACCCGCAGTCATTGGTATTGATGGATCTATGTCGATAACTAACGTGCTTCATTTCACTATGTGTACGTGCTGGTTATGCGTAAACGAATTCGAACTCTATATGCTATTATCAAACTTGTATGCTCACCTTTACATTATATGTATTGACTTTATTTTAACGTGGTGACAGGTGCTTAGGATGCACATCTGGTAGGAAATTGAAGCTAGAATAAAGCTTTAGAGCCCAACAAATAGTTGTCTGTAGTAACTAAATCAAGGGTCTCTAGAAGCAGATAAACAATTGCTCTATTTTGAAATCTGAGTTGTCGGAATATAATTATTTACCTGGATTTTGTCTGTAATAATTTGTTTACTGTTTGAGACATGGTATGGGACATGTTACTTTAAATTGAATAGTAATGATAATTGTTATGGAAACTTCTGGACAATCTGTTTCGCTCAGTGCCATGCCCCGATGATTCCGCCATCGGTTGAGGTGTGACACTTACCGTTAATAACGAAGCAATCGTATAACAGTTTGTAACCCTTGGCAGATGATGATGGAGATTTCATCGTTCTACACTGCCTCAACCCGATGCTCGCTTCCTTCTTCATCAGGTCTCTCTCTCTCTCTCTCAATCTATTTATATATACCTATACGTATGTATATCTGTGAGAATTTGATGTAATTTGGTGGTGTAGCTGATCGGAATGATGCATGTATTATTATTCTTCCAATTCGATGATAACAGAATCTGTAGATTCATACTTTCAGTATTGAAGATTTGAATCGTGCCTGAATGATGCTGTTTTCATCATTCACACATGTTCGTAAGGAATAATTGTGCTGTTGTTTTAGTTTCTAGGCCAGTTTGTTAAGAACATCATAGATGATTTCCTGTGCTATTTTATCAAATGATTTAGAAATTGCATTGCTCTCTCTATTCGAATATACGCCTCCAAGTTTCGTGTGTGTGTGTGTGTGTTTATTGATCTGTTAGACCTATAGAAGATTGCAATGCAATGGCATTCTTTCATTTGTAGTAATTTACGGTTTAGAAATCTTATTTGGTTATACATAGACGTACAAGATGCGCGCACCTCGCGTTTTAAGACTAAAACGCCTAAACTCCTTAGAGTGTGTCGCTCTTTGGAAACCCTAGTGACCTTATTTGTGGTAAGAATTTGGGAAAACATGTTTGTTTGGGCCTAATATGTTTATATTAGGTTAATAATGATAGCATAGACGCTGTACTTAAACCTCAACGAATAACTTTCAACCACGTACCACTAGGGTTGTAGTATACAATACACTAATATTTATTAAATATTTAATTAGTGGAAATTTTGAAGTATTGAAATAAATTATAAAAACTAAAATCCCTATTGAACTATCGAACATAAGCGAACACATTACCAAACATTCACTAACATAAATAAATGAACGCAGTCCACAAAATTTATTGTTCATGTTCGTTTATTTATTAAAGAAACAAGAGTAAAGTACAATTTCAGTCCTTGGGGTTTAGTTTACACCTAATCACACATTCAACACTCATTTGAAAAAAAACGAACAATCAAGTCCCTGTGGTTGTCGATTGCTTGCAATCAAATCCCTCCACTAATTTCTGTTAGTCAACTGTTAGTTGACTTGGATATTTATGTCTTTTTACTTATAAACTCAAGGGTAAAATCGTCTTTTCGTCGTGTATAAACCTAAAACAGCCAGCATCCTCTTCTCCACAACCCCACCTCCACCACCTCCACCTTCCACCACCACCACCATCCACCTTTCACCACCTTACCACCACTTCCACACCACATAACACCACCAAACATTATCTATTTCCACCCCACCCCACCATCACCTAAAACCCTAACCCTATTAAATGAAATCTTTGACAGAAACAAAAAAACTACCGTCGTGGAAGTTAGCGAAATCAAATGGCTCCTCTTAAGTAGGTCTGTTGTGGATTTTAGAAGATTTGTGAACCCGTGGTTAAAAAAAGATCTTGCTGAAAACAATGTCTGGAGTGATCAATCGTGAAGGTTTCGGAGGCCTAGTTGTACATCAAATTCGCCTCAAATCAAATTATGTAGAACAGTAGATAGTTTTTCCTCTTGGTGAAACCTAACTTATTTAGCAATAAACCCGTCAATCCTCACCTGAAACTCTTCATTACTCAGTTCATCGGTTTCTCCACCGAGCTTCAACGTTCCAGCAAACTACCTCCGTCTCCGACCGCCTCAGCTTGCCGTAAACCATTTCATACTCCACAAACACTCATTCTTCTTCAAATTTTCCGACCACCTAACTTTATTCAAACCATTTATACATGCGTTGCCTCTTTATATTTCGATTGAAACAGAGTTTTCTTGATCATGTTCTTGCATACATACACATCTAAGAATGTGCGTTATTTTTTAAGTTCTACATTTAGCCAAAAAGTTTTGTTTATTTACTAGGTAGTTAAAGGTTGTAATGTCAATGCTTTAAGCTAAAAACTATTATAACGTCCAAGATGTTCGAATGCAAGAAACATGGATGGTGGTAGGTGGTGTGTTGCATGGACTATAAAGGGTCGTATTGCAATTTCAATCCCTTAAGGGTGTTATGGTCTTTTAACTATAATCCTAATGTTCAACTAACGGCAGTCAGTGAGAGAGACTTGATTGATTCAAATTGACAACAACATAGACTTGATTGTTCGTTTTTTCATCCATATATATTGTTTTCGAGGGATGATGAAGAGTAACTTTATTTTTATAATAATATATAGTTTTTTATTATTTTATTATTTAACATATTATAATATAATAGTTTATTATTATATTTACTTTTAATAACATATATATTTTTTTAACATATATTTCCTTTGCCTTTTCTTTAATAATTGTTTTTTTTTCCTTTTTTAGACCATATATTAATTTATCGATTAATTTGATAGTTCTTTAATAAGTTACGTTTATATCTTTTTTCTAAAAACTTAAATACGTAGTTATGCTTGATTCCGTTATAAGTTTTGTTGAAAACGAGGATATACTCAAAAATAAAATAAAATAAAATATTTATTTTATATTATAAAACGGTACGATGATATACTAAATCGTTCTAATAGTTTGACTTTTTAAACAACATGCTTTATTTTCAAATCACGTTTGTTTTACATTATCACTTGCTCGGTTTTGACGCAACGCGCGATATAAAAAAAACTAGTTTAAATAAGGATATGCTCTTTTTTACCGTTAATAACGAAGCAATTGTATAGGTGTTTGTAACCCTTGGCAGATGACGATGGAGATTTCATCGTTCTACACCGCCTCAACCCGATGCTCGCTTCCTTCTTCATCAGGTCTCTCTCTCTCTCACACACAATCTATTTATATATACCTATACGTATACGTATGTATGTATATCTGTGAGAATTTGATGTAATTTTGCGGTGTAGCTAATCGGAATGATGCATGTATTCTTATTCTTCCAATTCGATGATAACAGAATCTGTAGATTCATACTTTCAGTATTGCACATTTGAATCGTGCCTGTATGATGCTGTTTTCATCATTCATCATACATGTTTATATTTTTTCAATTAAACTCTTTATCGGTTCCATAATCGAGACAATTACAGACTAATGGTAGGTAGACAAGCAACAAGTTGCGCCGCTACCCCTTCTGAATAGCAAACCCTACCCTGCTAAACACAAAATTCTGCCCTTAACATGCGCGGTGTTACTGCTTACCACCTGCTGAACCCGCATGAGCAGGGGCGGAAACAGAGGGGGGTCAAGAGGGTCCGCTGACCCCCCGGACATAGAAATTTGTAAGATTTTTATATGTACAATCTGAGATTTTTTTTTAGGAAAAAACATGTTTTAGACTCTCTAGTTGTAGCCGGTAGAAAAGAGAGTTTTATGATGACCCCTTGACAAAAAAGTTCTGGTTCCGCCACTGCGCATGAGGAACCGCACCGCGTCACGGGCGAGAGCGCCAAAGGTATCGAAAGCAAACGGGACGAACACGTGCTGATTCTCTATGCAAGCTTTTTCGTGCTTAGCTACTTTGTCCGCCTCTGCCTTGGTTATCGCCTGGCCCACCACAAACCCGTGGTCCCTTGGCCCAACGAGGGGGGACACACCTGTCAAATCGACGCACGCGTGTTTCCCTCCTTCCCACCCAAAAGCAAGAAAGTCAGCGGGCCGTGTAGGGTAGATCTCCCTTCTAATGGATCAGTCAAGAAGTTCACCGGAGCTTCCTTTTTTGCCGAGATCCCTGCCCTTTTAAGAACATCATAGATGATTTGCTGTGCTGTTTTATCATTCGACGTAATAAATGATTTAGAAATTGCATTGCTCTCTCCATTTGAATTTAAGCGTCCATGTTTCGTGTGTGTGTTTATCGATCTGTTAGGCCTAATAGAAGGTTGTAACTGAATTGTTTCAAGTAGTAGTTAATTGATAGTTTAGAAATCTTATTTGGTTATACATAGACGCTCGCCTCATGTATGTGACGCACTTACCTCTCATTTTAAGACCAAATTTCGCAGGAGTGCCTTGCGCTTTGTAAACCATAGTGATCGTATTTGTGGTAAGAATTTGGGAAAACATGTTTATTTGTGCCTAACATGTTTAAAATTAAGTTAATAATGATAGCATGGTCTCTGTACTTAAATGGAGGGTGTATAGTATATATACGATATGCTAATTCTGAAGGCTGTATATGGTTGTTTAGATTAGGTTAATAATAACAGCATGGAATCTGTACTTCATATGCAATTTCCGAACAATATATATAGTTGGTTTGATGCTATTCTTGGGCGGTTTATGCTAAATAAGACGCTCCCCTTGTATAGATTCTATATCTTCAACGAACCATGAAGATCACACTAAATCAACGGCTATGGTTTATCATTTAGAAACAACATAATGTGTCCACGGGTGAAACCAACTAATATTTTGCAATACTAAATGTACAGATATGGTGCAGCTCAAGAAAGTTGGTGTCTCTCAATGTTATCAAAGCTCTGTATTTATGTTTTCTAATAAAAGCAGATCTCAGCAGTCACTTAATCAAAGTGTATTCTTGAAGCGTAAGAAATACCCTGTTCAGGTCTACCGTAATTTCTTTTACTTGTTCTCTTAGTTTTCTTACCTTTTAATGTCTACCGGTCTCATTTTCTGCTTATTCATTTTCAGGTGTTATGCAGCCAAAAGAAAGACATTCCCATATTAGAGGCTCGGTGTGTCATTTTTAAAAGTACTTCTATATGATTATTGGTGGTTTTTTTTTCTACTATGCCAGTTACTATCTACTAGAGATGGCAGTTTCAACCCATTTATATATTGGATCGATTTGGATAGTGTTTTATCTCAAAACGGCCGAGTTAAATATTTAGCTAAAAAGGGAAAGTCAAATGGATCAAACAGTCAAACAAGCTGAAGTCAACCAAAGTCTATTCCCAATGCCAGCAACCTCCTAAATAGTGTTATATAAGATGTAGATTTCTACTGTAATAATATTGTTATGTTAATCTAATTAACACATTAAAAAATTGTTTATAAAATAAGAGTTAAATGCCATTTTAGTCCCTGTGGTTTAGACCATTTTGTCAGTTTAGTCCAAAGGTTTCATTTTTAACCTGTGGGTCCAAAAAGGTTTCACAGTTGCCATTTTAGTCCACTTGGTTAACTTCATCCATTTTTTCTGTTAACGAGAAGGCCAATTCGGTCATTTTGTATGCAATTATGTTAACTAAAAGGGCAATTCAGCCATATAAAATGACCAAATTGGCCTTCTCGTTAACAGAAAAAATGGATGAAGTTAACCCAGTGGACTAAAATGGCAACTGTTAAACCTTTTTGGACCCACAGGTTAAAAATGAAACCTTTGGACTAAACTGGCAAAATGGCCCAAACCACAGGGACTAAAATGGCATTTAACTCATAAAATAATTTAAAGATGGGCAAAAAGAGTGTGGCTGCATGCTTGAGATGCAAGGGGTCCATCGGTTATTTTGTTATGGTTGTATTTGCGGTATTGTTGCGAGGGTAAAGATGTAATTTAATTTTTTTTTATTTTAACTCCATTTTTAAGCTACTCTCCACTTTCTCCAGGTCTATGGACGAAATATACGATATTTTGGCTGAACGTTTGGTGCCAACTGCAGCTTCAGGAACAAATACCAGTTTAACGTAAGTTTAAGCCTTAATAGTATTGAACAATTTAGCGATTTAAGGGCACATGAAATATTCTTAATTACATTTATACATGTTTCTAAATATTTAATAGACGCCTAATGTTAATCTTGGTATTCCAAAAAGTACCCATTTTGACCCGTTACCCAACCCGACTAAATGAGTTATGGGATCTCCAAATTTTCTTATTTTTTCAGGCATATTGTGGGCTTAGCGGGCCCTCCAGGAGCCGGAAAGACCACCGTTGCTCTAGAGGTTGCTAAGCGTGTAAACAAATTATGGCCTCAAAAAGCATCTGGATTCGATTCTCAAGTTGAACCCCCAGAAATCGCAGTAGTTCTTCCGATGGACGGTTTCCATCTCTACCGTCACCAGCTTGATTCAATGGAGGTTCATCTTTTAATCTTTTTCCCTTATATGCTAATTAGAGAATGTTTGGATTTGCATTTTGAAAGTAATTATCTTATTATTGTGACCCGTATACGCAATAATTTGTTTTAACCCTTTGTAGGATCCGAAGGAAGCCTATGCAAGAAGGGGAGGTGAGCTCCTTCACTCGTATCGCATAAGTTGTTTTCAAATGTGTCAATAGCTTCGATAATAACCGTTGTTTTTTTTTCTCTTGAAAACTCAGCTCCGTGGACGTTTAGTCCTGAATTATTCTTGAAATGCTTGAAGACCCTGAGGGAGCAGGTATTTGATTTGTGCCTTTGTTGTATCAACTTAACTAATTTCCGTCACCTAAATTTAGAGGTCAACTGGTCAAACGGGTTGTTCTACTTCTTAGTGCAAATCGGAACGACGGATCAAGTCAAATTGGGTTGACTGATAAAAACCTTGTGCGTTTTCTATAATTAGTTAATGAGCTAGTCATGATCACTAGAACAATATTACCGTAATAATATATATCTTATTTTTTCATGATATTGTACTCACTTTACTAGACTTTAGGTGACTTTCAACCCATTTGATCCGTTGACTCATTTGACCCGTTTAAGATGAAACAACCCAAGTCCGCCCATTTATAAGTAAGGGGCTCTTTGGCAACTTCTGAATGGGTAAGTGCTGAACCAATAAGAGGTCTAAACCATTAAGTGCTGAATCAGTAAGAGGTCTGAACCATTAAGAGCCAATATAATGCTTAACCGTTCAGAGGCAAATGTCTGACCAATTCAGATTATAGGTCTTAATCATTCAGACTCGTATAATGCTAACCATTCAGACTCAGTATAATGCTTAACCATTCAGAGGCAAATGTCTGAATCATTCAGACATCTGCTTGCGAAACAAACAGTCTGAACCATTAAGTGCTGAACCAGTAAGAGGTCTGAAGCATTAAGAGCTAAACAAACAACCCTTAAATCAGTAGGGGTGTTCAGAATTCGATTCAGATTCGAAAAGTTTGAAATTCGGTTCAATTATCAAGAATTCGATTCGATTATCATGAATTCGATTCGATTATCACGAATTCGAGTCCAATAAATAGAATACGAATCAAATACCAATTTATAATTTCAAATTTGATTCGAAATTCAAATTATACATTATATCTATATAAAATGCACACACATAACTTTAATTTGGGCTATAGTATAAATTAATCTATAAATTTAATCTAAGTCCTAAAATAGCCCATTACCAAGCCCAAATAGCCCAAAACTTTTAAATGAATTTGAATCAAAACAAATCTATCTGAATTCGATTCGAATGTGAATTCGAATCGAATTGACCAGTTTTTAATCGAATTCAAATCAAATTGACCAGTTTTTAATCGAATTTGAATTCAAGCAAAAAAAAAAATTATTCGAGTAATTTGAAAATTCGTTATTCGATTTGATGAACACCCCTAAGTAAATGGGTCGAATTGCCACTTCTACCCATTATGTTCTTACCTATATTTTATTCATTTAGTTGACAGTATATTTGGTGATTAATTACAATTTCAGGGGTCGGTTTATGCTCCATCTTTTGACCATGCTGTAGGAGACCCGATTGAAGATGATATATTTATTAACATCCAGTATGTATTATATTCCTGCAGGATTATGCTCACCTAATTTCTTAAAAGATCAGTTGAAAATTATATATTTGCTTAAATATTTTCTTTACAATTTTATTGGTCATACTACATTCTATCCGCAGGCACAAAGTTGTTATAGTGGAAGGAAATTATTTATTTCTGGATGAAGGTAGTTGGAAAGAAATATCATCAATGCTAGACGAAAAATGGTAAATCTGGTATTATAAATGCTAATTTTCATGCAGAATTTTAGTTCAGAATGATGATCTATGTAGATGTGGCAATTTAGACCCGTTTATAATTGATGGGTCAAGTTGGATTATACTGTCTCCAACAGGTCAACTGGGTGAACTTTAAAACCTTAGCTCAAATGTTAACAGGAACTTTTTCAACTCACAAATCACCCAAAAGTGTATTCACAACACATAAAAGTGTAAAACTTCCATGACTGTTCTATTTCAAAAAAGTTTTATCATTGTAACAATACAGTTTTTGCAAAAAAAAAATTAAGAGCAAAGTACACAGATGGTCCCTGCGGTTTACCCAAATTTGGATTTAGTCCCTAGCTTTCCAAAAGTACACAGATGGTCCCTGTGGTTTGCACTTTGTAACGCATTTAGTTCCCAGCCAACAAATCTAAAGGTTTTTGTAGGTCCATGTTAGGGACTAACTGCGTTACAAAGTGCGAACCACAGGAACCATCCATGTACTTTTGAAAAAAGCTGGGGACTAAATGCATTACAAAGTGCAAACCACAGGGACCACCCGTGTGCTTTTGGAAAGCAAGGGACCAAATCCAAAAATTTGATAAACCACATGGACCATTTGTGTACTTTACTCAAAGATTAAAGTGTGGGCTGGCCCGAACCATTTGGGCCCATACCTTATTTGCCCGTTATACCAGTTTTTTGCCTCTAATTTCTAGAACCAAATGTTTTTATATGTTATCCAGAAAAATCAGAGCTTACTCAAATTCAGTGATAAAAATAGTTTTTTGACGCTTGGTAATCTGGTTTCGTATCTCTTGAAGGTTTGTTGATATTGACCTTGACATAGCAATGGAACGGGTTTTGAAGAGACATATAGAAACTGGTAATAACCTTTTTTTCATGATTCACATGCGTATGCATATATGAAAGATTGTTCCGGTTGTAATAAATGTGTATTATTTTGATCGTTTTGTTAGGTGTGGGTAGAACTCCAGAAATCGCCAAACAGCGGGTAAGCTATGAACTAGTGGTGGCTTATATATTATCTATAAGAGGACAAACCATAAAATCAAAAAAATAAATAAAAAATAAAAAACTAAAGAAAACTGTTTACATGCAGATTGAGTACAATGACAGACCAAATGCAGAACTTGTTTTGAAGTCTAAGAAAAATGCAGATTTGATAATCAAATCCGTTTCTCTTTGAAGGTAAAACTCAACTTTTTGCGATGCAAAGGTTCTGTACCGAACATGCACATATATATTTATATGTGTGTGTGTGTATTAAGTTTGATGTGAAATGGTTGAAAAGATGAACGAGAGACCGCACGTTTTTGTTAAAAATAATTCAGTTTTGCATTTCTTGGGTTTATTGGGCTGATAGGTCAAAATTGTTGTATATTTACAGCCTGCAAATTATTGAACTGTATTGAGTTACATCAACAAGATTCTCTACTGCTCAAACTTAGTTGGGTTGGGTATCTGGTCTAGACGGTTCGGATCAAATGGTAAAATAAATTTGGGCTGGTCAACACGGGTTGGGCCCAAGACCAAGTGAGGAGGAACTAAGGAAGAGCGGAAAGAGCCCGCTTAACTTTAGCTCAACGATAAAAGAAGGAAGATCCAACCTTCGACGAGAATTTGAACATAACCATAAAAAACCATAATGAAAAATCTTTGATCTGCAACTATGATGTGATGAAAATAATACAATATGATCTTTGAAAGTCACTAAAAATGGCGAAACTGATTGATGTTCAGCGGTTGGTTTTTGAGTATGGATTATTCGAATTTAAAAATATATGAGACTGGATTCAATTTAGAATTTGACAAATTGATTCTAATTCTATATTTGAATTCGGCTCCTATTTGGGTTGATTTGGATCGACCGAATTATTTTAAAATTTATATATAGAGTTAAATACCATTTTAGTCCCTGTGGTTTGGGCTATTTTGTCAGTTTAGTCCAAAGGTTTTATTTTTCGTCTCTGGTTTCAAAAAGGTTTCAGTGTTGCCATTTTAGTCCACTGGGTTAACTTCATCCTTTTTTTTGTTAACAAGAAGGGCATTTCGGTCATTTTATATGTAATACTGTTAACTAGAAGGGCAATTCGGCCATATAAAATGACCGAATTGTCCTTCTCATTAACAGAAAAAATGGATGAAGTTAACCCAGACTAAAATGGCAACGGTGAAACCTTTTTGGACCCACAGTCAAAGTCATTGTAGTTAAGGTGTTGTTCCCCTTGAAGTCAAGGGTTCGAGGCCCGCTGAAAACGGATTTGGTATACAAAAGAAAAAAGAATAACCTTGCAAAATTTCTTTTTATTTAAATCCTTGCTTTTGTTATTTACCAACTATTTCTAGAATGTTTGTTATGTTGACCAAAACAAATATTTCTGTTAGTGTCGTTACTCTGACCGTATTAATGTTTTGATTATGAATGTAGCCTATAAATAGAGATTTATATGTAATGTTTGTGAGAACTTTAAAAATATTGGTTGGTTTTCACCCACTTGGGTTTTGTATAAATGTTTGCTACAATGTATCTAGCATTTCTTTATGTTTCAATCCCGCGCTAATTTTTGAGAATGTTGACGTAAAATTTAGACGTGTTCTAATACACTATTGTTGTATGGATGAGGGTTGTTCATTAGCTTGACCCATATGGATGGCGGTTCGGTTCAGTTAGCACCCTTAAACAAAATCATTTGATTCTTTCTGTTAATGATTCTAAACAAACTGCATTTTTGGGGCACGATTTCTTAGGTTGGATCCATATTGATGAAATTGACATGAAACGTAACATGGTGAATTTGTAGAACATGATTTATAGTTTTGCATATAAGAATATAATAACATATGTCTGTTTGGCGAATTGGAAATAAATAATCACACCTAACTTAATTTGGTCGATAATAATCTCAAGTCAGTTATTGGCCGATAATAATCCGACCTGGTCATTTTTTTTTGTAAAATAGTCCGCCGTTAAAATAGCTTAACGGAGTTAAGTTTTTTCCAAATTACAAACTGATGTTTTAGGGTTTTTAATCAGAACGAGGATACGAGTCTATTGATAAAAACTTGCCTCGAAATTGTGCTCGAAATAGTTTGATTTTTGTTAGAGTTAACTTTCGTTTTGCTCCCTGTGGTTTGGTCATTTTAACGATTTTGCTCCAATAGTTTAAAAATAGTCATTTTCCTCCCTGATCTTTCGAGTTTGTCGCCAGTTTGCTCCCTGGCTATATTTTATTCGAGAAGAAATCGAGAAGAAATGTTTTACGAACTGAGCTAAAGAGGTACTTAGGGTTAGTTAAGGTGAAACGATCTTGAGTAAATGAGGGGGGAAGAAGGTTGAAGACGGTAACCGTCTAATAGAACAAGTAAGAGAATTATCTAAAGGTTCTCTCGTGGCTAGCACGAGTCATGACTTAACAAGGAAATTGGATAGGGGTTAGTGTAAATGAAAAAAAAAAAAAAAAACGAAGGAAGTTTATAAACAAAGGACGGTGAGTGAAAGTCATTTTTTTAAAGGATGGAGTCCATAATTTGGTGAAACATAAAGGACAAACATTGTTTTTAAAGGATGGAGTCCATAATTTGGTGAAACATAAAGGACAAACATTGTAATTTAGTCATTATAAAATGATGTATGAGAGATGTGACATCTGTGCTTGTGTAATCGTTGTATAACTCTAAATAGTCCAATTATCAATAAAACAATGTGATTTGATCCCAATGTTTGTTTATTTATGTTTGACATTTTGCACGTTTTGATTTTGTTCGATTTCAAACTCTATATCGCTTTCTGGAAAGTTATACGCAAACTGATGCGTAAACGTAATCAGTTTAACACGACAAACACTCCGGAACATCAGCATATGCTTAACATACCTTAAATAACCTTTACATAACTTAGAAATAAGTTTTGGAGGGTTTGGTATGGCAAAAACAAGTTTATTCGCTTACAGGGACTATTTGCGACAAACTGCGAAAGTCTGTCGATTCGTATAGTAACGTACATTCCGGAACATGATCATAAGTTAAATATACCATAAAAATCCTTTACATAGCTTAGAAATAGGCTTTGAGGGGTTCGGTATGCAAAAATAAACTTATTTGATCAATAGGGACTAAAAGCGTCAAAAAGTGCATAAGTTTGCATTTACGCGCAAATCTTACGTCCTGAACATATCCGGACATCCAAAAATTTTTGTAATCATTAAAATATTTTATTTTTGTGATAGGAATGCTAAAATTCCATTCGTTGCGTAATTTGGATCGTTTTTCGCGTCTGTTCGAGTTTCGTCGTAATTAACCGAACAACGAGATCGTACGACCAAACTAACCGACATCCATGATATTTTCAAGCATATTTCATGCCCCCTATACTTTAACATCCTTGTAGAGCCTTGAAATTGGGTTAACGGGGCTTAAACGCGTCGAAAATCAAGTTTTGAACTTCAAGGGCTTGTTCTGCCAACAATTGAAAGTTTCTGTTCTGGAGTCCTGGCGGGGCGCGAAGCCTGAAGGCTTTGCCTTCGCGGCCCGCGACAGCTGGATATGGGCAGAATCCTGTTTTCAGCAAACAGCAGCTGTTCCTTGGGTTTTATTCATGGTTTTTCAATACTATAAGCTGGTTTTTGAGGTCCCATAGTATTCTAAACAGTGGGTCCCACATGTAGGGCCAAGATCAACTCTCAAAACACTTTGAACGATCTTAACGATTCTCGATTTTCTATATAAACCGACCAAATTTCATTTTCAAACTTGCTCATTCAGAATTCTCTTCTTTTTCTGCTCATTTGGAGCTATCCCTTCTGGTTGAAGGCTCCAATCTTCAAGTTTTCTTGTTCTTGATCCAAGCTTGGACCCTTTGTAAGTCTCCTTCATGCTTGGTTATGCATTTCAGGCATGAAAGTCAAACAGTGTTTGACTTTCTGCTTTGACCAGGTTATGGTCAACACAAAGTTCGTTTGAACTTTGCAACGTGAGCGTAATCACGATGGTTATAGTCCCTTGTGACTATATGTAGCACCCTTCTAATTACTACTTGAATTTAATAAAAAATCATACAATTTTATATAAAAGATGTCCAACTATAACATAAGTTCCATAGATAAAGTTCATAAGTAGCAAAACATTAGTCGACTAACGAGTAATTCAAACATTCATAAGTTGTTTAGCAAATAGTTTACATTTCCAAAACAATGGCTATTAGAGTTAGATAACGCGGAAGCTTCAAAAGTTGTGTTCGGTTCTTCAAAACTTGCTTGACCGCCATCCGTATTCTTGCAATACCTAGAAACTGAGATGTTTACATTAAAACTGGTATTAGAATTCTTAGAAATATTAAGTAATCGAAACTACGATCAAAACGGATTCGATTAGCTTTAAGATGCAAAAATTTACAAAAATTTCAGGGCTCTACCGTAACTTACGGTACGGTAGTCACTTGATATTTCTGGTCTACCGTAAATCAGTAGATATCCACCGTAAGCTTCTGATCTCTACCGTAAGTTACGATGAACACCGTAACTTACGGTAGTCTTTGCAAGTCTATGTTTTTGACTGATTTGATTATAAGGCCCAAATCAATTCTTGGATTTCTCATTCTTACAAACCAACATGTTAAATTCTCATCTTCTAATATGTCATTTATCAACAATAACAAAAGACCAATCTTACTATATCACGAAGCATTCGCCACGCATTAATCGATTATTCGACCCGTTTGGCTCATCTACGGAATACTCCATTATGATGACTACCAACAAGTTGTAACCAATCCTGGTTTTATTAATCAATATAGCGAACATTATCGCTTCAAATTAAGACAACCTTTATTCTACAATTCACTATATTTATGCAAATTATCAAAATTTACCCAATGTAACGAGTCAAGTTACATACCTTTAGTGCACGCCCTTCAAACGCAAGTCGCCACCGGCTTGTCCGCTTGGAGCTCCAGTATCTTTTCCTATAGAGTTCAACCAAGACATGTTTAGAACTCTTTTCAATTCATAGTTCGCATATTTTGCCGAAACATCACAATTATTCGGTTTAACTAAAATTTTCAGATTTAAGCCTTCATTGAGGCATTTTTACGAACACTTTAAGGGCAGAAATTTACACTATATATTATCAAGTTCACGACTTGTCATGTAGCCCTAAATTTTCATCAATCAACTACCATACATGAACTTTGACCTCTAAAATTCTGTAATCACTTCACATATGTCAAATATTACTAGAACAACCACTATAATCCTAGTGTTTATCATAATCTCACGAAACCCATGAATCACCTTCAATGTGTTCATGAAATTTTCAGAATTTAGGCATGATTTCTCATATTGTTGTCTAGGTTTTACTCCTTGACACTATATCAATCCTATTCTACCCAAATAACAAACATGCATCATCAAATTTCAGATTTCCCAAATTCATGAGAATTTCGAGTAGAGAATTTTCATCAGATTTTACATACCTTGTAACCCTCTTGTGATGAGGATCAGTAATCTATGCTCGATTTTTGTTTTGAAACAGATCTTGACCTTCAATTTTTAGGATTTAAGAGAGTCTAGGGTTTTGAGGAGGAGCTTGGGTCGCCCCTGTCTCCTGGTCGATCTCCACAGAACACAGACAAGGGTGTTTGTGTTTTATTTATTTTATTTTATTAATATTAGTTTTCATTTTAACACTTTTGGCCCTCCAACTTCCATTCTTTATTTGTTTTAACCCTTGACTACTCTTAAGTCTTTAACTAACTAGGTTAGTGTCATTCCTAGTTAGTTTATCTTACTAATTTATTTGCAAACTAATTGCAATTTAAGAAATTTGTATTTTCGGGATGTTACAAGTCTACCCCCCTTAAAAAGGGGTTTCGTCCCCGAAACCAAAGTACGTACCAAATAATGTAGGGTAAAGACGTCGCATCTCCTCTTCGGACTCCCACGTAGTGTCCGAACCTTTCCGATGCTCCCACTTGATCTTGACTTGCTCGATTTGTTTGTTTCGCAAGTGGTTGACCTTTCGATCTAGAATCTCCAATGGTCTTACCGCATAATTCAGGCTATTATCCACCTCGATATCGTCGTAATGGACATAGGTTGTCTCCTCCGCCAGACATTTCCGTAATTGCGACACGTGAAACGTGCCATGTATTCCACTCAACTCTTCCGGTAGCTCTAGGCGATAAGCCACTTTGCCAACCTGCTCGATGATTTTAAATGGCCCGATAAACCTTGGGCTTAGTTTCCCTCTTTTTCTGAATCTAATAACGCCCTTCCACGGGGAAACCTTCAACATAACCCTGTCGCCTATCTGAAATTCAATCGGTCTTCGTCTTTTATCGGGATATGCCTTCTACCTATCTTGGGCTGCTTTCAAATGAGCTCGTACCACTTCAATCTTCTCATTGGTGGCCTGAATTACATCTGTTTGGGCCAATTCGCGTGGTCCCACCTCACCCCAACACACCGGGGTTCTACATTTTCTACCATATAGCATCTCGTAAGGCGCCATGCCGATACTCGAATGGTAACTATTGTTATATGAAAATTCGGCCAAAGGTAGATAAACATCCCAACTTCCACCGAAGTCGATGATACATGCCCGTAACATATCCTCTAGCGTCTGTATTGTTCTTTCACTTTGTCCATCCGTCTGAGGATGGTAGGCGGTGCTAATGAAGAGTTTCGTTCCCATCTGTTCTTGAAAATCTTGCCAAAAGTTTGAAGTAAACCGGGTATCTCTATCCGACACAATAGATACCGGTACTCCGTGACGTGCCACTATTTCGTTTGTATATACCTCGAACATCTTTTCCGAAGTATATGTTTCACGTATAGGAATAAAATGTGCACTCTTTGTCAATCTATCCACAATCACCCATATGGCGTCGAATCCCCGTATTGTTTTAGGTAGTTTGGTCAATAGGTCCATGGTGATATGTTCCCATTTCTAAACCGGGATCTCTAAAGGTTGTAGTTTTCAATAAGGTTTCTGATGCTCCGCCTTGACTTGTAAGCAAGTCAAGCATTTATCCACATATTTCACCACATCCCTCTTCATTCCGGGCCACCAATAATTTTGTTTCAGGTCGTTATACATCTTGATCGCACCCGGATGAACAGAATATTGGGATTTATGGGCTTCATCAAGTAATAGCGCCTTCACTCCACAAGTATTTGGAACCCATATTTTTCCGGATCGAGTCTTCAACCCGTTCTTTCCGTCCGACAAATCTTTTAATTGGCCGATTATTCGTTCCTTCTTCCAGTTTTCCTCTTTTACTGCTTCTACTTGTGCTTTTCGGATACGTTCAAGTATACCCGAGGTCACCACAAGCTGCATCGACCTTACTCGTATTGGGACATAGTCCGCTTTTCTGCTCAGAGCATCCGCCACCACATTTGTCTTTCCGGGGTGGTAATGTATTTCGCAGTCGAAATCCTTCACTGTTTCTAACCATCGTCTCTGGCGCATGTTTAACTCCTTCTGGTCGAAGAAGTATTTTAAGCTCTTGTGATCGGTGAATATGGTGCACTTTACCCCATATAAATAGTGCCTCCATATTTTTAATGCAAACACCACTGCAGCTAGCTCGAGATCATGAGTGGGATATTTCTTTTCATGTATCTTTAATTGCCTCGAAGCATAAGCTATAACTTTGCCCCGTTGCATCAAAATGCATCCGAGCCCCGATAATGAGGCATCCGAGTAAACCACTAAGTCTTCGAATCCGTCCGGCAATGTTAATACCGGAGCTTGAGTTAGCTTCTCTTTTAGCGTCTGGAACGCCCTTTCTTGTTCAACACCCCAAGTGAACTTCTCCTCCTTCCGGGTTAACTTGGTTAATGGCGACGCAATCTTGGAGAAATCTTGACTGAATCTCCAATAGTATCCCGCAATCCCTAAGAAGCTTCTAATTTCCGAAGGGTTCTTCGGGGGATTCCATTTCGACACTGCCTCAATCTTTAACGGATCTACCAATACTCCATCGGCACTTATGATGTGGCCGAGAAATTGCACCTCTCGTAACCAAAAGGCACACTTAGAGAATTTCGCATACAACCTCTCTCGTCTAAGTGTCTCTAACACCTCTTGTAAGTGGTGTGCATGTTCAGCTTCACTTTTTGAATACACCAGAAAGTCATCGATAAACACAATGACTAATTTATCCAACATTGGCTTGCAAACCCGGTTCATGAGATCTATGAAAGCCGCGGGTGCATTTGTTAGTCCAAATGACATCACGAGGAACTCGTAATGTCCGTATCGCGTGCGGAAAGCCGTCTTCGGCACATCTTCTTCCTTGACCTTTAGTTGGTGATACCCCGATCTAAGGTCAATCTTTGAAAACCAGTTCGCACCTTGTAGTTGGTCGAATAGATCATCTATCCTCAGAAGCGGGTATCGGTTCTTTACCGTGAGTTTGTTTAACTCCCAGTAATCGATACACATACGCATCCTTCCGTCTTTCTTTTTCACGAACAGTACTGGTGCGCCCCAAGGAGACACACTCGGCCTTATGAATCCTTTGTCAAGCAGGTCTTGAATTTGGGACATTAACTCTTGTAATTCCGATGGCGCGAGTCGGTACGATGCTCTAGCTACGGGTTTTGCGCCCGGAATCAATTTGATTCCGAACTCTACTTCCCGTTCTGGCGGTATCCCCGGTAAATCTTCCGGAAACACATCTTCGTAATCCCGTACTACCGGTACGTTTTCAATCTTCAGTGATTCCTTCTCGGGCTCATTCGCGTATATCATAAACGCCTTGCATCCTTGCTTCATAAGCTTGTGAGCTTTCAACATCGAGCATATTATGGGGTTACCTCCTTTTTCGCCATAGATAGTGACGTGTTTCCCGCTCGGAGATGTTAGCTTTATCTCCTTACGAAAACACACGACCTTTGCGTGGTGCTGAGATAGCCAATCCATCCCAACGACCACTTGAAACTCCCCCATTGACATTGGGATTAGGTCTATCAAGCATTCTTCATCATCGATGCTTAATTTGCAGCCTCGACAAATGTCACAAACTATAAAACTTTTGTTGTCCCTTATTTCAACTTCTAAGGGCACAAATAATTTCGTAAATACAAATGAAGGATGTCGAATAAATCCATGTGAAATGAAAGATTTATTCGCACCCGTATCAAACAGTATACGTGCAGGAATTGAGTTAATTGTGAATATACCTGAGACCACATTGGGTTCTGTCTTTGCTTCAACAGCAGTAAGTTGGAAGGATCTAGCCTTCGCCTTTGGAGCCTCCGTTGAAGATTCTTTTGTGTCTCCCTTTCCAACCAATTCAGGGCATTCAGACTTTTTGTGGCCGGACTGATAACATTTATACACATGTGCCTACTTGTTACTTTCGTGTTTTTCGTGCTTTCATGACATATACTTGCTATGTTCATTAGTACGCATATAGTACATGATTTCATTTATGCTTTGCTATGTATGTTGATTGAGCATGCTAGCTATAACAACCCTCCAAAATATTTTTCGAAACCCCTAATATATTTAAAATATTACTATTTGTCTTAAAACATACCTCGTATGCGAAAACCGAGCCCTAAATACCTTATGTAATTAAAAATAAAATAAAAACCAAGATTTGGGGTCGCTCGCGGGCCGTGAAGGATTATCCTTCGGCTTACGCGGGGCGCGACCTACTGCCACCAGGCGAAACCCTAGCCCGCCACGTGGCAGGACACCCGGAGAAGCTAGGCTGGTGATTCGACGAAGCTAGGCCCTACACACCTACGTCGCGGGCTGTGAAGGACCCCTGTGTGGCCTACGCGGGGCGCGAGAAATGGCCGAACATGCCCTATAAATAGATGCATTCGGCCGTTCATTTGAATTCGTCCCACAATCTCTTTCTCTCTCAAATTTCTACAGTGTAGGCACTATTCCCGGGCATAATACCCCCTAAATAACGAAGTTCTGCCTCGTTGTAAGTATCATAACCCTAGTTACGTATTAGATACGATGCTCGATTGATCCAGGGTTCCGTAACGGCTGTCGAGGTTCTGCCTGACGTAGTAGTTGGAATGCCATCTCGGGGAGGGTATTACTAATGTAAATATTGGGTTATTATACTAACGCGTGTGCATTTATGTAATTAATAGATAATCACCAAGAAATCCTAAAGGAAAACCCTAAGACAGCAATGTGAGTAATCTCCTTTTTGCAAATTGCTTTTACAAAACCTCACTTAATTAACACTATATTAAATAGTGATTTAGTATTTGTATTCTACAATTATCGTCGGTATGTTGGGGTTTTGTATACAAAATTTGTTACTACATTGTGAGTAGTAACATGACCACAAGTCGGGTTGACAGTACCGTGGGTGATAATTAAAGTAGATGGAAACAAATGTAATTGCGCGACCGCCCTCAATACTGTACAATGGTTTTACTTATCTTAATTAAACTGGGATTCACTCACCAGTATTTCCCACTGACAAAATGTTTTTAAACGCGTTTCAGGTAACAAAATGTGAAAGCCAAACAGAAGCCAGCTGGACAGCATTGAAGGCTTGGAAAAGTGGCTATAAAGTTACCTAAAATAAAGAGATGTTTATTTAAATAAAATAGGGTTTATCCCTATGAAAATGTGTGTACTGAAAACTTGGGATTTTCCCACGTGTTTAATATTATAAAAGTGTGGTATTTTACTCTGATAAAATATTTCCTAACTACGGTCCTGATGAAATTTCCGCTGCCAAAATGATAAACACCGATACCACTGAAACTGGCTGCGGCCGCCCGTTCCTGGGTAATTAGGGGATGAGGGTTGCGACACTAACACATCGATTTCATAAACACATTTGTTTCATATGTTCAATCAGCATATGTACACATTGATTCACATTACATTTTTGCTATGTATGTTCATTTAGCATACTTAGTACATTGTTTTCACATAACATGCTTACCTTTGGTATGACATTTGGTTTGTTTAACGGGTCAAAAATACATTCATTATCACTGATCACGCCGCTCGGTAGTATGTAGTGGTACCATAGGAATTGACAACTCCCATCCCTGGAATCCTAGGTTTGTTTGGACGTAAGGGATGACAAAATCCGATATACATAATTGATAAGCCTTTAACTTGTTTAAGGGTTTGTCTGTCAGTCGCAAGGCTTGAATGTATGCGATAAACATTACCACATAGATGTTTGTATCAATATAGCATTGAATTGTTTCTGCAAAACATAACATTTTGATTTAAACTCAGATTTAATCAAAAGCTTTGTTTTGTACATTTTACATACGGGGTTGAGTAAATTCTTTTATTCATCGTACATAACATTTGATTTTACATAACATTTGATTATACATTGACATTTTACATACGAGGTTGAGTAAACACCTTTTTATTCACCATGCATGATATTGTTGTTACTTGACAATTACTTTACAAGACATTTTGGTGGTTTATTTATAAGTGATTTAAATAACGAAACGTGTGTAATATGATAAACGCACGGTGGATACGCCGCTGGTACTTCCTATATATAAATGCTTTTATGATATTACATATTGTAGCGTTATCAAAACCATTTAGACAAAGACATGATACATTTTATACAAACGACACATTTTCACAAGACATTGATTTTCAAACGACATATTTTATACAAACTCAATTTACTTGGTTATTCAATTAAGTAATTAACCTTACACCTTTCTTTTATATCATCTGATTTTGTTATCGATTTTCGTATGATTTATAAAAGAAAACATTTTTATAAAGTTCATGACTACTTTTTGTTAAAACCTTTCTTTTAATTACAAGTCATAAACCTTTCATTAACAAAACCTATGTATCTCACATGCATTTTTATGCTGACGTACCTATTTTCACATGTGTTTTCAGGAGCTAATGCGTAGGGTTGATCGTGATTTACTTAGGCGGACTTGGCCCTTGGTGACAATAAAAAATGCAAGACTAGTATAATTTATGTTATGTTTTCTTTGTTTTAAGACAATGTAATCAATGTTAATAAATAAAACGAAATTTTAAATGCCAAGGTTGTGAAACAATATTTCTGTCGCTCTACTCCCCAACATTTCCTCCGCGGTTTGTTGTTTTACGCGGTCGGGGTGTGACAAGAGAGGCTAGTTGTTTATGTAACGAGATAGATGTAAATGAGCTATAAACCTAGTAAAACTTTTAGTATTTTGGTCAAAATGGGTATGGTTTAGAACGAGTTCAAGCAAAAAGAAGCTCACAGCATAACAAACCATTTAAAAAATATATCACATTGGTTTGTGTCAAAACTGTTCAGACTTAAATTTCATTGTATTGAAATTAGTAACTTCAGAAGAAAAAAAATGAAAATGAATTCATCCACTATACTTATTTTTATGGCGGCTGGTGGCTAAGGGTATTGATAGCAGTGGTGGACCCTATCAGATAAGACAATAGTGGTGGCGACAATGGTGACCGTAATTATAGTGCCGGTATAGGTGGTTGAGAAGGTGTTGACGGTGGTGGTTGTTGGTTACAGTGATGATATTGTTGGCGCTAATGGTGTCGACAATTGTTGCGGTGGTGGTATTGGTTGCGTCAATTGTGGCCATATTAGGTGGTCAAGGTGAAATAATGGTATGGCTACGTGTTGCTCAGTCATTTGAACATATTTTAAATTAGCAAGTGTTTTTATCAGTAACCTATTTTAATCGGTTGTTTAAGCTAAGTCTATTATTTAAAATAAGATTGGTGTTTATGAAACATACTTTATAAATAACTTTTTTTAAAAGTGATATCATATTATAAAATTTGCTTAACAAAATGCTAACAATAATAATTTGCATACCCGACAAAAAGGATTAATAATATCAAAAGAAATCAAACACAACACCTTTCACTTTACAAAGCAATATATGATTTGATAACAATTTATAAATAACATATTTAAAAAGTGTATCTTCATGTTCTGGAAGACTGGAAGCTCATGTTCCCCAGGCAATATATTGTGTAAATTATTTTATCAGAACCTTAATTAGTATAAAACAATTTTTAATTAGTGTATAATAAGGTCAAAGAGAATTTTAAATCGTAACTTGTAAACTAATTTTTAAGAAAAAAGAAAATTTATTTTGCAATCATAGTTATATTATCTTAAATAATTAAAAATGTCGTATTATCAATACATACAATCACAAGATTGATGACGTAAGGGAATAGGGAAATCACATGGTTGGCCAAAAGTGGCGGCCATGTTTAATATTTTTTTTTATATATAAAATAGTTATTTATAAGTCCCGTCAAATTACGATTTTATCCTCTGTTTAAAATTACGATATTGCTCCAGCTCCAAATTAAATTTATACTTTGCCTCCCGGCTTAAGTCTACGATTTTGCCCTCTGTTAAAAAATACGCTTTTGCTCGCCCTCGGTAAAAAAATTACGCTTTTACCCTCAGCGAAAATAACGTTTTCGCCCCAGTTCAAAAAAAAAATTTGTTTTTCCCCCCGGTTCAAAATTACAATTTTACACCAGTTTATTATTTTATATCTACTTTAAAATTACGGCTTTGTCCACTGTTTAAAATTACGTATTTGCCCTCAGTTCAAAATAAATTTATGCTTTTGCCCACATCTAAAACTTATGAACTTCCACTCGGTGCAAAATTACGATATCACCCTCATTTCAAAATTACGTTTTTGCCCCCATTGCAAAATAAAAAAATGGTTTTCCCCAAGCTAAAAATTAGGATTTTACCCTCGGGAAAAAAAATTTGATTTTTTCCCCAAGTAAAAATAAAAATATGACTTTGCCCCCATCTAAAAATCGTGTTAAAAAGCTGCCTAACACTATTTTTACTATTTCTTTCTAGCAAAACTATAGTACTGTTTTTTTAATTGGTTGAGAATTATTCGGCCATCGCCCCGCAACGCGGGCGGGGCATCACCTAGTTAATATACAAAAGTTAGTTAATCGTTAATTATACAATTCCATGTGAATTAAGGAAAAAATTACGGGAATAAAAGGCAAGAGCCTCTATCAAGTGAGCTAGCTCCACATTGGCAAGACAAATTATTTAAAAGTTGGTATATATTATTTCACATTCAGCTTTTATACAGTTCAAGCATTTTTTTACGACAACTCATAGATATATCGTGTCAAACGCGACCTGTTAAGACACAAAGACGATAAGACATGAACACGAAACAGGTAAACACGAAATCTTATCGTGTCAGTTTTTCCAAACATGAACCTGATAATAAACAGGTAACACGAACATAACCTGTTAAAACACGAAAAAACATAGAAGCGTATTATACAACCTGTTAAAACATGAACATGACCTATTAATACACAGAACGACTTGTTAAGACACAAACTGGCCCTGGAGGGGTGGAGTGTGGAGTCTAGGTCTGGCCTATCGTGTCGGACACGACCTGTTGAGACACGAACACAAAATAGGTAAACACAAACACGCCACGAAAATTAGCATGTCTTATCAAGTCAACCAGTTTCAGACACGAAACCTGTTAAGGATCAAACACAAACCTGTTAAGGATCAAACACAAACCTATTAAGATCGTGTCGTTTCATGTTGTGTTTTCGTATTCGTGTCTGAAATGGCAAGCCCTAACTGAACCCAACCCCTCACCCACAAAGATCTATCTTTATGCTCACAAACTGATATAATATAGCATAAATATATTTTACAAATAATGTTTGTTTATAGCTTTGTTGATGATCATAACTTGGAAAAAATCATAATCAATACTATTTAATGCACTTTGCAAAGCATTAAAAGACATTCATTGTCCCGTGTTTTGAACGTAATATTTGTGGGCCCGACCATTATAGCTGTACCAGCTTGTACTACATGCAACAACACATATACATACATTCAAAGGTAAACGTACTAATTAAAGAACATCTCTGGATTGGGCCCAATGTAACTGGGCCAGAGGGGACAAAAGGAGAACGAATAAATAAACATGGGCCCAAGCTCATTTAAGTTAAAATCCTTTGCACGTGTTGCCACTCAACCATTAATATCCATACAGCTAAATTACAACTTTACGTGTCTATCAAACAATTTTTTTAAATCCAGTTTTTATACTGTATCAGGATGGACTCAGAAACGGTTTAAGTGGGTGTATCGGACGGTTCAACTGGGTGTACCAGACGGTTCAACCAGTACTACCGACCGGTTTGAACCAGTTTTTAAAACATTGCTATCGATTATTATAAATAAGTGGGTGTACCAGGCGGTTTAACCGGCTGTACCGGTCGGTTCAACCAGTACTACCGACCGGTTTTAAAACATTGCTATTAATTATTAGAAGTAAGAAATTCAAATGAAGATGATTAATAAGTTGGTTGTGTGTGGGCACACATTTGATATGATGCTTAAAATGTAGGAAGCACTACAACTTTAACTTGTACTTAGCTTGCCCAAATGGGAAGATTATGTTAATAAAAAATATTGATTTATTCTTATTAAATTTGAACATATAAATATAAGTTTTAATGATATATACACATACATGTGTGTAGTTAATTGGTTGTTGGTTTGTCTTCATGATTTAAGTTTAATAACACGCCAAGATGAGTCCAAACTAACTATAAGTAAAATGAATGAGATATAGATAATTATTGTTAAGGGTATGGTTTAAAATTTATTGGGATTTAAAGTTTATCTCACATTAGTGGAAGAACAATACCTAGAGATTTCAACCGAGTTATAATAAAGATTTTTTTAACGACAAATTTGAATCACTGACGGACCACTAGAGTATTATCGTGCCACTAGCGAAACCACCCGACCATATCCATCTCCACCAGGCAATAATGTTTATACACCAATTCAGGAGTAAACCTGAAGAAACACTGAACTAATTAAGGGATTGATCAGTTTGGTTTATGTTTCTACCATGATGGTTAATCTTCTTTATGGTTTCCTGAGCTCCTTAATGACTGGGTCATCTGCAAAACAGAACACCGTTACTCGTTAATAGGGGAATGTGGGGGTTTCCCTCTTAACCGGGCTCCGGCGTGAGAATAAGCGACTGCTTTGAGAGATAATTAAGTATTAAGAGTGAGAGTAGAGGGAATGGAGTGTTTTAACCTGTGAAGTGATGTCTCTATTTATAGCCGGAGAGGTGTAAGAGGAGGTGGGCTGATGGGCCTTGGGCCGGAAGGCGACAACATAGAGGATATGCTCCTTGTCTCACTGGTGTCGACCGTTAGTGGCTTCTGGGAGCTTTCTGGGGCTGGCGCAATGTGATTGGAGCCACGTGTCACTGTTGTCGGCCTGGCCGCCCTTCTGCCATCAGTAGGTAAGTGGAGATCGTGGGGCAGTTGTCTCTGCCCTATGATTGATGTCATGTAGGCGTCCTTAAGTACTTTTTGTCTCCTGCATGTCAGATGATCGTGGAGCACGATTGAGCAGAGCCAGAAGGACGCTGATTGGCTCTTTTCTTCTGCCACTTGTACCTTGTGTACTATCTGGAGCAGCCTTGCGCTGCTTCCCCGTGCGATTCTTGCTGAGCACGTAACCAACCCGCGCGGGGTTTGGGTGACTGAGTGCTCCTTCAGCATGCTAAGTGCTGCTATCGGAGCTTCTTGTCGTCTAGGTCTTGCGCGGCGTAAAATAGAAAATGATGTAACTCGCGCAAGGCTCGTGGTAGGAAGTTTTTCGAATAAGGAGTATGGTCCCGCGCGCAACCTTGGCGAAGGTTTGCGCGTCTTTTTTGGGACCATACCCCTTCAAGTCCCCCCAGTCCAGTGCTGCACCATGCGCGAGGAAAGTGGTTGGAGCTCTGGACTTAGAAAAAATAAAGTTGAAGAAAATGCTTCCTTGATTTTGGTAGACGTGGCGCGTGTAAACTTTTATTGGTTACAACGGCGCGACTACCAAGCTTGGTTCCAGGTGAGTTATTGCCTTTCTGTGTAAGCGCGCAGGGTTATTAAGGCATTGGTAACACTGCGCGGCCTTAGTAGCTTTTGCATGAAGCCTGTTGTAATTTATGGCGGGAAAACCTTCGAAATTTGAACTCTGACAAGTTGGTGAGAAACGTCATTGATGGTGACGTTTGAGTTGACCTGTTACACGGCTGTCATCAAGTTGTCTCTGACGGTTGGTCATTCCGTCAGGAGAGTGAGTTCCACGCGCGCGTGATAATCGTCGTTCCGGGATTCCCGCCTTACGTGTCATCTTCTGATTGGTCACGCACGCGGCGATCTCGGCACGTTTACCCATCGCATTAAATGCGATGGGTATATATATCTGAGGAGATGTGGGAGGTCATCACTTTTCTCTTCTATTGCTATCTTTCTCTCCATTCGTATATCTCTTCAAATCTTCAAGCTTTGTAGCAGATCTTCAAGATCTTTCTTCGTATCTTCAAGTTCTTCAAGAAAACTTGAATCTTTATTTACTATGGCTGAAGAACATCAAGAGGATATTCCCGGGGAGGAAGGCCCTGTTCCCCTTCTCCGGTGGGATCCGGGTCTTTTTGAGCAGATCACAAGGAGTTTCTGGTTTCCACCGGAATGGGACGCTAAGTACCCCGGTCAAAACCAGACGGTCGCCGATGCACCGCCGGGGTACATCACGTTATTTGAAGACTTTTTTCATCAAGGCAACTTCCGATTGCCGGTGACGAATTTCGTGGGTCAAATTCTCCAGTTTTATGGGTTCCATACAGATGAGTCCACCGGGTATGGTGAGAGTTCGACATTTTGAGTTTTTATGTCGATCTCATGAAATCGTGCCGACGGTTGAGAGGTTTAGGGCATTCTACCAGCTTATCCGGAATATGGGCTTCTTCTCGTTCGCCAGTCGAGGGGCTGCGAAGAAGATACTATTGAACCCTCCGAAGAGTTTCCATGACTGGAAACCAAAATTCTTCTATATTCGCGAGGAGGTGATCCCAATCGCTATGACATTTCGTGTCTGGTCTGAGCCGATTGTGAAGGAAGATCTGGCGATCCCCAAGACTGAGGCTTGGTATCAGAAGCTTACTGCTACCCCAAACCGCGTGTTTGGTGAGAACGTCTTGGTAGCGGCGCAGATGAGCGATCAATGGCAACCTGACAGCGAGGAGGTTCCCGTTTTGATGATCGACGATAGAGGTTAGTAGCTTCCTTGTGTTGATTTCCTGTTTCGTAACTTGTGTTTATTTATAAAATTTTGTGTGTAAAGGTGTATCTGTATCAAGCTGCCTTCGCCACCTTTGGTGGTTCCATGGGCGTGCGCTCTCTCCAGGTTGGAGAAGAGCACTGGTATGAACAGATTAAGGGCAATTTTATGTACCCGGTTGTTGATGCCTTCGCCTCGCCGCCGACTGCAACCGAAGGTGCGCACATACCTAAACCTCGACCTTTGCGCTCTGTGACTTCTGCTGGGAAAGAGGTTGTCTATCTTTCCAGCGAGGAGTCTGTAGGGTCTTCGAACGGGGAGCTAAGTTCGTGGTCTAACGTCTTTGCAGGTGTGTTGCGCGACCTGGGTATCGACCCTGAAGAGAAGAAGAAGAAACCCTCTAGGAAGAAGAAGGTGGTCAACCTTGAGTCAGAGGTTATAAGCAAGGAGGGCGGGGGTAGCCGCGCAGCTGCTGGTGTTGCTGATAAAGGTACCCTTCGGCTTCGTCAGAGTGACTTGAAAGATTATGTGATAATTAGTGACTCATTTGAAGGCTTGTCGCGCGCAGGCAAGAAGAAAACTGGAGCAGGTGGCTCAAGAAGTGAAGGTAGTGCGGGTTCTCGCAACCCGGATGCTGGTGCTACTCCTTCCTCTGTTGCGCATGAGGAAGCGGAAGAAGAAGAAGAGGAGGCTGCTGAAAGGTTGATCATCAGAAAAAGAGTTAGAAGCGAAACCACAGCTGGTGTGTCAGCTGCGCCCGGAGCTGGTGAGGTTCCCTTGATTGGGAAACGGAGCAACTTGCGCTCGCTTTACAAAGTTTCTCCGGGTTAGTTCTTTAGTTACGTTAATTCTGTTACCTCCGCTCTTTTTAACACTTGGTTTTTGCAGAGGTTAAAAAGAAAACCCCCGAGAAGGGTGTGGTGTTTGTAGACCCCCTGGAGCCGGCGCACAAGAGGCCTAAGGTTACCGTTAAACCCTTTAAAACGGTGGAGTCTGAGAAGGCAAAGCATGCTGAGGTCGAGAAGGAGAAAACTGCTGCGACGGAGAAGCACGCGTATGAGGAAGACAAGAGGAAAGCTGATGAAGAGCGTAGGAAAATTGAAGACAAACGGAAGAAGGCTGAGGAAGAGAAGAGAAAGGCGGATGAGGAGAAGTCAATGCGAGCTCAGCAGGAGAAAGAGAAGAAAGCTGCTGAAAAAGAGAAGGAGAAATCCGCTGCTGACAAGTCTGTTGGGATCTCTACTGGAAAAGGCGCAGTTTCTGGTTCGGCGGCTGGTCAGGGTGGTGTAAAACATGGCGCGCCACCGCGCTCTCCGATAGGCCCCCGGGATACTGTGGGGGATATTTATTACAAGTCTTACACGGAAGAGAGCCATGGTGACGCTCCGCACCAACCGCCATGGGGCTTGAAGCAAAAGGATACCTTCCTCGAATTCACGCCTTGCCGTGACTGGTTGCTGAATTCTATTCCTCCAGGTGAGGTTGATCGCCAAAGAGCGCGCACCCACAGCGGGTTATATCATGCTTACGTTGTTGGCGAGGCCAACACCCGCGCTGCTAACCAGGAGATTGTTCGCGAGTGGCGAACACTGGTTAGGGAGAGGGATGATTGGGAGAAATACCGCGATCGGATATTAAGGCGTGCCACTGAGTTGGAAAAGTCTAGAACTGCTTTTGACGAAGAGAGAGCGAAATTCGAGGCTGACCGGAAATCCGAAGAGTGGGGGCGCGAGGGCCTGAGAAGCAAGCTTCAAGCTGCTGAACAGCAGTTGGCTAAGGAGAAGGCTGAGTTCAAGCGCATATGCGAGAAAGACAATGAGCGCGCGTTCGCGGCTCGTAACAAGATTGTCGACCTTGAAGCCCAGGTTGCTGAGCTAACAGCGAAGGTGGAGGATGCGCAAATTGCGCAAGCTGCTAAAGAGCAGGCTGAGGTTCGAGAAACTTCTTATTCCGTTTAATACTTTTGTTTAATACTTTTGTTTAGCAAGTTAACTGAGACTTTTATCCCTTACAGGTCGAATTGGCTGAGGTAAAGGCACAATTGTCTGGCAAAGACAAGGATTTGACTGCTAAGGACGTCGAGATCGCTGAGCTGAAGCGTCGTTTGCGAGAGCAAATTGAAAAAATCGAGTCCTTGGAGATCGATCTCGAAGCTGAGAAGGTTAAGGCTGCCACTGCTGAAGAGGCCAAACACAAAGCTGAGGAGGCGCGAGACATTAGCACCACTGCTCTTAATGTAGCGCAAAATAACTACTCCGAAGCTCAAGGTATCGTGGATACTTTGGTATCTAAAGCCGAGTGGTTGCGCGGGCGCGGAATGGTGCTGGTATGATTCTTCTTGACCTTGTTTTGATTTATTGAAACCTGCTGGCTTAAGTATTGCGTTTGTTGTAGATGGCCAACTCCATCCTAAATGCTGGAGAATTGGATAAGGCTGTTGCGGCCGTTATAGATGCTTCCCTCGCAGTTGGTCACCGTAAAGGCTATCTTGAATGTGCGCAACATGCTACAGTTATGCTTGGACAGGAGTTCGACACTAGTCATTGCTCAGTGACTGATGAAGCTGAGGCTGAGCTAGCTCGCGCTGAACATGGTTATGATCATCTATCAATTCCGGTGATGAATTTGGTTACTGATGCGCTGAAGCATGATGACTGGTGTCAACGGCTGAAGAATATCCTTGACCCACCGGAGACCGTTGAGCTTTCGGATGGGGAGGAAGCTGCGGGTGATGATGGCGATGGTAAAGGTGATGGTGATGGTGATGGTAAAGGTGATCATGACGATAGCTTTGAATAGGCTAGTCCTTTTAGGCTCTGTGCCCTGTAATTTTTCCTTGGAAGTTTTGAAATGTAAACCTTTGCGTGGTTACGCTTGTTTCTGATCAAATGAATGACACTCTGTTTTAGTGTAACTGTTGCGCGGTCGCGCTTGTTTTAAATATGATGCTCGTTTATTTTTTTCCGTTACAATTATTGCACTGTTGTTAGAAACTTTGGTTAAGTTAGCGCGAATAAATGTAAGTGTGGCTCTTGTGTGAGTATAATTGCCCGGTCTCGCGCTATGTTCGCGGAGGACCTTGGAGGCGTAAGTCGAGAGCTCGTAAGCTACTGGAGTGTTTTCGTGCTAATCAGAAGTTTAACATGCATTTGTAACGAAAAAAGTAATGGAAAACATGTCGTATGCTTTCATTGACTTGGAAACAGGCGCTTAGGCCAACATACATTGCTTGTAACGTAAAGGGCGTGTAGCCAGCATAGGAAATTAAAGGCGCGTGGCCAACATTAGTGGGTAGAGGCGCAAGGCCAAGATTAATTACATGTAGCATTTGCGCAGTTGTTGCGCATTCCACGTTCGCGGGATGATGTGACCGTCCAGGGTGCGCAATTTGTAAGCCCCTTTTCCTAGCACCTCGTGAACCAAGTATGGGCCTTCCCATTTGGGTGCTAGTTTTCCTGGGCGTTCAGCATTTGACGCTTCGTTGTCTCGGAAGACGTATTCTCCTGGATTGAAGGTACAGATGCGGACTTTCGCGTTGTAGTACCTTTCCAGTTGTGTCTTGTACTTGGCTTCCTTAATTCGCGCAATTTCGCGCCTTTCTTCTAGCAAATCCAAGTTAAGACGACGCTCTGCCTCGTTGTCGATTGCGTTGACTGCTGTCAAGGGCGGAGAGGGCAGGCCAACTTCTGCCGGGATAACCGCTTCTGAGCCATAGACTAGGCTAAAAGGGGTTTCGCCGGTACTTGTCTTCGGCATGGTTCGGTGAGCCCACAAGATACTCGGGAGCTCATCCACCCAGCCACTTCGCTTTGTGCCCAGTCGGGCCTTTATCCCATCGACGATACACTTGTTCACACTTTCAACCTGCCCGTTGCCTTGAGGATGCGCAACGGAGGAGAAAGTGTGTTCGATTTTCATCTCTTTCATCCACTTCTGGAGGTCCTCAGACGCAAAGTTGGTGCCGTTGTCAGTTACAATCTTGAGTGGTAGGCCGAATCTGCAGATGATGTGTTCCTAAATGAACTTGCGCACCATCATGGCTGTAGTTGAAGCGAGGGCTTTGGCCTCCACCCATTTTGTGAAGTAATCGACGGCCACTATTATAAACTTGATGGCGCCAGGAGCCTCTGGGAAAGGTCCCACCATATCAATTCCCCACTGCTGAAAGGGCCACGCAGTGGATACGGGAATAAGATCAATTTTTGGGCGCAGGGTTTTTGGAGAATGTCGCTGACAGGAGTCACATTTGCGCAACTCCTTCAGGGCATCGACGTGCATCCCTGGCCAATAATATCCGGCGTTCATAATTTTCGCAACAACCATGCGTGGTCCTGCATGGATGCCGCAGATCCCTTCGTGGATCTCCCTAATCAAGTAATTTGCGTCTTGGGGGTCCACGCTGCGCAGTAATGGCCCCAAGAAGGACTTGCGGTATAAGATACCACCATTCATTTCGTAATGCAGGGCCTTGTTTTGAATCTTCCTTGCCTCTGCTTTGCTCTCAGGGAGTACTCCTTCTTGCAAATATTGAATTATAGGGGTCATCCAGGATGGCTGCCCTATCTCAATCACGTTGACTTGTCGTAACAGAACTGATGGATTCTTGAGTACTTCAATCCTTACATCTTTGGCGAGATGTTGAAAGGAGGTTGAAGCCAGTTTGCTCAAGGCGTCTGCTGGTTTGTTTTCAGAGCGGTTGATGTGTACTACCTTGTAGGACTTGAATTTTTGGAGCAACTCTTTCGCCTGATCCAAGTATATGGCCATAACTTCCCCCCTTGCATCGTATATACCATTGATTTGGCTGGCTATCAAGAGTGAATCAACGTGTGCTTGTAGGTTTTCAGCTCCCATTTTTATGGCGAGGCGTAAGCCTACCAGAAATGCCTCGTACTCCGCCTCATTGTTAATGTTTTTAAAATCCAACTTGATGGCGTAAGTAAATTCATGGTTCTCGGGGCTCACAAGGCGCAATCATGCTCCAGCGCCATCCTCGTTTGAATCCCCATCATTGTACAGCATCCATAACTCGTTCGTTGATTCTTTTACGGGAGTTTCGACGAGCTCACAATCCTTGATTTTATCAATTGGGACTTCTGTGATGAAGTCTGCCAGAACTTGACCCTTGATGGCTGGGTGCGGCCTGTACAGAATGTTGTGGCCTCCTAGTTCGATTGCCCATTTTGCTAACCGCCCTGACGTCTCTGGTTTTTGCAATATCGTGCCGATGTGAAAATTGGTAAGTACGGTGATCACATGCCCTGTAAAATATCTGTGCAGCCTTCGGGAGGCGTGTAGCAGCGCAAGAACCAACTTTTCCATCGTGGAATATCTCGTTTCTGGGTCAGTGAGTACCCTGCTGACGTAATAAATTGGAGTCTGGATTCCATTTCTTTCCACCAACAATACCGACCCTACTGCCCTATCCGAAGAAGATAAGTACAGTATGAGTGGCTCTTTTTCAAACGGTGCAGTCAGGGTAGGGAGCTCGATCAAACACTCCTTCATTTGCTGAAAAGCCTTCTCTGCTTCAGGGGTCCACCTGAACTCTTGCTTCTTCACACAGTTGCGCAGAGTGCTGATGAAAGGGTAAGACTTCGCGGCGTGATTTGATAGAAAGCGGTTAAGCGCGGCCAGGCGGCCGACCAATCGTTGCATTTCTTTGATTGTTCGCGGCGATGGCATTCGCTCTATTGCCTGTACCTTCTCCGGATTCACTTTAAAGCCGCCGTTTGTGACTATGAAGCCTAAAAACTTCCCTTCTTCCATGCCAAAAGAACACTTGGCTGGATTCAACTTCATATTCACGCTGCGCAATGAATTGAACGTTTTTTCGATGTCCTTCAATATTTAGTCCTCTTCGGGACTTTTGACCACCAGATCATCGATGTAAACTTCAATATGCTTCCCGATGTCTCCCGCGAAGGTCTTATCCATCAAGCGCTGGTATGTGGCGCCAGCGTTTTTGAGGCCGAATGGCATCTTTGTATAGCAAAAAATCCCGAGATCAGTACGAAAAGCTGTCTTATCTTCATCTTCGAGCTTCATTTGAACTTGATGGTACCCCTTGTAGCAATCCAAGAAGCATTTCCATCTGTATGGCGCGAGAGAGTCTATCTTTTTGTCGATCTCAGATAAAGAGTAGCAATCTTTAGGGCATGCCTTGTTGAGATCGGTATAGTCAACACACATTCGCCATCCTCCACTAGACTTCTCTACCATCACAGGGTTCGCAACCCAACTTTGATAACGGACCTCCCGCAAGATCCCAGCCTTTAGCAACTCACATACCTGCTCATTCATCGCTTTGGTTTTATCCGCCCCTAGGCTGCGTCTCCTTTGCACTTTTGGCTCAACAGAAGGATAAGTGTTTAAATAGTGTTCGGTGATGTCGCGCGGGACACCGGTCATGTCAGCCGGAGTCCATGCGAAGATATCCATATTTCTGAACAGGATTTGCTTGAGCTGTGTTCGGATGTTTGGTGAGATTGCGTGGCCTATCGTCACCGTTTGCTTCGGGTACTTGCGGTTTAAAACCCATTTTTCTGGCTCGGTTGTTGAAACCTTTGGCGCTTTTGTTGGGCGCATTTCTTCTGTCGCCATTACTTCTTTCTTAGCATAAATGATTGCCACCCCCGTTTTGGTTGGAAACCCTATCGCTGAGTGAGGTGTGGAAGTTACCATGTTCAATTCGCCTTGGGTTTCTCTCCCGATCAACACATCATGCCTTGATTTAACAGGCATCACCATGAAGTTAACATTCGTTGTTCTTGAATGCTACCCGTCAGAGAGTGTGACGGGGAAGCTGATTTGGCCTAGCGGGAATACCATTTCGTTGCAAAATCCAGACAGTGGATAATCAACTGGCTCGAGTCTCGCTTTGTCATCTTCATCAAACTGATTAAAGCACTGCTCATAGATGATATCAGCCGTACTTCCTGGGTCAATGAATACGTACTCTGTTTCGTAATGGCCGATAATACCGGTAATAACGACGGGTCGAGTGGCGCGAGGACCGCCGCGCACTACCGAGAAGATGACCTGTTGCTCTTGCCATGAGGGTTCGTAGGGGCGCTTGCCTTTTTCTCTTGTGCTGTATCTTGGTCCGTTGACCATGTGGGTCTTTAAGCGTCGGACCTTCTTGTGATTTCCCTCATCATAGCGATGGAGCTGTCGAGTTTCTTTGCGCACGTTTTTCACCAAGTGGCTCAGCTTTCCACTCTTCAGTGCTCTCTCAATCTCTTGACGTAGGCTGTAACAATCATCTGTTAAGTGGCCTGTATCCTTGTGGAAATCGCAATACAGGTTGGGGTCTTGCCCCTTTTTGTTTGTCATAGGACTTGGAGCCTTAAAATCAAGGTTCTCCGTCATTAGCACCTCGTTTGGTGTTTTGATGAGCGGGGTCCAATGCTTTTCACGATTATCATCTCTAACTGCCTTTCGATAGCCGATACGATCAATAGTATCTCGCGCGTCTTCTTTGTAGCGGGACCGTTCTTCATAACGAGGTCGTTCACTATAACCGCTGGAGTGATTGGCCTTCCACCAAGGGTTTTTGCCTTTGTTTCATCTGTTGTCGTCGCGCGAGTGACCCCCTTTAGAAAATCGATCTTCAGAACGATAACTGTTGTTTCTGGCGAGTGACTCTTCAGTTTGCGCGACTATCTTCGCGGCTTCCATGAGCTTATCCCATTCCTTGGGCATTCCATCTTTCCCAGTGATGGTTCTAATTAGGCTATCACAGCGGATGGCTTTCTTGAAATGGCAGCGTATGAGTTGTTCACTAACGCCGCCGATTTCCAAGCACTCTTTGTTAAAGCGAGTGATGAAATCTTCCAAACCCTCGTTATCTCTGCGCCAGATGTCTTCAACCTCGGCTGTGTCGCGCTGGTATCGTCTTTATTGACTGAAGTGGCTCAAAAACTGAGTCCTGAAATCCACCAATGACTTTATCTTTCTCGGAGGAAGGCTGTCGAACCAGGCGCGAGCAGCCCCCGTAAGTGTTTGGATAAACAGATGGCACCACATGGGCATATTCCATCCTCCCATGCAGCCCACGCTTGTGAAAACTCTGACGTGATCATCAGGATCAGTCAATCCGTTAAACTTTCCGACAGTCGGAGGTAACTTCTCTCTTTTAAGCGGCGCCAGTGCGATCTTTGGAATGAACTTTGAATGTTCTACAGCTTCCTCTGGTCGATAGGCGAGGCGAAAGTCACGCTCTGCCTCTTCGGTGTATCCGACGTGTTGTCGTGGTCTGTAATTTTCATGGTTCTTTTGCAAACGATTGAACACTGAAGATTCTTCATCGTCTTGCCAAGTTGGATCGTTCGGGTCAGTATCGTCCCATTCATCGTTCATGTTGCGTGGCGTGAGCCGGCTATGAACTTGGCCTCTTTGGACGTTTGACGGATAGTCATAATAGCTTTCTGTTTCTTCCCGAGTGTCGCGCGTGTCTTGCTCGCTTAGTCTTCGGGTAGGGGGAGGCCTGTTAGCTCTTCTTTGGACGTTCTGCGGTGGTGGTATCTGGCGCGCCCCGTGACTGGGGCCGGTTGGTGTAACTAAGGACGGTTCTGCCGTTAAGACTGCTTGTTGCGCGCTCAAAGATTGATATGCCTCGTTAATGGTGGCAAGTTGCTTGGCGTACCATGAGGCTGGGGTTTCGCCCTCTGGTAGCCCTAGTAGCGCCGAAATGTTCTGAGGTGGAGCTGGGTTTGAAGGTCCAGCGTCGTTGTTTCCTGGGGTTACCGTTTGAGTGATGCGGGTGATGCTCCCGCGCGGTCCCCCCGTGTTGGTTACTTCGATTTCGCCAATTTCTTCAACGTGTTGAGGTTGGACGTTTTGATTACCCTCCCCCAACGCTGCATTAGAGTTTGCTCCGAAACCAACAAACTCAAGAATGATTCCTTGACCAGCCATGGTCGAAGGAGGAAAAAACGACAAAACTCAGGAAAAAAGAAGATGAAAGTGTTTTGTTAAAAACCGGTGGGCGCCAATGAAGAAACACTGAACTAATTAAGGGATTGATCAGTTTGGTTTATGTTTCTACCATGATGGTTAATCTTCTTTATGGTTTCCTGAGCTCCTTAATGACTGGGTCATCTGCAAAACAGAACACCGTTACTCGTTAAGAGGGGAATGTGGGGGTTTCCCTCTTAACCGGGCTCCGGCGTGAGAATAAGCGACTGCTTTGAGAGATAATTAAGTATAAAGAGTGAGAGTAGAGGGAATGGAGTGTTTTAACCTGTGAAGTGAGGTCTCTATTTATAGCCGGGGAGGTGTAAGAGGAGGTGGGCTGATGGGCATTGGGCCGGAAGGCGACAACATGGAGGATATGCTCCTTGTCTCACTGGTGTCGACCGTTAGTGGCTTCTGGGAGCTTTCTGGGGCTGGCGCAATGTGATTGGAGCCACGTGTCACTGTTGTCGGCCTGGCCGCCCTTCTGCCATCAGTAGGTAAGTGGAGATCGTGGGGCAGTTGTCTCTGCCCTATGATTGGTGCCATGTAGGCGTCCTTAAGTACTTTTTGTCTCCTGCATGTCAGATGATCGTGGAGCACGATTGAGCAGAGCCAGAAGGACGCTGATTGGCTCTTTTCTTCTGCCACTTGTACCTTGTGTACTATCTGGAGCAGCCTTGCGCTGCTTCCCTGTGCGATTCTTGCTGAGCACGTAACCAACCCGCGCGGGGTTTGGGTGACTGAGTGCTCCTTCAGCATGCTAAGTGCTGCTATCGGAGCTTCTTGTCGTCTAGGTCTTGCGCGGCGTAAAATAGAAAATGATGTAACTCGCGCAAGGCTCGTGGTAGGAAGTTTGTCGAATAAGGAGTATGGTCCCGCGCGCAACCTTGACGGAGGTTTGCGCGGCTTTTTTGGGACCATACCCCTTCAAAACCCAATACATTTAGGAAAAACCTCCTTGTGGGAATCAAACCCAAGACTTTTACTATATTAGACCAAAATAAACATTTAGGAAAAACCTTCAGTGGCGGATCCAGGGTATTTTTCCAGTGGGTTCATTGTTTTTAGATGCTTTAATTTCATATGACCGGACATAAAAAAATTGGGTCGGTTCGACGGTTCGGGTCGGGTAAATTTCATATAGCTGGACGTAAAAATTCCTAGTCGGTGCAACTGAGTGGTGGTTCTTAAATCGTGGGGTTATCCTGAAGTATGTTTAGGAGAATCAAGTTCTGAGCTTTTTTGAATTTTCTTAATCATAAATGAGTTTAATCATCATCAAGAATTGATACAATCTTCTTGAATAAAACAACAGTTTCCTCTGTTTGTACCACTATGTGTGTTTAATTGTACATGATCTTTGGGTTAAGATAACTGAATAAGAATTCTATGGCAACTTGAAAGAACAAAGCTTACACTACTAACAATCCATTTGCCATTAAGTTCATAAGATACAGAACTAATTCGAAAAGCAAAAATCCAAAAAAAAAAGAGATGTCTAAATTTTGTAAAAGTTGGAGCTCATTACCTGGTTTCAGATGGGTGTGAGGGTAATTTAAAAAAACAATAAAAAAAGCTCCAAACAAGATTCGAACTTGTTATGTCAACTCCATAAGGGGACAACTTACCCATTGCGCTAGTCATCAATTTTACTAACGGGTTAATCCCCAAATGTTATTTATGGGTTCATCCCTTATTATTTAATAGCATTTCTATTAACAATTTAAAATCGAGTGGGTTCATGTGAACCCGTTGAACCCAGCCTAGATCCGCCCCTGGTTATACCCTTTCAATTATATGTATATGTGTATTTATGTGTGTGAGAGAGAAAACCATTCTACAACGCCGTTATGCTCATCGTGGCCCTCTCCATTTTCAGCCCATAGCGCCCGAGAGGACAGTGCTCCCGACACTATGGGGTGCGATCTTCGACATAGAGACCCATGACGCTCCACTACGCACGGTCAAATATGGCGAATTAATGATTCTAAAATTAAAAATACTTGAAATATAAGTTGATAAAGGTGGGAATAAAAATAAAATGAGTAAATTACGTTTTTGGCCATGTGGTTATATCACTTTTACTATATTAGACCAAAATAAAACATTTTAACATATCTGCCCCATAGTCTCTATAACTAACCATTTTGGCCCCTAAGTCTAGAGATCATGGGGGTCAAAATGGTTAGTTATAGAGACCATGGGAGCCAAAATGGTTAAACTTAGGGGTCAAAATGGTTAGTTATAAAGACCATGCGGGTAGATATGTTAAAAATTCTTATTTTGGACTAATATAGTAAAAGTGATATAACCACAAGGACCAAAAACGTAATTTACTCAAAATAAAATAGACCCTACAAATTTAATACCAAACTTTATATTCCTAAACGGTGGCTCACACATGGCCAGTGTCACCATCTTCGACCAAATCCGGCCCAACATCACATGGTGTACTTCCTTCTTTTTAGGGTGTGTGATCCGACGACCCAGATTTAATGGCGTAAAGTGATCTTGGCCGTTATCCGGCAGGACCATGGTGTCCCATGCACCCTTGTCCATCCTATGTTCCCTCCTTGCCACTCATTTCACCGACAACTTTACCTGTGTTATCAAACAAATATGTCTCCTTTAGCGACAAACTATATACGCGATCTTCACGCGCGTGATGCTCAAACTTTTTTTTTTTTTTTCAGAACAATGGTTTTCTACTTTCTTGTATTAGGCTACCGCACTGTCTAAATTGGAGAGCACTCTTGCTCTACTCCAGCCAGACTATATTGTCTTGGGTCGGTTTCAGAGTTTGGCTTGGTCGTTCCCCCGGAAAACCATACCATCGGCTGCCACTTGAAAGTCGTTGTGCTGCCATAAGAGCAGAACTCTCTAGCGTAACACATGGTTAGACGAAAACCCAGTTGAGCTTAGGATAGAGCGTGACACCTCTACAAGGAGGCTAGGCTCTATCCATTATTGTGTGATCCACTAAAATGACACGAATAGAGATTGAATATGGTCTCCATCAGAGAACCTAAGGTGGTGTTTGTTTTTGAAGAGGTAAAAGGTCTGCAGTCTGCGGACCACATCTGCAAGCATCTGCAGGAGAAGAGGTGGACCAAAGGTCTGCAGTCTGTAAGGAGAAGATGGTTTGCTTTTTTTATTCTACAAAAAGAACTTTTCAACACACACAAACACACACTTTACACACACAAACCTCTTGTTCTCTCTCTCTCTGCATCACCACCGCCACAACCATCTGCCTCACCACCACCACCACCACCCACCCCCGTCGCAACCACCCACCCCCGTCACAACCACCACCACCGCCAAGAACATCAAAACCCACCACTGCCGTCGTTCGATTTGGGGGTTTGTTTGAAGATGAAGAACATCAAAACCCACCACCGCCGTCGTCGTTCCACCACCGCCATCACCGATCTCTCTCTCTTCTTTCCCCCTCTCTCTCTCTTGATTCTGTGGTGGGTTTTGACATGTTGGGAGTTGATTTGTGTTCTTGATTCTGTTGGTAATTTTGTGATAACTGAAGAGAGAGAGAGAGAGATGGGTGTCGGAGGTTAATTCTGCTGAAGAGAGAGAGAGATATGGGTGTCGGAGGTGGAGGTGGTGGCGGAGCAGGGGTGGGCGGCGGAGGAGGTGGTGTCGAAGGTGGAGGTGGTGGTGGCAGAGGAGGTGGTGTCGACTGGAGGGAGAAGAGGGATAAGAGGATAAGAGGTTGGAAGAGGATGGAACATGTCTGCGTGGTGAAGAGGTCTCGCAGACCTTTTTTAATGAAAGGTCTGCGAGAAAACAAACAAGCTGCAACATCCAAACGTCTGCGCGCGTCTGCGCGGCGCATACATAAGTAGTCAGAAGTGCTTCTGGCCAAAAAACCAAACACCACCTAAGTCTCCCTACCATTAATACCTTTCCTTTTTGCCAATGAGCTAGTGGTGAAGTGGTTGGGGAAAAACTTGGTGTTCCTTGTGACCCAGGTTCGACTTCCACTCTCCTTATCATTTTCTACGGCATCCAGGTGAAAGGCGAATACGGGTGGCGCCGGTTCGTCTTGGATGGGAGGCGAGGTTTTACCGTGCCTTCGGGCGGGTGGACGTCGGGTTTCTGTGCATCTGGGAGAGCCAAGGGGCTGGCGGCGGTCGAGTAGTCGACCTTAGCCACATCGCCCGGTATCACGTGGTTGGCACGTCGTTCCTTGCCGTTAAAAAAATACCTTTTCCTTTTTGACACACAAGTTTAGTATAATGCATGTATTTAAAATAAGTAATATGGATTGTGTTTATATTGATGATAAGTTCAAATATGGAATGTATTTTTAAAAAATTATCAAAAAATATATTGTATTCACTATCAACCAATATAAGAGCGCTGATAAGATTTAAGAAAAGTTGTAAATGTGATATATACGCTATAAGAGTGGTTATATCTAACAATAGAGACATTACAAATAGTATTGAAACAATTATTTAACTGATTGATAAATAATACAGTTTAAAAAAAAAGTAACCGGAGAATGTTTAGTGAAGGTAAGTGGATTGATTAACATTCACCTAAAACACTATACTACACATCAGAAGACTTAGGTGACGAACAAACTCGTCGGTAATCCTGCGGAAGTTAGGATGTCATTGACAGATCGCCAATGGACAATATTGCCAAATCATCGCATCTATATCACCAACGAGTTAGCGACACATCAATCGCTAATAGATCACCGACCGATCAATATCACTAACAAGTTAGCAACAAATCAATCACTGATGGATCACCGATGAATATCACCTGGAGATCACCAAAAGATCTTTCACCGAGATCAGCGGTAGAAAATACATAAAAGTTTAATAATAATTTACTATAAAAATATTAATATCACTAATATTTTTGTATGTATTTATTTTTAAAAGTTAACACGCGTGAGTGTGGCCAATGAGGTAGTGATGGAGTGATTGGGGAAAACTTGGTGTTCCTTGTGACCCAGGTTCGACTCCCACTCTCCTCATTATTTCTGCGGCATCTAGGTGAATAGCGAATACGGGTGGCGCATGTTCGTCTTGGATGGGAGGCGAGGTTTTACCAATTATTCCATATTGTGCCTTCGGGCGGGTGGAGGTCAGGTTTCCGCGCATCTGGGAGAGCCAAGGGACTAGCGGTGGTCGAGTAGTCGACCTTGGCCATAACGCCCGGTGTCACGGTGGTTGACACGTCAATCCTTGCCGTTCAAAAATAAAGAGTTAAATGTCATTTTAGCTCCTGTGGTTTGGGCCAATTTGCTAGTTTAGTCCAAAGGTTTCATTTTTCGTATGTGGGTCCAAAAATGTTTCACTGTTGCCATTTTAGTCCATTGGGTTAACTTCATCTATTTTTTCTGATAACAAGAAGGGCAATTCGATCATTTTATATGTAATTCAGTTAATTAGAAGGGCAATTCGACCATATAAAATGACCGAATTGCCCTTCTCGTTAACAGAAAAAATGGATTAAGTTAGCCCGGTGGACTAAAATGGCAACTGTGAAACCTTTTTGGATCCACAGAAGAAAAATGAAACATTTAGACTAAACTGACAAAATGGCCCAAACCATAAAATGACCCAAACCATAAGGATTAAAATGAAATTTAACTAAAAAAAAACACGCGCGAGTGTGGGAGTTTGATTCAATATTCTTGCAATGAAACCCATGCACAAAGAGAATAACTCACCTAAATCATGTCCCCTCCCCTAAATCTTTCTATATAAAAACTCCCCCCCAACCCCTAAACCACACAACTCACAAACCACTTCTCACCTCCAACAAACTCACCGGAGATCCACCACTTCCGTCACCGGAAACACACTTCTCTTTGCCGGAACCAAACTCATATACATATACATATAAAGATGGACCAAAAGAAAAGCACTTTGGATCTTTTTAACAATGTTGATCTTGCAACCGAGCTAAGATTAGGGTTGCCCGGAACCGATAACCAGCCGGAGATCATAAAGAGTACTCTTTCCGGTAACAAAAGAACCTCATCGGAGATGGGGTCAAGCACTTGCACAGATGAAAATGAATCAAGATTTTCACCACCCACCAAGTAAGTTGATATGTTATATAAGTTATGAGTTATAGCCAATGTTTTCATAACCGGACTGGTCATCCAACTGATCGTCTTACTGGTTCACTGGTCGGACTGGTTTAAAAAAAATGTTCATAAATAATTGAAAACTTACACATATAAATATGTAACTATTTTAAAATAAAATGTAACAATACATTATTTTTCTCATGAGTTTGCAATATTAATAAAGTAAGATGTTTTAAATAGACAAAATATAGACATTAAACTAGTAAATATATCATTAAATTGTAATTTGTAAAGAAAAAAATTTTAAATATGGTTTAGTTCCAGCCTAACTAGTACCAGCGTCGGATCTAGAAAATAATTATAGGGGCAACGTTTCAATAAAAAAATTTATACAGGGGCTCCAAAATCGTAAAAAAAACGTCAAATTTTCAAAAAAATTACACTACCGTCGGAGAGGTATATCCGCCCCTGATCAGTAGCAAATCAGACTCGTTATGTGTCTGATTTTTGTCTAACTTGTCCGGTCCGGTTCTGAAAACATTAAATATAACTCCTCATGCAAACCCTACTATTTTGACAATACTCACATGTAGCACTCAAACTTACATGAATTATTGCAATATTTTTTCAGGGAACAAGTTGTGGGGTGGCCGCCGGTGAGATCATACCGAAAAAACATACTTCAAGTGAAGAAAACCGAATCGGAGATGGGTTCGGGGATGTATGTGAAAGTGAGCATGGATGGAGCTCCATATTTGAGGAAACTAGACCTTAAAATGTACCAAAGCTATGAAGAGCTCATGAAGGGTTTGCAAGTGATGTTTAAGTGCATTATAGGGTTGTACTTTGAGAGAGAAGGGTACAATGGATCACAACATGTTCCAACTTATGAAGATAAAGATGGAGATTGGATGCTTGTTGGTGATGTACCATGGGAGATGTTCATAAGTTCTTGCAAAAGACTTAGAATTATGAAGAGTTGTGAAGCTAGAGGGTTGGGTGATTGTTAATAAAGCAAACCAAAATGCACAAAAAATGTTTTTTTAAATATAAAAAAGTAAAATATATAAAAGAAATTGAGGGTTGTGGATCTTTGAAGAAAGATTCAAGGAACAAGAGATTGAAGGTTTTTGAAATTTTAGGAAGAAAGTTAGGGAAAGAGTATATACATATATTTGTTTTGTGTTTTGATTCTAAGTACAAATGATGATGATGATGATGATGTAACATTTTTTTTCATATATATTTTTTGATGTTATATGGAAGTAAATATCAATATACATGTTTATTTTTTATGAACTTGAGTGCAGTGGCGGATCTAGAAAGTTCGTATAGGAGCAACATTTCAAAGAAAAGGGGTAACGAAATCAAAAAAACGTTAAAATTTTTCAAAATTTACACTACGGCCGGAGCGTTAAGGCTACCCCCTTATTACATAGTAGGTCCGCCCTGCTTGAGTGTTTGTTTGGTTATTCAACTTCATAAAATGATTATTAGAGTGTAAAATACAAACTCTTCTTTATTGAATCATTTTGTATGTATCATCTTTTCTTTCATGCAATTATTGTATGAATTGTACTATATAGCATAGTGTGTGATTAGTTCTAAAAAAATAAACCATAGTTAATTATGGGAAGAAATAAAACGAAGCATTTTAGCAAACTATCAATTTGGATCGGGCCGAAATTAACAAGTCTTAGTAAATAAAATAAGAGCGGGTTCACTAGCTATATATGTATTTATGGCGATTAGTGACTTCGGCGAGTAGATGTGTCATCGAAGGTGATGAAGTGGCGGTTGTGGCAACAATGGTGGTAGTGTCAATGACAATCAGTGGGTGGTGGCGGCAAACAATGGTGGCGGAGGTGTTAGCTCATTAATTTGGACGCATTATACATTATCAAATTTTAACACATTGTATAGTTCGACTGGACTCAAGATGAACTTAGGAAGCAAACAAAAGTTATCTAACTCAATCCATTTATTGACGATTTGTTAGGCTATGGGGTGTGGGAAGGGGTCAGCGAGCTGATGTGGCCTTCGGCTCCAACAGGGAACCCCCCCCCCCCCCCCCTCCTCCTCATAACGGTAATAAATTTTTATTCATACTTGGTCATTACCCGTTCCATATGCCTTGGATAATGCATTCATACTAAAAATATAAATCCTGATATATAAACTATCAAAAACATTACATATAAAGCAAACCCAAACCATCCCACAACTAACCAACATGAACAATAAACATGAGCGCGAGGCGAAAGACGACGAATTCATATAGACAAATTTTTAGGATGTTTGTTGGACTGGAGAGAAGTTAATAGGGGGTCAAGTGGTCTCCAAACATGGAATTTGAGCGCGTGTTAGCATTTTGATCATGAAAAGATTCCATTCGTGAATCTAATATCGACAACTGAGATTTAACCCAAGATGGATTGAACCTCCCTTCAACCCATAGAGCTTCACCCGTGTCTTTGTGCTTGAAATCCGGATAATTCGGGCTTCTCTGTCGACCAATTCAACAATCAAAAAGATCAGGACTTGCTTCAGGTTCATATGAAGCATTTTAACAAGGCGGCAGTTAATATTATGTTTTAACGGGTCAAATATAAAACAGTCTAAAAGAAAACGGGCCAAACAATTTAGAATTCGACCAAAATGTATTTTTAATGCATAAAAGAATAAACTAGATGAATCATTCTATTCAAGAAAATTTGTATTTATTATTTAGAGTAAAATGCCATTTTCATCCCTGACGTTTGGCCATTTTTGCAACTTTCATCCAAAGGTTTGTTTTTTCGCATTTGGATCCAAAAGTTTTGAATTCTTGCCATTTTCAACCGACTCTTTAACTCCATCCATTTTTCTCCGTTAATTTTGGGCTATTTTAGTCGTTTTAGACATTTTTATTAAAATAGAAAACACCATTAAGAAATAAAGATCCACCCCTGTTGACTTGCTAGTTATGACTTTTCTTATAAATACCACTGACTTAACGTTAAAATAGGGATGGAGTTAACGAGTTGGATAAAAATGACAAGATTCTAAACCTTTTGGATCCATATATGGAAAATCAAACCTTTGGACGAAAGTCGCAAAAGTGGTCAAACTTCAGGGACGAAAATGACATTTTACTATTATTTAAATAATGCACTTTTTTAAATCATATAGTGCCTTGGTCAACCCAACCTAACCCATAGTGCCAAAAATTACGAGTTATAACCCGAACCATTTGACCCTGGCCTGCCCTTTTTGCCACCAATAATGTTTATTACGCAAAATGTCTTACGTATTTGATTTGATCATTGGGTGCCATTTATACTAGGAGCCATATGAAACCATTTCTCAAGAAATGGGTCAACTCGGGTTCTTATTTACTTTTAACGGGTCAAATTGGTGAATTAAATTTTTTACTGAAAAGGGTTGACAGTCATAGTTTCGACGTTGCTCAAAATGCATCCATATTTGAAATAATGGTTATCCACAACAAAAAGAGGTAAAAAGTGTTGTCTCGTTGCCAACCCGGCCCGTTTCGACTTGCACCAAGAATTCACCCGTTTTGACCTAAAACCTACTGACCCGCTACAAAACCCACCTAATATGCCCCTTTTGCCACCTATGATTAACACGGTGTGTGAATGAACAAAAATATGATAAGTGGGGCCAGTATCCGTTACCTTATTCTTCCTATTATCCCACCAATCAACGGGATTAGCAAAAAAAGCTTGCCATAGTTCCTCTACGGATCCTGTACCATTCGCTGCGTAATTCTTTTGCTTTTTACCTGCACAAAATCAATACAAAAAAAACTGAGGGTTTTGCTAATACAACGAAGAAAACACAATAATCTCACGTAATGATCGTTTTCCCATTGACGAAACGCAAAAACATTAAAACTGTTGATCTCTATATGGGGTGGCAATGGGCCGCGTATGACCAGTTTTAGTGATCCCAGTCCCATACTTGATTATAAAATCATGTACCCATACTCGTTGGGTTTACGTTGGCATTCCCATTAATTGTACCCAACCTAAAACTCACCCAAAAAAAACGAAGTGAAAAATAAAATAATCAACTACACTTCTAACAACTATGTATTTTAAATAATTTCAAGGTTCTAACAAGTAACAACTTCAATAATACTACTTATTATATTTTTAAAATTATATAATATATAAATATATTCGCCACTAATGTGGGCAAATGGGTATGGCTTCAGGTTCGGTTAACCAGAAGGGTATCACCGAATATCATACTCGACTCAAATCTGAATAACCGATCTCATAGTCGGTCCCATATCTGAATAACCGTCCCAAATTTTCAGGCTTTTCCACCAATTCTAATCTAGTTACACACGAGGTTTTAGTTTTTTGTTCGTATGATAATTTTAGATGTTTCACGCCAACCCACCCATCTGGCCACCTCTAACCATCTAGATAACTTTCACTGAAATTTTTAAACATAAATACAAATGCATTTATCTGAGACGGGTATATAATATAAAAGTAATTGCCTGTTGTCATAGAGCTCGAGTTGGAATTGTGATTGTAATTGAAGTCTCCATCATTAGATGCTGCTGCAGGCGAGCTTCTTTCAACATACTTTAGCTGTTGAACGACTACCTGCCATAAAAATATATATTCCACTCTTTAAAAATTACGAGATAAAAATTTAGCAAAATAACAATTAAGTGAATTACAAGGTAACCTTATAATATGTTTGTTGCTTCCCGTCATCACTATCGACCGTATCGGAAACAAGACGGCCCGTTACATATACTTGCTGTCCTTTTTCCACATGCTGAGAAGCGATATGTGCCACCTCATCCCAAAATGTCAAATTGATCCTGATAATGCGCATAAATGTTCATATAACCTATGCAGTTAATGCAATAAAAAATATCGGGTATCGATCAAGTACCGATATTTGAGATATGGGTAGGCCTGTAAATGAACCGAACGATACGGGTGTAAACGAGCCGGGCCGAGCCCGAGCTCGACTCGTCATGTTTTTTTTGAAGCTCGAGCTCGGCTCGGTTCGAGCCTACTTATTTGAGCTCGAGCTCGGCTCGCGAGTAAAACCTAAAGAACCTCAGAAGAGCTAAAAACTCGGCTCGAGCTCGCTTCAGTGTCGCTTAAACGAGCCAAAGCTCTGCTCGAGCTCGGCTCGCCAATGTTATCATCATTATTATTATATTATATATAAAATAAAATAAAAAATTGTTTGGGCTCGTTTAGGCTCGCGAGCCAAAACGAGCTTTGTATTTCAGGCTCGAGCTCGGGCTCGATAACTAAACGAGCTCTATTTCAAGCTCGAGCTCGGGATCGGGCTCGTTAAAGCTCGGCTCGTTCGAGCTTTTAACCGAGCCGATAACGAGTAGCTCTCGAGCCTTTGGGCTTGTTTACACAATTACACCCCTACCGAACGAACACGAACAGAGGCATGTTCGTGTTCGTTCAATTAACTTTAACCAAACACGAACACATTTTTTTGTGTGTGTTCATTTATTAAGAAAATGGGCATGTTCATGTTCGTTTAAAACCTAAACGAATAGTTCACCAACATAAACAAACAAACTTAAAAGAACAAAAAATTTTACTAAACACAAACAGCACAAATGAAAATATTTTACTAAACATAAAAAAATATAAAGTAATTTTTTATATAAATTAGTGATTAATTATGATAAATTCCATTGGAAACCCCATTTTTATTACTAGAAAGCCCAATTACCAATTAATTATATTTATATAATTAGTACCGGAGTTCCTTTATGTTTAATATATATATAAATATAATTTTTTGAACGGCCAACATAATCAATCCCGAGCACTCTCGGGAAACCAACTGGACCCAACGGAGTACTCCGAGAGTAACCCGAGTCCACCACCAATTCCGGGGAAAACCCGGTACCCCACCCGCCCGTAGGCACGACGGTGAAATTACCGGTAAAACCTGTTTGGCTCAAAGATCGAACCCAGGTTTCCCTGAGTCTCCTATCATTGCCCACCAATGTCTCACTCTCAGACATAAACAGACGTTCACGAACAAAACGTAATAATAAATGAACAAACATAAATAATAAATGAACACAAATTAACAAACATAAACGGACGTTCACGAACAAAACGTGTGTTCATGTTCGTTCGTTTAATTAAATGAACAAAAAATCGTGTTCATGTTCGTTCGTTTATTAAAAAAACGAACTTCCTGCCGAACAAGTTCATGAACAATTCATGAAGGTACCGTTCGTTTACAGGCCTAGAGATAACGGTAATTTTAATATCGTGCAGAATTTATATCTATAGCAATTTAACACTAACAATTCAGTGATATATCAGTCATATATCGGTCAAACCAATCTCTAATTCCAAACAACAACACAATCCAAAACAAAAACCAATAACACAATTGAGTAAACCAAACCCAACCCAACCCCTGTAATTCTGAAAACATACCAAGTAGTATCAGTAGCCGATTTCTTAACAGCAAGCCGACACCACGCAAGCACCTTCCCAGACCCAAGTTGCTTAAACTCAACCGGAGTACCAACGGTTCCAATCAACTGAACCCAATTACACAACTCCTTTTTCCACTCTATCTCCTCCGGTCTAGGGTACTGTTGTTGTTGACCCCCCCTTCCATTCAAACCTTGTTCATACTCATACTGCTCGTTGTTGTTGTAATCAAACGACGTCGTAACGCGGTTGCTACCGTTAGCACTGACTGATAATAATCTGTTGTTCAATTTTTTATTCAGTGATGTGGGAAATGTGAAGATGGGGTTTTTTGGAGGTGTGGGTTTGAGGGGGTTTAGTATGGGTTTAGTGGGGAGGAATTGAAGGTTGTTTGTGAGAGAAATTTGGTGCATTATCGCCATTTTTGCAGGCTTCTTCTTGTTCTGAGAGATAACTGTTTATCAGTTTATGGGTTTTTTAGGGTTCGAGTAAGTGGTGAGGGTGACCCGATTCGGATATTGTAAATGGGCTTGTAATGAATACAAAGGGATTTGGGCCGGGTTAACCAATTAGTGTTTTTCTAGTAAGGGTGTAAATGTGTTAAGAGTGAAATCGTGTGAGCTATATGATAAAAGTTTGAATTGAGTTGTGATCATGAGCTCGAGTTTCATATAGAGTTAATTGCTAAATTCGTCCCTGAGGTTTTACACAAATTGTTAGATCAGTCCAAAATCAATATTTGCTGCTAAAACAGGCCAAAATCAAGATTTGTTTTTGCTAATACAGTCCAAAAAATAGACGCCGTTAAATATAGCAATTGGATTGTTTTAGCAACAAATCTTGATTTTGACTGTTTTAGCAACAAATCTTGATTTTGACTGTTTTAGCAACAAATCTTGATTTTGGCCTGTTTTAGCAGCAAATATTGATTTTGGGCTGATCTAGCAATTTGTGTAAAACCTCAGGGACGAATTTAGCAATTTTCTCAAAAAAAAAAATGATTTTTTTAACTGTTTTTGATATTTAATTTGATATTAATACACCATTAATGAATTTCAATAAAAAAAAGTTCTAGTAATTTCTTCAAATATAATAAATGATTTTTTATTTGTTAGTTATTTTTTTCCATGTAATTGTATTATCGTTATGTCATCTTAAACTTTAATTATGATACATATAATGCATTTTGAATTTATTAAGTTTTTTTTTGGTAATTAATATGATATTAATACACCATAATAGAATTTTAACAAAAAAAGACTTCATTTTTTCAACATCATAAGAATTTTTTTTTGAGCGGCCAACAAATCAATCCTGAGCACTCTTGGGGCACCCACTGGACAAATGGAGTACTCCGAGGGTAACCCGAGTCGTCCACCACCAATTCCGGGGAAAACCCGGTAACCCACCTGCCCATAGACACGACGGTAAAATTACCGGTAAATACATTTGGCTAAGAAACCAAATTAAATTTCTTATGATGTTGCCAATGACCTCTAGTTCAAGTGGTAGGAGGACTTGAGTTATTCTTTGAAGACTCAGGTTCAATTATCATTTGGTGCAAAAAAGGAGTGAGGCACTGGTGAGCAGTGATAGGAGACCCAGGGAAACCTGGGTTCGATCCTTGAGCCAAACGGGTTTTACCGGTAATTTTACCGTCGTGCCTACGGGTGGGTGGGTTACCGGGTTTTCCCCGAAATTGATGATGGACGACTCGGGTTACCCTCGGAGTAGAGGTCATTGGCAACATCATAAGAAATTTAATTTGGTTTCTTAGCCTTTTCTTTTCACACTAAACCACGATATTTAAGAAAAAATGTATTTACCGGTAATTTTACCTTCGTGCCTACGGGCGAGTGGGTTATCGGGTTTTCCCCGGAATTGATGGTGGACGACTCGGGTTCGATCCTTGAGCCAAACGGGTTTTCCCCGGTAATCGTATGATGTTGAAAAAATTAATAGTTTTTTTTTTGTTAAAATTCCATTATGGTGTATTAATATCATATTAATTACCAAAAAAAATTTAATAAATTCGAAATGCATTATATGTATCATAATTAAAGTTTAAGATGACATCACTTATTATATTTGAAGAAATTACTAGAACTTTTTTTATTGAAATTCATTAATGGTGTATTAATATCAAATTAAATATCAAAACGGTTAAACAAATCACTGTTTTTTTTTTAGAAAATTGCTAAATTCATCCCTGAGGTTTTACACAAATTGCTAGATCAGTCCAAAATCAAGATTTGCTGCTAAAACAGTCAAAATCAAGATTTGTTGCTAAAACAGTCCAACTGCTATATTTAACGGCGTCTACTTTTTGGACTGTATTAGCAAAACAAATCTTGATTTTGGACTGTTTTAACAGCAAATCTTGATTTTGGACTGATCTAGCAATTTGTGTAAAACCTCAGGGACGAATTTAGCAATTTTCTCTTTCATATATGAAGTTTTAGCTAACGAGCCTAAATGAGTTTTTATTTATATTATTTTTATTAGATATATTACATATAGGGTTGAGTTATACTTCATACAACTGATTTAAAAATAAGTGGGAGAAGCCACCAGAGAGTGACAAGTGTCCTACGAGGAATCAAGTGGGAAGGGTGATTTTGTCTACAAGAAAAAACACAGTTGCGTATTATACAATGGAAAGTAGATCAAAAAACACAATCAATGACAATAGATAAAGACACAATGGACAACAGACTAAAACACAATGATCATAACGTATAACACAATAAGTATCAAACTAAATAAAAACACAATTGATGACATCAGATAAAGACACAATGAATAGCAGATGAAGACACAATGGACAACAAACTAAAAACACAATACACAATAAAGTAAAACACAATGAACAAGGGATTAAAACACAGTGGACAACATATTAAAACACAATAGATAGCAGATTAAACACAATGACCAAAACCAATAACATAATGTATAGAAAAACCCAGATATAACACCATCTTTATTGTGTCTAGGGGTGCAAACGAGCTGAGCCGAGCCCGAGCTCGACCAGGCTCGAGCTCGATTAACTTATGAGAGCTCGGCTCAATTAGAGCTTTGTTTTCAAAGTTCGAGCTCGCTCGTTTGTATTTTCTCAAGCTCGAGCTCGGCTCAGGCTCGGCTCGTTTATTATCTGTTAATTAGTATATTAAATAAAAATAATATAAATAATAGACTTTTTAAGCTCGCAAGCTTGATAAGTGAAGCACGGGCTTAGGCTCGTTTACTAAATAAGATTATTTTTAGATTCAAGGTCGACTTGTAAACAAGTTTAAATAAGCTCGGCTCGACTCGGCTCGTTTACACTAAGGCTCGATGAGCCTAACAAGTTTCACATGCGAGGCTCGAGCTCGGGCTCGATAAACAAACGAGCTTTGTTTTGAGGCTCAAGCTCGGCTCGGGCTCGATAAGGCTCGGCTCGTTCGAGCTTTTTCTCCAGCCGATCTCGAGTTGCTCGCGAGCCGCTCGGCTCGTTTGCACCCATAATTGTGTCATATATTGTGTTATAGGTTCTTATAAAACGCAATGGATAGAACTCAAATTAACATTGTGTTATAGGTTTTAATAAGGGTTATTGGATTTTATCACCCCCAACTATTGGTTATTGGCCGCTGCCACCCTCAACTATCACCTTGACTTCCGTCACCCCCAACTTAACACTTAGTGTGTTCTGCCACCACGTCGTTAACTAATCACTAACCTTTGATCTTGTTATTATACTTTTGGGGTGTCCTAAGATCACTAAAACATTCATAAGATCCCTATGACACCCTCAAAGGTATAACACCCCCAAAAGTATAGTACCAAGATCAAAATTAGTGATCAGTTAACGACGTGGTGACAGAACATACCGAGTGTTAAGTTAGGGGTGACAGACGTCAAAGTGATAGTTGGGGGTGGCAGCGGCAAATAGCCAATAATTAGGGGTGATAAAATCCAATAACCAAATAACACAACGTATAGAAACCCTACTAAAACGTAATGACCAAAACCCAATTAAAAGACACAATGACCAGAATCTTTAACACAATGCATAGAAACCCTACTAAAACGTAATGACCAAAACCCAATTAAAAGACACAATGACCAGAACCTTTAACAAAATGAAAAAAAAAACCAGTAAATATGAATTTTTTATTTTATTTTATATCATAATATGATACCCATATTAAAGATTAAAAAACGCTCGTTATTATGGCGAAATTTAAAAAAAAAATCGTATGAAAAAGTTATGGACGTTTTAAATTGATTAAAGGAATTGACATGTGCCTTGTATGTGGAGAGAGAAAATCCATAAATGTAGGATTCCTTTTATGCATTTTCATTATCTTCTTTTCCCTAAAACTAATGTCAACCCCTCAAATCCAAGATCAATAGACTAGAATCCTTCTTACCATTCTTTTTTATTTTATCCTTTGTATTTGATATTACATATACACACTAGTTATTGTTATATATAAAAACTAGGTTATAACCCCGTGTATTACACGGGTTGAGAAAATAAAATATCAAATAGTTAATAACGATGATTTAACAATTATAAAACGATATTTTAAGACACTTTTCTGATATTCGAACAAAATTTTGTTTTATGTATGATCAAAACTTGTGATGTTTGTCAAGTTTATAAATATAAAAACATTGAACCATCGATTAGAAGACAAACTGTATCATCGACTTTCTCACGACGTGAATCCAAGTTTTATTTAAATAACAGTGGTCTTAATTTATTAGTTCTAAAAATATTGTTGAAATGTTTAGATTAGGCATATAGCAATTAGCCAATTAGATAAACTTATAGCTACAAAATAATATTTAAATTAATTAGATAAGTATAAATTATCGGTAATTATTAAGTTATATAACTTTAAAATTTAGTAATTAATATAAAGAAGAAAATCGTTCCCTCCACCCTCGTTATGAAAATGCTCGATATTTGTTTTAATTATTAAGATATAATTTCTATCCTAGTAATTAATATAAATAAATAATAAGATAATTTATGGAACTTTATCCGTAATTTCTTAACATCTGAGCCCCCAACGTCATTTTTTAACTCTTTTAGCCCCTAACACTAACCCCATCCATTAAATGTTAGGGGCTAAAAGGGTTAGAAAAAAGACGTTAGGGGCCAAAAATATTAGAAAAAAAGACGTTGGGGCCTCAGATGTTAATAATTCTTTTTGGGCTAAAAGAGTAAAAGTGCTATAACCACATGGCCCAAAATCGTAATTTACTCTATTAGTTAAATAAATAATATTATAAATGAGAAGAAGATTAGACTAAATAATAATTATCCATAAAAAATTAAACTAAATAATATTTAGTAGGAGAATTATCTATAATTAATTAGAAAAGATTAAACTAAAATAATACTTATCTATAAAACATGACCTAATATGATGACAAGTGTCCCCAAAATGGTTTCTTTTATTATATAGTATAGATAACTTAAATAACAAATTTTATAAATTAAAAGTTTAGTGTGCTTGGAAATGACTGGATCATTCTCCTATATATTAAATTCTGAAGTGAATGAACATTATTAATCAAAATAGAAATGAATGAATAGTATCGGGTACCGGTATCAAATTTATCAAACTGAGTGTATTTTCGGTATCTGTTCGGCACCGGTATTTGAGGGTAAAAATGAACAGTACTAATCAAAATAGAAATGAATGAATAATATCGGGTACCGGTATCAAATTTATCAAACTGAGTGTATTTTCGGTATCTGTTCGGCACCGGTATTCATCGGGTTTTACCCTCAAATACTGGTACGGTACCAGTACCGACCGTATCAAGCCGTACCGTACCAGGTATTTTCGGTACCGGTACCCACTTTTGGGGATTTCGGTAACGGTATTTTCGGTACCGGTTGGTACCGAGCTCATCAAATCCTGTAGCAATGCAAGTAATTGCACAGTTTAGATTACTTTTCATACACACAGTAAGTAAACTGTACTTCGTTTGAATGAGGTTTTATATACACAACAACTTATTTTGCTTTATTTTTTGTCTTTTTACGTAATGAATGAATTGTAGCATGTAAAGTTAACTTGGATATTTAGATTATTGATGAGCAAATCGTATCAAATCCTGTAATCAAACCGGTATCGTATCGGTACAAAATTTACTATACCAAATCATTTTCGGTACCAACCGAGCATTTTCGGTGCCGGTACCTAATTTCGATGATTTTCCGGATCGGTACTTTCGGTGCCGTTACCGGTACCGAGCTCATCCATATTTTAACGTGTTAGCACCATAATAACTGAACTGAAAACAACCGAATTTCCAATGTGTAGGACGTGTAGGTCCTATTATTATATATTAGGTTATTTAAAATCGCTTTTTAGGACGGATTGACTATCCTTTTCACGAGATTTTTATTTATGTTTTGATATTCGGTATCTGCTTGCCGTTACTGACACACGTTTTGCAGTTATTGGGTCCCCGCCGCAACGCGCGGGCGGAAATTTAACTAGTTTGTCAAAATTGGAGAAACAACTCAAGCGTGATAAGCAAATCAAATGTCATACGCTAGAGGTTTATAAATCGGGTTTTACCAAACCGGTTTAGTCATAAAAAAACCGATCTGGGTTAAAAATATATGAACCCCATTCAAACCAACTTCATGTTGAAACCGATTTTAGTCATAAACCAGTACCCAAAACCGACATTTAAAAAAAATATTTTTTTAGATTTGGGTCGGGTTGAAACCGGTTTGATAATGCAAATCGACCTACAAACCGGTTTGGATTTCAGTTAGCCCAAGCCCATTACATTTCACAACACGTGCAAACCACGTGAACAAACGTCAGTTACATCGTCGTTAAAAATCCCCAAATTGTTCGCCGTCAGTCACAACTCACACCGTCGGAGCTGAAAAATGTTGGGTCGTTTGGCATCCAAACGTCTCACCGAGATCCGTCAAGTCTTCCGTCAATCGCCTCAGGCGACTCGATCGTTATCCACTGCCCTAAATTATGTATGTGTTAATTGATCTGTTTCGATATGCATTATTTTATTTTGATTGTGTGTGTTTGGTTGTGATTGTAGCACCTTGATTCTCCTGATAATAATCCGGATCTTCCATGGGAGTTTAGTGATGCTAACAAACCTAAGGTCAGTTGTTCGTTGTGATTTTATGTTGTTATTGTTGTATGGATTTAAATAATCCCAATTTTCTCAATTTGGCCGATAATAATCCCAACTCAGTTATTTGCCGATAATAATCCGAAGTGGTCCACTTTTGGCGGATAATAGTCTGCCTTAAAAATAGCTTAGGGTCAAGTTATTTTCCGAATTACCAACTAATGTTTTAGGGCTTTTGATTAGAATGAGGATACGAGTTGATTGATGTAAAATTTACCTCGAAATACTGCCCCAAACGATGAAAACGGTGCTTCAATTCAGGTGTTTAAACTTCCAATTAACAAAAATCAAGCCGTTATAAATCGACTCGTATTCTCGTTCTGATCAAAATCCCTAAAACATCAGTTTGTAATTCGGAAAAAAAAATTAACTCCGTTAAGCTATTTTTAACGGCGGACTATTATCGGCCAAAAGTGGACCAGTTCGGATTATTATCGGCAAATATCTGAGTTAGGATTATTATCGGCCAAATTGAGAAAGTTGGGATTATTTAAATCCAATTTACCATTTTGCAATCAGTTTTTAATTGAAATTGAGTATGCTAATATTTGTGTAAGGTATATAAGAATCGAGCGTAGGTTTTTTATGAAGTTTTTGTATGTACTTTACTCGAAATGTAGTTGACTTGGCCTAGGTAGTTATAGGCTTAAGGTGCGGTTAAGGCGTGAAGGGTTAGCTGCCTTGGTGCAAGACGCACAAGAAGCGTGTGTCTGAGAGAAGCAAGGCACACGTCTGGTTCAGGCCGTATTTGGCTGTTCCAGACTGGTTTTTGGCTGGTTCGGACTGTTTGAAACTAGTTTTGGTTGGTTCTGGCAAGTTCTTATAGGTTTGGGACTATGTTGTCAAAAGCACGTGAGGCGCTTGCTCTAAATGTGCTGCGACTGGTGAGGCGGCAATTTCAGGCTAAAAGTTGCCTGAAACCCCTAAAACATTCTATATGAGCCATAAACAAGTGCTAAACAACCTTAAAACATCCTAAAGTAGCCCTAAACCTATGCAGTTAATATGGGTCTCCTAGTAAAATATCGGTGTCAAATATCGGTACCAATATTATCGGCGATATTGACCGGTGTATGACCGATATAACCGTTTATATCACTGAATTATTAGTGTTAAATTGCTATATGTATAAATTCTGCATTATATTAAATTTACCGATATCCCACTGATATCTCACCGAGATAACCTATATATCTCAAATATCGGTCTTTGAGCGATATCCGATATTTTACCACATTAACTGCATTGCCCTAAACAAGCCTAAAACATCTCTAAAACCCCTAAAAAGGTATTTTATACTATGTGTCTTATTTAAATAAGCCCTCGTTTTTTAAGCTTTGACTTGACTGCATTGGACTTAGCATACATTTTGATTCATCTGAAGTAGATTTATGCAACCTAGATGTCATTAGATGAATGCAATTGTTAACTTTGGATGAATTATGCATCTGGGTCTTTTATCTGTTTAGACTTTAGATTAAAGTCTGCCGGATGATTAAGTGTATGTTATCTTGAATTATAAGGATTATTTGCTACTTGCAGGTAAAGGAGATATTGTCTCATTATCCATCAAATTACAAGCAGTCTGCAGTCATTCCTCTTCTGGATCTTGCACAACAGCAGCATGGGGGGTGGCTTCCTGTTTCAGCAATGAATGCGGTTTGTTGCTACATAAAAAAATGGCTTTTAATTAACTACCGAAACTCTTAAAGTATAATGTGTAATTACAGACCAATATTTAGATGATATAAGAAAACTAGGACTACCAGTTTACCACTAATTAGAAGATATAAACATGTGCTGCTAAATTTTTAAAATCTAAGGTCTTCGTAGCTTTACATTGTGTGTAGGTGTTACTGTTGTTTTTTGACTTGACAAATGATTACAATGACAATATAGTTAGGCTGTTAGGAAATATACCTTCATTATTATTTATTTATAGTTATACAAAATACAATTTGCTTCTTTATTTACATATAATGTACTTATTGTGGGACACAAGCAGACTAATTGCATGTTATATCAACGGTGATAGCAATTTCGTTACTTTCTATTGCTAACATGAATGCTATTTGTTATATCAACGGTGTTTGACATTATTTTTTATTTGCACTAATGTTACAATCTGGTGCATGCTGAAGGTGGCTAAAGTGATAGAAGTTGCTCCTATTCGCGTGTACGAGGTTGCGACATTTTATTCAATGTTCAACAGAGCAAAGGTAACGATTCAGAAGCATGTTTTGACAGTTTTTCAGAAGCATGTGTACGAGGTTGCAACATTTTATAGAAAATTGATTTGGACAACGGTTTTTCAGGTCGGCAAATATCATCTTTTGGTCTGCGGAACAACTCCTTGTATGATTCGTGGGTCACGAGATATTGAAGATGCATTGTTGAAGCACTTGGGAGTTAAACGGAATGGTTTGTTACTCTATTTGCAGTCTATTGGAATCCCTTCTTTGGTTGTTATTTTTTCTTCAGATTTAACACGTATATTGTATGCTTGTTTATGATATGGTAGAGGTTACAAAAGATGGCTTATTCTCTGTCGGAGAAATGGAATGCATGGTGAGTCACTTTTTCTTGGTATAAATTACCATTTTCCATGTTTTGCGCATGCCAAAAAAGCAAACAAATTGGCTTTTTGAAATTGAAATACAGATGCTGGTCAACAAGCTCTTTCTAATCTTCCACAAAATAAAAAAAAATGGAGTAGGATCAAATACAAACCACATTTCGTCTAAAAACTATAGGAACCATTTAAAAAGTGTCCTATGGCATCTAAACAATTATACAACATGGGTAAAATAATTACCTAAAAAATATCTATTATATTGAATTCTCTATAATTATGGTTATGAGCAATCGGTTCTTTTTTTGGATCCCCTTTTGTTTTTTATGTGCTAATATAATTCTCCACAAAGAAAAGTGCTGATATAATTCACATATGTGCTAAAATCAATGATCTTGTTTAATTTATATATATGCGCTAATATAATTCAAAAGTGCTACTTTTATGTATGTGTTTTTTTTAGTATGTGCTAGTTTAACTTTTTTAAGTGTTAGGATCTGTTTTCACGGTTTTTAGGATAAATGTGGTTTGTACCGTAACCATCTTAATATGCAGGGTTGCTGTGTAAATGCTCCTATGATTACTGTGGCAGATTATTCAAATGGATCTGAAGGATATACATATAACTACTATGTAAGCATATTTAACTATTTCTTTTATTATTTTTTCTAGACAAAATTGCAGAAAACAACCTTTATGTATACCCCAAACTGCACTTTATACCTTTCACTATGAAATCCGCCAAAACCAACCTTTACGTTCATGTTTTGTTACACATCACAACCTTTACACCAAACCTAGTCAAAAAAGTCAGTTAAGTTGTCCCATGTGCGATGCATGTGAGGGCACATATGTCTTTTCCTTTGACCCCTTTTACAATGAATATTATATTTAAACCTTTTTATTTATTTCCTTCAAAAACATCATTATCAAGAACATCATCATCTGAAACCCAGATCTTGATCAACATCAACTTCTTCATAAAAAGTCTTATAACCCCTAGAATTTCAAGACACCATGTCTCCTTTAAATCTTAATGAAATCAAGCAGGTCTTGGGTGCAAATTGTGTAACTTTTCAAGACGGCCAAAACCCTTTAAACAGAATTTCGAAATTCATCATAAAGCTTCAAACTTTCGGCGAAAACGGATCGAATTCAAGGGGGTTTTAGCAACGATTTGCGGGACGTTTAGAGGGCGAACTGGGGCTTCTTTTTCTTGCATTTCTTGTTCACTTTCTAAAGCATAATTTGTGGAGAATTTGTCTGTAAAGAAGCTACTGGATTCATCATCTTCTTGGGTAGCAATCTTGGATGCAAATGGAGCTTCTAAAGCCACCATGATGAGATACAAAAACCCAACAAAGATCAGAAACTAAATGGATCTTTTCTGCTTTAATGACATGAATAAGTCTAGTTTACTTCGTTTCATTGTTCAAGAAAATGAGTTAGAAAACCCTAACGGTGGGGTTGAGATCATGTATAAAGATTCGAACCCAGGTTAGAATTGAGGGTGATTTTGGGAATATGAAGGTTTATGGTGTAGTGATTGAAGATGAAGAATGGTTGTAGGGAGGATTGAAGACAGGAGAAGAGGGGTTTGATGGGTGAATTCTAGAGAGAGAGGAGAGAGAGTGGAAATGGTGTGGAAAGGGTGAACAGGTCGGTCACAAAATTCACAAACTTAAAATCAATTGATTCTCTTCATGGATTCAAATCAACTTCATAAAGATACCGTTTTTAGTTATGCTTTTTTATTAATTATTGTATAATCCCAGAAATGTTAATTTAATTTAGAAATAAAAGGGGTCAAAGGAAAAGACATATATGCCCTCACATGCATCGCACATGGGGCAACTTAACTGACTTTTTTGACTAGGTTTGGTGTAAAGGTTGTGATGTGTAACAAAACATGAACGTAAAGGTTGGTTTTGGCGGATTTCATAGTGAAAGGTATAAAGTGCAGTTTGGGGTATACATAAAGGTTGTTTTCTGCAATTTTGTCTTTTTTCTATATACTGCCAAATAAATTTGAAGTTCAGATTCTCAATATGTATATGTTTCTTTAAAACAAACAGGAAGATGTAACACCAAAGAAAGTTGTAGAAATAGTCGAGGCTCTAAGACGTGGAGAGAAGCCACCGGTAACCCAATACTTTACATTACTCATTAATTATTTTTTAAGTTTAGAAGAAGTTTAATGTTGCGGGTCAACCCAATTCGTTTGACCCGTTACCAAACTTGTTTATATTTTTTTATTTTTTTTGACAGCGTGGCACACAGAACCCACAGCGGATCAATTGCGGGCCAGAGGGTGGGAACACTACATTGTTGGGTGAGCCCAAACCGCCCCCATGCCGTGACCTGGACGCCTGCTGAGGCACCCTTTTTTCACATCAAATGTTTTTTTTAATAATTTGTCGGTTTGAGCTGTTTGATCGTTGTACCGAAATGTGTAACAAAACTATAATGTTTTTGGATTCTTTTTTTTTTGTTTTTTGTTGCCAAATATGGAATGCTTTTTAGATGATAAAATTCACAAATTGTTGACATAATGCATGTACTTGTGTATATGTATGGAACGAGCGGTTCTGATGTGTTAAGTTTTATTTTATTTGTTTTTTAATAGTTTGTGATTTCCTTCAAACTAATAATTAGATTATATGATATTTAATTTTCTTTTATCTTCTGTTTAGTTTTTTTTTTAAATTGCGTTAAACACTTCAAAACCGAATAGAAGAGTTAATTACTTGCATGTTTGATTCAAAATTACATAGATGCTCTCTGTGGTATACGTTTTGTAACACTGGCCTTCGGTCAACCCAAGGATAAAATGAACCGATTTGATATTTGACGGCCAGATCCCTTTTCTAGTCGCCGATCCAATTTCTTCTAGCTACACCACCACTACCCCCACCCCCTAGTTTTTTCGTTTGTAAGAACTAACGCCCAACCCTCGTTTTTCCAGTGAGGGTTTTTAAATCGGTGCCCTTTGAACCAACAATGAAAGAGATGGTGCTTTAAAGAAGACGATTCTTCAAATCGTTTTTCCAAGGATATTGTCGTTCTTCTAGCGATGGTGTCATTTTTCCGGAGATGGTGCTTCGAAGGATATCGGTTTTGTGGTCGGACGGGGTAGCCAAAAATGGGTTTGGTGGCAGTTCAAATCGGTGTTGTGGTGGTCTCATGAAGAAGAAGATGTCGACATGTTAGGGTTTTATGGTCCCATATTTTTTTAAATGTTAAAGAAAGTGTTTATTTTCTTTTTGTAAGACAAATATTTTTATTATTAATATTATATGGTTGTTTAGTCATTTAACATACCATTTGACTTGAAAAACTAACGTCCATCTACTCCAAGAAACATCAATGTTACAAAAATGCATACCATCAGGAACATTTATCATTTATGTAATTTCTCATACGTTAAGACCATAGAAGGATGTTGATAGTTTTCATGTCGGGATTATGTATATGCTATTTAAATTTTCTTATCTTCTATTAAAAAAACAAAAAACAAATACTTCCAACACTACAAAACTAAATAGAATTACATATAAAAGTTCAGTCAATCTATTTAGACCCAAAATTTATTAATTTTATTCTGTTTTGTTAATTAAAGTGTAGATTTCTTATCATTATTCTTTTATAACTTTTCACATTAATATTGCCTGTTCACATTTATATATTTGTGATCTTATTAGTTAAATTAGTTAAAAACTTGAGATTTGAATAAATAAAGAGCTAAGATTGACTTGGGATTAACAGAATATAGACATCAAAACTTCCAATTTGTATAAAGTTATATATTTTTTTGAAAGGTTTACTTCATTCACAAAACAACCAAGGCAAAGAGGCTAGGTTGCGGCACTAACAAAACTACAACATAAGGTCAAATTTACACCAACTACGTTAAGAGATCGACTTGAAACTACATTGATTATGATCCCTTGCACCCCATTAATTATGATCCCGTGCACCATTTACTTCTTACACTAACTACGCCAAGAGATCGACTCAAAAGTAAAAAATTTAAATGCATTGAATTAAATGATTTAATCAAAGTATACAAGGAATCTAAATGAATACATTAAATGACTACACATTAAGTCAAGATATGGTAAAAAAGTTAAAAAGTTAAAAGTAAAATTGACTGGAATTGGGGAGACAATCTCTTTAATTTTATTAATTACTTAATAATGATGTTAAAGAAACTTAATTAATATTTTTATATAATTTAGTACATACTTAATAAAAAAAGTATATACTTAATAAAAGATGTAAAAGAAACTTAATTAATATTCATTATCATATATATTTATGATAAGCAAAATTAGATTATATACAACGTTATATAAAGAATTAAGTATAAATATATATTTGATACTTAATTATATATATCTATAAAGAATTTAAGTATAAATATATATTTGAAACTTAATTATATATATCTAAATAAAAAAATAGTTAAAATGAAAAACAAGAGCTTTTAAAATTACCCGGACCAAACTCAAGCTTCAGAGCTAAAAATGATTATATTCGTGTCATGATGATATAATGTTTTCATCCTCAATTTAAGCAGGTATGTTTAAAATATTCAATCCGTTTTAAACATTGTTAGTCTGCCCGTAGTGGGGCTTTTTTTTTAAAAAAATTCAAAAAAAACGCCGGAAAACGCCCCGGACCCCATTACGCCCGGCGTTTCCGGGCGTTTTTTTTGTTCAAATTTGTTGTTGGCGTGTTTTTTAAAACGCTCATCTTGCATGTGACCAGCCTCACCATTTGTTTGACCAGCCAATCCTTTTAGACCATGTGTTTGACCAGCCTCACCATTTGTTTCCCTTTTTTTTTTCTTTTTTTTTTTAATAATTGGAAGGGGCGTTATTGGAATAATGTCCCACTACACCACTTTTGCTATAATGCCCAACGCTGACTAGGATGTCATGTGTCGGATAATGCCCCATGGTGGGGGCATTATTTTTGTTCACCACTACGGGTGGTCTTATAACTAACAATAATAAAATAAAAATAATAGTAATGACATGGTAATAATAAATAATAATAACAATAATAGTAATAATATAAATTGAATACCTTTTTCTACAAATGAAATATTTTTATTTTATTTTAGGCAGTATTTCTTTGATTATTCAACAGCTTCAAAACAAGATAAGTTAAGTTCGCGTACAGATACTCTTAACGTACAAAACATACAAAATACATGAAAAAGTAAAAAAAGGTGGTGACATTTTCGTAATTATTTATTCACATGGTAATTATCAAAATTACTCTACAAATGATCTTGTAAGGTAATTTTATAAAATGATATTGTAAAGTAATTATCAAAATTACTCTACAAATTTATCAAACAACATACAATTCAAAATTACCCTACAAGACCATTTGTAGAGCAATTATAAATTTATAATACTCTACAAAATTACCCTACAAAATAAAAATTACCTTACATGATTATTTGTAGAGTAATTTTGATAATTAATCTACGAGTAAAATAATTACGAAAATGTCACCGCGTTTTTTTTCAGAAAAACCTTCAGTTCGTACGTTTTGTACGTTAAAGGTATCTGATCTTTTTCTTGATATAAAAAGAAAAAGTAATTATTCACGTATCAGTAAAATTTTCTGATAACATCGTTACATCGGTAATACAATTTTTATCATATTAATTAATTAATTAATTATATCAACAAAACTCATTTCATAGTAATAATAAATAATAAAATACTAATAAAAACAATAATAGTAATAATATAAATTGAATATTTATTTTTCGTTACAAATATAGAATATATATAAACCCCTTTTCATTTTCAACAAACACAGCCCTCAAATTTCACCAGAATCAATCAATCAAATCAAGATGAATATGTCCATTGCATCCAAATCAGCAACCACCTTTCTTCACCTGCAACACAACCCACAACACTCACTCTTTCGTCTTCCTTCTCCAACCTTTCTTCCTGTTTCTCTCAAATCTTCATCCTTCAAACCTCCAATGGCAACTCTTGCTGTTGCTTCATCTACTCTTGGACTCTCGGATACCTTCTCCAAGCTCAAACAAGATGGGAAAGTAAGTAAATTTAGGTTACATGTTGCTGTTGTTTTGTTCTTGTTCAATGTTCTGGTGTTGTTTGTTAATTTTAAAGATTTTAGTTGTTGGGTTGGTGTTTTTATGAGTTTGGGTTTATTGGATTGATGTTGGATGGGTTTATTGTTATAGATTTTTTATTGTGATGTGGGTTGTTATGGGTTAGGGTTTTGAGTTTGGAATTTGGGTTTTTTTTTTTTTTTTTAAGATTGATTAATGTGTTCTTTGTTTTTTATACATTGATAGGGTTTCATTTTGCAGATTTTTTTATTTTATTTTATTTTATTTTTTGCTTTTGTTATGTGAAATGTGTTTTGAAAAAAAAAAAAAGATTACATATATGTATAGATCAAGGTTTTCAATTTGGAATTTGGGTTTTTTTTTTTATTTTTTTTTTAATTAAGATTGATTAATGTGTTCTTTGTTTTATACATTGATAGGGTTTAATTTTGCAAAAGTTTGTTTTTTTTGTTTTTGTTTTTTTTGCTTTTGTTATGTGAAATGTGTTGAAAAAAAAAAGGTTTATATATATGTATAGATCAGGGTTTTCAATTTGGAATTTGGGGTTTTTTTTTTTAAAGATTGATTAATGTGTTCTTTGTTTTATACATTGATAGGGTTTCATTTTGCAGATTTTTTTATTTTATTTTATTTTATTTTTTGCTTTTGTTATGTGAAATGTGTTTTGAAAAAAAAAATAAGATTACATATATGTATAGATCAAGGTTTTCAATTTGGAATTTGGGTTTTTTTTATTTATTTTTAATTAAGATTGATTAATGTGTTCTTTGTTTTATACATTGATAGGGTTTAATTTTGCAAAAGTTTGTTTTTTTTTTTTTTTTTGCTTTTGTTATGTGAAATGTGTTGAAAAAAAAAGGTTTATATATATGTATAGATCAGGGTTTTCAATTTGGAATTTGTTTTTTTATTATTATTATTTTTTTAAGATTGATTAATGTGTTCTTTGTTTTATACATTGATAGGGTTTAATTTTGCAAAAGTTTGTTTTTTTTTTCTTTTTTTTGCTTTTGTTATGTGAAATGTGTTGAAAAAAAAAGGTTTATATATATGTATGGATTAGGGTTTTGTATTTGGAATTTGTTTTTTTTTTTTTAAGATTGATTAATGTGTTCTTTGTTTTATACATTGATAGGGTTTAATTTTGCAAAAGTTTGTTTTTTTTTTCTTTTGTTATGTGAAATGTGTTGAAAAAAAAAAAAATAAGGTTTATATATATGTATGGATTAGGGTTTTGTATTTGGAATTTGGTTTCTTTTTTTTAAGATTGATTAATGTGTTCTTTGTTTTAAACATTGATAGGGTTTCATTTTGCAAAAAGGTTGTTTTTTTTTTTTTTGCTTTTGTTATGTGAAATGTGTTTTGAAAAATAAATAAGGTTTTAAGTTGTTGAGTTGGTGTTTATTTATGCTTTTTGTGGTATTGGATTGATGTTGACTGGATTTATGGTTATAGATTTGTGATTGTGTGATGTGGGTTATGGATTAGGGTTTCAGATTTTGAATTTGGGGTTTTTATTTATTTTTATTTTTGTTTTTTTAAGATTGATTAATGTGTTCTTTGTTTCACACAATGATAGGGTTTTAGATGTAATTTAATGAATAAGAATCAAATAATCAGATAATTATGGTTTGCCAGTAGAGGTAAAACGGTTATTTTAGAACCGGGTCCGGGTTTGGTCAACAAAGTCAACAACCGGTTCCAGATACGTTCGGGTTTTTGACCAGTTTGGCCGGATTTTGCCGGTAGAGGTTGAACCAGTTCCGGTTTGGTTCCTTTTTAAACCCGGGTCTGGAACTGGTCGTGTAGGGGTTGGAACCGGGTCCGGGTTTGGTCAACAACCGGTTCCGGGTACGTTCGGGTTTTTTATCAGTTTGGCCGGATATTGCCGGTAGAGGTGGAACCGGTTACGGAACGTTTCCTTTTTTTTAAACTCGGGTCTGGAATTGGTCTATACCCACGGGTCAGGTAGGGTTGGAACCGGTTCCGGGTCAGGTCCGGAACTGGGTTTTTTGTGTGCCTCTAAAAAGGCATTTTTACATTCATCGTTGACTTTTATGCTTTGACCTATTACTTCAAGTAGTCAATAAATCATTAGCATTTTTATTTTCCAAATGCTAAAAAACATTAGGCACCAATGACAAACCCAAACCCTTTTTTTAGAGTTAATTACTGTTTTCGTCCCTATGGTTTGTCAAAAATCACTATTTCAGCCCATTAGTTTAAAAATTGCGATTTCAGTCCCTGTGGTTTTACTTTCGTAACCATTTCAGTCCCTGTGGTTTCACTTTCGTAACCATTTCAATCCATTATTCTGTTAAGTACATGGACTGAAATGGTTACGAGGTGGACTGAAATGGTTACGAAAGTGAAACCACAGGGACTGAAATCGCAATTTTTAAACTAATGGGCTGAAATAGTGATTTTTGACAAACCACAGGGACGAAAACAGTAATTAACTCCTTTTTTATTTTCTTTTGCCAATTTGACCTTTAGAGATGAAACATAGCCCAAGTTGACCCATTTATAGGTAAACGGGTCGAAATTACCACCACTAGTGTTCTTACAAGCTCTTATTTGTTCCATAGGTAGCATTCATACCATATATCACAGCTGGAGATCCTGATTTATCAACAACAGCAGAAGCTTTGAAGGTGCTCGACACTTGTGGATCCGATATAATTGAATTGGGTGTTCCGTATTCTGATCCGTTGGCTGATGGACCAGTCATCCAGGTTAAATAATAGATCATTTTGTTGCATGTTGTTTAATTACCAAATATTTTCCTAGATCTACATTTCGTGTTTATATTTATTTTTATATTTCTTCATACAGGCTGCAGCCACACGAGCATTGGCAAAGGGGGCCAATCTTGACGCAATTCTTAATATGTTGAAAGAGGTACCCTTTACAAAACATGTTAAATGAGTAAAACTAGCATTGGCAAAGGGGGCCAATCTTGACGCAATTCTTAATATGAAGAAATGGGTCAAAGATTTGAATGGTTTAAAACTTTCTCAAAGTATATTCAAGTGTTTACACCCTCTAAAATTACTTTACTAAAGTTTTTTATTCTAATTGTTCTACTAGTATTTTTGTTGTTAGCATTTAAAATAAAGAGTTAAATGCGATTTTAGTCCCTGTGGTTTGGGTCATTTTGCCAGTTTAGTCCAAAGGTTTGAAACGTTGCCATTTTAGTAGTCCAAATAATTTCAAACGTTGCCATTTTAGTCCAATGGGTTAACTCCATCCATTTTTTCTGTTAACTAGAAGGGCAATTCGGTCATTTTATATGGCCGAACTTCCCTTCTAGTTAATAGAATTACATATGAAATGACCGAATTGCTGTTCAAGTTAACAGAAAAATGGATGGAGTTAACCCAGTGGACTAAAATGGCAACATTTGAAACTATTTGGACTAAAATGGCAACATTTCAAACCTTTGGACTAAACTGGCAAAATGGCCAAACCACATGGACTAAAGTGGCATTTAACTCTAAAATAAATTAGTTATTACAAAACTAAAGAAATGGATAGTGTAAGTGTTTGTGGGTCAAACAAACCCGTTTAATCCATCATAAGTTTTTACGTATATTATGAAAATAATGAATCATTAATTCTGTTCATTCTTCATATAGTTTTTACGTTAATGTATATATATATATATATGATTTATAATTAGGGTGTGATTTTTCACTATAAAAGTCTTATATCATCTCTCTTTTGTTAACTCCATTTAGGTGATACCGCAATTATCGTGTCCAGTTGCTTTGTTCACTTACTACAACCCAATTCTTAAGCGTGGAGTGGAGAAGTTCATGATTACCGTGAAAGAAGTTGGAGTACATGGTAACTTATAAGCTACATTATACTTAATTTTTAATTCTATTATAAATCATATTTAAGAATGCGCGTGTGTGCGTTATTAGGACTTGTGGTGCCAGATGTCCCTCTGGAGGAAACCGGGCTCTTAAGACAGGAAGCTTCCAAGCATAACATTGAGTTGGTACATTGACACCTCAACATACATAATATCATATGCTATTTTTTATACACAACGTTACTAAATCTTGTTATTATTTCGTTAAGGTGCTATTAACAACGCCAACTACTCCAAGAGAACGAATGAAATTGATTGTTGAAGCTACAGAGGGATTTTTGTACCTTGTAAGTTCCCTTAACTTTATTAAACCGATAGTCTAATTTTAATAATTTAATTCATTTGTCTTAAATATCCATTTAAGAGTGACAAAACTTAAAAATATGCTACAGGTGAGTTCTATTGGAGTGACTGGAGCTCGTGCTTCAGTAAGCGGAAAAGTTCAGTCTCTCTTGCAGGAAATCAAAGCGGTTTGTTCTGTTGAGACTATCAACTGTTTTTTTTTTCGTATTTATATAAGATGGAAATTGAATTTTTAGGTGGTTGAATAATGTTTTTAATATAATGTTTGCTTGCTCTTGGACAGGAATCGAGTAAACCCGTGGCTGTTGGCTTTGGCATTTCAAAACCTGAGCATGTGAAACAGGCAAGTCTCTGTTATTGACCCGACATAAAGCTTAAAAAAATATAGTTGACCCGACATGCAGTTTAAAAAATGTTGTCTATATTCACTCGAACGCCTTAAATACCCCTTTAATCGAGTAAACCCGATTATGTTGCGGGGTGAAGTACGGGTGGTAAATTCTAACACGGCACGAAAATAATCAGGTGATAGGTTGTCATGTCCGAAACGTTTATATACATTTTTTTTTCGGGTTGACTAATTTAATTAACATAGTTGTGTTCAGGTTGACGTGTTTAACCCGTTTAATTAAACAAGTGTAGCTATCAACCTGTTTACAACCCGGTTAATCCATTTATTGTAACCCACCAACCCGTTTAACATGTTTACAACTTGATAATGACTCATTTACAGTCCGTTTCACTACTTCAGATAAATGGGTTAAAAAAAGATAAATGGGTTAAAATCGGAATATATAGGTTACCCGATTTACGTGGGTCTGGTCCAGTGGCAGAGCTTGAACGAAAACCTAGTGGGGGCCAGACTCTTAAAAATCCAAGATTTTACACTAAAACATTTCCGAATATTTCGGTAAAATTAACACTACGAACGAAAAATCGGTGGGGGCCGAGCCCCCTGTCTGGGTCAGGGTTGATGCTTTGACACTAATAAATATACGGGTCATGTTCGGGTTCAACCCGACCCAATTAACGCCCTAAAAGTAGTGTCAAAATTATCATAAATAGCAACCGATTTTAAGTTCATTACTACTAATCCTACCACACGTAAAAAGGATGTTGTGCCACGTCAGCAACGACATGGTGTATTTTTGGTTTGAGCGTTTGGTTATTGCGTGCAGGTGGCTGGATGGGGAGCTGATGGGGTGATTGTGGGGAGTGCTGTGGTGAAAATATTAGGTGAAGCAAAGTCCCCTGAGGAAGGCCTTCAAGAGCTAGCTGAATTCACCAAATCTTTAAAAGCTGCATTGATTTAATAACATAATTTCAAATGTATTTTGTGTTATGTTTTCAGTCAGATGTGGTCTGATCTTGACTCATACAATTTTGTTGGATATTTATGTTTTGGAAGTTGAAAATGGGTGGTTTTATAAATTATTAAAAAAAACATATGTTAAGTAACTAGTTTTATAAAAGTTTGTTTGATTTAAATGTTAAATTATTTTTAGAGTAAATTACGTTTTTGGCCCATGTGGTTATATCACTTTTATTATATTAGCCCAAAATATTTTTTTTTAACATATCTGCCCCCATAGTCTCTATAACTAACCATTTTAACCCCTAAGTCTAATCATTTTAGCCCCCATAGTCTCTATAACTAACTATTTTGACCCCCATGATCTCTAGACTTGGGGGCCAAAATGGTTAGTTATAGAGACCATAGGGGTAGATATGTTAAAAATTCTTATTTTGGGCTAATATCGTAAAAGTGATATAACCACAGTGGCCAAAAACGTAATTTACTCTTATTTTTAACATAAAGCATTTAAAAAAGTTTATTTATTCCAGTAATCCGTCGAGATACACCAAAACGTCGTCTCTTTGATGTCCTCGACCAATATTAATATCACTAACGCCGAGACCTCCCACCTAGGGCTGCAAACGAACCGAAAGAACACGAACAAGACCTTGTTCGTGTTCGTTTGTTAAGAAATATATGTGTTCGCGAACCGTTCACGAACACTTATTGAATGAGATTTTATGTTTGTGTTTGTTTGTTAAGGAAATGAACTTGTTCGTGTTCGTTTGTGTTTGTTTGTTACTTTTAGGCAACGAACGTTGATGAATACAAATGAGCACAAACTAATGTTTATGAACACAAATAGAAACAAACGAATACAAGCAATCGTTCATGAACAGAATATATAATACACTGACACTTATTACATATTTAATTTGTCGGAATTTTGAAGCATTTAAATAAATATAAAAACTAAAAACACTAATGAACTATCGAACACAAACGAACATGTTACCGAACGTTCACGAACATAAACGAACGAACACGACCTCTGTTCATGTTTGTTCATTTAACTAAACGAACGAAATTTCTTGTTCATGTTCGTTGGTTAATAAACGAACGAACACAAACGAACTTCCCGCCGAACGGTTCACGAACTGTTCACCGAACGTTTGGTTCGTTTGCAGCCCTACTCCCACCTTCTTGGATTTCTAAACGTTTTACTAGGCTACCCACCGAATTCTCCTTGTGTTAAACAAACCACCCCAAAGAAACCTTCTTCGAGTGCCTTCTAAAAGATTTATAACTCCATCTGGCGCTTTAAATTTAACTTGTGACATAAACAAGTTAAATGAGTGAACTCGCGAAGCAGTTAGGTCAACCGGGTCATGACTTTTATAGCCAGCTAACGTGTTGGCGAATCTGACCTCAAATTGATCCAATTTGTTTAGAGTAAATTTATACCCATAAATTATGTGTTAGATTCGTGTGTTGTCAAAAAACCTCATCCCTAAGACGCGATGGTCCATCAATTATTCTGGTCAAATATTACATGACATGGTATAATTTAAAAGTCTGGTATACCAAAAAGAACATTAGTAGTACTACATTTTGATATAGATTGAGCAGGCACAACTTCAACAAATATGGGTGCCTCTACAATCATACAAACAATATGAATTTCTAAACTTACATATATCCATCCTTCAACTCAAAATTCCTACATGTTCTCTCAGTTATATAAAATGTATATTATCCAATTCATACTCATATATCACCAATCCAGATCACAAAATTCACAGCTTCTTTCCACATTTTTCAGAGTCGAAACGCTACCATGCCCTATTCTGATCTATCCCGAACTTTTGAATTGTTTGCGTACAACGGTAACAAAGAGTGGGACCCGTGTTTCCTTCTTTTGAAACACCGCCAGTAAATTAACAATATTGATGCGATGAATCCGATTTGTATCGCCCATCTGTACCAACAAATACCCAAATGTTAAAAAAATTTATCCAACTTTTTAAACTTTTAGGAAATGATATAAACTTATGAGCTGAAAACAGTATGTTTGACTACAAAAGTCAAACTTCTACCACATCTAGAACACAAACAGACAAAATAAAGAGTAAAGTACACGGATGGTCCTGTGGTTTACCAAGATTATGGATTTAGTCCCTAGCTTTTTAAAAGTACACGGATGGTCCCTATAGTTTGCACTTTGTAACGCATTTAGTCCCCAGCTAACAAATCTAAAGGTTTCGGCAGGTCCAAGTTAGGGACTAAAGATGTTACAAAGTGCATACTACAGGGACACCCATGTACTTTAAGACAAAGTTGGGGACTGGATGCGTTACAAAATGCAAACCACAGGAACCATTTGTGTACTTTTGGAAAGCTAGGGACCAAATCCAAAATTTTGGTAAACCACAGGGACAATCCGTGTACATTAAAATAAATCTTGGATGATCAAAGCAGGATCAATAGAGGGTTTCTAAATATTTAAAAATTAAGAAACAATTTTTTAAAGAAATATTAATTCAGATACTGCGGTTTTAACTCAACATACAAAGTAGCCATTTTACTAATCAATTAATCATGAGTAAATTACAAAAATCGTCCTTTATGTATGTCACTTATTGCAAATTGTGTCCTTTATCTTCAATAATTACAGAAAACGTACTCGATGTTGCAAACCCTTGCAAGTTATGTCCTTTAGCCCCAACTCAGTTAATTTTTTGTGGTTAAATCTGACCAAATGGACCCCACATGAGGGTATTTTGGTCATTTTACTCTCATGTGGGGTCCATTTGCTCAGATTTAACCACAAAAATTAACTGAGTTAGGGCTAAAGGACATAACTTGCAAGGGTTTGCAAACATCAAGTACATTTTCTGTAATTATTGAAGACAAAGAACACAGTTTGCAATAAGTGACATTCATAAAGGACGATTTTTGTAATTTACTCATTAATCATATTCAAAGATGGTCATTATCATAAGTTACTTAAAAATGCAGAAATTAGTAAATAATTTAAAACGAAAAGAAAAAATACTAATTTTGAACGTAAATGTTGGATCTTAATTTTACCTGTCTAAATCAAGAATCGGGCTGTAAACAAGTGTTTCCCATGTTGCTACAATGCCATGCCAAACGGGGTTGTAATAAAGAGACTCAGGTGACCAAAACATCCGTGTGTACGTCTCCAAAAATATAAAAAGTATCCACGCTCCAATTTCAAGCAAAATGAACTTTATGACAAAACGGCCCACAATCACCATTACAAGCGAAAAGGCCACCAACCAGTTAAATAATCTGTGATTATATTCCTTTATAAACAAAGACTTTGACTTTTCCATCATCTGCACAAATCCCAAAAAAATATGGTTATCAGTCTACGGTTGCCCTTTCACATTTTGGAAGCCCGAAAGGTAAATAAAACTTGTGCCATTACTTTTTTTTAACTAGAGATGATGGATTTAAAACGTTTACTTATGAATGGGCCGATTTGGATTGTGTTCTTATCTCAAATAATAATATTTAGTTAACAAGAATAATGAGTCAACCAGGTTGACAATCACCCGAAGTCTATTTTTAAAGCATATAACCTTCTAGATCGTTTTCTTTCAAAGAATCAGATTATTATTGTAAAATATATGTTTATGTATTCACAATTAACAAACCAACTATTTATAAATAAAGAGTAAAATGCCATTGTCCCTGAGGTTAGGTCAGTTTTGCGACTCTCGTCCAAAAGTTTGTTTTTCCGCATCCAGATCCAAAAGGTTTGAAATCTTGCCATTTTCAATAGGCCCATTAACTCCATCCATTTTTCTCCGTTAAGTCAGGGGGATTTTCGCCTTTTTACTTAAATTATTTTTGTTTTTTATTTAGTAAGGGCATTTTAAATGCTTGTACGTAAAGTGAAAAAGACCGAATTGCCCTTTAAGTTAACAAAAAGACGGAAATACCCCTGACTTAACGGAGAAAATGGATGGAGTTAATGAACCGGATGAAAATAGCAAGATTTCAAACCTTTTGGATCCAGATGTGCGGAAAACAGATCTTTGGAGTTTGGACGAAAGTCGCAAAACTGGCCAAACTTCAGGGACGAAAATGGCATTACCTATATATTAAAAATTACCTATTGAATGAATAGTAAACATTTACCTATATATTAAAAACTGATGAATAATAATAAAAATAGAATTGAACCTATATATTAAAAACTGAATTGAATGAATAGTAAACATTTACCTATATATTAAAAACTGATGAATAATAATAAAAATAGAATTGAATAAATAGTAATATCACTAAAGAATGAGCTAGTATCGGGTACCGGTACCGGTATCAGATTTACCAAACCGGGTGTATTTTCGGTACCGGTATTCATCGGTTTTTACCCTCAAATGCCGGTGCCATACCAGTACCGTACCGAGCCGTACCGTACCAGGTATATTCGGTACCGGTACCCACTTTTGGGAATTTCGGTAATGGTATTTTCCGTACCGGTTGGTACCGAGCTCATCAAATCCTGTAGCAATATAGCAATGCAAGTAATTGTACCGTTTAGATTACTTTTCATACACACAGTAAGTAAATTTTATTCATAAATAAATAAAAAGGAGACAAAAAAGAGTTTGTGGGTCAACCAGACCCGACCCATTTTGATCTCTACTATATAGTGCCCCATTTCAACGCAATCCTTTTCGCACTTTACACATCTCAACCCACCCGGCCCCCTCATCTAACCACATCTACCTTAACATACATGTCTTTACAAACAACATCTAGTATATTCGTGACAATAACAAAATAAAGAAGAAATAAAGAATATGCTAACCTTCACCATTCGTTGCTCATATGTGGTTTTAGAAGGCCCGACGCACACTTTTTCAAAACTTTGGTTGCATTGAAGAAAACCAGCATTGAACTTGGCCATTGACGGTAGTCTGAGTATTTGAAGCTGGTCCATTTTGTCCTCACACAATGTATAAAGTTCCTCACACAATTTCGAAGACTGATATTGGTTTGCCATAACAAAATTCTTAAACATCTGCCATAAAAAAAAACTAAATATTAATGAACACTTACAAAATATTACAAGTATCTTAATAAAGACTGTGTGAACAAACTAACAAAATGTTAAAATTCTTACCTTTGCAATATCTTCATCAAGTGTTTCAACCGATTTTTTGGCATGGTGACGACCGAAATGTTGTTCATCGAAAGATTTCAAAGATTCGGTTCTAGAAGCTTCATGGATGGATTGTAACGATTCTTCAGAAATCGGTAAAGTCACTTTTGTCATACTATCCTCGTATATCTTCAAACATTTCTCCAATATTTTTTTGTTAAATATCTCAACAAGAGACCCTGTCGATGGAATCTCACCCTTGTTTAAAGCTTCCAAAATCTGAACGAAAAAAAAAACAAATACTTTTCCCGCGTTATTTGTGTTATTTAACAGAAAACACATAAATAGGAGGGTTCTAAATGGACATTGTCACATTAAGTAAGAGCTTACATTTAATAAGTTAATTACATAATTACTTATATTATAGAAAGTGCACCTTTTCAAGAAAAGCTACAAACTCCTTCCCGTTAAGTGATTTGCCCTGTACAATCTTTGGACGAATAACAGATTTAACAACTTCTTTCAACTGTTCTCGCTTTCTAACGTAACTCTGATCGAGCTCCTCGTCTTTCAAGTCGCAAAGCTTTGTCCTTTGGAGATGTGGCTGCTCAGAACAAAGAATAAAAGTATTAAAAGATGTGGCAACCATCAAAAGTATACATGTTTTGGATTAATGTATGATTGTACGCACTACGTAGAGTCGGTAGAGGTGCCATTTTTGACCCATTAATTATAGAGTAAGTTTAAAACACTACTTACAAGACCTCCTTATCGTGCGACGGTACGCGACCACAAACATAACATGCGTAATTATGCAAATAACGTGCATAATTAAAGTTTAACCCAACCCATGCGTAATTAAAGTTTAACCCAACCCATGCGTAATTATGCAAATAACGTGCGTAATTATGTATATAACGTGGTTAATTATGCAAACTTAATTACTATTGTGCCACCGCGTTCAATTGAAGGCCTAGATTAGATCAGATGTACGGTTGAGATGCCCGCGTAAGCATCGCATGATGAGGTGGTCTTGTACGTTAACCGGCCTCTTAATTATAAACGGGTCAACTCGGGTTATCTTTTTCTCTGGTGGGTCTAACCATATTTAATTTGCATAATCATATTTAACACATTAACCATTTATCGTACATAGAAAAGTGGACCGAGTGTTCTGGATCAAACCAGCTGACCACACCAAAAAATGACCCGTTTGACTCATCACCGAACCCACCCTGTATTGATTCAATCAGATTAATGTTTGTAAAGACCGTACTTGTGGTAAGCTGAACGCTGTGCTATTGTCACCCATAATAGCTAGTGAGTCTCGAATCTGGTTAACCTATTTTAACACAAAAAATATAATTCAGTTATTAAATTATATAAGTCAGGCTTTGCATACAGAAATTTCAATAAAGTTGGTACCTGATCAATATTTTTGTCACCTGAAAAACAAGCCAGTAAAAATTTGTAAGAAAAACGATTATTAAAATAAATGTCAATTTACAGACATATTTCTAGCTTTAATCATGCAATTATCTCATTAACCATTTATATGATTCTGAATTTCTGATTATGTCACAATGAGCAAAATTGAAACACAAATCCAAATGCTGCCTTACTATTTTTTTGCCATTATTAGTGATTACAAAATTTAAATAAGATTGATAAAGGGTCCTCTATTTAGATAATTGGTTGATAAAAATACATCTATTTTGAATTTTTGATATATGAAAAAGAAGAAAACTAACCATTAGCGTTAGGAACATGTCGTAGAGCTTCATCCACCATTTCTTTTACAGACTTCCCCTCTGTAACAAGCCAAAAGTAATGTTAAACTTTAAGTCTATAACGCCAAACAAAATAAAAAAGAATTAACTTACGTAAAAAGTCACGTTGTATAAGCCACAGTAGTTTTGCGGGTTCAAACGCCACATCTTGCCCCTATAATTTTAATAACGTTTAACAAGACACAAAGCAAAACGTCATCTCACCGCAAGCTTTTTACCCTTATATTACGGAAAGAAGAATATACACTCGAAGAAGATATCCAAGTTGGTCAAACTTTACCTCGACTCTGTTCATTGACAAGAAGTCATAAGAAAAAAGTTAGTTTCAGGCTATATACATATTTAAACGATAACATGATCATCAAAGAGCATAGTGTCCACTTTGAATGAAAAAACTAACCTTCCGTAAAACTCTTCAGCAAGCTCAACGGCAAATGACAATCGCGATATATCAGCTTCGCGTATCTAAAAACATGAAGAAAAAAAGACGCTATTTATAGCACAATTTAAAAAGAACTAAGGAATGCATCAATGTAAAAACTAGTGCTACTGATTTAAAAAAAAAAAGTGTTGTTAAAAATAAAAATAAGAGTAAAATGCCATTTTCGTCCCTGTAGTTTGGCCAGTTTTGCGACATTCGTCTAAAGGTTTGTTTTTTCGCATCTGGATCTAAAAGATTTGTAATCTTGCCATTTTCATCCGGCTCGTTAACTCCATCCATTTTTCTCCGTTAAGTCAGGGGTATTTCTGTCTATTTTGTTAACTTAACAGGGCAATTTGGTCTTTTTAAGTTAACAAAAAAGACAGAAGTACCCCTGACTTAATGGAGAAAAATGGATGGAGTTAACGAGCCGGATGAAAATGGTAAGATTTCAAACCTTTTGGATCCAGATGTGAAAAAACAAACCTTTGGATGAATGTCGCAAATCTGGCCAAACCTAAGGGACGAAAATGATATTTTACTCTAAAATTAATAATCATAATAATAGGACAGAAAACATAACCTAACGATGTAACAAAGAGATAACTATGTAACAAAGACAAACTTGGCTCTTTTTTTTTCATTTCAGAAAACAAAAACCTAACAATGCTTTTCAAGTTTGAAAAAAAAAACTAATAAATAAATAGAAGAGAAAGGAAATTTAACCGTCTCAGGCAAGTTGTAGATGAGGACCGAGCTCAAAACTGTCGCAAGAGCAAATATTCTGGAAAAATAATCCATGGTTATAGATCACCAAAAAAAAGGACAATAACAAAACTTTTATAACACCTGTCATCGTAGACGTTTGATTTCCCTATGCTTTCAAATCCCTCGGTATCGAGATAAAATACAGACGTTTTCACCCCATTAATATCCATTTCAACTGGAGTTCCCCATACCCATATTCCTATAAACAATAAAACAAACTGTAAGCGTTATGAAAGCATTTTTAACTGGAAAACTTGCAAAAGATTATCTTTATTTTTAATACCGTTACCGTCAATGTGACCAAAATTATAAATTGCACTATTTTAAATAAATTCAATTTTAAGTGAAGACTTCAGAATTTAGATCACACTTTAGGTATTTTAATAATAATACATCCTATGTCCCAGAAAAATAAAAGCAACATTTGACTTTAGGTCATACTTTAGGACTTTAGGTATTAATAATAATTGAGTACCTAAAATACCGTTAATTAGACAAATATGAGAACCCTTGTGGATCATAAATTCATAATCAGTTTCAGATACGTTTTGTAATCTTGCTAATAGCCAAATAGATAAATTTAGAAAAGAATCATTTTACAGAAAGGAAACTTTGTATTAAATTACAAGAAATATTAAATCCATTTTATCATATTGTATAATAAAATGAGCTCGACAGCAGAAGATTCCGGTGAATACCTTTCGTTTTTGTGTCACGCATGTGGCCAACACCAAAACCTGCAAAGTGTCACACACAAATTTTTTTTTTTTTTAAAATCGAACTATGTGAAGTAAAATTGTAAAAAAGGACATACCTTCATAACAAGAAAGTGAGAGAAGTTGGTTAAGCGTAAAGGACTTTCCAGATCGATATGGACCAATCACCTATCAAGACAAACATATAAAAAAATGTACAAAAGTAAATAAAAAAAGTTATGAAATATGAAAGTAGATAGATTATAAAGCTTACGGCAACGGCTGCAATAGGATTGGTTATTCTCCTAATAGCCTCCAGTCCTTCACTAGAAAGACGAAGTTTTGTATGACCAGGATCCGGATCTATGATTGGAAATCTGTGAAAGCATAAGAATAGTAATTGTACAACAGATTTTTATTCTTACAATATGGGTTAAAATATGGAATTTGAAGTCAAGGATAATGCGTACATTGACCTAACAAGATGGTGAAATAATATGTTTATAATGCACATCCAAGCACCCCCTATATTTGTATCACTCTTATAACACTATAAAAAAATTCCAAATTTTATCCCCAAGGCACTAAAATGGGAAAATCACAAGAATAGCCTTCGACTTTTCCACATTTCACAAATAGCCATTGGAAGCCTCTCCATGAGCCTCCACACTGAAAACGAGGAGGTTGTAGCCCCTTTCAAAGCCGTCAGAAGGCGACACGTGTAAAAATTGGTCGAAGCGGCTCTAAGCCGTTTCAGCCTCCTCTAGAGAGGCTTCAGCTTTTTTTATATATTTTCCACCATTCTCTAGATAATTTTAAAAAAATTACACCAAATTAAAGATAATTTTATCATCTTTAATTTGGTGTATTTAAAAAAAAATATTACCGTATGAAAAAAGTTATACCCGTTTAAAAATCATGGTGGAATAAATATAAAAAAATGAAAATGTTGAAGCCTCTCTAGAGAAGGCTGAAACGGCTTAGAGCCTTCAGAATACACGTGGCGCAATGTGGCTGGTTAATGCTGAAAGGATTTTCAAAGCCACTACAGCAGCTTCGATTTCGGTGAGAAGGCTCATGGTAGGGTGTCAGCCGGCTATTTTAGAAAGGTGGACAAGTCATAGGCTAATTTCGTTATTTTCCCCATTAAAATTCTATTAATATTACAGCGTTCGTGTGCATAACTTTTCGTTTTGGTAGATAAACGAACCCCTAAAATGATATTCAAGTTTAAACCCCCGGCCCCCTAGACCTATGAAAAGAATATAGAAACCCTAGTATTTTTATTCTACAATCTTGTAACTAACTAAAGGGCCTTTATCATTATATCATCAATTCGATATTTAAATCCAAAAGCAAATCAACATCATATACCAATGGCATACAAACTATGAAACTCATACAGCTACTCATTAATCAATAAACATCTCAAATAAATAAAACAAAAACCTAACTCCTTTAACCAAGTAGATATGCATAAGTAACATTTATGATTCAAATCATTCAACTCCAAAGAATAAGATATTGCATACCAACTAAACCAACAAATGTTCAAAACTATCAAAAACTACACTTTGACTTTGCATGTCAAACCTACAATTCGCTGGCAAAAGATATCTGTACAAGACAAGATTAGACGTGTTTACTGAAAAGTCCACAACGTGATTTTTTTACTTTTTAAAAATAAATATAATTATGATGTTAGGATCCATCATTTCTTCTTCTTGTACATAAAACGTAAAACTGTGTTATAAACATGAGATATAAAGTAGTTAAAAGATGTATTTATGTTTAATACTTGTGTTACTAGCGTCGGAGAGACATGTTAAACCCGATAAGACAACCCTTCATGCTAACATAACCCAAAACAATACTCAAATCATTTAATTCCATAATAATCTGAAGCTTAAAGCAACCCAATTAGCACTATCCCATCCCCAAATTCCAAAAAAAAAAAAAAAAAAAAAAAAAAAAAAACCAGAACATAAAGATGAAGAAATCACTCACGCTTGTCTGAAATCATCAATAGCAAACACCCCACAAGGGGATAATAATAAATATAAGACAACAAAATTCAAACCGATCCACCATAAATTCTTCGACATTGACCCGACCCGAATGAGCACGTTATCTTGCAAATGCCATAAAGGTAAATCAAGAAAAGGGATCTTGGAAACCTAATTTTGGAAAAAAAAAGATAGCGAAAAGGGTGAAGTAAGATCTGGGTTTTTCAATATGATGATGGGGTTGTAGAAAAGATTGTGTTTTTATGAGAAACTCGGATTTCAGATGACAAAAAGGAGAAGAAGAGTGGGTTTGTTGATGTGATGTGAAGAAGCTTGACTAATGTTTTGATTTTGAAGAAGAAATTGTGAACGTTTCAGACAGATTTCGTCTACCGGCATTTCATCAATCGCAAGATGTGGATCGTAAATTGGGATGGTAAATAAATCAAAGATTATGATTTTTATTTTATTTTTTATTTAGAGTTAATTACTGTTTTCGCTACGTGGTTTGTCAAAAATCACTATTTCAGTCCACTAGTTTAAAAATTGCGATTTCAGTCCCTTTGGTTTCACTTTCGTAACCATTTCACTCCACATCCGTTAACCTCATCCATTTATTCTGTTAAGTACACGTGAATTGACCATAATGCCCTTATTAATAAAAAAACAAAAAGATATCTAAATGAGTTAATTATCGTTTTCGTCCCTGTGGTTTGTCAAAAATCACTATTTCAGTCCATTAGTTTAAAAAATCACTATTTCAGTCCATGTGGTTTCACTTTCGTAACCATTTCAGTCCAGTCTCCTAACACCGTCTATTTTACCGTTAAGTTTTTAATGAAATACCTAATTACCCTTGTGTTAATTAAATATATACTTATATGATTTTATTATTGGATTTATATGATTTTATTGTTGTATGACATATGAACTTAAATTGGATTGTAGGGTTCGACCCACCATGGCTTCAGTAGAAGTAGAAGTCTGACACTAATTTTACATATATGGTTCCAAAATTTTAATTTTGGATTTTAGAATGAGAAAATGTCCAGGTGAGCATTATTTATCAAAGTTATTATGTTAATTGATGCTGCTATGAAGATATTAATTTGGGTGGGGTAATGGGTCGCCGGACATTAAGAGGGTGGGGTTGTGATGGAGTGGGGTGGGGTGGGATAGGGTAGCGTGGGGTTGTGTTTTAACAAGTGTGTCCTAGAATACAATCTTTTAAATTTCTATGGTTTTTTATTTAATTAACACATGAGTAATTTAGGTATTTTATTAAAAACTTAACGGTAAAATAGACGGTGTTAGGAGACTGGACTGAAATGGTTACGAAAGTGAAACCACAGGGACTGAAATAGTGATTTTTTACAAACCACAGGGATGAAAACAGTAATTAACTCATTTAGATATCTTTTTTTTGTTTTTTATTAATAAGGGCATTATGATCAATTCATGTGTACTTAACAGAATAAATGGATGGGGTTAACGGAGGTGGACTGAAATGGTTACGAAAGTGAAACCACAGGGACTGAAATCGTAATTTTTAAACTAACGGACTCAAATAGTGATTTTTGACAAACCACATGGTCGAAAATAGTAACTAACTCTTTTATTTAAGTTCACGAAAGTTTTTTTTTTTTGAATGACAACCTTTTTGTGTGTTAGTGACATGACGGAGTTTCGGGCGGTATCAGTTTTATTTGAAATATTACTGGTATGTTGTCGGCACTTGGTATAGCAATTGGCGTGTGTTTTACATTGATCAAAAACCTTAAAAGCGAATACCAGTAGTGATGTTGTTTGGACGGTATTAATTCAGTTCATCACGATACAGGTAGGAGGGTTGGCACTTGGTAATACTATATTAAGAATACAACTTCGTTTTCAGTGAAATTGATACCGAAACGTCGAGAAAACCATAAAAACGAATGTTGGTATCGGTCCGGATGTTGTGTGGATGATATTGTTTTTGTTCATCATGGTAAAGAAAAAAATCACTTATATTTGACTCGTTCTATCAAAACTTTTATAGAAACGTGGATAAAAATAAACATGTCACATAGGTATAATCAGAATTTTATAACACATTATATTATATTATTAGAATGACGAAAAAGGTAAATGACGTTACTTTATAAAAAACACAAACCATGTGACGGTTTTGATGGCATGTACATTGTGCTTCGATTACTTGTACAGTATTATTCACAATTCGGTTTTGAACAAAGTTTATATCAAGATATAGCTTAAAAAAATAAGCATGTCATAATACGGGTGAGCAGAAAACCAGAAAAATCGCACAAAAAACCGAAAAAAAACGAACCAAAATTATCAGTTCGAATTCAGCTTTGCATTTTATGAAAACCGAAAAAACCGAACCGAAACGAATAACCAAAAAAAATATTTTTAATGTTTTTATATACTGATTTAAAAAGTATGAGTGTTATTCTTGAATGTTAAGTATTTATAATAAGAACATTGGCATGTTTATTTATCTTTGAAATAATTTACCATGGAGGAAACCCAATATCTATTGCCTATCACAGTTTACCATGGATGCGCAATTTTGAATCGTTTGGGACATATAGAAACCCATGTTATTTTGGAGAAGAAAATGAAGAACGAGAGTTACCACTACGTCATGATGTTAATGAAGATGAGGGTGATGAAGAATACATCCAAGAAACGCAATTTGATCCTAATTTGAAAGGAATACAAGTTGGAAGTGAATAGCGTGTAGAGGAGATTATGGAAAACACTAAAGGCAAGAAAAAGGGAAAATTCGCTAACCAGACCAACTGAACGAAAATGAGTCCCGAGGAGGAAGAAATGTTGGCTAAAGCACACCTCTACGGATCGTTGGACCAGTTAAAAGGAAACCATCAAAGAAGAGGCGGGTTGTGGAAAACGGTCCACAAACACTTCGTCGAGCTTGGGGGTAGTGCCGACCGAATGCACGATCAACTAAACTCAAACTGGAGTCCAATGTTGATAAAAATTAATTGATTCAACGACCTTTACATTCAAGTGGTAAAAATATAATTTATTTTAATTAACTTTAACTTTTCATAGTTTTATAATTGAACTCGTATATTATCATTGTTTTTTAAACATATAGGAACACAATCTTAAAAGCGGGTGCAATGATGTCGCAACCCTCGACCCCTGCCCAGGAGCGGGTGCCGCGAGCCGGTCAGATAGTATCGGTGTTTATTAATTTGGCAGCGGAAAACTTTCATCAGGACCGTAGTTAGGAATATTTTATCAGAGTTAAAACACCAAACTTTTATAATAAATAAATGGGGATAAAACCCTAGTTTCATTTGACAATACATTTGTAGGGATAAACCCTAGTTTATGGAAAACAAAACTCCTTTTTATTTAGGTAACTTTTCCAAGCCTTCTGTGCTCTCTAGCTGGCTTCTATTGGCTTTCACATTGTGTTACCTGAAACGCGTTTTAAAAATATTTTATCAGCAAGAAATACTGGCGATTATATTCCAATTTGTAAAACATCAGTTGTTACACATTACAGTATTAAGGGCGATTACAATGTTTATATCTACACAATTACTCGTTCAGTAAGTGTCACTCGACGGATCTGTGACTATAGTCATATCATACATTGGATACCCGTGCCCAATTGTGAAGGTTATAAAGTACTATATACAAACCCCCATAATATTGACAGCAATTGTAGAATTACAAAGACTTAATCACTGTAATTGTATTTGAAAACATTTTGACTCACAAAAAGAGTTTATAAAAGAGAATGTACTCACTTTGTTGACTTAGGTGATACTACTATAGCTTCCTGGTGATTCTCCTGGTTATTATCTATTAAAATTAAACAATGCACACGTGTTAGTAAAATAACCCAAATCATATTAACCGTACAACTCGAGATAGAACTCCAATGACTGAGTCAGGCAGAGCCTTGACATGCATTACGGAGTCCTAGATCAATCAGGTGTAACACGAGACAGAACTCCAACGACTGAGTCAGGCAGAGCCTTGACATGCGTTATGGAGCCCTAGATCAATCGTGTAAGGTAACAAATAGGGTTATAATACTTACAACGAGGCAGAGCTTTGATTTATAGGGGTATAATTCCCGAGTATAATAGCTAACAGAAAGTTAAGAGAGAATTCAGAAAATGAATGAGGAACAAATGAGGCCTGAAGCCTCTATTTATAGGTTTGACGGACGGCGAGTCGCGGCCCGCATAAGGTTTGGCTTTGGCCTTCGCGGCCCGCGAGAGAACATGTGTCGATTATAACTTTAGCCAGTCATTGGCCTAGCTACACTGAGTCATTGGACACGTGGCGCAATGCCTTGTCCATCACACAAGGCCAGTCGCGCCCCGCGAGGGACCCAGAGGATTGGGTCGCGGCCCGCGAGCGACTTTTGTTCCTAGTTTTCTTTGAATATTATAAATATAAGGGTATTTCGGGCTCGTTTCTCGTATACGAGGTATATTAGAAACGTTTTAAGGTCACATTAAGGGTTCTAAGAGGGTTGTTATATCCCCCCCACCTTGTTTTAGATCTCGTCCTCGAGGTCTACTGGAATAGGTTTGGGTATTTCTTCTGCATTTTTTATTCGAGTTCCTAAGTGTATTCTGGTCCTCTCTTGGAATCCCATTTCACTTTGACCAGAACTAGTCTATTGTGTTTGAGATTCTTAATATTTCTATCTTCAATCTGAAGAGGTTTCTCTACAAACTTAAGTTTCTCGTTTACCTCTATGTCCTTAAGAGGTATCACTAAAGATTCGTCTGCTAAGTACTTTTTGAGATTACATACATGAAACACATCATGTATTCCTGCCATTTTCCTCTGGCAGTTGTAGCTGATAAGCTATAGGTCATATTCTTCTAATAATCTCAGAAGGTCCAACATACCCGGGGCTTAGCTTTTCTCTTGTAGGAAAATTCTATTAATGGTAAATGATCATCCCAATTTCGTCCAAAATCAATTACACAGGCTCTAAGTATAACAACCCTCCTAAAACCCTTAACATGCTCTAAACTGCCTATAATATACCCTGTATACGAAAAATAACCCTAATATACTTTTATACTATTAAAAATCAAATAAAAATAAAAATATAGGGTTCTCGTGGGGCGCGACCCCCTTGGGAGTGCGAGTCGTGGGCCGCGACAAGGTGGCACCAGGTTTCGCAACGTGTCCCCCTCGTGTTAGATCTACGATGTGAGTCGACCAAGCTAGATCCTAACCTACTACTCTCGCTGGCCGCGAGACAATTAGATCAGGGAGTCGCGGGGCGCGAGCCGCCCCTGATCAGACCTATAAAATGAGGTCCCGACCTCAGTTTCAAATCGTTCATAATTTATTTCTCTCTCAAATCTCTAGTAGGCAAATATTATCGGGTATTATACCCCTAAAAAGCGAAGCTCTGCCTCGTTGTGAGTATTATAACCCCCGGTTACTTATTGGTTACTTAACCCGATTGATCTAGGGTTCCGTAACGCATGTCAAGGCTCTGCCTGACTCAGTTCGTTGGAGTTCTGTCTCGGTTGTATGGCTAATGTAATTTGGGTTATCTTACTAACACATGTGCATTGTTTAATTTTAATAGATTATAACCAGGGAAGTCACCAGGAAGCAGTAGTATTATCTAAGTTAGCAAAGTGAGTCATTCTCTTTTTCTACCACACTGTTTTACCAAAACATCAAAATGTTTTATATTATGATAACAGTGATTGAGTCTATGTATTCTACAATTATTGTCGGTATGTTGAGGTTTTGTATACATTACTTGTTACCGTTGCGAATTGTAGCATGACCACAAGTGAGGATTGACAGTACCGTGGGTGGTAATTGGGTAGATATAAACATTGTAATCGCTCTCAATATTGTAAAATTATAAAAGCTTGTTTTGATTAAAGTAGGATGCACTCGCCAGTATTTCTTGCTGATAAAACATTTTTTAAAACGCGTTTCAGGTAACTTAATGTGAAGCTAATATAAGCCAGCTGGAGAGCACTAAAGGCTTGGAAAAGTGGCTATAAAAGTTACCTAAATAAAAAGAAGTTCGTTTCAATAAATTAGGGTTTATCCCAATAAACATATTGTAATGGAAACTTGGATTTTATTCCATGTATTTATTAATTATAAAAGTGTGGTGTTTTAACTCTGATAAACTATTTCCTAACTACGGTCCTGATGTTTAATTTCCGCTGCCAAATTAATAAACACCGATACCACCGGCTCTGTGTAGCTCGCGGCCGCCCGCCCCTCGAGGCAAGGGGTCGGGGGTTGCGACAGGATGTGGTATCAGAGCTACAACCACTGGTTTAAGCCACATAAGTGTTCTGCTGACACCAAGATTTTTATCAGTTATGTTAGGAAATAATCTATGTGACTATGTGTAAATATGTGTATTATTGTTTTGTGTTATTTGACAATATGTCAGTTACAGTATGAGTGAGTAAGGTACATCTGACGCTTACCGTCAATTAGCTAGTTCCCCAAAGAATGAAGGAACCTCATCACAGCCTACTCCTTCGGGGTATACTGCTGATACTGAGGAAGTAATTTTCATTTTTAAGGCGCAATCCGAGGAACCGTTCCCTCCGAAAAAGAGAGGATGATTTAGTAGGGGAGCACATGAGAGAAGAAAGAGGATGAAGAAATTACAACAACAGTGAGCGTTAGCGAAAGCTAATAGAGAAGTGAATGCCCAAACCCAGGAAGCAGTTAATAGACAGTTGGCAGATTTCCATATGCTAGCCACCACCGCAGCAGATCCAAACCTTGATCAGATAGCTGAACCACAACCGTTGCCATTATTTCCAACTCAACCAATGGAAATAGAACCTAACCAAGAAAACCAATTCCCCATACCAGCATTTGACCCTAACGAGATACCTAGAATCACAACACCTAATCCTCTAGAGTATGATCCATGGGAAGATGACAATAGGGTATATCAGGAACTATATCCTCAGGAAGAACCGATACCAAATCCTACAGCACAGTATACCAACCTTAATCCTTTAGATCCATTTTGGAATGACGACCGGTATATTCGGAGTGTGTTAGGCAACCCATACCCATATGGAGAACCTATACGTCGATACACTGACCCAGTACTAGCACCACTGCCACCCATGAGTGAAGAGAATGTGCAGGAACTCCGCACATATGGTGAAGAATCAGTGGAAGAAGGAGAGAGGATACGATAGATAGGAGAGAAGCTCGTGTGGAAGTATGACGAGCGAGAAATGCAGTTTTGGATGAACGGCACCTAATATATATATATATATATGTGTGTGTGTGTGTGTGTGTGTGTGTGTATGTGTGTGTGTGTGTGTAGTTTGAAAAAAATCAACTAAAATAGATAATCTAATATCTATCGATGCATAACTACTAGTGTGTTTAAATTTCTGTTGTAGGTTGTAATCGACGCATATATATATATATATATATATATATATATGAAAAGAGTAAAAGTCACAATGTTCGACGTTTTTGATCAATTTGTTTGTATGATTGTTTGCGTTAAATTTTATCCTGTGATATTAAAACCTGATAAATGTTTACAGTCCAGATTGACAATGAAGTAAATCAGGAAAACCCGAATAATGATAATAATGGAAATCAAGTAGATAACAGTGCCATTCAACATACAGTAGCACAAGGAATTATAGACGCTATGCCATATATTATCAAGACTGTTAAAGAAGCAGAAAATAATAAAACTATAAGTGGAAGTAAACGACAACCTACTGAACCAAGTCACAGCGTGAATAATGGACAGCTAATCCACGTACCTATTCCAAAAAGAAGAAGAACTATGTCATATGGTTGTTCTTACAAATAATTCTGGTCTTGCAAACCAATATAATTCTCTGGCAATGAAGGAGCCATTGCAGCTTTACGTTGTATAGAAAAGACATAAGCAGTCTTAAAAATAAGCAAATGTGCAGATGAAGATAAGATTATGTTTGCTTATAATCTTTTTAAGAATGCAGCTCTAGAGTGGTGGAATACCATTCTCTAGTCTAGAGGAAGTGATAAAATTTATAATATGGAATGGACTGACTTTAAGGACATAGTCGAAAGGAAATTCTGTCATCCTCATGAAAAGGAACAAATCGCTTATAAGCTCTTAAATCTTAAAATGACTGTAATAGACTGCAAAGGTTACACTACCATATTCTTCGAATATGCTAGAATAGTACCAACCCTAGCCTCACCAGAACCAGTATTAATCTCCCGTTACATCTGAGGATTAATTAGTGAAATCAGACACGTAGTCAAGGCAGCTAGACCACAAACCATAGAAGAAGCAGTAGAATTAGTCAATACCTTGACTGATGAATTGATACGTACGCAAGAAGAGAACCAGAGAAAGAACCTAGCCCAAAGACTTACCTAAGAATTTCGTTATGGAAATACCTACCGTGGGAAAAGTACAGGTTCTACTTCTTCACCTTACTGTAAGTACTGCAAAAAGAAGCACTCAGGAAGATGCTCAATATACTGCAACTTCTGCAAAATGTTTGGACACAAGGAAGAAGACTGCATGAAGAAACCCAGCAATAGGCTATGTTTCAATTGTGGAGAAACTGGGCATATCAAACCGAACTGTCTGAAACTAGCTCTAGCAACAAACAGCAAAACTACTAAGAATGCCAGAGCATTTGTTCTGACAGCTGAAGAAGCCAATATGATTCCGGATGTGATTACCGGTACGCTTTTAATTAATTATATTTTTGCTAAAGTATTATTTGACTCTGGTGCAAACCAAAGTTTTATCAATACTTCTTTCTGCAAACTTCTTAATCAACCATTAACTAAACTTCAACAAGATTGTCTGGTAGAGACGGCAAATGGAGAATCCATTAAGATTACTGAAATCTTGCAGGGAGCAAGAATATAAATTTTAAACCAAAATTTTATTACTAACCTTTATCCAATGAATCTGGCTGGATTTGATATCATATTAGGAATGGATTGGTTGTTAGCCAATCATGCCAGCATTCTATGTGATCAAAAGTCAATGCAAGTAAGTTCACCAAAGGGTGAAAAGATCACAATTAAAGGAGATAAGCCAACTAGGTCCACAAAATTCATCTCTGTGATGAAAGCAGCAAGCTATGCAAGGAAAGGATCACTAGTGTATATGATTTCCATAATCATTAACACTAAAGGAAAAGAATTAAAAGATATTCCTGTAGTATCTAAATTCTCAGATGTTTTTCCAGAAGAGTTACCTGGATTATCGCCAAATAGAGAGGTTGAATTCAGAATTCACCTAATACCAGGGACATCACCGATTGCCAAGGCAACTTACCTTTTAGCACCAGCGGAGATGCAAGAACTGAAGAAACAATTGGACGAACTTCTGGAGAAAGGTTTCATACAGCCTAGTTCATCACCATGGGGAGCACCAATCTTGTTTGTCAATAAAAAGGACGGATCAGTGCGTATGTGCATTGATTACCGATAATTGAACAAGGTTACGATTGAAAATCGGTACCCACTACCGAGAATCGATGATCTGTTTGATCAACTTCAAGGAGCTCAATTCTTTTCTAAGATCGATTTACGCTCAGGATATCATCAATTGAAAGTTCAGGAAGAGGACATTCCTAAAACTGCTTTCAGAACAAGGTACGCTCATTATGAATTTACAGTCATGCCATTTGGTATAACCAATGCCCAGCTGCATTTATGGACATGATGAACAGAATATGTAAACCATATCTGGATAAATTCATAACTGTCTTTATAGATGATATTCTTATTTACTCTACGAGTAAAGAAGATCATGCAGAGCATTTGTTTATACTTCTGAATTTGCTGAGAAAAGAAAAGCTTTACGCTAAATTTCAAAATGCGAATTTTGGTTAAAAGAAGTGCAATTCCATGGACATCTGGTTAATCATCAAGGAATTCATGTAGATCCTACAAAAATCGAGGCAATTACTAAGTGGAAAGTCCCTGAATCCCGACGGAAGTAAGAAGTTTTCTTGGACTAGTAGGTTATTATAGCCGTTTTATTCAAGATTTTTCTAGAATAGCCATTCCCTTAACCAAATTGACCTGCAAATCAGTTAAGTTTGAATGGGGACCAAAACAGGAGGAAGCTTTTAGGATTCTGAAGCAAAAGTTAACCAATGCACCCATACTAGCGTTACCAGAAGGAACTGAAGACTTGATAGTCTATTGTGACGCTTCTAAGTTAGGTTATGGATGTGTGTTGATGCAACTTCAAAAGGTTATAGCCTATGACTCTAGACAACTTAAGAATCATGAAGAGAATTATACAACCCATGATCTAGAGTTAGGAGCTATAATTTTTTCCCTTAAGATTTGGAGACACCGATCATAAGAGTCTAAGATATGTTTTTGGGCAAAAGGGGTTAAATATGAGACAGAGACGCTGGATGGAGATTCTTAGTGATTATGATTGTGATATCCAGTATCATGCAAGAAAGGCTAATGTAGTAGCTGATGCTTTAAGTCGAAAGTATCATGAAAAGCCAAGACGAGTACGTTCTCTCAAGCTAAATCTGTAGGTAGATTTAAATGAGTAAATTAGAGAGATACAGGAAACAGTAATCAAGGACGATATTGAAGGATTAAAAGGAATGATTAAGGAATTAGAACAAGGAACAGATGGAATTTGGAGATTCCATAAGAAAAGAATCTGGATACCCAAACAAGGAAACCTACGCCACCGAATTTTTTAAGAAGCCCATAAGTCTAAGTATACGATACATCCTGGTAATGATAAAATGTATCAAGACTTAAGAAAGAATTTCTGGTGGATAGGAATGAAAAAGGATATAGCAACCTATATTGCTAAGTGTCTAACCTGTTCACAGGTTAAAGCTGAACATCAAACCTCAGGTTTATTGCAACAACTAGAAATGCCAATATGGAAATGAGAATTGATAACAATGGACTTTGTTAATAAATTACCCAAGACACGAAAAGGTAATGATGCAATCTGGGTGATTGTAGACAGATTAACCAAATCTGCTCATTTCTTACATATGAAAGAAACTTTCAGTATGGAACAATTAGCCAAGTTATATGTAAATGAAATAGTTTCATTACATGGAATTCCTTTATCTATTGTTTCTGATAGAGATACCCGTTTTACTTCTCATTTTTAGACAAGTTTCCAGAAAGCAATGGGAACCAAGTTAAAACTAAGCGCAACTTATCATCCTCAAACGGACGGACAAAGTGAAAGGACAATTCAGACAATGTAAGATACGCTTAGAGCCTGTGTAATTGATTTTGGAAGAAATTGGGACGATCATTTACCATTAATAGAATTTTCCTACAATAACAACTATCATACCAGTATCAATGCTGCACCATTTGAAGCACTTTATGGACGAAAGTGCCGAACTCCCGTCTGTTGGGCAGAAATTGGAGAAAAGCAACTATCTGGACTAGAGATAGTACAAGAAACAACGGACAAGATTATTCAAGTCAAGGAAAGACTAAGAGCAGCACGCGATCGTCAAAAGAGTTATGCTAATAATAGACGAAAACCGTTGGAATTTCAAGTAGGAGATAAGGTATTATTAAAAGTGTCTCCATGGAAAGGAGTGGTCAGATTCGTTAAAAGGGGAAAGCTAAGCCCCAGGTATGTTGGACCTTTTGAGATTATTAGAAGAATAGGACCAGTAGCTTACCAGCTATAACTGCTAGAGGAAATGGCAGGAATACATGATGTATTTCACGTATGTAATCTCAAGAAGTGCTTAGCAGACGAATCATTAGTAATATCTCTTGAGGACATAGAGGTAAATGAGAAACTTAAGTTTATAGAGAAACCACTGCAGATTGAAGATAGAAAGATCAAGAATCTCAAACACAAGAGATTAGTTCTGGTCAAAGTGAAATGGGATTCCATGAGAGGACCAGAATACACTTGGGAGCTTGAGTCAGAGATGCAACGGAAATATCCACACCTGTTCCAGTAGACCTCGAGGACGAGATCTAAAACAAGGTGAGGAGTATATAACAACCCTCCTAAAACCCTTAACATGCTCTAAACTGCCTATAATATACCCCGTATACGAAAAATAACCCTAACATACTTTTATATTATTAAAAATCAAATGAAAACAAAAATATAGGGTTCTCGCGGGGCGCGGCTCTCTTGGGAGTGCGAGTCACGGGCCGCGACAAGGTGGCACCAGGCGGCACCAGGTTTCACCACGTGTCCCCCTCGTGTTAGATCTACAGTGTGAGTCGACCAAGCTAGATCCTAACCTACTATTTTCGTGAGCCGCAAGACAATTAGATCAGGGAGTCGCGAGGCTAGAGCCGCCCCTGATCATACTATAAATTGAGGTCTCGACCTCAGTTTCAAATCTTTCATAATTTCTTTCTCTCTCAAATCTCTAGTAGGCAAATATTATCGGGTATTATACCACTAAAAAGCGAAGCTCTGCCTCGTTTTAGGTATTATAACCCCCGGTTACGTATTGGTTACTCTACCCGATTGATCTAGGGCTCCGTAACGCATGTCAAATCTCTGCCTGACTCAGTTCGTTGGAGTTCTGTCTCGGTTGTATGGTAATTTAATTTGGGTTATCTTACTAACACGTGTGCATTGTTTAATTTAATAGATTATAACCATGGAAGTCACCAGGAAGCAGTAGTATTATCTAAGTTAGCAAAGTGAGGCATTCTCTTTCTCTACCACACTGTTTTACCAAAACCTCAAAATGTTTTAAATTATGATAACAATGATTGAGACTATGTATTCTAGAATTACTGTCGGTATGTTGGGGTTTTATATATATTACTTATTACCGTTGCGAATGGTAGAATGACCTCAAGTCAGGATTGACAGTACCGTGGGTGGTAATTGGGTAGATATAAACATTGTAATCTTTCTCAATACTGTAAAATTATAAAAGCTTGTTTTGATTAAACTGGGATGCACTCGCCAGTATTTCTTGCTGATAAAACTTTTTAAAACGCGTTTCAGGTAACTTAATCTGAAGCTAATAGAAGCCAGCTGGAGAGCGCTGAAGGCTTGGAAAAGTGGCTATAAAAGTTACCTAAATAAAAAGAAGTTTGTTTCAATAAATTAGGGTTTATCCCAATAAACATATTGTAATGGAAACTTAGATTTTATTCCATGTATTTATTAATTATAAAAGTGTGGTGTTTTAACTTTTGATAAATTATTTCCTAACTACGGTCCTGATGTTTAATTTCCACTGCCAAATTAATAAACACCGATACCACCTGCTCTGTGTAGCTCGCGGCCGCCCGCCCCTCTGGGCAAGGGGTCGGGGTTGCGACACTAAGCATATCCTCCATTGTTTGTATTGTCCTTTCGCTTTGTCCGTCCGCTTGTGGATGATAAGTTGTGCTTAGATTTAACCTGGTTCCCATTGCTTTTTGGAAACTTGTCAAAAAATGAGAAGTAAATCGGCTATCTCTATCAGATACAATAGATAAAGGAATTACATGTAATGAAACTATTTTATTTACATATAGCTTAGCTAACTGTTGCATACTGAAAGTTTCCTTCATTGGTAAGAAATGAGCAGGTCAATCTGTCAACAATCGCCCAGATTATATCATTTCCTTTTCGAGTCTTGGGTAATTTGGTAACAAAGTCCATTGTTATCAATTCCCATTTCCATATTGGCATTTCTAGTTGCTGTAATAACCCTGAAAGTTTTTGATTTTCAGCTTTAACATGTGAACAAGTCAAACATTTAGCAACATAGTTTGCAATATCCTTTTTAATTCTATCCACCAGAAATTCTTTCTTAGATCTTGATACATTTTATCACTTTCGGGATGTATCGTATATTTAGACTTATGAGCTTCTTCTAGAATTCTGTGGCGCAGGTTTCCTTGTTTAGGTATCCATATTCTTTTCTTATGGAATTTCCAAATTCCATCTGATCCTTGTTCTAATTTTCTTAATCATTCCTTTTAAACCTTCAGCATCGTCCTTGAATGTTGTTTCTTGTACCTCTCTAATTTTCTCATTTAGATCTATTTGCAGATTTAATTTAAGATAGCGTACTCGTTTTAGCTTTTCATGATACTTTCGACTTAAAGCATCAGCTACTACGTTAGCTTTTCCAGCATGATACTGGATATCATAATCATAATCAATAAGAATTTCCATCCAGCGTCTCTGTCTCATATTTAATTCCTTTTGCCCAAAAATATATCTTAAACTCTTATGATCGGTGAAGACAACAAATCTATTTCCATATAAATAGTGTCTCAAAATCTTAAGGGCAAAAACTATGGCTCCTAACTCTAGATCATGGGTTGTGTAATTCTCTTCATGTTTCTTAAGTTATCTAGAGGTATAAGCTATAACCTTTTGACGTTGCATTAACACACATCCATATCCTAACTTAGACGCATCACAATAGACTATAAAGTCTTCAGTTCCTTCTGGTAATGCGAGTATGGGTGCGTTAGTTAACCTTTGCTTAAGAATCTTAAAGGCTTCTTCCTGTTTTGGTCCCCATTCAAACTTAACTTATTTACATGTCAGTTTAGTTATTGGAATGGCTATCCTAGAGAAATCTTGGATAAATCGCCTATAATATCCTGCCAGCCTAAGAAAACTTCTTACTTCTGTTGGCGATTCAGGGACTTTCCATTTGGTAATTACCTCGATCTTTGTGGGATCCACATGAATTCCTTCATGATTAACTAGATGTCCAAGGAATTGCACTTCTTGTAACCAGAATTCACGTTTTGAGAATTTAGCATAAAGCTTCTCTTTTCTCAATAATGTCAGAAGTGTATGCAGATGCGCTGCATGTTCCTCTTTACTCTTAGAGTAAATGAGAATATCATCTATAAAGACAATTTTGAATTTGTCCAGGTATGGTTTACATATCCTGTTCATCATGTCCATAAATGCAGCTGGGGCATTGGTTAAACCAAATGGCATGACGGTAAATTCATAATGACCGTACCTTGTTCTAAAAGCAGTTTTAGCAATGTCCTCTTCCTGTACTTTCAGTTGATGATATCCTGAGCGTAAATCGACCTTAGAAAAGAATCAAGCTCCTTGAAGATGATCGAACATATCATCAATTCTCGGTAGTGGGTACCGATTCTTAATTGTAACCTTGTTCAATTCTCGGTAATCAATGCACATACGTATCGATCCGTCATTCTTCTTAACAAACAAAACCGACGCTCCTGATGGCGATGAACTAGGTTGTATAAAACCTTTGTCAAGAAGTTCGTCCAATTGTTCCTTCAGTTCCTGCATCTCCGTTGGTACTAATCGATATGGTGCTTTGGCAGTCGGTGCCGTCCTTGGTATTAGGTGAATTCTAAATTCAACCTCTCTATCAGGTGGTAATCCAGGTAACTCTTCTGGAAAAACATCTGAGAATTTAGATACTATAGGAATATATTTTAATTCTTTTCCTTTAGTGTTAATGATTATGGAAATCATATACACTATTCCTCCTTTCCTTTCATAACTTGCAGCTTTCATCACAGAGATGATTTTTTTCGACCTAATTGACTTATCTCCTTTGATTGTGATCTTTTCACCACTTGGTGTACTTACTTGCACTGACTTTTGATCACATAAAATACTGGCATGATTGGCTACCAACCAATCCATTCCTAATACAACATCGAATACGGCTAGATTCATTGGGTAAAGGTTAGCAAAGAAATGATGGTTCAGGATTTCTATTCTTGCTCCCTGCAAGATTTCACTAATCTTAGTGGATTCTCCGTTTGCCGTTTCTACCAGGCAGTCTTGTCGAAGTTTGGTTAATGGTTGATCGAGAAGTTGGTAAAAATAAGTATTGATAAAACTTTGGTTTGCACCAGAGTCAAATAATACTTTGGCAAAAATGTTGTTAACTAAAAACGTACCGGCAATCACATCTGGAATCATCTTAGCTTCTTCAGCTGTTAGAACGAATGCTCTGGCATTTTTCTTAGGTCCTTCAGCTGTCATAGCTTTACTGGTTGTTGCTAGAGCTAGTTTCGGACAGTTCGGTCAAATGTGCCCAGCTTCTCCACAATTGTATCATATTCTGGCGCTAGCCTTTCTCTTACAATCTTCTTCCTTATGTCCTGGGCACTTACAGAAGTTACAGGATACAACACACTTTCCTGAGTGCTTCTTTTTACAAAACTTGCAGTAAGGTGCAGAAAAACATGTTCCTTTTCCATGGTAGGAATTACCAGAATGAAATTCCTGGGTAAGCTTTTGAGCTAAGTTCTTTCTCTGGTTTTCCTCTTGGGTGCGTACCAATTCATCAGTCAGGGTATTGGCTAATTCTACTGCTTCTTCTATGGTTTGCGGCCTAGCTGCCTTGACTACGTGTCTAATCTCACTAATTAATCCCCAAACGTAACGAGAGATTAACACTGGCTCAGGTGAGGCTAAGGTTGGCACTATTCTAGCATATTCAAATAATATGGTAGTGTAACCTTTGCAGTCTATTCCAGTCATTTTATGATTTAGAAACTTCTTGGCGATTTGTTCCTTTTCATGAGGATGACAAAATTTTCTTTCGACTATTTCTTTAAAATTAGTCCATTCCATTCTATAAACTCTGTCACTTCCCCTAGACTGGAGAATAGTATTCCACCATTCTAAGGCTGTATTTTTAAAAAGATTAGAAGCAAACATAATCTTATCTTCATCTGCACATTTACTTATTTTTATGACTGCTTCTGTCTTTTCTATCCAGCGCAAGGCTGAAATGGCTCCTTCATTGCTTGAGAATTCTATTGGTTTGCAGGCCAATAATTCTTTATAAGAACAACCGTAAGAGACGGTTCTTCTTCTTTTAGGAAATGGAGCTTGGATTAAAGGTCCGTTATCGTTTACACTCTGACTTGGTTCAGTGTGTTGACGTTTACTTCCTTTATTATTTTCTGCTTTTTTAACAATCTTAATAATATAAGGCATAGCATCTATAATTCCTTGTGCTACTATGTGTTGGATGGCACTATAATCTATATGGTTTCCATTAGTTTCATTATTCTGGTTTTCCTGATTTACTTCGTTGTCCATCTGAATGGTGGACATTTATCAGGTATTAATTATCACAGAATAAAATTTAGTACAAATATTTATACACATCACACGAACAGATTAATAAAAAACGTCGTACATTGCGACTTTTACTCTTTTCATATATATACGTCGATTACAAACTATAACTGGAAATTTAAACACACTAATAGTTATGCATCGATATCTATTTTAGTCTATCTATCTATCTACATATATATATATATATATATATATATATATATCAAAATACAAAATTACACATATATCTAGGTATTATTCTAGGTATCATGTATCCAATCATGTATATCATGCTCGACGTGCTTCCACATAAGCTTTTCTCCTATTTGACGAATTCTATTTCCTTCTTCAACTAACTCATCGCCCCATTGGCGAAGTTCCTGCATATTTTCTTCACTTATGGGTGGTAATGGTACTGGTTCTGGGTCAGGGTATCGAGGTATGGGGTGTCCGTAAGGGTATGGGTTTCTTATTACACTCTGCTTCCACCTAGGGATGGCAAAAAAACCTGAACCCGATGGGTTTACCCGAAACCCGAAATATTTGGGTTGGGTATAACCGAAACCCGATGGGTATGGGTCCGGGTATGGGTATAAATTTTTATTTTTTTCGGGTTCGGGTACGGGTATGGGATATTGTAATACCCGACCCGATTACCCGATATATACATACCCTATTACCCGCAAAATATTCCCGAACCAATATATGCATAATATTTTATTTCCTTATATATTATATATTTAATGTTTGTATTTCTCAAATATCCCAATTCCCAGTTCCCATATAGACAAATTCCCCCCCCCCCCCAATTACAAGCTTACTTTTCTGAAACGTCAGTCGTCATTTACACTTCTCTACTCCAAATCTCCAATTCAAATTTCAATATATTTCTTCTTGGATACCATTCTTTATCGCTAGTGCAGTAGCTACCACCGATTATTAGTAAATCACCAGTCCACTTGAAGTTCTTAGGGCTCAGACACTCTGACCTTAAGGTATATTCTTCTTAATGTGTTAGTGTTTAAATCTTTTTATTTCTAGTTCATAATTAACCCACCAACCTATGGGCTTGATCGTGTCAGTGCTGGTAGTGGTAGTGTTACAATTTTGTTTATCTGCCATGTCAGATCATTAAAAACTCAAGCTCTCAAGCCTTCGGTTTGTTTGTTAAATTTATACACTCTACATCATTATTAAATCAAACTTTGTACATAGTGCAGTGGTTTAAATCCAAGTTATAAAATATTTTAGGCAGTGGTTTAAATCCAAATTAAAGATGATTCATCCTGTGTGTTCAACTTCCAGCCGTCGGTAATCATCAAATGAAAAGGAAAAGAGAAATAGAGCATAGTGCAATGTCACGGTCCCAGCCCCGGTTTTACCCCGTCAGGAGCCGCGGGACAGGAACCCGTGGTATCTATGATACGACAGCGGAAGATTTTACAGGATCTTTTAAAACTCAAAAAATGCCCGATTATTTTATTTCATAATTCGGGATAAACCCCGTAATTTACAATAGAGGAATTTCATAAGTAAATTCCCTGATTTATTAAAACATGTTTATTTATTTTAACTGAGCCACCTCTTCAAGCTTGTTAGTGCTCCGTAGCACGTTTTCCTTGATTTACAGCAGGTCGCCTGAAACATGTTTTAAAAATATTTTATCAGCGGGGAAATGCTGGCGAGTTATTCAAATATGTAAAACGACACATTTAGTTATCAATTACAGCATAAGAGCGATTACAATGGCTTCTATCTTATTTTTATCTGGTGCCGTGTCACCTGGTGACGATGGTCATACCACTATTGGGTCTTTCCCCAAGTAGTGACGATTATCAATGTTAGGATTTATTAGCCTAACCCGTGAGAAATTAGTAATGTGCACAATACCCCACTAGCCAGTGATTCAAGATAACCACGACTTAATCACTGTAATTATAACATTTAAAAATGGAGTATTGTAAAATACTTTTGATAAAAAGAGAATGACTCACATTGCAGATTTAACGGGCAGAGTTTAAGCCTACTGATTAGCCTTGTAACCTAAATTAATAACATGCACACGAACTAGGTCAGTAACTAATACAGCATTTACGATAACTTACGAGATTAAACCCTCACAACGAATGACAAAGTGCGATGCTTAAACATCCATCGAATTCACGACGAATGACAAAGCATAACCCTAATATGGGCAGCACTTAAACATCCATTGGATAGTTTCAATCGATCGGACATTGAATCGTAGCAGCGATCGAGTTAATACCCGGTATCGTAGCAACGCCTCGCTATATTAATTGAAATTTCGACTTTAGAGCAGCCAAACTTCGTTTTTGCTTTTGATTTTCGACACCAGAGAACAGGACATGCGACAAGCTATTTATAGGTGAAATTGAGGTCTGTCGCGGCCCGCGTGAACCTCCGACCATTCTTTACGCGGCCCGCGAGGAGGTCTAGTTCATAGATTTGGGCTAGCGTGTCACCACTAGACTTGCCACGCGTGTGACACGTTGCCCGGCAATGCTTATCCGGTCAACCACACTTTGACGCGGCCCGCGTAAGGTTTAGCTTACCTTTACGCGGCCCGTCTGAAGACCAAGATTCTTGTTTTCTTGGTTTTTAATATAGGCTAGGGTTTCAGGGGTACAGGTTTTTACTTATGGGTCGGTTTAGGACATTTTTGAGAGTCCTTACATCCTCCCCACCTTATTTAAAATCTCGTCCTCGAGATTTACTGAAATAAGTGAGGATACTTTCGCTTCATCTCTGATTCCAGTTCCCAAGTATAATCGGGACCTCTCTTCGAATCCCACTTAACTTTTACAAGTACTAACCTTTTATGTTTGAGAAACTTAACCTTTCTATCTTCTATCTGAAGAGGTTTCTCAACAAATTTTAACCTTTCGTTTACCTCTATATCTGGGAGAGGTACTACCAAAGATTCGTCAGATAGACATTTCTTGAGGTTGGATACATGAAATACCTCATGTACCCCGGCTAGTTCCTCTGGTAGTTGTAAGCGATAAGCAACTGGTCCTATACGTTGGATCACTGGGAATGGTCCTACGTATCTTGGACTTAGGTTTCCTTTCTTACCGAACCGAACTACTCCTTTCCAAGGAGATACTTTTAATAATACCTTGTCTCCAACTTGAAATTCTAGTGGCTTGCGTCGATTATCGGCATAACTTTTCTGGCGATCTCGAGCCGTCTTCAATCTTTCTTTGATTTGAGTGATCTTGTCGGTAGTTTCTTGCACAATCTCGGGACCTGATAATTGACTTTCTCCTATTTCTGCCCAACAAACTGGAGTTCTGCACTTTCGTCCGTACAGTGCTTCGAACGGGGCAGCTTCAATGCTTGAATGGTAACTATTGTTATAGGAGAATTCAATTAAAGGTAGGTGGTTATCCCAGTTTCCACCAAAATCTATTACACATGCCCTAAGCATGTCTTCCAGGGTTTGGATTGTCCTTTCACTTTGTCCGTCTGTTTGAGGATGATATGCAGTACTTAATTTTATTCGAGTTCCCATTGCTTCTTGGAAACTTTTCCAAAAATGGGAAGTAAAACGACTATCCCTATCCGATACAATGGAGAGTGGGACTCCATGTAAGGATATTACTTCATCTACATATAGCTTTGCCAACCTTTCCATGTTAAAGGTTTCTTTCATAGGTAGAAAATGAGCTGATTTGGTTAATCGATCCACAATTACCCAAATCGCGTCATTACCTTTTCTGGTTTTGGGCAACTTAGTAACAAAATCCATTGTTATGAGTTCCCATTTCCATACAGGCATTTCCAATTGTTGTAGTAGACCTGAGGGTTTCTGGTGTTCTGCCTTAACTTGTGAACAAGTAAGACATTTAGAACCATATCTAGCTATGTCCTCTTTCATTCCTATCCACCAGAAATTATTTCTTAAATCTTGGTACATTTTATTGTTACCAGGATGCATGGTATACATAGATTTATGGGCTTCCTCTAAAATCTTATTTCTTATTTCTCCCTGTTTAGGTACCCAAATTCGTTTCTTATGGAATCTCCAAATTCCATCACTTCCTTGCTTTAATTCTTTAATTCGCCATTTCATTCCTTCAGCATCATCCTTGATTGCTGTTTCTTGAATATTTTTCAATTGTTCCATTAAGTCTAATTGTAAACTTAATCTAAGAGCACGAACTCGTCGTTGTTTCTCATGATACTTACGACTTAAAGCATCAGCAACTACGTTTGCTTTTCCTTCATGATATTGAATATCACAGTCGTAGTCACTTAGGATTTCCATCCATCTCCTTTGCCTCATATTTAGTTCTTTTTGCCCAAATATATATCTTAAACTCTTATGATCTGTATAGACAATAAACTTACTTCCGTACAGATAATGTCTCAAAATCTTAAGGGCAAAGATTATGGCTCCTAACTCTAAATCATGAGTCGTGTAGTTTTCCTCGTGCTTTTTCAATTATCTGGATGCATACGCAATTACCTTTTTGTGTTGCATTAGCACACATCCTAATCCTCGCTTTGAAGCATCACAGTATACTTCAAAATCTTCTGTTCCTTCTGGTAAGGCTAGAATTGGAGCATTTGTTAGCTTCTGCTTCAAAATCCTAAAGGCTTCTTCTTGCCTAGGTCCCCATTCAAACTTAACTGCTTTACAGGTTAGCTTAGTTAATGGTACATCTATCTTGGAAAAATCCTTAATAAACCGTCTATAATATCCAGCTAATCCTATAAAACTTCTAATTTCCATCGCTGATTGCGGAACCTTCCATTTGGTGATCACTTCTATCTTAGCAGGATCTACGTGAATGCCTTCGTGATTCACCATGTGTCCTAAAAATTGCACTTCTTGTAGCCAGAATTCACACTTCGAGAATTTGGCATAAAGCTTCTCCTTTCTTAACACAGTTAAGAGTACATGCAGGTGCTCACAATGTTCTTCCTGACTTTTGGAATAAATAAATATATCGTCGATGAAGACAATTACAAATTTATCCAAGTACGGTTTACAGATCCTATTCATCATGTCCATAAATGCTGCAGGAGTATTTGTTAACCCAAAGGGCATGAATGTAAACTCGTAATGACCATACCTAGTTCTGAAAGCAGTTTTAGGTATGTCTTCTTCCTGTACCTTCAATTGATGATATCCGGAGCGTAGGTCGATCTTAGAAAAATATCTAGCTCCTTGTAATTGATCAAAAAGATCATCAATCCTAGGTAATGGGTATCGATTCTTAATTGTAACCTTATTAGTTCCCTATAATCGATACACATTCGCATCGAACCATCTTTCTTTTTCACAAACAACACTGGCACTCCCCACGGGGATGAACTAGGTTGTATAAATCCTTTGCTTAGTAATTCATCTAACTGCTTTTTCAATTCTAACATTTCAGTGGTTGCTAACCGATAAGGTGCCTTAGCTATCGGTGTAGTTCCAGGAATTAGATGAATTCTAAATTCTACCTCCCTATTAGGTGGTAATCCAGGTAGTTCTTCTGGGAATACCTCTGGGTATTCTGATACTACTGGAATTTCCTTAAGTTCCTTATTCTTAGTGTTAATGATTACTGAAATCATATACACCATTTCTTGTTTCCTTGAAGAACTGGCCAACTTCATTATTGAAATGAACTTTAGTGGTTTACGTGGCTTATCTCCTGTAATCAACACTAATTCACCTGTGGGTGTATGAATTTCTATGGAATTCTTATCACAAAGAATTCGAGCATGGTTGGCTACTAACCAATCCATTCCTAACACCACATCGAATCCGGCTAAATTCATAGGTAACAGGTTTGCAGAAAATTTATGACCTAAAAGTTCTATCTTTCCTTCCCGCAAAACCTTATCTATGTTGACAGAATTCCCATCGGCCATTTCGACTGTAAAAATCTGCCTAAGATTGGTTAAGGGTAAATTAAGAGCTTGACAGAATGAAGTATTTATAAAACTTTGGTTTGCACCAGAGTCAAATAATACTTTTGCATAATCGTCGTGAACTAGGAACGTACCGGCTATCACATCTGGGATTAGCTCTGCTTCCTGAGTAGTCGGTTGGAAGGCTCTTACGTTCTTCTTGGTAGTTCCTTCTGCAGGTTTGGCTTTATTGCAGCTGGTTTGACCAATTTTGGGCAATCTGGCCTAAAATGTCCAGCTTCTCCACAGTTGTAGCAAACTGTGGATTTCTTCTTCCTGCAGTCTTCTTCTTGATGCCCTGGAATTTTGCAGAAATTGCAATATCCTTTGCATCTTCCAAAATGCTTCCTTTTGCAAGAATTGCAAAATGGACCAGTGGAAGATTGCCCAGTTCCCTTTCTCTTAAAGTTGTTACGGTTACCCATTCGGAATCCCTGGGTAAGCTTTTGGGCCACTTCCTTCTTCCGGGTTTCTTCTCGTATTCGCACCAGTTCGTCAGTCAGAGTATTGGCTAATTCCACCGCAACATCGATAGTGCGGGGTCTCGCAGCTTTGACAATATTACGGATCTCGCTAATTAAGCCCCAAACGTAGCGAGAAATAAGTATCGGTTCTGGCGAAGCCAGGGTTGGTACCACTCTAGCATACTCGAAAAATGTCGAAGTATACCCTCTACAATCAATACCTACCATTCGGTGATTTAGGAACTTATTTGTCATTTGTTCCTTTTCATACTCGGGACAGAATTTTCTTTCCACAAGACTCTTAAATTCTTCCCAGTTCATAGCATACGCCACAGTTCTTCCTTTAGCTTGTAGAACTGTATTCCAACACTCTAGCGCCCCTTCTTTAAAAAGATGCGATGCGTACATGACCTTGTCTTCTTCGGCACATTTACTTATAGTAATTACTGCCTCGGTTTTCTCTAACCAACGCAGTGCCGCAGTCGCCCCTTCGTTACCTGCAAACTCAGCTGGTTTACAGGCAAGAAATTCCTTATAAGTGCAACCAGGCGTTGCAGCTTTCATCCTTTTAGGAATTGGGACTTGTAGTATATTATCGTTATTATTATTACTGAAGTTGTCCTCAAGAGTACGTTTGCTAGGAATAATTTGAGGTTCAACTGGATTTCGAGCAGCAACAAGTATTGCTGGAATAGCATTGGCTATTCCCTGAGCAACGATATTCTCGATATCTTGCCTATTTAGAAACTGATCGTCGTTGTTTTGCTCAGATGGATTTACTTCATTAACGGGTTCATTACCAACGTTTGCCATCTGGTAATTAATTTATAGAAGTAATTAGCATAAAATAATTAATAACCAAATATAACAAATTAATTGCACATAATCATGTCAACATGTATAGTCGCATCCGTACACACTGTTATTTTACAAAAGTTTTATTTTTAGATTATTCTACATACTTATTTTTATTACTATTATTATTATACAAACACAGCTTCACAACCACCCTATCCCTGGTCCGTTGATATTTCAAAAACGGTGTTCCCTCTCGTCATACTTCCAGGAAATTTGTTCTCCTATCTCCCAGATCCTATTCCCTGCATCCATTAGCTCCTCGCCAAAATGGCGGAGCTCAGCTAAGTTTTCATTACTCATTGGTGGGTTTGGTGCAGGTTCTGGGTCGAACTGAGGGAAAAAGGTATAAGGATTGTTTAGGAGGTTCTGAAACTGCCAGTCGTTGGTCCACCATTCGTCCATTTCTCCTAGAGGTTGGGTGTGGATCAGAGAGTCTGGGATGGTTGGTTCCAAGTTTATGGGAAGTTGGGTTTCAGCAGGATAAGGGAAGAGGTTTGTGTTGATAGGTCTAAGGATATCACAGCTTGCCAGTAGGTGATCCAGTTCATCCTGAAATGGCAATTCCTCAGCTTGCCTCGAACTTTCCCCAATTTCTATTTCTGCTTGCCTAGGATTTTCCCCAATTTCTATCCCTTTTCCTTTATCCATAGGATTCTCTATCTTGGGAATTCTCTTAGTTCCTGGTTTCCTTCTGCGTACACGCCTCCAGCCCACAAATCTTCTTCTTTTCTTAGATTTTGATTTCTCCGGAGGTGGAGCTTGAAATTCAATAGGTTCTTCCACATTGGCCAAGTAACCAGTAAAATCTCTGGAAACTTCTACTTTCACAGGATAGAGATTGAGATTTTCAAGGGCTTCAGATAATTCATTCATGTTGTCTAGTAGTTATGAAGATACACACAAAATTCTAAATTAAATTTTAAATTTTCACAGAATCACAAAATGGCAATTTAGACTTAAATGCAATTTATTTGATTAAAACGAACTATGGCTAGATTTTTATTACAACTGAACTTTCGAAATATACTAGTGTTTATTTATTATTTTAGAGTTTCTGGCTCATAAGTGTTGTAGGTGCTGACACTGGTTTGGTGATTAACTATAAGTTAGCATTTACTGCGGTAGTGGCTAACATATAGAGATTTGCCCATTGTGGTTCTAATTCATCTTCCCATGGTGGTTTGCTGCCTATTTCCTGGGTTTCTTGTGACTTCTTTATTTTCTCTTGACTTTTTCTAATAATCCAACTTCTTTTATTAGGGGTAAGTGGGTTTTCATACTATGCCTTACGAACAAATATTCCCTCCTCAGTATCTGCTAAGTATCTTGAGGAATTTGATTGACATGAAATTTTCTTATCTTTCGGTAAACTATCTAATTTACGATAGATATCCGAGATTCTTTGCTTACCCATACTGTAATTTAACAGATAGTCAAGATAGAATCACATAATCACAGATTAGTAATCAGGAAAATTAAGTATTTTGAAATACTTAATAGGCTTAAATCAGTGGCTCTTTCAGTAGCTCTGATACCACCTTTTCCTGTCACGGCCCCAGCCCCGGTTTTACCCGGTCAGGAGCCGCGGGATAGGAACCCGTGGTATCTATGATGCGACAGCGGAAGATTTTACAGGATCTTTTAAAACTCGAAAAATGCCCGATTATTTTATTTCATAATTCGGGATAAACCCCGTAATTTGCAATAGAGGAATTTCATAAGTAAATTCCCTGATTTATTAAAACATGTTTATTCATTTTAACTGAGCCACCTCTTCAAGCTTGTTAGTGCTCCGTAGCACATTTTCCTTGATTTACAGCAGGTTGCCTGAAACATGTTTTAAAAATATTTTATCAGCGGGGAAATGCTGGCGAGTCATTCAAATATGTAAAACGCACATTTAGTTATCAATTACAGCATAAGAGCGATTACAATGGCTTCTATCTTATTTTTATTTGGCGTCGTGTCACCTGGTGACGATGGTCATACCACTATTGGGTCTTTCCCCAAGTAGTGACGATTATCACTGTTAGGATTTATTAGCCTAACCCGTGAGAAATTAGTAATGTGCACAATACCCCACTAGCCAGTGATTCAAGATAACCACGACTTAATCCCTGTAATTATAACATTTGAAAATGGAGTATTGTAAAATACTTTTGATAAAAAGAGAATGACTCACATTGCAGATTTAACGGGCAGAGTTTAAGCCTACTGATTAGCCTTGTAACATAAATTAATAACATGCACACGAACTAGGTCAGTAACTAATACTGCATTTATGATAACTCACGAGATTAAACCCTCACAACGAATGACAAAGTGCGATGCTTAAACATCCATCGAATTCACGACGAATGACAAAGCATAACCCTAATGTGGGCAGCACTTAAACATCCCTTGGATAGTTTCAATCGATCGGACATTGAATCATAGCAGCGATCGAGTTAATACCCGGTATCATAGCAGCGCCTCGCTATATTAATTGAAATTTAGACTTTAGAGCAGCCAAACTTCGTTTTTGCTTTTGATTTTCGACACCAGAGAACAGGCCATGCGACAAGCTATTTATAGGTGAAATTGAGGTCTGTCGCGGCCCGCGTGAACCTCCGGCCATTCTTTACGCGGCCCGCGAGGAGGTCTAGTTCGTAGATTAGGGCTAGCGTGTCACCACTAGACTTGCCACGCGTATGACACGTTGCCCGGCAATGCTTATCCGGTCAACCACACTTTGACATGGCCCACGTAAGGTTTAGCTTACCTTTACGCGGCCCGTCTGAAGACCAAGATTCTTGTTTTCTTGGTTTTTAATATAGGCTAGGGTTTCAGGGGTACATGTTTTTACTTATGGGTCGGTTTAGGACATTTTTGAGAGTCCTTACATGCAGTTTCAATTATAAGTAACAATTCCCATATAAGTTGAGGATACCAACAGTAACTATAATAATTTATCTAACACAAAAATATGTTTGGTTAAAAAGTTCTAATGGTTTAGAAACCTGACCTAGAAAACTATGTTAACAGGTCATTGAATGTTTTTATGCCAAGTTTGATACTGTTTTTTTTTTTACTAAAACAGGTTTAGATTAATACATTTGTATCATTTGTATACATTTGTATCTTTAATGATGTTATGTATGTTATTAATACATGTTTATAATCTGACATATTACATTCTTTTTAGCAAATATCGATATGGAAGGAGAAGGAACAATAGGGTGTAATAGTTCAAATACACAGGCACATAATGATGGTGAGCAATTTACACAAGATCAACAAGCAAACACTGGTCAATCTCAAGAACAAGATCAAAATACCCGCGAAGGAGAAACGGTTAATGACAACAATCTAGTTGAGAAAAAACGAAAACTATCTTCACCGGCATGGAAGCATTTCAAAAAGATAAAAGTGAATGGTGAAGATAAGGCCGAGTGCAATTATTGCAAGGGCAAACTAGGTGCGAAGAGTTCAAATGGGACAAAACATTTACTTGCTCATATGAAGAGTTGTAAGAAAAGAAAAAATAAAGATATACGTCAACATGTATTATCTGTGAATCGGGCAAAGACACAAGGACAATCAGATCTCTCTTGCTATAATTTTAATGCTGATACATCACGAACTGATCTTGTCGAGTTAGTAATTGTGCATGAGTATCCACTTGCTATGGTTGAGCACCATGGGTTTTGAAAGTTTGTGAGTGGTCTTCAACCTTTTTTTAAGGTTCCATCTCGAAACACTCTCAAAAGTGACATATTAAAGATTTATGAATATGAAAAGAAGAAGACAATGAGGTATATCTTATTTTATTAGATGAAATATTTATTATGTTATCTTTATACTTATAGTTATCTATTTAAAGATTTTGGAGAAGAATGCGAGTAGAATCGCAATTACCACAGACATGTGGACATCAAGCAATCAGAAAAAAGATTTTATGGAAATTACTGCTCATTTCATTGATGACAACTGGGAAATGCAAAGTCAAATCATGAGGTACAACATTGTTTTTATTATATATAATTGGCCTAATTGATTGTTTAACTAATGTTTAAAGATTTGCTTTAGGTTTATCTTTGTCCCTTGTCCTCATACCGCTGATGTTCTTGCCAGAGTTTTGTATGAGTCATTGTGTGATTGGAATATTGACAGGAAAGTATCAACCGTAACCGTTGACAATTGCTCAACAAATGATTTGTTGATTCACTTGTTACTTGACAAGCTATCTTTAAGTGATCTTATTTTGGGAGGACAGCTATTTCAGATGCGTTGTTGTGCGCATATTCTGAATCTAATTGTCCAAGATGGGCTATCAATTATATTTGATGGGATAGAAAGAATTAGAGATAGTGTTGGCTTTTGGACGGCAACACCAAAACACGTCAAAAAGTTTGAAGAAACAGCTCGTCATTTGGCCATTCCATCTTCAAAGAAGTTGTCCCTTGATTGCAAAACCCGTTGGAATTCGACATACCTAATGTTGAACGTTGCTATTATCTACAAGGATGTTTTCAAACGTCTTAAGCAACGTGATTCCCACTATAACAGTTTACCAACGGAAAAAGACTGGGAGTTGGCATCAAAGATATGTAAAAAACTGAAAGTATTTTATGATGTTACCGAGTTGTTTTCTGGATCAAAATATCCCACAGCAAATATATTTTTTAAATCTGTGTATGAAATAAAATTCGCGTTGGATAAGTGGAGTCGAGATGAGGAGAAGGTGATAAAGGAAATGGCTAAGAAGATGATTTCAAAGTATGATAAATATTGGTCAGTTATTCATGGGTTTTTTGGGAGTAGCAGCCATTTTAGATCCTCGATACAAGTTGAAAATTATGAACTATTTATTTCCGATACTTTATGGTTCTGAAGAAGGTGCAAAGGCTGAAATTGAATATCACAAAAAGTTTATATATGACTTGTTTGAAGACTATAAAACAAAAGGTTATGAGAATGTAAGGAACCATGATTATGGTAGGCCAACTTCAAATAATGACAAGAGTGAAAGTGGATTGTTTGATGACTATTTATCGTACGTAACCGAAGAAAATACATCTGGTATGTTTTATTGTCACATTTAGTTATTCATTTTAAAGTAATATAGTTATAGATAAAAACTACATTGGTTGTTATGGGTAGTATCAAACTGGAGCTTGACCACTACCTTGAAGAGAAAGTGTTACCACCAAACTTAGATATTGAAATACTAGCTTGGTGGAAAACAAATGGTTCGAAATACCCGATACTTCAAAGGATAGCCCGAGATGCATTGGCAATCCCTATAACTATGGTGGCATCTGAATCTTCATTTAGCACAAGTGGTAGATTGGTAAGTCCTCATCGTAGTCGTCTTCATCCAACTACATTGGAAGTGTTGATGTGTGCTCAAAGTTGGTTGCTAAATGAAATACGAGGTAATACAATTTGATTACATTTGTATAACTATTTTGTTTTATGTACTTAGAATGTTCTCTTTTTTATATACATAGCAACTTGTTCTAAAGAAAGTGAAGCATATTGTCGAACAATTGAGTATGATTATGATGACGGTGACGAGGTAAATATACATTCCAAGTTTATTTTATTTATGTTATTTTCGTGATGATAAGTGATGGTGTATTCTTTTATTTTTATTTTTTGTAATTGCAGGGAAGTGGTATGAAGGAATACGAAATTTATATGGTACTTTAGCTTACGTGGGAAGGATATGTATTAAAGAACTAATAAGCAACTGGTGTATTTTGAAGTGTATTTTGGTACCTGCTACACTTTGGTAGCTAGGGAATTAAACTTACTTCCTTGAATTTGGATATGTATTTTGATAGCTTAATTATGTAAGGATTGTTGAACACTTTTTTTGTATGAAAGTAATTAAGCTAGCATTAAAGAACTAACTTGCGCTTGATGTATTAGCTTCTTTTGAGATTTATATACTATGAAGTTTATTTATTTGAGACATCTTATGATAAAGCATATATGTAACTTATTATATATTACGGTTAAAAAATTATAATTATAACGGGTATACCCGATACTCGCATGTATACCCGATACTTGAAACCCCAACGGGTATCTTTTAACATAATAACGGGTATACCCGATACCCGCGGGTAAGCCCGGTATCCGATGTGACAACTGTCACTTTTCCGTACATTCCGTACACTAATTGAACAGTAATCTGTGCTTAAATAATTGTGCATGATCTAGTTTACAGGACAAATGAATTTTTGATTACTGTTATATACATACAATGGCATTTCATGATACAAGACTTTATTCGTTGCTACATGCAACACGAGATAGTTCTAACGATACACATAACAGAATTGGGACCATTACCAGACAAATAAATTTCTGATTTCCATGCAAGTGAATTCATGCATGTTCTATACTACAAGAATGACTTTATACAGCGTTGCGTCAGAAATACTAGTAAACTCACCGGAAGGACACATTGTGTCCACAATTCTGCAGAAAGCAGTCAGACACTAGAATTAGGGCCTAGGTGTAGGTCCAATGACAAGAATACATTAAAACCTAAGAGTACGTACAAGGGTTTACATATAGACATTCCGAAAGCTAAAATACGCACTAAAAAGCACCCGAAACGCACTTTAAGTGCAGAATTTTATTAAATTCAGCTATAATCAGCCATAATCCAGCATTTTAACCTTGTTATATTATGCAGAATTCATGATTTATCATCCAGAATACTTCCCTAAGCGTCGAGAATTGAAAGCGTTACAAAATGATACTTAAAGGACACCAAACAGTGCAATTTAGCACTTTAACGAACTGGTATTTAACCGAACAACCGGACATTTCCCGGAACATCAAAATATTACTAGAAGCATTATTTTAATGTTTCTGAACTAGTTATGGTCCCCGAACACCATAACACCCCTTATAACGTAATAACGCGTTAAATCCCTAAACTTATTACTTGAAACCAACTTGTTTATGAATTAGGGAGTAAATATTACACTTCCCCCCCCCCCCTTCATGTATACGGTCACATGGGGAGGTGACCCCACCAAATATTGCCAATATCTTGCAAGATCTCATTAGATACATTTTGATATTACTTGGATTTAGTTTGATATTATTTAGATATTGTGAGATATGGTGTGCTCTTGAAGATTTGGTCAAGATCTTGTAAATATAACCATTCTCCTTCATCACTTCACATACCACAACACTCCCTTCTCCCCTCTAAACCTACGGCCTCCATCCACCACCACCCAACCATCATTTTCATCCATTAATCAACCATTCCAAGTTTAACATAAGGTGCTAGAAGGTGATTAACGAAGTGTGGAGCTTGTGGAACTTAAAGAACCTCCTTCATTTGCTATTATCCTTCATTTTTGTCATCTTCAAGTTCTAGTAATCTTCCCTAGCCTTGTTGCTAGTGGTGAGCCCTCATAATCCCTTATTACTTCATATCTTGATTGGTTAAAAGATATATCATGGTAAAAATTACAAGAACACTAAAGAATATGAACATGAATCTTTAACATAAGCTTAAAAATATAAGAATACATGTTGAATGTGTTGATTTGTTTCTTGTTGATTGATTATTAATGTTAGTGATGTTAGACATCATATGGAGCCTACTAGATTATGGTTAAACACATAATCTAGTAAGTTATAGTGATGATCTTGTGAAAGACCAAGATGATCATACTTATGTCTTCATGAACTTGAATGAAGAAAGTGATTTTCATATGTAAAATATGATTTTTTTAGTAGAACTTGATTCTTACTTAAATGTACAATATTTTTGGCGAAGAAATAAGTATAAGAACACTTTATTTACAAGAAGAGTTCAAAAGAATAAATTTTTGTGAAAAGTGATTACAAGTTGTAAACACTTAGTTCCCTTAAGAATGAGATTTTTAAAGGAATAAACACACTTTTAAGGGTAACTAAACCTACTAAATGACATGGTAAGTTACTACAAGTTCTTACAAAAACTTCAAGTTCATGATGTAGTGAAATTACTTGGTTTTGACACTCGGTAGGTGTTGAATGAGTTGATTATTGATTGTGATGATTTAAAAGAAAATAAACACATGTTTTGAAAACATGGGAAACCTCCATTTTTAGGGGAAACTCTGTCAAAATTTTTATAAATTTTGACACTTAGAAAAATATAAGTTTTGAGAAACTTATTCCCTAAAAATGTATCTAAAAACATTTACCAAGGTTTCCCTAATTTTTGTGTTAAGAAATGATGATTTCTTCAAGATTAAAATTGATATTACGTATGTATATTTTTGGAGAAAATATATATATTTATTGATCACCAAATTTTGTGCTAAGTGTATGTAGTGTGTATTACATGTAATAGTGTATTAGGACTCGAAAAATACACTAAATACTCCTAAGGAGTGAAAAGACAAAAATACACATACGACATACTTAGACAAATACAAGAAAATATATTTACGAAAATATATTACTTGATGGAATAAATAACTTGGACAAGTTATGAACACGAAATGAAGTTTTGGACAAGGTACATAATTCGGGTGCAAAATACAAAATACTTATATTTATTTTTGAGAAAATAATATAAGTAAGACACATAGTTAAAAAATATAAATTATTTTTAACACAAGAGCAAATACATAAAAGATGGTGACTTGTACTTGTGCGATACAAGTCTAGTGACTAACGTTAATAAAACACGTTTAGGTCACGACGCTAGATAAGCAAATCCGGTGAAGTTTATGACGCAAGGACCGCAAAGTTGTGAGTTCATGCTCCCCCTTTTCTTTAACTGTTTTTGGTTTTATAACTCTCGGGGGTGAAATACATGTTACAAATGGTATGATACAAAAACAAGAAGCACTCTTGGTGAGAACGAGTACCAAGTATGATGCGTTTTAAAGAATGATACGAGAAATCGTGTATACTTGAATAGTATGAAATGCCTATGAAATACTAGATCATGTGAGCATAGACTTAAATACAGAAATGCCATTAATACTTAATTAGGCACGAGGGTTAGATCTAACGGGTACGACCAAACCCCACTCATGGTCAAAACTAGTACCTAGTAGTGCTTCGGAGTCCCAGTCGAGGGAAATCGACACAGTCTAGGGTAATCGACATAGTCAAGGGAAATTGACACAACCAAGGTAAATTGACACAGTCGAGGTTAATCGACACAGTCGAGGAAAATCGACAAGGGTATAAGCCATTACGAGTGCTCCCCATGTCCTCAAGGAGTCATAACAAGTACTCCCCATGTCCTCAAGGAGTCATAACAAGTACTCCCTATGTCCTCACATGCCTTAAAGTCCTTGTACAAACATTCATATAGTACGTTCATACACGTTTTTCATACCTGTTTACAAAGGAGTCTCTCAAAGATTTACAAAAATTACAGTACACAAACAAGACGCATGAACTCGCTCAACTTTTTGTTGATGTTTTCCAAAATTACATGTATTTCAGGTAACAGGATGGATCTTGGGCGCAGGTGTCATAACTAGAAGTAGACCTCAAGTTTAGATGTCATCCAGTTTTGTTGATTTGTAACCTTGTCGAAGGTTGTGTTTTGAAAACTTAAATAACAAGTGTTTGTAATATTAAAGTATTATGAATGGATGAACATCGTTTTATTCATGTAAGTTGTTTGTTACGATTCAATGCAATGATATTAAACCAGTCACCCATCATACGCTTCCGCAAAAGACAGGGTGTGACAGTTTGGTATCAGAGCTTCGATTGTAGTGAACTAGGATTCCTTCTCGAGTCTAGACTACAATCACTAGAGTTCTCTCACGAAAACATTTTACAAAAAGATTTTCATTGCATTCCCTTAAGCGTCAAGATCCACGAGTCAAACACTTTTCAAAAAGAGACAAGGCAAGGACATTAGTAGGGAATACCCTCAAGATAAGGTGCTAATTAAGGCATAGTCTACACGAGTTAGACTTGCCAAAGATAAAATACACTATTGGTGAAAACTAGTACCAAGTAGTGTTTCTGTCGTGAATCGACAACTAGAAAAATGACCCCCCCCAAAAAACGAGAGTTATACATGATATGATGCATCGAAATGCCTGTTTATGCTAAGTAACATATTTGTTTATCGATACATACATACATACGAATAAGTGTACGGAATAAATATTGACGTGAATACATACAGATAAGTGTACGGAATGATTATTGACGTGAATAAGGTATTTTCGACTCCGACTCCTATTACTGTACGTAACTCGCATGATGAAGCTATCGACCTCGCGTTCATTGCAAAGCTCATAGCTAGAGTGAATACAAAACAAGATTCCGAGCTTGCTTCCGTAGGAAATGGCTGCTATTCCCCCATGATCGTGAGGGTGCCTGACTACGGTGGTGACGGCGAGGCAGAGGAGGCAACCTTGAACGAATTCTTAATCAACGGGATGAGATCCCTGCGGCTTATGTGAAGCAAGATTGACGACAGACTTGACCAGAAAAAGAAGATGAAGTATTCATCTTGAAGGTGTCCCTCCAACTACTGGGAATTCTCTTTATTCCTACTTCATTTAATCATCGTGCCTATGCGCGCGTAACGATAACGAGTGTTAGCGCGTGGACCACCGCAATGGTCCTTTCCATGATAGAGGTATAAGGACAGTAGTGTCCTCTCCTTGATTGATCATCTGCTTGGACGAGAGAAAACTGGGGTAACTGTGCAAGACAATTTATTATTACGGGGGCCCACATAATAACAATTTGTAGTGCATGGAAATCCTGGTGGACGCTGCGGGCCAAGCTGATGATCACTGCACAAAAATAAGCTCTAGGTGTTCACACCTTCAAATGGTAGAACAATACCTAGATCAGTGCTTTAGCACTTTATAAAGTTGGAAACCTGTCTTGCCTACTTCGTGTCTACCCGTGTACGAGACGTTTGAGAAACGATATTTAAGCAAGAGAAGATGGATAACATTCGAAAAGATTCAGTGACGTAACACTCTCTATCACCCCTACATGAACAACCCCATCTCTGGGAAATATACACATCAGTAATGCTAAAGACCTAAGAAAACTAATATAGCAGGAAATAACTGAAAGCTAAATGACCGAGCCGATGTAACCTCGAGTTCAATTTATTACAAACAATAAGTCAAGTTGGCAAGCCTATGTGAAGGCTCAGTAATTGTTTCCTCGCTCATACATTGATTTTATATACATGTGAAATTGGGTGATTACATGATGGCTTATGGTGCTATGTACCTCGTAGACAATTTTAGAATATTGTCTAACCTACTTCACACCTTTTGACATAAGAGAATGCCGCCCAGACGAGACACAAACACCAGTACGTTACCAAGAACAGAAGCTGAGCTTCAAGAACGAATCTCACAGGCAATTGCACGACATGAAGCCCTCCGCTCCGAACACAGCTGTGGCACTACCGGAAATAACCCTCCAACTGGATGCACCTATAAACAATTCCTGGACTGCAAGCCATTTAATTTTGATGGCATGGGAGGTGCCATTGCATTTGTTCGTTGGTCAGAAAAGACTGACTCCATTCTAAGAATGAGTAACTGTTCGCCCCAACAGAGTGTTACCTATATCTCAGGGTTATTTTTGGATGGCGCACTCTCCTGGTGGAACCTTCAGGTTCAGAACCTTGGTGCAGATGCTGCTTATGCACTGAGCTGGGACGAGCTCAAGGAAATGATGGAAAAGAAATACTGTTCTAGGGCTGAAATCCAGAAGCTTGAGGTGGAGTTCTGGAATTTGAAAATGGACGGACCGAAGATTCCTGAATATGTCCAGCGATTTCACGACTTGTCTAGGGTCGTCCCCTACTTAGTCAAACCGGAATTCAAAAGGATTGAACGATTCATTTGGGGACTTGCACCTCAAATTAGGAGCTTGGTTACTACCTCAAGGCCTCCAACCATCACAGAGGCTATCGATTTAAGCGTTACGCTTACTGAAGAAGCTCTACGTGCGGGAAAATTTTCGGAATCTGAGGATAACAAGAAAGAGACTCATGTGGAGTCATCAGGCAATAAGAAAAGGAAGTCTTCGAACCTAAAGGTGGGCACACAAGTCGGCTATGGAAGCTCTAAAGCAAACAAAAGAAAGAAAGTGAAACCGCCGCATGGCAGGAAAACTGATGGAGCCACTAATAAGGCCGGTGGTAAAATTTACTCGGGGACTAAGCCGAGGTGCGGGGAATGCAATTTTCACCATGAAGGTCGATGTCTGAGGCCTAAGTGCGGGAAGTGTGGAAAAGAAGGGCACAGCAAGGACGCCTGTTGGGCAAAGGACCCAAATGGAAGAAATAAGAGGATACCAGGTTGCTACAGATGTGGTGAAGCAGGGCACTTCAGGAAAGATTGTCCTGGGAAGAAACACGAAAGGAAGGGTTTTCACAATCGAAACTCGTGAAGCACGCCAGGATCCAGATGCGATTACGGGTATGTTCCCTATTAACCAACCTAATGCATCTACTTTTAATTAATACTGGTATCAACTTTAACCTTGCATGCTTAGAACCTAAGAAACTGCTTGGCCTAGTTTCGAGTAAAATAGACCTCCCGTATTCTTTAGAAATAGGCATATAGAAGGCTAGTTTAAGCGGACGAAGCAAGTAAGGAATTATATTCTAGGAACTCAGAAGGCCGGAACCTTCTGTTACCATTAACTTGAGAAGTCATGAAATGATAGTCAGCATGGATGAGGTATCCAAGTATAAAGCCTGAAAACATCCCCGTTATGGAAGAAATTCCAGAAGCCTTTTTCTGAAGATTTTCCAGGAACGCCCCTCCACAAGCGACAAGAGGAACCTCGTGCCAGGAGCGGCACCAGTACCGAATGACGCCATACCGACTAGCTTCTCCCGCGAAGTACGAGCCTCCGATATAACTGCAAGAGCTGCTAGACAGAGGGAATTAAGGACATGACATCCTTAGTAAGGACACGAGGAGAAAGTTGACAGTTCCATTTTGCACAAATTCCAGAGAACTGAGAATCAGAATCCTTTGCCAAGGACTGATAACATGAACAGACAAATCGTCAGGTTATAGTTACCACTCAAAGATCAACTTGAGGACAAGATGTCCTCCACTGTAAATACAAGAAGGAAATGTCCCTAAAACGACCTTTAGGACTTGCTTCGAGCATTACGAGTTCCTTGTCGTACCATTTGGCTTAACACATGCATCGACAATATTCATGGACCTCATGAATCGAACGTGTAAGCCATACCTGGATAAATCATGATTATACTTATTGACTACATTCTTATATGGCCAACGACCAAGGAAGGTCGTGAGCAACAGCTGCAATTTACCTTGCAACTCTTAGAGAAAGAACAGTTAATTGCTAAGATGTCGAAAAACGGATTTCGAATTCGCAAAGTGAGAACTTTAAGATACATGGTGGATAAGAATGAGATTCATGCCAACCCTGCAACCAAGAGCTAAGGAGCTAGAGTGGCAATTATGTGACGCTTCTCGACAAAGTTTCGATTGTACGTCGATGCAACGAGACCATAACATGCACATTGATTGAGGAATCATAAGAAGAAACCTTGAGCTAGATACAGTAATTGCGCGCAGCAAACTTGGCATCATTACCTAAAGAAAACGCTGCACGATCTCTACTGATCACAAAGATTGCAGCAAGTGTTGTAAAAGTCGCTAGGTGGTCCCTAGTCGGCCGACTGGGGAGTTGGGAGTAATCGGAGTACTCGGGGAGTACGCGGACATGGTAAATATAAAGAAAATTAATTGTTATATATTATTTATGTGTTAAAATAAGCATAATTCATGTCAACTGAGTATAATTTAAAATGAAACATGTTTAAAGTTCAAATATTCTGAATACAAGTCCGACTAGTCTGAGTACAATGCCGAGTAGTCCGAGTACAAGGCCGAGTAGGCCGATTTTGACCGATTTTGACCGATTAAAAGTCAACAAACCACGTTGACCGCCTAGACCGACTAGGCCGACTACGTCCGACTAGGCGCCGACTAGGCCGACTAGGCACCGAGTACTCCCGAGTAATCCCGGGCCGACTAATTGAGACCGCCTAGGAGGAAGTCGCCTCGGAGGGGGTCCGAGGACCGAGTACTCGGCCGAGTAATCCGACTTTTACAACACTGATTGCAGCACACCGTTGATCGTAAGAACTTAAATATTAACATAGATGGACTAAGCTACTGAACGATGCAAACTGTATGGACATGATACGTATTTGTGTGATGAACTTTGATGAAAAGTTGGAACACTCACTTGCCCTTAGTGGAGTCTTCCTACAACAGTATTTATCACACCACTATTTAAACCGCTTCGTGTGAAGCTCTAGATAGAACATAATAAGACGATCCCCATCGTGATGAACGGAGACCAGGAATAAACAATCTACTGGCCCGAGTTGGTCCAGGAAAAACTAGAGGCAAGATCATTCAGATATGTGATCATATTAAGACAGCCCGCGGAATACAGAAAGATTGCGCCGACGAGCGGCAGGAAATCGTAGAAATTTGAGACAAGAGGCATGAGTTAAATGGGAGCCCCGCCTAGAGAAGGCATGGTGTGATTTGGAAGAAAAAAAAACGTAAAGGTTGGACCCCGATGTAGGGATCGGAACCATTGTTCACATGATGAAACTTCCAGAAAAAGATCAGTAGTGATCGCGACACATTCCGTGTGTCTAGAGGAGTATGACTCAAGGAACAGTCGTTGTTCCCAAAAATAAGATTCACGTCAATGACAATCGACAAAACTATAAAACCTGTTAAGGTTTCGGACCAAGAGTCCACAATACTATAAAACCTGTTAAGGTTTCGGACCAAGAGTCCACAATACTATAAAACCTGTTAAGGTTTCAGACCAAGAGTCCACAAGACACAGAAAAGACATAATTGAATTACTTGAGTACGATAGAATACATGACATGAGAACATGAAGACAAATTTCGAATATAAGTGGCCGCGTTTGATTCACAACTCCCCTGCGACCGATGGCATCGCTTGAATTTCGGGACGAAATTCTTTTAACGGGGGGGAGACTGTGACAACTGTCACTTTTCCGTACATTCCGTACACTAATTAAACAGTAATATGTGCTTAAATAATTGTGCATGATCTAGTTTACAAGACAAATGAATTTTTGATTACTGTTATATACATACAATGGAATTTCATGATACAAGACTTTATTCGTTGCTACATGCAACACGAGATAGTTCTAATGATACACAGAACAGAATTGGCACCATTACCAGACAAATAAATTTCTGATTTCCATGCATGTGAATTCATGCACGTTCTATACTACAAGAATTACTTTATACAGCGTTGCGTCAGAAATACTAGTAAACTCACCGGAAGGATACATTGTGTCCACAATTCTGCAGAAAGCAGTCAGACACTAGAATTAGGGCCTAGGTGTAGGTCCAATGACAAGAATACATTAAAACCCAAGAGTACGTACAAGGGTTTACATATAGACATTCCGAAAGCTAAAATACGCACTAAAAAGCACCCGAAACGCACTTTAAGTGCAGAGTTTTATTAAATTCAGCTATAATCAGCCATAATTCAGCATTTTAACCTTGTTATATTATGCAGAATTCATGATTTATCATCCAGAATACTTCCCTAAGCGTCGGGAATTGAAAGCGTTACAAAATGATACTTAAAGGACACTAAACGGTGCAATTTAGCACTTTAACGAACTGGTATTTAACCGAACAACCGGACATTTCCCGGAACACCAAAATATTACTAGAAGCATTATTTTAATGTTTCTGAACTAGTTATGGTCCCCGAACACCATAACACCCCTTATAACGTAATAACGCGTTAAATCCCTAAACTTATTACTTGAAACCAACTTGTTTATGAATTAGGGAGTAAATATTACACTTCCCCCCCCCCCCCCTTCATGTATACGGTCACATGGGGAGGTGACCCCACCAAATATTGCCAATATCTTGCAAGATCTCATTAGATACATTTTGATATTACTTGGATTTAGTTTGATATTATTTAGATATTGTGAGATATGGTGTGATCTTGAAGATTTGGTCAAGATCTTGTAAATATAACCATTCTCCTTCATCACTTCAACACACCACAACACTCCCTTCTCCCCTCTAAACCTAAGGCCTCCATCCACCACCACCCAACCATCATTTTCATCCATTAATCAACCATTCCAAGTTTAACATAAGGTGCTAGAAGGTGATTAAAGAAGTGTGGAGCTTGTGGAACTTGAAGAACCTCCTTCATTTGCTATTATCCTTCATTTTTGTCATCTTCAAGTTCTAGTAATCTTCCCTAGCCTTGTTGCTAGTGCTGAGCCCTCATAATCCCTTATTACTTCATATCTTGATTGGTTAAAAGATATATCATGGTAAAAATTACAAGAACACTAAAGAATATGAACATGAATCTTTAACATAAGCTTAAAAATATAAGAATACATGTTGAATGTGTTGATTTGTTTCTTGTTGATTGATTATAAATGTTAGTGATGTTAGACATCATATGGAACCTACTAGATTATGGTTAAACACATAATCTAGTAAGTTATAGTGATGATCTTGTGAAAGACCAAGATGATCATACTTATGTCTTCATGAACTTGAATGAAGAAAGTGATTTTCATATGTAAAATATGATTTTTTTTAGTAGAACTTGATTCTTACTTAAATGTACACTATTTTTGGCGAAGAAATAAGTATAAGAACACTTTATTTACAAGAAGAGTTCAAAAGAATAATTTTTTGTGAAAAGTGATTACAAGTTGTAAACACTTAGTTCCCTTAAGAATGAGATTTTTAAAGGAATAAACACACTTTTAAGGGTAACTAAACCTACTAAATGACATGGTAAGTTACTACAAGTTCTTACAAAAACTTCAAGTTCATGATGTAGTGAAATTACTTGGTTTTGACACTCGGTAGGTGTTGAATGAGTTGATTATTGATTGTGATGATTTAAAAGAAAATAAACACATGTTTTGAAAACATGGGAAACCTCCATTTTAGGGGAAACTCTGTCAAAATTTTTATAAATTTTGACACTTAGAAAAATATAAGTTTTGAGAAACTTATTCCCTAAAAATGTATCTAAAAACATTTACCAAGGTTTCCCTAATTTTTGTGTTAAGAAATGATGATTTCTTCAAGGTTAAAATTGATATTACGTATGTATATTTTTGGAGAAAATATATATATTTATTGATCACCAAATTTTGTGCTAAGTGTATGTAGTGTGTATTACATGTAATAGTGTATTAGGACTCGAAAAATACACTAAATACTCCTAAGGAGTGAAAAGACAAAAATACACATACGACATACTTAGACAAATACAAGAAAATATATTTACGAAAATATATTACTTGATGGAATAAATAACTTGGACAAGTTATGAACACGAAATGAAGTTTTGGACAAGGTACATAATTCGGGTGCAAAATACAAAATACTTATATTTATTTTTGAGAAAATAATATAAGTAAGACACATAGTTAAAAAATATAAATTATTTTTAACACAAGAGCAAATACATAAAAGATGGTGACTTGTACTTGTGCGATACAAGTCTAGTGACTAACGTTAATAAAACACGTTTAGGTCACGACGCTAGATAAGCAAATCCGGTGAAGTTTACGACGCAAGGAACGCAAAGTTGTGAGTTCATGCTCCCCCTTTTCTTTAACTGTTTTTGGTTTTATAACTCTCGGGGGTGAAATACATGTTACAAATGGTATGATACAAAAACAAGAAGCACTCTTGGTGAGAACGAGTACCAAGTATGATGCGTTTTAAAGAATGATACGAGAAATCGTGTATACTTGAATAGTATGAAATGCCTATGAAATACTAGATCATGTGAGCATAGACTTAAATACAGAAATGCCATTAATACTTAATTAGCGACGAGGGTTAGATCTAACGGGTACGGTCGAACCCCACTCATGGTCAAAACTAGTACCTAGTAGTGCTTCGGAGTCCCAGTCGAGGGAAATCGACACAGTCGAGGGAAATCGACACAGTCGAGGGAAATTGACACAGTCAAGGTAAATTGACACAGTCGAGGAAAATCGACAAGGGTATAAGCCATTACGAGTGCTCCCCATGTCCTCAAGGAGTCATAACAAGTACTCCCCATGTCCTCAAGGAGTCATAACAAGTACTCCCTATGTCCTCACATGCCTTAAAGTCCTTGTACAAACATTCATTTAGTACGTTCATGTACGTTTTTCATACCTGTTTACAAAGGAGTCTCTCAAAGATTTACAAAAATTACAGTACACAAACAAAGCGCATGAACTCGCTCAACTTTTTGTTGATGTTTTCCAAAATTACATGTATTTCAGGTAACAGGATGGATCTTGGGCACAGGTGTCATAACTAGAAGTAGACCTCAAGTTTAGATGTCATCCACTTTTGTTGATTTGTAACCTTGTCGAAGGTTGTGTTTTGAAAACTTAAATAACAAGTGTTTGTAATACTCAAGTATTATGAATGGATGAACATCGTTTTAATCATGTAAGTTGTTTGTTACGATTGAATGCAATGATATTAAACCAGTCACCCATCATACGCTTCCGCAAAAGACAGGGTGTGACATCCGACGGGTAATTACCTGTCCCATACCCGACGGGTTTTGGGCCGGGTATGGGACAAGTTTTTGTAACCGGGTATGGGTTTGGGATCAGTCATACCCGCCCCGTTGTCATCCCTACTTCCACCAGTCGCTGTTCCAAAATGGGTCTAAAGGGTTAAGTTCGGTATACTGAGCTATAGGGTTTGGTGGGGGAATTCTGGGAATCTCATATGGGTCAACATCTCGGATGGGAAACGGGTCTTCCTGGTTAGGTTCTAGCATTTGTTGGTCTGGGAATAAGGGTAACAGTGGTTGTTCGGCTATTTGGTTTAGGTTAGAGTCTACTGCTGTAATGGCTAGCATATGGAAATCTGCCAATTGTCTATCTAGTTCCTCTTCCCACGGTGGCCTATTAACTGCTTCTTGAGTTTGGGCATTTACTTCCCTTCTGGCTTTTACTATCGCTTTTTGTTGTTGAAATTTCTTCAACATCTTTCTTCTCTCATGTGCTCCTCTACTAAACCATCATCTTTTCTTAGAAGTAAAAGGTTCCTCAGACTGTGCCTTAAATATAAATATTCCTTTCTCAGTATCGACTGAATATCCTAAGGGATTTGGCTGAGATGAGGTTCCTTCATCTTTTGGTGAACTAGCTATATTAAGCGTCTGACGTACCTTGCTCACTCATACTGTAAACTAACAAATAGTCAAATAACACATAATACACATATTTACACAGAATTATTTCCTAACACAAAAATTAAATGTCAGCAGAACACTTGATTGGCTTAAACCAGTGGCTGTAGCTCTGATACCACATTCTGTCGCAACCCCCGACCCCTGCCCGGGAGCGGGTGACGCGAGCCAGTCAGATGGTATCGGTGTTTATCAATTTGGCAACGAAAAATTTTCATCAGGACCATAGTTAGGAAATATTTTATCAGAGTTAAAACACCAAACTTTTATAATAAATAAATGGGGATAAAACCCAAGTTTCATTTGACAATACATTTGTAGGAATAAACCCTAGTTTATGGAAAACAAAACTCTTTTTTATTTAGGTAACTTTTATAGCCACTTTTCCAAGCCTTCAGTGCTCTCTAGCTGGCTTCTATTGGCTTTCACATTGTGTTACCTGAAACGGGTTTTAAAAAGATTTTATCAGCAAGAAATACTGGCGAGTATATTCCAATTTGTAAAACATCAGTTGTTACACATTACAATATTAAGGGCGATTACGATGTTTATATCTACACAATTACTCGTTCAGTAAGTGTCACTCGACGGATCTGTGACTATGGTCATATCACACATTGGATACACGTGCCCAATTGTGAAGGTTATCAAGTACTATATACAAACCCCATAATACTGGCAGCAATTGTAGAATTACAAAGACTTAATAACTGTAATTGTATTTGAAAACATTTTGACTCACAAAAAGAGTTTATAAAAGAGAATGTACTCACTTTGTTGACTTAGGTGATACTACTATAGCTTCCTGGTGATTCTCCTGGTTATTATCTATTAAAATTAAACAATGCACACGTGTTAGTAAAATAACCCAAATCATATTAACCGTACAACTCGAGACAGAACTCCAATGACTGAGTCAGGCAGAGCCTTGACATGCATTACGGGGTCCTAGATCAATCAGGTGTAACACGAGATAGAACTCCAACGACTGAGTCAGGCAGAGCCTTGACATGCTTTACGTAGCCCTAGATCGATCGTGTAAGGTAACAAATACGGTTATAATACTTACAACGAGGCAGAGCTTCGCTTTATAGGGGTATAATTCCCGAACATAATAGCTAACAGAAAGTTGAGAGAGAATTCAGAAAATGAACGTGGAACAAATGAGGCCTGAAGCCTCTATTTATAGGCTTGACGGGCGGCGAGTCGCAACCCGCGTAAGGTTTGGCTTCGGCCTTCGCGGCCCGCGAGAGAACATGTGTCGATTATAGCTTTGGCCAGTCATTGGCCTGGCTACGCTGAGTCACCGGGCACGTGGCGCAATGCCTTGTCCGTCACACAAGGCCAGTCCCGCCCCGCGAGGGACCCAGAGGATTGGGTCGCGCCGTCACGGCCCGCGAGCGACTCCTGTTCCTTGTTTTCTTTGAATTTTATAAATATAAGGGTATTTCGGTCTCGTTTCTCGTATACGGGGTATATTAGAAACGTTTTAGGGACATGTTAAGGGTTCCAGGAGGGTTGTTATAAATGATTTACAAGTTTTGGAAAAGGCGCAAGAAAATTTTCTAAAACAACATAGACAAGCGTTTAAGCACGGTCTTGCGTGGAACGTTATTAAAGAGGCACCCAAATGGTATAAGGCTAGACCATTAAAAATCAAAGGTTAAGCCCAAAACATGTTTCTTTATTTTCTATTTTCCAATACGAGTAATGATTAGATGGGCCTCAAAAAGTAACATTTTCGTGAAGCCCATGACACAATCCACTACCAAGCACAGATGTTTTAATTGTAGTTAGCTCGGCTCGAAAAAAAAAAAGCTCGAACGAGTCGAGCTTAAACGAGCTCGAGCCCGAGCCTAAAAACAAGCTCATTTAGTAAATGAGCCCGAGCCCGAGCTTCGCATATCGAGCTCGAGCCGGCTCGCGAGCCTAAACGAGCTTTCTGTTTATATATTTTTTATTAATATATTAAACATATATTTATATAATAATAATAATAATAATAATAATAATTACCATTTATGTAAATATAAAAAAATAACTAAATTATATGTATAATAATAATAATAATTATAATTAATATAAATTAATTAATAAATACTAAACGAGTCGAGCCCGAGCCGAGCTCGAGCTTGAAAAATTACCTTCGAGCCGAGCTCGAGCTTTACAAATAAAGCTTGAATCGAGCCGAGCTCGAGCTTTCATATGTTAAACGAGCTCAAGCTCGGGCTCGGCTCGGCTCGTTTGCACCCCTAGTTACAAGTCACGATTACAATGATTTCTACAAAATTGGTGTTTGATTGGACTTGCAATTACAATGATTTCACTAAGAATATGATTCTTTTAAATAAATGATTTTTTTTAAATTTCATAATAACACTATGTAAAGTTATCAAATACTGGGTTGAAAGTTACACAAAGTTTATTTTAATAACGTTGACAATCATGTCAAGTTGACATACTTGAATACTTAAACTGATGAAACCGAATACGACCTCATGTATTTTTACGTGTCAAAACATCAACACTAATCCGATCACACATAAAACCATGTAACACAAGCATGATATGTGTAACCCGTTTATCTAAACGAGCCAAACATGGTATGTTTTCCAAATGCATAGATGGACCATCCTAAAACCTAATCATATTTATGTTAAGTTTCGTGTTAAAAATTGTCACCCTAATTTTCAATGCTTACAACAAAAGGTTTTAAAAAAAATAGAAAAAAAGGTGTAAGCAAATACCACCATTTAACTATTAGAGCACGATCCACTTCGAACCGTATTAGAACATGACCCGTTACACAACTTCTAACCCGCTCGTATTGTCACCTCGACTTTACAAGGTTGTTGAAGCAACTTTACTGATTTTGGGACCACCTAAAAAATAACTAAATATGCACACAATCACACATTAATATATTTAACAAGTACAAGATTCAAAGAATTGAGAAACCATCCCCAACTCATGAGTATATCTATCAATTTCACTATACACAAATGAACCCCTATTAAAGAATTATTGGCCCATGACCTAACAACTTACTGGACCGGGCCCAGTTACTTAATATTTTTCTATAAAACACAATGTCAAGAACATATAATATCAGCCCATAGGTGATCACCTTCCCTACATTATCACATAGTTGTAAAACCAAAATCAACATTTGCACATGGAGAATCACAAGATCATTCCATCTATTTGTTTAAAGATTTTAATGATCACACAAAAATGGTATGAAAATGGAAATCAGTTTGCATAATCTCGTCATACAATCTCACATGTGTATAACTCACATTGTCATGTCTATGATAAGCAAGTAAACCACAATAAATAGATATGAGAAAGACCATATGTATTCATACCCCTTTTTCTATTTGCCATAATTAACCACACACAAATTAAGGCTACGGGGTATGGGCGGGCTCCGGCGCCGGGCCAACACACCGCCCCCTAGGGCTGGCCCCGTCGTTTCCGTCATGCCTCCGACTCCCAAGACAGGCCCGCTCTCTCTCTTTTCTTCTTTATACACACATACACACACACACACATATATATAGGGGAAGGTTTAAATAAGAACGCTAAATATTGTGAGAACCGTGAGAACAAATGAAAAAACCGAGAGAAGTTGGTCAAAAACAACTCAAATTCAAATTTTTTTCTACACTTATCATTATTATTCGAATACAATGTTAGAAATTTAATTTACACGTTTAAATTTACGTGAATTCGTAAATAAAGAATATTTACACATGTGTATGTTTGCCATTTACACATATGTAAATCTGTTATATTTACACATGTGTAAAAAAAATCTAAAAAGAGTGATTTTGAAAGAAGAAATGAATTATTTGATGTTATAAATTCTTTTTTTTTATGTTGTATCTTAATTACAATGAGGCTTGTATTAAAAAAAAACTGGTTTTGATTGGTTATTTCATTCGTTCTCACGGTTCTCGCAATATTTAGCGTTCTCAAGATAACCCTCCCCTATATATATTGAGGCCCATCCTCCACACCCTAGGTCCATCTTCTTTAGGCCCATCCTCACACCCGCTTACGTGTACGCCTACGTGGCGGAGCATCCTTTGAGAACTACCCTCCTCCACACCCCATAGTCTAAGTGACACGCCACTCGTAGACCTACAAACAAGGATCCGATGTCATGTGAGACCAATTTTTTGTGTGTTATATAGTATCCGAACCTCTTTTTTATGTGTAGTATGCATTTCTGACCCTCGAGTGACACCGATTCATCATACATGTTCGAATAATGATACTCAAAAAAATCATAGGTCCACCACTAGAGTGACCTATCTTCACAATATAGTAGTGTATTAGGAAAATTAACTAAATAGTCACATTGACCAAACTTTTCTACATTATAGACATGGAAATTTAGCCATCACCAAAAGGCACATGCTAAGACTAGTCGACAACAAAATGTGAGGGCTAAGCTTCAAAAAGCGCAAACTTAGTTGGCGCTTTCGGCAAAAGCGCATGCTTAGCCATCTCAACCACCTCACAAAAGTTGTAGGCTAAATCCTAGCCGTCTTAGTCGGCAAAGCTAATGTGTCAACATTCTAATTGGTGAAAATGAGGCCGGCTACTTTGGTGAAAATGGGCGGATCCAATGGTGTTTTGGGGGTTCTCGGGAACCCTCTCGGTTTGGAAAAAATGGAAAACTTTAGTGAAAACCTTGTATGATTTGGAAAATATGAGTAAGAATTAGTGAGAAGGAATCCGATGGAACAAATTGCTAGATGCGCCATTGTTGGTGAATGCTAAATTTCATTGTCTATATTGGAAAAAAAACATGGTCAACATGACTAACTATTTTATGTAACTTTAGACATAAAAGAAATTGGTGTTTCTTCATGTGCTACATTGATCACAATTATGCATGCATGCATGCAATAACAAATGATACTAGCAACCTTCCCTAGCTAAGATGTATAATATTTTTCTTACATATGTGACAAATAAATGGGTTACACAGTTTGGGTAACAAAATAAGAAAACTTTAATTACATGTTTAGATTTACACGAAACACTTTTTGTTCATTTTTTTAAACTTTTTTTGTATATATAACTAGTACATTGATGTCAAATGTGTACTGTATGACATGTTCCATTTCTTTAAGGTGTATGCAATAATGAAAGAGAATGACATAGAGATGTAACATTGTATATGCTTCACTATCACAGTGAAAATAAATAACATTGCTACACACACTACTCATTATAAGAACCATGATCGATATCATCGTTTCATCAGTAAACGCATTGCGGTTTAAATCATTTCTTGGTTACCCTAAGTTTCAAACATCATGCCCATCATCAACTTCACTTTGAACAATTCCATCTTCGATTTCGAACCAAAACTTATGTTATCAACCTTACTGATCATATGTCTTCTTCTATCAGGGCTCTACATGATCAAAACAACTTCAACTAGAGTTTACTTGGTAGACTTTGCGTGTTACAAGCCTCCGGATACTCAAAAGCGCACAAAAGAGTGGATGATCAATAAGGCCCAACACAGTGGATATTTCTCAGAAAACATAATGGAGTTTATGAAGAAGGTGTTTGGAAAATCAGGAATAGGCGACTCGACCTATTTATCTGAGGTTTATCTGAAACAAATTGCTAACCCATGCATTGGTGAATCAAGAAGGGAGATGGAGATGTCGGTTTTTGGGTCCATCGACGTGTTGTTGGCGAAAACAGGTGTAAGATGTGAGGACATTGGGATATTGATTGTGAATTGTTGTATTTATAACACTATGCCATCTCTTTCTAGCATGATTGTGAACAAATATAAGCTTAAAGATTGTATCCTCAGCTACAATCTTGTTGGGATGGGTTGTAGTGCTGGACTCATGGCCATTGGCCTTGCACAACAGCTCCTACAGGTATTTAGTGAGTGTTCTTTTACTAGAAAAGTGGTTGGTTTTCGATAGGGGTGCAAACGAGTTGAGCTGAGCCCAAGCTTGACTGGGCTCGAGCTCTTTTAATTAACTTATGAGAGCTCAAGCTCGGCTTGGTTCAAGCTTTGTTTATAAGCCCGAGCTTGGCTCGTTTATTATTTATTAATAAGTTTATATTAAATATAATAACTATTTTTATAAATTTTTATATAATATATAATAATATATGTATATATATAATCGGTGAGGGTCCCCGTCCAGGAACACCGGCTACCCTGGAGAACGGGGACCCCTCACCGATTGTCGGGGAACTTGAGAGCTTTTTTTTCTTTTCTTTTTTATTTTCTTTTGTGTGTATATTTTAGAGGTATGTGTGTATTTTGGTAGGGTTTAATTGCAGGTGACAAGAGGAAGAAGGAGTGCCCTTTTTCTTTTGTTTGAATTTGCAAAAAAGTTCTTCATGGTTATTTTAATGTTAAACAATACACCTCAAAATTTGGCTTTCATTTATATACTATAATTTAGTAAGTTTTGTATGCATAATGTTTTATCATGTGCTTTGGGTGTTTTTCAAAAAAAAAAAAGTTGAAATTTACCTTTAATCCAAATCTTTGAATTTCTTGTGATTTTCATTTCACAAAATTGATTTTTTTTTTTACTTTAGAGCCAAAACTTTTATTCTTTTACAATTTAACCTCAACCTTTTTATATTTAACTTTGGTCCTCTATACTTTTCATCTTTCGCGGATTTTCGCTTTAGGTTTCGTATTAAATTTTGCGAGTTACCACGAAGTAACGTGTGTTTGTGTTTCAACGTTTTTACGTTTCGTTCTTAATTTTGCGAGGTAATATGGAGCAAAGTCCCTGTGTAGTTCAAGATTTTACGTCTATTGTTTTTCATTTCATAGGTTCGTCGCAACGCGTGAGTCATTGATTGACTTTGTTATTTTTTTATATGTTCAATCTTTCGGCTTCTTACAATTTTAACCTCACAAAAATGATTTTTTTTAGTTTTAACCAAAAACTTTTTATCTTTTGTAATTTAACCTCACAACTTTTTTACTTTCTACTTTGGTCCCCTATAATTTTTATCCTTCCCAAATTTCCGTTTTATGTTTCGTACTAAATTTTGCGAGTTAAAACAGCGCAACGTGCGTGTGTGATTCAACTTTTTACGTTTCGTTCATAATATTGCGAGTTAACAGGGCGCAACGTTCATGTGTTGTTCAATGTTTTTATGTCTATTTTTTCTCATTTGACAGGTTCATCGTAATGTATGTGTCCTAGATCAACTTAGTTATTTTTAAATGTTCTACATTTCGGTCTATTTCTTCGCTTTAACACGCCACAACTTCAACGTTGATGGTCGCTGACGATTGTGTGGGATTGGTGCTATTTGACATGCTTTTACGCTCCCGCCGCAACGCGAGGGTGCTTAATTCTAGTTTTTAATAAATCTTAAAGTTTGGTTTAATTTTAAAAAAGGGCCTAATATTTAAGTTGGTTTAATAAACCTTTATGTTTATAAAATATATTTATTTTAATTATGTAACTTTTATTTTAGTTAAAATCTTGTATTTGAAAAGTTCAAATTAAAAATATTTAAGTTTTGGGGAAATCTGGAACGATAACACGCAATATGAGAAAAACTAGAAAAAGCTGATGTGACGCTAATATGTCAAATGGGGAATTCTAGAGAAAACAGGATGACACCACATAGTTTTGTGGATATAGTATCGCTAAATTAGGGTTTTTTTGTCACAGGTGCACGACGATTCATACGCGTTGGTAGTGAGTGCAGAAAGCATCACCGAGAACTGCTACCTAGGAGATGATCGATCCAAATTCCTCACCAACTGTCTCTTCCGCGTCGGCGGAGCAGCGATCCTCCTCTCAAATCGTCCTTCCGACCGTCGTACCTGCAAATATGAACTCCTCCACACCGTACACACAAATGAAGCACACTCCGACCTTTCGTACAACTGCATCATCCAGGAAGAAGACACCGCCGGAATAGTCGGCATCACCGTCACCAGAAACCTCTTCAAAGCTGCATCCAGCGTCGTAACGTCAAATGTTAGCGCCCTTAGTAACCTAATCCTTCCGATACCGGAAAAACTTAAATATTTAGCAAATAACATCGGCCTGAAACTCCGACCGACGGCGAACATGCTGCCATACGTACCAAATTACAACATCGCCGTCGACCACTTCCTGCCGCACGTCGGAGGGAAGCCGGTGCTAGATGAATTGCAGAAGACGTTAGGGTTTGATGAATCGGCAATGGAATCTTCTAGAATGACATTATATAGGTTTGGTAATACGTCTAGTAGCTCCGTTTGGTATGAGCTGGCGTATGCGGAGGCTAAGGGTCGGGTTAAGAAAGGGAACCGGGTTTGGCAGATGGCGTTCGGGTCGGGTTTTAAGTGTAGTAGTGTGGTGTGGCGTGCGTTGAGGGACGTTGGATATGATGAGGTGAATCCTTGGACGGCTGAGATTGATGATTTCCCGGTTCATGTGGATTATGAGGATGGGCCATTGCCTTTTTTCGAAAGTTCTAAATAAATTAAAGAGATATGATATGATGATTGTTAATTTGTTACAGAAACTATTATGATTTCGTGTTATGTTAAAAAAGTTTGTATTGGTATTGTCTGATGCTATGTTATAAAATTGAATAAATAAAGGTTAAATAGTTATTGTCTTTTGGTATAGATTATTTTGGTTACAATAAAGGCGTTTTATGTTAATCTATACTATATAATAAAAGAAACCATTTTGTGGACACTTGTCATCATATTAGGCCATGTTTTATAGATAAGTATTGTTTTAGTTTAATCTTTTCTAATTAATTATAGATAATCCTCCTACTAAATATTATTTAGTTTAATTTCTTATGGATAATTATTATTTAGTTTAATCTCCTTCTTATTTATAATATTATTTATTTAACTAATAGAGTAAATTACGATTTTGGCCCATGTAGTTATATCACTTTTACTCTTTTAGCCCAAAAGTAATTTTTAACATTTGAGACCCCAACGTCTTTTTTCTAATCTTTTTGGCCCCCTAACGTCTTTTTTCTAACCCTTTTGGCCCCTAACATTTAATGGATGGGGTTAGTGTTAAGGGTTAGAAAGAAAGACGTTAGGGGGCTCAGATGTTAAATTTTTTTTGGGCTAAAAGGGTAAAAGTGATATAACCACAGGGGCTAAATTCGTAATTTACTCTAACTAATATTATTTATCATTTATACATTTACGGAATTTTAAATAATAGGTTAAATTTATTGAGACTTCGTTAACAAATTTTGCTACAACAAAATAGTCTATTTATATCAATCTAAATTTTTATCTATACTATACTATATAATAAAACATTAATATGTGACACATGTCGTTCATTATAGGTATTTATTTTATGATTTTCTCGCCTCACTTCCAAACTTATCTTATATTAATTAAATAAATAAATGAATAATGAGCTAAAATTAAATTTTATCCTACTTTAAATTTCGAATACTATTCTTCTATTTTTCTAATAAAATATTATCCGAAATTGTAAATTGTTAATTTAAAACATTTTAAATAAAACAAATTATTTTTCACGAAAACCAAACTTTGTATTAATATGTTAAATATTTTTATTTTCACTATACAAAATTACATTTACTAACTTTTTTATTATTTGGTATATAAAATTACATTTATTTAACTCGTGTAATAAATGAGGTTTTTTAAAGATGTATTATTTTATTATTTGGTAAACAATATTACATTTATTCAACCCGTGTAATACATGTGGTTTTAAAGATATAATTTTCTTTATTTAATATATAAAATTACATTAATTCAACCCGTACAATATGGTTCTTATATATATAACTTTTTATTAATTAATATATCAAATTATATTTATTCAACCCATGCAATAAAGGAAGTTTTTAAAAATATAATGTTTTATTATTTAGTATATAAATTTATTTACTCAACTCGTGTAATACACGAGGTTATAACCTAGTTTATAAATATAGGAGATGACAAGTGGCTCTTAGCTGCCGAAACAAGTTTCCTAGGGAACAACTTGTTACTAAAGTATATAGCGTTCCACCAACTTATCATATGTTTTGTATTTCTTATTGTTTATATACACATATTCATGTATTGTAAGCATGCATATACATAAATAACTTGGTTAGAACTTAGAACCTTGTATGGTATAGGTAACAAAAATTATGAAATTAATGTTAGAGCATAGGTTTTTATAATTATGGATCATAGATTCTGAGGTGTTGCCTGGATCAATTATTCTTATCGGGCAGTGCAGGGACTTAGAGGATCAAGGATCCTTATTATTACTTGTGGATACTAACAATTGTTCTGGATGTTTTTCTAATATTCATGTGCAGGTTATTAACGAAGTGGACTGAGTCTTAGTTGGAATCATAATTTGTTCAAGATGTTGCACGTGCTATTTCCACAAACGGTCATGGAGCTTGAACGTGGTCTTGCAAGATTATCGGAGTTAGTTGATAGGTTCATTCAAAATGGGTTGATCAAGTGTTAGATTACACAATTCACATTTCGCATACACACTACGAACAAAAACTCTCACAACACTCGTACCTTTCAGTTGTAAAACACTTGATCAGTTTCGCATACACACTACGAACAAAAACTCTCACAACACTCGTACCTTTCAGTTGTAAAACACTTGATCAATATCCGAAGTTGTAAACACTTTTCAATTGTGCAATATAGTTGATAGTGATAGTTTTCACTATCCGAGGTTTTTATGCGGCGATCTACTAGTGATCAAGAGCTTTTCCTCATATAAATCTTTGTGTTTGATTACCTTATTCATCTAACCATCATTTCATTATCGTTCATCACCTAGGCACTCTACCTCACTTTTGGTTACATCACCAAAGCACTCTACCTCACAATCTTGCCAAACATACAAAATCAGAAGTGAAACTAGAACACACTGTCAACTTCAAATAGGTCACTAAGTAAAACAACATACTCAATTCTTAAATTACAAACCTGAAGCTAAAAGTGAGCAAAACTTTTAAGTTGGACCATCTTACCAATTGGAATAATGGCAGACTTCAACTTTTTGCAAAATACTTGTAACCTATAGGGCAATATTTGCTAATGTTCAAGATGTCTAGTTTTTTTTTTTTTTTTTAAATCTTTTTTCTCTCTTTTAATAAAGGGCAAAATGGTCAGTTTTTTTTTTAATTTGTTATAATAAAACGTTAAAAGATCATTTGTCCTTCATTAAAAGAGAGGAAAAAGACAAAAAACTGAATGTTAACTGAAAACCTGACCAGAATTTGGTTTTGGATGTAAATGACAACAAAATTGAAACCCCAAGGACCCAGATTCAAAAGTTTTGAGTTTTGAACTAAAATACGAAAAATGACCAGACCTTAGAGACCATTTTGACAGTTTACTTTTTTTAAAATTTTGAAAGCTTAATTTCCCACCTCTAGATTTTACGTCACTATTGGGGTAGATCGATATTCGACCTGGAAGTGGTGGAGGCTGTAGGGGCGTCGGGGGGGGGGGGGGGCTGGTTTCGTTATGGGATCCTACAGTATTCTCGAAATCAGGAGTTTTTAAACACCGGTATTTTTTAGTAATCTACGGATCATTGTGTGTAACGGGCGAACCTATAAATGTTGTAAATGTCTACGCACCTAATGACCCGCTGTCTAGACGGCGTGTTTGGGAGGAGTTGCTGGTGGTGAAAAACGGCATGACTGGAAATTGGGTTTTTATTGGGGATTTTAACGATGTGAGAAGTCCGGATGAGAGGCTAAATTCGGAGTTTGTATCACTTAACGCTTTCTTTTTTAACCAATTTATCATGAAGGCTGATCTATTGAAATATAGTATGGGTGGGCGAAGATACACATATCACTCAGACAATGGGAAAAAGTTGAGTAAATTGGACCGCGCTTTGGTGTGCAGGGGTTTTATGAATTTTTGGCCTAGGGCATCCTTGGTAGCTTTCTCGAATTTTGTTACCGACCATTGTCCAATCTTTCTGTCAACGGTAACGACGGATTATGGTCCCACACCTTGTAGGATTTTTAATTCTTGGCTGGAAATCCCAGGTTTGGTTGAGTACCTTCTTAACCTGTGTCCGAGGTTTAATTTCAATGGGCCTGCAGATTTACGGGTAGCAACAAAGCTAAAATGGCTAAAATTTCGGGCAAAAGATTGGGTTATAAAACACAAGGCCGGCGAGAATGGAGTATATACGAGCAAAGTAGCACAATTGGACGAGTTGGAGATTATAGCTGAATCAAGAAGCCTCTTGCCCCACGAACAAGATCTTCGAGCTGAATGTAGAAGGTTCATAGCGGAAACCAATAGGTTGAAGACTATGGACCTGAAACAGAAATCAAGGTTAAGGTGGGCGGTAGATGGAGATGAAAACACGACATTTTTTCACGGTATAATAAATGCTAACACAAGCAGTAACAGAATAAATGGGTTATGGATCGACGGCGTATGGACAACGGTACCCTCTTTGGTTAAGGACTTCACCCACCATTTTTTCTCAGAGAAATTTAAGGAGCCGTTAGTCTCTCGGCCTAAGTTAAGCTGTCCTAATTTAGCTGTCCTGTCGGATCTGGAAGCCGAAGACTTGGTGAGGCCGTTTACAATTGTAGAAGTAAAGAACGCAGTATGGGAGTGCGATGGAGATAAAGCCCCGGGCCCGGACGGTATCAATTTCCGGTTTCTAAGGCGTTGTTGGAGTGGGGTGGAAGCTGAATTCATGGAACTATTTGAAGATTTTTTCTCCAACCCGGGTTTTAGTCAAGGGTGCATGTCCTCCTTCATAGCATTGATTCCTAAAATAAGCGATCCCGCGGGTCTCTCGGATTATCGTCCCATTAGCTTGGTGGGTTGTATCAATAAAGTTATCTCAAAAGTGTTGGCGAATCGTTTAAAAGGAGTCATACATCGGCTTATTTCGGAGGAACAAACGGCGTTTCTTGCTAATAGGAGCATTTTAGACGGACCACTAATGTTGAATGAAATCATAGCATGGCTGAAACGGTCAAAGAAGAAAGGTATGTTATTCAAAGCGGACTTGGAAAAGGCGTATGATTCATTGAATTGGGGCTTTCTCGATTCGATATTGGAGCAAATGAATTTTCATTCGAGATGGAGGTCGTGGATCAAGGCAATAGTGACCTCGGCTCGGGCTTCGGTCCTAGTGAATGGGTCTCCTACACAAGAGTTCCAATGCGAGAGGGGACTTAGACAAGGCGACCCAATCTCTCCGTTCCTATTCATCATTGCCATGGAAGCGTTGTCTGGGATCATAAAGAAGGCGTGTTCTATTGGTATTTTCAAGGGTATTGATTGCGGACCACAAGGACCGACATTATCACATTTTCTATACGCGGATGACGTTGTGTTCTTAGGGCAATGGTCGGCGGAAAATGTTCGTAACCTTAATAGGATCATGAGGTGTTTTTACCTTGCATCCGGGTTAAAGGTAAATCTCGCAAAAAGTAGTGTATATGGGGTTGGGATGAGCGAAGCTCAAGTACAAGACTTGGCACCATTTTGAGATGCCGGGTTGGCTCGTTCCCATTCAAGTATTTAGGTCTCCAAGTTGGAGCCAATATGAACCTAGTCAAGCATTGGAGGCCCGTAATAGACATTTTCAAAAAAAGACTTTCGGTTTGGAAAGCAAATACTTTATCTTATGGCGGTCGTATAACGTTGATCAAGTCCGTTTTGAATGCACTACCAACATACTATTTTTCCATATACAAAGCGCCCGTGCAAGTCATCCGGGAACTTGAAGGTTTAAGGCGGGATTTCTTATGGGGAGGTACTGAGGAGGTGTCAAAAATGTGCTGGGTGGCGTGGGATGATGTCATGGCTCCGAAGGATTTAGGAGGTGTAGGGATTCATGCGCTCAGAGACACAAATATTGCGATGCTCGCCAAGTGGTGGTGGCGTTTCAAGGAAGATCGCAATGGGTTGTGGAGGAAGGTCATTTGGGGATTTCATCATAGTAGTAGGGCGTGGAGCTTCATTCCGGGTAAGGTCTCCAACCCGGGTATTTGGAAGCAAGTGGCAAAAATTCGGCATGAATTAACGGCACGAAATGTAAATTTATCGGGACTGTTTCGCGGGGTTCTGGGGGACGGCTTGGATCTTTCGTTTTGGCATGACTGCTGGATTTTGGATGTCCCGCTAAAAGAAAAATTCCCCGCTTTATTTGCTTTGGAGAGTAGCAGGTACGTGTGCATTGCAGATAGGGTACGGGTCAATATTGGCGCAACAACGTTAAACTTTCATTGGAAGCGGCAGTTCAACACATCAGTGGAGTTCAAAGAGTCAGCAGAGATTGTAGCGCTTCTAAATTCGGTCTCTCTTAACCCGTACCCGGACCGCTGGTCATGGGAACTCGAAGGCACCGGTATGTTTACTGTTAAAAGCCTTAGAAGGTTGATGCAAGAAAAGAGATACTCGGGTCAGTACCCGTGTTTTGAGTGGAACTCGTGGTCACCACTTAAGGTGAATTTTCTGCTGTGGAGAGCCATCCGAGGTAGACTTCCAACACTGACGGCATTAAGGAATCGGAATGTGAATGTCCAAAATACCCTTTGTCCTATCTGCTGCAACGGGGACGAAACGGAAGATCATCTTTTTATTTCGTGTTCGTTCGCACAAAGGATGTGGGAGGAGGTCAACAACTGGGTCAGGATTAATTCTTTATACCTGCTGGAACGAAAAGACCTGGTGCAAGCACATCAACATATCCGGGGGTCGGCAAAATGGAAGAAAACTGTATTTTTAGTAATGCAATCGGTGGCGTGGAGCATATGGCACAGTCGAAACGATATAATTTTTAATAGGAAACAACCTCGGTTGCGGTGTGTATTCGAGGAAGTTAAGGCGACAAGTTACATGTGGGTCAAGAGTCGAGCAAAGCAGGCCTCGCTGACTTGGGAACAGTGGAGTGGCTGGAACGTTACAGATATGGGTTTTCTAAGATAGTTTTGGCATGGAGATTGACTCTTTGGTGTAGGTGTAGTGATCTGTTCTTAGTCTATAAGTTTGGTGGCCGCAACTTTGTAAGTTGGCTGCAATTTTGTAACTTTTGATGGCTGTGATTAACTGCTGTTAATCCAGCTGTTTTACTTAATAAAATTCCGCTTTTGTTGGTCGTTCAAAAAAAAGATTTTACCGCCAAAATCATAAATCTTGAAACAAAGTCAATCACCATTTCATGCACATCTTTCTTCCGTCATCAATCTCCTCAGGTCTGTGTTCACTATCAATTATACACAGACATCAGTTAATGTTTCAACCAATTATAAGTAAATAAATACACTCACAATTTTGTAAGAGCAAAATGTAATCTGATTTATTTATTGACTGGTTTTTATAAATAAAGGTCTGAACATGGCGGGAAAAGGTGGGAAGGGTTTGTTGGCCGGAAAAACACCGGCAGCTGTCGCGAACAAGGAGAAAGATAAGAAGAAGAGGCCTGCTTCTCGATCGTCTCGAGCTGGTCTTTAGGTTTATAGAAAAAAAAGCCCAAATTTTATAATTTTTCTTTTAATGTTTTAGCATTGTTTGAATTGAATTAATGTGTTTTAATTTGGTTGTATTTAGTTTAATTGGTTCGAATGGTTAAATGTTTTGTTTAAGTAACCGTATTATTGCTTCTAGAATACGTCCTGCTTGCGGTATGCACATATAATGTATATATGTGTGGGTCATCGGGGGCAAAAGTGAAAGTGCACTAATTTTAATGTTATTTTACTAATTTCGTGAAAATAACGTTAAAAGCTAAGGACGGTTAATCATGCATCATGTGGTGGCGTTGATAGCTGAAAGACAAAAGGGTACATGCACTAATCGGTCTTTGTCCCGATTGTTGAGTGTTATGTGCCTTATGTCCAATGCTTGATGCAAAACTACTATCGAGCCGAGGGTCTCACTGGAAGCAGCCTCTCTATTCCTACGAGGTAGAGGTAAGGCTGTCTACATCTTACCCTCCTCAGACCCTACCTTTGTTTTGCTATTGATGAGATTTACTGAGTATGATGATGATGATGATGATGATGATTATTGCTTCTAGAAGATTATGTTTTTTTTTTTTTTTTAATTTCTCTTTTGATTGATTATATCATGTTTTGGTTGTGACATATGTTGTATGGGGTCGTGTATTATTATGCTAATTAGAGAACTTAATTTCAAGCAATGTATGAAAATAGATCAATTTAAGATATATTTATTTGTCGGTTATAGTATTCTGCTACATAGCGTATAGCTATTAGGGTTGTAGCCAGTGGCGGATCTAGGATTCCGACCAAGGGGTAACCTTCGGATCTAGGATTCCGACCAAGGGGTAACCTTATATAAATAAGCCATAACGAAATCGAAAAAACGTCAAATTTTTCCAAAATTTACACTAATTTTTCCAAATTTTTTCCGACCAAGGGGTAACCCCGGTTACCCCTACCTCTATGGTAGATCCGCCCCTGGTTGTAGCGATAGATAACAATATATACCAGGGTAATTTGATATAATATACATACAAATTTCTTTTAGTTTTTTTTTTTCTGGTGTATCATTATTTATAAAATAGCCGCCCGCATTCGCTATGTAGCACCTTACCGATATTTGTCGCTACTTGCCATTAACAACGATGCTCTAGGTTCGGTAGGTAAAAAACTATAAAAAGGAAGCGTGCTAGTTTATGAAAAATTTATGTCGTCTATTATCTTATATTTATTTACGTTTGCTGAACTCTTATAAGAGGTCGTAGTTTTGATTCATTTACTTACGCAACAGGTCAATTTTGGTTATGTGGTAAAATATGAAAATGAAATTGGTCAAATGGGTCAATATGGTGTTCAAACATGCTGATATTGTTAAAATGTAGGATTGTATTTGTTATAATACAGTTATTGAATCATATTTGGCATGTTAATTTATGGTAAAAAAGTAATAGAAAACTTTTGATAAAAAAAAGAGTTAAATGTCATTTTAGTCCCTGTGGTTTGGGTTATTTTGCCAGTTTGGTTCAAAGGTTTGAAAAGTTGTCATTTTAGTCCAAATAGTTTCAAACGTTGCCATTTTAATCCACTAGGTTAACTCAATCCATTTTTTCTGGTAACTAGAAGGGCAATTCGGTCATTTTTATGTAATTCTGCTAACTAGAATGGAAATTCGGCCATATAAAATGACCGAATTGCCCTTCTCGTTAACAGAAAAATTGGATGAAGTTAACCCAATGGACTAAAATGGCAACGTTTAAAACTATTTGGACTAAAATAGCAACGTTTGAAACCTTTGGACTAAACTGGTAAAATGACCCAAACCACGGGGACTAAAATGGCATTTAACTCTAAAAAAGTCAACCCAATAATGTTTAATCTCCATTACATCTCCTCAAAATTTCTTATATATTTTTTTAAATTCAGTTTCCGGTCGGGAGAATCCACCGCCATCTCAAGTCAAGAACATCTGCGCATGGACGAGTAGGAGCAACCGCTGCAGTTTACTCGGCTGCAATACTTGAATACCTAACAGCCGAGGTACTTGAGTTGGCGGGCAACGCCAGCAAGGATCTGAAAGTGAAGAGGATCACGCCACCGGTGGCGGATCTTGCCCGTTGAACGTGCCAGGGCCGAAAGACACGGACACTAAAAAAAGCCTGGGCCAAACATAGTATATATAAAAAATTTCGATCAAAATGCGGAAAATTAGCACTACGACCGAAAAACTTGCCCAGGCCGTGACCCTGCCAGTGGCCTTCTAAAAACCGCCCCTGCACGCCACGTCATTTACAGCTGGCAATCCGTGGTGATGAGGAACTGGACACACTGATCAAAGGTACTATTGCTGGTGGTGGTGTCATTCCTCACATTCACAAATCTCTCATCAACAAAACCACTAAAGAATGAACAGTTTGACCACCTTAGTTGAAAAGTTTGATTGTTGACTTTTGTTCAGTTTGACTTTAGTATGTGTGATTGTATTAGGTGATCCGTAGTGGGGCGGTAAGTGGCTTGATAGCGCCACATAGCGCCGGAAAACACTATGACGAAGGGCGCTATCGGCCCAAAAACAAAACCAGCGCCATCACCTTCGCGGCGTGATGGTCTGTAAGATTTTTAGTTTATACACAATTGGACCCTGCAAATTGGAGAAGAAGACTAATTGGTCCCTGCAAGTCCGTCGGAAAATCGCCGGAAAGATGCCGGAAAATCGGAGAAGATCGGAGAAGAAGACAAGGAGGCGATTTGATTTTGAAACTAGGTTTTTAAAATTAGTTTTTAACATATTTGGTCCCTGCATTTATAGAAATTTATTTTATTTAATGTTTTTCTTTTATTTATTAATTTAAAAAATTGAAAATTAATTAATTGAGTAATGATGAGGTAGGCGCTTTATGACTACGGGCTCTAGTGGCATAACACCCCATAAAGCCCCTGTATGACTACACATGGCCTTAAGGATTTATGTAGGATTAAACATGGAGATGACATCTGATTTGTGTAAGTTGTGTTGATGGATGTTTGTGTTAATTATCATTGCTTTGACTATTTGACTCTTGAAGTTGATCAGATGAGTAAATTATGATTTTGGCCCCTGTGGTTATATCATTTTTACCCTTTTAACCTAAAAAGTAATCTTTTAACATTTGAGCCTCGAACGTCTTTTTTTTCTAACCTTTTTGGCCCCAACGTCTTTTTTTAATCCTTTTGGCCCCTAAAAGTAAATGGATGGGATTAGTGTTAGGGGCTAAAAGGGTTAGAAAAAAAGAAGTTGGTGGCTCAGATGTTAAAAGATTTCTTTTTGAGCTAAAAGGATAAAAGTGATATAACCACAGGGGCCAAAATCGTAATTTACTCCGATCAAATTTATAAGTGATTGTTTTGATAATGGCTATAAAGGAACTATGTTAATTGAGTAAAATAGTTTTTAGCATAGCTTAAACTAAAAAAAGTTTTGTTTTAGTTATATACATTACTGTTGACGATTACTAATAAACCATTGCGACTCATAAGGGTGTCTATTACAAATGCTGTGCTGCGGTTTACTAGGATCCGAACATGATTCTTTAGTTACTTAAAATTCTTGAAAACTCCGTAAATTCAATCGGCTTATCACCACACATGTTGATAAGACATACTACATGTTGCTTTTTTGTATCTTGAGAACTGATTTGCCACAAACCCAAACCACATTGTTCCATTTAACAATGGTGGGGCAAAATTTCTTTAAGGATAGAGATCACTCGCCTCAATACAGTAAGTTACAGTTTCGATATTCTTCTGGGTTGATAGCGATACATGGATAAAGTAAGGTAATCATCACAGAAAGCATGACACTCAACCAACATCAACAAACCTTTAACAACAAATATGGTCTCAACACAGAGCCTTTTTTCTAAACAAATAAAGTAAGGTAATCATCACGGATTGAATCAGGTCGGGTGGGTCAATTTCAATTTTCAAACAATCAAACCCTTTTTCCTAACTCCCTATCACATAAACAAAAAAAGTTTGAAGTAAAACAGTAAACACATCATAAGTAAGTAAAGTAACAACAAAAAACAATCAAAGTTCAACCACTTCCTACTTTTATTTTTCCTAATCACTAAATAAAACAACAAATAAACTTATCTAAAACATAGCTTAGTCTTTAATTAGAAGAATCCGACGAAAAAAAGAACCACCCTTTTTCTCTTGAGAAATAGCTCGGAACGGCCAGAATGTTGAATGTTCCGGCCAAAAAACTCGTTTGGTCGTGAGTCGCTGTAGACTGTAGTTGTTGGGCTTTTTTATGGAGCGGGATTTGGAATTCGAATGGGTCATGGGAGGGTTGGTTTGGGTTAGCTCAAAATCTTTGGGCTTGAGTTTGGGCTTGGGTAGTTGGGTTAATAAAATTAGATTGTACATTGGGTTAAGTAAAATAAATAAGTGGTTAAAGAATAATTATATAAATTGTGTTATACTGTTATATATTTATAATAATCGGTGTATATTTTTTATTTTTATTCATAATATTTTTTTCTAAAGGGCTTTCAAGGGGTGCGGTTGAAAAAATCTAAGGGATGCGGTTGAGATTTTCGACGGAAATTAACACTAATTTTATTTCAAGGGGTACGGCCTCCCATCAGAAAAAAAGACTGACCGGGTGTCTGGTTGACAGGACCAAAACGCTGCCAAAGCTCGGCGTTTTGGTCCGGCCAACAGACCCGTCAGACACCCGTCAGTCTTTGTCTGGTTGACCGGACCAAAACGCCGCGCTTTGACCCCAGCTCGACACTGCAGGATGTGCATATAAGACAAAAAAACACTTTACAAGGTGACTATCTACGTAGATAGTTTAAGCCTAGTTTAACTGTAAATTGTCATGATGTTACGTAGGATAGTACCTTCCAATTGAAAAGTTCCCCCTTTAGATTCATGGTTTGATACAATATTCCTAAACTAACATTTTCAATTGTATACGGTTCTATTTCATTTCATAAATTATTTTATATTAAGTTTTTAGTAGTGTTTTATAATACATTATATTACTTTTACATTATCTTTAGTGTTAAAATTCCACGTTGCAATACGTAATTAATAACATATTTATTTTTATTCGCATTCCAATGTGAACTTTGTTTAAATTACAATGGACTTTTGCATCGTTACGTTTCAATGTTCAAAGCCGAACCGTAGCTACAACAAACTGAACACATGTAAATATGTTTTTTTTAATGTGACAACATTTTTTTTGGTTTTCTTTATCCTTTCTCATAGTGTGTCATCCTAATCAAACTCTCACCGCATCACCGCATCCCTGCCGCAACGCCGTTTAGATTAAAGTCTGCATGGTCTATATTAACCCTTCAATACACCATATAACAAATTTTGATTCTCTTTTTTTATTCAACCTATTATTATAGTTAAAACCAATTTTTAACTCTAGACAAGTTTACTTAACCATGTTGTTTACTTAGGTTGTGTTTGTTTTTTGGCCAGAAGCACTTCTGGCCACTTATGTCTGCGCCGCGCAAAGGCGGGCAGACGTTTGGATGTTGCAGCTTGTTTGTTTTCTTGCAGACCTTTCATTAAAAAAGGTCTGCGAGACCTCTTCACCATGCAGACAATGACCCATGTCTTCTTGGAACCTCTTCACCACGCAGACCTCTTCTTCCCTGCCACCACCTCCACCACCACATCCCTGCCAGTGGCGGACCCAGGATTTTTTCCATGGGGGTGCGGAAGATTTTTAAAAATTTTAGGCCCCTAGTTACATAAGTAAAAAAATCGGTTGTATCGGGTCGGGTCGGGTCATGTAAGTCAAAAGAACATCAAACTAAATTTATATATATGGCAAACACGTCAAACTTTGTACAAACATAATTAAAACGTCGCCCTACGGGTTTTCATTTTTTGAAATCTATCCAAAACATCATCTAAAGCTACTTTCTTAAGCAAGTCTTTCTCTATATAACATACACAACTATCACTTAAATTCTCATCCCCAATCCGATTACGCAAGTCGGTCTTCACATTCTTCATTGCCGAAAAACATCTTTCAACGGTTGCGGTTGCGACGGGTAATACGAGAACAAGCTTCAATAACCGATATACCAATGTAAAAGTTACGTGAATATTTGTTGAAACCATTAACCTTACAAGACTTGACAAACCATCCAAATCCGCCATTCAACAACCTTTTCCCAAGCAAAGTAGAAGCACTAAGTCTAAGTCAGTATTCACGTTTCTCCTTAGGGGTCCTATTGTCCCATTGTGTGTGTACCGCTTGATTTTCGTTAACTAAATCGGCACTCTTTTGGAAACATTGGTTGTGTAGACTATTAACTAAACCAACATGTTTTTTAAGTGACGCATGTACCTTTTTCCAATTGTTATACCCACCGCTCACAAATGTGTCTCTACCATCTCCGAAGTGGCTCCTAAACAAATAGCAACATAAGCAAAACACACGATCCGATTTTGAGCTATACTCTAACCATCCCTTATACTCATGTTTGTCATACCATTCTTCCTTAAATTTTCTTAACTCGTCACCTTGAAACGGTGTTTGTGGGAATTCGATACCTCTTGGTTGATACGGTCCTCTTAGTATATACGCCCTTCTAATATCATCCCGTTGATTCACGTTATATTCTTCTATCGGCTTGCGATCATACGGATCCGAAGGAAGAGTATCCAAATCAATTAGTTTGGAAGATGTATCCACTTTCCGCTTGACAAATCGCGCCATAAACTCTCTACTCATGGTTCCTATCACAATCATATTGATCCATCATCGGTCATCCATGAACATAAATTCATCGTTCCAAAAATCATCTAAAAATCACCCCTAAAAATCATCTAAATAACATAATCATCAAGCCCTAGAATTGTTTAATCACCCCTAAAAATCATCTAAATAACATAATCATCAAAAAAATAATCTAAGGCAGTAAATCATCATAAAAACCATCTAAGGCAGTAAATCATCAAGTAAAATAAAAAAAAAAAACCAAAAAACTAACCTTGATGAAGATCAGAAGTTGTCGCTGCTGTTTTGCTGCTGCCTGGCCAGATTCCGGTCAGTTTCTGGCCGGAATTTTGAGTCAAACTGGCTGCTGTTGCTGGCTTGCTGAATGGAATGCTGATGAAGTCGCTGGTTGCACACTTGCACTGGGCAGTCGTATTAGAAAAGAAACAGAAGGGGCGGGAGTATTATTGAAGGGGTTTTGGGCTATGTTAATGTTTATTGTTGGGGGGTATTGGGCTAATTCTTAATGTTTATTTTTGGGCTAAAACTTTGGTTTGGGTTTAACTGTTTAACTAGTATAAGTAAGGGATATAGGTAGTTTTTTTTTATAAAAAATCAGAGTTTAGTAAAAAAATTATAATATAAATCCATAATATTTTTTACCCAACCCAAGGGGTGCGGATGAAAAATTCCAAGGGGTGCGACCGAAAAAATCCATGGGGTGCGGACGAAAAAATCCACGGGGTGCGGACGGGATTTTCTTCGGAAAATTACATAAAAAATTTTTTTCCCCGGGGGTGCGCCCGCCCACCTTGGCTTGGTGGTGGGTCCGCCCCTGATCCCTGCCACCACCGCCACCACTTCCACCACCACCACATCCCTGCCACCACCACATCCCTGCCACAACCACCGTCACCAACACCCACCTGCCATCACACCCCACCTGCAACCACCTCCACCTCCGACACCCCTGCTCCGCCACCACCTCCACTCTGCCACCACCTCCACCGATGGCAAACAAAACCCCCAAATCCCCAAATCGATCTGTTATCAAAAACCCCAAATCGATCTGTTATCAAAACCCCCAAATCGATCTGTTATCAAAACACCATCATCGTCATCATCTGCGGGAAAAGGCTGGCCGGAGAAGGAGATGGCGGTGGTGGTGAGAGTTTGTAGAGAGAGAGAGAGAGTTCAAGGCTAGGGTTTGCGGTGGTGGTGAAGGCAGAGAGAGAGATCGAGGGAGGAGAGAGAGAGACGGTGAAGGGCGGTGGTGTAGTGGTGACGACGGTGGTTGTGTAAGGCGGTGGTGCTTGGTGGTGGTGAGGAAGGCAGAGAGAGAGAGAGAGAGAGCAGATCTGTGTGTGTGTTTGTGTGTGTAGGGTGTGTGAAGATCTTTTTATATAAAAAAAACAAACCCTCTTCTCCTTGCAGACTGCAGACATTTTCCCGCAGAAAAAACAAACAGCACCTTACTAACACTGTTGTTTAGATTAAAGCCTAAATGGTCTAATATTAATAAATCGATATTCCAGATAACGACAACATCCTCCTACAACCTCGCCGTGAAGCGCAGGTTCAAATACTAGTTATTTTAGATTTATAATTACGTATAGAGAACGATTTTTGGTGATATGTAAATTGTAAATATCTTGGTCGTTCTTTTTTACTAAAACAACGGTAACAATATCCTTTGTTCGTTTTTTTTTTACTAAAACAAGGGTAACAATATCCTTGAAGCAAATCCTGAGGCCTTTAATATCGATGGGACCATTTGCCCGTATGCTTATTATTCTGCTTTCATGATTTGACAAGTAGAAACTTTGTTTGGTAAAAAATAAAAAATAAAAACATAAATGTTTTGTAAAAATAAAATAACTTTAAATCAACTTTAAATTATATATCTTTTATAAAAATAAAACAAAAATCTACAACTTTTCAAAAAAAAAAAAAAAAAAAAACACAACCAAATACAATCAAACAACAAACCAACAACCTATTTTTTTCACCAAAACCTCACTTTTTCCCCCAAAAATAAACAGCTAGCCCAAAACGCCCCGCTTTGGCCAAAGCGGGACGCTTCGGTACGAGGTCACCAGACAAGGACTGACATGCTCAGCCCTTGTCTGTCACTTTAACATAAAGCGTCCCGCTTAGGCCAAAGCGGGACGTTTTGAGGTGTGCGAATAGACCAACGGGGTGTACGAATAGCCCGGGCCGCCTTTAATATCGATGGGACCATTTGCCCGTATGCTTATTATTCTGCTTTCATGATTTGACAAGTAGAAAATTTGTTTGGTAAAACAATAAAGTGTTTGTTTTGAGGGACCATATCTCTTACAAGTCACGCGCACATCTACTTACAAAATTACACTATTTTGCAGTTATTATAAACCCATCATATATACATTTTTTTGAGTATATATGTTGTGTTTAGTTTGAAGAATCCTTAAATAGTTAATAACCATTATACTTTTTTTTGAACGGCCAACAAACTCAATCCCGAGCACTCTCGGGGCACCCACTGGACAAACGGAGTACTCCGAGAGTAACCCGAGTCCACCACCAATTCCGGGGAAAACCCGGTAACCCACCCGCCCATAGGCACGACGGTGAAATTACCGTTTGGCTCAAGGATCCAACCCAGGTTTTCCTGGGTCTCCTATCATTGCCCACCAGTGCCTCACTCTGCATCTAGTAGGAGTCGAACCTGCATCTCTCAAGAGAAATACAAGTCCTCCACCACTTGATCTAGAGATCATTGGCTAATAACCATTATACTGGTTTACATATATACACATAACCGAACACACACATTTAATACTATACTAATTTTAAGTTGGGATCCACGATAACCGAATAAACACTATTACATAGTGTTGACAAAATAATATGGTGTAGGACACTGACGGACTTAGGAATTTTTTCTTGGGGGTGCATAAAAAATTTAAAGATTTTAGACCCCTAGCTATATAAAAAAATCCGGTTCATAGTGAGTCGGATCGGGTCGGTTCATGAAAAACCAATAAACATAAACAAACAAAGTTTTGCGGGCCGGATCAAATCGGGTCGGGTTGGGTCAATTTTAATTTTCAAACAATCAAACCCTATTTTCTAACTTCCAATCACATTAACAAGCAAGTTTCAAGTAAAATAGTAAACAACATAAAAAACCTTTATAAGTAAGTAAATTAACAATAAAAAACCATCAAAGTTCAAATGCTACTTCTATTTCTCCTAATCATTAAATAAAACAACAAAAAAACTTATCTAAGACATAACTTGGTCTTTAACTAGAAGAATCCGACAAAATCATTAAATACAAGTCTAGAACGACTAAAAAAACATCAAAAAACATAAGATCAAACCCTTATACATCTATATTTTCTTCTAATCACCACATAAAACAACAAAAAACAATCAATAAAAACGGATAAATCTTTAGGTTGGGTTGGGTTTGGGCTTGGGTAGTTGGGTTACTAAAATTAGATTGTAGATTGAGTTAAGTAAACTGAATAAGTGGTTTTAGAATAATTATACAAATTGTGTTATATACTTGTATATTCATAATAATCAGTGTTTATTTTTTTATAAATTCATAATTTTTTTTATAAATTCATAAATTTTTTTTTCTAAGGAGGGCGGTTGAAAATTTTCAAGAGGTGCGGTTGAAAAAATCCAAGGGGTGCGGTTGGGATTTTTGACGAAAATTAGCACTAAAAACCTTTTTTTCAAGGGGTGCGGCCGCCCACCCACCGTCATGGGTAGGTCCGCCCCTGGTGTAGACTTAATTTGGATTGGCTCAAGAATGGGTCTAGAGTTGGATTCGAGTTTATTTGTTCTCCAAGTTAGGGTTAGTATTTGATTAGTATAAATAGAGGGTCTATGTAAAGGTTTATTTATGGACGAATTTTGTGAGTCTTAAATAAAAGTCTCGAACCTGATGTTTGGTTCAAAGCTGTTTATATTTGTTCCTGCGTTTTTGCTGCTCATGTGCGTTTAATTGATATCAGAGCTAGTCAACAAACGAGTTAGATAATTCAAGGGAGGAGATCGAAGAAAAACAGGTGTGTTTGGTTCGATTCATTGCAACAACAATAAAAACATACTTACAACAAATTTTTTATCAGGTTTGGCTACAAACTCAACTATTGGTTAGTACGATGCCCAATGCTCACTTCCACAAATTACACAATATAGGAAGTGGGAATCAAGACTATCATGGAAGCTAATGGCATCTAGGAAGCCGTTGAACCTACAAAGATTAAGATGACAATGGCCTACCTTTTTCGATCCAACAAAGATTAAGATGACTATTTTGTTTAAGTAACCGTATTATTGCTTCTAGAAGATTATGGTTTTTTTTTTTCTTGAAAAATTTCTCTTTTGATTGTTTATATCATGTTTTGGATGTGACATATGTTGTATGGGTTCGTGTAGTATTATTATGCTAATTAGAGAACTTAATTTCAAGCAATGTATGAAAATAGATCAATTTAAGATATATTTATTTGTCGGTTATAGTGTTACTAGTGGGGAACCCATGCGTTGCTGCGGAAGCAACAATTTACATCAAGATAGACAAAACATAGGCCAAACCAACTGGTATCCATTCTACCCGTTAGTCGGTTACCCGTCTGCTCATTTGCCACTCCAAAAAGAAATTTAAATAATAAAAGCCTTAAAAGTCTTTAAATGAAGTTGACCATCTTTGAGTGTCAGCACAGCCAATGTACAGCAAACCATGGAGATGTGATGTAACACCCCGTGTTTCTGAAGTCAAAGTCAAAGTCAAGATTGAAGTCAAAGGAATACAAGATTGCCAATTGCGATCTGTCTCTCCTTGCTCAATCCCTGTTTTGACTTCTTTGACTTGTAATTAGTTTATTTTATTTTTGTTTTAGTTGTATTATGTGAAGTATCTATTAATAATCGCATACTAATCGCTATTTATCGCATGTTTAATCGCTTTATCGCTATCGCAATCGCACTCGCAACTCGAAATACGCATTTTGGTTATTGTTATACGTGTGTGTGCGCCTTATGTGTTGCTTGTGCATGTTTATTTATGTTATATTGTGGTAATCAATCGAAACTCAAACGCAATCGAACTCAGTCGCAATCGAAATAGTATGATAATTAGTGAAGAAGTGATAGTGCAAGATATGAGTAGTTGGGATTAAAAGTAATTTGACTAGGAAAACCTATCGCATCACAACGCTCACAATCGCAATCGAAACCTCAAAAATCGTTGCGCCGAACACTCGAACAAGGAGACCGATCGACCAGGCTACCAGCCAAACAACCAGCCGATCGATCGGACTGCCGTCCGATCAGACAGGCTGACCGATCGAGTTGCCTGACCGATCGGCCAGCCCTTTCCTCTTTGGGTAACTCTATAAATACCCCTGTCACTTTCATTCTTTCTACTTTTGGAAACTCTCTGACCGACCAGCTCGTGCTCCTCACCTTTTCTTCGATTTCTCTCAATTCCGGTAAGATCTCACCCTAAATCTTGTACTTTCTTGATCTACATGCACTCCTACACCTTTCTATCTTAACTTTTAACCGTGAAATCACCAAGATTCAAGGTGTTCTAGGATGACGTCATCATGTGTTCTTGAAGAACTTCATGTTTTGACCTCAATGCACCAAGAACAACTTGGATCTAACCGATTTCCACACAAACTAACAAAGATCTTTCATAGATCTAAACATATTCACAATAAGAAGGATTAAAAGATGGTTTTCTAACTTTCTTTCAACTCTTTTACACTCAACGCACTCAAAACCGATAGGATCGGAACTTGTGCCGACTTACTACTCAATCTTGTGGTTATTGGGTCAAGATCTGGATTCTACCTACGAGGCTACCGATTCCGGGTTAACCAAGAACGATCGTCTGGAACCAATGGACCGACCGAGCTTGGGTGATTCCTGTTCATTCGAGTCACTAAAGCTAAGGACGAAGTTCTGTTGGTTAGCACGTTATCAAAACGCCTCGATAAAACGACAAACGACAAACAATCAAAACAACCAAGTGTGAGACGAACAGGACGACCATGACGAGGTGCCGTCCGATCGGCCTATTGACCGAACGGACAGCCACCCGATCGACCGGCCAGCCGAACGACTTGCACCTTGGGACCCACACTTAACCATTTTGGTAATCTAAGAAGTCTGAGTGTTGAACGAGTTGCTGTCCGATCGGACTACCATCCGATCGAACTGCCAACCGTACCATGAGACATTTGAACCTCCACACTTAAACAATTTTCAACATGTTCAATGCACTAGGAATGCCACCCGATCGAACTGATGTCCAATCGAGTGACAACCTACTATGAACTTGTGCTAGCTGAAGTGCCCAGCCGATCGGGTTGCCGGCCGATCGAACGACCATCCGATCGACCGACCTGAGAGGTAGAGATACTTCTACATTTTCAAATGCTACAACAAAAACTTCAAAAGTCAAGCCATCATACACAAGCACATCCTTCCTAAAGGAAGAAACAATCCACTCGAACGGCCATCCGATCGGACAGCCGTCCGAACGAATTGTCACTCGCACGACCAGCTGTCCGATCGGACTACCAACCGATCGACCAGCTGTTCGACCCACCAACACTTATTCTCGTTTTACGCGTCACTTATCGTTATGCTATCGAACTATTCAGGCTAACCTTACTCTCAAGTGCTCCATTCAATCCATCAACCTCTGTGAGTATACTCGATCCCTTTTGCTTTATGCACTTTTGGGTGTTACATACGTTACTTATATCAAATCACATCGAACACACTACGCAATACTTTAAACGCTAACCGTTACCGCATGTATTACGTGGCTTAATGAATGCTTGTTTGTTATGTTTACACATGGAATGCTGTCTACCTGCCTTAGCAACGATAGTACTATAGTTTGGACTCAGCACCCGTTCACACGGGGGTTGTTAAGGACAATTACTTGCATGGATTACAGTGGTGACCATGTATTGCGAACTGCCTTGGGCAGTCAACCCGCAGTCATTGGTATCGATAGGCTCATGTCGATAACTAACATGCCTCATCTCTCTGTGTACGTGCTGGTTATGCGTAATGCTTTTGAACTCTATATGCTATTATCAAACTTGTATGCTCACCTTTACACTATGTGTATTGACTTTATTTTAACGTATGTGACAGGTGCTTAGGATGCTTATCTGCTAGGAAATCGAGGCTAGAATAAGGTCTTAGAGGCCAACAAATAGTTGTCTGTACAAATGAAATCAAGGGTCTCTAGAAGCAGATAAACAATTAGGCTATTTGAAAAATCTAAGTTGTCGGAACAGAACTATTTGACTAGATCCTTTCTGTAATAATTGTATTATCATTTATGACATGGTATGGGACGTGTTGCTTTAAATATTTGGTAAATATAGTTGTTATGGAAACTTCTGGACAATCTGTTTCGCTCAGTGCCACGCCCCGATGTTTCCGCCATCGGTTGGGGTGTGACAGATTGGTATCAGAGCCATAACTATAGGGAATTAGGCAAGACTCGACCTAGTCCGGGTCGACGTCTTAGAGACCTAGTCTATAGTTAGGAACCAACATACCGACTTGTACATATCCAGTAGGGATTATGTATGAGCTTACTACTATCTCTCGCCATTCTCGCCTACACTCGAAATTTTAAATCATGAATGAACGATTAAGTCGAGATTAGGAGTGAAGACCGCAAACTCTCGATTAAATTGCTTATTCAACCTGCATTTTATCTATAAACACGAGAAATTGCGTTGAACCAGGAGTGAAATCCATACTTTGACGCATAATTCTCTCTTATTTTATCAAAACAGGGACGAAGTTGTTAAGCCAGGGGTGAAACCCTATCCTTGACGACTTGTTCCGCCCTTTTACGAAACTCTCACCAAAGTCTCGACGGACTCCAATGACCTGAAGTCACGATATGACTAACGAGATGCGTGCCCAGCGCCCAAGAATCGAGGCAAAGGCACTGTCCTGAAGGTCAAATGTGCACAACAAGTCCTTGAGAATAGTTGAACCACTTTGGTTAGTCGAAGTCTAATAGCCGCAGACGATCTATTTCTCGATTTTTATGTGTTTTCGATTCTGAGCCTGCAACTGCTGACTCTGATGATTCGTTGATTTTATGTGTTTATGTGTATGTTTAACTATTTATGTGTTTAAATTTTGGAGACTTGTTTGATTTTTGCCTTCACTTCGATCGACACGCACGACTCGCACTGCATTGCTACCCCAAAACGCTGACAAATCGCTAAATTGTGGACGACCTTACGCTATGTTATACGCTTATACTATACTACTCGACAAGTTAATCGCGATCGCTATACTCGAACACTCGCGAACTTTGAATGATAGGTTTCTGTATTCTGACCGCCTTTGTGCGCATCTAGACAGGTTACATGCCTATATGTTTCCTGGTGATGTGTCCTACGTGCTTATGTGCTTCTGTGTTTATGTACCTATGTGTTTATGTGATACGTGTTTCACTGTGTTCCTAAGCTTTAGTAAGTATTAGAAGTGTGAGGTGAGATTCGATTATGACGTGTCTGAGACCTATGACGATGTCTATTGCAGACAATGTCAACTGGACCTTCATCCGGATCCCGTCACCCACGACTCTCTCGTCAAGAACAGAGGGACAAAGGCCTTGCTGCCATCCTCACGAAACAAGGGGCCAAGGTTGTGCCTCAGATCGTGAGTGAGATTTACGAGAATGTTAGCAAATCGTCTGAGGAGTCCAGAACCGACGCTCCTAAAGCTGCTACTGCTTTCAGCTTTAAGCAATTCAAGGCATGCCGTCCAAAGGAATTCACTGGAGAAGATGGCCCAACAGCTATGTTTCAATGGTTCGATTCCATCGAAGTCACTCTGCGCTAAAGCGGCTGTCCTGAAAATCTCCGTACCCTAAACGCTACCGGCGTCTTCCAGTCCTGCACATTAGACTGGTGGACGGCCGAGAGAAACAAACGCGGGAATGATGCAGCTTATGAGCTGACTTGGGAAGAGCTGAAAGCCACCATGATGGACGAATTCTGCCCTCCCCATGAACGCCAAAAGCTGGAGGACGAGTTTTGGAACATAAAGCAGAAGGATGGAGACAACACTGCCCTGACTGCTCGCTTTAAGCAGCTTAGCATCATCTGTCCCAATCAAGTGAAGACGTCTGATATGGCGATCATGAAGTACATCCGAGCTCTACCTATCTGTGTTGCGGATTTTGTGCACGCCGCAAAGACCACAACGATTGAGGAAACTTACTTGCTTGCTGCAGAAATCAACGACAAGCGGGTAAAAGCTGGTGTATGGGATAAAGCTTCGAAGAGCCTGCATCAAGTCACCGCCGCACCAACCGCTGAAACCGCCGCCGCTCAATCGTCCAAGTCCTCACGCCGCAAGAAGAAGAACAACAACAGCAGCTCCAGCAACAAGAACTGTGTTGTCACTACCACTGCTGCTCCACTTCAAGCCGTACCAGCTCAGCAGCAGCACCATCACCGACCAGCACTAGTTGCTTACGCACCGCCAGCAAACCGTGAATACACAGGCCCCCACCCGGCTTGCCCAACATGTTCTTATCATCACTCGGTGGGTCTCGCCTGTCGTTTCTGCGCTCACTGCAACCTGTACGGCCACTTCACTGTCAACTGCCGTACTGGTCCCCGTAAATCCCAAGCTCAAGCCACTGCTCATCAAGCTCTGCTCCCAGCCCCGCAAGGCCAACAAGCGGCTCAGGCACCCGCGATCAACGCCCGAGTCTGCTTCGCATGTGGTGACCCCAACCACTTTGCGAACATGTGCCCGAACAGGGTGGTGAAACAAGAGCCCCAGCAGCAGCAGCAACACCAGCAGCAACATCAACAAGCCGCATGCGCCAGAACTTTCAACATCAACGTGCGCCAAGCCCAGGCTGACAACAACGTGGTCAATGGTACGTTCCTTGTGAATGGTATTTATGCTTCGTGTTTGTTTGATACTGGAGCCGATAATTGCTTTGTGTCGTTCGAATTTGAGAAACTCCTTAGTCGTAAGCGCTCCCATCTCCCCTCGACGTTCGATGTTGAAGTCGCTACCGGAAGAACTGTCGCCGTAAATTCTGTTCTTTGTGATTGTACTCTTGAGCTCAACAAACACACCTTCCCAATCGACCTTATTCCGATGCAACTCGGAAGTTTTGACGTCATAGTAGGTATGGACTTTCTTCACGAAAACCATGCTGAAGTTGTGTGCTTCGATAAGATGATTCGATTCTCGCTCGCAAATGGTGATTTATTATGTGTCTACGGTGAAACCGCTTCGAAAGGTCTCAAACTCATGTCATGTGTCCAAGCTAGCAAGTATCTCCGCAAGGAATACAGAGCTTTCTTGGCTAACATTGTAGTAGTGGAGAAGGAAAAGAAAGAAAAAGTGGTAGACCAGGTACCCGTTGTTTGCGAATTCCCCAACGTTTTTCCTGACGATCTCCCCGGACTTCCACCAAGTCGTGATATCGACTTTCGTATCGACCTCATTCCTGGAGCCAACCCTATTGCCAAAGCTCCTTACCGAATCGCACCGTCCGAAATGCCTGAACTCTCAAACCAACTCCAGGAATTACTTGAGAAAGGCTTCATTCGCCCGAGCACCTCTCCTTGGGGCGCGCCAGTCCTTTTCGTCAAAAAGAAGGATGGGTCGTTCAGGATGTGCATCGACTATCGGGAATTGAATAAGTTAACTATCAAGAACCGTTATCCCCTGCCTCGCATTGACGATTTGTTTGATCAGCTACAAGGTGCTACGTGTTTCTCGAAGATTGACCTACGCTCAGGCTATCATCAACTACGCATCCAAGAGGAAGATATACCCAAAACCGCGTTTCGCACTCGATACGGCCATTACGAATTCGTTGTTATGCCTTTTGGTCTAACCAACGCACCCACGGTTTTCATGGATCTGATGAATCGCGTGTGTAAACCATATCTCGACCGTTTCGTCATCGTGTTCATCGACGATGTCTTGATCTATTCTAAGTCAAAGGCCGAACACGCGCAACATCTACGTTTGGTTCTCGAGCTACTCCAGGGAATCGACTCTATGCCAAGTTCTCTAAGTGCGAATTTTGGCTGGAGGAGGTTCAGTTTCTGGGTCACATCGTAAATAGTCAAGGTATTCACGTCGATCCTGCGAAGATTGAAGCTGTTAAGAGTTGAATTACACCTAAGAACCCGTCCGAAGTCCGTCTTTTCTCGGACTAGCGGGCTATTATCGACGATTTATCGAAGGATTCTCAAAGATCGCTGTGCCGCTTATCGCTCTCACGCATAAAGACAAGCCTTTTGTTTGGGGAACCGAACAAGAGACTGCCTTCCAAACGCTCAAGCGCATGCTTTGCAATGCTCATGTTCTCACATTGCCCGACGAAAATGACAATTTCATTGTCTATTGTGATGCTTCCAACCTTGGTCTCGGTTGTGTTCTTATGCAGCGGGACAAGGTTATAGCTTACGCATCTCGTCAGTTGAAAATCCATGAGAAGAACTACACAACCCATGATCTCGAGCTAGGTGCAGTTGTTTTTTCGTTAAAGATTTGGCGACACTACCTGTATGGTACAAAGTGTACGATCTTCACCGATCATAGGAGCCTACAACATATCTTTAATCAGAAAGAACTTAATATGCGTCAACGCCGATGGGTAGAACTTCTCAACGATTACGACTGTGAGATTCGTTATCACCCAGGCAAAGCAAATGTCGTTGCCGACGCACTCAGCAGACAGAGTTATTTGCTCAGCATTCGCAATGTCCAAGCCCAATACGACCTCGAAACCCTCATCCGCGAAGCCCAGCATGCCTGTTTTAATGAACGCACTCTGAAGAAGGAACGAATCTACCACGATGGAGCTCAACTTGTGAACAAGCCGAATGGGATATTCCAATTTCTGGACCGAATTTGGATCCCTAAACGGACCGATTTGCGAAAGATTCTGATGGACGAAGCCCACAAATCCCAGTATTCTATTCATCCCGGTGCCGACAAAATGTACCAGGACCTTCGCTACAAGTACTGGTGGCCGGGCATGAAAAGGGATATTGCCCTCTACGTTGGAAAGTGCCTGACTTGTGCAAGAGTTAAGGCTGAACACGAAAGACCCTCTGGCTTGCTCGAACAACCGCCAATCCCTATGTGGAAGTGGGAAAGTATAGCTATGGACTTCATAACAAAGCTTCCGCACACGTCATTAGGTCACGACAACATCTGGGTTGTTGTTGACCGTTTGACCAAATCTGCTCACTTATTGCCAATACGGGAAGACTACAAGGTAGAACGATTAGCCCGAATCTACACCAACGAGATCATTTGTAATCATGGGACGCCTCGCGACATCATCTCTGACCGTGATGCCCGGTTTACGTCGCGACTGTGGGAAACGTTTCAAACGACTCTCGGTACATTGCTTAATCTAAGTACCGCTTTCCACCCTCAAACCGACGGTCAGACTAAAAGAACGATCCGTACTCTTGAAGACATGCTCCGTTCGTGTGTCATAGACTTCGGTGGTAATTGGGATACATACCTACCGTTAGTCAAATTCTCGTACAACAACAGTTATCATTCCAGCATACAAATGGTACCATTCGAGGCTTTATACGGAAGAAGATGTCGATTGCCTATTGTGTGGCACGAGATCGGTCACTCGCAATTAACCGGTCCCGAGCTATTGCAAGAGATGACAAACAAAATTTTCCAAATTCGAGACAATCTAACGAAAGCTCGGAATCGTCAAAAAAGTTACGCCGATAGATGACGCAAGCCCCTTGAATTTGACGTTGGCGACTACGTACTCCTAAAGGTTTCACCTTGGAAGGGTGTGGTCCGATTCAGCAAGAAAGGAAAGCTCGCGCCTCGATACGTTGGACCCTTTAAGATTCTGGAAAGCATCGGCAAAGTGGCTTACAGACTCGAACTACCGGAGGAAATTAGCAACGTACACCCGACTTTCCACGTCTCAAACCTCAGAAAGTGCCTAGCCGAGCACGACTTACATGTTCCGTTAGAGGATCTACAAGTGAACGAAACATAACACTTCGTGGAAAAGCCTGTTGAGATCATGGATCGCTAAACCAAGCAGCTCAGACGGTCGCGCATTTCTGTTGTGAAAGTCCGATGGGAAGGCAAACGAGGCGCAGAGTTCACTTGGGAACTCGAAAGCGACATGAAGGCGAAATACCCACAGTTGTTTGTTATGGCTTCGGCTTAATTTCGGGACGAAATTCCCTCAACTAGGGGAGGCTGTAACACCCCGTGTTTCTGAAGTCAAAGTTAAAGTCAAGATTGAAGTCAAAGGAAGACAAGATTGCCAATTGCGATCTGTCTCTCCTTGCTCAATCCCTGTTTTGACTTCTTTGACTTGTAATTAGTTTATTTTATTTTTGTTTTAGTTGTATTATGTGAAGTATCTATTAATAATCGCATATTAATCGCTATTTATCGCATGTTTAATCGCTTTATCGCTATCGCACTCGCAACTCGAAATACGCATTTTGGTTATTGTTATACGTGTGTGTGTGCCTCATGTGTTGCTTGTGCATGTTTATTTATGTTATGTTGTGGTAATCAATCAAATCGCAATCGAAACTCAAACGCAATCGAACTCAGTCGGAATCGAAATAGTATGATAATTAGTGGAGAAGGGATAGTGCAAGATATGAGTAGTTGGGATTAAAAGTAATTTGACTAGGAAAACCTATTGCATCGCAACGCTCGCAATCGCAATCGAAACCTCAAAAATCGTCGCTCCGAACACTCGAACAAGGAGACCGATCGACCAGGCTACCAGCCGAACGACCAGCCGATTGATCGGACTGTCGTCCGATCGGACAGGCTGACCGATCGGCCAACCCTTTCCTCTTTGGGTAACTCTATAAATACCCCTGTCACTTTCATTCTTTCTACTTTTGGAAACTCTCTGACCGACCAGCTCGTGCTCCTCACCTTTTCTTCGATTTCTCTCAATTCCGGTAAGATCTCACCCTAAATCTTGTACTTTCTTGATCTACATGCACTCCTACACCTTTCTATCTTAACTTTTAACCGTGAAATCACCAAGATTCAAGGTGTTCTAGGATGACGTCATCATGTGTTCTTGAAGAACTTCATGTTTTGACCTCAATCCACCAAGAACAACTTGGATCTAACGGATTTCCACACAAACTAACAAAGATCTTTCATAGATCTAAACATATTCACAATAAGAAGGATTGAAAGATGGTTTTCTAACTTTCTTTCAACTCTTTTACACTCAACACACTCAAAACCGATAAGATCGGAACTTGTGCCGACTTACTACTCAATCTTGTGGTTATTGGGTCAAGATCTGGATTCTACCTACGAAGCTACCGATAGGATCGGAACTTGTGCCGATCGAATGTCGTCCCAACCGGTAGGATTGTGGATTCCAAGTGCTAGGTTCCAATCCTCTTGAGGGAGGATTGGTTCCATGGGAGGTGTTACAAGAATGTTTAACCTCTGGTGCAAGAGGTTTATTTCTTGAAAACTGTTTTCCAACCCCACCGAAAGATAATTTATACGGTCTATTAGGACCTCCTCTACTGAAGTCATCTCGTCAAGGGCTTCACGTAACGCCATCACGTATCTTACGAGAGTTGCTTCAATTGATGGCCTCCTTTCCCTTCGACTGTTTCTAGAGTGCGCAGAAGAGGTTCCACTGTTTTGGCTAGACATTCTACGAAAACAAGCCAAAAATAGTTCGTTTTAATGAAGCAGTGTTACGGACATGGCCCCGTGCTCAATGAGCACGACCCCATGTTCAACTTTCTGCAGTTTTTTAGAACAAGGAATCTTGGAGTTTCAAATTATTTTCCCAACTTATGAAGCATTTTTGAACAGAAATAACTTAAAACAATGTTGTGTAACTTATTTTTAGCAAGATTCCTTGAACAAAAATTCAACAAACATCACAATAAAGCTTGAAATCAAGCTTTAATGGAGGTGTTGTTGCAAGAAAGATGAAGAAGAAGGTAATGGATAAAAGAGGAAATGACAAGATGTTTGTTAGAACCTTCTTTTAGAATATACCTAGGATGGTAAGTTGGAAAATCCTTTCAAATCTCTGTCCCTGGATGGTCCAAATGTGTAGGATTCTTGGCTGCATTTATAGAAAAAGATAGCATGCTAGACACGGCCCCGTGTGCAGGCAAGATCCTGACACGTTTTGTCCGTATTCTGACAGAAGTCAGAAGGGAATCTTTTGGTGGACACGGGGGCGTGTTGACCTGGGCACGGCCCCGTGTCGGAGGGCTGTTTATGAAGTGTGTCTATTTTTAAGGAACTTTTCCAGATCGGGCGGTTCCTTACTGGATGGAACAACCCCAAAGTGCCTAGGATATCTAGATTAAGACGAGAACGCAAGAGGTTGTCGGTGAGGGTGATTCCTATGCTATATGTAGGTGGACAAGTCCAACCCTTTTCCGGGCTCTCGTTAAAGGTGTATGTCGAATCGCTCAGGTCTATGTATGCATCGAACGAAGTCGATGGGGAGTCCTTCACGGCACAATCGACACAGGGACAACTATCGCTCAAGTCCTCACTAGAGTTAGAAGTATCGTCGGAAACAACGAAGTTGTTTGAATGCGAGCCCAACCCTTCTTCTTGGTTATCGTCTTGGGATAGATCATTGAAATCTTTCCTAAGTTCTTTTAACCAATTAAGAATTAGATCTTCTAATTGAAATAATTCATCGAGAAGCATTTCTCCTAGAAAATCTGGTTGGGAGCATTCAAGGGAGAGATAGGGATTATTTTTACTTTCGCCCCTCTTAAGGATACAAGGAAACGATGGGTCTATATAGTGGGGCTTATAATTTAGAAAATAACATTCTAATTCCTCATGGGTACCACCACATAATTGACACCACGTACCATAAGAGTGCCGAAAGTAAAAAGTATCAGTATCACTCATGTTTGTGTCAGAAATTACCAATCGACGGGATCTTACGGTTCTGTTTTCAGTAACTGAATCTTGGGAACGAGGGCGTATTGAGTGGGCACGGCCCCGTGTTCAGCTTACTGTCTGACTTAAAACAGGATTGCCAGTTCTAATGATTGGGTACGGGGCGTGTTCAGCGGGCACGGCCTGTGCTGAGTTCTGCAGAAGCTGAAAAACTAAGAAAAAATCCTAAAAAAATGAAAAATAAGAAAAAACGATTAGGCCGTTGATTCCTAACTTTCTTAAAATCCTTGTGTCCCCGGCAGCGGCGCCAAAAACTTGATGCGTGTGAAGTGTATATATAAGTTTAAGTATATTTTAAGCCCTTTTACACTTTTTTTAGCCAAGTTTTAAATTTATAAAACACGATATTTACTGACACTAAACACACATATGGGCAAGTGCACCCATCGTGAGCGTAGTATAGTGTTGGTAAGATACCGAGGTCGTCCAAGGACACAAGAGCTTTTAGTACCGGTTTATCCTCAACGTCTAATCAAATCAAAAAGTTAGAAAAAGGTTTTAAACTAGAAAAATAAAAACTAACTAAAATGCTGAAAATAAAAATAAAAATAAAAACAGATAGACAAGATGAATCACTTGGTTCCGACTCGTGTATAGTGTAACCTTTGATTATTTCCGCACTTTTGCACTTATTTAAGAGATTATCTTAGTTATTGTAGTAGGCCCCTCTTTTGAAGGTGACGTTACCCTCAACCCAGTAGTTTGAGTGAGCAAGGATACAATCCTAAAGGGTCGGATTATTGAAAGATAATTAATTAAGTTATTAATGCAAATTATGGTAGGCCCCTCTTTTGAAGGTGACGTTACCCTCGGCTAAGTAGTCTGAGTCAACAAGGATACAGTCCTAAGTAGCCGGGTTATAGTATTAACAGTAGTTTAACTTATGAGGGGATCAAAGAGTTTGGACCCCCGCCATCCAATACCGTTAAGTATTGAAGGAGGTCCTACTAAATTTGACCCAGGTCCCTTGCAGGATCTCTAAACGCTGAACAACAGCAAGACTCTTACCAAACCGTTCCCTTAACCCCCGACCAGGTAGCCAACATACCTCCATATAGACCGTGGAGATATGAATGGTGAAAATCTTTTATTTTATATAGACAGTAAAATAATGTCAAGACACCACGGACAAACGATAAGGAACAATCACTTTCAACATAAGAAACTAGTTATTAAAGTCATTAATACATAACCAATTAAAAAGTGCGAAAAGATTAAAAATAAAAAGTATTACACTAGACACTTGTCTTCACCAAGTGATGTAAGAGACTTAGGCAAACGTGGCCTTGATTGTCAAGAACTCTTACGATCAATCTTGGATCCCGAGACGACTCACACACTCTACGATGGACAATGGATGATGGTGGTGGATGATGGTGTTATGGTGGTGGCGGGTGGTGGGTGAAGTGTGAGAGAGGTGGTGTGCCAAGGGATGGTTTGAGCTTGAGCCAAGCACTCCTATTTATAGGCTGAACAGAAGCTCGGGCACGGCCCCGTGTCCACATCCTTCTCTTTCTTCATTTAATGCAGCTTGTCTGTATTAGTTGACCACGCCCCCGTGTCCGCTGAGCACGACCCCGTTTGCAGAAGCATATCTGTACTATGAAGATTTGCCTGGATTCTGCGAATCTTATAGTTGACTGTATTAGTTGACCACGCCCCCGTGTCCGCTGAGCACGACCCCGTCTGCAGAAGTATATCTGTACTATGAAGATTTGCCTGGATTCTGCGAATCTTATAGTTGACCACGGCCCTGTGCCCGCTGAGCACGGCCCCGTGGTGGGCAATAGAAGCTTCTACCACTTTGTCTTTTCTGCTGACACTTGGGCACGCCCCCGTGTTGGCTGAGCACGGGGCGTGTTTAGTCTTCTGTCTTCTTGTTTTGCATGGAAAGATGCTGTCGTGGGGTCGGGCATTTCACGTTTGTTCCTTTTCTTGTATTTATGTTAGATTTTGCTGTCTTTTTGCTTCTTTTGTTAATTTGAGCTCATTTAATCCTGAAAATACAAAAGGAAGACAAAAGCACACTTTTTCCAACATTAGTACTAAAAAAGAGTTAGTTTTATGCCACAATTGATGTAATTTATATGTTGCATTTTGCGCACATCAGTATGGGACGTGTTGCTTTAAATATTTGGTAAATATAGTTGTTATGGAAACTTCTGGACAATCTGTTTCGCTCAGTGCCACGCCCCGATGTTTCCGCCATCGGTTGGGGTGTGACATGTGAACATCACATCAAGTCAGCACAGCCAATGTATAGCAAACCATGGAGTTGACCATCTTTGAGTGTCAAATTTATTAATCTTTTTAAAACTCTAGATGTGATACTGATAAGAACTGTTTCTTCTTAGAGGTGCCCATTTCATACTTTCAACCCATCTAGTTATGCTTACAATCATCAAAAATTCAGAAACTAATGGAAATATAACAAGGTTATTATAGCATCTATAAACACCCATTAGCTTCCGGTATCAACATTTCCATTTGAGCAATCAAGATTAGATGGTCTTTGATACAAACACATTATGTTGCTGCTAAGTTTTTGTAACTGGAACTGGATCGCATACTATACTCGGCAACAAGCTTTGCAAATGAAGATGATTTATCTTCCAGCAACTTTGTTAGAGAATCATGTTCTTCAAACAAGAAAAAATTAGCTTAGATCCAGATTTAATTTAACTCAATAGACAACACAAAGGACACCAATGTTTCTTAACAAACCTTGTTCTAGAACCAAAACCATGTCACTATCAAGCACAGAGGTGATACGATGCGCGATCATTATCACAGCTGAGTCGGTAAAGTGCTTCGCGAATGTTTGCTGAATCATTCCATCAGTTGCAGTGTCTAGCGATGCAGTAGCTTCGTCAAGTACCAAGACTTTGCTCTTTTTAAGTAACACACGCTCGAGACACACTAGCTGCCTTTGTCCCACACTCCAGTTCTCTCCATTCTCCGTAACTATACAAATTTATGTGAAAACTGACAAGTAAATATGAAATGTAGAAAGATGATGATTTGGGTGGGTTGGTTAACGGGTCAAAACAGGTGGCTAGGGCTTACTAACACACATCAATACCGGGTTAATGAGGTTGGTTTCACCAGTCATTATGTTTTTCTCTGATTATTAAATTTTATGAATAAACAAAGTTTTTATATTGGCATGTTTGATTGGTTAAAGATAAAATATAATCCAAATTGACTAAATTCAAAGGAAAATATGTTGGCATTGCCACATCTGGTAAATATAAGAAAAACAGTTTATGCTAAGACTATGAACCAAACCTGGTGAGTCAAGCTTCCCTTCCTTACTCCTCACTTCGTCATAGCTATTGAAACTGACCATCTTGACTGTGTAAAGGAGGAGCACCATGTCCACCAGCACCCAGTCGAAGAACCATTGTTACAGCAGGATTAATGACCGCATTTTGGCTCCTTCATTAAGAACACATCAAACGTAAAAGAAGACAGCATATCCAAACGTATGCCCAACCATTCCATAGCAGCAGCAGCATGAAACTTCGGCCTTGAAAAATCGTCATTCAGTTTTAGATTCGTGTCCTGGAATCTGGCTTGTTTATCAAAGCTTCGAATGGTCGTTGATCCCGATATTATTTCAGCAAAATTCTGTATCAACAGACAGGTTTAAAGTCATCCAAAGTGTAACTGGAGTTCATAAAACCTCTTAGATTGTATTAGTAAGAATAAGTAGATTACTATTGAAACTAAAAGAGTCACCAACTGAGCAATAGCTTGTAAAGGGAAAAATAGAAAAATGTAGTACGGGAACGCACCTTACACTCCATTAAACAAGAAATAGATCGTCGATTACATATACTATGCATTTGATTTGATAATTCATATATAGTAGGGGTGAGCATATACCGGGTCAGACCAAAAAAACCCAAGGACCGAACCGATAATTAACCTTAACCAACCCAGTATGTAGCATGAAGGTATTATTTCAGGTCTATTTTTGGGCCTATTTTTGGATTCGGTTCAGTTCCGGTTGCTTCAACAAATCGACAAACAACTGTGAAAGGGATGAAACTGATCGAGAGATCAAGCGTTTCGAATGAAATTAAGTCATCCTCTTCTACACTCGAAGGTTTTGACGATTGGGTTTCTGGAAATTAGACGTGGGAAGAGGATTTCTCCATTTTAACCGTGAGGTGTCTTAAAATATGATGCAACTTCCTATTTTACCCCTTTCAAATGGCTGGTATTTCATGGTACATGTTTCCTTTTAAGCTAAAGTTTTGATTTGGCCCATTTGACGCGATATAGATATAACTGAACTCAAATCGGCCAGTTTCTAAGCATATGGGTCGAAACTGCCGCCTCTACAGAATGAGCCAAAATAATACAACTAATCAGAGGATTAACAAGATATACCTTCTTCTCAGCTTCAATCATTGAATGGTAGTTCTTAGCAGCACGTTGTAAAGTTCTTATTGCATGATTTCTGTTCCAAAATGAAGCAAACATATATCTAACTCTACCTGTAATTAAAATAATTCGGTAAACAATGAGCCAATAACGAATTTTATACATTATATATACATGTATATATGTGTATATATAGCTATTGAAACTGACCATCTTGACTGTGTAAAGGAGGAGCACCATGTCCACCAGCACCCAGTCGAAGAACTATTGTTACAGTAGGATTAACGACCGCATGTTGGCTCCTTCGTATCTGAAAAGAAAAGACATTATTGTTGCAAGTTTTAATATTATTAAATAATAAAATCAAACCCTACGAAGACTACAAACCTCATCTATATTACCAAAAGGAATTATCACCTGCAAAATGGAGAGAAGATAAAGAAATCAATTAACATAAAATAAAAGAAATCAAATAGAGTCAAGGAACTCATTGACGGTGATGGACTTGAAGATGTACAACAACGGTGATAGCCAATACGCCCATACCCACCAGTTTGGAATTTGCGTTTTCGGTAGACTGAAACCGCCGAACAAAAATATAAGTAAAAGTACAACGGATCCACCCGTGTTAGCAATATTCATCGTCTTACAAATGCCTGCAATCAGCCTACACAGTCCTGTTGCCACGTTCTGGATTAGGAAAACCAACAAGAGATGCTTGAAGAACCTGAACATGAAGCATATGTTATTATTATATATTAGCATACAATGTTTTAAAATTTAGTTAAATAATAATATCGAAATTAGTTACCTGCCAGCATCAGGGGCAAGATCGACACCCTAGTATAGAAGAACGGTCCACAAAATACTTTCGATCATAGACATGGGAATTCGAAGCAAGAAAGCCGGTAACGTGAAAGCCCATGGAGGATGGAACATGAGGTCGCGTTGTTTGTAAACAATGGGAAGTCTCATGACAGTGAACGACAGATCAGCAAGCCCGTTAAACATGTTAATAAGCATACTGTCTAATAGCGAAACATGCCTTAATTAAGAAGACAGAAAATAATAGAACTTGGATCAAGACATTATATAACTAACAATTAACCTCAAATCACACTGATTTAATGAAAATTTCAACGTAGACTTAAAAAGGTTGTAAGATAAGAGTATATAAACAAGAAAGCCCATTGGCGCATTTCATCGAACACTTCATAGGCATAAATAAAAGTCAATCATAAACAATAACATATATAGAAGTTTTATTCAAGTCAAACCCACAACTCATCCAATCGGTAACAGATATATAAGAGATTTCCCTTAGAAACTCGATCAAAAGAAAGAGAAATCATCGGTTTAAGATGGTCTCTGTTTAAGAACTGTGTTCATTCTTTAATGCATGAATTGAAACCCTATCACAGCTATTTTGAATTAAATCAACAACAATGGATGCGAAATCAAACGCAGAGTTCATAACTATAAGAATAATTGAGTGTTGAAAAGTTGTAATTAATTCGTATACCTTGGCTGCTTTTTTGCGAGGGTTAGAGCGGCACCAAGAGTGCCATGACAAAAAGAAAAACCCCAAGAATGTGAACCTGTAAAAGCTCAATATATATGTAGTCAGACAAGCAGGTTAGTTTTGGGGACTGAGTAAATTACCATATGAAATGAGATGCTAAAACAAATAAGAAGGTGGTTTATAGACCATAACTAACACTTGGCTATAGAATAATTCAAAATTAATAGAGCTGGCAAACGGGTCAGGTCGGGTCAAAATTAATAGAAGGTGGTTTATAGACCATAACTAACTTTCCAACCACGTTGTGGGAGCAGAATATCCACCAAATAAAGATCCCAGCCTCGAATGAAGCATGTTTACCAGTCACAAGAATGATCACTAAAACACAATGAGCTGGAGAATGAAGATAAACCTAGGACTTTAAGTGATATGATACAATTTCAAAATTGTGCAAATATATAACTAACTAACAACTTACCTGCGTGAACCTTTCATGTATCCAAGAGCCCAGACCCTTTGAAGTCCAAAATTCAAAGTGTTTTCTAATTTGCACCAGAAAACAAAAAAGCTAAATAATAATTAAACAACCATTTATATGTAATTTAGGGTGAAATCAAACCTGAAGATCTGGAATCGGAAGAGTCGCCGGTGTCTCCTTTTCTCGTTGTCGGTTTTCAAATCTTCTTCTTTTCTCTCTCTCTCTCTCTCTCTCTCGGATATCCATTCAGATAGTGAAACGGATATCCAAAATTCTAAAGAAAAATTCTCAACTTAAAAGTATTAACACAACCAGTAACACAACAAATGAAATACAAGATCAAGATGTTAAAAACAAAAAGAAAATAAACACAATTAATTATACAAACATAAAGACATAACATTTCAAATCTGATAATTCAAATTCCAATCCATCTTTCCAACTTCAAAGCTAGAAAATGAAATCTCCACAAAAACTTATCCTGAAACAAATAAAATGATAAACAATAAGCAAAACATGTATGTGTTAGTGTTACTATTTAAATTCAAATAAAGATTGAAATATTAATAAATAGAAGAAATTACTTTACTAATCAATGATTGTCATCTCAAAATCCCAAAATTCTTTGAATAATATCATCAAACATTTGTTGGTAAAAGCACAAACTACAAACTATTTTAAACTGAATCCTTTTTGACACATATCATTAAATTTATTAAAACATGTTGTTCTTATTATCATTTTATATTGTTTCAGTGAACGTTTTCAAATGATAGAGCCCACTTTTCATCTAAGAACACCTAATAAAACCAAACCAAACATAACAGATCGGAACCCTAAATCGAAACATAACAAGTCGATTCAGAATTAGATGGGAACCCTAAATCGGCCTTTGACAATCGAATGGAAACAAATCGGACTTACCTTCAAACAAACAGAACAATCGACTTCGATTGTAAGAAAATCGGACCTTGAATCGGCATCCGAATCTTTGAATTTGTGTGGAACAATAGTGAATTTGTGTGGTGGGCTGCAAAGGAATGAAATGCGTAAATGTATAATAGATTTAGGGTTTTTGAATGGACTTTATCGTAACATCGGAGGATGGTAGGCAAGAAGCCATTCTTAATCAAAAGGTCTGCAGGCTGGGAGAGGAGCGATCATGTTAATGCTCTGGCTTCATTTATTCTTGTTGGGATTGAACCCTACTAAAGGAACAGTTGATAAAGCCAAAACTGGATCAGATCAGTGGATCCAGAATAAGCAGTTGTTTGTACTTAGTCTTTCCCCTTGAAAGTGGGCTAACATCTGATGACCTCTAAGTACTGCCCTTCACAACAACTGCTGATGTCTAAAGACTGTTTAAGATAAAGCACTGATGCTCAATCTGCTGATATAGGTCAAGTACTGCTGAAGACACAAAGCACTGCTGGAGCTATAACAGTGGAATGAAGAAGCAGTAGTTTACTTTATTCATTGTATTATATTTGTAATCAGTAGTTAGACAAGCAGTGTTTGTAATAGTCAGTGGTTAGAGGTTGTTAGGGGGTTAGATGTCACTTTCATGGTGACGTCAGCCAAAGATGCTCAGTGGTTTGTTCTGTACTATAAATAGAACAGTACCCTATACTGTTCTATTAGCTCTCTTCATCACAAAGTCATTCTGTACGAAAAATCACTGTGAGCTCAGGCTGAGGGGGAGTTTAGTGCATGCATGCATAATTGATTATTGTAATAAATACAATCATTCGATTATGAGATAAAGATGTTTGCTGAAAACTATTTCTTCCATTGATTGTGTGTTGAAAGTTTGTTTCATATATTTGCAATTTACTCTGTTTCATCTTCATTTTAATAAAACAAACACAATCAAAAGAGACTCAGATCCTAACAATTGGTATCAAAGCTAGGACAGTCAAATTTGATCTAACAATCATTTTGACGTAAAAGTTCAGCTCAATTTCATTGATACTTTAGATTGTTCGGTTTTAGTTGTAAAACAGAGTAAGGTATAATCACGTACAAAGTTGATTATTCAGTGCCTGAAAAACAACCAGAATGACGTCACAATCACAGGATAACACTAATAACATTGGTTCTCTCTTCAAACCACCTATGTTGGTGAGATCTAAATACAACATCTGGGAGAGAAGGATGGGTCACATCCTAGCTCAACAGAATATCGGATGTCGAAGGTCGGTTGTCTTTGGACCACACGTTCCAATGGTGCCGCGTGCTGAGAATCCAAAAGTTTTTGAACCTAAGAAAATTGAAAACTATACTGATCAGGATTTTCAGAAAATTGAACTGGATGACAAGGCATTTAGCATCGTTGCATCTGCACTCCCAAATGAAATTTATGCTGGGCTGTTACACTGTAACAGTGCCAAGGAATTGTGGGATGCACTTAAGGAACAGTTTGGGGGGGGGGGGCTGAAGAAGTAATTGAAAATAACAGGGATGTTTTGAATCAACAGTATGAAACCTTTTGTCATGTTAAGGGTGAATCATTAACACAACAGTTTGAGCGTTTTAGCTGTCTCATAAGTGAACTTAAACTTGTTAAAACTAAATTTGCTAAATCAACTTTAAACAACAGGTTTTTAAGGTCACTTCCTGAAAAATGGGACACAATTGCTTTTGTAACCAGAAACTCTGTTGGGTTCAAAGATCTAACACTGACTCAACTTCATGGTAGACTACTTACCTATGAAAGGGAGTTGAACCGGAAAAAGAAGTTACAAGAGTCAGGGAAGGTTGCTGATGACTATACTTTTGGTAGCACAACACTTCTGGGTCAAGAGGAATCTGTTAGTAGTAAGGATCAGAGTTATGATCATTATATTGACATAACTGCTGGTGGAGCTTTTAATAACTCTGATTCTTACTCAAACAACTATGCTTTTACAGCTAGTAGTGAAAACCATATTTCTGATAACCTATCTTTTGAACTCAATGATCTGCAGCATTTTGATCCAACTGACTTAGAGGAAATGAACATTTTGCACCAACTTGCACTGCTGAGTGTTAGAACCAGCAAGTTTTACAAAAGAACAGGGAGAAAATTTCCAGGGTTACATGGGAATTTAAAAGTAGGGTTGGATAAGTCAAAGATAAAATGTTACAAGTGTAATAGGTTAGGTCATTTTGCTAGAGAGTGCAGGAGTCAAACCAGTGGACAAATCATTACACATCCTAACTCTAACCCTAGACCACAAAATAACCAAAACACTGTGCATTATGCCCAATATACCCCTGCTGCTCTAAACACTGCTCACCATGCACACCCTGCAACTCCTGTTCCTGTTCATTATGTCCAAACCACTGTTCCTCAGATACAGTATGTCCAGGCCACAGCTCCTCAGGTTCAGGTGCAACATGCTGCACCTCAACAAGCTGCACTAGCAGTGGTTCAACCAGATCAGCAAAAATTTTTCACCCAAGGCTTTGTTGACTGGAGTAGCTTACCTGAGGAGTTAGGATATGAAAACTTTGCACTCTATGCTAAAAATAATGCTTCTAGTGATGATTTCTATTTTGTAGCATTAGAGTCTATACCAGAAGGGCTGGAAACTGAAGAAGGACAGTCAAGTGAAGAAATAATGGATACAATTGCGGAAGCAGTGGTTACTGCTGTTGCTGGTGAAATACTGTTGGGAGAAAATTCAGAACCCCTGTTGGAACCACTGTCTGACCCCTGGTCTGAAGAAGAGGAGAAAAAACAAGGTGAAAAAGAAGAGAAAGTTCAAGAAGAAAGTGAACATATCTGTGATTGTGCCATGATGGCTGCAACTAAGGTACCACCCTAGGTTCTTAAAAACCTTTGTTCAGACAAATGCATCATAGCATTTGCAAACATTAAGGAGGTGAATGAAAACCTTAGAGATAGATTGTTAAATGGTGAAGTACAATTTGAAAACTCTTTAAAAGAATTGAAAAACAAATTGTCAGAAAAAGAAAAAGAGATTTGCAGCCTCAAACAAGAGCAAAGCATAACCAAGGACCAACTTCAGACAATGATAGAAAAATATCAGGTCTGTAAAAAGGAGTTGGAATCCACCCAAATCACATGTGAAAAATGGGTGGAATCTTGCAAAGGTTATGAGATTATGCTTGAAAAACAGATTGAAAGCAATGTAAAATTTGGCATAGGGTTTAGAAAAAATGTGTCACACCCTGACTTTTGCGGAAGCGTGGTTATTGGTGTGACTTCTTAATACCATAGCATTCAATCATAACAATGCTATATGATAAAACCAAAAGATATTCATCCATAAAAGTTAAGTTTGAAAGTACCACAACATACTTGTTTGAAAAGTTGACACCAAACTTAAGTTACAAACCATAACATGTTCAAATGAGTTCATCAAGACTCGACAAAAGATCTTAAATAAAACTGGGTTTAGAAACATGTATCCCTCCAGGAATAGGATACATCTTCTAAACTCTATGACCACGGATGACATATTTTATTTATACGCAGCTTGAAAACATGCACACACCTGCTAGATCCTCTAGTTCCCTGAAATACATGTAGTTTAAAAATATCAACAAAAGTTGAGCGAGTTCATGTGTTTGTGAGTATGTATAAAACCTTTGTGTTCATTGTATGTATGAAAGTCCCGGTATGATAGCAAACAAGGAAAAGATCACCAATGGTTTGCAAGGCCACTGATATGTTTGACGGTGTAGGAAGACTCAAACCTAGCAAAGTTGTACCGGGCTTCTGGCTGGAAGACATAGTCACCACTATGGGCCACCCTGGCCTCATGGGTGTGGGCTCGCTACACCCAAATAGATCTATCACTCATGCCCCACGGTCCTATAAGAGGATTGATGGCCTCAAGTATACGCCTACCCATTCACATGATCTATGGCTCTTTCCTAGGCTAACCATACCAATTGTATTGTAAGTAATCCTTTGTAACATGTATTTCACCCCCGAAGTAAATAAACAAAACAGTTTAAAGAAAAGGGGGACATGAACTCACTGTATTGCATCTTCAGAATCGTAACCCAAAATCTCTTCAGCAAACCCGACTACCTACAACGTACTAATGTCTATTAGACGAACGGGTCGTGCCTTGCCTTTGTATTTACGTGTTTGAGTTACGTTTCTTATGTTCCCAATATTATTCCAAGTTATAATTACTTGTTAAAATAATAATTATTTTAACCTCAAATTATATTTAGATTTGGAATAATTGTTTAAACCACATTTTGTAACAATACTTCTCAAGTATTTAATTTCGTAATTCCTTCCCAAGGATGGGGTATCTTATACATGTGTATCTGTATTATTGTATTTGTAATTTTCGAAATAATATATTTCCAAGTCTCACTTTAGAAAATATATTTAAACTTATTTTGTCCAAAAAATAATGCATTGTCCAGAAAATATATATTTTTTCTCAAAAATCATATATCTTCTAAATATACTTAAGAAAATATATTTTTATTTCCAAAAATGATATATTTTCTCCTTGTAAAAAATATGATACAACTTTGTAATATTTATAAAAATCATATTTTCATTTCTTGTATCCAAAATAATATTTACCGAAAATATATATGTAACGGTATTTTCCGGAATATTTTGTAAGTTACGTTCTATCGTTCGGTTCCACAATATTATGTGTGTAACTTATATATTTATTCCTTGATATTCTTGGTATTATTTTATATTGTAAATTTCAAGGTATTCTGGTTAAGTTATATTATTTTACCCTAAAACAATATAACTATTTCACCAAGTATACAATTATTCACACAAGTGTCTTAATGTATATATATATTCTAAATATATATTCACCCATTTTTATTTTATAAAAACCAACCTCCAATACTTGTATTTTTGTTACAAAAATTATGGCAAAGTTTATATTGAAAATCATAGTTAAAATACACTTGTAAATATTTGTTAGAAAATATTTTTCTAAGTGTTTATATTCTTAGAAAATTTTGCCATAGTTTCCTTTGAAAATGGAGGTGTCCATGCTATTAAAGCATATAATTTTCTTTTCAAAAATTATCACAACAATCAATAATCAAACCCTAAACAACTTACACTTACCAAGTGCAAAAAACTATACCATTTACATAACAACATGAACTTGATCTTTTATTAAAAACTTGTAGTAACTTGGTAGTATGTTTAGTAGACTTAGTTACCCTTTAAAGTGCGTTTACTTCTTTAAAAATCCCATTCTTGAAAGATTTGGATGTTTACAACTTGTAAACATGTTTTACAAGAACGTTTCTTTATTAAATCTTCTTGCTTCTCTAGTGTTTCTACACTTATTTTATCACCAAAAATAGTTTAAGTAAAAACCAAGATCTTCTAAGAATCACATTTTAAACTTGGTTCTTTTGGAAAACCATTCATAAATCTTAGATTCATAAGATTACTAGCTTACTTTGTTTATTGTTTTTCAAGAAATCATCTTTTTGTTCAAGTTCATGCTTATATATGAGGATGATCTTCTTGTGTTAACACATAATCATCCTCTAACTTGCTAGATCATGTGTTTAATCACAATCTAGCAAGCTCCTTATGATGATCAACATCATAATCTCAAGTAAACAACAACAAGTATTATACATATACTAAACAACATTATCTCATCAAGATTTCATCATATGTAAGCTTTATGTTCATGATTCAAGATTATGTTCTTTTAATGTTCTTGTGATTACAACATACTACATCTTTTAACCAATCAAAATTAGAAAAAAACAAAGGTTATGAGGGTCTTACTACTAGCTCTAAGCTAGGGAAGAACACTTGATGAAGAAGATGATGAAAATTAATGAATAAAAGCAATTGATGGAGGTTCTTCAAGATTCAAGAGCACCAAGCTTCCTAAGACACCTTCTTACAACCTTGAGAGTATATGGAATGAGTGAATGATGGATGTAAGGTGGTGGTGGTGGCGGTACTATGCTTGGCCGAGAGGAGAGGGAGAGAGGGAGAGAGTAAGAGAGTGGTGTGGTGTTGAGAAGTGTGAGGAATGTGATGATCTCTAGATATTCATGCCATACTTATAATCATAACTCCTCAATATTTTGTCCACAAGATCAAGCAAGATCCAATAAAAAAAGGAAATCAAATCTTTGAGGTATGGTGGTGGTATGGCCGATTATAGCATAGGGGGGGGGGGGGGGTCTAAGTGTAACTTGTAACTAGTTGATTACTTACTAGTTCAAAATCAAGTGTATAGTTAGTTAAGTTAGTTTCTAGATATTTTAGTGGGTGTTAAGGTGTTCGGGGATCATGACTAGCTCAGAAATAATAAAATAATGTTTCTAGTATAATTTTGGTGTTTCGGGTAGTGTCCGGTTGTTCGGTTAGATACCGGTTCGTTAACGTGTCAAGCTATTCCGTTTAATGACCTTTATGTTACTTTTTGTGACACTTTTAATTCCCGACACTTAGGAAAGCATTCAGGACCATTTTGCCATATTTTTGCTCGTAACTAGCTTGGTAAAAAGCTGAATTTTGCTGAAATATGCAGAATTCTACACTTTGTGTGGGTTTTAGGCACTTTCCGGCACTTAAACTATCACCTAGTGGCGCAGTTTTATGGTCCTTACTTCCCTACACACCATACTAGTGTAGTACCTTGTCCCTGGCCCATACTGGGTCTTAAAACACTGTCTGTCTATGTACTGAACCCCGTCAGCATATTCCCGTTCTATTCGTTAACTGTGCTAACCGTGATTTGTGCATCATGTATGTCAATAAAGTTTGCATGTGATAATAAGGTGACATTATGTAATATGTGATGCACATGTAAGTATGATGCAGTAATTAGAAAGCAGTTATGTATAATCCAGCACAGTCATTAAGCATTAATTAATATTAATAAATTATACGGATACCTGGATTTATGATGGTTGTCACATTCTCCCCCCGTTAAGAAACTTTCGTCCCGAAATTTAAGTTCTGCTACTAGCTGCAGGGGTCTTGGGGAACAAATATGGGTACTTCGCTTTCATACGATCCTCACGCTCCCAAGTGAACTCTGGGCCGTGTCGCGCGTTCCAACGAACCTTGACGAGTTTAACACTACTCCGTCGCGTCTTGTTAACCTTCCAATCAGTAACCTCAACAGGTTCTTCAGTAAAGTAGAGTGTGTCGTCAATATGGACTTCGTCGGTAGGTATGACAAATGTTTCTTGAGTTGGACTCTTTTTCAGGTTAGATACATGAAATGTATCATGAACGCCATTCAGTTCTGCGGGTAGATCCAACTTGTAAGCTACAAGACCAATCCTCTCCAGGATTTTGAATGGTCCAACGTATCGCGGGTTCAACTTCCCACGCTTCCCAAAGCGTGCTACACCCTTCCAGGGTGAAACCTTTAACAAAACCATATCTCCTACTGCAAACTCCAACGGTTTCCTTCTTCGATCCGCATAACTCTTTTGTCGATCACGAGCCGCCTTTATGCGCTCTCGGATCTGTGTAATCTTATCAGTTGTCTCTTGAACCAATTCAGGACCAACAAGTTGTCTATCCCCCGCGTCTGCCCAGCATAAAGGTGATCGACACTTGCATCCATAAAGAGCCTCAAATGGTGCAGCTTGGATACTCGCATGGTAGCTATTGTTGTACGAGAATTCTACCAAGGGTAAGTGAGTGTCCCAACTACCACCCAAATCCATCACGCAAGCTCGTAACATATCCTCCAACGTTTGAATAGTTCGCTCCCTCTGGCCATCTGTCTGCGGATGGAATGCAGTACTCAGATTCAACTGAGAACCAAAGGCTTATTGGAAGGATTGCCAAATCCTCGATACAAACCTTCCGTCTCTATCAGAGATAATCGAGAGAGGCACTCCATGTCGTGCAACTATCTCTCTCAGGTACAGCTCAGCAAGCTTGCTAGTATTATCTTTTTCTCTGATTGGTAAAAAGTGTGCAGATTTGGTCAGACGGTCCACGATTACCCAAATCGTATCGTGACCTCTGGGTGTCCTTGGCAACTTCATTATAAAGTCCATTGAAATCTGTTTCCATTTCCACATGGGTATTTCTGGTTGTTGCAGAAGGCCTGAAGGCTTCTGATATTCGGCCTTTACTTTGGCGCAAGTCAAACATTTGCCAACATACGTTGCAACATCGCCTTTTAATCTCGGCCACCAATAGAAATCCTTTAAATCTTGGTACATTTTATCCGATCCTGGATGGATCGAGTACCGTGACTTGTGAGCTTCATAAAAAATTACTTCTCTTAGACCACCGAAGAGGGGAACCCAAATTCGTTTCATGAAGCACAACGTTCCTTCATCATTGGGTACTAACTGTTTTTCCATCCCACGGAGATATTCATTCTCAAGATTCTCTTCCTTAAGAGCTTCTCTCTGTGTGGCACGAATGCGCAATGAGAGGTCCGTTTGAACAATCATTTCCAACGCTCGAACCCTTATGGGCTTGATTCTTTCTTTCCGACTCAAGGCGTCGGCAACCACATTCGCCTTCCCTGGGTGATACTTGATTTCACAATCATAATCGTTTAACAACTCAAACCATCGGCGCTGTCTCATATAAGCTCTTTTTGATCAAATATATGCTGCAGGCTCTTGTGATCGGTAAAGATTGTGCATCGCGTACCGTACAAATAATGCCGCCAGATTTTTAATGTAAACACCACTGCGCCTAACTCCAAGTCATGCGTGGTGTAGTTTTTCTCATGAACCTTTAACTGGCGTGAAGCATAGGCTATAACTTTCTGTCGCTGCATCAGCACGCAGCCTAAACCTTGACTCGAGGCGTCGCAATATACCACGAAGTCGTCAGTACCTTCGGGTAGGGATAAGATCGGTGCATCGCAAAGTTTGTTCTTCAACAACTGAAATGCTTCTTCTTGATTGTCTCCCCATTCATACTTCTTGTCTTTCTGCGTGAGGGAGGTCAAAGGTTGAGCGATTTTCAAGAAATCCTCAATAAATCTGTGATAATATCCTGCTAAACCTAGGAACTGACGGATCTCGGTTGGCGTCTTCGGAGTCTCCCAATTCTTGATTGCCTCGATCTTTGTGGGATCCACATGGATTCCATCTCCGTTAACCACGTGACCAAGGAACTGAACCTCGCGTAACCAAAACTCGCACTTCGAGAACTTTGCGTACAATTTCTCCTCCTTGAGCAGCTCTAAGATAGCTCTTAGATGTTGCTCGTGTTCTTCCTTCGTCTTTGAGTAGATTAAAATATCGTCAATGAACACGATCACAAACTTATCAAGGTACGGCTTACAAACTCTATTCATCAAATCCATGAATACTGCTGGCGCGTTTGTCAACCCAAACGGCATAACCAGGAACTCGTAGTGTCCATAGCGAGTTCTGAAAGCAGTTTTTGGAATACTCTCCTCTTTTATACGCAACTGGTGATATCCTGATCGTAGATCGATCTTGGAGTAACAACTCGAACCTTGTAGTTGATCGAACAGGTCATCAATCCTTGGCAAAGGATATCTATTCTTGATAGTCAACTTGTTAAGCTCGCGGTAGTCGATGAGAATGTGTAAAGAAGAAGGATGGTTCGATGAGAATGTGTATTGATTATAGAGAACTGAATAAGGTTACAATTAAGAATCAATACCCATTACCTAGGATTGATGATCTATTCGATCAACTTCAAGGAGCTAGATATTTTTCTAAGATCGACTTACGCTCCGGATATCATCAATTGAAAGTACAAGAGGGAGACATACCTAAAATTGCTTTCAGGACTAGGTATGGTCATTACGAGTTTACAGTCATGCCCTTTGGATTAACGAATGCTCCTGCCGCATTCATGGACATGATGAATAGAATCTGTAAACCGTATTTGGATAAATTTGTGATTGTTTTTATAGACGATATACTTATTTATTCCAAAAGTCAGACGGAACATTGTGAGCACTTACATGCACTCTTAACTTTGTTAAGAAAAGAAAAGCTTTATGCCAAATTCTCGAAGTGTGAATTTTGGCTACAAGATGTGCAATTCTTAGGACACATGGTGAATCATGAAGGTATTCACGTAGATCCTGCTAAGATAAAGGCAATTACCAATTGGAGGGTTCCGCAAACCGCTATGGAAATTAGAAGTTTTATAGGTTTAGCTAGATATTATAGACGGTTTATTAAGGATTTTTCCAAGATAGCTGTACCATTAACTAAGCTAAACTGTAAAGCCATTAAGTTTGAATGGGGACCTAAACAAGAAGAAGCCTTTAGAATCTTGAAACAGAGATTAACAAATACTCCAATCCTAGCTTTACCAGAAGGGACTGAAGATTTTGAGGTATATTGTGATGCTTCAAAACTAGTATTTGGATGTGTGCTAATGCAACGTAAGAAGGTAATTGCATATGCTTCAAGACAGTTGAAAAAGCACGAGGAAAATTATACAACTCATGACTTAGAGTTAGGCTCCATAATTTTTGCCCTTAAGATTTGGAGACATTATCTTTACGGAAGTAAATTTACTGTCTATACAGACCACAAAAGTTTAAGATATATTTTTGGGCAAAAAGAGTTAAACATGAGGCAAAGAAGATGGATGGAAATCTTAAGTGATTACGATTGTGATATTCAATATCACGAAGGAAAAGCAAATGTAGTTGCAGATGCTTTAAGTCGTAAGTACCATGAGAAACAACGAAGGGTTCGTGCTCTCAGATTAAATCTACAATTAGATTTGATGGAACAACTGAAGCATTTTCAAGAAACAGCAATAGAGGATGCTGTTGAAGGAATGAAAGGACGAATAACAGAATTAGAACAGGGAAATGATGGAATTTGGAGATTCCATAAGAAAAGGATTTGGGTACCGAAGCAGGGAGAATTAAGAAATAGGATCTTAGAGGAAGCTCATAAATCTAGATATACCATACACCCTGGAAATAATAAGATGTACCAAGATTTAAGAAATAATTTCTGGTGGATAGGCATGAAGAAGGAGATAGCTAGATATGTTTCTAAATGTCTTACTTGTTCACAAGTTAAGGCAGAACACCAAAAACCTTCAGGTTTACTACAACAATTAGAAATGCCAGTATGGAAATGGGAACTCATAACAATGGATTTTGTTACTAAGTTGCCCAAAACCAGAAAAGGTAATGATGCGATTTGGGTAATTGTAGATCGACTAACCAAATCAGCTCATTTTTTACCCATGAAGGAAACCTTTAGTATGGAAAGGTTAGCCAAATTGTACGTAGACGAAGTAGTATCTTTACATGGAGTTCCACTCTCCATTGTATCAGATAGAGATAGTCGGTTCACTTCTCATTTTTGGACAAGTTTCCAGAAAGCAATGGGAACTCGACTAAATTTAAGCACTGCATATCATCCCTAAACAGACGGGAAAAGTGAAAGGACAATCCAAACTCTAGAAGACATGCTCCGAGCATGTGTAATAGATTTTGGTGGAAACTGGGATGATCACTTACCATTAATTGAATTCTCCTATAACAATAGTTATCATTCAAGCATTGAAACTGCCCCATTTGAAGCACTGTATGGAAGAAAGTGCAGAACTTCAGTTTGTTGGGCAGAAATAGGAGAAAGTCAATTATCAGGTCCAGAGATTGTGCAAGAGACTACTGATAAGATCACACAAATCAAGGAAAGACTGAAGACGGCTAGAGATCGTCAAAAGAGTTATGCCGATAATCGATGCAAGCCACTGGAATTTCAAGTCAGAGATAAAGTACTTTTGAAAGTTTCTCCTTGGAAAGGAGTAGTTAGATTCGGTAAGAAAGGAAAGCTAAGTCCAAGATACATAGGACCATTCTCGGTGATCCAACGTATAGGACCAGTTGCTTATCGTTTACAACTACCAGAAGAGTTATCTGGAGTACATGATGTATTTCATGTATCCAATCTCAAGAAATGTCTATCAGATGAATCTCTGGTAGTACCTATTCAAGACATAGAGATAAACGAAAAGTTAAAATTTGTTGAGAAACCTCTTCAAATTGAGGATCGAAAGATCAAATTTCTCAAGCACAAGCGACTAGTTCTAGTCAAAGTCAAGTGGGATTCAAAGAGAGGAGCTGAATATACTTGGGAGCTGGAATCAGAAATGAAACGAAAGTATCCTCACTTATTCCAGTAAATCTCAAGGACGAGATTTTTATTAAGGTAGGGAGAATGTAACAACTCTCACCAAAACTATTATTTATTAGTATATTTAGTTCAATAGGAAACCCTAATTGAAACACCCAAGAGATTCTACACAAACCCTAAAATTTTCAGAACAATCAGAATCAGGATTAGGGCCCCTAAAACTCAGGGGGGGGGTAAACCCTAGTTACGATTATCTACATAAAACGTTGTCAAATTGAATTTTACGAAACTGTCGACTCAGCAAGCCTACACACACACACGAAGCTACCCTATGGTAGAATAGGGTCCTTCGCGTCACGCGAAACCCACAAGGGTACCCCTCGCGTCACACGAAGGGGGTCAAAAATTGGCTATAAATAGTAGGCATTGGGACTTGATGTCTGGCACTGAAACGACGTAAAAACTCATTATACACACTGAGTTACGTTCTGTTTATTATTAAAACACACACGATCACAAATCGTTGCCGCAAAACAGGGTAATAACTCAATCGCTACTACGATTCATTGTCCGATCGATTAAAATATCCAATGGATGTTTAAGTGCTGCCCACATTAGGGTTATGCTTTGTCATTCGTCGTTAATTCGCTGGATGTTTAAGTATCGCACTTTGTCATTCGTTGTGAGGGTTTGATCTCATGAGTTATCGTAAATGCTGTATTGATTACTAAGCCAGTTTTGTATGCATTGTTATTTAAATTAGGTTAACAAGGCTAATCCATAGACTAGACTCTGTCTGTGTTAAATCTGCAATGTGAGTCATTCTCTTTTATTCAAAGTGTTTTATAAATTCTTAAATATTTTCAGAGTTATAATTACAGTGATTAAGTATATGTAGTCACCAAATTACAGCCGGTATGTGCGGTTTTGTATACATTACTTTATAATCGTCACCATTGGGGCAGCCAATGGAGGATATGACCACAGTCACAGAAACGAGTCTAGTGACAAATACTGTGGGTAGTTGGTTGATATCTGAAACATTGTAATCTCTCTTAATACTGTAAATTATAACAAATGTGTCGTTTTAATAAATAGAATGATTCACCAGTATTTCCCGCTGACAAAACCTTTTTCAAACATGTTTCAGGTGATCTGTTGTGATTCAGGAAAAGTGTCGTGAAGCACTTCAAGCTTAAGAAAGTGGCTCCTTATAAAATAAAGAAATCATGTTTTGTAACTTAAAGATTTCTCCGTGAAATCATATGATTGTAAATTACCAGGGGTTTTTTTTTCCGAGATTGTGAAATAAAATAATCGGGAAAATTTAGCTTTAAAAAGATCTTGATGATAAACTTTCGCTGTTAAACTCAATTAAATAAATACCACGGGATTTTCTGTCCCGCGGCTCCTTAAACGAGTCAAACCGGGTCGGGGGCCGTGACAAGTTAACGCTACACTCAGATCGATAGCCTCTGTGATCATGGCAGGTTTCGATGTTGTTACCATACTCATAATCTGAGGTGCCAACCCCCAAATAAAACGCTCAACGCGCTTGAATTCCGGACTAACCATGTATGGTACCACGTGAGATAGATCGTGAAATCTCTGCACATATTCGGCGATCTTCGGGCCGTCCATCTTGAGGTTCCAGAATTCAGTTTCTAACTTTTGAATTTCGGCCCTGGAGCAATACTTTTTATGCATGAGCTCCTTCATTTCATTCCAAGTCAAAGCGTATGCTGCTGCCTCTCCCAGAGTTTGGACTTGGAGATTCCACCATGAAAGCGCTCCATTTATGAACAATCCGGAGATGTAGGTGACTTGTTGTTCTGGTGCGCATTTGCTCATTCTTATCACTGAATCGGTCTTCTCCATCTATCGAACAAAAGCCACAGCACCCCCGGTGCCGTCGAAATTTAGTAGTTTACAGTCTAGAAACTCCTTATAGGTACAGCCTGTACAAGTAACGTCATTCACAGAAAGCATTAGCAATCGCACATGGAATATCCAAATGTAACGTAATGTGTCTCAAGCGACTTAAACATTACCATGGGGTGGGTTATTTCTTGAGGTACCCCCGCTAGTTTCAGCGCGTGAGGCCTCGTGCTCTGCTATCGCTCGTGAAATTCGTTCTTGTAACTCGACCTCAGTAGTGGGCAATCGAGTTTCTCTTCGTGGAGGCATCTTCTATAAGAAGATTGTATAGGTCAGGTCTAATGCATATAAGTATGTAGTATGCATATATAATAACATTCATCAACACATGTAAACACATAACATCCCATGTCATAACACAAACAAGTATCCAACAACGCATATAATGAGAATGTTGCGATTGAGCTTTCATATATCAAACGACCACAAATACAGTTTTACAAGTTTCACAATGTACCATATCACAACCAAAAAGGACTACAGGGTCGCATCGCCCTTGTCCATACTATCCATCAAACTACAACAATCAAAAGTCAAAAGAAAGTGCTCTTCAAAAAAGCTGTGCAATCTGGGCTCAATAGCTGCACTCTCACCAAAAGTATGCTACCTGCATAAAACCAAAAACTGCTATGCTGATGGTGGAGGAGGAGGAGGTGGAGGAATGAAAAACAACCTGCGCAAATACGCTAAATCCTCCTCGAGGGCATGAATGACACGCAACAGGTAGCTAACCTGGTGCTCCATAGTAAGGAAACGGAAGTCAACATCTGGGTATGGCAGGAGAGGAGTGGGCGGAGTCGCGAATGGTGACTGACAAGGACAAGGCGGAGGACGCGAGATCCTCTCTAACTCCATGACTCTCCTACACAGCATCTCCTGCTGGAGCTGCAGCGACAAAAGGAAATCATCCCTCGTGTATCCAATGTGGAAGGGATGGTATGGATCAGAAATAGGCATCGTGTTGGGCGGAAACCAGATACGTGGCTCGCCCGATGGTGTAGTAGCAAAGGGAGCAGTATGTGAAAACTATGGCACAAAGGGAAAAGCTGCTGACACAGGAGGAATATGATCGGGCTGCTGACTCGATGGACCTTCCCCTGGACAGGGAGGAGGGATATCCTGTAAAAATGTGACTGGTAAATCAGTGCGATGAATGTCAGATACGTGTGGGTGAAACAGGGCGATATCAGCTGGTGCATGTGTAGGTGCAGGAGGGGGAGTAACGGGTCTAACAAAAGGAGGCAAGTCATCATCGTCCTCGATCCATCCATTGTGGGTGAACGCATATCTAGGTTCAATCTGGGCTGCAAAAGGAGCATGGTTAGGCAAAGGTGGTGTAACAACTGGTATGTCAACGTGATCGTGCTCCGGTAGAGGATCATGAGCAGGTATGGGCTCTGGTGCAATCAAAGGCTCAGGGTTAGCTGGTGCAAGCTCAAGATCAGCGGGTATATCAAAGAGCTGATCGTCAGTAATGACAGGTGCCTCAAAAGGCTGCTCATCGGGGACAAACTCAATCTCATGATCAGGGTCAAAGTCGTGAGGAAAGACAGGATCCAACTCATCATCAAACTCAAAATCATGATCAACACCGTGTGGAATATCGGGTGCAACAGACATAGCTGTGTCAGAATCGGTATCGGTGGGATATCGCTGTAATCCCAGTGCGTGTAAAGTAGTAGATGACACAGACTCGTATGAGTCAGGACCCGAATGGTCAGAAGGAGCCTTGACAACATGAATCTCATCATGTGGAACAGCAACGACATCACCAACTAGAATCTCAACAAGTGGAACGACAACGGCATCATCGACTGGAGCTCCATCATCCTGGGCACCCTCAGGGGGACCCTCAATAAAAAGATCGATGTCGTCGTCAGACATAGCGTCTAGAGGCAGATCCTCAAGAGGAAATGCAACAAGAGGAAAAGGAGCAGGGATCTAAACAAGAGGTAGATCCTCGCCAGGAAGACCATCAGCTAGCGGTATATCATCTCCAAAATCTGGTAAGGTAAACGGCTGAAAATCATCATCATCACTCGTGGTGTCAGATGTAAAAACCTCCAGGTCTGTGGCCATCTCGTCATCTGAAACTATGGCCATAGGGTCTATGGTATCTGATACTCCACTATCAGAAGAGGACATGGTGTCTGTAACAAAACAATCACACATATGCACACATATCAATAATCATCAAATAAGCTTGTAAGTAATTACAATGTAAGCATGTATGCATCCTAGTCTTCCCAAGACTATCCCATCTAGCCTCTCAGACTGAACTACTTAGTCTCTTTGACTAACCTCCCAGTTTCTCAAACTGAACTACCCAGCCTCTCAGGCTAAACCTCCCAATCTCTCAGATTGCCCCAACTAGTCTCTCAGACTACCTAGTCTCTTAGACTGAACTACCCAGTTAGTCTCTCAGACCAACTCCCCAGTCTCTCAGACTGAATCACCCAGCTAGTCTCTTAGACTGAATTTATAAACGAATTCTTTAAAATGTATTTTGTGTCTTTTATTTGTAAAAATGTTTGTTTCCTGGATCTGGTCATTTTGCGTATGCAATGAAAACATGTTTGTGAAAACATTTTCGTGAGAGCCCTAATGATCGTAGTCTAGAATCGAGAAAGAATCCTAGTTCGCTACGATCGAAGCTCTGATACCAAGCTGTCACACCCTGACTTTTGCGGAAGTGTGGTTATTGGTGTGACTTCTTAATACCATAGCATTCAATCATAACAATGCTATATGATAAAACCAAAAGATATTCATCCATAAAAGTTAAGTTTGAAAGTACCACAACATACTTGTTTGAAAAGTTGACACCAAACTTAAGTTACAAACCATAACATGTTCAAATGAGTTCATCAAGACTCGACAAAAGATCTTAAATAAAACTGGGTTTAGAAACATGTATCCCGTCCAGGAATTGGATACATCTTCTAAACTCTACGACCATGGATGACATCTTTTATTTATACGCAGCTTGAAAACATGCACACACCTGCCAGATCCTCTAGTTCCCTGAAATACATGTAGTTTAAAAATATCAACAAAAGTTGAGCGAGTTCATGTGTTCGTGAGTATGTATAAAACCTTTGTGTTCATTGTATGTATGAAAGTCCCAGTATGATAGCAAACAAGGAAAAGATCACCAATGGTTTGCAAGGCCACTGATATGTTTGACGGTGTAGGAAGACTCAAACCTAGCAAAGTTGTACCGGGCTTCCGGCTGGAAGACATAGTCACCACTATGGGCCACCCTGGCCTCATGGGTGTGGGCTCGCTACACCCAAATAGATCTATCACTCATGCCCCACGGTCCTATAAGAGGATTGATGGCCTCAAGTATACGCCTACCCATTCACATGATCTATGGTTCTTTCCTAGGCTAACCATACAAATTGTATTGTAAGTAATCCTTTGTAACATGTATTTCACCCCCGAAGTAAATAAACAAAACATTTTAAAGAAAAGGGGGACATGAACTCACTGTATTGCGTCTTCAGAATCGTAACCCAAAATCTCTTCAGCAAACCCAACTACCTACAACGTACTAATGTCTATTAGACGAACGGGCCGTGCCTTGCCTTTGTATTTACGTGTTTGAGTTACGTTTCTTATGTTCCCAATATTATTCCAAGTTATAATTACTTGTTAAAATAATAATTATTTTAACCTCAAATTATATTTAGATTTGGAATAATTGTTCAAACCACATTTTGTAACAATACTTCTCAAGTATTTAATTTCGTAATTCCTTCCCAAGGATGGGGTATCTTATACATGTGTATCTGTATTATTGTATTGTAATTTTCGAAATAATATATTTCCAAGTCTCACTTTAGAAAATATATTTAAACTTATTTTGTCCAAAAAATAATGCATTGTCCAGAAAATATATATTTTTCCCAAAAATCATATATCTTCTAAATATACTTAAGAAAATATATTTTTATTTCCAAAAATAATATATTTTCTCCTTGTCAAAAATATGATACAACTTTGTAATATTTATAAAAATCATATTTTAATTTCTTGTATCCAAAATAATATTTACCGAAAATATATATATATAACGGTATTTTCCGGAATATTTTGTAAGTTACGTTCTATCGTTCGGTTCAACAATATTATGGGTGTAACTTATATATTTATTTCTTGATATTCTTGGTATTATTTTGGATTGTAAATTTCATGGTATTCTGGTTAAGTTATATTATTTTACCCTAAAACAATATAACTATTTCACCAAGTATACAGTTATTCACACAAGTGTCTTAATGTATATATATTCTAAATATATATTCACCCATTTTTATTTTATAAAAACCAACCTCCAATACTTGTATTTTTGTTACAAAAATTATGGCAAAGTTTATATTGAAAATCATAGTTAAAATACACTTGTAAATATTTGTTAGAAAATATTTTTCTAAGTGTTTATATTCTTAGAAAATTTTGCCATAGTTTCCTTTGAAAATGGAGGTGTCCATGCCATTAAAGCATATAATTTTCTTTTCAAAAATTATCACAACAATCAATAATCAAACCCTAAACAACTTACACTTACCAAGTGCAAAAAAACTATACCATTTACATAACAACATGAACTTGATCTTTTATTTAAAACTTGTAGTAACTAGGTAGTATGTTTAGTTGACTTAGTTACCCTTTAAAGTGCGTTTACTTCTTTAAAAATCCCACTCTTGAAAGATTTGGATGTTTACAACTTGTAAACATGTTTTACAAGAACGTTTCTTTATTAAATCTTCTTGCTTCTCTAGTGTTTCTACACTTATTTTATCACCAAAAATAGTGTAAGTTTAAGTAAAAACCAAGATCTTCTAAGAATCACATTTTAAACTTGGTTCTTTTGGAAAACCATTCATAAATCTTAGATTCATAAGATTACTAGCTTACTTTGTTTATTGTTTTTCAAGAAATCATCTTTTTGTTCAAGTTCATGCTTATATATGAGGATGATCTTCTTGTGTTAACACATAATCATCCTCTAACTTGCTAGATCATGTGTTTAATCACAATCTAGCAAGCTCCTTATGATGACCAACATCATAATCTCAAATAAATAACAACAAGAATTATACATGTAGTAAACAACATTATCTCATCAAGATTTCATCATATGTAAGCTTTATGTTCATGATTCAAGATTATGTTCTTTTAATGTTCTTGTGATTACAACGTACTACATCTTTTAACCAATCAAAATTAGAAGTAACAAAGGTTATGAGGGTCTTACTACTAGCTCTAAGCTAGGGAAGAACACTTGATGAAGAAGATGATGAAAAGTGATGGATAAAAGCAATTAATGGAGGTTCTTCAAGATTCAAGAGCACCAAGCTTTATAAGACACCTTCTTACACCCTTGAGAGTACATGGAATGAGTGAATGATGGATGTAACGTGGTGGTGGTGGCGGCATTATGCTTGGCCGAGAGGAGAGGGAGAGAGTAAGAGAGTGGTGTGGTGTTGAGAAGTGTGAGGAATGTGATGATCTCTAGATATTCATGCCATACTTATAATCATAACTCCTTAATATTTTGTCCACAAGATCAAGCAAGATCCAATAAAAAAAGGAAATCAAATCTTTGAGGTATGGTGGTGGTATGGCCGATTATAGCATAGGGGGGGGGGTCTAAGTGTAACTTGTAACTAGTTGATTACTTACTAATTCAAAATCAAGTGTATAGTTAGTTAAGTTAGTTTCTAGATATTTTAGTGGGTGTTAAGGTGTTCGGGGATCATGACTAGCTCAGAAATAATAAAATAATGTTTCTAGTATAATTTTGGTGTTTCGGGTAGTGTCCGGTTGTTCGGTTAGATACCGGTTCGTTAAAGTGTCAAGTTATTCCGTTTAATGACCTTTATGTTACTTTTTGTGACACTTTTAATTCCCGACATTTAGGAAAGCATTCAGGACCATTTTGCCATATTTTTGCTCGTAACTAGCTTGGTAAAAAGCTGAATTTTGCTGAAATATGCAGAATTCTGCACTTTGTGTGGGTTTTAGGCACTTTCCGGCACTTAAACTATCACCTAGTGGCACAGTTTTATGGTCCTTACTTCCCTAGACACCATACTAGTGTAGTACCTTGTCCCTGGCCCATACTGGGTCTCAAAACACTGTCTGTCTATGTACTGAACCCCATCAGCATATTCCCGTTCTATCCGTTAACTGTGCTAACCGTGCTTTGTGCATCATGTATGTCAATAAAGTTTGCATGTGATAATAAGGTGACATTATGTAATATGTGATGCACATGTAAGTATGATGCAGTAATCAGAAGCAGTTATGTATAATCCAGCACAGTCATTAAGCATTAATTAATATTAATTAATTGTACGGATACCTGGATTTATGAGGGTTGTCACAAAATGACCAAGGTGAAAACACTGCTGCAAATCAATCTGGTTCTGTTGAAATCATACCCACCAACAAGGATGGTCAAGAAGTTAAAATAACTGATAAACTTGGCAACAAAATCACTCTGGAAAGATCTGTGGGGTCCTCAACTTTTGAGGAGATTGAGAAATACCAATTTAAACCCACATGGTCTGATGAGTGTGACATCCTTGAAAATTTTAAACCCATGGATTTCACAACTGTGGATGGTGTCAAAGCTCCAAAGGCCAAGATCATTCATCTTAAGGACATCCCAACAGTGGTTCAAAACTCTGTTGCAAGGGAGTCTGGAAAGAAGAAAAGAAAATAAAAGGTTAAAAACTTGTTTTGTGATTTCTGTGAAAAGAAAAATCATTTGACCAAAGATTGTTTTAATCTAAAAGCATATGATATTAACAAAACAAGCATCATTGTGCCTTCAAAGAGCTGCACCCTCTGTAGTAAATCAAACCATCTCACTCAGGAGTGTGTGTATCTTAAAACCTATGATGTAAAAAGGAATGAGTACACTTCAAAAACACCCATGAGTTCGTCAAGTTCACAAGTTAAGAAACAACCGTCCTTTGTGCCTGTCCAAACAGCTGTTACAAAACTCTGTTAAAAGAGAGGTTCAAGTGACAGATGCACCCCCTGCCAACCAATTTAGAAGAGATAAAGGCCAACAACCATATCCAAGGGTCCCACATGTTTATGAAGCCTACAAAAGGCCTTCTAAACCAAGAGTGAACAGGCATCCCTTTGGATATCAAGAATTGATTGGAAATGGCTCCTAACAGTGGTTAGAGAAACAAGTTTAAAAAATTGCTCAATCCCCTGATCTAACCACTGTCCATCTTTCTGACCTTAACATAGACACTGTTGAGACCCCATCCAAAGCCTTATTGGCTTTGGAGACCCTCCTGAACTAATTATTTACTTGATGTGTAGGGAGCTTCTCCATGCTTAGATAGTCTTTGGTATGTAGATAGTGGAGGCTCCAGGCACATGACTGGATGTAGAGCCCTACTCAAAGAATTCAAAACTCATGGAGGGGGTGATATATCTTTTGGTAATAATAGTAAAGGGAAGGTGATGGGTTCTGGTACAATACAGTCTGGAAATGTTAAGTTTGAAAATGTCCATCTGATAGATGATGTATTGTAAAATACATCTTTATTCGCGTCGGGTTTTAGTTGTTAGATTGTCGTTTTTGTCCGTGTTTAGCTTAGATTGTATATACTTTTGATGTTTTATGTTTTCTAGGTCTTTGCAGCTGAAAGAAGCAGAAACGAGTCATAAACTGGAAAGGCGAAAGACTGGAACGGAAACCGGAGGCTCGGGAGTGGAAACGGAGCGAAAAATGCAGTTCTGAAGGTTCCAGGCGGCCCGAATAAGCTTAACATCACATTCTGAGGCGGGCCGCATGAGGTTAAAATATGTTTCCGGAGTATAAGTGGCGCGCGGCCCGCGTATACTTACCCTAAACATTGAGGCGGGCCGCGAGGGTGTTTAATTCGCGAAATCAGTTAGACCAGTTACGGGATTAGGGTTTTTGGAGATATAAAATCATCATTATCATCACAGCCGAGAATAACAAGAAGATTACGAATTTTAGAGTTCTGGACGAGCTTGGAAGGCTGTTTTAAGAGGTTTTGAAGGCTCAGGATCGCTAGGAATCATCGGAGTACGTTAAGGAGCACACGAGATTGAAGTTAATGGGTTATACAATCTTGTTTCTTCGTTTTTCGTTTGTTTTGATTGTTTAATGATGAATTCTGAATATACTTGGATTATGAACTTGTTTCTAATTATGTTTAGCGGCTAAATTTCTGTTACTACCTAGACATGGATAAATGATTGCATGTGTTTTGATTATTATTGGATTTTGGAAGCTATGGATAGTTTATAAATTGTAAACAGTTTGTTCTATCAGTTAGATGTGTTTGCGTGCTTGATGGTATTTAATTGTTGATTATTGCTTCGCATGAATCTTGGTGACGGTCTTTATCACATAATAGAGTCGTGCTAGGTTTTAGATTTTGGTGACTGTCTATATCACGTAATAAATCTTGAATCTTTAGGGTTAAATCGGCCGATAAACCTTAGAAGTAATAGTTGGTAATTTTATAAAATCAAGTGTTCTACTAATCATCAATAGCTGTAAGGTGCGAGATTATTGCTAGGTCTAAGTGATTAAACCGCAAGGTGGGTCCTTCTTAGGAAGTTAACCTATTGGCTGCTGTCTAGCAAGTCTAGCTGAGAAAACAAACCTATCCTAGGTTTAGGTCTCGTAAGGGAGTGAGCCTTGTAGGATACTTTTATAAACCCCATTAGATGTCTTGTAAGGGAGTCTAAAACCGGTAGTTTAACAACCTTTAGGGGATCTTAGCGTGCTCTTGAGAGGGGTCCTTAGATTTCTCGATAGGTGAGAATTCCAAGATCCCGGTTCCATAGCAGACAACTTCCAATTATAATCATAACTAAAAGCAATCAGGATTCCTGTCTAGGTAGTTCTTTCATCATCCTTGAGTTCAGCCTTCGTGTGAGTTCGTGTCTAGTTCGTCTAGTCTATTTAGTATTCGTTATTTGCATTCTTAGGATTTTTAGAAAACCCCCCCAATTAATAAACATTTAGTTAAGTCCGTGTCAGTCTCAGTCTAGATAGAGTCGTTAGCGTAATCAGTAGAGTCTCTTGGGTTCGATACTCGGACTTCCTTAGGCTATACTTCATCGATCGGTACACTTGCCGGTCGTGTGATTTAGGGTTTAGAGAGTCTTAGTTTTATAAATTTAAAACTTAGAGAGTCTAGAATTTGGGTAATTTTAGTTGTATTTAGTTAACCCATTTTGTGCACATCAAGTTTTTGGCGCCGTTGCCGGGGATTCTTTGGCGATTGTGTTGATTACTTTGTTTGGACTTGTTTGACATCATACGTGCTATTTGTGTTAGTTGAGTCGTAGGAGTCTAAAATTTTTTTTTAAAAATCCAAAAATATTTGCTTTAGTGTCTTTTCTAGATTAGTGAGTCTTTGTCAGAGTCTTCTTACTTGTTCGTATTCGGTTTTTCAGGTGATGCCCCATACGCGTTCGCAGGGACCTCCACCGCTTCCTTTTACGATCAAGTCTTCCTTCTCGTCTTCTGCGTCCGAGGTCAGTTCTTCTAGTTCCTCTTCGTTTTCACAGCCCACCCCCGCTTTCGATTTCACACCCAAGTCATCACCTCACGTTTCACCACACGTTTCCCCACCACCCTCCCGTTCTCGTACACCTAGTCCTCCACCCGTAGTTCAAATGGAGAACTGCACCGTTTACCAGCAGGCGACCACGAGTTTCACCGGTGCCACTTCACCCATCACCCTTCCGAACATCACGAATGATAGGTCCTGGCAGATTCCTTCCTACATCATGACCGCCGTCACCAATTCTTGTCAGTTCCATGGTCGTGATGACGAGGATGCACCCGCTCATATCAATCGCATCACTCGTCTTTGTGGCACCTACTCCATAGAGGGTGTCAATCTTGATGCTAGGTACCTTCAGGTGTTCCCATTCTCTCTCGCTGGACGCGCAGCCGTCTGGTTCGATTCTCAGCCCGCAGGCACTTTCACTACTTGGGCAGGTCTTCGCGATGCATTTTTAGCCAAGTATTTTCCGCCAGCCAAGGCGTCTCGCCTTCGAGATCAGATCCACTCCTTCCGTATGGAGCCTGATGAGCCATATCATTTAGCTTGGGAGCGTTTCCAGACGCTTCTCTCTCGTTGTTCACAGCATGGTTTGTCCAACTGGGCGTTAGTTGAAAAGTTCTATAACGGACTTACTCCTGAGATTAGAGCGCATTTTGATACTTCAGCAGGAGGGCAGCTTATGGGAAAGAAGACGGTGGTTGAGTGCAATGATTTGTTTGAGAGTTTTGCACATTCTGATATGGACTACAGCTCTACCAGCAGGACTTCCATTCCTGTTCGTACCACCTCGGCCGGTCGAGGTGTAAACCAAGTTAGCTTGGATCCATCGGTAGCTGCTGTAGTCGAGAGAGCGAAGCAAAGAGATGAGGGAGGAGATGAGGCAAGAGTTGGATGAAATAAAGAAGAAAGTTGATAGGTGTGAGCTTTGTAGGGGAGGCCACGATACACTCGATTGTCCCACACTTACGTTAGAGCAGGTAGTGTACATAGCCGGTCAGTCTAGGGGTCTATTTGGTAATAATAATAACTCCAACTGGCAGGGTAGTGGTAGTAGTTTTCGCCTTTCTGGCAATCCCCCTGGTTTTCCATCTGGTCAGTATCAAAATAGGGGGCCGGGTCTTTACACGAGTAGTGGTTCGGGTCAGAGTGTTCAGTATAGTGGGTCAGGAGGTCAGTTTGCGAGTGGAAGGTTGAATCAGGAGAGTCAGGGTAGTGGTAAGGCTCCAGAGGGTAGTATGAGTAGGATAGAGGAGATGTTAGCTCAGATGATGACACAAAATCAGGCGACGCAGAAATCCCTCAATGATTTCACTAGGACTCAAGAGCAGATCAACAAAAATCATGAACTTCAGCTTAAAAATCAAGAGTCCACTCTTCTAGATCTTCAGAGAACAGTAGGGGATATAGCTAGGCAGTTGAAAGAGTCCCCTTCTGGTTAGTATTCAGGTACTACTCACCCAGTCCACCATTCTGTTAAAGCAATTACTACTCGCAGTGGGTTGAGTCTAGGAGAGGTCGTGAGATAGAATGTTGAGATAGGGAGTGATGATGAGGTAGACGAGGTGATTGAGATGGAGGCTCCAGGCAAGGTGCACATTAGGCTAGACCCAGCAAGTACCGCACATGCCGAGGAGTTGCCAGTAGAGAAGAAAGAGGAGAAGCAACCGAAGAAGGTTCGGCCACCACCGCGAGTGATTGATATTTCTTGTCTTCCGTTTCCCGCTCGTGCTAGGCAGCAGATATATGCTAGGGAATACGAGAAGTTTCTTGAGATGTTCACCCAGCTGAAGGTGAATCTTCCGTTCATAGAGGCCTTGAGATCCATGCCTAAGTACGCTAAGTTCCTTAAGGATTTTCTCAAGCGTAAGGATAAGGTAGGTGAGAGTTCTAGTAATCCGTTGAGTGGAGAGGTTTCTGCTGTGATCTTAAATAAACTTCCTGAGAAACTTACCGATCCAGGCATTTTCACGATTCCTTGTTTGTTTGGTGGTGATGTTAAAAACCACGCGTTGGCGGACCTTGGTGCTAGTATTAATTTGATGCCATATTCATTTTACGAAAAACTAGGCCTTGGTGATTTGAAATCGACTCGTATGACCCTCTCGTTAGCAGATAAGTCAGTTAAGTATCCTAGGGGGATAGTAGAGAATTTGTTGGTAAAAGTTGATAGGTTTGTTTTTCCGGCTGATTTTGTAGTGTTAGATATGGAGGCCGATGAAAGAGTTCCGCTGATTTTAGGGCGCCTGTTCTTGAACACGGCTAAAGCGTTGATAGATGTCTTCTTAGGCACAATTACACTTAGAGCGGGTGACGAGTCGGTAGTGTTTGAGGTGAATAATGCGAGAGGGGCGAGTGCGAGAGTTGAGGCGATTGCATCGGTAGAGGAGAGTGAGAAGGGTGAGAGAGACGAGAAAGAGATGTTGAGTGAGCCGACTTTAGAGGAGATGTTAAAACCCAAGTGTGGGGATCCGCCCGATGGAAGAGTCGAAGAGTTAGAGGAGAGAGTGACGAGTTTAGAAGCTAAGATAGAGAAACTGAGCAAGGCTCCGTGTGGGGAGAAGTTTAGAGATGATATGTTTGATGATGAGTGGAGAGAGTATGAGAAAGTTAGGAAAGATGCAAGAGATGTTATGAATTGTAGTGCTAAGGCCCGTACGAGTTGGTGTGGAGGTGAGCTCCGCATATACGATCCTCCGTAATTTCGTGAACATTTGTGACATACTTGTAGAGTTTGTATTTTGTGTTGTAATGCGTGTCGTGTTGTTAGTTGGGTTATTTGCGTCGTTTGTGTGCTTTTTGCGTCATTTGTCGTAGTGTCGTATTTGTGTCCGTTTCGTGTCTTGTCAAGTATTTTGCAGGTTGCATCACCTTTACGTGGCTGAGATCGACGTTCGACTAGCTTACCAGGTTTGTTGAAAGTTAAAAACGACAAAAATGCACGCAAGGGAAATTCAGGAATTACATAAAAATGCATTCTGCACATTCTGCTGTTGCTGCACGATATGTTGCTGTTATCTGCTGTTCAGGCGGCCCGCCTCCACTTAACCTGAAACTTATGCGGGCCGCGCGGGGTATAAAAGCATTCCCGATTGTTTAAGTTCAAGCGGCTCACCTAGACTTAACCCACACCTGATGCGGCCCGCGAGCCCACTACTGTAGACAACGGACTGTTCAGGCCCAATGGGTTCAGCCATTTTGATCCATCATCCATATTCGACCTTCATCCATTTATCACCATCATCATTCGGTTGGTTCGGGTCGATGTTCAGGTATGTTTTCCTGCGTTTGTTGTTGTTGTATTTGAGTCGCTTGTTATCGGGTTTATTTCCATCTTAAGTGTGGGGAAACGGGTTGTATATTTTTAAGGAGTTAAAATATGATTTTTCACTAAACTTTCAACCCGTTATCCGTTGCATCCACACTTTGGTCAGGTTTGGCACTTGGGTTGTTCGAGGGCGAGCAAAGTGCTGGGAGGGGGTAAGATGGTAATTCGGTGGTGTACTTTGAGTCTTTTATTTTGTACCATGCGTTTAAATTAGTGGTTTTTGAGTCATTTTATGTTTCGAGTCGGTATTGCTTTGGTACTTTGCTTGTTTTTGTTTATGCAGGTTTGAATATGTACCACCCGTACTCAATCTCCATTCGGGTGATTTTGGAGCTGCTTATCGAATTTCAGGCGTTTATCGAGCATGTCAGTCAGTGTCAAAGCCGATCGCGAACGAAATGCTATACGATCGAGCTGGATTGGACGAGAGTTTTGGAGCTTATGCATCATATTACCAGCTAAGTCCTTTCCGATTTGCCCTTGGTCTTTTATTTCTTATTTATTTTTAGTTTTTTTTAGTCGGTTTCCGTCCTACATTGAGGGCAATGTAAAGTTTAAGTGTGGGGATGGGAACTATCGTTTAGTGTCATTAGTTAGTGAGTCTTGAGTCATAAAAATCACAAACAAAAAAAATAATAAAAAAAAATTAAAAAATTAGAAAATGTCTTTTAAGATAAGAAGTTTGCAAAAATAAAAACGGAAAATGATAGAAAAGTTGGGTTTTTGTTCGGGTTCAAATAATGATAATATGAGATTAAAATAATCGTGCTTGTGTCTAGTTTGGGATGCGCGGGTAGGCTCGGTTCGGTTCTGGGTTTCTTTGATCTTAAAATTACATAATTGTCGGTCTACTAGTGGGTTCTCATCTAGGGAGAGTGGGGAAACTGAAACCGCCAAAAATAGTATAAGGGATGCCGTTATAAGCTAAGATCGTTAGAGTTTTTAGTCATTATCTCGCTGAAAAAAAAAATAGAATAAAAAGTGAGCTAGAAACTAAATGAAAGTAGCACAGGTCTATGTAATCCGAGTTGGGGATAGCGACTCTACAGCCGGAATGCCTCTGGGATGTGTGAAATCGATTTGCCGAATAAAAGTACCGAAACCTAAGTAATCTGTGGTTGGGGATCGCGACTCTACAGCCGGAATACCTCTTGGTTAGGGAAAGCATCGTCTAGACTCACGAAAGAAAAAAAAAAAAGCAAAAGCAAAGAAAAAAAATGAAAAAAAAAATGGAAAAATAGATTTGATTTTAAACTCTCTTGATCTTGGTATAAAACGGTTAGGAAATAACCCAGTGGTTGTTCCTTTTGTCCTATAAGCTTGAGGGGGATTAGGTGGACTTGCAATTCTTAGTGTGAGACCCTAGGTAGATTGACAACACTTGAACTAAACTTCCATGATAAGGGCTTGGAACCGGGTTGGGTTTAAGTGGATCAAAATACTTGCAATCGCGGCTAACACGAGTTTCGATTTTAATAAAATAACTAATACTTTGGCCCGTTCGATTATTCCGACTATGATTCCGTTTGCATAATTCTTTTTCGAGGACGAAAAAAGAGTAAGTGTGGGGATATTTGATGTATTGTAAAATACATCTTTATTCGCGTCGGGTTTTAGTTGTTAGATTGTTGTTTTTGTCCGTGTTTAGCTTAGATTGTATATACTTTTGATGTTTTATGTTTTCTAGGTCTTTGCAGCTGAAAGAAGCAGAAACGAGTCATAAACTGGAAAGGCGAAAGACTGGAACGGAAACCGGAGGTTCGGGAGTGGAAACGGAGCGAAAAATGCAGTTCTGAAGGTTCCAGGCGGCCCGAATAAGCTTAACATCACATTCTGAGGCGGGCCGCATGAGGTTAAAATATGTTTCCGGAGTATAAGTGGCGCGCGGCCCGCGTATACTTACCCTAAACATTGAGGCGGGCCGCGAGGGTGTTTAATTCGCGAAATCAGTTAGACCAGTTACGGGATTAGGGTTTTTGGAGATATAAAATCATCATTATCATCACAGCCGAGAATAACAAGAAGATTACGAATTTTAGAGTTCTGGACGAGCTTGGAAGGCTGTTTTAAGAGGTTTTGAAGGCTCAGGATCGCTAGGAATCATCGGAGTACGTTAAGGAGCACACGAGATTGAAGTTAATGGGTTATACAATCTTGTTTCTTCGTTTTTCGTTTGTTTTGATTGTTTAATGATGAATTCTGAATATACTTGGATTATGAACTTGTTTCTAATTATGTTTAGCGGCTAAATTTCTGTTACTACCTAGACATGGATAAATGATTGCATGTGTTTTGATTATTATTGGATTTTGGAAGCTATGGATAGTTTATAAATTGTAAACAGTTTGTTCTATCAGTTAGATGTGTTTGCGTGCTTGATGGTATTTAATTGTTGATTATTGCTTCGCATGAATCTTGGTGACGGTCTTTATCACATAATAGAGTCGTGCTAGGTTTTAGATTTTGGTGACTGTCTATATCACGTAATAAATCTTGAATCTTTAGGGTTAAATCGGCCGATAAACCTTAGAAGTAATAGTTGGTAATTTTATAAAATCAAGTGTTCTACTAATCATCAATAGCTGTAAGGTGCGAGATTATTGCTAGGTCTAAGTGATTAAACCGCAAGGTGGGTCCTTCTTAGGAAGTTAACCTATTGGCTGTTGTCTAGCAAGTCTAGCTGAGAAAACAAACCTATCCTAGGTTTAGGTCTCGTAAGGGAGTGAGCCTTGTAGGATACTTTTATAAACCCCATTAGATGTCTTGTAAGGGAGTCTAAAACCGGTAGTTTAACAACCTTTAGGGGATCTTAGCGTGCTCTTGAGAGGGGTCCTTAGATTTCTCGATAGGTGAGAATTCCAAGATCCCGGTTCCATAGCAGACAACTTCCAATTATAATCATAACTAAAAGCAATCAGGATTCCTGTCTAGGTAGTTCTTTCATCATCCTTGAGTTCAGCCTTCGTGTGAGTTCGTGTCTAGTTCGTCTAGTCTATTTAGTATTCGTTATTTGCATTCTTAAGATTTTTAGAAAACCCCCCCCAATTAATAAACATTTAGTTAAGTCTGTGTCAGTCTCAGTCTAGATAGAGTCGTTAGCGTAATCAGTAGAGTCTCTTGGGTTCGATACTCGGACTTCCTTAGGCTATACTTCATCGATCGGTACACTTGCCGGTCGTGTGATTTAGGGTTTAGAGAGTCTTAGTTTTATAAATTTAAAACTTAGAGAGTCTAGAATTTGGGTAATTTTAGTTGTATTTAGTTAACCCATTTTGTGCACATCAATAGACAATCTAAAATTCAACCTCCTTAGTGTCTCTCAAATGAGTGACAAAGGTTATGGTTCATTTTTTACTAAGAAGTGTTGTAGGATTGTTGGACCAGAAATGGTTAAAAAGATTGAAGAAATAATAAAAAATGGAAAAACCCAACTTGTTGCTCAAAGAAGTGGCAATGTTTATGTAGTTGATTTGTCAAAAGAGAGCCCCAGAACTGATGCCTGTCTGTTCTCAGCTGCCTCTAACAAAGAGACAGAACTATGGCACAGAATATTGGGGCACACAAATCTCAAGACAATCACTACTTTGTCAAAACAAGGCCTTGTAAGAGGTCTTCCACAAAAAGTGTTCACTTGTCCTGAGCATTGTTTCCTGCTTAAAAGGAAAGCAACATAAAAGCTCCTTTAAGTTCATTGAAGAGTCCAAAACAACCAAGTGCTTGCAAATGCTTCACATGGATCTGTTTGGCCTAGTAAAAGTCATGAGTCTTAAAAAGAAAAGATATTGTTTGGTAATTGTAGATAACTTTTCTAGGTTTACATGGACTTATTTCTTACATTCCAAAGATGAGACTGCAGGCATTCTGCAAGACTTTGTCAAACAGGTTGAAAAGCAGTTTGACTTGCCAGTAAAAGTCTTCAGGAGTGACAATGGCACAGAATTCAGAAATAGGGAGTTGGATGAGTTCTGTGTGTCAAAAGGAATTGTAAGGCAGTACAGCATTCCAAGGACACTAGAACAAAATGGGGTTGTTGAAAGAAAGAATAGAACTTTGATTGAGGCTGCCAGGACCATGATTGCTGATTCAGGTTTGCCATTAACTTTCTGGGCAGAGGCTGTAAACACCACCTGCTATGTCCAGAACAGAGTTTTAATAAACCCCAGGCATCAAAAGACTGCCTATGAAATTCTATATAAAATCAAACCACTGATCTCATACTTCAAAGTTTTTGGCTGCCCATGCTTCATTTTAAACTTAAAAGATTCTATTTCAAAGTTTGCAGCCAAAATTGATTGTGGTTATCACTTGGGATACTCAACCACTACTAAGGCCTACAAAGTGTTTAACACTAGGACTAAGACAGTGGAAGAGACTTTGAATGTGAAGTTCAATGAACTCTCTTAAATGAAAATCCCTGCAAATCCTGCAAAGTTATTTGATCTTGATAAATTTACTTTTGAAAATGTTCATGTCAAGACTAACAGTGCAGGTCTATCTCAAAATCCTCCATCAGACAATGGATATGAAATTATCATTCCACAACAAAAGTCTGCATCCATGGCTAGAGCAACAGATGTTCAAAACAGCTGTCAAAGCTCAACCACTGCTACCTCAACAGTTGTTGACCAAAGTAGCCCTTTAACCGCTGCTTCCACATCATTAAACACTATTGATAAAAATTCTCAAACAGTGGATAAAAATCAACATGTTTCCACACCACTTCCTCCTTTTCCTCCACCTCCATTTCAAGACCATGTTGGATCATCAAAGTCACCAACAGTGGTTAGCTCAGATGATTCACATCTGCAGCCCTCACCCTTAAATGCCATTGTTCCATACAAAGGAGATCTAATCTTCTTGAAGTCTCATCCACCTGACCAAATCATTGGCAACATCAGTGAAGGGGTACTCACAAGAAGCCACTCCCAAAACATCTATCTTTTTGCTGGTTTTCTATCACTCCATCAGTCAGTCAAGTACCAAGAGGCACTAAAAGACAACAGCTGGGTAGAAGCCATGCAAGAGGAGCTCCAACAGTTTTAAAGACAACAAGTATGGGAGCTTGTACCACTGCCAGAGGGTGTGAGTCCTATTGGCACAAAGTGGGTCTTCAAAAATAAAACTGATGAAAGGGGCATTGTTGTCAAGAATAAAGCAAGGCTTGTGGTTTAAGAGTTCAGACAGGAAGAGGGCATTGACTATGATGAAACTTTTACCCCTGTAGCAAGATTGGAAGCAATCAGATTATTCCTAGCCTTTGCTGTCAACCACAACATAAAGGTGTTTCAAATGGATATTAAATGTGCATTTCTCTATGGTAAGATTCAAGAAGAGGTATATGTTTGTCAACCTCCAGGCTTTGAGGATCCATTTAATCCAAATCATGTCTACAAGCTAAATAAAGCTTTGTATGGATTGAAACAAGTACCTAGAGCCTGGTATGAAACTCTCTCCACCTTTCTTCTCTCTATTGGTTTCACAAGAGGCAAAATAGACAAAACACTGTTTTTAAAATGGAGAGGGAAAGACTTGATGATTGTCCAGATTTATGTGGATGACATCATTTTTGGAAACACATGTTCCAAAATGTGTGAAGAGTTCAGAAAACTCATGACAGCTGAGTTTGAGATGAGTGCAATGGGTGAACTACAGTGCTTTCTTGGTCTCCAAGTAAAGCAACTGCAAAATGGAACTTTCATTCATCAAGGCAAATATGCCAGAGAACTTTTAAACAAATTTGAGATGAATGATTGCAAACCATGTAGTACACCCATAGCAACCACAAAAATAGTCATGTCTGATGAGAAGGATAATTTGGTTGATCAAACTCTTTATAGAAGCATGATTGGGTCTTTATTGTACCTAACTGCATCTAGGCTAGACATTATGTTTGCAACATGTGTTTGTGCAAGATCCCAATCAGCCCCTAGAAAGTCAAATCTTATTGCTGTAAAAAGGATATTCAGGTACCTAAAAGGTGCTCCCACACTTGGTATCTGGTATCCAGCTGATGGAAATATCAAGCTTTCAGGTTTCTCAGACAGTGACTTTGCTGGATGCAATACAACAAGGAAGTCCACTTCAGGAGGGTGCCAATTCCTAGGCAGTTGCTTAGTGTCTTGGCAAAGCAAAAAGCAAGCAGCTGTTTCAACATCCACTGCTGAGGCAGAATATATAGCTACTGCAAGCTGTACAGCCCAACTGCTGTGGCTTCAAAATCAACTGCTGGATTTTGGTATCACTGCCTTAAAGACACCTCTTATGTTAGACAGTCAGGCAGCAAAAAATATCATCAAAAATCCAGTTTCACATTCAACCACCAAGCACATTGATATCAGACATCACTTTGTGAGGGATTGCTATGAAAAATGTTTGATTTCTCTGCAGCATGTTCCAACTAAAGATCAGCTGGCAGATGTGCTAACAAAAGCTTTAGACACATCCACCTTTGAAAGCTTGATCTCTAGGATTGGCATGCTGAACATGGAATAACAGGCAAAATCCCGTTTTTCTATGAATAAAATCATTAAAATGTTTTCAGAAAATCAAAATTCCATCCTTAAAAATAGCTAAAAATGAAAATTTTCATTAAATCCTTAAAAGTCTGCCACAACCACTGTTTTGGTTCAAACATCTGTTCTGTTGATATTATCCACTGCTGAAAGTCAACCTCTGTTCCTTCATTATCCTTGTTAAATACAGTTGTCAAAAATCAGTGTTTTAACCCACTGATGACTATCCACTGATAGTTAAAAGTCAGCCACTGTTTTCACTTTTACCACTGTAAACCACTGATATTGACCATCAGTGGTTTCCTCAACAACTGTCTTCCATTACTCATCAGAGGTTGGCACGTGGACAGTATTTAGCCGTCAGATCTTTTGTAACCGCTGCCACGTCAGCATTCACTTTTTCACCCTATAAAACCCTGATCAAAACCCCAAACAGGGTTTTCACTGTCGAATCGAATTTAAAATTCCTTTCAAAAGAAGTTTCCATAAAATTCTCTCAACTCACTCATCTTCTTCATTCGCTCTCAACCACCTTCAATTCACCATGGCTCTTCTATTCAAAACTCCTCATAACTACCTGTGTATACTTGAAAAACCAAGTCAAAACACAACCTTTCACTCCGTGATTGATGCACTCTCGTCTTCAAAGTACAAAACTTTATTGACTTGCAATGCACCTATATACCTGGACATCCTTCGTGAGTTCTGGAAGAATGCACAACTTGAAGTTCAGGACAAAAAGCCCTGGGCTATTACTTCATCGATAAAGGGAATTCAGGTTGTTGTCACACCAAAAGACATTTCTAAGGTCTTTGAAATGAATGATCTTACAGGTAAAAGCTCTTTCCCAAAGACTGACTACCAAACTGATTTCATTGAGAGAGGGTATGAAGAAGAAATGAAAAAATATACTTTACAAAAGCGCAGTTTTCCACCTGCCATGAGGTTTTTGTTCCATACCCTCCTCATGTGTGTTTCAAATAAAACAACAGCCTTCAATGAAATACCATTGAAAATCCAATACCTGGGCTATGCTATAATGTCTGAAAGTGATTTTAACTACTCCTAGGAGATTTTCAATGATATGGTCAAAAATGTTAATAAAAAGTCATTTTTATTATTTCCAAGATTTTTAAGTTTTTATTTACAAAAGAAGATTCCAAAAGATAGTGCAAATGTGCTTATCCAAGGAAATCCTGTTCAAATAAACAGCCTATCTTCTGAAACCTTCACTAGGCTGTCAAAAACTTCAAAAACACAAACAGAGGCACCTGAGTAGAATTTAGCAGCAACAACTGCTCCTCAGGTCCCTGCTGTTGAGCCCACTGATCCAGGTGATCACAGTAGCAGACCCACTGCTGTGAAACCCACACCTAAAATCACCAAAAAGCCCAAACAGAAAAAATCCCAAAAGCCCCCCAAACCCTCCAAAAAGGTAACTCTGGAAGATGAGATCCTGGAGACAATACCTGTGACAACACAAAAGTCACCAATAACCACTGTTGCTACTTCCTCACAGCAGATGGAAGAAAGATCTCAACCTGAGCCTAAAACTCCTCCTGCATCCTCTCAAAAGGATCAGGTTGTATCCATAGGGACACCACATTATGAAGAAATGGATTCACTTGAATCTAACTTCCACAGCCCAGCTCCTGGGGAAAATTATCTTTCTACACCTATCCTCACTGCACAACTCCCACCATCAATGATACCTTTGTTGGATGCACTTGATATAGACCAGAAACAAATCAGTTCTTCTCAACCACCTGTCAATGAGAATATGCCTCAACAAGTGACTGAGTCTGGTCCCCCTATCTCTGCTAACCCACCAACAACTGAGGAGGTTACACTGCAGGAATTACCAGTAATTCCTGTCAGTAGTTCAAGTGGAGCAGCTACTACAGGTGTTAAATCCACTGATTTACACCTGGACAGTAGTTTCATTAGTAAGACTCCCTTGAAGGCAATTTCTTCTTTGGGAACCATAGTATCCACTGGTGTGTTTCCATTATACACTGGTGTGCTTAAAATGGTAACCTCTGCTGAAGAAAGAAGTCCCCAGTACCAAGAACAAGGGGCATCAGTGGATGACTTTTGGGAAACTTTCCCTAAGTCAACTGTTGATACAACCACTGCCAGTGGGAAATCAGATGATCCCATTTATTTGGGAAATGGTTTAAAATACAAAGAATTGACGGAGAGGGTTGACAAAATTGAAACATCTGTTGCAGATATCAAAAATATGCTGCAACAGGTGTTACAATCTCCAAAGGCCACACCTACTGCTGCAACATCTGCTCATTCTCCCACTAAGCTATGGAACTTATTTCAACCTATGCTTCTTCAACAAAGACAATATGATGATCAACAACATGAGATTCAGCTTCAAATGATCCGAAATGCAATGGAAGCTTGGTACAAGGATACACAAGCTGATATAAAGGCAATCAAGGCCCATTTGCTTCAAACCACTGGCACTGCTCCTCCTTCAATCATCTTTGTTGAAAAACCTGATGATGCCAAAAAGGGGGTGAAAAGGTAAAGAGGGAAAAGAAGGCCTATATATTAAACCAGATCCAATGTCTAAACTTGTGGTAGAAATCCCAAGGCCAGATGGTTCCAAAAAGGTTGATGAGACTCAAAATGCATTTGCTCAACTAAAGGCAAACATGAAAGAGTCTATGGGAATAAAATGGTTAAAAAGATTTGAACAAGAGAAGAAAGTTTTGATGGAAAAGGAAGAGCAGGGTACTTCTAAAACTAAAAGAAGACAGCCTACTAGAAAATCAAGCCAACCCAAAACCACACCTTCCAAAACCACCAAACATACTCCTCAAATCCCCAAAAATTCCTCTCATCAAACCTCCAAACCAACAGATGTTGAGACACCTGTTGTACCAACAGTAGTTGATACTTCAGTGGTTTCAACAAATGTTATTTCAACCACTGCCCTTACCATTTTACCATCCACCACTCAATCCACTGTCACACCACAAAATACATCTCCACCTCAAAAACCACCTGCCAAAGTGCAGAAGACAACAGTTGAGACATCAACAGTTGTAGTGACAACAGTGGTTGAAACACCAGTTGTTTCAACAGCTGTTAGTCAGTCACCCATCACCTCAAACACTCCTACCCAAGCCATAATTCTTTCTGCTCCAAAAATTAAAACAAAATCACCTTCTCCCAAAAAGGTGTATACAAGAAAAAGAAAGTTCCATGTGCATGATGATGACATACCAGCACCAATTCCAATATCATCCAAACCTTACAATGTGATTAAACCCCAACCATTTATTCCTCCAAAATTGGCCAAACCAATCAAAGACCCACAAGTACTTCAAGGATTTGATCCTGCTGATCTTGTACCATTAGCTGCCACCTATCCACTAGAACTGCATGCGGTGAAGGATGAAATGAAACAGTTCTATCTAGTGGATGACCCTTCAAAGAGAAAATTCCCTTCTCTGGCAGGTTTTAGAGATCCTAAAAACATGGATGAATATCTAAAACTAAAAACCAAGCAAGCTGAATGGAGGGCCAAATATGAATGCAAAGGGCAGGGTGATGGTGCCATCTCAAGTCGAATGCAGTTTTTGATCACCAAGGTTAAACAAATGGAAGACTATGCAAGAGACATGAGCAAAGAGATGTCCAACCTGCCTCCAGATGCTGACTTACAAGTAGATCTGAAAGAAGATATCATAAAATTGATCATGAGTGAAAAATTCTATCCTGCCAAAGCTGAACAATTCCAAGACTGGCTACTCATTGCTCTCAAAGCTGAACTTAAAAGAATTGAAAGAATAAAAAATGATCCAGGTATGAAAAGAATAGCACCAAACTGGAGCAAATTCAGTAAGAAAATTGCTGATCTTACCTTGGAATACAAAAGGAAGAGAGAAGAGTTGGGTGCAGCAGAATATGGAACAGCTAGGCAGATAGTAAGATGGTCAAAACAAAATATAGACCAGACCTACAAAAGACTGGAAGAGCTAAGGAAAAAGGACCCCACTGTTCCAAAGAAACCAGTCTACAAAACCACTGATAAGCCAAAACAACAGGTCCTCACTTCTGAACCACTGTTCACATCATTTGACACTTCTACCATTGAGCTAAACCAAAGAAAGAGGCAAAAAACAGACTGATGCAGAAGAAAAAGAACAAGAAGCTGTGTACTTTAAAGAGGCAATCAAAAGAATGGCTTTAGAGGATCCTGACTCCGCAAAACTTCAAGATATAGCCAAAAATGTTCTGAGCAAGCCTCCATCTCCAAACTCATCTAAAATAAAGACTCTCCCAAGAAACCCATTGAATTCAAAAATACTAAAGTGGAAGTATGATCAAAAGACCCACGTATTGACTCTGCTCAAATCCAATGGTGAGGTGAAGCACATATCAAGGGAAGAAGCACTTGGCCTGGATGTAGAAGATCTACAAGATCTCCTTGAGCTTACACTGTGCAGGGATTAGGATGATGAGGATTCCATGAACTTTGAATTACAATTCAAAGGGAAAGTTAAGGAACTCCTGATGAGGCAATAAAAATCCAGAATAATGAAGAGTTTTGGCATCATCTGTTCCAGGGGGAGATTGTTGGGATTGAACCCTACTAAAGGAACAGTTGATAAAGCCAAAACTGGATCAGATCAGTGGATCCAGAATAAGCAGTTGTTTGTACTTAGTCTTTCCCCTTGAAAGTGGCCTAACATCTGATAACCTCTAAGTACTACCCTTCACAACAACTGCTGATGTCTAAAGACTGTTGAAGATAAAGCACTGATGCTCAATCTGCTGATATGGGTCAAGTACTGCTGAAGACACAAAGCACTGCTGGAGCTATAATAGTGGAATGAAGAAGCAGTAGTTTACTTTATTCATTGTATTATATTTGTAATCAGTAGTTAGACAAGCAGTGTTTGTAATAGCCAGTGGTTAGAGGTTGTTAGGAGGTTAGATGTCACTTTCATGGTGACGTCAGCCAAAGATGCTCAGTGGTTTGTTCTATATTATAAATAGAACAGTACCCTGTACTGTTCTATTAGCTCTCTTCATCACAAAGTCATTCTGTACGAACAATCGCTGTGAGCTCAGGCTGAGGGGGAGTTTAGTGCATGCATAATTGATTATTGATTATTGTAATAAATACAATCATTCGATTACGAGATAAACATGTTTGCTGAAAACTATTTCTTCCATTGATTGTGTGTTGAAAGTTTGTTTCATATATTTCCACTGCAATTTACTCTGTTTCATCTTCATTTTAATCAAACAAACACAATCAAAAGCAGAGCCAGCCCAATGGGCTTCCAACCCTAGGCTTAGTTCTAGGACCACCCAAAATGAAAGGCCTCCAAATTTTTGGATGGTTCTTTGTATACTAGGCCCATTTTCTTTATTTTATACTAAACAATAATAAGAAGCCCAAATAAATAAAGCCTAGTGAATAAAAGGCCCAAAAAACTCGCTTGTCTCGGTCTCCCACAAAATTGACGAACAGAAACGTCGCGTATCTCGGTCTCGTCGAGAAGAAATAATGAACGGCCGCTTTGTAGGTTGGAAAATGGAAATCACGCTGTCTTCCCCTCAATCGTCGCCTCAATCCCCTCGATTGCCATTGGTTACAGGTATTAATATCAGTTCTTGATTTGATTTGATATACGTTCTCACTTCTCGATTTGAATTGAATCATTGATATAAGTTCCTTGTCTTCTTGATTTGAATCGTCGATCAGTTTTCGATTTGTATTGATATAAGTTCCTTGTCTTCTTGATTTGAATCGTCGATAGTTCTTGTCTTCTTGATTTGTGGCAGACGTGGTCCCGTGGTTTATCTGTTCTCGGAATTCAGTGGGCAGTGGCATCGAGTCTCAACACTCAGATTCTCGGAACTCGGAAGTCAGTGGCACAGCCGCACAGGTTAGATATTTGATTTTTTTTCCTGAATCAAGTTTTGTTTAACAGTTTATTCTTCTTTCATAGTTTGCTATTTTTCTGAATAAAGTTGTTGTTTAGGGAATTAGGGCTTATTATCCATCTCTTAAATAGATTTATATTTTAGCAATGTCAAATCGAATTCGATCTTTTGAATCCGGTCATTCAAAAAGGCTAAAAAAACGTAAACAAGATGCTTTAATCGAATCACAAAAGGGAGCACTTCTAAAATTTTGTACACCTACAACAAGTCAACCTACAAACGATAGTGATACACCTACAAATAATGAACCTACAAACGATAGTGATACACCTACAAATAATGAACCTACAAACAATATTGATACACCTACAAATAATGAACCTACAAACGATAGTGATACACCTACAAACGACGAAAAACCTAGGAATGATGAATTTACAACCGATGAAATACCTATAAATTTTGTTAATCCAAGTCAATGGAATAATATTAGTATTGATCTAAGAGATATACTCGTAGAAAAAGGTCCGATTAAAATTCATGATTACGATTTTCCACAAGATGAAAACTCAAGAAGCTTTAATACATCTCACTATATGCGAACATTACCAAATGGTGAAACGCTAGAAAGAAAATGGTTGATTTATTCTATAGATTTAGATAGAGCGTTTTGTTTTTGTTGTAAATTGTTTAACGTGAATCAATGTACTAGTAGCTTAGCTAAAGAAGGTAATAACGATTGGAAAAATATTAGTAGTAAATTAAAAGAACATGAAAAAAGTAAAGTACATATCAACAATATGAGAACATGGATGGAATTAGAGATAAGATTGGCGAAAAATAAGACAATCGATAAACAAAATCAAAATCAAATAAATAAAGAAAAAGAACATTGGAGAAATGTGCTAAAAAGAATTATTGCCCTTGTAAAGAGTCTTGGTACACATAATTTAGCATTTCGTGGGACAAATGAACAATTGTATGAAGAAAACAATGGTTTATTTTTAGCCGGTATTGAGATGATTGCAGAATTTGACCCGATAATGCAAGAACATGTTAGACGCATACAAAATAAGGAAATTCATAATCATTATCTTGGACCCAGAATGCAAAATGAACTAATACATTTATTATCAAATGAGGTCAAAACAAAAATTATTAAAAAGGTTAAAGAAGCTAAATATTTTTCAATTATTCTTGATTGCACACCCGATATAAGCCACAAAGAACAAATGTCCATTATCTTACGATGTTTAGATATTTCACCAACTTCAATTGAAGTTAAAGAATACTTTTTAGAATTTTTAATAGTGAATGATACAACCGGTAAAGGTCTTTTTAATTATATTATTGAGGAACTTAATAGAATAGGACTTAATGTGGATGACATTAGAGGTCAAGGTTATGATAATGGTTCGAATATGAAAGGAAAACATAAGGGAGTACAAAAACGATTGTTAGAAGTTAATCCTAGAGCCTTTTATGCTCCATGTGGTTGTCATAGTTTAAATTTAGTTATTTCTGATATGACTAGCGCTTGTGACAAAGTTCAAGATTTTTTTGGAACCATACAACATATTTATTCTATTTTTGCACCATCCACTAAAAGATGGAAAATTTTACAAGATAATATACCTTATTTAACTCTTAAATCATTATCACAAACACGTTGGGAAAGTCGATTAGAAAGTGTTAAAGCAATTAAGTTTCAAGCTCCAAAACTAAGAGATGCATTAATGGATTTGTATCGTGATAGTACCGAGGCTAATGTTAAAAGCGAGGCTAAATCTTTAGTTGAAAATGAGTTGGAAAATTTTGAATTTTTATTAGTGATGGTTATTTGGTATGAGGTTTTACATGCTATCAATGTAGTTAGTAAAAACTTACAATCAAAAGATATGTGTATTGATATTGCTATAAAACAACTAGATGGACTTATTATTTATTTTAAAAAGTTTAGGGATGAAGGATTTGAAAATGCTATGATTGAGGCTAAAGAACTTGCTTTAAAGATGGGCATTGAACCTAGTTTTCGTGAAAAACGTGTTATTCGTAGAAATAGAAGATTTGATGAAAATGTTGATAATGAGACTTTGAAAACTCATATTGATTGTTTTAGAACGGATTACTTTTTATACATAGTAGATCAAGCTAGTGTTTCACTCGAAAGTAGATTTGCTCAGTTTAAAGAGTTCGAACAAATTTTTGGTTTTTTGTTTAGTATAAAAAAGTTAAAATCTTTAAATCATAAAGTTTTAAAAGAGAAGTTCATTTATTTGGAAAAGTTTTGGAACTATGATAATCATATTGATACTGATGGTTTAGATTTATTTGAAGAACTAAAAATGCTAAAAGAAATTATACATGTAGAATCTGACACACTTACTAATATATTAACTTATATCAAAAACTTTAATTCTTTTCCAAATGCATATATCGCCTATAGAATTGTGTTAACCATTCCTGTAACCGTTGTTACCGCAGAACGTAGCTTTTCCAAATTAAAACTAATAAAAAATTACTTAAGATCTACAATGTCACAAGAAAGATTAAACGGTTTAGCTATTATGTCAATCGAAAAAGATTTTTTAGAAGAACTTGATTACGATAATTTCATCAAACAATTTGCCTCGGTTAAAGCTAGAAAAGTATATTTTATTTAAACATATACTATAATTATAGAAAACACATGACTTTCAAAAAAAAAAATTAACTACGCCAATTATAAACTTTTTAGTTTATAATTGTCGGTCCCAAGCCCGGAAATGATAATTTTGCAAAAGGGCCACCACTTCGTAGTTCGATTAGGGCCTCCGAAAACGTAGGAACGGCTCTGATCAAAAGAAACTCAGATCCTAACAATTCCATAGATGAATTTACTCTTCTACCCTTATGGTGTCTTAAAATATTATACTATTTACTATTCTACCCCTCGTAAATACCTTGTACTCATTTGTACATGTTGTTTCAGAAGTTATACGCCATGTAAAATTACGTTTGTGTACGTTACTTTTCCTTTATATAGTATTATAGATATTGATTCCTTTTTAGAGGTGATAGTTTCGATTCATTTTCTTATGAACAGGTCAACTTAGGTTATGCACTAGTTCATAGTTGTTAATAGCGAGCATATCGATCGTTATAGCGCGCTACATAGCGTATAGGTCTAGGCTCGCTATTAGGGTTGTACCGATAGATAGCGATAATAGCGACGGTTTATTTATTTATTTTGTTTTTTAATACAAATAGCAATTAATTATAGCTGGATTTTAGGCCTTTGTAAATATACATGTAAAATAGCATATATTATACCAGGGTAATTTGATATAATATACATATAAATTTCTCTTAATTTTTTTCTAGTATATCACTATTTATAAAATAGCCACCCGCTATTCGTTGTGTAGCATATAGGCACCTTACTGATATTTGTTGCTATTTGCCATTAACAACTATGCTCTAGGGTTGGTAGGTAAAAAAACTATAAAAAGGAAACGTGTCAGTTTAAGAAAAGTTTATGTCATCTATTATCTTATACTTATTTAAGTTGGCTGCATAGTTGTTAAAAACCATCGCCTCTTGCGCCTAGGCCCATTTTTCTGGCGAGGCGAGGCAATTGCGCTTTAAGTCGAGAAAATTGCGCTTTAACTCTGCAGGTGATGGTTCAGGCGCACATTCTGGCAAAATTCCTAGATTTCGGAGAGTTTCCGGCTAAATTCCGACAAGATTCTAGCCAAATTTATACTTTTAATCAAGGAAAACTACTTTTCTACACTAATACACTAATATTTTGGTACTAATTAGACTTTGTCAGTTGTTTTTGTTCCATACGGGCCGTATAACAGTATACGGCCCGTATACACCATGTGTAAATAAGTTTGCCTGGTCGTATACAATGTATACGAACGTGTATACGGGCCGTATACTCTTATACGGCCCGTATGGAACGAAAAATTTGATTTTTCAAGTATTTAAGGGATTTAAGGTGTAAATCACACTAGATATTTTACAGTCGTGAGGTGCTCAAACCTTTCTAAAAGTAGAAAAAAATAAAACATTAACAAGTAACAAAGATTGAAGAACAAGAAAACGTGTTGTATGACTGTAATAAAACGGAAGCTATCAACGCGGAATTACGGGCATGGTGTTATTCTTTATTTAATATTTATAGAATAAAAAGAAGGGTGAGGCATTTGATGAGAGTTGTAAGGAGTCTGAATAAAACGGAAGCTATCAACGCGGGATTACGGACATGCGTTTAATTCCCAACATACTTGTTTTGTCACGTACATTTCGTAAGAAACTTTTCGTGCACTGAACCTTCACCTCCAATCATTTCATGGTCAAATCACACACTATAAAGTTTAAACTTATCGTGTGTTGCAGTTTGGGAAGATGGCCGAATAGAGATCTGAATAACAAACTGTGGAGAACTTGTTTGCGTTATCTACCAACAATCTGTTCATTATCTGTTGTTGTCTAAAACAATATCAATTAACGTTCAGTTGTGTACACAAATTCATCACCGGTTTCTACAGCACAAGCACATACACAGGATTGTGGATTTTCTTGAGTCGTCGGGAAAACTTTTACTCAGGGGAGGGTGAGTAGTATGAGTCTGAGTCTATTGGTTAAAAGATGTAGAAGAGTTTGTGTAGAGATCTTTACGTACAAATTTGCATCATCCTTACGGTTACAAATGAAGCGTTGGGATTTAAGGGTTTATGAGTAAAAGATGTTAGTTTCTTGACAGTATGGTTTCTCGACAAATGAAGTATTATCTGTCCTTGCTGCCTCTTTGGTTGGTAAAAGACATAGGATGGTTTCTAATACAGGCTCTTTGTCAGTTGTGGTTGATTTATAGGAGGAGGTTATGAAACGAATATATGTTTATACGAACATCCTTATTTTGTCACGTTCTGCGAAAAAAAACATCATTTGTTCATCATTGTTCTTGAAGATGAAGATGAAGAAACGAGGGTTTATTCTCTTTAATCTATTAGAATGATCCTTGACTTGAATTTGTGATGATTCAAAACATTCCGAATAACTAGCATAACCCGACAATCACAAGTTGTTGATCTTTGGGTGGTGATTTACTCCCAAACAAACCGTGCCCACCTTGACCAGAATAGATAAGCGTATCACTCGATCCACTGTCAAGATAATATTAGCAGAACCCGACATACTTGACAGTGGTACCAATGTCAAGTCAAGTTGAGCTTCCTGATGCAATTTTCACAGTGGTACCAATGTCCTACTACTACAATCCTTCCAACGCCTGACTCATATCGTCCGTTCAAGTTGAGCTTAAGTTGTGTACCCTTCAATCTTCTTGAGTATTTTTCTAACTTTATGCTTGCATCCACTACAGTGAATATTAAGTTTGAGTGAAAGAGTTTGGAAACCGGACGGAATCTACGAAGAAACTGTTGGAATTTGTGGATTTCGGTTGGTTCAGAAACTTAACAAGAGAAGCAACTAAAAAAATACAATTGATTTCTCTTCCGGTTACCAGGCCTATCATCTCCGTCTACGTTTGGTTTCCTCAACGAACTACCTATTACAGCACTGTATGAACCTGTGTTTTGTAAATAGCCTTTGTTCTTCATTTATTGGATCGTTCTAATAGATTAAAGAGGTTTTTACCATTTTTTACCATATGTATACGGGCCGTATACCGTTTATACGGCCGTATACTCTCGGTTAAAAACAAATTTACCGATCGTATACAATGTATACGATGATTATATACGGGCCGTATAACAATATACGGCTCGTATACTATGGGTAAAAAATGGTAAAAAATGGTAAAAAAATGGTTTATTCTCTTTAATCTATTAGAACGATCCTTTTCTTGAGAACCTGATTCTGATTTAAACAATGGAATTTGTGGATCAACAGAAATAACTGAAAATAACTCGCCATTCAATACAAACTCTTCTGAAAGACAAGAATACAACGTTCATGTATCACAAGGAATGACCGATCTAAGGCAGAGAACCTGATTTAGATACACAGTATGGTTTCTTGACAGTATGGTTTCTCGACAAATGAAGTATTATCTGACATCATGTGTTCATCATTGTTCTTGAAGATGAAGATGAAGAAACGAGAGTTTGTTTTGAGAAATTAACAAGGTAAACCTGAATTTTCAGATTTTTAGACACTTACTTGAACATGAGTCTGAGTCAATTGTGGTTCGTGAATGCTTCGATTTCAACAAATCTTTCAAGGTCTTAAGTGATGGACAACTGGTTCAAACTCCTTTAATGTGAGATTCTTCAAGTTGAACCGTTAGTAATGCTAGATGTCATTTTAGACACTCACTTGAACCGTTAGTAATGCTAGATGTCATTTTGGCTGAACCTTAAAGTTGTTGATACATATCGTCCGTTCAGTTGTGTACCCTTCAATCTTCTTGAGTATTTTTCTAACTTTATGCTTGCATCCACCACAGTTAATATTAACTTTGAGTGAAAGAGTTTGGAAACCGGACGGAATCTACGAAGAAACTGTTGGAATTTGTGGATTTCGGTTGGTTCAGAAACTTAACAAGAGAAACAACTAAAAAAATACAATTGATTTACTCGGTCGAATAATGGCCAATAATCCGTTCATAATCGTCGACGACGTCACTGGGGTTTTTTCTCTTCCAGTTACCAGGCCTATCATCTCCGTCTACATTTGGTTTCCTCAACGAAGAACCATCAGCCATTATCAGCCATTTTTCCTTTGGTTTCTGGTTGATTTTGAGGGTGAGGGTTTGGATTTGACTCAAAGTTAACACTCTGATTCAGATCCAGGAAGAAGATGTTTAGTAGTGTTTGAGAAACTAACAAGGTAATGCTAGAAGTTTTTACCATTTTTTACCATATGTATACGGGCCGTATACCGTTTATACGGCCGTATACTCTCGGTTAAAAACAAATTTACCGATCGTATACAATGTATACGATGATTGTATACGGGCCGTATAATATTATACGGCTCGTATACTATGGGTAAAAAATGGTAAAAAAATGGTTTATTTTCTTTAATCTATTAGAACGATCCTTGTCTTGAGAACCTGATTCTGATTTAAACAATGGAATTTGTGGATCAATAGAAATAACTGAAAATAACTCGCCATTCTCTTGCACCTGTATACGTTGATCTCGTTGTTGGAAACTCCTTTAATGTGAGATTCTTCAAGTTTGCACATTTTGAGAAAATACCAATGTGTTTGTCAGCTTTGTCAACACACAAAGTGACAGAATGAAGATCCAATGTTGTTAATGTTGGAAACATGATCGAACAGAGATCTGGAGAGTTGATGCAATTTTCCAAGCATTTTATCGTGTGTTGTAATTTTAATGAAGCAATGAAGATTGAATATGCAAACCGCATCCGTCTTCTGTTATGATTCGTAACATTCCGAATAAACTAGCAGAACCCGACACGTCTTCTGTGATGATTCGAAACATTCCGAATAACTAGCATAACCCGACAATCACAAGTTGTTGATCTTTGGGTGGTGATTTACTCCCGAACAAACCATGCCCACCTTGACCAGAATAGATAAGCGTATCACTCGATCCACTTACATTCGAATAACGCTAAGAATCCACAACGCTTATGGCCAGATTCTTTCCTTCAATCTTGGCAAAATCAATGCCTGCTTGTTTTATTATCACGAAAGTACTGAACAACCGAGATAACAGCTCCGATATTTATCACCAACTCATCTTTAGTATTGTTTGTTTGAGAACCTGATTCAGATACACAACGGTCTCTTTGCTTCGTCCACTAGAACTATTTGTGTATGCATTCTTTTGGTAGTTAACAACGCTAATTAGAAAAAAATCTGTAAAATTAATCATATCGATTGCTATAACAGGATGGATGTGACACACATAGATAGATAAGCTGTCACAGTTGTCAAGACTATTTGTCGGGTTTCCAATGCTCACACAGGGTGATAAACAACGCTGATACACGTAACATCTAGTTATATTCAGATTTAAACAATGCCCGCCTCAACTGAGATAACGGACATCCATCAAGCTCAAAAAGAAAACTTGTGTTTCCCATAGTCACAAAAGATTGCGGTTTGTATTTCGCATAGCCACCGTTTCCGTCGTAAAAAACGGTTGCGGTTTGTATTTCGCATAGCCATCGTTTCCGTAGTAAAAAACGGCTGGGTTTGCACATTCAATCTTCAATACTTCATTAAAATACCACTAGTTGAAGAACCCGACACGTCTTCATGTAATAGAGAATGTTTTAGAAATTGAAGGAAAATGAAAAGATTTGTTGAAATCGAATTTGACAACTATGACAGCTTATTAAAAGTATCGTGTGTTGTAGTTTGGAAAGATGACCGAACAGAGATCTGAATAACAAACTATGGAGAACTTGTTTGTGTCAGGTTCTTCTGCTAGTTACTCGGAATCGATAAATAACCAACACGAAGATCTCTGCGATCGCTAAGGTTTTCATCAACGGACTGATCGGTAACGTTACTCTACCTGTGCTCCGATTTAAGCGGCATGTTCCGATCAACGTTTATCGACATTGTTAAAGGTGATGAAGAGTTTAGAAACCCTAGAATGATTGTGTTTTTACGGGAATAAAACGTGATACTTGAAAAAAAGCCAATATATACGTCCCGTATATAGTTATACGGCCCGTATACATGTGGTAACATCAAAACCCCACAAAAATAAATCAATTGAGCCGTATACGTTTTACAAATCGTATACACATGTATACGACCCGTATAACTGTATACGGGCCGTATATAATAAAACAAAAAAAACATTCCCTGCGCATTTTTCTATTCAAAAACATTCTATACGAGCCGTATAATTGTATACGGCCCGTATACAATAGGGGATGTGAAAATAAGATATAAGGTATGTGGGAATAAATGAGATATTCTCTCACCACCTGTACTGATCGGAGCGCCTTTGAACACTCGAGAATCATGTAAACCTTCCATAGCCAAAAGAAATAAGAATGGAGATAGCGGATTGCCTGTCTTAAACTACGTTGCATAATAAATTCAATTACCATTCCACTCTTTTACCTTTTTTACTACGTAAAACATACGTTACATTCTTTTCCCATAATATTCAGTTGCATTCTTCCAAGAAGCAGCCATAAGAGGTTTGGAGGTTTCATTGAACACCAATAACCAGAATACTATCTTATGATATGGAAATATGAACTTGGTTTAAAAAAGTGAGAAGCGCACTAAATCGACAGAGTCTATGCCCGAGGCGCAAAGCACAAACGTGCATTGCTTTTCGTACGTGTGGTGCAAGGTGCTTATATACATTTTTATAAATTAGCTATAAACTATACTACAAGATAAAAAAATATATATTCAGTTTTATATATAAATAATCTAATGTGCAACCTAAAAAGCTATATGTACAAGCTAAAGAAACATAAAACCTTTAAAAAGTAAATTACGTGACAAATAAATGATAAACATATAAGTTTGGGGTTAACTTTAACAAAAACTATAAGATTTAGGATGAAAAATGTAATAAAAAAATTATCTTAATAAAACCAAATTGGCTCGTTTACCCGTGCCGCGCGTTGCGGTGGCAACGCCATTTTTAGGACTTCGTTACATGTGATACAATGATGACATTAGCCAGGGGCGGATCTACACTTCTTCGGGGGGTTCCCGGGAACCCGTTTGGTTCGTAATTTATAGTGTTAATCTATATACAAAATTCAAAAGGAACCCCTTAATATTTTCTAGGGGAACCTCTTAAACAAATCTGTAGGCTGGTGTAGTGGTAATTGTGTGCTTTTCTTAATAAGAGGTCTCAAGTTCGAAACCATTTAAACCCGTTTTCCTCTATTTTTTTTTGCGTTTTTTTCTTTTTTTTTTTAATTTAAAAACAAATTACTTCTAGGGTTAACTTTAGTTATGTCTGCAGTCTTTGCTCCTTTCTTTACCAAAACAAAAACTCAAAACACGCTCCAGCACCACAGTCCACAGCCCTCGCCGGACTACAGAGCCACCGTCTTCTCCGCCTCTCTCAGTTTTTTGACCGATTTTGATACCTGGTAAGTGGTAGCTAAACCCTATATTTTGTAAATTTTACATTATAGTGGAATTGTAAATTGTTAAATTTTCTAGTTAGTAGCTACTGTTATAGAATAATGATATGATTATGTGATTGTGAATTTGTGATTGTAAGAAATATTCTTTTATGCATACGATTTTCTTAATTTCATTGTGTTATTGTTAGTTTTTTTTGGGTAAATGAGCTTTCTAATGCTATAATATTTGTAATCTTTTAAAACTTGTGTTTGATATTTAGGTAAATTTGTAATCTTTTGAAACTTGTGTTTGATATTTAGGTAGTATGCAAAGGGGAATTCCAAGTTTTTTCCAAAGACAACCATCAAATGTTGAATCATCATCTTCAAATGGGTAAACCATTGAAAATAGATACGGATAATCTTCCATGGGATCCTTCCGAGAGGAAACCAATTTCATCTTATCACCCTAGTCAAAAAGATGAAATTAGACGGACATATTTGCTTAGAGGTCCATGAAATTAGACGGACAAGAAAAAACATTGATTATCAATTGGTTTATCGATTAATGAAGTTGTCACTAGTTTTACCGGTTGCAACGGCAAGCGTTGAAAGAAGTTTTTCTTCAACGAAGCATGTAAAGACGGAATTACGTAATAGGATGGGTGATGGATACATGAACGATTCTTGCATTTGCTACGTTGAAAGAGAGTTTTTACAACAAGTTTCTATCGAGAATGTAATGCAACGTTTTCAAAAGATGAAACCTCGTAGGGAACAACTTTAGGTATGCTTTTTATTTTATTCGTAAAGACTATCTTATTTATGTTTCGTGTTTTTAAATTTATCATGACGATGTTTCTTTCATTCTTGTATCGTATTTTTATTATGTTATGAACTTTACCCGACCCGAATCGTCGAACCGTTCCGTATTTTTTTTATGTTCGGACACTTAGAAAAGTGAACCCCTTGGAAAAAATTCCTGGATCCGCCACTGACATTAGCGTGTGGTATCCACACGTGATGTGATGTGTTTTTCACTTTGTTACACACATTACATTAGTTACATAACATGGCTGAGCATAAATAAAAAGTATAATATCTCTCACAATGTGGTGTCAAGTTGTAAAAGTAATTTAAACAAAAGAATTGAAGTTTTAGAGAAGAGAAGAGAAGAGAAGAGAAGAGGAGAAGGTGTGAAAGTATTAAGTAAAAAATATATCAGGGATAAAAGTTGTTAAATAACAAAAGTTAGAGATCAATCACTCACTTGCCAAAAGATTAGGATTGAATGTGTAAGGTTTGTAAAATTAAGGGTTAAAAGACAATTTTCAAACCATGATCCACTCACATAACTAGGGATGGCAATGGGTCGGGTTCGTTCGGGTCGGATATTGGTAATCCCATACCCGTACCCGGTTGTAAAATCGTGCCCCATACCCGACCCAATATCCATCGGGTACCCGGTATACCCGCGGGTGTCGGGTATACCCATTAGTTTGTTAAAAGATATACATTGTGATTTCCAAATACATTTTTACTATTATAATTATTATATAATTTTATTTATGCAACAACTATTATAAATTAAAATATACATTACATACATATAAGTTTTATCATAAATTAATAATAACTTTATAATATTTATACACTTATATATATATACTTCACAATAAACAAAATATAAATACTATCATCAAATACATATGCTAAAAGAAAATTTATTTTTTCACATTATAAACATACTAAAATAAATCACTAATAGATAAGGGTTAATGGAAAAATAAAAAATATAAATTAAAAACTTCGGATATATGATGGGTATATAGTTCGGGTAAACGGGTATGTGGTTTCGGGTAACGGGTCGGTATCACCTAATCCCATACCAGACTCATACCCGCGAAAATTTTTAAAGCTAATCTCATACCCGACTCAATACCCGTCGGGTATCGGGTATACCGGTGCCATTTGTGTCGGGTTTCGAATATACCCGTCGGGCTTGGCTATTTTTGCCATCCCTACACATAACATATATTAATATTTTAAAATCAAAGTTATATGTGATAACTATGTATATACGTATATAATAACAAAAAAAAAGGAAAGGGTCAAGAGCAAAATACAAGTATTTAAGTATTTATTTCATATTTATTGGTACAATTTAAAATATTAAAAAAGTAAAAAAAGAAGCCTGTGAAAAGAGGAAGCTGGTTAAGTTGAATGAGGGAAAAAAAACCCTAAACCGTTGAATGAAGAATCGAACTCGCACCTTGCATATGAACATACAAAGGCCAAACCACCAAGACACACTACAATCCTTGTTTAAAACTTGGATAAAAAAATACATATATAAAGATAAAAAACCGAGAGATTGGTTGGTGGCAAGGCCACCGACCATCCTTTTTAACTTGCATATGCATATTCTTTTTCTCTTGTGGACAAAAGTACCATTCCCACTTGATTCTTCCATAGACACTTGTCACTCTATTGTGGTTTCTTACACTTTTCATTTTTAAACTCCTTTGTATTATAACTCAACCCTGGTTTATAAATATCACGAGTTTGAGATTCGCAAAACACTATTAACTTTATAACAAATTGGTTTATAAATATTACGAGAAAAAAAACTTAGAGGAAATCTTTCATCGAAAAGTAACACTCAGGTGAATTCAAGTAAAAATCAGGGCGATTGCACAAATTAGGAAGTGATCAACCTAAGTGGAAAACAAAAGAGTAAACTTCAATTAATTTGAGTCTCTGAAGAAAGAGCTCGTTGTTAAGTTGCGTCCCTAAAATGAAAATTTCGACCAATGAGTCCCTGACTTATAAATCGTTGCATGTGTTAACGAGTCTCGACACACTAAGTTTCATTCTCTCTCCTATTGGCTATCTAAACATTCCATTCAACACTTCTGACTCGTTTCTTGCAAACCTAAAAACGTTAACTCTACTCTAAACCTTAAACTTCTTAAGCAAGGCAAGATCCAAAGTCCTAAAGTACATGTAATCCATATGTATAATGGTCACTTTCAGTTCCAAGTATTAATAAGAGAGAAATATATGGTAAGACAATAGCACAATAATAAGACAATGTGGTGCTAACCTCTGTTGGTTTATTTTCGTTTTATATACTATTCACACAACTAATCTTCGAACTAAAAATAACCTATCTTTTTTTTATTTGGAATGTGACTTTCTATGTACTGGACCTATTGGTCACCGGGTTCATGTCAAAGACATTCCCCCGTCAGCCCCGCACTCTCGGACGCGATGTTCGATCGGGCCCCGGCCGCCGCGCAAGCTGACTTCCGCCCGGAAACCATACTGCCCGCACACGAGAGACTCGCTGGGGTAACAGCTGGGTAAAACCGGGTTACCCTCAAGACCGCACCATGCCTCGGTAGGATACGATCCATCATTGAGACATCCCCCCCCCCCTTCAAGTCCCGCTTACGTGGCGGTGACGCGACGGCATATCTCCTTAGGGATGAGACTCTCCGTACCCTCCAGTCTTAAAGCCGGTAGATTTGTCAAGGCAAATAGGTATCTTAACACATTAAAGGTAAAATTGACATTTCTGATATATGTCAGCTTCACATAAAAGTCACATCAAACTTTTTTTCCCTTGTCTTAGACATGAAGGTATGGTATGGGGAGGATGGGCCGCCACGTCACCGGGAGTGAGGATTGGCCTAAAGGGGATGGACCAAGGGGAGGAGGATGGGGCTAAATATATATATGTATGTATGTATAGGTATGCGTGTGAAGGAGAGGGCCGGCGAGATCGTCTTGTGGGCGACGGAGAGGACGGGACGGAGGGGAGGGGGGCGGTGTGGGGGTGCGGCGCCAGGGCTCGCCGGGGCAAGGCCGGCCCCCATACCTTCCAGTCTTATTCAACAAAAAAAAAAAATCCTTTCTTTTTTTCCATCATAAAATCCACTTGCATTTTACCTTTTCACATTTATTTGTTATTTTTATTTCACTTTATTTTATTGTTAAGAGCATTCACATAGTAAAATCCACTTACATTTAAAATCTGACATTAGATATTGAGGTGAAGATTTGTAAAGTTCTGGATTATAGATGCTTTTATTATAAACTAGCCATATCATAATAATATCATAATATAAACTAAAATTCCATATTTTTATTTAACTTAACAAGTTAATATAATACAAATCCTTTAACTTTATAATATGCATGAATCACTCACTCTCTCACTCACATGCCTATTCATATATTTCTAATCAACTTTCTAACGGTTTATTTAAAATTTAAAAACCATCACGAGTCCTCTAGCTACAAGTATTTAATTTCCACCTATAGTAGGTCCAGGTGAGTTTTCTTCTCTAGATCTAGGGTTCGAGTCTAGGTGATAGGGGTTTCTCACTGAGAGGTTTAAATTGGTGATCTATTGTGCGAGTGGGCTCTCTAGCGTGGACCCGATTAACACAACATATGCTATATCTCCCAACATTTGTGAATAATTTACACCTTTCAAAAAAAAAATTAATTTAAAACTTAAAAAGTAACCACTTAGAAAATAAAATACTTAATGTTTGCTTGTGTAAATTAAAAAGATAACGTGTGTTTAATGTGACGACATTTTTTTGGTTTTCTTTATTCTTTCTCATCATAGTGTGTCATCCTGATCAAACTCTCACCGCATTCCTGTTGCAACGCCGTTTAAATTAAAGACTGCATGATATATATTAACCCTTCTATATACACTGTATAACAAATTTAATTCTCTTTTTTTTATCAACCTATTATAGTTAAAACCAACTTTAACTCAAGACAAGTTTGCTTAACCATGTTATTTACTTATTAACATTGTTGACTTGTTGTTTAGATTATAGCCTAAATGGTCTAATATTTTTTTTTTGAAAAATAAAAACTTTTTTTTATTCAAATCTATATTCTAATTTAAACAAAAAATTTACATCGAGATAGTTGGTAAACGGGCAACAAACTGCGCCGCTACATCTTTTTTAATAGCAAAAGTAAGTCTTTTAAAAACAATGTCCATAGATCTCGGGGTCATAACATTACTATGCATGACCCTTTGAACTCGACTTTTACTATGAATCAACCGATATTCCAAATAACGACAACATCCTCCTACAACCTCGCCGCGAAGCGCGGACTCATATAGTAGTTATTTTACATTCATAAGTATGTATAGAGAACGATTTTTGGTGATATGTAAATTTGTAAATATCTTGTTCGTTTTTTACTAAAACAACGGTAACAATATCCTTGAAGCAAATCCTGAGGCCTTTAATATCGATGGGACCATTCGCCCGTATGCTTATTATTCTGCTTGCATTATTTCATGATTTGACAAGTAGAAAATTTGTTTGGTAAAAAATAAATTGTTAATCTACCCTGGTGTTCATCGAATCGAATATCGAATTTTTGAATTATTCGAATAATTTTTATTTTCCCTTGAATTCGTATACGATTCGAATTCGATTAAAACTTATCAAATTCGATTCGAATTCGAATAAAAAACCAAATTCGTATTCTAGTAAAAATTCGAATTCGAATAAATTCGATTTGATTCAGATTCTTTAAAAACATGTAATAACTATCAAAATGAAACATTAATTTTAAAGCAACCATAAAGTATGATATCACATTAAAAAGTTCCAAATAAAGTACTATAAGTCTAAAATTCAAAAAGAGAAGTCGGGAATAACTACTTAGGTTAGAAATCTATTGATAGATTTGTTACTTAGGTATTAGTTATGGGCCATGTAGTGGGTTTGATAATTGATAATTTTAATACTTGAAATAAATTTTGAAAATAATTTATTGTATAGCCTAATAAAAGTTATATATGTATTATATATAAAAATAATAAATAAAAATGTATAATTTTTATTCGAATTTCGAATCGAATCGAATTTGAAATTATAAATTCGTATTCGATTTATTTAACTCGAATTGAATCGAATTCGAATTATTATAATCGAAACGAATTCTTGATAAACGAATCGAATTTAAACGAATTTCGAATTTTTCGAATTCGAAACGAATTCTGAACACCCCTATATATATATACATATAGACTAGGAACTAAATCTGGACAAAACACATTTTCCGGGATACACAAACTCGGACAGACCTACATATATACTAACATGTCCGAATTTAAACTAACAAACTCTGACAACATTCAAAGTCCGAATTTAACACACAAATTCGGACATTACATGATCAACATCTAAACTCGGACAACATGCCTATTCCGAATTTAACTAATAAATTCAGACAAGGCATCTCACTTGGACTTTTGACGTCTTTGACTTGGACCTTTGACTTCTTTGACCAGAACTGATAAAACACAGTTACACGGCAAGAACTTCACTTACAGACTCCCCCTTAACTGTTGCTATCAGTTCTGTCTGACATTGATATCTTCAGTCACCGGATACTGCACTTACAGACTCCCCGTTAACTGTTGCTATCAGTTCTGTTTGACATTGATATATTCAGTCACCGGATACTACACTTACAGACTCCCCCTTGACTGATGGTATCATGCTTGCTTTCAACTTTGGCTGAAACTTGATCTTTCCGACAAAGCACAACGATGTTCAACCCTTTTATTCAAAGACTTGCTGACGATCACTTAAATGGCCGCTTCGAGAGACCCGAAGAATCCAACATCAAGCATTGTTGATATTTCCCCTCAAAATACTCTCGAATTAAGTTAAGCGAACCTACCTACAACCAAATGTAAGAACATCGCTCGATCCTTGATCTTCAAACTTAACCGACATAAGAACGAAATGTCGGATTTCCAATACCCAACATCGAACACTTCAAATTCCGCAAAGACATGAAGTTTGGTTCGATAAGTTAATAACAAACCAAACTCTGAAAATGTACATCCACCATCTTGATCAAGATCTTTAACCGAGTGTCTAAAATCATTTCGTCTCGAATCTTCAAAATCCAGTCTCGTACCTTCACGAATCCACCAATTAACCGATGACTTTCGTCTCCGGTCTCCCCCTCAATGTAAGATCCTCCTAATTATTTCGAGAATCCGACCAATCACCAACTTGGAAGAGGGAACAAGAAGTCTACTCTAACCAGCATATGATAAAGGCTCAATCTTCAACTAGTTGCCACATGAACAGTCAGCTTCATCACGTCAACACTTGATCAAACCTCGAACAAACTCGACGAAACTGTATTAAACCTCAATGTACATACTAGCTCTAAAATGTATCATGTTTTTAAACTTTTGTGCACCAGTGATATTAAACCTCATTTAATCTCACGATTGTAAACACGAACTTTTCCCTATCGCACCACGAGATTTTAGAAATTTACAATAAAAATAGGATTTTTTTAAAAATTTTTACTCTCCCTCTTTCTTTGTAAACTTTCAAAGTCCAAGCCACTTCAACTTTGTTTCACCTCGAAAGCCCTACTAAAGTCCCAAATTGTCCCAAAAACTCCAGTAAGGACCAAATCCGAACACCGAGAATCTAATAACCAAATTTAACTCAAAAATTCCGAATATAACCCGTAAATTCGGATTTAACCAACAAATTCGGAATTTTTTAAGTCCGAACTTACCAAAATTCCGAATTTAACTCACAAATTCCGACTATTTTTTTGGTCTCCTAGTCCGACTTTGTCGGTATATGTCCGAATTTGGCAGTAAAATTTCGAATTTGTCCAACATTTTTCCGAATTTAGCACTAAAATTTCGAACTTAGCTTATGTTATCCGAACTTAACTTATATATACCGAATATAACCCATATATTCGGACAGAAGACAACCAAAGCACAAATTCAGACTAGATATAATCACTTCACAAATTCGGATCCTATAATAACAAAACTTGGACAGATCGCAAATTTACAAATCCGGACTGAATCAATCTCACAAATTCGGAACACTAGACTCTATGCAAACTCGGAATAAAGTCTAGTCTGGATTTGCCAATCCTCTTCCAGTTATCTACCAATACGTGACTTCACATAAAGGTCATAGACAAACTCAGAAGTACAAACTCGGAAGGATTAAATTCAGAATCTCTAACAAAATAAATAAATTCGGATAGCTCAGTTTCAGATCAAACCTCAGATCTGCAAAGCTTGGAAAACAAGAAAACCATCTCAGTTGACGAAAAACGCTAATACAACTACAACTTCTTCACATCTGAACCAAAATCACCCAAATTTCTTCAAGTTTTCTGTAGAATCTTCACGTCTTCATGATGTTTGGCGGAAACAAACATCAAATCAAGAGCAATGATGATTTGGAATGCGGTTGACCATTCTGAATCGGTACCCATGCTCTGATACCACGGTTAAAGCACTGGATCGTTGACGAACATCAACATTGCACTTGATTCATGACATGAAACAACATAACCATAGAAAATAAAGAAGAAAATGTAGAAGAAACTCATTCATTCATTACAATCAACATAGATTTACATTACCGAATGGGTATACATCTTCTACAAGCTGGTTTAGATCACTAAGATCTAAACCTAGCTTTCTTTCACTAACACATAGTCACACTCTCTAGAATGTGCACACACTTTTGACGAATTACAGGAGTTTGTGAGAGTTGCCCTAATCTACCCTATACATATATATATATATAAATATATATATATATATATATATATATATATATATAGACTAGGGACTAAACCCAGACAAAACACATTGTCCGGGATACACAAACTTGGACAACATGCATATTCTGAATATAACTCATAAATTCGGACAAGGCATCTCTCTTGGACTTTTGACTTCTTTGACTTGGACCTTTGACTTCTTTGACCAGAACTGATAAAGAACAGTTACACGGCAGGAACTGCACTTACATACTCCCCCTTAACTGTTGCTATCAGTTCTGTCTGACATTGATATCTTCAGTCACCGGATACTGCACTTACAGACTCCCTATTAACTGTTGCTATCAGTTCTATTTTACATAGCGCTGACAAAATAATATGGTGTAGGCTTAATTTGGATTGGCTCAAGAATGGGACTAGAGCTGGATTCGAGTTTATTTTTTCTCCAAGTTCGGGTTAGTATTTGATTAGTATAAATAGAGGGTCCATGTAAAGGTTTATTTATGGACAAATTTTGTGAGTCTTAAATAAAAGTCTCGAACCTGGTCTTTGGTTCAAAATAGTTTATATTTGTTCCTGCATTTTTGCTGCTCATGTGCCTTTATTTGATATCCGAGCTAGCCAACAAACGAGTTAGATAATTCAAGGGAGGAGATCGAAGAAACACAGGTGTGTTTGGTTCAATTCATACCAACAACAATAAAAACAGACTCACAACAATTTTTTTATCAGGTTTGGCTACAAACTCAACTATTGGTTAGTACGATGCCCAATGCTCACTTCCACAAATTACACAATATAGGCAGTGGGAATCAAGGTTATCATGGAAGCTAATGGCATCTAGGAAGCTGTTGAACCTACTGAACATGCTACTCTTGATCCAACAAAGAGTAAGATGACAATGGCCTATCTTTTCCGAGCGATGGGGGATGTCGTTCTTTAGATAACTAAACATACAAAAGCTAAGGTAATATTGGATGCCCCCAATGTCCTTTGAGAATGGGCACATCCCAGGAGTGATCTTCACCATTCCCTTCTAGTTGTGCCAAATAGCCTAACTCATTCCAGTTGTATCGAATAGGCTAACTCATTCCAGTTGGCGGAATAGGCTTGTTACATTGGTACCCGAATGAAGGTTATTTCATAAACATCACATTATTATGGAATAACCATGTGACTCTTTTTAATGTCATTTAACCAACCCATTTTCTTTCTAAGGACGTAGTTAACCCCTCACGCATTCATCACCGATAACGTATTACACTTCTAAATATTTACCTCATGTTTTGACTACATTTAGGTGATCACACAAAACTTCTACATCTTCTAAGTGGCACCTCTACGATTCACATAACTTTCTTTTTAACGTAGACTCATTGGAAAACGTTTAGTAAACAATACGTATGTAAAATTCGCAATTTAGTGCAAGCTTGTAAACACGTGTATGCAAGAACACAAAGACATTGAATCAATATGGATCTTAGATGGAAAACGATAAATGTTAAGATTAAGTAATGATCGTTAGATGGAAAACGATAATTTTTAAGATTGAATAATTGTACGTAAATATAATATATCACATCCGAATAAAGTCATGCAAATTTAATTGGTGTATTGAAAAGGGAATGAAAGCATACATATGTAAGAAGTTTATAGTAATGTTAAATTATTCATGATTAAGTCCATTTATTTAGGGTTATTGGATTTTATCACCTCTAACTACTGGCTATTCACTGCTGGCACCCCCAACTATAATTTTGACATCCGCCACCCCCAACTTAACACTTAGTGTGTTCTATCACCACGTCGTTAACTGATCACTAACTTTTGATCCTGTTACTATACTTTTGGAGGTGTCCTAAGATCCCTATGATACCCCCAAAAGTATAGTAACAAGATCAAAAGTTAGTGATCAGTTAACAATATGGTGACAGAACGCACCAAATGTTAAGTTGGGGGTGACGGGCGTCAAAGTGATAGTTGGTGGTGGCAGCGGTCAATAGCCAATAGTTGGGGATGATAAAATCCAATATGCCATTTATTTATGATTATACGAAGGTTCAAATGAGAATAAGAAAGTGAACCATAGAAATATCTTTTAACTCATGATTGTTCACATGGGAACTTACACATAACATTAGGGGTTTCAACCTTTTTTACTTAATCATATAAGAAAGAAAACTTCATATAAAGTCTTTACAATTCTTAAACTTTTATTATTAGCATTTGAAACTGACGACGGGCCAGCCGGTTGCCCAACTTGACCTGTCTTGGGCTTCTATCATGCAGGCCCAACTATTAAGGCCCAAGGCCAAGACTTTTCCCTTAAGGGTCTTGTATATGCTAAATGAGCGGGAAAAATAGGAGAAAGGATCCGAGGTCTTTGAAGAAGCATTAAATGCTTGACTGATAAGGGAAAGGGACGCCGGAAACACAGTACCATTAAGCTGGCCTCATTAAATGAAGCCAACGATCTTACCGTTGGGGCACAGACACATGTCTGAGTCCCCCAAAGACTACCAAATACCGTTAGATCTCTTCAGTACCATTTTCCAACAGAGATAAGCTATCCCCTTTATATAAGGAAGGTAAACATCCATCCAAGACAAGGGTAACTCTCACTTAATTCCATACACCCACATTTATTCCGACCATGATTCACCTACATTAAATTCCCACATAATAACTGATTTACCAAGATCCACACCACAGAGGATATTCCGAAGATCATCCTCGTCGGAATAGGCTTCTCATTGATTTCTTGCAAGTTTACTTACTCTCACGCCGGAGCTTGGTTACGGATCCCCCTCCCGGGGCCCTCCGTGACGAGGCTAACGGTTTTCTTTTTTGTAGAAGATAAAGGCTGGAGCATTACAACGTCAGCGGAGACCCTTTGAACGTCATCAGGGATTTGGGGATTTGACATTGGCGCCATCCGTGGGACCTCAGCCTGACTGAACTTCCCACTCAAATAACCATCGGTGTTGTAATAATCCATCATCCAAGAAAGATGATATGACAACACCACCCAGTGCACGGACCATCCAGACAGTGCAGGATAACAGTAACACGGTCCTAGTGGAAGACATCACCCATGAAGAAGAGAACGAGAACCAGGCCGGAACTTTTGAAAAAGGGAATACCATCACCCCAGACTTTGTCGCCATGCACAAAGAAGAGCTCAAGAGGCATCTCGAGGACTTGGAAAGACAGGAGAGGCTTGAGAGTCTCAAAGCCAGGCTGTCTTTCGATACACCGCCCAGCAAGGGAGAGACTGGTCCACAGAATAAGAACGATTGTTCCGATCCCCTGGAAACCTTAATGACAGCCCTTAGGCAGATGACGTCAGAGGAAAGGGAGGACCTCATCACAGGAAAAAGGCCGAAGGGAAAAGAAAAGGGGAACCAAGACAACAGTGGCCTAGACCAACCTTATTTGCCTCGAGATCTAGCTGAAGTCTCAAAGTTTACCAAAAAGATTGTTGAAGCTCCCATTCCCCCGAAGCTCAAGCTACCCTTGAACTTCGACAGGTACGACAGGACAAGAGACCCGGAGGATCACCTGCACGCCTTCAAGGGTGCAGGACAACTGGGACGATGGCCCATGCCTGTCTGGTGCCATATGTTCGTACAGAACCTAACGGAGGGAGCTAGGCTCTTGTTTGATAGCCTTCCTCCAGGAGGAATAGAAAGTTACGAGGAGCTGAGCGAAAAGTTCCTGAGAAACTTCGGCCAACAAAGAAAGGTGATCAAAGACCCCAACGAGATCATGCACATAAGACAACGGGATAACGAACGGATAGATCAATACATGGAGAGGTTCGTCAAGGAAATCATGAACATTAAAGATGTCCCGGAGATCATGAAGATCAGCAGCTTCATCAACGGCCAGAAGCATGTACAACTGTGTGAGAAGCTGGGTGAGGAGTTCCCACCCACATTTGAAAATCTTATGGATCGGGTTAGGGCCTTCGTCAGGGGAAAAGATATAGTCAGTAAAGCCAAGGATATGGATGTCCCAGCCCGAAGAAACAACCCCACACTGAAACCTCCAGAAAAAGGTACATCATATCTTCGAAAATCAACTTTTGATAAAATGTTGCATGACAGGGTGAAGCCAACATACTCCCCATATAGACCTCGGGGTAGGGGACCGGCACCTTATTCTGACAGTTTTACTCCCCTTACAAAAACTCCAAGTGAAATACTGGCCACGAAAAGGTTAAAGAACTCCTTTCCCAAGCCACCTCCGATAAAGCCAGGACCGAAGGCTCAACCAAATGAATATTGTGACTTCCACAAGGGCTTCGGCCACAAAACCGACGACTGCATGTACCTAAAAAGAGAAATAGAAGCTACGGTGAAAACGGGTAAATTGGCACACTTAGTTAAAGAAATCAAGGAAGGAGGGGGAGATCGTAAGGGGAAGGACGCAAAAGAACCAGAAAGGGCGTACGTAGATATGATCAGAAGGATAGATGAGTATGACCCCACCAGAAGTGTCAAAGCCAGGGTCCTGGGTCCCCCGGACCGTATGAAGGCTCCCATATTAATGCCACAACTGGAGGAGCACGAAGTGTAAAGGCTCCCTCTCAAAATTTCGGCTATCGTAGCCGGACTCAAAGTGGCCAGGATACATATGCACGGAGGAAGTGGGGTAGAGGTAATATATGAACATTGCTTTCTGAGATTCGATAGAGACGTGAGGGACAGATTGGAGGAAGACTCAATCCCCCTAGTTGGCTTCAACAATAGCGTGTCTCATCCTCTGGGAAAGATCAGACTCCCATTCACTGTTGGAGTAGGACACCGTGTCCGGACCATAACCCTTACCTTTACTATGGTCCGAGCACCCTCGAAGTATAACGCAATCCTAGGTAGGCCGGGAATCGGTGATCTGCAAGCACAGGCTTCAACCCCACATGGAGCCTTAGTATTTTAAACACCCAAGGGCTTGGCTTGGGTAAAGTCCTCCTTTGAGGTAATATCCTCTATCTCGGAGGGAGAAGTGTCTGAGAAACCCCAAAAAGAGGGAATAGAAGAATGGGCCCTCTGTGATAGGTTCCTGGACCAGACGGTCAAGGTAGGCAGTCACCTCAGCGACAAATGCAAAAGCGCCCTCAAAGAATTGCTCCTCCTCAACATAGACGTTTTCGCGTTCCAACATGGGGACATGACCGGGATCTCGAGGAGCCTAACGGAACACAGGCTCAGTACTTACACCTGGGCGAAGCCAGTAAAGCAAAAGAAACGGAGCATGGGTCCTAGCAAAAGAAGGGCTGCATGCGAAGAGACAAGGAAGTTACTCAAGGCCGGAATAGTAAGGGAGGTAAAATACCCTTCCTGGATCGCTAACCCAGTCATGGTCAAAAAGAAAGACGGAGGGTGGAGAATGTGTATAGACTTCCAGGATCTCAATAAAGCATGCCCCAAGGACTACTACCCCCTTCCTGAAATAGACGTCCAGGTGGACTCCCTGTCTCAGTATCCTTTAAAGTGTTTCCTTGATGCATACAAGGGGTACCACCAGATTCAAATGTCACTGGAGGATGAAGAGAAGACATCGTTCATCACAGATAAAGGAACCTTTTGTTACACCAAAATGCCCTTCGGGCTAAAAAAATGCAGGAGCTACGTACCAACGGTTCATGAACACCCTCTTTAAAGAGCAGCGGGGATGAAACTTGGAAGTGTATGTCGATGACATTGTTATAAAAAGCCTTACTGAGATGGCCATGATAGAAGACATAGCTGAAACCATACAAACCATGCAAGATGTGAACATGAAGTTAAACCCGGGGAAATGTTGCGGGGTGGAGGAAGGGAAATTCCTAGGGGTGGTGGTCACCAAGGGAGGGATCAAAGCCAATCCAGAGAAAACCCAGGCAGTGGCTGAAATGCGATCTCCTAGGTCAGTAAAGGATATCCAACAGTTAAACGGGAGACTAATAGCTCTTAATCGTTTCCTCTCTAAGGTAGCCGACAGAACACTTCCCTTCATGAAAGTCCTAAAGGACTGTCTTCAAACAAGCAAATTCAAGTGGACCCCTGAGGCTGAGACAGCCTTCCGAGAAATGAAAGACTACATCTGCAAGCTCCCAACCTTAGCCACTCCGGTTCCTGGGGAAGATCTGCTCTTATACTTGTCAGCATCAAAGACAACGATCAGTGCAGTGATGATGGTAGAAAGGGAGGGAAAACAGATCCCTATATACTTCATCAACAGAACCCTCAAAGGCCCTGAAGAACGCTATATGCCTCTGGAAAAGCTAACTCTAGCACTTGTCTTCGCATCCGAAAGGCTCCGGAGATATTTCCAAGCATACAAGATTAAGCTGTTGACCGACCAACCACTTCAGAAGGTCCTTAAAAGACCAGAGTTATCAGGCCGATTGGCTAAGTGGGCCTTTGAGTTGGGGGAGCACTCCCTGGAGTACAAGGCTAGGACCGCAATAAAGGGGCAGATACTGGCAGACTTCTTGGCAGAAGTCCCTGAGGAAGAGGAGAAAGAACTCATCAAGTGGGAAAGCCTGGAGGAGGTAGAGAAGAGAAAGGAGGGCGAGGCTGTGTGGAAGTTGTTCACAGATGGAGCTTCAAGTGAGGAAGGAAGTGGAGTAGGAATCACCCTGATCAGTCCCGAGGGAGTCGAACTGACATACGCCATCAGGCTGGATTTTGAGAACACCAATAACACGGCAGAATACGAGGCCCTTCTGGCTGGGCTAAGATTAGCAAGAAAGATGAGAGCCAAACACGTCAAAGCCAACACCGATTCACAACTGTTGGTCAAGCAATACCACGGGGAATATGAGGCGAAGGACAGCTCGATGGTCCAGTATGTAGACAGGGTGAAAGAATTGGCCAAGACCTTCAAAACCTTTAAGCTGGAGTATATCCCCCGAGGGAGAAAAAGGAAGTCTGACGCCCTTACCAAGCTAGCCTCCGTGGCCTTCGACCATCTGGCAAGGGAAGTCAAGGTGGAGGTCCTGACTTCCCTCTCCATCAAGACGGAGGAGTTAACCACAGTCGAAAATGCTCAGGAAACTTGGATGACGCCGATCATGAGATTCCTCAAGGACGGAATACTGCTCGAGGGTGATTGGGCAGCCCGCAAGATAAGAGTCAAGGCCCTGCAATACGAATTGATTGACGGAGAGCTCTACTGAAGGTCATACTTGGGTCCATCGTTGAAATGTGTTGACAATGAAGAAGCCAAATACGTGGTACGAGAGATACACGAGGGCATCTGCGGTATGCATTTTGGGCCAAGAACAGTGGTGGCCAAGGCAATGAATGCGGGATTCTACTGGCCCAGAATGTATGAGACAGCATCGGAGGAAATCAAGAAATGCAACAATTGTCAAGTGCATGCTCCCATGACACACCGCCACAAACATCCAATGATACCCGTATCGACATCTTGGCCGTTCCAAAAGTGGGCCATAGACATTATCGGGTCGTTCCCTGAGGGTCCCGGAGGGGTCAATTATGTGGTAGTTACCATCGATTATTTCACCAAATGGGTTGAGGCACGGCCCCTGGCAAAGATTACGGGAGAACAGATGAAGCGGTTTGTATTGGATAACATCATATGCAGATATGGGGTACCAATGGAGCTAGTTAGTGACAATGGGGTATAATTCGCAGGGAAGCCTTTCAGGCCATGGTGTGACCAGATGCATATACGCCAAGTGTTTTCCTCAGTCACCCATGCTCAGAGTAATGGCTTGGTAGAAAAAGCAAACCAAAGCATGATCAAGGGGATGAAGGGAAGGGTAGGAAGAAAGCAAAAGGTGTGGCTGGAGGAGCTACCTTTTGTCTTGTGGGCATACAGAACCACTCCCAAAGATTGCAACCGGGAGACCCCCTTCAGCTTGACCTACGGGACGGAAGCTGTCATCCCGGCTGAGATTGGGTCCCCCACTGTAAGAATGAGGCTAAGGGAAGCGGAAAATGAGCAGGACCTCCGAATGAACCTTAACTTGCTTGAAGAAAGAAGGGAGATAACAGCGGTAAAGGAGGCCAAATACAAGAAATAACTTGAGAGCTATTACAACTCCAAAATGAAGAAGCTCAATCTGATACCCGGAGACTTGGTTTTAAGGGCAAACGAAGCCAGCCTACAGGAATGTACGGGAAAGTTGGGACCTAACTGGGAGGGGCCCTATCGAGTCACTTGGGCCAATGGCAAAGGAAGCTGCAAGTTGGAGACACTCCAGGGGAAGGAGATTCCAAGAACGTGGAACCTCATGCAACTCCGGAAATACTACATGTGAAAGGCAGGTTCATCCTCAAAAAAGGGACTAGTGAAAAACGGCTTAGAAGCCACTTTTGTAAAAAGCTAACTGCTAGCTAAGGTCTGTCCCAAGAAAAACATTTTGTGTAATCATGTACTGGAGGACCGAGTCCCCAAACACATATGATAATGAACAATCTGCTTGTTCTTTTTTGCAAGTTATGGGCAATGTATTAAGGCAGAGGAAACTACAAACCCAATAACAATCAACACACGTGTAAAATAGTGTACCAAGCACACTAAGTGCCCGGCTGTGGGGCAAGGCAGGGCCTAGCTAACCCGGAGGAAGCGGACGAACAAGTTAAAAAACATAGTCTTTGATTATAAACTTGTCCAAGGGTCGTTTTTCTACAGATGACCCCGTTTTACAAACAAACCACAAAAACAAGATTTTTTTTTTTTTTTGTAATTAAGCTACAGAAAGAGAACTAGTGTACACATACACACTAAAGGATTCTGTAATCAAGCTACAAAAAACAAAGTGTACAAATACACACTAGAACATTTTTGTAATCAAGCTACAAAATACAAATGTACAAATTCTGCAAATTGAACTACAAAGTCTTATAACTAAGCTACTAGAGTAACCAGATGAACGCTAAACCAACTCTTGTGCCTCGGCAAATCACCAAGAAAAAGAAATGGCCTCGCGAAAATCATAAAGAACTCCCCAGCTATTGGTAGCAACACCTGCAAATAACAACAAAGCAAAAAACAAGCAAACAGGGGCATATCGACGACATACAAGTTATAAAGCAACTAAGAAAGCATAAGTCAGATACTGGAAGGACCCCAACACAAAGGTCCCCCCATCAGCAAAAGTTAGCAGTATCTAAGGTGCATAAGTATTTAGTTACAACCATATCGAATCAACTATTGTTTTGAAATTACTAGGATGCATCCTAAGACACAGACTCGGGCGAGGAAGGCCTGGCAGGGGTAAGAAGGGCCTTGAGTTCATCGATAGACATCAGGGGACGCTCAAGGATCTTTTCGAGAAGAGCATGGGTCTTTTCTCAAAATTCTTTGTCAAGTTTGGACAACTGTTTCTTAGCTTTAGAGTTGTAAAGAGGGGTCTCCTTCCTCCCCAAAACTTGGGCGGAGTAAGCATACCCGTATTTCAGACCCAATTGATACCCCACATCTCGATAAACCCTGTAAATCTTCTCAAGACTGCCCTTAAATTCCTCAGACTGAGAAACAACAGTAAGGAAGGACCTGAACCCCTCAGTAATAAGCCAGTACCTCTCCTTGGCCAGCTTTTGGTTGTCATCCGCGGCCATCCCCCATTCAGCATACATGGCATCCAGATCCTTTTGAGACACGGAGTCAAGCTCCTTTTGACACTTCAGCTCGGTAGCCAGCTCTTCTTTCTCTTCAACCAGGGCCATCCTCTCCCTCGCCCAAGAACGTTCCCTCTGCTCCAACATCGCTCCAGCACCCTGAAGAAAAAATGCAGAAAACACGAAAAAGGTAAATAAAAAGGGGGGGAGGGAGAGAAGGAGGATTTGACACCTTCTCCTCCAGCAGCCTGCGTTCAATCTCAGTCACCCGGCACCGAAGCTTAGCAGCAATGGTTTGGGAATTCTTGAGATCAGCCTTCAACCCCTCATTTTCTCTCCTTAACTCATCCATCCACTGTAACATACCAGCTGCCCTAAAGAAGCCCTCACAAAGGGACATACTATACTGATCATCAAATAGATCAGACCTTAAAGCAGAATTCATAAACTTGTGAGAGGGGGGAACAGCATGAGACAGAAAGTCCCGAGCAGTTTCACGAGTCCCCACAACAGTAGATGGGGTTATCTTCCACTTAGGAACGTAGGGGACCGGAAGGGAATCAGCAAATAGGGGAGCCAAAGGGGACTGAGAAACAAGACCTCCAGGATGGGAAGGTTTGCTGGTTCAGTGGCATGAAGAGGAGAAACCTCATAGGCTGGGACGATGCGGGCAGCGCTGATCTCAGGAGTTTTGTCCCGGAACCGAGAGGAAGAGGGGGCAGTAGGAATCTCAATAGGAGCCTTTGAGTTTCCCTGTTAACAAAGAAAGGAATAAAAAATGGTCACACAAAGCAAGGAAAAAAGGAAAACTCACCAACAGAGGCTCACTAATAAGGCTGGATGACCTCAGGTACTTGGACAAGGAACCCTTGCCCCCAACAGGGGGAAGTTCAGAGGCGGCTTTAGTAGCATGGAATGTCTTTTGGCCGCTGGCACTCCGAAGCCTTAGCCGAATATTGCGAGGGTCAGGAGCTTGCTTAAGACTGCTGGTCTGGGCTACCTTCCGTTTACGAACCAAACGACTCTCCAAATCTTCATCATCATCGTCATCACTGGAACCTTTCACCCTAAGGGAACCCGGGGAATCTTCTTTCCCGCTTGAGGAACCTTCTTCATCCTTCCCCTCAGCAGCAGAGCCCCCGGCTTGAACAGAACTTTCAGGGACCTTCTTCTCTACACCCCGGCTCATGCTTGGCTCAACCTTATCACCCACCATAAACTTGACATCTTTACAATCCCCCTGGAGTAAACCCCACAAGGTCATCTCTGCAGAAGTAACACCAGAGATGACTACACAAATCCCTAATTTTTTTTTGAAAAAGGATAAACACAATAAATCAAAGAACAGGGAAATACCTTTCTTGGCGACGAATGCTTTTGGCCTGACTGAGTAAAAAGGGCTTAACCCCCCCCCCCCATGGCCAAGACCCCCTTGGGGAATGTGAAAGCCCTTGTAGGGTTCTCGTACATCCTTTTCCATTGGACGATCTCATCAGCAGACAAGACCAGGACATTATCTTTAATAACTGCTTTTGGATCACTCAGGGGCGGCGATTCCGGTATCATAGCGGCAGACACAAAGATGAATCGGCTTTTCCATTCCTTGGGATAAGTAGAAGTAGGCATGAAAGAGTAACAGGGAGGGGATACACTGTCTTTCCGTTTGGCAAAAGTAAACCAATCTCCATCCGAGATCAACTTGTAAAACATGCAAAACAGAAGAATCGATGGTTCACCGGAGACAGCCACACACGATAGTTCAAAATGCATAACCCTCATGAACCCTAGAGGGTGTAGTTGTGAGAAATGAACTCCAAAGTGCCGCAACAAATCCACTTTGAAAGCCGAGAGAGGGTAACGAACACCACATGAAGAAAATGATAAAGTGGAGATGACGATTCGGTCAGGGGTGCACTCCGCTGAATCATCAAGCCCAGGAAAAGTTGGGGAAAAACGTTCTGGAATCTTGTAAGCCTCAACGAAGGTCTCTAGGTCTCTCGCTGTCAAGACGGAGCGAATCAAGGAACGGCCAGTACGACTTATTGCAGACTTGAACGGTGATCGGAAAATTATAGTGGAAAGAGGGAAGAAAGGATTGTGAAGGAAAATGATGGAAATTAGAGGAAAAGGAAGATGCGACAGGGGTTTTAAAGGGGATAACTGACACGGGGGGAGGAAACCGTCACATCACAACTTTTCAAAAATTTAAAGCCGCCCCCAGGACGTGCATTATGGAGACTAATCCCTAGCTGTTGATTTCTGACATCTAATGGTTCTCGGGAAACGAGGGCGACGTGTAATTATTAACAGGGAACAGGCCCACACTCATAGCCCAAGAAGACTATCATCACCGATAATCATGACACAGCCCTGGATAATGAGACTTGGGTCTCAGAACCCGGGACTAAAGATGACTTAACGACGGGCCAGTCGGTTACCCAACATGACCTGTCTTGGGCTTCTATCATGTAGGCCCAACTATTAAGGCCCAAGGCCAAGACTTTTCCCTTAAGGGTCTTGTATATGCTAAACGAGCGGGAAAAATAGGAGAAAGGATCCGAGGTCTTTGAAGAAGCATTAAATGCTTGACTGATAAGGGAAAGGGAAACCGGAAACACAGTACCATCAAGCTGGCCTCATTAAATGAAGCCAACGATCTTACCGTTGGGGCTCAGACACGTGTCTGAGTCCCCCAAAGACTGCCAGATACCGTTAGATCTCTTCGGTACCATTTTCCAAGGGAGATAAGCTATCCCCTTTATATAAGGAAGGTAAACATCCATCCAAGACAAGGGTAACTCTCACTTAATGCCATACACCCTCATTTATTCCTACCATGATTCACCTACATTAAATTCCCACATAATAGCTGATTTACCAAGATCCACACCACAGAGGATATTCCGACGATCATCCTCGTCGGAATAGGCTTCTCATTGATTTCCGGCAAGTGTACTTACTCTCACGCCGGAGCTTGGTCATGGATCCCCCTCCCGGGGCCCTCCGTGACGAGGCTAACGGTTTTCTTTTTTGTAGAAGATAAAGGCTGGAGCGTTACAACGTCAGCGGAGACCCTTTGAACGTCATCAGGGATTTGGGGATTCGACCAGAAACTTTTTGTATTCTCACCTACTCATTTGAGAAGCAAACAAAGAAATCAAATCAATCTCAATCTGAATCCTAAGATATAAAATGATATATGTTAAATTGAGTGATTGTACTAAATATAATATATCACATCGGACTATATTGTACATATTTGATTGGTGTACTGAAAAGTAAATGAAAACATATAGATTGTAACAAGCTCGGTTTCTCGTATGACTTTTCAAAAAAAAAAATTGTTGATGATGAAGCAAAAGAAATAAACAAGCAAGTTCATCAAAAATAACTTTGTTTGAATAATATCTTCATCCAAATAAAAATTTGCAAAAATAAAGTCTTACGAAAACCGACGCTTTTTACGCTTTTTCACCCTTTTCTACTAACCACTAACCAAACCACCTACCTTTAACCAAGCCTAACCCTTCACCCCAAAAGTCCTCTTGATATTTACAAAGGTATATAGTTAAAAAGGAGGAGGATTGATTGCTTGGCAAGCCTATGGTAGGAGTAAGTTCCATGCCGCTCTCGAGTGATTCACTAAAATACATTTTCGGTCGAGTGTTGAGTGATCCCCCGTGAGGTATGTGAACTTGTATATAAATGGAATTTTAAAAAGGCATGTTATGCCCTAATAAGTAATATATCTTATGTAATATTTTAAATAAATCATGACGAATAGGATTGTAAATAAATAAAAATAAAAACTTAATAAAGAATCTTGGAAATCCCGACACTCTATGACAAGCCCAAAAACCTTCTCTTCTACTCATTCCATTTGGGAGTGTAAATCCACATTATAAAGAGTTTTGCTTGAGGACAAGCAAAGATTCAAGTGTGGGGGTATTTGATGTGTGCAAAATGCAACATATAAATTACATCAATTGTGGCATAAAACTAACCCTTTTTTAGTGCTAATATTGGAAAAAATGTGCTTTTGTCTTCCTTTTGTATTTTCAGGATTAAATGAGCTCAAATTAACAAAAGAAGCAAAAAGACAGCTTAATCTAACATAAATACAAGAAAAAGAACAAACGTGGCATGCCCGACCTCCCCGACAGCATCTTCCCAAGCAAAACAAGAGAACAGAAGGCTGAACACGCCCCGTGCTCAGTGAACACGGGGGCGTGCCCAAGTGCCAGCATAAAAGACAAAGCTATAGAAGCTTCCATCACCCACCACGGGGCCGTGCTCAGTAGACACGGGGCCGTGGTCAACTATAAGATTCGCAGAATCCAGGCAAATCTTGATAGTACAGATATGCTTCTGCACATGGGGGCGTGCCCAACGGACACGGGGGCGTGGTCAACTAATGTAGACAAACTGCAATTAATGAAGACAGAGAAGAGGATGGACACAGGGCCGTGCCCGAGCTACTGTTCAGGCTATAAATAGGGGTGCTTGGCTCATTTGCAAACCATCCCTTGGCACACCACCTCTCTCACACTTCACCCACCACCCACCACCACCATAACACCATCATCCACCACCATCATCCATTGTCCATCATAGAGTGTGTGAGTCGTCTCGGGATCCAAGATTGATCGTAAGAGTTCTTGACAATCAAAGGTCATGTTTGCCTAAGTCTCTTACATCACTTGGTGAAGACAAGTGTCTAGTGTAATACTTTTTATTTTTAATCTTTTCGCACTTTTTACTTGGTTATGTATTAATGACTTTAATAACTAGTTTCTTATGTTGAAGGTGATTCTTCCTTATCGTTTGTTCGTGGTGTCTTGGCATTATTTTACTGTCTATATAAAATAAAAGATTTTCACCATTCATATCTCCACGGTCTATATGGAGGTATGTTGGCTACCTGGTCGGGGGTTAAGGGAACGGTTTGGTAAGAGTCTTGCCTTGTTCAGTGTATAGATCCTGCAAGGACCTGGGTCAAATTTAGTAGGACTTCCTTCAATACCCACCGGTATTGGATGGCGGGGGTCCAAACTCTTTGATCCCATCATATGTAAGCTACTATTAATACTTTAACCCGGCTACTTAGGACTGTATCCCTGCTGACTCAGACTACTTAGCCGAGGGTAACGTCACCTTCAAAAGAGGGGCCTACCATAATATGCATTAATAACTTAATTAATTATCTTTCAATAATCCGACCCTTTAGGATTGTATCCTTGCTGACTCAAACTACTGGGTTGAGGGTAACGTCACCTTCAAAAGAGGGGCCTACTACAATAACTAAGATAATCTCTTAAAAAGTGCAAAAGTGCGGAAATAATCAAAGGTTACACTATACACGAGTCGGAGCCAAGTGATTCATATTGTCTATCTGTTTTTACTTTTATTTTTATTTTTCAGCATTTTAGATAGTTTTTATTTTTCTAGTTTAAAACCTTTTTTCTAAACTTTTGATTTGATTAGACGTTGAGGATAAACCGGTACTAAAAGCTCTTGTGTCCTTGGACGACCTCGGTATCTTACCAACACTATACTACTCCCACGATGGGTGCACTTGCCCCTATGTGTGTTTAGTGTTAGTAAATATCGTGTTTTATAAATTTAAAACTTGGCTAAAAAGTGTAAAAGGGCTTAAAATATACTTAAACTTATATACACACTTCACACGCATCAAGTTTTTGGCGCCGTTGCCGGGGACACAAGGATTTTAAGAAAGTTAGGAATCGACTGCCTAATCAGTTTTTCAAAACGCGCGCACATTTTTCTGCATTTTAGTTTAGTTTTGCATTTACAGTAGGTTGAACACGGACCGTGCTCGCTGAACACGGGGCCGTGCTGCATATTTTTCATAAAACACCCAGATACAGTAGCTTGAACACGGGGTCGTGCTCACTGAACACGCCCCCGTGCTCAACAAAATCAGTAACTTTAATTAAAACGCCCAGATACAGATTCTGTACACGGGGCCGTGTTTACTGAACACGGGGACGTGTCCAGCCTCTGTTTCCGTTTTTATTTTTGTTTTCTGATCTCGAGACTTGGTTGTGGTCTGCTGAGTGATTCGTATGGATCAATACTCAGGAGGTTACAACTACACCTATGAGGAGGATGATTATAGGAGTAACTATTGCTCTAATTGTGGTGACCCGCACTCGGTTTAATATTGTAACTTATATCAACCATCCACTTCATACACCTACTATGAGGAGTCCAGGTACGAGCCATCAACTTCATACACATCATATGAAGACCAAAGTTATGAACCTCCTCCCTCATACTCGTATTTTGATGAACCAAGGTATGAGCATTCTTACTCATACTTTGAGGAACCAAGATATGAGCCACCACCTTCATATGCTTACTATGAGGAACCATGGCATGAACAACCCACCTCATATGTGTCACACCCCTTTCTGCGGCGGAAGCACGAGGTGTGATCATGAAAGGTTCTCATTGCATACGAAGAGTAAACATGCTACATGCTCGTAAAATAACATCAAATACCATGATTTGAAAACATAAGTTTAGCGTTTACATCGCTAGACAGCTTAAAACATTGTCTTAAAAGTTTACAACTTTATTTAGAGTTAAACACAAGCGACATCCACAAGCATAAGCAAGACCACGCGCACATCCATCCTAGTTACCTGAAATACATGTGAGTTTTGGAAAACATCAACATAAAGTTGAGCGAGTTCATGCAGTGATTGTTTTGAATGTTTTAAGTACTTGAATGGAAACATAGTATGTAACTTGTAGAATGTGTGAATGTTTGAATGTAACTTGTAAAATGCATCTATAACTGAGTACTATGAATGTTTGAATGCATTGATAACACATATCTGTAATCTCCTTATTATGAATGTTTGACTGTGTGAGATCGCTAGTGGTTTGCAAGGCCACTAACATATGTCACGACATAGGAAGCCACCAAACCTAGGCATTTTTGTCGACTTTGACTGGGACACAGAAGCACTCATTGGTAGAAGTAGGCCAAGAGTGGGGTTGCCTGAAACCCATTAGATCTAACCTTTTGTTCCGCGGTCTGAATGTATACGTTGATTAATGGTGCTTATGGTACCCTATTCGAGACATGATCTTGAATGTTTCACTTGAATGTTTCACTTGAATGTTTCACATGAATGTTTTTCCTTTGAATGTTTTTGTACTCCTCATACCATATGTAAACAATGTAACATTTGTAACATGTATTTCACCCCCGAAGTTATAAAACTAAAAACAGTTAAAGAAAAGGGGGAGCATGAACTCACAACTTTGCGTTCCTAGCGTCGTAAACTCCACCGGATTTGCTTAATTAACGTCGTAACCTATACGCGTTTTCTTAACGTTAGTCACTAGACTTGCGTCGCACAAGTACAGTCATTCTCTTTTGTATATATTCTTGTGTTAAAAATATTCTATATTTTTAACTACGAATCTTACTTATATTATTTTCTCCAAAAATAAATATAAGTCTTTTGTGTTTTGCACTTTGCACCCGAATTATGTATCTTGTATGTTGTATGTGTATTTTTATATTTCTACTCCTCATGAGTAATTAGTGTATTTTTAAGTCTTGATACACTAGCACGTATAACACATACTATATACACTTAGCACAAAAATTGGTGATAAAATAATATATATTTTTCTCTCAAAAATATATATACATAATATCCATTTTTATTCTTCAAGAAATCACCATTTCTTATCATCAAAAATTAGGGAAACCTTAGTAATACTTTTAAACACATTTTTAGGGAATAAGTTTCTCAAAAACTTATATTTTTCTAAGTGTCAAAATTTATAAAAATTTTGACAGAGTTTCCCCTAAAAATGGACGTTTCCCATGTTTTCAAAACGTGTGTTTATTTTCTTTTAAATCATCATCAATCATCAATAATCATCAACAACAATTATCAACAATAATCACTACTTTTCCCCACTTCATGAACTTGGATATTTACCAAAATTGTGTAGTATCTTACTAGCACGTTTAGTAAGTCTTGTTATCTTTAAAAATAAGTTTAATTTCTTAAGAACTTTATTTTTAAAGAATATGAAGTTTTACAACTTCTAGTCGGTTTTTACGAAAACTATTTCTTCGTTAAAACTTTTGTTACACAAGTATCCACACTCTTGTTTGTTCACAAAAGCCACTTTTGTTTGTGTAAGATCCGGTTTAGAACATGTGATTTCTTTTGATGCTTGGTCTTTTGAAAATACCACTTGTAGATACATAGATCTACTAGTTTTAAACACTTTTGCACAAGTTAAAACATTTTTACACAAGTTCATGGTTTATGTGTGGTAGGGTTTCACCTTTTAACCCTTGTTACTTCTAAAATAGCTTTATGTTAAGATCCATGATATTACCAAACCGGGTTAAACGATGATCCGAGCTACCACATCATAGATCGGGTCTAGATAACCATATATTTCAAATACTACAACTTTTACACAACTTATGTGCTATTAACCATCATTTTTCATGCTTTTAGTAGACTTTTGTGCATCTTTTCGCATTTTAACGAGATTTAACCAACACAAATCCTTTTAACCACTTTAGAATAGTTTAAATACGAGTTCTAAGTGTTATACCTCTAGCTCAAGGCTAGGGAAGATTCTAAGCACAAATCGAGTGGATAAAAGCAAGGTAGAGAGGTCCTTCGCGTTCCGCTTGCTCCAAGCTTCCTAATACGTGACCTTTGATGTTTGTATCACCTTGAAATGGCAAGATCGAAAACCGAAAGTGGGTGTATGGGCTAGGGGGTGTTCGGCCGAAACTTAGAAGAGAGGGAGAGAGAGTTGTTCTTGTGAGTTAAGTGATGGTAAGAACAAGTGTGTTTAGTGTTAATCTTATAGGCAATTCCAAGTGCTAATACCCAAAAGATCTTGTGTCACCTAGATATTAGGCAAGGGATTTTAATAATCTTCCAAGTACCAAGTAATGTCTCCCCATAGTTGGGGCCGGTTTGGAGAGGGGGGGGGGGGGGGTCTAGTTCGATCTCAACTAGTAATTAGGTAGTTAGTTATGTTAAACTAAGTTAAGTTAAGTGTTTAACCCCGTTACTAATGTGTAGTGTGTTACAACGGGTGTTAGGGTATACGGGGACCCTAACTGGCTCAGAAAAAGATAAATAATGAAAATAACAATATTTTCATGTTCCGGGTATAGTCCGGTCATTCGGTTACATACCGATTCGTTAAAGTGCTAAATTGCACCTTTTAGTGTCGTTTAAGTACCTTTCTTGTACTCTTTCAATTCCCAACACTTAGGGAAATATTCTGGATAATAAAACGACATTTCTGCATAATATTTATATGTCTAAATGCTGAATTATTGCTGATTTGTATAAATTCTGCACTTAAAGTGCGTTTCGGGTGCTTTTTAGTGCTTATTTTTGCTTTCGAATTGCATATACATTAACCCTTGTATGTACTCTTGGGTTTTTAATGCATTCTTGTTGTCGGACCTACACCTAGGTTCCAATTTTATTGTCTGACTGCTTTCTGCAGTTCTGTTGACACATTGTGTCTTACCGGTGAGTTTACTATTATATTTGACGCAACGCTCTCGTTTATGCATAAAGCAATATTTTGTAGTATACAACATGCATGAATTCACTTGTTTAATCATGTGTTCAGACATTGCTGACACTTAAACTCATAATTGCAGTCATTAAGCAATAATTATAGTGTACGGAAATTACCGGTTTGTGCCAGTTGTCACAATATGAGTATTATGAAGAACAAAATTACGACCCTTATCCATCATATGCTTATAATGAAGAACAATGGTGTGAACCATCTACTTCATATGGGTATTATGAGGAACAAAGGATCGAACAACCGGATTCAAGCTTTGAAAATCCTGATCCTTTTTCTATAACCGAAGTGACCGATAGGATATTAGAACACCTTAATGTTTTCGAGCGCTATATAAAAGAATCTCGCGCAAGGGAAGAGGAGTCCCGCGCAAGAGAAGAATTAAATAAAGAAGAGATAATTGAAAGTGTAAAAATGGAAGAACAAATAAGTGAACCGACACATGAGTTAAACAACGAAAAAGGTGAGTCCGACAACGCTAAAATTCAAGAAGAGTCTAATTTTGAAGAAATTAATCTCTTATCACCTACTTTTGAAAATCATTGTTTAGTTCCAACTCATGCTAAGTTTTTAAAAGAGTTAAACACTAACACTAAAATTGACAAAACGGTAAGTGTTAAGTTAACTAGTGATCAAACCTCGCTAATAAAAGAAGACCCATTTGAAATCAACATTACACTGGTTCCATGTTTTTTTCAAAATTCATTTATTAGTAATGTCACAATTGATAAAGATCTTTGCGTTAACATAATGCCCAACTACATTTTCGAAAAATTAAGTATTAGTGATTTTTCTCCACTTCAAATACCCATTTTTCTATCTAATCGGAAAATAATAAAATCAATCGGTATAGTTGAGGATGTCTTGGTTCAAACAAATCAAATGGTACTCCCAACCGACTTTGTCATCCTCGATGACGCTCCTCTAGTGTTGGGATGACCCTTTGTAAAAACCCACGAAGCTTTGAAGAACCGGAAGTATAACAATCTACCTATTCAATTAGGGGCATTTAAAAAAAGTGTCGATCTTGAGCGGTCAATGAAATATCCATTCGGCAATAATGACCCCCTAATTGAAGATGAAGATGAACCACTTTGTTGAAGAAGAGGTCGCCATAGAACAAACTTTTAAAGTTCTTGATCAAAATGAGCAACCAAATAAGGAGTCTCCTAAAGACTCACCTCTTGAGCTCAAAGAACTTCCAAAAGGTTTGGAATATACTTTTCTAGACAAAGATGGTAAATCAACTGTAATTATTTCGTCTAAATTAGATAGTTTAGAAAAAGAAAAATTAATTAACCTTTTGAAAAAACATAAAAATGCGATTGCTTGGAAGCTTGTAGATATTAAAGGAATAAGTCCTTCCATGTGCACGCACAAAATTTTAATGAATGATGACTACAAATCGGTAATACAACCACAACGTCGAGTAAATCCAAATGTTCAAGAAGTGGTTAAAAACGAAGTCATCAAATTACTTGACGCCGGACTTATTTATCCTATCTCCAATAGTCCTTGGGTAAGTCCCGTCCAAATTGTTCCAAAGAAAGGAGGTATGACGGTAATAACTAACAAAAAGAATGAATTAATACCAACGAGAACCGTCACAGGATGGAGAGTATGTATAGATTATAGACGATTAAATGAAGCAACAAGGAAAGATCACTTTCCTTTGCCCTTCATTGATCAAATGTTAGAAAGATTATCCGCTCATAAATTTTACTGTTTCTTGGATGGTTTTTCAGGTTACTTTCAAATCCCGATAGCACCCGAAGACCAAGAAAAGACAACTTTCACATGTCCCTATGGAACTTTTGCTTATCGACGCATGCCATTTGGTCTATGTAATGCCCCAGCAACCTTCCAACGTTGCATGGTGGCCATCTTCTGACATGATAGAAAAGACAATGGAAGTCTTCATGGACGACTTTTCTATCTTTGGGGATTCATACGACCAATGCCTCGATAACCTTGAACGAAGGCTATCCCGATGTGAGGAAACTAACCTCGCCCTTAATTGGGAAAAATGCCATTTCATGGTAACAAAGGGAATAGTACTCGGTCATAAAATCTCAAGCGAAGGAATGGAGGTTGATCGAGCAAAAATAGACACTATTTCTCGATTACCACCCCCATCCTCCGTTAGAGCTATCAGAAGTTTCCTAGGGCATGCGGATTTTATAGGCGGTTTATCAAGGACTTTTCTAAAATTTCAAGGCCTCTAACAAAATTACTTGAAAAAGATGCTCATTACATCTTTGACAAGGAATGCAATCAAGCATTTCTAACCCTGAAGGAAATGCTAGTCAATGCACCTATCATGATAGCGCCTGATTGGAAATTTCCTTTCGAAATCATGTGTGATGCAAGTGACTTTGCAGTTGGAGCTGTCTTGGGACAAAGAAAAGAAAAGCATTTTCACCCAATTTATTATGCTAGTAAAACACTTAACGATGCACAAGAAAATTACACAACTGAAAAAGAATTACTAGCTGTGGTATTTGCTTTTGATAAATTTTGTTCTTTCTAAAACTATAGTCTATACAGATCATGCAGCCATTCGATATATCTTCAAAAAGCAGGACGCAAAACCACGTTTGATTCGGTGGATTTTACTCCTCCAAGAATTTGATATTGAAATCAAAGACAAAAGAGGAGCAGAAAACACCGCAACAGATCATCTTTCACGCTTAGAAGACCCAGCTTTGGAGGCAACTAGGGACGAGCAAATCAACGAAAAATTTCCAACAGAGTCCCTAGAAATGGTGGAATACAAAGAAGAACCATGGTACGCCGACTATGCTAACTACTTAGCTAGCGGTATAGTCGCAAAAGGTTGGCCACATCATCAAAGAAAAAAATTCTTTGCTAATGTGAAGCATTATTTCTGGGAAGACCCTTATCTTTTCAAAATGTGTGCCGACCAACTCATCCGACGATGCGTACATGGTAGCAAAGCACAAAGAATTCTCCGCCATTGTCATGAAGGTCCATACTGAGGACATCATGGTGCCGCTAGTACTGCACGAAAGGTATTTGATTCAGGATTTTATTGGCCAACCATTTACAAAGACGCGCAAAGTCTTGTCAAGACATGTGATGCTTGCCAAAGAACAGGTAATATTTCTTCCAAAAACGAAATGCCACAAAATGGCATTCTTGTTTGTGAAATTTTTGATGTGTGGGGACTCGACTTTATGGGACCTTTCCCACCGTCAAAAGGAAACAAATATATACTTGTGGCAGTAGATTACTTGTCTAAATGGGCCGACGCCGATGCACTTCCAACAAACGATGGAAGAGTCATGGTAAGATTTCTGAAAAAATTATTCTCTCATTTTGGAACACCTAAAGCATTAATAAGTGATAGAGGTACCCATTTTTGCAACCATCAACTTGAAATTTTTTAAACAAGATATGGGGTCTATCACCGGGTCTCAACAGCATATCACCCTCAAACAAACGGACAAGCCAAAGTGACTAATAGAGGTTTAAAACAAATACTTGAGAAAACCGTAGGGTTAAATAGAAAAGAATGGACAGATAAATTAGATGATGCTTTATGGGCCTTTCGAACTGCTTATAAAACAACAATAGGTACAACCCCATATAAGCTAGTCTATGGAAAAATTTGTCATTTGCCAGTAGAAATTACACACAAAGCCTACTGGGCAATTAAAAATGTAAACTTAGATTTAGAATTTGCCGGTAGAAATCGATCCTGTCAATTAAATGAATTAGACGAACTTAGCAATTATGCATACTCAAACTCTGAAATTTATAAGGAAAGAATGAAAAGCTTGCATGACAAACATATTAAACCTAATAAATTTCAAGTAGGAGACCAAGTTCTTTTGTTTAATTCACGACTTCGATTATTTCCTGGTAAATTAAAGTCTAGGTGGTCAGGACCTTTTTCCATCACCCATATTTTCCCACACGGTGCAGTAGAAATTAAATCTCGAAATGGAATTTCATTCAAAGTCAATGGCCAACGGCTGAAAATCTATCAAGGATTTATTGTGGATGAAGAGGAAGAGATCTCGCTTCAAACGGTCGAAGAATAAAAGCAACAACATCATACCTGGTAAGTTACGAACCAACAGGATGACATCTTAATCGGTAAGTCTTCTAACCAAGTTTTGGGAAAACAAGGGCACTCACACGAGCACTTAAAAATAATAATAATAATTTTCCAACATTGCTCGACACGAGGCCGTGTCCGCTGGGCACGGGGCCGTGTCCGCTGGGCACGTGGCCGTGTCCGCGCGACTGTCGGCATAAATCCCCTTTTTCATAACAGTTACACCATTCCACACGCCCTGTTTCCCCAAAAACGCTCTGGTTCAAGGCGATTTTCCTCAGATATTCGACGTCTCCCCTACTTCTAACAACATCAATGTATGATTCTATCATCATTAGTAGTTAGATTAAGCATTTGCATGTAGTTAAAACTTCAAAAATTTGGGGAAAAATCTAGGGTTCTTGAACTTCATCCGGATCGAACCTCAATTTTTTGTTTAAATCTGTTAGCATTAGTTTAGATTAGTGTTATAGGGAGTAAATCCACTTGTATTGTTCAAAGATTCGCACGATTTCTCACCAAAACCTCAAACCCATGTTTTTGAACCAAAAAAGATAAAATTGAATGGGTAAACGGGTTGTTTTGGGAAAACGGCACTTGGGGTTTCATTTTCGGGGAAAACCGCACCTAGTGAACCAAAAATTTTCGAGTTTTCAGGACCGGGTCGAAAAATGAAATTTTTGTGTAACAGACGCCTGGACACGGAGTCGTGTCCGCTGAACACGGGGCCGTGTCCAGCTCCCTGTTTGCAGTTTTGTCCGAAAATTCCACTGTTTCATGCTAACTTTTGGTGTATTCTTTCAGATGTCAAGGAAATTCACGAGGTTCAACGCAAATGAGCTCGATGCTAGGGCTAGATACGAAGTACTTCAAACAAGACCGGAAGAATACCCAAGACAATCATGCATGGATCTGTTAGCCTTGGTGAACCAACTTGACCGGTTCAACAACCTCGTTACCGGCCCACTAAGAATCGCCCTAACCACTCGACTTTGCTCAGTCCACGAGTGCACTATGGAATTCTATAGCACCTTCACGTTCAATTCAAGGTGCGACCCTTTCGACAATGATGGGGTAGCGTTCCGATGTGGGGGGACCAAATACTCGATTTCGATGGCACAGTTTGGGTCGATAGTGGGGTTGTATGCGGAGGAAGATGCGGGTAATGAAGAAAACACCGGAGGGGTGCGAGATTTGGATGAAAACGAGCGCCAAGTCGCTTGAGCTCAAATTGGAGAAGGGCACTACAACCCGAGCAGCACTAAGAGCACTAAGCTGAGGGACCCACTTTACCGTTACATCCATAGGGTCCTCGCTTACTCTCTTAGCCAAAGGCATGATAGCAGTGGCGTTGTGGGGTTGAGAGATTTGGGGGTCCTTCATTGCATCCATACCCGCAGACACCTAGATGTTCCGTACCTACTACTCCGTAACATGCATCTGAACCGGCTTGCTACTTCACCAACCCCTATCTTCTTCGGGGGATAGATATACCGTCTCTTCAAGCATTTTGTGAACATTCCTAGGTCCTTCGAAAGGAGCCCGTGGTCGGGAAGAGTAGACATACACATCTGCCGCTCCATGAGCTTGATCTATGAGGCTGAAGATGGGACATTTAGCTTCCAAAGGATGCAGGGGCATGCATGGAACCCGCAAGAGGCACTCGTCCTTCACGCTCCACATCATCATCAGTACCAGTACCAGCCCCACGGTGATCCGGGCCAGTCCTCCTCACAAGGAGGTGGTTTTCCTAACTTCCAAAGTTTACATGATTTATTGCAGGAAAACCTCATGTGCACCAGGAACACCTATAACATGGCAAGCAACACGTATGCCCGGGTTGGAGCAATCGAGAGAAACATATCCGATATCCAAGATGATACTGGGAATATCCGGGAGTACATTGCGGGGCATGGTGGAGGAGATGATGATGATGAGGATGAGGATATGGACTAGGCGGGAGGAGCGGAGGCAGAAGCGGTTGGTTGGTGATCCCACAGGTTAACCCCCCTTTATCTTGAACAATTTCCGGCCTGCGTGCCGTGTGTTGAACAATTTACTTTCCTTTAACTCTTTTTACTTTCTGCATTTGTTTTTCTTTTTAACTTTGTGATGTGGATGTTGAACTTGGTAATTTAGGATGTTTGCTATGGTTTGGTGTAGTGTTTATTGATAAAACAGGTACATACGAGGCTTAGAGCACTAAACATTAGTGCTACTAAAGCTGGGACAGGAAAACCGGAGCCAGAAACCTGTTTTTCAACTTTGCAGATTGTCTACACGGGGTCGTGTCCAGCCGACACGCCCCCGTGCCCACGTCCCCAGACCTGCTGTTTGTTTAAATCTGCAGACTTTTGCCAGACACGGGGTCATGCCCACTGGACACGCCCCCGTGCCCACCTTCTGTAAGTGTTCGTTACTGGCACCTGCACACGGGGTCGTGTCTATCGGACACAGGGCCGTGTCCAGATGCCCAGTAACATAAAATTTTGCTTTTTAACACCTTTTTACACATTCAAACAACCTAAAAACTTATTTTTTGGGACACATTGAGGACAATGTGTAATTTAAGTGTGGGGGGGGGATGCTAAAACTTTGAATATTGCAAGTCCTAATTACAAGCCTTACACAAAACTCTATTGGAACCGCTAATCACCCCAATTTTTTTCAAAAATTTTCATTTTTTTTACTTGTCTAGGTTTAACTTGGGAATTTCAAGTTCTAAAAAGGTTATATTTTTACAAATTTACAACCGATAGCGTCGTGATAAAAAGAACCAACATAAGAAAATTATGAAAAGGCATGACAAGTTTAGTTAAAATTTGATTATATATACTTGATCACATAAAAACCCATTCCCACAAAAGTGAGTTTTGAGCCTTTATTGAGCATACAAATACATATCTTTAAACTAAATGCTCATTTTTCGTTTCTTGTGTGAATAGCCGCTTGGTTCTTACGACTCTAGAACTTGCCACGACAATACATTCCCGGTCCTTACCAACTTAAACCCAAGTAAGTAAATGATGGAGGCATTAGGACTAACCCTTTTTATTTCTACACCATTATTTTTTTTACCACCTACCCAAAATCCCCCTAGTTAACCCCTTTGAGCCTAAACCTTTTCATTTCTTAACCCAAACCAAACACCCTTTCACCCACCAAAACTTTTTTTATTTTTAATCCTTTGTTTTAGTAACAAGCTCGGTTTCTCGTATGACTTTTCAAAACAAAAAATTGTTGATGATGAAGCAAAAGCAATAAACAAGCAAGTTCATCAAAAATAACTTTGTTTGAATAATATCTTCATCCAAATAAAAATTTGCAAAAATAAAGTCTTATGAAAACCGACGCTTTTTAAAAAAAAGTATATATATAATATATCACATCCGAATAAAGTCGTGCAAATATGATTGATGTATTGAATGTTGGAAATATTAAAGAGGAACATACAAGTTGGTATGTTTCCTCCATCCCACATCGGTGGAGTGAGTGAAGTTTGAGTGGTTTATAAGGGATTACTCCTTATGGGCCTCCATAGTGTTAAATGGGTTGAGAAGTGGGTGAAGCCCACACGCGCGCTGAGCCGAGCCGCGAGCTCGCGAAATGTCGCGTTTGAAGCGCGAATGGGCGCGTTTGAGGCGCACTTCGCACGTACGCATCGTCGCTAGGAGCTAGGAGCTAGGAGCTAAGGAGCTTTTATTTTTAGCTAAGGTTCGGTCAGATGGGTCAGATCTGTGGATCGAATGAGATAGGGAGATAGAGATGAATTCGAAACTGTGGGGGTTATCCCATTATCTCTAGCATTCGAATTCGTATAGGATATATATCCAGCAACCGAATTCGTATGGGATATATATTCAGTAATTCGAATTGGTTATGGATGGTTATTCCACTCCCCGTTTTTCTCATTCTATGGTAGGATCACAACCTATAAATAAAAGCCTCTTGCTACTCATTCCATACTCATATTTTCGCAGCCTTCTCTCCTCCCACCTGTGTGTTCGAGTTTTCTCTCCAGCTTCTGCGTTTTCTGGTTTCCATTGCTGTTGAAATACCAGATCAGTTCTGCATTAAATCCTGGGAGTTTACGCTGCAGCTCATAGCAATACGAGCGCGTAAAATCCTTTAAGGACAGGAATCATCCGTGCAGTTCGAATATTGTTCTTTCTCAATAGCCAGGTTGGTTTTAATTTTTTGCGTGTTCTTTAAATTCGTCCGACAACGGGACAGTCTCCTTCTACCTTTCTTTAATCAGTTTGCTCAAGTTGGATCAAACTGGTTTGGCTGATAACTCGGTAATTAATAAAGTTATATTAATTTATTGTTGATTAATTTAATTTTCAACAATCTTAAAGGATTTTATTTTTGTGTTTAATCAACAGAACTATTGGACTCTGAACTACCAACAGCCAATCTGAGATTCATGAATCAAGAGTTTGTCAAGTTGGACAGATTCGATGGTCAGAACTATACCCGCTGGGCGGACAAGGTTAAGTTCATGCTAGTTGTGCTGAAACTCTACTATATCCTTGATCCTGACTTGCCTGCAATCCCTGATGACCCTCCTCTTGAGGCAGGAGAGCTCCCAAATCAAGATTTGGCAAAGCAAAGACTTGTCCGTAAGGAAGCAGAAGATCTTTTCCTGGGCCACATCAAAAATTCTCTTTCGGATCGTCTCTATGACTTGTACGCGCCGGTAAAAAATGCTAGAGAATTGTGGAAAGCTTTGGAAGATAAGTACAAGGCTCATGAAGAAGGTACTAACAAATACCTTATTTCCAAGTACTTAGACTTTCAAATGGTCGATGATAAGTCAATCCTGGAGCAAGTGCATGAACTCCAAGTTCTTGTTAACAAATTGACCGCACTTTCAATTCCGCTGCCAGAAATATTCCAAGTAGGGGTCATTATTGCAAAACTGCCTCCTAATTGGAAAGATTTCTCAAAGAGAATGATGCACAAGTCTGAGGACTACTCTTTGGACGAACTGTTGAAGCACCTTCGAATTGAGGAGGAAACGCGCAATAGGGACAAACGAGGTAAAGTCGGATCGAGTGTGAATCATGTTGTTGGAGGATCTGGTCAAAAGGGAAAAGGGGCATCATCAAAGAATAAGAAGTTTACAGCACCAAAGAAAAAAGAATTCAAGAAGTCACAACACACTAACAACCATCAACCAAAGAGGTCTGGTAAATGTCATGTTTGTGGAGAAATAGGGCATTATGCACGAGAGTGCTCTCAGAGGAAATCTGGATCTACGGTTGGTTCTACAAGTGTTGTTGATGTTGAGAAAGTCACCAATCTAGTGGCCAATGTGGGTCTTGGTGAAGTTAACATGCTTTCTCAATATACTCGCATTGTGGCATGTAGAGGATGGTTTTTGGATTCTGGAGCCACTGTTCATGTTTGTGGGAATCGTGGCTCGTTTCTTACTTATGCTCCTGTTCCTCAAGGAACAGTGGTGGTATGCTGATGGACATCGTGTAGAAGTTCGTGGTAAAGGCACGGTGTGGCTAAACTTTAAAGATGGTCAAGTGGTTACCCTTCAGGACGTGTTGCATGTTCCTGGTATCACTAAGGGTCTTGTTTCTGCTGATAAGTTCGATCGGAATGGTTACAAGCTGGTTATCAAGAATCTCCGTGTGAAGTTTTCTCTAAATGACATCTATGTGGGTCAAGCAAAGAACACGGGTGGAATGTATCGTCTTGACTTAGCTGAAGATGGGATTGATGAAGAAGAAGATTCGGATGAAGGAGGCGTTTCTGTGATTGATGGGTTTGGGAATGAAAGTGATAGTGATAGTGGTGGTAGTGATAGTACTAGTATTGGTGAATGTAATGCAATTGGTTTTGAATTGAATGAAATTATGTCTTCTGATTATATCGCTTGTTCAATTTCTTTATGGCATAAACGTTTAGCTCATACAAATATTAAAAACATTGAAAAAATGCAAACTAAAGGTTTATTAAAATTAAAAGATAAAGACTTTGAAAAATGCGAAACTTGTGTTAAATCAAAATTCACAAAGAAACCTTTTCCAAGTGTCCATAAACGCAATACATCACTACTAGAACTAATTCATTCAGATATTTGTGAACTGAATGGAGTTCTTACTCATGGGGGTAAGAGATATTTTATCACTTTCTGTGATGACTCGAGCCGATACTTATATGTTTATTTGTTGCATTCAAACGACGAAGCTTTTGAGGCATTTAAAATATATAAGGCTGAGGTTGAAAAACAAAAGGAGAAACGCATTAAAATTCTTCGCTGGGACAGAGGTGGAGAATACTTTAACCGAAAGTTTGATGCATTCTGCGAAGAAGAAGGCATCATACATGAGAGAACTGCACCTTATACTCCCCAACAAAATGGTTTGGTTGAGAGAAAGAACCGAACCTTGGTAGAGATGGCTAACTGTATGTTAAATCAATCGGGTCTACCTCGTAATATGTGGGGGGAAGCTGTGTTAACCGCATGTTATGTTCATAATAGGATCACTAGTCGTGTGATACCTACGAGCCCATATGAGTTGTGGAAAGGAAGAAAACCAAACCTAGAGCATTTGAGGGTTTGGGGGGTGTCTTGCCTACTATCGCGTACCTGATCCAAAGACACTCAAACTGGGAGAACGAGCTTTCAAGAGTGTATTCATTGGATATGCTTCGCATAGTAAATCTTACCGATTGTTGGATGACGAATCAGGTATAGTTGTAGAATCCAGAGATGTGGAATTCTTTGAGAACAAGTTTTCTAGAGATGATGAAAAATCAAATGGCACTACAACTTCTAGTACTTCTGAAAAAAGGGTTCAACCCTCACCAATAGTTGAACAACCAAGAAAAAGTACTAGAGTTAGAAAAGAGAAAAGTTATGGAGATGATTTCTTTTCTTACCTGGTTGAAGGAACTCAAAAGAAAGTGACAAGAGAAGTCATTTTCGCTGTAAATTTGGATGATGATCCTAAAACTTTCAGTGAAGCAATGTCATCAAGAGATGCTCCTTTGTGGAAGGAGGCAGTCAATGATGAAATGGATTCCATTATGGGAAATGGAACTTGGGAGTTAGCTGATCTACCCAAGGGAAAGAAACCTATTGGATCCAAATGGATTTTCAAAAAGAAGTATCATCCAGATGGATCCATCTCTGCCTATAAAGTAAGATTAGTTGCTAAAGGGTATAGGCAGAGAGAAGGGATCAACTATTTTGATACCTATGCACCTGTGGCTAGAATTAGTTCTATTAGAACTTTAATAGCGGTGTCTGCTTTGAAAGGGCTGTACATCCATCAAATGGATGTAAAGACTGCATTTCTAAATGGGTATCTAAATGAGAAAATTTATTTGGAGCAACCAGAAGGGTTTGTGATGCCTGGACAAGAGAACAAAGTGTGTAGACTTATTAAATCTCTATATGGTTTGAAGCAAGCTCCTAAACAGTGGCATGAGAGATTTGATACCACTGTGACTGCTTTCGGGTTTCGACACAACAGTGCTGACAGATGTATTTATACTAAATGCGAACCCGGTTATACAGTCGTGATTTGTCTTTATGTTGATGATATGTTGATCATTAGCACTCACCTTGAAGGTATTTCTGAAACTAAGAAATATTTGTCCTCGAACTTTAAGATGAAAGATCTAGGAGAAGTTGATACCATTCTTGGAATCAAGGTGAAGAGAACTGGAAGTCAGATTTCTCTAAGTCAATTTCATTACATAGAGAAAATTTTGACTAAGTTTCAACACTTAAATATTAAAGAGTTTAATACCCCGTTTGATCCAAGTGTGAAACTTAAAGTGAACTCTGGAAGAGCAGTGGCTCAACTGGAGTATGCGAGTGCTATTGGAAGTATGATGTATGCAACGCATTGCACTCATCCTGACATTGCTTTTGCTGTAAGCAAACTGAGTCAGTATACTGTTAATCCAGGGACAGAACACTGGAAAGCAGTGGGTAAAGTACTTGGATACCTGAAAAGGACCAGTAACTTAGAACTGACATACACATCTTCTTTCAGAATACTTGAAGGTTATTCTGATGCAAGCTAGATTGATCGCACCAATGATTCAAAATCTACAAGTGGGTGGATTTACACTCTAGCATGAGGAGCAATTTCTTGGGCAAGCAAGAAACAGACGTGTATTGCCCACTCAACTATGGAAGCTGAGTTCATAGCACTAGCTGTGGCTGGTAAGGAAGCGGAGTGGATTAGAGATCTACTTACTGACATCCGTCTGTGGGATGTTCCAATGCCGTCTATTCCCATGTATTATGATAGTGAGGCCACACTATCTAAAGTATACAACGCAGTGTATAATGGGAGGTCAAGACACATAGGTCTTCGGCACAATTATGTGAGACAACTGCTTGAAAGTGGTACCATCAAGGTTGTATATGTCAAGACAAGTAAGAACTTGGAAGATCCGTTTACTAAACCTCTAACGAGAGATTTGGTTGTGAATACCGTGAGAGACATGGGTCTAAAACCACAATAGAATCGCTAGTGATGGAAACCCAACTTGAACTTAGTGCTCCTATTTCTCAAGTTTAATGGGCAAAAACGAAGTCACTTAACGATAGAAGGTACTATCAAATTTGATAGATCCATGTGAGGTATGATAGTACGTCGTTGCCGAGAACAAGGGTGAGCTTATGCTCTTAACAAAGTTTTTGAGGCATCCAAGCAACGTGGATGATGAAAAACTTCGCCTATATGATCTACGGGTGGTGCCGCCTCGAGTGAAGATTAGTGGTTTATCTTCTAAAGGGTCATGAAAATGATTTATAGCGCACGACCATATTCGCGCTCAGTGAAAACGCAAAGTCAGCTGGTGATGTGTGGGGGTAAACCGAAGGGGGCTATCAGGTTTATGGTTTAATTCCATAGGACACCGTTAAATCTGTCTCTTCTTGTTTATCAACATAAACTGGGTTCAATCTTCGTGACACCTAGTGACATCATCGGTCTAAGTGAAAGGAAACATTCCAACTTGGTGGGGGATTGTTGGAAATATTAAAGAGGAACATACAAGTTGGTATGTTTCCTCCATCCCACATCGGTGGAGTGAGTGAAGTTTGAGTGGTTTATAAGGGATTACTCCTTTTGGGCCTCCATAATGTTAAATGGGTTGAGAAGTGGGTGAAGCCCACACGCGCGCCGAGCCGAGTCGCGAGCTCGCGAATGGTCGTGTTTGAGGCGCGAATGGGCGCGTTTGAGGCGCGAATGGGCGCGTTTGAGGCGCGCTTTGCACTTCGCACGTACGCATCGTCGCTAGGAGCTGAGGAGCTTTTATTTTTAGCTAAGGTCCGGTCAGATGGGTCAGATCTGTGGATCGAATGAGATAGGGAGATAGAGATGAATTCGAAACAGTGGGGGTTATCCCATTATCTCTAGCATTCGAATTCGTATAGGATATATATCCAACAACCGAATTCGTATGGGATATATATTCAGTAATTCGAATTGGTTATGGATGGTTATTCCACTCCCCGTTTCTTTCATTCTCTGGTAGGATCACAACCTATAAATAAAAGCCTCTTGCTACTCATTCCATACTCATATTTTTGCAGCCTTCTCTCCTCCCACCTGTGTGTTCGAGTTTTCTCTCCAGCTTCTGCGTTTTCTGGTTTCCATTGTTGTTGAAATACCAGATCAGTTCTGCATTAAATACTGGGAGTTTACGCTGCAGCTCACAGGAATACGAGCGCGTAAAATCCTTTAAGGACAGGAATCATCCGTGCAGTTCGAAGATTGTTCTTTCTCAATAGCCAGGTTGGTTTTAATTTTTTGCGTGTTCTTTAAATTCATCCGATAACGGGACAGTCTCCTTCTACCTTTCTTTAATCAGTTTGCTCAAGTTGGATCAAACTGGTTTGGCTGATAACTCGGTAATTAATAAAGTTATATTAATTTATTGTTGATTAATTTAATTTTCAACATTGAAAAGTGAATGAAAGCATACATATGTAAGAATTTTATAGTAATGTTAAATTATTCATGATTAAGTCCATTTATTTATGATTATGTAGGATCGTGTGCAGACCCGAAACGAGTCGATCAGAGGTGTTCTACACAATATGAAAGGCGGAAACAGACATATTGTGTGTAATTCAGCAAGATATTCACTTATAACTGTCTTTTGATTAATATATGAGCAATTACAGATCTGAAGACACTTCGACAGAGCTTCGCCGTCGGAAAACCCCTTCTCTAATTCTGTTTCAAATGACAAGACCTAGCACCTATTTATAGACTTGGTAATTTCGCTTGAACATGACTCAAGCGGAATTACTTAATTCAAACGGAATTACATTACAAACAAAAATACATGTCCAAACGGAATTAGGTAGTTCAAACGGAATTACATGTCTAATTCCGTTTGGAATTACCAGATGACCCTTTAAAGCGGAATTAGCTTTTGACAAGTTTTCTTGAACTTCGTGCCCTGATCAATGCAAGACTCGATACAAGACGAAGTCAACAGACGCATGCACCAACAGACTCCCCCTCGAATGTTGAGGAGTCTTAAGTGTCGAGTCTTCAACGTCTTCAGTCTTTATCAGTCTGTTCGCTCTCTTTGAAGTATCTTGACAGTGTAAGACTTCTTCAATCTTTTCTATACTCTCCTCTTCAGCATCAACAGACTCCCCCACTCGACATGCTTATACAGGATTAGGATCATGACCTCGCTCTATTCTCAGTTTCAGAATCCAGACTATCCTGCACATCCTCTACCTCACAATAAATTTCACAAATTTAACATTTGACAAATTTATGCTCTTGATTATCAATTGTATATACAAATTATTAAATGTTTTTACAATGTTAATCTTTGAAGAACCACTTGTATGAAAAACATTTTTCTTTTAAAACCTTTTCTTGTTTCACACAGACTCCCTCTCACAAAATGGTCATCATGTTTAGCACTCGGAATTTTGAAAATCAGCTTTTCAACATCAGTTGTCAAAAATCTTTTTGTATTTTTCAAAAATTTATGCTAAAACACTCCGATAATCTTTTTGGATTTTGAATAAACAGAAATACAGTAAAGAAATATTTACAGACAATATTTTTGTGAGTTTGTGTAAGAGGATCATATCAGTTTATGAGACAAATCACCAACACCGTTAAGCTTTAAACATTTTAAGTTCTAAACGATTCACTTAGATTGTCAGTATACTGATCCACTTAAATTTTCACACAGAGTTCAACTGTTTCGAGATACGAGATTAATGTTTTAGAGACTTAAACTTATTCGCGTGTCCCACCTCAGAATATACTCCTGTATCCAGATCCTAATATTCAGTCTTACAGGTGAGTATACCACATATGATATCTGTAAAGGGTTAAATGCGAGGGCCGTGAGAGCTCAGGTCAGAACTTCCGTTCAGCAGAGATATGACGGCTTCGACTTTTGGTGTGTCCCCTTTAGAGGATCTTTTGTTTCAACAGCACATGATTAGCATTTTTCAATGTTTCATCATTTTTTGTACTGAGGGCGGTGCTATATTTCAAGCAAGCAGAAAGTATTATACGGGGACTAGGCCATTGCTTTCGCAAAATCAGAAGTCCCGGGATAATACCCCAGATATCACTGAGTATAAGACCTAGTATCTCAGAAAGAGGGACCTTTCAAACAAGATTTCGGGGGTTACGCATATATCCAAGAGATGTTACCCACGATATAAGCAAGTTTGAAATTTAGGTTTATATCTCGTCACAATCTACTAAATATGCAAAAACCTACTGGCATATCATCAGTGAGACCGTTTATCACATTTTGATTTTCCATTTCTTTAGCATGCTGTGATCGTCCACTGATGTACTACCATTTCCTCTTTTTCACAACAAAACTCATTTTGTATTTTAACATGTTTTTGACATTTTTAAATTTTCTAATGTTTTTTGACTTTTCAAATTTTCAAATGTTTTTGGATTTTCAGAAATTCTTACTCCCCATAAAATTCAAACACATTAAAGGAAATTTGAAAACAAACTGTACAAATAAAATGACAACTGTTATCGAATCGCTTCAATTCGCCATCCACTTGGCATAAACAATCAGAACTCCCCCTTACAACAAACTATTTTCTCATTAAGATTTCAAAACACTTAAGTTTGTTTTAACCAAAATGATTTTTCCGCAAAATAAGTTTTGTTGATTTTACCACTTTTAGGTTAGGGGTTCATCACATTGTTTTTCTCAATATCACTTGAAAAATTTAACAATTTTAAGAATCAATCAACAAATACTTCTTGTAGAAAATCAAGTACAACTTAATGTACCTGATTTACCACTTGTAAGTCAAAATCACTTTTGTGAATTTCTCAAGAAAGATGCCGATACCTGCTCCTCACTTACCAACCTGGGAGTTCCGGCAAGTCATACTGTTCACTTATGAAAAACAGACATCCAAGCTTCACCAAACTTGGATGTTTTCTCCTCATCTGCACTCGGGTAATAAGATGCTTTCTTTGTTTCGTAAAAATCCTTTACCCCTTTGACCTTCCCATCGACCATCTTCCCAAAAATCTTTTTAACATTTCCATTAAAAACTTTTTCAACATCAAATTCCTTCTTCTCGGAATAGAATTGATTTGAAATCTCAACTTTTTCAACTTTTGATTTAAAATTTTCAGCCCGCAATGGTGGAAAATTGACATCATCCATTGGCGGCACTGATGTTTCCAGTTTTATCTCAACTTGTGGCTCCTCTGACTTTGTGGAATCAGATTCATCGCCAGATTTTACTTCTGATTTCTTAACAACCCATGCTTGGTTGTCAAGATTTCCCCTTCGTTTGTAAAACCTTTTCGAACACTCACCAACTTCATATGTTGAATTTTTAAATACTTTAAATTTCTCAGTTGGTGGTTCAGACTTATCAACAACTTTCTCTTTCAGTTTTTCTGAGACTCCCTGTTTTGTTTTTGTTGCTTGACGACAATTCCATGCAATGTGACCAACTTCATTGCATCTATAACAGGTTCTTGTCTCCTTTCTTTGAAAAGCTCCATTCTTCATTCTCTCTTGCTTCTTGGCAAGGAATTCTATGTTTGATTGTTTCCAGAAAGAACTCTTTGATTCTTCTTCACAGCTAGTCCCTGAAACAAATTTTGTATTTGTTTTAGAATTTTTCTCATTTTTATGATTTTCTGGTGAAATAAATCCAAGACCTTTCTTTTTGAAATTACCATTATGGTTAGGTTTCTTTTGAAAACCAGAACTAGAACTGTAACCTTTTTTCTTGTTTAAACGTTGTTGAACTCTTGAAGTGTATTTTTTAGGTTTTTCAGTAAGATTTACATCTTTTATTTCAGAAATATTAATTTCTGTCATTTTGAAAACCTTTTTGATCATTTCAGTTTTAACACCTCTTATTGGAAATTCTTTATCAAAATATAATTTGTCAGAATCATTCAAAGTGTATGCCACTTCAAATGTTTTGTCATTCAAATTGGATTTTGACAACAAAAATTCATTACTATAAACCCGTTTTCCCGACGACTTTGAACTCCTGACAGACGAACTCAAACTCCCAGACTAGGACATTGACTCGGACTCCTCATCCTTATCCAACACTTGATCGACCATCCTTTTTATTAACTCAGACTCATGATCCATGTCGGACGCTGTGAATATAACGTCAATATTGTCTGGTAATGCATCGGTTATCTCGGACTCTAACTTTATATTGACTGCCTTTTTTACTTGTTCCTCATTCGGTTTTCTAGGCGAATACCCTTCCCAAATTGGAGGCGGACACTTTTTATAACTGACACTCTGTTTCTTACCAGTATCCTTTTTCTTCTGCTTCTTGTCTTCAAACACTTCAAAACCTGCAACAGTTGGATAAATTCTGTTAATTAAGTAATCAGAACTTGAATAACTTTTCAGTAATCGTCTGATTCTTTCATTTTCAACTTTTTCAATTTCCAACTCCTGCTTCAACTTAGCACATTCTTCAATGTAGTAATTGATATCTTTTTGTTTAGACATCATTGTTGCATTCATCATTGTCAAGGCATCTTCTCTTTTCGAGTTTGTCTTCTGCAAACTATTCACAGTTCTGTTCAACACATCGTATGATTCTTTTACATTCTTGACATCAAACATCAACTTCTCTTTCAACTTTTCAAGCTCACTAAACTTTTCATCTTTATCTTCACATTGTTTGCAAGATTCCAAACATGTAAGACAAGGTTTAGTTACTTCAATAATCTTTTCAATCTCCACAATCTTCTCGACTTCAACTATCTTTTCCACTTCAACAATCTTCTCAACAACCTTAACTTCTTCCATTTCTTTTGCAGCTTTTCTCTCTTTAAGTTTCTTCAATTTATCTGCAAAATAAAATTCAAAACTGTCAGAAGATAAATGAGTTTTTCCAATGTTTATCTGTTCAATTTCTTCATCATCATCACTAGTATCCGTTGAACTGTTTTCAGAAGAAACAGATTCTTCATCTTGACTTTTCTCTTCATCAGTTAACACTGCAATCCATTCTTTCATCAATTCTGGCTTTTGAACAATTTGAGCAATGAAAGCTTTAAACTCCCTATTCTCTTCCACAAACCTATCCCAGCTAAATCCTAGAGCCATCTTTTCATCATCTTGATCAATGATACCATAATAAGCTTTCTTATTTGCATCTTCGATCATTCTTGCATGCGCAGTTTGTGGTTCTTTTTATTGATGCGGTTGATGAGCAATTTGTTGATATATAGCCTTCTGATAATAATCTTGTCCACCAAACGGATTCTTTGCTCCACTAGCTTCCTGATTTTTGCACTCTCTTTTGAAATGACCTTTCTCCCTGCATCGAAAACAAGTAACTTTAGATTTATCAAAACCCAAATTTGAAACATGAGCATCCAAAAAATCATTTCTTCCTGTAATCATTTTGAACTTTTCAGCTCTTCTCAAGACACTAGCTAAGCACCACTTTATATCCATGAGCTCCAATTCTTCTGCATCGATCTGATCATAATCTTCCTTGGTTAGCATAGGATTACCAATTCTTCCAGCAATCAATCCTTCATACAATTCCAAAGCAGTAACCAGTAATGCCATATGACTTTTAACAACTTCTTCAGAAAAATTCTGACCATTTTGAAGATGCAATGCAACATTGCACTGAATCATATGTCCATTACCAACATTTGAACTTTGAACACTTGGAGGATTGACATTTGAAAATCCACTAGTGTTGATTGAACTTTGACTGACTGATCCAGATGAATTTCCTGCACTAAAAGCAGTTTGGATCTTTGGACTTGCTTCAACAGTTTGGACATTTCCTTTATAGTATAATTTGATGTCTTGTTGATTGCTCGAGCTGTTCATTCTGGCAATCTTTTGCTGTTCAAGATCCTGTCCCTCAAGCTTTTCAATAAACTGTCCAATTGACAATCTACTAAACTCTCCTGTATTCTTTAAAATCATGAGATATGTACCCCATTCTTTCTGAGGTAAAGCATCAGCTAACTTTTCAACCCATTCTGCTGGAGTTTTAGCAATTTTCAACTGAGACATGGTACGCACAAGATGACAATATCTCTCAATGAGAGTCTTTGTAGATTCACCTGGCATACTTGTAAACAACTCAAATTCTTTCTTCAATAATGATTTTTTGCTATTGATCATTTCCGTACTTCCTTCAAATTTCTTCTCAAGTGCCTCCCATATTGAGAAAGCACTACCATCATGCTGAAGCAAAACAAAAATGTCCTCTTTGACAGCTTGTTGTAAAAGACTAGTCATCATTTTCTCTCCTTTATAACTATCTCTCTCTTTGTCTGAAAATTCTGAGATAATTTTATCAACATTCAAAGCGGTCTGTGGTCTAATATATTTTGTTTCAATGCTTTCCCAATTCTCAAAACGATTTTTCCTGAACCCAATTCTCAAAACGATTCTTAGATGATTTGCCTGAACCCAATTCTCAAAACGATTTTTCCAGCCATAGTACTCTTCAATTCCCATAAGTTTCGGGGGTTTTTGCAAAGTTCCGGTTTCATTTTCCATGTTCATGTTCTTAGCAATTTCAGCCGGAGTAGTCGGGGATGTAGCAAACGCGTTATAGAATTCCTCTTCCATGTTTCGGTAAACTTTTCACAAAAACATGCACTTTCAAACGGGATTAATTCTTTTCAAACGGAATCACTGTTGAAACGAAATCACCCTCAAGCGAAATTAACCTGCACAATCAACTTCAAACGAAATTATGATTCAAACGAAATTACCCTCAAACGGTATTACTTGTTGAAACGGTATTACTGATTTCGTTTGAACTTTTCAAACGGAATTACTCAAACAAACGGAATACACAAGCGAAATTACTGATCTCAAGCGGAATTACGTGCAATCTCAAACGGAATTATGCTGATGTCATCATTCCACACAAACTTTTCAAGCGGAATTACAAAAAGATCAAGTTTTAAGCAGAATTTAGGTCTAAAATTCTCAAGGATTTGTTAAAACACCGTTTCGCTTAATATGTGAGAAAATTAGCCGATTTTAATCGTGAAAAGTTGTTCAATTTTGAAAAGAAGATGTAGAAGTTAGAAAATCTGATGAAATCAAGCTGAAAATGACAGAACTCCTCCTCCTGAGCTCTGATACCACTTGTAGGATCATGTGCAGACCCGAAACGAGTCGATCAGAGGTGTTCTACACAATATGAAAGGCGGAAACATACATATTGTGTGTAATTCAGCAAGATATTCACTTATAACTGTCTTTTGATTAATATCTGAGCAATTACAGATCTGTAGACACTTCGACAGAGCTTCGCCGTCGGAAAACCCCTTCTCTAATTCCGTTTCAAATGACAAGACCTAGCACCTATTTATAGACTTGGTAATTTTGCTTGAACATGACTCAAGCGGAATTACTTAATTCAAACGGAATTACATTACAAACAAAAATACATGTCCAAACGGAATTAGGTAGTTCAAACGGAATTACATGTCTAATTCCGTTTGGAATTACCAGATGACCCTTTCAAGCGGAATTAGCTTTTGACAAGTTTTCTTGAAGTTCTTGCCCTGATCAATGCAAGACTCGATACAAGACGAAGTCGACAGACGCATGCACCAACAGATTATACAAAGGTTCAAGTGAGAATAAAAAAGTGAACCTCAAAGATATATTTTAACTCACGATTGTTCACATGGGAACTTACACATAACATTAGGGGTTTCAACTTGTTTTATTTAATCATATAAGAAACAAAACTTATTATAAATGTCCTTACATTTCTTAAACTTTTATGATTATCATTTGAACCTTTTTCGTATTCTCACGTACTCATTTGACAAGCAAACAAAGACATCGAATCAATATGAACCTTAAGATAGAAAATGATAAACGTTAAATTGAGTGATTGTACGTAAATATAATATATCACATCGATCTATGTCGTACATATTTGATTGGTGTACCGAAAACGAAAAGTGAATGAAAGCATATTGTAAAAAGGGTGTGTTTTGTGAGAAGTGTAGGGAAAATGTACACCATTTGATCTATAATCTAATGGTTGAGATTACAATGACAAAACTGTAAATAGTGTTTACCATTAAAATAATTAATTTATAGATTAAGGGTATAAAGATAAATTTAACATTTTTAAATTTAGAAACACACATGCAAATTATCCTTCCTTTTTAAACATCAATAACTTTTTATATGTGACTCTTTTTAAAAAAAATTACACCATAATAACGAGTGTTTTTATCTTTAATATGAGTATCATATTGTTATACTTATATAAAGAAAAAAAAATACGTTTCGATCGGATGTTTTAATCCATGGGGTTTTGTTTATGTTCATACAATGATGTTTTAGTTATATTGTGATTCAATGCGTTGTGTTTTACAGTAAAACACCAAGAACGTATATATGACACCATAACATTGCAAATAATGATTATGATTCAAGTCATGGTGTTTTAACATCTAGAGTATGTAACATTGTATTGTGATTACAGTCATTGTGTTTTAACATCTGGAATAGCAATAGAATCATTCTAGATGTTAAAACACCATGACTGTATTATGATTCAATTCATGGTTTTTTGGAATTTGTATGGTGTTTTATACCTGCAAAAATAATAAAAAATCATTCCAGATGTTAGAACACCATGGCTGTATTACGATTCAAGTTGTGTTGTTTTCTGGAATTTCCGTATGGTGTTTTATACGAACTGATGATTCAAAAAAATAAGAACTGATGATTCAAAAAAATACGAACCGTAATTTCCTTCGATCTCTATGAATCAGACGATAATGATTTATAAAATCTCTTAGCTTATATATAAAACTGAATTCTTAAATATTTGTAAAAATAAAATTGTATCACTAACTTAAAATAACTCATTGGAGTTTACAAAGATTATTTTATCAATTAATTAAACTTTGAAGTAAATTACATTATTGCCCTTTTTAATTAATTAAATTGAAGAACACATGTCAACATCATATTATTTCATACACTTCTCACACTATTAATCTTTTTATAGAATCCTTAATCTTCATTAGTACATGCACACTTGATTAAATGCCCAACTTGGTTTCCTAGATTACTTATGTATCCCAAATTAACTTTCCTTCATGTCTTTATTTATGTATGGTGTACTATGGGTTTCCTGAGGGTATGCGACTGTTTTCTGTGTTCTATTTATTTGATTATCAATTTTTTTAAAAGAAAATTCTAATACGAAAAAGATTCACACTTATATCTTCAACGGTCTCCTGGTACATAAGTTAGTACATATTGTTATATTATTATTATTAGTATACAAACCCGTGTATTACACGGGTTGAATGACGAAAAAAATGTAAATTATAAACTTGTATGTAATCCTTATTAGATAAATAGTAAAACAAAAGAACAATTATATTTTCAGCTATTCAAAATAATTTTCGAAGTTTTCACTTCTCTCTTGATATACTACCATCCATCTTATTATATGACTTAAAAGACGTAACACTAAAAAATAAAAAAATAAATAATGATTATAAAATTGTAAGTACTTTTAAAAATAATTATAAGTTATGAGATTATACTAAATGAATTGTAATTAAATTCTACTATATACTTCAATATAAATATTATTTTTGGATATTTGGACCATGAGACGAGATATGAATATCATCATAGTATAGTAAATATTACATATTAAAGTAAAATCATACTACAAATAAAGTATACATTTAAAAAAATAGGACTAAAGTTTTTTAAACTATAATTTTGAGCATCTACAACAACCTCTTTAATTAGTAGTCGGCATTTAAATATTCAAATTAAAACTCGTATGAAAAGTCGGAGTTTTCTAAGTTCTCACACCTCAATGGGGTAATAAAGTATACATTTAAAAAATAGAACTAAAGTTTTTTAAACAATAATTTTGAGTGTCTACAACAACCACTTTAATTGTAGTCGACATTTAAATATACAAATTAAAACTCACATGATAAGTCAGAGTTCACTAAGTTCTCACAACTATAATTTTGAGTGTCTACAACAACCTCTTTAATTAGTAGTCGACATTTAAATATACAAATTAAAACTCGAATAAAAAGTCGGAGTTCACTGAGTTCTCACAACTCAATGGGGCAATAAAGTATACGTTAAAAAAATAGGACTAAAGTTTTTTAAACTATAATTTTGAGTGTCTACAACAATCTTTTTAATTAGTAGTCGACATTTAAATATTCAAATTAAAACTCGCATGAAAAATCGAAGTTCACTAAGTTCTCACAACTCAATGGGGTTTTCTCTTAATCCAAAATGATGTAAAATATTAAAAAAAAACCATGTAAAATTATTTGATATACATTTATATTAGTTATAGATTATTATTAATTATATTTGAAATTATATGTTTGATCTCTAACTATATTAATTAATATTATACTATATTATGTTATATTATTTGATACAATTATATTAGTTATAGATAATTATTAATTAAATTTGAATTTATACGTTTATCTCTAACTATATTAATTAATATTTACTATATTATATTATATTTTGTGTATAAAAAAATTAATATGTAATATTATTATTAAAGGTGAGGAGACACCAGAGAGTGACACGTGTACAAAAAAAGATTTTCATTTATTAGCATAGAAAGAAAAGATATTCTTCTTCTTCTTCTTCTTCTTCTTCTTCTTATTATTATTATTATTATTATTATTATTATTATTATTATTATTATTATTATTATTATTATTATGTAATGTAATGAAATACGGTTTTATGTTTCCTTCTATTTGTTAATACAAATTTAATAAAGAAGATATATACAATTTTACCCCTTAAAATCCATATAATGCTCACTTTGGGTGTCTTGAACCCACACCATTTTAAGAGAATATTCATATGGTACCACTATGCCAAAGGCTAACGATATTTATGTAAGACCATTCAGTGTGGAGGGGCATCAAGAGAGGGCGTTAAGCGTCATGTGACAGCAACGTAAGCAGGAGGGCGTGGTAAAAAAGCACAGAGTGGTGTTGGGCGTGGAAATGGCCCGACCTAGTGTTAAAAAAAACTAAACAATTACAAACCTCCTATCACAAATCATCAATCAACTCACGACGCCGGTGAAGAATCCCCGCTCCACATACAATGCCGTAAAAACGACAAGCACGGGGTAATTTTGTGGACGTGTACTGGCCTCCACACCCACACCGTATAGTCTAACCCAAACCAAATAACATAAAAACTTATGCCGCTAGGCCAAAAGGCTAGCCAATGAGATTTTTTTTTGAATAGATGATTTATTTATTTATTTATTTTTGGCCCAAATTCATACATATTTCAATAAAACAGAGACGATTACAGGCTAATGGTAGACGGGCGACAAGCTGCGCCGCTACCCCCTTCTGAATAGCAAAACCTACCCTACTAAACACAAAATTCTGCCCCTTAACATACGCGGTGTTACTGCTTACCACCTGCTGAACCCGCTTGAGGAACCGCACCGCGTCAGGGACGAAAGCACCAAAGGTATCGAAAGCGAACGGGACAAACACGTGCTGATTCTTGATTCTCGGGCATACAAATACTCATATTCCAATGGTCAAATTTCCTTCAAAGAGGTTAAAGAAAAAGAATAAATGAGTGGATCTAAAGGGAATTGAAAAACAAATACAGATTGTTTTTATAATAAATAATCTTTAAAAAAATAGTACTTCACTAACCATACATCCTACATTATCCACTATGAAAAAGATGCCAATTTTATATACTAATAGTAACGTACAAGTTGTAATGCATAACAAATGCATATGATATGGCAGAAGAGTTGTACCCTTTTGCCCATGACAGTGGTAGCTTTATCTTTTAATTTTGTTTTGTAAATTTAATATATCTGGACCCGTGGGTGGGGTATCCATAATTAATATTTCAGTTTTCTTACAAGGTACAACTGAGATAGGGCCCAATTTGTCATATTGGTCCATTAAAAGCCCATTATTGGAATGAGAATTATAGAGGCTGGTCACATCTTGTCCAAAGTTGGGTCACAAATGACCACTTTTTATTTTAAACGGTTCATTTGAGAGGTGTGCATCCAGACAAAAATTTGTACGGTTACAAACCGGTTTACTAACTCGGCCCGGTTCCACATGAAAAACCAGTTTGGGTGATGACTCAACCCGCAGGGTTGTATACTGGTTTAATATTTCATTAGCGAAACCCGTGTGACCCAAACCGGTGTCAACCCGACCCAACCCGTAGGCTTTGGGTGCTAGTTTGGGCTCAAACCGATGTTGACCAACTCGGACCGGTTTGGCAAAGCTAAATCAAAATATGAACCTTTACTTTTAACCATGAAAACCCGTTACCTAAAAACACAAAGGACCAAAGATATGAAATCACCGGGGGGCGGCCCTGGGGGTGGGCGGGTAGGACCACCGGCCAGGGCCCGATATTTCGAAGGGCACGTTATGTAAAACAAAACCAATATGTATATGTAAAAAAATTAACAAGGTATGCACATACAAACACTAACATAGGCCCACTTACAAAACGATTCTTATGGTTTAGATTAGTTATTAGTCCGTTGGTATTATGTTTAGACCTTTAGTGAGCCCAATACCCAATTTCGTTAAGGCCTAAGGGCACTTTTTTTTCGAACTCGAACAACATACACGAATTCTTAGAACCGGCCCTAAATATCACGCAATTCATATTGACATTTAACCTACCTAAAAAACATGTTTTATCATGACAAAATCATGATTTATAGCACTAATCAAGTATTCATGACAAGACTAGGACAAATCCTTAATACCATCTATAATTAGTAGTCATATCAATGATCATATTCATGCAAATGGCAATTCTTGCAATTTAAATCAAATCACAAAATTGCTCAAAATCTTCGAGTAGTCAACGATCCCGAATTTGGAACTATCGTCTAAAAACCTACTAGGCCATTCGAATTTCGATATTAAATTACATGTGAAAGAACTCTAGGATGACTTGACCCTATATCCTTTCAGGTACGTATCAATCATGACCCGGTAAATACCCGGTCAAACATCTGCCTGAACCATCCATACAGTGGCGGATCTAGAAAAAAACGTTAAGGGGCAACGTTTCAAAATTTTCTTTCTATAGAGGAAGCGGAATCGAAAAAACGTTATTTTTTTCCAAAATTCACACTACCGTATGAGCGTCAAGGTGTAGCGGGGGCCACTCCTATTCAAAGGCTATATTCGCCCCCGCATCCATGTTCACCACATCACCCACGTTTCATCTCGATCTGCATATGTTTTTATTATCTTTTTCTTCTTGTTCACGGAATCTTATTGTATCAGATTTTCGAAACACGAACACAAACCTGTTAATAAACAGGTTACACGAAACGACATGTTAAGACAAGAAAAAATTACCAACGTATCATATGACCTGTTTAAGACACGAACACGACTGAATTGGGGAATCTGTGAACCAAATTGGGAATGGTGGTATTTGTGAGAGATTTAAAAATTAGGGTTTTAACCAATTTAGACACGAAACCTTTTAAGGTCTTATCGTGTCGACCTATTTTAGACATGAAACATGTTAAGGTCAAACACGAAACACGAAACACGAAACATGATAATTTTGTGTAGGTTCGTGTCGTGTTATCGTGTTCGTGTCAGAATTGTCAGCCCTAATTCAAACTAATAAAAGTTAACCTACAAAATAATTATTTATTTAATGTGATGAGAAATACGAGAGATTAGGGTTTTTCACATATTGACGGATCAACCTATTACGAACGTAAAATTAGCGGCAGCCGTATGAGTTTTGCACGACCGTGTATTCAAGGATTGACACAAATATAACATGTTTAACCTAAAAAAATTATAATTTATTTATATTTTATATCTTATTTAACACAAATATACATATTTTCAATTACCGAAATACAAATAAGTGTAAAAAATTGCTATGCTTAAATTATTAAACCTAATATTCATTTCTCTTTTAACTTTTGAAATTTAGCATAAAATATTCATCATTACAATTTATCACATAAAGCATAAATTATACTATATATATATATATATAGGGCCAGGATCATTTTAGAAACATAAATATTTACAAAACTCGCAGAACTCCTAATAAACAATCTTTTTATTTATATATTTTTATGTTTAGGATAATTTTATCATTTATTATGTGTATTTTTACGATTACATACATGTTAAGAGTAATTTTATCATTTTTTATATGTAATTTCATAATTACACATATGTAAACTAGTTTTTTTACATATATGTAATTTGTTATGACACATATATATAATTTTGGCAATTAAACATATGTATGCTACTTTTAACATGTATGTAATCAAAGAAATACATATAATAGATTATAAAAATATCCTAAATACAAAAACTTATATATAAAATGATTGTTTATTACGAGTTCTGAAAGTTCTGTAGTTATTTAGAGTTCTGAAATGAACTCAGCCCTATATATATATATATATATATATATATATATATATATATATATATATAGGGGAAGGTTAAAATGAGAACCATCTCGAGTTGTAAGAACCAGCGAGAACCACCCCCGCGGGGGGGGGGGGGGGGGGCGTTGACCACGATTTTTTTTTACAACTAGATGTGTATATTTTAACACCCTACGTAAAGTTTGGGTTTAAACGGCGCGCCCGAGGGGGTAGTTTTTTACGCCCAAAGTTTGGGTTTTTTTAATTTTTCTTTTTTTTTAACCAAACTTTGGGCGTAAAAAACTACCCCCTCGGGCGCGCCGTTTAAACCCAAACTTTACGTAGGGTGTTAAAATATACACATCTAGTTGTAAAAAAAATCGTGGTCAACGCCCCCCCGCGGGGGTGGTTCTCGCTGGTTCTTACAACTCGAGGTGGTTCTCATTTTAACTTATTCCTATATGTATATATGTAGAGCTTCCTGTAAAAAAGAGGGTTTTTTTGTGAGAAAAGTAAGAAAGAATCTACACCATTAGATCTTTGATATAATGGTTGAGATCATAATGACAAAATTGTAAATAATGTTTACTATTAAACATATTAATTTTCTAGATTAACTGTATACAGGTAAATTTAACATTTTTAAATTAAGAAACTAACATTAATGCACATGCAACTTCCTCCCGTCCTTTTTAAAAGTCAATAACTTTTTATACGTAACTTAAAAAAAATTGCACCATAATAACGCGTGTTTTTTATCTTTAATATGAGTACCATATTGCTATACTTATATAGAGAAAAAAATATGTTTCGATCAGATGTTTTGTCCATGATGTTTTGTTCATGTTCATACAGTGGTGTTTTAATTGTATTGTGATTCAAAGCGTGGTGTTTTAAACACATACTGGAAAGCGTGGTGTTTTTTATCTACTGGAATGTAGGTTTTAAAACACCATGGTGTTTTAACATATGGAATCTGGAACATCTACTAGCATGCAGATGTAAAACACCATGCATGTAGGTTTAAAACACCATGTACAATAACCATACTATAAACATTATACTAAGAACACATTCTGGAAATGGAGGTAGTGTCTTTAATAGTGTTATATACTTATTGAATGGTGTTATATACTTGTTTAATGATGTTATATAATTATTGAATGGTGTTATATACTTATTGAATGGTGTTATATAATTATTGAATGGTGATTTTGCAGTGTTATTCGTAGTGTTTTTATAGAGGTCTTTAAAATGGTGTTTATATACTTATTGAATGATGTTATATACTTATTGAAATATGTTATATAATTATTGAATGGTATTATATAAGTGCTGAATGGTGGTTGCAGTGTTATTCGTAGTGTTTTTTTAGAGAGATCTTTTAAAAAAATCATGTTCCTATAAATAAAGTGGCGGTTAAGGAATGTTTTGAATTAATTGAATAAATAATAAAATTACTTGTTTACCCTTTTGAATTAATTTAGATTGAGAACACATGTCATCTCCACAATATTTCCCACACTTCTCACACTTTTAACTTTTTTTACAATAACCTATATATAGGGTAGGGTTCCAGCGTGAACAACCTCCCAAGAGTGAACTGCGTGAACATATCTGGACCCTTGATTTCCTTTTTAGTTGTTAAGGGTATGATTGTAATTATATAAAAAATTAGATTTAAATTATTATTTTAATAATTGAATTAAGTTACATCTTTCCTATTTTAAATTCATTATCCACAATATCTTTTATTTCATTTTTATTTTTCAAATTTCACCACCAGAATTCGGATTATGATTTTTAAGATCCACGTAACCTTTATATTTCAACGGTATACACATGTGTACTTGGATATGAATTGAACAGTACACATGTGTACTCAGCATGGTACATATGTGTAATTAGCTACATAATACATACATATAAACAAAACCTGTAAAACTATTTTATATTAAGCAAATAACAATTTCCATAATGTTTGCAAAACCAAAAAAAAAACATACAATTACAAGTTCCAGTTTCGTGAAAACAATAAACGCAACATAATCGGAAAAATAAAAAAGACATAGTCTTTTACAACTATTCGCCGCGTTGTATGCTGAATCATCCTTATCGACCAAGCAAACAAACATACGTGAATCATCCTTATCGACCTCATACGTGAATCATCCTTATCGACCTTCCATCTCCACTTTCCTCGTTTACGACGTCTCCTATAATAACACAAAAAACTCAGCAATTAGTACTTTGCATAATTCACAAGTGTACATCAACAACTTTACACATTCAATACACAAAAAAAAATAGGAGATATCACAAAAACAGACGCTATACACATGTGTACATCGTATTAAAACATAGCAAAACCAGAATACACATGTGTACAGTGCCTTAAAAACAGAGCAAAATCAGAATACACATGTGTACAACGCCTTAAAAACATAGCAAAATCAGAATACACATGTGTACAGCACCTTAAAACCAGAGCAAAAATCAGAATACACATGTGTACAGCGCCTTAAAAACAAGCAAAATCAGAATACACATGTGTACATCGCCTTAAAGCAGTGCAAAATCAGAATACACATGTGTACAGCGCCTTAAAAACAGAGCAAAATCAGAGCCTAATAGTCTGGTTGATAGATTTTTCTCATTTTCTGCTTGTAATCATGTTGTATAAACTACATTATTGTCAAATTTTACTCAAAGCAGAAAATAACCTCTTCAATCATAATATGGTGTAGCCAACATGCTTCTACAACCGGAAACATTTCATTTCACAAAAAAAAACATTGCAAATTATCTCAACATAGATCTGTAATTGTGTCACATATCAGGTATAGATAGATTCAAAACAGTGAAAAAACTAATGACACATCTAATAATGACGGTGTATAGTTATAGTCCATTCAAATAACACATCAAAACTGTAGATCTGGTTAGAAATAGACTAGTACCTGAATTTCATGCTCGATGTAGTATAGTTCCCAACAGGCATTGCAACCTTAATGTCGGCCAGGCCCTAATAAACTTCCCAATATTTGGTGCTCTTTCTCTGGCCAGAGCTTTAATCTGATGTTCAAAAATCAACCACAACGGTAACTTGGGCGACGACGACAAAACCTACAAGCTCCGAGTTACCGTTTTCAACACCTCCCTCTGTTCATCAGTCAGAAACCCCTCAAGTGGCGTCACCATTTCCACTCGCAAACCCTACAAAAAAAACCCCAATCTCAACATTAATCATACTGAAATTCAAATCGAGTGAAAGAAACACATAGTTTTGAGATATGAAACCCTAGATCTGCAAACTCTGTAAAAAAAAACAAACAAACAAACTCAATGTCGGCGATGAAACAGCGATGTCCCATTTTTTCTTCGATTCGGATCTGAACAACCATCCGGCGATAATTCTTCGATCTAGGCGATGAAGGTGAGAGAGAAAGTTGGATCTGGGCGATGAAGGTGAGAGAAAGATTGAATATTATGATTTTCTTCGATCTGGATCTGGGCGATGAAGGTGAGAGAAAGTTGGATGATGAAGAAAGATTGAATATGATGATTTGTGAGAGAGAACGAGATTTATGCAATCAGTTTAAAATAGAAATTACACATATACCCTTATTCATTTAATTAATTAGTAACAATTAATCAAATAATTACCATCATGCCATTGACTTAAAATCTCAAGATGATAAAAATCAAGGGCCCAGATCAGTTCACGCTTGGGATTTTGTTCACGTTTGAACCTAATCCTATATATATATATAGGGAAGCGCTAAAATGAAAACCACCTCCAATTGTAAGAGCCGAGAGAACCACTTTCTAGCCATTAGATCTTCAAAATGGATGGATGAGATTAAAAGTAATTAAAAATAATATTAAATATTTTTTTCTTATTAGGTCTTTAATATTTTAATACAAAAGAGTAGTTTAGTAAAATTACTCTATTTTGTCTTTTTATCTTTACTGTTTTTTATTACTTTTTTGTATTATTATATTAGTTTTTATTTTTTAAACATAATTTTTTTTTATTAAAAGCATTTTTAAATTCACATTTTTTAAACTTTTTACGTTTTACATTAAAACTTTTTACGTTTTACGTTTTACATTTTACGTTTTTACGTTAAAGTTTTTACGTTTTACAATTTTACGTTTTACGTTTTTACGTTAAAGTTTTTACGTTTTACAATTTTACGTTTTACGTTTTTACGTTTTACGTTTTTACGTTAACCTTTTTACGTTTTACGTTTTATGTTTTTATGTTTTTACGTTAACAATTTTTGCACGTTTTACGTTTTACATTTTACGTTAAAATTTTTACGTTAAACTTTTTACGTTTTACGTTTTTACGTTTTACGATAAACTTTTTACGCTTTACGTTTTACGTTAAACTTTTTACGTTTTACGTTAAACTTTTTACGTTTTTACGTTTTACGTTAAAAAGTTTCGTTGGAGGAAACATTTAGACTTTTATAAAGGTAGTCGTATCGCCTGGTCTCACAAGTAGATTGTTCAAAGAGATTTTAAGAAATCTGTCACGAGCGTTCAACCAAACCTCCATACAACAATTTCAATCTCTGTCACGTGTCGACCACATCCACCGAAATACTACATATTCCACTCTTCAGAACTGGTATTTGGATGCCCATGTTACTCCGATTGGTCAACGAAGGTACATATTTAATTGTTTACTTTTGTAACAATTCATTCACTCTATTTTGTTTTTTTCTTTTTAAATTGCGTATTTCCCTAAACCGAACAAGTATAAAAACCCAGTTTAATTCCTAAACATGTTCACTATTACTACCAGAATCTAAACCCAAAATAACATATCGATTAAACAAAGCAAAACAAAAAATCTGTAACACCCCGAAAACGGGTTTGGTAATCAAACCACCTTAATATTAATGAACGGGTAAAATACCGTTAATGGTAAAAATTAACCCGGTAAATATTAGGATTTAAATAATTAAACCTAATATTAAATAAAACGTGAATAAAAGCTTTTAAGGAAGTAAAGTTTATAAAAGGCCCGAGTTAACGGGACTTAAAATAAACTAAGTCATAACTTTCCCGAATTCACCAAGTAGCTAGGAACATCAACCTAGTTAAAAAGGTGTCTTAAAACAATGAAGAAAATATGGGTAATAACCCTTTTTATAAAGTTACAAAACATGAGGGACTAAAGTTGCTAACAAAGAAATTTGTTTTATTAAAAACAAAACATAAAACACAACACACACATAGAGTGTGTGTGTGTGTGCGTACGCCCAGGAGCAAGAACAAGGGCTCCAAACCCTAGTTCAACAAATTGATCAAATTGAAGCCCAAATCAAGAGCCAAATCAATGCATGAACACAAATTCGTGATCACCAAGTCAAGGGGATCGTGAGGTATGTTGAATTTCTAACATTCGTGAAGTTGTAAAAAATTTGATAATCATCCTAATAGCGAATTAGGCATGAATTAGAGAAGCTATGGCTAGATTAGTGATGTATACTTGCTCAGGAACGAAACCCAAAGTGAAGATCATACATAACATGCTATGAATTGAATGATTGAATGAATTCCCACACTAGGCTAAGTGGGTATTAGTCATAAGATGAAATTGATGATATGATTATGATTAGAATCATCATGCATGTTAAGTAATCGGGAAATACTTAAACAATTTGCAAGTTTGAGTATTTGATCATAAGTGACAGTGGTGAATTTTGATGTTAATCTTGGTAAAAATAACTAGTTATGAACTAGTTGTAAATGTGTAAAAATGTATGCACATTAGGTGTTTGTTAAAATGCCTAAATGAAAACTAAAGTGTTGAAATTAGAGTGAAAATGTGTATTGAATAATATGGCAAGTTATATGAAATATGAAACAAGAAGAGTTCTAATCATCATGTTGATTTGAACTAATGTTGTAAATCATGTGATCGAAAGTAGTTAACTTTAATAAGCTAAGTTAACTAATCATGAAGTCGAATCGTAGTTTCGACTTATGAAATAAGTGAGATGGAATAGTCGTGAATATTTATGACTAATCTAACCATCTTACAATTTACAATGATAGTTTGACGATTAACAAGCTAGGTGAAAGCTTGGGAACGAAGCGGGTCAAACGAAGCAAGAATGACGGAAAAGCATAATTTGGAAGTAAGGTAAGTATGGCTTACACTAGTCTTATATTTTAGAATATTCTCTTATCGTATTAGTTACGAATAAGATAAATACATAGTTGAGGTATGTTGTTTCGGCATGTAGACGTACGGAACAAGATAGTCGAGCGTGACAAGAAACCATGTTGATGGTTTAAAAGGAGTTAAATCGGTAATTCGATCATTTTATGACAAATGGAAAATGAACTTTTAAATGGTTACCTTATAGGGTAAACCAAAACAAACAATAAGAGTAAAACGGTAAATTGGTCACTCGTCGACCATAACTATTGGTTTTAAAAGACACTTATGAAGTAAGCCTTAATAGGCCGAAAAGTGTTAAGAAATGAATTATAAGTAAAACGACCGCACGATGTAAATCAGAGCGAGTCATATAGTCGAGATGAAAATACATGTCATCTCGCTAATATAATCGGTCATTTAGACCAAACGGGTCAAAGGGTGAAGATACCACCTTTTGATAACAGCGACTAATGATTCTTGTCGAGTTATATGATTTCAGGAATAAATGTAGAAATGATATTTGCATCGCTATTATTTAGCGAATATTATAGCAAGGCATTAAAACAGGTCAATACATTGACCCGAGCCAGGTATGTGTAATAGAGTAATTATTCATTTAGAACGTAAGGTTCAATGAGCATTAAATGAAGTCTTAGATAGACAATGGGTTACTTAAATGGGTAAACCGAATGTTTTAAAAGAGGGTCGTGGCGTTTTGAAAAGCATAATGACTTTTCGAACAAGATCATAACTCAAAAGAAGAATTATGGGTCAAACATGCTCTCAAAAGACCTTGTCGTAATTGAAAGACTAAAAAGGACCAAAACGCCCTTGTTAGCTAATTCGAACAAACAACCTTTAAAGGTTGTTTGGAAACGAGTTTTATGATTAGGTAAATACTTAGAATAAGTATAGAAGCTGAAAGAGGTATTATATTAGTCAAATGACACTATTTGAGTTTTTGCCGTAAAATAATGATTCGAGAGGTAAAATTTGGTTTATATATATCACCACATTAAACCCACCATAAATACAATTGTGGTGGGAGATTATAGGATAATAAATGTGGTGATGGAATGCTCGAAGCAATCGAAAGCGATTTTAGGCTCGAAAGTGCTTAAATACCCTTAATGGGTCAAAATAAGCATACGAGCGAAAACGGGTTTAAATTGTGTAATAAACCTGTGATTAGAATCTAAAATGGTAGATAACATTAATTTGAAGAAGTGTATGTGATATAGGAATCAAACAAATATGTTTGTTTGATAAATGTGTAAACGGGTCAAAATTTTGTAAAAAGGTAATAAGCCGAAGGCATAAAAGACTCAAAATTTATTAAGCCAGATGTCAGATTTTAAATCCACATGATGGAGAATCAAATTACGGACGCGTAGGAAAAAGAATCGGGTAAAACGGATTAAAAACGAGAGAGTTATGCTCGTTTCCGTGAAATCGGGTCATGCTGGGAATGTACAGCAACAGTTTAAGCAACATTCTGTGAAAAAGAGGGCTAGGCGTCACGCGTAGCCCCTAGGCGTTACGCGACGCCCCCTAGTTCCGGAAAAACTTTATTTTTTTGTTGTTTGACCCATGTAACTTGTTTAAACTTATTATTTAACTATCAAAACTAACTTTTAAGTTGGTTTTGATCATAGGTGATCGCCAAGAGTGCCCGGATGAAGATCAAGCTCGATGAGGAACCGAACACGATAAAATACAAGCTTCCGCGCGGTGTTTCGTCGTATCTTTTAAACGACGAATTCAATTACATTAACTTGTATATTCTTTTAAATTGTAAAAGATTTAATTAACCTGTATTTACAATGTTTATGAAACTATAATTACCTGTGTATTTTTGTAAAGTGAACGAAAACTGTAAAATAATAGTAAGGGTGTTACAAGTTGGTAATCAGAGCTCATGGTTAAAAAGTAAAGTGTGTTCGGTTCGAGGCTTGATCGCAAATCCGGTAAGTACATGTATACCAATGGTTTAGTATGATTAAAGTGTTGAGAACAACACATATGGTTATCGTGTAATACACGTTACACCAATAAAAACGATATAGAATAGATATAGTCAACGAAATTACACGCGTTGATGCGTATAGTAGAAAAGCCTTGTATTATAATACGGGCATCCTTTAATGTTGAAATTACTAATTGTTGTATATGTTTTAGTTGAAGGACACTCGCATATGAGGATAGCGAGAGTTTAACAAATCGCAGATTTGACAGAGGAACGGTCCAAAGAGTATGCTCATCAAGGACCTAAATCGCGTAACGGTCACGAACAAGGCTAATGGCAAGAGAAGCCCGTTAAGGCAAACATTACCAGGTGCACATTTTAAATTTAATTGCACAAATAGTAATATGCAACAAATATGTATAAATTGAAAGTTGCATATGTAGATTAAAAACTTGGAAAAACCCGAATAGAAAATGTATTCGGGATATTGTTTCCAAGAGAAACAAATAGAGGCATTACTTACATAGGGCGTGATGTGAAAACTATAAAAAGGTCATGCGTGTCATGTGTTAATCGCTTACTCTGGCCAATAAGTAGTGGCATATGATACCATGAACTTCTTATAGCGGACACGTTTACATCCAATGTAGTAAGGACGGGGTTAAAGGGACAAATTAAAAAGTACCCAAATGAATCAGATAAGCAAAATATTTGATCATAATGTAAACGCACAGCCGAGTGACGGAAGCGTATTATATTAGGATAATGAGCCCGAGAGAAGGGACAAAGAAACATGTAAAACGATTAAGATATGCACTGGGAGGGGGTGTACTTACACTCGAACCCAGAGAATGCAAACATGTAAAACGATTAAGATATGCATTGGGAGGGAGTGTACTTACACTCGAACCCAGAAAATGCAAACATGTAAAATGATTAGGATATGCTTTGGGAGGGAGTGTACTTGCACTCGAACCCGGAAAATGCAAATATGCCTCTTAACGCGCCGTTTTTGTAAAACGTCAAACTTGAGGACAAATTCGGAATATAAAAAAAAGAAGCGAGATCTTAATACATACCGGGAGGGTTGCAATAATAACGACTTCGGTACAACACCCGGTTGATGGGTAAGAATTAAACGCATGCGTAGACCGAGAAACGAGAACTCGGATAGAAAGTTAAAAGACTCGGGTTTTGAGTCATAACTAAAAGACGACAAGATAATGTAAATAGAAATTTTGAATAAATTATGTTCAACTATTTTAAAGTTGAACGGGTCGAATATAATATCATGCCGAACGGCATGAGTAAACGCAAGCGGGATAAAGGTAGCATTAAATGCAAAAGAGTAATGAGCCCGGTAATGGGACATAACCAAATAAGAATATATGCAAATCAAATAACAGTAAGCATAAGAAGAACTGACGCATGAATGACGTGAGAAATCATAAGTCGGAAAATTGTCCGAAAGGAAACAGTCGTAGCCACGAAACTACAATCAAGGTTAACGGAACCTAAGCTTGAAACTAAATGATTCTTCGAACAAAAACAGGGTGCCTTGACACCAAACATGTATTTTAAGAATGACATGAGTAAGGAGTGATCTACGGGATCAACATAACCTTTAGGGTGATAAACAAATGAAAGGTCTACGAGACTAAAACGACCCACAGGTCATGATTAGAAAGAAATTATAAGGACTTTGCCTTAAAGAGGTGAAAGTCTAATCAAAATAGCCCATAAGGCTAAGTGATAAAACCTACGGGTTAATTAGATAAAGCGAGGGAATCAGTTGAGAATCCTCGCATACAACAAAGACCGTAAAAGAATAAATTTTGGACTGTCAATATCCCGGTATGGATAATTGACAAAAGTAAAGAGAAGATGTTAAACTAAAACTTCAGTTTTAGTAAGAAATAACGTTTTTACAAATATAAAATTCTGGTAGGAATTAAAATTGTAAAGGATAAAGATACAGGTCTTGATACTGATAGGTGCAAAATGATATTTTCGAAAATGAAAGGTTGAAATAAACCTAAACATGAAGTGACGCGATCGCAGTCAAGAAAAGTAATGTGAATTATAATCACATTATAGCCCAAGCGATGGGCATAACATAACTGGACTAATAAGTCTAGTTAGTGAGTTAGGTAAAGGTTGAAATAACGAGATTACGCTATTTCAAGTTGCATTATGTCATATGAGATACGTATATGCGCCTTGTAACTAAAAATATATTACCATACTTTTCTGGTAATACTAACAATTGGTTAAAATATGAGCAATGCTCAATTGATTATCGAGATCAAATGCATAGAGTTTAAACTCAATGAATTATGTAAGAAAAGGTTTCGAGGACGAAACCTCTTTAAGGGGGGTAGACTTGTAACACCCCGAAAACGGGTTTGGTAATCAAACCACCTTAATATTAATGAACGGGTAAAATACCGTTAGTGGTAAAAATTAACCCGGTAAATATTAGGATTTAAATAATTAAACCTAATATTAAATAAAACGTGAATAAAAGCTTTTAAGGAAGTAAAGTTTATAAGAGGCCCGAGTTAACGGGACTTAAAATAAACTAAGTCATAACTTTCCCGAATTCACCAAGTAGCTAGGAACATCAACCTAGTTAAAAAGGTGTCTTAAAACAATGAAGAAAATATGGGTAATAACCCTTTTTATAAAGTTACAAAACATGAGGGACTAAAGTTGCTAACAAAGAAATTTGTTTTATTAAAAACAAAACATAAAACACAACACACACATAGAGTGTGTGTGTGTGTGCGTACGCCCAGGAGCAAGAACAAGGGCTCCAAACCCTAGTTCAACAAATTGATCAAATTGAAGCCCAAATCAAGAGCCAAATCAATGCATGAACACAAATTCGTGATCACCAAGTCAAGGGGATCGTGAGGTATGTTGAATTTCTAACATTCGTGAAGTTGTAAAAAATTTGATAATCATCCTAATAGCGAATTAGGCATGAATTAGAGAAGCTATGGCTAGATTAGTGATGTATACTTGCTTAGGAACGAAACCCAAAGTGAAGATCATACATAACATGCTATGAATTGAATGATTGAATGAATTCCCACACTAGGCTAAGTGGGTATTAGTCATAAGATGAAATTGATGATATGATTATGATTAGAATCATCATGCATGTTAAGTAATCGGGAAATACTTAAACAATTTGCAAGTTTGAGTATTTGATCATAAGTGATAGTGGTGAATTTTGATGTTAATCTTGGTAAAAATAACTAGTTATGAACTAGTTGTAAATGTGTAAAAATGTATGCACATTAGGTGTTTGTTAAAATGCCTAAATGAAAACTAAAGTGTTGAAATTAGAGTGAAAATGTGTATTGAATAATATGGCAAGTTATATGAAATATGAAACAAGAAGAGTTCTAATCATCATGTTGATTTGAACTAATGTTGTAAATCATGTGATCGAAAGTAGTTAACTTTAATAAGCTAAGTTAACTAATCATGAAGTCGAATAGTAGTTTCGACTTATGAAATAAGTGAGATGGAATAGTCGTGAATAATTATGACTAATCTAACCATCTTACAATTTACAATGATAGTTTGACGATTAACAAGCTAGGTGAAAGCTTGGGAACGAAGCGGGTCAAACGAAGCAAGAATGGCGGAAAAGCATAATTTGGAAGTAAGGTAAGTATGGCTTACACTAGTCTTATATTTTAGAATATTCTCTTATCGTATTAGTTACGAATAAGATAAATACATAGTTGAGGTATGATGTTTCGGCGTGTAGACGTACGGAACAAGATAGTCGAGCATGAGAAGAAACCATGTTGATGGTTTAAAAGGAGTTAAATCGGTAATTCGATCATTTTATGACAACTGGAAAATGAACTTTTAAATGGTTACTGATGGGTGTGAAGTGTTATATATATTAGGTGTATATTTTAAGCCCCTTTAACACTTTTTTAGTCAAGTTTTAAATTTATAAAACACGATATTTACTAACACTAAACACACATATGGGCAAGTGCACCCATCGTGAGCGTAGTATAGTGTTGGTAAGATACCGAGGTCGTCCAAGGACACAAGAGCTTTTAGTACTGGTTTATCCTCAACGTCTAATCAAATAAAAAAGTTTTAGAAAAATGTTTTAAGCTAGGAAAAATAAAAACTAACTAAAATGCTGAAAATAAAAATAAAAGAAAAACAGATAGACAAGATGAATCACTTGGTTCCGACTCGTATCTAGTGTAACCTTTGATTATTTCCGCACTTTTGAACTATTTTAAGAGATTATCTTAGTTATTGTAGTAGGCCCCTCTTTTGAAGGTGACGTTACCCTCACCCCAGTAGTTTGAGTCAGCAAGGATACAATCCTAAAATGGTGGATTATTGGAAGATAATTAATTAAGTTATTAATGCAAATTATGGTAGGCCCCTCTTTTGGAGGTGACGTTACCCTCGACTAAGTAGTCTGAGTCAGCAGGGATACAGTCCTAAATAGCCGGGTTATAGTATTAATAGTAGTTAACTTATGAGGGGATCAAAGAGTTTGGACCCCCGCCATCCAATACCGTTAAGTATTGAAGGAGGTCCTACTAAATTTGACCCAGGTCCATTGCAGGACCTCTAAACGCTGAACAATGGCAAGACCTTTACCAAACCGTTCCCTTAACCCCCGACCAGGTAGCCAACATACCTCCATATAGACCGTGGAGATATGAATGGTGAAAATCTTTTATTTTATATAGACAGTAAAATAATGCCAAGACACCACGGACAAACGATAAGGAAAGATCACCTTCAACATAACCAACTAGTTATTAAAGTCATTAATATAAAACCAAGTAAAAAGTGCGAAAAGATTAAAAATAAAAAGTATTACACTAGACACTTTGTCTTCACCAAGTGATGTAATAGACTTAGGCAAACATGGCCTTGATTGTCAAGAACTCTTACGATCAATCTTGGATCCCGAGACGACTCACACACTCTACGATGGACAATGGATGATGGTGGTGGATGATGGTGTTATGGTGGTGGTGGGTGGTGGGTGAAGTGTGAGAGAGGTGGTGTGCCAAGGGATGGTTTGAGCTTGAGCCAAGCACTTCTATTTATAGGCTGAACAGAAGCTCGGGCACGGCCCCGTGTCCACATCCTTCTCTTTCTTCATTTATTGTAGCTTGTCTTATTAGTTGACCACGCCCCCGTGTCCGCTGAGCACGACCCCGTGGTGCAGAAGAATCTTTGTACTATGAAGATTTGCTGGATTGTGCGAATCTTATAGTTGACCACGGCCCCGTGTCCGCTGAGCACGGCCCCGTGGTGGGCAATAGAAGCTTCTACCACTTTGTCTTTTCTGCTGACACTTGGGCACGCCCCCGTGCTGGCTGAGCACGGGGCGTGTTCAGTCTTCTGTTATCTTGTTTTGCTTGGGAAGATGCTGTCGTGGGGTCGGGCATGTCACGTCTTGTTCCTTTTCTTGTATTTATGTTAGATTTTGATGTCTTTTTGCTTCTTTTGTTAATTTGAGCTCATTTAATCCTGAAAATACAAAAGGAAGACAAAAGCACACTTTTTCCAACATTAGTACTAAAAAAGGGGTTAGTTTTATGCCACAATTGATGAAATTTATATGTTGCATTTTGCACACATCATTACCTTATAGGGTAAATCAAAACAAACAATAAGGGAAAAACGGTAAATTGGTCACGCGTCGACCATAACTATTGGTTTTAAAAGACACTTATGAAGTAAGCCTTAATAGGCCGAAAAGTGTTAAGAAATGAATTATAAGTAAAACGACCGCACGATGTAAATTAGAGCGAGTCATATAGTCGAGATGAAAATACATGTCATCTCGCTAATATAATCGGTCATTTAGACCAAACGGGTCAAAGGGTGAAGATACCACCTTTTGATAACAGCGACTAATGATTCTTGTCGAGTTATATGATTTCAGGAATAAATGTAGAAATGATATTTGCATCGCTATTATTTAGCGAATATTATAGCAAGGCATTAAAACAGGTCAATACATTGACCCGAGCCAGGTATGTGTAATAGAGTAATTATTCATTTAGAACGTAAGGTTCAATGAGCATTAAATGAAGTCTTAGATAGACAATGGGTTACTTAAATGGGTAAACCGAATGTTTTAAAAGAGGGTCGTGGTGTTTCGAAAAGCATAATGACTTTTCGAACAAGATCATAACTCAAAAGAAGAATTATGGGTCAAACATGCTCTCAAAAGACCTTTTCGTAATTGAAAGACTAAAAAGGACCAAAACGCCCTTGTTAGCTAATTCAAACAAACAACCTTTAAAGGTTGTTTGGAAACGAGTTTTATGATTAGGTAAATACTTAGAATAAGTATAGAAGCTGAAAGAGGTATTATATTAGTCAAATGCACTATTTGTGTTTTTGTCGTAAAATAATGATTCGAGAGGTAAAATTTGGTTTATATATATCACCACATTAAACCCACCATAAATACAGTTGTGGTGGGAGATTATAGGATAAGAAATGTGGTGATGGAATGCTAGAAGCAATCGAAAGCGATTTTAGGCTCGAAAGTGCTTAAATACCCTTAACGGGTCAAAATAAGCATACGAGCGAAAACGGGTTTAAATTGTGTAATAAACCTGTGATTAGAATCTAAAATGGTAGATAACATTAATTTGAAGAAGTGTATGTGATATAGGAATCAAACAAATATGTTTGTTTGATAAATGTGTAAAACGGATTAAAAACGAGAGAGTTATGCTCGTTTCCGTGAAATCGGGGCATACTGGGAATGTACAGCAACAGTTTAAGCAACATTTTGTGAAAAAGAGGGCTAGGCGTGACGCGTAGCCCCTAGGCGTTACGCGACGCCCCCTAGTTCCGGAAAAAACTTTATTTTTTTGTTGTTTGACCCATGTAACTTGTTTAAACTTATTATTTAACTATCAAAACTAACTTTTAAGTTGGTTTTGATCATAGGTGATCGCCAAGAGTGCCCGGATGAAGATCAAGCTCGATGAGGAACCGAACACGATAAAATACAAGCTTCCGCGCGGCGTTTCGTCGTATCTTTTAAACGACGAATTCAATTACATTAACTTGTATATTCTTTTAAATTGTAAAAGATTTAATTAACCTGTATTTACAATGTATATGAAACTATAATTACATGTGTATTTTCGTAAAGTGAACGAAAACTGTAAAATAATAGTAAGGGTGTTACAAAATCAAACATCACCTGCAACTCATTCATCAAACCCTATTATTCATAACACTCAACTACATATCAAACATCCGATTGATTATTATCCATACGCATTCTTCAAGCCACCTGGACCTGGATCGTCTTCGGCTTCTTGGGCTCGGGCGAAGGCAGCTTCTCCACAGTCATCGTAAGCACACCGTCCTGACAAACGACCGATATCTTATCCGTATTCGCATTCTCTGGCAACGACAACTTCCTCATGAGCTTCCCAATCCTCCTATCCATCCTCACATACTTGACTCCTTCCTTCTCTTCCTCTCGGTTCCTCTCTCCGCTTATCACTAAAACGTTGTCGTCTTCCACCTGCACCTTTATATCCCCCGACTACCACCACCGCTGAAATGCCACCGTCGCCGTCCTCTGGTAGACATAGCCACCTAGACGAGATCTAGTCTAGAAATCGTGGCACCACCTTTATGACAACTCGCATTTTAGAACCTTTCGTTGTGCTTTAAGGTAGCTTGTATGAACTCTATGTGATTAACCAATGTGTTTGTTCCAATGAAATGTTAGGTTACATGTTATGTGATTGTAATGTAAGTTTATGTGTATAAAACAAAGCTTGGTCGCACAACACTTGCTCGATCGCACAAGCTCGTTTGGGCCGCAAACTTTGTCTATTACCCCTCACACTCTTCTCGGCCCAATCATACTCGCTTGTTGTGAACTCGTGACCCAAAGGGGCAGCCCAAGCATGGGTTCGGCCCACTTCTTTTATACGAATACAAACACCCAATGGTAAGGACTGTTTCTCATAATTTACAAGTCAAGAACACACACAAAACCCTAATCCTCTCTCTCCTTCCTCTCTCGATCGACGGTAGCTTTCTCCACTCATCGAGATCCTCTCATCGTGTGGCATCACTTTTCTCATCCAAGTCATCAAGGGCACCCTACACCTCTTGGTTAGTATGAATAGAATTGTTTTGATCTTGTTGATTAGGCTCGATGATGTGCGATCATGTTGGTTTAGGGTTATTGCTAGAAAACGTGATAAATGATATAAACCATGATAATTTGCATAAACGTATGTTAAGGAAACATGATCTTGGTGTTAAACTGTTGATTGAACATACATGAGCACATCACATGAATTGCTAGTGTTCTTAGGGTTAAATTGAGGATTAATCAATAGCTCGGATTAATGTTATGAGGATGATCGATGACTTGGTAGTATAACATGTTCATAGTAGTGTTAGTTCGGTGTTTGGATCTTGAATTATATGTGTTTGATTGATTCATTGTAAATGAAGATGATGTGTTTGATTGATTCATTGTAAATGAAGATGATGGAATTAATCATGAGATAATAATTTCAATGTATGGATCTGTGAATAACTGTTTCAAATCCCATGTAACTTGATTGCGAAATTGATGGGCTATAATTAAGGAAACTGTGTAACTGAAATTGGAGACTTGGCTTGATCGCACAAGCCAATCTAATCGCACAATAACACCGAGTCGCACAAGTTGTTGTGACTCGCACAAGGTGTGGTCCAATCGCACAAGCCTTTGGGCTGACAAAAGATTGGGCCGAGTGTTGGGTTAAGTCGCACAAGTCTATGTTGGGCCCAACATGAATCGCACAAACCGGACTCAATCGCACAATCGGGTGGCAGTTGCACAAGCCATTTGGGCTTTGTGCACTGCTGGGCCTTAGCACCATTCGGATCGCACAAGGTCATTCGGGTCGCACAAGACATGTGGGCCTGAATGCCTGGGCCGCACATTTGGGTACTTGATGTTTGGACTGTTATGTAATAAGTATTGATGAACCTGCATGTTAGACCGTATGATATAGAATGATTCCGTCATGCTATGTGTTGTTGCTGTTACGTGTTAAGTGATGTTACTTGTTAAGTACGTGGCTCATTAGTAAACAAAACTGACTAGTATTAATATACATGATTAGGACGTGGTTGGTAGATCAACTGTGAACAAGTAATTTACATTACCGAGCAATCCAAGGTGAGTTCATTCCTCTTGAGCATGCATCCCGGTGGGTGGGACAATCAAATGGGTATTCCTTAACAAGGTGAGTTCATTCCTCTTACATGATTAGGACGTGGTTGGTAGATCAACTGTGAATAAGTCTTTTGGGTAAAACTGAGATGTTAGATAGTACACTCATTTCCTATCACTTTAAGTTCCATCTTATACCAAATTAGTTACCTGAGAGGTAACGAGGTATTAGTTGATAGCGCTATTAGGCTTGGCAACCTCACACCGTACCTGAGAGGACGGGCGTGAACTAATGACCTTAATCACGACCAATGCTTAGATAGGGGGCATTGGGGACGGGAAAAATAATCTGGAGCCATCTTGTACGGTACTCGAGTTATTATCAACATTATTATTAACAAACTGGACTAAACACTTGGCAATTAATGTTTTCGTAAAACTATGAACTCACCAGCGTTGTCTGATACACTTATTGCATGCTCGCAGGTCATTAGATTCTTTGGACTAGAAACTTGCTGCCTGGGATTGCTAGAGTAGTCATAGGTCGAGCTTCTAGAATCATGAATCAACCTTTTCAGTTTTCGCACATTTGGTTTTGCAACATTAAACTATGGTTTATATTATGCTTCCGCTGAATACATTAAACTTGAGTTGTGTTAGAGAATGATTTAATTTAATGAATGGGTTTTCTTATTATATCATGTGTTTGTTCAATATGATTGGTGGCTGGATCCTGGTACGTCACACGCCTAGCGGGGTTTCCGCATGTGGTATTTTGGGGGTGTGACAATTTGGTATCAGAGCCACTGGTTATAGTGAACTAGGTTTTAAAACGTTTTCATAAAACCATACTATAACCGAACAGTTCTGAAATCGACCATGACACTCAGCTCCAGATAGCAAGGTTCGTTTCTCATTTACTTATTGCACATCATATCTATTGTACACTTATGTATGACATTGCATTTGAATGCACACTTAGCACTACCGCATGAGTTCCTGTATTACTAGCCTACATTACGTGATTGATAGTGTGACACTTCCCTGAAACTTCATGATCTGTGTTGTGGTGTCTTTTGTCTTGCTACTCGAATTTGGGGAAGCTTTTAGCACGAGTTGGGAGGAGCTGAGATGAACATGCAAATCGCATTGGCATTATGGGTGCACACATAATAATAAGGGTGCATGTGAGTCCCAGTGAGGCTTAACGAGTGTAAAAGAGTTTATGTTCTGTTGTTTGACGTAATGATAGAACTCAGTAATCAGTAGAAGTCATAGCGATGTTTGACTCCTGCTCAATCTCGACCCTTAACCTTTTCCACTCATCTTATATAGAATCATGAGCGGACGAACTGGTGGACGTGGTGGAGGCCGCAACGGTGGACGTGGCAATACTCGTGCGGTTGAAGCCCTAGCGGCTCGGCAGGCTGGTACGATATGTGCTAAATACTCTTTATCCTTGCGTCGTGTACTCGAATCTTACTCGTGTGTTGTATTTTCTTTCGTCCTTAGGTCAACCTGTGAATCATAATCAGAACAATCCACCTATTTACACATTCAAGACCTTTATGGATTGTAAGCCTCAGACGTTCAGTGGGACTGAAGGAGCAGTGGGATTACTTCGTTGGTTTGAGAAAGCAGAATCGGTCTTTGTCATGTGTAACTGTCCCACTGGGGACAGAGTGAAGTATGATATGGGCACGCTGGAGGATGGTGCCCTGACTTGGTGGAATGCTCAGGTCCAAATGTTGGGTATTGAAATGGCGAACACAACTACTTGGGACGATTTCAAGGAACTAATGCGAGAGGAATACTGTCCTCAAGATGAGATCCAAAAGTTAGAGAATGAGTACTACAACCTGAAGATGGCAGGCTCTGAAATCGAGGCGTATACGAAGCGGTCTCACGAACTTGCGAACATGTGTCCTAACTTATCACGACCACCCCATCGTAGGATTGAGCTGTACATCAATGGTCTAGCACCACAAGTCAAGGGTTTGGTCACTACAGCGAATCTCGACAACTTGCCTCGAATTATCCGCTTAGCCCACAAGATCACCGACCAGAAAGTGGAGCGTGGCTCGCTACCACCACGTGTTTCTACTACTGCCTCTACCGCTACAGCTACTACTCCTGTTGCTGATAACAAACGTAAATGGAATGATGCGGAAAAAGTGTCCAATTCAAACCAGTCACAGAAGAAGCCAGACAACAGTAACAACCGCAGTTTTAGTCAGTCATCCTCTATTAACCAAAACCAGAGCAACAATTCGAATCAGGGCTCTTATGCGGGGAAACAACCAAAGTGTAACAAGTGCAACTACCATCATCGAGGACCGTGCACTCGAATTTCCACAGGTGCAAAAAGGTGGGCCATATGGCAAGGGATTGCAGGGCTCCACTCCCAAAACAGCAGAAACAAGAACCTCCACAGCAACAGCAGCCGCAACAACAGGAATGACAACAGCCTCAGCAGAACCAGGGTAATCGTAAGGGGTGTTTCCAGTGCGGAGATGAGGGTCATTTTAGGAGAGATTGCCCTCAACTGAATCAGAATGCTGGGAATAATAACAACAACGCTGGGAACTACAACAACGGGAACAATGGTGGGAATGGTGCACGTGGAAGAGTGTTTACCATCGGTGCTGGGAAGCTAGGAATGATGGCAACGTTGTGACCGGTACGTTTTCTGTGAACAATCTATTTGCTTCTGTTTTATTCGACTCTGGTGCCGATTGGAGTTATGTGTCTTTGGGGTTCAGTCGTCAGTTAGGGTTGACTCATACACCTCTTGTAAACATGTCCTTTTTGGGTGTAAACTTGATCTTATGGGTCAAGTGTTCGACATTGACCTACTTCTCGTTACTCTTGGAAGCTTCGATGTAGTCGTTGGTATGGACTGGTTGTCTAAGCAGCAAGCGGAAATTCTGTGTAAGGAAAAAATTATACGTATGCCTCTCCCCAGTGGAGAATCTCTGTCGGTTCAAGGTCATCGTAGTGGTGAAATGGTTGGTATAATCTCAGCTATGAAAGCCCAGAAGTGCCTACGAAAGGGCTATTCAGCTATTTTAGCACTCATTACTGACACATAGTCTGAAGAGAGGAAAATTGAAGACCTACCTGTAGTTCGTGAGTTTCCCGATGTATTTCCTGAAGAACTTCCTGGTTTACCTCCTCATCGTCAGGTGGAATTTCAGGTTGACCTTACGCCAGGAGCAGCCCCGATTGCTCGGGCTCCTAATCGTCTTGCACCAGGAGAGTTACAAGAACTGTTCAATCAACTCCAAGAACTGTTGGATAGAGGCTTTATCCGACCTAGTTCTTCGCCTTGGGGAGCCCCAGTTCTATTCGTGAAGAATAAAGACGGGTCCTTTCGTATGTGTATAGATTATCGTGAACTCAATAAGGTAACAGTCAAGAACCGTTATCCTTTGTCGCGCATCGACGATCTGTTTGACCAGCTGCAAGGGTCAAGCTTCTACTCGAAAATCGACCTACGATCGGGCTACCATCAGATGAGAGTCTGAGAGGAGGACGTTCCTAAGACGGCTTTTCGAACGCGGTATGGTCACTACGAGTTTTTGGTTATGCCATTTGGGTTAACTAACGCACCAGCTGTTTTCATGGATCTCATGAACCGTGTGTGCAAGCCATACCTCGACGATTTCATCATTGTGTTTTTCGATGACATCTTGATCTATTCTAAGAGCAAGGAGGACCACGAGTGGCACTTGCGTCTTATCTTGGAGCTCCTGAGGAAGGAGCAACTCTATGCGAAGTTTTCTAAGTGCGACTTCTGGATTCGAGAAGTACACTTCCTTGGCCACATTGTTAATGAATTGGGAATACACGTGGACCCCGCCAAGATCGATGCTATCAGAATTGGGCGGCACCAAAGAATCCTTCGGAGGTGCGACAATTTCAAGGTCTCGCTGGATATTACCGAAGATTTATTAAGGACTTCTCGAGGATCGCTCAACTTCTTACCTCGCTGACACAGAAAGGCGTCGTATATTCTTGGGGAGCGAAGCAGGAGGATGCTTTCCAACTGTTGAAACAAAAACTTTGCAGTGCACCAATCTTGTCTTTACCTGAGGGTACCGAGGATTTTGTGGTGTATTGTGATGCTTCTATTCAGGGTCTCGGTTGTGTGCTGATGTAACGCGAGAAGGTGATAGCTTATGCTTCACGAAATTTGAAGGTTCATGAGAAGAAATACACGACTTAGAGTTGGGGGCTGTGGTTTTCATGTTAAAAATCTGGAGGCATTACTTGTACGGTACTAAATGCACTATTTATACCGACCACAAGAGCCTTCAACACATTTTTTATCAGAAGGAATTGAATATGCGGCAGCGTCGTTGGGTAGAACTCTTAAACGACTACGATTGTGCAATCAAGTACCATCCAGGTAAAGCCAACATTGTAGCTGATGCCCTTAGTCGAAAGGAAACGAAACCCAAGCGTATCCGCGCTCTGCAGCTCACTATTCACTCTAATTTACCTGATCAGATCCGTTTTGCTCAGACTGAAGCGTTGAAGGACGAAAACCTGGAAGCTGAATATTTGCAGGGCATGGAGAAACGACTCGTAGAGAGATCCGACAACATTTATTATTTTATGGAACGGATATGGGTTCCTTCGTATGGTAATCTTAGAGAGCTCGTGATGGAAGAAGCGCACAAGTCTCGATACTCCGTTCACCCAGGTTGTGATAAGATGTATCAGGATCTAAAAGTCTTGTACTGGTGGCCGAAGATGAAAGCCCACATCGCAACGTATGTGAGTAAATGCTTAACTTGTTTGAAAGTCAAGGTGGAATATCAGAAACCGTCTGGTTTGCTCCAGCAACCAGAAATGCCCATGTGGAAATGGGAACAAATCGCCATGGATTTCGTCACTGGTTTACCTAGAACTCAAAGCGGGAACGATACCATTTGGGTGATCGTCGACCGTCTCACAAAATCTGCGCACTTCCTTACGATCAAGGAAACCGATAAGTTCTCGCAACTTGCTGCTGTTTATCTTAAGGAAGTGGTCTCTAGGCATGGGGTGCCAACCTCTATCATCTCTGATCGTGATCCGCGCTTCATATCCGATTTATGGCAGTCAATGCACAAATCATTCGGCTCACGTCTCGACATGAGTACTGCTTACCACCCTCAGACGGATGGCCAAAGTGAACAAACCATCCGGGCACTTGAAGACATGCTGCAAACATGTGTATTCGATTTTGGCAAAGGTTGGGAGAAACACTTGCCTTTGATAGAATTCTCCTACAACAACAGTTACCATCCAGCATCCAGGCAGCTCCGTTCGAGGCATTGTACGGACGGAAATGTCGTTCTCCTCTTTGTTGGGCGGAGGTGGGAGATAGCCAAATCACAGGTCCGGAACTTGTACTTGAAACTTAGAGAAGATTGTCCAGATCATAAATCGTATGGCGGCAGCGCGCGACCGTCAAAAAAGCTATGCTGACAAGCGTAGGAAACCTTTGGAGTTCGCTGTAGGCGATCGCGTTATGTTGAAAGTCTCACCCTGGAAGGGTGTGGTACGTTTTGGGAAACGCGACAAACTTAATCCACGTTACGTTGGGCCATTCAAAATCCTGGAGCGAATTGGTAAAGTGGTCTACAAGCTCGAGTTACCTGCTGAGTTGGGTAACGTTCATGATGTCTTCCATGTTTCGTGTAAGGATCTGTAAAAATATCCAAAAACGACCCGTAAGTAGTATCCCGGACCCTTAAAACCCTAATCCATAACAAAAATCAAGAAAATAATCAGATTTTTGGTTTTCACGTGGGCCGCGTAAGCCTTAAGGTAAGGTTACGCGGGCCGTGACAACTTTTAAAATCTCTGGATAAGCGTTCAAGCCACGTGTCGCACACGTGGCAACCCTACATGTGACACACCAGCCCTACACGTAGACTAGGGGCCCTCGCGGGCCGCGTAAGATTCAAGTTAAGGTTTACGCGGGTCGCGTAAAACCTAAAAACTTGCTATAAATTGCCTGTGCATGGGACTTGTTTCTGCATTCAAAATTTCAGTCTCAAAAGTCCATATTCTGCTTAAAAACAAGTATTTAGGTGTCACGACGCTGCTACGATACAGGGTATTAACTCGATCACTGCTACGATACAATGTCCGATTGATTGAAACCGATCCGATGGATGTTTAAGTGCTGCCCGTATTTGGGCTATACTTTGTCATTCGTCGTGAGGGTTTTGATTTCGTGAGCATATCGTAAATGTTGTATTAAGTTACTGACCTAGTTTCATGTGCATTGTTATCTAAACTAGGTTACAAGGCTAAATCAGTAGGCTAAACTCTGCCCGTCTAAACTTGCAATGTGAGTCATTCTCTTTTTATCAACAATGTTTTACAATACTCAAATTATTTTCAAAAGTTATAATTACAGGGATTAAGTCGTGGTTATCTTGAATCACTGGCTAGTGGGGTATTGTGCACATTACTAATTTCTCACGGTTAGGTTCACCAACCTAACAGTGATGATCATCACTACTTGGGTGAAAGGACCCAATAGTGGTATGACCATCGCCACCAGGGTGTGACACGGCGCCAGATAAAAATAAGATAGTAGCCATTGTAATCGCTCTTATGCTGTAATTTATAACTATGTGTCATTTTATCAAAATTGAGTGACTCACCAGTATTTCCCCGCTGGTAAAATATTTTTAAACATGTTTCGGGTGACTTACTGTGAATCAAGAAAAACGTGCTACAGAGCACTAACAAGCTTGAAGTGGTGGCTCAGTAAAATAAATAAACATGTTTTGTAAAACAAGGGATTTCGTCGTGAAATTTCCTTCACTGTAAATTATGGGGTTTGTCCCAATTTGTGAATTAAAATAATTGGGCATTTTCAAGTTTTAAAAGATCCTGTTAAACTTCCGCTGTCAACTCAAATAATAAATACCACGGGTTTCTGTCCCGCGGCTCCTGGACCGGGTCACACCGAGACGGGGGCCGTGACAGAAAAATGTGGTATCAGAGCCACTGATTTAAGCCAATTAAGTATTTAGAAATACTTAATTTTCTGATTGCCATTCTGTGAATTTAAGTTGATACATGAAATTTTAACTTAGAACTGTGTGTATGTTTCTTCATGTGTGCTAACAGCATGAATGAGTTGTCTGAAGCTCTTCAGAATCTCACTATCTATCCTACTGACATGGAAGTTTCCGAGGGCTTTTCCGGTTACTGGGCCGACACTGAAAAACCTATGGAATTCCAAGCCCAACCTCAGGAGAAACCCAAGTCGAAAAAGAGAAGGAGAATCGTAGGCTGGAGACGCGCACGGAGGAAGAAGCCAGCCGCACAGAGGGTTAAAAAGAGTGAGGACCCAAATGATAAAGGGAAAGGAAAAGAGATCGGGGAAAGTTCAGGGCAAGCCTAGGAAATGCCACCCTGGGAGGAGCTTGATCTCAAACTGGCAAATTGTGACCTCATTGGACCTGCCAATGAAGACCTCTTCAATTACCCCGCTGAATCACAACTTCCAGTTAACTTAGCACCTGCTATCCCAGATCCCATTGTCAACCACCAACTTCTGCCCGGAGAACTGAAGGAATGGTGGACAAGTGATTGGCAATTTCAGAATCTCTTGAATAACCCTAACACCTTTTTCCCCCAGTTTGACCCAGAGCCTGCACCAAACCCACCTATGAGCACTGAAAACTTGGCTGAACTCCGCCACTATGGCGAGGAGCTGGTGGACGCAGGAAATAGAATCCGGGAAGTGGGGGAGAGGATATCATGGAAATACGACGAGAGAGAACGTCGTTTCTGAAGTGCCAGCTGACGGGGATCGTATGTGGTTGTGTGGTTACGTGTTTAATAATAATAAAATAGTAATAAATATTAACAAAAATATAATCATGTAAAATAACTTAAAATAAAAAGTTTGTAATATAACTGGTGTGTATGGATGCATACTAATATATAAAAATATCAACGTCGCAAAGTCGACAATTTTGGCTATACGTGTTGACATGATCATGTGTGATTATATTATTGTGACTGATTATTAATTATTCTATTTTATGCCAATAATTTATACATTTGTATATTAATAATTATCAGATGGAACCCGCCGTCAATGAGCCAGTTAACGAAGTTAATCAATCTGAACATAACCATGAATATCAATTTCTTAATAGGCAAGATATAGAAAACATCGTTGCCCAGGGAATAGCAAATGCTATTCCAGCAATCCTTGCTGCTGCCCGAAATCCAGTTGAACCTAAACCAACTACTCCCAGCAAACGTACTCACGGCGACAATTTCAGTAATAGTGTAAATGGAGGCGGCAACATTAATAATAATGATAATGATGTAATGCAAGCCCCATTTCTTAAGAAAATGAAAGCTGCAACGCCTGGTTGCACTTACAAGGAATTTCTTGCCTGTAAACCAATCGAATTTGCAGGCAATGAAGGGGAAACTGCTGCACTGCGTTGGTTAGAGAAAACCGAAGCAGTAATTAAAATAAGTAAATGTGCCGAGGAAGACAAGGTCATGTACGCGTCGCATCTTTTTAAAGAAGGAGCGTTAGAATGGTGGAACACCGTGCTACAAGCCAAGGGAAGTGATGTGGCGTATGCCATGAATTGGGAAGAATTTAAGAGTCTAGTGGAAAGAAAATTTTGTCCCGAATATGAAAAGTAACAAATGACAAATAAGTTCCTAAACCACCGGATGGTGGATATTGATTGTCGAGGGTATACTTCGACATTCTTCGAGTATGCTAGAATTGTACCTACCCTGGCTTCGCCAGAACCGGTACTTATTTCTCGCCATATTTGGGGTTTAATTAGCGAGATTCGTGATATTGTCAAAGCTGCGAGACCCCGCACAATTGACGATGCAGTAGAATTAGCCAACACCTTGACCGACGGACTGGTACGCACAAGAGAAGAAAACCGGAAGAAGGAAGTGGCCCAAAAGATTACCCAAGGGTTCCGTGTGGGTAATAGTAGTAATTTCAAGAAGAAGTGAACCGGGCAACCTTCCACTGCTCCATTCTGCGGTACCTGTAAAAGAAAGCATTTTGGAAGATGCAAAGGATATTGCAATTTCTGCAAAATTCCAGGGCATCAAGAAGAAGATTGCAGGACGAATAAATCAACAATCTACTTCAACTGTGGAGAAGCTGGACATTTTAGACCAGACTGCCCCAAATTGGTCAAACCAGCTGACAACAAAGCCAACCCGGTAGAAGGAACTACCAAAAAGAATGCAAGACCATTCCAGTTGACTACCCAAGAAGCAGAACTCATCCCAGATGTAATAGCTGGTACGTTCCTAGTTCACGACGTTTATGCAAAAGTATTATTTGACTCTGGTGCAAACCAAAGTTTTATAAATACTTCATTCTGCCAAGCTCTTAAACTACCCTTAACCAACCTTAGACAAATTTTTACGGTAGAAACCGCTGATGGTATTTCTGTTAACATAGATAAGGTCTTGCAAGAAGAAAAGATTGAACTCTTAGGCCATAAATTTTCTGCAAACCTGTAACCTATGAATTTAGCCGGATTCGATGTTGTGTTAGGAATGGATTGGTTAGTAGCCAACCATGCTCGAATTCTCTGTGATAAGAATTCCATAGAAATACACTCACCCACAGGAGAAGTAGTAATGATTACAGGAGATAAACCACGTAAGCCAATGAAGTTCATTTCTGTAATAAAAGTTGCTAGTTATTCAAGAAAGCAAGGAATAGTGTATATGATTTCGGTAATCATTAACACTAAAGGTAAGGAACTTAAGGAAATTCCAGTAGTATCAGAATACTCAGATGTATTTCCAGAAGAACTACCTGGATTACTACCCGATAGGGAAGTAGAATTTAGAATTCATCTAATTCCTGGAACTACACCGATAGCTAAGGCACCTTATCGGTTAGCACCCACCGAAATGTTAGAATTGAAAAAGCAATTAGATGAATTGCTCAGTAAAGGATTCATACAACCTAGTTCATCCCCTTGGGGAGCACCAGTGTTGTTCGTAAAGAAGAAAGATGGTTCGATGCGAATGTGTATCGATTATAGGGAATTGAATAAGGTTACAATTAAGAATCGATGCCCATTACCTAGGATTGATGATCTTTTCGATCAACTTCAGGGAGCTAGATATTTTTCTAAGATAGATTTACGCTCCGGATACCATCAGTTGAAAGTACAAGAAGAAGACATACCTAAAACTGCCTTCAGAACTAGGTATGGTCATTACGAGTTTACAGTCATGCCCTTTGGATTAACAAATGCTCCTGTAGCATTCATGGACATGATGAATAGGATCTGTAAACCGTACTTGGATAAATTTGTAATTGTCTTTATCGACGATATACTCATTTATTCTAAAAGTCAGGACGAGCATTGTGAGCACCTACATGCACTCTTAACTTTGTCAAGAAAAGAGAAGCTTTACGCCAAATTCTCGAAGTGTGAATTTTGGCTACAGGAGGTACAATTTTTAGGACACATGGTGAATCACGAAGGTATTCACATAGATCCCTCCAAAATAGAAGCGATCACCAAATGGAAGGTCCCGCAATCAGCTATGGAAGTTAGAAGTTTTCTAGGATTAGCCGGATACTATAGACGATTTATTAAGGATTTTTCCAAAATAGTTGTACCATTAACTAAGCTAACCTGTAAAGCAGTGAAATTTGAATGGGGATCTAGACAAGAAGAGGCTTTTAAGATTTTAAAGCAAAGATTAACAAACGCCCCAATTCTTGCCTTACCAGAAGGGACAGAAGATTTTGAAGTTTATTGTGATGCTTCTAAGCTAGGATTAGGATGTGTGTTAATGCAACGCAAGAAGGTGATTGCGTACGCCTCAAGGCAATTAAAGAAGCACGAAGAAAATTATACGACGCACAACTTAGAATTAGGAGAAATAATTTTTGCCCTTAAGATTTGGAGACACTATCTGTATGGCAGTAAGTTTACAGTCTATACAGATCATAAGAGTTTAAGATACATATTTGGGCAAAAGGAATTAAATATGAGGCAAAGAAGATGGATGGAAATTCTAAGTGATTACGACTGTGATATTCAATATCACGAAGGAAAAGCAAATGTAGTCGCAGATGCCCTAAGTCATAAGTATCATGAAAAACAAAAGCGAGTTCGTGCTCTTAGATTAAATCTACAGTTAGATTTAATGGAACAACTGAAACACATTCAAGAAACAGCAATCAAGAATGATGCTGAAGGAATGAAGGGAAGAATAAAAGAATTAGAACAAGGAAATGAAGGAATTTGGAGATTACACAAGAAAAGAATTTGGGTACCTAAACAAGGAAACTTAAGAGATAAAATTTTAGAGGAAGCCCATAAATCTAGGTATACCATACATCCTGGTAATAATAAGATGTACCAAGATTTAAGAAGTAACTTCTGGTGGATAGGAATGAAAAAGGATATAGCTAGATATGTATCTAAGTGTCTAACTTGTTCACAAGTTAAGGCAGAACACCAGAAACCTTCAGGATTACTCCAACAATTAGAAATGCCTGTATGGAAATGGGAACTAATAACCATGGACTTTGTTACTAAGTTACCCAAAACTAGAAATGGTAACGACACAATTTGTGTAATTGTGGATCGATTAACCAAATCAGCTCATTTCCTGCCCATGAAGGAAACTTTTAGTATGGAAAGATTAGCCAAGTTGTATGTAGACGAGGTAGTATCCTTACATGGAGTCCCACTCTCTATTGTATCGGATAGAGATAGTCGTTTCACTTCACATTTCTGGACAAGTTTCCAAGAAGCAATGGGGACACGATTTAATTTAAGTACAGCCTACCATCCCCAAACAGACGGACAAAGTGAAAGGACGATCCAAACCCTGGAAGACATGCTCAGGGCATGTGTGATAGATTTTGGAGGAAACTGGGACAACCATTTACCTTTAATTGAATTCTCCTATAACAATAGTTATCATTCAATCATTGAAGTTGCCCCGTTCGAAGCACTGTATGGACGAAAGTATAGAACTCCAGTTTGCTGGGCAGAAATAGGAGAAAGCCAATTATCAGGTCCTGAAATCGTACAAGAAACCACCGACAAGATAACTCAAATCAAGGAAAGACTGAAAAAGGCTCGAGATCGCCAGAAGAGTTATGCAGACAATCGACGCAAGCCACTAGAATTTCAAGTTGGAGACAGGGTACTATTAAAAGTTTATCCTTGGAAAGGAGTAGTTCGGTTCGGTAAGAAGGGGAAACTGAGTCCAAGATACATAGGACCATTCCCATTAATCCAGAAAATAGGACCAGTCGCTTATCGCTTACAACTACCAGAGGAACTAGTAGGAGTACATGACGTATTTCATGTATCTAACCTCAAGAAATGTTTATCGGACGAATCGCTAGTAGTCCCTCTTCAAGATATACAGGTGAATGAAAAGTTGAAGTTCGTGGAGAAACCGCTTCAAATAGAAGACAGAAAGATTAAGTTTCTCAAACACAAAAGATTGGTACTGGTCAAAGTCAAGTGGGATACGAAAAGAGGACCCGAATATACCTGGGAGCTGGAATCGGAAATGAAGCGAAAGTATCCTCACTTATTTCGGTAAATCTCGAGGACGAGATTTTAAATAAGGTGGGGAGGATGTAAGGATCTGAAAAAATATCCAAAAACGACCCGTAAGTAGTATCCCGGACCCTTAAAACCCTAATCCATAACAAAAATTGAAGAAACACTAGAATAATCGATCAGAATCAATTATCTAGGGGGTTTGAATCCGCATAAAAAGGTGGGTTTCCTCTCGTTTGATTCGATAACAATTGATCTTCTCCTCCGGTGAATTCTGCAAAAAAGAAGCACTGTTAGCCTCGTCAAGGGGAGAAAAGGGTTCTCTCCTTGACCCGACTCCGGTGTGAGAATAAGTATGGGTTACGAAGAAGAAGATGTATTTGAGAAGTGTGTGTAACTTGAATTTCATACCTGAATAGTTCTCATATTTATAGCCGGGAATCTTTGGGCGGGAAAACCCGTTAATGAAAAGTTGACGGAAGATGCTAACCCCGTAAGTGGTTGCATTTCCTTCCGTCCAGCTCCTTGATCCGACGTGAGAGCACACGGATCGTGGTTTAGATCGATGGCTGGGGATTTGCCACATGTAAAGTGATCAAGTGGAGACTACTCTCCAATTGCATGCTAACATTGTGATTTCAGGGACGTCTGGGGAGCCGACACGTGTCCAGACGGTTATAACCATCTTAGTGGTGCACGATTGAACTCCTTCTAGAAGATCACTGTTGCAATCTGGTGTGACTCCTTATTGTGTGGAATCAGCTAGATAAATCCCAAGTCTGGGCAATAATATCCAAGTCTGGATATTAAGCGGAAGTGTTTAGGATTTTTATCCTTTATTTATGGGAGGAAGCGCAAGGATTTATGTTTTCCTTTGGGCGCGCAAGTGTTGACTGTTGACTGTTTCTTGAGCCTTCCTTTTGTAAGACCAGTGCGCGGCCGCGCAAGGTAAAAAAGAGAACTTAAAGATGAGGTTGTGGTATGGTCCTAAACCCTTATCATGGGATTTTTGGGACCTTACCCCTTCAAGTCCCCCCAGTCTAGTGTTGCACTTGTGCAAGTAAGTGGAGCACTGGACTTATGAGAGGGAAATGTTTTTGGGCGCGAAAATGTGGAATCTTCTATGAGACGATTGCTTATGTCTACTTTGTGGAGATTTTGAAAATCTTTGACTTTATTTGAGACTGGTACAGTAAAACTGAGTGACAGGTCTGTCACTGTCAGTTGTTTTTTTACTGTCCGTGTCTTGCACGCGCGCGTGTAAGCACGTTTGTGTTGGTTTTCACTTTCTCTACTGCTTGGAGAATTGTGATATCCGAAAAAGGTGTTGTGACGGTTACCGATGCTATTTATTGTGGTGAGTATATATAACGTTTGAGTAGCCCCCTTTCTGTGTAATCATTGTTTTGTTGAAAACTTTCTTGTTCCTTTCTTCTAAGAAAAAAGTTTATCATTCCTTCGTCTTATGTCAACCGGAGAACACCAAGAAGACCTTTCTGAAGAAATGTCGACTGAACTTCCACCGTTGAAGTGGCCTAGAGCGACCTTTGATGGTTTGGTTCGGAATCTCAAATTTCCGGAGAACTGGGATGCTCTGTACCCTGAAGAGGGGCAGACTGCAGCGGATGCTCCGGCTGGGTATATTACCCTTTTTTAGGATTTTTTCTGTGAAGGCAACTTTCGTTTGCCTGTCACTAAATTTTTTCTTGAAATCCTTGGGTTTTACAAGCTGCATATCTCCCAACTTCATCCTATTGGCATGGTTAGGGTTCGACATTTTGAATTTGTGTGTCGGACAATGCATATTGAGCCGACTGTTCTTCGATTTAGGGTTTTCCACCAGATGCACTGTACCCAAGGGTTTTACTCGTTCGTTCAGAGAGCGTCTTCAAAGAAGATTTTGCAGCAGCCTCCGAAATTCTTCCATGATTGGAAGCAAAAATTTTTCTTTATCAAGGCCGGAGTAATTCCGGTGAGGATGGTTTTAAGGGGGAAGGAAGATGTTCCGATTGAAACGATTCAGACCCCTGTTGACGAGAACTGGTCCCAGGATCTGAAGGATGTTCCGAACATTGTTTTGCCGGAGAAAGCTCTTGTCGGAGCTAGCATGAGCTTGAATTGGAAGATTGATCCCGACGACAAGCCAATATATACGGAGGATGGTCATGGTAAGTTTGGGGGTTTTTCCCTTTTTTTTTTTTTTTGAATTTGCCTTTCTTCCCTTGTAGTTGTGTCGCTGTATGTTGTCGCGTTCAAGAGAGAAGGCGGAAGAATGGGTACCATTAAGAAGAAACCTGATGAGGAGCCTTGGTACCACCGGATTGTGAGAAACTTTGTTCTTCCGCGGGATGCGGATCTGTCTGCTCAGCCTGCTGCTGGTGCTGGTAAGCTATATTGGTTCTTGTTTTACTTTTTGCGCTTTTGAGTACATTGTTTTTTGCGCTTTCGTAGGTGAGTTGACAAATTTGGGCATAGGCCCTGAGAGGAAAAAACGCGTGGTGACTTCTGCTTCTGCGCCAAAGAAGAACGAAGCCGATAAAGCTCAAACTTTGAAGACAAAAAATATTGGCGGGGAGAAGAAAGGTATGCGCCGTTCCTCTGACTCCTGGTGTGATTATGTGGTGGTTTCTGACTCTCTGGAGGGTCTTGCGCCTGCAGTTATTGTTAGGAGGCCAAAACCAGAACCGAGAGATACTGCTGATATTCCTCCATCCAACCCAAGTGATCCTATTGACTTGGATTCTAGCCCTGAACACTTGGTGCACAGGAAGGCTGGTAAAAGGAAGCAAGCTGATACTGATGTTGAGGGTCAGCCCTCTAAGAAGATTCAGAGGAAGAAAATCACCAGAAAAGGAAATCTAGATGCTTTTATTTCGGAATTTGTTCCTGGTAAATGTTGCCTTTTCTTGTTTCCTTACGCGCATTAAATCTTTACAGATTTTGATGTTTTTCCAGAGGTTCCTGTTTCCCCTGTTCCCACAGAGCTACAATCTGTGGTTAATGAAGAGCTTCCACCCACCCCTCCGTGTGCTTCTGTTGTTGATCAGTTAGAGCCTACAGGAGTTGCTGATGGAGGTGAGGATAAGACTGTTGAGGCTGAGAAGTCTGTTGATATTGCTGCAGAAACTGAAAAAGTTGTTGATTCAGGGGTTGTGGATGGTGCTGGTAATCCACAAACCCCTGAAACTGTTGCTCAAGATCTGGGGAAAGAATAAACTGCTGAAAAAGCTTCAACTCCTTCCCCTAAACCTTCTAATGCTATGCCTGAGCATGTAGAGAAGGTTACTGCTGAGGAGCAAAACGTGTTTTCTGATGCGGGTCCGAGTTCTCCAATCCGCCCAGAGGAAACTCTGGGGGACTATTACTATAGAACTTATTCAGAAAAAGATGCTTCCGAGCCTCATGCCCCTGTTTGGAACTTGAGAAAAGGTGATACTTTCTCGGATTGGCGTGTGTGCCGAGATTGGTTGCAGGGAATATTTCCGCCTGGTGAAATCAAGTTTCAAGAAAGCCGGTCTTATGAACAAACTTATCAAGCTTATCTTGAGGAGACTGCTTCTCATGCTTCTACTACTCATCGCATAGTGCGTGAGTGGTATAGTATGCATAAAGACTGGGAAACTCTTAGGGTATCCCAGAAGAAGTTTGCTAGTGATGAGAAACGTTTTGCCCAGCTAAAAGCTAAATTGGAAGCTGATCAGGCCAAGTTTGAGGCTGATCGTAAAACCGAGGAGTGGTATGTTGCATGTTGGAAGAGGAAAGCGGAAGCTGAAGCTGCTCTCCTTTCCGAAGAACGCAAAAACTGGAGGAGAATTTGCGAAAAAGACCATGCTGAGAAGGTAAACCTCCGTAATGTCATTAATAACCTCAAGGCTGAGGTTGAAAAACTGAAAAATCAGGATGCGGAGGTAGAAAAGTTGAAAAAGGAGAAAGCTGATGCAGAAGCTGCTTTAGCAGAAGCGCGTTCTCATAGGGAGCGAAGTGAGCAACGAGAGGTACGAGCTTGCGCCACTCTTGCCCTTAGAGATAAAGAGTTAGAAGAACTTACTGCTTTGCTTTCTGGCCAGGAACAACTTAAAAAGGATCTGGAGCTTGCGCATTCTGAAAAGGCTGAAACCTCTCGCCGTTTGACCACAACTGAAGAAAAATTGGAAAACTCTGAAACAACGCGAGCCACGGCGGAGAGCGAGCTTGAACCTTTAAAGAGTGATATGGCGTGGTTGAAAGATCGTGGAATTGCTTGTGTAAGTTGCTTGTTCTTTTCTGTTGTGGAACTGTTTATGCGCTTTCTTGTTATTCACCCTTTCCTACTTTCGCAGGTTGCTGAGTCAGTGCTAAATTCTGAAGAACTAGATAAAACTGTTGCGCGTTTAGTGGTTGCTGCGCGGAAAGATGGGTACGCCCAAGGATATGCTGAATGCTCTCATCATGTAAGTAGTGCTTTAAAGGTTGACTGGGATGTCAGTAGATCTGCAACTTATGGCGTGAATAATGGTGCTGCGCTTGCTGGTTTAAAGACAGAATTCAACAACTTGCAACTTCCAGTTATGGATCTGATAAATGTTGCGCTGCAATCTGACGATTACGTAGCGCAACTAAAGGAAATCTTTCCGGATGAGGGTGAAGATTTTGCGTAGGTTGAAAATGTATTGAACATTTTCCTTGTAATATTTGGGATGTATATCCCTCTTTTCGTTGGTGCGCTGTTGCGCAAGTAACTAAAACACTGTCGTGTTTGGTAGTTTTTAGAGTGCTGAAAATAGCATACTATGTTTTCCGTTTTACAATATTTTGCATGAGTACGATTACTTTTATTGAGTAAGGCGAATGAAGTTGGTATAAAGCTCATGTGTGAACTTATGGTCGTTTGTGACGTGATCACTGACCGTTCATGAAGCTTGTTTTATAACTACCATAATGTTTTTGCGCTTACTAAAAGAAATTGCATGCACTTTGTAAAAATAAACACAGGAATAATAGAAACTTTGCTATTTTATTTAGGGATAGAGCACAGAGGCTTTTACAAAGTTTGCTAAAATAATTATGTGAAACTTAACTTACTCTCTAATATTTCCGCTTTGATGGATCATGTTTTTCCGCGGGAAATTCATAGAGTTGTCTTTTAAGTTTTCGCCCGTTTGCTTGGGCCATCCTCACCCCGAGTTATCTGCTTTATCTCTTTGCGCACATTTTGGAGCAAATGTGTGAGTTCGCCGCTTTTGAGGGCTTTCTCTATTTCTGTGCGTAGAGAAATGCAGTTGTTAGTGGTATGCCCGTTGTCTTTGTGATACTCGCAGTATTGGCCCGGGTCTTGTCCACGCTTATTTTTCATGGGAATCGGAGGTTTGAATTGATAGTCTTCAGTACTCAAAACTTCCGCCGGGGTCTTAGTTAGGGGAGTCCACTGCCTCTCCCTATTCTCCTGTTTGGTCTCCCTCTGCGCGGTGAGTTTGTTGATCGTTGCGCGAACATCTTCAGACGAGCCAGAATCACGCCATGGCTTCTTAAACTTTCTCCCGCCAGTGGAGCCTAAGTCCGCGGGTCTGCTATGTGGTGGTGGCGGCCTATTTGTGGTAAGGTTTTTTTCAGTTTGAGCATAAACTTTTGCTGCTGCCATTACCTTCTCCCAGCTTTTTGGGAGGCCTTCTGTACCGGATAAGACCTTAATCATGTCATCACACCTAACCGCGTATTTGAATTGAGCGCGGATTAGTTGCTCATGAACCCCACCAATCTCCAATACCTCTTTATTGTATCTGGTGATGAAATCCTCTAGATTTTCGTCATCATGGCGCCAAATGTTCATGACGTCAGACGTATCGCGAATGGAACGCCGTTGTTGACTAAAATGTGTCAGAAATTTTTCGCGTAGGTCTTTCCATGATTCGATCTGACCGATTGGTAAGTTATCGAACCAGATTCTCGCTGCGCCGGTTAGGGTCTGTACGAACAGATGGCACCATAGTGGGAGGGTCCAACCCCCAACCAGACCTACGCTGGTAAACACTCTCAAGTAGTCATCGGGGTCTGTCAGCCCATTAAACTTACCCACGTTGGATGGTAGTTTAGCTTTCTCAAGCGGAGCCAAAGCTATTTCCATGATGAACTTTGAATTTTCCGCTGCTTCCGCAGGGCGGTAAATCAAATCATAGTTGTGTTCTGCCTCAGGGTTATAAACCGCACGAGGCCTGCATTTGTTGTAATTTGGCTGTAATCGATTGAACACACTGGTATTTGCACTTAGACGGTATGTTGGATCAGACTCATTGGTGTGGGTGTTCCGTTGGGAACCCAACCTATCGTGAACTGATTGTCTTCGGTGAGGGTGTGGTTCACCATGATATTCTCTCTGGTGACTTCCTGATTGAGTGTACTCATGTTTTGATGTGGATCTGGCATAAACTTCTGTATTCTCGTAAGTTGAATCCTCCCGTTGGGAGGCGTTAGCACGAGATCCTGGTCTCCGTGACTGAGTTAAGGGAGCAGTCTGAGCACACAGTTGTGTGTATACTGCGTTTAGTGCCCCTTGAGACCTGACGTACCAGGAAATTGGAGTTTCTCCTGGTGGCAGAATTGATTGAGCAGGGTTTGCTGGTAACACTCCTGGAGTGACAGGGTCGTTTGCTCGATTGGATTGGACTTCGTTGTCATCTAAGGTATCCTCTGGGATTCCTTCTACTTGAAAATTGTTTCCGACGTTCGGTCGAGGACCGGTTTGCCGATGAGACGATGAATTTTCTGCCATGTTTAAAACAGAGAATGAAAAGAACTGAATCGAAACAAGACAAAAACTGATAAGACAGAGGAATCAGTGGGCGCCAATGAAGAAACACTAGAATAATCGATCGGAATCAATTATCTAGGGGGTTTGAATCCGCATAAAAAGGTGGATTTCCTCTCGTTTGATTCGATAACAATTGATCTTCTCCTCCGGTGAATTCTGCAAAAAAGAAGCACCGTTAGCCTCGTCAAGGGGAGAAAAGGGTTCTCTCCTTGACCCGACTCTGGTGTGAGAATAAGTATGGGTTACGAAGAAGAAGATGTATTTGAGAAGTGTGTGTAACTTGAATTTCATACCTGAATAGTTCTCATATTTATAGCCGGGAATCTTTGGGCGGGAAAACCCGTTAATGAAAAGTTGACGGAAGATGCTAACCCCGTAAGTGGTTGCATTTCCTTCCATCCAGCTCCTTGATCCGACGTGAGAGCACACGGATCGTGGTTTAGATCGATGGCTAGGGATTTGCCACGTGTAAAGTGATCAAGTGGAGATTACTCTCCAATTGCATGCTAACATTGTGATTTCAGGGACGTCTGGGGAGCCGACACGTGTCCAGACGGTTATAACCGTCTTAGTGGTGCACGATTGAACTCCTTCTAGAAGATCACTGTTGCAATCTGGTGTGACTCCTTATTGTGTGGAATCAGCTAGATAAATCCCAAGTCTGGGCAATAATATCCAAGTCTGGATATTAAGCGGAAGTGTTTAGGATTTTTATCCTTTAGTTATGGGAGGAAGCGCAAGGATTTATGTTTTGCTTTGGGCGCACAAGTGTTGACTGTTGACTGTTTCTTGAGCCTTCCTTTTGTAAGACCAGTGCGCGGCCGCGCAAGGTAAAAAAGAGAACTTAAAGATGAGGTTGTGGTATGGTCCTAAACCCTTATCATGGAATTTTTGGGACCTTACCCCTTCAAAAATCAAGAAAAATCAGATTTTTGGTTTTCACGCGGGCCGCGTAAGCCTTAAGGAAAGGTTACGCGGGCCGCGACAACTTATAAAATCTCCGGATAAGCGTTCAAGCCACGTGTCGCACACGTGGAAATCCTACATGTGACACACCATCCCTACACGTAGACTAGGGGCCCTCGCGGGCCGCGTAAGATTCAAGTTAAGGTTTACGCGGGCCGCGTAAAACCTAAAAACTTGCTATAAATTGCCTGTGCATGGGACTTGTTTCTGCATTCGAAATTTCATTCTCAAAAGTCCATATTCTGCTTAAAAACACGTATTTAGGTGTCACGACGCTGCTACGATACAGGGTATTAACTCGATCACTGCTACGATACAATGTCCGATTGATTGAAAACGATCCGATGGATGTTTAAGTGCTGCCCGTATTTGGGCTATACTTTGTCATTTGTCATGAGGGTTTTGATTTCGTGAGCATATCGTAAATGTTGTATTAAGTTACTGACCTAGTTTCATGTGCATTGTTATCTAAACTAGGTTACAAGGCTAAATCAGTAGGCTAAACTCTGCCCGTCTAAACTTGCAATGTGAGTCATTCTCTTTTTATCAACAATGTTTTACAATACTCAAATTATTTTCAAAAGTTATAATTACAGGGATTAAGTCGTGATTATCTTGAATCACTGGCTAGTGGGGTATTGTGCACATTACTAATTTCTCACGGTTAGGTTCACCAACCTAATAGTGATAATCATCACTACTTGGGTGAAAGGACCCAATAGTGGTATGACCATCGTCACCAGGGTGTGACACGGCGCCAGATAAAAATAAGATAGTAGCCATTGTAATCGCTCCTATGCTATAATTTATAACTATGTGTCATTTTATCAAAATTGAGTGACTCGCCAGTATTTCCCCGCTGATAAAATATTTTTAAACATGTTTCAGGTGACTTACTGTGAATCAATAAAAACGTGCTACGGAGCACTAACAAGCTTGAAGTGGTGGCTCAGTAAAATAAATAAACATGTTTTGTAAAACAATGGATTTCTTCGTGAAATTTCCTTCACTGTAAATTATGGGGTTTGTCCCAATTTGTGAAATAAAATAATTGGGCATTTTCAAGTTTTAAAAGATCAGTTAAACTTCCGCTGTCAACTCAAAAAATAAATACCACGGGTTTCTATCCCACGGCTCCTGGACCGGGTCACACCGGGACGGGGGCCGTGACATTTCGCAACTAAAGACGTGTTTGTCCGATGAAACACTTGTGGTACCACTCCAAGAATTAAAAATCGATGACAAATTGCAATTTGTTGAAGAACCTATCGAAATTATGGATCGGGGGGTCAAGGTCCGTAAGCATAGTCGAATCCCGATCGTGAGAGTTCGTTGGAACTCAAGACGTGGACCGGAGTTCACATGGGAATGCGAGGATCAGATGAAGCTCAAGTATCCTCAACTTTTCCCAACTGACCAATCTAATCCTGATGTAACTGGTGAATTTCAGGACGAAATTCCCTTTCAAGTTGGGGATGATGTGGCACCTGAGGAAAATCCACAGTCATCCTGATCCGTCGCTTCACTCCTTTGCGATTGCTTGTCAAATTTCGGGACGAAATTTCTTTCAAGTTGGGGATGATGTGACAACTCGCATTTTATAACCTTTCGTTGTGCTTTAAGATAGCTTGTATGAACGTTATGTGATTAACCAATGTGTTTGTTGCAATGAAATGTTAGGTTACATGTTATGTGATTGTATTGTAAGTTTATATGGATAAAACAAAGCTTGGTCGCACAACACTTGATCGATCGCACAAGTTTGTTTGGGCCGCTAACTTTGTCCATAACCCCTCACACTCTTCTCGGCCCAATCATACTCGCTTGTTGTGAACTCGTGACCCAAAGGGGCAGCCCAAGTATGGGTTCGGCCCACTTCTTTTATACGAATACAAACACCCAATGGTAGGGACTGTTTCTCATAATTTTCAAATCAAGAACACACACAAAACCCTAATCCTCTATCTCCTTCCTCTCTCGATCGACGGTAGCTTTCTCCACTCATCGAGATCCTCTCATCGTGTGGCATCACTTTTCTCATCCAAGTCATCAAGGGCACCCTACACCTCTTGGTTAGTATGAATAGAATTGTTTTGATCTTGTTGATTAGGCTCGATGATGTGTGATCATGTTGGTTTAGGGTTATTGTTAGAAAACAAGATAAATGATATGAACCATGATAATTTGCATAAACGTATGTTAAGGAAACATGATCTTGGTGTTAAAATGTTGATTAAACATACATGAGCACATCACATGAATTGCTAGTGTGCTTAGGGTTAAATTGAGGATTAATCAATAGCTCGGATTAATGTTATGAGGATGATCAATGACTTGGTAGTATAACATGTTCATAGTAGTGTTAGTTCGGTGTTTGGATCTTGAATTATATGTGTTTGATTGATTCATTGTAAATGAAGATGATGTGTTTGATTGATTCATTGTAAATGAAGATGATGGAATTAATCATGAGATAATAATTTCAATGTATGGATCTATGAATAACTGTTTCAAATCCCGTGTAACTTGATTGAGAAATTGATGGGCTATAATTAAGGAAACTGTGTAACTGAAATTGGAGACTTGGCTTGATCGCACAAGCCAATCTAATCGCACAATAACACCGAGTCGCACAAGTTGTTGTGACTCGCACAAGGTGTAGTCCAATCGCACAAGCCTTTGGGCTGACAAAAGATTGGGCCGAGTGTTGGGTTAAGTCGCACAAGTCTATGTTGGGCCCAGCATGAATCGCACAAACCGGACTCAATCGCACAATCGGGTGGCAGTCGCACAAGCCATTTGGGCTTTATGCACTGCTGGGCCTTAGCACCATTCGGATCGCACAAGGTCATTTGGGTCGCACAAGACATGTGGGCCTGAATGCCTGGGCCGCACATTTGGGTACTTGATGTTTGGACTGTTATGTAATAAGTATTGATGAACCCGCATGTTAGACCGTATGATATAGAATGATTCCGTCATGTTATGTGTTGTTGCTGTTACGTGTTAAGTGATGTTACTTGTTAAGTACGTGGCTCATTAGTAAACAAAACTGACTAGTATTGATAACCAAGATTAGGACGTGGTTGGTAGATCAACTGTGAACAAGTAATTTACATTACCGAGCAATCCAAGGTGAGTTCATAACTCTTGAGCATGCGTCCCAGTGGGTGGGACAATCAAATGGGTATTCCTGAGAGGAATAAGTCTTTTGGGTAAAACTGGGATGTTAGATAATACACTCATTTCCTATCACTTTAAGTCCCATCTTATACCGAATTAGTTACTTGAGAGGTAACGGGGTATTAGTTGATAGCGTTATTAGGCTTGGCAACCTCACACCGTACCTGAGAGGACGGGCGTGAACTAATGACCTTAATCACGCCCAATGCTTAGATAGGGGGCATTGGGCACGAGCAAAATAATCTGGAGCCATCTTGTACGGTACTCGAGTTATTATCAACATTATTATTAACAAACTGGACTAAACACTTGGCAATTAACGTTTTCGTAAAACTATGAACTCGCCAGCGTTGTCTGATACACTTGTTGCATGCTCGCAGGTCGTTAGATTCTTTGGACTAGGAACTTGCTGTCTGGGATTGCTGGAGTAGTCATGGGTCGAGCTTCTGGAATCATGAATCAACCTTTTTAGTTTTCGCACATTTGGTTTTGCAACATTAAACTATGGTTTATATTATGCTTCCGCTGAATACATTAAACTTGAGTTGTGTTAGAGAATGATTTAATTTAATGAATGGGTTTTCTTATTATATCCTGTGTTTGTTCAATATGATAGGTGGCTGGATCCTGGTACGTCACACGCCTAGCGGGGTTTCCGCATGTGGTATTTTTGGGTTGTGACAACCTTCACACGACACTTCAACATCTGGTCGTCGGATATGGTCTAGAAATCAATCCTAACCGTCGTTGGAATCTGAAATGGAACGAGTCCCCTTGTCGCCTAGAACTGACGCTCTCTCCGGTCGTCGGGAATGAAACGACTGGCCATGAACCAGGATTCCGTTCTCTCTCTGCTGAGGGGATTTAAAAAAGTGGACTGTGTTTTTTTTTTTTTTGTTCTAGATGAAGGAAGAGAGAAAATGAGAGAGAAAGATGTACTAGATCTAGATTTTAAGAGAGATAGAGAGAGGTGAGAGTGGATTGTGTTTTTTTTTTGTTTTGAAGATGGTGATGGTGAATGTGGATTTTAAGAGAGATAAAGTGAGGTGAGAGATGATGGTGAGATGAGGGATGAGGGATGAGAGAAGTGAGAGGAGAGATTAGAGATATATAAAAGTCTGCTACAATAAATGAAGAGAGAGAGAAAGATTAGACATTTTGAAGGAAACGACCAAAATACCCCTTATTGTGATTGGTGGAGAGTGGTTCTCACGGTTCTTACAACTGGAGGTGGTTTTCATTTTAGCGCTCCCATATATATATATATATATATATATATATATAGGTAAAAGATAAATCGAAAACCCACTTGAGTTGAGAAAACTCAAAAAGAACCTTATGTAACATTTTTGTTTTATTTTTTTTCTAAAAAAAAGGGAATGTAACATAAATGAATTTGAACATTTTTTGAAAAAAAATGAAAAAAACGGCTAGTAGTTTTTTTTAAATGTTCAAAATTTGTATGTTACATTTTTTGGGACATATATATTATGTAACATAAATTTTTTAACATTTTTTAAAAGTAAACTACTCGGTGTTTTTTTGTTTTTCTTTTATAAAAATGTTCAACTATATGTGTGTTACATTTCCTATTTTTTTAGAAAAAAATAAAAATGTTACATGAGATTTTTACAAAGGTTTCTTGAGTTTACACAACTCAAGTGGGTTTTCGTTTTAGTCTTCACCTATATATATATATATATATATATATATATATATATATAGGATTAGGATCATGAGTGAACAACTTTTTGAGAGTGAACTAAGTGAACTAATCTTGACCCTTGATCGTTTTTTAGATTAAAAGGGTAAGATTGACATTAGCCAATTATTTTTAATTAGAATCCCTTAATTTTCTCCTCTCTTAACTCTCTCTCTCTCTCATTTTTAAATAGTTCTCTATTATTTTAATTATTAATTATAAGAGATTGAATGGCTAATTTTTTTATATAAATTGTTATGTTCCTTTTAAAATTAAATATTAAACCTATTAAATTGATTTTTAACATATGTGTATACAGGTCAGTATATACAAGACTTATACACTTGTGTATTATTACATCTTGTTTTCACGGGTCGCTATAAACCAGATTTATACACTTGTGTATTATTCAAGTACATATGTGTATACGGACATATGTGTATACGGGTCGGTATATACCAGACGTATACACCTGTGTATTATTCAAGTACATAGTGTATACATGTCGAAATATACCAGACTTATACACTTGTGTATTACTACATATTGTTTCCACTATACATCTTTTCATCAAACATTGATCTAATACATATATGTATAGAGAATGTAATTAAATATTTTTAATTGTGTTCTATATGGAACAATATTTTATAATGTTTGTATTTTTTTTAAATTATGTAATATTAAGTTAGGTAATATGTGAGAGAAAAAAAATATAAATAATGTAATTAAATATTCTTTTAATTGGAAAGAGAAATCAGGAGAGAGAAAAAATTAATTAATTAAATGAAGATAGAAATATACAATTATACCCTTGTGTCTATTAAATTACATGTAAGTTACAAAAGATAATTACAATGTTGCCATTAAAGAAAAAATCTAGATCTACAAAATCAATGGTCAGGATAAGTTCATTTTGTTCACAAATAAATCATTGTTCACTCATGAACCCTACCCTATATATATATATATATATATATATATATATATATATATATATATATATATATATAGTGGAGAGTTCAAATGAGAAGAATTAAAAATTAAGAATAAAAAGAGTAAAGGATACAAAGGTAATTTGAACAAATCATTTAATGAGTCTATTATTTATTTTTGCTATTCAAATTAATGAACTCTAATCATTTAATGAGCTTATATTATAAAATAGTTGTTCACCTTACATTTTCAACGCTTCCTACACCATTAAAACAATATTTTGGTGTAGGATACAGAATGTGTAGGACTCAAACACTTTTAAATAATTTTAAGACTCATAATAAAATATGTGTAGAACACAAAATTTTTAAATAATTTTGTCACTTCTAATAAAATTTGTGTAGGAACCAATACATTAATGATGGTGAAGGAGAAATTTATGGTTGCATTAATAAGAGTTGAGTAACTCTTTAAAATATTTATTAATATTCTACATCAAAATGTCTATACTACCTTAGTAATTAAAGCATTAATTAAAAGTGGACAAAAATGATATCTTGATTCACAACTAAAGATAAAAAATACAGGGACTAGATTAATTCATTTTTTTGTTTTTTAAGAAGATTCTTCTCAAATGAACCTCCTTATATATATATATATATGGTTGAGTTCATTTCAGAACTCTAAATAACTACAGAACTTCTAGTGAACAATCATTTTATAATTTTATATATAAGTTTTTGTATTTAGGATCTTTTTATCAGCTATTATATGTATTTCTTTGATTACATACATGTAGTTTACATATGTTTAATTGCCAAAATTATATATATGTGTCATAACTAATTACATATATGTAAAAAAAACTAGTTTAAATATGTATAATTATAAAATTACATATAAAAATGATAAAATTACTCTTAACATGTATGTAGTCGTAAAAATACACATAATAAATGATAAAATTATCCTAAACATAAAAATATATAAATAAAAAGATTGTTTATTAGGAGTTTTGTGAGTTCTGTAAATATTTTATGGTTCTGAAATGATCCTGACCCTATATATATATATATATATATTTATATATAATTAAACTGGTTTAAAGGAATCGACTTGCAAACCTTTCATGTTGACTCGAACTCGACCTGTTGTCAAACGTGTTCTTGAGGTTGACATGGCAAGCTCGAACCCGTTTAACAAAATGTACTCACACTGGCGGAGATTAATGGAGGTCTGGGGCTGCCTTTGCTCCCACCGATTTTTCGCACATGGTGTTTAGTTTTACCGAAAATTTATAAATTTTTTATTGTCTAGTGAAAATATAGAATTTTTAGAGTCCAGCCTCACCAATTTAGATTTTTGGGAGTCCGGCTTCCACCGAGTTTCGTTCAAGCTCTGACACTTTATACTCGAGTTTCAGGTTTCAACACGAAGGTGACCTAAACTAGTTTAAACTAAACACAAACCCACAAATTATGTGTGTTGTAAAAAAAATTTGAACCCCCTACAAGAAATAGAGTTCAGATGGAAAATAATAATAAGAATAAAATAAAATATGAATGAGAGAAATTAAATTCCTTTCATTTCAACCTTTATATACAATAAAGTTCAATAACTAAGGAACCATATTGAATTACTCTTCTTTAACTTGTATACAAATGAGAGACATCTATTTAAGGCAAAGTCCTACTGTAGTTAATACACAGTCGTTGATTATCATTTATGATAATTTATAACTATGACTCGTTTGCATTTTGTTATTAATGAACTTGACTTTTGCTACAGCGATTAAATACTTATAGTAAATGTGACATTTTGTACTTGGTATGTTACATGTAACAAGATTAAAGTATGAGGATTTCACAAGAATGTAAGGATCACACATTCGGATATATAATAAATCTTTTGCCTAAATTGTATTTCTTCCTTTATGATACTTAAAGTATAATTATAAGTATTATTCTCTGTGTAAATTCAATATTAGATATTCAACTAATTAAGGAGAAATATTATTAAATATTTTGAATATATTTTGCTTTCATCAAACTCACAAGCAACCCTCAAATATTCTACAGTTAGTAGGGATGTAAACGAACCGAACGAACACGAATAATGCTATGTTTGTGTTCGTTCGTTAAGGAAATTTGGATGTTCGTGAACTGTTCGCGAACACATGACGAACAGAAGTTTGTGTTCGTGTTCGTTCATTAAGGAATTTTGGTTGTTCGCGAACAGTTCGTGAACACTAACCACGAACGCAAACGAACACAAATGAACTTTAATTTTGAAAATTAAAAAAGGCACTGTTAATCTTAAACATTGTACACAAAGAAAGTAGTTAAATATAACCATTTAAAGATTGAAGAGATGGATGATAATCGATTGGAGATAGGTTGAATGAAGGAGCGTGATATCAAAGAGGGAGAGGGCCAGAAGGAGGGAAATACATATGGGGGAAAGTAAAAAATTAATAAAACATTAAAAACTTTTAGAAAAATAAACATAAAAACCGAACACGAACGGACATAAACGAACGAACATAAACGAACATATTACCGAATGTTCACGAACGCAGTCGAACGAACGAGACCTTTGTTCGTGTTCGTTCGTTAAGCTTATCGAACGAACATAAACGAACTTCCCGCCGAATGGTTCATGAACTGTTCGCTGAACGTTCGGTTCGTTTACAGACCTAACAGTTAGGTGATACGTGGTCGAAATCCGGTGCTTGTAATCGTTTAATTTGATGTTTTTACACAAGTTTTAGTTTCGAATTGCCTACTCTTGATTAGATATGTGTTTTGCAGGTTTAACAGAGTTTAAGGAGCTTTTCGGGAGCATTACGAGTCACCGGAGCGAAAACGGAACCACCGGGATGTGAAACGGGTCAACCGGACTCAAGAAATGGACGAAACAGAAAAGCAAGCATCTAGGCACCGTCGCCGACACCCATATGGGCCGTCGCCGACGGTTGACAGAACTTTCCGTGGCCAGAATTCACCGTAGACAGCGAGATTGACCGTCGGCATCAGAAGACAATCTACACACCGTCGCCGACGGACACATCCACCGTCGGCAACGACCTCTCTATGTTTGCATCGCGAATTTTGTTTGTTGGGGTGATGTAACGAGTTTAAAGACTTCTTCACCAACCAAAAACGGGAGTTACACAATTTTTCAAGTTTTGAATACTACTTGGAGCCTAAACTCATCATCAATCACTTACCATTCCACCAACCATCCTTCCTACAACCCGAATCAAGAACGATAGCACCATCATCTTCTTGATTCGAAACCCTAGCTCATTCAATTCACCAATCCATCAATTCACTCATCCATTCACTATCATCCCTCATCCAAAACCCTAACCTTCATCCATCAATTCATCTTCACGCTTCACGATAACCCAAGTCAAGCTTTCAACATCCGGTGATCAAGTTTCTTCGATCATGCTCGGCTAATTCCTTGGAGGTTTCACCCTGGTGTAGACTTTTGTAAGGTTTAGGGTTTATTATGTGTGTTAATTGTTTTGTGACAACTTGAATTGCATTTGAATCTTAGACAATTGTCCTACGTTGGTATTGAATTTGCAAACTGTCGAGTGAATGATTAAATTTGACTTTGTGAAATGAATACACGTATTTATGCCTTGTCTTTTGGTAGGATTTGCTAGTCCAAAGTAACGAAGTGTATCATGGTCCGTTGTTTACGACGTTGATAGCGATTGACACCTAAGATTTGTGATTGCGACCCGTTAATGAACTATTTCAAGTAAAACTAATTAAAATACATAGTAACCCTAAGTCTTGCAATTGTTGAAACCGGGTGTGAACCTTGTTTTCTCATTATTGTTCAAACACTCATTTTCAATTCGTGCATTTAGTAATCTCTAGTATTCAATCTAATTAAGCATTTTAGTATTTCTATTTCACATCTCCCAATCAAACAAAAACACAAAAATATATCTTAGCAATCTTCATAATCGTGACATTTGTTATAATTCATTCGAATCCATACACAAACCACATACTCTTCGTGGTTCGACCCCTCACTACCACTAGCTATTTGTTAAGGGTAATTAAGGCATATAAATATTATCTTTGACCGGAGCGCGACACTCCGATCAAATTTTGGCGCCGTTTCCGGGGAGTGCGTGCGCTTTGTGTTTGGATATTGTTTGAATTTGCGTGATTAACTATTTAAATTGTTTAGCTTTCTTTTTGCACTTTGTCTTTTTCCTTGTTACGCGGGTGTGTTACTTGTGCAGGATACAGGTAGTGTATGCATACGCGGAACTCCGGGAGGACTTCACCGTTAGTCTACGAACCGGAAATTGAAATAGTAGCAAGAAGGAACCTAGCAAGCCGGTTAGAAGCAACACTCGCTTCTAATCAAACCACTAACACACCACAACATACACCATCCATTGAAACCGATTCAATGGCGAACTAAAACTCAAACCAAAACCTTAACTCGAACCAATTTCAATACCGAAGCAACTTCAATCCCACTCCAAATATGCAACCTATACCTCCCGAGCGACCGGGTGGTAATAACAACAATACCGGACCACCTACACCACCTTTCCAAAACCAAAATCCCAACAACAATCAAAGAACACCTCAACAACAAAACCTTCATAGACAAACCTCTTTACCCATCAACTTAGATGACCGGAATGTCAATTCCGACCGTCGGGGAAATTGTGATCGCGACAATCCCGCAAATGAAGACCCATTCTTCAACATCGATGACTTAAGGAATGCAATCCCCGATGATGAACCGTATAATGTTCCCGGTTATCAATCGCCGGAACATGTGAGTGTTCATACGGAAAATTCGGACGATGAGGGATACTATGATGATAGGGTTAACGATGATGAAGATTGGGGCTACGTGAATAGGGGCAACGTCTACAACGCAAGAAGGTATGATGATGAGGAATTTGGCTACCAAAATGCCAATTACGTTGGGGACGACGAATACGGTTACGGAGGTGGAAGAAATGATGGTTATGGGAACAACCGTCAACCACGAAACAATGACCAACGGAACCGGAATGATGGGTTTTATAATAACAACAACAATGCAAACCCTAACCGGATTCCTCGTTTCGTGGGAGGTGGTAACCCAAGGGATAATCGAAGAGATGATCGAAGAGGTGAAAGACGGGATAATAAAAGACCGGTTGATCAAGAAGTTAATGGTCCACATCGTCGTCAACGACCTCCACGGGGAGTGAATGATCGTTTCAGGCCGGTTGTCACCGAGAATGACTCACCAATCGTTTGTGAGAGGAGGATGTTTGATTGTAAACCACATTACATCAACATACTTCCTCATTTTAATGGAAGATCTAATGACGAACCGTACACACATTTGACAGACTTTTCTTCCATTTGCGGCACTATCGGGGGGCATAACTTTGCACTAGATGAGGTTAAACTTCGGTTGTTCCAATTCTCATTGAAAGACAAAGCGAAGCAATGGTTCCTTACACTCCCGGCCAATAGCATCCGCACATGGGGAGAAATGCAACAAGCTTTTCTAGATGAATACTATTCTATGGCGAATACCGATGATGCTTGTGATGAAATTAGGTCTTTTCGCCAATTATCGGGCGAGCCATTGCATGAAGCCTTTACAAGATTTAAAGAAATGATGCGAAGATGCCCACATCATCAAATAGAAAAGTAGGAGTTGGTTAAGTGCTTTGTACGGGGTTTAGATGACAACACATGGAACCGACTTGAATCAACGAGCAATGGGACCCTTCTAAGCAACCATGAAGATGATGATTGGGAATTCTTGGAACGGATGAGTAAACGTTCGAAAGAGAAAGAATCGGCCGATCGAGCTAAGAAGCATCCCATTTCACGGTCACTTCCCGATCTTGACTCTAAAGATCGGATTTCCACCTTAGAACGGGAAATGGCTCGAATGAAGAAAAAGGAAGTAAATGCGGTTCAATTCGAGGTCTGTGAAGGTTGTGGGGATATTGGGCGTACCACCGAGCAATGTCCAACGGGGTCGAGTGGCTACACCGAAGAAGTCAACCAAGTGTATGGAGATAGGAAGCAATATGATATGAACTCCAACACTTACCATCCGGGGTTGAGAAATCACCCTAATTTCCGATATGGTAATGCCTCAAATCAAATGAACCCGAATTTTCAATCAGGGAATCAAGGTGGTCAAGGAGGATCTTCATATAACAATCGACAAGGTGGTTACCAAAGGAATTACAACCAAGGTGGTAACCAAGGCTATCAAAATCGTGAAGGTAATTACCAACGTGGTTACAACCAAAGTGGAAATGGGGGCAATTCTTCTAACTCTCAAAGTGACGACCCGTTCAATTCCAAAATGGACGCTCTCATGAATGCTATGACCACCCTTACAACCGAAGTAAGGAAATAATTTGAAGTGAGGGATAAATCTCACAAAGCGTTGGAGAAGCAAGTGGGGCAACTTGCTCAAGAGATGGCTCAAATTCGTGGAAGTGGAGGAGGACTTCCAAGTGACACTACGGTGAACCCAAAGCATCAAAGTTCAAGCACAGGCAATGTGAGGAATGTACACATTAGCGCGATAAGTCTTCTTTCAAATAATGAGGTTTGTAGTAGTGTTGAAAGCATTTCGCCACCACAATGTGTTGATGGTGTAGTGGTAAATACAAGAGATGAGCCGGAAAATAAAAATGAACAAGAAACGATTTCACAAGTTAAAATTGAAAAAATGAATAAAAATTATTTTTGTGAAAATTGTTTAAATCAAATTAAACTGATTAATGCATCACAAGTTGAGGAACGGTACCCACCGAAGGACGAGGGGTGGGAAAATTTTAAACAAGCAAAAATTAATTTACCGTTACTAGATAACATTAAAAAGGTTCCGGCTCATGTGGAATGCTTAAAGGAGTTAAGCATCGAAAAACGGCACAACAAATTACCCGAACCGGTTGATTTGATATCTCATGTTAGTGCCGTTTTATCGAGTGCCCTTCCTCAAAAAGCTCAAGACCCAGGAGATCCTCTTATTTCAATTCAAATTGGAACATTCAAAATAGAGAGGGCACTCCTGGATCTTGGGGCTTGTGTGAGCATTTTACCAGGGAGTTTGTATGACCAATACGACTTTGGTCCATTAAAAAAATTTGATACTCCCGTGGTTTTGGCCGATCAGACTCTCACGCATCCAAGGGGGATGGTGGAAGATGTGATTGTTAAGGTGGACGATTGCTACTACCCAGTTGACTTTTTGGTAGTAGACTATGTTGGGTGTGTTGAGGACACCCAACCGATAGTTATACTGGGTAGACCGTTCCTGGCAACTGCTAATGCCATAATAAATTGTGCAACGGGAACGGTAAGCATGACATTTGGGGACCGGGAATTAAATTTGAATGTTTTTCCAAAATTTACTAACCCGCTTGGTGAGGATAAGTGTCCTAAAAAGGACATGAATCCAAACAAAAAAGTATGTGCTATGGTTGGTAGGTTGGGAGAAACAAAGAAGAAGACGGTCAAGAAAAAGAAAGCGAAGAAGTCACCTCTAGAAAAGAAAGAGGAAGAAGAGGTGAGGAAGTTTGGACCGTTTGGCAACAAATGGTACGAATCACCGGTGGGTGATTTTGAGGAGCTCGTGGACGGCAAGCATGCCATTCGACCACCATGAGGTGGTAAGTCAATTGTTGTTGTATATTTTATTTCGCATTTCGTTTTAGTTGTTATTCGTAGTTTAGTTAGTATTGTTGTTGTTGTATAATTTGTTATTTTGTTTTAGTAGATAAATGAACGTTGTGGGTGTGTTCCCTATATAACCCTCACGAGACCTCTCGTCCTCCCAAGTTATTGGGGGGTTTAAAAGGGCTTGTTGCATAAGCTAAATGCAACCGTGATTCCTACGAAAGTGAGTTAGGTTTGTTGTTGTTGTAAATTTTTTTTCCACATAGATCAAAGTGAATTAACGTATGACTTGGTAATATTTTCATAAAAGTGGTAGAACTAGGTAGCTAATAAATTTTAATGGTTGTGAGAAGCATGCTTCTACACAAGGGTTAAGATTTGTAGGTACATTATGTTCGTGGGACGACGGCTTTCTTGAAGAGAAGAAGAGCACATGAGGAATGAGCTCAAAAATCAGGTGCATACGTTTCTTTTTACTTGTGATTTTTAGTTAGCAAATAAGTGGATTGTAAAATGTATTTTATTTTTTCGGGGTGGAATTTTTGGGAAGTTAGCCGTGTCACATCCCTTGTGCGTTTTTAAAACTCTAGTTCTTACACATTGAGGACAATGTTTACCTCAAGTGTGGGGATGGGGGAGTAGTAAAAGTTTTCGATTTTGACCCGTTCATTTAAACACTACACATTGAGGACAATGTTTACCTCAAGTGTGGGGATGGGGGAAAATTTTCAAAAATTTTTCAAAATGTCTTTGTTTGAAGCGATCTAAAAAGCACAAGTAACTAAGTTAACGAGGGATGTCATAACCCATTTGGTCTTTTGTCATGGTCAAGTTCAAATTAATAGCATGACGAGTATTTAGCGGGTGGTTATTTGGGAATAATCCGCCTAAGAAACTAGTCTTTTATGCATGTCACATATCATACCTTTTATATATGTGAGGTTTTGAGCCACTTTCACATCATAGAATTACATGTTTATGTTTCTTTGTTTGAGTGGACCATTAGTCATGTATTGTAGAACTTGCATCTTTTGATACGTTTGAGACTATAGACCAAATACAAGCACAAGAATGATTAAGGCATTAGGTAAACCTTTTCTCTTAAAACCATTTATCTATCCTTACCCAAACAAATCCCCTAGTCGCCCATTTTGAGCCTAAACCTTTCGTTTGACCACCTTATAGCCCATAACCGTTAAACCTTTTCTTTTAAACCCGTGTGATGGAAATTCGATTATAGGAGTCGTTTTTGTATAGTTGTTCTTGTTTGTTTGCATATATGTCAAAAAAAAAATCAGAAAATATTATGAAAAAGAATTGAAAATCGTCGAAGAAAAACATAAAAAGAAGTGTTAGTAGTTGTTGAATAAAAGGCGAATGTTGTTGCCTCATATTTGGTGTTTATAGTTAGTTTTGTTAGAATAATCTTTTGTAATAAAAAAAAATCGAATTTTCATCACCTTAGCCACTTTAAAATATCCTAATTCCTACCCTTAGCCTAGCCCCGTTACAACCCTCATAAAGACCTTATGACTTGTGCTTAGTGTTCGTGATCAATAGTGGAGAATGATTGAGCAGCAAGCTTATGCGGGTATGTGTTCTAATCGGTTTTGAGTGAATATTCTTTGAAGCGCTAATACATTATAAACATTAGCCAATTTACAAGCCGAGTGGAGAGAACATTGTGAGGGATGTGCATGAAGTGATTGGTTTCACGGGAGGGTTAATCTTGGGTAACTATTTGTGAAAATAAAATCACATTACCGCTAAATATGTTGAATATTGTAAAGAGTTTGAACTTTAGCATGACATTAGACATTAACCTTCGTCTCGGGAATGGGGAGTGTATTTGTTGTTCGACCCACGTGAAAGTGAAAAACAGATTTGCTTGAGGACAAGCAAAAGACAAGTGTGGGGATGTGATACGTGGTCGAAATCCGGTGCTTGTAATCGTTTAATTTGATGTTTTACACAAGTTTTAGTTTCGAATTGCCTACTCTTGATGAGATATGTGTTTTGCAGGTTTAACAGAGTTTAAGGAGCTTTTCGGGAGCATTACGAGTCACCGGAGCGAAAACGGAACCACCGGGATGTGAAACGGGTCAACCGGACTCAAGAAATGGACGAAACAGAAAAGCAAGCATCTAGGCACCGTCGCCGACGCCCATATGGGCCGTCGCCGACGGTTGACAGAACTTTCCGTGGCCAGAATTCACCGTAGACAGCGAGATTGACCGTCGGCATCAGAAGACAATCTACGCACCGTCGCCGACGGACACATCCACCGTCGGCGACGACCTCTCTATGTTTGCATCACGAATTTTGTTTGTTGGGGTGATGTAACAAGTTTAAAGACTTCTTCACCAACCAAAAACGGGAGTTACACAATTTTTCAAGTTTTGAATACTACTTGGAGCCTAAACTCATCATCAATCACTTACCATTCCACCAACCATCCTTCCTACAACCCGAATCAAGAACGATAGCACCATCATCTTCTTGATTCGAAACCCTAGCTCATTCAATTCACCAATCCATCAATTCACTCATCCATTCACTATCATCCCTCATCCAAAACCCTAACCTTCATCCATCAATTCATCTTCACGCTTCACGATGACCCAAGTCAAGCTTTCAACATCCGGTGATCAAGTTTCTTCGATCATGCTCGGCTAATTCCTTGGAGGTTTCACCCCGGTGTAGACTTTTGTAAGGTTTAGGGTTTATTATGTGTGTTAATTGTTTTGTGACAACTTGAATTACATTTAAATCTTAGACAATTGTCCTACGTTGGTATTGAATTTGCAAACTGTCGAGTGAATGATTAAATTTGACTTTGTGAAATGAATACACGTATTTATGCCTTGTCTTTTGGTAGGATTTGCTAGTCCAAAGTAACGAAGTGTATCATGGTCCGTTGTTTACGACGTTGATAGCGATTGACACCTAAGCTTTGTGATTGCGACCCGTTAATGAACTATTTCAAGTAAAACTAATTAAAATACATAGTAACCCTAAGTCTTGCAATTGTTGAAACCGGGTGTGAACCTTGTTTTCTCATTATTGTTCAAACAATCATTTTCAATTCGTGCATTTAGTAATCTCTAGTATTCAATCTAATTAAGCATTTTAGTAATTCTATTTCACATCTTCCAATCAAACAAAAACACAAAAATATATCTTAGCAATCTTCATAATCGTGACATTTGTTATAATTCATTCGAATCCATACACAAACCACATACTCTTCGTGGTTCGACCCCTCACTACCACTAGCTATTTGTTAAGGGTAATTAAGGCATATAAATATTATCTTTGACCGGAGCGCGACACTCCGATCATTAGGCTATTGGGTATAGGGATACTGGTTTGGGATATGGATTGAAACGTAGGACATGGTCAGCGTGATACACTGTCCCTCTTCGGCTCTTCCTAAACCATGGTGGTTCGCGTGGTTTAATTCACGGCAATAACGAGTCTCTTTCAATTAATTAGGGGATTCTCATTGGGGGGTGTGGGGGGGGGGGGGGGGGGAGTTAGTAGATGATAATGGAGGTCATGGTCCACACCATATAAGTTGATGGATGAGGGTGGGGTGACATTACGCGGGTGACATTACGCTAATGACCACACCACATAGCCTCATGAGATCTAAGGTTTGATCTTCTTTAATGTAAAAAATGTGAAATCTATGCTTCAAATGTGCTTCTTTTGGTTATGAATACGTAGGGATGACAATGGAACGAGCTTAAGACGATCATTGGTAATCCCAGTAACATATTCAATTATAGTCGTATTCGATTTTAAGACTATGTCCCATACCCGGCCTAATACTTGTCAATTATAGTCGTATTCGATTTTGTACACTATTCTTTATACGTCTATTATAATATAATAGAATAAAGAATAGAATGTTGAAATACATTACTTCATACAAATTGTGTATATTTATAAACAATGGCTAAACTAAAACAATATAATATCATATTTTGCAGCCCTTCAATTATCAAACAGACGTCACACAATATAAACTGAAAGCTTTGAAGTTATGCTTAAAAGGAATCCCAAACACCATATTGAGAAGGACTTTTATGCTTAAAAGAACCCAAACACCCTTTGTAAAGGACTTTTATGTCTTTCTATGCCTGAGAAATCAATAAGTAAGAATTTCTTATTTATTCCTTTTGAGAATTACTTTTGAGAGGTCATAAGTTAAAAGGAATCTCAAACACCCCCGATATTAGAGCTTTTTGATTCAAATTGAGTAGATCATCTAGAGCAGAAAGACAAACGGTGGTTTTCTTTTGGTCTAAAAGTGAGGGGTTAAACAAAAGGCTTGTTTTGAAAGAAGTAGGTAGACACGTGGTTGGAAGATGGATATGTACAACAACCCAAGAAAAAAATACAACATTGTAATGCACAATAAAACACTAATGCATCATGTACAACTACTATTACCTAAAAATGTTACAAAACTATAGTATATAATATATAATATCATCAAATACATACTTTAAAAAAAAAGTCTATATTCCACGTAATAAAGCTACTTCGATAAAACATTATTAGATAATGATTAAAGAAGGATAAAAACTAAAATTAAAAATTATTAGTTATACAATTTAGGTAAATGGTCCTGGCAATCAAGGATATGGTTTCATGTAATCGCGTTGAATATCATCTAATTCAATACTCTCAGCCGTGAATTATTTTTCATGCCTATATCCGGTCTCATACTCGTTCCATTCTTCATCTCGGATGTTTCGGGTGTACCCGTTGTATTCAGGTTTCCCCCCATCCTATGAATATGTTATTAGGCTATGGGGTATACTTTCACGCCCCTTAACTACACATAGACACCACATCACCTACTTGAGCCTCTTTCATTTCACCGCACACCAAGGAAATAGTTTAACCCCATTAACGCCCCTTAAAATTAATTACAATACATATATATAATTAATTTTAAGGGGCGTTAATGGGGTTAAAATACACATATATAGCATGTTGTTCGAGCCAGGGGTCTCACTGGAAGCAGTCTCTCTATTCCTACAGGGTAGAGGTAACGCTATCTACATCTTACCCTCCTCAGACCCTACTTTTGCTTTGCTATTTGTGGGATTTACTGAGTATGATGATGATGATGATATATGGCATGTTGTTGTTGTTGTTGTGTGTGTGTGTGCACAAATTTTGCAATACTTGATTCCCTCCCTCTCTCTCCTAGTTAACTTCTTAACATGTGCATCTTTTAATGCCTCTTAACACCCTTCATGAGCGGTTTAACAGGTCTTAACGGATACCAACTAGGATTAACACCTATAGGCTATAGGTGTTAGAGTATACCAGGTGGCCTTAGAAGCAAAATGGTTTCTATTTATCCAAATAAACTTTTTTTTCGAGTAACAAATTAATGTGTAATTAACTTTGTAGTTATTAGAGTTAAATGCCATTTTAGTCCCTGTGGTTTGGGTTATTTTGCCAGTTTAGTCCAAAGGTTTCATTTTTAACCTGTGGGTCCAAAAAGGTTTCACTGTTGCCATTTTAGTCCACTGGGTTAACTTTATCCATTTTTTCTGTTAACCAGAAGGGCAATTCGGTCATTTTATATGTAATTCTGTTAACTAGAAAGGCAATTCGGCCATACAAAATGACCGAACCGCCCTTCTCGTTAACAGAAATAATGGATTAAGTTAATCCAGTGGACTAAAATGGCAACAGTGAAACCTTTTTGGACCCACAGGTTAAAAATGAAACCTTTGGACTAAACTGGCAAAATGACCCAAACCACAGGGACTAAAATGGCATTTAACTCTAGTTATTATGTACCGCAGCCTCTTTATTGCAAAGAAGAAAATTGTGGTAATAGGCGTACCACATCTAAAATACCCAACCTATGGACAATCATACAAGCTGCAATGCAGAAGGTGTAATTAAAAGTTAGGTTGAATTTTAACTAAGGTTGCCATCTTTCACTTGATATACAACTGTCCATCAATCGGTTAGATTTTGAAAAGTTTTGTGGGGGCATTACTCTTTAAATAACTTATAAAAACATTTGTCCTTTTGGGCTTAATGCATGTGTACATGGTTATATAAGGGTTAACTACTGTTTCCCAATGACTTTTGTTGCCAACTCAGTGAAGTTGATGTGAGACTGTAGAAACTTAAAGCCTCTTCCTTTTTGTGTGAACAATGTGGTGAATAGTACGGACCAAAACACTTAAGAGTCCAAGGGGATTACCTGAATTGTCCTCTTAACAATTGCAAGTTTTAGCTTCAAACATGGTTGCTTGTGATGTTTGCTCGTGTTCGTTCATTTAATTAACGAACGGACATAAACAAACTTTCTGCCAAATGTTTTACGAACTGTTTGCTGAACGTTTGGTTCGTTTACAACCATAATGATGTAGTCTCATTGTAAGACATTAAGTGAATGTTATGCTATTGGTTTGTGTACATATGAGTCGGTGAAGATGGCATCAGCCTATTATGAGAGTTGTGAGTGTGATGATGTTGGTGATCATTTGGCATGCCATCATTTGATGCAGCCATGTTAAGCTTCTGGGCACCCGCAATTTCATTTCCTTAGGTCAAGGCGGTCTCCGAAAATCACAAAAAAAAAAAATAATAAAATTGGCCCTGTTCAAGATAAAAAATTTGGGCCTTATTCACAAATCTTCATATAATATAAACTCATCAATCATTCAATCAAATATATAAATACTACATAATACTACGATAATTGTTATCAAATAGATAAAATAAATTTGGGCCATATTCGCAAATCTCCTCATTGTTGCCGTGCTGCGACTGAATCACTAAAAATCTGAATCACTGGAAAATTGTGAAATTCCCTGATCTGATCGAATGATGATCAACATTTTGTTTCCAGTTTCCCTCGTCCCAATTCCCCGTGCGATATACTATACTGCCTGCGACAGTGCGACGTTTTGTTTCCTTTCCCTAATCTAGCGGGCCCTTATTTTTGTTTAGACTAGTCACTTGGGCTTGTTAATTGAGCCATTTTTTAAAAACTTTTAAACAGGCCCTTATTTAAAAAACTTTGGGTCTTTTAACAGACCCTTATTTATACAAACATCCAGAATTTTTTTAATATATATATATATATATAAGGGCCTGTTAAAAGACCCTTATATATATATAGGGGATGGTTCAAATGAAAACCACTTTTATCGCGAAAACTCGAAAATTAACTAAAAAAGCCTAAAAATACAAAAAAAAAATATTTTTTTATTAAAATCGCTAGTTTTTTTATATAACAAAAACTTAAAAAAAATAAATATTTTTGTAGTGCACATGTGTAATAATTCACATTTGTAGTACACATACACATGTGTACTATTACACATGTGCACTGCAATTTTTTTTTTGAAAAAAGTTTTTTTTATATAATTTTAATAGCGAAAATTGGTATGCAACAAAAAATTGGTATGTTTTTTAGGCTTTTTTAGTTAGTTTTCGAGTTTTCGCGATAACTAGTGTTTTTCATTTTAACCTTTCTCTATATATATATAATTAATTTTAAAAAAAATTCGGGCCCTATATTGATTTGGGCCCTGATCGCAGGCACCTCCTGCACCCCCTGATAGACGGCCCTGCCTTAGGTTACCTAACAATGTATATTTACACGTTATTGTGATGATGTCGACTTGGTTTATTGGAGCTCATTTGGGCTCGTAAGTTTACTTAAGCCAAGTTGTGTCGCTAACTAGTAGTATATATACTTAACTAGATGGAAGTCCCCGCCGCGATGCGGCCGGGGGCCTACAAAATATGGCCTTAACAAAAACACGTTTATTTATGATGATTATTATAAGAACATATTTATTTGATAACATTCGCTTTCTTTGCGTATTGTCTTATAACCGATAAGTAATTTGATAATTACATCAAATAATGTTTCAGTTCAAGCTTTTATTTTATTCACACATTTCATCAAACATTTAGGTTACATGAGACTAAATGATCATTTAAGAAAGTTAGGTAACATCACCCATTATTATTTTAACTTTCATAGCTTCAAAAGAAGATGCTCACATATTGTCTCCAATTAACATTGAAACACACAGATATAATGCTATTGTGTACAATATTAAAACAATTAATTGCATATATCATGAAAATATTACTTAGACTATCCACATCAAGGATGTTTGTAGGTGATTCTTGGCCTATGTGGAGGGCATTTGTGATTGGGATGGATTAGTGGGTGTTGTAGAGGATGACATGTAGGGTGTTCATTCTTAAGGATTCTTGGGGAAGAATGGTGAAGAATGGGGGAATGGTGGGTCCTTTTTTTATTTAGTTTAAATTTAATAAAATAATTATAATAAGGTTGTTTGTGGGAATGATATATATGTTATTGTTGTGGGTAAAAAGTGTTTGTGGGAAGAATACGTGAAAAGCTGATGTGGCATGCTGATTAGGCTGTTTGTAGAAAGGATAGTTGTCACACCCCGATATTTCCACGTATTACCGGTGGGCCCGGTGGGGAGTATCGTGACGTCGATATCATCATAGTCAAACAACACAATATATAAATGCACAGCGGAAGCAAAAGATAAATATATTACATTCCGAATATAAGTAATGACAAAGTATTACAACAGAAGGTAAAGGATCCACAGGCGGATCAATAAAAGAAAACTGTTCAACAGACTTTAGGCATCTAGAACTTGCAAGATTCCCTATTGACGCCCTGAGCTCCCAGCCAATTACGCATAGTACCTGTCACTTAACCTTTTGGAAAATACGTCAGTTTACACTGGTAAATACAATTAACTGACTCATTTTGAAAAAAGTTTAAGAAAATTGATTTGAATGCACGTGACACAAAATATCTTTTATAATTTGATTAAAATGCACGAGGCAAATTAATCTTTTATACGTGGGACAATTTTATTAATAAATATCTTGTATCCGATTTACATGGTTGTCCAACATTTAGGGCCGGTGATTATACAATACAAGCCGGTCAAGATTAATCGACACACCATAAATATAACTCACAAGAAGACATCCTTACGAGTGAGTATATCTTTTACATACGCAACAGGAGGTGTTATGCCTACACCTTGTGCTTAAGTTATGGCCATTCACTTTTTAAATGAGCCAAGGATATCCAGGACACGGTCATTAACCCCTAATGTTATTTGTTATCAATCAATACAGATTAAAACGGGATTATGCAATTTAATCATCTCCGATTAAAAGGTTTCTACACCCGACCAAGCGGTATTTTTATATATACCGTATCCCAAGCTCGTATAAGGGAAAATAAGTTAAAAGTATTTACCTGAGCTAGCAATGCAATTTATACTCAGCCGTATATTCTAATCAGCAAGCACAAGTACTTCTACTGGGGCTCTCAATCTGGAACGAAGGTTTTATTAACCTATTAAATTCCTAACGGGTCTTATTAAAGTCGTAACTTAGACCGGTTAGTTTTAAGGAAAGGTTTACGGTTCAAAACACATGATTAAGCGAAGACCGGAATAGGATGTGATTTAGACCCGACAAGTTTGGAGACTTGTATAATATGGGTAAACTAAACACATTCTGGATTTTGAGATAAAAACGATAACGTTTGACCCGTTTCGGCTAATTTATGCAAACTAGTTACATAAACCGAACCGAACGCGAATAACGCATGACGGGTAATCATAAGAGTCATATACAGGTTTCCTAAGTTAATATGCCTTAAATATGTTGTGATATCAGTAGGATATCTTCCATTATGCCCAAAACGAGTTTAAACTCAAAATAAGCCCGGTAGGGGTATTTTGGTCATTTTAAAGGTTATAAAATAGATTTAATGAACTTCTGAGGTTTGGGTCTGAATACATCAGTAAAATGACTTATTTTAACAGGGTATATCAATTGGTAATAAGTCTTATGTGACAAAATGGTTTTAAACCCAAACTATGCGCTTAATACGCGTAAAAGGCTATTTTAAGCGATTTCCGGGTTATACAGGAAATCTGAGTTTTCTGATCAGGTTATAAAGTTCAAAATACTTTATTCATTATATAAAATCAGTAGAAATTGGATTGGTATCAAAAGGGCTTGTAAAACTAATTTTATGGCCTAAAAGGCATAATCGGTATTTACCGAATTAAGGCGATAACCCTAGGTTTTGATCAGTTTAAAAATAATTAAAAATCTTTAAAATCTCAAAATATTATATTACATCAGTGGGTAAAAGGTTTGGTGTCAAAAATTGGGTTTAGATAGGCTTTATGCTAATTGCGCCGTTTAATTACTAAAACGCGTTATAATTACGCTAATGAGCATAACTCCTAATCTAGACCTCCAATTAATGTGAAATTTTAGGGACATGTTTATAAATCTGTAGTAAATATTATTGTCCTTTCATATTTCCAAAATTCTCATTTTATGGTCAAAAGGGCATTATGGTCAACATTAAGCATTTAACGGAAACGTGTAAACGAATCGGACAATCAACGATCCAACCACCGAGGGTTATACTATCATGTAACCTGGTTCTAAGGGAAACCCTAAGGCATTTCCAAACCATACTAAATCGGGTCAGAACTGAAGTCAAAGCAAAAGTCAAAGTTTTGCGACTTTCGGTTCCGAACCGGGTCTAAACAGAACATTGTCGGGGCGAACATGCTTAGACATGTTCTTACATTAATTACTAAGTTATAAGAGTAATAAAACAGGTTGCAAAGCTTCTACATTGTTAATTATGTTTTAAATTGCAAATTAGGATCCTGTTGACTTTTTATAAACAACTTTGACCCGACATTTGATCTAGTTAGAACGGGAATCAGAGGGTGCCCTTTTAAGGGTTTATTGCCCTCATAATTACCAACTTATAACTACCTTCAATTCGACTAATCACTGGACCATTAGTGATTAATCGTTAAGTCAACCGTTAATTACGACGGTTTGACTTTTAAGCAAAAACTCAACTAAGGAAGGTTAAGCAAACTTACTGAAGTCCTATGCACGATTAGGAAGGCTTAGGGTCTGCTCTTATGCTCTAAGAAGCTCCCCAAATGCAGATGGAATGGTGTGATCACAATGTTGCAACTATGAGGCCCTTTTATAGTGTTCTTGAATCAATTCGATGATGACAACTAAGTCTAAGGGGTGTTCTAGATCATTGACAAGTGCCCCTAAGTCCTAGGAACTATTAGGGGTCGCCCATGTATGAGGAAAATCATTTTTAAGTTGGTTGCAACGTTTTAAACAGTCAACTTTATGTCGCTGGGCAACCCTTGCGCACCGCAAGGGTTTTGCTTACGGTGCGCAAGCCTTCTGCAGCAGCCAAAATTCTTGCAACTTTTGTATCTTGGCTCTTGGTCTTTCCAAATGTCAACCAAACTTATTCTCTTGCATTTTGAGCCCCTCAATTTTACTTATAAGGGCTTCAAGACTTGTTTAAACATTGGCAAGTCCTTGGTTATGTCACACCCCGATATTTCCACGTATTACCGGTGGGCCCGGTGGGGAGTATCGTGACGTAGTCGATATCATCATAGTCAAACAACACAATTTAAATGCACAGCGGAAGCGAAAGATAATTATATTACAACCGAATGAAAATATCAAAGTATTACAAACGGTATGTAAAAGATCCACAGGCGGATCAAATAAAAGAAAACTGTTCAACAGACTTCAGGCATCTAGAACTTGCAAGATTCCCTATTAACGCCCTGAGCTCCCAGCCAATTACGTACAGTACCTGCCACTTAACCTTTTTGTAAAATACGTCAGTTTACACTGGTAAATACAATTAACTGACTCATTTTGAAAATGTTTAAGAAAATTGATTTGAATGCACAAGGAACAAAACTTTTTATAACTTGGGACAATCTTATTAATAAAAATATTGTATCCGATTTACATGGTTGTCCAACATTTAGGGCCGGTGATTATACAATACAAGCCGGTCAAGATTAATCGACACACCATAAATATAACTCACAAGAAGACAGCCTTACGAGTGAGTATATCTTTTACATACGCAACAGGAGGTGTTATGCCTACACCTTCTGCTTAAGTTATGGGCATTCAATTTTTAAATGAGCCAAGGATATCCAGGACACGGTCATTAACCCCCAATGTTATTTGTTATCAATCAATACAGATTAAAACGGGATTATGCAATTTAATCATCTCCGATTAAAAGGTTTCTACACCCGACCAAGCGGTATTTTTATAATACCGTATCCCAAGCCCGTATAAGGGAAAATAAGTTAAAAGTATTTACCTGAGCTAGCAAAGCAATTTATACTCAGCCGTATATTCTAATCAGCAAGCACAAGTACTTCTAGTGGGCTCTCAATCTGGAACGAAGGTTTTATTAACCCATTAGATTCCTAACGGGTCTTATTTAAGTCGTAACTTAGACCGGTTAGTTTTAAGGAAAGGTTTACGGTTCAAAATGCATGATTAAGCGAAGACCGGAATAGGATGTGATTTAGACCCGACAAGTTTGGAGACTTGTATAATATGGGTAAACTAAACACATTCTGGATTTTGAGATAAAAATGATAACGTTTGACCCGTTTCGGCTAATTTATGCAAACTAGTTACATAAACCGATCCGAACGCGAAATATGCGTAACGGGTAACCAAATGAGTCATGAACAGGTTTCCTAAGTTAATATGCCCTAAACATGTTGTGATATCAGTAGGATCCTTCCGTTATGCCCAAAACGAATTTAAAACCAATTTATGCCCCGCAGGGGTATTTTGGTCATTTTAGAGGTTATGAAAGAGATTAAATATCCTTTTGAGTTACATGTCTGATTAATCAGTAAAATACTTAATTTACTAAGTTATATCAGTAGGGTATCATATATATGTGAAATTTATTAATCATAACCATACTATGCACCGTAGGGGCATTTTGGTAATTTCACATAGGCTTAAAAGGTCAAAACTGAAAACCTGAGTTTAAAACTTTTCCTTACTGTTAAAATATAAAAATTTACTGAATATATTAGTAGGCATCAACCCTTATATGTTTAAAATAGTTTTGATACATATTATGCGTTAAGAACGCTTAAAAAGGCGATTTGGAGCCATTTTCGGGTTTTCAAAGGAAAGCTGATGTTTTTATTATTTTCCAGAAGGCTCAAAATAATTTATTTATCATATTAGATCAGTAGGAAAAGGTTTGGCATCAAAAGGATTTGTAAAACTCATTTTATAGCCCAAAAGGGCAAAACCGGTAATTACGGAATTAATGCTATAACCCTAAGTTATGCTCAACCTAAAAATAAATAAAAATCTTCAAAAATCCCAAAATATTATTTTATATCATTAGGTAAAAAGTTTGGTATCAAAAATTGGGTTTAGATAGGATATACGCTAATTACGTCGTTTAATTAATAAAAAGCTTTTCAATTACGCTAATGAGCATAACTTCTATTCTAGACCTCAAACTGATGTCAAATTTCAGGGACAAGTCTATAAATCAGTAATAAAGATTATTGTCCTCTCACATTTTCAAAATTCTCGTTTTAGGGTCAAAAGGGCATAACGGTCAACATTTAGGCATTTAACGGAAACATGCATGAACTAGGATTTCTATGGAACCAAGTTGTATAACCTCGGAGGGTTATACTAACTTATAATATGGTCCTAATGGAATCCTAATGCATATCTAAACTAAGCTAAATCGGGTCAGAACTGAAAGTCAAAGCAAAAGTCAACTTTTTGCGACTTTCGGCTCCGAACCGAGCCTATACTTAGAATTGTCGGGTTGAACATGTTTAGACATGTTCAACTAATATTTACCAAGTTATTAAAGTGAGAAAACTGATTTTATGACTTTTATATTAATAGTTATGTATTTTATTTAAAACTAACCCGTTTGACTTTTATTTGACCCGACAATTAAACTAAGTAAACGTGGTAATTAGGAGGTGCCCTTTTGAGGGTTAATCACCTACCTAATTACGGTCACGTAGCCATGTTCGTTGCGAACCATGGCTCAACCGTTTAAAATTCAAAGCGTCTATCGAAACACTTGACTTTTTAGGCTATAATCCGTTAAATAATTAAACTGAGAACGAAAGGGAACTTACAAGGGTCCAATGGACCGAAGGAGGTTCTCAAAAAGGTTCAAGATCCTCACAACTCAGAGAATAGATCAGATTAGAAGGAGAGGTGCAAATGAGAGCCAAAGATCAAGTGGGTTTATATAGGAAAACAAGGACCGTTAGGATCGTTTCTTGATAAACGTGATCGAATCTGGACCGTACACCTTTACCCATAGTTTTGGTATACAATGGGCGCCCCTAAACAGCCCCTAGATTGATAAAAACCCACTTGCAACACCTGGAAACAGCTGGCACAGCTGGTAACAGCTGGAAATCAAGTTTCTGAAATGGCAGTTTTGGTCCCTGCATGCTTCTAGCCCCTTTCTGATGCGTTTGAGGCCCGTTAAACCATTTTTAAGCCTCTACAATGATGCCTAAACATGAGAGACATGAAACGTGCTCAAGAACATGTCGGATGTCGGTTCGTTTGGTCGTACGGTCACGTTGTTCGACTAATTACGACGAAACACGAACGGACGCTAAAAACGATCCAAATTACGCGACGAATGGAATTTTATCATGGAGATCACTAAAATAAAATATTTTAATGCTTACATAAATTTTTGGGTGTCCGGAGATATTCAGAATGTGAGATATGCGCGAAAATGCAAACTTGTGCACTTTTTTGACACTTTAGTCCCTGCTTGACATAAAAGTTTATTTTTGCGCACCGAACACCTCCAAGCCTATATCTAAGCTATACAAAGGATATTTAGGGCATGTTTAACTTAGGGTCATCTTCCAGAAGGTCCGTTACCCTACGAATCGACATACTTTTGCAGTTTGACGCAAATAGTCCTTTAATTGCGCAAAGTAGCGCGAAATGCCGTTTAATGATATCCAAGCCTTCCATGGCCCATATTGATCATTCCCAAGCATATACTTAAATATTACTACGCTCACGTTCGCTTAGATGGTCACCGAAAGGCGTAGATTCAAAAGTTGACGCTTTAGGTCCCTCTATTGCGCAAACTTGCGCATCTCATCATTTAATAGCATTGAAGCCTCATCTAATCCATATTAGGCATTCTTGAAAGTATTATTAAACATTACGATGCTTTGGGTCTGCTAAAAGGTCATTCAGAGGTATAATTAAACATATTGACACTTTTAGTCCCTCTAACTTGCAAAGTTGCGCGTAACTTTACTTATAGGCATAAAAACCTTAGACGGCCATTATTTGGCATTCCCAAGAGTATAATTAAATATCATGAAGCTCTCGGTTTGTTAAAAGGTCACTCAGAGGTTAGAATTGACATGTTGATGCTTTTAACCCTTTATTACGCAAACCTTCAATTAATTACGCAAACGGCTACACTTAACCTTCAAGTGGCACATTTGTGAATATAAACATCGTAAGAGGTTATTTAGAGACTTATTTTAGGTATTTTAACACTTCCAGTCCTTTCATAATCAAATTTTTCGATTTTTCGAAAAATTAGTCCCTAAATTTCAATGTTTGACTTCATTAGGGTTCATTACACGTGTCAAGACTTCATTGGACGTGATTTTATGAGGTGTTACATCCTCACCCCCTTAAAAGAAATCTCGACCTCGAGATTTGCTTAAAGTAAAGGAAGTACTTTCTGTCGTATCATGGATTTAACTTCCATAGTATATTTGGGCCTCCAAGGGTATCCCAGTTGGCCTATACAATAGGTGCATACTTTCTTTTGGGGCTCCTTAACCTGTCGATTCTCAGTCAACATAGGTTGCTCATACTATCATAGATCTGCATATCATTATGTGATAGTGCTTTTCGACTTATTGGTGACACGACGCTAAATCATTAGTGTGGGTCACATTGCGCGTTCCACCAAGCTCCTAAATTAGGTCTTAGCTCGTAAGCTATTTAGTCTTGATACATTCGAATCCTTCGAATGACTTTATATTCCGAGCCTAACTGACCTGAAAATTACAACTCGGCACACCCTTTGATGTGCGGTAAAGTGTTATATATACTAGGTGTATATTTTAAGCCCCTTTAACACTTATTTTAGCCAAGTTTTAAATTTATAAAACACGATATTTTACTAACACTAAACACACATATGGGCAAGTGCACCCATCGTGAGCGTAGTATAGTGTTGGCAAGATACCGAGGTCGTCCAAGGACACAAGAGCTTTTAGTACCGGTTTATCCTCAACGTCTAATCAAAATAAAAAGTTTAGAAAAGTGTTTTTAACTAAGAAAAATAAAAACTAACTAAACGCTGAAAATAAAAATAAAAGAAAAAACAGATAGACAAGATGAATCACTTGGTTCCGACTCGTATCTAGTATAACCTTTGATTATTTCCGCACTTTTGCACATAATTAAGAGATTATCTTAGTTATTGTAGTAGGCCCCTCTTTTGAAGGTGACGTTACCCTCACCCCAGTAGTTTGAGTCAGCAAGTATACAATCCTAAAAGGGTGGATTATTGGAAGATAATGAATTAAGTTATTAATGCAATATTATGGTAGGCCCCGCTTTTGGCGGTGACGTTACCCTCGACTAAGTAGTCTGAGTCAGCAGGGATACAGTCCTAAATAGCCGGGTTATAGTATTAATAGTAGTTAACTTATGAGGGGATCAAAGAGTTTGGACCCCCGCCATCCAATACCGTGAAGTATTGAAGGAGGTCCTACTAAATTTGACCCAGGTCCATTGCAGGACCTCTAAACGCTGAACAATGGCAAGACCTTTACCAAACCGTTCCCTTAACCCCCGACCAGGTAGCCAACATACCTCCATATAGACCGTGGAGATATGAATGGTGAAAATCTTTTATTTTATATAGACAGTAAAATAATGCCAAGACACCACGGACAAACGATAAGGAAAGATCACCTTCAACATAAGCAACCAGTTATTAAAGTCATTAATACAAAACCAAATAAAAAGTGCAAAAGATTAGAAATAAAAAGTATTAAACTAGACACTTTGTCTTCACCAAGTGATGTAAGAGACTTAGGCAAACATGGCCTTGATTGTCAAGAACTCTTACGATCAATCTTGGATCCCGAGACGACTCACACACTCTACGATGGACAATGGATGATGGTGGTGGATGATGGTGTTATGGTGGTGGTGGGTGGTGGATGAAGTGTGAGAGAGGTGGTGTGCCAAGGGATGAGTTGAAATGAAACCAAGCACTCATATTTATAGGCTGAACAGAAGGCTGGGCACGGCCCCGTGTCCGCTGGACACGCCCCCGTGCCTGTCTGACACTCTCTCTCTTCATTAATTGTAATTCGCAATTACAATTAATGCGCCTGCTGTACTCTCGCCACGCCCCCATGTTCACTGGGCACGGCCCGTGGTGGGCAATAGAAGCTTCTATAGGTTTGTCTTTTCTGCTGCTTCTTGGGCACGGCCCCGTGCTGGCTGAGCACGGGGCGTGTTAAGTCTTCTGTCTTCTCTATTTTGCTTGGGAAGATGCCGTTGAGGGGTCGGGCAGTCCACTTATGTTCCTTTTCTTGTATTTATGTTAGATTTAGCTGTCTTTTTGCTTCTTTTGTGAATTTGAGCTCATTTAATCCTGAAAATACAAAAGGAAGACAAAAACACTCTTTTTCCAACATTAGTACTTAAAAAGGGTTAGTTTTATGCCTTATTTGATGTAATTTATATGTTGCATTTTACACACATCACCCTTCTAGGATGTAATTCACTCAGTGTTGGCTCTGGTACCAACCTGTCACACCCCGACTTTCCACGTTTTACCGGTGGGCCCGGTGGGGAGTATCGTGACGTAGTCGATATCATCATAGTCAAACAACACAATATATATGAATGCACAGCGGAAGCAAAAGATAATTATATTACAATCCGAATATAAAGTAATATCAAGTATTACAACGGAAAGTAAAGGATCCACAGGCGGATCTTAAAACATAAACATTGTTCAACAGACTTTAGACGCCTAGAACTTGCAAGATTCCTTATTAACGCCCTGAGCATCCAGCCAATTATGTTCAGTACCTGTCACTTAACCTTTTTGGAAAATACGTCAGTTTTCACTGGTAAATACACTCAACCGACTCATTTGAAAAGAGTTTAAGAAAATTGATTTAGATGCACCAGGCACAAAATATTTTGACACTTTGATTAAAATGCACAAGGCAAAATTAATCTTTTATAACTTGGGACAATTATATTTATAATCTTGTATACAGATTTACAGGTTCGTTATACGTTCAGGGCCCGATGTAGAAACCGAGTCAAGATTAACAGACACGCCACAAGTATAAGCCCACAAGAGAGTGAGATACCGTTTTCCTTTAAGCAACTTTCAGTGTATGCCTACACCCCGTGCTTAAGGCGTGGCCATTTTATAATACAATGATGTCAAGGATATCCGGGACATGGTCATTAACCCCTAAAGGCTTTTATTTCAAACAATACAGATTAAAACGGGTTACCTCAATAATTTAATCGGAATACGATTAAACATTCAATACCCGACCAAGCGGTATTATTATAATACCGTATCCCAAGCCCGTATAGGGAAAATAAGTTAAGAGTATTTACCTGAGCTAAATATAAATTCAATCCCAGCCGTATATCAATTCAGCAAGCACAAGTACTTCTACTGGGGCTCTTAATCTGGAACGAAGGTTTTTAATAACCTATTAGATTTCTAACGGGTCTTTAATTAAGCCTATGCTTAGACCGGTTAGTTTTAAAGAGGAAGATACGGTTCAAACGCATGATAAGGCGAAGACCGGTTTAGAATGTGGGTTTTGACCCAACAAGCTTGTATGCTTGTTTAATATGGGTAACTTAAACACATTCTGGATTTTGAGACCAAAAAGATATGGTTTGACCCGTTTCGGCTAATTTATGCAAACTAGTCACATAAGCCGATCCGAACGCGACAAGCGTGTAACGAGTAACCATAAGAGTCATATGCAGGTTTCCTAAGTTAATATGCCTTAAATATGTTGTGATATCAGTAGGATACCTTCCAATATGCCCAAAACGAGTTTAATCTCAATATAAGCCCCGAAGGGTATTTTGGTCATTTACCTAAGGCATATATACTACCTGTCATACAACTAACTAAACGTCGTGACCATAAGGTATAACCTCGGAAGGTTATTCCCTATATACTATGGTCACCTAATGTGTTTGGTCGGATCCTAATGATCGACCAAACGGGTCGGGTTCGAAAGTATAAGCGATTGTTTAGATCGCTTACCTTACGACCCTATATAATCACTAAACTAAAAGTGACGAGCTAAGCAAGTTAAAACATGCTTAACTAAGTTTAGAAAACAGGTTTAATATCAAAACAAACGATTTTGATACCTAAGAGTAGTTTGGTTACAAAATACGCAAGAATACGCATTTTGGCCGAAACTACGACTAGTCACTGAGCCTAGATAACGTCGTAATCGGTAGGTATAGTCACTAGGGACTATAACCATTGTGATTACGCTCACGTTATGAAGTTCAAATGAACTTCGCATTGACCATAAACTGGTCAATGCAGAAAGTCAAACAAAGTTTGACTTTAACGCTAAAACGAATAAAAGAACGAAGGAACACTTACAAAGGGTCCCCGAAAGCTAATCTTGATCCAAGTAACTCAGGTATGAAGCAATGGCTTCAACTTAGAGCATTCTTAGATCAGATTTTGTGGGTTTTGTAAGTGAATGGGTTGGGTATTTATAGGGTTTTCCATATAGAATATTCCTAGCATATTCCAAACATATTCCTAGCATATTCCTAGCATATTCCAAGCATATTCCTAGCATATGCCAAGCATATTCCTAGCATATTCCAAGCATATTCCTGGCATATTCCTTAGCATATACCTTAGCATATTCCTGGCATATGGCTAAAACGGGTATTTAACTGGGTACCGGGTATTTTATCTAGCGTTTAAATCTCGGTTTATGGCGTTCTAAATTATTTTTATTACTCTATAAAAATAAACTCGCCAAGATATTACTGAAATAAATTTCAGTTGCCCGGACTGGCTGCGTTGTCTGCGTTTTACAGTAGAAGCACTGTGTTGCACAGAAACACAAGGTACGCGCTTAAACTTTGAAAAATAACGTTTTTAGGCGTTTTAATTTATTTTTCAACATGGACCTGATTAAAATAAGATTTTAATCATAACAGAATATTTGTGGGATTTAAATATTATCTGTTCGGTCACCAACGTTCGTTTGGTCGTACGATCGCGATGTTCGGTTAATTACGACGGAATGCGCATAAGCGCGAAAAACGATCCAAATTGCGCGACGAATGGATTTTTCTTATGCCAAACACTAAAATAAAATATTTTAGTGCTTACATAAATTTTTGGATGTCCGGATGTATTCAGAACGTATGTTATGCCCGAAAGTGCAAACTTATACACTTTTTGACGCTTTTAGTCCCTGATCCTTCTACACTCGATCTTAACATGATTTCTTGCTCTTTGAGCCCTCTAACCTGACTTTTAAGGGCCTTAAGACATAACCAAACTTTGTTAAGTCCTTGGGTAACTTTATGGTTACCCGAAAAGTCATAAATTTCAACGTTGACGCTTTTAACCCCTCGTATACGAATATTGTCATAACTTTCTCATATGATAGCGAAACTTGGTGAAATTTTTATCATGTATTCTAGTGAGCATAATTGATCGTTACAAAGCTTTGGGTTTGCTAAAAGGTCACTCAGAGGTATACTTTAAACATGCTGACACATTTAACCCCTGTAGTTTGTTATCTCTCACTTTCTTTCACAATTAGCTTCGTATGATCCATGAATCATTCGTTTAAGGGTATAAACATCATGTAGGGATATTGTAGTGTATATTTATCCATTGTTGACATTTTGAACCCTTATGTTCACATATTTTCCATGTTTGCCAACTTTAGTCCTTCTAGAGTATTCTTTCACACGTTCAAAGCTTATGACACGTGTCAATACATTATAGGATGTGAATTTTCGAGGTGTTACATCCTCACCCACTTAAAAGAAATCTCGACCTCGAGATTTGTTAAAATGATGGAAGTACTTTTTGTCGCATAATGGACTTAACTTCTATAACATATCTGGAGTCCTTCTAAGCTCCCAAAGTGACCCCTATATTAGGTGCATGTATCCTTTTGGAGCTTATTAACCTGTCGATCCTTAATCGATACAGGATGTTCATCACATCATAAATCTGCATATCATTATGTGATAGTGCTCCTTGACTTATTGGTGAAACACATCCTTCTGTCACTAGTGTGCAATGTACTGCGAGCTCCGCCGAGCTCCTTAAATAGGTTTTAGCTTATGAGCTACTTGATCTTGATATATTCGATTTCCTCCGAATGATTCTATATATTCAGATCTTAACTAGCCTGATAATTTAACAAATTTGGTACACCCTTCCTGTGTGATATCTTTTGTTACACCTTACTCCTTAACAAGAATTTAGGAGGGTTGCTACTTTCACAAATCCGTGTTTTTCTGCCGAATACTGGCAACTTACAGATGACTAGGGATTTGTATGATCTTATTCGTTGTTTCTAAAGAAACTTTCAGATCCTGATAATTGGACTTACCAATCTATTGTCCTAACAATAGATGTTTACCAATCCATTTATACAAGGTCTCCAAAGGAGTAGCCTTGATGCTTATATATCAACTATTATAGAAAAGCTGCTTTTAAGGTGAGATGATTATTCCAACCACTGGTTGAAACTAATCTTAAGGAATAGCTAATTCTTGTCGTTAGTCAAACTAATCGACGATCCTGGGCAGCTGATGGCAATTTCTTAATCGTTGCCTAATTAGGGTTGAGGTAACAATGCATAAGCAAAATGAACCATCTTTCATAATTAACTATACTGAATTCTCAGGATATTGAGTTAGGCTTTATGAATCTATATCTTAAAACTTACTTAACCAGGGTTTTCGATTCTTCCAATGATGGTACTAGCTGTCTTGGAGATTTCATAGTGATACAGCCCTGAATGGGTTGTAACTCTTAACTCTACTTGCCTCTCGGGAGGTAAGCAGGGTAGTCTTAGGAGAAGATAATTAAGATACAAGGAGGTTACAGAGATTTTCCAAATTTCAGGCTCCAGTTCATCCATCCTTGCTTGTGTCAGATAAGTGGCATATTTATGTTACGAGTCCACAGATTTAATCAGAGACACTTACTTGGTCAATTCCATTCTTGATATATTCTTTGAATACTATTAGTTGACTTTATTACCATATGATCATTGGAATATCCTTGTGGTTCCATGCATTAAACCTCCATACTGATCAGGCATGGAAGCAATCTATGGAACATATTAAGATACATCAATTTTCATACGGCGGTTTTGTCATACCATTTGGTATTCGTAATCAATAGGGGTTAAGGAGATATCAATTACATGCAAAGGTCCTTTATCTATAGAGAGGGTACATTAGAATTTTATGACTTAAAGATTTCTGACAGGAACGGAAGAAATGGTTCCTATTATTTTCGCTTTAACTTAATAACTATGGTTCTTAGGAAAGATTTTAAAAGTTTGCTATACTTATAGTTTATGAAGGATTTAGAGTAAGTAGCATTCGGCTCTTTGAACCCTTTTCACGATCCATTCACAGCTTTTCCAACAGCTGCGTCATATCATAGTTTGAAGAACATCCTTGGACTTTCTACGGTTTATAATTGTAGTATCATTAGGATGCGTCGCATCATCAATGGCGTGATTGACTGATGTCTTATCCGAGTTTGTCATACTCAAGATTTGATTCCTATTCCTAATGAATCAATTTCTTAGTTGCGATCCGACAATTGCTATTCATCATCCTCATGGCCTTATATACTAACCATGGTTTCATTAAACCATACAGGCCAATATAGCATTAACATTCTTAATGAACGTTATTTAATATATATCAATTATACTTAGCCTAGGTCACAAAAGACCATTACTGGCATTTAAAGTTTGGCCTTAATCCATCATCTTTTTGACAGGGGATCAAAATGTCACCTCTGTCTTTATTATAGTGATGAATTTGGATAGCTTGAAAGCTTGCCATAAGGATATCAGAAAAGAGTGATTCCTAATAGATATAAAATATCAATTTAAGCTTTGTTGGAGCATTTTCTATAGTGTCATCGGCCAATTTCTATCTCGCGTTAAATGACCGGAGTCTTAATCAGCGGAGACAATAGTTCACAACATTTATCGTTCCTTATGGAATCATATTTGCTAGTATCAAGTAAATTTCTGCATAAACTGCTTGATAAGAAAAAGGTACCTGCTATATATAGTTATCATTCTGCACCATCTCCTGGGCGTTCATCTGGAAAACTCATGCGTCTGTTCTCTTGGCCTCTTTGGGCTTCTTCTGATTCCTAGGGCAGTTAGTCTTGATATGCCCCTTCTCGTTGCAACCATAACAGGTTGCATCTTTCAACTTCTTGCAATCCAAGGTTTTATGTTCCTTAGACTTGCAGATTCCACAGGGTAGAGGCTGAGACTCAAATCTGCATTTCCCAAGGTGGTATTTCTTACAGGTTTCACACCTGGTCTTTTCATCTGACTGCTGGCTGTCTCTTTTAAACCCGGAACTCTTCTTATCCTTAGAGTTCCTCTTCCTATCGGAGCGATGAGAATTCTCATCCTCCCTTTTACGCTTTCCATTTTCAGAGACTTTGGCAGCCTTGTTTCTGACCACATTGAGTGTGAGAGATAGCGACAGGTCTGCCGCTGACCTGAATGTAGTAGGTCTTGAAGCCTTAACATTGGCTTTGATTTCTGGGGCTAAACCCCCAATGAAACGAGCAATCCTCTTGGGTTCTGGTGTTACTAGGTAAGGAACCAGTCTGGACAGGGTATTGAAACTGGTGAGGTAAGCTTGACAATCTAAGTTTGTCATCACCAATGATAAGAAATCTGATTCAATTCTTTCGACCTCGTATTGAGGGCAGTAGTTCTCCATAATGAGAGCAACAAACTGTTCCCATGACATGTTGTAAAGTGGGATCTTCCCAGCAGCTTGAATGAGAGCCTTCCACCATGCTAGTGCCTCTCCTTTGAACGATTGGGATACATACTTCACTACATCCCTCTCAGCACATCCGCTGATATCGACAACTGTGTCCATTTCATCCAACCAGGTCATACAATCGATTGCCCCTTTCTCCCCAGTGAAATCCCGGGATTTGCAGGAAACAAAGTATTTATAGGTACAGGACTTGGTACGTGGTTCATTATCGAACACTATCCTCTTGGATGGAACAGTGTGTTGATTAGATGAATGTCGATCATCATCCTTCTTTGGTTCCTCTTTCTTAGAGGGTGGCTTGCTGTGAGCCTCTGAGTGAGTCTTAGGGACAGACTTAGAGTGGGGTACAGATGAGGCTTTACTATGCGTCCCACTATACTCCCTAAATTGCTCCTCTACAGCTTTAGATACAGCTGTATCAATCAGTGTACGAAGTTCTCCTCTGGTTATATTAATCTTATCATTCTCATTATTCTCCAGGGGATGACTGCTGATCTCGTCAGAGTCAGCCATGTAGTCTTAATTACTACAAAAAGAAAAATAAGGGCAAGGTTTATTTAGAAGCCCATACAGTTTTATCGTTTTAAACGATTTATTAACCATGGTAATATAAACCATATTGGTTAATTCGTTAGTTATATTTAATTAGCATTTTCATTATAATTTATCCTAGTTATAAAACATTAAGGATATTAAGGTGGCGCAAAGGCCTAGTCACAAGGACGGTTTTAAATTTATAAGCCATGATTTCGGAGAATCGAGGCGTTAAGGTTTGAATATATTTCATTACCTTTTTTTTTACAGAGAGTTAAAGACTTCAACTGTCTTTTGTCCCTTAGGACAATAAGTATGGCCCGTAGGCATTTCATCACTTATGGATGTTTATAATATGATCATCTTCATTTGATGATATTAGTCAAGATCGCATTGATCATACAAACTATTATGCTTGGACGTAGTCCAACATCTTTAGACGGGGGTCAAAGACCACCACTGACGTTGTCTTATCGGACAACAAGTTTGGCCCGTAGGCACTTCATCACTAATGGATGTTTATTTCAAATAAGGGAATTTAGATTAACCCCCCTTTTTAAAGATGGCCTGTGTGACTTTAACGATTCACAGTTTGCCAAAAATGTTAACATACTTACAGATGTTAACAATGATTGGAATCTTTTAGATAAGTTTTACCGTCTTGGCCATGTCTACAATGACATTTAGGCTAGGTTTTACCTTTAAGACTCTTTTAATATTTAGCGCAGAACATCCTAAATTGAGATGTAAACAAGGATCTGAATCTAATTGTGGAACTACCGTCTTGACCCTGTCTTAAAATGACACATGAGCTAGGTCCTGTCCCTTTTTAGATTTTTGTCATCTTATTATAAGGGTAGATCTTATACTATAGGAATGATATTTTTAAATATAATCATTCCATTAAAATTTAAACAAGTATATGGTTGCCCTAAATGGGACTTCTACAGAACATGACTCGCCCATGCAAGGACTAATCAGAAAAATAACAAAGGAACAAATAAGGACACAATAAAACGAATTTGGATTAGTCCTATGTTCTTGTCTAGACTCAAGAATGTGCAACTGTGTAACTGAGATTAAACACAAAAGACTAGTGTTTAATTCACTCAGTGTTGGCTCTGGTACCAACCTGTCACACCCCGACTTTCCACGTTTTACCGGTGGGCCCGGTGGGGAGTATCGTGACGTAGTCGATATCATCATAGTCAAACAACACAATATATATGAATGCACAGCGGAAGCAAAAGATAATTATATTACAATCCGAATATAAAGTAATATCAAGTATTACAACGGAAAGTAAAGGATCCACAGGCGGATCTTAAAACATAAACATTGTTCAACAGACTTTAGACGCCTAGAACTTGCAAGATTCCTTATTAACGCCCTGAGCATCCAGCCAATTATGTTCAGTACCTGTCACTTAACCTTTTTGGAAAATACGTCAGTTTTCACTGGTAAATACACTCAACCGACTCATTTGAAAAGAGTTTAAGAAAATTGATTTAGATGCACCAGGCACAAAATATTTTGACACTTTGATTAAAATGCACAAGGCAAAATTAATCTTTTATAACTTGGGACAATTATATTTATAATCTTGTATACAGATTTACAGGTTCGTTATACGTTCAGGGCCCGATGTAGAAACCGAGTCAAGATTAACAGACACGCCACAAGTATAAGCCCACAAGAGAGTGAGATACCGTTTTCCTTTAAGCAACTTTCAGTGTATGCCTACACCCCGTGCTTAAGGCGTGGCCATTTTATAATACAATGATGTCAAGGATATCCGGGACATGGTCATTAACCCCTAAAGGCTTTTATTTCAAACAATACAGATTAAAACGGGTTACCTCAATAATTTAATCGGAATACGATTAAACATTCAATACCCGACCAAGCGGTATTATTATAATACCGTATCCTAAGCCCGTATAGGGAAAATAAGTTAAGAGTATTTACCTGAGCTAAATATAAATTCAATCCCAGCCGTATATCAATTCAGCAAGCACAAGTACTTCTACTGGGGCTCTTAATCTGGAACGAAGGTTTTTAATAACCTATTAGATTTCTAACGGGTCTTTAATTAAGCCTATGCTTAGACCGTTTAGTTTTAAAGAGGAAGATACGGTTCAAACGCATGATAAGGCGAAGACCGGTTTAGAATGTGGGTTTTGACCCGACAAGCTTGTATGCTTGTTTAATATGGGTAACTTAAACACATTCTGGATTTTGAGACCAAAAAGATATGGTTTGACCCGTTTCGGCTAATTTATGCAAACTAGTCACATAAGCCGATCCGAACGCGACAAGCGTGTAACGAGTAACCATAAGAGTCATATGCAGGTTTCCTAAGTTAATATGCCTTAAATATGTTGTGATATCAGTAGGATACCTTCCAATATGCCCAAAACGAGTTTAATCTCAATATAAGCCCCGAAGGGTATTTTGGTCATTTACCTAAGGCATATATACTACCTGTCATACAACTAACTAAACGTCGTGACCATAAGGTATAACCTCGGAAGGTTATTCCCTATATACTATGGTCACCTAATGTGTTTGGTCGGATCCTAATGATCGACCAAACGGGTCGGGTTCGAAAGTATAAGCGATTGTTTAGATCGCTTACCTTACGACCCTATATAATCACTAAACTAAAAGTGACGAGCTAAGCATGTTAAAACATGCTTAACTAAGTTTAGAAAACAAGTTTAATATCAAAACAAACGGTTTTGATACCTAAGAGTAGTTTGGTTACAAAATACGCAAGAATACGCATTTTGGCCGAAACTACGACTAGTCACTGAGCCTAGATAACGTCGTAATCGGTAGGTATAGTCACTAGGGACTATAACCATTGTGATTACGCTCACGTTATGAAGTTCAAATGAACTTCGCATTGACCATAAACTGGTCAATGCAGAAAGTCAAACAAAGTTTGACTTTAACGCTAAAACGAATAAAAGAACGAAGGAACACTTACAAAGGGTCCCCGAAAGCTAATCTTGATCCAAGTAACTCAGGTATGAAGCAATGGCTTCAACTTAGAGCATTCTTAGATCAGATTTTGTGGGTTTTGTAAGTGAATGGGTTGGGTATTTATAGGGTTTTCCATATAGAATATTCCTAGCATATTCCAAACATATTCCTAGCATATTCCTAGCATATTCCAAGCATATTCCTAGCATATGCCAAGCATATTCCTAGCATATTCCAAGCATATTCCTGGCATATTCCTTAGCATATACCTTAGCATATTCCTGGCATATGGCTAAAACGGGTATTTAACTGGGTACCGGGTATTTTATCTAGCGTTTAAATCTCGGTTTATGGCGTTCTAAATTATTTTTATTACTCTATAAAAATAAACTCGCCAAGATATTACTGAAATAAATTTCAGTTGCCCGGACTGGCTGCGTTGTCTGCGTTTTGCAGTAGAAGCACTGTGTTGCACAGAAACACAAGGTACGCGCTTAAACTTTGAAAAATAACGTTTTTAGGCGTTTTAATTTATTTTTCAACATGGACCTGATTAAAATAAGATTTTAATCATAACAGAATATTTGTGGGATTTAAATATTATATGGTCGGTCACCAACGTTCGTTTGGTCGTACGATCGCGATGTTCGGTTAATTACGACGGAATGCGCATAAGCGCGAAAAACGATCCAAATTGCGCGACGAATGGATTTTTCTTATGCCAAACACTAAAATAAAATATTTTAGTGCTTACATAAATTTTTGGATGTCCGGATGTATTCAGAACGTATGTTATGCCCGAAAGTGCAAACTTATACACTTTTTGACGCTTTTAGTCCCTGATCCTTCTACACTCGATCTTAACATGATTTCTTGCTCTTTGAGCCCTCTAACCTGAATTTTAATGGCCTTAAGACATAACCAAACTTTGTTAAGTCCTTGGGTAACTTTATGGTTACCCGAAAAGTCATAAATTTCAACGTTGACGCTTTTAACCCCTCGTATACGAATATTGTCATAACTTTCTCATATGATAGCGAAACTTGGTGAAATTTTTATCATGTATTCTAGTGAGCATAATTGATCGTTACCAAGCTTCGGGTTTGCTAAAAGGTCACTCAGAGGTATACTTTAAACATGCTGACACATTTAACCCCTGTAGTTTGTAATCTCTCACTTTCTTTCACAATTAGCTTCGTATGATCCATGAATCATTCGTTTAAGGGTATAAACATCATGTAGGGATATTGTAGTGTATATTTATCCATTGTTGACATTTTGAACCCTTATGTTCACATATTTTCCATGTTTGTCAACTTTAGTCCTTCTAGAGTATTCTTTCACACGTTCAAAGCTTATGACACGTGTCAATACATTATAGGACGTGAATTTTCGAGGTGTTACACTTGGCTAGACCCAAAGCCTGGTCATATGTTACCCAAGTGGGATGTATTGCATCCCAGGTTACACCGTCGGAGAGCGTCATCCAAGCTCGAGTCTATGACCTTCATGTTGTTGACCGGATCTTCTTCCTCTACTTTCTTTCCGCATTCAAATTTTACTTCCTCATCCCCAAACTTCAATGTTAAAGTTCCGTCATTCATATCCACCACTGCTTGGGCGGTGGCTAGAAATGGCCTCCCTAGGATGAGAGGGACATCGGTGTCTTCCTCCATGTCTAGGATGACAAAGTCGGTTGGAAAGACGAAATTGTCAACCTTGACTAGCAAATTTTCAGCGACACCTTGTGGAAAATTGACGGACCTGTCGGCGAGTTGTATGCTCATCTTTGTAGGGCTTGTTGTTCCTAGGCCGAGTCGCTTGAACATTGATGTGGGCATGAGGTTGATGCTGGCCCCAAGATCGGCTAAAGCATTACGGACGGGGGACTTCCCAATTGAGCAAGGGATTGTGAAGCTCCCGGGGTCGATTTTCTTTTGTGGAAGTTTGTTGAGTACTAAAGCTGAGCATTCTTCGCCTAAGTTAACTAATTGCAATGATTCAATTTTCCTTTTGTGAGTGAGGAAATCCCTCATGAATTTTGCACATTTAGGCATTTGGGTTAGGACCTCAATAAAAGGAATATTAACATGCAATTGTTTTAGTAAATTTTCGAACTTTGCGAATTGCTCATTGGTCTTTTGACGATTTAACCTACCGGGGTACGGAATCGGATGAGTCTTGGTGGGTTCTTGAGTTGTTGAAGGAGCCTTTTCTGGTTGAGGTGTGGGTGAAGTAGTGTTTTGGCGCTGACTTCCTTCAATTGGTGGTAAGGGCTCATCCTCGGGACCCACGGTTCGGTTTCTCAGCGTGATGAGGTGTACTTGCGCCTTTGGGTTGGTTTCGGTATTACTTGGTAACGCGCCTTGTGGTCTCTCGGAGAAATTTTGAGCTAGTTGATTTAATTGTTTTTCAACGTTTTGAATGCTAGCTTGTTGATTTCTAAAATTCGATTCCAATTGTTGAAATCGATCCGAGTTTTTCTTTTCGGTGTCGGAGATGAGGCGAGATAGGGTATCTTCAAGCCTTTCTCTTCCACCTTGTTGTTGAGAGAAATTTTGTGGTTGTTGAAAATTAGTTCGTTGGTTTTGTTGGTTACTACTATTGCCGGGATCTCTCCAACCAAGATTTGGGTGGTTACGCCATCCTTGGTTGTAGGTACTCGTTGGAGGACCCGACGGCCTAGGTCTATTATCAATGTAGTTTACCGTTTCCGCTTGTTCATCTAATTCTTTCATACAACTCCAATTTTCATGTGACCCACCACACCCTTCACAAGCCATAACCGAGGTCGTTTTTGTCATTTCTAGCCTTTTGATTTTCGAAGAGAGGGCCTCGATTTGGGCTTGTAAAGAGGTGCTTTCATCAACCTTATGGGCGCCCGGGGCAATAGATTTATTACCTCGGGGAGTGTGCCATTGAAAATTGGTTTGAGCAATTTCCTCAATTTGATTATATATTTCATTTGGGCGACGATTACCTAAAAGTCCCCCGGAGCTTGAATCAAGTGTTTGTCTTGTGTGTGGCAACAACCCATTGTAGAAAGTGGATACTTGTTGCCATACCGCTAGACCGTGATGAGGACACTTTCTTAGAAGCTCCTTGAACCTTTCCCAAGTTTCATATAAGGATTCCCCATCCTCTTGTGAATATGTATTAATTTCAGTCATTAATTTAGCTGTTTTAGCAGGAGTGAAATACTTATATAGAAACTTTTGGGCTAGTTCATCCCAGGTGTTTACCGAGCCAACTGGGAGGGTGTTAAGCCAAGCCTTAGCTCGGTCTTTTAGTGAAAATGGAAACATCCTAAGGCGAATGGCGTCGTTTGATGCTCCATTGATCCGAAAAGTGTCACATATTTCCAAGAAATTAGTAATATGTAAATGGGGATCCTCGTCCGCAAGCCCATGAAAGGTTGCGGAGTTTTGGAGCATTTGTATTAAATGCGGCCGAAGTTCGAAGTTGTTGGCTTCAACATTCGGTGCATTGATAGGTTGCGGAGAATGGCATCGAAGCCCATGAGGGTACGTTGGTCCGCCATTGGAATTGGGTCCCCCGAAGCTTTCTCTTGATTTTTAGCTTTAAGTCTTTTTCTGAGAAAGCGTTCGGGTTCTTCTAGGGGTTCTTTTATGTCTCTACTAGAACTGGAGCTCATGCACTACGTAGGAGGTTCAAATGTGGCGCCTGGGTTCCAAGTCCTGCAATAAAAACAGAAAAGAATGTTGGTCAGAATGTTCACCACGGCCCCGTGCTTAGTGAACACGGCCCGTGGTCAGAGGTACAGTAATTGTTTTCTGTATCCCAGTTACTGGGAGTTGGACACGACCCCGTGTTGCACCGACACGGCCCCGTGCTCAGCTCTCTGTAACTCAGAAAATAAAAACTGCCAGTGATGATGTTGGGCACGGCCCGTGTCTGACCAGGCACGACCCGTGCTGAGCTCTGCAGAAGCTGAAAAACTAAGAAAATCCTAAAAATTAAAAAGAAAAATAAAAAAAATGATTAGGCCGTTGATTCCTAACTTTCTTAAAATCCTTGTGTCCCCGGCAGCGGCGCCAAAAACTTGATGTGCGGTAAAGTGTTATATATATTAGGTGTATATTTTAAGCCCCTTTAACACTTATTTTAGCCAAGTTTTAAATTTATAAAACACGATATTTTACTAACACTAAACACACATATGGGCAAGTGCACCCATCGTGAGCGTAGTATTGTGTTGGCAAGATACCGAGGTCTTCCAAGGACACAAGAGCTTTTAGTAACGGTTTATCCTCAACGTCTAATCAAAATAAAAAGTTTAGAAAAGTGTTTTTAACTAAGAAAAATAAAAACTAACTAAATGCTGAAAATAAAAATAAAAGAAAAAACAGATAAACAAGATGAATCACTTGGTTCCGACTCGTATCTAGTATAACCTTTGATTATTTCCGCACTTTTGCACATAATTAAGAGATTATCTTAGTTATTGTAGTAGGCCCCTCTTTTGAAGGTGACGTTACCCTCACCCCAGTAGTTTGAGTCAGCAAGGATACAATCCTAAAAGGGTTGATTATTGGAAGATAATGAATTAAGTTATTAATGCAATATTATGGTAGGCCCCGCTTTTGGCGGTGACGTTACCCTCGACTAAGTAGTCTGAGTCAGCAGGGATACAGTCCTAAATAGTCGGGTTATAGTATTAATAGTAGTTAACTTATGAGGGGATCAAAGAGTTTGGACCCCCGCCATCCAATACCGTGAAGTATTGAAGGAGGTCCTACTAAATTTGACCCAGGTCCATTGCAGGACCTCTAAACGCTGAACAATGGCAAGACCTTTACCAAACCGTTCCCTTAACCCCCGACCAGGTAGCCAACATACCTCCATATAGACCGTGGAGATATGAATGGTGAAAATCTTTTATTTTATATAGACAGTAAAATAATGCCAAGACACCACGGACAAACGATAAGGAAAGATCACCTTCAACATAAGCAACCAGTTATTAAAGTCATTAATACAAAACCAAATAAAAAGTGCAAAAGATTAGAAATAAAAAGTAATAAACTAGACACTTTGTCTTCACCAAGTGATGTAAGAGACTTAGGCAAATATGGCCTTGATTGTCAAGAACTCTTACGATCAATCTTGGATCCCGAGACGACTCACACACTCTACGATGGACAATGGATGATGGTGGTGGATGATGGTGTTATGGTGGTGGTGGGTGGTGGATGAAGTGTGAGAGAGGTGGTGTGCCAAGGGATGAGTTGAAATGAAACCAAGCACTCCTATTTATAGGCTGAACAGAAGGCTGGGCACGGCCCCGTGTCCGCTGGACACGCCCCCGTGCCTGTCTGACACTCTCTCTCTTCATTAATTGTAATTCGCAATTACAATTAATGCGCCTGCTGTACTTTCGCCACGCCCCCGTGTTCACTGGGCACGGCCCGTGGTGGGCAATAGAAGCTTCTATAGGTTTGTCTTTTCTGCTGCTTCTTGGGCACGGCCCCGTGCTGGCTAAGCACGGGGCGTGTTCAGTCTTCTATCTTCTCTATTTTGCTTGGGAAGATGCCGTTGAGGGGTCGGGCGGTCCACTTATGTTCCTTTTCTTGTATTTATGTTAGATTTAGCTGTCTTTTTGCTTCTTTTGTGAATTTGAGCTCATTTAATCCTGAAAATACAAAAGGAAGACAAAAACACTCTTTTTCCAACATTAGTACTTAAAAAGGGTTAGTTTTATGCCTTATTTGATGTAATTTATATGTTGCATTTTACACACATCACCCTTCTAGGGTGTTATCTTTTGTTGAACCTTATCTTTTAACCATAACTTAGGAGGGTTGCTATTTTCATAAATCCTTGATTTCCTGCCGTATACTGGCAACTTACAATCGATTATGGATTTGTATGATCTTATTTGTTATTTCCTAGGCAACTTTCAGATCCTGATAATTGGACTTACCAATTCTCTATCTAACAATAGATGTTTAACATTCCCTCTATACCAGGTCTCCAAAGGAGCAGCCTTAATACTTACATATCAATTATTATAGAAAAACTTATCTTAAGGTGGGATAGTTATCCCAACCATTGCTTAAAACTAATCTTAAGGAGTAGCTAATCCTTATAGCTGGTTGAATAACTCAACGATCCTGGGTAGTTGATGGTGATTCTCAATCGTTGTTAAAATAGGGTTGCGGTAATGAATGCATAAGTAAAATGAACCGTCTTTCTTATCAAACTCTCGGAATATCGAGTTAGGCTATATGAATCTCTTATCTTAATGTTTACTTAATCAGGGTTTCAATTATCCTATGATCAACACGGAGTTCTTACAATACTCCAACCTTAAGCGGGATGTTAATCTTAACTCTACTTGTCTCTCGGGAGGTAAACAGGATAGTCTTAGGAGAAAATAATCAAGATACAAGGAGGTTATAGAGATTTCCATATCTCAGGCTCCAGTTCATCCATCATTGTTTGTGTCAAATGAGTGACACAATTATATTATAAGTCCACGAATTCTTTAATCGGGAACATTTACTGGGATAATTCCATTATGGATATCATCTTTGAATACCATTAGTTGACTTTAATACCGTATGACCATTGGAATATCTTTGTGGTTCCATGCATTAAACCTCCATGCTGATCAGGCATGGAAGCAATCTATGGAACATATTAAGATACACCAATCCTCATATGGCGCTTTTGTCATAACATCTGGTATTCGTAATCGATGGAGATCAAAGAGATATCAATTTCATTTGAATGCATTTATCTGGAGAGAGAGTACATTAGAATTTTATGATTTAAGATTTCTGACAGGAATAGAAGAAATAGTTCCTGTGAATTTTCTACCTGTAAGTTTTACCTTACACTTAATATATAGGGTTCTCATGGAAGACTTTGAGAGTTTGTTATACTCGATATTGGCTCCTAACACCAACAAAACAATTTCTTAGTTGCAATCCAATAACTGTTATTCTTCATCCTGATGGCCTTAACATATACTAACTATGGTATCAATAGACCATACAGGCTAATATAGTACTAACATCCTTAATGAATGTCACTTAATTTATATATCCATTATATTTAGGCTAGGTTACAAAAGACCATCAATGGCAGTTAAGGTTTGGACCTAATCCATCATCTTTTTGACAGGGGATCGAAATGTCACATCTGTCTTTATTATATTGATGATTTTGGATAGCTTGAAAGCTTGCCATAAGGATATCAGAAAAGAGTGATTCCTAATAGATATAAGATATCGATCTACGGTTTGTTGGAGCATTCTTTAAAGTATCATCGGCCAATTTCTATCTCGCATTTAAATGACCGGAGTCCCAATCAGGCGGAGACAACAGTTCTCAACATTTATCATTCATTATAGAATCATATGTACCAGTATCAAATAAATTTATGCATAAACTTTTTGATAAAGGAAGGTACCTGCTATATCGTCATCATTCTGCATCATCTCCTGGTTGTTCCTCTGGAAGTCTCATGCATTTGTTCCCTTGGCCTCTCCAGGCTTCCTTATAAGTTTTGGGCAGTTGGTTTTGATGTGCCCTTCCTCGTTACAATTTTAACATGTCGCGTTCTTCAACTCCTTGCAATCTAAAGTTTTGTGACCCTTGGTCTTGCAAATTCCACACAATTTAGCACTTGGGTCAATCGTACATTTTCCAGAATGTTGTTTTCTGCAGTTACTGCATTTGGGCTTGTTATTGAACTGACTCGAGTTTTTCCTAAACTCGGAATCTTTCTTATACTCAGAACTTCCCTTCTTCTTCTTGTCAGATCGATGAGAGTTCTCCTCCTCTCTTTCACGCTTTCCATCTTCAGAGGCTTTGGCAGCCTTGTTTCTGACCACATCGAGTGTGAGAGATAGCGACAGATCTGTCGCTGACCTGAAAGTAGTAGGTCTCGATGCTTTCACACTTTCCTTTATTTCTGGGGCTAGACCCCCAATAAAGCGAGCTATTCGCTTTGGTTCCGGTGTGATCAAGTAAGGAACCAACCGAGACATAGTATTGAAACTTGTAAGATATGTCTGACAATCTAGGTTCTTCATGACCAATGTCAAGAATTCAGTCTCGATTTTCTCAACTTCATGTTGAGGACATTAATTTTCTTTGATAAGAGTAGCAAACTGATCCCATGTCAGATTATATAACGGGGTCTTCCCCGTAGCTTGGATTAGTGACCTCCACCAAGCTAGAGCTTCTCCTTTAAAAGATTGTGAAACAAACTTCACAATGTCTTGCTCTGCACATCCACTAATATCAACAACAGTGTCCATCTCATCGATCCATGTCATGCAGTCGATGGCTCCTTTTTCCCCAGTGAAATCCCTGGGCTTACACGAAACAAAGTATTTGTAGGAGCAACCCTTATCACGGGGTCCTTGATTCAGCATTATCTTTTGAGACGGATCACTACGATGATTTGAAGAGTGACGATCGTCGTCTTCTTTCTTGGGTTCATCCTTCTTGGGAGGTGGCTTTGAATGCGGTGTAGATAGGGTCCTACTTCGAGTCCCACTATATTCTTCGTACTGCCGCTCTAAGGCCTTTGTAACAGCGTCGTCTACTAACGCTTTCAGTTCAGCACCCGTTATATTAATTCGGGCGTTATCATTGTTCTCCCTTGGGTGACTATTAATTTCATCCGAGTCAGCCATTTTAATTTAACTGTTACATAAGACAATGACAATAGTTTATTTGGGAGTTTATCATAGAATTGTCTTCTATGGCAATTCATTAACCACGGTAAACAGAGACCAGATTTGGTTAATTTGTTAATCATATTTATTTAGGATTTTTATTATAATTTATCCTAATTATAAAAACAATAACAGTTTTAGTAGCGGCACAACAGGCCTAGTCACAAGGACATATTTGAATTTATAAGCCATGATCGTTTGGGATCGAGGCATTTAAGGTTTGAGCATAGTCGGTTACTTTTCTTGACCGAGAGTCGAAGACTACAACTGCCTTTTGTCTTTTAGGACAATAGATATAGCCCGTGGGCATTTCCCTTCTGAGGGATGTTTATGATATGATCATCTTTTCAGATGCTATTAGTCAAGATCGTTTGGATCATACCGACTATTATGCTTGGACATGGTCCAATATTTTTAGACAGGAGGTCACCACTGTCGTTGTCTTATCGGACAACAAGTTAGCCCGTAGGCACTTCATCACTAACGGATGTTTATAATATGATCATCTTATAGGATGGCATAAGCCATGATTTCTGTATCATTAGGCCAAATCAGGAAATTTAAAAATTTCCAATATTGTGATTTTCTCGGATCACTTTTGTCAAGAGTGTTTAACACGTTCTCAGGTGTTTAACAATATGATCATCTTTATTAGATGATTTAAGCCATGATTTTTAAATCACTAGGCTAAAAAAAATTGGAAGAATCCAATATAAGGATGACTGTTGTGATTTTCACGAATCACATTCGACAAGAGTGCTAACACGTTCTTAGGTGTTAACAAGGATTTGAATATCTTTAATAGGTCTTACCATCTTGGCCATGTCTTAAAATAATACGTGGCTAGGTCTTGTCCTTTTTAGATTTTGCCATTTTATTATGATGGTAGATCTTTTAAAAGGAATGTATTTTTCATTTGTTTCATTTTTCATGCTTAGAATGAAAATTTTAAATTTAATCCTTCAACTATAAATTTAAAAGTATAGATGTGCCCTAAACGTGTAACACCCCCAAAAAAATGGGTTTGATAATTTAAACCCGGTTAATATAGAGGAACGGGTAAAAATACCGTTAGGGGTAAAAGTGAACCCGTAAATAAATATTATCTAGGAATAATTAACCTAGTTGAATATTAGTAACGTTGGTATTAAACGAAGGGTTGTAGCCTTATTTAATTAAAACGAAACATGAGGGACCAAAGTGAACAACTTGAAAGTTGTTTTATTAAAAAGAAAATAACACACACATACACACACCTCGTGCGTGTGTTCATCAACGAGCAGGGAAGGCTCCCATGGAACCAAAACCCTAAACTTCACAAATTCTCCAAATTGAAAGGCTAAACGAAGCCCAAATTCACAACCGAACATGAATTAACGATCACCTCCACAAGGGGATCGTAAGGTATGTCTCAAAACTTAGATTTGATGATCTTGTTTGAAGTGGGTTATGATCAATCCATGAATTTGTATGCAATTAAGCTTGTAGAGGTGTTAGAAACACCAAATAGAACTTGTGTTATGAATAATTTCAAGTAATTGGGTGATTTAGAATGAAACCCATTGCATGAGTGTGAAGATGATGATCATGATGAACTTGTAGATGTTATAGTGTGATCTTGTGATGTATAAGGTGTTATATGATAGACTTAAATAGATAAATTTGATGTGGAATTTATTATTATGAGATTTTGCTTGAATGTGATGGTTCATAAGATGAAATAGGGAAGAACATGCTTAAAGCACTTGTACATTATGCTTAGAAAGTGATATGCACACCAAGTGTTTGATGAAATGCTTAGGAGAAAATGATAAGTGAGATTGTATGCTAAAAATGAATAAATGTATTTAGAATGTGATGATGATGTATTAAATAATAGATTTGTATAAGGAATGTGTTTTGAATGGATTACAAGTGAGAAATTAGTTGATAAGATGATATAGCAAGGAACCTTCCTTAAAAGGTATGTATGCTCATGTATGCTAATCATGTTATGATGAATGTGATGACATGTACGGATAGGAGTTATGTCAACGCGGACACAAGCATGAAAGGCAACGGGCCAAGGATATACACGGAAGCTATGCTCGAACTCGGACACACGAGGTAAGTGAACTCCCAATCTACCCTTTTGTTTGGTAATGTATTTATGATATATGGTACTCATTGAATGTAATGTAAGAAGATATGAATCGTTGTTATTACTAAGTTAAGTTTTAGTGGAAATGAGTCGAAAGTGGTTAAGAAAGAGATTCGATTAAGTTTGGGTAAGAAATGGAACTTACATAATGAACTATGCATAAGATGATTTAAGGAGTTATACATGTAGGATGTAAATTGTAAATACATGTATGAATAGAAAGTGAATACATGCTTGAGTGGGTATTTAATTATATGCTTGAATGAATAAGATGAGTTATGTGTATTCGAGGACATGTTCATATGAAAGGAAGCTAATGTTACTAACCGTTTTTCTATTGAGAATTAATGTGAAGCATAGGTATGCTAACAATGGAAGTAAAGGTTGACTCCGCAATCCGATGCGAGTGATCGAATGGATGGATGAAGGGGCGAGTATAAGAGGAAGCATGATATGTTGACGTTTTATTATGCATGTGTTAATATTTTTGTATTATGTCACCGGTTGCTAATGATGGGATTGAATGTGGTGACTGCAGGTTGTACAGGGTTATGGATGTTTCATCAAGAAATGCACGCGGTTGAAGATCGAGTCAAGACATGGATTGTATGTGGGTGTGTATGTGGACACTTAATTCGATATATGTATGTTAGTTTTTAATTAAATTATAGAAAGGGATTAATGTATTTAAGTTAAAGAAAGAATATCATGAAAAAAAATTTAGATATGTATTTTCCGCTGCGAATCTTAGGTTAAAACGTGTTAGGGTCTAACAAAACGGGACTTGAAAGGAATAATGTTGTCCTCGAAGGGGCTGAAAGGTAAATATGTCCTTATAAGGACTATTAAAGAAACGATCTTTAGCAAAAGGGGTTTTCTTCTTCACTTTACTTTCGAATGTTCTCTCCCTGGATGCTCGTTTCATTCTTGCCGCGGTATGAAGCTCAGCATTTCTAGGCTCCGGATGTGGAGAATTTCTAATACAGCTTCTTCGCTTGGCGACATATCCAATATATAAAAATTTGGAAGCAAAAAAAATTTCCAGATTAGGATTAAGAGTACTCCTATGTTAAGTCTAGACTCAGAAGGTCAAGGAATGTGCTACTGTGTCATTGAGATTAAACACAAAAGGCTAGTGTTTAATTCACTCAATGTTGGCTCTGATACCAACCTGTCACACCCCGATATTTCCACGTATTACCGGTGGGCCCGGTGGGGAGTATCGTGACGTAGTCGATATCATCATAGTCAAACAACACAATTTAAATGCACAGCGGAAGCGAAAGATAATTATATTACAACCGAATGAAAATATCAAAGTATTACAAACGGTATGTAAAAGATCCACAGGCAGATCAAATAAAAGAAAACTGTTCAACAGACTTCAGGCATCTAGAACGTGCAAGATTCCCTATTAACGCCCTGAGCTCCCAGCCAATTACGTACAGTACCTGCCACTTAACCTTTTTGTAAAATACGTCAGTTTACACTGGTAAATACAATTAACTGACTCATTTTGAAAATGTTTAAGAAAATTGATTTGAATGCACAAGGCACAATACTTTTTATAACTTGGGACAATCTTATTAATAAAAATCTTGTATCCGATTTACATGGTTGTCCAACATTTAGGGCCGGTGATTATACAATACAAGCCGGTCAAGATTAATCGACACACCATAAATATAATTCACAAGAAGACAGCCTTACGAGTGAGTATATCTTTTACATACGCAACAGGAGGTGTCACCTTGTGCTTAAGTTATGGTCATTCACTTTTTAAATGAGCCAAGGATATCCAGGACACGGTCATTAACCCCCAATGTTATTTGTTATCAATCAATACAGATTAAAACGGGATTATGCAATTTAATCATCTCCGATTAAAAGGTTTCTACACCCGACCAAGCGGTATTTTTATAATACCGTATCCCAAGCCCGTATAAGGGAAAATAAGTTAAAAGTATTTACCTGAGCTAGCAAAGCAATTTATACTCAGCCGTATATTCTAATCAGCAAGCACAAGTACTTCTACTGGGCTCTCAATCTGGAACGAAGATTTTATTAACCCATTAGATTCCTAACGGGTCTTATTTAAGTCGTAACTTAGACCGGTTAGTTTTAAGGAAAGGTTTACGGTTCAAAATGCATGATTAAGCGAAGACCGGAATAGGATGTGATTTAGACCCGACAAGTTTGGAGACTTGTATAATATGGGTAAACTAAACACATTCTGGATTTTGAGATAAAAATGATAACGTTTGACCCGTTTCGGCTAATTTATGCAAACTAGTTACATAAACCGATCCGAACGCGAAATATGCGTAACGGGTAACCAAATGAGTCATGAACAGGTTTCCTAAGTTAATATGCCCTAAACATGTTGTGATATCAGTAGGATCCTTCCGTTATGCCCAAAACGAATTTAAAACCAATTTATGCCCCGCAGGGGTATTTTGGTCATTTTAGAGGTTATGAAAGAGATTAAATATCATTTTGAGTTACAGGTCTGATTAATCGGTAAAATACTTAATTTACTAAGTTATATCAGTAGGGTATCATATATATGTGAAATTTATTAATCATAACCATACTATGCACCGTAGGGGCATTTTGGTAATTTCACATAGGCTTAAAAGGTCAAAACTGAAAACCTGAGTTTAAAACTTTTCCTTACTGTTAAAATATAAAAATTTACTGAATATATTAGTAGGCATCAACCCTTATATGTTTAAAATAGTTTTGATACATATTATGCGTTAAGAACGCTTAAAAAGGCGATTTGGAGCCATTTTCGGGTTTTCAAAGGAAAGCTGATGTTTTTATTATTCCAGAAGGCTCAAAATAATTTATTTATCATATTAGATCAGTAGGAAAAGGTTTGGCATCAAAAGGATTTGTAAAACTCATTTTATAGCCCAAAAGGGCAAAACCGGTAATTACCGAATTAATGCTATAACCCTAAGTTATGCTCAACCTAAAAATAAATAAAAATCTTCAAAAATCCCAAAATATTATTTTATATTAGTAGGTAAAAAGTTTGGTATCAAAAATTGGGTTTAGATAGGATATACGCTAATTACGTCGTTTAATTAATAAAAAGCTTTTCAATTACGCTAATGAGCATAACTTCTATTCTAGACCTCAAACTGATGTCAAATTTCAGGGACAAGTCTATAAATCAGTAATAAAGATTATTGTCCTCTCACATTTTCAAAATTCTTGTTTTAGGGTCAAAAGGGCATAACGGTCAACATTTAGGCATTTAACGGAAACATGCATGAACTAGGATTTCTATGGAACCAAGTTGTATAACCTCGGAGGGTTATACTAACTTATAATATGGTCCTAATGGAATCCTAAGGCATATCTAAACTAAGCTAAATCGGGTCAGAACTGAAAGTCAAAGCAAAAGTCAACTTTTTGCGACTTTCGGCTCCGAACCGAGCCTATACTTAGAATTGTCGGGTTGAACATGTTTAGACATGTTCAACTAATATTTACCAAGTTATTAAAGTGAGAAAACTGATTTTATGACTTTTATATTAATAGTTATGTATTTTATTTAAAACTAACCCGTTTGACTTTTATTTGACCCGACAATTAAACTAAGTAAACGTGGTAATTAGGAGGTGCCCTTTTGAGGGTTAATCACCTACCTAATTACGGTCACGTAGCCATGTTCGTTGCGAACCATGGCTCAACCGTTTAAAAGTCAAAGCGTCTATCGAAACACTTGACTTTTTCGGTTATAATCCGTTAAATAATTAAACTGAGAACGAAAGGGAACTTACAAGGGTCCAATGGACCGAAGGAGGTTCTCAAAAAGGTTCAAGATCCTCACAACTCAGAGAATAGATCAGATTAGAAGGAGAGGTGCAAATGAGAGCCAAAGATCAAGTGGGTTTATATAGGAAAACAAGGACCGTTAGGATCGTTTCTTGATAAACGTGATCGAATCTGGACCGTACACCTTTACCCATAGTTTTGGTATACAATGGGCGCCCCTAAACAGCCCCTAGATTGATAAAAACCCACTTGCAACACCTGGAAACAGCTGGCACAACTGGTAACAGCTGGAAATCAAGTTTCTGAAATGGCAGTTTTGGTCCCTGCATGCTTCTAGCCCCTTTCTGATGCGTTTGAGGCCCGTTAAACCATTTTTAAGCCTCTACAATGATTCCTAAACATGAGGGACATGAAACGTGCTCAAGAACATGTCGGATGTCGGTTCGTTTGGTCGTACGGTCACGTTGTTCGACTAATTACGACGAAACACGAACGGACGCTAAAAATGATCCAAATTACGCGACGAATGGAATTTTATCATGGCGATCACTAAAATAAAATATTTTAATGATTACATAAATTTTTGGGTGTCCGTAGATATTCAGAATGTGAGATATGCGCGAAAATGCAAACTTGTGCACTTTTTGACACTTTAGTCCCTGCTTGACATAAAAGTTTATTTTTGCGCACCGAACACCTCCAAGCCTATATCTAAGCTATACAAAGGATATTTAGGGCATGTTTAACTTAGGGTCATCTTCCGGAAGGTCCGTTACCCTACGAATCGACATACTTTTGCAGTTTGACGCAAATAGTCCTTTAATTGCGCAAAGTAGCGCGAAATGTCGTTTAATGATATCCAAGCCTTCCATGGCCCATATTGATCATTCCCAAGCATATACTTAAATATTACTACGCTCACGTTCGCTTAGATGGTCACCGAAAGGCGTAGATTCAAAAGTTGACGCTTTAGGTCCCTCTATTGCGCAAACTTGCGCATCTCATCATTTAATAGCATTGAAGCCTCATCTAATCCATATTAGGCATTCTTGAAAGTATTATTAAACATTACGATGATTTGGGTCTGCTAAAAGGTCATTCAGAGGTATAATTAAACATATTGACACTTTTAGTCCCTCTAACTTGCAAAGTTGCGCGTAACTTTACTTATAGGCATAAAAGCCTTAGACGGCCACTATTTGGCATTCCCGAGAGTATAATTAAATATCATGAAGCTCTCGGTTTGTTAAAAGGTCACTCAGAGGTTAGAATTGATATGTTGACGCTTTTAACCCTTTATTACGCAAACCTTCAATTAATTACGCAAACGGCTACACTTAACCATCAAGTGGCACATTTGTGAATATAAACATCGTAAGAGGTTATTTAGAGACTTATTTTAGGTATGCTAACACTTCCAGTCCTTTCATAATCAAAGTTTTCGATTTTTCGAAAAATTAGTCCCTAAATTTCAATGTTTGACTTCATTAGGGTTCATTACACGTGTCAAGACTTCATTGGACGTGATTTTACGAGGTGTTACAGGTTAACTTTGTGCTTACCCGAAAAGTCATAATTTCCAACGTTGACGCTTTAACCCCTCTTATGCGAATTTGATCATAACTTTCTCATATGATAACGAAACTTTATGAAATTTTTATCATGCATTCCAGTGAGCATAATTAATCGTTACAAAGATTCGGGTTTGCTAAAAGGTCACTCAGAGGTATAACTTAAACATGTTGACACATTTAACCCCTGTAGTTTGTAATCTCTCATTTTCTTTCATAATTAGCTTCGCATGATCCATGATTTATTCGTGTAAGGGTATGAGCATCATGTAGGGTTACTGTAAATTATATCTATCCCTTGTTGACATTTTGAACCCTTATATTCACATACTTTCCATGTTTGTCAACTTTAGTCCCTCTAGAGTATACTTTCACACGTTCAAGCTTATGACACGTGTCAATACATTATAGGACGTAAATTTTCGGGGTGTTACATCCTCACCCCCTTAAAAGAAATCTCGACCTCGAGATTTGTTAAAATGCTGGAAGTACTTTTTGTCGCATAATGGACTTAACTCCTATAACATATCTGGAGTATTTCCAAGCTCCCAAAGTGACTCCTATATTAGGTACATGTATCCTTTTTGGAGCTTCTTAACCTGTCGATCCTTAATCGACACAGGATGCTCATAACATCATAAATTTGCATATCATTATGTGATAGTGCTTCTTGACTTATTGGCAAAACACACCCTTCAGTTACTAGTGTGCAATGTATTGCGAGCTCCGCCAAGCTCCTTAAATAGGTTTTAGCTTATAAGCTACTTGATCTTGATACATTCGATTTCCTTCGAATGATTTCATATATTCAGGGCTTAACTAGCCTGATAATTTAACAAATTTGGCACACCCTTCTAGGGTGATATCTTTTGTTGAACTTTATTCCTTAACAAGAATTTAGAAGGGTTGTTACTTTCATCCATCCTTGATCTTATTCGTTGTCTCCAATGCAACTTTCAGATTCTGATAATTGGACTTACCAATTTATTGTTCTAACAATAGATTGTTTAACATTCCATCTATACAAGGTCTCTAAAGGAGTAGCCTTGATACTTATATATCAACTATTATAGAAAAGCTTATCTTAAGGTGAGATGGTTATTCCAACCATTTCTCAAAACTAATCTTAAGGAATAGCTAATCCTTACAGTTAGTCGAACAAATCGACGATCCTGGGCAGGTAATAGCGATTCTTAATTGTTGCTTAAATAGGGTTGCGGTAATCAATGCATAAGCAAGATGATCCGTCTTTCTTATTTATATAAATCGGAGTTCTTAGAACTTTGAATTTTGGCTTTATGAAACCTTCTCTAAAAACTTATCGATTTGACTCTTAGTTTTTCCGATTCCGTTGATACTACAGATATAAGGCTTTTACAATAATTGCAGCCCTAAGCGGGATGTTTGTCCTAACACCCACTTGCCTCTCAGGAGGTAAACATGGTAATTCTTATAAAGAAGATAATTACGACACACAGAGATGTCACAGGTGTCCGTATTCTCAGGCTTTGGTTCATCTATCGATGTCGGTGTTAGATAAATGACACATCTCTTTACAAATGTAAGGATGTCCTAAGTAGAGATACTTATAAGGACATTTTTATATTGGATATCTTCTTTGAATACTACTAGTCGACTCTAGTACAATATGACCATTGGGATATCTCAGGGGTTCCATGCATTAAACCTCCATACTGATCAGGCATGGAAGCAATCTATGGGACACACTAGGATACGCCAATCCTCATATGGAACTTTTATCAAACATAGTTTGGCACTCGCAGTTGATAAAATCAATGAGGAAAATAATTAAAATAACATATCTTGTCGTACTCTATTCGAAGAAAGAGTACTCTTAGATTTTTCAGAGAGATTCCTTGCCGATACTAGAAGAATCGGTTACTATGGTTTCCTTGGTAAGTTATACCTTGTGGATAATATAAAAGTTTGCTAAGCTTATGGTTTATGAAGATTTATTATTGCCTGTATTAAATCAGGACACTTAGCAGAAAATTATCATTGGTAAATGATAAGGAACGTACTTGATGACATCGTGAACTGCCTCTTGGCATTCAACAGGTGAGTTCAGACATTTCTTCCTTTAGCCTTTCCAGGCTTAGTTGCACCTTCTTTGGCAGCTTTATGGAATCTAGTTCTGATACGGCCTTACTCACCACAGCCGTGATAGACTGCATTCTTTATGTCCCTACATTCCTGGGAAATGATGACCTGTTCCTTAGCAGATGTCACACTGCTTTGGTCTTGGTTCTATTCGACACTGTCCCTAGTATCTTTTATAGCAATTCTTACATACAGGCTTCTTACTGAACTTTCGTTGCTTTTTATTAAGCCTGTACTTGCTCTCTTTCTTAGATTTCTGGGAGTTATCCTCCTCCTTTGGTTCATCCTTCATATTCGAAGTGGGAACAAAGCTCTTCTCATGAGGAATTGAACGTGGTTTTGAATGAAATTTAGAGCGAGAAGCATTCGGCTCTTTGGATTGTTTCATGACCTTTTCCCATGGCCTTTCAAACTGTTGCGTTAACCACCGCTTAGAGATTAACTCCATTAATATTGAGGTTTACGTTTGAGACATTATTTGCTTTTGTCGCATTAATAGCATCGCTACTATTGCCCATCTCATCCGAGTTTTCCATACTCAAAACTTGGTACTAATTACCAAATTAAACCATTATTAGTCATCATCCTGATGACCTGACATAGATTAGCCATGGCATCCACGAACCGTATAGGCCATTATGTTCCGAACATTCTTAATGAATGCTATTTGAATGTATATCTATTACATTTAGCTTAGGTCACAAAAGGACTATCAATGGCATTCAAGGTTTGGAGCGAGTCCAATACCTGCTTGACAGGGGACCATAATGTCACAATTGTCTTTGTCACAAGGACGATTATAAATAACTCAAAGGCTATCCTTACATGACTTTGGTTATATATATATACATATATGGCAAAGAAGCCTGTCGCGAGGGACGTAGAAAGATATGGCATAAAGCCCAGTCATGAAGGACATAAGTAATCATATGGCGCGAAGGCCTTGTCGTAATGACATTTAGATACGGCACAAATGGCCTTGTCTCTAGGACGTTATAGGATATGGCACTAAGGCCTGTCACCAGGGATGTTAACATTTAGTATGTTAACTTGTCACGAACGACGAATTATAGCACGGAGGCTTGTTATGGGTGACTTGAAATATAACTTGTGGATTTGTCATAAGGACATCAATTCATAGGCTGCAATCTTATTAGATCAGGAGTTTTAAGGCTTGAACATAGTTCTTCACCTTTGGACAGGGAGTCATAGACTACAACTGTCATCGTCTTGAAAGGCGATTCACTTGACAGAAAGGTAAACCAATTAACATCACTAATGGATGTCTATATATAATTATCGTATCTAATGATCTTAGTCATGATCACATCGATCATATTGACTATTAGGGTTGGGTATAATCCCACCATTTTGAATAGGGGATCATAAAGATCACCACTATTTTGTCTTATCGACAATAGAGTAAAGTATAGCCCGTAGGCAATTCATCACTAGGGATGTCAATATTATGAATTTATGATCATCATACTGATGATACTAGTCAGGATCGCAATGATCATATAGACTATTAGGCTTGAGCGCAGCTCACTACCTTAAACAGGGGATCATAGAGATCATAATGTTTGTGTCACAAATGGACAATATAATATGGCCCGTAGGCGAAACATCACTAACGGATGTTTATAATGGATTCATCATTTTAGACGATATAAGTCAGGATTGCATTAATCATATTGACTATTTGGCTTGAGCATAGCTCACCACCTTAGACAAGGAATCATAAAGATCATAATGTCAATGTCTCAGATGGACAGTTTATTATAGCCCGTAGGCAAAACATCTTTTCTTGACAGGGAGTTGTAGGCTACCACTGTCTTTAGTCTCGGAGGACATTAATTATAGCTCGTAGGCATTTCCCTCCTAAGGGATATTTATGGTATGATCATCTTTTCAGATGATATTAGTCGAGATCGTATGGACCCTACCGACTATTATGCTTGGACGTATTCCAACATCTTTAGACAGGGTCAAAGACCACCACTGTCGTTGTCTTATCGGACAACAAATTTAGCCCGTAGGCACTTCATCACTCACGGATGTTTATAATATGATCATCTTATAAGATGATATAAGCCATGATTTCTAGATCATAAGGCAAATTAGGAATTTAAAATTTTCCAATATAGGGATGACTGTTGTGATTTTATCGAATCACATTTGTCAGGAGTGCTAACACGTTCTTAGGTGTTAACAAGGATCTGAATCCCTTGAGTAGGTTTCACCATCTTGGCCGCGTAGGCTAGGTTTCACCTTTAAGATTCTTTTTTAAAATGCATACTGGCAGGGAAGGAAGGATATTTATTTTATTCAGGATTTTTATCATAAATCCTAATTTATAAGTTAATAATAGCACAAATGGCCTAGTCGCGTAGACAAGTTTAATTTAAAGCCATGATTTCAGAGAATCGAGGCATTAAGGTTTTAATAATAGCACAAATGGCCTAGTCGCGTAGACAAGTTTAATTTATAAGCCCTGATTTCAGAGAATCGAGGTATTAAGGTTTTAATAATAGCACAAATGGCCTATCGCGTAGACAAGTTTAATTTATAAGCCATGATTTCAGAGAATCGAGGCATTAAGGTTTTAATAATAGCACAAATGGCCTAGCCGCGTAGACAAGTTTAATTTATAAGCCATGATTTCAGAGAATCGAGGCATTAAGGTTTGAATCAAGGTTCATTACCTTTTCTTGACAGGGAGTTGTAGGCTACCACTGTCTTTAGTCTCAGAGGACATTAACTATAGCCCGTAGGCACTTCCCTTCTAAGGGATGGTTATTTTAATAAGGAAAAGTGGAGTAATCCAATTTAAAGATGACTCATGCGGTTTTATCGAACCACGTCTGCCAGGAATGTTAACATGTTACAGGTGTTAACAAGGATTTGAATCTCTTGAATAGGTTCTACCATCTTGGCCTTGTAATATGGGCTAGGTTTACCTTTAAGATTCTTTTTAATAATTAACCCAGAACAATTTTAAATCGAGATGTTAATAAGGATCTGAATCTAACTGAGGAACTACCATCTTGGCCCGGTCTCAAAATAACACGTGGCTAGATCTTGTCCTTTTTAGATTTTGCCATTTTATTATAATGGTAGATCATATAAAAGGGATGTTATTTTCCATTTATTTCATATTTCATGTTTAGAATGAAAACTTAAATTTAATCAATCCACTATATAAAAATAAAAGTACAGAGTTGCCCTAAGCGGGACTTGAAAGGAATAATGTGTCCTCAGAGGGACTGAAAGATAAATATGTCCTTATGAGGACTATTAAGGAAACCATCTTCAGCAAAAGGAGTTTCTTCTTCATTTTATTTCTGAATGTTTTCTCCTTGGATGCTCGTTTCATTCTAGCCGCGGTACGAAGCTCAGCATTTCAAGGCTCCGGGTGTGGAGAACTCCTATTACGGCTTCTTCGCTAGGCGACGTATCCAATAAAAATTTGGAAGCAAAATTTACAGATTAGGATTGAGAATATTCCTAAGTTAAGTCTAGACTCAGAAGGTCAAGGAATGTGCTAATGTGTCATTGAGATTAAACACTAAGGGCTAGTGTTTAATTCACTCAATGTTGGCTCTGATACCAACCTGTCACACCCCGATATTTCCACGTATTACCGGTGGGGAGTATCGTGACATAGTCAATATCATCATAGTCAAACAACACAATATATAAATGCACAGCGGAAGCAAAAGATAAATATATTACATTCCGAATATAAGTAATGTCAAAGTATTACAACGGAAGGTAAAGGATCCACAGGCGGATCAATAAAAGAAAACTGTTCAACAGACCTTAGGCATCTAGAACTTGCAAGATTCCCTATTGACGCCCTGAGCTCCCAGCCAATTACGCATAGTACCTGTCACTTAACCTTTTGGAAAATACGTCAGTTTACACTGGTAAATACAATTAACTGACTCATTTTGAAAAGAGTTTAAGAAAATTGATTTGAATGCACGTGGCACAAAATATCTTTTATAATTTGATTAAAATGCACGAGGCAAAATTAATCTTTTATACTTGAGACAATTTTATTAATAAAGATCTTGTATCTGATTTACATGGTTGTCCAACATTTAGGGCCGGTGATTATACAATACAAGCCGGTCAAGATTAATCGACACACCATAAATATAACTCACAAGAAGACATCCTTACGAGTGAGTATATCTTTTACATACGCAACAGGAGGTGTTATGCCTACACCTTGTGCTTAAGTTATGGCCATTCACTTTTTAAATGAGCCAAGGATATCCAGGACACGGTCATTAACCCCTAATATTATTTGTTATCAATCAATACAAATTAAAACGGGATTATTCAATTTAATCATCTCCGATTAAAAGGTTTCTACACCCGACCAAGCGGTATTTTTATATATATCGTATCCCAAGCCCGTATAAGGGAAAATAAGTTAAAAGTATTTACCTGAGCTAGCAATGCAATTTATACTCAGCCGTATATTCTAATCAGCAAGCACAAGTACTTCTACTGGGGCTCTCAATCTGGAACGAAGGTTTTATTAACCTATTAAATTCCTAACGGGCCTTATTTAAGTCGTAACTTAGACCGGTTAGTTTTAAGGAAAGGTTTACGGTTCAAAACGCATGATTAAGCGAAGACCGGAATAGGATGTGATTTAGACCCGAAAAGTTTGGATACTTGTATAATATGGGCAAACTAAACACATTCTGGATTTTGAGATAAAAACGATAACGTTTGACCCGTTTCGGCTAATTTATGCAAACTAGTTACATAAACCGAACCGAACGCGAATAACGCATGACGGGTAATCATAAGAGTCATATACATGTTTCCTAAGTTAATATGCCTTAAATATGTTGTGATATCAGTAGGATATCTTCCATTATGCCCAAAACGAGTTTAAACTCAAAATAAGCCCCGTATGGGTATTTTGGTCATTTTAAAGGTTATAAAATAGATTTAATGAACTTCTGAGGTTCGGGTCTGAATACATCAGTAAAATGACTTATTTTAACAGGGTATATCAATTGGTAATAAGTCTTATGTGACAAAATGGTTTTAAACCCAAACTATGCGTTTAATACGCGTAAAAAGCTATTTTAAGCGATTTCCGGGTTATACAGGAAATCTGAGTTTTCTGATCAGGTTATAAAGTTCAAAATACTTTATTCATTATATAAAATCAGTAGAAATTGGATTGGTATCAAAAGGGCTTGTAAAACTCATTTTATGGCCTAAAAGGCATAATCGGTATTTACTGAATTAAGGCGATAACCCTAGGTTTTGATCAGTTTAAAAATAATTAAAAATCTTTAAAAATCTCAAAATATTATATTACATCATTGGGTAAAAGGTTTGGTGTCAAAAATTGGGTTTAGATAGGCTTTATGCTAATTGCGCCGTTTAATTACTAAAAGGCGTTATAATTACGCTAATGAGCATAACTCCTAATCTAGACCTCCAACTGATGTGAAATTTTAGGGACATGTTTATAAATCAGTTGTAAAGATTATTGTCCTTTCATATTTCCAAAATTCTTGTTTTATGGTCAAAAGGGCATTATGGTCAACATTAAGCATTTAACGGAAACGCGTAAACGAATCGGACAATCAACGATCCAACCACCGAGGGTTATACTATCATGTAACCTGGTTCTAAGGGAAACCCTAAGGCATTTCCAAACCATACTAAATCGGGTCAGAACTGAAGTCAAAGCAAAAGTCAAAGGTTTGCGACTTTCGGTTCTGAACCGGGTCTAAACAGAACATTGTCGGGTCGAACATGCTTAGACATGTTCTTACATTAATTACTAAGTTATAAGAGTTATAAAACAGGTTGCAAAGCTTCTACATTGTTAATTATGTTTTAAATTGCAAATTAGGATCCTGTTGACTTTTTATAAACAACTTTGACCCGACATTTGATCTAGTTAGAACGGGAATCAGAGGGTGCCCTTTTAAGGGTTTAATGCCCTCATAATTACCAACTTATAACTACCTTCAATTCGACTAATCACTGGACCATTAGTGATTAATCGTTAAGTCAACCGTTAATTACGACGGTTTGACTTTTAAGCTAAAACTAAGTAAAAACTCAACTAAGGAAGGTTAAGCAAACTTACTGAAGTCCTATGCACGATTAGGAAGGCTTAGGGTCTGCTCTTATGCTCCAAGAAGCTCCCCAAATGTAGATGGAATGGTGTGATCACAATGTTGCAACTATGAGGCCCTTTTATAGTGTTCTTGAATCAATTTGATGATGACAACTAAGTCTAAGGGGTGTTCTAGATCATTAACAAGTGCCCCCAAGTCCTAGGAACTATTAGGGGTCGCCCATGTATGAGGAAAATCGTTTTTAAGTCGGTTGCAACGTTTTAAACAGCCAACAGCCAACTTTCTGTCGCTGGGCAACCCTTGCGCACCGCAAGGGTTTTGCTTACGGTGCGCAAGCCTTCTGCAGCAGCCAAAATTCTTGCAACTTTTGTATCTTGGCTCTTGGTCTTTCCAAAGGTCAACCAAACTTATTCTCTTGCATTTTGAGCCCCTCAATTTTACTTATAAGGGCTTCAAGACTTGTTTAAACATTGGCAAGTCCTTGGTTAACTTTGTGCTTACCCGAAAAGTCATAATTTCCAACGTTGACGCTTAAACCCCTCTTATGCGAATTTGATCATAACTTTCTCATATGATAACGAAACTTTATGAAATTTTTATCATGCATTCCAGTGAGCATAATTAATCGTTACAAAGATTCGGGTTTGCTAAAAGGTCACTCAGAGGTATAACTTAAACATGTTGACACATTTAACCCCTGTAGTTTGTATTCTCTCACTTTCTTTCATAATTAGCTTCGCATGATCCATGATTTATGCGTGTAAGGGTATGAGCATCATGTAGGGTTACTGTAAATTATATCTATCCCTTGTTGACATTTTGAACCCTTATATTCACATACTTTCCATGTTTGTCAACTTTAGTCCCTCTAGAGTATACTTTCACACGTTCAAGCTCATGACACGTGTCAATACATTATAGGACGTAAATTTTCGGGGTGTTACTATAGTCTTTCACTGATGCAGATAGTCTTAAAGCTTAAAAACTTGATACTTTCTCGCTCCCGACTCCCGAGAATCTATGGTAGTTACCTTCTAGACTAACAAAGTATTTCAATAGTCCAAGACAATAATTAAAATATTGATATACAATTTTGGTGTAAATAATAGTATGCAACAAAGCTACAACTACTGTATACTATTAACTTTGTTCATTTCCCATAAGTTTCACCTTGAATTACCATCTTATTTTTAAAATTAAAAACCTCATTTTCTACCTCTATCTTCAACATGCATACCATCGCTTAACCACTATCTAACCAGTAACCACCATCATGCCACCATTCTTTTCACCCTTTAAAAAACCTCTTTTTATTGTAATATTGTATAATCAAACATGTATATCACCACACTTTCGTTTTTCTCAAACCCCAAACAACAGAGAGAGTAAACAACCGTCAACAACAACATGAATCAGTACACCTAACACCAACATTATTTCACAACCACCACCGTCGCCATACCGTCACCACCATGACCTAAACCCTAAGAAGCTCAGGAAATCCATCATAGCTTCAAACAATCCATAACATGCTGAAAACATGTAAATGATACAAAAAGGTAAAAACTTAAGCGATTAGGGTTCAGGTATGGTTTACCCCATCATCACCACCCTTTTTTTGATATTTTCGGATGAAATTTAGATCCTCGTCATCGATTTTACATAGAAATACTCAAGCCTTCCAGAATCAGGTATGGTTGGTGGCCTTAAAACCCAAGGCGGTTGTTCGAAAACAATACCGTCGGATCCATCGAGGCTCAGATGAGGTCCAACTCATCATCATCACCTTCCGCCGCCACCATATACGACCGACCACCGGCAACAACGGGGTAATTCCGATGCCGCCATAGAAGGCCAGAGCCGCCGGCAACGGCGGACCTAACCCAACTTGCTCTCTGTATCAAAAGAAACACGTAGGAGGACACGTGTATGGCTTAGTTGAAGTAACAAACAACACTCTTAAATATACAATACATAATAACTCATAAAACTCATATTGCAAGCAGTACAACTACCCGATGCTCAACATCATCACCTTCCGCCGCCACCATATACAACCGCCCACCGGAAACGACGGGGTAATTCCACCGCCGCCACCGAAGGCCAGAGCCGCCGGCAACGGCGGACCTAACCCAACTTGCTCTCTATTTCTCTCTCTTGAATCCCCGCCATGGGACCAGCATAGTTGCCGGGAAAAGAGTAGAGAGAAGCGAGTTGTGATATCTAGAGAGAGGACTGAGATGAGAGAAATATGGATAGATAAGGCTGCTATACAAATATACGTGTATCAAAAGAAACATGTAGGAGTACACGTGTGAGGACATGTGTATGGCTTAGTTGAAGTAACAAACAACACTCCTAAATGTACAATACATAATAGCTCATAAAACCCATACTGCAAGCAGTACAACTACCTGATGCCTAATCTTGTTGCTAATTCATAATATTTAATTTGGCTATGATGTTTGTAATATGGTTTTAGAAATCTGTGATGGCTTGATAAGAGCAACCAGATTACATTGTATTCCTGAGCCAAATAACAATAAAAAACCCATTTTATAGCAATTTTATATTTTTTTTCTTATGTTTTTAGGTTTACTTTTTTGTTGTGTTAATTTTGAATAAAACATTGTTGGCAATGATGAACAACTCGTTGGTTCTTGTAAGCAAGGGCGAAGGATAATTGGGCTCAGGGGTGCCCCGGTCCAGTCAATTTTTCAAGCGTAGTATTAATTTTATTGAATATTGTTTTTTGTACCGTAAAATATCAGGATTTTAAGAGTCTGACCCCACTGATTTGGTTTTTTAGAGTCCAGCCCTCACCAAGTTTCCGTTTTAGCTCTGACACAAGCACATCAAAGGTTTCATTTTATTTCTTCTAGCCAAGTTAGTTTTACTATACCTTTTTCGTATAATGGTTTTTTATGTATATTATAAGATAATTGATTTGTTATCTTCTTCGTTATTATTTGAATCTCAAACAATGATAAGGATGTGTTCGAAAGACTTGCTAACCTAGTTGAGGAGTTTGTTGAGTCGGATCGGATGATTAATAAGAAACTCAACCGTCTAACTGAAGAGTAACCAATATACAAGAAAAACAGGCCACCCTCCAACTTGAGTTACACTCGCACGACCACCAATGTTAACGAGAAAATATAAAGTTGATTATAAGTTTTGTTTAATTGTTGTAAACAATCAACATTATTGAATATATTTTGTAGTATATCCGAATATAATTCGGTTTCGTTAACCCATGTATTGATGTTATGTAATCCCCCACCGCTTCATGGAGGGTCCCACCACTAGTTAAAACTAATATTCTATAGAGTTTGATCTCATCATGTTCAACTTTTTACTTAATGCACCAAATACTCATTCGTCTCATGAACCTTTTTCTTTTACTTAGCATCTCTCAAAACCCTTTTTGCTCTTTTCAGGGCATCTTCTCATTCTACTTTGGCACCTCCGGTAGAGATCAGAGGTATTTGGCCCCCAAAAGGGATTCTGGTTTTATATCCTCGGGAAATACCTTTTCTTAATACTCTCATTCCCTTTTCATCCGGAGCTTCCGTAACTTGGGCTCAACATGTTATACTCGCGAGGAAGGAAAAACGAGCACTGTACATTTAAGTAGCTACTGTTTCACTGGCTCTAGTATTCGGGGCAATTAAATTACACATATCACAAAATTAGACATTACTCGTGTATCTCGATCTCCTCCTACTCAAGACTTCAAACGTACAAACTCAATAATATGTCACTCCATGTCATTGTTGTATCACTAGTCCATATATGCTATTAGGTTAAATCGATGACAAAACATCCACATAGCAAAAAAAAAAATCTCTAAAACATGCGAAAAAAATCACAATAACTGAGTATAATATATGTGTGTTTAATGTACAACCCAAAAGTAGAGGAGTTATTAAACATGCTTTTTTTTCTGTACCAAAATTATATAGAAGCTAAAGACAACAATAGGAAAATTTTCATAAACTTTAGTGTCAAGTTTCTCCTTTTGTTAACTTTTAAACATATTTTTTGCTACGACATCCTAAAAATTTGATATATTCTTTAAAAAAATGTTATATTAAACAAATGAACAACTCCCACTTGAATGCTAATGAGGAACAACACGAGATTCGATCTCATAGAGTTCCATTCCCGTTCTCAAACAATGACCAATATGAGGTTGAAGTTTCCTTCGTATCTCCCAAAACTTTTTTGTAATGGCTCCCCTCCATGCCTCATTACATAAGGAACCTAAAAGTGGCTCGATTTCATTATATTCTAAAATTCTCGGGACCCCTAGAATCGACAACAAGCATCGAACATCACTATTGATTGAGACGGTGGCATAAGACATGAGAGATAATAGAAATAGGAAAACTCTTTATTTATTAATCATCACAGATTACAAACAAGAGAGTACACATCCTATCTCTCTACAATCTGGCCACTAAGACCCCGAACACACAGTTTCACAATACTCATACTCTTACCCTCTCATGCTCTCAAGCTACTCATGCTTGGAATGCTTCAATGAAATGTTACAATTACATTCCTATTTATACAAAGCTAAACCTTGTATTTACCCATAAGTATGCTATTTCCATCTAAGTATGCTATTTAACCCTAAGTCCACTAAGCTTAGCAAACTAAGTTAAGTACACTATCATAGTCAACACACACAACTTGACTAAGTCCACCAACACTTGCTCTTTCACAGAATTGATAAAGCGACATTTACTAGGCATGTAACTACACTTACTGTCACACCCCAACCGATGGCAGAATCATCGGGGCGCGGCACTAGGCGAATCAGATTGCTCAAGAGAATCCATATCAACTAAATTGCGACAGTATTTAATGCGTTCATTATCCCATACTAATAAAAAAGTACAATCACATAAGCTGTCACGAATTTTCATGTTCTCTCAAACAATACAAATCCGACAACCTAGATTTTATGTGTGTTTCTAGACTTCCTAGCTTGATTTGATGTAGACTGCGACTAAACCTGCAACATACGTTAAAAATAATGTCAATACAAAAGTATTGGCGAGTATACAAGTATTGATAGAGTAGCATAAATAGATAAAAAGTGCTGCGAATTACCAAATACATAAATGAGATACCTCAACATACATGCATTTAAGACCGATACTACCAGCTAAGTCACTCGAGCTGCGATTGCGATTTCTATTCATCCTAACTAGACCCCGTCGGGTGCTATAGTACTATACTAGTTAAGGCGGGACCTCGCGAGTATAAGTCCTAACACATATGTAACTAGCATCACGTATAAATATGCATAACAGTCATTCGCAAGTGATAAACGGTTTGATTAAATATTTCACTTAATAAGTTTGATTTGATAGAAACGTATGTTACACCTAAAATGTGATAAAAAGGGGTTCGAGTATACTCACAGTTGGTGCTCAGCAAGTAAACACAACTTGGTTGGATTGAAGGGAGTGCGTCTGAGAATAGCCTGATTACAGACTGATAGCGTAAGCGTCGAACAATGCGTTAAACGGTGGCGAGTGAACCAAGCATCAAATGGCAATCCGATCGGATGGCCATTCGATTGGATTGTCAACTCGTTTGGTGAAGATGTGTTTGTGTATAATGGTTTGACTTTTGAAGTTTTTGTTGTAGCATTTTGAAAATAGAGGAGTATCTCTACCCTTCAGGTCAATCGATCGAACGGCGGATCGATCGGGTGACGATCCGATTAGTAGGACACTTAGTGTGAACAAGTTCACAGCAGTTTGTCACTCGATCGGATTGCAATCCGATCGTGTGGCAATCCGTTTGGAACTGACTATGTACTGATCATGCTGAAAATTGTTTAAGTGTCAAGGTCCCAAACATCACATGGTCGGATGGTCGTTCGATCGGGTGGCAATCCGATCGGACGGCAATCCGTTCGACGTTCAAGACTTTGAAAAGTTGAAATGATAGTTTAAGTGAGGAACCAAGTGCAAGCCGATCGGACGACATTCCGTTCCAACTGCCTTGATCGTCTTGACACTTGATTGTTTTGAAAGTTTATGGTTTTGATCGAGACGATGGGATAACGTGCCAAACAACAGAACTCCATTACGAACCAAGTCTTCTGATTGAACCGAAATCACCCTGGTCCGATCAGTTAACTGTCTGTAACGGTTATTCATGCTTAACCCGAAATCGGTTGTCTCTTTAGACAGAATCAGACTTGGAACCAACACTTCACTTAGAATGAGTAGAAGATCGGAACGAGCTCTGATTCCATCGGTTTTGAGTGCATTGAGTGTAAAAGAGTTGAAAGAAAGTAGAAAAAGTTTCTTTCAATCCTTTTATCATTAAAGTGTCTAGATCTTTGCCAAATCGTAGTGAAATCATGTGGAAATCCTTCAGATCTGAGTTATTCTTGGTGGAATGAGGCAAACATTTGAAGTTCATAAGAATTCCATGATGACCTCACCCTAGAACACCTCAAATCCATTGATTTCATGGTTAAAAGTTAACATTCAAAGGTGAAAAAAATGAAGAAGTGTGTGTGGATCAAAGAAGTATAAGAATTGAGTTGTAAACTTACAAGAATCGCGAGGAATCGAGAGGAAAAGCTCCAAAAGCGTGCTGGTCGAGTGAGAGCTGTCACATCACTGTTCAAGTGATGTGACAAGTGCTATTTATAGGTGAAGTGGAGTGAAGGAGAAGAAGTGCAACGGATCGGATGGTTGTCCGATCGGGTGGTAATCCGATCGGATGGCCACCCGATCGAGTGGTCACTCGATCGGTGGTCTCCGGCGAATGGCGTTTCGATGTTTCATTTTGTTCGTTAAGCGTCGCGATTGTTTGGTTACACATTTTCATACCCATATTCATATATTTATTATAATTAGTCACATAGGGTCGTATATACATATCCATATCTCAAATCTTGCGATAATCGAGTTACGCGTGCCTGCGAGTGCGTTTTCTTGAGTATTGAGTTACACTGCGACACATCACGGTTATCAAGGAGGGTAGAATTGGTCCTCACTTGACATCTTCGTGGTTGTCAGCAGGTGCAATGTGATGTGATAGCGAAAAAGTATGCGTAATATGCGAAAATACTACGAAATAGCGATGTATGCGATATAGCTACATTATGATCCGAATCTCTGGTGCTAGTCGTAACGAGTGTAATGAGTAGTAACAACGCACGAACGTGCGGGTTGTTACAGTCTCCCCTGCTTTAAAAAATTTCGTCCTGAAATTAATCCATAAGACGGGTTACGAGGATCGATGCGAATAAGAGTAGCGATTAAAAGCGTCAAAATAAGCGAGCGTTCGATTGAAATTCGACGATCGAGAGTGTTGCGATGACTGGCAATGGCAGCGAGTAAGGCGTTTCGTATACAAAAGATGGCAACACACAGAAAGCGATCCAATAGTGTTTTGAATTTCTCGAAAAGTTGATTAATTCGAAAAGGTTTGAAGAAACTTGTTTATGAAAAATCTTCCCACAGTGCGGCGTTAAACTATTCTGATGTTCACACCAGCGCTATGAGTGGGGTTTCATTAGGTTACTAAAAGGTTTTATGGTGTTTAAACTTGTTTTACGAAATTTTCTCGTCACGCGGCAGTAACTTGATTCGATTGTCACACCAGCGTTACAAGAAAAACTCGTTTTGCGCAAAGGTCTTGATCAGATTTTTAGAAAAAGTTTATAAGAAAAGGTCGGTTTAAATTTTGGGTAAACAAAGCCTTTTAATAATACCAAAAATTTAAATTTAAGGTCGGCCCCGCATGGCACTTTTCCAAGAAAGTTCGACAATATGGTTAAAACACTTATGTATAGGAAGTACCAGAGGCGTATCCACCATGCTTTAGCCATATGGCTTCCATCTCGCGAGGTAGTGTCATACGTGTCGACATAGTACAGACAGATTTGCGATGACTCGATCCAAATGAGGAGGGGTTGGATCAAGTCTTGAGAGGCGAACCGAGTGATGAAGGCGTTTTCAAACTCAGTTTAGTGACACGAGCGAGTGCGATAGGCGGTAAGCGGGATGCGAAAGTTCGATAGCACAACACCAACATAGTAAGCGAAGACGGCGGTGTTAAGCATAAAGCGTAAAGCGATGAGCGACGAGCGATAGCGATAATCGTCGAGCGATAGGCGACGATCGATGCGTTGCAAGCGATGGGAATATGCGATTTGATTAGATCAAGCGACACCACAATTTTTAACTAACATCAGCCCACATGGCCTTTTTCCATGAAAGGCTGCTGATACGGCTAAGACATCACCATGTCTTAACCCTATTAGTTTCGTCTCATAAAGCGAGGTCATGTGTGCTAACATTACGTAGATAACACAGATAACACAAATAGCGATAAGCGATGAGAACATCGAAGCGACGAGGTAGGTGCAAGGAGCGTTAAGACAAAGAGTGACGAGCGATGAGCGGTACTCATCAAGCGATCCACGATACGCGATTCAAGCGATACACAGTAAGCGGTAATTGATAGAGCGGTACACACAAAATATGCGATTAATCATAGACACACCATAAGTGATAGCGATCCATATAATAAGCGATTGAGATTGTGAACACACAATAAGCGATAGCCCAAGACACATGTAACACCTCATAAATTTGTGTCAAATAATGTATCGACACGTGTCATGAGCTTTAAACGTGTAAAAGATTGCGTATGAGGGACTAAGGTTGACAAACAAGGAAAGTATGTGAATAAAAGGGTTCAAAGTGTCAACAATGGATAAATATACTTTATAATAACCCTACATGATGTTTATACCCTTAAATGAATAAATCATGGATCATACGAAGCTAATTGTGAAAGAGAGTGAGAGATTACAAACTACAGGGGTTAAATGTGTCAACATGTTTAAAGTATACCTCTGAGTGACCTTTTAGCAAACCTGAAGCTTTGTAACGATAAATTATGCTCATTAGAATGCGTGATAAAAATTTCACAAAGTTTCGTTATCGTATGAGAAAGTTATGGCAATATTCGTATACGAGGGGTTAAAAACGTCAACGTTGAAATTTATGGCTTTTCGGGTAATCACAAAGTTAACCAAGGACTTAACAATGTTTAAATATGTCTTGGAGCCCTTAAAAGTCAAGTTAGAGGGCCAAAAGTGCAAGAAATAAAGTTGAAACCACGTTTAGAAGGACCAGGGATTGAATTGTAAATACTTGAAACTTGTTTGGCTGGTTCTGGAGGGCCAAGCGGCCCGCGTAAGAGTTCCCCTGGGGCTTACGTGGCCCGCGTGAGCATGCCAGCGACAGAAAACTCTTGGCAACTACCAGTTCAGGGCTATAACCGACTTAAAAGCTTGTTTTTATATACCAGGGGCTCCTCCACTGGTATTTCATGCACTAGGGACAGTTGTGATGATCTGAATCCATGCATAGAGTTGCTTGGCATGATCTAATGGCATCAAAACTCATATATAAGGAGCTTCTTGTTGCAAGCACTTCACACATTCATTTGCAAAACTTCACAAGCTTAGTTCTGGAGCTCTCTGGTCAGCAACCAAGATTCCTTAGGCTTCCTAGTCGTGCTTAGGACCCTTATAAGTGTCCTTAACCCTTCTTAATTCAGTTTTGCCTAGTTAATTAGCCTAAAGTCAAACCGTCGTAATTAAGGTTTGACTTCGTCATTAATCTTAATTTGTCCAGTCAAATTTCAAATTTAAAGTACCTATGAGTTGGTAATTATGTGGGCAATAAACCCTTAAAAGGGCACCCTCTGATTCCCACTCTAACTAGGTCAATTGTCGGGTCAAAGCTAACCTTAAAAAGTCAACAGAAAGCTTATTTTCAAATTAATGCATAATGAGGAGCCATGCAACATGTTTTATCATTAATATAACTTCGTAATTAATGTAAGAACACGTCTAAACATGTTCAACCCGACAATTTTCAGTTTAGGCTCGGTTCGGAACCGAAAGTCGCATAATTTAACTTTTGCTTTGACTTTCTGTTCTGACCCATTGTAGCATTTTTAGAAATGCCTTAGAGCCTTATTTAGACCAGGTTACATGTTGCTATAACCCTCTGAGATTATACAACTTGGTTCATTAGTTATCCGATTCACATGCATGTTCCCGTTAAATGCTTATATGTTGACTATTATGCCCATATGACCTTAAAACATGATTTTTGAAAATGTAAAAGAGTAGAAACCTTAGTTACTGATGTATAAACTTGCACCTAAAATTTGACATCAGTTTGAGGTCTAGATTAAGAGTTATGCTCATTAGCGTAATTAGAAAGCCCTTTAGTAATTAAATGGCGTAATTAGCATATAGCCTAACTAAGCCCAATTTTTGATACCAAACTTTTTACATACTGATATAAAATAATATTTTGGGATTTTTGGAGATTTTTATTTATTTTTAGGCTGAGCATAACATAGAGTTCTAAGCTTGATTCGGTAATTGTCAGTTTTGCCCTTTTGAGCTATAAAAATGAGTTTTACAAATCCTTTTGATACCAAATCTTTTTCTTCTGATCTAATATAATAAATAGAATATTTTGAACCTTCTGAAATAACAAAAATTATCAGCTTTCATTATAAAACCCGGGAATCGCTTAGAACCGTCTTTTTACGCGTTTTAAACGCATAGTATGTATTAAAACCATTTTAGATATATAAGACTCGATACCTACTGATGATCTAAGTAATTTTTATACTTTAGCAATAAGCAAAAGTTTTAAACTCAGATTTCCAAATTTGACCTTTAAACCTTAGGTGAAATTACCAAAATGCCCCTTCAGAGCATAGTATGGTTAAAAATGATAAATTTCACATATAGGTTATACCCTACTGATATGACTTAGTAAATTAAGTATTTTTACTGATTACATCAGACCCGAAACTCAGAATCTTATTTAAACTCTTTTATAACCTTTTAAATGACCAAAATACCCCTACGGGGCATAGTTTGAGTTTTAATCCGTTTTGGACATAATAGAAGATATCTTACTGATGTCACAACATATTTAAAGCATATTAACTTAGAAAACCTGTATATGACTCATATGGTTACCCGTTACGCATTTTACGCGTTCAGTTCGGCTTATGTAACTAGTTTGCATAAATTGACCGAAACGGGTCAAACCTTATCATTTTTTTCTCAAAATCCAGAATGTGTTTAGTTTACCCATAATATACAAGTCTTCAAACTTTTCGGGTCTAAATCACATTCTATTCCGGTCTTCGCTTAATCGTGCGTTTGAACCGTACTTTCCTTTAAAACTAACCGGTCTAAGTTTAGGCTTAATTAAAGACCCGTTAGGAATCTAATAGGTTATTAAAAACCTTCGTTCCGGATTAGGATATCCGGTAAAAGCTAAGTGCACTTGCTATTTGTGATTATTACTTGCTCAGGTAAATACTCTTAACTTATTTTCCCTTATACGGGCTTGGGGTACGGTATATAAAATACCGCTTGGTCGGGCATTGAATCTTTAATCGTATGATGGTTAATTTATTGAAATGACCCGTTTAAATTATTTTGTTTGCTTAAAGCCTTTGGGGGGTTAATGACCATGTCCCGGATATCCTTGGCATCATTTTACGAAATGGCCACGACCTAAGCACGGGGTGTAGGCGTACACCCGACAGTGCATATATAAATAATACGGTATAACCGCCGGTTTCGGGAATAACTTGCCGCGGGACTATACCATGTGGTGTGTCTATTAATCTTTAACCCGGTATTCAACCCGGGCTACTGAACGTATAACGAACATGTAATTCTTTTACAAGTTTATATATAAATAATTATCCCAAGTTATAAAAATGTTTTGTGCCTTGTGCATTTAAAACAATTTTCTAAACCTTTTCTTAAAGAGTCAGTTAATTGTATTTACCAGTGTAAACTGACGTATTTTCCCAAAAAGGCTAAGTGCAGGTACTACTCGAAATAGGCTGTCCTCTCCTTAGCATCAATAAGAGTCTCGCAAGCTTGGATGCATTTAAATCTGATGAACTATGTTTCCTTTTTATTTGATCCGCCTGTGGATCTTTTTCAACTATTTTGTGATACTTTGATATTACAATTTATTCGGTTGAAATAAATCTATCTTTTGCTTCCGCTGTGCATTTAAAATTGTGGTGTTTGACTATGATGATATCAACTACGTCACGATACTCCCCACCGGGCCCACCGGTAATATGTGGAAATATCAGGGTGTGACAACACATAAAAAAACGATTTGCGATTTGCGAGATAGATTCTAGCGATAATGCGATTGCGAGCGTGTTGACTTACGAAGAGTCTAGCGATTACACGCTTTGAGTTGCAATTAAGATTGTTATGCCTTGCGATGTAGTATAGTGTGTCAAAAATAACCACAATAGTATAATAGGTCTACGTTCCAACTCCACATGGCACTTTCTTCATAGAACTTCAGTTAGCACGGCGATACACCGTCGTGTTTCAATCCATAGGCTTCCATTCCGTGATTAGGTGTCACACTTTGTCAGACATGGTCAAGACACTTATATATAGGAAGTACCAACGGCGTATCCACCACGCTTAACCATGCCCTGAACGTTGAGGCATCATTGAAACTCACTTCGATCTTCGTGCACTAACCAAAATAATCCCGTGTGCACCCGTGATTAATTTGATTCTTGCACGTTTATCGTACCTTATCTCAAGAACGCATAGTAGGGTAAAATACATTATATAGTGCATAGTGCTAGCCTATAGATTGTACGTGAGTATAAGAGAGAAATAGAATCCACATTCGTCTAGAGATAGAATAAGTTTCCACACATAAAAGATATTGACGGTGATAAGTCGTATCATTACAACAACATTAGAAGCAAAATAACGTTGTTGTGGAGTACTTCTGCGGAGACTGCGGTTGTTGCTGAAATTCCTCAAGGTTGCGGTCCTGTGCGACAGTGCTGCGTAAGATGACCATACCAATTGCAATTCATGCAATAGCAACAGTTAGCTTCTGGCAGGTAATGATACGTACACGTGTAAAACAGGGGATGAGTTCCGTTGTAGGCACGTTTCAAGTGAACTGGAGCTGCACGGAGAGGTTCTGGTTGCGACAGTCCAGTTGTTGAAGAGTCTGGGCTCCTGGTCTTTCGTTTACGGTTAGGCTAAGCTTCCTGAGATGATGCAGTGTTGTCGGCAGATTCGTCTGATGATTCGCTGGAGATATCGTCCGAGGAATCTTCAGAAGAATCGTTGGTAGATTCGTTGGAAGAATCGTCGGAAGAATTGGTGATGATTGCTTGATGAGCTTCTTTGACAGGATTCTTGGAGAAAAATTTGTCTAAGGCTCGTTTGCTGTTGATTTATGCGGCCAAGCGGTAGGTTTCTTCGATGGTAGCAGGTCTTGCAGCTTCAACAAAATCGCCCACACACTTAGGCAAGCCGTGAATATACTTCGTGATGGCCCTTTATGATGTGTTGACTTAACTTGGGCAGATTAGGCTAAGCTGTTTGAACCTTGCGGTGTAGCCATTATTGTCACCTTCGACTTGCTTGATTTTCCAAAATTCGTCTTCTAGTTTCTGGACTTCGTGGGGAGGGCAGTACTCTTTCTTCTTGAGCTCTTTCGGCTCATCCCAAGAGAGAGCGTAAGCTGCGGAGATCCCATGTTTGTTTCGTTCGGCGGTCCACCAGTCGAGTGCTCGTGATTGAAATACTCCGGTAGTGCAAGTAGTACGAAAACCATCGGGACACCCACTCTGACGAAGGGTAACTTCGATAGAATCGAACCACTGGAGTAGTTGGGACACACCTCCTTCTCCCGTGAACTCCATCAGGTCACAGGCTTTGAAGTGTTTGTAGAGGAAAGTAGATTGCGGCGCTTCCGTCTTAGAGTCTTCCGAGGCTCGAGGGTTGCTGAGAGAGTGCACTTGAGCAACAATTTGAGGAATGACCTTGGCCACTTCCCTGACCACAAGCGTGGCAATCCTCTTTTCGGCGCTTCATTTGGCTCTTCTCCTGGCTGTTCGTCTTGAGATAGAGTCGTTGGGAGGCATCTAGACAGAGAGAGATAGAGATTTGGAGTGAGATTCGATCATAATGATTGACGTGTGCGTATATATACTTAATTTTGCAATGAATTTACACACGATTTGGTTTTAAATTTATAAAAGTGATTATTACTTTTACATCAAAACACACACGAAAGAGGCAAGTGTACCCCGTCATATATGTAGTAAAGTATCGGTAAGAACCAAGTATCGATCCAAGGAAATGGGCGGAGAAATAATACTAAACCTTTGTCACTAAACTACCGGTAAAAACATAAGTTGTTTTATTTTTAATAAACTAAAGTACGCATAAACAAATACTTATAAAACATAGTAGAAAATAGATAAATAGCCTTGCTTAATACACAACCAAAGTATGTCAACTAAGTCGGTTTTGGCACTAGAAGCATTCGGTCAATTTTCCATTTTAAGACAATTAGTATCCCTTTCGGGAATCCTAACATGACAATCATTCGGAAAGCTAAAACGATAAACACACTTTAACCACCTAAAATTGTTCTTTAATGTGCAATTGATAAATGTCTATGAAAATCTCTTAAAAATAAGTTAGTCATCCGTTAGGAGTTTTCTAACCTCACTTAAACAAGGAAAGCGACACCGATAAACACAATACAACCACCGAGACAAGCATAAACTAGATTAAATCACAACTAAGTTCATTTTACAAATCTTGCACATAAATTCACCAAGATAGCAATTTTGGCCTAAACTACTAACTAAGCTAACAAATCATGGCAAGAATTTATAACGATACCATTTAACCCGTTAAGGTCCTTACGTGACGGCAAGCTTTCTTGATTAACAATAATTACATTTTATTAAACCACTAACCATTTCTAGTATCATGGTGCACACATTTTAACCAAGCTAAACTAGTTAACCAAGTTTAAAGTTTACTAATACAAGATTAATTAAGCTTCATTTTTCAACTATCTTAACTAACCAAATACCAATCATCCAACACAATTACTTATAATCAAGAAATCAATATCAATAACAAGGTTGCAAATTAATCATCAAAGATAATCATAGAAAATACTTCCAAGTGTCATTACAAACAAAAATTAACATACTAATGGCTATAATCAAGCAAGGGATTGTTGTGTTTTTGCCCAAAGGATACAATAATACATAAACATTAATCTAAATGCTTGAAAGATTAACAAAATCATGGAAAGATTAGAAAACCAAACCATAAACAAGCATAAGATTAAGAATCTGGAAGATAACGAAGCTAATCGGCACAATGTGGCTTGAATCCGGGTGAAAGCAGAAGCCTCCGGAGCATGAAAATCGCGAGAATCGCTTCCAAAATGTCCAGAGTTCCGAGCAGAATGTTTCTGCAAGTTTTTATATAATTTCGGTCTCGCACGGTCGTGCATCCTCTCGCACGACCGTTCACTTTTTGCAATTATTGGAGGTATGGTGCACCATACCGCATGACGTCACAGATCTTGACCGGTCTTCGGTATCGCACGACCGTTCTTCTTGAGGCACGACCGTTCGTTTCCGGGTTCTTGTTGCACGAACAACAACACTGGTCGTTCAGTTCCGGTGTTTGGCTGGTCATCGCATCTGCACGGGGTGCAACTAACCGAACGACCGTGCGTCACCGGGATTGCCTTACACGCCGGGTCGCACCCTCGTTCATTATCGGGCTAGGCTGGTTTTGTCGGAGATGCACGGTCGTTCCATAGGTGGCACGACCGTTCCATTCGCCCAGGTCAGAATTCTAACAGAATGTTCGCAGCTTTGTCGTTTCGTCCGGAAATTCCTCGTTTTCGCTATCATCTTGTCTGGTATGTTGTTTTAGGCCTGTAAACAAAAGTATACATTATTAAGTATCCGAATGACGGTTTTACGGCCGAAAACGCATAAAATGGGGATAAAATGGGGGACTAAAATATGTGTAAATTAGCGAATATCAATTCTCCCCACACTTGAACCTTGCTTTTCCTCAAGCAAGCTAAACTAAAATGCAATAAAAGATAGAATCAAACAAGAACGATAATTTACACACTATTTAATGAAATAACTACAAACGGTTAGCCGGTTTTTTGAAAGACAACATCAAAAGAATCAAACCCAACAAGCATATGCAAATATGTGGCGATAACCAAAAAGCCGTGACTTCACTTTCAATTGACATAACATGATAATCATCACACAACTCACAATGTTCACACACACTCGTTTTATTTATGAAACATACATAAAATGTGTATGTGCAAACACTCAATGCCTCGTCAATGAAATGTGTAATATCATAAGCTTGTCATAAGATCTCGTCTCCACCAACTAACATGCGAAAAAGTGTAAATCAAGAGGTCTTTACGGGGTGTAACGTTAGGCTTGGGCGAAGGGTATGGAAATGGATATATAAAGTGACGAAATGGTTAAAACTCAATAGTTACGTTTAACAAGCGCAATACAACAAAACTATACAAACAAACGCCTTAAAAAGGCGACTTATGCGACAACGAGCTCATAAACAAGATTTCATCATTTTATCAATCAAAATTGCTCGAATTTTGTTTACTTCACCCTATTTTAGGGTGTTTTATTTTCTGTTTTTTTTTTCAATACTAAAGGATTTATACAATGAAACATAAACTATAACAAGCACTAGTTAAACGATTATTTTGACCGAGTTTCAACACTAAAAGGTTTAAAACATAAAAAGGCTAAATATGGCTAAGTGGGCGATAATATTGGGTAGACAAAGGTAAACGGGAAGGCTCGACATGGTTAATCCTAAAGAGTAACGTAAGGTTTACGGGAAACACAACACAAAGAACAAGGTTAACAACAAAGGGGTAATCTAAGTGCCTCTATCACTTCTACACAATTCCGCAAGTTCATGGTCTTAACAAGCATACTAGTGACAAGTTCTAAATTACACATGACATCCGGCTCACTCCTACATCTGAAATGAACAAGTATATAACAATTTCAAGGCTCAAACATGCTCACGTAACTGAAGGGATGGGTAAAAGTATGAAAACTATCATGCAAGTCTTTCTTTGTTTGTCACGCTTTCCGGTTTTCTTTTCAAAATTTATTTTGCTTGTCGAGTTTTTATCAAGGCCGAAGCTTTCTAAAACACAACCAACTGGTTTATTTACTAAAATATAAACAAAATACAGATATTTTTGAATGATTTTTCTGATTTTTTTTAGAGAGGACAAACAAAGTTAACAAAGTTAACCCCCTCCCCACACTTGAACTTCGCATTGTCCCCAATGCGAAACCCGTAATATAGAGAAAAAGGATAATAGTACTCCCCTCAAGATGATTTCTGATGAAACGAGACTTCCAAGTTGTGTCTGTCGTGTGCTCCGGTCAAAGACTTGATAGCCAAAATCTGCATATACGTCACAAGGTACAACAAAACATAACAGAAATAAAGTAAACACAAATAAACCATAATTTACATAAATAAACTACTAAAATCCAAACATGACAAGACATAAAAAGTAAAGTGTCTGAAAATAAAGCGTACATAACCGGGGGTGTTTGACATAACAACCAAAATGAACACCCCAAAATAAACAAAGTACGGAAATAATAAAACCACAAACGACCAACTCCACCGACTAACTACTCGTCGTCACCATCATCATCTCTCATGAAGGACGGGCCCGTATCTCCATAACCAGGTGGGTTCCACGGTGGGAACTGTGGGGGATGCTGAAAGTAGTCGGGATATGCATGATGCATCTCCTCGAATAGGTATGAAAATCCAGCACTCACCCCCTGGTACAAACTGTCCTGGTTCGTCCTGATCTGATCCTGAGTAGCCCTAATCTGATCCTGACTAGCCCTGATCTGGTCCTGACTAGTCCTAATCTGGTCAATATAAACCCCATGCTGCTCCTGATTAACCTGCATTTGTTGGAACTGCTGGTAAAACTCAAGGTAAGAGGGAATGCCCTCGGGCCACTCCTGGTGGTGGTATCCATGGTGCTGCGGCGAATGTGGTGGTGTGTGTGGCTGGTGCTGCTGCTCCTGATGCGGCTCCCCCATTTCTTCATCCTCATCCTCTGCTTCAGCCGGAGGCAACGGGTCCCAGACCTCATTGTTTAGACCCCTCAATCTATCCCCGCGATCCAGCTCAGCTATCAACCCCATGGCTTTCAATGACCGAATATCCACATACACACCTTCGGTCACCAGAGTGAGACTCTCAAGCACCTCATCAGTCATCAAACCTAAGTTGTAGGCAATTTCGGTCACATATTGACCGCCGTGTATCTGACTGTTGGGTGTCCTACCTGAGCACTTCACAAAGTATTCAGCCATCCTTGCGGCTAGGTTGATTTGTACTCCATCAACCAGCGCGTACAGAAAGTTCAAATCGGGCGTTGGACAGTTTCCCAAACTGTCCATGCGGCCGCAAATGGTGTGGCTAAACACATGATGCATCACTTGAACCAAAGGGTCTTTCAACCGGGAAGCTTTAGACATTCTCGGGTTATAAGGGCCTCCGACTGCATTTTGGGCCCAAAACGCGACCCGTGCTTCATCAGATGGAAAGGTAAACTGCTCCGTGAAGAATTCGGAATCCATGTCTTCTCTCGTGTAAATTCCAAGCCTCCTACCCAATCGACCTACTGACCAAGTGTGCCATTGTCCACCCAACCTGAAAGTTATCCGCTCCTTGTAGCGGAATTTTGGCCTTCTATGAGCAATTGGTTTTTCGTAGGCATATGTGGAGAAGAACTCTATTGTTGGCTCAAGATAAATGGGGCGGCTGATAGAGACAGGATTCGCAAGTGGGATGGTGAGCATGTTTTCAAGTCTGTCATACTGATTTAGCTCCCTCATAACCTCCCAATCCAGCCTCCGGGGGACTCCGAACTGCCCTCGCCTTCTCCATAAGGCGTCACGTCTCGGGATACAAAGAGCTTCTTTCTCATCATCGGGGTTAAATTGCAAGAAAGGATGGTCCATCTGTATGAGGAATATCGTTAGAAAAGCGGGAACAGGAGAAATTTCACTCAAAAACAGCAGAACATGCAATTATGAAGATTCTGTTATTCTGATCTGGGCCTGTCGCATGGACGTGCGACGAGGCGCACGGTCGTGCGTCACCGAGAACGAGCAAGCTGGCCGGAATTTGTCGAATCTGCATGGCGTGCAACCAACGGCACCACCGTGCATCACCGAGCCAACAGGAATCCATCGTGAACAACCGGCAAGGCACAACCGTTCCATACGAGGAACGTCCGTGCAACTCGATTCTGCAGATTTCGAACCCCTGAACTTTGAACAGCCTGATTTTTGCAAAATTTCAACGAGTTTTTATGCAGACAGGGGTCGGAAAGTCAACCGGGTGTTCACGAGATATGAGATTCTTGCAAGGGCTAGGGTTTCGCTTGTATTTATGAAGGGAACCCTAAAAAGCCTTGAAGAATCAGATGAATCTAACCTAGAAAGCAAAGAAATAGAAAATCTACAAGAAGGAACGTACCGTGCGATGAAGTGTGTGAAACCGTGCGAAAAACCGTACGATGAGAGGCGAAATTGCTCTGGAACGGCCGTCTGCAGTTAGGGTTCGCGAATTGTGAATGGGGGCTACAAATGAGGGTATTTATATTACCAAATGACCAAATTGCCCTCAGCCTCATGCACGGTCGTGCGTCACCGACATCGCTCAAACCCAGCACGCTGTTCTCGGAGATGCACCGGGGGTGCGACTCGTCGTGCAAGCCAGCTCGCAAACGCACGGTCGTGCGACTCACGGCACGGTCGTGCAATAGCTGCAGATCAGTTTTTTCTGCATAAGTTATTTCCAGCAACTGTTTTCGCCGTTTTTCGCCATTTTTTCAACACGCAAACTGTTTAATCAATATTGCAACATAGAACCTTCGCCCGGCACGTCTAAAAATTGTACAAACTAACGTAAACTACCAAACACACCTAAATTACGCTAAAACTAGAAAAACACATAAAAAGACGATACTACCCCTAAAGCGTAAAATACGCTCTTGCTACATTTTTGGTCCGCGAGTCAGTAGAGTAGACTCTCTCCTCCCCACACTTATGATGTGTGCGGGGTTTGGAGCTCGATGACCTCCACCGCCGACTCACTCGGCCCAGCAACGTACAACTTCAACCGATGTCCATTTACTTTGAATGTAACGCCATCTGCGTTCTCTATTGCAACAGTACCATACGGAAATACCTCTTTAACTGTGTATGGTCCTGTCCAACGTGAATGAAGCTTCCCTGGAAATAAGTGCAGTCTTGAATTGTAAAGAAGAACAAGATCACCCGCTTGGAATTCTTTGTGGTCCTTCAAGCGTTTGTCGTGAAATTTCTTTGTGCGCTCTTTGTAGAGAACGGAGCTCTCATAAGCTTGTTGTCGCAGCTCCTCCAATTCATGGATCTGGAGAAACCGGGCTTCACCTCAAGTTTTCAAGTCCAGATTCGCGGTTTTCAAAGCCCACATAGCTTTATGCTCCAATTCTACCGGTAAATGGCATGCTTTTCCGTATACCAACCTAAAGGGAGTGGTCCCTATAGGGGTCTTGTAAGTTGTACGGAATGCCCATAATGCCTCATCGAGTTTGTCCGACCACTCCTTGTGGTTTGCACCAGCAGACCGCTCAAGGATGCGCTTTAGCCCTTGGTTAGTAACTTCCACCTACCCGCTCGTCTGCGGATGATAGGGCGTGGACAAACGGTGATGCACACCGTAACGGGACAAAGCCTTTTCAAGCTGTGTATTACAGAAATGAGTCCCTCTGTCACTAATAAGCGCTTTCGGAGCACCAAATCGGGCGAACAAACTTTTCAAGAATCTCACGACCACCCTAGCGTCATTTGTGGGTAAGGCCTGTGCCTCTGCCCACTTTGATACATAGTCAACTGCGACCAGGATGTACTTGTTACCTCGTGAGGGGGGAAACGGTCCCATGAAGTCTATCCCCCAAATTTCAAAGACTTCACATACCTGTATCCAGTTTTGGGGCATTTCGTCGTGTGCCGATATATTCTTCGCCCTCTGACAGGCATCGCACGCTTTTACCCAACTCTGCGCATCACGAAAAATAGTAGGCCAATAAAACCCGGAATCCAACACCTTCTTGGCGGTGAAATTGGCTCCGTGGTGGCCTCCGGTAGGTCCCTCATAACAATGACGCAGAATATCGATCGCCTCTTTCCCAAAAACACATCTTTTGATCACCTGATCAGCACCCACAATGAATAAGAAAGGATCGTCCCAAATGTAGTACTTGACATCCGAAAAGAATTTCCTCTTTTGTTGGTGAGTCAACCCTTTTATCAGAATCCCGCAAGCAAGATAGTTCGGATAGTCGGCGAACCAAGGTGACTCATCGCATATCTCAACACCCATCAACAACTCGTGTGGGAAATTGTCATTGATTGAATCCCAACATGAGTCCTCGATGTCTCCATGCTCTAACCGAGATAGATGGTCAGCCGCTACATTTAACGCACCCTTTTTGTCTTGGATTTCTATATCAAACTCTTGCAGCAACAGGATCCATCTGATTAGACGCGGTTTAGCGTCCTGTTTGCTGAAAAGATATCTGATGGTTGCGTGATCAGTATACACAACGGTTTTCGAAAGCACCAAATACGATCTAAATTTGTCAAATGCGAAAACAACTGCCAAGAGCTCCTTTTCAGACGTGGTGTAGAGCTCCTGAGCGTCGTGAAGAGTCTTGCTCGCATAATAGATTGGGTGAAAGTGTTTTTCCTTCTTTTGACCCAGAACGGCCCCTATAGCGTAATCGCTTGCGTCGCACATAATTTCAAATGGCAGACTCCAGTCAGGTGCAACTAAAATAGGGGCCTCAATCAACTTTTTCTTGAGAAGGTCAAAAACCCTCAAGCAATCATCTCCAAATATGAACGGAGCGTCTTTCTCCAAGAAACGGGTCATGGGTCTAGCGATTTTTGAAAAATCTTTGATGAATCGCCTGTAGAACCCCGCATGACCAAGAAAGCTCCGTATCGCTCTCACAGAGGTGGGAGGCGGAAGTCATGAAATAACGTCGACTTTAGCTGGATCGACTGCCATACCAGCATGAGAAATCTTATGCCCCAGAACTATGCCCTCTTTCACCATAAAGTGGCATTTTTCCCAGTTCAGGACTAGATTCGTCTCCTCGCACCTCTTCAACGTCTTTTTCAAATTTTCCAAACAATGATCGAAGGAATCCCCAAATACCGAAAAGTCATCCATGAAAACCTCCATGGAATCCTCGATCATATCATGAAAAATTGCAACCATACATCTTTGGAAGGTTGCTGGTGCATTACACAACCCAAAAGGCATACGCCTGTAGGCGAATGTGCCGAAGGGGCAGGTAAAGGTAGTCTTCTCCTGATCCTCAGGAGCTATAGGAATTTGGAAGTACCCAGAGAACCCGTCCAAGAAACAGTAATACAACTTCCCCGACAGACGTTCTAACATCTGATCGATGAATGGAAGTGGAAAGTGATCCTTACGAGTAGCATCGTTGAGTTTGCGGTAGTCAATGCAAACTCACCACCCAGTGACAGTACGGGTAGGAATTAGTTCATTCCTATCATTTGAGACTACAGTCATACCACCTTTCTTGGGTACAACTTGCACTGGACTCACCCACACAGAGTCGGATATAGTATAAATCATCCCGGCATCCAACAACTTAATCACCTCCTTCTTCACCACGTCCTGCATATTTGGATTTAAACGCCTTTGATGCTGTGCACACGGTTTGTACTCGTCTTACATCAGAATCTTGTGAGTACAAAAAGAAGGATTGATGGCTTTGATATCCATGATTTTCCATGCAATGGCTCTCTTATGAAGTCTCAGAACCTCAAGAAGCTGATTTTTCTCATCCTTTTCCAATGATGCCGAAATTATAATCGGCAAGCGACGCTCCTCGTCAAGAAATGCATACTCGAGATGTGGCGGGAGTTCTTTCAACTCCAAAGACGGTGGATCTTCAACCAACGGTTTTGCTTTCTCTTCTTCTACATGGCCAATTTCTAGAAACCTCTCCGGACTCTGGGAACCATCGCCAATCTGATAGACTGGCTGCTCGAAATCGTGGCCCTCATGCGTAATGCCAATCAGGTCCCCACACGACAAACGTGTGTCCGAATCAATCTCGTCAACGGTACCTTGAAAATGAGAGCACACACATGCATCGACAATGTCGACATAGTAAAGCTTGTCATCGTGAATTTGCGGATGCTGCATCGATCTTTTGATATCGAATGTCACGTGCTCGTCATTCACTCGGAGCGTGATTTGGGCAGCTGCCACATCAACAATCGTCCTCGTAGTTTTGAGGAACGGGCGTCCAAGTATCAAAGATACTCTTGAATATTCGTCCATGTCAAGAATAACAAAATCCACGGGGAAAACAAATTTATCGATTTTTACAAGCATGTTTTCCACAAATCCACGCGGATACTTGATTGAACGGTCTGCCAACCGAATGCTCATCCTAGTAGGTGACGGCTCACCCAGATCCAGTTTAGTAAAAACCTTATATGGCATAAGGTTGATACTCACTCCCAAGTCAGCCAACGCATGGCTAACAGACATGTTTCCAATCAAACACGGGAGCGTAAAACTACCCGGATCTCCCATTTTCGTGGGCAGACGGTTTTGTATAACGGCAGAACAAGTTTCATTCATCACCACACATGAAATATCCTCGAGCTTCTGTTTATTTGAGAGGATGTCCTTAAGGAATTTCGCATACTTTGGCATCTGGGCCAAGGCTTCAACAAATGGTATATTAATGTGTAGTTGCTTAAACAACTCAAGGAACTTACCGTATTGTTCGTCATTCTTCTGCTTCTTCAGCCTGCCTGGATAAGGTACTACGGGAGTGTAATCTTTGACCGGCTCCTGGACTTGTGCTGTACTTGCTGGGCGTAGCCTGGCTTGCACCTCGTCCGGTGTGTCAGTCAGGACCGCTTCAGTGATCGGTGATGAGTCCGCTATGACGGGTCCGGTAGTTTTTCCACTCCTGGTCATGATCGCATTCACATGCCCACCCGGGTTTGGTTCTGTATTGCCCGGAAGACCACCCTGGGGTCTTTTTGGCATCATCTGCGCTAGCTGACCAACCTGATTCTCAATATTTACCTCGTGGGAAAGAAAACGATCCTCGCTCTGTTGGTAGCATTTTTCAGCCAACTGATTCGCACTCGAGGAGCTAGTAAGAAGCTGAGCCATCATGTCCTCCAGCTTGGAACTAGACTGAGGGGCCTGCTTCTGGGAACTACTCCCAGTGCCCTGATTCTGATACGAATATGGACGCTGTTGGTAAGGTTGGTTATATTGCTGGAACTGCTGACCCTGACCCTACTGGGGCGCTGGAGCGCGCTGAGTAAATCCTAATGGGTTTTGATTACCCGTATTCGCTCGCCACCCAAAATTTGGGTGATTTCTCCAACCGGGATTATAGGTGTTGTTGTACCGGTTGTTTTGCGGCCTCACCTGATTACTCACAAAATCTACTTCTTCGTGGCCCTCATACATGACTCCCTGAAAGCATGCACCAGGCTCATGTGACACTCCACACTGGTCACATCCTGAGCCAGCCTGCGCAAACATCTGGGACCTGTCGAATTTCGATGCAAGAGCCGAGATTTGTGCAGTAATGGTCGTATAGTCGTCTACAGCATGAACTCCTCCTCAGGGCGCTGATGATGATGATGTAGCCCGACCTCTATCTCCTTCGCGATGAGAGCTAGACTTCAACACAGCTTTTTCAATGATATCATAAGCCTAATTTGGCATCTTCGTTCCTATTTCGCCTCCTGCATTCATGTCTAATCGCTCTTGTGTATTGTAGCTAAGCCCTTGATAGAACATCAAGACCAGCTGTCTCTTGGAGAAACCATGATGGGGAACATCAAGTAACAGATCCTTAAATCTCTCCCAAGCCGTGTGCAACGACTCTCCCTCATCTTGGCGAAATGTCACAACTCGATTTCTTAACTTGGTTGTCTTCTCAGGTGGAAAATATTTTTGCATAAACAGCTCCGCCAACCCATTCCAGGTCCTGATAGACCCAGCTGGTAGTGACATAAGCCATGCTCTGGCTTTTTCACGCAATGAGAATGGAAACAACCTTAACCTAACAGCATCCTCCGAAACATCTCTAATCTTAAACGTGGAACAAACTTGGAGAAAAGCCGTTATATGTCGTCCGGGATCCTCGTGTTCACGCCCATCAAACTGCACTGAATTCTGCACCATATTAATAATACTAGATTTAATTTCAAAAACAGGTGCATCTATAGTAGGTCGTAGGATACTCGGCTCCAGGCCCGTCGCTCCAGGCTGATTTGATTCATTCAAAGGTCGCTCATCGTCTGCCATAATTGTGTTCCCTGCTTCCCCTGAGCCCTCGGCTTCAGCGGGTACCACCTGCTCCTGCTCACCAGCTGCGAGCAGTAGCCCAACCGCACGCCCTCTCGCACGAAGACGTCTCCTTATATCGCGCTCGGGTTCGTCTGACGGTTCAACAACTTCTGGAGCGGGGATCAAGAACATCAACCTGCAAACGAAAAATCGACACAATGAATATTTTATTAAAATAATAATGCTGTTTTTTTTTTTTGGCTGAAAAGAAACAGAATATTATTTTAAATGGGCTGAAAATTTTATAAAAATCCGAAAATGGGCCCAAAATTTTATAAAAATCAACACAATCAAAATAATCGAATCGGCTAGTATAAAAATGATTTTTAGGAGCCGAAAACTCAAAGAATAAATAAATAATAAATCCGGAAAAAAAACTAAATGGAACAAAAATTTACAAGTGTACAAAAATAAACTCAAAAATGAATAAATGAATTAAAAGCAAGAAATATTAACAAATAAATAATCAAGAAAATATGCACAAATATTAACAAATACATACACCGATAAAACAATGACTCGGGTCGTTCCAAAAACTCGCCATTTCCCCGGCAACGGCGCCAAAAACTTGACGTGTGCGTATATATACATAATTTTGCAATGAATTTACACACGATTTGGTTTTAAATTTATAAAAGTGATTATTACTTTTACATCAAAACACACACGAAAGAGGCAAGTGTACCCCGTCATATATGTAGTAACGTATCGGTAAGAACCAAGTATCGATCCAAGGAAATGGGCGGAGAAATAATACTAAACCTTTGTCACTAAACTACCGGTAAAAACATAAGTTGTTTGATTTTTAATAAACTAAAGTAAGCATAAACAAATACTTATAAAACATAGTAGAAAATAGATAAGTAGCATTGCTTAATACACAACCAAAGTATGTCAACTAAGTCGGTTTTGGCACTAGAAGCATTCGGTCAATTTTCCATTTTAAGACAATTAGTATCCCTTTCGGGAATCCTAACATGACAATCATTCGGAAAGCTAAAACGATAAACACACTTTAACCACCTAAGATTTGTTCTTTAACGTGCAATTGATAAATGTCTATGAAAATCTCTTAAAAATAAGTTAGTCATCCGTTAGGAGTTTTCTAACCTCACTTAAACAAGGAAAGCGACACCGATAAACACAATGCAACCACCGAAACAAGCATAAACTAGATTAAATCACAACCAAGTTCATTTTACAAATCTTGCACATAAATTCACCAAGATAGCAATTTTGGCCTAAACTACTAACAAATCATGGCAAGAATTTATAACGACACCATTTAACCCGTTAAGGTCCTTACGTGACGGCAAGCTTTCTTGATTAACAATAATTACATTTTATTAAACCACTAACCATTTCTAGTATCATGGTGCACACATTTTAACCAAGCTAAACTAGTTAAGCAAGTTTAAAGTTTACTAATACAAGATTAATTAAGCTTCATTTTTCAACTATCTTAACTAACCAAATACCAATAATCCAACACAATTACTTATAATCAAGAAATCAATATCAATAACAAGGTTGCAAATTAATCATCAAAGATAATCATAGAAAATACTTCCAAGTGTCATTACAAACAAAGATTAACATACTAATGGCTATAATCCAGCAAGAGATTGTTGTGTTTTTGCCCAAAGGCTACAATAATACATAAACATTAATCTAAATGCTTGAAAGATTAAAAAAATCATGGAAAGATTAGAAAACCAAACCATAAACAAGCATAAGATTAAGAATCTGGAAGATAACGAAGCTAATCGGCACAATGTGGCTTAAATCCGGGTGAAAGCAGAAGCCTCCGGAGCCTGAAAATCGCCAGAATCGCTTCCAAAATGTCCAGAGTTCCGAGCAGAATGTTTCTGCAAGTTTTTATATAATTTCGGTCTCGCACGGTCGTGCATCCTTTCGCACGATCGTTCACTTTTTGCAATTATTGGAGGTATGGTGCACCATACCGCATGACGTCACAGATCTTGACCGGTCTTCGGTATCGCACGACCGTTCCTCTTGAGGCACGACCCTTCGTTTCCGGGTTCTTGTTGCACGGACAACAGCACTGGTCGTTCAGTTCCGGGGTTTGGCTGGTCATCGCATCCGCACAGGGTGTAACTAACCGAACGACTGTGCGTCACCGGGATTGCCTTGCACGCCAGGTCGCACCCTCGTTCATTGCCGGGTTGGGCTGGTTTTGTCGGAGATGCATGGTCGTTCCATAGGTGGCACGACCGTTCCATTCGCCCAGGTCAGAATTCTAACAGAATGTTCGCAGCTTTGTCGTTTCGTCTGGAAAGTCCTTGTTTTTGCTATCATCTTGTCTGGTATGCTGTTTTAGGCCTGTAAACAAAAGTATACATTATTAAGTATCCGAATGACGGTTTTACGGCCGAAAACGCATAAAATGGGGATAAAATGGGGGACTAAAATATGTGTAAATTAGCGAATATCAATGATTTTGAGTTTGCGATGCGATTGAGCGTGATCAAAACTTGTTGCGAGTAATATAATAGACTTCACATAGGAGCCACATAGGAGACACGAGATTCCTAAGTTCTCACACAATTGATTTGCTTGTATATATATAATTAGTTGTAGTTTGTACTTACACACACACATGCCGGGGGTAGTATGCGCGAGAACGCGATGAAGAGGGAGAGAGCGAGAGCGAAAACGAGCAATTAGACATTAGTTTTGTTGCGAACATTCGGTTTTCGTTTTAGATTGCGATGGTTGTGCGAGTTGTGCGGTTACGAAAGTAGGGAGCGAAAATTGATAAATCGAGAAATCGATAAAGCGTAAAGTTTTAAATTGTAAGCACATAAGCGTAAATAGGGTCCATAAAGCGTAAAATCGTCGAGTCGTATGCTAGAAAAAAATAGGTAGAGTGCCTCGGGTGTTTAGGCGTCGGCTACCCAAGGTAACCCAACTATACCCAACAAGTTCGTGCACGCGCGTTGCCCTAGAAGACTCATGCTTCCGCTGGGATGCCGCTCATGGCATTCGTCTTCCTAGTCAGCGCGTGGCTCGAGTTATCGTTATAGCCGAGTCCTTGGTGAGAGCTTTTGAAAATTATTTTAGAGGGTGGAACGGTTTATTAAGATACGGGTTTCACCCCTGCCTTAACAACTTCGTTCCTAATTGTGGTTATGCTCTTCGAATAAATTCGTGAGTTCCACTAGATTTCGAAATGGAGACTTTCGTCGAGATGTGGATGTCACTCCTAGCTTGATGAAAGGTTCTCGTGCTAGAAAAATGCGCTGAGTGAGCGATCTAATCGAGAGTTCTTGGTTTTCACGCCTGATCTCGACTGGATCACTCGGTTGTGTTATGCGAGTATTTTAGAAAACGTGTGTATTGTGTTGGCCTTAGGAAAGGCTAAGTAACATTCCAGCCTTAGGAAAGGCTCTTCGTGTGAAATTGTAGTATGCGGTGTTCACGCGAAGTTGTAGTTTTTAACGGATTCGAACGAGAGTATCCAGTAGGCCCGTGCAAATCCTACTAAGTTCGCACGAGTCGGCCCGCTGGTACTTAGACTATAGACTAGGTCGTTTCTAAGACATCGACCCGGACTAGGTCGAGTCTTGCCTAATTCCCTATAGTTATGGCTCTGATACCAATCTGTCACACCCCAACTGATGGCGGAATCATCGGGGCGCGGCACTAGGCGAATCAGATTGTTCAATATAATCCATATCAACTAAATTGCGACAGTATTTAATGCGTTCATTATCTCATACTAATAAACAAGTACAATCACATAAGCTGTCACGAATTTTCATGTTCTCTCAAACAATACAAATCCGACAACCTAGATTTTATGTGTGTTTCTAGACTTCCTAGCTTGATTTGATGTAGACTGCGACTAAACCTGCAACATACGTTAAAAACAACGTCAATACAAAAGTATTGGCGAGTATACAAGTTTTGATAGAGTAGCATAAATAGATAAAAAGTGTTGCGAATTACCAAATACATAAACGAGATACCTCAACATACATGCATTTAAGACCGATACTACCAGCTAAGTCACTCTAACTGCGATTGCTATTCATCCTAACTAGACCAGTCGAGTGCTATAGTACTATACTAGTTAAGGCGAGACCTCGCGAGTATAAGTCCTAACACATATGTAACTAGCATCACGTATAAATATGCATAACAGTCATTCGTAAGTGATAAACGGTTTGATTGAATATTTCACTTAATAAGTTTGATTTGATAGAAACGTATGTTACACCCAAAATGCGATAAAAAGGGGTTCGAGTATACTTACAGTTGGTGCTCAGTAAGTAAACACAACTTGGTTGGATTGAAGGGAACGCGTCTGAGAATAGCCTGATTACAGATTGAACCGGAATCACCCTGGTCCGATTAGTTAACTGTCCGTAACGGTTGTTCATGCTTAACCTGAAATCGGTTGTCTCTTTAGACAGAATCAGACTTGGAACCAACACTTCACTTAGAATGAGTAGAAGATCGTAATGAGCTCTGATTCCATCGGTTTTGAGTGCATTGAGTGTAAAAGAGTTGAAAAAGTTTCTTTCAATCCCTTTATCATTGAAGTGTCTAGATCTATGCGAAATCGTAGTGAAATCATGTGGAAATCCTTAAGATCTGAGTTATTCTTGGTGGAATGAGGCAAACATTTGAAGTTCATAAGAATTCCATGATGACCTCACCCTAGAACACCTCAAATCCATTGATTTCATGGTTAAAAGTTAAGATTCAAAGGTGAAAAAGATGAAGAAGTGTGTGTGGATCAAAGAAGTACAAGATTTGAGTTGTAAACTTACAAGAATCGCGAGGAATCGAGAGGAAAAGCCCCAAAAGCGTGTTGGTCGAGTGAGAGCTGTCACATCACTGTTCAAATGATGTGACAAGTGCTATTTATAGGTGAAGTGGAGTGAAGGGGAAGAAGTGCAACGGATCGGATGGCTGTCCGATATCCGATCGGGTGGCTGTCCGATCGGGTGGTAATCCGATCGGATGGCCACCCGATCGAGTGGTCACTCGATCGGTGGTCTCCGGCGAATGGCGTTTCGATGTTTCATTTTGTTCGTTATGCGTCGCGATTGTTTGGTTACACATTTTCATACCCATATTCATATATTTATTATAATTAGTCACATAGGGTCGTATATACATATCCATATCTCAAATCCTGCGATAATCGAGTTACGCGTGCCTGCGAGTGCGTTTTCTTGAGTATTGAGTTGCACTGCGACACATCACGGCTATCAAGGAGGGTAGAATTGGTCCTCACTTGACATCTTCGTGGTTGTCAGCAGGTGCAATGTGATGTGATAGCGATAAAGTATGCGTAATATGCAAAAATACTACGAAATAACGATGTATGCGATATAGCTACACTATGATCCGAATATCTGGTGCTAGGCGTAACGAGTGTAATGAGTAGTAACAACGCACGAACGTGCGGGTTGTTACACTTACATACTCCTTCTTAACTGTTGCAATTAATTTTGACCAACACTGTATCAGTCATAAAGTACTGCATTTATAGACTCCCCATGACTAATGATATGATATCTTCAATCTTCTTTTAGCAAGACTTGATCTTCCTGGCAGTGGATAGTAATCTTCAACCATTCTAATTAAAGACTTGTTGTCAATCTTGTTTCTTCATAAATCCACCAATTACCTGATGCCTTTCATCTTCGATCTCCGCCTCAAGGTAAGAAGCTCCAAATTAATACGAGAATCCAATTAACAAACAATCTTGGAAAGAGGACCAAGAAACACTAATTATCTCTACTATAATCAGCTTATGATAAAGGTTCAATCTTCAACTAATCATCCACCTAACAATCAGCTTCATCACGGACAAACTCGACTAAACCACAAACATACTTAACAAAAATCAACCACACATATGCTTGCTCATTTTTGCATCATGTATTCAACATTCTTGAACCGGTAAGATCAACCCCAATTAATTTCAATATCGTAACATGAGATTGTATCCTTAGTGTACCATAGGCATTTTGTTCTTATAAAAAAACAATTAATTTTTAAAATTTTCACTTCCTCTTTTCTTTGCAAAAACTCTCGAAAACAACAAATTTCCTCCTTTTCTCTTTCAATCTCCAAACTCTAAACTTAATACGGTCCACGAATCACCAAATCATTATGTCCCCCGTAGAGTTATAATCATATGGCCCAAATGTAAACAACAACCCCCGGCCTAATATTCTCGCGGTCTATTAATCGATCATGAACGCCCGACTCGAAAATATCCTCGAAAACTACTATCACCAAACTTTTCTCAAACACTCGTCTCCTCATTCCGAACAAAATCCATTGTTACGTGCGAAAGTCGTATACGATAAAATATACAAAATTTAAAGTCAACTCCATGTTGAATAAAATTTTAATCAAACTGCAGATGAAAATAAGTACGTCACAATTGAATATCCAAGATTATATAAGATACTATATTTTAAAAGATATAAAAGAAAAAAAACAAAATATGTTTAAAAGTAATTGTGTTATTAAATAATAAAATATAAAAGGATGCTTTGATGATGTACTTGCACCTTTATTCTTTACTGAGCCTATTCACGTTGGTTGCTTTTTTGCTTTTTGTTAGTAATCTATTTTGAGCATGTTGTTACATACAAATATGGACAATAGACACACTGTCAACAATCATGGTTGTTAACGAAATGGTCTTTTATTTAACACTAAACACATTTATTTGTTTTTTAAGCTGCATATAGAACAAATATATTTCGAGTAAAATAATACATGTGTTTTATATCTAAAAAAAGAAAAAGAGTTTAGATTAAAATACAGGACATATTAAAAAAAAGAATTAAAAAAAACAGACGAGAGACATGAGTATTCAAGTCACATGGCAAATACTGAATATTTTAGAAAAGTTAGGTTGACGTTTTAAGCTAAGTGTGTAACCAGCTGAGTCGAGCTCGAGTTTGTATAAAGCCTGAGAGCGGCTCGCTTAATTTAAGAGAACTTTAGCTTTACTCATTTCGAGCTGTATGTCAAAGACTCGAGATTACGAGCTTTATGTCAAAGATACGAGATTAACATGTTTATAACTTTTAATCTCCAACTAACTATTTGTCATTTATTAATTATCATAGCCTTTCATGTACATACACAATACATACATAACTATTATTAGTTAAGTTTTTACTTTATTTTAGCAAATCAATACCTTAAAGATAGAATATAACTAAGGGGTTGTTTGTTTATCTTTTAATGAGACTCTTAATGGTTCAGACCTCTTATTGGTTCAGCACTTAATGGTTTAGACTGTTTGTTTCACGAGCAGATGTCTGAATGGTTCAGGCATTTGCCTCTGAATGGTTAAGTATTATACAGAGTCGAATGGTTAACACCTCTAATCTGAATTGGTCGGACATTTGCCTCTGAACGGTTAAGCATTATACACCCTCTTAATAGTTCAGACCTCTTAATGGTTCAGCACTTAATGATTCAGACATTTTACTGGTTCAGCACTTAACCATTCAGATGTTGCCAAACAGCCCCTAAAAGAACCAATAAAACATTTTTCATAAATACTTTAATTGAATATACAATAGTTCTTTATTCTAACTTATAAACAAAAAGAAAATTGTTAAGAGACATTAGACATTAAAAATAAAGGACACGAATGGTATGTTTCATTGACTCACACTTGTGCTTTCAAGATGGTGGTGTTGTTTTCTTACATGTATGATGAAAAGTTACATTACAATGTATTTCCCAACATTACATGTTACTCACCTTGTCCTTGTTGCCCAATTTATGATATAAATTGCATGGCCTACCACACAAGATGTAGAAACCACTCGTCTTAAGTGATGGGCTCAGTCAATGGGCTTTTAAGGCCCACATTTATATTTCTCAAGCATTCTTGTACTTGTGTCTACACATGGTACATTTTGTTTCACCTTATTGTCATTATTGTATATTTACTTTCTTTGACTAAATAATACTTAAAAGTACATGTAAATAAACCAATTAGATGGTAACATATGAATTCTGAGATGTAACTTTCAGTACTTGTTTAAGTTAATTAGTTGAATTATAATAAACTAAATATTATATATTTATATTTATATTTATATTTGTATTTATTCCAATATATATACACACATTATGAATTTGATATTCAGCTTGAACTAATACAAAAATAAAAAGAAATAAATTCGTTTGAAAACAATCTAACCCGATTCAAAGGGTTATGCATAGTAACGTCATGATCTCGAGATCTATGAATGTAGTTTTTAAAAAAACTTGGTTTTGCTATTCAAAAAGGGTAGAGGCGCAGCTTGTTGCCTATTTACCTTCTATTTTGATGTAATCAAGTTATATATATTATTAAAAAGAAAAAAATGAGATGAATTGACGATACTGATTTCAGTTTTTTTAGTTGATTAGAATAAGAAACGTCCTTTCTTATATGTATAATTACAAATGGTATAGAGTGATTACCCCTTAGATGGAATTGGTTAAACTCTAATATCCATGAAGGATGTTAATTTTTTTTATTGTATATGCTCGTCTCTAACAAGAATTTTACAATATGTTAAAAGTAGTTTTATATACTCTTTTAAAATGTATGCATTATATCATATATAATAAATGAAAATCATAATTTAAAAAAAATTAATTTAAAACCCTTTAATGTTCTTATTTTTTAAGAGTTAATTACATAGTCCTTGTGGTTTGCACAAAATAACATATTTAGATACTAATAGTTTAAAATCACCTTTTAGGGTATTAACTTTTCATTTTGTAACGTTTGAAGGTATTAACTTCTAGGGTATTAACATAATTAGTCCCTATGATTTGCACAAAATAACATACTTAGGTACTAATAGAATGTGATTTTAAACCTACAAGTAACGTTAATACCTCCAAACGTTACAAAATGAAAAGTTAATACCCTAGAATGTGATTTTAAACTATTAGTACCTAAGTATGTTACTTTGTGCAAACCACATGGACTAACTATGTAATTAACTCTTTTTTTAATTTCATTGGATAAAGCTATATAATTTGTGTGATATACTTCCTTTCCGAAAATTTTCCTTATATCTACAACTAGTTTTTGCCCCGCCCGTGTTGCGGGGCAATAAGCCGAATATTTCTCTCTCATAACATGTATGTCTGTACAGAGGGCAAAATCGTAAATTATATTTTGAACTGGAGGCGAAATCATAATTTTCAACTGAGAGCAAAATCATAATTTTGAGCTAGGAGGAAAAACATAATTTTATTTTGAACTGTGTGCAAAAACGTAATTTTGAGCTAGAGGAAGAAACAACATTTTATTTTGAACTGGGTGCAAAAACGTAATTTTAAACGAAGGGCGAAACCGTAATTTGAAACTGGGAACAAAATTAAAAGTGAGTTTTTGAACCGAGGGCAAAAGCGTAATTTTGAGCTAGGGGCAAAAGTATAATTTTATTTTGAGCTGGGGGCAAAAGGTAATTTTAAACAAAGGAGGAAAGCGTAATTTTAAACTAAAAATTAAATTAAATTAAAAAAAAGTTGGTTCAATAGAAAACTGTCAGACAAACTGGCTGGCACTATTCCCCTAACTTAGAAATGTACATGTGGAAATGACTTAAAAAATGGATACCAACAACTTTTTATTTGAGATAAAAAAAAAAGATAACAAAAGGTGTGTGTTTTTTTTTGTTTGAAAAGAGAACTTTATTAGAAAAATCAACATATAAAACGGGGCGGCTAAACAAACCGAACTTATATAATACAAAATTGCACCAACCAATCCAAAACAAGGACTTAAATTTTGTTCTACTACTAAACCACAAAAAACTCAGTCGACTTTATTTCCCTAATAATATCTTCCACTGGCACTTGAATGTTTTCGAACTTTAGCTTGTTCCTGGCCTGCCATATACACCAACAACCAACCTTTATGATTCCTTCAAAAGCCTCCTTTGCACCACCTGTAAGACCAACATGCTTATAGAGGTCCAATAATTTTCTAACCGACGTCGTGATGAACGAGGCCACCTTACACCAGATTCCGACATGCTGTCACACCCGAACCGCAATGCCTCAGAAAGAAAATAAGTGACTAGCAGTTTCTTGGCTCGAGTTGCAAATGGGCACGAGTCATCTTCATATCAACATTTTGCATCCTTAACGCTACCTTCATGGGGATTCGGCCCATTTCGGCCCTCCAAGCTAAAACATTGCACTTCAACGGCACTTGTTTGCATTATAAATTTGATTTTGATAATAGAGGAAAAAAAGATATATTTAATACTATTCCTAGACTTCATTGAGAAAGATTATAACCTACACTCTTTCTTTAATTTCTCAATATCATCTTATCAACCATATGTTGTGGTTGATACCTCATACTCCATCAAATAAACGTGTGTATGGGGCTATGAGTATTTTTGACATTCGTTTCCAAGTGAGCCATGGTTTTCATGCCTTTTTTTGACTTTTTTAACATGTCACATACCGACACGACATGTTTTTCTTTGTGTAATTGGCATTTTGTGCGGTGTATACTGTGTGCCCTTTTGAACTCATGTCATGTAAATTCCATGTTTTCCACAATTTTGTTTCTTTTGGACTTTTTAACGAATCACTCCCCTGTAATGTTCTTGTGTGGGTGGTTTACGACAATAGACAGAGTATGCCATGGTAGTGCATTGATGGTTTATTGTGTTTGACAACACCAAGTCATCAACAATGGTAGTGCATTGGTGCCTTGAGTCATCCTTTCTACAACTTGCTTCTTCTAATAAGAACACCCGCTACAAGCATTGTTGGGTTGCTAAGTTTACATAATATTCTTAACATCAATCACTAAGTTATTAAATCCATAACACTATGAGTCTATGATTATTTTTATCAAAATTAAGTATTCAACCACACTGCCAATAAGGTAGTAGTGGAGTGGTTGAGGAAAGACTTGGTGTTCCTTGTGACCAAGGTTCGACTCCCACTTTACTCATTATTTTATGCGGCATCCAGGTGAAAGACGAATACGGTGTATGAATTAGGTTCACCTTTTGTAAAATATAATTACAAAATATATCATAACGAGACTCTCGTTATTCGTAGGAAATATCATAGTACAATACCGGTTGCAATAACTAAATAAAAGGAATATAAATATAATTATATATACCAATCTTGATTCAAGCCGCATCTCTGATGGGTCCTTCACGCCCACTTGATAGCATCCTAGACTCGAGTATTCATCATCTTGAGTCTTGAAAAATACTCCTTGACTGCAACAAAGAGCACACTAAAACGTTGACGATTTTGGTTGAGGCACGTGTTCAACACGCTTCCCTTAAAACAGATTTCGCGCCTCTACTAAAGACGACGCGTCTGTCTCCCAGGGTACAACAGCCGAAGCAGTCTGTACTGCCGGAGATGGCTCACCGGCCCAAGGTTACATCCGGTAATTGTAGTGTTTGAACTCATGTGGTGGAAAACAAGTAGAGAATACTCATCTCTCTAGTTGGTCTTCAAGTGTTTTTCCAACTTCTAGTATTCTTCATGTATAAAACAATACCTTATTATCTTGTCACAAAAGAAAGCACAAAGTCTACTATATGTACAAGACTAGTGAAAAGTTTCACTTAATTATTCACTTAATTAGAGACTTAAAACTCTAATAAAACTAATTAAATACTCAAGAGTTACTCTTTAACTTACCACATGAATATTCTAATTAATATTTATAATTTCATTAAATTATAAATATATTTAATATCCATTCACCAAAATTCCAACAATCCCCCACATGAATGGAGATCATTCAAAACACTTAAAATTTCCAATGTAACCTCGACAGTTGAGTTTTGCATACGATATGTAGGTTACCCTTTGAACCTTCACTCATGAAATGCACTTAGCCCACTAGCTCTGAGTAGATCTCGTTGTCTTTGAACTCGTCTGCCGTTTGTGTAGACGACAATACACTTCACATAAGACTCTCCCTAGCCGGGTCATCTCCTCATAGTCGTGTCCAATAATGGTCGTGGAACACTTTCCTGGTTCTGCGAGAGCTCTAGGAATTGTGCCCTCAATTCCATTCGAAACGACCCCACTTCTCTCTAACATAGGTGATTCTCCTTAGATCATTAAAAGCATTGTGGTTATCGTGATCTATCCAAATCATTTACCACATATTATGCTTAGCCTCATACTTGTCACTTTTAGGAATGGACTAGGAAGTTTATTAATCTTTATAATAAACTACCTTATTAAATGCGTAGGGTTATTTCCCCACAGTGACCTCGCTTATTCATACAATTAGGTTTTCCTATTGAACTCAATTCTTGGGATCTCCAGTCTACTGAGTTAGGTTTCCATCATATGAACTTCATTTTTCAAGGGCTTCAGTCCCATTCCACAACTTGATCTCTAATAAACCCTCAGGTTGTTGGATCCATAACATTAGCAAATAACTTTGCGTATTTGAGATCAGTTGTCATGATGTGTTCTTAACTCGTAAGTTAATTTTGCCTATTGTCAACTTCTAAGACTATAACCTCAGTGTGTCACACCCTGGCTTTGCGGAAGCGTGGTTAATTTTGGTGTGACTTCTTAATACCATAGCTTAATCATAACAAAGCTATATGAAGTAAAATCATGCAAGATCATCCATTTGATTAAGTTTTAAAACCAGAGTAACATGCCATTGTCTTAGAGACTTACAACATCATAACGTAAAACATTGTCTTGAACAACATAAACAGTAACATGAAATAAACGCAGTTTAAGATTTGTGACTTGTCCAGGAAAGAGTCACATTTCCTAAACTGGGATGACCTTGGAAACCTTATGCAGCGGGGAAAACATAACATACCGCGCCAGATCTTTAATTTCCTGAAATACATGTAAGTTGAAAAATCAACAATAATGTTGAGCGAGTTCATGTGTAAGTGAGTAAGTAAACCTTTGTGAGTATAAAAATAGTCTTGGTATGTAGCAAATAAGGAAAAAGAGATCACCAATGGTTTGCAAGGCCATTGATATATGTGAAGTGCAAGTAGGAAGACTCAAACCTAGCAGATTTAGCGTTGGGTACAAAGTCACTCCAAGGTCCGTTCTGTTGGGCCTCTCAGAGGTCCGTTCTGTTGGGCCTAGAGTTGGGCTCGCTACACCCAGATAGATCTACCGCTTACGTCCCTCGGTCCTACAATGAGGATTAATGGTCTCCAGTTTCTGCCTACCCACTCACATGATCTAAGTAGTAAACCTCCTTACGCTAACCATACCATGTATAAAGTACTTGTAATCAAAGTAACATGTATTTCACCCCCGTAGTTAAGAAAACTGAAAAACAGTTAAGAGAAAAGGGGGACATGAACTCACTGTCGGTGCGTCTCTACCAAGTACTCCAAATCAGGCAGCTGTGCGACGACCTACAGGTGCTAATTCCATTAGACGGACGGCCGTGCCTTAGCTTTATAGTTTAAGTCTTTGGGAAGTAGTTAGATAACTACTTCGGGTTTACTTTTCATGTGTACTTGGTAGTTAATCTCCTTCCCAAGGATGGGGGATTCAATACATGTGCGTTCATAAATGTTTCCGTAAGTGCGTAAGTTACGTTTTAACAATCGAGTGGTAATATAATTACCGGTGTAACTTATATATTTATGGTGAAAGCGTTCGTATTATTTTGGATTCGTTAATGTTCGTAAATATTATTTTTACCCTAAAAATAATATTTATGTATTTTCACAAAATAATCATAAACAGTGTGTGAAAATATATATTTATCACCTTAAGTTTTGTGAAAATCCCACCTCCGAATATTTAGTAAATAAAGTCATGTCGAAATTTATATTTCGAAAACATGTCAAAAATAATTCTAACACTTGTAGTGTAAATAGTTCTAAGTGTTAGGTTCTTAGAAAAAATTTGCCAGAGTTTCCTTTGTAACTGGAGGTGGCCACGCTTTCAAGCGTATCATTTTCTTTAACAAATCAACTCAACAATTTTCTTTATTTGATCAGAACAACTTTCATCACAACAACTAATCAACATATGTGTAAATTGCCAAAAATTACATGAACTTGCAGTTTTCCCAAAACTGTGGTGTAAATCCCCTTAAATTTAGTAATTTGATCTTGTAAAAACCTCGTTTTTAGGAAAAATCCATCTTTACAACTTCCCGTCATCTTTTACAAAAACTGTTATTTTGTCGGATCTTTTCATTTCACAAGTGTTTACACACTTGTGGTTTATAAAAATCATGCTTGTTAGTGTAAAGTCCATCTTTTAAAATACATGATTTCTTTGATACGTGGTTCTTTGAAAATACCACTTGCAGATGCGTAGATCTGCTAGTTTTAAACACAATTTCACAAGTAAAACTCTTTTACACAAGTTCATGATTCGCGTGTGGTAGAGTTTCACCTTTTAACCCTTGTATCATTCAAAACACGCTTATGTTAAGATCCATGACCTTACCAAGCCGGGTTAAACGATGATCCGAGCTACCACATCATAGATCGGGCCCAAATAACCATAAATTTTAATTACTACAAGTTTTACACAACTTATGTGCTTATAACCAACAATACTTGCAAGTTTAGTAAACTTTAATGCTTCAAAATGCAAGATTCCGAGTTTTAATCATCATACATCTTATTAACCACCTTAGATTAGTTCAAGTACGAGTTTTAAGCATTATACCTCTAGCTCGAGGCTAGGGAAGTATCTAGACGTAAATCGGGTGGATAAAAGCTAGAGAAAGTGGTCCTTCGAACTCCGAGTGCACCAAGACTCCTTATATGCGACCCTTAACACTTGTATGATGTTGGAACTTGCAAGATGGAACTCGAAAATGATGGGATGCCCCAAGGGGGGTTCGGCCGTGACTATGTAGAGCAAGAGAGAGAGAGTTTTGTGGTGTTGTATGGAATGTAAGATCTCATGTGCTTAAGTGTAGTTTTATAGGCAAAAATGAGATTAGAGTCCAAAGGGTAATATGTTCTCTTGATATGAGACAAGAGTTAATATATTAATCAAAAATGGTACAAGACTAGTTACATGGTGACCGATCGGCCCAAGGGGGGGGGGGTAAGCTAGTTCGATTCCAAGTATTAGTTAGGTTATAGTTAAGTTAAGTAGGTTAGTTAAGCACTTAACTTGGTTAGTAGTGTGTCACGCGTTACAAAGGGTGTTAGGGTAATCAGGGACCCTAACTAGCTCAGAAAAAGATAAATAATGAAAATAACAATATTTTCACGTTCCGGGTATAGTCCGGTTGTTCGGTTGGATAGTGATCCGTTAAAGCGCTTAACAAAGCGTTAAAGTGTCGTTAATACCATTTTTAGTGACACAACTCATTCCTGACACTTTGGAAAGTGTCTAGTAATATTTTTCTCGTGTTTTGGCACTTTATTAGTTAGCTAAAAGCTGAATTGTTATGTAAAGTGCTGAGTTTTGTACTTAGAGTACGTTTTAGGCACATCCAGTCATCGTGACTTATTCCTAGAGACGCAGTTCTACAACCCTTATATCCCTACACTCACCATTAGTGTAGCAATTATCTCAGGCTCTTACAGGCCTTAGAGGCAGTGTCTGCCTGATGCTGGCTTTATCAGCATGTTCAATAGGTTATCCGCTATTGTGCTACTGTGCTTTTTGTGCATCATGTTTGTCACTAAGGTTCAGTATGTAAACAATGTAGTGACGATAAGTAAAGTATGATGCAAGTAAGTACATGTATCAGATATCAAGTAGCAGTTCATCAGCTAGTTCAAACAAGCACAGTAATTAAGCAGTAATTAATCATTAATTAAGTCGTACGGATACCTGGTTTGGTGAGGGTTGTCACATTCTCCCCCCGTTAAATAAATTTCGTCCCAAAATTTAAGTTCTGCTACTTGATGCAGGGTTCTTAGGAAATAAGTGGGGGTATTTCTCTTTCATCCGGTCCTCACGCTCCCAGGTGTATTCAGGACCATGTCTGGCATTCCAACGAACTTTGACGAGTTTGACACTGCTCCGGCGGGTCTTGTTAACTTTCCAATCCGTGACCTCAACAGGTTCTTCAACGAAGTGGAGCGTGTCGTCAACATGAATCTCGTCGGTGGGAATAACAACGGTAACTTGAGTTGGACTTTTCTTCAGGTTGGATACATGAAATGTATCGTGAACACCATTCAGTTCAGCAGGTAAGTCCAACTTGTATGCTACTAGTCCTATTCTTTCCAGAATTCTGAAAGGACCAATGTAGCGCGGATTTAACTTCCCACGCTTTCCAAAGCGTGCCACCCCCTTCCAGGGTGATACCTTCAATAACACCATTTCCCCAACTTGGAATTCCACATGTTTCCGGTTTGGATCCGCATAGGCCTTCTGTCTGTGGCGAGCTGCTTCGATGCGTTTAAGAATCCGCGCAATCTTGTCTGTCGTCTCTTGGACGATTTCGGGACCAGCAAGCTGCCTATCACCTGCGTCAGCCCAACATAAGGGTGATCGGCACTTGCGTCCGTAAAGGGCTTCAAATGGCGCGACACCAATACTAGTGTGGTAGCTGTTGTTGTATGAAAATTCGACCAAAGGCAAATGTTTATCCCAGCTACCGCCTAAATCCATAACACACGCTCTTAGCATGTCTTCCAATGTCTGTATCGTTCGCTCGCTTTGACCGTCAGTTTGCGGATGAAACGCAGTGCTCAGATTCAATTGTGAGCCAAAGGCTTCTTGGAAGGATTGCCATATTCTTGACACAAACCTTCCGTCTCTATCAGAAATGATTGAGAGAGGCACTCCATGACGTGCGACGATCTCTCTCATGTATATTTCGGCCAATTTGCTCGTATTATCCTTCTCTCTGATAGGTAAGAAGTGTGCTGACTTCGTTAATCGATCCACTATCACCCAGATAGTGTCATGGCCTCTTGGCGTTCTTGGCAACTTTGTAATAAAATCCATGGAGATTTGTTCCCATTTCCACTTGGGAATCTCTGGTTGTTGCAGAAGTCCTGAAGGCTTCTGGTATTCGGCTTTAACCTTAGCACACGTTAAACATTTGCTCATATAAACAGCAACATCGCCTTTCATCCTAGGCCACCAATAATAATTTTTGAGGTCCTGGTACATCTTATCCGATCCAGGGTGGATAGAGTACCGCGACTTGTGAGCTTCATCAAAAATAACCTTCCTTAGACCTCCAAACGAAGGAACCCAAATCCTTTTCTCAAAGCATAACGTTCCTTCCTCATTTGGTACCAGTAGCTTCTCCATCCCACGGAGATATTCCTCTTCAAGGTTTCCTTCCTTGAGAGCTTCTTTCTGCGCGGCACGAATGCACAAGGAAAGATCGGTTTGGATAATCATTTCTAAAGCCCTAACCCTTATGGGCTTGATCCTCTCCTTCCGACTTAGGGCATCGGCGACCACATTCGCCTTCCCTGGATGATACTTTATCTCGCAGTCGTAATCGTTCAGCAACTCAACCCATCGTCTTTGCCTCATATTCAGCTCCTTCTGGTTGAATATGTGCTGTAGGCTCTTGTGATCTGTAAAGATTGTACACTTTGTACCATAAAGGTAGTGTCTCCAGATCTTTAGTGCGAATACCACTGCGCCAAGTTCCAAATCATGTGTGGTATAGTTCTTTTCGTGCACTTTCATTTGACGCGATGCGTAAGCAATAACCTTTTGGCGTTGCATCAACACACAACCTAATCCTTGACGCGAAGCGTCACAGTATACCACAAAATCATCTGTACCTTCCGGTAGTGCTAAGATTGGCGCATTGCAGAGCTTATCCTTCAATATCTGGAACGCTTCTTCCTGTTTGATTCCCCAATCAAACTTCTTATCCTTCTGGGTGAGGAGCGTCAATGGTTGAGCGATTTTTGAGAAATCCTCAATGAACCTTCGATAGTAGCCAGCCAATCCCAAGAATTTTCGAATCTCGGTTGGCGTTTTTGGCGTTTCCCAATTCTTGATCGCTTCGATCTTTATTGGATCCACGTGGATTCCATCTCCATTTACCACGTGTCCAAGGAATTGGAGTTCACGTAGCCAAAATTCGCACTTGGAGAATTTGGCATACAACTGTTCCTTCTTCAGCAGCTCCAAAATAGCTCTTAGATGGTGTTCGTGCTCAGCCTTTGTTCTTGAATAGATCAAGATGTCGTCGATAAACACAATCACGAACTTGTCCAAGTACGGCTTGCAAACTTTGTTCATCAAGTCCATAAACACTGCAGGTGCGTTTGTCAACCCAAACGGCATAACAAGGAACTCGTAGTGTCCATAACGAGTTCTGAAGGCTGTCTTCGGGATACTTTCCTCTTGTATCCTTAACTGGTGGTATCCAGATCGAAGATCGATCTTTGAATAAAAGCTTGAACCTTGCAGTTGGTCGAACAGATCATCAATCCTTGGCAGAGGGTATCTATTCTTGATCGTCAGCTTGTTCAGCTCCCGGTAGTCGATGCACATACGAAAACTACCGTCCTTCTTCTTAACAAACAGGACCGGAGCTCCCCAAGGCGAGAAGCTTGGTCGGATAAATCCCTTGTCTAACAACTCTTGAATTGTGTCGACAGTTCCTGCATCTCAGACGGAGCAAGTCTATATGGTGCCTTAGCCACAGGCGCGGCGCCTGGAACTAAGTCGATGTGAAACTCTACTTGCCTCTGAGGTGGCAGTCCAGGTAAGTCTTCTGGGAAGACTTCTGGGTATTCCCTCACGACAGGGATGTCTTCGATTCTTGGCTCAGCAGCCTTCTTATCCACAATGTGTGCCAGGAAGGCAACACATCCCTTCTGCAAACACTTTCGTGCTTTCAGGCAGCTGATAATCCTTAACGGCGTATCACGCTTCTCTCCGTGAACCACAATTGTTTCGCCATCTTCGGTTGGGATACGAACGATCTTTTCGTGACAAACTATCTCAGCTTTGTTGCCTGATAACCAATCCATTCCTACTACCAGGTCGAAGCTTCCCAACTGGACTGGTAGTAGATCCAAAGCAAACTCACGTTCTCCCAATTCGATCACACAGCCTCTGATAACTTCGTTGGCTTCTACTAACTTCCCGTTAGCCAATTCGATTGAGTACAGAATATCTAACTTATTAGCGGCTAAACCAAGCATATTCTTAAATTCTAACGACACGAAGCTATAATCGGCACCGGTATCAAATAGAACGGATGCATAGCGTTGATTTACAGGGAACGTACCAGTTACGACATTGGGGTCCTGGCGCGCTTCCCTTGCTTCGAGTTGGAACACTCTTCCACGGGCTTGGTTTAACTCTGGGCAGTTCTTCTTAAAATGCCCGATATCACCGCAGTTAAAGCATCCAAGTCTTTGCCCGTTTCCACCAGCTTGATCATTCCTCTAATTACGATTCACGGCCCCTGCTTGATTAGCATTGTTGCCTCGATTCTCGTTACCTCCATAGTTTCCTTGTGGGCGATTTCCATTCCCACCCCGGTTGTTATTTCTGTTTCTGAATCCTCCCTGGCCGCCCTGACCAGCAGTGGCCCAACAAGTGTCCTTCAAGTGGCCACGTTTCCCACATGCTTCGCATACTTTTGGCCCGCACCGGCCAGAATGGTGGAGTTGGCAGTTGTTGCACTTGGGCTGGGTGCCCATATATCCCTTTCCCTTCTTTCCACCACCAGCTGTAACCTGAGCTAGCGCATTCGATCCTCCTTTCTTAACCGCCACACTGGCGCTCTGCTTGAAGTTTGAGAACTTCCGTTTGTTACCTCCTGACGACTCGATGTGAGTCTCTTTCTTCTTAAGCTCAGCATCATCAAACTTGTTCAGGCGAATAGCCTCTTCTGTGAGAGCCACACTCAAATCGATTGCCTCAGTAATTGTCGCAGGCTTGGATGAGGTTACCATGCTTATGATTTGAGGAGCTAATCCCCAAATGAAACGTTCAATCCGCTTGAACTCCGGAGTGACCATGTAGGGTACCACGTGCAATAAGTCATGGAACCTTTGAACGTACTCTGCGATCTTTGGACCGTCCATTTTCAAATGCCAGAACTCGGTTTCCAATCTTTGGATTTCCGCGCGAGAGCAGTACTTTTTGCGCATAAGTTCCTTCAGTTCGGTCCAGGTTAGCGCGTAGGCAGCAGCTTCACCAAGTGTCTGTACTTGCAGATTCCACCAAGAGAGGGCTCCATCCAAGAATAGCCCTGAGATATAGGTGACTTGCTGATCTAGTGCGCATTTTCTCATGCGTAGAACAAATTCAGTTTTCTCGGCCCAACGAACAAAGGCGACAGCACCTCCTGTGCCATCAAAGTTGACTGGTTTGCAGTCCAGAAACTGCTTGTAGGTGCACCCTGCACATACATTGTAACACGTGAACGGCATTAGCATCTTTGCTATAGATATCCAATTAGGTCATGGTAGGTCTAAATGACTTAGTGTTACCATGAGGTGGATTATTGTTGCCATTGTTGTTCGAGCTGCTTCCGCTGGGTCCTCCTTGCGAAGCGGCGTATTGTGCAATGGCAGCAGCGATAACTTGCTGGAGTTCTGCCTCATTGGTAGGCATCGGCGTTGGACGTTTAGGCGGCATCTTCTAAAAGATGTATTCACGTCGGTCAGGCCATAGTTATAATACATAAGTCAGGTCATAATTTAGCGTATGTATATAACGGTAGTAATAGTACATAACATCTCATGTTATAATCATATCAATCACACAACATCCCATGTCACAAACATCACTCACACAACATCCCATGTCTAAAAATACAAATAACCAAATCAATCATCAAGTATGATGAGAATACTGCGATTGCCATATATCGAGACCACATAGTAAGCGTACAAGTACATCACAGTGTCATACAACATCAGTAGACTATGGGCTACATCACCCTAGTCCAAAAATCATATCGAATCAGTGTCAATACATCAAATACATGTCAACAAAAGTCAGAATCGTAATGTAGTCTCCAAAAATGCTGTGCAGTCCAACAATCGCCGTCTTCTCACCCTCGTCTACCCAAACAGCACTGATGAGCTCTATACAGATGGTGGTGGAGGAGGGGGAAAGTGGGTGTAAAACAAACGACGTAACTGGAGCCAGTCCTCCTCCATGGCTCGCTGGGTACGAATGATAGAAGCAACCTGCTGCTCTAGTGTAAAGAGACGGGCGGCATAATCTGGAGGTAAGGGTCGAAATGGCTGCAGAGGAGAGTGTGTCTGACCATGGCACTGGCATGGTGGCAGCTGAGCTCTCTCAAGCTCCTGAATGCGCTGTGTGTGTGCCTCATGCTGGGCGACAAAAGACATCAAAACGTCCTCAATAGTATACCCCATGTGGAAATAATGGTAGGGGTCAGTAGGTGGCATAGCAGAGTGTGGTGCCCAAAGGAACGGCTCACTGGTGGGATCAAAAGGTGCCACATGAAATGGAGCAACAGAGGGTGGAACAGATGACATCTGGGGCATGAAGGGGATAGACATCGGTATATGCCCAAAAGGATGTGCTGAAGAACCCTCTCCAGGCCTCGCTGGAGGTACAAACTGAGGAACCTGAAAAGAAAAAATCAACATGTCGTGTATTAGGGATCTGAGGGGGAAAAGGTGGAACATCCTCATCAGCAGGTATCCAACCGTGCTGTGCATGCTCATCTGGTGGATCCATGTGTGCCGCGAACAGTGCATGCTCAGGCTCTAGTGGGATGGGATCAGGTGGGGGAGCAACAAAAGGGTGAATAGGTGCAATGTGCTCAACAGGATGGTCAACAGGTATATCAACAACAGGTAGAGGAACAACAGGATCAACAACGACATGATCGCCCTCTAACAAAGGAACACCCACGGGGAAATCATCAACAGGTGGGTCTGCTATGACAGGCTCAATAGGGATGTCAGCATGTACGGGGTCATGCTCAAGTATGGGGTCTAGAGCGGCTGCCTGCTCAGGGGCGACGGCAGGCTCGGGATCATCAAAAGCCATCTCGAAGTCAAACTCGGGGTCGATAGGATCTACTGGGTCAGCTGGATCCTCCATGGGCTGATCCATAGGTATAAACTCTATATCCTCATCTGGGTCGAATCCTGGGGGAAAGACAGGATCGGAATCCTCCATATCATCATGGTCGAAAGTAAAACTAGGAATAGGGGCAACAGAGGATGCGTGGTCGGGATCTGATCCATGAGAAAAGTGTTGCGCACTCAGAGTGCGTGAAGGTGCGGAAGCCACAGACTCGAAAGAGTCTGGGACAGGAGAATGTGCAGGCGAATCCTCAGCGGGAACGTCAGCGATCATCAGAAGATCGCCCGCAGGAAGAAGGGCCTCGCCCTGGATCTCATCCTCAAACAGGTCAATATCGCCGTCAGCCTCGGCGTCAAGAAGAAAATCATATGCTGGATAAACGGCTAAGGGTATAGGGGCCGGAATCTCCACTAGGGGTGGGTACTCAGCGGGAGGGCCATCTGCAGGCTCATCAGCACCATCGAGTAGTGCGAAAGGCTGGAAATCATCCTCGTCAGTACTGGTATAGTCAGATGTGTGCACCTCGTGCTCAGAGGATGTGAGGTCATCAGATACGATAGGTATGGGTCCAGTGGTGTCCGAATCGCCGGTACCGGCTGAGTCCATGAGTCTGTAACATAAACACAAATATGCTCAAATAATCAGTCATACAATCAGATAATCACATAAGTCACCAAGTAAGCAATCAAATAATTCTCCTAGTCCCACTAGCCTCCCAGTCTTCTAGACTGATACTCCTAGTCTCACTAGCCAAATTCTCCAAGCCTCTCAGACTGCTCTTCCTAGTCCCACTAGCCAATTCTCCTAGTCCCACTAGCCAACTACCTCGATCTCCCAGACCGAGCCTCGGCCTCTCAGGCCGAGCCTCAGCCCTTTCTAGACTGAGCCTATAAATAATAAATAAAATGTGCTCAACATTTGTTTGTAAAAAGTTTTGGATCTGGACTTAAGTGGTATGCAGTAAAAATGTTTTCGTGAGAGCCCTAGTGATCATAGTCTAGACTCGAGAAAGAATCCTAGTTCGCTATGATCAGAGCTCTGATACCAAGCTGTCACACCCTGGCTTTGCGGAAGCGTGGTTAATTTTGGTGTGACTTCTTAATACCATAGCTTAATCATAACAAAGCTATATGAAGTAAAATCATGCAAGATCATCCATTTGATTAAGTTTTAAAACCAGAGTAACATGCCATTGTCTTAGAGACTTACAACATCATAACGTAAAACATTGTCTTGAACAACATAAACAGTAACATGAAATAAACGCAGTTTAAGATTTGTGACTTGTCCAGGAAAGAGTCACATTTCCTAAACTGGGATGACCTTGGAAACCTTATGCAGCGGGGAAAACATAACATACCGCGCCAGATCTTTAATTTCCTGAAATACATGTAAGTTGAAAAATCAACAATAATGTTGAGCGAGTTCATGTGTAAGTGAGTAAGTAAACCTTCGTGAGTATAAAAATAGTCTTGGTATGTAGCAAATAAGGAAAAAGAGATCACCAATGGTTTGCAAGGCCATTGATATATGTGAAGTGCAAGTAGGAAGACTCAAACCTAGCAGATTTAGCGTTGGGTACAAAGTCACTCCAAGGTCCGTTCTGTTGGGCCTCTCAGAGGTCCGTTCTGTTGGGCCTAGAGTTGGGCTCGCTACACCCAGATAGATCTACCGCTTACGTCCCTCGGTCCTACAATGAGGATTAATGGTCTCCAGTTTCTGCCTACCCACTCACATGATCTAAGTAGTAAACCTCCTTACGCTAACCATACCATGTATAAAGTACTTGTAATCAAAGTAACATGTATTTCACCCCCGTAGTTAAGAAAACTGAAAAACAGTTAAGAGAAAAGGGGGACATGAACTCACTGTCGGTGCGTCTCTACCAAGTACTCCAAATCAGGCAGCTGTGCGACGACCTACAGGTGCTAATTCCATTAGACGGACGGCCGTGCCTTAGCTTTATAGTTTAAGTCTTTGGGAAGTAGTTAGATAACTACTTCGGGTTTACTTTTCATGTGTACTTGGTAGTTAATCTCCTTCCCAAGGATGGGGGATTCAATACATGTGCGTTCATAAATGTTTCCGTAAGTGCGTAAGTTACGTTTTAACAATCGAGTGGTAATATAATTACCGGTGTAACTTATATATTTATGGTGAAAGCGTTCGTATTATTTTGGATTCGTTAATGTTCGTAAATATTATTTTTACCCTAAAAATAATATTTATGTATTTTCACAAAATAATCATAAACAGTGTGTGAAAATATATATTTATCACCTTAAGTTTTGTGAAAATCCCACCTCCGAATATTTAGTAAATAAAGTCATGTCGAAATTTATATTTCGAAAACATGTCAAAAATAATTCTAACACTTGTAGTGTAAATAGTTCTAAGTGTTAGGTTCTTAGAAAAAATTTGCCAGAGTTTCCTTTGTAACTGGAGGTGGCCACGCTTTCAAGCGTATCATTTTCTTTAACAAATCAACTCAACAATTTTCTTTATTTGATCAGAACAACTTTCATCACAACAACTAATCAACATATGTGTAAATTGCCAAAAATTACATGAACTTGCAGTTTTCCCAAAACTGTGGTGTAAATCCCCTTAAATTTAGTAGATCTTCATATAAGGTAATTTGATCTTGTAAAAACCTCGTTTTTAGGAAAAATCCATCTTTACAACTTCCCGTCATCTTTTACAAAAACTGTTATTTTGTCGGATCTTTTCATTTCACAAGTGTTTACACACTTGTGGTTTATAAAAATCATGCTTGTTAGTGTAAAGTCCATCTTTTAAAATACATGATTTCTTTGATACGTGGTTCTTTGAAAATACCACTTGCAGATGCGTAGATCTGCTAGTTTTAAACACAATTTCACAAGTAAAACTCTTTTACACAAGTTCATGATTCGCGTGTGGTAGAGTTTCACCTTTTAACCCTTGTATCATTCAAAACACGCTTATGTTAAGATCCATGACCTTACCAAGCCGGGTTAAACGATGATCCGAGCTACCACATCATAGATCGGGCCCAAATAACCATAAATTTTAATTACTACAAGTTTTACACAACTTATGTGCTTATAACCAACAATACTTGCAAGTTTAGTAAACTTTAATGCTTCAAAATGCAAGATTCCGAGTTTTAATCATCATACATCTTATTAACCACCTTAGATTAGTTCAAGTACGAGTTTTAAGCATTATACCTCTAGCTCGAGGCTAGGGAAGTATCTAGACGTAAATCGGGTGGATAAAAGCTAGAGAAAGTGGTCCTTCGAACTCCGAGTGCACCAAGACTCCTTATATGCGACCCTTAACACTTGTATGATGTTGGAACTTGCAAGATGGAACTCGAAAATGATGGGATGCCCCAAGGGGGGTTCGGCCGTGACTATGTAGAACAAGAGAGAGAGAGTTTTGTGGTGTTGTATGGAATGTAAGATCTCATGTGCTTAAGTGTAGTTTTATAGGCAAAAATGAGATTAGAGTCCAAAGGGTAATATGTTCTCTTGATATGAGACAAGAGTTAATATATTAATCAAAAATGGTACAAGACTAGTTACATGGTGACCGATCGGCCCAAGGGGGGGGGGGGGGGGTAAGCTAGTTCGATTCCAAGTATTAGTTAGGTTATAGTTAAGTTAAGTAGGTTAGTTAAGCACTTAACTTGGTTAGTAGTGTGTCACGCGTTACAAAGGGTGTTAGGGTAATCAGGGACCCTAACTAGCTCAGAAAAAGATAAATAATGAAAATAACAATATTTTCACGTTCCGGGTATAGTCCGGTTGTTCGGTTGGATAGTGATCCGTTAAAGCGCTTAACAAAGCGTTAAAGTGTCGTTAATACCATTTTTAGTGACACAACTCATTCCTGACACTTTGGAAAGTGTCTAGTAATATTTTTCTCGTGTTTTGGCACTTTATTAGTTAGCTAAAAGCTGAATTGTTATGTAAAGTGCTGAGTTTTGTACTTAGAGTACGTTTTAGGCACATCCAGTCATCGTGACTTATTCCTAGAGACGCAGTTCTACAACCCTTATATCCCTACACTCACCATTAGTGTAGCAATTATCTCAGGCTCTTACAGGCCTTAGAGGCAGTGTCTGCCTGATGCTGGCTTTATCAGCATGTTCAATAGGTTATCCGCTATTGTGCTACTGTGCTTTTTGTGCATCATGTTTGTCACTAAGGTTCAGTATGTAAACAATGTAGTGACGATAAGTAAAGTATGATGCAAGTAAGTACATGTATCAGATATCAAGTAGCAGTTCATCAGCTAGTTCAAACAAGCACAGTAATTAAGCAGTAATTAATCATTAATTAAGTCGTACGGATACCTGGTTTGGTGAGGGTTGTCACACAGTGGCCATCTGAATCTGGTTATAACATATGTCTTCGTAAGATACATGTATCATTTAAGGCAAACACATCTCCATTATGCACTACGACCTTTGTGTCCTCCACTTAGTCGTCTATTTGCAATGTTAGATTGGATTACAAAATCCTTATTGCTAAAAACAAATGCAAGACACCCCCCACATTTAAGTGTTATTGGATAACATTTAGATGTGTTAATGAGAACCATTTCTACATACCCTTATAGGGTTGTTTCTTAAATGGTTCCTCCCCCACATTTCTTGCCATTTGATCAACATTTTCGTAACACCACTTATGGCGACATTTATACACATATGATTGAACAAGACCAACCTTATTGTATCAGTGAATTCAACTCATATTGCATTAGCTTACACAAGCTTCCGAGCTGACCAAAGCAACACATGCCATTGTCATAAGTTTGTCTCCAACTTAGAATAATTCTAATTTAACATCTAGAATAAGCTTAGACAATGAGTTCTCCTCATTAGCTTTTCAAACAAACTTTTAAAAGTTACATGTCATTTCCTTATAATGAATGAAAATTCTCTCTCAACTTTGTCCATACACAAATTCTTTTTGTGTTCATACAAATTTGAATGTTTAGAGTTAATTAGTCTCCGTCAAGACCCATAATTAACCAAGTACTAGTCTAGCATGCTTTAGACTACAATACTTTAGCTTGTGAACAGGAGATGCATCATTCTGATTCTTCACAGCCCTAAGGATATCATAATATCACTTTGCAACATCCATCCCTTGTTAAGACAAAATAATGAGACTTATTCATAATCCTAAAACATCAATATTTAGGAAGGTCTCACAAATTATTGTATATAGCAAAAAGCTAAATTTCATCATTCATTTAAGGAACATAACTTGTTTACCTTTGATCTCCAACGATCTACCATTGACTCATAAGTACTTAACCATAAGCCTTAATCCAAGTCACTTGGTGAACACATTCATCACCAACAAGATGAATGTTTCTCATCTACAATCACTATTATGTGTGAGATAGAGTCAACTAGATTGACACTCAACAACATGGCATTCATAATTTTTCCATAAGTGATTTGCACACATCTATTGGTATTCATTAGGAGACATGTATATTTAGGATGCTCTCCCAAATGAAGGTAAAATCTCCATATAGATCTAACAATAATCAAGTGGTAGACGCATCTACTTATAAATCTCGCAAGATTTATTAAAGGTATACAATAACATATAGTACTTTTACTTTCATATGTTAGAATTCACACTTGTGAAATTTTCAATGACTTCTAATGAAGTATGCGACATGAATGTCGTTAGTGTATTTCATCTCAATACACTCACTACGTTCTTTCATTACTCATTCATGATGTGGTTATACATTTGATGTTTCGTCTTTGACTTTTAGTGAATGTAACAACTCTCAAGTTGTTTATGTCCAAGTATTTTCATGTACTATCCGTTTAAAATCATATTCTTTTAAACAATGTATAACCGACGTTATAATTATTTTCCACAAAAATAATTTATACGTCACAACCATTAGTGATTTATTTCTTTGTAAAAAATTGCATGTGTTATCCGAAGATATTGAACACAAAACAATAAAATACATTGGAAACTAAATCATAAGTGTCAATCACTTTTGAAATTTAAACGGAAGCATAGACAATATGTAGACATCAAATAGCAAAGTGCTTTTATCTTCAACACTTTATAATCTGACCGAAATCTTCTCAACAATATTGTCCCATGGCGTGTGTTGAGGTACTCCCTCAATAAGACTCCATGCACTTGTAAGTACAAGTTTCCCATTTCATCTTGAAACTTTAAACTTGGACAATTATGCTCAAAACAACACCTAGTTGTTACAAATACTACATTTAAGTAGTAAACTTGAACAATTAAATTTGTTCACAACAACACCAAGTTGTTTTCACCAAATAACTTTTTTTTAACACACATGTTGGAAAAAAAAATTATAACAAGCACATTATAGAATCGAACGTTTACATAAAACGTTTTCCAAAGATATAGTTTATAAAATAAACTGTTTCTCATCAGTTTTAATGCACACATAGGCAATTAAATGTTTACATAAAACATTTATGTCCATTATGAACAATCCCTAACCTCGTATTCGTGATACACATTTTCTAACACACATGTTAGAAAACTTTAAGTCATTTTATCTATATATATATATAACATGACCAAATTAAAGCATCAAATGTCATCACTAAAACTCTACTCAAGAGTTTCACCATATGAAGAGTTAAGAGTCTCAATAATTATAGATTTAAACTCTAATAAAACTCTAATAAAACTCATCAAATGTTATCATTAAAACTCTACTCAAGAGTTTCACATATGAAGAGTTAAGAGTCTCAATAATTATATATTTAAACTCTAATAAAACTCATCAAATGTCACAATTAAAACTCTACTCAAGAGTTTCACATATGAAGAGTTAAGAGTCTCAATAATTATATATTTAAACTCCAATAAAACTCATCAAATGTCACCATTAAAACTCTACTCAAGAGTTTCACATATGAATAGTTAAGAGTCTCAATAATTATATATTTAAACTCTAATAAAACTCATCAAATGTCACCATTAAAACTCTACTCAAGAGTTTCACATATGAAGAGTTAAGAGTCTCAATAATTATAGACTTAAACTCTAATAAAAATCTCACTTTATTTGAGATTTTATTAGAGATAGAAACTCTAATAAAAACTAATAAATTGACATAAAACTCTCCTTAAGAGTTTATCTTCCATATGAAGAGTCTAGTAAATGATTTTAATTTCATTAAATTCATATAAATACCACACCATCACTTTATGGTGCTTTAATTCCTTGAAGCCAATCAAACATCAACTTCAATGTATGACATTCTATTTCTAAGTCATACAAAGCATTGAAAACAATGCCACAACAAATTGCTTATATAAAATGTTTACATAAAACATTTCATAGCATTTGTATTTTAACCATTTTTAACAATCATGTTAAAATAAAAGAAATTCTAACGCGCACGTTAGAAATATTAACATTTCCACAAAATGTTAATTCGACTTGCTAAACACATATATTGTTCAAATAAATAAGTCATTTCTAATACACACGTTAGAAACTAAACAATTAAAAAATTGCTTCCAAACTAACGCTTTTCATGATCGTTTCTAACACAATTGTTAGAAGACAAATGATTACAAAAATCATTATAAGACTTATTTGTTCATATCAATCCATGGGTGGATGAAAAGTCTATTTTAAATAGAGACTTAATTAGATACATAAAACTCTAATCAAGTAACATAAAACTCTTATTTAAAGACATAAAAAACTCTACTTAAGAGAATTTAACGTTTACAAAAAACGTATGGTTTACACCAATAATTCCGGTCTAACACACATGTTAGAGAATTTAACGTTTACAAAAAATGTATGGTTTACACTAATAAACCCGATATAACACAAAAGTTAGAAAAATTAACGATTCCTCGTTTTATAACCAAATGTTGGAACCAAAACTATTCGTTTTGTACCACGGTATAGGATTTAAGATTGTATCTCAATCTCAAAAAATCCAAACACAACAAGTTGTACTACATACATATTTCCAAAAAAAAAATATTTATAAGATCATAACCTCTAACAATATATTTTTTTTAATTCTATTATAAATCCTTTCGTAAACCCAAAATCCTTATAAATAAGGTTTTTAAGATTGTACCAACAATCACATGAAATCTGTTTTAAGTTTGTAGGAATTAGGTTCACCTTTTGTAAAATATAATTACAAAATATATCATAACGAGACTCTCGTTATTCGTAGGAAATATCATAGTACAATACCAGTTGCAATAACTAAATAAAAGGAATATAAATATAATTATATATACCAATCTTGATTCAAGCCGCATCTCTGATGGGTCCTTCACGCGCACTTGATAGCATCCTAGACTCGAGTATTCATCATCTTGAGTCTTGAAAAATACTCCTTGACTGCAACAAAGAGCACACTAAAACGTTGACGATTTTGGTTGAGGCACGTGTTCAACACGCTTCCCTTAAAACAGATTTCGCGCCTCTACTAAAGACGACGCGTCTGTCTCCCAGGGTACAACAGCCGAAGCAGTCTGTACTGCCGGAGATGGCTCACCGGCCCAAGGTTACATCCGGTAATTGTAGTGTTTGAACTCATGTGGTGGAAAACAAGTAGAGAATACTCATCTCTCTAGTTGGTCTTCAAGTGTTTTTCCAACTTCTAGTATTCTTCATGTATAAAACAATACCTTATTATCTTGTCACAAAAGAAAGCACAAAGTCTACTATATGTACAAGACTAGTGAAAAGTTTCACTTAATTATTCACTTAATTAGTCACTTAATTAGAGACTTAAAACTCTAATAAAACTAATTAAATACTCAAGAGTTACTCTTTAACTTACCACATGAATATTCTAATTAATATTTATAATTTCATTAAATTATAAATATATTTAATATCCATTCACCAAAATTCCAACATACGGGTGGCGCCGGTTCGTCTTCGATGGGAGGCAAGGTTTTACCGATTATTCCACTGTCGTGCTTTCGGGCGGGTGGAGGTCTGGTTTCTATGCATTTGGGAGAACCAAGGGGCTACCGGTGGTCGAGTAGTTGACCTTGGCCATAGCGCTCGGTGTCACAGTAATCGATATGTCGTTCTTTGCCGTTAAAAAAAAGTATTCAACCACACTCTAGTTTTGTTATCCTTTCCACATTCTTCTACTTGACAATAACTATGAAAATTCTATATGATTTTATCTATGAAATTATTGTTGCATTAATTTGGAGCCGGTATTTTTAGTATCGTTAGTTGATTAAAAGCAATGTTTTAAAATTCCATTTTTATAATGTACCGTAATTAGCTTAGAAACAATTAACCATCGGATTTAGCATAGAAACAGTTTAATCAGGTTTATCAGGCGATTTAACCGGTTCTATTGGACAGTCCACCCGATACAACCGGCCGATTTGAATGAGTTTTTAAAACATTGATTCAAAGTAATTACTAGCAAAAAAAATACACTATACAAACTCAAATTTTATTTGTTCAAAGCCAATGCCATAAAGATCCCACTACCTCCAACTTTATGCTTCCTTCAAATATCATTTTCAGTCCCTGTATTTCCAGAGAGATTCCAACAGTGACTGTTATACAATGGTCCCAAATGCCCCACTCATACACTTTTCTTTTCCTTTTACACTTCATTAAATCATTTTTTATTTAAACTTCCAACACTAATATAATAAAACCAAATATCGTTACACTTCCACATACTGACTTTCTAAAATATAATATTAATAATAACAATAATTAAAAACAAAGAGCGGGAAAATCAAACTAAACGGATCCATTCTTCTTGTCTGCCCCAAATTATTTTTTTAAAAATTAAAAAACTAATTTCCTACGTGGCGCGAACACCGTAGTTGTTTTCCCGGCAAATTCAGCGAGATCTCGGATTGTTTCACTCACCAGATCCTTGAATATCAGCCGTTCGATGTACAGTACGGCCTCCGAAACCTCGACCGGCTGATCACTCCACACATTGTTTCCGGCAAGGTCTTTTTTCAGCAAAGTACAAATCAGATCTAACAAATTTTCAGCCGTTTCGGGTTCGCGGATCTTCTGAAACTCCAAACAGATCTGGTTAACGGAGTCGCTTGACGACTCCGTTAACTTCCACGGCGGAAGCTCTCTGTTTCTGTCTATGATTTCATTGACAACGTCAAACACGAGCTTCCGCCTAAGCTTTGAACATCTTGTCGTATTGTTTTCCAATGAGTTTCGAGCCTTTTGTTGCTTTTCGAGGAAGTAGAACACGCTTGAGTCGTCTGAGACATATTTCAGTGCTCGGAGTATTTCCGAGATGTATGTGAAGTCCGAATCGTCAGCGATGAATAGGAACTCGTCGTCTTTCGTTGAACTTGCCGGTGAAATAACCGAGCGCCAAATATCCTCTTCCAGATCAACGGTCAGATCTGAAACAGATGTATATATCAATGTTCCCGGATGTACAATATCATAAATTAATTGAGCAAAAACTACTGCTGCTGCTAAGAAAAGTACCATTACTAATTTTGAAAAAATCTGATATCAGTCACACTGTGTAAATATTAAACACTGACACTGTTTACAGTTACACTCCGACGAGTATTCAATGAAAAAATTGACTTTACGACGCCGTCGTCGTCAGAGTGCCGACGATAGCTACCTGTGAGAGACTGTGTACGTCACGTGACAGCCACCATCGGCGCATGTTAGCTTTTACAACCATTATTCTGCTAACATACGCCTGGTGTACTGATTTTGTTACGTCATTGTTGTTATGAAAGTAAGAATAAAAGAAGAGACGTTGAGTGTTTGTTAAACCAATTAGATTGTGCCACGTGGAAGTTTGACAGTTGAAACTACCGGAGTCCACATGGAAACGTCATGTGAACGCAATGAAGATTTGTTTTCTGAAATCTGTGTGTGTTTGTTTTTCTATACCTTTGAAATCAATGCTGCGTTTCATGACAGGTGAAGGAGATGATGACTCATCTTTGTCAAATACTGAGTCGAGAACGGAGACTGGACTCGGTATGACTGAGTTGAAACTCGTGTGTGACTCGGTAATGCTGTTCATTTCAGCTATGCTGTGTAGTAGTTTGTCACATCTTGCTAACAAACTTTTTCCTTCTCTGTTTTCTTCCAGTTTTGATCTCTGCAAATTAATAAACATTAGTAGTTTGATGGTTAATTATTTAATTTGCTTTAACAGTTTAACATTTATGCACCTCTAGATCAGACTGAGAAGTTGTGCTCCCAGAACTTTCAGAAAATGATGATGATTCATCCTCGATAAGAAGGTTTCTGACAACCTTATGCTTTGAGTAAACCGTTTCGGTCGATCTGTTGCTTCTCGGAGAGTGATTAGTGACCGAATAATGATCGGATCGGTTTCCGCTTCTTTTAGGAGTAAGTTTAGCCTTAGGGGAATTAATTGGCGAATTTCTTCGCGATTCAGACGATTCGTGTATGCGCCTTTCGGTTTCGATGGTTAACGGTTTTCTCTTCACTATTGTGTTTCCGCTTTTCGAGTTAGGAGAGTTTCTAGCTCGAACTGGACTCCTACCGCTTCTATCGACTACTCCACGATCCTTTCTTGGACTGGCGGACGGTGAGATCTCACTTGAATATCTTCGATACGGACCAGGTGACCGCCATGGCTTCATGTGGGCTGTGTTTACATCGTCTGATAGGAAACTCGGATCATAAACAAAGTTCCGTTGGCTGTCTCTGGTTAAAGGTCTGTTACAATGTAACAGACCTTTGAATTGCAACGCTTCAAGGATATGCTTGAGCGTCTCTAGATCTTTCGCCTGCTCATCGATTCCTCTCAGCTTCAAACTCTTCTCGGAATCGACATACATCTGCACATTAGCCTGTTTCGGCTCCGGAAACACATCTGCTGTGTCAAAGAAGCTTCTCCTCTGTTGAGGCGACCTCCATTGAGACGCTTTAGGAGCTTCATTCTTCTGATTTCTTGAGTATTTCATCGACTCCATTACTCTGGCATTCTGAACATTTCTGTTACTATTACCATTACCATTACCATTCGCGTTAGCGGTAATCGCACTTTCTCGAATAATACTACTCAGATTTGTTTCATCTGATTGATTTAATTGTTGTTTAACCTGACTATTGTTGCACTCTATGAATCTAGAGTGAAACAAATCTCTAGAAACCCTAGATTCAGACGCCGATCTTCGGAGCTCCGGTTTCTTAACCGTTTCCGGACTAGAAACCGAATCCGAAGACGACGGAAGCTGGTCTAGTCCCATAAGTCGCGCAATCACACTCGGCGACCGTCGTTGCTTATCGTAGCTTTCTTCATTTGTTCGCTGGATCTCTTTCGCACAAAGACTCCCTTTCGAATCAACCGTTGCTCTGCTGTCAAGTGATAACCTCGGCATCTCCTTGCAGAACTTCCATGAATTCTTCATTGATCCTTCTTTCATCTCAAATATCGGAAGCGGTAGTGGCGATCTCGGCGGTGTTGTCGCCGGAAAAACATTTGAATTCGCCGCCGGAGACCGCTGGAACCGGTCTGGACTTTCCGGTACTGAAACATCCGGCTCAACCGCCACCACCGGCTTCTCGGTTTCTCGAATCGCATTCGAGTGAACAAACTTAATCGATTTAGCTGACTTAACTGACTCCGGTGATGCATCTGCCCCCTGAAGTGTAAGATTTATATGTATTAGTTATTAATTTATTTTATCTTTATCATGTATTTCATGATTAACTAAGTACAAAGGAAGAAGATGGAACTTACAGTGGAAGAAGGGAGGCGTTTAGTGGAGTAAATACGCTTTCCGGTTAAAATCTGTTGGCGATCGAAGATATGAAGGAAACCGGACATGCAACCGATCTGTTTCTCGATCTGTTTTTCGAGATTTTGGTCTTGGATCAAACCGGTCATCATTTTCCGATGAGATTCCGATGCCGGTGAGGTGATATGAAATATTCTGATATATTTTTTTTTTGACAAAAACACACACACATACACACACGGACACAGAGTCTGTGATATTAACTTTACTGCTTTACATTGATGAAGGGGAGAAATTGATGAACAAGTGTTTGTAGATTTTGGTTATTTTAATTGCTTTATCTGTAACTCCCGCTTTCTGCTCATTTAAAGGGTGAACAACGGAAGTGAGGGGAGACACTGTGGTGGGGTAGGTTTAATTAATGGTCAGATTTCTAAAATTAAATTATAATAATAACTGTATATTGTTATCTATTTTTCATAAAGAGCCCAAAAAGAATTGGTAATGTTTGGGATTAATTTTAAGTCTTAAAATTATGCTTTTTTTGTCTTTAAAAATAAGAAAAGAAATGGTGCTGTTTGGCAACATCTGAATGGTTAAGTGCTGAGCCAGTAACAGGTCTGAACCATTAAGAGCTTGTATAATGCTTAACCGTTCAGAGACAAATGTCTGACCAATTCAGATTGGAGGTCTTAACCATTCAGACTCTGTGTAAATCTTAACCATTCAGAGACAAATGTCTGAACCATTCAGACATTTGCTCGTGAAACAAACAGTCTGAACCATTAAGTGCTAAACCAGTAAAAGGTATGAACTATTAAGAGACTCATTAAGATTAGGAATGGCAATGGGCCGGGCTTGGACCGGGTATTAATAATCCCAGGCCCATACCCGGTTGTAATTCTTTGTCCCATACCCGGCCCGTTACCCGTCGGGTATTTGTCGGGTAATTACCCGTCGGGTATCGGGCATACCCGCGGGTATCGGGCATACCCGTTAACTTCATAAAAATACCCGTTGGGACAAATGTACACTTTTTTTTTACTTTGATGTTTATATAATTTACTATTTTAATCACTATAATAAATGAAAATATGGTTAATAACTTACATATCATATTCAGACCACATATACCAAACTAAATCAAAACGATTACTTAATTAAGTAATTGTATCAGGACCACCTAATTGCATAAACATCCACATAATAAAGGGTGATAGCTTCCATATCCAATATACATTCTCAAAAATAAGTTATTTGTTTACTAAGCACTTGCCAAATACATATCCACATATGACTATAGAGAAGGTAATAAGTACATGTACTAAGTTTATATATATATGGAAATCTATAATATGCTACTTTCGGGTATTATTCGGGTAAATGGACCGGGTATTGGGCGGGTATCACTAAATCTCATACCCGTATCCGATTTTTTACTTTTTTAAGCCCATACCCGGCCCATACCCATTGGGCTTCGGGTATACCCGGCCCGTATGTTTCGGGTTTCGGGTATACCTGTCGGGCTTGGGCTTTTTTGCCATCCCTAATTAAGATGTAAACAAACAATCCCATGATCTTTTGTGCTAAATGATTTATATTAATCAATAAATTAAAAAAATGCAAATAATTTAAAACAGAGCCCTCTCTGAGGATTTAAATGCCAAGTCGAGCCGAAAAAAGACCCTTTGGGCTAACGAATTATTAAAACTATATTTTTAAACGGCAATTAAAGGTATTGCAATAAACATAGCAAAAATGCAAGGTTTGCTAAATTCACTAGTTTTTTAATGTGTCAAATAACTTTAACTCCATATAAAATTTATCACCACCAATATTCGATTTTTAGTTTTTATTATTTTTTTGTTATTAATTACATTAGATAGATGTTTGAATTTGTAAAACTGAAATTAATTTTATCTACTTTTGTCATATTTTTAGTTTTTAGTAGATTAGGGTTTTCTATTCAGAAGGGGATGGCGGCGCAGTTTGTTGCTCGTCTACCTGCTATCCTTATTTAATTTGCCCTAATGATTGGAATGAAAATGATATATAATCTTTTTAGTAAAAAAAAAAAAAATTATGTGATATATAAACATTATTTATCATATATTTTATTTAAAAATAACAATTTTCTATAATGGATATTTTACTCACTAAAAAATAAATGTAAAATGTGATGATGATATATGAAATGTAAGGATAGACACTACACTTAACAGTGAGTTGAGTCAAGCCACCTTCATCTTTCACTCGAGCTAGGATTAAACAAGCCAAACAACTTGGCTTAACTTGTTTATTCTTCACGAGTTGAAGTTTAGTTCGAATAAAAGTTGAGCAAACTAATTTATTTTCAAAAACTTTGATAAAAAGATATATTTTACATAATTGTAATTACCATTGACAGATGCTATACAAACCAAACAAGCGGGCCAACGAGCTTAGATTGATATAATACTTAAGCTGAATAGGATTAAGAATCAATTGCTTTGAGCTATAATTCATAAATGTTAAAATTTGGGCTTACCTTAATCAAGCCTAAACAACAGGATTACCTTGATTTAAGCTCGACTCGTTTACAAACAAGGTGATTTCGAATGAGCCTTTTTTCAAGAATTTTAATTATTCTTATTTGAGTAAATTTCTGTTTTCTTCTCTGAGGTTTGTCGATTTTAACTAGTTTAGTACAAAAATCTAATTTATAACAAATCCAGCCCTAAAGTTTGCATTTCTTAACGCTTTTCATCCCTAATGGTGCTTTTTCATATAATTCTTAGGGATGAAAAGCGTTAAGAAATGCAAACATTAGGGATGAAAAGCGTTAAAAAATGCAAAACTTAAGGATTGTTTTGTTATAAATTAGATTTTTGGACTAACTAGTTAAAATGGACAAACTCAGGGACGAAAACAGAAATTTACTCTTCTTAATTTTTTTGTATTTCTTTTTCCTATTTGGGGTTTTGTAGCAATGCAAACAGCTGCTCTTAGGATTGATCTTATCCGAAAAAAAAAAAAACAATTTATCTTCTAGTCTAATAAATTACTAAATATGCATGTAAATACCTAATTCCTTTGCCCAAATGACCCGATTATCTATATGTTTTTCCATTTAAATTTGTTTCCTCTTTAAGATGGTTTAGAAAAATGAAAAAAACACGAAAATTAAACTACATTGGAAAGAAAAAAAAATGTGAGTTCCAAAGGAAGGAAGAAAGAAAATGATAACGATGGTGATGATAGAAACAAAAGTAAAAGCTTTCCCAAACAACCTTCTAACAACTTAATTCAATTGTCTCACTATAAATGGATACAATTTATATAACCATCATGTGTGCGTGTTTGTCTATAAATAAGTCGATCCTTTAATATATACATATAATAATACAATGATGATGCTATCAAAATGTGATAGAGCTAGTCGATGTGCATGTTTTATGACACTTCATCTCATATGTGTTGAAATATGATACGTTTTCACGTTGATGATGCTTTTAGTTTTATTATTTTATAGTAGTACGATAATGATCAAGTGACTGTCGGTAAATACTGTTAACCCACTTGTGCCTTCGAATATTTTTATACCTACTAGGTGGTGCATATCCGTTAAAGGTTAAGCTTGTTGTTAAGTCATTTCCCATAGTTTAAACCATGAATTATAAATCTAACTATAAAACAACAACAACAACAATTGTACCCTATATAATCCTACCTATGTCCAAGCTATTGGTGGTGTTTGGAGAGGTTGGGATATAGGCAAACCCTACTTATATATCTAAGGAGATAGAGAGATCGTTTTCAATAAGACCCTAACTTCAAAACCATATCCAAACATAAAAGTAAGATAAAACACACATAGGCGCAAAACACCACATATTGACACACATGCAATTGATAACACGCATATGTCATCAAAATAACTTAAAAGCTAAGTTCTTAAGTTGAGAATCTAATACAGAATCAGATCATCCTCCTGAAAGTCATCAACCTAAATCCCACATATGTAGGAACTCCTATCCTCGATCTTTGATCATGTCCTCAAAGAGGTACAAGTTAAGCAAGTGTTCCCTAATCCTCTCCTACCAAGTCAAATTCAGCCTACCTCTACTCGTCATCCCCTCCATAATGATAGTTTCCATGGTTCTAAGCATGGTAATTGTTTGTCTCCTCTTGACATTCTCAAACCATCTCAACATCCCCTCCCTTATTTTATCAGATGTACTAGTTAACCCTAGTCGTTCTTTAAAAGCTGATTTCTTATCTTGTTTAACCTAGTGTGCCTACACATCCATCTTAACATCCACATATCTGCCACTTCCAGCTTACGTGCAATTGATAACACACATATGCCATCAAAATAACTTAAAAGCTAAGTTCTTAAGTCGAGAATCTAGTACAGAATCAGATCATCTTCCTGAAAGTCATCAGCCTAAATCCCACATCTGTAGGAACTCTTATCCTTGATCATGTCTTCAAAGAGGTACAAGTCAAGCAGATGTTGCGTAATCCTCTCCTCCCAATTCAGTTTCATCCTACCTCTACTCGTCCTTCCCTCAACAGTGATAGTTTCCATGGTTCTAACCATGGTGGTTGTTTGTCTCCTTTTTACATTGTCAAACCATCTCAACATCCTCTCCTTTATCTTATCAGATATACTAGTCAACCCCAATCGTTCTTTAAAAACTCATTCCTTAACTTGTTTAATCTAGTGTGCCCATACATCCACCTTAATGTAAAACCCTTACTATTTAAAGAAGATTTTTGTTATAAATCACGGACATAATCATATAATTATATTACAATTACATTGGAAAATACAGGTTAATTAAATCTTTTACAACTGTCAGGTATACCACTTAATGTGACTAAATTCGTCGTTTAAAATAACGATTAACAATGTGCGGAAGCTTGTATCTTGAACGTGTTGGGTTCTTTCGTTGAACTTGATCGTCCTCCGGTACTAGAATTTTACCTGCAACTCATAAAACATGAGTTAGATTAGTCATACGTAACTTAAAACATGTTTATACGGGTTCGTAAAACAAAAATGATTAAATAAATAATTTTTCGCCAAAAAAGGACACCGCCGCATCGCGCGACGGCCCTTGGCCTTTGTCGTCGCATGGCGCGACCCCTTCTTTTTCCCAGAATGTTTGCAGCTGAAAGCTGCATATTTTCAGCAACGTTAATTTTTGTCGAAACGTGCATAACTTTCTCGTTATTTATCCGTTTTACACGATTCTTTTTCCTACGCGATCGTAATTTGATTTTCCATCACATGGAGTTAAAATTCAACATTCAAACTAATAAAATTCTAGATTTTTAAGCCTTCGGCTTATTTTTTTCAATTACAACATTTTGACCCATTTGTATTTAAAACTACCAACTTGTTTCCTAAACAACCAAATACAAACATCAATGTATTTAACTCAAGATCTCTAGCTCAGGTTCATAATTCTTATGAATTATGAAACTAGTACGCAAGCTATACGGATAAATCCGTTTTGACCCGTTTAGGGGATTTAAGCAACCAAGTCTAAAACTACCTCATTTCTTTTCACACTTCGTGATTCCATATCTGAAGTATCTACCTTTATTTCATAATCACCATACAAGTTCCTAAATAACCCATATGGGTCATTTGCCCAATTTACCCATCAAGGGCTTTTTGGTCAATTTTAGTCATACATTTAAGACGAAGGACTTTCGCTAATATTTGACCAAAATATCGCTTTTAAGTACTGTTATGGGTCATTTTCTGAGCATATATATCCTGACTAATATTCTGCTTTTGATTGTTTACCTATGACCGGGATACCGGATCAGGATATTGGTAACATCCTGGTGGGATATCCTGGTGTTAACTAAATTGACCACGTGCAGGTTAGAAGATGTAGGTCACTAACGGTCAGATGGACTTCTTCTCCTTAAGACTCGGGCAAACCAGTTACATGAAAGACGTTGAACCCCAAGTACCAGGTCTACAACGTTCGAGTAGGGAATATCCGCCGGATCCCGGTTTAATTGGGTAGTTTGTTACATTTCTTTTACTATAAATAGATGGATCGGATCAGTTAAGGCACACACTTTTCATTCGCACACTTTACTCTCAAGCTACTGGCAACCACTACACACAAACACTTGTACTCGAATCACATTGTAACACTTAGTTGATCCGCATCACATCCTGCACTGTATCCTGATATTTGAAGTAATAGAAGAACAAGGCAGCTGCGATTGTCAGCTCCCGAGGTTTTGTGCCGGCGATCTAGATTGATCAAGGGCTTTCCTCATACATCTCGTGTCACCCCTTTACGTTTTTCGCTCATCGTTTGATCATAGATACAGCTCTATATCCTGAGTCGTATCCTGAAACTGTTTTTACAATTAATTTGATTAACATATTTTTGACACTCATTTCTAGCACACTACCTCACTTAACTAATTTGATCACTTAATTGATTTAGTAATTTTTGACCAAAACAATTTGGCGCCCACCGTGGGGAAAGTGGTGCTATTTTTACTAAAAACTTTAGTAAAATCATTACTCGGTTTTCTATTGTCAAAACTTTTTGCTACATCGTTTTCAATGGCCTCGAGATCAAACATGAGCCCTTCCACCATGTCTGCTACAACGTCTGCAACAATTGGTTCGGTGCTTCCACCTCCTCCTCCAATAATGCAAGCTTCTTCACACGGAACTAAGAGTCATGTGGCTCGGGATGTTGTCCCCACTCCCAGTACCCAGGAATCTGGTCCTGTTTTGGCTTCTAATGATAAAATTCTGAATTTGTTTGGTAGTGTACAAGAACAGATGAGGCAGCAACAGGAAACTAATCAGATGCTGATGAGAGAGATACAACTCTTGAAATCCGGCTCAAGTAGACCTGCTGAAGAAACTGTCACTCCTTTGCAACCTAGGGCTTTGAACTTCAGTTCTGCAGTTTACATTGAGGATAACCGGGGGAATATCGTGCCTAGCCATTCTCAGAATCATACTCCTGAGATACCCTCCTCGGTCAGGATGTCAACTATGAGGAGCTCAGGATATGCTTCAGGATATGGCCAGAATCCTCAGACCGGTGACGTGTCAAATAATAATATTCTTGCTACTAACAATAATGGGTCTTTGCAGGATGCAGGTATGACGTCAACATTTACTAGGGAGCTTCAGAAATTGAAGGACATGATATCCAGTGTACCTGGAGTGGTCCAGCCAATTCCGGAAGTGTCCCAAGACAGCCACAGGATATCCCGCTTTGCATATCCTATCTGTGATGCTGAAATCCCAAAGAGATTTCAAACCCCCAACATGAAATTGTATGATGGGACTACGGATCCTGAAGAGCATATTGCCCAGTATAGAGAAAGAATAGAGATTAACCATATCCCTCCGGAGCTCAAGGAAGCATGCTTGTGCAAGGGTTTCGGTTCTACCTTGACAGGATCAGCCTTAAAATGGCTGTTAAATGTTCCTCCTCACTCAATTACTTCGTTTGCTCATTTGGTTAATTTATTTAATCGACGGTTTTCTTGCAGCCGGAGTTTTGAGAAACTAACCAGTGATCTTTACAGGATAACTCAAGGACCTTAGGAATCCTTGAGGGATTATGTGAACAAGTTTAGTCAGGAATCCTTGGATATCCCACATCTTGATGTTGCAACAGCTGTGCAGGCTTTTAAGATGGGATTACAAAAAGATTCTCAGTTTTATCAGGATCTTGTAATGAATCCCTGCAGGAATCTCGACGAAGCTCGTAACAGGGCCTTGAGATATATTCGCTTGGAAGATGACAAAAAGATGCAAGAGAGGATGAATTCTACCTCAACCTACGAATCAACCAACAGGAAATCCGAATCCTCGTATAAACCGTATCGCTCCAAGCCATATGGCAGAAATGACAACAAGAAAGTGAATGCTGTTGAAGACGAGGATCCTGAAGAATATCCTGAATTAGCTGAATATTGCTTTTCTGTTAATATACCTGAGTTAATGTATGCTATGCAGGGTTTAGGAGACAAAGCTAGGTGGCCTCGAAAGAATCAACAAAAAGCTGATTGGAAGGATAAATCCAAATGGTGTGCCTTCCATGAAGATTTCGGACATGTGACTAAGGATTGCATTGCTCTAAGGAAAGAAATAAGCTACCTATTGAGCAAGGGATATCTGAAGGATTTGCTGGGAAGAAAGAAAAATAAAGGGCAGGATCCTGAGAAGGATCCTGAACGAGCAGCATCACCCCCAACAGATGCCAAAATAATTAACTTTATTTCAGGAGGATCCGACATTTGTGGTACTTCGTATTTTGCGGCCAAGAAACATGCAAAGGAGGCTAAGACTGAAAGGGGAGACAGACCAGCCAGAATGACTACCCTCACAACTGACAAAGTGATCACTTTCGACAGTGATGACAGGGATACTGTCCAAGATCCTCACCATGATGCCCTCGTAATAACATTATATGTTGCTAACCATTTTGTACGCAGGATATTAGTGGATAATGGCAGCTCTGTCAACATAATTCAGCTGGAAACATTGAAGTGGATGAATGTATCTCCGATGGACATTACTTCGAAATCCACCATACTCGTTGGCTTCAGTGGGGAAGCTAGGAATACCGTAGGGGAGATAAAGTTACCAGTATATGTTGAAGGGGTCAACTCGATACAACGTTTCTGTGTGATGGACTCCCTATCCTGCTATAATATCATACTAGGCAGGTCATGGATCCATTATATGAAGGCTGTGCCATCAACTTGTCATCAGTGCATCAAGATCCCTACCCCTTGGGGGGTTGTCAAGGTTGATAGTGATCAGCAGGAGGCGAAGGAATGCTACTCATCCTCAATGAAATCCTCAACCAAGCCTAATGCAGCATAGCAATTAAAGATGCGGGCCCAGGATATCATGGAAGCTTCGGAGCAGGATGTAAAGAAAGTTATCCTGGATCAGGATAATCCGGATATCTCGGTGCTCGTAGGAACCAATATCCCTCAGGATATTGAAAATCAATTGACTAATTTTTTGAAATGCAGGATGTCAACATTCGCATGGAAGCACGAGGATATGACAGGTATTACCAAGGATATTATAACACATAAGCTCGGTATTAACAGTTCATTCAAGCCGGTCCAACAAAAGAGAAGGAAATTTGCTCCGGAGCGAAATGTGATCATCCAAGAGGAAGTTGAAAGACTACTAAGGAGCAAGATGATTAGAGAAGTGAAGTTTCCTAAATGGCTTGCGAAAGTAGTCGTGGTACAAAAGAAAAATGGGAAATAGAGAGTTTGTGTAGACTATACAGACTTAAACAAAGCCTGTCCGAAAGACCCGTTTCCTCTACCTCATATTGATTCAATGGTAGATGCTACCGCCAGCCACGAGATGTTAACCTTCATGGATGCCTCTTCAGGATTTCAGCAAATCCAAATGGAACCCTCTGATCAGGAGGATATTGCTTTCATGACACCCACATGTATTTATTGTTATACTGCTATGCCCTTTGGTTTGAAAAATGCAGGTGCAACATACCAGAGGTTGGTAAACATGATGTTTAAAGACAAGCTGGGGGACACCATGGAGGTATATATTGACGATATGGTGGTGAAATCTAAAAAGGCTGAGGATCACCTCCAGGATATTAAGGGAGCATTTGATATACTGGATCAATATAACATGAAACTGAATCCTGCTAAGTGCCATTTCGGAGTGGGGGCAGGAAGGTTTCTAGGATATATGGTGACCAAAAGAGGGATAGAGGCAAGCCCGGAGCAGATTAAAGCTATTCTGGATATAAAATCACCTTCGAATATGAAAGATGTTCAACGGTTAACAGGCCGAGTAGCAGCGTTGAACAGATTTATTTCAAGATCCTCGGAAAAGTGCAAGGAATTTTACGATATCCTCAAGAAGAATAAGAAGTTCGAATGGGGAGCAAAGCATGAAGCAGCCTTGCAGGATTTGAAGCAGTATCTTTCAACCGCACCCTTATTGATGAAGCCTGAGGATGGCGAACCATTGTCCCTGTATCTTGCAGTGTCAGGGAATGCAGTAAGTGTTGTCCTTATAAAGGATCATGAAGGTCAGCAGTATCCTGTCTATTACGTTAGTAAAAGTTTATTAGATGTTGAAACTAGATATTCTCATCTAGAAAAATTGATATTAGCCCTAGTTATGGCATCAACAAAACTTAGACATTATTTTGAGACGTATAGGATTCACGTTAAAACCAACTATCCTGTTAAGAACGTGCTTGGGAAACCCGAGATGTCAGGCAGGATGGCTAAGTGGTCAGTGAAATTAAGTGCTTATGACTTAGTGTATGAACCTAGAAATGCCATAAAGTCTCAGGCTTTAGCTGACTTTGTGGCTGATTTCAGTAGTGACATTCAAAATGAAGTAGACCTAGAAGTACAACAGCTAGGAGAAAACTTAGAATGCTGGACATTGTATACTGATGGTGCATCTAATGTAAGAGGTGTCGGTCTAGGTATACTACTAAAATCTCCACAGGGGGACATATTACCCCAGGCTATTAGGTGTGAATTTCCTGCTACTAATAATGAGGCAGAATATGAAGCTTTGATTGCAGGATTAGAGTTGGCTAAAAATATGAGTATCAAGAATTTGCAAGTATATGTTGATTCTTTGTTAATCACTAATCATTTTAATGGAACCTATGCAGTTAAGGGAGAGAAGTTAATCGAGTGTCTCGAAATTCTAAAAAAATTAGCAGGATATTTTGATATTTTTACACTTGAACAGGTACCAAGAGAGGATAATGCTGAAGCTGATGCCTTGGCAAATCTGGGATCATCAGTCAGGATACCGGAAGGAACCCGAATACCAATATTACATATCCTATATCCTGCGACGAATCCTCAGGATAAGGAAGTAATAAGTATTCAGGATCCTGATGACGAGTATCCCGAGGAGGATCCTAAGTCCTGGACGGCTCCAATCATAAGATATCTCAATGAAGGACACATCCCAAAGAATGAGAATCCTAAGGCCTTTAGAATGAAGGTATCACGATTCACTATTATAAATAATGTTTTGTATAAGAAATCTCTTGCAGGACCATATCTGAGGTGCTTGGAGGATCCCGAAACCAAAGACGTGCTTCAGGATATACACGAAGGGGATTGTGGTAACCATACTGGGGGCAGGTCGTTATTCTCAAAAGTATTAAGGACAGGATATTATTGGCCGATGATGAGAAAAGACGCTGCAGAATATGCCCGAATATGTGACGCATGTCAAAGACATAGTAATATATTACATCAGCCTGCTGAACCACTGTATCCTATTATTTCCCTTGGTCGTTTATGAAATGGGGGATGGATATAGTGGGAAAGCTTCCAAAGGCTCCAGGAGGAAAGGTTTTAATTTTGGCAATGACGGATTATTTCTCCAAGTGGGTTGAAGCAGAAGCATTTGTTCAGGTTAGAGATCAAGAAGTGGTATCCTTCATAAAAAGGAATATCCTGACTAGGTTTGGAGTACCAGCTGAGATAATTTGTGACAATGGATCTCAATTTATAAGTAAAAGGACTACTAACTTTTGCAAGAGTTGGGGAATTAAAATGACCACGTCTACTCCGGTACATCCTCAAGCAAATGGACAAGCAGAATCCTCGAACAAGATAATTGTCAACAACTTAAAAAAGAGACTAGGGGCTAAGAAAGGAAGATGGGAAAAAGAATTACCCTTTGTTTTGTGGGCTGATAGGACAACGGTGAAGAGTGCAACTGGCCAAACCCCGTTTTCCTTAGTGTTTGGAGCAGAAGCGGTGATCCCGACATAAATGGTGATACCTACAGCGAGATCCAACCTCAGGGATCCTGAGCAGAATCCTGAAATCCTATGCCAGGAACTGGATACTATTGAAGAGACAAGAGACGCTGCAAGGCTAAGGATGGCAGCATATCAACAGAGGATATCCAAAGCATATAACAAGAATATAAGGACTAGAATATTTCAGTTTGGAGATTGGGTATTGAGAAAGGCTTTTCAAAATACTATTAATCCTGTTGATGGAAAGTTGGCTCCAAAATGGGAAGGACCCTATGAGGTTGAGTCGGAATCAGGAAAAGGAGCATACCGACTCAAGAATATGGAGGGGGATATGCTACCGAGATCCTGGAATGCTATACATCTGAAACTCTATTTTAAGTGAGTATGGAATTTAAATTCTAACTCAGGATGGTATGGATTCTGTCTCTTTTATTAGATTTTGATATTACTTACTGTATTAAACCCATTACTGACTTAAGCATCGGAGGGGTGTTAGCCAGGCTAACACCCACCTTAGCATACGATTGTTTTGCAGTATATGCTTCGGGATGTAGCACCAGGATACACATTCAGGTTACTTCGGAAGATTAGAGGATTGGCCCCCTCTCTCACGTCTAAGGGATCATGATCCCTTCGCAGGTTTAAAGGTATTCACCTTTCTTCTGAATTTGGTTTAAACACCCCGCCTGGAGCGCAAGTTATTCGGGAATAGTTCAAGGTGACGGGACCAGTTCATGTAAAAGTGGCTGACAATTTCGTTACTATTGGCTATATCCTGAATCCTAAAGGTATATGAGGATTGATCACCCTCTCTCACGAAAGGGTATTTTCATACTCTCTAAGGTTTAAAGGTTTTCACCTTTCTAAGTCTTGGAGTTTATACACTCCCGCCTGTAGCGCATGAAAATTTGGGATTTTCCCCAGGATACTAAGGATTTATCTCCAGTATATTTTGGGTTTTACCCCTGTAACACAGGAATCGTCTATGCAGTTGGAACAAATGTTCAAAAATTTTCTAAGTGTTCGAGGACATCATGCACAGGGGACATTCCTTCTAAAGCAATTGTGTGAAGCTCAAAAGATCAAAATTGGGCTAAGTGTCTCGGACTGGGGACATCTTAGTGGGAGAAGTTGCAAAAGGGGTTGGAGTTTGATACTAGGGTTACACTCAATTCCTGGTATGATCTTTCCTTTGTGAATCTTACATGAATCATTTAACTCTGATTAAGGCTCAAAATATCCTGAAAATGACATATCTTTAGGATATGTCTTCAGAAAGTGTTTTTGGGATACGTTTCAGGATATTTAATTGAAATATTTGGGAAGTGATACTTGATTGAAAATAAAAACTCTGATCAAACAAGTATTATCAAAACAGGTTTTAGAAAATGGACTATCTTTTATTCTTTAGAAGTTTTGTCTAAAGTTGATTGAATTTTTAGAAATTATATTTAATAAAAGTTTTCATAATATATCACTGAGTATATTGATAAGGATATTTTGCAAAAATCTGCACTAAGAAATGCATGACAGAAATTAGAGAACAATAGCAAGCCAATTGAAAGATGAAATAATAATATCAGTTGATGACCGAAGGCTTCATCCTAAAACCTAGGATCCATCCACGTTCGGCTATCAAGTTGTTTTAATGCAGAAATAAAAACTGTTCATAGGACAAGAAGTAAAATTGTTCAAACATAAGCATAACTCTCAAATTTAAGGGAAATAAGTTTTAGGAGGCAGCGCCTTTTTCGTTCATGGTATTTTCAGCAGCATCCGTCTTGGGATCAACCTCAGCATCTTTCTCAGCATCAGTTGGTTTTTCGAATGCCTTTGAAGATCCTTCAGCTGCAGGTTTAGCAGAAGTGCCGCCGAGACTCCTTAGCTTTGTTTCCCAGGCATCGATATCCCAAGAAGGGCATTTGAAGCCCAGTGCTTTGGCTTCATGGGCCATCTTTAGCCTGGCCTGGATAAGGGAAGTGACGACGGAACTTTTAAGGCTTTCCCGGTAGCTGATCATATCCCGTTCGTGTTGAGCGTGGGCAACATCAAGATCGGCTTGGGCATGGAGAGCAGCTTTGTTGAGGGCGGCCTGGTGTTCTTGGGTCATAGCCTTGAACTTCTCCTCGTAGTGCCGAGACTTGGCGGCTGCAATCATGCCCTGATCGGAGATGGTAACCTCGGCTTTCTTTAACTTGGATTCAAGCGTCTTGTTGAGCCCACATGATTCTTGATATAGATGAACCAGACGTTCAAGACCCTGCAACGTAAGAGGACATGTATTGGTTTTAATAAATACTTATAAGTGATATAAGGTGCAAGATATGGATCAAGGATACTAACATGGTTGAGAAAAGAAGTCATAAATCCACTTGCTTCAATGAACCTGTGATTCTCATAGGGGAATATATCAGAGATAACGGGAGAATCAGACTCTTTCCTTTTACGAGAACTTGAACTCCGGGGCTTGGTAGCTGGCGAAAGTTTGGGAATGATGATGGCCTTGGAGCTGCGGGGCTTGGATGAGGCCGTGGCCTTGGGACTAGGTTCCTTCTTGATTTGGACCTGGTCAGAATAACTGTCCAGCTCATCAAGGTCGAAAACTTCAGGGATCTTGGCTGGTGCTGCATAAAGGGAAAAGTCCTACATCTTTATTACCCTTAATTATATTATATTGCACTAATTAGTTATTTCAAAAGTAACCCTTACCAGACATTTCGGATGATGAGTATTGACTGGAACTCGGGATATGTGTGGTAAAACTCCTGTCACTTGCAGGTAATTGGTAAACTGCCTTGATTCTTTTTTCTGATTCCGCAGTAGGGGGAGCTACTTCCTTAAAATTCACTGCAAAAGGATCAAATAAGAAGATATTAGCAAAAAAATAAAAGTCTAAGAGGTACATGGGGACATTCGTGATCCTACCGATGGTTAACCACTCCACCGGAAGGCTAGCACCCTCATCAATGGAGTCTCGTTTGACGAAGAAGAACTTGCGTTGTCATCCGTCTTCGTTTTTGGTGGCTTTAAGAATAAGGGGTTTGTTGGAAGTTGTATGGTGTAATCTTGACCGTCATCTCGATTTAATTGGCTTGATTTGCGAAACAGGATTTTTAAAATATATCCGTTGGATTGGTATACCAACAGATATATTTGGGGACAATTGTTATGGGTCATTTTCTGAGCATATATATCCTGACTAATATTCTGCTTTTGATTGTTTACCTGTGACCAGGATACCAGATCAGGATATTGGTAACATCCTGGTGCGATATCCTGGTGTTAACTAAATTGACCACGTGCAGGTTAGAAGTTGTAGGTCACTAACGGTCATATGGACTTCTTCTCCTTAAGACTCGGGCAAACCAGTTACATGAGAGACGTTGAACCCGAAGTACCAGGTCTACAACGTTCGAGTAGGGAATATCCGCCAGATCCCGGTTTAATAGGGTAGTTTGTTACATTTCTTTTACTATAAATAGATGGGTCGGATCAGTTAAGGCACACACTTTTCATTCGCACACTTTACTCTCAAGCTACTGGCAACCACTACACACAAACACTTGTACTCGAATCACATTGTAACACTTAGTTGATCCGCATCACATCCTGCACTGTATCATGATATTTGAAGTAATAGAAGAACAAGGCAGCTGCGATTGTCAGCTCCCGAGGTTTTGTGCCGGCGATCTAGATTGATCAAGGGCTTTCCTCGTACATCTCGTGTCACCCCTTTACGTTTTTCGCTCATCGTTTGATCATAGATACAGCTCTATATCCTGAGCCGTATCCTGAAACTGTTTTTACAATTAATTTGATTAACATATTTTCGACACTCATTTCTAGCACACTACCTCACTTAACTAATTTGATCACTTAATTGCTTCGGTAATTTTTGACCAAAACAAGTACAATTCTAAATATGCGTACCTGGCTCGAGTCATAGCATCGACCCGTATACATACTTTTTGCTTCAATTTTTCTAGTTAAAACATTTCACACACATGTTATTTCCTGTGATCACAAAAACTCAACAAGTAGTCGTCAGTTATTATTTTCAAATGATTTTACCAATGTCATTTGACCCGTTTAGTCCGAACGACTATTTTCCATTATGAAATGATATCTAGTTACCATCTCGCTCTTTTACCCATTCCGGTTTACACCATAACTAAATATTTCAAAATTTGTTATTTATTAGTCCTCACCCGACTAATTTACCAACAATATTTCGTTATTTATTAGTCCTCACCCGACTAATTAACCATTTTACCCCTTTTACCATAATTTATTGTTTCTTACATTTTTACTTATTCCGACTTGCATTGTATCATGCCGGAACATCATATTACAATTACTTAACATTATTCACAATCAATATTCACAAGTAAGTGTATTGTAAATAAAAAGGGGGTGTAAGCTTAACTTACCTTTTATCCGATTTCGCTCTTTTTCCGCGCATTCAAGTCGTTTGACCCGCTTCTTTTCCCCAAGCCGCCCCCTAGCTCGTTAAGCGTCAAACTATCGTCATCATTTTTAAGGTGGTTAGGTTAGTCATTAACAAACACGACTATTCCACCTTATGTATTTTCTATATCGAACTACTATTCGACTTCATCATTGGTTAGTTTAACTTATCAAATGTCAACTACTTATGATCACATGATTTACACAGTTAAGTCTAATTCAGCATGATGTTTTGAACCCTTATCGCTTCATATTTCACATAATTTGCCATATTATTCAAATGAGCATTTCATTCGAAATTTCAACATTTGGCTTTCTCTTAGGCATTATATCAAACACCTATGAGCATACTTTTATAAAATTAACAATCAAACTCCATGACTACATATCTTGCCAATTTCAACTTCTTTTACTAAATAATCATCTAGTTCATGGTTCAATGTCAATATTAACTTCATAGAGTTCAATAACACTAGTTTGATAATTATGATTCTAGTGTTCATCATATTTTTACAAAACCCATTAGACACCTAGTTAGTGATCATGAGTTTTACTACATGCACTCAAATTCCTTAGTTTATTAACTAGGGTTTGTTTCAAATCATACATACATCCTATTTCCACCCAAATATCCATCATTCAAGATCAAATTTCGAATTCCTAGAGTTCATAAAGAATTTGAGATGGAACAAAATAGTGAAATTTGACATACCTTATGATCACTTCACTGAGGTGATCACCAATTCATGCTTGGATTTCAATTTGGGTGTGATTTCCCCTTCCAATTTGCTTGAATTTATGCTAGTTAGGGTTTGAACAAGGGAGTTCATTGGCTCCTGTTGAAAGTGTCGACCAGAACACACACTCAAGGTGTGTGTTTTGGTGTTTGATATTTTATTTATTACAAACTAGTTTCTAGTTTATCACTTTCAACCCCTCTATTTTCCCCAAGTAGCATATAGTGTGTTTTAACCAATTTCTTTATTATTACAAGACTTGCGACTAACTAGGTTATTTATTCCTAGTTATTTTATCTTGTTCATAACCCGTTTTATTTTAAGTCCCATTAACTCGGGCCTTTTATATATTTGTTTTCTCAAAGTATTTCTCATCCTTTTTAATAAATATTAGATTTATTTATTTAAATCCTAATATTCACCGGGTTTACTTTACCACCTACGGTATTTTACCCGTTCATTATTATTAACATGGATTAATTAACAATCCCGGTTTCGGGGTGTTACACTTAACATCCACATATCTGCCACTACCAGCTTACGTACGTACTTGTTTTTCTTGTTGCTTGAACAATTTTTTCTGTATAACATAGCAGGTCTAACTGCAAACCTATAAAATTTCCATTTTAATTTAGTAGGGAACCTCTTGTTACTCAATACCTTTGTGGCTTGAAGGTCCCCGAGACCCCCTGGATCGATGACATACATGAACATTGCACTTGAACCAGACGTAAAACAACAAAGATAGAAGAACGTGTAGAAGGTGAAACTCTTTTATAACATTCAATCATCACAAATTTACATAACCAAAAGAGTATACATCCTCATCCTCTACAAGCTGGTTTAGGTCACAGAGACCTAAACCCTAGCATTCCCTCTTTAATCTCTCTCTCTCTCTCTAACAAACAGAATGTCAAAGATCTATCTATTACATCACACATACCCATATTTATAGGGTAAACATGAATAATTCGAAACTTACATAAAGTTCCGTATTACCACCCTATACTACCGAACACATAAATACAAAAACACTATTCCGAATTACACTAAGTAATTCGGAACTATAGCACGATTCGGACAAAGTGATAAACTCGAAACCCACTATTCCGAGTTAAACCTTGTACTTCGGACAACTTCTATGCTTTTGATGGCGCCACACGGCAAGGTTGGTGATGGCGGTGGTTCCCCCGTGCGGCAAAAGTCCTCCCGCAAGTAATGCCGCGAGCACCCCCTATACCCTAAAGCAGTAACATTTGTTCGAATTTTGGGGAGTTTGGTTGTGGGAAACTCGAAAAACATGATTAAGTTTAAAGCCTCACTCTATACTAAGTGATGTCAGTCAAAGTCAAACAAACAAACATTTTTTATGTCAGAAAATTGGATGCTTACATTATGTGGTCCGCTTCTTTCTTTTTATATACTTAATTGCAAAAAGATATGCGTATCACTTTTCCAATTATGTCTTTCTATTCTCTCTTACAATTCCTCTATTTTTAACTTATATTTTAAATATTTCATATTTAATATTCAAATTAAATATTTTATAGGAAAATAATTAACAAAAACACCGTTTAAGGCCACCCGGGGTGGTAGCGTGATAGTTTCTATCACTCGTGGAACTATCACTCAACACCGCCGCCACTAGTTTCTATCACTCGTGATAGTATAACGCGTTGAGTGGGTAACGCGTTGTAGATAAAAAAAGGAACATGTATCTTGTACATTGTGCATTAATATTTGTACATTGGAATCCCTATCACTAATGATACCACCCCTCCTACATTTCTATCACTATCACTAGAATATTGGGTGCCACATGGCATCATTTGATTGGTTGCTTCCATCACTGGAATCTATCACTAACAAACCACCCCTACCCCCCTAAGAACAAGAAAGAAAATATCTTGAAAATGCAAATTTCTCTTTTAAAAATAGTATCACATAATTACAAACTAATTACAAATTACAAGCCAATAATATATTAAGAATATTATCGACTAACAATATAACTATATGTTGATAATTATTATGTTTAAGTGTAATAACACAATGCGTGAATATATTTTAAGATATTTATAATTACATATACATAAAAATAATTAAACATATGATGCCATTCGTTACATAATAGTTAACTCCACTAAGCAATAATGTCTATACACAAATTTAGGATGAAACCCAATAAATATAGGAAAAACCCGTCTTGTGGGAATCGAACCCATAACCTAATATCTCACCCCTAAAATGCCACTAGACTATAATGTCGTGGACATATAAAAGAATAATTAGTTTTAAGATTTTTTTAAACGGCCAACGAATCCTCTAAATAGGCTAATGGCGAAATTCACCACATCGAGATACACTCGCCTCCGAACCGGGAAAAACCCACACCTAGGGCCAAAGCCCGTGAATACTCACCCGAAGGCACAACAGTGCGGTGATGTAAAACCCGCTCAGTTCAAGGATCAAACTAGCGATCTCCACTTTTTCGCCTAGTCTTTCATCATTACCAGGTACCGCATAAAATAATGAGAAAGTCATGAATCAAACTTGGGTCCCCCAAAACACAAGTCTCTTTCTTACAACAAAGTCACGGATCCAACCAAGATTGTGGAAGAGATCAAAGAATAGTCGTTTGACTGGATAAGAGCAAGAGCAAGACACACGGAGATAACATGGATTGAGTGGAAGAATTTCACTTTTATGGAGTAATTAGTCTAACTAGATTGCTTGTTGTTTCCTTGATGTAAGTCTTAATATTCTGGATTGTACACTTGAGTGAAAAGTTGTGATATATAGCATCTTGCTGAATGAATAAAAGTTTGGTTTTTGTTGTTAAAAAAAAAATTCACCACCTCTTTGGCATTAGTTTTAAGAATTATTATTTTCTTTTATAATTATGTAAGTAACATACAAGTGCGTGTGGCCCCCTAACCTATTGCCATCAAGTTCCCATAGTCCTAGCTATGTAGCTAGCCATACCACATACAGCTAACCCTAGCCTTAACTATCTTCCATCCTACACATTCCTTCCTATTTTTAAAGGAAAATCATGTGAATGGTACAAACAAAATAATATTTTAATAAGAGTGGTTTCAAAAACTATAATTTATATCGTATAATATTAAAAAATGCAAAACAATATAACTAATATTATATATTTGTAATATTAATAAAATAGGAATAAGTTAAAATGAGAACCACCTCGAGTTGTAAGAACCAGCGAGAACCACCCTCGCGGGGGGCCGTTGACCACGATTTTTTTTACAACTAGATGTGTATATTTTAACACCCTACGCAAAGTTTGGGTTCAAACGGCGCGCCCGAGGGGGTAGTTTTTTACGCCCAAAGTTTGGTTAAAAAAAAAAGAAAAATTAAAAGAAATTAAAAAAACCCAAACTTTGGGCGTAAAAAACTACCCCCTCGGGCGCGCCGTTTAAACCCAAACTTTACGTAGGGTGTTAAAATATACACATCTAGTTGTAAAAAAAATCGTGGTCAACGGCCCCCCGCGGGGGTGGTTCTCGCTGGTTCTTACAACTCGAGGTGGTTCTCATTTTAACTATCCCCTAATAAAATATATGTTAACATGCAATAACTATTTATGAAGATTCAAGTAATAAATTATTTAGTAAATGAGATATCTAGAAGAAAAAAAGTAAACAATAGAATCTTAAGCTTTGTTCCAACAATTGATCTAATTCGTTTGCCCATCTGGTTTTTTTTTTTTTTTTTTGAAAGAAGGCGATTTTATAAAAAGAGCCCAAGCAAGAAGCTATAGGCAAGTACAATACAACAGCAAAGAAAAAGAAACAGAACAAAAGAAAAGGAAACAGAATCGTTCAACAGTGAGCCAAAATTGCAGCCAAAATTACAGCACATTTTACCAGGCTACTTTAAACTTGCACCAGGTTTTCTAATCAATCTTTAAGCTCTTTGACCTCGAATTGATCCAAAGGAAAGATAAAGCCTTTATTTCGCCCATTATCTTCTGCACATGTTTATGCTTGTTATTAAAAATCTGATCGTTTCGTGTCCGCCATATTAACCAACACACTGTTGCAATGATTGTGTAGAAAGCCATCTTTTTCTTGCTCGATGTCTGCTGCTGCTGTTGTGCGTATTCCAGCAATTCAACTACACTTAGTAGATACCGGGGCAGGGGTATTTTCGTCCATAGCGAGGTTGCCACCCATACTTGTTGTGCATATTGGCATGTTATTAGTAGATGATCTGCAGATTCTTCTACCAAGTCGCATAAAGCGCATGATTTTGATGGTAATGTAATGTTTCGTCTTGCCAGCGCCTCCCTGGTTGGTATTCGATTCAATACGACCCTCCACATAAAACAGTTAATTTTCTTTGGAAGCCAACTTATCCACCTTAGTGCCTTTGTTTCTGGTACGACCTGCATTTTATCTAGCTCATTTCTTAAATCAGCCACTTGAAATGGTTCTGCTAAGTCTCCCGAGAGCCACCACCATTCATCTGATTTTAACCCAATGTTTTGGCCGTCAAGTAACCGCAAGCAATCATTCCATTCTTCAATTACCCCTGTGTCTGTTAAGACGTTGGTGCTGCCCCAAAGCCAAACAATCCCCTCGTTAGTGATTGTATATCTTTGATTCACCATACAATGTTTGTTTGACTCCATCGCGTAAAGGTTGGGAAACCGAAGCCGTAATGTAGAGTCACCAATCCACTTATCCAGCCAGAAGTAAATATTGTCTCCACATCCTAGCTTAAGTTTTAACCTGTTTTGAACGTCGATAAGATGGTTATTCGAATTTCTTCCCATGTGTACTGTATTTTTCCATACTCCTCCGATTGAGCTTTTGAGTGGTATAGAGGATACTCCCCTTATTCCTTCATGTATTGCTTTGATGACTCGTACCCAAAGCTGTGATGTTTCGTTTTTGAAACGGATACACCATTTGACCATGAGTGCCTTGTTTGTAGCTGCTAAACTTCCAATTCCCAGACCACCTTGTTCCACTGGGGCAATTACTTTGAACCACGGAACCCAACTTATTTTGTTGTTATCAAGACACCCACCCCATAGGAATTTTCTTCTTATTTTCTCCAGCCTTTTCAACACTTGTACGGGTGCTTTAAAAAGGGAGAAAAAGTATGTTGGTAGGTTGCCTAGTACCGCCTTTATTAATGTCACTCTACCACCAAAAGAGAGTGTTCTTGCCTTCCATATTGATAGTTGGTTTTCGAATCTATCAACTATGGGATGCCAATTTTTTACAAGCCCCATATTTGCCCCCACTGGTAAGCCTAGATAGGTAAACGGGAACGAACCCATCTTACAATCAAGTATGGAGGCCATACTTGCTGTTTCTTCACTATCAACACCTACTCCAAAAAGTTGACTTTTTGAGAAGTTTACCTTGAGACCGGACGACAAGTGAAAACATCTCAGCATCCTTGCAAGGTTGTGAAAGTTTTCTTTGGTCCATTCGCCCACAAATAGAACATCATCCGCATATAGAAGGTGAGAGATTGTCGGACCACTGTTTGCAACCTTCAATCCGTTGTAAATCCCAGATTCAATAGCACTTCCTGTGGCAACATGAAGAGCTTCCATAGCTATGATGAAGAGTAATGGGGACAATGGATCTCCTTGTCGCACCCCCCTTTGTATATCAAATTCCAAAGTAGGTGAGCCATTGACTAATATGGATGTTCTTGCCGAGGATAGGATGCCCATTACCCATTTTCTCCATAAAGCCGGAAAGCCCATTTGAGAAAGCACCGACTCCAAAAACCCCCAATTTAAAGAATCAAAGGCTTTTTCGAAGTCAACCTTGAATAGCATTGCTTTTCGTTTTGATTTTTTTGCCCACGACACAATCTCATTTACAATCAATGGACCCTCCAAAATACTTCTCCATTCGATATAAGCGGTTTGAACATCACTGACCACAGACCCAATGACCCGTTTTAGTCGAGTGGCCAGTATTTTTGATACGACTTTTGAGATGCATCCGATTAGATTGATAGGCCGGAATTTGTTAATGGATTGAGGGTCGGAAATTTTCGGTATGAGAGTAATAAAACTGGAATTGCAGCCTCGATTGAGTTTACCGTGAACGTAGAAATAGTCAAGAATGTAGTAGAAATCGGTCTCAAACATATCCCAAAAGTGTTTTATAAACTTGAAGCTGAAACCATCCGGGCCCGGTGCTTTTTCGTTTCCACAACTCCAAACAGCATCCTTTATTTCCTCCTTTGTGAATCTTTTAACAAGCATAGCCGATTGTGCAGGGGAGATTACCTTGAAACCGTTGTTTATGAAAGGCGGCCTATCTCGAGAATTTTCCAAGAATATTGACTGAAAATATTCTTTAATATTTGTCTTCAATTCCTCTGGTTGCGATATCCAGACATCGTTAAAAATCAACCCATTTATGCGGTTGTTTTTTTGATGTCCCTTGATTATGCCGTGAAAGAAGGAGGAGTTCTCGTCCCCATCTACCACCCATTTTAGTTTCGCCCTTTGTTTGAGATCCTCCATCCTACAATCGTCAATCTCATTAATTGTTTTCAGCCATACGTCTCGTTCTTTAACCTCATCATCTGATAAAACCATGGTTTCCGCCTTTAGATCAAGATCTTCCACTTTCTTCATTAAATCTTTTAACATGCCATTATTTTTCTTAGAGACCGCCACACACCATGGTTTGATAGCCAATTTGATTGCTTTAAACCTTGCCGCTAACAATTTATCCGGAGGATAAAAAGGGGGTACACTAACATAAGCTGAATGAACAACTTTCTCAAGGCCATCCTCCTTTAACCACGAGTTGAAAAATCTAAAAGGTGGTTTGCCAAAAAACACATTTGAACATCTGGTTAAAGTCTAACATACTAACCTAAATAAAGTCAGTTTAAAAGTAATCGGATGAGTACTTTTGCCCATCTGGTTAGTGTCATAACATACTAACCTAAATAAAGTCAGTTTAAAAGTACTCATCCGATTACTGTATGGTGTATAGGTGTTTTTAAATCCTGTTCGGTCCAATTTTGAGCCATGCAAAATAAAATAATTAACTTCAATGGATATTTTGTAAGAAAATAACCACTGTTTGAAATCCACTGATCATAAACCACTGATCAGTTTGTTAAACTACTGATCAGTTTGTTAAACTACTGATCAGTGTAACCACTGATGAGCTGAACTACTGATGAGCTGAACTACTGATCAGCCTAACCACTGATTAGCCTAACCACTGATGAGCTGAACTACTGATGAGCTTAACTACTGATCAGCCTAACCACTGATCAGAACAGTGGTTGCAATAAGAAGTAGAAAGAAACAATAAACGATTGAACCGGGCTTGTGTTTAACACAATTCCCTTAAACAGATTCGTCGTCTGTTCCCAGGGTACGCCGGTTCGAAGCAGCACCGCGCACTGCCGGACTTGACCACTTGCCTGAAAAGAATAAGAAACTGTGTTGCAGAAACTGAGATAGAGAGAAGAGAAGTTGTTTTCTGTGTGTGTCAACTGATCAGCTTTGCCTTCGATTTATAGTGCTAGAACCATAACCGAAATCAGCAAATTAAAGACCAAATAATGGTCATTAGAATATCAGTTACGAAACTGACAATCATTTTGAAAAATGAAATAATGATCCTCATTCATTTCAGTTTCAAAACATAAATCAGTTAATTGAAATAATGATCATTCATTTATTTCGGTTACAAAACAGAAAGTCAAGAGTGCAAAAAACTGCTCCACGCGGACCCGGGTTTTCGGAACTGCATTCGTGTCCGCAAGACGTGCGGGCGTACACGATTTCAACTAAATCCGGTTCCATTTTTTGCACCCCCCATGCGCGCGCGCGGGTAGGACTTGTGGTAAAACATGTCATAAGACTTCAAAGGCTTCATTAAGGTTTCACCTTATAAGTAGCCTATCTTTTTGTTCCCACTCCGATGTGGGACAAAGTGTCCACCACATTTAAGACTTTCATTCACAACACACAAATTTCCAACAATCCCCCACATGAATGGAGGTCGATCTCAGAAACAACATAATTCCTTATTACGTTTCAGCAGTTGAGTTTTGCATACGATAGGTAGGTGTTACCCTTTGAACCTTCGCTCATGAAATGCACTTAGCCCACTAGCTTTGAGTAGAACTCGATGTCTTTGAACTCGTCTGCCGTTTGTGTAGACGACAATGCACTTCACACAAGACTCTCCCTGACAAAGTCAAGTCCTCATAGTTATGTTCGTTATGGTCATGAACATGATGCCTGGTTCTGCGAGAGCCATTAGGTATTGTGCCCCAACAATACCCTTCGAAGCGACCCCACTTCTCTCTCACATAGGTGATTCACTATGTATGGTTACCTTAGTCGAATCATTAAAAGCCATAGGCTTAGCCTCACACTTGTCACTTTTAGGAATGGACTAGGAAGTTTTTAATCTTTATAATAAACTACCTTTTTAAATGCGTAGGGTTATCCCCCCCACAGTGACCTCGCTTATTCATACAATTAGGTTTTCCTATTGAACTCAATTCTTGGGATCTCCAGTCTATTGAGTTAGGTTTCCATCATATGAACTTCATTTATCAAGGGCTTCAGTCCCATTCCCATGGACGACTTCTGTACTAACTCTCTACTTAGGCCTTTTGTCAGCGGATCCGCAATATTATCCTTTGACCTCACGTAGTCAACAGTGATAATTCCTGTAGAGATTAGTTGTCGTATCGTATTATGTCTACGTCTGATATGTCTGTTCCTACCATTATACATTGTGCTACGAGCTCTGCCAAGTGCCGATTGGCTATCACAATGTATACAAATGGCCGATGCCGGCTTAGGCCATCTTGGTATATCCTCAACAAATTGACGTAGCCATTCTGCCTCTTCACCTGCTTTATCTAAAGCGATGAACTCTGATTCCATCGTGGATCTAGCGATAACCGTTTGTTTTGACGATTTCCACGATATGGCAGCACCTCCAAGTGTGAATACATACCCACTTGTTGCTCTGGAATCATTCGTGTCAGATATCCAATTTGCATCGCAGTGTCCTTCTATAACTGCTGGATATCTGTTATAATGCAACCCGTATTCCCGAGTGTATCTTAAGTAGCGAAGCAACCGAGTGATACAGTTCCAATGCATTGAACTTGGGTTGCTTGTGTATCTACTTAGCTTGCTCACTGCAAATGCTATGTCTGGCCTAGTACAACTCATAAGATACATCAAGCTACCAATAATTCTTGAGTATTCCAACTGGTTTACGGGTTCACCTCTATTCTTGGCTAGATGTTGACTTGTGTCAGGTGGAGTTCTAGCTTCATTAGAGTCATTTGCATTGAACTTCTCAAGAATTTTGTCCACATAGTGGGATTGACTTAAAACGAGTCCACCTTGGGTTCGCGTGATTTTGACCCCCAAAATCACATCCGCAAGACCCATGTCTTTCATGTCAAATCTTGCTTTTAGCATGTTCTTTGTAGATTTTATAATTTTGTCATCGCTTCCAGCAATGAGCATATCATCTACATATAGACACAAAATAACATATCCATCAGATGTGTCCTTCACATACACACACTTATCACATTCATTGATTTTGAACCCAGCATCAAGCATGACATGATCAAACTTTTGATGCCATTGTTTTGGAGCTTGTTTCAATCCATACAAGGATTTCACAAGTTTACACACTTTCTTTTCTTGCCCAATAGCTTTGAAGCCTTCGGGTTGCTCCATGTAGATTTCTTCCTCTAGAATTCCATTCAAGAAAGCTGTTTTCACATCCATTTGGTGAACTTCCAAATTTCTAATGGCGGCAATGGCAAGCACCAACCTGATGGATGTTATTCGCGTAACTGGCGAATATGTATCAAAGTAATCTAAACATTCTCGTTGTTTATATCCTTTGATCACCAACCTTGCTTTGTACTTATCGATGGTTCCATCTGGTTTCATCTTCTTCTTAAAGATCCATCGATATCCTAGTGGTTTACATCCTTGAGGAAGATCCACTAGTTCCCAAGTATGGTTTTGTAAGATAGAGTCTATCTCACTTTTGATTGCCTCCTTCCACTGAGGTCCTTCTGAGGAATGCACCGCTTGTTGGTACGTTTGAGGTTCATCTTCTACCATATAGGTAAGAAACTCAGGACCAAAGGATTTTTCAGTCCTTTGTCGTTTACTCTTCCTGATTTCAACATCCTCAGTCTTCGATTGTTCTCGAGGTTCATCGTTTTCAACTTCACCCTCGGGAACAATTTCTTCAACCGGTCTAGAAGAACTTGGTTCACTCTTATCTAAGCATGGGAACATATGTTCAAACCATGTTGCATCCTTAGATTCCATTATGGTGCCTTTGCATATTCCAGGATTCTTGGAATCATGCACAATAAAACGATAAGGACCATAAGGACGGGTGTATCCTATAAATACACAATCCACCGTTTTGGGTCCTATTAGTAGGCGCTTAGGTGGTGTGACCACCACCTTAGCTAAACACCCCCACACTTTCAAGGATTTATATGGTGGTTTCTTTCCGGTCCATAATTCGTAAGGCGTTACATCCTTTTTCTTATTGGGTATCATGTTCAACACATAATTTGCCGATAAGATTGCTTCCCCCAACATGTTTTGGTTTACACCAGAACTTATCATCATGGCATTCATCATTTCTTTCAAAGTACGATTTTTCCGTTCCGCTATGCCATTTGATTGAGGGGAGTAAGGAGCCGTGAGTTCGTGGATGATTCCACTTTTTGCACATACGTCAATAAAAGGTGAAACATATTCACCTCCTCGGTCGCTCCTTACGATTTTGATTTTCCGATTTAGTTGATTCTCAACTTCGGCTTTGAACAAGATAAACTTGTCAATAGCCTTATCCTTACTCTTAAGTAAGTACACATAGCAATACCTAGTACTATCATCAATGAACGTGATGAAGTACTTGTTCCCACCACGAGTAGGAATTGCTTTTAGATCACACACATCAGTGTGGATCATCTCGAGGGGTTCGGTGAGTCGTTCAACCTTTTTGAATGACGATTTCGTTTGTTTTGCTTCTACGCAAGTTTCACATTTATTAATTGAGTCGATATCGAATGTTGGTATGCAATCAAGTTTAATCAAACGACGAATGGAATTATAATTAACATGACCAAGTTTACCATGCCAAAGATAAGAGGACTCAATCAAGTAAGTAGAACTAGTAGCGTTTTCTTTCATTGCATTCACGACAATTACATTGAGTTTGAACATTCCATTTAGGGCATAGCCCTTACCAACATACATACCATTTTTTGTCAGCACGACCTTATCCGACTCAATTACCATTTTGAATCCAAACTTGTTCAATTGCCACCCCGACACAAGGTTCTTACGAATTTCTGGAACATACAACACATTTGACAAAGTGAGTTCCTTTCCAGAAGTCATTTTCAAAACCACATTCCCCTCGCCTTTGATTTCGGCCGTGGCGGAATTTCCCATAAAAACCTTTTCACCATTAGTCACCTCCTTGAAGGTGCTAAACAAGTTCTTGTCAAAACACACATGATGGGTAGCCCCCGTATCAATCCACCAATCGTTGTGGTTTTGCCCAACCAAGTTAACTTCCGTGACCAAAATCGAGAGGTCCGTGACCATAGCAATGAGGTTATCAACCTCATGAACCATGTTAACTTGTCGAGCATTTTCCTTCTTTGGAAGCTTGCATTCGTTGGCCTTATGGCCTTGTTTCTGACAATTATAGCAAGTTCCTTGGAACTTCTTTTTCCCAACTCCTCCCTTAGGACCAAGGTTGGAGCGTTTCCCATGAGCTTTCTTTCCTCCTTTTCCACCATTCTTGTTTCCCTTCGAAGATTGGCCATGCTCAACAATATTAGCCTTTGCCGTTTCAGGATTATCAATCCTTTTCAAAGCAACTTTATTATCTTCTTCAATGCGAAGGCGAACCACAAGATCTTCAATGGTCATTTCCTTCCGCTTATGCTTGAGATAGTTCTTGAAATCAACCCAGCTTGGTGGTAGCTTTTCAATCATAGCCGCAACTTGGAATGTCTCGCTGAGCACCATTCCTTCCGCATGAATATCATGAAGAATAACTTGAAGTTCTTGAACTTGGCTAATGACAGTTTTAGAGTCTATCATTTTGAAGTCCAAGAATTTAGCCACCACGAATTTCTTAGTGCCCGCATCTTCCGTTTTATATTTGCGGTCCAGAGACTCCCACAACTCTTTGGCAGTCTTGGCTTTACAATACACGTTGTAAAGCGTATCAACCATACCATTCAAGATATAGTTGCGGCACAAGAAATCCGAATGATTCCAAGCATGAACCACGCTCACTGATTGAGCATTCATATCCCCTCATCCACATGGGGAACGGTTTCAGTCAAGAACCGTGCTAGGTTCAGAGTGGTCAGATAAAAGAACATCTTTTGCTGCCACTGTTTGAAATTCAGACCGTTGAATTTCTCAGGTTTCTCAGCATGTGAGACTGCGTTGGGCAGTGGTGCAACCAGACCGGTTGTGACAGCAACAGCAGAAGTCTTCACAGCAGTCATGACTGCAGAAACAGAGGTAGACATGGGCTGGGACGTCATTCTGAAAAGAATAAATGCAGAAACAATTAGTAAAACGAATCTGTTTAAGTTTGTAAGAAAATAACCACTGTTTGAAATCCACTGATCATAAACCACCGATCAGTTTGTTAAACTACTGATCAGTTTAAGCACTGATCAGTGTAACCACTGATGAGCTGAACTACTGATCAGCCTAACCACTGATTAGCCTAACCACTGATGAGCTGAACTACTGATGAGCTTAACTACTGATCAGCCTAACCACTGATCAGAACAGTGGTTGCAATAAGAAGTAGAAAGAAACAATAAACGATTGAACCGGGCTTGTGTTTAACACAATTCCCTTAAACAGATTCGTCGTCTGTTCCCAGGGTACGCCGGTTCGAAGCAGCACCGCGCACTGCCGGACTTGACCACTTGCCTGAAAAGAATAAGAAACTGTGTTGTAGAAACAGAGATAGAGAGAAGAGAAGTTGTTTTCTGTGTGTGTCAACTGATCAGCTTTGCCTTCGATTTATAGTGCTAGAACCATAACCGAAATCAGCAAATTAAAGACCAAATAATGGTCATTAGAATATCAGTTACGAAACTGACAATCATTTTGAAAAATGAAATAATGATCCTCATTCATTTCAGTTTCAAAACATAAATCAGTTAATTGAAATAATGATCATTCATTTATTTCGGTTACAAAACAGACAGTCAAGAGTGCAAAAAACTGCTCCACGCGGACCCGGGTTTTCGGAACTGCATTCGTGTCCGCAGGACGTGCGGGTGTACACGAGTTCAACTAAATCCGGTTCCATTTTTTGCACCCCCCCTGCGCGCGCGCGGGTAGGACTTGTGGTAAAACATGTCATAAGACTTCAAAGGCTTCATTAAGGTTTCACCTTATAAGTAGCCTATCTTTTTGTTCCCACTCCGATGTGGGACAAAGTGTCCACCACATTTAAGACTTTCATTCACAACACACAAATTTCCAACATATTTTAACTTTTTTTTCATTAGAAACTAACACGTGTCCAAAACACAACATTATGTTTTTTTTTTAATTTCATGAGATTACGTTTATATAATGAAACATTTAACTATTTGAAATATCAAGTAGTTAATTAAAAAAATCGTAATCAAATATCTAGTAAATGTATGTATCTCTATATATAATAAAAGAAGAAAGGTTGGGACACTTGTCCCCTCCACATTCATCTGGGATACGTGTCAACCCCTCATTTCATTTACTACCGTGTTCATCATTCAGCTTATCCGCGCCTCCTTATTGCTCTCCTTATTGCTGAACCGGGTTTTTTTTGTTCCTTTACATGTCTTCTTCCTAACCCTAATCTTCCCCCAAAATTTCAGCTGTTTCTCAATCTTGGTTCTCTCCTTTATTCTCAATCCATTGTAAAATGTCTTCTTCTACATCAAAGATCTACTCTTTTCTACTCTTCACCTTCATCGCAATCTAACAACTATTTGGATGTTCAATTTCTTTTGATTGATTTTGATTTATTTGGGGTAAAATCGTTGCAATCTTGTGTTCCACATATGAGATATTTTCTCTAAACACAATCCAAAAGCTGAACTGCCGCAGACCACCTCTTCATCATGTTCTTCACGTAAGACATCTTTCATCTCAGATCTATTAATCTCATTACAAACAATGATAATTTTGGTGTTGTTGAAGAACTTAGTCGTATCAAATATGATAAATTTCATAGGATTTTCTTTGTCAGTGATGAAGTTTGTGACGTCTTTGAACTTAATCACATCAGATTTGGTGAATTTTACATGATTTATGCTAGCGGGGATGAGTTTTGTGATGTTTATGAACTTAATCACATCAGATTTGTGCCTTTTTTTAGTTTATTTAGGTATGATGTTGTATTCTTCACATCTAATTGTTATGTTGTTAGTTTATTTTATTCGAAAACTGTTATTACATCTACTAATAATACAGATTGAGGTTTATGTGATTTGCTCAAACGATGATGAATTTTGTGACTTTTTTGAACTTAATTGCATTAAATTTGTGCGTTTTTAGTGTTTTTTAGTTATGATGCTATAATCTTCACAATGAATGTTTGTGTTGTTAGTTTACGCTAATAATGAGACTCTTCGAACTTAAATCAGATTGATGTATTTTCTGTTGTTAGTTTATGCTAATAATGAGACTCTTCGAACTTAAATCGGATTGATGCATTATTGTTTGATCAATGAAGGTTGTTTCAAAGACCGAGATCCGCCACGTGTCTCAGAAATGGAAGGATCAGATTCAACGCAGTCATGAATGCACAAAGGTCTGGATCGAGTAATAAACACGTCAGAAAGTAAGTTTGTTGAGGTGTTGGCGAAGGCGTGGATCGAGTATAGCAACCCGAGGTTTGATTTGAGTTTTTCAAGCTGATTTATTTTTAGACTTTGAATATATTGTGCTGTTAGAAAGACTTGATAATTATGTAATACAGTGCAGTAGTTTTGGTTGTGGTTCAACCTGGAGAAAGGAACATGTATGACCAACATTGGCTTACTGCAACCCTCAAGGAAAAATATACTTTTGATCTTATAATATATTTTTTTATTCTTAATTTAAACAGGTTGACGGGTCAACCTGTTAAGTCAAACGGTTATTAGGTGAGTATGATTTGGTGAAGAGTTTTTGCAAGGAAACTTTTGCACTAAAACTGATCTTTAAGATAAACGCAAAATTATCCACCTCTAATCTAATCAACTTTAAAAAAAACGTATGCAAACACGAATTCGTAATATTATGCTTTTGAGTGTTAAAAGTAGTCCAGATCTGATTAGCACACATAACATTACAAGTATCCGGAAGACACTGGCTGAAATTAATGCACAATGGAAGATTCTTTCAGATGGAACTCTTCAAGGGTAAGTATTATTTCTATTATTTTGTTGATGAAAATTTCCGAACGAATGGCAGCTGAATGTCGCAAGATTTCAGGGATGGTGAAACCGTTGCGGTCATATATTTTAGAGTTGGATACGCGCCCACCGATTATCCTTCTGAATCAGTTGGTAGAAATCTTGATTTTTTTTAAATGGTTTCTTCAGCGTGTTTTAGTTTTTTAAATTTACAAGAGAAAGCAAATGTTCATGCATGTTATAGGAGTGGAAAGCTAGGCTATTGATAGTGTGTAAGCTTAGGCTGGAATTTTTTGTAAAACAATATTTTAGCTTTAACCCGTAATGACCCAAACTAAATTGACATTGTTTTTAAAACGATCCCCTTTTACCCAAGCTCACTTTGCTCGTAAACCCACATTGACCTGAACCCGTTTTGAACCATCAGCGAAACCCACCCGACCCCAAAGTTTGTCAGGCTTAATATACTTGATATATTGTATTGTAGCCTCTCTACTTGGCTAAAACTCAGTTATGTGTTCACCTCTTGGCTTCTTGCATGAATCTTTTAATGTAGATTTTTATTTCCGTTTCGATGACTAACTGTATACGAATTTTTGTGTGTGAAGAGTTTCAATAGAGGTTGTTTCAAAGACGAAGATCCGCCATGTTTCTCGGAAATGGAAGGATCGGATTTAACACAGTCCTGAACGCACAAAGGTATGGATCGAGCCTAACAAACATCGTAGAGTCGCCATTGTTTACTACCTCTGTCGTAACGGCCACCTTGAGCATCCGCATTTTGTTGAGGTTTCTTTCTCCTGTTCTGAGGGATTGTATCTTCGAGGTAAAGTTTTCAATTCTTTTCAGTCATAACGATAACTTAACTTACTAACTGTATACAATTTTTTATGACTAATTGTTGTGAAAGTTTGTTGAAATTGTTAGATGTAATCCATCGTTTAAATTCTCTTAGAGGAAAAGGAATGGCAACAATCTATTCGTGGTCTTCTAAACGGTTAGTTTCTTCATCTCATTCAGCTTATTACATTCATGAACGTTGCGGATAATTACGATTTCAAATTTCAATAGATTTTCGCTTTGTGTTCGTTTTCAAATTTGATTACGTTTATGAACAGCTGAATTAGATTACCAAAAAGGATGGTTATAATATTTTTTACTTTCAAGCCATGAAATAAAATGTCATCATTTATTTTCAGCAAGATGTTTGAAAACCAACCTCAATGTTGAGAAATACTTTTTACTTTAGCCTATATATGTTACCAAAGTTAGATATATACCAATTTAAAACTAAAAACAAATATCACCCATTTCACTAAAAACAATTTAACAAACGACCATTTTACTCTTTTACTATTCTTAAACTTTCAAAATTTCATATAATCTCATTATAACATTCACTTAAACCCAATTTGACCACCTACTCAACTCTAAAAACCATCTGTTAAGTTTAATCGTCAAATTGTCTTAATGAATTATATAGCTACAAGGCGATTTTTGCCCGTTTTAATGTTACTAAAATCTCATTGCTTAGTTTTAGTGAACACAAGAAAAATAATGAAAGACTAAAGTAGAAAAAAAGGTAACTCGATTTTCATTACAATAGCTGACAAAGATTCGAAAAAACAGCATTTTAGTATTATAATAAACAATAACAAGTATAATGAATCTTCACAATGCTCCTCTCTCTTTTGGTGTTTTACAAAGCTATATTCGGCCAAATTTTATTAATTACCACATCACAAATCTCGGCCCACAAACCCATTTTCTTTATTTACATTTTTCGCTATGTACTTTAGTTAAAACGTTAGATTTTATTGTAAGAGCATTGGGTTAAATTGATAGATATCATGTCAAAGTAGGTGATACCGAACCCATCGTCACCACTTGCCACCATAAAAAATAGTGTGTAAACTTAGGCTGGAATATTTTTAAAATGATATTTTAGCTTAACCCGTAATGACCCGAAGTAAATTGACAAAGTTTTTAAAACGACCCCCTTTTACCCAAGCTCACCTTGCTCATAAACCCACATTGACCTGAACCCGTTTTGACCCGTCAACGAAATCCACCCGACCCCACAGTTTGTCATGCTTAATATACTTGATATATTATATTGTAGCCTCTCTACTTGGCTAAAACTCGGTTATCTGTTCACCTCCTGGCTTTTTGTATGAATCTTTTAATGTAGATTTTTATTTTCGTTTCGATGACTAACTGTATACAAATTTTTGTGTGTTAACAGTTTCAATGGAGGTTGTTTCAAAGACGGAGATCCGCCACGTGTCTCGAAAATGGAAGGATCAAATTCAAAAGTCAAGGACAATCACTCTTTAGAGTTGGTTTGTTTTTTGAAAAAACCAGTTTTTACACATGGTCAATTGTATGTCGCATCATCAAGAGTTACAAGACGAGATTGCCTCAAAGTTGTTATTCTAGATAGTGATGGAAATCTTTCAAATACAACATCAAATGTTGTATACAAAGAAGTTTTTAGAAATTTGTAATGTAATTTTATATTTTTTTTACATCTTTTATGTCAAATTACTTGGTTTGTTATTTATTTACTTATTTTTTTTAGATTAACATTAATTTCTATTATTTCATACTCTAAGCAAACATTTCATTGGAACATTTTTAATAACGGAGATGTCGACTTATATTTCCTGGACAACTTACTAAATTAAAACTTGTGTTCATAGAATAAAAAATGGAACAGACAAGTGTCGAAACATTATTATTTTAAATTACTTGGTTTCATGTTATTTTGATTTTTTAAGAAATCATACATCGTATTTATTAATATGTTTTAAAATTTTACCTTTTAAACCCGTGTCATACAGGATATATATATCTAATTAATATGTTTTAAAATTTTACTTTTTTAAACCCGTGTGTCACACGGGATATAAGCTAGTACTTATATAAATAACTATTTTGATCAGTACTTGATTGTTATTCAACTAAATTACAATCCAATAAGAAGTTCACATGTGATGTCTTCAAACAAAAGGTCACACTCTTTAAAGCCTTTCCGGTAAAATTGTACCTTATGTATATAAAAACCAAAAAAAAAAAAACATGTACTTTTTTATTTTTTAACGGGTCAAATAATAATATTCCACATTATAAACTTTTTTTTATAATAATCTCATGACTTATTAGGGTGTCCGGAGTGGGGGCGGTAAACCCACTCGGCACCGCTTACCATCCCACCGCCAACATATTGCCGAACATAGTTTGCCGAAAAGGGGGGCAAAATCGGTGAGTGCATGCCGAATCGGGGAAGGGAGGGAGGTGAGAGAGAGGGTATTGTGGGGTGAGGTCCAATCCAATCTCAACCAATCACACTTTTTTTCATTTTTTTTTAAAGTTTACCACTTCACCAAATGTCTAAACCATTGCCAACACTTTTCCCCAAAGTTTAAACACTTTTGCCTGATTGACATGGCGCGCTCTAATTGGTCGGTTTTTAGTTTACCACTCCAAAGTGTTTAACCACTCCTTACACCTTATGCCACAATATTATCTACTTCTCAGCACTTTAATCTATACACAATTACACATGATGAGTTAAACTGTTTTTTAATCACATCAATCACTAACCCTTGACCATCCTTTCTTCTGTCTTATTACATGTATGAGAGTTGGCGATTATTGATAAAAACTAGGGATGTTTCAGTGAAAAGTTTTGGCCCTCAGTGTACAAATAACTATGTACGTCAGTAACCACGATAAATTCTTTTTACCATATTATTATTAACATTTTAGTAGTGTTATCAAAATTCAAAAAAATGACTTTTCTGATCGGAAACCTCATGCATGAATGGTTACCGTTGGGTACTTTAAACTGCCTTTATTTGAGCCGAGTATATATATATATATATATGATACTGATATATTACTAGATCCTGATACTTGGACCGAATTTTAAAATTTGATTCTAGTTTTACCTTTTTTCTTCTAAAGTCTTATTTATTAAAAAAAAGGTTATACACGACGTATAGACCTATACGAGACGCATACGAGGGTGTGTAAATATGTAGACCCGGAATTATTTTTATTCTTGGGTTATTGGATTTTATCACCCCTAACTATTGGCTATTTGCCGCTACCACCCCCAACTATCATTTTGACGCCCGTCACCCCCAACTTAACACTTAGTGTGTTCTGTCACCATGTCATTATTTGATCACTAACTTTTGATCTTGGTACTATACTTTTGGGGGTGTCATAGGGATCTTAGAAAGGTTTTAGGGATCTTAGGACACCCCAAAAGTATAGTAACAAGATCAAAAGTTAGTGATTAGTTAACGACAAGGTGATAGAACACAATAAGTGTTAAGTTGGGGGTGGCGGGCGTCAAAGTGATAGTTGAGGGTGGCAGTGGCCAATAGCCAATAGTTGGGGGTGAAAAACTCCAATAACCCTTTATTCTTTGGTATTGAAGTATGAACTATCGATTTATAATTGTAACAAAATTTGTAATCTTAAATAAACAAATATCGAACACCAAGCCGTAAATAAATCAATAAATAAGACTTTAGAAGAAAAAAGGTAAAACTAGAATCAAATTTTAGAGTCTCATTTATTAATTTATTTAAGGCTTGGTGTTCGATATTTGTTTATTTAAGATTACAATTTTTGTTACAATTATAAATTGATAGTTCAATACCAAAGGATAAAAATAATTCCTTCTTTTGCTTTAACTTACTTGTATATATTTTTTATTGTAAGTTATTTATAAAATTGTTATGTTTTTTTAAAACCGGAACAACGAGTTAGTTTGATATTTGGTCTGATTATGAAAATATTTATTTAGATGCTATAGTTTAGAGATTTATATTAAATTTTTATGTGTTTAGAAAACATTTTAATTCTGTTTTGGATATAGAATTATATAATATAATGTTAGATCAACCATGATATCCTACATGTGTTTTGTCTAACCAATGAGTAATTTGTCTTGTATTTTTTTTAATACATGTTATATAATTTGTTACTTTTTTTGTGATTGTATGTATGAATATAATTTCTATGCTCGAATAAAATGATATCTATATCCAAGTATATACTATCACATTATTCAAACACTAATTATAACCTAATAAAATATTTTACAAAAAAGTTGATTGGTTTGAATAGGATATGGGAATGCTAAATCAATGATGAAGGGGTTGGATTCTGATTCCTCTCCTTCTGCACATCATATGGGTTTAAGCACTTGGACCACTTTGGAGACTGTTACCCAAATATAAAATAATATAAGATATAAAATACAAATTAAATGTTTATGGTATATAGAAAAAAAATTAATATTTATTATACAAACAAATATGACCACCAAATTAGTAAAGATATCAAATTTATTGTATATAAACAAGTGCTTTGCCAATTTATTGTATTATGGCTTTGAAGTGGTTTGGAGCTTAGATTCAATAATATATAATTTGATAAGTCTAATCGTTAACTAATATTGTTTGTTGGTCTCTCGATCTAGCTCCTTGCTAGGTCTGTTATTTTAAAGAAATTTTGATGTCGTTCTAAAAAAGATAAAAATATGTTATATATAACACCTTCCTATGATGATATTATGAATGTGGGATCTTGGCAAAAGCCGCAACTTTATTCATTTGAAGTAAAAATCATCATATTTATAGTTGGGTTTTGTTAATCGTAGTTTTCGTAATTATGATTAAATGAACTTGGTTCTTACGACCATCCAACTTACTGTGGGAATAAAATTATTCTTTTAACCATTACGGTAACAAATTAAAATCCTTGATTTGAAGCTGGTTAATGACTAAGTGTAGATCTCAAGGGATTTAAGATGCATGGATTGTGAAAGACTAGAAGGTTGTCCATTCCTCATATGACAGGGTCTAGTTTTAAAAGTAATAATTGTGGTTGAGATCTAGGTGATATATGTCACAACATATATGATGTTTTGTTTCCTCATGTTCACAAAACTTTAAGACGCCAAGTCGATTAATGATTATGGTCTTAATATTGAGTAAATGTAATTCACTTGTGTTTCTATTCGTTTGAAACAGCTCGAATGAATGGGAGATTGGTTCATCATTTTTAGACGCTGATATACACTGATCATATAAGTAGTTTTGTGTTCATTGTTGTGTTTCGGGGACCCAGGGTGCTCAATCCCCTGCCTTTGGGTACCCACTACCCACAGGCTGTACAATGCAGCCAGTCCTGCTGGTAGGGGGAGGATTGGGTGAAAGTTGATGGTCTAAGTGTAATAAGAAGAGAGAGAGAGAGAGAGAGAGAGAGAGAGAGAGAGAGAGAGTTGTGTATATGGATAGAGAAAGAGTACGGTAAAATGGTGGGATCCATGTTTTAGGGTAGTGATGCCACTAAATCAGATAGTTTAGGGTAGTTGATGAACCAAATGATGTGTCACGATGAGACTGACTTCATCTTCAAAAAAGAAATATGCACAAACTATTACGGTCAAATAGCCAATCAACATTAAATTTAAACTACATGTAAAATTACACAAGTATGTGAGTCTTAACATAAACCATCATACTACCTTAAATCCAACTTTTACTAAAGTTAAACATTTTATTGGTAATTTTAAAAAATATAAGAAACACAAATTTTGAACAAAATTTATCATATTTTTATTAATTAACCTTTTAATTGTAAATATAATACACAATACATAAAAAACAAGTTTGCACATGAAAATTGGCATCTAGAGTATATTGGCATGTTTTGAACTTTTGGTAGATCTTACACTTTTGGCCACGTGAAATCAGTCTTCTCTTCTTCTCTCTCCAATGAAACAAAAGTTACAGGCGTCTACACCAAATTCGTTTAGGCCCAATCATATCATAAATTGGAATATTACCTCAAACCTACTACAATTCCCAATTACTACCCCTTATAAATTATTTTTAAAATAAACAACCAAACAAAGAACACTTTATACATTTGTTTATTTACTATGCAATTGTGTATTCAATAAAAAATAAAATTACTTTTAAAAGTTAATTAACATTATTCTTGATAGAAATGTTATGAAGTAATGGTTTGTAGTTACCCAAACATGTTATCGATATTTTTGCTTATAATGTGGTCGCGGTTTTAGACACGATAACGTTCTTTTTCAGCGTTTGAGGTATTATTAAAAAAATGATTTTACAATACAATTGTTTTGTAGCGTTTATGGTGGTGATTTAGCGAGACATGAGCTTAAAGAAAAAATGATAAACTTAGAAAAACAAGGAATACACGTTTCGTCCGAGAAACGTGCTCGATGAAAACTCATAGAAACAAATATACGTGGACTTACTCCAACTTAAACACACATTTCCTCCAAACCCGAAACAACACGAGTATGAACATTTGACTTAGAGCGATATACAAAAAAAAAAAAAAAAACTCAAAACAAATAAACCGAAAGCTCGATTATGTATAAAATATACAATCATTTTTTTCGATAGTATCCTAATAACCCGAAAGCTCGATTATGTGTAAAATACACAATCATTTTTTTTTTCGCTAGTACCCTATTATTTTCTTCACTCTATAAAACAAACAAATGTTTGAATTTTTGTGATATAGAAAATGACATATTCTCCGTGATCAACGTAATTCTTTTAACCAGTTGCATATTACATATTCTTGCTACTACTATCTTTATGATTTCATGATTTATTTGAATTGTAAACTTGGACTAAATGCCACAAGAAAAGCAAATTGCCGGGGAAAATATCAAAATATTAAACTACTATGGTAATAAAATTATGGGGTATCTATCCATTGTTTGTTGTAAAATTAATGGATATAAAATTATAAATACATAAGAAAATTGTAATCATCATTTTTTAGGGTTAAATTATAGCCTAGTGGCATCTTGGTGGTGGGATAAGACTTTAAGACCAATAGGTCTTGAGTTCGATTCCCACAAGGGGGTTTTCCCATATTTATTGGGTTTCCTCCTGAATTGGTGTATAGGCATTATGCCTAGTGGAGATGGTTATGATCGGGTGGTTCCGCTGATGGCACGATGATACTCCAGTGGTCCGTCAGTGATCCAAATTTGCCGTTAAAAAAAATAGTAAACTAGTTGAGTTTTTATTTTTAGTTGTTTAACTCTTAAGGAAATATGTAGTTGTTTTGTGTTCAATCTTTGATTGAATTGTAAAAATACTACCTTTTTATTATTGGTAAAGCTTGTGTGGATATCAAATCAACATTTTTTTTGTTTGTTAATTTAGAATATGATGTAGGAATCATTACCAAATTAGCAATTCCGATAGTATGTTCCTATTAGACCATCCGTAGTGGGCGTGATTTTTTTCAAAAATAGCCCTCAAACACGCCTCATATTGCCCCGTCCCCACCGCTTGGGCGTGATTGAGTGAAAAAGCCCTCCAGGCGTTTTTTTAAACACGCTCAAATGGTAAAATGGTGACCAATCAGATGAATCCCTTTTTTTCTTGGCCAATCCTCTTTTTTTTGGTTAGTTTTTTTTTATTTAATTCTTTACACCCTTTTTTAACATAATACCCACATCCCCACTAAACCCATTTTAGAAAAACGCCCAATAATGCCCCTTGCTGACTGTACTGCCACATGACAGAAAACGCCCAAGGGTAGGGACATTATTCACCCTTACCACTACGCATGGTCTTATCCTGCTAAGCAAAAACCTAGTCCAGTTTACATAACATCGTCACGTTGGTAAGATCACGGTAGTATCGCCCTGGCAATCCGATCTTGCATATGAACTTGATTTTTTAGTCCCGACACATCAATGGGATACAATTGAAGGATAGATGATACATTTGTAGAATACTTGACGATCCGATCATACAAATGAGTTTAAATTGCTATCTTATATTCTTGAAGACGAGCGTAAACTTATGTTTGTGTATGGTTTTATTTCCCCGAGCTAGACGACCCTTGATTTCATCAAGAATGGTGTTGTTAGTATGACTCGATTCTTGATTATCAAGGGTGGTCTACTGGTCTTCGACTTGGGGCTTCTTATTGATGAATATGTGCGTAGCTGGTGGTAGCATTTCTATTTAGGTCCTTGCGTCAATGAATATATCTTAGTATTTTTTAAAAGGGTATTACAATATATATGTTCAGGTGATGAGAGAAAAAAGTGAAAGTGCTCGCCCCGCTTGCAGTATGCGCATATAATGTATATATGCGTGGGCGCTCGGAGGAAAAGGTGAAAGTGCACTAATTTTAACGTTATTTTACTAATTTCGTGCAAATAACATTAAAAGAGGGGGATGGTTAATCATGCATCATATGGTAGCGTTGATAACAGAAAGACAAGGGAGATGCACTAATCGATCTTTTTCTTAATTGCTGAGTGTTATGTGCCTTATGTCTAAGACTTGATGCAAAACTACTATCGAGCCCGGGGTCTCATTGGAAGCAGTATCTTTATTTCTACGGGGTAGAGGTAAGACTGTTTACATCTTACCCTCCTCAGACACTACCTTAACTGTGCTATATGATGAGGTGACAAGAGAAAGATGGAAGCCAATACTATCATGCATAGAAATCTAGTGAATGTTTACATGTGTAACTATAACGTTTTTCCCATATGAGAGTTATGAAAGAGTGATCATTCTTATGACATACAAGTTATTAGTTACACAAGTGTCATTTTGAATAAGATAAAAAACATTGTAGAGAACAAAAAGGTAAAATAAAAGGTGTAAGTGTAGTATATGAAAACTAAAAGCATATTGTATTTTTCATAGTAATTATTAACCATTTAATCTATTCATTAATATATCAATGATGTTTCATATGACAAACTTTATTTTTGAATATTAACTTTGTATTTATTAAAAAGATGATAGTTTCACTTTATACAACATATGAAGTCACAGGCTCACATGTAAAGTTCACTGGATATCTTGGATTCTTAGTTTATTTTTTTTTTTTCAAATAACTGATATGTTAGATATTTTTTTCGTTTCTAAAATAGATATTCACTAGATAATATATATGGTTCTTTCTAAAAAATATAATTAATAAGTTGTATAGTAAGCTAATGTAGTTTATTAACTTAGGTATTATAAAAAATGATAAATAGTTTTGAAAAATAAACATTTTTAGGACAAACTAAAATAGAAAGATTGACGTTTGTTTTGAGAGAAAATCCAATGTATCAATTTGTTGATGTTCTAGATGAGGGCCAGCAAAAATGACCCAAGCTATAAAATACAAAAAATTAAAGAGTAATCATAACTAATTTAACATGTATTGTATCTATTCTTGTTTGAAAGTTATTAGGACATCTACATGCCCGTTCCAATCTTTTTGAAGGCCCAAAGCGAAATGAAATTTTGGAACCCTTTTCATTTTCTGATAATTATAAACGGTACTTCTTTCTCCATGTTTGGAACCAAGAAGTAATCTAACACAACTATAACATAGAGTGAGTTTCTTGTATAAGAAATCAAACGAATCTAAAACAATAAATTTACACTAATAGTAATAGTTAGCATATAAATTTTCTTTTAATTGGAGCAAGGGCAGACCTACATGGTCCGGGTCAGGGTCCACGGACCCCAATCGTTTTTTAGAAAATAGTAGAACGGTACGCTAAATTTTTCAAGGACCCCATAAAATAAATTAGTTGGACCCCATAGTAATAAAAGCAAAGATGGTGTGGTGGTAAATCCCCTTGTGTTCCAACAAATAGATCCAAGTTCAAGTCTTATATGTCTTGTTTTTTTGATTTATTTTTCCCATCAAAATTAAACTAATGTTTTAAAACAGCACAACCACCCATTGACCCTCTAATTTGTTTCTTTAAAATGATAAACCGAATGTCGCTTTTATTTAACACTTGATTACCAAATAATATTTAACACTTGATTACCAAATAAAACTTCCAACATATAATGTAGTGGTTTCATGTCCACTAAATTCTTCTACATTATTTCCTAGCCTCAACCCGACTACGATGACCGACCCGAAAATTTTAATGTTTGGTTGTGAAAAATTCTTACACAAAAAATGGACCCCAATGAAAAAAAAAATCCTGAGTCCGCCACTGAATTGGAGGCCCTAGCCCAAACCTGGTTTATTTAAACTATAGGTCCGGCCCTGGACATCTAGCAGGTCTAAAGTATGTTTAAAACTAATTCTATGTGTATTCGGTTACGGGTAGGGCTGTAAACGAACCAAACGAAATGAACATGGTCTTGTTTGTGTTCGTCCCTTAAGGAATGAACATGTTCATGAAACTGTTCACGAACGCTTACCAAACGAGATTTCTTGTTCATGTTCGTTCAAGAAGGGAAGAACGTTTTCATAAACACTTACCAAACACAAATGAACTCAAAAATATGTTCATGAACATCAATGAACACAAACAACGTTTATGAACATGCAAGAATACCCTCGAACATATATTCACTTTAAAGTAAAATCTGCATAATTCATCACAAAGATTACGATGAATCCACCGAAAAATAAATAAGCACTTAAGATAATTATACGAAAACATGATTTACAAAATTAAGAAGTTTATCAACCTTTAACACAAATTGAATTTGAAATATTCAAAAAAGAAATGTTGAGGAGGCATATAGTATAACTAGGGTATCACATTTTTAAAAACTAAAAACAATAAAACATAAATACAACATATAAAAACCTTTAAATGAACGAACACAAATGAGCATAAATGAGAGAACATAAATGAACACATTATCGAACGTTCACGAACTAACGCAACATCTGTTCATGTTCGTTCGTTTAACTTAACGAACAAAATATATTGTTCGTATTCGTTCATTTATTAAACGAAAGAACATAAACAAACTTTCCATCGAATGGTTCACGAACTGTCTGATGAACTTCAGTTCCTTTCAACCCTAGTTACGGGTTAGTTCTAAAACAACAAGTCAATAACTGATATGATTTACATAATGGTTTTTGGTTCATTTAAATCATCATTCGAAAAAAAATCAATTACTCTTATTTTTGTTTCATCCCAATGATATTGAAGATGTAGATACTATATATGTTAACAAAGGAAGAGGTGAGGGTCCCATTGTTTTAAGTTCCACTATGCTTGGGAAATGTAGCAAAGCTGCCAAAAGCAAAATGGGTTTCTTTTTGGGGTTCATGCCTCCTTCACATGGCTTCCTTATTCTATAGTAATTAATACTTTATCTTCTCAGAAATAAAAATATTAAAAAATAGATCCCATGATTATTTAATACCACCAAATCATTTATGTAAAATAATTAATTAACAACTTCATAATATTTGTTTATGATAGGAATAAATTGTTAATGATGGTATTTATATTTTTATTATTTGTTGGACTATTTTCATCTTATTATTACATTGGTAGTAAATGTATTAATTAATATCAAGATTCTTATAACTAGTGATGTTACAAGATATAATGATTTTCAACATGCATACAAACAAGAGTGTGATTATCTCTCTTTCACACACACATAGTTGTTAAATGCTTTGATAGAGGGAAAGTATCTGCATGTTAATGATTTTAGGACTTTTGTAATCTATACTATATTATAAAGCATTTGATTAGGGACTTCTTAAAATTTAAGAGGTACAAGTATCTATACTTAATATACAACACACAATGCATGTATTAATTATGTTTTAGGGGTAAATTTGTCTTTACATTTTAGGGATAAATTTGTCTTTTTTACACCATCATTGGTTAATGAACTAAGAGATATTTATGAGACATTCAATTCTACAATTACCTTGAATAAATTAAATAGTAAGCATATTTTTTTTTTTAAAAATTCATAACGTCACATGTTTAGTATCTATACTATAAAGAGATAATTCCAACCATTAAAACCCAAAATTAAATCTATACTATATTATAAAGCATTTGATTAGGGACTTCTTAAAATTTAAGAGGTACAAGTATCTATACTTAATATACAACACACAATGCATGTATTAATTATGTTTTAGGGGTAAATTTGTCTTTACATTTTAGGGATAAATTTGTCTTTTTTACACCATCATTGGTTAATGAACTAAGAGATATTTATGAGACATTCAATTCTACAATTACCTTGAATAAATTAAATAGTAAGCATATTTTTTTTTTTAAAATTCATAACGTCACATGTTTAGTATCTATACTATAAAGAGATAATTCCAACCATTAAAACCCAAAATTAAAGACTTATTTATAGATAACCTAAATATAAGAAAAATGAATTAAGATTACGTTTCTAAAACATTTAAACTTAAATCTGAATCATTGTTCCGATTGAGTTATATTATGTTACCATTAAAACCCAAAATTAAAGACTTATTTATAGATAACCTAAATATAAGAAAAATGAATTAAGATTACGTTTCTAAAACATTTAAACTTAAATCTGAATCATTGTTCCGATTGAGTTATATTATGTTATGATTAAGTTATCAAGTAATTAATGATGTAATTCTTATTCTTTCTTGAAGTAATATTAAAACCCAAAATTAAAGACTTATTTATAGATAACCTAAATATAAGAAAAATGAATTAAGATTACGTTTCTAAAACATTTAAACTTAAATCTGAATCATTGTTCCGATTGAGTTATATTATGTTATGATTAAGTTATCAAGTAATTAATGATGTAATTCTTATTCTTTCTTGAAGTAATATTATAAAGATATAATTCCAACCATTAAAACCCAAAATTAAAGACTTATTTATACCTTCAAGTCGGATGAATAACCCATCATATCAATTCTTCCACAATTATAATCCCAGCCATTACAACTCAAATTAAAAGACTTATTAATAGCCTTAAAGTGGAATAACTCATCATATCCCTTCTTCCACAGGACAACTTTTCATCTCCCTCTTTTTTCACCATAAATATTTACATCCTTTCAAAAAAAAAAAAAAATAACAGAGTAAGGATTCAAAGAAGCTCTGTCACTATCGATTGCTCTTGACTGACTCGATTACTACCACAGGTAACATCACTAAACAAGGTTTATCAATCATTACGGTGCTTTTTGTTCGATTGTTTTGCTTGTTTCTACTTAACTTGAAACAATAAGTCTGAGTTTTAGGCATTCTGTGAGCGCATTTCTCACATTACCCTTTTTTTAATCAGCATTGACAATTACAAGGATGTGGAATCAATAGTAAGAAGAGATTGAGGCGAGTCTGTTAATTGGGGTTCATGTTTTATCTCTTTTTTCGAGATTTCAAGCGACTTCTAAGAGGTAATTGGTTTTTTGACTACCAAATAGGTTGTGATGATTATAGCTTTACTCTGTAGTTTGGTGTGGCAGAATTGGCTGGGGTAATTTGGGTTTCCAACTTTGCAAAATCTTGCTGATAGTTTAGAATCATATATCCCCTTATTAACATGCCTAATTACAAATTTACCCAACCATCTAAATTAATTACATATTTCCCCTTATTAAGTCTCCTGCTTCGTCACACTCAAACGGCCTTCGCAAACCCTACCTGGCCGATATTGTTTACTGGTTGGGTTCTGCGAATTTTAATCCTTATTGTTTAGGCTGGTTCTTCACAGCAAGTTGTATAAATTTTATTACTTTTTCCCTGACTCATACTCAACACGCTCAAATTACTTCATGTATGGTTTTTTTATTTGGGTTCGTTTTTGACAGTTTGATGATTTGGAGTTTTCTTTTCACGTTGTTGGAGTAAAATATCTCACAGTGGTTCAAGGTTGTATGCTATTCCATGGAGTATAATTAAATATAACAATAGTGAGTATAATAAAATATCACAATAGTTTTTTTTTTTTTGTCACTGTTTTGTTTAAGTTTTATTCAACATAGGTTGCTTCAAGATAGGAGATGAATCATCTTTAATTGATAAAGGAAGTACCAAGGCATGAGATTGAAGCGAACTTGATAAAAATATCAAACATGAGCCTCTCATTCTTCGACCGGTTTCAATCATGTGTGTTAGATTCTGAATTGTTTCATAATTCATTGTGGATTTTCAAATTGATGAATCTGAATGGGTTTTGAATTGGATCCTAACAATCATGATTCATTTTGCGATTGTTTCAATACTCCTATTTATTTATCTGTTGTTATTTGTTTTAAAGGAATGGAGGAATATATAATTGGGGAAATATGTTATTGATGGTTAATAAGTCTATTAAGGGTAAAATAGTAATTTAATAAGAGTAATTTTAATGAAAAGGATAAATATATGTAATATATATGGTTTAGGAAGGGGATATATGTAATATATTGATTTTTGATGGTGTTTTAAGGTGATGGATGTGCACATGTTGCAAGAATTTTAAATGGACAAATGGAAACTGATAATCCCATGTATTTGCTTTAAGTAGGTGTTATGTTTTAGCCTACTTATAAAAGAAAAAAAATCTATGGAGTTGTCTAAATTTGTACATTTTTTCCAAGGATTAGTCAATTTTATTTCAAGTACTTTCATTACATTGGTTAAAAAATATTAGTTTATTCTTTCCTTATTAATACAAATGCCCTTTCAATATAGGCCACGTGCTTTTTTCAGAAACTAGCACTTCAGACAAAAACTTCTAAATAAAAGGAGACATCACCTTTTGGTTTTTTATTACAATTTTCGCTTCCTACATTTGATGTAAAATTACGACTTCTCTAAACATTTTGTTGTGCCATAATGTATATAGAACATAGCCTACTATCATTTAACTATCCGTTGTACCCATCAAGCGTAGGTGCGTATATAATTTTATATAGATTCATGTCCTATATTGTTATCTTTAATTTTTTTTGTTTGAATTATGTTCCTGCCCGTATTTTAAGCTCCGCTGCAACGCGCGGGTTTCCCACTAGTAAAATAAAAATACACCAATACCTTTAAGGTCTTTAAGGATTTGAATTTATAATCGTTATAGGTTTGCAAATGCATGATACATGTGGATAAGATCTTATGACATCTATTTTTTTTATATATTTTTTTTGTTTTCATCTTTGTTTTATATGTAATATGAATTATTCTATTTTATATAATATAACACTAGGGTAGAGTTTATCGGGGAACACTCAAAAAGTGAGGAACCTGTGAACACTTTTAAAAATACAACTTAACATGTTAAAATTAATTTAAAAAAAAAACTGACGCTTTTCCTTATAATAAAATGATCAAAAACTAAAAAAAAAAAACAGTTAAAAAAAGGCTAAAATATATTTTTTTACAAAAATGATTTTTATTGGAATAGTTTTTACCCGTTTTTATAAAGAAAAGCGCTGATTTTTTTTTAAATTTTATTTTTAAAATGTAAATTAATTTTATATGATCTTTTTATTTTAAATGTTTTTTAAACATTTTTTTTATATTTTTATCTTTTGATTTTTTATTTAAAAATGTTTCTATATGTATTTATAAGGAAAAACACCTAATTTAAAAAAAAATATTTTTTAACATGTTAAGTTGAATTTTTAAAAGTGTTTCACGATTCTCCACTTTTTTAGAATTACCAATAAACCTCACACTATAACACTATATTGTACCTCATATAATAAATATAAAACAAAAATAGATGAAAAATAAAATAATAGATCCGAGCTCCACTATTGATCATTGTAACTTTTGCTCCGACTAATATGCCAACTTGGTACCTTTGTAAGTATTTATTTATTAGCAAAAGAATTTGACCGTTGCTACAATTAAAATATTACTAGCGTTAATCTCACACTTAGGTTTTACATTCTTTTTGCCCCCTTTTCTTGTAGACACATATTTCGAAATATTAAGTAAAATAAATGTATCGATTTCGTCCAATCTACTCCACTTAATAGATAATATTTTCCTTCTAGTTTTTTTGGTTGCTTATGATATACATAATGTATCCGTTATGTCTCTCAAGTAATACACTGGTCCTTCTAGTTTTTTTGGTTGCTTACGATATAAATAATGTATCCGTTATGTCTCTCAAGTAATACACTGGTCGTTTGGGGTTCGTGTCCTTGATGTGACTCGTTAATTTAGCATGTTTATATATTCGTGATAGATAATATTTTCCTTTAGCTGGTTGCTTACAATTTACGTAATGTATCCGTTATGCCCCTCGAGTAATACACGGGTCGTTTGGGGTTCGTGTCCTTGCTAGTTGCTATGACTCGTTAATTTAGTTTGTTTATATATTCGTGATAGATAATATTTTCCTTCAGTTTTTTTTGGTTGCTTACGATTTACGTAATGTATCCGTTATGTCTTTCGAGTAACACATGGGTCATTTGGGGTTCGTGTCTGTGCTATGACTCGTTAATTAACTTGTTTATTATATATTCATAAATCTATTATTTAGGAAAAGAACATCATTTTATTGCTTGAAACGTAATTCACTTGGTGAAAGAAAATTATTTTTTGCTTGAAACGTAAATTTTTTAGTAAAAAAAAATCATTTTAATAGCTTGAAAAGTAATTTCTTTTATATAAAAAAATGGTTATGCTGATTGCTGACACCTGACTAAAAGATTTGTTTATTTTGTATAGATGGAAGCCCAATAGATGAAGGTCCGTTTGTTAAAGCAAGCATGCAAATTTTGCATGTACTCTTAATTTTATTTATATTTGTAAGTAGGTTAGAACCTCGTGTAATACATGGTTGAATAAATATAATTTTATATATTAAATAATAAAAAGTTATATCTTTATGAACCCCGTATATTACATGAGTTAAATAAATTTAATTTTATATATCAAATAATAAAAAATAGTTATATCTTTAAAAACCATGTGTATTACACATATTAAATAAATGTAATTTTGTATACTAAATACTAAAAACGTCGTATCTTTAAAAAAATCATATACAATCGGGTTGAATAAATCTACCAAATAATAAAAATACTACATCCTTAAAAACCCCGTATGTTACACGTGTTGAATAGATCTAATAAATAGTTATATCTTTAAAAACCATGTGTATTACACATATTCAATAAATGTAATTTTGTATATTAAATACTAAAAACGCCGTGTCTTTAAAACACCCGTGTATAGTCGGGTTGAAAAACTACCAAATAATAAAAAAAAATTGTATCCTTAAAAACCCCGTGTATTACACGTGTTGAATAAATCTAATTTTACATAGCAAATGATAAAAAAGTTATATCTTTAAAAACTTCATGTATTACACGTGTTATATAAATGTAACTTTGTATAGTAAATAATAAAAAAAGTTATATTTTAAAAAACACCGCGTTTTACACAAGTTGAATAAATATAATTTTGTATACCAATTAATAAAAAAATACACTTTTAATAAATTAGGATAACATTTAATATTAATTTATTATTTATATATTTAAATAAGATAAGTAGGAAAGAGAGGTATTTATTTTAAAAATATATTAAATTAATAATTTAGATTTGATGATAATATTTTATTAAAGTATCATAAGATTTAATATTAATTTATTATTTATTTAGTTAATATAAGATAAATATAGATTGGAGAATACGTTCTATAAATGACACGTGTCCAAAACTTGGTTTCTTTTATTATAGTAGATAGATTACTCATTTACTTTTTTAGGGTAAATTTATATTTATATACTATTAATTTGAAACATTTGTGTGCATATTTGGTTGTAAGTTGTGTTTTAATGGTTGTACCTTAATCAAATATAGGTTGCAAGTTGTGCTTAAGTGGTTGTAACTTAATCAAATAATAATGGTTTCATTACCTTACCAAATTCAATCTGTTTTGTATGCATACCTTAATCAAATAATGGTTTCATTATCTTACCATATTCAATCGCTTTGATCCATTCAAAGTTGTGTTGTTTTATTTGTAAATTATTATTATTATTTATAATAATCTATGCATTATGGTTTGTATAGTGGTAATTATATATATTATATATACATTACGATGAACCTGTCAGACGAGAAAAAATTGACGCGGGTTCATCGTAACACGCGAGTCCTAGATCAACTTAGTTATTATATTCTATGTTTTACGTTTCGGTTTAATTTCTTCGCATTAACACCGCAGCTTCAGTGTCGGTGGTCACTGATAGTAGTGTGGCATTAGTGCATGCCCCCGCCGTAACGCGAGGGTGCTTAATACTAGTTTCTTTTAATTCGTATCGTCTGTGGGACTTGAACCCATGACCTCCCTCTTTTCAAATCTAGGCGTTTTAAGGTTTTGTCTTTACCAATGAATCACCATCTGTCACGACCCCCGACCCACCCTGGACGGAATCGGAAGCCGTGAACAGTCCAGCGGTACCGGTGATTATTTTAAAAACGTTGCAGCGGAAATTTCATCAGGACCGTAAGTTAGGAAAAATATCAGAGTTTAGAAAACACCGGATTTTATTTAAAGAGATGGGATAAACCCATATTTTATAAAGTGAATTTTGTTTACAATATTTCTTAATTTGATTTAAATAAAATAAAATAAGCCACTTCTTGAAGCCTTTTCAGTGTCGTATCCAGCTCTTATTCCACTTACCTGAAAAATGTTTTAAAAAGGTTTTGTCAGCGATAACACTGAGTGAATTCATTCCATTTTATAAATATATTGTTATACCTTACAGTATTAAGGTTTCTATATTTATAATTACCCAACTCAATTAGTATTTGTCAAATGATGACAGCTCCAATGTGACAGTAATCATATCCATTATTGGCTTATTTTAGTCCAATAGTGAATTTATCAAATAATTCTATTTAACTATTATTCAATTTATCTGTCACTAGGCGATTCCTGTGACTATAATCATATCAATATTGATTATTCTTTCTATTAATGATTCTGATCATATCACTGTTGATCATTCTTTCAACTAGTGATTCTATAACACTGTTGATCATTCTCTCAACTAGTGCTTTCGGTCATGTCACTGTTGATCATTCTTTCAACTCGTAACTCAGATTATATTACTGTTGATCATTCTTTCAACTAGTAATTCTATAACACTGTTGATCATTCTCTCAACCAGTGTCTTCGGACATAATGATGTCCCGTGACATTTCTTTGTCAAATATATTACTTTTGGCATAAAACCATTTAATCCAGATAATGACATATATCAATTTATGTCAAATTAATATAACTTATCAAATATGATAATTAAATAATTGTAATATCATTATTTAATATTTTAACGTGACTAAGACTAAAATATAATCTTAGTAAAAATACATAATTTCCACTGTTATTGTAATCATGATAATATTACCTAACTTTCTGGCAAATAATAATAATAATAATCAAATAATATATAAATCTTTCATACCAGCAGTTAATATAAAAACTTAATTACTGTAAGTGTAACTGGTAATCATTTTAGGATTCTGTAAAATCTTTGTAAATATAATTGTTTCACAAAAAGGTGATAAAATTGTGAGAAAATATAATGGACTCACAAACTGTGAGAAAAGAGAAATGAACTCACATTGCAGATTTCTACGGGCAAAGCTTAGTCTACAGATAATCCTTGATATATTGCAGATTCAATTTGAGCAGAGCCTAGCCTATTGATTAGCCTTTTTAACCTAATACACATGAACTAGGTAAGTAACTTAATATAGCATTTTACGATAACTCACGAGATCATATTCTCACAACGAATGACAAAGTGCAATACTTCATCCATCGAATTAACGATGATCCGTCGAATTAACAACGAATGACAAAGTATAATACTTTACCCATCGAATTAACGATGATCCGTCAAATTAATGACGAACGATAAAGTATAACCCTAATGTGGGCGGCACTTAAACATCCATTGGATATATTGATCGATCGGACAATGAATCGTAATAGCGATTAAGTTAATACCCTGTTCTGCAGCACCCCGCTATACTTAATTTGAGTTTCGTGTGTGTTAATTGAAGTATACAGACAATAACTCGAAGAATTTTATGAATTCTCTCGTCGTTTGAACACCAGAAAGTGAATGCCAATGTCCTCTATTTATAGGTGAAATTTGGTCAGCCCTGCGCATCGTAGGCCAAGGACACCATACGCACCGTAGGCTTAAAACCCCTGCGCATCGTATGGGTTGAAAATAAGCTATATGATTGCCGCGTGTGTTTCTAGCATTGCTGCGTCGACGATATCATAAATTTCAACTTCCTGAGCACGCAAAATTAGATAATCATCAACTAGGGAATGCCCCCCCCCCCCTGAGTTTTAGGGGCCCTAATCCTGATTCTGAAAATTATGAAAATTCTAGGGTTTGCACAGAATCACTTGGGTGTCTCAATTAAGGTTTCCTATTGGTCAAATTAATTTAATAATTATAACTTTTGATGAGAGTCGTTACATTCTCCCCACCTTAATAAAAATCTCGTCCTCGAGATTTGCTGGAATAAGTATGAATACTTTTTCTTTATCTCAGGTTCTAGCTTCCAAGTGTATTTGGGTTATGATATTTCTTTTAGACTTATATCATATTCTAATTAATAAAAACAATATTAAGGTAGATGACACAGAATCGAATTTTGTGAATATGAGTTGTACAATAGGTAGGATTTCAAAGGTTCAACTGAATTAGTTCAAGAAATCAATGTCAAACGAATGAGATGAAATGATATAATTTCCAATGTGACTATTTTCAAGTCAAAAGATATATGATCAAATAGATATTTTAGAATGAATATGAAGAACTTTTAGAATCAAATAAAAATTCTTTTGTCAAAAGAAAGCTTACTTTGATTGGCAACTGAAGAAGACTCAGAATCAATAATCTCAAAATGAAATAGAAGCACGAAAATATTTTGTCAACTATCGAATCATAACAAGAGAAAAATCAGTGTGTTGACATTATTGAAATTTGCAAGGATACACTGGAATACAATAGAGTTTAGTGTATTATTGTCTTAATACATAATTGCATCAAGACTACTTTCAAATGATGAGTCAAACGAAATACATACGTGAATTTGAATGATTCGTATGCTTATGATTTAGCCCAAGCTACAAGTTTATAACGACTCCACAAAGTGTCGTAAGGATTGAAATAATTCAATAATTACGGTGATTGAACAATTTCACCGTGTAATCAACTGAAAGCTTTAATGAAGTAATTTTGGATATTCAGTTCGAATAGGATTTTCAAATGATAAGACCAAATGAATATTATAGAATTTTCGATAAATGATGAAAAAAAACGTTAAGAGGTACACCGGAATATGATAGGAATTTGTGTACACTTATCTTAACACATAATTGTATTAAGATTGTTTAAGATGATGAACCAACAGAAATTAAAATTCGTTCATCAGAAATGAAAATGAGAATATCTCAAGATTCAAATTAAAGAAAATGCCACCACAAGGTGTCATAGTAATTGAAAATAGTAGTGGTGAATGAAATGAGTTTCACCATGCTTTAAATCAAATGAAGTAAATCCGAATGTTTCAAATAAATCTAGTAGGATTGAAATCAAAATACTTGAATAATGTTTTTCGATCAAAGATGATAAAACAATAAGGATTACGAAACGCTCGATTGTTGATATAAAAATTCTTTAAGAGATACACTGAAATATGAAATGAAATTGTGTATCATTATCTTAGCACATGATTGTGTTAAGATTGATTTTATAGAATAAACCAACAAAGCGGATTTAATATAAATAAATAATTAAACCCATATATGAGATTAGCACAAGCTTCAAATTTTATGAAAACGTCACCGCAAGGTGAACGTGACCAAATAAATGATTTAGTGAAAGTGAAGACCAAACAATTCTGTTATGGTTTTGAATAGATGAAATTCTTGACAGAATATATTTATTTATAAACTTTTACTTGTACTAGGGTCAAATAATAACTTAACTTAGATACTACATATCAGCGGCTACGTCTGGAATCATTTCTGCTTCTTGCGTAGTAAGTACGAATGCTCGCGCGTTCTTCTTAGCTTCGTCTGTTGTTCTGGCCTTGTTGTCAGGTGCTTTGGTTAGTTTTGGGCAATATGGTTTAATGTGTCCTGTTTCTCCGCAATTGAAACAAACATTAGTTTTCCTTCTACACTCTTCCTCTATATGCCCGGTCATCTTGCAGAAGTTACAGTAGGATGTTTTTCTAAAACGGCATCTTCCTGAATGCTTTTTGTTACAGCTTCTGCAGATAGGTTGCTCCGGTGATGGTTCAGTTCCTGTCTTTTTGTAGAATTCTTGGGAAATTTTATGGGCTAACTCTTTCTTCTTATTTTCTTCTCTTGTGCGGATTAGTCCATCTGTCAGCATGTTAGCTAGCTCGACTGCTTCTTCAATAGTCTGTGGTCTAGTGGCCTTGACTATGTCTCGAATTTCACTAACTAATCCCCAAATATAACGAGAAATAAGTACAGGTTCTGGCGAAGCCAGAGTTGGTACCATTCTTGCATATTCGAAGAACGTTGTCGTATATTCACGACAATTCACATCTATCATTTTATGATTTAGGAACTTGTTAGTTATTCGTTCTTTTTCATAAGGAGGACAAAATTTCCTTTCTGTCATTTCCTTGAATTTTTCCCAATTCATGGCATAAGCCATGTCACTTCCTTTTGCCTGAAGAATTGTATTCCACCATTCTAAGGCTTCTTCCTTAAAGATATTAGATGCATACATCACCTTATCTTCTTCGGCACATTTGCTGATTGTAAGAACAGCTTCCGTCTTTTCCAACCATCGCAGAGCAGCTCTAGCTCCTTCACTGCCGGCGAACTCAGTTGGTTTACAGGCTAAAAATTCTTTGTAGGTACACCCTAGAGTCATCGTCTTCTTTTTCTTAGGAAATGGGGTTTTGATAATATCATCATTACCTCCATTGACACTATGGCTGAAACCATCGTCACGAGTATGCTTGCTACTCACAACTTTGGTAGGTTCTACGGTATTTTTAACAGCTTTAATTATTGAAGGTAAAGCATTAGCTATTCCTTGAGCTATTAAATTTTCTATAGCATTTTTATCCAAAGGATTTTCATTATTATTATGAACTTCTGGATTATGTGGTACTTCATTCGACATCTGAATTGCAAACATTTTCACATATTAACATCACAGAATAGTTAAAACAAAACAATACTTCCAGGATATTATATGTACATATTGACATATATATATTCATATGTAACACATATGTTAATTTGTATCAGTTTCCTAACTTTATTGTTTAAGTTTAGGTATTAAAAAGAACACCTAATTAGCTTAAACAAGTGGCTCTTTGAGTTTGGCTCTGATACCACCTTCTGTCACGACCCCCGACCCACCCTGGACGGAATCGGAAGCCGTGAACAGTCCAGCGGTACCGGTGATTATTTTAAAAACGTTGCAGCGGAAATTTCATCAGGACCGTAAGTTAGGAAAAATATCAGAGTTTAGAAAACACCGGATTTTATTTAAAGAGATGGGATAAACCCATATTTTATAAAGTGAATTTTGTTTACAATATTTCTTAATTTGATTTAAATAAAATAAAATAAGCCACTTCTTGAAGCCTTTTCAGTGTCGTATCCAGCTCTTATTCCACTTACCTGAAAAATGTTTTAAAAAGGTTTTGTCAGCGATAACACTGAGTGAATTCATTCCATTTTATAAATATATTGTTATACCTTACAGTATTAAGGTTTCTATATTTATAATTACCCAACTCAATTAGTATTTGTCAAATGATGACAGCTCCAATGTGACAGTAATCATATCCATTATTGGCTTATTTTAGTCCAATAGTGAATTTATCAAATAATTCTATTTGACTATTATTCAATTTATCTGTCACTAGGCGATTCCTGTGACTATAATCATATCAATATTGATTATTATTTCTATTAATGATTCTGATCATATCACTGTTGATCATTCTTTCAACTAGTGATTCTATAACACTGTTGATCATTCTCTCAACTAGTGCTTTCGGTCATGTCACTGTTGATCATTCTTTCAACTCGTAACTCAGATTATATTACTGTTGATCATTCTTTCAACTAGTAATTCTATAACACTGTTGATCATTCTCTCAACCAGTGTCTTCGGACATAATGATGTCCCGTGACATTTCTTTGTCAAATATATTACTTTTGGCATAAAACCATTTAATCCAGATAATGACATATATCAATTTATGTCAAATTAATATAACTTATCAAATATGATAATTAAATAATTGTAATATCATTATTTAATATTTTAACGTGACTAAGACTAAAATATAATCTTAGTAAAAATACATAATTTCCACTGTTATTGTAATCATGATAATATTACCTAACTTTCTGGCAAATAATAATAATAATCAAATAATATATAAATCTTTCATACCAGCAGTTAATATAAAAACTTAATTACTGTAAGTGTAACTGGTAATCATTTTAGGATTCTGTAAAATCTTTGTAAATATAATTGTTTCACAAAAAGGTGATAAAATTGTGAGAAAATATAATGGACTCACAAACTGTGAGAAAAGAGAAATGAACTCACATTGCAGATTTCTACGGGCAAAGCTTAGTCTACAGATAATCCTTGATATATTGCAGATTCAATTTGAGCAGAGCCTAGCCTATTGATTAGCCTTTTTAACCTAATGCACATGAACTAGGTAAGTAACTTAATATAGCATTTTACGATAACTCACGAGATCATATTCTCACAACGAATGACAAAGTGCAATACTTCATCCATCGAATTAACGATGATCCGTCGAATTAACAACGAATGACAAAGTATAATACTTTACCCATCGAATTAACGATGATCCGTCAAATTAATGACGAACGATAAAGTATAACCCTAATGTGGGCGGCACTTAAACATCCATTGGATATATTGATCGATCGGACAATGAATCGTAATAGCGATTAAGTTAATACCCTGTTCTGCAGCACCCCGCTATACTTAATTTGAGTTTCGTGTGTGTTAATTGAAGTATACAGACAATAACTCGAAGAATTTTATGAATTCTCTCGTCGTTTGAACACCAGAAAGTGAATGCCAATGTCCTCTATTTATAGGTGAAATTTGGTCAGCCCTGCGCATCGTAGGCCAAGGACACCATACGCATCGTATGGTACCCATACGCACCGTAGGCTTAAAACCCCTGCGCATCGTATGGGTTGAAAATAAGCTATATGATTGCCGCGTGTGTTTCTAGCATTGCTGAGTCGACGATATCATAAATTTCAACTTCCTGAGCACGCAAAATTAGATAATCATCAACTAGGGAATGCCCCCCCTGAGTTTTAGGGGCCCTAATCCTGATTCTGAAAATTATGAAAATTCTAGGGTTTGCACAGAATCACTTGGGTGTCTCAATTAAGGTTTCCGATTGGTCAAATTAATTTAATAATTATAACTTTTGATGAGAGTCGTTACACCATCCCATTGGTTATTACTCATTTACTTGAGAGATAGACGAAGGGTTACTATATTTGCTTCTTATGAATATATACAAAGTTATAAAAATATATAACTTTAATTATTTACTTATAACTTATAATTGAGTATCTTGTCCTATTTATGATTTACTCATTGAATATAGCAATAAGCTGTCAAAAAATGCATTTAACAGGCCTTGGATGTTGAGATAGTAGCCCTTTTATCAAAGATACAAACAATTTAATAAATCAAATCATGTGTTAGTTTGTTGGAAATCAGACGTTCTTCAATATATTCAATAATAGGTTTAACAAGAAGAAACACTTTGATGAAAACTGAAGGTACATGAACCCTAAACTATAACTCCTATATATACTTAATAACCCTTGGAGAACAAGTAACCGATTCATGAGTTGAGATCTCGTACAAACAGTGCTAACTTTAAGAACCGTAAGAACATATCTGAACCATTGATAGTTTAAATAAAGGGTTGATATGGATTACAAATAAAACCCCTATAATTAATGATTAAGACTATCAAGTTAGGGGTATTTTAGTCATTTAGTAATTTCCCATTAAATAATAATTCCACTAAGTTTTTTAAACTAAAATAACTTTATATACTTCATTATTTTTGAAAATACCATAAAATCATGTATTTTTTATCTTTAATACGAGTACCATATTGTTATACTTTTTTTTTATTTATAAAATTGACTTTTAAAAAAGTTACAAAAAGGAGTTTTATAATTGTGCTAGTTATGTAGTTGGAATATGCTAGTATGAAAAATGTATTGTGTTGATTTTAAATATATATGTAAGTTCTTATTTTGTTGTGTAATTCTTATGTATTGCTATTTTTTTCTTTTGTGTTGTTATTGAGAGTCTATTTGGAAATAAACTTGTTTTCTACTATTTATGTAATAGTATGTGCTATTTACTAAATAAAAACAAAAACATGAAATTGTGATACTATGTAACAATATGTGTTGTTCATAAAATAAAAAAATGAAATTCTGCTAGTTATGTAATAGTATCTGTTGTTTACAAAATTAAAAAAAAACATGAAATTGTGCTGATTATGGTACTGATTAATGTGTTGATTACAATGTTATGCTGATTACGGGATGTGCTGACGTTGGTGGTGTGGGATGTTATCGTCGGATGTGCTGACGGTGGTGTTACCGTGCTGATTAAGGTGTTGACGTTGTGCTGATTACGGTGTTGATGATGATGCTGATTACGGTGCTGCTGATGATGCTGGTTACGGTGCTAATTCGATGATGAAGAATAGATTAGGAGATTAAGATTTGAATTAATCTTGCATGAATTTAGGGATATTTAGTTATTATTTTTAATTAGATATAAATAAAAGGGTTTAAAAAGTCTAAAATACCCTTAAATCAATTTTTTAATTGGGAACACATGTTATTAAACTGTTGGTTCTTACAGTTTGTACAAAAATACTTGTTTGTATATTATCCTATACCACCGACTCATATAAGGAAACCAAATAAAATAAAACAAGTATTTCCTAAATCTTCCTACTAAAATAAAATACAAATAAAATAAACAATTTAAATCCTCCAATTTTTTAGTATTGACAAAATTAGTTCCGACAATCACCCCCTAATATTGTCAAGTTCATCCCAGGTCTTGAATACCAAATAAGACTCGAAGTTCTTCCACCTTAATACTCGGTCTAATGTGTTCGCTTTGCATCACCACCTTTACTGCAGTTGACACAACATCGCACCCCATGTTTTCTAACTCCTTTGGGATCACTCCCATAACTTATCCAAACACTTGAACCATCAACCACAAACAAAGCAACATCATTTCTCTTCCACCTTGATCAAACCCGCTACTTCACCACCTTTGAAATCTGTTGTTGAGCCATCTAACACTACACACACCTGGGTTTTCTCCTTTGATCAAGTCTGCAATCAGTGCTCCTTGATTGATACGATCTTGTTGTTGTTGATCATAACCTTGATCATTACAACCTACTATTACCGTTTGATTAACAAACCCTCTTGCACTTGCAAACCTCCCAAACAGATAAATCATTCTGATACCAATTGTTGGAAATCAGGACTTCTTCAATATAATCAACAATAGGTTTAACAAGAGGAAACACTCTGATTAAAATTGAAGGTACATAAACCCTAAACTATAACTCCTATATATACTTAACAACCCTTGGAGAACAAGTAACCTACTCTTATAAGGAAACCGAATAAAATAAAACTAGTATTTCCTAAATGTTCCTACTAAAATCAAATGCAAATAAAATAAACAATTTAAGTCCTCCAACTTTTGAGTATTGACAAGATTAGTTCCAATATGGTTAAACAAGACTGTGAAGGGAAACACATACTTTAGTTTATTTTACTTTGAAAAAGTAAAGCTGATATATCATTGTTTCAGTTATGAAAAAAAAATGATGCATTTATAGACATGAACTACACCAGAGTGGATCAATATATCAAAGTCTTGTAATTAATAATAATAATGTTTGAAATGTAGGTTTTTAAAATACATATGTAGAACACTGGTATCAATATAGAAGAACTTTTTTCTCCTATCCTTATCTCGAGAACTTGAAGGTACCAATCGCAATCAGGATACGCCAGTAACTCGCCGATCAAAGGTAAAGAATTCCTTCATCCACACCAATGCATAAAACGCCCTAAAGACGAGGAGTTCGGGCAAATGCCCAAGACTCAACGAAGCATATACAAAATGTCGGACCTTTTACTATCCCTAATGGGTGCAACTGAGAAATATGAATACAATAATGGTCTAAGATTTGCTTACAAAACTTTGTAATCGACAGACGAAAGTTGCAGAACTTGAAAAAATCACCGAACAATGCAATTTTTACCTCCTTCAACAGGAAAGCGACGTCCATCTCAGATGGCAACACTGGATGCCACCCAGGCATAATCCCGAACTCCTTAATCAGGCAAAATCCTGAACTCCTATATATCCAATCATCTGGTCGTGCGCGCGGGGGGAGGGGGGGCGCATAACGAAGTATGACCTGGTTTACATAATCCGAACATGTCAAACACCTTTTTAACAATAAATTACCCACGCGTTGTACCCGAATATTCTATTCCATGCGAATAAATATCTTTAAACAACCGAATCTCCCATATATTAGGAAGCTCTGCATAATCGCCTATTTCGGGTACAATCCCAATGTAAATACAATTCCTAAATAAAAGGAAACCATAACCACCGATCACTATAAATACATGAGACCAAACCGAAGGTAAGATCGTCTACTATCTCAATATACTTTCTCTCTCTAATATTTCACTCTCACAAACCGAGTTCTTATTCTCACGCCGCATGGTAATAATAGGGATAACCACATTCTTATGGCGATTTATAACGGTGTTCTGTTTTATACGTCACAACTTTGGTTATCGTTGTGGAAGTTAACCTAATGAGATCCACCCCGGCCCCGGGTACACGTTTCTGTAGGAACTAGGTTCACTTTTTATTAAAAATATTAATAAAATAAATAATAACGAGACTCTCGTTATTCGTAGGAAATATGATAGTACAATCCGGTTACAAAACTATATGAACAATAAATAAAATACAAATATATTGTACCAATCTTGATTCAAGCCAACGTCTTTGGAAGAACTTCAACCGCACCATCTTGTACGAACCTCCACTGCAAGAATGAACAAACTATCGTTGACGGTTTTGGTTGAGGATCGTGTTAGACATGGGGCCCTTAAAACAGATTCCGCGACTCCTCTCAGACGGTCTGTTTCCAGGATACAACAACTGAAGCAGTAGTTGTACTGCCGGAGATGACACTGGCGCCCGAGATTACACCGGATATAAATTGGTGTTATTGGAAAATAATGAAAAGAAGTTGTATATCTTTTAGAGTACTCCTCTAAAATATGTTGTGAATGTTTCTAATAGTTTTTGTGAGATCCTCTCATCTCGTATTTTTCGTATTTAAAAATATGAACCCAACGTTCATATATATACACATTCACAAAAGTTGAAACATTCTTTGCCATTAATTCTCTAATTAACGAGGCAATAAATCTTGTAATAAACAAGATTTAATTATATTAAAATGGAATTTAGGTGGTCAACGAAACTGTCATATTCATTCATGACAGAATTAAACGAGTTGAAACAACTAGTTTGACCAAGTCCAACCAGCTGTTTTGTTTCCGCTGCAAACCTGTGCGCGCGCTAGAACTGATCCGCCAGTCCGCACGCCATGCTTCAAGGATCTCATGCCACGCCATATGGAGTCGCGCACCATACTGATGCGACTACGCATACCAGGACGCCTCCAGGTCATGCGCCATCCATACTCGCGCGCCACACGGATGTATACCAGGACGCCTCCAGGTCATGCGCCATCCAACCATGTGCGCCACTTGCATTCTTCGCCATAGCCAATGACATGTGCATTGCCATGGCATCCGCCTACTCCACCCAAGGGTGCGCCATAAGCGGACCCGCTATGTACCTGACCACGCGCTCATGGAAAAAAATACAAAGGCGGTGTGCGAAGTGCAAAGTGCACTACATAGGGCCTATAGCCCACGGCACGCGCACATATGTGCACGAGTAAGGGTGCTGCGCACCCTTTAGCGTCCCCACTAGTGTTTGCCTTTAAGGAGACAATATACAAGGAGTGCTCCTCCTTATAAACCACTTTAAGTTTTGTCCTCCCACCTATGTGGGACAAGTTGACAAAACTAATCCATTTTATTCATCTTTGTTTGTTCCAAACATACAACTTCAAGTTTCGATATCTCATTCATCTTAGCTCTCTTTGGACATAGTTTGAACAAAAACCATAAATAATTATTTATACAACACATATATAAATATTATTAATGTCCAAAATATTTAGTGAAAAACTCATTTTCACTAAAATTTCCAACAATCCCCCACATGAATGGAGATCGATTAAAACACACAAAATTCCCCGATGAAAACTCGACAGTCGAGTATTGCAGGATAGATAGGTGTATGTAACACCCGTGTTATTATTTTAAAGGTTTTCGTATAAATTATGAAAATAAACATGTAATTGTACATACGTGATGTTGAATAATACGGGATAATTAAAACTTTTACAATTTGAAAATAATACAACTTAATGAATTTGAGTTCGTCGTTTAAAGTTACGACGAAACGTCGTGCGGAAGCTTTTAACTTTATCGTGTTCGGTTCTTCTTCGAGCTTGATCTTCATCCGTGCACTCTTGGCAATCACCTATGATCAAAACCAACTTAAAAGTTAGTTTTGATAGTTAAATAACAAGTTTAAACAAGTTATATGGGATTAGAAATCAAGGCATTTGAACAAAATAATTAAATACAAGAAATTATATATTTTGTTTTCAGCCCCTTCACTCGGCCGTGTCAAAAGATCACCCGGCCGTGTCAGCTTAACATATATTTTTCACAGCCCCTTCACCCGGCCGTGTCAAAAGTTCACCCGGCCGTGTCAACTCTGCACGTTTATTTTTCATCAAATTTGCATCCAAACCTATCCAAACTCATTTTAATTGCTTGGGGTTCGTTTCTTAACATGTCTAAGCTATCATCCATTACCCGGATCCATTATTCATATAGTTTACGCTCCCGTTACTCGGTTTACGTTTTTCTTTATTACACTTAAGCCAACATTTTACCACCTACTTTATTTTAACCCGTTTAGAAGTTTTCATGCATTTAAGCATCAAACTCTCATTTCTCTTTGTACACTTCGTATTTCCATTTTTAAATAGCCTCTTATATTCCACAATAACTATTTTGTAGTGGACTTAACATAACGGACCGTTATTCTAAATTTTGCCCTTTGGATAGTCATTCTACGTAATTGACCCGTTCTTAGGCATTTGACTCTCAAGGTTTATACTTACAACTCTTACATATATCTAAGAGTTGCATAATCGTAATACTAGTATCTAAACGACCTCTAAGGGTCATTTTCCCGATTTACAAATCATGGGCGTTTTGGTCATTTTTAGTCCCTCATTTACGACGAAGGACTCTCGCTAATTATTTGACCCATATTTGCATGTTTATCTAGCAACTTAACTATGCGTACCTGGCTCGGGTCAAGGTATTGACCCGTTTACATAACTTTTTGCTTTAAATCTTTCTAGTTAAAGCAACGCAAGCTTATGTTATTTTCCTGTGATTACAAAACTCAACAAGTGATTGTCAAATGTTATTCGTCAAATGGTGTTAACATTACCATTTGACCCGTTTCGTCTAAATGACCAAACATTTTGCACTTATATTTTAATGGTATTTATTTACCATTTCATTATTTAACCCAGTTCGCCCCTTTTTGCCATTAAACATGGGTTTTTTTTTATCATTTTATTTGTTCCGACTCATATTGTTTCGTATCGGAACCGATATTCGGATACAATCTGTTGTCATATTTATCACCTATAAAATAAATACGTACACTTAAATCGGGTGCAAGCTTTACTTACCTCGCGTCCGCGCAAACATTCTTCGCATCCATGATCCGTTTGACCCGTTCCTTTCCAAGCTCCCACCTAGCTTGTTTAGAGTCAACTATATCATAACATCCATAAGATGGTTAGTTTGGTCATTCTATATAATGGCCATCACCCTATGGACCCCTTTTTTTTACACACTTATCATCAAAGCATGCAATATATTCAATAACTAGTTTCATACCATAATTCTTTTAATTCACTAACCGTTTGACCCGTTAGTGAAGTTACTTATACAACTAGTTAGTAAGTGATTTTAAACACTTTAAGCATGTCACATAAAGTGTTATTTGTTCCCAACAATCAATACTTCATGCCTAAAGCAAGTATATACAATCCTATGCCTTTTTTCTTGGTTAATAAGAACATTATTTATGTGCAACGATTTTCTATTCAGCTGCTGTAATTGACCATTTTGACCAGTTTAAAATCTGAATTAGATCAACATGTTCAAAGATGGATCGTAGAACGCTCCAATACCTTCGCAAGCATATAAGGTACACCTTCTAACGAATTTTCTATGATTTTATATAATTTTTTTAAAATTAGCTCAGCAACTATATTTTCATTTTTCAACAGCTTTCAAGTTCTGAATAGCAGTTTTAATTCGCCTATTTAACAACCACATTTGTTTCTTATGATTGAAAACAGTAAAAATTTACTTCATAAGCTTTCCGAAAAGGTATAGAACACCCAAATCGAATAAACGGTTGATTTTATATGATTTTTTTTAAGATTAGTCAAAATACATATAAAAAACTACAGAAATCATGTTTTGGGTCCTTTCAAATTCGACCGAAACCATTAAATGCAACCCATTTACATGGCTAAAACCCTTATTAAACTCTTGGTAATGGTTAGAAACCTATAACACAATGATAGTAGGCTAAGAGATGTCAAAAACATCATCTATTTCAAGAAGTCATCATATGAATTCTAATTTTACCATCTTCTCAACTTCATCTTTGTCAATTTAAGAGCTAGAACTAAAATTAACATATATTCAAGTCCTATTTGGTGATTCTCATATACCATCATGTTTAATTTCATACAAATCAAACATAAACCCACTACTCATGAAATCATCAAATCAAGCTCTACATACAAACTAGTAGACAACACGATTCACTTGGACATTTTAACGAGCACCTCATGGGCATGATTTTTATACCTCTTCTATTTAGTTCATGGCTAATATTTTTAACCAAGATTCAATTATTAAATCAAACCCTTATGTCTAGCACTCATGAACAATATCAAATCTTGCATCATAACATCAATTTTTCTCAGATTTACCATCACTTTTCAAGTGTTCATCATAATATCATAAAAACCCACTTAACACATATATGGGTAATCATTCAATCTCTAATTTATGACACTAATTCGTCAAGTTCTCACCTAGGGTTTGTTCCTAGACATGGATTCATCCTAGTTTCATCTAAACATCGATCATGCAAGCTCGAATTTCGATGTCATAAGTTCATCAAGAATTCAAGATGGAACCAAATAATGAAATTTAACATACCTTGTGATCACTTCACTGAGGTGACCACCAATTTGTGCTTGGATTTTCGATTTGGGTTTGATTGCCTCTTTGATTTGATCAGTTCTTGCAATTTAGGGTTTTGAGCAAGAGAGCCTTTCCTGGCTCTGGTTAAAATCGCAGACACATATACGTATGTGTGTGTGTTTTATTTATTTATTTTTTTTAATAAAACTTTATCTCATTTGCCCAGGTTTAGTCCCTCAAATTTACCCAAGTTATTTAAAGGGTTATTTATTTCTTGTTTCTTTTATTGTTTTAACAACACTTAACCAACTAGGTTGATATCCCTAATTACTTAATGGGTCTGGGGAAGTCATAACCCGTAGTATTTTTTTTAAGTCCCGTTAACTCGGGCTTTATATACGCTTTGTTTTCTCAAAGCGTTTATTCTCTCTCTCTTTTTTTTAACATAAAATTATTTATTTAAATCCTAATTTTTACCGGGTTAATTTTACCACTAACGGTATTTTACCATTTCTTAGTATTAACGGGGTTTAATTACCAAACCCGTTTTCGGGGTGTTACAAGTCTACCCCCCTTAAAGAGGTTTCGTCCCCGAAACCATATTTACGTAGTTCATTGGTTTAATCAAACGGACCTAGTTTCGTTTTCAAGGCTCCCGTTTCCTTTGGTCAAAAGTTTTCATGTATACTGACGCGTATGTCTTTCATGTGTAAGGCCTCGCGGGCCGTTACTTACAGCTTATAACCCTTTATCTTTATTGACTGAGTTGTCACTTGGCCACTTAATCTCGTTAGTCTTTTAATAGGTCTATCCCGCGCTTGTGTTATATTAACAAGCGCTTGTATTTGTTATGACGCTTTCTTAACTTTGAATAGTTTTACCGGCTAGACTAATTAGTCGCCGTCACTTCATACCCCGTAACTCACGTTACAACGTGATCATTTTCTATATTTCTTTTCTTGTCCGTGAGCGTGTCACATCACGTTTAAGTTTAATTCAACGTTTCTTTATAGTACTTCTTCTTTTCGAATGTATCGTCTCGCACTTATCGATGTTAAAACCCATACTCTTTGATATTTGTTATTTCCAAATTCGCCTTATAGTATTCATATTTGTTAAAACGTTATTTCTTACTAAAACTGAATTTTTAGTTTAACGTTTTTCTCTTTAACTATGTCAATTACTCATATCAAGGAAATTGACAACCCATAATTTATTGTTTTCCATACTCATTTTACGCGGGGATTCGTAACAAGTTCCCTCACCTTACACTATTGACCCGTAGGTTCCTTCACTTAACCTCGTAGGCTATTTCCTTAAGCTTTCACCTCTTTAAGGCGAGACCCTTATGATTCCTTTGCTTCAATTCATGACCCGTGGGTCATTTTGCCCCCGTAGACCGTTACACTAATTAATATCTCGTAGGTTATGATGATCCCGTAGATCATCTTTTATTCGAGTCTTTATTCAAATGTATATACGTTTGTATTTGCATATGGCATTAAGGCACCCCTTTTTATGTTTAGAATTATTCACCTTTATGTTACACCCTAACACATATTTGACAAAAGTCGCAGCGGAAATTCGTGCCATAAAATTTCTTTCTTTATAAATACCTCAACTTATTTAAACTTTAACTTTATCATAACTCTTATTATAAATCTGTCATCCTCTTATTTACTAATTAAAGACATAGCTTATGTTTTCTACATTTTACATTCAACGTCCCCGTACAATCTCTCTAGTGACTCGGTCTTCGATCCTTAATCTTCGTGATAAACGCTCATTATCCGTACAACCTGCATTACCACATACATTCAACACATTAGTATACAAGACATAAACAAGAATACAATACATGTACGCTTTCCATTCAGCTTCTCTCTCATTTTTAAGCATATCATTCGCGTATTCATTCTCTTGTGAGCCTTCAATAATATACCTGCGTAACACTTCGTTTTACAGGCACACGATTAATACCATTAACACTTAACGTATCCAGAATCATACTTGTATATACTCGTGCATACATCCATACCTCAACACATGCATGCATACACTCATACGTGTCTTCATATGTACATAAATACACACCTGCATACGTACATACATCCCTATGCCTTCACATATATACATACTATCATACGCATCTTCATATATACATAAGTACGCTTCGTAAGTATCTACATTCATACATCTCTACATACATGCATACATTCATATATATCTTTATATAAATACGTACATATCTTTCCTACAACTTACGTGCGTGCATACACTCATACATGCTTTATACAATCCTGCATACATACTTACATACATACGTACATACATACACATTTGCATAGGTGCATACCTTTCCTACATCTTTACGTACATACATGCCATTATACGTATTTTCATATATACATAAATACGCATCTACATACACGTAACACATCTTGCATACCTCTCACATACTCATACGATATTTACATGGGACTTAAACTTTGATTTATAGCCCATAAATATCTAAGGATTGATGCGTGGTTAAAAACCGGTGCTCGTAATTATATGACTTTATGATTTCATATGAGTCTTAGATCTTGAACGACCTACTTTTAATTAGGTATTGCGTTTATGCAGGTTTGACAAAGTTAAGGAGCCTTTCGGGAGCTTTACATGCTACCGGGTCGAAAACCGGAGCACCAGAACACGTTACGGGTCAACCGGAAACACCAGACGCGAAAAATAAAAGCTTACAAACAAGTGCCCGTCGCTGACGGGCTCCAAGCCGTCGGCGACGGGTTGTAGATATGCCCGTCGGGCCATTTAACCCGTCGGCAGTGTGTTAACCCGTCAGCAAAAAAAGTGGTTTTCCCTTGCCCGTCGGCGACGGCCTCCTTGCCCGCCGGCGACGGGCTCTCTAAAGTGCATTTTTCTGCAGCTCCGTTTCGACCTCCGAACGCACTAAAACGCGCGTAACTTTCGAACCGTTTACCCGTTTAACCTCCCGTTTCTTCCTACATGCTTGTAAATTCACATTCTATCATATAAACTTAAAATCCCACATACGGATTAAGGAAATTCTTAACTTGCATGCATTCGGCTTATTGTCATTCTCTAATTATTTGACCCGTTATGGGTATTTGCGCATTAAATGGTCTATGACATACAAAACCATACTCTTCGCTTTCACACATGACTATAACATTATTCTAATCGATTAGCTTATTTCCAAATGGGCATTTAAGGTCGTTCGCCCGATATACCTATCAAGGGCGTTTTTGTCAACATTGCTCAATCCTTTACAACCAAGGACCTCATTGCATATTTAACCAATCCTACCACTTAACTTCAATTCTAACGCATATACCTTACTCGGATCAAAGCTAAGATCCGTTTAATACTTCATCGATTTCATTCAACTCATTCCTATTTGACCTCAATTAACACATTTAGTTAAAATACATATAACTTTACATAAACAACTAAGAAGTGATTACGGAATCACTTACCTCATGAATCCGTGTCCACATCCGTTTCCACGCCTCTTCTTGACCCGTTAGCCTTTCGCGCTTGAGTCCGTCTCCACATGATTCCTATACTTTCATGTCATAGAAATCACGCTATCATTAGCATACTCATTTGTACATGATAACAATCGTATCAATCCCATATTTCACACTTAACTTTCATCAATCATTTCTAACAAACATAACTCATATAATCATGTTCGCATACGTTTAACTCATGTAACTCATCATGTCATTACATTTAACACGGATTGACATTACATGTACCATACGACTTCTCATTAACCTATATTTACCATCACGAGTCAACTCATGTTGCTTATACTTAGTTGACTTTCAAAAGTCAACCATTAACCATACATATCTATCGACTTATCAACATATTCCCGTAACATCATAATCGACTATACGGACGACACTATATACATTTTATCATTCACTTGATATACGTACTACCTTTTAAGCATAACGTACAACTAATTCATACACAATCTTCTAGATTCATACATAGTTCATCAAATGCTTCTACAATCCAACATGGGGTATTTAAATTAAACATCAAACATGTTATCATCACATTTCATTCACTTCATCTACAACAATTCATCATTTCTTATCCCATTCCTTTAAACATTCACACACATGTATGATTTCAAACATTATTAACATAAGTGAATCATCAAATTACATTACATCATCAAAAACCCACTTCATAACTACTTGTTAATCACTTACAAGTGATCTAATCTTAAGTTCTTCATAACTCATCATACTTTTGATATATGTACTACCTTGTAAGCATAGTGTACAACTAGTTCATGCATATCATTCTAATCTCATACACAATTCATCAATTTCTTCCTCCTAATCAACATGATTCATACATGCATAACATCAAACATACTAGTATCACATTTCTTTCAATTCTTCTAACAAGAATACATCATACAACTCAAAATACATCAATATTAAGCAAGAACTTAGACATAGATGATTTACCCATGTCATCCTCTTCACCATAACAAATGGGTTTCACCCTTAAACATCAAATTAACCTATTTCGTGCATAATCCATGTTCCAAATGATGAATCTAACACATACTCATGCTCAATTTCATACAAATTCGTGATTTACAACATAACCCATTTCGTGCACCATCACCAATCTAGAATCTAGGACATACCTTACGATCCCCTTATGAAGGTGATCATTAATCCGTGTTTGGTTATGAATTTGAGCTTCGTTTAGCCTTCCAATTTGAGGGAATTGATGAAATTAGGGTTCTTGGCTCCATGGGAGCTTCCTGCTCTTTTCACGAACACACTATGTGTGTTTGTGTGTGTGTTTTGTTAATTAAAACATAACTTTCCCCCTTATTCATCTTTGGTCCCTCAAGTTTGTTCCCTTGTTTGCTTTGCTAAACATTCTACTACATTCCACCTTTTAATAATTTTAACCATACAATTAAGTAGGTTAAATAGCCTAGTTATCTATTACTAGATGTACCATATCATAACATTTTAACGAATATAAACATTCGGGTTTTTGGGGTGTTACAAGTCTACCCCCCTTAATTAAGGTTTCGTCCCCGAAACCTCTCTCATTTATATTACACACACACATCTATGTTTGACTTCATAGTCACATTATAATCATAAGTAATCATCCTATCTCATTTCATAATCATTCAATCACTTGGCTTCCTCTTCTTAACAAGTCTATACTTTCCATGGCATACTCTCACAAAACATTCTCATTTCCTTTGACCCGTTAATAACAGGTCAATATACATACTTATCTAAACTTATAATAACGCTTACCTTCATATGATCATTTTATAACAGATTAAATACCTTCATCTCATCCTTTAAGGTTTCATTCTATAGACGCATTACATAACATTTAACCCTTGTTTTGTCATCACAACAAAACTACCTTTTTATAGTCACATCTACGTGCTTACCTTCATAGTTAACATCGTCCCACATTTCTTTAGTTATTTGTACCATACATATCCCTTCGTTACTTACGCATTCGGATATTTTCATTCCAATCATTCTTTTGTTCATTTGCCTTACATTTACTTATGTGACTTATTTGACGCACACATGGTCAAGCTATCGACTTCTTCTTATATAGACTAGTTCCGTATTTCATATCTTAAATCTGTTTCGCGGATTCGAACACATCATTCATACCTTTCGTACCTCCTATGTTTGAATCCATCTAACGGTTTCAGACATTTCATTTATACTTTAACTTCTTTCATGTTTCGAATCCGTCTCGCGGATTCTAGCTTAGCATTTCATGTTTCGAATCCGTCTCGCGGGTTTTAGCATAGCATATCATATTTCGAATCCGTCTCGCGGATTCTAGCATAGCATATCATGTTTCGAATCCGTCTCGCGAATTCTAGCATAACATATCATGTTTCGAATCCGTCTCGCGGATTCTAGCATAGCATATCATATAGCATATCATGTTTCGAATCCGTCTCGCGGATTCTAGCATAGCATATCATATTTCGAATCCGTCTCACGAATTCTAGCATAGCATATCATGTTTCGAATCCGTCTCACGAATTCTAGCATAGCATATCATGTTTCGAATCCGTCTCGCGGATTCTAGCATAGCATATCATGTTTCGAATCCGTCTCGCGGATTCTAGCATAGCATATCATATTTCGAATCCGTCTCGCGGATTCTAGCATAGCATATCATGTTTCGAATCCGTCTCGCGGATTCTAGCATAGCATATCATACTCTCATTCTTGAGAGTCTTACATTTCTCTTCACCCTCACGTCCACCTATTACTTAATTCTAACGGACATACCTGTATCAATTATCATGGTCCCACGAACGTCATATGCTTCACGTGTACTGGCCAGGTACACAATCCACATACTAGTTTCGTGTCTTCGTGTAATTGTCACCTTATGTCCGAAGAATTAGGTTTCGGCACGTGTATCATTTTTCAAAACATGTTTACTTATACCATTATGGTCCTTCATTTAGCATTTTTCTTCCCTTAATGCATTTTACCATTTCATATACCGACATATTGAATTTACGTACCTGGGTTCAACTTTATCTTATTTCATGCCTTGGTGTCGGTACTTGACCGCACTCGCGGATCATCTTCTTCAAACGCTTATACTTACCTTGCATATACAAAACCGTCAGTTTCTTTATGCGTATACATAAGTACATACTTACATTCTCTTTTACCTTTGGATCTTGACCGAGTCTTGGATTGTACGGGTTTCTTATCACAAGAGCACACAGGTTTGAGTTCAAGCACTTACCTTCTTCCACTTGAATCTCTCAAACCAGGGCTCTGATACCAACTTGTTACACCCTAACACATATTTGACAAAAGTCGCAGCGGAAATTCGTGCCATAAAATTTCTTTCTTTATAAATACCTCAACTTATTTAAACTTTAACTTTATCATAACTCTTATTATAAATCTGTCATCCTCTTATTTACTAATTAAAGACATAGCTTATGTTTTCTACATTTTACATTCAACGTCCCCGTACAATCTCTCTAGTGACTCGGTCTTCGATCCTTAATCTTCGTGATAAACGCTCATTATCCGTACAACCTGCATTACCACATACATTCAACACATTAGTATACAAGACATAAACAAGAATACAATACATGTACGCTTTCCATTCAGCTTCTCTCTCATTTTTAAGCATATCATTCGCGTATTCATTCTCTTGTGAGCCTTCAATAATATACCTGCGTAACACTTCGTTTTACAGGCACACGATTAATACCATTAACACTTAACGTATCCAGAATCATACTTGTATATACTCGTGCATACATCCATACCTCAACACATGCATGCATACACTCATACGTGTCTTCATATGTACATAAATACACACCTGCATACGTACATACATCCCTATGCCTTCACATATATACATACTATCATACGCATCTTCATATATACATAAGTACGCTTCGTAAGTATCTACATTCATACATCTCTACATACATGCATACATTCATATATATCTTTATATAAATACGTACATATCTTTCCTACAACTTACGTGCGTGCATACACTCATACATGCTTTATACAATCCTGCATACATACTTACATACATACGTACATACATACACATTTGCATAGGTGCATACCTTTCCTACATCTTTACGTACATACATGCCATTATACGTATTTTCATATATACATAAATACGCATCTACATACACGTAACACATCTTGCATACCTCTCACATACTCATACGATATTTACATGGGACTTAAACTTTGATTTATAGCCCATAAATATCTAAGGATTGATGCATGGTTAAAAACCGGTGCTCGTAATTATATGACTTTATGATTTCATATGAGTCTTAGATCTTGAACGACCTACTTTTAATTAGGTATTGCGTTTATGCAGGTTTGACAAAGTTAAGGAGCCTTTCGGGAGCTTTACATGCTACCGGGTCGAAAACCGGAGCACCAGAACACGTTACGGGTCAACCGGAAACACCAGACGCGAAAAATAAAAGCTTACAAACAAGTGCCCGTCGCTGACGGGCTCCAAGCCGTCGGCGACGGGTTGTAGATATGCCCGTCGGGCCATTTAACCCGTCGGCAGTGTGTTAACCCGTCAGCAAAAAAAGTGGTTTTCCCTTGCCCGTCGGCGACGGCCTCCTTGCCCGTCGGCGACGGGCTCTCTAAAGTGCATTTTTCTGCAGCTCCGTTTCGACGTCCGAACGCACTAAAACGCGCGTAACTTTCGAACCGTTTACCCGTTTAACCTCCCGTTTCTTCCTACATGCTTGTAAATTCACATTCTATCAAATAAACTTAAAATCCCACATACGGATTAAGGAAATTCTTAACTTGCATGCATTCGGCTTATTGTCATTCTCTAATTATTTGACCCGTTATGGGTATTTGCGCATTAAATGGTCTATGACATACAAAACCATACTCTTCGCTTTCACACATGACTATAACATTATTCTAATCGATTAGCTTATTTCCAAATGGGCATTTAAGGTCGTTCGCCCGATATACCTATCAAGGGCGTTTTTGTCAACATTGCTCAATCCTTTACAACCAAGGACCTCATTGCATATTTAACCAATCCTACCACTTAACTTCAATTCTAACGCATATACCTTACTCGGATCAAAGCTAAGATCCGTTTAATACTTCATCGATTTCATTCAACTCATTCCTATTTGACCTCAATTAACACATTTAGTTAAAATACATATAACTTTACATAAACAACTAAGAAGTGATTACGGAATCACTTACCTCATGAATCCGTGTCCACATCCGTTTCCACGCCTCTTCTTGACCCGTTAGCCTTTCGCGCTTGAGTCCGTCTCCACATGATTCCTATACTTTCATGTCATAGAAATCACGCTATCATTAGCATACTCATTTGTACATGATAACAATCGTATCAATCCCATATTTCACACTTAACTTTCATCAATCATTTCTAACAAACATAACTCATATAATCATGTTCGCATACGTTTAACTCATGTAACTCATCATGTCATTACATTTAACACGGATTGACATTACATGTACCATACGACTTCTCATTAACCTATATTTACCATCACGAGTCAACTCATGTTGCTTATACTTAGTTGACTTTCAAAAGTCAACCATTAACCATACATATCTATCGACTTATCAACATATTCCCGTAACATCATAATCGACTATACGGACGACACTATATACATTTTATCATTCACTTGATATACGTACTACCTTTTAAGCATAACGTACAACTAATTCATACACAATCTTCTAGATTCATACATAGTTCATCAAATGCTTCTACAATCCAACATGGGGTATTTAAATTAAACATCAAACATGTTATCATCACATTTCATTCACTTCATCTACAACAATTCATCATTTCTTATCCCATTTCTTTAAACATTCACACACATGTATGATTTCAAACATTATTAACATAAGTGAATCATCAAATTACATTACATCATCAAAAACCCACTTCATAACTACTTGTTAATCACTTACAAGTGATCTAATCTTAAGTTCTTCATAACTCATCATACTTTTGATATATGTACTACCTTGTAAGCATAGTGTACAACTAGTTCATGCATATCATTCTAATCTCATACACAATTCATCAATTTCTTCCTCCTAATCAACATGATTCATACATGCATAACATCAAACATACTAGTATCACATTTCTTTCAATTCTTCTAACAAGAATACATCATACAACTCAAAATACATCAATATTAAGCAAGAACTTAGACATAGATGATTTACCCATGTCATCCTCTTCACCATAACAAATGGGTTTCACCCTTAAACATCAAATTAACCTATTTCGTGCATAATCCATGTTCCAAATGATGAATCTAACACATACTCATGCTCAATTTCATACAAATTCGTGATTTACAACATAACCCATTTCGTGCACCATCACCAATCTAGAATCTAGGACATACCTTACGATCCCCTTATGAAGGTGATCATTAATCCGTGTTTGGTTATGAATTTGAGCTTCGTTTAGCCTTCCAATTTGAGGGAATTGATGAAATTAGGGTTCTTGGCTCCATGGGAGCTTCCTGCTCTTTTCACGAACACACTATGTGTGTTTGTGTGTGTGTTTTGTTAATTAAAACATAACTTTCCCCCTTATTCATCTTTGGTCCCTCAAGTTTGTTCCCTTGTTTGCTTTGCTAAACATTCTACTACATTCCACCTTTTAATAATTTTAACCATACAATTAAGTAGGTTAAATAGCCTAGTTATCTATTACTAGATGTACCATATCATAACATTTTAACGAATATAAACATTCGGGTTTTTGGGGTGTTACAAGTCTACCCCCCTTAATTAAGGTTTCGTCCCCGAAACCTCTCTCATTTATATTACACACACACATCTATGTTTGACTTCATAGTCACATTATAATCATAAGTAATCATCCTATCTCATTTCATAATCATTCAATCACTTGGCTTCCTCTTCTTAACAAGTCTATACTTTCCATGGCATACTCTCACAAAACATTCTCATTTCCTTTGACCCGTTAATAACAGGTCAATATACATACTTATCTAAACTTATAATAACGCTTACCTTCATATGATCATTTTATAACAGATTAAATACCTTCATCTCATCCTTTAAGGTTTCATTCTATAGACGCATTACATAACATTTAACCCTTGTTTTGTCATCACAACAAAACTACCTTTTTATAGTCACATCTACGTGCTTACCTTCATAGTTAACATCGTCCCACATTTCTTTAGTTATTTGTACCATACATATCCCTTCGTTACTTACGCATTCGGATATTTTCATTCCAATCATTCTTTTGTTCATTTGCCTTACATTTACTTATGTGACTTATTTGACGCACACATGGTCAAGCTATCGACTTCTTCTTATATAGACTAGTTCCGTATTTCATATCTTAAATCTGTTTCGCGGATTCGAACACATCATTCATACCTTTCGTACCTCCTATGTTTGAATCCATCTAACGGTTTCAGACATTTCATTTATACTTTAACTTCTTTCATGTTTCGAATCCGTCTCGCGGATTCTAGCTTAGCATTTCATGTTTCGAATCCGTCTCGCGGGTTTTAGCATAGCATATCATATTTCGAATCCGTCTCGCGGATTCTAGCATAGCATATCATGTTTCGAATCCGTCTCGCGAATTCTAGCATAACATATCATGTTTCGAATCCGTCTCGCGGATTCTAGCATAGCATATCATATAGCATATCATGTTTCGAATCCGTCTCGCGGATTCTAGCATAGCATATCATATTTCGAATCCGTCTCACGAATTCTAGCATAGCATATCATGTTTCGAATCCGTCTCACGAATTCTAGCATAGCATATCATGTTTCGAATCCGTCTCGCGGATTCTAGCATAGCATATCATGTTTCGAATCCGTCTCGCGGATTCTAGCATAGCATATCATATTTCGAATCCGTCTCGCGGATTCTAGCATAGCATATCATGTTTCGAATCCGTCTCGCGGATTCTAGCATAGCATATCATACTCTCATTCTTGAGAGTCTTACATTTCTCTTCACCCTCACGTCCACCTATTACTTAATTCTAACGGACATACCTGTATCAATTATCATGGTCCCACGAACGTCATATGCTTCACGTGTACTGGCCAGGTACACAATCCACATACTAGTTTCGTGTCTTCGTGTAATTGTCACCTTATGTCCGAAGAATTAGGTTTCGGCACGTGTATCATTTTTCAAAACATGTTTACTTATACCATTATGGTCCTTCATTTAGCATTTTTCTTCCCTTAATGCATTTTACCATTTCATATACCGACATATTGAATTTACGTACCTGGGTTCAACTTTATCTTATTTCATGCCTTGGTGTCGGTACTTGACCGCACTCGCGGATCATCTTCTTCAAACGCTTATACTTACCTTGCATATACAAAACCGTCAGTTTCTTTATGCGTATACATAAGTACATACTTACATTCTCTTTTACCTTTGGATCTTGACCGAGTCTTGGATTGTACGGGTTTCTTATCACAAGAGCACACAGGTTTGAGTTCAAGCACTTACCTTCTTCCACTTGAATCTCTCAAACCAGGGCTCTGATACCAACTTGTTACACCCTAACACATATTTGACAAAAGTCGCAGCGGAAATTCGTGCCATAAAATTTCTTTCTTTATAAATACCTCAACTTATTTAAACTTTAACTTTATCATAACTCTTATTATAAATCTGTCATCCTCTTATTTACTAATTAAAGACATAGCTTATGTTTTCTACATTTTACATTCAACGTCCCCGTACAATCTCTCTAGTGACTCGGTCTTCGATCCTTAATCTTCGTGATAAACGCTCATTATCCGTACAACCTGCATTACCACATACATTCAACACATTAGTATACAAGACATAAACAAGAATACAATACATGTACGCTTTCCATTCAGCTTCTCTCTCATTTTTAAGCATATCATTCGCGTATTCATTCTCTTGTGAGCCTTCAATAATATACCTGCGTAACACTTCGTTTTACAGGCACACGATTAATACCATTAACACTTAACGTATCCAGAATCATACTTGTATATACTCGTGCATACATCCATACCTCAACACATGCATGCATACACTCATACGTGTCTTCATATGTACATAAATACACACCTGCATACGTACATACATCCCTATGCCTTCACATATATACATACTATCATACGCATCTTCATATATACATAAGTACGCTTCGTAAGTATCTACATTCATACATCTCTACATACATGCATACATTCATATATATCTTTATATAAATACGTACATATCTTTCCTACAACTTACGTGCGTGCATACACTCATACATGCTTTATACAATCCTGCATACATACTTACATACATACGTACATACATACACATTTGCATAGGTGCATACCTTTCCTACATCTTTACGTACATACATGCCATTATACGTATTTTCATATATACATAAATACGCATCTACATACACGTAACACATCTTGCATACCTCTCACATACTCATACGATATTTACATGGGACTTAAACTTTGATTTATAGCCCATAAATATCTAAGGATTGATGCGTGGTTAAAAACCGGTGCTCGTAATTATATGACTTTATGATTTCATATGAGTCTTAGATCTTGAACGACCTACTTTTAATTAGGTATTGCGTTTATGCAGGTTTGACAAAGTTAAGGAGCCTTTCGGGAGCTTTACATGCTACCGGGTCGAAAACCGGAGCACCAGAACACGTTACGGGTCAACCGGAAACACCAGACGCGAAAAATAAAAGCTTACAAACAAGTGCCCGTCGCTGACGGGCTCCAAGCCGTCGGCGACGGGTTGTAGATATGCCCGTCGGGCCATTTAACCCGTCGGCAGTGTGTTAACCCGTCAGCAAAAAAAGTGGTTTTCCCTTGCCCGTCGGCGACGGCCTCCTTGCCCGTCGGCGACGGGCTCTCTAAAGTGCATTTTTCTGCAGCTCCGTTTCGACGTCCGAACGCACTAAAACGCGCGTAACTTTCGAACCGTTTACCCGTTTAACCTCCCGTTTCTTCCTACATGCTTGTAAATTCACATTCTATCAAATAAACTTAAAATCCCACATACGGATTAAGGAAATTCTTAACTTGCATGCATTCGGCTTATTGTCATTCTCTAATTATTTGACCCGTTATGGGTATTTGCGCATTAAATGGTCTATGACATACAAAACCATACTCTTCGCTTTCACACATGACTATAACATTATTCTAATCGATTAGCTTATTTCCAAATGGGCATTTAAGGTCGTTCGCCCGATATACCTATCAAGGGCGTTTTTGTCAACATTGCTCAATCCTTTACAACCAAGGACCTCATTGCATATTTAACCAATCCTACCACTTAACTTCAATTCTAACGCATATACCTTACTCGGATCAAAGCTAAGATCCGTTTAATACTTCATCGATTTCATTCAACTCATTCCTATTTGACCTCAATTAACACATTTAGTTAAAATACATATAACTTTACATAAACAACTAAGAAGTGATTACGGAATCACTTACCTCATGAATCCGTGTCCACATCCGTTTCCACGCCTCTTCTTGACCCGTTAGCCTTTCGCGCTTGAGTCCGTCTCCACATGATTCCTATACTTTCATGTCATAGAAATCACGCTATCATTAGCATACTCATTTGTACATGATAACAATCGTATCAATCCCATATTTCACACTTAACTTTCATCAATCATTTCTAACAAACATAACTCATATAATCATGTTCGCATACGTTTAACTCATGTAACTCATCATGTCATTACATTTAACACGGATTGACATTACATGTACCATACGACTTCTCATTAACCTATATTTACCATCACGAGTCAACTCATGTTGCTTATACTTAGTTGACTTTCAAAAGTCAACCATTAACCATACATATCTATCGACTTATCAACATATTCCCGTAACATCATAATCGACTATACGGACGACACTATATACATTTTATCATTCACTTGATATACGTACTACCTTTTAAGCATAACGTACAACTAATTCATACACAATCTTCTAGATTCATACATAGTTCATCAAATGCTTCTACAATCCAACATGGGGTATTTAAATTAAACATCAAACATGTTATCATCACATTTCATTCACTTCATCTACAACAATTCATCATTTCTTATCCCATTTCTTTAAACATTCACACACATGTATGATTTCAAACATTATTAACATAAGTGAATCATCAAATTACATTACATCATCAAAAACCCACTTCATAACTACTTGTTAATCACTTACAAGTGATCTAATCTTAAGTTCTTCATAACTCATCATACTTTTGATATATGTACTACCTTGTAAGCATAGTGTACAACTAGTTCATGCATATCATTCTAATCTCATACACAATTCATCAATTTCTTCCTCCTAATCAACATGATTCATACATGCATAACATCAAACATACTAGTATCACATTTCTTTCAATTCTTCTAACAAGAATACATCATACAACTCAAAATACATCAATATTAAGCAAGAACTTAGACATAGATGATTTACCCATGTCATCCTCTTCACCATAACAAATGGGTTTCACCCTTAAACATCAAATTAACCTATTTCGTGCATAATCCATGTTCCAAATGATGAATCTAACACATACTCATGCTCAATTTCATACAAATTCGTGATTTACAACATAACCCATTTCGTGCACCATCACCAATCTAGAATCTAGGACATACCTTACGATCCCCTTATGAAGGTGATCATTAATCCGTGTTTGGTTATGAATTTGAGCTTCGTTTAGCCTTCCAATTTGAGGGAATTGATGAAATTAGGGTTCTTGGCTCCATGGGAGCTTCCTGCTCTTTTCACGAACACACTATGTGTGTTTGTGTGTGTGTTTTGTTAATTAAAACATAACTTTCCCCCTTATTCATCTTTGGTCCCTCAAGTTTGTTCCCTTGTTTGCTTTGCTAAACATTCTACTACATTCCACCTTTTAATAATTTTAACCATACAATTAAGTAGGTTAAATAGCCTAGTTATCTATTACTAGATGTACCATATCATAACATTTTAACGAATATAAACATTCGGGTTTTTGGGGTGTTACACTTTACTTTTTAGATTTCATTTGACCTTGACCGTAGTCTAAGGCTACATTGTTTTCTTTCGAATTATCTTTCCGACTTCTTGACTTCTAACGTCAATTACACGTCAGTTTGCCCTACACTTACCGTTACCCGGTTCTTACATATACTTCTTTACGTCCCATTACCCAGGTTCTTTTATTTTAATGTTTTTAACGCCTATAACTCCTTTACATAGGTTTATTAATATTTCACACTTTTATTTATTCGATTCGCGCTTACTTACTTTAGCAAGTGTCATTCTTTATTAAATTTGTTTGACTTGTTCGTGTGAAAATTCATCACTTATGAATGTCAAACTTCAGTCTTTGTTCGAACCGTTCAGCTTTGAAATAGTTGAACGTAATTTATCAAAAATTCTATTTGCAGTATCTTATCGTCCTTTAGTCATGACCCAAAACCCGAGTCTTTTAGACTTTCCATACGCGTTCCTGTTTCTCAGTCTACGCATGCGTTTAATTCCTTACCCATTAACCGGGTGTTTTACCGAAATCGTTATCATTGCATGTAACACCCCAAAACCCGAATATTCATATTCGTTAAAATGCTATGATATGGTACCTCAAGAAATAAACAACTAGGCTAATTAACCTACTTAGATGTATGGTTAAAACTATTAAAAGATGGGATGTAATAAAATGTTTAGCAAAGCAAACAAGGGAACAACTTGAGGGACCAAAGATGAACAAGGGGGAAAGTTATGTTTTAAGTAACAAACACACCCACACAAACACACACACATTTCGTGTGTTCTAGATCGATCAGGGGAACTCCCCATGAACCAAACCCTAGTTCTAACATAATCATCAAATTGAGGAGTCAAACGAAGCTCAAATTCATAACCGAGCATAGATTAATGATCACCTTCACACGGGGATCGTAAGGTATGTCTTAGATTCTAGATTGGTGATGATGCACGAAGTGGGTTATGTTGTAAGTCACGAATTTGTATGAAATTGAGCATGAGTATGTGTTAGAATCATCATTTGGAACACGGATTATGCATGAATTAGGTTAATTTGATGTTTAAGGGTGAAACCCGTTTGTTATGGTGAAGATGATGACATGGGTAAATCATCTATGTCTAAGTTCTTGCTTGATATTGATGTATTTTGAGTTGTATGATGTATTCTTGTTAGAAGAATTGAAAGAAATATGATACTAGTATGTTTGATGTTTATGCATGTATGAATCATGTTGATTAGGAGGAAGAAATTGATGAATTGTGTATGAGATTAGAATGATATGCATGAACTAGTTGTACACTATGCTTACAAGGTAGTATATATATCAAAAGTATGATGAATTATGAAGAACTTAAGATTTGATCACTTGTAAGTGATTAACAAGTAGTTATGAAGTGGGTTTTAGGTGATGTAGTGTAAATTGAGGAGTACATGTATGATGTTTAATCTAAATACCCCATGTTGGATTGTAGAAGCATTTGATGAACTATGTATGAATTTAGAAGATTGTGTATGAATAAGTTGTACGTTATGCTTAAAAGGTAGTACGTACATCAAGTGAATGGTAAAATGTATATAGTGTCGTCCGTATAGTCGATTATGACGTTACGGGAATATGTTGATAAGTCGATAGATATGTATGGTTAATAGTTGACTTTTGAAAGTCAACTGAGTATAAGAAACATGAGTTGACTCGTTGTCGTAAATGTAGGTTGATGAGAAGTTGTATGGTACATGTAATAGCAATCCGTGTTAAATGTAATGACATGATGAGTTACATGAGTTAAACGTAAACGGACATGATTATATGAGTTATGTTTGTTAGAAATGATTAATGAAAGTTAAGTGTGAAATATGGGATTGATACGATTGTTATCATGTACAAATGAGTATGCTAATGATAGCGTGATTTCGATGACATGAAAGTATAGGAATCATGTGGAGATGGACTCAAGCGCGAAAGGCTAACGGGTCAAGAAGAGGCGTGGAAACGGATGTGAACACGGATGCATGAGGTAAGTGACTTCCGTAATCACTTCTTGGTACGATTAAGTAATATACTGTTTAAATTAATTAAACATGATGTTTGAGGTCAAATATGTGTTGAAGTTCTTCGTCATAAACGAATGAGTTAAAGTTGACCAAAATGCCCTTGATGGGTATTTTGGGCGAACGATCTTAAAAGTAGTTTAGTAACAAGTTGTTTGATGAGTATAATGTTTTAAATAAGTATGGAAGTGAAGAGTATGATCTTGGTATGTCATAAACCAACTAATGCGCAAATACCCATAACGGGTCAAATAATTAGAATGCGATAATAAGTCGACAGAGCGTAAGATAAGAATTTCCTTAATCCGGATGTGGGATTTTAAGTTCATATGATAGAATGTGAATTTACAAGCATGTAGGAAGAAACGGGAGGTTAAACGGGTAAACGGTTCAAAAGTTATGCGCGTTTTAGTGCGTACGAACGACAAAACAATACAGCAGAAAACTGATGATTCTGATAGGCGTCGACGACGCGGGCAGGTGGCGTCGCCGACGCCGCTCAGAAACCCCGTTTGTCTTCGACGCCAGTTTCTCCTGGACGACGCCAAGCCGACGCCGTTAGGCGTCGTCGACGCCTAAAGTGGCGTCTTCGACGCCCCTCCCATCATACACTTCTGGTTTTCGCCGTTTTGGCTCGTTTTGCTTGATCCGTCGTCCGTTTTGGATGTAGGAATGGTCTGTACGTATGTAGTTGTGTATGTAAGTACGCATGAAGGTGTGTATGAGTATATGCACGTATGTAAAGTTGTAGGAATGGTATGTTTGTACGTAGATGTGTATGTATGTATGCTTAAGGGTATGTACGAGTGAATACATGAATGTAATGATGTGGGATAGGTATGTACGTATGTGGATGTGTATGTAGGTATGTATAAGGATATGTACGAGCTTATGCATGTATGTAAAGATGTAGGAATGGTATGTACGTATGTAGTTGTGTATGTAAGTACGCATGAAGGTATGTATGAGTACATGCACGTATGTAAAGTTGTAAGAATGGTATGTTTGTACGTAGATGTGTATGTATGTATGCTTAAGGGTATGTACGAGTGAATACATGAATGTAATGATGTGGGATAGGTATGTACGTATGTGGATGTGTATGTAGGTATGTATAAGGATATGTACGAGCTTATGCATGTGTGTAAAGATGTAGGAATGGTATGTACGTATGTAGTTGTGTATGTAAGTACGTATGAAGGTATGTATGAGTGCTTGCATGTATGTAAAGTTGTAGGAAAGGTATGCACGTATGTAGATGTGTATGTGTGTATGTATGTATGTAAGTACGTATGTATGTATGGAATAGACACGTTGAGTGTTAATGTTATTAATGGTATACCTCGAGAATGAAAAGTAATGCAGGTACATTATTGAAGCCTCACCAGGAAATGGATATGCAGATGAAATGCTTAAAGCTTAAAAGATGACGAAGTGTGAAGTGTACGCGAATGTACTTTGTTTCTTTAATGTGTACTAATGTTATGAATGTATGTGGTGAATGCAGGTTGTATGGATAATGAGCGACTATCATAAGGATTAGGGATCGAAGACCGAGTCACAACAGAGATTGTACGGGGACGTTGAATGTAGAATGTAGTGAACGTAAGCTGTGTTTAATTAGTAAGTAAGAGGATGACGGATTTATGAATAAGAATTATGTTAAGGTTAAATTTTAAATGAGTTGAGGTATTTATAATGGAAGAAATTTTATGGTTAGTGTTTTCGCTGCGACTTTTTGTCAAATACGATTTAGGGTCTAACAAGTTGGTATCAGAGCCCTGGTTTGAGAGAATCAAGTGTAAGAAGGTAAGTGCTTGAACTCAAACCTGTGTGCTCTTGTGATAAGAAACCCGTACAATCCAAGACTCGGTCAAGATCCAAAGGTAAAAGAGAATGTAAGTACGTACTTATGTATACGCATAAAGAAACTGACGGTTTTGTATATGCAAGGTAAGTATAAGCGTTCGAAGAGGATGATCCACGAGTGCGGTCAAGTACCGACACCAAGGCATGAAATAAGATAAAGTTGAACCCAGGTACGTAAATTTAATATGTCGGTATATGAAATGGTAAAATGCATTAAGGGAAGAAAAATGCTAAATGAAGGACCATGATGGTATAGTAAACATGTTTTGAAAAAAATGATACACGTGCCGAAACCAAATTCTTCGGACATAAGGTGACAATTACACGAAGACACGAAACTAGTATGTGGATTGTGTACCTGGCCAGTACACGTGAAGCATATGACGTTCGTGGGACCGTGATAATTGATACAGGTATGTCCGTTAGAATTAAGTAGTAGGTGGACGTGAGGGTGAAGAGAAATGTAAGACTCTCAAGAATGAGAGTATGATATGCTATGCTAGAATCCGCGAGACGGATTCGAAACATGAAATGCTATGCTAGAATCCGCGAGACGGATTCGAAATATGATATGCTATGCTAGAATCCGCGAGACGGATTCGAAACATGAAATGCTATGCTAGAATCCGCGAGACGGATTCGAAACATGAAATGCTATGTTAGAACCCGCGAGACGGATTCGAAACATGAAATGCTATGCTAGAATCCGCGAGACGGATTCGAAACATGAAATGCTATGCTAGAATCCGCGAGACGGATTCGAAACATGAAATGCTATGCTAGAATCCGCGAGACGGATTCGAAACATGAAATGCTATGCTAGAATCCGCGAGACGGATTCGAAATATGAAATGCTATGTTAGAACCCGCGAGACGGATTCGAAACATGAAATGCTATGCTAGAATCCGCGAGACGGATTCGAAACATGAAATGCTATGCTAGAATCCGCGAGACGGATTCGAAACATGAAAGAAGTTAAAGTATAAATGAAATGTCTGAAACCGTTAGATGGATTCAAAACATAGGAGGTACGAAAGGTATGAATGATGTGTTCGAATCCGCGAAACAGATTTAAGATATAAAAGACGGAACTAGTCTATATAAGAAGAAGTCGATAGCTTGACCATGTGTGCGTCAAATAAGTCACATAAGTAAATGTAAAGCAAATGAACAAAAGAATGATGGGAATGAAAATATCCGAATGCGTAAGTAACGAAGGGATATGTATGGTACAAATAACTAAAGAAATGTAGAACGATGTTAACTATGAAGGTAAGCACGTAGGTGTGACTATAAAAAGGTAGTTTTGTTGTGATAACAAAACAAGGGTTAAATGTTATGCAATGCGTCTATAGAATGAAATCTTAAAGGATGAGATGAAGGTATTTAATCTGTTATAAAATGATCATATGAAGGTAAGCATTATTATAAGTTTGAATAAGTATGTATATTAACCAGTTATTAACGGGTCAAAGGAAATAAGAATGTTATATGAAAGTATGCCATGGAAAGTACAGCCTTGTTAAGAAGAAGAAGCCAATTGCATGAATGATTATGAAATGAGTTAGGACGATCACTTGTGAATGTGATGAGGGTGTTAAGTCAAAACATAAATGTGTGTGTGTGTAGAGGAAATGAGAAAGGTTTCGGGGACGAAACCTTATTTTAGGGGGGTAGACTTGTAACACCCCAAAACCCGAATATTCATATTCGTTAAAATGCTATGATATGGTACCTCAAGAAATAAACAACTAAGCTAATTAACCTACTTAGATATATGGTTAAAACTATTAAAAGATGGGATGTAATAAAATGTTTAGCAAAGCAAACAAGGGAACAACTTGAGGGACCAAAGATGAACAAGGGGGAAAGTTATGTTTTAAGTAACAAACACACCCACACAAACACACACACATTTCGTGTGTTCTAGATCGATCAGGGGGAACTCCCCATGAACCAAACCCTAGTTCTAACATAATCATCAAATTGAGGAGTCAAACGAAGCTCAAATTCATAACCGAGCATAGATTAATGATCACCTTCACACGGGGATCATAAGGTATGTCTTAGATTCTAGATTGGTGATGATGCACGAAGTGGGTTATGTTGTAAGTCACAAATTTGTATGAAATTGAGCATGAGTATGTGTTAGAATCATCATTTGGAACACGGATTATGCATGAATTAGGTTAATTTGATGTTTAAGGGTGAAACCCGTTTGTTATGGTGAAGATGATGACATGGGTAAATCATCTATGTCTAAGTTCTTGCTTGATATTGATGTATTTTGAGTTGTATGATGTATTCTTGTTAGAAGAATTAAAAGAAATATGATACTAGTATGTTTGATGTTTATGCATGTATGAATCATGTTGATTAGGAGGAAGAAATTGATGAATTGTGTATGAGATTAGAATGATATGCATGAACTAGTTGTACACTATGCTTACAAGGTAGTACATATATCAAAAGTATGATGAATTATGAAGAACTTAAGATTTGATCACTTGTAAGTGATTAACAAGTAGTTATGAAGTGGGTTTTAGGTGATGTAGTGTAAATTGAGGAGTACATGTATGATGTTTAATCTAAATACCCCATGTTGGATTGTAGAAGCATTTGATGAACTATGTATGAATTTAGAAGATTGTGTATGAATAAGTTGTACGTTATGCTTAAAAGGTAGTACGTACATCAAGTGAATGGTAAAATGTATATAGTGTCGTCCGTATAGTCGATTATGACGTTACGGGAATATGTTGATAAGTCGATAGATATGTATGGTTAATAGTTGACTTTTGAAAGTCAACTGAGTATAAGAAACATGAGTTGACTCGTTGTCGTAAATGTAGGTTGATGAGAAGTTGTATGGTACATGTAATAGCAATCCGTGTTAAATGTAATGACATGATGAGTTACATGAGTTAAACGTAAACGGACATGATTATATGAGTTATGTTTGTTAGAAATGATTAATGAAAGTTAAGTGTGAAATATGGGATTGATACGATTATTATCATGTACAAATGAGTATGCTAATGATAGCGTGATTTCGATGACATGAAAGTATAGGAATCATGTGGAGATGGACTCAAGCGCGAAAGGCTAACGGGTCAAGAAGAGGCGTGGAAACGGATGTGAACACGGATGCATGAGGTAAGTGACTTCCGTAATCACTTCTTGGTACGATTAAGTAATATACTGTTTAAATTAATTAAACATGATGTTTGAGGTCAAATATGTGTTGAAGTTCTTCGTCATAAACGAATGAGTTAAAGTTGACCAAAATGCCCTTGATGGGTATTTTGGGCGAACGATCTTAAAAGTAGTTTAGTAACAAGTTGTTTGATGAGTATAATGTTTTAAATAAGTATGGAAGTGAAGAGTATGATCTTGGTATGTCATAAACCAACTAATGCGCAAATACCCATAACGGGTCAAATAATTAGAATGCGATAATAAGTCGACAGAGCGTAAGATAAGAATTTCCTTAATCCGGATGTGGGATTTTAAGTTCATATGATAGAATGTGAATTTACAAGCATGTAGGAAGAAACGGGAGGTTAAACGGGTAAACGGTTCAAAAGTTATGCGCGTTTTAGTGCGTACGAACGACAAAACAATACAGCAGAAAACTGATGTTTCTGATAGGCGTCGACGACGCGGGCAGGTGGCGTCGCCGACGCCGCTCAGAAACCCCGTTTGTCTTCGACGCCAGTTTCTCCTGGACGACGCCAAGCCGACGCCGTTAGGCGTCGTCGACGCCTAAAGTGGCGTCTCCGACGCCCCTCCCATCATACACTTCTGGTTTTCACCGTTTTGGCTCGTTTTGCTTGATCCGTCGTCCGTTTTGGATGTAGGAATGGTATGTACGTATGTAGTTGTGTATGTAAGTACGCATGAAGGTGTGTATGAGTATATGCACGTATGTAAAGTTGTAGGAATGGTATGTTTGTACGTAGATGTGTATGTATGTATGCTTAAGGGTATGTACGAGTGAATACATGAATGTAATGATGTGGGATAGGTATGTACGTATGTGGATGTGTATGTAGGTATGTATAAGGATATGTACGAGCTTATGCATGTATGTAAAGATGTAGGAATGGTATGTACGTATGTAGTTGTGTATGTAAGTACGCATGAAGGTATGTATGAGTACATGCACGTATGTAAAGTTGTAGGAATGGTATGTTTGTACGTAGATGTGTATGTATGTATGCTTAAGGGTATGTACGAGTGAATACATGAATGTAATGATGTGGGATAGGTATGTACGTATGTGGATGTGTATGTAGGTATGTATAAGGATATGTACGAGCTTATGCATGTATGTAAAGATGTAGGAATGGTATGTACGTATGTAGTTGTGTATGTAAGTACGTATGAAGGTATGTATGAGTGCTTGCATGTATGTAAAGTTGTAGGAAAGGTATGCACATATGTAGATGTGTATGTGTGTATGTGTGTATGTATGTATGTAAGTACGTATGTATGTATGGAATAGACACGTTGAGTGTTAATGTTATTAATGGTATACCTCGAGAATGAAAAGTAATGCAGGTACATTATTGAAGCCTCACCAGGAAATGGATATGCAGATGAAATGCTTAAAGCTTAAAAGATGACGAAGTGTGAAGTGTACGCGAATGTACTTTGTTTCTTTAATGTGTACTAATGTTATGAATGTATGTGGTGAATGCAGGTTGTATGGATAATGAGCGACTATCATAAGGATTAGGGATCGAAGACCGAGTCACAACAGAGATTGTACGGGGACGTTGAATGTAGAATGTAGTGAACGTAAGCTGTGTTTAATTAGTAAGTAAGAGGATGACGGATTTATGAATAAGAATTATGTTAAGGTTAAATTTTAAATGAGTTGAGGTATTTATAATGGAAGAAATTTTATGGTTAGTGTTTCCGCTGCGACTTTTTGTCAAATACGATTTAGGGTCTAACATTGCACCCCTTCCGGTATGCATTAAGACTTCATTTCGATTTACTTGGTCATCTTAGCGAAATCCGTCGCTTTTATTCGACCATGTTTTTTATTCTTTACGTGACCACCATTGGCGGCCTTATTAATTATGAGTGACGATTATCATCGTTATCCTTGCTTTACTACGACTAAAGTTAACTACCTTCATTATCTTTTTCGTGTGGGCAACACCTTTGTTTTTTTTTACCCGGCGGCTCATCTATACTTTGGTTTTACTTGCCCATATTGTTCACCATGGCTCTTTCGTCCAGGATGACTTATTTTCGTGAATTTTCTTTTGATCATTCATTTATATCATCATTTACATTAATCCTTGTCCCTTCTCTCGGGCTCATTATCCTAATGTAATACGCTTCCGTCACCCGGCTGTGCGTTTACATTATTATCAACTATTTTGTTCATTTGTTTCATTTGGGTACTTTTTAATTTGTCCCATTCACCCCGTCTTTACTACTTCGGATGTAAATGTGTCCGCTATAAGAAGTTCATGGTATCATATGCCACTACTTACTTGGCCAAAGTAAGCGATTAACACATGACACGCATGACCTTTTTATAGTTTTCACATCACGCCCTATGTAAGTAATGCCTTTATTTGTTTCTCTTGGAAACAATATCCCGAATACATTTTCTATTCGTTTTTCCAAGTTTCTAATTTACGTATGCAACAATCATTCTCTACATGTTTGTTGCATATTGCTATTTGTGCATTTACATTTAAAAGCGTGCACCTGGTAATGTTTGCCCCGACGGGCGTTCCTTGCCATTAACCTTGTTCGCGGTCGTTACGCGATTTAGTCCTTGGTGAGCATGCTCCTCTTGTCATACTTCGGACCGTTCCTCTATCATATCCGTAATTTGTTCAACCCTCGTCATCTTCAAATACGAGTTTCCTCCAATTAAAACATTCATAAAAGTTAGTAATGTCAACTTTACTAAATGCCAGTATCATAATACAAGGCTTTTCCACTATACGTGTTAACGCACGTAATTTTGTTAACTATATCTATTATTTAATTGAGGTATCGTATATTACACGATAACCCTATGTGTTGTTTACAACACTTTAACATGCTAAACCATTAAAATACACGTACTTGCCGGATTTGCGATCAAGCCTCGAACCGAACACACTTTACTCTTTAACCATGAGCTCTGATTACCAACTTGTAACACCCGTGTTATTATTTTAAAGGTTTTCGTATAAATTACGAAAATAAACATGTAATTGTACATACGTGATGTTGAATAATACGGGATAATTAAAACTTTTACAATTTGAAAATAATACAACTTAATGAATTTGAGTTCGTCGTTTAAAGTTACGATGAAACGTCGTGCGGAAGCTTTTAACTTTATCGTGTTCGGTTCTTCTTCGAGCTTGATCTTCATCCGGGCACTCTTAGCAATCACCTATGATCAAAACCAACTTAAAAGTTAGTTTTGATAGTTAAATAACAAGTTTAAACAAGTTATATGGGATTAGAAATCAAGCCATTTGAACAAAATAATTAAATACAAGAAATTATATATTTTGTTTTCAGCCCCTTCACCCGGCCGTGTCAAAAGATCACCCGGCCGTGTCAGCTTAACATATATTTTTCACAGCCCCTTCACTCGGCCGTGTCAACTCTGCACGTTTATTTTTCATCAAATTTGCATCCAAACCTATCCAAACTCATTTTAATTGCTTGGGGTTCGTTTCTTAACATGTCTAAGCTATCATCCATTACCCGGATCCATTATTCATATAGTTTACGCTCCCGTTAACCGGTTTACGTTTTTCTTTATTACACTTAAGCCAACATTTTACCACCTACTTTATTTTAACCCGTATAGAAGTTTTCATGCATTTAAGCATCAAACTCGCATTTCTCTTTGTACACTTCGTATTTCCATTTTTAAATAGCCTCTTATATTCCACAACAACTATTTTGTAGTGGACTTAACATAACGGACCGTTATTCTAAATTTTGCCCTTTGGATAGTCATTCTACGTAATTGACCCGTTCTTAGGCATTTGACTCTCAAGGTTTATACTTACAACTCTTACATATATCTAAGAGTTGCATAATCGTAATACTAGTATCTAAACGACCTCTAAGGGTCATTTTCCCGATTTACAAATCATGGGCCTTTTGGTCATTTTTAGTCCCTCATTTACGACGAAGGACTCTCGCTAATTATTTGACCCATATTTGCATGTTTATCTAGCAACTTAACTATGCGTACCTGGCTCGGGTCAAGGTATTGACCCGTTTACATAACTTTTTGCTTTAAATCTTTCTAGTTAAAGCAACGCAAGCTTATGTTATTTTCCTGTGATTACAAAACTCAACAAGTGATTGTCAAATGTTATTCGTCAAATGGTGTTAACATTACCATTTGACCCGTTTCGTCTAAATGACCAAACATTTTGCACTTATATTTTAATGGTATTTATTTACCATTTCATTATTTAACCCAGTTCGCCCCTTTTTGCCATTAAACATGGGTTTTTTTTATCATTTTATTTGTTCCGACTCATATTGTTTCGTATCGGAACCGATATTCGGATACAATCTGTTGTCATATTTATCACCTATAAAATACATACGTACACTTAAATCGGGTGCAAGCTTTACTTACCTCGTGTCCGCGCAAACATTCTTCGCATCCATGATCCGTTTGACCCGTTCCTTTCCAAGCTCCCACCTAGCTTGTTTAGAGTCAACTATATCATAACATCCATAAGATGGTTAGTTTGGTCATTCTATATAATGGCCATCACCCTATGGACCCCTTTTTTTTACACACTTATCATCAAAGCATGCAATATATTCAATAACTAGTTTCATACCATAATTCTTTTAATTCACTAACCGTTTGACCCGTTAGTGAAGTTACTTATACAACTAGTTAGTAAGTGATTTTAAACACTTTAAGCATGTCACATAAAATGTTATTTGTTCCCAACAATCAATACTTCATGCCTAAAGCAAGTATATACAATCCTATGCCTTTTTTCTTGGTTAATAAGAACATTATTTATGTGCAACGATTTTCTATTCAGCTGCTGTAATTGACCATTTTGACCAGTTTAAAATCTGAATTAGATCAACATGTTCAAAGATGGATCGTAGAACGCTCCAATACCTTCGCAAGCATATAAGGTACACCTTCTAACGAATTTTCTATGATTTTATATAATTTTTTTAAAATCAGCTCAGCAACTATATTTTCATTTTTCAACAGCTTTCAAGTTCTGAACAGCAGTTTTAATTCGCCTATTTAACAACCACATTTGTTTCTTATGATTGAAAACAGTAAAATTTTACTTCATAAGTTTTCCGAAATGGTATAGAACACCCAAATCGAATAAACGGTTGATTTTATATGATTTTTTTTAAGATTAGTCAAAATACACATAAAAAGCTACAGAAATCATGTTTTGGGTCCTTTCAAATTCGACCCAAACCATTAAATGCAACCCATTTCCATGGCTAAAACCCTTATTAAACTCTTGGTAATGGTTAGAAACCTATAACACAATGATAGTAGGCTAAGAGATGTCAAAAACATCATCTATTTCAAGAAGTCATCATATGAATTCTAATTTTACCATCTTCTCAACTTCATCTTTGTCAATTTAAGAACTAGAACTAAAATTAACATATATTCAAGTCCTATTTGGTGATTCTCATACACCATCATGTTTAATTTCATACAAATCAAACATAAACCCACTACTCATGAAATCATCAAATCAAGCTCTACATACAAACTAGTAGACAACACGATTCACTTGGACATTTTAACGAGCACCTTATGGACATGATTTTTATACCTCTTCTATTTAGTTCATGGCTAATATTTTTAACCAAGATTCAATTATTAAATCAAACCCTTATGTCTAGCACTCATGAACAATATCAAATCTTGCATCATAACATCAATTTTTCTCAGAATTTACCATCACTTTTCAAGTGTTCATCATAATATCATAAAAACCCACTTAACACATATATGGGTAATCATTCAATCTCTAATTTATGACACTAATTCGTCAAGTTCTCACCTAGGGTTTGTTCCTAGACATGGATTCATCCGAGTTTCATCTAAACATCGATCATGCAAGCTCGAATTTCGATGTCATAAGTTCATCAAGAATTCAAGATGGAACCAAATAATGAAATTTAACATACCTTGTGATCACTTCACTGAGGTGACCACCAATTTGTGCTAGGATTTTCGATTTGGGTTTGATTGCCTCTTTGATTTGATCAGTTCTTGCAATTTAGGGTTTTGAGCAAGAGAGCCTTTCCTGGCTCTGGTTAAAATCGCAGACACATATACGTATGTGTGTGTGTTTTATTTATTTATTTTGTTTTAATAAAACTTTATCTCATTTGCCCAGGTTTAGTCCCTCAAATTTACCCAAGTTATTTAAAGGGTTATCTATTTCTTGTTTCTTTTATTGTTTTAACAACACTTAACCAACTAGGTTGATATCCCTAGTTACTTAATGGGTCCGGGGAAGTCATAACCCGTAGTATTTTTTTTAAGTCCCGTTAACTCGGGCTTTATATACGCTTTGTTTTCTCAAAGCGTTTATTCTCTCTCTCTTTTTTAACATAAAATTATTTATTTAAATCCTAATTTTCACCGGTTTAATTTTACCACTAACGGTATTTTACCCGTTCTTAGTATTAACGGGGTTTAATTACCAAACCCGTTTTCGGGGTGTTACAGTGTAGCCTTTGAACCTTCCTTTGTGAAGCATACTTAGCCTACTAGGGTTTTGTAGACGTGATGTCCTTGAACAACCCCCCATTTGTGTAAACGACAATATACATTCACACAATACTTTCCCTAGCCGGGCCATCTCCTCATGTATGTCTCCAATAATGGCCATGGAGCACTTTCCTGGTTCTGCGGGAGCTCTAGGAATTATGCCCTAATTCCATTCGAAGCGACCACACTTCTCTCCAACATAGGTGATTTCCCTTTAAATCATTAAAAGCATTATGGTTTACTATGATTTACACAAATCATAAAACCACATATTATGCTTAACCTTACAACAATGTCACTGAATATTATAGGAATGGACTACGACGTATTTAAACACCCTTTTATAGTTTTAGGGGGATATTTGAAACATATAAACTAGCTTATATATAAACATATATATTAGCTACGCCCCCACAGTGACTACCCTTCGGTTCATGATTAAGTTGTCCTATTGAACCTAGATCTTGGGATCTCCAGTCAACTAGGTTAGGTTTCCCTCATGTCCCCTTTTCCATGGCTTTAGTCCCATTCCACAACCTGATCTCTTATCAACCCACTGGTTGTTGGATCCAAAATTATCTTTGACTTCGCTAAGTCACCAACGACAATTTAAATTGAGATCAGTTGTTCTAACGTGTTTCTTGACTCGCTAGTCACTTTTGCCTTTTAGTCGATTCATAAGACTTATAACTCGTGATCTCATCCTGGATCCAGTTATGTACCTTGTCTTTAGAATGACATGAAACTCAATTCATGGCTAGACACGTTTCACCATGCCTTTGGTGTGTCATGACTGACATCTTACTAGATTTGAATCTAACCAATTGGCATTCGAGTCCAATCTACTCGATTGACTCCATATAACCATTGTGTACTCCACTTGGTCATGCGTCTGCAATGTATGCAAGTCACCCCCACATTTAAGTGTAACTGGATAGCATCCAAATGGGGCAATGAAAGGTTCTCCCTTTTATTTCGAGTTTGAGAAAACTTCTCAACTCCCATTTCCACATTCAAATGCAAGTCACCCCCACATTTAAGTGTAATTGGATAACATCCAAATGGGGTGATGAAAGGTTCTCCATTTCATTTCGAGTTTGAGAAAACTTCTCAACTACCATTTCCACATACCCTAAAGGGTTTGTTTCTTAAATGGTCTCCCCCCACATTGCTTGCATTTTAATGAAGTTATATTTATAGTTTTGTTTAGCACAAAATTCGTTCTTGTGTCATCACATATTTTGAATGTTTAAAGTTAATTTAATCTCCGTCGAGCATATAAATTAACAAGTATTAGTCTAGCACGCTTTAGACCACAATACTCTAGCATGTGAATAGAAGAAGCATCATTCTGATTCTTCACAGCCTTAAGAGATAACGCACTATCTCTTACGAACATTCATTTCTTAGTTTAGACACAATAATGAAATTTTATTTCACCATTCCAAAACCATTGGTTTTTAGGAAGGCCTCAAAACCATAGTTAACTTCATCCATTAGGATCATAACTCGTTCGCCTTTTTATCTCAAAGGCTTCACCACTGACTTCCTAAAGACTTAAACATAAGTCTTAATCCAAGTCACTTTGATGAAAGATCTTTGTATAAAATCACTTGAGTCTTGAGATATAGCTAATTAGATTGACTCTCAACAACAAAGCATTCACGTATGCTGATGCGTGTGAAGTGTTATATATATTAGGTGTATATTTTAAGCCCCTTTAACACTTTTTAGTCAAGTTTTAAATTTATAAAACACGATATTTACTAACACTAGACACACATATGGGCAAGTGCACCCATCGTGAGCGTAGTATAGTGTTGGTAAGATACCGAGGTCGTCCAAGGACACAAGAGCTTTTAGTACCGGTTTATCCTCAACGTCTAATCAAATCAAAAAGTTTAGAAAAATGTTTTAAATTAAGAAAAATAAAAGCTAACTAAAATGCTGAAAAATAAAAGTAAAAAGAAAAACAGATAGACAAGATGAATCACTTGGTTCCGACTCGTATCTAGTGTAACCTTTGATTATTTCCGCACTTTTGCACTTTCGCACTTTTGCCCCTCTTTTGAAGGTGACGTTACCCTCACCCCCGTAGTTTGAGTCAGCAAGGATACAATCCTAAAAGGGTGGATTATTGGAAGATAATTAATTAAGTTATTAATGCAAATTATGGTAGGCCCCTCTTTTGGAGGTGACGTTACCCTCGACTAAGTAGTCTGAGTCAGCAGGTATACAATCCTTAATAGCCGGGTTATAGTATTAATAGTAGTTAACTTATGAGGGGGTCAAAGAGTTTGGACCCCCGCCATCCAATACCGTTAAGTATTGAAGGAGGTCCTACTAAATTTGACCCAGGTCCATTGCAGGACCTCTAAACGCTGAACAATGGCAAGACCTTTACCAAACCGTTCCCTTAACCCCCGACCAGGTAGCCAACATACCTCCATATAGACCGTGGAGATATGAATGGTGAAAATCTTTTATTTTATATAGACAATAAAATAATGCCAAGACACCACGGACAAACGATAAGGAAAGATCACCTTCAACATAAGCAACTAGTTATTAAAGTCATTAATACAAAACCAAGTAAAAAGTGTGAAAAGATTAGAAATAAAAAGTATTACACTAGAAACTTTGTCTTCACCAAGTGATGTAAGAGACTTAGGCAAACATGGCCTTGATTGTCAAGAACTCTTACGATCAATCTTGGATCCCGAGACGACTCACACACTCTACGATGGACAATGGATGATGGTGGTGGATGATGGTGTTATGGTGGTGGTGGGTGGTGGGTGAAGTGTGAGAGAGGTGGTGTGCCAAGGGATGGTTTGAGCTTTAGCCAAGCACTTCTATTTATAGGCTGAACAGAAGCTCGGGCACGGCCCCGTGTCCAGTGGGCACGGCCCCGTGTCCACATCCTTCTCTTTCTTCATTTAATGCAGTTTTGTCTTTTTAGTTGACCACGCCCCCGTGTCCGCTGAGCACGACCCCGTGGTGCAGAAGAATCTTTGTACTATGCAGATTTGCTGGATTGTGCGAATCTTATAGTTGACCACGGCCCCGTGTCCGCTGAGCACGGCCCCGTGGTGGGCAATAGAAGCTTCTACCACTTTGTCTTTTCTGCTGACACTTGGGCACGCCCCCGTGCTGGCTGAGCACGGGGCGTGTTCAGGCTTCTGATCTCTTGTTTTGCTTGGGAAGATGCTGTCGTGGGGTCGGGCATGTCACGTCTTGTTCCTTTTCTTGTATTTATGTTAGATTTTGATGTCTTTTTGCTTCTTTTGTTAATTTGAGCTCATTTAATCCTGAAAATACAAAAGGAAGACAAAAGCACACTTTTTCCAACATTAGTACTAAAAAAGGGTTAGTTTTATGCCTCATTTGATGAAATTTATATGTTGCATTTTTAACACATCAAATACCCCCACACTTGAATCTTTGCTTGTCCTCAAGCAAAACTCTTTAATATGTGGCTATTACACTCCCAAATGGAATGGGTAGAGAAGAAGGTTTTTGAGCTTGTCGTAGAGTGTCGGGATTTCCAAGATTCTTTATTTAATTTAATTTTTATTTATTTACAATCCTATTCGTCATGATTTATTTAAAACTTTTCATAAGATAAATTACTTATTAGGGCATAACATGCCTCTTTAAAATTCTATTTATATACAAGTTCACATACCTCACGGGGATCACTCAACACTCGACCGAAAATGTATTTTTGTTGATCACTCGAGAGCGGCATGGAACTTACTCCTACCATAGGCTTGCCAAGAAATCAATCCTCCTCCTTTTTAACTTATATACCTTTGTAAATATCAAGAGGACTTTGTGGGTGAAGGGTTAGGCTTGGGTTAAAGGTAGGTGGTTGGGTTGGTGGTTAGTGGTTAGTAGAAAAAGGGCGAAAAGCGTAACAAGTCTCGGTTTTCGTAAGACTTTCTATTTTTTTATAACTTTTATTTTGATGAAGCTATTATTCAAACAAAGTTGTTTTTGATGAACTTGTTTGTTTATTTTCTTTTGCTTCATCATCAACAAAAATACAATTTTTTTTTTGAAAGTCATACGAAAAACTGAACTTGTTACTAAAACAAAGGGTTAAAAATAAAAAGGTTTTGGTGGGTAAAAGGGTATTTGGTTTGGGTTATGAAATGAAAAGGTTTAGGCTCAAAGGGGCTAACTAGGGGGATTTTGGGTAGGTGGTAAAAAAAAGAAAAATAATGGTGTAGAAATAAAAAGGGTTAGTCCTAATGCCTCCATCATTTACTTACTCGGGTTTAAGTTGGTAAGGATCGGGAATGTATCGTCATGGCAAGTTCTAGAGTCGTAAGAACCAAGCGGCTATTCACACAAAAAACGAAAAATGAGCATTTAGTCTAATGATATGTAATTGTATACTCAATAAAGGCTCAAAACTTACTTTTGTGGGAATGGGTTTTTATGTGATCAAGTATATCTTATCAAATTTTAACTAAGCTTGTCATGCCTTTTCATAATTTTCTTATGTTGGTTCTTTTTATCACGACGCTATCGGTTGTAAATTCGTAAAAATATAACCTTTTTAGAACTTGAAATTCCCGAGTTAAACCTAGACAAGAAATAAAATGAAAATTTTTGAAAAAATTTGGGGTGATTAGCGATTCCAATAGAGTTTTGTGTAAAACTTGTATTTAGGACTTGCAAGATTCAAGGTTTTAGCATCCCCCCCCCCCCACACTTAAATTACACATTGTCCTCAATGTGTCCCAAAAATAAGTTTTTAGGTTGATTGAATGTGTAAAAGGTGTGAAAAAGCAAAAATTTTTGTGTTACTGGGCGCTGAACACGGCCCCGTGTTATAAGGGCACGGCCCCGTGTTCAAGTGCCAGTAACAAAATTAAAACAGGAGAAACAGAAGCCTGGACATGGGGGCGTGTTGGGTGAACACGGCCCGTGTCCAGTTACCTGAACTGGGTCTTTTTCTGCAGACTGTGCAGCACGGGGCCGTGTTGGGTGGACACGGCCCGTGCCGAACTTGCTGTCAACGAAGAAATTTGTTGGACGGTTCTGTTTTTCCTGCATGGAGTGCTGGTTCAAGTTTACCTTGCATCCTTTGCCATCTCAAGTGTGTTTTATTCACCATCCAAAACACCAAACTAACTAAAACCATCATTCATTAATCATAGAGAGAATTACACAATAGTCCTAAAAATGAAAAATAAAGTAGAAAATAAAAGTTAAAAGTCCTAATATTAAATAGCTCAAGTGATCCGTAAAATCTTCCTAAGGAGTTCTACTTCTACAATAAGAACCAAAATTCCGGAAATAGACTTCCGGTCTAAAAGCCTTGTAGAACTCCAAGCCGAACGGTGTTCCTTAGATGTTGCTAGAGCCATTCTTTTATCTCCCTCGGGAGAAGGAAGGCAGCTTCATGTTCCTCGACATCTTGAGGAGGAGGAGCAACACCAATTGGAACCCCTTGTAGGATGTCTCGAGGAGGTTCCTGATGTAGGGCGTACCATTCGGCCGGAATGATGACTTCCGGCACCACATTCCATGCCCTTTGGGTGATAATCGGTACCAAAGGAGGAGAGGCGAGAGTGTTCAACCTTTGGTACAAAAGGTTGACCTCCCGGAGACTTCCTTCTAGTCCCACCGTCAAATGATTAATGCGGTCGACCAATGCCTCTTCCACACTTGTTACTTCATCAAGAGCTTCTCTTAAGGCGTAAACATAGTTTACAAGAGAATCCTCAACCGTAGATGATCTTCTCCCCTGCCGGTTGTTCCTGGAATGCGATGAAGAGTTTCCGCTTGTTCTGCTTGCCATTCTGAGAAAACATGCCGAAAAGAGTTCAATTTTATGGGTCCAGTACTTCGGACATGGCCCCGTGTTCAGATATCTGCAGGATTTATGGACAAGGAATCTTGGGGTTTCAAATTGTTTTTATGATTTTTGAAGCATTTTTGAACTTAAACAACGTAAAACATTGTTATAGAACTTATTTTTATCAAGATTCCATGAACAAAAATCTAACAAACATCTCAATAAGGCTTGAAACTATAGAAGGTTCAAGCTTTAATGGAAGTATGAGGAAAATTGAAGAAGATGAAAGTGGATAAAAGAGGAAAGGACAAGAAGATAGTTGAGAAACCTCTTTTAGAAAATACCTAGGATGGTATGTGAGAATATTCCTCAAATCTCTGTCCCTGGAATGGTTCAAATGTGCAGGATTCTTGGCTGCATTTATAGAAAACGACAGTACGTTGCGCACGGCCCCGTGTTGGCTGGACACGGCCCCGTGTGAAGATGGAATCCTGACACATTTTTGTCCGCATTCTGACAAAATCAGAAGGGAATCTTTTGGGTGGACACGGGGGCGTGCTGACCTGGACACGGCCCCGTGTCTAGAAGCTGTCTTAAGGAATTCTTCAGATTTCAAGGAACTTTCCCGGATCGGGTGGTTCCTTACTAGATGGAACAACCCCAAAGTGCCTAAGATACCTTAATTGTTCTAAATTGAGACGAGAACGCAAGAGGTTGTCGGTGAGGGTGATTCCTATGCTATATGTAGGTGGACAAGTCCAACCCTTTTCCGGGCTCTCGTTAAAGAAGGTGTATGTCGAATCGCTCAGGTCTATGTATGCACCGAACGAAGTCGATGGGGAGTCCTTCACGGCACAATCGACACATGGACGACTATCGCTCAAGTCCTCACTAGAGTTAGAAGTATCATTAAAAACAATGAAGTTGCTTGAATGCGTTTCCAACCTCTTTTCTTGGTTATCGTCTTGGAAAAGATTATTGAAATCTTCCCTAAGTTCTTTTAACCAATTAATAATTAGATCTTCTAGTTGAAATAATTCATCGAGAAGCATTTCTCCTAGAATATCCGGTTAGGCGCATTCGAGGGAGCGATAGGGATTATTTTTACTTTCGCCCCTCTTAAGGATACTAGGAAATGATGGGTCTATATAGTGGGGTTTATAATTTAGAAAAAAAAACATTCTAATTCTTTATGGTTACCACCACATAATTGACACCACATAGTACCATAAGAGTGCCGAAAGTAAAAAGTATCAGTATCACTCATGTTTATGTCAAAAATTACCAACCGTCGGGATCTTACGGTTCTGTTTTCAGTAACTGAAACTTGGGCACGGGGGCGTGGTGAGTGGGCATGGCCCCGTGTTCAGCTTACTGTCTGACTTAAAACAAGATTGCCAGTTCCAATGATTGGGCACGGGGCGTGTTCAGCGGGCACGACCCGTGCTGAGTTCTGCAGAAGCTGAAAAACTAAAAAAAAAAAATCCTAAAAAAAATGAAAAACAAGAAAAAAGATTAGGTCGTTGATTCCTAACTTTCTTAAAATCCTTGTGTCCCCGGCAACGGCGCCAAAAACTTGATGCGTGTGAAGTGTTATATATATTAGGTGTATATTTTAAGCCCCTTTAACACTTTTTAGTCAAGTTTTAAATTTTTAAAACACGATATTTACTAACACTAGACACACATATGGGCAAGTGCACCCATCGTGAGCGTAGTATAGTGTTGGTAAGATACTGAGGTCGTCCAAGGACACAAGAGCTTTTAGTACCGGTTTATCCTCAACGTCTAATCAAATCAAAAAGTTTAGAAAAATGTTTTAAATTAAGAAAAATAAAAGCTAACTAAAATGCTGAAAAATAAAAATAAAAAGAAAAACAGATAGACAAGATGAATCACTTGGTTCCGACTCGTATCTAGTGTAACCTTTGATTATTTCCGCACTTTTGCACTTTCGCACTTTTGCCCCTCTTTTGAAGGTGACGTTACCCTCACCCCAGTAGTTTGAGTCAGCAAGGATACAATCCTAAAAGGGTGGATTATTGGAAGATAATTAATTAAGTTATTAATGCAAATTATGGTAGACCCCTCTTTTGGAGGTAACGTTACCCTCGACTAAGTAGTATGAGTCAGCAGGGATACAATCCTTAATAGCCGGGTTATAGTATTAATAGTAGTTAACTTATGAGGGGGTCAAAGAGTTTGGACCCCCGCCATCCAATACCGTTAAGTATTGAAGGAGGTCCTACTAAATTTGACCCAGGTCCATTGCAGGACCTCTAAACGCTGAACAATGGCAAGACCTTTACCAAACCGTTCCCTTAACCCCCGACCAGGTAGCCAACATACCTCCATATAGACCGTGGAGATATGAATGGTGAAAATCTTTTATTTTATATAGACAATAAAATAATGCCAAGACACCACAGACAAACGATAAGGAAAGATCTACAAGTCCATCACTGATGGTGGTAGAAACATCTACAAGTCCATCACTATTGTAAATTTCCGTTAATAAATTTGCTAAATTTATTAAAATCATTTACAATAATAACATATATTTCTTTCATATGTTATATTCTTTGAAAACTTACATGTGCATTTCAATGTTGATGCTCTCAACATTAGATGACATATCTTGTTTTCGTGTATTCCATCTCAAACCATACACCACGTTTCTCACGACGCCGTTATGCATTTGAAGTTTGATTTGTGACTTATTACCTAGTTTGACAAATTCCAACCAGCTGTTTTGTTTCCGCAGCAAACCTGTGCGCGTGCTAGAACTGATCCGCCAGTCCGCACGCCATGCTTCAAGGATCTCATGCCACGCCATATGGAGTCGCGCACCATACTGATGCGACTACGCATACCAGGACGCCACCAGGTCATTCGCCATCCTTACTCGCGCGCCACACGGATGCCACTATGTATACCAGGACGCCACCTGGTCATGCGCCATCCAACCTTGTGTGCCACTTGCATTCTTCGCCATAGCCAATGACATGTGCCATGCCATGGCATCCGCCTACTCCACCCAAGGGTGCGCCATAAGCGGACCCGCTATGTACCTGACTACGCGCTCATGGACAAAAATACAAAGGCGGTGTGCGAAGTGCGAAGTGCAAAGTGCACTACATAGGGCCTATAGCCCACGGCACGCGCACATATGTGCACGAGTAAGGGTGTTGCGCACCCTTTAGCGTCCCCACTAGTGTTTGCCTTTAAGGAAACAATATACAAGGAGTGCTCCTCCTTATAAACCCCTTTAAGTTTTGTCCTCCCACCTATGTGGGACAAGTTGACAAAACTAATCCATTTTATTCATCTTTGTTTGTTCCAAACATACAACTTCAAGCTTCGATATCTCATTCATCTTAGCTCTCTTTGGACATAGTTTGAACACAAACTATAAATAATTATTTATACAACACATATATAAATATTATTAATGTCCAAAATATTTAGTGAAAAACTCATTTTCACTAAAATTTCCAACCGTTTCTTCAACCTTAAATAAAAAAGCCCAAATATTCTATTGATATTTCAATTCTATTAACTTGTTAATCATTGTTTAATTAACAAATACATGGCCAAATTGCAATTGCGAAGTAATTACCAATTAAGAATCAAGGTTATATAAACAAACATCGAAGGATTATTACAATATGATCTTATTTATAATCAATGGATCTCTCTCTTGTTTCTATGACTAGTGATTTTCTTATCGATTCATCACGTGTTCACCTTCTATTTTTTCGAAGGTGAAAACGTTTAGTTCATAATGGAAATTATTATTTTTTAGTTCTCAATACATAAAAAAAAATCCCACTAGTGTCAATCATCTTACTATATTATAACTATGGAAACTTGAAATTGACCGTTACTAAACCTTGTAGTATCAAATAGCTTCAATTTTACGCTTCCTAGGTTTTTAATTCATATATATTTTTTCTTAGATCCGTATCTTGGATTATTAAGTGACATAAAGACATCGATTTCGTCCAAAACCACTCTACTTGTTACTACAATTGACTATTGTTTAACGTATAAACAACAAAAATATATAACGTACGCATTTATACTTTAATATCAACAAAAATATATAACCTACACAAAGCATATAACATACATGGCTACATATGTGTATTAGGCCAGTGTCATTTAAGTAACTTTTTCTATATTTTTATTAATTACTAACAGTGACGAAGCTTGAGATTTCCGACCGAGGGGGCTGAATTCACCGGACCTAAAAATTTCTATAAAACCGTGGGGTCGAAAACGTATATACCCAAAAAATTCTATACGAAAACTACATACTTTGCACTACTAAGCGAAAATTTCTATACGAAAACTACAAAACAGATATATTTTGTTATTAGTTTTTGTAATGAGATTGTTATCTTAGGGCACCCCTCTCACATCGTTAAAAGAAAAAAATAGTTTTTTAGAATGAGATTGTTATGTTAGGGCACCCCATCCCACATTGTTAAAATAAAAAAAAAAGTGATATTTTTAATTAAGTATTTTAAAAACGTAAATTTCAATCGCTTTGGATATAGAAAAGATTAAATAAACAAATGAAATATAGAAAAGTTTTAGTCAAAAGAGATATGATAGTTCTTTACTATCAAGAGAGATGATAGTTAAAGGACTATCTAAATAGCTTGTGGGCGAAAATTTGGGTCGTTTATTGGCTCGCTCGTTTAATCGTTGGCTTGTTAAAATTAATCCAAACTTTAAACATTTTATAACCCAAGTAAAAGACATTCAATCTTTTTAACCTCAGTTTTCATCGTTTTTTGGTCTAATTCACATCAAAGCCTTTTTAATTTTTAATTTTTTCTAAATTCTAAGAGACAATTTCAGCTCAATTTAAACTTTGAGCCGAGCCCCCCCGAATTGGCTCGTGAACAGCCTACTTAAAATATAGAAAACAAAAAGTGAGATGGAGGCCCATGGGCCCCCGAGTTGACTCTTGAACAGCCTTAATACTTCAAAATATAAAAAGCAAAAAGTGAGATAAAGGGCCCATCAGTTAATAACGGCCCAGGGGTAATCAATACATATCGATGGCCCACATATAAAAAGTTGTACAAATTTTAAATAATTAAGACCCATCAATATAAATGTCGCACTAGCACGTGACTGATGAGCAGGAGCGGATGGGATAACGGGTCAAAACGGGTTCGGGTCAGTACCGGTCGTTTTAAATGGTTTCGTTTAGGTAAATACGAGTTATGACAAAAATAACTACGTGTCAAAACAGAACGTTTTAAACTAGTTAATTTCTGCTAATAACATTTCTATGGATTAGGATCAAATACAAAGGATCCTAATTGTAAGAAGTATAAGAAGGATTTATAAAGTGACAAGTGTCCAATAACCTAAAAAAAACCACTACACAAAAAAACCCCACTACAAAAAAAAAAAAAACTTAAACATCCACCACCACCAACCCCCCCCCCCCCCCCCCCCCACATCACCCACCCAATTTTTTTTTTTTTTTTTGTTTGCCGAGGGGGTGGGGGTTTAGGTTTTTGGGTGGTGGTGGTGGGGGGGGGGGGGGGGTTAGGTTTTTTTAGGTTTTTGGGGGGTGGGGGGTTAGGTTTTTTGGGGGTTTTTTTGGTGAGGTATAGTTTTTTTTTTTGGAGGGGGGGATTAGGTTTTTGGGTGGTGGTGGGGTGGGGGGGGGGGGGAGTTTAGGCTTTTGGTGGTGATATAGTGGGTTTAGTTTTAGGTTATTGGACCCTTGTCACTCTATAAATCCTTCTTACACTTCTTACAATTAGAAGCCTTTGTAGAATAACTTGACCCACATTTCTATATCATATTCAACAAGCATTTCAGATCAACTTTGTGATGTTTGCATGGCAATACTCTATTCTAGATAGGCACTTTTCTTATTTATGGTGTTGAACCAATCAATAATTCTATACCTATATTAGTTTCTAAGACTAAAGGGTATGGGGGCCGGCTAGGACCGGCGCCGGTCCCCCACACCACCCCCCTCATGTCCGGCTCGGCCCAAACGGCTCCCCACAGCCGGCGGCGCCGTGCCTCTCCTCTCCCCTTTCTCTCACAATAACCTATACATACATACATACATATATATACATAAAGGGGCTCATCCCCCACCCCCTAGGTTCATCCCCTTCAAGCCGAGCCTACGTGGTGGCTCATCCCCTCCAAGCCCATCCTCTCCATACCCTTTAGTCTAACGTGCCAATGAACAGTAATTTTTTTTTTTGTCTTTTATTGGTTTTTTCTTTTTTCCTTTTTTGATATAGTAACTTTATGGATTTTTAAATTTGTAATAGAATTCTAACTTTTTATAGTTTTGCCAACTTAAACGGGTTTATTGTTTATTAGTTTTTATTTTACGTTTGTTTTTTCTGGATTTGTTGTCGTTCGGTTCTTCAGTATTCTGTAGTCACATTTGCTCCATCAAGTTTTTATACCCGATGGATTTTCTAACATGTGTCAGTATAAATTCGATTTCATCTATTTATTACGTTACGTGAATCATTTGGAGTTACAAATTCGTGTTTTTGTTTTACATTTTTTCCTGGTTTTAGTCGTTGTTCGGTTGCTACTTAACATAATTTTACGCCTCCCAACCCCGCAACGCTGGTTGCACGGTTTTACGCTCCCCGCCCTGCAACGCAGGGGACTTAAGACTAGTTTAAATAAATCAAATACAAAAAACTCAAATCTTTCTCTAAATAATTAAAAGATGACGGATCAGTCTGACTTCAGCCCATATAAACCCTATCAAAAGTTATCTATGGGACTAGGGACCCATGCAATGTGGGTGTGATCCTCTCGACTGTTGGAGTCAATCGCCGTTAAAAAAAAAGTTATCTATAGCCCAAACTTATCACATGTGCCACTTTAATTACCCAAAATGACTAAAAAATAAATGTATGGTTTGTTGTAGGTCCTGTTCACTAAAGTTTTCGTGTCAAAGAAAAAACACATGTAATCGTTGTTTGTTGTGTGGTCGGCCTGTGTAGGGCTAGCGTTTGTTTTTAGTGAAAGTTACCGTTAAAAAAAAAAAAACTAGAAAAACACATAAAGATGATCATTTTTGGATAATTGGAGCTACTTCCATTAACCCCTAACTCTATTAATCATTTAAATTCTAAATCCTAAACCCTAAACCCTAGATCAATTTAATTTTACAATTGATACTATAAAAATTAACATATTTTCTTATATTTCACGATAAAAAAAAGGTTTTAAAAATTTTAAAAACACATAAAGGTAACTCAACTCGATTATGCTATATTAAAGTTTCTAAAAATTAATAACTAAGGGTGTGCGGAATGGGACGCGGTAAACCTCGGCAAACCTTTTTGCCGATCGGCAAACACCGCCGCCGAGGTTTTGCCGTTGCCGAACAACTCAAGAATCGGGGATGCCTTGCCGATGCGGGGAAGCTGATTGAGAGAGAGAGAGGGTATTGTGGGTGGGGTCCATTCCTATCTCAACCAATCACAACTTTTTCCTTTAAAAAAAAAATAGTTTACCACTTCACCAAGTGTCTAAACCATTGCCAACACTTTTCACCAAAGTTTAAACACTTTTGACTGATTGACATGGCACGCTCTGATTGGTCGGTTTTTTGGTTTGCCACTCCAAAGTGTTTAACCACTCCTTACACCCTAATAACTTCTTACCTCTTAATTGGTCTTGTGAAAGTGTTATTCCTTTTTAGTAGAAAACTTATACCCTTTTATTTTGAAAACTTTTAGGGTAGCAAGTTTTTAATTATTATTTTTTCTTTCACAATTGTGTCCATTCTATACAAACTTAAGTACTTTAATATAACAAAATTTAGTCAAATAATTTCCTATAAAAATAAGAAAGTATATTAGATTTTTATGATATTAACTATTAATTATATGGTAAAGTGTGTTGGATACGAAGGAGTGTATAGTGTGTGTGTGTTTTTTATTAATCAGTTAAGCACGTATAGAAAATTTAATCAAAACAGTTAATACAAACACATCAATATCAACACTGCTAGATCTAGGTTTGATTACAGATTGATTTCATTATATTCAAATGATTTAAAACAATCACAAGGTACTAAGTTCTTATGCCAGTCGGCTCTTAGTGTCTATCTACAATGAATACGAAGAACTCTATTTATAGGAGGAAAGAGCTGCTGGTGACGTCACCATTAAAGCGACCCCTAACAACTCATTACATGATGTAACTACTAGCAGTTAAAACTACTAGATAGTTACATTGTTATATTGAACCACTGCTTTAGTGTAAATAAAAGGAAAAACCAGATTATCTAAAATTGATAGTGTGAACTAGTACTTATAGGAATCCAGAACTTCTCGTATTTGACTTGTTGACTAGATCTTCTAGTCTTCAGTCTTGACTTTTGTTAACTTGACTGTTGACTTGTTAACCATCACTTTGATATTCCAGCATTTGTTGTTTTAATCTTGAAAGCAACAGTGGGCAGTTGTTTTGAAAAGCCTTAAGGAAACTTTTGGATCAAGGATTGTACTTAAACTTATTCTATCAGGTAAGGAAGATGGTTCGTTTGGGTTTTGGCCTTCATCATCAGCAAATCTTACATAACCTAACAAAATGTATAAACATTATATGATTATTGTTTTCTTTGAAACCACAAGCGTTCTTGCTTTGGGTTCTATATAGCTAATATAAATTGGGTTTTGTCTCAGAAGAACCCACAAACAATAACGGTTTAGACCCTGAGACGTATGTAAAGCTCTCTTAGTGTTCTTGTTCCACTAATCTTGAGACATGTTGTAAAGCTCTCTTAGTGTTCTTGTTCCACTTATCTTGTGTTCTTATTTAGTTTTTTGAACTTCCAGAATGATTAGAGTAATTTTGAATTAGTAGAGACTATAAACAAAGGATCAAGTTGGCTTCTAACTTTATAAGCTCTCATCGACAACAAATATCTCATCTTCCACATCACCACTTAACTTTGTTTATCTTACTCGCAAACTTAGCTCTTAAGTCGAGGACCTAACATTGCAAGCTAACACCTTGCACATTGAGGGCACTATAAAAGTCGTCCCTTGGATCCACCAACATTGTACCTAGCGTACTTGGGCCTTAAAAACCAACACGGGTGACTCTGCATCCATGACCTCTTGTGCAGTTTTTCCACTGCGCCTCGATTCTTTTTAGCTACTTGCTAATACTCATATCGGTTAGAACTATCATCATCACAACACTAGCTTTTGTATCTACAATCTTGGCGACCTTGTTTCCCATTACGTTAAATCTACTCGAATCAAATGCAACTTGTCACAGACTTATCTCTATAAGTTCTTTGTGTGAAACTTAGTCTCTACTAAGTCAACCTAACTATAATAAGATCCGGCCCCGAGAATTCGTGTACCTTGTTTGAACTCGAAAAAAAGTGCCCTTAGGCCTTAACGCAATTGGGTATTAGGTGATCTAAACCTAATGACAATGGGTTAATAACTAATCTAAACCAGAAAAATAGTTTTGTAAGTGGGCCTATGTTGGTGTTTGTATGGGTATACCCTATTAATTTACTTTTTTTTACATATAAATATCAGATTTTTTTTTCAAATAACGTGTCCTTCGAAATATCAGGCCCTGGCTGGTGGTCCTCCCCGCCCACCCTCAGGGCAAACAAGTTAAGAAGAACACGCATCAAATGAAGAAGGAAAACATGTGTAACAACCCTCGGTAGAACCAACACCCTTATAATATTTCCGACCCTCTATTATATCTTAAATTTTCCCAATATGTCTTATATTATGCCCCGTATGTGAAAACCGAGCCTTAATTATATTATAATATATAAAATAAATAAAATTCTGAAAGTGTAAGTTGAGGCGGGCCGTGAAAGACCTCACTTAAACTTCACGCAGGCCGTATCAAGATTAGAATTGACCGCGCTGATTTCCTTAGTTCAAGCGGGCCGCATAAGGGTTATGCTTAGTTAACGCGGGCCGCGAGAGCTCGTGAAACGCGGATATACCCAGAGGCTGACACGTGTCATGATTGTGGCGGTCTAGTGAACGACTCAGCTAAGCTACTGCGTTGACTGGTGTTGACGCGGGCCGCGTAAGGGTCCCTTGTCTTTTACGCGGGCCGCGACAGGACTCAGTATCACAACTATAAATAGCAGGCTTCGGATCTCATTTCAATTCGCTCACTTTTCAATTCTCAATCACAATTTCTGTAGGAAAGTTATTATACTCGGGTATTATACCCCTAATTAGCGAGGTTCTGCTCCGTTGTAAGTATTATAACCCCGGTTTCATAATAGTTACGCTGCCCGATTGATTTAGGGTTCCGTAACAACTGTCGTGGTTCTGCCCGACGTAGTTGTTGGAATACCGTCTCGGGGAGGGTATCATTTATATTCTTTAAAGGGTTATGATACTAACCAATATATATTTGTATAAATTATAGATTATATCCAGGAAACCCTCACGCGAAATATAAGATAGCAATGTGAGTAATCCTTCTTTTTGTGTAAACCTTTTTGTGAGTTGATCCACTTTTTGTAAACCTTTTTATGAACTGTTTTACAAAACCTTACATATCTTTCCATGCGAATAACATTATTGAGTATTTGTAAGAATACAATTATAGTGGGTATGTTGGGGTTTTGTATACAAAATTTGTTACCACCTGGTCAAGGAGTAACATTTCCACAAGTTGAGTATGACAGTACCACTGATGTTAATTGTGATGTCTTGTAAACAAATATAATTGCGGGATCGCCCTCAATACTGTTCACTGTGACTTTTTATTTAAACTTGATTAAACTGGGATTCACTCACCAGTATTTCTTGCTGATAAAATGTTTTAAACACGTGTTACAGGTAACTTAGTGTGAAGCCAATAAAAGCCAGCTGGACAGCACTGAAGGCTTGGAAAAGTGGCAATAAAGTTACCTAAAATAAAATAGATGTTTTTATTAAATAAAATAGGGTTTATTCCTATGAAAACGTATGTACTATGAACTTGGGTTTCATCCCATTTGTTTAATATTATAAAATATGGTGGTTTTACTCTGATAAACATTTCCTAACTACGGTCCTGATGTAAATTCCGCTGCAAGACTAAATAAAACTGATACCACAAAAACTCTGAGATCACGTCCGCCCGTTCCCGGGGATCAGGGATCGGGGGTTGTGACAGAAGGTGGTATCAGAGCCTAGCCACTGGCTCAAGCCAAAGAAGTGTTCTGCTGACACTTAAATTTTGAATTATGTGTTAGGAAATAACATATGTGATTATGTGTTTTATATTAATTGACTCTTTGTTAGTCTACAGTATGGGTAAGCAAAGAATTACGGACATCTATCATCAACTAGATAAATCATCAAAAGATAAGGGAACCTCATTTCAACCAAATCCCTCAGGATACTCATCAGATATTGAGGAAGGAATATTTGTTCGTAAGGCACAGTCTAAGAAACCATTTACCTCTAAGAAAAGAAGTTGGACTATTAGAAAAAGTCGAGAGAAAATAAAGAAATCACAACAAAAGAAGCAATAATTAATAAGGAAACCCAGGAAACAGGTAGTAACCCACCCTGGGAAAATGAATTAGATAGCCAATGGGAAAATCTCTACATGTTAGCTACTACAGCAGTAAATGTTAACTTATAGTTGAATCGTCAAACTAGTGCCAGCACTCATGCCACCTACGAGCTAGAAACTTTAAAAGAACTTTGTTCATTTGATAAACAACCTAGTGAGAAGAAAGAGATAGAATAAACTTTACATAAAAATGCATGTTGAGCATAATACTCCTATAACCTAGTTAGACTAAAATAAGTTACGGATGTATAACCAATAATATATTTCGAATTTCAGTTATAGTTTGTAATAAATATATAAATCGCAATATTTCATTTCAATCAATCTGTTCGTAAAATTGTACTAGATATTCGTTTATGATAAATAAACATTCGGATGAACAACAAAGTGAACCAAGAAAACTAGAATAAGACTTAGAAGTGCAAGAGAATTTTTAATGCTATGCCTTAATATGAAACTTTGAGGTAAACCAATTGCTTGCATAAATAAAGTATGATGGTTATTGGTATCCTGTGAGGATAATGACTAGAACAGTGCTTGTATGATAAATAAGCAATAACACTTGGCCACTGTTATTTCTTGTTTATTGATACTACTCGGTTCTAGAATATGATTCCTCATGAGAATACTAATTTCGTTATTTCTTGATGTAAACCATAATAAATGATGCCTTTTTAAGATCATGATTTGAAATAAGTTTATGGGTGGAAAATACTATGATGGTTATCTCTCCGGCAAGACCGGGTGAGATGAGATTACCTCTCCGGCAAGACCGGGTGAGATGAGGTTACTTCTCCGGCAAGACCGGGTGAGATGGGGTATATGTTATGATGATAGAATTATCTAAATAGTACCATGACCTGATATCTGACTCAGGAAATTGTTAAATACTTTGACCTTATGAATGGTCTGTATATTACAATATGTGAATTATATATACAAGGAAATCCAAAAGACCCTAATAATTGATAATGAGAAATAAATTACGAACAGAGGTGTCAATTATGAATTTAGATTTGTGTAGGTCCGGCTAGGGGAGGATCTAGTCGCCTAATCCTTGTGTACAAACACGTCCGGTTGTGCGGAATCCAACCGGAGATGCAAACCGAGATAGAACACACAAATGCACGACACACAAAGTTCACCGATTAACACCACTTGTATTAATACGAATGGAGGTTCCAGTTACAAGCTCAATGTTTACAGATGTACTCTATAAACTCTCTCAAACGTGTGTGTGTGTGTTGTCCAACAGAATGCTCTCTCTGTTTTCTGTCTAAGTGTTTCTCTCAATCAACTCCCTAAGTCTCCTCGCTGAAATGAACACACTACATGGGTATTTATACCCGACACAGCTCTGCTGGTCGAAGGATCAGACAGACTGATCGAAAGATCATCTGTCGACCAGAAACCTATCGAAGGATCAACATGCACATCGAAGGATAAGATCTTTCGAGGTCCATCCATCCATCGAAGGTCCATCTTTCGAGCTCATCGAAGGATACAAACCATCCTTCGATGACATCCTTCGACACACACATCATACATACAATGTGCTAACTGTTTGGCCAAGTCAAACTTACATCGAACGCACAAACCTAAGACGTAACTCAGACTAACACTTGGCTGTATCTTTGTCTCGATCTTCGTGTCTTCGAGTCGAAACCAAGTCGAACTGAGCTGAGTTGAACCGAGCCGAGTCGTGTCCACAAAACATGTATCAACAAACTCCCCCTTGGACGCTACTCGTGAGGTTCAACTTCCATGTCTTCCACGTCGGAGGATCTTCAAAGTCTTCACGTGTCGTAAGTAGAAAGTGTATCAACAAACTCCCCTTTTTGTTTAGGAAGTGTGCCAATAAACTCCCCCTTAGATTGAACTCTCCATTGAGTCATGCTCGTGAATCTTTTGACTTGTCAATTCTTCAGATCCTTGTGGTGTTGATGAAGGGTCAGCGGCAACTCGATCACTTTATCCTTTGAGTGCCTCCACTTCGTGTCTTCATTCCAAAGCTTTTCATCGAACATGTTCTCCTCGCCTTTAGCATCTGCACATGCAAGAAAGCTAAACGCATAATGAGAACACCGCTTGGAATATAGTTAACATTTAAACAAAAGACACATATGAGATCAAATCTCGATCAAACACCAACCGACAACAGTTTGAAAGTTTAGAAAAATATTCAATTTTAATCCTTTAACTTTCAAAACTTGTTAACTTCGACAGATTATGAAGATGCAATTGTTTTTCGGCTTACGATCAGGATTTTGGGTAGGATAGACTCGAGTTCCAACATCAGTCAATCAAAAATAAACTAGAAGCAAAATCTTTTTGGATTTTATAAAGTTTATATTAAAACACACCTAAAATCTTTTTGGAATTTTTCATTTGTAAAGACGGAAAACAATAAATAAATATACACAAGAATCATAAACTGAAAATAGTAAATAAATATCTACAGACATTCTTTTTGCGAGTTTCGAGGGTAAGAGAATCATATCAGTGTACGGTCATGCCAAAACGCCCTTTTTGTTCAATTAGTTAACATTAAGATAAGCATCCTATAACAATTATCGGTATTGTTGTCCACATAAGCTCAACTTATCATTTGTAATCATGGCGAGGGGATACGTTAAGGTATAATTTATACTTACCGACCGGTGTTCATCCACATCACGACACATTCCCGTATCAAGGTATGCACGAGGGTTCATCTTACCGGTGAGTATACCGATTATCATCCGTTTGACCGTATAAAAGATGTGAGAAACTCACTTATTTGATTGAAAACAAGCCCTATGTGATAGAATCACTTATTGATGAGGAACTTGATTTTCAGATGCATGAAGGGCACAAGAGCAAGTCCGTGAACAGGTCAGTACTTTCGTACAGCAGAGAGACGAACTTGACTCCCGCAAAGAATCTGTGATATATTATCACTTATTTGATTGGACATGTGATTGTTGATCACTTATTGAGGTCGTATGCAGTATGTACACGTATGTATGGTATCATGGAAGATCTAGACTTGCGTCCCCGTTATTTTTCGGTAAAAGATACAACCATGATACCCAGATGATAAGCAGCATAAAGACCGAATATCTCAGAACCTCGGCAATCTCTCAAACGAAATTTCGGTACTAAGACCATATGCCAATGAATGGTTCCCACCTGGTCTTCAGTCGATTTAAGGTTTATATCACCCTGCACACTTTAAAATGATTGTGAGCCTACCGATACATCTTATATAGAGCTGCTTATCGTTTTTCATTTAAGGTTTAAAGAGGTTTGAATAGACCACTGATGTACTATCATTTTCTCTTTTGCTCACCAGGAAACTCATTTTTGTTTTTCTATTGTTTTTGTGCTTTTGAAATTTTTCGATGTTTTTGGATTTTTCAATTTTGGATTTACTCCCCCTAAAATCAACAAACTAAGATAAAATTTAAAAACACAAAGGTATTTACAAAAATGACTTTCCGATGTTGGTTAACTCATGTTTTACCTCAATGCCGTTTACCAAAATTAAGTTTTAATCTGAAAAGATTTATCGAATTTTGGAAAAATCAGTTGGCATGTCGGTTTGCAGTGTGGACCATGACAACATTGTCTGGCCAAAGAGTGCTGTGAGAGGATAACAATTTATAAAGTAGCTTAAATAACGACAAGTAAAGGAGAGATTAGAATCTTAAAACCGTATCCTGCAACTGCTTCGTGCATTGCAAGGAATCTGAGTGCTCTCCCAAACTGGATATCCACCCGGTGTGGATTTCAAAGTCGATTCTTTGTAGCTACTGAGAAGTCTCTTGACAGCAACAAGATCATAAACCTTTGGGTCCGGCTGGTCTTCCACATTGCACCAGCGAAGGTTTTTGTCTTTCTCTTGAGAAGTAGTGTGCGGTTGTTCAACCCATGCCAAGGCATCCGCACACCCGGTTGGTTTGTTCAACAAACACATTTTCTTCAATCACACCACGAAGAAATGTACACTGCACGTTCATCTTGTTGATTTTGAACATCAGACGTGCTACAGGTGCGTACATTTTGATTTGAATCTACCCTGGGGACCCGATCAAGGCCTTGAACAATCAAACTTTGGAATGATTTTCAATTTGTCGAAGCTTTTCAATCTCTTTCAACAGACACTTCTGTTTCCCTTTTTCATTTTCTCTCCAACAAAGGCAGCAATTTCTTCTGTTGCCTATCTTGTGCATGGACACTCCACTATCTACAATCTTACGACTATCAATAGTTCCTCCTGGAATATCCTACACACTCACTCAAAGATTAGTTGGAGAGGGGGACCCAAGCCTTTGTGGACTTGGGTCGTCCTTGATCATCAAGAAAAGTGATTTCAATCACTTGATGATTAGGGAAAAGAACCTGTGGTGCCCCCCCTGATTGAATTACCTGTTTTTGCTTCCAAGCCGTTTGTCCTTTACCAGTATTTGAATTTATTGCTTTAGCATTTACTGGTTTTACAGTTTTAGGTTTTGCTTGAACAGGTTTTTCTTCTCTGACCTCTGATTTTAAGGCCTTCTCAATTACCTTTTGATTATTTTGTTTTAACTTCTTTTCCCTTTCTTTCAAGACACGTGGGTCTTGTTTCGGGGAAACAGATCGTTTTTGGTAATTGGTTTCTTGGGGAGCACTCGTTTTTGCCTTCAACTTTTGCAGGTATGGGCAGTATCTTACAATATGCCCAATTGTGCCACACTCAAAACACATTCTCCGCTCTACAAACCTCGGAGAAACATGTTGATGACCAGACGGAGAACCAGACCATGAACTTTGTGATCTAGATGTACTTGGACCTAAATCACATCCGTTTGTGTGTTGGGTGTAATTATTCTGATCATTTCGTTTCAAAATTCTAACTTGTTTTATAAAATCAATGTTAGATTTATTCTGAAATGTTTCAAGTTTGTCTGAACCCGTGGATCCAACAAAGTTCATTTTCGGTTCTCGTTTCTTAACAGGAGCTCTTCTGTTTTGAACCTTAGGTTGAGTAGCCTTAGACTGTTCAACTTTAGGTTGTTGAACCTTTGGTTGTTCAGTCTTAGGCTGCTGAACTTTAGGTGCTTGAACATTCTTGTTCTGAGCCTTCTTTCCCTGTACCTTACCCTTTCCGGAGTTGACTTGTTGTTTTCGCTCAATTGGAAGTTTTTGGTTTCCGTATTGTTTTCTAATTTGTTCACACGGAATTGGATCACATTGAGTGACAGTCACTTTGCCACTTTTGTTCCCCAAAAACTTATCAATACATCCTTCAAAAATTTGCTCAAATAAATCTTGATTTACATTTTTAATTGGAAAATCTTTGTTAGAGTAGATTTTGTCATCTCCTTTGAGCGTGTACAACAAGTTATTCCCTTCACTGCTAGAAACAAGGGACTCCATTGCTTTTGACATTTCAGTCTTACTCGGTTCCACTGGTGGATCACACAAGATGTGATTCTCGATTGGAATATCTGTTGTAACCGAGTTAGACTGTTGTTTCACAACTTCTACAGATTCATCATCCGATGAATCAGATTCATCATCCGAAGAATCAGTATCCTCAACAATGGGGGGACTCTGTTCCTTAACACACGATGAATCCGTCACATTCTCAGATTCTGATTGATCCGAGGATGATGTACCAGTTGTGAACCCGAGGCCTGCTGCAAAGTCATCTAGATTGAGTGGCACAGTAGGTTCAAAACGGGGCATATCCTCGTCATCAGGCAATTTGGAGTAATTGTGATTCATTGGGGGAGGACATGATTTGAATCCCATACACTTCTTATCCCCCTTTTTCTTTTGAACATTAATAATGTGATCCAAAACATAGCGGGAATTGGAATAGCTTTCCAATTTCTGCTTAATTGTCTCACATTCACATCGAGCTGTTGCTAACTCTACCATTTGCTTTTCAATTGTGTCAATTAAATCATTGTTAGCATGTTGTTTTCTCAAAACAGCCTTTTGTAATTCAGAAACATCATGTTTTAATGACGCAATTGTTGCTTTAAACTCCTTTTCATTTCTGGTTAAAAACAAGTTAGCTTCAGTTGCTTTAGAAAGATCAACAATCAATTCTTGATTGTGTTTGTGTGTGATTTCAAACTGACTTTCTTGTTCAGCATATTTAACATTTAAACTATCACAATTTTCACAACTAACTACAGTGGGTTCATCGACACATACCTGACTTGAGGAACTGTCGACATTAGCCGTAAAGGCTGAATGGAAAGAAAAAGATCCATCTTCAGAGAAGAACTTAGCAAGCTTCTCGGAAGTTCCAGCAGATTTCTGGCAGAGAATAGATCTCCTCTTGCATAATGCTTCAGCTTCAGCCAAAAGTTCATCAACCTTCAAATCTAAAGCATCACTTGATAAATCACCAGCATCAAGTGATTCCCCATTCATGCTCCCACTATAACCCGAACTATCTTCATCTTCTGAAGATTCACCAGCAGACACGGGTTCTACTACCTTCTCAATCACTTCAGCATAACATGCTGTTCCACCATTTGGAGCATCATTTCCCAACTGAAGCGACCAATCACAACCTTCATCTACTTGAACCACAAGTGCCCGGTTGGCATTTGATGGCCCTGCTTGGCTTTGGTTGTTGACAGGTATCAACGTATGAACATTGTTCCTGTTCTGGTTCTGCTGGTTGCCTTGATTTCTGAAGGGATTTTGGTTTCCATGCTGAGCTGGTCTTGTGCATTCCCTTTTGAAATGACCCCGTTCACCACAGTTAAAGCACGTTACAGCTTGCTTGTCGAACCCATACTTGGTGTCTTTCTTGCTTTCCAAGTTGGTTCTCCCCGTCCTTTCCATAAACTCCTTTGCTCTTCGAATTGCACTAGCAAGAGCCCATTTGATATCCATCATTTCAAACTCTTCTCTATCCACTTGCTGATAATCTTCATTGGTTAGATTGATATTCCCAATCTGACCTGCAATCAATCCACAATAAGCACTAACCAAGGTGTTCAACATCTCCATATGCTCCTTGGCTATTTCGACACTGACTTTGGAAAAGTTGGAAGTGTCTAATCTGACTGTGTTCGGAGTGGAAGTGGCTTGAATGTTTGAAGAGCTTCCATAAAACCCTTGCTGTTGCGGTTGTTGCTTCTGAGCTGTCGGTTGCACATACTGTTGTTGAGAAGAAGAATTTTGTCTTGGATACATCGAGTATGCTGAAGGATCAAACTGATCTGTTGTGGAAGGTCCGGTGTTTGAGATGAAAGCTGTTTGAAGCTTCGCGTGTTGAGAAGCTGGTTTTTCTCCACTGATACCTCCTGCAATCCCAAAGTACATCTCTGGACTTTGAGGAGTTAGTGTTCTTTTTGCCTTAAGCTTTTCTTCCACATCCTTGTTCTCCAATTTTTGAATTAAATCATAAACGGTGATTGTGTCTAAAACACCATTTTCTTTGAGAATTTCAAGATAACTGCTCCACTTTGCTGGTAAGCTATCAGCAAATCTCTTCGTCATTTCTTGTGGAGTGGCAGTGACTCTAAAAGCAAACATCTCGCTCAACAAGTGATGGAACCTTGTAGATAAATCTGCCAAAGTCTCATTCTCCATACACGTGAATCCTTCAAACTCTTTCTTCAGTAAATCTTGCTTGATCTTTCTTGATTGAGCATTTCCTTCACATCGTAACGTGAGCATATCCCACAAGCTTTTAGTAGTCGTGCAGTAAACGAACTGGTGGTAAATGTCTCTGTTAAGAGCTTGTGTGAGAATCATGAATGCTTTCTTTTCTAGCTCAAACTTCTTCTTATCTTCATCAGACAGAGTGCTGTAAGTTTGTGGATTAGATCCTGCAACTTCCAACTCATTGTCAAATGGAGTGAAGAAACACATCCATAGATCTTGACCTTGCCCCTGAACATAAGTTCTCAGCCTTTCTTTCCACCATCCCCAATCATTAATGTGATTTAGCTTTGGCGGTTTTGTGCTTGTACCAGTTTCACTGTCGTTCTGCATCATAGATTGAATGCTGCTGCTTTGATTTGTGACCAATGCCCATTGATTTGCAGTTATCATTGCAGCTTGAGTTGGGGCAATAGCTCGCATCCATGCAGTTTTGTCGAAATCTGGCTCAGGTTGTGTAACTGATGATCGTGAAGATGTTAGAGTCCACGCGGTTGGATCCCACTGATCGTTTGTAGCTGATGATTGTGGAGTCGAAGTTATTTTAGTCCACGCAGTTGGATCCCACTGACCGTTTGTTCCCATTTTATAAAAATTAATATATTAAGTGAAAATTGATTTTAAAAAAAAAAAATTAATTTTCACAAACTATGTTAAAATTTCGAATGATAACAACCAGCCGAAGGATCAAGGATCGAAAGACCTGAAAAACACAAACTGTTAAACTTAAACAGATTAAGGATCGAAAGATCAACACTTGTTCGAAAGATAGACACTTGTTCGAAGGATCAACAGTGTTCGAAAGATCACTGTTGAATTTCGAACAAAGACTTCGAAAGATTCTCCAAGACGAAGGATCCTTATCTTTCGAAATGTAACAGTAGCTCGAACAATATATCCTTCGAAAAGATTCCTTGGCTCGAAAGATAACTCACTGACTTCGAAAGATGTTCGAAGGATGGGTATCTGTCGAACCTCCTTGATCGAAAGATGATCTTTCGACTTCGAAGGATATCTTTCGATGAGCTCTGACACACCGACACAAAGTTGACAGGTTGGTGAGAAAGGTGACGGGTTGGTGCACAACTTTCGGCAGAAGGTATGTTCAGACCTTACTTTCTGCCAAAATCAGATTTGGGTTGACTATTTTAATCAATTATCCCTTCCCAATGCACAAACAACTTTTAACAATAATAAAACAAGATCAAAATATGTAACACTTTGAAGAAAACTTGAATATTAGTTAAAGATATCAAGAACAAACCCAGAAAATTTGAATTTTCCGGTAAACCGACAACTGCCGAACACGAGTTTTGGCCGAAACTTCACTAAAAACCAATGTTTAACATGTGAAAATGAAGAACAACAAGGTTTTTATAAGAACTTCTAGCAAAACATGCAGATTTTCGAAGTTTTAAAGCTGATTTTTTTCAGAAAAAAATATGAACTCCAAGAATCCGAAACACACTCTAAAACACTCGGTTTTAACAAGGAGAAGAGCCAAGGCTCTGATACCACTTGTAGGTCTGGCTAGGGGAGGATCTAGTCGCCTAATCCTTGTGTACAAACACGTCCGGTTGTGCGGAATCCAACCGGAGATGCAAACCGAGATAGAACACACAAATGCACGACACACAAAGTTCACCGATTAACACCACTTGTATTAATACGAATGAAGGTTCCAGTTACAAGCTCAATGTTTACAGATGTACTCTATAAACTCTCTCAAACGTGTGTGTGTGTGTTGTCCAACAGAATGCTCTCTCTGTTTTCTGTCTAAGTGTTTCTCTCAATCAACTCCCTAAGTCTCCTCGCTGAAATGAACACACTACATGGGTATTTATACCCGACACAGCTCTGCTGGTCGAAGGATCAGACAGACTGATCGAAAGATCATCTGTCGACCAGAAACCTATCGAAGGATCAACATGCACATCGAAGGATAAGATCTTTCGAGGTCCATCCATCCATCGAAGGTCCATCTTTCGAGCTCATCGAAGGATACAAACCATCCTTCGATGACATCCTTCGACACACACATCATACATACAATGTGCTAACTGTTTGGCCAAGTCAAACTTACATCGAACGCACAAACCTAAGACGTAACTCAGACTAACACTTGGCTGTATCTTTGTCTCGATCTTCGTGTCTTCGAGTCGAAACCAAGTCGAACTGAGCTGAGTTGAACCGAGCCGAGTCGTGTCCACAAAATATGTATCAACAATTTGTTAGAAATCTCTAGTGTGTAATAGACGCATAGTATATGAAAAGAGTATAGTCGCAATGATCGACGCTTTTGGCAAAAATGCGTGTCATGTGATTAACTATAGTAAGATATTAATTGTGATATTAATATGGGATAAATGTTTAAAATTCAGATGGCCGACGAAGAAAATCAAGGAAATCTGAATAACGATAACCAGAGTAACATTAACGTAGTTAATGATAATCCGAGTATCAATAACAATGGAAACCAAGTGGATAATAGTGTTATTCAACACATAGTGGCACAGGGAATTATAGATGCTATGCCATTTATTCTTCAAACTGTTAAGGATGCTGATAATAAAGGTAAACATAGCAGTAAGCGACCCCTTGAACCATAAAACAGTGTAAACAATGGACCAGTATTTCAATTGCCTATTCCCAAAAGAAGAAGAACCATGCCTTATGGTTGTTCTTATAAAGAATTCTGGTCTTGTAAACCAATGGAATTCTCGGGCAATGAAGGGGCCATTGCAACCTTACGCTGGATAGAGAAGACTGAGGCAGTTTTAAGGATAAGTAAGTGTGCTGAAGAAGACAAGATATTGTTTGCTTCTAATATGTTTAAGAATGCAACATTAGAATGGTGGAACACTATCCTCCAGACAAGAGGAAATGATAAAACCTATAATATGGAATGGGAAGAATTTAAAGACAAGGTAGAAAGGAAGTTCTGCCCACCCAATGAAAAGGAACAGATAGCAAACAAGTTCCTTAACCTTAGGATGACTGGTGTAGATAGTAAAGGGTACACTACTACATTCTTTGAATATGCTAGAATAGTGCCAACCCTTGCATCACCAGAACCGGTATTAATCTCCCGTTACATCTGGGGATTAATTGGAGAAATTAGACATGTAGTCAAGGCAACCAGACCCCAAACCATAGAAGAAGCCGTAGAACTAGCCAATACCTTGACTGATGAATTAGTTCGTACTAGAGAAGAAGATCAGAGGAGATACCTAACCCAGAAGCTTACTCAAGAATTTCGTTCTGGGAATTTCAATCGTAGGAACGTAGATTCTACCTTTGCACCGTATTGCGGGATCTGCAAAAAGAAGCATTCTGGAAAATGCTCCACCCACTGCAATTTCTGCAAAGCACCATGACACAATGAAGAGAACTGCAGGAGGAAATCCAGTAATGGATTGTGTTTTAACTGTGGAGAAAAAGGTCATATCAAGCCAAACTGTCCAAAACTGGCTCCAGCTACAAACAACAAGAATACTAAAAATGCTAGAGCATTTGTTCTGACTGCAGATGAAGCCAAGATGATTCCAGATATAATCGCTGGTACGTTTCTAGTTAATGATGTCTTTGCTAAAGTATTATTTGACTCTGGTACGAACCAAAGTTTTATTAATACATTATTTTGCAAAAGTCTAAATCAGTCATTAACTAAACTACCACAAGAATGCTTAGTAGAGACAGCTAATGGAGAAATCATTAGGATTTCTGAAATCTTGCTGGGAGCAATAATAGAAATTTTAAACCAAACATTTAGGGCAAACCTTTATCCAATGAATATAGCCGGATTTGATATTGTTTTAGGAATAGATTGGTTAATAGCCAATAAAATCAGTATTTTATGTGATCAAAAGTCAATTCAAGTAAATTCATCTAAAGGTAAAACGATCACAATTAAAGAAAATAAGCCATCTAAATCCTCAAAATTCATCTCTGTGATGAAAACTGCAAGTTCTATAAGAAAAGGTTCTATAGTATATTTGATTTCTATAATCACTAACACTAAAGGAAAAGAACTAAAAGACATTCCAGTAGTATCTTAGTTTTCAGATGTCTTTCCAGAAGAATTACCAGGACTACCTCCAGACGGAAAAGTTAAATTCATAATTCACCTGCTACCAGGAACATCGCCAATTGCCAAAGCACTCTACCGTTTGGCACCCGCCGAAATGCATGAATTAAAGAAATAATTAGATGAATTATTGGAGAAAGAAATTCATGTGGATCCAACGAAGAATGAGACGATTATTAAATGGAAAACCCCTGAATAAGAATTTGCCGGTTATTATAAAAGATTTATTCGAGATTTTTCTAGAATAGCCATTCCCTTAACTAAGTTAACTTATAAATCTGTTAAGTCTGAATGGGGATTAAAATAAGAAGAATCCTTTAGAATTCTTAAGCAAAAATTAACCTATACACTCATACTAGCATTACCAGAAGGAGCTAAAGACTTTATAGTCTATTGTGATGCTTCTAAATTAGATTATGGATATGTGTTGATGCAACGACAAAAGATTATAGCTTATGCATCTAGACAATTTAAGAATCATAAAGAGAATTATTCAACTTATGATTTAGAATTAGGAGCTATAATTTTTGCTCTTAAATTTGGAGACATTACCTTTATGGTAATAAGTTTACCATATTCACCGATCATAAGAATTTAAGGTATATTTACCAACAGAAGGAGTTGAATATGAGGCAAAGACGCTGGATAGAAATGCTTAGTGATTATGATTATGATATCTAGTATCATGAAGGAAAAGCAAATATAGTGGCAGATGTTCTAAGTGGAAAGTATCATAAAAAGCCAAGAAGGGTATGTTCTCTTAAAATTAAATCTGCAAGTAGATTTAAATGATCAAATAAGAGGAGCACAAGAATCAGTAATCAAGGATGATTATGAGAAAATAAAAAGATATGCTAAAAGAATTGGAACAAGGAATAGATGAAATTTGGAGATTTCATAAAAAAAGAATATGGATACCTAAATTTGGAAACCTGCGAAATCATATATTAGAAGAAGCCCATAAGTCTAAATATACGATGCATCCAAGAAGTGATATAATATACCAGGATTTAAGGAAAAATTCTGGTGGATAGGAATGAAAAAGGAAATAGTAGCCTATGTTTCTAAATGTTTAACTTGTTCACAAGTTAAAACTAAACACCAAAAACCCTCAGGTTTGTCACAACAATTAGAAATGCCAGTGTAGAAGTGGGAATTGATAACAATGGATTTTGTTACTAAATTACCCAAAACTAAGAAAGGAAATAATACAATCTGGGTGATTGTAGATAGGCTAACCAAGTCAGCTCATTTTCTCCAAATGAAAAGAAATAGCCGCATTTATTCTAGTAGATCTCGAGGACGAGCTCTAAAGTAAGGTGGGGAGAATGTAACAACCCTCGGTAAAACCAACACCCTTATAATATTTCCGACCCTCTATTATATCTTAAATTTTCCCAATATGTCTTATATTATGCCCCGTATGTGAAAACCGAGCCTTAATTATATTATAGTATATAAAATAAATAAAATTCTGAAAGTGTAAGTTGAGGCGGGCCGCGAAAGACCTCACCTCAACTTCACGCGGGCCGTATCAATATTAGAATTGACCGCGCTGATTTCCTTAGTTCAAGCGGGCCGCATAAGGGTTATGCTTAGTTAACGCGGGCCGCGAGAGCTCGTGAAACGCGGATATACCCAGAGGCTGACACGTGTCATGATCGTGGCGGTCTAGTGAACGACTCAGCTAAGCTACTGCGTTGACTGGTGTTGACGCGGGCCGCGTAAGGGTCCCTTGTCTTTTACGCGGGCCGCGACAGGACTCAGTATCACAACTATAAATAGCAGGCTTCGGATCTCATTTCAATTCGCTCACTTTTCAATTCTCAATCACAATTTCTGTAGGAAAGTTATTATACTCGGGTATTATACCCCTAATTAGCGAGGTTCTGCTCCGTTGTAAGTATTATAACCCCGGTTTCATAATAGTTACGCTGCCCGATTGATTTAGGGTTCCGTAACAACTGTCGTGGTTCTGCCCGACGTAGTTGTTGGAATACCGTCTCGGGGAGGGTATCATTTATATTCTTTAAAGGGTTATGATACTAACCAATATATATTTGTATAAATTATAGATTATATCCAGGAAACCCTCACGCGAAATCTAAGATAGCAATGTGAGTAATCCTTCTTTTTGTGTAAACCTTTTTGTGAGTTGATCCACTTTTTGTAAACCTTTTTATGAACTGTTTTACAAAACCTTACATATCTTTCCATGCGAATAATATTATTGAGTATTTGTAAGAATACAATTATAGTGGGTATGTTGGGGTTTTGTATACAAAATTTGTTACCACCTGGTCAAGGAGTAACATTTCCACAAGTTGAGTATGACAGTACCACTGATGTTAATTGTGATGTCTTGTAAACAAATATAATTGCGGGATCGCCCTCAATACTGTTCACTGTGACTTTTTATTTAAACTTGATTAAACTGGGATTCACTCACCAGTATTTCTTGCTGATAAAATGTTTTAAACACGTGTTACAGGTAACTTAGTGTGAAGCCAATAAAAGCCAGCTGGACAGCACTGAGACTTGGAAAAGTGGCAATAAAGTTACCTAAAATAAAATAGATGTTTTTATTAAATAAAATAGGGTTTATTCCTATGAAAACGTATGTACTTTGAACTTGGGTTTCATCCCATTTGTTTAATATTATAAAATATGGTGGTTTTACTCTGATAAACATTTCCTAACTACGGTCCTGATGTAAATTCCGCTGCAAGACTAAATAAAACTGATACCACCAAAACTCTGAGATCACGTCCGCCCGTTCCCGGGGATCAGGGATTGGGGGTTGTGACAACATGCATTAGCTTTGAGACAAAAAAGAGTTTTTTTTCGTTATTTTCGTTCAAAATGAGGTCACGTATATTTATACTAGTAACGTATGAATAGTGGCATATAGGATTTTTCTTTAAAAGAAGATTATAGAATAAACGGTAGATTTCTAGTTTCTCTATTCTAGTTCTTAAAATTGTATGCAATAACATCATCAAAATTTAGGCGGATCATTACATTGACATATCAACCGAATTCTGAAACCTCCTAACTAAAAGGCATTAACATCTACCAAGGTGCTGTTTGTTTTTTCAGAGGTAAGGCGTCTGTAGTCTGCGGACTACATCTGCAGACATCTTTAGCAGAAGAGGTGGACCAAACCTTTGCAGTCTGCAAGAAGAAGACTATTTGTTTTTTTTAACTTCTGCAAGAACAATTGATTCACTGAAAACAACAAGACCAATCGATTTGCATAAACAACAAGAAGAATCGATTCACTCAAAACAACATAACAATGAACAAAATTGAATTGGGGGCAATTTCTATGAAAAGAAAAACATAACAAAAACATAACAAGAAAAACATTTCCTGGTGTTGAAGGGCGACAACGCTGGAGGACTGCGGTGGAAGGAGGAGGCGGTGGTGGTGGTGGTGGAAGGAGGTGGTTGTTGTGGAATGAGGCGATGGCAGGCGTAGGCGGTTGTGGAAAGTGGCTGTAGTGGAAGGTGGATGAGGCGGCAACTGGAGTGGTGGAGGAGAAGAAGGAGGTGTGCTAGGGTTTGTGTTTTGTATATGTGATGTTAGGCAAAAAGAAAGGGAAGAAGAGGTTAGAAGAGGTGAAAAACCCCTTTCCCACATCTGTACCAAAAAGAGGTCATGCAGACCTTTTTAAATGAAATGTCTTCTAGAAAACAAACAATATGCAGACTCAAACGCCTGCGCATGGTCTGCGTGATGAATACATAAGAGGAGAAGAAGAGTTTTTCAAGAAAAAACAAACACCCCCTCCCCCCACCCCCCCAAATAGGTTAACCCCACATTGACATATCAACCCAATTTTACAAGTATGATTTTAATACTTGGTTAAACTTATAAACTACTCTGATCAAACTTATAATAAAGGATTCTAACTGATGTTACGTGATATTTTCTCCTTTAACCAATAAATTTTTACTTATATTTTAGACAAAATTGCAGAAAACAACCTTTATGTATACCCCAAACTGCACTTTATACCTTTCACTATGAAATCCGCCAAAACCAACCTTTACGTTCATGTTTCGTTACACCCTATAACCTTTAGCACTAACCACGTCAAAAAGTTCAGTTAAATGGACTCACATGCCTTGCATGTGAGGGCATTTAAGTCTTTTACTAAAATTCATTTAAAACATTGTGGTATTAATTTAAAAAAAATCAGTTAAGGGGTATTTTGGTAATTTAACTATACTAAAATTAAAAAAAAAACCTAAATCAATATTCACCATTTATACACATCATCATCATCTGAAATCTTCATCAACATCATCTTCTTCATAAAAAGTCTTATAAACCCTAGAATTTCAAGACACCATGTCTCCTTCAAATCTTAATGAAATCAAGCAATTCTTGGGTGCAAATTGTGTAACTTTTCAAGACGAACAAAACCCATTGAACAGAATTTCGAAATTCATCATAGTTTGGGAGATTTATGCAGTTGCAGGTGGGGCAGGACACGGTGGCGGAGGAGCGGTGGACGACGGCCACTTCAAGATCAAGATGAAGAACATAATAGTTTTCTGCAATTTTGTCATATTTTTATTTGTATTAAACACACCCATGGTCTAAATATATTACACAACAGAGTATTTTAAATCAAAACAACAATTTTACAAATATTGTCAATTATAAGAATCTATTAGGCTTCTCTGCCTCTTTTAATCTTGGAAATCTTCACTGCAACCGCCACATACACCTTATCCATGGTTACCTCTGCAACCATAAAAAGCTTCCTTCTCCATTGCTTCTTGAATGCCAAAACTCCAATAATACCCCAAAAACCTGTTGCAAATCCACACGTTATGTCCAAGTAAAACCATACATTCCATAGCCCATTAGCCTTTTTGTATTTGTTCTTGCTTGTTGTAGCTGGTGGGTTTTCAGGATTGGAACAATTATTTGGCAGAGGTGCATCACAGAGATCCCTGTTACCAGCATATATTGATGGGTCGGTAAGTGTCTGCAGTTGTTTTCCGGTTGGAATTCTTCATGACAGTTTGTTGTGTGACAGATTCATTGAGCTCAAAACGTTTAAAGCAGCCATGCTTGGAGGGATCGTCCCGCTTAGTTGGTTGTCTGAGAAGTCAAGAGATGCTAACGCCTTCATGTTTCCGATGCTATCTGGAATACTCCCACTCAGGTGATTATGAGACAAATTGAGACCCATCAATGAAGCAAGTGCAGTTAGCATAAGAGAGTGGTGTGATTACAGACAAATCTGGTGTGATTACAGATCTAACCCCCACAAAAGAAATGATTTTGAATAGTGGTATTAACAGTTAAAGCTCTTCCTAATTAAAATCTGATTTAATTATTTATTTAAATATATTATTCAAAGGAAAAGACATATATGCCCTCACATGCATCGCACATGGGGCAACTTAACTGACTTTTTTGAATAGGTTTGGTGTAAAGGTTGTGATGTGTAACAAAACATGAACGTAAAGGTTGGATTTTGGCGGATTTTATAGTGAAAGGTATAAAGTGCAGTTGGGGGTATACATAAAGGTTGTTTTATGCAATTTTGTCTATATTTTATTTTAATTTTAACCAAAAAAAAACCAAAACCAACTAGCACTTAGTGGGTGTTTGGGATTCCTTTTCAAAAGTCCTTTTAGCCCAAAAATCCTTCTGAGAAGGAGAAGGAATCCCAAACATCATCTCAGAAGTCCTTGAGAAAAGGAATCCCAAACACCATAAAATAAGTTCTTCTAGCTCCAATTATGCCTTCCTCCGATAAGTCAAAAGGGAGAAGTAAGAATTTCTTGCTTATTGTTTTGAAAAGGACTCTTGAAGAAGGAGAAATGGAGAAGGAATCCCAAACACGCCCTTAAACTGAAAACCATAAAAATAATTCACTTAAACCATTTTTACATACCAAGCAAAAATTGCTCGATTGATCCGCCGTTAATACATCCCACCTACTCCATGATTCAACAATGACGCACACCTAAATTTTGGTCCCAAATTAGTACCACCCACCAAGATCAATCACTTCCCCAATATTACTACTCACTATCCTTGCAAATTATTGAACTTTTCACTACCAATTGCTTAATTCAGCAATCTCACTGAACCAATAACCCTCTCTACCATCAATCTTACCCCAAATCTCAAAACCCCATGTGCATGTAACATTGTAACAACAACCCACATCTCAAAACAGAGTCTTGATTCAATCCCCATTAGGGTTTTTCTCAATTTCAACAATCATGGCTTCTTTGATGCTTTCTGGACCTCAAAATCTTGCCTTTTCCCCAAAAGGGTTAGGGTTTAAGAACCCTGATTTGAAATGTAGGAGCTTTAGTTTCCCCAAATCCAATTTGATTGGTAAAAGTTGTAATCTTGGAGCTAAAACCCTAATGGTACCCAGATGTAGTGTGTCTGTATCAAGGCCTGCTTCACAGCCAAGATTTATACAGCATAAGAAAGAGGCTTTTTGGTTTTATAGGTTTTTGTCAATTGTGTATGATCATGTGATAAACCCTGGGCATTGGACTGAGGACATGAGGGATGATGCACTCGAACCGGCGGAACTCGATAACCGGGATTTGGTTGTGGTGGATGTTGGTGGGGGTACAGGGTTTACTACTTTGGGGATTGTGGAACATGTTGATGCTAAGAATGTGACCATTTTGGATCAGTCTCCTCATCAGCTTGCTAAAGCTAAGGAGAAGGTGGCTTTGAAGGAGTGCAGGATTATCGAGGGGGATGCCGAGGATCTTCCGTTTGAAACGGATTATGCGGATCGATATGTGTCGGCTGGAAGGTATTGGTTTTTTAAGTTTGTGGCTTTTTAGATAAAATGTTACATGCATTCTCTATGTGAAGTTATTGGTTTGATTTAGGAGGTGTTAATAGTGTATGGATGTTTGGATGTGTGTTTTGAAATAATCATTTTGCTTCTCTTAATTTGATTATATTGACCCTAAATAATAAGAAATACCGAAACATGATCACTTTTACCAACACGTGCAAAATTGATTATTGTGACTTGATGTGAACATTGATCCAAACACATCCTTAGACACTTGACAAGTTGAGGCCTTAAAAGGGCCACTGATGAAATACCATGTTTGGAACTATGTAGTTAATATCGTGATATATCACCCATACATCGGTTATCGGCTATGTAGCACGGGGACGGCTTGGAGCCATGAGTACCCGTCCCGGGGACGGAAACACGACGGAAACGCCATGGGGACGTCCCCCAAACGTTCCCGTGCTACATAGGTTATCGGCCCCCTTGTGAGATATCGGTGCAAAATATCACATATAATATCGGTACCAATATTATCTGCGATATTGACCGATATTTGGCCAGACCAATATATCACCGATTTTTCCGATATCAGTACCTTACTACCTTTCTTCTTAGTTCTAGCATTCGTCTTTCAATTATCAGTGTTCTAAGTCTTGCTACAATTGTTAGTGTTTTGCAAGTTGCAAAAGGTTAAATGGTAGGAGAGTATACTGAATTGTTAGTGTTAAATTGCTATAATATAAATTCAGCATGATATTAAAATTACCGATATCCCACCGTGATTACCGATATCTCAAATATCGGTCGTTGACCGATATCCGATTTTTTACCGCATTACCTGCCTAGGTTTGGAAGTTAATTTACTCCAGGATTTAGAGAAGAACGTAATGCTAGGAAATACGTGATATCCCGAAAGAATCATTTATGTCCCGAAAGATAAACTGTAGGCATGAATGTTTTGTTTCTAATTATACACTTACTTTGCATACATGTATGTATTGTATGCCCCGAGAGGTAGATTGTATATGGTTTTGACACGAGTTTCAAAAAGAGTTTGTTACTTGATTTCAGTAGACTATGGGGCGTGACATAAGTAAGTCCCCGGTAATTTGTATTTTAGTGTGCATCTAAGTAGCACTGGAACGGGTACAGGATCGGGGTACGGAGACGATACGGGAACAAGGAACGGCAAAACTCAAAATTCCAAGATACGGGTACGGCAATAAAAAATATAAAAAAATAAAAATACATTAAACAAATTCCAAAAATACTACATCTTCCAAAGGTAATTAATTATCAATAATCAAATCATTTTCAAATTCCGGTTCATCTAGTGTGAGATCGGCAATCGATAGAGAATTAGAGATGATAAGACTTGAGAGTTTAGAGATTAGAGAAGCCGAATATGATAGGTCTATTTATTTAATGGCCGGTTGTGGAATTTGAAAGGGTAAAAACCCTAAAAATAAATGGAAACGGGCTGGATACTTCTACCAGATACGTCCCCGACATTGGAAACGTTTAGGAAACGTCCCCGACGAGTACCCATGGTGTTTCCGTCCCCGACAAGTACCCGAGACGGGTACGGCCACATAAATGGAGTCCCCGTGCTACATAGGTGTGCATGCATTACAACCTCATAACATGTCTAGCCAAACTCCCTATATTCAACTGAAGAATGTTAACTTAAATCATTTGGAAAAAAAAAACAAATTAAAGTATAGGTGGCAATCTTGTCCCATTTGCTTACCAAATTAAGATTTGTTTTTTCTCTCTACTTTGTAGCAGCTAAAACAAATAGCTTAAAAGGAAATGGGACAAATGGGTCACTTTCATGATGGTTTCTTTTCAATGCATAAAATTTCCTGTATTATATTGTTCAAAAGATTAAATTATTATTGATATATAATATATTATAAGCTATGCAATTATATAGGACACATCAGCTATTTATAAACTCTTTGGAAAAATAGTTGTTTTGGGTCAACCAAACCCTGCCTGACCTGTAAAAAATGACCTGTTTGACCTGAATCTTTTTTGGCTCGTTACCCAGCCTCCCCGTTATGCCACCTCTCAATTAAAATTTGTGTTGGAATAAACCTTAGTTACATTATGTGTATATTGAGCCATGAATCCATGATTTTGTAACTAACGTTTATTCCAACACAAATTTTAATAAAAAAAGTTTATAAATTAATTAATGTGTCGAATAAAAAAAAGTTTATAAATAATGTAATTAATTTATAACACATTAATTGTTTATAAACTTTTTTTATTGGACATATTTGTTTCGGGTCAACCAAACCCCGCCTGACCTATAAAATGACCCGTTTGACCTGAACTGATTTGACCCGTTAAACTGTCCATTAATGTAGTTCAGTTATTGAATTTGTATATAGAGCCATGATTTTGTATCCTTATGGACTTTATGACCATTTTTCACAGCATTGAGTACTGGCCCGACCCACAACGAGGCATCAAAGAAGCATACAGGGTTATAAAGAAAGGAGGGAAGGCTTGTTTAATCGGTCCTGTTTATCCAACATTTTGGTTGTCTCGTTTCTTTGCCGACATGTGGATGTTGTTTCCAAAGGAAGAAGAATATATTGAGTGGTTTGAAAAGGCGGGGTTTAAAGATGTGCAGATTAAGAGGATTGGCCCACAATGGTATCGTGGGGTCCGTCGCCATGGTCTCATCATGGGATGCTCTGTTACAGGTGTCAAACCCACCTCCGGGGATTCTCCATTGCAGGTAATGTTTTTTTTTCTCGTTAGTAATAATGATATGATTACTATGCAGTTTTATGGAGATAAATTATTAGAGGTGCTAAAGTGGGCGGGCGGGTAACATTTGTTTGGGTATGACGGGTATTTTTTGGTACGTGGGTTGGGTTAACCACAAGCACTCTTTATCCAAAAATATTATTATTTTTAGACCGGTAGTGTGTCATATATAATTAAAAATATAAAAACAACAAAAATATGAATACCGATATATTCTTTTAAAATTCAGTAATTTTTTAGGTTTTATGCATAAAAAAGTAAAAAACACACGTTGGGCTACTTTCGACCCGTTTGACTTATTTTCTTTTTAGCTTGTTTAATTTTATCCATTAGAGATAAAATGTAACCTGACTTGGCCCAATGATAAGTAAATGGGCCAAGATAGTCACGTCTGATTATGAGTAACATAAGGTTCGTTGGAGTTGACATTGAAGGCAATTTATGGATACACATCAACTTTGAAGTCGAGTAATTCGTTCTTAAGGGGTGTTTGGGTGTGCATTTCTCAAGGATGTGCGTCTAATAACCCTTTTCTGCAAAACGGGTTGTTATTGGGTCATAGCTATGAATGAAATAAGTCAAATGGTTAAAAACTTAGCCCAAAGCATAGTCAACTAGTCATTCACATGTCTAGAACTCCTTAAATTTCTCATATTAGGAAAACCCAAATTTTTTTAATAATAATTCTCAATATCATGGTTTAAAGTTAATTATTTACAAATATCAAAAAAGAAAGTGATTGTGAGTCAACCAATCTGACTTGTAATTCATCTGTTTCAACCCGTTACATAACTTGTCCAACCGACTCATTTTGCCATCCATTTTAAATAAAATCATTGCCGTTTAGAGTTCATTAATTTTGTATTTATGATTTATGTAATTTTTGTTGCAGCTTGGTCCAAAAGTAGAGGACGTAGAAAAGCCTGTAAACCCATTTGTATTCCTTTTACGGTTCCTTCTTGGAGCCTCGGCTGGAGTCTACTATGTACTAGTTCCTGTCTACATGTGGCTCAAGGACCAGATTGTGCCGAAAGGTCAACCAATATGAGAGATTAAGAGACCCATATGGTGCAGAGGCGGTTATGACGGTTTTTAGCTTGTGTGCACTGTTATTTGGTCTTTATGTTCACAACTTTAATGTTGAAATCATAATCTGCAACTGCAGAACCTAGATATTTAGCCCCTTGTCTTGGAGATGTGGAACAGTTTGGTATGTGTTGTGGGTTCTCTAGAGTTATATTTATTTTGTTACTCTGATCTACTTCCGAGCAATTCGCTTAACAACATTCTTTTTTCTCTGAGTTGGGGCAGCACATATCCAACTTAGCTGAACCATAACCGAAATAACTGACTTAACAACATTCTCTTTTCTCTGAGTTGGTCCCATCCTTGCTGACTGTTTGTGGCGGCAGAGGAGGGTTGATAGAATCTGGAAATTGAAAAATTTGATTGCTGAAAGAACGATAACAAATAGCCACATTCGAGATGGGCTTGATCTCCAATTTTAAGGTAAGAACCCTAATTTAGATAAACAAAACATTGACTAAAAATTCTAACTAGAATAGAAGATATAAATAAGCATTATTAGAGATAATAACTTGCCCTAAACATCAGCCACTCATTTACCCACTCCAATAACTGTTTTGACCAAGCTCTGGGTCGTATCAATACTACTCGCTAGGAAAACCGACTTGTCCTCAAGTGAGTAAGAAAAGAATTCGTGTGCCAAGCAATAAGCCATTCGATTGGAGGTTGATAGACAATTTTTTTGTGCTTCGAATCTTTAAACGACCCTACCAAATTAGCTTCCAAGGGCTTCTGAAGTGAAGAAACCGCACCACTTTTAAACCTCAGATCTGTTTTGAATTCTAGAGCGGCTGTTGTTGCCAATCGATTCGTCGAAGCTTTACCACCCGTTGATTTGTGAGCAATTTGTATGATGCGTGCCATATTTCTAGGGTATACGTTCACATCTGGTTAAGAGCGTCAAACCTTTTGAATCTGAGAATCCGGATAGGCCCTAGGTTCTGACCTATCGTCAGCAACACTAGAATTGTTGCAAGAAGGTACACCCTCAGGCTCCTTGTTATCCATCCAAGCCTTTTTTTATTGCTGCAACATCTTCCTTCAATTGGCACACTATGGGATCGAGTCAGGATGCAATTGTGGCTAATTGGGCAGCGAGAACATCTTCAGATAGGGTTTGTGATTGGGCTGTTACTCCCAATCAGATTTCGAAATCAAGAATTTGCAAACTCAAGTTGATAAGATTTGATATGGCGATTGAATTGGTTTCCCGATTTCAGAAATTGATCAGAAATATGAAATTGGTTTCCGATTTCAGAAAAAGAGATTGGATATCTGAAATTTATTCCAATTTTAGAAAAATATTTCGTATGTGAATTTGATTTCCTAGCAATGGAACCTGACGACGGGGCCCACTGGTAGCCCAGTGAACACGTCTTGGGCTTCCATCATTTGGGCCGATTCATGAGCCCACACCAAATCCTTTCTCTTAAGGAAGAGACTGTAAGAAAAGGCGGGAAAGAAATCTCTGCTTCTCATTAATTACTTGACAGAGAGAGATAAAGAAATCACTGGAAAAAGGTACATGCAGCTGGCCTCATTAAATGAAGCTAGAAATCTTACCGTTGGGGCTTAGACACGTGTCTGAGTTCTCCTAGGCCTGCACAGAACCGTTAGATGGTCATTGTAAGAGTTCCCGATGAAGATAAGCTATTCCCTTTATATAAGGAAGGCAAGTTAACTGAAAAGAGGACACAAGAACCTCTCTCATTTAATGTACAAGCACTACATTTATTCCGACAACCTCGGACCTCATTTACTCCACACATTATACTGAATTCACACCAAGGAGAATATTCCGGCGATTATTCTCGTCGGAATAAGCTTCTTGATGTGTGTAAAATGCAACATATAAATTACATCAAATGAGGCATAAAACTAACCATTTTTAAGTACTAATGTTGGAAAAAGAGTGTTTTTGTCTTCCTTTTGTATTTTCAGAATTAAATAAGCTCAAATTCACAAAAGAAGCAAAAAGACAGCTAAATCTAACATAAATACAAGAAAAGGAACATAAGTGGACAGCCCGACCCCTCAACGGCATCTTCCCAAGCAAAATAGAGAAGGCAGAAGGCTGAACACGCCTCGTGCTCAGCCAGCACGGGGCCGTGCCCAAGAAGCAGCAGAAAAGACAAACCTATAGAAGCTTCTATTGCCCACCACGGGCCGTGTCCAGTGAACACGGGGGCGTGGCGAAAGTACAGCAGGCGCATTAATTGTAATTGCGAATTACAATTAATGAAGAGAGAGAGTGTCAGACAGGCACGGGGGCGTGTCCAGCGGACACGGGGCCGTGCCCAGCCTTCTGTTCAGCCTATAAATAGGAGTGCTTGGTTTCATTTCAACTCATCCCTTGGCACACCACCTCTCTCACACTTCATCCACCACCCACCACCATCACAACACCATCATCCACCACCATCATCCATTGTCCATCGTAGAGTGTGTGAGTCGTCTCGGGATCCAAGATTGATCGTAAGAGTTCTTGACAATCAAGGCCATGTTTGCCTAAGTCTCTTACATCACTTGGTGAAGACAAAGTGTCTAGTATAATACTTTTTTATTTATAATCTTTTGCACTTTTTATTTGGTTTTGTATTAATGACTTTAATAACTAGTTACTTATGTTGAAGGTGATCTTTCCTTATCGTTTGTCCGTGGTGTCTTGGCATTATTTTACTGTCTATATAAAATAAAAGATTTTCACCATTCATATCTCCACGGTCTATATGGAGGTATGTTGGCTACCTGGTTGGGGGTTAAGGGAACGGTTTGGTAAAGGTCTTACCATTGTTCAGCGTTTATAGGTCCTGCAATGGACCTGGGTCAAATTTAGTAGGACCTCCTTCAATGCTTCACGATATTGGATGGCGGGGGTCCAAACTCTTTGATCCCCTCATAAGTTAACTACTATTAATACTATAACCCGGCTATTTAGGACTGTATCCCTGCTGACTCAGACTACTTAGCCGAGGGTAACGTCACCGCCAAAAGCGGGGCCTACCATAATTTGCATTAATAACTTAATTAATTATCTTCCAATAATCCACCCTTTTAGGATTGTATCCTTGCTGACTCAAACTACTGGGGTGAGGGTAACGTCACCTTCAAAAGAGGGGCCTACTACAATAACTAAGATAATCTCTTAATTATGTGCAAAAGTGCGGAAATAATCAAAGGTTACACTAGATACGAGTCGGAACCAAGTGATTCATCTTGTCTATCTGTTTTTATTTTTATTTTTATTTTCAGCATTTTAGTTAGTTTTTATTTTTCTTAGTTTAAAACATCTTTCTAAACTTTTTATTTTGATTAGACGTTGAGGATAAACCGGTACTAAAAGCTCTTGTGTCCTTGGACGACCTCGGTATCTTGCCAACACTATACTACGCTCACGATGGGTGCACTTGCCCATATGTGTGTTTAGTGTTAGTAAAATATCGTGTTTTATAAATTTAAAACTTGGCTAAAAATAAGTGTTAAAGGGGCTTAAAATATACACCTAATATATATAACACTTCACACGCATCAAGTTTTTGGCCCCGTTGCCGGGGACACAAGGATTTTAAGAAAGTTAGGAATCAACGGCCTAATCATATTTTTATTTTTCTTTTTAATTTTTTAGGATTTTCTTAGTTTTTCAGTTTCTGCAGAACTCAGCACGGGCCGTGCCTGGTCAGACACGGGCCGTGCCCAGCATCATCACTGGCAGTTTTTATTTTTCTGAGTTACAGAGAGCTGAGCACGGGGCCGTGTCGGTGCAACACGGGGTCGTGTCTAACTCCCAGTAACTGGGATCCAGAAAACAATTACTGTACCTCTGACCACGGGCCGTGTTCACTGAGCACGGGGCCGTGGTGAACATTCTGACCAACGTTCTTTTCTGTTTTTATTGCAGGACTTGGAACCTAGGCGCCACATTTGAACCTCCTACGTAGTGCATGAGCTCCAGTTCTAGTAGAGACATAAAAGAACCTTTAGAAGAACCCGAACGCTTTCTCAGAAAAAGACTTAAGGCTAAAAATCAAGAGAAAGTTTTGGGGGACCCACTTCCAATGGCGGACCAACGTACCCTCATGGATTACCTACGGCCCACAGTAGGCAATCTCGGCGCCGCTATCAATGCACCGAATGTCGAAGCCAACAACTTCGAACTTCGGCCGCATTTGATACAAATGCTCCAAAACTCCGCAACCTTCCATGGGCTTGCGGACGAGGATCCCCATCTACATATTACTAATTTCTTGGAAATATGTGACACTTTTCGGATCAATGGAGCATCAAACGACGCCATTCGCCTTAGGATGTTTCCATTTTCACTAAAAGACCGAGCTAAGGCTTGGCTCAACACCCTCCCAGTTGGCTTGGTAAACACCTGGGATGAACTAGCCCAAAAGTTTCTATATAAGTATTTCCCTCCTGCTAAAACGGCTAAACTAATGACTGAAATTAATACATACTCACAAGAGGATGGGGAATCCTTATATGAAACTTGGGAAAGGTTCAAGGAGCTTCTAAGAAAGTGTCCTCATCACGGTCTAGCGGTATGGCAACAAGTATCCACTTTCTACAACGGATTGTTGCCACACACAAGACAAACACTTGATTCAAGCTCCGGGGGACTTTTAGGTAATCGTCGCCCAAATGAAATATATAATCAAATTGAGGAAATTGCTCAAACCAATTTTCAATGGCACACTCCCCGAGGTAATAAATCTATTGCCCCGGGCGCCCATAAGGTTGATGAAAGCACCTCTTTACAAGCCCAAATCGAGGCCCTCTCTTCGAAAATCAAAAAGCTAGAAATGACAAAAACGGCCTCGGTTATGGCTTGTGAAGGGTGTGGTGGGTCACATGAAAATTGGAGTTGTATGAAAGAATTAGATGAACAAGCGGAAACGGTAAACTACATTGATAATAGACCTAGGCCGTCGGGTCCTCCAACGGGTACCTACAACCAAGGATGGCGTAACCACCCAAATCTTGGTTGGAGAGATCCCGGCAATAGTAGTAACCAACAAAACCAACGAACTAATTTTCAACAACCACAAAATTTCTCTCAACAACAAGGTGGAAGAGAAAGGCTTGAAGATACCCTATCTCGCCTCATCTCCGACACCGAAAAGAAAAACTCGGATCGATTTCAACAATTGGAATCGAATTTTAGAAATCAACAAGCTAGCATTCAAAACGTTGAAAAACAATTAAATCAACTAGCTCAAAATTTCTCCGAGAGACCACAAGGCGCGTTACCAAGTAATACCGAAACCAACTCAAAGGCGCAAGTACACCTCATTACGTTGAGAAACCGAACCGTGGGTCCCGAGGATGAGCCCTTGCCACCAATTGAAGGAAGTCAGCGCCAGAGCATTACTTCACCCACACCTCAACCAGAAAAGGCTCCTTCAACAAATCAAGAGGCCACCAAGACTCATCCAATTCCGTACCCCGGTAGGTTAAATCGTCAAAAGACCGATGAGCAATTCGCAAAGTTCGAAAGTTTACTAAAACAATTGCATGTTAATATTCCTTTTATTGAGGTCCTAACCCAAATGCCTAAATATGCAAAATTCATGAGGGATTTCCTCACTCACAAAAGGAAAATTGAATCATTGCAATTAGTTAACTTAGGCGAAGAATGCTCCGCCTTAGTACTCAACAAACTTCCACAAAAGAAAATCGATCCCGGAAGCTTCACAATTCCTTGCTCGATTGGGGAGTCTCCCGTTCGTAATGCATTAGCCGATCTTGGGGCTAGCATTAACCTCATGCCCACATCGATGTTCAAACGACTCGGCCTAGGAACAACAAGCCCTACAAAGATGAGCATACAACTCGCCGACAGATCCGTCAAATTTCCACAAGGTGTCGCTGAAAATCTATTGGTAAAAGTTGACAACTTCGTTTTCCCAATCGACTTTGTCATCCTAGACATGGAAGAAGACACCGATGTCCCTCTCATCCTCGGGAGGCCCTTTCTAGCCACCGCTCAAGCGGTGGTAGACATGAATGACGGAACGTTAACATTGAAGTTTGGGGATAAGGAGGTGAAGTTTGAATGTGGAAAAAGAATTGAGGACGAACACCCAGTCAACTACATGAAGGTCATAGACTCAAGCTTGGATGACGCTCTCCGACGGTGTAACATGGGATGCAATACATCCCACTTGGGTGACATATGACCGGCTTTGGGTCTAGCCAAGGACCCTTATAAACGTGGCGCACCACGGAGGCATTCCGCGGAACTATCCTTAGTTTAATTTAGATAAATTTTTATGTTTTCTAGTTAGTTTTAATTTTCAGGAATAAAACACACTCATGGTGGTAAAGGATGAAAAGGGGAACGAGAAAAATGACCTCATGAACAAGAACAAGGCAACCCGACATCAATCTCTCCATTACAGAAGGTTCAACACGGGCCGTGTCCAACCAACACGGCCCCGTGCTGAACCCCCTGCAGAAAAATGCCCAGTTCAGGTAACTGGACACGGGCCGTGTTCACCAGACACGCCCCCGTGTCCAGGCTTCTGTTTCTTTTCTTTAATTTTTGTTACTGGCACCTGAACACGGGGCCGTGTCCGGTCCCCACGGGGTCGTGTCCAGACTGCCAGCAACATAAATTTTTGCTTTTAACACCATTTTACACATCTAATCAACCTAAAAATTTATTTTTGGGACACATTGAGGACACTGTGTAATTTAAGTGTGGGGGGGGGGGGGGATGCTAAAACCTTGAAATTTTGCAAGTCCTAATAACAAGCCTTACACAAAACTCTATTGGAATCGCTAAACACCCCAAATTTTTTCAAAAATTTTCATTTTTTTACTTGTCTAAAGTTTAAGTTTGGAATCATAAGATTAATAAGGTTATATTTTTACAAATTTACAACCGAAAGCGTCGTGATAACAAGAACCAACATAAGAAAATTATGAAACGGCATGACAAGCTTAGTTAAAATTTGATTATATATACTTGATCACATAAAAACCCATTCCCACAAAAGTGAGTTTTGAGCCTTTATTGAGCATACAAATTTACATCTTTAGACTAAATGCTCATTTTTCGTTTCTTGTGTGAATAGCCGCTTGGTTCTTACGACTCTAGAACTTGCCATGACGATACATTCCCGGTCCTTATCAACTTAAACCCGAGTAAGTAAATGATAGAGGCATTAGGACTAACTTTTTTTTTCTTCTACACCATTATTTTTTTTTACCACCTACCCAAAATCCCCCTAGTTAGCCCCTTTGAGCCTAAACCTTTTCATTTCATAACCCAAACCAAACACCCTTTTACCCACCAAAACCTTTTTCATTTTTAACCCTTTGCTTTAGTAACAAGTTCGGTTTTTTCGTATGATCGTTCAAAAAAAAAATGTGTTGATGATGAAGCAAAAGAAAATAAACAAACAAGTTCATCAAAAATAACTTTGTTTGAATAATAGCTTCATCAAAATAAAAAGTTACAAAAATAGAAAGTCCTACGAAAACCGACACTTGTTACGCTTTTTCACCCTTTTTCTACTAACCACTAACCCAACCACCTACCTTTAACCCAAGCCTAACCCTTCACCCGCAAAGTCCTCTTGATATTTACAAAGGTATAAAAGTTAAAAAGGAGGAAGATTGATTGCTTGGCAAGCCTATGGTAGGAATAAGTTCCATGCCGCTCTCGAGTGATTCACTAAAAATACACCTTCGGCCGAGTGTGAGTGATTTCTCCCGTGAGGTATGTGAACTTGTATATAAATGGAATTTTAAAAAAGGCATGTTATGCCCAAATAAGTAATTTCTCCTATGAAACGTTCTAAACAAATCATAACGAATAGGATTGTAAATAGATAAAAATAAAACCCAAAAAGATCTTGGATTCCCAACACTCTACGACAAGCCCAAAACCTTCTCTTCTACCCATTCCATTTGGGAGTGTAAGCCACATATTAAAGAGTTTTGCTTGAGGACAAGCAAAAGTTCAAGTGTGGGGGTATTTGATGTGTGTAAAATGCAACATATAAATTACATCAAATGAGGCATAAAACTAACCCTTTTTAAGTACTAATGTTGGAAAAAGAGTGTTTTTGTCTTCCTTTTGTATTTTTATGATTAAATGAGCTCAAATTCACAAAAGAAGCAAAAAGACAGCTAAATCTAACATAAATACAAGAAAAGGAACATAAGTGGACTGCCCGACCCCTCAACGGCATCTTCCCAAGAAAAATAGAGAAGGCAGAAGGCTGAACACGCCCCGTGCTCAGCCAGCACGGGGCCGTGCCCAAGAAGCAGCAGAAAAGACAAACCTATAGAAGCTTCTATTGCCCACCACGGGCCGTGTCCAGTGAACACGGGGGCGTGGCGAAAGTACAGCAGGCGCATTAATTGTAATTGCGAATTACAATTAATGAAGAGAGAGAGTGTCAGACAGGCACGGGGGCGTGTCCAGCGGACACGGGGCCGTGCCCAGCCTTCTGTTCAGCCTATAAATAGGAGTGCTTGGTTTCATTTCAACTCATCCCTTGGCACACCACCTCTCTCACACTTCATCCACCACCCACCACCATCACAACACCATCATCCACCACCATCATCCATTGTCCATCGTAGAGTGTGTGAGTTGTCTCGGGATCCAAGATTGATCGTAAGAGTTCTTGACAATCAAGGCCATGTTTGCCTAAGTCTCTTACATCACTTGGTGAAGACAAAGTGTCTAGTATAATACTTTTTTATTTATAATCTTTTGCACTTTTTATTTGGTTTTGTATTAATGACTTTAATAACTAGTTACTTATGTTGAAGGTGATCTTTCCTTATCGTTTGTCCGTGGTGTCTTGGCATTATTTTACTGTCTATATAAAATAAAAGATTTTCACCATTCATATCTCCACGGTCTATATGGAGGTATGTTGGCTACCTGGTCGGGGGTTAAGGGAATGGTTTGGTAAAGGTCTTGCCATTGTTCAGCGTTTAGAGGTCCTGCAATGGACCTGGGTCAAATTTAGTAGGACCTCCTTCAATGCTTCACGGTATTGGATGGCGGGGGTCCAAACTCTTTGATCCCCTCATAAGTTAACTACTATTAATACTATAACCCGGCTATTTAGGACTGTATCCCTGCTGACTCAGACTACTTAGCCGAGGGTAACGTCACCGCCAAAAGCGGGGCCTACCATAATTTGCATTAATAACTTAATTAATTATCTTCCAATAATCCACCCTTTTAGGATTGTATCCTTGCTGACTCAAACTACTGGGGTGAGGGTAACGTCACCTTCAAAAGAGGGGCCTACTACAATAACTAAGATAATCTCTTAATTATGTGCAAAAGTGCGGAAATAATCAAAGGTTACACTAGATACGAGTCGGAACCAAGTGATTCATCTTGTCTATCTGTTTTTATTTTTATTTTTATTTTCAGCATTTTAGTTAGTTTTTATTTTTCTTAGTTTAAAACATCTTTCTAAACTTTTTATTTTGATTAGACGTTGAGGATAAACCGGTACTAAAAGCTCTTGTGTCCTTGGACGACCTCGGTATCTTGCCAACACTATACTACGCTCACGATTGGTGCACTTGCCCATATGTGTGTTTAGTGTTAGTAAAATATCGTGTTTTATAAATTTAAAACTTGGCTAAAAATAAGTGTTAAAGGGGCTTAAAATATACACCTAATATATATAACACTTTACACGCATCACTTCTCGTTTTCTCCGGCAAGTTTACTTATGCTCACACCGGAGCTTGGTCACGGATTCCCCCTCCGGGGTCCTCCGTGGTGAAGCTAACGGTTTTCTCACTTGTAGGACAGCAAGGCAGGATCTTTACAACGTTGACGAGGCCCATTGACCATCAACCAAGACTTGAGGACTCGACATTGGCGCCATCCGTGGGACACTAGTCCATCTAGTGATCCTTCTTAGAACCTGAAACGTTGTGAAAGGTCACTACCCATCTAAGCCGACATGGCTACACCGCCACCTCCAAACACCCAAACAGTAAAAACGATGCAGAGCACCAATGATGAAGTGACGATCGAAGATATCACACATGAAGAAGAAACTGAGAACAAGGTGGAGCCATCAGAGAAACGAGACACCATCACACCTGATTTCGTAGCCATACATTGGAACAGCTCAAGAAGCAGCTCGAAGACTTGGAAAGACGAGAAAGGCTAGAAAGTTTGAAGACTAGGCTTTCCTTTGACATGCCATCAAATAAAGAAGACACCGGCCCACGAGGAAAATATAACAACCCCGACCCCTTGGATGCTTTCAAGACAGCCCTGAGGTAGATGACACTAGAAGAGAGGGAAGAGTTGGTGAAAGGAAAGGATCAGAGGGGGAAGGATAAAGAAGGCCAGGATGATGGTGGGCTGAACAAACCCTACTTACCCAAGGATTTGGCTGAAGTCTCAAAGTTTACTAAGAGGATAGCCGAAACGCCTATGCCTCCAAATCTTAAGCCTCCATTGAACCTCAACAGGTACGATGGAACTAAAGATCCGGAGGATCACCTGCATGCTTTCAGGGGTGCTGGACAGGTGGGGCGATGGTCGATGGCCACCTGGTGCCACATGTTTGTTCAGACGTTGACTGAAGGAGCCAGACTCTGGTTTGACAGCCTCCCGGCCGGAAGTATAGACAGTTACGAAGAGCTGAGCGAGAAGTTCCTCGAAACTTCAGTCAACAGAGGAAAGTAATCAAGAACCTCAATGAGATCATCCATATTCGACAAAGAGACAACGAACGAGTGGACCAATACATGGAGAGATTCGTCAGAGAGCATGAACATCAAAGATGTTCCAGAGGTAATGAAGATTAGCAGCTTCATCAACGGGTTGAAGCATGCCCAACTGTGTGAGAAGCTAGGGGAAGAGTTCTCGACTACCTTTGATATAACAACCCTCCTAAAAATATTTTTGGACATCCTAAATGTCCCTAGATATACCCCGTACATGAAAACCGGACCCGTTATAGCCCCACACTTGTAAAAATCAACAAAAACTGAGTTTGGCAGTCTCTCACGGGCCGTGACAGAGACCTCTTGGTCTTTCACGGGGCGCGACTGCCTGGTTCTTATCCGGACACGTGGCGTGCCACGTGGAATCTGACTCAGCAAAGCTACCCCTTGACTCAGCAAAGCTATAAGTCGACACGTGGTCGCTCGCGGGCCGCGAAGGCCCTAGCCTTCTCTTTCGCGGGGCGCGACTAAGTGGTCCATCAGCCTATATAAGGGGGGCTTCAGCTCATTTGAATCCTCGTTCATTTCTGAATTCTCTCTCAAGCTTTCTAATAGTTAAACTTCTGCCTGAGCATAATACCTACTATATAGCGAAGCTTTGCCTCGTTGTAAGTACTATAACCCTGCTATTACCCTACACGATCGATTTAGAATGCCGTAATGCATGTCGGCTCTGCCCGACTCAGTCCTTGGAATTCTATCTCGTGTGTACACCCGATTGATTTAGAATTTCCGTAATGCATGTCGGCTCCGCCCGACTCAGTCACTGGAATTTCTGTCTCGAGTGTACGGTTAATTTAAATTGGGTTATTTTACTAATACGTGTGCATTATTTGGTTTACTAGATAATAATCAAGAGATTCTCAGGAAGCCTTGGAATTATCTAAACTTGCAAAGTGAGTAATCCTTTTTTTTATAAACTGTTTTTACAAAACCTCAATGTTTTAAATTATATTTCACAGTGATTGAGTATTTGTAATTCTACAATTATCGTCGGTATGTTGGGGTTTTGTATACAAAATTTGTTACTACAATGTGAGTAGTAGCATTACCACCAGTCATGGATTGACAGTACCGTGGGTGGTAATTAAGGTAGAATGGTAAACAAATGTAATTGTGAGATCGCCCTCAATGCTGTAAAATGATAAAACTTGTTTTGATTAAATTGGGATTCACTCACCAGTATTTCTTGCTGACAAAATGTTTTAAAACGCGTTTCAGGTAACATAATATGAAAGCCCAATAGAAGCCAGCTGGAGAGTATTGAAGGCTTGGGATAGTGGCTATAAAAGTTACCTAAATAAACAAGACATTTTGTTTTCAATAATTAGGGTTTATCCCTATCAATGTATTGTCAAATGAACTTGGGTTTTATCCCCATGAATTATTATTATAAAAAGTTTGGTGTTTTACTCTAATAAAAATATTTCCTCACTACGGTCCTGATGTATTCCGCTGCCAAATTAATAAACACCGATACCACCCGCTCTAAGTAGCTTGCGGCCGCCCGCTCCCAGGCAGGGGTCGGGGGTTGCGACAGAAGGTGGTATCAGACCTACATCCACTAATTTAAGCCAGAAAAGTGTTATGCTGACACTGGAATTCCAAAATTTTGTGTTAGGAAATAAATTATGTGATTAGGTGTTATGTGTTATTTGATTATTTATTAGTTTACAGTATGAGCGATCAAGGAACAGCGGACGCTTATCCTCATTTAGATAGTTCATAGAAAAATGAGGGAACATCATCCCAGCCTGATCCCTGAGGATATTCAGCCGATACCGAAGAGGGAATATTTATTTTTAAGGCACAATCGGAGGAACCTTTTACTACTAAGAAAAGAGGTTGGTTTAATAGAGGAGCTCATGAAAGGTGAAAAAGAATGAAAAAGTTGCAGCAACAGAGAGCCATAGTTAGAGCCAATAGGGAGGCGGATGCACAAATCTAGGAAGTAACCAGTAGACCACATTGGGAGGAAGAATTAGATAGACAGTTGGCCAATTTCCATATGTTAGCCACTACAGCCGTAGACAATGACCAAAACCAAGTAGCTGAACCTCCAGACCAACCGATGCTAGAATCCCACTCCGAAAACCAACTTTCGATACCTGCATTAACCCAGACGCATCACCTAGAATCCCAACTCCGCGTCCTCCAGGATATGATCGATGGTTTGATGACAATAGGTCATATTCGGCCTTATACCCTCCTGAAGAAGAACTAAAACCTTTAGAACCTGATCCATGGAAGGATATAGACAGGACATTTTTCGAAATGAATAGCGGAGACCCCTACGAGGAACCCATACCTCCACCTGAACCATTAGATCCACCAATGAGTTGACAATAGGTGCAGGAACTCCATCAGTATGGAGAAGATCTAGTGAATGAGGGGAATAGAATCCGACAGATAGGGGAATGATTAGTTTGGAAATACGATGAGAATGAAATGTAGTACTAGATGAACGGAACTTAGAAATTAATTAGATATACGTGTAATTTTGTACTATATATATATATATAAGTACGGATGCATAGTATTTTCCTTTCCAGTTATAATTTGTAATAGATGCCTATATATATGAACAAGAGTAAAAGTCGCAATGATCGACGTTTTTGACCAACTTGTTCGTGTGATTGTGTATAAATGATTGTATTCAATTCTATTTTTTGATAATTAATATCTGGTAAATGTCTACAATCCAGATGGACAACGAAGTAAATCAAGAAAACCAGGATAATGAGAATAATGGGAATCAAATAGATAATAGTGCCATTTGGCATATAGTGGCACAAGGAATTATAGATGCCATGCCATATATTATCAAAACTGTTAAAGAAGCAGATAAATCTGCAAATGGCAGTAAACGTCAACACACTGAACCAAGTCACAGTGTGAATAATGACAATGGACCTATTATCCAAGTTCCAATCCCTAAAAGAAGAAGAACCTCTCCATACGGTTGTTCTTTTAAAGAATTCTTGGCCTGCAAACCTATAGAATTCTCAGGCAATGAAGGAGCCATTGCAACCTTACGTTGGATAGAAAAGACAGAAGCAGTCATAAAAATAAGTAAATGCGCAGACGAAGATAAGATTATGTTTGCTTCTAATCTTTTAAAAAAATGCAGCCTTAGAATGGTGGAATACTATTCTCCAGTCTAAAGGAAGTGACATAGTTTATAATATGGAATGGATCAACTTTAAGGAAATAGTTGAAAGAAAATTTTGTCCTCCTAATGAGAAGGAACAAATAGCCAATAAGTTCCTAAACCATAGAATGAATGGAATAGACTGCAAAGGTTACACTACCATATTCTTCGAATATGCTAGGATAGTACCATCCTTAGCCTCACCTGAACCAGTATTAATCTCCCGTATGTTTGGGGATTAATTGGTGAGATTAGACATGTAGTCAAGGCAGCTAGACCGCAAACTATAGAAGAGGCAGTAGAACTAGCCAATACCTTGACTGACGAACTTGTACGTACGCAAGAAGAAAACCAGAGGAAGAACCTAGCTCAAAAGCTTACACAGGAATTCCGTTCTAGTAATTCCTACCGTGGAAAGGGAACAAGTTCTTCTGTACCCTACTGTAAGAACTGCAAAATCTCTAGACACAAGGAAGGAGATTATAGGAAGAAACCCAGCAATGGGATATGCTATAATTGTGGAGAAAAATGACACATTAGACCAAATTGTTCGAAACTAGCTCTAGCCATGCCCAACAAGGCTAAGACGACAAAAGCACCCAAGAAGAATGCCAGAGCCTTTGTTCTGACAGCTGAGGAAGCTAAGATGATTCCGGATGTGATCGCCGGTACGTTTTTAGTTAATGACATATTTGCCAAGGTATTGTTTGACTCTGGTGCAAACCAAAGTTTTATCAATACTTTTTTCTACCAATTTCTTGATCAACCCTTAGTCAAACTTCAACAAGACTGTCTGGTAGAAATGGCTAATGGAGAATCTGTTAAGATAAGTGAAATCTTGCAGGGAGCAAGAATAGAAATCCTAAACCATTATTTATTTGCTAACCTTTACCCAATGAATTTGGCTGGCTTTGATGTTGTATTAGGAATGGATTGGTTGGTAGCCAATTGTGCTAGTATATTATGTGATCAAAAGTTAGTACAAGTAAGTACACCAAGCGGTGAAAAGATCACAATTAAAGGAGATAAGCCAACTAGATCGATGAAATTCATCTCTGTGATGAAAGCTGCAAGTTATGAAAGGAAAGGAGGAATAATATATATGATTTCTGTAATCATTAATACTAAAGGAAAAGAATTAAAAGATATTCCTGTAATATCTAAATTCACAGACGTTTTTCAAGAAGAGTTACCTGGATTACCGCCTGATAGAGAGGTTGAATTTAGAATTCACCTAATACCAGGGACGACGCCGATAGCCAAAGCACCTTATCGATTAGCACCAACGGAAATGCAGGAACTGAAGAAGCAATTGGACGAACTTCTTAACAAAGGATTTATACAACCAAGTTCATCCCCTTGGGGTGCACCAGTGTTGTTTGTAAAGAAAAAAGATGGATCGATGCGTATGTGCATTGACTATCGAGAATTAAACAAAGTCACGATTAAAAATCGGTACCCACTACCGAGAATCGATAATCTGTTCGATCAACTCCAAGGAGCTCGATTCTTTTCTAAGATCGATTTACGCTCTGGATATAATCAACTGAAAGTACAGGAAAAGGATATTCCTAAAAGTGCTTTCAGAACGAGATATGGTCATTATGAATTTACCGTCTTGCCATTTGGTTTAACCAATGCCCCAGCCGCATTTATGGACATGATGAACCGAATATGTAAGCCATATTTGGATAAATTCATAATTGTCTTTATAGATGATATTCTCATTTACTCTAAGAGTAAAGAGGACCATGCAGCCCATCTGCATACTCTCCTCACATTGTTGAGAAAAGAGAAGCTTTATGCTAAATTCTCAAAATGTGAATTTTGGTTACAAGAAGTGCAATTCCTTGGACATCTGGTTAATCATGAAGGAATTCGTGTGGATCCCACAAAAATCGAGGCGATTACTAAGTGGAAAGTCCCTGAGTCACCAACGGAAGTACAAAGTTTTCTTGGTCTGGCAGGATATTATAGACGATTTATCCGTGATTTCTCTAGAATAGCCATTCCATTAACTAAACTGACTTGCAAATCAGTTAAGTTTGAATGGGGACCAAAACAGGAAGAAGCTTTTAAGATTCTTAAGCAGAGGTTAACCAATGCACCATACTTGCATTACCAGAAGGAACTGAAGACTTTATAGTCTATTGTGATGCATCTAAGTTAGGATATTGTTGTGTGTTGATGCAACATCAAAAGGTTATCGCCTATGCCTCTAGACAACTTAAGAAACATGAAGAGAATTACACAACCCATGACTTAGAATTAGGAGCCATAGTTTTTGCCCTTAAGATTTGGAGACACTATTTATACGGAAATAAATTTGTTGTCTTCACCGATCATAAGAGTTTAAGGTATATTTTCGGGAAAAAAAAATAAATATGAGACAGAGACGCTGGATGGAAGTTCTTAGTGATTATGACTGTGATATCCAGTACCACCCTGGAAAAGCCAATGTAGTAGCTGATGCTTTAAGTTGAAAGTATCATGAAAAACCAAAGCGAGTACATTCTCTCAGATTAAATCTACAAGTAGATTTGAATGGACAAATCAGAGAAGTACAGGAATCAGTTATCAAGGACGATACTGAAAAATGGAAAGGAATGATTAAGGAATTAGAACAAGGAACAGATGGAATTTGGAAGTTCCATAAGAAAAGAATATGGATACCTAAACAAGGAAACCTACGTCATAGAATTCTAGAAGAAGCTCATAAATCTAAGTATACGATACATCCTGGAAGTGATAAGATGTATCAAGACTTAAGAAAGAATTTCTGGTTGATAGGAATGAAAAAAGGATATAGCAGCTTATGTTGCCAAGTGTCTAACCTATTCACAGGTTAAAGCCGAACACCAGAAACCCTCAGGTTTATTGCAGCAATTAGAAATGCCCATATGAAAATGAGAATTGATAACAATGGATTTTGTTACTAAATTACCCAAGACAAGAAAAGGAAATGATACAATCTGGGTGATTGTAGACAGATTGACTAAATCTGCTCATTTCTTACCCATGATGGAAACTTTTAGTATGGAACAGTTAGCCAAGCTATATGTGAATGAAGTAGTTTCATTACATGGAATTCCTTTGTCTATCGTATCCAATAGAGATAGCCGTTTTACTTCTCATTTTTGGACAAGTTTCCAATAAGCAATGGGAACCAAGTTGAATCTAAGCACAACTTACCATCCACAGACGGACGGACAAAGCGAAAGGACAATCTAAACTATGGAAGATATGCTTAGAGCTTGTGTAATTGATTTCGGAGGAAATTGGGATGACCATTTACCATTAATAGAATTTTCCTACAATAACAGCTAGCATACTAGCATAAATGCTGCACCATTTGAGTCACTTTATGGATGAAAGTGCAGAACTCCAATCTGCTGGGCAGAGATTGGAGAAAAACAATTATCTAGACCAGAAATAGTGCAAGAAACGACAGATAAGATAATTCAAGTCAAGGAAAGACTAAAAGCAGCACAAGATCGTCAAAAGAGTTATGCTGATAATAGACGAAAACCATTGGAATTTCAAGTAGGAGATAAAGTGTTGTTAAAAGTTTCTCCATGGAAAGGAGTAGTCAGATTCGTTAAAGGAGGTAAGCCAAGCCCTAGGTATGTTGGACCTTTTGAGATTATTAGTAGAATAGGACCTGTAGCTTATCAGCTACAACTGCCAGAGGAAATGGCAGGAATACATGATGTATTTCATGTAAAGTAATCTCAAAAAGTGTTTAGCAGACGAATCTCTAGTAATGCCTCTTAAGGACATATAGGTAAATGAGAAACTTAAGTTTATCGAGAGACCTATTCATATTGAAGATAGAAAGATCAAGAATCTCAAACACAAGAGATTAGTTATGGTCAAAGTGAAATGGTATTCTAAAAGAGGACCAGAATACACATGGGATCTCAAATCAGAGATGCAAAGGAAATACCCACACCCGTTCCAGTAGATCTCGAGGACGAGATCTAAAACAAGGTGGGGAGGATATAACAATCCTCCTAAAAATATTTTCGGACATCCTAAATGTCCCTAGATATATCCCGTACATGAAAACCGGACCCGTTATAGCCTTACACTTGACTCAGCAAAGCTATGAGTCGACACGTGGTCGCTCGCGGGCCGCGAAGGCCCTAGCCTTCTCTTTCGCGGGGCACGACCAAGTGGTCGATCAGCCTATATAAGGGGGGCTTCAGCTCATTTGAATCCTCGTTCATTTCTGAATTCTCTCTCAAACTTTCTAATTGTTAAACTTCTGCCCGAGCATAATACCTACTATATAGCGAAGCTTTGCCTCGTTGTAAGTACTATAACCCTGCTATTACCCTACACGATCGATTTAGAATTCCGTAATGCATGTCGACTCTGCCCGACTCAGACATTGGAATTCTGTCTCGTGTGTACACCCGATTGATTTAGAATTTCCGTAATGCATGTCGGCTCCGCCCGACTCAGTCACTGGAATTTCTGTCTCGAGTGTACGGTTAATTTAAATTGGGTAATTTTACTAACACGTGTGCATTATTTGGTTTACTAGATAATAATCAATAGATTCTCAGGAAGCCTTAGAATGATCTAAACTTGCAAAGTGAGTAATCCTTCTTTTTATAAACTGTTTTTACAAAACCTCAATGTTTTAAATTATATTTCACAGTGATTGAGTATTTGTAATTCTACAATTATCGTCGGTATGTTGGGGTTTTGTATACAAAATTTGTTACTACATTGTGAGTAGTAGCATTACCACCAGTCATGGATTGACAGTACCGTGGGTGGTAATTAAGGTAGAATGGTACACAAATGTAATTGCGAGATCGCCCTCAATGCTGTAAAATGATAAAACTTGTTTTGATTAAATTGTGATTCACTCACCAGTATTTCTTGCTGATAAAATGTTTTAAAACGCGTTTCAGGTAACATAATATGAAAGCCCAATAGAAGCCAGCTGGAGAGCACTGGAGGCTTGGGACAATGTCTATAAAAGTTACCTAAAATAAACAAGACATTTTGTTTTCAATAATTAGGGTTTATCCCTATCAATGTATTGTCAAATGAACTTGGGTTTTATCCCCATGAATTATTATTATAAAAAGTTTCGTGTTTTACTCTAATAAAAATATTTCCTCACTACGGTCCTGATGTATTCCGCTGCCAAATTAATAAACACCGATACCACCCGCTTTGAGTAGCTCATGGCCGCCCGCTCCTAGGCAGGGGTCGGGGGTTGCGACATTTGACAACCTCATGGGCCGGGTCAGAGCTTTTGTTAGATGGAAGGATACTGTCAGCAAAGCTAAGGAAATGGATGCTCCACCCCGGAGGACCAATCCTACACCCAAACCTTAAGGAAAAAGGTACTCTCTACCCCCGTGACGGGTGGTCCGTAGGACAACCCTTAAGGCCCTTAAAGAGATTGAAATCCCATACTTTGTATGGTTAATTGTTTGAACTTGGTAACCACTAGCTGTTTGATGTTGCAGGTGTTAAAGTGCTCAAGATGCGGGTTTTAGGAAGCATAGATGGATGCTAGAAGTTGGCAGAATCAAAATTTGAAGGAATCAAGATTTGAAAGATAAACAAGAAGAAAAGGAACACTTGCCGCCGTAGCCTACGGCCTCTGCCGTAGGTTACGGCCCTACCTTTGCAAAAATTCCACCGTTGTTGGACAGAAGAGACATGCCGTAAAGGAATGATGCTCGCCGTAAGCTACGGTGAGTGCCGTAGCTTACGGCGCTATCTTTGACTTCTGGTTGACTGCTGGCTGCCGTAAGCTACGGCCCTCAGCGTAGCTTACGGCGCCGTCTGGTGTATTTTGTAACTTCTATATTTAATGGCCATTTCAAGATGATTTATGGGTTCCAATCATGTATTTTCGGTTACACATCACTTGTGGGACGAGTTTGGCTGCACTTGGAGAGTTCTTGAAGCTTGGAAAAAAATTTCGAATCATTGTTCTTATGTTTGGAATTTCTTTTGAAGATCAAGACTTTGTTATGATGTTTATTCAAGCCATGAGTGGCTAAACTCTTTATGATTGTCTTTAGTTGAAGGTTTGCATAAGACTTTATGTTTGATTTCCTAATTTCTAGAATAACAATCTTTATCTTTATGATTTGTTTGTTATGGTGTGTGATTGCTTTGTTGTAAATTATTGATTCTTATGTTAAACTAATTAGAAACCATACGTTCTTGGTGCCGTTGGCAATCGAGATATCATGGGTATAGTTAGGTTTGGGTAAGGGTTGATTGATCATCGGGTAACAACCTCACGTTCTAGGAATCTGAGTACTTAGTTCCCTTTTATCACTGCAAGTAGTCACACATGAGCTATGTCTATGTAGTTCTTCTAGTGGAATGATAGCATAAACGTCAAAGCAAACCGGAAACTAAAGATGGTCACTTGTCTCTAATTTGTTCACAAACAATACTTTCATTTTGCAATTAGAATAGTAATTTTAGTTTTAAAAATCAAATCAATCAAACCAACTCTTGAATTTAATTTTATTGCAATCAGTTTAATTTTAGTCAGCGTAGATAAACCTTTAAATAACACATATTCCACAAACTCCCTATGTTCGATACCCACTTGCCACTAACTATTTAGTAGTAATTGGATTAAATTTGATTGTGACCATGACATCACGTCAAATTTTGGCGCCGTTTCCGGGGAGTAGTGCGCAACGTGTGTTATTTTTGATCCTTTTTAAGTTTGTTATTTTTCTAGTTTACGCTGGGTGTGTTAGTGTGCAGGTATTTACAGGTGTATGCGTACTAGAAGCTCTCACAAGCTATCACCATTGGCATTTGATACAGAGATTGAACGAACTTTGAGAGAAAACAGAATTTTGCTAAGAGAAAACAGAATCAGCGGTTCACCAACAACACCAACTACGCCAATTACACCAATCAGATACATGGATTCACCACCACCACCCACTACGGGTGAGCTTATACCACCTTTCATACCATCATCAACTCAACCTTCACCAAATACCACCATGCCTAACACCACTACCGATCCTACTCCACCTCATGATGTTACACCAACCAACACTACACAACCTATTACCACCCAAGATGAACCTACACTTACTTTTAACCCTTCTACTACAATTCCACCATTCTCTCATTTCTTCCCAAGTTTGGGTCAATCATCTTCAACTTATTCAATACCACCAAATGCAACCATTGTTCATGCTACTTCATAATTAGACCACCGAACCAATCGGGTTTCCAATATTTATCTTTTCCATTTGGGCAATCATCGGGTATAGGAGGAGATGGATATGAAGAAGGGTATGAAGATTTTGAGGGATATGAGGAAGAAGGATATGCATATGGGGGTGATGGAGATCAAGGGGAGTTTACCTATGTACAAGGTCAAACTCAAGGAATGCCAAGTGTTGGTGGGATTCCACAACAACATATTATACCACAACATATTCGGCCAAGGCCACAAGGGCCACAATTGCAACGTCCTACACCATTGCAACAAGTTCGTCCACAAAATGCACAACCATAATTCCAAAGGCCAATTCAACACCCACCGATGCCACTACAACAATTTCAACCACCATTCGCACCACAATGGCCTATACAAAGACCAATGGGTCCTATTCGTCCAAGGGGTCGGTTGGGTGTACCAAGAAGACATCTTCGAGAACATGCAAGGGGCATTGAAGTACATTTTAGACCGGTAATCACTCATAATCCTTCACCGGTAGTTATTCCTCACAATAATCAAGGGAGGACATTTGAAGTGAGAACCAATTCATTGCAAAGCTTACCAAAGTATAAGGGTCTAGCAACGGAGGAGCCTTATTTTCATTTGGAGGCTTATGACTCGATTTGCAACACTCTTGGGAGTCAAGGATTTTCGGCCAATGATGTCAAATTGGTATTATTCCAATTTTCTTTGGAAGGCAAGGCAAAGAAGTGGTTTTACACTCTACCTTAGGCATCTATCTACACATGGGCGGAGATGCAACAAATCTTTTTAGATGAATTTTATACCGCTCAAAAGACGAATGATGCTAGGAAACGGTTGAGAAGTTTTCAACAACAACAAGGTGAAGTGTTCCATGAAGCCTTTGAATGTTTTAACATGATGATAAAGAATTGTCCTCATCATGGGATAGAGCTTTGGGAATTGATGAATGCTTTCCATGAGAGGTTGAGTGCCGAAGATGCTCGCGATTTAATGTCTATTACCAATGGCACTTTTGGCACAAACTATGAGCATGACGATTGGGAATTTTTAGAGCAAATGGAAATTACATAAAAAAGAAAAGCTCAATCATCAAGGAGAGCACGGCCGACCATTACCCGAGCTCAAGTGCATGCGGTAGACGATGGTAATGTTCAAACTTCTAACCAAATTTATGATGTTTGTGCTATTTGTAATGAGATAGGACATGCGGCTGAAAATTGCCAAGGAGGTGAAGGGCAATATGAAGAGGTTCATGCTGTGCAAGGTCAAGGAGGGGGTGGTAGAAATTACAACATGAATTCTAACACTTACCACCCTGGTTTGAGAAACCACCCAAATTTTTGATACGGGAATCCCTCAAATCAAGCTAACCCGAATTTTCAAGGAAGTCAAGGTAACTTTGGTTCGCGCTAACCTTACAATAATCAAAGTGGATATCGAGGTGGGAACAATCAAGGGTACCAAAGACAATATCAAACGGGTCAAGAGCAAGGGGGTCTTCGGGTGGAAATGAGATGATGGAGATATTAAAGAACATGCAAGCAGAGATGCAAAAGAGGAACCAAATGGATGATGCACGCATGCAAAAGGATGAGGCCCGAGACAAAGCAATTCAAACTTTGACCACCCAAATGGGTCAACTCGCAACCAAAGTGGCGGATTTGAAGAAAGGTAAAGGTCAATTACCAAGCGACACTAAGTTAAACCCGTCTCATAATTCTTCTAGAGGTAACAATGTTAATATTCATCATGTTAGTGTTTTGAGAAGTGGGAAAGAGTACAAAACCAATCCTTCACCGGATTTGGTTGATGGGGTGGTTGAGGACATAACGGGTCAAGAAAGCGAGGAAGAAAATGAAACACCTAACAATTCTTCTAAAAAACCCAATTTTGAAAAACCCGAAGATAATAAAGAAATAGAAAATAAAAATGAGGATGGGGGATCTGGTCAAGTACCATTTCCCTCGGCTTTGTTAGATCCGGGTAGAAAAAACTTATTTCAAAACGGGGTCCTCAAAAGGAAGAAACGTGGGAGGTTTTCAAACAGGTTAAAATTAATCTTCCTTTACTTGAAGCAATAAAACAGGTACCCGCTTACGCCAAGTTTTTAAAAGAATTATGTACTCAAAAGAGGCAACAAAAAGTGCCTAAATTGGTTGACTTAACGGAGCGGGTAAGCGTGGTTTTGAAAGGAGACCTTCCCCCTAAGTTACAAGATCCGGGAACGCCTCTCATTAATATTCAAGTGGGAAATTTTCAAACTGGAAGGGCGTTACTAGATCTTGGGGCCGGAGTAAGTATCTTACCGGGAGGGTTATATGACCAATACGACTTTGGTCCATTGAAACGGGTTGAGACAACGGTGGTATTAGCCGATTTGTCTCATAAACTTCCTCGGGGTATTGTGCGGGATGTGATAGTTAAAGTTGATGAATTTTATTATCCCATTGATTTTCTTGTGTTAGATTACTCATCCGCGGACCCAATTAAACAACAAAATGTTATTTTGGGTCGGCCATTTTTGAACACCGCACATGCCGTAATTGATTGTCGATATGGTATGGTCGACATGACATTCGGTAATAGAAAGATGAGATTAAATGTTTTTACTAACGGTGCTAACTCTTTTAATGGTGATGAGTGTTTTCTAGCAGACTTCATAGATGGGTACAACCCGAAGGAGTATGAAGAAGAGATTTTGGAGTCGTGTGTTTGTGATGTTTCTTTGCAGGTGCATGCATGTGTTGGAAGTAGAAGAGAGAGAGAGCAAGAGGCTCTAGCGGTGAAAGAAGGAAGACCGCCATGGACCCACAAAACGGAGACTTTACCGGTGGGAATTGATTCGGGTACAAAACCTTCATTGGAATGTCCACCAAACGTGGAATTGAAAGAGCTACCGAAACACTTGAAATATGCATTTTTTGGGGAGAATGACACCTTACCGGTGATCATTGCTTCCAATTTGGCAGTAGCTCAAGAGGAGGAATTATTGCGGGTTTTGAAGGCTCACAAGGCGGCAATTGGATGGACGATAGCCGACTTGAAAGGTATTAGTCCATCCATTGTCATGCATAAAATTATTACAAGTGAAGATGCCAAGCCAACCCGTGAAATGCAAAGGGGGTTGAACCCGAATTTGAGAGAAGTGGTCAAGAAAAAAGTGATAAAGTGGTTGGATGCGGGGATCATCTATCCCATTTCGGACAGTGCGTGGGTAAGTCCGACTCAGGTAGTGCCTAAAAAGGCCGGTATTCAGGTAATTAAGGATGAACAAGGCGAGCAAATTGCCACCCGACCGGTCACCGGGTGGCGAGTTTGTATTGATTATAGAAAACTAAACGCCGCTACCTCCAAGGACCATTTTCCGTTACCCTTCATTGACCAAATAATTGAAAAACTTTCGGGTAAAAAATACTATTGTTTTTTGGATGGGTATTCGGGTTATAACCAAATTGCTATTCACCCAGACGACCAACACAAAACCACATTTGCATGTCCATATGGTACATTTGCTTTTTGGCGAATGCCATTTGGACTATGTAATGCCCCGGCCACATTCCAAAGATGTATGATGAGTATATTTTCGGACATGGTCGGGGAGTCTCTTGAAGTCTTTATGGATGATTTTTCCATCTTTGGCCCAAGTTTTGACTCTTGTCTTGACGAATTAGAAAAAAAGTTTTAAAAAGGTGTGTTGAGACAAACTTGGTGCTAAGTTGGGAAAAAAGCCATTTTATGGTTCAAGAGGGTATTGTGTTGGGGCATGTGATATCGGACCGGGGAATGGAGGTATAACAAAGCAAAAATTCGGGTAATTTCATCTTTACCCCCCACCAAAGAATGTTAAGGGGGTGAGATCATTTCTGGGACATGCAGGATTCTATAGAAGATTCATTAAGGGTTTTAGTGTAATTACAAAACCTTTATGTAACTTATTATTAAAAGATGTTCCATTTGATTTTACTGACGAATGTTTGCAAGCGTTTCGTGTTTTGAAGGAACAGTTAGTGAAGGCTCCTATCTTGCAGCCACCGGATTGGTCGAAGCCGTTTGAGATTATGTGTGATGCTAGCGACACGACCATTGGAGCGGTTTTGGGTCAAAGAGTTGATAAGCAGCCGGTGGTGATCTATTATGCAAGTAAAACTTTGTCCGAGGCGCAACTGAATTACACCACAACCGAGAAAGAATTATTAGCGGTGGTGTATGCCTTGGACAAGTTTAGATCCTACATTTGGGGGAGCAAGGTGATCGTGTATTCGGATCATAGTGCGGTCTGATATTTGATGGAAAAGAAGGATGCAAGGCCCCGGTTGATTCGTTGGGTGCTTTTGTTGCAAGAGTTCGATTTAGAGATTCGGGACAAAAAGGGGTGTGAAAATGTTGTTGAGGATCATTTGTCCCGAATCCCATTGGAAGGTGTTGATGACCCGAGTGAGATTAATGAACGGTTTCCCGATGAGCAATTGTTGGTCGTTTCTACTTTCGTTGCACCTTGGTATGCCCACTACGTGAACTATTTGGCCAAGGGTGCAATTCCAAATCATTGGATGAAGAAGAGAAGACAACAATTTCTAAGTCAAGTAAAACAATACATTTGGGATGAACCGGATTTGTTTAAAATTGGACCTGATCAAGTGATAAGAAGGTGTGTTCCCGAAACCGAAGTATTAGAGATTTTGACCCATGCTCATTCGTCGGCATGTGGAGGGCATTTTAGTGGGAACAAAACGGGTTATCGGGTGTTGTCATGTGGGTTTTATTGGCCCACAATTTTCAACGATTCTTGCGAGTTTGCTCGAAATTGTCTAAATTGTCAAAAAGTTGGAAGCATATCAAAGCGGGATGAAATGCCTTTACAACGAATCTTGGTGGTTGAGGTGTTTGATGTTTGGGGAATAGATTTCATGGGTCCTTTCCCAAATTCGAATGGGTTTTTGTACATATTGGTTGCGGTTGATTACGTCTCGAAATGGATAGAAGCTATCACTACAAGAACCAATGACCATTCCGTTGTATGCAAGTTTGTGCAATCCAATATCTTCGCTCGATTCGGTGTACCAAGGGTGATAATAAGTGATGGTGGTTCACACTTTAAGAATTTTAATTTTGGGAAATTGTTGAAAAGATACAATGTGAACCACCGCATTGCTACACCGTATCATCCGCAAACAAGTGGACAAGTTGAAGTGTCCAACCGTCAAATTAAAGAGATCCTCGTGAAGACGGTACGAATGGATAGAAAGGATTGGTCAAGTAAACTTGACGATGCGTTGTGGGCATATCAGACGGCCTACAAAACTCCAATTGGTACCACCCCATATCGGATGGTGTATGGGAAGGGGTGCCATCTACCAATGGAGGTAGCACATCGAGCGCATTGGGCCATCAAAACTGTTAATGCGGATTATGATGAAGCGGGTCGAGTGAGGAAGCTTTAATTGAGTGAAATTGAGGAGATTAGAGACGAGGCATATGAATGTGCATCCGCATACAAAGACAAACTGAAGAAGGTTCATGATGCAAAGTTAAGAAAGAAGAACTTCGAAGTGGGTCAAAAGGTGTGGTTGTATAATTCAAGGTTGAAAATGTTCACGGGCAAACTCAAGAAAAAATGGATGGGTCCTTACGTCATCCGAAGAGTGCGAAGATTTGGAGATGTCGATATTCAAGATGAGCAAACCAATAAGCAACAAACGGTGAACGGGCATCGGCTCAAGCCGTATTTGGAAGGCAACGGCATCAACAATCTTGAGCTTGACAAAATGGGTTACATTCTATGCCCATTGGATGACGAGGAAGCATGAGAGGCCCAAGTTTGATGTTTGTACATATTAAGTTTAGTTTGTTTCGCTTCGAATAAATACCATTTTCGTTCAAAACTTGTGTTTGAAACAAGTGTGGGGAAATTCTTAAGAATTGCCCGAACATAGTGTTGAGGACAACACGGGTTTTTAACAGGGGGTAGGGGTAATAATTTCGTGTTTCTTAAAATTATAAAAACAATAAAAATTTAGATAAGCTAAAATAAAAACAACAAACAAAACAAAATCATAAAAGTTGAAAAGTAACAAAATTGCCGAAGTCAAGTAGCCCAGTGACTGCCGTAAGCTACGGCCATTGGCGTAGCTTACGGCGCCCAGAGAAATTTTTTTTCCTTACACCATCGAGGGTCTGTCTTACAGCGGTGATTTTGTGCCCAGAGCTTGCCGTAACCTACGGCAAGCGCCGTAGGCTACGGTGCTGAATATGGCGATGGGAGACGTTTGGGGCGCTGCTGTCGGCGGTTATTAAAAAAAAAACCGAAAACAAAAATAATAATAATAATAATAAATGATTTTAATTATAATAAAACTCATAACTTTCCCTCTCCACATATCGATCAATCATTCCCCAACCACACATATCTTCTTCTTCATCTTTCTTCTACTCAAGATCCCTAATTCTCCATCACTCTCAAAGCTTCATATCTCCTTCAAATCTTAACCGATTTCAGTGATTTTTGAGTCCATTTTGGGTAAAATTTCACAAGGAATCCAGATTTACACTTATATTTTGAAGATTCTTTTGTTTCGTGGTCGGATTTGGGCATAAGGGGGCCGAAATTTTGGGGGGTTTTTGTGGGTTCTTGCTTAAAAGTGAAGTACTTGTTATTTTCATCTTCCACAAGATTAAGGTATGCAATTTCTTGTCATTCTTTGAAGTTTATTGTGGTTTGTAAGTTTCCATTCTTGTTTTTGCTTACACACTTGCTTGTAAATGATAGATGATAGGATTTTGTTGAACCATTGAATGTTTGGGTATAAATGTATTTGATGTTTAGTGAAAATTTTTGGAAAAATTCTGATTTGTGGAGACATCATGCCGAATTTTTTTTTGAAATGATAAATTTTTGGTTTTTGTACATTTATACCCATAACATAAAGCAAGTGTGGGGAAGTTTGTGAAGTTGAACTTACATGAATTGTTGTGCGTGGTTTGTGAATTTGTAGGATATGGTGAGAACAAAGGATAAAGTAGGAGCAAGTTCATCGAGTCAACCTCAAGGGGATGAACAACCAAAGAGAAGGAGGCTGACGCGGGTTGGTGACCCGGACTCGGAGGAGGATGCACCTCCAAGGGGTCCAAAACCAAATTGGACATCCGGTTCATTACTAGATCAACCCGAGGAATGGCGAGAGGACTTGTTTCACGAGCAAATGAATAAGGTGAAGCAAAGGAGTGAGGCTTTTATTTGTGAGAGGGAGATCCGGGAAGTTGATTTTGGGCCGTTTGGGATAACGGATAAGTTCAAGGCATTGGGTTGGGAAGCGGCTTTAAAGTGTTATGATAATGAAGTGAAGAAAATGTATGATGCTCGAATTCAAGAGTGGATGGCCACACTTGAATGTCCCCCATTTAAGGCCCCAAACAAGATGAAGCTCATTGGATGGTGTAACAGGGTGAAGGTTGAGATGTCATACGACTCATTACGCCGCATTGCAAAGTTTGATAGTAAATCTTCGAATGAGTATATTTATCCAAGCCTTAAAGATCTTTACCACGATGTCACACCCCGATATTTCCACGTATTACCGGTGGGCCGGTGGGGAGTATCGTGACGTAGTTGATATCATCATAGACAATTTATCACAGTTTATATATACAGCGGAAGTCGAAAGATAAAATCATTACAAACCGAATGAAAGTAATATCATTTATTACAAAACAGTTGTAAAGGATCCACAGGCGGATCAAAGTTAAACAGAAATATTGTTCAGCAGATTTATAACATCTAAGCTTGCAAGTCTCTTTATTGATGCTAGGAGTAGCCAACCTATTCCGTTTAGTACCTGCACTTAGCCTTTTGGAAAATACGTCAGTTTACACTGGTAAATACAATTAACTGACTCATTCTGAAAATGTTTAAGGAAATTGTTTTGAATGCACAAGGCACAAAATATTTTTTATAACTTGGGACAATTATTTAAAAATAATCTTGTATACAGATTTAAATGTTTGTCGTCTGTCAGGGCTGGTTAGAAGAGCCGGACGAGATTAACTGACACACCACAGGTATAATACCCACAAGGAATTTTCCTTATTGTGGGGTACCTTTTATACATACGCAACTGTCGGGTGTATGCCTACACCCCGTGCTTAAGTCGTGGCCATTTCAATGAATGAGCCGAGAATATCCAGGACATGGTTATTAACCCCCAAAAGCCATATACCAAACAAAACAGATTAAAATGGGTTATGCAATATATATTAATCACAATCCGATTTAAAAACAATTACATACCCGACCAAGCGGTATTATTATAATACCGTATCCCAAGCCCGTATAACGGAAAATAAGTTAAAAGTATTTACCTGAGCAAGTATATATCACAATCAGTGAGTGTAAGTATCTTTTACTGGTCTCCTAATCTGGAATGAAGGTTTTAATAACCTATTAGATTCCTAACGGGTCTTAATTAAGTCTAAACTTAGATCGGTTAGTTTTAAAGGAAGATACACGGTTCGAAACGCATGATTAAGCGAAGACCGGAATAGAATGTGATTTAGACCCAATAAGTTTGAAGAATTGTATAATATGGGTAAACTAAACACATTCTGGAATTTGAGATAAAAATGATAAGGTTTGACCCGTTTCGGTTAATTTATGCAAACTAGTTACATAAACCGTACCGAGCGTGAAAAATGCATAACGGGTAAACAAATGAGTCATGAACAGGTTTCCTAAGTTAATATGCCCCAAATATGTTGTGATATCAGTAGGATACCTTCCATTATGCCCAAAATGGATTTAAACTCAAATTATGCTTCGTAGGGGTATTTTGGTCATTTTAAAGCTTGTAAAAGAGTTTAAATATTAATTTGAGTTTTAGTCTGATATAATCAGTGAAAATATTAATCTTTATAAGTCATAACAGTAGGGTATTGCATTTATGTGAAATTTACCTTTTATAACCAAACTATGCACCATAGGGGCATTTTGGTAATTTCACATAAGCTTTAAAGGTCAAAATTAGAATTCTGAGTTCAAAACTTTTGCTTACTATTTAATTATAAAAATTTACTTAAAACATCAGTAGGTATTAAGTCTTACATGTTACAAATAGTTTTAAGCCATACTATGCGCTTAAAACGCGTAAAAGTCGATTTTAAGCGATTTTCGGGTTTAAATAAGAAATCTGAGTTTTTGATCAGTTTATAAAGTTCAAAATATTTTATTTATCATATAAAATCAGTAGCAAAAATTTTGGTATCAAAATATTATGTAAAACTCATTTTATTCAAGAAAAGGGTATAACCGACAATTACCAAATTATGGCAAGAACCCTATGTTATGCTCAGCTTAAAAATAAATAAAAATTCTCAAAAATCCCAAAATATTATATTAAATCAGTGGGTAAAAATTTTGGTGTCAAAATTTGGGTTTAGATAAGCTTTATGCTAATTACGCCATTTAATTAATAAAAAGCTTTCTAATTACGCTATTGAGCATAACTCTTAATCTAGACCTCAAACTGATGTCAAATTTTTAGGACAAGTTTATAAATCAGTAATAAAGGTTTTTGTCTACTCACATTTTCAAAAATCTCATTTTAAGGTAAAAAGGGCATAATGGTCAACATTTAGGCATATAACGGAAACATGCAAATGAATCGGATAACTAAGGAACCAAGTTGTATAACCTCAGAGGGTTACACTAACCTACAACCTGGTATTAGAGCTCTAAGGCATTTCTAAAATATGCTATATTGGGTCAGAACTGAAAGTCAAAGCAAAAGTCTACTTTTGCGACTTTCGGTTCCGAACCGAGTCTAAACTGAAAATTGTCGGGTTGAACATGCTTAGACATGTTCTTACATTAATTACCAAGTTATACAAGTGATAAAACAGGTTTCATGGCTTCTACATTGTTAATTATGTGTTTAATTGAAAATTAGCTTTCTGTTGACTTTTTACAATTTAGTTTGACCATACAATTGACCTAGTTAGAGTGGGAATCAGAGGGTGCCCTTTTAAGGGTTTATTACCCACATAATTACCAACTCAAAGCTACTTTTAATTCAAGAATTGACTGGACCGTTAGTGATTAATCACTAAGTCAAACCTTAATTACGACGTGTTTGACTTTAGGCCAATAAACTAATAAAACTGAATTTAGAAAGGTTAAGGAAGCTTACTGAAGTCCTTAGTACGAAAATGAAGGTAATGGAATCTTGTTTGAGGTCCGGAGAGCTCCAGAAAATGTGTTTGAATGATTTCAAGTGAATAACAAAAATTTTTGCAACAAGTGTTCTTATATAGGAACTTTAATTGATCAAGATCATGACAACAAAGTCTATGGAATGATTGCTGATCAACACAAGTGTCCCTATGCATGATAAACCCATTTGCACAGCCCCTGGTATCAGTTTTCAAGCATATAAGTCGGTTTAACAGGCTGCACAGGCACCTGTCATGTTTTTTGGTCGCTGGTGACTACCAGGCGGCCCGCGTAAGACCCAGACAAGGTCTACGTGGCCGGTATGAATGCCAGGCTCAGGTTACAAGTTTATCAGAATTGCAATTTTGGTCCCTGGTCCTTCTAATAGATGTTTTAACTTTATTTATTACACTTTTAACCCTCCAACTTGACCTTTAAGGACTCCAAATTATAAACCAACTTTGTTAAGTCCCCGGTTAGTTTATACGATCACCGAAAAGTCACGAATTTCAACGTTGATGCTTTTAACCCCTCACTTACGAATGTTAGCGTATCTTCCTCATACGATATCGAAACCTTGTGAAATTTTTATCACTTATTCTAGTGAACATAATTAATCATTACAAAGCTTCGGTTTCGTTAAAAGGTCACTCAGAGGTATAAATTAAACATGTTGACACTTTTAACCCTTGCGGTTTGTAAACTTTCACTTTCTTCCACAAGCTGCTTCTTATAATTCATAATTCATTCGTTTAAGGGTATAAACATCGTGTAGGGTTGTTGAAAGGTATAATTATCCAATGTTGACACTTTGAATCCTTTTACACACATACTTTCTCTGTTTGTCAACTTTAGTCCCTCATATTCAATCAATTACACGTTTAAAACTCATGACACGTGTCTTTATTATATTAGTCGTGATTTTACGAGGTGTTACATCCTCACCCCCTTAAAAGAAATCTCAACCTTGAGATTTACTGAAATAAATGAGGGTAATTCTCTTTTATTGTGGACTCTACCTCCCACGTATACTCGGGACCTCTACGGGCATCCCATTTAACCTTTACGATTGGTACCTGCTTCCTTTGAAGCTTCTTAACCTGTCGATCCTCGATCGACAAAGGTTTCTCAACAAAATTCAGGCTCTCATCTATGTGCACATCCGTATGTGATATGACTAGTGATTCATTAGCTAGACATTTCTTCAGATTGCAGATGTGAAACATATTATGAATACCACTGAGCCCTTCAGGCAAATTTAACTTATAAGCCACTATTCCGACACATTCGATGATCTCGAATGGTCCTATATATCTTGGGCTTAACTTGCCTTTCTTGCCAAATCGCATTACCCCTTTCCAGGGTGATACCTTCAGTAGTACTTTGTCACCAACCTCAAACTTTAGAGGTTTATGCCTTTTATCTGCGTAGCTTTTCTGCCTATCCCTGGCAGCTTTGAGACGATCTCGTATTGTACAATCTTATCTGTCGTCTCGAGGACTATATCAGGTCCTGTTAGTTGGACATCTCCAACTTCTGCCCAACAAACGGGCGTTCTGCACTTTCTTCCATACAGAGCTTCAAAAGGTGCAGCTTGAATACTGGAATGATAGCTATTATTGTATGAGAATTCAATCAATGGAAGATGATCATCCCAACTTCCACTTAGATCAATAACACAAGCTCGTAGCATATCCTCCAGTGTTTGAATTGTACGCTCACTCTGATTATCCGTCTGTGGATGATATGCAGTGCTGAAGTTTAATCGAGTGCCTAGGGATTGTTGGAAGCTTTTCCAGAAATGCGATGTATACCTCATATCCCTATCAGAGATGATAGAAACTGGCACTCCGTGGAGAGATACAATCTTATCCACGTACAACTGAGCTAACTTATCTGAGCTGTGTGTTTCCTTAATAGGTAGGAAGTGGGCTGACTTTGTCAATCTATCCACTATCACCCAAATAGTATCATTTCCTCGTTTTGTCTTCGGTAACTTGGTGATAAAATCCATAGTCACCATTTCCCACTTCCAGGTGGGAAGTTCAGGCTGTTGTAGCAAACCTGACGGCTTCTGGTGTTCTGCTTTAACTTGAGCACATGTCAGACATTTGGACACATAAGTGGCTATAGACTTCTTCAAGCCTATCCACCAATAATTTGCCTTCAAATCCTGGTACATTTTGTCACAGCCAGGATGAACAGAATACTTGGAAGTATGGGCTTCCTGAAGGATCACTTCCCTAAGTCCTCCATAGATTGGAACCCATATCCGTCCATTCAATCTTAGGATTTCATCCTTACCATACGATAACTGTTCTGCAGTGACTCCCAGCTTTTCATTTGGATAGTTAGCTTCTAATACGGCTTCCTTCTGAGCGGCTAACAATCTTTCATTCAAACTTTTCTTTAATTCAATGCTCTTGGCATTGATTCTTATGGGCTTCACCCTTTCCTTCCTACTTAAGGCATCGGCGACCACATTCGCCTTGCCTGGATGGTATCGGATTTCACAATCATAATCATTTAAAGTCTCCATCCATCGACGCTGCCTCATGTTCAGATCCTTCTGATTGAACAGATGCTGAAGGCTCTTATGACCAGAATATGTCACACCCCGATATTTCCACGTTTGACCAGTGGGCCCGGTGGGGAGTATCGTGACGTAGTTGGCAACATTACAGTCAAACAACATAATATTTAAATGCACAACGGAAGCAATTGAAAGATATATTTCAACCGAATATAAATGTAATATCAAGTATCACAACAGTTGAAATTAATCCACAGATGGATCAAAATAAAATGGAAACAGTAGTTCAACAGACTTTAGGCATCTTAAGCTTGCGAGACTCTTTATTGATGCTAGGAGTAGCCAGCCAATTACGAGTAGTACCTGCACTTAATCTTTTTGGGAAAATACGTCAGTTTACACTGGTAAATACAATTCAACTGACTCATTTTAAAAATGGTTAAAAATTGATTTGAATGCACGTGGCACAAACTTTTTATAACTTGGGATAATTATTTAAATATATAAACTTGTAAAAGAATTACATGTTCCTTATGCGTTCAGTAGCCCGGTTCGTGCCGGGTTAAAGATCAATAGACACACCACATTATTTATTTTGGCACTGACGGGTGTACGCCTACACCCCGCGCTTAGGTCGTGGCCATTTCGTAAAATGATGCCAAGGATATCCGGGGCATGGTCATTAACCTCCCAAAGGCTTTAAGCAAACAAAACAATTTAAACGGGCCGATCAATATCAATTAACCACCATACGATGGAAGATTTAATGCCCGACCAAGCGGTATTTTATATACCGTACCCCAAGCCCGTATAGGGAAAATAAGTTAAAAGTATTTACCTTTGCAAGTATAATTCACAAAAATCAATTGCGGGTAGCTTTTACTGGTTCTCCTACTCTGGAACAAAGGTTAATAATAACCTATTAGAATCCTAACGGTCTTTAGTTAAGCTTAAGCGTAGACCGATTAGTTTTAAGGAACGATACGGTTCGAACGCGTGATTAAGCGAAGACCGGGATAGAATGTGATTTGGACCCGACAAGTTTAAAGACTTGTCTTATATGGGTAATCTAAACACATTCTGGATTTTGAGATAAAAATGATAAGGTTTGACCCGTTTCGGCTAGTTTATGTAAACTAGTTACATAAACAGAACCGAACGCTAAGAATGCGTAACGGGTAACCATAAGAGCCATATACAGGTTTCCTAAGTTAACGTGCCTCAAATATGTTGTGACATCAGTAAGATATCTTTTATTATGCCCGAAATGAGTTTAAACTCAAACTATGCCCCGTAGGGGTATTTTAGTCATTTATAAGGTTATAAAAGAGTTTAAGTATTGACCTGAGTTACAGGTCTGATGTAATCAGAAAAAAATACTTAATTTGATAAGTTATAACAGTAGGGTATTGCATATATGTGAAATTTATCAATTTTAACCAAACTATGCACCGTAGGGGCATTTTGGTAATTTCACATAAGCCGAAAAGCTCACAACTAAAGTCTGAGTTAAAAAACTTTTTCTTACTGTTAAAATATTATAATTTACCTAAAATATTAGTAGGTATCAACCCTTGTATGTTTAAAATAGTTTTAGTACATATTATGCGTTAAAAACGCTTAAAAAGGCGATTAGAAGCCGTTTCCAGGTTCTATATATAAAGCTGATATTTTTATTATTCCAGAAGGTCTAAAATAATTTATTTACCATATAAGATCAATAGCAAAAGGTTTGGGGTCAAAAGATATGTAAAACTCTTTTTATAGCCCAAAAGGGCAAAACCGACAATTACCGGATCAAGCTTATAACTCTAAGTTATGCTCAGCCTAAAATTAATTAAAAATCTTCAAAAATCCCAAAATAATATATTACATCAGTGGGTAAGAAGTTTGATATCAAAAAGTAGGTTTAAATAGGCTATATGCTAAATATACCGTTAAATCGCTAAAAAGCTTTCTAATTACGCTAATGAGCATAACTCTCAATCTACACCTCAAACTGATGTCAAATTTTGGGTACAAGTTTATATATTAGTAACTAAGGTTTCTACCCTTTTATATTTTTAAAAATCACGTTTTATGGTGAAAAGGGCATAATGGTCAACATATAGACAATTAACGGAATCATGCATATTAATTGGTTAACTAATGAACCAAGGTGTATAATCACAGAGGGTTATAAATGCATGGAACCTGGTCCTAAGGAAGCTCTAAGGCATTTCCAATTCATACTAAAACGGGTCAGAACTGAAGTCAAAGCAAAAGTCAAAGTTTTGCGACTTTCGGTTTCGAACCGGGTCTAAACAGAAAATTGTCGGATCAAACAAGATTAGACCAGTTATTATTCTTATTACCAAGTTATATGAGTGATAAAATAGGTTACACGCCTTCTGCATTGTTAATTATGCGTTAATTAGAATATTTGCATTCTGTTGACTTTTTCTAATCAACTTTGACCCGACAAATGGCCTAGATAGAGTGGGAATCAGAGGGTGCCCTTTTAAGGGTTTAATGCCCACATAATTACCAACTTATAACTACCTTTAATTCGACTAATCACTGGACCATTAATGATTAATCGCTAAGTCAACCGTTAATTACGACGGTTTGACTTTTAAGCTAAAACTAAGTAAAAACTCAACTAAGAAAGGTTAAGCATACTTACAGAAGTCCTATGCACGACCAGAGATGCTTAGAGAAGGCTCTTGAGCTCCAGATATGCTCCACAAATGCAGGAGAAGGTGTGATCAAATGGTTGCAACAAGAGGCCTTTATATAGTGTCTTTGATCTCATAGATCATTGACACACAAGTGTAGCCAAGTTTCCAGATCACTTACAAGTGCTCCTAGGGTCTAAAAAGCAAGTAGGGGTCGTCCAAAGATGTGGAAAATCGATTATAAGTAGGTTACAAGGGCATAACAGGCTGCTGCCTGTCCTTCCTATATCTGGGCGTCGCACGCGGCCCGCGTAAGCTCTTGGCAAGGCTTACGCGGTCCGCCTGAGCCTTGTTTTCAGGTTAAAAGCTTTTCAACTTTTTGCACTTGACTCTTGGCCCTTCGAAAGGTCAACCAAACTTTATTCCTTGCATTTTGAGCCCCTCATCTTGACTTATAAGGGGTTCATGACTTATACCCACTTTGCTAAGTTCCTGGTCACTTCATGTTACCCGAAAAATCATAATTTTCAATGTTGACGCTTTAACCCCTTGTATACGAATTTGATCATAACTTTCTCATACGATAACGAAACTTTATGAAATTTTTATCGTGCATTTTAGTGAGCATAATTAATCGTTACAAAGCTTCAGGTTTGCTAAAAGGTCACTCAGAGGTATAACTTAAACATGTTGACACATTTAACCCCTGTAGTTTGTAATGTTTCACATTCTTTCATATTTAGCTTCGTATGATCCATGATTAATTCGTTTGAAGGTATGAGCATCATGTAGGGTTACTGTAAAGTATATTTATCCATTGTTGACAATTTGAACCCTTATATTCACATACTTTTCATGTTTGTCAACTTCAGTCCCTCTAGAGTATTCTTTCACACGTTTAAGCTTATGACACGTGTCAATACATTATAGGACGTGAATTTTCGAGGTGTTACATCCTCACCCCCTTAAAAGAAATCTCGACCTCGAGATTTACTGAAACAAATAAGGGTACTTTTCCTTTATTGTGGACTCAACCTCCCACGTATACTCGGGACCTCTACGGGCATCCCATTTTACCTTTACAATAGGTACATGCTTCCTTCGAAGCTTCTTAACCTGTCAATCCTCGATCGACACAGGTTTTTCAAAAAACTTCAAGCTCTCTTTTATGTGCACATCTGTATGTGGTATAACCAGTGATTCATCAGCGAAACACTTTTTCAGATTGCAGATGTGGAATACATTGTGAATACCACTGAGCTCTTCAGGTAAGTTTAACTTATAGGCAACTGATCCGACACGTTCGATGACCTCGAAAGGTCCTATGTATCTCGGGCTTAGTTTGCCTTTCTTACCAAATCGCATCACTCCCTTCCAGGGTGATACTTTAAGCAACACTTTGTCACCTACCTCGAAGTTCAGAGGTTTACGCCCTAAATCTGCGTAGCTTTTCTGTCTATCTCTGGCATCTTTCAGGCGGTCACAAATCTGGACAATCTTGTCCGTCGTTTCAAAGACTATTTCCAGTCCTGTTAGTTGGACATCTCCAACTTCCGCCCAACAGACGGGCGTTCTACACTTTCTACCGTATAAGGCCTCGAAAGGCGCAGCCTTAATGCTGGTATGGTAGCTATTGTTATATGAGAACTCGATTAATGGCAGGTGGTTATCCCAACTACCACCTAAATCGATCACACATGCACGAAGCATGTCCTCCAACGTTTGGATTGTACGCTCACTCTGGCCGTCCGGCTGAGGATGGTAAGCAATACTAAAATTTAAGCGCATGCCCAAAGATTGTTGGAAACTTTTCCAAAAATGTGACGTGTATCTAGTATCTCTGTCAGAGATAATAGACACAGGTATGCCATGTAAAGCTACAATCTTATCCACGTACAATTGGGCTAACATGTCGGAGCTATAGGTTTCCTTAATGGGTAGGAAATGTGCTGACTTAGTCAGTCTATCAACTATCACCCATATCGTATCATTCCCTTTTCTTGTCTTTGGCAACTTGGTGATAAAATCCATAGTTACCATTTCCCACTTCCACGTGGGAAGTTCAGGCTGTTGTAGCAAACCTGATGGCTTTTGATGTTCTGCTTTGACTTGCGCACATGTCAAGCATTTTGCTACATAGGCAGCTACATACTTCTTTAAGCCTATCCACCAATAGTTTGCCTTTAGATCCTGGTACATCTTTTCAGCTCCAGGATGAACGGAATATTTGGAACTATGGGCATCTTGGAGGATAACATCCCGAAGTCCTCCCTAAACTGGAACCCATATTCGTCCATTCAATCTCAGAATTTCGTCCTTGTCCTGAGATAACTGTTCTTCAGTTACCCCGAGCTTTTCATTAGGATAGTTAGCTTCCAACACAGCTTCCTTCTGTGCAGCTAACAACCTTTCGATCAAACTGTTCTTTATTTCAATGCTCTTGGCATTGATTCTAATTGGCTTCACTTTTTCCTTCCTGCTTATGGCATCAGCAACCACATTTGCCTTGCCCGGATGGTATCGGATTTCACAATCATAATCATTCAACGTCTCCATCCATCGGCGCTGCCTCATGTTTAAATCCTTTTGGTTAAACAGGTGCTGGAGGCTCTTGTGATCAGAATAGATCACACACTTGACACCATATAGATAGTGCCTCCAAAGCTTCAGTGCAAATACAACGGCACCTAACTCCAAGTCATGGGTGGTGTAATTCTTTTCATGCACCTTTAACTGTCGTGAAGCATAGGCAATAACTTTGCCCTTCTGAATAAGCACATACCCCATCCCGGTGTGTGATGCATCACAATAAACTACAAATTCTTCGATTCCATCAGGCAATGTCAACACAGGAGCATTGCTCAACTTCTGCTTGAGAATATCGAAGGATTCTTGCTGCTTAGGACCCCAATCGAACTTTACTTTCTTACGAGTCAATGAAGTTAGGGGTGCAGCAATCCTTGAAAATTTTTCAATGAAACGCCTGTAGTAACCTGCCAATCCCAAGAAACTGCGAATTTCTATGGGAGTCTTTGGCTCCTGCCAATTCATGACGGCTTCAACCTTAGCGGGATCCACTTGGATACCACGCTCACTAACGACATGTCCAAGGAATTGGACTTCATGAAGCCAGAATTCACACTTTGAAAACTTGGCATAGAGCTTCTCCTGCTGAAGTAATTCCAGAATACATCGAAGGTGTTTCTCATGGTCAGCTTGGTTCTTCGAGTAGATGAGGATGTCGTCAATGAAGACGATGACAAATTTGTCCAAGTAGGGCTTGCAGACGCGATTCATGAGATCCATGAATGCGGCAGGTGCATTAGTGAGCCCAAAAGGCATCACTAGGAACTCGTAATGACCATAACGAGTCCTAAATGCAGTCTTGTGAACATCTTCATCTTTAACCTTCAATTGATGATAGCCTGACCTCAAATCGATCTTGGAGAAGTAACTTGCCCCTTGAAGTTGATCGAACAAATCGTCGATCCTGGGCAATGGATACCTATTCTTGACTATGACTTTATTAAGCTCACGGTAATCGATGCACAGACGCATCGATCCATCCTTCTTCTTGACAAACAGGATTGGCGCTCCCCAAGGAGACGAACTAGGTCTAATGAAACCCTTGGCTAGTAATTCATCTAGTTGTGCCCTCAATTCCTTCATCTCTGTTGGTGCCAACGTATAAGGCGGTCTAGCAACAAGTGCTGCTCCAGGGATGATGTCGATTCTGAATTGCACTTGCCTATCTGGTGGTAAACCAGGTAGTTCTTCAGGAAAAACTTCAGGGTATTCAGAAATAACAGGGATATCCTCAATCTTAGGCTTCGGTTCATCGATAGTCACTTGTGCCATGTAGATGACACAACCCTTCTTCAAACACCTAGAGGCCTTGAGCATAGTAACTTGCTCAGGCAGTCCATACCGGGTATCTCCCTGAATGATAAGTGATTCACCATATGGAGTCTTGATCACCACTTGCTTCTTATTGCAGACAATCTGGGCCTGGTTATGAGATAACCAGTCCATGCCTAGAACGATGTCAAAACCGGCTAACTTCAAAGGAAGTAGGGACAAAGGAAAAGAGTGGTTCTTAATGGATATAACACATCCTTCTAACACAGTTGAGACGGTTTCTATGGTGCCATCTGCTAATTCCACCTCATATTTCACACTTAAGGCTTTTACAGGTAAATTCAACAATTCACAAAACTTATTATCTACGATAGACTTATCAGCGCCTGAATCAAAAAGTACTCTTGCATAGACATCGTTTATGAGGAAAGTACCTGTGATCACGTTATCGTCCTGCACAGCTTCTTTCGCATCCATCCTGAAGACCATAGCATTGGTCTTCTTTCCTTCATCGACTTTCTTTGCATATTTCGGGCAATTTGTCTTAATGTGCCCCTTTTCGTTGCAACTGTAGCACGTTGCATCTTTCAGCTTCTTGCAATCCAAGGTCTTGTGTTCCTTGGACTTGCATATACCACATGCAAAAGTTCTTGACTGAGTCTGCGAGTTCGATTCATACCTGCACTTCCCGAAGTGCTGTTTCTTGCAGATCTTACACTTGGGCTTATCACCAGATTGATGCCCATCCTTCTTAGACTCAGACCCTTTCTTGTGGTCATTGCTCCCTCGGTGCTTCTTGTTTGACCTTCGTGAATTGTCATCTTCACGTTTCCTTTTCTCTGCATCTGTGTTCCTCAGCGATCTCTGTCTGACCGCGTCCAATGTGAGGGATAAAGATATATCAGTTACAGATCTGAAAGTAGTTAGCCGAGAGGCCTTCACACTTGCCTTTATTTCTGGGGCTAAACCCCCAATGAAACGAGGTATGCGTTTGGGTTCCGGGGTCACCAGGTACGGAACCAATCTTGACAATGTGTTGAAGCTCGTAAGGTAAGCTTGACAGTCGAGGTTCTTCATAACCAACGATAAGAAGTCAGACTCAATCTTTTCAACCTCATGTTGAGGGCAGTAGTTTTCTCTGATGAGGGCAACAAATTGTTCCCATGTCATGTTGTATAATGGGATCTTCCCAGTGGCTTGAATCAAAGATCTCCACCAGGCTAAGGCCTCACCTTTGAACGATTGAGACACAAACTTTACCACATCCCTCTCAGCGCACCCGCTGATATCAACAACGGTATCCATCTCATCTAACCAGGTTATACAGTCTATGGCCCCTCTTTCCCCAGTGAAGTCCCTGGGTTTACATGAAACAAAGTATTTGTAGGAGCAACCCTTATCACGGGGTCCTTGATTCAGCATGATCTTTTGAGATGGATCACTTCGATGATTTGAAGAGTGACGATCGTCATCGTCTTTCTTGGGTTCATCCTTCTTGGAGGGTGGCTTTGAATGCGGTGTAGATAGCGTCCTACTTCGAGTCCCGCTATATTCTTCATACTGCCTCTCTAAGGCCTTTGTAACAGCGTTGTCTACTAACGCCCGCATATCAGCACCCATTATATTAATTCGGGCATTATCATTATTCTCCCTTAGGTGACTATTAATTTCATCCGAGTCAGCCAATTCAATTTGAACTGTTACATAAGACAATGACAATAGTTTATTTGGGAGTTTATTTTGGAATTGTCTTTTATGGCAATTCATTAACCATGGTAACACAAGCCATATTTGGTTAATTAGTTAATCATATTTATTTAGGATTTTTTTAATTATAATTTATCTTAATTATAAAACAATAACAGTATTATTAGCACAAAAGGCCTAGTCACATGGACATTTTTAAATCATAAGCCATGATTTCAGAGAATCAAAGCATGAAGGTTTGAACATAGTTCCTTACCTTTTTCTGATAGAGAGTCGTAGACTACTACTGTCCTTTGTCTCATATAAAAATGAGTATGGCCCGTAGGCACTATATTACCAATGTATGGTCAAAATATGATCATCTTAATTGATGATTTAAACCCATGATTCATAGATCATTAAGTTGGGTTAGGAATCTTTTGAAGAATCCTTTTATAATAATGACGTGTGTGATTTTAATGAATCACGTCTGCCAGGAGCGTTAACATGTTTTCAGATGTTAACTGGGATTTGAATCTTTTTAACAGGTTTTACCATATTGGCTAAGTCTTTATAATGACCCACTAGCTAGGTTTTACCTTTTTAAGATTCTTATTAATACTCAACGCAGAACGATCTTATATTGAAATTGTTAATATGGATCCGAATCTAATTGGAGAACTACCGTCTTGGCCCTGTCTTTAAAATGACATAAGGCTAGGTCTTGTCCCTTTAGATTTTATCATTCTAATATAATGATTGATCAAATATGTTATTTATTTATTTCACATTCTATGTTTATGCATAAAATAAAAATGAAAATTTTAATTCAACCATTTCACACAAAGTTCTGAACGAGTACAAGCTTGCCCAAAACGGGTCTTTTTATAAAATAACATGCCCGCGCAGGGGCTCAAACAAACAACATACCCACGCAGGGGTTTAAGCAAAGACTTGCCCACGCAGGGGCTTAACAAGCAAACATACCCACGCAGGGTTTAAAACAATAAGACATGCCCACGCAGGGGCTCAACTGAAACAAGGAAAGTACAACCAACAGTTGAAGGATTTAGTGGTCCTTCTTGCTCTTCCCTTTTATTAAACTTGTCAATCCCTAGAAGAAACTTTGTCGTTCCCTGCGATCTCGGTGAAAATCTCGCTCGACTTGGTCCAATCTTTGAAGAATTTCATCCCGTTCGGGTGGGGAAAATCGTGGCGGCTGCGATTGTTGCCGAATTATAGGTCTAGCAGCTATTTGGTACCCATGAGTTGTGTACCCTACTCCCCAAGGAGCTCCATACGGTCCTTCAGGATGAAGGGCGTTATAGTTGGCCGCTACCAAGTATGGGTCGGCTTCAGCGTAATTATAGTTGGTGTGAGCCGGCTGCTCAAACGGGTTGTACGCCATTGAGCCAGTGTAGGCTGGAATCAGGTTATCAAAACCCATCGGTGGTGGCTGCGGTGCAACTGGGTTTGAAGGCCCATCCATTTGCGGGTCTTCATGTAGTGGCGGATAATGACTGCCACTTGAGTGATGAGGGGTGCTGAAATGAAAATCCCCTCCACGTGCGGACATTCGCGCGCCTGTCCTCCTACGCCTCGACGGTTCTAGAGGTGCTTGATGAACTGGCGGCGGTGGAGGCGGTGGCGTGACTGCCACAAAACGTGAATCCCCAGAGGGATCTTGCTGCTGCTGTTGCTGCTGGTGAGGTGATGAGTGGTGCGAAGGTGTGAAGTACCATTCGTGTTGGTTAAACCTCGCTTGATAGCTATCGGGACCACCATAGGGTGATCCGTGGAAAGAAGATCCGTCAGAGATCTCGATGGGATGGTTGGGGGTCCCTGATGCAGGCTCGACGGGATCCGTGTCCTCGTCCATATCCATCGCTTGGTCGCCGGAAAAGTGATCCTCCGGTCCTAATGGGTTAAAACCCACTGGTTCTTGTAAGTAATTTGCCGGGTTAAACCGGCCCTGAAAATTAGGAGTGGGGTTACCAAAGGAATTATGCGAAAGGGATCCCTGAAGAGGTATGTAGGAAGGTTGCGGGTTATCGGGCTCGTTTTCTGGCTGTGGCCCATAGGAGTTTCGAAAAGGAGGCGTTGAACTATGTGAAACAGACCGTCTAGCGGGATCCACATTGGTCCTCCTGTTCTCTCGAGGATCTGCACTCGCAGTGGTAGTAGGAGCTCGCCTGTGCGAAGGCCCGGCTTCGTGATCATTGGGGGCGGTGATTGGTCCCTTGCCTTGTCCTCTTCGTCTGAAAAATCTTGGCGGCATTGTTAAACCTGTCAGTACAACAAAGGTAACAACAAGAATATATAAAATAAAAGACAAAATAAAACAAAGTAGAATTTGTCCTATGTTATTTGTCTAGACTCGAAAATTTAGGAATGTGCAATTGTGTAACTGAGATTAAACACAAAAGGCTAGTGTTTAATTCACTCAGTGTTGGCTCTGATACCAACCTGTCACACCCCGATATTTCCATATTTGACCGGTGGGCCCGGTGGGGAGTATCGTGACGTAGTTGGCAACATTACAGTTAAACAACACAATATTTAAATGCACGGCGGAAGCAATTGAAAGATATATTTCAACCGAATATAAATGTAATATCAAGTATCACAACAGTTGAAATTAATCCACAGACGGATCAAAATAAAATGGAAACAGTAGTTCAACAGACTTTAGGCATCTTAAGCTTGCGAGACTCTTTATTGATGCTAGGAGTAGCCATCCAATTACGAGTAGTACCTGCACTTAATCTTTTTGGGAAAATACGTCAGTTTACACTGGTAAATACAATTCAACTGACTCATTTTAAAAATGGTTAAAAATTGATTTGAATGCAAGTGGCACAAACTTTTTATAACTTGGGATAATTATTTAAATATATAAACTTGTAAAAGAATTACATGTTCCGTATGCGTTCAGTAGCCCGGTTCGTGCCGGGTTAAAGATCAATAGACACACCACATTATTTATTTTGGCACTGACGGGTGTACGCCTACACCCCGCGCTTAGGTCATGGCCATTTCATAAAATGATGCCAAGGATATCCGGGACATGGTCATTAACCTCCCAAAGGCTTTAAGCAAACAAAACAATTTAAACGGGCCAATCAATATCAATTAACCACCATACGATGGAAGATTTAATGCCCGACCAAACGGTATTTTATATACCGTACCCCAAGCCCGTATAGGGAAAATAAATTAAAAGTATTTACCTTTGCAAGTATAATTCACAAAAATCAATTGCGGGTAGCTTTTACTGGTTCTCCTATTCTGGAACAAAGGTTAATAATAACCTATTAGAATCCTAACGGTCTTTAGTTAAGCTTAAGCGTAGACCGATTAGTTTTAAGGAACGATACGGTTCGAACGCGTGATTAAGCGAAGACCGGGATAGAATGTGATTTGGACCCGACAAGTTTAAAGACTTGTCTTATATGGGTAATCTAAACACATTCTGGATTTTGAGATAAAAATGATAAGGTTTGACCCGTTTCGGCTAGTTTATGTAAACTAGTTACATAAACCGAACCGAACGCTAAGAATGCGTAACGGGTAACCATAAGAGCCATATACAGGTTTCCTAAGTTAATGTGCCTCAAATATGTTGTGACATCAGTAAGATATCTTTTATTATGCCCGAAATGAGTTTAAACTCAAACTATGCCCCGTAGGGGTATTTTAGTCATTTATAAGGTTATAAAAGAGTTTAAGTATTGACCTGAGTTACAGGTCTGATGTAATCAGCAAAAATACTTAATTTGATAAGTTATAACAGTAGGGTATTGCATATATGTGAAATTTATCAATTTTAACCAAACTAAGCACCGTAGGGGCATTTTGGTAATTTCACATAAGCCGAAAAGCTCAAAACTGAAGTCTGAGTTAAACAACTTTTGCTTACTGTTAAAATATTATAATTTACCTAAAATATCAGTAGGTATCAACCCTTGTATGTTTAAAATAGTTTTAGTACATATTATGCGTTAAAAACGCTTAAAAAGGCGATTAGAAGCCGTTTCCGGGTTCTATATATAAAGCTGATATTTTTATTATTCCAGAAGGTCTAAAATAATTTATTTACCATATAAGATCAGTAGCAAAAGGTTTGGGGTCAAAAGATATGTAAAACTCTTTTTATAGCCCAAAAGGGCAAAACCGACAATTACCGGATCAAGCTTATAACTCTAAGTTATGCTCAGCCTAAAATTAATTAAAAATCTTCAAAAATCCCAAAATAATATATTACATCAGTGGGTAAGAAGTTTGATATCAAAAAGTAGGTTTAAATAGGCTATATGCTAAATATACCGTTAAATCGCTAAAAAGCTTTCTAATTACGCTAATGAGCATAACTCTCTATCTACACCTCAAACTGATGTCAAATTTTGGGTACAAGTTTATATATCAGTAACTAAGGTTTCTACTCTTTTACATTTTTAAAAATCACGTTTTATGGTGAAAAGGGCATAATGGTCAACATATAGGCAATAAACGGACTCATGCATATTAATTGGTTAACTAATGAACCAAGGTGTATAATCACAGAGGGTTATACTAGCATGGAACCTGGTCCTAAGGAAGCTCTAAGGAATTCCCAATTCATACTAAAACGGGTCAGAACTGAAGTCAAAGCAAAAGTCAAAGTTTTGCGACTTTCGGTTCCGAACCGGGTCTAAACACAAAATTGTCGGATCAAACAAGCTTAGACCAGTTATTATACTTATTACCAAGTTATATGAGTGATAAAATAGGTTACACGCCTTCTGCATTGTTAATTATGCGTTAATTAGAATATTAGCATTCTGTTGACTTTTTCTAATCAACTTTGACCCGACAAATGGCCTAGATAGAGTGGGAATCAGAGGGTGCCCTTTTAAGGGTTTAATGCCCACATAATTATCAACTTATAACTACCTTTAATTCGACTAATCACTGGAACACTAATGATTAATCACTAAGTCAATCGTTAATTACGACGGTTTGACTTTTAAGCTAAAACTAAGTAAAAACTCAACTAAGAAAGGTTAAGCATACTTACAGAAGTCCTATGCACGACCAGAGATGCTTAGAGAAGGCTCTTGAGCTCCAGAGATGCTCCACAAATGCAGGAGAAGGTGTGATCAAATGGTTGCAACAAGAGGCCTTTATATAGTGTCTTTGATCTCATAGATCATTGACACACAAGTCTAGCCAAGTTTCCAGATCACTTACAAGTGCTCCTAGGGTCTAAAAAGCAAGTAGGGGTCGTCCAAAGATGTGGAAAATCGATTATAAGGACATAACAGGCTGCTGCCTGTCCTTCCTATATCTGGGCATCGCACGCGGCCCGCGTAAGCTCTTGGCAAGGCTTACGCGGTCCGCCTGAGCCTTGTTTTCAGGTTAAAAGCTTTTCAACTTTTTGCACTTGACTCTTGGCCCTTCGAAAGGTCAACCGAACTTTATTCCTTGCATTTTGAGCCCCTCATCTTGACTTATAAGGGGTTCATGACTTATACCCACTTTGCTAAGTTCCTGGTCACTTCATGTTACCCGAAAAATCATAATTTTCAATGTTGACGCTTTAACCCCTTGTATACGAATTTGATCATAACTTTCTCATAAGATAACGAAACTTTATGAAATTTTTATCGTGCATTCTAGTGAGCATAATTAATCGTTACAAAGCTTCGAGTTTGCTAAAAGGTCACTCAGAGGTATAACTTAAACATGTTGACACATTTAACCCCTGAAGTTTGTAATCTCTCACATTCTTTCATATTTAGCTTCGTATGATCCATGATTTATTCGTTTGAAGGTATGAGCATCATGTAGAGTTACTGTAAAGTATATTTATCCATTGTTGACAATTTGAACCCTTATATTCTCATACTTTTCATATTTGTCAACTTCAGTCCCTTTAGAGTATTCTTTCACACGTTCAAGCTTATGACACGTGTCAATACATTATAGGACGTGAATTTTCGAGGTGTTACAGAATAGATCACACACTTGGTACCATATAAATAATGCCTCCAAAGTTTTAGTGCAAACACAACGGCACCCAATTCCAAGTCGTGGGTGGTGTAATTCTTTTCGTGCACCTTTAATTGTCGGGAAGCATAGGCATTTACCTTGCCTTTCTGCATCAGTACACATCCCATGCCGATGTGTGATGCATCGCAGTAAACCACAAATTCTTCAATCCCTTCAGGCAATGTCAACACAGGAGCATTGCTCAGTTTCTGCTTAAGTATATCAAACGATTCTTGTTGTTTAGGACCCCAATCAAATTTTATATTCTTCCTAGTCAACGAAGTTAGGGGTGCAGCAATCCTTGAGAAATTTTCAATAAAACGCCTGTAATATCCTGCCAGACCTAAGAAGCTGCGAATCTCTGTGGGCGTATTCGACTCTTGCCAATTCATGATAGCTCCAATCTTAGCGGGATCCACCTGGATACCACGCTCACTAACCATATGTCCAAGGAATTGGACTTCACGAAGCCAAAATTCACACTTTGAAAACTTGGCGTAAAGCTTTTCTTGTTGGAGAAGTTTAAGAATACAACGAAGATGCTTCTCATTGTCTGCCTGATTCTTTGAATAAATAAGAATGTCATCAATGAAGACAATGACAAACTTATCTAAGTAGGGTTTGCAAACGCGATTCATGAGGTCCATGAACGCTGCTGGTGCATTAGTGAGCCCAAAAGGCATCACCAAGAACTCGTAGTGACCATAACGAGTTCTAAATGCAGTCTTGTGCACATCTTCATCTCTAACCTTCAGTTGATGGTAACCTGACCTTAAATCAATCTTGGAGAAGCAACTTGCCCCTTGCAATTGATCGAACAAATCGTCGATCCTGGGCAATGGATATCTGTTCTTGATAGTGACCTTGTTAAGCTCTCGATAGTCGATGCATAGACGCATCGATCCATCTTTCTTCTTTACAAACAGGATTGGTGCTCCCCAGGGAGACGAGCTAGGTCTAATAAATCCCTTTGTCAACAAATCATCCAATTGAGTTCTCAACTCTTTCATCTCAGTTGGGGCTAACCAGTAAGGTGCTCTTGCAACAGGTGCTGCTCCAGGTATAATGTCGATTCTGAACTCCACTTGCCTATCTGGGGGTAAACCAGGTAGTTCTTCAGGAAATACATCAGGGTATTCAGAAATGATATGGATGTCTTCAATCTTGGGCTTTGGTTCATCAATAGTCACTTGTGCCATATAAATGACACAGCCCTTCTTCATACACCTTGACGCCTTAAGCACAGACACTTGCTTAGGCAACCCATACTGAGTATCTCTTTGTATGGTAAGTGGCTCACCATACGGAGTCTTGATCACCACTTGTTTCTTGTCACAAACGATCTGGGCTTGGTTATTGGATAACCAATCCATGCCTATCACTATGTCGAAACCAGCTAATTTCAAAGGAAGCAAGGATAACGGAAAGGAGTGGTTCCTAATGGAAATAAAACATCCATCTAGCACAGTTGAGGCAGTTTCTAAGGTACCATCGGCCAACTCTACTTCATATTTCACACTTAGGGTTTTAATAGGTAAATTCAACAACTTACAAAACTTATCATCTACAAATGACTTATCCGCACCCGAATCAAATAACACTCTTGCATAGACATCATTTATAAGGAAGGTACCTGTTATCACGTTATCATCCTGCACTGCTTCCCGTGCATTCATTTGAAAGACCCTGGCATTGGTCTTCTTGCCTTCTTCAGGCTTCTTCTCATACTTTGGGCAATTGGTCTTGATGTGCCCTTTCTCATTGCAGCCATAACAGGTCGCATCCTTTAACTTCTTGCAATCCAAAGTCTTGTGTTCTTTGGACTTGCAGATCCCACAACCAATCGGCTTCGACTGCGATTGCGACTTTGATTCAAACCTGCATTTCCAGAAATGACGTTTCTGGCAGGTTTTGCATTTATGCTTCTCATCCACTTGCTGGTTACCCTTGTTAGACCCAAAATTATTCTTGTGGCCTAAGTTCCCCTTACGCTTCTTGTCAGAATGACGTGAGTTATCATCCTCACGTTTCCTTTTTCCTTCTTCAGAAATCTTAAGCGATCTCAGCCTGATCGCATCCAGAGTAAGGGATAAAGACAAATCAGCTGCTGACCTAAAAGTAGTAGGTCGAGACGCCTTCACACTAGCTTTGATCTCCGGGGCTAAACCCCCAATAAAACGAGCGATACGTTTTGGTTCCGGTGTAACCAAGTATGGAACCAATCGAGACAGGGTATTGAAACTGGTGAGGTAAGTCTGGCAGTCTAAGTTCTTCATGACTAAAGTCAAGAAGTCACTCTCAATCTTCTCAACTTCGTGTTGAGGACAGTAATTTTCTTTGATCAGAGCAATGAACTGCTCCCAAGACATGCTATACAAGTGGGCTTTTCCTGTAGCTTTAATCAGTGATCTCCACCATGCTAGAGCTTCTCCTTTAAATGATTGTGACACAAACTTCATAATATCTTTCTCTGCACAACCACTAATATCAACCACCGTGTCCATTTCATCGAGCCAAGTCATACAATCGATGGCTCCTTTCTCCCCTGTGAAGTCTCTAGGCTTGCAGGAGATAAAATACTTATGAGAACAGCCCTTAACATGAGGTTCTTGTTTGAGCTCAATCTTTTTAGACGGAACACTCCTCTGATTTGTTGAGTGATGAAAATCACTCTTGCGAGCTGTATGAGTCCTGGAGGGTGGTTTTGAATAAGGTACAGACTGAGTTCTGACATGGGTACCACTAGATTCATTAAACTGTCTGTCAAGGGCTCGCGTAACGGCATTATCTATTAATGCCTGCAATTCTGCGCCTGCTACATTAACTCTGGAAGTGTCATGATTATCCCTTGGGTGACTGTTGACTTCGTCTGACCCAGCCATGTAGCTTGATTGCTACATAAAATATTGACAAGATTTATTCAAAAGTCCATTATGGAATTGTCTTTTATGGCAATTCATTAACCATGGTAATTATAAACCATATTTGGTTAATTTATTAAACATATTTGTTTAGGATTTTTGTTATAATTTATCCTAATTTTTAAAGTAATAAGGGTATTATTAATGGCACATAAGGCCTAGTCACAAGGACAATTTAAATTATAAACTAGGATTTCAGAGAATCGAGGTATTATGGTTTGAACGTAGTTCATTACCTTTTATTGACAGGGAGTCGTAGACTACAATCTGTCTTTTGTCTTATATGACAATGATTATGGCTCGTAGGCCTTACATCACAAATGGATGTTTAAATAATAAAGAAGGAATTTAAAAGAATCCATTATAAGAATGACATGTGTGATTTTAACGAATCACATCTGCCAGGAGTGTTAACATGTTTTCAGATGTTAACAAGGGTTTGAATCTTTTTAAACAGGTTTTACCATTATGGCCAGATCTATAGTGACATACAGGCTAGGTTATACCTTTTAAGATTCTTATTTAATATTTAATAGGCAGATTATTTAAAAAAGGAATGATATATTTTTGGATTTATTTATTTCACATATATTACATTTATGCATAAAATGACAAAATGAAATTAAATTATAACATGCCACTAAAATTTAGAAGAGTACATGAATGCCTTAAACGGGACTTTAACAGAAAAGACATGCCCACACAGGGGCTAAACTGAAACTACAAGTCCTCGCAGGGACTGAATACAGAAATAGATGTCCACGCAGGGACTTGATTGAAAATTAAAGAAATACTAAACAAACAAATAAGCAATGAATCTTAATGATCCTTTTTGCTCTTCCCTTTGATTAAGCTTGCCAAACCCTTGAGAAATCCCCGGTGGTTCCTATATTCCTCTTGAACCTCCTGTTCCACCTGGCTCAACCTCTGTAGAATCTCCTGTTGCTGCTGTGGCGGTATCAGTGGCGGCTGCGGCGGCTGCTGATGATGCGGAGGTTAAGGAGGTGGCGGGTATTGATACCCATAGGGTGGGTATCCAGCCTGATATGGGACTCCAAAGGGCCCCTCGGGATGAAGAGCATTGTAGTTCGCCGCCGCAAGGTATGGGTCAACTTCGGCGTAGTTGTAGTTAGTATGGGCTGGCTGCTCGAAAGGGTTATACGCCGCTACACCGGCGTATGCAGGAATTGGGTTATCATAACCCACTGGTGGTAGTGTGACTGGCGCAGACTCCACTTCTGAAACAGGGTTAGAAGGCCCACCCATCTGTGGGTCTTCATATAGTGGCGGGTAATGATTGCCACTTGAATGCTGAGGGGTGCTGATACGGACTCCCCCTCGCATGGACATCCGTGCGGTTGATCTCCTATGCCTCGGTGGCTCCGGAGGCGGTTGCTGCACTGGTGGTGGTGGCGGTGGAGTAACCGCTACAAAATGCGAATCCTCCGAGGGATCCTCCTGCTGCTGCTGTGATGAGTGGTAACTGGGTGTAAACACCCAGTCATATTGGGCGAATCTTGCCTGATAACTGTCTGGACCACGATAAGGTGATCCATGATATGACGACCCATCCGAAATCTCGATGGGGTTAGTAGGTGTTCCGGTTGGCGGATGGGCAGGTTCCGGATCCTCTTCCATGTCCATGGAGAAATGGTCCTCCGGTCCCAACGAGTTATAACCCATTGGCTCATTAATTTGGTTTGCCGGGTTGAACCGGCTTTGAAAGTAGGGTGTTGGGTCGTTGAAGGAATGGTGTAAGTTGGGGCTTTGAAGGGGTATAAAAGAGTGATGCGAGTTGTGGGGCTCGTTCTCCGCTTGAGGCCCGAAAGAGTTGGGGTAGGAAGGTGAGGAGCTCAGCGAGACTGAACGCCTCGTGGGTTCTAAATGGGTCCTCCAGTCTTCTTGAGGACTTGCGCTTAAAGTGTCTGATGGAGTTCGCCGGTGTGAAGGCCCGGCCTCGTGATCGTTGGGGGCGATGAATGACCCCTTGCCTCTTCCTCGGATTCTTGGCGGCATTTTTGTAGGTCCTGTCAAAACAAACAAAAGAAACAATAAAGGACAAAACAAAATAAGTCAGAATTAGTCCTAAGTTCTTTGTCTAGACTCGAAAGTCGAGGAATGTGCAAACTGTGTCATTGAGATTAAACACAAAAGGCTAGTGTTTAATTCACTCAACGTTGGCTCTGATACCAACTTGTCACACCCCGATATTTCCACGTATTACCGGTGGGCCCGGTGGGGACTATCGTGACGTAGTTGATATCATCATAGACAATTTATCACAGTTTATATACACAGCGGAAGTTGAAAGATAAAATCATTACAAACCGAATGAAAGTAATATCATTTATTACAAAATGGATGTAAAGGATCCACAGGCGGATCAAAGTTAAACAGAAATATTGTTCAGCAGATTTATAACATCTAAGCTTACAAGACTCTTTATTGATGCTAGGAGTAGCCAGCCTATTCCGTTTAGTACATGCACTTAGCCTTTTGGAAAATACGTCAGTTTACACTGGTAAATACAATTAACCGACTCATTCTGAAAATGTTTAAGGAAATTGTTTTGAATGCACAAGGCACAAAATATTTTTTATAACTTGGGACAATTATTTAAAAATAATCTTGTATACAGATTTAAATGTTTGTCGTCTGTCAGGGCCGGTTAGAAGAGCCGGACGAGATTAACTAACACACCACAGTTATAATACCCACAAGAAATTTTCCTTATTGTGGGGTACCTTTTATACATACAGAACTGTCGGGTGTATGCCTACACCCCGTGCTTAAGTCGTTGCCATTTCAATGAATGAGCCGAGGATTACAGGACATGGTCATTAACCCCCCCAAAAGCCATATACCAAACAAAACAGATTAAAATGGGTTATGCAATATATATTAATCACAATCCGATTTAAAAACAATTACATACCCGACCAAGCGGTATTATTATAATACCGTATCCCAAGCCCGTATAACGAAAAAATAAGTTAAAAGTATTTACCTGAGCAAGTATATATCACAATCAGAGAGTGCAAGTATCTTTTACTGGTCTCCTAATCTGGAACGAAGGTTTTAATAACCTATTAGATTCCTAACGGGTCTTAATTAAGTCTAAACTTAGACCGGTTAGTTTTAAAGGAAGATACACGGTTCGAAACGCATGATTAAGCGAAGACCGGAATAGAATGTGATTTAGACCCGATAAGTTTGAAGACTTGTATAATATGAGTAAACTAAACACATTCTGGAATTTGAGATAAAAATGATAAGGTTTGACCCGTTTCGGTTAATTTATGCAAACTAGTTACATAAACCGTACCGAGCGCGAAAAATGCATAACGGGTAAAAAAATGAGTCATGAACAGGTTTCCTAAGATAATATGCCCCAAATAAGTTGTGATATCAGTAGGATACCTTCCATTATGCCCAAAATGGATTTAAACTCAAATTATGCCCCGTAGGGGTATTTTGGTCATTTTAAAGATTGTAAAAGAGTTTAAATATTAATCTGAGTTTCAGGTCTAATATAATCAGTAAAAATATTTATCTTTATAAGTCATAACAGTAGGGTATTGCATATATGTGAAATTTACCTTTTTATAACCAAACTATGCACCGTAGGGGCATTTTGGTAATTTCACATAAGCTTTAAAGGTCAAAATTAGAATTCTGAGTTCAAAACTTTTGCTTACTGTTTAATTATAAAAATTTACTTAAAACATCAGTAGGTATTAAGTCTTACATGTTAAAAATAGTTTTAACCCATAATATGCGCTTAAAACGCGTAAAAGTCGGTTTTAAGCGATTTTCGGGTTTAAATAAGAAATCTGAGTTTTTGATCAGTTCATAAAGTTCAAAATATTTTATTTAACATATAAAATCAGTAGCAAAAAGTTTGGTATCAAAATATTATGTAAAACTCTATTCAAGAAAATGGTATAACCGACAATTACCAAATTATGGCAAGAACCTTATGTTATGCTCAGCTTAAAAATAAATAAAAATCATCAAAAATCCCAAAATATTATATTACATAAGTGGGTAAAAAGTTTGGTGTCAAAATTTGGGTTTAGATAAGCTTTATGCTAATTACTCCATTTAATTAATAAAAAGCTTTCTAATTACGCTATTGAGCATAACTCTTAATCTAGACCTCAAACTGATGTCAAATTTTTAGGACAAGTTTATAAATCAGTAATAAAGGTTTTTGTCCTCTCACATTTTCAAAAATCTCATTTTAAGTTCAAAAGGGCATAATGGTCAACATTTAGGCATATAACGGAAACATGCAAATGAATCGGATAACTAAGGAACCAAGTTGTATAACCTCAGAGGGTTACACTAACCTACAACCTGGTATTAGAGCTCTAAGGCATTTCTAAAATATGCTATATTGGGTCAGAACTGAAAGTCAAAGCAAAAGTCTACTTTTGCGACTTTCGGTTCCGAACCGAGTCTAAACTGAAAATTGTCGGGTTGAACATGCTTAGACTTGTTCTTACATTAATTACCAAGTTATACAAGTGATAAAACAGGTTTCATGGCTTCTACATTGTTAATTATGTGTTTAATTGAAAATTAGCTTTCTGTTGACTTTTTACAATTTAGTTTGACCCGACAATTGACCTAGTTAGAGTGGGAATCAGAGGGTGCCCTTTTAAGGGGTTATTACCCACATAATTACCAACTCAAAGCTACTTTTAATTCGAGAATTTACTGGACCGTTAGTGATTAATCACTAAGTCAAACCTTAATTACGACGGGTTTGACTTTAGGCCATTAAACTAATAAAACTGAATTTAGAAAGGTTAAGGAAGCTTACTGAAGTCCTTAGTACGAAAATGAAGGTAATGGAATCTTGTTTGAGGTCCAGAGAGCTCCAGAAAATGTGTTTGAATGATTTCAAGTGAATGCCAAAATTTTTTGCAACAAGTGTTCTTATATAGGAACTTTAATTGATCAAGATCATGACAACAAAGTCTATGGAATGATTCTTGATCAACACAAGTGTCTCTATGCATGATAAACCCATTTGCACAGCCCCTGGTATCAGTTTTCATGCATATAAGTCGGTTTAACAGGCTGCACAGGCACCTGTCATGTTTTTTTGTCGCTGGTGACTACCAGGCGGCCCGCGTAAGACCCAGACAAGGTCTACGCGGCCGTTATGAATGCCAGGCTCAGGTTACAAGTTTATCAGAATTGCAATTTTGGTCCCTGGTCCTTCTAATAGTTGTTTTAACTTTATTTATTACACTTTTAACCCTCCAACTTGACCTTTAAGGACTCCAAATTATAAACCAACTTTGTTAAGTCCCCGGTTAGTTTATACGATCACCGAAAAGTCACAAATTTCAATGTTGACGATTTTAACCCCTCACTTACGAATGTTAGCGTATCTTCCTCATACGTTATCGAAACCGTGTGAAATTTTTATCACTTATTCTAGTGAACATAATTAATCGTTAGAAAGCTTCGGGTTCATTAAAAGGTCACTCAGAGGTATAAATTAAACATGTTAACACTTTTAACCCTTGCGGTTTGTGAACTTTCGCTTTCTTCCACAAGCGTCTTCTTATGATTCATAATTCATTCGTTTAAGGGTATAAACATCATGTAGGGTTGTTGAAAGGTATAATTATCCAATGTTGACACTTTGAATCCTTTTACACACATACTTTCTTTGTTTGTCAACTTTAGTCCCTCATATTCAATCCATTACACGTTTAAAGCTCATGACACGTGTCTTTATTATATTGGTCGTGATTTTATGAGGTGTTACACACAAGCCCGACAAACACCCACAATGGCAAAATTTGCTTGATTACCTTTTCCTTCCGGGAACTACACATGGGAAATTGTTTAGAAGAAACTTGAGAATGGAAGCGAAGTTATTGTTGGTTTTGTGTACACACAACGTCATCCCGCGGCGGGGTGATAAGATGGAGGTGAGATTTCAAGAGGTACCGATTTTATACATGTTGATGCACGGTTCACCCATGGTTCCTTTCCGGTTCTTAGTGCTAAACAACATTTGGCTCAGTCGAAATAGTGGTGAGAGAAAAATTGTCCCTCATTGCCGATTGATTACGGCATTGTTGAAGAAATATGGGGCGATTGGATTCGAGGAAAAAGGCTCGTACAAGAGGTTTAAGCCATTCGACATAAAGAATTTGGAACCAAGATGGGAATACAAGGAATCAGAAAGGTAGCACAAGTTGAAGACCGATGGGAGACGGTGGAGAGTGTTGAAAGCGGATGCTAGGCCGCTACTACCGGGCGAGGCCGACGAGCCCGAAACAAGTGACGAGGAGGTTAGTGGAGATGACGACTACCGTGAGGACACATTCACGGTTGATGTTCTGATGGGGGCACTGGCCCAAGTGGTGTTTATGGAGCAGGAGCACAGTCGGGATATGTGGGTAGTGCATTTGATTATGCACAACAACCCTATGATCCTTATTGGGCCCACACTGGGAATATGGGCCAGATTATTGAGCAGAGGCGACCACCCACTTTTGGTGATTGGACTGAACCCAATCAAATGCTCTTCGATCAACAGACCTATATGGGGGCCAGCATGGAGAGAGCTCTTAAACAGAGCTATGACAGAAATGAGCAATGGAATCGAGCTCATATGTATGCCCACCAAGAAGAGATGAATAATCGCTACCTAGACGACCGCCAGAGAGGCTTACATGATCAGTGGCATGCGGGCCAACCACTCGAAGCGGACCTGCCAGTTGTGGACTATACTACATTGCCGCTATATGATGGTAGTGTGTCGTATCCCACCCCACCATTGCACCATTCTCAATGGGTGGATCCACACACTATGGGTCATCAGCAGGCGAGTCAAGGAGGTGATCAAGGAAGCAGCAGCAGTAGAGAAGCATTTGGGTTTGGAGAGTGGAATGGCATGATGACCTCCATTTTCGGGCCTCCGCAGCCAAAGTACTACTAACCAGGTCATATCTCGCTCCTTTGTATATTTGTGTATATTTTCATGTCGTATGTTTATGGTTGGGAGGTCGGGTGGTGTTTAGATGTTGATGTGATTTCTGGGATGTGATAGTGGTGGTGTGTTTTAATTTTCATAAAAAATTAAAAAAAAGGAAATTTGGGGTTTGAGAGTATTAGCAAAAGCTAATGTTTTTGGTTAAAAGCGATCTTTCCCTCAAAACCATACATTGGGACAATGTATCCCAAGTGTGAGGATGGGGGGAAATTTTTGAGAAATTTAAAAACTTTTGTGAAATCGAGCGGAAAATTGTCGAAATTTGAACACTTGATATTGTTCCACTTGACACACCGACACCCCTTTCTAGCAATTTCTTGGTGAGAATTTGAGCCACATATGATTATTATAGATGCTTTTCTTGTTTTGAGTGGCGGTGCGTGTTTTGTGTTAATAGAACTTGTGTAATAATTCTTGTTGAATCTTAGAGTTAGCATGCTTGGAAAATGATAGGGGACTTTTAGGTAGCCTTGTCTAGATGTGTGAGAGTGTGGGATTGGTGGGTTGGACCTCATACTTTATATATATGAGCTTGGTATTGTGAGGGGAGGGGGTTTGGTCTTTGGAAAGCCATGTTTGAGCCTTATACCATTCGGTTGTGACCCAAACCTATTTCCTACAAAACATTACCTTTTGAGATGACCTGGTTTAGGAGATTTAGTATGTAGTGTTGATGTTCTTGTATATATTGTTGAGCTTTTATGTCTATCTTAAAAAAAAGAAGAAAAATATGAGAAAAATACAAAAAGAAGTATCTAGTTGCAATAGTAGTTGAGAATGTTGAAGAAGTTGTGTATATATTTGATGTTTGCTTTGTTTAGTAGTAGAAATAAAAACCGGGTCAAATCAATTAGCTCTCGCATATATATCCCTCCATTTTCCTACCTTTGCACCTAGCCCCGTTACAACCCGTAAGTCCTTTTGATTCATAAGCATGCTAAATACTTAATAGGAGGAGATTTGATTTTTATACAAGCTTATTATCGCACAAGCACACACAGGCATTGAGTGTTCTAGCATCATGTTGCTAATATGTCTTGTCACCGAGAGTTATTGCGAGGGGTGTGTCTTGTGGTATGATAAAAAGTTAGTAAAAGGACGGTACATTTTAGCTTGGTTTGCATGAGTGATCGCTTGTGGTTATGAAATAGTTTTTGAATGGGTTGCTTGGGACAAGCAACGGGTAAGTGTGGGGATGTGACGGGTGGTCCGTAGGAAAACCCTTAAGGCCCTTAAAGAGATTAAAATCCTATACTTTGTACGGTTAATTGTTTGAACTTGGTAACCACTAGCTGTTTGATGTTGCAGGTGATAAAGTGCTCAAGATGCGGGTTTTAGGAAGCATAGATGGATGCTAGAAGTTGGCGGAATCAAAAGTTGAAGGAATCAAGATTTGAAAGATAAACAAGAAGAAAAGGAACACTTGCCGCCGTAGCCTACGACCTCTGCCGTAGGTTACGGCCCTACCTTTGCAAAAATTCCACCGCTGTAGGACAGAAGAGACGTGCTGTAAAGGAATGATGCTCTCCGTAAGCTACGGTGAGCGCCGTAGCTTACGGCGCTATGTTTGACTTCTGGTTGACTGCTGGCCGCCGTAAGCTACGGCCCTCAGCATAGCTTACGGCGCCGTCTGGTGTATTTTGTAACTTCCATATTTAATGGCCATTTCAAGATGATTTATGGGTTCCAATCATGTATTTTCGGTTACACATCACCTGTGGGACGAGTTTGGCTGCACTTGGAGAGTTCTTGAAGCTTGGAAAACAATTTCGAATCATTGTTCTTATGTTTGGAATTTCTTTTGAAGATCAAGACTTTGTTATGATGTTTATTCAAGCCATGAGTGGCTAAACTCTTTATGATTGTCTTTAGTTGAAGGTTTGCATAAGACTTTATGTTTGATTTCCTAATTTCTAGAATAAAAATCTTTATCTTTATGATTTGTTTGTTATGGTGTGTGATTTCTTTGTTGTAAATTGTTGATTCTTATGTTAAACTAATTAGAAACCATACGTTCTTGGTGCCATTGGCAATTGAGATATCATGGGTATAGTTAGGTTTGGGTAAGGGTTGATTGATCATCGGGTAACAACCTCACGTTCTAGGAATCTGAGTACTTAGTTCCCTTTTATCACTGCAAGTAGTCACACATGAGCTATGTCTATGTAGTTCTTTCTAGTGGAATGATAGCATAAACGTCAAAGCAAACCGGAAACTAAAGATGGTCATTTGTCTCTAATTTGTTCACAACCAATACTTTCATTTTGCAATTAGAATAGTAATTTTAGTTTTAAAAATCAAATCAATCAAACCAGCTCTTGAATTTAATTTTATTGCAATCAGTTTAATTTTAGTCAGCGTAGACAAACCTTTAAATAACACATATTCCACAAACTCCCTGTGTTTGATACCCACTTGCCACTAACTATTTAGTAGTAATTTGATTAAATTTGATTGTGACCACGACATCACGTCACCCCGGAAACCTACTTTTGATAAAATACAACATGACAGGGCAAGACCAATGTACTCCCCATATAAGCCCCGAGGTAGAGGATCAGCACCTTACTCCGACAGTTTCACCCCCTCACTAAAACCCCAAGTGAGATACTGGCTACTGAAAGAGTTAAGAACTCCTTCCCTAACCCCTCAATCAAACTAGGACCAAAAGCTCAACCAAATGAGTATTGTGAGTTTCATAAGGGTTTTGGTCACATGAATGACGAATGCATGTACTTGAAAATAGAGATATAAGCGGCGGTAAAGACAGGCAAACTGGCTCACTTGGTTAAGGAAATCAAGGAAGGGGGGAGAGAAAGGGAAGGGATACCAAGGGGGGGGGGGACCAGAAAGGGGATATGTAGGTATGATCAGGAGGAGAGATGAGTGTGATCCCACCAGAAGGGTCAAATCCATGGTACTGGGCCCCTCAAGTTGCATGAGGGCCCCCATACTAATGCCACACTTGGAGGACCATGAGGTACAAAGGCTCCCCCTTAACATCTCAGCAATAATAGCCGGTCATAGGGTGGCCTGGATATACGTGGATGGGGGGAGCAGGGTGGAGGTAATTTATAAACACTGCTTCCTAAGGTTTGATAGGGATGTGAGAGACAGGTTGGAGGAGGATTCAATTCCCCTGGTTGGTTTCAACAATAGCGTATCTCACCCCCTAGGGAAAATCAGACTTCCATTCACAGTTGGGGTGGGGGATCGGGTCCGGACCATTGAGCTCACCTTCACTGTTGTCCGAGCCCCTCTAAATATAATGCAATCTTGGGTAGACCGGGGATTGGAGATTTACAGGCTCAAGCCTCAACCCCCCACGGGGCTTTAGTGTTTCAGACCCCTAGGGAGTTAGCCTGGGTAAAGTTCTTGTTACGAGGTTGTGTCATCGGTTTCAGAAGGAGAAGTGGGGAAGACCCCCAAGAAGGAAGAATGGAGGAATGGGCACTCAGTGATAGATTTCCGGAGCAAACGGTAAAAGTAGGGAAGCACCTCAGCGACAAGTGCAAGAGTGCACTCAAGGAGCTGCTACTCCTTAACATAGATGTTTTTGCTTTCCAACATGGAGATATGACCGGGATCCCAAGGAGCTTGATGGAGCACAGGCTCAACACCCACAGTTGGATATGACCTGTTAAGCAAAAGAAATAGAGTATGGGGCTAAGAAAAAGAAGGGCTGCTTGTGTAGAGACAAGGAAACTCCTAAGGGCTGGGATAGCCAGGGAAGTCAGGTACCCCTCCTGGATTGCTAATCCAGTGATGGTCAGGAAGAAGGATGGGGGATGGAGAATGTGTATAGATTATAAGGATTTAAACAAGGTGTGCCCTAAGGATTGCTACCCACTCCAGGAAATAGAAGTCCAGGTTGACTCTTTAGCTCAGTACCCACTAAAATGTTTCCCAACGTGTACAAAGGCTACCATCAGATCGAAATGTCATTAGAGGATGAGGAAAAAACTGCGTTCGTGACGGATGAGGGCACCTTTTGCTACACTAAAATGCCCTTCGGGTTGAAGAATGCAGGGGCTACATATCAAAGGTTCATGAACACCTTGTTTAGAGAGCAATGGGGAAGAAACCTAGAGGCATACGTAGATGATATCATTATAAAATGCCTCACGGAGGTGGCCATGCTAGAGGATATAGCGGAAACAATTCGGACCATGCAGGAAGTTAACGTGAAGTTAAACGCCGGGAAGTGCTACTTCGGGGTAGAGGAGGGGAAGTTCTTGGGAGTAGTTGTTACCAAAGGAGGGATCAAGGCAAACCCTGAAAAGACCCAAGTAGTGGCCGAGATGCGATCCCCCAGGGCCCTGAAGGACGTTTAATAGCTTAATGGAAGATTAATAGCACTCAACCATTTCCTTTCCAAGGTGGCAGACAAAACCTTACCTTTCATGAAGGTCCTGAAAGATTTCCTCCAGAGAAACAGATTTAAATGGACCCTAGAGGCCGAGGCTGCTTTCCAAGAGATGAAGGAACACATATGAAGCTCCCAACCTTAGCTACCCCTGTGCCGGGGGAAGACCTGCTTCTGTACCTGTCAGCATCAAAAACTACGATCAGTGCAGTCATGTTGGTGGAAAGGGGGGAGAAACAAATCCTCAAATACTTCATCAGTAGGACCCTCAAGGGTCTGGAGGAACGATACATGTCATTGGAAAAGCTAGCCCTAGCACTAATCTTCGCCTCCCGGAGATTCAGAAGGTACTTCCAGGCTCATAAAATTGTGCTATTAACGGACAAACCACTCCAGAAAGTATTGAGAAGACAGGAACTCTCCGGTCAATTGGCCAAGTGGGCCGTTGAGCTCGGAGAACACACCTTGGAGTATAAGGCAAGGACTGCAATGAAAAGTTAAGTATTGGTGGACTTCTTGGCAGAGGTCCCAGAGGAAGAAGAAAGAGAGCTCCTCAAGTGGAAAAATTTAGAGGAGGAAGAGAAAAGGAAGGAAGAGGAGGTAGTATGGAAGTTATTTACAGACGAGGCTTCAAGTGAAGAAGGGAACGGGGCAGGAATCCCCCTGATTAGTCCCGAGGGAATCAAGCTGACCTACGCGATCAGGTTAGACTTTGAAAACATCAACAACACAGTGGAGTATGAGGCACTCGTGGCAGGACTAAGGCTGGCTAAGAGAATGAAGGCAAACTGACTCCCAACTGGTTGTGAAACAATACAATGGGGAGTATGTGACGAAGGACAGTTCCATGGCTTAGTATGCGGACAGAGTGAAGGAATTGACCAAAACCTTCAGCACTTTCAAGCTCGAATACATCCCCCGAGGGAAGAACAGAAAATCAGATGCCCTCAGCAAGCTGGCTTCGGTGGCCTTCGACCACTTGGCCAGAGAGGTAAAAGTGGAAGTTCTGACCTCCTCCCCCATCGCAACTAAGGAGGTGGAAATGGTCGACAGAACCCAGGAATCCTGGATGACACCCATCGTAAACTTCCTCAAGGATGGGACCCTCGCAAAAGGAGAATAGCCAGATCAGAAGGTAAGAGTAAGAGCCCTGAAGTATGAGCTAATAGAATGTGTTGACGAAGAGGAAGCGGAATATGTGATACGAGAAATACATGAGAGGATCTGTGGTATGCACTCGGGGCCGAAAACAGTCATGCCCAATGTCACGGCCCCCGACCCGGTTTGACCCGTTCCAGGAGCCGCGGGACAGAAATCCCGTGGTATTTATTTAACAGCGGAAGTTTCTTCAGGATCTTTTAAAAACTGAAATATTTCCTGATTATTTTATTTCACAATTCGGGATAAAACCCGGTTTTTTTTTACAATCTTGAGATTTCACAAAGAAATCTTTTATTTTACAAAACATATTTCTTTATTTTTATACTGAGCCACTTCCTTAAGCTTTTAGTGCTTCACGGCACTTTTCCTGGATCACAACAGATCACCTGAAACATGTTTGAAAAGGGTTTTGCCAGCGGGAAATACTGAGTGAATCATTCTATTTAAATAAAACGACCCGTTTGTTATAATTTATAGTATTAAGAGCGATTACAATGTTTCTATCTTTTGAATTAACTGACCCAGTTGTCACTTGACCAGACTTGTGACTGTGGACATATCACTTGCTGGGTCCGTTCACCCACAAGTGATAAATAATTAGTAGCTATGTGCACATCCCCCCACATACTGGCAGTAATTTCAGATTACATAGACTTAATCCCTGTAATTATAACCTTTGAAAATAAACATGCTTTTGAAAGTAATTTGATAAAAAGAGAATGACTCACATTGCAGATTTAATTATGAACAGAGCTTAGCCTACTGATTAGCCTTGATAACCTAGTTTAAATAATCATGCACACAAACTAGGTTAGTAACTTAATACAGCATTTACGATAACTCACGAGATTAACCTTCACAACGAATGACAAAGTGCGATACTTAAACATCCATCGATTTAACGACGAATGACAAAGCATAAACCCTAATGTGGGCAGCACTTAAACATCCATTGGATAGTTTAATCGATCGGACATTGAATCGTAGCAGCGATCGAGTTATTACCCTGATTGCGGCAGCACTTCGTGATTTGTGTGTGTTAATTGTAGTAAACAGAACGTATCTCAGTGTACGTAAAGAGATTTTACGTCGTTTGAACTCCCAAATTCGATTGCCAATGTCTGCTATTTATACACAAAATTTAACTAGCTTACGGACCGTAAGCCTCCCAATGTTGAGGTCCGTAAGGGTGCTTACGGACCGTAAGCCTATCAATGTTACGGTCCGTAAGGGTCGAAAATAGGTTATAGGGTAGCCACGGTTGGGACTAGCTTTGCTGAGTTGACAGTTTCTTAATTTCGAATTTTGACAACGAGTATTTTAGATAATCGTTAACTAGGGTTTACCCCCTTTGAGTTTTAGGGGCCCTGATCCTGATTCCGATTGTTTTGAAAATTTTAGGGTTTGTGCAGAATTACTTGGGTGTCTTAATTAGGGTTTCCTATTGGATAAAATAATATAATAATTAGGACTTTTGATGAGAGTTGTTACATTCTCCCCACCTTAATAAAAATCTCGTCCTCGAGATTTACTGGAATAAGTGAGGATACTTTCGCTTCATTTCTGATTCCAGCTCCCAAGTGTATTCAGCCCCTCGCTTTGAATCCCACTTTACTTTAACTAGCACTAGTCGTTTGTGCTTGAGAAACTTTACTTTTCTGTCCTCTATTTGAATAGGTTTCTCAATAAATTTTAACTTTTCGTTTACTTCCATTTCTTGGAGAGGTACTACCAGAGATTCCTCTGCTAGACATTTCTTGAGATTGGATATATGAAATACATCATGTACTCCAGCTAATTCTTCTGGTAGTCGTAAACGATAAGCAACTGGTCCTATACGTTGGAACACTGGAAATGGTCCTACGTATCTGGGACTTAGCTTTCCTTTCTTACCGAATCTAACAACTCCTTTCCAAGGAGAAACTTTCAACAGTACTTTGTCTCCAACTTGGAATTCTAACGGCTTACATCTATTATCTGCATAACTCTTCTGGCGATCTCGAGCAGTCTTCAGCCTTTCCTTGATTTGAGTAATCTTATCAGTTGTCTCTTGCACTATTTCAGGACCTGATAATTGACTTTCTCCTATTTCTGCCCAACAAACTGGAGTTCTGCACTTTATTCCATACAGTGCTTCAAATGGGGCGGTTTCAATACTTGAATGATAGCTATTGTTATAAGAGAATTCAATTAATGGTAAGTGATCATCCCAATTTCCACCAAAATCTATTACACATGCTCGGAGCATGTCTTCTAGAGTTTGGATCGTCCTTTCACTTTGTCCATCTGTTTGTGGATGATATGCAGTGCTCAGATTTAATCGAGTTCCCATAGCTTGCTGGAAGCTTTTCCAGAAATGAGAAGTAAAACGACTATCCCTATCCGAAACAATGGAGAGTGGAACTCCATGTAAGGATACAACTTCATCTACATATAATTTTTCCAACCTTTCCATACTAAAGGTTTCTTTCATTGGTAGAAAGTGAGCTGATTTGGTTAATCGATCCACAATTACCCAAATCGCATCATTACCTTTTCTGGTTTTGGGTAACTTAGTAACAAAATCCATTATTATAAGTTCCCATTTCCATACCGGCATTTCTAATTGTTGTAGTAGACCTGAGGGTTTCTGATGTTCTGCCTTAACTTGTGAACAAGTGAGACATTTAGAAACATATCGTGCTATATCCTTTTTCATTCCTATCCACCAAAAGTTCTTTCTTAAATCTTGGTACATCTTATTGTTTCCTGGGTGCATAGTATACCTAGATTTATGGGCTTCTTCTAAAATCTTAGGTCTTAAGTTTCCCTGCTTAGGTACCCAAATTCTACTTTTGTGGAATTTCCAAATTCCATCTGCTCCTTGTTCTAATTCCTTTATTCTTCCTTTCATTCCTTCAGCATCATCCTTGATTGCTGTAGTTTGAACATTCTTCAATTGTTCCATTAAATCTAATTGTAGATTTAATCTGAGAGCACGAACCCGTCGTTGTTTCTCATAATACTTACGACTTAAGGTATCTGCAACTACATTTGCCTTTCCTTCATGATACTGAATATCACAGTCGTAGTCACTTAGGATTTCCATCCATCTCCTTTGCCTCATGTTTAACTCTTTTTGCCCAAATATATATCTTAAACTTTTATGGTCTGTGTAGACAGTAAATTTACTTCCGTAAAGATAATGTCTCCAAATCTTAAGGGCAAAAATTACGGCTCCTAATTCTAAATCATGAGTTGTATAGTTTTCTTCGTGCTTTTTCAATTGCCTTGAAGCATATGCAATCACCTTTTTGCGTTGCATAAGCACACATCCATACCCTAGTTTTGAAGCATCACAATATACCTTAAAATCTTCAGTTCCTTCTGGTAAGGCTAAGATTGGTGCATTTGTTAATTTTTGCTTTAATATTCTAAAAGCTTCTTCTTGCTTTGGTCCCCATTCAAACTTAACCGCTTTACAGGTTAGCTTAGTTAATGGTACGGCTATTTTGGAAAAATCCTTAATAAACCGTCTATAGTACCCAGCTAAACCTATAAAACTTCTAATTTCCATTGCTGTTTGTGGAACCTTCCAATTGGTAATTGCCTCTATCTTAACAGGATCTACGTGAATACCTTCGTGATTCACCATGTGTCCTAAGAATTGCACTTCCTTTAACCAAAATTCACACTTTGAGAATTTGGCATAAAGCTTTTCTTTTCTTAACAAAGTTAAGAGTGCATGAAGGTGTTCACAATGCTCTGTCTGACTTTTGGAATAAATAAGTATATCGTCTATTAAGACAATTACAAATTTATCCAAATAAGGTTTACATATCCTATTCATCATGTCCATGAATGCAGCAGGTGCATTCGTTAACCCAAAGGGCATGACTGTAAACTCGTAATGACCATACCTAGTTCTGAAAGCAGTTTTAGGTATGTCTTCTTCTTGTACCTTCAATTGATGATATCCAGAGCGTAAATCTATCTTAGAAAAATATCTAGCTCCTTGAAGTTGATCAAACAGATCATCAATCCTAGGTAATGGATATCGATTCTTAATTGTAACCTTATTCAATTCTCTATAATCTCTCATTGAACCATCCTTTTTCTTAACAAATAATACTGGTGCTCCCCAAGGGGATGAGCTAGGTTGTATGAATCCTTTACTTAGTAATTCATCTAATTGCGTTTTTAGTTCTAACATTTCTGTGGGTGCTAACCGATAAGGTGCCTTGGCTATCGGTGTAATTCCTGGAATTAGATGAATCCTAAATTCTACTTCCCTATCTGGGGGTAATCCCGGTAACTCTTCTGGAAATACATCCGGATACTCTGAGACTACAGGAATTTCCTTAAGTTCTTTACCCTTAGTACTAATGATTACTGAAATCATATATACTATTCCTGGTTTTCGTTCATAATTAGCAACTTTCATTACTGATATGAACTTCATGGGCTTACGTGGTTTATCTCCTGTAATCCTAATTACTTCTCCGGTGGGTGATTGAATTTCTATGGAATTCTGATCACACAAGATTCGAGCATGGTTGGTTACTAACCAATCCATTCCTAATACAACATCAAATTCAGCTAACTTCATTGGCAATAGTTTTGCAGAGAATTTATGTCCTAGAAGTTCTACATTTTCTTCCTGCAAAACTTTATCTATTTTAACTGAATTTCCGTCTGCCGTTTCAACTGTAAAAATCTGCCTAATATCGGTTAAAGGTAAATTAAGAGCTTGGCAGAATGAAGTATTTATAAAACTTTGGTTTGCACCAGAGTCAATAATACTTTGGTGTAAATGTTGTGAACTAAGAACGTACCCGCTATCACATCTGGGATGAGTTCTGCTTCTTGAGTGGTTAGCTGAAATGCCCTGGCATTCTTCTTAACAGTTCCGTCAGCTGGTTTAGCTTTGTTGTCTGCTGGTTTAACCAATTTAGGACATTCTGTTTTGAAATGTCCTGCCTCTCCACAATTGTAACAAATTATGGATTTCTTCCTGCAATTTTCTTCACGATGCCCTATAGTTTTGCAAAAATTGCAATATACCTTGCATTTTCCAAAATGTTTCTTTTTACAATTTTGACAAAACAGCAAAGTTGAAGATTGCCCTGTTCCTCTTCTCTTGAAGCTGTTATTATTACCCGTACGAAATCCTTGGGTAATTTTATGAGCCAATTCCTTCTTTCTGTTTTCATCTTGTGTGCGTACCAATTCATCGGTTAGGGTATTAGCTAATTCCACAGCATCGTCAATAGTGCGAGGTCTCACAGCTTTAACGATATTGCGGATTTCACTAATCAGTCCCCAAATGTAGCGAGAAATAAGTACCGGTTCTGGCGAAGCCAGCGTTGGTACCACTCTAGCATATTCAAAGAATGTCGAAGTATAACTGCGACAATCTACACCCATCATCCGATGATTTAGAAACTTATTCGTCATCTGTTCCTTTTCATACTCGGGACAGAATTTTCTTTCTACAAAACCCTTAAATTCTTCCCAAGTCATAGCATAAGCTATTATTCTTCCTTTTGATTGTAACACAGTGTTCCACCATTCAAGTGCTCCTTCCTTGAAGAGATTTGATGCGTACATGACCTGATCATCTTTAGCTCATTTACTTATTGCAATTACTGCTTCGGTTTTCTCTAACCAACGCAGTGATGTAGTTGCTCCTTCATTGCCTGCAAATTCAGTGGGTTTACAAGCAAGGAATTCTTTGAAAGTGCAACCGGGCGTTGCAGTTTTCATTTTCTTGGGTAGTAGAGCTTGATGTGGTTCTGCATTATGATTGACATGATCATTGCCTCCGTTGACACTATTACTGAAGTTATCTTCAGAAATACGTTTACTAGGAACGATTTGTTGCGGTTCGATTGGATTCTTTATAGCAGCAACGAATGCTGGAATAGCATTGGCTATCCCTTGAGCAACAATATTTTCAATATCTTGTCTAGTCATATATTGATCTCCTGGATGTTGCTCAGACTGATTAACTTCATTTACTGGTTCATTACCAAGGTTTGCCATCTGATAATTAATTTTATATAAATAATTAGTATAAATACAAATATAATAAAACAGTTTGCACATAATCACATTAACATATATAACCAAAATTATAGATTTCCCAAGTTTCATTTCTATATATTATATTATGCCTCGTTCACATGATTATCATACAACGTTTTATTGTTAAGTTATTACACATACTGGTTATTATGATTATTTATTAAACAAATATTTCGGCAAACTCCCATTATCTGATCAGCTAATTTCTTAAAAACGACGCTCCCTTTCGTCATACTTCCAAGTAACTCTTTCTCCAATATCCCTAATCCTATTTCCAGCATCAATTAACTCTTCGCCCCAAAGACGAAGTTCAGTCAGATTCTCCGGGCTCATAGTTGGGTATAGTGGAGGTTCTGGGTCAACTTGCGGGAAAAATGTATCAGGGTTGTTTAAAAGGTTTTGGTATTGCCAATCGGTTGTCCACCATTCATCTAATTCTACTGGTAGTGGTTGAGGTTGGACAATAGGATTTGGAATAGCAGGTTCCAGATTGATTGGAATTGGAGCTTCTAGTGGGTAGCTGAAAAGATCTTCTTCAGTAAATATAAGGTTTGGATTAGCTGGTTCAAGGTTTCCATCGGCAGGTCCGATGAGGTCACTCATTACTAGTTTATGATCTAAAACTTCCCAGGGAGTCATTTTCTGTTTCTGTCTAGAACTTTCTCCGACTTCTCTTTCTGTTTGCTTAAAACTTTTCTCAACTTCTATCTCTACTTGATTAACATTTTCCTCAATTTCTACCCCTTTCCCTTTGTCTTTTGGATCTTCAGTTTTGGTAACCTTTCTTGTTGCTGGCCTTTTCCTTCGTACACGCCTCCAGCCCACAAATCTGCTTCTTTTCTTGGGTTTAGGTTTTGCCAGTGGTTTGGATTGAAATTCCATGGGTTCTTCTTTATCAGCGAAGTAACCGGTGAATTCCTTGGACACTTCTATCTTAATGGGATAGAAGTTAAGATTTTCTAAACCTTCAGATATCTCATTCATGTTGTTTAGCATATATGCAAAATACGTACCAAATGTTAAAATTTTATAGATAACCTGTAAATATTATCACATATATAACTGACAAGTAAATTTTACTACGATTTATTGTAAACTTATTTATTTATTAAATAAGGTTTCTAGAAAATAAAAGTACTAAAACTTTTGAGTATTTAGAGATTTGCATTTTCTGCTACTGTAGCTAGCATATAAAGATCTGCCCATTTCTCATCTAATTTGTCCTCCCAAGGTGATTTATTGATTAAATCCTGGGTTTCTTTTTTAACTTTCTTCTCTCGGTTTTTCCTTATTTCCTCCTGACTTTTCCTAATAATCAAACTTCTTTTATTAGGAGAAAGTGGTTCCTCGTAATGTGCCTTACGGACAAATATTCCTTCTTCAGGAATTACATAAGGTTTTGTTTGGGATGAACTTCCCTTCTCGTTGGATGACCTATCTAGTTTAAGATAGATATTTGACAGCTTTTGTTTACCCATACTGTAATTAACAAATAATCAGTTAATAAAACACATAATCACATACTTGGCAATCAGTAAAATTTAAGTATTTCTAAATACTTAATAGGCTTAGATCAGTGGCTCTGATACCACCTTATTTCTGTCACGGCCCCCGACCCGGTTTGACCCGTTCCAGGAGCCGCGGGACAGAAATCCCATGGTATTTATTTAACAGCGGAAGTTTCTTCAGGATCTTTTAAAAACTGAAATATTTCCTGATTATTTTATTTCACAATTCGGGATAAAACCCGGTTTTTTTTTTACAATCTTGAGATTTCACAAAGAAATCTTTTATTTTACAAAACATATTTCTTTATTTTTATACTGAGCCACTTCCTTAAGCTTTTAGTGCTTCACGGCACTTTTCCTGGATCACAACAGATCACCTGAAACATGTTTGAAAAAGGTTTTGTCAGCGGGAAATACTGAGTGAATCATTCTATTTAAATAAAACGACCCGTTTGTTATAATTTACAGTATTAAGAGCGATTACAATGTTTCTATCTTTTGAATTAACTGACCCAGTTGTCACTTGACCGGACTTGTGACTGTGGACATATCACTTGCTGGGTCCGTTCACCCACAAGTGATAAATAATTAGTAGCTATGTGCACATCCCCCCACATACTGGCAGTAATTTCAGATTACATAGACTTAATCCCTGTAATTATAACCTTTGAAAATAAACATGCTTTTGAAAGTAATTTGATAAAAAGAGAATGACTCACATTGCAGATTTAATTGTGAACAGAGCTTAGCCTACTGATTAGCCTTGATAACCTAGTTTAAATAATCATGCACACAAACTAGGTTAGTAACTTAATACAGCATTTACGATAACTCACGAGATTAACCTTCACAACGAATGACAAAGTGCGATACTTAAACATCCATCGATTTAACGACGAATGACAAAGCATAAACCCTAATGTGGGCAGCACTTAAACATCCATTGGATAGTTTAATCGATCGGACATTGAATCGTAGCAGCGATCGAGTTATTACCCTGATTGCGGCAGCACTTCGTGATTTGTGTGTGTTAATTGTAGTAAACAGAACGTATCTCAGTGTACGTAAAGAGATTTTACGTCGTTTGAACTCCCAAATTCGATTGCCAATGTCTGCTATTTATACACAAAATTTAACTAGCTTACGGACCGTAAGCCTCCCAATGTTGAGGTCCGTAAGGGTGCTTACGGACCGTAAGCCTATCAATGTTACGGTCCGTAAGGGTCGAAAATAGGTTATAGGGTAGCCACGGTTGGGACTAGCTTTGCTGAGTTGACAGTTTCTTAATTTCGAATTTTGACAACGAGTATTTTAGATAATCGTTAACTAGGGTTTACCCCCTTTGAGTTTTAGGGGCCCTGATCCTGATTCCGATTGTTTTGAAAATTTTAGGGTTTGTGCAGAATCACTTGGGTGTCTTAATTAGGGTTTCCTATTGGATAAAATACTATAATAATTAGGACTTTTGATGAGAGTTGTTACACCCAAAGCAATGAATGCATGATTTTACTGCCATAGAATGTATAACACAGCCCTGGAGGAGGTCAGGAAATGTGATAACTGTCAAATTCACTCCCCCAATGACTCATCGTCATAAGCACCCCATGGTCCCAGTCTCAACCTCTTGGCCATTTCAAAGATGGGCCATAGACATCATTGGACCATTCCCGGAGGGCCCGAGCAGGGTAAAGTTTATGGTAGTGGCCATCAATTATTTTACAAATTGGGTAGAAGCAAAACCATTGGCAAAAATCACGGGAGAGCAGATGAAGAGGTTTGTCCTGGACAACATTATATGCCGATTTGGGATATCGCTGGAATTGGTGAGTGACAATGGGGTTCAGTTCGCGGGAAAACCCTTGAAACCCTGGTGTGAACAGATGCATATCCGTCAAGTCTTCACCTCGGTCACTCATGCCCAGAGCAATGGACTGGTTGAAAGAGCAAACCAAAGTGTGATCCGAGGGATGAAGGGAAGGCTGGGGAGAAAACAGAAGGGTTGGTTGGAAGAGTTGCCATTCGTCCTTTGGGCTTACAGAACAACCCCCAAAGTTTGCAACGGGGAAATCCCTTTTAGCCTGACCTATGGGACAGAGGCCGTTATCCCCGTCGAAATCGGATCACCCACGACAAGAATGAGGCTGCGAGAAGCTGAGAACGAGCAAGACCTCCGGATGAACCTCAGCCTTCGAGAAGAAAGAAGGGAAGTTGCAGAAGTAAGAGAGGCCAAATACAAAAGACAGCTGGAGGGGTATTACAATGCCAGGATGAAGAAACTCAACTTAGTGCCCGGAGAACTGGTCCTAAGAGCCAACGAGGCCAGTTTACAAGAAAGCACGGTTAAATTAGGGCTTAAGTGGGAAGGACCCTACAGGGTCACGTGGGCCAACGATAAAGGGATTTGCAAGTTGGAGTCACTCCAAGGAAAGGAAATCCCAAGGACCTGGAACCTCATGCAACTCCGGAAGTACTTCGTGTAAGAAACGAACCCCCCCCCCCCAAGAGGAAAGTAGTAAGAACGACCTAAGAGCCACTTTTGTAAAACGACTTATGGCTAAGTCTTTTCTTAACCCTTTTGTAAAACTATGTACTGAGGATATCCTTTTCTCAACACATGTGGTAATGAATGATTTCCTTGTTTACAAATTATTCTAACACCTCTGGACCGTTAAAAAACTAGGTCCAGCAAACGGGTAATGCATTAAGGCAGACGTGTCTAATATCTGCAAACCCATCACAACAAATGACATACTGATGCGCGTGTGGTGTTATAGGTTTTTATGTATATTTTTAGCCCTTTTTACACGTTAGTCAAGTTTTAAATTTATAAAACACGATATTTTACTAACACCAAACACACATATGGGCAAGTGCACCCATCGTGAGCATAGTATAGTGTTGGTAAGATACCGAGGTCGTCCAAGGACACAAGAGCTTTTAATACCGGTTTATCCTCAACGTCTAATCAAATCAAAAGTTAGAAAAATGTTTTAAACTAGAAAATAAAAAACTAAAAATGCTGAAAAATGAAAATAAAAGTAAAAACAGATAGACAAGATGAATCACTTGGATCCGACTCGTGTTTAGTGTAACCTTTGATTACTTTCGCACTTTTGCACTTTTTAAGAGATTATCTTAGTTATTGTAGTAGGCCCCTCTTTTGAAGGCGACGTTACCCTCAACCTAGTAGTTTGAGTCAGCAAGGATACAATCCTAAAGAGTTGGATTTTTGAAAGATAATTAATTAAGTTATTAATGCATAATGTGGTAGGCCCCTCTTTTGAAGGTGACGTTACCCTCAGCTAAGTAGTTTGAGTCAGCAGGGATACAATCCTAAATAGCCGGGTTAAAGTTTTAATGGTAGCTTACATATGAGGGGATCAAGGAGTTCGGACCCACGCCATCCAATACCAGTGGGTATTGAAGGAGGTCCTACTAAAGTTGACCCAGGTCCTTGCAGGATCTATACACTGAACAACGCAAGACTCTTACCAAACCATTCCCTTAACCCCTGACCAGGTAGCCAACATATCTCCATATAGATCGTGGAGATATGAATGGTGTAAATCTTTTATTTTATATAGACAGTAAAATAACGCCAAGACACCACGGACAAATGATAAGGAAGATTTACCTTCAACATAAGAAACTAGTTATTAAAGTCATTAATACATAACCAAATAAAAAGTGCGAAAAGATTAAAAATAAAAAGTATTACACTAGACACTTGTCTTCACCAAGTGATGTAAGAGACTTAGGCAAACATGGCCTTTGATTGTCAAGAACTCTTACGATCAATCTTGGATCCCGAGACTACTCACACACTCTATGATGGATGATGGATGATGGTGGTGGATGTGGGTTGTGATGGTGGTGGTGGGTGGGTGAAGTGTGAGAGAGGTGGTTTGCCAAGGGATGGTTTGCAAATGAGCCAAGCACCCCTGTTTATAGCCTGCACAAAAGCCCGGACACGGCCCCGTGTCCATTGGGCACGACCCCGTGTCCACCCATCTTCTCTTTCTTCATTAATTGCAGTTTGTCTGCATTAGTTGACCACTACCCCGTGTCCGCTGGGCACGACCCCGTGTGCAGAAGCGTATCTGTACTATCAAGATTTTCCTAGATTATGCAAATCTTAGAGTTGACCACGGCCCCGTGTCCGCTGGGCACGCCCCCATGGTGGGTGATAGAAGCTTCTACAACTTTGTCTTTTCTGCAGACACTTGGGCACGCCCCCATGCTCATTGAGCACGGGGCGTGTTCAGCCTTCTGTTCTCTTGTTTTTGCTTTGGAAGATGCTGTCGGGGGGTCGGGCATGCCACGTTTATTCCTTTTCTTGTATCTATGTTAGATAATAGCTGTCTTTTTGCTTCTTTTGTTCATTTGAGCTCATTTAATCCTGAAAATACAAAAGGAAGACAAAAACACACTTTTTCCAACATTAGTACTAAAAAAGGGTTAGTATTATGCCCCATTTGATGTAATTTATATGTTGCATTTTGCGCACATCACATACACACGTGTAAACTAGTATAGCAAACATACTAAATGCCCAGCTGTGGGGTAGGATGAAGTCGACTCATCCCAGGAAAACAGACAAACAGTTAACTAACATAATCAATGATTGTGGACTTGTCTATAAATCACTCCCTCACGAACAATACGAATTTGTAAACAAACTACAAATCAAGTATACGAGAACACACTATTTGCAAACGGGCTACGAGCTAGGTGTACAAAAAACACACTAAAATGCTCGCAAACAAATTAACAACCCAAGTGTGCAAAAAATGCACCAAGAAATTTATATAAAAGTTACAGAAAAATGTACAACACTACATCAAAGGTTCTACAGCAAAACAAAAACAGGAAGCATTCTACCATGGAAATTTATGGGCTAAAGCTACAAACAAGGATCGGCTCCTGCACCTTGCTAAGCCCTGGGGCTAAAGGCACCCGAAGACACAACAACTGGCAATTTCTGAGCCATCCGCAACAGGTCACAATTACAAGCAGTCCCTGCAAAAAGAAAGCAGCACAAAAACCAACAAGCAATAACACACAAGGTTCACAAAAACATAGTTAACTACTAAGCATGATATAGTCAAACACTGGGAAGACCCCAACACGAAGGCCTTCCCCCAACAAAAAGTAAGAGTGTCTTGGGTGCATCATATCAAGTGTTAAGGTACAACCTGATGGGAATCATAATATCAAAATAATAGCGGAAGCGGTTTATATAATTTACTAAAAGCCGATTATATAAATTGTTTTATTAATCCGATTAATAAATATTCCCAATCAGGATGAAGGTTCTACGCGTATAAATAAATAAAAGGAATAAACAACCATAGAGGGTTTTAGTAATCAACCTTTGACGACTACACCGGAATTGTAACACGCGGGTTACAACGAATCCTCACTAGTAGGAAGTTCACAACCGAGCACAAGACACCTGAGAGTAGAACCGGCCAAGAAGAAGGCGGCGACGATGCTTGGTCGACGACAAGTGGGTGGCAGCCAAGCTTAGGAGGGTGGCTAGGGTTTTGTGTTTTTATAAAAGTGTTTCTAGGGTTTCCACCTTAATCATCCTTTTATAAAACTCAATCTTACATTAAGGCCCTTTAAGATTATACAATTATAATCCTCTTAATAATAATCTAATTAATATTAAGTCCCTCGGGTTTAAACTATTATTATTTCACAAATAATAATCTACCTACTCGTGAACATATACGATTCGTGTACCAACGTGTAACTCTTGGGACCGTACCGAGTTAGTTATGTTGACTTTAATTACGGTCGGACATACATATATCCAACAATCTCCCACTTGGACGATTTTAATTAAATGAGTCAACGTGTGCAGAGTTGGACACCTAGCTGCATCGCACTGCTCTTAACACGGCATGACACTTTACAATCATTTCAACTAGTTCTTTGAGTTCAAGTAACACTTTACTTAACCAAATACTATAGCCCTGATAATTCTATCAATAAGTCCCTTCTGTATAGAACATTCGTTGATCATAAGACATGGATCATTCATTCTTATATAGTGATCAACCATTCTCTGTTCTCGTCTTTAATTCAAAGTTGTCTAACGAACTACTTTTAGTCCGAGCGTGGCCACACATTTATTCCAGTTTGAGTTAATGAGGCCGCCCGAATGTCTAAACATCTAATCCTATAGAAGTACAAAATTCCATCAGCATCATAAAACTCCCACTTAACCTTGGTTTCTCCCAACGCTACCTGGATTACTACCCATGTTTCAGGACAGTGTTAGATAACATCAAAGATTGTCCTTGATCAATGTAGTTTAATATGTGCCTAAGGAAAAAGGACAAATTGAACATATCAATATCAAAACATCTCATGACTTAGATCCATGGAGATCGTTTTGAAGCGAGTCACATCCAATATCATTCCCTAGTGATATCTGTGAATTTTGATTCTCAAACTCTCGAGTTATTCATCTCATGAATACAATCATCTCAATTCACAATAGTCTTACATTCAAATTCCTTCCCATGTAATTTGATCGACTATGGATATTTTAGAATACGCTTATTCAAGGATATAAACATACAAATAACGAACACAGTTACAAAATAATTAAACTTGCATTTAACCAATAAATCAAATAACTATTTCAATGTAACCGTTGTAGTTCAAAATTAAAACACCAATACTAACTACAGATCATGCCCACTGTCTAGCAAATCTAAGCCCTATTTTTCCAGCTTGCTCCTCATGTTTAGCTTGAGGTAGAGGCTTAGTAAAGGGGTCAGCCAGATTTAGATCCGTATGAACTTTGCTTATTACGATGTCTCCACGCTCTATTATCTCTCTAATATAGTGGAATTTTCTGAGTATATGCCTTGTGGTTTGATGCGACCTTGGTTCCTTTGCAAGAGCAATGGAACCAGTATTGTCACACAACATCTTGATCGGTTTCTTTATGCTAGGCACAACGTCGAGATCAGTAATGAACTTCTTCATCCAGGCAGCCTCCTTAGCAGCATCCGATGCAACATTGTATTCTGATTCACAGGTGGATTGAGCAACTACACTTTGCTTTGAGCTCTTCCAAGTAATAGCCCCACCATTCAGAATGAAAACATATCCCGTCTATGATCTTGAATCATCACGATCAGTCTGGAAACTTGCATCAGTATAACACTTAACTGACAGCTCCTCATCCAGTCCTCCATATATTAAGAACATGTCCTTAGTCCTTCTTAAGTACTTAAGAATGTTCTTCACTGCAGCCCAGTGACTCTCTCCTAGATTCTGTTCATATCTACTAGTCATGCTAAGAGCATACGAGACATCTGGTCTAGTACATAACACGACGTACATGATGGAACCGATAGCAGAAACATATGGAACTCTTTCCATTTTCTTCTTTTCCTCTTGGTTCTTAGCACACTGCTCGCTATTAAGAATGGTTCCATGTGGCATGGGCAAGAGCCCCCTTTTTGAGTCTTGCATTAAGAAGCGTCGTATGACCTTATCAATATATGTACTTTGACTTAAACCTAATAACCTCTTTGATCTATTTCTATAAATCTTTATTCCTAGAATATAAGCGGCTTCACCAAGATCTTTCATTGCGAAACATTTTACCAACCAAGCCTTAACATCTTTTAGCATAGGGATATGGTTTCCAATGATTAGTATGTCATCTACATACATAATTAGAAAAGTGATATAGCTCCCACTAGATTTCTTGTAAACACACGGTTCGTCTTCGTTTTTAATGAAGCAAAACTCTTTAGTTTTCTGATCAAAACGAAGATTCCAGCTGCGAGATGCTTGTTTCAATCCATATATGGATTTATTTAGCTTGCACACCTTATTAGGATTATTTGGATCGACAAAACCTTCAGGTTGAACCATATAGACATCTTCAAGTAAGTGTCCATTAAGGAAAGCGGCCTTAACATCCATTTGCCATATCTCATAGTCATAATATGCAGCTATGGCAAGTAGAATTCTAATAGACTTAAGCATGGCTACTGACGAGAAAGTTTCCTCATAATCAATTCCTTGAGTTTGAGTGAACCCTTTCGCTACAAGCCTTGCTTTGTAGGTTTGCACATTTCCATCCATGTCGGTCTTCTTCTTGAAGATCCATTTGTTTCCTAGAGTCCGACCTTCGGTAGGAAGATCAACCAAATCCCAGATCAGTTACTTCTTGTTCTGTCTGAACAACTGGTTTAGTCACTTGTGATTCTCGAATTTCTTCAAGATCCACATGGTTTTCTCCAATCCCTTGTGCCAGAAGCTCTTCCTTCAAGAAAGTGCCTCTGGGTTTAGTGAAAATCTTATTTTCAATGGGGTGGTAGAAAAGGTAACCGATCCTTATAGCGTATCCGACGGAAACCACTTTTTTGCCTCTAGGATTTAGTTTATCCGAAGATTCTAGAGTGACATAAGCACTACATCCCCAGACCTTGAGATAGGATACTTTTGGTTTCTTTCCATGCCATATCTCATAAGGCGTTTTATCAACCTTCTTCGTTGGAGCTATATTCACAAGTTTTGCGGCTGTTTCCAAAGCATAACTCCAAAAGGAGCGTGGGAGGGTTGTTTGACACATCATTGATCGAACCATATCTAATAGAGTTCGATTTCTTCGTTCAGACACACCATTATGTTGTGGCGTTCCAGGTGGAGTGAGCTGTGAAACTATTCCACAATCCTTTAGATGGTCGATGAACTCCTGACTAAGATATTCACCGCCTCGATCTGATCGAAGCATCTTAATAGTTCTATTTAGCTGATTCTCTACTTCGTTTTGGCACTCCTTGAACTTTTCAAATGTCTCATGTGTATGCTTCATAAGATAAACATAACCGTATCTACTGAAATCATCAGTGAATGTAACAAAGTATCTTTCTCCATGTCTTGACATTGTTCTAAATGGACCACATACATCTGTATGTACAAGTCCCAACAGATCATTAGTTCATTCTCTAACATTTGAAAAAGGTGCTTTTGTTAACTTTCCACTTAAGCATGATTCACATTTGCCAAACGTTTCCGAACCCTTAGAATCTAAGATTCCTGCAGTTTTAAGTTGTTTAACATGGTTCTCGCTTATGTGACCAAGTCTACAATGCCACATATACGTATCGTTAAAGTCCAACTTATTACGTTTATCGGAGATGTTGCATAATATGTTATTGTTTTGGATTTCTATCTCATAGATTTCATTGTTTGGTTTTGCATCAAAGTAAAATACATCATTAAAATAAGCAGAAATAAATTCACCATTAAAACAATAATTGAAACCTTGTCCGTGCAAAGCAGAAATCGAAACAATATTTCTAGTAACACTAGGAATAAAACAAACATTGTTCAAAACAAGTTCAAAACCAGAAGGAAGTAAAAGAACATATTCTCCAATCTCCTTCACAACAACTCTTTGTCCATTGCCAACATGGACCTCCAAGTCGCCTTGTTTCAGCTTCTTAATATTTCTTAGTCCCTGCAAAGCATTACAAATGTGAAAACCACATCCTGTGTCAAACACCCATGTTTTGCCAGAAAAAGAAAAGATTTCAATAACATATATACCTGAGGACTCTCCTACTGAAGCCTTGGCTTGCTTCAGTTCAACTAAATACTTAGCACAATTCCTCTTCCAGTGCCCAATTTCATTACAATGAAAACACTTGGCATCTTTCTAAGGCTTCTTGTTTGAAAATAATTTGCCTTTGCCCTGATTGCCCCTTTTCTTGGTGTTAGGTTTCTTAGCATGACCCTCCTTGATCATCAGCACTGGTGCAGTCTTGCTGGGTATATTCACCTCAGCAGTTTTGAGCATCTGATGCAGCTCTGCAAGTGTCTTCTCCATCCATTCATATTGGAGTTCATAGTGAACTGATCATATGACTTAGGCAATGAGTTGAGGATGATATCCCCAGCTAATTCATCACTCAAGGGGGATTCTAGACGAGCCAAGTGATCAACATATGCCTTCATTTTTAGCACATGAGCACTAACTGATGTATCCTCTTACATACGAGTGGTTATGAGTGATCTCATCACATCAAACCTCTCATGACGAGCCTTCTGTTGGAACATTTCAACCAGTTGCTCATTCATCTCATATGCAATCTTTTCATCCATGGTCCTTTGAAGTTCAGGAATCATGGATGCTAACATTAAACATGAGACTTTCATAGAGTCATCAAAGTGCTTTGCATAGTTTCTATATGCAACAGTTTGCTGATTGATGGGTTCATCAGGGACTGGCGTTTCAAGAACATACAGTTTGTTCTCTGTCTTGAGAACAATTTTCTTCTTTCGGTGCCAGTCCATGAAGTTGGAGCGGTTCAGTTTGTCCTTCTCTAAGATGGACTTGAGAGAGAATTGGGAGGAATTGTTTTCAGTTGACATCTACAAAATTCAAAATTAATTAATTAGTATTTTATGTTTTTAATATCTTAATTTAATATTATGACCCAATTTTTTTTTTAGTTAAGATGAGATCTCGATTCATCATATGACAGTGAATTGGCTTAAGCACTATCCACTGGTATGATTATGTAGGTAAACAACGATTTTTAATTGTTTCCACTACTGTAACACCACGAAAATTTAGATTTTATATTATAAATTGAATGACGGTAATAGTCAAGATAAAATAACTAGGAATAAATAACCTAGTTAGTTAAAAGACTTGAAATCATAGAACGATCATGGTTAAAATACCCTATATAAAATTTGGGTAAAGTCGAGGGGCTAAACATGGGCAATTGAATTAAAGTTTTAATTAAATAAAATTCTAAAACACAAAACACGCACATACGTGTGTGTGTTCTGCGATTCCAACAAGAGCCAGGGGAGCTCTTATGCTCAAAACCCTAATCAACCAAATTCAATTGCTGAAGAAGAAATGGCGTATGCTTATTATGAATCTCAGCAATTCAGTCCGAAAAAGAAAGAAGAAGAATCAGTTTCAACAAGAAAGGCTTCAAGAAAAGCACCAATTTTTGATCACTCATCAGATGAAGAGAGTGATGATGATAGTGAAGAAATTCAAAAACTTGAATATTACAAAAGAAATTTTTCATCTGATAGCGATGATGATAATTTGTATTTTGCAGGTAAAAAGGAAGAGATCAAAGAAAGACAAGCTGTGAAAAAGAAGAATCATAATGCAGAAACTGATAACAGTGACGATGAAAATGTTCGAGTGATAAAGAAGCAGGTTAAAGAAATTCAAGCTTTCAAGGATGAGAAGGAAGCTGATGCAGAAAAGATGCCTGAAAAGTGTGAAAATTGTGATACTTTGAAAAGGCACAACAACAAATTGATTCATAACATGAACAGACTGAAAGAATCTTATGATGTTTTAAACAAAGCTATGAATCAATATAACAAGTCAAGCAGTGAACAAGCGATAGCTATGAAGACACTCAATGGAGCGTTCATGACTAAGCAGAAAATCATCAATAAGTACATTGAAAAATGTGTTGAAGTTGAACAAAAATTGGAAACCCAGAGGATAGAAACTGAGAGGGTAAACAGGTTATTAAGAAGTTACTCATGTGCTTCTTATGTGATTGACAGGATTTATCCTACAGTCGAAGGCATGAAAGCGTTTGAAGAGGAGAAAATTGAAGTAAAGGATATTGGTAAGAAACATAGTACCAATTATACCAAGTGTCCACCTCTGCTTGAAAATGGATATTCTCCACGAAATCCTAATTCAGAAAGAGTCAAAAAGGCAACCAACTTAAAGTGGGAATCTGAACCTTCAGATGGATTGCCAGATAATATTGATGTCACATTCACATCGTCTGACACTGATCATGAGTCTGAGTTAATAAAGAAGGTGGTCGATCAGGTGTTGGATAAGGATGAGGAGTCAGAGTCAAAGTCTGAATCTAAGAGTTCAAAGTCAAAGTCAAAGTCTAAAACTTCATGTCCAACAGTTGAAAAGGACAAAAGGGTTTATAATAAAGATTTTTCGATGTCACAAAATAATTTGAATGATGAAACATTCAAAGTAGCATATACTTTGAATGACTCCGACAAATTATATTCTGATAAAGAATTTCCAATAATAGGTGTTAAAAATGAAATGATTAACAAGGTTTTCAAATTAACAGAAATTAATATTTCTGAAATAAAAGATGTAAATCTTACTGAAAAACCTAAAAAGTACACCTCAAGAGTTCAACAGGGGTTAAACAAGAAAAAGGAATCTTATCGAAAGAAACCAAACCATAACAGTAATTTCAAAAAGAAAGGATTAGGTTTTATTCCACCTGAAAATCATAAAAATGAAAAATATGTTAAAGATTTTAAATCGAAAGTTGTATTTGTTTCAGGAGCAAGTTTGGAAGAAGAAGAAAAGAGCTCATTCTGGGAGCAGACGAACAAAGAATTCCTTGATAAGAAGCAAGAAGGAATGAAGAATGATGTTGCTCAGAAGAAGGAGACGAGAACCTGTTATCAATGCAAAGTAGTTGGTCACATTGCCTTGAGCTGTCCAAAGGCAACCAACGCAAAACAGGGAGTCTCTGAAAAACTGAAAGAAAAGATGGTTGATAATGAACCACCAACCGAACAATTTAAAGTGTTCAAAAATTCAAATTTGAGGTTGGTGAGTGTTCTAAAAGGTTTTACAAAAGAAATGTGAATCTTAACAACCAAATGTGGGTTGCTAAGAAATCAGATGTTAAATCTGGCGATGAATTTGTTTCTTCAGAAGCAAAGGAGCCACTTTCTGGCAATGAATCTGACTCGTCAAAGTCAGAGGAGCCTCCAGTTGAGCTAAAAAGTGATAATTCCGTTCCGACAATGGATGATGCAAATTTTCCACCATTGTCAAATGGAAACTTCAAGCAAAAAATTGGCAAAGTTGAGATTTCAAATCAATTCTTTTCTGAAAAGAAAGATTTTGATGTTGAAAAAGCCTTTAATCCTAAAGTTCTAAATATTTTTGGAAAAATGGTTGATAGGAAGGTTAAAGGGGTAAAGGAATTCTATGAAAAGAAGAAGAAAGTAAAGAAACCGAGTGTTGATGACTCTGAATCCGAGGATGACTCGGAATCACCCAAGGACCGTCAGGCTTGGGTAAATCTCTTTAACTGAAAAACCTGACTTGCCGGAGCTCCCAAGTTGGTAATCGTGGAGCATGAATCGGCATCATTCTTGGAAAATGTTTTTATGAAAAATTTACAAGTGTTAAATTTTACAAGTGGTTGATAAAACAAAATGATGAATTAATCCTCGATCTTACATGTGGTATCAACAAAACTAATTTTTCGGAAAAACCATTCTGATTAAAACAAACTTAAGTGTTTTGAAATCTTAATGGGAAAATAGTTTGTTGTCAGGGGGAGTTCTGATTGTTTATGCCAAGTGGATGGCGAATTGAAGCATTTCACATCAGTTTGTCATTTTATTTGTACAGTTTATTGCGTTTATTTTTTAATTTTCCTTGAAAATCAAAAATTGAAAGATATTTTTGATTTTAGGGGGAGTATAAAAATTTTAGAAATTTTGAAAATTTGAAAAATCCAAAAATATGATAAAATAAAAAACATCGAAAAATCAAAAACATCGAAAAATCAAAATAAGTTTTGTTGTGAAAAAGAGGAAATGATAGTACATCAGTAGACAATCACAGTACGCTAAAGAATTGGAAAGTTAATATGTGATAAACGGTCTCACTGATGATATGCCAGTAGGTTTTTACACGCTTAGTAGATTGTTTTCGAGATATAAACCTAAATATCAAATGCTTACTTATCTCATGGGGAACATCTCTCGGATATATGGGTAACTCCCGAAATCTTGTTTGAAAGGCTTTCTATTTCTGACATACTAGGTCTTTGTGCGTGGTGATATCTGGGGTATTATACCAGGACTTCTGATTTTGCGGGAGCAATAGCCTAGTCCTCGTATAATACTTTGCACTGCTTTAATCGCTAAAGCCCACCCTCAGCATAAAAAATGATGAAACATTGAAAAATGCTAATCATGTGCTGTTGAAGAAAAGATTATCTAAAGGGAACACACCTAAAGACGAGCCATCATCTCTCTGATTTTGCGGAAGTAATAGCCTGAGCTCTCATGGTCTCGCATTTACCCATTTACATATATCATTAGTGTACATTCACCTGTAAGACTGAATATAGGAGTCTGGATATGGGAGTATATTATGAGGTGGGACACGCATATAAGTTTAAGTCCTTAAAACACTAATCTCGTATCTCGAAACAGTTGAACTTTGTGTGAAAATTTAAGTGGATCAGTATACTGACAATCTAAGTGAATCGTTTAGATCTTAAAGTGTTTAAAGCTCAACGGTGCTTGTGATTTGTCAAAAACTGATATGATCCTTCTACACAAACTCACAAAAAGATTTTTTTTTAATATTTCTTTACTGCTTTTCATTAGTGTGTTTTAGCATAAAATTTTGAAAAATCAAAAAGATTTTATTTCATCTTATTTTCGACAACTGACGTTGAAAAGTTGATTTTCAAAATTCCGAGTGCTAAACATGATGAACAACAGTGGGTTGGGAGTGTGTTTGATTTGAAATGAAGTTTGAGATAATTTGAGAAATGTTAAAATAATCCTACAAATGTTGTTTTGAGAATGATTTTACGGTTAGTTAATCAAGGTCATTAATTTGAACTTGATATAACTATTATTGATATTGAATGATTTCTACATAAGTAAATTTCAAAATTGTCAAAGGCTAAATTTGTGTGTTTCGAATACAAATTGTAAAGCAAAGATTAACATTGTTATAAATAAAAATCTTACTTTTGGGTAGAGATTTGTACAGATCCTCGTGTCTTAGCCTGAGTGGAGTTTGAGCAAGGTTACAATTCTAGAACGAGAGCTATGTCAGATTGCGATCCCGGAACAACTTAAGGGGGAGTCTTCTAGCAAAGGGGAGTTTGAAGACATTAAAGCCAGATTCAAATCCTGCCGTACACGTCAGCTGGTAATGCTGAAGAGCTTAAAGAATCAAGAGATCTGATCAAGAGAATTTGAAGAGTCAGGTTGCGATTCTGGGAAAGTAAGAAAGAGAGAAGAAGAGAGAGATTGAGGATGATTACAGAGAAAGATACTTTGGAAGGAGCAAGAAGAAAAGACTGAAGATTCCTCATACTGAAGACTCGTACTGACACTCGTCAACATCCAAGGGGGAGTTTGTTGGTGCATATGTTTGTCGACTTCGTCTTGTCTCGAGTCTTGTAACTAGATTGATAGGCCAAGACACGTAGTTCGAGAAAATCAGGAAACAGGCCAAAATCAGCCAGTCCACACGAACTGGGATGTCTGGTTCGTGCGAAGTGGATGGCCTATATATAGGAGGTCTTGGTTCATTCATTTGTAACTTTGGATTCCGGTAGCGAAGCTCTGCCGAAGTGTCGCCAAGCCTGTAAAACGTTGTAATATCAATTCAATCGACATTTAAGCTACTTCTAAGTGTGAATCAAGCTACAAGAACATCAATACGTCTGTTTCCGCCTTTCGTATTGATCAAGAACTCTTCTGATTGTCTCGTTTGATCGATTCAACGATCCTAACAAGTGATACCACAATCCATAGACACCCAAAAGCTTTTGATCTTTTGTCAAAACAAATAATTTTTGACAACTAAAACATAGATCAAAATTAAAACTTTACCATCTATACGCGTGTAACCGTGGCTCTGATACCACTGATGGGAATCATAGTATCAAAATAATAGCGGAAGCGGTTTATATAATTTACCAAAAGCCGATTGTATAAATTGTTTTATTAATCCGATTAATAAATATTCCTAATCAGGATCAAGGTTATACGCGTATAAACAAATAAAAGGAATAAACAACCATAGAGGGTTTTAGTAATCAGCCTTTGATGACTACATCGGAATTGTAACACACGGGTTGCAACGAATCCTTGCTAGTAGGAAGTTCACAACCGAGGACAAGATACCAGAGAGTAGAATCGGCCAAGAAGGCGACGACGGCGATGCTTGGTCGATGACAAGTGGGTGGCGGCCAAGCTTAGGAGGGTGGCTACGGTTTTGTGTTTTTATAAAAGTATTTCTAGGGTTTCCACCTTAATCATCCTTTTATAAAACCCAATCTTATATTAAGACCCTTTAAGATTATACAATTATAATCCTCTTAATAATAATCTAATTAATATTAAGTCCCTCGGGTTTAAACTATTATTATTTCACAAATAATAATCTACCTACTCGTGAACATATACGATTCTTGTACCAACGTGTAACTCTTCGGAATGTATCGAGTTAGTTACGTTGACTTTAATTACGGTCGGACATACATATATCCAACACAACCATATCGAAAGATTATTGTTTCAGAGGACAATTATGGAGAAGCATCTCCAGATAGCGAATTGGGTGAGGAGGGGCCAACAGGGATAAGCAGAGCTTTGAGCTCATCAAGGAACATTAAGGGTCTCTCAAGGATCTTCTCAAGAAGGGCAGGGGTCTTTTCACCAAACTCCTTGTCCAACTTGGACAATTGCTTTTTGGCCTTCGAATTATAAAGGGGAGTTTCTTTCCTCTTCAGCCCTTGAGAAGAATGAGTATACCTATCCTTCAAACCTGCTTGATACCCCACATCCCTATACGCCCTATATATTATCTCGAGACTACCCTTGAACTCCTTGGACTTGGAGATAACAGAAAGGAATAGCCCAATTCCTTGAGAAATAAGCCAATAACATTCCTGAGCCAACTCTCTGATTATCATCCATAGCCATCTCCCACTCGGTGTACATGGTTTCCAAATCTGCTCTGGACACAGAGTCAACCTCTTTTTGGTGCTTCAACTTTACAACCAGTTCTTCCTCCTCCTCCATCCAAGCCATCCGCTCCTTCTCCCAAGCTCGCTCCCTTTGCTCTAATAGGGCCCCAACATTCTGGAAGATAAAGTGTTAATTCAGGCACACACACACACACACATATATATATATATATATATATATATATATAAAGAAGGGGAGGGAAAAGTAGGTATTACCTTCTCCTCCAGCAACTTCCTCTCAACATCAGTTACCAGACACCGAAGCTCAGCAGCAACGGTTTGAGAAGTCTTCAACTCAGTCCGTAATCCCTCGTTTATCCCCCTCAGCTCGTTCACCCTCTGCAACATGCCAACCCCCCTAAAAAACCCTTCGCAAAGGGACATGCTGTACTGGTCATCAAAAAGGTCAAGGTTCAAAGTAAAGTTCATAAACCTATGGGGGGGGGGGGGGGACGGCATGATTCAAAGTAAGAGCCCTTAGCACCGGCAGGAGGAATCTCAGACGCAGCCTTGGTGGTAGGAAAAGGCTTCTGGCCACTTGCACTCCGGAGTCTCAACCGAATATTTCGAGGCTCCGGGACCACTGCCTTAAGACCACCTGTCGGATCCATCTTCCGCTTCTGGAGCAAGCGACTCTCCAGGTCTTCATCCTCATCATCATTTAAACTCTTTGCCCGGAGGGAACCCTGGGAACCCTCAACCTCCTCAGAAGAGCCCTCCTCTTGGGAGGGAGTCTTCTCTCCTTTTTCCGTAGCAGCAGAACCTCCTACATGAACAAAACTCCCCTTCCCAGAAGCCTTCTTCTCCAAAACATGATCCATCTCTGGGTTAACCTTATCTCCAACCATGAATTTGATATCCCTACAGTCCCCCTGAAGTAAACCCCACAACGTCATCTCTGCATAAAACAGACACTAGGGATGTCTAGACAAGAAACCAAAAATTGCAAACCAAAATACAATAATCTGCCATCCTAAGTGGAAAAATGAAGAGAAGGAATACCTTTCTTCCCAAAGAAAGCCTTCAGACGGATGGAATAAAGGGGACTCAGGCCTCCCATGGCCAAAACCCCCTCAGGAAAAGTAAAGGCCCTAGTTGGGTTTTCGTGCATTCTTTTCCACTGAACGATCTCATCTGCAGATAGGACTGGGATACTGTCCTCGATGGGCACCTTAGGATTCCTCGAAGAAACAGAATCTGGGGTCATTGCAGCAGAAACAAAGATGAACCTGTTTTTCCACTCCTTCGGGTAAGTGGACGTGGGCATGAATGAATAACAAGGAGGAGAGACACTATCCTTCCGTTTGGCGAAGGTGAACCAGTCTCCATCAGATACAAGCTTGTAAAACATGCAGAAAAGGGGCACCGATGGCTCGCCGGCGACCGCCACGCAGGACAACTCAAAATGTACTACCCTCATAAAGGCAAGAGGGTGTAACTGGGAAAAGTGAATACCGAAATGCTTCAAGAGTTCTATTTTGAAAGTCGACAAAGGATAATGTACCCCACAAGATGAAAACGCCAAGGTATAAAGGACGATCCTCTCCGGCGTGCATACTGCAGGATCATCGGAACCGGGAAGAGTCGGGGAGAACTGCTCGTGGATCTGGTATGTATCCACAAAAATTTCAAGATCTTTTTTAGTCAACACTGAACGTATCAACGATCGGCCGATACGACTCATATTGAGAGAGAATCGGAGAATTTCAGAGAGAAGTGTGAGAGAAGTTATGAGAAAATGAAGGGTTGCTCTAAAGATTTAATAGAAGCATAGGGTATGAGCGGTAATCCTCAAATCAGTTGTTCAAAAATTAAAAACTGATTTGAGGCACGTGTAACGCTAGGGGTGAGCAAGAAAACCGAAATAACCGAACCGTAACCGAATAACCGAACCGAAAAAACCGAACCGAAACAAAAATCGACGGTTCGGTTTTCGGATTTTTAATAACCGAAAATTTCGGTTTGGTTTTCGGATAAACGTTTTCAATAACCGAAAAAACCGAACCGAACCGATAAGTTACAATCCATATATTTTTATGTTTAAGTTTAAATTGTTTAAGTGTTTAACCCGATGCTAGTAGAAAATGTTAATTTTATTCTTGAATGTAAAGTGTTTATAATAAAAACATTATAACTGAAAGAGTTAATTGCTCGGATGGTCCCTGTGGTTTCACGTTTTTTCACGTTTAGTCCCCACCTTTCGGAAATAGCAGGTATGCTCCCTATGGTATGTCATTTTGTTACTCGGATAGTCCCCTGACATTTACTCAGGGGACTATTCGAGTAACAAAATGACAAACCATAGGGAGCATACCTGTTATTTCCAAACTAACTAACAACTACTCGGGGGACTATCCGAGTAACAAAATAACAAACCATAGGGAGCATACCTGCTATTTTCAAAAGGTGGGGACTAAATATGAAAAAACGTGAAACCACAGGGACCATCCGGGCAATTAACTCTAACTGAAATGATTTATTATTACCTATAAGATATAACAAAATTTAATATAAAAATTAAATTTAATAAAACTTTGAAGAAACATAAAAATATATTAGAAGGTTAGGTTTATGTAAACAATACTAATTAAAGAGGTGAATTATAATAACTTAAATATAAACATATAAAAAGATTGTTATAATATAAATTATACTTTTTATTTTTTGAATCTTACATAATTTTGTTCGAAAAACCGAACCGAACCGACGTAAAAACCGAAACCGAAAAAACCGAAACCAAATGATTTTTAAAACCCAAAAACCGAAATTTCGGTTTCGGTTTTGATTTTACCCAAAAACCGAACCGAACCGTGCACACCCCTATGTAACGCGGTAACTATCCCCAGCCATTGATTGTTTAGATATCTCTGATTCTCGAGAACCGCCACAGGGATACCATCATTAAAAGGGGGCTTGTAGGTCCGGCTAGGGGAGGATCTAGTCGCCTAATCCTTGTATACAAACTAACCCGGTTGTGCGGAATCCAACCGAAATAGCAAACCGAGATCGAACACGCAAATACACGACACACAATATTCACCGATTAACACCTCTGTATTAATACGTATGAAAGGTTCAGTTACAAAGCAATGTTTACAAATGTATTTTGCAAACTCTCTCAAAACTCTCGTGTGTGTGTGTGCTCTCTCTTGTGTCTTCTATCAGATATGTTTATATAGTCACAGACACACAGCATCGACGAAACAGAACTTGGCGAAACAGATCACGGCGAAACACATATCAAGTCGACGAAACACTTCTGTTTCGTCGACATATATTGAAACAGCAAGGAGGCTTCGGCCCAGTTGTAGTGTTTTGGCCCAGTGTGAAGTCAAAGCCCAAATACAGTGCATGCATGAACATATAGCAGATTTCAACGTGAATTTGTATTTGTTCAAACATGTGACATCATCATGACATCATCATGATGATGTCATGGTGATGTGGCACCTCGGGAATGCTCACGGCTCTCTGTGCTTCGCGTGTCGAACTCTGGGGCGCACGACGGAGGAATGTCGTGACGTCGGGCTTGAGCCGAACCTAACCGAGTCGAACCGAACCAAGTCGAACCGAGCCGAGTCACGTCCACAAAATATGTATCAACAAACTCCCCCTTGGACGCTACTCGTGAGGTTCATCTTCCATATCTTCCATGTCGGAGGATCTTCAAAGTCTTCACGCGTCTTGAAAGCAGAAAGTGTATCAACAAACTCCCCGTTTCATGTAGGAAGTGTGTTGACAAACCCCCCCTTAACATAAGCTCCCCCTTGAGTTATGCTCGTGAACGACTTGATCTTCAGTACTTGAGATCCTTGTGGTGTTGATGATGGTCAGCGGCAACTCGATCATCTTTATCATTTGAGCGCCTTCACATCGTGTCTTCATTCCGAAGCTTGTCATTGACCATGTTCTCCTTGCCTTTAGAATCTGCACATGCAAGAAATCAAAACGCGTAATGAGAACAACTGCTTGGAATATAGTTAACATAACAAACAACACACGTATGACCATATCTCAATCAACTACCGTCCGACAGTTTGAAAGTTTAACAAATTTGTCAATTTTAGTTTTTAACTTTCAAAACTCGCAAATTTTGACCGTTTATGAAGATTTAGTTGATTTGGTTTTCATTCAGGTTTCAGGAACGAAGACTCGAGATCCAACATCGTACAATCGAAAATAAGATAGAAATAAAATCTTTTTGGCTTTTAGAAAGTTTATATTAAAACACACCTAAAATCTTTTTGGTATTTTTGAATATTTCAAATGTAAAGACAGAAAGCAGTAAATAAATATATACAAAGGTGCAGAAACTGAAAGCATTAAATAAATATTTACAGACATTCTTTTTGCGAGTTTCGAGGGTAAGAGAATCATATCAGTGTACGGTCATGCCAAAACGCTCTTGTTGTTCAATTAGTTAACATTAAGATAAGCATCCTATAACAATTATCGGTATTGTTGTCCACATAAGCTCAACTTATCAAATGTAATCATGGCGAGGGGATACGTTAAGGTATGATTTATACTTACCGACCGGTGTTCATCCACATCACGACACATTCCCGTATCAAGGTATGCACGAGGGTTCATCTTACCGGTGAGTATACCGATTATCATCTGTTTGACCGTATATGATGTGAGAAACTCACTTATTTTGATTGAAAACAAGCCCTATGTGATAGAATCACTTATTGATGAAGAACTTGATTTTCAGATGCATGAGGGCACAGGATCAAGTCCGTGAACAGGTCAGTACTTTCGTACAGCAGAGAGACGAACTTGACTCCCGGATAAATGTGATATTTTATCACTTATTTTGTGGGACATGTGATTGTTGATCACTTATTGAGGTAGAATGCAATATGTACACGTATGTATGGTATCATGGAAGATCTAGACTTGCGTCCCCGTTATTTTTCGGTAAAAGATACAACCATGATACCCAGATGATAAGCAGCATAAAGACCGAATATCTCAGAACCTCGGCAATCTCTCAAACGAAATTTCGGTACTAAGACCATATGCCAATGAATGGTTCCCACCTGGTCTTCAGTCGATTTAAGTTTATATCACCCTGCACACTTTAAAATGATTGTGAGCCTACCGATACATCTTATATAGAGCTGCTTATCGTTTTTCATTTTAGGTTTAAAGAGGTTTGGACAGACCACTGATGTACTATCATATTCTCTTTTTCTCGCCAGAAAACTCATTTTTGTTTTTCTATTGTTTTTGTGTTTTTGAAATTTTTCGATGTTTTTGGATTTTCAAATTTTGGATTTACTCCCCCTAAAATCAATAAACTAAGATAAATTTAAAAACACAAAGGTATTTACAAAAATGATTTTCCGATGTTGGTTTACTCTTGCTTGACCTTAATGCCGTTTACCAATAATAAAAAGTCAAATCTTGATTTGTCAAATGCTTTGGTAAAAAGGTCGGCACGTTGGTCATCGGTGCGGACCATGACAACATTGGTGAGTTTCACAGTGAAACAATCACGTGTGAGGTGATATTCGAGATCAACGTGTCTGGTCAAAGAGTGCTGTACGAGATGATAATAATTCATAAAGCAGCTTAAACATCGACAAGTATAGGAGAGATTAGAAATTTAAAACCGTATCCTGCAACTGCTTCGTGCATTGCCAGGAATCTGAGTGCTCTCCCAAACTGGATATCCACCAGGTGTGGATTTCAAAGTCGATTTTGTAGCTACTGAAATCCCTTCACAGCAACAAGATCATAAACCTCTGGGTCCGGCTGGTCTTCCACATTGTACCAGCGAAGGTCTTTGTCTTTCTCTTTTTCTTTGAGAGGTAGTGTGCGGTTGTTCAATCCACGCCAAGGCATCCGCACACCCGGTTGGTTTGTTCAACAAACACATTTTCTTCAATCACACCGTAGAGAAAAGTACCCTACACGTTCATCTTGTGGACTTTGAACTTCTTGTGGAAGAAAAATCCATGACTCTTCAAAAAGCTTCAGACGTGCTGCATGCGCATACTTTTCATTGGAATCTTTCCTGTTGACCCGATCAAAAACCATAACAACCAAAATTTTGGCACATTTTTCAACTGGTCGAATTTTTCAACTTCTTTCCTTTTTCCTTCATCAGACATTTTTGTCTTCTTTTCTCCTCTCTCTCCATCAATGGCAACAATATTCTCCTAAATGTAACAATATTTCGGAGCCTTATGCCGCCGATCTTGTGCATGGACACTCCACTATCAACAATCCTAAGACTATCAATAGTTCCTCCTGGAACATCCTACACACTCATTCAGAGATTAGTTTAGTTGGAGAGGGGGACCCAAGCCTTCACAGACTTGGGTCGTCCGTCATCATCGAGAATTGTGACATCCATTTCCCGATGATTCGGAATTGATGTAGCTCCCCCTGAAACAATTTCCAATTTTGGTTTCCAAATCTGTTTTTGTTTTTCATGTTTAATATTTGATTCAACAGATTTTGTTTGGACAACCTCCGGTTTTAAAACCTTTTCAACATTTTTCCGTTGTTTCTTTCTCTGTTTCACTTCTTGTTGTTTAACAAGACGAGGGTCCTGTTTTGGTGAAACAAATCTTTTATGGTAATAGTTACCATGGGGGGCATCAACTTTTGCCTTTCCTTTCGTGAGATATGGACAGTTTCTGACAATGTGCCCATACTCACCGCATTCAAAACATGATCTCCGCTCAACAAACCTTGGAGTATCATAACTGTAGGAGCTTGATGATGAACTTCGTGATCTCGAGGTACTTGGTCCTACATCACAACCGTTTGTGTGTTGTGTGTAATTGTTTTGACTGTTTCTTTTCAAAATTTTAACTTGTTTAACAAAATCTAAGTTAGATTTGTTTTCGAATGTGTCAATTTTATCCGTTCCCCTCGATTTCACAAAGTTCACCTTCTTGTCCTTTTTCTTGGTCTGTTTCTTTTGACCTTGAGTCGGTGATTTACCTTTTGGTTTGGTGCGATTTTGCTGCTTTTTCACTGTTGGTAATTTCTGATTGCCACATTGTTTTCGAACTTCAGCTTTTGGGATAGGAGGGCACTGTGTTACCACAACGTGGGATCCTGTCTTTCCCAAAAACTTACTTGTCGAATTTTCAAAGACTTTACTGATTAAGGATTGATTAACATTCTTAATAGGAAAATCTTTGTCAGAATAGATTTTATCATCACCAACAAGAGTGTACAGCAAATCCACACTTTCAGACTCTTTTGCAGACGTGGACTCGGTCGGAACAGTCTTAGCAGGTTTTGCAGGAGGATCACATAGAATATGATTCTCAAGTGGTATGTCCTCTTCTTTGATTACCGCATCAGACTTTGCCGAATCAGTATCATCAGATTCATCATCAGAAGAATCAGCATCCTCAATCACAACTGGAGGATCCTGATTCGGTTCAGCAGAAGACACACATGTATCTGCTGACACATCCGATTCTGATGATACTTCCTTCTTGTATCCAATCCCTGTTGCAAATTCCTCAACGTCTAAAGGAACAGATGGTTCAAAGTGAGTTCTATACTCCTCATCAGGCATGGCATCATAATTATGTCTCACAGGTGGTGGACATTTCTTGTAACCTATGCATGTGACATCCCGTTTCTCTTTCTGTACGTCAATGATGTGATCCAACACATAGCTAGAGCTCAAATAACTGTCTAACTTAAGCTGGATCGCCTCACTTTCAGTTTTAACACAAGCCATCTCTTTTTGCATTATCTCAAGACGTGTGATATACAAATTTATGTCAGTTTGTTTTCTGGAAACCATTTTTGTCAGCTCGGTTTTATCTTTCTTTAATTTTTCAATCATCGATTTAAATTCCTTTTCATGGTTTTCATAAAACATGTTGGCTTCTGTGCACTTAGAAAGATCCGCGGTCAACTTTTGATTGTGAATGAATGTCACATCATATTTTTCTTGCAAAGCCTCATGTTTGCTTTGCAATTCACACCACTTATCACTCAATGAAACATGTTTGTCTTGCAAGTCAAACAAACTGGCTTGTAAAGCATCATGTTTGCCTTGCAACTCATACATGTTTGCATCCAAATCAGCACATTTAACATGCAATCTATCACAATTATCACAAATAACAGCAATAGGTTCATCGACACATACCTGACTTGATGAACTGTCGACATTAGCCATAAAGGCTGAATGGAGAGAAGACGAAGAATAAGCAGCTTGATCCACCAAAATAGATCTTTTATCAGTTCCTGCTGCGGCTTCCTTCAAAAGCTCATCAATATCTACATCAACTGACGCACTTGATGTCTCACCCACATGATCATCACCTGAACTCGAGGATTCACCACCATTGGCGGAAGATTCTCCACCACTGGCGTGATTTAAATCCTTCACAACCTCAGCAAAACAAGCGGTTACAGTAGATGGCCGATAGACTTGCTGTTGTGAAGCTGGTTGTAGAGGATTTCCATACAAGTCTGTTGTTGGAGCTGGCTTTACTGGAACTTGTATTGGATTGCCATATAGATCAGTTGTCACAGGAGGCCTTTGGGTTTGCTGTTGAGGCACTGGTTGAGGAACTGGTTGAAGCGGATTTCCGTACAGATCTGTTGGTCCGGTAGATCGAACAGGTAATGGATTTCCGAACATATCAGTTGCTTTGATAGGTTGTTGGTTTTGAATACTCGGTGCGGGAGATTCGGCCCACGAAGGTGATAGACTTGTATTTCGATACTTTCCCGAATCTGGAGCCGGAGTACCCCACCAACTCGGATTCATATTTGATCCGTATAAATGAAAACCTGAACAAAACACTTGAAACAAACTGTTAAACCACAAATGCAAACCTTCTGTTCAAAATAGACAAGTGTTTCGACGAAACACGTTCCACGAAACACAATTTTGTTGGATAAATGACAAAACAAATGTTGTAAACTCCTTTGGCTAAATAAAAATCTTGACGAAACAGCCTAAGTATTCGAAAATCCCTTTTTGGGCTTCCTTTTTGGGTTTTATAAATCACGAAACAAAAGCCTTAATTATTTTCTTTTGGGTTTGACTAAATGATTTGGTATTTGAGCCCTTTGACGAAAATGAAGTATATTAACTTGAGCTTTGGGCTTTTGACGAAAATGGATTGGTTGTGTGGGCCCTTTTGATTTTGACGAAACAAAACAAGGTCCTTTGGGCTTTAATAATTCACGAAACAAGGAGGTTGTTTAAGGCCCAACAACAGTCGACGAAAGAGAATGAGGCCCAGTTGGCGACGAGACTGAAACTTGTTTCGCCAAAATATTGACGAAACTGAAATTTTGTTTCGCCAAAGATTCTGTTTCTGATTCGTTGAGTTGTGTTTCGTTGAATGTTTGTTTCGCCAAAAAGGTGTCAGTGGGTTGGTATACTTTTCAAATCTTATCTTTTACTGACACAACAGACACTACTTTCGGCTAAGGCATGCTTATTTTCACGAAACAAGTATGGCTATACAATATTTTAATAAAATCACAATTACCAACACACAAACACTTTCCAAGCAATTTTTCAAAGATCAAAAAGTGAATACTTGAAGAACACTTTGAATATGGCAAGAACACTATGAGTTTTCTGGTTAACTTTAAACTTCCGAACACAATATTTTGCTTAAAACTTCACTAAAAACCACCTTTTAACATGTGAAAATGAAAAATAACCAGGTTTTTATGTGAACTTCCAGCAAAATATTAAGATATTTGAAGATTTAACCAGATTTTTCAAGAAAAATAAAAACTTCAAACACCCGGAAAACACCCGAAAACACTCGGTTTTAACAAGGAGAAGAGCCAAAGCTCTGATACCACTTGTAGGTCCGGCTAGGGGAGGATCTAGTCGCCTAATCCTTGTATACAAACTAACCCGGTTGTGCGGAATCCAACCGAGATAGCAAACCGAGATCGAACACGCAAATACACGACACACAATATTCACCGATTAACACCTCTGTATTAATACGTATGAAAGGTTCAGTTACAAAGCAATGTTTACAAATGTATTTTGCAAACTCTCTCAAAACTCTCGTGTGTGTGTGTGCTCTCTCTTGTGTCTTCTATCAGATCTGTTTATATAGTCACAGACACACAGCATCGACGAAACAGAACTTGGCGAAACAGATCACGGCGAAACACATATCAAGTCGACGAAACACTTCTGTTTCGTCGACATATATTGAAACAGCAAGGAGGCTTCGGCCCAGTTGTAGTGTTTTGGCCCAGTGTGAAGTCAAAGCCCAAATACAGTGCATGCATGAACATATAGCAGATTTCAACGTGAATTTGTATTTGTTCAAACATGTGACATCATCATGACATCATCATGATGATGTCATGGTGATGTGGCACCTCGGGAATGCTCACGGCTCTCTGTGCTTCGCGTGTCGAACTCTGGGGCGCACGACGGAGGAATGTCGTGACGTCGGGCTTGAGCCGAACCTAACCGAGTCGAACCGAACCAAGTCGAACCGAGCCGAGTCACGTCGACAAAATATGTATCAACAGGGCTACTCTCCTTACCCAACTGGATGTCGTCGTAAATCCGGAGCCACTTGGATTCAGCCCAGGACCATGAGACTCAGGCCTCATGACCAGGGACTAGAGATGACTTGACGACGGGGCCCACTGGTAGCCCAGTGAACCCGTCTTGGGCTTCCATCATTTGGTTCGATTCATGAGCCCACACCAAATCCTTTTTCTTAAGGAAGAGACTGTAAGAAAAGGCGGGAAAGGAAATCTTTGCTTCTCATTAATTGCCTGACAGAGAGAGAGAGAGAGAGAGAGAGAGATCGTCGGAAAAAGGTACATGCAGCTGGCCACATTAAATGAAGCTGGCAATCTTACCGTTGGGGATAAGACACATGTCTGAGTTCCCCTAGGCCTTCACAGAACCGTTAGATGGTCATTGTAAGAGTTCCCGATGAAGTTAAGATATTCCCTTTATATAAGGAAGGTAAGTTAACTGAAAAGGGGACACAAGAACCTCTCTCATTTAATACACAAGCACTATTTATTCCGACAACCTCGGACTTCATTTACTCCACACATTATCCTGAATTCACACCAAGGAGAATATTCCGGCGATTATCCTCGTCGGAATAAGCTTCTCGTTTTCTCCGACAAGTTTACTTACTCTCACGCCGGAGCTTGGTGACGGATTCCCCCTCCGGGGTCCTTTGTGGCGAGGCTAAAGGTTTTCTCTCTTATAGGAAGCAAGGCAGGATCTTTACAACGTTGATGTGGCCCATTGACCGTCAACCGAGACATGAGGACTCGATAGAACTGGCCGATAGAATCTGGAAATTGAAAACTTTGATTACTGAAAGAATGAATACAATTAGCCACTTTCGAGATAGCTTGATCTCCAATTTTAAGATAAGAACCCTAATTTGGATAAATAAAACATTGACTGAAAAATTCAGACTGGAATAGAAGATATAAATAAGCATTATTGGAGATAATAACTCGCCCTAAACTACAGCTACTCATTTACCCACTCCGACTGCTTTGACTAAGCTCTAGGTCGTATCAAGGGTGTATTCATGGAACATCATTGGCTAGATGTCGCTACGAAGGTGTCCTTGTAGTCTCTTATGTGATAACCGCTAATGGAGGTTCCCAGGGAAATGAATCCGCGTGACGTGATTGGCCAGGCATCACTATCATCTGTCCTTTTGGTCTCTCCTGCGATAACCGCTAATGGAGGTTTAGATGACAGGAATCCGTGGAACGTGTTTGGCTATATGTCACTTTCAGCTGTCCTTTTGGTCTTTAATGCGATAACCGCTAGTGGAGATTTAGGGTGCAGTGATCCGCCGAACGCCGTTGGCTGGCTGTCGCATTTAAGATGTCCTTTTTGTCTCCTCTGTCCTGGTGTATCCGTCGTGGCTGGTGGGACTTGCAGGTCGTTTGCCTTTGCCAGCTGAACAAATTTAAGGTTGAGTTTGGGCGTTCCCCCACTACTACAAAAAAGGGCATTTGCGACCGTCAATATGGTCGCGAAACAGTCGCAAATGCCCATTTGCGACCGCTTTTCGACCGGTTTCGGTGGTTGGTTATACTTTGGTCGGTAATTATTTTTGCGACCATCATTTGCGACCGAAATATATTTGCGACCGATTTTGCGACTAAACATTTGGTAGCAAATTTAGCTTCGAAATTTGCGACAGAATTATTTTTGTGACCGATTTTGTGACCGAAAATTTAGCGACTGAGATTGTGACCGTTTTTTTTTTTGCGACCGATTTTGTGACCGAACATTTAGCGACTGAGATTGTGACTGATTTTTTTGCGACCGATTTTGTGACCGAACATTTAGCGACTGCAATTGTGACCGAATTTTTAGCGACCGGTTTTTCGACCGAACCTATTTGCGACAAATTTTGCGTCCAAACAATTAGCAACAGAAATTGCTACCGTTACTATTTACGACCAACTTTGTGACCGGGTTCTACCGACCGATTTAGCAACCGAGTTTTAGTTTAAATTGTGGTCGGATTTTTGACCATTGTTTCGGTCGCAAAATATATGTAGAATTAAAAAATATTTTTTTAATTTTCCACTATTTATATATTTCAATACGGTAATCAAATAGTTCTTTAAATTCATAAAATTGTACCTATTGATTAACTAAACAAACATTCAAAAGTAAATCCAACTAAATATCATAAAATTGTACCAATTCAATAACTAAACAAACATTCAAAAGTAAATACGACAAAATATCTAAACATAAGTACGAAAAGAAATACCAAACATAGGTACCATAACAAAAGTCCGAATTGACCAACTTCACCAAAAGATCACATACTTAGCTAGTTAGAGCTACTTTTTTGATATGTTCTTCAAAAGGAATTGAACTTGTTCTTTCATTTGGGCGTTTGCAATCCTATTTTCCTCAATTTGCTCCATCATTTTGAGTTTTTCAGCTCTTTCTTTTTCTTTCTCTAGTCTTTCCGTTTCTTTCTCTTGTCGTAGTTGCCTTATTTCTTCATTCAATCGTTGTACCTATAATAATATACCACGTTAAAACCAAACAACGCATTACGACGCTCTAAATAGAAAATACATCATTCATTTGAATTATCAAGTAAGACATCTTATAAAAATGCTAATGTGTTGTTTCAATGTAATATATAATACATATAAACAAGTAGCACTAAAATCATCTCTACATGTGGGTTAAATTAATGAAAATATATCATAAAATGATCCGGTTTTATACGGCCGGTTATGAACCAATGCAAACAAATATATTCAATTTATACTCATTATGACCCGTTTCAAGCAAAATCTATCCAATTTGAGCATGGTCTTTTAGATATGACTTACTAATAGCCGTTATAACCCATTATATAACTTATGAATAAATGAAAAGCTCAACTAAAATAGAATATACATACCTCTTCATTTCTTGAAGTAGTACCCGGTGTTGACGGTGTACCCGTCATTAAAAGATGCGGATCATTGATATCGTTAAAACCATATATTCTGCCTTTTTTCTTTCCCCCACCAGCTTGTATCCATGAATCTTCATCAAATAACGGTCGTTTGCTAGCATCATCTCCATATTTATCCTTAACATATTTCTTATATGATTTCTATAATATACAAAACCAAAAAAACTTTTTAATACATAAAGCTGTTCATATTTTTCTATTTATAACATAGCTTTTAAAAGTAAAGAAACTTACAAGAGAATTCTCTGCCCTAGTGTCAACCCATTTAACAGTGCTTGATAGATCGATCTCATCCAAACCGTCGGCCGTTTGTGAATTCTCACCTCCTCTACAACTCAACAATATATCCAAAGGTCTTGTCCCTTTCTTCCCATGTGATTGCATCCAAACTTCATCTACAGTAGCTGCCCGCCCAAGTTCCTTATCCTACAAAGGTCGGATTTGGAAGTTAATATTTGCATGCTATGTTTAACAAAAAGAAAAAACTAACATATCTTACCATTTTTTGTTTAAGCGTGGCATAGGTTTGTGAGCCGAGAGTATGTTTGCCCCCGGTTGATTTCCCTCTATTACTTTTGTTCTGAGTAGACTTATCTTTCCACTCTTTTGTATTCCAATATTGAATTAGGGTTTCCCAAATTTGAGCCCCCATCCATCGTGGCTTGTATGGAATAATAACAGATAAATCCTCTCCAACTACTACACCTGCATTGCTTGCAGCGGCCTTGGCACTCTCGCGAGCCCTACTTAATACATCCTTGATTTTTCTCTTCATAAACTTCAACCAGCAAGATCGGACTTGTTCATCCAACTCATTTTCCCATTGATAGTATAACTAAAAAATCACATTTTCAATTGATTATTATTTTTAAGAATTAAGCTATAAAGTAACAGATCTTATTCCAGTTTAATAAAATATTTATTTTTAAGAACTAATATAAAGTAACTGGTATTTTATAAACTGTATTAAAGTTCTAGAGTCAATTATTTGTACAAATGTTTCAAGTTTTTTTAATGGGTGTATAATCAGGTAAAAGTTTTTTAAATGGATATATACAAATGCTTCTTTTTTCTAGAGTCAATTATTTATACACTTTTTCGGGTAATTGGGTCGGGTAAACGGGTTAGATCATCAAATACTAAATCAGTCCCAAACACGCAGAAAAAAAAAACTAATCCCAAATTCAGTCCCATACCCGATTACTCGACCCCAAACCCGTCCCAAATATTTCGGGTTGGATTGTCAAATACTAAATCAGTCAAAATGCTTCCAAGCCTTACCATCACTTGGATGTGCCATACTCCCATCTTTTGTTTTGTGGTCATGGTGCCAAGTCATATCTTTAGCTGTCTTTATAGACATATATAACCTTTTAAGTCTAGGACCAATTGGCATATACGTCATCACCATATTAGATACCTTATTTCGATCACTCTTGTAACGAGATTCCCCACAGTGTTTGCATTGCGTGAGTGTTTTATCTTGCTTATAGAATAGCATGCAGTGGTTTTTGCAAACATCGATTCTTTCTTTAGGAAGGCTAAGCTTTTCTAGAATTTTTTTCGTGTCATAAAAGCTTTCTGGGAGCATATTATCTTCAGGCATCATTGCTTTAACCATGGAAAGAATATGGTTGTAACACGATGTAGATACATTGAACATTGATTTCCAATTCAAAAAGTTTGTGGCAGCTTCTAACTTTGAACAATCTGTGCCTTTCTTCCCCTCCCACAAAGGTTCATCGGCGGCTTGTAACATGTCATAGAATCCCTTTGCTTCGGGATTTGGTACATGTCCTTCCAAAGTATCCGACCTTAGATTTGCGTGATCTGTCGGATTATAATCGGATGGATGCATGCTATCTATCACCATACGCCTATAACCATCATCATCAACTTCCATTGTAGTAGACGATTGTCCTACTTCATGCATGGAAGTTTCACCATGTGCATGCCATGTTGTATAATTATCCATGAAACCATTGTCAAGCAGGTGTTTACGAACAGTTTCTCTACTTCTATAGAAGACATTTTGGCATTTAAAGCATGGACATTTGATGTCATATACTGTCCTACCACGTTTAGTTACCCTTTTATCAACAACAAATTCTTTAGAATAGGCAAATTCTAGAAAGAGATTCACATTAGCACAATATTCCATATTAGCAAATCCATCACTGTTTGTTCTTTTGTACATCCATTGTCGATTTATGAACCACGTCATTTTCAGTAAAGTCAATGTAACCCCTATAATTCAAAGGCATCCAAACAATTAAAAAGCACTACAATAATACAATACTTAATAACAAGCGTGCATAAACTTACGAGTATACATGAAAAAATACAAAAGCAATTTTTCGAATTCTCTTTAATGACCTTAAATGACTTTATTTACCTTTTATTAGCTACTGAATTTGGGGTATGGCAGGAGTGGATTTATTTCTGTAAGCAGTTTCTCAATCTGCAGATGTTCCATCTGGTTATTCAAGATGAATCGGAAGAAGAGACATGAGAAAAGCATGCCGTGATCAGGCCTGTGTGTACCGGATCAAAATTGAAGTTGAGTTGAAGGGACGATCTGTGTGATCTAGGTAAGAAAATTTGTGCGGTTTTGAGAAAGAAACGGCTGATCTGTGTGATCGAAGAAATCTGTGTGGAGGTGTGTGGCGAACAGAAGCCCTGTGTGGTTAAGAAAGCCAGCTGTGGAAATTTTGGACGGCGATTGACGGTCTGAAAGGCTGCGTGGTTGTAAAGTGGTGACCAGGAAGTGGCGTGCCAGTGTGTTTCGAGAGCTGAACCTGGGTTAGTTCGGGGCTGAATCTGTAAAAAAAAATCGTAATGCAGTGGTATGGGACCATAAAATGGGAGACCAAGAAATCGAGCTCGTGTGGTTCGTTTAGTATGACGCAAGTGATCTAGCAAGAGCAAGTTGGATCGGATCTGTGTGAACCGATCAAGCAAGATAGGAAGAAATGGATCAAGATTATGGGGGTGAATGTTGGATAATCTTGATGGGTTACGGGTGAAGTACGGGTTAGAAAATGAGTCGAATAATTAAACGGGTCAGTTGGGTTTTATATTAGTCACATGGTACTGAATTAGTTTAGAAGATGACTGGGTTTGGAGGAGAAAATGTTTGTTTTGTGTTTTACATTATAAATTGCATTTGCAGTAGTATATATGTAGAAATTATCCTCTCTCATGTAAGTCAGTTTTTTTTCTTTGTGAAAGTTTAATAATAAAGAAAGAGTTTCGTGAGTGTGTGTTATTTGGAGCCTGAACCAGCAGCTATGAAGCTACTGGAAGAAGAACAGAAGCAGAAAACCGCTATGGAGTTACTTGAACAGTATATGCAATTCAAACAAGAAGCCGAAAAAGACGGCGATAACAAAAAGAACAAGCAATTATCAACTTTTACTATGATCTTTATTTTAAAATCGTCAGTTTCGATGCTAATGATTCTTTTTTTTTTTCTGAATGTAGGAAGGAGAAAAATCCATTAAAGCCGAAGCGTCCAGAATTGGCGTATTTCTTGTTTATGAACGAAAGACGAGCTGCACTAATAGCGGAAAACAAAAGTGTGGTTGAGGTAATTTGATTTAAAAGATCAAATTAGAAAAAACTTGATGTTCTTTTTGTGAGAAGTAATGAATGTGGTTTGTGTTTTGGTGGTGGGAGATTGCTAAGATCACTGGGGAAGAATGGAAGAACATGACAGAGAAGCAAAAGGCGCGTTACGAAAAAGTAGCAAAACAAAAGAACGAAAATTATGCACAAGAAATGGAGATCTACAAGAAGAATAAAGAAACTGAAGCTGAGATCGCCAAGAAGGAAGAAGATGAGGTTTTGAAAGTCTTGAAGCAGGAAGCTTTACAATTGCTTAAAAAGAAAGAGAAAACCGAAACCATCATTAAGGTTTGTGTTACTAGTTTTACGCTGTTACTGTTTCATTGTTTTTTAGGATTATATTAATTTTGGTTTTGTTGTTGCTTGTGTAGAAAACAAAAGAAAAGAAGAACAAGAAAAAGAGCAAAAAGATTGACGATCCTAACAAGCCGAAGCGCCCAGCGTCTTCTTTCCTCCTTTTCAGGTAATTTAAGTCATTGATACCCATTTCAAGATTTGAATAGAAGTTCATTGTTTTTAATTAATTATGGTGTTTTGCATAAAGAAGCAAAGAAACGAGGAAGAACCTGTCGAAAAAGAAGCCGGATATTAGCAGTGCGCAACTCACTGCTCTCATTTTGGTGAAGTGGAAGGTATACATTCATTTTTCACGAGTTTGTTTGTGAACTGTTAACATTTATGTACATTTCATTTTCTCATTCGTTTAATTAACCAACTGCCATATTTGGGGTATGTCAGGAGTGGATTTGTTTTCGAATTACAGTCCAGTGTCCATCGACTCTCGACTGCAAAGAGCTCTGGTTCATTGAAAATCATAACCATAATTTGAAACTAGTCATCACTTGTTCTCTAGTCGGTTACTTCTTAACTTTAGTACTTTACTATATTTTTGTTCTATTTTTGCCTTAATTCTGTTAAAATTCTTAATCATGCATTTCACTTAGGCTGTTGCAGACACGTATTTAATTTCTTCCATTACCCTCATTCATGTATTTAGTTTCATGTAGGTCAAAGCATAAGGAAAATGTCTTTTTTTTTCCCAAAAGAAAGAAACAATATATCTCTCAATTAGTGGCACAGCTTGAATGAAACTCAATGAGGCAGGACTCTCAAAATCAAAATTGGTGGGGGGCGAACTCTTAAATATCCAATATTTTAAACTAAAAAATATCGAAAATTTTCGGTAAAATTAACACTACGAGCGAAATATCGATGGGGGCCGAGGCACCCCGCCCCAATAAAGTTCCGTCCATGGTCTCAATCTTATAAAATTTCTATAATATGATGTAAAAATACTAGCTATGCCGTTTTTTCATTATGTATTATCTACGCATAATTTGTGACCGGATTTCGTCCGAGTCAAATCAAATAATTGGTCATCTCCAGTATATTTTCCTTATTTTTGTTCTACTTTTGCCTTAATTCTATTGTAGTTCTGTTATATTGAAATGTTTAAATGACTTTGGGTACGGATTATTCCTTAATCGGGTTCGGGTTCTTCATGTTTTCTCTTAATTGGGTTCTTCTTGTTGTATAAACCGAAAATAAACCAAATGAATGTAAATCAGTTGTAACCAATCACCTGAACATCAAAGCAAAGCAAAAGCAAACGAAAATTCACAGGAGTCCAGTTCGTAATTTCAATCGAAACGTAGCAAACAAACTAAATTCACAAGAAATAATCAGCGAAGATAGATCTTACCTTACTAATGAGCAGGAGGTCGGCCCTATAGATTCTGTAAACTGTCGAATTACTTGCACCGAAGCTTCTTCACAATTGTTCACAACAAAAATAAGAGATATCGATCAGCTGTGAACGTGGCCTTGAGATCCCGATCTTCCTGTAGTTGGTTATTGAGGATGGGAACTAGCGCGGGGAAAGAATGGAGATTAGGAGGTAATTTTAAAATTTTATCTAAATTTTTTAATGATAAAACATTATTTTCGAATTTTTATTTGGATAAGAACAAGGGCTGCACCATGAGATATTATAAGTTTCAAATGGAATTTTGCAAGTCATGTTTGGTTGAACTGAATTTAAACGTATCATACATATGTAATATAAACTTACGAACAATTGCTTTTATATTTTTAGTATAGCAAGACTATATTCACAAAGAAAAAAAATACTAAATTATATCGAAAACTTTAAAAAAGATGATAACAAACAAAACATTTATGAGCGTTTAAAAAATTAGAGAAAAATTAATAAAAGTCAACATTATTCTCATTTTATTCCCTTGTTTAATCAACACCAATAATCCCCGGAATTGGTGGTGGACGACTCGGGTTGCTCTCAGAGTACTTCGTTTGTCCAGTGGGTGCCCCGAGAGTGCTCGGGATTGATTTGTTGCCCGTTCAAACAAAAAATCACATATACAAATTTTTTTTTACGAACATGGTTAAGATGGAGTTTTCGCAATAAAAATTTAAAATATTTTACGGGCCCTTTTACGTTTTTAAAAATTTTAACCAAACGATAACCGAATTAACCGACAAAACCGAACCAAAAAAACCGCACCAAATAACAAAACCGGTGGGTCGGTTAATGGTTTTTTTGAAAACCGAAAGTAGCGGGTCGGTTATGGTTATCATTTTTTCCATACCCACCATAACCGAACCGAACCGAACCGACATGTAATATTTTTTTGTAAGATTTAGGACTTTTCACCATATTTTTAATATTTGATGTTGTTTATTGAAGGTTTTTAGTATTTATGGGTTTTTCATATCGTTTTGTGGTTTTAGTTGGATATTTATTCAAATTTATGGAATGTATCATATCACCTTATTTCAATATTCGATAATAATTGGTATTAATATTATTCCATGTTAAAGGAATTAAGCTATTTTTAGCTAAGCTAAATACACGTTAACCACCCATAACCGACCCGCTGTAACCATCAAAACCGAATAACCATAACCACCATAACCGAACGGTTATGGTGATCCATTAACCGACATCGCGGTTATGGATATGGTTTTAGGTCAAAACCGACCCAAACCGATCCATGCACACCCCTAATGCTCGGTAAGCGTTCATGAACAGTTCGTGAACACATATATTTTTAACAAACGAACACGAACAAGGCCTTGTTCGTGTTTATTCGGTTCGTTTTCATCCCTAATCAGAATAGTAGTAACAATATAATGAAATCTAATTGCTTACATGGAAATTTGAGTTCAAAAAGGTGAAGGTTGAGGTAATCTCTTGTGCTCATGACTCCAAATTCAGCAAATTGCAATCTAGAACCCCCTCCGCCCCCCCCCCCCCCCCCCCCTAATTTTGACGAATTTTATGTGGAATGAGTTTAGGGATCGGTTAGGGTTCTTTAAGTGACATGTCTAATATATAAAATTTCATTTATTCAACCCATGTAGGTTTTTAATGTTATATTGTTTTATTATTTAGTATATGAAATTACATTTTCAACCCGTGTAGTACACCGGGTTCTAACCATCCTTGACTAATAGCAACACTAATTATCGCTCGTTGATCCTAACCCTAATTGCCCATAATTGCAAGATACCAAGCAATATCGTTGTTGACCAATATTGACCATGGTTGACCTAATAAAACATATTGAATGATAAATGGCAATAAGTTATATTAAATCCTCATATGTTTAACAGACCATAATGAGTTATATCACATCTTTATATGTATTACCATTGACCATGTATAACTATTTCTAGATTATCCTTGTTCATGATTATTAATTGTCAACCTAAATTGCCCCTATTAACCCTAATGGACACTAATTGGCCTTAGTTACCTATCATCAATCCTTATTGACTATCAATGACTCATACTAAACATAATCAACCCTAATTGTCCATGTTAACCCAGATTGGCATTAATTGATCATAATTAACGAATAATGACACCAAGTAGCCTTCATTGACAATTATCGATAGGCCTGTAATTGAACCAAACGAACACGAACACGAGCATGCCCCTTGTAATTGAACCGAACGAACACGAACATAGGCATGTTCGTGTTCGTTCATTTAACTTTAACCGAACATGAACACGCGCGAACACGAACATATGTTCATTCATTAAGAAATCGGGCATGTTCGTGTTCGTTTATGTTCGTTCGTTGAAAGCCCAAAACGGACGATTCATGAACATAAATGAACACAAACAAACATAAACAAAAAAATAATAATTGAACATATTTGAATAAACATAAATTAACATGATTGAACAAACATAAACGAACACAAATGAAAGTAATTGAACAAATATAAGCAAACACAATTTAACATAGTAAACACAAACAAACAAGTCTAATTAATGTATTACAGTTCATTCGAAAACACATCAAAACTGGGGTTCATAGATACTAAAATTAGTCCTTATTAATCAATATTGACTCTGAATGACCGAAAGTAACTATATTTGCGACCGTTTTTGTGACAACTTTAATGTATATTGTTTTTTATAATATTTTCCTAAATCGGCAAGTATGTTTGCGACGGAAATAATTTCGGTTGCTATTTCCGACCGTTTTCCAACCAAGTTAATTCTTTTATATATCTTATTTTTAAAAAAGCAGTGTTTTTGCGACCAAAACGAGTTTGGTCACTCTATCTGCGTCCGTTTTTGCAACCAAATTAAATTTCATTTTATTAGCTTTTATTATTTTGTAAAAATAGCGACCGAATTTGCCACCGAAACAATTTCGATCGCTGCATTTGCGACCGAAACAATTTCGGTCGCTTCGTTTGCGACTGTTTTACAACCAAAAAGTTACGGTCGCTAAATTTGCGACTAATGTTGTTTCGGTCGCTAAATTTGCGATCATTATACGACTGAAATTTTTTGGTCGCTAGATTTGTAACCAGTTTTTATTTTAGTCGCTGAATTTGCGACGATTTTGAATTGGTCACTACATTTGTGACCATTATACGACCGATTTTTTTGGTCGCTACATTAATGACCGGAAATAAATTAGTCGCTACAATTGCGACTGTTTTGCGACCCATAAAACCTCGGTTGCTAAATTTGCCACGGATTTTGTGGTGGTCGCTGAATTTGCGACTGCTTTTGTTTTGGTCGCTAAATTTGCGACCAATTTGAGCTTGGTCACTATTTTTGCGATCGATTTTGTTTTGGTCGCTAAGTTTGCGACCAATTTGAGCTTGGTCACTATTTTTGCGACCGATTTTGTTTTGGTCGCTAAGTTTGCGACCAATTTTGATTTGGTCACAAATTCAGTCGCTAAATTTCTGACCATTTTTGTTGGTCGTAAATTTCGGTCGCTTTTGCCCATTTGTGTAGTAGTGCCCGGTCCCACGGGGTGTCACAACCCATAACTCTTGAAGTCCCCCAGTCTAGTGTTTCTCCTGCATGTGCGAACGTGCGGGTGGAGTACTGGACTTGTTTTGTCGTTTTAGTTTTTTTACGGGTCTGTCTTGTAGGTGCATGGGTGTGAGTACGCCAAGGGATGCTCCCTTGTGTTTAATTACTTATGTATGCTGATGCAGGTTTGTTGGATGTGGGGCTAGCATACTTTGTTTTTGAATTCCTGAATTTTTGGGATTAGGTAGGGTTGGTGGCTGATAGGACGTCTGACACTGCTAGCGACGCCTGACATACCCGACTTTCATCATTATGCTTTGTGCTTTTTAAAAAAGGTGGTGGGTTCCCAGTGCCTCTTTTAGTCGTCGCCTAGTTTCTCATGTGACGTGTTGCCCGCCTATTGGGTAGTGGGGGTACTGAAGTGGGCACGTTTCCTAGTTGCATTTAATGTGATGCCTATAAAAGGGGGCGAAAACCCATCCTTTATCTTCATCGTCTTCATCTTCACCATTTTTTCTCTCGAAAACCCAAGATCTATCTTCTTTCCTACCAAATATTTCTAAAGGTTTGGTTTAAGTGTTCTACGATATTTATTTTTTCTAACGGTTTGGTTTGGTTTGGTTTAAGTGTTCCACAACTTGATTTTGGTTTCAAAATAAAAAAAAACGTTACTAATGGTTCAATTCACGATTTGACCTAAAACTGTGAAAAACGGAGCGTGAACACCCTTAGGAGCTAGCCATCAGCATTGTTCAAGTTACAGGAAATGCGAGAGTGTCTAATGAAGAAGTGGTACCCCAATTAGGTTCCACAACCACTGTCTAATCCCGACCACTATGAGTATCACCGATCACACCTGCGTGTCTAATTAGGTCCATATACTATGTCTTGTTCTTAAAATCTTGGTTTAATGAACTATTTTTATTTGTTTGTGTGTTATGCTCGGTGGTGTAACAAATGAATATTGTGATTAGCAATGTTACTAGTGTTTTGTTAGTGTCTCTGGTAGTTAGTTGAATACGGTTGATGGGCGGAATAATGATTTTGCACGATCTGAAATTATCTATCCAAAAAGGATTGGTTGGAACCTCATCTTCATAGGATTATTGATTAAAAGTTACACACATTGGGGAAAATGTATCCCAACTATGGGGATGAGAGGATTTTTAGAAACATGGGAATTTGCAATATAAATCATTAATAGTTTACCTGCCAGAACATAGATATTGGTCCTTAATTCATGGTTAAAACTCTTTAAATTGCATGATATAGTTTTCCCAATAAAAAATTTCAGAATAAAAAGAGTAGAATTGCCTAACTAGGATACCAAGCTAGATGGTATGCATATTTTCATATCGGTAGCCATAGTCCTTTGTTTGTGAGATCTTGAGCCTTTTCTTGGAGATGACACTTTGGCACTTAGTTGTTTGTCTGAGAGTAAGCCACTATATTGCTTTGTTTTAGATCATGACCGATTTGATACGTGTTAAAACCATGACTGAAAAATTGCACATAAATGATTAAGGTAATTTAGTAGTCCCTTTTATTTTGACACCTTTTGAAATGTTTACCCATTACCTGATTATACCTTTAGTAGCCATTTGAGCATTTTAGCCGGTCGTTTGTTAAATCTTAATTACTTAGTTTGAATCTTTACCCTTGTTTACAAATGCGCTGGCAAAAATCCAGTAGCTTGATTCTTTTGTTTATATAAGAATAAAAGGGAAAGGGTTTGCCAAATAGTTATGGGTCAAAATTACTTAAGTTTTGTAGTTGTTTAGTTGAGAATATGGATTTGCCTAAGAGTTTGTATTTTAAGCCCCTTTAGTCACTTAAAATAGACAAATTTTCCAGCCTTTAACCTACGCCCAAAACTCGTAAGTCCTTTTAATGTGTGCATTGTTCATGTCAGTTGGTGGAGGTGTGATTGTCTTTCAACCTATGATAACAAAGCATTATAGTTTTATTTTGAGCGTTTTTATACTAGTGCATCTGTAGCTAGTAAGTTTTTTAAAGGAAGAAGAGTGAAACATTGTGAGGGGTGTGAAAGCATGTGAAAACTTGAAGCTTAATTAGGTTTAGTTAGGCATATTCTTTGATTATTACCACCTTACCTGTTGGGTTATAAGTCTGTTGATTGTTGTCAGTTTTGTGAGTTTGGGTACGAATTTGGACCGTAGCTGAGATTTGGTAAGGGGATTGTGACGTCTATTTGTTGTTGATGGTTGGATAGTAATTAGAGAGTTTGCTTGAGGGCAAGCAATTGATAAGCATGGGGATGTGATGTTTGGGTGAAATTGTGATGTGATATGGTTCATGTGTGGAAGGTAAAAACCTGTCTAGAATGTGTTTAAGAAGCATTTAGCAAGGATGAATAAGGACAAGAAGGAACGAGGGATCATAATGGAGAAAAAAGGAAGAAACTAGTCCAGTGTCCTAGAAACCGGGATTGGGGTCTGGGACGCTGACTTGGCACCGGGTGTTGCCGAAATTAGTTGCGAAAAAATGTGATTTTTGCCGATATTAGACTAGGGTTTTGTTTTTAACTCTCTTTGGACGAATTTCGGGAGAAAAGATGTGACCTTGGAGGTCTTGAATCATTCCCATTTCTTCCATGTTCATGATTTCCGGATTCCGATCAATTTTTAAAGATAAATTGATGAAGATGCAAGGTTAACCCACCCGTTATCATCTATGGGGCTAAGGTTTGTGTTAGTGATTGAGTTCAACTGGTTATTATCTACCTTTTGATTTGGATATTATTCTAGTCTTTTAGTTAGTGAATCTTTATGCTTGCTTGGTTGAATTTATCAGTTTTGGATTATAAACCTCAATTCATTTTCATTAGTTATTTGGGTTTAATCATCAACAATTGGAACTAAGATCTGGTTTTCCATTTCTCTTTTATCATTAACCATTGAATGTGATTATTCGTAATACCTAGAATTGGTAATTAATTAGGTTAATGTTCAGTTTCATCAATCATTTGGTTTCACATCTTTGATCATTGCAATCAAATAACTTATCTATCCAAACAAGTAGGTATACAAATCATGTCTATCTGATTCCAGTTGGTAACAAACTTGGTTATTTATTCTGGCTTCACAACCCGAAACCCGGAGATTGATCGTGATTTGTAAGGTAAATTCACCGTTATGGGTGGCCAACATAATTGTGAATTTACAGATACATGAGACATTTAGTAAATCAGTTTGTGTGAGTTAAAGTATAAAACATAACGACAATAAATTAACAAGCATGAATTCCAAACTCGCGTTAACACAGATTAGGTTGAACATAAAACGTTCAACGAGTGAGAAATTGTCAATTATGACAAGACGATATTATTCCCTTCTCTCGGTGCTAGTGGATTTCTCTTTAAACAAATGTTTTAGTAGAGCGGTAATTTGCCCTAAAGCCACAATGATTTCTTCTACCGATCTATATCTATATGACCCTTTACTTTTATATATAATATCATATATCATCTTATACATATACTAAGAATAAGTATACGTGTATCTATAATCTATATCTATATCTATAATACTATATAAAGGAGAAGTGATGTACAATATTGTAATTTTACTACGCGTATAAATTTCGAAGCATCATGTACAAGGTACTCTAAGCCATTAAAATTGAAAGTTCTTCAAACTTTTAAGACACTTGAGGGGCAACCTAGGGTTTTCACCCATTGAATTGAATGGGAGTTTTGCATTAATTCTCTTTTATGTTTTTTTCCAGCAGATGCATACCAAAAGCCAAGTCTAAATGCCTAAATTTTTTTTTACCATTTTCTTCGGTTACTATCATTAGTTCAAGGTCCATTTGATGTACACAACCGCAAGTTCAAAGACACTGAAGGGGTTGTGGAAATTTATGAGCGGTTAATGTCATTATTCAACTCTTCTGAGATTCTTCGTGTTCCTTTCTTTAGGCAAGAAGCGTCTTAATATCTCCAACCCTAAAGCACACAACCACACACAACTACATCTCTTTCTTCTAAACCCTGAATCGAAACCATTATTGGCACCAGGGGATTCTCTTTGGGATGGGGGAATCCGTTGGGTCTTCGCATTGATTGCAGCAACCGACGGTGACCAAAGGAGTGTCTATGCATAACATCGTTTTCCATTCAAACACTGTTGAAGGAGCAAACCGTGACCAAAGCCGCCAGTGATATGGTTTTTTCGTGACGATGAAGTAGCGGAGGACTCGAAACCGGTGACTTATCAGGTTATGGGTAACGGTTTTATGAACCCTAAATATGTCGTTGATGTTTTATAACATTGTTTAAATCTTCTTTAAATTTGGATCCAAATAAACTTATTAAGAACCGATTGGATCTTCGTTTTAGAGTTTGTTTTAATGATCTTCAATGATCACGGATAGAATAGTGTAATGTACATGATTTGAAATATCTAATTGCAGGTTAAGCCTCCAGCCAGATTGGCATGATTTTGTTTGAATCACAACATGGCTAATAAGGACTTTAACTCAGTTGTAAAACAATGAATCTTTTACAATGAAGGTGTATTAGTTACTGATCAAATATCTAGATCCTCTGTTCTTATGTTTATTCCAACTTGGTTGTTTTGTCTTGATGTTTTTTATTGACATGGTCTTATGTTTACAGTGAAACTATATCTGGAGTTTTATCAAACAAGCAATAAAACCAAACCGACTCAGATTTTTAGTATCCAGGTATTAGTATTTTCAGTTCTTTTATGATCAAAATTTGCATCGTCTTCACATGCTTTTATTAAATTGTCTTCAGGGATGGAGTGAATCTCAGTTTAATCAAGTTCTGAATTATGAGTTAGATCTAATGATCAAGGTATGTTTCTCATGTTCTCTTTACAATAACTCCAAAATTATGAGTGGGTCAAGTTGGGTTGTATTTTATCTAATTGGGTTAAATGGGTCAAACTAAAAGTGTTAGCTATATGCAGGCTTACCAGTTGCTTAGTGAGGCTGCTGCACTAAAGTTTACAGTGTATTGTTGCTCAATAGAGGCACCACACAAAACTCTTTCAAGCTAATGGCTTTGAAAATGTTCCTTCTGGTCTGTATATTAAATAGGTAATACTTTCATTTGTTTTTTTTTTTCTATTTAAACACCAAAAGGTTTCACCCAAAGTAAGCATGTTCTTTTTTCATGGTTATGCATATGGTTCAGGTGTGGAGCACCAATAGAGCAAACCTGACTAGGCTGAATCACTGTCCAGCCATCTTTAAAACCCTCACTTGAGTTACAGGCAAGCGCTACCAACCCCGGTGACGCAGGGTCTGCAAATGTGTATTATAAAGCAGAGGAAAGATTGTTCCTCAGTCGATGTGGGATAGAAATGGTACTTTTTGAAGTAAAATATTTATAGAAATGAACTGTAAAATGCACCTGAATGAGCAAATTATAATTTACGAATTTATCACTCAAAGCAGCTTTGCTTCCTGAAGATCAACTTGCCAATAACAGCTTAGCAGTTTACTACAGGTGAGCTACTTTGTTATGCAGAAGAATAGCAAAGTTGTGGAACTAGAAATGGCCTTTAAGTTGGCATGTTAAAGCTGACTGATTGAAATGGAAAAACAAGGGTGATCTATTTGATTATTCAACCAATTATGCCTACACAGATCTAATGGGAAATCTATCTGAGGTGGGGTGGCATTCGTTTATTTGTTCGGATTTAACTTGTGCTTTTTGCAACAATCAGCTTGATAATCATGATCACTTGTTATTTTGAATGTGACATCTCTTTTCAGGTCTTACAAGCTAATGGCATATGGAAGTTTTTGCCAAACAGTGTTAATGATGGTAGCATATAGCAGCTTCGATGGTGGTAAACACAAGGGGATTCGGATTAATGACTAGATGAGTACGCTAAAGTGGTTAGATATTATGAGCAGAACAATGAAATTCCTACCGGATGTTGTGGGATGACACTCCTGTCCATGTGGGAATTTAACGCCCCTCAACACTGCCACAAGGGCGTTAAAATGGGGCGCCAAACATGGAGGCGCCACCCCTTTAAAGGGTGTTAGAGAGAAGAAAGGTGGGGCCCATGGAACCTCAACCAATCACCAATTCTTTATTTTTTTATTTTTTAGTTAAACCACATCGTGATAGTTAAATGGTGGGTTAGTTAAAGCTCATTGTCTACATGACATTGACGGCAGGGTGTTACGCTGAACCACAACGCATAGTCTAATAATCAGGCTTCACAAGCCATCCACAATAGTTTCTCTAATTTTGATTCTAAAGTGTTTTTCATTTTTTTTAATCTCTTGCTGGTCTGGTTTAGTTTGGATTTTACTAGCATGTCTGCCAAAATGTTTGGGAATCTAGGTATGTCCCAAAGCATGGGTGGACTGATTGATTATAAGGCCCAATTGCGTTGTTTTTAGGTTGTGTTTTCCATTGTAATACATATTGGGTGTTCCATAAGAACCCAATTGCCTTGATTGTAGGTGGTACATTTGGGGAAGGCTTGTTTAGGGCCCTAACCTTAGTGTGTTTTGAGATGGTGTTTCTTTGGGGGAGTGTCCTAACTTGTAATTTTTTTTGTTAGTAACACATTTATCAGGGTGCTCTTCTTCCTCACCGACAAGTGTCCTAACTTGTAATTTTTTTTGTTAGTAACAATTTTTCATATATATATATATATATATATATATATATATATATATATATATATATATATATATATGCATCTCTTAATCTTTAATATATAATTCATAGGGCCTCATTTTCAGTTATACCTATATAACTGAAAAAACAAATTGAATATGAAATCATTCGGGACACCCGCTGCAACGCGCGGGCATTCCCACTAGTTACATATAAAATATTCTAATTCATTTTACAATACAGAATATGTGACAAGACTATCGTCCAATAGTATTAGATATTGAAGCATCTTTTCCTGAAGAGTGAGAAGATATTTGATTGTAGTTTTCTGAGCCACTTGTTGCTGCAAAACTATTCATGAAAAAAGCTGGCTCGGATGGTATTTGGAGAGTAAAAGATGAGCTATTAAGCATAAGAACAACTGAAGCCATTGTTGGCCTTTCAACAGCATTACTTTGAACACATAGCAAACCAATGTGGATGGTTCTAATTATTTCTTGTAATGAACTGGACTCGACCAACAATGCAGGATCTATCATATCTGAGGTAGTGCCATATCGCCAACTTTTCCATGCCTATAAAATGAGTAGTCAAATTGTTAATACCATTACGCAATTTTGATCCATATTGTAAGTTAGTCGGTGCTTACATAGCTAAGAAGGAGTTCTGTTTTGTTCCCAATACTAAAATTCTGATTCTTTTGACCCGTTATTATTTCAAGCACCAACACTCCAAAGCTGAAAACATCTGACTTCACTGAAAATTGTCCATGCAAGACATACTCTGGAGGCATATAACCACTATAGTGTAGTGTTAAGAGGAGAGTTAGGAATAAATGATTGTTTTGAAAAAAAAAATTACAAAGCACAATGAATTAATAATATTCATTTAAAGGTGATGTACTTACTAAGTCCCAACAATTCGATTTGTGCGTCCATGAGTTTCTTGCAAGTTAAACAACCTTGCCATACCAAAATCCGCAATTTTTGGGTTCATTTCTTCATCTAACAAAACGTTACTCGCTTTCAAATCACGATGGATTATCATCAAGCGTGAGTCTTCATGAAGGTAAAGAAGGCCACGAGCAACTCCTTTTATAATTTTGTTACGTCTATTCCAGTCAATCAATGCACCCTTAGTTGGATCTAGAACAAACATGATAAACATATTAGTAATGACAGTTCAATTAAATATTATATACAAAGGAGAGCAAACAATAAAAGTTTGAAATATCAAAGATAATTTCTACACCATCAACATTGTTAAGTATATAAACAATCGTATTAAGCAAGTATACATAACATGTATGGTCATGATTATTCCCATAATAAAAGACATTACCAAATATAAAATGATCAAGGCTTGCATTTGGCATGAACTCGTAGATGAGAAGCCTTTCGGTTCCTTCTAAGCTAAAACCAAGGAGCCTAACCAAATTACGATGTTGCAACTTTGCAACAAGCATGACCTCATTCTTGAATTCGGTTTCACCTTGTCCTGAATCCTTTGACAACCTCTTCACTGCTATATCTTGTCCACTGTGAAGAAGACCCTGTTGTTTCAAATTTTATGTAATTTTAAGATTCGCATTTTGTAAATCAAAGTAGTATAAAACAATTGTATTTTCTTTATTACCTTATACACCGACCCAAATCCACCTTCTCCAAGCTTATTTCTCTCAGAAAAGTCATTGGTAGCTTCTTTTATTGTTCCAAAGTGGTATTGAAGTGATTCGATAGTGCTTATATCCATACTATCATCTAGTGAGATAAGAAAGACAATGACCAATAAGTTGGAGATGAAATTTTTTTTTCCTTTGTCATACTGAAGTTACAATGATCAGTAATTACACTAAAATGTAATTCTAACCAACTTGTTCTCAACATCTTAAATAAGTGAGATTCATTTTAATAAGCTTGTTACTAATTTGTAAGATGACAAAATACAAAAACAATAGTAGTTTCCTATTTCCTGTAAAAATTGATCAAAAGCTTCTTATAACTTGTAAGAATTTTTTGAATGATTTATGTGTACATTTCGCCAGAGTACTTCTTCATCCATAATCCCAGTATTGTATTGTCATTAAAAAAATATATAACATATATAGTTTGAGAGTACTGGTCAGTTTTTTATTTCAATCATACATGTCCATTAGTTTTAAAGAAAACATAAGAGATAAGAAAAACTAATAAAAGAAATTGATATTTTGGCACAACTAAACATAATCATATCTTTTGATGCCTGGATTGAGAGAGAATCGGATTGTAGCCCAGGAAAGCAAATGGACTTTAGTCTTTATAGTTAGTTTTATACAGGAATCATGCTTTTTCACCAAACCATATATTACCACCAAAGTTTGTGAAGATAGGATAATATGATATTAACTTATTAAGGCACCTCTTAAGAACATAATATCACCTTTTTTGGCCAGATTTTTCTTCCTCCTCAATATAATGAAAATGCAGATGGAAGCAATGAGTATTGCTATAACAGTTGGAATAATGACAAAGATTGCAGTCCGACTTCGGCTAGTCTTTTTTCCTGTAAAAATAGCCATTAAAAGAAAAAGTAATTTTATTAGGAATTTTCCTGTAAAAATAGCCATGAAAAGAAAAAGTAATTTTATTAGGAAAAATAAAATAATTACAGAAGAAGATAAGAAAACTCATAAAAGATTGTGATAAACAACATATTGAATATGAACTATTGACACACCCAAGGTGCCTATTTGCACGCTTTAGGGTTTATATACGCTGCGTGTAGGTCTATACGTAGTGTATAGGGTTGCATAAACATCAGTTTTTAACTGATGTCAGTTCTGGTGTGGCTGCTCCTATACGCCGCATATAGGCCTATATATGACATATATAAGTGTTTTTTAGAAACATTTATACAATAATAATCGTTTTAGCAAAGTTTTATAAAAAATAAGTTTGCTATTTTAAATAAATAAAAAAGTCAGTATTTCTTATAAACTTTTTGTACAACATTAATCATTTTTATACGACAAATATCGTATCGTATAGGTGTAGTATAGGGACACGTATTGACCTCGTATAAGTCTATAAGTGTGGTTTAGGTCCCGTGTAGGCTCATAGGCATATACAAGACCTGTAGGGAACCTATATGAGACTTATACTATACACTTACGATACGATACGATTCAATACCATACAACACCCATATAAGCCTATAGGTGTAGTATAGATCCCATATAAGCCTATAGGTGTGGTTTAGGTCCCGTATAGGCCTATAGGCACATACAAAACCTATAGGAAACCTATACGAGACTTATACTATACACTATACGATACGATACTACATCCATAGGCCTATACGAGGTTTATATGAGACTTATATTATACGATACGATACTTAAAAATGTTTTTTTTAAATTACTTATTATGAACTTTGCTAAAACAATAATTAATGTATAAAAAACCACCCTTTATATATGCTGTTATAGGTCTATATGTGCCGTATATAAAGGGTCAGAAAGACAACTTTACCACATGTTTAGGATAAAAAAACCCACCCTCTATATACGGCCTATACGCGACGTATATAAACGGTCAAAAAGACAATTTTACCCCTGGTTTCGGCTGCGTATAGTCCCAAATCTAGGGGTAAATTTGTCTTTTTCACTATACATCGTGTATAGCCCCAAATCTAGGCGTATATATAGGGCAAGTTTGGTAAAAAAGAACATTTTACCCCTTGATTGGGGGGCTATACGTAGCCTAAATCAGGGGTAAATTTGTCTTTTTGACCATATATATACGCCGTGTATAGGCCTATACGTAGCATATATAAAGGGTGGTTTTTTAGAAACGTTATACAATATTAAGGCTAGAGGGTGTGGTTTAAAGCCCCTAGGGGTTTTATCACGCCACATCAGCTCCACATAGGCGCCACCACATATGGGGGGCTTTAAAGCCCCTTCCTTTAAAATCTTTACTGTTGGCACACTTTATGTGGACGCGACTCGGTTCGATTCGGTTCGGCTCAAGCCCGACGTAGCGACATTCCTCCGTCGTGCGCCCCAGAGTTCGACACGCGAAGCACGAAGAGCCGTGAGCGTTTCCCGCTGACACATCATCATGACATCATCATGATGATGTCATAAGTTTGACTAAACTTAACAATCTGAATGTTAGGAATTCATGTACGTGCATGGTTAATTGGGCCAATCAACTCACATGGGCCAAATTCCTTTGGGCCAAAAACCTTTATGATTTATGCATGCATGTCGACGAACACTCCTTGTCTTCGTCAATATGTGCGTGTGGCGAAATCACTGATTTCATCACACATGGTTTTCGTCGCATGGGTTTTCGTCGATGGACAATATAAATAGTTCAGTTGTTTATCAGTTTAGTCATGAGTGAGAACATAGAGACTTGAGAGAGTCTGTAAAACATTGTTTGTATATGTTTGTGGTTGTACTCATCCCTAATCAATAGATATTGAATCTTTGGTTACACGTGTGTGTTCTACATTGTGTTTGGTTTGCATCGTCACAGGGATTCAGCACCCGCGATTGTGTTTGTGATAAACAGGGAATAGGTTTTCGTATTGAATCCTCCGAGAAAAACGGACCTACAAGTGGTATCAGAGCCTTGGCTCTTTTCCTTGTTTAAAACCAAACATTGTGATTGTTTGAAACAAGTATTTTTAACTATACTCATTTTGGTGTTCTTGAAAAATTCATATTTTCTGAAAATATTTCTGAAAATCTGTGTTTTTAAGGTATTATTTTGCTATAAGTTTCATTGAAAACCTGTTATATTGCATCTATACATGTTGACATTTGGGTTTTTGTTAAAAGTTTAAGCAAAATAGTGTTCGGAAAATTTCTCCGGTGATATTTTGGTCGAAATCTTCATAAGTGTTGATATGATATTCATACAGTTCATAAGTTGTCTTCAAACTAGGGCTGGCAATTGGGTACCTGTTAAGACACGATTAGACCTGTTTGACTGAAAAATACACCCTTTGACTTTTTTAATTTTTAAAATAATTAAAATTACAATGTTAGGATCTATCATTTATTCATCTTTGTACATAAAACATAAAACTGTTTTATAAACATGAGATATAAAGTAGTTAAACGAGTCATAATCATGTTTGAAACTTATGTTGTGCGCGCCATCAGAAACCTGTTAAACCTGTTAAGACACGATTTGCCAGCCTTACTTCAAACTGTTCTTGAAAATTTATATTGTTTGATCTGAATTGTAGTTTAAGTTAAAGTGTTGTGAATATTATATATTTAGTTGACAAATTGTGTATGTGATGATGTTATTAGTTGAAAAAGAGATGATGGGTTGGTAACCACAGTGGCAGAAAGCATTGTGTGTTTGACAAAAGGAACCCCTCTTTGTCAGAGGATAAGATTTATTTTTTTTTTTTGTGTGAAAATATCCAACATAGATTTCGTCACCCATTTAATCTTCGTCAACAACTGTAATTTCGTCATCCATTTGAGTGTTCGTTACACATACATCTTCGCCACACAGTATCTTCGTCACACACATACATCTTCGTCACACACATACATCACCATCCAGACTTCGTCAACTTCAATCCAACATCAGTTTTCGTCAAAGAGATTTCGTCAACAGTGTCTTCGTCAAACATACTTGAGTGTTCGTCGCACAGTGTATTCGTCAAACATTCCTGAGTGTTCGTCGCACAGTGTTTTCGTCGAACATACTTGTGATTTTAAACAGAACCTTTGCAAATCATACTTAACCATTTGATTTCAAGTTTTTCAGCAGGTACAATTGTTCTAATATCAAATATGAGTACTAATCCATTAGATTGGAGCATTAGCACGGTCCCTGATATGTCATGGATTAAGTCTTTGATGCCACAAGAAAGAATTTCGGCTAGTCAATGGGCGTGTGTTGCAAATCAAAATCAAAGTATCCAAAACCTGCTCATGAGCGAAAATGAAACGGGTAGCAATAACCGTCCGCCAAAACTCAACCACATGAACGACTATCCATCGTGGAAAGGTCGTTTTCAGAATTATGTTTTAGGTCAAAACACCGAATTATGGACGTGTTTCACCACAGCATATAACATCGCTCTTGAGGAAGCCGGATCAAATGCTACGACTTTGGCGACCATGGCTGAAAATGACAAGAAGGCGTATGACCTTGAAAAGAAAGCGTTTGCTATTCTTATGCAAGCATTGCACAAAGATATCTATCATCAATTCGCCGATTGTACCAGCACCAAAGCCTTGTGGGACATCCTAGTTACAAGAGGAGAAGGAAATGCGGCCACACGGAAGACGCGTCATGATTTACTAAAGAAGGAGTTTGAAGGGTTTGTGTTTGTGCAGACTGAAACACTGAATGGGATGACAACTCGTTTTTATCATTTAATTAGTCAAATTATTTCTTACAAGGTTGTTGTATCTTCGTAGGAAATAGTCACACGGTTTGCTGATGCTCTACCACCAAAGTGGAGCCCATTCATTGAGTTGTTAAAGCATACAGGTGTATTGGATACTGTCAGTATCTATGAGTTTTTTCAAAAGCTGGAGAACAAGGATGCATAAGAAATCAGAAAAGCTAAACTAATTCCTGTCCCTCAAAATCCAGAGATGTACTTTGGAGGGATTGCTCCTGCTGCTAGTACAAGCCAGCAACCAAAGATACAAACAACTTTTGTGTCAAATGCTTTCGACCCAAATTCCTATTTTGGAGGAGTAGTTGCACCACCCCAACCCCAATTTGATATAAATGCCTATCTTCTGAAACCTCAAGTTGCCACACCTTAACCCCAATTTGATATAAATGCCTATCTTCCAAAACCTCAAGTTGCCACACCTCAACCCCAATTTGATATAAATGCCTATCTTCTGAAACCTCAAGTTGCCACACCTCAACCCCAATTTGATCCAACTGCCTATTTTCCTAAACCACCTCAAGCCCAACCACAAGCCCAACCACAACAAGCCTTCTATGGTAACAAACCTGATACTTCAAATCTTTCCAAAGTAAGTGTAGAAGCTGCACGGGATCACATGGAAATTCTTACCACTATGGTTAATGCCTACAGCGGATTAGTCGCAGGTCATATTGAAAACATTAATTTGACCAATGAAGATTATCAGCAGATAGACAGAGATGAGATGGAGTTGATGGACATTAAGTGGGCGTTTGCTAGCGCTGTGAGAAAGGCAAAGGATTATATGAGCAGAACGGGGAGAACCAGCTTGGAAAGCAAAAGGGATACCAAGTACGGGTTTGACAAGGGTGCTGTCACATGCTTTAATTGCGGTGAAAAGGGTCATTTCAAGCGTGAGTGCAAACGCCCTAGCAACCAACAAGGCAACCAAAATCCCTTCCAAAATCAAACAAGTACTTCAAATCAAGCTAACAACGAAAGAGGGATAGTAGCTGATAACAACCAAACAAACCAGTTAGGGCCATCTAATACTAATCGAGCATTAGTGGTACAAGCCGATGATGGATGTGATTGGTCCGTACAGTTGGGAGGAGGAACTGCATGTTATGCGAAGATCATCAGTCACATCAAGCATGTGCACAAGGAAGAATTTTCTGAATCAGATGATAGTTCGGGATACAGTGGCAGTTCCGATTCAGAATCAGATGTGAATGAACGAATAGGTTCTGAAGGTGATAGTCTGTTTAATGATGTTGAGGAGGTCAAGTGTCAGAAATATGTCTTGATCAAGAAAGTTGATGCTACATCAGAAGAAAAGGAGAAGATTCTCACTGAAGATGGATCTTTCTCTTCTCAGACTGCCTTTATGGCTAATGTCTCAGCTTCTACAAGTCAGGTAAAATCTGAAACTCCTAGCATATGTAGTGATTGTGCTGATACGAAACATGAATGTGCTGATATGAAACAAGAATATGAAAAGATTCACAGTCACAATCAAAGTTTGGTTATTGAACTGTCAAAGTGCAAAGAGGCAAACATGGCCTTAGCTCGCAACGAAAAAGATTTTAAATCGGTAATTGAAACACTCAAGAAAAGTGTTTCTGAGTTATCAAAAACGGTTTTTAATAAGCAAACTGGTATAAATAATTTCATTAATATCATTGAGGCAACTAAGAAAGAGCTAGCCGAGGCGAAATGTGAGCATGAAGCGATCAAGCTCAAATTGGAGAGTTACTCAAACTCCCGATATGTGCTTGATCACATCATTGACATCCAACAACTAAAGGGTAATGTTAAAGGCGTTGGGTATAAGTCGTGTCCGCCTCCTTTGAGACACAACTATACCAAGATGCCCGATGAGGAGGAAATGCCGCGTTTTGAGCCAACTGTACCTCTTGATTATGAGGAAGTTACAACTGGCTTAGGGTTCAAAACGGATAATTCATCGGAGGGCTCATCTAATAGCAAGGAAAAGTCATCATGTGCTTCAAATCAAAGTCCTCCAACCGTTGAGGACTATGATTCTTCGGATGATGAATCAGACGTGAGTGATGAGGATAAATCTCTTGACGATAGAAAAGGAGTAGAAGTGCCTTTTGAGAATCACATTCTGTGTGATCCTCCTACTCCTGAGGTGCAATCAACTGGTGCTAAACAAGAGATAGATCCTATCATTGAGACAGTGTCTACCATTAAAAGTGATAACGTGTTGTATACTTTGGTCGGTGATAGTAAAATTTATTCAGACAAAGATTTTCCAATCAAAAACGTCAATCAATCCTTGATTGATAAAGTGTTTGAAGATAATACAACTAAGTTTTTGGGTAAAGCGATCCCGAGAGTTTCTATAACTCAATGTGATCCTATTCCAAAAGCTGAAATTAGAAAACAACATGGAAATCAGAAATTACCGACTAAGCAACAACCTGTCGCCTTTAAGGGTAAACAACAACAACGAGCTCAAAAGCCTAAGGCTTTACGCCCAAAGGCTGAAACAAAAGGAGCTCGTTGCAAGAAGAAAAACAAAGACATTAAATTTGTGGCCTCCATGGGTACTGATAAAGTTGAGACTTTTGAAAATAAATCAAATACTGAGTTTGTTCAAAAGGTCAAAATTTTGAAATGTAATATTGATAAAAATTACACCCAATACACAAACGGGTGTGAAGCTAGTACCTCGGGGTCTACAAATTCAACGTCAGGTCATCGAACATAATCTCCTAATTTTGTTGAAAGGAGATCATGCTTTAAATGCGGGGAGTTTGGCCACATTATAAGAAATTGCACAAACTCTCTGAAACCAAATTTTGTAGAAAGAGCCCCTTCTGAACAAGGTCACCAACAACGTCGTCCTGTTTCACCCAAAAATGACAAACGTACGATTAAAGAACAAGAAACAAAACAACGATGTCAAAATGTGAAGGTGATCGAAAAGGCTGTAAAAACGGAAGTAAAATCTATTAATAGGAAACCTAGTTTGTCACAACCATTAAAACCAGAAAGTGTAAATAATACACAAACTGGTAAAAGGAAACAGGCTTGGATACCGAAAATAGGTGAGGATTCAGGGGGAGGCTTTCAATTTAAGGACTTTCAAGAAATTGAGATTACATTTCTTGATTCTCAGGGGCAACCCAAGTCTATGAAGGCTTGGGTCCCCCTCTCCAACTAATCTCTGAGTGAGTGTGCATGATGTTCCAGGAGGAACTATCAATAGTCATCGGATTGTTGATAGCAGAGTGTCCATGCACAAGATCGGCGACAAAAGAAATTGTTGCCTTTGATGGAGAGAGAAAAAGAAAAGAAGAAATGTTTGATGAAGAAATTGAAAGCTTTGACAAAATGAAAATCATTTCAAAGTTTGATTGTTAAAGGCTTTAATCGGGTCCCTAGGATAGATTCAATCAAAATGTACGCACCTGCAGCACGTCTGAAGTTCAATATCAACAAAATGGACGTGCAGTGTACATTTCTTCATGGTGTGATTGAAGAATGTGTTTGTTGAACAAACCAACCGGGTGTGCGGATTCCTTGGCTTGGATTGAACAACCGCAGACTACTTTTCAAAGAGAAAAACAAAGACCTTCGCTGGTGCAATGTGTAAGGTCAGCCGGACCCAAAGGTTTCTGATCTTGTTGCTGTGAATTGAAGTAGCTGAATGATCGACTTTGAAATCCACACCTAGTGGATATCCAGTCTGGGAGAGCACTCAGATTCCTGCCAATGCACGAAGAAGTTGCAGGATTACGGTTTTGAATTTCTAATCTCTCCTATCCTTGTCGATATTTTAGCTGCTTTATGAATTATTATCATCTCGTACAGCACTCTTTGATCAGACACGTTGATCTCGAATATCACCTCACACGTGATTGTTTCACTATGAAACTCGTCAATATTGTCTGGGTCCACACCGATTACCAGTGTGCCAACTCATTTTTCCAAAATTCGATAAATCATTTCTGATTAAAATTAATTTTGGTAAATGGCATTGAGGTAAAACATGAGTTAACCAACATCGGGAAATCCTTTTTGTAAATACCTTTGTGTTTTTAAATTTATCATAGTTTGTTGCATTTTAGGGGGAGTAAATCTAAAATTTGAAAAATTCAAAAACAGTGAAAATTTTCAAAACGCAAAAACATTGGAAAAATAAAAATGAGTTTCCTGGCGAGAAAAAAGGAAAATGATAGTACATCAGTGGTCTGTCTAAACCTCTTCGAAATGAACTTTAAATGAAAAATGATAAGTAGCTCTATATAAGATGTATCGGTAGGCTCACAATCATTTTAAAGTGTGCAGGGGATATAAATCTTAATCGACTGAAGACTTTGTGGGAACCACTCATTGGCATATGGTCTTAGTACCGAAATTTCGTTTGAGAGATTGCCGAGGTTCTGAGATATTCGGTCTTTATGCTGCTTATCATCTGGGTATCATGGTTGTTTCTTTTACCGAAACAAAACGGAGACGAAGTCTAGATCTTCCATGATACTATACATACGTGTACATATTGCATACGACCTCAATAAGTGATCAACAATCACATGTCCAAACAAATAAGTGATAAATTATCACAGCTTTCTTGCGGGAGTCAAGTTCTTCTCTTTGCTGTACATTTGTACTGACCTGTTCACGGACTTGCTCCTGTGCCCTCATGCATATGAAAATCAAGTTCCTCATCAATAAGTGATTTTATCACATAGGGCTTGTTTTCAAATCAAAATAAGTGAGTTTCTCACATCTTCTATACGGTCAAACGGATGATAAACGATATACTCACCGGTAAGATGAACTCTCGTGCATACCTTGATACGGGAATGTGTCGTGTGTGGATGAATACCGGTCGGTAAGTATAAATCATACACTAATCGTATCCCCTCGCCATAATTACATCTGATAAGTTGAGCTTATGTGGACAACAATACCGATACTTATTATAGGATACTTATCTAAATGTTAACTAATTGAACAAAAAGAGCGTTTTGGCGTGACCGTACACTGATATGATTATCTTACCCTAGAAACTCGCAAAAAGAATGTCTGTAAATATTTGTTTACTGCTTTCGTTTCTGCATCTCTGTATATATTTATTTATTACTTTCCATCTTTACATTTGAAAAATGAAAAATACCAAAAAGATTTTAGGTGTGTTTTAATATAAACTTTATAAAAGCCAAAAAGATTTTGCTTCTGTTTATTTTTGATTGACCGATGCTGGAACTCGAGTCTATCCTACCCAAAATCCTGATCGTAAGCCGGAAAACAATTGCATCTTCATAAACGTTCGAAGTTAACAAGTTTTGAAAGTTAAAGGATTAAAATTGATCAATTTTTAAAACTATTGTCGGTCGGTGTTTGATTGAGATTTGATCTCATATGTGTCGTTGTTTAATTTGTCTATATTCCAAGCGGTTGGTCTCATTACGTGTTTAGCTTTCTTGTATGTGCAGATGCGACATCAGAATCAGCTAAAGGCGAAGAGAACGTGTAAGATAACAAGCCGTAAAGTGAAGACACGACGTTGATGCAACCAGAAGATCAAGATGATCGGGTTGCAGTTGATCACTCATCAACATCACAAGGATCTAAAGAATTGAAGATCAAAAGATTCACGAGCATCATTCAAGGGGAATTTGTTGATACACTCCCTATTTGCGACACGTGAAGACCTTTTAAAGATCCGACAATTTGAAGAACGAACCATCACAAGTAGCGTCCAAGGGGGAGTTTGTTGGTACACTTTATGTGGACGCGACTCGGTTCGATTCGGTTCGGTTCGACTCGGTTAGGTTCGACTCAAGCCCGACGTAGCGACATTCCTCCGTCGTGCACCCCAGAGTTCGACACGCGAAGCACGAAGAGCCGTGAGCATTTCCCGCTGACACATCATCATGACATCATCATGATAATGTCACAAGTTTGACTAAACTTAACAATCTGAATGTTAGGAGTTCATGTACGTGCATGGTTAATTGGGCCAATCAACTCACATGGGCCAAATTCCTTTGGGCCGAAAACCTTTATGATTTATGCATGCATGTCGACGAACACTCCTTGTCTTCGTCAATATGTGTCTGTGGCGAAATCATTGATTTCGTCACACATGGTTTTCGTCGCATGGGTTTTCGTCGATGGACAGTATAAATAGCTCAGTTGTTTATCAGTTTAGTCATGAGTGAGAACAGAGAGACTTGAGAGAGTCTGTAAAACATTGTTTGTATATGTTTGTGGTTGTACTCATCCCTAATCAATAGATATTGAATCTTTGGTTACGCGTGTGTGTTCTACATTGTGTTTGGTTTGCACCGTCACGGGGATTCCGCACCCGCGATCGTGTTTGTGATAAACTGGGAATATGTTTTCGTATCGGATCCTCCGAGAAAAACGGACCTACATTAACATTGGTTTAAAACCCTTTTTAAAAAATATAAAAAAAGAAAAAGAAAAAGGAAATAAAAAAAAGGGAAATGTGATTGGTGGAAAAGAAATGGGTCCCACATGCATACTTAATAGCGCTCGTTACTGGGCTGGCGGAGGATCGATGGCGCCCCCCTTTGGCGTGCAGGGGATGGGTAGGGGGTGCAAAGGGGCGCTAAAAGTGGTGATGTGGCCAGGGGCAGTGTACCACCCCCTGGCCTAATCGTTTTAACAAAGTTTTTAAATAAATAAAAAAGTAAGTAATTCTTACAAACTTTTTTATACAAAATTAATCATTTTTATATGATAAATCGTATCGTATAGGTGTAGTATAGGTCACGTATTGACCTCGTATAAGCCTATAAGTGTGACATTGTATCGTATAGTGTAGTATAGGTCACATATAGGTGTAGTATCGTATAGTATATGTCCCGTATAAGCCTCGTATAGAACTATGGATGTTGTATCGTAGTCATTATTTATCATTTTAGAAAAGTTCTATAATAAGTACTTTAAAAAACATTTTTAAGTATCGTATTGTATAGTATAAGTCTCGTATAGACCTCGTATAGGCCTATGGATGTAGTATCGTATCGTATCGTATAGTGTTGTATAAGTCTCGTGTAGGCGTATAGGTATAGTATCATGTCTTATCGTATCGAATAATATAGTATAAGTATCGTATAGGTCCCCTATAGGTCTTGTATAAGCCTATAGGCCTATACGGGTGTTGTATGGTATCCTAGAGTATCGTATCGTATTGAATCGTATTGAATCGTATCGTATAATATAGTATCATATCGTATAGTGTATAATATAAGTCTCATATATCGGTTTCTATAAGTGTGATATCGTATCGTATAGTATAGTGTAGTATAGGTCCCGTATAGTTGTATATGTGTAGTATCGTATAATATAGGTCCCGTGTAGACCTCGTATAGAACTATAGATGTAGTATTGTATCGTATAGCATAGTATAACTTAAGTCACGTGTAGGGTAGCGTAGTGTATTGTAGGCCTATACGTGACCTAAACCACACATATAGTCCTATACAGGACTTATACTACACCTATATGCCTACGTGGGACCTATACTACATCCATAGCCTATACGAGACCTATAAGCCTATGTGGGACCTATACAAGACTTATACTACACCATATGATACGATACTACACCTATAGGCCTATACGAGACGATACTACACATATATGCCTATACATGACTTATACTACACTATACGATACGATATGATACAATATCATATTACACGTATAGGCCTATACGGGATTTATACTACACTTTATGATACGATACTATATCCATAGGCCTATACGAGACCTATATTATACTATAAGATAGAATACTTAACAATGTTATTGCACGTATAGGCCTATAAGAGATTTATACTACACTTTATAATTCGATATTACATCCATAAGCCTATACGAGACCTATATTATACTATACTATACAATAGAATACTTAACAATCTTTTTTATTTATCTATTTTTAACAATTACTTAGAGTAAACTGCCATTTTGGTCCCTGTGGTTTGGGCACTTTTGCTATTTTAGTCCAAATATCAAACTTTTTAAATCTGGGCCCATGTGGTTTCAATTTTATAGCCATTTTAGTCCAAAATTCAAAAACCCCATTTTTTTACTGCTGCAACCTGCCTATTTTGTCTTTTTGTGCAGGGGCAATTTTGTCCATCTAATTTTAATATAACACATTAATAATTAATAAACTAAATTAATCATATATATATATATATATATATATATTCTTTATATCCTTATAACACCAAAGCAACAAGATTATCATCTTTCCCCAACTCACCATGTTCTCCAGAACCACCATCCAGCCATTGTCACCCGACCACCACCACCACCACCACCAGGCCATCGACACTCATCTTCACCAACCTCAGATCTGCAACACCTCTGCCGCCGCCACCCATTAACACCTCCGCCACCGGAACAGGAGAAGCAGGTGTATACGCGGATCTGAGAACTCAACGAAGCCGGAGAACTCAACGATTAACACCTCCGCCACAAAACCCGGGCAAAATCCTTCCGGTGCAGGTTGACTTTAACCACTGTGAACTCGTACCTGTGAAGATCTGTAACCACTGTGAACTCGAACCTATAATGGTGGTGACGGATGGATGGGGTGGAGGCGCTGAGGTGATGTAACGGTGTTATTGTTCGGGGGTGATGGGGCGGTAGTGTAGAGGTGCTAGGGTTTGAAATCGGGTGGTGGTGGTCACATGGAAGTCGAGGACGTCGTCAGAGACTTAGATCTAGTCGTCAACCCATGCCATTTTCCCTAGCATGTGACCGGAAGTTGAAGAGGGTTTTCACACACCATACAATGTTTTTGAATTGGGTTTCATTTGATAGAATAAAAGGGATATTGAAGTGTGTCCATGGTGGATTGAAGCTTTGATTTGTTTTCAATAGTGACTCACAGAGGTTTTAGTTTTAATCAGATGTTCTTTAAGGTCATCGTGTAAACCAAGTTCAACCTCCACATTGAATTGAATGGGGGATGAGTTTAGAGAGAGGGAGAGGAGAGAGAGACTGAGTTTCATAATTAATTTAGTTTATTAATTATTAATTATTAATGTGTTATATTAAAATCAGATGGACAAAATTGCCCCTGCACAAAAAGACAAAATAGGTAGGTTGCAACAGTAAAAAAATGGGGTTTTTGAATTTTGAACTAAAATGACAATAAAAGTGAAACCACAAGGACCCAGATTTAAAAAGTTTGAGATTTGGACTAAAATGGCAAAAGTGCCCAAACCACATGGACCAAAATGGCAGTTTACTCAATTACTTATTATAAAAGTTTGCTAAAACGATAAATAATGTATAATAATGTTTCTTAAAAAATAAAAAAAACACCCTTTATATACGCTGCGTATAGGCCTATACGCGGTGTATATAAAGGGGCAAATTCCCACATCATACTAGAGATTCTCTTGGAAATTGAAAAAGATGGCTATACGCCGCATATAAACCTATACGCGGCGTATATAAAGCTAAGGTTTAGTAAGCAAATAGGCATTTTGGTGTGTAAATATGTACACTCATTGAATATTGTGGCCTTGTGCAATAGGGAACGACTAGAGATGTATATGGAAGTCAACTTAAGTCGAAACAACATTAACTTTGAGCTCAAATTGATGTCAAAATTTGAAGTTCTATTGATCATTCATTTGCTTTTTATCTGAAGACCAAGATCAGTTTTGTGGATCTAAACAATTTATTGCTTCAAATGAAAACATACACAATATATAAATGTGTGTTATCTTAAAAATAGTTTCATATATTAACTATTACGAACTTCAGGTATATATACAAATGATTAGAAGGTCAGCAATAAAATCTAAGAGCATGGCCAATATGCGGCTTGAATTACTCTAATTATTATCCATCATAAATACACGTACAAACCTTTGTAGCATTAAAAAGAAAAAAAGTTATAGGAAGAATAGGAATAGGAGTTAGCCATTGATTTTGAAAATGAAGGGTTGTGAAGGTGTCACGTTTTCGAAAATAAAGGGTTGCTGCCCTTACAAACGGCAGAACCGTCCCTTTTATGGGCGATATCAGTCATCTTTCGGAAAAACCTACCAGGGGCGACATTTCAGATGTGACAACACTAAAATGTTGCCCCCGATAAGGGGTGGAGACGAAGACATCACTCATGTTAGGGACCGTTACGTGGAAGCTTTTACTTCACATCTTACTTAAAGCTGATAACATAGGTGTGTAACGTACCTGGTGGTGATAGAACAGGCGGAGATGGTGGCGAGGGAATTCTTGGGTTGATGTAAAATTCGTAAGTCTCATACCTGACATTACAACGTGCCATAAGAACTACTCCACCAATTTTCCCGTTACAGCAGGATGGGAATTGATCAATCGCGAATTGCAAACAATCATTGCACTGCGACTGCGATAAACTTGGAATACACTGCGCAAGGCCGTAAAGTGTTGTAGAATCAAGCGCATTTGTGTCCTCCATTGCAAACTTGAGCGATGAATCCCCAGCAGCCGCTTCGCCTTGCAACTTGTTCATAAAGGGTAGGAGAATCCCGTCGAATTGCTCCTTATTAGTGGCGTTATTAAAGTTGTTCGCGTAGTAAAGATCTTTCATCATATCATTATTCCCCAGTATAGGGGCACTAGAGTACTTCAACAAACAAAATTCATAGTATATCACAGCTTCTGTTTGGTTAGGACAAAGTAATCTTAACACCAACTTAGACTCCCTCAAACAACCTATACACATGTTTAGCTCAACGTCGCCACGGCAAAGGAAAATCGTGTTGGCTATATGGATTCCTTCACCGGCTGAAGAGTTCAAAAAACCGTAGGCTGAGTTGGTGGGCTGGAGAGACACCAAAACGGCATCAAGATTTCTACTGTAGTTGCTATTGGGGGCATAGGTTGTATCGTTATGACACATATAGAAGGGGTATCCGGGTTGGGCTTTGATGAGAAAATTAGTTAGGTACATGAATATAAGACAGAATAATAGGAGTGCTTTTCCGCTAAGCATGGTTGGGCTTTGATGAGAAAATTAGTTAGGTACATGAATATAAGACAAAATAATAGGAGTGCTTTTCCGCTAAGCATTATCATGTTTCTCTCACCCTCTTATGGGGGAGGAAGGGATCCCAACTACGGAAGAAAAGATAATAGATGGTAGAAGATGTTGCAAAAAATATATATTAAAGATTGGTATTCTGATGTGATGTGTTGATACTTTTCAAATTTACATGTGATGGATACATACTTTTCAAAATTTATATATACATGTAGTAGAAGAAATACGTTTGAATACCTCTTCTGAGTGTTGGAGGAAACTAAAATTAAGACTGTGGGGTATCGGGCGGAGGTTGGGGCGTAGGTTGGCTGAAAACGCCTAAGCCATCACCCTGGGTGGGCTTGGGTTTGGGCGTGGCCCAAGGGGCGGGAGTTTAAAGCCGGGTGTGGGGCGGGCTAGCGATCCTATGTGGCCGGCTCCTATTCGCTTGTTGGCTAGGACATAGCGGGGCATTTTAAAATTCAAAATCTAAATTTTAAAATTCAAAATCTAACCGTTTGAGTTTCGAACATTGAGTTTCGAGGCATGGACCGGGTGACGGTGGCGAACATTGAGTTTCGAGGCATGGAGCGAAAGCCGTTCGACAAGCTCGCGCTATTTGAAATTTAACTAACGCTCTAGGTTTTTTTTTTATTTTGTAATCGTTTTTAGGTTTTTTTGTAATTTTTAGGAATTATGTAATTTTTAAGAAATTAAATAAAATTTTAGGTTTTTTTTAATGTTGTGTGTATTTTTTTAATTTTTTGTATTTTTTTAATAAACTGCCAAGCCACGCGGTTCACCCACACCCCGCCATACCCCACGGACACGTCATTCACTGGTGAGAGGGCTCGAACTCCACGTGTCAACTCATGCCCCCAACCCCCGCCCCACCATACCCCATAGCCTAAGTTAGGGGTGACACCAAACCCTAAAGTGCCATAACCTCCTCCAATCACTCAATGGCACCACTATATCCTAAACTACTTTCTTGTTCTTTTGTTCTTATAAAAAAAAAAATTAAGCATTTTAATATAAAATATATGAAACGTTTTAAATAAAAATAATTGAAACCTTAGACTAAAATTTCATTAAAATAAAAATATACATAGAGTTCAACCAAAAAAACATAACTATGACTAGGGAAATAAAAAATACTCAAACTATCTACATTCTCCATCTGTCTATTTGCACACCCTCTGTCTCGTATATGCCTCGTATAGGCCTATACAGAGCGTATAAGGTTACATCAAGTCAGTGTCTCACTCATGTCAGTTCTGGTTTGATACGATACAATACGATATGATACGATACAATACGATATGATACGATACAATACGATATGATACTATAGGATACGATACAACACCCGTATAGGCCTGTAGGTGTAGGTGTAGTATAGGTCCCGTATAAGCCTATAGGCCTATACAAGACCTATAGGGGACCTATACAGGACTTATACTGCATGTATGATACGATATGATATGATATAATACAATACGAGACTATAGGATACGATACAACACTCGTATAGGCCTATAGGTGTAGTATAAGCCTATACGGGACCTAAACCACACATATAGTCCTATATGAGACCTATACTACACCTACAGGCCTATACAAGTGCTGTATCATATCCTATAGTCGCGTATCGTATCGTATCATAACTGTAGTACAAGTCTCGTATAGGTCTTGTATAGGCCTATAGGCTTATACGGAACCTATACTACACCTACAGGCCTTTACGGGTGTTGTATCGTATCCTATAGTATCACATCGTATCGTAACGTATTGTATCGTATCATATCATATAGTGTAGTATAAGTCTCGTATAGGTCTTGTATAGGTCTATAGGCCTATACAGAACATAAATCACACATATAGTCCTATACGTCACCTATACTACACCTATAGGTCTATACGGTTGTTGTACCGTATCTTATATTATCGCATCGTATCGTATTGTATAATGTATAGTATAAGTCTCGTATAGGTCCCCTATAGGTCTTGTATATGCCAATAGGCCTATACGAGATCTATACTACACCTATAGGCTTATACGGGTGTTGTATCATATCCTATAGTATCGTATCATATAGTGTAGTATAAGTCTTGTATAGGCCTATACGGGACATAAATATACGGGACCTATACTACACCTATAGGACTATACGAGTGTTGTTTCGTATCCTATAGTATCGTATCGTACCGTATTGTATCGTATCGTATCGTATTATATAATGTATAATCTAAGTATCGTATAGGCCTATACATGTGTTGTATTATATCCTACACTTATTATTTTTATTTATTTAAAATAGAAAACTTATTTTTTATAAAAGTTTGCTAAAATGATTAATATTGTATAAAATGTTTGTAAAAAAAACCTTATATACACCCCATATTGGCCTATACATGGCATATATGGGGTATGAGTCATACATGAGACCTATATGAAGGGTCCTATACGTCACGTACAGGCCTGTACGCGGCGTATAGGAGCAGCCAAACCAGAACTGACATGAGTTAGGCACTGAGTTTAATGTAACCCTATACGCTCTGTATAGGACTATACGAGGCATATACGAAAAAGAGGGTGTGCAAATAGGCAGATGAGGTGTGTGGATAGTTTGAGTTATTTAATTACAACTTATTCTAAAATTAGTCAGATTTGGCCGCAAATTGTATTTTAAAATTGTTCATTCAATATGGATAACTCATGCGCGGACTAACTCACGCATGACTCTACCATGCGCATATGCACACATTCCACATACGCAAGCATGTTTCATGCATTGCGTCGCATGACTCATGTGTGACTTACATTTCATACACAAAACACAACACTGACACTAGAAACTCTATCATAACTTAAACGACTTTCAAGACTAGATCATCTATACAAGATTTCCTAGCTATGGACATACAAAAGTGTACTAACAATATCAATACTCGCTATTTTGTTTCAATAGAACCATGTTTTATACAAAAGTTATATTGAAAAGCAAAAGTTATAGGCACGGAAATGGCACGCGTGGAGACTAGCTTAGGAGAAACGGACATCCCATACTAACTTCTTGTTAGGTTTCTATATCAAAGATTTAGACTATGGTTGTATTTCAATTGAATGGTTGGATTGTATGCTTTGCTGCTACATATGTCATAAATTATTAGTTAGAGTCTATTTGCTAAAGAGTAAAGACAACGGATGAAACCCCCGGTTTTGGGGAGCTTCACCAACCCATTTTTTTTGTTAGTAACTTCATTTATATTGTTAACATTTTAAAGGAAAAATATGTAGTTTAAAAAAACTACACCCACTGTAGTTGCTAGCCATTACTATAGTCCAATAAAACACTATGCTTGATAATTAATATAGAACAAAGAAAAAATAATGAAAAAGATCTGGTTAAATAATACCAAAATTTTATAGAAGAAACCTAAGACTATATAATTAAATTCTAATATGTTATAAGAAAAATCTAATATGTTTATAAGAAAAATCTGCAGTTTTGGACCTTAAAAGTCGAAACAGACAATGTGGACTTTTATGGCCTTGGGAACATTCAAAGTTGCCAACAATGAAATTTGAGTTCGGATATCATCAATTAGGATTTGACTTTCAATGATATATAGATCAAGTGGTGGAGAGTTTGCATTTCTCTTTATAGGTGCATGTTTAACTGTCACTTGGTGCAGAGTGAGCCACTGGTGGGCAATGATAGAAGACCCAGAGAAACTTTGGTTGGATCCTTGAGCCAAACCGGTTTTACTGGTAATTTCACTGTCGTGCCTACGGGTGGTTGGGTTACCGGGTTTTCCCCGGAATTGGTGGTGGACTCGGGTTACTCTCGGAGTACTCCGTTTGTCCAGTGGATGCCCCCGAGAGTGCTCGAGATTGATTCTGTTGACCGTTCAAAAAAAATGATTTGACAAACACTTTTAAGATTTTTTTCTTTTGTTGAATGAAATGTAGAAACTAGGTTCGCTTTTTATTAAAATATATTACAAAATAAATAATAAATAATAACGAGACTCTCGTTATTTGTGGGAAATTCGATTAGTACAATACCGGTTACAAAAACTAAATAAACGAATATAAAATACAACTAAATTGTACCAATCTTGATTCAAAGCCAAAGTCTTTGAAAACTTCAACCGCATCTACGAGATCAAAACTCCGCTGCAAGACAAGCAAAATTGTTGACGGTTTTGGTTGAGACACGTGTTCAACACGCTTCCCTTAAAACAGATTCTACGCCTCCTCTCAGACGGTCTGTCTCCCAGGGTACAACAAGCGGAACAGTATGTGTACTGCCGGAGATGGCACTCACGCCCGAGATTCCACCGGGTATAATGGTGTTCTAATTTAGTAGAAAAATGTGAAGTTGTATAGTTTGAGAGTTCTCCTCTAAATGTGACAGAAACTCGTTTCTAACACTTTTGAGTTATTGAGATTCTCTAGTATATCTCCTACCATATGAACCCAACGTTCATATATATATATATATACTTACAAAAGATGAAACATATTAACCATTAATATTGTAATTAACAAGATCATCAATCTAGTAATAAACAATATTAATTTGTAATAAAATGTACCATTAATATTGTAATTAACAAGAATCTAGTAATAAACAATATTGATGTGCAATAAAATGGAATTAATGTGGTCAAATGAAACCGTCATATCAATTCATGACATTCTAGTAACTAGTGAAGACCGGGTTGACTGACTTAACTGAGTCGCGCGCCACACGAATGCTACTACGCATACCAGGACGCCACCTGGTCATGCGCCATCCATACTCGTGCGCCACCACGCACCGCACTAGAACTCGCACAGACGCATAGCCTTGCGTAGTCGCGCGCCACATCGACATGTGCCATGCCATGGCATCCGCCTACGCCACCCAAGGGTGCGCCATAAGCGGACCCGCCATGTATTTGACCACGCGCTCATGGGCAAAAATTCAAAGGCGGTGTGCGAAGTTCAAAGTGAACTACATAGGTCCTAAAGCCCACGTCACGCGCGCATATGTGTAGGTGCGATGCACCATTTGGGTCCCCACTAGTGTTTGCCTTCAAGGAGTGCTCCTCCTTATATACCACTTTAAGTTTTGTCATTCCACCTATGTGGGACAAGGTGACAAATCTCAATCCATTTTTCTCATCTTTGTTTGTTCCAAACATACAACTTCAAGCACTACGTCAAAAAAGGGCTACGGCCACACTAAAAAAGTGTGACTATATGCCTTTCGTCACACTAATTTTTTTCAACTCAAGTGTGACCAAAGGTCTAGTCATCGTAGGTATCATACAACCACATTCACTTTTTAGTGGCCGTTGCAGCTTAAAAGTGTGGCTAGAGGGTACTAAAATTTCTTGCTGGAATCAAGCATAAGTGTGGCTAAATGGTAGCAACGGTCACATTAATGTACTTTAAGTGTGACTGTTCTATTATATGGTCACATAAATCTAGTAAAAGTCTATTTTAGCCACATTAGTTAAAAAAGAGTGTGGCAAAAGGGTTGTAATCAAGCACTGTGTATATTAAGTGTGGCTAAATTGTAGCAACGGCCACATGAATTTACTATAAGTGTCGTCGATTCTATTATATGGTCATATGAATTTATTGTAAGTGTGGCTAAAAACTTTTATTAGACACATAAAACATTTTTGTAATTGTAAGTGTGGCTATTGTATAACCTTTGGTCACACAAATTTGTTTTCCCATAACATTTGGTATCATTTCGTCACATAAACAAAAAACAAAGTGACTATGATGTGACTAATAATTATTTATAGCCTCATTAAATTTTGTAATTTTAAGTGTGGTTATTTTCTAATCTTTAGTCACACATAACGTTTTTCCCATGACGTTTGGTATCATTCTCACACACAAACAAGAAACAAAGTGACTATGTTGTGGCTAATGATTATTTATAGCCACACCAAATTTTGTAAATTCTAAGTGTGGCTATTGTCCAACCTTTAGCCACACATATTTATTGTGGTTCTATGTGGCTTTTGTAATTGTAAAGTACGAAAATTTTAGCGCCTAATAAACTATAAAATTTGGTTTTTATATCTTAGAAACGGTTTAATCGGGTATATCTAGCGGTTCAACTGGCCGGTTTGAACCGGTTTTTAAAACACTTTTGGTCACCCAAACTAATATATTTATACTTATATAAATTAATAGATATAAAGTTATAAAAAGTAAATTGAGATTATATATATATATATGTATGTTAATTTGTAAAAATATATAAATTACATGTTTTAAAAAAGTAAATTCAAAATTTTAATTTGAACCATACAAAAAAAACTTATTGGAACAACTAACATTAAATAAGAAGTAACCATTTAAAATCTAACATGAAATCCTAAAGCCTATCATGGTTTATCAAGAGTTATTGTGACTATTAATCCTAGTATGTTACATTAATAAGATCAACTATACTTTGTTATGGTCCATTAAGGGGTTGTTTGGCAACTTCTTAATATGGCCTATTAAAAATATATAATCTACTATTGTTCATGGTGTTCCATTATAACTTAATATGGTCCATTAAGACATATTTGATCTTTTATTGTTCATCGTGACTCCATTAAGACATATATGATTTATTATTATTCATTATGACCTATTAAGGCATAATATGGTCCATTAAGACATGTATGATCAACTATTCACCATGGTGGTCTATCAAGACCCGATATGGTCCATTAAGACATATATAATCTAATATTGCCCATCGTGATCCATTAAGGCCCAATATGCCATTTTAAGAATTACATGATCTAATATTGGCCATTGCGATCCACTGATGCCCAATATGGTCCATTAAGACATATATAATCTAATATTGCCCAATCGTGATCCATTAAGGCCCAATATGCCCTTTTTAGAATTACATGATCTAATATTGGCCATTGCGATCCACTGATGCCCAATATGGTCCATTTAAGACATATGTGATCTATTATTGTTCATTGTCATCCATTAAGGCCCAATATGGTCCATTATGACATATATGATCTACTATTGTTCATTATGATCCATTAAGGCCTAATATGCTTCATTAAGACATATATGTTTAACTATTGGTCATTGTGATCCATTAAGGCCCAATACGGTTCACTAAGACATATATGATATACTATTGTCCATTGTGAACCATTAATGCCCAATATGGTCCATTAAAACATTATATAATCATCTGTTGACGATGGTGATCCATTAAGACCCAATATGGTCCATTAAGACAAATATGATTTACTATCGCCCATTGTGATCCATTAAGGCCTAATATGGATCATTAAGACATATGTGATACAATAGGGATTAGTTTGTTACCGAATGTACCAGTACCGAACATACCGATCCCGAAAATTGCCAAAATTTGGTGCTAGTAGCAGTATAGAAAAATCACTCGGTATGGGACGGTACGGTTTTTGAAGGTAAAAGTTGATAAAATATTGGTTCCATAATGATGAACTGTAAGCTACGATCCCGAAAATGCTAAAAGGTGGGTACTGGAATTTTAGCGGTACGGTACCATTCGAAATATCTTAAAAACATATGACTATTAAAAAATGTTGTCTACAAAATTAAAAATATATTACAAAAAATGTATATAAGCATATCTCATATGCATACATTGACATATTAGAAAAACAGGAGTAATAACAAAAATGGTTTAGACAATATAATATTTAATAATAGTTTGAATTTTTAAATAAGTAAGTTTTTTTAATTAAATAATGTAATTTATTAATGAGAATATTATTTGAGTGAGAAGTTTTAGGATGATATATTTTGGGGGGAATTTATGTCTTAGAATCAAATATTTTGGAGGGAATTTTTAAAGATGTAGTATTTTTAACCTTTGGTCACACATTTTTCCCATGACATCTGATATCATTCCGTTACACAAAATAAAAAAGTGATGATTGTATGACAAATATTTATGTAAAGCCATATAAATTATTCTAATTTTAAGTGTGGTTATTGTTTAACCTTTGGTCACACAAAATAATACATGTGGCCATATGTATTAGATTATAGCCACATTATCAAACATGTACAATGGTTGTAGATACCATTTGGCCACACTTTTCTAGTGTGGCTATTTTTTCTCAAAGTGTTTGCTAAAAGTTTCGAATAGATCTGTTTTTAATCACATGAAACAAATATTGTGGTCGTAGATTACATTTGGCCACATTTTTCTACCATGGCTAATAAATATCACAATTTTTTTTCTTAAAGTGTGGTTAAAGGTTCCAATAGATGTGTTATTGGTCACATGAAACAAATATTGTGGCCGTAGATCACATTTGGCTATACTTTTCTAGTGTGGCTAATAAATGTCACAATTTTTTCTTAAAGTGTGGCTAAAAGTTTCAAATAGATGTGTTTTTGGTCACATGAAACAAAAATATGTGACCGTATATCAAATTTTGCCACATTTTTCGAGTTGTGGCTAATAAATGTCACATTATTTTCTAAAAGTGTGGTAATGGTTTTGAACTGGTATACAATGGTCACATTAAATAATAAAATATGTGGCTAAAAGTATTTTGAAATGTTGTGAATGACCTTTAGTCACACATTTAATAAAAAAGTGGCAGAGCTGTTTTAGAAAAAGTGTGGCTAAAGCCCTGTTTTGGCGTAGTGAAGCTTCGATATCTCATTCATCTCAGCTCTATTTGGACATAGTTTGAACACAAACCCATAAATAATTATTTATACAACACATATATAAATATTATTAATGTCCAAAAATAATTAGTGAAAAACTCATTTTCACTAAAATTTCCAACAATCCCCCACATGAATGGAGATCGATTAAAACACACAAAATTCCCCGATGAAAACTCGACAGTCAAGTATTGCAGGATAGGTAGGTGTAGCCTTTGAACCTTCCTTTGTGAAGCATACTTAGCCTACTAGGGTTTTGTAGACGTGATGTCCTTGAACAACTCCCCATTTGTGTAAACGACAATATACATTCACACAATACTCTCCCTAGCCGGGCCATCCCCTCACTATCGTGTCCTATAATGGTCATGGAGCACTTTCCTGGTTCTGCGGGAGCTCTAGGAATTATGCCCTAATTCCATTCGAAGCGACCACACTTCTCTCCAACATAGGTGATTTCCCTTTAAATCATTAAAAGCATTATGGTTTACTATGATTTACACAAATCATAAAACCACATATTATGCTTAACCTCACAACAATGTCACTGAATATTATAGGAATGGACTAGGATGTATTTAAACACCCTTTTATAGTTTTAGGGGGATATATGAAACATATAAACTAGCTTATATATAAACATATATATTAGCTACGCCCCCACAGTGACTACCCTTCGGTTCATGATTAAGTTGGCCTATTGAACCTAGATCTTGGGATCTCCAGTCAACTAGGTTAGGTTTCCCTCATGTCCCTTTTTTTTCCATGGCTTTAGTCCCATTCCACAACCTGATCTCTTATCAACCCACTGGTTGTTGGATCCAAAATTATCTTTGACTTTGCTAAGTCACCAACGACAATTTAAATTGAGATCAGTTGTTCTAACGTGTTCTTGACTTGCTAGTCACCTTTGCCTTTTAGTCGATTCATAAGACTTATAACTCGTGATCTCAACCTGGATCCAGTTATGTACCTTGTCTTAGAATGACATGAAACTCAATTCATGGCCAAATACGTTTTCACCATGCCTTTGGTGTGTCATGACCGACATCTTACTAGATTATGAATCTAACCAATTGGCATTCGAGTCCAATATACTTGATTGACTCCATATAACCATTGTGTACTCCAGTTGGTCATGCGTTTGCAATATATGCAACTCACCCCCACATTTAAGTGTAATTGGATAGCATCCAAATGGGGCGATGAAAGGTTCTCCCTTTCATTTCGAGTTTGAGAAAACTTCTCAGCTACCATTTCCACATTCAAATGCAAGTCACCCCCACATTTAAGTGTAATTGGATAACATCCAAATGGGGCGATGAAAGGTTCTCCCTTTCATTTCGAGTTTGAGAAAACTTCTCAACTACCATTTCCACATTCAAATGCAAGTCACCCCCACATTTAAGTGTAATTGGATAACATCCAAATGGGGTGATGAAAGGTTCTCCCTTTCATTTCGAGTTTGAGAAAACTTCTCAACTACCTTTTCTTCATACCCTAAAGGGTTTGTTTCTTAAATGGTTCTTCCCCCCACATTGCTTGCATTTTAATGAAGTTATATTTATAGTTTTGTTTAGCACAAAATTCATTCTTGTGTCATCACATATTTTGAATGTTTAAAGTTAATTTAATATCCGCCGAGCATATAAATTAACAAGTATTAGTCTAGCATGCTTTAGACCACAATACTCTAGCATGTGAACAGAAGATGCATCATTCTGATTCTTCACAGCCTTAAGAGATAACGCACTATCTCTTCCGAATATTCGTTTCTTAGTTTAGACACAATAATGAAATTTTATTTCACCATTCCAAAACCATTGGTTTTTAGGAAGGCCTCAAAACCATAGTTAACTCCATCCATTAGGATCATAAGTCGTTTGCCTTTTTATCTCCAAGGCCTCATCATTGACTTCCTAAAGACTTAAACATAAGTCTTAATCCAAGTCACTTTGATGAAAATCTTTGTATAAAATCACTTGAGTCTTGAGATATAGTCAATTAGATTGACTCTCAACCAAAGCATTCACGTATGCCGATAGTGATATGTACATTTACGTTGTTGTTTCATTAATACCATGTATTGGGATACTCTCCCAAATTGAGGACCAAGCCTCCACATAGTTTAAACAACATTGATGGTGGTAGAAGCATCTACAAGTCCATCACTATTGTAAATTTCCGTTAATAAATTTGCTAAATTTATTAAAATCATTTACAATAATAACATATATTTCTTTCATATGTTATATTCTGTGAAAACTTACATGTGCATTTCCATGTTGATGCTCTCAACATTTGATGACATATCTTGTTTTCGTGTATTCCATCTCAAACCATACACCACGTTTCTCACGACGCCGTTATGAATTTGATGTTTCATTTGTGACTTATTACATAAGTCATGATCACAACCCGCTCGTTGTGTTTGTGTAAATTACTTTTACACTTTGTATCAAAATGTGTATCCTTTTGACAACTTATTAGTAGTCCAAAATAACGAATACACCAATGATATCTAAACATCAAAAGCCAAAGTGTTATTATCTTCAACACTTTTTACCGAAATAAACGCAATTATTTCGTTCGGTGTCATGTTTTGAGGTACTCCCTCATATTGGAACTCTAAACTTGAATAATCACAAGTTGTCCAAAATATAAAGTTGTTTACAATTAACTACTCGCAAGTAGTCCAGCAACTTATTTTGTCTATAACAACATCGAGTTGTTTTTCACAAAATAGTCTTTCCAAGAGTATTGTATGGTTCAAGACGTTATACTTCTCGTGGAAGTATCGAAATACTTGTAATTCGCAAAGACATGTTTTATTAGTTCAAAACATTTCTCGTTTTTGCAAGTGTTTTAATATTAAACTATATATTTATGTTTTGATTACAAATCAAGATAATAAACCTTATAATAGTTTAATAAATAAACAATTTCAAACTCGCTCGTTTGGAAATAAAACGAATACACATCGTTTTAATAAATGGTTTATCATATTCAACCATTTCTAACCGCTGTTAGATAATAAGGATTATCAATCGTTAAAATGAGTGGTTTGTATGAAAACCAATTCTAATATGCTAATTAGAATTTAAATGTTTAACAAACATTCAAAATATTCGGTTTTATAAAGTAAACCGCTTCTAACGCGCTCGTTAGAAATAAAACGAATACATTTATTCACTTTAGAAATAAAACGAATACATTTATTCACTTTTGGTTTACTTAAATGAACGTTTTCTAACACGCTCGTTAGAAATGAACACATATCTTTTCTAACACGCTCGTTAGAAAATATATAAAACGATCACAAATTATCTTAAATAGTTTATCATAGTTAACCCGGTTCTAACCCGCTCGTTAGAAATTAACGATTGCAAATCGTTAAAATAGTTGGTTATAAGATAAACTAATTCTAATACGCCCATTAGAAAATTAGACTATTATTTATTGCCATAAGCCGTTTTTGGTTTATATAAAATAAACGTTTTCTAACCCGCTTGTTAGAAATAAACAATTGACAAAATCGTTAAATCGTTTCTAACACGCTCGTTAGAAAATAAACAACTATCAAACTCTTTAAATCGTTTCTAACACACTCGTTAGAAATAATCGATTACAAAATTTGTTTCGAAGTTTATAAAAAAAATATAAACTATTTCTAATACGCTCATTAGAAATAAACAAATAAAATCGTTTAAACATATGTGGAAAAAATCCGTTTCTAACTCGCTCGTTAGAAATTTAATAGTTTAGACGAAACCGTTACAAGGTTTATTATCCAAAATAATTGTCTCCAACACACTCGTCGGTAATTATTTGAAATAACAATATTTTCTAACACGCTTGTTAGAAAATCTAAACGTATATTTTCTAGCACGCTCGTTAGAAAATGTAATCGTTTTTTAACAAGTTAGTTCTACACAATCATCGTATCTAACACGCTCATTAGATATAAAAAGATGATATTAAAACTTATTATTCTATAAAATTCTAACACGCTCGTTAGAGATAAAAAAGTTTTATTCTTGTTATTCTTTCAACAACGTTTCTAACACGCTCGTTATAAAATATTAAAACTTGTTATTTTATAGAATAATTACTTTCTAATATGCTAATTAAAAAATCAATATATACCAAGACTTTTAAAACCAACATTAATATATCAATTATGGTTACTAAACGCTTGTAATAAATAAATTAAACGTTACAAACATTTAATTTGTATGAGGTTACAAAATATATATTTCTAATACGCTCATTAGAAACATTTAGTATTTCAAAACATATTGAAATACATTTTATTTTGTATATGTTCGGTTTTATCTAAACACGAACAAAAACCATGAACTCCAAAACTTGAATCAAAAAGTCGTTTTGCAACCCGGTATTCGGATTAAAGATTGTACTCCAATCATAAAATTAATCCGACTCATTGTACTAAATAAATATTTCCCAAAATATATTTTCAAGATTTTTACAAAATCCCATTAAATATTTTAACTTTCGTGAACCTAAATCCTCGTAGAGAAGGGATTTAAGATTGTAGCAACAATCTTCACGAAAGTCTGTTTTAAGATTGTAGGAACTAGGTTCACTTTTTATTAAAATATATTACAAAATAAATAATAAATAATAACGAGACTCTCGTTATTTGTGGGAAATTCGATTAGTACAATACCGGTTACAAAAACTAAATAAACGAATATAAAATACAACTAAATTGTACCAATCTTGATTCAAAGCCAAAGTCTTTGAAAACTTCAACCGCATCTACGAGATCAAAACTCCGCTGCAAGACAAGCAAAATTGTTGACGGTTTTGGTTGAGACACGTGTTCAACACGCTTCCCTTAAAACAGATTCTGCGCCTCCTCTCAGACGGTCTGTCTCCCAGGGTACAACAAGCGGAACAGTATGTGTACTGCCGGAGATGGCACTCACGCCCGAGATTCCACCGGGTATAATGGTGTTCTAATTTAGTAGAAAAATTTGAAGTTGTATAGTTTGAGAGTTCTCCTCTAAATGTGACAGAAACTCGTTTCTAACACTTTTGGGTTATTGAGATTCTCTAGTATATCTCCTACCATATGAACCCAACGTTCATATATATATATATATATATATATATATACTTACAAAAGATGAAACATATTAACCATTAATATTGTAATTAACAAGATCATCAATCTAGTAATAAACAATATTAATTTGTAATAAAATGTACCATTAATATTGTAATTAACAAGAATCTAGTAATAAACAATATTGATGCGCAATAAAATGGAATTAATGTGGTCAAATGAAACCGTCATATCAATTCATGACATTCTAGTAACTAGTGAAGACCGGGTTGACTGACTTAACTGAGTCGCGCGCCACACGGATGCTACTACGCATACCAGGACGCCACCTGGTCATGCGCCATCCATACTCGTGCGCCACCACGCACCGCACTAGAACTCGCACGGACACATAGCCTTGCGTAGTCGCGCGCCACATCGACATGTGCCATGCCATGGCATCCGCCTACGCCACCCAAGAGTGCGCCATAAGCGGACCCGCCATGTATTTGACCACGCGCTCATGGGCAAAAATTCAAAGGCGGTGTGCGAAGTTCAAAGTGCACTACATAGGGCCTAAAGCCCACGTCACGCGCGCATATGTGTAGGTGCGATGCACCCTTTGGGTCCCCACTAGTGTTTGCCTTCAAGGAGTGCTCCTCCTTATATACCACTTTAAGTTTTGTCATTCCACCTATGTGGGACAAGGTGACAAATCTCAATCCATTTTTCTCATCTTTGTTTGTTTCAAACATACAACTTCAAGCTTCGATATCTCATTCATCTCAGCTCTATTTGGACATAGTTTGAACATAAACCCGTAAATAATTATTTATACAACACATATATAAATATTATTAATGTCCAAAAATAATTAGTGAAAAACTCATTTTCACTAAAATTTCCAACATGAAACACATAGAAGTTTAAACGTAACTGATTTTGGGATGGCTAATCTTAACTTTGGATATTAAGAACATGGAATCGAAATGCCTTCTACGTTGAGATTCGTTAACGTTTGAAATAATAACCGAACCCTTACTTAAATATCACCGCCCAACCTGTATATTTTTTATCCGCCTAGTTTGTAGCTTCTAACAATATTTTACGAATCCGCCACTACCCAAATAGTAAAAATTAATAATCTTTTAGAGCAAACATGATTTTTCTTGGTTTAAATGAAGGGTAGTTTATTGAATCGTGTTAATGAGTAAGTCGGAAACTATGCATTCCTTGGTTAAAAAAATGGTAACTTTTTAATTGATTGATCCCTTACAAAAATATACTCCATCCGTCCAATTAAAAGTGTCATATTTTGAATTTTCAAAATCTTTACTTATAAACTTTGACTTTAATTTTATATTTTTTGTGTTATATAAAACTTGATGATAATTAACCCGATAAAAACACTTGTAAAACACACTCAAATCATATAACTTCCATCAAGTATTATCTAACACAAATAAAATTATTTAAGGTTAAAGTTTATAAATAAAGACTTTGAAAATTTAAAATAGGACACTTTTAATGGGACGGAGGTAGCATATTTTAAAAAACATCATTAGTTTTTTCACGACAGATTAAAAAACTCATGCAATTTGACTTGGCGCTTTTTAGTTTATATAACGTTTGCTTAAAACCTAGTTGTATTGAAAAAAATACCATGATGGAATCGTAAGCTACAACGAGCCAATACCATATTATTTCATGACAAAATCTATAGTCCAATATAACTTATGTTTAAAACGTAGCTGTATTGAAAAAATATGTATCTTTTCAGTATTGTAAGTTACAGCGAGTACGAATACTATGCTAGGTCATGAAAAACACTATTATTCTCTTTTTGATACAACGAATGCTCTAATCATTTTTTCATAAAAGAGGGTTTTAAATCATAAAAGCACACATTTTGATTCAATCTCTATTCAAGCACCGAAAATCAAAGCTTTTCTATTAAAAGAACCATTTCTAAAAATAATTTGCGGGCAAATCCCACTGGTTTTAGAATACGTTGTAATAAAAATTTGGTCACCTCACTAACTAAAAACCGCCAAGTCAAATTGCATGAGTTTTTAAAATTGTCGTGACAAAACTATTTATGATTTAAAAGTAAATTACCATGAGGGATTAATCAATAAAAAAGTTAACTAATTTTATTTGAACCGAGGTATGCATATTTTATTATTTTATGACTTACTAATTAACACGATTCAATAAATTTCCCTTCGTCGGAACCAAGAAAAATCATGTTTATACAAAGCGAGCGATTCTAAAAGATTATTTTTTTTTAATCTTTTGGGTGGTGACGGATCCGGAAACATTTTTTTAGAGGATAAACAAGGTCTATAGGTTTGGTTAGTGATATTTAAGTATGGGTTTATTATATCAAACATATAACGAAGCTCAACGTACAAGACATTTCCTTTCCATTTTCTTATGACCCAATGTTAAGGATGTGCGAACAAGATTTAGTGAAAATGATGTGCGAATAAGATTTAGTAAGAGCCTTTTAAATTGTCTTGAAAACTATTTCTGTTTTGAAAATTACCAATTTACCCATTATGTGCATGCCATGTGACTAATAATTAACCAGGGTTTGGGGTTGAGTTAGACTGAGAGGCCAAAAAAGTTAGTTATAGAGACCATAGGGGCACATATGTTAAAAAAACGTATTTTGGGCTAATATAGTAAAAGTGATAACGTAATTACTCATTTATAATTTATAATATACTAACTAAAATGATCTGTAATAAATTTTGTTCATCAACTCTTTTTCCAATATTCCGATATAACTATTATTTAAAACGTAGTCGTATTAAAAAAATATATTTTTTGATATCACTGTTATTTTCTTTTTGGCACACCAAATCCATTAATCAATTTTTTTTTTTTAAACAAGGGTTTGAAAAAACAACTTTTGTGATACAACTTGTATTCAAGCACAAAAAATAAAAGCTTTTCTATTAAAAGAAACATTTTTAAAAACTATACGTGGACAAATTTCACTGGTTTTTGAATATTTTGTAATTAAATTTGCTCACGTCACTAATAAAAAAGCGTCAAGTCAAATTGTACAGTTTTTTAAATCGCCGTTTTAAAACAACTTATGTTTTAAAAACTATAAATTTTCGTAAGGAATTAATCAATAAAAAAGTTACTTAATTTTAGTTAAAACTTGGTATGCAAATTTTCTAGACTTATTAATTAAACTGTGGTATGCATACTTGGTATGCAAATTTTCTAGACTTGTTAATTACACTATGGTATGCATATTTTAAAATGTAAAACGAAGCACAATGTACATGACGTTTCGTTTCAATGTTCTTAGGGTGAACGGGATGAGTGCGGGAATAGTGCGGTGTGCCCTTTCACCGCGAGGCAACACAGCCGCCGACCCTTCCCTCACCGTGTGGCAACATGGAAATCAGGTTGTTTCACCGCACAAGGAGAGAGGAGGGAAGAGGAGAGAGAGGGGTGTATAGTGAGCCTCGCTCTCTTCCAACCAATCATACAATTTTTCTTTTTTTAAATATAAATAAGGGGGTGTTTGGCCTAGCTTTTTTATCTAGACTTATAGCCTTGTTAGCTTATTTTTACAAAAAAAAAGCACTAATGGGTGTTTGGTTTAGCTTTTTAAGCTTATGCTTATTAGCTTATATAAGCTAATTCCAATAAGCTAATGGAAACATGGTTTTTTAACTTATTTGAATAAGCTTATTTGAAGAAGATGGTTTTTACTAATTACACACAATGATATTATACCCCTTCCCATAATACAAAATAACTTAACAAACAACTAAAGATTAATTATTAATTATCAACTTGTAGAATATAAGCTAATCAAAACACTTAAAAATAGCTTATCAAATGAAAGAAAATAAGCATAAGCTACTTTAAAATATAAGCATAAGCCAAAAAAAATAAAAGCTAGGCCAAACACCCCCTAAATGGTTTGGGTGACCACCTCTTGTGATTAAGGGCAATAGTTGAATTAGAGAGAGAAGTTGACATGACAAGAAATCATTTGATGGTGGAGAGTTTACCTCTTCTCAAGAGTTGACCATCTCTCTCACCCTTATAATCTAGTGTTAAGAGTAGTTCTCCCAAGAGTTGACCATCTCTCTCTCGTTTTGAGGTGTGTCGTTTTGCTCTAATGAAGTTCACGTTTCAAAAAATAAAAAGAGTAGTTCTCCCAAGATCCTTGTTGTTTAAAATTATGTGTTTCATTCAACAAACAAATAATCTTTCGAGTGTTCGTCAAATGTTGATTAATGATATCATCACTCAAATTTCATTGTTAGGAAGTTTGAATGTTCCTAAGGCCATAAAAAGTCCATATTGTTTGTTTGGATTTTTGAGATACCAACTTTGACATTCTAAGTTATTTTTTAAAGAAAACTTCATTAAAAACAAACTACCGACTCAACCGGGTAAAAGGTCAAGCAACAAAAACACCCCCGATCCAAACAGGCAAAGAGCAAACAATTACAACATATACAACGGGTATTTACACCACTCCGCCCAACTAATATAATTACCAGACGATCTGTTTTTAAGCCTGCCGAAACCCCTCGATTTAATCCCCCCTATAATATCTTGCGGACTTCGCCTAATCTGATTGAAAACCATGTTGTTCCTTCCTTTCCATATACACCAGCAGGAAATAATTACCAAGCCGTGAATGATCCTCTTCGCTTTCTTACTCAACTGAGAGAAATTGTTGATACCCAATAGGTCGTAGAAATCGAAAATGTAAATTGGAAGGATGTTGCACCAAACACACTGAACCCTAACCACACCCAGGGCCGGCTCTATAGGCTTGGCAACCTAGGCACGGGCCTAGGGCCACTAAAAAATAAGGGCCTCCAAGTTTTTAGAAAGTTTTTATACAGAGTATATGTATTGGGCCGAAATTTCAAAACTAAACTGGTTTTTCATTGAAGCAGCTCAAAATAAATATTGTTTAGCAGACAAAGGCCAAGTTTCAAAACCCATTTCGCGTTAATTTCCAATTATAACAACACAACAACCATCGACCTAATCATCAATATTTAGCGGCCTTAAGCCCCTAAATACAGCCGCAATCATCGTTCTCACCTCCCATCGCAACCGGCTTTCAATTTCTAGGCTATTGGCTATCACTAGACGAAAAACTAAAGGTAATCACCCATTGTGTCGGGATTGGAGAAGAGTTTATCGGCGAAATTAGGGCCCCTACTTCATAGTTCGCTTGGTGTCTCCAAAAAAGTAGAAACGGCCTTGACCACACCCGATTAGCCACCGAGCCCGCATTAAAATGATGCTCCACCGATTCCTCGAATTCATCGCATAGAGGACATATAACCTATGTGATGTCTTTCCTTTTTCTTAAATTGACTCTCGTTGCTAACCTATCCAAGTTTCCTCTCCAGACCATAATATTGCATTTGAGGAGCACCCATTTACACTAAAAAAATTAGAAAGATGACTAGTCTCTCTATATGTAATTAAAGCCTTTTTAATAGACTTCACCGAGAAACACCTTGTGATACAACTTGTATTCAAGCACAAAAAAATAAAAGCTTTTCTATTAAAAGAAACATTTTTAAAAACTATATGTGGACAAATCTCACTGGTTTTTGAATATGTTGTAATTAAATTAGCTCACGTCACTAACAAAAAAGCGTCAAGTCAAATTGTACGAGTTTTTTAAATCGCCGTTTTAAAACAACTTATGTTTTAAAAACTATAAATTTTCGAAGGAATTAATCAATAAAAAAGTTACCTAATTTTAGTTAAACCTTGGTATGCAAATTTTCTAGACTTATTAATTAAACTGTGGTATGCATATTTTAAAATGTAAAACGAAGCTCAATGTACATGACGTTTCGTTTCAATGTTCTTAGGGTGAACGGGATGAGTGCGGGGAATAGTGCGGTGTGCCCTTTCACCGCGACGCAACACCGCCGCCGACCCTTCCCTCACCGTGCGGCAACATGGAAATCAGGCTGTTTTCACCGCACAAGGAGAGAGGAGGGAAGAGGAGAGAGAGGGGTGTATAGTGAGCCTCGCTCTCTTCCAACCAATCATATAATTTTTCTTTTTTTAAATATAAATAAATGGTTTGGGTGACCACCTCTTGTGATTAAGGGCAATAGTGGAATTGCAGAGAGAAGTTGACATGACAATAAATCATTTGATGGTGGAGAGTTTACCTCTTCTCAAGAGGTGACCATCTCTCTCACCCTTATAATCTAGTGTTAAGAGTAGTTCTCCCAAGATCCTTGTTGTTTAAAATTATGTGTTTGATTCAACAAACAAATAATCTTTCGAGTGTTCGTCAAATGTTGATTAATGATATCATCACTCAAATTTCATTGTTAGGAAGTTTGAATGTTCCTAAGGCCATAAAAAGTCCATATTGTTTGTTTGGATTTTTGAGATACCAACTTTGACATTCTAAGTTATTTTTTAAAGAAAACTTCATTAAAAACAAACTACCGACTCAACCGGGTAAAAGGTCAAACAACAACACCCCCGATCCAAACAGGCAAATGGCAAACAATTACAACATATACAACGGGTATTTACACCACCCCGCCCAACTAATATAATTACCAGACGATCTGTTTTTAACCCTGCCGAAACCCCTCGATTTAATCCCCCCTATAATATCTTGCGGACTTCGCCTAATCTGATTGAAAACCATGTTGTTCCTTCCTTTCCATATACACCAGCAGGAAATAATTACCAAGCCGTGAATGATCTTTTTCGCTTTCTTACTCAACTGAGAGAAATTGTTGATACCCAATAGGTCTTAGAAATCGAAAGTGTAAATTGGAAGGATGTTGCACCAAACACACTGAAACCTAACCACACCCAGGGCCGGCTCTATAGGCTTGGCAACCTAGGCACGGGCCTAGGGCCATTAAAAAATAAGGGCCTCGAAGTTTTTAAAAAGTTTTTATACAGAGTATATGTATTGGGCCAAAATAAATACGTTTATTTCAAAACTAAACTGGTTTTTCATTGAAGCAGCTCAAAATAAATATTGTTTAGCAGACAAAGGCCAAGTTTCAAAACCCTTTTCGCATTAATTTCCAATTATGACAACACAACAACCATCGACCTAATCATCAATATTTTGTCACACCCCGAATTCCACGTGTCACCGGTGGGCCCGGTGGGGAGTATCGTGACGTGGTTGGCAACATAATAGTCAAACAACACATTATTTAATATGCACAGCGGAATCAATTGAAAGATATATTTCAACCGAATAAAATATTGTAATATCGTGTATCACAAACAGCTGAAAGTTTATCCACAGACGGATCGAAATAAATAGGAAACAGTAGTTCAACAGACGATAGGCATCTTAAGCTTGCGAGACTCTTTATTGATGCTAAGGAGAGAATCCAGCCTATTACGCTTAGTACCTGCATTTAATCTTTTTGGGAAAATACGTCAGTTTACACTGGTAAATACAATCAACTGACTCATTTTAAAAATGATTAAAAATTGATTTGGATGCACGTGGCACAAACATTTTTATAACTTGGGATAATTATTTAAATATATAAACTTGTAAAAGAATTACATGTTCCTTATGCGTTCAGTAGCCCGGATCGTGCCGGGTTAAAGATCAATAGACACACCACATTATTTATTTATGCACTGACGGGTGTACGCCTACACCCCGCGCTTAAGTCGTGGTCATTTCGTAAAATGATGTCAAGGATATCCGGGACATGGTCATTAACCCCCCAAAGGCTTTAAGTAAACAAAACAATTTAAACGGGCCGATCAAATATTCAATTAACCACCATACGATGGAAGATTTAATGCCCGACCAAGCGGTATTTTATATACCGTACCCCAAGCCCGTATAGGGAAAATAAGTTAAAAGTATTTACCTGAGCAAAGTAATAATCACAATAAGCAAATGCAAGTAACTTTTACTGGTCCTCCTAATCTGGAATGAAGGTTTATAATAACCTATTAGAATCCTAACGGGTCTTTAGTTAAGCTTAAGCTTAGACCGGTTAGTTTCAAAGATACGGTTCATACGCACGATTAAGCGAAGACCGGATAGAATGTGATTTAGACCCGACAAGTTTGAAGACTTGCTTAATATGGGTATTTCATACACATTCTGGATTTTGAGATAAAACCGATAAGGTTTGACCCGTTTCGGCTAATTTATGCAAACTAGTTACATAAACCGAACCAAACGCGTAATAAGCGTAACGGGTATCCGTAAGAGCCATATACAGGTTTCCTAAGTTAATATGCCTCAAATATGTTGTGACATCAGTAAGATGTCTTTTATTATGCCCGAAACGAATGTAAACACAAACTATGCCCCGTAAGGGTAGTTTGGTCATTTACAAGGTTATAAAAGAGTTTAAGTATTAACCTGAGTTACATGTCTGATATAATCAGCAAAAATACTTAGTTTACTAAGTTATAACAGTAGGGTAAAGTATATATGTGAATTTATCAATTATAACCAACCTATGCACCGTAGGGGCATTTTGGCAATTTCACATAAGCCGTAAAGCTCAAAACTGAAGTCAGATTTAAACAACTTTTGCTTACTGTTAAAATATTATAATTTACCCAAAATATCATTAGGTATCAACCCTTGTATGTTTAAAATAGTTCTAGTACATACTATGCGTTAAAACGCTTAAAAAGGCGATTAGAAGCCATTTCCGGGTTCTACACATAAAGCTGATATTTTTATTATTCCAGAAGGCTTAAAATAATTTATTTATCATATGTAATCAGTAGCAAAAGGTTTGGAGTCAATTGGATATGTAAAACTCATTTTATAGCCCGTAAGGGCAAAACCGACAATTACCGGATTAAGCCTACGACTATAAGTTATGCTCAGCCTAAAATTAATTAAAAAACTTCAAAAATCCTAAAATAATATATTACATCAGTGGGTAAAGAGTTTGATATCAAAAAGTAGGTTTAATTAGGCTATACGCTAATTATGTCGTTTAATCGCTAAAGAAGCTTTCTAATTACGCTAATGAGCATAACTCTCAATCTACACCTCAAACTGATGTCAAATTTTGGGTGCAAGTTTATAATTCAGTAGCTAAGGTTTCTACACTTTTACCTTTTCAAAAATCACGTTTTAAGGTGAAAAGGGCATAATGGTCAACATATGAGCAATTAACGGAAACATGCATATTAATTGGATAACTAATGAACCAAGGTGTATAATCATAGAGGGTTATACTAGCATGTAACTTAGTCCAATTAAAGCTCTAAGGTTTTTCTAAAACATACCATAACGGGTCAGAACTGAAGTCAAAGCAAAAGTCAAAGCTTTGCGACTTTCGGTTCCGAACCGGGTCTAAACATAAAATTGTTGGGTTGAACATGTTTAGACATGTTCATACACTAATTACCAAGTTATATTAATGATCAAACAGGTTGTATGTGTTCTACATTGCTAATTATGTATAAATTAGAACATAAGCATTCTGTTGACTTTTTAATAACAAGTTTGACCTGACATTTGACCTAGTTAGAGTGGGAATCAGAGGGTGCCCTTTTAAGGGTTTAATGCCCACATAATTACCAACTCATAACTACTTTCAATTCGACTAATCACTGGACCATTAGTGATTAATCGCTAAGTCAACCGTTAATTACGACGGTTTGACTTTTAAGCTAAAACTAAGCAAAAACTTAACTAAGAAAGGTTAGGCATACTTACTAAAGTCCTTCGCACGATTAGTGATCACTTGAGCCTGCTTTGGGGCTCCAGAAATGATCAGAAATGCTGAAGGAAGGTGTGAAGAAATGGTTGCAACCTTGTGGCCTTATATAGTGCTCAAGAACTCATGGATCATTGACACACAAGCCTAACAAGGGCCATGGATCACTTCCAGATGTCCCTAAGTGTTTAGGGGTTGCCTAGGGGTCGTGCAAGATGTGGAAAATCGTTTATAAGTCGGTTAGAATGCAAATGGAAGACAAGAACCCAAAGTTTTCGGAACAGACGACCCCTCGCGTCACGTGTAGCCCACCCCCAGGGCCTTCGCGTGGCGCGAGGCCCCTTCTGATCAAATCTTATATTTTGATTTTTTACGCTTTGGTCCTTGCTTCTTGGAAACATTGCTACGACTTTATTTCTTGCACTTTGAACCCTCCAAATTGCCTTATAAGGGCTTTAAGACATTTACCCACTTTGTTTAGTCCTCGGTTAACTTTATTGTTACCTGAAAAGTCATAAACTTCAACGTTGACGCTTTAACCCCTTGTATACGAATTTGATCACAACTTTCTCATACGATAACGAAACTTTATGAAATTTATATCGTGCATTCTAGTGAGCATAATTAACCTTTACAAAGCTTCGGGTTTGTCAAAAGGTCACTCAGAGGTATAACTTAAACATGTTGACACATTTAACCCCCGTAGTTTGTAATCTCTCACTTTCTTTCATATTTAGCTTCATATGATCCATGATTTATTCGTTTGAAGGTATGAGCATTATGTAGGGTTAATGTACAATATATTTATTCACTGTTGACATTTAGAACCCGTATATTCACATACTTTCCATGATTGTTAACTTAAATTGTAACACCCCAAAAATGGGTTTGGTAATTTAAACCCGGTTAATATAAAGGATCGGGTAAAAAAAAAATACCTTTAGGGGTAAAATTGAACCCGTAAATGAATATTAACTAGGTATGACTAACCTAGTTGAATATTAGTATCGTGGGTATTAAACGAAGGGTTGTGGCCTTGTTTAATTAAAACGAAACATGAGGGACCAAAGTGGGACAACTTGAAAGATGTATAATTAAATGAAAACAAACACACACACACACACACACCTCGTGTGTGTGTTCTGGATCGTTCAAGAAAAGGCTCCAAGGAGCCAAACCCTACATCATCAAATTCATCAAATTGAAGGATGAATTGGGGCTCAAATTCAGGAAGGAACATGAATTAACGATCACCCAAGCTAGGGGATCATAAGGTATGTCGAATTTTGATGTTTAATAAAGTTGAGAAATCTTGATGATCATCATTAGTGGTGATTTATGTATGAATCATGGAGGTTATGGCCAAATTGGCGATGTATGCTCGTTTAGGAACAAACCCTATGTGAAGAATCTTAGTGAATTGTTATAATTTAGGGGTTTGAATGAATTAACATAATTAGCTAAGTGGGTTTATGTTCAATCTATGAAATGGTATGAAGTGGATCATGAATATGTGTAGTATGTGATGTGTACTCGTATATAGACTAAGTATGGTATGGAAATTTTATGATGTTTACTTGTGTTGATGAATGAAATGGATAATTAGGAAGAAAAGCATGAAATACTTGTACACTATACTTAGAAAGTAATACGCACACCAAGTGTTTGATGAAATGTCTAAATGACAATAAAATGTGAAACTGTATGCAAGTAATGGGTAGTCATGTATGAAATGTGAGATATGAATTTGATATGATCATTCATATGCACAATCATATGTGCTAACATGAATGTAAATGTAATGACATGAAAGTATAGGAATCATGTCAAGATGGATGGGAGCGTGGAAGGCTAACGGGCTAAGAAGACTCAAGTAAGCGAATGCAAATACGGAGGCTTAAGGTAAGTGAATCCCGGACTTACACTTTAGATGTAAAATGTATTGTAGTATAATGATTATTGTGAATCATATTATGCACAAAGATGAATTAAGTAATTATACGTATGGGTAAGATGTAAGTTGTAAATGAAGGGAGTATGAATGGTAAGGTATCTATGCATGAAATGGAAGTGAGTTGGATGCACAAATGAATGAGATTTGTTTATATGTATACTTGAAATTACACATATGAGATAAGTCTAATGATATTAATCGTTTTCGGTTAAGAATGAAATGGACATGCAGGTATACTAATAATGGAGTATGAAGGTTAAGTATGGAAGTCAGACGAGAGTGTCCGAATGGATGGACGAATGGACTTATATGAACGAGAATAAGAGATGTTGATGTTTGATTATGCACGTTTCAAAGTATATATATATTATGTCACTGGTTGCTAATGAAGTAATTGGTTATGGTGACTGCAGGTTGTACAGGTTTATGAATGCTTGCTCAAGCTGTGTACGTGGTTGAAGATCGAGTCAAGACATGGATTGTACGTGGGTGTGAATGTGGTCACTTAATTTTATATGAGTATGTTAGTTTTTAATTAATTTATAGAAAGGGATTAATGTATTTAAGTGAAAGAAAGATTATTATGAAAGAAATTTTAGGTATGTACTTTCCGCTGCGATAAATTGGGTTAAAACGTTTTAGGGCGTCACAAGTTGGTATCAGAGCCTAGGTTTGAGAGAAATCAAGTACAAATGAGTGGGTACTTGAACTCAAACCTGTGTGCTCCTGTGATTAATGACCCGTACAATCCAAGACTCGATCAAGACCGAAAGGTAAGATTTAATATAAGTAAGTATGCGAGAGGTTACTAATAATGATGAATATTGAAAGGTGAGCTTGATGGATAATGAGGATGTTTCGCAGTCGCGGGCTAGTGCGAAAGCTAAGGTGTGTGTTATGTCAGGAAAATGAACCCCAGGTACGTAAATTCAATATGACGTGGTATGATTAAGCAAGCGAAGGAAAATCATAAATGAAATATAATAGTGACATGGCAATGAAGTTTTGAAAATGTTACACGTGCCGAAACTTAATTCTTCGGACATAAGGTGGCGATTACACGAAGGCACGAAACTAGTATGTGGATTGTGTACCTGGCCAGTACACAAGAAACGTATGACGTTCGTGAGACCGTGATAATTGTTACAGGTATGTCCGTTAGAATTAAGTAGTAGGTGGACGTGAGGGTGAAGAGCAATGTAAGACTTTCAGGAATGAAAGTATGAATGCTATGTTAGAATCCGCGAGACGGATTCGAAGCATGAAAGAAGTTAAGGTATGAATGCTATGATTAGAATCCGCGAGACGGATTCGAAACATGAAAGAATGTAAAGTAGGAATGAAAGGTTTGAATTCGGGAATGAATTCAAACCGGAATGGAATGAAAGGAAGGAAAGGTTTGAATTCGTGAATGAATTCAAACGCGAAGGGAATGGAATGAAAAGAATGGAAGGTATGAACGAAGGTTTCGATCCGTAGATGGATACGGATCAAACTTATGAAGAAGGAAGAAAAGAAGAATGAAAGGCTTGAGCCGTAAGTAGTAAACGCATCAAGTACGCGGAAAAAGCTTAGTTGGATGGAAGGTAGGTAAAGCTTACGACATTTAAATTAGTACGACCACTTATGTACTTGACTAGAAATAAGAGATGTTACTATTCGAAAAGAGATTTCGAAATAAAGTGTTCCGAAACGAATCAATACGGATCGGAACAAGTTAAAACTGGAAGTAAACCATATTTGATGGTAAAAAGGGTAAAATGGTAATTTGGTCATGGAATGATGAAAGTATAAAGAGTTTTGAAAGATTTTGTTATGATGTATGCCATAATAAGTAATAAGGGTAAAACGGTAATTTAGTTTTATGGATGAATGAAAATAAAGTTTAAGAATACCCTATGGCGTAAGCGATGATAGGTTAAATGTATGGAAGAAAGGTTTAAAGATTATGACTATACGGTGAAAATCCGTAATGAGTCAAATGAGCGAAATGGTAAATCGATACCATTTTATTTAAAATGTAAAAGTTTAGGGGCGTTTAGACCAAATGGGTCAATTAATGACGATATGATCAATTGATGATGATGATTAATGAACGTTTGTTGAGTTTGATGCTAACAGGATGGATAGCATATGAAAGTTATGTTGCTATTAATTAGCGGTTCTGAAAGTAAAGCATTAAACGGGTCAATATGTTGACCCGAGCCAGGTATGTATACTAGGTCAACTCATCATTTGGAACTTGAGGTTCTATGAGAGTTCGACAAGGTCGAAATGGATATTTGGTTACCTTAACAGGTAAACCGAATGATTTAAATTATAACCATGGTGTTTTGAAGGCATAATGATTTTAAGACAAGATTATGGTTTAAAAGGTGTCAAACATGGCTTTAAAAGCCCTTCGTCGAAAAAGGAGGGCTAAAGGTGACCAAAACGCCCTTGAAAGGCAAATTGTGCAAACGACCCGTAAAAGTAGATTTGAAATAAGTTTTGTAAAGAAATAAACCCTTGTGGTTGAGTAAAAGTGAAAGATATAAGCCCTTTTTGGCGTAATACCTTGTAATGGGCATTTGTCGTAATAGGAAGATCCGAGGGGTAAAACTCGGATTATATAGATCACCACGTTAGATCCACCACAAATGTAGTTGTGGTGGGAAATCAATTGATAAGAAATGTGAAAATATGAAGCTAGAAGCGAATGAAGGTGACCCGTGCTTAAAATGGACTTAAATACCCTTAACGGGTCAAAATAAGCAAATGAGCGAAAACGGGTTTAAGAACGTATATAAACCCGTGATATGAACCTAGTACGATAGACAATATTGAACTTATGGAGTTCATGAGAAATGGGGATCAAATAGACGTGTTTGTTTGATAAATGCATGAGCGGGTCGAATAATTCTTAAAAGAATATTTAGCCGAAATCTTGTAAGTTAAGAATTTTCTTAATCCGGATGTGGGATTTTAAGTTCATATGTTAGAATATGAATTTACAAGCATGTAGGAAGAAACGGGAGGTTAAACGGGTAAACGGTTCAAAAGTTATGCGCGTTTTAGTGCGTTCGGACGACGAAGTGAATCTGCAGAAAAGTGATGTTTTTAGAGGGCGTCGCCGACGGGTACCCACCCCGTCGCCGACGGGCTCCCAAAATCAAAATTTGGCCGACGGCCTATCTTACTGGCTACGGGCCATTATGGCCGACGGGTGTTTTAAGAGGTCGTCGCCGACGGGCACACACCCCGTCGCCGACGGGCTGTCTAGCCCACTTCTTCGATTTTCTTAGTTTTGCGTTTCCAAATGATCCGTAACGCATCCCGGTGCTCCGTTAAGCTCCCGAATGGGCCGAAATCAAGTTTCTGATGCATTTTTGATAAAGGACTTTTGTCTAAAATAAAAATTTTCCAAGCTGACCTGGCAGCTCGACCCCAGCCAGGGGCTCTGCCCCTTGGACCCCGCTTCTCTCGGGGGCGCTGCCCCCGAACCCCCGGTAGTCCCAATAAAGGATATGCACGTATGTAAGTATGTATGAATATATGCACGTGTGCAAATATGTATGGATGTATGTAAGTATGAATGAATGAATGTAAGTACGCATGAAGGTAGGTATGAAATGTATGCAAATATGTAATTACGTATGAAGGAATGCACGTGTGAAGTTATGTATGAAAGGTATGCACGAATGAGTTATGTATGAATGTATGCAGATATGCACGTATGTAGAGATGTAGGAATGTATGTACGTATGAAGGGGCGTATGTAAGTAAGTACAAATGTATGTATAAGTGTATGTGTATATGTAGAGATGTAGTGATGTATGCACGTATGTGGATATGTATTTAAGTAGGCTTGAAGGTATGTACGTATGCATGAATTAGAACGTTATATCATTAATGTTATTAATAGTGTGCCTTAAGAATGAAATGTAATACAGGTACATTATTGAAATCGCACTAGGGAATGAAATCTTAGTTCAGTCTTAAAGTATTCAGTAATGCCCATATGTGTGAACAGTAAGTAATGCATGAGAAATCACAAATGAAATGAATCGTAATGTAATATACGAATATACATGTAAATGTACGTATGCAGGCAGAAGGAATTATCGTCCAGGAAGGTATGAAGGGAATCTATGAATGTACACATGTACGTAGAGGTGTAGGAAGTATGTAAGTACGTACGTATATGTACGTATGAATGTATTAAGGTATGAAGGTATTTATGAATGTATGCATGTATGAAGAGAGGTAGGAGTGTATGTATGTATACGTATGAAGGTACGTATGAACGTATGTATGTATGTAAAGTGATAGGGATAGTATGAATGTATGTAATAAATGTAAAAAGGTACGTGTGAGTGTGTGCGTTATATAGCGATAAGTAAGCATGTAAACTTGTATGTATAGATGTGTTATTGTTGCAAGTATGTTTTCTGGTGTATGTAAATAGATGTATGAGTATACATATATGAACGTATGTACGTATGTGTTAAAAGGGATTGAATGTGCACAAAGGAATAAGCTTGTATGTATTTATGTATGTATGCATGTGTGAATGTATTCATAAAGGTATGTATGTATGTATGTATGTATGTATGTATGTATGTATGTATGAACATACGTGTGAATGTACGTATATGAGTATACCAGTAGCATGTAACGTTAACGGATGTAGAATGATGTTAACTTTAGAGTTAAGCAAGTATGTGTGATTATGAAATAGTAGTTCTGTTGTGATAACGAAACAAGAATTAAAGGTTATACATTGTATGTATGGAATGTAATCTTAAAGACGAGATAAAGATAATTGATTCGTTGTGAACGGATCATACGAATGTATGTATTATTACAAGCTCGAAAAAGTATGCATATTGACCTGTTGCTAACGGGTGGGTCAAGGAAATGAAAAGGATATGTGACAGTATGGACTGTTGTAATGAGTATTTGTGCGATGAAAGCAAGAGTGGCATGTCCAACATGATTTATGAATAAAAAGTAGATATAATCGAGTCGTTATGATCAATGAACGCATAGAAGTATTATGCTTGATTTAAGAAAGTAAGGATAGGACGGACGGTTATAATTGTTCATGAATGAGGCATTTTATTAAAGTATGAGTGCATTCTTGCCATGGTATGTATTTTGAATGAAATGAATGAATAAACATGTAGTGATGAACACCACTAAGGTACTAGCTCGAGACAAGAATTCGGAATCTAAAGATATGTGAATATATTTCAGAATGATGTTACATAGAAGGACCGGAAAGTAAAGGATTATGGTCCCGTGGAAGTAAGCAAGGTTTCGGGGACGAAACCTCTTTTAAGGGGGGTAGACTTGTAACACCCCAAAAATGGGTTTGGTAATTTAAACCCGGTTAATATAAAGGATCGGGTAAAAAAAAAATACCTTTAGGGGTAAAATTGAACCCGTAAATGAATATTAACTAGGTATGACTAACCTAGTTGAATATTAGTATCGTGGGTATTAAACGAAGGGTTGTGGCCTTGTTTAATTAAAACGAAACATGAGGGACCAAAGTGGGACAACTTGAAAGATGTATAATTAAATGAAAACACACACACACACACACACCTCGTGTGTGTGTTCTGGATCGTTCAAGAAAAGGCTCCAAGGAGCCAAACCCTACATCATCAAATTCATCAAATTGAAGGATGAATTGGGGCTCAAATTCAGGAAGGAACATGAATTAACGATCACCCAAGCTAGGGGATCATAAGGTATGTCGAATTTTGATGTTTAATAAAGTTGAGAAATCTTGATGATCATCATTAGTGGTGATTTATGTATGAATCATGGAGGTTATGGCCAAATTGGCGATGTATGCTCGTTTAGGAACAAACCCTATGTGAAGAATCTTAGTGAATTGTTATAATTTAGGGGTTTGAATGAATTAACATAATTAGCTAAGTGGGTTTTTGTTCAATCTATGAAATGGTATGAAGTGGATCATGAATATGTGTAGTATGTGATGTGTACTCGTATATAGACTAAGTATGGTATGGAAATTTTATGATGTTTACTTGTGTTGATGAATGAAATGGATAATTAGGAAGAAAAGCATGAAATACTTGTACACTATACTTAGAAAGTAATACGCACACCAAGTGTTTGATGAAATGTCTAAATGACAATAAAATGTGAAACTGTATGCAAGTAATGGGTAGTCATGTATGAAATGTGAGATATGAATTTGATATGATCATTCATATGCACAATCATATGTGCTAACATGAATGTAAATGTAATGACATGAAAGTATAGGAATCATGTCAAGATGGATGGGAGCGTGGAAGGCTAACGGGCTAAGAAGACTCAAGTAAGCGAATGCAAATACGGAGGCTTAAGGTAAGTGAATCCCGGACTTACACTTTAGATGTAAAATGTATTGTAGTATAATGATTATTGTGAATCATATTATGCACAAAGATGAATTAAGTAATTATACGTATGGGTAAGATGTAAGTTGTAAATGAAGGGAGTATGAATGGTAAGGTATCTATGCATGAAATGGAAGTGAGTTGGATGCACAAATGAATGAGATTTGTTTATATGTATACTTGAAATTACACATATGAGATAAGTCTAATGATATTAATCGTTTTCGGTTAAGAATGAAATGGACATGCAGGTATACTAATAATGGAGTATGAAGGTTAAGTATGGAAGTCAGACGAGAGTGTCCGAATGGATGGACGAATGGACTTATATGAACGAGAATAAGAGATGTTGATGTTTGATTATGCACGTTTCAAAGTATATATATATTATGTCACTGGTTGCTAATGAAGTAATTGGTTATGGTGACTGCAGGTTGTACAGGTTTATGAATGCTTGCTCAAGCTGTGTACGTGGTTGAAGATCGAGTCAAGACATGGATTGTACGTGGGTGTGAATGTGGTCACTTAATTTTATATGAGTATGTTAGTTTTTAATTAATTTATAGAAAGGGATTAATGTATTTAAGTGAAAGAAAGATTATTATGAAAGAAATTTTAGGTATGTACTTTCCGCTGCGATAAATTGGGTTAAAACGTTTTAGGGCGTCACATAAATCCTTCTATAACGTTCTTTCACACGTTCAAACATATGACACGTCTCAACTCATTATAGGACGTGAATTTTCGAGGTGTTACATCCTCACCCCCTTAAAAGAAATCTCGACCTCGAGATTTACTGAAATAAATAAGGGTACTTTTCTTTCATTGTGGACTCAACCTCCCACGTGTACTCGGGACCTCTACGGGCATCCCATTTTACCTTTACAATAGGCACATGCTTCCTTCGAATTTTCTTAACCTGTCGATCTTCAATTGACAATGGTTTTTCCACAAATTTTAAGCTCTCATCTATATGCACATCTGTATGTGGTATGACCAGTGATTCGTCAGCGAAACACTTCTTCAGATTGCAGATGTGGAATACATTATGAATACCACTGAGCTCTTCAGGTAAGTTTAACTTATAGGCAACTGATCCGACACGTTCGATGACTTCGAACGGTCCTATGTATCTCGGGCTTAACTTGCCTTTCTTACCAAATCGCATCACTCCCTTCCAGGGTGATACTTTAAGTAAAACTTTGTCACCAACTTCGAATTTCATAGCTTTACACTTTGGATCTGTGTAACTCTTCTGCCTATCTCGGGCAGCTTTGAGACGGTCACGAATCTGGACAATCTTGTCCGTCGTTTCAAAGACTATCTCCGGTCCTGATAATTGGACATCTCCAACTTCCGCCCAACAAACGGGTGTTCTACACTTTCTACCGTATAAGGCCTCGAAAGGCGCAGCCTTAATGCTGGTATGGTAGCTATTTTTGTAGGAGAATTCGATTAACGGCAGGTGGTTATCCCAACTACCACCCAAATCAATCGCGCATGCTCGGGCTCGGTTCGATTGTAAACCGAGCTGGCTTGGCTCGGCTCAGATTTGAAACCGAGCTGAAAATCTAAGCTCGGGCTCTGCTTGGTTTTAAACCGAGTTGGCTCGGCTCGGCTTGGTTTAGCTCGATTTTAAAAATAAAAATTGACACACTGCTCTCAAAATTCAGTATTTTAAAATATTATTCAATACTTCAAAAGAACATATTCAAAATAAGTTCAACATAATACATTATAAGCCAAAATCACGCTCAACAACGCAAAATAAGTTTTATATTTCAAGTAAATACAATATTTGTTTATTAGCACGACAATCAACCTTTAAATATGTTATAGATATCAAACTACAAACCTAAATACATGTAAATAATACAATTTTTTGTAATATATTATATGTATATAAAAATAAAATACATTATAAGTAAAGTAATTCGAGCTAAGCCGAGCCGAGCTACCAAGCGAGCCAAACCGAGCCAATTTGGCTCATCATGAGCTGAGCTAGGCTCACTTTCAAACCAAGCCATATTGAGTAAGCTTTTTCCGAGCTAAATCCGAGCGAGCTCCGAGTCGCGAGCTTTTTGGACAGCCTTAGAGATTACCTCTCCTCAAGAGGTGACCACCTTTCTCACCCTTGTGATCCAGTGTTAAGATTAGTTGTCCCAGGATCCGTGTTGCTTAAAATTCTTAGTTTCAATTAAAAAAAAATTATTTGGAGTGTTTGTCAAATGTTGATTAATGATATCATTACTTAAAATTTCATTGTTAGGAACTTTGAATCTTCCCAAGACCATAAAAGTCCATATTGTTTCTTTGGATTTTTGAGACACCAACTTTGAGCCCCCAAATGTATGGCTTTCGGTAGTTTGCGTGCTCTTATAGCAAAAGTGGAAAACCAATCTTTCAGCACTATCAAACAATTTAATTAATGTTATAAAACAAAAAGATTGAGATCAAAACTTTCTTAATATATCTTTCTCTGTATCGTTCTCTTCTTTTCACAAATGCTTCGTCCTCTCGAATCTGCATATTACATTCGTTATATAGAAAATAAAAAGTAATAAAACAAAATGGGTGTGGCCTATATGTCTGCTAATAATTCATAACACTCCCCCTCAGACATATGCCCATTTATTTGTTTGATGAATAAATCATTAGCTCCTTGTGGTATGTTGTTCTACAACTTTGGTGTTTGGCTTTGACATGCTGCCTCGTTAAAAACCTTGCTAGGAAAACCCAGTGGGACAAAACCATAGCTAAGGGAAAAAGAGTGCAGCTTGCATTATACACAGTGGATCAGATATGTTGCCTCATTAAAAACCTTGCTAAGAAAAACTCGGTGGGATAAAACCATAGCTAAGGAAAAAAGAGTGCAACGTGTATAATGCTCCCCCTCAAATTGTCATGTGTGGATTATCACATTTTCCGTACATATCGCATCCCAATATCATGAACGTGTTTCCTGAAAGTTGCTGTAGGCAGTGCTTTTGTGAAAAGATCGGCTGAATTGTTGCTGGATTGGACATATCTCATCTCGACTTGATTGTCTTTAATAAGGTCTCGAGTATATTCAAAGAATCTTGGTGGTATATGCTTTGTTCTATCACTTTTGATATACCCTTCCTTCATTTGCGCGACACAAGCTGCATTATCTTCATAGATTGGAGTTGGATTTACGTTTTTCTCTAGTCCACAAGATGTTAGTATGTGTTGTGTCATAGATCTTAACCATACACATTCTCTTGAAGCTTCATGTAGTGCAATGACTTCGGCATGATTTGAAGATGTTGCAACGAGTGTTTGTTTCTGAGAACGCCATGAAATTGCAGTTCCTCCAGTCTTGAATATGTATCCAGTTTGAGATTTTGCTTTATGGGGATCAGATAAATAACATGCATCTCGAAGATATCGAAAAATATGTTTAATTCCATTCCAGTGTCTTTTAGTGGGAGATGAACTAAATCTTGCTAACAAATTAACTGCAAAAGAAATGTCAGGTCTCGTACAGTTAGTAAGATACATAAGTGCTCCAATTGCACTAAGGTATGGTGTCTCTGGACCAAGAACTTCTTCGTTGTCCTCACAAGGACGAAAATGATCATTTTCAACATTAAGTGATCTAACGACCATTGGGGTGCTCAAAGGATTTGCCTTGTCCATATTGAAAAGTTTCAATAGCTTTTCAGTATAATTCATTTGATGAACAAGTATTCCATTGTTCAATTTGTAAACCAAGACAATATTTGGTTTTTCCAAGGTCTTTCATTTCAAATTCTTTCTTTAAAAGAATAATTGCTTCATGAAATTCCTTTTGAGTCCCAATTATATTTAGATCATCAACATATACAGCTATGATCACATATCCTGATGTTGTCTTCTTAATAAAGACACATGGACAGATAAGATTGTTTGTATAACCTTTACTTATCAAGTAATCGCTCAAATGATTGTACCACATCCTCCCGGATTGTTTCAACCCATATAAAGACCTTTGTAATTTGATCGAATACATTTCTTTGGGTTTTGAACTTAACGCTTCAAGGAGTTTAAATCCTTCAGGAATTTTCATATATATGTCATTATCAAGTGATCCATATAAGTAAGCTGTAACTACATCCATAAGATGCATTTTTAACTTTTTAGATATTGCTAAGCTGATTAAGTATCGAAAGGTTATCGCATCCATCACGGGAGAATATGTTTCTTCATAGTCAATCCCTGGCCTTTGCGAAAAACCTTGAGCTACAAGTCTCGCTTTATACCTTGTAATCTCATTTTTCTCATTTCGTTTCCGTACGAAACCCATTTATACCCTACAGGCTTTATTGCCTTAGGTGTGATAACAATAGGCCCAAAAACCTTTCGTTTGTTTAATGAATTTAATTCAGCTTGCATAGCATCTTTCCATTTTCCCCAGTCATGTCTATTTTTACAATCATTGACAAACTTTGGTTCAGGAGAATCATCTCCGCTCATAATCTCTCTGGCAACCGAATATGAAAATATTTCACCCATATTTTCCATTTCATCTCGGTTCCATAATATATGTGTATGACCATAGTTGATTGATATCTCTTTGTTAGTATCATCAACATCTTCCTCATGAGAGGTTTCGGTACTTACCGCTTGATCAAGATTTTTATCTTTATGGTCAATTTCATTTATAAGCGCTTTTCTTTTTCGAGGATTTTTATCCTTCGAACCAATTGGTCTTCCACGTTTTAAACGTTTCTGAGACTCATGAGTCATATGATTATCTATTACCTTATTAGGGATCTCAACTCGAGCTGGAGCATTACCAGCTAGTATATGAGATTTAGTAACCCTATTTATATCAGTAAATGCATCAGGCAATTGATTTGCAATTTCTTGCAAGTGTATTATCTTTTGAACCTCTGTCTCACATTGTTTAGTTCTTGGATCCAGATATAATAATGAAGGTTCACACCATGTGACATCCTTTTCCTTATTTTTATCTTTATTCACGTCCTATAATGTATTGACACGTGTCATAAGTTTGAACGTGTGAAAGAATGTTCTAGAGGGACTAAAGTTGACAAACATGGAAACTATGTGAATATAAGAGTTCAGAATGTCATAAATGGATAAATATATTTTTAAATAACCCTACATGATGTTTATACCTTCAAACGAATAAATCATGGATCATACGAAACTAAATATGAAAGAAAGTGAGAGATTACAAACTACAGGGGTTAAATGTGTCAACATGTTTAAGTTATACCTCTGAGTGACCTTTTAGCAAACCCGAAGCTTTGTAACGATTATTATGCTCACTAGAATGCACGATAAAAATTTCATAAAGTTTCGTTATCGTATGAGAAAGTTATGATCAAATTCGTATGCGAAGGGTTAAAAGCGTCAACGATGAAGTTTATGACTTTTCGGGTAACAATAAAGTTAACCGAGGACTTAACGAAGGGGGTATAAGTCTTGAAGCCCTTATAAGTTAAATTGGAGGGTTCAAAATGCAAGAAATATAGTCGAAACAATTGCATAAAGGACCAAGGACCAAACACAAAAATTAAAAAATGGAAAATGGATCAGAAGGGGCATCGCGTCACGCGAGGGCCCCTAGGGGGGCTACGCGTGGCGCGATGGGCCCTCTGATCCGAAAACTTTGGGCTAATGTTGCTAGGTGTCTGCTATGAGCTTGTAACCGACTTAAATCAGATATTTTCACTACATGGGCGACCTCTAATGATTCCTAGGCACTTAGGGACACTTGTTGGTGATCAAAGAGCAGTGGTAGCATGATTTGTCAACAATCTAGTGAGTTTTGAACACTATATAAAGGCCTCTTGTTGCAACCATTTGATCACACCTTCTTTCTGCATTTCTGGAGCTTCCTGGAGCTTAAGAGCAGACCCAAGTCTTTCCTAATCGTGCATAGGACTTCAGTAAGTATGCTTAACCTTTCTTAGTTGAGTTTTTACTTAGTTTTAGCTTAAAAGTCAAACCGTCGTAATTACCGTTTGACTTAGCGATTAATCATTAATGGTCCCGTGATTAGTTGAATTGAAGGTAGTTATAAGTTGGTAATTATGTGGGCATTAAACCCTTAAAAGGGCACCCTCTGATTCCCACTCTATCTAGACCATTTGTCGGGTCAAAGTTGATTAGAAAAAGTCAACAGAATGCTAACTTTCAAATTAACATGTAATTAGCAATGTAGAAGGCATGTAAAATATTTTATCACTTGTATAACTTGGTAATAAGTATAATAACTGGTCTAGGCTTGTTTGATCCGACAATTTTCTGTTTAGACCCGGTTCGGAACCGAAAGTCGCAAAACTTTGACTTTTGCTTTGACTTCAGTTCTGACCCGTTTTAGTATGATTTGGAAATGCCTTAGAGCTTCCTTATGACCAGGTTACATGCTAGTATAACCCTCTGTGATTATACACCTTGGTTCATTAGTTAACCAATTAATATGCATGATTCCGTTAATTGCCTATATGTTGACCATTATGCCCTTTTCACCATAAAACGTGATTTTTAAAAATGTAAAAGAGTAGAAACCTTAGTTACTGAATTATAAACTTGTACCCAAAGTTTGACATCAGTTTGAGGTGTGGATTGAGAGTTATGCTCATTAGCGTAATTAGAAAGCTTTTTAGCGATTTAACGGCACTTGTTACCCACTGATGTAATATATTATTTTGGGATTTTTGAAGATTTTTAATTAATTTTAGGCTGAGTATAACTTAGAGTTATAAGCTTGAGTCGGTAATTGTCGGTTTTGCCCTTTTGGGCTATAAAATGAGTTTTACATATCTTTTTGACCCCAAACCTTTTGCTACTGATTTTATATGATAAATAAATTATTTTAGACCTTCTGGAATAATAAAAATATCAGCTTTATTTATAAAACCCGGAAACGGCTTCTAATCGCCTTTTTAAGCGTTTTTAATGCATAGTATGTACTAAAACTATTTTAAACATACAAGGGTTGATACCTACTGATATTTTAGGTAAATTATAATATTTTAAGAGTAAGCAAAAGTTGTTTAACTCAGACTTCAGTTTTGAGCTTTTCGGCTTATGTGAAATTACCAAAATGCCCCTACGGTGCATAGTTTGGTTATAATTGATAAATTTCACATATATGCAATACCCTACTGTTATAACTTATTAAATTAAGTATCTTTGCTGATTATATCAGACCTGTAACTCAGGTTAATACTTAAACTCTTTTATAACCTTATAAATGACTAAAATACCCCTACGGGGCATAGTTTGAGTTTAAATTCGTTTCGGGCATAATAAAAGATATCTTACTGATGTCACAACATATTTGAGGCATATTAACTTAGAAAACCTGTATATGGCTCTTATGGTTACCCGTTACGCCTCTTGCGCGTTCGGTTCGGTTTATGTAACTAGTTTGCATAAACTAGCCGAAACGGGTCAAACCTTAACGGTTTTATCTCAAAATCCAGAATGTGTTTAGATTACCCATATAAGACAAGTCCTTAAACTTGTCGGGTCTAAATCACATTCTATTCCGGTCTTCGCTTAATCACGCGTTCGAACCGTATCATTCCTTAAAACTAACCGGTCTAAGCTTAAGCTTAACTAAAGACCGTTAGGATTCTAATAGATTATTATAAACCTTTGTTCCAGAATAGGAGAAGCGGTAAAAGCTACCCGCATTTGCTAATTGTGAATTATGCTTGCAATGGTAAATACTTTTAACTTATTTTCCCTATACGGGCTTGGGGTACGGTATATAAAATACCGCTTGGTCGGGCATTAAATCTTCCATCGTATGGTGGTTAATTGATATTGATTGGCCCGTTTAAATTGTTTTGTTTGCTTAAAGCCTTTGGGAGGTTAATGACCACGTCCCGGATATCCTTGGCATCATTTTACGAAATGGCCACGACCTAAGCGCGGGGTGTAGGCGTACACCCGTCAGTGCCAAAATAAATAATGTGGTGTGTCTATTGATCTTTAACCCGGCACGATCCGGGCTACTGAACGCATAAGGAACATGTAATTCTTTTACGAGATTATATATTTAAATAATTATCCCAAGTTATAAAATGTTTATGCCATGTGCATCCAAATCAATTTTTAATCATTTTAAAATGAGTCAGTTAAATTGTATTTACCAGTGCAAACTGACGTATTTTCCCAAAAAGGTTAAGTGCAGGTACTATGCGAACTAGACTGGCTTTCTTCTAGCGTCCACAATAAGTCTCGCAAGCTTGGACGTCAAACTATTGAACAATGTTTCCTATTTATTTTTGATCCGTCTGTGGATTAATTTCAACTGTTGTGATACTTGATATTACAATTATATTCGGTTGAAATATATCTTTCTTTTGCTTCCGCTGTGCATTTATATATTGTGTTGTTTGACTGTAATGTTGCCAACCACGTCACGATACTCCCCCACCGGGCCCACCGGTCAAACGTGGAAATATCGAGGTGTGACAGGTTGGTATCAGAGCCAACGCTGAGTGAATTAAACACTAGCCTTTTGTGTTTAATCTCAGTTACACAATTGCACATTCCAAAATTTTCGAGTCTAGACAAAGAACATAGGAACAATCCAAATTTGTTTTAATTTATTTTTAACTTTGTCTTTTATTTTATATATCCTTGTTGTTATCTTATGCTATATCGACAGGTCTAAATATGCCGCCAAGATTTTTCAGACGAAGAGGACGAGGCAAGGGGCCAATCACCGCCTCCAATGATCATGAAGCCGGGCCTTCGCACAGGCGAGCTCCTTCTGTCACTGCGAGTGCTGATCCTTGAGAGAACTGGAGGACCAATGTGGAGCCCACTAGACGGTCTGTTTCACACAGTTCAACGCCTCCCTTTCATAACTCCTATGGGCCACAGTCAGAAAACGAGCCCAATAACCCACAACCTTCTTATATACCTCTACAGCGATCCCTATCGCACCATTCCTTTGGAGACCACACTCCCGTCTTTCAAGGCCGGTTTAACCCGGCAAACTACATACAAGAACCAGTGGGTTTTAACCCATTGGGGCCAGAGGATCATTTCTCCGGCGATCATGCAGAAGACATGGATGAGGACACGGATCCCGTCGAGCCTGCAACCGGGACCCCCAACCATCCTATCGAGGTCTCAGATGGATCATCTTTTTATGGATCACCCTACCGTGGTCCAGACAGTTACCAGGCACGGTTTAATCAGTTCGTGGGGTATTTTACACCCTCGCATCATTCGTCACCTCACCAGCAGCAGCAGGATCCCTCTGGGGATTCACGTTTCGTGGCTGTCACGCCACCGCCTCCTCTGCCGCCAGTTCATCAAGCACCTCCAGAACCGCCAAGGCGTAGGAGAACCGGTGCACGTATGTCTGCTCGAGCAGGGGATTTCCACTTTAGCACCCCTCGACACTCAAGTGACAGTCATTATCCGCCACTACAGGAAGACCCGCAAATGGGTGGACCTTTAAACCCAGTTGCACCGCAGCCACCACCGATGGGTTTTGATAACCCGATTCTTGCCTACACTGGTTCAATGGCATATAACCTGTTTGAGCAGCTGGCTCACACCAACTATAATTACGTTGAAGCCGACCCATACTTGGTAGCGGCCAATTACAACGCCCTTCACCCGGAAGGACCGTATGGAGCTCCTTGGGGAGTAGGGTACCCAACTCATGGGTACCAAATACCCGCTAGACCTATAATTCAGCAACAATCGCAGCCGCCACGGTTTTCCCCACCTGAATGGGAAGAAATTCTTCAAAGATTGGACCAAGTCGAGCGAGACTTTCACAGAGATCGCAGGGAGCGACAAAGTTTCTTCCAAGGACTGACAAGTTTAATAAAAGGGAAGAGCAAGAAGGACCATTGAATCCTTCAATTATTGATTGTATTTTTCTTGTTACAGTTGAGCCCCTCCGTGGGCCTGTCTTGCTGTTTTGACCCCTGCGTGGGTATGGTTGTCTTTTGAGCCCCTGCGTGGGCCTATCTTTCTGTTAACCCCTACGAGGGTATGTTGTTTGTTTAAGTCCCTGCGTGGACTAGTATTTCAGTGTGACCCCTGCGTGGGTAAGTGTTCTGTTAAAAAGACCCGTTTAGGGCAGTGTACTTTTTATGATTATTGGAATGCTAAGTTTATAAATTTCATTTTTCTATTATATGCATAAATATATTACATGAAATAAATAAATCAGAATCATTCCTTTTAGAAATTTAATCTGCCTATTTTAAATATTAATAAGAATCTTAAAAAGGTAAAACCTAGCTTGTAGGTCATTATAAAGACTTAGCCAATATGGTAAAACCTGTTTAAAAAGATTCGGATCCCAGTTAACATCTGAAAACATGTTAACGCTCTTGGCAGACGTGATTCGTTAAAATCACACACGTCATTCTTAAATAAGGATTCTTCAAAAGATTCCTAACCCAACTTAATGATCTATGAATCATGGGTTTAGGTCATCAATTAAGATGATCATATTTTGACCATACATTGGTAATATAGTGCCTACGGGCCATACTCATTTCCATATGAGACAAAAGACGGTGGTAGCTATGACTCCCTGTAAGAAAAAGGTAAGGAACTATGTTCAAACCCTAAAAGCCGTGATTCTCTGAAATCATAGCTTATGATTTAAAAATGTCCTTGTGACTAGGCCTTTTTGTGCCACTAATAAAACTGTTATTGTTTTTATAATTAGGATGAATTATAATAAAAATCCTAAATAAATATGATTAACAAATTAACCAAATATGGCTTGTGTTACCATGGTTAATGAATTGCTATAAAAGACAATTCCATAATAAACTCCCAAATAAACTATTGTCATTGTCTTATGCAACAGTTCAAATTAAAATGGCTGACTCGGATGAAATTAATAGTCACCCAAGGGAGAATAATGATAACGCCCGAATTAATATAACGGGTGCTGAACTAAAAGCGTTAGTAGACGACGCTGTTACAAAGGCCTTAGAGCGGCAGTATGAAGAATATAGTGGGACTCAAAGTAGGACCTTATCTACACCGCATTCAAAGCCACCCTCCAAGAAGGATGAACCCAGGAAAGAAGATGACGATCGTCACTCTTCAAATCATCAAAGTGATCCATCTCAGAAGATAATGCTGAATCAAGGACCCCGTGATAAGGGTTGCTCCTACAAATACTTTGTTTCATGTAAACCCAGGGATTTCACTGGGGAAAAAGGGGCCATAGACTGTATGACATGGCTGGATGAGATGGATACTGTGGTGGATATCAGCGGGTGCGCTGATAGAGATGTGGTAAAGTTTGTATCTCAATCATTCAAAGGCGAGGCCTTAGCCTGGTGGAGATCATTGATTCAAGCTACTGGGAAGATTCCACTATATAACATGACATGGGAGCAATTTGTTGCCCTAATCAGGGAGAACTACTGTCCTCAACATGAGGTAGAAAAGATTGAGTCTGATTTCTTATCCTTGGTTATGAAGAACCTGGATTGCCAAGCTTACCTTACGAGCTTTAATACCTTGTCAAGATTGGTTCCGTATCTGGTGACCCCGGAGCCCAAAAGAATAGCTCGTTTCATTGGGGGTTTAGCCCCATAGATTAAGGCAAGCGTGAAGGCCTCTCGGCCAACTACTTTCAGATCGGTAACTGATATATCCTTGTCCCTTACGCTGGACGCGGTCCGACAGAGATCGCTGAGGAACACGGATGCCGTTAAAAGGAAACGTGAAGATGACAATTCACGAAGGTCAAACAAGAAGCACCGAGGAAACAATGACCACAAGAAAGGGTCCGAGTCTAGAAAGGATGGGCATCAGTCTGGAGAAAAGCCCAAGTGTAAGATCTGCAAAAGACAGCACTTCGGGAAGTGCAGGTATGAATCGAACTCGCAGACCCAGTCGAGAACTTTTGCATGTGGGATATGCAAGTCCAAGGATCACAAGACCTTGGAATGCAAGAAGCTGAAAGACACAACGTGCTACCGTTGCAAAGAAAAGGGGCACATTAAGACCAACTGCCCAAAATATGCAAAGAAAGACGATGAAGGAAAGAAGACCAATGCTAGAGTCTTCAGGATGGATGCAAAAGAAGCTGTGCAGGACGATAACGTGATCACAGGTACTTTCCTCATAAACGATGTCTATGCAATAGTGCTTTTTGATTCAGGCGCTGATAAATCATTTATAGATAATAAATTTTGCAAATTGCTGAATTTACCTGTCAAAACCTTAAGTGTGAATTATGAGGTGGAGTTAGCAGATGGCACCATAGACACCGTCTCAACTGTGTTAGATGGATGTGTTATATCCATTAAGAACCACTCTTTTCCTCTGTCCCTACTTCCCTTTAAGTTAGCCGGGTTTGACGTAGTTTTGGGAATGGACTGGTTATCTCATAACCAGGCCCAGATTGTCTGCAATAAGAAGCATGTAGTGATCAAGACTCCGACTGGCGAATCACTTACCATTCGGGGAGATACCCAGTATGGACTGCCTGAGCAAGTGACTATGCTCAAGGCCTCTAAGTGTTTAAAGAAGGGTTGTGTCATCTACATGGCACAAGTGACTATCGATGAGCCGAAGTCTAAGATTGAGGATATTCCTGTCATTTCTGAATACCCTGAAGTTTTTCCTGAAGAACTACCTGGTTTACCACCAGATTGGCAAGTGCAATTCAGAATTGACATCATCCCTGGAGCGGCACCAGTTGCTAGGGCACCTTATAGGTTGGCACCAACGGAGATGAAGGAATTGAGAACGCAACTAGATGAATTGCTAGCCAAAGGTTTCATTAGACCTAGTTCGTCTCCTTAGGGAGCACCAATCTTATTTGTCAAGAAGAAGGATGGATCGATGCGTCTGTGCATCGATTATCGTGAGCTTAATAAGGTCACGATCAAGAATAGGTACCCATTGCCCAGAATCGAAGATCTGTTCGATCAGCTTCAAGGGGCAAGTTACTTCTCCAAGATCGATCTGAGGTCAGGCTATCATCAATTGAAGGTTAAAGATGAAGATGTACACAAGACTGCATTTAGGACTCGTTATGGTCACTACGAGTTCCCAGTGATGCCTTTTGGGCTCACTAATGCACCTGCCGCATTCATGGATCTCATGAACCGCGTCTGCAAGCCCTACTTGGACAAATTTGTCATCGTCTTCATAGACGACATCCTCATCTACTCAAAGAACAAAGCTGATCATGAGAAGCATCTTCGATGTATTCTTTCATTACTTCAGCAGGAGAAGCTCTATGCCAAATTCTCTAAATGTGAATTCTGGCTTCGTGAAGTCCAATTTCTTGGACATGTGGTTAGTGAACGCGGAATACAGGTGGACCCCGCTAAGGTTGAAGCTGTCATGAATTGGCAAGAGCCAAAGACGCCCACAGAAATTCGCAGTTTCTTGGGATTGGCAGGGTATTATAGGCGTTTTATCAAAAAAATTTCAAGGATTGCTGCACCCCTAACTTCTTTGACTAGGAAGAAGGTTAAGTTCGATTGGGGGCATAAGCAGCAAGAATCTTTTGATATCCTTAAACAGAATTTGAGCAACGCTCCTGTACTGACGTTACTTGAAGGTACCGAAGAATTCGTGGTTTACTGCGATGCATCACACACCGGGATAGGATGTGTGCTTATGCAGAAAGGCAAAGTTATTGCCTATGCATCACGACAGTTAAACGTGCATGAAAAGAATTACACCACCCATGACTTGGAGTTGGGTGCCGTTGTATTTGCACTAAAGCTATGGAGACACTATTTATACGGAATCAAGTGTGTGATCTATTCTGATCACAAGAGCCTCCAGCACCTGTTTAACCAGAAGGATTTAAATATGAGGCAGCGACGATGGATGGAGATGTTGAATGATTATGATTGTGAAATCCGATACCATCCAGGCAAGGAAAATGTGGTTACTGATGCCTTGAGTCGGAAGGAAAGAGTGAAACCCATCCGAATCAATGCCAAGAGCATTGAAATAAAGAACAGTTTGAATGAAAGGTTGTTAGCTGCACAGAAGGAAGCTGTGTTGGAAGCTAACTATCCTAAAGAAAGGCTAGGAGTCACTGAAGAGCAATTATCTCAGGGCAAGGACGGAATCCTGAGGTTAAATAGAAGGATATGGGTTCCAATTTATGGAGGACTTCGAGATGTTATCCTCCAGGAAGCCCACAGCTCTAAATATTCTGTTCATCCTGGAGCTGATAAGATGTACCAGGATCTGAAGGCAAACTATTGGTGGATAGGCTTGAAGAAGTCTGTAGCTGCCTATGTAGCTAAATGCTTGACGTGTGCGCAAGTCAAGGTAGAACATCAAAAGCCGTCAGGTCTGCTACAACAGCCTGAACTTCCCACATGGAAGTGGGAAATGGTGACGATGGATTTTATCACCAAATTACCTAAGACAAGGAAATGGAATGATACTATATGGGTGATCGTAGATAGACTGACTAAGTCAGCACATTTCCTACCCATTACGGAGACCTATAGCTCCGACATGTTAGCCCAATTATACGTAGATAAGATTGTAGCTCTACATGGCATACATGTGGCTATTATCTCTGACAGAGATACTAGATACACGTCACATTTTTGGAAAAGTTTCCAACAATCTTTGGGCACGCGTTTAAATTTCAGTACGGCTTACCACCCTCAGACAGACGGACAGAGTGAGCGTACAATCCAAACGTTGGAAGACATGCTTCGTGCATGTGTGATCGACTTAGGTGGTAGTTGGGATAACCACCTACCATTGATCGAGTTCTCGTATAACAATAGCTACCACACCAGCATCAAGGCTGCACCTTTCGAGGCCTTATACGGTAGAAAGTGCAGAACGCCCGTTTGTTGGGCGGAGGTTGGAGATGTCCAACTATCAGGACCCGAAATAGTCTTTGAAACGACGGACAAGATTGTCCAGATTCGTGACCGCCTGAAAGCTGTCAGGGATAGGCAGAAAAGCTACGCAGATTTAAAGCGTAAACCTTTTAACTTCGAGGTAGGTGATAAGGTGTTGCTTAAAGTATCACCCTGGAAGGGAGTGATGCGATTCGGTAAGAAAGGCAAGCTAAGCCCGAGATACATAGGACCTTTCGAGGTCATCGAACGTGTCAGATCAGTTGCCTATAAGTTAAACTTACCTGAAGAGCTCAGTGGTATTCATAATGTATTCCACATCTGCAATCTGAAGAAGTGTTTCGCTGATGAATCACTGGTAATACCACATACAGATGTGCACATAGAAGAGAGCTTAAAGTTTGTTGAAAAACTGGTGTCGATCGAGGATAGACAGGTTAAGAAGCTTCGAAGGAAGCATGTACCTATCGTAAAGGTAAAATGGGATGCCCGTAGAGGTCCCGAATACACATGGGAGGTTGAATCCACGATGAAAGAAAAGTACCCTCATTTGTTTCAGTAAATCTCGAGGTCGAGATTTCTTTTAAGGGGATGAGGATGTAACACCTCGAAAATTCACGTCCTATAATGTATTGACACGTGTCATAAGTTTGAACGTGTGAAAGAATGTTCTAGAGGGACTAAAGTTGACAAACATGGAAACTATGTGAATATAAGAGTTCAGAATGTCAACAATGGATAAATATATTTTTAAATAACCCTACATGATGTTTATACCTTCATACGAATAAATCATGGATCATACGAAGCTAAATATGAAAGAAAGTGAGATATTACAAACTACAGGGGTTAAATGTGTCAACATGTTTAAGTTATACCTCTGAGTGACCTTTTAGCAAACCTGAAGCTTTGTAACGATTATTATACTCACTAGAATGCACGATAAAAATTTAATAAAGTTTCGTTATCGTATGAGAAAGTTATGATCAAATTCGTATGTGAAGGGTTAAAAGCGTCAACGATGAAGTTTATGACTTTTCGGGTAACAATAAAGTTAACCGAGGACTTAACGAAGGGGGTATAAGTCTTGAAGCCCTTATAAGTTAAATTGGAGGGTTCAAAATGCAAGAAATATAGTCAAAACAACTGCATAAAGGACCAAGGACCAAACCCAAAAATTGAAAAATGGAAAATGGATCAGAAGGGGCATCGCGTCACGCGAGGGCCCCTACGGGGGCCTACGCGTGGCGCGAGGGGCCCTCTGATCCGAAAACTTTGGGCTAATGTTGCTAGGTGTCTGCTATGAGCTTGTAACCGACTTAAAGCAGATATTTTCACTACATGGGCGACCCCTAATGATTCCTAGGCACTTAGGGACACTTGTTGGTGATCAAAGATCAGTGGTAGCATGATTTGTTAACAATCTAGTGAGTTTTGAACACTATATAAAGGCCTCTTGTTGCAACCATTTGATCACACCTTCTTTCTGCATTTCTGGAGTTTCCTGGAGCTTAAGAGCAGACCCAAGTCTTTCCTAATCGTGCATAGGACTTCAGTAAGTATGCTTAACCTTTCTTAGTTGAGTTTTTACTTAGTTTTAGCTTAAAAGTCAAACCGTCGTAATTACCGTTTGACTTAGCGATTAATCATTAATGGTCCAGTGATTAGTCGAATTGAAGGTAGTTATAAGTTGGTAATTATGTGGGCATTAAACCCTTAAAAGGGCACCCTCTGATTCCCACTCTATCTAGACCATTTGTCGGGTCAAAGTTGATTAGAAAAAGTCAACAAAATGCTAACTTTCAAATTAACATGTAATTAGCAATGTAGAAGGCATGTAAACTATTTTATCACTTGTATAACTTAGTAATAAGTATAATAACTGGTCTAGGCTTGTTTGATCCGACAATTTTCTCTTTAGACCCGGTTCGGAACCGAAAGTCGCAAAACTTTGACTTTTGCTTTGAATTCAGTTCTGACCCGTTTTAGTATGATTTGGAAATGCCTTAGAGCTTCCTTATGACCAGGTTACATGCTAGTACAACCCTCTGTGATTATACACCTTGGTTCATTAGTTAACCAATTAATATGCATGATTCCGTTAATTGCCTATATGTTGACCATTATGCCCTTTTCACCATAAAATGTGATTTTTAAAAATGTAAAAGAGTAGAAACCTTAGTTACTGAATTATAAACTTGTACCCAAAGTTTGACATCAGTATGAGGTGTAGATTGAGAGTTATGCTCATTAGCGTAATTAGAAAGCTTTTTAGCGATTTAACGGCATAATTAGCATATAGCCTATTTAAACCTACTTTTTGATATCAAACTTGTTACCCACTGATGTAATATATTATTTTGGGATTTCTGAAGATTTTTAATTAATTTTAGGCTGAGCATAACTTAGAGTTATAAGCTTGAGTCGGTAATTGTCGGTTTTGCCCTTTTGGGCTATAAAATGAGTTTTACATATCTTTTTGACCCCAAACCTTTTGCTACTGATTTTATATGATAAATAAATTATTTTAGACCTTCTGGAATAATAAAAATATCAGCTTTATTTATAAAACCCGGAAACGGATTCTAATCGCCTTTTTAAGCGTTTTTAACGCACAGTATGTACTAAAACTATTTTAAACATACAAGGGTTGATACCTACTGATATTTTAGGTAAATTATAGTATTTTAACAGTAAGCAATAGTTGTTTAACTCAGACTTCAGTTTTGAGCTTTTCGGCTTATGTGAAATTACCAAAATGCTCCTACGGTGCATAGTTTGGTTATAATTGATAAATTTCACATATATGCAATACCCTACTGTTATAACTTATTAAATTAAGTATCTTTGCTGATTATATCAGACCTGTAACTCAGGTTAATACTTAAACTCTTTTATAACCTTATAAATGACTAAAATACCCCTACGGGGCATAGTTTGAGTTTAAATTCGTTTCCGGCATAATAAAAGATATCTTACTGATGTCACAACATATTTGAGACATATTAACTTAGGAAACCTGTATATGGCTCTTATGGTTACCCGTTACGCCTCTTGCGCGTTCGGTTCGGTTTATGTAACTAGTTTGCATAAACTAGCCGAAACGGGTCACACCTTATCGGTTTTATCTCAAAATACAGAATGTGTTTAGATTACCCATATAAGACAAGTCCTTAAACTTGTCGGGTCTAAATCACATTCTATTCCGGTCTTCGCTTAATCACGCGTTCGAACCGTATCATTCCTTAAAACTAACCGGTCTAAGCTTAAGCTTAACTAAAGACCGTTAGGATTCTAATAGATTATTATAAACCTTTGTTCCAGAATAGGAGAAGCGGTAAAAGCTACCCGCATTTGCTAATTGTGAATTATACTTGCAAAGGTAAATACTTTTAACTTATTTTCCCTATACGGGCTTGGGGTACGGTATATAAAATACCGCTTGGTCGGGCATTAAATCTTCCATCGTATGGTGGTTAATTGATATTGATCGGCCCGTTTAAATTGTTTTGTTTGCTTAAATCCTTTGGGAGGTTAATGACCATGTCACGGATATCCGTGGCATCATTTTACGAAATGGCCACGACCTAAGCGCGGGGTGTAGGCGTACACCCGTCAGTGCCAAAATAAATAATGTGGTGTGTCTATTGATCTTTAACCCGGCACGATCCGGGCTACTGAACGCATAAGGAACATGTAATTCTTTTACGAGATTATATATTTAAATAATTATCCCAAGTTATAAAATGTTTATGCCATGTGCATCCAAATCAATTTTTAATCATTTTAAAATGAGTCAGTTAAATTGTATTTACCAGTGCAAACTGACGTATTTTCCCAAAAAGGTTAAGTGCAGGTACTATGCGAACTAGGCTGGCTTTCTTCTAGCGTCCACAATAAGTCTCGCAAGCTTGGACGTCAAACTGTTGAACAATGTTTCCTATTTATTTTTGATCCGTCTGTGGATTAATTTCAACTGTTGTGATACTTGATATTACAATTATATTACGTTGAAATATATCTTTCTTTTGCTTCCGCTGTGCATTTATATATTGTGTTGTTTGACTGTAATGTTGCCAACCACGTCACGATACTCTCCCACCGGGCCCACTGGTCAAACGTGGAAATATCGGGGTGTGACACAAATATTCGCTTCATTCATTCGATCTTGAGCTCCAATGATATCCATTTTAATCTTACAATTATAAAAAGAAAAATAATAAGAGTATGATTAACATATTATAATTATTAATAATAACTTTAAAAACACATTATATGAAAGAAAGACATAATAAAAAATACACATTTAATTGTTACATAAAATCATTGAGATCAAGCAACATTTTGTTTAAATGTCTTCATCAAAATCCGCGGCGTTTAGCTCAACATTTTTATCGAATTTATTCAAATAGTTTACTTCCTTCTCTTTTCATTTAAGGGGGGCTTTGTAAAGCTCACATAGATGTGGATCTGTTCTACAAGTTTTTGACCAGCGATCTATACTTCCACATCTATAACAAGAATTATCATTTTTTCAGGACACACCGGCTTCATTCCTTTGATTATGAAAATTGGAAGTATTATCTTGTGGAGCATGATATTTTGTAGTTCTTTGATTTCGGCCACGACCATGACCGCGTCCACGACCTCGGTCATTTTTATTACCTTTGAAAGTATGGTTGTGACCATTATAATGACCTTTACCGAAATACCCACGACCGCGGCCACGGCCTCGTCCTTGGCCTCGCCCACGGGCTTGTTCCCTTTTATTTTGGTAATTATTGACAACATTTGCTTCAGGTATAGTTAATGATCCTGTGGGACGGGCTTCATGATTTTTCATCAGAAGTATGTTATGCTGTTCTGCTACGAGGAGATGTGCATTCAAATCAGAGTATCTATAAAATCTCAACAATCGATATTCTTGTGCTAAACTTATATGTGATGCATGAAATGTGAAGTAAGTTTTCTCCAATTTTTCTTCCTCAGTAACAGGATGCCCACAAATTGTTCCATTCATTTTTATCTGTAGGAAGTAAAACTTCATTTTGATTATCAAATCTGTTCTTTAAATCCGTCCATAATTCATATGCATCAGAATTGAAATATTCATGTTGTAGTAAATTATCAATGTGTTTATGAATAAACACATCAGCTTTGGCCTTTTCCTGATCCGAACAATTATTCTCTTCATTTATGACTTCTATTACACCCATTGCTTTTAGGTGTCTTTTGACATTTGCTGTCCAAGTCATATAATTTTCTCCGGAGATATTCAATGCTGGAAATTCAAGTTTCGCGATGTTTGCCATTTTGTTACTAAATACAAATATATAAATATTAGGATTACATACTAATTAAAATGAGATAAAATATAACAATACACATAATTAAAATGTTAGTTGCATAAATAAATGTTAGCTTGCATAAATGAATTTTAGATGCGTAAATAAACATTAAATGTATAAATGTTAAATTCATAAATAAATGTTAGATGATTAGTAGTCCCATTATTATTATATTCCCATAGCAATAGGTACCCCGTACTCATTTTTATTTATGAAAGAACTATATTATATATATATAAAGGAGAAACGAGATCTAAAAGATCATCCTAAAGGTGTATGGTTTTACAATCCACTGGCGCACCCTTAGGCTTTCAACCTATATATATATATATATATATATGTACACATATGTATGTATTTAAATGTATGAAATTCTTACATTGAGTATGGTAATAGCTCCTTTGCTTTTGTTGATATTCTTGGTAGAGAACCCTCGTGCTGATAATGTGTTATAAAACAAGAAGATTGAGATCAAAACTTTCTTAATATATCTTTCTCTGTATCGTTCTCTTCTTTTCACAAATGCTTCGTCCTCTCAAATCTGCATATTACATTCGTTATATAGAAAAGAAAAGGTACTAAAACAAAATGGGCAGGGCCTATATGTCTGCTAATAATTCATAACGATTAACTTATTTTAAAATTTTCTAAACTACGGATTTTTTATAATATATATAGAATTGTTTAAAAAAAACATGAACACATATTATATAATTCTTTTATTTATTCTGAGCAATATACAATCCTCTTTGAAAATTGAGAAGAAACCCTAAATATTGTGTATGTGGTTTCATTTAAAAAGTTATATACTCAATGGAAACGAAACCCTAAATATGTCTATGTGTAATGGAATTAGATATATCTCACCAAAAAACCCTAAAAAACACAACTCTCTCCTATCCCCTAAAAACCTAAAAAGACCTAACCATCCCTATCCCAAAAAACCTAATCCCTCACCTATCCCATCCACTAAAAACCTAAAAAAACCTAACCCCCACCCCACTCAAGCTAAATGCTAAAAACTAAACTATAAAGATAAACTGTACAACTAAACTAAATGCTAAATTTTTCTTTTATATTTTTATTATAAATCGCTAAATTTCTTCATTAAAAAATAAAAAATTGAACAAAAAGTACCGATGCACATGTGCATATGCATACACATGTACATGTGCAATGATACATTTTGTTCAATTTTTATTTTTTTATAAAAATCGCTAAATTTCGTCACTAAAAAAAGAACAGCAGTATCGCTATGCACATGTGCATCGGTACTGTTGTTTTGTTTTTTTTTTTTTGACGAAATGTAGCGTTTTTTTATAAAAAAAAATATTTTTGTGTGTTTTTAATTTTTTTAGTTGTATTCACATTGGTTCTCGCAGTTCTCGTAATAAAGGGTGGTTACCAACAGATACTTGTCATATATATATATATATATATTGTGTGTGTGTATGTGGGTGTGAAGGTTCAATAAAAAATTCATAGTTAGTAAGAACACTCGAAAACTCCTCCTTAATGAAGGGAATGAGCTTTTAATGAAGGATGGGCAAAATTAGAAAAAATTATATAAATTTCAAACATTTATATATTCTTCAGATGTTATCCTTTTTAAAAGAATTACACCATTAAGATCACAAATTTTCTTATCTTTGTTACTACTTAGTCTTAATGTTTGGGTTTTGCGTTTAATTTAGCTTTTAGGGTTAGGTTTCTGATTTACGTAGTATTTAGGTTTTGGGGGTGGGGGGTTTTAGGATTTTTTTTTTTTGGGGGGGGGGGGGGGGGGTGGGGGTGGGGGAGAGGGGTTGGCCGGTTTAAGTAATTCGTAGTGTTGCACAAGTTTAATACAAATTTATTTTTTTTTTCCAAAAAAAGTTTTTTTTTTCTATTTTAGAAATGCTTAATTTACAGCTAAAAATGTTGAAAAAAATATTAGATTTGTTTTTTTAAGTTTTTTAGGAGATTTCGAGATAAATTTTTTTTGAACCCTCCCCTATATAGATTGATAGATAGGATGTCTTATGAGAAGTTAACTTTTCAAGAAAACAAAATAACTTAAAAAACACATCACTATTTTTTTAACGTTTTTTGTAACATATATTTACATGTATAGGATGTCTCATGAGAATACTCATCTACATGAGAAAAAAAAAAAAAAAAACTTAAAAAACACATCACTATTTTTAACATTTTTTTACTGTAAATATAACATTTTTAAGATAAAAAAATAATTTGAAAAAAATAGTATTACATATATGTAACAGTATGAAAAATCTAAACCTCCTGTCCCATCTAAAAACGAAGGGTGTACCTATTTGCATACTCATTTGGCTATTGACACACCAAAAAGTTGTTTTTTGTCCTATATGCACACCCTGCAGTGTCGAGCTGTGGCCAAAGCGTGACGTTTTGGTCCGGTCAACCAGACAAAGACTGACGGGTCTGTTAACCGGACCAAAACGCCGAGCTTTGGCCGCGTTTTGGTCCTGTCAACCAGACAAAAGACTGACCCCCGGTCTGGTTGACAGGACCAAAACGCGGCCAAAGCTCGGCGTTTTGGTCCTGTCAACAGACCCGTTAGACACCCGTCAGTATTTGTCTCGTTGACCGGACCAAAACGCCACGCTTTAACCACAGCTCGACACTGCAGGGTATGCACATAGGACAAAAAACACTTTTTTTGTGTTGGCTATCTACACACTTGGTGTGTAGATAGTTTGAGAAAACGAAACCCTAAACCTAAACCTCTCAAAAACCTAATCCTAAAGGTTAAACTAAACCTAAAACCTAAACTTGAAGGCTAAATTTATGTTGCAAATGTGTAATACTATTTTTTAAAAATATTTTTTATATTAAGATACTCAATTTTTAATAAAAAAATTGTAAAAATAAATAAATTATTCGTGTGTTTTTTAAGGGTTTTTAGGAGTTTTTTACTTTTCTCCTAATCTCAAAGTTCCACACTGAAAATATCCTTATATGCATTCATGTTTAGTTCCTGTATAAATAGACGGTGTAGCACACTTATTGATTCATCCTTCTTCCATAGAAACAAGCCAAAATGTTTTTAAAGAGATTTCTTCTTGTGTTTGTTGTTGTTCTTATTATCACTTCAGAAATCACTGCTAAGGAATTGGCGTCCAACCACGAGAGTGAGTACATCATTTTGTTTGAAAAAATATATCCAAGGAAATCAAAGTAACTAATAAGATGTAGTCACTGATATAAGCTGTTTGATCTTAATTCTATTTTTCAATTATTTATACCGTGTGAATAAAATTTTCATGAAATGATGCAGGTGAGGTGGAAGATGCAAAGTATGTTCATGATGTCAATGAATACTACAAGGGTGGACTTGGAGTTGGAGGGTTTATTAATCGTAAGCTCAAACAGACTGGTTATCCCACTATACCTTTGCCGCCTAATGATGGTTATGGTCCGCCAGGCAAATGAGGTCCAAACACACAGCTGAAATCATCATGATCTAGCCATGGGTTCATTAAATTATATCACGTAGTTCTTAATAAACAGATGTACAATAAAAATATGTATTTCACTTCCATGTGTGCTCACTTGTTTTCATGTACTCAGAACTCATAATTATATAAATACAAGTGCATACACATTGTTTTCATGTACTCAGTACTCATAGTTATATGAATACAAATACATATACAAAGCAATTTACTAACATCATCAATTTCATGTCTGTTACGCTAGATAATGATAATTTCTTGAATTGGCAACATCAAGTGCTTACAGTGCTCAAAACACTTGGATTATTACAGTTTCTAAACAGCAACATATCACTTTGGATTGAGTGGAAGCATCTGTGAGATTAAATATATTAATGTTATAATATTTAATCTTTTAGCCTTTATAATCATTTATATTATATTAGATCAAAATATATTAATAACCTATTAATAATTAGTTGGTAATTGTTGATGGACCATATTACCCTTATTAACTAATTGGGTTTCCTCTTGGGTGTATAAATAAGGGGCTTATTAGAGAGTTAAAGGGTTAGACACTTTACACAATTACAAACCCTCATAACATCAAATTCGTAACTCTCCCCATAACCGAATTCAACCCTATTTTCGGTTTCATCACCATCATCACTTTACACCCTAAGGAGGAACCGGATCATCCTGACAACTATGTCGAACTCAATGGCTGGATCTCTGACTGGATTCTCTACTGCTTTGAATGCAATAACAGGTATGTGTTTCATGTTTTCCATCATGTTTAAACAGAACTGATCAACAGCATCGTCTGTGTGTGTGGAGCCTCTCTGTATAAGAAACTCGAACTTGAGACTATAAGTAACCAATATTTACAATTTAAATATAAAGAAGAATAACAAAACATTTGTCAATGAATTAACCCTGTGGAACACTTAATTTGACCTTGGAAGATTAAATGAGCCCAATAAGTCTTCATAAGTAGTTGTGGGTACTTTCTTGTTTCTAGTAACAAAAATCTATTTATGTAGTTGTTGGTACACTTTGTGTGGACGCGACTCGGCTCGATTCGACTCGGTTCGGTTCAACTTGGGTTAGACTCGGTTAGGTCAGGCTCAAGCCCGACGTTACGACATTCCTCCGTCGTGCGCCCCAGAGTTCGACACGCGAAGCACGGAGCGCCGCGAACCAAGACCAGGTGACACATCACGATGACATCATCATTGTGATGTCATGATGATGTCATAGTTGAATATTGGTGAAAAGCTTTGACCGAACATACTTCTGGGCTTCTAACTGCCACTTTGGGCCGCAACTTGCTATTGGGCTTTGACTATTATTTGGGGCCAGTCTACAAATGACGAAACAAGATTTAGGATTAACATGTATGTCGACGAAACAGAAAGTGTTTCGTCGACTTTGGTCGTCATGCCCTGTTCCGTTTCGTCATAGTCTGTGTCTGTGTCTTGTATAAATACCCCTCATTAGTTTCTGTGTGAAACTGATGAGAGTTGTGAGACTTTGAGAGAGTCTGTAAAACATTGTTTGTATATGTTTGTATCCGTTCTCATCCTTAATCAATAGATATTGAATCTTTGGTTACGCGTGTGTTTTACACTGTGTTTGGTTTGCACCGTCACGGGGATTCCGCACCCGTTACCGTGTTTGTGATAAACAAGGATAGGTTTTCGTATCGGATCCACCGAGAAAAACGGGACCTACAATAGTGACTATAATTTAGAAACCATAAATAATCATTACTGTAAAAAAGACAAGCCATCGAAATTTGCGATGGGAAGAAATGACCGTAAGGGATTGCCTTTGACAAGGTTCTTCCGTCGCTAAAAGATGTAGAAAAAAAATTGGGTCATTTACTCATTTAGTTTGCCTTCGTGCCAATTTGTTAAACCTCGTGTCGTATATAGGTTCACGTGTCTGAAATAATTTTGGAGTGTCGTATTGGGTCCAACCCACAATCTCATGAACATGGCAAATTATACAACAACGTCAAATATTTAAATATAAATGAAGAATAAATTTTGTTTTTTGGGCCCTGTGGTGTCGTCGGTTTAACCCTTTCAATCCAAAACTAAGATTCACATTTTGTAACTGTAGGTTCACCCGGAGGATTGAGTCAACCTCTATTCCTGTTTTCCGACGAACCTGAGAGTGCGGAATCCAAACGGGTAAGTTAAACCAAGTTATGAACAAGTAAGACACAAGATTCAACGATTAACACTCAATGTATTAATGCTATGAAACGGTTACAATGCGGTGTTTACTTACCCGTGGTGCCCTGTCCGATACGAAAACCTATCCTTGTTTATCACAAACACGGTAACGGGTGCGGAATCCCCGTGACGGTGCAAACCAAACACAGTGTAAAACACACGCATAACCAAAGATTCAATATCTATTGATTAAGGATGAGAACGGATACAAACATATACAAACAATGTTTTACAGACTCTCTCAAAGTCTCACAACTCTCATCAGTTTCACACAGAAACTAATGAGGGGTATTTATACAAGACACAGACACAGACTATGACGAAACGGAACAGGGCACGACGAAACACCAAAGTCGACGAAACACTTTCTGTTTCGTCGACATACATGTTAATCCTAAATCTTGTTTCGTCATTTGTAGACTGGCCCCAAATAATAGTCAAAGCCCAATAGCAAGTTGCGGCCCAAAGTGGCAGTTGAAGCCCAGAAGTATGTTCGGTCAAAGCTTTTCACCAATATTCAAATATGACATCATCATGACATCACAATGATGATGTCATGGTGATGTCTGGTCTTGGTTCGCGGCGCTCCGTGCTTCGCGTGTCGACCTCTGGGGCGCACGACGGAGGAATGTCGTGACGTCGGGCTTGAGCCGGACCTAACCGAGTCTATCCTAAGTTGAACCGAACCGAGTCGAACTGAGCCGAGTCGCGTCCACACAAAGTGTACCAACAAACTCCCCCTTGGACGCTACTCGTGATGGTTCGTCTTCCGTGTCTTTTGTGTTGGAGGATCTTCAAAGTCTTCACATGTCGTAAGTAGAAAGTGTATCAACAAACTCCCTTTTTCATTCAGGAAGTGTGTTAACAAACTCCCCCTTAGATTGAACTCTCCATTGAATCATGTTCGTGAATCATTTGATCTTCAATTCTTTAGATCCTTGTGGTGTTGATGAGTGATCAACTGCAATCCGATCATCTTGATCTTCTGATTGCATCAACGTCGTGTCTTCACTTTACGGCTTGTCATCTGACATGTTCTCTTCGCCTTTAGTTGATTCTGATGTCGCATCTGCACATACAAGAAAGCTAAACACATAATGAGAACAACCGCTTAGAATATAGACAAATTAAACAACTAACACATATGAGATCAAATCTCAATCAACTACCGACTGACAACAGTTTGAAAGTTTAACAAAATGTTCAATTTTAGTCCTTTAACTTTCAAAATCTGTTAACTTCGACTGTTTATGAAGATGTAATTGTTTTCCGACTTAGAATCAGGATTTTGGGTAGGATAGACTCGAGTTCCAACATCGTTCAATCAAAAATAAACTAGAAGCAAAATCTTTTTGGATTTTATAAAGTTTACATTAAAACACACCTAAAATCTTTTTGGTATTTTTTTTTTCAAATGTAAAGACGGAAAGCAATAAATAAATATATACAAAGATGCAGAAACGAAAGCAGTAAATAAATAAATAAATATTTACAAACATTCTTTTTGCGAGTTTCGAGGGTAAGAGAATCATATCAGTGTACGGTCACGCCAAAACGCTCTTGTTGTTCAATTAGTTAACATTTAGATAAGCATCCTATAACAATTATCGGTATTGTTGTCCACATAAGCTCAACTTATCAGATGTAATCATGGCGAGGGGATACTTTAAGGTATGATTTATTCTTACCGACCGGTGTTCATCCACACACGACACATTCCCGTATTAAGGTATGCACGAGAGTTCATCTTACCGGTGAGTATACTGTTTATCATCTGTTTGTCCGTATAAAAGATGTGAGAAACTCACTTATTTGATTGAAAACAAGCCCTATGTGATAGAATCACTTATTTATGAGGAACTTGATTTTCGATGAATGAGGGCACAGGAGCAAGTCCGTGAACAGGTCAGTACTTTCGTACAGCAAAGAGACGAACTTGACTCCCGCAAAGAATCTGTGATATATTATCACTTATTTTGATTGGACATGTGATTGTTGATCACTTATTGAGGTCGAATGCAATATGTACACGTATGTATAGTATCATGGAAGATCTTAGACTTCCTCTCCGTTATTTTTACGGTTTGATACAACCATGATACCCAGATGATAAGACAGCATAAAGACCGAATATCTCAGAACCTCGGAAATCTCTCAAACGAAATTACGGAACTAAGACCATACGCCAATGTGCGGTTCCCACCTGGTCTTCAGTCGATTTAAGATTTATATCACCCTACACACTTTAAAATGATTGTGAGCCTACCGATACATCTTATATAGAGCTGCTTAACATTTTTCATTTTGCATTTCAGTTTAAAGAGGATTCGACAGACCACTGATGTACTATCATATTCTCTTTTTCTCGCCAAGAAACTCATTTTTGATTTTCCAATGTTTTTGGGTTTTTGACATTTTTCGATGTTTTTGAATTTTCAAATTTGGATCGTCGCACCTTTTAATTGAGTTTCGTCGCACCTTTTAATTGAGTTACGTCGCACATTTCAAGGATAGTGTTTCGTCGCCAAATATCATCACATCAGTTTCGTCGATTCAGCAATCAACTGAGTTTCGTCGCATACACACAAATCAGTTTCGTCATTGATCATAGTGTTTCGTCGAGTTTGTTGTCAATTTTAAACAGAAGGTTTGCAAAAGTGGGTTAACATTGTGTTTTCAAGAGTGTGATCAGTTTTTCACATACATACATCAAATATGAGTTGTACTAGCCCATGGGATTGGAGTACGGACTCACAACTAGTTCAAAAACCGACTTCGATGGCCGAATATTTAGCGAATACCATACCTCGACAACAACAGTCAATAAGTGTAAGTCAATGGGCTTTGGTGTCGAATCAAAATCAAAACATACAGAATCTTTTGATAGCGAGAGGAGTAGAAAATGCAGCTACTAGAAAGACACGTCATGATCTGTTGAAGAAGAAATTCGAATCATTTCATTTCTTAGAGAATGAAACCCTAAATGATATAACTACTCGTTATTATCATTTGATGAGTGAAATGTATTATTTTGGTGTTCTTGCATCCCAACAGGAAATAATAGCATGGTTTGCTGATGCTCTACCTCCAAAGTGGAGCCCATTCATTGAGCTTTTAAAGCATACGGGCGTTCTAGATGCTGTCAGTATTAATATCTATGAATTCATTCAGAAGTTGGAGCACAAAAACGAAGAGGAAATTCGGAAAGCTAAAAGGATTGCACCTACTCAAAACACAGAAATGTATTAGCCGGGTTTTGGTCCATTAGCTAGTTCTAGTTCCATTCAGCAACCGAAGCTTCAAACGGCGTTTGTATCAAATACAAGCTCATATCCGTTTCCACAGTTCAATCAAAGTGCTTATCTTTCGCAATCTAAACCCCCACCTCAACCTCAAGTTTCCACAACACAACCTCAATTCGATCCAAGTGTCGATTGTGGTCCGGCCATACAGTTGGGAAACGGTGATAAAACAAGAACTGCGTTTTACGTTGAAATTGTCAAGAATGTCAATGATGGTGAATCTTCAGGAAAAGATGATAGTTCGGGATACAGTGGCAGTTCGGATGAAGAATCGAATTTGAATGAAAGAACTGATTCTGAAGCTGATAATTTGTTGAATGATGCTAACAAGAAATCGGACTTGATCAAGAAAGCTGATGCTACATCGAAAGAAATGGAGAAGATTCTCACTGAAGATGGATTTTTCTCTTCTCAGACTGCCTTTATGGCTAATGTCACAGCTTCTGCAAGTCAGGTAAAATCTGAAACTCCTAGCATATGTAGTATTTGTGCTGATATGAAACATGAATGTGCTGAATTGAAACGTGAATCTGAAACGGTTCATAGTCACAATCAGAGTTTGGTTATTGAACTGTCAAAGTGCAAAGAGGCAAATATGGCTCTGGTTAGAAACGAAAAGGATTTTAAATCTGTAATTGAAACCTTAAAGAAAAGTGTTTCCGAAGTGACCAAAACTGTTTATCATAAACAAGTTAGTATTAACGATTACATTAACATCATTGAGGAAACCAAAAAGGAACAAGCCATTGCCAAATGCGAGCATGATGCAAGCAAGCTCAAGTTGGAGAGTTATTCTAACTCCCGATTTGTGCTCGATCACATTATTGACGTTCAACAACTAAAGGGAAACGTGAGAGGTGTTGGGTATAAGAAGTGTCCGCCCCCTTTGAGACAAAATTATACTCGAACGCCCGATGAGGAGGAAATGCCACGTTTTGAGCCAACTGTACCTCTTGATTATGGGGAAGTTACAACTGGCTTAGGGTTCAAAACGGACAATTCATCGGAGGGCTCATCTGATCGGAAAGAAAAGTCATCATGTGCTTCAAATCAAAGTCCTCCCACAGTTGAGGACTATGATTCGTCAGATGATGATCCAGATGTGAGTGATGAGGATACATCTCTTAAAAAGAACAAAGGAGTAGAAGTCCCTATTGAGAATCATATTCTATGTGATCCTCCTACTCCTGCTGTGCAGTCTGCTGTTAAACAAGAGATAGATCCTATCGCTAAAACAGTGTCTACTGTTAAAAGTGATAACATGTTGTACACTTTAGTCGGTGATGACAAAATGTATTCAAACATAGATTTTCCAATTAAAAATGTCAATTAATCTTTGATTGACAAAGTGTTTGAAGATACTACTAGTAAGTTTTTGGAAAAGGGGATCCCGAGAGTTTCAGTAACTCAGTGTGATCCGATTCCAAAAGCTGAAGTTAGAAGAAAATTTGGAAATCAAAAATCACCAACGAAGCAACAACCTATCGCTTTTAAGGGTAAACAGCAACAGCAGCGAAATTCTAAAGGTTCACAACTGAAGGTTGAGACCAAAGGAGCTCGTTTCAAGAAGAAAAACAATGATGTTAAATTTGTAGCATCCAATGGTACTGATAAAATTGAGACTTTTGGAACAAATCAAACACCGATTTTGTCCAACAAGTCAAGATTTTAAAACGTAACGCTGAAAACAATTACACCCAACACACAAACGGGTGTGATGAAGGAACAAGTACCTCTGGGTCTACAGGTTCAACACGTGAAAGTCGAACCGGATCTCCCAAGTTTGATGAGAGGAGATCGTGTTTCAAATGTTGGGAGTTTGGACACATTATCAAAAACTGCACAAACTCTCCAAAACCAAATTTTGTAGAAAGAGCCCCTTCTGAACAAGGTCACTCACAAAGTCGTCCTGTTTCTCCAAAACATGATAAACGCACTATTAAAGAACAGGAAACAAAACAACGACATAAGAATGTGAAGGTGATCGAAAAGGCTTTAAAACCGGAAAATGTTAAAGGGAAACCAAGTTCACAACAACCGTTAAAACCAGAAATTGTAATTAATACAAAATCTGGTAAACGGAAACAAGCTTGGAAACCGAAAACAGGTGAAGGTTCAGGGGGAGGCGTGAAATTTCCAAATCATCAAGAGATTGAGATTACATTTCTTGATTCTCAGGGGCAACCCAAGTCTATGAAGGCTTGGGTCCCCCTCTCCAACTAATCTCTGAGTGAGTGTGCAGGATGTTCCAGGAGGAACTTTCGATAGTCATAGGATTATTGATAGTGGAATGTTCATGCACAAGATCGGCGACAAAGAAATTGTTGCCTTTGATGGAGAGAAAAAGAAAAGAAGACAGAATTGTCTGTCAAAAGAGATTGAAAGCTTCGACAAAATGAAAATAATTTCAAAGTTTGATTGTTAAAGGCTTTAATCGGGTCCCCAGGGTAGATTCAAATCAAAATGTACGTACCTGCTGCACGTCTGATGTTCAAAATCAACAAGATGAACGTGCAGTGTACATTTCTTCGCGGTGTGATTGAAGAAAATGTGTTTGTTGAACAAACCAACCGGGTGTGCGGATGCCTTGGCATGGATTAAACAACCGCACACTACTTCTCAAGAAAAAGACAAAGACCTTCGCTGGTGCAATGTGGAAGACCAGCCGGACCCAAAGGTTTATGATCTTGTTGTTGTGAAGAGATTTCTCAGTAGCTACAAAATCGACTTTGAAGTCCACACCGGGTGGATGTCCAGTTTGGGAGAGCGCTCAGATTCATTGCAATGCACGAAGTAGTTGCAGCATACGGTTTTAAATTTCTAATCTCTCCTATACTTGTCGATATTTAAGCTGCTTTATAAATTGTTATCTTCTCGTAGCACTCTTTGGCCAGACACGTTGATCTCGAATATCACCTTATACGTGATTGTTTCACTATGAAACTCGTCAATGTTGTCATGGTCCACACCGCTTACCGATGTGCCAACTGATTTTTCCAAAATTCGATAAATCATTTCTGATTAAATTAATTTTGGTAAACGGTATTGAGGTAAAACATGAGTTAAACCGACATCGGGAAATCCTTTTTGTAAATATCTTTGTGTCTTTTAAATTTATCATAGTTTGTTGATTTTAGGGGGAGTAAATCCAAATTTGAAAATTCAAAAACATCGAAAACTTTCAAAACTCAAAAACAATAGAAAAACAAAAATGAGTTTCCTGGCGAGAAAAAGAGAAAATGATAGTACATCAGTGGTCTGTCTAAACCTCTTCGAAATGAACTTGAAAATGAAAAATATGTTAAGCAGCTCTATAAAAGATGTATCGGTAGGCTCACAATCATTTTAAAGTGTGCAGGGTGTTATAAACCTTAGATTGACTGAAGACCAGGTGGGAACCGCACATTGGCATATGGTTTTAGTATCGAAATTTCGTTTGAGAGATTGCCGAGGTTCTGAGATATTCGGTCTTTATGTTGTCTTAGCATCTGGGTATCATGGTTGTATCAAACCATAAAAATAACGGAGACGAAGTCTAAGATCTTCCATGATACTATACATACGTGTACATATTGCATTCGACCTCAATAAGTGATCAACAATCACATGTCCAAACAAAATAAGTGATAATATATCATAGATTCTTTGCGGGAGTCAAGTTCGTCTCTTTGCTGTACGAAAGTACTGACCTGTTCATGGACTTGCTCCTGTGCCCTCATGCATCGAAAATCAAGTTCCTCATAAATAAGTGATTCTATCACATAGGGCTTGTTTTCAATCAAATAAGTGAGTTTCTCACATCTTTTATACGGTCAAACAGATGATAAACAGTATACTCACCGTTAAGATGAACTCTCGTGCATACCTTGATACGGGAATGTGTCGTGTGTGGATGAACACCGGTCGGTAAGTATAAATCATACCTTAACGTATCCCCTCGCCATGATTACATCTGATAAGTTGAGCTTATGTGGACAACAATACCGATAATTGTTATAGGATGCTTATCTAAATGTTAACTAATTGAACAACAAGAGCGTTTTGGCGTGACCGTACACTGATATGATTCTCTTACCGTCTAAACTCGCAAAAAGAGTGTTTGTAAATATTTATTTATTTACTGCTTTCATTTCTGCATCTTCGTATATATTTATTTATTGCTTTCCGTCTTTACATTTGAAAAAAAAATGAAAAATACCAAAAAGATTTTAGGTGTTTTTAATGTAAACTTTATAAAATCCAAAAAGATTATGCTTCTAGTTTATTTTTGATTGACCGATGTTGGAACTCGAGTCTATCCTACCCAAAATCCTGATATCAAGCCGGAAAACAATTACTTCTTCATAAACAGTCGAAGTTAACAGATTTTGAAAGTTAAAGGACTAAAATTGAACATTTTGTTAAACTTTCAAACTGTTGTCGGTCGGTAGTTGATTGAGATTTGATCTCATATGTGTCAGTTGTTTAATTTGTCTATATTCTAAGCGGTTGTTCTCATTACGTGTTTAGCTTTCTTGTATGTGCAGATGCGACATCAGAATCAGCTAAAGGCGAAGAGAACATGTCAGATGACAAGCCGTAAAGTGAAGACACGACGTTGATGCAATCAGAAGATTAAGATGATCGGATTGCAGTTGATCACTCATCAACGCCACAAGGATCTAAAGAATTGAAGATCAAGTGATTCACGAACATGACTCAATGGAGAGTTCAATCTAAGGGGGAGTTTGTTAACACACTTCCTGAATGAAAAAGGGAGTTTGTTAATACACTTTCTACTTACGACATGTGAAGACTTTGAAGATCCTCTGACACAAAAGACACGGAAGACGAACCATCACGAGTAGCGTCCAAGGGGGAGTTTGTTGGTACACTTTGTGTGGACGCGACTCGGCTCGGTTCGACTCGGTTCGGTTCAACTTGGGTTAGACTCGGTTAGGTCCGGCTCAAGCCCGACGTCACGACATTCCTCCGTCGTGTGCCCCAGAGTTCGACACGCGAAGCACGGAGCGCCGTGAACCAAGACCAGGTGACACATCACCATGACATCATCATTGTGATGTCATGATGATGTCATAGTTGAATATTGGTGAAAAGCTTTGACCGAACATACTTCTGGGCTTCAACTGCCACTTTGGGCCGCAACTTGCTATTGGGCTTTGACTATTATTTGGGGCCAGTCTACAAATGACGAAACAAAATTTAGGATTAACATGTATGTCGACGAAACAGAAAGTGTTTCGTCGACTTTGGTGTTTCGTCGTGCCCTGTTCCGTTTCATCATAGTCTGTGTCTGTGTCTTGTACAAATTCCCCTCATTAGTTTCTGTGTGAAACTGATGAGAGCTGTGAGACTTTGAGAGAGTATGGAAAACATTGTTTGTATATGTTTGTATCCGTTCTCATCCTTAATCAATAGATATTGAATCTTTGGTTACGCGTGTGTTTTACACTTTGTTTGGTTTGCACCGTCACGGGGATTCCGCACCCGTTACCGTGTTTGTGATAAACAAGGATAGGTTTTCCTATCGGATCCACCGAGAAAAACGGGACCTACAATAGTGACTATAATTTAGAAACCATAAATAATCATTACTGTAAAAAAGACAAGCCATCGAAATTTGCGATGGGAAGAAATGACCGTAAGGGATTGCCTTTGACAAGGTTCTTCCGTCGCTAAAAGATGTAGAAAAAAGTTGGGTCATTTACTCATTTAGTTTGCCTTCGTGCCAATTTGTTAAACCTCGTGTCGTATATAGGTTCACGTGTCTGACATAATTTTGGAGTGTCGTATTGGGTCCAACCCACAATCTCATGAACATGGCAAATTATACAACAACATCAAATATTTAAATATAAATGAAGAATAAAATTTGTTTTTTGGGCCCTGTGGTTTCGTCGGTTTAACCTTTTCAATCCAAAACTAAGATTCAGATTTTGTAACTGTAGGTCCACCCGGAGGATCGAGTCAACCTCTATTCCTGTTTTCCGACGAACCCGATAGTGCGGAATCCAAACGGGTAAGTTAAACCAAGTTACGAACACGTAAGACACAAGATTCAACGATTAACACTCAATGTATTAATGCTATGAAACGGTTACAATGCGGTGTTTACAAATGGACTCTGTAAACTCTTAGCGTGTGTGTGTTTTACAGTGTGTTCGCTCTGAAATCGATTCAGACTTCTCTCTTGGTGTTATGTCTGTTTGTTGTGTTTATATACTAACATCATCGACAAAATCATGAAGCCGAGTAACACTCAGCGACGAACATGCAAAGTCTCGACGAAATCACAGATTTCGTCTGGGGTCGTCGTCACATATGTGGGTCTTCGTCACATGGGGATGTTCGTCGTCCAGGGAGTGGTCGTCATATGTTGGGCTTGGACCATGGGCTTCATCATGTTGGGCTTGGGCAATGGGTTACACAAACAGACAATACATAAACATAATCTAAGATGCAAACTGCACACACGCAGTTGTATTTACATCAAACATTACAAAGTAACTAGCATACCGAGTCAAGACAGGAGGATGTCTTGACTACGGCCTTCACTTCGTAGCCGAGTCGAACCGAGCCGAGCCGTATCCACATAATATGTATCAACAAACTCCCCATTGGATGCTGCTCGCGAGGTTCGTAACCTCGTTCTCCATCTCTTGATGGTTCTTTTTCTCGGAAAGGATCTTCAAAGATTTCACGTGTTGTAAGTAGAAAGTGTATTAATAAACTCATGCTTTTATTTAGGAAGTGTATCAATAAACTCCCATTTTGATTATGCTCGTGAATCTTTTGATTTTCAAAACTTGAGATCCTTGTGATGTTGATGATTGATCAGCGGCAACTCGATCATCTTTATCTTTTGAGTGCCTTCACGTCGTGTCTTCATTCCGAAGATTGTCATCGAACATGATCTCTTCGCCTTTAGCATCTTGTAGGATCGGTTTTGACTCCGAACGATTGTGTAACGAACGTGTAACGTGCGGAATCCGTACACGTACGTGACCAAACACACGAGAACGTACTATAACCGTGATTCTTATTGAATAATATGATGTGTACAAGCACCGAGAATCACGTAGAGAACTTTCTCTCTCTAGACTTTCTCTCTCTAAGATTAGCTCTCTAATTCCCCAAATGAGCAAAAGTCTTAAATGAAACAACTAAAGCTCCTATTTATAGGCCAAGGATTATAAGGTAGTTCCCCTTATTTACAATAATGCCACCTTGCCTTTCTAACTCGATATTACAATAAAACCCTAGATTTCTTCAGTTTCAGCTACGGAATTGATTGACTGAGGCTATAGACATTATTGCACTAACAGACTCCCCCTTGGATATTGCCACAGTCAATCTAGTAGCATCTTGTCTTTCTATTTCTCGAACAGAATCCCCGTGGATCTGTCTTTAGCTTCAGTTGCTCTCCCTCTCCGTAGTCTCTTTCTTCAGGCTCCCCCTTTCGTCAAGCTTCCGTGCTTTTGGGATCGACACCTGGCTTTCCGGATACAATCTCTTTCAGGGTAATCACCTGGCTCCTTGAATGCACGCTTCCTCTTGCGTTGAGCTTGTCTTCAGACTCCCCCTAAGACTCAGTTGTCGGGATCGTAGTCTGGCTTTCACATGTTCACAAGTTTAGGATCAATTCCTGGCTCTATTCTGCATCTGCTCAGGATTTGAAACCTGTCTAACCTGCATATCCTCTACCCATAACATAAGTTTCACAAATTTATAACACTTAGATTTAAGAAACTTACTGGTAGAAATCATTCATTCATCAATATGTTATAATTACATCAAGTTCAAGTGAATGACCTTGATTAACTAATCATACAATCTTTCAAAACATTTGTATATAACATTCAAATTTTTTCAACAAACTTTCCCAACTCAATGTAGTTCATCATGTTTAGCACTCGGAATTTTGAAAATCCTCTTTTCAACATCAGTTGTCGAAAATGTTTTTGTATTTTCAAAAATCTATACTAAAACACAATCTTTTTGGGTTTTTATTTTTAGAGAAATGTAGTAAAGAAATATATACAGACAATATTTGTGTGAGTTTGTATAAGAGGATCATATCAGTTTATGAGACAAATCACATAGCACCGTTAAGATTTAGACATTTTAAGTTCTAAACGATTCACATAGATTGTCGATATACTGATCCACTTAAATTTTCACACAATTTTCAATCTGTCCAGGATACGGATTTAGATGTTTTAGAGACTTAAACTTATACGTGTGTCCCACCTCTTGAATATACTCCCGTATCCAAATCCCAATATTTAGTCTTACAGGTGAGTATACCACATATGATATCTGTAAGGGGTTAGATGCGAAGAACCGTGAGAGCTCAGGTCAGAACTTCCGTTCAGCAGAGAGATGATGGCTTCGACTTTGGTGTGTCCCCTTTAGAGGATCTTTTTTACAACAGCATTGATTAGCAATTTTATTGTCTCATCATTTATGCTGAGGGCGGCGCTATGTTTCAAACAATGCAGAAAGTATTATTCGGGGACTAGGCCATTGCTTCCGCATTATCAGAAGTCCCGGAATAATACCCCAGATATAACTGAGTATAAAGACCTAGTATCTCAGAAAAAAAGGGATATTTCAAACGAGATTTCAGGGGTTACCTATATATCCAAGTAGTGTTACCCACGAAATAAGCAAGTAAGGATATAGGTTTATATCCCGAACAAACCTACTAAATGTGCAAAACCTATCGGCATATCATCAGCGAGACTGTTTAACCTTTTAAACATTACATATCTTTAGCATACCATAACTGTCAAGCCGATGTCCTATCATTTTCCCTTTTTACACAAGCTCTTTTTCAATTTTCTATTGTTTTTGGATTTTGAAAATATCTCATGTTTTTGTATTTTTGAAATTTTTTTTACTGTTTTTGTATTTTCTGAAAATATTACCCTACTCCCCCTAAATACCAAAACAAGTAAAAAATCGACAAACCATTGCAGATTGCTTCTCAACATCATCATCTACAATGTTTCCTTCATCAACACCAAGAATCTCTTCCAACACCGATAAAAGCTTCATACCGTTCAATTTTAGCAAATATTGAAAACGAGTTTTGTCAAATGCTTTGGTATGTAAATCAGCTTTTTGCTCGTCAGTGTGGATTTTCTCAATTCGTATCAACTTCTTCTCGAAACAATCTCGGATGAAGTGATGACGAATTTCAATGTGTTTTGTTTTAGCGTGATGAACAGGATTTTTAGTAATGTTTATCGCTGCCTCATTATCAACAAAGATGGGGGTGTTTAGAAATTGCAAACCGTAGTCGCGCATCTGTTGCTGGATCCACAAGATCTGAGAGCAGCAACTGCTAGCAGATACATACTCCGCTTCACATGTGGATAAAGCCACAGAGGTCTGCTTTTTGCATTGCCAGGTAACCAATCTTGGTCCGAAAAACTGGCACCCCACTGTTGTTGATTTAGCATTAACTTTGTAGCATCCGAAATCGGAATCGGAATATCCTTCGAGCACGAAATCGCCTTCTTTTGGATACCACAACCCCAATGATGGAGTTCCTTTCAGGTAGCGTAATATCCTTTTCACAATCACCATATGCGAAGCTCGAGGATTAGACTGAAATCTTGCTGCGAGGCAGGTTGGATACATAATATCGGGTCTTGAAGCTGTTAAATACATCAGCGAACCGATCATGGAACGATATAACGTTTCATCTACCTTCTCTCCGGTGAGATCGGGGTTTATCCCATGGTTCATCGCTAATGGGGTGGAAGCTGGAGTAGAACCTGACATCCCGAATTTCTCCAAGATATCATGAACGTACTTCGTTTGATGTATGAAAATTCCTTTAGGCAGTTGATCAACCTGAAGTCCCAAAAAGAATTTCATCTCACCCATTGATGACATTTCGAATTTCTACTTTATAACTCGTTCAAAATCTTTGCACAAATTTTCATTTGTTGACCCAAATATGATGTCATCCACGTATATTTGAACTATCAGAAGATGACCGTCGACCTCTTTGGTGAATAGAGTGGCATCCACTTTTCCTCGAATGAAGCTGTTGGCTAGCAGGTGTTGAGACAATGTCTCGTACCAAGCTCTCGGGGCCTGGTGTAAACCATACAGTGCTTTGTCTAGCAAATAGACCTTGTCTTTGTGGATTGGATCGGTAAAGCCCGGTGGCTGACTGACATATACCTCCTCTTTTACCTTCCCGTAGAGAAACGCCGATTTAACATCTAGCTGATAAACTTTAAAAATTTTCCAAGATGCGAATGCTAGGAAGATTCTGATCGCTTCTAGTCTAGCAACTGGAGCATACACTTCCGTGAAATCTATCCCCTCCTGCTGACTGAAACCCTGGACTACGAGTCGAGCTTTGTTACGAATAATAACCCCTCGATCATCTCTCTTACACTTGAACACCCACTTGGTGTTTATCTTCCTCTGACCATCAGGAAAGTCTACTAACTTCCACACTCCTAACTTCTCAAACTGACTCAGCTCCTCTTGCATAGCATTGACCCAAGAATCTTCAGTTAGCGCCTCTTTGTATGTTCGCGGTTCGATCTGCGAAATAAAACAACTTAGTGAAAATTCAGTTTGTAAAGGTGCTACTGTAGAATAAAAACAAGTAAGGCCTTGGTCAATTTGACGTCTAGTGCGAACGCCTGATTGCAATTCTCCAATGATCAGCTTCTCTGGATGGTATGAAAGAGTTCTCGGCATCACCTCGCCTAAAACATCTACCTCGCCTTCCAGATTAGTAACATTCTGATTTGCACCTTGTTCACTGACTGGAATTGTTTGACTTGAACTCTGAATTTGCTCCCCCTCAGAATCTGAATCACCACGATCAAATACTGGCATGTTCTCAGATTCTTGATTATCATTCTGTGCCGTCTGATTATCATGAGCAACTTCATTTTGTTGAATATCATCATGTTCTCTAGCATTACTTGGACCTGCTTCATCGTCATTCGAAGCTTGTCGTGGTCGACTTGAATACTCAGCTGGGAACCTTTCCTGCGATTCTTCATACTCTCTTAGAATATCCAACTCGTCAAAGAAGTCTTCTTCTTCTTCCTTTTCTTCTTCCTTGTCAAACGAATCCCACAAAGTGTCATAATGAAAACGCCATGAATCTCCAGGATTCTGTGGTGGCATTGTGTAACCTTGACACTCAACATTGTGTGCTTCAATAATCCGCTTCAAGCTTGGAACAAAGACTCGTTTCAATGGACTTTGATATCCCACGAAAATTCCTTCAATGCTCTTTGGACCAAATTTACCAAAAGGCTCTAGAACTGTGCATGGAGACCCAAACGGTTCTAAATACTTCAGGTTCGGCTTGCGGTTATTGATCAGCTCGAAACACGTCTTATTGAATTTCTTTACAGTGAGAACCCGATTGAGTGTATAGCATGCGACGGATACTGCTTCTGCCCAAAAATTGACTGGAAGCTTTGAATCAGCAAGCATCATCCTAGCCGTTTCGATTAACGTCCTGTTCTTTCTTTCAGCTACTCCATTCTGCTGCGGAGTGTAAGGAGCACTAAATTCATGCAATATACCTCTTTCATCACAATATTCTTCCATCTTGTTGTTCTTGAACTCAGTACCATTATCACTTCTGATTCTTTTAATACGCCTTTGGTACAAGTTTTCAATTTTTCTGAACAACGCCATCAAACTATCAAACATCTCATCTTTTGTCTTCAGAAATGAAACCCATGAAAACCTTGAAAAATCATCTGTGACAACCAAACAATAGTAATCACCAGTGATGCTTTTGACGTTCACTGGACCAAAAAGATCCATATGAAGTCTCTCTAAAGGTTTTGATACTGAGTTGACTTTCTTTTGAGGATGTGATTTCTTTTTCTGCTTGCCTTTGATGCAGCTAATGCACTCTCCTTCAAGATGAAAACCTTTCACATGAACACCAGTAACTAAGTCGTTATGCACCAGGTGATTCATTTTTCTAAGATGTATATGACCCATCTTTCGGTGCCACAATTGTGATTCTTTCTCAGTTGCTTTTGACACAAAACAATGAGCTTGACCCATTGTTGTAGTTGGTACACTCATGTCCAATACATACAGATCGTTCACTCTAGGTGCCCTCATGATAATCCATTCTTCAGGGATAACAAATCCTGGTTTCAATATCAAACATTCTTTGTCTGTAAAGGGAGTGGTATACATCCTATCACATATCTGAGATATGTTCAGAAGATTGTTTTCAAGCTCGGCGATGTAGTTAACTCTTTCAAACGTAACAATCCCATTGGATAACTGATGTGTGTAAAATGCAACATATAAATTACATCAAACGAGGCATAAAACTAACCCTTTTTAAGTACTAATATTGGAAAAAGAGTGTTTTTGTCTTCCTTTTGTATTTTCAGGATTAAATGTGCTCAAAAACACAAAAGAAGCAAAAAGACAGCTAAATCCAACATAAATACAAGGAAAGGAACATAAGTGGACTGCCCGACCCCTCAACGGCATCTTCCCAAGCAAAATAGAGAAGGCAGAAGACTGAACACGCCCCGTGCTCAGCCAGCACGGGGCCGTGCCCAAGAAGCAGCAGAAAAGACAAACCTATAGAAGCTTCTATTGCCCACCACGGGGCCGTGCCCAGTGAGCACGGGGGCGTGGCGAAAGTACAGCAGGCACATTAATTTTAATTGTGAATTACAATTAATGAAAAGAGAGAATGTCAGACAGGCACGGGGCCATGCCCAGAGGACACGGGGGCGTGCCCAGCCTTCTGTTCAGCCTATAAATAGGAGTGCTTGGTTACATTTCAACTCATCCCTTGGCACACCACCTCTCTCACACTTCATCCACCACCCACCACCATCACAACACCATCATCCACCACCATCATCCATTGTCCATTGTCCATCGTAGAGTGTGTGAGTCGTCTCGGGATCCAAGATTGATCGTAAGAGTTCTTGACAATCAAGGCCATGTTTGCCTAAGTCTCTTACATCACTTGGTGAAGACAAAGTGTCTAGTATAATACTTTTTATTTCTAATCTTTTGCACTTTTTATTTGGTTTTGTATTAATGACTTTAATAACTAGTTACTTATGTTGAAGGTGATCTTTCCTTATCGTTTGTCCGTGGTGTCTTGGCATTATTTTACTGTCTATATAAAATAAAAGATTTTCACCATTCATATCTCCACGGTCTATATGGAGGTATGTTGGCTACCTGGTCGGGGGTTAAGGGAACGGTTTGGTAAAGGTCTTGCCATTGTTCAGCGTTTAGAGGTCCTGCAATGGACCTGGGTCAAATTTAGTAGGACCTCCTTCAATGCTTCACGGTATTGGATGGCGGGGGTCCAAACTCTTTGATCCCCTCATAAGTTAACTACTATTAATACTATAACCCGGCTATTTAGGACTGTATCCCTGCTGACTCAGACTACTTAGCCGAGGGTAACGTCACCGCCAAAAGCGGGGCCTACCATAATATTGCATTAATAACTTAATTCACTATCTTCCAATAATCCACCCTTTTAGGATTGTATCCTTGCTGACTCAAACTACTGGGGTGAGGGTAACGTCACCTTCAAAAGAGGGGCCTACTACAATAACTAAGATAATCTCTTAATTATGTGCAAAAGTGCAGAAATAATAAAAGGTTATACTAGATACGAGTCGGAACCAAGTGATTCATCTTGTCTATTTGTTTTTATTTTATTTTTATTTTCAGCATTTTAGTTAGTTTTTACTTTTCTTAGTTTAAAACATTTTTTCTAACCTTTTTATTTTGATTAGACGTTGAGGATAAACCGGTACTAAAAGCTCTTGTGTCCTTGGACGACCTCGGTATCTTACCAACGCTATACTACGCTCACGATGGGTGCACTTGCCCATATGTGTGTTTAGTGTTAGTAAAATATCGTGTTTTATAAATTTAAAACTTGGCTAAAATAAGTGTTAAATGGGCTTAAAATATACACCTAATATATACGACACTTTAACGCGCATCAATAACGTTCCTTTTCCAACTATTCTACCACCTTGATTTCCTGCGAATCCCACGTAACCACCATTGAAATTTCTGAGATCGTACAACAATGCTGTCTTCCCCGTCATGTGCCGAGAAGCTCCACTATCCATAATCCATCTTGAAACGGATCTTGGAAGCTCCTTCACATATCAAAAACATTTAGTGAGATTTTGATGCTACCCAAGCCTCTTTCGACTCAGGTAACTGGACTTTAATGTGAGATTTTGTAGTGTAAAGTGGTGGAAAATTTTCATCATTCATTTTCAAGCTTTCTGTAGACCCAACCTCAACCTCTTTATACAAGAAAAATTCGCCTTTTTGAGGTTGACCAGATGGTTGGTCTTTTTTCCAAACAACCTTCTTCTCAGAAGTAATAGCCTCCTTTGAATCAAGTTTCTCATAGTATTCCAAAGGAACATCCATCTTTACCGGTGTGGTAGAAGATGATTGTTTTTCTGACTCTGAAACCTTTGGTTTTTAAACACTTGATTTCTTTTCAACCACTTTTGGCTTCCATGTTTGTTGAGACGAAGCAACCCGTTTGTAAAATTTGTCATTTTTAGTTACCACATTTTTAACCGGTTCAGTTTTGATCTTGGTATTATCATTTTTCAAAATCTTTTTCTCAACAACCAATGGAGCTTTTCCCTTCACATCAACTTTCTTCTTTTGACTCTCAACAATTTCAGACTTAGGTTTGAAGTTGGTACACTTTCGTGCAATATGTCCAACTTTGTTGCATCTGAAGCATGTACGAGTATCAGCTACTCGACTTGTGCCTTCAGTCTGAGATTGTGAGGCCTTCTTTTCAAAAAATTCTTCATTTGACTTCGAAAAAATCTCAGATTCTTCGTCAGAAAGTGAACTTAAACCGTTCACAAACACCCTTTTATCATCAAACTTCTTGTTTTGAACATTTCTTCTTTGATAGTTCTTACCACCCTGATATCCACCTGACCATCTGTTTCGGTTGTTGTTATAAAAACATGGTGGAACAACAGGTTTCTTATAGTAAGCTTTATCTTTTTCAAAATTCATTTGCCTCTTTGTCTGATTCAAACCTTCTACTTCAGACAAATCAATTTCAACCAGTTTGAAAACATTTTTCAATTTGTTCACATTAACATTCTCTAGTGGAAACTCAGAATCCGAATACAACTTATCAGATCCAGCCATCTTGTACATCACAAGACCCGGTTCATCACCTAAGTGGTTTTTGGATTTTGGTTTCGGAATGTAATTGTCCAGAAAACACTTTTCACCCTCAGCTGAATCACTATCCAAAACACTTTCAGCCATGCCTTTAACAATCTCAGTTTGAACACTATCATCAGATGATGATGAAGAAAATGTAATATCAATTGACTCTGGAAGTTTTATTTCATTTGTTTCATCTTCATCATTAACCAACCCGGATTTTTTCTTTGAGTAATTGTTTAAAACTGGCGGTGGAACCTGATGAAACCCAACCCCAGTTCCATCCGAGTAAACATCTTCGCCTACTTTGTTTTTCCCGATTGGTTTGGGAACAATGTGTTGCAAAACAAAGCTTGCAGAGCTGTAACTGGTTAATTTCAGATTGATGCGCTCATTCTCAATCTTAGCTTCTTCAAACTGAAGTTTCAACTTAGCAATCTCATCCAGTTGTTGGTTGATTTGCTCTTCTTTGTGTCTCAGAACAACAGTTAAATGCTTATTTTCTTTATTAGTTTTACCGTTTCTTTCATCAGAATCCTTTACCGTTCGTTTTAGCTTGTCAAAATTTTCTGAAATTTTACGATTTTCAAGAACCAACTTTTCATTTTCTTTCTTAATTCTTTCTACTTCAATTTTATCATTTTCAATTTTCTCAGATAAATTTTTAGCATGATCATTTGAAGCTTTAAGCATTTTATCACGGTCTAGAATCTGATCTTCAACCTTTCTGACTCTTGTTGTCAGTTCTTCAACCTTTGCATTACTAGAGTAAGAAATTGTACTACAAAACTTGCAGTTTTTCATGCAACTTTTACAGTCACTATCACCTTTGACTTTCTTACCTGTCTCACTTGTTGAAACATTTGGACTGACCTTGCTTTTAGACTCAGTATCAGACTTAGAGTCTACCTCAAGTTCCTTTGCAGCAAGCACTTTGTCAGCCATCTTCCCAAAGTTCTCAGCAGTAAATTCTTTTGAAGTATCGATAATCCCATCATCAATCTTCTTTGACTGCAACTCTTTTGCTGTCTCTTTCTCATCGGATTCTCCTCCTCCCCACCATTTTCTCTGTCTGGCATCTTCTTCAGCTTTGAATTCCTCAATGAAAGCTTCTATACTAAGAGTTTTCGCATCAATAACAATGTTTCCTTGAGGATCAAGGTAACATTCTCTATCCGCATCCAATCTCTTTGCTCTCTTGGCTTCGTTGAACACCTTAGATAATCCGAGCATCTTGTATTCTGCTTTCTGCTTTCTTGCTTGATATTTTTCTTCTTCAGTTCTGGTATCTTTAGGAACAGGAATATCATCTTCTTTTGCTACAAATGCATACCCTACTGCATCTTCCTCTGGTAGCAGTTCACTCCAATCAAAACCTTCATCATCATGAATAACAGCAAGAGCTCTTGATTTTTCTTTGGGAGCATCCTCAAGCTGCTTCATTCTGGGCGGTTCTGATTTATTTTGATGATAGATCGCTCTTTTGTAGTAATCCTCCCGAAACGGATTTGCAGTATCATCAGTATAAGCATTTCTGCACTCTCTCTTAAAGTGACCTTTCTGTTTACACTTGAAACATGTGACTTTTGATTTGTCAAAGCCAAGTTTTGTGGATGGTCCACCAATTGAATGTCTTCCCGTAATCTCCATAAACCTTTGGGCTCTCCGGACTGCACTGGCCATACACCACCTGATGTCGATCAGTTCCATCTCTTCAGGATCTATCTGATCATAGTCCTCCTTAGTCAGGTTGGTGTTTCCAATGTTGCCTGCCACGAGGCTCTCGTACGATTCTAACACAGACGCTAAGAACACCATCTGTTGTTTTGCTGACTCTTCACTGAAATTTTGAGCATTCTTCAGATCTACAGCGATGTTACATTGGAACAGATTCTTTGATGCAGATTGGCTTGAAGTTGTTGAAGAAGATCCACTATGAAATCCATTGTGAGGAATTTCTTGATTCACAGAATTTGAACTCTCTGCAGAAAATGTTGTTCTTGGAGAACCAGTCTTTGGTAGATTTCCTCTGTAGTACAACTCCACATTCTGCTGATAAGATGTATTTTTGACTTTGCTAGATTTCTTGATCTCTAACTCGTGACTCTCCAGTCTTTCGATGAGCCGATCCACTGTCAACTCTTCAGACTTGATTGTATTCTTCAGCATTAATGCAAAGTACTGTCAATCTTGTTCATTCGGCAGTGAGTCGAACAACTTGCCTACCAGCTCTTCTTGAGTGTAAACAATTTCATGTCTAGCAAGTTCCAACTTCAGATGCCCAAATCTCTCAATCATCTTGGAAACTGACTCGTTCATTAAACAACCAAACAAATCAAACTCTTTTCGTAACAGTTTCTTTTTGTTTTTTACTATTTCAGCCCTACCTATGCTTTTTACCCTCAGTTTTTCCCAAAGATCTTTTGAATTTACATATTCAATCAATGAAATTATATCATCTCTCACAGACTGATGAATTAACGCGATGCACTTTTGTTCAGCAATATATCTTTCAACTTCATCAGGATCTGTCAAACTTTCACCAAATCTTTCTCCTCTAGTATAACCAAGCTTTAAACTTTTCCAGCCTGGGTATGAAAAAGCTTAAAGCCACTCATCAAATCTTGTAGCCCACCTATTATAATCTTCTATTGCCAGCAACTTTGGAGGTTTGTTATACGTCTCATACACACTTTCAACACTTAATGTATCCGAAAGAGTCTTTCTCGCACTCGAAGTTTTTCATTTGTGTTGTTTAACGTGTCGTTTGAAGTATCATCTCCACCATTTCCAGCAAAGGCAAAAATATCACAAAACGGATTGAAATCATCCATCTTCACGTACCAGAAAAGTTCAACAAACACTTAGAAATATTTTTTGAATTTTTGAAAAGGTTGTTGTTTCAAACGAAATCAGCTTCAAACTATATCAACAATTCAAACGAAATCCCTAAACACTTGGTTCAAACGAAATCAATGTTCTTGTATAACTTCAAACAAAATTACACCAATGTGCCCTTCAAATGAAATCAGCCATTATTTCAAACGAGATATGTCTTTCAAACGAAATCAGTAAGTATAATTCAAACGAAATAAGCTAAATTGTACTTTTTCAAACGAAATATTTAAGGTTTTCAAACGAAATTAGCATGACATCAGCATATTGCGAACAGTTTTCAAACGAAATTAGGTTTTTGATCAAGTTTTAAGCTGAATTTTAGTCCAAAACTTTCAAGGATTAGTTAACACTGTGTTTCGCTTGATATATGTGAGTTTCAGGCCATTTCAACCGTGAAAACTTGTTCAAATCAGAAAAGAAAGGTAGAAGTGAGAGAATCCGGTAAAATCAAGCTGAATTTGGTATGAACTCCTCGTCCTGAGCTCTGATACCACTTGTTGAATCGTTCCGGTGACCCTAAACAATCAAAATGAGTAGTTTATCATCATTTGCAAAGGCGGAATCAATGTAAATGACTTCAAACAGCTTGTTTCCTTTCTAATCTTTCTTTATTACTGATTTGTAGAGCTTTTACAATCAAATCTTGACAAAACTCCGGCAGCACCTCAGCTCACACACACACAATTCCGTTCCAAATGAGATCACACAACATCTATTTATACTAGAGCTAATTTCGTTTGAAAGTGACATGGTTCACTTCAAACGAAATCACTTGGTTTAATTTCATTTGAATTGGACCATGTCAGGTTCAAACGAAATTACCAACTTTCAACTAAACAAACCCTAAATCATTCTTTGTTGTGCACTCATTTATCTAATCTAGACATAAGACTCGATTAAGACGAAGTTAACAGACAGTAGATGCACCAACACATCTGCACATGCAAGAAATCTAAATGCGTAATGAGAACAACTTCTTGGAATATAGTTAATCATAAACAAACGACGCATATGAGACCAATTCTCATTCAACTACCGTCCGACAATTTGTTTGAAAAGTTAACAGATTTTTCAATTTTGATTATTAACTTTCAAAACTTGCAAACTCTGACCGTTTATGAAGATTCAATCGTTTTGGTTTTCAATCAGATTTCAGGTAACGAAGACTTGAGTTCCAACATCGGTTAATCATAACTAAAGCATATATAAATCTTTTTGACTTTTATAAAGTTTATATTAAAAACACACCTAAAATCTTTTTGGCATTTTGAATATTTCAAATGTAAAGACTGAAAGCAGTAAATAAATATATACAGAGTTGCAGAAACTAAGAAAAGTAAATATATATAAACATTCTTTTTGCAAGTTTCGAGGGTAAGAGAATCATATCAGTGTACGGTCATGCCAAAACGCTCTTGTTGTTCTTTTAGTTAACATTTAGATAAGCATCCTATAACAATTATCGGTATTATTATCCACATAAGCTCAATTTATCAGATGTAATCATGGCGAGGGGATACGTTAAGGTATGATTTATACTTACCTACCGGTGTTCATCCACACCACGACACATTCCCGTATCAAGGTATGCATGAGAGTTCATCTTACTGGTGAGTATACCATTTATCATCTGTTTTGCCGTATATGAAAATGTGAGAAACTCACTTATTTTTGGATTGAAAACAAGCCCTATGTGATAGAAATTAGAATCACTTATTGATGAGGAACTTGATTTTCAGATGCATGAGGGCACAGGAGCAAGTCCGTGAACAGGTCAGTACAAACGTACAGCAAAGAGACGAACTTGACTCTCGGATACACTTATTTTGTGGACATGTGATTGTTGATCACTTATTGAGGTCGTATGCAGTATGTACACGTATGTATGATATCATGGAAGATCTAGACTTCGTCTCCGTTTGTTTTGGTAAAAGAAACAACCATGATTCCCAGATGATAAACAACATAAAGACCACATATCTCAGAACCTCGGCAATATCTCAAACGAAATTTCGGTACTAAGACCATATGCCAATGAGCGGTTCCCACCTGTTCTTCAGTCGATTTAGGTTTATATCACCCTGCACACTTTAAGATGATTGTGAGCCTACCGATACATCTTATATAGAGCTGCTTATCATTTTTCATTTTGCATTTCAGTATAAAGAGGTTTGGACAGACCACTGATGTACTATCATTTTCTCTTTTGCTCGCCAGGAAACTCATTTTTGTTTTTCTATTGTATTTGAGTTTTGAAATTTTTCGATGTTTTTGAATTTTTCAAATTTGGATTTACTCCCCCTAAAATCAACAAACTTACAATAATTTTAAAAACACAAAGATATTTACAAAAACGATTTTCCGATATCGGTTAACTCATGTTTTACCATAATGCCGTTTACCAAAATTAATTTAATCAGAAATGATTTATCAAATTTTGGAAAAATGAGTTGGCACGTTGGTACTCGGTGTGGACCATGACAACATTGACGAGTTTCATAGTGAAACAATCACGTGTGAGGTGATATTCGAGATCAACGTGTCTGGTCAAAGGGTGCTGTACGAGATGATAATAATTCATAAAGCACCTAAAATATCGACAAGGATAGGAGAGATTAGAAATTAAAAACTGTAATCCTGCAACTTGTTCGTGCATTGGCAGGAATCTAAGTGCTCTCCCAAAATGGATATCCACCAGGTGTGGATTTCAAGGTTGATTTTGCAGTTACTTCGATTTTCTGAAAAATCTCTTCACAGCAACAAGATCATAAACCTCTGGGTCCGGCTGGTCTTCCACATTGCACCAGCGAAGGTCTTTGTTTTTCTCTTTGAGAAGTAGTGCGGTTGTTTAATCCACGCCAAGGCATCCGCACACCAGGTTGGTTTGATCAACAAACACATTTTCTTCAATCACACCGTAGAGAAAAGTACACTACACGTTCATCTTGTGGACTTTGAACTTTTTGTGGAAGAAAAATCCATGAATCTTCAAAAGGTTTAGACGTGCTGCAGGCGCGTACATTTCATTTGAATCTATCCTGTTGACCCAATTAAAAACCATAACAACCAAGTTTTGGCACATTTTTCAAATTTTCGAATTTTTCAACTTCATTCAACCACATTCTTTCACCAACATATTCTTCTTTTCTTTTTCTCTCTCTCTCCATCAATGGCAACAATATTCTCCTAGATGTAACAATATTTCAGAGCCTTATGTCTCTGATCTTGTGCATGGACGCTCCACTATCAACAATTCTAAGACTATCAATAGTTCCTCCTGGAACATCCTGCACACTCATTCAGAGATTAGTTGGAGAGGGGGGACCCAAGCCTTCACAGACTTGGGTCATCCGTCATCATCGAGAATTGTAACATCCATTTCCCGATGATTCGGAATTGATGTAGCTCCCCCTGAAACAGTTACTGGTTTTGGTTTCCAAATCTGTTTTTGTTTTTCATTTTTAACTTCTAACTTAACAGACTGTGTTTGGATAACCTCTGGTTTTAAAACCTTTTCAATTTCTTTTCTTTGTTTCCTTTTCTGTTTCATTTCCCGTTGTTTAACAGGACGAGGGTCCTGTCTTGGTGAAACAGATCTTTTATGGTAACTGTTACCATGGGGGGCATCAACTTTTGCCTTTCCTTTCGTGAGATATGGACAATTTCTGACAATGTGCCCATACTCACCGCATTCGAAACATGATCTCCGCTCAACAAACCACAGAGTATCATAATTGTAAGAACTTGACGATGAACTTCGTGATCTTGAGGTACTTGGTCCTACATCACAACCGTTTATGTGTTGTGTGTAGTTGTTTTGACTGTTTCTTTTCAAAATTTTACTTTGTTTAAATAACTGGTATCACAAGGAAAATGGGGTCGAATAAACGAATTAAAGAAAAATCAGGAAATCCCTATATTAATCCTGTAAGACCCTAATTTGTAATTGACCAAAACGTCGCAGCGGAAATTCGTACCATAAAATTTCTTTCGTTTCAATCACCTTGACGCACTTAAATTCATTTTCAAGGTTAATTGTTTTACAATAAATACCTTTCATTATACTCATTTACAATAAGAAAACACAACCTAGCTTCACTCGGATACGTACTCAACAATCCCGTACAATCTATCTGGTGACTCGATCTTGGATCTCTCCTCTTCAATATGATAATCTGGCTCGAACAACCTGCACTCACCAAATACATACAAGACATTAATAGGTTATCAATATAAACGATACTTAGCCTTGGATTATTTCCGTTCCATTATTCCTTTACATTAAACGTTCCCTCTGTGTACCTCACCTTTGGTGAGCCTTCGTTACTGTACCTGCATTACACCTAAAACACCAGGTATACGAATAACAACGTAAAACTTAATCATGTTGAATGACTTACACACATACCTAAACTTCATACATATTATCTCCATACATACATATGTACACACATGCATACATACTTACTTACATACGTACTCACACACATACAAGCCAACCGACATGCATATCTACATATATATACGTCTACATCATTATATACGTATCGGCATATGCACATATCTACACCATTGCGTACAATCATGACATTATACATATATACATACGTACATACCTATCCACACCTAAGCATACACTTAATCTTATAAAAACGCAATTTAAAATAGTCATACGCAACTTAAAACGCGTTTAAGCGAGTTCCCAAGACAAAACGAGACACGAAAACAATTTTCGAAGAAACATAGCCCGTCGCGTCGCGCGACCCCCCGTCGCATGGCGCGACACCCTCAATTCGACAGAATGTGTGCAGCTGGTTGCTGCATATTCCCAGCACGATCTGGTTTCACGGAAACAAGCATAACTCTCTCGTTTTTGATCCGTTTTACCCGATTCTTTTTCCTATACGTCTGTAATTTAATTCTCCATCTAATGGAGTTAAAATCCAACACCCGACATAATAAAATTTCAGACTTTTAACTCTTCGGCTTATTATCCTCTTACCAAATTTCGACCCGTTCATGCATTCATCAACATAACTTGTTTGTTTTACCATAACCTCTTATAAACCTAATAATATCAGTGACGTCTATCATAAATTACTAAATTCTTGGATGTCTTGCATCCTCTTAACACATTATCGTTCATATGCTTATTTTGACCCGTTAAGGGTATTCACGCATTAATTGGTCTATGACTAACAAAACCATACTCCCCACTTCCATACTTGTCCAAAACATTACACTAATCGAATAACTTGTTTCTAAACTACTTTTAAGATCGTTTGCCCAAAATACCCATCAAGGGAATTTTGGTCAACTTTAATCCCATCATTTACGATGAAAGACTTCAACACATATTTGACCTCAAACATCATGTTTAATTAATTAAAATACTTTATTACTTAATCGAACTAAGAAGTGATTACGGAAATCACTTACCTTATGCGTCCGTGCTCGTATCCGATTCCTTGCCTCTTCTTGACCCGTTAACACCTCATGCTTGAGCCCGTCTCGACGTGATTCCTATGCTTTCATTTCATCGAAATCACGCTCTTATTAGCATACTCATTTGTACATGTTAACAATCATATCAATCGCATATTTCACACTTAACTTTCATTAGTTATTTCTAACAAACATAAAACATATAATCAACTTCATATCCTTTCAACTCATGTAATTCATCATGTAATCACAATTAACGCATATTAACATAACATGTACCAAACGACTTCCTATAATCCCACCTTTACGACAACGAGTCAAATCATGTTTCTTATACTTAGTTGACTCTCAAGAGTCAACTATTAACCATATTTAACTATCGACTTATCATCATATACTCGTAACATCATAGTCGACTATACGGACAACACTATATACATTTTATCATACGCTTAGTGTGTGTACTACCTTTTAAGCATAACGCACAACTAATTCATGCATAATTCTTCTAAACTCATACATAACCCATCAAAACCTACTACTAATCATCATGTATCATTCCCAAATAAACATCAACCATATCATCATCATATTTCTCCTAATTCATCTAACAAGAATTCATCATACCCACATAATACATCAATCTTTCAACAAGACTTTTACATAGGTGGTGATTCTAGTCATTATTTTCACCCTAACTAACGGGTTTCATCTCTAACCATCAAATTAACACAAACCATACGTACCACATGTTCTATACGATGATCCTAACCCTTGTACATGATTAATTTCATATTAACTCACGGATTTGAACATAACCCACTTCACACATGATCACAAATCTTAGATTTAAGACATACCTTATGATCCCCTCATGAAGGTGATCATTAATCCGTGTTCCTTCTTGAATTTAGGCTTCGATTCACCCTTTAATTTGGTGATTTAGTTGAATTAGGGTTTGGAGCTCTTGAGAGCACCTGAAGCTTCATGAACACGCACGTATGTGTGTGTGTATAGACCTTTTTAATTAGTTATAAACTTTCATCTGTTCCACTTTAGCCCCTCGGGTTTGCCTTTAAAACATAACGTGCACTACTTCCATCTTTTAATACTTTTGACCATACCCTTAACTAGGTTAAATAGCCTAGTTATTTATCCCATAATATAACACATAAGGACATATTGCGAATATATAACATTTGGATTTTTTTTTGGGGCGTTACAAATCCCTTGATCCTAGAAACAAGGATTTGAATCCGGTCTCCACCGTAACTTACGGTGGACACCGTAAGTTACGGTGGCCCCTGATTAAGAATCCCCCTACCGTAACTCAGTAGGCAGCTGGCATAAGGATTTCAGCCCCACCGTAACTTACGTTGTTACGGTGGGCACCGTAAGTTACGGTGGCCCCTGTATCAGCCCCTTCCAATTTTGCCATTTTTGACACGAAAACCTTCGTATCTTTCAATCCGCATATCCGTTTGACCTACCGTTTCTTCCTACATGATTGTAATTTGATCTTCCATCAAATGGAGTTAAAATCCAACATCCTACATAATAAATTTTGAGACTTCTAAACCTTCGACTCCTTGCCGTTTTACCGAATTTTAACCCGTTTATGCATTTTATCAAACAAACATATTTGTTTAATCCTTATTTCACATGCACCTCTTCAAATTAATGTTATCTACCATGTTAGGTTCTAATCACAAGTTTCTCACACAATTTAAATACGTTTTCGCTCGTATGCTTATTTTGACCCGTTAAGGGTATTTAAGCACTTTAGAACTTGAACTCGCTTTCATACATTTCTAGCATCTTATTCCTACATTTCTTATCAAGAAATCTTCCACCACAACTATGTGTGTTGGATTTAATGTGGATATCTATATGTTCCGAACTTTACCCCTCGGATTATCTTTTTTTATGGCAAAGACTCATATAAAGTCATTCGACCCAAGAATTTACATCTTTCACTATCTTTTCTTATTCTAAGCATTTATTTAATCATAAAACTCATTTCCGAACCTCTTGCAAGGGTCGTTCGTTCGAATTAGCTTACAAGGGCAATTTGGTCAATTTTCATCCTTTCTTTACTACAAAGGAACTTTTAAATACTTGTTTGACCCAAAATCCGACCTTTTAACTATAATCTTGTTTGTAAACCCATGTGCTTCTAAAATACCATAATCATAACTCAATTTATTCAGTTTACCTAAATGGTAACCGAATAACTATATTTTAACCTTGTCTAACTCTTATAGAATCTCAAGTTCTACATGATGAGTTGAATCATTATACATACCTGGCTCGGGTCAATATATTGACCCGTTTCAACACCTTGACTTAGTAGCCGCTAAGCAATAGCGATGTGCGTATCCATTTGATATTTATTCCTATAAATATGTAACTCGACAAACCATTAGTCGATATTGTCAAAGGGTGATAATTTCACCTTTTGACCCGTTTATTTACCTAATGATCTTCGTCACTTCAACTAAATGCCAATTTCATGTATTATGCTAATTTAAAGTCTACTAGCGAAAATACAAAATCAAGCATAACGTAACGGAATCGTAGTTATGTACCTTTTAAGCATCCTTTTCAAACGCGTATTTCCACCGGCTTGTCCACTTGATGATCCCGATTCCTCGCCTAAAGAGTTCAATTCGCAATCTGTTTAGAACCCTTTTTCAATCATGTATCACATAATTTGCTAAATCATCACAATCATGCGTTTTAACTTTAAATTTCAATTTCGAGCCTTCTTTGGGGCATTTTTACAAACACTTAACGGGCAGAATTTTACATCTTTTATTTTCTAATTCATGGCTTGCTACTTAGCCTTGATTAACATCAATTGAGCTATTACTTATAGAATTACACATCATATTTTTAGAAATCAGTTTCTATGCAACAATTTACACTAGATTAGCATTCTACACCCTAGTGTTCATCATTTTCTCACAAAACCCATGAATGACCTTCAATGTACTCATGAAATTTCCAGAATTTAGGCATGATTTCACATGTTATTGTCTAGGTTTCACTCCTAGACACTATATCATCCCTATTCTATCCAAATAGCAAACATGCAACATCAAATTTCAGATTTCCCAAATTCATGAGAACTTCAAACAGAGAATTAACATCAAATTTTACATACCTTACAACCCCCTTGCAATGGGGATCAGTAATCTATGCTCGATTTTCAATTTTAACTTGGTTTGAGCCTTCAATTTATGAGATTAGTGAGTTGTTAGGGTTTAGAGAGTGGGGGTCGCCCTCCTCCTCCTGTTGATCGAACCAGGCACCTAAATGGCGTGTTTGGTTTTTATTTTTATTAAAGTTAATAATATAAGTTTAGATTTTAACAACATAGGCCCCTCCACTTTTATTTAGTTTATAACTTGATATTTTGTTCTTTCATTTAATTACAAGACTTGTACTAGGTTATTTATTTCCTAGTTACTTTATCTTGTTCACAACCCGTTTTATTTTAAGTCCCGTTAAATCTCGGGCCTTTTATATACTTTGCTTTTTCAAAGTATTTCTCATCCTTTTAATAAATATTAGATTCATTTATTTAAATCCTAAAATTTACCGGGTAAGTTTTGCCACTAACTATATTTACCCGTCCTGTAGTATTAACGTGGTTCGATTACCAAACCCGTTTTCGGGGTGTTACAAATATAACAAGGTTTCCACTAAAACAAGAAGCAAAACATCATGATTATCAAGGTTTTGTAAAAAGTTTTTCACAAAAATGATTTTCAACAAGAACATAAACTGAAAGACACTTTTAAAAATTATCAAAACACAAGAAATCAACTTGGTTTTAACAAGGAATCGAGCCAAACGCTCTGATACCAATTGTAGGTCCACCCGGAGGATCGAGTCAACCTCTATTCTTGTTTTCCGACGAACCCGAGAGTGCGGAATCCAAACGGGTAAGTTAAACCAAGTTACGAACACGTAAGACACAAGATTCAATGATTAACACTCAATGTATTAATGCTATGAAACGGTTACAATGCGGTGTTTACAAATGGAATCTGTAAACTCTCAGTGTGTGTGTTTTTTACAGTGTGTTCGCTCTGAAATCTATTCAGACTTCTCTCTTGGTGTTATGTCTGTTTGCTGTGTTTATATACTAACATCATCGACGAAATCATGAAGTCGACGAACACTCAGCGACGAACATGCAAAGTCTCGATGAAATCACAGATTTCGTCTGGGGTCTTCGTCACATATGTGGGTCTTCGTCACATGGGAGTGTTCATCATCCAGGGAGTGCTCGTCATATGTTGGGCTTGGACCATGGGCTTCATCATGTTGGTCTTGGGCCATGGGTTACACAAACAGACAATACATAAACATAATCTAAGATGCAAACTGCACACACGCAGTTGCATTACATCAAACGTTACAAAGTAACTAGCATACCGAGTCAAGACAGGAGGATGTCTTGACTACGGCCTTCACTTCGTAGCCGAGTCGAACCGAGCCGAGCCGTATCCACATAATATCTATCAACAGTAACCATCTCGTCGCAGACACTAACTCTATCAGTTTTTCCTGTTAAGTCTAGGGGCATTTCATTCATTATACATGTTCGTCCATCATTCCCTGATTCTGAAAATTCTAAACATCTGATGATTCCAGTTATTATAAACAGATCCTCCGAGGTTTTTGAATTAATGGCGTTAACCATAACGCACTTGTTTACAAGAGAGTATTTTGTTTCTGGTAAGGGCAGTTCGGTTATGAGCTGGAATCAGACATATAATCGATGCTTTGTTTGTATGATTTTCATAACCCGGATGGTTTAGAATTAACTCGGATACCATTAGTTAACATTCGGCTTTGTATGTTATTGGATTCACAACTATTTCAATTCATAAATCCATGTATATATCTCTAGTCGAATAAAAAATGTTGGTTTGGTTAGGTTAGTTCAATTGATTATGCACATAAAACTATAACGATCCTTAAAATCAATTATAAAAAACATAACAACCAATAAGTTTATCATTCCGTTAAGTTATTTCAGTTCAAGTTTCTCAGTTATGTACTAGCATAATATATTCCATCTATATCTTGTAATATGTAAAGATATTTAGGGATATTTGATTGACTGTAACTTAGGCAATTGGTCAGCTGTGATTTGCTGTAACTTAGGCAGTTGGTTAGGACTTCTCTGTATTTATACCTCACCTTTATACAGCGAAAGATCATCGAAATATATTGACTTTAATGGTATCAGAGCCATAAGGTCTTAACACTAAAGAAATTATGTAGCTCCTTTGCCTCTTTGCTTCGTCGCCCCTGTTCTGGTTTCACCAGAATAGTTGTTTTTTTTTTCTCTTTTCCTTCCCCTTGTTTCACTCATGGCCGACAACAGCCACACCCGAGCCACGGCTGAACCAAAACAACTTCACCCGGTGTACTCCGTTGCCAATATCCAGAACAAAATTCTGGTGCTTGATGGGGTGAAAGTCACCTACTCTGCTTGGGTTAAGCTCTTTAAGCTCCACGCCAAGGGATACCACGTTCTGAATCACATCGACAGCACCGCCGGACCTGCAAAAGCTGACCCGACTTACGAGTCTTGGGTAGAGATCGATGCCATCATCCGACAACGGATCTATGGCACTCTTTCTGATGATCTCTTGGTTCGAATTTTGGATGCTGATTCCACCGCTAGATCTGCTTGGGAGAAGATTCAAGCCATCTTCATTAGTAACAAAAGTTCTCGTGCGGCAACTCTTGAACACGAGTTCACCAATCTTAGTTTGGCATCATGTGCCTCCATGGATGAATACTGCCAGTGTCTCAAAGATCTGGCGGAACAGTTTGGCGACGTTGATCACCCGGTTAACGAGTCACGACTCGTGTTGCAATTGGTTCGTGGTTTGCCACCGGAATTTAACACGGTTGCATCCCTCATCAACCAATCTGTGACTACTTGGGACAACGCTTGAAACATGATTCAGTTGGAACAACAGCGTCAAAATGCTTATCAAAACACTGCTCAATCGGTTCTGGTTGCATCCCACAACGGGCCTTCGGATCCGAACTCAGGTAATATTCCTATTGAACCAGTAGGAAATCGGGATGTGTATGGGAGACAACAGACACAAGGACTTGGCAGGGGACGCCATCGAGGTGGTCGTAACAACCGGGGAGGCAAAACTGCATACGCCTCATCGTCTGCTACTCAGCAAACTCAATCGGGTTATGGTACTGGCTATCCTGCACATCAAAACTGGGCCGGCCCATAATACAAACAGCGGGCTCCACCACCTTGTCCACACCCTACCCAGCCCACATCATGGGCCACTCCTTGGAACAACAAATCGGCCCAACCTCCTGCTACTTATACCCAGCCGGCGGTAAACATGGCTAGGCCACCGGGTTTCCCGCCTCCTCCAGGATCTGTTCCGGGCCATGTTGATGCGCTGAACCCTACTGAACTCGGGGCTGCACTCACCTCCAACCTCCAGACCAGACATGGAATATGGATACTGGCACTTCCGGTCATCTCACTAATGACCCGGGTAAGATCTCTTCTTACCTATCCTTGTCTAATAAAGTAATATTATAGTCGGTAATGGCCAAAAATTGCTTATTAAAGGGTCAGGATATGGCTTTCACAAAACTGGAAACCACACTTATCATCTTCCAAACATCATGCTCGCACCCAATGTTGTCAAAAATCTATTGTATGTGCGTCAATTTACACGAGATAATCTTGTTTCCATAGATTTTGACCCTTTTGGTTTTACCTTGAAGGATCTCAAGACTGGCAGGGCTCTTTCCCGGCACAATAGTTCGGGGGACTTGTATCCATTCATGTCTCCTAATCAAGCTACATCGTCATGTTTTCTCGCTTCATCCACAAATTGGCACAATAGACTCGGACATCCGGGCGTGCAAGTTTTAGATTTATTGTCAAGTAATCAAGACAAAACTAATGGTCTTTGTCATTCATGCCAAATTTCCAATAGTAAACGTCTACCGTTTTTTTATTCGAATTCTTTGACATTGGCACCATTTGATATCATTCATTGTGACTTGTGGAGATCGCCAATTTTAAGTAAATCAGGTTATAAATATTACATGGTTTTAATTGACAATTACACTCAATACGTTTGGGTGTACCCCCTAAAGTTTAAATCGGAAGCGTTTATAAACTTTGTCAAATTTCACAAACTAATGTTCACTCAATTCCATCGAAACATTAAGTCATTCCAATGTGACTTAGGGGGCGATTCGATAATAATGAGTTCAAAAACTTTGCCGATAATCATGGTCTTGTCTTCCGTTTTGCTTGTCCTCAAACTTCTTCACAAAATGGTAAAGCCGAAAGAATGATACGTCGGATAAATGATATAATCCGTGCTTTACTTCTTCATACGCAAAAAACAAGTTCTGATGTGAGATTTTGATAACTTTTGTGAAATTTTTGATAAAATCAACATCAAATCAATTTCTAATCGTTGTGTAACATTCAATTATGGTTGAATCGAGCTCCATAACTCTGATACCATTTGAAATTCTAGGATTCGAACTTGTTCTTCACAAACACAAAGAACACCACAAATTCAACCAACTCGGATCGATTAGTGAGTGGAATCGACTAATTGATCTATCAATTGTAAACACAATGATATAAATATCATCGATTTGTATTAATTTCACACGGATATAATTAGAAGATAAGGATTTGAATATCTAGGGTTCGAGGATTTCAAGAGAGAGAATCTAAGAAGTGTGTGAAAATGTAGTGGAAGGTTTATGAAAAAAATGCAAATGAGCCTCCTCTATAGTATGTATCATTTCCCCCAAACCCATTAAACATACTAGGCGTCTAGTAATCAAACTCTATACAAGTCGTATCTCGATATAAACAAGACTGAAATATTATCTAACTAAGATCTCTCAACTTATTGACACCTAAAATGCACTAACAATCTCCCCAATGATATTAACAACCAGAGATCTTTCAGTCTTGAGTTGTGATTGCTTCATCATTTTGGAACGTCAAACAAAAAAATTAAATAAAAAAAGCGAGAATCGTATAATGCACTTCTATGTAGTTTTAGACCATTTATAAATTTTATTGAGAAAGGAAGTTGATAAGTTGTTATATAAGTGTCTTAAGTATCAGAGTTAAAGCAACATGTACCAATGTTTATATAATTTCCATTGTTCGTTACTTTTAATTGGCTATGTATTTAACGATGCTGAACGGTTTGTATAAATCAAATATCATGTAATATTTATACTAAGATATGTATATGTGTATTACATATTGAAGTTTCTAATTCAAACCTGATAAAGATGGCTCATTACAAAACTGAATATGTTAACAAGACTATCGTGCAACTATATCAGATATTGAAGCATCGTTTCCTGAAGATTGAGAAGATCTTTGATTATAGTTTTCTGAGTCACTTGCTGCTACTACTGTAGCAGAACTACGCATGAAAAAAGCTGGCTCAGATGGTATTTGGAGGCTAAGCGATGAGCTATTAAGCATAAGAACAATCGAAGCCATTGTTGGCCTCTCAGCAACATTACTTTGGACACATAGCAAACCAATATGAATGGTTCTAATGATTTCGTCCAATGAATTGGATTCGACCATCAATGTAGGATCAATCATATTTGATGTAGTTTCCTGTCGCCAACTTTTCCATGCCTATAAAAAGAGTAGTCACATTATTAGGACCAAACTACAACCTATATGTTACACTGTAATTAGTCGGTAGTCATCACTTACATAGGTTAGAAGGAATTCTAATTTGTTGTCAATCTTAAAGTACTGGTTCTTTTGGCCTGTTATTATTTCAAGCACCAATACTCCAAAGCTAAAAACATCCAACTTCACTGAGAATTGACCATGCATAACATATTCTGGTGGCATATAACCACTATATGTGGTATTGAGAGCAAGAGAGTTACGAAAAATATTTTTTTGGAAAAAAGGCAATAAGAATTCATGATATTTATACACAGGCAGTGTACTTACTAAGTCCCAACAATTCGATTTGTGCATCCATGAGTTTCTTGGATGTTAAACAACCTTGCCATTCCAAAATCTGCAATTTTGGGGTTCATTTCTTCATCTAACAAAACATTACTAGCTTTCAAATCACGATGAATTATCCTCAAACGCGAGTCTTCATGAAGATAAAGAAGGCCACGAGCCACCCCTTTTATAATTTTGTTACGTTTATTCCAATCAAGCAATGCACACTTAGTTGGATCTATAACATACATGACCCAATATTAGTAAGAATATTTCAATCAAATATTTAATTAGAAATTAAGGTAAACAAGATATGGTACAACGTGAACATTATTATATACACTATCAACATACTGTACAAGTATACATAACATGTGAGGTCATGTTATATGTTAATTTTGGTGGCGTGCAATTGATCACTGTATTGAAATTGAAATGACATTACCAAAAATAAATTGATCAAGGCTTGCATTCGGCATGAACTCGTAGATGAGAAGTCTTTCGGTTCCTTCTAAACTAAAACCAAGGAACCTAACCAAATTACGATGTTGTAGCTTTGCAACAAGCATGACCTCATTCTTGAATTCATTTTCACCTTGTCCAGAGTCCTTTGACAACCTCTTCACTGCTATATCTTGTCCATTTTGAAGATTACCCTAATGTTTCAAATTTAATGTACATTTAAAATATGTTTTCACAAGTCAAAGCATTATAAAAAAAATATTGCATTTTATTTAGAAAAAGTGTATTGGCTTAACGTACGAAGCGTACGCAATATCAAATTCGCACATTATGTTAAAAAAATGAAAATCGCATATTAAAAAAAAGAAAATCACATATTAAGAAAAAATGAAAATCGCATGTTCAAAACAAAATGAAAATCGCATGTTCATAAAAAACCAAACTTCGCATTTTAGTAAAAAAAATTTCGCATGAATTTAAAAAATACCAAAATCGCATGTTATAAACCAATTTTCGCATGTTAATACTGAATCTCGTACGCTTTGTACATTAAGCCATATTGTACAATAAACAACCTCTTTTATTTATTACCTTGTACACCGACCCAAATCCACCTTCTCCAAGCTTATTGCTCTCAGAAAAGTCGTTGGTAGCTTCTTTTACCATTTCAAAGTTGTATTGAAGTGATTCAATTGTGCTTATATCCATAATATTATCTAGTTCATGAAGAAATACAATTAAAAATAAGATGAAGATATGTTAGATTTTTTTCTTTTCCAATATGAAGATGCTCAAGTGATCGATAAGTACACTACAAGATATAGTTTTGACCAACTTGTTATATCATCTTAAATAAATGGGCTTGATTTTAATAAAACTGTTATTTTGCTACTTATCCAAAAAAAAAAAAAAAAAAACAAAAAAAAAACTCAACTATAGGTTGATGTTCATTGCAAGTATAACCAAAAAACTAAACCATGGCGATTTTTAATAGAGTACGTCCCATTCACCATCCCATAATGTATTTTATCACGACTCAACAAAGAAGCACACATGAAAAAATATACCGCTTAAGATCATCTACAGGACCAATGAGGCAAGATATCAAATAAAAAACTTGAGGGCTAAAATCCTAACTTAATTTTTATCATGATTGTTCTATCCTAAGTCATAGATCAATATTGACTTAGAATGATGGCACAAAAATATGAGTTACATCATTTGTGTATGTATATTGGGTTTGATTGGTTTTTCTCTTGTCGTCACAGTCGTAGCTCATGTCACTATATATAGCTCCAAGATTTCTCTTTCTATGTTCAAAGTTCTAGGTCGCTCCTCTACCTTAACTGTTCGAACGTACCAGACTATGCGTTACAAGAAAGATGTAATATCATATAACTAGAGCATACTAAAAGAGCTTACAAAAAGTAATAAAAGAATTTGATAACTTAGCACAACGAAACATGATCAAATCTTTTGATGCGTGGATTGCAGAGTGAGAATCGAATTGTAGCCCACGAAAGCATATGAAAATTTCATCAAAATTATTTTACCATAAGCTTTGTGACGACAGGATATATGATACTTACTTATTAAAGTAATTTCTAAAGTTTTAATCTCACCTTTTTTAACCAGAATTTTCTTCCTCCTCAATATCAGGAGAATGCAGATGGATGCAATGACTATTGCACTAACAGTCAGAACAATGACCAAGATTACAGTCCGACTTGGTCTAGTTTTCTTACCTGTAAAAATTAATAGCCATGAAAGAGAATATGGAACTTTATTTAGAATAAATAAAATCAAGTAAATGATTAAGAAAATGCATGTAAAAGTATCATAAAATAATAATTGAATATTATGGCGTTACTTATGAAATTTAAACGAGCAACAAATCCAGGCAATTTGAGTCTCAAAAATAATCACTTTGAGCTCAAGTTGACCTGAAAACTTGAAGTTCGATTGATCCTTCACTTGGTTTTATTTATGGACCCTGATTAGTGATAAGTTTGTACCCACTCAAGAATCTATCACTTCCCCTCTTTATTTGTAATCCCATAATACTATACACAATGCTTTAAATGTTAAAGTGGTCCTTCTTGTCTGTATCATATCATCTATTCCACATTAGAAAAAAAAAAAAAAAAACAAGTAAGTTAAAAGAGTTTATGTTCATGTCAATTACCTCTTTCATTGAGTTTCAATGAATATAGATCGGTATTTTAAAAGTATTTGATGCATCAATGAATTTCATGAATAAATACTCATGAGTTCATCGCGAAGACAATTTGATGTGTTCTCCTTCAAAATATTATGTTTGGTCTCATGATTGCCTTTGGGTTTCTTTTATTTTGTTTTGTTTTTGTTTGCATTGTCTTCCAGACATCTCTTACCTCTTTCAATTTTGTATCTAAACTTTCATCCACATGGTGGTGGGTATAACTAATTTGGAAATATTCACCATTGAATACTATAGGTCACACTGATTTTGTAAATAGTGTATTCATTATTCACGGGTAACTGAATTTAGCTAAGTATTTGGTGGTTCTCATTTAAACAAAACTTTATATATGTGCGTGTAGACACAAAGTCGATCGATGGAGTTATGTTCTTAGCTGTAGTTAAAGCTAGGCAATAGATGGGTACAACCATCAGTATAGTGGGTTAGGGAGCCCATTATGGTTAGGTTAATTGTTATTAGTAAGGATTAACTTGCCAACAAATAACTAATCGCTACCCACTTCTCGTTTGTTTTCTATGTTGCAAGCTTCAGGCCGCTGCATACTCGTTACTTGTGGGGTGTGTATTGAGGCCACATGTGATCGTTGTGTGTATCAGGGATGTCTCCGAAAATTACAAATAAATCCATGTACACACATTTGTAATATATAATGGAAGGCTCTCACTATCTGCACACTCAGTTTGCCTATCTGCACACTTAGGGTTTAAGTACGCTGCGTATTGGTCAATACGCAGCGTATACGGTGACCAATACGCAGCGTATAGGGTTAACCCTATACGATGCGTATTGACCAATACGCAGCGTAGATAGACCATAGATCCCAATGTCTGATAACCAATCATTGCACAGAAAACAAGGTGTATATACGCTGCGTATTGGTCAATACGCAGCGTATATAAAAGTGCTGCAAATTTTGGGTCATTTTGGTAGGTTTGAAGTGTCAAATTTTTGCAAGGTTTATATACGCTGCGTATTGGTCAATACGCAGCGTATATAAAACAGCAGCAAATTTGCGTTCCTTTAGGTAGGTTTGCGTAGGTTTGAAGTGTCAAAATTTTTCCCGGTTTATATACTTATAATTATAATTATTATTATTTGTATTAACGTAACTTTTTTTTTTGCGTTTCATGTCTCTAACTGATTTGAAGAATTGGGTACAAGAAACGGGAAAGAAGTATGGTTACGTAATTGTTACCCGCCTATCAGGGACCGTTTTTGTAAATTTTTGAAACTTCAGGGATCGTTTTTGTAAATTTTCAAAACTTCAGGGACCGTTTTGTAAATTTTCGAAACTTCAGGGACCATTTTTGTAATTTTTCAAAACTTCAGGGACCAATTTTGTAAATTTTCGAAAAACCACGGACCATTTTTGTAAATTTACGAAACTTCAGGGACCATTTGGGTCAATTTTCGAAACTCTAGGGACCATTTTTGTAAAAAAATGAAACTTCAGGGACCAAAGTGTAAATATATCAAAAATCGGTTAAAAGGGTGTCTTCTTTAAAGAACCGGCCCTTGCATGGATCGAACTCGTGACCTATCGTTTAGAACCGCAACGCCTTAACCAGTTTATCCTCCGTCTCGGAGCTGTTAGAATATGAAACTTAATCCTTATATACACTAGTTAGGGTATACGCTTCGTATTGATCAATATGCATCGTAGATAGTGTTAGCCTATACGCTGCGTATGGATCAATACGCAGCGTATGTAAAACTGATTTGACACTGATGCGATGTTATCAGGCACGTGAATAAAGTAGAGTGTTGTCTTTTCATCTTCCATTCCATTTATCACTGCTTTCTTGGCTCGCTTCTTTCATTCGCATTTCATTTGTTCTTCAGTAAACAGTTTACACTCTAAACCAAAATCATTTATTCTGTTTTTTGCTCAATCTTGTTAAAATGTCATCATTTTGGACCGATAATTATTTCGGTCATCGTTATTCTAACGACACAAGGGGAGCAAATGATGCCAATGAGGAGGAGGAGGTTGTGTCTGGAGTCCCTGTTGATCAAAAAACACAGTTGCCAGACTTGAACAAGACTCCCACTCCACCTGTTGATGAACCAAATTACCCGGCGCATCAAGTGTATTAGGATTACGGATACGGGTATGAATCTCAATACGTGCAACAAAGTGGATACGGTGCTGAGAATGCACCTGTTGATGAACCATATTACCCGACGCAGCAATCGTATCCGGGTTACGGGGTATACGGGGGTGAAGGTGGATACGGATGTTACAGTGGATACGGGGGTGAAGGTGGATACGAGGGTGAAGGTGGATACAGTGGATACGGGGGTGAAGGTGGATACAGTGGATACGATAGATATGGGGGTGAAGGTGGTTACAGTGGATACGAAGAACATGGTGGATATGGTTATGAGCCCCGTAACACATCACTTTATGAGCCATCTACCCCGGGCAATCCGTTTCAAATAAATGAGGTATCACATTAAAATAGTTATTATTATTATTGTTAAAAATATTATAATTATAATTATAATAATTATTGTTATTGTTATTATTGTTAAAATACTATAATTATAATTGTTATTAATATTATTATTATTATTAACGTAACTTTTTTTTTAGCGTTTCATGTCTCTAACTGATTTGAAGAATTGGGTACAAGAAACGGGAAATGCGTATGGTTACGTAATTGTTACCAGCCGATCGAAAAATATTAGCGTTACTACTGGGAGGGTATGGCTTGTGTGCGACCGTAGTGGTGAGCACCGTAGTAAAGCAACAGTTAGGAAAGCTGGTAGCAAAAAAATCGGTTGCCCCTTTTCATTACTCGCCATCCGGGACGTGACGAATGACACGTGGGAGTTAAAAGTGGAAGACGCGAACCATAACCACGAACCTACGACGAGTCTGTTGGGCCACGCTTTTGTGCGAAGATTTACTGAAGCCGAATACAAGCTAGTGAAGCAGCTAACTGCTCAAAACATGGAGCCACGTATCATATTTCAAACCCTAAGAAAGCAGTTCCCCGACAGCCTGCATGTTCAGAAAGACGTGCAAAATGCGGTACAAAAAATTAGAGCGACAATAGTGGACGGAAAGACTCCTATGCAGGCACTGGAAAGCCTGCTGCATGACCACCGATTCATTTACGAAACCCGACAGGAACCCAAAACAGATGTCGTAACAGAGATTTTCTTTGTTCATCCTTATTCAATCACTATGTGGCGTGCATTCCCGCACGTGATGTTGATCGACGCGACCTACAAAACAAACCTCTATAACATGCCATTTGTCCAGGTTGTGGGTATGACGTCGACTGGGATGTCTTTTTGTATCGCACATGCCGTTATTTGTAAAGAACGAAGGGGTAACTACGTGTGGGTGCTTGAGCGGATCAAGTCAATATTGCATGAATGTATGATGCCGCGTGTGATAGTCACGGATAGGGAGCTTGCCCTAATTAACGCGTGTTCTAAAGTATTCCCGAACGCAACCAGGCTTCTATGCCTCTTTCACATCCAACAAAATATAGCTAGAAAGTGCAAGGAAGGGTTCGATAAAGAAGTTTGGGGGAAATTTATGTCGTACTGGCGGAGATTGTGCGAATCTTCTTCAGAGCCCATGTACAAGTACAACTTGGAGAAAATGTATAACCGACTCGTGGTTGCCAACCGAGAAAGTAAGTGTTCCTTCAACAAACGACTCACCCAATCTATTATATTTTACACACGCTTTTACATTTCATTATTTTATTTTTGCAGGTGTCTATGATTACGTCTACGAAAACTGGCTCAAAGACTATAAAGAAATGTTCGTTTATGCGTGGACCGATAAGTGTCGCAACTTTGGTCAGCGCACCACCAACAGAGTTGAGAGCCAGCACGCAAATTTAAAAAGATACATTACGCGCGGGAGTTCATTGGAGCGAATAGCAAGATGCGTCATTGATATAGTTGAAACTCAGTACGATGAAACACAAAAAAGTTTCACTGAGAGCATCGAAAAAACGATGAACCACCACAGACACCGACTGTTGGACAACCTACGTGGAAAGGTTTCCCATGAAGCACTTGATTCGCTGGCAAAAGAGCTACTGAGGAAGATGGAGGTGTTGCGGAAACTTAACGCATCATGTGGTTGCCATATGTGGCTTAGCTGTGGAACTGGTTCGGTTGTAAAGTCTGAAAAACCTAAAATGCGACAAAACAGTTCAACGAGTTCTAAAAAGAAGGAGACGCGGGATGATCAGGGTTTTCCATTAATGAAGGGGGACGAGCACTTGTTAAGCATTAAGATGTTTAAGAATCAAATTCCATCAGAGTTTCACTCTTACATATCGCGTATACAAGATGTGACCCCAGACGGTCATTGTGGGTACAGGTATGTGGCTGTCGGGTTAGGTTTTACGGAACACGCATGGCACCGTATTCGAAGTGATTTACTACTGGAGATTGACCATAACAAGCTGCGTTGGAAGCATATATTCGAAACATATAACGAAGGAGACTTTAAACGAATACGTAACAGCATCAAATGGAATTCAGTGAAAGGGTGCGGTCCAAGTCACTGGATGGAAATGCCCCAGGTAGGGCTTCTCGTAGCGCAAAGGTATAATATTGTCCTCCACGTACTAAGCATCGAATGGAGCACTACCATCTTCCCATTAGCGGATGCCCCACTAGATCCACGACCTCAAGCGATAACGCTCGTACATGTTGACGGGGGACACTTCATACATGCTAAGTTGGAAGGAGACTACCCCATGCCTTTAGCGACCCCGTTGTGGTTGACACATCGATCAATTGCTGCGGAACGGTGGGAAGAAATGTATAGACCGCGGTTACAGCACTACTACGAGTTAATCAATCCTAAAGCAGACTCAGACAAAGACAGAGAACCGAGTATAAATGATATCGAAGATTAACCGGAAACTTGTATTTTTGTAAATTGTAGATTTTTTTTTAATTTATAAAGTTTGTATCATTTTTGATTTTTATAATTCATAATTTTTGTATTATTTATCAAAGGAAAACACAAAAAAAAATGTAACTTTATATACGTTGCGTAGGGATCCCTACGCAGCGTATGTAGTGCAAAGGACAAAAAAGCCCCTGTTTTTGGCTTCGTATTGCCTCAACACAAGGGCAAAACAGTAAAATGAACATTGTTATGGGCAGCGTATGGATCCATACGCAGCGTATGTAAAAGGCGGACAGTTTCCCCCCAAACCAAAATTTCAAAACCTATATATGTTAAATTACTATTTTGCCCTTGTGTTTGGGGCAATACGAGGCTGATTATAAGGGTAAAAAGGTCATTTTACCACCTTTGTATACGCTGCGTATGGAACTCTACGCAGCGTCTTTAAATTTCAAGATTATTAATAATAACAACAACAACAACAACAACAATAATCATAATAATAATAATAATAATTACAATAACAATAACAATAATAAGAATAATAATAATAATAATAACAACAACAACAACAATAATAATAATAATAATAATAATAATAATAATAATAATAATGATAATACGCAGCTTATATAGGGGATGGTAAATGACCTTTTTACCCTTATTGTCAGCCTCGTATTGCCCCAAACAGAAGGGTAAAATGGTAAACTTATTATTCTTATACGCTTCGTAGGGCTCTCTACGCTTCGTAGAGGTACTGATTTAAATCAGGGAAATACCCACGCAGCTCTGTTCTTCCCCAAATCTCAAAAACAAACAAAGAAGAGAGCATACAAAGGCGACTGACAAAATCGACCGTATACGACACGAATTCGAAGTATAAAACAGGTATTTACTCAACCTATTTAAGTAATTTTGATTTTTTTTGTATTTTATCCGTAAATTAGATGTTTTTTAGGTAAGTTAGGGTTTGGTTAGTGATTGAACTTTCGTAAATTAGGGTTTGGTTAAGCATTGATTAGTGTAATGTGTAATGTGTAATGCAATTTGATAATGTGCAATTTGATACGAATGCTATTTGAAACCTGTATAATGTGTAATGCAATTTGATTCCTGTGTAATGTGTAATGCTATTTGTGTCAACTGTAATGGTCATTGCAGTTGACAGAACCATGGTTTTAAAAAACGTACGAGGCGTACAAAAACGTTCCTGAGGCGGCGCATATAGGTATCACAAATTAAAATTTGATAAGTTATAAATATGTTTTTATAAGAAAGCATATATGTATCACAAATTGAAATTTGATAAGTTATATTTAAAGAGCTGCAACGTTTCAATGGAAATCTTTGATATGTTTGAAATAAACGGAATTAGAACTTTGTTTTTAATATAAAATACATGTTCTTTGCAAAACTTTATGTTTAATCCGATTATATATTTTGTACACTGTAAATAGTTTAAATTGTTACTGATATAAACCTACATTTACTCCCATATTTAATGTTTACTTTTTATTGAAGTAGAAACTGTACTTGATTTATATTGATCTCTATGCTTAGGTTTAAACGGCTGTAAAAGCAGCCGCAAACGGCTGTGATTTCTCGCTGCTGTTTGGGGCGGCGTTTGCAGCAGTAAACGGGCGTTTAAACGGCTGCAAACGCAGCCCCAAACGGCAGCGATTTCACAGCCGTTTGCGGCTGCGTTTGCAGCCGTTTAAACGCCCGTTTACGGCTGCAAATGCGGCCGCAAACGCCTGCGATTTCGCAGCCGTTTGCGAAATGCAGCCGCAAACGGGTGTTTAAACGGCTGCAAACGCAGGTGCAAACGGCTGCGAAATCGCAGAAAACTGTTTTATATTAAAATACAGTAAACACTCGTTGGTTTATTTAATAATTTTTTTGGTTTTCAGGACGAGAAAGATGGATGCTGAAATGGAAATAGAAGAAATTAATCCGGAGCAGCCGCAGAAGCAGAAGCGTCCACCGGCGGATCCTCTGCTGAATCACGCGTATTTGGAGTTTCTTCCGGAGTCCGACGCTGCTCTCCGTTGCGACAAGCTTCGGAAGATGCACGTCGGTGCCCATTTTGCGGTTTCTTGGAAAACCCTCCGGGAGCTCGGGGCTAAAGATTTGGCGCGGGAGTTTGTTCCCCGTGATTTACCGTGGGATCGATTGTTTGAGCTTGCGTTTACGCCGAGCTACAGGGAGATACTGATCGAGTTCCTGTCGTCGTTCGAGTTTCATCCTCGTCGGCCAAATGAGGCTGTGGACCCCGCGCAGCCCCCTCCCCCGGCCGAGGTTTCGTTTCGCATGGCTGGCCAGGCGCGTTCTATGTCACTTGCAGAGTTTGCGGTGCATAGCGGTTTGTATACGGAGGCTGAGATCGCTACGGATCTATATACGAAGGTACGTTTAACACAAATTTTGTTTAGTTATTATTATTATTTTAATATATAAAATTTAAGATTTAATATTAATTTAACGTTTAATAAACATTCGTGTAAACAGGGGTTGGTAATTGTTGATAAACCCACGCTTTTAGGGTTTCGGGCTCTGATCGCGGACATCGGTCAGTGGGACCACCAACAATCCAAGGGGAGGGTTACGACGATTACGGATCCGCTCTACAGGTACGTTAGTTATTATTATTTTAATAATATTTATTATTATTTAAATAGAAAATATATTTTTTTAAACCTAAATTGTTTTTTTTTCTAAACAGACAACTGTTTTTTTTAAACAAATTTTTTTTTTAAACAGAATATTTTTTTAAACAGATTTTTTTTGACGATCTTAGTTTTGACGCTCGTAACGTTCGTACGGTCCTAACGAGCGTCGAAACTAAGTTCGGCGTTAAATTTTGTTTTTAGTATTTAGTCGAAGTCGAACCGTAAGGCGCGTAGGTCCCTAACGAGCGTCGAAACTAAGTTCATCGTTTTATATTTTAACGACGAACTTATTTCGACGCTCGTTAGGGACCCACGCGACTTACGGTTCGACATGGACTAAATAAAAAAAAATATAATTTAACGACGATAAAGAAATGTTTTGACGCTCGTAAGGCGCGTACGGGCCTAACGAGCATCGAAACTAAGTTCGTCGTTAATTTTTTTTTTATTATTTAGTCGAAGTAGAACCGTAAGGCGCGTAGGTCCCTAACGAGCGTTGAAATAAGTTTGTCGTTAAAATATAAAACGACGAACTTAGTTTCGACGCTAGTTAGGGACCTACGCGCCTTACGGTTCGACTTCGACTAAATAATAAAAAAATATATATTTTAACGACGAACTTAGTTTCGACGCTCGTTAGGCCCGTACGCGCCTTACGGACGACGTCGACTAAATAATATTTTTTTATTATTTAGTCGACGTCGTCCGTAAGGCGCGTACGGGGCTAACGAGCGTCGAAACTAAGTTCGTCTTTAAAATATATATATTTTTTTATTTAGTCGAAGTCGAACCGTAAGGCGCGTAGGTCTCTAACGAGCGTCGAAACTAAGTTCGTCGTTTTATATTTTAACGACGAACTTATTTCAACGCTCTTTAGGGACCTACGCGCCTTACGGACGACGTAAACTAAATAATAAAAAAATATAATTTAACGAAGATCTTAGTTTTGACGCTCGTAAGGCGCGTACGGGCCTAACGAGCGTCGAAACTAAGTTCGTAGTTAAATTTTTTTTTTTTTTATTATTTAGTCGAAGTCGAACCGTAAGGCGCGTAGGTCACTAACGAGCGTCGACAGAAAACTGTTTTTTTTTTTAAATAGAATTTTTTGTAAACTTAAATTGTTTCTTTTTTAACATAAAACTGCTTTTTTAAACAGAATTTTTTTAACAGAATTTTTTTAAGACTCTTTTTTAAACATATTTATTTTTTTAAACATAATTTTTTTTAATTATTTAGTCGAAGTCGAACCGTAAGGCGCGTAGGTCTCTAACGAGCGTCGAAACTAAGTTCGTCGTTTTATACTTTAACGACGAACTTAGTTTCGACGCTCGTTAGGCCTGTACGCGCCTTACGGACGACGTAGACTAAATAATAAAAAAATATAATTTAACGACGATCTTAGTCGATGTCGTCTGATTATTATTTACTGACTGGTTTCCTTTTGTGCAGGTATTTGCACAAAATGATTTCCACTTCGATCACTGCTCGAAACAAAAGCCGGGAGTGGTGCACCAGTGGTGATTTATTTTTCTTATATTGCCTCTTATACAAGAGGCCGTGCGCTCTCGCCTACGGGTTGGCGCAATACTTCGCCTCCGCGCATCATCGACAGGAGCGCGGACAGTTATTCGGCGGCGCCTACGTGACTAGGATAGCCGTTGCGTTGGGCTATCATCAGGAGACTGACCGCGACCATGTAGGCCCGCCGACACAGCCGAAGCGGATGGGGAAGAACGTTATATCCGGAATGCACGTTACCAAAGAATTCTCAGACGGGAAGCGGTTAAGCCGGACGACACGCAATATTAGCTTGAACAGCTGCCGGAACAGTTCCCTCTGGTATATCACCCGCGCGATCCGGAGCCGCCGGAGCCCCATGAGCCGGCCGTCGTCATTCCGCAGCCACCACCGCCGCGTGGACCACCAGGGGCGCCTCAGTTCCCACGCCATGTTTGGCCCGGTCCTGACCCATCACATCAGCGGCAGCTTCGGTTAGCTGAAAGGAACAATTATCTGTTGGAGTGGGTGGCTGCGGCGCTGCAGCAGCAGCGACAGCATGACGGGTTTCCTCCACTACCCGTCATTACGGATGTGGAATGGGATCAGCATCAGCAGCAGCAGTAGTATTTTATCGTTTTGTTATGTATGCACAAACTTTTCTTGTATATATCAAACTCTTGTATATTCTGAAAGGTTATATATATACTATGGTGTACATATAAAATTCTGGCAGGTTATATAACATGTTCTATTGTATAGATAAAGTTCTGGAAGTTTATATATAACAGGTTATTTAACAGGTTATTTAACATATTCTGTGTGCATATAAAATTCAGGAAGGTTATATACGTTGCGTATTGACCTATACGAAGCGTATATAAAGTCTTCATATATGCTGCGTATAGGTCAATACGCAGCGTATCACCTAACTAGTGTATATAAGGAATTAAGTTTCATATGCTAACAGCTCCGAGACGGAGGATAAACTGGTTAAGGCGTTGCGGTTCTAAACGATAGGTCACGAGTTCGATCCATACAAGGGCCGGTTCTTTAAAGAAGACCCCCTTTTTACAGATTTTTGATATATTTACACTTTGCTCCCTGAATTTTCAATTTTTACAAAAATGGTCCCTGAAGTTTCGTAAATTTACACAAATGGTACCTGGTGTTTCGAAAATTTACAAAAATGGTCCCTGAAGTTTCGAAAATTTACAAAACGGTCCCTGAAGTTTTGAAAATTGACAAAAATGGTCCCTGAAGTTTCAAAAATTTACAAAAATCGTCCCTGAAGTTTCAAAAATTTACAAAAAAAGGTCCCTGAATTTTCAAAAATTTACAAAAACGGTCCCTGATCGGCGGGTAACAGTTACGTAACCATACTTCTTTCCCGTTTCTTGTACCCAATTCTTCAAATCAGTTAGAGACATGAAACGCAAAAAAAAGTTACGTTAATAATAATAATTATAATTATATGTATATAAACCGGGAAAAAATTTGACACTTTAAACCTACCAAAAGGACCCCAAATTTGCAGTTGTTTTATATACGCTGTGTATTGACCTATACGCAGCGTATATAAACCTGGCAAAAATTTGACACTTCAAACCTACCAAAATGACCCCAAATTTGCAGCTGTTGTATATACGCTGCGTATTGGTCAATACGCAGCGTATAAACACCTTGTTTTCTGTGCAATGATTGGTTATCAGGCACTGAGATCTATGTCTATCTACGCTGCGTATAGATCAATACGCAGCGTATAGGGATAACCCTATACGCTGCGTATTGACTAATACGCAGCGTAGATAAACCCTAATTTTGCTAGGATTTGGTGTGCCAATAGGCACAGTGTAATGGAAACCAAGTTTTGATTGTCAAAGGTGTTTGGGTCTGTTCTTACAAATGGTAAAACTTTAAAGTGCGGTATTTAGCATTTAAAAATTATAAAAAGGATAACTACATATAACTTATTAAAAAATTAAGTTAAATGATAAAATGAAATGTTGTTAAAAAAATTAAAACACATTAAAAATTTGCAACATCCACCAATCTTGCAAATTATACTTTGCATAGAATCGGTTGAGTAAAACTAGAAATAAAAATAAAAATTAAAACGTAACAAGTTTATAGGGTGAGAAGGGTTTTTTTTTTTTTTTTTTAATTTTATGCATTCATTGCAGTTTTTATAAACGTTTAGGGGTGAATCCATACGTACCTGGTGGCGATGTAACACGCGGAGATGGCTGTAAACTTGGTGGTGGCGGAAGAATTGCTGAGTTAATAGAAAATTCATAAGTTTCATACCTTACATTACAACGTGCCATAAGAACTAGTACACCATATCTCCCATCACAACACAATGACATCTGATTAATTGCATATTCCAAACAATCATTGCACTCGAGCTCCGATAAACTTGGAACACACTGCGTAAGGCCGTAAAGCGTGTTCGAACCAGGCCCGCTTGTGTCCTCCATAGCAAACTTCAGCAACGAATTCCCAGCAGCCGCTTCGCTTCTCAACTTGCTCATAAACGGTTGGAGAACACCATTGAATTGCTCCTTATCAGAAAAGGTATTAGTGTTTTGCATGCGGTATATATCTCTAGCCATATCATTGTTTCCCAGTATACTGGCATTAGAGTACTTCAATAAACAAAATTCATAATATATAACAGCTTCTGTTTGGTTATGACAAACTACTCTTAGCCGAAAAATAGCGTCCCTTAAACAACTTTGGCACATGTTTCGCTCCACGTCGCCACGGCAAAGGCAGATTGCGTTGGCTCTATCGGTTCCTTGACCGGCTGAAGAGTTATAATAACCGAAGCCTGAGTTGGTGGTCTGGAGAGAGGACAAAGCCGCATCAAGATTCCTACTGTACGTGCTATTGGCGATATAAGTAGTCTCGTTTTGACACTTTATGAATGGGTATGGAGGTTGGGCTTTGATGAGAAAGTTTATTAGATACATGAATATTAGAGAGAATAATAGAAGTGCTTTTCTGGTGACAATTATTTTCATGTTTGTCACTCTTTTGGGGGAGATTGAGATCCTGACTACGGTGTATAAGATAATAGAGGCAAGAAAATGTTGGGATGCTACTTGTGCAAAATTTATATATATTAAAGTTGTTTTAATGAAGGTTGATGTGATATGTTGACCCATACTATTCAAAATCTAGGTATACCATCTCTACTCTTCTTCATTACTTAGTAATGCATTCAATCCTCATAAACTAAGTTAGAAGGCTTGTTAAGTTTGCTTAAAAAAACCAGTTTACCTCTATTTAAAAAAAAAATAAACAGAAAAGAGTAAGACTACCCTCCCCTTTTCTAGCAATGCCTTCGGCAATCAAGGCTCACAGCCTCCTCAGCACGCTGCCTTGTTATCTTACACACTTTATTAGATGACGATGCTAACTAATCTTTTAAGTATTATAACAATTTGTTCGTCGCAAGTGTGTCGCAAGTTGCTGCGCATTTTCGACGCAGTGCTTAGAATTAGCATTTGTGTAGCTATTGTGTAGCAAATTCGACTAAAAAGTATGGTTTTTCTTTTCAAAGGAAATGTGTTGCAAATATGTCGGAATTTGCTACGCATTTTTTTTTTTGCGTAAAATGACCAGTTTTCTAGTAGTGGCTTAATCTGATTCGGTAGACACACTCCAAGGATTTAAACCTAGCGACACCTGTATTTAGAGTTATGGCGACGGCATCTCATCATTATAGGTTGTTTTTACATATCCCGACAAGTCGTCGCTATAGGGTTTGTCGCCAAAGGTTAATACGCATATGTTCTCAAATGTCATTGCTATAGATGTTGTTGCGATATATATCTATTAAACAAATTTAATCTAAATGTTGTGGACATGCTGTCGCTAAGAACTTGTAGTAGGATTTTCTTTGGAACATGTAGAACGACAACACGTCGTTGCAAGAGATAAAAAATGAATTTTGAATCAAAATTTATTTATTAACTATGCCGACAATAGGGACTAGTCAAAATTTTATGAAACACATAGAGCGTCGACATGTCATCGCTACAGGGCTTGCACGATTATAATATGTTTTCTTAAGTTTTTTTTCTAGCTATTTAACCCACATACAAATTTAACGAAAGTTACATCAGTAATACAAATTAAATGAAAATAGCTAATTATCTTTGCCATCACTACTTGGATTATTTTTTGAAACTTGTTTCGCATTAATTTGTTCCATTTTTTTGTCAAAGTCTCATTTAATGTCTTGTTGCATTATTTTCGCCATTATTGGTTGAGTTGTTCTTGGAGTTCTTGTGCAAGTTGTTATTGCATTTATTGTTTCATTTGTTGTTGTCAATTATTGTTGTTGCTCACGGTCAATATTTTGAAACCTTTTGAGATCGAAAATAAGTAATTAGAAAACATCTAAAAGTTATGAAGTTGAAAATACTTGAAATACACATACAAATCCTATTTGGATTGCAATGGGGAGGTTCTTTACCACCGCCTCCCGGCCCTCCCCCGTGTGATCATCTTGCAACATCTACCATTACTTTAAAAAGTTGAGCTACCCTCTATTGACGATATTTCGTCGCCACAAGCAAATACTATTTTCGTCGCTATAGATGTCGTGGGCATATGGTCAAATTCTTGTAGTGCTCATGGTATTAGCAGTGATGAATATTTTTTTTCAAAACCCTACATGATGAATTACTTTCAAATATATGATGATATTTTCATGATTGTTCTTTGTATGTTGTATTACATTTGATAGAAAAGCATAATCGAAGTCAAAGTGGGTATAGTGTTAGTTTGGTGCTTTGTTTTCTTATTAAATAAACTTCAGGTGGCTTTTGAGCTGTTACAATTAGTTGACCTTATTACATCCCTGGACACATCTATGTTACCCCATGTATATGGATTTGCCACACACCATGTAAATGGGTTAAACATTGTACCAGGTGAGGGTATACTGCACCATGTCCCGCAATGCATTAGACCTTTTAAAAGTGTGCTTCTTTTGAGAAGATTAAATAGCAATAGTGTAACAATTTAGTAAGAATAATAAGATTCTTAATTTTACAGCATATTTCAAAATAAATAATGAACTATATAAGGGGTAGGGGCGCTCCACTTTCCATCACTCACCACACCCAATCAGGTTCCGCCATGTAATCGAACTTGGTTCCATCACTAGTGATGGATTTTAGTGGGGGTGCCCATCACTCACCACACCCATGATATCATGCGAAGGAGAAGGAAGCAGGGATGTTTGGGAAGACATCTTCACACATTGTCACCACCATGAGTTATCAAGTTCACGCGTGATGGTCATTGGCGGCGGTGTATCACGCTAGCTCACGCGTGGTCTTTGGGCCACAATGTATTATTGTGGAAAGTATTTTCTCATTATGGCCATCCCGATTTCATGCCTTAATTTATGGCTAGAATTATTTGTTTCCTTTTCCTTGTTCTTGTATCTAGTATTTAAGTTATGTATTGGAGCCTTGGTGATATACAACAAAAATTACAATATTCAATATCTGTTTATATGGTATCAGAGCAGGTAATATATTGCTCTACCATCAAACCCTAACATCTTCGACCGCCAAGAACAATGGCCGGAGAAGATGACTCCACGACAGCCAAAACTCCAAACCAAAACCAAAATATCCACCACTTCTCTCCGCACTATCTCCACCCCTCCGAAAGCCCCTTGACGGAAAACTTTGCGGGTAACGTTAGACGCGAAGGTAAGTGGATTGTTGATTCGGGTGCTTCAGAGCACATAACACACAGGCAGGAATGGATTGAAAATAAAGTGAGAACTTTGAATGAAAAGCCGGTCACTATTCCTAACGGACTGCACGTTCCCGTAGAAGGAAGAGGGACTTGCACTTTACCAAATGGCCTAAAAATTGAGAATGTTTTGCACGTTCCAAAATTCACGTGTAATCTCTTGTCGGTTAGTCGGTTGGCACAGGACCTACAATGTACAGTAACATTTTTCCCAACCTTTTGTGTGATGCAGGATTTAGCAACGAGGAGGTTGATTGGAGCGGGTAAATACACGGATGGTCTTTACGAGATGGACATGGTGGGTAGTGAAAGGAAGGCGTTGATGGTAACTATGGATACATGGCACAGGCGTTTGGGGCACGCTTCACGTGAGAAACTTTCTCGCTTTGACTTTATTGAATTTCCTTCAAAAACTGGTATGTCGTTTTGTGATTCTTGTGTTAAAGCAAAACATAAGAGATTGCCGGTTCCTATTAGTTCTATTAAAACCAAAGGTTGTTTTGAGCTTTTGCATTGTGATATATGGGGGAAGTATAGAACGCCTTCACTCACTCAAGCAAGATACTTTCTCACCATTGTCGATGATTATAGCAGGGGTGTTTGGGTATTCTTGTTGAAACATAAGAATGAAGCAAGTGATTGTGTTATTTACTTTCATCAATACATCAAGACCCAATTTTCAAGGCTAGTCAAACGTATTCGGTGTGACAATGGAGGAGAGTTTACCTCTAATCGCATGAACAAGTTTTATGCCGAAAATGGCATCATCCTTGAAACCACATGTCCACACACGCCTCAACAAAACGGTGTTGTTGAGAGAAAGCATCGCCATCTTCTCGAAACAGGACATTCTATCAGATTTGAGGCCAACCTACCAAAGAGATTTTGGGGTGAGTGCGTCTTAACCGCTGCTCACATTATCAATCGTCTTCCCTCCAAAGTCATAGGCAACAAGACGCCATATGAAATGATCCACAACAAAAAGCCAAATTTTGATCTTTTAAGGGTGTTTGGGTGTCTCGCCTACTATAGAAACACCGACACGAATGGTGACAAGCTCGAAGAAAGGGGGAAGCCAGGGGTATTTCTCGGTTATCCGGGCGGAACAAAAGGATACAAAATATTTGATGTACAAAGGGGTAAAATCATTGGTTCAAGAGATGTCAAGTTTGTTGCGAACATCTTTCCTTACAAAGGTGGCCAACAAGACCACGTGTCAAAAGACGATGGTGTTTTTAGGTTTCCACCTTGGTACTATGGAGACCACAATGAAGAATGCAATATTAATCAAACACCAACTTCCGCTACAGACAACGAAAATGAGAACAATGATGAGTCACAAGTGACTGAGCAAAATGTGGTTGAGAATGACATGGATCCAATCGGTCCCATTAATCCCGAAAATAATGAGGCCCAGCAACCAAACCCTCCCGACATGGGGGCCGAGGCCCAGCAACCCAACGATATCGAGGTCGAGGCCCAGCAACCCAACGAGGCCGAACCTCTTGAACGACAGCCGAGAGAAAGAAGGGAACGTGCTAGATTGAAACGACTAGATGGGTATGATGTCTCACTACCACCGTCCCTCGACCATGCCGTACCTGCTTCTGATCAACGCTCCTCTACGGTACATTCCATGTCCAACTATGTTTGCTATAATAATTTTTCACATTCTCACAAGGCCTTCTTATCAGCCATCGACAAAACCGATGAGCCAAGAACCTTTAAACAAGCAGTGCAGAATGAAAACTGGAAGGTAGCTATGAAACGAGAAATAGAGGCACTTGAAATGAACGGAACGTGGACTCTTGAAGACTTGCCGAAAGGTAAGAGGGCCATCGATTCCAAGTGGGTTTACAAGGTTAAGTACAAGCCCAATGGAGACATTGAAAGATACAAAGCCCGCTTGGTTGCTAAAGGTTTCACACAAATGGAAGGGATCGATTTTCATGACACGTTTGCTCCGGTTGCCAAGTTGGTTACTGTTCGAACCATTTTGGCAGTCGCAGTTAAACGAAACTGGATGGTTCATCAATTGGACGTGAATAATGCATTCCTGCATGGTGATTTGAATAAGGAGGTGTACATGAAGATACCTCAAGGTTTTGATAAAGGAAAGGAGAACAAAGGGTGTCGGCTAAGAAAGTCTCTTTATGGGCTCAAACAGGAGTCGAGAAATTGGTATCATAAGTTCACCACAGCACTTGTCGAAGCCGGTTTTAGACAGTCAAAGGCGGACCATTCCTTATTTATTTTCAGGAGGAGGGAAATATATGTTGCAGTCTTAATCTACGTTGATGACGTGATTTTGGTTGGCAATGATGCTACGAGAATGAGCGAAATAAAATTGTTTCTAAATGAACGTTTCAGCATAAAAGATCTTGGAAATCTTAAGTATTTTTTAGGGATCGAGGTCGCTCGAACGGAAGAAGGTATGGTACTTAATCAAAGGAAGTACACTCTCGACATTATTGAAGATGCTGGTATGCTTGGATGCCGGCCGAGTCCGATACCTATGGAACAAAATCTAAAGTTAGAAGCAGGAAAGGAGGCAGATCGGGTTGATCCAAGTCATTATCGGCGACTTGTCGGGAGGTTGCTCTATCTTCCGGCCACCCGTCCCGATATTGCCCATTCGGTTAGTATCCTAAGCCAGTTTGTGGCGGATCCTCGTACAAGTCATCTCGAAGCCGCTACAAGGGTCGTTAGATATTTGAAGGCAACCGCTGGGCAAGGTATCCTATTACCGAAGACAGGGGAAACAATCTCGTGGCCTATACCGATTCCGACTGGTTAGGTTGTCCTTTCACTAGAAGGTCAAGAACCGGGTGCCTTCTTCTCCTCGGGGGTGGTCCCGTTTCTTGGAAGTCAAAGAAGCAGTCGGTCGTATCTCGATCCTCTGCTGAAGCCGAATATAGAGCCATGGCCACAACAGTTAGTGAAATCCTTTGGCTGCGATGGCTCCTCAGTGATCTCAACACTCCTCAAACAGCTCCAACTACCGTCTTCTGTGACAACATTGCAGTCAAACACATTGCAAATAACCCGATTTTCCACGAGCGTACTAAACATGTCGAAATGGATTGTTATTTTGTCCGCGAACGTGTCGAGTCGAAGGAAGTTGAACCGGTTTACATCAACACCAACCATCAAGTGGCGGACTTGTTTACCAAGGCTCTCGAATCGAAACAGTTGAAGGTTTTACTTGGCAAGTTGGGCGTTCGGAATCTTCACGCTCCAACTTGAGGGGGAATATTATTGTGGAAAGTATTTTCTCTTTATGGCCATCCCGATTTCATGCCTTAGTTTATGGCTAGAATTATTTGTTTCCTTTTCCTTGTTCTTGTATCTAGTATTTAAGTTCTGTATTGGAGCCTTGGTGATATACAACAAAAATTACAATATTCAATATCTGTTTATACAACGCGGCGCCCCGACCCCCTAAAAGAAATAGATATAATTCCTGTGATGATAAAAGTTTTAGGTTTAAATATATGATAAGAAAATGTCTGAGTTATTGTTTTGAAAAACAATAATTCGGAACTTTGTATGCTAATTAATTAGGACTTTTGAAAAATTCAAAAAAGAATCAGCTTGTGGCCTTGAGAACATGCTAACACCATGCGTAGTGGAAGACACAAATAATGCCCCCACCTTTTAGCGTTTTGCGCCATGTGACAGTCTAGTTAGCAATGGGGTATTATGGGGTGTTTTTCTAAAATGGATGTAGTGAGGATGTGAACATTGTGTGACATTATGTTAAAAGGGGTGTAATAGAATTAAATAAAAAAACCATCAAAAAAATGTCATTGGTCATAATTTGAAAATGGGCAAGATTGGAGCGTTTTTTAAAGCACGCATGGGGGAATTTTTTTGAAAAAAAAAACGCCCAAGGGGGCGGGTGTGGGGCGTGAGGGGGGCGTTTTATTGAGAAAATGCCAAAAAACCCCCACTATGGATGGTCTAACAAAGTAAAGCCATACCGTTCCAGTTGAGATCTCAAAAGTCGAAACAATATGGACTTTTATGGGCGTTAGACCAGATGGTGATGGCGTGGGAAATGGTGGCATGGGGCTTCCCCAACGCTGGCATACTGCCCCGAATTAAGGCGTGGCATGGCGTGGAGGAGGTGGTGTGGGTTTCTTAATTGGGCGTAGGAGTGGATGGTGATGACGTGGTTGGAGTTGATTGGGAGGTCAAACTAGCCGTCTAACGGCTAGAATTTTATAAAAAAATTTCCAAAAAAACCATATATATTAACCCTCTACAAGTTATTTCTCTATATACATACAACCTATCCAAACTATTTCTCCATCCTAACACATTCTTTTACTCCTAATTTTACCATTTTCTAAAAAAAATGCAAGCCTTAAGTTCATCATCTTCATTGTCATCATCTTCGCTTGAAAAACTTCTTTTATTTTCATCAACAACCCGCTACAACTTATTTCTCCATACACATACAAACTATCCAAACTATTTCTCCATACAAACACATTCTTTCACTCTTAATTTTATCAGTCACAAAAAAAAAAAAAAAAAAACTTTAAGTTCATCGTCTTCATGGTCATCATCTTCGCTTGAATAAATTCTTTTATTTTCATCATCATATGACGATGGACCGGAGCTAATAATATCATCCATTCAGAAAGTCGTTTAAACTATATTTGAAGATGAAGGGACCTCACAACCCAAAATGAGGAAATATATAATACACGATCAGATCGCTACACATGAGTTATTAGTAAATGATTATTTTCCACCCAACCCACGATGAAAGGATTTTAAGTGCCATTATCGTATGAGCCAAGATTTATTTCTAATAATAACTAATATTTCTACTAATAACAAACTATTTACAATATACATATGAATTTTTCCAACAAAAACCCGATGCGTGTGTGAATATAGGAATAAGCTCGTTGCAAAAAGTCATGGCCGCAATTAGACAATTGGCTTATGGCACTAGTTCTGACATAATGGATGACTATTAAAAAATGTCGGAACAAGTGGCGAGGGAATGTCTTCGTTATTTTTATGAGTATGTCATTCGACTATCCTTAAAAAAATATTCGAGAAAACCTATGTTTAGTGAAATACAACAAATTTGGAAGAGTCATGAAGATCGACATGGTTCCCCTAGGATGGTCGGTAGTCAGATTATATAAAATAGGAGTGGAAAGTTTGTCCAACTACGTGACGCGGCCAACACATTAGTGGATATCATAAAAAACCGACTTGACTCGGTTGCATCACAAGATCTTTGGTTTTGGCATGCATTCTTTGGTGTGGCTACTTCGAATAACGATTTAAATACTCTTAATCAGTCACCCATTTTCAACAACTATATAAACGATGTTGGACAAGGGGATTCCTTTTTATTTTTATTTTCTTGTAAACGGAGTGGAGTACAAGTATGGTTATTATCAAACGGATGGAATTTGCCCTTAATATGTTACTTTTGTAAAATGAATTACACGGGGTACAACTAAAAGAGAAAGAAGCTTAGGTGCTGTTTGTTTTTCCTAAGAAGAGCTTCCTGACCTCTTTTGTCTGCACGGCGCAGACCATGCGCAGACCTTTTGTTTTGCAGAATGTTTGTTTTTCAGAAGAGATTTCATTTAAAAAGATCTGCGCGTCCTCTTCCCTAAACAGATGTGGACCTCCCACTTCCAACCACTTCAAACCTCTTCTCACAAAAACACAAAACAAAACCCCAACACCTCTCCTCCACCCCTCACTACTACAAAAACAGGCATCAGCTACGGAGTTTTGCTACGGAAAAAAGTGGTGGCAGATTTTGCTACGACTTAGCTACGGATTAGCTACGAACACATTTTGCTACGAATTAGCTACCGGTTAGCTACGAACTTCCGTCGCAAATGAATTTCGGAGCAAAACTCGTAGCAAATCCGTAGCAAAAGTGACAAAATTAATATAAATCAAATAACGTAGCAAAACCGGTAGCAAAATCCGTAGCAAATCCGTGGGTAATTTTGCTACGGAAAAATGGTGGCAAATTTTGCTACGAGTTTGCTACGGATTAGCTACGAGCATAATTTGCTACGAATTAGCTACGAAATTCCGTCGCAAATGCATTTCGTAGCAAAACTCATAGCAAATTCGTAGCAAAATTGATGACATTAATATAAATCAAATAACGTAGCAAAACCGGTAGCAAAATCCGTAGCAAAACCATGAAAATTTTGCTACGGAAAAAAATGGTGGCAAATTTTACTACGAGTTTGCTACGGATTAGCTACGGGCATATTTTGCTACGACGAATTAGCTACGAAATTCCGTCGCAAATGAATTTCGTAGCAAAACTCATAGCAAATCCGTAGCAAAATTGATGAATTTAATATAAATCATATAACGTAGCAAAACCGGTAGCAAAACCCGTAGCAAAACCATGAAAATTTTGCTACGGAAAAAAATGGTGGCAAATTTTGCTACGAGTTTGCTACATATTTTGCTACGAATTAGCTACGAAATTCCGTCGCAAATGAATTTCGTAGCAAAACTCATAGCAAATCCGTTGCAAAATTGATGAAATAATTAATAATATATACTATAGCAAAATCATAAAAAATAATTAATAATATATACTATACAAAAATCAAAATCAAAAATATTAATTACTTAAAAATAGTTAAAAAAAGGTCAATTTTACACGGTTCGAATCGGTCACCAACAAGACTCGAACCCGCGCCCCTCGAACACACATACATGAATAACCGGCTGGACTACCACCATCGTTGTTCATATCTCAGATTTATGTTATATATATATATATATATATATATATACACTTTAGAAATATAAAATATATATATTTAAACCTGCATATCCGCGCTGTTGACCGGACTTCGACAAACCCCGATGTTTACATATTGATACATTTATTAAAATTATAAAACCCTTCAAAATTATTTATAAAACAATTTTTATAAATTTAAAACAGTTTAATCTTTAAAAATTCATATTAAATAAAATATTTCGAATTTAAATCTGAAAATTTTATGATAATTATTTTGAATGTTAATTTTTATAAAAATAAATTTATTACTGATATTTTTAAATAATAGCACTTCGAAATCAAGTGGCTTTACTAGAAGAGAAATTGAAACAAAGCAATGAGAACTCGAAAAAAATGTTGATGTTCATGAGCTCAAAGTTTCCGGACTTATATGTTTGACTGTTAACTTTATTAAAGTTTAGAATTAACATGCTATAAGGCTATAGGGTGTGGATGGAGCCCCATGGGGCTTTATAGGTGCCACATAGGATCCACGTGTACGATGGAGCCCCTCTTTAACATGGAGGGTGTGGTGAGGGGCGCTATAGAGAAAAAAAAAACAAATTTGATTGGTGCAAACAAGTGGGCCCCAGCTGATAACCCCCCCTCTCTCGCCATCTCTCGCCATCATGTTGGCGGAAGCTTGATGGCGCCCCCTCCTTAACATGGAGGGTGCGGTGATGGAGCCCCTAGGGGCGCTATAGAGGCTGAGGTGCGGGATGGCGCCCCCTACACCCCATAGCCTAAGGTCTGCTCAGTTCGGTTCGACTTGGTTGGCTCGGATTATTTTTAATATATATATATATATCTAGGGGGCCGCTAGAATGAGAACCACCCCGAGTTATGAGAACCGCGAGAACCACACCATCCGGGGCGAGGTGGACCAAAATTTTTTTTTTACAACTAGATGTTTATATTTTAAACACATTCGTAAAAAAAAATTTTAAAAAAAATGTCGTGTGGGTAGTTTTTTACACCCAAAGTTTGGTGAACAAAAAAAACAAAAAACACCAAACTTTGGGTGTAAAAAACTACCCACACGACATTGTTTTTTTAAATTTTTTTTTTTTACGAATGTGTTTAAAATATAAACATCTAGTTGTAAAAAAAAAATTTGGTCCACCTCGCCCCGGATGGTGTGGTTCTCGCGGTTCTCATAACTCGGGGTGACTCTTATTCTAGCGGTCCCCTACTATATATCTATTACTATATATAATGTAATGCATAAGGTACAACACATCAAAGCTACAACTCATAAAGCTTCTAAAACACAACCAATAGAAATGCAGCACAGGGATTATGATCCACACCGTCTATTCCAATCCCCATTGACACTTGAAAGATAATCTTGAACCATCAAAAGGGCTCATATTCTCAAAACTTTTAACACAAAACCAGACAAACACATCTTACCCACAAGTCCCTGCTCTCTCCCTCTCGATTCCTTCGCCGGCGAATTATAGAGAGGAGCCGGCTAGACTCTCCGACAACACCTACCCCCTCGTCTGTCTCAAAATCCGACGATCGGAGATATTTCCGACAACCACAGAGAACCGGCGCTGCTGGTGGTTCTCTCCGACGGGCGAGACACCCCCCCTTCTGTCTTCTGCTTATCGGCAGCCACCACCAGATGGTGGTGGCGTGTGGCGGCTGCAACAGGAAGAAACGAAGAGAGAGAGCTGCGGAGAGAGAGGGAGAGAACTGTAGAGAGAGAGAGGACGATGAGAGAGAAAGAAGGGCGGCAACAGCCCCCCCCATTCACACTTGCAGATCGGAGGCAACCCGATGCCTTGTTTCTTCCGACAACACTCACACAACTACCCCCCCCCCCAATTCACACTTGCAGATCGGAAGCAACAGGAGAGCCGCTGCACATGGAGGCGGCGGCGTGGCATCTCCGTGGCGGTGGCGGTGATGATTGATGAAGATGGTGACGTGCCGATGGTGGTTGCCGACGATGGCAGATGGAGCGACGACAGCCGCGGTAAGCCGTGAATCCCCTCGTTTCTTTTAGATTCCTTCAATATCTAAATGTAAAAATATCTTATATAACCTTATTGTATTTCAAATATCATTGGTATGCCACTACAAGCATATTATATCCTTTTTCAAAACAGGTCAAAGTTTTATAATTGAAGGTATTAAAGTTTTAAAATTGAAACTTGGCAGTTGGTGGAACTTTACACTAGAGTTTCAATTTGAAGGTATTAAAGTTTTATAATTGAAACTTGATAGATGATATTTCGTAACTGTGATACAGACAGTTTGTGTTGAGTGGTGTGTTTTGGTGATAATAAGTGGCAGGTTTGATTATTAACCTGCAAGATTATATGTGTATGTTCAAGTTTAGCTTCAAGTTTTTAGTTTCATGTTGGTGTTCAGGAGTCAAGACCACGGTAATGATTCCTTTTTTTTGTGTATTTATGAATTTACAGACAAGGCTGCAAGTACAGGTTGCTGGTGTCCATAAATAGATGATTCTTTGTTGTCTTTTGATTCATCTGGGATTAAGAAAGCTGGTACTGAAAGATCTATTTATGTGATTCACATTCCAGTTACATATTTTAACTTCAAAACATCATGTATTTCAATTTGTAAATGCCGATTACCCATAGTTCAAATCCGCAAGATAGAAGTGACAGTGACGAGGTTCGTAATACTTTAGTAAAAAAACTACATTTTTATGTGATAAAAGACTAATAGTAGGTTATGTATGTAAATATATCAGCTTATATTGAGTTAGGTTTGTTTGTAATGTGCTATAACAGCCCCATTTAGATGTAATGAACTTCATATAACGTGTCATGTTATAAGGCGTGATAATGGATTTTAACGGGTCATGTTTGCTTTGGACGTTATAGGTGCAACGTTTGAAGGAAAAAATTGCGGAGTTGGAACAAGATAAGATAGAGAAGCATGCTGTGATGGAGAAAATCGAAGAAAGTGCGAGGTTGTACGCCGAAATGAAATGAACGAGAGAATTCAATTGCTTTCACAAAACCCGCCACCAACTTAGATATGTTGAACTTTATTGTATTTCTTTTGGATCTTTATCGTTGCTTTGGGTTAATTTAGATCTTTATTGTTGCGTTGGGACTTGGGATAACTTGGATCTTTATCATGTTACTTTGGTTATGTTTGAAACTTTGAGTTATTTTTCTATTTGGTTTTGAGTTTTTATCTTTGGTATAGTTTTTTTGTTTATTGAGATTTGATTATAATGTTTAGTGGCAAAAAGTAGTATACAATATAAAAAACGAAAATGCTTGGAAAATTTAAGACCAGATGTGTAGCTAAATCTGCTTCAAAAACCTTGCAAAACCCATAGCTATACTCATAGCAAAATTGAAATGAAATTCGTAGCTAAATTCGGTAACAAAATGAGTAGCAAAAGATAGCAAATTTCCGTAGCCAATCCCTAGCATATATGTAGCAAATTTCATAGCCAAATTGCAACAAATCCGTGGCAAAAATAGTAGCAAAGTCGTAGCAAATTGTCATCGACAAAGCGTAGCTAGCATCCATAGCGAAAAAATCTCCGTAGCTAATAATCCATAGCCAAAAAATGGTAGCAAAGTTCCGTAACTAAAAAACCGTAGCTAAAATCCATAGCAAAAAGACTCCGTAGCTAATAATCTGTAGCAAAGTTTCGTAGCAAAAAAACCATAGCAAACTTTTTCGTAGCGAATCTGTAGCTAAAATAGCGACGTCACTTTTTGTAGCTAAACCCGTCGCAAATATAATTTTCCGTAGCAAAGTTCGTAGCAAATAAATTCGCGACGAGAGTTGTAGCTACGGACCAAATCCGTGGCAAATCCGTAGCAAAATGGGTGTTAGCTACGGATTTGCTACGGATTTGACCGTAGCAAATACCAGTTTTTGTAGTAGTGCCTCTCCTCCTCCTCCCACCGCCGCCATCGTCTTCTTCCCCCACAGCCGTCGCCGCCGTCTTCAACACTGGTGGTGGTTTCACGGCGGGCAGATCCGGAAAATGCCGCCAGAAGTTCTCATCAGAAAGAAGGCCAGGATGCTTCCGTCGTCACTCCGGTTGCTCAAGGTAGCGTTGAGAACTTTTCGAAAACGAGTAACGAATGACTGATGTTAGAGAGAGCGGTTGGGCGAGAAGTGACGGATCTAGTGGTGTGTTCGCCGGAGGATGGTGGTCCGATGGTAGGTTGTGGCGTATTGGGGTGGTGGTGCGATGGTGTATTGGGTGGTTGTGCGACGGTTGTTGGTGGAGTATTGGGGTGGTTATTATAGAGAGATAGATCTAGAAGATGGTAGGGTTCTTTAGATGGTGGAAGATGAATGACGAGAATATTGAATTTGATCTGTTTTATTTCTTTTATCAACAAATTTAATTATTTTATTAGTTAAGTTACCATGTTTAAAAAAAAAAACTAAATAAATGCAAGATAAGATAGTTTACCTGCACATAGATCCGAAAGTTCTCATCTGAATTTTGATGTTAATTTTCGGTTTATGATGTCTATTATGTTATTTGGTGTTGTTTCAGCAGTTTGCAGAAGTTAAAAAACAAACAGTCTTCTTCTTGCAGACTGCAGAGGTTTGGTCCACCTCTTCTGCTACAGCTGTCTGCAGATCTGGTCCGCAGACTGCAGACATTTTACCTTTGAAAAAACAAACAGCACCTTAATGGAGCTCAAATGGCGGTACGAAAAGACATCGAACGAGCTTTTAGTGTTTTGCAGAAAAGATGGCGTGTTTAAAGCATGACGTGTTGGATTATGGGAAAATTTAGAGTTAGAAATGTGATGCAGTGCACATTATGTTACACAACATGATTTTGGATAATGAAGACGTGCAATTTGCGAGTACTATGGAGAGGAAATAATGAAGACATCAGTGAGGATGAAGCGAGAGAATTAAAATAACGAAGACAATCAGATACATCATAACCTTTGAGTGGATTTGGTTAATCACATTTAGAGTCTTCCGCGGAACAAGGACGATGACAAAGATGATAATTAAAATATATATATGTAATTTATTATTAATGGTTTTCTTTAAAACTTTATTTATTTGTATATTTATTTTAACATAAATTAAATAAAAATTGATTGCCATAATGTCACTCTACACCCCTTGCACCCCGCGCATTTAAAGGCTTGAAGTGGAAATCTCTCTCTCCTCTCGCTGTCATATGCCCTTCTTCAGACCCCTACATATTCTTAGAATATGCTGAAATGAAACTTGAGTTTGGACATCATTAATCAACGTTTGACATTCAATTTTACGAATAAAGTTTATTGGATGAAAAACATGAAGTTTAATTAAACAAATTGAATCCTGGGACGACTATTTGTAGATTCACAAACGCCTTGAACGAAATTATTTCTCTTGTTTGTATGGATGTGTGGTTTACATGAATGGTGTTAATTGGTATGTCTGATCCGATTATATGAATACCACAATTTAGAAAAATAGACAACCTTTTCTATTGACTAACTTCTTACGGAAATATAAAAATAGACAACCTTTTCTATTGACTAGCTTCCTATGGAAATATATATTTTTGTATACATTAATAACGTCAACGTACTTTGTTACAACATATTTTAATATACAATTTTTTTCTTTAACAACGAATGTATCGAATTTTCATTTTTCAAACCACCATAAGTTTAGCACGTCAAGTTTTGTAATTAAGTGTTAATCTAAAATCGAAATGAAATAGAAAATTTAATCAATGATCTTATCTTACGAGTCTCAACATCAAGTATCATTTTGTTTTATATGATATTATCAAAGTATTTTTTTTATAACAAGTTATTATGTAACGTCTTAAGGGTTTCGATGAGTTAAGTTTCTATCGGTGATGTTATATGATGCGAGGTCAGAAAAGACGACAATGGAGGTTTTTATAACTAATGAAGTGTAGATAATGAAGTGTCAACCCGAATTCCCTCCAAGGAAAGTTGTGTAGATAATGAAGGGTCAAACCAATTGGACTCCAAACTTGTGGTTGTGGTCGTGATGCTGGTCGTATAATTAATTTGGTAGTTGAAGGTTTTCGTTGAAGAAGAGTAAGACTGTAAGGTGTGGTATAAAGCTCCTAGGGGTTTTATCACGCCACAAAGATGCCACCTCATATGGGGGCTTTAAAGCCCATTACTTTAACATCCTTGCAATGATTTAATGCGCCTTTTAAACAATATAAAGAAAGAAAAAGGAAAAGGAAATCATAAAAGAAGGAAATCTGATTGGTGGAAAAGGAATAGGTCCCACATGATTGGCGTTAAAATGGTCGTTAGCACGCTGGCGGGGATGCCATAGCGCCCCCTCAATGACGGGCATAGGATGGAATGAGGCGCTAGACGGTGTCATTTTTGATGATGTGGCGGGCTGGCACGAGGCCACACCCCCTGCCTAACAAGTAGCCAAGTAGGTTTTCAAGTGTCACTACCAAGAAAGGGCACCTTTAGCGGCGCCAGGTGTCGCCACTATTACCCTATTTTGTCGCCACTATTAACCTTTAGCGGCGACATGTGGCCGCTAAAGGGTCGCCGGTATTGATGGGTCGCTATTGCCCAGTTTGGTGCCGCTATTGATACCGTCTCCGCTAATGCTCTTGTCCGAGAATTCGCAGGAAAGATCGCCTGAGATTACATAACGGGTGGAACTAATAAATCGTTTATCAAAAACTTGTCAGAACTAATAAATTTAAAGATTACATAACTTTTCATTCAAATTCTCATCTCAAAATATGGATTCAACGGTACTATCAAAAACTTGTCGGAACTATACATTTTCTAAACAATAAAACGATAAAACAAAACTGGCCGGTACTATACATTTTCTAAACAATAAACGAAACTGGCCGGAACTTGAGCTTGATGATGGCGGTTCAACTGAGGTTGACGGAGCTTCACGGTGATGGTGGTGGTGGTGGTGGAGCTTGATGATGGCGGTTCAACGGTGGTTGACGAAGCTTGACGATGGTGGTGGTGCAGTCGGTCCAATGGTGGTGGTGGAGCTTGATGATGGCGGTCCAACGGTGGTGGGTGGAGCTTCAGGGTGGTGGTGGTAGCTTCACGGTAGTGGCGATCCGGTGGTGGTGATAGCAGGTTGTTGTTGTTGGTGAAGATGATGGAGTTTGGTGATTGTGTTTCTTTAATGGAGAGAAAGCAGGAAGGAGCCCAAACCGTTGGATCATCCTCTCATCAAGGGCAGAGATCAACTCTTTTCAAGCTTCACACGGATTGACTTTTAGCGGAGACAGCTGTCGCCGCTAATGCCTATTGTCTTGTCGCCGCTAATGCCCTTTAAATCCCCAACCGTTAGATCAGGATAAGGATCAACGGCTGGGGTTTGGTTTCAGACTCCGGGACGCGGATCGACCAATAGCGGCGACATTTTGCCTATCGCCGCTAATGATGTCGCCGCTAAAAGTGGTAGTTTCTTGTAGTGTGTCTTCTCAAATTTTGATGCATTCAAAGTTATATATTCAGCAACGTGAGGATTTTTAGGTTTTTTTTTTATTTTTTTTTATTTTTAAGTTTCAATTGGGTGGATCTTATAAAACTTATTTACAAAAAAAGAGTAATTGAAAAGACAAGTAAAAAATGATTATAATTGGGTGATGGTATCTAGACATCCCTAAACTTTTTGTACATCCCTCAATACGAAACGTATAGCCCAATACGCTTTCCATAGGGTTTAAACACATTAAATGCGACACCAATAGGAATCGTATAGGGCAATATGCTTTCTATTGGTATGATGTACCTACTCTGACATGCATGTAGGTCCGTTTTTTCTCGGAGGATCTATACGAAACCTATTCCCTGTTTATCACAAACACAATCACGAGTGTGGAATCCCCGTGACGGTGCAAACCAAACAGAGTATTGCAAAAAACACAAACAGATAACCAAAGATTCGGTTTAGATTAAAAGGACGAGAACAACATCAAACATATACACACAATGCTTGAACGTTAAACTCTCAGTTTCTCTCTATGCTCTCATACCTGAACTGTTAAACATAACAAGCAATATATACTGTCCACTGGCGAACCATTAAACGATGAAGGATATGTGTGACGAAGATTGAACCTTCGTCACACACATATATCGACGAACAATGGAAGGTTCGCCACCATGATGTTTGACGAAGATTGATTCTCCATCAAATATTAAATATGGACAGAACATATGTACCTGTTACACAGTTTAAGCATGATAACAAACAAACAGACAGACATAACATAAATGCACACTTGCATTATGTTAAACATTACAATACAGAGACAAACGTCATACCAAGTAAGATAGGAGGATATCCGACTAGGTAGACGTGACGGAACTTACAGACTCGATTACAAAAGACCTATAACATATAATGTAAACAAGACAAAGTTACAGACACATAAATGTACCAACAAACTCCCCTTTGTCTGTTGCTTGGTCTTCGCTCTTTGAGTCTTCAGTGGTTTGCCGACCAGGTGCTTTCGGCATGTATCCCTCGATAAAAACAGAAACAAGCGACGCGTTGAAATTGTAACGCTTGATGTGCGTCCTTGTCTTCATAAAAACAGAAACAAGCGACGCGTTGAAATTGTAACGCTTGATGTGCGTCCTTGTCTTCATAAAAGATATCATGTCGAGATAACTTGCTGATGTCGGCCGCAGACATATTCACTATCCACATTGGATCGAGCATGCAGAAATTTTCTTCATCACCTTTGAAAACAATCACAGCTTCGTGTGTATCCGAGTCATAGCACCACAAACGCATATTCTCCAAGAAGTTCTGTTTCATGGGCATCAGTGGGATCTTGTCCATAAACTTCGCCGGCTGATAAACAAGCTTGTATCTTGCCGCGTTGGTTGACGTATCCAAGGTGAACTTTATCTGCTGATAAATTGGAAACTGATGCTTGTACAACTCGTCTTTCCAGCCTATCCTCCGATTTATCTTCAACTTGCGAGCAAACAACGTTGCTCCTTCGAATTTTGAACGATTAATCCGCTCTAGCTTTGTTAAGGCAACGACATCATAAAATGGTAAGGAAAGAATGCTCAGCAATGATCTGAAATACTGAATGCCGTGTTCACGTTTGACGACCACGCAATGGATTTCTTTGACAAATATCCAACAAAGTATCTTCCCGTGCAAATTTTCTTTCTCGTATTTCAAGTAATCGACTTGAGCTTCAGCTGGTGTAGGCTTTGTAACCTTGGGCAGGAACTGTTTTCTCCATTCTGTGAACGTATCAGGTGAGTTATCTGCAGCATCACGATTTTTCAAATGTTCGTCGATGTCGTCCACATTCTCTTTCGACCAATCTTCATTGAAAGGATTGAACTCCGTTCCGTCTTCTCGCACATAAGTAGGCTTGTTATTATCACCTTCAAAGACAATTTCTTCAAGATTTTCTACGTCTGCTGTTTCGAGTTCACTTGGGATCTGATCAATAGCAGCATCATCCACTGCTTTCATTGCATTAAGCGCTAAAATTTGTTCATCTGTGAAGTCAGAAACTAATTCTCCTTCTTCCAGAACTTCTCCAGATACAGGATGTACAACCTGCAACACAAAGTCAGCAGAGCTAAGAACAGAGGATGTACCATCCAAGGAGCTTTCAACGTAAGAACTGCTCTCTAGCTGTTGTATTTCTTCTACAACGTCACCGGAGGTTCCTTGTGTAGATTCAATATGTGGAGGCTCGAAAGCAACAATTTGAGCAGATGCAGTGGCTAGTGGTTGTTCAGATGTTGTGGAGGGGTCAGGGTTACCCGGATCTTCAGAATCATGATCACGTTTCTTCAAGGTTTCCTGTTGTTTGCATCGGTCAGCCCACAAAAGTTAACAGGCTTTCTGACGATCTCGAAACCATCATTGATTTTCTTGACCCCATCTGTTATCTTGGTATTTCGACTGTTGTACCATTCTTTCATATCATCATGCTTTGTTTAAGAGCTTTGGCCAACCTTTGAACAACAGTGCTTCTTTCTTTCAAACGATTCATCTCAATACCAAGAGTGTTATCAGCAGCTCGCATTTGTTGTATTTGGTGTTTTCTTTCTTCATCAGCAGCCTTTAAACCTGCATTCTCAGCCTTAAGATGTTCAATCTCAGCTTGTTGGCGTGCAATCTCAGCTTGTTGATGCTGAACAGTGGACTTCAACGTATTCATCTCCAACTGTTGCTTGATAACGTCGTTCTTTGTAACGTTCATGAACGCCGATTGCCTATCGATCTGACTTGCAGCAGCTTGCAATTGAGAGAATAAGAAATCTACCTTTTCGTATGGCTACATTTCAGAAAATTTTCTTAGTCGGCGTTCTGAGCTATGCTGAGATGTAGTTGCTCGAATAGTGGATGCTATTGAGCGCGCAGGTGCAGCTTGTGGCGTAACCGTTGGTGTTTCAACTGTTGAAGAAACCACAGGAGGTGGTTCAGTTGATCGTGGAGGAGAAGATATCATAGTGGAAGCTTCTTCGGCTGTGAGACCAAGATTTGGATCCATTTCTGCTCCGTGAACAGTTTCTTGTTGTGACGCGGTTGGCTGTACAGATGAAGCACCAATATACTTCCTGTTCTTTCTCTTCCTTCGAGCAGCAGCTTCTTTTTTCTTTAAACGTTTATTCTCAGTATCAAACGGAACAAAATCAGCATCCTCCTCCTGTCTAATCCAATGTGTCTTCCTAACCCCACGCTCGTCAAGATAGAACTTATATCTTGGCTCTGGTAGATTATCATCAGACTCAGAATCATCTGCATCACCTCCAGCACTACTACCACCAGTTGTACCAGCAGCCGATGCACAAGTAGCACCAGGTGCACTAGCTGCGGTAGCACCAGCATCTCCACCATCACTATTGCTTTCAGAAGAATCATTTTTATGCCCAAACTTGTCTTCCATCATCTTTTTCAACTTTGGCTCTTCGTTATCCGATTGGCTGTCGTCGTGACGCCATTTATCGGTTGCAGGAGCGACGTACTCTGTGTTGTTTAAGACTCCAAACATCTTCCTTGGAGGATCAGATTCTACGTATCTCTTAGCAGAAAAACCCTTGAATATTAGTAAAGACTGTTCGTGCATAGCATCAATCTTGAGTATGTCGTTATCTACCTTTGGAAGATTCAGATATTGAACATTCATAATCATCTGTAGGAACCTCGGATACATCCAGAATTTATTGCCGGAAGTACGAGATCCTGTTCTTCTGAGATTTTCTTTCATGTTGACGAAGATGAACTTTGAAATGTTGAAGGGCTTGTTTAATACTAATGCAACCATCAACCCAACGAGATCGTTTCCAGCCATATCATATCCAGCACGGCTTTTGCTTATACATTGAATCAGAACGTGAAGTAAGAATTTGTATTGCAGCGGCAATTTAGCTTTGTTGATCTGACTGGCGAAGATATCACCGATGCACTTCATTCTAAGTAAACAGCCTCGTGTGCACATTATTGGAATAGAATCTGGAGCATTGGCATCATCTTGAAGTTCCAAAACAGAGTTCAGAATATCCGGAGATACATTCACGTTCAACTGGTTAACCTGCCCCTGAATCAACTCCTTTTCGTCGACTTCAATCACGTTCGCTGACTTCCAGAATTCTTAAATAAGAGACTTGTAAACCGGCATTGAGAATGTGATTGCTTTGTTTATCCGTGATTCCCTCAACCATTGAGTGATCTCCTTGTAAGCGTCAAGCTTTCCTAAAGGTTCTAAGTAAGCTACCATATTGTGCCGAGGTTCGGACATGATTTCTTCTTCCGTTTTGTTAGTTTTCTTGGTGGCAGGTTTACGGTTTCGTTCTTTCGGAGCCATTCTGTATTCAACAAATACCCGCAATAAGACAAAGATACATAACACTTAAGAATACATACATGTATACACATTTAATGTACACTGTGAACATTAATCATGTAAAAATATATATACTGTATAACAGTTGCATATTTGACAAACTTGAATGCATTTCTAAGTGTTGAACTGACGAAGAAGGGTCCCTGTGACGAAGTTTCCACTTAATGACGAAAATAGAATCTTCGTCGCCTTAGCTTGACGAAGATTGTCTGGTCAATGAAAGTCAATTATAGTCAACAAAGATTGTTTCTCCGTTGACCATAGGAGAAGTTCGTCGCACATGATCTATGACGAAGATTAGAAACTTCGTCACTTTAAGGTTCGCCAATTTAGGGTTCGTCGTTTCAAAAACAAATTGGGGGTCTCGTCATACGGGATTCTTCGCCGAAACAGGTTGAATCCCAGTTGATTCAACATCAATCAACATCCAAATAGCCAATATAAGGAACCCAGAACCCATAATTTTAACCAAGTATTATGCAATCAACATCAATGTCCAACACCCCCAAATTACAAACAAAACATCAATTACCCCAAACACCCCTGTTTCAAACGATTTAAACATCTTAAATGAACGCACATACTATAACAACATTTTTCATCAACAAATCAAAGCAAACATTAAACAAAACTTTAAACATATGTAAACCTAATACCCTATTCAATACCCAAAACAAAAACCCAAATAAATCATCAATATCCACACATAAGACCTGTTACATTCTAACACATCAAAACATAAACAGATAATAAATGCAAGAACATGAACCGTTGTATATGAGATATCATCAATCAACAAATCTCAAAGGGGTTTCATAGTCATCGGACACAAACAGTGGGTTTTATGAGGTTATATGATGATTTTGGTGTATTTTGGTACCTTGGATTTGTCAAAGAAAATAGGAATTTAACAAAAGGTTTGAGTCGGTGGAGAGGTTTTTCGATGAAGAAGAAAGTGAACAATAGTGGGTTTTGTAAAAGTGATTTTGAGTGTCATACCAATAATGCAGTGGGGTCCTTCTTTTATACCCGGATCCCTCGACGAAGGTTTAATGTCGACGAAGATTGGTTAGGCTCAACGAAGATTGCTTTGGGACAAAGTGAAATAGCCCACTTTTGATCTTCGACGAAGGTTTAATGTGGGCTCGACGAAGATTATTGTTGGGCCTAAATGACTTAGCCCAACTCTGATCTCGACGAAGATTTAATCTTCGTCGACTAAGGAATTTCGTCGAAGACCTTAATGAGTCTTCGTTGACCAGTCACACACAAAAACACCAATTTTTGATTTTGAACATATTTTGTCTTTTGTTAGATTTATCAAATGCAAACGGACATTTTATGAAGTAGTGAAATCACAAACAAGTCGGTTTTGGGATTTTCGGCAGAAAACTCTGAGTTTCAACTTCGGCTAATCAAAAACGAACTTTGCACCTTATACTAAAACAGAATTTAAACTGCAGAAAACTAACGAGAAGCGATAATAAGCATAAAGACACTGTACAAAAGCAAACTTTTTGCGAGTTTCAAGGTAAGAGAATCATTACCGCTTGCTGTATTTGTCAAAACGGTTTATGCTTTAGATAAGTATCCTACTACAATTATCGGTATTGTTATCCACATAAGCTCAACTTATCAGATGTAATCATAATTAGGAGATATGATTTACGGTATGAATTTTACTTACTTGTCGGTGTTCATCCACTCATGACACATTCCCGTATCAAGGTATGCACGAGAGTTCATCTTACCGGTGAGTATACCATTTATCATCAGTTTTGACGTATAAAATGATGTGAGATACTCACTTATTTTTTATTGAAAACAAGCCCTATGTGATAAAATCACTTATTGATGAAGAACTTGATTTTCAGATGCATGAGGGCACAGGTTAGTACCAACGTACAGACAAAGAGATGAACTTGCCTCCCGTAAGAAAGATGTGATATATTATTACTTATTTTGTTTGGACATGTGATTGTTGATCACTTATGAAGGTCGTATGCAATATGTACACGTATGTATAGTATCATGGAAGATCTAGACTTCGTCTCTGTTATATTTCGGTAAAAGATACAACCATGATACCCAGATGATAAGACAGCATAAAACCGAATATCTCTGAACCTCGGCAATCTCTCAAACAAAATTTCGGTACCAAGACCATATGCCAATGAATGGTTCCCACCTGACTTGAAGTCTGTTAGGTTTATATCATCCTACACATTTTAGTCTGATTGTGAGCCTACCGATACATCATTAGTAGAGCTACTTATCATTTTTCAATATTTCTTTTTGTTTTTGACCATATTGACAGACCACACCAGTGTATATCATCACTTTCCCTTCTTTTATCCAAGAAACTCATTTTTGATTTTCTAATGTTTTTGAACTTTTTCAATTTTTTTCAAACGAAAGGACAGAAATTAAAGACAGAAATTTTTCACATGTTTTTGTATTTTCTTGAAGTTTCTCCCCCTAAAATGCGTAAAGATAAATAAATTGAAAATCTTTTTATATTTTTGAGTTTTAAGAAAATATTTACGAAAACGATCTGCCGAAAGAAGTTTTACTCTTGTTTCACCTTAATGCCATTGACCAACAAAAGATAGTCAAAACGAGATTTGTCAAAAGATTTTGTGAAAAGGTCTGCACGTTGTTCATCAGTGTGGACCTTAACAACATCGATTAGTCTTTTATCAAAACAATCACGTATGAAGTGATACTTAATTTCGATGTGTTTGGTCTTGGAGTGTTGCACAGGATTTTTAGTAATCTGTAAGGCAGCATTATTATCAACAAAAATAGAAGTAGATAGGAATTCAAAACCGTAGTCGCGCATTTGTTGCTGAATCCACAGAACTTGAGAGCAACAGCTTGAGTGTCACACCTCGATATTTCCACGTATTACCGGTGGGCCCGGTGGGGAGCATCGTGACGTAGTTGATATCATCATAGTCAAACAACACAATTTAATGCAAAGCGGAAGCAAAAGATAATAATATTACAAAACGATAAAGAGAAATATCAAGTATTACAAAAACGGTTGTAAAAGATCCACAGGCAGATCGAAAATAAAAAGGAAACGTTGTTCAACAGATTTAAAGGCATCTAAGCTTGCAAGACTCTTTATTGATGCTAGGAGTAGCCAACCTATTCCGATTAGTACCTGCACTTAGCCTTTTTGGAAAATACGTCAGTTTACACTAGTAAATACAATTAACCGACTCATTTTGAAAAGAGTTTAAGAAAAATTGATTTGAATGCACAAGGCACAAAATATCTTTTATAACTTGGGACAATTATTTAAAATTAATCTTGTATACAGTTTTACATATTTGTCGTCCGTCAGGGCCGGTTAGAAGAGCCGGACAAGATTAACTGACACGCCAGAGGTATAATACCCGCAAGGTTAATTCCTTATTTCCGAGTACCTTTTACATACGCAACTGTCAGGTGTATGCCTACACCCCGTGCTTAAGTCATGGCCATTTCAATGAATGAGCCAAGGATATCCAGGACACGGTCATTAACCTCCCAAGGGCCATATACCAAACAATACAGATTAAAAAGGGTTATGTAAATACATTAATCCCAATCCGATTTAAATGACTACACACCCGACCAAGCGGTATTTTTATAATACCGTATCCCAAGCCCGTATAACGCAAAATAAGTTAAAGGTATTTACCTGAGAAAGTATATATCACAATCAGCGAGTGCAAGTAGCTTTTACTGGTCTCCTAATTGAAGTCCTAAGCACGATTATGGAACTTAAGAAAACTTGTTTTATGACCAGAGAGTTCCAGAGAATGCCTTGAATGATTTTTGAAGTGTATGCAAAAGTGTTGCAACAATGGGTTCTTTATATAGGGACTTTAATCTTACAAGATCATGCCAAACAAGTCTACAGATGTTTTATGATGGCCCCATGTGTCCCTATGCATGGAAAACCATTGGTTCAGGCTCCTGGAATCGAAAAAATGGCTTTGAAAGGCGTTGCAACCTGCAAAACAGGCATATGCATATTTTTGTTCACTGCAGACTTTTACGTGGCCCGCATAAAAGACCTGTGTGGTCTTACGCGGCCGGTATGAGGCCCAGACTCAGGTTACAAGTTTTCCAGCTTTCGCACTTTAGGTCCCTGGTCCTTTTTAAAGTGGTTTTAACATGTTATTTTGCACTTTTAACCCTCTAATTTGACTTTTAAGGGCTCCAAGTCATAACCAAATTTTGTTAAGTCCTTGTTTAGCTTTACGATCACCCGAAAAGCCCTGAATTTCAACGTTGACGCTTTTAACCCCTCACATACGAATGTTAGCATAACTTTCTCATACGGAATCGAAACCTTGTGAAATTTTTATCACTTATTCTATTGAGCATAATTAATCGTTACAAAGCTTTAGGTTCGCTAAAAGGTCACTCAGAGGTATAAATTAAACATGTTGAAAATCTTTTAACCCTTGTGGTTTGTAAACTTTCACTTTCTTCCACAAATGGCTTCATACGCTTCATAATTCATTCGTTTAAGGGTATAAACATCGTGTAGGATCGTTGAAAGGTATATTTATCCATTGTTAATACTTTGAATCCTTTTACACACATACTTTCCTTGTTTGTCAACTTTAGTCCCTTATATTTAATCCATTACACGTTTAAAGCTCATGACACGTGTCGATATTATATTGGACATGAATTTACGAGGTGTTACATCCTCACCCCCTTAAAAGAAATCTCGACCTCGAGATTTACTGAAATAAATGAGGGTACTTTTCTCTCATCGTGGATTCTACCTCCCATGTGTACTCGGGACCTCTACGGGCATCCCATTTAACCTTCACAATCGGTACCTGCTTCCTTCGAGGCTTCTTAACCTGTCGATCTTCGATCGATAAAGGATTTTCAAAAAATTTTAGGCTCTCATCTATGTGCACATCTGTATGTGGTATGACTAGTGATTCATCAGCTAGACATTTCTTCAGATTGCAGATATGGAATACATTATGAATACCACTGAGCTCTTCAGGCAGGTTTAACTTATAAGCCACTGTTCCGACACATTAGATGATCTCAAATGGTCCTATATATCTTGGGCTTAACTTTCCTTTCTTACCAAATCGCATTACCCATTTCCAGGGTGAAACCTTAAGAAGAACCTTATCACCTACCTCGAACTTTAGAGGGTTACGCCTTTTATCTGCGTAGCTTTTCTGCCTATCTCTGGCAGCTTTGAGACGATCTCTTATCTGCACAATCCTGTCTGTCGTCTCCAGGACTATATCAGATCCTGTTAGTTGGACATATCCAACTTCTGCCCAACAAACGGGCGTTCTGCACTTTCTTCCCTATAAAGCTTCAAATGGTGCAGCTTGGATACTGGAGTGATAGCTATTATTGTATGAAAATTCGATCAATGGAAGATGATCGTCCCAACTTCCACCTAGATCAATAACACAAGCCCTTAACATATCTTCCAGTGTTTGAATCATTCGCTCGCTTTGACCATCTGTTTGAGGATGGTATGCAGTGCTGAAATTTAGTCGAGTGCCTAGGGATTGTTGAGAGATTTTCCAGAAATGTGATGTATACCTTGTATCCCTATCAGAAATAATAGACACTGGTACTCCGTGAAGAGATACAATCTCATCCACGTACAGCTGGGCTAACTTATCAGAGCTGTGCGTTTCCTTAATAGGTAAGAAGTGGGCTGATTTAGTCAATCTATCCACTATCACCCAAATAGTATCATTTCCTCGCTTTGTCTTTGGTAACTTGGTGATAAAATCCATAGTCACCATTTCCCATTTCCAGGTGGGAAGTTCGGTCTGTTGTAGCAAACCTGACGGCTTCTGGTGTTCTACCTTAACTTGAGCACATGTCAGACATTTGGCCACATAAGTGGCTATAGACTTCTTCAAGCCTATCCACCAATATTTTTCCTTCAAATCCTGGTACATCTTGTCACTTCCAGGATGAACAAAATATTTAGAAATGTGGGCTTCTTGGAGGATAACATCCCGAAGTCCTCCATAGATTGGAACCCATATTCGTCCGTTTAATCTCAGGATTCCATCCTTGCCACAAGAAAACTGCTCAGCAGTCACTCCTAACTTTTCATCAGGATAGTTAGCTTCTAATACAGCTTCTCTTTGAGCGGCGAACAATCTTTCATTCAAACTATTCTTTAATTCAATGCTCTTGGCATTGAATCTTATAGGCTTAACCCTTTCCTTCCTACTTAAAGTATCGGCGACTACATTCTCCTTGCCTGGATGGTATCATATTTCACAGTCATAATCATTAAAGTCTCCATCCATCGTCGCTGCCTCATGTTTAAGTCCTTCTGATTGAACAGGTGTTGAAGGCTCTTGTGATCAGAATAGATCACACACTTGGTACCGTACAAATAATGCCTCCATAGCTTTAGTGCAAATACAACGGCACCCAACTCCAAGTCGTGGGTGGTGTAATTCTTTTCGTGCACTTTTAACTGTCGAGAAGCATAGGCAATAACCTTGCCTTTCTGCATGAGCACACATCCCATACCAGTGTGTGATGCGTCACAGTATACCACAAATTCTTCGATTCCATCAGGCAATGTCAACACAGGTGCATTGCTCAACTTCTGCTTAAGAATATCAAAAGATTCTTGCTGCTTAGGACCACAGTCAAACTTGCTATTCTTGAGGGTTAGTAAAGTCAGTGGTGCTGCAATTCTTGAGAAGTTTTCAATAAAACGCCTCTAGTATCCTGCTAGACCTAGAAAGCTGCGAATCTCAGTGGGCGTCTTCGGCTCTTGCCAATTCATAACAGCTTCAACCTTAGCGGGATCCACCTGGATACCACGCTCACTAACCACATGTCCAAGAAACTGGACTTCTCGAAGCCAAAATTCACACTTCGAGAATTTGGCATAGAGTTTTTCTTGCTGTAGGAGTTTAAGAATACAACGGAGGTGCTCCTCATGATTAGCTTGATTCTTCGAATAAATAAGTATGTCATCAATGAAGACGATGACAAATTTGTCCAAGTAAGGCTTGCAGACGCGATTCATGAGATCCATGAATGCTGTCGGTGCATTAGTGAGCCCAAAAGGCATCATTAAGAACTCGTAATGACCATAACGAGTCCTAAATGTAGTTTTGTGTACATTTTCATCTTTAACCTTCAGTTGATGGTAGCCTGACCTCAAGTCGATCTTGGAGAAATAACTAGCCCCTTGCAATTGATCGAACAGATCATCGATCCTGGGCAATGGATATCTATTCTTGATAGTGACTTTGTTAAGCTCGCGATAATCGATGCATAGACGCATCGATCCATCCTTCTTCTTTACAAATAGGATTGGTGCTCCCCATGGAGACGAACTAGGACGTATAAAACCTTTTGCCAACAAATCATCTAGTTGAGTCCTTAACTCTTTCATCTCAATTGGGGCTAATCTGTAAGGTGCTCTTGCAACAGGTGCTGCTCCAGGGATGATGTCGATTCTGAACTCTACTTGCCTATCTGGTGGTAAACCAGATAGTTCTTCAGGGAAAACTTCGGGATATTCAGAGATAACAAGGATATCTTCAACCTTGGGCTTCGGTTCATCAATAGTCACTTGTGCCATGTAGATGACACAACCCTTCTTCATACACCTAGATGCCTTAAGCATAGACACTTGCTTAGGCAATCCATACTGAGTATCTCCCTGTATGGTAAGTGGTTCACCATACGGAGTCTTGATTACCACTTGTTTCTTGTCACACACAATCTGAGCTTGGTTATGAGATAACCAATCCATGCCTATAACTATGTCGAAACCAGCTAACTTCAAAGGAAGCAAGGATAACGGAAAGGAGTGGTTCCTAATGGATATAAAACATCCATCTAACACGGTGGAAGCGGTTTCTATGGTACCATCGGCTAGTTCTACTTCATACTTTATGCTTAGGGTCTTAACAGGCAGATTTAACAATTTACAAAACTTATCATCAACAAATGACTTATCTGCCCCCGAATCAAATAACACCCTTACATAGACATCATTAATAAGGAAGGTACCTTTTATCACATTATCATCCTGAACGGCTTCTCGTGCATCCATTCGAAAGACCCTAGCATTGGTCTTTTTTACTTCCTCGGGCTTTTTGGCATACTTGGGGTAATTTAACTTGATATGCCCCTTTTCATTGCAGTTATAGCACGTCGCATCCTTTATTTTCTTGCAGTCTAACGTCTTGTGTTCCTTGGATTTGCATATCCCACATGTAATCGGCCTTGATTGCGACTGCGACTTTGATTCAAACCTGCATTTTCCGAAGTGACGTTTTTGGCAGGTTTTGCATTTCGGCTTCTCATCCGAATGTTAGTTATCCTTGTTAGATCCAAACTTCTTTTTGAGGTCTGCATTCCCTTTATGCTTCTTGTCAGACCGTCGTGAGCTATCATATTCACGCTTCTTTTTTCCATCCTCAGAATTTTTAAGCAATCTCTGCCTGATCGCATCCAGAGTAAGAGATAGTGACAAATCAGCTGTTGACCTAAAAGTAGCAGGTCGGGATGCCTTCACACTAGCTTTGATTTCTGGGAATGCCTCTACACATAAATACATATGAAAGACATAAATTTCTCAAAACCTAACTACAAAAGTTGCAAAGGGAATGCCTCTACACATAAACAAAGAACTAATTCTTGGCTATTGTCTTCAAATCCATATACACACTGCTTGTAGACTTAAAAGTGCTGCAAATATATATCCAGTTGTTTTGCCTTTGTGGAATGCTCCATGATTTGGATGCAAAATCAACGACTTGCCACTGGATGCAAATTGTGAACAATTCAATCAATGACCAGCCACCCGGTATCAATGAGATCCGAGCATTCTGAACTGCTCCATCCCAATAAAAGGATGTCTGAATACATGGTTGCTATTGCAAATGTCATATGGAAAAACGTGTACGAATAACTCACATGTTTTGCTTCCACTTCTTTCTTGCCTTTGCCCGATTCTAGTTCCTCCGATTCTAGAAATGGTAATCGCCCGCCTGTTGTGAAAGGTGAACTAAGATTTTAGTTTCATGAATCCAATTTGGAAAAATATGTAATTTATATGATCAATGTACAAGTTTAACCTGTTTCCGAATAAGATGGAGGGGTGTTGAAGAACCAGAACGTAGAGCAAAATATAAACCTAATAGAACACTTGTAAGCTTGCAAAGAATTAGGGGGCGTTTGGTTCGCGGAATGTGTAGGAATTGGAATTGGAATCCCTATGGGAATTGGAATTTGAAATGTAATTTGATGGATTCCTTTGAAATCCATAGATGTGTTTGGTTAATAAATGTATTAATGGAATTAGAATTTAAAAATATCTAAAAAGACAAAATTACCCTTAGTTATAAACAATTGTCAAAAGTTTTAAAAACAACAATCTTAGATAAAAATTCAAAAATATTCTAAAAAATCCGAAATATTAAAAAAAATTTAAAAATTCAAAAAAATACTAAAAAATCCTAAAAATTCAAAAAAAAATCTAAAAAATAATAAAAAAATCAAAAAATTCTAAAAATCAAAAGAATTCTAAAAAATAATAAAAAAAAGTAAAAAATCCTAAAATTTCAAAAAAAATCTAAAAAGTAATAAAAATCCAAAAAAATCTAAAAAATAAAAAAAAATCTAAAAAATAATAAAAAATCCAAAAAATTCTAAAAAACAAAGAAAATTCTAAAAAGACAAAAAAATCCTAAAAATTCAAAAAAAATCTAAAAAATAATAAAAAATCTAAAAAATTCTAAAAAATAAAAAAAATCCAAAAAATTCTAAAAATTCAAGAAAATTATAAAAAAATTCAAAAAAAAAATCTAAAAAACCCAAAAAAAATATAAAAATTCAATAAAATAATAAAAAAATCCATAAAATCCTAATAATTAAAAAAAAATATATAAAAATAAAAAAAAAACTAAAAAGTAATAAAAAATCCAAAAAATTCTAAAAAATCAAAAAAATTCTAAAAAAACAATAAAAAAATCAAAAAATCTAAAAATTGAAAAAAAATCAAAAAAAATTTTTTTGATTTTTTTTGATTTTTTGATTTTTTTTTGATTTTTTGATTTTTTTTTGATTTTTTAGAATTTTTTGTATTTTTTAGATTTTTTTAATTTTTTATTATTTTGTCGATTTTTTAGAGTTTTTTTTATTATTTTTTTAATTTTTAGAATTTTTTGGATTTTTTAGATTTTTTTTATTTTTTATTTTTTTGATTTTTTTGATTTTTTATAATTTTATGGATTTTTTTATTATTTTTTGGATTTTTTAGAATTTTTTTTATTTTTTAGATTTTTTAGATTTTTTATTATTTTTTTTATTTTTTAGAGTTTTTTTGATATTTTATAATTTTTTGGATTTTTTTTTATTTTTTATTTTTTATTTTTTAGAGTTTTTTTTATTTTTTTGGATTTTTTATTATTTTTTTAGAATTTTTTGGATATTTTTTTTATTTTTTAGAATATTTTGGATTTTTTTGATTTTTTAGAATTTTTTTGGATTTTTTATTATTTTTTTGATTTTTTTATTATTTTTTGGTTTTTAGACAAAAAAGAAAGGGTAAGGGGTTATTTCCGTAACTTTGGAAACATTTCCGTGGTTTTTTAAACTTTCCTTTGAAATTTAGAAGGAATCTGAATTCCATTATATAAGGGATTGTGTTGGAATTGAAATCCAATTCCCTTCAACTAGTTTGTCCAACCAAACACATAAAGGAATGGAATTCAAATTCCAATTCCCTTGAAATCCTATGGATTTCTGTCAACCAAACAGGGCCTTAGTGTACATGTGGTGACAGCTTTGGAATTGTGTAAACCAGATCTAGAAGGCCTAACACAACTCCACAACATTGATGTGCGAAGCCGTGTGCTTTCTCATGTCCCATTAGCTGGGAGTCGAGGACTTAGTTGGTAGTATTAGCTTTGTGAGTATATATGTCGTGTGTTACGTTCTTGCATATGGAAATTCGCTACACTTTTATCTATTATGCTACTTATCAAACCTGTATACTCGCAAATACTTTTGTATTGACAAATATTTTAACGTATGTTGCAGGTTATAATCGTAGACTATATCAAATCAAGCTAGGAGGTCTAGAAACTCAACTAAAATCTAGGTTGTCGGATTTGTATTGTTCGAGAGGACAAGAAATCTGTGATAACTTATGTGCTTGTATTATTTGTTAGTATGGGATAACGAATGTATTAAATATTATCGCAATATAGTTGTTATGGATTCTCTTGAGCAATCCGATTCGCCTAGTGCCACGCCACGATGATTCCGCCATCGGTTGGGGTGTGACAGATTGGTATCAGAGCCATAACTATAGGGAATTAGGCCAGACTTGACCTAGTTCGGGTCGACGTCTTAGGAATTGACCTAGTCTATAGTCTAAGTACCAACAGGCCGTCTTGTCACACCCAGATTTCCACGTGTCACCGGTGGGCCCGGTGGGGGAGTATCGTGACGTGGTTGGCAACGTAATAGTCAAACAACACAATATTATTATGCACAGCAGAAGCAAATTTAAAATATGATACAACCGAATTTAATATTGTTTATCAATGTAACAATATCCGGAAGTTTATCCACGGTAGGATCGAAACAAAATAACATTTATGGTTCAACAGACTTCTGGCATCCTAAGCTTGCGAGACTTTTTATTGATGCTTAGGAGACAATCCAGCCAATTTTGTTTAGTACCTGCATTCAGTCTTTTTGGGAAAATACGTCAGTTTACACTGGTAAATACATTCAACTGACTCATTTTGGAAAATGATTGAAAATTGGTTTGGATGCACATGGCATAAACATTTTTATTTAACTTGGGAGAATTATTTAATATTATAATCTTGTGAACGAATTACATGTTACTTATGCGTTCAGTAGCCCGGATCTAGTCCGGGTTAAAGATCAATAGACACACCACATCATAGAGTTATACACGGACGGTGTACGCCTACACCCCGTGCTCAGGTCGTGGCCATCTCGTAAGATGATGCCAAGGATATCCGGGACATGGTCATTAACCCCCCAAAGGCTGTAAAGTAAACAAGACTGTTTAAACGAGCCGATCAAATTATTCAACTACCCACTTTAACGGTGGAGATTTGATGCCCGATCAAGCGGTATGCTATATACCGTAACCCAAGCCCGTATAGGGAAAATAAGTTAAAAGTATTTACCTGAGTAAGTATTAATCACAACAATCAAAATGCACGTAGCTTTTACTGGTTCTCCTAATCTAGAACGAAGGTTTATAATAACCTATTAGAATGCTAACGGGTCTTTTATTAAGCTTAAGCTTAGACCGGCTAGTTTCAAGATACGGTTCGTACGCACGATTAAGCGAAGACCGGATAGAATGTGATTCAGACCCGACAAGTTTGAAGACTTGTTTAATATGGGTTTATTATTCACATTCTGGATTTTGAGATAAAATCGTTAAGGTTTGACCAGTTTCGGCTAATTTATGTAAACTTGTTACATAAACTGAACCGTACGCGTAATAAGCGTGACGGGTAGTCATGAGAGCTATATACAGGTTTCCTAAGTTAATTATGTCTCAAATATGTTGTGACATCAGCAAGGTGTCTCTCGTTATGCCCGAAACGTGTTTAAACACAAACTAGGCCCCGTAGGGGTAGTTTGGTCATTTAAAAGTTTATAAAAGAGTTTAAGTGACAACCTGAGTTACAGGTCTGATGTAATCAGCAAATATACTCAATTTGCTAAGTTACATCAGTAGGTTAAAGCATGTATGTGAAACTTATCATTTTTAACCAAACTAGGCCCCATAGGGGTATTTTGGTAATTTCACATAAGCCGAAAAGCTCAAAACTGAAATCTGAGTTTATCAACCTTTGCTTACTGTTAAAATATTATAATTTGCCTCTTATATCAGTAGGTATCAACCCGGGTATGTCCAATATGATTTTAAAACATACTATGCGTTAAAAACGCTAATTAAGGCGATTAAAGGCCATTACCGGGTTCGATACTTAAATCTGATATTTTTATTTTTCCAGAAGGCTTAAAATAATTTATGTATCATAACTAATCAGTAGCAAAAGGTTTGGAGTCGTTTAGATATGTAAAACTCATTTTATGGCCCGTAAGGGCAAAACCGACGATTACCGGATTAAGCCTACGACTACGAGTTATGCTCAGCCTAAAATTAATTAAAAAATCTTTAAAAATCCCAAAATAATATATTTCATCAGTGGGTAAAAGATTTGATACCAAAAAGTATGTTTAACTAGGCTATACGCTAATTACGCCATTTTATTAACATAAAGCATTAATTTTGCGATAATGAGCATAACTCTTAATCTACAAGTCAAACTGATGTCAAACTTTGCATACAAGTCTATATATCAGTAACTAAGGTTTCTACACTTTTACATTTTCATAAATCACGTTCTAAGGTAATAAGGGCATAACGGTCAACATATGAGCAATTAACGGAAACATGCATATTAATTGGATAACTAATGAACCAAGGTGTATAATCACAGAGGGTTGTTCTAACATGTAACCTAGTCCAATTAAAGCTCTAAGGAATTTCTAAAATATGCCTAAACGGGTCAGAACTGAAAGTTAAAGTGAAAGTCAAACTATGTGACTTTCGGTTCCGAACCGGGTCTAAACAGGAAATAGTCGGGTTGAACATGTTTGGACATGTTCTTACACTAATTACTAAGTTATAACAATGATCAAACAGGTTATATATGTTCTAGATAGCTAATTATGCATAAATGACATTTTAAGCATCCTGTTGACTTTTTAATTATATGTTTGACCCGACTCTTGACCTGGTTAGAGTGGTGATCAGGGGAAACCCTTTTGAGGTTTTATTACCCACATAAATACCAACTTATAACCACTTTTAATTCGAGATATGACTGAGCCATTATTAACTAATCTCGAAGTCAAACCGTAATTACGACGGTTTGACTTTTAGCTAATTAAACAAGCTAAACTCAACTAAATAAGAACTAGCAGACTTACAAGAGTCCTATGCACGAGATGAGATCAGATGGACCTGCTTGAGAGCTCCAGGAATGATCAAATTATGCAGATGAAGGTGTGAGAATGATTGTTGCATAACATGTCCTTATATAGTGAATTAACCCACCACAACATGTTGACAACTAGCTCTATGATCAACCACAACCATCCAACACATCTCCCTAGTGCTCTAGCACAGTTAGGGGTCGCCCACCATGTTGCAAATGCGTTTAAAGGTCGTTTCTCCGCGTATACAGGGGCCTGTCCCCGTATTCTGTATCTGGGCCTGGGACGCGGCCCGCGTCCGATTTAACCAAAAACAAAGCGGGCCGGCTAAATCAGATTTTTGATTTTCATTGTTTTCCAACTTGACCTTTGGTTAAATTGAAAGGGTAATTAGGATTTAACTTGCAATTTGACCCCTTGTAATATACCCACAAGGACTTTAGGACTTATACCCACTTTGCCAAGTCCCTGAACACTTCCGGTTAACCCGAAAAGCCTTAACTTTCAACGTTAACACTTTAACCCTTCGCACACGAATTTGATCATAACTTTCTCATACGTTAACGAAACTTTACGAAATTTAAACCGTGTATTCTAGTGAGCATAATTACCGTTACAAAGCTTCGGGTTTGTCAAAAGGTCACTCAGAGGTATAATTTAAACATGTTGACACATTTAGCCCTTGTAGTTTGTAATCTCTCACTTTTAGTTTCGTATGATCCATGATTTATTCGTTTGAAGGTATGAGCATCTTGTAGGGTTAATGTACATTATATTTATTCACAGTTGACACTTAGAATACGTATATTCACATACTTTCCATGTTTGTAAACTTTAGTCCTCCCATAATATTTCTTTCACACGTTTAAACTTTATGACACGTGTCAACACATTATAGGACGTGAATTTTCGAGGTGTTACATCCTCACCCCCTTAAAATAAATCTCGACCCGAGATTTACTGAAATAAGTAAGGGTACTTTTCTTTCATCGTGGATTCAACCTCCCACGTGTATTCGGGACCTCTACGGGCATCCCATTTGACCTTTACAAAAGGTATATGCTTCCTTCGAAGCTTCCGTACCTGTCGATCTTCAATCGACAAAGGTTTTTCCACAAATTTCAAGCTCTCATCTATATGCACATCTGTATGTGGTATAACCAGTGATTCGTCAGCGAAACACTTCTTCAGATTGCAGATGTGGAACACATTGGGAATTCCACTGAGCTCTTCCGGTAAGTTCAACTTGTAGGCAACTGACCCGACACGTTCGATAACCTCGAAAGGTCCTATGTATCTCGGGCTTAGCTTGCCTTTCTTACCAAATCGCATCACCCCCTTCCAGGGTGACACTTTAAGTGGGACTTTGTCACCTACTTCGAAGTGAAAATCCTTACGATTTGGATCAGCGTAACTCTTCTGCCTATCCCGGGCAGCTTTGAGATTGTCACGAATTTGGACAATCTTGTCCGTCGTTTCAAACACGATCTCTGGTCCAGATAATTGGACATCTCCAACTTCCGCCCAACAAACTGGCGATCTACACTTTCTACCGTATAATGCCTCAAAAGGCGCAGCCTTGATGCTGGTATGGTAGCTATTGTTGTAGGAGAATTCGATTAATGGTAGGTTCTTATCCCAACTACCTCCCAAATCGATCGCACATGCACGTAGCATGTCTTCCAACGTTTGAATAGTACGCTCACTCTGACCGTCAGTCTGAGGATGATAAGCCGTACTAAAATTCAAACGTGTGCCCAAAGATTGTTGGAAACTCTTCCAAAAATGTGACGTGTACCTAGTATCCCGGTCAGAAATAATAGCTACAGGTATGCCATGTAGGGCTACAATCTTGTCAACGTATAACTGGGCTAACATATCGGAGCTATAAGTCTCCTTGATGGGTAAGAAATGAGCTGACTTAGTCAGTCGGTCAACTATAACCCATATCGTATCATTTCCTTTCCTTGTCTTGGGTAACTTGGTAATAAAATCCATAGTTACCATTTCCCACTTCCACGTAGGAAGTTCAGGCTGTTGTAGCAAACCTGACGGTTTCTGATGTTCGGCTTTGACTTGCGCACATGTCAAGCATTTTTCTACATGGGCGGCTACAGACTTTTTCAAGACTATCCACCAATAATTTGCCTTTAAATCCTGGTACATCTTATCAGCTCCTGGATGAACGGAGTATTTGGAACTATGAGCTTCCTGGAGGATGACATCTCGAAGTCCTCCATAAATTGGAACCCATATTCGTCCATTTAATCGTAAAATTCCATCCTTGCTAAGAGTTAACTGCTCCTCAGTTACTCCTAACTTTTCATTAGGATAGTTAGCTTCCAACACAGCTTCTTTCTGTGCAGCTAACAACCTTTCCATCAAATTATTCTTTATCTCCATACGCTTGGCGTTAATTCGGATGGGCTTAACCCTTTCCTTCCGACTCAAGGAATCGGCGACCACATTCGCCTTGCCGGGATGGTACTTGATTTCACAATCATAATCATTTAAAGTCTCCATCCAACGGCGTTGCCTCATGTTTAATTCTTTCTGATTAAACAGATGCTGGAGGCTCTTGTGATCAGAATAGATTACACATTTGACACCATAAAGATAGTGCCTCCAAAGCTTTAGTGCGAATACAACGGCACCCAGCTCCAAGTCGTGGGTGGTGTAATTCTTTTCATGCACTTTCAATTGTCTTGAGGCATAGGCAATAACTTTGCCTTTCTGCATAAGCACACACCCCATGCCAGTGTGTGAAGCATCACAATAAACTACAAAGTCTTCGATCCCATCTGGCAGTGTCAGTACCGGGGCGTTGCTCAACTTTTGCTTCAGAATATCAAAGGATTCTTGCTGCTTAGGGCCCCAAACAAACTTAACCTTCTTCTTAGTTAAGGAGGTTAGGGGCGCAGCAATCCTTGAAAAGTTCTCAATGAAGCGCCTGTAATATCCTGCCAATCCCAGGAAGCTACGAATCTCCGTAGGCGTCTTTGGCTCTTGCCAATTCATAACAGCTTCAACTTTAGCGGGATCCACCTGGATACCACGCTCACTAACCACGTGTCCAAGAAATTGGACTTCTCGTAGCCAAAATTCACACTTAGAGAATTTGGCGTAGAGCTTCTCCTGACGTAGAAGTTTGAGAATACAACGAAGGTGTTTCTCATGGTCAGCTTGGTTCTTAGAATAAATAAGAATGTCGTCGATGAAAACGATGACAAATTTATCCAAGTGAGGCTTGCAAACGCGATTCATGAGATCCATGAACGCGGCTGGTGCATTAGTGAGCCCAAAAGGCATCACTAGGAACTCGTAGTGACCGTAACGAGTCCTAAATGTAGTCTTGTGAACGTCTTCATCTTTTACCTTCAACTGATGGTAGCCTGACCTCAAATCAATCTTCGAGAAGTAACTTGCCCCTTGAAGCTGATCGAACAAATCGTCGATTCTGGGCAGAGGATACCTATTCTTGATCGTGACTTTATTAAGCTCGCGATAGTCGATGCACAGACGCATCGACCCATCCTTCTTTTTAACAAACAGGATTGGCGCTCCCCAAGGAGATGAACTAGGTCTGATGAAGCCTTTAGCCAGCAATTCATCTAGCTGCGTCCGCAACTCCTTCATTTCTGTGGGTGCCAATCAGTATGGTGCTCTAGCAACTGGTGCCGCTCCGGGGATGATATCGATCCTGAATTCGACTTGCCTATCTGGTGGTAACCCAGGTAGATCTTCAGGAAACACTTCTGGGAATTCAGAAATGACAAGGATGTCTTCTATCTTCGGTTTAGGCTCATCAATAATCACTTGCGCCATGTAAATGACACACCCCTTCTTCAAACACTTGGAAGCCTTGAGCATAGTCACCTGCTCAGGCAGCCCATACTGGGTATCTCCCCGAATGGTAAGTGATTCACCAGACGGAGTCTTTATTACCACTTGTTTCTGGTTACAGACTATTTGGGCCTGGTTATGAGATAACCAGTCCATACCCAGAACTATGTCAAAACCAGCCAACTTAAAGGGAAGTAGAGACAGAGGAAAAGAATGGTTCTTAATGGACATGACACATCCATCTAACACAGTAGAGACGGTTTCTATGGTACCATCTGCTAACTCTACCTCATAGTTTGCGTTTAAGGTTTTGACAGGTAAATTCAACAATTTACAAAACTTATGATCTACGAAAGACTTATCTGCGCCTGAATCAAAAAGTACTCTTGCAAAGACATCATTTACAAGGAATGTACCTGTTATGACATTATCGTCTTGCACAGCTTCTTTCGCGTCCATTCTGAAGACTCTGGCATTAGTCTTCTTAGCCTCCTCAGGCTTCTTGTTGTATTTCGGGCAGTTGGTCTTGATGTGCCCCTTTTCGTTGCAACGGTAGCACGTTGCGTCTTTTATCTTTTTGCAATCCAGGGTTTTGTGATCCGTGGAGTTGCAAATTCCACAAGCAAAGGGTTTTGACTGAGTCTGAGAGTTCGACTCAAGTCTGCACTTTCCATAGTGCTGCTTCTTGCAAATTTTACACTTGGGCTTCTCATCAGACTTATGCCCATCCTTCCTCGACTCAGATCCCTTCTATTTATCACCGTTCCCACGGTGTTTCTTGTTCGACCTTCGTGAACCATCATCTTCACACTTCCTCTTCTCGGCCTCCTTATTCCTCAGCGATCTTTGCCTTACCGCATCCAGAGTGAGGGATAAGGAAATGTCAGTTAAAGACCTGAAGGTAGCTGGCCGAGAAGCTTTTACGCTTGCCTTGATCTCGGGGGCTAAACCACCAATAAAGCGAGCGATTCTTTTTGGCTCCGGGGTTACCAGGTAAGGAACCAACCGGGACAGCGTATTGAAGCTTGTCAGGTAAGCTTGACAGTCGAGGTTCGTCATCACCAACGACAGGAAGTCAGATTCTATCTTCTCCACCTCATGTTGAGGGCTGAAATTTTCCTTGATTAGGGCAATGAATTGATCCCACGACATATTATACAATGGTATCTTTCCGGAGGCCTCCATCAGAGATCTCCACCAAGCCAACGCTTCACCCTTGAAGGACTGTGACACAAACTTAACTACATCCCTTTCAGCGCACCCGCTGATATCTACCACCGTGTCCATCTCGTCCAACCAAGTCATACAGTCGACGGCTCCTTTTTCCCCAGTAAAATCCCTGGGCTTACAAGACACGAAGTACTTATAGGAGCAACCCTTGATACAGGGCTCTTGATGCAGTACTATATGCTGAGATGGGACACTTTGATGGTTGGTGGACTGACGGTCGTCACCATCTTTCTTGGGTCCATTCTTTTTGGGAGGAGGCTTGCTATGAGCCTCAGAATGTGTCTTGGGTTTTGAATGTGATGCAGAGTGGGTCCTACTTCGAGTACCACTGTATTCCTCATACTGCCTATCCAAAGCCTGTGTAACAGCGTCGTCTATGATCGCTTTTAATTCGGCACCCGTTAACGTAATCTGGGCGTTCACATTTGGCTCCGCTGGATGGCTATTGATTTCATTTGATTCAGCCATTTGAATTGAACTGTTGCAGAAAACAAGAACAATATTTTACTTGGGAGTTTATTATGGAATTACCCCTTAGGGTAATTCGTTAACCATGGTAAACAGAGACCATATTTGGTTAACTTATTAATCGTATTAATTTAGGATTTCAATTAAAATTTATCCAAAACATAAACAATAACCATATATATTAGCACATAGGGCTTGGTCACATGGACAATTTTAATTATAAGCTATGATTTCAGAGAATCAAGACTTTTAAAGGTTTGAACCTAGTTCATTACCCTTATTAGACAGGGAGTCATAGCTACCACTGTCTTTTGGCTCATATGGGAGTGAGCTGGGCCCGTAGGCATCGTATTACCACGTATGTTAAAATATGATCATCTTAATTGATGATCTCAACCCATGATTCAGAGATCATATAACTGGGTTTGGAATCTTCTAAAGAATCCTTATACATATAAGAATGACATGTGATTTTAACGAATCACTTCTGCCAGGAGTGTTAACATGTTTTAAGATGTTAACAGGGATTTGAGTCTTTTAAACAGGTCTTACCATTTTGGCCCGGTCTTATATTTGACACGAGGCTAGCTTTCACACTTTAAGATCCTTAATTAAATAATTACATAGGCAGATTAATTTAAAAAGAATGATTTTAATTCATTTATTTCATTTGTAAATATTTATGCCCAAAATGGCAAACATTAAATTTATAAAAAAAACATTCCATTAATTATACATAGGTTACATATTGCCCTAAACGGGTCTTTTCCAAACAACAACCTACCCACGCAGGGGTTTTAAACAAGTACTCGCCCACGCAGGGGACTAAAACAAACAACTAGTCCACGCAGGGACCTTAACAACTAAACATCATACCCACGCAGGGGTTAACGGAAAATAGAAAGATAGGCCCACGCAGGGGCTCAAAACAAACATACAACACACAAACCCACATAGGGGCTTAACAACCAAATACACCCACGCAGGGGCTTACACAGAAAATGGAAGGATTCAGTGATCCTTCTTGTTCTTCCCTTTAATCAATCCCACTAATCCTTGGAAGAAAGTCTGCCTCTCCCTACAGTCCCTGTGCACTTCCCGTTCCACCTGATCCAGCCTCTGAAGGAGTTCCTCATGCTCAGGTGGGGAGAACCTAGGCGGCTGCGATTGAGTCCGTATGATAGGCCTAGGTGGTATCTGGTACCCTTGTGTTGGGTACCCAACTCCCCATGGAGCTCCGTATGGTCCTTCTGGTTGCAGGGCATTGTAGTTGGCTGCCATCAAGTAGGGGTCGGCCTCTGCATACCCGTAGTTGTTGAGGACTGGCGGCTCGAACGGGTTATAAGCCATGGAACCTGTATAAGCTGGGATTGGGTTGTCAAAACCCATTAGCGGTGGCTGCGGCATCGCTGGGTTGGAAGGCCCACCCATTTGTGGGTCCTCCTGATGTGGCGGGTAGTGACTAGCACTTGACTGGCGTGGGGAACTGAGATGGAAATTCCCTAGTCGTGCCGATATGCGGGCACCGGTTCTCCTACGCCTTGGCGGTTGAGGAGGTGCCGGCTGAACTGGTGGCGGTGGAGGTGGTGGCGTAACTGCCATAAACCGGTGATCCTCAGATGAATCTTGATGATGCGGCTGCGGCTGTGGCTGCTGTTGCTGAGACTGCTGCTGCTGTTGCTGCCCATGAGACGACGAGTGGTGAGAAGGTGTATAGTACCACTCGTGCTGATTAAATAGGGCTTGGAAACTGTCTGGACCACCATAGGGTGATCCGTGAAAAGGCGATCCGTCGGAGATCTCGATGGGGTGGTTCGGAGTACCACTCGCCGGCATGACGGGGTCCGTATCCTCGTCCATGTCATCTGCGTGATCTCCTGAAAAATGGTCATCTGGACCCAGTGGGTTAAAACCCACGGGCTCTTGAATGTAATTGGCCGGGTTGAACCGGCCCCTGAACTCTGGTGTAGGGTCACCATAGGAATGATGGGACAAAGATCTCTGCAGCGGTATGTAGGAAGGCAGAGGGTTGTTGGGCTCGTCTTCCGAATGTGGCCCGTACGAATTGTGGACCGGAGGTGTAGAGCTGTGCGAAACGGATCATCTCGCCGGCTCGAACAGGTTTCTCCTGTTCCGACGTGGGTCTTCGCTCTCCGTAGCAGTTGGAGCTCGTACATTGGACGGTCCAGCTTCATGGTCATTGGGGGCGGTGACTGGCCCCTTGCCGCGTCCTCGGGTCCTGAAGAATCTTGGAAGCATTTTTTTTTGTCCTGTCAATACAACATAAGATAACAATAACAAAAATATAAAATTTAAAGGACAAAACAAAAACCGAATAAGGTGGAATTTGTCCTAAGTTATAAGTCTAGACTCGAAAGTTTAGATATGTGCAATTGTGTAACTGAGATTAAACACAAAAGGCTAGTGTTTAATTCACTCAGAGTTGGCTCTGATACCAACCTGTCACACCCCGATTTCCACGTGTCACCGGTGGGCCCGTTGGGGGAGTATCGTGACGTGGTTGGCAACGTAATAGTCAAACAACACAATATTATTATGCACAGCGGAAGCAAATTTAAAATATGATATAACCGAATTTAATATTGTTTATCAATGTAACAATATCCGGAAGTTTATCCACAGTAGGATCGAAACAAAATAACATTTATGGTTCAACAGACTTCTGGCATCCTAAGCTTGCGAGACTTTTTATTGATGCTTAGGAGACAATCCTGCCAATTTCGTTTAGTACCTGCATTCAATCTTTTTGGGAAAATACGTCAGTTTACACTGGTAAATACATTCAACTGACTCATTTTGGAAAATGATTGAAAATTGGTTTGGATGCACATGGCATAAACATTTTTATTTAACTTGGGAGAATTATTTAATATTATAATCTTGTGAACGAATTACATGTTACTTATGCGTTCAGTAGCCCAGATCTAGTCCGGGTTAAAGATCAATAGACACACCACATCATAGAGTTATACACGGACGGTGTACGCCTACACCCCGTGCTCAGGTCGTGGCCATCTCGTAAGATGATGCCAAGGATATCCGGGACATGGTCATTAACCCCCCAAAGGCTGTAAAGTAAACAAGACTGTTTAAACGAGCCGATCAAATTATTCAACTACCCACTTTAACGGTGGAGATTTGATGCCCGATCAAGCGGTATGCTATATACCGTAACCCAAGCCCGTATAGGGAAAATAAGTTAAAAGTATTTACCTGAGTAAGTATTAATCACAACAATCAAAATGCACGTAGCTTTTACTGGTTCTCCTAATCTAGAACGAAGGTTTATAATAACCTATTAGAATGCTAACGGGTCTTTTATTAAGCTTAAGCTTAGACCGGCTAGTTTCAAGATACGGTTCGTACGCACGATTAAGCGAAGACCGGATAGAATGTGATTCAGACCCGACAAGTTTGAAGACTTGTTTAATATGGGTTTATTATTCACATTCTGGATTTTGAGATAAAACCGTTAAGGTTTGACCCGTTTCAGCTAATTTATGTAAACTTGTTACATAAACCGAACCGTACGCGTAATAAGCGTGACGGGTAGTCATGAGAGCTATATACAGGTTTCCTAAGTTAATTATGTCTCAAATATGTTGTGACATCAGTAAGGTGTCTCTCGTTATGCCCGAAACATGTTTAAACACAAACTAGGCCCCGTAGGGGTAGTTTGGTCATTTAAAAGTTTATAAAAGAGTTTAAGTGACAACCTGAGTTACAGGTCTGATGTAATCAGCAAATATACTCAATTTGCTAAGTTACATCAGTAGGTTAAAGCATGTATGTGAAACTTATCATTTTTAACCAAACTAGGCCCCGTAGGGGTATTTTGGTAATTTCACATAAGCCGAAAAGCTCAAAACTGAAGTCTGAGTTTATCAACCTTTGCTTACTATTAAAATATTATAATTTGCCTCTTATATCAGTAGGTATCAACCCGGGTATGTCCAATATGATTTTAAAACATACTATGCGTTAAAAACACTAAATAAGGCGATTAAAGGCCATTACCGGGTTCGATACTTAAATCTGATATTTTTATATTTCCAGAAGGCTTAAAATAATTTATTTATCATAATTAATCAGTAGCAAAAGGTTTGGAGTCGTTTAGATATGTAAAACTCATTTTATGGCCCGTAAGGGCAAAACCGACGATTACCGGATTAAGCCTACGACTACGAGTTATGCTCAGCCTAAAATTAATTAAAAAATCTTTAAAAATCCCAAAATAATATATTTCATCAGTGGGTAAAAGATTTGATACCAAAAAGTATGTTTAACTAGGCTATACGCTAATTACGCCATTTTATTAACATAAAGCATTAATTTTGCGATAATGAGCATAACTCTTAATCTACAAGTCAAACTGATGTCAAACTTTGCATACAAGTCTATATATCAGTAACTAAGGTTTCTACACTTTTACATTTTCATAAATCACGTTCTAAGGTAATAAGGGCATAACGGTCAACATATGAGCAATTAACGGAAACATGCATATTAATTGGATAACTAATGAACCAAGGTGTATAATCACAGAGGGTTATTCTAACATGTAACCTAGTCCAATTAAAGCTCTAAGGCATTTCTAAAATATGCCTAAACGGGTCAGAACTGAAAGTCAAAGTCAAAGTGAAAGTCAAACTATGTGACTTTCGGTTCCGAACCGGGTCTAAACAGGAAATAGTCGGGTTGAACATGTTTGGACATGTTCTTACACTAATTACTAAGTTATAACAATGATCAAACAGGTTATATATGTTCTAGATAGCTAATTATGCATAAATGACATTTTAAGCATCCTGTTGACTTTTTAATTATATGTTTGACCCGACTCTTGACCTGGTTAGAGTGGTGATCAGGGGAAACCCTTTTGAGGTTTTATTACCCACATAAATACCAACTTATAACCACTTTTAATTCGAGATATGACTGAGCCATTATTGACTAATCTCGAAGTCAAACCGTAATTACGACGGTTTGACTTTTAGCTAATTAAACAAGCTAAACTCAACTAAATAAGAACTAGCAGACTTACAAGAGTCCTATGCACGAGATGAGATCAGATGGACCTGCTTGAGAGCTCCAGGAATGATCAAATTATGCAGATGAAGGTGTGAGAATGATTGTTGCATAACATGTCCTTATATAGTGAATTAACCCACCACAACATGTTGACAACTAGCTCTATGATCAACCACAACCATCCAACACATGTCCCTAGTGCTCTAGCACAGTTAGGGGTCGCCCACCATGTTGCAAATGCGTTTAAAGGTCGTTTCTCCGCGTATACAGGGGCCTGTCCCCGTATTCTGTATCTGGGCCTGGGACGCGGCCCGCGTCCGATTTAACCAAAAACAAAGCGGGCCGCCTGGGCCGGCTAAATCAGATTTTTGATTTTCATTGTTTTCCAACTTGACCTTTGGTTAAATTGAAAGGGTAATTAGGCTTTAACTTGCAATTTGACCCCTTGTAGTATACCCACAAGGACTTTAGGACTTATACCCACTTTGCCAAGTCCCTGAACACTTCCGGTTAACCCGAAAAGCCTTAACTTTCAACGTTAACACTTTAACCCTTCGCACACGAATTTGATCATAACTTTCTCATATGTTAACGAAACTTTACGAAATTTAAACCATGTATTCTAGTGAGCATAATTACCGTTACAAAGCTTCGGGTTTGTCAAAAGGTCACTCAGAGGTATAATTTAAACATGTTGACACATTTAGCCCTTGTAGTTTGTAATCTCTCACTTTTAGTTTCGTATGATCCATGATTTATTCGTTTGAAGGTATGAGCATCTTGTAGGGTTAATGTACATTATATTTATTCAAAGTTGACACTTAGAATACGTATATTCACATACTTTCCATGTTTGTAAACTTTAGTCCTCCCATAATATTTCTTTCACACGTTTAAACTTTATGACACGTGTCAACACATTATAGGACGTGAATTTTCGAGGTGTTACACGTATCGTACAAACCCATAGGGGTTTGTATCGGGCCTACTTAATACTTTTGATCGGAATTGCTAAAAGCTACAACTTTGTGTGAACACCGCGTACTACAACTTCACACGAAGAAGCCATTCCTAAGGCTGAAATACTACCTAGCCTTTCCTAAGGCCGACACAATACTCATGTTTTCGAAAATACTCGCATAACGAAATCGAGCGATCCAGTCGAGATCAAGCGTGAAAACTAAGAACTCTCGATAGGATAGCTCACTCAGCGCATTTTCTGGCACGAGAACCTTTCATCGAGTTAGGAGTGACATCCACATCTCGACGAAAGTCTCCATTTCGAAATCTGGTGGAACTCACGAATTTGTTCGAAGAGCATAACCACAATTAGGAACCAAGTTGTTAAGTCAGGGGTGAAACCCGTCCCTTGATAAGCCGTTCCACTCTCTATATTGGTTTTCAAAAGCTCTCACCAAGGACTCGACTATTGCAATAACTCAAGCCACGCGATGACTGGGAAGACGAATGCCATGAGCTGCATCCCAGTGGAAGCATGAAACCTTCAAGGACGACGCGCATGCCCGAACTTGTTGAACATAGTTGGGTTACCTTGGGTAGTCAACGCCTAAGCACCCAAGGCACTCTATCGTACGACCGGCCAATCTTACAACTGGTTGGAAACTTATTTACGTTTTGAGACTTTACGCTTTACCGATTCCTCGATTTAACAATTTTCACTCCCTACTTTATAAACGCACGATTCGCACAGCCATCGCAATCTAAAACGTAACCCGAATGTTCGCAACAAAACTAATGCATAATCTATCGCATTCGCTCTCGTTTTCTCACTTCAATGCGCCTCGCATATTCTAAATCGACCTGTATCTGTATGATTACAAATTACATCCATATAAATATATATATATATATATATATACGTATAAACAAACAAGTCATTGTGTGAGAACTTAGGAGTTTCGTGTTTCCTATGTGGCTCCTATGTGATTCGTATTACTACTATAATATCGCATCAAGTTTTGAACGCGCTCAATCGCATCGCAAAACTCAAAAATCATTATGATCGAATCTCATTCCTAGTCTCTTCCTGTCTAGATGCCTTCCAACGATTCTACCTCGGGACGAACAGCTAGGAGGAGAGCCAAACGAAGTGTCAATAAGAGGATTGCATCACTTGTGACCAAAGAAGTGGTAAAGCTTATTCCTCAAATTGCCGCTCACGTGCACTCCCTCAGCAACTCTCGAGCCTCGGAAGACTCCAAGACGGAAGCGCCGCAATCTACTTTTCTCTACAAACACTTCAAAGCCTGTGACCCGATGGAGTTCACGGGTGAAGGAGGTGCATCTCAACTACTCCAGTGGTTCGATTCTATCGAAGTTACCCTTCGTCAAAGCGGGTGTCCCGATAGTTTCCGTACTACTTGCACTACCGGAGTATTTCAATCACGAGCACTCGACTGGTGGACCGCCGAACGTAAGAAACATGGGATCTCCGCAGCTTACTCTCTCTCTTGGGATGAGCTGAAGGAGCTCATGAAGAAAGAGTACTGTCCCCCCCCCCCCACGAAATCCAGAAGCTAGAAAACGAATTTTGGAAAATCAAGCAAACAAAGGTGACAATGTTGGCTACACCGCAAGGTTCAAATAGCTTAGCATAATCCGCCCAGGTCAGGTCAACACTTCAGAAAAGGCCATCGCGAAGTACATTCGTGGCTTGCCTGAGTGTGTGGGTGATTTTGTCGAAGCGGCAAGGCCAGCTACCATCGAAGGAACCTACCGCTTAGCCGCAGAAATCAACAACAAACGACTCATGGAAGGATTTTTCTCCAAAAATCCTGTCAAGCAAGCTTATCAGGCAATCGACATCAATTCTTCAGAGGATCATAACAACGAGTCTTCTGATGAATCTACTGACGATCCTTCGGACGAATCTGCTAACGATTCCTCTGACGGATCTACTGGAGATTCTTCTAGTGACTCTGCCGACGATTCTTCCAACGACTTGGTCAAAGACTCTGCAACTGAGTCCTCAGACGAACCCTCCAATGACGACACCTCTTCGCAAGGCACCGACAAACCCAGCCGCAAGCGAAAGACTTCAAGCCCGAGCTTATCAACAACGGAACTGCTGCAACCGAAACCTCTTCGAACAGTTCCGATATTTCCAAAATGAGCTTACACTGGAGCTCATCCTCAGTGTTACTCATGCACCTATCATCATCCAGTTGGGGCTGACTGTCGCTATTGCAGTAACTGCAACCGTTACGGTCATTTCACCCGCAACTGCCGCATCGAACCGTGAACCAGAGTTCAACAACAACAGCTCCAGCAAAAGTCTTCAGCGTCAAACACCTAGCAAGCGTAGGATAAGTTGTAGTGATACGATTTTCGACGTTAATTTCTAAGTTTTGAACCTACTCTATTACTCGATGTTGCCACTAGGTGTAACGCTAACTCTCGCTCCCGTGTTCTCTTTCACTCTCTAGTCGACGCATTTAGACAAATTCACACACATACTATATACTATATCACGAGATAACGTGTTTTACCCTCACTACACTCTTAGAATGAGGTACGATAAACGTGCAAGGAACGATTAATCACGGGTGCACACGGGATTATTTGGGTTAGTGCACGGAGATCGTAGTGAATTCTAAGGTGCCATAAGTGTTTCGACGAAGTATGACACCAAATCACGGGATCTAAGTAGTAGGGGTCAAGCAAGGTGTGCTTTATCATACTACCGAAGCTCCGTGAAGAAAGTGCCACGTGGAGTTGAACGTTATTAGACCTATTATACTATTGTGATTATTTTCAACACACTACACTCAATCGCAAGGCGTAACAACTGAATCGCATCATCGCAAGACTTGTCGTAAGTCAGCAAACGCAATGCAATCATCTCATCGATGGACTCTGGAGAGTCTACCTCGCAGGACAATTGCATCAACGCAAGACTAGTCGTAAGTCTATAGCAATCAATCTCATCAAGTTATTGTTGAGTGAGGACCTATTCTACCCTCCTCGGTAATCGTGATGCGCCTCAACGTAACGTTAAGCTTATTCGAAACAAAACTTGGCTAATCGTAATCGCTTATCATGTGTATCTCGCAATCTTTATCGCTCATTATGTGAACCTATATCGCTTGCTGTGTATCAATCTATCGCTGTCGCCTGCCGTTATCTGTGGTGTTTGTGTTAAGTTAGCACACATGACCTCGCTTCACGAGAGGGAGCTCATATAGTTAAAGCAAGGTGTTTTAGTCATATAGGCGGCCTTTCGTGGAAAAAGGCCATGTGGGGTCTGATATTAGTTAACCTCTGTGATGTAAATCAATCAAATCGAACCGCATAAATCGTGTATACCTCCATCGATTGCAACGCAACAACTGCCGACTATCGTAATTCGTTATCGCCGCCTTCATCACTGGTGTTGTATTATTCGCTTAATCCTCTATTCGCTTATCGCTCATCGTGTATAGTCTACCGCTTATCGCTCGTTTGGTGTTCATTACAGTCTGTGTGGTGTTAATACACATGACATCGCTTCACGAGGCAAAACTAACCTGGTCAAACGTGGTGTTTCTCCATGTTAGGAAACTCTCGTGGAAACATGCCATGTGAGTTTAATATGGAATCTAACCGAAAACGCGCTATTCGCTTATCGCTTATCGCTCCACGCCTACCCAGACACGACACATAAATGTTTCGTGTCACCAGGCTACTTGCACACGCTGTCGTAGCTACGTTCACAATTCGACTCGCCGGTTTAACCTATTCGACTCTATCTCATACTCAGTCTGACTTCCTATCGATTGGACCGAGTGAGCGCAATTCTATCCATGTCGTATCGACACACATGACACCGTCTCACGAAACGGGAATAATATGGGAGAAACATGGTGGATACGCCGCTGGTACTTCCTATATATAAGTGTTTTAATCATATTAACAAACTTCCGTGGGAAGGTTCCCAGTGGGGCTTGATGCTAAATTATCTTTTTCAAACGGTTAAAATTGATTTTTATAAAACTTTCACTAAATCCATGGAACGAGTGAAATTCTTCACAATGTGGAGGTAACCACGAATCAGCTTAACTCCACGTTCAAGGGGATCTTTCATAAGTCCAAAAAAAAAAATTTCCTTAAACTTTTTTTTGCGACATCACAAACGAGACTTTCTTGAGACGTCGGTTCGACATCAAGTTCAGCTTGAACCCAGGTCCTAGGAGAGTTTCCGTAACCCCAGTTTCATTTTCGAATTCCTTAAAAAGTTTGAAACCTAAACTCTCTTGCAACGTTGGTTAACAATCGACTCAGTTAACCCTACGTTATGAGAAACCTTTCAAAGTTCTTTAAAATTTCAATCGCATCGAACTTACGAATTCTACGCAACACAAGGTACTTTGGAACGCCAACTCGTGGGATATTACTTTCGTCTTTACGTCGCTTCTCGCTATCACAATCGATCTCTCTTATTCGAAGCACTCTCGCTTGTCAACTGTTCCCCGATTCACTCGTTGTATCGCTACTTATCCAGGATTAACTCTCAAAGGTCTACCTATTGGATTAATTTCGGGACGAAATTTCCTAAAGTAGGGGAGACTGTAACAACCCGCACTTTTGTGCGTTGTTACTACTCGATATACTCGTTACGCCTAGAACCAGAGATTCAGATCATAATGTAACTATATCGCATACATCGATATTCGAAGGATAATCGCATATTTTTGAAATACAATATCTCTATACTACACTGTTATCACAAACACTAACACTCACAATGACATTGAGTGAGGACCTATTCTACCCTCCTCGGTGGCCGTGATGTGTCGAAACGCAGACAATTAACGCTAACAAGGACTCTCGGGTGAGTGCTATAGCTCCAGTCGTTGTGACGATGACGACAATACGAGTGAATGGTACCCCGTCAGTCTTTGTGGCACTACACGCAATAACGTTCACGATGACATCAAGAAAAGACCTATACTACCCTCCTAGATGGCTGTGAAACGTCGCTAATAATCGCATACTCAAACGAAAACCGATTGTTATATCGAAACTGTGGATTATGGATACGTAAATGCGAACCGTAGTGATATATACATATATAATAATAATATAACTCAACTATAGAAGCGCGCACCTCAAAAACTATCAAAAACAGAGAAATTCATCCCGTCAGGATAGCCATTCGGACGGATAGCCATCCGGACGGATAGCCAACCGGACGGACAGCAATCCGGACAGACAGCAATCCGGACGGACAGCACTCCAGACGGATGGGCAATCCGGACCTATGACTCCCTTCTCCTCTTTTCGCCTATAAATAGCTGCCACACCACTGTTCAAGTGATGTGACAGCTCCCCACTCGACCAGACACGCTTCAAGACCCTTTTCGCCTATAAATAGCTGCCACACCCTAGAAACTTGTACTTCTATGATCTACACTCCATTCTACATCATTCTATCTTTTAAAACTCAATTTCTAACCGTGAAATCTGCTGATTTGAGGCGTTTTGAGGTGATGTCACCAAGGGTTCTTATGAACTTCAAGTTGTGGCCTCATCCCACCATAAACGACTCAGATCTGGGTGATTTCCACATGTTTTGATAACAAATCTCATCTAGATCCGTGTACCTAGCCAAGGAACAGTGGGATTTCGAGTTAACCACGAGAAACCGTCAAGAACGGCCAGTTCTGATGGAGCGGGGTGATTCCCGGCCGTTAGAGCGGGTCGGAATTGATGGAATTTCAAGTGATTAGTACGAGATTACATTGTCCCGGTAACTCTACACGAATTCCTTCCGATAAACACTCAGAAATAGTATTTAGAATGCGAAACAGACGTGTAATCCGCACGGATCACATGTCATCCGGACGGAATACATGGCATCCGGACGGATAACATGTCAATCCGCACGGATAACCTGTCATCCGCATGGATAACACTTACAATCCGCACGAGTCAACACTTGTTTGAACGGATGACAATCCGCACGAGTTAAAACTTGTTCGAACGGATGACCATCCGCACGAGTCAACACTTGTTCGACCGAATGACAATCCGCACGAGTAAACACTTACAATCCGTACGAGTCCACTAATCCGACCGGATAGCCTGTCATCCGACCGGATGACAGCCATCCGACTCAGATCCATATGGCATCCGATCGGATGAGCCCATCTGAATGGGTGAGCACCATCCGACCAGATGACTGACTTTTCGATACTATTCTCGCTTAACTGTGCATCGTTTACTATATCCTTCAATGATTAACGCAAACGTATTCGCAACCGATCCAATCAAGTTGTATTTCCGCTAAATACGCACTGTGAGTATACTCGAACCCCTTTTTAATCGTATTTTGGGTGTAACATACGTTTCTAACAAATCGAACTTATCAAACGAATTATTCAATCAATCGAATTATCACTTGCGAATAACTGTTATGCATAGATATACGTGATGCTAGTTGCATATGTGCTAGGGCTTATACTCGCGACGTCCCACCATGACTAGTATAGTACTATTGTGCCCAACGCGGTCTAGTTTGCCATCGCATATTCGAGCATCAAGGACTTAGTTGGTAGTATCAGCTTTGTGAGTATATATGTCGTGTGTTACGTTCTTGCACATGGAAATTCGCTACACTTTTATCTATTATGATACTTATCAAACCTGTATACTCGCCAATACTTTTGTATTAACAAATATTTTAACGTATGTTGCAGGTTATAATCGCAGACTATATCAAATCAAGCTAGGAGGTATAGAAACTCAACTAAAATCTAGGTTGTCGGATTTGTATTGTTCGAGAGGACAAGAAATCTGTGATAACTTATGTGATTGTATTATTTGTTAGTATGGGATAACGAATGTATTAAATATTATCGCAATATAGTTGTTATGGATTCTCTTGAGCAATCTGATTCGCCTAGTGCCGCGCCCCGATGATTCCGCCATCGGTTGGGGTGTGACACGTTTGGCCAAGCCAAACGGTTTTTTTTTTAAATTTAAATCCTACACCTATAGCCTAGCCAACCCAACCAATGAGAGCCGGCCACGGATAACCGCTAGGCCCGCCCAACACCCGGGCCGAAACCCCCGCCCAAGGGGCCACGCCGAAACCCAAGCCCACCCGGGGTGGTGACTTGGGCGTTTGTACCCAACCCACTCCCCATACCCCATAGTCTTATAACTTGGGTTCTCTTGTAAACCTTCTATCTTCCTTCAGCCACAACCACACTATATAACCATATATCCTTCTGAATACGTCATATCCTCTTAATCTCTTCATTAAAAACCTTATTTCCACCTAATAGCTTCCTTTTTGTCTCCAAGATAGTTTAGACTTTATGCCTCGACCATCTTGACCTACTATGCCACTAAGGCTTTTGGAATAAAGGCTTCCACCTGAAATGAAATAAAAGTTATAATTTGCAGCTGTATCAGACATACCCAAACCCCGGACCTCTGAAATAAAAGTTATAATTTACACTTCCATCAAATGACCAAATACACAAGAATCACTTCACATCACAAACCTTGAAATTCCAAACATGAGTAACGAAAGTAACATGGCGCGACCATTTAAAAGAGAGACTGATAGAAGCTGATTCGAGATGGCTAATCTCCCGATAGATATACCCGTAGAGTGGGTTAAACTCCAAGAAATAGATAAAGAACAAGACTCTAATTTTGCATCAGTTTTTTTGTTGATTCATTCAAAACATAAATGGCCTTTTATAGGCTACACAATGAAAGAAAATAACTGCAAAGTAAAAAGTACCACTAACCCACTAACTCTAACAAATGGGTATAAAAAACAACTAACTAGTGCATGACTTAATCTAATTGCTACGTGCATAAAATAAATAGTTGGAAACAATGGAAAATAAACAAGTAGTGGTGCATGGTTACGTGGGGTAGTTGTGCACGTATCAATGCCCACCGCTCGAAAACGTCCTTGTCCTCAAGGACGGTATGAACTCCCACGGGGGTCGCCATTCGACTCTCCCAAAAGAGTTTGGTGTAGTCACAACTGGCCGCCAAGGTGGTTGCCATGGTGGTCGCCATTCGATTCTTTCAGTTGCATTTGGTGAGGTCTCAACGGGTCGCCATGGTGGGCGCCAGTCACGTCTTCCGCTTGTCGTGATGAACGATGGGAATTTCATCTTTTTCGTAGCTGAAATCATAGTCGCCGTTTTTGATGGTGGGGCGAAACGTGTAAACGATTTTTTTTTTGCGGGCTGATGAGTTAGTATTAGGCTTTGGTGGTCTCAATAGTAAGGAGCTTGGGTTGGTGTGTATGGTGACAATTTTAGAAACAATTTTGGGTTGAAGTTTTAGTGGGAATGGGGTGTTAACGATGATGGAGGTGGAGAAGGTTGTTGCCGGTGTGGGTGATGATGTGTAAATGGGATGTGTTGCTGCGGAAACGGTTTGCCTTGATGTTGATGCGGGTAACGGAACAGGCGGTATGGTGGCAGTGTAAGATTAAATATTTTATTTATATGTATTTAATCTAGTAGCCATCATTATCATTTATATAATACGGATCAAAATATATTAAAACCTATAATATATTAGTTGGTAATTGTTGATGGGCCAGATTACCCTAATTAACTAATTGGGTTTCCCCTTGGATGTATATAAGGAGATTACTAGAGAGGGATTAGGGTTAGACCCTCATAACATCACACTAAAATCGCTCCTCCTCTCACTCCATTACTACGAGTTCTTCAACCCTAAGAACTCGGTACTACCATCAAGAAAATACATCCTAAAGGGGAACCAGACCAATCTGACGAACATGACGTCTACTTCCCTCTCTGGTGTGACTGCTGGCTTATCAGGTACACAATCATTATTTGTTTTCCATCACATGTTTATTGAATTGATCAACATGTGGTATCAGAGCATATGTTGATTACATCAATTCAATCAAGAAATTCATCGAATTGAATTAAAGGAATTGAAAAAATAAAGATCGGTTTTTTCTGTTTTGCGATTCATGATCCGAAAATTGATTTGAAAATTAAACCATTCAAAATTAATTTGGTCCCTTACGGCAGCTGACATTGGTGCCAAATTAATATCTTACTTCAATAATTTATTAAAATTGGTTTTCACTTTAAAACCAAATCAAAATATTATTTTCTGAATGGTGCATAATGATTTCTTTATTTAATTTAATCGTATTCAATTAATTGAATCCTTCTTTTGATTTATACTTTAATTTAATGTGTAAATCGATTACTTGCTCAGCAATGTAATCTTAAATTAATTTTATGTTGAAATTAACTTGCCTTATTGCCATTCAGATAAATGTTTGTTATGATATCATTAGGATTTAATTATGTTTTCTAAAATCATATAACTTTATCTCCAAGTTTCGAATAAAATATAATTTTAATTATAATCGAATAATTAACTTGGATAGATAAACTTAAGATATTTTGAAATTATAATCAAAATCCCTTAAAATTAGCTGTTTCAAACTTGTCACAATAAACAGCTGTTAACGGTGGATTCGAAATCATCAATGTAACTAATCGCACAAGTTTCCCTTAAGTCGCACAAGATCAGATCACATGAGATATGATCTGATCGCACAAGACAATCGCACAAGATCGGATCACATAAGATATGATCTGATCGCACAAGACAGTCGCACAAGCTTTGTACAACTAATTAAGCACATTGTACAAGTTAAGACTGCATAATCGCACAAGACTTGTGGATCGCACAAGACTTGGGCCTCATACACATTGATCATCAGGTCCTTAAATCTTCATAACTCGAGACCGTGGTTGTGACTCGAGACCTCATTATGACTCGAGATCTCATAAAATACAGTAGTCGAGACCATGGTTCCGACTCGAGACAAAGGTTGCGACTCGAGACCTCATAACTGACTCGAGATCTCATAACTCAGTCGAGACCTAACTCGAGACCTGACTCGAAACCTCATTATTTTAGACTGTTTAATGTGAACTAAGACTTAGCTATTAAATAATTGGTTTTTTAAATACTTAGTTAATTAATAAGGATCAAACAATGCTTTACAAAACCAAAATGGCTTAACTTGAATGAGCTTCTGATGTATCACTTCTAGCCAAAGCTGATTTGATGCATTTATTTATTGTTCAAGTATTATAGAAGCTATGTTAATTATGCATTACAAACGTGAATGTATTACTTCTGGCCAAAGCTGATTTAATTCATTTATGTCTAGCATACTTAACAAGTCCATAACTAAAGTGATTGTCTCATTTCTGGCCAAAGCTGATTTGTCACAATTACTTTGCACACATGCTTAAATGATTACACTTCTGGCCAAAGCTGATTTGTTTTCGTTTAAGTAGAACTTTAAATAAGTTTATTATTTTGATGTTAGTAATAGACATATCACAACCTCTTCACATAATGATCCTTATATCAATGATCTTTCATTAACTTTATGATCATTTCGTCTGCTTTATTTTTTTAGTACCCATAATTTTACTCACTGTAATTTTCTTCTATAAATCAATATCTCATCCACTTTAATTTCTAAACCTAATATGTTTTGCTTTATTTAAAGTTTCTATAAGATTAGCACTTAAATTAAATCCTTGATTATCTCTTAAGACACGATAATCCTACTGCTCTCTTCTGATAAAGATACTACAGAAGAAAATTAGAGCATGATGAATCGAACATGATGTCTCTTATGATAATCAAGACCTCTCTAACAAATTTGCTATCACTAAAGTTATTCCAGATTAAGTCTTTCCTAAGACTAATCTATTATTGTGGAATCATCACAAGAACTCCTAAGATGCATACCTTCATTTAAAATTCTAAATTATAAAGTTAAGTGGTTTATGTGAATACATCATAATGTACAATGCCATGACCCATAAAGTTAAGGGCTTACACATGGAAATAAGTACAATTTTCAGTACATTACATACTAAGATTTTCACTTGTACAATTTGATGCCTTATAAATCAACTATAACACTCAAAAATACCAAAGTATAATGAGTGTGTTGATAAGCAACATATGTACAAAGAGATAAATGTTTGAAACTGGAAAATAAGATGTTGTTCACCTTACAACTACTGAAGCATTAAAAGAGGATTGTTCTAAGGTCCATAGTCAAGATACAAGTACAAGATTCCAACTTTAAGGTTCTTCAAAAGGGAAAATCTCACTACATAATTATGCCATTAGACTAGGCATAAGCAACCAGACTATCCATTATTTAGAAGAACGGTTGGATAAATTAATTACAAAGTCACTTACCAATGATATTTAGGTCTGGTAATTTTAACATTCCAATTAACACATGATTAGTTGACTCTAGTTCCATAAGTTTCCTTACCATAACTCGACAAATAACTAACATGAGAGTTAGTGACAAAATTAAATGTTAAAGGCTATAAGAACCATAATAAGCAGTCTTCTAACAACGCCTTTCGATACCTTATAAATTCTGAATATTAATCAGAATATAGTATCATAATTAAGCAATGTTATGAATGTTGTGAGGTTTGCATAGTCAACATAAAGTCACACTTACCTTAAACTCTCATTTTATTTGTTCTAAATATCTGGATTGAAACATTACTAAGATGAAACTAGATGATACCCTATACTTTCACAACTTTTGTCATCATGCAAATGAGAATTTGACAAAAGTAAAATGAGACTTAAAAATTTCATCCATTATAACCAAAATTCATGAGAAATCATGACATGGTTAATGAGGATGATTTTTTTATCTAATCTCATTCTAAGTGATTTTAAATCATAACGTTACAGCCCTAAATATCACTTGGCTTAAGGAATAAGTATGGGTCCATCATAAGTCATTGACATTCGTGGAACTTATTCCAAATGGAATATTCAGACATAATTCATTTATCATTTAAAAGACTATCTGCTTGTATCTAAATTAGTTGCATATGGCCCATGGTCTTAAAGAAATCTATTCATATATGTTCTTAACATGATTTTATTAAATATGTCCCTAAGTTTCTTATGACATCTGGACATTAAGGAAATCAAGTAAAGTCTAACATATATGTAATAGGTACCCAAGTTACGTACCTCATTGAAACTTCTCTTGTAGCATTTCTAGAGATATTAAAGATCAGTGGGAGCATTAAGTGTCTTAATAATAACTTGCAATAGTTGCAAGAGGTGGGGAGTGAAAATTTTACATTACCTAAATTTACACTTCTTGTACAAGACACTGCTCCATCTTGACACTGTTCTATGATAACTTGCCTCGTTAAAATCTAATGCTACACTTATAAAAGTTTCATTGTTGCTTAATTGTGGGCACACTTAGGTTTCTTACCTAAACTAACATAATCCTCAACAAGAGAAACTACAACGATTAAAGTCATTAATTTGTGTTTCTCTATTAGAATTTGTTGGTCATTAAATATTGACACTAAGTATGCTGAGTTCCTAAAGATTTCTAAGGTCAGTAGGAGCAGTCAAAGTCCTTATCATGACTTGCAAGGCATACAAGAGGCAGGGGGAAGAGTGTCATTAAATTTTACTCTGAATTTAACTCCGATTACACCTCTTGTACACCATACTGCACCAACTCTTACAAACTTAGAATCCTGAAAAGGATAGCAACCTAACCAAGAGCTAATCCATAAAACTGAAACTTCTAACAAACCCAATAATCAACTCAGGAGGTCATCTAGGTTTAAAAACCTACTAACTTTGATGATTACATAACCTCCCAAATTGAAGTTGAAATGGATTTTGGAAAAGTTTACTGATCCTATCTCTTCAAATTAAGCCATTAGCATTAATCATTCTTCTAAATGGAATAAAACAGTTTTCTAGTAAAACTGATTTTATGTGTTCGTATAACGTTTGGGATTTGATTGAATAACCTAAGAGTGTTCATAACTAAACCAAATCCTAATATATAAACGTTAAGACACAAAGAAGCATGATTGATTGTCAAAGGTTATACTCAGGAAGAGATATATTATTAAAGAATCTTTCTTACATATCTAACAAAAGATTTCTTTTGGGATCATCACTGTTCTAGTAGCTTATAATAATTTTGAGCTACATTACATGAACATTAAAAACAATTTTTCCTAACAAATGGCTGACATATTTACATGTTCATAAAACAACCTGAAAGTTCCAAACTGAAGGTTAAAGAACACTTTATTTGTAAGCCAATAAAATCCATGTATGGGTTAATGCAAACATCATAATGTGATGAAATCTCAACGTAATTATTTTCATCAACAACCAAGTGGATTAATGTACCTACCTCAAGATGAGTGGGAGCAACTAAGATAAACTTGTCTATATAGATGATATTCTTTTGACAAGTATATGTTACATAAGTCAAAGCATTATTAATACAAACTTTGATATAAATGATCTCAGAGATATCTCTTATCTAATAGATATCATGACATACCGAGATAGACCCAATGGGACAATAGTATCGTTCCATAAGTTTAACATTAAATTGGTCCTTGCATTTGTAACAAACAATACTGCTCTCCTTTAGAGGATAATAGGATAAATGAGATTATTTCCTTACGCTTCATTAATTAGAAGCCTTATGTAAGTTTAAGTCTATACTCGTTTAGATATTACTCACTTTAAAACACACTAGATATGTCTAGATTAATGTGAAGCATCTAATAGAGTATTACAATATCTTTAAAAGAAACGAGAGACTATATTTTAAAGAAGAAGTGAGAACTAAAACCGGTTGATTACTTTAACTTTGTAATATTCAAAGATGACAAAATGAAATTTCGGGTATATTTTTATGTTAACAGACAAAAAACCTATCTCATGGAGGAGTCATAATAGACTGATATCAACAACCTAAGTTATAACGACATAATATAGTCACTAAATGTTGTTGGAAATTTATTAGTGGACTCATAAGTTTATTAACTCCATATAATTAATATATTGATGACTTATTGTGATAAAGTCAGCTACCATGTCTCCTTGAACAGTAACAGTTCGAGAGGTGCTGCATTAAATTTCGATACGCAATTAATTATTCGTTTATGAACGAATTGAGGAAACTAAATTTTTGTATCGAATGCATTCATGATATGCTTAAGGATCCTATAACTAGAAGTCTATCACCCATAACTATTATGTAAGCGCTTATAATAATCACGGGTATATTGATGACTATGTACAACTGCATATCGTACTATGAATGATTAACTTTTAATATTCCTCATCAGTTTGATTTTGTATGTCTCTAACATATGTTCTGCCGGTGTAATGACATATAGACAAATATAAATACAAATCAAACGCTAAAGGGCTTGTTTGTATTTTGATCATAACTGTTAGGTTTTAAATTGAGGCTGTAGTATGACTAATGGGGGTCCTGAGTCGCGTAATGATTCAATGGCTGTATTTCTCTGCTACGGTTCTTGGTTTAAAGCTAAAATGAGTATTAACTTCTGATCAGACTTATCTAATGTTCATGATAAATGATTATTCGGCTAAGTGGGAGAATGTAAGATTAAATATTTTATTTATATGTATTTAATCTAGTAGCCATCATTATCATTTATATAATACGGATCAAAATATATTAAAACCTATAATATATTAGTTGGTAATTGTTGATGGGCCAGATTACCCTAATTAACTAATTGGGTTTCCCCTTGGATGTATATAAGGAGATCACTAGAGAGGGATTAGGCTTAGACCCTCATAACATCACACTAAAATCGCTCCTCCTCTCACTCCATTACTACGAGTTCTTCAACCCTAAAGAACTCGGTACTACCATCAAGAAAATACATCCTAAAGGGGAACCAGACCAATCTGACGAACATGACGTCTACTTCCCTCTCTGGTGTGACTGCTGGCTTATCAGGTACACAATCATTATTTGTTTTCCATCACATGTTTATTGAATTGATCAACAGGCACTGGCAGCGTGTGGTGGATGTGAGTTTTTCGGGTTGGTGTTGGTGAGGGTTGTCGTGGGTGGCGGTCGAGCGGGCAGTGGAGGTGGAGGTTCTAGGCCGAGTCGGGAGCAAAAAAACAAGAGTTGTTGTTGTTGTACCGCGAGAAAACTCCACATGGTGTCAAACATTGACATGGTATGCGAGGCTTGTTGGGCGGCAATAGCTTCTTGTTGGATCACTAGCCGGTCGACCATGTCAACTAAGGTCGTGACGCCTTCTTCGAAGCTTGTACGAGGAGGCATGATGATCTCAATGAAAGCACCAATTGATAGAAGCCGATTCGAGATGCCTAATCTCCCGATAGATATACCCGTAGAGTGGGTTAAACTCCAAGAAATAGATAAAGAACAAGACTCTAATTTTGCATCAGTTTTTTGTTGATTCATTCAAAACATAAATGGCCTTTTATAGGCTACACAATGAAAGAAAATAACTGCAAAGTAAAAAGTACCACTAACCCACTAACTCTAACAAATGGGTATAAAAAACAACTAACTAGTGCATGACTTAATCTAATTGCTACGTGCATAAAATAAATAGTTGGAAACAATGGAAAATAAACAAGTAGTGGTGCATGGTTACGTGGGGTAGTTGTGCACGTATCAGAGACCCAACAATCTATACCGAACAATATCCTGAATCTGTTGGCAAAGGACATGAGCATACTTTTGTTTACCTTTAAAAAATCTGTTATTCCGTTCCTGCCAAACAAAATAAACAGATGCAGCCACAACCAATGTTTGTATAACACGCCAAACAGAGTTATAAAATTTGATATGTTTAAAAAAAAGGACTTAAACATGGCAGTTGAACAATCATACAGACTAGTTGTGTGCACATGGCATTTCAGTTCCAAACCTCAACCGAACCGCAAGCTATACATCCAGTTTAAGATTTCTATAACTAGTCACTTTCAGTTAATCAGTAATCACAAACATATAGTTCTAAGTGCCAGTCAACTGCTGATCAAGAAACATCATCAATGAACAACATGATATGTGTATATATATAGACTACAAAATTTACAGCAGACTTAAACAAATAAAATCATATCAACAGTGGTCCAAATCGAGCACTAATTTTCAAACTTCAAAGTAATTGTACCATTCACGTCCGAATAAAATATTACTGTAAGAAAATTAATACGAAAATCTTCAGTTTGCTAAAAGAACTGGGGTAACCAAGACTTACCTTTAGTCCAACGATGCTCTAGCTAGCACTCTAAGTTGCAGCAAACATTGGGGTATTATACAACTACGTTATCAGAAAATTAAATTCTAAACAAAGAAGACAAAATCAGAAGATCAAAACATCACAAAAGAATACGGTATTCAAAGATTATAGTCGGATCTGCAATGGATTGTGTAAGGATCCCAGAAGAAATTATAGTTATGAAGAAATAATCAAAGAAGGTAAGATGGATAAAAGATTTAAAAAAAATACTTAACCAACTTGTTTCTTAGCAATACCATTACTCACCAGGACCGGACCACATGAGGATCAACAACGAATCCATTCTCAACATTTACATCGTCTTTAACCGCACTTACCTCCGTAACACTTATTGTTATACTCATAGCCCTGTGAGAAACACCATTAGTCTCCAACACCAACGGATCAACAGTCGCCCCTTCATTCTTAAACTGCTCGACTTCACCATCAATATTAACACCACCAGCATCACAAACTCACCACGACACTCCTGTTCACATACACATAGTCGGAATCGCCGTTGCCAATACAATTACCATTACCACCAACATTATAATCAACAGTAGCAACACCACCACTGCATTCACACCAGAACCACACTTTTCCATAGTCTCCACCTTACGAACCACCTCACTGCAAACAACTTCAGCACCAGCCGTCATCTAGAAACGATTGCGAATCCTGTAATAGATTCGGATTCAGTATGATCCAGATGCGAAAATTAAATTGAACAGAAACCGAACTGGAATCTACCAAATCAAATCAAATCGACACTATAACAAAAATTAAACGCAATCTACCATATTCTAACTACCTCACCCATATATTTGTTGATACATGACAGAATCCTCAAAAATATGATATAAGGCAAGATGTATCAATAGACCTGCTATATAGACCGCACCCCAGAAACAAATTATACAAAGGAATACAACATGTTACTGACAATTCTACAAAATTTAAACAAAATGACGTAAACACAAATGCCTAATTACATACCTATACAATAACTGTGTACGTAAAAAGAGCAGCTGGTAATGCAATGTCGTTCTCTTTATAAGATTTATCGTTGTAAGATCTACATAATCCATCGTATCCGTATTCAGATTCTTAGCAAGTGAAATTATCCTGAATCATGAGTCTCAAAGAAATACAAAACTTCCACGTCGTCTTCCTCTGTAAACCTAAGGTTTTTAATTTCAAAATTAGGACTATTATGTAGGGGATAGTTATTGGTTGCAAACGTAGGCACTGGAGCGGAGGGATGAGTAAGCTCAGTGAAAAGGATGGAGCTTGATGGGGAGATTAGCAGGGACTTGAAATTTTTTTGGTGAATTTTGCGGGTAACTGAAGACTGCTCACACAAAGTAATGAAAGTGTGATCATAGAGTACTTATAGTCACGTTTACGATCATTCGTAACTTTTAGCTACACGTAACAGTTTATAGGTGGCTAAAAAGCACTACTCTTTCGTCACACAAATTCGTAACTAGCGATATGTAATATCTTTTAGCCACATCATTAAAAATCAATTGTGACAGTTAGTAACATTTGGCTACACTTTTTACTAGGGGGGGATAGTGCACGGTCCTCCCAACCGCCGGAGTGATCTCACTCCGGGAGCCGCTACCCGACCAAGCTAGCTCCGCGGTGACTTCCCCATGCCAAGTTCTTACCCTGGGCGACATATGCCACTCCCAAGACTCGAACCCAGTACCTCTGGGAAAAGGTGGGTGTCGGTGGCCAACTGGGCTACCCTACTATGACCAGTAATTGTCACATTTTTTTATTGAAAGTGTGACTAAAAGTCTTGCAAAGATGTGTTTTCGTCACATAAATTAAAAAAATTATACAAATACCGTGGCGTTAGGTCGCATTTGGCCACACTTTCCGAGTTGTGGCTAGACTAGCTAGTAAATGTCACATTTTTTTTTCGAAAAACGTGGCTAAAAGTTTTGACCTGCTATACGATGGCCAAATTAATAATATAATGTGTGACTAAAAGTGTTTTAAAATATTATAACTGGCTTTTAGCCACACATTTATTCAAATGTGTGGCATGCCGTTTTGGAAAAAGTGTGGCCGTAGGCCATTTTTCACGTAGCGTATAGAGCAATACAGTTCCCCTGTCAGTAAAGTATAGGAAGCGTATAAGCCAATACGGTTCCCATGTCACTAAAGTATATGAAGCGTATATGGCAATACGGTTCCCCTGGTCCCCTAATCCGTTACCGAACTTATTCCTATATACATATACACCTATCCATAAGGATACATGGACAAAAATACATGAATATATTGTCACACCCTGGCTTTGCGGAAGCGTGGGTTTATTTGGTGTGACTTCTTAATACCATAGCTTAATCACAACAAAGTTATATGAAAATAAAACCCTGCAGATCATTCATTGATTTAAGTTTGAAAAGTAAATTACCACAATATTGTCTTAAGGCGTTGACACATGCAACGGAAATTACAACCTAATAACATAAAAGCATTGTTGAAAGACACAACCACAAACTTAAGATAGACGTAGTTTAAGAACTGTGACTCATCCAGGTAAAAGCCACAACCCCTAAACTCGGATGATCCCATAACTCTACGCAGCGTGAAAACGTAGCATACCGTGCCAGATCCTTAGTTCCCTGAAATACATGTAACTTGGAAAAATCAACAAATATGTTGAGCGAGTTCATGTGTAGGTGAGTATGTAAAACCTTTAAAGTACGTCTCAATGTAAAAAGGTTTAAGTACGTCCTGATGTAAAAATGTTTAAGTACGTCCCGATGTAAAAAAATGTTTAAGTACGTCCCGATGTAAAAAAAAATGTTTAAGTACGTCCCGATGTAAAAAATGTTTAAGTACGTCCCGATGTAAAAAAAATGTTTAAGTACGCCCCGATGTAAAAATGTCCCTGGTATGTAGCAATAAGGAAAAAGAGATCAGTATTGGGTTGCAAAGCCAATTATATGTGTGAAGTGATGCAGGAAGACTCAACCCTAGCGGATTTTGCGTCAGGTACAAAGTCACCACCTGGTCCATTAAGCGGGCTCAGGAGTGGGGCTCGCTACACCCAAATAGATCTATCACTAATGTCCCTCGGTCCTACACGAGGATTAATGGCCTTTAGTTCCACCTACCCACTCACATGATCTGTACGTCCTAACCCTCCTTAAGCTAACCATACCGTGTATAAAAATGACCTTAATAATTGTAACATGTATTTCACCCCCGAAGTATAAAAACTGAAAACAGTTAAGAGAAAAGGGGGACATGAACTCACCGAAGTGCGTCTCTAACTAGTAATCTCCCAGTCAACCTGCTGTGCGACGACCTACACGTACTAACTTCTATTAGACGGACGGCCGTGCCTTAGCTTAAGGTTTAATGTCTTTGGGAAATAGTTAGGCAACTATTTCGTATTTACACTTCATAATTATTTATAGTTATATTCCTTCCCAAGGATGGGGGTTTTAATACATGTGCGTTCGTATAACTTCGAAATATATTATTAAGTCTCACTTAATGTAATATATTTTATTTCATTTGACCAAAATACTTTACTTCCAAAATATAATTATTTTTCCCAAAAAAAAATATATTTTATTCCATATAATTCTCCAAAATAATATCCTTGTCAAAATACACACTTATGAGTATTTTCTGAAAATACGTAAGTTACGTTGTAAGGTTCGGGTGGTATTAATAATACCGGTGTAACTTAAATATTTATTGTGAAGGCGTTCGTATTATTTTGGAGCCGTTACTATTCAGTGTGTTTCAGTAATATTATTTTTACTCTAAAAATAATATTTACGTAATTCACAAAATAATCATAAAAAATTGCACAAGTGTTACCATGAAAATATATATTCTAAATATATATTTAACAGGTTTTATTTATGAAAATCCCACCTCCGACTCTTGGAAATTTTGTAATAAAAAACATGGCGAACTTTGTTTGGAAAAATAAGTTAAAAATATACTCATAACACTTGTTGTAAAAATATTTCCAAGTGTTTTATTTCTGAAAAAATTTCGCCAGAGTTTCCTCTGTAACTGGAGGTGGCCACGCTTACAAGCGTATCATTTTCTTTTCAAAACCCAATCAATAATTTTCTCAACATCAACAAACAATATTTCAACATCAAACTAGTCAAAAATATGCATAGATCGTAAACACATGAACTTGTGGGTTATGTAAAAGTGTGTAGTAATCTTCCAATATTCTTAGTAGATCTTTATGTCTTTGAAAATAGAATCGGTTTCTTGAAAATCTTATTTTTAAAGAAAGTGTAAGTTTACAACTTCTCGGTCAAAAGTTACGAACATATTTCTTTGGTAAAACCTTTTGTTACATAAGTGTCTACGCACTAGTTTGCTCAGAAAAACACCTTTGTTTCAAGAAAGATCCGGCTTCTAAACATGATTTCATTTGACACTTAATTCTTCAAAAATACCACTTGTAGATCTTTAGATCTACTAGTTTTGGATTCTATTTTATAAGAAAAACTCTTTTTTACACAAGTTCATGTCAATAAGTAGTAGTGTTCGTCATCTAATCATTTTCACACTTAAACATACACTAGTTCAGGTTCCATAAACATGACTTAGCCGGGTTAGATGACGATCCGAACTACTACTAGCATCAAACAACATAAAATAATCATAACGAAACAAGTTTCCTAAGTTTTACACCATTCATTACTCTTTAACCAACTTATTTATCATACTTACAAGACTTTTAGATTTGTTTTCGCATGTTTATAAATTTTATCCGTTAAATTACTTATTAACCACTTTAAACAAGATCAAGGGAGTGTTTAGAGACACTTACTACTAGCTCGAGGCTAGGGAAGAAACTAGACGAAAAATGGGTGGTTAATAGCGTCGCAGAGAGGTCCTCGCGATTCCGTAAGCACCGGGTCTCCTCGTATGAGCTCTAACACACTAGTGTGTATGTAGTTTAGTAAGATCAAACTTTGAAAGTGATGTGGGGGTGTTGTGGTTCTCGGCCGAACTCAAGCCAAGAGAGGAAGAGAAAGTTTTTTTTTTTTTATTTAAGTGCGGAAGTGAATGAGAAATGTGGTCATGTGTGTAATTATATTATCCAACCTCCACCATTAACCATTAGTTTTTATGTAAGCTAGATATTAGGCATTAGACCAATAAAATATTCAAGTTGTGGTGGTGTGTTCCCTAGGGGGAACCGAATGGTTGTAAGGGGGGGGGGGGGGGCATTTGGTTGAAATTTAACTAAATAGCTAAGGTTTAGTTATGTTAGTTGGATGATTAAATTAATTATTAGGGTGTTATATAATATAACGGGTGTTAGGGTATTCGGGGACCCTAACTAGCTCAGTAAAGTGAAAACAATGTTACTGACAATTTTTTTTTATGTTCCGGGTTAAGTCCGGTTGTACGGTTGGATATTGATCTGTTAAAGTGCTTAATAAGCATTTAAAGTGTCGTTAATATTATTTTTAGTGACACAATTTATTCCCGACACTTTGGAAAGTGTCTAGTAATATTTTTCTCATGTTTTGGCACTTTACTAGTTAAATGAATGCTGAATTTCTATTTAAAGTGCAGAATTTTGTACTTAAAGTACGTTTTAGGCACATCCGGTCACTATAACAATCACCTAGTGACGCAGTTCTACAATCCTCAACTCCCTACACTCACTACTGGTGTAGTAATCTATTTCCGACTCATACTGGCCTCAGAGACAGTAACTGTCTGATGCTGGCTATATGTCAGCATGTTTACTGGGTTATCCGCATAGTGTGCTTTTGTGCATCAAGTTTGTCGTTAAAGTTCTGTATGTAAATAATGGAGTGACAGTCAATAAAGTATGATGCAAGTATGTGTATGTATCAGTATTCAAGTAGCAGTTTAACCACGATTGTAAGTAAGCACAGTAATTAAGCAGTAATTAAATATTAATTAGTTCGTACGGATACCTGATTTGGTGAGGGTTGTCACATTCTCCCCCCGTTAAATAAAGTTCGTCCCGAAATTTTGTACTACCTTAACTCCTTATGGTTGAGCCACACGTGTATGTATATATAAATAACATCGAGGTAGATAATCATCAAACCGAATCAAACCTTACTCACATTTGGTGAGTCCAAGAATATATAACAACCCGTACCCTAGGGTTAAAAAGGTGGGTGCTCATAGCAGTCGATGTCAGGAGTACAAGACGTATTTGACGTATAGCCTAATGTAATCCAGCTAGCAGGGGGGTCCACAAGAGGGGAGTTTCGACTAATAAGATCCTTAAACGATCGATCATAGTACCCAAGCGAGTTTTCACGAAACATAGCACCCGCTGTATGAAGTCAAAAATCAACAACTCAATTGAAATAGTAAAGTGATCTGTCAACTCCTGAGTAGACGAGTGGTAAGGTTCAGTGTGTTGAACATTTTGAATAAACGAATCTGGTGTATTCTTGCCTTGATTTGTAGTTGCATCGGAAATGTTTAAATGGCGGGTCGAACGAAAGGATATGCAGTTTTGTGTGAAACGGTTGCCCATGATCAGCACAAGCTATAAGTTTGTAATGACACCACAAGGTATCGCAACGGCATGATCCCATAATAGCGGTGACTGAACAAATTCACCGAGTTTGAGACCAGATGAAGGTGTACCGAAACAAGCCGGAAGATGAAACTAAGTACTGCAAGGCATTTGACTGATAACGAAAGAATCGTTAGGAGGTACTTTGTGCTTATGAAATGAATATATGTACCATTGCCTCAACACCCAATTGTGTTAAGGCTGCTTCGATCGGGGATATCAAAATGGATTGTCATCAAATAAATAGGCATTTAAATCCGTGTATGAAATGAGTAACCTAATTAGCGCAAGCTTCAATTTTGTGAAAGTATCACTGCAAGGTATCGAAATTAATCAACGATTTAGTGGAGTCATAGACCAAACAAGTCTACTACGACTCGAAACAAAAGAATCTATGCCAAAGTATTAGAATATGATGCTCTCAATACATCATATGGCGTCTCAAATCAGACATGTAAACTGGATAAGTTCAAGCAGTTGAACTTAGTTTCAACATAACCAAACAATAAACGTAATTTCTGAACTTTAATAAAGCGTGTATTTGAAATGGAACCGCATGCGTAGCAAATGGTGCATGGGTTATATATATAAGTTTTCAAGTGATGAAGCGATGCGTTTCTACCGAAAGGGAGAAGTGACCAAGTATACGAAACAAACTTGTGTTCGCTCTCAGCGAAGGAAAACAACGTGATGCAACTACTTGAGGGGAGTAGAAATGCAAATATCCACTCGTTAGAAGTGAAAGTGAAGATTTCAACGGAAGAAAATTTAAGTACTTTCGGTTTCGTTAACTGCACCGACAAGTTGGTTAAGCTAATGATGTTTGATTGAGTTGACAGATGTGGTTCCTAAGTAAAATCCTTACGGGTTTGGTCCTAAGTTCCCATAGGTCCTAGATGTAAGTCTTCTAGTTTCTCCGGATTCCGTATCCCGTGTGGATCTGGTTTGTACATTGTGTAGGAAGCATCATTTTGTTTATGTCTAAGCACAAGTCATTGTCCCGCAATTTCATCCTGGTACACTTTCTTCCTGCTTTCACTGCTAATGATGCTTAATCGTTGACCAGTCGGGTAATAGTGGTTGTGTCCTCACAGTCAGTCATGTAAGAGTTTCGTTAATCCTTAGCAAGAGTCACTGACTCTGATGGGTTGGCTCGTTCGGCTCCTAGTAGTTGATTTTTTTTTTACTTGCAAATCATCATCCTTCTTTTTAATGAGCAGAAATGGGGTTACCCAACAGGGGATTTTGGTCTGTTATCTTCCTTCTCTATCAACTTCTGAAACTTCACTGTCAATCCTTGCATCCCCGAAGACGTAAGTCGTTATGGGGTATTGACTGCAGGTGCGACGCCAGGGATTTATCTAATGCGAAACTGGGTTAGCCGTGGGGGAGAAAATTCTGGCAATTCCTCGGGGAAGACCTTAGGGCATTTCCTTGTCATAAGAATATCTTCGTGCTTTAGTCCTTCGGCTCCTCCTGTCCCCGACATGGGCCAAGAAACAACATATTCTTCACGCAACATCCTTCGTGCCATCAAGCAATTTGCAGTTTATAGAGGCATATCCTGCTTCATGAGTCACGATTTCTTCGTCGTTCGACATCGGGATGCGGATAATGATCTCTGCTTGGTCGCTCGACCGCGGGTCCATCCTAGTTACTACGTCGAGGCCGTTTATTAACCAGTCTTATCAAGAGTGGGTCGTCTAACTTACCCTCTACTAAACTAAGTATATTCCTAAATTCATGGGATGCGAGGCTATGGTCGGCACTGGTATCAAATAACATGGATGCAAAAATTTTGGATTGATAATGAACGTACCAGTAACCATATCTGGATCTTGGCATGCTTCACGAGCTCCGATGCTGGATGCTCCTACATGGTCTTGGTTAATCTCCCTTGGGCAATCTTTTACAGGTTGCCCCATACCACCGTGGTTATAACCTCCCTTTCCTTCCTTTCCTCTTTTCGTCTCCTGCCAACACGTTTCCCTATTGTGTCCCATTTTACCACAGTTGTCACACTTCCTATTACTGCATTGCCCGTTATGATGGCGCTGGCATTCTTCGCACTTAGGTAGTTTACCCATGTACTTCTTTTCCCTTTTGGCCTTGTTCTTGTTATTTGCCTGATCACCATCTTGAAATTCACTGAGCTTCCTTTTGTTCTTCTCAGATGTCTCCATTGGAGTTTCCTTCCTCTCGTCCGGGATTGAAAGTTTTACCAATCTAAGTGCTTCCTTAGTGAGCTCCAGGCTTATCACATGAGCAATCAAAGGTGTTGGTGGCGTTGATACCATCATCAGGCTTAAGGCTTGAGGTGTCAGTTCCCAAATGGATTGCTCCATTCTCTTCAAACTCGGGTTCCACCAGGAATGGAATGACTCGCGACAAATCGTAAAGCCTTCGCACGTGCTCCACCACATCTGGACCTTCCTTCTGTAGTTTCCAGAATTCTAATTCCAGCCTTTGGATATCTATCTGAGAACAATACTCCTTACGCATTATTTCCTTCAGCTCGCTCCATGACATCGCATATGCTACAGCCTCACCCAATTCCCGAACCTTAAGGTCCCACCATAACAGAGCCCCATCTTGTAGCAATCCGGAAACGTATGGGACTTGTTGCTCTAGCGTACAACCACTCGTTTGCACAATGGCGTCCACATTCTCAGCCCATTTTACAAAAGCTATGGCACCTCCTGTGCCACCAAAGTTCAGGGGTTTGCATTCTAGAAAATGCTGGTAGGTACAACCGTTAGGTAGGTTTCTCCTTGAGGCACCTTCGCTATGTTTGTAGCGGAGAACCTCGTGCCGAGCTCTGACTCGTGAGGCGTGTGCTAACCATTCTGCCTCGGTCAGTCGAGTGGTCTCTTGATGCGACATTTCCTAGGAAGAAGTTTAGGTTAGTTAGGTCTCTTCTATTCAGGGAATGTAAATAGTCGTTTGGAATCACGTGCATTCGTACGTATTTGAATCATCATATTACACATCACGCAATTCTACAAGTAAGTAATTGGAATCATGTTTACTAAAAATGTGACAAACAAACACGTGTCTCTCAGTCATAGCACACTCCTGTATATTGGTAACACGTTTTATGATTAGGTTTTCATTAAGCGGGCAAGCACATAGTATCAAAATCATAGCATCCGTACGTAATTTGGGGATTTCGTGTAATGAGAGTATAGCAAGTAAGCACGTAGTATTAAAAAATTTAGTACGCACACAAGCGTCCCTGGTCGTACTTAACAAGGACATAGCGATTGAGCTTTCGTTGGTTATTGGCCACAAAGTATCGTCGCATGTATACTGATAATTGGCTCCCATTGTTTTCCGGCCACAACTTCATTGTCTTATAAAATGTACCACATTACCAGTGTCACCGGGTCACCCTACCCATGCCCAACAAGTATATCAGCATATCTAAATTACATAATCAGACGTGGTCCTCAAAGGTCTTTACCGTCTCAGCTCATCATTAGTGTCTTTACCTGAATGTAATGCAATCCGCATAGTCCAGAAATCAACCTTACTGGTGACTGAGGTGGAGGAGGGAAGAATAGTAATCGTTAACCTGTGTGGAATCCCCCTCGAGCTTGTCGAAACAATTATCTGATCTGTCACTTGGCATTAGAGGAATGAGCATTAAAATCCCGTGTATGGTGTAATAGCAACGGTCGAGAGCGCAAAAGGAACTTTGATGTATGTGGCGGATCGAAGTATGCTGGCAATAGACAGGGTGGAGGACGGGGTGTCTCTTTCAGACAATATGTTGTCTTGTGATGTGGGCTCCTAAATCATGTTTTTGGTTATGTAATGTTTTGCATTTGAAATTGCCCATTGTGGTGTCAGCTCAAGCTTCGACATTCCGCGACTCATATCCTCAAACTGCAGTTGATGTTACAGGAGCAACTCATCCCGTGTGTGGCTTCCATAATGCGAGGAATGGTAAGGGTCTAAAGTTAGTATAGTGTGTTTATAGGAACCATCAAACCGGCTTATCGAGCGTTGTAGAGGTGAATGTAGCAAGCGGTGTGGCCCGTAGAAAATGTTGTTTTAACAAAAGGATCGTTATGCGGGTGCCGTCCTGGAGCATCTTTTCGAGGTGCGGGCATATCCTGAAAGAAAGTGATAGGCATGATGGCGCAATGGGCGTCGGTCTTCACAAGGGAAGATGAGCGATGTCAGCGGTTGCAATGTGAGGGGCATCAATATGAGCATCAATAGCATGATTATCCTCCAACAGTGGAGCAACAATAGGATGATCATCGACAGGTACGTCATCAACCAAGGGAGCAACAGCTGGTGCATCGGCATGATCAAGGTCTTGCTCTAAGGCGAGGACAGGAGCATCAACTGGCTCAGGGGCCACCGCAGGCTCCAGATCATCAAACTCCATCTCGAAATCAGCGGGATCAGTAAACATAGGGTCAACAGGGGCTACGGGATCCTCCATGGGCTGATCTAAATGAATAAACTCAATGTCATGATCGGGATCAAAGCCCAGTGGGAAAACAGGATCCGAATCGTCATCAACGTCATGACCAAGCTCAAAGCTAGGGGCAGGTGCAGCGGATGATGCCATATCAGGATTCGTGTTGTGCGAATGATGCTGCACTCCCTGCGTATATGAAGGTGCAGATGCCACAGACTCAAAAGGAATCTGGGACAGGTGAATGGATGGGTGCCTCCTCCGCAGGAGCATCAGCGAGAAGTAGGAGATCACCAGCAGCAATAAGGGCCTCGCCCTCCAAGTCATCCTCGAGTGGGTCCTCATCAAACAAGTCGACGTCGTCGTTAGTGACTACGCCAAGGGGCATATCAACAATAGAGTAAGCGACAAGGGGTACAGGGGCAGGGATCACCGCGAGCGGCAACTCCCCAGCGATAGGGCCATCAGCGGGCTCAGCCACGACATCGGGCAGCGCAAATGGCTGGAAATCATCATCGTCTGTGCTGGTGGTGTCCGAAGTATGCACCTCGTGCTCTGATGACACTCTGTCGTCCGATACTATGGGCATAGGGTCAGTGGTGTCTGACTCTCTTGTGCCGGATGAAGGCATATCGTCGGTAACACAAACACACATATGCACTAATAATCAATCATATAGCACGTTAATCAACAATAAGCAATCAAATAGCCCTCCTAGTCCCACTAGCCTCCCAGCCTCTCAGACTGACTCCCTAGTCCCACTAGACAATTCTCTCAGCCTCCCAGACTAACTCCCTAGTCCCACTAGATAATTCTCTCAGCCTCCCAGACTGAGCCATAACTAACAAATAAAATGTGCTCAACTTTTGTTTGTAAAAACGTTTTATGACCTGGATCTGGGCTTAAGTGGTATGCAATGTAAAAATGTTTTCGTGAGAGCCCTAGTGATCATAGTCTAGACTCGAGAAGGAATCCTAGTTCGCTATGACTAGAGCTCTGATACCAAGCTGTCACACCCTGGCTTTGCGGAAGCGTGGGTTTATTTGGTGTGACTTCTTAATACCATAGCTTAATCACAACAAAGTTATATGAAAATAAAACCATGCAGATCATTCATTGATTTAAGTTTGAAAAGTAAATTACCACAATATTGTCTTAAGGCGTTGACACATGCAACGGAAATTACAACCTAATAACATAAAAGCATTGTTGAAAGACACAACCACAAACTTAAGATAGATGTAGTTTAAGAACTGTGACTCGTCCAGGTAAAAGCCACAACCCCTAAACTCGGATGATCCCATAACTCTACGCAGCGTGAAAACGTAGCATACCGTGCCAGATCCTTAGTTCCCTGAAATACATGTAAGTTGGAAAAATCAACAAATATGTTGAGCGAGTTCATGTGTAGGTGAGTATGTAAAACCTTTAAAGTACGTCTCAATGTAAAAAGGTTTAAGTACGTCCTGATGTAAAAATGTTTAAGTACGTCCCGATGTAAAAAATGTTTAAGTACGTCCCGATGTAAAAAAAAAATGTTTAAGTACGTCCCGATGTAAAAATGTTTAAGTACGTCCCGATGTAAAAAATGTTTAAGTACGTCCCGATGTAAAAAAAAATGTTTAAGTACGTCCCGATGTAAAAATGTCCCTGGTATGTAGCAATAAGGAAAAAGAGATCACCATTGGGTTGCAAAGCCAATGATATGTGTGAAGTGATGCAGGAAGACTCAACCCTAGCGGATTTTGCGTCAGGTACAAAGTCACCACCTGGTCCATTAAGCGGGCTCAGGAGTGGGGCTCGCTACACCCAAATAGATCTATCACTAATGTCCATCGGTCCTACACGAGGATTAATGGCCTTTAGTTCCACCTACCCACTCACATGATCTGTACATCCTAACCCTCCTTAAGCTAACCATACCGTGTATAAAAATGTCCTTAATAATTGTAACATGTATTTCACCCCCGAAGTATAAAAACTGAAAACAGTTAAGAGAAAAGGGGGACATGAACTCACCGAAGTGTGTCTCTAACTAGTAATCTCCCAGTCAACCTGCTGTGCGACGACCTACACGTACTAACTTCTATTAGACGGACGGCCGTGCCTTAGCTTAAGGTTTAATGTCTTTGGGAAATAGTTAGGCAACTATTTCGTATTTACACTTCATAATTATTTATAGTTATATTCCTTCCCAAGGATGGGGGTTTTAATACATGTGCGTTCGTATAACTTCGAAATATATTATTAAGTCTCACTTAATGTAATATATTTTATTTCATTTGACCAAAATACTTTACTTCCAAAATATAATTATTTTTCCCAAAAAAAAATATATTTTATTCAATATAATTCTCCAAAATAATATCCTTGTCAAAATACACACTTATGAGTATTTTCTGAAAATACGTAAGTTACGTTGTAAGGTTCGGGTGGTATTAATAATACCGGTGTAACTTAAATATTTATTGTGAAGGCGTTCGTATTATTTTGGAGCCGTTACTATTCAGTGTGTTTCAGTAATATTATTTTTACTCTAAAAATAATATTTACGTAATTCACAAAATAATCATAAAAAATTGCACAAGTGTTACAATGAAAATATATATTCTAAATATATATTTAACAGGTTTTATTTATGAAAATCCCACCTCCGACTATTGGAAATTTTGTAATAAAAAACATGGCGAACTTTGTATGGAAAAATAAGTTAAAAATATACTCATAACACTTGTTGTAAAAATATTTCCAAGTGTTTTATTTCTGGAAAAATTTCGCCAGAGTTTACTCTGTAACTGGAGGTGGCCACGCTTACAAGCGTATCATTTTCTTTTCAAAACCCAATCAACAATTTTCTCAACATCAACAAACAATATTTCAACATCAAACTAGTCAAAAATATGCATAGATAGTAAACACATGAACTTGTGAGTTATGTAAAAGTGTGTAGTAATCTTCCAATATTCTTAGTAGATCTTTCTGTCTTTGTAAATAGAATCGGTTTCTTGAAAATCTTATTTTTAAAGAAAGTGTAAGTTTACAACTTCTCGGTCAAAAGTTACGAACATATTTCTTTGGTAAAACCTTTTGTTACATAAGTGTCTACGCACTAGTTTGCTCACAAAAACACCTTTGTTTCAAGAAAGATCCGGCTTCTAAACATGATTTCATTTGACACTTGGTTCTTCGAAAATACCACTTGTAGATCTTTAGATCTACTAGTTTTGGATTCTATTTTATAAGAAAAACTCTTTTTACACAAGTTCATGTCAATAAGTAGTAGTGTTCGTCATCTAATCATTTTCACACTTAAACATACACTAGTTCATGTTCCATGAACATGACTTAGCCGGGTTAGATGACGATCCGAACTACTACTAGCATCAAACAACATAAAATAATCATAACAAAACAAGTTTCATAAGTTTTACACCATTCATTACTCTTTAACCAACTTATTTATCATACTTACAAGACTTTTAGATTTGTTTTCGCATGTTTATAAATTTTATCCGTTAAATTACTTATTAACCACTTTAAACAAGATCAAGGGAGTGTTTAGAGACATTTACTACTAGCTCGAGGCTAGGGAAGAAACTAGACGAAAAATTGGTGGTTAATAGCGTCGTAGAGAGGTCCTCGCGATTCCGTAAGCACCGGGTCTCCTCGGATGAGCTCTAACACACTAGTGTGTATGTAGTTTAGTAAGATCAAACTTTGAAAGTGATGTGGGGGTGTTGTGGTTCTCGGCCGAACTCAAGCCAAGAGAGGAAGAGAAAGGTTTTTTTTTTATTTTTTAAGTGTGGAAGTGAATGAGAAATGTGGTCATGTGTGTAATTATATTATCCAACCTCCACCATTAACCATTAGTTTTTATGTAAGCTAGATATTAGGCATTAGACCAATAAAATATTCAAGTTGTGGTGGTGTGTTCCCTAGGGGGAACCGAATGGTTGTAAGGGGGGGGGGGGGGGCATTTGGTTGAAATTTAACTAAATAGCTAAGGTTTAGTTATGTTAGTTGGATGATTAAATTAATTATTAGAGTGTTATATAATATAACGGGTGTTAGGGTATTCGGGGACCCTAACTAGCTCAGTAAAGTGAAAACAATGTTACTGACAATTTTTTTTTTATGTTCCGGGTTAAGTCCGGTTGTACGGTTGGATATTGATCTGTTAAAGTGCTTAATAAGCATTTAAAGTGTCGTTAATATTATTTTTAGTGACACAATTTATTCCCGACACTTTGGAAAGTGTCTAGTAATATTTTTCTCATGTTTTGGCACTTTACTAGTTAAATGAATGCTGAATTTCTATTTAAAGTGCAGAATTTTGTACTTAAAGTACGTTTTAGGCACATCCGGTCACTATAACAATCACCTAGTGACGCAGTTCTACAATCCTCAACTCCCTACACTCACTACTGGTGTAGTAATCTATTTCCGACTCATACTGGCCTCAGAGACAGTAACTATCTGATGCTGGCTATGTCAGCATGTTTAATGGGTTATCCGCATAGTGTGCTTTTGTGCATCAAGTTTGTCGCTAAAGTTCTGTATGTAAATAATGGAGTGACAGTCAATAAAGTATGATGCAAGTATGTATATGTATTAGTATTCAAGTAGTAGTTTAACCACGATTGTAAGTAAGCACAGTAATTAAGCAGTAATTAAATATTAATTAGTTCGTACGGATACCTGATTTGGTGAGGGTTGTCACATATATATATCTGATGTGCACAAACTGGTCTAATTAAACTAACTAATTTTAACCCTAAACGAAACACTCTAACTTTAAAATTTATAACTAAGACTCTCTAAAACCTAGACCACACAACCGACAAGTGTATTGATCAATATAGTACAACCTAAGAAGTCCGAGTGTTGAACCCACGAGACTCCTAGAAACCGTTGGTACATCACCCGCTTTTAGAGGATGAGGAGGTTCAGATGCCTCAGATGGCTGAGCAGAAGGGCGGGCAGGATGATGTTGAGGTCCTGCCTCAGCATAAACAGGGGGCTCATCAGCATCCACAGAAAGTTTATCGTGCGGTTAGGTTTCCTCAGTCAACCAATCGTCTTCTCGATAGGATTTTGCTTAACCAGAATGAGCATATTCGGCTTCTGACACTGTCGGATGCATGATGACATGGGGTAGCTGATGACTGGCATGGGTGAAATGTATAAGTATATGGGTATATCGGTTCCACCCTGTCCACCACCACGAGTTTATCCTGACCAGGGCCTATTCTATACGTGGCAACCCGACACGTCCATGCCATCCTTTACCCAGCCTATCCCGTCCATGTGGGTATGTTATCTTATTTTTATTTCATTTATCTACGAGCCATTTAATGTTATGTAATGGGTATTTTGTTTAAATTCTTATAGGCCTACGGCCTGTCCTATACTCAGCATGACCTTTGCATGCCACATTTTCCTTAGTCCGACCAGACCAGGCCGCTCTTTCCTCTATCTTACCTTTCCATGCAGGTATGTTATTTGTTTTTATTTCATTTTCTGCGAACAATTTTAATGTTATGTAATGAGTATTTTGTTTAAACATTTTATAGGCTCCAGGTACATCCTATACGCGACACTAGAGGTGCACAAAATAACCGGTTAATTAACCGTAACCGGTTATTAATGAAAACCGTAACCGGTTATTAATGAAAACCGTAACCGGTTAATAACCGATTTAGGAGTAACCGGTTAGTGGTAAATTTTAACCGTAGGTTAGTAACCCGTTATAAGTATATAGTATAGCAACTGGTTAATAACTGAAAATAACCCGTTAATTAACCGGACTGGTTAAAATAATTAACCGGCCCAGTTAAAAAAACCGGTTAAAGCTTTAACCGGTTAAAGTCAAAAAGTGAAATTAACCGGTATAATCGGTTAACCAAATCGGTTATTAAAATTAACCGGTTTGTGCATCTCTATGCGGCACAACCTGTCACCCTCTACCAGGTGTGGCCAGAACTTTACGGAGGAGGAGCTCGCAGAGTCTGACGAGGATTGATGACGATAATGGTTTATGTTATTGTACGAACAATTGAATTTAATTTTCAGTATTTGTAATAATTGTTAATTTCGATATGTTTATTTTGATAAGTTATAATGTACGGATATGTTTAGTTTGTTTGGGTTGCTTAATTTCACTATGTCTTTTATAAAATTTATAACAAAAAACCAACATCATTTTATAACGAAAAAGCAACTTAATTAATTAAAAAAAATAAAGTTCAAAAAGATACTAAGAACAATATGCTACTGTTGAAAAAAAAAATCGTGTAGGGAACGTATGGCCCTATATGATTCCCCTGGTCCCTTAATCATTGGCTTACCACTGTCTGAAAAGTTTGTACTTCAAGTACACATATAGGAAGCGTATTGCCCTATACGATTCCTATAAGGTTTTAGGATGTGCAAATAAAATGGAGGATGTGAGTGGATAACCAAAGCCTTACGATTTCATTTTGTAAATAAAGAAATACAAAACCGATGAAAGCTTTGTCGGCCTCTTAACTCCAAAGTGAACGCATTAGTGTTCCATTGTTCTTAAATAGGTTGATTCCTGTTGTTAGATTATGTATTCTGCAATGCACATTCCGGCTAAGATCAACAATCTAGGAAATTTGTATTTTTGTTGTTTGACCTTTTGTAATCACATAAACGATGCTACACAGTGGTTGTTAATTCTTCAAGTTTTGCTAATAGCGCTTCATCCATCGAATGATTCTTGTTGTTCCATTTTTGTTCAGGTTCGATTGGGAGAGATAGCGACTTTTTAGGTTCAATTATTGTTGCTTGATTCTCTTTTATTTGTTTGTTTTATAGATTGAAAGTTCTGATTAATTTCTTTAGTGAACTTTTGCTAGTCATACCGCACGGTTTGCTGTTGCACTCATATTTACCATCGTGTTTTCTGAACAAATTAAAATATACGATCATAGGAAAACTGCAGGGTCTAGATTTCATAATTCCCAGACCGCTCTCTTAATCATGTATAACACTATAAGATAAAACTTTGTCGTTGATACATGAAATCATTAATTAACTAGATAAAAAAAAGTGTGTTACAATCACCAATACGTTTTTTCCGGTGAAAACCAAGTAAAAAAATGTGTTTTTAATCAGACAAAATGTGTTTTAAATCCCATAACTAGGTTTGTGCCATATAATTTGTCACGTTAGCAAATAACTAACTGTGTTCCCAGTTAGAAAATGATCGATGTCGGCTAAATTCTTATAAGTTGCGATTTTTAGAGGAAAATTTTTAAGTTGTAATTAATATCGGCTAATGGGTGAATGTTATGATTATTAAAATCCAATAACTCTATCTTTTATAATTGATTTTGTGGTACACATTTGTTTTGTGGTGTTATATGTGTATAAATTTTTACTAAGACCAAACCCAATGAAACTTTGTGTTGTGTTTTTTGGATTGCAATTATCTTTTGTAGTGATTAATTAAGACTACATAAAATGTCTTTTTAGTAGGAATTATCCACAACTACTTAAGATGACTCTGATTACACTGATTTACGCTTTCAAAGCCAAAGTATTCCACATGGGTTAATTTATTATTACCTGTGTATATCAGGATTACAAACATTTTGTGGTTTCTAGATTTCTATAAGCAGCGGCGGATCTAGAAAAACCGTCAAGCCGTAACGTTTTATAAATAAGCCGTAACGAAATCGAAAAAACCTCAAATTTTTCCAAAATTTACACTAATTTTTTCAAATTTTTCCGCGCCAAGCCGTAGCGGGCGTTGCCCCCCGGCATAAGATAGCTCCGCCGGTTAATTACATGTAGTTTGATTTTTATCATAGTTATATATTACTGTGTTATCATTATGGTTAACTTGTTAGAACCGTTACCCGCTTCATTGTAATCCCTTCGTATAAACCTAGAGATGATCTCGTTTCAATTATCCAACACACACAAATATTATTTAATCAATTATATAATAACAAACATGAAAAACAAGTGGGCACACACGGAAGTGAAAAACATTTTAGATTGTACATAGGCTAAGGAAGAACTACGCGATTTTTTTAATGGACCGAGGTTAGATCACGATGATTTCATTTGTTGTGAGTTTGTGTCTGATGAGCTTGTTTATATGTAGTCGCTTCTCCTTTCTTGAAGCAACAAGGAGAATAGGTAGGCGGATCGGGATTGGGATAACCAGGAGCCGACTGCTTAAGCCTACGATTGATAAACCCTCCAACTCCAAGTCCCCCCTTGTAGTATTCACGATCATACTTTGCATCTTCCAACTCACCTGTAGTATATAATGAAAATATTGACACCGTATAAAGTTTATAAACAATTGAATATAGAAAGGTGAATAGCTTATATTAATTAGTTTCTAATAAATTATATTAATTGGTTTCTATATATTAGATGCTTTTTCTTGATATTCTCTTTAAACAAATGATGTACTCACTCTCATTGACGTTGGAAGGTAATTCATTAGCTGTGATTTCAGAACTGATAAGAAGAACAACGGCAAACACAAGAAGCAACCTCTTTGAAATCATTTAGACTTGTTTTTTATGGAAGTAGGATGAATAAATAAGTGTGCTATACACCTTCTATTTATACTAGAATTTTGTAATGTTATAGATCTGTTTGGTGCAAAAGTTTCCTCCAAATGAGGTATGCTCTGAAAGCTACAAGTAGGAAAAATATCGAAAAGCACGTGGCATTATAGTCAGTGGTATCTTAGGGGTATGATAAGGCTTACGGACCATTAGGTCTTGGGTTCGATCCTCCAAATGAGGTATGCTCCCAAAATTTAGTTTGATAATATCATATAACAAAATAAACAACAAATTCGACATAAAACAAACAATACTAACCAATTTGAAGTAGAACTTGGCAAAAATGAAGAGAAATCGCCGATTTGGAGGAGAACCCGTGAGAGAGATGAAATGTTTTGGGGAAAGTGGAAGAAGAGGGAAGATTGGCACTCTTTCTACTGTATTTTGCGAAGGACCAATAGCGGCGACACCCTGTCATCGCTATTAACCTAATCTGTCGCCGCTATTACGTAGGAAAACCCCATCCGTTGGATGATGATAATAAACGTGTGGCTAGGGTTTCACTTGGGACACCCGGTGCGGATAAGGGCAATAGCGGCAACATATTGACGTCGCCGCTATTACTCGTTATTCTTGTAGTGTACATAAAACGAAACGACGCGAGTTGCTTTTTGTATAATAGTACAATATAATTAAATAAAAAAAGTGATTGTCACAATTTGCTTCACACCTCCTCCACTTCACGCTTTTTGGGACTTGAAATGGAAATCTCTCTCTGCTGACGTGACTCTCATATACCCTTCTTCAATCCCCTCTACACCGTGTAGTCTTAGAATATGCCAAAATCGAACTCGAGTTTGGACATCATTAATCAACGTTTGACAAACACTTTTACGAATAAAGTTTATTGGATGAAATACATGAAGTTTAAACAAATTGAATCTTGGGACGACTTCACACAGGACCTTAAAAGCTTGTAGTTTACATGAATCGTGTTAATTGGTAAGTCCGATGATATGAATACCATAATTTAAGAAAACAGGCGACCTTTTGACTAACTTCTAACGGAAATCTTTTTTTCAATACATTAATAACGTCAACATGCTTAGTTACAACATATTTTAACATCAAATATCATTTGTTTTATATGATATTATCAAACGAATTTTTTTATAACAAGTTATTATGTTACGTCTTAAGGTCTCAACTGGTTGGGTTTCGATGAGTTAAGTTTCTATCGGTGATGTTAAACTAATAATGTAATGCGAGGTCAGAAAAGACGACAATGGAGGTTTTTATAACTAGAAATATTGAATTTTAATAATTCCAACTATTCGCCGTTGGCCGCCAACAGTCCAAACTTCAAAAATAACCACGTTCCTTATAATAATCCCAACTATTGGCGGCCAACGACGAATAGTTGGGATTATTAAAATCCAATATTTTCCTTATAACTAATGCAGGTTTTATTCTTTGTATGTGTAGATAATGAAGTGTCAACCCGAATGCCCTCCGAGGAAAGTTGTGTAGATAATGAAAGGTTAAACCAAATGCCTTCAAACGAAGCTGTGTAGATAACGAAGTGTTAAACCAATTGGCCTCCAAACTTGTGGTTGTGGTTGTGATGTTGGTCGTATAATTAATTTGGTAGTTGAAGGTTCTTGTTGAAGAAGGGTAAGAAGTAGCCAAGTAGGTTTTCGAGTTTCTTCTCAAATTTTGATGCATTTAAAGTTACATATATTCAGCAACGTGAGGATTTTTTGTTTTTTTATTGTGATGCTTCTGAAGGGTGGATGTTATAAAATTATTTACAAAAAAAGAGTAGTTGTAGAAAATGATTACAATTTTGTTTTGTAAATAAAGAAATACAAAACCGATGAAAGCTTTGTCGGCCTCTTACCTTCAAAGTGAACGCATTAATGTTCCATTGTTGTTAAATAGGTTGATTCTAGTTGTTAGATTATGTCAAAGCACGATATCAAGCATAAAATTATATATATATATATATATATATATATATATATATATATATATATATATATATATATATATATATATATATATATATATATATATGATAGGGATCCTAAGAGAAGTCCACCCTATTTGAGAAACTTGAGAAGCAATCTGGACCACACATTTTCCCTAAGGAAAAAAATGCAAAAAAAATATGAAAAAAATGCAAAATTTTTTTTTTTTTTTCTTGAAAAATCGCTGCTTTTTCTTTAAGAATTAAAAAAAAAAAAAATTTTTAAATTTTTTTTATTTTTTTATTTATACACATGTGTATATTGTCAATTATACATATATGTATATACATGTTTAAAATTGAAAAAATGTGTATATTGTTAATCTTAAACCATAAACCCTAAAGCTAAACCCTAAACTCTAAACCCTAAAGCTAAACCCTAAACTCTAAACCCTAAAGCTAAACTCTAAAGCTAAACCCTAATGCTAAACCCTAAAGCTAAACCCTAATTCTAAACCCTCAAGCTAAACCCTAATGTTAAACCCAAAAGTTAAAACTAAACACTAAAGCTAAACCCTTAATGCTAAACCCTAATACAAACCCTAAAGATAAAGCTAAACCCAAAAGTTAAAGCTAAACCCTAATGCTAAACACTAATGCTAAACCCTAAAGCTAAACCCTAATTCTAAACCCTAAAGCTAAACCCTAATGTTAAACCCAAAAGTTAAAACTAAACACTAAAGCTAAACCCTTAATGCTAAACCCTAATACAAACCCTAAAGATAAAGCTAAACCCAAAAGTTAAAGCTAAACCCTAATGCTAAACACAAAAGCTAAACCCTAATGCTAAACCCTAAATACTATTGCTAAACCCTAATACTAAACCCTATAACTAAACCCTAAACCATAAAGCTAAACCCTAAACCCTAATGCTAAACCCTAAATACTAATGCTAAACCCTAAATAACACTTATTTTTCAATTTTAAACATGTATATACATATATGTATAATTGACAATATACATATATGTATAGTTTAAAGATTAACAATATACACATGTGTTTAAATAAAAAAAAAATTATTTCTTAAAGAAAAAGTTGCGATTTTTTCCAAAAAAAAAAAAAAAAAAAAAAAAAATTTGCATTTTTTCACCTTTTTTTTGCATTTTTTTGCTTAGGGAAAATGTGTGGTCCAGAATACTTCTCAAGTTTCTCATTTAGCCTACTACTTCTCACATGATCCTTATCCTATATATATATATATATATATATATATATATATATATAAATCAGTCTTGTACAATTGCCTTAACAGATTTAGACACAGCAAACAAAAACAATTCTGCACAGTGCCGTAAACAAGCTCGAACACAGCAGACAAATTATTTCTGCACAGTAACATAGTCAGTCTTCAAGTATTGCAGCAAACCTGATTCTGCACAGAGCCGAACAGATTCAAACACCGCAGAATCATCAACTGATGATCTGCGTTAAGTGTTGAACAACACGATCTCAGCAAATAACTCTCGATGATTGGAGAACCTCCGAACGATCTAGAGAGACTGATGAAAGCAGAGAAACCGAAGACGATTGAGAGCGATTAATGATGCCAGAGATGATTAATTCGGATGATAGGCTAGAGGCTGATGAACTCTTTTAATAAAAAAAATAAAAATAAAATAAAAATAAAAAAAAACCCTAAACTCAAACTTGAGCATCACGTATTATAATAGCAGCCCATTAATCTTTCAGCAGCCCAAAAGCAAAGAGCCCAAACCAAACTCGCATAAAAGAAAGAAAAAAAAAAACAAACCCATTAGAAAAGGGTCTACATATTTACACACCTTATTGCCTATTTCTACACCTTTCAAGACGCCTCGTATAGAGCTATACGAGGCATATAGGGTTGCTTTTCCGACCAGCTTCTGCACCAAGCACAATGTCACATCAGTCACATCAGACGGGGAGTCTAGGTCTGTATGAGGAACGGATACGAGGCATTAAGACGCTTCGTATAGGCCTATACGAGGCGTCTTTAGTGACTGATTTGACTATACGTTTGACAAGTGACTTAAAGCTATACGGGTGGTCTAGAGCTATACGAGGCGTCTATGTCTCACATAAAGTGCAAGATACAGTTCATTCTTTGTCCACCCGATCATTCAAACATTTCATTCATTCTGCTTCTTCTTGTTCCATTTTTTCATTTCAAACATTTCATTTCATTCATTCTACTTCTTCGAAAGAATTGGCATTTGTGTTCTTATCATCCCGAAGTGTTGAAATGTCATCATACTGGGACGGCAACTATGTCTTCGGGCAGTATTCTAGCGACAACTGGGGGGCCAAAAGCATTCCGGTAACAGTTATTAGCTTAAATGTTTTAATTAGTTGTTGTTTTAGTTTATTATTTACTAATGATGATACGGTTGTTTATTTTGGAGGAGTCTGGCGTTCCCGATTCTAATGAGCTAGAGGAGGTTGTGTCTAGTATACAAGGTGTAGGTCCACCCGGAGGATCGAGTAACCTCTATTCCCGGTTTTCCGACAAACCCGAAAGTGCGGAATCCAAACGGGTAAGTTAAACCAAGTTACGAACACACACACAAAGATTCAACGATTAACACTCCATTGTATTAACGCGTATGAAACCATTACAAAGCAATGTTTACAAGATAAACCTATAAACTCTCAGTTGTGTGTGTGTTCTCTCCGAAATCTATTCAGACTTCACTAACTGTGCTCTGTCTGTTGTGAGTGTATATATACTGAAGCCATGACGAAAACAAGATCCTGACGAAAACCCATTAACGAAAACTAAGATCTCGACGAAATCCATTGATTTCGTCCCATAGTGTTTTCGTCCCATTTGGTTTTCACCGAAAAGGGTTTTCACCACAAAAGGACTTGGACGAAATCCCTGGATTTCGTCTCATATGGGCTTGGGCTTAACATGTTGGGCCTTGTCTCATGTTGGACTTCAAACAAGCAGACAACAAACATAATAAACACATAAGCAATACTAATTGCATACTACACACACGCAGTAGCAATTTCGTACGTTACGAAGTCAATCGCATACCGAGTCAAGACAGGAGGTTGTCTTGACTACGGCCTTCACTTCGTAGCCGAGTCGAACCGAGTAGAGCCGTATCCACATAATATGTATCAACAAACTCCCCCTTGGATGCTGCTCGCGAGGTTCGTAATCTCGTTCTCCGTCTCTTGATGGTTCGTTCATTCTTGTCGTAGGATCTTCAAAGTCTTCACGCGTCGTAAGTAGAAAGTGTATCAACAAACTCCCTTTTCATTTAGGTAGTGTGTTAACAAACTCCCCCTTTTATTATGCTTGGGAATCTTTTGACTTCAATGCTTGAGATCCTTGTGGTGTTGGTGATTGATCAGCGGCAACTCGATCATCTTTATCATTTGAGTGCCTCCATGTTGTGTCTTCATTCCGAAGCTTATCATCGAACATGTTATCCTTGCCTTTAGCATCTGCACATGCAAGAAAGCTAAACGCGTAATGAGAACAACTGCTTGGAATATAGTTAACATTAAACAAATGACACACATGTGACCAATTCTTATTCAACTACCGTCCGACAGTTTAGTTTGAAAAGTTAACAGATTTTTCAATTTAGATTATTAACTTTTAAAACTTGCAAACTCTGATCGTTTATGAAGATTCAGTCGTTTTGGTTTTCAATTAGATTTCAGGAAACGAAGACTTGAGTTCCAACATCGGTTAATCCAAACTAAAGCAGAAATAAAATCTTTTTGGCTTTTATAAAGTTTAAATTAAAACACACCTAAAATCTTTTTGGTATTTTGAATATTTCAAAAGTAAAGACTGAAAGCAGTAAATAAATATATACAGAGTTGCAGAAACTAATAAAAGAAAATATATACAAACATTCTTTTTGCGAGTTTCGAGGGTAAGAGAATCATATCAGTGTACGGTCATGCCAAAACGCTCTTGTTGTTCTTTTAGTTAACATTTAGATAAACATCCTATAACGATTATCGGTATTGTTATCCACATAAGCTCAACTTATCATATGTAATCCTGGCAAGGGGATACGTTAAGGTATGATTTATACTTACCGACCGGTGTTCATCCACATCCACATCACGACACATTCCCGTATCAAGGTATGCACGAGGATTTCATCTTACTGGTGAGTATACCATTTATCATCTATTTTTCCGTATAAAAAATGTGAGTAACTCACTTATTTTGATTTGAAAACAAGCCCTATGTGATAGAATCACTTATTGATGAGGAACTTGATTTTTAGATGCATGAAGGGCACAAGAGCAAGTCCGTGAATAGGTCAGTACTTTCGTACAGCAAAGAGACGAACTTGACACCCAGATGAATGTGATATATTATCACTTGTTTTGTGGACATGTGATTGTTGATCACTTATTGAAGTCGTATGCAGTATGTACACGTATGTATGATATCATGGAAGATCTAGACTTCGTCTCCGTTTTGTTTCGGTAAAAGAAACAACCATGATACCCAGATGATAAACAGCATAAAGACCACATATCTCAGAACCTCGGCAATCTCTCAAACGAAATTTCGGTACTAAGACCATATGCCAATGAGTGGTACCCACCTGGTCTTCAGTCGATTTAGGGTTTATATCGCCCTGCACACTTTAAGATGATTGTGAGCCTACCGATACATCTTATATAGAGCTGCTTAACATTTTTCATTTTGCATTTCAGTTTAAAAAGGTTTCAACAGACCACTGATGTACTATCATTTTCTCTTTTGCTCGCCAGGAAACTCATTTTTGTTTTTCTATTGTTTTTGGGTTTTGAAATTTTTTGATGTTTTTGAATTTTTCAAATTTGGAATTACTCCCCGTAAAATCAACAAACTTACAATAATTTTAAAAACACAAAGATATTTACAAAAACGATTTTCCGATGTGGATTACTCTTGCTTGACCTTAATGCCATTTACCAATAATAAAAAGTCAAAGCTTGATTTATCAAATGCTTTGGTAAAAAGGTCGGTACGTTGGTCATCAGTATGGACTTTAACAGCATCGATTAGCCTTTTATCAAAGCAATCACGTATGAAGTGATACTTAATTTCGATGTGTTTGGTCTTTGAATGCTGCACAGGATTTCTGGTGATAGATAAAGCAGCAGAATTATCGACTAAAATAGGAGTAGTTAGGAATTCAAAACCGTAATCGTGCATTTGCTGTTGTATCCACAGGACTTGGGAGCAACAACTTGAGGCAGCAATGTATTCAGCTTCACAAGTTGATGTAGCGACACAAGTCTGCTTCTTGCACTGCCATGTTACGAGGCGATTTCATAAGAACTGGCATCCAGCCGTTGTGGATTTGCCGTCGATTTTGCATCCACCAAAATCAGAATCACTGAAAGCGATCAAGTCAAAGTTATCATCCTTAGGGTACCATAGACCGGTGTCTGGGCAACCCTTCAAATAACGAAAAATCCTTTTTACAGCTGCAAGATGTGAGGCCTTCGGGTTCACTTGATATCTGGCTAACAGGCATGTTGGATACATTATATCTGGTCTTGATGCTGTGAGGTACATAAGGGATCCAATCATCGCGCGGTAGTATGAAGAGCTAACAACTTCACCCTTCAAGTCTGGATTAATTCCGTGATTTTGCTGCAGTGGGGTACCAATGGGCAATGTACCGGACATCTGGAATCGGTTCAGAATGTCTTGAACATACTTAGTCTGATGGATGAAGATCCCAGACTTCATTTGTTGCACTTGCATGCCCAAAAAGAAAGTCATCTCCCCCATAGCGCTCATCTCGAATTTATCCTGCATTACACGCTCGAAATCCCTACACATAACATTGTTAGTAGAACCAAATATAATATCATCCACATATACCTGAACCAGTAGAAGATCTCCATCTTGTTCTTTTATGAAGAGAGTGCAATCGATAAGACCTCTGCGAAATCCATTCTCCAGTAGATAATTTGATAAGGTTGCGTACCAAGCTCGCGGTGCTTGATGTAGACCATAGAGAGCTTTGTTCAGCAACCAAACCCGATCGGGATGGATATGGTCTTCAAAACCTAGAGGCTGTTCAACATACACCTCTTCTTCCACTAGACCATGTAAGAATGCACTTTTGACGTCCATCTGGTAAACCTTGAATCTTTTGAATGAGGCATAAGCCAGAAAGATCCGAATTGCTTCCAGACGTGCAACAGGTGCATATACTTCGTTGTAGTCTATACCTTCAATCTGACGAAAACCTTGAACGACCAATCTAGCTTTGTTGCGAATAATGATTCCACAGTCGTCCTTTTTGCATTTATACACCCAACGGGTACCAATCTTCTTATAACCAGCTGGTTTCTCTACGAGCTTCAGACACCAAGTTTCTGGAATTGTTGCAGTTCTTCCTGCATTGCTTCAACCCAAGAGTTATCTATCAAAGCGTCTTTCCAAGTTCTTGGCTCTTCCTGTGAGACATAACACGCGAAAGACCAATCGTTTTGTTGACCAGATTCTCGAATCGCCGCATACAAGCCTACGTTGTTGTTGTTGCGCAACATGTTTCTTGTTTGTATGTGTAACACCTCGAAAATTCACGTCCTATAATGTATTGACACGTGTCTTGTGATTAAACGTGTGAAAGAATGTTCTGAAAGGACTAAAGTTGACAATCATGGAAAGTATGTGAATATACGAGTTCTAAATGTCAACAGTGAATAAATACACTTCATAATAACCCTACATATTGTTTATCACGCCAAACGAATAAATCATGGATCATACGAAGCTAAAAGTGAGAGATTACAAACTACAGGGGTTAAATGTGTCAACATGTTTAAGTTATACCTCTGAGTGACCTTTTGACAAACCCGAAGCTTTGTAACTGTTAATTATGCTCACTAGAATGCGCGATATAAATTTCATAAAGTTTCGTTATCGTATGAGAAAGTTATGATCAAATTCGTGTGCAAGGGGTTAAAGCGTTAACACTGAAAGTTAAGACTTTTCGGGTTAACCAGAAGTGTCCAGGGACTTGGCAAAGTGGGTATAAGTCCTAAAGCCCTTGTGGGTAAATATGAAGGGGTTAAAATGCAAGAAATAAACTTGGTTGCCCTTTCGAAAGGCCAAGAGACAAAGATGTGGAAAATAGAAAATGAAAAATCTGATAACAAGGCCCATGCGGGCCGCGTAAGATGTTAATGTATCTTACGCGGGCCGCGTCATACCTACAGATACAGAAAGTGCGACCAGGCTCTTGGAAACGCGCATAATCGACCAAAAACCGAAATTTTAACATGGTGGGCGACCCCTAAACTGTTCTAGAGCACTAGGGACACATGTTGGAGGCTTGTGGTCAGTGATAGAGTTGTTTGTCAACTTCTTATGGTGGATTAAACACTATAAAAGGGCATGAACTTGCAACTCATTGATCACACCTTCATCTGCATTTTTGGATCACATCTGGAGCTCAAATCTTCTCTCAAGTGGCCATAATTCGTGCATAGGACTCTTGTAAGTATACTTGACCTTTCTTAATTAAGTTTTAGCTTAAAAGTCAAACCGTCGTAATTAACGGTTGACTTTAAGATTAATCACTAATGGTCCAGTAATTAGTCAAATCAAAAGTAGTTATAAGTTGGTAATTATGTGGGTAATAAACCCTCAAAAGGGTTCCCCCTGATTCCCACTCTAACCAGGTCAAAAGTCGGGTCAAACTTGCTAAGAAAAAGTCAACAGAATGTTTAAATTACAATTTATGCATGATTAGCAATGTAGATCATATACAACCTGTTTGATCATTGTTATAACTTGGTAATAAGTGTAAGAACATGTCTAAACATGTTCAACCCGACAAATTCCTGTAAATACCCGGTTCGGAACCGAAAGTCACATAGTTTGACTTTCACTTTGACTTTCAGTTCTGACCCGTTTAGGCATGTTTTAGAAATGCCTCAGAGCTTTAATTGGACTAGATTACATATTAGAATAACCCTATGTGATGTTACACCTTGGTTCATTAGTTATCCAATTAATATGCATGTTTCCGTTAATTGCTCATATGTTGACCGTTATGCCCTTATTACCTTAAAACGTGATTTTTGGAAATGTAAAAGAGTAGAAACTTTAATTACTGATATATAAACTTGAATACAAAATTTGACATCAGTTTGATTTGTAGATTAAGAGTTATGCTCATTATCGCAAAATGAAAGCTTTATGTTAATTAAATGGCGTAATTAGCGTATAGCCTGGTTAAGCCTACTTTTTGATATCCAAATCTTTACCCACTGATGTAATATATTATTTTGAGATTTTTAAATATTTTTAATTAATTTTAGCCTGAGCATAACTAGTAGTCGTAGGCTTAATCCGGTAATTGTCGGTTTTGCCCTTACGGGCCATAAAATGAGTTTTACATATCTAAACGACTCCAAACCTTTTGCTACTGATCCCATATGATAAATAAATTATTTTAAGCCTTCTGAAAATATAAAAATATCAGATTTATGTATCAAACCGGAAATGGCCTTTAATCGCCTTTTAAGCGTTTTTAACGCATAGTATGTGCTATAACTATTTTAAACATACCAAGGGTGATACCTACTGATATATGAGGCAAATTATAATATTTTAACAGCAAGCAAACGTTGATAAACTCAGACTTCAGTTTTGAGCTTTTCGGCTTATGTGAAATTACCAAAATACCCCTACGGGGCATAGTTTGGTTATAATTGATAAATTTCACATATACACTTTATCCTACTGATATAACTTAGAAAATTATGTATTTTTGCTGATTACATCAGACCTGTAACTCAGGTTGTTACTTAAACTCTTTTATAAACTTTTAAATGACCAAACTACCCCTACGGGGCCTAGTTTGTGTTTAAACACGTTTCGGGCATAATGAAAGACATCTTACTGATGTCACAACATATTTGAGGCATAATTAACTTAGGAAACCTGTCTATAGCTCTCATGAATACCCGTCACGCTTATTACGCGTACGGTTCGGTTTATGTAACAAGTTTACATAAATTAGCCGAAACGGGCCAAACCTTAACGGTTTTATCTCAAAATCCAGAATGTGAATAATTAACCCATATTAAACAAGTCTCTGAACTTGTCGGGTCTAAATCACATTCTATCCGGTCTTCGCTTAATCGTGCGTACGAACCGTATCCTTGAAACTAGCCGGTCTAAGCTTAAGCTTAATTAAAGACCCGTAAGGATTCTAATAGGTTATTATAAAACCTTCGTTCTAGATTAGGAGGACCAGAAAAAGCTACGTGCATTTTTCTTATTGTGATTTATACATTGCTCAGGTAAATACTTTTAACTTATTTTCCCTATACGGGCTTGGGTTACGGTATATAGCATACCGCTTGATCGAGCATCAAATCCTCCACCGTTGAGTGGGTAATTGACTAATTTGATCGGCTCATTTAAACAGTCTTGTTACTTAAAGCCTTTGGGGGGTTAATGACCATGTCCCGGATATCCTTGGCATCATTTTACGAAATGGCCATGACTTAAGCGCGGGGTGTAGGCGTACACCCGTTAGTGCAGAAAAGAATATTGTGGTGTGTCTATTGATCTTTAACCCGGACTTGATCCGGGCTACTGAACGCACAAGGAACATGTAATTCGTTCACAAGACTATAATATTAAATAATTCTCCCAAGTTAAATAAAATGTTTATGCCATGTGCATCCAAACCAATTTTCAATCATTTTCCAAAATGAGTCAGTTGAATGTATTTACCAGTGTAAACTGACGTATTTTCCCAAAAAGATTAAATGCAGGTACTAAGCGAAATTGGCTGGGATTTCTCCTTAGCATCATTAGAAGTCTCGCAAGCTTAAGATGCCTGAAGTATGTTGAACCATTAATATTATTTTGTTTCCGATCCATCTGTGGATAAACATCCGAATATTGTGACATTTGATATTACAATATTAAATTCGGTTGTATCATATTTTTAAATTGCTTCCGCTGTGCATATTGATTATTGTGTTGTTTGACTATTATGTTGCCAACCACGTCACGATAATCCCCCACCGGGCTCACCGGTGACACGTGGAAATCGGGGTGTGACAGGTTGGTATCAGAGCCAACATTGAGTGAATTAAACACTAGCCTTTTGTGTTTAATCTCAATAACACAATTGCACATTCTAAACTTTCGAGTCTAGACATATAACATAGGACAAATTCCACTTTGTTTGTGTTGTCCTTTATTTGCATATATTTTTGGTTTGTTATCTCATATTATAATGACAGGATTTCAAAATGCCGCCAAGATTCTTCAGGAGAAGAGGAAGAGGCAAGGGGCCAATCACCGCCCCCAATAATATTGAAGCTGGACCGTCACATGCGCGAGCTCCGTCTACTACCGAGAGTGACGACCCTCGGCAGAACAGGAGGAACTTGTTTGAACCAGCCAGACGATCGGTATCCCACAGCTCTAGACCTCCGGTCCAAAACCCTTACGGGCCTCAGCCGGAGTACGAACCCAACAACCCTCAGCCTTCGTATATACTGTTGCAGCGATCTTTATCGCATCATTCTTTCGGTGACCCTACACCAGTTTTTAGGGGCCGGTTTAACCCGGCGAATTACATCCAAGAACCCGTGGGTTTCAACCCACTGGGGCCAGAGGATCATTTCTCTGGCGATCATGCGGACGACATGGACGAGGATACGGACCCCGTCGAGCCTGCTAGTGGTACGCCAAATCATCCCATCGAGATCTCCGATGGATCTTCGTTCCATGGATCACCCTATGTTGGTCCAGATAGCTTCCAAGCCATGTTCACCCGGCACGAGTGGTACTATACACCTCCTCACCATTCGTCGCCTCATCAGCAGCAACAGCAGGAACAGGATCCCTCTGTGGATTCCAGATTCGTGGCAGTCACGCCACCGCCTCCACCGCCGCCAGTACAGCCGGCACCTCCGCAACCGCCGAGGCGAAGGAGAACCGGTGCGCGCATGTCGTCACGAGCAGGGGAGTTCCATTTCAGTTCCCCACGTCAATCCAGTGGCAGCCACTATCCGCCACATCAGGAGGACCCACAAATGGGTGGACCCTCCAACCCAGCTGTACCACAGCCACCGCCAATGGGTTTTAACAACCCAATTCCAGCATATACGGGTTCCATGGCGTATAACCCGTTTGAACCACCGACTCACCACAACTATGGTTACGCGGAGGCCGACCCTTACATGGTAGCGGCTAACTACAACACCCAAGGACCCTATGGAGATCCATGGGGAGTAGGGTACCCAACACATGGGTACCAGATACCTCCTAGGCCTATTATTCGGACTCAATCGCAGCCGCCTAGGTTCTCCCCACCCGAGCATGAATAACTCCTTCAGAGGTTGAATCAAGTTGAACGGGAAGTTCACAGAGACCGCAGGGAGAGACAGACTTTCTTCCAAGGATTAACGAGCTTGATCAAAGGGAAAAGCAAGAAGGATCATTGAATCCTTCCACTGTTGTTTTTCCTTGTATCAGTTGAGCCCCTGCGTGGGCCTGTATTTCCTGTATTTGTTTTAGCCCCTGCGTGGGTATGTATGTGTGTTTGTTTTGACCCCTGCATTGGTCTATCTTCAGTTAACCCCTGCGAGGGTATGATGTTTGCTTAAAGTCCCTGCGTGGACTATTAAGTTTGTTTAAAGTCCCTGCATGGACGAGCATGTTGATTGACCCTTGCGTGGGTAATTGTTTGTTGAAAAGACCCGTTTAGGGCAGCGTGTAATATTATAATAAATTAATGGAATGTTTGTTTTATAAATTTCATGTTTGCCATTATGTGCATATAAAAATTATAAATGAAATAAATAAATTAAAATCATTCCTTTTGAAATAATATCTGCCTATGTAAAATTTTTAATAAGAATCTTAAAGTGTGAAACCTAGCCTTCGGGTCATTATAAGGCCGGGCCAAGATGGTAAGACCTGTTTAAAAGTTTCGTATCCCTGTTAACATCTGAAAATATGTTAACACTCCTGGCAGACGTGATTCATTAAAAAATCACACACGTCAATTTTATATAAAAGGATCTTTCTAAAGATTCCTAACCCAAATTATATGATCTCTGAATCATGGGTGTAGGTCATCAATTAAGATGATCATATTTTTACCATACGTGGTGATATAGTGCCTATGGGCCCTGCTCATTTCCATATGAGCCAAAAGACGGTGGTAGCGATGACTCCCTGTCAAATAAAGGTAATGAACTAGGTTCAAACCTTCATGCTTTGATTCTCTGAAATCATAGCTTATAATTTATAAACGTCCTTGTGACTAGGCCTATTGTGCCAGTATACCTTAATGTTTTGATTCTCTGAAATCATAGATTAAATTAAAAATGTCCACGTGACAAGGCCTTTTGTGCCACAAATAAAACTGCTAATGTTTTATAATTAGGATAAATTATAATAGAAATCCTAAATAATTAAGATTTATAAATTAACCAAATATGGTCTCTGTTACCATGGTTAATGAATTGCCATAAAAGACAATTCCATAATAAACTCCCAAATAAACTATTATCCTTGTTTTCTGCAACAGTTCAATTAAAATGGCTAACTCGGACGAGGGTAATAGTCATCCAGTGGAGAATAACCAGAACGCCCGAATTAATTTAACGGGTGCTGAATTGAAAGCAATAATAGACGGCGCAGTTACACAGGAATTGGAAAGGCAGTACGAAGAGTATAGTAGGACTCGTAGTAGGACCCTATCTACACAGCCTTCAAAGCCACCGTCCAAGAATGACGACCCGAAGAAAGGTGATGATCGACACTCCTCGAACCACAGTGCTCCATCTCAGCAGGTTATACTAAACCAAGGGCCCCGTGAGAAGGGTTGCTCATATAAATATTTTGTTTCTTGCAAACCGCGGGATTTCACTGGGGAGAAAGGAGCCATTGATTGTATGACGTGGCTGGATGAGATGGATACGATTGTGGATATCAGCGGATGCGCTGAAAGAGACGTGGTCAAGTTTGTGTCGCAGTCTTTTAAGGGTGAAGTGTTAGCATGGTGAAGATCTCTGATTCAAGCCACCGGAAAAATCCCATTGTACAACATGTCGTGGGAACAATTTGTTGCCCTTATCAGGGAAAATTACTGCCCTCAGCATGAGGTGGAGAAGATAGAATCTGATTTTCTATCATTGGTGATGACAAACCTTGACTGTCAAGCTTACCTAACGAGCTTCAACACGATGTCCCGGTTGGTTCCATATCTGGTAACCCCGGAGCCAAAAAGAATAGCTCGTTTTATCGGTGGTTTAGCCCCCGAGATCAAGGCAAGCGTAAAAGCTTCTCGGCCAGCTACCTTCAGGTCTGTAGCTGACATATCTTTGTCACTTACTCTGGATGCGGTCCGACAAAGGTCGCTGAGAAACAAAGAGGCTGAGAAGAGAAAACGTGAAGATGATGGTTCACGTAGATCGAACAAGAAGCACCGTGGGAACGGTGACCACAACAAAGGATCGGAGTCAAGGAAAGATGGGCATAATTCTGGTGAGAAGCCCAAATGCAAAATTTGCAAGAAGCAGCACTTTGGAAAGTGCAGACTTGAGTCGAACTCACAGACTCAATCAAAAACCTATGCTTGTGGTATATGCAAGTCCACGGATCACAAAACCTTGGATTGCAAGAAGATGAAAGACGCAACGTGCTACCGTTGCAATGAAAAGGGCCACATTAAAACCAACTGCCCTAAATACAACAAGAAGCCTGAAGAGGCCAAGAAAACTAATGCTAGAGTCTTCAGAATGGACGCAAAGGAAGCGATTCTAGACGACAACGTTATTACAGGTACTTTCCTTGTAAATGATGTCTTTGCAAGAGTACTATTTGATTCAGGCGCTGATAAGTCGTTTGTAGATCATAAATTTTGCAAATTGCTGAAATTACCTGTCAAAACCTTAAATGTGAATTATGAGGTGGAGTTAGCAGATGGCACCCTAGAAACCGTCTCAACTGTGTTAGATGGATGTGTTATATCCGTTAAGAACCATTCTTTTCCTCTGTCTCTACTTCCATTTAAATTAGCCGGTTTTGACATAGTCTTGGGCATAGACTGGTTATCTCATAACCAGGCTCAAATTGTCTGCAACAGAAAGCAAGTGGTGATAAAGACTCCGTCTGGTGAATCACTTACCATTCGGGGAGATACCTAGTATGGATTGCCGGAGCAAGTAACTATGCTCAAGGCTTCCAAGTGTTTAAAGAAGGGTTGTGTCATCTACATGGCACAAGTGATTATTGATGAGCCTAAACCGAAGATAGAAGTCATCCCTGTCATCTCTGAATTCCCAGAAGTTTTTCCGGAAGAACTACCTGGTTTGCCACCAGATAGGCAAGTGGAATTCAGGATTGATATCATCCCCGGAGCAGCACCAGTTGCCAGAGCACCCTATAGGTTGGCTCCAACGGAGATGAAAGAATTGAGGACACAGCTAGATGAACTGCTAGCTAAAGGTTTCATTAAACCTAGTTCGTCTCCTTGGGGAGCGCCAGTCCTATTTGTCAAGAAGAAGGACGGATCGATGCGTCTGTGCATCGATTATCGTGAGCTTAATAAGGTCACGATCAAGAATAGGTATGCTTTGCCTAGGATCGACGATTTGTTTGATCAATTGCAAGGAGCAAGTTATTTTTCGAAGATTGATTTGAGGTCAGGCTACCATCAACTGAAGGTCAGAGATGTAGACGTGCATAAAACAGCATTTAGGACTCGTTATGGTCATTACGAGTTCCTAGTGATGCCTTTTGGGCTCACTAATGCACCGGCCGCGTTTATGGATCTCATAAATCGCGTTTGCAAGCCGCACTTAGATAAATTTGTCATTGTTTTCATCGACGACATTCTTATCTACTCGAAGAATCAAGCTGACCATGAGAAACACCTACGATGTATTCTCAAACTCCTGCATCAGGAGAAGCTCTATGCCAATTCTCTAAGTGTGAGTTTTGGCTTCGAGAAGTCCAATTCCTTGGACACGTGGTTAGTGAGCGTGGTATCTAAGTGGATCCTGCTAAGGTTGAAGCAGTTATGAACTGGCAAGAACCAAAGACGCCTACAGAGATTCGTAGCTTCCTGGGATTGGCAGGATATTACAGGCGTTTCATTGAAAAATTTTCAAGGATTGCTGCACCCCTAACTTCCTTGACCAAGAAGAAGGTAAAGTTCGTTTGGGGCCCTAAGCAGCAAGAATCCTTCTATATTCTGAAGCAGAAATTGAGCAACGCCCCAATACTGACATTACCAGATGGAATAGAAAACTTTGTGGTTTACTGCGATGCGTCGCACACTGGCATGGGGTGTGTGCTTATGCAGAAAGGCAAAGTTATTGCCTATGAATCACGACAGTTAAAGGTGCACGAAAAGAATTACACCACCCACGACTTGGAATTGGGTGCCGTTGTATTCGCACTAAAACTGTGGAGGCATTATCTTTATGGAATCAAGTGTGTGATCTATTCTGATCACAAGAGCCTCCAGCACCTGTTTAACCAGAAAGAGTTAAACATGAGGCAACGCCGTTGGATGGAGACTTTGAATGATTATGATTGTGAAATCAAGTACCATCCCGGCAAGGCGAATGTAGTCGCCGATGCCTTGAGTCGAAAGGAGAGGGTGAAACCCATCCGAATCAATGCCAAACGCATGGAGATAAAGAATAATTTGATTGAAAGGTTGTTAGCTGCACAGAAGGAAGCTGTATTGGAAGCTAACTATCCTAATGAAAAGCTAGGAGTAACTGAGGAGCAGTTAACTCTTAGCAAGGACGGAATTCTAAGATTAAATGGGCGAATATGGGTTCCAATTTATGGAGGACTTCGAGATGTCATCCTCCAGGAAGCCCATAGTTCTAAATACTCCGTTCATCCTAGAACTGATAAGATGTACCAGGATCTAAAGGCAAATTATTGGTGGATAGGCTTGAAGAAGTCTGTAGCCACTCATGTAGCTAAATGCTTGACATGTGCGCAAGTCAAAGCCGAGCATCAGAAACCGTCAGGTTTGCTACAACAGCCTGAACTTCCTACGTGGAAGTGGGAAATGGTAACTATGGATTTTATTACCAAGTTACCCAAGACCAGAAAAGGGAATGATACAATATGGGTTATAGTTGATAGACTGACTAAGTCAGCACATTTCTTACCCATCAAGGAGACTTATAGCTCCGACATGTTAGCCCAGTTATACGTTGATAAGATTATAGCCTTACATGGCATACCTGTGTCTATTATCTCTGACCGAGATACTAGATACACGTCACATTTTTGGAAGAGTTTCCAACAATCTTTGGGCACACGTTTGAATTTTAGTACGGCTTATCATCCTCGGACTGACGGTCAGAGTGAGCGTACTATTCAAACGTTAATTGAATTCTCCTATAACAATAGCTACCATACCAGCATTAAGGCTGCGCCCTTCGAGGCATTATACGGTAGAAAGTGTAGATCGCCCGTTTGTTGGGCGGAAGTTGGAGATGTCCAATTATCAGGACCAGAGATAGTCTTTGAAACGACGGACAAGATTGTCCAGATTCGTGACCATCTCAAAGCTGCCCGAGATAGGCAGAAGAGCTACGCAGATCCAAAGCGTAAAGCTTTTCACTTCGAAGTAGGTGATAAAGTGTTGCTTAAAGCTCAGTGGAATTCACAATGTGTTCCACATCTGCAATCTGAAGAAGTGCTTCGCTGATGAGTCACTGGTTATACCACATACAGATGTGCGTATAGATGAGAGCTTAAAGTTTGTGGAAAAACCTTTGTCGATTGAAGATCGACAGGTAAAGAAGCTTCGAAGGAAGCATGTACCTATTGTAAAGGTCAAATGGGATTGCCGTAGAGGTCCCGAATTCACGTGGGAGGTTGAATCCACGATGAAAGAGAAGTACCCTTATTTATTTCAGTAAATCTCGGGGCGAGATTTATTTTAAGGGGGTGAGGATGTAACACCTCTAAAATTCACGTCCTATAATGTATTGACACGTGTCATGTGATTAAACGTGTGAAAGAATGTTCTGAAAGGACTAAAGTTGACAATCATGGAAAGTATGTGAATATACGAGTTCTAAATGTCAACAATGAATAAATACACTTCATAATAACCCTACATATTGTTTATAGAGCCAAACGAATAAATCATGGATCATACGAAGCTAAAACTGAGAGATTACAAACTACATGGGTTAAATGTGTCAACATGTTTAAGTTATACCTCTGAGTGACCTTTTGACAAACCCGAAGCTTTGTAACTGTTAATTATGCTCACTAGAATACGCGATATAAATTTCATAAAGTTTCGTTATCGTATGAGAAAGTTATGATCAAATTCGTGTGAAAGGGGTTAAAGCGTTAACACTGAAAGTTAAGACTTTTCGGGTTACCCGGAAGTGTCCAGGGACTTGGCAAAGTGGGTATAAGTCCTAAAGCCCTTGTGGGTAAATATGAAGGGGTCAAAATGCAAGAAATAAACTTGGTTGCCCTTTCGAAAGGACAAGAGACAAAGATGTGGAAAATAGAAAATGAAAAATCTGATAACAAGGCCCATGCGGGCCGCGTAAGATGTTAATGTATCTTATGCGGGCCGCGTCATACCTACAGATACAGAAAGTGCGACCAGGCTCCTGGAAACGCGCAGAATCGACCAAAAACCGAAATTTTAACATGGTGGGCGACCCCTAAACTGTTCTAGAGCACTAGGGACACATGTTGGAGGCTTGTGGTCAGTGATAGAGTTGTGTGTCAACTTCTTATGGTGGATTAAACACTATAAAAGGGCATGAACTTGCAACTCATTGATCACACCTTCATCTGCATTTTTGGATCACATCTGGAGCTCAAATCTTCTCTCAAGTGGCCATAATTCGTGCATAGGACTCTTGTAAGTATACTTGACCTTTCTTAATTAAGTTTTAGCTTAGTTTTAGCTTAAAAGTCAAACCGTCGTAATTAACGGTTGACTTTAAGATTAATCACTAATGGTCCAGTAATTAGTCAAATCAAAAGTAGTTATAAGTTGGTAATTATGTGGGTAATAAACCCTCAAAAGGGTTCCCCCTGATTCCCACTCTAACCAGGTCAAAAGTCGGGTCAAACTTGCTAAGAAAAAGTCAACAGAATGTTTAAATTACAATTTATGCATGATTAGCAATGTAGATCATATACAACCTGTTTGATCATTGTTATAACTTGGTAATAAGTGTAAGAACATGTCTAAACATGTTCAACCCGACAAATTCCTGTAAATACCCGGTTCGGAACCGAAAGTCACATAGTTTGACTTTCACTTTGACTTTCAGTTCTGACCCGTTTAGGCATGTTTTAGAAATGCCTCAGAGCTTTAATTGGACTAGATTACATATTAGAATAACCCTATGTGATGTTACACCTAGGTTCATTAGTTATCCAATTAATATGCATGTTTCCGTTAATTGCTCATATGTTGACCGTTATGCCCTTATTACCTTAAAACGTGATTTTTGGAAATGTAAAAGAGTAGAAACTTTAATTACTGATATATAAACTTGCATACAAAATTTGACATCAGTTTGATTTGTAGATTAAGAGTTATGCTCATTATCTCAAAATGAAAGCTTTATGTTAATTAAATGGCGTAATTAGCGTATAGCCTGGTTAAGCCTACTTTTTGATATCCAAATCTTTACCCACTGATGTAATATATTATTTTGAGATTTTTAAATATTTTTAATTAATTTTAGCCTGAGCATAACTAGTAGTCGTAGGCTTAATCCGGTAATTGTCGGTTTTGCCCTTACGGGCCATAAAATGAGTTTTACATATCTAAACGACTCCAAACCTTTTGCTACTGATCCCATATGGTAAATAAATTATTTTAAGCCTTCTGGAAATATAAAAATATCAGATTTATGTATCAAACCGGAAATGGCCTTTAATCGCCTTTTAAGTGTTTTTAACGCATAGTATGTGCTATAACTATTTTAAACATACCAAGGGTGATACCTACTGATATATGAGGCAAATTATAATATTTTAACAGTAAGCAAAGGTTGATAAATCAGACTTCAGTTTTGAGCTTTTCGGCTTATGTGAAATTACCAAAATACCCCTACGGGGCATAGTTTGGTTATAATTGATAAATTTCACATATACACTTTATCCTACTGATATAACTTAGCAAATTATGTATTTTTTCTGATTACATTAGACCTGTAACTCAGGTTGTTACTTAAACTCTTTTATAAACTTTTAAATGACCAAACTACCCCTACGGGGCCTAGTTTGTGTTTAAACACGTTTCGGGCATAGTGAAAGACATCTTACTGATGTCACAACATATTTGAGGCATAATTAACTTAGGAAACCTGTCTATAGCTCTCATGAATACCCGTCACGCTTATTACGCGTACGGTTCGGTTTATGTAACAAGTTTACATAAATTAGCCGAAACGGGTCAAACCTTAACGGTTTTATCTCAAAATCCAGAATGTGAATAATAAACCCATATTAAACAAGTCTCTGAACTTGTCGGGTCTAAATCACATTCTATCCGGTCTTCGCTTAATCGTGCGTACGAACCGTATCCTTGAAACTAGCCGGTCTAAGCTTAAGCTTAATTAAAGACCCGTTAGGATTCTAATAGGTTATTATAAAACCTTCGTTCCAGATTTGGAGGACCAGTAAAAGCTACGTGCATTTTTCTTATTGTGATTTATACATTGCTCAGGTAAATACTTTTACCTTATTTTCCCTATACGGGCTTGGGTTACGGTATATAGCATACCGCTTGATCGAGCATCAAATCCTCCACCGTTGAGTGGGTAATTGACTAATTTGATCGGCTCGTTTAAACAGTCTTGTTACTTAAAGCCTTTGGGGGGTTAATGACCATGTCCCGGATATCCTTGGCATCATTTTATGAAATGGCCACGACTTAAGCGCGGGGTGTAGGCGTACACCCGTCAGTGCACAAAAGAATATTGTGGTGTGTCTATTGATCTTTAACCCAGACTTGATCCGGGCTACTGAACGCACAAGGAACATGTAATTCGTTCACAAGACTATAATATTAAATAATTCTCCCAAGTTAAATAAAATGTTTATGCCATGTGCATCCAAACCAATTTTCAATCATTTTCCAAAATGAGTCAGTTGAATGTATTTACCAGTGTAAACTGACGTATTTTCCCAAAAAGATTAAATGCAGGTACTAAGCGAAATTGGCTGGGATTTCTCCTTAGCATCATTAGAAGTCTCGCAAGCTTAAGATGCCTGAAGTATGTTGAACCATTAATATTATTTTGTTTCCGATCCATCTGTGGATAAACATCCGAATATTGTGACATTTGATATTACAATATTAAATTCGGTTGTATCATATTTTTAAATTGCTTCCGCTGTGCATATTGATTATTGTGTTGTTTGACTATTATGTTGCCAACCACGTCACGATAATCCCCCACCGGGCCCACCGGTGACACGTGGAAATCGGGGTGTGACAGTATGCCACTTTGTACATTGCCTATGATGTTTTGATGAGGATGGGTATTGTGAATTCTTGTTTCAGGGTTTTCTGGAACTGGAATGTTTGTACCCAGATTGTTGAAATTTAGATCAACAACCAATTCAATACCCGGAACTGACGAAGAGGATGATGCAGTAGCTTCAGTTGTTATAGGGGCATCCACTGGAGGTGTAGCCTCTGAAGTACCATGTACTGCTGATGTAGGACCTTCTTTATCTGCATCAAGAAATTCTTCATCCTCTGAAGATTCGTTCAGTTCGGTTGCATCATGAAAATCCTCATTGTCGAGAGCATTGTTGTTCACTGAAGATGGCTCTAGATTGACAACAATTGGACGAACCAACGGTGAATCTGTTGCGTTGTCACTCTCGAAAAACATCCTTGCCGCAGCAGTTTCTTCAACTGCTTCAACATTGATCGAATTGAAAAAGTCATCGTACTCAAACATCCATGGTTGACCAGGACATCTGACTGGCAATGTGTGCCTTTGTACTCTGACCTCAGACCATTCTTCAACCCTTTTAGTCTCTAGATTCCAGACTCTTAAGTTAGGGGTGGCATAACCAATAAAGTGACCTTCAATAGCTTTTGCCCCAAACTTTCCATTAGGATCGATCATTGTGCAAGGAGCTCCAAACGGTTCAAGATATGACAAATCTGGTTTCCGTTTGTGAAGAAGCTCGAAGCAGGTCTTGTTGTGTCTTTTGACTGTAAGGACTCAATTCATCGTGTAACATGCGGAGGCCACAGCTTTACTCCAGAATGGAATGGGCAACTGCGACTCTACCAACATAGTCCTAGCAGTCTCGATCAATGTACGGTTCTTACGTTCAGCGACGTCGTTCTGTTGAGGAGTATAAGCCACACTAAATTCGTGAAGAATACCTTTTGATGTGCAAAACTCCGCCATGGCTTGATTTTTAAATTCAGTACCATTGTCGCTGCGTATCCGTCTAACCTTCAACTTATACAAATTCTCAATTTGAACGATCAAGTTTTTGATAATACCGAAAGTTGCACTCTTGTGAGCCATAAACGCCACCCAAGAAAATCTTGAATAATCATCCGTTATCACGAGGCAGTATTGATCATTCCTGATGCTTTTGTGCTTGACAGGACCAAACAACTTCATGTGCAAACGTTCAAGAGGAACTGCCACCGTGTTGATCTTCTTTGTCAGATGTCGTTTCTTCGTTTGCTTTCCTTTTAGGAATGAAACACAGACGTCTTGAAGATGGAAATTTTTAAGAAGAACACCATTCACTAATTCATTCGTCACCAAATGATTCATTTTTCGTAAGTGAATGTGACCCATACGTCTGTACCAAGAGATTGAGTCTTTTTCCGTGGCTTTGGAAATGAAACAAGTTGCTTGTGCAGTCGTTGTAATTGCTTGGCTCATATCAAGGACATATAAATCGTTTATCCTTGGAGCTGATAAGAGAATCCATTCTTTTGGAATCTTGAAGCCGGGTTTCAGCACGTAACATCCATTTGCATCAAAGTGTACTGAAAACTGTTTATCACAGATTTGTGAAACGCTGAGAAGATTGTGATCAAGCTGTTGTACAAAGTTGATCTTGTCAAAACTTACAACCCCGTTGGATACCATTCCTTCTCCAGTAATATATCCGCCTTTGTCTCCAGCAAAAGCAACATAACCTCCTCTAATAGATTTAACGTCGTAGAGAAGCTTCATGTCGCCTGTCATGTGCCTTGATGCCCCACTATCAACAATCCAATGACTGCTGAAAGTTCCTCCTGGAACACCCTGCACATGTACTCACATGATTAGTTGGAGATGGGGACCCAAGCCTTTGTGGTCTTGGGTCTTCCATTTTCATCAACGTAAGTTACTTGAACTTCTCGATGTTGTGGAAATTGTGATGTTCCCCCTGATTCAATAACCGTTTTTGGTTTCCAGGTCTGTTTTGTTTTACCAGTGTTATTCTTTAAAATCTTAACTTCATGATTGTCTGAAGTTTTTGAATTTTCTGGTTTGACAGAAACAGATGTTTTGTTAACCACGTCGGTTTTAATCGCTTTTTCAATTTTCTTGACCTGTTGGCGTTTCTGTTTCTTTTCCCTTTCTTTTACAAGACGGGGATCAGGTTTTGATGAAACAGATCGCTTGTGGTCAATTTGGTCACGGGGATCATCAACTTTGGCTTTTTGTTTATGAAGTTATGGACAATTTCGAATGATATGTCCAATTGTGCCACATGAAAAACATGATCTACGTTCTACAAACCCCGTAGTATCTTGTGATTGTCTTGTCGATGATGAACTTTGTGATCCCGAGGTACTAGGTTTTGAACTGTTTGGTTCGTTTCTTTTCAAAGAATTAACTTGAATGACATGATCTAAGTTAGATTTATTGGAAAATGTTTCAAGTTTATATGTTCCCTTCGATTTCACAAAGTTCACTTTCTTGTCCTTTTTCTTGGTCTGTTTCTTTTGCCATTGAGTCGGTGAGTTACTTTTAGGTTTGGTGCGATTTTGCTGAACTTTCTCTGTTGGTAATCTTTGATTGCCATTTTGTTTGCGAATTTCAGTTCTTGGAATCGGAGGACATTGTGTTACCACAACATGTGATCCTGTCTTTCCCAAGAACTTACTTGTTGAATCCTCAAAAATTTTACTAATTAAAGATTGATTAACATTCTTAATAGGAAAATCTTTGTCAGAGTAGATTTTATCATCACCATTAAGAGTGTACAGCAAATTCACACTCTCAGACTCTTGTGAGGAAGTAGACGTGGACTCGATCAGAACAGTCGTAGCAGGTTTTGCGGGAGGATCACATAGAATATGATTCTCGAGAGGTATGTCCTCTTCTTTGATTACCGCATCTGACTGTGTTGAGTCAGTATCATTAGATTTATCATCTGAAGAATCAGTATCCTCAACAATGATTGGAGGATCCTGATTTTGTTCAACAATTACAAAAGTATCTGCTGACACATCCAAATCTGATGATACTTCCTGTTTGTATCCAAGTCCCGTTGCAAATTCCTCAATGTCTAAAGGAACAGATTCTTCATAATGAGTTCTATACTCCTCATCAGGCAGTGCATCATAATTTTGTCTAACAGGTGGTGGACATTTCTTATATCCAATGCACGTGACATCCTTTTTCTCTTTTTGTGTGCCAATGATGCGATCCAGCACATATCTAGAGTTAGAATAATTGTCTAGTTTAAGCCGGATCGCCTCACTTTCACACTTTGTGCAGGCTAACTCTTTTTGCATGCTTTCAAGACGATTGATATAAATGTTTTATGTCAGTTTGCTTTCTTGAAACCATTTTTGTCAGTTCGGTTTTATCTTTTCTTAAAGTTGCTACCATTGTTTTAAATTCCTTTTCATGGTTTTCATAAAACATGTTAGCCTCTTTGCATTTCGAAAGATCCACTATCAACTTTTGATTGTGCATATTTGTCACTTCAAATTTGTTTTGCAAATCCTCATGTTTGCTTTGAAAATCACACCACTTAGCATCAAATGAAACATGTTTGTTTTGCAAGACAGACAATTCAGCATTTAAAGCATCATGTTTGCTTTGCAACTCAGACATATTAGCATCTAAATCAGCACATTTAACACTTAAGCTAGCCAATTATCACAATTAACAACAGTTGGTTCATCGACACATACCTGGCTTGATGAACTGTCGCCATTAGCCATAAAGGCTGAAAGAAGAGAAGAAGAAGGGTAAGCAGCTTGATCCACCAGAATAGATCTTCTATCATTCCTTGCTGCAGCTTCTCCTAACAATTCATCGATATCTGCATCGATTCTCCCACTAGATACATTGTCATCGCCTGAGGTTGAGGTTTCCTCATCTGAACTCCTTGAATCACCAGAACTCTCTTCATCTGAAGATTCACCACCACTGGTGGAAGATTCTCCACCACTGGCGTGCTTCAAATCCTTAGCAGTTTCAGCAAAACAAGCCGCTCCTCCCTGATCACCAATGCCTAATTGCATTGACCAGTCGCAACCTTCATCTATTTGCACCACAAGAGCTTGATTTGTGTTTGATGGTCCTGCTTGATTGTTTGCAGGGACCAAGGCTCGATCATCATTCCTGGTTTGATTCTGATTCTGTTGGTTGCCTCCTTGACCTCTGAAAGGATTCTGGTTTCCATGCTGAGCTGGCTTTGTGCATTCCCTCTTGAAGTGACCACGTTCGCCACAGTTAAAGCACTTAACAGACTGCTTATCGAACCCATACTTGGTGTCTTTCTTGCTTTCCAAGCTGGTTCGACCCGTCCATTCCATGAAGTCTTTAGCTCGCCTTACAGTACTGGCGAAAGCCCATTTGATGTCCATCATATCCATCTCTTCTTTATCGATCTGCTGATAATCTTCTTGAGTTAGATTGATGTTTCCGATCTGCCCTGCAATCAACCCACAATACGAGCTCACCAATGTGTTTAGTATCTCCATATGATCTTTAGCTACTTCAACGCTAACTTTGGAGAAGTTTGATGTGTCAAGCCGTACTGTATTTGACTTTGATTGCTGACCAGCAGATGATGTACTTCCATAACAAGCTTGCTGTTGTGGAGCTGGTGGTAATGGATTTCCATACAAGTCTGTAGTTGGATCTGGCTTCATAGGAACTTGTATCGTATTGCCATATAAATCCGTGCTTGTGACAAACGCCGTCTGAAGTGGAGCATGTGAAACAGGTCTTGCAGAAGTACTAGAAGTTCCATAATACATATCAGGATTTTGTCGCACTGGTATTGTAGAAGTGCTAGAAGTTCCATAATACATATCAGGATTTTGTCGCACTAGAACCCTTTTTGCCTTTAGTATTTCTTCCTGACCTTTATTCTCCAAGAGCTGACCGAAGTCATTGATGTTTGTCGTAGCCAATGTGCCATTGTATTTCAGGATTTCCAAGAAACCATTCCATTGAGGTGGCAATGCATCGGCAAACTTTGTGACAACCTGTGTTGGAGTTGTTTCTACCTCATAATTGCTCAATTCAGTCAGCAAGTGATGAAATCGACTTGTCATATCTCCCAAAGATTCATTTTCCATACAAGTGAAACCATCAAACTCCTTTTTGAGTAAATCATGTCGCAATTGACGTGACTTTTCATTTCCTAGACCTCTTGTCTTCAATGTGTCCCACAATCGCTTTGATGTCTTGAAGCTGACGAACTGATGATATATTTCCTTGCTCATCGCCTGAGTCAGAATAGCATATGCTTTCTTTTCTAAATCATATGCCTTTTTCTGGTCTTTTGAAGGATCTGCAAATGTAGCAGCAGTTGAAGCGGCAACCTCAAGAGTTTGATCGAAATCTGTAGTAAAACGTAACTACAGTTCCGTGTTTTGCCCATTGACATACGTCTGAAATCTATCAACCCAACCAGGATATTCAGACTTCCGGTCTCGCTTTCGCTTAGGAGTATACTTTGAATACTCGGAGTTTGATTTGAAACAAACGCCCATTGACCTGTCGACATTTGATTCGCTTGCGAAGATGCAGGTGTGGGAGATTCAGCCCATGATGGCGACAAACGCGTGTTTGTATACTTACTTTCCGTATTAGATGCGGGTGCGGGAGATTCGGCCCATGATGGAGATAAACGCGACGGAGTACCCCACCAATTCGGATTCGTTTTTTGATGAATGATGACTAATACCTGAACAAATCACACAAATTAAACAGTTAAAAATGAAATAAAAAGCTTCTGTTAGAAAAATCACAAGTATGAATGACGAAATTGTAAAGGTTTTCGTTAAGTAACAAGTTGACGAAATCAGATGTTTTCGTTGAGTAGATGTAGGTGATTTCGTTGACTGATGTTGGTGATTTCGTTGCTGATATTTGATGAAAGCAAGAAGTGTTTTCGGCCAGGTCTGGATGAAAACAAGAAGTGTTTTCGGCCAGGTCTTCAGGGAGTGATTTCGGCCAAGATAAGTGACGAAATCAGACTTGGATTTCGTTCAGCCTAAGTGATGAAATCAGACTTGGATTTCGATGAATGTGTTTTCGTTGATAGCTTGATTTCGTCCAAGAGCTAATATGCACAACTGATTTCGTTGATAAGGGATTTCGGCCAAGATATGATTTCGTTGACAAGGGATTTCGGCCCAGAACTGATTTCGGCAAGGGTGTGATTTCGGCAATAGGGGTTTTCGGCCAGGAAGTGATTTTCCCCAAGGTAGGTGATTTCGTCCAGTAGCTTGATAAACGGAAGTTAATAATCTAAATTGAAAAATCTGTTAACTTTTCAAACTAAACTGTCGGACGGTAGTTGAATAAGAATTGGTCACATGTGTGTCATTTGTTTAATGTTAACTATATTCCAAGGAGTTGTTCTCATTACGCGCTTAGCTTTCTTGCATGTGCAGATGCTAAAGGCAAGGAGAACATGTTCGATGATAAGCTTCGGAATGAAGACACGACATGGAGGCACTCAAATGATAAAGATGATCGAGTTGCCGCTGATCAATCACCAACACCACAAGGATCTCAAGCATTGAAGTCAAAAGATTCCCAAAACGATTGGATTAACCGATGTTGGAACTCAAGTCTTCGTTGCCTGAAATCTGATTGAAAACCAAAACGACTGAATCTTCATAAACGGTCAGAGTTTTGCAAGTTTTGAAAGTTAATAATCTAAATTGAAAAATTTGTTAACTTTTCAAACTAAACTGTCGGACGGTAGTTGAATAAGAATTGGTCACATGTGTGTCATTTGTTTAATGTTAACTATATTCCAAGCAGTTGTTCTCATTACGCGTTTAGCTTTCTTGCATGTGCAGATGCTAAAGGCAAGGAGAACATGTTCGATGATAAGCTTCGGAATGAAGACACGACATAGAGGCACTCAAATGATAAAGATGATCGAGTTGCCGCTGATCAATCACCAACACCACAAGGATCTCAAGCATTGAAGTCAAAAGATTCCCAAGCATAATAAAAGGGGGAGTTTGTTAACACACTACCTAAATGAAAAGGGAGTTTGTTGATACACTTTCTACTTACGACGCGTGAAGACTTTGAAGATCCTACGACAAGAATGAATGAAGCTGTCATCATTTGTAAGTTTCCGGCTAGAGCAATGAAGTGCTGCCGAAGTGTTGTCAGGTTGTAAAACAGTGTGAAATCAATATTACAACAGTTTTAAGCGTGAATCTAGCTGAATTGAACTCTACACGTCTGTTTCCGCCTTTCGTTTAGAGATAAACTCTTCTGATCGACTCATTCGGGTCTGAAAATGATCCTACAAGTGGTATCAGAGCTCAGGAGGAAGAGTTCATACCAATTCAGTCACAAATTCTGATTTTCTACATCTTCTTTCAAAATTTAAAAATTTTTCACGGTTAAAATTGGATCAATTTTTCACAGAATGTGTAAAAGTGCATTTTAACAAACCCTTGAAAGTTTCAGTTCAAAATTCGAAGTAAAAGTGGTTAAAATGGCTTGAAAGTTGGTGACCGTTTGAACGAGTCCAGCACCTGTCAGTTTGAAATTGATCATGACCGTTTGAAATCAGCACTTGTCCGTTTGAAATTGATCATGACCGTTTGAAATCAGCACTTGTCCGTTTGAAATTGACCGTGACCATTTGAAACTGCAACTGACCGTTTGAAATTGCACCTAACTGTTTGAAACTGCACCTGACCGTTTGAAACTGCCACCTTACCGTTTGAAACTGTCACCTTACCCTTTGAAATTGGACATGACCGTTTGAAACATGGTGCCCGTTTGAAAGTGTTTCAGTATTTCACGTGATAGTTCATCGTTTTGGGTGAAACATTAATCGAGGGTGTCCGTGCATGTGATATTATCGAAAGTGCATTGAGTAGTGTGAACCGATTGAGTGTGTACATCGAGTTGTGTATAACAGTCTACGAGGATGTCAGGTCATTGATGTTTGGGATAAGAGATCATGTGGTTTGTGTAGGTATGCATGTGATCTGAATTAAAAGGTGTCAGCACACTAAGAGTTGTCGGCTTGGTGGTTATTTGAGGTCCAATAGGGTAATCTTGTGATACAAAGTTGTTGGTCATATTAAAAAATCGAAATAGGTTGCATGAGAGAGTTGTCAGCCACTTGTTTGATAAGTCTTGCATGTGATTCAAGGTAAAGATGTCGGATTCACAATATTAAAATCAACGTGGTTTGAAAGTTGCTGAACGGTCCAATCAGTGAGTGTTAAGGAGGCCCAATGCATGTTTGATTATGTTGGTCCAATTAAATCAGTAGATATAAATTGTTGTTGTCGGCTTTTGCAAAAGTGCTTCGATTTTCATGAGATTGTTTGAGTTAGTTTGAGTTCACATGAATTGAATTTTCATTCAGGTTTGATAATTGATCAGTTCACACAAAGTAAATTTTGTTCCACACAGTTTGAATTTGATTCCAGTTCATAAGAGGTGGGTCAGTCTCTTTGAATTCGATTTCGTTCCAGGTCGTGTGGTTTTTCCGGGTCATAGCTGTCCGCACAGTGTGTCAACTTTCAGTCTGCACAGAATATTCACCAGTTCGAGTACCAGTTTATTTCAGTTAATTGATAAGTGATTAAAACTGATTGTGTTTTGTCTGTTTGTTGTCAGGTGATTAAGGTATTTCACGAGGTGAAGCAGTTCGTTTGAAAGCTAGTTTGAGAAATTCTTCGATATCGAATCATGAGTGAAGATTTTTACAACACTTTTGCTACAACTCCGACTAATCCATCCGACATTGCTAAGAACATGACAATGGAGAATGAAACCGGAACAATGCAAAAACCTCCGAAACTTATGGGAATTGAGGATTATCACGGGTGGAAGAAACGGTTTGAGAATTGGGTTCAGGCGAATCATCTAAAAGCTTGGGAGAGCATCGAAACTGAATATGAGAGGCCAAAGAATTCAGCGGGAGTCGATAAAATCATTTCAGAATTCACAGAGCAAGAAAGAGATGGTTATAAAGGAGAGAAAATGATGATCAATCTGTTACAACAAGCAGTAAAGGAGGATATATTTGTGTTGCTTCAACATAATGACAATGCTTACTCTATCTGGGAAGCTCTTGAAAAGAAATTTGAGGGAAGTACTGAAATGCTACAGAGTAAAGCAGCTTTGTTGAAAAAGGAGTTTGTACTGTTTACGTGCATGCCTGGTGAAACAACAAAAACTCTTATTGAAAGATACTGTCATCTTGTACGCACCATGTCACAGTTAAAGATTACAAAAACTCCAGTAGAATGGGTTGAAAAGCTTGCTGACGCATTACCGCAACAGGAATGGGGTACATATCTGATGATATTGAAGAATTCCGGACAGTTTCGAAGGTTATCGATTGCACAGTTTATAGAGAAGTTGGAGGCACAGGATCTGGAGCAGCAGAAAATTGCTAGAATGAACAGTTCTACTCATCAACAAGATATTAAATTGTACTATAAAGGAAATGTTCAAACTGCTGAAGCAAGTCCAAAGATACAAACTACAATTAGTGCTGGAAATCAATCTACACCAAGCAGTCAAGGATCAGTCAACACTAGTGGGTTCTCAACGGTGAATCCTCCAAGTGTTCAAAGTTCATCTGCTGGAAATGGTCATCTAATTCAGTGCAATGTGGCTTTACATCTTCAAAATGGACAAAATTATTCTGAAGAGATTGTAAAGAATCATATGGGATTATTGGTAACTGCATTAGAGTCTTATGAAGGGTTGATTGCCGGAAGAATTGGTAATCCGATGCTCACAAAGGAAGATTATGACCAAATCGATGCAGAGGAGCTGGAACTGATGGATATTAAATGGGCCTTAGCTAGTGTTTTGAGGAGAGCAGAAAAATTTAGATTGGTTACAGGAAGAAATGATTTCTTGGATGCAAATCTTTCTAATCTAGGATTTGATAAATCTAAAGTTGTCTGTTTTCGTTGCAGGGAGAAAGGCCACTTTAAAAGAGAGTGCAAGAATCAGGAGCCGAGAGGAGCAAAGGAGTCATCTGGGAAAGATGATTATTATAGGAAATCCATTTATCAACAAATTTCTCATCTACCACATCAACAAAAAGATCCACAAACTGCACATGGAAGAATGATCGAAGATGCAAACAAAAAGGCTTACTATGGCATCATGGATCAAGATGACGAGAAAGTGGCTGATGGTTTTAGCTGGGGCAAGTACATTCCAGCTGATCCTAATGTTAAAGCTTTTATTGCACATATTGTTCAAAAGCTAGAAATGTTGAAGGAATGGATGGAAGTGTTATCTGATGAAGAGAAAAATGAAGATGAAGGATCTGTTTCATCAGAAAACAGTTCATCAGAAACAAGTGATGATGAAGAGATGGAACAGATAAATCTTGGAAAAACACATTTATCTTCTGACACTTTTGAATTTTATTTTGCAGAAAAATTGAAGAAACTAAAAGAAAGAAAAGCTGCAAAGGAAATGAAAGAGGTCAAAGTGATTGAGAAGATTGTGGAAGTTGAAAAGATAATTGAAGTCGAGAAGATCCTTGAAATCACAAAACCCTGTCTTACTTGTTTAGAGTCATGTAAACAATGTATAGAAAAAGATGAGAGATTTAGTGAGTTAGAAAAGTTGAAAGAAAAGTTGTTGTTTGATGTAAAAAATTTGAAACAGTCATTTGATGTATTGAACAGAACTGTGAATAGTCTGGAAAAGACTAACTCTGAAAGAGAGAAAGCTTTGAAGATGTTGAATGCTACCATGATGACAAAGCAGAAAGAGATCAACTTGTACATAGAAGAATGTGCAAAGTGGAAGAAAGAGTTGGATAGTGAAGCAACTGAGAATGAAAGAATCAGAAGATTGCTGCAAAGTTACAAAGGTTGTGACAACATAATTGATAGAATTTATCCAACAGTTGAAGGATTTGAAGCGTTTAAAGGTGAAGAAACAAAGCCAAAGAAGAAAAAGGATACTGGTAAGAAACAGGGTGTCTGTTATAATAAGTGTCCGCCTCCGATTTGGGAAGGGTACTCGTCTAGAAAACCTAACGAGGAAGAACTAAAAAAGGCAGTCAATATAAAGTTGGAGTCCGAGATAACCGATGTTTTACCAGACAATATTGACGTCACGTTCACAGCGTCCGACACAGATCATGAGTCAGAACTGATAAAACGAGTGGTCGATCAGGTGTTGGATAAGGTTGAGGAGTCAGAGTCAAAGTCCGAGTCCAAAAGTTCGTGTCAGTCAGTTGGGAGTTCGAGTTCGTCCGAAAGGAGTTCAAAATCGTCGGGAAAACGGGTTTATAGTAAAGAGTTTTTATTGTCAAAATCTAATTTGGATGATGAAACATTTGAAGTTGTGTATACTTTGAATGATTCTGACAAATTATATTTTGATAAAGATTTTCCAATAAGAAGTGTTCGATTTGAAATGATCAAAAAGGTTTTCAAAATGACAGAAATTAATATTTCTGAAATAAAAGATTTAAATCTTACTGAAAAACCTAAAAAATACACTTCAAGATTTCAACAACGGTTAAACAAGAAAATGGGTTACAATTATGGTTCGGAATTTCGAAAGAAACCAAACCATAATAGTAAGTACAAAAAGAAAGGCTTAGATTTTATTGCACCTAAAAACTATAAAAATGAAAAATATGTTCGGGGTTTCAAATCAAAAATGACATATGTTGCAGGAACTAGCCATGAAGAAGAAGCAAAGAGCTCATTCTGGAAACAGTCAAACTGTCACGGCCCCCAACCCGGTTTGACCCGTTTCAGGAGCCGCGGGACAGAAATCCCGTGGTATTTAATTTAAGTGAGTTTAACAGCGGAAGTTTCTTCAGGATCAATTTAAAAACTGAAATATTTGCCGATTATTTTATTTCACAATTCGGAATAAAACCCGATAATTTACAATCTTGAGATTTCGACAGGAAATCTTTTATTTTACAAAACATGTTTCATTATTTTAATACTGAGCCACTTCCTTAAGCTGATAGTGCTTCACGGCACTTTTTCCTGGATCACAACAAATCACCTGAAACATGTTTGAAAAAGGTTTTGTCAGCGGGAAATACTGAGTGAATCATTCATTTTGCTAAAATGACTCTTTTGTGATAATTCACAGTATTAAGAGAGATTACAATGTTTATTTCAACCAACTACCCACAGTATTTGTCATCGACTCGTTTCGGTGACTGTGGTCATATTACTATTGAGTCCGTTCACCCAATAGTAACGAGTATCATTAATTAGGTACGCCCACCTAAATTGATAAAAACAGTAATGTGCACAATACCCCACATACCGGCTGTAAATTGGTGACTACATATACTTCATCACTGTAATTATAATCTTTGAAAATAAACATACTTTTTGTAAACAGATTTGATAAAAAGAGAATGACTCACATTGCAGATTTAACAGAGCTTATTCTACTGATTAGCCTTGATAACCTAGTTTAATAACAGGCACACAATTTGGTTAGTAACTTAATACAGCATTTACGATAACTCACGAGATTCCAACCGTCACAACGAATGACAAAGTGCGATACTTAAACATCCATCGATTTAACGACGAATGACAAAGCAATAACCCTAATGTGGGCAGCACTTAAACATCCATTGGATAGTTTAATCAATCGGACATTGAATCGTATCAGCGATCGAGTTATTACCCTGATTGCGGCGTCGATTAGTGCACCGTGTGTGTTAATTGTAGTATACAGAATGTATCTCAGTGTACGTAAAGAGTTTTTACGTCGTTTGAACTCCCAATTTCGATTGCCAATGTCTGCTATTTATAGTCAAAATTTCACTTTGCTTACGGACCGTAAGCCTAAGTTTGTTACGGTGCGTAAGGGTGCTTACGGACCGTAAGACTTTATTTGTTACGGTGCGTAAGGGTTGAAAATAGGTTATAGGGTAGCCACGATTGGGACTAGCTATGCTGACTTGACATATTCTGAAATTCGAATTTTGACAGCAAGTAAATTCAGATAATCGTTAACTTAGGGTTTACCCCCCCTGAATTTTAGGGGCCCTGATCCTGATTCCGATTGTTCTGAAAATTTTAGGGTTTGTTCAGAATCAATTGGGTTTCTCAATTAAGGTTTCCTATTGGATAAAATAATATGATAATTAGGACTTTTGATGAGAGTTGTTACATTCTCCCCACCTTAATAAAAATCTCGTCCTCGAGATTTACTGGAATAAGTGAGGATACTTTCGCTTCATTTCGGATTCCAGCTCCCAAGTGTATTCAGCTCCCCTCTTTGAATCCCATCTGACTTTGACTAAAACTAGTCGTTTATGTTTGAGAAACTTGATCTTTCGATCCTCAATTTGAAGAGGTTTCTCCACAAATTTTAACTTTTCGTTTACTTTTATGTCTTGAAAAGGTACTACCAGAGATTCGTCTGCTAGACATTTCTTGAGATTGGATACATGAAATACATCATGTACTCCTGCTAATTCTTCTGGTAGTCATAAACGATAAGCGACTGGTCCTATACGTTGGATCACTAAAAATGGTCCTACGTACCTTGGACTTAGCTTTCCTTTCTTTCCAAATCTAACTACTCCTTTCCAAGGAGAAACTTTTAACAATACTCTGTCTCCAACTTGGAATTCTAACGGCTTGCATCTATTGTCTGCATAACTTTTCTGGCGATCTCGAGCCGTCTTCAGCCTTTCCTTGATTTGAGTAATCTTATCAGTCGTTTCTTGCACTATTTCAGGACCTGACAATTGATTTTCTCCTATTTCTGCCCAACAAACTGGAGTTCTGCACTTTCTTCCATATAGTGCTTCAAATGGAGCAGTTTCAATACTTGAATGATAACTATTGTTATAGGAGAATTCAATTAATGGTAAATGATCATCCCAACTTCCACCAAAATCTATTACACATGCTCGGAGCATGTCTTCTAGAGTTTGGATTGTCCTTTCACTTTGTCCGTCTGTTTGGGGATGATATGCAGTGCTCAAATTTAATCGAGTTCCCATAGCTTGCTGGAAACTTTTCCAGAAATGAGAAGTAAAACGACTATCTCTATCCGAAACAATGGAGAGTGGAACTCCATGTAAGGATACAACTTCATCTACATACAATTTTGCCAGTCTTTCCATACTAAAGGTTTCTTTCATAGGTAAAAAGTGAGCTGATTTGGTTAATCGATCCACAATTACCCAAATCGCATCATTAACTTTTCTGGTTTTGGGTAACTTAGTAACAAAATCCATTGTTATAAGTTCCCATTTCCATACTGGCATTTCTAATTGTTGTAGTAACCCTGAAGGTTTCTGATGTTCTGCCTTAACTTGTGAACAAGTGAGACATTTAGAAACATATTATGCTATGTCCTTTTTCATTCCTATCCACCAAAAGTTCTTTCTTAAATCTTGGTACATCTTATTGTTTCCTGGGTGCATAGTATACCTAGATTTATGAGCTTCTTCTAAAATCTTAGGTCTTAAGTCTCCCTGCTTAGGTACCCAAATTCTACTTTTGTGGAATCTCCAAATTCCATCTGCTCCTTGTTCTAATTCCTTCATTCGTCCTTTCATTCCTTCAGCATCATCCTTGATTGCTGTAGTTTGAACATTCTTCAATTGTTCCATTAAATCTATTTGTAGATTTAATCTGAGAGCACGAACCCGTCATTGTTTCTCATAATACTTACGACTTAAGGCATCTGCAACTACATTCGCCTTTCCTTCGTGATACTGAATATCACAGTCGTAGTCACTTAGGATTTCCATCCATCTCCTTTGCCTCATGTTTAACTCTTTTTGCCCAAATATATATCTTAAACTTTTGTGGTCTGTGTAGACAGTAAATTTACTTCCGTAAAGATAATGTCTCCAAATCTTAAGGGCAAAAATTACGGCTCCTAATTCTAAATCATGAGTCGTATAGTTTTCTTCGTGCTTTTTCAATTGCCTAGAAGCATATGCAATCACCTTTTTGCGTTGCATAAGCACACATCCATATCCTAGTTTTGAAGCATCACAATATACTTCAAAATCTTTCAGTTCCTTCTGGTAAGGCTAAGATTGGTGCATTTGTTAATTTCTGCTTCAATATTCTAAAGGCTTCTTCTTGCTTAGGTCCCCATTCAAACTTAATGGCTTTACAGGTTAACTTAGTTAATGGTACGGCTATCTTGGAAAAATCCTTAATAAACCGTCTATAGTACCCAGCTAAACCTATAAAACTTCTTATTTCCATTGCTGTTTGTGGAACCTTCCATTTGGTAATAGCCTCTATCTTAGCAGGATCTACGTGAATACCTTCGTGATTCACCATGTGTCCTAAAAATTGTACTTCTTGCAACCAAAATTCACACTTTGAGAATTTGGCATAAAGCTTTTCTTTTCTTAACAAAGTTAAGAGTGCATGAAGGTGTTCACAATGCTCTGTCTGACTTTTGGAATAAATAAGTATATCGTCTATGAAAACAATTACAAATTTATCCAAATATGGTTTACAGATTCTATTCATCATGTCCATGAATGCAGCAGGTGCATTCGTTAACCCAAAGGGCATGACTGTAAACTCATAATGACCATACCTAGTTCTGAAAGCAGTTTTAGGTATGTCTTCTTCTTGTACCTTCAATTGATGATATCCGGAGCGTAAATCTATCTTAGAAAAATATCTAGCCCCCTGAAGTTGATCAAAAAGATCATCAATCCTAGGTAATGGATATCGATTCTTAATTGTAACCTTATTCAGTTCTCTATAATCGATACACATTCTCATTGAACCATCCTTCTTCTTTACAAACAACACTGGCGCTCCCCAAGGGGATGAGCTAGGTTGTATGAAACCTTTACTTAGTAATTCATCTAATTGCTTTTTCAGTTCTAACATTTCTGTAGGTGCTAACCGATAAGGTGCCTTGGCTATCGGTGTAGTTCCTGGAATTAGATGAATCCTAAATTCTACTGCCCTATCCGGAGGTAATCCTGGTAGATCTTCTGGGAATATATCTGGATATTCTGAGACTACAGGAATTTCCTTAAGTTCTTTACCCTTAATACTAATGATTACTGAAATCATATATACTATTCCTTGTTTTCGTTCATAATTAGCAACTTTCATTACTGATATGAACTTCATGGGTTTACGTGGTTTATCTCCTGTAATCCTAATCACTTCTCCGGTGGATGATTGAATTTCTATGGAATTCTGATCACAAAGGATTTTAGCATGGTTGGCTATTAACCAATCCATTCCTAATACAACATCAAATTAAGCTAAATTCATCGGCAATAGTTTTGCAGAGAATTTATGTCCTAAAAGTTCTATGTTTTCTTCTTGCAAAACTTTATCTATTTTAACTGAATTTCCATCTGCCGTTTCAACTGTAAAATCTGCCTAATATTGGTTAAAGGTAAATTAAGAGCTTGGCAGAATGAAGTATTTATAAAACTTTGGTTTGCACCAGAGTCAAATAATACTTTGGCGTAAATGTTGTGAACTAAGAACGTACCCGCTATCACATCCGGGATGAGTTCTGCTTCTTGATTGGTCAGCTGGAATGCCCTAGCATTTTTCTTAATAGTTCCGTCGGTCGCCTTGGTTTTGTTGTCTGCTGGTTTGATTAATTTAGGACATTCTGTTTTGAAATGTCCTGTTTCTCCACAATTGTAACAAATTGTGGATTTCTTCCTGCAGTTCTCTTCCCGATGTCCTACAACTTTGCAAAAATTGCAGGTTATATTACATCTTCCATAATGTTTCTTTTTGCAATTCCTGCAGAATGGCATAGTTGAGGATTTTCCTGTTCCTCTTCTGTTGAAGTTGTTATTATTACCCGTACGAAATCCCTGGGTAATTTTCTGAGCCAATTCTTTCTTTCTGTCTTCATCTCTTGTGCGCACCAGTTCATCGGTTAGAGTATTAGCTAATTCCACCGCATCGTCAATAGTGCGAGGTCTCGCAGCTTTAACAATATTGCGGATTTCACTAATCAGTCCCCAAATGTAGCGAGAAATGAGTACCGGTTCTGGCGAAGCCAGTGTTGGTACCACTCTAGCATATTCAAAGAATGTCGAAGTATAACCACGACAATCTACATTCATCATCCGATGGTTTAAAAACTTATTTGCCATTTGATCTTTTTCATACTCAGGACAGAATTTTCTTTCTACTAAACCCTTAAATTCTTCCCAAGTCATAGCATAAGCTATTATTCTTCCTTTTGATTGCAATACAGTGTTCCACCATTCAAGTGCTCCTTCCTTGAAGAGATTTGATGCGTACATGACCTGATCATCTTTAGCACATTTACTTATTGCAATGACTGCTTCGGTTTTCTCTAACCAACGCAGTGATGCAGTTGCTCCTTCATTTCCTGCAAATTCAGTGGGTTTACAAGCAAGAAATTATTTGAAAGTGCAACCAGGTGTTGCAGTTTTCATTTTCTTGGGTAATGGAGCTTGATGTGGTTCCCCATTATGATTAACATTATTATTGCCACCGTTTACACTATTACTGAAGTTATCTTCAGTAATACGTTTACTAGGAACAATTGGTTGCGGTTCGATTGGATTCTTTATAGCAGCAACGAATGCTGGAATAGCATTGGCTATCCCTTGAGCAACAATGTTTTCGATATCTTGCCGAGTCATATATTGATCTCCTGGATGTTGCTCAGACTGATTAGCCTCATTTACTGGTTCATTACCAATGTTTGACATCTGATAATAAATTTTATGTAAATAATTAGTATAAATATAAATATAATAAAACAGTTTGCACATAATCATTTTAACATGTATAATCAAAATTATCGATTTCACAAGTTTCATTTTTATATTTTATATTATGCCTCGTACACACAATTATCATACAACGTTTTATTGTTAAGTTATTTACACATACTGGTTATTATGTTTATTTATTAATACATATTCCTGCAACTTCCATTATCTGGTTAGCTAATTTCTTAAAAACGACGCTCCCTTTCGTTATACTTCCAAGTAACTCTTTCTCCCACATCCCTAATCCGATTTCCTGCATCAATCAACTCTTCGCCCCAGAGGCGAAGTTCAGTCAGATTCTCCGGGCTCATAGTTGGGTATAGTGGAGGTTCTGGGTCAACTTGTGGGAAAAATGTATCAGAGTTGTTTAAAAGATTTTGGTATTGCCAATCAGTTGTCCACCATTCATCTAATTCTACTGGTAATGGTTGAGGTTGAACAATAGGATCTGGAATAGTAGGTTCTAGATTGATTGGGATTGGAGCTTCTAGTGGGTAGCTAAAAAAATCTTCTTACGTAAAGATGAGGTTTGGATTAGCTGCTTCAAGGTTTCCATCGGCAGGTCCGATGAGGTCACTCATTATTAATTGATAATCTAAAACTTCCCAGGGAGTCATTTTCTGTTTCTTCCTAGAACTCTCTCCGACCTCTATTTCTGTTTGCTTAAAACTCTTCTCAGCTTCTATCTCTACTTGATTAACATTTTCCTCGATTTCTACCCCCTTTCCTTTGTCTTTTGGTTCTTCAGTTTTGGTAACCTTTCTTGTTGCTGGCTTTTTCCTTCGTACTCGCCTCCAGCCCACAAATCTATGTTTTTTCTTGGGTTTAGGTTTTGCCAGTGGTTTGGATTGAAATTCCATGGGTTCTTCTTTATCAGCGAAGTAACCGGTGAATTCCTTTGAAACTTCTATCTTAACGGGATAGAGGTTAAGATTTTCTAAACCTTCAGATATCTCATTCATGCTGTTTAGCAGATATGCAAAATACATACCAAATGTTAAAGCAACATTTTATATATAGCCCGTAAATATTATTGCATACACGAAACAACTGATAATTAAAATATACTACGATTTACTGTAACTTATTTATTTATTAAATTAGGTTTCTGGAAAATAAATGTGCTAAAACTTTTGAGCATTTAGAGATTTGCATTTTCCGCTACTGTGGCTAGCATATAAAGATTTGCCCATTTCTCATCTAATTTGTCCTCCCAAGGTGATTTATTGATTAAATCCTGGGTTTCTTGTTTTACTTTCTTCTCTAGGTTTTTTTTTTCCTTATTTCCTCCTGACTTTTCCTAATAATCAAACTTCTTTTATTAGGAGAAAGTGGTTCCTCGTAATTTGCCTTTTTCACAAATATTCCTTCTTCAGGAATTTCATAAGGTTTTGTTTGGGATGAACTTCCCTTCTCGTGGGTTGACCTATTTAGTTTAAGATAGATGTTTGACAGCTTTTGTTTACCCATACTGTAATTAACAAATATTCAGTTAATAAAACACATAATCACAAAATTGACAATCAGTAAAATTAAGTATTTCTCAAATACTTAATAGGCTTAAATCAGTGGCTCTGATACCACCTTATTTCTGTCACGGCCCCCAACCCGGTTTGACCCGTTTCAGGAGCCGCGGGACAGAAATCCCGTGGTATTTAATTTAAGTGAGTTTAACAGCGGAAGTTTCTTCAGGATCAATTTAAAAACTGAAATATTTCCCGATTATTTTATTTCACAATTCGGAATAAAACCCGATAATTTACAATCTTGAGATTTCGACAGGAAATCTTTTATTTTACAAAACATGTTTCATTATTTTAATACTGAGCCACTTCCTTAAGCTGATAGTGCTTCACGGCACTTTTTCCTGGATCACAACAGATCACCTGAAACATGTTTGAAAAAGGTTTTGTCAGCGGGAAATACTGAGTGAATCATTCATTTTGCTAAAATGACTCTTTTGTGATAATTCACAGTATTAAGAGAGATTACAATGTTTATTTCAACCAACTACCCACAGTATTTGTCATCGACTCGTTTTGGTGACTGTGGTCATATTATTATTGAGTCCGTTCACCCAATAGTAACGAGTATCATTAATTAGGTACGCCCACCTAAATTGATAAAAACAGTAATGTGCACAATACCCCACATACCGGCTGTAAATTGGTGACTACATATACTTAATCACTGTAATTATAATCTTTGAAAATAAACATACTTTTTGTAAACAGATTTGATAAAAAGAGAATGACTCACATTGCAGATTTAACAGAGCTTATTCTACTGATTAGCCTTGATAACCTAGTTTAATAACAGGCACACAATTTGGTTAGTAACTTAATACAGCATTTACGATAACTCACGAGATTCCAACCGTCACAACGAATGACAAAGTGCGATACTTAAACATCCATCGATTTAACGACGAATGACAAAGCAATAACCCTAATGTGGGCAGCACTTAAACATCCATTGGATAGTTTAATCAATCGGACATTGAATCGTATCAGCGATCGAGTTATTACCCTGATTGCGGCGTCGATTAGTGCACCGTGTGTGTTAATTGTAGTATACAGAATGTATCTCAGTGTACGTAAAGAGTTTTTACGTCGTTTGAACTCCCAATTTCGATTGCCAATGTCTGCTATTTATAGTCAAAATTTCACTTTGCTTACGGACCGTAAGCCTAAGTTTGTTACGGTGCGTAAGGGTGCTTACGGACCGTAAGACTTTATTTGTTACGGTGCGTAAGGGTTGAAAATAGGTTATAGGGTAGCCACGATTGGGACTAGCTATGCTGACTTGACATATTCTGAAATTCGAATTTTGACAGCAAGTAAATTCAGATAATCGTTAACTTAGGGTTTACCCCCCCTGAATTTTAGGGGCCCTGATCCTGATTCCGATTGTTCTGAAAATTTTAGGGTTTGTTCAGAATCAATTGGGTTTCTCAATTAAGGTTTCCTATTGGATAAAATAATATGATAATTAGGACTTTTGATGAGAGTTGTTACACAAACCAGGAGTTTCTTGCTGAAAAGATGAAGAATGGAGCTTATCAAAGGAAAGAAACAAGAACCTGTTACAGATGCAATGAAGTTGGTCACATTGCATGGAATTGTTCAAAAGCTACTCAAACAAAACAGGAAGTTGCTTCAAAACTTAAAGAAAAGATTGTTGATGTTGAACCTCCAACCGAAAGATTCAAAGTGTTCAAAAATTCAACATATGAAGTTGGAGAGTGTTCGAAAAGGTTTTACAAGAAGAGGGGAAATCTTGACAATCAAGCTTGGATTGTTAAGAAACCTGAGGTAAAATCTGGCAATGAATCTGATTCCACAAAATCAGAGGAGCCACAGGTTGAGGTAAAAAGTGAAAACTCAATGCCTCTAATGGATGATGTTCATTTTCCACCATTGAGAGCTGAGAATTTTAAATCAAAGGTTGGAAAGGTTGAAATTTCAAATCAATTTTATTCTGATAAGAATGAATTTGATGTTGAGAAAGCTTTTAATGCAAACGTAAAGAAAATTTTTGGAAAAATGGTTGAAGGGAAAGTAAAAGGGGTAAAGGAGTTTTATGCTAAAAAGAAAGCAACTTATACTCCAACTGCTTCTGAACTGAACACACCCAAGGCTGGTCAGGCTTGGGTGGACATTTTCTTTGCTTGAAAAACCTGACTTGCCGGAGATCCCAAGTTTGTAATCGTGGATCAGGAATCGGCATTATTCTTGTCAAGATAGATTTTGTGAAAGATTTTTAAATGTGTTTAATTTTTACAGGATAAGTGTGACTTGTCGGAGCTTCCAGGTTGGTAAGTGTGAAGCAGGAATCGGCATTTTGATTGCTTAAAATGGTTTGTGTAGATGATTTATTCCTACATGTGGTTATATGTTTTGGATATACTTACAAGTGGTAAGAGGTTGATTCTGACAAAGTGATTACTCAAGGTCATTAGGTTGAACTTGATGTAATCCTGATACTAGAGATTGAATGGACAATATGATGAACCAAATCCCTAACTTTACAAGTGGTAAAACCAACAAAACTTATTTTCCGGAAAAATCATTCTGATTAAAACAAACTTAAGTGTTTTGAAATCATTATGAGAAAATAGTTTTGTGAAAGGGGGAGTTCTGATTGTTTATGCCAAGTGGATGGCGATTTGAAGCGATTCGATATCAGTTGTCAAGTTTATTGTACAGTTTGATTTCATATTTCCTAAAATGTGTTTGCATTTTAGGGGGAGTAGAAAATTTCAGAAAATCCAAAAACATTTGAAAATATGAAAAAGACAAAAACATGATAAAAATAAAAACGAGTTTTGTTGTGAAAAGAGGAAATGATAGTACATCAGTAGACAGTTACAGTATGCTAAAGAATTGTATTGTTTAAATAGCGTTAAATGGTCTCACTGATGATATGCCGATAGGTTTTTACACATTTAGTAAACTTTTTCGGGATATAAACTTAAATTCAAACTTGCTTATTTCGTGGGGAACACTACTTGGATATATAGGTAACCCCTGAAATCTCGTTTGAAAGGTCCCTCTTTCTGAGATACTAGGTCTTTATGCTCAGTGATATCTGGGGTATTATCCCGGGACTTCTGATTTTGCGGAAGCAATGGCCTAGTCCCCGAAGAATACTTTCTGCTTGCTTGAAATATAGCGCAGCCCTTAGCAAATTGATGAAACAATAAAATTGATAGTCATTGCTGTTGTAATTCAAAAGATCCTCTAAAGGGGACCCACCAAAAGTCGAAGCCATCATCTCTCTGCGTATCGAAAGATCGACCTGAGCTCTCACGGCCCTCGCAATTTAACCCTTTACAGATATCATCTGTGGTATACTCACCTGTAAGACTGAATATTGGGATCTGGATACGGGAGTATATTCAAGAGGTGGGACACATGAATGAGTTTAAGTCTTTAAAACACCTAACTCATATCCTGAATCAGTTGAAATTTGTGTGAGAATTTAAGTGGATCAGTATATCGGCAATCTAAGTGAATTGTTTAATTCTTAATGTGTGACTAAGCTCAACGGTACTTGTGACTTGTCAAAAACTGATATGATCCTCTTGCACAAACTCACAAAAATAGTGTCAGTAAATATTTCTTTACTGCATTTCTTAATATCTCAAAATCCAAAAAGATTTCAGTGTGTTTTAGCATAATTTTTGAAAAATCCAAAAAGATTTTCGACAACTGATGTTGGAGAGCTGATTTTCAAAATTCCAAGTGCTAGATATGATGAACAAATGGTTTGGGAGAATGTGTTTTGAAACGAAAAATGATTAATTTTTGCAAATGGTTCATCAGAATTTATCATTGATAAATCATTCTGATTTAATTTGAGAAGAGAATTTGGATTGATAAATTTGTTAAATGTTAAATTTGTGAAATTTATTTCTGGGTTAAGAATGTGCAGGTGTAGCCAGGTTTTGATCTTGAACCTGAAGATAGAGTGCCAGGTTCCGATACCTGAGGACTATGTGATTTCAACAAGCCAGACTGCGATCCCAGCATATTGAAAGGGGGAGTCTGGAGACATCCGAGTAGAGATTGTTCGTGGGAAATCTGTTGATGATGAAAAGAGAAGAGAGAAGATTTGAGGATTCTTACAGCGTCAGACACTTCAAAGAGTTCAAGAGGACTGCTAAAGACTGAAGATGCGAAGACTCGACACTTAAGACTCGTCAACATCTGAGGGGGAGTCTGTTGGTGCACACATCTGTCGTCTTCGTCTTATATCGAGTCTCGGGTTCGTTGCACTTCTGAACAAGAGTGATGTCATCATATATGATGATGACATCATATATGTGACACATCATATGCATCATCAAGTGAAGACAAAATAGATTGTAGATATTGTATTGTCGTTTGAGATGCATGACCGTTTGAACATGCATGATTGTTTGAAGAGGTAACCGTTTGGAGTGTCATGACCGTTTGAAGAGTGGTGTGTCACCTTTAAATGGTCAGGGGTCTCTATCTATAAATAGGCTCCAAGCTGTCATCATTTGTAAGTTTCCGTCTAGAGCAACGAAGTGCTGCCGAAGTGATGTCAGGTTGTAAAACAGTGTGAAATCAATATTACAACAGTTTTAAGCGTGAATCTAGCTGAATTGAACTCTACACGTCTGTTTCCGCCTTTCGTTTAGAGATAAACTCTCCTGATCGACTCATTCGGGTCTGAAAACGATGCTACAACCCTTTTTGGTGAAAACCAAATGGGACGAAAACACTATGGGACGAAATCATCCAGATCTTGGTTTTCGTTAATGGGTTTTCGTCAGGATCTTGTTTTCGTCATGGCTTCAGTATATATACACTCACAACAGACAGAGCACGGTTAGTGAAGTCTGAACAGATTTTGGAGAGAACACACACACAACTGAGAGTTTATAGGTTTATCTTGTAAACATTGCTTTGTAACGGTTTCATACGCGTTAATACAATGGAGTGTTAATCGTTGAAAAAAAAAAATTTGTTGATTGAAGTGTTTTCGTCCAAACAAGTTGACCAGCAAGTGATTTCGTTAAAAATAAGAACCAGACAAGAAGATATTATCAAACCTTATCCTCTGACAACAAGACCTCTTTTTCAAACCACCTTACTGAAACAGATTTCGAAGCTTGTTTATTTCAACCTTTCATCATTGTGATTTGTACACAAATGTCAAACAATTGTTTAATAATCAAACAACAAACACAAACACAATCATTCAGTAACAAATAAAGATCAAATATGAATATTATCCAAGAACAACTTGAAGATGTGATGAACTAGATGAAGATTCAAGTTACTAGAAATTTTACAAACACACTTTTGCAAATAAAGTTCAATAAAAACCCAAAACTAACATGTATACAAGAGTTATAACAAGGTTTTATATGAACTATAAGCAAAACAATCAAGATTTTCAAGGTTTTAACAAGGTATTTCCAGAAAATGTATGATTTTTCAAAGCTCAAAATCAAGAAAAACACAAGAAAATCAACTTGGTTTTAACAAGGAATCGAGCCAATGCTCTGATACCAATTGTAGGTCCACCCGGAGGATCGAGTAACCTCTATTCCCTGTTTTTCGACAAACCCGAAAGTGCGGAATCCAAACGGGTAAGTTAAACCAAGTTACGAACACAAACACAAAGATTCAACGATTAACACTCCATTGTATTAACGCGTATGAAACCGTTACAAAGCAATGTTTACAAGATAAACCTATAAACTCTCAGTTGTGTGTGTGTTCTCTCCGAAATCTATTCAGACTTCACTAACTGTGCTCTGTCTGTTGTGAGTGTATATATACTGAAGCCATGACGAAAACAAGATCCTGACGAAAACCCATTAACGAAAACTAAGATCTGGACGAAATCCATTGATTTCGTCTCATAGTGTTTTCGTCCCATTTGGTTTTCACCAAAAAGGGTTTTCACCACAAAAGGACTTGGACGAAATCCCTGGATTTCGTCTCATATGGGCTTGGGCTTAACATGTTGGGCCTTGTCTCATGTTGGACTTCAAACAAGCAGACAACAAACATAATAAACACATAAGCAATACTAATTGCATACTGCACACACGCAGTAGCAATTTCGTACGTTACGAAGTCAATCGCATACCGAGTCAAGACAGGAGGTTGTCTTGACTACGGCCTTCACTTCGTAGCCGAGTCGAACCGAGTAGAGCCGTATCCACATAATATGTATCAACACAAGGAGAACAAAACAGACCGTTTCAAGATTTGAACAAGCATCCCCCTGTTGATGAAACAGCCCCTGTAGATGACTCATACCATGCTTGTCAACCAAGTTATCCGACGCAACAGGGGTATCCGGATTATAGATACGGGTGTGAATATTCTTACAGAGGAGACGGTGGATACGGAGGAAACGGTGGATACGGAGGAGACGGTGGATACGGAGGGGATGGTGGATACGGAGGAGAGGGTGGATACGGAGGAGACGGTGGATACGGAGGAGACGGTGGATACAGAGGAGACGGTGGATATGGTGGATATGGTGGTTATGGTGGATATGGTAGATATAGTGGTGAGACACCTCCCATCCCGGACAGTCCGTACTTAAAAAAGCAGGTATTAAATACTATTTTTTTATTATTATTTAATTATTTTTATTATTTATTATTTATTTATTTATTATTATTGTCGATGTTACATGTTTTCAACTCTTTAGATGAACTAAAGAATCGGATACAAGAAATAGCAAACGCGGATGGTTTCGTTATTGTCACCCGTCGATCAAAGAAAACCGGGGGAAGAACCGGGAGGGTATGGCTTGAATGTGATCATGGTGGTGAGCACCAGACTACAGCAACACTTAGAAAAGCCGGAAGCAAAAAAACCGGTTGCCCGTTTTACCTGCTGGCTGTGCGAAACCACCCGTATGAAACCTGGGAGATTAAAGACGAAAAAATTGAACATAACCACGAACTTTGTGAGGACCTGTCGGCCCACGCGTTGGTGCGAAGGTTTACTCCAAGCGAAATGAAACTGATTGAGCAGCTGACAGCTCAAAACATGGAGTCGCGCAAAATATTTCAAACGATAAGGAAGCAGGACCCCGGCAGGTTTCATGTTCAGAAAGACGTTCAAAACGTTGTGGCGAAGATTAGAGTCGAACAAAGACAAGGATTGACTCCCATGCAGTCACTAGAAAACATACTGATAAACAACGACTTTATTTACGAGACACGGGAGGAACCTGGAACAGAGATCGTAACAGAGATCTTCTTTCTTCATCGGGACTCGAGAGACATTTGGCGTGCATTCCCCCACGTTATGCTCATCGATGTGACGTACAAGACAAACATATACAATATGCCCTTTATCCAGATTGTTGGTATGACGCCTACCAACAAATCCTTTATTATCGCGCATGCTGTTGTTAGTAAAGAACGGGTTGATAACTTTGTGTGGGTGCTTGAGAGGGTCAAGTCAATGTTGGATGAATGTATGGAGCCACGTGTGATTTTAACGGATAGAGACCTAGCCCTTATGGGCGCGTGTGCTAAAATATTTCCAGACGCCTCCAGGCTTCTTTGCAGGTGGCACATACAACAGAATGTTATGAAGCACTGCAAGGGTACCTTCACAGACGAAGACTGGGAGAAATTTTTGTCATTATGGGGGACATTGATTGAGTCTCCATCCATACCCATCTACGAGAACCACTTGCGCAACATGCGAAAGCGACTTGTGGAGTGCAAACGTTCTAGTAAGTTTTTCTAATAACATACGACTCACCTATGCAAATTTTATTAAATTATTCTTACTTTTTAGGAGTCTTCAAATACGTGTACTGTGACAACCCGAGTTTTCAAGGTCTCTACTCGACCTAACTCAATACTTCTTTGCAAAGTGTGTTTTCTTTTATATATATATATATATATATACATTGGATGTGCAAAATAAGTGTGTTTTATATATATAAACGATGTGCAATATGGGTGTATTGTTGATATATGTTTAGTATGAATAATGTGTTATACTTACTAAAATATGGGAACCCTGGCCGAAAACACCCCCATCCGAAAACACCTTCCTCACAAAAACATATTAGTGTTTTCGTCAACTATGGCCAGCGAAATCAAAGTGGGCCTTTGGCCCAGTAGCGATCAAATATATCTTTGCCTCAACTTTTGCGTGAACTGGTAACCGGCAGCAACCCTAACCACCTCTCACCTCCTTTTCCTCTACCCTTGTGTGCGACGGCAACCGTGTGACCTTTGGAACCTTTTGCATTGACTGGTTTATTGTCTTTTCTGCTTCGGTTAGTGATTTACACGTTTTGTTCTTGATTTCGATATACTTGATTAATTGATTATGTAGCTGTATGCGAAACATGATATCAACTTAGAGTTCTAGGATTTGATAGGATCGAATGCAAAGTCTTGAAAGATCTGAATGATATTAATGTGATCAGGAATCCGATTATGTGATATGTCATGCTAATCGACTAGTTGATGTATGTATATATGTTAATTGTTGAACTGAATAATGATTCCGTTTACATGACACTTGAATGACCATTCAGATTGTATTGATGATTGATGATTGATGGATGAATAAATTAGGTGATTGTATGAATAGATCAGGTTGATTAAAAGGTTGTTATAATCGATGTAAATGTTAGACGATGATTAGGGTTCCTGGAATGTGTAATGGTTATTGATGAACATGTATTGCACCAACGAAATCACAGGATTCAGACGAAAACACTAAGTGTTTTCGTCACACCCTAAACCTGACGAAAACCCTTGGATTTCGTCGCCTGGGGTTTCCGTCCAAAGTGATTTCGTCACCCAAGGGTTTTCGGCTAATGATCCGTAACTCGTATGTTAAATCTGTTATTTTGTTAACTCTGTTAGTTTGCTAAATCTGTTAGGTTAAGTTGATTAACTCTGTTAAAGTTTATTAACTCTGTTAAACCTGTTAACTCTGTTAAATTATGTAACCTTGTTAAGTATGTTAACCTTGTTAAGCCTGTTAACTCTGTCAGGTATGTTAGAGAATAATCATGTTAGTACAAACTGTGAAAGACATTTATATGAAGCATGAATTGCGTGACTCTGATTAACTGCTTATGTGATACGTGATAATTGCTTAGGCACACTGTGTGACATAGATTGTATGTGAAACCCTACAAACATGTACTAACTGTGTATACATGCATATTTTAAGACTTGATTGATTACTTGTGAGCACGTAATTTAGCATACCGAGCAAACCAAGGTGAGTTCACACTCCTAAGGCATGGGATTCCCGGTGGGTTGGGAATGGGATTGAATAACTATTTATATTAACAACACTACTAGACTACTTACTACTGTCCTCGGATTGAGAAGGGCACGTACGTAAAACCTACGTACACTCATACTTGCTACTGTCATCGGATTGGGAAGGGCACGTACGTAAAACCTACGTACACTCATACTTACTACTGTCCTCGGATTGGGAAGGGCACGTACGTAAAACCTACGTACACTCATACTTACTACTATCCTCGGATTGGGAAGGGCACGTACGTAAAACCTACGTACACTCATACTTAACACTGTCCTCGGATTGGGAAGGACACTTATGGATACGACTAGTCTAGTAACATACAACATTGGAAGCGCCCACTAAATATCGTAAAGGTTTGGGAAACAAGGATACTGGGTAACACATGATTCTGAAACAAACTTACGATTTTTGAAACGAACTCAATAACTGAACAATCAACTGTGAACTCGCCCAACTTAGTTGTTGACTCTCTGTTACATGCCTTGTAGGTCGTTAGGAATCTTTGGAGCTGCATCGGAGTGGGAAGAGTCATTGTGGGACATGGACAGTTGTGTGTCATGCTAAACTTTTGAAACGTTTAAACTTATGACTTGGTTTTAAACATTTTTCTTCAGCTTGCAACTTAAACTATGTTTTGTTTTGACACCAATTGTATTGTGTTGGACTTTTATATACTACTTACATGCTTGTTCAATATGATTGGTGGCTTGATCCTGGTCAGTCACGCCTCCAAGTGGTGATACTCCGCGTGTGGATTTTGGGGGTGTGACAGATTGGTATCAGAGCCATTGGTTATAGTGAACTTGGTTTTAAAAATGGGAAAAACTTTTTTGGTAAAACCAGACTATAACCTGTACAGTGCTCAACGATCCACAACGACGCTTCACTCCACATGCAAGGCTCAACATTCTAGGTGATATGGTTTATGTTTATATTACCTACTTGCTAGTTACATAGTACATTGCTCATAGTATGCTTAGATAAACGTAACAATTATTGCTTGAAACACATGTGTGCTTACTCTCTTCTGTCATCGCACTTTCGCGAACCTTTCTCACTCATGTTTCCTTTGATATGAAGATCATGAGTGGACGCGTTACCCTAACTCAAGCCCAGTTGGCGGCTTTGATCACTGAACAAGTTACTGCAGCACTCGCAGCTGCCCAGGCAGGAGGTATAACCTGCTATCACAACTTACTCTTGGATCTTTAGATCCTACTCTCGTAAACCAACACTTGTGCTTAATTTTGTTTTACACACACGACAGGTCAACACGCTCAGCCTCCTGTGTGTACTTTCAAAACCTTTATGGATTGCCGACCTACTACTTTCAACGGCACTGAAGGAGCTGTAGGCCTCCTCCACTGGTTTGAGAAGCTCGAGTCTGTCTTCGAAATGTGTGAATGCCCTGAGGCCCGCAGGGTGAAATATGCTACTGTTACCCTTGAGGGTATAGCGCTCACTTGGTGGAACGCGCAAGTTCAGATGTTAGGGCTGGCAGCTGCTAATGCCACCCCATGGAACGACTTCAAGGAACTGATCAAGCGAGAATATTGTAACCGTGATGACATCCACAAACTGGAAGTGGATTTCTTTAACCTGAAGATGACGGGGTCAGAGATAGAGGCGTATACGAAGCGATCAAACGAACTGGCAGTGTTATGTCCAACTATGGTGGATCCTCCCATCAAGGGTTTCGAGCTGTACCTCAAAGGCTTAGTACCAGAGATTCAAAGCCATGTAACTGCTGCTAACCTTGCTACCATCCAGGATGTTACTCGTCTTGCTCATCGTCTCACAGACCAGGCAGTGGTACAGAACAGGCTGCCTAAGCGTATAGGTGCTACTGCTATTACTACTTCTGCTACTCCCAGTGACAACAAGCGAAAATGAGATGGAGCCACCAGCAAGGGTTCAACTACAGTTCAGTCCCAGGCACAGCAGCGAAAGACTGATGACTATCAGAGTCCTGGTCAGCAATCCTCTGGTAGTCAAGGGCAGGGTGGATATCGAGGAAACCACCCAAAGTGCAACAAATGCAACAGGCACCACAGTGGTCAGTGCAACAAGGGACGTTGTCAGAGGTGTCTCAAGATGGGTCATGAAGCCAAGGATTGCAGGAGCTCACGGCCTGCAAATCAGAATCGTCAGCAGCAACAGCAAGCACCGCAGAATCAGCAACAACAACAGGGCAACAGGGGATGCTATCAGTGTGGCGCTGAAGGTCACTTCAAGAGACAATGCCCGCAGTTAAATCAAAATCAGAATCAGAACAATAACCAAGGGAACGAAAATAACAATGGGGGTAACAACGGGGGAAACAATGGAGACAATGGCGCCCGGGGCCATGTGTTCGTGATTGGTCAGGGTGATGCTAGAAATGATCCCAACGTCGTGATGGGTAAGTTTCTTCTCGACGACTTTTATGTTACTTTTTTATTTGATTCGGGTGCCGATACCAGTTATGTGTCTCTAAAAGTTAGTCAAATGCTTAAACGCACACCAATACTTTTGAACACCAAGCATGCCGTAGAGTTAGCAAACGGTAAAAGCCTAGAAGCCACACACATAGTTAAGGGTTGTAATCTCGTCTTAGCTGGTCAGACTTTCTCTATCGACCTTATTCCTATTGTTTTGGGTAGTTTCGACATTATTGTTGGTATGGATTGGTTATCGCAACATCGAGCAGAGATCCTTTGCAAGGAGAAGATCGTCCGCATTCCTCGTTCCGGTAAAGAACCTCTCGTGATTCAAGGCGACAAGAGTGGTGCTGTTGTGGGCATCATCTCCTTTCTCAAGGCCCAGAAGTGTTTGCGAAAGGGCCATACCGCTATTTTAGCACTCGTTACTGACGCATCAACGAAAGAGAAGAAGCTAGAGGATATTCCAATTGTACGCGACTTTCCTTAGGTGTTTCCTGAAGATTTACCTGGGCTACCGCCTCATCGCCAGGTCGAATTCCAAATCGAGCTAGCTTCTGGAGCAGCGCCCATAGCCCGAGCACCGTATCGCTTAGCTCCAACCGAACTAGAAGAGTTGTCCAAGCAATTGCAAGAACTCTTGAATAAGGGTTTCATTCGTCCTTGCTCTTCGCCCTGGGGAGCTCCAGTGTTGTTTGTAAAGAAGAAAGACGGTACCTTCCGTATGTACATAGATTACCGTGAACTCAACAAGGTGACCGTGAAGAATCGCTATCCTCTTCCACGCATTGATGACTTATTCGACCAGCTGCAAGGGTCGAGCTACTACTCCAAGATTGATCTGAGATCGGGTTACCATCAACTGAGAGTCCGTGATGAGGATATCTCTAAGACAGCATTCAGAACTCGTTACGGCCATTACGAGTTCCTGGTCATGCCTTTCGGATTGACGAACGCACCGGCAGTCTTCATGGATCTTATGAACAGAGTGTGCAAACCTTACCTGGATAAGTTTGTTATTGTTTTCATCGACGACATCCTGATCTATTCTAAGAGTCGGGAGGAACACGAGCAGCATCTGCGGATTATTTTGGAACTGCTTCGAACAGAGCAACTTTATGCTAAGTTTTCGAAATGCGATTTCTGGCTTTGTGAAGTCCATTTCCTAGGCCATGTGGTAAATAAAGATAGGATTCATGTTGATCCATCCAAGGTAGACTCGATCAAGAACTGGCCTGCACCCCGCACACCAACAGAAATCCGCCAATTCTTGGGTTTGGCGGGCTACTACTGAATGTTCATCAAAGACTTCTCGAAGATTGCACAGCCGGTTACTCTACTAACACAGAAAGGTGTCACCTATCGTTGGGGTAATGCACAGGAATCAGCATTTCAGCACTTAAAGGATAGACTTTGTAGTGCACCTATTCTTTCATTGCCAGAGGGCACAGACGATTTTGTGGTTTATTGCGACGCGTCGATTCGGGGTCTTGGTTGTGTATTGATGCAACGGGATAAAGTCATTGCCTACGCCTCACGCCAACTTAAGATTCACGAAGGGAATTACACTACACACAATTTGGAGCTGGGAGCTGTTGTTTTTGCACTTAAGATATGGAGACATTACCTGTACGGTACCAAGTGCGCCATTTACACCGATCACAGGAGTCTCGAGCATATCTTCTAGCAAAAGGAGTTGAACATGCGACAACGTCGATGGGTCGAGCTATTGAATGATTACGAATGCGCGATCAAGTATCATCCAGGCAAAGCCAATGTTGTGGCTGACGCCCTCAGTAGAAAAGATACTACACCTAAACGCGTGCGTGCGTGCATTACAACTCACTATCCAATCTATTCTTCCTACTCAGATACGAGATGCTCAGGCAAAAGCATTGAAACCAGAAAACATCAGGGCTGAAGCCCTACGCGGCTCAAGGCAACGGTTAGAACAAAAGGAAGACGGCGCTTACTATGTAACAGGACGCATTTGGGTCCCACTCTATGGCAATTTACGAGAAATTGTAATGGATGAAGCACATAAGTCTCGTTACTCAGTACATCCTGGTTCGGATAAGATGTACCACGACTTGAGGACTACGTATTGGTGGCCTAGCATGAGAGCTCACATAGCAATTTACGTTAGCAAGTGTTTGACTTATGCGAGAGTCAAGACTGAATATCAAAAACCGTCGGGCCTACTCCAACAATCAGAGATACCACAATGGAAATGGGAGCAAATTTCCATGGATTTCGTTACTGGCCTGCCTAGATCTCAACGTGGAAATGATACTATTTGGGTGATCGTGGATCGACTCACAATGTCTGCACACTTCTTGGCCATCAAGGAAACGGATAAGTTCTCCACTCTAGCAGACGTTTATTTAAAGGAAGTGGTTTCGAGGCACGGAGTGCCAACCTCTATTATCTCTGATCGTGATGCACGTTTTACTTCAGAACTGTGACAAGAAATGCACAAATCTTTTGGCTCTCGAATAGACATGAGCACAGCTTATCACCCGCAAACGGATGGGCAGTCTGAACGCACCATCCAAACTCTTAAAGACATGCTTCGTGTATGTGTAATTGATTTTGGCAACGGCTGGGAAAAACATCTCCCTCTAGTGGAGTTTTCGTATAATAACAGTTACCACACCAGCATTAAAGCCGCTCCATTTGAGGCATTGTACGGGCGTAAGTGCCGATCACCTCTTTGTTGGGCAGAAGTTGGCCACAGCCAAATCACTGGCCCAGAACTCGTAGTTGATACTACAGAAAGGATTGCTCAGATACGACAACGCATGGCGGCAGCTCGTGACCGTCAGAAAAGCTACGCTGATAAGCGCCGGAAACCACTCGAGTTCCAGGTTGGGGATCGAGTGCTACTCAAAGTCTCACCTTGGAAAGGTGTAGTTCGCTTTGGCAAACGAGGCAAACTTAACCCTCATTATGTCGGCCCATTTGAAATCATTGAGAAGATAGGCAAAGTGGCCTACAAACTAAACCTACCCGCAGAACTTAGTGCAGTTCACAACGTTTTTCACGTGTCGAATCTGAAGAAGTGTCTGTCAGATGAGACCCTCATAGTTCCTTTGAAGGAGCTCACTATCGATGATCAGCTACGATTTGTCGAGGAACCTGTAGAGATTACAGATCGAGATGTTAAGATTCTCAAACGTACCAGAATACCCCTTGTTCGAGTTCGTTGGAACTCCCGTCGTGGCCTAGAGTTCACCTGGGAACGAGAAGACCAAATGAAACTTAAGTATCCCCAGTTGTTCGAGAACAATGCAACTACTACTGAGGCTGAAGCTACTGCGGAATTTCGGGACGAAATTCCAAATCAATGGGGGGATGATGTGACACCCCAGGAAAACCAGGAAACAACGCAACACAACTAGCTTCCTCAGTAACCACGTGCTAAATTTCGGGACGAAATTTCTTTCAAGTTGGGGATAATGTGACAACCCGAGTTTTCAAGGTCTCTACTCGACCTAACTCAATACTTCTTTGTAAAGTGTGTTTTCTTTTATATATATATATATACATTGGATGTGCAAAATAAGTGTGTTTTATATATATAAATGATGTGCAATATGGGTGTGTTGTTGATATATGTTTATTATGAATAATGCGGTATACTTACAAAAATATGGGAACCCTGGCCGAAAACACCCCCATCCGAGAACACCTTCCTCACGAAAACATATTAGTGTTTTCGTCAACTATGGCCAGCGAAATCAAAGTGGGCCTTTGGCCCAGTAGCGATCAATTATATCTTTGCCTCAACCTTTACGTGAACTGGTAACCGGCAACAACCCTAACCACCTTTCACCTCCTTTTCCTCTACCCTTGTGTGCGACGGCAACCGTGTGACCTTTGGAACCTTTTGCATTGACTGGTTTATTGTCTTTTCTGCTTGGGTTAGTGATTTACACATTTTGTTCTTGATTTCGATATACTTGATTAATTGATTATGTAACTGTATGCGAAACATGATATCAACTTAGGGTTCTAGGATTTGATAGGATCGAATGCATAGTCTTGAAAGATCTGAATGATATTAATGTGATCAGGAATCCGATTATGTGATATGTCATGCTAATCGACTGGTTGATGTATGTATATATGTTAATTGTTGAACTGAATAATGATTCTGTTTACATGACACTTGAATGACGATTCAGATTGTATTGATGATTGTTGGATGAATAAATTAGGTGATTGTATGAATAGATCAGGTTGATCAAAAGGTTGTTATAATCGATGTAAATGTTAGACGATGATTAGGGTTCCTGGAATGTGTAATGGTTATTGATGAACATGTATTGCACCAACGAAATCACAGGATTCAGACGAAAACACTAAGTGTTTTCGTCACACCCTAAACCTGACGAAAACCCTTGGATTTCGTCGCCTGGGGTTTTCGTCCAAAGTGATTTCGTCACCCAAGGGTTTTTGGCTAATGATCCATAACTCGTATGTTAAATCTGTTATTTTGTTAACTCTGTTAGTTTGCTAAATCTGTTAGGTTAAGTTGATTAACTCTGCTAAAGTTTATTAACTCTGTTAAATTATGTAACCTTGTTAAGTATGTTAACCTTGTTAAGCCTGTTAACTCTGTCAAGTATGTTAGAGAATAATCATGTTAGTAAAAACTGTGAAGGACATTTATATGAAGCATGAATTGCGTGACTCTGATTAACTGCTTACGTGATACGTGATAATTGCTTAGGCACACTGTCTGACATAGATTGTATGTGAAACCCTACAAACATGTACTGACTATGTATACATGCATACTTTAGGACTTGATTGATTACTTGTGAGCACGTAGTTTAGCATACCGAGCAAACCAAGGTGAGTTCACACTCCTAAGGCATGGGATTACCGGTGGATTGGGAATGGGATTGAATAACTATTTATATTATCAATACTACTAGACTACTTACTACTGTCCTCGGATTGAGAAGGGCACGTACGTAAAACCTACGTACACTCATACTTGCTACTGTCCTCGGATTGGGAAGGGCATGTACGTAAAACCTACGTACACTCATACTTGCTACTGTCCTCGGATTGGGAAGGGCACGTACGTAAAACCTACGTACACTCATACTTGCTACTGTCCTCGGATTGGGAAGGGCACGTACGTAAAACCTACGTACACTCATACTTCCTACTGTCCTCGGATTGGGAAGGGCACGTACGTAAAACCTACGTACACTCATACTTACTACTGTCCTCGGATTGGGAAGGGCACGTACGTCAAACCTACGTACACTTATACTTAACACTGTCCTCGGATTGGGAAGGACACTTATGGATACGACTAGTCTAGTAACATACAACATGGGAAGCCCCCACTAAATATCGTAAAGGTTTGGGAAACAAGGATACTGGGTTACACATGATTCTGAAACAAACTTACGATTTTTGAAACGAACTCAATAACTGAACAATCAACTGTGAACTCGCTCAACTTAGTTGTTGACTCTCTGTTACATGCCTTGCAGGTCGTTAGGAATCTTTGGAACTTGCATCGGAGTGGGAAGAGTCGTTGTGGGACATGGACAGCTGTGTGCCACGCTAAACTTTTGAAACGTTTAAACTTATGACTTGGTTTTAAACATTTTGCTTCCGCTTGCAACTTAAACTATGATTTGTTTTGACACCAATTGTATTGTGTTGGACTTTTATATACTACTTACATGCTTGTTCAATATGATTGGTGGCTTGATCCTGGTCAGTCACGCCTCCAAGCGGTGATACTCCGCGTGTGGATTTTGGGGGTGTGACATGTATGATAACTGGCTAAAAGACTATAAGGAGATGTTCATCTTTGCGTGGACTGATAAGAGGCGTAACTTTGGTAATCGTACCACAAACAGAGTTGAGAGCCAACACGCCAACTTAAAGAGATACGTCCTAGATAGGAGCTCGCTGGACCGTGTAGTTGGTTGTGTCCGGGATATAGTTGAGACACAGTTCGGTGAAATAAGGAAGACTTTTCGAGAAAGCATCGAAAAAACAATGAACCACCACAAACACCCGATGTTTCAACACCTACTTGGAAAAGTATCCCATACAGCCCTTGACTTGTTGCGTGGAGAGGAAATTAGGAAGCTAGATGTCTTGGAGCGGTTTCATTCATCATGTGGTTGCCAAATGTGGCACAGCTGTGGGTTGCCCTGTGCTTGTAGGAAAGAAAAGTACATGCGTGAAGGTAATAATTGTTAAACGTACAGCACTTGTGTGATATATTTCCGTTAATCATGTTACTTAAACAATGTTGTTTTTAACCGTGCAGAGCGTCCGATTCAACTCGAAGACATAGACGCCTTCTTGCGGAAACTTAACTTCTAAAGTTGTAAATTGATAGACGATGACGTGGACGTGGTCGAAGAGCTAAATATTGTTAGACAACAATTAGAGTCGCACCCCCCAGCTCAGCAAAAAAGCCTAATGTCAAAGATTAAAGCGGTGTTGACTCCAAAGAAATCTACCAAGAAACCACCGGTTGTCCAACAAAATACTCGTGGCCGACCAACAACAAAGCAGGTACAACAAAGGTTGGACGAGGCCTCTCGTATAGATGAAGAATTGAGGAGAAGCTCCTTCGGTGATGCAAATACGTGCTTTGAAGGTTCCCGACAAAGTAAGTACGATAAACCTCACCACAGCTCGTGCGTTCCGTCACAGGCCTCTCAACAGTCGGTTATAAGGTCCCAAAAACCCAAAGCGAGCCTAAGCCGTTCAAAGAGTTCTAAGAAGAAAGAGACACGAGTTGCTCACGGTTTTCCTTTAATCATTGGGGACGAGTACTCGGGAATCATCAAACAGTTTAAGTATGTCATTCCGCCAGTGTTCCATCCGTACGTCTCGTGCATACGAGATGTGATGCCGGACAGTCATTGTGGGTTTCGGTCTGTGGCTGTGGCCTTAGGTATGGATCAGAGTTCATGGGGGCTCATTCGAAGGGACCTTGTCCAAGAAATGGATCAGAACGAATCGATCTGGTTCCCAATATTTGAAGCATGGGATAAAGGTTATTTTTATACGCATCGTCAGGGCCTAATTTGGGATTCAGTGTCCGGTTGTGGGGAGGATCACTGGATGGACTTCCCCTTAGCAGGACTTCTCATTGCACAAACGTACGGTATCGGGGTGCACCTGTTAATGACAACCATGGGTGCGAGTTCCACTTTCTTCCCGATACTAAGTCCTCCGGCTAATCAACAACCATTATTCATAACGCTTACACATGTTAACGAGAACCACTTCATACATGTTAAGCTGGAAGGGGATTATCCAATGCCACCAGCACACGGGCTATGGTTGACCCACCGAAGACCTCATACGGAACAATGGGAGGATATGTACTTGCCACGTCTAGAATGGTATACATCGATAATGAATCCTCCGCCAAGATCAAACCCCAGTCTTAATTACATTGACAATGATACGTAAGAATGATTTTTGTAATTAATAGTATTTTTTTTGTATTAATTCCTATAATTTTCTATAATTTCTATAATTTTTATTATAATTTCTATCATTATTCTATAATTAGAATTGATTAAAAGAGGCTAATAACATTTTTATAAAAAAATTACAAATGTTTAATTATTAAAAAAATGTTTATTAAATGACCATTTTGCCCCTGTAAAGCCCTAGTATAGGCCTTAGTCAGGGGAAAAATGGTAATTAACCATTCCAGAAATATCTTTTTGGATTGGTTAATTACCATTTTGCCCCTGAATAATGCCTATACTGTGGGCTATACAGGGGCAAAATAGTCATTTAATAAAAAGGGTCGACGATGCGTATAGGTCTATACGAGTCGTCTATGCCTCGTATAAGGCTGGGGGGCCTAGACGACCCTGGTTATCACCCCAAACAAAAAAACAAACACATATACGGAGCACACACCGCTATACGCCTCGGATTAGTATTTCGACAGTATTTTCGAAGATTTGAAGCATCACTGGTACGTATTTCATCCCGTAGTTTAGTATTTTTGCCTCGTTTTTGCCTTTAGACCGTAGGTTTGCCCTGAAATTTGGTTTTTGTTGGGTTTGGGGGTTTGAATCTAAGGTTGAAGATGGAGCAGATAGAACAGGACGCCGAGTATAGCCCTATACGAGGGCTATACGAGGCTCTGAAACTTTTTTTTTTGTTATTAATGTTATTATTATTGTTATTATTATTGTTTTTATTATTATTATTATTATTATTATCATTAATGTTATTATTATTATTAATATTATTGTTATTATTATTATTTTTATTGTTATTATTATTATTATTGTTATTATTATTATTATTTTTATTGTTATTGTTATTATTATTTATTATTATTATTGTTAATATTATTATTATTATTATTATTTATTAATTATAATAATTATTATTATTATTTATTAATTATTATTATTATTATTATTAATATTATTATTATTATTAATATTATGTATTATTATTATTATTATTATTGTTATTATTATTATTATTATTTATTTATTATTGTTTTTATACGTATACGGTATTTATTTGCAGATTGATTATGGAGGACGATTTGATTCAGGGCGATGACATTCAGGTAGAGCTTCATGGGGCACCGCCGAGGGGTCAGCCGGTTCAGCAGGGTCCACGACGGAGACGGCGGCCGCCTCTGGATACGCTGCAGGGTTGTCCGTATCCAGAGTTTCCCGACGGCACCGATGCCGCCCGTCATTGCCAGAAGCTTAGGAGGATGCACATTGGATCGCATGCAGCGATCGACTGGGATGCGATAGATGGGATTGCTGAGACGGCTAGAGTCCGTCGGTTTATACCTGTCGATTCGCCGTGGCATTGTCTTTTTGATTTGGTGCACACGCTGACCTACAGGGAGCTGCTGGTCGAGTTCCTTTCGTCATTCACATTTCACGCTCCTGGGGTCCCAGTGCCGCTTCCGCACCCAGATGCTCCCCCTCCGCCTGAGGTTTCTTTCAGGCTCGCTGGCGTTTTGCGTTCGATGACGCTAGCAGAGTTTGCGGTGCATTGTGGTTTATACATGCAGGGGGTGATCGAGACTGAGGTTTACACAGCGGGGCTAGTGGTGGTTGCCAAACCCACTCTTGTAGGGTTTTGGCAGGTGATTGCGGGGGAAAATCATTGGGAGCACGACAAGTCAAAGGGCAGGGTGTCGTTTATTAGGGACCCACTATACAGGTACGTACGTTTATTACGGCAATTATTGTGATTATGTGCATTGTTTATTAATCTATGTTTCTGTATTTCGCTAACACTATCTGCAGGTATCTGCACCATTTGCTCGCTACTTCTATTTCAGCGCGCGGCTACAGCCGTGAGTGGTGTACGACCACAGATCTTTTTTTCCTTTATTGTTTGTTGTATAGGAGGCCGTGCGGGCTAGCACACGGTCTAGCCCAGTACTACGCCTCCGCCCATCACCGGCAGGAGCGCGGATTTTTGTATGGCGGGGCATACGTGACCGTCATTGCCCGTTCATTGGGCCTCGTACTGCACCAGGACCCACATCTACGGACGCCGCCAATCATGCCGATGCGGATGGGTTTTTAGTCGCTGTGGGGGATGAAGTTAATCAAGAGATTCCCCGTTGGCCCGCGGTTTAAAAACCGCGAGGGGGCATATGGACAGAGGAGCCCCTACCAGAGCATTTCGAGCCCGTTTATCCTCCTGCAGATCCTGCTGATGCAGTGCCCATGGAGGACCCTCCGGAGGCTGTAGACGGTGCAGCGGTGCCACAGCCACCGCCACCTCCCGGGGCGCCTCAGTTTCCACGTCACGTTATTCAAGGTCATGCCCAGGAGCTGCGCTACATCCGGATATACGAGCCGAGCTTGACAGGCTCAACGATTTGGTAGGTTGGCTGGTACGGGCCGAGCAGGATAGACGAGAGAGAGAGGGATTACCCCCGATACCGCTTCCACCGGCTCGAGTACCACATCAGCAGCAGCCAGATCCAGATTCGGATTTGGATGCATAGACCTGTTGTTGTTTTTATTTTTATTATGGATGTACATACTTATCTTATATATTTTTGTTATGGATGTACAAAGTTATCTTATATATGTCATTTTTATGTTTGTTTTCAGTTATTCGGTTACTTAATGATTGTTGTCTAAAATTGAGATAATACGAAAACAAAATATGTTTTGAATATAATACGGAAACAATATATCCCCTGAATATAATACGGAAACAATATTTGAACCAGATAAAATTTTAATCGGAAGAATAATATTTAAAAAAGTAAAATGTTAAAAACATTATAATATTTAATCGATATAATATATTTAAAGAGCCGATTTTTAAAATAGTTGATTTTTAAAAAACAAAAACTTTTTTATAGTGTAAAAACAAAAAAAAACAAAACTTTTTTTAAAAGCAAAAAATATTTCAACCAAAAAACATATCTTCAAAAACTATCCAAAAAACCATACCAAAACCCACCAAAACACCCCTTATTTCAGCAAAAAAAAAAAAAAACCCAAGATTAGACGCCTCGTATAGGGCTGTACCCTTAAACGTTGTGCCTGACACCCTCTGAGACCCCCTTAAATTCAGTGCTTAGACGCCTCGTTTAGCCCTATACGAGGCGTCTAGGGAACAAAAGTGTGAAAATAGGCGCAGAGGATGTCCAAATAGATCTACCCTTAGAAAGTATGATAAATAAATATTGAATTGATGCAAGAGGATATATATATTTTAACAGATTATGTATGCTGCAATGCACATTCCTCCTACGATCAACAATCTAGGATTTTTGTATTTTTGTTGTTCGACTTTTTGCATTTCACATAAACGATACTACCTTCGGTGGTTCATGGTTGTTAATTCTTCCAGTTTTGCTAACAGTGCTTCATCCATCGAATGATTCTTGTTCCATTTTTGTTCAGGTTTGATTGGGAGAGATAGCGACATTTTTGGTACAATTATAGTTGCCCGATTCTTGTTATTCGATTGTTTTACAGATTGAAAGTTCTGATTAGTTTCTCTAGTGAACTTTTGCTAGTCATACCACGCTTTGCTGTTGCACTCATATTTACCATCGTTTTATGAACAAATGAAAATACACCATAGGAAAACTGCAGGTTCTGGATTTCATAATTCCCAGACTGCTCTCTTAATCGTGCATAACACTTTAAGATAAAACTATGTCGTTGATACACGAAATCATTAACTAGATAAGAAAAAAAAGTGTATTACAATCAACGATGCGTTTTTTTTCCCGGTGAAAAGGAAGTAAGAAAATTTGTGTATTTAATCAGACAAAATCGTTTACATACGCTGAATCATCACAACCTTTTAGTTGGTGGTTATTAGTTGGTGTTTATAACCGTTGGTAGTTACACTACTTATCACTGATTGCCCAGAGCTATTCCTAGGGCTGTAAACGAACCGAACGTTCAGCGAACAGTTCGTGAACCGTTCGGCGGGAAGTTCATGTATGTTCGTTCGATTAGCTTAACGAACGAACAAGAACAAAAAAATTCATTCGGTTAGCTTAGCGAACGAACACGAACACAAGTCTCGTTCGTTCGACTGCGTTCGTGAACGTTCGGTTACGTTAGTTCATGTTCGTTCATTTAAGTTCGTTTGATTATATTAAAAAATAATAAATAATAAATCTTTTATCTAAACATATTGAAAACTTGAAACTTGAAACTGTATTTTTTCTAAGTTAGCTAAAATTTGGACATTCTAATACATTTTGTTGAGATAGTTATATCTAATTTAGTTAAACTTGATTTATCGTTTGGTGGTTGTAGTAGACTTGTTGTGTATTTTATCATTTGATGGTTATATTTAACTACTTATTTCTAATGTTTAAGGATAACAATATTTTTATTTATTATTTTCAAACTAAATGTTCGTTTATGTTAGTTTTTATTTGGTTGTGTTCGTTTGTGTTCGAGACCCGTGTTCACGAACTGTTCGTGAACAATTGAATTTCCTTAACGAACGACCACGAACATAAACTTATGTTCGGTATGCGTTCGTGAACAGTTCACGAACATATTAATTTCCTTAACGAACGAACACGAACATGGCTTTGTTCGTGTTCGTTCGGTTCGTTTAAAGCCCTAATTCCAGCTATAGCTGGGTGGTAGAGGCTCTTGCCTCTTGAAGAAAAGACCAAGATTTAAATCCTGACATGAGGTGTAATTTAGTATTTACTGGTGTCGTTTAGAAGTAGAAGTAACGTAATCTTTGCAATTAAAAAAAGAATCACTAATTGCCCAGTTATTATTGACCAAATGCAACTGACTGTTGGTCAGTTTTCAATATCCACCATTTGCCACTGTTTGTTAATCGTTTGCTTTATAGATATATCAACTTTTTAGTACACTATTTGAATTAGGGAAAAGTGAAATCATATATAATTTTTTAGTGAACACACGTTTATGTTTATTTTATGAATATATGTGTTTGTGTGTTCCTACTTAGACGTTTTTTTCTTAAAAAGGTGTTAGATTTCATCTTGATTATCGATATACTCTCTACTCCATTCTGGCTCCTGTATTTACGTGTTTCATCTTGATTATCGATATACTATCTACTCCATTCTAGCTCCTGTATTTACGTGGTGATAGTTGCAACTAATAGTATCTTGTATATTTAGGCAATTGATTTGATTATTATTGTATAGATATCTCCATGATTATAAGAGATCTAGTTTGTATTTACTTTATATTATAAATTATGAAGAGATCAATGAAAAGGATCAAGTTGAGTAAACCTCTTACATGGTATCAAGCTTTTTCGATCCCCTCCCCTAAACCCTATTTCCGCTGCCGCCGGCTGCCTCTACACTGCCATCGGCTCCTCCCTCCTACTTCCTCTTCCTTTCTTCTCTACCTATAGAGTCCAAACTTCATCCTGCCCTCACCGTTTCTAACATCAAAACGCATGTTCCCATTATCCTGAAAAAAGACTCAACACATTATACCACCTGGAAAACCCTCTTCAAGGTGCACTGTCAAATATATGAAGTGCTCGATCACTTGTCTCCTAAACAACCTGTACCCAAACCTGCTGCCGAATCATCTGATGAGGCCGCCGCCGCCAAAGCCAAGGCCGCCGCCCGTGCGGCTGACAACTTATGCAACCGGGTCAGACTGCCCATGCCGCTTGGTCCGCAGTTGAAAGTGAATTTAATGACAACAAAAATACCCGTGCCATCTTCCTCGGCCAGGAATTCGCTAATCTGTCTCTCAAGAACTTCTCCAACTCAAGAGTGTCGGGTCTCCGGTTGATGACCGGATGTTGGTCATCAAAATTCTCACTGGTCTTACTGAACAATATGCTAGCATCTCCACAGTATAGTATCATGGAAGATCTAGACTTCGTCTCCGTTATTTTTCGGTAAAAGATACAACTATGATACCCAGATGATAAAACAGCATAAAGACCGAATATCTCAAAACCTCAGCAATCAATCAAACGAAATTTAGGTACCAAGAACATATCCCAATGAATGGTTCCCACCTGACTTGAAGTCTGCTAGGTTTGTATCATCCTGCACATTTTAATCTGATTGTGATCCTACCGATACATCAATAGTAGATATACTTATCATTTTTCAATTTTTTTTGTTTTACATTTTTGAACATGTTTACCGACCACACCAGTGAATATCATCATTTTCCTTTATCCAAGAAACTCATTTTTAGTTTTCTATTTTTTTTGAATTTTTTCTTTTCTATTTTTTTGAATTTTTCAAACGTAAAGACAGAAAGTAAAGACATCTTTTTGGATTTTTGACTTTTTCAAATGCTTTTTGTATTTTCTTGAATTTTCTCCCCCTAAAATACTAAAAGGTTACGAAAATAAAAATCTTTTTTGTATTTTTAGAGTTTTTAAAGAAAATATTTACAAAAACGATTAGCCAAAGAAGTTTTACTCAGGTATCACCTTAATGCCATTGACCAAAAGAAGATAATCAAAATGTGATTTATCAAAAGCTTTAGTGAACAGGTCGGCACGTTTGTGATCGGTGTGGACTTTAACAACATCGATGAGTCTTTTGTCAAAACAATCACGTATGAAGTGATATTTAATTTCGATGTGTTTGGTCTTGGAATGCTGCACAGGATTTCTAGTGATCTGTAAGGCAGCATTGTTATCAACAAAAATAGGAGTAGATAGGAATTCAAAACCGTAGTCGCGCATTTGTTGTTGGATCCACAAGACTTGGGAGCAACAACTAGAGGCAGCAATGTATTCAGCTTCACAAGTTGATGTAGCAACACAGGTTTGCTTCTTGCACTGCCATGTGACCAGGCGATTTCCTAAGAATTGACATCCAGCTATTGTTGATTTGCCGTCAATTGTACAGCCACCAAAATCAGAATCAGTGAACGCGATCAACTCGAGGCTATCATCCCTAGGGTACCAGAGACCGGTGTCCGGGCATCCCTTCAAATAGCGGAAAATCCTTTTAACAGCTCCCAGATGTGAGGCCTTCGGGTTGGCTTGATATCTTGCAAGCAGGCACGTCAGATACATGATGTCGGGCCTCGAGGCTGTGAGATACATTAGAGATCCGATCATAGCGCGATAATATGAAGAGTTAATGCTTTCACCCTTCAAATCCGGAGTAATCCCGTGATTCTGCGGAAGTGGGGTACCAATGGGCGTTGCATCAGACATCTGGAACCGGCTCAAGATGTCACCAACATATTTGGTCTGATGGATGAATATCCCAGACTCTGTTTGTTGAACTTGTAGGCCCATGAAGAAATTCATTTCCCCCATTGCGCTCATCTCGAATTTTTCTTGCATCACATGCTCGAATTGCCTACACAAAGAATCATTAGTTGAACCAAATATTATATCATCAACGTATACCTGTGCCAACAGAAGATCTCCTTCCTGTTCTTTGATGAAGAGAGTGCAATTAATAAGGCCTCGCCGAAAACCATTCTCCAACAGATAGTTAGATAAGGTTGCATACCAAGCTCTTGGTGCCTGATGTAAACCATAAAGAGCTTTGTTGAGCAACCAAACCCGATCTGGATGAATAGGATCTTCAAAACCCGGAGGCTGTTCGACATACACCTCTTCTTCAACCACACCATGTAAGAAAGCACTTTTCACGTCCATCTGCTAGACATTGAATCCTTTAAATGAAGCATAAGCTAGAAAGATCCAAATAGCCTCAAGACGTGCAACCGGTGCATAAACTTCATTGTAGTCAATGCCTTCGATTAGACGAAATCTTTGAACAACCAATCTCGCTTTGTTTTGTATAACTACTCCACAATCGTCCTTTTTGCATTTGAAAACCCAACGTGTGCCAATTTTCTTGTAATTTTCAGGCCTTTCAACAAGCTTCCAGACACCCAGCTTTTGAAACTGTTGCAGTTCATCCTGCATGGCTTCCACCCAAGAATTATCCTTTAAAGCTTCTTTCCAAGACTTTGGTTCTTCTTCTGAAACATAACACGCGAAGGACCAATCATTTTGAAGACCAGATTCTCAAATAGCTGAATACAAACCAGCATTCTGGTTCTTTCTCAGCTGATTACGCGTCTGCACACCACTTTGGACATCTCCAATAATATTCTGCTGCGGATGAGTATCATGAATTCTCGATTCAGGAACATCAGGGACACGAGTATTGATACCCAAATTGTTAAGATTAAGATCAACAACCAATTCCACACCGGGCATAGGCGTAAAGGTGGATGCATTTCCTTCAGCGGTGTCTACATTCTACACATGAGGAGTTGCTTCAGAAGCACCTTGAACAGGAGCAACCGGAGCTGAAGTGCCTTCATTCGCATCATGGTATTCATTATCTTCCGATGACTCATTGTAATCAGTAGCATCTTCAAATACCTCATTTTGAACCGTGTTGTTAACCGAATTAGAAGCTTGGGAGTTAACAATAATTGGTCTTACCAATGGCGAGTCAGCCGCATTGTCACTTTCAAGTATCATTTGAGCAGCTGCCGATGCTTCATCAAAGGTTGGCAGATTAAAGGAGTCGAATAGCCCATCATAATCGAACATCCAAGGATAACCCGGAGCTCTAACAGAATTCGTATACCTTTGAACCTTTACTTCATTCCATAACTTAATCTTTTTGGTCGCCAAATTCCACACACGAAAATTCGGAGTAGCATATCCAAGGAAGAAGCCCTCGATAGCTTTGGGGCCAAACTTTCCGTGCGGCTCAATCATAGTGCATGAAGCGCCAAAAGGTTCTAGGTGAGAAATGTCCGGTTTCCTTTTGTGTAACAGTTCGAAACACGTTTTGTCATGCCTTTTAACTGTGAGAACTCTGTTTAGCGTGTAGCAAGCAGTAGACACAGCCTCCCCCCCAGAACTGAACAAGAAGCTCCGACTCTACCAACATCGTTCTTGCAGTTTCTATTATGGTTCGATTCTTCCTCTCAGCGACACCGTTTTGTTGTGGAGTGTAGCGAGAACTGTATTCGTGAAGAATGCCCTTTGAAGTACATAACTCATCCATTATACGGTTTTTGAACTCAGTGCCATTGTCGCTTCGGATCCTCTTCACTTTCAACGAGTACAAATTTTCTAGCAAAGTAAGAAGATTCTTGAGGATTTCAGGAGTTTCACTCTTGTGCTCCATAAAAGATACCCAAGAAAATCTAGAGTAGTCATCAGTAACCACTAGACAATAAGCATCCCCAAAGTTTGTCTTGTGTTTCATAGGTCCAAAGAGGTCCATATGAAGACGTTCGAGAGGCATGCTTACAATGTTGACTTTCTTAATCGGGTGAGACTTCTTTGTTTGTTTTCCTTTCTGGCACGACACACAGACATCTTGTAGATGAAAACTTTTCACAGGCACACCATTCACAAGATTGTTTTTCAGCAAATGGTTCATTTTTCTCAAGTGAATGTGTCCCATTCGTCTGTGCCAAGATATAGACTCCTTTTCTGTGGCTTTCGAGACAAAACATGTGACTTGTGTAGAGGTCGTAATTGCTTGGCTCATATCAAGAATATAAAGATCATTAACCCTTGGAGCTGATAAGAGAATCCATTCTTTTGGAATTTTAAATCCAGGCTTCAGCACATAACAACTGGCATCATCAAAATGCACGGTGAATTTCCTCACGCAGATCTGCGAAACACTCAGAAGATTGTGATCAATTTGACGAACATAATTGATCTTATCGAAACACACACCACCATTGGAGATCATTCCTTATCCAGTGATATATCCGCCTTTGTCTCTAGCAAATGCGACATAACCTCCTCTAATGTTTTTCACATCATAAAGAAGCCGTAAGTCGCCTGTTATGTGCCTAGATGCTCCACTGTCAACAATCCAACGACTATTAACAGTTCCTCCTGGAACATCCTACACATTTCATTCAACGATTAGTTGAGGTTGGTGACCCAAGCCTTAGTGGTCTTGGGTCGTCCCTGAGCATCACGAAATGTGATCTCGATTTCTTGATGATTCTGAAAAATAGCACCTCCCCCTGAACTTTCACCCGTTTTAGGTTTCCAAGTTTGATTTTGTTTGCCAGATTGAGTTCTATGAAAAGATTTTGAAATTTCTGGTTTTAATGGTTGTGATGAACTTGGTTCCTTTTTAACAGATTTGACTTCAGATTTTAAAGCCTTTTCTATTGTCTTGACGTTTTGACGTCGTTGTTTTGTTTCTTGTTCTTTAACAGTTCTCTTATCTTGTTTTGGTGAAACATAACGACGTTGTGGGTGACCTTTTTCAGGAGGGGCTCTCTCAAAAAAATTTTCTTTGGGAGTATTTGTACAGTTTTTGATGATATGACCAAACTCCCCACATTTAAAACAAGTTCTCCTTTCAACAAACTTAGGAGATTCCGACTGACGAACAGATGTCGAACCTGTAGAACCAGAGGTACTTGCTCTTTCATCACACCTATTTGTGTGTTGGGTGTAGTTTTTTTGAGTAACACGTTTTAAAATTTTGAATTGTTGGACAAAATCGGTATTTGATTTATTTTCAAAAGTCTCAATTTTATCAGTACCTTTTGATGCTACAAATTTGACATCACTGCTTTTCTTCCTGTAACGAGCTCCTTTTGTTTCAAAAATTCATTGAGAAACTTTAGCTTGTTGTTCTGGCTGTTTACCCTTAGAAGCAATAGGTTGTTGCTTTGTCGGTAATCTTTGATTTCCAAATTGTTTTCTAATTTCAGATTTTGGAATAGGATCACATTGAGTTACAACAACTCCCGGGATTGTCTTTCCCAAAAACTTACTGGTATTATCTTTAAAAACTTTATCAATCAAAGATGGATTGACGTTTTTAATTGGAAAATCTTTGTCTGAATAGATTTTAGCATCACCGACCAAAGTATACAACATATTATTACTCTTAACGACAGGCACAAATTCCTTGACATCCTTGACGGGATCTATCACTTGCTTGGCAACAGGTTGCACAGCAGGAGTAGGAGGATCACAAAGAATATGATTCTCAATTGGAATTTCTAATCCTTTCATCTTATCAAGTGATTTATCCTGATCACTCACATCTGATTCATCATCAGACGAATCATAGTCCTCAATAATTAGAGCACTTTGATTCGTAGACGTTGAAGTTTCTGTTTCTTCAGATGAGGTACTCGAGGAACTGTCCGATTTGAAGCCTAATCCTGTAGTAACTTCCTCATAATCAAGAGGCACACTTGGTTTAAAACGAGGCATTTCCTTTTCATCGGGTATTTTAGTATAGTTGTGTCTCAAAGGAGGCGGACACGACTTATACCCAACGCCTTTCTTGTTCCCTTTCAGCTGTTGAGCGTCTATGATGTGATCAAGCACATATCGGGAGTTAGAATAACTCTCCAGTTTGAGCTTGATTGCATCATGCTCGCATTTTGCCATGGCTAGCTCTTTCTTTGTTTCCTGAATGATATTAATGTAGTTATTAATACCAATTTGTTTGTTGAAAATAGTTTTTGTCAATTCGGAAACACTTTTCTTTAAAGTTTCGATTACTGATTTGAAATCCTTATCATTTCGAGCTAAAGCCATGTTTGCCTCTTTGCATTTAGACAGCTCAATAACCAAACTTTGATTATGACTATGAATCTTTTCGGATTCCAGTTTCAAATCTGCACACATATTACGTACACTAGGAGTAGGAGTGTCGGATTTTAGCTGACTTGTCGAGGCTGAGACATTTGCCATAAAGGCAGCTTGATAAGAAAAATATCCATCTTCAGAGAAGAACTTCTCCATTTCCTTTGATGCGACAGCAGCCTTCTTGATCAGAATAGATTTCTGACACTTTAACTCCTCAGCTTCCTTTAATAAATCATCAACATCAGAATTCAAACCTTCCTTCACATCTGATTCTGAATTATAACCTCCCGCATTCGAGCTTTCTTCATCCGAACTACCGCTATAACCCGAACTATCATCACTTCAGAGAACTCTTCTTTGTGAACATGCTTGATGTGATTGATGATTTTTGCATAACATGCGTTTCCTCCTCCTTCTTGATCACCATCTCCAAACTGTACTGACCAGTTACATCCTTCATCAGCTTGAACGACTAATGCTCGGTTGGTGTTTGAAGGTCCAGCCTAGTTTTGGTTGGTCGTGTTGTTCACAGCTACTATCCTTCTTTCACGGTTTTCTTGATTTGTGTTGGAAGTACTCGTCTGATTTCGGAAGGGATTTTGATTGCCTTGTTTGCTCGGTCGAGTGCACTCATGTTTGAAGTGACCCTTTTCACCGCAATTGAAACATGTAACCGCATCCTTATCGAAACCGTACTTCGTATCCTTTTTGCCTTCCAAGGTAGTACTTCCAGTTCAACTCATAAAATCCTTTGCCCTTCTAACAGCACTTGCAAACACCCACTTGATGTCCATTAACTCCATTTCATCACGGTCTATCTGGTGATAATCTTCATTGGTCATATTAATGTTTCCAATTTGACCTGCGACCAATCCGCAATAGGCACTGACCATTGTATTAATAAGTTCCATATGTTCCTTTGCCACTTCTATGCTCACTTTCGAAAGGTTTGAAGTATCAACTCTGACTGTGTTTGGGTTTTAGGGTGGAGGGTTGTTACTGTAACATGCTTGCTGTTGTTGTGGTTGGGCTTGTGGTGAGGGTGGAATATAAGCACTTGGATCAAATTGAGGTTGAGTAGTTGAAACTTGAGGTGGAGGTTGGGGTTTAGGGAGCCAGGCACTCGGATCGAGTTGAGGTTTTGAAAAAGCGTGAGCTTGAGCAGTAACATGCGCTGGTGGAAGATAGGCACTTGGATCAAAAACCGGAGGAGGAGCTGACAGGGAAAGGAAAACGAGCTTGTATTGGACACAAACGTCGTTTGTAGTTTAGGTTGCTGAACGGAACTGGAACTAGTTGCAGGATTAAAACCTCTCAGGTACATTTTAGTATTTTGAGGAACTGCAATCCGTTTAGCTTTCCGGATTCCTTCATCATTCTTGTGCTCCAACTTCTGATTGAATTCATAGATACTGACAGTATCTAAAGTACCCGTATGCTTTAACAATTCAATGAATGGACTCCACTTTGGGGGTAGACCATCAGCAAAGCTTGCAACCATTTCCTGTTGAGTTGCAATAACACCATAAGAATACATTTCACTAATTAAATGATAAAAACGAGTTGCCATATCGTTTAATGTTTCGTTTTCCATGAATTGAAATGATTCAAATTCCTTCTTCAACAAATCATGCCGTGTCTTTCTTGTAGCCGCATTTCCTTCTCCTCTTGCTACCAAGGCATCCCATAAGGCTTTTGTGCTAGTACAATAACCGAATTGATGATAGATGTCTTTGTGGAGTGATTGTGTGAGAATAGCAAACGCCTTCTTCTCTAGATCATATGCCTTTTTGTCAGTTTCTAACATATTTGCAAAGGTTGTCACATTTGATCCTACTTCTTCAAGAGCTGTGTTATATGGCATAGTGAAGCACGTCCATAACTCGGTGTTTTGCCCTAGAACATAAGTGTGGAAACGACCTTTCCAAGATGGATAGTCGTTCATATGATTCAGCTTTGGCGGGCGATTGTTGCTACCGGTTTCACTCTTACTTAACAACAGATTCTGAATGCTTTGATTCTAGTTTGTCACGCATACCCATTGACTTGCACTAATAGATTGTTGTGGCATAACATTCCTTAACCAAATGGCTGCGGAGGTCTGATCTTGACCTGGTCTTGGGTCCGTGCTCCAATCCCATGGACTAGTACTCATGATTGATGTATGAAAGAGAATACCTAGTCACACACTTGAAAACAAACTGTTTAAATACTTTTGCAAAGCCTCTGTTGAAAATTTGATAAGTGACACCACGAAAAACTATGTTTTTGGTAAAAAACCAAAGTAGGCGAAAAATGGTTTTTCATCACAAACACTTGCCACGAAAAACAGGGTTTTTCGTCAACAGCCCTTTTACGAAAAACAGGGTTTTTCGTCGAAGATCTTTTGACGAAATACTAGGTGATTCGTCGCTTGGGTTTTTCGTCAAGATGTGGTCACAGACACAGATAGAAAGTTGGTGAGATTTTTCAAAAGGTAATCTTATCTTTTTCTCTGACAAGGACACCCGATTCAACTTACCAACATACCCATCTTACCAACCCAACATGGTTTACCATATTTTAATCAATTTATCCTTTTATCTTTAAATTGTAAAATCAAGAACACTTGAAGATATGAAGATTCCGGCCAAGTTTTTCACCGGAGAAATTTTCCGAATCACAAATTTGCTCAAACTTTCAATGAAAACCCGGTTTTATCAGGTGAACAAGTAATATAACAAAGGTTTTTGATAAAACTTTAGCAAATATCAAGATCTAAACAGATTTTAAGAGTCCTTTTTCCAGAAAATTATGAGTTTCAAGAATAACAGTTTCAGAAAATCACAATCAAAACTTTGAACACTTGATAAAATCACAACTATGTTTGGTTTTAAACAAGGATAAGAGCCAAGGCTCTGATACCACTTGTAGGTCCGTTTTCAGAGGATCGATCACGAAACCAAATCCTTGTTTATAACAAAACACGGTCACGAGTGCGGAATCCCCGTGACAATGCCAAACCAAACACAGAATATAACAAGAACACGAAGTAACCAACGATTCACAGTCTATTGATTAAAACGGACGAGAACAATCATCAAACACATACACACAATGTTTGAAGGTAAACTCACAGTAGGGGTATGCTCTCATGGTTTCACACTGAAACTAAGTGTGGTTTGTATAGGCAACCCAGCCCAATTGTCGACGTAAGACACAATGGGCCCTAACGAAAAACCAAGGACGACGAATAACTAGGTTATTCGTCAACAATCACGACAAAACATAGAATGCCCAACATCGAGGTTTTTCGTCATACATGTCTTCGATGAAAGATAGATCTTTTGTCGAGGGCTGTAAAAACAGATATGCTGCAAACATTTTGACTGTGTGCAGCAGATCATGTAATAAACACACACAAGACATAAACTACCCAACGTATGCAACATGCATCAGTTTTAAACATTACAAACCAAAGAGACAACTGTCGGACCCAAGTAAGATAGGAGGATATCCGACTTGGTCGACTAGCGGACATACAGACTCGATAAGTAAAGACCGCAAAATTACAACGCTAAAAAGAACAAGTTACAGACACAAAATATGCATCAACATGTTGCCCTATATTCAGAGAATGAAGTTCCTGCAAGTGAACACGCCTTTATAAGCAACAATGTCAGTTCAAGTGGAACAACAAATTCTAATCAAGGAGTGTACTCTTCCAGTGGAGCTCATAAATCTCAAGCGACAAACTTGAACATTCCAAAGTTAGATGCAAGCTGCTTAAAGTTGATAGAGGAAAACATGAGCCTTTTGGCGTCCTTCATGACTGCCTACGAGAACTTCTGTCTTGGAAAGCTCGTTGAACCGTTAAGTCTAGATGAGGACTTTGACCAGATAGACCAAGACGAAATGGAAGAATTTGATCTACAACTCAATATGGCACTCTTAGTCCGTAGAGCAAAGAAATTTCTGTTGAGAACGGGTAGAAAGTTCATAGGAGGTCAGACGAAGACTCGAATGGGAGTCGACATGTCAAAGGTGAAATGTGACAACTGCGGCATCTACGGGCATTTCGCACGTGATTGTTGGAAGCCGAAGATGGAAAGATCTAACAGAGAAAGCAACTCTCAAGGAAACAACTCAAGACCTCACAACAATACATCAACTACTTCTAACTTAAGTGCTCGTCCAAGTGGTTCTGAAAACCTTACACCTTCGACAAACAATGCTATGATGGCTCAACCTCTACAAAATGTGAGTGAGCCTTACGACTGGGGTTGTGCATTGGAAAACATTTCAGGAGCTATTGTTTCACAAGCCTTTATGGTTGAAATTGTCAACGAAGAAGTGTGCGAAGAGGTTATCAAAGAGGCTAGCATTGAGGAACTTGCAGTTGTAGCCGAGGTTTTTGGGGAAGAGTTGGATTCAGGTAATGTTGCTGAGAATGAAGATAACTTGAATGAAGAGTCTGTTAAAAAGTCTGACAAAATAGAAGATGGAGAAAAAGGTTGGAAGAAGACTCTATAGGAAATGAAGCATGTGCATTCATGGCTGGCATTGAGGTAAAATCAACTTCTGTAGATAAGCGGTGTGCAAGATGTGTAGTGTTCGTCACCAAGATTAACAGATATGCACTTCACAACACAAATTTGATTGCAGATTTAGAAAAATCCAGAGAACTCATTGTTGTTTTGTCTAATTCGGATAAAGAACATCGAATTAAGATAAAAGCGCTGAAAAATGACATCTCTGAATTTGAGAGACTTGTGGCACAGGCAACTCTTAAAAATCATGAATTAAAATCTGAACTTGAAATGACCAAAATTGTGTTTTGGAAAAGAACAAAATCATTTTGGAAAAAGATAATCTGATTTTAGATTTGCAACGAAAAATTGAAAAGTTTGGGGATTCATCTGAAGCGATGAATTTATGTATTAACAGCCAACGTCTCAAAGAATCTGAGGAAGAAATGTTCGGCATCGGTTGTTAGAAAGTGCCTCCACCGGTAAACCATAATTATACATCGATGCCAAGCATTGATCCTAAATTGGCAAATTTTGTGCCAAAGACCCCTCTGATGGTTGAACCGCAAAGTGAGTCAGAGTCTGAGCCTGATGAGGCTTCTGACTCAGAACAGTCGAAGGTAAGCAAAGTCACAAAGAAAAATGAGCTAAATTTTGATAACATTGAGAATTTGATAAGCAATAAAATTTTGGAAATTTTCAATCAAGTTCAAAATGCGAAGTCAAAACCAAAGTCACGTGGGAAACCTAAAAAGAATTTGAAAAATATCCCTAAAACTGATTTTGTCAAAGGGGAAGATTTTATCAAAGTGGAAGAGAAAATCGAAACAGGTTCAAACTCTCAGTTTGTCAACCAAATTTTGAAAAATCCCACTAACGCCTCATTATCTTCGACCAGTCATGAGGAACGTCCACAGAATGCTGCGAAAGTTCGCAAATGTTATAAGTGTCGTGGGAAAGGACACTTAGCAGCAGATTGTCCAGATGAAAAGGGTAAATCCCATGTTGATCCTGATCAAAAGAAACCTTTTGTTGAAAAACCGCAAAATGAAACAGTTAATGTTGAAAAGAAAAACGGTAAAAATCAGATGGTTGAGGAAAACAAAGTGATTAAACAAGAAGTAAAACCGGTTGTCAAAACAAATGTTAAATCACAACAAAATCAGGATCATGGGGAGAAACCAGTTGTTATTAATCGTGGTGAAGGATCGGAAAGTTCATCTCAAAGACATGATACCCGTGAGAAAACCCCTCACAGACGACAAAATCATGTTACTTTCCAAACACATGAGAATGGCCAACGTTCTGGAGGTTCGAACAACAACTATGTTAGACCTCATGCAAAGAACATATTCGTGAATGACCGAAATGCATCACCACCCTGATTTCCAAATCAAAGACAACATTCGGATAATCATCCATGATCATTCTCAAGACACAATGATGTTCCTAGATTTGGTAGGAATTTTGAGCCACCTAGGAATCAAAATTACAGTTACCAAAACTATGGAAGCCGAGGTTATGGAAAATCTCGTTATACCAACAGATCGTCAACTCCGTATAATCCACAATTTGTGGGGAATCATTCCAACAATTTCTAAAATGGAAATGGAGGACATAGAGGTGATGATGGTTATTTCAAAGAGTTTTCTTATGTTGACGAATCGGGACGACCCAAGACCATCATGGCTTGGGTCCCAGATTCTAACTAAATTTTCTTATTGGGGAGTGTAGGAGCAGCTAAAGAGGGCTATCTATATTTGGTATATCGATAGTGGCTGTTCCAGACACATGATAGGAAATAAAGAGTTATTGAGTAATTTCAAATAAATTCGAGGTGGTTATGTTAACTTTTCCGGTGAGAAGGGTGGATACATCACCGGTGAAGGTTCGGTGTCAAATGGAAAAATTACGCTGCATAAAGTGAACTACGTTAAAGAACTGAAGCATAACTTGATGTCGGTTTCTCAAATCTGTGATAATAAGTACACGATGTTGTTCACTGATAAAGCTTGCTTCGTTTTGCGTCCGGGATTTAGTGTTCCCGAAGATTGGATCATAATGAAGGCTCCAAGGGTGAATAACACATATGTCATGGACATGCGCCCATTGGTTAACTCGTCTGCTCCAGTGACATGTTTACTTTCGAAGGCGACTAAAGATCAATCGTATCTCTGGCACAGGAGAATGGGCCACGTGCATCTGCGAAAAAATGAACCACTTAGTGAAAAACAACTTAGTGTTAGGGGTTCCTTTACGTAGTTTCAATATGCACAACAAATGTGAATCATGTGAAAAGGAAAAATTAAACGAAAGCCTCACAAACCGAAAACTGTTAACTCAATCCAAAAACCACTTGAATTGCTTCACATGGATCTTTTCGGCCCAATCCATGCTGCTAGCATTGGTGGGATGTCCTATTGCCTAGTTCTCACTGACGATTTCTCACGATACTCGTGGGTATTTTCTTAAAAACAAAGGACCAAACTGCGGGTATTTTAAGAGACTTGTTCAAACAACTTGAGAAAAATTATTCACTTCCTGTTAACAAAATCCGAAGTGACAATGGCACTGAGTTTAAAAATCATTATATGGATGAGTTATGTCGGGAAATGGGAATAGTTCATCAGTTCAGTGCTCTATATGTTCCTCAACAGAACAGAGTTGCAGAACAGAAGAATCGTACCCTAATTGAGGCGGCCCGAACTATGCTTTCTGAATCAAAATTACCAATTTTCTTCTGGGCCGAGGCGGTAAACACTGCATGTTATGTGTTAAATCATGTGCTTACGGTCAAAAGAGAAGATAAAACGTGTTATGAATTGCTTGAAAACAAGAAACCGAACTTATCGGGTTTTCAACCTTTTGGGATCAAGTGTGTTATCATACGCACCAAGGATACTCCTAAAATGGGGGAAGTTGGAGAAGTTGGGTTCTTTTTGGGTTATGCCAAAGGAACTCCAAACAAACGCGTTTATAACGTTAAGAAGCGTACAGTGGAGATCGTGTTTGATATAACTCCTTTGAGTTACGATCCTCCATCGTCCGAATTCAGTCCTAAAAGCGGTTACGATTATGATAAATTATTTGATTCATTTGATCTTCCTGATGTTTCAGAAGAAGATTCGAAGGTTGTCTACACACATCTTGTGAACAAAGATGAAGTGGATGCGAGCTGGAGAGCAAGTATTCCAACTAATTTGTCTCCGAATGTTCCAGTCGCTGATTCTTCGATCGTAAACGAAGTTGTTTCTGAGCAGATCCCCAATGCAGCTGCTCAAACTACAAGTGGTTGTTGATGCATATTATGTATCTGTAACTTGTTCTATTTAAGCGTTGTAATTTATGGTCTTTTAATTATCGAGTCTGTAATTCCGTCAGTCGACCAAGTCGGATATCCTCCTATCCTACTTGGGTCCGACAATTTGTCTCATTGTTTTGTAATGTTCTAAGATTGTGCATCTTGCATATTTGGAATGTTTATCTATTGTGTGTTTATCATTCTGCTGCAAACTGTCTAACAGTTTGCAGCATATGTGTTTGTGCAGCCATCGACGAAAGACCTTGTCTTTCGTCGAACACATGTGTGACGAAACTCCAGTTGGTCACAATTCAATGTTTCGTCATGATCATCGACGAAACACGTGGTGTTTCGTCATCTTGGGTATTTCGTCAGGCCCATCTATATGTTACGTCAACAGTTGGGCTGGGCTGCCTATATAAACACCTCTTTGTTTTAGTGTGAAACGTATGAGAGCATACCCTTTCTGTGAGTTTACTATCAAACATTGTGTGTATTTGTTTGATCCTTGTTCTCATCCGTTTTAATCAATTGACTGTGTTTCGTTGGTTACTTCGTGTTGTTATTATCTGTGTTTGGTTTGGCATCGTCACGGGGATTCCGCACTCGTGACCGTGTTTAATATAAACAAGGGTTTGGTTTCGTAATCGATCCTCCGAAAACGGGACCTACAAGTGGTATCAGAGCTTTGGCTCTTATCCTTGTTTAAAACCAAACATAGTTGTGATTTTATCAAGTGTTAAAATGTTGTTTGTGATTTTCTGAAAATGTGTTCTTGAAAAACTTGTGATTTTCTGAAAAAGTGCTTAAAAAATCTGTTTAGATCTTGTTTATTTGCCAAAATTTTATCAAAAACCTTTGTTGTATTACTTGTTCACATGATAAAACCGGGTTTTTAGTGAAAGTTTGTGCAAATTTGTGTTTCGGAAAATTTCTCCGGTGAAAAACCTTGGCCGGAATCTTCAAATCTTCATCTGTTCTTCAAGTGTTCTTGGGATATTTCATGATTTTAAAATTAAAATATAAAAGGAAATTTGGTTAAAATATGGTAAACCATGCTGGGTTGGTAAAGCAAGGTATGTTGGTAAGTTGAAACGGGTGTCTTGACAGTACAAAAGGATAAGATTTACCTTTCAAAAATCTCACCAACTTTCTCACCAACTCTCTGTGACCATATCTTGACGAAAATCCCTAGCGATGAAATACCTAGAGTTTCGTCTAAAGGAACATCGACGAAATACCTAGTGTTTCGTGGCAAGAGTGTTTGACGAAAAACCATTTTTCATCAAATTTGGTTTTTCGCCAGAGACCAGTGTTTCGTCGAGACACTTGTCAACATTTTCACAGAAGGTTTGTAAAACACATTTAACTGTTTCATTTCAAGTGTGTGATCAGGTATTCACTTTCATACATCAATCATGAGTTGTACTAGTCCATGGGATTGGAGCTCGGACCCAAGACCAGGTGAAGATCAGACTTCCGCAGCCGTTTGGATGAGGAATGTTATGCCACAACAATCTATTAGTGAAAGTCAATGGGCATTTGTGACGAACCAGAATCAAAGCATTCAGAATCTGTTGTTAAGTGAGAGTGAAATGGGTAGCAACAACCGCCCGCCAAAGCTGAATTATATGAACGAATATCCGTCTTGGAAAAATCGTTTCCACACTTATGTTCTAGGGCAAAACACCGAGTTATGGATGTGCTTCATTAAGCCATATAACACAGATCTTGAAGAAGCAAGATCAAATGCCACAACCTTTGAAAATATGCAAGAAGCCGACAAAAAGGCATATGATCTTGAGAAGAAGGCATTTTCTATTCTCAAACAAGCACTCCACAAAGACATCTATCATCAATTCGGTTATTGTACTAGCACGAAAGACTTATGGGATGCCTTGGTAGCAAGAGGAGAAGGGAATGCGGCTACAAGAAAGACACAACATGATTTGTTGAAGAAGGAATTTAAATCATTTCAATTCATGGATAACGAAACACTAAATTATATGACAACTCATTTCTATCATTTAATTAGTGAAATGTATTCTTATGGTGTTCTTGCAACTCAACGGGAAATGGTTGCAAGGTTTGCTGATGGTCTACCCCAAAGTGGAGTTCATTCATTGAATTGTTAAAGCATACGGGTACTTTAGATACTGTCAGTATCTATGAATTCATTCAGAAGTTAGAGCACAAGAATGATGAAGAAATCTGGAAAGCTAAACGGATTCCCGTTCCTCAAAATACTGAAATGTACCTCGCAGGTTTTAATCATGCAGCTAGTTCCAGTTCCGCTCAGCAACCAAAACTACAAACGGCGTTTATGTCCAATACAAGTTCCTGTCCTTTTCCCCAGTCAGCTCCTCCTCCGGTTTTCGATCCAAGAGCCTATATTCCTCCAGCGCATGTTATTGCTCAAGCTCACGCTTTTTCAAAACCTCAATTCAACACGAGTGCCTGGCTACCTAAACCCGAACCTCCACCTCAAGTTTCCACTACTCAACCTCAATTTGATCCAAGTGCTTATATTCTGACCCCACCACAAGCCAAACCACAACAATAGCAAGCATGTTACAGTAATAACCCTCCACCCCAAAACCCCAACACAGTTAGAGTTGATACTTCAAACCTTTCGAAAGTAAGCATCGAAGTGCCAAAGGAACATATGGAACTTCTCAACACAATGTTCAGTGCCAAATAGGAAACATTAATTTAACCAATGAAGATTATCAATAGATAGACCGTGTTGAAATGGAGTTAATGGACATCAAGTGGGCGTTTGCAAGTGCTGTTCGAAGGTCTAAGGATTTTATGAAACGAACTGGAAGAACTACCTTGGAAAGAAAAAAGGATACGAAGTACGGTTTCGATAAGGATGCGGTTACATGTTTCAATTGCGGCGAAAAGGGTCACTTCAAACGTGAGTGCACTCGACTGAGCAAACAAAGCAATCAAAATCCCTTCCGAAATCAGATAAGTACTTCCAACACAAATCAAGAAAACCGTGAAAGAAAGATGGTAGCTGTGAACAACACCACTAATCAAACCCAGGCTGGACCTTCAAACACCAACCGAGCATTAGTAGTTCAAGCTGATGAAGAATGTAACTGGTTAGTACAGTTTGGAGATGGTGATCAAGAAGGAGGAGGAACCGCTTGTTATGCAAAGATCATCAATCACATCAAGCATGTTCACAAAGAAGAGTTTTCTGAAAGTGATGATAGCTCGGGTTATAGCGGTAGTTCGGATGAAGAAAGCTCGAATGCGGGAGGTTATAATTCTGAATCAGATGTGAAGGAAGAGTTGAATTCTGATGTTGATGATTTATTAAAGGAGGCTGAAGAGTTAAAGTGTCAGAAATCTATTCTGATCAAGAAGGTTGCTGTCCCATCAAAGGAAATGGAGAAGTTCTTCTCTGAAGATGGATCTTTTTCTTATCAGACTGCCTTTATAGCAAATGTCTCAGCCTCGACAAGTCAGGTAAAATCCGACACTCCCACTCCTTGTGTATGTAACATGTGTGCAGATTTGAAACAGGAATCCTAAAAGGTTCATAGTCATAATCAAAGTTTGGTTATTGAGCTGTCTAAATGCAAAGAGGCAAACATGGCTTTAGCTCGAAATGAAAAGGATTTCAAAGAAGTAATCGAATCTTTAAAGAAATGTGTTTCCGAATTGACAAAAACTGTTTTCAACAAACAAATTGGAATTAATAACTACATTAACATCATTGAGGAAACAAAGAAAGAGCTAGCCATGGCAAAATGCGAGCATGATGCAATCAAGCTCAAATTGGAGAGTTATTCTAACTCCCGATATGTGCTCGATCACATCATAGACACTCAACAACTAAAAGGGAGCAAGAAAGGCGTTGGGTATAAGTCGTGTCCGCCTCCTTTGAGACACAACTATACTAAAATGCCCGATGAAGAGGAAATGCCTCGTTTTGAACCAAGTGTGCCTCTCGATTATGAGGAAGTTACTACAGGATTAGGGTTCAAATCGGACAGTTCCTCGAGTACCTCATCTGAAGAAACAGAAACTTCAACGTCTACGAATCAAAGTGCTCCAATTATTGAGGACTATGATTCGTCTGATGATGAATCAGATGTGGGTGACCAGGATGAATCACTTGATAAGATGAAAGGAGTAGAAATTCCAATTGAGAATTACATACTGTGTGATCCTCCTACTCCTACTGTGCAACCTGTTGTAAAACAAGTGATAGATCCTGTTAAGGATGTCAAGAATGTCAAAGATGTCAAGGAATCTGTGTCTGCCGTTAAGAGTAATAATGTGTTGTATACTTTGGTCATTGATGCTAAAATCTACTCAGACAAAGATTTTCCAATTAAAAACGTCAATCCATCTTTGATTGATAAAGTTTTTTATGATAATACCAGTAAGTTTTTGGGAAAGACAATCCCTGGAGTTGTTGTAACTCAATGTGATCCTGTTCCAAAATCAGAAATAAGAAAACAATTTGGAAATCAAAAATTACCGACAAAGCAACAACCTATTGCTTCTAAGGGTAAACAGCCAGAACAACGAGCTCAAAAGCCTAAAGTTTCTCAATCAAAGTTTGAAACAAAAGGAACTCGTTACAAGAAGAAAAGCAGTGTTGTCAAATTTGTAGCATCAAAGGGTACTGATAAAATTGAGACTTTTAAAAATAAATCAAACACCGATTTTTTCCAACAAGTCAAAATTTTAAAACGTAACAGTCAAAACAATTACACTCAACACACAAATGGGTGTGATGAAGGCACAAGTACCTCAGGTTCTACAGGTTCAACATCTGTTAGTAAATCGGAATCTCCAAAGTTTGTGGAAAGGAGAACTTGCTTTAGATGTGGGGAGTTTGGACATATCATCAAAAACTGTACAAATACTCCCAAAGAAAAAATTGTTGAAAGAACCCCACCTGAAAAGGGTCACCCACAACGTCGTTCTGTTTCACCAAAACATGATAAACGAACTGTTAAAGAACAAGAAACAAAACAACGACGTCAAAACGTCAAGACAATAGAAAAGGCTTTAAAATCTGAAGTCAAATCGGTTAAAAAGGAACCAAGTTCATCACAGCTGTTTAAACCAGAAATTTCAAAATCTTTTCATAAGACTCAATCTGGTAAACAAAATCAAACTTGGAAACCTAAAACAGGTGAAAGTTCAGCGGGAGGTGTTATTTTTCAGAATCATCAAGGAATCGAGATCACTTTTCATGATGCTCAGGGACGGCCCAAGACCACTAAGGCTTGGGTCCCCATCCTCAACTAATCGTTGAATGTAATGTGCAGGATGTTCCAGGAGGAACTGTTAATAGTCATTGGATTGTTGACAGTGGAGCATCTAGGCACATGACAGGCGACTTACGACTTCTTTATGATGTGAAAAACATTAGAGGAGGTTATGTCGCATTTGCTGGAGACAAAGGCGGATATATCACTGGAGAAGGAAAGATCTCCAATGGTGTTGTATGTTTCGATAAGATCAATTATGTACGACAAATTGATCACAATCTTCTGAGTGTATCGCAGATCTTCGATAAGAAATTCACCGTGCATTTTGATAATGCCGGTTGTTATGTGCTGAAGCCTGGTTTCAAAATTCCAAAAGAATGGATTCTCTTGTCGGCTCCAAGGGTTAATGATCTTTATATCCTTGATATGAGCCAAGCTATTACGACCTCTGCACAAGTCACATGTTTTGTCTCAAAAGGCACAAAAAAGGAGTCGATATCTTGGCACAGACGAATGGGGCACATTCTCTTGAGAAAAATGAACCATTTGGTGAAAAACAATCTTGTGAATGGTGTGCCTGTGAGAAGTTTTCATCTACAAGATGTCTATGTGTCATGCCAGAAAGGAAAGCAAATGAAGAAATCTCACCCGATTAAGAAAGTAAACACTATTAGCATGCCTCTCGAACGTCTTCATATGGACATCTTCGGACCTATGAAACACAAGACAACCTTTGGGGATGCTTACTGTCTGGTGGTTACTGATGACTATTCTAGATTTTCTTGGGTAGCTTTTATGGCGCTCAAAAGTGAAACTCCTGAAATCCTCAAGAATCTTCTTACTTTGCTAGAGAATTTGTACACTTTGAAAGTGAAGAGGATTCGAAGCGACAATGGCACTGAGTTAAAAAATAACATAATGGATGAGTTATGTACTTCAAAGGGCATTCTACATGAATACAGTTCTCGCTACACTCCACAACAAAATGGTGTCGCTGAGAGGAAGAATCGAACGATAATAGAGGCTGCAAGAATGATGTTGGTAGAGTCGGAGCTTCCTGTTCAATTCTGGGGGGAGGCTGTGTCGACTGCTTGCTACATGCTAAACAGAGTTCTCACAGTTAAAAGGCATGACAAAACTTGTTTCGAACTGTTACACAAAAGGAAACCGGATATTTCTCACCTAGAACCTTTTGGCGGTCCATGCACTATGATTGAACCGAATGAAAAATTTGGCGCCAAAGCTATCGAGGGTTTCTTCCTTGGATATGCTACTCCAAATTTTTGTGTTTGGAATTTGACAACCAAAAAAATTGAGTTATGGAGTGAAGTAAGGCTTCAAAGGTATACTAATCCTGTTAGAGCTCTGGGTGATCCTTGGATGTTCGATTATGATGGACTATTCGACTCCTTTAATCTGCCAACCTTTGACGAAGCATCTGCGGCTGCTCAAATGTTACTTGAAAGTGACAACGTGGCTGACTCGCCATTGGTAAGACCGATTATTGTTAACCCCCAAGGTTCTAATTCGGTTAACAACACGGTTCAAAATGAGGTATTTGAAAATGCTGCTGATTACAATGAGTCATCGGAAGATGATGAATACCATGATGAAAATGAAGGCACTTCAGCTCCAGTTGCTCCTGTTCAAGGTACTTCTGAAGCAACTCCTCATGAGCAGAATGTAGACACTGCTGAAGGGAATGCATCCACTTCTACGCCTATGCCCGGTGTGGATTTGGTTGTTGATCTTAATCTTAACAATTTGGGTATCAATACTCGTGTTCCTGAATCGAGAATTCATGATACTCATACGCAGAAGAATATTATTGGAGATGTCCATAGTGGTGTGAAGACGCGTAATCAGCTGAGAAACAACCAGAATGCTGGTTTGTATTCAGCCATCAGAGAATCTGGTCTTCAAAATGATTGGTCCTTCGCGTGTTATGTTTCACAACAAGAACCGATGTCTTGGAAAGAAGCCTTAAAGGATAATTCTTGTGTGGAAGCCATGCAGGAGGAACTGCAACAATTTCAAAAACTGGGTGTTTGGAAGCTTGTTGAAAGGCCTGAAAATTACAAGAAAATTGGCACACGTTGGGTTTTCAAATGCAAAAAGGACGATTGTGGAGTAGTTATTCGAAACAAGGCGAGATTGGTTGTTCAGGGATTTCGTCAGATCGAAGGCATTGACTACAATGAAGTTTATGCACCGGTTTCACGTCTGGAAGCTATTCGGATCTTTCTAGCTTATGCTTCATTTAAAGGATTCAAAGTCTACCAGATGGACGTGAAAATTGCTTTCTTACACGGTGTGGTTGAAGAAGATGTGTACGTCGAACAACCTCCTGGTTTTGAAGATCCTATTCATCCAGATCGGGTTTGGTTGCTCAACAAAGCTCTTTATGGTTTACATCAGGCACCGAGAGCTTGGTATGCAACCTTATCTAACTATCTATTGGAGAATGGTTTTCGGCGAGGTCTTATTGATTGCACTCTCTTCATCAAAGAACAAGATGGATATCTTCTGTTGGCACAGGTATACGTTGATGATATAATATTTGGTTCAACTAATGATTCCTTGGGCAGGCAATTCGAGCGTGTTATGCAGGAAAAATTCGAGATGAGCACAATGGGGGAAATGAATTTCTTCCTGGTCTTACAAGTTCAATAAACAGAGTCTGGGATATTCATCCATCAGACTAAATATGTTAGTGACATCTTGAGCCGGTTCCAGATGTCTGATGCAACGCCCATTGGTACCCCACTTCCGCAGAATCACAGGATTACTCCGGATCTGAAGGGTGAAAGCATTAACTCTTCATACTATCGCGCTATGATCGGATCTCTCATGTATCTCACAACCTCGAGGCCCGACATCATGTATCTGACGTGCCTGCTTGCAAGATATCAAGCCAACCTGAAGGCCTCACATCTGGCAGCTGTTAAAAGGATTTTCCGCTATTTGAAGGGTTACCCAGACACCGGTCTCTGGTACCCTAGGGATAATAGCTTCGACTTGATCGCGTTCAGTGACTCTGATTTTGGTGGCTGCAAAATCGACGGCAAATCAACAACAGCTGGATGTCAATTCTTAGGAAATCGCCTGGTCACGTGGCAGTGCAAGAAGCAAACATGTGTTGCTACATCAACTTGTGAAGCTGAATACATTGCTGCCTCAAGTTGTTGCTCCCAAGTCTTGTGGATCCAACAACAAATGCGTGACTACAGTTTTGAATTCCTATCTACTCCTATCTTTGTTGATAACAATGCTGCCTTATAGATCACTAGAAATCCTGTGCAGCATTCCAAGACCAAACACATCAAAATTAAATATCACTTCATACGTGATTGTTTTGACAAAAAACTAATCAATGTTGTTAAAATCCACACTGATCACCAACGTGCTGACCTGTTCACTAAAGCTTTTGATAAATCACGTTTTGATTATCTACTTTTGGTCAATGTTATTAACGTGATACCCGAGTAAAACTTCTTTGGCTAATCGTTTTTGTAAATATTTTCTTTAAAAACTCTAAAAATACAAAAATATTTTCATTTTCGTAACCTTTTAGCATTTTAGGGGGAGAAAATTTCAAGAAAATACAAAAACATTCGAAAAAGTCAAAAATCCAAAAATATGTCTTTACTTTCTGTCTTTACGTTTGAAAAAATTCAAAAAAAATTGGAAAATTCAAAAAAAAAATTCAAAAAAGATTAGAAAATCAAAAATGAGTTTCTTGGATAAAGGAAAATGATGATATTCACTAGTGTGGTTGGTCAACATGTTCAAAAATTTAAAACAAAAAAATTGAGAAATGATAAGTATCTCTACTAATGATGTATCGGTAGGCTCACAATCAGATTAAAATGTGCAGGATGATACAAACCTAACAGACTTCAAGTCAGGTGGGAACCATTCATTGCCATATGGTCTTGGTACCGAAATTTAGTTTGATTGATTGCCGAGGTTCTGAGATATTCGGTCTTTATGCTGTCTTATCATCTGGGTATCATGGTTGTATCTTTTACCGAAAAATAACGGAGACGAAGTCTAGATCTTCCATGATACCATACATACGTGTACATATTGCATTCGACCTCAATAAGTGATCAACAATCACATGTCCAAACAAATAAGTGATAACATATCACATTTATCCGGGAGTCAAGTTCGTCTCTTTGCTGTACGTTGTACTGACCTGTTGACGGACTTGCTCCTGTGCCCTCATGCATATGAAAATCAAGTTCCTCATCAATAAGTGATTCTATCGCATAGGGCTTGTTTTCAATCAAAATAAGTGAGTTTCTCACATTTCTTATACGTTCAAATAGATGATAAGCGGTATACTCACCGGTAAGATGAACTCTCGTGCATACCTTGATACGGGAATGTGTCGTGAGTGGATGAACACCGACTTGTAAGTATAACCCTTACCGTAATTCGTATCTCCTAATTATGATTACATCTGATCAGTTTGAGCTTATGTGGACAACAATATCGATAATCATGGTGGTATACTTATCCTAAGCTTTAAATCGAAACAAAAACCATGTTGACTAAGACCGTAAGTTGGTATGATTCCTTTTCTTTGAAACTCACAAAAAGTTTAGCATTCTACAGTTGTTTATTGATTTTTATTGCTTTCCGTTAGTTTACCGCACTTTAAATTATGTTCTAGTGTAGTTTGTAAAGTTCGTTTTTTATTAGCCGAAGTTCTAACTTGGCGTTTTCTGCCGAAAGCCTGAAACCTACTTCATAAAATGTCCTTTGCATTTGGTAAACTCAATCAAAATGAAAATCTGTTCAAGTAAACAAAATCTGTTCAAAGTGTGAAATTTTCAAAGACTTGGTAAATTTTTTAAAAAGGTGTCCACGAAAAACCCATAGGTCGACGAAAGACCAAAATGTCGACGAAAAACCATTCTTGGTCAACTGTTTTTCAAATCTTGGTCAAAATCAATTTGGTTCACAACGAAACACCCTTTTTTGTCGAAGACCACAACGAAAATCACCGGGGCCTTATTAATTTTCTTCATGGGCTTACTGTTCAAGCCCAAACAAGTGTTTCGTCGAGCCCATAGGAGTTTCGTCGAGGTTGGAGTTTCGTCGGGGTCAGAGTATATAAGGGGTCCCAGTGTTCAGAGACCTCACTTTTCAAACCCACTTGTCTTCTCATCTTCTCCAACACTCCACCCCCATACCTTTTCACCGACTCTCAAAACCTTTCATTTTCTCTAAATTTTTCAAGTAAATCAAAGGTATACAAAATGATATTTTCATGTTTCAAATCATAAGGGTCCCTGTGTTTTGCTCGAAACTGGCTTATAAACCCTCGGAGACCCTTCTTGTTCGACTTCTGAATATAAATCTCTGTTCATTGTTCTTTGTGCTTGATAAAAACTGATAGAGCTAGGGTTTGTATTGATTTATACATTGATACGTTCGTTGATTTTGTTACACCTTGACTTTTGCGGAAGCTTTGATGTGTGACTTGTTTAATACCATTGCATTTAATCATAATAAACAACTATATGATCAAAACGATGTTCATCTATTCATTAAGTAAAAGTATTACAAATACCAGCTATTTAAGTTTCAAACAACACAACCTTCGACTAAGATACAATTCAACAAAAGTGGATGACATCTAAACTTGGAATTTACTTCTAGAAACAACACCCGCGCCCAAGATCCAACTTGTTACCTGAAATACATGTAATTTTGGAAAACATCAACAAAAGTTGAGCGAGTTCATGCGTTTTGTGTGAGTACTGACATACTTGTAAACCTTTGAGAGTTATAAAACCAAAAACAGTTAAAGAAAAGGGGGAACATGAACTCACTAGTTTGCGTTCTTCAATCCGACGTAACCCAAGCTACTACTAGTGTGCACGACAACCTACAATGTACTAGTGTCTATTAGGCGAGCGGGTCGTGCCTTGACTTTGTATTAGTTAGTGTCTTTGAGTTACATTTTATTGTGCCTTCAGTATTATTCCAAGTCATATAATTATTTGTTAAAATAATAAATATTTTAACTTAAATTATATTTATCAAATTTCGGATTAATTGTTAAAACAATATATATTAACTTGGTACTTCCTAAGTATTCATGCTTTTAAATCCTTCCCAAGGATGGGTGTATATGTATTCGTATTCGTATACTTAGATATTTTGCCATGTATTTGAGTCGTATTCCGGAGCGTATTTGTATGTACATAGACAAGTATTTCCATTGTGTTTATTAAGTATCCTTTTACTTAATTTTTGTATTAACTTCTCCGGAATACTCTTTCTAATAAAAATACATATATATTTCCAATATATATTTTAAGGATTACTACTTAGGAAAATTATTTATAATTTTTCTCTTGGCAAAAATATTTGTATTTTCATATAAGTTCCAAAATACTATATTTTCAAGTCTAACTTGATAAATATATATAAACTTATTTTTATCCAAAAATAATGCATTTCAAGTTTTCTCAAGAAAATATATATTTTTCCCAAAAATAATATATCTTCTAAAAAAAATTCCAAGAAAATATATTTTTACTTCAAAAAATAATATATTTTCTCCGTGTCAAAAATATGATCTAAATTTGCAATAATTGTAAAAATCATATTTTTGTTCCTTTGATGTCCAAAATATTATTTACCAAAAATATACTTGTGAGTAAGTTTTCCGGAATATTTTGTAAGTCACATTCTTTTGTTCGGTTTCACCAATATTTTGTGTACCACTTGTGTATTTATTCCTTGTAATTTTGGTAATATTTTGGATTGTAATTTTTGGGTATTTCGATGAGTTATATTATTCCATGTCCTAAAATAATATAACTAATACACAAAGTATACAAACAATCACACACATGGTGACTTCTAAATATATATTTCCCAAATACATACTTAGTCACCTTTATTTATAAAAACCAACCTCCAATATTTTTGTAACAAAAATTATGGCAAACTTTTATGTAAAGATTTATGGTTTGAAATATACTTATAAACACTTATTTGGAAATATTTTTCTAAGTGCTTAATTTTTAGAAAAATTTTGCCATAGTTTCCCCTTGAAAATTGAGGTTTCCATCTTTTCAAAGCATGTCATTTTCTTTTAAAATCATCATCAATCATCAATACATCATTCAACGCTTACCATGTGCCAAAAGTATGAAGTTTACACTATGTCATGAACTTGAAACCTTGTAAAAATTTGTAGTAACTTACTAGTGTATTTAGTAAGCTTAGTTTCCCTTTAAAGTGTGGTTATTTATTTAAAAATATCATTCTTGAATAATTTAGATCTTCACAACTTGTATGAAGATTTTCTAAAAATATTTCTTTTTGTATTTTTCTTGTTAACAATATGTTTCTAGCTTTGATTTAACACTTAAAACATGTTTACTTCCTTTAAACATCATGATCATGTTAGATCTTGTAATAAACTTTAGTTTCTTGAAGATATTATTCTTGAAATCTTTTATTTTCAAGACTTATAACTTGTAGAAATAATCATCATACATTAAAACAAGCTTACTTTCAAGTTCATGATTTACATAAAGGATGATCATTACAAATTTCTCAAGATCTATCCTTACACTTGCTAGATCATGTGTTTAATCATCATCTAGCAAGGTTCTTATGATGATCAACATCATAAACACAAGAAATCAACATTCAAGTATACTACATACACTTAAAACCACTTGATCTTTATGTTCAAGTTTATGCTTATGTTTCTTCATGATCTTTATGTTTAACATCTTATATCATCTTTTAACCAACACAATATGAAGTAAAATGAGATCATAAGAGTCTTACTACTAGCACAAGGCTAGGGATGAACAAGAGAAGAAATGAGGTGGTTAATAGCACTTGCAAGAGGTCCTTCAACTTCCGATGCTTCCACACTTCCTAACTTAGCTCCTTGCACCTCTAGATCACCTTGGTTTGTATGATAAGTGGTTGAAAAGGGTGGTGTTGTGGTGTTGTGGTTGGGCCATAAGTTAGAGATGGGAGGAGAGGGAGTTGTGTTGTGAAATGGTAAAGTGATGATGATGGAGTGAATGCCTCATGGGTTTAAGTAAAGGTTTCCAACAAACAATTATCCTTTGGTCTTTATGCTTTTAAAGTGGATGGCATATATAATAAACAATGAAGAAAAATCTTGGGTGGGTCCCACTTGCCCATAACCGGTTGGGGGGGGGGGTGTTGTGCTAGTTGGGTTCTAATTATTAGTTAAGTAATCTAGTTACATTTCAAGTATAACGTTTAGTGTTTAATGTGTTATAGTGTTTTAGGATGTGTTATGATGTTCGGTGACCATAACTAGCTTTGTAATACTAAAACAATGTTTCTAGTGAAAATTTGATGTTTCGGGTAGTGTCTGGTTGTTCGTTTCGTTACTGTTCGTTAAAGTGCTAAATTGCGCAGTTTAGTGTGCTTTATGTAGTCTTTTATGACAGTTTCGATTCCCGACACTTAGGAAAGTATTCTGGACCATTAAACCACTTTTCTGCATTATATTTAGTTGTTAAATTGCTGAATTTGTTTATTTACTGCAGAATTTTGCAGTTTTAGTGTGTTTCTGGCACTTTCCGGCACCTATGTCATTACTAGGAAGGAAGTTTTGTAACCCCTACTTTCCTACACATTATACTAGTGTAACACTTGGTCCTGGGGCTTATTTGGTGTCTTAACATCATGTCTGTCTAAGTACTGAACTCCCGTCAGTGCTTCTAGTTTGTCTGATAATGGTGCCAATTCTGTTCTGTACATTAATAGAACTATATCGTGTTGCATGCAGTAATGATGAAAGTCTTGCAACATGAAATGCCATTGTATGTATATAACAGTAATCAGAAATTCATTCGTCTTATAAACTAGATCATGCACAGTCATTAAAGCACATATTACTGTCTAATTATTGTACGGAACGTACGGAAAAGTGACAGTTGTCACAGATTTGGGTAGGGTTTCGGAAAACAAAAATAGGGGATGGTGGTTGTTGAATGTTTTAAACCGTTTTGGGTTCAATACCGGTCAAACTCATATCGGTTACTCTTCTGGGTTTGTTTGGGTTTAACATAATGCCATTTGTGTTTGATTTTATGAGTCTATCATCGGTTAACCGTCAATCGATGAAAAACCCTTTGAATTTGAGAAACCCTAACCTTCGATGAAACTCCTTTGACAACGAAACTTATGTTTCTTCAAACAGAAGACGACGAAACACTATGCGACGAAACAATCTTTTAACAATGGAACATCTTTCGTCGAGAGACTGTCGACGAAAAACCACAGGTCAAAGGTCAATGTTGACTTGATTTGACCAAGGGTGTTTCGCCATGAAAACATGTCTTTCGTCGTGGTGATGGTGTTTCGTCGTCCAACACTTAGAATATTTTCAAGTTTGTGTGCCCTTTTTCACAGAAGACATGGTTATACTTGTTCACTGTTCAATTCATGCTCTAACTTGTATACATACATGTCTAATACACATAATATGTCATTGTAACTTACTGTGATTGTATTCAAATACAGATGGCACCAAAAGAGAAGAAACGTAAGGCCGCGGCTAAGATAACTGATAAACCGGAAGAACTTGTGATGTCCGAAAAGCGTCACAATATGATTGCCTATCTTGATCCGGAAGGGAAGATCAATGAATTGAAAGAGATCACGCAGTGGATAAGGGAGTCGCGGATAAACAAAGCTGTCACTTTCTCAACACCGGTTTACAAATCGCTCATCAAAGCATTCTGGAATTCTGCAAGCGTTGTCAAAGTTGATGGAACTAAAGTTTTACAAGGGCAAGTGAATGAGGTGAATGTGATTGTCTCAACGAAAATCTTGAACACCGTTCTAGAACTGCAAGATGATCCTAATGCACCGTACTCTATTCCAATAATGTGCACACATGGTTGTCTACTAAGGATGAAGTGCATCGGTGATATTTTCAGCAATCAAATCAACAAGGGAGATCTGCCAATGCGGTACAAGTTTTTGTTACACGTATTTATTCAATGTCTTAGCAACAGGCAAGCTGGCTATGACATGGCAGGCAACGATCTCGTGGGACTCATGGTGGCATTAGTGCTGAACAAACCGTTTAGCATTTCAAAGTACATCTTTGCCAACATGAAGGAGAACATGACAAGAACTGGTGGTCAAACAACTGGGAATAAGTTCTGGATGTACCCTCGCAGTCTGCAAATGATTATGAATGTCTAGCATCCCAATCTTCCAAAAGCCGATGATGACATCTTGAAGATAGAGTCTATGATCGAACATTCACTAAAGATATTCAGGGGCCTTGCAATAAAAAGATACAAAGAAAGCGATCCGCCTAGAAAGTTGATCGGTGGTCTTGGTAAAACCGACTACATCGCTCCAGAAGATGACAAATGGCGTCACAATGACAGCCAATCTGATGATGAGGAGCCGGAGTTAAAGAAAAAGATGGAAGAAAAGTTTGGACGAAAAGATTCGGATTCTTCCGAGAGTGACAGTCATGGTTATGATGATGGTAATGATGGTGGAGATGCAGGTGTTGGTGCTGCTAGTGCACCTGGTACTGCTGGTGCATCGACTGCTGGTACAGCGGGTGATACTTCAGCCGGTGATGATGAGGAGGATACGGAATCGGATGATAATCCACCTGAGCCTGGGTACGAAGTTTCTTTTGATGAACGTGGTGTGAAAAGGGTTAGGAGGATTAGGCAAGAGGATGACGCTGAATACGCTCCTTCGGATACTGAAGCCGAACGTTTGAAGAAAAAGAAAACAGTTGTCCGACGAAAGAAGAAAGCAAGAAAGTACATTGGTTCTTCGTCTGCGCAACAATCCGTTCCACAACAAGAACCTACACAAGAAGCGGAAATGGATCCAAACCTTGGATTCACGGCCACTGAAGCTTCTACTATGGTGTCTTCTCCTCCAAGATCTTCAGAACCAACACCTGTTGTGACTTCAACTCCTGAAACTCCTACAGTAACACCTCAAGAACCAACTCCTTCTATTGCATCGACCATTCGTGCAACGACTTCGCAGCTGGCTTCTGAGCGCAGACAAACTATATTCTCTCAGATGCCGCAAGATGAAAAGATAGACTTCTTATTTTCTCAATTGCAGGTTGCTGCAGGTCAAATCAATAGGCAAATGGTAGTGACAAATCTTACAAAAGGCGACATGATCAAACAACAGTTGGAAATAAACACGTTGAATTCCACTGTTGGTCGACAACAAGCAGAGATCACTTACTAACAAGCAGAAATAAAGCAACTAAAGGCAGAAAATGCTAGCTTGAAAGATGCAGATGAAGGAAGAGAGCGACAGTTGCAACAGATGCGAGCGGCGGATAATAATCGAGGTATTGAAATGAATCAATTGAAAGAAAGAAGCTCTCAGCTTCAGAGGTTGGCCGAAGCTCTCAAAGAAAAGCATGACTATATGAAGGAGTGGTATAATTCTCGAAACACCACGATAGTTGATGGGGTCAAGCAAATAACTGAAGGCTTTGAATTTGTAAGAAAGCGCGTCAATATTTTGTGGGCCGACCGATGAAAGCAACAAGAAGTCTTGAAGAAAAGGGATCATGATTCTGAGGATCCAGGGAACCCTGACCCTTCTGCCACATCAGAGCAACCGCCAGCAACTACCTCTACTCAATTGGTTGTCTTCAAGCCTTCGCAGCTTGAATCTACACAAGGAACCTCTAGTGGAGCCATTGAAGAGATACAGCAGCTTGAAAGCAGTTCTTACATCGAAAGCTCTTTACCTGGTACTTCTTCTATTCCTAGTACTGCTGATCTTGCTTTGCAGGTTGTTCATCCTATTACTGGCGAAATTCTTGAAGAGGGAGAGATTGTTGCGGATCTTTCACATGAACAGCTGTCTGCCTTGAATGAAATGAAAACATTTGAAGATTCAGTGATCGATCAAATGCCGATTGAACCAGAGACTGCAGATGTTGAAAACATTGAAGAGATAGTGTTTGAAGGCGATTCAGGCAAATCAACTTATGTTCGTGCCGATGGAGTGGAGTTTGATCCGTTTGATGAAGAATGGATGAAGGAAAACCAGGAAGATATTGATGAACAGTTAAAGAATCGTACATCTTCAGATAATCCGACGGATTCATTCCAAGAATTGAGAAAGAGGTTCTTGTCAATGGTCGAAAAGCCTACGCCTCCTGAAGCACAAGTTGATTTTCTACAGTTTGAAAAAGTCAAGCCTCATGGGAAAATTCTGAGCTGGATGCTCGTAAAGGAAATCCACTGCATGGCCATCAAACGGGAATATGGTATTCAATATTTCAGGTCGCTGCTAAGCATATTGTCCTTACCATTTTACGATGTTGCAGCTTTGACCAAGCTTGAGCTCATTAATCGCTCAAACTTCGAAGGAGCTACGTTGTTCGCACGCAAGATAAAGATGAACAAAAGGACAGGCTGTAAAAACAAGTTGTTCAAGCCTCAGTTTCCCATCTATCAACAAATTAAGTTCACCTTGGATCCATCGACCAATACGGCGCGATACAAGCTTATTTGTCAGCCCGCGAAGGTTATGGATAAGATTCCTTTGATGCCGATGAAACATAACTTTCTTGAAGAAATGGCATTATGGTGTTATGATTCGGATACTCATGAAGCGGTGATTGTGTTTAAGGGTGATCGTGAAAACTTTCGGATGCTAGATCCAATGTGGATCGTGAATATGTCGGCGAACGACATCAGCAAGCTTTTTCGGCATGATATCTTTTATGAAGACAAGGACGCACATCAAGCGCTAAAATTTCAAAGCGTCGCTTGTTTCTATTACTACCGAGGAATTCACGCCGGAAGCACTTGGTCATTGAAGCACTGAAGATTGAAGACCGAAGACCAAGTAACAGACAAGGGGTTTGTTGATGCATATTTTGTGTTTGTAACTTGTTCTATTTAAGCGTTGTAATTTATGGTCTTTTAATTATCGAGTCTGTAATTCCGTCAGTCGACCAAGTCGGGTATCCTCCTATCCTACTTGGGTCCGACAATTTGTCTCATTGTTTTGTAATGTTCTAAGACTGTGCATTTCCATATTTGGTATGTTTATGTATTGTATGTTTATCAGCCTGCTACAAACTGTCTAACAGTTTGCAGCATATGTGTTTGTGCAGCCATCGACGAAAGACCTTGTCTTTCGTCAAACACATGTGTGACGAAACTCCAGTTGGTCACAATTCAATGTTTTGTCATGATCATGGACGAAACACCTGGTGTTTCGTCATCTTGGCTATTTCGTCATGCCCATCTATATGTTTCGTCAACAGTTGGGCTTGGCTGCCTATATAAACACCTCTTTGTTTCAGTGTGAAACTTATGAGAGCATACCCTTTCTATGAGTTTAATGTAAAACATTGTGTGTATTTGTTTGATCCTTGTTCTCATCTGTTTTAATCAATTGACTGTGTTTCGTTGGTTACTTCGTGTTGTTATTATCTGCGTTTGGTTTGGCATCATCACTGGGATTCCGCACTCGTGACCGTGTTTGATATAAACAAGGGTTTGGTTTCGTAATCGATCCTCCGAAAACGGGACCTACAGTGGTGATCTTTAAGTTAATTTTTTAGCATATCCACATGTTAATGCGTCTTCTGGAAATGATCAAGCTTCTAGTAGTAATGCAAATGCTGAGGGGGAGATTCAATCGAATTTGGGAAACAATCTTCAAGCTCCGTCAATCCCAGTTCCAAGAACAAATATTCATCATCCTGTTGACAATATTATTGGGAATCCAAATGCGGGAGTGCAAACGCGAAGGAGTATTTTGGAGATGCAGTGTATGTTCTCTGCTATCAAGAAGGAAGAAATCTACAATCTTAGCCTACATGAATGTTTTATCTCTCAGATAGAGCCGAAGAACTATTAGATGGCTATGAAGGATAATTCTTGGTGTGAGGCGATGCTGGAAATGTTAGCTCAGTTCGACAAGTTAAATGTGTGGAATTTGGTCGATCTTCCAAAGGGCCAACATGCAATCAACACAAAGTGGGTTTTCAAGTGCAATCAACAGCTGAAGGTGGTCTGGATTTGCTGGCGTATGCTGACGCAGACTTCGGATGGTGCCCGGTGAACAGAAAGTCAACCTCTGGCGGCGCACAACTTCTTGGGAACCGTCTTGTCTCTTGGCAATGCAAAAAGCAAGTTTCTATTTCTTTATCCACGTGTGAGGCCGAATACATTGCTGCATCAAGCTGTTGTGCTCAGGCCTTGTGGATTCAGCAGCAAATGAGGGAGTACGGTTTGAATTTTACTCGAACACCTATTCTTGTCGATAACAACTCTGCCATTTCCATAACTAACAATCCAGTTAATCACTCACGCACTAAGCACATAGATGTTAGGCATCACTTCATTCGCGAATGTGCTGAGAAGGGTTTAATAGAAGTGGTTAGGGTACACACCTTGGATAATCTTGCCGACCTATTTACGAAGACATTCGATCGGGCTAGATTTGAAAATCTGGTCCGAATGATCGGCATGATCAACCCCGAGTAAAATGCTTTTCAAAACTCACATAGAAACTTTATTTTATGTTTACTGTACAGTTCTTACCGCTTTTCAAAAATTGAAAAAACTCCAAAAAAATATTTTACTTAGTTGTTGGATATATTTTAAGAAAAATACAAAAACATATGAAAAATATAAAATGAAGTCGTGTTGAGATATAAGGGAAATGATAGTACATCGGTTAGTCGTATCTGGTGTAGGATTATAGTAATATATAAAATTAAATGTTAACTGTAACAGCTTCATTATACGTTGCTTCGGTAGGTTTTACACGTAAATAAGAACCTGTTTTTGGTATATAAACATAATGAACTGCGTAACTTGTGTGGTACATCTCTCGGATATATTGTCTTGGTACCGTAATTTCGTTTGATAGGTTGCCAAACTTCTGAGATACTAGGTCTTTATGTTTGTTAAATCTCTGGGGTATTATACTTGGTCTTCTGATATTGCGTGAGCAATGGCCTATACCTCATATAATGCTTTGCTAAGCGCTTCGTTTGTGCGCAAACCCCTCTTGGTGGATTTCTTTTCTGCCACAACAATCATCATCGGATGATCTGTTCAAAATTGTCATCACCGGATGTACAAATTACAATTCTATGTTACCACCGGGTACCTAGCAAAAAAAAAAGGAAAAAACTGCGAAATTATGCAGAAAAAGATACCAAACGATGGTACACCACCTTTAAATTCGAGCCTTCATCTCTTTGTCTGTGCGGTGGCACTAACCTGAGCTCTCAAGGCATCGCATTTTAGCCGGATACAGAGATTTTTCAGATATACTCACCTGTAAGATGTAATGTTTGGTAGTCTTGATACGGGAGTATATTCTGAGGTGGGTAAACATAGTTACAATCAGTTATTAATACACTTAATCGCATATCTCGAAAACAGTGTTCGAAAGCGTTCTAAAGCTTAAGTGGACCACAATACCATTGAACGTCTTGAACTGTTAATATCACTCTAAAAGGCTTAAACTGAAAAAACTATGCTTCTTGTGTTGGATATTGACAGAAAAACCGATATGATCCCTTTGCTCCGATTTCACAAAAAGATAATTAGTGTAAATACGTTTGTAGGTTTAACCTCTTTTTCAGTCAAAAATTGAAAAACATCAAAAAGAGATTGCTTTCTTGTTTCTACGTGCGAGTTATCATTTTGAAAAATACTCTAAGGGTTGTGAACATTCTTTAATAAGGTGTTAAACATCAAGTTAGGTAATCTTAAAATAAGTTTTTTCTATAAAAATCGGTCGTGCAAGACCCATCTAAATGTGTGGGTAATTACGTCATTTTAAGGTGTTTCGGTAAATTTGGTTCCAAGTTGTGATATTTTTCCAAAAGTTTAAGTTTTAAAGTAACTTGTTCTGAATGATCGTGTTTTGAAATACAAGTTATTAAGTGTTGGTTGTTTAATATTTCAATTTTTAATTCTGGGGTATTGGAATTTATTTTTGGGATCCAGGTTTGGGCCGAGTGTCTCCGGGGTTAAGGTTCTTAATCCGGTGTTAAGTGTTTCAGGTCTGAATCGTTCATCACAAGATGGAAGATTTGAAGAAGCTGTGTGCGTCTGGATCGTTCATCTTAAGATGGAATATTTGAAGAAGCTAAGACACCGTCTGCCGTTGCATTCCTTTGAAGAAGATCAACTGTTGGCTGATCAATACATAAAGGTCATGCAGTTCTGTGTGAAAAAAACCAGGCAGCGATTACTCGAAGCGTTAACAAAGAGAAGATCTTGAGTTTTACATTGAAGATCCCGCACTGATCAAGGGGGAGTTTGTAAATGCACTTTGGGTGATAAGTGCAGGCTCTCAAACTCAAGGGTCTTTTATGTAATTAGTTGAAACTGTTAGTTTGGTCAGGGTTTTCATGGTCAGGGCTTGGGAGTTTCCTTAGTCCGAATTTTGGTGGTTTGGTTTAATCAGAGTTTGTTTTGTATTGGGATTTGGTCCTTTCTATGTCCTGACTTTAGTAGTCAGGACTTCCCATTGTATATAAACTCTTAGTGATATGTTATACATAACTATTTCTTTTGTAGAAAGTTTGTTCTTCAAGAAAACCCTAATCGTTGTCATTGTGTGTGAATTGACGGCTACTGTGTGTGACGTCATTCATCGTATTCATCATTCTTGTTCTACACTTTCTTGATCCAATACCATACAGCAGTGATTGCTAGGTGGATTCCGCACGCCTGGTGATTGTTGTCTGAGAGAGATCCTTGGGTAGGAGAATTTACAGTTTGCCCGACATGAATCATGTAGCGATAGCATACATTCATTGTTAGATTTCTGTCAAGAAGCGACTAATGGTGCTCACCATACAAAAGGATTAGAGGATAATGTAATGCCATGCATAAAGGGTGCAGTTTATTAATGCGTTGAGGTGACCCATCCTTAAGATAGTGCTAGCAACATTACCCTCTTGCGTTGCGACACGGCTACATCTCAAACTTCGAAAGGAGGACTCGAAATATATGTAAAATACAATGCACTCAAAAGAAAACCTACCAAAAAAACAATGCTTTTTAAAACGCTAGCTGTGACACCTGTGTCACTTCAACCATCAAACAAATGCCAAACCAATGAAACATTGTATTTCATACTTGGGATTTGTAAAAATATGTGTATCGTTTGCACATATAAACTCTTGTTCGATTTTAAGCTTTAAATCGCTTTCTGGAGGGTTATACGCACTCTGATGCGTAAATATAACCAGTTTAATCCAACAAACACTCCGGAATAGTGAAATAGGCTTAACATACCTTAAATAACCTTTACATAACTTAGAAATAAGTTTTAAAGGCTTTGGTATGGCAAAAACAAGTTAATTCGCTTACAGGGACTAAACTTGACAAACTCCGAAAGTATGCCAATTTGAACTGTAACAGACATTCTGGAACATGAACATAAGTTAAACACACCTTAAATATCCTTTACATAGCTTAGAAATAGGCTTTGAGGGGTTCAGTGTGCTAAAATAAACTTTTGGGTCATTCAGGGACTAAAAGCGTCAAAAAGTGCACTAGTTTGCATTTTCGCGCATAACTTACGTTCTGAATACATCCGGACATCCAAAAATTTATGTAAGCACTAAAATAATTTATTTTAGTGTTTGGCATGAGAAAAATCCATTCTTCGCGCAATTTGGATCATTTTTCGCACTTATGCGCATTCCGTCGTAATTAAGCGAACATCGCGATCGTACGACCAAACGAACTGACATCCGGCATATTTTTTAGCATGCTTCATGTCCACAATGTTTAGGCATCCTTGTGGAGCCTTGAAAATGTCTTAACGAGCCTTAAACATGTCGGAAATGGCCTAAATACGCAACGGGGACTGAAAGGGGAACATTGGAAAATGTTTGTTGATCAGGTGGACCTTAGCGTGACACCTAGCCCCCTAGGCGTCACGCGAGGCCCCTTCTGATCAGCAAAAGTCATTTTTTTCAGCTGTTAACAGCCCTTAACCACTCCAAAGGCCAATGCCATGTGTCAAACTCTTGTGGTGGGGGCAAAATGAGCTACCACAACATTCCGACAAGTGTAGGGATGTGATCATTCCCTCTTCTCCAAGAAACGATCCTAACGGTGAACCGAAATCTATAAATACCCACCTCAACTTCACTCATTCCTCACAAGAATCTGATTTGAGGAGCTCTAAGTTGAAACCTTTGTTTCATACCTGAGCTACTTGAATCAAGATTAGCATTCGGGGACCTTTGTAAGTGTTCCTTCGTTCTTTTATTGCTTTTCGAGTCCGAAAGTCAAACTTTGTTTGACTTTCTGCATTGACCAGTTTATGGTCAATGCGAAGTTCGTTTGAACATCATAACGTGAGCATAATCACGATGGTTATAGTCCCTAGTGACTATACTTACTGATTACCATGTTATCTAGGCTCAGTGACGAGCCGTAGTTTTGGCCAAAATGCGCATTCTTGAGTGTTTTGTAACCAAACTACTCTTAGGTATCAAAACCGTTTGTTTTGATACCAAACCTGTTTTCTAAACTTAGGTAAGCATGTTTTAACATGCTTACCTCGTCACTTTTAGTTTAGTGCTTATATAGGGTCGTAAGGTAAGCGATCTAAACAATCGCTTATACTTTCGAACCCGACCCATTTGGTCGATCATTAGGATCCGACCAAACACATTAGGTGACCATAGTATATAGGGAATAACCTTCCGAGGTTATACCTTATGGTCGCTTCGTTTAAGTAGTTGTATGATAGGTAGTTTATATGCCTTAGGTAAATTACCAAAATACCCCCTTTAATGCCAAAATTCATTTTAAACACATGTAACATAACTTTTGGTATCTAAACTGATTTGGTAACAATATTAGACATGTTAAGGCATATTTTACGTATCATAGGACTAGTTAGGCGTTCCGAACGCGTTTCACGCGGACGACGCGTTAAAGTAGCATAAGCTACCTAAACGGGTCGTAATGGGTCGTAAGCACTTAGGTTAGGTTTCATTTAGTATGTAGGCTTTGTTAAAACCATATGACATGAGTCTCCATACTCGTTTGGTTTACGAACCCTCATTCTATCTAAATCCTCCGACTTAGGTCCGGTTTATTAACATAGTTACCTATATTAGTTGCCGTTTGATTCCGTGATCTCTAGCATTGCTTTGTGGTTATCTTAGGACTGCTGAGCAATCTCAAGTGAGTACATAGTTCCCCTATTTTACGGTTTTCCAAACTGTTTTGGGGTGAAGCATGTGTACCTATGTGTTACTTTCATGATTTCAAAGTATAATTGATTATACATGTTATTACTTATCCTTTGACAAACTAAATGACTATCTATGGTTTAAACACTGATTTCTCAAAGAACATAAAATAAAAATGTTGAATTGTACTTATTTTATGTTCACCAGACCGATTGTTAGTATGATATAGCGCTATAGGATTAGACACCCCATTCCTGTTGTCATGGAATGTCTGAAACCAATTTGTTTCTCCATCCAAATAGGGATTGCCTTTGTGGTATCCTTATAGTCTCAAAGGTGTAGTTTGATGCACTAGGTCTGAATGAATTCTTAAATCACACCTTTAAAGTATATTTTGATATACTCCGAAAAGTATATTTTGATATACTCTCATGTGTGGTATTGTACAGAACCAACATATAGATTTTATCAACAAACCAAAACATATTTTTAATATGTTATTTACAAATCCAAAGTATACTTTTAATATGCTACTATAAGGTTATTCGTTTAACCTTACATTATTTTACAAAGCATAACTTTTTATTTATTCAAACACTTTGCTTTGTACATTTTTACTTGTGGTTTAAGGAAATCTCATTTTACTTACCATACATAACTTTTGTTTACACATTACATGGTTTACATTTAACTTGAGTTATACAATAACATTGGACTATTGGTTTAAACATGAAAATTCTATATTGGTGGTTTGGTTTGAGTAAGTGATTTAAGTAACGAGGCGTGTGTAATATGATACAAGCATGGTGGATACGCCGCTGGTACTTCCTATATATAAGTGTTTGTATGGTATTACATATCGTAGCGTTACTTGAATCATTTCAATTTAAGACATGTAACATTTTATACAAATAACATACTTTTCACAAGACATTGTTTTACAAACAACTTATCTTATACAAACTCATTTCACATGGTTATTCATTTAACCATACATTATTCTCTTATTTACACATATCATCTGAACTTATTGTTTTTCGAATGATTTATAAAACAAAACATTTTACAAGGATCATGACTGACTTTTGTTAAACAACTCTTTCTAAACTTATAAGTCCTGAATCCTATATTCACAAAACCTATGTATCTCACAGGCATTTTTATGCTGACGTACCTATTTTTACACATGTTTCAGGTGCTGTCTTGAGATGATTGTTGATACATGCTACATTTAGGATGGACTCGTGCCTTAGAAACTTTAAAACTTGGAAGATCATAGTTGTACTTATTTGATTGTATTAAAACAATGAGTTCATTTATTCAATAAAACAGAATTTATTTATTCCATGGTTATGAAACAATGATTCTGTTACAACATTCCCCGACGTTTCCGCCACGTCTGGTTGTTCTACGTGGTCGGGGTGTGACAGAAAAGTTGGTATCAGAGCCAATGGTTATAGGGAATTAGGTTATTAGTAATGCTTTGACCTAGACTATAACCTTCCTAGGACCCCTAACACAAGTTTTCTTGTGTTTAGCTTTAAAACAATACCGTCACTTATTCTTAGGTGACAACCACAATAAGAACACAAATTTCTATCCCGCTTTGAAAACTAATCATCTGTTCTAGGATGATTTATTATATGGTTTTGAACCCTCTAAGTTTTCAAATCCCGTCAAAGTTGGTCTAAATAATGTGAACACGTGCAAACTGGAAGGGTGGGTGCCTGTACCCTGAGTTTTCTGTCTAAGGCTTGAGTGTTCGTACAAATCCACATAATCGGACCAGTCACTCTTACCTGGGAACTTTTGGGGTGAGTGTCCACTTATAGGCGAGCATGTCTTCGCGATACATTATTTTTGACCTATTTACTTTGATTGATCACCGGGGTCGTTTGTTGCTTTGTAGTAACAAACAAATGACCACTATCCTTTCTTTCATCAGATTTGTTTCATCTCATTCTTTTCGTCTAATTCTCTCATTCGTTTCCTTTCATGTTTCCTCTTTTAGAATGCCTCCTCGACGCGACAATCAGATGGCGAATGCCGAACTGGCGGAAATCATCGCACAGCAAATGGCTGCTGCCTTCCCAAATCTTTACGCTCAAATGATTCAAGCCATCAACAACAACAATGCTCCATGCAATTTCAAGAATTTTAACTCGGCTAAACCGATTAAGTTTAGTGGTTCTGAGGGAGCAACTGGGCTTCTTCAATGGATCGAGAGCATTGAGAATACTTTCCGTCACGTTCAGTGTCCTGAAAATCGCAAGGTCGAGTTTTCTTCGAGTGTATTTCAGAAGAGGGCTCTTACGTGGTGGAACGGGGTTATGAGAGACCGCGGTGCTGAGGTTGCATTAGCACAGACTTGGGCCGAGCTTAGGGCTCTTATGATGAAGGAATTCTGTCCTCGTCATGAGCTAAGGGCCCTAGAAAGGGAATTTGATGATTTGAAGCAAGACAGTGGGGAACATCGAGCCTATACTGACCGCTTTGAGGAATTGAGCTTGTTATGTCCTACTATGGTTACGCCTCTAGATAAGGCGATTGAGAAATACATTGATGGTCTTCCTGACTTAGTTCAGGATATTGTTACTGGCAGCAACCCTACTACTGTCAGACAAGCCATTGAATTGTCTGCCACTCTGACTGAATCCCATATCAGGAAGCGCAAGCTGTTTCGGAAGGGCGACTCAAGACCATCTGATAAGACTGCTCAAGTGGAACCAAAGGAAGAAAATGTTGAGGTGTCCAAGAAGAAGAAGCGCAAAGCCTCTCAAAACTACGCTGTAACTGCTCAAGACAAACAGGTTGCACCAAACCAGCCAGCACAACCTCGCAAAAGGCAAAACTATGTTGGTACCGCACCTTTGTGCAACAAGTGCAACCGTCATCATCTAGAGCAAGAGCAGTGTCACAAATGTACCCACTGTGGGCGGTTGGGATATTTATTCAATGTTTGTCGTTATGCAAATCAAGTTGCTGCAAACCCTACTGCTGTTCAAGCACGGTTTCCACCGGGGTCATATTATAACTGTGGTGACCTTACTCACTACAGAAACAATTGCCCAAGACTTGTTAACGCACCTCCAGCGCGAGGACGAGCATTTAACATCAATGAGGCAAACGGGAACAATGATGCAGCAGTGAACAATTAGTGTTTTGTATTTCCTTGGTTGTTATCTTTTGACACTTCAAGACAATTCGGTTGTTACATACATAAAGATTTGTTGTTTTTATTTCTGCAAAATTTATACGTTTGTGTGAATACTTGATGTCAACCCAAAGACAAACTACTCGTGTGGTTCTGTCACTTTATGATCACTTGTGATCTCCCCAAGAACCTTAAACACTCGTTTCTTTTAAGAAACAAAGCCAAACTCTTATTGAAAATCCCTCTATCTTTAGAGATAGATCCTTAAAAATCATTAAAGTGCCAAATGAAATCCATGGATTGGATTCCTAGTGTGCTTTAAATATCCATACCAAAAGATAACAAATTAAAGAATCAAGTTAACTAAATTTGTGCTTATGTGTTTTTCTTACATGTTTTGTGGTTGTATGTGATCCATCCAAATCCTCATAGAATCTTCCATATCTCATACGAGAGATTCTTAATAGGATATCCAAAGATACTACCTTAAATCCTTAATGGACTTCAACATTGTAGTTAAGTCCCTTGGGTTATAAAATACTATTCTATAATTGGACCTCTTGAATGGTCTGGTTAAACAGATTGATTTTGAAAATCTGATTAGAAATATCATGTGATGATATAATTAAAAAGATCCCTTAAGTGGTCTATTTAAGGAGATCGTACGACGGTCTAGTTAAGAAGATCATGTGTTGATCTAGTTAGAAAGATCGTTCGTTGATCTAATTAAAAGGACCCTTTGGTGGTCTAGTCGAGTCGCTTCATGTTTATTCAAGTGATGTTTTTTCCTACACATTATGAAATGAACTGTGCGGACTGTGCAAGGAATTACGTAATTATGGAGGCCTACATAATTATGGAATTCAGTGCACAGAAACCACAGGAAGCTTTGTCATGTGTTAAGACCTATAGTGACAAGAATAATGATACGGGAGAAGTCTTGGACCTCGACCAATGTCATTTTTTTCTCACACTCCCCAATTCTGATCTCAATCACACACCAAGTTTCCTATGATAAGACTTCATAAGAAACGTTCTTCTGTCCGTAGTTCAAAATTCCATGTTTTACTATTACAAGGAATTCACTTTGAGGGTTAACAAATTCGCTAAGAGTCCTCACATGGCCCAGAGTTTTTACTTAAGGGTTCAATGGATCTATTAGAAAGCGAAATCGTCACAGCTGTCTTCACAAGTTTCCTCTAGAATTAAATTTCGGGACGAAATTTCCTAAAGTAGGGGAGACTGTGACACCTGTGTCACTTCAACCATCAAACAAATGCCAAACCAATGAAACATTGTATTTCATACTTGGGATTTGTAAAAATATGTGTATCGTTTGCACATATAAACTCTTGTTCGATTTTAAGCTTTAAATCGCTTTCTGGAGGGTTAAACGCACTCTGATGCGTAAATATAACCAGTTTAATCCAACAAACACTCCGGAATAGTGAAATAGGCTTAACATACCTTAAATAACCTTTACATAACTTAGAAATAAGTTTTAAAGGCTTTGGTATGGCAAAAACAAGTTAATTCGCTTACAGGGACTAAACTTGACAAACTGCGAAAGTTTGCCAATTTGAACTGTAACAGACATTCTGGAACATGACCATAAGTTAAACACACCTTAAATATCCTTTACATAGCTTAGAAATAGGCTTTGAGGGGTTCGGTGTGCTAAAATAAACTTTTGGGTCATTCAGGGACTAAAAGCGTCAAAAAGTGCACTAGTTTGCATTTTCGCGCATAACTTACGTTCTGAATACATCCGGACATCCAAAAACTTATGTAAGCACTAAAATATTTTATTTTAGTGTTTGGCATGAGAAAAATCCATTCGTCGCGCAATTTGGATCATTTTTCGCACTTATGCGCATTCCGTCGTAATTAAGCGAACATCGCGATCGTACCACCAAACGAACTGACATCCGGCATATTTTTGAGCATGCTTCATGTACACAATGTTTAGGCATCCTTGTGGAGCCTTGAAAATGGCTTAACGAGCCTTAAACATGTCGGAAATGGCCTAAATACGCAACGGGGACTGAAAGGGGAACATTGGAAAATGTTTGCTGATCAGGTGGACCTTAGCGTGACACCTAGGCGTCACGCGAGGCCCCTTCTGATCAGAAAAAGTCATTTTTTTCAGCTGTTAATAGCCCTTAGCCACTCCAAAGGCCAATGCCATGTGTCAAACTCTTGTGGTGGGGGCAAAATGAGCAACCACAACATTCCGACAAGGGTAGGGATGTGATCATTCCCTCTTCTCCAAGAAACGATCCTAACGGGGAACCGAAATCTATAAATACCCACCTCAACTTCACTCATTCCTCACAAGAATCTGATTTGAGGAGCTCTAAGTTGAAACCTTCGTTTCATACCTGAGCTACTTGAATCAGGATTAGCATTCGGGGACCCTTTGTAAGTGTTCCTTCGTTCTTTTATTGCTTTTCGAGTTCGAAAGTCAAACTTTGTTTGACTTTCTGCATTGACCAGTTTATGGTCAATGCGAAGTTCGTTTGAACTTCATAACGTGAGCGTAATCACGATGGTTATAGTCCCTAGTGACTATACCTACTGATTACCACGTTATCTACGCTCAGTGACGAGCCGTAGTTTCGGCCAAAATGCGCATTCTTGCGTGTTTTGTAACCAAACTACCCTTAGGTATCAAAACCGTTTGTTTTGATACCAAACCTGTTTTCTAAACTTAGTTAAGCATGTTTTAACATGCTTAGCTCGTCACTTTTAGTTTAGTGCTTATATAGGGTCGTAAGGTAAGCGATCTAAACAATCGCTTATACTTTCGAACCCGACCCGTTTGGTCGATTATTAGGATCCGACCAAACACATTAGGTGACCATAGTATATAGGGAATAACCTTCCGAGGTTATACCTTATGGTCGCTTCGTTTAAGTAGTTGTATGATAGGTAGTTTATATGCCTTAGGTAAATTACCAAAATACCCCCTTTAATGCCAAAATTCATTTTAAACATATGTAACATAACTTTTGGTATCTAAACTGATTTGGTAACAATATTAGACATGTTAAGGCATATTTTACTTATCATAGGACTAGTTAGGCGTTCCGAACGCGTTTCACGCGAACGACGCGTTAAAGTAGCATAAGCTACCTAAACGGGTCGTAATGGGTCGTAAGCACTTAGGTTAGGTTTCATTTAGTATGTAGGCTTTGTTAAAACCATATGACATGAGTCTCCATACTCGTTTGGTTTACGAACCCTCATTCTATCTAAATCCTCCGACTTAGGTCCGGTTTATTAACATAGTTACCTATATTAGGTGCCGTTTGATTCCGTGATCTCTAGCATTGCTTGGTGGTTATCTTAGGACTGCTGAGCAATCTCAAGGGAGTACATAGTTTCCCTATTTTACTGTTTTCCAAACTGTTTTGGGGTGAAGCATGTGTACCTATGTGTTACTTTCATGATTTCAAAGTATAATTGATTATACATGTTATTACTTATCCTTTGACAAACTAAATGACTATCTATGGTTTAAACACTGATTTCTCAAAGAACATAAAATAAAAATGTTGAATTGTACTTATTTTATGTTCACCAGACCGATTGTTAGTATGATATAGCGCTATAGGATTAGACACCCCATTCCTGTTGTCATGGAATGTCTGAAACCAATTTGTTTCTCCATCCAAATAGGGATTGCCTTTGTGGTATCCTTATAGTCTCAAAGGTGTAGTTTGATGCACTAGGTCTGAATGAATTCTTAAATCACACCTTTAAAGTATATTTTGATATACTCCGAAAAGTATATTTTGATATACTCTCATGTGTGGTATTGTACAGAACCAACATATAGATTTTATCAACAAACCAAACCATATTTTTAATATGTTATTTACAAATCCAAAGTATACTTTTAATATGCTACTATAAGGTTATTCGTTTAACCTTACATTATTTTACAAAGCATAACTTTTGATTTATTCAAACACTTTGCTTTGTACATTTTTACTTGTGGTTTAAGGAAATCTCATTTTACTTACCATACATAACTTTTGTTTACACATTACATGGTTTACATTTAACTTGAGTTATACAATAACATTGGACTATTGGTTTAAACATGAAAATTCTATATTGGTGGTTTGGTTTGAGTAAGTGATTTAAGTAACGAGGCGTGTGTAATATGATACAAGCATGGTGGATACGCCGCTGGTACTTCCTATATATAAGTGTTTGTATGGTATTACATATCGTAGCGTTACTTGAATCATTTCAATTTAAGACATGTAACATTTTATACAAATAACATACTTTTCACAAGACATTGTTTTACAAACAACTTATCTTATACAAACTCATTTCATATGGTTATTCATTTAACCATACATTATTCTCTTATTTACACATATCATCTGAACTTATTGTTTTTCGAATGATTTATAAAACAAAACATTTTACAAGGATCATGACTGACTTTTGTTAATCAACTCTTTCTAAACTTATAAGTCATGAATCCTATATTCACAAAACCTATGTATCTCACAGGCATTTTTATGCTGACGTACCTATTTTTACACATGTTTCAGGTGCTGTCTTGAGATGATTGTTGATACATGCTACATTTAGGATGGACTCGTGCCTTAGCAACTTTAAAACTTGGAAGATCATAGTTGTACTTATTTGATTGTATTAAAACAATGAGTTCATTTATTCAATAAAACAGAATTTATTTATTCCATGGTTATGAAACAATGATTCTGTTACAACACTCCCCGACGTTTCCGCCACGTCTGGTTGTTCTACGTGGTCGGGGTGTGACACTAGCCCTATAGCCATGGCCGTGTTAAAGGAAATTTGTGTAAAACACAATGCACTCAAAAGAAGGAATGAAGTTTTTCATTAATTCGTAACTCCTAAAATTCCATGTAGATATAACCAAGTTAGTGAAAAAGTATAAAAACCTTAGATACGCTAAAGGTTGGAGGGACCAAACGTGAGATTTTTCAATGATTAGTAATGTTGTAAAGTGTTTATAAGGTTATAGGAAAAACACCAAGGTTAAAACTTTGTACTATATGAGGGTTTAGGCCAAACGCCAATGTAAAAAACAATGAGAAACCGAAACTTGCTAAAACCAGATGCATAAATGCAAACACAGTTCCTTAAACCCCACACAAATATAACCAACTCAGTGAAAATGCTAATTGTAAAAGTTGAAGGGTTAAGGAAGCAAATTATAAAAGTTGAAAAGAGACAAATTAAAAGTTTTAATTGTGAAAGTGGAGGGGTGTTGGTGGGAAATCTCACTGGCATTTAATTTTTTATTCCTTTTGATATGATAAGATATCATATTAAATGCTATGATACGATTGGTTAGATACAATGTGATATGATATATATCTCTACACATAACATTATATCATATTATCAATACTTCCTAGACGAGTATTATAAACAAAAAGCCATTGACCATCCAAAAAACCAAAAATGAAAAACTTTATTTTTAGTTTTTGTTAGATAACCTAACAGCTTATTCCTATATTAAATAAAAGAGTAAATTACTTACTAAATCACCGTGTTTAAGTAGTTTTAAGTTTAACCACTTATATACAATCAAAAAGTTTAAAGCTCTGAGTTCTTAACCGCTCATATTTTATAACGGGACGATCACCATGAAATCGAAAAGATAAAAAAAAAATTTCTTTTTCAATTTGTCACCAAGAGATTAATTAGAACTCCACCAGGTTTTTTTTTTAATATTTTTTTTCTTTTAGTATATTTTCAAAAAATCTTATTTTGATGTCTTAGTGTATTTATTGATTTTATTAGATAATTGCAAGTGTTCGTTATTTATTAATTATTTGAAGTTTTTTATTTTGGTATTAACGATCAATTCGTCTTCAATCTAAAAGACTAGGTTGGACTGTGCCAAACTAAAATTTCCGATTCTTGAAGAACACCATCCATGGGAGTCCAAAAACCACGTCAACAAACCGCATTGTCAGGTCCACAACCACTCGTAGTTGCATATTGTTATTATTTTTGTCGAGCCACACATCGGTTCATGACCACACAATATCACCAAATGAGTCAACCAATTGTTCACCTAAGCTTTTAGGGCGAGTGTTCGGATGAAAGTGTTAACTGCTCTACGTTCACGCTCGGTTGAACTCAGACTAAACCACGTGAACAGTTTCCGTCTAAATTCTTTCGTGATGTGCCCTTCACACTCAAGCTTCCGGAACACCACACTATTCATAGTTCGGATCCAAGTTACCAGGTCCTTCCCTGTTGGTAGGGGTGCTAAACGGGTCGTGTTCGCGGGTTGGCGGGTTCAACCCGACCCGAACCCGAAAATTTTACACGAACCCGAACCCGACCCGAACCCGAAAATCGTATCATACATATGAACCCGAACACGACCCGAAGTTTCGTGGGTTGACCCGAACACGACCCGTTTAACCCGAATTTTTTAATTTTTTTTTCTGAAATTAATATATTAAAATTAATATTTAATTAAAAAACACAAATATATATAATAATATCATATTTAAATTATAAATCTATGTTAATTTTCTCTTTTTAAGTTATAATCATGGCATAAAATACACGCCCCATTTAATTTATGATATAAAATATATTGTAAAAAAATATAATATAGTATAAATGTGTTAAACGGGTCAACCCGCCAACCCGACCAGGTTGACCCGAACCCAACCCGTTAACCTAAACGGGTTCGCGGGTTCAACGTGAAACTGACCCGAACCCGTTTAGACTAAACCTAAACCCGCGAATTTCGTGTTACACTACTAGAAAAAAGGGTATTTGCTATGAAATATTCGGTCACAAAACGGTAGCAATTTCCTTGTTGTCACCATTTTGCCACCGAAAATGCGGTGACAAAAACATCCGTGTCAATTGCCCTAATGCCACCAAATAGTGACCATTTTTATATTTTGCTACCAAATTTTTGCCACCACAAAACTGGTCAAAATTATTTGCCACCGCTACATGTTTGCTACGCTCCACCTTATTTTGCTACCGTGTTGTGACGATTTTTTTGCCACCGCTTTGATACCATTTAGCCACCGATATTGCCACCATTTCTACCGTGTTGTGATGAGTTTTTTGCCACCGCTTTGATACCATTTAGCCACCGATATTGCCACCCTTTTTGCCACCTATGTTGTGACGAGTTTTTTGAGTTTTTTGCCACCGCTTTGATACCATTTAGCCACCGATATTGCCACCATTTTTGCTACCTATGTTGTGACGAGTTTTTTTGCTACTCCCACCATTTTGCCACCATTTTGCCACCGTTTTAATACCATTTAGCCACCATTTTTGACACCAACGACACGATTTAGCCACCATTTAATACCATTTAGCCACCATTTTTTGACACCACCATTTATTTGCAACGGAGTTGTTTGGTGGATTTCTCCCTGCTATTTCATCAAAATTACCTATCAATAAAACTCCAAAATATATATAAAAAGTCTAATAGAATAACAAAATCCCAAAGTTATATAAAACATCTCTGTTTCAAAAGCATATAAAACATTCTAATAAAAATACCAACTAAAACATAAAACAATCAAAAGTATCCTAATATGATAAACATCGAAACATTCGAAACCAAGTGTTTATAGCCTATTTTCGAACTGTAGCCGTTAACATAGCTTCAATTTGTGACATCCTCTCGAGCAGAGCATCTTTATCCGCTTTATCTTTTTCTTTTTCAGCCAACAACGTTGCAATAATTCCATCTAACCTTTCTTTTTCTTCATCATTATCCTTAACGAGCTCCTTGATAATTAAGTTCAACTTTTCAATCTACAAAACAACCAAGGAATAGAATCAAGAAGTCAGAACTAACAAAAGTAATAACGGGTCAAGTTGGTTGCAAAGAAAACATAATACAATTGTGAGCTACATTTTAAATGTTTACATATTTAGAAGGAAATTATACCTAATTTCAAAAGGAAATTTTTGTATGAAACAACCCGTAGATAAAGTGTAATCAAATCAATATGAAATTCCTCAATATGAATTACTAATGTATGTGATTCCACTTATGCCAAAGAGCAAACAATTTTATTTATATTTCTAAAAACTATTAGTCTAAAAGGATTAAACATACCTCAGGGTATTCTCATTTATCTTTAGGTTAAGACTGTAGGGTATAGTGGGGCTTGGGTTGGGCATTGGTTGACACGTGAAATGGGAAAAAAAAACCACGCCCATGGGGTATGGTGGGGCTTGGGTTGGGGGCATGAATTGACACATGGCCATTGAGAGCCCGCCATGTCACCTTGCTAGCCCGCCCCACGCCCGGCTTCAAACCCACGCCCAAACTCAAGCCCCAACCCAAGCCCCATACCCCATGGCCCATACCCCATGGCCTAATAAACATCAAACAAACACACACCTCACACCTACATCCATCCATCCTCCCACACACAGAGTAGCCTTTCCTGGTTACACTCCACTACCCATTGTTTTTATTACCTAAAAAAACAAAAGAAACCCCCCTACCTTTCAAATCCACACTTTATTTTCTATTTTGTTCAACAACAATCAAGAAAGAGATAAAACCTACACAAATCTCAAACCACTAAAACACCCTTTTCATCTCTCGTTTTCTTCTTCCTCTTTTGCTCACAATTTTTCATTTTTATGGAGTAAATTTTGGGCCTTTTCTCATTTCTCTTGTTCAAGATTCATCTTTTTCACCAATCATGAAATACCCATTTGGATTCAAGTATTCTTATAGAAACCCATGAAGCCTCTGCCCTAATTAAAGTAAATTTTCTTGAAAATTTATTATTATTCAAAGTGTTGTATGTGTCACAATTGTCTATTCTTTTAGTTTCCGATTGGTGTGTTCTTTAGATTTGAGGTTGCTTTTCTTGATGTTTGATTGATAGCTCTATCTGCTCTTAGTACTTTACCTAACTTTTATTATTATTTTTTTTAAAGTTGGTGTGGATATGTTCATCTGGGTAAAAATCTTGTAAAAATTAATTTATATAATAAATTTTGATGTGGGTATCTTATCTTGTTCATCTTTCTTGATTTCTTCACAGCAAGAAAACAGATTTAAGTGTCTAAAAATTATATTTTTCTGATAGTGGTGGATTCTTGTGTCTTGACAGTGACTCTGCCTTGCAGTTTCTTTCTTCATCATTGTAAAGAATATGCCTTTAAATATCTTTGTGTGCTATATGGATAAAGTATCTGCTTCCTTGATTCAACCCCATTTTCCCCTTTTGATACATGCAAATCATCCATTTTCAAGATCTCACCTTTGATAAATATCCTTATCTGGGTCTGTATTTTTAGATTGTTTATATTAATTTAAATTGAAATAGATGTGATATTGGTTTTTTAACACTCAAATTTGTTGATTTTATTGGTAATTTTGCTAATTTTTTTTTCTATTTGATTTTAGGATATTAGCTGGTTTTGATCTTCATTTGGTTTCAGGTGAGTTGTTTTCTGTTTTATCTGTTAATTTCATTTAAAAATAAAAATAAATAAATAAATAAAAACAAAAGAAAATGAAGCTATTTTGAGTTTATTTGACCTTTTGACCTGCTCTGATTCTGTTTGTTTATCAGGTTTGTTAGATTGTTGTTGATCATGAAGGGGGAAACATCATGGGTTAGTCATTTTCTTGATGAAGTTCCTAAAGACAACGGGTTCGATTCGTTTTCCGACATTGATGATGAGGGTAACAAGGACAAACACACACCTCACACCTACAGACCTAGAGACTGTGGTTATGAAATATGATAATAGTATATTACATAGAGGTGTAGTGGGTCGTGGGTCTGATATATTTTTTTTGGCTTGACTGTTGGGTTGCAGAGGAGCCTTTGGCAACTCACTTTCCTGCTTTATTTGCCTTGGAAAGGAATAAATTTGCAGCGGTTTCTGAGCAGGTCGATCCAGGTGGGGCGGGTTGGAAATGGGACTGGAAAAGGTGTGTAGGGGCTGGTGTGGAAAGGGCGGAGCTGCAACAGTTAGATAACATGATTTTGCCGCCTATGTTGTCGGATGCTAAGGACCGTTGGATCTGGGCATTGGATGGGCTTGGTAAATTCACTGTTGCCAGCCTAAAGAAGTTGCTACAGGATAACCGGTTCGAGCCGGCGCCTTATGTCATAAAACGAAACAACTGGGTCCCTAGAAAAGTGGATATACTAGCTTGGCGAGCCGAGTTGGACAGGATCCCAACAAGGTGTGCATTGATCCGAAGGAATATAAACGTCACGTCTAATCTTTGTCCGTTATGTAGCGAATATCCAGAAACGGTAGAACATCTATTTATATCCTGCGAATTTGCACAGATGGTTTGGAATGTGGTGTCACAATGGTGTAAGCTCGGTCCCGTTTTCACCTTTGGTATGAGAGATATTTTGGATGGTCACTCCTATGTTAGTGGGTTGCCAAAATTGAAGAAGGCCTTTCATGCCGTATGCCTTACGACACTGTGGTGCATTTGGAAGAGTCGGAATGAACTGGTTTTTCAACAAAAACACAGTTCCCTGCAGAAAGTGGTTGGGGATATAAAGGCCTTAAACCTACTGTGGGTAAGAGCAAGATCAAAACAGTATAGTTTGACTTGGGATGTTTGGAGTGGCTTCAACTTATCTAGTGTGGGATGGTAGTTTGCATTTGAATACTATGATGCTGTTTATCTGTGGGTGTATAATATGTACATTTGGTGTATGTTAGTTTCCCGCTAGCTAGGTTGGAATAAAAATTTTCGTTGGCCGTTCAAAAAAAAGTATATTACATAGATATGTGTTTGAAGCTTGTATTGATCATGTTTCTGACCTACATGTGCGTTTCCTGTAGACCTGGCAAACAGGTTTTCTAATATTGGAATAATAACTTTATTATTTTCTTCTAGCCTCCCATATCATTGATAACAACAATCAAAAACAAAAGAAAACAAAAGAATAAATTGAAGTGATGAAATTGCTAAAGAAGGAAGTTAAGTCAAGATTCAAACGTACCTTCCGTCCGTCCGTCACCGGCGAATGATTAATCAAAACTTCAGTTGAGAGATTGAGAGATGATCCGTAATGGTGGATTGGAGGAATTCTACAATTGTGGAGGAATACCACAAACGGCAATTGCTAACTATTAGTCCAAAAATTATGGAAATATTAAACCCTAAATGATCCTCCTAATTTTTTTACTTGTAGCCCGCCTATTTTTTTCCTTTTAGCCCGCTAATTTTTTTTATCAATATTGTGACTACAAAAGACGGTGACAAAGTAGCGGTCCCAAATCAATCACAAACCCACCAAGGTTTTTATTTTTTTATTTATTTGCCACCATTTTGTGACCTTACCATATTATTAGACATTTTTTTTATTTCAAATGGGGATTTCCCACTGAATTGGGACCGTAATTATAGTCAATAGCAGATTTTGCTACTAATAAGAGATCGGTCAAAAAATGGTCACAAATTTTGAAACCAATTTTTTTGGTCACAAATTCTGGTGGCAATTGCTCAATTTTCTAGTAGTGTTAGGTTCGTGTCGGGTTTTCAGGTCGTGTCAGAAATTCACACCCCTACCTGTGGGCCAGAAAGGGTGTGATACGTACAAATGTACTATCAAAATCATGGGCCTCCGTACTAGCTGGCCTCTTTCTTGACATCCCAGCCTGGGAGTTAACAGCTGCCACTTCCACATTAGGCCTATGTAGGGCCGAATTTTCTGCTTCATCCCTAGGGATATCATTTGGAGCAGCTTCGTCATCCACATCAGGAACTATGACGATATTCGTGTCCAGCCCGTTTGACGTAGATGGTGACCCGTCAGCTTTCGAAGTGTTACTTGACCAAATGACATGGCCCACTCAATTCTGGACCTGATATATCATCCAAGCCTCTTCCATCTTCAACCCAAGTTAGTTGTTGCAGTTTCCCAGAGTCTCGGGCTTTAAGTATAGAGTCTGGTTCAGCATCTTTGGCACCAGATGTTCCTTTAATTTGAGGAACAGAGCCTTCTGCATGGGGAAAAATAAAACATGCATAAGAATTGAAGGGTCAATTCGGGTCATGTAACAGAAAAAACTAGCTAGCAGACGCACAGGTCACCTAAATCATTTTGCTCAAAAAAACAAATTATTATATTGGAACAGTAAGGTTTTTGTAATCTTAATTGATGTACTAATGATTTAGAGTGTGCCTATTGGCACACTAAAGTGCCTATTGGCACACCAAACCCTAGCAAAATTAGGGTTTATCTACGCTGCGTATTGGTCAATACGCAGCGTATAGGGTTACCCTTATCCGCTGCTTATTGACCAATACGGAGCGTAGATAGACCATAGATCTCAGTGTCTGATTACCAATCATTGCACAGAAAACAATGTCCCATACGCTGCGTATTGGTCAATACGCAGCATATATAAAACTGATGCAAATTTGGGGTCATTTTGGTAGGTTTGAAGTGTCAAGTTTTTGCCAGGTTTGTATACGCTGCGTATTGACCAATACGAAGCGTATAACCAGGGACCTTTTTTGTAAATTTAGGAAACTTCAGGGACGATATTTGTCAGTTTTCAAAAACTTAGGGACCATTTTGTAAATTTTCGAAAAACCAGGGACCATTTGTGTAAATTTATGAAATATCAGGGACCATTTTTGTAAATATATCAAAAAAGCAGGGACCATTTGTGTAAATTTAAGAAATCTTAGGATAAAAAAAGGGGAAAAAGGGGGTCTTCATTTAAGAACCGGCCCTTGCAAGACTCGAACATCTGTTTTGGGTTCCTGTCGGGTGTCGTAAATGAATCGGTGGTCATGCAGCAGGCTTTCCAGTGCCTGAATAGGATTCTTTCCGTCCGTTATTGTCGCTCTAATTTTTTGTACCGCATTTTGCACGTCTTTCTGAACGTGCAGGCTGTCGGGGAACTGCTTTCTTAGGGTTTGAAATATGATACGTGGCTCCATGTTTTGAGCAGTTAGCTGCTCCACTAGCTTGTATTCGGCTTTAGTAAATCTACGCACAAAAGCGTGGCCCAACAGACTCGTCGTAGGTTCATGGTTATGGTTCGCACAGTCCACTTTTAACTCCCACGTGTCATTCGTCACGTCCCGGATGGCGAGTAATGAAAATGGGCAACCGATTTTTTTGCTACCAGCTTTCCTAACTGTTGCTTTACTACGGTGCTCACCACTACGGTCGCACACAAGCCATACCATCCCAGTAGTACCGCCAATATTTTTTGATCGGCGGGTAACAATTACGTAACCACACTCCTTTCCCGTTTCTTGTACCAAATTCTTCAAATCAGTTAGAGACATGAAACGCTAAAAAAAAGTTACGTTAATAATAATAATAATAATAATAATAATAATAATAATAATAATAATAATAATAATAATAATAATAATAACAATAATAACAATAATAACAATAATAACAATAACAATAATAACAATAATAACAATAATAATAACAATAATAACAATAATAACAATAATAATAATAACAATAATAATAATAATGTGATACCTCCTTTATTTGAAACGGATTGCCCGGGGTAGATGGTTCATAAAGTGATGTATCGTATCCACTGTATCCACCTTGACCCACGTATCCACTGTAACCACCTTCACCCCCATATCTATCGTATCCACCTTTGTAGGTCCCTCTCGGAGGTTGAGATTAAACCTAATCCTTGTTATGTCAAACACACTAGCGAGTGCGGAATCCAAGCTAGCATGCAAACCGAGATAGAACAAGCACAAACACAAGACACACCAACAAAATTCACCGATTAACACCACTTGTATTAATGCGTATGAAAGGTTCCGTTACAAGCACAAGGTTTACAAATCTATTTTGCAAACTCTCTAAGTGTGTGTGTGTGTGTTGACAGAATGCTCTCAGCAGAATGCTCTCCTTTTGTCTATCTTTCTAAGTGTTTCAAATGAAGCTCTACTGAAATGAACACAACACATGGGTATTTATACCCGAATACAGCAGGTCTGGTCGAAGGATCATGCAGACTGGTCGAACGATCATCTGTCGACCAGTAACAGCTCGAACGATCAACATGTACCACGAAAGATGTGATCTTTCGTGGTCCATCCATCGAAGGTCCATCTTTCGAGCTCATCATCATCGAAGGATATAAGTGATCCTTCGATGACACATCCTTCGACCCAACACCTTACAAACACAATGTTGACTGTTTGGCCAAGTCAAACCAGGAGGATGGTTGACTTGGTCAAACTTACATGACTAATATAGACATCGTTTCGTATACAGACAAAGTACAGACACAAGTGCATCAACAAACTCCCCCTTGGCTGTATCTTTGTCTCTATCTTCATTCTTGTAAGTCTCTCGTGTCTTCAAGTCTTCAATGTCGGAGGATCTTCAAAGTCTTCACGTCTTGAAAGCAGAAAGTGTACCCACAAACTCCCTGTTTTATGTAGGAAGTGTGTTGACAAACTCCCCCTTAACATAAGCTCCCCCTTGAGTTATGCTCGTGAAAGTCTTTATCTTTATGAAGTGAGATCCTTGTGGTATTGATGATGGTCAGCGGCAACTTGATCATCTTCAACACTTGAGTGCCTTCACGTCGTGTCTTCATTCCGAGGCGTTGTCATCGACCATGTTCTCCTTGCCTTTAGAATCTGCACATGCAAGAAATCTAAACGCGTAATGAGAACAACTGCTTGGAATATCATAAGCAAACGACACACATGTGACCATTGTTCAATCAAACACCGTCCGACAGTTTGAAAGTTTAATAAATTTATCAAATTCAGTTTTTAACTTTCAAAACTTGCAAATTTCGACCGTTTATGAAGATTTAGTCGTTTCGGTTTTCGTTCAGGTTTCAGGTAACGAAGACTCGAGATCCAACACCGTACGATCGAAAATAAAATAAAATAGAAATAAAATCTTTTTGGCTTTTATAAAGTTTAAATTAAAACACACCTAAAATCTTTTTGGTATTTTGAATATTTCAAATGTAAAGACTGAAAGCAGTAAATAAATATATACAAGGATGCAGAAAATGAAAGCATTAAATAAATATATACAAACATTCTTTTTGCGAGTTTCGAGGGTAAGAGAATCATATCAGTGTACGGTCATGCCAAAACGCTCTTGTTGTTCTTTTAGTTAACATTAAGATAAGCATCCTATAACAATTATCGGTATTGTTGTCCACTTAAGCTCAACTTATCATTTGTAATCATGGCGAGGGGATACGTTAAGGTATGATTTATACTTACCGACCGGTGTTCATCCACATCACGACACATTCCCGTATCAAGGTATGCACGAGGGTTCATCTTACCGGTGAGTATACCGATTATCATCTGTTTGACCGTATATGATGTGAGAAACTCACTTATTTTGATTTGAAAACAAGCCCTATGTGATAGAATCACTTATTGATGAGGAACTTGATTTTCATATGCATGAGGGCACAGGAGCAAGTCCGTGAACAGGTCAGTACTTTCGTACAGCAGAGAGACGAACTTGACTCCCGGAAAGAATTTGTGATATATTATCACTTATTTTGTTTGGACATGTGATTGTTTATCACTTATTGAGGTCGTATGCAGTATGTACATGTATGTATGGTATCATGGAAGATCTAGACTTGCGTCCCCGTTATTTTTCGGTAAAAGATACAACCATGATACCCAGATGATAAGCAGCATAAAGACCGAATATCTCAGAACCTCGGCAATCTCTCAAACGAAATTTCGGTACTAAGACCATATGCCAATGAATGGTTCCCACCTGGTCTTCAGTCGATTTAAGTTTATATCACCCTGCACACTTTAAAATGATTGTGAGCCTACCGATACATCTTATATAGAGCTGCTTATTGCTTTTCATTTAAGGTTTAAAGAGGTTTAGACAGACCACTGATGTACTATCATTTTCTCTTTTGCTCGCCAGGAAACTCATTTTTGTTTTTCTATTGTTTTTGTGCTTTTGAAATTTTTCGATGTTTTTGGATTTTTCAAATTTTGGATTTACTCCCCCTAAAACCAATAAACTAAGACAAATTTAAAAACACAAAGGTATTTACAAAAATGACTTTCCGATGTTGGATTACTCTTGCTTGACCTTAATGCCGTTTACCAATAATAAAAAGTCAAATCTTGATTTGTCAAATGCTTTGGTAAAAAGGTCGGCACGTTGGTCATCGGTGTGGATATAAGCAACATCGATTAGCCTTTTCTCAAAGCAATCACGTATGAAGTGATACTTAATGTCGATGTGCTTAGTCTTTGAATGCTGCACAGGATTTTTAGTGATCTGTAAAGCAGCAGAATTATCAACGTAAATAGGAGTAGTTAGGAATTCAAAACCGTAGTCGCGCATTTGTTGTTGGATCCACAGGACTTGGGAGCAACAACTTGAGGCAGCAATGTATTCAGCTTCGCATGTTGATGTAGCGACGCACGTCTGCTTCTTGCACTGCCATGTGACTAGGCGATTTCCCAAAAACTGACATCCAGCCGTTGTGGATTTACCGTCGATTTTGCATCCGCCAAAATCAGAATCACTGAATGCGATTAAGTCAAAGTTATTATCCCTAGGGTACCACAGACCGATGTCAGGGCAACCCTTCAAATAACGAAAAATCCTTTTTACAGCTGCAAGATGTGAGGCCTTCGGGTTGACTTGATATCTGGCAAGCAGGCACGTTGGGTACATAATATCTGGTCTTGATGCTGTGAGGTACATAAGAGATCCGATCATCGCGCGATAGTATGAGGGGCTAACATCTTGACCCTTCAAGTCTGGAGTAATTCCGTGATTTTGCGGCAATGGGGTACCAATGGGCGTTGCATCAGACATCTGGAACCGGCTCAAGATGTCACCAACATATTTAGTCTGATGGATGAATATCCCAGACTCTGTTTGTTGTACTTGTAGGCCCAAAAAGAAAGTCATTTCCCCCATAGCACTCATCTCGAATTTATCCTGCATTACACGCTCGAAATCCCTACACAAAACATCATTAGTAGAACCAAAAATAATATCATCAACGTATACCTGTACCAGTAGAAGATCTCCATCTTGTTCTTTGATGAAAAGAGTACAATCGATAAGACCTCTGCGAAATCCATTCTCCAGCAAATAATTAGATAAGGTTGCGTACCAAGCTCGCGGTGCTTGATGAAGACCATAGAGAGCTTTGTTGAGCAACCAAACCCGATCGGGATGGATAGGATCTTCAAAACCTGGAGGCTGTTCGACGTACACCTCTTCTTCAACCACACCATGTAAGAATGCACTTTTCACGTCCATCTGGTATACCTTGAAACCCTTGAATGAGGCATAAGCCAGAAAGATCCGAATGGCTTCTAGACGTGCAACAGGTGCATACACTTCGTTGTAGTCGATCCCTTCTATCTGACGAAAACCTTGAACGACTAGCCTTGCTTTGTTGCGAATAACGATTCCACGGTCATCCTTTTTGCATTTGAACACCCAACGGGTACCAATCTTCTTGTAACCAGCAGGTTTCTCTACGAGTTTCCAGACACCAAGCTTCTGGAATTGTTGCAGTTCTTCCTGCATCGCTTCAACCCAAGAGCTATCTTTCAAAGCATCTTTCCAAGTTCTTGGTTCTTCCTGTGAAACATAACACGCGAAAGACCAATCATTTTGTTGACCAGATTCTCGGATAGTTGCATACAAGCCTGCATTGTTGTTGTTTCGCAACATGTTTCTTGTTTGAACGCCACTTTGCACATTTCCGAGGATGTTTTGTTGAGGATGGGTATTATGAATCCTTGTCTCTGGATTATCTTGAACTGGAATATTTGTACCCAGATTGTTGAGATTGAGATCAACAACCAATTCAATGCCTGGAATTGACGAAGAGGATGATGCAGTAGCTTCAGCCGTTCCAGGGACGCCCACAGGAGAAGTACCCTCTGAAGTACCATGAACTGCTGTTATTGGAACTCCTTGATCTGCATCTAGGAATTCATCATCCTCTGAAGATTCGTTCAATTCGGTAGCATCGTGAAAATCCTCATTGTCGAGAGCATTATTGTTCACTGAAGATGGTTCTTGATTGACGATAATGGGACGAACCAAAGGTGAATCTGTTGCATTGTCACTCTCGAAAAACATCCTTGCAGCAGCATTTTCTTCAACTGCTTCAACATTGATCGAATTGAAAAAGTCATCGTACTCAAACATCCAAGGCTGTCCAGGATTTTTGACTGGTAAAGTGTGACTTTGTACTCTGACTTCAGACCATTCCTCGACCCTTTTAGTCTCTAGATTCCAGACTCTTAAGTTCGGGGTGGAATACCCAAGAAAGTATCCTTCAATTGCACTTGCCCCAAACTTTCCATTAGGATCGATAATTGTGCATGGAGCTCCAAACGGTTCAAGATAAGACAAATCTGGTTTCCGTTTGTTGATAAGCTCAAAGCAGGTCTTGTTGTGCCTTTTGACTGTAAGGACTCGGTTCAACGTATAACATGCAGTGGACACAGCTTCAGTCCAGAAGGGAATCGGCAAATGTGACTCTACCAACATTGTCCTAGCAGTCTCGATCAATGTGCGGTTTTTACGTTCAGCGACGCCATTCTGTTGAGGAGTATAAGCTGCACTAAATTCGTGAAGAATACCTTTTGAAGTGCAAAACTCCGCCATGGCATGATTTTTAAATTCAGTACCATTGTCGCTGCGTATCCGCCTAACCTTCAACTTATAAAGATTCTCAATCTGAATGATCAAGTTTTTGATAATACCGAAGGTTTCACTCTTATGTGCCATGAACGCCACCCAAGAAAATCTTGAATAATCATCAGTTATCACGAGGCAATATTGATCATTCCTAATACTTTTGTGCTTGACAGGACCGAACAAATCCATGTGCAAACGTTCAAGAGGAACAGCCACCGTGTTGACTTTCTTTGTAGGATGTCGCTTCTTCGTTTGTTTTCCTTTCTGGCACGAGACACAGATGTCTTGAAGATGGAAGTTTTTAAGAGGAACACCATTCACTAATTCATTTGACACCAAATGATTCATTTTGCGTAAGTGAATGTGCCAAGAGATTGAGTCTTTTTCTGTGGCTTTGGAAACGAAACAGGTTGCTTGTGCAGACGTAGTAATAGCTTGGCTCATATCAAGGACATACAGATCGTTTATCCTTGGAGCCGACAAGAGAATCCATTCTTTTGGAATTTTGAAGCCGGGTTTCAGCACATAACATCCATTTGCATCAAAGTGTACTGAAAACTGCTTATCACAAATTTGAGAAACACTAAGAAGATTGTGATCAAGTTGTTGTACGAAGTTGATCTTGTCAAAACTCACAACCCCGTTGGAAATCATTCCTTCACCCGTAATATATCCGCCCTTATCTCTAGCAAAAGCAACATAACCTCCTCTAATAGATTTGACGTCGTAGAGAAGCTTCATGTCGCCTGTCATGTGCCTGGATGCCCCACTATCAACAATCCAATGACTACTGATAGTTCCTCCTGGAACACCCTGCACATGAACTCACACAGTTAGTTGGAGATGGGGACCCAAGCCATTGTGGTCTTGGGTCTTCCATTTTCATCAATCACAATAACCTCTATTCTTTGATGATTCGAGAATTGAGATGGTCCCCCTGAATTTTTAACCGTTTTTGGTTTCCAGGTCTGTTTTGTTATACCAGTGTTATTCTTTAAAACCTTAACTTCATGGTTGTCTGAAGTTTTTAAATTGTTTGGTTTGACAGAAACAGATGGTTTGTTAGCCACATCGGTTTTAATTGCCTTTTCAATTTTCTTGACCTGTTGGCGTTTCTGTTTCTTTTCCCTTTCTTTTACAAGGCGGGGATCTTGTTTTACAGAAACAGATCGTTTGCGGTCAATTTTGTCACGGGGATCATCTTCTTTTGCTTTCAACTTATGAAGATACGGGCAATTTCGAATGATATGCCCAATTGTACCACATTCAAAACATGATCTTCGTTCAACAAACCCCGAAGTATCATGTGGTCGTTTTGCCGATGATGAACTTTGTGATCCCGAGGTACTAGGTTTTGAACTACTTGGTTCATTCCTTTTCATCACTGTTGCTTTCTTGACAAAATCTAAGTTAGATTGATTTTGAAATGTTTCAATTTTGTCCGTTCCCTTAGATTTCACAAAGTTCACATTCTTTTTCTTCTTCTGATTCGGCTTCCTTTGAGTTTGAGTCGGTGCTTTACCTTTTGGTTTGGCATGATTTTGCTGTTTTTGCACTGTTGGTAATTTTTGATTGCCAAACTGTTTTCGAACTTCGGCCTTTGGGATAGGAGGGCACTGTGTTACTGTAACACGTGATCCTGTCTTTCCCAAAAACTTACTTGTTGAATTTTCAAAGACTTTACAGATTAATGATTGATTAACATTTTTAATAGGAAAATCTTTGTCTGAATAGACTTTATCATCACCAACAAGAGTGTACAGCAAATCCACACTCTCCGACTCTTTGACAGATGTGGACTCGGTTGGAACAGTCTTAGCAGGTTTTGCGGGAGGATCACATAGAATATGATTCTCAAGAGGTATGTCCTCTTCTTTGATTACCGCATCAGACTTTTCCGAATCAGTATCATCGGATTCATCATCAGAAGAATCAGTATCCTCAATCACAACTGTAGGATCCTGATTCTGTTCAGCAGAGGACACACATGTATCTGCTGACACATCTGAATCTGATGATACTTCTTTCTTGTATCCGAGACCTGTTGCACATTCTGCTGCAAATTCCTTAACATCTAGAGGAACAGATGGTTCAAAATGAGTTCTATACTCCTCATCGGGCAGTGCATCATAATTGTGTCTGACAGGTGGTGGACATTGCTTATATCCAATGCATGTGACATCCTTTTTCTCTTTCTGCACATCAATGATGTGATCCAACACATAGCTAGAGCTTAAATAGCTATCTAACTTGAGTCGGATCGCCTCACTTTCTGTTTTAACACAGGCCATTTCCTTTTGCATTACCTCAAGGCGAGTTATATACAAGTTAATGTCAGTTTGTTTTCTGGAAACCATTTTTGTTAACTCGATTTTATCTTTCTTTAATTTTTCAATCATCGATTTAAACTCTTTTTCATGGTTCTCATAAAACATGTTGGCTTCAGTGCATTTTGAAAGATCAACAGTCAATTTCTGATTATGAATGAATGTCACATCATATTTCTCTTGCAAAGCCTCGTGTTTGCCTTGCAATTCACACCACTTATCATTCAATGACACATGTTTGTCTTGCAAGTCAAACAAACTAGCTTGTAAAGCATCATGTTTGCCTTGCAACTCAGACATGTTTGTATCCAAATCAGCACATCTCACACGCAAACTATCACAGTTATCACAACTAACAGAAGTGGGTTCATCGACACATACCTCACTTGATGAACAGTCGACATTAGCCATAAAGGCTGAATGGAGAGAAGACGAAGAATAAGCAGCTTGATCCACCAAAATAGATCTTCTTTGAATTCCTGCTGCAGCTTCATCCAAAAGTTCATCAATAACTGCCTCGACTGACACACTTGATGTGTCATTTTCTTGATCATTCCCTGAACCCGAGGACTCTTCATCCGAACTTCCACTGTAACCTGAGCTGTTTTCATCTTCAGAAGATTCATCACCATTGGTGGAAGATTCTCCACCACTGGCGTGATTTAGATCCTTCACGATTTCAGCAAAACAAGCTGTGCCATCTGGAGCGTCATTTCCCAACTGGATTGACCAATCACAACCTTCATCTACTTGAACCACAAGTGCCTGGTTGGCATTTGATGGTCCTGCTTGAGTCTGGTTGTTGACAGGCACCAATGTGCGAACATTGTTCCTGTTCTGGTTCTGCTGGTTGCCTTGACCCCTGAAAGGATTCTTGTTTCCATGTTGAGATGGCCTCGTACATTCACGCTTGAAATGACCACGTTCACCACAATTGAAGCATCTAACGGCCTGTTTATCAAACCCATACTTGGTGTCTTTCTTGCCTTCCAAGCTGGTTCTGCCAGTTCTTTCCATGAAATCCTTTGCTCGCCTAACAGCACTGGCAAGGGCCCACTTGATGTCCATCATCTCCATCTCCTCTTTATCTATCTGCTGATAGTCTTCTTGTGTCAGATTAATGTTACCAATCTGACCTTCAACTAATCCACAGTATGCGCTCACCAAAGTGTTTAGTAGCTCCATATGTTCCTTTGCTACTTCCACACTGACTTTAGAAAAGCTTGAGGTGTCGAGCCGTACTGTATTTGGCTTTGATTGCTGACTAGCAGATGATGTGCTTCCATAACATGCTTGCTGTTGAGGAGGAAGTGGATTCCCATACATATCAGTTGTTCTGATAGGCTGTTGTGGTGCTGGTTGAGAAGCTGGTTCAAATGGATTTCCGTACATATCTGTAGTTCTGATAAGTCGTTGGCTCTGCTGTTGTGGTACTTGTTGAGGAACAGGTTCAAGCGGATTTCCATACATGTCTGTCTTTGGAAGGACTGGAACTTGAACAGTATTGCCATACATGTCAGTGGTAGACACAAACGCTGTTTGAATTGGAGCATGTGAAGAAGGTTTTGTAGAAGTGCTAGGAGTTCCATAATACATCTCAGGATTTTGTGGCACTGGAACTCTTTTTGCTTTGAGAGTTTCTTCCTGATTCTTGTTTTCCAAGATTTGAACAAAGTCATTGAAGCTTGTTGTAGCTAACGTGCCATTGCACTTCATGATTTCCAAGAAAGTATTCCATTGAGGTGGCAACGCATCTGCAAACTTTTTCACAATCTCTGCTGAAGGTGTAACAACATCATAATTTGACAATTCAGACAGCAAATGATTAAATCGACTTGTCAAATCTCCTAAAGATTCATTCTCCATACAAGAAAAACCATCGAACTCTTTCTTTAGCAAGTCTTTTCTCAATTGACGTGTCGCTTCATTTCCCACGCCCCTTGTCTTCAATGCGTCCCACAACCTCTTTGTTGTCTTGTAATTGACAAATTGATGATAAATGTCTTTACTTAACGCCTGAGTAAGAATGGCATACGCTTTCTTCTCTAAGTCATAGACCTTCTTCTGATCTTCCGTAAGATCAGCAAATGTAGCAGCAGATGAAGCGGCAACCTCTATTGTTTGATCAAAATCTGTGATGAAACGCAACCACAGTTCTGTATTTTGACCAAGGACATATGTATGAAATCTACCAAACCATCCCGGATATTCACTTAAGTGCATCAACTTTGGAGGCCTATTCAAGCTTCCCGTTTCACTTTCGCTTAGCAAAATGCTTTGAACACTTGGAGCTTGATTTGATACGAATGCCCATTGACCGGTAGATGTAGCATTAGCTTGCGAAGATGCCGGTGCGGGAGACGGAGTTCCATAGTACATTTCTCTAAATAAATCCTCACTGCTTCTATACTTGTTTTCTGTATTTGACGGAGTACCCCAGGCCGGATTCATTTTTGATCAAGAGAAATAATACCTGAAAATCACAACTTGTTAAACATAAACAGACTGAGGATCGAAAGATCAACACTTGTTCGAAGGATCAACAGTGTTCGAAAGATCACTGTTGAGTTTCGAACAATGATTTCGAAAGATTCTCCAACCGAAGGATCCTTATCTTTCGAAAAAGAACCAATGATATCGAAAGATTCACTAACTCGAAAGATTCACAGTTTGAAAGATCCTTATCTTTCGAATATATATCCTTATCTTACGAATAACTATCCTTCGAAAAGATTCCCTTGATCGAAGGATATGTCTCTGACTGCGAAAGATGGGTCAAAAGATGATTATCTATCGAGCCTTCCTAGATCGAGAGATGATCTTTCGATGTCGAAAGATATCCTTCGATTGCAACTGACACAACTGACACACGAGTGATAGGTTGGTGAAAAAGTTGACGGGTTGGTAAAAACTTTTGGCAGAAAGTATGTTCAGACCATATCTTCTGAACATGCAGGTTTCACCAAACAGGTAATGTCCAAATATTTTAATCAGTTTACAACTTCCAACACACAAACACGTGGTAATTCAAAATTTTAAGATCAAAAGTGAACTTTAACAAGAACCAACTTGAATATGTCAAGAACACAGCCCAGATATGTGAGTTTTCTGATGAACCAAAGGTTTTCCGAAACCCGATTTCAGCCGAAACTTCACTAAAAACCAATGTTTAACATGTGATAATGAAAAATAACAAGGTTTTTATAAGAACTTCCAGCAAAACAACAAGATTAAACCCGATTTTAACAAGTTTTTCCAGAAAAATATAAACTTCAAACACACGGAAAACACAAGAACACCTCAGTCTTAACAAGGAGAAGAGCCAAGGCTCTGATACCACTTGTAGGTCCCTCTCGGAGGTTGAGATTAAACCTAATCCTTGTTATGTCAAACACACTAGCGAGTGCGGAATCCAAGCTAGCATGCAAACCGAGATAGAACAAGCACAAACACAAGACACACCAACAAAATTCACCGATTAACACCACTTGTATTAATGCGTATGAAAGGTTCCGTTACAAGCACAAGGTTTACAAATCTGTTTTGCAAACTCTCTAAGTGTGTGTGTGTGTGTTGACAGAATGCTCTCAGCAGAATGCTCTCCTTTTGTCTATCTTTCTAAGTGTTTCAAATGAAGCTCTACTGAAATGAACACAACACATGGGTATTTATACCCGAATACAGCAGGTCTGGTCGAACGATCATCTGTCGACCAGTAACAGCTCGAACGATCAACATGTACCACGAAAGATGTGATCTTTCGTGGTCCATCCATCGAAGGTCCATCTTTCGAGCTCATCATCATCGAAGGATATAAGTGATCCTTCGATGACACATCCTTCGACCCAACACCTTACAAACACAATGTTGACTGTTTGGCCAAGTCAAACCAGGAGGATGGTTGACTTGGTCAAACTTACATGACTAATAAAGACATCGTTTCGTATACAGACAAAGTACAGACACAAGTGCATCAACAACCTTCACCCACGTATCCACTGTAACCACCTTCACCCCATATCTATCGTATCCACTGTGTCCACCTTCACCCACGTATCCACTGTAACCACCTTCACCCCCATATCTATCGTATCCACTGTGTCCACCTTCACCCACGTATCCACTGTAACCACCTTCACCCCCATATCCACTGTAACCACCATCACCCCCGTATCCACCTTCACCACCGTATCCACTGTAACTTCCGTATCCACCTTCATCCCCGTATACCCCGTAACCCGGATACGATTGCTGCATCGGGTAATATGGTTCATCAACAGGTGCATTCTCAGCACCGTATCCACTTTGTTGCACGTACGGAGATTCATACCCGTATCCGTAATCTGGATACACTTGATGCGCCGGGTAATTTGGTTCATCAACAGGTGGAGTGGGAGTCTTGTTCAAGTCTGGCAACTGTGTTTTTTGATCAACAGGGACTCCAGACACAACCTCCTCCTCCTCGTTGGCAGCATTTGCTCCCCATATGTCGTTAGAATAGCGATTACCGAAATAATTATCGTTCCAAAATGATGACATTTTAACAAGATTGAACAAAAAACAGAATAAATGATGTGTAAATTGCTTACTGAAGAAGAAGATGAAAAAGAAAGCAGTAGGCAGTGAATTCGAATTGTGAACAGATGGATAAATAGACTTTCACGTGACAGTTCAATAGGCAGCGTATTGCCCTCTACTCCCCGTATTACTTTATTCACGTGCCTGGACAACATCGTATCGATGTCAAATCAGTCTGACATACGCTGCGTATTGACCACTAGGCAGCGTATAGGGTTACATCTATACGATGCGTATTGATCACTACGGACCCTATGTCAGACTGATTTGACCATGGTACTAGGTTTGACTGTCTGGTTGTGTTCCTACCATTAACATACGCTGCGTATTGATCAATACGCAGCGTATAACCTAACTAGTGTATATATGTAATTAAGTTTCATATTCTAACAGCTCTGGACAGAGGATAAACTGGTTAAGGCGTTGCGGTTCTAAACGAGAGGTCATGAGTTCGAGTCTTGCAAGGGCCGGTTCTTAAATGAAGACCCCCTTTTACCTATTTTTTGATATTTTTACAAAAATGGTCCCTGAGATTTCGTAAATTTATACAAATGGTCCCTGGTTTTTCGAAAATTTACAAAAAGGTCCCTAAAGTTTCGAAAACTGACAAATATGGTCCCTGAAGTTTCATAAATTTACAAAACTGGTCCCTGTTTATAAGCTACGTATTGCTCAATACGCAGCTTAGATAAACCTGGGAAAAATATTACACTTCAAACCTACCTAAATGACCCCAAATTTGCATCAGTTTTATATACGCTGCGTATTGACCAATACGCAGCGTATAGAAACTTTGTTTTCTGTGCAATGATTGGTAATCAGGCACTGAGATCTATGGTCTATATACGCTGCGTATTGACCAATACGCAGCATATAGGGTTAACCCTATACGCTGCGTATTGGTCAATACGCAGCGTATATAAACCCTAAGTGTGCAGATAGGCAAAGCGAGTGTCTAGATAGTGAGAGCCATGATTTAAAAATAAAGTACAATTTGGACATAAAACGTGCACCCAATTCAGCCCAACCCGACCCATTAAGAAAGTATGTTTGTTTCGCTGGTATTCATCCATTAAGAAAATAGATGAATTGAAAAATAAATTTACTAACATGCGCAAGTGTTGAGTGGTGGGATTATGCAATAATTTTAAACCACTTAACATATATTTGAAACGCTGCTTATCTGGCTTAAGTGATGATACAGTATCTTTCATTATGTGCTGGACAAGAGGTCTTCCTAGATTTTCCACATTTATCTGAAACATCAAGATGTTTATCACAATTACAAATAGACAGTCAGCAAAATTTTGTTAATAATTAAATAATTTAAATTATTAAAATTATAATTAAAAAAAATCTACCAACCTCAAAAGATGATCCATTTATAGTATATTTAATGATACCATTCATGGCATCTCTTATTAGCTTGCCAAGATCCTTAGAACTTAATATATGAAGCTTTTTGATAGCAAAAATTAAATCACTTTGCTGCATATCAAAAGTAATCTATAAGTCGGAATATGTGAACATCTATGAGTTAGATGGACTGAAAATAAAACTCTATGACTATTTGAAAACCAATTTAACAATCACATCACTAAAACAATTAATATTTTTTTGAATAAAAATATATTTTCTGTCCTAGCCTATAACCATGATCATGTATAACCTACATACTTTAAACTCACAAAACAAATCATATATCTACCTATAGTTGCTCCTAATAGGTGACTGTGAAAAGAGTGAGTGATGTAACTTATAAGGAAAAGTTTGCATTTGTGTTTTGAAAGTGATTATATGATATTAGTTTAATAATCATAATCAAACAATCAATTAATATGATGATCCATTGAGGCTTAAACGTTTGGAAACTTATGATTTAGCATACCAATAGATAATATGGTCAAAAGAGACGCTATATGTGAAAAAGTAGCTGTATGATGATCGACACGCGTATCACGGAGAGCCGCGAACCAATTCCCGTTTACACATCATCATGATGATCACAAGTTTGACTAAACTTAACAATTATGAAATTCCAAAAGCTATGCATGACCAAAACTCTTTGTTTTTGTCAAAATGGATATGGCGAACACCCCCTGTTTTCATCATTATGTGTGTGGCGAAATTCCTGATTTCGTCACATATGGTTTTTGTCCAGTGGGTTTTCGTCGTTGGTCAGTGTAAATAGCTCAGTTGTTTATCAGTTTAGTTATGAGACCACTGTGAAACTCTATGAGTGAGCACAGAGAGACTTAGTGAGAATCTGTAAACATTGTTTGTATATATTTGTGGTTGTACTCATCCCTAATCAATAGATATTGAATCTTTGGTTACGCGTGTGTTTTACTTTGTGTTTGGTTTGCACCGTCACGGGGATTCCGCACCCATTACCGTGTTTGATATAAACAAGGATAGGTTACGTATCGGATCCTCCGAGAAAAACGGACCTACATCAAATATAATAACCCCCCTCTTTTTATTATAACTAAACTTAAGATAAAATACAAATACATTATTATATATATATAATATGAAATAACAAAACCGATCTATCAAAACCAAACTGATGACCGGTTTGCACTTGGGATCTTTCATGGTTTATAACCGAACAATGAACATTCCTAGTTTTAACCCAGTAAGAAATTGTCACACAGATTTATACTATGGGTTTTTTTTATAAAAATAAAAAAAAACATATATTATTCAAAACTGTACGTCATGACTCTCTTCTTTTATTGAAGATGAAAACATAAAATCCATTAATAGATAAACAAACTAATAAAAACATTACTCACCGGTGTAACTTCTTTCCAGCATAGTTCCACCACCTTTTCAGCCACCATTTTATCTTTTTAGTAGTAGAACCGAAGAGAAAAACACAAAAAGAATATCAGAAAAATGCACATTTGAATGATTAAACAATAACAATTTATGATTCTTGACAATTAAACAACATAAACCCTAGATTACCGTCTACAAACAAAAAATAAACAAGAAATTACTGACAAAAATACAACCAAAATCAAAAGATCTTTGTAAGATAATTACGGAGCATTTTAAATCTTTGTGTATTGCAATTTAATTAAAATATTACTTTTTAGAAGGATTCCAATACAAAAAACACATGTTTTCACGTTTATTCATCGATCAAATAAGGATTCCAATACAAAAAACATATGTAGATATTTAAAAAAGGTTAATCAGAAATGTCATTTTTTAGGTTAGTCACCAGCATTCGCAGATCTCATTCCTATGAACAATCACCATGCTATCAAGAATAATTAACACGCATTCTTCAGTTCCCTGCAGAATCCGGAATCAGTCAGTCAGTCAGTATAATTATTAACAATATAAACCAAGAATTAAAGATAACTAACCATTCGTCTGTCTAGGATCGGCAAGTGGAGGCAGAAGATGCGTCTGAAGCGGCAGTGGTGAACTAGGGTTTACCGACAGTGCAGTGCGCTGAATAATAAAATGGAGAATTAGGGTTTGATTTATAATGCTGGTTCATGTGAAATTTTGCATTTTAACCCCTCCTTTTTACACTCTATTTATCTATTAATTATCCCTCTGGCCCTTTCATTTAGTATGTTTGCTAACACTAAAAAATTTATGTAGTTTTGCTTATGATAGATATACTTCAAACTACACATGTTTACATTAGTTTTCACATTACACAGTCGTGTATCTCTATGTCACATTTCATCGAATTAGGTTTGAAGCATTCATCCACATACATATACCAATTACATGGGTGGGTGGGATAGCCACTCTCATCACACGATTATGCATGTGCTTCAACATCACATAGCAATATGTGATTTGTTGGCCAGCTATATGACATGTGTGCTAAGTAGAGTTAGTGAAACTTTATTCTAGCAACTATAACACAAACGTGTGAATTTTTAGATGTTTCATAAATCTTAAGAATTCAACTTTAAATATACTCAAGTTTCTTGCTTTCATCTTAGGGAGAAGGGAGGGGGGCTATGATTGTATAGCCAAGTTTAGAGCGTTTCCATATAATTAAGATTTTTTGGTACAGTTTAATAGGCGAGTAATATGCTCATGTGTGATTTAACGTTGCATTAATCTAAACTTAGATGTTTTATTAAACAGACGACAACACTTAAACGTGTTTAACAACTTCTGTCCCATACAAAAAAATAATCTTAATTTATATCAAATTGTGTAATAAAAATAACATGTCCTATTTGAAGATATGATTTATGATCACATATCTTTAATAGTTTTGAAAAGTACATTTGAGCGATTACTTAGATTCTTCATAGATTTTAAGATTTTATTTTAGATCACGTCTCGTCTTTAGAGAGACAGCGGGTAAAGATTACAAAGCCAAGTTTGGCGCTTTCACAGCGGGTAAATCAAATATTTCCATGAAATCTATTCTCATTTTTCATATCACATAGTCGTCTACCTCTATGTCACTTTTAACCAACTTCATTAAAACACACATCCACATCCACGTATATAAGGGAGTACATTGTTGTGACAACTGCTTCTTCCACACACGATTTTTGTTTCCAACCCACATAGAAATATGTATCTTGTTGAGTAATAATATAACACGTGCTAGGTGGAGATTGAGGCACTTTACTATTGTCACGATCACGAAATTAAGAAGCGCACAAGCGATTTCTTAGATTCTTCGTAGATTTGAAGATTGTAATTTAGATCCGATTAAGATTCGTGTTTTCAATTTTGGAGTGATAACATGTAAAGATCGCATAGCCATGTTTGGAACTTTTAGCTTTTGTTTAGATTTCCAAAGTACATTTTTTGCATAAAGGTAGTGTATATGTTTGTGATGTGTTTTAACAATGTGATAGAAAATCCTATGCACAATTAAGATGTTATCGCGAAAAAATATAATAACATTTAATTTGAGGACTCCTTGTGAAAAATGAGTGTCATGTCTTTATGTTGTACGCTAAACTTTATAATGGGTTAAGAATTCACAATAATGAACACAAATTGTGTCATGATTTCAATGAGTTTTGGTAAAAAGTTGACCCAAATAAACCAAGTTATCCACCTTGATTTCAACATATAAACGACACTAATGAGTTTCATTAATGCTCGAGTTCAAGCCAACCGAATAAACCAAACAAATCAGGCAAACCCGGCAAACCCACCTAGAATGGGTAGAGCTTTCAACAACATCAACGCAAATCCATCAGAGGCTAACAACAATGATGTGAACAGATAGCTTAGCAGACCCTTTCACCGTGGAAGTTTTGGTTTCGAGGAACTACTTCAAATTATCGTCATTTTCATATTGTTTGATCTATAAAGTTGCATTCATGTGAGCATTTACCATTAACCCCTCGTTTTTACACTCTTTTTTTATCTACTAATTACCCCTTTAGCCCTTTCATTTTGTAAGATTATTTGTTCAAGACTAAATTAATATTATTTTCTTTCAACGGCTAAGACTAAGTTTATATAGTTGTGCAAATCATACTTAAAACTACACATCTTTACACTAGTTTTCACATTACGTACATAGTCGTGTATCTCTATGTCACATTTAACCAAATTAGTTTTAATTCACCAGTGTACATAATAACGAATTACATGGGTCATGAGCGGGATAGCCACTCTCACCACACAATTATGCATGTATTTCAAAATCACATAGAAATACATGATTTTTTGGGTGGTTGTGACATGTGTACTAGATAGAGTTAGTGAATTTTATTCTAGAAAGTATAACACACATGTACGAATTCTTAGATGCTTAATACTTTTAAGAATTCAAAATTAAATATACTCAAGACTCTCTTGCTTTCAACTTTGAAGTGAACGAGAAGGGGGAGGAAAAAGATTTCATAGCCAAATTTGGAGCTTTTCGATGTAACTAAGATTTTGTGGTCCATTTTAATAGGAGAGTAATATGTTTATGATGTGCTTTGACGTTGTGATAACATGTAGGTCCACTCGGAGGATCAAGATAAACCTACTTCCTTGTTATACGACACACCCACGAGTGCGGAATCTAAGTGGGTATGTAAACCAAGGCAAAGAACACAAATACAAGAAAAGATTCAACGTTTAAAGCATTGTGTATTTATACCATCCTTCAATCTAACCTACAATTATGCATCACACACTAGCTAATTCATTACATTTACACAAGTATTGGACATGGATAACATACCCATGTCGCCATCTTCATCATCCCTAAAAGGGACACACTTACAAACATCAAGTTACTTAAAATCATACACAAAACAAGTTCTATTTGATGATTTTAATACATAATCATGCTTAATTTCATACCTAATCAAGGATTTTTCATGAACCCACTTCATACAAAGTCGCCAAATCATATTCTACAACTTACCACATGTTTATTTGAGCTAGATGGTGAAGAATCTTGATTCATGTAAGAGAGTTAAGGCTGAATTCTACTTCAATCCTTCAACATTTTGAAGGTCCCTCGGAGGATGAGGTCAAACCTTATCCTTGTTATGTTTAACACACTAGCAAGTGCGGAATCCAAGCTAGAATGCAAACCGGTAGTTTATATGAGAACACAAGCTACAAAGAGAAAGGTAGACACACGAGATATCAAAGTTTTTCTCTTGTATTTCAGTGGACACGGTTACAGCCCTCGACCAAACTGAAAATATGCTCTCTACCAGACTAAGTTCACTCACATCTCACACCCATGAAGTGAACACATTACATGAGTATATATATCCATCACAGCTCGTCTGGTCGAAGGATCAGATAGCCTGATCGAAGGATCATCTATCGATCTGAAACCTATCGAAGGATCCACATATACCTCGAAGGATGATATCCTTCGAGGTCCATCTATATCCATCGAAGAATTATCCTTCGAGCTCATCGAAGGCTATAAACAATCCTTCGATGACTCAACCTTCGACACAAACACCTTACAAACTATGTTCTAACTGTTTGGCCAAGTCAAACCAGGAGGATGGTTGACTTGGTCAAACTTACATCGAACACACATATTAACAAACCTAAGACGTAACTCAGACTAACACAAGACATCGTTTTGTATCATGACAAAATACAGACAAAGTACAGACACAAGTGCACCAACATACTCCCCCTTGGCTGTAGCTTTGTCTCGATCTTCGTGTCTTCAAGTCTTTGACGTCCTTTCAAGTCTTCAATGTCGGAGGATCTTTAAAGTCTTCACGTCTTGAAAGCAGAAAGTGTACCAACAAACTCCCCGTTTCATGTAGGAAGTGTGTTGACAAACTCCCCCTTAACACAAGCTCCCCTTTGATTTATACTTGTGAAATACTTGTTCTTTATGAATTGAGATCCTTGTGGTGTTGATGATGGTCAGCGGCAACTCGATCATCTTCATCACTTGAGTGCCTTCACGTCGTGTCTTCATTCCGAAGCTTGTCATCGACCATGTTCTCCTTGCCTTTAGAATCTGGACATGCACGAAATCTAAACGCGTAATGAGAACAACTGCTTGGAATATAGTCAGCATAAACAAATGACACACGTATGACCATGTCATAATCAAACACCGTCCGACAGTTTGAAAGTTCAATAAAATTTATCAATTTCAGTTACTAACTCTCAAAACTTGCAAATTTCGACCGTTTATGAAGATATAGTCAATTCGGTTTTCGTTCAGGTTCCAGGTAACGAAGACTCGAGATCCAACATCGTACGATCGAAAATAAAATAGAAATAAAATCTTTTTGGCTTTTATAAAGTTTATATTAAAACACACCTAAAATCTTTTTGGTATTTTGAATATTTCAAATTTAAAGACTGAAAGCAGTAAATAAATATATACAAAGATGCAGAAACTGAAAGCATTAAATAAATATTTACAGACATTCTTTTTGCGAGTTTCGAGGGTAAGAGAATCATATCAGTGTACGGTCATGCCAAAACGCTCTTGTTGTTCAATCAGTTAACATTAAGATAAGCATCCTATAACAATTATCGGTATTGTTGTCCACTTAAGCTCAACTTATCAGATGTAATCATGGCGCGGGGATACGTTAAGGTATGATTTATACTTACCGACCGGTGTTCATCCACATCACGACACATTCCCGTATCAAGGTATGCACGAGGGTTCATCTTACCGGTGAGTATACCGATTATCATCTGTTTGACCGTATATGATGTGAGATTCTCACTTATTTTGATTTGAAAACAAGCCCTATGTGATAGAATCACTTATTGATGAGGAACTTGATTTTCGATGCATGAAGGCACAGGAGCAAGTCCGTGAACAGGTCAGTACTTTCGTACAGCAGAGAGACGAACTTGACTCCCGGATAGATATGATATTTTATCACTTATTTGTTTGGACATGTGATTGTTGATCACTTATTGAGGTCGTATGCAGTATGTACACGTATGTATGGTATCATGGAAGATCTAGACTTGCGTCCCCGTTATTTTTCGGTAAAAGATACAACCATGATACCCAGATGATAAGCAGCATAAAGACCGAATATCTCAGAACCTCGGCAATCTCTTTAACGAAATTTCGGTACCAAGACCATATGCCAATGAGTGGTTCCCAACTGGTCTTCAGTCGGATTTAAGTTTATATCACCCTGCACACTTTAAAATGATTGTGAGCCTACCGATACATCTTATATAGAGCTGCTTATCGTTTTTCATTTTAGGTTTAAAGAGGTTTAGACAGACCACTGATGTACTATCATATTCTCTTTTTCTCGCCAGGAAACTCATTTTTGTTTTTCTATTGTTTTTGTGTTTTTAAATTTTTGATGTTTTTGGATTTTCAGATTTTGGATTTACTCCCCCTAAAATCAACAAACTAAGATAAAATTTAAAAGACACGTAGATATTTACAAAAACGATTTTCCGATGTTGGTTTTACTCTTGCTTGACCTTAATGCCGTTTACCAATAATAAATAGTCAAATCTTGATTTGTCAAATGCTTTGGTAAAAAGGTCGGCACGTTGGTCATCGGTGTGGACGTAAGCAACATCGATTAGCCTTTTCTCAAAGCAATCACGTATGAAGTGATACTTAATTTCGATGTGCTTAGTCTTTGAATGCTGCACAGGTTTTCTAGTGATCTGTAAGGGAGCAGAATTATCAACGTAAATAGGAGTAGTTAGGAATTCAAAACCGTAGTCTCGCAATTGTTGTTGGATCCATAGGACTTGGGAGCAACAACTTGAGGCAGCAATGTATTCAGCTTCGCATGTTGATGTAGCTACACAGGTCTGCTTCTTGCACTGCCATGTGACTAGGCGATTTCCCAAAAACTGACATCCAGCCGTTGTGGATTTGCCGTCGATTTTGCATCCGCCAAAATCAGAATCACTGAATGCGATCAAGTCAAAGTTATTATCCCTAGGGTACCATAGACCGGTGTCAGGGCAACCCTTCAAATAACGAAAAATCCTTTTTACAGCTGCAAGATGTGAGGCCTTCGGGTTGACTTGATATCTGGAAAGCAGGCACGTTGGGTACATTATATCTGGTCTTGATGCTGTGAGGTACATAAGAGATCCGATCATCGCGCGGTAGTATGAGGGGTTAACAGCTTCACCCTTCAAGTCTGGATTAATTCCGTGAGTTTGCGGCAATGGGGTACCGATGGGCGTTGCATCAGACATCTGGAACCGGCTCAAGATGTCACCAACATATTTAGTCTGATGGATGAATATCCCAGACTCAGTTTGTTGCACTTGTAGGCCCAAAAAGAAGGTCATTTCCCCCATAGCACTCATCTCGAATTTATCCTGCATAATGCGCTCGAAATTCCTACACAATACATCATTAGTAGAACCAAAAATAATATCATCAACGTATACCTGAACCAGTAGAAGATCTCCATCTTGTTCTTTGATGAAAAGAGTACAATCGATAAGACCTCTTCGAAATCCATTCTCCAGCAGATAATTAGATAAGGTTGCGTACCAAGCTCGCGGTGCTTGATGTAGACCATAGAGAGCTTTGTTGAGCAACCAAACCCGATCGGGATGGATAGGATCTTCAAAACCTGGAGGCTGTTCGACGTACACCTCTTCTTCCACCACACCATGTAAGAATGCACTTTTCACGTCCATCTGGTATACCTTGAAATCTTTGAATGAGGCATAAGCCAGAAAGATCCGAATTGCTTCTAGACGTGCAACAGGTGCATACACTTCGTTGTAGTCGATCCCTTCTATTTGACGAAAACCTTGAACGACTAGCCTTGCTTTGTTTCGAATAACGACTCCACGGTCATCCTTTTTGCATTTAAACACCCAACGGGTACCAATCTTCTTGTCACCAGCAGGTTTCTCTACGAGTTTCCAGACACCAAGCTTCTAGAATTGTTGCAGTTCTTCCTGCATTGCTTCAACCCAAGAGTTATCTTTCAAAGCGTCTTTCCAAGTTCTTGGCTCTTCTTGTGAGACATAACACGCGAAGGACCAATCATTTTGTTGACCAGATTCTCGGATAGCTGCATACATGCCTGCATTGTTGTTGTTCCGCAACATGTTTCTTGTTTGAACGCCACTCTGTACATTTCCGATGATGTTTTGTTGAGGATGGGTATTGTGAATCCTTGTTTCTGGATTATCTTGAACTGGAATATTTGTACCCAGATTGTTGAGATTGAGATCAACAACCAATTCAATACCCGGAATTGACGAAGAGGATGATGCAGTAGCTTCAGCTGTTCTAGGGGTGTCCACTGGAGGTGTACCCTCTGAAGTACCATGAACTGCTGTTGTTGGAGCTTCTTGATCTGCATCGAGAAATTCATCATCCTCTGAAGATTCGTTCAATTCGGTAGCATCGTGAAAATCCTCATTGTCGAGAGCATTATTGTTCACTGAAGATGGTTCTTGATTGACAATAATTGGACGAACCAACGGTGAATCTGTTGCATTGTCACTCTCGAAAAACATCCTTGCCGCAGCATTTTCTTCAATGGCTTCAACATTGATCGAATTGAAAAAGTCATCGTACTCAAACATCCAAAGCTGACCAGGACATTTGACTGGTAAAGTGTGTCTTTGTACTCTGACTTCAGACCATTCCTCGACCCTTTTAGTCTCTAGATTCCAGACTCTTAAGTTCGGGGTGGCATACCCAAGAAAGTATCCCTCAATTGCTTTTGCCCCAAACTTTCCATTAGGATCGATTATTGTGCACGGAGCTCCAAACGGTTCAAGATATGACAAATCTGGTTTCCGTTTGTGAAGAAGCTCAAAGCAGGTCTTGTTGTGCCTTTTGACTGTAAGGACTCGATTCAACGTGTAGCATGCAGAGGCCACAGCTTCAGTCCAGAATGGAATCGGCAATTGTGACTCTACCAACATAGTCCTAGCAGTCTCGATCAATGTGCGGTTCTTACGTTCAGCGACGCCATTCTGTTGAGGAGTATAAGCTGCACTAAATTCGTGAAGAATACCTTTTAAAGTGCAAAACTCCGCCATGGCATGATTTTTGAATTCAGTACCATTGTCGCTACGTATCCGCCTAACCTTCAACTTATATAGATTCTCAATCTGAATGATCAAGTTTTTGATAATACCGAAGGTTTCACTCTTATGTGCCATGAACGCCACCCAAGAAAATCTTGAATAATCATCAGTTATCACGAGGCAGTATTGATCATTCCTAATACTTTTGTGCTTGACAGGACCGAACAAATCCATGTGCAAACGTTCAAGAGGAACAGCCACCGTGTTGATTTTCTTTGTAGGGTGTCGCTTCTTCGTTTGTTTTCCTTTCTGGCACGAGACACAGACGTCTTGAAGATGGAAGTTTTTAAGAGGAACACCATTCACTAATTCATTTGACACCAAATGATTCATTTTGCGTAAGTGAATGTGACCCATTCGTCTGTGCCAAGAGATTGAGTCCTTTTCTGTGGCTTTGGAAACGAAACAGGTTGCTTGTGCAGACGTTGTGATAGCTTGGCTCATATCAAGGACGTACAAGTCATTTATCCTTGGAGCAGATAAGAGAATCCATTCTTTCGGAATTTTGAAGCCGGGTTTCAGCACATAACATCCATTTGCATCAAAGTGTACTGAGAACTGCTTATCACAAATTTGAGAAACACTAAGAAGATTGTGATCAAGTTGTTGTACAAAGTTGATCTTATCAAAACTCACAACCCCGTTGGAAATCATTCCTTCACCCGTAATATATCCGCCTTTATCTCCAGCAAAAGCAACATAACCTCCTCTAATAGATTTGACGTCGTAGAGAAGCTTCATGTCGCCTGTCATGTGCCTGGATGCCCCACTATCAACAATCCAATGACTACTGATAGTTCCTCCTGGAACACCCTGCACATGAACTCACTTGATTAGTTGGAGATGGGGACCCAAGCCATTGTGGTCTTGGGTCTTCCATTTTCATCAACAACAATAACTTCTATTCTTTGATGATTTGAAAATTGTGATGGTCCCCCTGAATTTGTGGTCATTTTTGGTTTCCATGTCTGTTGAGATTTACCAGTTTGATTGTTTGAAAATTTAACTTCGTGATTGTTTGAAGTTTTTGAAAATTTTGTGCTTTCTGGTTTAACTGAAACGGATTGTTTGTTAACCACATCGGTTTTAATTGCTTTCTCAATCACCTTGACTTGTTGGCGTTTCTGTTTCTTTTCCCTTTCTCTTATAAGTCGGGGATCTTGTTTTAAAGAAACAGTTCGCTTTTGGTGATTTCCTTCACGGGGATCATCAACCTTTGCTTTCAACTTATGAAGATACGGACAATTTCGAATTATGTGTCCAATTTCACCACATTCAAAACATGATCTTCGTTCAACAAACCCCGAAGTATCATGTGATCGTCTTGCCGATGATGAACTTTGTGATCCCGAGGTACTAGGTTTTGAACTATTTGGTTCATTCCTTTTCATCACTGTTGCTTTCTTGACAAAATCTAAGTTAGATTGGTTTTCAAACGTTTCAATTTTGTCCGTTCCCTTAGATTTCACAAAGTTCACATTCTTGTTCTTCTTTTGATTTGGCTTCTTTTGACTTTGAGCCGGCAATTTTCCTTTTTGTTTGTTATGATTTTGCTGCCTTTTCTCTGTTGGTAATTTCTGATTGCCAAATTGTTTTCTAACTTCAGCCTTTGGGATAGGAGGGCACTGTGTTACCACAACGTGTGATCCTTTCTTACCCAGAAATTTACTTGTCGAATTTTCAAAAACTTTACTGATTAGGGATTGATTTACATTCTTAATCGGAAAATCTTTGTCAGAATAAATTTTATCATCACCAACAAGAGTGTACAACAAATCCACACTCTCCGACTCTTGTGCAGACAAGGACTCGATTGCAACAGTCTTAGCGGGTTTTGCAGGAGGATCACACAGAATATGATTCTCAAGAGGTATGTCCTCTTCTTTTATCACTGCATCAGACTTTGCTGAATCAGTATCATCAGATTCATCATCAGAAGAATCAGCATCCTCAACAACAACTGGAGGATCCTGATTCTGTTCAGCAGAAGACACACATGTATCTGCAGACACATCCGAATCTGATGATACTTCTTTCTTGTATCCGAGTCCTGTTGCAAATTCATTAACATCTAGAGGAACAGATGGTTCAAAGAAAGTTCTATCCTCCTCGTCAGGCATGGCATCATAATTGTGTCTCACAGGTGGTGGACATTTCTTGTATCCAATGCATGTGACATCTCGTTTCTCTTTCTGTACGTCAATGATGTGATCCAACACATAGCTAGAGCTCAAATAACTGTTTAGCTTAAGTTGGATCGCCTCACTTTCAGTTTTGACACAAGCCATTTCCTTTTGCATTACCTCAAGGCGAGTTATATACAAATTAATGTCAGTTTGTTTTCTGGAAACCATTTTTGTTAGCTCGGTTTTATCTTTCTTTAATTTCTCAATTACCGATTTAAACTCCTTTTCATGGTTTTCATAAAACATGTTGGCTTCAGTGCACTTCGAAAGATCCACAGTCAACTTCTGATTGTGAATGAATGTCACATCATATTTGTCTTGCAAAGCCTCGTGTTCGCTTTGCAATTCACACCACTTATCATTCAAAGAAACATGTTTGTCTTGCAAGTCAAACAAACTAGCTTGTAAAGCATCATGTTTGCCTTGCAACTCAGACATGTTTGCCTCTAAGTCAGCATTTTTAACACGCAAACTATCACAGTTATCACAACTAACAGCAATGGGTTCATCGACACATACCTGACTTGATGAACTGTCGACATTAGCCATAAAGGCTGAATGGAGAGAAGACGAAGAATAAGCAGCTTGATCCACCAAAATAGATCTTCTTTGAATTCCTGCTGCAGATTCTTCCAATAGCTCATCAATATCTGCATTAACTGACGCACTTGATGTGTCATCTTCCTGATCATTCCCTGAACTCGAGGACTCTTCATCTGAACTTCCACTGTAACCGGAGCTGTCTTCATCTTCAGAAGATTCATCACCATTGGTGGAAGATTCTCCACCACTGGCGTGTTTAAGATCCTTGACAACTTCAGCAAAACAAGCTGTTCCATCTGGAGCATCATTTCCCAACTGAAGCGACCAATCACAACCTTCATCTACTTGAACCACAAGTGCCTGGTTGGCATTTGATGGCCCTGCTTGGCTTTGGTTGTTGACAGGTATCAACGTACGAACATTGTTCCTGTTCTGGTTCTGCTGGTTGCCTTGGTTTCTAAAAGGATTTTGGTTTCCATGCTGAGCTGGTCTTGTGCATTCCCTTTTGAAATGACCCCGTTCACCACAGTTAAAGCACTTCACTGCCTGTTTATCGAACCCATACTTGGTGTCTTTCTTACTTTCCAAGCTGGTTCTGCCAGTTCTTTCCATGAAATCCTTTGCCCTCCTTACTGCACTTGCAAAGGCCCATTTGATATCCATCAAATCCATCTCTTCCTTATCAATCTGCTGATAGTCTTCTTGTGTCAGATTAATGTTCCCAATCTGACCTTCCACTAACCCACAGTATGCGCTCACCAAAGTGTTTAGCAGCTCCATGTGTTCCTTTTCTACTTCCACACTGACTTTAGAAAAGCTTGAGGTGTCGAGCCGCACTGTATTTGGCTTTGATTGCTGACCAGCAGATGATGTGCTTCCATAACACGCTTGTTGTTGAGCAGGAAGTGGATTCCCATACATGTCTGTTGTTGGAGGAGGCTTGGCCGGAACTTGGATAGGATTGCCATACATATCTGTGCTAGACACAAACGCCGTCTGAATTGGAGCATGTGAGATTGGTCTTGCAGGGGTGCTAGATGTTCCATAATACATTTCAGGATTAAATGGAGCATGTGAGATTGGTCTTGCAGGAGTACTAGGAGTTCCATAATACATTTCAGGATTCTGTGGCACTAGAACCCTTTTCGCCTTAATGGTTTCTTCCTGATTTTTATTCTCCAGAAGTTGAACAAAGTCATTGAAGTTTGTTGTAGCCAAAATGCCATTGAGCTTCAGGATTTCCAAGAAATTGCTCCATTGTGGTGGCAAAGCATCAGCAAACTTGGTGACGATTTCGATTGGAGTCGTTATCACTCCAAAAGTTCCCATTTCAGTCAACAAATGAGAAAATCGACTCGTCAAATCTCCCAAAGATTCTTTATCCATGCATGTAAACCCATCAAACTCTTTCTTGAGTAGACCTTGTCTCAATTGGCGAGTCGCTTCGTTTCCTACACCTCTCGTCTTCAACGCATCCCATAATTTTTTTGTCGTTTTGAAGTTGACAAATTGATGGTAAATATCCTTGCTTAATGCCTGAGTAAAAATGGCATAAGCTTTCTTCTCTAAATCATAGACCTTCTTCTGATCTTCCGAAAGATCGGCAAATGTTGCAGCAGATGAAGCGGCAACCTCGATAGTTTGATCAAAATCTGTGGTGAAACGTAACCACAATTCCGTGTTTTGTCCAAGGACGTATGTATGAAATCTGTCAATCCATCCCGGATATTCGCTTAAGTGCATCAACTTTGGAGGCCGATTCAAACTTCCGGTTTCGCTCTCGCTTAAGAGAATGCTTTGAATACTTGGAGTTTGATTTGATACGAATGCCCATTGACCGGTAGAAATTGCATTAGCTTGTGAAGATACCGGTGCGGAAGATTCGGCCCACGAAGGAGACAAACTCGTGTTTCTATACTTTCCGCTATCCGGAGACGGAGTACCATAATACATATCTGTATTTACCGGAGTACGCCAAATCGGATTCATTTTTGATGAAGAGAAATTGTTACACTAGTTCTCTCGGGTTCTCCTTGTTAACAACCAACCAGCCGAAGGATCCCTGATCGAAAGACGAGAAAAACACAAACTTGTTAAACTTAAACAGACTAGGATCGAAGGATCAATACTTGTTCGAAGGATCAACAGTGTTCGAAAGATCACTGTTGAATTTCGAACAATGATTTTGAAGGATTCTCCAATCGAAAGATCCTTATCTTTCAAACAAGAACTGTAGATCGAAAGATGTATCCTGCGAAAATATTCCTTGGATCTAAGGATAAGTCACAGACTTCGAAGGATGTTCGAAGGATGATTATCTATTGAACTTCCTTTGATCGAAAGATGATCTTTCGACTTCGAAGGATATCCTTCGATCTGTACTGACACAGTTGACAAAAGTGACAGGTTGGTGAAAAGGTGATTGGTTGGTAGAAAGCTTTCGGCAGAAGGTATGCTCAGACCATACTTTTTACCAAACCAAGAATTGACCAATAAAATATTACTTAAAAAGGACGGTTCTTATCCAGAAAACTGGTCACCGGAGTAAGCCGAAATTTGGCCGGAAATTACCAAACTTCTTAAAAACAAGTTTTTAAGTTACCCAACCCGTCCTTTAACACACCCGGTTAGTTTAGAACACGTTTTTACGTCTAGAAATGCGAGAAAAACACTAAAAACGGGTGCTAAACCATGTGAGTTTTGTCCAAACACTCCAAAGTCTTGTATAAACTCGGTTTTTAACAAGGAAAAGAGCCACGACTCTGATACCACTTGAAGGTCCCTCGGAGGATGAGGTCAAACCTTATCCTTGTTATGTTTAACACACTAGCAAGTGCGGAATCCAAGCTAGAATGCAAACCGGTAGTTTATATGAGAACACAAGCTACAAAGAGAAAGGTAGACACACGAGATATCAAAGTTTTTCTCTTGTATTTCAGTGGACACGGTTACAGCCCTCGACCAAACTGAAAATATGCTCTCTACCAGACTAAGTTCACTCACATCTCACACCCATGAAGTGAACACATTACATGAGTATATATATCCATCACAGCTCGTCTGGTCGAAGGATCAGATAGCCTGATCGAAGGATCATCTATCGATCTGAAACCTATCGAAGGATCCACATATACCTCGAAGGATGATATCCTTCGAGGTCCATCTATATCCATCGAAGAATTATCCTTCGAGCTCATCGAAGGCTATAAACAATCCTTCGATGACTCAACCTTCGACACAAACACCTTACAAACTATGTTCTAACTGTTTGGCCAAGTCAAACCAGGAGGATGGTTGACTTGGTCAAACTTACATCGAACACACATATTAACAAACCTAAGACGTAACTCAGACTAACACAAGACATCGTTTTGTATCATGACAAAATACAGACAAAGTACAGACACAAGTGCACCAACATACTCCCCCTTGGCTGTAGCTTTGTCTCGATCTTCGTGTCTTCAAGTCTTTGACGTCCTTTCAAGTCTTCAATGTCGGAGGATCTTTAAAGTCTTCACGTCTTGAAAGCAGAAAGTGTACCAACAAACTCCCCGTTTCATGTAGGAAGTGTGTTGACAAACTCCCCCTTAACACAAGCTCCCCCTTGATTTATACTTGTGAAATACTTGTTCTTTATGAATTGAGATCCTTGTGGTGTTGATGATGGTCAGCGGCAACTCGATCATCTTCATCACTTGAGTGCCTTCGCGTCGTGTCTTCATTCCGAAGCTTGTCATCGACCATGTTCTCCTTGCCTTTAGAATCTGGACATGCACGAAATCTAAACGCGTAATGAGAACAACTGCTTGGAATATAGTCAGCATAAACAAATGACACACGTATGACCATGTCATAATCAAACACCATCCGACAGTTTGAAAGTTCAATAAAATTTATCAATTTCAGTTACTAACTCTCAAAACTTGCAAATTTCGACCGTTTATGAAGATATAGTCAATTCGGTTTTCGTTCAGGTTCCAGGTAACGAAGACTCGAGATCCAACATCGTACGATCGAAAATAAAATAGAAATAAAATCTTTTTGGCTTTTATAAAGTTTATATTAAAACACACCTAAAATCTTTTTGGTATTTTGAATATTTCAAATTTAAAGACTGAAAGCAGTAAATAAATATATACAAAGATGCAGAAACTGAAAGCATTAAATAAATATTTACAGACATTCTTTTTGCGAGTTTCGAGGGTAAGAGAATCATATCAGTGTACGGTCATGCCAAAACGCTCTTGTTGTTCAATTAGTTAACATTAAGATAAGCATCCTATAACAATTATCGGTATTGTTGTCCACTTAAGCTCAACTTATCAGATGTAATCATGGCGCGGGGATACGTTAAGGTATGATTTATACTTACCGACCGGTGTTCATCCACATCACGACACATTCCCGTATCAAGGTATGCACGAGGGTTCATCTTACCGGTGAGTATACCGATTATCATCTGTTTGACCGTATATGATGTGAGATTCTCACTTATTTTGATTTGAAAACAAGCCCTATGTGATATAATCACTTATTGATGAGGAACTTGATTTTCGATGCATGAAGGCACAGGAGCAAGTCCGTGAACAGGTCAGTACTTTCGTACAGCAGAGAGACGAACTTGACTCCCGGATAGATATGATATTTTATCACTTATTTGTTTGGACATGTGATTGTTGATCACTTATTGAGGTCGTATGCAGTATGTACACGTATGTATGGTATCATGGAAGATCTAGACTTGCGTCCGCGTTATTTTTCGGTAAAAGATACAACCATGATACCCAGATGATAAGCAGCATAAAGACCGAATATCTCAGAACCTCGGCAATCTCTCAAACGAAATTTCGGTACCAAGACCATATGCCAATGAGTGGTTCCCAACTGGTCTTCAGTCGAATTTAAGTTTATATCACCCTGCACACTTTAAAATGATTGTGAGCCTACCGATACATCTTATATAGAGCTGCTTATCGTTTTTCATTTTAGGTTTAAAGAGGTTTAGACAGACCACTGATGTACTATCATATTCTCTTTTTCTCGCCAGGAAACTCATTTTTGTTTTTCTATTGTTTTTGTGTTTTTAAATTTTTGATGTTTTTGGATTTTCAGATTTTGGATTTACTCCCCCTAAAATCAACAAACTAAGATAAAATTTAAAAGACACGTAGATATTTACAAAAACGATTTTCCGATGTCGGTTTTACTCTTGCTTGACCTTAATGCCGTTTACCAATAATAAATAGTCAAATCTTGATTTGTCAAATGCTTTGGTAAAAAGGTCGGCACGTTGGTCATCGGTGTGGACGTAAGCAACATCGATTAGCCTTTTCTCAAAGCAATCACGTATGAAGTGATACTTAATTTCGATGTGCTTAGTCTTTGAATGCTGCACAGGATTTCTAGTGATCTGTAAGGCAGCAGAATTATCAACGTAAATAGGAGTAGTTAGGAATTCAAAACCGTAGTCTCGCAATTGTTGTTGGATCCATAGGACTTGGGAGCAACAACTTGAGGCAGCAATGTATTCAGCTTCGCATGTTGATGTAGCTACACAGGTCTGCTTCTTGCACTGCCATGTGACTAGGCGATTTCCCAAAAACTGACATCCAGCCGTTGTGGATTTGCCGTCGATTTTGCATCCGCCAAAATCAGAATCACTGAATGCGATCAAGTCAAAGTTATTATCCCTAGGGTACCATAGACCGGTGTCAGGGCAACCCTTCAAATAACGAAAAATCCTTTTTACAGCTGCAAGATGTGAGGCCTTCGGGTTGACTTGATATCTGGAAAGCAGGCACGTTGGGTACATTATATCTGGTCTTGATGCTGTGAGGTACATAAGAGATCCGATCATCGCGCGGTAGTATGAGGGGTTAACAGCTTCACCCTTCAAGTCTGGATTAATTCGGTGATTTTGCGGCAATGGGGTACCGATGGGCGTTGCATCAGACATCTGGAACCGGCTCAAGATGTCACCAACATATTTAGTCTGATGGATGAATATCCCAGACTCAGTTTGTTGCACTTGTAGGCCCAAAAAGAAGGTCATTTCCCCCATAGCACTCATCTCGAATTTATCCTGCATAATGCGCTCGAAATTCCTACACAATACATCATTAGTAGAACCAAAAATAATATCATCAACGTATACCTGAACCAGTAGAAGATCTCCATCTTGTTCTTTGATGAAAAGAGTACAATCGATAAGACCTCTGCGAAATCCATTCTCCAGCAGATAATTAGATAAGGTTACGTACCAAGCTCGCGGTGCTTGATGTAGACCATAGAGAGCTTTGTTGAGCAACCAAACCCGATCGGGATGGATAGGATCTTCAAAACCTGGAGGCTGTTCGACGTACACCTCTTCTTCCACCACACCATGTAAGAATGCACTTTTCACGTCCATCTGGTATACCTTGAAACCTTTGAATGAGGCATAAGCCAGAAAGATCCGAATTGCTTCTAGACGTGCAACAGGTGCATACACTTCGTTGTAGTCGATCCCTTCTATCTGACGAAAACCTTGAACGACTAGCCTTGCTTTGTTTCGAATAACGACTCCACGGTCATCCTTTTTGCATTTAAACACCCAACGGGTACCAATCTTCTTGTCACCAGCAGGTTTCTCTACGAGTTTCCAGACACCAAGCTTCTGGAATTGTTGCAGTTCTTCCTGCATTGCTTCAACCCTAGAGTTATCTTTCAAAGCGTCTTTCCAAGTTCTTGGCTCTTCTTGTGAGACATAACACGCGAAGGACCAATCATTTTGTTGACCAGATTCTCGGATAGCTGCATACATGCCTGCATTGTTGTTGTTCCGCAACATGTTTCTTGTTTGAACGCCACTCTGTACATTTCCGATGATGTTTTGTTGAGGATGGGTATTGTGAATCCTTGTTTCTGGATTATCTTGAACTGGAATATTTGTACCCAGATTGTTGAGATTGAGATCAACAACCAATTCAATACCCGGAATTGACGAAGAGGATGATGCAGTAGCTTCAGCTGTTCTAGGGGTGTCCACTGGAGGTGTACCCTCTGAAGTACCATGAACTGCTGTTGTTGGAGCTTCTTGATCTGCATCGAGAAATTCATCATCCTCTGAAGATTCGTTCAATTCGGTAGCATCGTGAAAATCCTCATTGTCGAGAGCATTATTGTTCACTGAAGATGGTTCTTGATTGACAATAATTGGACGAACCAACGGTGAATCTGTTGCATTGTCACTCTCGAAAAACATCCTTGCCGCAGCATTTTCTTCAACGGCTTCAACATTGATCGAATTGAAAAAGTCATCGTACTCAAACATCCAAAGCTGACCAGGACATTTGACTGGTAAAGTGTGTCTTTGTACTCTGACTTCAGACCATTCCTCGACCCTTTTAGTCTCTAGATTCCAGACTCTTAAGTTCGGGGTGGCATACCCAAGAAAGTATCCCTCAATTGCTTTTGCCCCAAACTTTCCATTAGGATCGATTATTATGCACGGAGCTCCAAACGGTTCAAGATATGACAAATCTGGTTTCCGTTTGTGAAGAAGCTCAAAGCAGGTCTTGTTGTGCCTTTTGACTGTAAGGACTCGATTCAACGTGTAGCATGCAGAGGCCACAGCTTCAGTCCAGAATGGAATCGGCAATTGTGACTCTACCAACATAGTCCTAGCAGTCTCGATCAATGTGCGGTTCTTACGTTCAGCGACGCCATTCTGTTGAGGAGTATAAGCTGCACTAAATTCGTGAAGAATACCTTTTGAAGTGCAAAACTCCGCCATGGCATGATTTTTGAATTCAGTACCATTGTCGCTACGTATCCGCCTAACCTTCAACTTATATAGATTCTCAATCTGAATGATCAAGTTTTTGATAATACCGAAGGTTTCACTCTTATGTGCCATGAACGCCACCCAAGAAAATCTTGAATAATCATCAGTTATCACGAGGCAGTATTGATCATTCCTAATACTTTTGTGCTTGACAGGACCGAACAAATCCATGTGCAAACGTTCAAGAGGAACAACCACCGTGTTGATTTTCTTTGCCACTATTGGTATTTTACCCACTCATCCCTAGTTAATTTGGTTTAATTACTAAATTTGATTTTGGAATGTAATAATGCTTATACATGTAGTGAGGTCCACTAGTGGAATAGGAAGGTAAGATAATTTGTTTTCCTAGTGCTTGGATTCTGAGCAGTATGTCATCTATACCTTGAAAATATTCAGTTTTGAACATATTTTTATGAACCCTTAAGTAATCAAGACCACTTTGCTTTATACATACATTTACGTCTACCAAATGTTATTGGAAAAGACAGCCACGTTTTAGCCAAACTAAATAAATGTCTATGTAAATGCACTTTGGGTGATAAGTGCAGGCTCTCAAACTCAAGGGTCTTTTATGTAATTAGTTGAAACTGGTAGTTTGGTCAGGGTTTTCATGGTCAGGGCTTGGGAGTTTCCTTAGTCCGAATTTTGGTGGTTTGGTTTAGTCAGGGTTTGTTTTGTATTGGGCTTTGGGCCTTTCTATGTCCTGACTTTAGTAGTCAGGACTTCCCATTGTATATAAACTCTTAGTGATATGTTATACATGGCGATTTCTTTTGTAGAAAGTTTGTTCTTCAAGAAAACCCTAATCATTGTCACTGTGTGTGAATTGACGGCTGTTGTGTATGACCTCATTCATCATATTCATCATTCTTGTTCTACACTTTCTTGATCCAATACCATACAGTAGTGATTACTAGGTGGATTCCGCACACCTGGTGATTGTTGTCTGAGTGAGATCCTTGGGTAGGAGGCCTTACAAGTGGTATCAAAGCAGTGTGCTCATACTACAGTAGGTTTGGGTTTAGAGATTTATGTTGATACATTTTATGTGGACGCAACTCGGTTCGGTTCGACTTGGTTCTGTTCGAAGCCCCTGATGGAACACCAACTTCAAGAGTATGTCTCTGAGGTAAGGATCCGGTGTCCTGAAATCATGCTATTTTTTGAGGATATAGGATCCTTATCATAGAACTCTTCCTTTTGCAGAAATTTGCTGACGTTCAAATCCTCCTTGATCAACATGTAGCCGAAGGTGAGCAGAAGTGCCTCGATTTTCAGGCCATTGTAGTTTCTAAAGATAAGAAGATCTCCCAGCTTGAAAAAGAAAACAAGGCACTACAGAAGGAGCTGATGCTTGCTGAGATGACTGCCCAGAAAGAAAGGATGGAGATCATGGATGGGTCCAAACTCTCCGCTACCATCGCCATGCTGAAGATCAAGTTGCAGACGGCCAAGGAGGCTGAGGATACTTCTTTTGACAGGTCTGCCTGGGATTTAGAGGCCTAGAAGCAGAGGCTAGCTGAGCTTGATGATGTGGGTGAACCTTAGGAGGCAGCAGCTCTTGAAGCCGGAGGCAGTGGACTGAAGGTGTGACAACCGTCACTTTTCCGTACATTCCGTACACTAATTGAACAGTAATCTGTGCTTAAATAATTGTGCATGATCTAGTTTACAAGACAAATGAATTATTGATTACTGTTATATACATACAATGGCATTTCATGATACAAGACTTTATTCGTTGCTACATGCAACACAAGATAGTTCTGATGATACACAGAACAGAATTGGCACCGTTACTAGACGAATAAATTTCTGAATTCCATGCAAGTGAATTCATGCACGTGTTATACCACAAGAATTACTCTATGCATTAATGAACTATGTTACGTCAAAAATACTAGTAAACTCACCGATAAGACACATTGTGTCGACAATTCTGCAGAAAGCAGTTAGACAATAGAATTGGAGCCTAGGTGTAGGTCCAACGACAAGAAATCATTAAAACCCAAGAGTACATACAAGGGTTTATATATATATACTTTCCGAAAGCTAAAATATGCACTAAAAAGCACCCGAAACACACTTTAAATGCTGAAATTCATACAATTCAGCAAAATTCAGCATTGTAACAAGATTGTTTCATGCAAAAATATGACAAATTGATCCAAAATATTTTCCTGAGTGTCGGGAATTGGAAAGGTACAAAAGGGGTACATAAAAGACACTAAACGATGCAATTTAGCACTTAAACGAACCGGTATTTAACCGAACAATCGGACATTACCCGGAACACCAAAATTTCACTAGAATCATTGTTTTAGTGTTATGAAGCTGGTTATGAACCCTAAACACTATATTACATCTTAAAAATCACTAAACACTAAAACACTAACTATTACCCTTACATTTCAACTTAACCAAGTAACTAACCATCAAGATCCAACTAGACCCCCCCCCCCCCACTTTGATAACCGGTTAGGGAACATAGTTCCCTCATTTGATTTCTTTGATATATTTTATTAGATTGTGTCTAGGAATATACCAACAAGATGCGATATGTTTTCCTTAATGGTGGAAGTAATCTCCTTATAACCACCTCCATTCAAGCAACTCTAAGCAACTCTCTTCTTCCTCTCCCTCCCTTGAAGCTTACGGCCCAAACACCCCGACACTACCATAAATTTTCTAGCTAATTCCCAAGCAATCTATGGTGATTCTAAGGTGTCTCGGGCCTAATTAGGAAGGTTGCAAGCAACGGATCTTGAAGGACCTCTCTCGTGTGCTATTATCCACTCCATATTCCTCATTGTTTCTTCCCTAGCTTTAAGCTAGTAGTAAGATCATCTAAACCCTTGTTTACTTCTATTTTGCTTGGTTAAAAGATGTAACATGATGTAAATGACAAGAACACTGAAGAACATAAGCTTGCACGTGATGAAAAATGGATGAAATAATATTTTTAGTAGATGTGTAATGTTTGCTTGTGAATACTAGAAATATTGATGTTGATCAATACATGAAGCTTGTTAGATTGTGATTAAACACATGATCTAACAAGTTAGAGGATGATTATGTGTTAACACAAGAAGATCATCCTCATGTATAAACATGAACTTGATGAATAAATGATTTCTTGAAAATAATAAACAAAGTAAACTAGTAAACTTGTAGATCCAAGATCTATAAATAATTTTCCAAGAAAAACCAAGTTGAAAATATGATTTTTGAAAGATCATGATTTTTACTAAACTTGCACTATTTTTGGCAAAGAAATAAGTGTAAAAATACTAGAGAAACAAGAAGATGTTATAAATAAATATTTTTGTGAAATGAGATTACAAGTTGTAAAAGACTAAATCTTTCAAGAAAGTGATTTACAAATAAATAATCATGTTTTTTTAAGGGTAACTAGACCAACTAAATAACATGGTAAGTTACTACAAGATTTTACAAGAACTTCAAGTTCATGATGTAGTGTGAATTACATGATTTAGGCATATGGTAAGACTTGATTGTGTTGATGATATTGATGATGAATTTAAAAGAAAATAAACACATGTTCTGAAAACATGGGAAACCTCCGTTTTTAGTGGAAACTCTGTCAAAATTTCTATAAATTTTGACACTTAGAAAAATATAAGTTTTGGTGAAACTTATTCCCTAAAAATATTTACCAAGGTTTCCCAATTTTTATGAAAACTTCAAGATTAAAATCGATATTAAGTATGTATATTTTTGAGGAAAAATACATGTATTTATTGATCACTAAATTTTGTGCTACGTGTATGCAGTATGTGTAGGACCGTGTTTCGGGACCGAAACCGTGATTATCATGATTATGTTCATAGACGGGAAGATTAGAGACGGGTGAAATACTTACTTGTATAGATTTGATAACATAACAAAGCAAAGCGGCCCGATTAACAAGCTAACCGAACCATACCAAAGGAGTACACATCCGGGGAGAGACCAAGTGGTGATCTCTCCCTGTGAGGACTCAAACCTCTAAAACTTCCAAGTGTTTGAAATGACAAAGGGTTGCTATTTATAGCTACACCCCTTTGTCTTTCAAACACACATGGTCAAACAAATAACCCTCTCGTTTGACCACTTCAAACGAGCAGGTCTATACACGTTCGTTAGACCGTTTCACTAACTATTACAAATTCAGCATAAAATAAATCTAATCTATTCGACAAGCATCGGACACAAAATCTGCATCAACAAATTCCCCCTTGTCCGTTGTTGTCGAATGCCGAAAATGCAACTGCAATCGATCTTCAGTCAAGTATTCATCTTCTCTGTGTTAACAAATTCCCCCTTGACCGATGATCCAGGTAAGTAGTATCTTGACGCTTCTTGTATAATAGTTCCCCCTCAAAGTATGCGTATTTGTGTTGGGTGTTGTGCAATTTCCTCAAAAGGCTCAATTGACCGATCTTCCGCTGATCTTCCAATACTCCAACCGACATTTTATAAGGGTTCCATTCTTTAAAAACTGCATCAAGTCTTGATCTTCAAGCATACTACATTGGTAGAGGTTTCTGGTGAACTGTCTTCTGTAAACCGTCTTTGTGGAATTGACCAAGTAATGCACTTTAATCTTCAGCATCAACACTCAGGAAAGTCAGCTAGACCAAGTGTATCCCTTGCAAGCTCAACCAGCATGCTTAGTTGAACTACATCCAGATCTCATTGTCTCGCCTTTGTGAAGTTGACCACGTAATGCACTACAGATCTTCAGCATCAGTACTCAGGAAGTCAGCTAGACCAAGTACATCGTTTGCAAACTCAACGAATTGAGTTACCCCCAGATCCCTGTAAAATCCCAAAGAAACATCAAACCCAAAACCGAATCCTGCAGGTCTTCAGTCTTGAACTATCAGCTTTCATAAAGATTCCCCAGGTCTTCAGTGAACAGCGCTTTTGTAACTACTGTAGACTTTAGAAACCTGTATTTTTCCATGCAAATCCCTTCACGCTGGCTGGAGAATTAATTAAAATCCTCAAATATGTGTCTGTGCAAAACATTCCACGCAGAACCGTTAGTATCACCAGAAAATCACAAACTCTACCACCTGTGATTGCGTTTAGAAATTTACCGAAGAAATTCAACATACGAAAATTTTTATTCCCCCATTTCTTTGGTAAGATCTCTAAACCTTAACATATTCCCTCCACTTCAAAGGAACTGTCACCAACTTTTAAATGTTCACCAATTCCCTTCACTTAGCGGAACTGTCGTCAATCTTCACTGATTGTTCTCGGTTCCGAAAAATCACGAAAACGACTTTCCTCTTTGCATATTCTAGTTGAATAAGAACGTCCCCTAGTACCCCGTAGGATCCGACTTGTATCCATCCAAAGACTTTGTGAACTCGTTAGGACCGGTATTGACATCCTAGGTTCATTCATTCGTTACCAAATGCGAGAATATGACAATAAACAAAAAGATTTCTTCGTTGCATATTCTAGTTGATAAAGAAATTTCACCTAGTACCCCGTAGGATCCGACTTGTATCCCTCCAAAGACTTTGTGAACTCGTTAGGACCGGTATTGACATTCCAGGTTCATACGTTCGTTTTCAAATGCGAGAATATGACAATAAACAAAATGCTTTCGAACATTTACGAATAACCGATAACAATCATAAACATTGACGTGCGGAAGCAAACATACCGTTATTGGTTTTTGGCCCATTGTAGCCAAGTCACCAAATTTTGACGTTTGCGTCGGTAACCGTGACTACCCCACATTTTTCAAAAATCAACATCTGTTTTCATCATGCCTCATCACCCCGCGCGCTCCCGAACCCGTACGAATTTTGACGTTGAAATTCAGAAGCACGGTTCAAATCAACTTCGCAAACACCCGACCCCACTTTTCAATTCACTAACTAATAGAGACGGGTCCATGACTCCATGTTTCGTCTAACACATTTGTTCCATAATTCCAATGCCAAACCATAAAAATAGACGGCCCAAAAATATGTCATAAAATTGCCGGCCCACATTTTCAATCAGACAACATACCTGGATGAGAATTTAATAGGCCCAAATAAAATAACCCATCATGCACATACCTTAGTTTCCACAATTAATCATATCAGCCCAAAAATAAGGTACATGTGCAATAATACGCTGCAAATTAATAATGTGGCCCCATGGAATAATTTGAAAATTGTTAGCCCATCATTTGTGACATCAGGCATAGAATTGAGAACTTCATACGAGCCCCACGAAAAATTAAATCCATATCTCAATCCATGTGCATAACCCCATGCATAAATAATACTGAATCCCAAAAATAAGATCATCATATAATCATTTGGTGGGGGCCAAGCCTATGCATCTGCACCATTCTCTATTTCTTTTTCAACAATTTTTTTTTTTAAATGATCCAACAATTCCAAATTTATCAAGCCCCAAAAAAATAATGGAGAACCTTGATCCACTAGAGCCCATCGAGATACTATGCTTGTTATTTAGCCCAATTCAGCTGCTTGATTACTCACTTTTATCTCTCTGCCGACATCACCTCCAAAAATGTGCAACCATTTTCACAACTCAAATCCCCAAAATGGTCCTCACTTTCTTGGAAACCCTAAAAACGCAATCTGCCACTTTATCCCAGCCGCTAACATTAATCTGTCTATCTTCTCCTTCGATAAACACCTCCAGCAGCCCTTTTTCTTTCTCTACTGCGATTCACCATCACAACAACTAAAACCCCCAATTTCATTTTGATTTTGATCGATCGGAGGAGAAGAATCATGAGTGGGGCAGCTTCAAGGAGGAACAATAGTTCAGTTCATAGACGAAATAATCCGTCAACAACCATTTACAGTCGCTGAGGTTCTCCGGCCTCCGGCGTGTTCTGAATCCGGCGACATGGACCACCACAAACCCCTCTTTCTCAGCGATACATACCTCTGACATCCAATAATCAGCAGGTTTCATACATGTTTGACAAAAATGGGTGATTTCGTCCAGGACATGTTTGATGAAGATGGGTGATTTCATCAGCTGATTTGTGAAGAAATTAGTGTTTTCGTCGCTGAAGGATGATGACGAAATCAGTGTTTTCGTCGCTGAAGTTGTGCTACGAAATCAGGGGTGTTTTCGTCCAGGATATATGATTTCGTCGCTGAGTGTTTTCGTCCAGGATATATGATTTCGTCGCTGAGTGTTTTCGTGGTAGGGTATCAACAGGAACCCTAGTGTTTCTTACCAGCCGCCATACTCATCTCAAGAACACAGTTAACTATTCGTTTCCAGATCTGACGAAAATCATTGTATAGATGATATTTGATGATGAAAACTTGTTTATTTAGGTGTAAAACATAAAACCCAACTCTTGTATATGTTCTGTTTCATCTAGACCCGAATATTTTGCTCCAGATCTGGGTTTTTCACCATTTTTAGATCTTGAACAAAAATCACGAAAATCACAGATCTAAAGCACATGTGACTTAGCAAACTGTTAGATTTACTAAATCGGGTACCATGGCTCTGATACCAATTGTAGGACCGTGTTTCGGGACCGAAACCGTGATTATCATGATTATGTTCATAGACGGGAAGATTAGAGACGGGTGAAATACTTACTTGTATAGATTTGATAACATAACATAACAAAGCAAACCGGCCCGATTAACAAGCTAACCAAACCATACCAAAGGAGTACACATCCGGGGAGAGACCAAGTGGTGATCTCTCCCTGTGAGGACTCAAACCTCTAAAACTTCCAAGTGTTTGAAATGACAAAGGGTTGCTATTTATAGCTACACCCCTTTGTCTTTCAAACACACACGGTCAAACAAATAACCCTCTCATTTGACCACTTCAAACGAGCGGGTCTATACACGTTCGTTAGACCGTTTCACTAACTATTACAAATTCAGCATAAAATAAATCTAATCTATTCGACAAGCATCGGATACAAAATCTGCATCAACAGTATGTATTATACATGAATAGTGTATTAGGACTTGAGAATACACTAAATACTCCTAAGGAGTGAAAAGACAAAAATACACATACAACTTACTTAGACAAATACAAGATACTTATATTTATTTTTGAGAAAATAATATAAGTAAGACACGTAGTTAAAAATATAAATTATTTTTAACACAAGAACACATATACAAAAGATAGTGACTTGTACTTGTGCGATACAAGTCTAGTGACTAACGTTAACAAACACGTTTAGGTCACGACGCTAGATAAGCAAATCCGGTGAAGTTTATGACGCAGGAACACAAAGTTGTGAGTTCATGCTCCCCCTTTTCTTTAACTATTTTTGGTTTTATAACTCTCGGGGGTGAAATACATGTACAAATGCTTAAACGGTATGAAATGCCTATGAAATACTAGATCATGTGAGCATAGACTTAATACTAAAAATGCCATAAAGTATTGGTGAAACTAGTACCAAGCCATTAAAAACATTCATTAGTTCGGGACGAGGGTTAGATCTAACGGGTACGGCCGAACCCCACTCATGGTCACAACTAGTATCTAGTAGTGCTTCGGAGTCCCAGTCGAGGTTAATCGACACTGTCGAGGGAAATCGACACAGTCGAGGGTAATCGACATAGTTAAGGAGTCATAACAAGTACTCCCCATGTCCTCGAGGAGTCATAACAAGTACTCCCATGTCCTCAAGGAGTCATAACAAGTACTCCCCATGTCCTCACATGTCTTAAAGTCTCTCAAGGATTTACAAGAATACTTTATTGGTACAAGATTTGTACCACAAGAATACTTTATTTTACAAGAATACGTTATTTCACAAGAATACTTTATTTTACAAGAATACGTTATTTCACAAGAATACTTTATATATACAAGATACATACCATGTTTCATACAAGGTATACAAAACGCATGAACTCGCTCAACTTTTTGTTGATGTTTTCCAAAATTACATGTATTTCAGGTGACAGGGTGGATCTTGGGCACGGGTGTCGTAACTAGGAGTATACTTCAAGTTTAGATGTCATCCACTTTTGTTGAATTGTAACATAGACGAAGTTTGTGTTTTTAAAACTTAATTAACAAATGTTTGTAATACTCAAATTTTCATGAATGGATGAACATCGTTTCGATCATGTAGTTGTTTATTACGATTGAATGCAATGATATTAAACGAGTCACACATCATACGCTTCCACAAAAACAGGGTGTGACAGTTTGGTATCAGAGCTTCGATTGTAGTGAACTAGGATTCCTTCTCGAGTCTAGACTACAATCACTAGAGTTCTCTCACAAAAACACTTTACAAAAAGGTTTTTCATTGCATTCACGTAAGCGCCAAGATCCACGAGTCAAACACTTTTCAAAGAAGAGACAAGGCAAGGACATTAGTAAGGAATATCCTCAAGATAAGGTGCCAACTAAGGCATAGTCTACACGAGTTAGACTTGCCAAAAATAAAACACTCTCTTGGTGAAAACTAGTACCAAGTAGTGTTTTTGTCGTAAATCGACAACTAGAAAAATGAACCCCCCAAAAACGAGAGTTATACGTGATATAATGCATCAAATTGCTTGTTTATGCTAAGTAGCATATTTATTATTGATATACATATATACGAATAAGTGTACGGAATAAATATTGACGTGAATACATACAAATAAGTGTACGGGATGATTATTGACGTGAATAGGATACTTTCGACTCCGACTCCTATTATTGTACGTAACTCGCACGATGAAGCTACCGACCTCGCGTACTTTGCAACGCTCATGGCTAGAGTGATTACCAAACAAGATTCTGAGCTTGCTTCCGTAGGAAATGGCTGCTCTTTACTCTCGATCGCGAAGGTGCCTGACTACGATAGTGACGACGAGGCAGAGGCGGCAACGTTGAACGAATTCTTAATCAACGGGATGAGATCCCTGCGGCTTATGTGAAGCAAGATTGACGACATGCTTGACCAGAAAAGGAAGATGAAGTATTCATCTTGAAGGTGCCCCTCCAACTACTAGGAATTCTCTTTATTCCTATTTCATTTAATCATCGTGCCTGTTCGCGCGCAACGATAACAAGTGTTAGCGCATGGACCGCCGCAATGGTCCTTTCCATGACAGAGGCATAAGGACAGTAGTGTCCCCTCCTTGAATGATCATCTGCTTGGACGAGAGGAAATTGGGGTAACTATCCAAGACAATTTATTATTACGGGGGCCCACGTAATAACGACTTGTAGTGCACAGGAATCCTGGTGGACTCTGCGGGTCGATCTAATGAAAACCACACAAAAATAATCTATAGGTGTTTACACCTTCATCTGGTAGAACAATACATAGATCAGTGCTTTAGCACTTCATAAATTAGGAAACCTGTCTTGTCTACTTCGTGTCTACCTGTGTACAAGACGTTTGAGAAACGATATTTAAGCAGGAGAAGAGGAATAACATTCAAAAAGATTCAGTGACGTTACACTCTCTATCACCTCTACACGAACAACCCCATCTATGGGAAATTATACACATCAATAAAGCTAATATAGCAGGAAATAACTGAAACCTAAATGACCGAGGCGATGTAACCTCGAGTTCATTTTATTTGCCCCATTACAAACAATAAGCCAAGTTGGCAAGCCTATGTGAAGGCTCAGTAATTGTTTCCTCGCTCATACATTGATTATATATACATGTGAAATTGGGTGATTACATGAAGGCTTATGGTGCTATGTACCTCATAGACAATTATGGAATATTGTCTAACCCACCTCATACCTTTTGATAGAAAAGGAATGCCACCCAGACGAGACACAAACACCAGCACGTTACCAAGAACAGAAGCTGAGCTTCAAGAACGAATCTCACAGGCAATTGCACGACATGAAGCCCTCCGCTCCGAACACAGCGGTGGCACTTTCAGAAATAACCCTCCAACTGGCTGCACCTATAAACAATTCCTGGACTGCAAGCCATTGAATTTTGATGGCACAGGAGGTGCCGTTGCATTTGTTCGTTGGACAGAAAAGACTGACTCCGTTCTAAGAGTGAGTAACTGTTCACCCCAGCTGAGAGTTACTTTTATCTCAGGGTTATTCTTAGATGGCGCACTCTCCTGGTGGAACCTTCAAGTTCAAACCCTTGGTGCAGATGCTGCTTATGCACTGAGCTGGGACGAGCTCAAGGAAATGATGGAAAAGAAATACTGTTCTAGGGCTGAAATCCAGAAGCTTGAGGTGGAGTTCTGGAATTTGAAAATGGACGGACCGAAGATTCCTGAATTTGTCCAGCGATTTCACGACTTGTCTAGGGTTGTCCCCTACTTAGTCAAACCGGAATTCAAAAGAATTGAACGATTCATTTGGGGACTTGCACCTCAAATTAGGAGCTTGGTTACTACCTCAAGGCCTCCAACCTTCGCAGAGGCTATCGATTTAGGTGTTACGCTTACTGAAGAAGCTCTACATGCGGGAAAATTTTCAGAATCTGAGGATAACAAGAAAGAGACTCATGTGGAGTCATCAGGCAATAAGAAAAGGAACTATTCGAACCTAAAGGTAGGCACACAAGTCGGCTATGGAAGCTCTAAAGCAAACAAAAGAAGGAAAGTGAAACCGCCGCATGGCAGGAAAACTGATGGAGCCACTAATAAGGACGGTGGTAAGATTTACTCGGGGACTAAGCCGAGGTGTAGGGAATGAAATTTTCACCATGAAGGTCGATGTCCGAGGCCTAAGTGCGGAAAGTGTGGAAAAGAAGGGCACAGCAAGGACGCCTGTTGGGCGAAGGACCCAAATGGAAGAAATAAGAGAATACCAGGTTGCTACAGATATGGTGAAGCAGGGCACTTCAGGAAAGATTGCCCTAGGAAGAAACCAGCAAGGAAGGGTTTTCACAATCGAAACTCGTAAAGCACGCCAGGATCCAGATGCGGTTACGGGTGCGTTCCCTATTAACCAACCTTATGCATCTATTTTTGATTAATACTGGCATGAACTTTAACCTTGTATGCTTAGAACTTAAAAAATGCTTGGCCTAGTTTCAAGTAAAATAGATGTCCCGTATTCTTTAGAAATGGGCATATAGAAGGCTAGTTTGAACAGACGAAGCAATTAAGGATTGTGTTAGGAAGGTCGGAACCTTCGGTTACCATTGACCTGAGAAGTCATGATATGATAGCCAGTATGGATTGGATATCCAAGTATAGAGCCTGAGAACATCCCCGTTATGGAAGAAGCTCCAGTAGCCTTTTCTGAAGACGTGCCAGGATTACCTCCAAGAGACAAGAGGAACCTCGTGCCAGGAGCGGCACCAGTACCGAATGACACCATACCGACTAGCCTTGTCCGCGAAGCTTGAGCTTCCGGTATAACTACAAGAGCTACTAGACAGAAGGAATCAAAGACGTGACATCCTTAGTTAAGGAAATGAGAAGGAAATTGACAGTTTCCGTTTTGCATAAATTCCAGAGAGTTGAGAATCAGAATCCTTTGCCACGGACTGATAACATGAACAGACAAATCATCAGGTTATAGTTACCACTCGAAGATCAACTTGAGGACAAGATATCCTCCACTGTGAATACAAGAAGGGAATATCTCTAAAACGACCTTTAGGACTCGCTTCGAGCATTACGAGTTCCTTGTCGTATCATTTGGCTTAACACATGCATCGACAATATTCATGGACATCCTGAATCGAAGGTGTAAGCCATACCTGGATAGATCATGATTACATTTATTGACTACATTCTCATATGGCCAACGGCCAAGGAAGGTCAGCTGCAATTCACCTTGCAAATTCTTAGAGAAAAGAATAGTTATGTGCTATGATGACGAAAAGCGGATTTTGAATTCGCGAAGTGAGAACCTTAAGATACATGGTGGATAAGAACGAAATTCATGCCAACCCTGCAACCAAGAGCTAAGGAGCTAGAGTTGCAATTATGTGACGCTTCTCGACAAAGTCTCGGTTGTACGTCGATGAAACGAGACCACAACATTGCATACGCGGCACATTGATTAAGGAATCATAAGATGAAACCTTGAGCTAGATACGGTAATTGCGCACCGCAAATTTGACGACGTTACCTGAAAGAAAACGCTGCACGGTCTTTACTGGTCACAAGGGTTGCAGCACACCGTTGATTGTAAGAACTTGAATATTAATGTAGATAGACTAAGCTACTGAACGATGCAGACTATATAGACATGATACGTGCTTGTGTGATAAACTTTGACGAAAAGTTGGAACACCCACTTGCCCTAGTGGAGTCTTCCTACAACAGTATTTATCACACCGCCGTTTAAACCGCTTCGTGTGAAGCTTTAAATGAAACATAATAAATCGATCCCCGTCATGTTGATCAGAGACCGGGAATAAACAATCTACTGACCCGCGTTGGTTCGGGAAAAACTAGAGGCAAACCGTTTAGATAAGTGAACATATCATGGCAGCCCGCGGAATACAGAAAGATTACGCCGATGAGCGGCAGAAATCGTAAGAATTTGAGACAAGAAGTATGACTAAAATGAGAGCCTCGCCTAGAGAAGGCGTAGTGTGATTTGGAAAATGAAAAGGTTGAATCCCCGGTGTCGGGATCAGAACCATTGCGCACAAGATGAAACTTCCAGAAAAATATCAGTAGTGATCACGACGCATTCATGTGTCTAGTCTTTAGAGGAGTCTGACTCGAGGAACAGTCGTTGTTCCCATAATTAAAATTCACGTCAATAACAAACGACAAGAATTACTATAAAATCTGCTAAGATTACGGACCAAGAGTCCACAATACCCTAAAAACCTGTTAAGGTTATGGACCAAGAGTCCACAAGACACAGAAAAGACATAATTGATTTACTTGAGTACGATAGAATTCATAGCATGACCCTGAGTACATGGGAACATAAAGACAAATCATGAATTTAAGTGACCATGTTTGATTCACAACTCCCCTACGACCGATGGCATCGCTTGAATTTCGGGACGAAATTCTTTTAACGGGGGGAGACTGTGACAACCGTCACTTTTCCGTACATTCCGTACACTAATTGAACAGTAATATGTGCTTAAATAATTGTGCATGATCTATTTTACAAGACAAATGAATTATTGATTACTGTTATATACATACAATGGCATTTGATGATACAAGACTTTATTCGTTGCTACATGCAACACATGATAGTTCTGATGATACACAGAACAGAATTGGCACCGTTACCAGACAAATAAATTTCTGAATTCCATGCAAGTGAATTCATGCACGTTTTATACCACAAGAATTACTCTATGCATTAATGAACTACGTTGCGTCAAAAATACTAGTAAACTCACCGATAAGACACATTGTGTCGACAATTCTGCAAAAAGCAGTTAGACAATAGAATTGGAGCCTAGGTGTAGGTCCAACGACAAGAAATCATTAAAACCCAAGAGTACATACAAGGATTTATATATATATATACTTTCCGAAAGCTAAAATACGCACTAAAAAGCACCCGAAACACACTTTAAATGCTGAAATTCATACAATTCAGCAAAATTCAGCATTGTAACAAGATTGTTTCATGCAAAAATATGACAAATTGATCCAAAATATTTTCCTGAGTGTCGGGAATTGGAAAGGTACAAAAGGGGTACATAAAAGACACTAAACGATGCAATTTAGCACTTAAACGAACCAGTATTTAACCGAACAACCGGACATTACCCGGAACACCAAAATTTCACTAGAACCATTGTTTTAGTGTTATGAAGCTAGTTATGAACCCTAAACACTATATTACATCTTAAAAATCACTAAACACTAACTATTACCCTTACATTTCAACTTAACCAAGTAACTAACCATCAAGATCTAACTAGACCCCCCCCCCCCACTTTGATGACCGGTTAGGGGACATAGTTCCCACATTTGATTTCTTTGATATATTTTATTAGATTATGTCTAGGAATATACCAACAAGATGCCATATGCTTTCCTTAATGGTGGAAGTAATCTCCTTATAACCAAAAGACCATAACCCATGACCATCACCTCCATTCAAGCAACTCTCTTCTTCCTCTCCCTCCCTTGAAGCTTACAGCCCAAACACCCCCACACTACCATAATTTTTCTAGGTAATTCCCAAGCAATCTATGGTGATTCTAAGGTGTGTCGGGCCTAATTAGGAAGGTTGCAAGCAACGGATCTTGAAGGACCTCTCTCGTGTGCTATTATCCACTCCATATTCCTCATTGTTTCTTCCCTAGCTTTAAGCTAGTAGTAAGATCATCTAAACCCTTGTTTACTTCTATTTTGCTTGGTTAAAAGATGTAACATGATGTAAATGACAAGAACACTAAAGAACATAAGCTTGCACATGATGAAAAATGGATGAAATAATATTTTTAGTAGATGTGTAATGTTTGCTTGTGAATACTAAAAATATTGATGTTGATTAATACATGAAGCTTGTTAGATTGTGATTAAACACATGATCTAACAAGTTAGAGGATGATTATGTGTTAACACAAGAAGATCATCCTCATGTATAAACATGAACTTGATGAATAAATGATTTCTTGGAAAATAATAAACAAAGTAAACTAGTAAACTTGTAGATCCAAGATCTATAAATAATTTTCCAAGAAAAACCAAGTTGAAAATATGATTTTTGAAAGATCATGATTTTTACTAAACTTACACTATTTTTTGCAAAGAAATAAGTGTAAAAATACTAGAGAAACAAGAAGATGTTATAAATAAATATTTTTGTGAAATGAGATTACAAGTTGTAAAAGACTAAATCTTTCAAGAAAGTGATTTACAAATAAATAATCATGTTTTTTAAGGGTAACTAGACCAATTAAATAACATGGTAAGTTACTACAAGATTTTACAAGAACTTCAAGTTCATGATGTAGTGTGAATTACATGATTTAGGCATATGGTAAGACTTGATTGTGTTGATGATATTGATGATGAATTTAAAAGAAAATAAACACATGTTCTGAAAACATAGGAAACCTCCGTTTTTAGGGGAAACTCTGTTAAAATTTCTATAAATTTTGACACTTAGAAAAATATAAGTTTTGGTGAAACTTATTCCCTAAAAATATTTACCAAGGTTTCCCAATTTTTATGAAAACTTCAAGATTAAAATCGATATTAAGTATGTATATTTTTGAGGAAAAATACATGTATTTATTGATCACTAAATTTTGTGCTATGTGTATGTAGTATGTATTATACATGAATAGTGTATTAGGACTTGAGAATACACTAAATACTCCTAAGGAGTGAAAAGACAAAAATACACATACAACTTACTTAGACAAATACAAGATACTTATATTTATTTTTGAGAAAATCATATAAGTAAGACACGTAGTTAAAAATATAAATTATTTTAACACAAGAACACATATACAAAAGATAGTGACTTGTACTTGTACGATACAAGTCTAGTGACTAACGTTAATAAACACGTTTAGGTCACGACGCTAGATAAGCAAATCCGGTGAAGTTTACGACGCAGGAACGCAAAGTTGTGAGTTCATGCTCCCCCTTTTCTTTAACTGTTTTTGGTTTTATAACTCTGGGGGTGAAATACATGTACAAATGCTTAAACGGTATGAAATGCCTATGAAATACTAGATTATGTGAGCATAGACTTAATACTAAAAATGCCATAAAGGCTTCGTGAAAACTAGTACCAAGCCATTAAAAACATTCATTAGTTCGGGACGAGGGTTAGATCTAACGGGTACGGCCGAACCCCACTCATGGTCACAACTAGTACCTAGTAGTGCTTCGGAGTCCCAGTCGAGGTTAATCGACACAGTCGAGGTTAATCGATACAGTCGAGGGAAATCGACACAGTTGAGGGTAATCGACACAGTTAAGGAGTCATAACAAGTACTCCCAATGTCCTCGAGGAGTCATAACAGGTACTTCCCATGTCCTCAAGGAGTCATAACAAGTACTCCCCATGTCCTCACATGCCTTAAAGTCTCTCAAGGATTTACAAGAATACTTTATTGGTACAAGATTTGTACCACAAGAATACTTTATTTTACAAGAATACGTTATTTCACAAGAATACTTTATTTTACAAGAATACGTTATTTCACAAGAATACTTTATTTATACAAGATACATACCATGTTTCATACAAGGTATACAAAACGCATGAACTCGCTCAACTTTTTCTTGATGTTTTCCAAAATTAAATGTATTTCAGGTGACAAGATGGATCTTGGGCGCGGGTGTCGTAACTAGAAGTAGACTTCAAGTTTGATGCCATCCACTTTTGTTGAATTGTAACCTAGACGAAGTTTGTGTTTTTAAAACTTAAATAACAAGTGTTTGTAATACTCAAATTTTCATGAATGGATGAACATCGTTTTGATCACGTAGTTGTTTATTACGATTGAATGCAATGATATTAAACCAGCCACACATCATACGCTTCCGCAAAAGACAGGGTGTGACAGAAGGATCCTGAGGACGCAGCTGGTGGCAGTGGCAAAGGTGGTGATGAGAAGGTGGTTGAGGCAGCAAAGGTGTAGGCTGCATAAATGGGCGATGATGGATATTTCTAGACACGGCCGAAGCCCATTTTTTATGGTTTGGTTGTTTTATTTGATGGTGTTTTGATCTCAAACAATTATGGTCTGTAATAACTTTGAACAGTAGTTGCTAGGGTTAAGGATCACTGATCCTTGGACAATATGGGGTAGCAAAGGTGGATGGGTCCTTCTGTTTGTAGAGGATGAAGCCTTTGATGCCCCTCATCTTTTATTTCATGTACTTAACGAACTTTTAGTATGGAGACCCTTTCTCAACCCAAGTGGACGGGCCACGTTTTGCTGGTAGAAACTTGGGTTGGCAATTTTGACAACCTTTTAGAAGGTTAACTTTGATAAATAAATAAAACTTTAACTTTTGGCTATCTTTATGTTGTTCATTTTGTGTACATTTACTTGTCGATTGTTATTGCATAGTTCTAGAATTTACAAGTTATTGGTAAAAGTATTAAATGGATACCAAAGTCAGTTTATATCAAAGAGTTCAGGATATGATCAAGGATCACATATCCTTTAATAAAAAAAGTTTGAAAAGTGATATGATTTAGGATCATATATCCTGTTGTCAAAGAATAAGGGTATAGTTGATAAATAAAATAAGGATCATACCAGAGAATCCAAGTTAGGATCCTATATCCTTAACACTTACAACTGTGATAATTAAAAGATAAAATCTTGTGGAAAGTTAGGATCCTGGATCCTTAATTGTTTAGCTTTGGAAACCTAAAATAGGACGTAACTTGGGACTAAGCCAATTGCCAAGGAAAGTGTTAGTATATGGTGACAAGCCCAACAATCTGGGGACAAGCCCAATAAACTGGGGACAAGCCCAAAACTGGAGACAAGCCCAAAACTAGGGACAAGCCCAAAGGATCTTGTGTAAACTGGAGTATGGCCCAGACTGGCGACTATCAAAACTTAGTGACATGAAGATGCCAAAACCTTAGTGTTAGGGATAAATTTTCTAAACCTAAGGATCACGGATCCTCAAGTACTGACATGATCACGGATCCTTGATTCTGTTTGAATTAAGGATCCTCAGAAGACATTGCAGGATCAGGATCCAGGATCCTCATTGTTATCCTTATACTAACGGTTGTCTTCACTATGTTTAAGCTTGTTTTGCAGGAGTATACGCATTGGACTTGGTCTTGCCGATATTCTTGGGGAATATGCCCTCAATATTCCGCACGTGCATGGCTTGGTGACCGTTTTAGAAGTCGTGGGGAGCTTGCACATTTAGCGGATAGTTAGTTATTTAAGTTATTTCTATTTTTAAAGGGGATAACAAGCTTGAGTTAGAATAATTAAGCAAACACACACACTCGAAACAGCTCTCAACAGTTCATTGGCGATTTCATACACATTGCACTATAGTGATCCTTGTAACAAGCTTGTTATCATCCCGAGTTGTAACAATCATTTGTTTAATTGTAGTTGGTGATCAGTAGTTTCCATCACCCGAAGTTTTTTATGCCGGAGATCAACTCCTGATCAAGGCCTTTTTCCTCGTATAAATCCTTGTGTCACTTGTTCATTTCATTTGCAAGTTATTCATACATTTGTTCATTGATTCAAGCATCACACCTCACAACAAAAGATTTGGTTGAATTATCCTAGCTTGATTTTTGACCAAAACAGTTTGGGGCCCACCGTGGGGCAATTGGTGCTTCATTTCTGAAAAATTTTGCTCATTGTGTTCATTTCGGTTCATTATCTTCAACCATATGGCTTCTTCAGTAAAGAACACTTCAAGCTCTATGCCGGCAGTCACTTCTTCACAGGGCGTTCCACCTTTGCCTCCACCACCTTTTGGATCCCAGAAGAATGCTGAAAATGCTGCAAAGAGACAAAGCCCCATTTTCCCAAAACCACCAACATCAACTGTTTCTTCTAGCCCTACTAACAGTGATCTTTTTACTTTGATTTTGCAGATGAGGGATCACATACAAGAGCAGGATAAAACCAATGAAAGGATCCTCCAGGAGATTGGTGACATCAAGAAACAGAAGAAATTAGGGGAGGATCACTCTCCTCTGATACCTAGATCACTGGATTTCTACACTCCAGCTACAACCGCCCTGCAATCTTCAGCTCTGGACATCCAGTACCAGAGTGGAGCATTGGGAAGGCGTTATGGATCAACAACTATTAGTCAGGCTTTAGGGTCTCACTTCCAGCCTTCAGGATCCTGTTTTCAGCCTTCAGGATCCTCTTTCCAGCATCAGGGATCCTTCGTTAGCTCAGGAGGATATATGGGGACGCATATGATTCAAGGATCCTCTCAGGTTCAAGGATCCTCTCAAGTTCAAGGATCCTCTCAGGTTCATGGATCCTCCTTTCAGGTCCAAGGATCCAATATCTTTCAGGATCAGGGATTCTTAAGAAGTGTGCAGCCCTCAAGTTCAGATGTTCATCAAGGAGACTTCATTCCAATGCAGACCATTGCTTCTTCTGGTCCTTCAGTCATATCAGAATCTCGTCAATATGGATTCACATCTGGGATTCCAAACTTGAATCCTCCGGGAGGTAACACTTTGAATAATTCTAATAACACTAACCATGGCTTTGTACAGGGTGCAGGTATCAATCAAGCTATGGCTAGGGAATTACAGAAACTAAAGGATATGATATCCAGCGTTCCAGGAGTGGTTAAGCCCATTCCTGAAATTGCAGATGGAAGCCATAGGATATCTCGCTTTGCATCACCCATTTGTGATGCAGAAATTCCTAAGAGGTTCCAAGTACCAACCATGAAGTTGTATGATGGTTCAACGGATCCAGAAGAGCATGTAGCTCAGTACAGAGAAAGGATGGAGATCAATCCAATTCCTGAGAGGTTAAAAGAAGCATGTCTATGCAAGGGTTTTGGATCCACACTCATAGGATCAGCTCTTAAATGGCTGCTAAGTCTTCCCCCTTACTCTATTACTTCATTTGCTAATCTAGTTAATCTGTTTAATAGCCAATTCTCATGTAGTAGAAAATTTGAACGTTTAACTAGTGATCTATATAGGGTAACACAAGGTCAAAATGAATCACTTAGAGATTATATCACTAAGTTTAGTAAAGAATCCTTAGATATTCCTAATCTGGATATAGCTACGGCTGTGGAAGCCTTTAAAATGGGTTTACTTAGGGATTCATTATTCTATGATGATCTTGTCATGACCCCATGCAGGAATCTTGATGAGGTAAGAACCAGGGCCCTTAGATTTATCCGACTAGAGGATGATAAGAGGATTCAGGAAAGACTGGCAGGATCCTCGAAGCAGGAGAAACAAGGATCCTACTTCAGGAACAACAAGTCCAAATCTTACAACAAGTTTGATAACCAGAACGTGCATGCAGTAGAACAGGAAGAGGATGATGAGGATTATCCTCCCATTTCTGAATATTGTTTTTCTGTTGATAACAATGAACTAATTCTTGCAATGCAGAATTTAGGTGAGAAAGCAAGATGACCTAGAAAAAGTGATAAACCAGCTGCAACAAAAGACAAATCCAAATGGTGTGCATATCATGAGGATTTCGGACATCTCACTGAAGAATGTATCGCACTGAGAAAAGAAATTGGTTACTTGTTAAGCAAGGGGCACTTGAAGGAGCTTTTGGGAAGAAAAAAGTCAAGGATCCAGGATCCTGAAAAGGTTCCAGAAAGAGCTCCTGCTCCTCCGGCAGATGCACAAGTTATAAACTTCATATCTGGTGGATCAGACATTTGTGGTACTTCCTTTTCAGTAGCCAAAAGACATGCCAAGGAGACCAAGATGGATAATGGGGACATACTCATCCAGACCTCTACTGTCACACATGATAAAGTCATAACTTTTGATGAGGATGATCGTGTTTATGTTCAGGATCCTCATCATGATGGTCTTGTCATTACTTTGTTCATTTCTAACCATTTTGTTCGCTGGATCCTAATCGATGGAGGAAGCTCGGTGAACATCATTCAGCTTGAGGTCCTCAAGAAAATGAACATCCTTGAATCTGATATTGTCCCAAGATCCTCAGTTCTTGTAGGATTCAGCGGAGAAACCAAGAATACATTAGGGTACATTAAACTTCCCATCTACATTGAAGGACTTCATTCTTATCAAAAATTTTGTGTACTAGATTGCTTATCCTGTTGCAATGTTATCCTTGGCAGGCCATGGATACATGACATGAAGGCGGTTGCATCTACATATCATCAATGTGTGAAGCTTCCTAGTCCATGGGGGGTGATAAAGATTGAGAGTGATCAACAAGAAGCAAAGAATTGCTATACCTCATCAATGAAGCCAGCCTCAAGACTAAGGGAGCAATAGCAACTAAAGTATCCTCCAAGAGACGTCTTGGAGGCAAGAGAACAGGATGTGAAAGATATCCTTATGGATCCTCATGATCCTGAATCCAAAGTCTTCATAGGATCAGGGATCCTCGGCAACATTGAACAGGATCTAGTATCCTTCATTAAGAGGAGAAAAACTACCTTTTCCTGGAAGCATGAAGACATGACAGGTATCTCTAAAGATATAATTACTCATAAGCTTGGCATTGACAGGTCATTCAAGCCCATACATCAAAAGAGGAGGAAGTTTGCACCTGAGAGGAATGCTATTATCCAGGAGGAGGTAGACAAATTACTCCGAGCAGGTATGATTAGAGAGGTCAAGTATCCAAGGTGGTTAGCCAATGTGGTTGTTGTTCAAAAAAAAATGGAAAGTGTAGGGTATGTGTCGATTTCACTGATTTAAACAAGGCATGTCCCAAGGATCCTTTCCCATTACCCCACATTGACTCCATGGTGGATGCTACCGCGGGTCATGAGTTGTTGACTTTTATTGATGCTTCATCTGGATTTCAACAAATTCAGATGGAACCATCTGATCAAGAGGATACAGCCTTTATGACCCCAACTGGTATCTATTGTTATATTGCTATGCCATTTGGACTAAGGAATGCAGGTACTACTTGTTTTGGTCAAAAATCAAGCTAAGATAATGCAACCAAACTTTCTGTTGTGAGGTGTGATGCTTGAATCAATGAACAATGCTAAGGATCACTCAGAAATGTAATGAACAAGTGACACAATGATTTATACGAGGAAAAAGCCCTTGATCAAGAGTTGATCTCCGGCATAAAAAACCTCGGGTGATGGAAACTACCGATCACCAACTCAGATTAAACAAACAAGGTATTACAAGTTTGGATGATAGTGAGCTAGTTACAAGGATCACTAGAATGTAATGTGCAAAAAAGTGTGTAATCGCCAAGTAAACTGTCGAGAGCTGATGAGAGCAGTTACGAGTGTGTGTGTTAAGCTAAAAATAGCCAAGTGTTCTAATTTAGCTCGCTATCCCCTTTTAAATTTAGAAAATATCTAAAGTAACTAACTCTCCGCATTTCATGCAAGTCTCCCACGAACTCCATAACGTCCATATTAGTCAAGCACGTGCGGAATAAATAGGGAATATGCTCCAGGAATATCGCCAAGACCAAGTCCAAGCTCGTGCTCCTGCAAAACAACATCATATTCAAAGCAGACAATCGTTAGTGTAAGGATCCTAATGATGATCCTGGATCCTGATCCTACAATACTCTCTGAGGATCACTAATTCAGACAGAATTGAGGATCCATAAGCCCAACAGTAATTGAGGATCACTGATCATTGGAAAATCCTCCCCTAACAATTGCCCCCAAAATATAAGGAGTAATTTTTAAATAAACGAGTTATATTTTCTCGTTCTTATCCGTAACAAACCAACGGATATATAGCCGTTAAATCCTGACTAGCCGTTGCATCCTGACGTCACTGAAGTGACTATCCTGCAAATTCATGATTATAAATTGAAGTTAGAGATAAGGGTTAGGAGGCATTTAAATTCGTGCGTTTCATCCTTTAAATCCTCATTCGAAGACTTGATCAGGTACTTTTCTTTCCTTTCTCTCTTCATCTTCTCATTCTGTTTCTTCTTCTTCACCACCGTTATGACCAAGATGATGCTGAGATCCTCACCGGCTAAGGATCATAAAAAGGACAGTCCCTTAAAGACCCAAGGGATCATTGAAGACTCTGCGAAAGAAAGATGATGCTTCACCGATCCACAGATAGACAGAATCTGCCATTGTTTCCCGGCGAACACCGTTTTTAAAGCTTTTGACCCCACCGTCCTAAGAGACTTTGTCTCTGAAACCTGCGTGGCTTTTCCGGTCACCCCATTTACGATAGGATACTCGTATCCTTTTCCTGATTTCACCCAATCTTTCTTCTCTCTCACCGGCATCTCCTACATTCAAGCAATGCCAATGATATGGAGGGTCTTGTATACCCTTGAAAGGATCATTGTGCATGAAGGTATTGATCTGGGAATGTCGGAGTTAGCAGAGATGTACGACCTTGTTAGCCATGGATCTCATCGATATCTATTCAAACATAAACCTGGTGAAGAACATCCCATCTTCAAAGCCACTAAGAATGACACCAACTGGAAACGGCGATTCTTCTTTGTCAGAAGGGATTCTATCCCTGATGGTAAGGATCTGCCTAGAAAATGGACCACTCATGGTAGGATAGAGGATCCTGAGAAGGATCATAGGATAACCTTGTTTCTGCTGAGGATCACTGATGTGCGATAAAGTGTTATATATATTAGGTGTATATTTTAAGCCCTTTTTAACACTTATTTTTAGCCAAGTTTTAAATTTATAAAACACGATATTTCACTAACACTAAACACACATATGGGCAAGTGCACCCATCGTTGAGCGTAGTATAGTGTTGGTAAGATACCGAGGTCGTCCAAGGACACAAGAGCTTTTAGTACCGGTTTATCCTCAACGTCTAATCAAAAAAAGTTTAGAAAAATGTTTTAAACTAAGAAAAGATAAAAACTAACTAAAATGCTGAAAATAAAAATAAAAGAAAAAACAGATAGACAAGATGAATCACTTGGTTCCGACTCGTATCTAGTATAACCTTTGATTATTTCCGCACTTTTGCACATAATTAAGGGATTATCTTAGTTATTGTAGTAGGCCCCTCTTTTGAAGGTGACGTTACCCTCACCCCAGTAGTTTGAGTCAGCAAGGATACAATCCTAAAAGGGTGGATTATTGGAAGATAATGAATTAAGTTATTAATGCAGTATTATGCTAAGCCCCGCTTTTGGCGGTGACGTTACCCTCGGCTAAGTAGTCTGAGTCAGCAGGGATACAGTCCTAAATAGCCGGGTTATAGTATTAATAGTAGTTAACTTATGAGGGGATCAAAGAGTTTGGACCCCCGCCATCCAATACCGTGAAGTATTGAAGGAGGTCCTACTAAATTTGACCCAGGTCCATTGCAGGACCTCTAAACGCTGAACAATGGCAAGACCTTTACTAAACCGTTCCCTTAACCCCCGACCAGGTTGCCAACATACCTCCATATAGACCGTGGAGATATGAATGGTGAAAATCCTTTATTTTATATAAACAGTAAAATAATGCCAAGACACCACGGACAAACGATAAGGAAAGATCACCTTCAACATAAGTAACTAGTTATTAAAGTCATTAATACAAAACCAAATAAAAAGTGCAAAAGATTAGAAATAAAAAGTATTATACTAGACACTTTGTCTTCACCAAGTGATGTAAGAGACTTAGGCAAACATGGCCTTGATTGTCAAGAACTCTTACGATCGATCTTGCATCCCGAGACGACTCACACACTCTACGATGGACAATGGATGATGGTGGTGGATGATGGTGTTGTGATGGTGATGGGTGGTGGATGAAGTGTGAGAGAGGTGGTGTGCCAAGGGATGGTTTGAGCTTGAGCCAAGCACTCCTATTTATAGCCTGTACAGAAGCCTGGACACGGCCCCGTGTCCGCTGGACACGGCCCCGTGTCCACCCTTTTCTCATTCTTCATTAATACAGTTTGTCTTTATTAGCTCCACACGCCCCCGTGTCCGCTGGGCACGCCCCCGTGTCCGTCTGACACTCTCACTCTTCATTAATTGTAATTCGCAATTACAATTAATGCGCCTGCTGTACTTTCGCCACGCCCCCGTGTCCGCTGGGCACGGCCCCGTGGTGGGCAATATAAGCTTCTACAGGTTTGTCTTTAGTGCCAGAGCTGTCCATCCTGAGCACTGCCCCGTGCTGAGCTGGGCACGCCCCGTGCTCATCTGGGCACAGCCCCATGCTCAGCTTTCTTCTTGTTTTTGCTTTGGGAGATGCTGTTGAAGGGGGTCGGGCATGCCACGTTTGTTCCTTTTCTTGTATTTATGCTAGATTTAGCTGCCTTTTTGCTTCTTTTGTTAATTTTAGCTCATTTAATCCTGAAAATACAAAAGGAAGACAAAAGCACACTTTTTCCAACATTAGTACTAAAAAAGGGTTAGTTTTATGTCTCATTTGATGGAATTTATATGTTACATTTTGAACACATCAAATACCCCCAAACTTGAATCTTTGCTTGTCCTCAAGCAAAACTCTTTATAATGTGGCTTTACACTCCCAAATGGAATGGGTAGAAGAGAAGGTTTTTGGGCTTGTCATAGAGTGTCGGGATTTCCAAGATTCTTTATCTAGTTTTATTTTTATTTATTTGCAATCCTATTCGTCACGATTTATTTAAAACTTTTCATAAGATAAATTACTTATTAGGGCATAACATGCCTCTTTAAAATTTTATTTATATACAAGTTCACATACCTCACGGGGATCACTCAACACTCAGCCGAAAATGTATTTTTGTGGATCACTCGAGAGCGGCATGAAACTTACTCCTACCATAGGCTTGCCAAGCAATCAATCCTCCTCCTTTTTAACTTATATACCTTTGTAAATATCAAGAGGACTTTTGGGTGAAGGGTTAGGCTTGGGTTAAAGGTAGGTGGTTGGGTTGGTGGTTAGTGGAAAAGGGCGAAAAGCGTAAAAAGCATCGGTTTTCGTAAGACATCTTTTTTTTTTTTGATGAAGCCATTATTCAAACAAAGTTATTTTTGATGAACTTGCTTGTTTATTTCTTTTGCTTCATCATCAACTCTCTTTTTTTTTTTTTTTTTTTTTTTTTTTTTTTTTGAAAAGTCATCCGAAAAACCGAGCTTGTTACTAAAACAAAGGGTTAAAAATAAAAAGGGTTTTGGTGGGTGAAAGGGTGTTTGTTTTTGGGTTAAGAAATGAAAAGGTTTAGGCTCAAAGGGGCTAACTAGGGGGATTTTTGGTAGGTGGTAAAAAAAAGAAAAAATAATGGTTTAGAAATAAAAAGGGTTAGTCCTAATGCCTCCATCATTTACTTACTCAGGTTTAAGTTGGTAAGGACCGGGAATGTATCGTCATGGCAAGTTCTAGATTCGTAAGAACCAAGCGGCTATTCACACAAGAAACGAAAAATGAGCATTTAGTCTAATGATATGTAATTGTATGCTCAATAAAGGCTCAAAACTCACTTTTGTGGGAATGGGTTTTTATGTGATCAAGTATATATAATCAAATTTTAACTAAGCTTGTCATGCCTTTTCATAATTTCTTATGTTGGTTCTTTTTATCATGACGCTATCGGTTGTAAATTCGTAAAAATATAACCTTTTTAGAATTTTGAAATTCCCAAGTTAAACCTAGACAAGTAAAAAAAATGAAAATTTTTGAAAAAATTTGGGGTGGTTAGCGGTTCCAATAGAGTTTTGTGTAAGGCTTGTATTTAGGACTTGCAAGATTCAAGGTTTTAGCATCCCCCCCACACTTAAATTACACATTGTCCTCAATGTGTCCCAAAAATAAGTTTTTAGGCTGATTAAATGTGTAAAAATGGGTTAAAAACAAGATTTTATGGTACTGGGTAGCTGAACACGGGGTTGTGTTGGCTGAGCACGGCCCAGTGTCCAGACTGCCAGTACCAAAAGTAAACAGAAGGCTGGGCACGGGGGCGTGTCCAGTGAGCACGGCCCCGTGTCCAGGTACCTGAACTGGGCATTTTCTACAGAACCTTGGGCACGGGGCGTGTTGGGGTGAGCACGGCCCCGTGCTGAACTTGCTGTAATGAAGAAAAATTGTAGGGAGGCTCTGTTTTTGTGTATGGGGTGTTGGTTCGAGCTTCCCTTATCATCCTTCACCATCCCGAGTGTGTTTTATTCCTGAAAAATAAAAACTAAACTAGAAAACATAAATGTTAATCTAAACTAAACTACGGATAGTTCCGCGGAATGCCTCCGTGGTGCGCCACGTTTATAAGGGTCCTTGGCTAGACCCACCTTATCGGGTGGTTCTGGCTCATCTTCAATTAGGGGGTCGTCATTGCCGAATGGATATTTCATTGATCGCTCAAGATCGACACTTCTTTTAAATGCCCCTAATTGAAGAGGTAGATTGTTGAACTTCCGGTTTTTCAAAGCTTCGTGAGTTTTTACAAATGGTCGTCCCAACACTAGAGGAGCGTCATCGAGGATGACAAAATCGGTCGGGATTACCATTTGATTTGTTTGAACCAATACATCCTCAACTATACCGATTGATTTTATTACTTTCCGATTGGATAGAAAAATGGGTATTTGAAGTGGAGAAAAATCACTAATACTTAATTTTTCGAAAATGTAGTTAGGCATTATGTTAACACAAAGGTCTTTATCGATTGTAACATTACTAATAAACGAATTTTGAAAGAAACATGGAACCGGTGTAATGTTAATTTCAAATGGGTCTTCTTTTATTAGCGAAGTTTGATCATTAGTTAACTTAACACTTACCGTTTCGTCAATTTTAGCGTTAGTGTTTAACTCTTTTAAAAACTTAGCATGAGTGGGTACTAAACAATGGTTTTCGAAAGAAGGTGACAAGAGATTAATTTCTTCAAAATTAGACTCTTCTTGAATTTTAACGTTGTCGGACTCACCTTTTTCGTTGTTTAACTCATGTGTCGGTTTTTCACTTATTTGTTCTTCCATTTTTACATTTTCAGTTATCTCTTCCTTTTTTAATTCTTCTCTTGCGCGGGACTCCTCTTCCCTTGCGCGAGCTTCTTTTATACATCGATCGATAACTCTAATGTGTTCTAATATCCTATCGGTCACTTCGGTTATAGAAAAAGAATCGGTATTTTCTAAGCTTGAATCCGGTTGTTCGACCCTTTGTTCCTCATAATACCCATATGAAGTAGATGGTTCGCGCCATTGTTCTTCATTGTAAGCATATGATGGATAAGGTTCGTAATTTTGTTCTTCATAATACTCATATGAGGTGGGTTGTTCATGCCAAGGTTCCTCATAGTAAGCATACGAAGGTGGTGGCTCATATCTTGGTTCGTCAAAGTATGAGTATGAAGGCTCATACCTTGGTTCATCCAAATATGAGTATGAGGGAGGAGGTTCATACCTTTGGTCTTCATAGGATGTGTATGAAGTTGATGGCTCGTACCTGGGCTCCTCATAGTAGGTGTATGAATTGGATGGTTGATATGAGTGATTATTTTGAACCGAGCGTGCGTTACGACAATTAGTGCAATAATTACCCCTATAATCATCCTCCTCATAGGTGTAGTTGTAACCTCCTGAGTATTGATCCATAAGAATCACTCAGCAGACCACAACCAAGTCTCGAGATCAGAAAACAAAAATAAAAACGGAAACAGAGGCTGGACACGGGGCGTGTTCAGTGAGCACGACCCGTGTTCAAGCTTCTGTTACTGGGTGTTTTATGAACAATATGCAGCACGGCCCCGTGTTCAGCGAGTACGGCCCGTGTTCAACCTACTGTAAATGCAAAACTAAACTAAAATGCAGAAAAACGTGGGCCCGTTTTGAAAAGGTTTTGAAAAACTGATTAGGCCGTCGATTTTAAGCTTTCCTAAAATCCTTGTGTCCCCGGCAACGGCGCCAAAAACTTGATGTGCGATAAAGTGTTATATATATTAGGTGTATATTTTAAGCCCTTTTTAACACTTATTTTTAGCCAAGTTTTAAATTTATAAAACACGATATTTCACTAACACTAAACACACATATGGGCAAGTGCACCCATCGTTGAGCGTAGTATAGTGTTGGTAAGATACCGAGGTCGTCCAAGGACACAAGAGCTTTTAGTACCGGTTTATCCTCAACGTCTAATCAAAAAAAGTTTAGAAAAATGTTTTAAACTAAGAAAAGATAAAAACTAACTAAAATGCTGAAAATAAAAATAAAAGAAAAAAACGATAGACAAGATGAATCACTTGGTTCCGACTCGTATCTAGTATAACCTTTGATTATTTCCGCACTTTTGCACATAATTAAGGGATTATCTTAGTTATTGTAGTAGGCCCCTCTTTTGAAGGTGACGTTACCCTCACCCCAGTAGTTTGAGTCAGCAAGGATACAATCCTAAAAGGGTGGATTATTGGAAGATAATGAATTAAGTTATTAATGCAGTATTATGGTAGGCCCCGCTTTTGGCGGTGACGTTACCCTCGGCTAAGTAGTCTGAGTTAGCAGGGATACAGTCCTAAATAGCCGGGTTATAGTATTAATAGTAGTTAACTTATGAGGGGATCAAAGAGTTTGGACCCCCGCCATCCAATACCGTGAAGTATTGAAGGAGGTCCTACTAAATTTGACCCAGGTCCATTGCAGGACCTCTAAACGCTGAACAATGGCAAGACCTTTACCAAACCGTTCCCTTAACCCCCGACCAGGTAGCCAACATACCTCCATATAGACCGTGGAGATATGAATGGTGAAAATCCTTTATTTTATATAAACAGTAAAATAATGCCAAGACACCACGGACAAACGATAAGGAAAGATCACCTTCAACATAAGTAACTAGTTATTAAAGTCATTAATACAAAACCAAATAAAAAGTGCAAAAGATTAGAAATAAAAAGTATTATACTAGACACTTTGTCTTCACCAAGTGATGTAAGAGACTTAGGCAAACATGGCCTTGATTGTCAAGAACTCTTAGGATCAATCTTGGATCCCGAGACGACTCACACACTCTATGATGGACAATGGATGATGGTGGTGGATGATGGTGTTGTGATGGTGGTGGGTGGTGGATGAAGTGTGAGAGAGGTGGTGTGCCAAGGGATGGTTTGAGCTTGAGCCAAGCACTCCTATTTATAGCCTGTACAGAAGCCTGGACACGGCCCCGTGTCCGCTAGACACGGCCCCGTGTCCACCCTTTTCTCATTCTTCATTAATACAGTTTGTCTTTATTAGCTCCACACGCCCCCGTGTCCGCTGGGCACGCCCCCGTGTCCGTCTGACACTCTCTCTCTTCATTAATTGTAATTCGCAATTACAATTAATGCGCCTGCTGTACTTTCGCCACGCCCCCGTGTCCGCTGGGCACGGCCCCGTGGTGGGCAATAGAAGCTTCTACAGGTTTGTCTTTAGTGCCAGAGCTGTCCATCCTGAGCACTGCCCCGTGCTGAGCTGGGCACGGCCCGTGCTGAGCTGGGCACGCCCCGTGCTCAGCTAGGCACAGCCCCATGCTCAGCTTTCTTCTTGTTTTTGCTTTGGGAGATGCTGTTGAAGGGGGTCGGGCGTGCCACGTTTGTTGCTTTTCTTGTATTTATGCTAGATTTAGCTGCCTTTTTGCTTCTTTTGTTAATTTGAGCTCATTTAATCCTGAAAATACAAAAGGAAGACAAAAGCACACTTTTTCCAACATTAGTACTAAAAAAGGGTTAGTTTTATGCCTCATTTGATGGAATTTATATGTTACATTTTGAACACATCAATCACTAACATCCTTTTGTTTCTATTTTGCAGCTATTACTGTTTCACACCTTATTACAACACCTGCAACGAAGGAAAGGCTTACTGCTTTCCGGAGGCTTGATCCTGCAATAAGATCATTTCAAGCAAATACTCAGGATTCTCAAGAGGTATCCTCAGGTTCTGTTACGATGTCAAGTAAGTATCCCATTTTGTGCATAACTAAATGTTTAAATAAAAATGAAATAAGGATACTTATCTGTTTTGGATGTGTAGGTGCTGGAAAATCATCGAAGTCTGCTACCCGTTTCAGTGTCACCGATCTCACCACTGTTGGTCCCAGGTCTGGGAAGAAAAAGGCTGCTGCTAGCCCAAGTACTGCCATCCCCAAGCCTATCACCTACAAGGGAAAGAAGAGGAAGGCCTCTGAGACTGACAATCTAGAAGGCTTGCCTCTAATCCGCCACCAGTTCCTTGAGTACTTTGCTGATGTAAGGATCATTGACTTAGCTTAATTATCCTGCCCACTTGAGGATCATGTGATCCTAAACTTTACATTGTCTTTTTGCAGAAATTTGCTGAAATCGAGGACTATGTAGGCAGTATTGAAGAGGTTGAGCAAAAGTGTGTGGACCTCCAAAAGATAATGATGGCCAAGGATAAGAAGATTGCCTCCCTCGAAAACGATGTCAATCTGGTGAAGAGGGAACTTGTCCTGGCTCATATCACTGCTGACCAAGAGAAGGCTGAAATCACAAATGATGCCAAAATCTCCGCTGCCATTGCTATGTACAGAACCAAGCTGCAAATGGCCCAAGAAGCTCAGGATCCTGACTTTGACAAGAGCAACTGGGACATAGAGGGCTGGAAGGCAAGGTTAGCTGAGCTGGACGACGAAGAAGAGGCTGGTGATGTCCTAGCAATCGAGGCTGGCAGCAGTGGGGTTAAGGATCATGCGGGTGATGCCGAAGCTGGAGGAGCTGGTGAAGGTGATGGTGATGCAGCAAAGGTGTAGGCTGCAGGAATGGGCGATGATGGATATTTCTAGACGTGGCCGGAGCCCATTTTTTATAGTTTGGTAATGGTTTTTGCTTTGATGATGTTTTTCTGAATAATGCTGGTCTGTAATAACTTAGACAATAGTTTCTAGGGTTGAGGATCATGGATCCTTGGACAATAGGTAGGATAATGGGTGGTGGATGGATCCTCTGTTTGGGGGATGAAGCCACTCGTTATCCTTCCGCCTTTATTTCCTGCACTCTCAAGACCCGTAAACAATGGACACCCTTTGCCAACCCATGTGGACGGGCCACGTTTTGCTGGTAGAAACGTGGGTTGGCAATTTTGACAACCTTGAAGGGTTTAACGTTTTGTGAATAAATAAAATCTTAACTTTTTGACTATTTCCCGTGTTGTTATCCTTGTGAATACTTTACTTTTCAATTGTTGTGATATATATTTTGCCTAGATTTATTAAGTAAAGAGGAAAAAATTTAATAAATATCCTCAAAAAGTTTAGGATATGATCAAGGATCCCATATCCTATAGTCGACAAGTTCTGAAAAGTAGTGTAATTTAAGGATCATTAGTTTAGTTGTCAAAGGATAAGGGTCACTTATGTAAATAATAAATAGAATCAAAGTAATTAAGGATCATACCTGAGAATCCAAGTTAGGATCCTAACCTTTAACACTTATAATCAGGATAACCAAAAGACAAACCTTAATAGAAGGTAAGGATCAAGGATCCTTGGTCATTTAGCTTCGAAAACCTGAAATATGATACAACTTGGGACAAAGCCAATATAAGACAAAAGTTAGTAACTGGGGACAAGCCCAACAATTCTGGGGACAAGCCCAAAGGATAACTGGGGACAAGCCCAAAGGATAACTGGGGACAAGCCCAAAGGATCGTGTGTAAACTGGAGTATGGCCCTCACTGGCGACTATCCAAACTTAGTGACATGAAAATGCCAAAACCTTAGCTAACGTGAAAACGTTAGAAACCTTAGGAACGGATGTATGGTATGTCTACCATTATACGTAGGATCCCGGATACAGCCAGTACAATGAAATTGTTAGCCCCTAAAGCGAGTACTGGTCCCATTGCCATGAACTGTTCCATGATCATCGTGCGCTACTGGCGAAACTGGGGACATGCCCAAACTGGGGTCAAGCCCAAATAACTGGGGTCAAGCCCAAACAACTGGATACTTCTATGGATACTCAATCCTTTGTTAAGGATACCTGAACCTTCAAAACTCAAAATCAAGTGAAAGGAGGATAAAGGATGCAGGATCCTTATCCTTATATAATATAATTAAAGGATGAAATAGTTTAAGATTAGAATATTACCAAATGAGGATCATCTGCCCTATAAGGATCCTTCAAGGATACTTGTCAGGTAAGGATCATGGATCCTTATTACATGAAGTATTTCTTCAAATGGACAGCATTCCAAGCTCTTGGTAGCAAATCACCTTCCATTGTTAGCAATCGATATGCCTCCTTTCCTGCCTCAGCTTCAATCAAGTAAGGGCCTTCCCACTTTGGTGCCAACTTTCCATCAGCAGGATTGGTGGTATTCTGAAATGCTTTCCTTAACACCATATCACCAACTTGGAACTTCCTGATCCTGACATTTTTGTTGTAAGCTCCAGCCATCCTTTGTTGATAACTGGCCATCCTTATCCTTGCCAAATCCCTGAGTTCTTCTATAGTATCCAAATCTTGAACCAATTTTTCAGCATTTTCTTCAGGATCACGAATGCTTGTTCTTGCAGTAGGAACCACCATCTCTGTAGGGATCACTGATTCTGCCCCAAATACCAAAGAAAATGGAGTTTGGCCAGTGGCAGTCTTGGGAGTTGTCCTATCGACCCATAGTACATAAGGTAGTTCTTCTGCCTACTTTCCTTTCTTGGATCCAAGCTTCTTCTTCAAATTGTTGATGATGATCTTGTTGGATGATTCTGCCTGACCATTAGCTTGTGGGTGGACTAGTGTTGATGTTATCATCTTAATCCCCCATCTGTCACAAAAGTTAGTAGTTCTACTCCCAATAAATTGGGATCCATTATCACAAACAATTTCAGAAGGGATACCAAATCTAGTAATAATGTTTCTCTTAATAAAGGATATCACTTCCTTTTCTCTGACTTGAGCAAAGGCTTCAGCCTCTATCCACTTGGAGAAGTAATCAGTCATAGCAAGCATGAATACTTTTCCACCAGGTGCCTTAGGAAGCTTACCAACTATATCCATTCCCCATCTCATGAATGGCCAGGAAGAGGATATTGGATGCAAAAGTTCTGCTGGTTGGTGAAGGATATTACTGTGTCTCTGACAAGGATTACATTTCTTAGCATATTCCACAGCATCCTTCTTCATGGTAGGCCAATAGAATCCTGTGCTCAGGATCCTTGAGAACAATGCTCTGCCCCCAGTGTGGTTTCCACAATCTCCTTCATGGAAATCCTTTAGGACTTCTTGAATTCCAGGATCCTCAATGCATCTTAGATATGGACCTGCAAGAGATCGTTTATACAACATGTTATTCAATATTGTAAATTGAGATACCTTGATTTTGAAAGCCCTGGGGTTTTCTCCTGTAGGAATCTCTCCATGTTGTATATATCTCATGATTGGAAGGATCCATGATCCTGAATGAGATTGAGTATCATCACTAAGGATGATTGCAGAATCCTCTCCTATCTCCATAGCTACATGATCCTCGATAGTAGGGGTCAGGATATGGATAATAGGGATCTTGATATCCTCTGGGATCTTCAAGGATGATCCTAGATTGGCTAATGCATCAGCCTCTGCATTCTCTTCCCTTGGTACCTGTGTCAAACTAAAGGAAACAAAAGAGAGTGCCAATTCTTTGACTATCTCTAAATATTTGATTAGCTTTTCACCTTTAACAGCATAGGATCCATTAAAGTGATTAGTGATCAATAATGAATCCACATGTACCTCAAGATACCTGATCATCATATGCTTGGCAATTTGCAAACCAGCTATCAAGGCTTCATACTCAGCCTCATTGTTGGTAGTTTGAAATTCACAAGCTATGGAGTGGGGTATTATGTCCCCCTGTGGCGATTTTAGTAGTATTCCAAGTCCTGTTCCTTTTACATTAGAGGCTCCATCAATGAAGAGTATCCAAGGATCCTTAGTTTCTTCAAGCTGTTGGACTTCTAACTCAGCTTCCTTTTGCAAGTCACTACTGAAATCTGCCACAAAGTCAGCTAAGGATTGGGATTTAATGGCAGTTCTAGGCTCATATCTTATATCATATGCACTAAGCTTCACTGCCCACTTAGCCATCCTTCCTGACATTTCAGGTTTCCTGAGAACATTCTTAATTGGAAAATTGGTCTTAACAATAATGGCATGAGTCTCAAAATAATGTCTTAATTTAGTAGATGCCATAATTAATGCAAGGATAAGTTTCTCTAAGTGTGAATACCTGGATTCAGCATCAAGTAAACTCTTACTTACATAATAAATAGGATGTTGTGTACCTTGGCGATTCTTAACAAGGACCGCACTTACTGCTTTTGAGGATACCGCTAAGTATAAGGATAATATATCCCCCTTTTCTGGTTTCATCAAGGCGGGGGCTGAGGATAGGTAATCCTTAAGAGCTTTGAGGGCACTTTCATGTTTCACAGTCCATTCAAATTTCTTGTTCTTCCTCAGGATGTCATAGAATTCCTTGCACTTTTCTGAGGATTTGGATATGAACCTGTTCAAGGCTGCAATCCTGCCTGTCAATCTTTGCACATCCTTGGCATTGGCAGGAGATTTGATATTTACAATTGCCTTAATCTGCTCTGGACTTGCTTCAATTCCCCTCTTTGTCACCATATAGCCTAAGAATTTACCTGCTTTAACACCAAAATGACACTTGGAAGGATTTAGTTTCTTATTAAATTTATCAAGGATATTGAATGCTTCCTCCAAGTCTTTAAGGTGATCCTCAGCTTTCTTGGACTTAACCACCATGCCATCTATATTGACTTCCATAGTGTGTCCAATTTGTTCCTTGAACATCATATTGACTAGCCTTTGATAAGTAGCACCTGCATTCCTTAGTCTAAATGGCATAACAATATATACCAGTTGGGGTCATAAAGGCTGTATCCTCTTGATCAGATGGTTCCATCTGAATTTGTTGAAATCCAGATGAAGCATCCATAAAAGTCAACAACTTATGACCCGCGGTAGCATCCACCATGGAGTCAATGTGGGGTAATGGGAAAGGATCCTTGGGACATGCCTTGTTTAAATCAGTAAAATCGACACATACCCTACACTTTCCATTTTTCTTTTGAACAAAAACCACATTGGCTAACCATCTTGGATACTTAACCTCTCTTATCATACCTGCCCGAAGTAGCTTATCTACCTCCTCCTGGATAATAGCATTCCTTTCAGGTGCAAACTTCCTTCTTTTTTGATGAATTGGCTTGAATGACCTGTCAATGCCGAGTTTATGAGTAATTATATCTTTAGATATACCTGTCATTTCCTCATGCTTCCAGGCAAGGTAGTTTTCCTTCTTTTAAGGAAGGATACTAGATCCTGTTCAATTTTGCTAAGGATCCCAGATCCTATGAAGATCCTGGATTCAGGATCATGAGGATTTCTTTTACATCCTGCTCTCTTGCCTCCAAGACATCTCTTGAAGGATACTTTAATTGTTATTGCTCCCTTGGTCTTGAGGCTGGCTTCATTGATGAGGTATAGCAATTCTTAGCTTCTTGTTGATCACTCTCAATTTTCACCACTCCCCATGGACTAGGAAGCTTTACACATTGATGATAGGTAGATGGGATTGCCTTCATGTCATGTATCCATGGCCTGCCAAGGATAACATTACAACAAGATAAGCAATCTATAACACAAAACTTTTGATATGAATGGAGTCCTTCAATATAGATTGGGAGTTTGATGTCCCCCAATGTGTTCTTGGTTTCCCCGCTAAATCCCACAAGTACTGAGGATCTTGGGACAATATCAGACTCCGGGATATTCATCTTCTTGAGGACATCAAGCTGAATGATGTTCACCGAGCTTCCTCCATCTATAAGGATCATGCGAACAAAATGATTAGAAATAAACAGGGTAATAACAAGACCATCATGATGAGGATCCTGAACATCAAGACGATCATCCTCATCAAAAGTTATGATCTTATCTTTGGTGACAGTGGACGTCCGGATGGGTCTGTCTCCATTATCCATCTTGGTTTCCTTGGCATGTCTTTTGGCTGCTGAAAAGGAAGTACCACAAATGTCTGATCCACCGGATATAAAGTTTGTAACCTGTGCATCTGCTGGAGGAGCTGGAGCCTTTTCCGGGATCATTTCAGGATCCTGGATCCTTGACTTCTTTCGTCCCAAAAGCTCTTTCAAATGCCCCTTGCTTAACAAGTAACCAATTTCCTTTCTAAGTGCAATACACACTTCAGTGAGATGCCCGAAATCCTCATGATATGCACACCACTTGGACTTATCTTTTGTAGCAGCTGGTTTATCACTTTTTCTCGGCCACCTAGATTCTGCATTGCAAGGATTAGTTCATTGTTATCAACAGAAAAACAGTATTCAGAAATGGGGGGATAATCCTCATCATCCTCTTCTTGTTCTACTGCATGCACATTCTGGTTGTCAGACTTGTTGTAGGACTTGAACTTGTTATTCTTAAAGTAGGATCCTTGCTTCTCCTGTTTTGAGGATCCTGTCAATCTCTCCTGGATCCTTATGTCATCCTCTAGGCGGATAAACCTAAGGGCCCTGGTTCTTACTTCATCAAGATTCCTGCATGGGGTCATAACAAGATCATCATAGAACAATGAATCACTAAGCAAACCCATTTTAAAGGCTTCTACAGCCGTAGCTATATCCAGGTTAGGGATATCTAAGGATTCTTTACTAAATTTAGTGATGTAATCTCTAAGTGATTCATTTTGACCTTGTGTTACCTGTTTTGGTCAAAAATCAAGCAATGATAATGCAATCAAACTTTTTGTTGTGAGGTATGATGCTTGAATTGATGAACAACAATAAGGATCACTATGAAATGTAATGAACAAGTGACACGGAGATTTATACTAGGAAAAGCCCTTGATCAATGAATGATCTCCGGCATAAAAAACCTTGGGTGATGGAAACTACCGATCACCAACTCAAATTAAACAACAAATGTGTTACAACTTCGGACGATAGCGAGCTAATTACAAGGATCACTACAGTGTAACGTGTAAAAGGTGTATGAAAAGTGTATGAAATTGCTAAGCGAATTGCCGAGAGCTGGTGAGGGCAGTTGTTAGTGTGTGTGTAGCCAAAAAAAAGCCAAGTGTTTTCTATTTAGCTCGCTACCCCTTTTAAAAATGGAAAATATCTAAGCAAACAAACATTCCGCAATTCATGCAAGTCCCCCACGAACTCCATAACGTCCACTTCAGGTAAGCACGTGCGGAATAAGTCATGGAATATACTCCAAGCTGGTACTCCTGCAAAACAACATCATATTCAAAGTAGACAATCGTTAGTACAAGGATCCTTAAGATGATCCATGATCCTGATCCTGCAATACTTCTGAGGATCACCAATTCTAACAGAAGTAAGGATCATGAAACCCAACAGTAATTGAGGATCACTGATCATTTAGAAATCCTCCCCTAACAATTGCCCCCAAAATATAAGGAGTAAAAGTGTAAATAACAGGTTATATTTTCTGTTCTTATCCGTAATCAATCAACGGATAACTAGCCGTTGTAATTGGACTAGCCGTTACGAGCATGACGTCACTGAAGTGACTATCCTGCAAGATCATCATTATAAATAGGAGTTAGAGATAGGGATCAATCTGCATTTAAATTCAAGAGAAACTCCCTTTAAATTCATATCCGAAGATCAAGCAGGTATATCTCTTCCTCTTCTTCCTTTACGTTTTCTTTCTCTGCTCCTTCTTTCTTTACCTTCTTCATAGTCAAGATGATGCTAAGATCCTCACCGGCGAAGGATCACAAGAAGGACAGTCCTCTTAAGAGCCAGGGGATCATCAAAGATTTGGCGAATGAAAGGTGCTGCTTCACTGATCCACAAATAGACAGAATACGCCGTTGCTTTCCGGCAAACACCGACTTCAAGCCATTTGACCCCACCGTTCTAAGTGATTATATTTCTGAAACATGGGTAGCTTTTCCGGTCACCCCTTTCACAATAGGATATACCTATCCTTTCCCTGAATTCACCCAGTCTTTCTTCTCCCTCACCGGCATCTCCTACATTCAAGCTATGCCAATGATCTGGAGGGTTTTATATACCCTTGAAAGGATCATTGAGCAAGAAGGGATTGCTCTTGGAATGTCGTAGTTGGCAGAGATGTATGACCTTGTAACATTTGGATCCCACCGATATCTACTCAAGCGTAAACCCGGTGAAGAACACCCAATCTTCAAAGCCACTAAAAATGATACCAACTGGAAACGGCGTTTTTTCTTTGTCAGAAGGGATTCTATCTCTAATGGAAAGGATCTGCCAAGGAAGTGGAGCACCCATGGTAGGATAGAGGATCCTGAGAAGGATCACCAGACGACCTTGTTTTCATTTAAGGATCACTAACGTACTTTTGTTCCTTTTTTTGCAGCTATTACCGTTGCACACCTTATTACAACACCTGCCACGAAGGAAAGGCTTGCTGCTTTTCGGAGGCTTGATCCTGAAATAAGATCATTCAAAGCAAATACCCAGGATTCTCAAGAGGTATCCTCAGGTTCTGTCACGATGTCAAGTAAGTATCCTGTTTTTTGTATAGTTAAATGTTTAAATAGAAATAGGACAAGGATACTTATCTGTTTTGGGTGTGTAGGTGCTGGGAAATCTTCAAAATCTGCCTCCAAATTCAGTGTCACTGATCTTGACAATGTCTGATCCTCCAAGAAAAAGTCTGCTGCTAGCCCCTCTGTTATAGTCCCCAAGGCAACCACTTCGAAGGGAAGAGGTGGAAAGAAGAGGAAGACCTCTGAAGCTGAGAACCTACAAGGCTTGCCTCTGATCCGCCATCAGTTCCTCGAGTACTTTGCCGATGTAAGGATCACTGACTTAACTTGATTATCCTGCCCATTTGAGGATCATGTGATCCTAACTTTGCATTGTCTTGTTTGCAGAAATTTGCTGAAATCGAGGACTATGTTGGGAATGTTGAAGAGCTTGAGGAGAAATACTCTGACCTCCAAAAAGTGGCGGTGCTCAAGGATCACAAGATTGCCTCCCTTGAAAAGGATCTCAAAGATGCCAAAACTCAGACAGCTGCAATTCTGATCAATTTTGATTATGAGAAGCAGGAGATCACGGAGGATGCTAAGGTCTCCGCTGCCATTGCCATGTACAAGACCAAGCTACAGATGGCCCAAGAAGCTCAGGATCCTGCCTTTGACAGGAGCAACTGGGACATGGAGGGCTGGAAGGCTAGGCTGGCTGAGTTGGAGGATGCGGATGAGGCTGATGAGGTTCTGGCAATCGAGGCTGGTGGTAGTGGCAAGGATCAGGCGAAGGATACAGGAGCTGGAGGAGATGATGATGCAGTGAAGGAGTAGGCTGCATGAATGGGCGATGAAGGACATTTCTAGACGTAGCCGGAGCCCATTTTTTAAGTTTGGTTGTGGTTTTTGTTTTGATGATGTTTTTGTTGAACAATGATGGATTGTACTTAAACAATAGTAATTAGGGCTAAGGATCATGAATCCTTGAACAATAGGCAGGATAATGGGTGGTGGATGGATCCTCTGTTTGGGGGATGAAGCCACTCGTTATACTTCCGTCTTTAATTTCCTGCACTTGTTAGACCTATGAACAATGGACACCCTTTGCCAACCCATGTGGACGGGCCACGTTTTGCTGGTAGAAATGTGGGTTGGCAATTTTGACAACCTTAAAGGGTTTAATCTTTTGTGAATAAAATAACCTTAACTTTTTGGCTTATCCTGTGTTGATATCCTTGTTAATATTTTATTTTCCAACTGTTGTGATGTTCATTTTGTTTAAACTTATCAAGTAAAGAAAAAATTTAAGAAATATTCCCAAAAAGTTTAGGATATGATCAAGGATCACATATCCCATAATTGATAAGTTCTGAAAAGTAATATAGTTTAAGGATCATAAGTTCAATTGTCAAAGGATAAGGGTTATTCAAATAAATAATAAAATCAAAATAGTTAAGGATCATACCTGAGAATCCAAGTTAGGATCCTATCCTTTAACACTTATAATCAGGATAACCCAAAAGACAAACCTTAGTAGAAAGTAAGGATCAAGGATCCTTGGTCGTTTATCTCCGAAAACCTGAAATAGGATACAACTTGGGACTAAGCCAATATAAGATAAGAGTTAGTAACTGGGGACAAGCCCAACAATTCTGGGGACAAGCCCAATATACTGGGGACAAGCCCAAAGGATAACTGGGGACAAGCCCAAAGGATAACTTGGGACAAGCCCAAAGGATCGTATGTAAACTGGAGTATGGCCCTCACTGGCGACTATCCAAACTTAGTGACATGAAAATGCCAAAACCTTAGCTAACGTGAAAACGTTAGAAACCTTAGGAACGGATGTATGGTACGTCTACCATTATACGTAGGATCCTGAATATAGCCAGTACAATGAAATTGTCAGCCCCTAAAGCGAGTACTGGTCCCATTGCCATGAACTATATCAGGATCATCGTGCGCTACTGGCGAAACTGGGGACAGGCCCAAACTAGGGTCAAGCCCAAATAACTGGGGTCAAGCCCAAATAACTGGATACTTCTGTGGATACTCAATCCTTAGTTAAGGATACCTGAACCTTCAAAACTCAGAATCAAGTGAAAGGAGAATAAAGGATGCAGGATCCTTATCCTTATATAAGAGGATAAAAGAATGAAATAGTTTTAGATTAGAATGTTACCAAGATGAGGATCATTTGCTCTGTAAGGATCCTTCAAGGATACTTGTCGGGTGAGGATCATGGATCCTTGTCACATAAAATATATCTTCAAATGGACAGCATTCCACGCTCTTGGTAGCAAATCACCTTCCATTGTTAGCAATCGATATGCTCCCTTTCCTGCTTCAGCTTCAATCAAATAGGGGCCTTCCCATTTTGGTGCCAACTTTCCATCCGCAGGATTGGTGGTATTCTGAAATGCTTTCCTTAATACCATATCACCAACTTGGAATTTCCTGATCCTGACATTTTTGTTGTAGGCTCCAGCCATCCTTTGTTGATAACTAGCTATCCTTATTCTTGCCAAATCCCTGATTTCTTCTATAGTATCCAAGTGTTGAACCAAGTTTTCAGCATTTCCTTCAGGATCACGAATGCTTGTTCTTGCAGTTGGAACCACCATCTCTGTAGGGATCACTGATTCTGCCCCAAATACCAAGGAAAATGGAGTTTGGCCAGTAGCATTCTTGGGAGTTGTCCTATCAGCCCAAAGCACATAAGGTAGTTCTTCTGCCCATTTTCCTTTTTTGGATCCAAGCTTTTTTTTCAAATTGTTGATGATGATCTTGTTGGATGATTCTGCCTAACCATTAGCTTGTGGGTGGACTGGTGTTGATGTTATCATCTTAATCCCCCAGCTGTCACAAAAGTTAGTAGCTCTATTCCCAATAAATTGGGATCCATTATCACAAACAATTTCAGAAGGGATACCAAATCAAGTAATAATGTTTCTTTTAATAAAGGATATAACTTCCTTTTCTCTGACTTGAGCAAAGGCTTCAGCCTCTATCCACTTAGAGAAGTAATCAGTCATAGCAAGCATAAATACTTTTCCACCAGGTGCCTTAGGAAGCTTTCCAACTATATCTATTCCCCATCTCATGAATGGCCAGGAAGAGGATATATGATGCAATAGTTCTGCTGGTTGGTGAAGGATATTACTATGCCTCTGACAAGGATCACACTTCTTGGCATACTCCACAACATCCTTCTTCATAGTGGGCCAATAGTATCATGTCCTTAGGATCCTTGAGAATAATGCCCTGCCCCCAGTGTGGTTTCCACAATCTCCTTCATGGAAATCCTTTAGGACTTCTTGGATTTCAGGATCCTCAATGCATCTTAGATATGGTCCTGCAAGAGATCGTTTATACAACATATTATTTAATATTGTAAATTGAGATACCTTCATTTTGAAAGCCCTTGGGTTTTCTCCTGTAGGAATCTCTCCATGTTGTATATATCTCATGATTGGGAGGATCCATGATCCTGAATGAGATTGAGTATCACCACTAGGGATGATTGCAGAATCTTTTCCTATCTCCATAGTTATATGATCCTCAATGGCAGGGGTCAGGATATGGATAATAGGGATCTTGATATCCTCAGGGATCTTCAAAGATGATCCTAGATTGGCTAATGCATCAGCTTCTGCATTTTCTTCCCTTGGTACCTGTGTCAAACTAAAGGATACAAAAGAGAGTGCCAATTCTTTGACTATTTCTAAATATTTGATTAGCTTTTCACCTTTAACAGCATAGGATCCATTAAAGTGATTAGTGATTAATAATGAATCTACATATACCTCAAGATACCTGATCCTCATATGCTTAGCAATTTGCAAACCAGCTGACGTGTGCGTATATATACATAATTTTGCAATGAATCTACACACAATTTGGTTTTAAATTTATAAAAGTGATTATTACTTTTGCATCAAAACACACACGAAAGAGGCAAGTGTACCCCGTCACATATGTAATAACGTATCGGTAAGAACCAAGTATCGATCCAAGGAAATGGGCGGAGAAATAGTACTAGACCTTTGTCACTAAACTACCGGTAAAAACATAGGTTTGTTTGATTTTAATTAAACTAAAGTAAGCGTAAACAAATACATAATAAAAACATAATAGATAATAGATAAAAAGCCTTGCTTAATACACAACCAAAGCATGTCAACTAAGTCGGTTTTGGCACTAGAAGCATTCGGTCAATTTTCCAATTTAAGACAATTAGTATCCCTTTCGGGAATCCTAACATGACAATCATTCGGAAAGCTAAAACGATAAACACACTTTAACCACCTAAAATTGTTCTTTAACGTACAATTGATAAATGTCTATGAAAATCTCTTAAAAATAAGTTAGTCGTCCGTTAGGAGTTTTCTAACCGCACTTAATCAAGGAAAGAGACACCGATAAACACAATGCAACCACCGAGACAAGCATAAACTAGATTAAATCACAACCGAGTTCATTTTACAAATCTTGCACAATAATTCACTAAGATAGCAATTTTGGCCTAAACTACTAACTAAGCTACCAAATCATGGCAAGAATTTATAACGACACCATCTAACCCGTTAAGGTCCTTACGTGACGGCAAGCTCTCTTGATTAACAATAATTACATTTTATTAAATCACTAACCATTTCTAGTATCATGATGCATACATTTAAACCAAGCTAAACAAATTAACCAAGTTCAAAGTTTACTAATACAAGATTAATTAAGCTTCATTTTTCAACTATCTTAACTAACCAAGCATCAATCATCCAACATAATTACTTATAATCAGGAAATCAATATCAATAACAAGGTTGCAAACTAATCATCAAAGATTAACATAGAAAATACTTCAAAGTGTCATTACAAACAAAGTTTAACAAACTAATGGTTATAACCTAGCAAGGGATTGTTGTGTTTTTGCCCGAAGGCTACAATAATACATAAACATCAATCTAAGTACTTGAAAGATTAACAAAATCATGGAAAGATTAGAAAACCAAACCATAAACAAGTACTAGACTAAGGATCCGGGTAGTAATGGAGCTAAACGGCACAATGTGGCTTGAATCCGGGTCAAAAGAAAAGCCTCCGGAGCCTGTAAATTCGCCTGTGAAGCTCCCAAAATTCCAGAATGTCGAACATAATGTTTCTGTTCTGTTTTTATATTTTTTCGCTGTGGCACGGTCGTTCTTCCTATGGCACGACCGTGCACTTTAAGCAATTATTGGGGATGGCACACCATACTGCATGACGTCATCAGATCGTTGACCAGATTCGAAATCGCACGACCGTTCTTCCTGTGGCACGGTCATTCTTCGCCGGGTTCTTGTTGCACGCTTGGTCGCACCGGTCGTTCAGTTCTGAGAGTTTGGCTGATCTTCGGAGTCGCACGGTCGTTCTTCGGATGGCACGTCCGTGCGTCACCGGTCTGGCCTTGTTTGCCTTGCACGCCTAGTCGCACTGCTCGTTCATTGCCGGACTAATCAACAACTGTCGGAGATGCACGGTCGTGCATCAGGTCGCACGACCGTTCCACAGGCCCAGGTCAGTTTCCTTAATAGAATGTTCGCAGCTTCGTCGTTTTGTCCGGAAAGTCCTCGTTTTCGCTATCATCTTGTCTGGTATGCTGTTTTAGGCCTGTAAACAAAAGTGTAGATAATTAAGTATCCGAATGACGGTTTTACGGCCAAAAACGCATAAAATAGGGGTGAAACGGGGGACTAAAATATGTGTAAATTAACGAATATCAAATCTCCCCACACTTGAACCTTGCTTGTCCTCAAGCAAGCTGAACTAAAAAGCAATACAAGACATAAACAAACAAGAACGATAATTTACACACTATTTTATTTAAAACTACTATAAACGGTTAGCCGGTTTGTCGAAAGACAACATCAAAAGACTCAAACCCAACAAGCATATGCAATTTTAAAGCGATAACCAAAAAGCCGTGACTTCACATTTAATTGACTCACATGTTAATCTTCACACGACTCACAATGTTCACACACTCGGTTTTATTTATGAAACATACATAAAATGTGTATGTGTAAACACTCAATGCCTAGTCAATGAAATGTGCAATATCATAAGCTTGTCATAAGATCTCGTCTCCACCAACTAACATGTAAACAAGTGTAAATCAAGAGGTCTTTACGGGTTATAACGTTAGGCTTGGGCGAAGGGTATGGAAGTGGACATTTAAAGTGGCGAAAATGGTTAAAACTCGGTAGTAGCGTTTAACTAGCAAGAAAATAATACAACTATACAGACAAACGCCTTAAAAAGGCGACTAAAGCGCAATCGAGCTTATCAACGAAATTTTAACATTTAAGCATTCAAAATTGCTCGATTTCTATCAACTTCACCCTATTTTAGGGTGTTCTATTTTCTGTTTTAATTTTTTTTTTTGCAAACTATACAATGAAATATAAACAATAACAAGCTAGTTAAACTATTATTTTGACCGAGTTTCAACACTAAAAAGGTTTAAAACATAAAAAGGCTAAATTTGGTTAAGTGGGCGACAATGTGGGTAAACAAAGGTGAACGAGAAGGCTCGACATGGTTAATCCTAAAGGGTAATATAAGGTGAACGGGAAGCACAACACAAAGAACAAGTACACAACAAAGGGGTAATCTAAGTGCCTCTATCAGTTTTACACAAATTCACAAGTTCATGGTCTTAACAAGCATACTAGTGACAAGTTCTAAATTGCACATAACATCCGGCTCACTCCTATATCCGAAATGGACAAATATATAACAATCAAGGCTCAAATATGCTCACGTAACGGAAGGAATGGGTAAAAGTGTGAAAACTATCATGTAAGTCTTTCTTTGTTTGTCACGCTTTCCGGTTTCCTTTTTCAAAAATATTTTGCTTGTCGAGTTTTTATCAAGTCCGAAGTTTTCTAAAACACAACCAACCGGTTTATTTACCAACATATATACAAAACACATGTATTTTTTTGAATGATTTTTCTGATTTTCTGATTTTTTTTTATATATAAGAGGACAAACAAAGTTAACAAAGTTAACCCCCTCCCCACACTTGAACTTCGCATTGTCCCCAATGCGAGACCCGAAATATAGAGAAAGGGATAAAAAATACTCCCCTTAAGATGATGTTTATGCCACGAGACTTCCGAAGCTGTATCTGGTACGTGCTCCGTTCCAAGATCCGATAGCTAAAACCTGCGAGTATGTCACATGTGCACCCAAAACATAACAGAAACAGAAAAATCACAAAACAACCATAATATACATAAATACTAAAATCCAAACATAACATAAAGTAAAATGTCTGAAATACATAACCGGGGTGTTTGAAAATAACAGTCAAAATAAACACCCAAATATAAATAAAGTACTGAAAATAGAAAACACCACCAACTGCTATCACCACCGCCAACTACTCATCATCATCATCATCTGCTCTCGTATGGGACGGGCCGGCATCGCCATAACCAGGGGGGTTCCACGGTGGGAACTGCGGCGGATGCTGAAAATAGTCGGGGTATGCGTGATGCATCTCCCCGAAAAGATATGAGAATCCCGCACTAACCCCCTGATATAAAGTATCCTGGCTCTGCCGAAGCTGATCATGTGTGGCCCGAATCTGAGCCTGACTGGCCCGAATCTCGTCCTGGTTAGCCCGGATCTGGTCCTGGCTAGATCTAATCTCATCGAAGTAGGTACCATGCTGCTCCTGCGTCACACGCATATCCTAGAACTGCTGGTAGAACGTGGGCCAGTCCTCATGCTGATGAAATGCATGGTGCTGCGGCGAGTGTGGTGGTGTCGGTGGCTGGTGCTGCTCGTGTTGCTCCCCCATCTCAACATCCTCATCTTCCTCCTCATGTTCCTCCTCAGCTGGAGGCAAAGGGTCCCAGACCTCGTTGTTCAATCCCCTCAACCTATCCCCCCTATCAAGCTCAACAATCACCCCCATGGCCTTCAGCGACCTGATATCGACATGAACCCCCTCAGTAATCAAAGTGAGACCCTGGAGAACCTCCTCAGTCATATAGCCTTCATTGTAGGCTATTTCGGTAACATACTGACCGCCATGTATCTCACTGTTCGCAGTTCGCCCCGAGCTCTTGACGAAGTACTCAGCCATTCTAGCGGCTAGGTTGATTGGTGCTTTGTCAACCAACGCATATAAAAAGATCAAGTCAGGTGTTGGACAGTTACCGAGACTGTCCATGCGACCGCATATCGAATGGCTAAATACATGGTGCATCACTCGCACCAAAGGGTCTCTGAGTTGCGAGGCCTTCGACATCCTCGGGTTGTAGGGGTCCCCAACGGCATTTTCAGCCCAAAATGCATCCCGTGCTGCATCAGAAGGGAAGGTGAAATGCTTAGTGAAGACATCGGGATCATCCATGTCATCCCTTGTATAGATCCCGAGCCTCCTTCCTAAACGACCAACCGACCACGTATGCCATTCCCCACATAACCTGAAAGTTACACGATTCTTGTAGCGAAATTTGGGTCGTCTATTAGCAGCCGGCTTTTCATAGGCATAGGATGCAAAGAACTCTATAGTCAGCTCCCGGTAAACGGGTCGGTTGCAACCGACCAGATTTGCAAGCGGGCGACTCATCATGTCGTCTAGTCTGTCATACTGATTGAGTTCACGCATGACTTCCCAATCCAACCATCGGGGGACTCCAAACTGCCCCCGTCTTGCCCACAATGCGTCTCGTTTCGGGATGCACAAAGCTTCTCGCTCATCGTTGGGGTCAAACTGAAGGAAAGGATGGTTCATCTGTATGAGGAAAAATATTAGAGAGATGGAAACAGGAAAAATTCGAATCGAAAACAGCCGAGCAGCCTATTATGAAGAAACTGTCTAACTGATCTGGGCATATGGCACGGTCGTGCAACGAGACGCACGGTCGTGCATCGCCGATGACAAGCACCATCTGCCCAGAGATGTCGGAACTGCACGGAGTGCGATCCATGGCACCACCGTGCAATACTGAACAACAAGCTAACTATCGTAAAACAACGGCGAAGCACGACCGTTCCATACGAGGAACGTCCGTGCGACAGTGTTTTCTACAGATTCTGACCCATGCTCTAAGTAGCCCGATTTTTTCACAAATCAACAAGTTATTACACAAACAGGGGTCAGAAAATGCATCAGAAGTTCACGATACTACTATTCAACAAGGGTTAGGGTTTCGATTTGTTTATGAAGAGAACCCAAAAAATTTCCTTGAAGAATCGGAAGAAATCTAACCTAGAAAGCAAGAAAACAAGAAATCTACAACTAGGAAGGTACCGTGCGAAGAAGGGTGTGAGATCGTGCGAAAAACCGTGCGATTTGATGAAGTATCGCTCTGGAACGGCCTGCAGCGACTAGGGTTTCGCGAGTTATGAATGGGGGCTGCAGATGAGGGTATTTATAGTGCCAAAAGACAAAACGGCCCTCAGCCTGACGCACGGTCGTTCTCCGTGTGGCACGGTCGTGCGTCACCGACATCGCCCAAACCCTAGCAACTTTTCTCGAAAATGCACCGGGGGTGCGATCCACCGTGCCGGCCCTCGGAAACGCACGGTCGTGCGACCCGAGGAACGGTCGTGCATCAGGTGCAGATCAGAATTTTTCCGCAGAAGCTATTTCCAGCAACTGTTTCGGCCGTTTTTCGCCGTTTTTTCAACACGCCAACTGTTCTAACAATATTGCAATACAGAACCTTCGCTCGGCACGTACGAAAACTAAACAAACTAACGTAAACTACCTAACTTACCTAAATTACGCTAAAACTACAAAAATACAAAAAAGGACTATTTTACCCTTACAGCGCCAAAGACGCTCCTGCTACATTTTTGTCGGCGAGTGAGTAGCGTAGACTCATGCTAAATTTTTTTTTCGACGAGTCGATAGCAAGACTCAAAGCTAAAACTAGAAAAACTACTAAAAAGACTATACTACCCCTAAAGCGCAAAATACGCTCTTGCTACATTTTTTATCCGCGAGTCAGTAGCGTAGACTCTCTCCTCCCCACACTTATGAAGTGTGCGGGGTTTGGAGTTCAATCACCTCCACCGCCGACTCTATCGGCCCGGCAACGTACAACTTCAACCGGTGACCATTTACCTTGAATGTAACGCCATCCGCGTTCTCTACTGCAACAGTACCATACGGAAATACTTCCTTAACCGTGTATGGTCATGTCCAGCGTGAATGAAGCTTCCCAGGAAATAAGCGCAGCCTTGAATTGTATAGAAGAACAAGATCACCCGCTTGGAATTCTTTATGGTCCTTCAAGCGTTTATCGTGAAGTTTCTTCGTGCGCTCTTTGTAGAGTACGGAGCTTTCATAGGCTTGGTGCCGCAATTCTTCCAATTCATGAATTTGGAGAAACCGGGCTTCACCTCCGGTTTTTAGGTCCAAATTCGCGGTTTTCAAAGCCCACATAGCCTTGTGCTCCAACTCCACCGGTAAATGGCATGCTTTTCCGTATACCAACCTAAAGGGGGTGGTCCCTATAGGGGTCTTATAAGCTGTACGGAATGCCCACAATGCATCCTCAAGTTTGTCCGACCACTCCTTGCGGTTCGCTCCAACAGACCGCACAAGGATGCGCTTAAGCCCGCGGATGATAGGGCGTGGACAAACGGTGATGCACACCGTATCGGGACAAAGCCTTTTCAAGCTGTGTATTACAAAAATGAGTCCCTCGGTCACTAATGAGCGCTTTCGGAGCGCCAAATCGGGCGAACAAACTCTTAAGAAACCTCACGACTACTCTGGTATCGTTAGTGGGTAAGGCTTGCGCCTCCACCCACTTTGATACATAGTCAACAGCCACGAGTATGTACTTATTTCCACGTGAGGGGGGGAATGGTCCCATGACGTCTATCCCCCAAACATCAAAGACTTCACAAACTTGTATCCAGTTCTGGGGCATTTCGTCGCGTGCCGATATGTTTGTTGCTCTCTGACAAGCATCGCACGCTTTCACCCAACTCTGCGCGTCACGGAAAATGGTCGGCCAGTAAAACCCGGAATCCAACACCTTCTTCGCAGTGAAGTTGGCTCCGTGGTGGCCTCCGGTAGGTCCCTCATGACACTGGCGCAGAATATCGGTCGCCTCAGTCCCTGATACACATCTTCTGATCACCTGATCAGCACCCACCTTGAACAAGAAAGGGTCGTCCCATATGTAGTGCTTCAGATCTGAAAAGAATTTCCGCTTTTGCTGGTGAGTCAACCCTTTAATCAGAATCCCGCAAGCAAGATAGTTCGCAAAGTCGGCGAACCATGGCGACTCATCGCATATCTCAACACCCATCAAAGATTCGTGTGGGAACTTGTCATTGATTGAATCCCAACGCGAATCCTCGATGTCTCCATGCTCTAACCGAGATAGATGGTCAGCCGCTACATTCAAAGCACCCTTTTTATCTTGTATCTCAATATCAAACTCTTTCAGCAACAGGATCCATCTGATTAGACACGGTTTAGCGTCCTGTTTGCTGAAGAGGTATCTAATGGCTGTGTGATCAGTGTATACAACGGTTTTCGAAAGCACTAAATACGATCTAAATTTATCAAATGCGAAAACGACCGCCAAGAGCTCTTTTTCAGTCGTGGTGTAATGCTCTTGAGCGTCGTGAAGAGTTTTGCTCGCATAATAGATCAGATGGAAGTGTTTTTCCTTCTTTTGACCCAGAACGGCCCCTATAGCGTAATCACTCGCGTCGCACATGATTTCAAACGGCAAACTCCAGTCCGGTGCGACTAAAATAGGGGCCTCAATCAACTTTTGCTTGAGAAGGTCAAAAACCCTCAAGCAATCATCTCCAAACACGAACGGAGCATCTTTCTCCAACAAACGGGTCATGGGTCTGGCGATTTTTGAAAAATCTTTGATGAATCGCCGATAGAACCCGGCATGACCGAGAAAGTTCCGTATAGCTCTAACAGAGGTGGGGGCGGAAGTCGTGATATAACGTCGACTTTAGCTGGGTCGACTTCCATGCCCGCGTGAGAAATTTTGTGTCCCAAAACTATGCCCTCCTTCACCATGAAGTGGCATTTCTCCCAGTTCAGGACCAGATTAGTCTCCTCACACCTCTTCAACATTCTTTTTAAATTTTCCAGACATTGATCAAAGGAATCCCCAAATACCGAGAAGTCGTCCATGAACACCTCCATGGAATCCTCAATTATGTCGTGGAAAATGGCGACCATACATCGCTGGAAAGTAGCCGGTGCATTACACAACCCAAATGGCATACGCCGGTATGCGAATGTACCGAAGGGACAGGTAAATGTGGTATTCTCCTGGTCCTCAGGAGCGATAGGAATTTGAAAGTAACCAGAGAACCCATCCAGAAAACAATAATATGACTTCCCTGACAGACGCTCCAACATTTGATCAATGAATGGAAGCGGGAAGTGGTCCTTGCGAGTGGCGTCGTTGAGTTTGCGATAATCAATGCAAACCCGCCATCCAGTGACCGTCCTGGTTGGAATGAGCTCATTCCTATCGTTTGTGACCACAGTCATGCCCCCCTTTTTGGGCACTACCTGCACAGGATTGACCCAAACAGAGTCGGATATGGGATAGATCATACCAGCATCTAACAACTTAATCACTTCCTTTTTAACGACCTCTTGCATGTTTGGGTTCGGCCGCCTCTGGTGCTGCGCACACGGCTTGAACTGATCCTCCATTAGAATTTTATGTGTAAAGAAGGAGGGATTTATTCCTTTTATGTCCATGATTTTCCAGGCGATTGCTTTCTTATGAAGTTTCAACACATTAAGCAGTCTGCTCTTCTCTTCTTCCGCCAATCCAGATGAAATAATGACAGGCAAATGACGCTCCTCATCCAGAAATGCGTACTCCAGGTGCGGTGGGAGCTCTTTAAGCTCCAAGGTAGGAGGATCTTCCACTGAAGGCTTCGACTTCACTTCACGTTTCACGATCAATCTCTGTGAATCGATCCGGACTCTGGGGACCATCATCACCAATCTGATAGACTGGCTGCTCTAAATCGTGGCCCTCCTGCGTAATGCCATCTAGGTCCCCACACAACAGATGTGTGTCCGAATCTATCTCCTCGATCGTACCCTGGAAATGCGTACTCACATAAGTGTCGACGATGTCGACATAATAGAGCGCGTCGTCTTGACTCTGAGGATGCTGCATAGAACGTTTAATGTCAAACGTCACATGCTCATCGTTTACTCGGAGTGTAATTTGGCCCGCCGCCACGTCCACAATCGTCCGGGCGGTATTCAGAAACCGGCGTCCAAGTATCAGAGGCACTCTCGAGTCCTCATCCATGTCTAGGATAACAAAATCCACGGGAAATACAAACTTATCAATCTTAACAAGCATATTCTCTACAAACCCGCGTGGATACTTGACAGAATGATCCGCAAGTCGAATACTCATCCTCGTAGGTGACGGCTCACCTAGATCCAACTTTGTAAAAACCTTATAGGGCATAAGGTTTATACTCGCTCCTAGATCTGCTAACGCATTACTGACAGACATATTTCCAATGAGGCAAGGAAGCGTGAAACTATCTGGATCTCCCATTTTTGTAGGCAGGCGATTCTGGAGAATAGCAGAGCAGCTTTCATTCATAACCACATAAGACATGTCCTCGAGCTTTTGTTTATTTGAGAGGATGTCTTTCAGAAACTTGGCATACTTTGGCATCTGGGCCAAAGCTTCAACAAACGGTATGTTTATATGCAATTGCTTAAACATTTCGAGAAACTTACCGTTTTGTTCATCAATCTTCTGCTTCTTCAACCTTCCTGGATAAGGCACTGGAGGCGTGTAACCTGTGACCGGCTCATGGACTTGTGCTGTACTTGCTGGGCGTAGCCTGGCATGCACCTCGTCCGGTGTGTCAGTCGGGACCGCTTCAGTGATCGGTGGTGAGTCCGATATGACGGGTCCGGTAGGTTTTCCACTCCTGGTCATCACAACATTCACATCCCTGTGTCCACACGGGTTAGGTTCGGTATTACCCGGAAGACCACCCTGGGGTCTTTTAGACATCATCTGTGCCAGCTGACCAACCTGATTCTCTATATTCTGAATCGAGGCCTTGTGACTCCTCATTTCTCCCTCGTGAGAGAGAAAACGATCCTCGCTCTGCTGGTAGCGTTTTTCAGCTAACTGATTCGCGCTCGAGGAGCTAGTAAGAAGCTGGGCCATCATATCCTCCATCTTAGAACTAGACTGAGGGGCCTGCTGCTGGGAACTACTCCCAGAGCCCTGATTTTGATATGAATATGGACGCTGCTGGTACGATTGGTTGTACTGCTGGAACTGCTGACCCTGACCCTGTTGCGCTGGAGCGCGCGGAGTGAACCCCAAAGGATTTTGATTGCCTGTATTTGCACGCCACCCAAAATTTGGGTGATTTCTCCAACCGGGATTATAGGTGTTACTGTAAGGGTTGTTATGCGGCCTAACCTGATTACTCACGAAATCTACCTCTTCGTGGCCCTCGTATACGACTCCCTGAAAACATGCCCCAGGCTCGTGTGACACTCCACGCTGGTCACAACCCGAGCCCGCATGCGCAATCATCTGGGACCTGTCGAATCTCGATGCGAGAGCCGAGATTTGTGCAGTAATGGCCGTATAGTCGTCTACAGCGTGGACTCCTGCGCGAGATGATGATCATGCCCGGCCTCTGTCTCCTTACCGACGCGAGCTGGATTTCAACGCGGCTTTCTCAATAATATCATACGCTTCATTCGGCGTCTTAGTTCCGAGATCGCCTCCCGTGTTCACGTCTAATCGCTCCTGTGTGTTGTAACTGAGCCCCTGATAGAACGTCAAAACCAGCTGTCTCTTGGAGTAGCCATGATGTGGCACATCAATCAACAAATCCTTGAATCTCTCCCACGCCGCATGCAACGACTCACCCTCGTCCTAGTGAAAAGATACAATTCGGTTCCGTAGCTTGTTCGTTTTCTCAGGTGGGAAATATTTCTGCATAAACTGCTCCGCCAACTGATTCCAGGTCCTGATGGACCCGGCTGGAAGTGACATAAGCCAAGCTCTAGCTTTGTCACATAACGAAAACGGAAACAACCTCAACCGAATTGCATCCTCCGAAACACCTGTAATCTTAAACGTAGAACAAACATGGAGAAAAGCAGCAATATGCCTCCCGGGATCCTCGTGCTCACGTCCGTCAAACTGTACTGAATTTTCTACCATATTAATAATACTAGATCTAATTTCAAAAGTAGGTACATCAATAGTAGGTTGAAGGATACTCGGTTCGAGGCCTGCCCTTCCAGGCTGATTCGTCTCATTCAACGGTCGCTCATCGTCTGCCATGATCACGTCTCCTCCTGAGCCCTCGGCTTCAAGAGGTACCACCGGCTCCGGCTCACCCCTGGCGAGCAGTAGCCCAACCGCACGAGATTTCTCACGAAGACGTCTCCTAAGATCACGTTCGGGCTCGTCTGACGGTTCAACAACTTCTGGAGCGGGGGTCGAGAACATTAACCTGCAAACGAAAATTTGACACAGTGAATATTTTATTAATAAAATAATAATATATATATTTTTTTTTTCAGCTGAATAGAAGCAGAATATTATTATAAATGGGCTGAAAATTTTATGAAAATTCGAAAATGGGCCCGAAATTTTATAAAAATCAACACAATAAAAATAATCGAATCGGCTAATGCAAAAATGGTTACCCGAAGCCGAAAAAACAAAGAATAAATAAATAATAAATCCGGATTAAATAAATAAATGGCACGAAAATTTACAAGTGTACCAAAATTGACTTGGAAAACGAATAAATGAAATAAAAACAAGAAATATTAACAAATAAATAAACAAATAAATAATCAAGAAATTATACCCAAATATTAACAAGTATATACACCGATAACTTAATGACTCGGGTCGTTCCTAAAACTCGCCATTTCCCCGGCAACGGCGCCAAAAACTTGACGTGTGCGTATATATACATAATTTTGCAATGAATTTACACACGATTTGGTTTTAAATTTATAAAAGTGATTATTACTTTTACATCAAAACACACACGAAAGAGGCAAGTGTACCCCGTCACATATGTAATAACGTATCGGTAAGAACCAAGTATCGATCCAAGGAAATGGGCGGAGAAATAGTACTAGACCTTTGTCACTAAACTACCGGTAAAAACATAGGTTTGTTTGATTTTAATTAAACTAAAGTAAGCGTCAACAAATACATAATAAAAACATAATAGATAATAGATAGAAAGCCTTGCTTAATACACAACCAAAGCATGTCAACTAAGTCGGTTTTGGCACTAGAAGCATTCGGTCAATTTTCCAATTACTATATCCTACAAAAAGTAACTTGAGTCATGTCCGTTCGTTTAAAAGTCGTGTCCGTTAGAAAATTATAATACATGTTGTATATTGTTGAGTCATGTCCTTTCGTTTAAAAGTGGCGTCTTTTAGAGTTGTCTTTTCATCATCCTTCTAAGTTCTAATGAACTGTCATGATTGTCGAGACATACACGCACCCTTTTGTTTGAAACACATGCCCCTTTATTTACACCAACCCACCCTTTTTTTTAAAACACATACCTCTTTGTTGACACCCATTTATTTAACACACATACCATTTGTTTAATATACAAACAACACATAACCTTTTGGAATAGATGAAAGAGCAAATGCCGTTTCGCCAATTTTTCCCGCCTACGTAATCTTAATTCTTTTTTTCTGATATCTTCAATTAACATAGTTGGTTCAGTAAATTATTAAAGAAAAGGACATCCTCTTCAAATGAACCAACACATCCGTTCATTAAATTGATGATGCGTTGCAAGAAAATTAATAAAGGTGTCGTTCTGTATCATGCTTCGCATGAACCAACGTACCAACTCAATAATAAACGGTTTACAATTAAAGAGTCACACCGTTTCGAAGAGGTTTTACCGTTTACTTTTACGCCACTTATTCGCCTATATATACTAACCCTTTTCTTTCATGGAATATCATCTTGAAAAATACGAACTGTAAATATAGCCGGAAGAAACAGAGACAACAATTACTACGAATTGTTAACGGCGATACCGTTATGGACGAGGGTGGTTTGTTCAAGGTTTGATCGGAACGACCCGGTTGAATGTGAATAGTTTATCCATGAAGAAGCCTTCCAGTTGTGGCGATCTAGCGGTAGGCCGGTTCGACGGTCGGATTGTTAAGTGTAAATATATCTCTTTTCATTCTTTTCCTGAATCACGCATGAGATCCGGTTCGATTTTAATGTGAAAGTGAAACAAATGCAGGATTTAAACTGCTGTTAAAGATGGCGACGGTCTTATTGTAGATATGCATTCCATTTGCCGCCTGCCAAGTATATAAAAGATGGTGAAGATGAGGACTTCGATGGTAAAGTGAGAAATTTGAAAAGTTGAATATGAAGATAAAGAAAATATGCAGGGATGCGTGTTTAATTCTTTTATCAGTTACGAGGAAAATCTTCAACCAATTCTTTTATCAGTTACGAGAAAATCTTCAACCAAGTAGAACGTAGAACAGGGCATCCCAAAAGTTGCGTGCCAGACCCCTGTTATGAAAAAAAATCACAATAAAAAACAAAGAAAAAATCGAATCTTTATAATTGATCATTAAACCGACACCAAAATATCATATTCAGTTTTAGACTAAACCGGATTGTTCAATTACGAAGAGTTCCATGAAAGAAAATGATGAACAGGGTATCGCATGGCTTCTGTGGCGGGAAATACTGAAATCAAAATGGAAATCGTTTGGCTTAATCAAAATGCATCAAAAGGAATTATGAAGAACCGATCATTGGAAATCAAAAGTTTTGTTGTGATAAAAAGATATAAGTTTTATTTATTTGTAAGCAGAATCTTGAACTTTTCGAAGTTTAAATACATAGATTTTTTCGGAAAAGATAAACACAATGTTTGTTTAAATATAAATTTTTTGAGTATTATAAAATCAGATTTGGTTTCCAAAAGCATTTAGTTATGATATTTTTACATACATATATACCTTGGTTTTTTTCGAAATAAGACAAAATATTTTAAAATTCTATTTTGTTTAAGTTTGTTTCGATTTAAACATACTTTTAAAAGATTTTAATATAAGTTTATGATATTTTCAAATCATAATTAAATCAATTGATTCCGAACGTATAGAAAGAAAATTAATTTGCCACAAAGAAATCCCATTGTTAGAAAAATATCAATAGTAAAATACATGTTTTAAACAAAGAACATGTCTATTTTAAAAACAATAGCAAAAAAAAAAAAAGAGAACATAGTCTGTTCTAAAAATTATGTCTATAATAATAATACAACATTTTAAAATAAATAAATAAATTAAACATTATACAATTAGAAAAATATTCATCCTAAAAATTACATCATATTTGGTTATTTTATTCTAAACCATCATTTTGATTAAAAAATAAATTGTTTTAGTCAAAAACAATTTTCAGAAGCTAAGATAATTACTCAAGAATAAAAATGTCATAAATGTGAGGCCAGCTCACTTGATAGAGGCATTTGTCTCTTAAAAGGAAGTTTTAGGTTCAAACTTGGGCAAAAAGGGAATGCTACTATTATTGTTGTGAAGTAGAGTAGAGCAACATTTGATGCTAAAAAAAAGAACAAATAGGTGTGGAAAACAAAGTGATCTTAATGATTTTAACAATCAACATCCCGCAGCAACGCGCGGGTGACGCTAACTCGTTTAAGACAATTAGTATCCCTTTCGGGAATCCTAACATGACAATCATTCGGAAAGCTAAAACGATAAACACACTTTAACCACCTAAAATTGTTCTTTAACGTGCAATTGATAAATGTCTATGAAAATCTCTTAAAAATAAGTTAGTCATCTGTTAGGAGTTTTCTAACCGCACTTAATCAAGGAAAGAGACACCGATAAACACAATGCAACCACCGAGACAAGCATAAACTAGATTAAATCACAACCGAGTTCATTTTACAAATCTTGCACAATAATTCACTAAGATAGCAATTTTGGCCTAAACTACTAACTAAGCTACCAAATCATGGCAAGAATTTATAACGACACCATCTAACCCGTTAAGGTCCTTACGTGAAGGCAAGCTCTCTTGATTAACAATAATTACATTTTATTAAATCACTAACCATTTCTAGTATCATGATGCATACATTTAAACCAAGCTAAACAAATTAACCAAGTTCAAAGTTTACTAATACAAGATTAATTAAGCTTCATTTTTCAACTATCTTAACTAACCAAGCATCAATCATGTTAGGGGAGGATTTTCTAACAATTAGTGATCCTTATTCGTTATCCTAATTAGTGATCCTTACTTCTGTGACAGGTGGTGATCCTCAGAAGAGTTTCAGGATCAGGATCATGGATCACTTTAAGGATCCTCGTACTGACGATTGTTTATTTATGTTTTGTACTACCTCGCAGGTATAACAAGCTTGACCAAGTCTTGGCGACATTCCTGGAGAATATTCCCAATCTATTCTGCAAGTGCCTGGCCAAAAATAGACGTTGTGGAGAACGTGGAGGCATGGCACGAAAGTCGGAAAGTTTGTTAGCTAGTTATTTTCTTATTTTAAAGGGGTAACGAGCTAGTAGAAAAACACTTAGTCATTTTACAGCTATACACACTCATATACTCGCACACTCGAAGCTCTCGACGAACATTCATTCGTTTTCACTCACATTTACACATTTCATGATAGTGATCCTTGTACCTAGCTCGTTACTATCCGAAGTTATAAACATTTATTCATTTATTTGAGCTTGGTGATCGGTAGTTTCCATCACCCGGGGTTTTTTGTGCCGGAGATCAACTCTTGATCAAGGGCTTTTTCCCCGTATAAATCCTTGTGTCATTTCAGCAATTTACATTGAAGTGATCCTTGTTATTGTTCTACATTGTTAGCATCATACCCCGTAACATAGAGTTTGGTTGCAATATCCTCAACAGATTTTTTGACCAAAACAGATTGGCGCCCACCGTGGGGCAATTGGTGCTTCGTCCTTAGAAAAATACACATTTCTGTGCTCATTTTGGTTCACTACAACCAAGTAAATGGCTTCCTCAGCGAAGAATGCTTCAAATTTGATGCCATCATCCACTTCTTCACAAAGCGTCCCTCCTTTGCCTCCACCACCTTCTGGATCCCAGAAGAATGCTGAGAATGCTGCGAAGAAACCAACTCCCATTTTCTCAAAACCTCCAACTTCTTCTGCTTCTTACACTCCCACTACTAGTGACATGTTTACTTTGATTTTGCAGATGAAGGATCAGATACGGCAACAGGATAAGACCAATGAGAGGATTCTCAAAGAAATCGGAGATCTCAAGAAACAAAAGACAACGGCAGAGGATCATTCCCCACTAGTGCCGAAATCCTTGAATTTTGATACTCTGGTGATTACTTCTCAGCCATCAGTGGTTCCAGACGTTCAATATGTGGGTGGACCGAAAGGAGTGCACTACGGAACAACAACAATGACCCAGGCATCAAGTTCATATTTCCAGCCAGCGGGATCCTATCCTCAGCATATGGGATCCCTCACGAATTCTGGAGGATATTCAGGATTGCAGCAGATTCAAGGATCCTCCTTTGTTCCGGGATCATCCCAGGTTCAAGGATCCTCCCTTGTTCCAGGATCATCCCAGGTTCAAGGATCCTCCTTTGTTCTAGGATCATCCCAGGTTCAAGGATCCTCCTTTCTTCCAGGATCATCCCAGGTTCAAGGATCCTCCTTCGTTCCAGGATTGTCTCAGTTTCAGGGATCCTTCCATATGCCAGGTTCCTTGAGGAGTTTGCAAACAGGAAGTTCAGATGTCCATCAGGGAGATTTTATTCCAATGCAGACCAATGCTTCTACTGGTCCCTCGATCATTCCAGAGCCTCAACAATATGGATTAACATCCAATCTTCCTAATCTGAATCCGACGGGAGGTAACACTTTTAATAATTCTTATACTACTAACCATGGTCTTATGCAGGATCCAGGTATCAATCATGCCATGGCCAGAGAATTGCAAAAGCTAAAGGATATGATATCAAGTGTTCCAGGAGTGGTCAAACCTCAGAGATTGCAGATGGGAGCCACAAGATATCTCGTTTTGCACCACCAATCTGTGATGCTGAGATACCCAAGAGATTCCATGTGCCAACAATGAAGCTGTATGATGGTTCGACAGATCCTGAGGAACACATAGCACAATACAGGGAGAGGATGGAGATCAATCCAATTCCAGAAAGGTTAAAGGAAGCATGCCTGTGCAAGGGATTCGGATCCACTCTTACTGGATCAGCTCTCAAATGGCTGCTAAGTCTTCCTCCCTATTCTATTACCTCATTTGCTAACCTAGTTAACTTGTTTAATAATCAATTTTCTTGTAGTAGAAAATTTGAACGATTAACTAGTGATCTATATAGGATAACCCAGGGTCATAATGAATCATTAAGGGATTACATTACCAAATTCAGTAAAGAATCCTTAGACATTCCCAACTTAGATATAGCCACGGCTGTTGAGGCCTTCAAAATGGGATTGCTTAGGGATTCATTGTTCTATGATGATCTTGTTATGACACCATGCAGGAACTTAGATGAGGTAAGAACACGAGCACTTAGGTTCATCCGGCTAGAGGACGATAAGAGGATCTAGGAGAGGTTAGCAGGATCCTCAAAGCAGGATAAGCAAGGATCCTCATTCAGGAACAACAAGTTCAGATCCTATAATAAATCTGATAACCAGAATGTGCATGCTGTTGAACAAGAGGAGGATGATGAGGACTACCCTCCAATATCTGAATATTGTTTTTCAGTTGATAACAATGAATCTACATGTACCTCAAGATAGCTGATCCCCATATGCTTTGCAATTTGCAAACCAGCAATTAAGGCTTCATATTCAGCCTCATTGTTAGTGGTTTGGAACTCACAAGCTATAGCGTGGGGTATTATGTCCCCCTGTGGCGATTTTAGTAGTATTCCAAGCCCTGTGCCTTTGACATTTGAGGGTCCATCAGTGTAGAGTATCCAAGGATCCTTGGTCTCTTCTAGCTGCTGGACTTCTAACTCAGCTTCTTCTTGTAAATCACTACTGAAATCAGCCACAAAGTCAGCTAATGCTTGGGATTTGATGGCTGTCCTAGGCTCGTATCTTATATCATATGCACTCAGCTTCACTGCCCACTTAGCCATCCTACCTGACATCTCTTGTTTCCTGAGGACATTCTTAATTGGAAAATTAGTTTTAACAATGATAACATGAGTTTCAAAATAATGTCTTAACTTAGTAGATGCCATAATTAATGCAAGAATAAGCTTTTCAAGGTGTGAATACCTGGATTCTGCATCAAGTAAACTTTTACTTACATAATAGACAGGATGTTGTGTACCTTCATGATCCTTAACAAGGACCGCACTTACTGCTTTTGAGGATACTGCAAGATACAAGGATAGCACATCGCCTTTTTCTGGCTTCATCAAGGCCGGGGCTGCGGATATGTAATCTTTGAGGGCTCTTAAAGCATTTTCATGCTTCTCAGTCCACTCAAATTTCTTGTTCTTCCTTAGGATATCATAGAATTCTTTGAAGTTCTCTGAGGATTTGGATATAAATCTGTTCAAAGCTGCTATCCTGCCTGTTAGCCTTTGAACATCCTTAGCATTGGCCGGGGATTTGATGTTCACTATTGCTTTGATCTGTTCCGGGCTAGCTTCAATGCCTCTCTTTGTCACCATATCTACTAAGAATTTACCTGCTTTAACACCAAAGTGACATTTTGAAGGATTAAGTTTCATGTTATATTTGTCAAGGATATTGAATGCTTCCTCCAAGTCTCTTAGGTGATCCTCAGCTTTTAAGGATTTTACCACCATATCATCTATGTAAACCTCCATAGTTTGTCCAATCTGGTCCTTGAACATCATATTCACCAGCCTTTGATATGTTGCACCTGCATTTCTTAGTCCGAACGGCATAGCAATATAGCAGTATATACCAGTTGGAGTCATGAAGGCTGTATCCTCTTGGTCGGATGGTTCCATTTGGATTTGATGGAATCCAGATGAAGCATCCATAAAAGTTAACAGTTCATGACCCGCAGTTTCATCCACCATGGAGTCAATGTGGGGTAATGGGAAAGGATCCTTGGGACATGCCTTATTTAAATCGGTAAAATCGACACAAAGATAAATCAACTGTAACCAAAGATAAATCAAAGTGGTGTGCATATCATGAAGATTTTGGGCATCTCACAGAAGAATGCATCGCACTAAGAAAGGAAATTGGATACTTGTTGAGCAAAGGGCATCTAAAGGAATTGTTGGGAAGAAAAAAGTCAAGGACTCAGGATCCTGAAAGGATCCCTGAGAAGGCTCCGGCCCCTCCAGCAGATGCACAAGTGATAAACTTCATTTCTGGAGGATCAGACATTTGCGGCACATCCTTCTCAGCAGCTAAAAGGCATGCAAAGGAAGCTAAAATGGATAATGGAGAAAGACCTGTTCGAACATCAAGTGTCTCCGAAGGAAAAGTCATAACCTTTGATGAAGAGGATCGTGTTGATATCCAGGATCCTCATCACGATGGTTTAGTTATTACTCTTTTCATTTCTAACCATTTTGTCCGCATGATCCTTATAGACGGAGGAAGTTCAGTGAACATTATCAAGCTTGATGTTCTGAAGAAGATGGGTATCCCTGAATTAGAGATCATACCAAGATCCTCCGTGCTCGTGGGATTTAGTGGCGAAACCAAGAATACCCTGGGGGACATTAAACTCCCAATATATATCGAAGGCCTACACTCTTATCAAAAGTTTTGTGTTATTGATTGTTTATCTTGTTGTAATGTTATCCTTGGCAGGCCCTGGATACACGATATGAGAGCAGTCCCATCTACCTACCATCAATGTGTGAAGCTCCCTAGGCCTTGGGGAATAGTGAAGATTGATAGTGATCAGCAGGAGGCTAAGAATTGCTACACTTCATCGATGAAACCAGCCTCGAAGTCAAGGGAGCAATAGCAATCAAGGTATCCTCCAAGGGATGTCTTGGAGGCAAGAGAGCAGGATGTGGTAGAAATCCTCATGGATCCTGATGATCCTGAATCCAAAATCCATATCGGATCAGGGATCCTTGGCGAAATGAAAGAAGACCTTGTATCCTTCCTCAAAAGGAGAAAGACTACCTTTGCATGGAAACACGAAGATATGACTGGTATATCCAAAGATGTTATCACTCACAAACTCGGCATTGACAGATCCTTCAAACCAATCCATCAAAGGAGAAGAAAGTTTGCACCGGAAAGGAATGCCATTATCCAAGAAGAGGTAGAGAAATAGCTCCGGGCAGGTATGATTAGAGAGGTCAAGTATCCAAGATGGTTGGCCAATGTGGTTGTTGTTCAAAAGAAAAACAGAAAGTGGAGGGTATGTGTCGATTTTACCGATTTAAATAAGGCATGTCCCAAGGATCCTTTCCCATTACCCCACATTGACTCAATGGTGGATGCAACTGCGGGTCATGAACTGTTAACTTTTATGGATGCTTCATCTAGATTCCAACAAATCCAAATGGAACCATCCGACCAAGAGGATACAGCCTTCATGACTCCAACTGGTATATACTGCTATATTGCAATGCCGTTCGGACTAAGAAATGCAGGTGCAACATATCAAAGGCTGGTGAATATGATGTTCAAGGACCAGATTGGACAAACTATGGAGGTTTACATAGATGATATGGTGGTAAAATCCTTAAAAGCTGAGGATCACCTAAGAGACTTGGAGGAAGCATTCGATATCCTTGACAAATATAACATGAAACTTAATCCTTCAAAATGTCACTTTGGTGTTAAAGCAGGTAAATTCTTAGGATATATGGTGACAAAGAAAGGCATTGAAGCTAGCCCGGAACAGATCAAAGCAATAGTGAACATCAAATCCCCGGCCAATGCTAAGGATGTTCAAAGGCTAACAGGCAGGATAGCAGCTTTGAACAGATTTATATCCAAATCCTCAGAGAAGTGCAAAGAATTCTATGATATCCTAAGGAAGAACAAGAAATTTGAGTGGACTGAGAAGCATGAAAATGCTTTAAGAGCCCTCAAAGATTACCTATCCTCAGCCCCGGCCTTGATGAAGCCAGAAAAAGGCGATGTGCTATCCTTGTATCTTGCAGTATCCTCAAAAGCAGTAAGTGCGGTCCTTGTTAAGGATCATGAAGGTACACAACATCCTGTCTATTATGTAAGTAAAAGTTTACTTGATGCAGAATCCAGGTATTCACACCTTGAAAAGCTTATTCTTGCATTAATTATGGCATCTACTAAGTTAAGACATTATTTTGAAACTCATGTTATCATTGTTAAAACTAATTTTCCAATTAAGAATGTCCTCAGGAAACCAGAGATGTCAGGTTGGATGGCTAAGTGGGTAGTGAAGCTGAGTGCATATGATATAAGATACGAGCCTAGGACAGCCATCAAATCCCAAGCATTAGCTGACTTTGTGGCTGATTTCAGTAGTGATTTACAAGAAGAAGCTGAGTTAGAAGTCCAGCAGCTAGAAGAGACCAAGGATCCTTGGATACTCTACACTGATGGACCCTCAAATGTCAAAGGCACAGGGCTTGGAATACTACTAAAATCGCCACAGGGGGACATAATACCCCACTCTATAGCTTGTGAGTTCCAAACCACTAACAATGAGGCTGAATATGAAGCCTTAATTGCTGGTTTGCAAATTGCAAAGCATATGGGGATCAGGTATCTTGAGGTACATGTAGATTCATTGTTAATTACAAACCACTTTAATGGATCCTATGCTGTTAAAGGTGAAAAGCTAACCAAATATTTAGAGATAGTCAAAAGTTTGGCACTCTCTTTTGTTTCTTTGAGTTTGACGCAGGTACCAAGGGAAGAAAATACAGAAGCTGATGCATTGGCTAATTTAGGATCATCCTTGAAGATCCCGGAGGATATCAAGATCCCTATTATCCATATCCTGACCCCGGCTATTGAGGATCATGTGGCTATGGAGATAGGAAATGATTCTGCAATGATCCCTAGTGAGGATACTCGATCCCATTCAGGATTAGGATCATGGATCTCACCAATTATGAGATACTTACAACATGGAGAGATTCCTACAGGAGAAAACCCTAGGGCTTTCAAATCTAAGGTATCTCAATTCAAAATTATAAATAGTATGTTGTATAGACGATCTCTTGCAGGACCATACTTGAGATGCATTGAGGATCCTGAAGTCCAAGAAGTTTTAAAAGACTTCCATGAAGGAGATTGTGGAATGCACACTGGGGGCAGGGCATTATTTTCAAGGATCCTGAGGACAGGATACTACTGGCCAACCATGAAGAGAGATGCTGTGGAATATGCTAAAAGATGTGATCCTTGTCAGAGACACAGCAATATCCTTCATCAACCAGCTGAATTATTACATCCTATATCCTCCTCTTGGCCATTTATGAGATGGGGTATGGATATAGTTGGTAAGCTCCCTAAGGCACCTGGTGGGAAAGTATTCATGTTAGCTATGACTGATTACTTCTCCAAGTGGATAGAGGCTGAAGCTTTTGCCCAAGTCAGAGAAAAGGAAGTTATATCCTTCATTAAAAGAAATATTATAACTAGATTTGGAATTCCTTCTGAGATTATATGTGATAATGGTTCCCAATTTATTGGGGGCAGAACCACTAACTTTTGTGATAGCTGGGGGATTAAGATGATAACATCAACACCAGTCCACCCACAAGCTAATGGTCAGGCAGAATCATCCAACAAGATCATCATCAACAATTTGAAGAAAAAGCTTGGATCCAAGAAAGGAAAATGGGCAGAAGAACTACCCTATGTGCTTTGGGCTGATAGGACAACCCCCAAGAATGCTACTGGTCAAACGCCATTCTCTTTGGTGTTTGGGGCAGAATCAGGGATCCCAACAGAAATGGTGGTTCCAACTGCAAGAACAAGTACCCGTGATCCTGAGAAGAATGATGAGAACTTGGCTCAAGACCTGGATACTATTGAAGAAATCAGGGATATGGCTAGGATAAGGACGGCCAGTTATCAGCAAAGAATGGCCGGTGCTTACAACAAAAATGTCAGGATCAGGAGGTTTCAAGTTGGAGATATGGTATTAAGGAAAGCATTCCAAAATACCACCAATCCTGCTGATGGAAAATTGGCTCCATAATGGGAAGGCCCTTATTTGATTGAAGCTGAAGCAGGAAAGGGGGCATATAGATTGCTAACCATGGAAGGTGATTTGCTACCAAGAGCTTGGAATGCTGTCCACTTGAAGAAATATTTCATGTGAGCAGGATCCTAGTGGCACAGATGATCCTCACGATAGGGATATCCTTAAAGGATCCTCAAAGTATCGGTGATCCTTACTTAGGTAATATCCTAAACTTGAACTATTTCATTTCTTTATTTTCTCATATAAGGATAAGGATCATGTATCTTTTATCCATCTCTCACGTGAGTTTAAGTTTTGAAAGTTCAGGTATCCTTAGCATAACATTGGTTATCTGCTGAAGCAGTCCGTTCCTTGGGTTTAACCCCAGTTATTTGGGCTTGACCCCAGTTTCGCCTGTAGCGCACGATGATCCTGGTATAGTTCAAGGCATTGGGACCAGTACTCGTTTTAGGGGCTGATAATTCCATTGTAATGGCTATGCTTAGGATCCTACGTATAATGGTAGACGTACCATACATCCGTTCATAAGGTTCTAACGTTTTCACGTTAGCTAAGGTTTCTAACGTTTTCACGTTAGCTAAGGTTTTGGCATATTCATGTCACTAAGTTTGGATAGTCGCCAGTCAAGGCCATACTCCAGTTTACATACGATCCTTGGGCTTGTCCCCAGTTATCCTTGGGCTTGTCCCCAGTCATCCTTGGGCTTGTCCCCAGTTATCCTTGGGCTTGTCCCCAGTTGCTTACTCTTTTCTTATGTTGGCTTAGTCCCAAGTTATGATCTATTTCAGGTCCTTGAAGATAAGCAACTAGGGATCCTTGATCCTTACTTCTCTCTAAGGTTTATTTTACAGTTATCCTTATTATGGTTAGGATCCTAACTTGGACCCTCAGGTATGATCCTTAACTATTAATAATTTTATTCATTATTTATTTGAATAACCCTTATACTTGACAACTGAACTTGTAATTCTTAAACCATATCACTTTTTAGAACTTATCGGTTATGGGATATGTGATCCTTGATCATATCCTAAACTTTCTGGATATCTTTTCTAATTTTTCATGGCTTGATAAGTATAAACAGAATGAACATTACAACAGTTGGAAAGTAAGATATTATAAAGGATAACAACACAAGATAAGCGACAAAAGGTTAAGTTTTTATTTATTAACAAAAGACTAACCCTTAAAAGGTTGTCAAAATTACCTACCCTAGCATCTACCAGCAAAACGTGGCCCGTCCGCTGGGGTAGGTAAAGGGTGTCCATGATAATAAGTTCAAAGGTAGTGCAGGAATATAAAGGCAACAGGATCACAATGGCTTCATCCCCAAAACAGAGGATCCCTCCACCATATGCAATCCTGCCTATTGTCCTAAGGATCATACATGATCCTTAATCCTAAAACCTATTGTTCAAGTACAAACCATTAAATTGTTTTAAACATCACAACCACAAAAAACTACCACCAGATTTAAAAAATTGGGCTCCGGCTACGTCTAGAAATGTCCATCATTGCCCAATCAAGCAGCCTAAACTTTTGCTGCATCACCACCTCCGGCTCCACTTGCTTCACCAGCTTCATCCTTGCTTCCAGCCTCAATTGTCAGGATCTCTTCAGCCTCCTCTTCATCACCCAATTCAGCCAGCCTTGCTTTCCATTCTTCAATTTCCCAGCTGCTTTTGTCGAAGGCAGGATCCTGAGCTTCCGAGGCCATTTGCAGCTTGGTTTTGTACATTGCTATGGCGGCAGAGACTTTGGCATCATCTGTGATCTCCTGCCTCTCATAGTCAAAATTAACCAACACCTTAGCCATCTCCTGTTTGGTATCCTGGAGTTCCTTCCGAAGATCAGCAAGTGCAAGATCCTTGAGCACGGCAACCTGCTGGAGGTCGGCAATCTTCTTATCCTGATCCTCAACGTGGCCAACATAATCCTCGATCTCAGAGAATTTCTGCAAAGAGGATAAAGGATAAGGTCAGGATTAAGTGATCCTCAAATCAGCAGGATATATAAGCAGGATATGTCGACAGGATATATGAGCAGAGACAATGATCCTTACCTCATTGAAGTACTCGAGGAATTGGTGGCGGATTAGAGGCAGACCCTGCAAATCCTCAGCCTCGGAGGCCTTTCTCCTCTTGATTCCCTTTCTTTTGAGGGGTGCCTTGGGGATTGAGGCTGTCGGGCTGGCAGGAACCTTTCTTTTGGAGGATTTGGCAGATTTTCCAGCACCTACACAACCAAAACAAGATAAGTATCTTTTCTTAATTTACATTTTACTATTTATTTAAACAAGGATACTTACTTGACATTGTGACAGAGCCTGAGGATACCTCCTGAGAGTCTTGGGTTGTAGTCTTGAAAGTTCTAGTTTCAGGATCGAGTTTCCAGAAAGCAGCAAGCCTTTCCCTGGTTGCGGATGTTGTGATGAGATGCGAAACAGAGATAGCTGCATGACACAAGACAAAAGGGGTTAGTGATCCTATCACATGAACAAGACTACCTGGTGATCCTTCTCATGATCCTCCAGCCTACCATTGGTGGACCATGTCTTTGGTAGATCCTCTCCGTTTAGAATGGAATTCCTCCTGACAAAGAAGAAGCGACGTTTCCAATCTTTGTCGTTCTTAGTGACTTTGAGAAGGGGATGTTCTGCACCGGGTTTTCGCTTGAACAAATAACGATGGGAACCAAAGGTAGTAAGATCATACAGTTCTGCCAATTCCGACATTCCTAAATCAACGCGTTCCTGCTCGATGATCCTCTCTAGGGTATATAAAACCCTCCAAATCATCGGCATGGCTTGGATGTAAGATATGCCGGTCAGGGAAAAGAAGGATTGTGTGAATTCTGGGAAAGGATAGGTGTACCCTATAGTGAATGGAGTAGCTGGAAAGGCAACCCATGTTTCAGAAACATAGTCGCTAAGAACAGTGGGATCAAAGGGTTTGAAGAAGGCACTCGCCGGAAAACAGTGACGGATTTTATCTACTTGTGCATCGTTAAAACAACACCTCTCATTCGCTGAGTCTTTGATGATTTTTTGACTCTTCAAAGGGCTATCCTTCTTGTGATCCTTGCCCGGTGAGCTTCAGAGCATCATTCTTAGAGCGATGGTGGTAAAGAAAGAAAAACAGAGTAAGAAAAGGAAAAAGAGAAGAAAGAGATACCTGATTGATCTTCGACTGAGAATATAAAGGGAGTTTCTTTCGAATTTGAATGCATATTGATCCTATCTATATCTCTATTTATAATTATGATTCTGCAGGATTGTCACTTCTGTGACGTCATGATCGCAACGGCTAGTTCTATATTAACGGCTATATATTCGTTAGTTAGTTGCGGATAAGATCAAGAAAATATAACTCGCTTATTTTACAAATTACTCCTTATATTTTGGGGGCAATTGTTAGGGGAGGATTTTCTAACAATTAGTGATCCTTATTCGTTATCCTAATTAGTGATCCTTACTTCTGTGACAGGTGGTGATCCTCAGAAGAGCTTCAGGATCAGGATCATGGATCACTTTAAGGATCCTCGTACTGACGATTGTTTATTTATGTTTTGTACTACCTCGCAGGAATAACAAGCTTGACCAAGTCTTGGCGACATTCCTGGAGAATATTCCCAAACTATTCTGCACGTGCTTGGCCAAAAATGGACGTTGTGGATAACGTGGGGGCTTGGCACAAAAGTCGGATAGTTAGTTTGGTAGTTAAATTTCTATTTTAAAAGGGGTAACGAGCTAGTAGAAAAAGACTTAGTCATTTTTACAGCTACACACACTCATATACTCGCACACTCGAAGCTCTCGACGAACATTCATTCGTTTTCACTCACATTTACACATTTCTTGATAGTGAACCTTGTACCTAGCTCGTTACTATCCGAAGTGGTAAACATTTATTCATTTATTTGAGCTTGTTGATCGGTAGTTTCCATCACCCGGGGTTTTTTGTGCCGGAGATCAACTCTTGATCAAGGGCTTTTTCCCCGTATAAATCCTTGTGTCATTTCAGCAATTTACATTGAAGTGATCCTTGTTATTGTTCTACATTGTTAGCATCATACCCCGTAACATAGAGTTTGGTTGCAATATCCTCAACAGATTTTTTTGACCAAAACAGTTTGGCGCCCACCGTGGGGCAATTGGTGCTTTGTCCTTAGAAAAATACGCATTTCTGTGCTCATTTTGGTTCACTACAACCAAGCAAATGGCTTCCTCAGCGAAGAATGCTTCAAATTTGATGCCATCATCCACTTCTTCACAAGGCGTCCCTCCTTTGCCTCCACCACCTTCTGGATCCCAGAAGAATGCTGAGAATGCTGCGAAGAAACCAACTCCCATTTTCTCAAAACCTCCAACTTCTTCTGCTTCTTACACTCCCACTACTAGTGACATGTTTACTTTGATTTTGCAGATAAAGGATCAGATACGGCAACAGGATAAGACCAATGAGAGGATTCTCAAAGAAATCGGAGATCTCAAGAAACAAAAGACAACGACAGAGGATCATTCCCCACTAATGCCGAAATCCTTGAATTTTGATACTCCGGTGATTACTTCTCAGCCATCAGTGGTTCCAGACGTTCAATATGTGGGTGGACCGAAAGGAGTGCACTACGGAACAACAACAATGACCCAGGCATCAGGTTCATATTTCCAGCCAGCGAGATCCTATCCTCAGCATATGGGATCCCTCACGAATTCAGGAGGATATTCAGGAATGCAGCAGATTCAAGGATCCTCCTTTGTTCCAGGATCATCCCAGGTTCAAGGATCCTCCTTTGTTCCAGGATCATCCTAGGTTCAAGGATCCTCCTTTGTTCCAGGATCATCCCAGGTTCAAGGATCCTCCTTTGTTCCAGGATCATCCCAGGTTCAAGGATCCTCCTTTGTTCCAGGATCATCCCAGGTTCAAGGATCCTCCTTCGTTCCAGGATCGTCTCAATTTCAGGGATCCTTCCAGATACCAGGATCCTTGAAGAGTTTGCAAATAGGAAGTTCAGATGTCCATCAGGGAGATTTTATTCCAATGCAGACCAATGCTTCTACTGGTCCCTCGATCATTCCAGAGCCTCAACAATATGGATTAACATCCAATCTTCCTAATCTAAATCCGATGGGAGGTAACACTTTTAATAATTCTTATACTACTAACCATGGTCTTATGCAGGATCCAGGTATCAATCATGCCATGGCCAGAGAATTGCAAAAGCTAAAGGATATGATATCAAGTGTTCCAGGAGTGGTCAAACCTATCCCAGAGATTGCAGATGGGAGCCACAAGATATCTCGTTTTGCACCACCAATCTGTGATGCTGAGATACCCAAGAGATTCCATGTGCCAACAATGAAGCTGTATGATGGTTCGACAGATCCTGAGGAACACATAGCACAATACAGGGAGAGGATGGAGATCAATCCAATTCCAGAAAGGTTAAAGGAAGCATGCCTGTGCAAGGGATTCGGATCCACTCTTACTGGATCAGCTCTCAAATGGCTGCTAAGTCTTCCTCCCTATTCTATTATCTCATTTGCTAACCTAGTTAACTTGTTTAATAATCAATTTTCTTGTAGTAGAAAATTTGAACGATTAACTAGTGATCTATATAGGATAACCCAGGGTCATAATGAATCATTAAGGGATTACATTACCAAATTCAGTAAAGAATCCTTAGACATTCCCAACTTAGATATAGCCATGGCTTAGGGATTCATTGTTCTATGATGATCTTGTTATGACACCATGCAGGAACTTAGATGAGGTAAGAACACGAGCACTTAGGTTCATCCAGCTAGAGGACGATAAGAGGATCCAGGAGAGGTTAGCAGGATCCTCAAAGCAGGATAAGCAAGGATCCTCATTCAGGAACAACAAGTTCAGATCCTATAATAAACCTGATAACCAGAATGTGCATGCTGTTGAACAAGAGGAGGATGATGAGGACTACCCTCCAATATCTGAATATTGTTTTTCAGTTGATAACAATGAACTAATCTTAGCAATGCAGGATCTAGGCGATAAAGCTAGATGGCCTCGGAAAAATGACAGACCAGCTGTAACCAAAGATAAATCAAAGTGGTGTGCATATCATGAAGATTTTGGGCATCTCACAGAAGAATGCATCGCACTAAGAAAGGAAATTGGATACTTGTTGAGCAAAGGGCATCTAAAGGAATTGTTGGGAAGAAAAAAGTCAAGGACTCAGGATCCTGAAAGGATCCCTGAGAAGGCTCCAGCCCCTCCAGCAGATGCACAAGTGATAAACTTTATTTCTGGAGGATCAGACATTTGTGGCACATCTTTCTCAGCAGCTAAAAGGCATGCAAAGGAAACTAAAATGGATAATGGAGAAAGACCAGTTCGAACATCAAGTGTCTCCGAAGGAAAAGTCATAACCTTTGATGAGGATGATCGTGTTGATATCCAGGATCCTCATCACGATGGTTTAGTTATTACTCTTTTCATTTCTAACCATTTTGTTCGCAGGATCCTTATAGACGGAGGGAGTTCAGTGAACATTATCCAGCTTGATGTTCTAAAGAAGATGGGTATCCCTGAATCAGATATCATACCAAGATCCTCCGTGCTCGTGGGATTTAGTGGCGAAACCAAGAATACCCTGGGGGACATTAAACTCCCAATATACATTGAAGGCCTACACTCTTATCAAAAATTTTGTGTTATTGATTGTTTATCTTGTTGTAATGTTATCCTTGGCAGGCCTTGGATACACGATATGAAAGCAGTCCCATCTACCTACCATCAATGTGTGAAGCTCCCTAGTCCTTGGGGAGTAGTGAAGATTGATAGTGATCAGCAGGAGGCTAAGAATTGCTACACTTCATCGATGAAACCAGCCTCGAAGTCAAGGTCAATAGCAATCAAAGTATCCTCCAAGGGATGTCTTGGAGGCAAGAGAGCAGGATGTGGTAGAAATCCTCATGAACCCCGATGATCCTGAATCCAAAATCTATATTGGATCAGGGATCCTTGGCGAAATGAAAGAAGACCCCGTATCCTTCCTCAAAAGGAGAAAGACTACCTTTGCATGGAAACACGAAGACATGACTGGTATATCCAAAGATGTAATCACTCACAAACTCGGGATTGACAGATCCTTCAAACCAATCCATCAAAGGAGAAGGAAGTTTGCACCGGAAAGGAATGCCATTATCCAGGAAGAGGTAGAGAAATTGCTCCGGGCAGGTATGATTAGAGCGGTCAAGTATCCAAGATGGTTGGCCAATGTGGTTGTTGTTCAAAAGAAAAACGAAAAGTGGAGGGTATGTGTCGATTTTACCGATTTAAATAAGGCATGTCCCAAGGATCCTTTACCATTACCCCACATAGACTCCATGGTGGATGCAACTGCGGGTCATGAACTATTAACTTTTATGGATGCTTCATCTGGATTCCAACAAATCCAAATGGAACCATCCGACCAAGAGGATACAGCCTTCATGACTCCAACTGGTATATATTGCTATATTGCTATGTCGTTCGGACTAAGAAATGCAGGTGCAACATATCAAAGGCTGGTGAATATGATGCTCAAGGATCAGATTGGACAAACTATGGAGGTTTACATAGATGATATGGTGGTAAAATCCTTAAAAGCTGAGGATCACCTAAGAGACTTGGAGGAAGCATTCAATATCCTTGACAAATATAACATGAAACTTAATCCTTCAAAATGTCACTTTGGTGTTAAAGCAGGTAAATTTTTAGGATATATGGTGACAAAGAGAGGCATTGAAGCTAGCCCGGAACAGATCAAAGCAATAGTGAACATCAAATCCCCGGCCAATGCTAAGGATGTTCAAAGGCTAACAGGCAGGATAGCATCTTTGAACAGATTTATATCCAAATCCTCAGAGAAGTGCAAAGAATTCTATGATATCCTAAGGAAGAACAAGAAATTTGAGTGGACTGAGAAGCATGAAAATGCTTTAAGAGCCCTCAAAGATTACCTATCCTCAGCCCCAGCCTTGATGAAGCCAGAAAAAGGCGATGTGCTATCCTTGTATCTTGTAGTATCCTCAAAAGCAGTAAGTGCGGTCCTTGTTAAGGATCATGAAGGTACACAACATCCTGTCTATTATGTAAGTAAAAGTTTACTTGATGCAGAATCCAGGTATTCACACCTTGAAAAGCTTATTCTTGCATTAATTATGGCATCTACTAAGTTAAGACATTATTTTGAAACTCATGTTATCATTGTTAAAACTAATTTTCCAATTAAGAATGTCCTCAGGAAACCAGAGATGTCAGGAAGGATGGCTAAGTGGGCAGTGAAGCTAAGTGCATATGATATAAGATACGAGCCTAGGACAGCCATCAAATCCCAAGCATTAGCTGACTTTGTGGCTGATTTCAGTAGTGATTTACAAGAAGAAGCTGAGTTAGAAGTCCAGCAGCTAGAAGAGACCAAGGATCCTTGGATACTCTACACTGATGGATCCTCAAATATCAAAGGCACAGGGCTTGGAATACTACTAAAATCGCCACAGGGGGACATAATACCCCACTCTATAGCTTGTGAGTTCCAAACCACTAACAATGAGGCTGAATATGAAGCCTTAATTGCTGGTTTACAAATTGCAAAACATATGGGGATCAGGTATCTTGAGGTACATGTAGATTCATTGTTAATTGCGAACCACTTTAATGGATCCTACGCTGTTAAAGGTGAAAAACTAACCAAATATTTAGAGATAGTCAAAAGTTTGGCACTCTCTTTTGTTTCCTTTAGTTTGACGCAGGTACCAAGGGAAGAAAATACAGAAGCTGATGCATTGGCTAACTTAGGATCATCCTTGAAGATCCCGCAGGATATCAAGATCCCTATTATCCATATCCTGACCCCGGCTATTGAGGATCATGTGGCTATGGAGATAGGAAATGATTCTGCAATGATCCCTAGTGAGGATACTCGATCCCATTCAGGGTCAGGGTCAGGGTCATGGATCTCACCAATCATGAGATACTTACAACATGGAGAGATTCCTTCAGGAGAAAACCCTAGGGCTTTCAAATCTAAGGTATCTCAGTTCACAATTTTAAATAATATGTTGTATAGACGATCTCTTGCAGGACCATACTTGAGATGCATTGAGGATCCTGAAATCCAAGAAGTTTTAAAAGACTTCCATGAAGGAGATTGTGGAAACCACACTGGGGGCAGGGCATTATTCTCAAGGATCCTGAGGACAGGATACTACTGGCCAACCATGAAGAGAGATGCTGTGGAATATGCTAAAAGATGTGATCCTTGTCAGAGACACAGCAATATCCTTCATCAACCAGCTGAATTATTGCATCCTATATCCTCCTCTTGGCCATTTATGAGATGGGGGATGGATATAGTTGGTAAGCCCCCTAAGGCACCTGGTGGAAAAGTATTCATGCTTGCTATGACTGATTACTTCTCCAAGTGGATAGAGGCTGAAGCTTTTGCCCAAGTCAGAGAAAAGGAAGTTATATCCTTCATTAAAAGAAATATTATAACTAGATTTGGAATTCCTTCTGAGATTATATGTGATAATGGTTCCCAATTTATTGGGGGCAGAACCACTAACTTTTGTGACAGCTGGGGGATTAAGATGATAACATCAACACCAGTCCACCCACAAGCATGGTCAGGCAGAATCATCCAACAAGATCATCATCAACAATTTGAAGAAGAAGCTTGGATCCAAGAAAGGGAAATGGGCAGAAGAACTACCCTATGTGCTTTGGGCTGATAGGACTACCCCCAAGAATGCTACTGGTCAAACGCCATTCTCTTTGGTATTTGGGGCAGAATCAGTGATCCCAACAGAAATGGTGGTTCCAACTGCAAGAACAAGTACCCGTGATCCTGATGAGAATGATGAGAACTTGGCTCAAGACCTGGATACTATTGAAGAAATCAGGGATATGGCTAGGATAAGGATGGCCAGTTATCAGCAAAGAATGGCCGGTGCTTACAACAAAAATGTCAGGATCAGGAGGTTTCAAGTTGGAGATATGGTATTAAGGAAAGCATTCCAAAATACCACCAATCCTGCTGATGGAAAATTGGCTCCAAAATGGGAAGGCCCTTATTTGATTGAAGCTGAAGCAGGAAAGGGGGCATATAGATTGCTAACCATGGAAGGTGATTTGCTACCAAGAGCTTGGAATGCTGTCCACTTGAAGAAATATTTCATGTGAGCAGGATCCTAGTGGCACAGATGATCCTCAAAGTATCGGTGATCCTTACTTAGGTAATATCCTAAACTTGAACTATTTCATTTCTTTATTTTCTCATATAAGGATAAGGATCATGTATCCTTTATCCATCTCTCACGTGAGTTTAAGTTTTGAAAGTTCAGGTATCCTTAGCATAACATTGGTTATCTGCTGAAGCAATCCGTTCCTTGGGTTTAACCCCAGTTATTTGGGCTTGACCCCAGTTCCGCCTGTAGTGCACGATGATCCTGGTATAGTTCAAGGCATTGGGACCAGCACTCGTTTTAGGGGCTGATAATTCCATTGTACTGGCTATGCTTAGGATCCTACGTATAATGGTAGACGTACCATACATCCGTTCATAAGGTTCTAACGTTTTCACGTTAGCTAAGGTTTCTAACGTTTTCACGTTAGCTAAGGTTTTGGCATATTCATGTCACTAAGTTTGGATAGTCGCCAGTCAGGGCCATACTCCAGTTTACATACGATCCTTGGGCTTGTCCCCAGTTATCCTTGGGCTTGTCCCCAGTTGCTAAGTCTTTTCTTATGTTGGCTTAGTCCCAAGTTATGATCTATTTCAGGTCCTTGAAGATAAGCAACTAGGGATCCTTGATCCTTACTTCTTTCTAAGGTTTATTTTACAGTTATCCTTATTATGGTTAGGATCCTAACTTGGACCCTCAGGTATGATCCTTAACTATTTTTAATCCTATTCATTATTTATTTGAATAACCCTTATACTTGACAACTGAACTTGTAATTCTTAAACCATATCACTTTTTAGAACTTATCGGTTATGGGATATGTGATCCTTGATCATATCCTAAACTTTTTGATATCTTTTTAAGGCTTGATAAGTATAAACAGAATGAACATTACAACAGTTGGAAAGTAAGATATTAAAAAGGATAACAACACAAGATAAGCGACAAAAGGTTAAGTTTTTATTTATTAACAAAAGACTAACCCTTAAAAGGTTGTCAAAATTACTTACCCGAGCATCTACCAGCAAAACGTGGCCCGTTCGCTGGGGTAGGTAAAGGGTGTCCATGATAATAAGTTCAAAGGTAGTGCAGGAATATAAAGGCGGCAGGATAACAATGGCTTCATCCCCAAAATAGAGGATCCCTCTACCATATGCAATCCTGCCTATTGTCCAAAGGATCATACATGATCCTTAATCCTAAAACCTATTGTTTAAGTACAAACCATCAAATTGTTCAACACCACAACCACAAAAAACAAACTGTCAAACTTAAAAAATTGGGCTCCGGCTGCGTCTAGAAATGTCCTTCATCGCCCATTCATGCAGCCTATGCCTTCGCTGCATTATCACCCCCAGCTCCACTAGTTTCACCACCTTCACCTTTGCCTCCGGCTTCAATCGTCAGGATCTCCTCAACCTCCTCAGCCTCTTCATAGTCCAGTTCAGCCAGCCTTGCCTTCCAGCCTTCAACATCCCAGGTGCTCTTGTCAAAAGCAGGATCCTGAGCTTCCAAGGCCATTTGCAGCTTGGTCTTGTACATTGCTATGGCAGCAGAGATTTTGGCGTCTTCGGTGATCTCACTCTTCTCATAGTCAACATTAACCAGCACCTTGGCCATCTGCTGTTTGGTATCCCGGACTTCCTTCTGAAGATCAGCAATTGTGAGGTCCTTTAACACCGCAACCTGCTGGAGATCGGCAATCTTCCTATCCTGATCCTCAACGTGGCCCACATAGTCCTCAATCTCAGCGAATTTTTGTAAAAGGGATAAAAGATAAGGTCAGAACCAAGTGATCCCCAGATCAGCAGGATATGTCAGCATGATATACAAGCAGAGACAGTGATCCTTACCTCATTAAAGTACTCGAGGAATTGGTGGCGGATCAGAGGCAGACCCTGCAGATCCTCAGCTTCAGAGGCTTTTCTCTTCTTGATTGCCTTTCCTTTGAGGGGTGCCTTGGGGACCGAAGCTGTCGGACTGGTAGGAGCTTTTCTCTTGGAGGATCTGACAGTGGTGAGATCAGCAACATTGAACTTGGAAGCAGACTTGGTGGATTTTCCAGCACCTACACAACCAAAACAAGATAAGTATCTTTTCTTAATTTATATTTCACTATTTATTTAAATTTTAAACAAGGATACTTACTCGACATAGTGACAGAGCCTGAGGATACCTCCTGTGAATCTTGGGTTGTTGTCTTGAAAGTTCTTGTCTCAGGATCAAGTTTCTTGAAAGCAAGGAGCCTCTCCTTAGCAGCAGGGGACAGTTTGAGGTGTGAGACGGTGATAGCTGCATAACAAGAAAGCAAAAATATAAGTTATCCTTACATCAAAAGAAAGTTCCTGGTGATCCTTCTCAGGATCCTCCACCCTACCATGGGTAGCCCATTTCTTGGGTAGATCCTTTCCATCCTCAATGGAATCTCTCTTGATAAAGAAGAAACGCCGCTTCCAATTAGCATCATTCTTGGTGGCTTTGAAGATCGGGAGTTCCTCACCGGGTTTACGTTTAAACAAATAGCGATGAGAACCAAAGGTGGTAAGATCATACAGCTCTCCCAGCTCTGCCATTCCTAGGTCTATACTTTCCTGCTCGATGATCCTTTCAAGGGTGTACAAAACCCTCCAAATCATCGGCATGGCTTGGATATAAGAGATGCCGGTTAGGGAAAAGAAAGATTGGGTGAAGGCTGGAAAAGGATATGTATAGCCTATGGTGAAAGGAGTGACGGGGAAGGCAACCCACGTGTCGGAGACATGATCACTCAGGGCATTGGGGTCATAAGGCCTAAACTCGGTGTTCGCCGGGAAACAGTGGCGGATCCTATCTATCTGAGCATCATTGAAACAGCAGCGTTCTTTAATGGAGTCTTCAATGATCCCCTGGCTTTTCGGAGGACTGTTCTTTGGGTGATCCTTGGCTGGGGAATTTCGGAGCAACATCTTTGATGAAAAGAAAGAAAAACAGAGTAAGAGAAGGAAGAAGATGAAGAAAGAGATACCTGATTGATCTTCGACGGAGAATATAAAGGGAGTTTCTTTCGGATTTAAATGCATATTGATCCTATCTATATCTCTATTTATAATTATGATTCTGCAGGATTGTCACTTCTGTGACGTCATGATCGCAACGGCTAGTTCGATATCAACGGCTATATATCCGTTAGTTAGTTGCGGATAAGATCAAGAAAATATAACTCGCTTATTTTACAAATTACTCCTTATATTTTGGGGGCAATTGTTAGGGGAGGATTTTCTAACAATTAGTGATCCTTATTCGTTATCCTAATTAGTGATCCTTACTTCTGTGACAGGTGGTGATCCTCAGAAGAGCTTCAGGATCAGGATCATGGATCACTTTAAGGATCCTCGTACTGACGATTGTTTATTTATGTTTTGTACTACCTCGCAGGAATAACAAGCTTGACCAAGTCTTGGCGACATTCCTGGAGAATATTCCCAAACTATTCTGCACGTGCTTGGCCAAAAATGGACGTTGTGGAGATCGTGGGGGCTTGGCACAAAAGTCGGATAGTTAATTTGGTAGTTAAATTTCTATTTTAAAAGGGGTAACGAGCTAGTAGAAAAAGACTTAGTCATTTTTACAGCTACACACACTCATATACTCGCACACTCGAAGCTCTCGACGAACATTCATTCGTTTACACTCACATTTACACATTTCATGATAGTGAACCTTGTACCTAGCTCGTTACTATCCGAAGTTGTAAACATTTATTCATTTATTTGAGCTTGGTTATCGGTAGTTTCCATCACCCGGGGTTTTTTGTGCCGGAGATCAACTCTTGATCAAGGGCTTTTTCCCCGTATAAATCCTTGTGTCATTTCAGCAATTTACATTGAAGTGATCCTTGTTATTGTTCTACATTGTTAACATCATACCCCGTAACATAGAGTTTGGTTGCAATATCCTCAACAGATTTTTTTGACCAAAACACCAGCTATCAAGGCTTCATACTTAGCCTCATTGTTGGTAGTTTGAAATTCACAAGCTATGGAGTGGGGTATTATGTCACCCTGTGGCGATTTTAGTAGTATTCCAAGTCTTGTTCCTTTTACATTGGAGGCTCCATCACTGAAGAGAATCCAAGGATCCTTAGTCTCTTAAAGTTGTTGGACTTCTAACTCAGCTTCCTTTTGCAAGTCACTACTAAAATCTGCCACAAAGTCAGCTAAGGCTTGGGATTTGATGGCAGTCCTTGGTTCATATCTTATATCATATGCACTCAGCTTCACTGCCCACTTAGCCATCCTTCCTGACATTTCAGGTTTCCTGAGAACATTCTAAATTGGAAAATTAGTCTTAACAATAATGGCATGAGTCTCAAAATAATGTCTCAATTTAGTAGATGCCATAATTAATGCAAGGATAAGTTTTTCTAAGTGTGAATACCTGGATTCAACATCAAGTAAACTCTTACTTACATAATAAACAGGATGTTGTGTACCATGGTGATCCTTAACAAGAACCGCACTTACTGCTTTTAAGGATACTGCTAGGTACAAGGATAATACATCCCCTTTTTCTGGTTTCATCAAGGCCGGGGCTGAGGATAGGTAATCCTTAAGAGCTTTGAGGGCACTTTCATGCTTCTCAGTCCATTCAAATTTCTTGTTCTTCCTCAGGATGTCATAGAATTCCTTACATTTTTCTAAGGATTTGGATATGAATCTGTTCAAGGCTGCGATCCTGCATATCAATCTTTGCACATCCTTAGCATTGGCAGGAGATTTGATATTCACAATAGCCTTGATTTGCTCTGGACTTGCTTCAATGCCCCTCTTTGTCACCATATAGCCTAAGAATTTACCTGCCTTAACACCAAAATGACACTTGGAAGGGTTAAGTTTCATATTAAACATATCAAGGATATTGAATGCTTCCTCTAAGTCTTTCAGGTGATCCTCAGCTTTCTTGGACTTAACCACCATGTCATCTATATAGACTTCCATAGTGTGTCCAATTTGTTCCTTGAACATCATATTGACAAGCCTTTGGTAAGTAGCACCTGCATTCCTTAGTCCAAATGGCATAGCAATATAACAATATATACCAGTTGGGGTCATAAAGGTTGTATCCTCTTGGTTAGATGGTTCCATCTGAATTTGTTGAAATCCAGATGAAGCATCCCTAAAAGTCAACAACTCATGACCCGCGGTAGCATCCACCATGGAGTCAATGTGGGGTAATGGGAAAGGATCCTTGGGACATGCCTTGTTTAAATCAGTAAAATCGACACATACCCTCCACTTTCCATTTTTCTTTTGAACAACAACCACATTGGCTAACCATCTTGGATACTTAACCTCTCTTATCATACCTGCTCGAAGTAGCTTATCTACCTCTTCCTGGATAATAGCATTCCTTTCAGGTGCAAACTTCCTCCTCTTTTGATGTATAGGCTTGAATGACCTATCAATGCCAAGTTTATGAGTAATTATATCCTTAGATATACCTGTCATGTCTTCATGTTTCCAGGCAAAGGTGGATTTCCTTCTCTTAAGGAAGGATACTAGCTCCTGTTCAATGTCGTTAAGGATCCCTGATCCTATAAAGATCTTGGATTCTGGATCCTCAGGATCCATGAGGATTTCCTTCAAATCCTATTCTCTTGCCTCCAAGACATCTCTTGAAGGATACTTTAATTGCTATTGCTCTCTTGGTCTTGATGCTGGCTTCATTGATGAGGTATAGCAATTCTTAGCTTCTTGTTGATCACTCTCAATTTTCACCACTCCCCAAGGACTTGGAAGCTTTACACATTGATGATAGGTGGATGGGACTGCCTTCATGTCATGTATCCATGGCCTGCCAAGGATAACATTACAACATGATAAGCAATCTATAACACAAAACTTTTGATAAGAATGCAATCCTTCAATATAGATTGGGAGTTTGATGTCCCCCAATGTATTCTTAGTTTCTCCACTGAATCCCACAAGTACTGAGGATCTTGGGATAATATCAGACTCTGGGATATTCATCTTCTTGAGGACATCAAGCTGAATGATGTTCACAGAGCTTCCTCCATCTATAAGGATCCTTCGAACAAAGTGGTTAGAAATAAACAATGTAATTACAAGGCCATCATGATGAGGATCCTGGACATCAACACGATCATCCTCATCAAAGGTTATGACTTTATCCTGGGTGACAACGGAGGTCCGGATGGGTCTGTCTCCATTATCCATCGAGAGCTGCTGAAAAGGAAGTACCACAAATGTCTGATCCACCGGATATAAAGTTTATGACTTGTGCATCTGCTGGAGGAGCAGGAGCCTTTTCCGGGATCCTTTCAGGATCCCGGATCCTTGACTTCTTCCGTCCCAAGAGTTCCTTCAAATGCCCCTTGCTCAACAAGTAACCAATTTCCTTTCTTAGTGCAATACACTCTTCAGTGAGATGCCCAAAATCCTCATGATATGCACACCACTTGGACTTATCCTTTGTAGCAGCTGGTTTATCATTTTTCCTTGGCCACCTAGCTTTCTCACCTAGATTCTGCATTGCAAGGATTAGTTCATTGTTATCAACAGAAAAACAGTATTCAGAAATAGGAGGATAATCCTCATCATCCTCTTCTTGTTCCACTGAATGCACATTCTGGTTATCAGACTTATTGTAGAACTTGGATTTGTTGTTCCTGAAGTAGGATCCTTGTTTCTCCTGTTTTGAGGATCCTGTCAATCTATCCTGGATCCTTTTGTCATCCTCTAGACGGATGAACCTAAGGGCCCTGATTCTTACCTCATCAAGATTCCTGCAAGGTGTCATGACAAGATCATCATAGAATAATGAATCCCTAAGCAATCCCATTTTAAAGGCTTCTACAGCCGTAGCAATATCCAAATTAGGAATATCTAAGGATTCTTTACTAAACTTAGTGATGTAATCTCTAAGTGATTCATTTTGACCTTGTGTTACCCTATATAGATCACTAGTTAATCGTTCAAATTTTCTACTACAAGAGAATTGACTATTAAACAAATTAACTAGATTAGCAAATGAAGTAATAGAGTAAAGGGGAAGACTTAGCAGCCATTTAAGAGCAGATCCTGTAAATGTGGATCCAAATCCCTTGCATAGTCATGCTTCTTTTAACCTTTCAGGAATTGGATTGATCTCCATCCTCTCCCTGTATTGAGCTACATGCTCCTCTGGATCCGTCGAACCATCATATAGCTTCATAGATGGTATCTGGAATCTTTTAGGTATCTCAGCATCACATAAGGGTGGTGCAAAACGAGATATCCTATGGCTACCATCTGCAATTTCAGGAATGGGTTTAACCACTCCTGGTACACTGGATATCATATCCTTAAGCTTCTGTAGCTCTCTAGCCATAGCCTGATTAATACCTGTATCCTGCATTAAGCCATGGTTAGTGTTATATGAATTATTAAAAGTGTTACCTCCCATAGGATTCGTGTTTGGAATTGCGGATGTGAATCCATATTGACGAGTCTCTGGCATGATTGAAGGACCAGAGGGAGCAATGGTCCGCATTGGTATGAAGTCTCCTTGATGAACGTCCGAGCTCTGAGGCTGCATACTTCTCAAGAATCCTTGATCCTGAAGAACGTTGGATCCTTGAAGTTGAGAAGATCCTTGAACCTGAAAGGATCCTGGAACCAGAGAGGATCCTTGGACCTGGGAGGATCCTTGAACTGCATGCATTCCCAAATATCCTCCTGACGTGAAGTATCCCTGATGTTGAGAAGAGGATCCTGATGGTTGAGAAGAGGATCCTTGAGGCTGAAAGTGAGAGCCAAATGCCTGACTCATAGTTGCTGTTCCATAACGCCTTCCTGGTAATTCGCCCAAGTATTGCACGTCCGGAACCGCTAAGTGTTGGGAAGTTATGACTGGAGTGTCGAAGTTCAGCGATCTTGGCATCAGAGGGGAGTGATCCTCCACTGATTTTTCTGTTTCTTGATCTCATCGATCTCCAGGGGGATCCTTTCGTTGGTTTTGTCCTGCTCTTGTGCATGATTCCTCATCTGCAAAATCAGAGCATAAAGATCATTAGTAGTAGGATTAGTTGAAACAGAAGAAGTTGGTAGTTTTGTGAAAATGGGGGTTTGTTTCTTCGCAGCATTCTCAGCATTCTTCTGGGATCCAGAAGGTGGTGGAGGCAAAGGAGGAACGCCTTGTGAAGAACTGAATGAAGGCATCAAGTTTGAGGTGTTCTTCGCTGAGGAAGCCATCTGCCTGGTTGTTATGAACCGAAATGATCACGAAAATACGAATCTTCTTAGGAATGAAGCACCAATTTCCCCACGGTGGGCGCCAAACTGTTTTGGTCAAAAATCAAGCAATGATAATGCAACCAAACTTTTTGTTGTGAGGTATGATGCTTGAATTGATGAACAACAATAAGGATCACTATGAAATGTAATGAACAAGTGATACGAAGATTTATATGAGGAAAAAGCCCTTGATCATTGAATGATCTCCGGCATAAAAAACCTCGGGTGATGGAAACTACCGATCACCAACTCAAATTAAACAACAAATGTGTTACAACTTCGGATGATAGCGAGCTAATTACAAGGATCACTACAGTGTAACGTGTAAAAGGTGTATGAAAAGTGTATGAAATTGCTAAGCGAATTGCCGAGAGCTGGTGAGAGCAGTTGTTAGTGTGTGTGTAGCCAAAAAATAGCCAAGTGTTTTCTATTTAGCTCGCTACCCCTTTTAAAAATGGAAAATATCTAAGCTAACAAACATTCCGCAATTCATGCAAGTCCCCCACGAACTCCATAACGTCCACTTCAGGTAAGCACGTGCGGAATAAGTCATGGAATATACTCCAGGAATATCGCCAAGACCAAGTCCAAGCTGGTACTCCTGCAAAACAACATCATATTCAAAGTAGACAATCGTTAGTACAAGGATCCTTAAGATGATCCATGATCCTGATCCTGCAATACTTCTGAGGATCACCAATTCTAACAGAAGTAAGGATCACGAAACCCAACAGTAATTGAGGATCACTGATCATTTAGAAATCCTCCCCTAACATTACCCTATATAGATCACTAGTTAACCGTTCAAATTTTCTACTACAAGAGAATTGACTATTAAACAAATTAACTAGATTAGCAAATGAAGTAATAGAGTAAGGGGGAAGACTTAGCAACCATTTAAGAGCAGATCCTGTGAGTGTGGATCCAAAACCCTTGCATAGACATACTTCTTTTAACCTCTCAGGAATTGGATTGATCTCCATCCTATCCCTGTATTGAGCTACATGTTCCTCTGGATCCGTTGAACCATCATATAGCTTCATAGTTGGTATTTGGAACCTCTTGGGTATCTCAACATCACAAATAGGTGGTGCAAAGCGAGATATCCTATGGCTACCATCTGCAATTTCAGGAATGGGTTTAACCACTCCTGGTACGCTGGATATCATATCCTTAAGCTTCTGTAACTCCCTGGCCATAGCCTGATTGATACCTGTATCCTGCATAGAGCCATGGTTAGTGTTATATGAATTATTAAAAGTGTTGCCTCCCAGAGGATTCGTGTTTGGAATTCCAGATGTGAATCCATATTGACGGGATTCTGGTATGATTGAAGGACCAGAGGAAGCAATGGTCTGCATTGGTATGAAGTCTCCTTGATGAACATCTGAGCTTGGAGGCTGCATACTTCTTAAGAATCCTTGATCCTGAAAGATGTTGGATCCTTGAAGCTGAGGGGATCCTTGAACCTGAAAGGATCCTGGAACCATAAAGGATCCTAGGACTTGGGAGGATCCTTGGACCTGGGAGGATCCTTGGACCTGGGAGGATCCTTGGACCTGGGAGGATCCTTGGACCTGGGAGGATCCTTGGACCTGGGAGGATCCTTGGACCGTGGGCATTCCCAAATATCCTCCTGAGCTGATGAAGGATCCCTGATGCTGAAGAGAGGATCCCGATGGCTGAAAATAGGATCCCTGAGGCTAGGAGTGAGAGCCAAATGGTTGACTCATAGTTGTTGTTCCATAACGCCTTTCTGATGGACCACTTTGATACTGGATGCCCGGAACTGCCTATTGTAGGGTAGTTACAATTGGAGTGTCAAAATTCAATGACCTTGGCATCAGAGGAGAATGCTCCTCCATTGATTTCTTCTGTTTCTTGATCTCCGCGATCTCCCGGAGGATCCTTTCGTTGGTTTTGTCCTGCTCTTGTGCGTGATTCCTCATCTGCAAAATCAGAGTGTAAAGATCATTAGTAGTAGGATTAGAAGAAACAGAAGAAGTTGGTGGTTTTGAGAAAATGGGGGTTTGTCTCTTCGCAACATTTTCAGCATTCTTCTGGGATCCAGAAGGTGGTGGAGGCAAAGGAGGAACGCCCTGTGAATAACTCATTGTCGGCATCGAGCTTGATGTGTTCTTTGTTGAGGAAGCCATCTTCTTGGTTGTAACGAACCGAAATGACCACAAAAATATGAATCTTCTTAGGAATGAAGCACCAATTGCCCCACGGTGGGCGCCAAACTGTTTTGGTCAAAAATCAAGCTAAGATAATGCAACCAAACTTTCTGTTGTGAGGTGTGATGCTTGAATCAATGAACAATGCTAAGGATCACTCAGAAATGTAATGAACATGTCACACCCCCAAAATCCACACGTGGAGTATCACCGCTTGGAGGCGTGACTGACCAGGATCAAACCACTAATCATATTGAACAAGCAAGTAATTAATTGTAAAAGTCCAACCAACACAGTTAGTGTTCAAAACAAGCATAGTTAAAGTTATGAGCGGAAGCATAATGTTTAAAACCAAAACATAAGTTTAAATATCCAAAAATTTAACATGGCACACAGCTGTCCATGTCCCACAACGACACTCCCCATGCAAGCTCCAGCTAAGTACCTATTGACCTGCAAAGCATGTAGTAACGAGTCAACAATAATGTTGAGCGAGTTCACAGTTGGGTGTTCGTTTTAAGTTGTTCCAAAAACAATTCCTTTAACTGGCATCCCTGCCGTGGGGGTTACCCCATAGTTGAAAAACGTGATTTGTTTAACCCATTAACTCTGGCAATCCAGCCGTGGGGGCTACCCCATGATAGTTATCTAGCATTTCGGCCGTGGGGGCTACCCCATGTATACACTAGACTCGTTACCATATCGACTGCTGACTGTAGTCATGTTTAAGTGCCCAGAACTATCAATGTCTATCATCATTGACGTGCCCAGATCCATTAGTTCACGCCCGTCCTCTGCGGCACCGTGTGAGGCTTGTCAGACCTAAATAGCGCTATCTAACTAATGACCCGCTCGCCATTGGCCCAGCGATTAAGTCGATATAAAAAGGAGGGACTTCGTGTTAGAGTTTTGGTCTAGTAAAACTTATCTGTCCGTAAGGACCAGGAATTACATTCCTGAACCAGTACTGTCCTACCCAAGAAAGGACAAGGAATCCATATTCCTTAACCCCATTCCCAACCCCTGGGAATCCCATGCTTTGTAGAGTGTGAACTCACCTTTGGTTTGCTCGGTAGATAAGTGGAGGTCAATCGAGCTGCTAGAGGTCAACCACGTCCTAACATGGTTACCTAACAAGTCAGGTCTAGGTGCACGTATGATTACACATAGTTAACAGATTAGGAACACAGGTTGATCATGGCAAACACACAATGCAGGTTAACTCCTTAACAGTAACAGTCAAGTACTCATCATGGTTAACTTGTACGGTCCAAAAGATAAAGCCCAATAACAGTCGGCCCAACATGTTGTGCGTTCAGCACAGTCTTGTGCGACCCACATCATGTTGTGCGATTCAGATAAACACCCGGCCCAAATAGTCAAAAGCCCAAACATAAAATACACGGCCCAATCTAATAACATGCAAAAGTCTTGTGCGATCCGGATGAGCTTGTACGATCCGGATAGCTTGTGCGATCCATTTGGGTTGTGCGATTGAAACTAATCCAGCCCAACAAGTATACCCGGCCCAACAGTTAAACAAACAATGTAACTAGTACGATCCAGTAACCCTTGTGCGACTGAAGACATCTTGTGCGACCAGATTATCTTGTGCGACCAAGATGTCTTGTGCGAATGGACTCTTGTGCGATTAGTTGTATTATCCGGATATTATGGCAATCAGTTACATAACTTTTATCTTGAAATCAATTACAAGGTTTCCATTTATTTAATCAATCAACCAATTAACAGTTTCATACTTAATCAATATTCGATCAAACAAGGGTTTTTAACATCCAATCTCATGAACCCTAACATAATCATAACATGAACAATAACTAATCATATCATATCATTTGGTCCGATTACCTGAACATACAACCGGTTACATACGTTTAATCCTAAATCATTATGCAAACAACAATTCATGACAGCCGATTAACATCATCATACATATCCGATTGGCTAGAACATCATCACATGATTAACAATCCGAAGCATATACATAGCAGTCGATTAACAAGCATTCAGTTCCAGATCATAATCATGCAAGTCGAATTTGTTTAAACATCAATACGTAAACATCATTGTTCATCATTCATACAACCCTAATTATTTAAATCAAATCATGCAATCATAACATCGTGTAACTAAACATAAATCAATAACACTAACCGATTGAGAGGTCTAACGTAAAGGGTGATCCGATTCAAGGAATGATCTTCGAGAGAAAGGGGATGCTTGCCGTCGGCTTAGAGAGAGAGAGGAGAGCACTAGGGTTTTACGTGTGTGGGTGTTTTGCAACAAATGAGGAGTATACCCTCCACTCATGGGTTATGCGACACAAAGGGGGTGGGCCGAACCCTCCCATTGGGCTGCCCATTCGGTTCACTCACAAGAGAGGTGTAGGCCGAGAGTAATAAAACCCAAAGGCTTGTGCGTGTTCTAATTGCTATTGTGCGATTGGTTTCTTTCGTGTAATGATACATACATATATACTAGCACAACACATATTCACATAACATTCAATAACATAACATTCCATTTAATCACCCAATTCTCATAGTCACATAATGTTTACGTTTGTTACATCAAGGTACAAAGATAGGTTCGGAAATACGAGTTGTCACATTATCCCCAAGTTGAAAGAAATTTCGTCCCGAAATTTAGCACGTACTCACTGAGGAAGCTAGTTAAGTTGCATGGTTTTCCTGGGGTGTCACATCCTCCCCCCGTTGATCTGGAATTTCGTCCTGAAATTCCGTAGCTTCAGCCTCAGTAGTGGTTGTACCGTTTGTGAATAGTTGGGGATACTTTTGTTTCATCTGATCTTCGCGTTCCCAGGTGAACTCTGGGCCGCGACGTGAGTTCCAACGAACTCTAATGAGAGGTATTCTAGTATGTTTGAGGACCTTAACATCCCGGTCCGTGATTTCGACTGGTTCCTCGACGAATCGCAACTGCTCGTCGATAGTGAGCTCCTTCAAAGGAACTATGTGGGTCTCATCTGACAGACACCTCTTCAGATTTGACACGTGGAAAACGTTGTGAACTGCACTGAGTTCCGCTGGTAAGTTCAGTTTGTAGGCCACCTTGCCTATTTTCTCAATGACTTCGAAAGGTCCAACGTATCGTGGGTTAAGTTTGCCTCGTTTACCAAAACGAACCACACCCTTCCAGGGTGAAACTTTGAGTAGCACTCGCTCCCCAACCTGGAGCTCGAGTGGTTTGCTGCCCTTATCGGCGTAAACTTTCTGACGGTCACGAGCTGCCGCCATTCGTTGTCGTATCTGAGCAATTCGTTCTGTTGTGTCTACCACAAGTTCTAGACCAGTAATCTGACTATCCCCCACCTCTGCCCAACAGAGAGGTGACCGGCATTTACGCCCGTACAATGCCTCAAATGGAGCAGCTTTGATGCTGCAAGTGGCAGATGCTTTTCCCAGTCGTTGCCAAAGTCAATTACACATGCCCTAAGCATGTCTTCGAGGGTCTGGATGGTGCGTTCAGACTGCCCATCCGTTTGCGGGTGATAAGCTGTGCTCATATCTAAACGTGAGCCAAAGGACTTGTGCATTGCTTGCCACAGTTCTGAAGTAAAACGTGCATCTCGATCCGAGATAATGGAGGTGGGCACCCCGTGCCTCGAGACAACTTCCTTAAGATATACGTCTGCTAGTGTGGAGAATTTATCCGTTTCCTTGATAGCCAAGAAGTGAGCAGACTTTGTGAGTCGATCCACGATCACCCAAATAGTATCGTTACCACGTTGAGATCTATGCAGGCCAGTAACAAAATCCATGGAAATTTGCTCCCATTTCCATTGTGGTATTTCTGGTTGTTGGAGTAGGCCTGAAGGTTTCTGATATTCCGACTTGACTCTCGCACAAGTCAAGCACTTGCTAACGTATGTTGCTATGTGAGCTTTCATGCTAGGCCACCAATACGTAGTTTTGATAACGTGGTACATCTTATCCGAACCAGGATGTACCGAGTAGCGAGACTTGTGTGCCTCATCCATCACAAGCTCTCGTAGGTTGCCATAAAGTGGGACCCAAATGCATCCTGTGACGTAGTAAGCACCGTCTTCCTTCTGTTCTAAGCGTTTCCTTGAGCCGCGTAGGGCTTCAGCCCTGACGTTTCATGGTTTCAATGCTTCTACCTGAGCATCTCGTATCTGAGAAGGAAGACTAGACTGTATAGTGAGTTGTAAAGCTCGCACACGCTTGGGCGCAGTGTCCTTTCGACTTAGGGCGTCAGCCACAACATTGGCTTTGCCTGGGTGGTACCTGATCGAGCGTTCATAGTCATTCAGTAGTTCAACCCATCGTCGTTGTCGCATATTCAGTTCCTTCTGTTTGAAGATGTGTTCAAGGCTCCTGTGGTCGGTGTAGATGGCACATTTGGTACCGTACAGGTAATGTCGCCATATCTTAAGTGCAAAAACAACAGCTCCCAGCTCTAAGTCGTGCGTAGTGTAGTTTCTTTCATGAACTTTGAGTTGGCGCGAGGCGTAAGCTATAACCTTATCCCGTTGCATCAATACACAACCAAGACCCTGAATTGATGCGTCACAGTAAACCACGAAGTCGTCTGTGCCCTCTGGCAATGAAAGGATAGGTGCACTGCAAAGTCTATCCTTTAAGTGCTGAAATGCTAATTCCTGTGCATTTCCCCATCTATAAACAACGCCCTTCTGCGTTAGTGAGGTGAGAGGCTGTGCAATCTTGGAAAAATCCTCAATGAACCTTCTGTAATATCCTGCCAAGCCCAAGAATTGGCGAATTTCTGTTGGTGTGCGAGGTGCAGGCCAATTCTTAATCGAATCTACCTTGGATGGATCAACGTGGATCCCATCCTTGTTTACCACATGACCTAGGAAATGGACTTCACGAAGCCAGAAGTAACATTTCGAGAACTTTGCGTAAAGCTGTTCTGTTCGAAGGAGTTCCAAAATGAGGCGTAGATGCTGCTCGTGTTCTTCCTGACTCTTAGAATAGATCAGGATGTCGTCGATGAAAACAATAACGAACTTGTCTAAGTACGGCTTGCACACTCGATTCATCAAGTCCATGAAGACCGCAGGTGCGTTTGTCAGCCCAAAAGGCATGACCAAAAACTCGTAGTGTCCATAACGGGTTCTGAAGGCTATTTTAGAGACGTCCTCTTCTCGGACTCTCAGCTGGTGATACCCTGATCTCAAGTCAATCTTTGAATAGTAGCTCGACGCTTGCAGCTGGTCGAACAAGTCGTCAATGCGTGGAAGAGGATAGCGATTCTTCACAGTCACCTTGTTAAGTTCACGGTAGTCGATGCACATTCTGAAAGTACCGTCTTTCTTTTTCACGAATAGCACTGGAGCTCTCCAGGGCGAAGAGCTAGGACGAATAAAACCCTTATCCAAGAGTTCTTGTAGTTGCGTAGATAGCTCTTTCAACTCTGATGGAGCTAAGCGATACGGTGCACGAGCTATGGGCGCTGCTCCAGGAGCTAGCTCGATTTGAAACTCGACTTGCCTATGAGGCGGGAGGCCAGGTAGTTCCTCAGGAAATACCTCAGGATAGTCGCGTACAATTGGAAAATCTTTTATCTTCTTCTCTTTCTTCGAGGTGTCAGTAACGAGAGCCAGAATAGCAGTGTGGCCCTTTCTCAAGCACTTCTGAGCCTTAAGGAAAGAGATGATGCTCACAACCGCACCACTCTTGTCGCCACGAATCATAAGAGGTTCATCACCTGGGCGGGGAATACGGACAATCTTTTCATTGCAAAGAATCTCTGCTTGGTGTTGGGATAACCAATCCATCCCAATGACAACATCGAAACTACCCAAAGTGATAGGGAGGAGGTCGATCGAGAAAGTGTGATCAGCAAGAACAAGATTACAACCTTTAACTACGTGTGTGACCTCTATACTTTTACCATTAGCTAACTCTTCAGCGTGCTTGGGGTTCAAAGGTGTTGGGGTACGCTTAAGCAGTTGACTAACTTTTAGGGACACATAACTAGTATCAGCACCCGAATCAAATAAGACAGTAACGTAAAAGTTGTCAAGAAGGAACTTACCCATCACAACATTGGGATCATTCCTCGCTTCTCCCTGGCCAATAACGAACACACGGCCCCTTGCACCATTGCCATTGTTACCCCCGTTGTTCCCATTCCCTTGATTGTTGTTGTTATTGTTGTTCTGGTTCCTGTTCAGTTGGGGACAATCTCTCTTGAAGTGGCCATTAGCTCCACACTGAAAGCACCCTTTGTTGTTACCTTGCTGCTGCTGCTGGCGTTGATTCTGTTGAGCTTGTTGTTGCTGACGATTCTGGTTTGCTGGGTATAAACTTCTGCAGTCCTTTGCTGCGTGGCCTGGCTTGTTGCACCGATGACAGTTACCCCTGGTGCATGGCCCGCTGTGATGTAAGTTACAGCGATTGCATTTAAGGTGATTTCCCTTGTACACACCATGGCCTTGGCTACCAGATGATTGCTGACTAGGACTCTTATAGTCGTTAGTCCTTCTCTGCTGAGACTGAGATTGCACAGAAGTTGAACCTTTGCTTGAAGCTCCATCCCATTTTCTCTTGTTGTCACTAGGAGCATCCGAAATAGCTGTAGCACTTATACGCTTTGGTAACCTGTTCTGCTCCACCGCCTGATCAGTAAGACGGTGAGCCAACTGAACAACCTGCTGGATGGTGGCGAGGTTTGCTGAAGTCACGTGACTTTGTATTTCTGGCACTAAGCCCTTGAGATAAACTTCGATACGCTTAATTGGAGGGTCCACCATAGTAGGACACAGTAATGCAAGCTCATTTCATCGCTTCGTATACGCCTCAATTTCTGACCCCGTCATCTTGAGGTTGAAGAACTCGACTTCCAGCTTATGAATGTCATCACGACTGCAGTATTCTTCCTTGATCATCTCTTTAAAATTGTTCCATGGGGTGGCGTTAGCAGCAACCAACCCCAGCATTTGGACCTGAGCGTTCCACCACATGAGGGCTAAACCCTCGAGGGTACCGGTAGCATACTTCACCCTGCGTGCCTCAGGGAATTCACACATTTCGAACACAGATTCTAGTTTCTCAAACCAATGGAGGAGACCTACGGCTCCTTCAGTGCCGCTGAAAGTAGTTGGTCGGCAGTCCATAAAGGTTTTGAAGGTGCACACAGGTGGCTGAGCATGTTGACCTGTTGTGGGTGTAAGAAAGGACAAAGTTTAACACAAAGATAGGTTCACGAGAGTAGGACCTAAAGGTCCTAGAATGAGTTTTAAACTGCAGGGTATACCTCCTGCTTGTGCGGCTGCAAGTGCCGCAGCAACCTGTTCGTTAATCAGAGCCGTCAACTGGGCTTGTGTCATGTTAACGCGTCCAGACATGATCTTCATATCAAGGGAAACACGAGTGAGAAGGGTTCGCGAAAGTGCGATGACAGAAGAGAGTAAGCACGCATGTGTTCAAGCAACAATAGTTATACTAACTAAGCATATCAGGAGCAAAGTTCTACGATATCTAGCATGTAGGTAATAAAACGTAAACCATATCACCTAGAATGTCGAGCCTTGCACGTGGTGTGAAGCGTCGTTGTGGATCGTAGAGCACTGTACAGGTTATAGTCTGGTTTTAACAAAATTCGTTTTACCTTATTAAAACCAAGTTCTCTATAACCTGGCTCTGATACCAATCTGTCACACCCCCAAAATCCACACGCGGAGTATCACCGCTTGGAGGCGTGACTGACCAGGATCAAACCACTAATCATATTGAACAAGCAAGTAATTAATTGTAAAAGTCCAACCAAGACAGTTAGTGTTCAAAACAAGCATAGTTTAAGTTATGAGCGGAAGCATAATGTTTAAAACCAAAACATAAGTTTAAATATCAAAAAATTTAACATGGCACACAGCTGTCCATGTCCCACAACGACACTCCCCATGCAAGCTCCAGCTAAGTACCTATTGACCTGCAAAGCATGTAGTAACGAGTCAACAATAATGTTGAGCGAGTTCACAGTTGGGTGTTCGTTTTAAGTTGTTCCAAAAACAATTCCTTTAACTGGCATCCCTGCCGTGGGGTTACCCCATAGTTGAAAAACGTGATTTGTTTAACCCATTAACTCTGGCAATCCAGCCGTGGGGGCTACCCCATGATAGTTATCTGGCATTTCGGCTGTGGGGGCTACCCCATGTATACACTAGACTCGTTACCATATCGACTGCTGACTGTAGTCATGTTTAAGTGCCCTAAACTATCAATGTCTATCATCATTGACGTGCCCAGATCCATTAGTTCACGCCCGTCCTCTACGGCACGGTGTGAGGCTTGTCAGACCTAAATAGCGCTATCTAACTAATGACCCGCTCGCCATTGGCCCGGCGATTAAGTCGATATAAAAAGGAGGGACTTCGTGATAGAGTTTTGGTCTAGTAAAACTTATCTGTCGGTAAGGACGAGGAATTACATTCCTGAACCAGTACTGTCCTACCCAAGAAAGGACGAGGAATCCATATTCCTTAACCCCATTCCCAACCCCTGGGAATCCCATGCTTTGTAGAGTGTGAACTCACCTTTGGTTTGCTCGGTAGATAAGTGGAGGTCAATCGAGCTGCTAGAGGTCAACCACGTCCTAACATGGTTACCATACAAGTCAGGTCTAGGTGCACGTATGATTACACATAGTTAACAGATTATGAACACAGGTTGATCATGGCAAACACACAATGCAGGTTAACACCTTAACAGTAACAGTCAAGTACTCATCATGTTTAACTTGTACGGTCCAAAAGATAAAGCCCAATAACAGTCGGCCAAACATGTTGTGCGTTCAGCACAGTCTTGTGCGACCCACATCATGTTGTACGATTCAGATAAACACCCGGCCCAAATAGTCAAAAGCCCAAACATAAAATACACGGCCCAATCTATTAACATGCAAAAGTCTTGTGCGATCCGGATGAGCTTGTACGATCCGGATAGCTTGTGCGATCCATTTGGGTTGTGCGATTGAAACTAATCCAGCCCAACAAGTATACCCGGCCCAACAGTTAAACAAACAATGTAACTAGTACGATCCAGTAACCCTTGTGCGACTGAAGACATCTTGTGCGACCAGATTATCTTGTGTGACCAAGATGTCTTGTGAGAATGGACTCTTGTGCGATTAGTTGTATTATCCGGATATTATGGCAATCAGTTACATAACTTTTATCTTGAAATCAATTACAAGGTTTTCATTTATTTAATCAATCAACCAATTAACAGTTTCATACTTAATCAATATTCGATCAAACAAGGGTTTTTAACATCCAATCTCATGAACCCTAACATAATCATAACATGAACAATAACTAATCATATCATATCATTTGGTCCGATTACCTGAACATACAACCGGTTACATACGTTTAATCCTAAATCATTATGCAAACAACAATTCATGACAGCCGATTAACATCATCATACATATCCGATTGGCTAGAACATCATCACATGATTAACAATCCGAAGCATATACATAGCAGTCGATTAACAAGCATTCAGTTCCAGATCATAATCATGCAAGTCGAATTTGTTTAAACATCAATACGTAAACATCATTGTTCATCATTCATACAACCCTAATTATTTAAATCAAATCATGCAATCATAACATCGTGTAACTAAACATAAATCAAGAACACTAACCGATTGAGAGGTCTAACGAAAAGGGTGATCTGATTCAAGGAATGATCTTCGAGAGAAAGGGGATGCTTGCCGTCGGCTTAGAGAGAGAGAGGAGAGCACTAGGGTTTTACGTGTGTGGGTGTTTTGCAACAAATGAGGAGTATACCCTCCACTCATGGGTTATGCGACACAAAGGGGGTGGGCCGTACCCTCCCATTGGGCTGCCCATTCGGTTCACTCACAAGAGAGGTGTAGGCCGAGAGTAATAAAGCCCAAAGGCTTGTGCGTGTTCTAGTTGCTATTGTGCGATTGGTTTCTTTCGTGTGATGATACATACATATATACAAGCACAACACATATTCACATAACATTCAATAACATAACATTCCATTTAATCACCCAATTCTCATAGTCACATAACGTTTACGTTTGTTACATCAAGGTACAAAGATAGGTTCGGAAATACGAGTTGTCACAGAAGAGGTGACACAATGATTTATACGAGGAAAAAGCCCTTGATCAAGAGTTGATCTCCGGCATAAAAAACCTCGGGTGATGGAAACTACCGATCACCAACTCAGATTAAACAAACAAGGTATTACAACTTTGGATGATAGCGAGCTAGTTACAAGGATCACTAGAATGTAATGTGCAAAAAAGTGTGTAATCGCCAAGTAAACTGTCGAAAGCTGATGAGAGCAGTTACGAGTGTGTGTGTTAAGCTAAAAATAGCCAAGTGTTCTAATTTAGCTCGCTATCCCCTTTTAAATTTAGAAAATATCTAAAGTAACTAACTATCCGCATTTCATGCAAGTCTCCCACGAACTCCATAATGTCCATATTAGTCAAGCACGTGCGGAATAAATAGGGAATTTGCTCCAGGAATATCGCCAAGACCAAGTCCAAGCTCGTGCTCCTGCAAAACAACATCATATTCAAAGCAGACAATCGTTAGTGTAAGGATCCTTATGATGATCCTGGATCCTGATCCTACAATACTCTCTGAGGATCACTAATTCAGACAGAATTGAGGATCCCTAAGCCCAACAGTAATTGAGGATCACTGATCATTGGAAAATCCTCCCCTAACACTACTTATCAAAGGCTAGTCAATATGATGTTCAAGGAACAAATAGGACATACTATGGAACTCTATATAGATGACATGGTGGTTAAATCCAAGAGAGCTGAGGATCACCTTAGAGACCTAGAAGAAGCATTCAATATCCTTGACAAATTCAATATGAAGTTGAAACCTTCAAAGTGTCACTTTGGTGTTAAAGCAGGCAAGTTCCTAGGCTACATGGTAACAAAAAGAGGCATAGAAGCAAGTCCAGAGCAAATTAAGGCTATTGTGAATATCAAATCTCCTGCTAATGCTAAGGATGTGCAAAGGTTGACAGGGAGGATCGCAACCTTGAATAGGTTCATATCAAAGTTATCTGAAATGTGCAAGGAATTCTATGACATTTTGAGAAAGAACAAGAAATTTGAATGGACTGAAAAGCATGAAAATGCTCTCAAAGCCCTTAAGGATTACCTATCCTCAGCTCCTGCCTTGATAAAACCATAAAAAGGGGATATATTATCCTTATATTTAGCGGTATCCTCTAAAGCAGTAAGTGCAGTCCTTGTTAAGGATCACGAAGGTACACAACATCCTGTTTATTATGTAAGTAAGAGTTTTCTTGATACCGAATCCAGGTATTCGCATTTAGAAAAACTTATCCTTGCTTTGATTATGGCATCTACTAAATTAAGACATTATTTTGAAACTCATGCCATTATTGTTAAGACTAATTTTCCAATTAAGAATGTTCTCAGGAAACCTGAAATGTCAGGAAGGATGGCTAAATAGGCAGTGAAGTTTAGTGCTTATGATATAAGATATGAACCAAGAACTGCCATCAAATCCCAAGCCTTAGCTGACTTTGTGGCAGATTTCAGTTGTGATCTACAAAGAGAAGCTGAGTTAGAAGTTCAGCAACTTGAAGAGACTAAGGATCCTTGGATACTCTTCACTGATGGAGCATCTAATGTCAAAGGAACAGGACTTAGAATACTACTAAAATTGCCACAGGGGGATATAATACCCCACTCCATAGCGTGTGAGTTTCAAACTACTAATAATGAGGCTGAATATGAAGCCTTGGTAGTTGGTTTGCAAATTGCCAAGCATATGAGGATCAGGTATCTTGAGGTACATGTAGATTCATTGTTAATTACTAATCACTTTAATGGATCCTACACTGTTAAAGGTGAAAAGCTAATCAAATACCTAGAGATAGTCAAGGAATTGGCACTCTCTTTTGTTTCTTTTAGTTTGACACAGGTACCTAGGGAAGAGAATGCAAAAGCTGATGCATTGGCCAATCTTGGATCATCATTGAAAATTCCAGAGGATATCAAGATCCCTATCATCCATATTTCTGCTCCTGCTATTGAGGATCACATAACTATGGAGATAGAAGAGGATTCTGCAATGGTTCCTAGTGATGGTGCACAGTCTCATTCAGGATCATGGATCCTTCCAATCATGAGATATATACAACATGGAGAGATTCCTACAGGAGAAAACCCTAGGGCTTTCAAAATCAAGGTATCTCAATTTACAATATTGAATAACATGTTATATAAATGATCTCTTGCAGGTCCATATCTAAGGTGCATAGAGGATCCTGAAATTCAAGAAGTCCTAAAGGATTTTCATGAAGGAGATTGTGGAAACCACACTGGGGGCAGGGCATTGTTCTCAAGGATCCTTAGGACATGATACTATTGGCCTACAATGAAGAAGGATGCTGTGGATTATGCCAAGAAGTGTGATCCTTGTCAGAGACATAGTAATATCCTTCATCAACCAGCAAAGCTCTTGCATCCTATATCCTCTTCTTGGCCATTCATGAGATGGGGAATGGGTATAGTTGGTAAACTTCCCAAAGCACCAGGAGGAAAGGTGTTCATGCTTGCCATGACTGATTACTTCTCTAAGTGGATAGAGGCTGAAGCCTTTGCTCAAGTCAGAGATGTTTTGGTCAAAAATCAAGCAAGGATAATGCAACCAAATCTTATTTTGTGAGGTGTGATGCTTGGTTAATTGTATCAACGACAAGTATATGAAATCAACGATGAACACCGAGATTTATATGAGAAAAAAGCCCTTGATCAATGAATGATCTCCGGCATAAAAAACCTCGGGTGATGGAAACTACCGATCACCAAATATATTGCAAAAACAATAATGATCCTTGTACAATTTCGGAAGAAAACAAGCTCAATACAATGAATTGCTAGTATAAGTGTGTGTTTTTGCTAAGTGTTTGCAGAGAATTCGAGTGTTGTGTGTTTTTTCTGTGGTGTGTTCGACCTATGCCTCAAATAAGCTCGTTTTCCCCTTAAAAGATGAGAAATATCCAGCAACAAACTTTCCTAAAAAGGTGGAGGTCACCCATGTTCTCCAAAACGGTTATTTCTTCATTAAGCACGTGCCTATGAAGCATATTCCACGAGATTCCAGCAAAGACTAAGCCCATGTCGTCCATTACCTGCATATAAACATTAAAAACGTGACAATTGTTAGAAATCATAAGTTCTGTTAAGGATCCTGGATCCTCAGACTCCCTGCATCATCCATTAAGGATCCGTGATCCATGCCCAGTCTCAGGATAGATGATCCTTAGCATAAAATTCATGCCCTAACAAGAGAGAAAGAAGTGATATCCTTTATTAAAAGAAATATCATTACTAGATTTGGTATCCCTTCTTAAATTGTTTGTGATAATGGATCCCAATTTATTGGGTGTAGAACTACTAACTTTTGTGACAGCTGGGGGATTAAGATGATAACATCAACACCAGTCCACCCACAAGCTAATGGTCAAGCAGAATCATCCAACAAGATCATCATCAACAACTTGAAAAAGAAGCTTGGATCTAAGAAAGGAAAGTGGGCAGAAGAACTACCTTATGTACTATGGGCTGATAGGACAACTCCCAAGAATGCCACTGGCTAAACTCCATTCTCTTTAGTATTTGGAGCAGAATCAGTGATCCCTACAGAGATGGTGGTTCCTACTGCAAGAACAAGCATCCGTGATCCTGAAGGAAATGCTGAAAACTTGGTTCAAGACTTTGATACCATAGAAGAACTCAGGGATTTGGCAAGGATAAGGATGGCTAGTTATCAACAAAGGATGGCTGGAGCCTACAATAAGAATGTCAGGATTAGGAAGTTCCAAGTTGGTGATATGGTAATGAGGAAAGCATTTCAGAATACCACAAATCATGCTGATGGAAAATTGGCACCTAAGTGGGAAGGCCCCTACCGGATTGAAGTTGAGGCATGAAAGGGGGCATATCGGTTGCTAACCATGGAAGGTGATTTACTACCAAGAACTTGGAATGCTGTCCACTTGAAGAAATACTTCATGTAATAAGGATTCAGGATCCTTAGCAACATTCATGGCCGATATCCTCGAATGATCCTTAGAGGATAGATGGTCCTCATTCTGGTAATGATCTAATTTTAATCTATTTAATTCTTTAATTATCTTACATACACGGAGAAGGATCCTGGATCCTTCATCCTTCTTTCACTTAGTTCTGAGTTTTGCAGAAGGTTAATATATCCTTAACAAAGGATTGAGTATCCACAGAAGTTTCCAGTTATTTGGGTTTGACCCCAGTTATTTGGGCTTGACCCCAGTTATTTGGGCTTGACCCCAGTTATTTAGGCTAGTCCCCAGTTTTTGGGCCTGTCCCCAGTATCGCCAGTAGCGCACGATGTTCCTGATGCAGTTCAAGGCAATGGGACTAGTACTCGCTTTGGGGGCTGACAATTTCATTGTACTGGCTGTATTCAGGATCCTGCGTATAATGGTAGACGTACCATACATCCGTTCCTAAGGTTTCTAACGTTTTCACGTTAGCTAAGGTTTTGGCATTTTCATGTCACTAAGTTTGGATAGTCGGCAGTGAGGGCCATACTCCAGTTTACACAAGATCCGTTGGGCTTGTCCCCAGTTTTTGGGCTTGTACCCAGTTTTTTTGGGCTTATCCCCAGTATATTAGGCTTGTCCCCAGAATTGTTGGGCTTGTCCCCAGTTGCTAACTCTTCTCTTATATTGGCTTAGTCCCAAGTTGTGTTCCATTTCAGGTTTTTGAAGTTAAACAGCTAAGGATCCTTGATCCTAACCTTTTATTAAGGTTTGTTTTTTGGTTATCCTGATTGTAAATGTTAAAGGTTTAGTATCCTAACTTGGATTCTCAGGTATGATCCTTGATCACTTTGATTTTATTTATCTAAGTGACCCTTACTATTTGACAACAAGACACATGATCCTTAAATTACACTACTCTTTTGAATTTATCGATTATAGGATATTTGATCCTTGATCATATCCTAAACTTTTTGACATAATCTTGTAAACTTTTATACTTTACTTATGAATTCAAACAAAGTATATCATGACAATTGAAAGATAAAGTATTCACAAATATAACAACACATAAGATAGCCAAAAGATTAAGTTTTTATTTACCAAAAGTTAAACCCTTAAGAGGTTGTCAAAATTGCCAACCCAAGTTTCTACCAGCAAAACGTGGCCCGTCCACTTGGATTGGCAAAGGGTGTCCATATTAAAAAGGTCTAAATGCAGGAAATAAGGAGGCAGGATAACAAGTGGTTTCATCCCCTAAACAGAGGATCCATCCACCACCCATTATCCTACCTATTGTCCAAGGATCCATGATCCTCAACCCTGAAAACTATTGTTTAAGTACAGACCAGCATTGTTCAAGAAAAACACCATCAAACAAAAAAACAACTACCAAACCATAAAAAAATGGGCTCCAGCCGCGTCTAGATAAATCCATCATCGCCCATTTCTGCAGCTCACACCTTCGCTACATCACCATCACCATCGCCTCCAGTTCCAGCATCACCAGCCTGATCCTTAGCCCCGTTGCCGCTTGCCTCAAGCATCAAGACCTCTGTAGGCTCCTCTTCATCATCCAGCTCAGCCAGCCTAGCCTTCCAGCCCTCCTGGTCCCAATTGGTCCTATCGAAGTCAGGATCCTTAGCTTCCCGGGCCATCTGCAATTTGGTCTTATACATAGCAATGGTAGCAGAAAGTTTAGCATCCTCCATCACCTCATTCTTCTCCTGATCAGCAGTAATGTGGGCCATGACCAGCTGCTTTTTTGCCAAGTTGAGCTCCTTCTCGAGGTTAGAGATGGTTTGATCCTTAGCCAGCATGATCGTCTGCAAGTCCAGCTCCTTCTGCTCAGCCTCTTCAACATATGCATCAAAGAGCATCTGGATCTCAGCGAATTTCTGCAAAGAAAGAAGGATTCAATTCAGGATCCGTTATCCTCAAATGTGCAGGATAGGATTAAGGATCAAGGATCCTTACATCAGCAAAGTATTCTTCAAACTGATGACGGATGAGGGGCAGGCCTTCAAGATTATCAGCTTCAGTGGACTTCCTCTTCTTTCCTCCTTTGCCCTTGGAGGTGACAAGCTTAGGATTGGAACACATGGGCTAGCAGCAGATTTCTTCTTTCCGGACCGAGGAGGGACAGTACTAAGATCACTGACGCTGAAGCGAGTGGCTGATTTCAAGGACTTTCTAGCACCTACAAACGGCAATCAACAGATAAGTATCCTCGACCTAAATCTATTTAATCATACGTAAAAATAAACACTTACTTTACATTGTGACTAAACCGGAGGATACTTCTTGTGAATCCTTTGTGTTTGCCTGGAATGATCTAACTGCAGGATCAAGGCTCCAAAAAGCAGTGATCCTCTCTTTTGTTGCAGGTGATTGAATGATATGAGAGACTGTGATAGCTGCATAAAAAGATAGAAAAGGATCAGTTATCCTCAACAGAAATAGAGTTATCCTATGATCTTTCTATAAGGATCCTATATCCTACCATGGGTTGTCCACTTTATGGGGAGATCTTTCCCATCAGGGATAGAATCCCTCCTAACAAAGAAAAAACGCTTCTTCCAGTTGGTATCGTTTTTTGTGGTCTTGAGGATTGGGTGAGAATCACCAGGTTTGTGTTTAAACAAGAAGCGATGTGAACCACGGCTCACAAGGTTATACAGTACAGCCAGTTCTGACATTCCCACCTCTATGCCTTCCTGCTCAAAGATGTTCTCTAAAGTGTACAATACTCTCCACATCATTGGCATGGCTTGGATATAGCACATGCCGGTGAGGGAAAATATCCGCATTGGGTGAAGGCACGGAAGGGATAGGAGAATCCTATCAGGAATGGGGTAGCCGGAAAAGCAACCCAAGTGTCAGAAATGGAGTCGCTTTTGGCAGTAGGGTCAAAAGGCTTGAAGACGGTATCCGCCGGAAAACAGTGGCGAATTCGGTCAATCTCCGGATCAGTGAAGCAGCAGAGTTCCTTCGAAGGATTTTTGATAATCCTTTGGCTTTTCAAAGGACTATCTTTCTGGTGATCCTTAGCGGGGGAGGATCGTAGCTTCATTGTGGTCTAAAGATTTTGATGAAGATCAGAATAAGAAAATGAAGAGAGAAAGAGAGGAGAAATACCTGATCGGACTTGGGATGAGGATTTAAAGGGAGTAACGCATGAATTTAAATGCCTATCGATCCTTATCTCTAATCTCAAATTTATAATGATGGTTCTGCAAGATGTCATGTCGCTGATGTATGATCAGCAACGGCTAGTTCGATTCTAACAGCTATATATCCGTTAGTCAGTTGGAGATAAGATAAAAAATACGACTCGTTAATTTACATTTTACTCCTCATATTTTGGGGGCAATTGTTAGGGATAGATTTTCTAAACCTTAGGATCACGAATCCTCAAGTACTGCCAGGATCACGGATCCTTGATTCTGTTTGAATTAAGGATCCTCAGAAGACATTGCAGGATCAGGATCCAGGATCCTCATTGTTATCCTTATACTAACGGTTTCCTTCACTATGTTTAAGCTTGTTTTGCAGGAGTATACGCATTGGACTTGGTCTTGCCGATATTCTTGGGGAATATGCCCTCAATATTCTGCACGTGCATGGCTTGGTGACCGTTTTAGAAGTCGTGGGGAGCTTGCACATTTAGCGGATAGTTAGTTATTTAAGTTATTTCTATTTTTAAAGGGGATAACAAGATTGAGTTAGAACAATTAAGCAAACACACACACTCGAAACAGCTCTCAACAGTTCATTGGCGATTTCATACACATTGCACTATAGTGATCCTTGTAACAAGTTTGTTATCATCCCGAGTTGTAACAATCATTTGTTTAATTGTAGTTGGTGATCGGTAGTTTCCATCACCTGAGGTTTTTTATGCCGGAGATCAACTTTTGATCAAGGGCTTTTTCCTCGTATAAATCCTTGTGTCACTTGTTCATTTCATTTGCAAGTTATTCATACATTTGTTCATTGATTCAAGCATCACACCTCACAACAAAAGATTTGGTTGCATTATCCTAGCTTGATTTTTGACCAAAACACTTAGCTAACGTGAAAACGTGAAAACGTGAAAACGTTAGAACCCTTAGGAACGGATGTATGGTACGTCTACCATTATACTTAGGATCCTAAATACAGCCAGTACAATGAAATTGTCAGCCCCTAAAGCGGGTACTGTCCCATTGCCTTTAACTGCACTAGGATAATCGTGCGCAACTGGCGAACGTGTAAGAACCTGATTCGTAGAAGGTAGTAGATACCTTAAACTAGGGACAAGCCCAAAACTGGGGATGAACCCAAAGACTTAGGAGATTTTATTGAATACTTGACCCTTTGTCAAAGATGTACCAACTTCTGCAAAACTCAGAACTTAGTGAAGAAGGATAAAGGATCCAAGAGCCTTCTCCTTGTAATCAAATAAATTAAAGGATTAAAGAAATGATAACCAAATCATTACCAGAGTGAGGATCATGTATCCTTTGAGTATCCTGGATCCTTAACCATAATTCTGTCTTAGCTGAGGATCCTTAATCCTTCTTACATGAAGTATTTTTTCAGATGGACAGCATTCTAAGCCCTTAGTAATAGATCACCTTCCAATGTTAATAAACAATATGCCCCCTTTCCTGCCTCAGCTTCAATCAGATAGGGGCCTTCCCATTTTGGTGCTAACTTGCCATCAGCAGGATTTGTGGTATTTTGGAATGCTTTCCTTAACACCATATCACCAACTTGAAACTTCCTGATCCTGACATTCTTGTTGTAAGCTCCAGCCATCCTTTGTTGATAGCTAGCCAATCTTATCCTTGCTAAATCCCTGAGCTCTTCTATGGTATCCAAATCTTGAACCAAGTTTTCAGCATTTCCTTCAGGATCACAGATGCTTGTTCTTGCAGTAGGGACTACCATCTCCATAGGGATCACAGATTCAGCTCCAAACACCAAAGAGAATGGAGTTTGACTAGTAGCATTCTTAGGTGTTGTTCTATCAGCCCATAATACATATGGTAGCTCTTCTGCCCATTTCCCTTTCTTGGATCCAAGCTTTTTCTTCAAGTTGTTGATGATAATCTTGTTGGATGATTCTGCGTGACCATTAGCTTGTGGGTGGACTGGTGTTGAAGTTATCATCTTAATCCCCCAGCTGTCACAAAAGTTAGTAGTTCTACTCCTAATAAATTGGGATCCATTATCACAAACAATTTCAGAAGGTATGCCAAATCTAGTAATGATGTTTCTTTTAATAAAGGATATTGTTTTGGTCAAAAAAATCTGTTGAGGATATTGCAACCAAACTCTTTGTTACGGGGTATGATGCTGATTATGTATATCAATGACAAGGATCACTTTAATGTAATTTGCACAAATGACACAAGGATGTATACGGGGAAAAAGCCCTTGATCAAGAGTTGATCTCCGGCACAAAAAACCCCGGGTGATGGAAACTACCGATCACCAAGCTCAAATAAATGATAAAATGTTTACAACTTCGGATAGTAACGAGCTAGGTACAAGGATCACTATCGTGAAATGTGTATAAGTGAGTAAAAATGAATGTATGTTCGTCGAGAGCTTCAAGTGTGCGAGTATACGAGTGTGTGTAGCTGCAAAAATGGCTAAGTGTTTTTCTACTAGCTCGTTACCCCTTTTAAAATAGAAATCTAACTACCAAACTAACTATCCGACTTTCGTGCCATGCCTCCACGTTCTCCACAACGTCTATTTTTGGCCAAGCACATGCAGAATAGTTTGGGAATATTCTCCAGGAATGTCGCCAAGACTTGGTCAAGCTTGTTATACCTGCGAGATACTACAAAACATAAGTAAACAATCGTCAGTACGAGGATCCTTAAAGTGATCCATGATCCTGATCCTGAAGCTCTTCTGAGGATCACCACCTGTCACAGAAGTAAGGATCACTAGTTAGGATAACGAATAAGGATCACTAATTGTTAGAAAATCCTCCCCTAACAATTGCCCCCAAAATATAAGGAGTTAGATTGTAAATATGTGAGTTATATTTTACTGATCTTATCCGCAACAAACTAACGGATATATAGCCGTTAAAATGGAACTAGCCGTTACGATCATGACATCACGGAAGTGACAATCCTGCAGAATCATAATTATAAATAGAGATATAGATAGGATCATCATGCATTCAAATTCGAAACAAACTCCCTTTAAATTCTCAGTCGACGATCAACCAGGTATTTCTTTCTCCTCTTTCTTCCTCTCTTACTCTGTTTTTCTTTCTTTATCTCCGTCACTTCGAAAATGTTGCTCCGAAGTTCACCGGCCAAGGATCACCCAAAGAACAGTCCTCCGAAAAGCCAGGGGATTATTGAAGACTCCATTAAAGAACGCTGTTTCTTCAATGATGCTCAGATAGATAGGATCCGCCACTGCTTCCCGGCGAACACCGAATTTAGGCCTTTTGATCCCAATGCCTTGAGCGATCATATCTCCGATAAGTGGGTTGCTTTCCCCGTCACTCCTTTCACCATAGGCTATACATATCCTTTTCCAGCCTTCACCCAATCTTTCTTTTCCCTAACCGGCATCTCTTATATCCAAGCCATGCCGATGATTTGGAGGGTTTTGTACACCCTTGAAGGGATCATCGATCAGGAGGGAATAGATCTAGGAATGGCAGAGCTGGGAGAACTGTATGATCTTACCACCTTTGGCTCTCACCGTTATTTGTTCAAACGTAAACCTGGTGAGGAACACCCGATCTTCAAAGCCACCAAAAATGATGCTAATTGGAAACGGCGCTTCTTTTTTATCAAGAGAGATTCCATCCAGGATGGAAAGGATCTTCCTAAAAAATGGGCTACCCATGGTAGGATGGAGGATCCTGAGAAGGATCACCAGGAACTTTCTTTTGATGTAAGGATAACTTATATTTTTGCTTTCTTGTTATGCAGCTATCACCGTCTCACACCTCAAACTGTCCCCTGCTGCTAAGGAGAGGCTCCTTGCTTTCAAGAAACTTGATCCTGAGACAAGAACTTTCAAGACAACAACCTAAGATTCACAGGAGGTATCCTCAGGCTCTGTCACAATGTCAAGTAAGTATCCTTGTTTAAAATTTAAATAAATAGTGAAATATGAACTAAGAAAAGATACTTATCTTGTTTTGATTGTGTAGGTGCTGGAAAATCTACCAAGTCCACTTCCAAGTTCAACGTTGCTGATCTCACCACTGTTAGATCTTCCAAGAGGAAAGCTCCCACCAGTCCGACAGCTTCGGTCCCCAAAACACCCCTCAAAGGGAAGGCAATCAAGAAGAGAAAAGCCTCTGAAGCTGGGGATCTGCAGGGTCTGCCTCTGATTCGTCATCAATTCCTTGAGTACTTTAATGAGGTGAGGATCAATGTCTTTGCTCGTATATCCTGTTGACATATCCTGCTGGTATATCCTGCTGGTATATCCTGCTTATTACTTGATCCTGACCCTATCCTTTTTACAGAAATTCGCTGAGATTGAGGACTATGTGGGCCACGTTGAGGATCAGGATAGGAAGATTGCTGATCTCCAGCAGGTTGCGGTGTTGAAGGATCTCACAATTGCTGATCTTCAGAAGGAAGTCCGGGATAGCAAACAGCAGATGGCCAAGGTGCTGGTTAATGTTGACTATGAGAAGAGTGAGATCACCGAAGATGCAAAAATCTCTGCCGCCATTACAATGTACAAGGCCAAGCTTCAAATGGCCTTGGAAGCTCAGGATCTTGCTTTTGACAAGAGCACCTGGGATATTGAAGGTTGGAAGGCAAGGCTTGCTGAACTGGACGATGAAGAGGCTGAGGAGGTTGAAGAGATCCTGACAATTGAAGCTGGAGGTAAAGGTGAATGTGGTGAAACAAGTGGAGCTGGAGGTGACAATGCAGCGAAGGTTTAGGCTGCAGGATTGGGCAATGAAGGACATTTCTAGACGCAGCCGGAGCCCAATTTACTAAATTTGATAGTTTGTTTTGGTTATGGTGTTTTTTGTTGAACAATGATGGGTTGTACTTGAACAGTAGGTTTTAGGATTAAGGATCATGTATGATCCTGTGGACAATAGGCAGGATAATGGGTGGTGGATGGATCCTCTGTTTGGGGGATGAAGCCACTCGTTATCCTTCTGTCTTTTATTTTCTGCACTACAAAGACCCGTAAACAATGGACACCCTTTGCCAACCCATGTGGACGGGCCACATTTTGCTGGTAGAAATGTGGGTTGGCAATTTTGACAACCTTAAGGGGTTAGTCTTTTGTTAATAAATAAAAACTTAACCTTTTGTCGCTTATCTTATGTTGTTATCCTTTATAATGTCTTACTTTCCAACTGTTGTAATATTCATTTTGTTTATACTTATCAAGCCTTAAAAAATCAGAAAAGATATACAGAAAGTTTAGGACATGATCAAGGATCACATATCCCATAACCGATAAGTTCTAAAAAGTGATATGGTTTAAGAATCATAAGTTCAGTTGTCAAATATAAGGGTTATTCAAATGGATAATGAATAGAATTAAAAATAGTTAAGGATCATACCTGAGGATCCAAGTTAGGATCCTAACCATAATAAGGATAACTACAAGATAAACCTTAGAATAAAGTAAGGATCAAGGATCCCTAGTTGCCTATCTTCAAGAACTTGAAATAGAGCATAACTTGGGACTAAGCCAATATAAGATAAGAGTTAGTAACTGGGGACAAGCCCAAGGATAACTGGGGACAAGCCCAAGGATAACTGGGGACAAGCCCAAGGATAACTGGGGACAAGCCCAAGGATCGTATGTAAACTGGAGTATGGCCCTAACTGGCGACTATCCAAACTTAGTGGCATGAAAATGCCAAAACCTTAGCTAACGTGAAAACGTTAGAAACCTTAGCTAACGTGAAAACGTTAGAAACCTTAGGAACGGATGTATGGTACGTCTACCATTATACGTGGGATCCTAAGCATAGCCAGAACAATGGAATTATCAGCCCCTAAAACGAGTACTGGTCTCAATGCCTTGAACTATACCAGGATCATCGTGCGCTACAGGCGGAACTGGGGTCAAGCCCAAATAATCTGGGGTTAAACCCAAGGAACGGATTGCTTCAGCAGATAACCAATGTTATGCTAAGGATACCTGAACTTTCAAAACTTAAACTCACGTGAGAGATGGATAAAGGATACATGATCCTTATCCTTATATGAGAAAATAAAGAAACGGAATAGTTCAAGTTTAGGATATTACCTAAGTAAGGATCACCAATACTTCGAGGATCCTTTAAGGATATCCCTATCGTGAGGATCATCTATGCCATGAGGATCCTGCTCACATGAAATATTTCTTCAAGTGGACAGCATTCCAAACTCTTGGTAGCAAATCACCTTCCATGGTTAGCAATCTATATGCCCCCTTTCCTGCTTCAGCTTCAATCAAATAAGGGCCTTCCCATTTTGGAGCTAACTTTCCATCAGCAGGATTGGTGGTATTCTGAAATGCTTTCCTTAATACCATGTCTCCAACTTGAAACCTCCTGATCCTGACATTTTTGTTGTAAGCACCAGCCATTCTTTGCTGATAACTGGCCATCCTTATCCTAGCCATATCCCTGATTTCTTCAATAGTATCCGGGTCTTGAGCCAAGTTCTCATCATTCTCCTCAGGATCACGGGTACTTGTTCTTGCAGTTGGAACCACCATTTCTGTTGGGATCACTGATTCTGCCCCAAATACTAAAGAGAATGGTGTTTGACCAGTAGCATTTTTAGGGGTTGTCCTATCAGCCCAAAGCACATAGGGTAGTTCTTCTGCCCATTTCCCTTTCTTGGATCCAAGCTTCTTCTTCAAATTGTTGATGATGATCTTGTTAGATGATTCTGCTTGGCCATTAGCTTGTGGGTGGACTGGTGTTGATGTTATCATCTTAATCCCCCAGCTGTCACAAAAGTTAGTGGTTCTGCCCCCAATAAATTGGGAACCATTATCACATATAATCTCAGAAGGAATTCCAAATCTAGTTATAATATTTCTTTTAATGAAGGATATAACTTCCTTTTCTCTGACTTGGACAAAAGCTTCAGCCTCTATCCACTTGCAGAAGTAATCAGTCATAGCAAGCATGAATACTTTTCCACCAGGTGCCTTAGGGAGCTTACCAACTATATCCATACCCCATCTCATAAATGGCCAAGAGGAGGATATAGGATGCAATAATTCAGCTGGTTGATGAAGGATATTGCTGTGTCTCTGGCAAGGATCACATCTTCTGGCATACTCCACAGCATCTTTCTTCATGGTTGGCCAGTAGTATCCTGTCCTCAGGATCCTTGAGAATAATGCCCTGCCCCCAGTGTGGTTTCCACAATCTCCTTCATGGAAGTCTTTTAAAACTTCTTGAACTTCAGGATCCTCAATGCATCTCAAGTATGGTCCTGCAAGAGATCGTCTATACAACATATTATTCATAATTGTGAATTGAGATACCTTAGATTTGAAAGCCCTAGGGTTTTCTCCTGTAGGAATCTCTCCATGTTGTAAGTGTCTCATAATTGGTGAGATCCATGATCCTGATCCTGAATGGGATTGAGTATCCTCGCAAGGGATAATTGCAGAATCATTTCCTATCTCCATAGCCTCGTGATCCTCGATAGCCGGGGTCAGGATATGGATAATAGGAATCTTGATATCCTCCGGGATCTTCAAGGATGATCCTAAGTTAGCCAATGCATCAGCCTCTGTATTTTCTTCCCTTGGTACCTGCGTCAAACTAAAGGAAACAAAAGAGAGTGCCAAACTTTTGACTATCTCTAAATATTTGGTTAGCTTTTCACCTTTAACAGCGTAGGATCCATTAAAGTGGTTTGTAATTAACAATGAATCTACATGTACCTCAAGATACCTGATCCCCATATGCTTTGCAATTTGCAAACCAGCAATTAAGGCTTCATATTCAGCCTCATTGTTAGTGGTTTGGAACTCACAAGCTATAGAATGGGGTATTATGTCCCCCTGTGGCGATTTTAGTAGTATTCCAAGCCCTGTGCCTTTGACATTTGAGGATCCATCAGTATAGAGTATCCAAGGATCCTTGGTCTCTTCTAGCTGCTGGACTTCTAGCTCAGCTTCTTCTTGTAAATCACTACTGAAATCAGCCACAAAGTCAGCTAATGCTTGGGATTTGATGGCTGTCCTAGGCTCATATCTTATATCATATGCACTCAGCTTCACTGCCCACTTAGCCATCCTTCCTGACGTCTCTGGTTTCCTGAGGACATTCTTAATTGGAAAATTAGGTTTAACAATGATAACATGAATTTCAAAATAATGTCTTAACTTAGTAGATGCCATAATTAATGCAAGAATAAGCTTTTCAAGGTGTGAATACCTGGATTCAGCATCAAGTAAACTTTTACTTACATAATAGACAGGATGTTGTGTACCTTCATGATCCTTAACAAGGACCGCACTTACTGCTTTTGAGGATACTGCAAGATACAAGGATAACACATCACCTTTTTTCTGGTTTCATCAAAGCTGGGGCTGAGGATAGGTAATCTTTGAGTGCTCTTAAAGCATTTTCATGCTTCTCCGTCCACTCAAATTTCTTGTTCTTCCTTAGGATATCATAGAATTCTTTACACCTCTCGGAGGATTTGGATATAAATCTGTTCAAGGCTGCTATCCTGCCTGTTAGCCTTTGAACATCCTTAGCATTTGCCGGAGATTTGATGTTCACTATTGCTTTAATTTGTTCCGGGCTAGCTTCAATGCCTCTCTTTGTCACCATATATCCTAAGAATTTACCTGCTTTAACACCAAAGTGACATTTTGAAGGATTGAGTTTCATGTTATATTTGTCAAGGATATCGAATGCCTCCTCCAAGTCTCTTAGGTGATCCTCAGCTTTTAAGGATTTTACCACCATATCATCTATGTAAACCTCCATAGTTTGTCCAATCTGGTCCTTGAACATCATATTCACCAGCCTTTGATATGTTGCACCTGCATTTCTGCCCGGAGCAATTTCTCTACCTCTTCTTGGATAATGGCATTCCTTTCCGGTGCAAACTTTCTTCTCCTTTGATGGATTGGTTTGAAGGATCTGTCAATGCCGAGTTTGTGAGTGATTACATCTTTGGATATACCAGTCATATCTTCGTGTTTCCATGCAAAGGTAGTCTTTCTCCTTTTGAGGTAGGATACGAGGTCTTCTTTCATTTCGCCAAGGATCCCTGATCCGATATAGATTTTGGACTCAGGATCATCAGGATCCATGAGGATTTCTACCACATCCTGCTCTCTGGCCTCCAAGACATCCCTTGGAGGATACCTTGATTGCTATTGCTCCCTTGACTTCGAGGCTGGTTTCATCGATGAAGTGTAGCAATTCTTAGCCTCCTGCTGATCACTATCAATCTTCACTATTCCCCAAGGACTAGGGAGCTTCACACATTGATGGTAAGTGGATGGGACTGCTTTCATATCGTGTATCCAGGGCCTGCCAAGGATAACATTACAACAAGATAAACAGTCAATAACACAAAATTTTTGATAAGAGTGTAAGCCTTCAATATATATTGGGAGTTTAATGTCCCCCAGGGTATTCTTAGTTTCGCCACTAAATCCCACGAGCACGGAGGATCTTGGTATGATCTCTGATTCAGGGATACCCATCTTCTTTAGAACATCAAGCTTGATAATGTTCATTGAACTTCCTCCGTCTATAAGGATCCTGCGGACAAAATGATTAGATATGAAAAGAGTAATAACTAAACCATCGTGATGAGGATCTTGGATATCAACACGATCCTCTTCATCAAAGGTTATGACTTTTCCTTCGGAGACACTTGATGTTCGAACTGGTCTTTCTCCATTATCCATTTTAGTTTCCTTTGCATGCCTTTTAGCTGCTGAGAAGGATGTGCCACAAATGTCGGATCCTCCAGAAATAAAGTTTATCACTTGTGCATCTGCTGGAGGGGCTGGAGCCTTCTCAGGGATCCTTTCAGGATCCTGAGTTCTTGACTTTTTTCTTCCCAACAATTCTTTTAGATGCCCCTTGCTCAACAAGTATCCAATTTCCTTTCTTAATGCAATGCATTCTTCTGTGAGATGCCCAAAATCTTCATGATATGCACACCACTTTGATTTATCCTTAGTTGCAGCTGGCCTATCATTTTTTCTGGGCCATCTAGCTTTATCACCTAGGTTCTGCATAGCAAGGATTAGTTCATTGTTATCAACACAAAAACAATATTCAGAAATTGGAGGATAATCCTCATCATCCTCTTCTTGATCAACAGAATGCACGTTCTGGTTATCAGATCTATTGTAAGATCTGAACTTGTTGTTCCTGAATGAGGATCCTTGCTTATCCTGCTTTGAGGATCCTGCTAACCTCTCCTGGATCCTCTTGTCATCCTCTAGCCGGATGAACCTAAGTGCTCGTGTTCTTACCTCATCTAAGTTCCTGCATGGTGTCATAACAAGGTCATCATAGAAAGACGAATCCCTAAGCAGTCCCATTTTAAAGGCCTCAACAGCCGTGGCTATATCTAAGTTGGGAATGTCTAAGGATTCTTTACTGAATTTGGTAATGTAATCCCTTAATGATTCATTATGACCCTGGGTTATCCTATATAAATCACTAGTTAATCGTTCAAATTTTCTACTACAAGAAAACTGATTATTAAGCAAGTTAACTAGGTTAGCAAATGAGGTAATAGAATAGGGAGGAAGACTTAGCAGCCATTTGAGAGCTGATCCAGTAAGAGTGGATCCAAAACCTTTGCACAGGCATGCTTCCTTTAACCTTTCTAGGATTGGATTGATCTCCATCCTCTCCCTGTATTGTGCTATGTGTTCTTTAGGATCCGTCGAACCATCATACAGTTTCATTGTAGGCACATGGAACCTCTTGGGTATCTCAGCATCACAGATTGGTGGTGCAAAATGAGATATCTTGTGGCTCCCATCTGCAATCTCTGGGATAGGTTTGACCACTCCTGGAACACTTGATATCATATCCTTTAGCTTTTGCAATTCTCTGGCCATGGCATGATTGATACCTGGATCCTGCATAAGACCATGGTTAGTAGTATATGAATTATTAAAAGTGTTACCTCCCATTGGATTCAGATTAGGAAGATTGGATGTTAATCCATATTGTTGAGATTCTGGAATGATCGAGGGACCAGTAGAAGCATTGGTCTGCATTGGAATAAAATCTCCCTGATGGACATCTGAACCTCCTGTTTGCAAACTCCTCAAGGATCCTGGCATCTGGAAGGATCCCTGAAACTGGGACGATCCTGGAACGAAGGAGGATCCTTGAACCTGGGATGATCCTGGAACGAAGGAGGATCCTTGAACCTCGGATGATCCTGGAACGAAGGAGGATCCTTGAACCTGGAATGATCCTGGAACGAAGGAGGATCCTTGAACCTGGGATGATCCTGGAACAAAGGAGGATCCTTGAACCTGGGATGATCCTGGAACAAAGGAGGATCCTTGAACCTGGGATGATCCTGGAACAAAGGAGGATCCTTGAACCTGCTGCATTCCCGAATATCCTCCTGAATTCGTGAGGGACCCCATATGCTGAGGATAGGATCCCGCTGGCTGGAAATATGAACCTGATGCCTGGGTCACTGTTGTTGTTCCGTGGTGCACTCCTTTTGGTCCACCCACATATTGAACATCTGGAGCCACTGATGGCTGAGAAGTAATCACCGGAGTATCAAAATTCAAGGATTTTGGCACCAGTGGGGAATGATCCTCTGCCGTTGTCTTTTGTTTCTTGAGATCTCCGATTTCTTTGAGAATCCTCTCATTGGTCTTATCCTGTTGCCTTATCTGATCCTTCATCTGCAAAATCAAAGTAAACATGTCACTAGTAGTGGGAGTGTAAGAAGCAGAAGAAGTTGGGGGTTTTGAGAAAATGGGAGTTGGTTTCTTCGCAGCATTCTCGGTATTCTTCTGGGATCCAGAAGGTGGTGGAGGCAAAGGAGGGACGCCTTGTGAAGAAGTGAATGAGGGAATCAAATTTGAAGCATTCTTCGCTGAGGAAGCCATTTGCTTGGTTGTAGTGAACCGAAATAAGCACAGAAATGCGTATTTTTCTAAGGACGAAGCACCAATTGCCCCACGGTGGGCGCCAAACTGTTTTGGTCAAAAAAATCTGTTGAGGATATTGCAACCAAACTCTTTGTTACGGGGTATGATGATGATTATGTATATCAATGACAAGGATCACTTTAATGTAATTTGCACAAATGACACAAGGATGTATACGGGGAAAAAGCCCTTGATCAAGAGTTGATCTCCGGCACAAAAAACCCCGGGTGATGGAAACTACCGATCACCAAGCTCAAATAAATGATAAAATGTTTACAACTTCGGATAGTAACGAGCTAGGTACAAGGATCACTATCGTGACATGTGTATAAGTGAGTAAAAATGAATGTATGTTCGTCGAGAGCTTCAAGTGTGCGAGTATACGAGTGTGTGTAGCTGCAAAAATGGCTAAGTGTTTTTCTACTAGCTCGTTACCCCTTTTAAAATAGAAATCTAACTACCAAACTAACTATCCGACTTTCGTGCCATGCCTCCACGTTCTCCACAACGTCTATTTTTGGCCAAGCACGTGCAGAATAGTTTGGGAATATTCTCCAGGAATGTCGCCAAGACTTGGTCAAGCTTGTTATACCTGCGAGATACTACAAAACATAAGTAAACAATCGTCAGTACGAGGATCCTTAAAGTGATCCATGATCCTGATCCTGAAGCTCTTCTGAGGATCACCACCTGTCACAGAAGTAAGGATCACTAGTTAGGATAACGAATAAGGATCACTAATTGTTAGAAAATCCTCCCCTAACAGATATCACTTCCTTTTCTCTGACTTGTGCAAAGGCATCAGCTTCTATCCATTTGGAAAAGTAATCAGTCATAGCAAGCATAAACACTTTTCCTCCTGGTGCCTTGGGAAGTTTGCCAACTATATCCATTCCCCATCTCATGAATGGCTAGGAAGAGGATATAGGATGCAGGAGCTCCGCTGGTTAATGAAGGATATTGCTATGTCTTTGACAAGCATCACATTTCTTCGCATAATCCACAGCATCCTTCTTTATGGTAGGCCAATAATATCCTGTTCTAAGGATCCTTGAGAACAGTGCTCTGCCCCCAGTGTGGTTTCCACAATCTCCTTCACGAAAATCCTTTAGAACTTCTTGAATTTCTGGATCCTCAATGCACCTTAGATATGGACCTGCAAGAGATCGTTTATATAACATCTTATTTAGTATTGTAAATTGAGATACATTGACTTTGAAAGCTCTAGGATTTTCTCCTCTAGGAATCTCTCCATGTTGTACATATCTCATGATCGGAAGGATCCATGATCCTAAACTGGATTGTGCGCCATCACTAGGTATGATTGCAGAATCGTCTACTATCTCCATGGTTGTATGATCCTCTATAGCAGGAGTTAAGATATGAATAATTGGTATCCTAACATCCTCCGGAATCTTCAATGATGATCCAAGGTTGGCTAGAGCATCAGCTTCTGCATTTTCTTCCCTGGGTACCTGTGTTAAACTAAAAGAAGCAAAAGAGTCTGCCAATCTCTTGACTATCTCTAGATATTTTATTAGCCTTTTACCTTTAACAGCATAAGAACCATTAAAGTGGTTAGTAATTAACAATGAATCTACATGTACCTCAACATACCTGATCCTCATGTGCTTGGCAATTTGCAAACAAGCTATTAAGGCTTCATATTCAGCCTCATTATTAGTAGTTTGAAACTCACAAGCAATTGAATGGGGTATTATGTCCCCCTGTGACGATTTTAGTAGTATGCCTAGTCCAGTTCCTTTGATATTTGAAGCCCCATCTGTGAAGAGTATCCAAGGATCCTTAGTCTCTTCAAGTTGTTGAACTTCCAATTCAGCTTCCCTTTGTAGATCACTACTGAAATCAGCCACAAAGTCAGCTAAGGTTTGGGATTTAATGGCAGTTCTTGGTTCATATTTGATATTATATGCACTAAGCTTGACTACCCACTTTGCCATCCTTCCTGACATTTTAGGTTTCCTGAGAACATTCTTGATAGGAAAGTTAGTCTTGACAATAATAGGATGAGTCTCAAAATAATGGCGTAATTTAGTAGATGCCATGATTAAACCAAGAATAAGTTTTTCTAAATGAGAATACCTGGACTCGGCATCAAGTAGACTTTTACTTACATAGTATACATGATGTTGAGTACCTTGATAATCCTTAACAAGGACTGCACTTACTGCCTTAGAGGAAACTGCCAAGTATAAGAATAATATTGTGACAACTGGCAAATAACAAGTAATTCCGTACAAACTAATCACTATTTTATTTACTTAATCTCATGCATTTAGCGTAATTTAATTACGTAACTGTGTCGTAAACCAGATAAGATAACAGTGTTAGGACAAGAAGAACAATGCTAAAACATATGTTGGTTTTCGTCGTGTTGCGAAACCAAGCAAACAATGTCCTAAAAGTGTTGGTAGAAAGTGATGCGCGCACTATTCACGGTTACACTATTCATGCCAGCAAAACCGTGAAAACAGATCGAAACTATGAAAAACGACAAACAGATAACATAACTGAGTCCATTTTTATAAGAAAATACTAATACGAAAACATATCTTGCAAAAATCTAGAACTTTCCGGTACAACGCCCAAATCACTAAATCGCCCGTTTCGCCAAAAATATAACATTTTTAACTTGACCGTATTATTAATTAAGCATTTCTGGAACTTCGGAGTGATGACAATTGATGACGTACATGCTAAAACACTTTGGGAATATCATTGTAGTGTCCAAAATAACAAGCTTCCGGCATTATATCGCTATACCCTTAACTAGTCCATTATCGACCCGGAAGCCTAGTAAGTGGTATTTTCATCACAAAACAACCAAACGAAGAAGCTATTGAACTAGTTAAACTTATTTTAGCGTCGCAAGTATCCTAAATAAACGTCATATCATCGATGGTAATTTCATAGTTCCCGGTATTATATAGTACCTTTCGTATACCACCTGGTATCGAACCGATGAGCGAACCAGTGGTATTTTTACCATCCAAAACTAATACCAACAAGTCTAGTGAACTAGCTAGACCTAGTTTAACACCCTAAACATGGTTACCTTCCTAATGATGCAAGTATACCTCAAATGACCGAAATATATATTCTAGAAAATCCTACACATGTCTAAATGCATAAAAAAATAAAAATAAAAAAATATATACCATAACCTACATACCTAGGTTCATAATTTCGGCCAAAATGGCCCTACATACTCACCATACTTTTGGTGAAAAGTTGATGGATAAAGCATGGTCATGAAAGATTATATATATATATATATATATATATATATATATATATAGGACAATGCTCTACAAGAAACCCCATTTTTTTAAGAAACTTAGTAAACTCAACATGTGGCTCTCATCTGTCCACGTATCCCATAGCCATATCATCTTCCTTTTTGAATAGAAGGGTATATCAGTAATTGTCCCAACCTAAGATCTTTTCCCAAGTTGATTTGACTTTATCAATTAATGTCCATCAACTCCATTGTACAAATCACCAAACCCCATATTTCTTTTTCATTATTTCTTTTTACATCTTCTCCATTAACATCTTCTCAACAAGTTCATGCTTTCTCCATTAATGTCCATGGAGACAAATCCACCAACATCCGAGTTAATGTCGCCGGTCCACAAGCCACCGATATCCAGGCTGCCGCCGCTTGGGGAGTTGCTGCTTTCACCACCGTCGTTTGGCTCGTTCAGGTCCATTTTTACCCCAATTTTATTAATTTTCATTTATTCATGACCTGATTCTTTAGATTATCAATCGTAATGCTAGTATTATAGATCTATTTCGTGAATTCTGATGGAAATTTGTTTTCGTAAAGCTGTTTCTTCATCGATTTGTCTCGGTTATGATTGGCACAATTGTTTGTTTTTTTCCCGTTGTGGTTAATTTTTTGGACTATATTTTATGCAACGATGTAGATCTGGATCTTGATTTCGCGACCTGATTTTTCATAACTTGTTGAAATTTTGAGCTTGGGGACTGTGTGGATGTTTGAGTCATGGATAAATGCTTTTGGATGCGTTGGGAAAGTTTATTATGTTAAGATTATGATATGTAAATTGTAAATGGCTCGTTTCATATTACACGTTACATACTAAATTTCAAGTACATAAATGGCTGGTTTCATATTATACCTTACATGCTTGAATAGTTTGAATCGTTCAATTTCATTTTACCCATTTCATTTTTTTCCTTTTCAGCCGATTATAGAATATGGGTTTTGAAACACGAACACCAAGTATAATAGTTAATAGTTATGTCTGGTTAACGACTTAATGGTTATCTTATCTTTTTGTTACTAGGATGGTGATGGATACAAGGGAAACAAGATCCAATTCTCGGGACCGTTGGTTTCGTCAAACGTGGATCAGATGCTTAAGGATCATGACCATGTTTATGTTACAGCACAACACAACTAACACGTGTTATAGTGTGAGCTTCAGGACATGCATGTGTTACATGTGACGTGAAACCCATGTACAACGTAACACGTGTTAGTGCTATGTATTTTCGTTTACTATTAATATGTAATGTGAGACTCTTGTTGTTTTCTCTAGTACACGATGTTAAAACGGTCTAGACTTAACACATTTTCTGTTGGAGGCGCCCGTATTTGTACCTCTACTGTTCAGCTACTATTGAAGTTTATGCATCCATTCTGGAAGTCCTAACACATGTTATAATATATGCTTAACACACGTTATATCAGGTTTACTCTATTGTTATTAAGTTACTATTGGAGTTTATTCATCCATTATGGATACAAGTCGGGTTATAATGGATGCTTACATGTTATGATTACAAAAAGATTACAATATTAACTAATCTCACCATTAAACTCATCGCCCTCGTCGACTGTTTTCACCCTTGTCACATGTTAAGCAATTACATGTTTCGAACAGACAAATTGTAACACATGTTAGATCAGTATATACACATCATGGTGTTTTGTAAACCACTAGCTTATACATGAATACATGTCAGGTTACAAAAAGATTATAACAGAGGCTTAACACATGTTATACATTCCAGAATGTGCAAAACAAATGACCCGTTTCATATTATATTTTCCAAAATTACTGTGACATCTGTGCTTGTAATCATTGTAAACAGTTCAATTATCAATAAAACAAAGTTATTTGATCCCAATGTTTGTTTGGTTGTGTTTTACATTTTTCATGTTTTGACTTTTATTCAATTTCAAACTCTATATCAGTTTCGGGAGATTTATACGCAAACTGGTGCGTAAACGTAATCATTTTAATACGAAAAATACTCCGGAACATTAACATATACTTAACATACCTTAAATAACCTTTACATAACTTAGAAATAAGTTTTGAAGGCTTTGGTATGGCAAAAACAAGTCTATTCGCTTACAGGGACTAAACTTGACAAACTGCGAAAGTATGCCAATTTGAACTGTAACAGACATTCCGGAACATGACCATAAGTTAAACACACCTTAAATATCCTTTACATAGCTTAGAAATAGGCTTTAAGGGGTTCGGTGTGCTAAAATAAACTTTTGGGGTCATTCAGGGACTAAAAGCGTCAAAAAGTGCATAAGTTTGCATTTTCGCGCATAACTTACGTTCTGAGTACATCCGGACATCCAAAAATTTATGTAAGCACTAAAACATTTTATTTTAGTGTTTGGCATGAGAAAAATCCATTCGTCGCGCAATTTGGATCGTTTTTCGCGCTTATGCGCATTCCGTCGTAAATAACCGAACATCGCGATCGTACGACCAAACGAACCAACGTCCGGCATATTTTTGAGCATGTTTCATGTCCACAATGTTTAGGCAACATTTTAGGGCCTTAAAGTTGGCTTTACGGGCCTTAGAAGTGTCGAAAATGGCTTAAAACACATGCACGGACTGAAACTGTAATTCTGCAAACTATATTCTGATCTGTGCAGCCCAGGCGGCCCGCCTCAGTTTCTGTACATCCCCAGGCGGCCCGTGTCAGCCTCTCTGACGTGCAGAATTGTTACAAACAGCTGTTTGCAGCTGTTTAGCACCTCAAAACCATTTGCAACTGATTTTTAACAATCCTAGGGGCACCCATGGGTTTCTAATTCAGTGGGTATGAGTTGGATGGCTGAGATCAAAGCTCGGGAATCGAGAAACGATCCTAACGGTTCTACTTTTCCTATAAATACCCCCACCCTTTTAGTTGCAACTCACACCTAAATCTGAATAACTCTCTAAGTGGAAGTGGTTGTGCTTCCTACCTGAGAGTGAGTCGGGTTTAATACTTGCGGGGACCCTTTGTAAGTGTTCCTTCGTTCCTTTCTTTCGTTATTATGCTTTAAAGTCAAAACTGCGTTTGACTTTCTGCATTGACCAGTTTATGGTCAATGCGAAGTTCGTTTGAACTTCATAACGTGAGCGTAATCACGATGGTTATAGTCCCTAGCGACTATACCTACTGATTACCACGTTATCTAGGCTCAGTGACGAGTCGTAGTTTCGGGCAAAATGCGTGTTCTCGCGTATTTTGTAACCAAACTACTCTAGGGTATCAAAACCATTTATTTTGATACCAAACCTGTTTTCTAACTTAACTAAACATGTCCTAGCATGTTTAGCTCGTCACTTTTAGATTTGTGCTTGTTTAGGGTCGTAAGGGTAAGCGATCTAATCAATCGCTTATGCTTTCGAACCCGACCCATTTGGTCGATCATTAGGATCCGACCAAATACATTAGGTGACCATAGTAGTATAGGGAATAACCTTCCGAGGTTATACCTTATGGTCACGTCGTTTAAGTAGTTGTATGATAAGTAGTTCTTATGCCTTAGGTAAATTACCAAAATGCCCTTTTTGCGCCAAAATTCATTTTAAGCCTATGTAACATAACTTTTGCCATCTAAACTGATTTAACAACAATATTAAACATGTTAAGGCATATCTTACTTGTCATAGGGCTAGTTAGGCGGTCCGGACGCGTTTTACGCGAACGACGCGTTAAAGTAGCATAAGCTACCTAAACGGGTCGTAACGGGTCAAAAGCACTTAGGATAAGTTTCGTTTTAGTATGTAGGCTTTGTTAAACCCTAATACATGAGTTCCTACACTCATTTGGTTTACAAACCCTCATGCTACCCGATCCTCCGATTAGGTCCGTTTACTAATGTAGTTTCCTATATTAGGTGACGTTTGAATCCGTGATCTCCTAACCTTGCTTGGTGGATTTCTAAAGTCTATTAAGCAATCTCATGTGAGTACATAGACCCCTCTTTTACTGTTTTCCAAACATTTTGGGGTGAAACACATGTGCCTACTTGTTACTTTCGTGCTTTCCATGTTTTCATATCATATACTTGTTATGTTCATTAGTACACTGTTAGTACATGATTTTCATTTTGTCTTGCTATGTATGTTCATTTAGCATATTTAGCACATTGATTTACATTACATCTTCTTTTGCTATGTATGTTTACTTGACATGGTAGCACATTGATTTACATGACTTTTCTGCTTTGTATGTTAACTTAGCATACTTAGTACATTGTTTTCATATAATATGTTTACATTTGGTATATCATTTGGTTTGTACAAACGGGACTTATATACATTCATTAACATTAGCTACGCCACTCGGTAGTAAGTAATGGTACCATAGGACTTGACAAATCCCATCCCTGACATCCTAGGTTTGTTTGGATGTAAGGAATGACTGAATCCGAAAACATTTTACTTTGGTAATCTTTACTCTAAGGTTATCCGTCTGTCTCAAGGCTTGAATGTATGCGTTAACCTACCACATAAATGTTTGTATCAATAAAACATGTAATTATTTTACGAAACATAACTTTTGGTTTATTCAAAATACTTTGTTTTGTACATCTCTACTTGTGGTTTAAGTAGTCTCATTTTACTTACCATACATGACTTTTGTTTACACATTACATGACTTATATTCGACTCGATTTATACTATGACATTCGTCTATTAGACAAAAACATGGATATTTTACAATGTTGGTCGGTTTGGGGTAAGTGATTTAAATAACGAGACGTGTGAAGTATGATACAAACATGGTGGATACGCCGCCGGTACTTCCTATATATAAGTGTTTGTATGATATTACATACCGTAGCGTCATTTAAACCACTTAAGTTTAGACATATTACATTTACAACACATTTCACTTAAACATTGTTTTACAAATAACTTGGTTTACACAAACTCTTTTTACTTGGTTATCTTCTTAACCATACACTATTCTTTTCTATATACATATCAACTGATTTTACTATTGTTTTTCAAATGATTTATAAAACAAAACAGATAACAAGGTTCATGACTAAATTTTTATTAAACATTTCTTTAAGCTCAAAGTCATGAATCCTATTTCATAAAACCTATGTATCTCACAGGCATTTTTATGCTGACGTACCTATTTTCACATGTGTTTTCAGGAGCTTTTCCGTAGAATGAAGATCGTGACACTAGGGCGGACCTGTGCCTTAGAAACTTAAAATGATGAAAGACTTAGTTTAATTATGTTATAAACTCTTTAATTTCTGTTTAAGACGATGAAACTCTTATGTTAATAAATAAAATACAACTTTGAATACCATGGTTATGAAACAATTAATTCTGTTACAACACTCCCCGACGTTTTCCGCCACGTCTTGTATGCTATACGTGGTCGGGGTGTGACAGAAGAGTTGGTATCAGAGCCAATGGTTATAGGGAATTAGGTTATTAGTAATTCTTTGACCTAGACTATAACCTTTCTAGGAACCTAACACAAGTTATCTTGTGTTTAGATCTTAAAACATGCGCATCACCTATCCTTAGGTGATTATCAAAACAAGAACCCAATTTTCCGAAACGATTTTTGAAAAACAAACATCTGTTTTTGAATGATTTATTACTAGGTTTTGAACCCTCTATTGTAAGGTTTTGAATCCTCTGTTATATGGTTTTGAACCCTTTTGAGTTTTCAAAATCTCGTCAAACTTTTGGGTTTTAAATAATGTGAACACGTGCAAACTGGAAGAGTGAATGCCTGTATTCTGGGTTTTCTGTCTAGGCAAGCACTTCGTATATATCTCATCAGACGCGAGACCAGTTGTGCTTACCTGGGAATTCTTGGGATGAGTGTTCACTTATAGGCGAGCATGTCTTCGCGATACATTATTTTTTTATCCATTTACTTTGATTAGTCACTGTGTATCGTTTGCTTGCTTGGTAATGCGGACAAATGACCACCATCTTTGCTTTTGTTAATTTTGTTTCATCTCGCTCTTTTCATCAAATCATCTCACTCGTTTCCTCTCATGTTTCCTCTTTTAGAATGCCTCCTCGACGCGAAAATCCGATGCCTAATGCCGCAGAACTGGCAGAAATTATTGCGCAGCAAATGGCTGCTCAATTCCCAAACCTCTTTGCTCTATGGAACCAAGCCAACAACAACAACAATGCTCCATGCAATTTCAAGAGCTTTAATTCGGCTAAACCACTCAAGTTCAGTGGTACTGAGGGAGCAACTGGGCTTCTTCAATGGTTCGAGAGCATTGAGAATACTTTCCGTCACGTTCTGTGTCCTGAGAATCGGAAGGTTGAGTTTGCTTCAAGCGTATTTCAGAAGAGGGCTTTGACATGGTGGAACGGGGTTATGAGAGACCGTGGTGCTGAGGTTGCTCTAGCACAAACGTGGGCTGAATTGAGGACACTTATGATGAGGGAGTTTTGTCCTCGTCATGAACTACGAGCTTTGGAGAGGGAATTTGAAGATCTGAAATAGGATAGTGGTGAGCACCGGGCATACACTGATAGATTTGAGGAGTTGAGTTTGTTATGCCCAGCAATGGTTACCCCACTCGATAAGGCTATCGAAAGGTATATCGATGGTCTGCCTGACTCCATACTAGACACCGTTAGTGGTAGTAACCCTACCACACTCCGTCAGGCGATCGAGTTATCAGCGACACTGACTGAGTCGCAAATTCGAAGGGGTAAGCTGCATAGAAAAGGTGACAAGGGTAAGAAGCAGGCATCCGATCAGAATGAGAGCAAGAAGGGTAAGAACGGCAAGGGTAAGGATTCTGGATCCTCAAGGAATTCAAGGAAGCGTAAGGCTTCCCAAAACTACGCCGTTACTGCACAGGCAAATCAAGCTGCACCAGTTCAGCCAGCGCAGCCTCCTGCCAAGAAACCTTATCTTGGCAATGCACCTTTGTGCAACAGATGTAACGGTCATCATCAACCGCACCTCCAGTGCCGTCAGTGCACCAACTGTGGAAGATCTGGTCATCTTGCTGATACCTGCCGCATTCCTGCCAATCAAAATCGGGCAGTTCAGAACCCGGCTCAACAAGTTGCTCAGCCTCTTGCCCAGCAACAAGGTCAAGCTGCACGACCTCACTACCCACCAGGTTCTTGTTATAACTGTGGGGATCTGACCCACTACTGTAACCAGTGTCCAAGATTGGTCAATGCAAATCAGAATCAGAATCAAGTTCAGGCTCGAGGTCGAGTCTTCAATATGAATGCACAGGAAGCTCAAGCAGACAACGATGTGGTGAACGGTACGTTCTTAATTAACAATCAACCAGCATCTATCCTTTTTTATTCAGGGGCCGATAAAAGTTTTGTGTCATTATCTTTTAAGCCTTTGCTTCGCGTGTCTAGAACAAAACTAGGTAAACCCTTGACAGTAGAGGTTGCTAGTGGTGAACCCATTGTTCTTAATTCTGTCCTTCGCAACTGCCAGTTGAACCTTAATGACCATCTTTTTCCCATCGACCTCACGCCAATGCAACTTGGAAGCTTCGACGTTATTGTGGGTATGGATTGGTTAGCCAAGCATCGCGCAGAGGTAGTTTGTTTCGAGAAGATTGTTCGTGTGTCGCTTTCGACAGGTGAGATCCTGCAGGTTCATGGTGAGAAACCTGCTGGTGGTCTCAAACTCATGTCTTGTTTTAAAGCTCGGAAGTATCTGCGAAAGAATTATGTGGCCTTCTTGGCACATGTCACAGCAGATAAAGGCAAAGGTAAGTCTATCCAAGACATTCCTGTTGTTCGGGATTACTCTGAAGTATTCCCTGAAGATTTACCTGGTCTACCCCCAGCACGTCAAGTTGAGTTCCGTATTGATCTCGTACCTGGTGCGAATCCTATCGCCAGAGCTCCATATCGTCTTGCACCGTCTGAGATGCAAGAGTTGTCCAAGCAGCTGCAGGAACTTTCGGACAAAGGTTTTATCCGTCCTAGCTTTTCACCTTGGGGTGCTCCCGTTCTTTTTGTCAAGAAGAAGGATGGATCCTTCAGGATGTGCATCGATTACCGTGAGCTTAACAAGCTCACCATAAAGAATCGATATCCCCTACCTCGCATCGATGACCTCTTTGATCAGTTACAGGGCGCTTCTTATTTCTCGAAGATTGATCTTCATTCTGGGTATCATCAACTACGTGTGCACGAAGATGATATTCCCAAGACAGCGTTCCGCACTCGTTATGGGCATTATGAGTTCACAGTTATGCCTTTCGGTTTGACTAATGCCCCTGCTATTTTTATGGACTTGATGAATAGGGTCTGCAAGCCTTATTTAGATAAGTTCATCATCATTTTTATTGATGATATTTTGATATACTCTAAGACGAAAGCTGACCACAAGCAACATCTTCGTCTTACTTTGGAACTCCTAAAGAAAGAGCAACTTTTCGCCAAATTCTCCAAGTGTGAATTTTGGCTTAAAGAAGTTCAATTCTTGGGACATATTGTCAACGAACAAGGTATTCATGTAGATCCCTCCAAGATCAGTGCGATTAAGGATTGGGATACGCCTACTACTCCTACTGAGGTTCGTTCTTTTCTTGGTCTTGCGGGTTATTACCGCCGCTTCATAGAGAACTTCTCGAAGATTGCAGTTCCTCTAACTGCTCTAACTCAGAAGAACAAGCCCTTTGAATGGGGTTCTAAACAAGAAGTAGCATTTCAGACCTTGAAGCAAAAGCTTTGTGATGCACCTATCCTATCTTTGCCCGAAGGCAATGATGATTTTGTCGTGTACTGCGATGCATCCAAGTTGGGTCTTGGTTGTGTTCTGATGCAAAGGAATAAAGTCATAGCATATGCATCGAGGCAGTTGAAGGTGCATGAGAAAAACTACACAACTCATGATCTTGAGTTGGGTGCAGTTGTGTTCGCTCTTAAGATCTGGAGACACTATTTGTATGGAACAAAATGTGTGGTTTTCACTGACCACAAAAGTCTTCAGCACATCTTCAATCAGAAAGAACTCAACATGAGGCAAAGACGTTGGGTTGAGCTTCTGAACGACTATGACTGCGAAATTCGCTACCATCCTGGTAAGGCGAATGTCGTAGCTGACGCTTTGAGTCGTAAGGAACATGTCAAGCTTCATTGTGTTCGTGTTCAATCTGTTATTCAAGCTCAATCCGATATCCAAGCACGCATTTCTCAGGTTCAACAATCTTGTGTTTCACAAGGTTTGATGGATAAGGAATTTCCCTATCCCATAACACCTGATCTGGAACTGAAGGACAATGGATCTTATTATTTCATGGACCGTCTGTGGGTCCCAAGCCAAGATGGTCTTCGCACTCTGCTTATGGATGAAGCTCATAAGTCTCGTTATTCTGTCCATCCTGGCTCAGACAAAATGTATAAGGATCTTCGTACCCATTATTGGTGGCCTGGTATGAAGAAGGATATTGCCTTGTACGTTTCAAAATGCCTCACTTGTCTTAAAGTCAAGGCTGAACACCAACATCCTTCTGGTCTTTTGGAGCAACCAGAGATCCCAGTTTGGAAATGGGAAAACATTACTATGGATCTCATTACTAAACTTCCGCGCACAAAGAGAGGAAATGATGCCATCTGGGTAGTCGTTGATCGTCTTACGAAGTCAGCGCATTTCTTGCCAATCCGTGAGGATTTTCCTGCCGAAGTACTAGCTAAAATCTACATGGATTAAATTGTAGCTCGACATGGTGTTCCTTTGAACATCATTTCTGACAGAGATGCTCGTTTCACTTCTCATTTTTGGAGAACCATGCAATCTGCTATGGGGACCCAACTTAATCTAAGCATAGCTTATCATCCGCAAACGGATGGTCAATCTGAGAGAACAATCCAGACTCTGGAGGATATGCTTAGAGCTTGTGTGATCGATTTTGGTGGTAGCTGGGATTCACATCTTAAGTTGATTGAATTCTCCTACAACAACAGTTATCACACCAGCATCAAAATGGCTCCTTTCGAGGCTCTCTATGGTCGAAAATGTCGTTCACCAGTCTGCTGGAATGAGATCGGCGAGGCTCAACTTACTGGATCTGCTCTCATTTTAGAGACAACTGACAAGATCAAGAAAGTTCGTGATAACCTTCAGACAGCTAGAAGCCGTCAAAAGAGTTACGCGGACCCAAAACGCAAGGCCTTAGAATTTCAAGTCGGTGATCGAGTATTACTTAAGGTCTCACCTTGGAAAGGTGTGATCAGATTTGGAAAGAAAGGAAAACTTGCACCTAGATACGTTGGACCATTCAAGATCGTCGAAAGAATCGGAAAGGTAGCCTACAGACTTGAGTTACCTCCTGAACTTGGAAATGTTCACCCAACCTTTCACGTGTCCAATCTCAAGCGGTGTTTAACTGATGAGAACCTCCACATACCGCTTGACGAAATTCGTGTTGGCAAAACACTGAAATTTGTTGAGAAGCCAGTGGAAATCATGGAACGTGAAGTCAAGTGGCTTAAACGCAAGCGCATTCCTTTGGTCAAAGTTCGCTGGGAAGCTAAACGTGGACCCGAGTTTACTTGGGAACGCGAAGATCAAATGAAGGCGAAATATCCACATCTTTTCCCACGAGTTTCCTCTAAACAAATTTCGGGACGAAATTTCCACAAGTAGGGGAGACTGTGACATCTGTGCTTGTAATCATTGTAAACAGTTCAATTATCAATAAAACAAAGTTATTTGATCCCAATGTTTGTTTGGTTGTGTTTTACATTTTTCATGTTTTGACTTTTATTCAATTTCAAACTCTATATCACTTTCGGGAGATTTATACGCAAACTGGTGCGTAAACGTAATCATTTTAATGCGACAAATACTCCAGAACATTAACATATACTTAACATACCTTAAATACCCTTTACATAACTTAGAAATAAGTTTTGAAGGTTTTGGTATGGCAAAAACAAGTCTATTCGCTTACAGGGACTAAACTTGACAAACTGCGAAAGTATGCCAATTTGAACTGTAACAGACATTCCGAAACATGACCATAAGTTAAACACACCTTAAATATCCTTTACATAGCTTAGAAATAGGCTTTAAGGGGTTCGGTGTGCTAAAATAAACTTTTGGGGTCATTCAGGGACTAAAAGCGTCAAAAAGTGCATAAGTTTGCATTTTCGCGCATAACTTACGTTCTGAGTACATCCGGACATCCAAAAATTTATGTAAGCACTAAAACATTTTATTTTAGTGTTTGACATGAGAAAAATCCATTCGTCGCGCAATTTGGATCGTTTTTCGCGCTTATGCGCATTCCGTCGTAAATAACCGAACATCGCGATCGTACGACCAAACGAACCAACGTCCGGCATATTTTTGAGCATGTTTCATGTCCACAATGTTTAGGCAACATTTTAGGGCCTTAAAGTTGGCTTTACGGGCCTTAGAAGTGTCGAAAATGGCTTAAAACACATGCAGGGACTGAAACTGTAATTCTGCAAACTATATTCTAATCTGTGCAGCCCAGGCGGCCCGCCTCAGTTTCTGTACATCCCCAGGCGGCCCGCGTCAGCCTCTCTGACGTGCAGAATTGTTGCAAACAGCTGTTTGCAGCTGTTTAGCACCTCAAAACCGTTTGCAACTGATTTTTAACAATCCTAGGGGCACCCATGGGTTTCTAATTCAGTGGGTATGAGTTGGATGGCTGAGATCAAAGCTCGGGAATCGAGAAACGATCCTAACGGTTCTACTTTTCCTATAAATACCCCCACCCTTTTAGTTGCAACTCACACCTAAATCTGAATAACTATCTAAGTGGAAGTGGTTGTGCTTCCTTCCTGAGAGTGAGTCGGGTTTAATACTTGCGGGGACCCTTTGTAAGTGTTCCTTCGTTCCTTTCTTTCGTTATTATGCTTTAAAGTCAAACTGCGTTTGACTTTCTGCATTGACCAGTTTATGGTCAATGCGAAGTTCGTTTGAACTTCATAACGTGAGCGTAATCACGATGGTTATAGTCCCTAGCGACTATACCTACTGATTACCACGTTATCTAGGCTCAGTGACGAGTCGTAGTTTCGGTCAAAATGCGTGTTCTCGCGTATTTTGTAACCAAACTACTCTAGGGTATCAAAACCGTTTGTTTTGATACCAAACCTGTTTTCTAACTTAACTAAACATGTCCTAGCATGTTTAGCTCGTCACTTTTAGATTTGTGCTTGTTTAGGGTCGTAAGGGTAAGCGATCTAATCAATCGCTTATGCTTTCGAACCCGACCCATTTGGTCGATCATTAGGATCCGACCAAATACATTAGGTGACCATAGTAGTATAGGGAATAACCTTCCGAGGTTATACCTTATGGTCACGTCGTTTAAGTAGTTGTATGATAAGTAGTTCTTATGCCTTAGGTAAATTACCAAAATGCCCTTTTGCGCCAAAATTCATTTTAAGCCTATGTAACATAACTTTTGCCATCTAAACTGATTTAACAACAATATTAAACATGTTAAGGCATATCTTACTTGTCATAGGGCTAGTTAGGCGGTCCGGGCGCGTTTTACGCGAACGACGCGTTAAAGTAGCATAAGCTACCTAAACGGGTCGTAACGGGTCAAAAGCACTTAGGATAAGTTTCGTTTTAGTATGTAGGCTTTGTTAAACCCTAATACATGAGTTCCTACACTCATTTGGTTTACAAACCCTCATGCTACCCGATCCTCCGATTAGGTCCGTTTACTAATGTAGTTTCCTATATTAGGTGACGTTTGAATCCGTGATCTCCTAACCTTGCTTGGTGGATTTCTAAAGTCTATTAAGAAATCTCATGTGAGTACATAGACCCCTCTTTTACTGTTTTCCAAACATTTTGGGGTGAAACACATGTGCCTACTTGTTACTTTCGTGCTTTCCATGTTTTCATATCATATACTTGTTATGTTCATTAGTACACTATTAGTACATGATTTTCATTTTGTCTTGCTATGTATGTTCATTTAGCATATTTAGCACATTGATTTACAGTACATCTTCTTTTGCTATGTATGTTTATTTGACATGGTAGCACATTGATTTACATGACTTTTCTGCTTTGTATGTTAACTTAGCATACTTAGTACATTGTTTTCATATAACATGTTTACATTTGGTATATCATTTGGTTTGTACAAACGGGACTTATATACATTCATTAACATTAGCTACGCCGCTCGGTAGTAAGTAATGGTACCATAGGACTTGACAAATCCCATCCCTGACATCCTAGGTTTGTTTGGATGTAAGGAATGACTGAATCCGAAAACATTTTACTTTGGTAATCTTTACTCTAAGGTTATCCGTCTGTCTCAAGGCTTGAATGTATGCGTTAACCTACCACATAAATGTTTGTATCAATAAAACATGTAATTATTTTACGAAACATAACTTTTGGTTTATTCAAAATACTTTGTTTTGTACATCTTTACTTGTGGTTTAAGTAGTCTCATTTTACTTACCATACATGACTTTTGTTTACACATTACATGACTTATATTCGACTCGATTTATACTATGACATTCGTCTATTAGACAAAAACATGGATATTTTACAATGTTGGTCGGTTTGGGTAAGTGATTTAAATAACGAGACGTGTGAAGTATGATACAAACATGGTGGATACGCCGCCGGTACTTCCTATATATAAGTGTTTGTATGATATTACATACCGTAGCGTCATTTAAACCACTTAAGTTTAGACATATTACATTTACAACACATTTCACTTAAACATTGTTTTACAAATAACTTGGTTTACACAAACTCTTTTTACTTGGTTATCTTCTTAACCATACACTATTCTTTTCTATATACATATCAACTGATTTTACTATTGTTTTTCAAATGATTTATAAAACAAAACAGATAACAAGGTTCATGACTAAATTTTTATTAAACATTTCTTTAAGCTCAAAGTCATGAATCCTATTTCATAAAACCTATGTATCTCACAGGCATTTTTATGCTGACGTACCTATTTTCACATGTGTTTTCAGGAGCTTTTCCGTAGAATGAAGATCGTGACACTAGGGCGGACCTGTGCCTTAGAAACTTAAAATGATGAAAGACTTAGTTTAATTATGTTATAAACTCTTTAATTTCTGTTTAAGACGATGAAACTCTTATGTTAATAAATAAAATACAACTTTGAATACCATGGTTATGAAACAATTAATTCTGTTACAACACTCCCCGACGTTTTCCGCCACGTCTTGTATGCTATACGTGGTCGGGGTGTGACAATTACCGGTACATGTGTTACCATAAATGGCTCATTTCATATTACACGTTACATACTAACTTGTACATTTATTACTTGTACAAGTTTTACGCTCAGTATCCACATTATCGGATATTTTAAACATCAACAAAAATAAAATAGATATTACTTGTTTTTTTTAATTAACAAAAGGTTAACACACGTTATATATCATTCTAACAGGGGCTTAACCCATGTTATACACGTGTTACGATCAGTATATGCACATCATAGTGTTTTGTAAACCACTTTCATACACATGAATACAAGTCGGGTTACAACAAGGTTACAATGGTGGAGGCGCCCATATTTGTACCTCTACTGTTACAGTTTCTATTGAAGTTTATGCATCCATTCTGGAAGTCTTAACATATGTTATAATAGAGGCTTAACACACGTTATATCCGGTTTACTGTGTTGTTATTAAGTTACTATTGGAGTTTATTCATCCATTATGGAAGTCTTTACACACGTTATAATAGATGCTTAACACACGTTATACATTTCAGTCGCTTAACACATGTTACAGTATGTATATACACATCATGGTGTTTTGGAAACCAATAGCTTATACATGACACCATGTTAGGTTAAACCAAGATTTTTACAGAGGGTTAACACATTTTATCCCAGGTATACGGTGTTACGATATTAACTTGTATGTTCCATATTAACTTGTACACCTGTTACGATCAGTATATGCACATCATAGTGTTTTGCAAACCACTTTCATACACATGAATACAAGTCGGGTTACAACAAGATTATAATGGTGGAGGCGCCCGTGTTTGTACCTCTACTGTTACAGTTACTATTGAAGTTTATGCATCCATTCTGGAAGTCTTAACACATGTTATAATTGAGGCTTAACACACGTTATATCAGGTTTTTACTCTGTTGTTATTAAGTTACTATTGGAGTTTATTCATCCATTATGGAAGTCTTAACACACGTTATAATAGATGCTTAACACCCGTTATACATTTCAGTCGCTTAACACATGTTACAGTATGTATATACACATCATGGTGTTTTGGAAACCAATAGCTTAAACATGACACCATGTTAGGTTAAACCAAGATTATAAAAGAGGCTTAACACATGTTATCCCAGGTATACGGTGTTACAATATTAACTTGTCTGTTCCATATTAACTTGTACACGTGTTACGATCAGTATATGCACATCATGGTGTTTTGCAAACCACTTTCATATACATGAATACAAGTCGGGTTATAATGGATGTTTACATGTTAGGGTTACAACAAGATTACAATATTAACTAAGCTCACCATTAAACTCATCGCCCCCGTCGACTGTTTTCACCCTTGTCTCATGTTAAGCAATTACATGTTTCGAACAGACAAATTGTAACACATGTTAGATCAGTATATACACATCATGGTGTTTTGTAAACCACTAGCTTATACATGAATACATGTCAGGTTACAAAAAGATTATAACAGAGGCTTAACACATGTTATATATTCCAGAATGTGCAAAACAAATGACCCGTTTCATATTATATTTTCCAAAATTACCGGTACATATGTTACCATAAATGGCTCATTTCATATTACACGTTACATACTAACTTGTACATTGAAGTTTATGCATCCATTCTGGAAGTCTTAACACATGTTATAATAGAGGCTTAACACACGCTATATCAGGTTTTTACTCTGTTGTTATTAAGTTACTATTGGAGTTTATTCATCCATTATGGAAGTCTTAACACACGTTATAATAGATGCTTAACACACGTTATACATTTTCAGTCACTTAACACCTGTGTCAGTATGTATATACACATTTGTTATATTGCCTAAATATCCACAAATCTCAACAAAATAGGTTCATAACAAAAACAAATTAACGAAATCTTGAACAACTTCATCTTAATTAAAGAAACAAGAATCATAAGTGGGACACCTCATCCACCAAAGCCTAACACTCTCGATTCAGATTTAATTGGGGAAAAACATATGCTATAACTTAAGACCGATTTTAATTGTGAAAAAACACCAAACCATGATTCAGTTGCAGAAGACGATGGCGGTTGTAGCAAGGGTTAGGTCAAAACAAAATCATCACCACCGAATACCGCCCAATCAACCATCACTGCCAACTACTGCCCCTGCCACCATCCAACAGAACACACCAAATCAAACCACAACCCCACCTGCCACCATCCAACACACGAAAACCCCCTTCTCAATTTCGAACAATCTCGTCACCATCCAGCACCACCAACCACCCACCATCCACCACCTTCTACAACCACCCACTGTCGCCGCTATCAACCACCAACACCCTAGAATGAACCAGTCACCACCTTCCACCAACCACCAGATCTGCAACCACCATCGTGCCTCACTCATTCCGTTGCCCCAACCATAACGGTTAACAACACCACCGCCACAGCGCTGCTGCTGCAGTGGGTGGCTGGAAACCCACCAGTTTTCTCTCTCTCTCTTTCGCTTTCTCTGGACCTCTCTTTCTCTTTCGATTTCTCTGGTACTCTCTCTCACTCTTTCTCTAGGCTTGCAGGTTGTAAGTGTTGTGTAGTGAGAAGGGAAAGTCATGGGGGCTAGGGTTTTGATTCGGGGAGGAGAAGATGAGATCTGTGATTTTAGAGAGAGGGATTGTGATTTTGAATTGGATATGAAGAGAGAGAAAGGGAGGTGCATTAAAGAGAGATGATAGGACTAGACAGTAGAGAGAGAAGAAATATACTACCCAAAATGCCTTTTTCAGTTGACTAATTGTACCAGCATGGAGTATTTTAATGTTTTAAATGCTAAAAGTTGTCTAAACAAATCATGACCCTTAATCTATTAAGATGAAACAAGATCAATGGACCACATAGAGTTTCCATAGTTTCTTAAAAAAGATGGGGTTTCTTGTATAGCCCAACCCATATATATATATATATATATATATATATATAGGGTAAGTTTCATGCGAGAACCACCTTTATTGCGAGAACCTCGAGAACCAATATGAACACATCCTAAAATAGCTAAAAAAACTAAAAAAAAACCTAACCCCCCCCCCCCCAAAAAAAAAACCTAAATCCCTCCCACCCCCCCCCCCCCTCCAAAAAAAAAAAAACCTAACCCCCCCCCCCCCCCCCCAAAAAAAACCTAACCCCCCCCCCCCTCAAGCTAAAATGCTAAAAACTAAACCCCAAAAAAACCTAAAAAAATAAAAAAAAAATCTAAAAATTTTAAAATCGCTACTTTTAGTGGCAAAGAAAATTATTTTTTTTTTTTTGCTACTAAAAGTAACGATTTTTTTATAAAAAATATTAAAAAAAATTTGTGTGTTTTTTAGCTATTTTTTGTCATTTTTTGTTGTGTTCACATTGTTTCTCACGGTTCTCGCAATAAATGGTGGTTCCTAACGGATCTTTGTCTCATATATATATATGTATAACAACATCACACCACATTTGCTACAAACTTGCAAACAACAACTTCTTTGTCTTTTTTTTCTCTTGTATACGGCCACAAACCACCACCCACCTTCACCATTTTTTTTTCATCACTAAAATACTATATTACAAGCACTTTAAACCCATTTCAAAAAAGAGCAAGGAGTTGCAAACATGGAGCATCATTAGGAGCACTTTTGGAGATTAATCTTCTTTTTATTTTCTTAATTTGGCTTGTGCAAAGTTGTAAGACTTCTAAACACTATATTTATGCTTTTTATTACTAGTTAATCTCAAAAGTACAAGTTGATGATCTTGAATTTAAGTTAAACATAAACAAAAACTCTAATCTCAAAGCTAATAAACACTAAATCTAACTATATTATGTGTTGATATGTGTAGATTAGTGTAGTTAATTTGTATGATCATGTTGTTTATGTTGATTTTGTTAATATTAGTGATTTAAAGTTTATGTGCATGATGATCTTGTGAGTATATTGTTGTATTATTCAAGATTAGTGTTCATCTTACCATGATGAACACAAAAAGATGAATTAAACATGGTTATGTTTAAATCATTAAAGATCATCATACTCACTTTCATGAACTAAACATGTAATTTTTAGACTACATAAAGAAACAAGTGTTTAAATGGATTTAAAACCTAGTTTTGAAAGTTTAGTAAACTTGGTTCTTACAAGATTAAGTTAAATAACTTGCTTGTTATAAAAAGTCACCATAAAAAGTCTAACTTTTTATGTATGAAAAGTATATATATGCAAGTTCATGAAATGTGGGACTTATGTTGTTAAGAATACATGTTTGAAAGGAAATTGGTGGATAATGGTGATTTGGAAACTTGATTGTGGTTTAAACGCGTTTTTATAACGTGGGAAACGTCATAGTTTTAGGGGAAACTATGGCGATTTTTTCTAAAAATCTAATCGCGATTAAAGAGGGGATTAATGGGTGATTAACAATTTTAAACGCGATTAGTGGTTTTAATCTTCATTAAGGAAGTCTTGATACAAAGGGTAAAGCTCTAATCATCCAAGAGATTTTATAAACTCTATATATATTTTTACAAGTATAAATGGATGAAAAATATAAACATGTGCAAATATAATTTTTGGTAAAAAATATATATTTAAAAGTACTCTTTGGTGTATGATACTTGTATATTATTTGTATGTATTAATATTAGAGTAATGCATGCCAAAACATTAAATACAATATACAAGTGAAAATACATATCATGAAGACACTTGAAAGAAAACAAGTAGAAAATAACACATGTATACATATACACCAAAGTCCACTAGATACCAAAGAAATGCTACAAAAATGGATAAACATAGATCGTATCTATAACATATCCTTGAACGGATACACGGACGAGTGAACAAATCGGACAACGGGCGAGCCCACAAAAATATATTCTTACGAAATAATGTATAATTCAAGCTGACAAGTAAGATACATAATTTAACTCGGTAAATAAAAGAATATATATCGTCACCGATGACAAGGGGGCATAGTGTCATCACGAGAAGATTACTGCGACACTTGGGCGTTTCATTGACACAAGAAATATATATATATATATTTTTAGACACCGAATTAATATATATACTACCCATAACAAAATTCGGAAAGTTGAAAAATACAAAAATGCAAGACTATTAAAAATGGACTCATGAAGATACATCGGCCAAGGCCCAATGACAAAACATTTAGGGTAGGCCCAAATTGCTAAAATACAAGGGCTATTGCCCAAATTATTAAAGTACATGGGCCAATGCCCAATGACAAGAAAACATGGGCTCGGCCCAATGACATAAAAGACATGGGCTCGGCCCAATAACATTAAAACATGGGTTAGGCCAAATAACATAGATGACATGGGCTCGGCCCAATGACATGAGCAAAGGGTCAAGGACATGCGTGCGCAGCACGAGGACATGTGAAGGGCGAAGCCCGTTCACACATAATTCAATACACATATAATACATGTATACACTTATGAATTCAATACATATAACAATCGAGCGAGTAAACTACCAACGCTCTAAAAAATACAAAGTTGCCCAAAATGACAAATGAAAACACAATAAGAATTCAAGACGAACAACTTGTACGAGGTCCGATAAGACCTAGTGTCTAATAAAGTTAGTACACATGTAGGTTAATCGCACGTATGGACGCTCGCTACGGTATTACATACCAGGAACGCAAACTTGTGAGTTCATGTCCCTCCTTTCAATGATTTCAATGTTTTATTTTAAAACAGTCGAGGGGAAATACATGTCAAAACTATGGGTATGTTAGCTATGGGTTTAGATGATAACATGATCAATGAACATAAGTAGGATGATGACATAGTTACCATTAATCACTTAGTGACCAAGGTGCAAAAGGAGTATATCTATAGAGCTTGAGACACGCTCCACTCCTGGTTGGTGCCATAGGAGTGCTTTGTGATCCCAATGATGTCAAAGTTGTCTCGGGTTGGTTACGTACTTATGGTACATAATGTCAGGGGGCTCGCTACCCACTAATGGATCCTTAAACTCCATAAATGCTATTAACATATTGGGATTTCATTGCAAGAATACAAAGATTTCATATGATAACAATAACTGCATGAACTCGCTCAACTTTTGTTGACTTTTTAAAACTACATGTATTTCAGGAAACAAGTCTTGAGCCGGTGATACACTACGGGGAACGGGAAAGTCTATGACAACGATAGCCGCTTTTGGAGGGTTTGTCTTTTATATCCCCACTTCGTATGGGTATATAGGGGACAAAACCTCACTATGTTTTATGTCAAAAACTATCTTTTGTGTTGTGTAATATAACTTAAACTATGTCATGTTAACGTTGTGAACGTTGGTGAATTTGGAAACTATGTTTGGAAACCTTGTAATCTTTGTTGAAAACAATATATCTATGGCATCATTGTGGTTTATGTTGTTTACTCATTTGGATGCAATGATTACCTTTCTTACGTCACACATAATACGCTTCCGCTACTAGCAGGGTGTGACAAATATGTCCCCTTTTTCTGGTTTCATCAAAGCTGGAGTTGAGGATAGGTAATCCTTAAGGGCCTTGAGGGCATTCTCATGCTTTTCAGTCCACTCAAATTTTTTGTTCTTTCTCAGGATGTCATAGAATTCTTTACATTTTTCTGATGATTTTGAGATGAATCTGTTCAAGGCTGCAATCCTTCTTCTCAATCTTTGCACATCCTTAGCATTGGCAGGGGATTTGATGTTCACAATGGCCTTGATTTGTTCTGGACTTGCCTCTATCCCTCTTTTAGTCACCATATAACCTAGAAACTTGCTAGCTTTTACACCAAAGTTACACTTGGAAGGATTCAATTTCATGTTGTATCTATCAAGGATATCAAATGCTTCCTCCAAATCTCTAAGTTGATCCTCAGCTCTTTTGGACTTAACCACCATGTCATCAATATAGACTTCCATTGTGTGTCCAATTTATTCTTTAAACATCATATTAACTAGCCTTTGGTATGTAGCACTGCATTTCTTAGTCCAAATGGCATAGCAATATAACAATAGATACCAGTAGGGGTCATAAAGGTTGTATCCTCTTGATCAGATGGTTCCATCTGAATTTGTTGGAATCCAGATGAAGCATCCATGAAAGTTAACAACTCATGACCCACTGTAGCATCCACCATGGAGTCAATGTGGGGTAATGGGAAAGGATCCTTGGGACATGCCTTATTTAAATCATTAAAATCGACACACACCCTCTACTTTCCATTTTTCTTTTTAAAAACAACCACATTGGCTAGCCACCTTGGATACTTTACCTCTCTAATCATACCTGCTTTGAGCAGTTTATCTACCTCCTCTTGGATGATGGCATTTCTTTCGGGTGCAAACTTTCTCCTTTTTTGATGTATAAGCTTGAAAGACCTGTCAATGCCAAGTTTATGAGTAATAATATCTTTGGAAATACGTGTCATATCTTCATGTTTCAAGGCGAAGGTAGCTTTTCTCCTTTTTAAGAAGGATACTAAATCCTGTTCAATGGTATCGAGCATCCCGGATCCTATAAAAACCTTGGATTCAAGATCCTGAGGATCCATCAGGATGTCTTTAACATCTTGTTCTCTCGCCTCCAGGACATCTCTTGGAGGATACTTTAATTGCTATGCCTCCCTAGGTCTTGAGGTTGGCTTCATTGATGAAGTGTAACAATTCTTGGCCTCTGGTTGATCACTTTCTATCTTCACCACACCCCATGGAGTAGGGAGTTTGACACACTAATGATATGTAGAGGGGACTTCTTTCATAAGCAATCTCTGATACAAAATTTTTGAATAGAATTAACTCCCTCTATGTAAATAGAAAGTTTGATGTCCCCCAATGTGTTCTTGGTTTCCCCACTGAATCCCACAAGAACTGATGATCTTGGGATAATTTCTGATTCAGGGATGTTCATTCTTTTGAGGACATCAAGTTGAATAATGTTCACTGAGCTTCCCCCATCTATGAGAATCATGCGAACAAAATGGTTAGAAATAAACAATGTAATAACAAGACCATCATGATGAGGATCCTGAATATCCACACGGTCATCCTCATCAAAGGATATAACTTTCTCCTGTGTAAGGATGGAGGTTCGAATAGGCCTATCCCCATTCTCCATTTTGGTCTCTTTGGCATGCCTCTTAGCAGCTGAAAAGGAGGTGCCACATATATCTGATCCACCGGAGATAAAGTTGATAATTTGGGCATCAGCTGGAGGAGCAGGAGCCCTTTCTGGAACTTTTTCAGGATCCTGGATCCTTGATTTCTTTCTTCCGAATAGTTCCTTCAAGTATCCTTTGCTTAACAGGTAACCGATCCCTTTCCTGAGTGCTATACATTCATCAGTGAGATGACCAAAATCTTCATGATATGCACACCATTTGGATTTGTCTTTTATAGCGGCTGGCTTGTCATTCTTTCTAGGCCACCAAGCTTTGTCACCTAAATTCTGCATAGCAATAATCAGTTCATTGTTGTCAACAGCAAAGCAATATTCAGAAATAGGAGGATAATCCCCATTGTCCTCCTCTTGCTCCACAGCATGCACATTTTGATTATCAGACTTGTTGTATGATTTTGATTTGTTGTTCCTGAAATAGGATCCTTGCTTTTCCTGCTTTGAGGATCCTGGCAGTCTCTCCTGGATCCTTTTATCATCCTCTAAACGGATGAATCTAAGGGCCCTGGTTCTTACATCATCAAGGTTCCTGAAAGGTGTCATAACAAGATCATCATAGAATTGTGATTCCTTAAGCAAACCCATTTTGAAAGCTTCTACAGCTGTTGCAATATCTAAGTTGGGAATTTCTAAGGATTCTCTACTAAATTTAGTTATATAATCCCTTAGTGTTTCATTGTTACCTTCAGTTACCCTATATAAGTCACTAGTTAATCCTTCAAATCTCCTACTACATGAAAATTGGATATTAAACAAGTTAACTAGATTAGCAAATGAAGTAATAGAGTAAGGAGGAAGACTTAGCAGCCATTTAAGAGCTGATCCTGTCAGTGTGGATCCGAAACCCTTGCATAGACATGCTTCTTTTAACCTTTCAAGAATGGGGTTGATGTCCATTCTCTCCCTGTATTGAGCTACATGCTCTTCTGGATCAGTTGTACCATCATAAAGCTTCATATTTGGTGTTTGAAATCTTTTTGGTATCTCTACATCACATATAGGTGGTGCAAAGCGAGATATCCTATGACTCCCATCAGGGATCTCAGGAATGGGCTTAACCACTCCTGGGACGCTGGATATCATATCCTTGAGTTTTTGCAATTCTCTTGCCATATCTTGGTTAATTCCTGGTTCCTACACAAAGCCATGGTTAGTATTATAAGATGTATTTAAAGTGTTACCTCCTGATTGATTCGAGGCTGGGATTCCAGATGTGAATCCAAATTGATGTGATTCTGGTATGATCGAGGGACCAGATGAAGCAATAGTCTACATGGGGATGAAGTCTCCTAAATAAATCTCTGAACTTCTGGGTTGCAGACTCCTTAAGGATCCTTGATCCTGAAAGATGTTGGATCCTTGATACACTGAAGCTGGAGGTATTGGAGGATACTCCATGGATCCGTGAACCTGGGATGAGGATCCTTGAATCTGAGATGAGGATCCTGGGTACTGAGAGTAGGATCCTTGAACTGACTGCGTCCCCATGTATCCTCCTGAACTAGAGAAGGATCCTTGATGCTGGAAGGAGGATCCCTAAGGCTGAAGAGAGGATCCTGAAAGCTGAAAGTAAGATCTTTGAGCCTGCGTCATTGCTGATGATCCATAATGCATACTCGATGATCCACCCTGGTACTGGACACCTGATGACGTGGAATGCTGGGTAGTTGTGGCTGGAGTATCAAAATTCAGTGATCTAGGCACCAATGGAGAATGATCCTCCGCTGATCTCTTCAATTTCTTGATTTCATCAATTTCTCGAAGGATCCTATCATTAGTTTTGTCATGCTGCTACATGTAATCCTTCATCTGCAAAATCAAAGAATAAAGATCATTGTTAGTAGGACCAGAAGAAACAGCAGTAGTTGCTTTTGTGAAAACGGGGGTATGTTTCTTCGCAGCATTTTCAGCATTCTTCTAGGATCCAGAAGGAACAAGAGGCAAAGGTGGAATGCTCTGTGAAGAGGTGATCGTCGACATGGAGCTTGAAGTGTTCTTCGCATGAGAAGCCATGTGGTTGAAGGTAATGAACAGAAATGAATGAAATGAACAAGATTTTTCAAGAATGAAACACCGATTGCCCCACGGTGGGCGCCAAACTGTTTTGGTCAAAAATCACACAAGGATAATGTAACCAAATCTGATTTTTGTGAGGTATGATGCTTGGTTAATTGATCAAATATGAGAACAACAAATAAATGAAATGGATGATGAACACAAGGATTTGTACGAGGAAAAAGCCCTTGATCATTGAATGATCTCCGGCATAAAAAACCTTGGGTGATGGAAACTACCAATCACCAACTATATTAGATAAATAAAGTTTACAACTTGGGATGATAACAAGCTTGGTACAATGATTAATAGTGTGTAAGTGTATAATCGCCAAGTGAATGCAGAGAGTTCGAGAGCGTTGTGTATGTGTGTTGCTATATTTTTAAATCAAGCTTGTATCCCCTTTCAAATTAGAAACTATCTAGGCTAACAAACTATCTGAAAATGGTGCTAGCTTCCCACGATCATCACAAGGGTCATGGAGGTCATGCATGTGCAAAAATACCAAGCATATTCCCCAAGAATCTCGGTTGGACCAAGTCTCATTCGAATAGACCTACAAAACACGTTAAAACATGATGGAAACAATTGTTAGTTTAGGATAATAATGAGGATCCTCGATCCTTATCATTGCAGCATCTTCTGAGGATCCTTAATTCAAACTGAACTGAGGATCCGTGATCCAAGCTACAGTTGAGGATCCGTGATCCATAAGTTATAAAATTCTATCCCTAACAGTTGTCATTCAAGTTTTTAAAAGATTAGCCCGGCTCTGCCGTGAAGCGAGGGTGTAACCCACTAGTTTCAGTTGATTACTAAAATACCAGATCTTTTATATCAATAATTGATGTAAGATCAAGCGCCATGTTATGTTTTCTTGGTTTTCTTATAATGTAGGGTTTTCTCATTCTCATGAACAATTCCTTCATACAAATACACGCGCGCACACACACATATATATGTGTATATGTATAACACCCACGCACCTAATTTACTACCATATTTTATAAACCTTTTATCATACATTGTGTATTTTTTGTAAATATATACATTTACTAGATTATTTAAGAGCTAATTATAAAAGACACATATTTTTATATATACATAATGCATTCGTACCTATTACTTCAACTATCATATCTTCATAAAGGTTTCCATTTATCATTAAATATGTGTACTAAGAATATGTATATGTGAATTACATATCGAAGTTTCTAAATTATCATTCTGAATTACACTTGACAGCATGATCGTGAAAATATTGAAAACATCAATAAGACTAGCATCCAACAATCTCGGATATTGAGGCATCTTTTCCGGAAGAGTGAGAAGATCTTTGATTATGGCTTCCTGAGCCACTTGTTGTAGCTGAGGCACTATGTATGAAATAAGCCGGCTCAGATGGTAGTTGAATAGTAAGAGACGAGCTGTTAAGCATAAGAACAACCGAAGCCATGGTTGGTCTATCAGCTGCATTATTTTGAACACAAAGTAAAGCAATGTGGATGGCTCTCATGATTTCTTGTAATGAATTGGATTCCACCATCAAAGCGGGATCTATCATATATGTGGCAGTTTCATATCTCCAACTTTTCCATGCCTATAGGATATCGAGTAGATAGATTATTAGCACGAGGATGCAACTTACATGTATAATGTTATTCACTTAACACTTACATAGCTAAGAAGGAATTCAGTTCTCTCCTCAATCTTAAAGTATTGATTCTTTTGACCCGTTATTATTTCAAGCACTAATACTCCAAAGCTGAAAACATCTGATTTCACTGAAAACTGGCCGTGCATGACATATTCTGGAGGCATATAACCACTACAGAGTGGTATTGAGAGAAAGAATTAGGAGATAATGAATGGAAATTTTTGTGATAGACACAAAGAGTGGTATCCAAATGTGATGTACTTACTAAGTTCCAACAACACGACCTGTACATCCATGAGTTTCTTGGAGGTTAAACAACCTTGCCATGCCAAAATCTGCAATTTTTGGGTTCATTTCTTCATCTAATAAAACATTACTAGCTTTCATATCACGATGGATTATCCTCAAACGTGAGTCTTCCTGAAGGTAAAGAAGGCCACGAGCAACCCCTTTTATAATGTGGTTACGTTTGTTCCAGTCAAGCAATGCACCCTTAGTTGGATCTACAATAAAATTCCAACATATTAGAAAGAAAAGTTTTGTCAATAATAATAATAGGTAGTAGTAGTTTCAAACAACAAGATGTGCAGCAACAAAATCATTTTATACACCTCTAACATATTATACAATTATACATTACATTTGCGGTCGTATTTTATGTTGATTTTAGTGGTGTACTCTTGAATCTGTATTGAAAAGACATTACCAAATATAAAATGATCAAGGCTTGCATTTGGCATGAACTCGTATATAAGAAGCCTTTCGGTTCCTTCTAAGCTAAAACCAAGGAACCTAACCAAATTACGATGTTGTAGCTTTGCAACAAGCATAACCTCGTTCTTGAATTCGATTTCACCTTGCCCGGAATTCTCTGCGAGTCTCTTCACATCTATTTCTTGTCCATTTTGAAAATTACCCTATCGTTCCAAATTTCGAGTAAATTTAAGGTTCTGATTTTTGGTATAAAAGTGATCTAAATAACAATTCTATTATCTTTATTACCTTGTACACCGGGCCAAATCCACCCTCTCCAAGCTTATTGCTTTCAGAAAAGTCATTGGTAGCTGTTTTTATTGTTCCAAAGTCAAATTGTAGTGATTGAATGGTGCTTATGTCCATAGTGTTTGCATCTAGTTCATGAAGAAAGAAAATGATTATTAGAAGAAAGATATATATTTTTTTCCTTTAAATATGTGAAGACGCATTTGTTCGATATTAAGACTTCGATAATACTAGCATATGTTGTTTCTTCCAAAAGTCTACTATTTATGCTCACTCGTGGAAACTTGACATAATTTAACCTGATCAAATATATTGATGATTATATTGAGATTGAGAATCGAGTTGTAGCCCAATAAAGCATATGAAAATTATAGTCATTCTCCCTTTTTATGTAAGAATCATGTTTGTTTTTAGGACTAGAGGCAAATGTAATGGTTAAAACTTATAAAATCTTCTTAAAAGTTGATATTTTTGCTTCAAAAATAATTTTACTACCAAATATTGCAGGACATGATGTGTGATATTAACTAATTAAGGTACCCTTAAAAACTTAATCTCACCTTTCTTGACAAGATTTTTCTTCCTCCTCAGTACCAGAAAAATGCAGATGGAAGCAATGACTATTGCACTAATAAATGGGATAATGACAAACATTACGATCCGGCTCGAGCTCTTTGTTTTTCCTGCGCAAATAGGCATGATATAGAATAAGGAAAACTAATTAAAAATACAATTAATTAACTCAAATAAGATTTGGACTAAACTCTTAATTTAGTGTATGTGGTTTGATACAAATATCCATTTTCATTCAAAAGCTTAATTTTCGTATCAATTCCAGTCTAGTGCACTAACTTCATCTAATTTTTCGTTAACTTTGTTTCTAAAATACCCTTGTATATATAAAATACAAAAATAATATATAAAATACCAAAACCCCATATTATTAAACCAAAAATTTCTCTATTCTATGAAGAAAACCCCCAAATCATTTTGTTTGTAATTATGGTTGCAGTTGTTGCTTGAATAAAGAGATTTGAAAATGAAATGACAGATTTCGCCAGTAGTGAGTTTTAATTATGGTATTAATATGCTACTAACACGGGTATTACAGTTTTTACACAAACTTAACATCATAAATTGAATAGGGTTAGTTAATTATAGTGTATCTGATACGAAAATCAAACTCTTATAGAAAAAAATATTTTTGACTTAAATTGATATTTATGTAAGACTACACGAGTTTACTCTAAGATTTATGGAGAATAAGAAAAAACTGAATATTGTGGCACCATTACTCAACTTGAATAACCAATCAAAGAAAAACTAGAAACTGATTGTATTCGTATATGAGATGAGTGATGTATCAAGAATCGAATTCGTATATTTGATTTTGAGAAGAAAAACAGTACCAAAGAAAAACTAGAAACTGATCGTATATCCTCTTTGTTCTTGTTCGGGTTTTTTAAGGCACCCACCAACCAATTATGAAAGTTCTAGGGCCAAGTTTAAAACGTAAATTGCTATTTCAATTAGCAATAATGGATTTTAATAATCCAAACTATTAGTCATTGGCCGATAATAGTCTCAACTTCAAAAATAACCAGTGGTGGTCCCACTTTTTCACATATTGTAAACTAATGGACCTTTACTAACACAACCTTAATTTCTTTTTGTCCTCTTATTGTTTTCGGTTTAGTAAAGGTTCATTTGTTTACAATATATGAAAAAGTGGGACCACCACTGTTTATTTTTTAAGTTGGGACCGTTGCCAGCCAATGGCTAATAGTTAGGATTATTAAAATCCATTATTCCTTTCAGTTAATATGTGATCAAGGCCTAACACCCAAAGACATGTAACATATATATATATATATATATATATCTACACACACACACATATATGTATGTATGTATGTATGTATGTATGTATGTATGTATGTATGTATGTATGTATGTATGTATGTATGTATAGGCCTAACATCAAAAAAATAGCACTAATTTTAACGTTATTTTACTAATATCGTGAAAATAACGTTAAAAGCGGCGGGTGGTTAATCATGAATCATGTGGTAGCGTTGATAGCCGAAAGATAAACGGGTACATCCACTAATCGACATTTGTCTCGATTGTTGAGAGTTATGTGCTTTATGTCCAAGGCTTGATGCAAAACTACTATCGAGCCGGGGATCTCAATGGAAACAGTCTCTCTATTTCTACGGGGTAGAGGTAAGGTTGTCTACATCTTACCCTCCTCAGACCCTACCTTAGCTTTGCTATTGGTGGGATTTGCTGAGTATGATGATGATGATAATGATAATGATGATATATGTATAGGGTAGGGATCCTAAGAGAAGTCCACTATATTTGATAAATTTAAGAAGCATTCTGAACCACACATTTCCCTAAGCTTTTCGTAATATATACATATGTCTAGTTTAAAGTGACTATATACATATATGAATATTGTCAAATCTTGAATTATACACATATGTATATAGTCAATTTAAACTACACATATGTGTATATTACGAAAAGATTAAGGAAAATATGTGGTCCAGAATGATTCTCAAGTTTCTCTATATATATATAGACACACATACACACACGGACAAAATACCTAGAAAACTCTATTGAGTTAAAGAAAACTTTGAAAACTCAATCTCCACCATTCATCAAAAAAATCTATGGTTGAGGTTGGATGTTACATAAAGTAGTTTTTCTGACCATGTAACATACTAACAAAAAGTACACGTAACAGCTTTTGCTTTTTCACTTTTCTATTTGACACAAAAAGTGTAACAGCTTTTGTCTGTTACACTAATTTTTTTCTATTAAACATGTAATATATTTTTTGACATGCCCTAAACAATGAAAACTCGTAAAAACAAAGTTCGACAATGTTACACTTCGTAAACCCTGCAAAAATATATTGTTGAAAACAAAAAACAAGTGTAACATGTAATGTTACATTTATGTAACGGATGAAAAAGGTGTAACATTTACTCTTTATCTCTTATAACAAAGGCTGTTACATGTCAGAATTTTGAAAAAGATGTAACATGTGGCAAAATGTGGTCCATCCATAGAGTTTCTTGAGTTTTTTTTTTAATCAAAAGGGTGTATCCCATATATATATATATATATATATATATATATATACATATATATATATATATATATGTATATATATGTATGTATATATATATATGTATATATATATGTAGTATCTTATACAAAATTTAACTAAAATGCTTACCCCGATAAACACCTCAAATATTATTAGAATCAAACGAACATGCACTCCCTCATCTCCTGACTTACCTAACTACAAATAATATCGATAACACTAAATTATCAACAATAAGTTTTCTCAATCTAATAATCATTTGGGAGTGACAAATAATTGTTTGTGTTTCTTTGATATCAATTCACCACTTGAATTGGTATCAAAGCAAGCAAAACTGGGAATCAAATATGAGTTTTCGATCAAGCCAATCAAAGGGCTTGAGTCGACGGTTGAAGACCTGATCGGACGAGAGATCAGGTTAACAGAAATCTGATAACCGACTGTTCGATTTTCTACAACCGGGAAGTAGTAGAAGACCGATTAGTTTTATGATCAAAACTTGTTTCTGTGGTTTGAGCATTCATCAAAGGATAAGATCACGTGACCAAGTAAACTAGAAAGTTCTGAACCAGTCACAACCGGTACCTCGCTTACTCATTGTTCAAGAAATAAGAAGATGATGGCTAATGGGATTGTACCAAATCCACCCATGCAATTTAACTTATACACATCACCGCGCCAATGCCCCATGTTAATAATGGTCAACTATATAGTTAGAGGCCAACATGGTATAGCCAAGTTGGTCAAGGGTTTTCCACTAGGTGGTTTCCTCTTAGGGAGGTCTCAGATTCGATTCCTATGAAGTGCAAATTATGTAAATATGGCAGAACACCTCTGGGAAGGATTCGAACTTAGGGTGACGGGTATGCACAACATATACTAGCCCTTTGTAGTAAGCTGGAAATCCAGTTGATCTACCGTTAAAAAAAAAACTTTACAGTTAGAGAGATGCAAATTCGTGATATTTTTTAAGGTTTATGGCATGTGCGGGATGCAAGTAAACGGATGAGGGCGAATGTGAAAAACAATTAACATGGTGATCAGCTTGTTATTCCATTCAATACCATAAGATCAGATATTGCAAGGCAGCTGTCTTAACATGTCTAAGGTGATGTGAGAGACAATTAAAGCCCATCACGAGATATGATACATGAAGCAAGGCTTCAAACTCTTTTTTTGAACAGCTAATTTCTTTTAATCCGTCTGTCGTCTATAGTACTTGAACCCAAGACCTCTCCCTCCCAAACCCAGGTGTTTGAAGGCTTTGCCTTTGCCAACGGACCACCACCCCATTGATCAAGGCTTCAAACTCTTATGGCGGAATTTTAGTGGATGAACTTTCAAGCAAGTTATCAGGGTTCTTTTCAAAGGCAACGACTCTCGGAACCATAACTGAAGAATCGAGGATGGTATGAAAGTTCCTAAACGGGTTACCAAATCGTTTCATTCATTTGGTAGAATTGATGGAACAATGATGAAACACTGGTTAACACCGAGGTGAAACTAGCTTGTTCGTCTCTTTAGTGGGGTTCAATCTCCTCTGTCACTCACCAAATGACGGGTCCTGCAAAACAGCAACACCGTTAGCTTGTTAAGAGGGGAATATGGGGGTTTCCCTCCTAACCGGGCTCCGGCGTGAGAATAAGTTCTGTTCTGAGGAGATAAAACAGTGTGTGTTAAGAGTGAGAGAGTGGAGAATAGAATGAATCAACCTGAATGATGAAGGGTCCTATTTATAGCCAGAGGGTGAGATAGGGAGGAGCGACCTAGCCAGCTGCTATGGGGCGCTAGCTGTCCGACCAAGGGGAATATCCTCTTGGTCTCCTGTGCTGTGGTCAGGATAGTGGTACACGTGGCGCGCCCATATTCGTCCACGCTGGAAACATCGTACTGCTGTTGTCGGTCTGCTCCTTGATTTGCTGCAGGCCTACATGGCGCTTGATGAGTGGTGGCACGTATCGTCTTTTATGTCGGAATGAGCATCTTTGGTGCCACCTTGACGTCTTCCAGAAGCTTCTAGATGCTTCTGGATTCACTTGCTGATGCAGGCGCCATGTAGGATTAAAAAAGTGGTGTGGTCCTTGCCATATAGGCAAGGAATTGGGACCATACCTCTTCAAGTCGCCCTAGTCCAGTGTGCCTTCTAGTTGAGTTGATCGTCTAGGAGGGATTCTGGACTTATAAGGGTAGTGGTCGTTGGTTTTGTCAGAATACGTGTTATTTTGCACAGTTAATCGTAATAGTAGCATCGCGCGTGGCGTGTTGGTAACTTTGCAAAGTTAAGCCGACTGGACGCGTGGCGCGTGGTGAATTGATGGCTTTGTGAAGTTGAACCAACTGGGCGCGTGGTGCACGCTGTGTTGATGACTTTCTAAAGTTGAGCCAACTTGACGTGTGGCGCATGGCGTATTGGTAACTTGTAAAGTTTGATCCAAGTGGGCGCATGGCGCACGGTGTGTTGGTAACTTTTAAAGTTGAGCCAAGTGGGCGCATAGCGCACTGTGTGTTGGTAACTTGTAAAGTTGAGCCAACTGGACGTGTGGCGCATGGCGTATTGGTGTTTCCTTCTGAAGGAAGTTTCTGTACTTTGGACAAAGAGAATTGATGTGACCGTCTGATGTCCCTGTCTTGTCTGAGGTGAACAGTCGCCTTTTCAGTGGTGTCAGTTACTTTTTCTCGCTTTGTCAGATGCGTGCCGCCCACGCTCCCGGAAAAAGAGGTGACGGTTTCTCTTTCTGCTGACGTGTCTTCTCCCCGTTGGGTGACCTTCTTAATTCCTGACGGTCCACTACCCATCGCATTAAATGCGATGGGTATAAATATACGTCGGTTTCCTTTGTTTTTTCACTTTTCAAAATTTGAACTCCGGTTTCCTCTCCAATTCCTTTATCTTGCTTCCCTTTTTTTCTTGAGTTTCTTCATCTTATCTTTCTTATCTTCTTTCGATATGTCTGGAGCAAGTCCTTCATCGAAGAAAAGGAGGAACAAGGGTAAGAATCATCCGGGCCCTGACCAGACGACTATAAATTGGAAAGAGGAAGAGTTCCAGAACTTGGTGAGAGAGATGGGTTTCCTCCCTGAGTGCGGTGCCCAGTTTCCGACTGCCGGTTCTACTGCTATGGATGCACCTCCTGGTTACATTACGTTGTATGCTGCTTTTTTTCGGGAGGGTAACTTCAGACTCCCAATGACCAGGTTTACGGCTAAGGTGCTGAGAAATTAAGGGCTCCATATCTCGCAAATCAATGCTATTGGGCTTCCTCGTGTCACCCACTTTGAGTTTATATGTAGAGCCAACCGTGTTGACCCAACTTTTGAAATGTTTAACGTGTTTTACACCGTGACTTACACCAGCGGTTTCTATTCTTTTAATTCCCGGACCGGTGGTGTTGTCCCCTGTTGTTCTACTCCTCTGAAAAGCTTACATGATTGGAAGCAAAAGTTTTTCTACATTCGCCGTGGTGTTATCCCGGTAGACATGCATTATCGGGCAGGAAGTGAGGGGATCCCTAAGGTGAATGTTGTTGCGGATTTTGCTGAACAAGCATGGTACAAGAAGGTGACTCACAAGGCTACTGCTATTTCTCAGCTTGAGGAGATGGCATTGGTAGGTGCTGGTATGAGTATGTTATGGGTCCCGAAGCGTGCTTTGGGAGTGCCGGTTTATGGTTATCAAGGCAAACGTATGTAATTTTGTTGTTTTTGTGATCTTGTGTGTACTCTTCTGATTTCGTTGTGTTCTTATTTATGCCTTTGCATTGTCGCAGTTGGATATAGTTTACTGAATGCTCTTGACCCGAAGGCCGGTGGAGCGATGGTTGAGGCTGTTCAGGAGGATGGGAAACCGACATGGTTGGACCAGATCCGCAACCGTTTCTTGCACCCGACTAATGAAAGTTTTACCACCTACGCCAACACTGTTTTAGGTGAAGATAATAAAGATGATATTATTGGTCCTACTCGAGAGGAAGTTATTGTTTTCTCAAGTGAAGGGTCGGATAGATCTCTTGAAGGGCTAACTTCTCGTTCCCCGCGTGCAGGTCCGGTGCAGGGGGTTGCACATGAGCCTGTGAATGAACCCGTTGATGATGATGTGGAGATTCCGGTTGAAACTGCTGACCAGTTGGGAACAAAGAAGAAAACAATGGCTGACCAGCCAGAGGGGAAGGAGAAGAGGGCTGAGGAAAAAATCACTGAAACTCCTCGTAAGCGACCCTCTAGTCTTCCTGTCCTAGATTACGTTGTTGTTTCTGATACATTGTCTGGTTTAGGGGCCGGAGAAGGGCGTCGTGGATCTGACCCTGATGACAGCGTTACTCTGACGGAGATGATGAAAAAGAAACTTCTTGAGGATAAGAAACGGAAACTTGATGAGCAGGCTGCTGCTATGCTTGCTTCAAAAAAAACCAAACTTCAAAAGGAGGCTCCTCCTGCACCCTCGGAGTCTGAAATTGACATGGGTGTTTTTAATGCACAGGCAGGAAATCTGTTGGAGGAAATATTCAAGGCCTCTGCTCCTCCAGGTAGAAACTTTGCTGTCGTAAACCTTGTTATTTGGCTTTTGGAATAATGTTTTTGACTATCATGATTGTCTTAGTGGTAGGTGTAAAGTCAGGGAAGATTCCCCGGAAGTTTGATGTTTCGAAGATTACTCCTCCCCAATCTCCTCCGTCTAGGACGTTTGACATGTCTCCTCCGCGTGACGAATTGGGTGAGAAGAAAAAACAAGACGATGTGAATGTTGAACACGTTGGCGAGGGTGGTGGTGATGTTCATGTTGCTGGCGGAGATGGCCGAGGCAAGGGCATTGAGGACGAAGCACAGTCACGTGAGACTATGCCTCGTCAAACTATTTATACCAAGCGTCCACCAGGCGGTGGCGGTGGTGCTACTTCCGGTGTGGTCCGGAGTCCACAGTTCGAGAATGTCCGTGCTGATTCCTGGGATACCCACAACTCAGCGTGTGATGATTTGCCGCACGCTCCTCGCTGGAAAATGACCCAGGGTTCCCGGATGGATCAGCTTGATAACTGTCATGAATTCTTCTCTTTGTCTCTCCCCCCTGCTGAGAGGCTATTCCAGAAAAGGCGCAACCGGTTTGCCTTGCTAGACGATCATGCTCGTGCCGGGGTTAACTATTTTGCCACCTCTCAAGAGATTGTTCGCGAGTGGAAACTGATGGGGGAGGAGACAGTTGAGTTTGAAGATGAGAAGAAGGCATTTGCGGAAGAGAGAGAGAAGTTTAATTCTGAGCAGAAAGGTTTGTTGTGGAGGGTTGCAGATGCTGAAAATAAACTTGCTCAAGAGAAAGAGGCTAACTCCCAGAAGCAGAAGGATTGGGAGGTTTCTTGTGAGCGTACCAACAAGGAATTGCGAGCCCAGCGTGATACGATTGTGAATTTATCGGCTGAAAAGAGGAAAATTAGTGATGAGGCTGAGCAGGAGCGTGCTGCGGCTCAAAAAAGGGAAGAAGAATAACTCCAACGCATTGCTAAGCTGGAGGAGCTTGCTGAGACAAAGGTTGCGGAGAGCGAGGCTTCGGAGATTTTAGCTAAAGAAACGTCTGCCAACTGCAAGTGGTTGCTTGCTTGCTCGTGCAGTACCTCTGGTAATGTCTGCTCTTTGTTTCTTCTTGTATTCTTTGCTGTTTCCCTCATGTGTGTACTGCCTTGTAGATCGCCCAGCGCATTGCCGGTTCTGAAGAATTAGCTAAGTACATATATGAACTTGGGGAAGCTGCGCGTGATCATGGTCGAAAAGAAGGGTATGCGGAAGGAAGGGCTGCAGTTGAATCAAAGGAACCGTTGAAGAATTTTGAATTGTACAAAACTGACTGTGTTGCCTGGTATGCTGAAAAGGGTCAAGAGTTTGAGTCCCTTGAATTTTGGGTTGTCAAAGCCGCCCAAAAATTATCCCGGAAGCCAGATGGCGTTGCCTTATTGAAAAAAGCACTTGGTGAAGACGGGCATGGGGCTGGTGGTACCTGCCCTAGCCATCAAGGTTGAAAAGTTCCGGCCTGCGTGCCGCGTATAGCCTTGGTTGGCCTTGTATTCAGCTTACAATCTCATGAACAATTTTAGGTTTATGTTTTGTGAACAAATTACCTGTGATTGCCTGTGAACAAATTACCTTGCTATTTTGTTTGGTTGTGAATTTTTGCTTATCGTTACAATATGTGCTTGTGTAATTACTTTGATTAGGTATCACGAATGAATAATGGCGCTGACAGGTTGTGTTGTGTTAGTTACAACGTTTATTATGTCATTTGTGTGCGCAGGCTGTTTCGTGAATACGAAGTGATCGAGCTGCAGGTTATTGTGTGGACCCAGCTGTGCTCAGCGTTTGGGGTCTTTACAATGTTTGTTTACCGTGTGTTCGACGCTTTCGTGTTTGTGTGGGCACGAAGTATTTATTAGGCGTTGCTTTGGCTTTGGTTGTGTTTTTGACCTAGCTGTGCACTCGTTTGTGACAAGCCTTGGAGGTCTACAACGTTTCCCAAGGTCGAGCCATGGATGTTTTCGTGTATGCCCGAAGTAATATATGCAGTTGTAACAAAAAAAAATTCTCGTGCGGAAAGATGGCCAAACACTTCTTGTATTAATGCTAAATGTGTTGGCGTGCAGCCATTACAAGTATATGGAAAAAACTTCAGCTGTTTACATGTAGCATTTTCTTAACTGTTGGGCATTCCAAGTTCTTGGAACTTCCTTGTCGTCCAGGGTGCGTAGCTTGTATGCCCCTTTTCCAAGTACTGCATCTACAACATAAGGCCCCTCCCACTTGGGAGCTAGTTTTCCGGGTTTTTCAGCGTTAGACGCCTCATTGTCCCTCAGGACATAATCTCCCAGGTTGAAGGTGCAGATTCGGACCTTGGAGTTGTAATACTTTTCCAGCTTTGTTTTGTATTTGGCTTCATTTATTGCCGCCATCTCTCTCCTTTCTTCTAAGAGGTCGAGGTCCAACCTCCTTTCTTCCTCGTTGTTGATCATATTCATGGAGAGCATTCGTGGTGATGGCAGCCCGATCTCTGCTGGTATCACGGCCTCGGACGCATAAACTAAGCTGAACGGCGTTTCTCCGTTGCTTGTTTTGGGCATCGTCCTATGGGCCCATAATATGCTGGGCAATTCGTCAACCCAGCCTCTTCTTTGTTCTCCCAGTCTTGCTTTGATTCCGTCTTCGATGCTTTTGTTTACGGCTTCTACTTGACCATTACCCTGCGGGTGCGCAACCGATGAGAAGGTGTGCTCTATGTGTAGCTCTTTGAACCATCGCTGAAGATCTTCTGCTGCAAAATTCGTACCGTTATCGGTGATAATTCTCAAAGGCAGCCCAAATATGCAGATTATCTGTTCCCAAATGAAACGCCGTACTACGGTAGATGTGGTTGACGCCAATTCCTTCGCCTCTACCCATTTTGTGAAGTAGTCAACCGCGACTATAATAAATTTCACTGCACCCGGGGCTTCGGGGAAAGGGCCAACCATATCTATTCCCCACTGTTGAAACGGCCATGCCGTTGTTACGGGGATTAATTCGTTCTTGGGGCGCATCGTCTTGGGAGCGTGTCTCTGGCACCCGTAGCATTTTCTCAGAACCTTTACTGCGTCTAGATGCATCCCGGGCCAGTAGTACCCGGCATTCATCACTTTTGCTACCACCGTTCGCGGTCCGGCATGGATGCCGCATATCCCCTCATGCACTTCTCTGATCAAGTAGTTCGCGTCTTCTGGATCGACACATCTCAACAATGGCCCGAGGTTTGATTTTCGGTACAGGATTCCATCAACAATCTGGTAGTGCTCGGCTTTGTATTGAATCTTCCTTGCCTCAGCCTTGTTTTCTGGCAGTATCCCGGACTGAAGATACATGATTATGGGGGTCATCCAGGATGTCGTTCCCAACTGAATAACATTCACTTGCCTTAACGGAACCGATGGGTTGCTCAAGACTTCGATGTGCACATCCTTGGCTAAATGCTTGAAGCTTGTAGATGCTAACTTACTCAGTGTGTCGGCTGGTTTATTCTCACTTCGATTGATGTGATGCACTTTATAAGAACCGAAGTTCTGCAGCAATGCTTTCGCTTGGTCTAGATATAACGCCATTACATCTCCTTTGGCATCATATTGGCCATTAATCTGCCCAGCTACTAACATAGAATCCACATGCGCCTCTATGTGCTTGACTCCCATTTTTATTGCTAACCTCAGACCGGCAAGGAAGGCCTCGTATTCGGCTTCATTATTTGTGCTCTTGAAGTCTAACCGGATGGCATACGTAAATTCATGTTTGTCTGGACTCACCAGTCTAAGCCCTGCGCCTGCGCCATCCTCGTTGGACGCGCCGTCTGTGTACAGTAGCCACGGTTCTTCCGAATGTTGCCTTTCAGCTCTTTCCATTGCCTTGCACTCCCTATCCTTGTCATCAGGCACTTCTGTCATGAAATCGGCCAACACCTGGCCCTTGATTGCTGGTCTTGGTCTGAAAACCACATTATGGCCTCCCAGTTCTATCGCCCATTTTGCTAATCTTCCAGAAATCTCTGGCCTCGCGAGGATGTTGCCGATGTTGTAATTTGTTAAGACATGGATGACGTGATTGGCGAAATATCTGCGCAGCCATCTTGATGCATGAATTAAAGCCAGCACTAGTTTCTCCATTATAGCATACCTCGTCTCTGGATCATTGAGAGTGCGAGACACATAATAAACGGGTGTCTGTATGCCTTGTTGTGACACCTGTGTCACTTCAACCATCCAACAAATGCCAAACCAATGAAATATTGTATTTCTTACTTTGGACTTGTATAAATATGTGTATCTTTTGCACATATCAGCTCGTGTTCGATTTCAAGCTCTAAATCGCTTTCCGGAAGGTTATACGCGCACTGATGCGTAAATATAACCAGTTTAATGCAACGAACACTCTGGAATAGTGAAATAGGCTTAACATACCTTAAATAACCTTTACATAACTTAGAAATAAGTTTCGAAGGCTTTGGTGTGGCAAAAACAAGTTAATTCGACTACAGGGACTAAACTTGACAAACTGCGAAAGTATGCCAATTTGAACTGTAACAGACATTCCGGAACATGACCATAAGTTAAACATACCATAAATATCCTTTAAATAGCTTAGAAATAGGCTTTGAGGGGTTCGGTGTGCTAAAATAAACTTTTGGCTCATTCAGGGACTAAAAGTGTCAAAAAGTGCACAAGTTTGCACTTTCACGCATAACTCACGTTCTGACTACATCTGGACATCCAAAAATTTATGTAAGCACTAAAATATTTTATTTTAGTGTTTGGCATAAGAAAAATCCATTCGTCGCGTCATTTGGATCGTTTTTCGCGCTTATGCGCATTCCGTCGTAATTAACCGAACATCGCGATCGTACGGCTAAACGAACCGACATCCGTGTTGTTTCCAAGCATATTTCATGTTCCCTATGCCTTAACATCATTGTGAAGCTTGAAATTGGGTTTGACGGGTGTTAGAAGTGCCGTTACGCAACGAAACAAGGTGCAGGGGCCTGTTCTGCCACTTTTGAAAACTTCAGACCTGCAAGGCCCTTGCGCACCGTAACAAATATTTTGTTACGGTGCGCAAGCAGTGTCCAGATGCAGCAAAACGATTTTGGCTGCTGTTATCTGCCTCTAAACATTCCCCAAAGGTCAAGTGCCACTTGTTAAACTCTTGTGCTGGCCAAAATCAGTTACCATAACATCTTGACAAGTGTACGGGCTAGATCATTCCCTCTTTTCCAAGAAACAATCCTAACGGTGAACCGAAAACTATAAATACCCATCACATTCTCATTCATTTCTCACTAGAATATGATCAATTGTGCTCTAAGTTGAAACCTTTGTTTCATGCCTGAGCTATTTTGATCTAGATTAGCATTCGGGGACCCTTCGTAAGTGTTCCTTCGTTCTATTATTGCTTTTCGAGTCCGAAAGTCAAACTTTGTTTGACTTTCTGCATTGACCAGTTTATGGTCGATGCGAAGTTCGTTTGAACTTCATAACGTGAGCGTGATCACGATGGTTATAGTCCCTAGTGACTATACCTACTGATTACCACGTTATCTAGGCTCAGTGACGAGCCGTAGTTTCGGTCAGAATACGTATTCTTGCGTATTTTGTAACCAAACTACTTATGGGTATCAAAACCATTTGTTTTGCTACCAAACCTGTTTTCTAAACTTAGGTAAGCATGTTTCAACATGCTTAGCTCGTCACTTTTAGTTTAGTGCTTATTTAGGGTCGTAAGGTAAGCGATCTAAACAATCGCTTATACTTTCGAACCCGACCCGTTTGGTCGATCATTAGGATCCGACCAAGCACATTAGGTGACCATAGCATATAGGGAATAACCTTCCAAGGTTATACCTTATGGTCGCTTCGTTTAAGTAGTTGTATGATAGGTAGTTTATATGCCTTAGGTAAATTACCAAAATGCCCTTTTGACGCCCAAATTTTATTTTAAGCATATTTAACATAAATTTTGACATCTAAACTGATTTGACAACCATACTAGACATGTTAAGGCATATAACACTTGTCATAGGACTAGTTAGACGTTCCGAACGCGTTTCACGCGAACGACGCGTTAAAGTAGCATAAGCTACCTAAACGGGCTGTAATGGGTCGTAAGCACTTATGTTAAGTTTCATTTAGTATGTAGGCTTTGTTGAACCATATTACACGAGTCTCCATACTCGTTTGGTTTACGAACCCTCATCCTATCCGATCTCCCGATTTAAGTCCTGTTTATTTATATAGTTTTAGATTGCCGACTGATTCCGTGCTCCCTCTAGCTTTGTTTGGATGTTGTTCAAGACCTCCAAGCATTCCCAGGCGAGTACATTATTCCCCTCTTTTACTGTTTTCAACTGTTTTGGGGTGACTCATATGTGCTAAATATCTTAACAATGATTTCAAGAACGATTACAATGGTTTCAAAAACAATTACAATGTGGTTTCAAGAACGATAACAATGGTTTCAAGAACGATTACAATGGTTTCAAAAACAATTACAATGTGGTTTCAAGAACGATAACAATGGTTTCAAGAACGATTACAATGGTTTCAAAAACAATTACAATGGTTTCAAAAACAATTACAATGTGGTTTCAAGAACAATTACAATGGTTTCAAGAACGATTTCAATAAAGTGAACAAACTTGTTGGTTGTAGTTACATAACCAATGACATTCATTAGCAATGATCAAGCCGACCAGTATTAGGTTATGGTACCATAGGATCTGACAAATCCCGTTGTTCTCTATACCCATGGTTATGTGTGGGTATTTTGGGTAACGACTGTATCTGTAATTATTAATTTACCCTTTGGTAAGGGTTTGTTAAGAACGAGAACGAGAACGAGTTGGAACGATGAACGAGTCAAGAAGGTTTGAATGTTATTAGAAAATCGACCATAAAGTAGTTTCACAATTAAAACAAGAACGATTTGAACGATTAAATCAACAAGAACGATTTGAACGATTTCACCAAAATGTTTTAACGATTGGGTAAACATTTGGACATAATTTACATTTGATTATGCATTTCCACGAAACATAGTATTGATTTAAACCAAGTTTTACATCAATACTTTGTTTTGTGCGTTTCACCTATGGTTTAGTTGATGCATTTCACTAGCCATACATATCATATTGGTTACACATTACATGGTTTACATTTAACACAGACACTTTTGACCTTGGTTATACATAACATGATTTACATCTTAACATAAACATTTTGGTATATTATTCAATACATTTGGCAATTGGTTTAAACATAGACATCTTACATTGGTGGTTTGGTTTGATTAAGTGATTAAGTAACGATGCGTGTGTATTATGATACAAGCATGGTGGATACGCCGCTGGTACTTCCTATATATAAGTGTTTGTATGGTATTACATATCGTAGCGTTATTTAAATCATTTCAGTTTGAGATATATAACATTTTATACAAATAACATACTTTTCACAAGACATTGATTTACAAACAACTTATCTTATACAAACTCATTTTACAATGGTTATTCATTTAACCATACATTATTCTCTTATTTATACATATCATCTGAACTTATTATTTTTCAAATGATTTACAAAGAAAAAGCAAATTACAAGGTTCATGACTAAACATTTTCTTAAACAGAAGTCATGAATCTTATTTTCACAAAACCTATGTACTCGCCAGCATTTCTTTGCTGACCTCGTTTTCACATATGTTTCAGGTATTGTTGAATGATATCGATTGATAGGATGCATGCTCACATAGGACTGGACAAGGCCTTAGTGACTCAATAACAATGATAGACTATGTTTAAATTATGTATTTAGATTTCGAGACGATGTAATTATTCAATGTTTAATAAAACGAAATACTTTTTGGTATCCATGGTTATGAAACATTAATTCTGTTACAACACTCCCCGACGTTTCCGCCACGTTTTGTATGTTACACGTGGTCGGGGTGTGAAAGAAAAGATGGTATCAGAGCCAATGGTTATAGGGAATTAGGTTATTAGTAATGCTTTGACCTAGTCTATAACCTTTCTAGGACCCTAACGCGAGTTTACTTGCGTTTAGTCATAAAACAATACCGTCACCTATCCTTAGGCGACGACCACAACAAGAACATAAATTTCAAAACCGCTTTGAAAACTAATCATCTGTTCTAGGATGATTGATTACAAGGTTTTGAACCCTCTATTGTAAGGTTTTGAACCCTCTGTTATATGGTTTTGAACCCCTTTGAATTTTTAAAATCTCGACAAGGTTTTGGGTTTTAAATAATGTGAACACGTGCAAACTGGAAGGGTGAATGCCTGTATTCTGGGTTTTCTGTCTAGGCAAGCACTTTGTATACATCTCATCAGACGCGAGACCAGTTGTGCTTACCTGGGAATTCTTGGGATGAGTGTTCACTTATAGGCGAGCATGTCTTCGCGATACATTATTTTTGACTCATTTACTTTGATTAGTCACTGTGTGTCGGTTGTTGCTTTGTAGTAACAAACAAATGACCACTATCCTTGCTTTCATCAGATTTGTTTCATCTCATTCTTTTCGTCTAATTCTCTCACTCGTTTCCTTTCATGTTTCCTCTTTTAGAATGCCTCCTCGATGCGAAAGCCAGATAGCGACTGCCGAATTGGCAGAAATCATTGCGCAGCAAATGGCTGCTCAATTCCCAAACCTCTTTGCTCAATGGAACCAAGCCAACAACAACAACAATGTTACATGCAAATACAAGGATTTTAACCAGGCCAAACCACTCAAGTTTAGTGGTTCTGAAGGAGCGACTGGGCTTCTTCAATGGTTCGAGAGCATTGAGAACACTTTCCGCCACGTGCAGTGTCCTGACAATCGCTAGGTCGAGTTTTCTTCGAGTGTGTTTCAGAAGAGGGCTCTCACATGGTGGAACGGGGTTATGATGGATTGTGGTGCAGAAGTTGCTCTAGCACAGACATGGGCTGAACTTAGGACCCTTATGATGAGGGAATTCTGTCCTCGTCATGAGCAGCGAGCTTTGGAGAAGGAATTTGATGAGTTGAAGCAAGATAGTGGTGAGCACAGGGCGTATACTGATAGGTTTGAGGAGTTGAGTCTGCTTTGCCCGACAATGGTTACCCCACTCGACAAGGCTATCGAAAGGTACATCGACGGCCTACATGACTCGGTACAAGACATCCTTACTGGTAGTAGCCCTACCACACTCCGTCAGGCGATCGAGTTAGCTGCGACATTGACTGAGTCGTAGATTCGGAAGAATAAGTTACACAGAAAGGGTGACAAGGGTAAGAAGCAGGGATCTGACAAGGAGGATAGCAAGAAAGGTCAAAACAAGAAGGGTAAGGAAGGTGAGACGTCAAAGAAATCAAGAAAGCGAAAGGGTGTTCAGAACTTTGCTGTTACATCACAGACTGCTCAGAACCCGCGGAACCCACCAGCTCAGCCACCTGCAAAGAAAGCATATGCCGGTACCGCACCTCATTGTGCACGCTGCAACGGTCATCACGCGGTACAACAAGCTTGCTGGCAATGCACGACGTGTGGTAAACTTGGGCATTTGGCCAATGTTTGTCGTTTGGGACAAAATCAGGCTGCTCAGGTTCAAGCTCCGGTTCAAGGGAATGCTGCGAGATTCCCACTGGGGTCATGTTTCAACTGCGGAGAGATTGGTCACTTCCGCCACAACTGTCCGAGACTGGTGAATGTAAATGCTAACGCAAACCCAAATGCGAACGTCAACGTCAATGTGGATCCAGCACGTGGTCGAGTGTTTAACATCAATGAGGCACTTAATGATGAAGGAGTGAACAATTAGCATTTTGTATTTCCTCTGGTTGTTATCTTGTAACATTTAAAGACAATGCGGTTGTTATATAAATAAAAATTTGTGGTTTTATTTTTTAACTAATGCAATTGTATGAATGTTTGATCCAACCTTATGATGTCAACACAAAGACAAAACTACTCGTGTGGTTCTGTCATTTTTATGATCACTTGTGATCTCCCTAAGAACCTCAAACACTTGTTTCTTTTAAATCTAAAGTATCTTATCGTCTTGCACCGTTCGAGATGCAAGAATTATCAAAACAGCTTCAAGAGTTGTCTGATAAAGGATTCATCAGTCCAAACTTTTCACCTTGGAGAAACTCCTGTCCTCTTTGTGAAAAGAAAAAAAATGGATCTTTTCGAATGTATATCGATTAACGTAAGCCTAGTAAGCTTACCATCAAAAATCGATATCCCCTACCTTAAATCAACGATTTCTCCGATCAACTGCATAGCGTTTCATGCTTTTCCAAGATCGATTTGCGTTTTGGGTATCATCAACTTTGTATTCTCGAAGAAGATATTCCCAAAACGGCTTTCTGCACGAAGTATGGCCATTACGAGTTTACAGTCATGCCTTTTGGTTTGACAAATGCTCCAGCCATCTACATGGACTTAATAAATAGAGTCTGCAAGTCTTATTTGGATCAGTTCGTCATTGTTGTTATTGATGACATCTTGATCTATTCATGTCCCGAGCCGATAACGATCAACACCTTCATTGACACTGGAACCCTTAAAGAAGGAACAAACTTTTCGCTAAATCCTCCAAGAGGAAATTTTGGCTTAAAGAAGTTCAGTTTTTGGGTCATGTAGTCAACAAGCAGGGTATTCATATGGATTCATCCAAATTGCTGCAATTAAGGATTTGATTCCTTGTATGCTTTAAATACCCGTGTCCAAAGATAACAAATTTAAAGGTCAATTTAAACAATAATGCGAGTGTGCGATTATGCGATTATGTGTTTATGTGTTCTCCTCAATGTTTTTGTGTGATCCGATTTTCAAATCCTTATAGAATCTTTCATATCTTCATATGAGGGATTCATAGTAGGATATTTAAAAGGTACTACCTTAATCCTTATGGGCTTCTACGTGGTAGTTAAGACCCTTGGGTTATATAGTACCATTCCATGATTCGATGAGAGACCCTTGAGTGGTCTAGTTAAAGATTGATTCAAGATCTGGTTAAGAATGGCATGTGATGATACAGCTGAAAGGACCCTATGGTGGTCCAGTCACACTCATCACAGGTTTGTTCATTTGGTTTTACCCTACACATTATAAAATAGACTGTGTGAACTGTGCAAGGAATTGTCTAATTATGGACGCGTACATAATTATGAAATTTAGTGCACAGAAACCCAGTAAGGTTTATTATGTGTAAGAACCGATAGTGACAACAATAACAAAATGAGAACAATGTAATGGAGGCACGGTGGACGCACCAATGACACTTCATATACTTGTATATAAGTGTCCCTCTTACATTGCAAGCATAATGTTATTAAGGTTACTAGAAGTTCAGAACCCTAACCAATGTTGTTCGATCTTTTCAACTTCATGTTTTAAACTCTCACAAGTTTCCTCTAAATAAATTTCGGGACGAAATTTCCTAAAGTAGGGGAGACTGTGACACCTGTGTCACTTCAACCATCCAAAAAATGCCAAACCAATGAAATATTGTATTTCATACTTTGGACTTGTATAAATATGTGTATCTTTTGCACATATCAGCTCTTGTTCGATTTCAAGCTCTAAATCGCTTTCTGGAAGGTTATACGCGCACTGATGCATAAATATAACCAGTTTAATGCAACGAACACTCCGGAATAGTGAAATAGGCTTAACATACCTTAAATAACCTTTACATAACTTAGAAATAAGTTTCGAAGGCTTTGGTGTGGCAAAAACAAGTTAATTCGACTACAGGGACTAAACTTGACAAACTGCGAAAGTATGCCAATTTGAACTGTAACAGACATTCCAGAACATGACCATAAGTTAAACATACCATAAATATCCTTTAAATAGCTTAGAAATAGTCTTTGAGGGGTTCGGTGTGCTAAAATAAACTTTTGGCTCATTCAGGGACTAAAAGTGTCAAAAAGTGCACAAGTTTGCACTTTCACGCATAACTCACGTTCTGACTACATCTGGACATCCAAAAATTTATGTAAGCACTAAAATATTTTATTTTAGTGTTTGACATAAGAAAAATCCATTCGTCGCGTCATTTGGATCGTTTTTCGCGCTTATGCGCATTCCGTCGTAATTAACCGAACATCGCGATCGTACGGCTAAACGAACCGACATCCGTGATGTTTCCAAGAATATTTCATGTTCCCTATGCCTTAACATCATTGTGAAGCTTGAAATTGGGTTTGACGGGTGTTAGAAGTGCCGTTACGCAACGAAACAAGGTGCAGGGGCCTGTTCTGCCACTTTTGAAAACTTCAGACCTGCAAGGCCCTTGCGCACCGTAACAAATATTTTGTTACGGTGCGCAAGCAGTGTCCAGATGCAGCAAATCGATTTTGGCTACTGTTATCTGCCTCTAAACATTCCCCAAAGGTCAAGTGCCACTTGTTAAACTCTTGTGGTGGCCAAAATCAGTTACCATAACATCTTGACAAGTGTACGGGCTAGATCATTCCCTCTTTTCCAAGAAACGATCCTAACGGTGAACCGAAAACTATAAATACCCATCACATTCTCATTCATTTCTCACTAGAATCTGATCAATTGTGCTCTAAGTTGAAACCTTTGTTTCATGCCTGAGCTATTTTGATCTAGATTAGCATTCGGGGACCCTTCGTAAGTGTTCCTTCGTTCTATTATTGCTTTTCGAGTCCGAAAGTCAAACTTTGTTTGACTTTCTGCATTGACCAGTTTATGGTCGATGCGAAGTTCGTTTGAACTTCATAACGTGAGCGTGATCACGATGGTTATAGTCCCTAGTGACTATACCTACTGATTACCACGTTATCTAGGCTCAGTGACGAGCCGTAGTTTCGGTCAGAATATGTATTCTTGCGTATTTTGTAACCAAACTACTTATGGGTATCAAAACTGTTTGTTTTGATACCAAACCTGTTTTCTAAACTTAGTTAAGCATGTTTCAACATGCTTAGCTCGTCACTTTTAGTTTAGTGCTTATTTAGGGTCGTAAGGTAAGCGATCTAAACAATCGCTTATACTTTCGAACCCGACCCGTTTGGTCGATCATTAGGATCCGACCAAGCACATTAGGTGACCATAGCATATAGGGAATAACCTTCCAAGGTTATACCTTATGGTCGCTTCGTTTAAGTAGTTGTATGATAGGTAGTTTATATGCCTTAGGTAAATTACCAAAATGCCCTTTTGACGCCCAAATTTATTTTAAGCATATTTAACATAAATTTTGACATCTAAACTGATTTGACAACCATATTAGACATGTTAAGGCATATAACACTTGTCATAGGACTAGTTAGACGTTCCGAACGCGTTTCACGCGAACGACGCGTTAAAGTAGCATAAGCTACCTAAACGGGCCGTAATGGGTCGTAAGCACTTATGTTAGGTTTCATTTAGTATGTAGGCTTTGTTGAACCATATTACACGAGTCTCCATACTCGTTTGGTTTACGAACCCTCATCCTATCCGATCTCCCGATTTAAGTCCGGTTTATTTATATAGTTTTAGATTGCCGACTGATTCCGTGCTCCCTCTAGCTTTGTTTGGTTGTTGTTCAAGACCTCCAAGCATTCCCAGGCGAGTACATTATTCCCCTCTTTTACTGTTTTCAACTGTTTTGGGGTGACTCATATGTGCTAAATATCTTAACAATGATTTCAAGAACGATTACAATGGTTTCAAAAACAATTACAATGTGGTTTCAAGAACGATAACAATGGTTTCAAGAACGATTACAATGGTTTCAAAAACAATTACAATGTGGTTTCAAGAACGATAACAATGGTTTCAAGAACGATTACAATGGTTTCAAAAACAATTACAATGGTTTCAAAAACAATTACAATGTGGTTTCAAGAACAATTACAATGGTTTCAAGAACGATTTCAATAAAGTGAACAAACTTGTTGGTTGTAGTTACATAACCAATGACATTCATTAGCAATGATCAAGCCGACCAGTATTAGGTTATGGTACCATAGGATCTGACAAATCCCGTTGTTCTCTATACCCATGGTTATGTGTGGGTATTTTGGGTAACGACTGTATCTGTAATTATTAATTTACCCTTTGGTAAGGGTTTGTTAAGAACGAGAACGAGAACGAGTTGGAACGATGAACGAGTCAAGAAGGTTTGAATGTTATTAGAAAATCGACCATAAAGTAGTTTCACAATTAAAACAAGAACGATTTGAACGATTAAATCAACAAGAACGATTTGAACGATTTCACCAAAATGTTTTAACGATTGGGTAAACATTTGGACATAATTTACATTTGATTATGCATTTCCACGAAACATAGTATTGATTTAAACCAAGTTTTACATCAATACTTTGTTTTGTGCGTTTCACCTATGGTTTAGTTGATGCATTTCACTAGCCATACATATCATATTGGTTACACATTACTTGGTTTACATTTGACACAAACACTTTTGACCTTGGTTATACATAACATGATTTACATCTTAACATAAACATTTTGGTATATTATTCAATACATTTGGCAATTGGTTTAAACATAGACATCTTACATTGGTGGTTTGGTTTGATTAAGCGATTAAGTAACCATGCGTGTGTATTATGATACAAGCATGGTGGATACGCCGCTGGTACTTCATATATATAAGTGTTTGTATGGTATTACATATCGTAGCGTTATTTAAATCATTTCAGTTTGAGATATATAACATTTTATACAAATAACATACTTTTCACAAGACATTGATTTACAAACAACTTATCTTATACAAACTCATTTTACAATGGTTATTCATTTAACCATACATTATTCTCTTATTTATACATATCATCTGAACTTATTATTTTTCAAATGATTTACAAAGAAAAAGCAAATTACAAGGTTCATGACTAAACATTTTCTTAAACAGAAGTCATGAATCTTATTTTCACAAAACCTATGTACTCGCCAGCATTTCTTTGCTGACCTCGTTTTCACATATGTTTCAGGTATTGTTGAAAGATATCGATTGATAGGATGCATGCTCACATAGGACTGGACAAGGCCTTAGTGACTCAATAACAATGATAGACTATGTTTAAATTGTGTATTTAGATTTCCAGATGATGTAATTATTCAATGTTTAATAAAACGAAACACTTTTTGGTATCCATGGTTATGAAACATTAATTCTGTTACAACACTCCCCGACGTTTCCGCCACGTTTTGTATGTTACACGTGGTCGGGGTGTGACACTTGTCTTTCTACGAGCAGAACTGCGCCGACTGCCTTGTCAGAAGCTGACAGGTACATCACTAAAGGTTCTCCTTTTACTGGTGCTGTCAGTGTTGGTAACCTTATGAGGTAGTCTTTCATATCACGGAATGCTTTTTCGGCCTCCGGAGTCCATTGGAACTGACTTTTCTTCATGCAGTTTCGGAGTGTCTTGATAAATGGGAAAGATTTGGCAGCGTGATTGGCTAAGAAACGGTTTAGTGCTGCTAACCTTCCGGCCAACTTCTGCATTTCCTTGATCATCGAAGGTGAAGGCATGCGTTTGATTGCTTGTACCTTATCAGGATTTACTTTGAAACCATCTTTTGTGACGATGAAACCCAAGAATTTTCCCTCTTCCATGCCGAAAGAGCATTTCACTGGGTTTAGCTTGATACTTACTCCGCGCAATGTGTCGAACGTTTTTTGGACGTTCATCAGCATCGTATTCTCTTCTTTGCTCATGATGACGAGGTCATCCATATACACTTCGATGTATTTGCCGATAGCATCGTGGAACGTTTCATTCATCAGTCTCTGATAGGTCGCGCCCGCATTCTTTAGACCGAAAGGCATCTTGGTGTAGCAGTATAGCCCTGTCGGTGTGCGGAATGCGGTTTTGTCTTCATCTTGCACAGCCATCTGTACCTGGTGGTACCCCTTGTAACAGTGAAGGAAACATTTCCATCAGAATGTTGCCAGCGAATCAATCTTTTCGTCGATGTCTGGTAAGGCATAACAGTAGCGCGGACACGCCTTGTTTAGATCCTTGTAATCTACACACATCCTCCAACTGCCATTCCCTTTTTGCACCATGACGGGGCTCGCCACCCAAGTTTGGTACCGGACTTCTCTGATGATGCCTGCATTCAGCAGCTCTGTGACTTGTTCTATCATAGCATCATGCTTTATGTCTCCTAAATGACGTTTGCCGTGTACTACAGGTTTGGCGGCATCTGAGACGTTAAGTCTGTGTTCTGCTATATGCCGTGGAACACCGGTCATGTCAGCCGGTGTCCAGGCGAACACATCCATGTTTTCGAATAGCAACTTTTTTAACGCTGCGCGCGTAAGATCAGACATTGCGGGGCCTAAGGTGATCGGTTGTTCTGGGTATTTGCTGTTTAACACCCACTTTTCAGCCTCTGCGCGTGGTACAGATTTGCTTGCCTTTGCTAGCCTGATTTCGTCTGTTGCCAAGACTTCTTTGCTTGCATAGATCAGTGCTACCCCTGTCTCTGTTGGGAATCCAACGGCTGAGTGTGGGTCAGAGCAAATTATGCAGAAGTCTCCCTGAGATTCTCTTCCCAACAGAATGTCATGTCTTGAGTGCGCTGGTAGTACCATGAACGTGACCTCTTCCGTTCCTGAATTTCTTCCATCTGATAACAACACTGGGAATGATATCTGGCCTAGAGGAAAAACGGCTTCATTGCAGAAATCGGTCAGCGGGTAGTCTACCGGTTCCAGGCGCGCTTTGTCCTCTTGGTCGAATTGATTAAAACATTGTTCGTAGATGATATCTGCAGTGCTCCCTGGATCTATGAAGATGTAATCAGTTTGGTAGTGACCAATTACACCGGATATGACTATGGGCCTTCGTTCTCTCGGACCTCCTCTTACCACAGGGAAAACGACTTGTCTCTCGCGCCAAGAGTCGTCTTGTGTGCGTTTGTTATAATTTTTCCTTGGCTTGCGTGGACCTCCTTGAACCATGTGGGTTTCTAATTTCTGGAGTTTTTTGTTATCTAGCCCCTCTTCTCTTCTCTGAATCTGGCGGTAGTCACGCTTTCCACCTTTTATCAGATGAGTGAGCTTTCCGTGTTTTAAGGCCCTTTCGATCTCTTGCTTAAGGCTGAAGCAGTCGTCGGTTAAGTGGCCTGTGTCTTTATGGAACTCGCAGAAAAGATTTGGGTCTTGGCCCCTCTTGTTTCGCATTTGTAGCGGTGGCTTGAACTGGTGGTTCTCAGTTGACAAGACTTCTGAAGGCGTTTTCGTTAGGGGTGTCCACTGTTTTTCTCTGTTTTCCCTTTTCACTTCCTTTCGATGGGCTATCTGATTGATTGTATGACGCGCGTCCTCTTTTGCTGGGCTTCTTTCTCTGTGACCGGATGCTTTCCATGGTTGGCCTCTGCCCTTCTTGTTATGCCGGTCGTTGTGGTTGTATCCGCGTTGACGGTTGTCATCACCGGTCAACTGTTTGTCAGTTTGCGCAATGGTTTTTGCTGCTTCAATGAAGGTTTCCCAATCTTTGGGGCCTCCGTCTCTTCCCTTCACTCGCTTGATCAAGTCGTCGCACTTTACTGCCCTCATAAAATGCGCGCGCATCATCTTTTCACCCACATCGCCAATCTCCAAACATTCTTTATTATACCTCGTAATGAAATCTTCCACGCTTTCATGGTCCTTTCTCCATATATTCAGACAGTCTGCCAGATCTCTAGTATGTCTGCGCTGTTGAGAGAAGTGCGCAAGGAACTTGTCTCGAAAATCGATCCATGACTTGATTCTTCGTGCTGGTAGGCTGTCAAACCAAACGCGTGCTGCGCCGACGAAGGTTTGAGCGAAGAGATGACACCAAGTTGGTAGATTCCATCCGCCTGTTGCTCCAGCACCGTTAAAAACTTGGAGGTGATCATCTGGGTCTGTCAAGCCATTATATTTGCCCACGTTGTGTGGCAGTTTCATTTTGTCGATAGCGGCTGTGGCAATCTCTTTGATGAATTTTGAATTTTCAGCCATGTCATCTGGACGATAGCTCAAGGTGTAATCATGCTCTTCTTTTGGGTTATAACCTGCGCGCTTGTGAGGTTTGTATGCTTCATGTTCTGGTGGCAATCTGCTGAACACTGTGCTCTCCTTGTATGTCTCGCCGTCTTCCTCTTTGTAGTTATCAAGTTCGTCGTTTATGTTGCGCGGACCTAAACGACTTTTTATTGGCTTTCTTGGTGGATGAGAATACTATACGTAGTTGCTTTCCGTTTCACCATAAGCGCCGCGCGTGTCCTGCGCACTTGGTTTTCTGATGTTTGGCACAGGTCCTTTTTCTGGGCGCAAGTTCCATGCATTGGTCTGCTGAGTTGTGTGCATACTCAGAGACCTTTGCGGTGGGGTAACAAATGCGGACTGGTTGGCTTGTGCTTGGAGCAAAGCTTGTTGCGCGCTGAGTTGTGTATAAACAAGATTTATAGACGCCATTTGTTCGGCATACCAGGAAGCCAGAGTTTTTCCTTCGGGTAGCCCTAAAAGTGCAGAAAAGTTCAGTTGTGCTTGTTCCGATGGAGCTGAGGGGCCAGCTCCATGGCTTGGTGTTTGCACTGGTGGGGGTGTTTGTTGGACTACCCCAGATGGAGGTTGGAAGGTGGCTCCATTTGTAGTTTGGGTGATGATCCTAGGTGGGGGTTGGAAGGTGGCTCTAGTTGTGGTTTGGCTAACAACCCTGGATGCACTTCCGAAAATACTAGGAAAATCGTTGTTCATTTGTCCTTCTTGGATGATTTCGTTCCTCTGGCCCCTTTGGACGTGCGCGGTGTCCGAAATGAGCTCAAAGGAAGAATCGTCTCCATCCACCTGGTGGGAAGGGTTTGTTTCAGTCATTTGGAAGAGTGTTTTAAACAAAAAGGAGATGAAAATGGTTTGCAAAAACTGCAGTGGGCGCCAATGATGAAACACTGGTTAACACCGAGGTGAAACTAGCTTGTTCGTCTCTTTAGTGGGGTTCAATCTCCTCTGTCACTCACCAAATGACGGGTCCGGCAAAACAGCAACACCGTTAGCTCGTTAAGAGGGGAATATGGGGGTTTCCCTCTTAACCGGGCTCCGGCGTGAGAATAAGTTCTGTTCTGAGGAGATAAAACAGTGTGTGTTAAGAGTGAGAGAGTGGAGAATAGAATGAATCAACCTGAATGATGAAGGGTCATATTTATAGCCGGAGGGTGAGAGAGGGAGGAGCGACCTAGCCAGCTGCTATGGGGCGCCAGCTGTCCTACCAAGGGGAATATCCTCTTGGTCTCCTCTGCTGTGGTCAGGATAGTGGTACACGTGGCGCGCCCATATTCGTCCACGCTGGAAACATCGTACTGCTGTTGTCGGTCTGCTCCTTGATTTGCTGCAGGCCTACATGGCGCTTGATGAGTGGTGGCACGTATCGTCTTTTATGTCGGAAGGAGCATCTTTGGTGCCACCTTGACGTCTTCCAGAAGCTTCTAGATGCTTCTGGATTCACTTGCTGATGCAGGCGCCATGTAGGATTAAAAAGTGGTGTGGTCCTTGCCATGTAGGCAAGGAATTGGGACCATACCTCTTCAAACAACTTGTTCATTTAATACCTTTTGGCATTGATGATGTTGTGCGATGAATTAACGCGCATGAAGAACGGATTAAAGATGATGAGTTTCAACAAATGGTTTTCTTGAATGAGAAAAGGTTATTCCAAAAATTTGACAGGACCAATTCAACAAAGACAAACTTGTGGCATTTAGATAACTGGATGAGCAATCACATAACAGGTAAGTGATCGTTTTTCTTAGAGTTGAATTAATGGATTAGTGGTAAAGTGAAGTTTGCGGATGACTCGTATGCGGATATCTTTGGAAGGGCACAATTTACTTATGGGAAACATGGGTGAGGAAATATTATTGAATGATATTTATTACATTCCTAGTCTACTTAGTAATACCGTAAGTCTCGGCCTAACAACATAGTGTGGATGTGACATTCATATGAAGGATGATTATTTACTAGTGCATTATAACAGAAGAAAAATATTGATGAAAGTAACGCAATCCAAGAAGCGTCTTTATATGATTAAACTGATGACTGGAAGACCCATATGTTTACAAGCGCATGCGCATATATAAAAACTACAATTGGTTGTGCCACATGAGACATGGGCACCAGGGCCGGCCCAAGGGTAAGCCAAATGAGGTTTGGGCCTTGGGCCACCAAAACTATAGGGTCTCCACAATTTGATGAAACCACAGTCCATTTATAAAAGATTTAGGGTGTAGATTATCAACAAATTGATGGTTGGTAGTGTAGTGGTTTTGTGTATGTATGTATGTTGGTGAGACCAGAGTTTGAATCCCTGGTTCACCATTTTTTTTTCTTGTTTTTAAATTTTAACACAATCTTTCAAATAATTACACTTGTGCCCTTCAAGTTTAACTTTCAATTACATACATTTTTTTTGGGAAAAAGGCCACAAGATTTTACTTCGCCTTAGGCCACCAAAATGGTTGAGAATGCCCCAGAATATGAACTCAATGAAGTTTATGGTGAAGAATAAATGCTTGGTTGGGAAGCAAACGAGGAAACACTTTCCATATTCGGCTTCATTCAGGGCAACATATGCCTTATCATTCACAAAGCTCAAAACAATGGTAGAGACTAAAAGTGAAAATGTCAAGACTTTTCGAACCAATATGGGGGGGGGGGGGGGGGGGGGGGGGGGGGGCAAAGTTTACCTCTCGATATTTGGATCAGTTCTAAGAAGATGAGGGCAATATTCGATATCAAACTGCTCCACATACACTTCAGTAGTGGAGGCACGTAATCATAGTTTACTCGAGATGACTCGAAGCACCTTGGAAGTGAGACCAGTTCCAAATTATTAATGGGGAGAAGTAGTAAGCCACACATCCCATGCTATTAATAAAATTCTTACAAGAGCATCAAAAGATATGACACTCTACGAGATGTTCAAGTGAAAGAAGCCCGATCTTATATATCTTGAGGTGTTCGGATGCTTGTCTTAAACAAAAGTTGTTGGAGGCCACTTCATAAAATTAGATAATCGTTCAAGCCATTTACACCATCTCGGAAGCCAGCCGAAGTCCAAGGTTTATCAGTTATACAATTCGAAAACTTGGAAAAAAAAATGAGAGCAGATACGAGCATACGAAGTTTATACTAACAAGTATTGAATTAGGAGAAAACAAGTGGGTATATCAATGAGGATCATCTTGCATGGGTATGTTTTAGGCTAATTTGAACGTTGTAATTGATATTGGGCCCGGTATTTGAACATGGCCCAATTTCGGAAAAGAGCTCGTCAAGTAGTGGCCCAACTGGACTGGAAGCAACTAGCCCAACAAACCCATCTTTGGTGGCAGTTTCGACGGCTGAGAACAACCTAATTGTGGGCCCCTCGATCAAATTCCATATTCCAAAACGAATTTAATTTGAAACTTCCATTTCAATTATTGCATTCAAAGTCATAAACCCACTATTAGCATGATCCTTTAGGGGGTCTTCCACTGCAGCGCAGTAGTTGTTCCTATCTCGGTGAAGGCTTGGCCCGGGTTTTTATCCGGGTTCGAGTCTGAGGGGGCGCAGTTTTACCTATTTCACGGGGTTTCTGCGCATCAGGGTGTGCTACGCTTTCTAGTGGTGGTCGAGTAGTCGGTCTTTGGGCATAGCTCCGAAAGGATGGGTTTACACGTGGAAAGCAGTTAGCCGTTAAAAAAAAAGCATGATCCTTTAGGCATCTTTAACACAAAATGGAGTTATAATCTTTATCCTTATGTCATTTCGAAATCATTAGACCCCAAACCCACTATCAATTTCACAAATCTTTATACAAATTCAAGAATCATAAATCTGGGGCTTGGAAGTTTTCTGAATTAGTTAATTTTTTTCCGTCATTTACAAAAAGCTCTTTATCAATTTTTGAGTCTGAACTTACTGAAAATTTTAGAGTGCTTTTAGATTCATTGTTTATTGATTGGAATTTAAATTTTAAAAAATATGTAAGTATATATTTTTTAGAGTGACTTTGAATATTATGCAATAAGAGTATATCTTTTTAGAGTGAATTTGAATATAATGCAAAAATTTTGTTTACAAATAAGAATATAGAATATACCGATCATGATAAATATATATTTAGCAAATTAAAATTATGTAGTTAATACGGTGGTAACTTCCACCAAACTTTAAATAACACAATCCTGACCGTTATCAGACAAATCCTGGCCAATATCAATGGAAAGCAGCTAAGAAGGTACTTCGATATCTGCAAGGGACGAAAGACTATAAACTGACTTATAGAAGAAGTGATCATTTAGAAGTGGTAGGCTATTCTGATTCTGACTTTGCCAAGTGCAAAGATGACAAGAAATCCACTTCGGGCTATATTTTTATGTTAGCAGGCGGACCTATCTCATGGAAGAGTCATAAATAACAGTTGACCACAACTTCCACAATGATGGCAGAGTACATTGCTGTTTATAACGCAACCTGTAATGGAATGTTGATTAGAAATCTGATCACTGGACTCAAAATCGTTAATTCCATTTCTAGACCATTGAAGCTTTATTGTGATAATTCAGCTGCCGTTAGTTTCTCGAACAGTAACAGTTCGACTGGAGCTGGTTTATATCTCGATACAAAATATCTGTTCGTAAATGAACGAGTTGAGGAAAATAATCTTTGTATCGAGTATATTAGTACTAAAGATATGCTTGCGGATCCGATGACTAAAGGTATCCCTCCTAAGGTTTACGAAGAACATGTTCGGAATATGGGATTTAGTAAAGACCTTATTTGAGCATATTGTACTAGCTTATGTTTTATGATTAATGAAATTTCCTCAGTTTGATTTTGTATGTCTCTTAGAATATGTTCAACCGGTATAATGGCATATAGACAAATAAAGTTACAAATCAAACAAAGGGCTTATGCGTATTTTGATCATAACGATTAGGTTTTAAATTAATGCTATAGTATGACTAATGGGGGTCCTGAGTCGCATAATGATTCAACGGCTGTATTTCTCTGCTATAGTACTTGTTTAAGGCTAAAATGAGTGTTAACTCCTGATCAGGCTTATTTAATACTCATAGTAAATGATTACTCGGCTAAGTGGGAGAATGTAAGATTAAATATATTATGTATTAATATTTAATCTAGTAGCCATTATACTCATTTACATAATATAGATCAAAATATATAACAACCTATTAAATAATTAGTTGGTAATTGTTGATGGACCATATTACCCTTATTAACTAATTAGGTTTCCTCCTGTGTGCTTATATAAGGAGACTTATGTAGAGGTTAAAGGGTTACACAGTTACACACTTAGAGATAACCTAATAAGCATAACATCATATTCGACCTCTTCTCCATACCGAATCCCCTGTTCGGATTAATCATCACCATCATCAGTCAGCACCCTAAGGAGGAACCAGATGACACTGACAAGTATGTCGAACTCCATGGCTTCTTCCATCACTGGATTCTCTACCGCACTGTCTGTTGTGACAGATATTTTTTCATATTTTCCCTTATGTTTAAACAGAACATTTCAACAGTATTTACTCTAGATATCTCTTCCTCCCAAACCTCCAAATCACAAATACATGGCCACCATACTATATATAAGTGTAATTTAAACATTTCAATTAATAATTTTCAAATCCATTTCTCAATTACAGGATTGTATTTGTCTTTTAAAAATGGGTTATTGGATTTTAATAATCCGAAATTTCACTAGTTGACCGATAATAATCAAAACTTCAAAATTTCCATGTGACAATCCCAACTTTTAAAATTTTGGCCCCCAATGATCCTTTTGTAACTGGGTTATAACTCAGTCAGTTCTTGATGACAAAGACAATTGGATTATTAAAATCCAATATCCCTTTAAAAATATATACGTGTTTCAATTAATAATCATCTATTACAAAACGTTTATGTTCTCATCTTTCACTCCAATTTATTTTGGAGTTGCTAAGTTACTTTGAATCTAGCTTAGCTTTACGCTACTACTATTACTTTTTTAATGGTGTTTGCTTTGTTATGGTTTGATTTGGATTTTATTTTTGTTATATATAACTTTTACGTATCACTATAACTTTTTATAGGTATATTTTATTATTCTTGTTTTTTACGTCGAAAGTAAATAAATGATGCGTATCGAAAAATTTCAAATCACTCATCATACACAGAGTTTTAACTTTTTATGTTAACTATTTTAATATATTTTACGTTCAGTTATTTAGCCGTCTTAAATACTAAATATACGGCCATATTGGACACATGAAAAACCTTTTATATAAACATTATGTAAAGTCACAACTGACCTATATTCAAGCTGCACTAAATTTATTTAAACTTTTCATGAAAATATATTGGTTAAACATGCATCCTTCCATTTGATGTTTGTTAAAATATCATCTATAAATTATCCATTAAATTTGTCTGTGGAAAAAAAGTCTATTGCTTAAAAGAATAAACTGCTTGAATAACACATGAATTTCTGTTTCTGTTCACATTAAAATGGAACTTCTTAAAAACTGGTTGGGTTGACCATATATACATTCTACAATATTTATAGGGCTCGTCAATAGGTGATCGGGTTATTGAAGCACTAATATTATTTGGAAGTAATATTCGTATTTAAATGTTCATCCCTATAATTCACATAATAGAATCAGATAAAAGATTTCCAGTTAATTTCAAAAAGGTGGGTTTACTCTTATCGTATGTTTTGTCATGAAATAAAAGTAAAAAACAATCTCTATGTAAGGTTGGTTGTTTTAAAGAGTACCATTTTTTATACATGATCAACTTTTTGTGTCATTATTCAAAGTAAAATAATGTAGAGACATAAGTTATTGAGACTTGATAGGAATGGTTGTGTACTAAGAAGTGTTTAGAAATAGATAAGTTTACTTTCATTTTATATTGTTGTATGTATAAAAATAATTCTATGTGAAGTTGTATATACGTTATCACGTTATATAACATCTATCCTCAAACTCCGTGTAATACACGAGTCCATAAACTAGTTTATACACTAGTACAAAAAGAGAAATCTAATATGGCACTTTTTCAATCAAATATGACGGTATATTAATCGTCTTAAAAGACACCGTTATTTTTGGTCATTACCGTCATATTTGGTATTAAAACCTTTTTTAAGAAGTTTCAATAGACCGTCATATTTGATATGTTTTAAGGTTCCATATTAAAGCCTAATATGACATTTGTGTGTGTTAACCGTCATATTTAATATATATAAAGCGCCATATTAAAGCATAATAAGATGGTTTGTGGTGTGTAATGGAGATTTAATATATTAGGTCTAATATGACGGTTTAATGAAGATTTCATCTCAAATATGGCGGTTTCATTTATTAACATAAGACGGTCTAATAAAATATGTTTAATTCCAAATCTCAAATATGTTGCCTTCCATAAAATCGTCTTAAAAGCCTTTTCTAAACCGTCTTATTTGCTTTTTTTTTTTGTACTAGTGATAACAGAATTAGTTTATCTTTTTATTGGTTAACTTTCATTTAAATAAGCCATTCGGGTTTTTCTTATGGATTAACACTACTAAAATTATTTGATTATTTATATAGTTATCATTTTTATTTAACTAATGTTTATTACTTCTAATATTTACTTTATCTTATAATATATATATATATATATAACTAAGTTTATTATAACTTGTGAATTTATCTTCTTAAGAAATAGTTTAGTAAAGCAAGTCAACCCAAAATCGAGGCTTCAATTGATCTGTTAAATATTAATAATCGTATTAACAGTAATAGGGATAGAGAAAAAAAAATTAATTTACTAGAAAATGAGATTGTAGGTGAGAAGGACTTGCGTTAACCAGTTAATAATGATTCAGTTAAATTTATATTATTACCCTTTAATGAAAGAACTCTAGTTCCGTCATTGAACGTAATGTTAGATACCAAAGGAAAATCTGTGTAGGTTCGATCCCCGGCTTGAGCATGGGTGAGACACCTGAGTTTTTACCCATGGTATCCGTGTTCGATCCCCACTTGAGGTGGTTTACTCCCCTCTGTGGTTGCAATCAACTCGTCAAACCCTTGGTTGGGGTGAGGTACCTGTGGGGTTTTCTCCCTGGATGCCAGTCACTCTCTGATGTCAGCGGAGGCACGGTTAAAACACTTACATCTGGCCGAAGTAGGGAAACGGGCCTCCCCACAATAGGGGGAGGGGGGGGGGGGGTGCGAATGTGTCTCACACCCGAAAAACTTGTAGACACACTTAGCCGTTCAAAAAAAAAAAACTTTCAAGAAAATAAAACGTGGATAATATATTGTGAGAAAGGTTTTCTTTTTAGGACATACCTAAAGCGGTATGAAATAAGTCGTATTTAAATAAAGCTGAAACTATTGGCACACCAATGGCTCAATAATATATCGTTTAAAATATTTTACCGTTAACTTTTAAATACTTGGGTACGGTCCGAATATATTATACTGTTTCATTACTATATCGTTTAAAATACTACACCATTAACAGAGTTTGATAAACTCGGGTGCGGTTCGAATATTATACAGTTAATTTTTCGAAATTAATACTCGGGTACGCTTCGAATATATTATACCATTTCAATAACGGAGTTTGATAAACTCCGGTGCGGTTTGAATATTATACCCTTTAAAATATTATACTGTTAATGGAGTTTGAAAAACTCTGACAAATGTAATCTGCATATAGAGTTATACATAGCGTATACAAGCCTCATACAGCTCTATACTCGGCGTACATCAGACTGATTTGACACTGTAAAAGGTTTGACCATCTGGTCAGAAAAGTCCCCATTATACCACGTACCAGGGTTTAGATAAGGCTAGGGTTTGGTATGCAAATATATACACCGTTAAATACTGATTATTTAAACCTTTAGATACGTACCAGCTAGTGGTAATGACTGCGGAACTGCTGATGGAGGTGATGGTGGTGACGGGAGAATTGCTGGACTGATAGAAAAGTCATAAATCTCATACCTCACATTACAACGTGCCATAAGAGAGTTTTTTACGGAAATAGTGCTAGTATCAAACATGTAATCAAAACTAATGCTGCTCATAGAATTATTTCACAAATAATGCTAATGTCATTACTAATGGCGATTGTTGTTGATAGTTGTAGGCTTTTCAGCTTTTGCTGATAAAGTTGCAGGCTTTAAAGGGAATTTGCAGGTCCTAATCATTTGCCCAGCAAGCTTATCAGCCACCAATCATTTAGAAGGACCAAATCGCCATTGTTATTGTCCATTCTTGCATTAACAGCCAATGTAAATGGCGAAAAGCTCCCTGCAGCCAATGGTAATGGCGAAAATGTACAAGGATCCAATATAAATGGCGAAAAGTACAAGGTTCCAATATGAATGGCGAAAAGGTACAAAGTAGCCATTAGAAATGGCGAAAAGGTACAAGGTAGCCATTTGTAATGGCGAAAAGGTACATGTAGCCATTGTAACTGGCGAATTGTACCATATGCTGCCAAAACCATTTGTACCTTTTTGCAGAAAGTTCCATTTAAAATGGCGAAAAGGACCATTATGCAGAATCTTCCATTTGAAATGGCGAAATATTTAAACAATGAAATATTGCCTGAGAATATGAAGCATAATGAGGAAATGTTATAAGGAACATGTGATAGTTGTCGAGATATTATGGAAAACCACATTTCACTCCCATAAATTTCAACCTTATGTAAAACCAAATTTCCCTCTCAAAATTAGATATGCTCACACAAACCCGTATTCTCCACATTCTGTAAAACGGGCTGCGTAAAACGCATCTGCCATATGTCGTCTATACTTCGCACAAGCCTCTTCAAGATCTTTCTCAACGTTGACTTGCTCGTCGTTCACTAGGTTTGTCAGTAACATACAAACTAAAACCCCTGAATTAGCGCCTAGGTTTTCCTTACACTGCTGGCAAACTTCAGTATGTGTGACCATTGTTTTTTCGACGAATGGGCGTCCTGAATGTTCCCAGTACGAAATTTGGTCCAAAAACGATTTGAATAATGCTTCAAATTTTACTAGGGTTGGGTAAACCCTAACTTGAATCAAGTTTGATCCATCAGAACTGGTTGAACCGACGTTCCAGTGAAGTACAATGTAAGGTGAAGTGTCCGCATATCAACACGAACAATGAGCCAGTCTTGTAGCTCGACACATATTGGAATATAAACCTAAGATACGAAGTTGTTAATTGAAATATTTAGGCCTAACATTTGCTTCCAAAAAAATATATATTAATTACGGTGTTACCGTATCAATGTCCCAAAAAGGAGGGTAGTGTTCCTTCAATCCAATGGCAAAAGGTAAGGCACCGTGGTTTGGTTTCTCGCACAAAAGGTCCAGAAATTGCGGTGGGAGAATGGTCCATGGATACAGCTGCTCTGGTTTTTTAGACTTTTTGATTAAAATCCACCGGAACCTCATCATTCTGGTGACCCAACCATCGATATGCTATAGGAGGGACAATTATATAATACAGGAATTAACGTATATTTGTTACAAAAGTTAAAGTCAAAATACTTACCAGTGGTGACAAGTAACCGTGGTTTTCATATCCAAGCAGGGCACCCCAAAATTCCGAGCCGAGTTTTTTTCTTCCGAGAAATCCTCAATAACAGAACGAAGAATCCCCGTTTACATAGAAGTCCAATACATTTTTTGACCAGTACTTTGACTCTTCGATTGGGTGATAATACCAGCGTCTCTTTTTGGGTATCTTTTCAGGGGGTGTGTCGGGAACTTCCTCAAACTCTAGTAACGAATCTTCATGGTCCTCCATTATATGTGGTAAATGTGTTTGGGGATTCTTTTGGTGCAAACTTAAAGAGGTTTATGTGTCCATATTTATTACGGTGCGGTGATCACTAAATGACAGAAATCGCCATTGTGAATGGAGTGTGTACTAAATGACATAAATCGCCATTGTGAATGGAGTGTGTACTAAATGACAGAAATCGCCATTGTGAATGGAGTGTGTACTATAGGCCACATGCTGTGGATGGAGTGTCTATCTCAAGTCCCCTTATATATACCCCCATCACACCCATATACTTGCATACCTTCACTTCTCTAGTTTTTTTTTTGTCAAATGGCAGACCGTGATAATGAACTCCACATTCACTTCCATTTGCACATACACGATGCGGAACCAAACCCTGCAAATACTGACCCACACCCTAACCGTAGCTCAGTTGTACGACAACAAAACTATAACTCTCTCGAACCACAAACCATACGTCACTTTGTTGTTCCACAACCCAATGACAACACTGTTTTGCCATTCAGAGCAGAACCCGCAAGCCGCCCCGACCCTTCACCCCTGCATCAACATCCATACCCACCCCGAGATGTTTAACACGAACCTCAAATTTGTAATGGCTGATAATTCCTGAAAAGTTCTGCACAGCCCCTGGGACAATGATTGGTCCTGCAAATGTCTGCACAGCCCTGAAAAGTTCCCTGCACAGCTAGAAGTCCTAAAAAATTCGCCATTTTGAATGGCAATGGCATCAATTCTGAAATATTTTGGCAAGAAGCAATACTTTTGATTAAATTTTAGAAATCAACACTACTTCAGTAAAAAACTCCCTGGTTTGACTTTTGACCCACTACCCAACCCGCCACATTACCTCCAAAAAAGTTGTTGAAACAAAAATGACCCATTTTGATTAGAACCTGATTTGACTTTTGACCCACTACCCAACCCGCCACATTAATTACCTTAAAAAGAGAATGTTAAAAAAAGTGGCCCGTCTTGACCAGAACCTGATTTGACTTCTGGCCCGCTACCCGACCCGCCACATTAATTACCTTAAAAAAGAATGTTAAAAAAAGTGGCCTGTTTTGACCAGAACCTGATTTGACTTCTGACCCGCTACCCAACCCACCACTTTACCTTCAAAAAGAATGTTCAAACAAAAGTGATCCCTTTTGACCAGAACCTGAGTTTACTTTTGACCCGCTACACAACACACCACATTACCTTCATAGTTGGCTATCATGGTTTTTGTTACATTGGCGTTAGGCCCGATAACCGCTAGTGACTTGATGGCTGTTGGAGAAAGAGCCAATGATCCAGCACTGTTCTTGAGCAACACGATCCCTTGTCGAGCCGCTTCACGGGCTAGCTCCTAGTTAGCTGGTGTGCACACGTCTTTCGAGCCAAGTTTCCCGTAGATTTGCTTGCTTGGATTACCATCAAAGAATCCGAGTCGCATAAGTGTCGCAAAGTTGTTAGTAACCTCCCTATCGACATCAGATTCTTTCACTAAGCCCGCTTTAATGGCGGTATCCGTATGTTGTGCCAAGAATTTCCCACAGTTAAGATCCAACCCCGCTTTTAACGCAAGAGCTGCAATTTTCTCCGACGTATTATTCTCCCAATGCTAGTTCTTCAACATCACGTCTAGCGAATCACAGGCTGAACTTATCCCCGTTTAACTTCCACTCGCCCCGAATAACACCGGTTAGAAGATCGGGGTCACCGCAAGTTGGCTTGCCATTCACTTGATTGTAAGAACACATCACACTTGCAACATTACCATCCAAAACACAACTCTTGAATGGGGGTTGATATGTATCATCCATATCCTGTTTTGTAACCTATGAAAAAAATTAAAAATAAAACATTAAATATTTCTATCCGTGATTGTACTTAGATGCACAGTTGTTAATAGCGAATAGAGGTAGATAGCGATAAGCTACATATACGCTATGTAGCGATAACGAGCGCTATTTGATGTTTAGTGATAACGTATTAGAAATTAAAAAAATTATGGTTTTATTCACGAATTTAAGGTTTTAATTTTATGCAATTTTTGAAGATTACAATTGTTTGGTCGATTAAAATGCCTAAAATGTTGGTTTTTTATATTTAAAAAAGAAAAAAAAAACCCTAATTGTCGCTATTTCACGCAACATCAGATAGATAGTGGTGATCCAGTGCTACGCTACGCTATTCACTATAGCGGTCGCTATCATCGCTATTAACAACTATGCTTAGATGTTACAAAATAGACGGGTTGGGTCACACGTCAAATTGAATTTGGGCCAAAACAGGCCGGGTCAGGTCAACCCATAAAACCTTTAACATCCACCTTTAAAAATCTTTATACTTTAAACAACAAAATAGTTAAGTGTGATTAAAACCCTTTGAGTGACTTTTGACCTGTTTGACCCCGTCACATATTTTAATCTAGATGTTATATAAATGTATGTACCACGACATTAAAACTATGTCGTTCAAAGTGTTTCCAGTTATCAACATCATAAGTTGTGTAATGCTTACAACAAGCCCCGACTTCAAGGCAATCTTTATCTCCATCGTCTCGCTCTTATAAACCTTGAACATAAGCCACTCTGTATTTACTTACTAGGGTCGGGTCTTCACCTGGGGTTTCTTGACCCCTACCCCACCTTGTATCACAAAATATATTTATATTAGGTGACCAAAATGTTAGTCCTGCCAAACCAACATTGTACATTGCTCTAGCTTCAGTTGAAACCACCTATATAGTCATAGATAAGAACCAAATTTAGATCAAAGTTAATGTTATTGTTGTTGTTGGTTGTACCTTATATGTCTTAATGGTGTAATACAAAAATGAACTAGTGGTAGGTTTATTAGTTTATTTTGGTAATTTGCATGTTCTTGGACAAAATCATACATCAAAAGCATTTGTGAAATAGGAGCCTAGGACTTCATTCTTCCTTGCTCATTTCTTTTCTTCTTTTCTCTATACGTTGGTGTTCTAACCAATAATCACCGATACGATATTCTGTCCGATCGATCCGAGAATCAACTAACGAGTGCCAAAGTGTTGTCTGAATAAGACTATACTTTGTTGAATTTCGTTAAGGTTCTGATCTCGTGACCATCGTTAGGTTTGATCTGGTTTTACACTAATACATTTTCTAATCTGTTAAACTATATGTTTAACCATCCAAAAGCTCAGAATTATAATCTTTCTATCAAACAAGATGATTAATCATCAGAAGATTCAAAACTATAAAAGTAGATGATTAGTTATCAAAAGATTTAGAATCAGGAGGCCTGTTAAATCAAGACTAAATGCTAACAAGGTGAGTCATTCTTCTTTTTATCAAATTGCTTTCAAAACCGTACTTGTTTTCAAAGTTGTTGTAATTATAGTGATTAAGTCTTTGTATTCTACAATTACTGCCGATATGTGGGGTTTTGTATACACTACTTGATAAGCTTCATTATTGGACAACGGGTTAGCCAATGTGTGATATGACCATAGTCACAGGTCCGCTCGAGTGACAAATACCGATTTGGGGCAATTGGTTGATATAAACAATGTAATCACCCTTAATACTATAAATTATAACAATGTGTCTTTTGTACAAATTGAATGCACTCGCTGATATTTCCTGCTGACCAAATGTTTTTAAAACGTATTTCAGGTGATTACAGTAGATTGGAATAAGAGTTGTAATACGACACCGAAAGGCTTAAAGAAGTGGCTTATTTTATCAAATAAATTAAATTAAATTAAACGTTGTTTTATGTATTCGGGTTTATCTCATACTAAAGCTACCTTTGTAAAACATAGGTTTATTCCCATCTGTTTAATAAATAAAAAATCTGGTGTTTTCTAAACTGTGGTATTTTCTTAACTCATGGTCCTGATGAAAATTTCCGTTGCAATATTTTCAAAATAACCACCGGTACCACTTAACTGTTCACGGCTCCCATCCAGGGTGTGGTCGGAGGTCGTGACAAGTTGTAACTTATTAACACAAATGTTAATCTCCTATGTACAACAAAAAGTAGATCGGTGTTAATCTTCTGTAGTTAAAATTATTAACACCAATGTAACAAGACTTATGTACCGCAACTTATTAAATTTCACAATGCAACAAAAAACGACACTTATACTTCAAAAATAGAATAATACTCCAATAATCTCAATCTCAAATTACCATTTATTTTTTCAAAATCCACACAAAATCAAAAAGATTTTGCACCAAAATACTTGATTTTCTTACTAAAATACTGAACAAAAAATACTGAAACAACTTACTTGAGAATGGTGTAGATCAAATAACATGTAAAGGAAAAGAAGGTAAAAACTCTTATCATTTTTACTAAAAAAAGTTAAAGACATATCTATTTGATCTTCCTCTTGACCATGACCAGAGAGTTTCTCCATCATCTAAATCCTAGATACGTGAAACTTTTTCTTCTTGAAATTGAAGTTTTCATCATCTAGTCTTTGCCCGGTTTGATATACTTATTTACTTTTTCTGATTTGTATAAACTAGTATAACTTGACAACTTGTGTTGGATTTATGAAACGTTTTGTTATACTTGAATTATTTATCGTTTTATCAAGCGTATTGGCAACATACTTGCGTTGTTAGCGGGTTGGTAATTTGGTGGGTAATTGGTATAACTAAACTGATTGTTAGATTGTATTATGAATGTTAAAAACTATCTCTGATAATTAATCAAATCCATTAATTCCAAGGCCATGTCTATGTGGTGTTTTGAATCAGTAAACATATTTTTATGTTAAAACGGGTATTCGGGATTCCGGGTATAGGCTACTCTTTGTTAATCTAATAACACTTTTCGTGACAAATCGTGTTTTCTTTGCAATCAATTAAACAGACCCCCCAATTTAGATAATTTTGTTTAAGTTAGATTCTTTGACGTTAACCACATACGATACCCTACTTACGCTATCTATGTTGTTTAATTAGATTTTTGGTTGACTCTTACGACAGTCGTCAAAATGGCACTATTGCCGGGGAATTAGTGCACTTAGTGTTTTTCTAGGTTTCTAAAAAAATTATAAAAAACAAAAAAATAAAATAAATAAATAACATAAAAAAACCAAAAAGTACCCAAAAATATTGCGCTCTCTGTTTTATTTTATTTATTTGTACCATGAGTCTGTTTAATTTGTTTGAAGTGTTTTGAGCTTTGTTTTGTAGACTTCGATCGCTTCGTCCATACTCAATCTCCATTTGAGCGGGGATGATTCGAATTTGATTTGAGATAAGCCTCTCACATTGAGTCGCGGCCGCGAATGAAATGCTATATGGCCTCATTGGAACAACATTCACGAGGATCCTACTGCTTTAACCAGGGGAGTATGTTCCAATCCTTTGTACATATATTATTTTATTTTATTTTTGAGTCGTAGTTTCCTTCCACATTGAGGACAATGTTGATTTTAAGTGCAGGGAGGGGGGACTAGCGTTTTAGTTAAGTCTTATAAAAAACGAAACAAAAAAACAATTATTAAAAAAAATCAAAAATGAATCTGCAAAAATCGAAAAAACTTGAAAATGTCCCGTAAATTTTTTTGCAATAAAATGGAAGATGATAGATATAATCGGATTGTTGGCTTTTAATTACTATATAGATGAGATAACGAAACGCTTGAAAACGCGTCTAACTTAGGATATGTGGGTAGGCCCAGCCAATTGGAGAGTTCCTTAGGGTCTTGTGGATTCTCATCTCAGGAGCTATGGCAAAATTGAAACTGTGGAAAGTATAAGAGGTACGTCATAGGTAAAAAGCTTATAAGTTTTTTCGATTAAATTGGCACACCTGTTTCTTTTTGTAAAAACAAATCCGAAACAGTGTGGCGCCCAAAAAAAATTCCATCTATTCATTTGAACACATGCTGAAAAAATAGGGAGAAAAAACGAAACATATAGTACTGCCACGGGGATAGAGACTCATGCGGTACATACCCTCTTGGTGGAGTTATAAAAAAATATGTGAAGTTTATGGCATTAACAATGGGGATAGTGACTCGTATGGGGTATATCCGCTACACTAATCATAAGCAAAAGCATGTAAAGCTCGCAATATCATCCATCTATCCATCATAAATTTAATTGGAATATCATAAGAGTTTTTATATAAGACGGTAGATTATAAATCTTTTAATCTTATAAGCTTGAAATGGGATTAGGTGGCGTTGTAGTCTATTGATTGTGAGATCCATAGATAACTAAAAATACTTGATCTTAATGAATCGTGAATAAGTGCTTAGAAGCTAGTGGTTGTGTTTAGGTGGATGGTATACCTTCATTTTTTTGTTAACGTGTGGTTTGACTTGTTAATAAAATAATCGAATATATTAGATGTCAATGTTTCTGATTGTAATTCCGTTGCAGATAATTTTTTTGTGACGAAAAAAGATAAGTGTGGGGATGTGATGTTGGGTTAAAATATGTGTAATTAGTATTTATTCGCGTTAAGTTTTAGTGTAGTAAATACGCCAATTCATTATTATTTATATACTTATTATACGTGGTTCATTGTGGATTAACAAATATTAAAATAGGTTACAAGAGTGAACGAGTCGAAAACTCGAGCTTGACAAGTCAATACATGGATTGAAACTGAAAAAGGTCAACGGGGACAGGGCCCGCGACACGCGCCAAGATACTTGTTTGCTTGCGTGACACGCGAGAATTAACCAAGTTATGTGGGCTCGTTTATTTTGGAAGTCGGTCAAAGAGCAAGTCCCCTCGACACGCCGGGGTGTTCGTGTGACTTGCCGCGATGCACGACCCGGTTAAATGACGTGAACGTTTATTTAAATATCCCAAACTTGTGTTGAAAGTTACCACTTTGATATTCTTTTTTTCAATCCAGCATTAATTATCCTGTCTTTCAAATCCTATATATAGTCTTTCATAATTAGCCGTCAAGTGACATAAGGGACGAATGGAGAATTAAATTAGGCTTGGTCTATTCGCACACGCTCTTTGTCTTTTTGCACACCTAAAGCGCCCCGCTATGGCCAAAGCGGGGCACTCTAGGTGTGCAAAAAGACAAAGAACGTGTGGAGTGGAGTTTGTGTTGTTTTTTTTTTTTTTTTTTTTTGAAATGGGTGGGATGTGGGTTAGTTTGGTAGTGTTTTTTGAAGGAAAAAATTGTATTTGAGTTTTATTATTATTATAAAATATTAGTATTACATATAATTCATAGTTGTTTTATAATTACGTTTTTTTACGTCGTTATTTTTATAGAACGTATATAATATAAGTGCGTCTTTATAAACTGTTAACCTAGTTTATTTTGTTAAATTAAACGAACACGTTAAATAAAATGTACAGAAAGCCATAAGAATTAAACGTAAATAATCCAAAACCAACGTGATGTAAATAGAAGATTAACTGCAATATATATTTATATATATATATATATATATATCAGTTTGTACATACAAAACAAAAAGGTATGACTGAGTACATAATACATAACAAAACACTATACAAACAAACTAAGGTACTAATCCTCGTGCGGTGGGGACGGTGGGAGGGGAAGTCGAGGCAACCCGGCGAGCTCTCGTAGAGCAACGAGCGTCTCGACCATCCAGTCAATGAGTGCGCCCTGGCGTCTGAGGCGTCGGTCGAAGTCCCGAGCCACCGCACGCGCTACCGGAGGCAGGTCAGCGTAAACGTGCTGCGGGTACTGTGGCGGCTCAGGAGGTGGCTGAACTGGTGGTACCGGGATCTCCTCGACATGCGCCTCCTGAGCCGGATCCTCGAATACAGGCTGAGCCTGAGCCTGAACCTGAGCCTGAGCCTGAGCCTGAGCCTGAGCCTGAGCCTGAGCCTGGCCCGGGTACTGATCGAGGCCCAGAGCCTGTAGCTGAGCCTGCCGAGCGGCATCCTAAACATGAGGAGGGGCTAACACTCCATCCCTCAGCTCAATAACAACCGGGATGACCTCCGGCAACACCTCCGCATGCCAAAAATGCCCGTCACCGCCCCTAAACCTCAGACCAACATCAAAGGTACGGGTGATCTGCATGCTAGATACTGACGCGCGGCCCAACCTGGTTGACGGGATCAGATCGGACAGCTCCGGATCACTCTCGGGCACGAGCCTAGCGAGCGTGCAATGGCGGTGATGTATGAGCCAGTGTGCAGCTGCCCGCGGAGCTGCCGGTGGTATGCACTCGCAAAGTAATCTGCCAGGCAGGCTGCTAGATCGCAGGTCTGGCCACGAAGTAGGCAGTATAGAAAGAAAAGGTCACTGAGGTTGACCTTCCCCCTGCTGGTACCCCGCGGCACGATAGATGACGCGATAACATGGTGCAGGTATCGGTACATGGGGTCTCTAATGGTGGTGGCCTTTTGCCAGGATTTCCCAAAGGGAACCCTGGAAATGGCCCTCCAGAAACTGATAAGCGTCTGCCTGTCCATTGCCTTAACCCCTTGCGTATATAAATCAGTATCAAGCTCGGGCTCTGTGTACAAACCTGTATAGACAGCAAACTCCCGCACACTCATCTGAAACTGCTGACCGGCGAGACGGAATGTAACCTCGTGGACTGGAAAATCCGGGTCCTCCACGTAATCCGCCGGATGCGGCGCGTATCTAAACGTAGAAAGAAACTCGATCCTAAGCTCACGGTACGAGTCCTCCATCGCTATCTGAAAGAGGCGCGACCAAGGAGTATCTAGTTCAACTATATCACGTGCCCGCGCGGCCTCTCCCACGGTCTCCAGCAGGTCCAAGTCTATCCCTACATGCCCCCCAATCTCCATGGTGCGCAACCTAGCGCATCTCCTCGCCGCCCGTGACCCCTGCTCAAACTGCAGGTACGGACATACCTCCTCTCCCTCAGCCTCCATATGCTCAATATCCTCCGCCTCCTCGTGATCGGAATCCATCCCTGCACGTTTAAATACAATTAATATTAAATAAAAGATAATAAACAAATAATATTATTAAACAATTCAAATACACAAATAATATTAAATAAAAGATAATAAACAAATAATATTATTAAATAATACAAACAATAAATAATATTAAATAAATAATAGAAAAAAAATAAACATGAACCAAAGCGCCCCGCTTTGGCCTCGGCGCGGCGCTTTGTTTCTTCGTTCTCAAACACAGAACCCAGCAACCTGATCAAAACCCCCCAAATCAAAACAAAATCAAACATAAAAATTGAACCAAAACAATAAATGAAGTTCGATCGTACCTAATAGCGTTTGAAATCTAGAAAAAGTAGATATTCGCCCTAGTGTGTGTAATCGCACCTTTGTGTGTGTGTTGTGTTTGGTGATGAAATGGGGGAGAAGCTGCTCTGCTTCAGGTTAACGAGGGACCAAAGCGCCCCGCTTTGGCCATAGCGGGGCGCTTCGGTTCATGTTTAAGGGCAAAGCGCCCCTCTTAGGTCAAAGCGGGGCGCTTTGGGCCTTTTTTAAATTTCTTAAAATTGTTTTTAATTCACAAACGCGTCGATAATAGTCTAAATTTTATGCTTTTTCCATTATACATCATTTTTTAATATATATTGAATATATTGCAAGTTCCGGATCAAATCGGTTACGTGTGATGTCTTATTCTATTATATCGTATCATTTTGGTTTGAAAGCACAAGTACTCCTATGAGTAGTGTTATGTGTGTCAGCCGCCTACCGTACATGTACATGACGTATTTTTTCATTAATTGTAGTATTATGATGTATATTGTCATTTTGGGTCGTACAAGTGCGTATTGAATCTGATTGGGTCGTGTCGGTGACATTCGGTTTTTAACGTGATGTAACGCATATATTGAACAAACACAAACGTGATTATTATTAAATAGATTTAACATACATCTTGAACATATGGGGTTACATTAAGGTCAGGGGGACGATACGTAAGCATTTCGTACGCGTTGATCTGATCCCTGTATAATGTATGCCAGGCTGCTGCGCGCTCTGTTCTGTGTGCTATCAGAGTGGGTTTGGGGGAGGCATTGGATAACAACCTCCAAGCTCTACATGTATGAAATGCCCACCATCGACGAACACAACCGCAACCACCAGGTGAGGTTGCTCAGCTTCGTTTGGCCCGCCCAGCAGAGGGAAAATTGTATCGTTCCCACGAATGTCGAAGGTATGAACAATCACACCGTATCGTTGGGCAATAAGAAACCCCGTCTCAGGCATCGTCATGTAATTTTCGATAGCTGCTCGTCCCACCCCCTTGAAATCGATCCGTCTAACCAGCGCATCATGGCAAACCACAGCTGGTAAAAACTTGGCAACCACAGCTTGCATCGTAGGCTCTCAACCCGTCTTCCTTACGTTTTAGTTCCATATTCAAAAGCTCAATCGCAAATATTGAAACCTTTCTGAGAATATTTGCAAGCATGGGATGATCCTTGTGGTGCTTCATCACCTTTCGGAGGCTTGTTTCAAAGCTACTACTAATCTCGGCGTATTGTCTATCAACAACATGATCAACATACAGTACAAGTTTATCCAGTGTGTTGCGATGACTTGGAAAGTGACTTTTTAGTGTTGCATGCATGCCCTCAACCCTGTTGGTCGTAGTTTGGTGAAAGTTAATAGTTTTGTTAATCCAGCAAGATACAAACTTTTTACGGTACGGATCCAACCAGGACTTCATCAAATAATCAAAAACCTCTGAAATTAAAAAACGTAAATAGTCAGTTTTTGTTATTATATAAAATGTGAACATAATTATGTAATAAATACTCACGTTCACGGCCATCTTCTTTCAGCTGTGCTTCAAGGTTTTCCAAGTTATACCTGTATATTTCCTCGGTCGTAGACTCGCACAATGTCCAAAATGTACGTACGAATTCTTTCCACTGCTTGTCAGAGAATTTCCTCTTGCTGTTCTTATTAATATTTTGTTGAATATGGAACCGACAAAGATACTTATGCGCTTTTGGAAAAAACTTGTTCACACGCGTTAATTAGCGAAAATTCCCTGTCTGTTAAAATCACGCGCGGTTCCATACATCCTACCAGCATAGACTTGATCCTCTGCAACACCCATAGGTAGTTCTCTAACTTCTCAGCAGAAATTACCGCACAAGCAACCGTAAACGATTTGTTTGTCGACGTCATGCCTACGACCTGAACAAATGGCAGGTTGTACATGTTCGTTTTGTAGGTGGCGTCAATCATTAGCACATGCGGGAAGGCACACCACATAGTGAATGATTTTTTGTGAACAAAGAAGACATCTTCAACTGCGTTCGATATCTCATTCGTGCGCATGTAATAAGTGTAATCTTTTTCGAGAAGAATGTTTTCAAGTTTTTGCATCGGAGACTTACCGACATTTTTTCCGGCGTTGATCTTCTGAACAGCGTTGTGTATATCTTTCGGAATAAGCTTTCTAGCTGGATTGTTTTTCGTCAGCGTTCGCCAGATACTTTGGTTGGGAATATCTTGCTCTGCCAGCTCCTTAACCAGGTTTGTATCCTCCGAAGAAAGCCTTCTCGCATACGCGTGACCCTCTAAGTTTTCAATAGGAGTGTGGTTATGCTTCGCCTTCGTCACCTCGATCCTCCAAACACTTCCGGATGATTCCGAAAACCCGATCATCTCGAACGGGCAGCCTATTTTCTTGCTACCCGTTTTCCTCTGTGTAGCTATACTCTTATGCTCCCCACCAAAAGTACATTGAAACCAAATATTGTAATTCTCTCCTCTTTTATTCGACCTCTTAATCACAATGAGGTAACCATTGTCTTTTGTCGTGTCTTGTACCCAACGCACCAACTCTTTACGTGACGAAAAGGTCTGCGTTGTATCAAACGAAAATGTAACCGGGTAACAGCCTTCCTCGTCAACAGACACATTCTCCGGCTCACCATCGTCACCGAGGTCCGAATAGACTTGATGTTCAAAGCTCTGTTGACAACCGTAACTGTGGTTTGGATAACACTCCTGCTGTACAAAGCTGTGCTCGCCACCGTAACCGAATTCGAATAATGTTGTTGTGCGTAAGGGTCTTCCACAGGGGTATTCAAATCCAGCGTCACCGTGTTATCATGATAACGAATGCCAGATACAACCTCTGCCTCCTTCAAGTTGGACGAGACCGGTTTCTCATACGAGTCAGAAATAGCGGTCCCCTCGTAAGAATCAGGAACAACTGACTCGTCAGAATATGGACCGAAAAGATAGTTGCTTAACCACGACATCGTTTTTTCAAGACACGTAACTAATACAGCAAAACCGCGCGTTATTTTGAAGAAACACAAGTAATTTGGAAATCGACAAACAACAAAACCCCCGTATGTTTGTAAACAACATATTGAGTGCTTTATGTCTCGAACGCTAAATGTACTGTCTGAGCAGCTCGCTTTTAAAAGTGAAAATTTGGGGTCGAAGCGCCGCGCTATGGTCAAAGCGCGGCGCTTAGGGTTAACGACAAACCTCGTAATCAGCTTTATGTCTCTCAAACAGTAACTCATGTCTCAAACGTCAATCAAGTCACCTTTTGTCGATCTAAGCGCCGCGCTATGGCCAAAGCGCGGCGCTTTGAGGTGTGAAAATAATTTTGGCCGTGTGTAATTAGCATGACCCTTAAATTATGGTCTCAAATCACATTCAGAAACTTTGAATTCAACAGCAGACTTTCGTGAATATTATGAACGAATTTAATATTACCTTTGATCATTCTCTTCATCTCTCAACCAATCAAACATGTTCGATCAACACAGGATGACAACCGAAGCTGAACGCACAAGCATGAGCGGCTAAACCACTTGTGACTTCTGCCCGGATGAACATTTGCCCGGTTTGATATAATTATTTGGATTTTCTAATTCGTATAAACTAGTATAACTTGACTAGTTGTGTCGGAATTGTGAAACGTTTTATTATATTTGAATTATTTGTCGTTTTATCAAGCATATTGGCAACATACTTGCGTTGTTAGGGGGTTGGTAATTTGGTGGGTAATTGGTATAACTAAACGGATTGTTAGATTATATGGTGAATGTTAAAAACTATCTCTGATAATTAATCAAATCCATTAATCCCAAGGCCATGTCTATGTGGTGTTTTGAATCGGTAAACATATTTTTATGTTAAAACAGGTATTCGGGATTCTGGGTGGAGGTTACGCTTTCTTAATCTGATAACACTTTTGGTGACAAATCGTGTTTTCTTTGCAATCAATTAAACAGACCCCCATTTTAGATAATTTAGTTTAAGTTAGATTCTTTGATGCTAACCACATACGATACCCTACTTACGCTACCGATGTAGTTTAATTAGATTTTTGATTGACTCTTACGACAATCATCAATGGCGCCGTTGCCGGGGAATTAGTGCGCTTAGTGGTTTTCTAGGTTTCTAAAAAAATTATAAAAAAAAAAATAAATAACACAAAAAAAAAACCAAAAAGTACACAAAAATATTGTGCTCGCTGTTTTATTTTATTTATTTGTACCATGAGTCTGTTTAATTTGTTTGGAGTGTTTTGAGCTCTGTTTTGCAGACTTAGATCGCTTCGTCCATACTCAATCTCCATTTGGGCGGGGATGATTCGAATTTGATTTGAGATAAGCCTCCCACATTGAGTCGCGGTCGCGAATGAAATGTCATACAGCCTCATTGGAACAACGTTCACGAGGATCCTGTTGCTTTAATCAGGGGAGTCTATTCCAATCTTTTGTACATATATTTTTTTTCTTTTATTTTTGAGTCGTAGTATCCTTCCACATTGAGAACAATGTAGATTTTAAGTGTGCGCAGGGGGAACTAGCGTTTTAATTAGGTCTTATAAAAAACAAAAAAAAATTATTAAAAAAATAAAAAAAATCTATAAGAATCAAAAAATTGAAAATGCCCCTTGATTTTTTTGCAATAAAATGGAAGATGATAGATATAATCGGATCGTTGGCTTTTAATTACTATATATATGAGATAACGAAACGGTTGAAAACACGTCTAACTTAGGATATGTGGGCAGGCCTAGCCAATTGGAGTGTGGATTCTCATCTTTAGAGCTATGGCAAAACTGAAACTGTGGAAAGTATAAGAGGTACGTCATAGGTAAAAAGCTTATAAGTTTTTTCTGATTAAATTGGCACACCTAGGCCTGTAAACGAACCGAACATTCATGAACTGTTCATGAACTTGTTCGGCGGGAAGTTTGTTTATGTTCGTTTATTTAATAAACGAAAGAACACGAACAAAAAAATTGTTCGTTTAATTAAATGAACGAACATGAACACACCTTGTGTTCGTTCATTTATGTTCGTGAACGTTCGTTTATGTTCGTTCATTTATGTTCCTGAACGTTCATTTAGGTTTTCTAACTACTTATATTAATATGACTAATTAGTATATTTATGAACTCTAATTTAGATGTGTTTTCGGATGAATTTTAATATATTAGACTTTTTTGTTCAATCATGTTAATTTATGTTTGTTTATGTTTATTCAAATATGTTCACTTTTTTTTTTGTTTATGTTCGTTTGTGTTCGTGAACTGTTCGTTTAGTCTTTAAACAAACGAACATGAACGAACACGAACATGCCCGATTTCTTAATGAACGAACACGAACAAAAAAAAAACGTGTTCAATTATATGTTCGTGTTCGCGTTCGTGTTCGGTTAAAGTTAAATGAACAAACACGAACATGCCTATGTTCGTGTTCGTTCGGTTCATTTACAGGCCTAGGCACACCTGTTTCTTTTTATGGAAACAATTCCGAAACAGTGTGGCACCCAAAAAAAAAATTCCATCTATTCATTTGAGCACATGTTGAAAAAATAGGGAGAAAAAACGAAGCTTATGGTATTTCCGCGGGGATAGCGACTCATGCAGTACATAGGCTCTAGGTGGAGTTATAAAAATATGTGAAGTTTATGGCATTAACCATGGGGATGGTGACTCATGTGGGGTATGTCCACTAAACTGGTCATAAGCAAAAGCATGTAAAGCTCGCAATATCATCCATCTATCCATCATAAATTTAATCGGAATAGCATAAGAGTTTTTATATAAGACGATAGATTATAAATTCTTTAATCTTATAAGCTAAAAATGGGATTTGGTGGCGTTGTAGTCTTTTGAGTGTGAGGTCCATAGATAAATAAAAACACTTGAACTTAATGAATCGTGAATAAGGGGTCAGAAGCTGGTGGTTGGGTTTAGGTGGATCGTATACCTACAATCTTGTTTAACGTGTGGTTTGACTTGTTAATAAAATAATTGAATATGTTAGATCTCAATGTTTCTGATTGTATTCCATTGCAGATAATTTTTTCAAAACGAACAAAGATAAGTGTGGGGATGTGATGTCGGGTTAAAATATGTGTAATTAGTATTAATTCGCGTTAAATTTTAGTGTAGTAAATACATTAATTCATTATTATTTATATACTTATAATACGTGGTTCGTTGGGGATTAACAGGTATTAAAATAGGTTACAAGAGTGAACGAGTCAAAAACGCGAGCTTGACAAGTCAATACATGGATTGAAACTGAAAAAAGTCAACGGGGACAGGGCCCGCGACACGCGCTAGGATACTTGTTTACTTGCACGACATGCGGGAATTAACCAAGTTATGTCGGCTCGTTTATTTTGGAAGTCGGTCAAAATTTTGGAAGTCGGTCAAAGAGCAAGTCCCCACGACACGCGAGGGTGTTCGTTTGACTTGCCGCGACGCACGGCCCGGTTCAATGACGTGAACGTTTATTTAAATGGCCCAAACTTGTGTTGGAAGTTACGACATTGATATTCTTTTTTTCAATCAAGCATTAATTGTCCTGTCTTTCAGATACTATATATAGTCTTTCAAATCCTATATATAGTCTTTCATAATCGGCCGTCAAGTGACATAAGGGACGAATGGAGAATTAAATTAGGGAAAATCACGAGAATAGCCGTTGAATGGTCAACTTTTCAGAAATAGCCAATTGAAACGGCTCTACGAGCCTTTTCAATCTCCTGAAACGGCTTAAAAAAATCCATTCGAGTCAACCAATCCATGATTGCGACGTGTCCGACAGCCGTCATTCAGTTGAGATCTTTCAAAGACGGCTTGAGTTCTTTCAAAGACGGCTTGAGTTCTTTCAAAAACGGCTTGAGTACTTTCAAAGATGGCTTGAGATCTTTCAAAGATGGCTTGAGAACTTTCAAAAAAAGGCTTGAGATCTTTCAAAACGGCTTGAGATCTTTCAATGTAGTGGCTTGGCTTGGCTTATGATCTTTCAACACGGCTTGAGAACTTTCAACATGGCTTGAGATCTTTCAACATAATTTAAATATACACGAATAATTAAAAAAATAAACGAATAATTTAAAAAATCTCAATTAAATGTGAGAACTTGAAAATCTCAATTAAAAAATCTGAAAATTTTAATTTGAAAATAAAAATTACTAGGTTAGAACCCCGTGTATTACACGGGTTAAATAATTTTAATTTTTATTCTAAATAATAAAAAAATATAACTTTAAAAATCTCGTTTATTACACGAGTTGAATAAATGTAATTTTATATATTAAGAAACAAAAAAGTTATATATTTAAGAATCTCGTGCATTGTACGAGTTGAATAAATGTAATTGTATATACCAAATAATTAAAAAAGTTATACCTTAAAAAACTCTGTTGTTGGATCGTCGTGTGACCCTAACGAGTCAATCTGAGTAGTTCATCATCAAGTACAAAGGCGGAATCAATGTAAAAGATGTCAACACAGCTTGTTCCTTTCTAATCTTTTTCTATTACTGATTTCCTGAGCTTTTACAAGTTCAAATGACAAATGGACAGCACCTCGACTCAGAACATATGATCTAATCCCATTTGAAATGAGACCACACAACCCCTATATATAGAGTTGAGATTCCGCTTGAACATGACATGTGAGTTTCAAGCGGAATAGGTAATTTCGCTTGAACATGTCAATGTTCATTTCAAGCAGAATTAACTTGTTGATTTCGCTTGAACTGTATATTGACACTTTCAAGCGGAATCACCCACTTTTACATATTCTAACCCTAATTTCAGTCCTATTGTGTGCTCGTTTATCCTATATAGACATAAGACTCGATTAAGACAAAGTTAACAGACACCAGTTGTTACACCCTCAAAATCCACCTGCGGAGTATCACCGCTTGGAGGAGTGACTGACCAGGATCAAGCCACCAATCATAATGAACAGGCATGTAAGTAAACATAAAACCCAACACAATATAATTGGTGTCCAAAACAAAACATAGTTTAAGTTGCAAGCGGAAGCATAATGTCTAAAACCAAAGCATAAGTTAATAGTGTTTAAGTTTATCATGAACACTCAATGTCCATGCTCCACAATGACTCCTTCCCATGCAAGCTCCTGCTAAACCTAGTGACCTGCAAAGCATGTAGTAACGAGTCAACAACAAAGTTGAGCGAGTTCACAGTTGGGTGTTGGTTTAAGTTATTCCAAAAGCGTAGTTTCCTTTAACTGGCATCCTCGCCATGGGGGTTAGCCCATAGTTGAAAACGTGTTTTGTTTAATCCCGTTTACTCTAGCAATCCAGCCGTGGGGGCTACCCCATGTTAATTTATCTGGCTCTACGGCCGTGGGGGCTACCCCATGTTTATATTACTAGACTCGTTACCATATCGACCGCTGAGTGTAATCATGTTTATGTGCCCTTAGCGTCAATGTCTATCATCATTGACGTGCCCCATGTTAATTTATCTGGCTCTACGGTGTGAGGCTTGTCAGACCTAAATAGCGCTATTTAACTAATGACCCGCTCGCCATTGGCCCGGCGATTAAGTCGATATATAAAAGGAGGGACTTCGTGAGAGAGTTTTGGTCTAGTGAAATTTAATTGTCCATGAGGACGAGGAATTATATTCCTGAACCCGTACTGTCCTACCCAAGAAGGACGAGGAATCCATATTCCTTAACCCATTCCCAACCCCTAGGAATCCCATGCTTTGTAGAAAGTGTGAACTCACCTTAGATTAGCTCGGCAGATAAACGAAAGGTCAATCGAGCTGCTAGGGGTCAACCACGTCCTAACATGGTTACCACACAAGTCAGGTCTAGGTTCAAGAAGTGCATGTATGTTTACACGTAAGCTAACAGGTTACGAACACGTATTGATCATGGCAACACATTAACAGTCAAGTACATAACATACTCATACTTGTACGATTCAAAAGATTGGACTCGCACAAGTATAACAGCCTTGTGCGATTCACCCATTGAAGCCCACTGATACCCGGCCCAATAAAACATAAGCAGTCCAGCATGTAACGGCCCAAACAAATAAACCTTGGTCTTGTGTGATCCGGATAGACTTGTGCGATTGGAATTGGGCTTTGAGGCCCAACAGTGTAATAGTTTGTGTTTGGCCCAAGACTTGTGCGATCGGCACCTTCTTGTGCGATCCACAGATCTTGTACGATCATGCATACCTGAGTTGTACACTACGTTCTAACTTATTGTACATCAGTCTATCTTGTGCGACTGCCTTGTGCGATCAGATCAGATCTTGTACGATCTGATCTTGTGCGACCAAGGAGTCTTGTGCGATCAGTTATAGTTTCCGAATTTCATGCAACCAGTTCTATTGTTTCCATTTATGTAGTTATCAATCAACAATTAACAGTTTCCAAACCAAACAATAATCGATCAAAACAACATATTCCAACCGATTCTTCATGAACCCTAACTATGAATAACACAAGAATAATAATCATAACACTTAAACATCTCAATCATGGTCCACGATCTAGTCACTAGCATGCTTATAATCGTAATAAACCAACCAATCATCCATACATACTTGTCTACAGCCGACTAGTCATGAAATCGATTCTAGATCATCAATAACATCATAATACCATAGTAACCACAACATATGGACCTGCTATTTACCCACTAACCGGCCCAAATATCAACCGCCCTTTCTAATTTCAAAGACCCAATATTCCTGTGTATCCATGCAACATCGATTAGTGATAAACAACCAATTAATCACACATGTTCATTCGTCCAACCATATGCATAATTCGTTACATTACATGAACATCAAACCCTTATCACTATATCGAGATTATATGATCGCATAATCGATTACATCTTATTAGATTACAACACTCGATCATGTACATACACAATTAATCCTTACGTGTTAAACATATACACTATCACGATTATGTATTAATAAAGTTAACAAATAAAGATAATCACTAACCACAAGATTGATTCGTAAAGGGGCTGCTTCGAAGGGGAGGTTGTCTCACTAATCACTGCCGTCACACATAGGGGTGTAGGGTTTGCTGTGTTGCAATTGTGAGGCAAGAGTTTTGGGTACGTACAATTATAATACAAGCCAATATCTAATTAGTGGGCCGGTGGTGTTTACTAAACCAAACAACTATCTGGGCCGATCATGTTTACTAAATAAAATAACTATCTGGGCCAAAGCCCATTCTGTTTTCGCCGGCTTCTTTGACAAAAACACCAAAGTGTTTTCGTCATGGGGAGGAGGTTTTCGAGTGGAGGTTGTTGTTTCGGGTGGGGGATTATTTCGTGTGATGGTATGTTGTTGAGAGTTCCACTTGTTTTTAATTATACGAAACATAATATTAATATAAAACATATGTTAACATACACACTTATAAGGCACATCATATAAATATATAAACCACACTTTGCAAGCAAGTATTAACTCGAGTAGAAACCTTGAAAACTCGGGTTGTCACACCAGTGCACCAACAGACTCCCCCTTGGATGTTGACGAAGTCTTCGGCGTCGAGTCTTTAGTCTTTGTCTCTTTCCAAATTGTCTTGACATTGTAAAAGCTTCCTTCAATTCTTCTCTTCTATCAACAGCTAACATGTGACAACCCTCACTAAACCAGGTATCCGTACGACTTAATTAATAATTAATTACTGCTTAATTACTGTGCTTGCTTGAACTTGTGAATAAACTGCTACCTGAATACTGATACATGTACTTACTTGCATCATACTTTACTTACCGTCACTACATTATTTACATGCTGAACCTTAGTGACAAACATGATGCACAAAAGCACAGTAGCACAATAAACGGATAACCTATTGAACATGCTGATAAAGCCAGCATCAGGCAGACACTGCCTCTAAGGCCTGTATGAGCCGTAAATATTTTGCTACACTAGTGGTGAGTGTAGGGATATAAGGGTTGTAGAACTGCGTCTCTAGGGATAAGTTACAATGACTGGATGTGCCTAAAACGTACTCTAAGTACAAAATTCAGCACTTTACATAATAATTCAGCTTTTAGCTAACTAATAAAGTGCCAAAACATGAGAAAAATATTACTAGACACTTTCCAAAGTGTCAGAAATGAGTTGTGTCACTAAAAATGGTAATAAGGACACTTTAAAGCTTTGTTAAGCACTTTAACGGATTACTATCCAACCGAACAACCGGACTTTACCCGGAACATGAAAATATTGTCATTTTCATTGTTCATCTTTTTCTGAGCCAGTTAGGGTCCCTGAATACCCTAACACCCATTGTAACGCGTGACACACCACTAACCGGGTTAAGCACTTAACTAACTTACTTAACCTAACTATTATCCTAACTAACCAGTGGAATCGGACTAGAACCCCCCCCCCCCTTAACCAACCGTCCCCATGAGGGGGGACATACTTTGTCCTTCCTTGATTATTATAATCTAGTTTGTTTGATATCTACTAGACACTTAATCCATTGGGTAATTAGCATGAGAATTGTCTATAAGTATGAGCTTATACACACATGATCATTTCCATCACACAACACCACTCCACAACTCTCTCTCCCTCCCTACTAACTCTCGGCCGAACACCCCTCCTACATACATCCATTTTCGGTTTTTGATCTTCACATTCCAATCATCTACAAGTGTTAAGGGTCGCATATAAGGAGCCTTGGAGCAAACGGAAGGCGAAGGACCTCTCTACTTTGCTTTTATCCACCCTATTTGCGCTTAGATTCTTCCCTAGCCTCGAGCTAGTGGTATGTTGCTAAAATCACCTACTCGAACTATTTTGTAGTGGTTAATATGATTTGTAACGGTTAAAACTCGTTAACTTACAAGATGACACACAAAAGTCTACTTAAAACACTAAAAAATGGTGGTTAAAAGCTCATATGTTGTGTAAATGTTGTAGTATTTGAATTGTGTGATTATTTGGACCCGATCTATGTTGTGGTAGCTCGGATCGTCATTTAACCCGGGTTGGTCACGATCTTGGATCATGACATAAGGTTGTTTTGGAAGTAACAAGGGTTAAAGGATGAAACTCTACCACACACGAAACATGAACTTGTGTAAAAACGATATTACTTACAAAATAGTGTTTAAAACTAGTAGATCTACGGATCTACAAGCGGTATTTTCAAAAGACCTCGTGTCAAGAGAAAACATGCTTTTAAAGACGGATCTTACACTAACACGAATGGTTTTTAGAACACACAAGTGTGTAAACACTTGTGTAACACAAAGTTTCGACAAAATAACTATTTTTGAAAAAGATGACGAGAAGTTGTAAAGACGGAACTTCCATAAAAACGAGGTTTTTACAAAATCAGATTGTTTTATATAAAGATCCACTAAAAGTAATGGGATTCTTCATAGTTTGGAATAAATCACAAATTCATGAAATTTATGCGATTTGTATACTTATTTTGACTAGTTTGTGGTTTGAACATTGCTTTGATTGAATAAGAAGATTGTTGGTTTGATTTATAAAAGAAAATGATACGCTTGAAAGCGTGGCCACCTCCAGTTACAGAGGAAACTCTGGCGAAATTTTTCCAAAAACCTAACACTTAGAAATATTTTCACTATAAGTGTTAGAAATACATTTTGACTTGTTTTCAAATTATAGATTTCGCCACGACTTATTTACAAATTATCGGAGGTGGGATTTCACAAAATAAAACGTGATACATATATATATTTAGTATATATTTTTCACAACATCACTTGTATAAGTGCTTATGATTATTTTTGTGAACTACGTAAATATTATTTTTAGAGTAAAAATAATATTACTAAGTATTATTTTGGGAAAATCACATGTATTAAAGTATAATATTTTTGAGAAGAATATTTATATTTTGGAGTTAGGGATAAAATATATTAAGTGAGACTTAATAGAGTAATCCGAATTATACGAACGCACATGTATTAAATCCCCCATCCTTGGGAAGGAAAATGACTACCAAGTATATACAAAATGTAAACACGAAATAGTTGCCTAACTATTTCCCAAAAACTTAAACCATAAAGCTAAGGCACGGCCGTCCGTCTAATAGAATTAGTACGTGTAGGTCGTCACACAGCTGTTTGATTTGGTGGCATACTTGGTAGAGACGCACCACGGTGAGTTCATGTCCCCCTTTTCTCTAACTGTTTTCAGTTTTCTTAACTGCGGGGGTGAAATACGTGTTACTTCGATTACAAGTACTTTATACATGGTATGGTTAGTGTAAGGAGGTTTACTACTTAGATCATGTGAGTGGGTAGGAGCAATATGAGGCCATTAGTCCTCATGGCGGGACCGAGGGACAGGAGCGGTAGATCTATCTGGGTGTAGCGAGCCCAGCCCCAGGCCAAACTAGAAACGGACCTCGGGGTGACTTTGTCCACATACTAATGCCGTGGCGAAATCTGCTAGGTTTGAGTCTCCCTATTTGCACTTCACATATATCAGTGGCCTTGCAAACCATTGGTGATCTCAATTCCCTTATTTGCTACATACCAAGACTATTTTTATACTCACAAAGGTTTATTTACTCACTTACACATGAACTCGCTCAACATTATTGTTGATTTTTCAACTTACATGTATTTCAGGAAATTAAAGGATCTGGCACGGTATGACGCGTTTTCCCGCTGCACTAGTTACGAGGTCATCCGAGTTTAGGGAATGTGACTCTTTCCTGGACAAGTCACAGTCCTTAAACTATCTTTATGTTATGTTGCGTTTGTTGAACAATGTTTATGTCGTTAGAATGTGTTTCCGTTAAGACAATGTTATTGTATTTGGTTTTCAAAACTTAATCGAATGGATGATCTTGCATGATTTTATTTCATATAGCTTTGTTATGGTTAAGCTATGGTATTAAGAAGTCACACCAAATTAACCACGCTTCCGCAAAGCCAGGGTGTGACAGCTTGGTATCAGAGCTCTGATCATAGCGAACTAGGATTCCTTCTCGAGTCTAGACTATGATCACTAGGGCTCTCGCGAAAACATTTTTCTGCATACCACTTAAGTCCAGATCCAAAACTTTTTATAAACAAATGTTGAGCGCATTTTATTCATTGTTTTTAGGCTCAGTCTTGAAGGCTGAGGCTCGGTCTTGGAGGCCGAGGCTCGGTCTGGGAGATAGAGGTAGTTGGCTAGTGGGACTAGGAGAATTGGCTAGTGGGACTAGGTGAATTGGCTAGTGGGACTAGGAAGAGCAGTCTGAGAGGCTGGGAGGCTAGTGGGACTAGGAGAATTATTTGAATGCTTACATGGTGACTTATGTGATTATTTGATTGTACGATTGACTGTTTGTGCATGTTTGTGTTTATGTTACAGACACTATGGACACCTCTGGCACAGGTGACTCAGACACCACAGGACCTAGACCTATAGTATCAGATGACCTAGAGCCTTCAGAGCATGAGGTCCACACCTCCGACGTTACTAGCACGGACGAGGATGATTTCCAGCCCTTTGCTTTACCTGATGATGCAGATGAGCTCGCTGATGGCCCTTTGGCCGGGGACCTACCATTAGTGGAGATCCCTGCTCCCATACCCTTAGCTGTTTATCCTGCTTATGATTTGCTTCTCGACGCCGACGATGATGGCGACGTTGATCTGTTTGATGACGAGCCCTTAGAGGATGAGGTTCAGGGCGAGGCCCTTCTTGCTGCTGGAGATATTTTGTTGATCGCAGATGCTCCCGCTGAGGAGTCACCTGCTCACTCACCGGTCCCAGACTCTTTCGAGTCTGTGGCCTCCGCACCTTCACACACTCAGAGTGCGCAGCACTTTTCTCATGGATCAGATCCCGATCAGGCATCCTCTGTTGCCCCTATTCCTAGTTTTACTTTCGACCACGATGATGTAGAGGATTCCGATCCTGTCTTTCCCCCAGGATTCGACCCAGATCAGGATATAGAGTTTATACCCATGGATCAGCCTATGGAGGATCCAGTCGACCCAGTTGACCCAGTTGATCCCATCGACCCTGAGTTTGATTTTGAGATGGCATTTGATGACCCCGAGCCTGCCATGGCCCCTGAGCAGGTAGTCGCTCTAGACCCTGCGTTTGAGCACGACCCAGTTCATGCTGACGCACCTATTATTGAGCCTGTCGTTGCTGACCCACCTATTGATGATCACCCTGTAGATGCTCCATTGTTGGAGGACGAGCATGTCATTGCTACTGATCATATTGATCCCCCACTTATTGCTGATGCACCAGTTGACCCTCTTGTTGCACCTCACCATGATCCTATGCCAGTTCAGTTTGATCGTGCACTTTTTGAGGCACAGGTGGACCCACGAGACGAGCACGCACAGTGTGGGTGGATTCCTGCTGATGACGAGGTCCCACCTATTCCCCCTCAGATCACCGATACCCGTCACATTGATACCTCCTTTGCATTTCCTCGGTTTACACCTCCAGCACGACCTGGAGAAGGTTCTTCGGCTCACCCTTTTGGACATGTACCAGTATCTATCCCTGCTATACCACCATCTGCTACTTTTCCCCATGTTTCTCCATTTCATGTGGCACCTTTTGATCCCACCAGTGAGCCGTTCCTTTGGACATCATCTTCTGCTATGCCACCGACTGACCCCTACCATTCTTTCCATATGGGGTATACTATTGAGGACGTTCTGATGTCTTTTGTCGCCCAGCACGAGGCACACACACAGCACATTCAGGAGCTTGAGAGAGCCCAGCCGCCGCCGTGTCAGTGCCAGGGTCAGACCCACTCTCCTTTGCAGCCCTCTCGACCTGTGCCACCAGACTATGCTGCACGCCCTTTTTTGCCCTGGAGCAGTAGGTTGCTTCATTCTTGCGTACCCAGAGAGCCATGGAGGAGGACTGGCTCCATTTGCGTCGCTTGTTTTACACTCACTTTCCCCCTCCTCCACCGCCATCCGTGTAGAGCTCTTCAGTACCGTATAGGTAGACATTGGTGAGAAGACGACGAATGCTTTTGACTGCACAACATTTTTGGAGACTACATTATGATTCTGACTTTTGTTGACATGTATTTGATGTATTGACACTGATTTGATATAGTTTTTGGACTAGGGTGATGTAGCCCTTAGTCGACTGATGTTGTATGACGCTGTGATGTACTTGTACGCTTACTATGTGGTCTCGACATATGGCAATCGCAGTATTCTCATCATACTTGATGCTTGATTTGATTATTTATATTCTATGACATGGGATGTTGTGTGATTGATGTTTTGTGATTGATATGATTATAACATGAGATGTTATGTACTATTACTATCATTATATACGTATGCTACATTATGACCTGACTTACGTATTATAACATGGGATCTTTACTATAGCCTGACCAACGTAAACCATCTTTTAGAAGATGCCGCCGAGACGTGAGACCCACATGCCTACCAATGAGGCAGAACTCCAGCAAATTATCGTTGCTGCCATTGCACAATACGCCGCCTCTCAAGGAGGGACTAGTGGAAGCAACTCTGGCAACAACAATAATCCACCTCATGGATGCACCTACAAGCAGTTTCTAGACTGCAAACCAGTCAACTTTGATGGCACAGGAGGTGCTGTCGCCTTTGTTCGTTGGGCCGAGAAAACTGAATCTGTTCTACGCATGAGCAAATGCGCGCTAGATCAGCAAGTCACCTATATCTCAGGGCTATTCTTGGATGGAGCCCTCTCTTGGTGGAATTTGCAAGTACATACACTTGGTGAAGCTGCTGCCTACGCGCTAACCTGGACCGAACTGAAGGAACTTATGCGCAAAAAGTACTGCTCTCGCGCGGAAATCCAAAGATTGGAAACCGAGTTCTGGCACTTGAAAATGGACGGTCCAAAGATCGCAGAATACGTTCAAAGGTTCCATGACTTATCGCATGTGGTACCCTACATGGTCACTCCGGAGTTCAAGCGGATTGAACGTTTCATTTGGGGATTAGCTCCTCAAATCATAAGCATGGTAACCTCATCCAAGCCTGCGACCATTACTGAGGCGATTGATTTGAGCGTGGCTCTCACAGAGGAGGCCATTCGCCTGAACAATTTTGATGATGCTGAGCCTAAGAAGAAAGAGACTCACGTCGAGTCATCAGGAGGTAACAAACGGAAGTTCTCAAACTTCAAGCAGGGCGCCAGTGTGGCGGTTAAGAAAGGAGGATCAGGCACGCCAGCTCAGGTTACAGCTGGCAGTGGAAAGAAAGGAAAAGGATATCAGGGCACCCGGCCCAAGTGTAATACCTGCCAACGCCACCATACTGGCCATTGTAATGTGAAAGTATGTGAAGCATGTGGAAAGCCGGGCCACTTGAAGGATTCTTTTTGGGCTAGTGCTGGCCGGGGAGGCCCGGGAGGATTTGGGAATAGAAATAATAATCGTGGTGGTATTGGAAATCGCCCGCAGGGGAACAATGGAGGAAACGGGAATCGAGGCAACATTGCGAATCAAGCGGGAAATGCAAACCAAAACAACAACCAAGCTGGAAATGGAGGTGGAAACGGGCAAAGACTTGGATGCTTTAACTGTGGTGATATCGGGCATTTTAAGAGGAACTGCCCAGAGTTAAACCAAGCCCGTGGAAGAATGTTCCAAATCGAAGCGAGGGAAGCGCGCCAGGACCCCAATGTCGTTACTGGTACGTTCCCTGTAAACCAACGCTATGCATCCGTTTTATTTGATACTGGTGCCGATTATAGCTTCGTGTCGTTAGAGTTTAAGAATATGCTTGGTTTAGCCGCTAATAAGTTAGATATTCCGTACTCAATCGAATTGGCTAATGGGAAGTTAGTAGAAGCCAATGAAGTTATCAGAGGTTGTGTGATCGAATTGGGAGAGCGTGAGTTTGCTTTGGATCTACTACCAGTCTAGTTGGGAAGCTTCAACGTGGTAGTAGGAATGGATTGGTTATCAGGCAACAAGGCGGAAATAGTTTGTCACGAAAAGGTCGTTCGTATCCCAACCGAAGATGGCGAAACAATTGTGGTTCACGGGGAGAAGCGTGATACGCCGTTAAGAATTATCAGCTGCCTGAAAGCGCGAAAGTGTTTGCAGAAGGGATGTGTTGCCTTCCTGGCACACATTATGGATAAGAAGGCTGCAGAATCGAAGATCGAAGATATCCCTGTCGTGAGGGAATATCCAGAAGTCTTCCCAGAGGACTTACCTGGACTGCCACCTCAGAGACAAGTTGAGTTCCTCATTGACTTAGTTCCAGGCGCCGCGCCTGTGGCTAAGGCACCTTATAGACTTGCCCCGTCTGAGATGCAGGAACTGTCGACACAACTTCAAGAGTTGTTAGACAAGGGATTTATCCGACCAAGCTTCTCGCCTTGGGGAGCTCCGGTCCTGTTTGTCAAGAAGAAGGACGGTAGTTTTCGTAGGTGCATCGACTACCGGGAGCTGAACAAGCTGACGATCAAGAATAGATATCCTCTGCCAAGGATTGATGATCTGTTTGACCAACTGCAAGGCTCAAGCTTTTATTCAAATATCGACTTGCGATCTGGATACCATCAGTTAAGGATACAAGAGGAGAGTATCCCAAAGACAGCCTTCAGAACTCGTTATGGACACTACGAGTTCCTTGTTATGCCGTTTGGTTTGACAAACGCACCTGCAGTCTTTATGGACTTGATGAATAGAGTTTGCAAGCCGTACTTGGACAAGTTCGTGATTGTGTTTATCGACGATATCTTGATTTATTCAAGGACAAAGGCTGAGCACGAGCAGCATCTAAGAGCCATTTTGGAGTTGCTAAAGAAAGAACAGTTGTACGCCAATTTCTCCAAGTACGAATTTTGGCTACGTGAAGTCCAATTCCTTGGGCACGTGGTAAATGGAGATGGAATCCACGTGGATCCCACCAAGATCGAAGCGATCAAGAATTGGGAAACGCCAAAGACGCCAACCGAGATTCGACAATTCTTGGGTTTGGCTGGCTACTATCGAAGGTTCATTGAGGATTTTTCGAAGATCGCTCAACCATTGACGCTCCTCACGCAGAAAGATAGGAAGTTTGATTGGGAAATCAAACAGGAAGAAGCATTCCAGATATTGAAGGATAAGCTCTGCAATGCGCCAATCTTAGCACTACCGGAAGGTACAGATGATTTTGTGGTATACTGTGACGCCTCACATCAAGGATTGGGTTGCGTGTTGATGCAACGCCAAAAGGTTATTGCTTACGCATCACGTCAACTGAAAGTGCACGAAAAGAACTATACCACACATGATTTGGAGCTAGGCGCAGTGGTATTTGCATTAAAGATCTGGAGACACTACCTTTATGGTACGAAATGTACAATCTTTACAGATCACAAGAGCCTACAACACATATTCAACCAGAAGGAGCTGAATATGAGGCAGAGACGATGGGTTGAGTTACTGAACGATTACGACTGCGAGATAAAGTATCATCCAGGGAAGGCGAATGTGGTCGCCGATGCCCTAAGTCGAAAGGAGAGGATCAAACCCATAAGGGTTAGGGCTTTAGAAATGATTATCCGAACCGATCTTTCCTTGCGCATTCGTGCCACGCAGAAAGAAGCTCTCAAGGAAGGAAACCTTGAAGAAGAATATCTCCGTGGGATGGAGAAGCTACTGGTACCAAACGAGGAAGGAACGTTATGTTTTAAGAAAAGGATTTGGGTTCCTTGGTTTGGAAGTTTAAGGAAGGTTATTTTCGATGAAGCTCACAAGTCGCGGTACTCTATCCACCCTAGAGCGGATAAGATGTACCAGGATCTCAAAGATTACTATTGGTGGCCTAGGATGAAAGGCGACGTTGATGTTTATGTGAGCAAATGTTTAACATGCGCTAAGGTTAAAGCCGAATACCAGAAGCCTTCAGGACTTCTGCAACAACCGGAGATTCCCAAGTGGAAGTGGGAACAAATCTCAATGGATTTTGTTACAAAGTTGCCAAGGACGCCAAGAGGTCATGACACTATTTGGGTAATAGTGGATCGATTAACGAAATCAGCACACTTCTTACCTATCAGAGAGAAGGATAATACGAGCAAGTTGGCCGAAATATACATGAGGGAGATCGTCGCACGTCATGGAGTGCCTCTCTCGATCATCTCTGATAGAGACGGAAGGTTTGTGTCAAGGATATGGCAATCCTTCCAAGAAGCCTTTGGCTCATAATTAAATCTGAGCACTGCGTTTCATCCGCAAACTGACGGTCAAAGCGAGCGAACGATACAGACTTTGGAAGACATGCTGAGAGCGTGTGTTCTGGATTTGGGCGGTAGCTGGGATAAGCATTTACCTTTGGTCGAATTTTCATACAACAACAGCTACCACACCAGTATTGGTGTCGCGCCATTCGAAGCTCTTTACGGACGCAAATTCCGATCACCCTTATGTTGGGCTGACGCAGGTGATAGGCAGCTTGCTGGTCCCGAAATCGTCCAAGAGACGACAGACAAAATTGCGCAGATTCTAAAACGCATCGAAGCAGCTCGCCACAGACAGAAGGCCTATGCGGATCCAAACCGGAAACATGTGGAATTTCAAGTGGGAGAAATGGTTTTATTGAAAGTCTCACCCTGGAAGGGTGTGGCACGCTTCGGAAAGCGTGGGAAGTTAAATCCGCGCTACATTGGTCCTTTCAGAATTCTGGAAAGAATAGGACTAGTAGCATACAAGTTGGACCTACCTGCTGAACTCCATTCTGTTCACGATACATTTCATGTATCCAACCTGAAGAAAAGTCCAACTCAAGATGACATTGCCATTCCCATCGACGAGATTCATGTTGACGACGCGCTCCATTTCGTTGAAGAACCGGTTGAGGTTACGGATTGGAAGGAAAACAAGACCCGCCGGAGCAGTGTCAAGCTCGTCAAAGTTTGTTGGAATGCCAGACACGGTCCTGAATATACCTGGGAGCGTGAGGACCGGATGAAAGAAAAGTACCCCCACTTATTTCCTAAGAACCCTGCATCTACAAGCAGAACCTAAAATTTCAGGACGAAAATTTTCTAACGGGGGGAGAATGTGACAACCCTCACTAAACCAGGTATCCGTACGACTTAATTAATAATTAATTACTGCTTAATTACTGTGCTTGCTTGAACTTGTGAATAAACTGCTACCTGAATACTGATACATGTACTTACTTGCATCATACTTTACTTACCGTCACTACATTATTTACATGCTGAACCTTAGTGACAAACATGATGCACAAAAGCACAGTAGCACAATAAACGGATAACCTATTGAACATGCTGATAAAGCCAGCATCAGGCAGACACTGCCTCTAAGGCCTGTATGAGCCAGAAATATTTTGCTACACTAGTGGTGAGTGTAGGGATATAAGGGTTGTAGAACTGCGTCTCTAGGGATAAGTTACAATGACTGGATGTGCCTAAAACGTACTCTAAGTACAAAATTCAGCACTTTACATAATAATTCAGCTTTTAGCTAACTAATAAAGTGCCAAAACATGAGAAAAATATTACTAGACACTTTCCAAAGTGTCAGAAATGAGTTGTGTCACTAAAAATGGTAATAACGACACTTTAAAGCTTTGTTAAGCACTTTAACGGATTACTATCCAACCGAACAACCGGACTTTACCCGGAACATGAAAATATTGTCATTTTCATTGTTCATCTTTTTCTGAGCCAGTTAGGGTCCCTGAATACCCTAACACCCATTGTAACACGTGACACACCACTAACCGGGTTAAGCACTTAACTAACTTACTTAACCTAACTATTATCCTAACTAACTAGTGGAATCGGACTAGAACCCCCCCCCCCTTAACCAACCGTCCCCATGAGGGGGGACATACTTTGTCCTTCCTTGATTATTATAATCTAGTTTGTTTGATATCTACTAGACACTTAATCCATTGGGTAATTAGCATGAGAATTGTCTATAAGTATGAGCTTATACACACATGATCATTTCCATCACACAACACCACTCCACAACTCTCTCTCCCTCCCTACTAACTCTCGGCCGAACACCCCTCCTACATACATCCATTTTCGGTTTTTGATCTTCACATTCCAATCATCTACAAGTGTTAAGGGTCGCATATAAGGAGCCTTGGAGCAAACGGAAGGCGAAGGACCTCTCTACTTTGCTTTTATCCACCCTATTTGCGCTTAGATTCTTCCCTAGCCTCGAGCTAGTGGTATGTTGCTAAAATCACCTACTCGAACTATTTTGTAGTGGTTAATATGATTTGTAACGGTTAAAACTCGTTAACTTACAAGATGACACACAAAAGTCTACTTAAAACACTAAAAAATGGTGGTTAAAAGCTCATATGTTGTGTAAATGTTGTAGTATTTGAATTGTGTGATTATTTGGACCCGATCTATGTTGTGGTAGCTCGGATCGTCATTTAACCCGGGTTGGTCACGATCTTGGATCATGACATAAGGTTGTTTTGGAAGTAACAAGGGTTAAAGGATGAAACTCTACCACACACGAAACATGAACTTGTGTAAAAACGATATTACTTACAAAATAGTGTTTAAAACTAGTAGATCTACGGATCTACAAGCGGTATTTTCAAAAGACCTCGTGTCAAGAGAAAACATGCTTTTAAAGACGGATCTTACACTAACACGAATGGTTTTTAGAACACACAAGTGTGTAAACACTTGTGTAACACAAAGTTTCGACAAAATAACTATTTTTGAAAAAGATGACGAGAAGTTGTAAAGACGGAACTTCCATAAAAACGAGGTTTTTACAAAATCAGATTGTTTTATATAAAGATCCACTAAAAGTAATGGGATTCTTCATAGTTTGGAATAAATCACAAATTCATGAAATTTATGCGATTTGTATACTTATTTTGACTAGTTTGTGGTTTGAACATTGCTTTGATTGAATAAGAAGATTGTTGGTTTGATTTATAAAAGAAAATGATACGCTTGAAAGCGTGGCCACCTCCAGTTACAGAGGAAACTCTGGCGAAATTTTTCCAAAAACCTAACACTTAGAAATATTTTCACTATAAGTGTTAGAAATACATTTTGACTTGTTTTCAAATTATAGATTTCGCCACGACTTATTTACAAATTATCGGAGGTGGGATTTCACAAAATAAAACGTGATACATATATATATTTAGTATATATTTTTCACAACATCACTTGTATAAGTGCTTATGATTATTTTTGTGAACTACGTAAATATTATTTTTAGAGTAAAAATAATATTACTAAGTATTATTTTTGGGAAAATCACATGTATTAAAGTATAATATTTTTGAGAAGAATATTTATATTTTGGAGTTAGGGATAAAATATATTAAGTGAGACTTAATAGAGTAATCCGAATTATACGAACGCACATGTATTAAATCCCCCATCCTTGGGAAGGAAAATGACTACCAAGTATATACAGAATGTAAACACGAAATAGTTGCCTAACTATTTCCCAAAAACTTAAACCATAAAGCTAAGGAACGGCGGTCCGTCTAATAGAATTAGTACGTGTAGGTCGTCACACAACTGTTTGATTTGGTGGCATACTTGGTAGAGACGCACCACGGTGAGTTCATGTCCCCCTTTTCTCTAACTGTTTTCATTTTTCTTAACTGCGGGGGTGAAATACATGTTACTTCGATTACAAGTACTTTATACATGGTATGGTTAGCGTAAGGAGGTTTACTACTTAGATCATGTGAGTGGGTAGGAGCAATATGAGGCCATTAGTCCTCATGGCGGGACCGAGGGACAGGAGCGGTAGATCTATCTGGGTGTAGCGAGCCCAGCCCCAGGCCAAACTAGAAACGGACCTCGGGGTGACTTTGTCCACATACTAATGCCGTGGCGAAATCTGCTAGGTTTGAGTCTCCCTATTTGCACTTCACATATATCAGTGGCCTTGCAAACCATTGGTGATCTCAATTCCCTTATTTGCTACATACCAAGACTATTTTTATACTCACAAAGGTTTATTTACTCACTTACACATGAACTCGCTCAACATTATTGTTGATTTTTCAACTTACATGTATTTCAGGAAATTAAAGGATCTGGCACGGTATGACGCGTTTTCCCGCTGCACTAGTTACGAGGTCATCCGGGTTTAGGGAATGTGACTCTTTCCTGGACAAGTCACAGTCCTTAAACTATCTTTATGTTATGTTGCGTTTGTTGAACAATGTTTATGTCGTTAGAATGTGTTTCCGTTAAGACAATGTTATTGTATTTGGTTTTCAAAACTTAATCGAATGGATGATCTTGCATGATTTTATTTCATATAGCTTTGTTATGGTTAAGCTATGGTATTAAGAAGTCACACCAAATTAACCACGCTTCCGCAAAGCCAGGGTGTGACATAACATGAATCACAGAATCTGAATCTTTAACACCTTCAAGCTCCCCCTTGAATGTAGATCCAGGAACTGCATCTGACTTTAAGTCTTCAGACTCCCCCTATCAGTAGGCTGGGATTTTGCTTAGCTGCTTTCTCAAATACATACATGTCACCTGCACAATCTCTACCTAAATATAAGATATATGACAATAACAGTTTCAGTCCAAACTTACCATTCACTTTCAATTTGATAATCTTGTCAGAATTAGAAATCCACTTAAGTATTCAGGTCCAAATTAATGACCCTGATTACTCAATTTGTCTATCAAGTCCAACTTAATGACCTTGATTAACCTGAGATAAATCACACTGACTATTGTTCAATATATTCAAACAATTTTCTGAAAATTTACAAATTTCAAATTAGTGAACTTGTTTTGACTTTTCAATTTCTCAAGTTTTAACATATTCAGCTCCAAACTCATCATCCAGCCCAGAAACTTCCTGCATCTGCTTCAATTCGAATCTGAAGATCAACTCTCCACTTTGGTTTGTCGGAAAATAAAGCAGCAGTGTAACATCTTTTTGGATTTTTAATAAAGTTTCTAAACTAGAAATGAAATACAAAAATAAAATGCCGAAAAAGTAAACTATTTACAAACATATTTTTGGTGAGCATGTTAGGGAATCATATCAGCTGTTCGACAAGTCACAAGTACCATTAAGCTTTAATTACATACTCAGAACTAAACAATTCACTTAGATTGTCGATATACTGATCCATTTAAATTCTCACACAAATTTCAATATGTCCAGGATACGGATTAGGTGAATTAGAGACTTAAACTTATACATGTGTCCCACCTCTTGAATATACTCCCGTATCCAGATCCCAATATTCAGTCTTACAGGTGAGTATACCACAGATGATATCTGTAAAGGGGTTAAATTGAGAAACCGTGAGAGCTCAGGTCAGAACTCCCGTTCAGCAGAGTGATGACGGTTCGACTTTAGTGGGTCCCCTTTAGAGGATCTTTTTTACAACAACATTGATTAGCAATTTTATTGTCTCATCATTTTATGCTGAGGGCGACGCTATATTTCAAGCAAGAGGTAAAGTATTCTCCGGGGACTAGGCCATTGCTTTCGCATTATCAAAAGTCCTGGGATAATACCTCAGATATCACTGAGTATAAAGACCTGTTATCTCAGAAAGAGGGATCTTTCAAACAAGATTTCAGGGGTTACCTATATATCCAAGTAGTGTTCCCCACGAAATAAGTAATTAAAGATTTAGGATTATATCCCGAACAAACCTACTAAATGTGTAAAAACCTATCGGCACATCATCAGCGAGACTGTTTAAGACTTTTTAAACATTACAATTCTTTAGCATACCGTAACCGTCAAGCCAATGTACTCTCATTTTCCCTTTTTACACAAGCTCTTTTCTAGTTTTTTTATTGTTTTTTTTTTTTTGAATTTTGAAAATATCTCATGTTTTTGTATTTTTGAAATTTTTACGGTTTTTGTATTTTCTGAAAATATTACCCTATACTCCCCCTAAATACCAAAACAAGTAAAAAATCGACAAACCATTGCAGATTGCTTCTCAACATCATCTATAATGTTTCCTTCATCAACGCCAAGAATCTCTTCCAACACCGATAAAAGCTTCATAACGTTCAGTTTTAGCAAATATTGAAAACGAGTTTTATCAAATGCTTTGGTATGCAAATCAGCTTTTTGTTCGTCAGTGTGGATTTTTTCAATTCGTATCAACTTCTTCTCGAAACAATCGCGAATGAAGTGATGACGAATTTCAATGTGTTTGGTTTTAGCGTGATGAACAGGATTTTTAGTAATGTTTATCGCTGCCTCATTATCAACAAAGATAGGGGTGTTTAGAAATTGCAAACCGTAGTCGCGCATCTGTTGTTGGATCCACAAGATCTGAGAGCAGCAACTGCTAGCAGATACATACTCAGCTTCACATGTGGATAAAGCCACAGAGGTCTGCTTCTTGCATTGCCAGGTGACCAAACGTGATCCGAAAAACTGGCACCCCGCTGTTGTTGATTTAGCGTTAACTTTGCAGCATCCGAAATCAGAATCAGAATACCCTTCGAGCGTGAAATCGCCTTCTTTTGGATACCACAACCCCAATGATGAAGTTCCTTTCAGGTAGCGTAATATCCTTTTCACAATCACCATATGCGAAGCTCTAGGATTAGACTGAAACCGCGCTGCGAGGCAGGTTGGATACATAATATCGGGTCTTGAAGCTGTCAAATACATCAACAATCCGATCATGGAACGATACACACCTAACTTTTCAAACTGACTCAACTCTTCTTGCATAGCATTGACCCAAGAATCTTCAGTTAGCGCCTCTTTGTATGTTCGCGGTTCGATCTGCGAAATAAAACAACTTAGTGAAAACTGAGTTTGTAAAGGAGCAACTGTAGAATAAAAACAAGTAAGCCCTTGGTCAATTTGTCGTCTTGTGTGAACGCCTGTCTGCAATTCTCCAATGATCAATTCCTTTGGATGGTATGAAAGAGTTCTCGGCATCACCTCGCCTGGAACATCTACCTCGCCTTCTAAATTTGTAACATTTTGATTTGCACCTTGTTCATCAACTAGAACTGTTTGTCTTGAGATCTGGATCTGCTCCCCCTCAGAATCTGAATCACCATGATCAAATACTGGCATATTATCAGATTCTTGATTATCGTTGACTGCTGTCTGATTGTCAAGAGATTCCTGAATATCATCATGTTCACCAGCATTACTTGGACCTGCTTCATCATCGTTCGAAGCTTGTCGTTGACGACTGAAAGTTTCTGCTGGGAATCTTTCCTGTGATTCTTCGTACTCTCTCAAAATATCCAACTCGTCAAAGAAATCTTCTTCTTCTTCTTTCATGTCAAACGAATCCCACAAAGTGTCATAATGAAAACGCCATGAATCGCCAAGATTCTGCGGTGGCATTGTATACCCCTGACACTCAACATTTTGTACTTCGATGATCCGCTTTAAGCTCGGGACAAAGCCTCATTTTTGTAGACTAGCATAACCTATGAAAATTCCTTCAATGCTCTTTGCACCAAATTTTCCAAAAGGCTCTTGAACTGTACAGGGAGACCCAAACGGTTCTAAATACTTCAGGTTCGGTTTGCGGTTATTGATCAGCTCGAAGCATGTCTTGTTGAATTTCTTGACAGTGAGAACCCGATTGAGCGTATAGCATGCAGCTGAGACTGCTTCTGCCCAAAAGTTTACAGGTAGTTTGGAATCAGCAAGCATCGTCCTAGCCGTTTCAATTAGTGTCCTGTTCTTTCTTTCAGCTACTCCATTTTGCTGCGGAGTGTAAGGAGCACTAAATTCATGCAATATACCTCTCTCATCACAATATTCTTCCATCTTGTAGTTCTTGAACTCAGTACCATTATCACTTCTGATTCTTCTGATACGCCTTTGGTATAAGTTTTCAATTTTTCTAAACAACGCCATCAAACTATCAAACGTCTCATCCTTGGTTTTAAAAAATGATACCCACGAAAATCTGGAATAATCATCAGTTACTACGAGACAGTAGAGATCACCGGTTATACTTTTGACGTTCACTGGACCAAAAAGATCCATATGAAGTCTCTCTAAAGGTCTCGAAACTGAATTGACTTTCTTTTTAGGATGTGATTTCTTCTTTTGCTTGCCCGTGACCCAACTGATACACTCTTCTTCCAGATGAAAACCTTTCACATGAACACCAGTAACTAAGTCGTTATGCACCAGGTGATTCATTTTTCTCAAGTGAATATGGCCCATCTTTCGATGCCATAACTTTGACTCTTTTTCCGTTGCTCTTGACACAAAACAGTGTGCTTGACCCATGGTTGTAGTAGCTACGCTCATGTCCAACACGTACACATCATTCACTCTAGGTGCCCTCATGATAATCCACTCTTCAGGGATAACAAATCCTGGTTTCAAGATTAAACATTCTTTATCTGTGAAGTGCGTAGTATACATGCGATCACAAATCTGAGATATGCTCAGAAGGTTATTTTCAAGCTCGGCGATGTAGTTCACTCTTTCAAACGTGACAATACCATTGGATAACGTTCCTTCACCAACTATTCTACCACCTTGATTGCCTGCAAAGCCTACATAACCTCCATTGAAATTTCTAACATCGTAAAGCAGGGCTGTTTTCCCCGTCATGTGCCGAGAAGCTCCACTATCCATAATCCATCGCGAAACGGATCTTGGAAGCTCCTGCACATTTCAAAAACACTTAGTGAGATTTTGATGCCACCCAAGCCTCTTTTGACTCGGGTAACTTGACATTGATGTGAGATTTTCCAATGTAAAGTGGCGGAAAAGTTTTGTCATTCATCTTCAGGCTTTCCTCAGATCCAACCTCAACCTTTTTATATAAGAAAAACTCATCTTTCTTAGGTTGACCAGTTGGTTGATCTTTCTTTTGAACATTCTTCTTCTCTGGTGGAGTAGAAGATTGTTTCTCCAATTGTTCATAATAATCCAAAGGAACATCCATCTTTACCTGTGTGGTAGAAGACGATTGTTTTTTTAACTCTGAAACCTTTGGTTTTGAAGAACTTTTTGGCTTCCATGTTTGTTGAGATGAAGCAACCCGTTTGTAAAACTTGTCATTTTTAGTTACCATATTCTTAACAGGTTCAGTTTTGATCTTGTTGTTGTCATTTTTCAAAACCTTTTTCTCAACAACCAATGGAGCTTTTCCCTTCACATCGTCTTTCTTTCTTGAATTCATCACAACTTCAGTCTTAGGCTTCAAGTTGGTACAATTTCGTGCAATATGCCCAACTTTGTTGCATTTGAAGCATGTTCGGGTGTCAACTACCCGACTTGTGCCTTCAGATTGAGGCTGTGATGCTTTCTTCTCAAAGAACTCTTTGTTTGATTTTGAAAAAATCTCAGATTCTTCATCAGAAAGTGAACTTGAACTGTTCACAAACACCTTTTTTCTCAGCAAACTTCTTGTTTTGAACATTCTTTTTCTGATAATTCTTACCACCCTGATATCTACCCGACCATCTGTTTTGATAGTTGTTAGAAAAACGCGGTGGAACAACTGGTTTCTTGTAGTAACCTTTATCTTTTTCGAAATTCATTTGCCTCTTTTTCTGTTTTAAACTTTCAATCTCAGACATATCAATTTCAACCAGTTTGAACACATTTGTCAATTTAGCAACATTAACATTTTCCAGTGAAAACTCAGAATCCGAATACAACTTATCCGATCATGCCATCTTGTACATCACAAGATGTGGTTCTTCATGTAAGTTGTTTTTGGACTTTGATTTTGGAATATATTTGTCCAGAAAGCATTCATCATCCTCAACTGAATCACTACTCAGAATCCGAATACAACTTATCCGATCCTGCCATCTTGTACAACACAAGATGTGGTTCTTCATGTAAGTTGTTTTTGGACTTTGATTTTGGAATATATTTGTCCAGAAAGCATTCATCATCCTCAACTGAATCACTATTAAAATTCAAAACACTTTCAGCCATGCCTTTCACAATCTCAGTTTGAACACTATCATCAGATGAAGAAAATGTAACATCAATTGACTCTGGAAGTTTTATTTCATTTGATTCATCTTCATCATTAACCAACCCGGATGTTTTCTTTGAAAAATTGTTTAAAACTGGCGGTGGAACCTGATGATACCCAACCCCAGTTCCATCAGCGTATACATCTTCGCCTGCTTTATTTTTCCAATCGGTTTAGGAACAATGTGTTGTAAAATAAAGCTTGCGGAGTTGTAACTGGTTAATTTCAGATTGATACGCTCATTCTCAATCTTAGCTTCTTCAAACTGAAGCTTCAATTTAGCAATCTCATCCAGTTGTTGGTTGATTTGCTCTTCTTTGTATCTAAGAACTACAGTTAAATGCTCATTTTCATTATTGGTTTTACCATTTCTTTCACCAGAATCATTTACCGTTCGTTTTAGTTTGTCAAAATTTTCTGAGATTTGATGATTTTCAAGAATTAGCTTTTCATTTTCTTTCCTAATTTTTTCTACTTCAATTTTATCATTTTCAATATTCTCAGTTAACTTTTTAGTTCGATCATTTGAAGCTTTTAGCATTTTATCACGGTCTAGAATCTGATCTTCAACCTTTCTGACTCTTGTTGTCAGTTCTTCAACCTTTGTATCACTAAGGTAATTGAATGTACTACAAAAACTTGTAGTTTTTCATGCAACTTTTGCAGTCACTATCACCTTTGACTTTCTTACCTGACTCTCTTGTTGAACTGTTTGGACTGACCTTGCTTTTAGACTCAGTTTCAGACTTAGAGTCTACCTCAAGTTCCTTTGCAGCAAGCACTTTGTCAGCCATCTTCACCATGTTTTCAGCGGTGAATTCTTGTGAAGTATCAATAACCCCATCATCATCAAGTACAAAGGCGGAATCAATGTAAAAGATGTCAATCTAATACCACTTGTTGGATCGTCGTGTGACCCTAACGAGTCAATCTGAGTAGTCATCATCAAGTACAAAGGCGGAATCAATGTAAAAGATGTCAACACAACTTGTTCCTTTCTAATCTTTATCTATTACTGATTTCCTGAGCTTTTACAAGTTTAAATGACAAACGGACAACACCTCGGCTTAGAACATATGATCTAATCCCTTCATCAATCTTCTTAGACTGCAACTCATTTTCTTTCTCTTTTTCTTTTTCTTTCTCTTCTCCACCTCCCCACCATTCTCTTTGTAATGCTTCTTCTTCTTCAGCAAATTCCTCAATGAAAGCTTCTATACTAAGAGTTTTCGCATAAATAGCAATGTTTCCTTGAGGATCAAGGTAACATTCTCTATCAGCATCTCTTTGCTCTCCTGGCTTCACTGAACACCTTAGAAATCTCATCATCTTGAATTCTGCTCTACCCTTTCTACTGAGGTATTTTTCTTCTTCAGTTCTGGTGTCTTTGTAAGGAATAATCTTTTCTGCTGTGAAAGCGTATCCTACTGCATCTTCCTCTGGTAGCAGTTCACTCCAATCAAAACCTTCGTCATTATGAATAACAGCAAGAGCTCTTGATTTTTCTTTGGGGGCATCCTCAAGCTGCTTCATTCTGGGCGGTTCTGATTTATTGTGATGATAGATCGCTCTTTTGTAGTAATCCTCGCGGAATGGATTTGCAGTATCATCAGCAGGAGCGTTACGACATTCATATTTGAAATGTCCTTTTAGTTTACACCTGAAACACGTGACTTTTGATTTGTCAAAGCCAAATTTTGTGGGCGGTCCACCGATAGAATGTCTCCCAGTAATCTCCATGAACCGTTGCGCTCTCCTGACTGCACTGGCCATACACCACCTGATATCGATCAGTTCCATCTCTTCTGGATCTATTTGGTCATAGTCCTCCTTAGTTAGGTTGGTGTTTCCAATCTTGCCCGCCACGAGGCTCTCGTACGATTCTAATACCGATGCTAAGAACACCATCTGTTGCTTTGCTGACTCTTCACTGAAATTTTGAGCATTCTTCAGATCCACATCAATGTTACATTGGAACAGATTCTTTGATGCAGATTGGCTTGGAGTTGTTGAAGAAGATCCACTATGAAAACCACTGTGAGGAATTTCTTGATTCACATTATTTGAACTCTCTGCAAAAAAAACTGTTCTTGGAGAACCAGTCTTTGGTAGATTTCCTCTGTAGTATAACTCTACATTCTGTTGATAAGATGAGTTGTTGACTTTGCTAGATTTCTTGATCTCCAACTCGTGACTCTCCAGTCTTTCGATAAGCAGATCCACTGTCAACTCTTCAGACTTGATTGTATTCTTCAGCATTCATGCAAAGTACTACCAATCTTTTTCATTCGGCAGCGAGTCGAACAATTTGTCAACCAACTCTTCTTGAGTATATACAATTTTGTGTCTTCCCAGCTCCAATTTTAGATGCTCGAATCTTTCAATCATCTTGGAAACAGACTCGTTCTTTAAACAACCAAATAAATCAAACTCTTTTCTTAACAGTTTCTTTTTGTTTTTGACTATCTCAGCACTACCTACACATTTTACCCTTAGTTTCTCCCAAAGATCTTTTGAATTTTCATATTAAATCAATGAAATTATATCATCTCTCACAGACTGATGAATCAACGCGATGCACTTTTGTTCAGCCACATATCTTTCAATCTCATCAGTATCTGTCAAACATTCACCAAACCGTCCTCTAACGTAACCACTCTTTAAACTTTTCCAGCTTGGATATGCAAAAGCTTGAAGCCACTCATCAAACCTTGTAGTCCACCTATTATAATCTTCAATCGCCATCAACTTGGGAGGTTTGTTGTACGTTCCATAAGTACTCTCAACACTTAATGCATCTGAAATAGTCTTCTTTGCACTCGGTGTTGGTGTAGTTTCATTTGTGTTATCTGAAATGCCATCTCCCGAACCACCGGTAAATGCAAACACATCACAAAAAGGATTCATGAAATCATCCATCTTTCAAGTACCTGAAACAGTCAACAAACACTTAGAAAAATTTTTGAAATTTTGAAAACAACAATTTCAAGCGGAATCAGTTGAAGCGAAATAGCTTCAAGCGAAATTATGGCTTTTCAAACGAAATATCTTTCAAGCGGAAAAGCAGTTCAAGCGAAATCAGGTCACTTGAAGCGAAATATGTTATTTCGTTTTAACTCAACAGTAGTTTCAAGCGGAATAAGTGATTCCGTATGAAACAGTCAACAATCTCAAGCGGAACTAAGGCAATTTCAAGCGAGATAAGTGATTTCGTTTGAAACAATACAGACAATTTCAAGCGGGATTAACGTGACGTCAGCAAGTCCGATACGTTTTTCAGACGAAATTATGTGTTTTTATCAAATTTAGATCGAATTATTGTCCAATAATTTCATGGATTAGTTAAAACTATGTTTCGCTTGATATGTGTGAGTTTTAAGCCATTTCAACCGTTAAAATTTGTTCAAATCAGAAAAGAAGGAGTAGAAGTGTGAGAATCCGATGAAATCAAGCTGAATTGGTATGAACTCCTCGTCCTGAGCTCTGATACCACTTTTTGGATCGTCGTGTGACCCTAACGAGTCAATCTGAGTAGTTCATCATCAAGTACAAAGGCGGAATCAATGTAAAAGATGTCAACACAGCTTGTTCCTTTCTAATCTTTATCTATTACTGATTTCCTGAGCTTTTACAAGTTCAAATGACAAACGGACAGCACCTCGGCTCAGAACATATGATCTAATCCCGTTTGAAATGAGACCACACAACCCCTATATATAGAGTTGAGATTCCGCTTGAACATGACATGTGAGTTTCAAGCGGAATAGGTAATTTCGCTTGAACATGTCAATGTTCATTTCAAGCGGAATTAACTTGTTGATTTCGCTTGAACTATACATTGACACTTTCAAGCGGAATCACCCACTTTTACATATTCTAACCCTAATTTCAATCCTGTTGTGTGCTCGTTTATCCTATCTAGACATAAGACTCGATTAAGACAAAGTTAACAGACACCAGTGCACCAACATCTGAGCATTACACGGGTTAAATAAATGTAATTTTGTATACTAAATAATAAAAATGTAATATCTTTAAAAAAATTGGTGTATTGTAAAAAAATAATATCTTTAAAAAACTCATGTATTGTACGGGTTGAATAAATCTAATCGATATATCAAATTATAAAAAAAGTTATATCTTAAATCTAAGATCCTTAAGCCAAGCCAAGGAAAGATCTTGTCAAGGAAAGATCTTAAGCCAAGCCAAGCCAAGCCAAGCCAAGCCACTACACTGAAAGATCTCAAGTCGTTTTGAAAGTTCTCAAGCCATCTTTGAAAGATCTAAAGCCATCTTTGAAAGAACTCAAGCCGTTTTTGAAAGAACTCAAGCCGTCTTTGAAAGTACTTAAGCCATCTTTGAAAGATCTCAAGCCATCTTTGAAAGAACTCAAGCCATCTTTGAAAGTACTCAAGCCGTCTTTGAAAGAACTCAAGCCGTCTTTGAAAGATCTCAACTGAATGACGGCTGTCGGACACGTGGCAATCATGGATTGGTTGACTCGAAAGGATTTTTTAAGCCGTTTCAGGAGATTGAAAAGGCTCGTAGAGCCGTTTCAATTGGCTATTTCTGAAAAGTTGACCATTCAACGGCTATTCTCGTGATTTTCCCATTAAATTATGGTCTCAAATTACATTTATAAACTTTGAATTCAACAGCCGATGGCCGACTTTCGTGAATATTAGGAATGAATTTAATATTACTTTTGATCATTCTCTTCATCTCTCAACCAATCAAGCATTTTCGATCAACATGGGATGATAACCGAAGCTGAACGCACAAGCATGAGCGGCCAAACCACTCGTGACTTCTATCCAGATGAACGTTTGCCCAGTTTGATATAATTATTTGTTTTTTCTGTTTCGTATAAACTAGTAAAACTTGACTACTTGTGTTGGATTTGTGAAACGTTTTATTATACTTGAATTATCTGCGGTTTTATCAAGCGTATTGGCAACATACTTGAGTTGTTATCGGGTTGGTAATTCGGTGGGTAATTGGTATAACTAAACAGATTGTTAGATTGTATGGTGAATGTTAAAAACTATCTCTGATAATTAATCAAATCCATTAATTTCAAGGCCATGTCTATGTGTTGTTTTGAATCGGTAAACATATTTTTATGTTAAAACAGGTATTCGGGATTCCGGGTGTAGGTTACTCTTTCTTAATCTGATAACACTTTTCGTGACAAATCGTGTTTTCTTTGCAATCAATTAAACAAACCCCCAATTTAGATAATTTAGTTTAAGTTTGATTTTTGACGCTAACCACAAATTCCCCGTGGATAAAATACCCTACTTACGCTATCTATGTAGTTTAATTAGGTTTTTGATTGACTCTTACGACAGTCGTCAAAATGGCGCCGTTGCCGGGGAATTAGTGCGCTTAGTGTTTTTCTAGGTTTCTAAAAAATTATAAAGAAAATAATTAACACAAAAAAACCAAAAATATTGTGCTCTCCATTTTATTTTATTTATTTGTAGCATGAGTCTGTTTAATTCGTTTGGAGTGTTTTGAGCTTTGTTTTGCAGACTTCGATCGCTTCGTCCATACTCAATCTCCATTTGAGCGAGGATGATTCGAAGTTGATTTGAGATAAGCCTCCCACATTGAGTCGCGGCCGCGAATGAAATGCTATACGGCCTCATTGGAACAACGTGCACGAGGATCATGCTGCTTTAACCAGGGGAGTCTGTTCCAATCTTTTGTACATATATTTTTTTTCTTTTATTTTTGAGTCCTAGTTTCTTTCCACATTGAGGACAATGTAGATTTTAAGTGTGGAGAGGAGGAACTAGCGTTTTAGTTAGGTCTTATAAAAAACAAAAAAAAAAATATTAAAAAAATAAAAAAAAAATTCTATAAAAATTGAAATTGTCCCGTAAATTTTTTGCAACAAAAATGGAAGATGATAGATATAATCGGATCGTTGGATTTTAATTATTATATATATGAGGTAACGAAACGGTTGAAAAAGCGTCTAACTTAGGATATGTGGGTAGCCCTAGCCAATTGGAGAGATCCTTAGGATCGATATAATATACTTAAATTAGGAGTCTTGTGGATTCTCATCTTAGGAGCTATGGCAAAATTGAAACTGTGAAAAGTATAAGAGGTACGTCATAGGTAAAAAGCTTATAAGTTTTTTAGATTAAATTGGCATACCTGTTTCTTCTTGTGAAAACAAATCCGAAACAGTGTGACGCCCAAAAAAAATTCAATCTATTCATTTGAGTACATGTTGAAAAAAGGGAGAACAAACGAAGCCTATGATATAGTCGCGGGGACAACGACTCATGCGGTACACACCCTCTAGGTGGAGTTATAAAAACAATATGTGAACTTTATGGCATTAACCATGGGGATGGTTTCTCGTGTGCGGTATGTCCGCTAAACTGATCATAAACAAAAGCATGTAAAGCTCGCAATATCATCCATCTATCCATCATAAATTTAATCAGAATAGCATAAGAGTTTTTATATAATACGGTAGATTATAAATCTTTTAATCTTATAAGCTTGAAACGGGATTGGGTGACATTGTAGTCCTTTGAGTGTGAGATCCATAGATAACTAAAAATACTTGAACTTAATGAATCGTGAATAAGGGCTGAGAAGTGAATAAGGGCTCAGAAGCTGGTGGTTGGGTTTAGGTGGATCGTATACCTGCAATCTTGGTTAACGTGTGGTTTGACTTGTTAATAAAATAATCGAATATATTAGATGTCAAGGTTTCTGATTGTGATTCTATTGCAGATAATTTTTTCGGGAAGAAAAAAGATAAGTGTGGGGATGTGATGTCGGGTTAAAATATGTGTAATTAGTATTAATTCGCGTTAAGTTTTAGTGTAGTAAATACGTTAATTCATTATTATTTATATACGTATTATACGTGGTTTATTGTGGATTAACAGGTATTAAAATAGGTTACAAGAGTGAACGAGTCGAAAACGCGAGCTTGACAAGTGAATACATGAATGAAACTGAAAAAGTCAACGGGGACAGGGCCCACGACATGCGCCAGGATACTTGTTTACTTGAGCGACACGCGGGAATTAACCAAGTTATGTCGGCTCGTTTATTTTGGAAGTCGGTCAAAGAGCAAGTCCCTGCGACACGCGGGGGTGTTTGTGTGACTTGTCGCGACGCGCGGCCCGGTTCAACGACGTGAACGTTTATATAAATGGCCCAAACTTGTTTTGGAAGTTACCACTTTGATATTCTTTTTTTCAATCCAGCATTAATTATCCTCTCTCTCAAATCCTATATATAGTCTTTCATAATCAGCCGTCAAGGGACATAAGGGACGAATGGAGAATTAAATTATGGTCTCATATCACATTCAGAAACTTTGAATTCAACAGCCGACTTTCGTGAATATTAGGAACGAATTTAATATTACTTTTGATAATTCTCTTCATCTCTTAACCAATCAAGCATGTTCGATCAACACGGGATGACAACCGAAGCTGAACGCACAAGCATGAGCGGCTAAACCACTCATGACTTCTGCCCGGATGAACATTTGCCCGGTTTGATATAATTATTTGTTTTTTTCTGATTCGTATAAACTAGTATAACTTGACTACTTGTGTTGGATTTGTGAAACGTTTTATTATACTTGAATTATCTGCGGTTTTATCAAGCGTATTGGCAACATACTTGAGTTGTTATCGGGTTGGTAATTTGGTGGGTAATTGGTTTAACTAAACGGATTGTTAGATTGTATGGTGAATGTTAAAAACTATCTTTGATAATTAATCAAATCCATTAATTTCATGGCTATGTCTATGTGGTGTTTTGAATCGGTAAACGGATTTTTATGTTAAAACAGGTATTCGGGATTCCGGGTGTAGGTTACTCTTTCTTAATCTGATAACACTTTTCGTGACAAATCGTGTTTTCTTTGCAATCAATTAAACAAACCCCCAATTTAGATAATTTAGTTTAAGTTTGATTTTTGACGCTAACCACAAATTCCCCGTGGATACGATACCTTAGTTACGCTATCTACATAGTTTAATTAGGTTTTTTATTCACCCTTACGACAGTCGTCAGTAGCATGTGGCCAACTCAATTTCTTCAACATAATAACTTCCATCAATTGACTTTTAGACCCCTAGACTTTGTTATTTTGCATTCTTTGAGCTTTAAAGTCGTTTTATCACCCGAACAATTACCGAATAATATAATGTATCTCGATCTCATCCTTGCTTAATCCATTTCACCACTAAGCCTTCCAACTTTACCGGTTTAAGTTGATTAACCTGTAACACCACAACAACTCATAGTTAACATATTCAAGGCACATTATCACTTAAAAGATAATAAAACACGTATTATATCCACATTAACGCACAAGATTCTTACTCTACATCACACGATAATATTCCTATGCTCCATCAGTGATCCAAAATTGCCGGTAAAAAATAACATGTATTAATGTCGAACTAAAACCTAAATAACAACGTGACGAAATTAATTCACAATTTATAAAATATGTAAAGTGTAATAAAAAATGTTTAAACAAGAAAGTGTTGGAAGCATAGTATATCATCCATTAATCCAAATGAAGACAATCAAACCATTTGTACCTAAAGCTTAGAGAAAGGAGGAAGCATCTTGTAAGCTTTAATATATATTTTGTTACCTTAAATTAGTTTGAAAAGAAATAGATATATTTTATGGCTGATTCTAAACACACCCCCTCCCTCCTGATTATACCCCCCTGATGAAACAATGGTTAACCGGGTAGGGTTAACACACTGATCTCGTCAAGTAGGGTTAATCCCTTCTTTCCGAGGATCGCTGGCAGGATCGTCCGCTGGTTGGTTTCCTGCACAAGGAAACAAGCCGTGACTCGTAACAAGGAGGATGGGGTGGGGGTGCTCCTTGTTACCACTCTCCAGCGTGAGAATCAGTAATTTTCTTGGGAAGCAAATGTGATAATAGTAATAGTGAGAGAGTTAAGAAGTGATACCTCAAACCTGGTTTGGGATGGGTATTTATAGCCGAGGAGTGAAGGAGGGTAGTTGAGTAGCTAGTCTGACATCGCACAGTCTCCTGCAGGTGTGTCAGACCTGTCGGTTATGGTGGTGATGCCACGTCCTATTGTGGTGTCAGACTGTTGCATACATGTGGGCTGACAGGTGACTGTTCTCAGTGCCACTTGTACTGTGGTGTCAGACCCACTTGCATTGTAGGCAGGATGCGGTGCTGGGGGGCATCGCTGCTTGCGGTAACTGATGTTGTTCCCGCGTTCTAGTTCTAGCCAAGATGTATGCGGGATGCGGTGCCGTGCCGCATCGCCGCTTGGTGATTGTTACTGTTGTCCAGATCCCTTGTCGTGACGAAAATGTTCATAGGATGCGGTGCCAAGCCGCATCGCTATGCGTAACATCCGTTCCGTACTTAAGGTAAGTCTTCTCATCACTGGACAGATTGGTTTATACCGCTGTGTTCGCGCGTGCCCGCACGGACACAGATAAGTTCTTGCTGGTGGGGGTTTTTTGATAAGGGTAATGGTCACTCGCGGTCATGCTGACGTGAGATCTGGGACCATACCCCTTCAAGTCCCCCTAGTCTAGTGTTCCTTCCTTATGCAAGTTGCATGTGGGAGGGATACTGGACTATGGTGTCTAGAAGGAAGAATATGGGCCATGCAGATGGCTCCTACTTTCAGTAAATCAAGCTGCGGGTCCGGTGACGTCTCTTCCGTACCGGTGAGCAAGTTCCGTCTGATGCGGAATTCTCAGCCAAGGATTTGATCCGGCAATATGGTCTACCTTTTTCTGATGTCATCAGCCACCTGTTGATGTTTCGAACCAACCTTTGAAACGGTGACTGGAGATGTTAGCAGGGTTCGAACCAACCTTTGAGATGGTGACGGAAGATGTCTGTGTCCGCAACTCTAGTTGTAACCTCTGCGTGAGCTGATGCAATGTTTTAAATACTTTGCTCAAGCTATATGTTTAACAACTGCACATTCAACGATGATCCCTCTTTTGTGGGGTGTTCGTGTTCTCCAATTTAGTTCTCTAGTAACCGCACGTCCTTTGCGGTTACCTCGTTGCTGCACATCGTTGGCCATGTGTGGTCGAACTATGTGGGGTATTTGCGTCATTGTTGGCCGTGTTTGGTCGAACAATGTGAATCTGGACTATGGGCAAATAAACATGGTCATGGGTCTGGTAGTACCCACCATTGTTTATTCTATGCGGTCCGTAGGTGGGTAAACAGTCATAAGCAGACTTGTTACCACTGTTCCTTAGCTACTTTCCTTCACGCTTTGGTGGAAAGTAGTTTTCCTTGAAGTAGTGTTGCCGAAGGAGGTCACATTAGATACTTGGGAATCTGGGTGAAGCTCGTTTCGCATTCATTCTGTAACCACTTTCCTGCATGCTTAGCTGGAAAGCAGTTTTCTTTGAGGTAGCTTTGCTCAACCGCGTGGTGGTTTAGTCGTGGTTCTTCCGTAGGTACTGTTAGGGTAATTATATTCCGCCGCAGCTACTCGTGAGTGTCTGCGGTTTGCATCAAAGAACTCGCTTCTAGAGAGTTTGAAGCTTGGATGTGGCTCTTGAAGGATCAGGAGTAAGGGTTGCTGATGTGCGACTGCTCAGCGTACCTGTCCTTTATCCTAAGGAGAAGCTGTTTGCGTCCCCTCTGTGTTTATGAACCGGACACGAGGGATTTGAACCCTGAAGAAGGTTGTATGGAATGCGGTTTGCCGCATTTTGAGAAGAGGTTTTCGCAGTCCAAAGAACAACGCTGGTTCTGAGTATCTGACACACCTGTGCGGGTTCGTGTGTGTCATCTCCGCATATTCCATGTGTGCTCGTGGGTATGTGCGGTTATTGGTTATACCCCTTTACATAATGTAGAGATATATATTTTTGCCTTTTTTGAGGGGTATGTAAAAAACGACATGCGGTATGGGTTATGGTGCGGTAAACCAGAGAAACCGCATGCCGCTTATGTTTGGATAATGATATCGCTTTTGGACTGCATACGTGGCTGAACGCACGTGTGGGTTGGTGAAAGTTGGTAGGATTCTGTCATGTGCTGAACCGAAAGGACGTTTGCACTGCCCGAGGTCATAAATGCACTGTAGCAAGTAGTGTAAAAGTCTCTTTTGTCAGGCACGTGGACGGCCACACGCGCGTGATAACCGTCAGCGGAACCGTCGCTGAACACGTGGCGTCGCGTAATTCGCCCATTTTGAATGTGATGATTCTTTTACTGCATCGCATTAATTGCTATGAGTATATAAGGGGAAACCATTTGTGATTTCCTCTCACTTGTTCAAAATTTTGAAAATTTCCGGTTTAGAGAAAAAGTGCTTCCTTTGTCTTCTTCAATAACTTGTTCTGTAATTCCGGTGGTTTCCTGATTTTCTTGTGTCCTCACTCTGGTGTATTCTTGATTACTTTCCTTGATGGCTGAACCATCCGATCCACACCATACTGAGGGTGAAAACCCTGAACATTCTTCGCCAGTGGCGGCGGAAGAAGAAGAAGACGGTGGTAGTGCCCCCGGCGGGGGCCTACCGGTGCTGAAGTGGTCGAAGGTTCTGTTTAACAACCTGATGACCAGCATCCAGATGCCCCAGGAGTATGGGGCTGTCTTCCCACAGGAAGGTGAAACCGGTGCCGACGCTCCTGCCGGTTACATCACCATGTGGGCTGATTCCTTCGTTGATAGTAACATTCGTTTACCATTGACTGTGTTCGTTGCTGAGGTCTTGGAGTATTACAAACTCCATATCTCCCAGATGAGTCCGTTCGGGATTATTCGGATTAGAAATTTTGAGTACACTTTTCGTGCTCTTGGCTTGGAGACTACCGTTGAAAATTTCCGGCGGTTCTACCCGTTGACGGTAAACACCGTGTTCTTTTCTTTTGGCCAACGGTATGGGAGGCCCAAGCTGATGACCCCTCCAAAGGGTATTACAAAGTGGAAGACCAAGTTCTTCTACATTAAGGCTGCCGCGCTTGTTGCTAACATTATCATGCAGAATGTTAACGAGATCATCCCTGCGGAGGATATTGCTCTTCCTAGTGCGGAGACGGTGGAGTGGTTCCCACGGTTGAAGACCATTGAGCATAAGAAACTGGAAAACTCGCAGTTGTGGGTGCTGCGGATGATGTTGACCAGGCCTGATAGGAAGGCAAGGCCGGCTGTGCGGGATAAAAGTGGTGGTAAGTGTTCTTACTCTTGTGTGGTTTCTTTGCCTCTTTGTTTGTTTTTAATTTGTAAGTGTACTATCAGAGGACGCTGCCCTATGGAGGATATTTGATCTGAACTTCACTGGCAAGGTTGAGATAGTTCGGTGTGCGGATGGTGAAAAGGGTTTTAACTTGATCATTGTCGACAACTTCCGCGTTCCTGATCGCGAGGGGCTGCAGGCACCCCTGCCGCAAGGCAAAGGTATAATCCATAATCCTCTTTCTTGCCTTGTAAAGAAGTTCTTTCTTATTTGTTTGTTTGATGATTTAACCGTAGGTACTCTTGGTACCTTGGGGAAATTTGAGGTGAAAGGTGCCCCCAAGAAGCATGCAGAGAAGAAGCATGTGGAGAAGGATGTGCGGGGTCGTGGAAAGAAAAAAACCTGAGGCTACTGTTGTTCCTCCTTTGGTGCCGCAGGTGGCAGGTATCTCTCGTTCTCGTTTCCGCAGATATACGGATTACGTGGTAGTATCTGACACCCTTGAGGGTTTGGGTGATCCAGGTGGTGGTGCGGCGGCAGGTGGATCCTCTGCAGGTTCCAAACCCGCTGATGAGAAGAAGAAGAGAAAGATAAACGATAAGGCTGCCGGTGCCGGTGAGAAGAAAATGTCCGAGGATACAGATCAAACGGACAACTGCTATTTCTCAGGCGAAGCCTGCGGTTACGTCTTGTAAGTGATTCATAACCTTTACAAGTGTCTTGTTACTATAACTTGTACTTGATGGTTATTGTTGCTTTGTCTACATAACCGCAAGATGAAGGGTTTTCTTTGTTTGATGCTCCTCATTCTCCCCCGCATGACACAGCTGCGGATGTGGGGTTTAATAAAGAATTTACCAGAAGCCCTTCCATTGAAGTGGTGCCCGAGCCCTCTGCGTGGGCTGAGGATACCGGAAAGAAAGCTGCGTCCCAGATCTTTGATACGGTGGATTCCCATAATAATCTGATCTCCCCGCAGGATACTGATGATCCGAACCTGAAATTTTCTGATGCTGAGAAGAAAAAATCTCCTACTGCCGAGAAGGCTTCCGGTTCGGCTTCTGGGGATGCAGGTTTCAAAGGGCCTCCTATTCAGCCTGAAGAGTCTGAATTGGAGTTCTACTACCGCATTTACACTGAAGACCGGGCTGTGAATTACCACCGTCCCCCTTGGAATGTGATGCAAGTGGATGATATTTCTCCTGATCCCTCCACGTATAGGGAGAGTTTGGGTGGTTTGGGCACCCCATTTGAAGTTAACCGGGCCCGCGGTTTGCCACGTGAGCTCCGGATCAATCAACTCTCCTCAATGCTTGTGGGGAGTTCCAGAATAGCGAATGCCATTATGGAAGACTACAAAGTGCTGGGGCGCAAGGAGGAGGAAACTGCTCGGTTGCGGGCTGAGGCTGAAGAGTTGGTTAAGGTTGCGCATGAGGGTGCGGAGCAGCTCAAAAGAGATAAGGTTGCCTTTGAGCGGCATAAGCAGACTGAGGAGTGGGCCGCAACTGCTGAGCTTAAACTGGTTCGTACCCTCGCCAAGCTGCTTTCTGATGAGCGCAAGAGTTGGAAAGAAACACTTTTTAATGAGCGCAAGACTTGGAAAGAATCTTGGGGCAAACAGAAGGAAACCCTGTTTCGTGTTCGTCAGGAGTTGACAAACGCCAAGGCAGCGAACACAGCTTTGAGCAAGGAGAAAGCTGCTCTGGTCAAGGAGAAACTTGCTGCTGAGGTGGCGACCATAGAGGCTGAGGCGGCAGTTAAAGAGGCCAAAGACGTGGGGGCCCGCACCTCCAAGGCTCTTGAAGAGGAAAACAGTAACCGCACCACCTTAAACAAGACTGTGAAGGACCTCCAGGTATAAGTTTCTTTTGCTCTTGAATTTGTAAATTTATTTCGCAAGTATGATCGGGCATCTTTATATACTTGTGTTTTCCTTGTTGAAAGGCTGAAGTGCGGAGCCGGCAGGCCATTATTGAGGAGGTCACTGCCCGTGCTGCTGAAGCTGAAGCGCGGGCTAGGGATGCTGCCGAGGCTAGGGATAGCCTTGATTCTTCATGTGATCAGCTCCAGGCCGATCGCGAATGGATGCGTGATCATGGCATTGGGCATGTAAGTATCCGGTACCTTTGCTTTTGTTTAGATTTGCCTGTGATAACCTTATTGCTTGTGCTTTGCAGATTGTTAGGGCTATCCTCGACGCACCCGAGAACGCAGCTGGTTTAGAGCATATTAGGTTGCGTGCGCGGGAGGCTGGTTTTAAAGCTGGCTACAACCGTTGCATCAGTCATATCAACGTTTTAGCCCAAGGAAAATATACCGATGAAAAGTCCGGGTTCCATGGCGTGGACACCGAAGCGCGTCTTGATGCCGCTCTTGCGGCGTACAATGACATGTCGATTTCTGCCCTTGAGGAACTTGATAAATGTTTAGATGCGGAAGACTATGTGGACCGATTGCGGTTGTTATATGCTGATGAGGAAAAGGAGGAAGAGACCGCTGGTGATGGCAAGGGTGGTGCGGAGTCCAGCGGTACAAAGAAGGACTAGGTTGGCCCGCGTGCCCTTTTTTGTTTCCTTTATGTAAATGTTAGAAACTTTATGTAAATATCTTGTACACCGCGTAGGTGTAGACATTTTTTGAATACAAAGTTTTAACCGTTTCGTTCAAGTTGTACAAGTGTTTTTACTACTTGCATGTTTGAACTTGTATGAGTTAATGTTATTGTGAATAACACTAAGTCTGTGCATTTGCCTTTTGCATATCTAGGTGATATGCAACTATGAAGAACTCTACCCGTTGTAAAGTGCGGTTAAGTATACTCTATACCTTTGTCGTATGAGTATTAGTCAATTCCTGTTTTTATCCCGTTAGGGTTTAGGAATTGTGTAGGCTTTGTGAAAACCGTATTTGCATATCCAGTCGGATAGACAATTGATGTTTTGCCATTGCTGGCCTATTACAATACTTGCGTGTGGTCACCACTCTGTGTGGGTATCGCGAATGAAGATTTTGCTAATATGTTTTTGCAAATACCGCAGAGTGGAACACGCATTTGTAATAGAAGTAAATAAAAAATATTGCATTGAATCGTTCATTTATTTATTTGCAAATGCCCTGCGGCCTGATAGGTTACATGGTGAATGTAAAAAACATGGCTTACATGTAACAGCGTCGAAGCTGTTGTGCATTCCATGTGCGTGCGATAGTTTCGCCCTCTAATGTTTGTAGTTTATATGCGCCTTTGCCCAGGACCTCTTGGATGAGGTAGGGTCCTTCCCACTTGGGGGCAAGTTTCCCTGGGCGTTCCGCGTTAGATGCTTCATTGTCACAAAGGACGTAGTCTCCCGGGTTGAAGGTACAAATGCGGACGCGTGCATTGTAGTACTTTTCAAGTTTGGTTTTGTACTTGGCCTCGTTGATGGCAGCGTTTTCACGCCTTTCTTCCAGGAGGTCCAAGTCAACCCTGCGTTCCTCATTGTTGTCTATATTATTGATAGCCGACATTCTAGGTGAGGGGAGGCCTACTTCCGCGGGGATCACCGCTTCAGTGCCATAGACCAGGCTGAAGGGTGTCTCACCGTTACTTGTCTTTGGGCTTGTCCTGTGGGCCCATAAGATACTTGGGAGTTCATCAACCCATCCGCGTCTGGATATTCCCAACCGTGCTTTGATGCCCTCGACTAAACTTTTATTGATACTCTCGACTTGGCCATTCCCTTGCGGATGCGCCACTGCGGAGAATATGTGTTCAATGTTTAGCTCCTTTAGCCATTTTTGAAAGTCATCGGCAGCGAAGTTGGTACCGTTGTCGGTAACGATGCACATTGGTAGACCAAAACGGCAGATGATATGTTCACAGACGAATTTCCTTGTTATCATAGTGGTGGTTGAGGCGAGCGGTTTTGCCTCTACCCATTTTGTAAAGTAATCAACAGCCACTATGATAAACTTCACTGCACCTGGTGCGTCTGGAAATGGTCCCACCACATCGATTGCCCATTTTTGGAATGGCCATGCAGTGGTGACGGGGATCAGGTTGTTCTTGGGGCGCAAGGTCTTGGGAGCATGCCGCTGACAATTGAAACGCTTGCGCAAGACTTTGACCGCATCTAGGAGCATGACGGGCCAGTAGTACCCGACGTTCATGATTTTGGCCACCACCATGCGTGGGCCTGCGTGTATGCCACATATTCCCTCGTGTATTTCTCTGATAAGGTATGTGGCATCTTGGGGGTCGATGCATCGTAGGAGTGGCCCCAGGTATGATTTACGGTATAAGATACCGTCTCCCATTTGGTAATGACACGCTTTGTATTGCAACTTACGTGCCTCTGCCTTGCTTTCGGGAGTAACACCTGATTGCAAGTATGCAATGATTGGTGTCATCCAGGATGTTGTACCGTACTGGATGACATTGACTTGGCGCAGGGGTACTGAGGGATTTTGAAGAATCTCGATGCGTACGTCTTTTGCCAGGTGTTGGAAGCTGGTGGATGCGAATTTTGACAGTGCATCTGTGGGTTTGTTTTCACTCCTGTTGATATGGCGGATATTGAAGGAAGTGAACTTTGACTTCAGTTACAAGGCTTGTTCGAGGTAGAGGATCATGATATCCCCTTTTGCAGCATAGTCGCCGCGCATCGGCCCTGCAACCAATAGTGAGTCGACGTGTGCTTCCAAATGTTGGACGCCGAGTTTGACTGCCAGTCGTAACCCTGCCAGTAGAGCCTCATACTCTGCCTCATTATTTGTGCTTTTGAAATCGAGGCGGATTGCATAGGTAAGCTCTTGGCCATCTGGGCTGACGAGTCGCAGACCTGCACCTGCACCATCCTCGTTGGATGCACCATCTGTATATAGTGCCCAGGTTTCTGCGGAGGCTGGTGGTGATGCAGGGTTATGCACTTCTTCGCATTCTTGAATGCGATCTGCCGGTACTTCGGCGACGAAATCAGCCAAGACCTGGCCTTTGATTGCGGGGCGCGGCTTATAGTTCAGTGTAAGTGTGCCCAGCTCAATTACCCATTTTGCTAATCTACCAGAGATGTCGGGTTTTGATAGGATCAGGCCGATCCTATAGTTGGTTAACACTGTAATGGCGTGGTTTGCAAAGTAACGTCGCAACCGTCTTGACGCGTGCACTAGTGCCAATACCAACTTCTCCATGATGGAGTACCTCGTCTCTGGGTCGTTGAGCATTTTACTGATATAGTATATGGGTGTTTGAACTCCTTCTCGCTCCACTATGAGTACCGCGCCTACCGCGTTGTCCGCGGCAGATAGGTACAAAATAAGTGGCTCATCCTTGCGTCGTGCGGTTAGAGTTGGGAGTTTATTTAAACACTCTTTCATCTCCCGGAAAGCTTTTTCGGCCTCTGCGGTCCATTGGAATTGTTCCTTTTTTAAGCAGCTCCGCAGGGTCTTGATGAAAGGGTAAGACTTAGCTGCATGGTTGGCTAAGAATCTATTCAGTGCGGCTAGCCTGCCGGCTAGTCGTTGCATTTCTTTCATCGTAGAAGGCGACGACATGCGCCCGATCGCCTGAACTTTTTCCGGGTTCACCTTGAATACATCTTTGGTTACGATGAATCCAAAGAACTTGCCTTCTTCCATTCCAAACGAGCATTTCCCTGGGTTTAGCTTCATATTGACGCTTCGCAGAGTTTGGAATGTTCTTTCAACATCGTTGAGCATGGTATCTTCCTCCATGATCATGACGACCAGGTCGTCCATATAGATTTCGACACTTTTGCTGATTTGACCGCGAAAAGTGCCGTTCATCAACTTTTGATAGGTTGCACCCGCGTTGCGTAACCCAAACGACATTTTCGTATAACAGTAATTTCCGGTAGGCGTGCGGAATGTCGTTTTATCTTCGTCCTCGATTGCCATCTGTACCTGGTGGTAGCCTTTGTAACAATCGAGGAAACACTTCCATCGAAATGGTGCAAGGTTATCGACCTTCTCGTCGATCTCCGGAAGTGCGTAACAATCCTTGGAGCAGGCTTTGTTGAGATCTTTATAATCGACGCACATGCGCCATCCCCCGCTTGGTTTTTCTACCATGACTGGGTTGGACAATCAAGTCTGGTACTTGACTTCCCGCAGGATGCCTGCGGAGAGCAGTTCTTGGACATGCTCATTCATCGCCTCGTTCTTTGCTGATCCAAGGTGGCGTTGGCCTTGGATCACCGGCTTGATACCTGGCATGGTATTCAAGAAATGCTGCGCAATTTCGCGTGGTACCCCTGTCATGTCTACGGGTGTCCACGCAAAAATATCCTGGTTCCTGAAGAGGAGTTGCTTCAGGCGCGCTCTGATGGTTGGGGACAAGGCGTGGCCCAACGTGACCGTTTGCTCTAGGTGTCTTGCGTTAAGAACCCATTTTTCTGGTTGCGTGTTGGGGGTAGGCCTTGCTATCTTTGCCAGACGCAGCTCGTCCGAGGACATAACTTCTCTGCGGGCGTATATTATCGCAACCCCCGTCTCAGCTGGGAAACCGATGGCAGAGTGGGGGACGGATGTGATCATGTTGAAGTCGCCCTGGGATTCCCTCCTAAGAAGTACGTCGTATTTGGAGGTGTGAGGTAGAACCATGAAGTTTACCTCCTCCGTTCGTGTGTGCCTTCCATTGGTGAGGCGCACAGGAAAAGTGATTTGGCCTAGGGGGAATACGGTTTCCCCCGCAAACCCGGCCAAAGGGTAGTCTACCGGCTGCAACCGATCCTTGTCTTCTTGATCGAACTGGTTGAAGCACTGCTCATATATAATGTCAGACGTACTGCCCGGGTCGATGAATAGTCGCTCGGTGCAGTAGTGAGCTAGGTAGCCTGTGATAATGACGGCGCGGTCCGCCTCGGACTTTTGGAAAGACCACTTGCTTGTCTTTCCAGTCATTATCCGGTCTTCTTGCCGCCTTGCGCGACCTTCCTCGTCCTCCATTGATCATGTGGGTTGAGGCCACGTGCATGGTCCTCTTACCCGTGGAGGTGCCCTCATTGTGGGGGGTGATGAGCTTGGTTTGCTTTTGCGCAGCGGGCAACAGATGTTGTAGCTTCCCCTCTTTTAGGGCCCGCTCAATCTCCAGTCAGAGACTGATGCAGTTGTTTGTTGTGTGGCCCGAGTCCTTGTGATACTCGCAGTAGAGTGCGAGATCCTGGTTTTTCTTGGACTTCATTGGTTGGGCCGGTCGCAGGAACTGCGCGTCTGTAAGAAGGACGTCGCTTGGCGACTGGTTGATCTCGGTCCAGTTACGATCCCGAGACTCCTTCTTCGACGCCAGGTTTTCACGCTGGGCGTTGATTGTTGCCCTTGCGTCGGGCTGGTTGTTACGCGGGACATATGGTCTGGGATCGCTGCCGCGATTCCATGTGTTCAGGTTGCGCTTGTTGTTGTGCTTGTGCTCTTGGTGGGAGGACTAGCCTTCCGTTTGGGGCTGTGCCTTTGAGACATGCGGTTTGAGGGACTGCTGAGTCTGGGCGTATGTCTTGACCGCAGCCATGACATCTTCCCATTTCTTAGGCAAGCCTTCCTTGCCGGGGATAGTCATAACCATTTGTTCGTCCTTAACGGCAACAATGAAATGGTTGCGTGCCACTTGGTCTGCAACGTCGCCTATCTCCAGGCACTCTTTATTGTAACGGACAACGAACGCCTCAAGCGATTCGTTGTCTCTGCGCTAGATGTTCATGACGTCCATAAAATCACGTTCATGATGTCGCTGCTGGCAAAAATGAGCGAGGAACTTTACTTGCAAGTCCTCGAATGAGGTCAGTGACCCCAGTGGCAAAGAATCGAACCAAGCCCTGGCCAGACCTGTTAGGGTCTGCGGGAAAAATTGACACCAAGTGGGTTCATCCCACCTGCCGTTGCACCCGGCGCCGACGAAGATGTTCATGTGGTCATCTGGGTCGGGCGAACCGTTATATTTCCCAATGTTTAATTGGAATTTGGTGGTGGTGACATCGGCGTTGGCAATCTCCGGGACAAATTTGGAGTTTTCGGCCGCAGATTTCGGCCTGTAGGGTTGGCTCTGGTGGCGCTTTGCAGCGCGGAGGTATGTGGTGCGGGGGTGAGTGGGAGGAACGTAATTGCGCCCTCCTGGTCTACTGTTAGTAGCATGGGACTCCCCGCAGTATGTACCGTCTTCCGGATCGGTACGTCCCTGCCCTTCATGGTGGGACTGAGGTCCCAGCCGGCTATGAATGTCGGGGCCGCGGTGGGCTGTGGATTGCCACCTGTTTTCGCCATGAGGGCCCAGGCGACTATGTATTGGGCTCCTACTACGGGACCCGTATGAGGAATCATCCTCATTAATTGTGCGGTACTAACAGTAAGAGGAGCCGCGATCTTGATGCCTACTCTGGGATGCTGGGTGTGTGGCGGCCCTGCCGTCGTATTGTAAAACACGACCCGCAGGGGTATACGGTGCCGGGGTCGGCCCGACCGGTACTTGCGCTTCTGCGCAAGCTCTGTTGTATGTTGCGGCCAGCATAGTTTGTTGTTGGTCGTACCAGGTATGGAGGTTCATGCCTGGAGGTATCACAGAAGCGTACTGTGACAGATCGTGTCCGAACGTAAGGGATGCGCCCCCTTGCGTTGATGTGCCAATGTGTTCAGGATTTGGGGCATCGGGGTTGCTCCCCGTAGGCCCTGGGTTTGCGGGGTTTAGGTTATCCCCTGTAGTGCTGTTTAGGCGATCAGCCATGATCTTGGGGAAGAAAAGGATGGTGGAAAAAAGTGCTAAGAGTAGCGGTGGGCGCCAATGATGAAACAATGGTTAACCGGTTAGGGTTAACACACTGATCTCGTCAAGTAGGGTTAATCCCTTCTTTCCGAGGATCGCTGGCTGGATCGTCCACTGGTTGGTTTCCTGCACAAGGAAACAAGCCGTGACTCGTAACAAGGAGGATGGGGTGGGGGGTGCTCCTTGTTACCACTCTCCGGCGTGAGAATCAGTAATTTGCTTGGGAAGCAAAGTGTGATAATAGTAGTAGTGAGAGAGTTGAGAAGTGATACCTTAAACCTGGTTTGGGATGGGTATTTATAGCCGAGGAGTGAAGGAGGGTAGTTGAGTAGCTAGTCCGACATCGTACAGTCTCCTGCATGTGTGTCAGACCTGTCGGTTATGGTGGTGATGCCACGTCCTACTGTGGTGTCAGACTGTTGCATACATGTGGGCTGACTGGTGACTGTTCTCAGTGCCACTTGTACTGTGGTGTCAGACCCACTTGCATTGTAGGCAGGATGCGGTGCTGGGCCGCATCGCTGCTTGCGGTAACTGATGTTGTTCCCGCGTTCTTGTTCTAGCCAAGATGTATGCGGGATGCGGTGCCGTGCCGTATCGCCGCATGGTGACTGTTACTGTTGTCCAGATCCTTTGTCGTGACGAAAATGTTTATAGGATGCGGTGCCAAGCCTCATCGCTATGCGTAACATCCATTCCGTACTTAAGGTAAGTCTTCTCATCACTGGACAGATTGGTTTATACCGCTGTGTTCGCGCGTGCCCGCACGGACACAGATAAGTTTTTGCTGGTGGGGGTTTTTTGATAAGGGTAATGGTCACTTGCGGTCATGCTGACACGAGATCTGGGACCATACCCCTTCACCCCCCTTGTGAAAGGAAAACTGCCGGTCCCACGTGGGCCCCACCTGTAAGTATGTGAAAGGGGGGGGGGGGTGTAAAAAGTAATTAGGGGGTGTAGAAAGTAGCACCCATATTTTATATATCTTTTGGTAAACTTTGAAATAACATGCATGTTTACCCAACTAAACTTTTAAATTTACTCATTACTTAAAAACATTATTCTTTAATAAGTTATTATTTTACACAACATAATAAATTCTAATTTTTCATGCTTAGAAAGACGTCTCATTATACACAAAAATTTTTATACGAAAACCACATATATTACACTACTGAGCGAAAAGTTCGGGGGGTCGGGCGCCCCGGCCCTTTAATAGCTGCGCCCCTGGTCTCAAATAATAACAAAACTTGGGGGGGTTTTTTCATTTCATCTGTACTGAATGTTTTTCAATGGCTACGCATCTTGCTTTAGCCTTCTAATAATATCGCCATTATAAAAATTATTTTAAAAGTTTATCAAGCTTGTAAGATTACTGAAGTACAGAAAAAGCAATGTATATTGTTGACTTAACCTTATTAATCATACAAAGATGACATTAGCCACCACCAATCTTAATCATAATAGATTTTAAATATACTCCGTATTAAGTTAAGGATATTTGGTCTATATATAGATGGGGGTGAGTATCCTTCAACAATTAAGAAAAAAACATGGAGCTAAATGTTATCACTAAAATTCTACCATGTCTTTTAGGGGCTCTCATGGTTTTATTCTCTTCAGCAATTTCTGATCCACTTGCTGATAGTTTTCTGCAGTGCCTATCCCAGGAGACAAATACCACAACCTCAGATTTTGTGTTCACCCAAAACAATACAGAATACTCATCTGTTCTTCAGTCAACCATCATAAACCTTAGATTTTCTACATCTGCAACGCCAAAACCATTAGCTATAATCACACCCTTAACATATTCCCATGTGCAATCTACAATACTTTGTTCGAAACAATTAAAGATTCAAATCCGTATTCGAAGTGGTGGACATGATTACGTGGGCCTTTCATACACATCATATGATCAATCCTCTTTTGTTGTTCTTGACCTTCAAGAATTGCGGTCAATAACAATCGAGTCAGCTCAGAACACTGCTTGGGTCGAAACGGGGGCAACCATTGGTGAACTTTATTACTGGGTGTCCCAATCAAGTCCAAATCTTGGATTTCCAGCAAGTATCTGCACAACCGTCGGTGTTGGTGGTCAAATAAGTGGAGGCGGGTTTGGTACTATGATAAGAAAGTATGGTCTAGCGGCTGATAATGTTATCGATGCTAGGATTGTTGATGCTGATGGGAGAATACTGGATAGGGAATCTATGGGAGAAGATTTGTTTTGGGCAATCAGAGGAGGTGGGGGTGGAAGTTTTGGTGTTGTAGTGGCTTGGAAAGTAAATCTTGTTTATGTTCCTGAAAAAGTTACGGTTTTTAGTCTTTCCAGGACTATAGAACAAGGTGGTTCGAGTCTTTTTAACAGGTGGCAGTACATTGGGCACAACCTGAGTGAAGATTTATTCATAAGAGTTATAACACTTCCTGGTTTAAATGAGGCAGGAAACAGAACAATGCAAATAATATTCAACTCGATGTTTCTTGGAAATGTCGACAAGCTCATTGAAACTGTAACAAATAGCTTCCCTGAGTTGGGTTTACAGGAAAGCGACTGCAGTGAAATGAGTTGGATCGAATCGATACTCTTTTTTGATAACTATCCAAAAGGGTCAAGCACTGATGTCCTTATAGATAGGACACACAAGGCCAAAAGCTACTTTAATGCTAAATCGGACTATGTGCAAGAAGCGATACCAGAAGAAAAACTTGAAGACATATGGAAATGGTGTTTAGAGGGAGACAACCCGCTTCTTATAATGGAACCACACGGTGGGAAGATGGATGAGATTGAAGAAACAAAAATTCCTTACCCTCATCGAAAAGGGAATTTGTATAGCATACAATATTTTGAGCAATGGCAAGATGACAGCACTGAGTCATCAGAAAAGCGTATAAGCTGGATGAGAAAGATGTATGAAAACATGACACCATATGTGTCAAAGGATCCAAGAGCAGCATATGTGAATTACAGGGATTTGGATTTAGGTCAAAATGATAATGCAGGTAAGGCAACTTACTCGAATGCCAAGAAGTGGGGAAACAAGTATTTTGGTGATAATTTTGAGAGGTTGGCAATGGTGAAAGGTGTTGTTGATCCAGATAATTTCTTCTTCTATGAGCAGAGTATCCCTACCAAAGCTTATGAGCAGAGGATCTCATAAGTACGGAATTGTATTCTAATGTTTGATGAATAAACTAGACATTCTGGAGATGGTTGTTTGCTCGAAGGATTATTGTCTTAAGTTGTTTAATTGCTTTGCATAAATAAATGATTTCGTTAACAATGAAATATCACCAAAAGTCTTTACATTAATTATATTTTTTTCCGGATAAACTTTGTTGCAACATGTCAATAGCGTACAATGTGTTTGTCCAAAACATGTGTATCCTATTAGCCAATATTAAGTAACATTTGTGATGTAGTAGGAACATATCCAGCCATCTTAATCAGTTTATTCATTTATTCAAACTTTGCGTAAATCATGTGTTCAAGCACATGCAAAAAGTCATCTGTTTTGTATTCATTTCATCAATATCAAGTAACATTTGACCTATTTAAGTCGTTTATATAAGCGAACTGGCTTCATTAAGTAAACAAGCTTATGGGCTATAAGTGAACTGTACTAAGCTTGGTTCAGGTCTTGACCCTTCTTGTTACGCATGGCTTGTGTAGGCTTGAAGGAATCTTGGTGAGCAGAGTCCAGGTCTTCTGTCTGTCCTGCTTGCTGTTATCCTTGTAGTTGATCTCGTGGATTTGATGACAACCATCGATTGATGGGCTAGACTTCTCTTCTACGTAACTGGTGGACTGCACGTGATTCCTGACAGAGTTTCTTTCTTTCCTGTTGCGCCCACTTATTCGCATTGGTTGCTTGGTTGTGAGACCCTTCCTTCGGTGAGAGCCTTTCGGTCTGCGTATAGACTTTCGCAGCTGACCTGATTTTTTCCTAGGACTTAGGCATGCCCTCCTTATGACGGGTGTTCTATAGGACAACCCTTAAGAGTGTTAAAATACAAGTTAATTCCCCATTTAATCATGTAATTGTTTTGAATTAGATGACTACAGTTGCTTATGTTTCAGGTGCGTTTGGAGCTTAAAAACAAAGAAAACGCTGCTTTGGATGGAATGGATTGGAGCGGGTCACACAAGGATGGGAAGAAGAAAGAAAAGAGGAAACCCAGGGGCCCACCGTAAATTACGGTGGCTACCGTAATTTACGGTAGCCCCTGAATCTCCCCAGTTCCACCGTAAACCAGTAGAGAAGTAGCGTAACAAAATCAAGGCTACCGTAATTTACGGTAGGTACCGTAAATTACGGTAGAGCCAGACGAGAAAAGCGTAACTGCCCTATAATAAACCGTTTTCAAGTGTCTTTTCATGTGAATCATTGTTGGGAATGTTTTTTAGGAGTTCTTGGGTGAAATTTGGCTTTGGCAAGTGATTGGGAACATTTCTAAACAATTCAGTTTGTCTTTTGATTCATATGAACTTTAATTTTGTTGGAATGATGATTCACCAAGCTATGTCTTGCTAAACTTTTGGTGATCATCTTAGGTGAACGTTTCGTATAACTATGGTGTGTTTATCTTTATTTCTAGAATAATAAACTTGGTGTGTTTTGCTATGGTTATTATGATGCATGAATGTTTGGTTGTAATTTGGTAATTGATGTTTTGATCCTAGTCTAAATCGTATGTTCTTGGTGTCGTTGACAATCGACATATCACGGGAAGGGTTAGGGTTGGATATTGATTAATTGGTCATCGGGTAACAACCTCGCATTAATATAATCCGAGTACTTCGTTCCTTTATATCACAACAACCGTTTATGCATGAGTTATGTCGTTATGTCTATGTAACTCTTTCTAGTTGATTTATGCACAATGGTTAATTGAAACCGGAACCTAAGATGGTCATTCTCTCCTAATCTGATTAACAACCAATTTTGATTTGCAATTAGTCAATAATCTTAGTTTTAAAACCAAACAATCCAAATCCGTGAATTTATATTTCTGCATTTTAGTTTAATTTAGTTTATTGTTAAAGCTACATAGTGAACATACATTCCACATACTCCCTTATTTCAATACCCATTTACCACTATCTATTAGTTGTTTTTGGATTAAATTTGCGTGTGACTACGACAACACGTCAAATTTTGGCGCCGTTGCCGGGGAGTAGTGCACAACGTGTGTTAATTTAGTAGCTTTTGTTATTTTCGGATTTACGTTGGTTGTGTTTAGTGTGCAGATACTACAGGTGTATGCTTACTAGGGACTCTCACAAGTCATCACCGCTATCGTTTATCCGGAAATTGAAAGAACTTTGCGTCAAAACAGAGTTTTGTTACGAGAAAACAAGATCATTGGTTCACCCACTTCACCCATTACACCAAGAAACATCATGGCTGACTCACAAATACCACCCACTTCGAGTCAACCTACACCATCTTTTATACCTACTTCATCACAACCATCACCGAATACCACTATTCCAAATTCCACTACAAATCCTGCTTCAACACATGAAGTTACACCAACCAACATTACATCACCTATTACTACCCAAGTTGAACCTACCCTCACCTATAGCCCTTCCGCAACAATTCCACCACTTTCACATTTTTTTCCCAGTTTCGGGTCAAACATCTTCTACCTATCCACTACCACAAACTTCAACCGTTATTCATGCTATATCTACATATAGACCACCGAATCAGCCGGGTTTACACTATTCATTTTATCCTTTTGTGCAATCTTCGGGTATGAGAGGATATGGATTTGATGATGGGTATGAAGAAGAATTTGGAGGATATGAAGAAGAGGGATTTTACTATGGAGTTGATGATGGTAATTTGGGACCTCAAGGAGGAATGGGTTTTCAACAAAGTCAACCGTTGCAACAAATTCAAAATGTGGGTAGGCTACCAACGACGGCACAACACATCTGGTGACGTGTGCGTGTATATACATGTTTTTGCAATGAATTTTACACAAGATTCGGTTTTAAATTTATAAAAATGATTTATACTTCAACATTATAACACACACGAAAGGGCAAGTGTACCCCGTCATACATGTAGTAAAGTATCAGTAAGAACCAAGAATCGATCCAAAGACGTGGGCGGATGCCAAAATACTACACCGTTGTCATTATATTACCGGTAAAAAGATAAGTGATGGTTTGTTTAAACTAAAAACAGAAATAAACATAAGCTAGTAAAACAATATAGACTCAAAATAGGAAAATAAGATAATAGCCCTGCTTTATAAACAACCGGTGCATGTTAACTAAGTCGGTGATGTCACTTAAAACACTTGGTCAATTTCCGTTTTTCAAGACAATTAGTATCCCTTTCGGGAATCCTAACATGACAATCATTCGGAAAGTTAAAACGATAAACACACTTTAACCACCTAAAATTGTTCTTTAATGCTCAAATGACAAATGTCTACGAAAATCCCTTAAAGATAAGTTAGTCATCCGTTAGGAGTCTCTAACTTCACTTAATCAAGGAAAGCAACACCGATAATCACAATGCAACCACCGAGACAATCATAAACTAGATTAAATCACAACCGAGTTCATTTTACAAATCTTAAACATAAATTCATCAAGAAAGCAATTTTGGCCTAAACTACTAACAAGATTAGCAATTTATGTTAAGAATTTATAACAACACCATCTAACCTGTTAAGGTCCTTCCGTGAGGGAAAGCTTTCTTGAGTAACCTTAATTATGCCTAAAGCGCCAAAGACGCTCTTGCTACATTTTTAGTCCTCGAGTCAGTAGCGTAGACTCTCCTCCCCCACACTTATGATGTGTGCGGGACGTGGAGTTCGATAACCTCCACCGCCGACTCAATCGGCCCGGCAACGTAAAGCTTCAACCTATGTCCATTTACCTTGAAAATAACGCCGTCCGCGTTCTCTATTGCAACAGTCCCATAAGGAAATACTTCTTTTACTGTGTATGGTCCTGTCCAATGTGAATGTAATTTTCCCGGAAATAGACGCAATCTCGAGTTGTATAACAAGACAAGATCTCCCGTTTGGAAATTTTTGTGATCCTTCAAACGCTTGTCGTGTAGCCTCTTAGTGCGCTCTTTGTAAAGCACGGAGCTCTCGTATGCTTGTTGTCGCAGCTCTTCTAACTCGTGAATCTGAAGAAACCGGGCTTCACCTCCGGCCTTGAGATCAAGATTAGCAGTCTTTAGATCCCACATTGCCTTGTGCTCCAGCTCCACTGGTAAATGACACGCTTTTCCGTAGTCCCAATAGGCGTCTTGTAAGCCGTACGGAAAGCCCACAACGCCTCATCCAACTTCTCCGACCAATCCATGCGGTTTGCACCTACCGACCGCTCAAGGATTCACTTCAAACCCCGGTTTGTGACCTCCACCTGCCCATTTGTCTGTGGATGATAGGGCGTGGATAAACGGTGATGCACACCATAACGGGACAAAGCTTTCTCAAGCTGTGTATTGCAGAAGTGAGTCCCTCTATCACTGATAAGCGCCTTCGGTGCACCAAACCGGGCAAACAAACTTTTCAAAAATCTCACGACCACCCTGGCATCATTGGTGGGTAAGGCCTGTGCCTCAGCCCACTTTGATACATAATCAACCGCGACCAGGATGTATTTATTTCCTCATGAGGGGGGAAAGGTCCTATGAAGTCTATCCCCCAAATGTAGAAGACTTCACAAACTTGAATCCAGTTCTGAGGAATTTCATCACGTGCCGATATATTTGCTGCCCGCTGGCATGCATCGTGCGCTCTGACCCAACTCTGCGCATCACGAAATATAGTTGGCCAATAAAACCCGGAATCAAGCACCTTCTTAGCTGTGAAATTGGCTCCATGGTGGCCTCCGATAGGTCCCTCGTGACAATGGCGCAGAATGTCGGTCGCCTCCTTACCCGACACACACCTCCTAATAACCTGATCCGCTCCAACTCTGAACAGGAAAGGGCCGTCCCAAATGTAGTGCTTCAGGTCCGCAAAGAATTTCTTCTTTTGTTGGTGCGTCAATCCTTTAATAAGGATCCCTCAAGCAAGATAGTTCGCAAAATCGGCGAACCATGGCGACTCATCACAGATTTCAACACTCATCAAGGACTCGTGTGGGAAGTTGTCATTTATGGGCTCCCAACGAGTGTCCTCGGTTTCTCCATGCTCAAGTCGAGACAAATGGTCTGCCGCCACATTTAATGAACCCTTTTTGTTCTAAATATCTATGTCAAATTCTTGCAGCAATAAGATCCACCTGATAAGACGCGGTTTAGCGTCCTGTTTGCTGAACAGGTAGCAGATAGCAGCGTGATCGGTATACACAATGGTGTTTGAAAGCACTAAATACGATCTAAATTTGTCAAATGTGAATACGACCGCCAAGAGCTCTTTCTCCGTCGTAGTGTAATTCTCTTGTGCGTCGTGAAGAGTCTTGCTCGCATAATAGATCGGATGAAAGTGCTTTTCTTTCTTCTGTCCTAAAACAGCCCCTATCGCAAAGTCACTTGCGTCGCACATTATTTCAAATGGTAAACTCCAATCAGGTGCGACCAATATAAGGGCCTCAACAAGCTTCTGCTTCAAAAGGCCAAACGCCTTCAAACAATCTTCCCCAAAAATGAACGGAGCGTCTTTCTCCAACAAACGGGTCATGGGTCTGGCGATTTTTGAAAAATCTTTAATGAATCGCCTATAGAACCCGGCATGACCGAGAAAGCTCCGTATAGCTCTTACCAAGGTGGGAGGTGGGAGTCGTGAAATGATATCAACTTTTGCTGGGTCGACCTCCATACCAGCCTACGAGATCTTATGTCCTAGAACAATGCCCTCTTTCACCATAAAGTGGCATTTTTCCCAGTTCAGGACTAGATTCGTCTCCTCGCACCTCTTAAGCATCTTTTTTAAATTTTCCAGACATTGATTAAAGGAATCCCCAAAAACCGAAAAGTCATCCATGAATACCTCCATAGAATCCTCAATCATGTCGTGAAAAATGGCGACCATACATCGCTGGAAAGTGGCTGGTGCATTACACAGCCCAAATGGCATACGCCGGTAGGCGAATGTGCCGAAAGGACAGGTAAATGTGGTCTTCTCCTGGTCCTCAGGAGCGATAGGGATTTGAAAATAACCAGAGAACCCATCCAGAAAACAATAATACGACTTCCCTGATAGACGCTCCAACATTTGATCAATGAATGGAAGCGGGAAGTGGTCCTTGCGAGTGGCATCGTTGAGTTTGCGATAATCGATGCAAACCCGCCATCCAGTAACCGTCCTGGTTGGAATGAGCTCATTCCTATCATTTGTAACCACTGTCATGCCCCCCTTTTTGGGCACTACCTGCACAGGACTGACCCAAACGGAATCGGAAATGGGATAGATCAAACCAGCGTCTAACAAGTTAATCACTTCCTTTTTAACGACCTCTTGCATGTTTGGGTTCAGCCACCTCTAGTGCTGCGCACACGGCTTGAACTGATCCTCCATTAGAATTTTATGTGTACAAAAGGAGGGATTAATACCTTTGATGTCCATGATTTTCCAAGCGATTGCTTTTTTATGAAGTTTCAAAACACTCAGCAGCCTGCTCTTCTCATCTTCTGCCAAACCTGATGAAATAATGACCGGCAAATGACGCTCCTTATCCAGAAATGCGTACTCCAGGTGCGGTGGAAGCTCCTTAAGCTCCAAGGTCGGAGGATCTTCCCCTGACGGCTTCGACTTCTCCTCACTTTCACGATCAATTTCTGTGAATCAATTCGGACTCTCGGAACCATCGTCACCAATCTGATAGACTGGCTGCTCTAAATCATGGCCCTCCTGCGTAATGCCAATCAGGTCCCCACACAACAGCTGTGTGTCGGAATCATTCTCCACGATCGTACCATGGAAATGCGTGCTCACATAGGTGTCGACAATGTCGACATAATAGAGCGCGTCATCCTGACTTTGAGGATGCTGCATAGACCGTTTAATGTCAAATGTCACGTGCTCATCATTTACTCGGAGCGTGATTTGGCCCGCCGCCACGTCCACAATCGTCCGGGCGGTATTCAGAAACGGGCTTCCAAGTATCAGAGGCACTCTTGAGTCCTCATCCATGTCCAGGATAACAAAATCCACGGGGAAAACAAATTTAACAATTTTAACAAGCATGTTTTCAACGAATCCACGCAGATATTTGATTGAACGATCGGAAAGTCAAATACTCATTCTTGTAGGTGACCGCTCACCTAGATCCAACTGTGTAAAAACCTTATAGGGCATAAGGTTTATACTCGCTCATAGATCTGCTAACGCATGACTGACGAACATATTGCCAATGAGGCAAGGAAGTGTGAAACTGCCTGGATCCCCCATTTTTGTAGGCAGGCGATTCTGAAGAATAGCATAACAACTTTCATTCATAACCACACAAGACATATCCTCGAGTTTTTGTTTGTTTGAGAGGATGTCTTTCAGAAACTTCGCATACTTTGGCATCTGGGCTAAGGCTTCAACAAACGGTATGTTTATATGCAGTTGCTTAAACATTTCAAGGAATTTACCGTATTGTTCTTCATTTTTCTGTTTCTTCAGCCGGCCTGGGTATGGAACTGGAGGAGTGTAATCCTTGACTGGCTCCTGGACTTGTGCTATACTTGCTGGGCGTAGCCTAGCTTGCACCTCGTCCGGTGTGTCAGTCAGGACCGCCTTAGTGATCGGTGGTGTATCCGATTTGTCGGGTCCGGTAGTTTTACCACTCCTTGTCATGATAGCATTTACATTCCCTCCGGGGTTTGGCTCAGTATTGCCTGGAAGACCACCTGGGGGTCTCTCACACCATCTTCGCAAGCTGACCAACCTGATTCTCGATGTTCTGAATCGAGGCCTTATGACTGCGCATCTCACCCTCATGAGATAAGAAACGATCCTCACTTTGCTGATATCGCTTCTCAGCTAACTGATTTGTGCTGGTTGAGCTGTTTAGAAGTTGAGCCATCATATCTTCCAACTTTGAACCTGATTGAGGGGCTTGTTGCTGGGAACTACTCCCGGCGCCCTGATTTTGATATGAGTAAGGACGGGGCTGGAAAGATTGATTATAAGGCTGAAACTGCTGGCCTTGGGCCTGATGTGGTGCTGGAGCCCTTTGAGTGAACCCGAGGGGGTTTTGATTGCCTGTGTTCGCTCTCCACCCAAAATTTGGGTGATTTCTCCAACCAGGGTTATATGTGTTGCTGTAAGGGTTGTTCTGAGGCCTCGCTTGATTACTTATGAAGTCTACTTCTTACTGGCCTTCGTACAGAGCTCCCTGAAAACACGAACCCGGCTCGTGCGACATTCCGCACTGCTCACATCCTGAACTAGCATGCGCAGCCATCTGAGCCATATGAGACTTATCAAATTTCGTCGAAAGAGAAGAGATTTGTGTAGTAATGGCTGTGTAGTCGTCTACAGCGTGAACCCCTGGGCGAGATGATGATGATGATGTCCGGCCTCTCTCTCCGGCTCGACGCGAGCTCGATTTCAATGCAGCTTTTTCAATGATATCATAGGCTTCATTTGGCATCTTCGTCCCTAGATCGCCTCCAGCATTTATGTCTAATCTCTCCTACGTGTCATAACTAAGCTCTTGGTAAAACGTCAGAACCAACTATCTTTTGGAGAAGCCATGGTGTGGAACATCAAGTAGCAAATCCTTAAATCGCTCTCAGGCCGCATGCAACGACTCTCCTTCGTCTTGACGAAAAGTCACAATCCGGTTCCTTAACTTGGCTGTTTTCTCAGGTGGAAAATATTTTTGCATAAACTGCTCCGCCAGCTCATTCCAGGTCCTGATGGACCCGGAAGGAAGTGACATAAGCCATGCTCTAGCTTTGTCACGCAGCGAGAATGGAAACAACCTCAACCGAATAGCGTCCTCAGAAACATCCCTAATCTTGAACGTCGAACATACTTCGAGAAAAGAAGCGATATGTCGTCCGGGATCCTCATGCTCGCGCCCGTCAAACTGCACCGAATTCTGCACCATATTTATAATACTAGATTTAATTTTGAAAGCAGGTGCATCTATAGTAGGTCTAATAATACTCGGCTGCAGGCCTTCACGTCCCGGTTGATTTGACTCATTCAAAGGTCGCTCGTCGTCCGCCATGATTGCGTTTCCTCCGTCCCGTGAGCCCTCGGCTTCAGTGGGTACCAGCGGCTTGTCACCAGCTGTGAGCAGCAGCCCAACCGCACGAGATCTTGCACGAAGACGTCTCCTCAGATCGCGCTCAGGTTCGTCAGATGGCTCAATAACTTCGGGAGCGGGGGTTGAGGTCATCAACCTGCAAACGAAAAATTGACACAATGAATATTTTATTATTATAATAAGGCTGTTTTTTTTTTGGCTGAAAAGAAACAGAATATATGTAAGTGTGGGCTGGAAATTTTATAAAAATTCAAGAATGGGCCCGAAATTTTATAAAAATCATAACAAGTAAAATAAATCGAATCGGCTAGTATAAAAATGATTTTTTGGAGCCGAAAACTCAAAGAATAAATGAATGATGAGTCCGAATTCGAACAAATAAATGGAATAAAAAATTCTCAAGTGTTTAAAATAAGCTTGAATACGAATAAATTAAATGAAAAGTACGAAATATTAACAAATAAATAATCAAGAAAATATTCACATATATTCACAAGTATGTACAGCGATAAAACAATGACTCGGGTCGTTCCTAAAGCTCGCCACATCCCCGGCAACGGCGCCAAAAACTTGACGTGTGCGTGTATATACATGTTTTTGCAATGAATTTTACACACGATTCAGTTTTAAATTTATTAAAATGATTTATACTTCAACATTATAACACACACGAAAGAGCAAGTGTACCCCGTCATACATGTAGTAAAGTATCAGTAAGAACCAAGTATCGATCCAAAGACGTGGGCGGATTCCAAAATACTAAACCGTTGCCATTATATTACCGGTAAAAAGATAAGTGATGGTTTGTTTAAACTAAAAACAGAAATAAACATAAGCTAGTAAAACAATATAGACTCCAAATAGGAAAATAAGATAATAGCCCTGCTTTATAAACAACCGGTGCATGTTAACTAAGTCGGTGATGTCACTTAAAACACTTGGTCAATTTCCGTTTTTCAAGACAATTAGTATCCCTTTCGAGAATCCTAACATGACAATCATTCGGAAAGTTAAAACGATAAACACACTTTAACCACCTAAAATTGTTCTTTAATGCTCAAATGACAAATGTCTATGAAAATCCCTTAAAGATAAGTTAGTCATCCGTTAAGAGTTTTCTAACTTCACTTAATCAAGGAAAGCAACACCAATAATCACAATGCAACCACCGAGACAATCATAAACTAGATTAAATCACAACCGAGTTCATTTTACAAATCTTAAACATAAATTCATCAAGAAAGCAATTTTGGCCTAAACTACTAACAAGATTAGCAATTTACGTTAAGAATTTATAACAACACCATTTAACCCGTTAAGGTCCTTCCGTGAGGGAAAGATTTCTTGATTAACCTTAATTACCCCTTGTTAAACCACTAACCATTTCTAGTATCATGGTGCAAACATTTTAAACAAGCTAAACAAGTTAAACAAGTTCAAAGTCTACTAATACATGATTAATTAAGCTTCTTCTTTCAAATATCTCAACTAACTAAGTACCAATCATCCAAGATAATTAATCATAATCAAGAAATCAACATCAATAAACAAGGTTGCAAACTAATCATCAAGGATTAACATAGAAAATGGTTTAAATGTGATTACAAACATGATTAACATACTAATGGTTGTTACTTAGCAAGGAATTCAAGTGTTTTTGCCTTTAGGCTTACATACATACATAAACATCAATCTAAATGCTTGAAACATAAACAAAATCATGGAAAGATTGGAGAATCAAACCATAAACAAGCATAAGATTGAGGAACCGGATGATAATGGAGCTTTCGGGAATCCTAACATGACAATCATCCGGGTGAAAGCTAAGGCCTCCGGAGCCTGAAAATCGCCTGAAGAACTCCCAAAATGTCCAGTATTTCGAACAGAATGCTGCTGTCTGTTTTTTATATAATTTTGCGATCGCACGACCGTGCCAATAAAGTGCACGGTCGTGCCCGTACAGTTACTGTTCACCATACCGTGTGACATCAGCAGATCTTGACCAGATTTCGTTTTGGCACGGGCGTGCATCGAGTCGCACGACCGTGCATTACCGAGAAGTGGATTGCACGAGCAGCTGTATTGGCGTGCATTTCCGGGATTTGCTGATCAACGCATCCGCACGATCGTTCCGCATATTGCACGGACGTGCATTCCCGGGATTCCTACTGCACTCTTGGTTGCACTGGCGTGCACTGTCGGGCCAGGCTCTGTTGTCGGATCCACACGGTGGTGCGATGGGTCGCACGACCGTGCAACTCGCCCGTGTCAGTTTTTCACACAGAATCTTCGCAGCTTTGTCGTTACGCCCGAAAAGTCCTCGTTTTCATCATCTTCTTGTTCGGCATGCTGTTTTAGGCTTGTAAACAAAAGTATACATGATTAAGTATCCGATCCACGGTTTTACGGCTGAAAACGCATAAAATGGGTGTAAAATGGGGAAGTAAAACATATGTAATTTAATGAATATCATCTGGCCACAAGGGCCACAACCACCAATGAAACAATATCAATTTCAGCTACCATTTGCACCTCAAGGACCTATGCAAGCTCAAATGGGTCAACCAAGAGCACCATTGGGTGCTCCGTGAAGACATCACCGAGGGGTAGTGCGAGGAATTGAAGCTCATTTCCGACCCGTTATCACTAACAATCCTTCTCCGGTAGTGATTCCTCATCACCCGGATGGAAGGAGTTTTGAAGTTAGAACAACTGCACTCCAAAGTTTGCCAAAGTTTAAAGCATTGGCAACGGAAGAACCTTCTTTCACTTAGAGACATATGATTCTATTTACAATACAATTGGAGGTCAAGGTTTTTCTGTCACACCCCTTTCTAAGGCGGAAGCACGAGGTGTGATCATGAAAGGTTCTCATTGCATACGAAAGGTAAACATACTACATGCTCATAAAGATAACGTCAAATACCAATAACATTACATAACTGGAAACATAGGTTAAGTGTTTACATCACAAGACAGCATTTTGTTTGATAAGTTTACAACTTTATTCAAAGATCAACATAAACAACATCCAAGAGCAAGAGTATGACCGCGCGCACATCCACTTTAGTTACCTGAAATACATGTGAATTTTTGGAGAAACGTCAACATAATGTTGGTGTGAATTCATGCAATTTTTGTATTGAACATTTGTATACTTTGCATGAAAACATGGTATGTATCTTGTATAAATCAAGTATTTCTGTATGTATCAAGGTTGTTAATGGATTGCAAGGCCATTAACATGTGACACGACATAGGAATCATCCAAACCATAGGCATTTTTCTTGTTGTCGATTCACGACTGAGACACAAAAGCACTCCTTGGTACTAGTTATCACCAAGAGTGTGGCTGCCTGAAAACCCATTAGATCTAACCTTTTGTTCTGCGGTCTTAGTATGTACACGATTAATGGTGCTTCTGGTACCCTATTCGTGACACGATTTCACGTATCATCCCTTAGTTCTTGTATCAATCACACCGTAACACATGTATTTTGTATCTTTCTGTAAACATTTAGTATCATGTACTTCACCCCCGAAGTTATAAAACTGAAAACAGTTAAAAGAAAAGGGGGAGCATGAACTCACAACTTTGCGTTCCTTGTGCTGTAAACTTCACCGGATTTGCTTATTTAGCGTTGTGACCTATACGTGTTTTATTAACGTTAGTTACTAGACTTGTATCGCACAAGTACAAGTCACTATCTTTTGTATATGTGTTCTTGTGTTAAAAATAATTTATATTTTTAACTATGTATCTTACTTATATTATTTTCTCAAAAATAAATATAAGTATCTTATATTTTTCACCCGAGTTATGTATCTTGTCCAAAAACTTCATTTCATGTTCATAACTTGATCAAGTTATCTAATCTATTAAGTAATATATTTTCATAAATATATTCTCTTGTATTTGTTTAAGCAAGTTGTATGTGTATTTTTGTATTTTTCACCCCTTAGGGGTATTTAGTGCATTTTCAAGTCCTAATACACTATTACATGTAATACATACTACATACACTTAGCACAAAATTTGGTGATCAATAAATATATATATTTTTCTCACAAATATACATACCTAATATCAATTTTTATTTTGAAGAAATCATCATTTCTTAACTTGAAGTTTGCACAAAAATTAGGGAAACCTTGGTAAATATTTTTAGGTGAATTTCTAAGGAATAAGTTTCTCAAAAACTTATATTTTTCTAAGTGTCAAAATTTATAGAAATTTTGACATAGTTTCCCCTAAAAATGGAGGTTTCCCATGTTTTCAAAACATGTGTTTATTTTCTTTTAAATCATCATTAAACAATCATCAACTCATTCAAACCCTAACCATCTTGCACTTACCAAGTGCAAAAATTATACACTTTACAATATAACATGAACTTGATCTTTTCACAAAAAACGCGTAGTAACTTGGTAAAGTGTTTAGTAGCCTTAGTTACCTTCCAAAATATATTTACTACTTGGTAAACTTCATTCTTGAAGGTTTTAGATGTTTACAACTTTTAAACATATTTTACAAAAATGTTTGTTTAAACATCTTCTTGTTTCATAGGTATTTCTATACTTATTTTATCACCCAAAAATAGTGTAAGTTTAGTAAAAACCATGATCTTTCAAAAATCATATTTTGAACTTGGTTTTCTTGGAAAATCATTTATAAATCTTGGATCTACAAGTTCACTAGTTTACTTTGTTTATCATCTTACAAGAAATCATTTTTATTCATCAAGTTCATGTCTTTACAAGAAGATGATTATTCTAGGTTGTTACATAATCATCCTCCCTTTTGCTAGATTAAGTGTTTAAACATCATCTAGCAAGCTTCATGTGATGATTAACATCATCATCTCAAGAAATCAACAAACAAACATTATTCATGTACTAAACAATATCATTCTATCCATAAATCATCATGTGCAAAGCTTTATGTTCAAGATTCAAGTTCAAGTCTTTTAGTGTTCTTGTTATTTCAACATAATATATCTTTTAACCACCAAAAATATGAAGTAACAAGGTTTAATAAGAATCTTACTACTAGCTTCAAGCTAGGGAAGAACAATGGTGAGGATGGAGTGGATAATAACATACAAGAGAGGTCCTTCAAGATCCGTGAGTTCCACACTTCCTTAGACACCTTGAAACACCTTGAGATAACCTTGGATTGGTTGGTTGATAACCGAAAATGGTGGTGGTGTTGGGAGGGTGTTCGGCCGAAGGTTTTAAGAGGGAGAGAGTGAGAGTGTGGTGGTGAAGATGAAGTGATCTTGAAGTGTGTATTTATAACCAAATGCTACTAACTATTGGGTTTTATGTTTGTGAAGTACAAGACAAATCTTACACAAGATTATGGAGGATCTTAGAGGATTTAGGAAGATTACAAAAATATTGAGGTGGGGCCACTACATGGGCCGTAGACATCAAGGGGGGGGGGGTTAATTGTAATTTTGAATGATAAAGGGGTGATTAGTGCAAGTTAAGATGTAAAATCTAGTGTTTTATGTGTGACATGCATTATGTAGTATGTTAAAGTGTTTGGGAACCATAACTAGCTCAGAAAAAGTAAAACAATGTTTTTAGCAATATTTTGTGTTCCGGGTAATGTCCGGTTGTTCGGTTAAATACCGGTTCGTTAAAGTGCTAAATTGCACCGTTTAGTGTCCTTTAAGTATCCTTTTGTGCCCCCCTCAAGTCCCGACCCTTAGGAAAGTATTCGGGACCATTTAGTCATGTTTTTGCATGGTACAATCTTGTTACAATGTTGAATTTTGCTGAAATATGTGAAATTAAGCATTTAGAGTGTGTTTCGGGTGCTTTTTAGTGCGTATTCTAGCTTTCGGAAGGTCGATGTTAACCCTTGTATGTACTCTAGGGTTTTAATGTATTCTTGTCATTGGACCTACACCTAGGCCCCAATTCTATTGTCTGACTGCTTTCTGCAGAGTTGTTGACACAATGTGTCTTACCGGTGAGTTTACTAGTATTTCTGACGCAACGCTGTTCATTAATGCATAAAGTAATATCTTGTAGTATAAAACGTGCATGAATTCACTTGTATAGTATGTAATCACACAATGTTGACATTTAAGCACATAATTGTAGTTATCAAGTATTAATTAAATTGTACGAAAATTACCGGTTTTGTGCCAGTTGTCACAGTCTCCCCCCGTTAAAAGAATTTCGTCCCGAAATTCAGGCTGATCTATCTCTCACAGGAGTTTTCTTGAACAGACGGGGGTACTTTTCTTTAAACTGGTCTTCACATTCCCACGTGTACTCGGGTCCGTGCTTAGAGTTCCAACGTACTTTGACAAGCTTGACAGTGCTCCTCGTGGTCTTGTTTACTTTCCAGTCTGTAACCTCAACGGGTTGTTCTGTAAATCGGAGGGTGTCATCAATATGCACTTCATCCACAGGGATGATCACAGTTTCTTGGGTTGGACTCTTCTTGAGGTTGGATACATGAACGTATCATGTATGCCATTAAGTACTTCCGGTAATTCCAACTTGTATACCACGGTACCAATCCTTTCCAAGATTCTGAATGGTCCGATGTATCGCGGGTTCAGCTTTCCACGTTTTCTGAATCTTACTACGCCCTTCCAAGGCGAGACCTTTAACAAAACTATGTCTCCCACCTCGAATTCTAATGGTTTTCGTCTTCGATTAGCGTAGCTCTTTTGTCGTTCTCGAGCCGCCTTAATGCGCTCTCGGATCTGCATAATTTTGTCGGTTGTCTCTTGCACAAGTTCATGACCAACCATACGTTTGTCTCCAGCGTCTGCCGAACATAATGGTGAGCGGCACTTGCGGCCATATAGAGCTTCGAACGGTGCGGCTTTTATGCTTGTATGATAACTGTTATTGTAGGAAAACTCAACTAAAGGTAGATGAGTATCCCAGCTGCCGCTTAGGTCCATAACACCTGCGCGAAGCATATCTTCTAGCGTTTGTATGGTCCGTTCGCTCTGACCGTCTGTTTGCGGATGGAAGGCCGTGCTTAGATCTAGTTGAGATCCAAAGGCTTCCTGAAAGGATTGCCAGATTCTTGAGACAAAGCGTCCATCTCTGTCTGAAATAATTCAGATAGGCACTCCATGACGTGCCATGATTTCTTTTAAGTATATATCAGCGAGCTTTCTAGTGCTGTCTTTTTCTCGGATCGGTAGGAAATGCGCAGACTTTGTTAACCGATCGACTATCACCCATATCATGTCGTGCCCCCTAGGGGTCCTGGGTAATTTTGTTATGAAGTCCATCTAGATTTGTTCCCACTTCCACATGGGAATCTCGGGTTGTTGCAGTAGGCCAGACGGTTTCTGATATTCAGCCTTAACCTTAGCACAGGTTAGGCCTTTTCCAACATAGATAGCAACATCGCTTTTAAGTCTCGACCACCAATAGTAGTCCTTCAAGTCTAGATACATCTTGTCCGATCCTGGATGGATCGAGTATCTCGACTTATGAGCTTCATTAAGGATGATTTCTCGAATACCGCCATAGAGCAGAACCCAAATACGCCCTTTAAAGTACAAGGTTCCCTCTTTGTTTGGCACCAAATTCTTCAGCATGCCTCGAAGGTATTCAGCTCTACGGTTCTCCATCTTAAGGACTTCTTGTTGTGCGTCACGAATGCGTGCAGTGAGGTTCGTTCGAATAGTCATTTCCAATGCTCGAACCCTTAGGGTCTTAACCCTTTCCTTTCGGCTTAACGCATCTTCTACAACGTTTGCTTTTCCAGGATGGTACTTAATCTCACAATCATAATCATTAAGCAGCTCGACCCATCGTCGCTGACGCATGTTTAACTCCTTCTGATCAAATGTGTGTTGTAGGCTTTTGTGATCTGTGAAGATTGTACATCGAGTACCATATAAATAGTGTCGCCAGATCTTCAAGGCGAATACCACTACGCCTAACTCTAGGTCGTGAGTGGTATAATTCCTTTCATGTACCTTCAACAGTCTTGAAGCGTAAGCGATGACTTTTTGGCGTTGCATGAGCACGCAACCCAAACCTTGACGCGAAGCGTCGTAGTATACCACGAAGTCTTCTGTGCCTACGGGTAAGGATAGTATCTGTGCATCGCATAGCTTATTTTTAATCAGTTGAAAGGCTTCTTCCTGCTTATAACCCAGTCGTACCTCTTGTCTTTCTGTGTAAGGGTTGTCAGCGGTTAAGCTATTTTGGAGAAATTCTCGATAAATTGTCGGTAATAGCCTGCTAAGCCCAAAAATTGTTGAACTTCAGTTGGGGTTTTGGGGGCTTCCCAATTCTTTATTGCTTCAATATTGGATGGGTCTACATGAATGCCCTTCTTGTTCACAACGTGACTAAGAAACTGTACTTCGCGAATCCAAAATTCGCACTTGGAGAATTTCGCATAAAGTTTCTCTTTCTTCAATAGTTCCAAAATGGTTCTGAGGTGTTGCTTGTGCTCTTCTTTCGTTCGCGAGTAAATCAGGATATTATCGATAAATACAATCACGAATTTATCGAGATATGGTTTGCATACGCGGTTCATCAGATCCATAAATACCGCTGGCGCATTCGTCAGTCCGAATGGCATCACAAGGAACTCGTAATGCCCATAACGCATTCTGAATGCAGTCTTTGGTACGCTTTCCTCTTGGATTCTCAACTGATGGTATCCAGATCGAAGGTCGATCTTGGAATAGTAGCTCGATCCTTGCAATTGATCGAATAAGTCATCAATTCTTGGTAGTGGGTACCGATTCTTGATAGTGAGCTTGTTCAGTTCTCTGTAATCGATACACATCCGCAAAGTTCCATCCTTCTTCTTCACGAACAATACTGGAGCTCCCCAAGGTGAGAAGCTTGGCCTTATGAATCCTTTATCCAACAACTCCTGGAGTTGTGTAGATAAATCTTGCATCTTAGATGGTGCAAGCCGATAGGGTGCCTTGGCTACAGGAGCGACTCCTGGAACCAAGTCTATATGGAATTCGACTTGTCGTTGCAAAGGTTGCCCTGGCAGATCTTCAGGAAAAACATCAGGGAATTCCTTCACCACAGGAATGTCTTCGAGTCTCGGCTCCTCAGCCTTCTTATCTACAACGTGTGCCAGGAAAGCAACACATCCTTTCTTCAAACACTTCTGTGCCTTCAAACAACTGATGATTCGCAGAGGCGCGTCTCGCTTTTCTCCATGTACGATGAGAGTTTCATCATTCGCCAGAGGAATGCGAATGATTTTCTGATGACAAATAACTTCAGCTTTGTTCTTGGACAACTAGTCCATTCCGACCACTACATCGAAGCTACCCAATTGAATAGGTAAGAGGTCGATGCTAAATCTTTGCTCACCAAGTTCTAATGTGCAACCTCTAACGACTTCGCTCGATTCAACGAGTTTACCATTGGCTAGTTCTATGGAATAAGGAATATCTAATCTACTCGATTCTATTCCAAGCATACGTTTAAATTCCACAGACATAAAGCTATAATCGGCACCAGTATCAAATAATATGGATGCAAAGTGATTGTTAACGAGAAACGTACCGGTGACCACATTAGGGTCCTCGCGTGCGTTCCTTGCTCCAATCGCAAATGCTCGAGCTTGAGTATTGTTTCCCCTTGGGCAATCCTTTATGAAATGATCCTTGTTTCCATAACTAAAGCATCCATGGTTTTGCCCAGCTCCATTCCCATTCCGGTTATCATTGCCATTCCCATTTCAACCGTTGTTTCTATTACCAGCATCGATGCGGTTTCCATTCCTGTTCTTTCCTTTTCCCCAACAATCCTCAGTATGGTGACCCAGTTTTCCACACTTGTCGCATTTTGGAATGCGACAAACTCCTTCGTGATGACGCTTGCACTGGTTGCAAATGGGCAGAGTGCCCAGGTACCTTTTGGCAGGAGCGTCATTCTTGGTTGCAAGAGTTTTCGCCTCCTGAGGCAGGTTGGGGTCATGTTTCTTGTTGTTGAAACCTTTGTTGTTGCGTGTTGCTTGATTCAGGTTCGCATGCTTCCTTTTCTTGTCACCGGATGACTCAGCATGCGTCTCGGTCTTTTCAGTGGGGTTCAGCGATAACTTCTTCATACGGACACAATCTTCAGTAAGGCTGACAGCCAGAGTTACAGCCTGAGTGATCGTTTCAAGTTTGGCCGAAGTTACCATGCCGTGAAATTCAGGAGCCAATCTCCAGATGTAGCATTCAATGCGCTTAAATTCAGGAGTCACCATGTACGGGATCACTCTAGACAAATCGTGGAACCTTCGGGTATAACCAGTAATGTCTGCACCTTCCATGGATAGTTTCCAGAACTCAGTCTCCAAGCTTTGGAGTTCAGCATGACAACAATACTTCTCTCTCTTCTTTTCCTTTAATTCATCCCAAGTCATTCCATACGCAGCTTCGTCGCCCAGAGTCTGGACTTACAAAATTCCACCAGGTCAAAGCTTCATCAACAAACAGCCCAGTAGCAAAAGTGACTTGTTGGTCTGCGGTACACTTGCTCATGCGGATAGTGGATTCAGTCTTCTCCGTCCAGCGCACAAAAGCCACCGCACCTCCAGTGTCGTCGTAGTTTAGTGGCTTGTAGTCGAGAAATTGCTTAAAGGTGTAGCCTGGAATTGATCCAACCAATTCACATGTGAGCAATCGATGAAATAATGAAACAAAGACCGTTCATAAATTTCCCCATGTTTAGCAAATCATCTTAAGGTTACCTTGAGCTGTGTTTCCTCCAGACGAATCTCCATGTCCATTTCGTCTAGCATTGCTTGGTCCACCACTGTCTTCAGTACGGTTTGCCTCGTATTGGGCGATAGCTGCGGAGATTCTTTCTTCCAGTAGGGCGTTCAGTTCTTCCGTAGTCCTCGGTAAGAGAGGAGGAGGAGGAGGTTGATTATCATTACGAGCATTCACATTTTTCCTGGGTGCCATGTTCTGTCAGAACATAACACAACAGGGTTAGGCATTTGTTTGATATCGTCATACGAGACAGTATAAATAGAAAAATATTGAGGCGTCATAAGATATTCATATATGTAAAGGACAAAATATCTTTCTTCACATTGGTAGTTCTTGCCTTTATACCCTAACTCATTACTCCAAAAGAGTATTTAATAGGCTGGGGGAAGGTTGTTCACGTTTGGCCTTTTCTTGTATTGAAGGAATCTCATTTGATACGTGACAAGACTTGTTGTGGTTTCTGTGCACTGAATTCCATAATTATGTATGCATCCATAATTACGTAAGCCCTTGCACAGTCCGCACAGTTCATTTCATCCTCGTATCTCTTCCTTCAGGTAGGCCATTGTTTTCAGGTAAAGTCACGTATACTTGCGGTATTCTACTTCTAGTATATGTAAATATCAATTATCACACATAATCGCAAGTAATTCTTAGTCACAGACAAGTGATACTCCAGTGCACCCTAAGTCTCGTAGTCTCTTTTCTTGACTCTTTGAAAATAGTTTCAGGTAGTGGATGTCGCGGAAAGTTTTATGCAATGAAAACTTTTTGAAAAAAAATTGTTTTCGTGAAGGATCCTAAAGATTGTAGTCTAGACTCGAGAAGGAATCCTGGTTCACTACAATCGCAGCTCTGATACCAATCTGTCACACCCCTTTCTATGGCGGAAGCACGAGGTGTGATCATGAAAGGTTCTCATTGCATACGAAAGGTAAACATACTACATGCTCGTAAAGATAACTTCAAATACCAATAACATTACATAACTGGAAACATAGGTTAAGTGTTTACATCACAAGACAACATTTTGTTTGATAAATTTACAACTTTATTCAAAGATCAACATAAACAACATCCAAGAGCAAGAGTATGACCGCGCGCACATCCACTTTAGTTACCTGAAATACATGTGAATTTTTAGAGAAACGTCAACATAATGTTGGTGTGAATTCATGCAATTTTTGTATTGAACATTTGTATACTTTGTATGAAAACATGGTATGTATCTTGTATAAATCAAGTATTTCTGTATGTATCAAGGTTGTTAATGGTTTTCAAGGCCATTAACATGTGACACGACATAGGAAGCATCAAAACCATAGGCATTTTTCTTGTTGTCGATTCACGACTGAGACACAAAAGCACTACTTGGTACTAGTTATCACCAAGAGTGTGGCTGCCCGAAAACCCATTAGATCTAACCTTTTGTTCTGCGGTCTTAGTATGTACACGAATAATGGTGCTTCTGGTACCCTATTCGTGACACGATTTCACGTATCATCCCTTAGGTCTTGTATCAATCATACCGTAACACATGTATTTTTCTGTAAACATTTAGGGGCTATTTTGTAGCCTCCGAATGGTCATTAAGAGGCTACCTCTTAATGGAACCATTAAGAATTTTACCAATGAGAAGGTAGAAGAATGTGACATGTGATGATTTACCATTCAGAGGTTACCTCTTAACCATTCAGACTTGAAGTTACCTCTTATTCATTCAGATGTTTTAAACCATTCAGAGGTAGCATCTGAATGGTCATTAAGAGGCTACCAAACAGCCCCTTAGTATCATGTACTTCACCCCCGAAGTTATAAAACTGAATACAATTAAAAGAAAAGGGGGAGCATGAACTTACAACTTTGCGTTCCTTGCGCCGTAAACTTCACCGGATTTGCTTATTTAGCGTTGTGACCTATACGTGTTTTATTAACGTTAGTTACTAGACTTGTATCGCACAAGTACAAGTCACTGTCTTTTGTATAGGTGTTCTTGTGTTAAAAATAATTTATATTTTTAACTATGTATCTTACTTATATTATTTTCTCAAAAATAAATATAAGTATCTTGTATTTTTCACCCGAGTTATGTATCTTCTCCAAAAACTTCATTTCATGTTCATAACTTGACCAAGTTATTTAATCTATTAAGTAATATATTTTCATAAATATATTCTCTTGTATTTGTTTAAGCAAGTTGTATGTGTATTTTTGTATTTTTCACCCCTTAGGATTATTTAGTGTATTTTCAAGTCCTAATACACTATTACATGTAATACATACCACATACACTTAGCACAAAATTTGGTGATCAATAAATATATATATTTTTCTCACAAATATACATACTTAATATCAATTTTTATTTTGAAGAAATCATCATTTCTTAACTTGAAGTTTGCACAAAAATTAGGGAAACCTTGGTAAATAGTTTTAGGTGAATTTCTAGGAAATAAGTTTCTCAAAAACTTATATTTGTTTAAGTGTCAAAATTTATAGAAATTTTGACATAGTTTGCCCTAAAAATGGAGGTTTCCCATGTTTTCAAAACATGTGTTTATTTTCTTTTAAATCATCATTAAACAATCATCAACTCATTCAAATCCTAACCATCTTGCACTTACCAAGTGCAAAAATTATACACTTTACAATATAACATGAACTTGATCTTTTCACAAAAACGCGTAGTAACTTGGTAAAGTGTTTAGTAGCCTTAGTTACCTTCCAAAATATATTTACTACTTGGTAAACTTCATTCTTGAAGGTTTTAGATGTTTACAACTTGTAAACATATTTCATAGGTATTTCTACACTTATTTTATCACCCAAAAATAGTGTAAGTTTAGCAAAAACCATGATCTTTCAAAAATCATATTTTGAACTTCGTTTTCTTGGAAAATCATTTATAAATCTTGGATCTACAAGTTCACTAGTTTACTTTGTTTATCATCTTACAAGAAATCAGTTTTATTCATCAAGTTCATGTCTTTACAAGAAGATGATTATTCTAGGTTGTTACATAATCGTCCTCCATTTTGCTAGATTAAGTGTTTAAACATCATCTAGCAAGCTTCATGTGATGATTAACATCATCATCTCAAGAAATCAACAAACAAACATTATTCATGTACTAAACAATATCATTCTATCCATATATCATCATGTGCAAAGCTTTATGTTCAAGATTCAAGTTCAAGTCTTTTAGTGTTCTTGTTATTTCAACATAATATATCTTTTAACCACCAAAAATATGAAGTAACAAGGTTTAATAAGAATCTTACTACTAGCTTCAAGTTAGGGAAGAACAATGGTGAGGATGGAGTGGATAATAGCACACAAGAGAGGTCCTTCAAGATCCGCGAGTTCCACACTTCCTTAGACACCTTGAAACACCTTGAGATAACCTTGGATTGGTTGGTTGATAACCGAAAATGGTGGTGGTGTTGGGAGGGTGTTCGGCCGAAGGTTTTAAGAGGGAGAGAGTGAGAGTGTGGTGGTGAAGATGAAGTGATCTTGAAGTGTGTACTTATAACCAAATGCTACTAACCATTGGGTTTTATGTTTGTGAAGTACAAGACAAATCTTAAACAAGATTTTGGAGGATCATAGAGGATTTAGGAAGATTAGAAAAATATTGAGGTGGGGCCACTACATGGGCCGTAGACATCAAGGGGGGGGGGGGGTAATTGTAATTTTGAATGATAAAGGGGTGATTAGTGCAAGTTAAGATGTAAAATCTAGTGTTTTATGTGTGACGTGCATTATGTAGTGTGTTAAAGTGTTCGGGAACCATAACTAGCTCAGAAAAAGTAAAACAATGTTTTTAGCAATATTTTGGTATTCCGGGTAATGTCCGGTTGTTCGGTTAAATATCGGTTCGTTAAAGTGCTAAATTGCACCGTTTAGTGTCCTTTAAGTATCCTTTTGTGCCCCCCTCAAGTCCCGATCCTTAGGAAAGTATTCGGGACCATTTAGTCATGTTTTTGCATGGTACAATCTTGTTACAATGTTGAATTTTGCTGAAATATGTGAAATTCAGCATTTAGAGTGTGTTTCGGGTGCTTTTTAGTGCGTATTCTAGCTTTCGGAAGGTCGATGTTAACCCTTGTATGTACTCTTGGGTTTTAATGTATTCTTGTCATTGGACCTACACCTAGGCCCCAATTCTATTGTCTGACTGCTTTCTGCAGAGTTGTTGACACAATGTGTCTTACCGGTGAGTTTACTAGTATTTCTGACGCAACGCTGTTCATTAATGCATAAAGCAATATCTTGTAGTATAAAACGTGCATGAATTCACTTGTATAGTATGTAATCAGACAATGTTGACATTTAAGCACACAATTGCAGTTATCAAGTATTAATTAAATTGTACGGAAATTACCAGTTTTGTGCCAGTTGTCACATTTTCAGCAGACGATGTCAAGTTGGTGCTATTTCAATTTTCGTTGGAAGACAAAGTAAAGAAGTGGTTTCATACTTTACCCTGCGCATCGGTTTACACATGGGCCGATATGCAACAAACTTTCTTGGAAGAGTTTTACACTTCTCAAAAGACAAATGATGCAAGGAGAGGTTTGAGAAGCTTTCAACAACAACCAGGGGAAATGTTTCACGAAGCCTTTGAAAGGTTCAACATGATGTTTAAAAATTGCCCTCATCACGGGATACAACTTTGGGAGTTGTTAAATGCTTTTCACGAGGGATTGAGTTCGGAGGATGCCCGAGACTTGATGTCAATTACTAATGGTACATTCGGTACCAATTTCGAGCATGATGATTGGCAATTTTTAGAGCAAATGGCGGTTACCTAAAAAAGGAAAGCTCAATCTTCGAGACGGGCAAGGCATGTGATAGCAAGACCACAAGTGCATGAGGTAGAAAATGGAGGTGTGCAAACCACAAATCAAGTGTACAATGTGTGCACTACCTGTAATGAAATAGGCCACACGACGGAAGTATGTTTGGTAGGAGTGGTTGAGGAGCAAGTAGAAGAAGTGAATGCTATTCAAGGGGGTGGTCGAAACTTTAACATGAATTCGAACACATACCACCCCGGGTTGAGAAACCATCCTAACTTCCATTACGGAAACCCGGCGAACCAAGCTAACCCAAACTTCCAAGGAGCTCAAGGTAATTTCGCACCTCGTTAATAATACAATCAAGGTAATTATTGGGGTGGAAACAATTTTGGCTACCAAGGGCAATTTCAACAATCGGGTCAAGGTGGTTCTTCGGGTCAAACTTCATCAAGTGGGAATGAGGTTATGGATATGCTTTGGGTAATGTAACAAGACATGCAAAAAAGGAACCAACTTGATGAAGTCCGGATGCAAAAAGATGAGTTTCGTGACAAAAGCATTCAAACACTAACAACTCAAATGGGTCAATTAGCAACCGGCGTGGCGGAGTTGAAGAAAAACAAAGGTCAACTTCCTAGCAACACTAAGGTAAATCCTTCCCATAGCTCGTCACGAGGTAATAATGTTAATATTAATCATGTTAGTGTGTTAAGAAGTGGCAAAGAGTTTAAAGCAAATTTTTCACCGGGTTTGGTTGAAGGGGTGGTTGAGGATATAACGGGTAATGATAGTGACGATGATGAAGTTTCACCACCTAGTGAGTCTAAGAAGTTGAATGTTAAAAAACCGGGGTTGGGTGAAAATCAAAAAGATAACAAAGATGAAGGGGAGCCGAGTCAAGTCCCGTTTCCATCGGCTCTACTTGACTCGGGTAAGAAAAATTTTATTTCAACAAGGGGTCCCCAAAAAGAAGAGTTGTGGGACATTTTTAAACAAGTAAAAGTCAATCTCCAATTACTTGATGCAATAAAGCAAGTACCCGCTTATGCAAAATTTTTAAAAGAATTATGCACACAAAAAAGGCAACAAAAGAAAAAGATGCCTTAGCGGGTCGATTTAACCGGGCAAGTGAGTGCGGTACTAAATGGGGAACTTCCTCCTAAGCTCCAAGATCCGGGCACGCCATTAATAAATATTCAAGTTGGTAATTTTCAAATGTCAAAGGCGTTGTTAGTTCTTGGAGCCGGAGTAAGCATTTTACCGGGGGGCTTATATGACCAATACGATTTTGGTCCATTAGCAAGGGTAGAGACAACGGTTGTTTTGGCCGATTTGTCCCATAAGCTACCTCGGGGGATGGTTCAAGATGTTATTGTGAAAATTGATGAGTTTTACTACCCGGTTGACTTTTTAGTCTTAGACTACTCATCCGCGGACCCAAAACAACAACAAAATGTTATTTTGGGTCGGCCATTTTTTAGCACCGCACATGCCGTGATTGATTGTCGATTTGGTACGGTTGACATGACTTTTCGAAATCGAAAGATACGATTGAATGTTTTTACTAACAATTCTAACTCTGTTGGTGTTGATGAGTGTTTTATGGCAAATTTAGTCGACGGATGCAACCCGCATGAGTATGAGGAGGATAGTATGGATATGTGTGTTTGTGATTTTTCTGAACAGGTACATGCTTGTGCACTAAGGGTTGAAGAGGAGAAGCAAGATGCTATGGCATTGAAGGAGGGCCGACCGCCATGGACCCATCAATTTGAAAGCTTGCCGGTGGAAATTAATTCGGGTACCAAACCGTCTTTGGAGGAACCACCGAAATTGGAGTTAAAAGATTTGCCAAGCCATTTGAAGTACACATTTTCAGGGGATAATGACACTCTACCGGTCATTATTGCCTCTAATTTAGAGATGGCACAAGAGCAAGCCTTGTTGGAAGTGTTAAAGGCGAATAAAGGGGCTATTGGGTGGACAATTGCCGATTTGAAAGGAATTAGCCCATCGATCATTATGCATAAAATCATTACCACCGAAGATGCAAAACCGACAAGGGAAGCACAAAGGAGGTTGAACCCGAATCTACGTGAAGTGGTAAAGAATGAGGTAATTAAGTGGTTAGATGCGGGAATTATCTATCCTATTTCGGATAGTGCTTGGGTAAGCCCTACCCAAGTTGTGCCTAAGAAGGCTGGCATTCAAGTAATTAAAGACGAAAATGGTGAACAAATAGCCACCCGACCGGTCATCGGGTGGCGTGTTTGTATTGATTACCGCAAATTGAATGTCGCCACTTCTAAGGACCATTTCCCGCTACCTTTTATTGACCAAATCATTGAAAAATTATCGGGTCAGAAATATTACTACTTTTTAGACGGGTACTCGGGTTACAATCAAATTGCAATACACCCGGATGACTAACACAAGACCACCTTCACTTGTCCATGTGGTACTTTTGCCTTTAGGAGAATGCCATTTGGCTTGTGTAATGCACCGGCAACTTTTCAACGATGTATGATGAGTATTTTCTCGGACATGGTTGGAGAGTCGCTTGAAGTTTTTATGGATGACTTTTCAATTTTTGGCACTACTTTTGAATCTTGTGTCAACGAGTTACATAAACTTTTAAAAAGATGTGTTGAGAAAAATTTGGTGCTTAGTTGGGAGAAAAGTCATTTCATGGTGCAAGAGGGTATTGTGTTAGGCCACGTGAATTCGAAGAGGGGTATGGAGGTGGATAAAGCAAAAATATGGGTAATATCATCTTTGCCTCCACCGAAAATTGTGAAAGGGATAAGGTCGTTTTTGGGTCACGCGAGTTTTTATAGACGTTTCATCAAAGGTTTTAGTGTTATTACTAAACTTTTGTGCAATTTGTTATTAAAAATGTTCCATTTGACTTTACTAATGAGTGTTTGCAAGCTTTTCAAATTTTGAAGGAACACTTGGTGAAAGCTCCCATCTTGCAACCACCGGATTGGTCAAAGCCATTTGAGATCATGTGTGACGCAAGCGACACTACAATTGGTGCAGTTTTGGGTCAAAGAATTGATAAAAAGTCAGTGGTGATTTACTATGCAAGTAAGACGTTGTCCGAAGCGCAACTGAATTATACCACAACCGAAAAGGAGTTATTAGCGGTGGTGTATGCTTTGGACAAGTTACGTTCTTACATTTGGGGAAGCAAAGTGGTGGTGTATTCGGATCATAGTGCGGTTCGGTATTTGATGGAAAAGAAGGATGCAAAGCCCCGTTTGATCCGTTGGGTGTTATTGCTACAAGAATTCGATTTAGAAATTCGAGATAAAAAATGAAGTGAAAACGTAGTGGCGGATCACTTGTCTTGAATTCCGGTGGAAGGGATTGATGAATTGACCGAGATAAATGAAAGGTTTCCCGATGAGCAATTACTAGCCGTGTCTACTTTTGTTGCACCATGGTATGCCCACTATGTGAATTACCTAGCTACGGGTGCAATCCTAAATCATTGGACCAAGAAAAGAAGACAACAATTCATGGTCCAAGTGAAGCAATATATTTGGGATGAGCCGGACCTTTTCAAAATTGGGCCCGATCAAGTCATAATGAGGTGTGTGCCCGAAACGGAGGTGTTAGAGATCTTGACTCATGCCCACTCATCCGCTTGTGGAGGTCATTTTAGCGGGCATAAAACGGGCTACCGGGTTCTTTCATGTGGGTTTTATTGGCCCACAATTTTCAAGGATGCATGTGAGTTTCCAAGGAATTGTGTAAATTGCCAAAAGATGGTGAGTATTTCAAAGAGGGATGAGATGCCGTTGCAACCGATTTTGGTTGTTGAAATATTTGATGTATGGGGCATTGACTTTATGGGTCCCTTCCCGAATTCCAATGGGTTTTTGTACATTCTTGTGGTGGTGGATTATGTCTCGAAATGGATTGACGCTATTGCAACAAGAATAAATGATCACTCGGTTGTTTATAAATTTGTTCAATCCAACATCTTTGCCCGTTTTGGTATTTCAAGAGTTATCATTAGTGATGGTGGGTCACATTTCAAGAATTTCAATTTCGGAAAACTGTTGAAGCGGTACAACGTGAACCACCGGATTGCTACACCGTACCATCCATAAACGAGTGGACAAGTTGAGGTGTCCAACCGTTAAATTAAAGAAATTCTCATGAAGAAGGTTCGAACGGATAGGAAGGATTGGTCAAGCAAATTAGATGATGCATTGTGGGCATACCGAACGGCCTACAAAACTCCAATTGGTACAACACCTTACCGGATGGTGTATGGAAAGGGTTGTCATTTACCAATGGATTTAGCTCATCGGGCGCATTGGGCAATCAAGACAATAAATGCGGATTATGATGAAGCGGGGAAGATGCGGAAGTTGCAACTAAGTGAGATAGAAGAAATTCGAGACGAAGTTTACGAGTGTTCATAGGCATATAAGGATAAGCTTAAAAAGGTCCATGATGCAAAGATGAGAAAGAAGATTTTTGAAGTGGGTCAAAAAGTTTGGTTGTACAATTAGAGGTTAAAGATGTTTGCGGGAAAATTAAAAAGCAAATGGATGGGCCCATATGTCATTCGGCGAGTCAATAGATTTGGTGATGTTGATATTCAAGATGAGCAAACCAACAAGCAACAAACGGTGAATGGACATCGGTTAAAGCCATACTTGGAAGGAAACGACATCAATAACTTGGAACTTGACAAAGTGGGCTACATTCTAGGCCCGGTAGATCAAGAACAACCATGAGAGGCCCAGGTTTGGTAGTGTACATAGTTAGTTTACTTGGTTTGTTTTGTTTTGTTTAGTTTGCACAATTACCATATTCGCTTGAAGCTCGTGTTTGAAACAAGTGTGGGGACGTTCGTATGAATAGTTCTAGCATCGTGTTGAGGACAACACGGGATTTTCGAGGGGGTAGGGTAATTTTCCATGTTTTTGAAAATTATAAAAACATAAAAACTGAAAAAAAAACACACTTACGGGGGTGGTAAATGCCCAGAACCTACCTTAATTTACGGTACATACCGTAATTTACGGTAGGCCTGGAGAAATTCTTAGACTTATGGCAGTTTGCTACTACCTTACGCTGGGATTTGTTTGCCAGGGTCCACCGTAAATTACGGTACCATAATACCGTAATTTACGGTAGCCCTGGCGAATGAAGGGTTGCGGCAGTTACAGCTTTTATAATATATATATATATATATATATATATATATATATATATATATATATATATATATATATAGGATTAAGATCATTTCTGAACCAAAAAAATTTATAGAACCTGCAGAACTCTTTACATCCACTCATTTTATTTCAAGTTATTTTTTCATTATTTTATTTATGAGGGGCATTAAAGTAAATTTATACATACAAAATTATCACATTTTTAATTTAACCTGGGTTATCTCATTTTAAAAACACGTTTAGATCTAAATACATATTAAAGTATTAAACAGAAAACTTGCGTACAGAGGGTAATGGAGTTGATTTTTTCCTTGTATAATATTTTGAGTGAATAAACATGTTGAAATTATGGTAATGCACTCAAAATTTCCATGCTTGTGAAATTTTTTTCCTAAAATTTGTTCAGACTTTCTAATTAATTATTTAATTTAAAATTTTCAAATAGACGATAAGTTTAAAATTTTAGTTTTGAAGATTTACATAAATGTATTTAAACATTTAGTTTGAAGAAACTAATCAGTTTAAATATTTTCATATACGTAAATATTATATTTATACCTATGTAAAACATTTACATAAATGTAAACTGACCCATGACATTATAGCCTAGTGGTATCTTGGACGTGGGATAAGGCTTATGACCACTAGGTCATGGGTTCGATTCCCACAAAGGGGATTTTTTCCAGATTTATTGGGTTTCCTCCTTAATTGGTATATAGGCATTATTGCCTAGTGGAGGTGGATATGATCGGGTGGTTCTGCTGGTGACACGATGATACTCCAGTTGTTCGTCAGTGATCCAAATTTGTCGTTAAAAAAACATAAATGTAAACTGATATCTCGTTTGAATAAACATATGATCAATGTGAATATTGACATATATGTTCCTACTACATTCACATGTATGTTAAACATTTATATATATGTAGTTGACATTCACTTAGAAGAAACTGATGATTAGTGCATATATTTTCATACATGTAAATATTATATTTAGATGTATGTTAAGGATTACCATTTATTTAAACATCACTATATATGTAAATATCATATGAATTTTAATTTTTTTAATGGTTGCAATATAAATCACTTCATTTGAAAACTATGAAAAAAATGAGATATAAAGCAATTCATAAAAAAAAAACCTAAAAAGATGGAGTACTTTAACAATTTTTGAAAAATGATCGTGAATATAGGAGGTTAGAGAAAAAAAGGGGATAGAATAAGGTTATTTCGAATTTCAGTTGACGTTTATTTACATTTTTACCCTTATTTAATTTAATTAAAACTCTTTTATTGTTTCTTAATTACAATATACCCTCATTTATTTTCAACCATTGATTAACAAATCAATGGCTATAAATGGTTCTTACGAGTTCTGAATAAAAAGCAAGTTCTGCAATGGACCCAACCATATATATATATATAGGGGACCGCTAGAATGAGAACCAACTCGAGTTATGAGAACCGTGAGAACTACACCGTACGGGGCAAGTTGGACCAAATTTTTTTTTCATAAACGTAGATGAGTGTATTACAAACACATATGTAAAAAAAATTCAAAAAAAAATGTCGTGTGTGTAGTTTTTTACACCACAAGTTTGGTGTTTATGGGCACCGTTACGACATTTTTTTTTGAATTTTTTTACGGTGCCCGTAAACACCAAACTTGTGGTGTAAAAAACTACACACACGACATTTTTCTTTTGAATTTTTTTTTTACATATGTGTTTGTGATACACTCATCTACGTTTATCAAAAAAAAATTTGGTCCAACTCGCCCCGAATCAAGAGGTTCTCACGGTTCTCAAAACTCGAGGTGGTTCTTATTCTAGCGGTCCCCTATATATATATATATATATATATATATATATATAGGGAGGGGTTCATGCGAGAACCACCCTTATTGCGAGAACCGCGAGAACCAATGTGAACACAACCTAAAATAGCTAAAAAAAACCTACCCCCCCCCCCAAAAAAAAAAAAACCTAAACCCCCCTCCCCCACCCCCCAAAAACCTAACCCCCCCCCCCCCCCAAGCTAAAATGCTAAAAACAAAACGCCCCAAAAACTAAAAAAATCGAAAAAAAATCTTAAAAAATCAAAAAAAAAATCTAAATTTTTTTTAATATTTTTTATGCTCAAATCGTTACTTTTAGTGGCCAAAAAAGAGTTTTTTTTTTTTTTTTTTAAATTTAATTTTTTTTTCTTCGAAAAGTAGCTATTTTTATATAAAAAATATTAAAAAAAAGTTTTTGTGTGATTTTTAGCTATTTTTAGGCATTTTTGGTTGTGTTCACATTGGTTCTCGCAGTTTTCGCAATAAGAGGTGGTTCTCGTATGATCTTCTCCCTATATATATATATAGGGGATGGTTCATTGGGGAACACTAAAAAAGTGGGGAACAAGGGAACAAAGGCATTTTTGTCCAAAAATACAATCTAATTACTTCTAGCTTTACAAACAAAATCCATCCACACTTTGAAACCTTAGCTTCTCTCTGAGTCACCATCATACACCGCCACCATCACCACCATACACCACACCACCACCACCACAATACGCCACCAGCATCAGCGAACGCAAACATTAAACACCACCAGCAACAACCACTGCGATTTAATAGAAGGTCTAGCACCATCCGTCTACAATTTTTCAGATTTCGGCTGAGATTTTTCGAATCTACATTAATAATCCACATATTATTCAGATCTGCTTGCGGAAAACTATTACAAAACTTTAGCTGGTGCCGATTTTGACTGAGATCTATGCAGTATTAGTTTCTAGGGTTTCAGGTCTTAAATCTCAGTTTAAGGTATCATTTATTTGTGATTATCAATTAGGTTTTATTTAACTTAACCTGATTATATGAAATTATGATTATGTCGATTTATGTTTCTGTTTTTTAAGAAAAAAAAATTGTTAAACATGTTAATAATTTTTAATTAAATTTAATTTATATAGAGATGTGTTATATATAACATTCTATGTGCGTTTCATTCTTTTCATTGATTCTTTGCAGTTTAAGGTATCATTTATTTGCGATTATCAATTAAGTTTTATTTAAATTAAACTGTTTATATGAAATTATGATTATATGTAGATTTATGTTTCTGTTTTGTAGCTCTTTTAGAAAAAAAAATTGTTTTAACATGTTAATAATTTTTAATTGTTTTATTTAATTTAACCTGATTCTTTTCATTGTTTCTGTTATGTAGATTTATGTTTCTGTTTTGTAGCTTTTTTTGGTTATTGTAGTCTCTAAACTGATTGGTTTTTGGTTAATTGGCCTTTGTATTTGAACAATATTGTTGAATCTAGCATATGCTCCATGATCGAAACTGATATCTGATGCATCTTGAGTGTATGAGGTTCTAGGAGGAAATATTGGAGCATATTTTATTCGGTTGGTAAATTAGGGTTGTCTTATACTTGGTTATTGCTTCACATTCTTCTAATAATTTGAAGTTGAACTATACCTGAACAGTTGAAGATGTATTATAACATGATAATTTTGTAATTTGCAGATGCTCCTTGATCCAGGCTGACACCTGATGTATCTAGAGCATTTGAGGTTCTAGGAGACATATGGAGCATATTTTCTTCAATTTGCATTGTGATGAGAGGAATTTACAATTTTGACAAGCTAGAGCAAAGGATTGTAAGGGTCAATGGGGTGGGTGTAGGGTAGGCATCGGTGAACAAGTTTGCCGCGCGATAACACTGCTGCCGACCCTCACCACCTCGGTGATTGAGTAAAGAAGCGGTGAGTGTTTACCGCAAAGGGGAAGAAGAGGGGAAGGAGAGAGAGTTGAATAATGATTTAAAGACTGAAGTAATTTTAGCCCTTTATCCAACCTGCATATCTTTCATTTCCATTACTAGGATATCGTCATTATTTACTGTCTTATTTAAGCTATAATTGAAAATCAGCAAAAGAAAGGGTGTTCATAGAGGTAGCTTGTGTTCTCCAAAGTTGAACACACAGGAAAAGTGGTCAGCGGAGCTAACGGAACTATCTCAGCTTGCCTCTTTGTGTCACTTGGTTCTTCTTTCTGATAACGCGGATGGATGGGCGTGGGGGCTGCAGGATATTGGGTTGTTTTCGGTGTGCAGTCTCAAAAACAGGTTGTAGTTACTGAAATACAGACCTCCGGATTATGTGTTCAGTATTGGGTCCTAAAAAAGTCTCAAAAGTCACTAGGCGGAAGGTAGAAAGGACAGGTTATCTACACTGGAAGCACTCGCAAAAAGGAATATTTTCGTGATTTAGGATTTATGTGTCTTATGTGGGGATGCAATAGAATCGTGTGAACACATATTTGTGTTGTGCTCCTTCGTGCAAAGTTTGTGGTAAATCATCTCTCAGTGGTGCAAAGGTTCAATCCATCTATGCATTTCGTTTCCGAGATCTATTGCGGCTGCACGAATTTATCCAAGGCACAAAGAAAAAAAACAGAAAGCTTTCTATGTTGTTATTTTAACAGGAATATGGTGTGTTTGCCTTAAGAAACGATATTGTTTTCAATCAAGGTCGGGGAGGTTTCATTAAAGAAGGTTATTGAAGAGGTAAGGGCCATGGGCTTCAGAGGGGTGAGAAACAGATCTAAGAAGCATTCAATTACGTGGGCTCGATGGAAAACATTTAATGTGTTTGATGCTGGATGATGAAGGCTGCGCGGTTTTGTTTTGTTTTGTTTTTTTTTTTTTTTTGTTCTTTGTTCTTTGGTCTAGTTTGGCTCATGTGATATAAATTGGCAGATAACTCTGTTCTGGTGGGTGTATGTTTTGATCAAACATGTTAAAATAATTTTAATTTTTGTATGATAAACTTTAACATGTTAAATGAGAGTTTGCGTTGATCAACTAGGTGCGATTCAAATTTATTTAACCAAATTTATATTGAATTTCGGCCTAGAGTTCAAAATACTTATATAAAGTTTTGTGTGTAGTCTATGCGGGCTCAAAATACTAAAATAAATTAATTTAACATGTTAAAAAAACGTTTGCATTGATCAACTAAACTTGATTTGAATTTATTTGACCACATATATTAAAATAAGTTTTGTACAATAAACTTTAACACGATGAAAGGTTAACTTGTTCTACTAGGTTTAATTTAAATTTATTTGACCAGGTTATATATTAAATTCTGGATAAGATTTAAAATACTAAAATAAAGTTTTGTATGGAGTTTATGAGGGCTCAAAGTATTAAAATAAATTAATTTAACATGTTAAAGAAAAGTTTGCATTGATCAACTAAACTTGATTCGACTTTATTTGACCAAACATGTTAAAATAAGTTTTGTACAATAAACTTTATAATGTTAAATGAGAGTTTGCCTTGATCTACTAGGTTCGATTTAACTCTATTTGACCAAATTATATATTAAATTTTGGATTAGAGTATAAAATACTAAAATAAAGTTTTGTGTGGAGTTTATGCGGGCGTAAAATATTAAAATAAAAAAATTTAACATGTTAAATGAGCGTTTACGTTGATCAACTAAACTCGATTGGAATTTATTTGACCAAACATGTTAAGATAAGTTTTGTACGATAAACCTTAAAATGTTAAATAAGAGTTTGCATTGATCAACTAGGTACGATTCAACTTTATTTAACCAAATTATATATTGAATTTCGGCCTAGAGTCCAAAATATTAAAATAAAGTTTTGTGTGTAGTTTATGCGGGCTCAAAATATTAAAATAAATTAATTTAACATGTTAAAGAAAAGTTTGCTTTGATCAACTAAACTTGATTCAACTTTATTTGACCAAACATGTTAAAATAAGTTTTGTACAATAAACTTTAATACGTTAAATGAGAGTTTTCGTTGATCTACAAGGTTTGATTTAACTTTATTTGACCAAATTATAAATTAAAATTTGGATTAGAGTTTAAAATACTAAAATAAAGTTTTGTGTAGAGTTTATGCTGGCTAAAAATATTAAAATAAATAAATCTAACAAGTTAAATGAGCGTTTACATTGATCAACTAAACTCGATTGGAATTTATTTGACCAAACATGTTAAGATAAGTTTTGTACGATAAACTTTAAAATGTTAAATAAGAGTTTGCATTGATCAATTAGGTACGATTTAACTTTATTTAACCAAATTATATATAAAATTTCGGCCTAGAGTCCAAAATATTAAAATAAAGTTTTGTGTGTAGTTTATGCGGGCTCAAAATATTAAAATAAATTAATTTAACATGTTAAAGAAAGGTTTGCTTTGATCAACTAAACTTGATTCAACTTTATTTGACCAAACATGTTAAAATAAGTTCTGTACAATAAACTTTAACACGTTAAATGAGAGTTTTCGTTGATCTACAAGGTTTGATTTAACTTTATTTGACCAAATTATAAATTAAAATTTGGATTAGAGTTTAAAATACTAAAATATAGTTTTGTGTAGAGTTTATGCTGGCTAAAAATATTAAAATAAATAAATCTAACATGTTAAATGAGCGTTTACATTGATCAACTAAACTCAATTTGAATTTATTTGACCAAACATGTAAAGATAAGTTTTGTTCGATAAACTTTAAAATGTTAAATGAGAGTTTACGTTGATCAACTAGGTGCGATTCAACTTTATTTAACCAAATTATATATTGAATTTCGGCCTAAAGTTCAAAATACTTAAATAAAGTTTTGTGTGTACTTTATGCGGGCTCAAAATAATAAAATAAATAAATCTAACAAGTTAAATGAACGTTTGCATTGATCAGCTAAACTTGATTTGAATTTATTTGAACAAACATATTAAGATAAGTTTTGTACAATAAATTTTAACATGATGAAAGGTTGACTTGTTCTACTAGATTCGATTTAAATTTATTTGACCATATTATATATTAAAATCTGGATAATAGTTTAAAAATACTAAAATAAAGTTTTGTTTGGAGTTTATGCGGGCTCAAAATATTAAAATAAATTAATTTAACATGTTAAAGAAAAGTTTTCATTGATCAACTAAACTTGATTAGACTTTATTTGACCAAACATGTTAAAATAAGTTTTGTACAATAAACTTTAACACGTTAAATGAGAGTTTTCCTTGATATACTAGATTTCAAAATCAATCAGCCATGACTCCATGACCTTTGCTTCAAGCAGCATTGCTTCCAGCCTACCTGCAATAAGTTATTATAAATACCTATCATCAGTTGCAATCAATTTCCCACCTCTTTCGCCACAATGAGCCATTGCTCATTCTGTGATCTCAACAAGCATAGCAAATAGCGTTTCCTAAAACAAAACAAAAAAGTAGATTAATATTCTGATATTATCGTTTTTATAAGCATATCGATATTGAGTTAAGTATGATGAAAATGTACTTTAAGTCAAACCAATATGACCCACTGCAACTTGTACAACATGTTACACGTTTTGACATAACTAACCCTAATATTAGGGATTTTTTGCAATCGGAGCACCAACCACAATAGTATGAAGTACATGGTAAAGAAAAGTTGTGTTCCAAACCTGTTAGTCTAACAATATAGTTAAGGTTTGGTTCCATAGTGTGAGGTTCAACGGTTAACCTTAAAAAAATGGGAAACCGGAGAACCATTCATTTAACATGTTAAAAGTATTTTTTTCAAATTTTTTTTGAAGCTTTTGCATATAAAGATGTGTCCAAGCTTATTCTAATAAAAAAAATCTTTTTTGTAGAAAAAATATTACCTTTTTTAACTTCTTTTTAAGCATTTCTTTTAATTTTTTTAGTTTTTGAATTTTTTTTACACATCTTTATATGTAAAAGCTTCAAAAATAAATTGAAATGTTTTTTAACATGTTAAACTGATTTTTTTTATGTTGAATATATCACAAAAAATCAATTTAACATGTTAAAAATATTTTTTCAAAATATTTTTTGAAGCTTTTGCCTATAAAGATGTGTCGAAGCTTATTCTAATAAACAAATCTGGAAATTGGAGATAGATGAGGGACCCGAATGATTACATGAAAAACATGGAGCTTCAGCAGTGTCACAACTTAATAACTTACTGTCCAATTGCAAACTAGAGGGAGGCAAGGACAATTCGCATTGGGCGGAATATGATTCAGGCATGTTCTTTTAAAGAGGTTGATTGAGAAAGCATTGTTCAATATATGGAGTTACAAGCACTATTGCATATTACTCCAACGTCTTGTTCATATGTTTTGTCTTAAACTTTCGAATATCCACACTGAAAAAGCTTTGGTCTAGAGGAAAAAGGCGTATGTTTAACATGGTAAATTGTATCAGTTAGGTGTATGTTTAACATGTTAAATTGTACCAGTTAGGCATATGATTATCTAAAGTACATTACTAATTTACCCGATTTTTGAGAGACTTCTATTTCCATTTAAAAAAATACCTACCTTTTTTCTCAAAACTGTCATTTTTGGCCATTTATCGACTGCTTATCACTACTTCATTCAACAAAAGCAAGCCCAAATACTAGCACTTTACTACAACTTGATGATCCAATAAAAACGATTCAATATCAAATAATCATTTTATAAAATGAACAACCAAAGTAAATATAGGACACCAAACAAAAGAAGTGCAGGACATGCAGTGCAAGAATCATCATACCAGAACAACCCAATCAGGTTCAGGTGCAACCCTGAAAGCCAGTCTAGATAGTCTCAATGCGAATCAAGGGGGCGTAAGCCCGAGGCAAAATTAAAAAATAAATATAAAATTATATATCTTATAAAAAAACAAAATACGAACTAATTTCATCAAAAGCATACAAAAATATATGAAATTGACAAAAAAAAGTCAAAAACCAACATCAAAACTTCCTAGGCGCATGTACAAAAATAACCACCGAGCCTCATACACATTTTTGGGTGTTCCGCCTTCACCTCAACCCTTTTTTTAAACAATGGATTTGGCTTATGTTAATCTATAATTAGTCAAATAGAAAAGATTGCTATAAAGGAAGTTGGTCAAGTGGTCACCAAAGTGTACTTAAATCTTAATTATGAACTAACCTAGACAGTGGTCAAATAATTATATGCAGGTATACGGGGAAATAGGTCCATAAGTTTGCCAGCTAACAGGCCTCCAGCAATAACTACAACCTATTCATTATCTATAACATGTAAGTTTGCGGTAATGGTATACCAGCCTCATGAACTGCAACCTGTTCATTGTCATTAACTAAGTGATATACGAGCCTCTTAAACTGCCAATTTCATTATCTTTAACATGTATGTTTGGGGTAGGGGTTTTGTGTCGATATTCGTACCAAATATACGAGTTTTTTACAAGTAAAAAGCAGCTTATTAAATAAATGGTCAACGTTCTAAAAAGGATTTTGTGGAGATGAATGTAGCTTTGAGCTGGTTGTTTCTGATCTTGAGCTTTTTACTCTTCTAGATTTGAAACCGAAAGGTGAATTCAATATATTGCAAGTTTAGAAGTTCGTGTAATAAGTTTCAAATAAGTTTAACATGTAAAATTAGAAGTGATTCAATTAAACCCTTGCAAATGACATGAATTGACTTATTGCGCTCAGGAAACACCTATTTTTTTACATAATTTTACATGTGAATTTATAATTTTGAGATAAATTCAATACACAATCTCCTATGCATTCAAAACAGTTACGAAACTATGCTGATAGATAATTCATTATTACTAAATTACGTTCAGTTATGTTTGCAGAATTCAAGTGTTTCAACCTCATGAGTAAATCTAGGGCTTCAAATTGACACAACCAGAAGAAAATCGATGAAATCAAACAGATTCACAATCATATCAGTTCATTAATTCATTCAAAAAGGAATTCAAATTCTAGCTTTTCTGAAATAGATTAACAACTAAAGATAATACATACTAACAGGTCATTGGTTTTGCAACTCACCTGGATTGTAGCCAGAATTACCGACATCCGAAGATTCATTTCGGATGTAAATTAAGCTCTTTCTTCACCGTCCATGGCGGCGATTTTCAGTCGTTTCATTCCAACAACGAAGTTGATGGAAAGATCAAAGTATGAGATCTGAACAGACGCATAATAAATTCCGGCGAAGATTTATGTTAGTACGCAACAAGACGGCGGAGTGCGGTGGTGTCAGAGGCGGAGGAGTGGTGGAGTGCGGTGGTTTCAGGGACGGAGGAGCGGTGGTGTACAAACAAAATGGATTAGGGGTTGTAAAAATCAAATTTTCATTTATTCCAAATTTACCCTCCCTTCCTTTTTCCTTCACAATGGGTGAGATCTAATCTCAGCCTTTCAATTTTTAGATCCAATGGCTTTTAGAGGGGTTCCCCGGTTCCCCACTTTTTTAGTGTTCCCCAATGAACCTCACACTATATATATATATATATAAAGTCACGTGAGTACATCCCCAACCACTTGTTTTATGCATTCCTTCTCCTCCATACAACCTCATCTATCACTTTCTTCAACCCCACAAAATCTCTAAGAAACCCCACAACCTTCAAACCTTAAAACCTCCATAACTTTCTCAAATCTTGGCCAAATCAAGTGAATCTTGGGTCTATCTTGACTGAATTTTCACGAACTTTCTGATTGTGGGAAGAGAATTGCAAGAAAACCTTATTTTCTTGGCCGTTTGTGAAACCCTAGGTGCCAAAATTTTTGGGGGTTTTTGAAGCCTTTGGTTTCCTTGTGTTCTAGCATTTTCAATCCAAGGTATGTGATGTTTATGTTTTATTTTTGATGATGCATTGTGAAGCTGAAGGTTATTAGTGTTATATGTTCACACACTTGATTGTTCTTAGTTTTCACCATGAAAACTTGTTAATTGGAAGTGTGTTATGGTTGTAGATGTAGGATTGATGTTAAATTTGTGAACTTTTGGGAACCTCTACATGGTAGAGGCACCATGCCCAAATTTTGTGAAGATAACATATGAAATTTTGTACTCTCTAGCATCTACAACCATAGTAACAAGCAAGTGTGGGGATTTTTGGGAAAAAGGGGACCGATTTTTGTGTGTTTGGTTGTTTTGTTTGTGTTTGTGGTATGTGTAGGAAATGGTGAGAACTAAAGAAAAAGCGGGAGCAAGTTCTTCAAAAGGAAAAGGCAAACAACCTGAACAACGACTGAAGAAGCGGAGGTATTTAGGAAGAGATGATGATAGTGATGATAGCAATGATGTGGAAGTGATGGAGTTGGACCCGGCTGACAAGCCGAAGTGGGAAGCGGGTCCATTAGACGAACAACCGGAAGAATGGCAGCCCATATTATTCAATGATCGTATGAATCGTTTAAAAGACAAAGCTGCTGCATTCATTTGTGAAAGGGAGGTTAAGGAGGTGGAGTTTGGTCCGTTCAATGTGTTTGCTAGGTTCCGTGCCTTAGGTTGGGAGGCAGCATTAAGTTGCTATGACAAAGATAACAAGAATCTATTCGTGGATGAAATTCGGGAGTGGATGGCTACTCTAACATGCAACAAGTACGATAAGCCATCTCAAATGAAGTTAACGGGCACAGTGAATGGGATAGATGTGGAGATGTCATTTGATACGTTGAGGAAGTTGGCGAGGTATGATAGTTTTCCCGCACGTGATTATATGATTCTGAGTCTCGACGACTTGCTTCTAAAATCAGAGGCTCATCCAAGATGGAACAACATGTTTGCCGCGATATTTTTACCGGGTACTTTTAGTGGCACGTTATATAGAAGAAACTTAAAGATTGAGGCAAAATTTTTGCTTACGATTTGCATTCTAAATGTGATTCCAAGGAGAGGTGATAAGCAAGAAGTGAGGTTTCAAGAGGTGCCCATTCTCTATTCTTTGCTTAATGGGGCACCCCGTTTCCCAATTCGGTATTTTATAATGAACAATGTGTGGATATGCCGGAATAGAGTGGGAAGAAATATTATTCCGTATTGTCGGATAATAACGAGGGTTGCTCAAATTGTTCTAGGCGATTACACCGGAAGATAAAGGGAAACCAAAAAGGTACAAGACATTTGACATTAGGAGAATGGGTGTTGGATGGACTTATGATGAATCGGAGCGCTATCATAAGTTGAAGGCAGAAGGTCAAAGGTGGAGAGCTTTAAAGGTTGATGCAAGGGCATTATTACCGGGCGAAGCGGACGAGCCCAAGAGTGAGGATGAGCCCCCGAGTGGGGATGAAGATTACGCCGATGAACCACATGGTGAGCACATGAATATGGGACAAGGGGGTCATGGTGGAGGTTTCTTTGATTTTACGGAGCGCTCGTATGAGCCAAATTTGGCATATGATGGAACCATGCAAGAAATCATTGAAAACCAACGTCCACCATCATCAGTATTTGATACATGGTCGGGGTCCGAGTGCACATTGTTTGATCATCAAACAAGGATGGGGGCTAGTATGGAGCGGTCATTGAAACACAACTTTGACCGACATGAGTCATGGAACCACACGCATACTTATTCCTTTGAGCAAGATATGAACACCAGGTTCAATGATGATCAAGCCCGGCGAATGCACGTGGATTGGCATGCGGGGCGGCCGGTGGTTGTGGATCCACCTCCGGTGGATTATACGTCTATACCACCTTATGATGGTAGTGTTTCGTATCTGACACCGCCGTTACATCATTCGCAATGGGTGGACCCCCGTCAAGATCAACAACATGGAGCTTCACAACAAAGCGGAAGTGGAAATGGTAGCGGCTCGTTTGCTTTTGGAGAATGGAATGATATGATGTCTTCCATTTTCGGGCCTCCTCACCCGCGTTACTACTAGTCAGGTTGTGCTCTCTTTTGTATATTTTTGTGAATATTTGTTTGTTATGTTCATGGTCGGGTGGATGGGTGGTGTTTAGTTTTTGATGTTATGTTATGTCTTGGGTTGTGCGAGTTGGTGGTGTTTATGTTTTTTTTTATGTTTAAAAAATAGAAAATGAAAAGACCAAAAAGAAATTTGGGGATTGAGAGTTGAAGCTTTTGTTGATGTAGAATGGGTTTTAGCGATTAATTCCTTCCAAAACCATACATTGGGGTCAATGTATCCCAAGTGTGGGGATGGGGGAAAATTTTTGATGGTTTTTAAAAAAAAATTTAAATCAAGCGAAACATTGTTGGAATTTGAACACCTTGTGCTAGCTCGAGTGACATACCAGCAACACTTAGGTACCCTTTGTCATGGTGAGAGTTGAAGCCACACTTGTAAATAAATAATGCTTATCTTTGATGAGAGTGGCAATGGGTGGGGGTGCATTAGAACTTGTGCTTAAAATACGGTTTGAGGCCTTAGTTAAACATGAATGTAGAAAGGATAAGGGCATTTAGGTAGCCTCGTCTTAGTGTGTGCGAGTGTGGGATTTGGGGGGTTGGACCTCATAAATTATGAGCTTGGTAGCGAGAGGGGCAGGGGTTTGGACATTTCGTTGCCCATTTTGTGCCTAATGCCAATTATTTGTTAACCCTTACCTAGTTCCCCAAAAATTTACCCGATTTGATCCGGTCTTGTAGTAGTAGTAGTTTGTTATAGTTGTGTTTAGTTATGTTATGTTGGATGTTTATTAAATCGTAAAAAAATATGAGGTATAAGTTATCTTGTATATAGTAGTTTATGTTTTGTTTTGTTTAAGTGTTTAATAACAAGACCGGGTTAAATTTTTCGCTACTACATATATATTTCCATTTCCTACCCGTATGCCTAGCCACGTTACAACCTTAAAGTCCCTTTGATTTGCATTCATGTTTTGACACTTGTTAGGTGGAGGACCGATTTAGGTACAAGCATATACTTGTGCAATCACCCGTTTGCCTTTTGTGTGTCTAGCTTATCTTTGCTAGTGCTTATTTGTAGCCGAGAGGAGAGATTTAGTGAGGGGTGTGATGTGTGCAAAATGCAACATATAAATTACATCAATTGTGGCATAAAACTAACCCTTTTTAGTACTAATGTTGGAAAAAGTGTGCTTTTGTCTTCCTTTTGTATTTTCAGGATTAAATGAGCTCAAATTAACAAAAGAAGCAAAAAAGGCAGCTAAATCTAACATAAATACAAGAAAAGGAACAAACGTGGCATGCCCGACCTCCCCGAAAGCATCTTCCCAAGCAAAACAAGAGAACAGAAGGCTGAATAGGGGTGCTTGGCTCATTTGCAAACCATCCCTTGGCACACCACCTCTCTCACACTTCATCCACCACCCACGACCATCACAACACCATCATCCACCACCATCATCCATTGTCCATCATAGAGTGTGTGAGTCGTCTCGGGATCCAAGATTGATCGTAACAGTTCTTGACAATCAAAGGCCATGTTTGCCTAAGTCTCTTACATCACTTGGTCAAGACAAGTGTCTAGTGTAGTACTTTTATTTTTAATCTTTTCACACTTTTTACTTGGTTATGTATTAACGACTTTAATAACTAGTTTCTTATGTTGAAGGTGATTCTTCCTTATCGTTTGTCCGTGGTGTCTTGGCATTATTTTACAGTCTATATAAAATAAAAGATTTTCACCATTCATATCTCCACGGTCTATATGGAGGTATGTTGGCTACCTGGTCGGGGGTTAAGGGAACGGTTTGGTAAGAGTCTTGCCTTGTTCAGTGTATAGATCCTGCAAGGACCTGGGTCAAATTTAGTAGGACCTCCTTCAATACCAACCGGTATTGGATGGCGGGGGTCCAAACTCTTTGATCCCCTCATATGTAAGCTACTATTAATACTTTAACCCGGCTACTTAGGACTGTATCCCTGCTGACTCGGACTACTTAGCCGACGGTAACGTCACCTTCAAATGAGGGGCCTACCATAATATGCATTAATAACTTAATTAATTATCTTTCAATAATCCGACCCTTTAGGATTGTATCCTTGCTGACTCAAACTACTGGGTGGAGGGTAACGTCACCTTCAAAAGAGAGGCCTGCTACAATAACTAAGATAGTCTCTTAAATAGTGCAAAAGTGCGGAAATAATCAAAGGTTACACTAAACACGAGTCGGAGCCAAGTGATTCATCTTGTCTATCTGTTTTTCTTTTATTTTTATTTTTTCAGCATTTTAGTTAGTTTTTAATTTTCTAGTTTAAAACCTTTTTTTCTAAACTTTTGATTTGATTAGACGTTGAGGATAAACCGGTACTAAAAGCTCTTGTGTCCTTGGACGACCTCGGTATCTTGCCAACACTATACTACCCTCACGATGGGTGCACTTGCCCATATGTGTGTTTGGTGTTAGTAAAGTATCGTGTTTTATAAATTTAAAACTTAACTAACGTGTAAAAAGGGCTTAAAAATATACTTAAAATTATACACCACTTTACGCATATCAAGTTTTTGGCGCCGTTGTCGGTGATACTGTAGGATCGAGAATCGACCTAAAGAGTCGATCAGAAGAGTGCTCAGACTGAATCAGAGGCGGAATTCGTTGATTCAGTCTTTGTTTAGCTTGATTTCACTATTAAATGTCTCTTTTATTGATCTGCTAACAGTTTACAAGCGCTGGAGACGATTCGGCAGAGTTTCGCCGTTACATACAAGACCTTCACACCTGTTCTGTGTGGTTTCGCTCATACATCCCCTATATATAGATATGGTGGTTTCGCTTTTATGTACATGTACACATAAGCGAAACCTCATGTGTACAAATAAGCTAAACCTCATGTTCACATAAGCTAAACCTCATGTTCACATAAGCTAAACCTCTACCCAATGTCCCTTTGAGCGAAACCTATGATCTATACTCATACATTTCCTATTTTCTTGTAAAATGTGCCCTAATCTATACAATACAATGTAAGACTCGATACAAGACGAAGTCGACAGATGTAGTGCACTAACAGACTCCCCCTCAGATGTTGACGGAGTCGACTATCGAGTCACTACAATGCTATGTCTTCACTTCTTCAATCTTGATCAGTCTCTGGGCTTTTCTCTCTCTATCAGTCTTCTTTAGGAACTCTTCCTGTAATCATGTACCCGGATCTTTCTTTGGTTCTAACTTTCATCAGACTTCCCCTATCATCGAGTTGGGATTGCTGTCTGGAATTTGTTATTACCTTTGAAATCAAATCCTGGCTTTTTCAGTTTAAGCTCTTCTCAGGTTCTGATGTATCTCCTGGCTTTCCGTAGCAACAGGATCAGAAACCTACACAACTCAAACACTTTATTACAACAGACCATGTTATGATTCAACTTAATGAATCAACTAAACATTTGAGAATTATTTACATTTAAAATTGAACAAAAAAATTTGAAACATTCCAAATTCTGATTCAACTTAATGAATCATTTTAAACATTTCAAATCAATTAATCAACCCATCTGTTCATCATGTTTAGCAGTTGAGATTTTGAATATCAGCTTTCCAACATCAGTTGTCGAAAATCTTTTTGATTTTTTTCAATAATGAAACATAAATGCAAAAATGAAACCAAATGCAGAAAAGAAATATGTACAAACATATTTTGGTGAGTTTGCGAAAAAGGATCATATCAGTTTATGTGACCAATCACTAGCACCGTTAAGCTTTAAACATTTTCAGTTTTAAACGATTCACGTAGATTGATGATATGTTTGTCCTCTTAAGCTCAATCTAAAAACTTTCAATCTGCTTACCGATACTTTAAGGTATATTAATGTTGATGCAGATTTTGTGTCCGATGCTTGTCGAATAGATTAGTTTTATTTTACGCTGAATTTGTAATAGTTAGTGAAACGGTCTATCGAACGTGTATAGACCCGCTCGTTTGAAGTGGTCAAACGAGAGGGTTATTCGGTTGACCGTGTGTGTTTGCAAGAAAAGGGGTGTGACTATAAATAGAAAACCCTTGCCATTTGCAACACAAGGAGATTTTAGGAGGTTTGAGACCTCACCGGGAGAGATCACCACTTGGTCTCTCCCCGGATGTATACTTCTTTGGTATTGGTTCGGTTATCATGTAATCGGGCCGATTTGTAATGTTTTACTACCGGATTAATACAAAGTTGTTTGTTTATCATCTCTAATCTCTCCCGTCTTGAACCGATCTCACACGAATCACGGTTTCGGTCACGAAACTCGGTCCTACAATTGGTATCAGAGCCATGGTGCCCGATTTAGTAAATCTAACCGTTTACTAAGTCACATGTGCTCTAGATCTGTGATTTTCGTGATTTTTGTTCAAGATCTAAAAATGGTGAAAATGGAGAAAAAGACAGATTTGGACCCGAATATTCAGATCTGTGCTGAAACGAGTGTTCGGTTTTATGTTTTTCACCTATATAATCAAGTTATCATCATCAAAAATCAAATATACAAAGTTTTTGTCAAATCTGCATAAGAACAGTCGCTGTGTTCTTGAGATGTTCTTGGCGGCTGCTTAATCCAGATCTGGGTCGAAGGATGTTCTTTGGGTCGAAGGATCCAGATCTGGATCGAAAGATACCAGATATTTTGTGGGAACCTTCAACAACTTCGAAAGATAATCCTTCGTAGCTGATCCTTCGAAAGTCTGGATGTGTGTTTCGAAAGATGATCCTTCGAAAAATGATCCTTCGATCCTTCGAAAGATGATCCTTCGATCCTTCGAAAGATGATCCTCGAGAGATACCAGATGTATCGAAGAAGAAGAAGGGTCTGTGTATCGAATTGAAGAGAAAGAATGGTTGTCGGCTGGATATTTATTTTTGATTTGGGGTTCTGATGTTTGTTAATCGAAGAGGAAGAAGATGACGGCTGATGTTGCTGGGTATCGCAGAAACAGAAGAAGAAGAAGTCGGACATGAAGATGTTTGCTGATTTCGGATTTTAATGGATTCTGTTCTGCTGCTTGATGTGTATCGATAATGAAGATGTTTGCTGTTTTTTTGGGGATTTGAATGTCTGTTTATGTATCGCTGGAAGATGACTGTTGCTGCTAGTGTTCATCGAAGAAGAAGAAAAGGTGGTTGCTGGTCTTGTATCGCAGAGGAAGAGACAAAGACTAGAGTGTCGGCTGTTGTACAATGTTGTGACAACTAGGGTTTCTTACAAGTTGCAAACATCAGCAGCTGATCTACCAACGATTTCTGTTGGGCCCACCTTGAGTGAGTTTAATTGAAGATGATGGGCCTGGTGTCAATGGTGAAATATTGGGCCTTATAATAAGAAACACATTAATCTTTTGTTGATTTGTGTTAGTGGGCTAAGATGTTTCTAACATGGGTAACTGGCTGCATTTATTACCCATTTGGTGTGAGATGTAAATTAGTTTAGAATTATTGGACCGATCAAAAGGCCTAGTAATGTTGGCTAAATTAATTTTGGGTGGTTGATTAAAATTGCGATTCATTGGAACAAATTTCTAGATGAGACATGGAGTCGTGGATCTATCTCTATTCGTGAGTTGCAACATGGGGGTCGGGTATTTGCGGAGTTGAGTTAAACGGTGCTTCTAAATTTCAACGTCGATTTTGAACGGGTTTGGGCGCGTGCGGGATGATGCGGCATGTTGTTAAAAAAAAAAAAAAATGATGATGATGATATTTTGAAAAATGTGGGGTAGTCTCGGTTACCGATGCAAACGTCAAATTATGGTGACTTGACTACTATGGGCCAAAAACAGAACGGTATGTTCACTTCCGCACGTCAATGTTTATGATTGTTATCGGTTATTCGTAAATGTTCGAAAGCATTTTGTTTATTGTCATATTCTCGCATTTGAAAACGAACGTATGAACCTAGAATGTCAATACCGGTCCTAACGAGTTCACAAAGTCTTTGGAGGGATACAAGTCGGATCCTACGGGGTACTAGGCGAAATTTCTTTATCAACTAGAATATGCAACGAAGAAATCCTTTTTGTTTATTGTCATATTCTCGCATTTGGTAACGAATGAATGAACCTAGAATGTCAATACCGGTCCTAACGAGTTCACAAAGTCTTTGGAGGGATACAAGTCGGATCCTACGGGGTACTAGGGGACGTTCTTATTCAACTAGAATATGCAAAGAAGAAAGTCGTTTTCGTGATTTTTCGGAACCGAGAACATTCAATGAAGATTGACGACAGTTCCGCTCAGTGGAGGGAATTGGTGAACATTTGACGACAGTTTCTTTGAAGTGGAGAGAATCTGTTAAGGTTTAGAGATTTTACCAAAGAAATGGGGGGATAAAAATTTTTCAAATGTTGAATTTCTTCGGTAAATTTCTAAACGCAATCACAGGTGGTAGAGTTTGTGATTTTCTGGTGATACTAAAGGTTCGGCGTGGAATGTTTTGCACAGACACATATTTGAGGATTTTAATTAATTCTCCAGCCAGCGTGAAGGGTTTTGCACGGAAACATACAGGTATCTAAAGTCGACAGTTGTTTCAAAGCGCTGTTTACTGAAGACCTGGGGGAATCTTTATGAAAGCTGATAGTTCAAGGCTGAAGACCTGCAGGATTCGGTTTTGGGTTTGATGTTTCTTTGGGATTTTACAGGGATCTGGGGGTAACTCAATTCGTTGAGTTTGCAAACGATGTACTTGGTCAAGCTGACTTCCTGAGTACTGATGCTGAAGATCCGTAGTGCATTACGTGGTCAACTTCACAAAGGCGAGACAATGAGATCTGGATGTAGTTCAACTAAGCGTGCCGTTTGGTTGAGCTTGCAAGGGATACACTTGGTCTAGCTGACTTTCCTGAGTGTTGATGCTGAAGATTAAAGTGCATTACTTGGTCGATTCCACAAAGACGGTTTACAGAAGACAGTTCACCAGAAATCTCTATCAATGTAGTATGCTTGAAGATCAAGACTTGATGCGGTTTTTAAAGAATGGAACCCTTATCAAATGCCGGTTGGAGTATTGGAAGATCAGCGGAAGATCGGACAATTGAGCCTTTTGAGGAAATTGCACAACACCCAACACGGATACGCGTACTTTAAGGGGGAAATAGTTTACAAGGAGCGTCAAGATACTACTTACCTGGATCATCGGTCAAGGGGGAATTTGTTAACACAGAGAAGATGAATACTTGACTGAAGATCGATTGCAGTTGCATTTTCAGCATTCGACAGCAACGGACAAGGGGGAATTTGTTGATGCAGATTTTGTGTCCGATGCTTGTCGAATAGATTAGTTTTATTTTACGCTGAATTTGTAATAGTTAGTGAAACGGTCTATCGAACGTGTATAGACCCGCTCGTTTGAAGTGGTCAAACGAGAGGGTTATTCGGTTGACCGTGTGTGTTTGCAAGACAAGGGGTGTGACTATAAATAGAAAACCCTTGCCATTTGCAACACAAGGAGATTTTAGGAGGTTTGAGACCTCACCGGGAGAGATCACCACTTGGTCTCTCCCCGGATGTATACTTCTTTGGTATTGGTTCGGTTATCATGTAATCGGGCCGATTTGTAATGTTTTACTACCGGATTAATACAAAGTTGTTTGTTTATCATCTCTAATCTCTCCCGTCTTGAACCGATCTCACACGAATCACGGTTCCGGTCACGAAACTCGGTTTCGGTCTTGTAGGTCCCTCGGAGGTAGAGGTTAAACCTTATCCTTGTTAAGTTTAACACACTAGCAAGTGCGGAATCCAAGCTAGAATGCAAACCGGTAGTTTATATGAGAACACAAGCTACAAAGAGAAAGGTAGACACACAAGATATCAAAGTTTTCTCTTGTATTTCAGTGGACACGGTTACAGCCCTTGACCAAACTGAAAATACGCTCTCTACAAGACTAGGTTCACTCACACAATGAAGTGAACACATTACATCAGTATATATATCCATCACAGGTCGTCTGGTCGAAGGATCAGATAGACTGATCGAAAGATCATCTATCGAGATAAAACCTATCGAAGGATCCACATATACCTCGAAGGATGATATCCTTCGAGGTCCATCTATATCCATCGAAGGTTATCCTTCGAGCTCATCGAAGGATATAAACAATCCTTCGATGACTCATCCTTCGACACACATGACTTACAAACTTGTTCTAACTGTTTGACCAAGTCAAACCAGGAGGATGGTTGACTGGTCAAACTTACATTAAGCACACATATTAACACACCTAAGACGTAAACAAGACTAACAAAAGACATCGTTTTATATCATAACAAAATACAGACAAAGTACAGACACAAGTGCACCAACAAACTCCCCCTTGGCTGTAGCTTTGTCTCGATCTTCGTGTCTTCAAGTCTCTGACGTCCTTTCAACCGTTAAGTGATGCGAAGACCATGCACTTCCCGCATTCACAAGTAGGTTGAAGCAATACCGGGCCATCTTCTGAAACTTCATTGCCTGTGCACGATCCCTAACCAAGTAGTTGATCTCGTGATCCTTAAGAACAATAATATCCGACCTGGACATGTTAGTAATCCACATTGGATCTATCATTCGAAAGTTCTCTTGACTGTCTCGGAATAAGATCACCGCTTCTCCAGTATCTGCATCATAAACCCAACAACGAAAGTTACCCAAAAAGTTTGTCTTCATCTTCAACAACGGTATCTTCTTCATCAACTTTGGAGGATCATAAACCAATCGATAACGAGCAGTATTTGTCTCTGGATCGAGCGTGAACCTGATTTGCTCGTATCGAGGAAACTGCGGCTTGTATAGCGGATCCTTCCAACCTCTTCTTCGTTCCAATCTGATCTTCTTCGCAAACAAATCCACCATCTTGTCTTTGACTCGATTAATTACCTCCAGCTGAGCCAAAACCGCAACATCATAATAAGGAAGTGAAAGAATGCTGAGAAGAGACCTGAAGTACTGAAGGCCGCATTCTCGCTTCACAACCATGCAATGAAGCTCCTTGATGAACATCCAGCTGATAATACGACCCCTAGCCTGATTCCTTTCCAGAATCATGTAGTTGGCCTGATCCAACGGAGGGAGCGGAGGAGGATTCCTAGCTAGGAAATCCGCTCGCCATTCGTTCACGGTCTTCTCACGGTTTTCTTGGACTGAAGGAGAATCTGAAGAAGGATTAGAAGATTCTGCTGTCTTTGCTTCCACAAAATCATCATCAAGCGAATTAAGCTCCACATTATCTTGACTAACATAAACGGGACGTTCCGGATCCGAACCGATGAAGATTTCTTCAATCGTAGAGAAATCGGTTTCGTCCGGAACTAACGGAGTAGCATCAATCGTGGTCAAATCAACTTCATCCATTGCTGTCAGAGCCAATACACATTCATCAGACATCTCAGTAACGTGTTCTCCCTCTTCTAATAGTTCACCCGTGACTGGATGATACTGTTGAGCAATTGAGGATTCAGGGAGATCAGTGAACGCTTCCGGCTCAAGACTAATATGTTCAAATCCTGCCGAAGCTTCCAACATTTTAGTCTGCTCAGATGGACCAGTAGCTGTTGGAGGAGCAGAAGGAGCATCTTGAGATGTACCAGACCCACCTGCAGCACCGGATGCAGTTGCACCGGAACCTGTGGCAGCTGGTTGATCAGGATTTGCTGCATCATCATCCTTATCATCGCCACGCTTTGAGGGAACGATGCCTAAAGCTTTGCACCTTTCATTCCAAAGCGTAACCACTTTGTGATCAAATCTCTTGAAATTTGCTTGAACAGGCTTGAAGGCTTCCATTAATCTATCATCACGATTCTTATAGCGATCTGACAGCTCTTCATGCTTCTGTTTTAACGTTTTTGCCTCACGTTCTAGCACAGTACTATGCCCCTTCATTATCTCAACCTCTCTGTCACGAACCTTGTTAGCTTCTTTCAGTCTTTCTATCTCTTGAGCTTGTTCTCTTATCTTGACATTCTGAGCACTAACAAGTGAGACCAGCTTGTTGTGAGCCTCAGCATCTTGTGTTCTCTGTACACGGTATTCTTCAATCTTTCTTGTATTCCGACCGACTAAGGTACCCAGTTCACTGACTTGTTCAATCAGGAATTGAATTTTCTCAGCATCAGACAACCCAGATAATGTTTCTGCTAGAGTAGGCCGTGAGGGCTCAGGTCCTGAAAAACCAGTCTGGCCAGATGGACCAGAAGTACCTGTTGGACCAGGAATAACAAGAGGAGGACGTGGATGTGTACCTGAGACAGGGGTTGCAGGCGGCTGTTGATCAACAGGCGCCGTGCGTGCCCCAGAAGACGTCTGTGGAGATGAAATCAGCTCCAGCATCTCTGATGTAGTTAATTGTTCACTGATAGGAGGCAGCTGATGCTCAGGAGGCGTTGAATGTTGGATCGGATCAGGTACAGTGACATCACCAGCAGTTTCACCTGTTGACCTTGATCCGCCCCTTGATTTCTTTGAAGTACGAGTACCCTCTCTTCTTGCTTGCCTCTTCCTTCTGACTAAACCAGGAGCAGCAGGAATATAATCATCATCTTTGTCAGATTCTGCGACATTAACCGGTTTCTCAATACGTTCAAAACCACGAAAATTCCCTCGCTGATCATAAGCCTTACGCATCCCTGGAGGAGGAGGATTATCATCCTCAGAAGACGAATCATCATTACCAGCACCTCCTTCAGCATCAGAAGACGAACTGCTTTCATCTGCCAACCTCCTTGGCTCGTCCACCTTACTTTTACCTTTGTCAGCCGCAACATCATCTGATCGACTTGCAGCACCACCAACATTACCACCGACATCTGATTCGATGAACACTCCTTGAACTTCTTCTGCAGTAACATTCACATCAACTTCAACATGTGCTGCAACACTTGAACTGCCAGCAGACTTCCTGCTCAATGCTTTAATACCATGCTTAGCCCCAAGCTGCGTGTTAGCCAAAGCGATTAACCTTGGCTCTTCATCATCAGAATCACTCGCATCTCGACGCCATTTGTTGTTCTGCGGTGCCTCGTAGGCCGGAACATCGAGATGACCAATAAGCTTTCTAATTGGATCCGATTCCTTATAGTTGGACATGGATTTGAAAATCAGCAGTGTACGCTCATTCATCGGATTGACAGGTAGAACATCTGCTTCAGCTTTAGGAAGATCAGGAATCTGATCATCAATCATCATCTGCATGAATCTAGGATATAGCCAAAACTTGGTAGATGTTCGTTGAGTTGCTGACGGGAGTGGCCTTCGAGCATTTTCTTTCAGATTGTCGAAAATATAACGTGATATGTTGAAAGTCTTGTTCAGAATCAAAGCCGTAAACAATCCCGTTAAATCAATCGGTGACAGATCATATCCAGATCGTTTGTTGCTCAGGCAGTGAATAAGGATATGCAATAAGAGCTTGTATCGAAGCGGCATAAACTTTTTGTTGATCTGATTTGCAAGAACGTTATCGCTGTACCGTAGCCTCATCAGCAAGCCCCGCTGACATTGTAAATCAATAGAAGTAGAATCTTCTGGTTGATCTCCTAGTTGCAGACGTGCTCTGATAGTGTTTTCTGTAATCACCACGGGTTTCTCAGCAACTGATCCACTAATCACTTCCTTGTTATCCACTGTTTCAACCACAGCCGAATTCCAGAACTCCTTGATATGAGACTGATAAGCAGTGTGCTGTGTAGTGATTGCATAGTTGATACGAGTGCGATGAAGATACTCCATTATTCCCGTGAATTCCGGACTGATTTTGTCTTCCGGTTGCAAATACGCGGCCATGTTGTGTCGTGGCTCCGACATAGATTCAACTTCCGATTTTTCTTTCTTGGTTGGTTTTGCCCGTTCCTTCTTTTCTTTCGGTGCCATTTCTGTTCATGAAAACACGGACACGTAATGAGAAACAATCAACAGTCAACAAGGATTTCACACTTAGAAATATTTCAATTTCTTGAAAAATTTCTAAGTGTTCTGTCTCGAAAGATCCCATTTAGGCATCGAAGGATGACACATTGATCGAAAGATGTTATATGCTACGAAAGATGACAGGACTTATCGAAAGATCAACTTTCGAAAGATAAAAATTTTGAAAGATATTTGATCAATCGAAAGATCTGATCAACCGAAGGATGATCCTTCGAAAGGCTTAGTATCCTTCGATCCTCAGTTCGAAGGATATTTTGCAGTCCATCTTTCGAGGTTAAGACATCATCTTTCGAGATCGAAGGATGATCCGGTGACACTGTTCATCGGCGATTTTCCGGCGACACTGTTCATCGTTTTTCGGTGACAGTTTTAAGTGTGTTTTAAGTGGTTTCAGATCATTTAGGTACATCAAACATCAAACCATTTAAAACATTACTAACAAGACACTTAAAACAGACATAACAATATCAAACCCAACACCGGACACAAAACCCCAACCCGGATACAACCACATACACATGAACCAATCAATCAAGAACACACAAAGGCTTTCAGACCATTAAAGTTCAAACCAAAGACTCTGAAACATAAAACATCAGTCAAGATATAACATTATAAACATCAAAAACCTACAACAAACATATTCACATTGCATAAAGACACATGATCAAATGAAGTGTTTATGTCGTTGTTTGATAAGTGCATTCGGATTATCCTACCGATATTTGTAGATGGAATCCTGATACACTAACTTTTTGATTCAAATTTTGGCAGAGTTTCGGTAGGATCAGACGATTTTGAAATAGTGAAGTTGAACAGTTATGTTGAAATGAAGAAGATGATACCTTTTTATACTCTGACCTCGAAAGTCGAACCGTCTCGAAGGATAAACGACCTTTCGAAAGATGAAAAGGTGTTTCGAAAGATCAGCTATGCGTCGAAGGATCCCTATCTGGATCGAAAGATACCAGATATTTGTGGGAATCCTCGAAGGATATCTTTCGACCTTATCCATCTTTCATAAAGGTCTGTTGACCAATTCATCTTTCGACTGAGATGATTGACTTTCATTGACTTTCATTGACCTTCTGATCTTTCGAGGGCCATTGCTTCCTCGAAGGATCAGATTTCCACCAACACTTTGGATTTTTGGGAATTTTCAATTTAAGCCCTTCAAATTCTTAAAAGCTTTCAGAAATGACCGTTTTGAAAAAATTGTCCGTTATGAAGTTCTGCAAAGGTCAGTTTTATGAAGTATTTCGGCTTGTCAGATATCTGATCGAGTACCAACATCGGTTAATAAAAAATAAGATTAAATTGAAAATCTTTTTGGATTTTGATAAAATAAAAGACAACAATAAAAGACAACAATTTTAGAATCCTTTGAATGTTATCAAACGACATCACCGCTAATGTCGTGCTGATATGCACCAAACGACAAAAACTGTTTAAAAAGACAATAAAAGTTAATCACTAAAGTTAAGCAGTAAATAAATATGTACAAACACAACAATATTTTTGCGAGTTTCTGGCGAAGAGAATCATATCAGTTTGCGGTCTTTTGTCAAAACACATTTCCTTTTAATATTCTTTTACAGAAGTGGATAAGTATTCTACCACAATTACCGATATTGTTATCCACTTAAACTCAGCGATCAAGTGTAATCATAATACATAGAGATACATTTAAGGTATGATTTATACTTACCGACCGGTGTTCATCCACTCACGACACATTCCCGTATCAAGGTATGCACGAGAGTTCATCTTACTGGGGAGTATACCATTTATCATCCGTTTAACGTATATAAAATGTGAACAAGTCACTTATTTGATTTGAAAACAAGCCCTATGTGATAGAATCACTTATTGATGAGGAACTTGATTTTCAGATGCATGAAGGCACAAGAGCAAGTCCGTGAACAGGTCAGTACTTTCGTACAGCAGAGAGACGAACTTGACTCCCGGATGAATGTGATATATTATCACTTATTTTGGGACATGTGATTGTTTATCACTTATTGAGGTCGTATGCAATATGTACACGTATGTATAGTATCATGGAAGATCTAGACTTGCGTCCCCGTTATATTTTTTTTTTTGGTAAAAGATACAACCATGATACCCAGATGATAAACAGCATAAACCCCGAATATCTCAGAACCTCGGCAATCTATCAAACGAAATTTCGGTACCAAGACCATATGCCAATGAGCGGTTCCCACGCGGTTTTCAGTTCGTTATGTTTATATCTCCTGCATACTTTAAAATGATCGTGAGTCTACCGGTACATCATTAGTAGAGCTACTTATCTTTTTCTTTTCTTTTGATTTCTAGAAACATGTTTCGACCGACCTCTGATGTAATATCATTTTCTCTTATATTACCAAGAAACTCATTTTTGTTTTTCTATTGTTTTTGAGTCTTTGAAATTTTCTCCCCCTTAAATGCAGAAAGTAAATAAAGTAAAGACATATTTTTGTATTTTTGCGGTTTTTCAATGTTTTTGTATTTTCCTTGAAACTTTTCTCCCCCTAAAATTCAAAAATAAAAATAAGTAAAAACATATATATATATATTTTTTTTTTTGATGAGAAAAATATTTACAAAAACGATTTTCCGATGTTGGTTACTCTTGCTTCACCTTTATGCCGTTTACCAAAAGTAAATAATCGAATCTTGATTTATCAAATGCTTTGGTAAAAAGGTCGGCACGTTGGTGATCGGTATGAATGTGAACCACATCGATAAGTTTCCTTTCAAAGCAATCACGTATGAAGTGATATTTAATATCGATGTGCTTCGTTTTTTAGTGCTGTACAGGATTTCTTGTGATCTGTAGAGCAGCTTCATTATCAACATAAATAGGAGTAGTTAGAAATTCAAAACCGTAGTCCCGCATCTGTTGTTGGATCCATAGAACCTGGGAGCAGCAACTAGACGCAGCAATGTATTCCGCTTCACATGTAGACGTAGCCACACATGTCTGCTTCTTGCATTGCCAAGTGACTAGGCGATTACCTAAGAACTGACATCCTGCTGTAGTTGATTTGCCATCTTTCTTGCAGCCGCCGAAATCAGAATCACTGTAAGCCTTGAGATCGAAGTTATCATCCTTAGGGTACCATAACCCAGTGTCAGGGCAACCCTTCAGATAACGAAAAATCCTTTTGACAGCAGCATAGTGAGAGACCTTCGGATTCGCTTGGTATCTGGCGAGAAGGCACGTTGGATACATAATGTCGGGTCTTGATGCGGTGAGATACATTAAAGATCCAATCATAGCACGATAAAGTGAAGAGTCCACAGCATCCCCTTTTTCATCCGGAGTAATCCCGTGATTCTGCGGAAGAGGAGTAGAAATTGGCTTCGAATCGGACATCTGGAACCGGCTCAAGATGTCTCCGACGTACTTGGTTTGATGGATAAAAATTCCAGATTCAGACTGATTAACTTGCAAACCCAAAAAGAACGTCATTTCACCCATCGCACTCATCTCGAATCGATCTTGCATCACCTTCTCAAATTCCTTGCATAGATTATCATCGGTAGAACCAAAGATAATGTCATCGACGTATACCTGTACCAACAGAAGATCTTCACCTTTTTCTTTGATGAAGAGGGTACAATCGATCAAACCCCGTCTAAAACCGTTGTTCAGCAGGTAGGTAGACAGTGTCTCATACCAGGCTCGAGGTGCTTGATGAAGACCATATAATGCTTTATTAAGTAGTAAAACTCTGTCAGGATGTAATGGATCTTCAAACCCCGGTGGTTGCTCGACATATACTTCCTCTTCGACTACTCCGTGAAGAAATGCACTTTTGACATCCATCTGGTACACCTTGAATTTCTTAAAGGATGCGTAGGCTAGAAAGATTCTAATAGCCTCCAGACGTGCAACAGGTGCATACACTTCATTGTAGTCAATACCTTCTATCTGACTGAAGCCTTGAACAACTAACCTTGCTTTGTTTCGGACAACAATCCCACGGTCGTCCTTCTTGCACTTAAACACCCAACGAGTTCCGATCTTCTTGTAGTTGTCGGGCCTATCAACCAATTTCCATACGCCCAATTTCTCGAACTGCTGAAGTTCTTCTTGCATGGCTTCCACCCAGGAATCATCTTTCAATGCCTCCTTCCAAGATCTAGGCTCTTCTTGGCTAACATAGCAGGCGAAAGACCAATCATTTTGTTGTCCCGATTCTCGTATCTCAGCATACAAGCCAGCATTTTCGTTATTTCTGATTTGATTCCTTGTCCTTACACCACTGAGAACATCACCTATAATATTCTGCTGAGGATGAATGTTATGAATTCGGGTTTCAGGAACTAGAGGAATGTCAACATTGGTCCTCAAGTTATTGATATTTAAATTCCCGATATCATTCTGAAGCTGTTGAGTTGTAGAAGATGATGCATTTTCTTCTTGGACAATTGGCGCAGACACTGGATCCGTTGCTTCTGAAGTACCTTGAACCGGACCCCGTGCTTCACCATCATTTGCATCAACATACTCCTCATCTTCCGATGACAAATTGTAGTCGACAGCATCATTGAACACCTCATTTGAAACGAGATTGTTGACAGAAGAAGATGCTTGTGAGTCAACAATGATTGGGCGAGCTAACTGAGAGCCAGTCGCATTCTCGCTTTCAGACAACATTTGAGCAATTGCATTGTCATCATCAAATGTCGGCAGATTGAATGAGTTGAAAAGACCATCATAATCGAACATCCATGGATCTCCAGAAGGCTTCGGTGGATTAGAATATCTTTGAACTCTTACTTCACCCCACTCTTCAATCCTCTTGGTAGTCAGGTTCCATACTCGCAGATTAGGAGTAGCATACCCAAGGAAGTAACCTTCGATAGCTTTGGCACCAAACTTCCCGTCAGGCTCAATCATGGTACATGGTGCACCAAAAGGTTCTAGATATTCTAAGTCAGGAGTGTTCTTGTGTAGAAGTTCGAAGCACGTTTTGCCATGTCTTTTCACTGTGAGAACCCTGTTTAACGTGTAGCAAGCCGAGGCAACAGCTTCAGTCCAGAATCGAACTGGAAGCTGAGACTCAACCAACATGGTTCTTGCAGTCTCAATTAAGGTTCTGTTCTTTCTTTCAGCGACTCCGTTTTGTTGTGGCGTGTACCGAGAGCTGTATTCATGAAGGATTCCTTTTGCAGTGCAAAATTCATCCATAACCCTGTTTTTGAACTCGGTTCCGTTGTCGCTTCGAATTCGCCTCACCTTTAGATTATAAAGATTTTCCAACAAGGTGATCAAATTCTTTAGAATTTCTGGAGTCTCGCTCTTGTGGACCATGAAATCAACCCATGAAAATCTTGAATAGTCATCAGTGACTACCAAGCAGAAAACTTCCCCGTGCACACTCTTGTGTTTGACTGGGCCGAAAAGGTCCATATGCAGACGTTCGAGTGGCATGTTTACAGTGTTAACCTTCTTCAATGGATGTGATTTCTTGATCTGCTTCCCTTTCTGACACGGCACACAGACATCTTGAAGTTGAAAATTCTTCACATTGACACCTCTCACCAGATTGTTTTTGACAAGGTGATTCATTTTTCTGAGGTGAATATGACCCATCCGTCTGTGCCAAGAGATCGTCTCCTTTTCAGTGGCTTTTGAAATAAAGCAAGTAACTTGTTTGGACTTGGTTATTGCTTGGCTCATATCGAGGACATACAAATCATTAACTCTTGGTGCTGATAAGAGAATCCATTCTTCGGGAATCTTGAATCCTGGCTTCAGCACATAACAACCGGCATCATCAAAATGCAAGGTGAACTTCTTGTCGCAGATCTGAGAAACACTTAGGAGATTGTGATCCAACTGTTGCACATAATTGATTTTGTCGAAACTCACAACTCCATTTGAGATCATTCCCTCGCCGGTGATATACCCTCCTTTGTCTCCAGCAAACGCAACATATCCTCCTCTTATACTACGCACATCGAAAAGAAGACGGTAGTCGCCCGTCATGTGCCTGGAAGCCCCACTATCAACAATCCAATGACTATTAATAGTTCCTCCTGGAGCCGCCTGCACATGCAATTAACCTATCAGTTTGAGAGGGGGACCCAAGCCTTTGTGGACTTGGGTCGTCCTTGATCATCAAGGAAAGTGATTTCAATCACTTGATGATTAGGAAAAAGAACCTGTGGTGCTCCCCCTGATTGAATTACCTGTTTTTGCTTCCAAGCTGTTTGTCCTTTAACAGTATTTGAATTTATTGTTTTAGCATTTACTGGTTTTACAGTTTCAGATTTTGCTTGTACAGGTTTTTCTTCCTTGACCTCTGATTTTAGGGCCTTTTCAATTACCTTTTGATTCTTTTGCTTTAACTTCTTTTCCCTTTCTTTCAAGACACGTGGGTCTTGTTTCGGGGAAACTGATCGTTTTCGGTAATTGATTTCTTGGGAAGCACTCGTTGTTGACTTCAGCTTTTGCATGTGTGGGCAATATCTTACAATATGCCCAACTGTCCCACATTCAAAACATGTTCTCCGCTCTACAAACTTCGGAGAAACATGTTGATGACCAGACGGAGAACCAGACAATGAACTTTGTGATCTAGACGTGCTTGGGCCTAAATCACATCCGTTGGTGTGTTGGGTGTAATTATTCTGATCATTTCGTTTTAAAATTCTAAACTGTTGTATAAACTCAAGGTTAGATTTATCCTGAAATGTTTCAAGTTTGTCTGAACCCGTGGATCCAACAAAGTTCATTTTCGGTCCTCGCTTCTTAACAGGAGCTCGTTTGTTTTGCACCTTTTGTTGTTGAACCTTAGGTTGCTCAACCCTTGATTGTTGAATTTTAGGTTGTGCAGCCTTAGGTTGAGTATCCTTAGACTGTTCAACTTTAGGTTGTTGAACCTTTGGTTGTTCAGTCTTAGGCTGCTGAACTTTAGGTGCTTGAACATTCTTGTTCTGAGCCTTCTTTCCCTGTACCTTACCCTTTCCGGAGTTGACTTGTTGTTTTCGCTCAATTGGTAGTTTTTGGTTTCCGTATTGTTTTCTAATTTGTTCACACGGAATTGGATCACATTGAGTGACGGTAACTTTGCCACTTTTGTTCCCCAAAAACTTATCAGTGCATCCTTCAAAAATTTGCTCAATTAAATCTTGATTTACATTTTTAAGTGGAAAATCTTTGTTAGAGTAGATTTTGCTATCTCCTTTGAGCGTGTACAACAAGTTATTCTCTTCACGGCTAGATACAATGGACTCCATTGCTTTTGACGTTTCAGTCTTACTCGGTTTCACTGGTGGATCACACAGGATGTGATTCTCAATTGGAATATCTGTTGTAACCGAGTTAGACTGTTGTTTCACAATTTCTTCAGATTCATCATCCGAAGAATCAGCATCCTCAACAATGGGAGGACTCTGTTCCTTAACGCACGATGAATCTGTCACACTCTCAGATTCTGATTGACCCGAGGATGATGCACCAGTTGTGAACCCGAGGCCTGCTGCAAAGTCATCTAGATCGAGTGGCACAGTAGGTTCAAAACGGGGCATATCCTCGTCATCAGGCAATTTGGAGTAATTGTGATTCATTGGGGGAGGACATGATTTGAATCCAATACATGTTTTATCCCCCTTTTTCTTTCTCTTTTGAACGTCAATGATGTGATCCAATACAAAGCGGGAATTGGAATAGCTTTCAAGTTTCTGCTTAATTGTTTCACATTCACATCGAGCTGTTGCCAACTCTACCATTTGCTTTTCAATTGTGTCAATAAGATTATTGTTAGCATGTTGTTTTCGCAAAACAGCCTTTTGTAATTCTGAAACATCATGTTTTAATGACGCAATTGTTGCTTTAAATTCCTTTTCATTTCTGGTTAAAAACAAGTTAGCTTCAGTTGCTTTAGAAAGATCTACAATCAATTCTTGATTGTGTTTGTATGTGATTTCAAACTGACTTTCCTTTTCAGCATATTTAACATTTAAGCTATCACAATTTTCACAACTAACTACAGTGGGTTCATCGACACATACCTGACTTGATGAACTGTCGACATTAGCCATAAAGGCTGAATGGAAAGAAAAAGATCCATCTTCAGAGAAGAACTGAGCAAGCTTCTCGGAAGTTCCAGCAGATTTCTGGCAAAGAATAGATCTCCTCTTGCATAATGCTTCAGCTTCAGCCAAAAGCTCATCAACTTCCAAATCTAAAGCATCACTTGATAAATCACCAGCATCAAGTGATTCCCCATCCATGCTCCCACTATAACCCGAACTATCTTCATCTTCTGAAGATTCACCAGCAGACACGGGTTCTACGACCTTCTCAATCACTTTAGCATAACATGCTGTTCCACCATTTCCTCCTTCTCCAAGCTGAAGGTTCCAATTGCAGATTTCATCAGCTTGAACAACCAATCCTCTGTGGGGATTAGTGTTTGTGGATCCAGATGCATTTCCTCCAACGGGAACTATTGATCTGTCAGAATTGTTGTTCGGTTGCTGTTGTGGCTGTCCTTGATTCCTGAAGGGATTCTGATTTCCTTGCTTAGGTGGCTTCTGACACTCCCGCTTGAAGTGACCCTTTTCACCACAATTGAAGCAAGTGACAGCATTCTTATCAAAACCATACTTGGTGTTGTTGTTGCTATTCAAGTTGGTTCTCCCCGTCCTTTCCATAAACTCCTTTGCTCTTCGAATTGCACTAGCAAGAGCCCATTTGATATCCATCATTTCAAACTCTTCTCTATCCACTTGCTGGTAATCTTCATTGGTAAGATTGATATTCCCAATCTGACCTGCGACCAATCCACAATAAGCACTAACCAAGGTGTTCAACATCTCCATATGCTCCTTGGCTATTTCGACACTGACTTTGGAGAAGTTGGAAGTGTCTAATCTGACTGTGTTCGGATTGGAAGTGGCTTGAAAGTTTGAAGAGCTTCCATAAAACCCTTGCTGTTGCGGTTGTTGCTGCTGTGCTCTGCTTGGATCTAAGAAAGGCGGTGGTGTGAATTGCTGAGCTGTCGGTTGCACATTCTGTTGTAGAGAAGAAGAATCTGGTCTTGAGTACATCATCGTGTATGCTGAAGGATCAAACTGATTTGTTGTGGAAGGCCCGGTGTTTGAGATGAAAGCTGTTTGAAGCTTCGCATGTTGAGAGGCTGGTTTTTCTCCACTGATACCTCCTGCAATCCCATAGTACATCTCTGGATTTTGAGGAGTTAGTGTTCTTTTTGCCTTAAGCTTTTCTTCTACATCCTTGTTTTCCAATCTTTGAATTAACTCATAAACGGTGATTGTGTCTAGAACACCATTTTCTTTGAGAATTTCAAGATAACTGCTCCACTTTGCTGGTAAACTATCAGCGAATCTCTTCACCATTTCTTGTGGAGTGGCAGTGACTCTGAAAGCAAACATCTCGCTCAACAAGTGATGGAACCTTGTAGATAAATCTGCCAAAGTCTCATTCTCCATACACGTGAATCCTTCAAACTCTTTCTTCAGTAATTCTTGCTTGATCTTTCTAGATTGAGCATTTCCTTCACATCGTAACGTGAGCATATCCCACAAGCTTTTAGTAGTCGTGCAGTAAACAAACTGGTGGTAAATCTCTTTGTGAAGAGCTTGTGTGAGAATCATGAATGCCTTCTTTTCTAACTCAAATTTCTTCTTATCATCATCAGACATAGTGCTGTAAGTTTCTGGATTAGATCCTGCAACTTCCAAATCATTGTCAAATGCGGTGAAGAAGCACATCCATAGATCTTGACCTTGCCCCTGAACATAAGTTCTCAGCCTTTCTTTCCACCATCCCCAATCATTGATGTGATTTAGCTTTGGCGGTTTTGTGCTTGTACCAGTTTCACTGTCGTTCTGCATCATAGCTTGAATGTTGTTGCTTTGATTTGTGACCAATGCCCATTGATTTGCAGTTATCATTGCAGCTTGAGGTGGGGCAATAGCCTGCATCCATGCAGTTTTGTTGAAATCTGACGTAGATTGCGTAGCTGATGATTGCGTAGCTGATGATTTTGGAGTCAAAGTTGTTTGAGTCCACGCAGTTGGATCCCACTGACCGTTTGTTCCCATTTTGTAAAGAAAATTAATATATTAAGTGAAAATTGATTTAAAATTGAAAAACAAGTTTTCCCTTTTTAAAATATAATTTTCACAAACTATGTTAATATCTCGAAGGATAACAACCAGTCGAAGGATCCTTGATCGAAAGACCTGAAAAACACAAACTTGTTAAACTTAAACAGACTTGAATCGAAGGAAAAGAACTTGTTCGAAGGATCAACAGTGTTCGAAAGATCACTGTTGAGTTTCGAACAATGATTTCGAAAGACTCTCCAATCGAAGGATCCTTGTCTTTCGAATAAGACCTGTAGATCGACAGATATATCCTTCGAAAAGATTCCTTGGATCGAAAGATAAGTCACAGACTTCGAAGGATGTTCGAAAGATGATTATCTATCGAACCTCCTTTGATCGAAAGATGATCTTTCGACTTCGAAGGATATCCTTCGATCTGCACTGACACAGTTGACAAAAGTTGACAGGTTGGTGAAAAGGTGATTGGTTGGTAAAAACTTTCGGCAGAAGGTATGTTCAGACCATACTTTCTGCCAACCCAGACTTGACTAATAAAATATTGCCTAAAAAGAAGGTTCTTATCCAGAAACCGGTCACCGGATTAAGCCGGAATTTGGCCGGAAATTACCAAACTTCTTAAAAACAAGTTTTTTTAAGTTACCCAACCCGTTCTTTAACACACCCGGTTAGTTTAGAACACGTTTTTACGTCAAGAACTGTGAGAAAAACACTAAAAACAGATGTTAAACCATGTGAGTTTTTGTCCAAACACTCCAAAGTCTTGTATAAACTCGGTTTTTAACAAGGAAAAGAGCCACGGCTCTGATACCACTTGTAGGTCCCTCGGAGGTCGAGGTTAAACCTTATCCTTGTTAAGTTTAACACACTAGCAAGTGCGGAATCCAAGCTAGAATGCAAACCGGTAGTTTATATGAGAACACAAGCTACAAAGAGAAAGGTAGACACACAAGATATCAAAGTTTTCTCTTGTATTTCAGTGGACACGGTTACAGCCCTTGACCAAACTGAAAATACGCTCTCTACAAGACTAGGTTCACTCACACAATGAAGTGAACACATTACATCAGTATATATATCCATCACAGGTCGTCTGGTCGAAGGATCAGATAGACTGATCGAAAGATCATCTATCGAGATAAAACCTATCGAAGGATCCACATATACCTCGAAGGATGATATCCTTCGAGGTCCATCTATATCCATCGAAGGTTATCCTTCGAGCTCATCGAAGGATATAAACAATCCTTCGATGACTCATCCTTCGACACACATGACTTACAAACTTGTTCTAACTGTTTGACCAAGTCAAACCAGGAGGATGGTTGACTGGTCAAACTTACATTAAGCACACATATTAACACACCTAAGACGTAAACAAGACTAACAAAAGACATCGTTTTATATCATAACAAAATACAGACAAAGTACAGACACAAGTGCACCAACAATTAATATAGCACTAAGTTCTTATGGACCCCACAATCTCAGCATATCCCCTCATCATGCAATACACTGACTCAAGTAATGCCTTTAAATTTGTATCAACTGTTATTTATGCGAAAATAAAGTAGAATGTTTAAACATTAACAATCAGGTCGATACTTCCGTATACGCAGAGAAAGTCCAATGTTTAAACAAAATAAGAAAAATAAAACAAGTTGAAGATGTTTAGGCTTTAATCACAAGGTCGATGCTCCCGTATACGCAGAGGTGATCAAAAGCTTAAACGAAACACCAAAGAAAATAAAGCAGAACGTTTAGGCAGCAACATCCAGGTCGATACTCACGTATACGCAGAGGATGTCCGATGCTTAAACAAAATAAAGAAATAAGACAAGTTTAAATCTTTGCAAAATAAAATGCACAATCACAGCGTCTTTTCAGCAAAGTTGTGAAAGTTCACAAACTTAACCAGTTTTATGTCTTTCGACAATCAGCGATTACGGAGTAGGTACACAGTCAAGAAGGACAAAACTAAGTACTATGCTTTTGACCATGTTTCCCACTAGAACTAGGCTTTTTCATTTAAGTTTGTATCGTTATTGCAAATCTACTAGTCTAGCTGAGCCTATCGTCATATCTTTAGTAAAACCGTTTATCACTTTTTAGACTTTACATATCTTTAGCATGCTGTGATAGTCCACTGATTTTCTATCATTTCCTTTTGTTTCAGCAAAACTCATTTTTTAAATTTTTCATGTTTTTGACATTTTCAAATTTTCTAATTTTTTTAAAATTTTTACTCCCCCTAAAATCAAAATATGTCTCAATTTTGATTTTCTGGGAAAATTTGAAACAAACTGTACAAACTTGACAACATAATGAGAATCACTTCAATTCTCCATCCACCTGGCATAGACAATCAGAACTCCCCTCACAACAAACTATTTTCCCATTATGATTTCAAAACACTTAAGTTTGTTTTAATCAAAATGGTTTTTCCGGAAAAATTAGTTTGTTTACTAATCATTTGTAGATTCGGGGTCACTTCATCACATTGTTTTCTTCATACACATGACAAATTTTACAATTTCAGTTTTAGATCTCAAACATCACTTGTAGAAAATCAAGTACAACTTAATGTCCCTGATTTACCACATGTAAGGCGAAAAATCACCAGAGTGAAATTTCTCAAGAAATGTGCCGATTCATGTTCCACGCTTACTAACCTGAGAACTCCGGCAAGTCAGGTTTTTCATTTGAACAGATTCACCCAAGCCTAACTGTCCTTGGGTGATTTTGAATTCTTGTTCAACAATGGTGGAAAATTTACATCATCCATTGTTAAACCAGAATTCTCATTTTTTACCTCAACACATGGCTCTTCTGGCTTTACCACACCAGATTCATCGCCTGAATGTGGCTTGTCTGACTTTGATGAGCCAGATTCATCGCCGACATGTGGCTCCTTTGTTTCCGAAGAAACAGATTCATTGCCACCAATTTTCACCTTCTTCTTTTCCTTTTTCGTCCTCAGATTTGTATCTGATGAATTTGTCTTGCTTGACTTTGCAGTTGAGGGAGTTGATTCATCAGAACTCTTATTCGATCTATCCGGTGAACCCGAGGAGAAGATCTTCTCTAGATACTCTCTAGCCTTCTTTCTCTTCTTCCTCAGTCTGTCTTTCTGCCCCTGAGAAAGTTTCACTTTCGTTTCTTGAACTTTAGGTTCTTGAACCTTCTGTTCTTTGGGCTTGACATTGACTGATTTCTTTGCCATCTTCTGAGAATTAACCCTCAATCTTTCATTTGATCTCCTTGGGCAATCTCTGGCAATGTGACCTTAGATGTTGCAGTTAAAGCATCTCCTCGTCTCATAATTCCAACCTTGGCAGTTAACAACAATGTGTCCTTGATAACCACATCGGTAACACACTCTGTTATCGTACCAATCACCATTTTCAACCCAAATGCTCAAATCAAAACACTGTTTGGATTGGTGATATTCCTTTTTCCTTTTGATTGCTAGATTTGACTTTTGAGCACTGTGGTCCGACCTGCACCACTTATTGCCAACAATTTTAGAGTTTTCATTTTTTGATTTTTGTAATTTTTCATTGCGATTGGATGATCGATCTGATGAGCTTTTATTATCTTTTTGAACATTTTTCTCATTTTTAATTTTTTGTTTCTGTCCACTTTCTTCTTCAAAGGTTTTTGCTTAGAGCATTCTCCCTTTTTAGTCGATCGTAGAACAGTTTTCTGAAATTTTTCTTTTAATTTCAAAAACAATTTTTGTTTTTCAATTTTTTCATTTTCATCATCAGATTTCTCATCACAATCTTCAACTTTGACTTTGTCAAAGTTTGTGAAATTGTCACTTATTGGAACTGAATTAATAGGTTTTGGACAAGGAATGGTTGAAGTATTCACAAACACCTTCAACTTTTCTTCCCATTCCTTGATTTTCTTTTGAGCACACTCTGCTTCCTTTTCAAGTCGAATAATCTTTTCAAGATGAGAATTGATTGCAATTTGTTTTTCAAGATTGTTTTTAACAAACAAATCTCTCTCATCTTCTAAAATTTTTATTTGACTTTGAAAATCTTTCTCAATTTTTACTTTTTCATTTTCCAAATTGTACATTTGATTTTTCAAAACATTTTCTGATTTTTTTAAGATTTTTGTTTTCTAATGACAAACTCTCAACCTCCTTCAAGAGTTTGTCATTTTCAGATGTCAATTTCTAACAATTTTTCAGCAAAACAAGAATATGTTTATCATCAGCTTTTGTTTCAACCTTTAAAGCTGAAATATTATCAACCTGTTTCTTTTCCTCATGAACACTTTCATCCTTACTCTCTTCTTCTGATGAATGATCAAAGATATGTGTGTCTTCTGCAATCTTTTTCTTTAACTCTGGTTCAGGATTCATAGATACAGGTTTTTCAGATTCTACTTTCTCAACCTTAACCGATGGAACTTGTTCTATCTGCTCAGCTCTGATCTCTTCTTTAACAATAACTTCTTGTTGATTCTTTCTTTTTGCATCTTGTTTTTCTTTCAATTTTTCAATTTTATCGGAATAAAATAACTTTCCACTACGTTGATCAGATGGAAGTTGTTGTTTAAGATATTCAAGTTCTCGGATTTCTTCCTCATAATTGTCACCCTCTTCATCAGATGAATGATAAAAAAACCGGAACTTTTTCAACAATTTCTTTTGTTGAGACTGTTTCTCCTTCTTGCTTTATCGGAATATACTGCTGAGATTCATAATTCATATACGCCAATAATTCGTCAAAATCCATGTTTCGATGTCAAATGTTCACAAAATAGACTTTTCAAATGAACTGGGCTATCTTTCAAATGAATTAAACTTTTTCACGCGAACTGACCACACTGTTTGGACCTTCAAAACTTGGGCTGCTCAAAATCAAACTACGCTCTACTTGGGCCGTGAATTTTAATCAAACAACACTATACTTGGGCCGTTCGAAACAGTGAACGATTGATTGGGCCAAAAGAAATATGTTGATCACATGCAGCCTATTTAAGTCTCGTGGCCGACAAACTTTATTCAAGACCTGTTTTAATTGGACCGATTTGTATATATGACAAAAGCTGACAAACCTCTCAATTTCTATTGAGCCTCCCAATTTACTTAACCGACAACATTTACCACATATCCTGAAAATTTTAACTTGTGTTTGAAACTGATTGGGCCTACAATATAGAATTGATCAAATAATTGAACCGTTGGAGCGAAATCACAAGTAAAATCTGATGATGTTCAAATGAGCGAAACCTCAAGTGTCAACTTGAGCGAAACCTCAGACTTTGGAATGTCCAAATGAGCGAAACCTCAAGTGTCAACTTGAGCGAAATCTCAGACTTTGGAATGTTCAAATGAGCGAAACCTCAAGTGTCAACTTGAGCGAAACCTCCCAAAATTTGTGACACAAGAGCGAAACTAGTTGTTCAAATGAGTGAAACTACACACTGTACGTAAAAATGAAACCTACTCGGATCCAATTTTAGTGCATTTTTAATCCAAATTTCCGTCTTAAACTTTCAAGGGTTTGTCTATGTCCAATTGTCTACAATCTAATAAATTTTGAGCGAATTTCGACCGGTAAATCTCTCTGAAATGATGAAAGAAGGTGTAGAAATCAGAATTTTTGAGCGAAAACGAGCTAAACGGTAAGAACTCTTCCTCCTGAGCTCTGATACCACTTGTAGGATCGAGAAACGACCTAAAGAGTCGACCAGAAGAGTGCTCAGACTGAATCAGAGGCGGAATTCATTGATTCAGTCTTTGTTTAGCTTGATTTCACTATTAAATGTCTCTTTTATTGATCTGCTAACAGTTTACAAGCGCTGGAGACGATTCGGCAGAGTTTCGCCGTTACATACAAGACCTTCACACCTGTTCTGTGTGGTTTCGCTCATACATCCCTTATATATAGACATGGTGGTTTCGCTTTTATGTACATGTACACATAAGCGAAACCTCATGAGCTAAACCTCATGTTCACATAAGCTAAACCTCGTGTTCACATAAGCTAAACCTCATGTTCACATAAGTTAAACCTCTACCCAATGTCCCTATGAGCGAAACCTATGATCTATACTCATACATTTCCTATTTTCTTGTAAAATGTGCCCTAATCTATACAATACAATGTAAGACTCGATACAAGACGAAGTCGACAGCACCAACAGATACAAGGATTTTAAGAAAGTTAGGAATCAACGGCCTAATCATTTTTCTTATTTTTTATGTTTTTTTAGGATTTTTCTTAGTTTTTCAGCTTCTGCAGAACTCAGCACGGGTCGTGCCAGCTAAGCACGCCCCGTGCCCAATCATTGGAACTGGCAATCCTGTTTTAAGTCAGACAATAAGCTGAACACAGGGCCGTGCCCACCCAACACGCCCCGTGCCCAAGATTCAGTTACTAAAAACAGAACCGTAAGATCCCGACGGTTGGTAATTTCTGACACAAACATGAGTGATAATGATATTTTTTACTTTTGGCACTCTTATGGTACGTGGTGTCAAATATGTGGTGGCTCTCATAAAGAATTAGAATGTTATTTTCTAAATTATAAGCCCCACTATACAGACCCATTATTTTCATATAGCCTTAAAAGGGGCGAAAGTAAAAATAATCCTTATCTCTCCCTCGAATGCTCTCAACCGGATCTTCTAGGAGAAATGCTTCTTGATGAACTATTTCAAATAGAAGTTCTAATTCTTAATTGGTTAGAAGAACTTAGGATAGATTTCAATAATTTATCTCAAGACAATAACCAAGAAGAATTGTTGGGATCGCATAAAAACAACTTCGTTGTTACCAACGTTACCTCTAACTCTAGTGAGGACCTGAGCGATAGTCGTCCCTGTGTCGATTGTGTCGTGAAGGACCCCCCATCGACTTCATTCGATGCATACATAGACCTGAGCGATTCGGCATACACCTTCTTTAACAAGAGCCCGAGAAAGGGTTGGACTTGTCCACCTACATATAGCATAGGAATCACCCTCACCGACAACCTCTTGCGTTCTCGTCTTAATCTAGATCAATTAAGGTATCTTAGGCACTTTGGGGTTGTTCCATCCAGTAAGGAACCGCCCGATCCGGAAAAGTTCCTTAAAAATAGGCAAACTCCATAAGACAGCCTCTAGACACGGGGCCGTGTCCAGGTCAACACGCCCCCGTGTTCACTCAAAGATTCCCGTCTGATTTCGTGTTAGAATACGGACAAAATATGTCATGATTCCACCTGAACACGGGGCCGTGTCCATCCGACACGGGGCCGTGTGCAGCGTACTGTCGTTTTCTATAAATGCAGCCAAGAATCCTGCACATTTGAACCATTCAAGGGACAGAGATTTGGGGAATATTCTCACATACCATCCTAGGTATTTTTTAAAAGAAGTTTCTCAACACCCTTCTTGTCCTTTCCTCTTTTATCCACTTTCATCTTCTTCAATTTTCCTTCATGCTTCCATTAAAACTTGAAATCTCCACAATTTCAAGCTTTATTGAGATGTTTGCTAGATTTTTATTCATGGGATCTTGTTAAAAATAAGTCCTACAACAAATTTTTAAGTTGTTTCTGCTTAAAAACGTTTTAAACATCATAAAAACAAATTAAAACTCCATGATCCCTTGTCCTAAAAATCTGCAAACATTTGAACACGGGTCGTGTTCATTGAACACGGGGCCGTGTCCGAAGTACTGATCCCATAAAGTTGAACTCTTCTCGGTATGTTTTCTCAAAATGGAGAGCAGAGCTAGCGGAACATCTTTATCACACTCCAGAAACAACCGACAAGGGAGAAGATCATCAACGGTTGAAGATTCTCTTGTAAACTACGTTTACGCCTTAAGAGAGGCCCTTGATGAGATGATAGGGGTGGAAGAGGCGTTGGTTGACCGTATTAATCATTTGACGGTGGGACTAGAGGGATGTCTTCGAGAGGTCAACCTTTTGCACCAAAGGTTGAACATTCTCGCTTCTCCTCCTTTGGTTCCAATCATTACCCAAAGGGCATGGAATGTGGTTCCTGAAGTCATCATACCAGTCGAATGGTACGCCATACATCCGGAGCCTCCTCGGGAAGTGCTACAAGGGGTTCCGGTTGGTGTAGCTCCTCCTCCACAAGATGTTGAAGAGAATGACGCCGCCTTTTTCCTCCCAAGAGAGATAGAAGAATGGCTTTAACGCCCTCGGCTCGGAGTTCTACAAAGCTTTTAGATACCGGAAAACCATTTCCGGATTTTTGGTTCTTATTGTACTCGTAGAGCTCCATAAGATGATTTTACTTATCACATGACCTATCTAATTTAGGACCCTTTAATTTTATTTTCTGCTTTGTTTTTAACTTTTAGGATTATTGTGTAATTCTCTCTATGACTTAATGAATGATGATTTTAGCTAATTTGGTGTTTGGATGATGTTGTAATGAGTAAAACACACTCGGGATGGTGAAGGATAACAAGAGAAACTTGGACAAGCACCCCATGCACGAAAACTGGGCCATCCGACAAATTTTCTTCATTACAGCAGGTTCAGCACGGGCCGTGCCCGCCCAACACAGCCCTGTGCTGCACAGTCTGCAGAAATCGCCCAGTTCAGGTAAACTGGACACGGGAAGTGTTCACCCAACACGCCCCCGTGTCCAGGCTTTTGTTTCTTTTGTTCAACTTTTTGTTACTGGCACCTTAACACGGGGCCGTGCCCGGACACCACGGGGCCGTGTCCAGACGCCCAGTAACATAAAATTTTGCTTTTTTACACCTTTTACACATTCAATCAACCTAAAAACTTATTTTTGGGACACATTGAAGATAATGTGTAATTTAAGTGTTGGAGGGATGCTAAAACTTTGAATCTTGCAACTCCTAATTACAAGCCTTAAACAAAACTCTATTGGAAACACTAATCACCCCAAATTTTTTTCAAAAATTTTCATTTTTGTACTTGTCTAGGTTTAACTTGGGAATTTCAAATTCTAAAAAAAAGGTTATATTTTTAAAAATTTACAACCGAAAGCGTCGTGATAAAAAGAACCAACATAAGAAAATTATAAAAAGGCATGACAAGCTTAGTTAAAATTTAATAATATATACTTGATCACATAAAAACCCATTCCCACAAAAGTGAGTTTTGAGCCTTTATTGAGCATAAAAATACATATCTTTAAACTAAATGCTCATTTTTCATTTCTTGTGTGAATAGCCGCTTGGTTCTTACAACTCTAGAACTTGCCACGACGATGCATTCCCGGTCCTTACCAACTTAAACCTGAGTAAGTAAATGATGGAGGCATTAGGACTAACCCTTTTTATTTCTACACCATTATTTTTCTTTTTTTTACCACCTACCCAAAAATCCCCCTAGTTAACCCCTTTGAGCCTAAACCTTTTCATTTCTTAACCCAAACCAAAAACCCTTTCACCCACCAAAACCTTTTTTTTTTACCCTTTGTTTTAATAACAAGCTCGGTTTTTCGTATGACTTTCAAAAAAATATGTTGATGATGAAGCAAAAGAAATAAACAAGCAAGTTCATTAAAAATAACTTTGTTTGAATTATGGCTTCATCAAAATAAAAAAAAATAAAAAATAAAAGGTTTTACGAAAACCGACGCTTTTTACGCTTTTCGCCCTTTTTCTACTAACCACTAACCCAACCACCTACCTTTAACCCAAGCCTAACCCTTCACCCGAAAGTTCTCTTGATATTTACAAAGGTATATAGTTAAAAAGGGGGAGGATTGATTGCTTGGCAAGCCTAAGGTAGGAGTAAGTTCCATGCCGCTCTCGAGTGATTCACTAAAATACATCTTCGGCCGAGTGTTGAGTGATCCCCTGTGAGGTATCTGAACTTGTATATAAATAGAATTTTAAAGAGGCATGTTATGCCCTAATAAGTAATTTATCTTATGAAAAGTTTTAAATAAATCATGACGAATAGGATTAAATGAGCTCAAATTAACAAAAGAAGCAAAAAGACAGCTAAATCTAACATAAATACAAGAAAAGGAACAAACGTGGCATGCCCGACCTCCCCGAAAGCATCTTCCCAAGCAAAACAAGAGAACAGAAGGCTGAACACGCCCCGTGCTCAATGAACACGGGGGTGTGCCCAAGTGTCAGCATAAAAGACAAAGATGTAGAAGCTTCCATCGCCCACCACGGGGCCGTGCCCAGCGGACACGGGGTCTTGGTCAACTATAAGATTCGCAGAATCCAAGCAAATCTTGATAGTACAGTTATGCTTCTGCACACGGGGTCATGCCCAGCGGACAAGGGGTCGTGGTAAACTAATGCAGACAAGAGCAATTAATGAAGACAGAGAAGAAGGATGGACACGGGGCCGTGCCCACTGGACACGGGGCCGTGCCCGAGCTACTGCTCAGGCTATAAATAGGGGTGCTTGGCTCATTTGCAAACCATCCCTTGGCACACCACCTCTCTCACACTTCATCCACCACCCACCACCATCACAACACCATCATCCACCACCATCATCCATTGTCCATCATTGAGTGTGTGAGTCGTCTCGGGATCCAAGATTGATCGTAAGAGTTCTTGACAATCAAAGGCCATGTTTGCCTAAGTCTCTTACATCACTTGGTGAAGACAAGTGTCTAGTGTAATACTTTTTATTTTTAATCTTTTCGCACTTTTTACTTGGTTATGTATTAATGACTTTAATAACTAGTTTCTTATGTTGAAGGTGTTTCTTCCTTATCGTTTGTCTGTGGTGACTTGGCATTATTTTACTGTCTATATAAAATAAAAGATTTTCACCATTCATATCTCCATGGTCTATATGGAGGTATGTTGGCTACCTGGTCGAGGGTTAAGGGAACAGTTTGGTAAGAGTCTTGCCTTGTTCAGTGTATAGATCCTGCAAGGACCTGGGTCAAATTTAGTAGGACCTCCTTCAACACCAACCGGTATTGGATGGCGGGGGTCCAAACTCTTTGATCCCCTCATATGTAAGCTACTATTAATACTTTAACCCGGCTACTTAGGATTTTATCCCTGCTGACTCAGACTACTTAGCCGAGGGTAACGTCACCTTCAAAAGAGGGGCCAACCATAATATGCATTAATAACTTAATTAATTATCTTTCAATAATCCGACCCTTTAGGATTGTATCCTTGCTGACTCAAACTACTGGGTTGAGGGTAACGTCACCTTCAAAAGAGGGGCCTACTACAATAACTAAGATAATATCTTAAATAGTGCAAAAGTGCGGAAATAATCAAAGGTTACACTAAACACGAGTCGGAGCCAAGTGATTCATCTTGTCTATCTGTTTTTCTTTTATTTTTATTTTTTCAGCATTTTAGTTAGTTTTTATTTTTCTAGTTTAAAACCTTTTTTTTTCTAAACTTTTGATTTGATTAGACGTTGAGGATAAACCGGTACTAAAAGCTCTTGTGTCCTTGGACGACCTCGGTATCTTACCAACACTATACTACACTCACGATGGGTGCACTTGCCCATATGTGTGTTTGGTGTTAGTAAAATATCGTGTTTTATAAATTTAAAACTTGACTAACGTGTAAAAAGGGCTTAAAAATATACTTAAAATTATACACCACTTTACGCACATCAGGGTGTTTTACTTGGGTGTTAGGAAGGGGTTAGTAAAAGGATGACATGTTTATGCTTAATTTATGTTGATCGCTTGTGCATTTGAAAATGGTTTTGATGGGTTGCTTGGAACAAGCAACGGTTAAGTGTGGGGATGTGACAGGTGTTCTATAGGACAACACTTAAGAGTGTTAAAATACAAGTTAATTCCCCATTTAATCATCTAATTGTTTTGAATTAGATGACTACAGTTGCTTATGTTTCAGGTGCGTTTGGAGCTTAAAAACAAAGAAAACGCTGCTTTGGATGGAATGGATTGGAGCGGGTCACACAAGGATGGGAAGAAGAAACAAAAGAGGAAACCCAGGGGCCCACCGCAAATTACGGTGGCTACCGTAATTTACGGTAGCCCCTGAATCTCCCCAGTTCCACCGTAAACCAGTAGAGAAGTAGCATAAGAAAATCAAGGCTACCGTAATTTATGGTAGGTACCGTAAATTACGGTAGAGCCAGACGAGAAAAGCGTAACTGCCCTATAATAAACCGTTTTCAAGTGTCTTTTCATGTGAATCATTGTTGGGAACGTTTCTGAGGAGTTCTTCGGTGAAATTTGGCTTTGGCAAGTGATTGGTAACATTTCTAAACAATTCGATTTGTATTTTGATTCATATGAACTTTACTTTTGTTGGAATGATGATTCACCAAGCTATGTCTGGCTAAACTTTTGGTGATCATCTTAGGTGAAGGTTTCGTATAAGTATGGTGTGTTTATCTTTATTTCTAGAATAATAAACCTGGTGGGTTTTGCTATGTTTATTATGATGCATGAATGTTTGTTTGTAATTTGTTAATTGATGTTTTGATCCTAGTCTAAATCGTACGTTCTTGGTGTCGTTAACAATCGAGATATCACGTGAAGGGTTAGGGTTGGATATTGATTAATTGGTCATCGGGTAACAACCTCGCATTAATATAATCCGAGTACTTCGTTCCCTTTTATCACAACAACCGTTTATGCATGAGTTATGTCAATGTAACTCTTTCTAGTTGATTTATGCACAATGGTTAATTGAAACTGGAACCTAGGATGGTCATTCTCTCCTAATCTGATTAACAACCAATTTTGATTTACAATTAGTCAATAATCTTAGTTTTAAAACCAAACAATCCAAATCCGTGAATTTATATTTCTGCATTTTAGTTTAATTTAGTTTATTGTTAAAGCTACATAGTGAAGATACATTCCACATACTCCCTGAGTTCGATACCCATTTACCACTATCTATTAGTTGTTTTTGGATTAAATTTGTGTGTGACTACGACAACACGTCAAATTTTGATGGGGGAAAATTTTGATGGTTTTAAAAAAAAATTAAATCAAGCGAAACATTGTAGGAATTTGAACACCTTGTGCTAGCTCGAATGACATACCGGCAACCCTTAGGTACCTTTTGTCTTGGTGAGAGTTGAAGCCACACTTGTAAATAAATAATGCTTATCTTTGATGAGAGTGGAAATGGGTGGGGGTGCATTAGAACTTGTGCTTAAAATACGGTTTGAGGCCTTAGTTAAACATGAATGTAGAAAGGATAAGGGCATTTAGGTAGCCTCGTCTTAGTGTGTGCGAGTGTGGGATTTGGGGGGTTGGACCTCATAAATTATATATATGAGCTTGGTATCGAGAGGGGCAGGGGTTTGGACATTTAGTTGCCCATTTTGTGCCTAAAGCCAATCATTTGTTAACCCTTACCTAGTTTCCCAAAAATTTACCCGATTTGATCCGGTCTTGTAGTAGTAGTAATTTGTTATAGTTATGTTTAGTTATGTTATGTTGGATGTTTATTAAATCGTAAAAAAAAATATGAGGTATAAGTTGTCTTGTATATAGTAGTTTATGTTTTGTTTTGTTTAAGTGTGTAATAACAAGACCGGGTTAAATTTTTCCCTAATACATATATATTTCCATTTCCTACCCGTATGCCTAGCCACGTTACAACCTTAAAGTCCCTTTGATTTGCATTCATTTTTTGACACTTGTTAGGTGGAGGACCGTTTTAGGTACAAGCATATAGTTGTGTAATCACCCGTTTGCCTTTTGTGTGTCTAGCTTATCTTTGCTAGTGCTTATTTGTAGCCGAGATGAGAGATTTAGTGAGGGGTGTGTTAATTGGGTGTTAGGAAGGGGTTAGTAGTAGGATGGCATGTTTATGCTTGATTTATGTTGATCGCTTGTGCATTTGAAAATGGTTTTGATGGGTTGCTTGGGACAAGCAACGGTTAAGTGTGGGGATGTGACGGGTGTTCTATAGGAAAACCCTTAAGAGTGTTAAAATACAAGTTAATTCCCCATTTAATCATTTTAGGTGCGTTTGGAGCTTAAAAACAAAGAAAACACTGCTTTGGATGGAATGGATTGGAGCGGGTCACACAAGGATTGGAAGAAGAAACAAAAGAGGAAACCCAGGGGCCCACCGTAAATTACGGTGGCTACGGTAATTGACGGTAGCCCCTGAATCTCCCCAGTTCCACCGTAAACCAATAGAGAAGTAGCGTAACAAAATCAAGGCTACCGTAATTTACGGTAGGTACCGTAAGTTACGGTAGAGCTAAACGAGAAAAGCGTAACTGCCCTATAATAAACCGTTTTCAAGTGTCTTCTCATGTGAATCATTGTATGTTTTTGACCTGTAACGCCCGTATTAATTTAATACGAATTTACTACTAAATACGCATTTAGTTTGCGTAAAATACGGGTTAACAAAAGTTGTTACGTTTAATATTCTTACACGATTAGAGTATTTAGGATTGACATCCCTACTAGTTTAAAACATACAAAAGAGACGACAAAAGTTACATGTTCACATTTAGTTAAAACAAATTATATTAACGCGGAAGCTTCAAAAGTGTTGTGTTCGGTTCTTTAACATATTGCTTGATTGCCATCCGGAGTATCGCCAACATTACCTAACATCAAAACCAACTTAAATGTTAGTTTTGACAACATATAAATAAGTATAATCAAGTTCCAATATCAAACAATGAAAATAAAAAAATTAAATTTCCAAAATCATGCCTCCCGCGTGTCGCGGAAGGCCACCTTTAACCTGTCGCGTGTCGCGACACCTGTCACGTGTCGCGACACCTGTCGCGTTTCGCGCCCCATATATGGGATTCTGTCGCGTGTCGCGGGGAAATAGGTTTTCCAGCAGGTCCAGTTCCTGGACTTGCATATTTGCCCAGCACTAAATTTTCCAACAATTTCAACTTTAAAAGTTCATAACTTTCTATCTAGACGTCCGTTTTAGGTGATTCTTTTTCCTACGCATCCATGATTAAATTACCAATGCATCTATCAAGATTATTATACCAAAATTTGGATGTAAGGGCTGAAAGTCTATAAATTCCTTATGTATTTATTTGACCCGTTTAGCTTTTGCGAGAATTTAACCACTAACAAATTTTTATGTCCGCAAGACGTATTTACCCAACATCCGGGGCTCATGATCACCGGCGTTTCATTACCCAATCTATGGTTTCACTCTCTTGTAATCCGTCATTTTCCAAACGCTATTCTAAACACACTTTTACTATTTACTCAACAATTATTCGACCCATTTGTTTGTTTAATGGAAACCACCATTTCAACACACCAAACTTATTCTAACCAATATTTGACTCGTTTATTTATCTAGTGATCTTCGTCACTTTATTTTCATTCCATACATGACTACTTTAACAATATTATCAACAAACAAATCTATTTTGACCCGTTTGGTTGTCGAGTGAGTTACATCACTTCATTGACACTCCAAACAAGCTTTAACCGTTTATTTTGTCCCGTTTGGTTTGTCGAGTGAACTTCATCACTTCATTGGCTTACCAAACTTGCATTTTACACTACAATTCCATTAATATTTCTAATACTATTATTTATGCATAATGTAACAAAACCGAAAGTTACGTACCTTTAGTGCTTTTCCTTCAAGCGCGTATCAACTCCGGCTCTTCCGCTTGAAGATTCAATTCCTTTGCCTATAGAGTTCAATCAACGACTTGTTTAGAACTCCTTTCATGTCATATAACGCATAATTCACAACATCATTCAAGTATGCGTTTTGTTCCGAATTTCAACATTTAGCCTTTCTTTTAGGCATTTCAACGAACACCTTTAGGGCATAATTTTACTAAACCAACAATCAAGTTTCATGACTAATTATTTAGCCAATTTTAAACATTTTTCTTAAGTTCATATATAAATTTTCACATCACATTCTGGATTTACTTCATGTAATTCAATTACACTCGTTACAACATCAAATCCCTAGTGTTCTTCATCATTCTTAAAAACCCATTAAACACCTAAGTAGTGATTATAAGTTTTATCAACATGCACACAATTTCAATAGTTTATTAACTAGGGTTTCTTTCTAATCATACATTCATTCTAATTTCACCCAAATAACTATCATTCAAGCTCAATATTTTTGAATTTCAAGTGTTCATCAAGAACTTGAGATAGAAGAAAATGGTGGAATTTGACATACGTTATGATCACGTCACTGAGGTGATCACTAATTCGTGCTTGGATTTCAATTTGGGTGTGATTTACCCTTCCAATTGCATGAATTTTAGCTTGTTAGGGTTTGAAGGTGAAGCTCCTGGCTTCTCTGGATATTTCGACCAGAACACACACTCAAGGTGTGTGTTTTGGTGTTTCATGTTTTATTTAATACAAACTTGTTTCAAGTTTGTCACACTTGGTCCCTATGCTTTACCCAAGTTGCATATAGTGTGTTTTAACCAAATTTTCTTATTATTACAAGACTTATATCTAACTAGGTTGAACATCCCTAGTTAACTTAGTGGGTTCGGGGAAATCATAACCCATTTTATTTTAAGTCCCGTTAACTCGGACCTCTTATGATTTTTTATTTACTCAAAAGCTTTTATTCTCTTTTTATTTAATACGAGGCTTATTTATTTAAATTCTAATAATTACCGGGTTAATATTTACCACCTACGGTATTTTACCCGTTCATTAATATTAACGTGGTTTGATTACTAAAACCCGTTTTTGGGGTGTTACAAGTCTCCCCTCCTTAAAGAGGTTTCGTCCCCGAAACCTTCTTTATGTAGTTCATTAATTTAGACCGAACGAACTTAGTTTCGTTTCTATGACATTCTTTCTTTCCGATATAAAGTTTTCATCCGTATTGACATGTGCGTCTTTTAGGTATATATCCTCATGGACCGTAACCTTTTACCATCTATTTGCTTTTCTTTTTCCCATTTTTTTTTGTTCCCTATTTGACCGAGTTGTCTTTTGACCACTCGGTTACTGAGTCCGTTAGCACGTTTACTTGACGCTAATCCAACATTGACGAACACTTTACATAGGTCATAACATTACTTTGACTATAAATGGTTTTACCGGCTAGACTGATTAGTAACCATTTTACCTCATACCTCGTCATTTGGGTATACTATTTTGCCGTCATCGGCACTTTGCGTGCTTATAATATCATATCTAGTAACTCACATTACAACGTGGTTGTATTCTATATCACTTTTTGCGTCCGTAATCACGTCACGTACTGTTTAGTTTTATGCGGCTTTTCACTATAAAAAAATCTTTCTTTTGTATGCATCGTCCCACACACATCGGCGTTAAGACCTATATTCTTTAGTAGTAACCATTTTCTAATTTCTCTCATAATAATTGTATTTGTTAATACGTTGTCTCTTACTAAAACTGAATTTTAGTTTAACGTTTTTTTTTTTTTTTTTTTTTTAGTTTTCACCTTTTTAAGGTGAGACCCCAATAGTTCATTTCTTTTTATTTGTGACCCAAGGGTCTTTTTGGTCCCGTAGACCTTATCATTTTCTTGTAATCCCGAAGGTTATGATGACCCCGTAGATTCATCTTTTACTCGTGTCATTATTAGAATGTATATCTACACATATAGTGTCAATGAACCCCTTGTTATGTTTGGAATCATTCACCCCCTTCTTCTTCTTCTTCTTCTTTTGTTTTTTTTTTTTTTTTTTTTTTTTTGAATTTTATTGACCTTGACTGTAGTCTAAGGCTACATTTGTTTTCATTCGGACTATTCTTCCGATTCTATGACTTCTTACGTCGTTTTCGCGTCGGTTTATCCCACTCATTCCGTTGTTTGGTTTATGCCCCTACTTCCTTTCACCCGTTACCCGGGTTCTTTATCTTAATGTTTTTAATACTTCGGTTTCATTGGTTTCCATTTTCCTTTCCGTAATCTTTTACGACCTATCACATGGATTCACTAATATTTCGCATTTTCACTATTCGGTTTGCGCTCACTTGAAATATCAAGTACTATACTTTATTTCAGCCCGTCCAACACTGAAATAGTTGAACATAACTATCGAAATTTCTTTTTTGCAGAATTTCATCGTCTTTTAGTCATAACTCTTAATCTGAGTCTTTTAACTTTTAATCTGCATCACCGTCTCTTTTATCAATGTCCCGAAGGTTCATTTCTTAGGCCTTGTTTGGTAAAACCATTGTTATCGTTATATGGCTCTTGGGGCTTACCCGTTTTCGTTCTAACACTTCTAATATGTTTATTTTACTAATCTTTTATTCAACTACACTTATCAATGTGATTATCGTTCTTCCTCATACGGGTTTGCTTAATAATATTTTACTTGGATGGTTACCCATACCCATGTTTCTAAATCCGCATTTGACGATACTTTCTTATTCGTAGTGGCAAATAATATGTATCGTTTATTTGGTTTTCCTTGAGGATATTTTCTGCCCAAGTCTTAATTTCTCATTCTTAGCCTCAGTCCATTGTCTATTTGCCCAACGTTATCTTAATGAAATTTTTAATACGTGTACCCGCAATACTCACCCCAATGGGCTTTCTCTCAACTCGTTAATCTTTCTTTCTTTGCCGTCATTATGGTGACTTATAGCCTTTACTTTATTCCGGGTTAAACGGCTTCTATAGCCTTTCCGATTTTCCATAGATTCTTTCGTGCATCTCCTCAGTCATGAGGGATACCGTATTGTCGCCAACTATGGTTGACATCATTCCATATAACAATAATGGAAATCCATTCATTTCATTTTTATTATTCCATGTCGTTGTATGGAATTTTTCTCACATCATTTATCAATATAACGATGTTCCTACATGTTTTATTTGGTTTGACTAAGTGTATAACCTTGTCCTTGCCATTCACTACTATTACAATTTTCCGGGTTCTGGTGTAATTACACTCCTTCCCAACACAATCATTTATTCATTTCGTTAAGTTCCCGGGTTCGAGTGTACGCACACTCCTTCCCATTATGACACTTGTCTTTCATTGCATTCCCGGGTTCGAGTGTACATGCACTCCTTCCCGTTGAAATATTTACCGAGATTACTTTTACCTCGGTTTCACATACTCGCCATTATTTAATTTTATATATATATATATATATATATATATATTTTACATAATTCATTCATTTCACTAATCATATATGCTCATATGCAACTATCGTCCATTATGTGAATTATTGCATTCTACTTATCTTATTGTAATTTATAACGTGTACCTGATTGATATTCGCCCTGATGTACTCCGTTGTCTCAAGTCATCACTTGATTTGAGTTCTTTGTTAGCATGTTCTTTGTCATGCTTCCGAACCTTCCTTCATTTAGATTATTTATCTCCCGTCATCTTCAGATGCGGTTATCATATCATTCAAACATTTCCAATTTATTATTAGTCTTGGTATTCAATGTTGGCCGTATTATTATACGTGGCATTTAAATATACTTATTTCATAAGTACTTATTTTGTAATCAATCTATGGTTAGGGTTTATACTACCTAATCAACTTTTATCAACACTAGACATCTCGAATCCGTAATGTTTATGTCACTATTAAACATTTCGTTCTATAACATATGCATCATTCGCTTTAGTTTAGTCAAGTTCACCACTTGGTTAAACCATTCATGTTTAGTGCACTTTCCGGGTTTGTGTGTGTTAACACGCTCTTCCCGTGCACATCAAATCAATTTCCTTTCTCTAGTATTCAAATAAAATTTACTAAATGACTAATTCTTACCGGATGTTTGATCAAGCTTGAACCGAACACTTTGTTGACAACCTTGAGCTCTGATTACCAACTTGTAACGCCCGTATTAATTTAATACGAATTTATTACTAAATACGCATTTAGTTTGCGTAAAATACGGGTTAACAAAAGTTGTTACGTTTAATATTCTTACACGATTAGAGTATTTAGGATTGACATCCCTACTAGTTTAAAACATATAAAAGTGACGACAAAAGTTACATGTTCACATTTAGTTAAAACAAATTATATTAACGCGGAAGCTTCAAAAGTGTTGTGTTCGGTTCTTTAACATATTGCTTGATCGCCATCTGGAGTATCGCCAACATTACCTAACATCAAAACCAACTTAAATGTTAGTTTTGACAACATATAAATAAGTATAATCAAGTTCCAATATCAAACAATGAAAATAAAAAATTAAATTTCCAAAATCATGCCTCCCGCGTGTCGCGGAAGGCGACCTTTAACCTGTCGCGTGTCGCGCCCCATATATGGGATTCTGTCGCGTGTCGCGGGGAAATAGGTTTTCCAGCGGGTTCAGTTCCTGGACCTGCATATTTGCCCAGCACTAAATTTTCCAACAATTTCAACTTTAAAAGTTCATAACTTTCTATCTAGACGTCCGTTTTAGGTGATTCTTTTTCCTACGCGTCCGTGATTAAATTACCAATGCATCTATCAAGATTATTATATCAAAATTTGGATGTAAGGGCTGAAAGTCTATAAATGCCTTATGTATTTATTTGACCCGTTTAGCTTTTGCGAGAATTTAACCACTAACAAATTTTTATGTCCGCAAGACGTATTTACCCAACATCCGGGGCTCATGATCACCGGCGTTTCATTACCCAATCTATGGTTTCACGCTCTTGTAATCCGTCATTTTCCAAACGCTATTCTAAACACACTTTTACTATTTACTCAACAATTATTCGACCCATTTGGTTGTTTAATGGAAACCACCATTTTACAACACACCAAACTTATTCTAACCGATATTTGACTCGTTTATTTATCTAGTGATCTTCGTCACTTTATTTTCATTCCATACATGACTACTTTAACAATATTATCAACAAACAAATCTATTTTGACCCGTTTGGTTGTCGAGTGAGTTACATCACTTCATTGACACTCTAAACATGCTTTAACCGTTTATTTTGTCCCGTTTGGTTTGTCGAGTGAACTTCATCACTTGATTGGCTTACCAAACTTGCATTTTACACTACAATTCCATTAATATTTCTAATACTATTATTTATGCATAATGTAACGAAACCGAAAGTTACGTACCTTTAGTGCTTTTCCTTCAAGCGCGTATCAACTCCGGCTTTTCCGCTTGAAGATTCAATTCCTTTGCCTATAGAGTTCAATCAACGACTTGTTTAGAACTCCTTTCATGTCATATAACGCATAATTCACAACATCATTCAAGTATGCGTTTTGTTCCGAATTTCAACATTTAGCCTTTCTTTTAGGCATGTCAACGAACACCTTTAGGGAATAATTTTACTAAACCAACAATCAAGTTTCATGACTAATTATTTAGCCAATTTTAAACATTTTTCTTAAGTTCATATATAAATTTTCACATCACATTCAGGATTTACTTCATGTAATTTAATTACACTCGTTACAACATCAAATCCCTAGTGTTCTTCGTCATTCTTAAAAACCCATTAAACACCTAAGTAGTGATTATGAGTTTTATCAACATGCACACAATTTCAATAGTTTATTAACTAGGGTTTGTTTCTAATCATACATTCATTCTAATTTCACCCAAATAACTATCATTCAAGCTCAATATTTTCGAATTTCAAGTGTTCATCAAGAACTTGAGATAGAAGAAAATGGTGGAATTTGACATACCTTATGATCACGTCACTGAGGTGATCACTAATTCGTGCTTGGATTTCAATTTGGGTGTGATTTACCCTTCCAATTGCTTGAATTTTAGCTTGTTAGGGTTTGAAGGTGAAGCTCCTGGCTTCTGTGGATGTTTCGACCAGAACACACACTCAAGGTGTGTGTTTTGGTGTTTCATGTTTTATTTAATACAAACTTGTTTCAAGTTTGTCACACTTGGTCCCTATGCTTTACCCAAGTTGCATATAGTGTGTTTTAACCAAATTTTCTTATTATTACAAGACTTATATCTAACTAGGTTGAACATCCCTAGTTAACTTAGTGGGTTCGGGGAAATCATAACCCATTTTATTTTAAGTCCCGTTAACTCGGACCTCTTATGAATTTTTATTTACTCAAAAGCTTTTATTCTCTTTTTATTTAATACGAGGTTTATTTATTTAAATTCTGATAATTACCGGGTTAATATTTACCACCTACGGTATTTTACCCGTTCATTAATATTAACGTGGTTTGATTACTAAAACCCGTTTTTGGGGTGTTACAGTTTCTGAGGAGTTTTGGGCAAAATTTGGCTTTGGCAAGTGATTGGGAACATTTCTAAACAATTCGTTTTGTATTTTGATTCATATGAACTTTAATTTTGTTGGAATGATGATTCATCAAGCTATGTCTGGCTAAACTTTTGGTTATCATCTTAGGTGAAGATTTCGTATAACTATGGTGTGTTTATCTTTATTTCTAGAATAATAAACTTGGTGTGTTTTGCTATGTTTATTATGATGCATGAATGTTTGTTTGTAATTTGTTAATTGATGTTTTGATCCTAGTCTAAATCATACGTTCTTGGTGTCGTTGACTATCGAGATATCACGGGAAGGGTTAGGGTTGGATATTGATTAATTGTTCATTGGGTAACAACCTCGCATTAATATAATCCGAGTACTTCGTTCCCTTTTATCACAACAACCGTTTATGCATGAGTTATGTCTATGTAACTCTTTCTAGTTGATTTATGCACAATGGTTAATTGAGACCCGAACCTAAGATGGTCATTCTCTCCTAATCTGAGTAACAACCAATTTTGATTTGCAATTAGTCAATAATCTTAGTTTTAAAACCAAACAATCCAAATCCGTGAATTTATATTTCTGCATTTTAGTTTAATTTAGCTTATTGTTAAAGCTACATAGTGAACATATATTCCACATACTCCCTGAGTTCGATACCCATTTACCACTATCTATTAGTTGTTTTTGGATTAAATTTGCGTGTGACTACGACAACACGTCACCTTGCTGGGGTGGTGCAGATGAGGTTGTCACAATGCACTGCTCTGCGGAAATAGGCTCGCATGATGTGTTTCGCATGGCACTAACACTGTGATGTGCATCTCTTCTCCTGAGTTCTTGTCGGCTTCCACTCGCTTGACCAGCCGACAGATGCGACAGTGTGCAAGTAAAGGTGGAGAGTCATAGTTCAAGGCGCATGCGGTTGTGTGTCCCAGTTGTGGTGTCTGGGCACACACCTGTGCGTACATAGCGGTGATTGCTACTTCCTGCTTCATAACCAAGAGGCAGGAGTTTCCCTCTCTAGAAGCAATATGTAAGCTGCGCAACGGGATCTAAGTGTTGGATGTTGTAGGATGAGTTTTGGTTCGCCCACGCAGCAGTGCCATGGTTGTTGGTGATCGTGCCAACATTGTACTCTGCATGTTCATACTCATTGTCATGGGTTTCGAGAGTGTGCAAGGTAGTCCCTATAGCCACAGTATTGGAGTTTGAACTGAATGGTGGGACCGCCGGAGGTTGATCAACCATATGAGCAAAGAGAAGAGAAAAAAGATGAAAGTTGTTGTAGCAATGGGATGACGCCAATGAAGAAACAAGCATACCAGAAGCCAGTTCTAATCCTCGGGGGAAAAAACCTAAGAGGTGGTCTCAACAGGGGGGGGGGGTATTCTTCTAATCTCTTCTTTGATCGACAAGGCTTGTAGTGATCTACAAAACAAAACATCGTAAGCTCATTAAGAGAAGGAAAGGTGTATGATTCTTTTAGTAACCACCATCCGGTGTAAGAATAAGTACTGTTCCTAGAGGAATAAAACAATGTGTGTGTGTTAAGAGTGAAAGAGTGAAAAATTGGATCCTTAAACTTGTGGTTAAAGGTTGATATTTATAGCCGAAGGGTTTGGAGAAGGAGATGGGTTGATGGACATTAGGCCAGACATCACCAATAAGGATATCGTCTTGGTTTCCTCTAACACAATAGGTAGTCTTTACAGAGGTGGAGGGACGTTGGTGCACTGTGAATGGTGCCACGTCGCCTGCCGAGTGTACTTGTTTTCGAGTATGGCATTAGTTGTAAGTGGAGATTATGGACCAGTGAACGGCGCATGCTGATTGGCTACATATCACTATCCTTTTGTATTGTTTGTCTTCTGCACGATTGTTCATCGTGGGAATCAGTTGGGCAGAGCCTGGCGCACGCTAATTGACTACAAGCTTCATGAGTTGTCAAGGTTGCACGTTTGTAGATTGATCCCACGACCCTGGAACATGCTGAGTGTTTTTGGGATTAAGTGTGAGTATGGTCCTACGCACGGATGGCTTACGCGGCATTTGAGATTGTACCCCCTTCAATATGTTACAAGAAGATCAAGCGATAATCAAACATCAATACCGTTATGTCTTTTAATATTGATAGTGGGAATACCCGCGCATTGCATTGGGTGCATCAGTTTTGTAACCTCATAGTTGTTGTTGGGGTTTGCTAATAAAAGACTCGCGCGATGCGACAACGACAACAACTTACAGCTCAGTACTTGTTTCTTGTATGGTCATTACCTGTTAGAGAAATTGTCATTTTCCCCTTAAAAGGTTTTCAACTTTTAATGTAGTAACATTGTACAACGAATATTGTATGTAAGCTAACTATGGTTTACTAATGTGGCATTTAGATATATCAAATAGTTTTCTTTTTGAATGATAATGCTTACTCTCTCCTAGTTTACACCATATCTAATCTGAAACTACTCCTTGCTTGGGATTGAACCCAATAAATTCCATATAGTAGTTCGTCTTGGACCAGATTAAGAACCGTTCTCAACAGTTTGTGTAGCCATAAATCCTATGGTATTCATTGAAATTTGTTGACTTTGTATACCATCCCATTGTAAATAAATGATCATATCATAGATCCATTGTGGTCTTGAAATTATATAATAATGGAAACGACAACCCTATTCGCCATATTTATATCTTGTTTACTTGTAAGTTTTACTGGGTACGCCTTGTATACCGCTTTTGGGCAACCTTCTCAACAACTAAGAGATCCATTCAAGGAACACGATGCTTTTGCCTTGTATACCGTTATTGACATTGGTTACAAGATGCTTTTGCCTCTTTTCATTTCCCTTGGATTCTATAATAATATTAAAAAAAAAATACAATGAAAACTCGTAAAACATTTTTACATTATAAAAAGTCAACACAACCCATTGACGGGTACAAACTCGCTTAGATGTATGACTTACATAGAAGAATGAAACATCAGCTAGAAACCGGTATTAGAGATGCACAACTTTAATAAAAATTTAAAGATGTGAACTTGTATATAACTTAAAAATGAATAAGAAGCTATCATAAAGTTTGTATCTCATGATCTTGGTTTTATAAAGCGCAAGGCAATAGCCTAATGTGCGTGAGGTGTTACTCTATGTTATAGCCAGAAAAAATAAACCGGTCATAATTTATTATCCTTTTGTCGTTTTTTACATATCAGGCTGCCCCAAACCCTATATTAACACACATGCGCAAAAAAGCAATGCCTCCACACCCTGAGTGATTTTTCTACTCGCATTGTGATTCACAGTTTATGTGCGGCTGTGCGCCTTTTAAATCAAGCTCATGATCGTACGATTTGGTTTTAGATGATCTGAAAATGTGTTGCTATTAAACAATATGAAAGGCACTCCATATCTAGATGCCTCAGATACCTTGTAATCCGCTCGTATCGCTATAAATGCTTCCACAAACTACAAAGAATAACATCATTGTTTGAGATTTTATAACTGTCAAGACGAGGGCTCCTATATTTGTGCAAATCACAGCATATAATCAAATCAGCACTGCAGCATTTGACTGGTAAAGAAGGATCCCTAACTCAAATCAGCACTGCAGCATTTGACAATGTAGCAATCTGAACCCGACTCCATAAAACCCACCCGATCAAATGGTTAAAAACCCACCTAAAAAACAATGAAACACACCTTGGCCGGAGCAGCTTTTGCAGATGTGCTTGTTATAAGGAGTTTTTTGCTGAACTAGTGTTGTTTTCAAAGAGATGATCACAAGTAATGCCGGTTTCAAAAATATTTCACAACTAATGCTCTAGCCATTATAAATGGCGAAAATTTTAGGCCCTAACTATCTGCACACCCAGTTTGCCTATCTGCACACTTAGGGTTTACCTACGCAGCGTATTGGTCAATACGCAGCGTATAGGGTTAACCCTATATGCTGCGTATTGACCTATACTCAGCGTATATAAACCATGGATCTCAGTGCCTAATAACCAATCATTGCACAGAAAACAAGGTTTATATACGCTGCGCATAGCTCTCTACGCAACGTATATAAACCATTAGACTTTTTTGGGTCATTTTGGTAGGTTTGAGGGATCATTTTTTCACAAAGTTTATATACGCTGCGTATTGACCAATACTCAGCGTATATAAAGGTCTGAAAATGTCATTTATACCCTTGTATTGAGGCTATACGACGCCAAATACAAGGGTAGTTGTGTCATTTTTGTCTTATATGCTGCGTAGTGATCTATAAGGAGCGTATATAAACCTCCATTTTTGTATTTTTTTTTTGTGTATTCCTTTGTTTATTTATAAAAAAAAGGAAAATAACACCCGATACGATACTATACGATACGATATAACACCCGTATAGGCCTATAGGTGTGATTTAGGTCCCGTATTGATCTCGTATAAGCCTATAAGTGTGATATCGTATCGTATAGGTGTAGTATAGGTCACGTATTGACCTCGTATAAGCCTATAAGTGTGATATCGTATCGTATAGCATAGTATATGTCCCGTATTGACGTCGTTTAAGCCTATAAGTGTGATATCGTATCGTATAACGTAGTATAGGTCAAGTATTGACCTCGTATAAGCCTATAAGTGTGATATCGTATCGTATAGCGTCGTATAGGTCACGTATTGACCTCGTATAAGCCTATAAGTGTGATATCGTATCGTATAGGTGTGGTTTAGGTCACGTATTAACCTCGTATAAGCCTATAAGTGTGATATCGTATCGTATAGATGTGGTTTAGGTCCCGTCTAATCCTATATGCATATACAAGACCTATAGGAAACCTATACGAGACTTATACTACACTACACTATACGATACGATACGATACTATACTATACTATACAATAACACCCGTATAGGCCTCTATACGAGACTTATATACTATACACTATACGATACGATATGATGCAATACGATACGATACGATGCAATACGATAAGATAATTTAATTTAAACGATAACAATATAATATATTTGTATTATTTACGAATAATATTGTTTTTTAATAAATAATTTTCTTTTTTTTTATAAATAACAAAGGAATACGATAATTTAATTTAAACGATAACAAAACAATATATTTGTATTATTTACCAATAATATTGTTTTTTTATAAATAATTTTCTTTTTTAATTTTTATAATTCATAATATTTATATTATTTTTTATTTTTATAATTTATATTTGTATTACTTACCAATAATATTGTTTTTTTATAAATAATTTTCTTTTTTTTATAAATAAACAAAGGAATACACAATAAAAAATACAAAAATTGAGCTTTATATACGCTCCTTAGAGGTCCCTACGCAGCCTATGAGACCAAAATGACACAACTACCCTTGTATTTGGCTTCGTATAGCCTCAACACAAGGGTATAAAAGACATTTTCAGACCTTTATATACGCTGCTTAGAGGTCAATACGCAGCGTATAGAAAGGGTGGTAAAATTATTTTTAACCCCAAACCTGTGGTAAAATTATCTTTTTAACCCTTATAGTGTATATATGCTACGTATTGACCAATACTCAGCGTATATAAAGGTCTGAAAATGTCATTTTTACCCTTGTATTGAGGCTATACGAAGCCAAATACAAGGGTAGTTGTGTCATTTTTGTCTTATATGCTGCGTAGTGATCTATAAGGAGCGTATATAAACCTCCATTTTTTGTATTTTTTTTTTTTGTGTATTCCTTTGTTTATTTATAAAAAAAAGGAAAATAACACCCGATACGATACTATACGATACGATATAACACCCGTATAGGCCTATAGGTGTGATTTAGGTCCCGTATTGATCTCGTATAAGCCTATAAGTGTGATATCGTATAGGTGTAGTATAGGTCACGTATTGACCTCGTATAAGACTATAAGTGTGATATCGTATCGTATAGCATAGTAAATGTCCCGTATTGACCTCGTATAAGACTATAAGTGTGATATCGTATCGTATAGCATAGTATATGTCCCGTATTGACCTCGTATAAGCCTATAAGTGTGATATCGTATCGTATAGCGTAGTATATGTCCGGTATAGGCCTATAAGTGTGATATCGTATCGTATAGGTGTAGTATAGGTCACGTATTGACCTCGTATAAGCCTATAAGTGTGATATCGTATCGTATAGCATAGTATATGTCCCGTATTGACGTCGTATAAGCCTATAAGTGTGATATCGTATCGTATAACGTAGTATAGGTTAAGTATTGACCTCGTATAAGCCTATAAGTGTGATATCGTATCGTATAGCGTCGTATAGGTCACGTATTGACCTCGTATAAGCCTATAAGTGTGATATCGTATCGTATAGGTGTGGTTTAGGTCACGTATTAACCTCGTATAAGCCTATAAGTGTGATATCGTATCGTATAGGTGTGGTTTAGGTCCCGTCTAATCCTATATGCATATACAAGACCTATAGGAAACCTATACGAGACTTATACTACACTATACGATACGATACGATACGATACTATACTATACTATACAATAACACCCGTATAGGCCTCTATACGAGACTTATATACTATACACTATACGATACGATATGATGCAATACGATACGATACAATGCAATACGATAAGATAATTTAATTTAAACGATAACAATATAATATATTTGTATTATTTACGAATAATATTGTTTTTTAATAAATAATTTTCTTTTTTTTTATAAATAAACAAAGGAATACGATAATTTAATTTAAACGATAACAAAACAATATATTTGTATTATTTACCAATAATATTGTTTTTTTATAAATAATTTTCTTTTTTAATTTTTATAATTCATAATATTTATATTATTTTTTATTTTTATAATTTATATTTGTATTATTTACCAATAATATTGTTTTTTTATAAATAATTTTCTTTTTTTTTTAAATAAACAAAGGAATACACAATAAAAAATACAAAAATGGAGCTTTATATACGCTCCTTAGAGGTCCCTACGCAGCCTATGAGACCAAAATGACACAACTACCCTTGTATTTGGCTTCGTATAGCCTCAACACAAGGGTATAAAAGAAATTTTCAGACCTTTATATACGCTGCTTAGAGGTCAATACGCAGCGTATATAAAGGGTGGTAAAATTATTTTTAACCCCAAACCTATGGTAAAATTATCTTTTTAACCCTTATAGTGTATATATGTTGCGTATTGACCAATACTCAGCGTATATAAAGGTCTGAAAATGTCATTTTTACCCTTGTATTGAGGCTATACGAAGCCAAATACAAGCGTAGTTGTGTCATTTTTGTCTTATATGCTGCGTAGTGATCTATAAGGAGCGTATATAAACCTCCATTTTTGTATTTTTTTTTTTTGTGTATTCCTTTGTTTATTTATAAAAAAAAGGAAAATAACACCCGATAGGATACTATACGATACGATATAACACCCGTATAGGCCTATAGGTGTGATTTAGGTCCCGTATTGATCTCGTATAAGCCTATAAGTGTGATATCGTATCGTATAGGTGTAGTATAGGTCACGTATTGACCTCGTATAAGACTATAAGTGTGATATCGTATCGTATAGCATAGTAAATGTCCCGTATTGACCTCGTATAAGACTATAAGTGTGATATCGTATCGTATAGCATAGTATATGTCCCGTATTGACCTCGTATAAGCCTATAAGTGTGATATCGTATCGTATAGCGTAGTATATGTCCCGTATAGGCCTATAAGTGTGATATCGTATCGTATAGGTGTAGTATAGGTCACGTATTGACCTCGTATAAGCCTATAAGTGTGATATCGTATCGTATAGCATAGTATATGTCCCGTATTGACGTCGTATAAGCCTATAAGTGTGATATCGTATCGTATAACGTAGTATAGGTTAAGTATTGACCTCGTATAAGCCTATAAGTGTGATATCGTATCGTATAGCGTCGTATAGGTCACGTATTGACCTCGTATAAGCCTATAAGTGTGATATCGTATCGTATAGGTGTGGTTTAGGTCACGTATTAACCTCGTATAAGCCTATAAGTGTGATATCGTATCGTATAGGTGTGGTTTAGGTCCCGTCTAATCCTATATGCATATACAAGACCTATAGGAAACCTATACGAGACTTATACTACACTATACGATACGATACGATACGATACTATACTATACTATACAATAACACCCGTATAGGCCTCTATACGAGACTTATATACTATACATTATACGATACGATATGATGCAATACGATACGATACGATGCAATACGATAAGATAATTTAATTTAAACGATAACAATATAATATATTTGTATTATTTACGAATAATATTGTTTTTTAATAAATAATTTTCTTTTTTTTATAAATAAACAAAGGAATACGATAATTTAATTTAAACGATAACAAAACAATATATTTGTATTATTTACCAATAATATTGTTTTTTATAAATAATTTTCTTTTTTAATTTTTATAATTCATAATATTTATATTATTTTTTATTTTTATAATTTATGTTTGTATTATTTACCAATAATATTGTTTTTTTATAAATAATTTTCTTTTTTTTTTAAATAAACAAAGGAATACACAATAAAAAAATACAAAAATGGAGCTTTATATACGCTCCTTAGAGGTCCCTACGCAGCCTATATGACGCTTGTTTTCTATGCAATGATTGGTTATCAGGCACTGAGATCCATGGTTTATCTACGCAGCGTATTGGTCAATACGCAGCGTAGAGGGTTAACCCTATACGCTGCGTATTGACCAATACGCTGCGTAGATAAACCCTAATTTTGCTAGGGTTTGGTGTGCCAATAGGCACTTTAGTGTGCCAATAGGCACACCCAAATTTTAAGGTCCTAAACTTGTGTAAGGGAATAACCAGAATGTGTAAGACCCAATCATTATGTAAGTACCTATTCGCCATTGGTAATGGCGAATTCTGCAATTTCTGTACATGTAGCCATTACAAATGGCGAAAACATAAGAATCTGCAAATATAGCCATTATAAATGGCGAAAAGTTAAACGGGTTGTAATATCAACAATAATCAACAACCAAGTCTCCAAATTTTCAAAACAATAGGCAAACTTCATCCATCATCCACCCCTTAACATCTCCCGGAGTTCCATTTTCCGGCAGATTCCGTCAACCCAAATGCCAGGTAACAATGGCGTTCAAGAAAGATGGTTCAAGTGGGAAGATGGTGGACGACAACATGATCGTTTTGAGAGAAAGGATTCGGAAGATGAAGATTGATGGCGATGAGGATCGGCTGCCCGATAACTGGATGGAGTTGGAGAAGACTTACACTTATAGCGGTGGATACCATTCTGATGTTTATGAAGCGATCACGGTTTTACAGCGGTTTTTGATGGAGACCAGGCCTAGCGTGGCGATGGGGCTGGTGGTGATTGTCGCATTTGGCGGTTGCGTGGCGGGTGCGATGGTTCTCCAGTGGTTGATAAACTTGGCTCTGGGATATTTGAACAATTGACAAGCTTGTTCAGGCGAAATAAACCTTTTTAAAATATTCTGCGAACCAAAATATCCCAAATGTTTTAAGCAGTAAACCGGACAATGTAACAGTGTTGTATATTTTATCTTCTGTAATTAATTAATTTATTTGTTAAAGCAACTTAACTGTATTAAATAATGTTGTTGTACATTAAGTAAAGGATAAATTACACTTTTCGTCCTTTATGTTTATACCGGATTGCAATAGATAGCCTTTAACTTCAATAATTACAGCCACGGTCCTTTATTTGGAAAACACATTACACCATACGTCCTTTAACACTAACAATGTTAAAATTTTAGGTTAAGTCTATTCACACGAGGGTAGTTTTGTAATTTTACCTATTTACTTATAAAAATATATTAAATAAAGAGTGAAAAAACAAGAAAATATATTTATTTATATTTGTAAACCAAAATTCACAAAGTCTCAACCGTCTCTCTCTCTCTCTCTCTCTCTAAAACCCTGCTTCTCACCACCACCAGTCCTACCGTCAACCACCACCTAAAGCCTCGCCACAACCACTCCGGCCATCACTCACTCTAAACACTCCCTCATTCCTGCAACCCCATTGCCCCATCTCGAATCTGTTTTAGCAGATCTGCAATCGATTAGCCGGATCTAGGGTTTAGGTAGATAGAGAGATGAAGGTGCGACTCCCGAATCTGGTGGTGGGTGGCGAAGTGGCTACGATGGTGAAGTACAGAGAGAAAGATGGAGACGCAGGTACAGTCTGATTCTATTTTCTCTCGCCATTTGAGTGAAAAAAATCAATTGTGCGTGTTTAAAGAGAAAGATTCTGTTTTGAGAAGTAGAAAATCATTTGTTGCTCTTTTTCTCTCCCTCTCTAAACATCACAGATTCGTTGTTTGGTGATGGTAGTTACTAGAAATGGTGGAGATTTCTGGTGGTGGTGGGTGTGGACTTAACCCAAGACTTGACGATGGTGCGTAATGGTGGAGGATGGGGTTTTCAGATTTAGAGATTGTGATGATGGTTGTTGGTGGTATTTGTGATTTGAAATCCACAGGTTTCATGTTTTCTTTTACTGATGCTTTCGATGGGATACCCTAACTGTATATGTTAAGTTAGGGGATTTTGATTTGGTTGGGGAAGAGGTTTAGAGAGAGAGAGAAAGTGTGTGTGTTAAATTTCTGGTATACGTCGGTGGTGGTGGTGTGGTTCGAGTCGGTGGTGGGGGCTGGGATACGACGGTGATGGTGGTAGAGGTTGGTGAGGGGGGGTTGAAGAGAGGAAGAAGCTGACCAGAATTAACTGGATTTATGTGCATACATATATAATTTTTTTTCTTTTTTTAAATAAATGAGTGAAATTACCAATATGCCCTCATATGCAAGTCACATGACTAGATTTAACTAAAAAATTTAACCTTGTTAGTGTTAAAGGACGTAGGGTGTAACGTGTTTTCCAAATAAAGGACCGTGGCTGTAATTATTGAAGTTAAAGGCTATCCATTGCAATCCGGTATAAACATAAAGGACGAAAAGTGTAATTTATCCTTAAGTAAATGTTTTTTAAATGAGATATAAGATAAGATAAAAAATGATGTCTTTTTATGAAGTATAAATCAATGCAAAGTTGCTACTTTTCGCCATTTTAAATGGCTTATGCGCAGAAAAATGGCAGAATTCGCCATTTGTAATGGAACATGTGCAGGATTCTTCAACTTTTCGCCATTTATAATGGCATAAGTGCAGAATTTGCAGGATTTCACCATTTACATTGGCATAAGTGCAGAATTTGCAGGTTTTCACCATTTACAATGGCTTTTTGTCAAGTTTTCGCCATTTGAAATGGCTTTTGTACCATTACCCAATCATTGGTCTCTTACACATTCTTATCATCGAAGGTATTATTGTGCATCAAAACGTAAATATCTTTTTTCATATCGTTGTTCCCCAGTATAGGGGCATTAGAGTACTTCAACAAACAATATTCATAATATATTACAGCTTCTGTTTGGTTAGGACAAACAAGTCTTAACCGAAAAATAGACTCCCGCAAACAACTTTGACACATGTTAAGATTCACGTCGCCCCGGCAAAGGCTGATAGCATTGGCTGTATTGATTCCCATACCCGCTGAAGAGTTAAAATAACCATAGACGGAGTTGTTATCGGTTAGAGAAGACAGAGCGAGATCAAGGTTTTTACTGTAGTTGCTATGGGGAGTGTAAGTGCTGTTGGGACTAATCTTGTCATAACTCAAAAGTTGAAGGGTGCTAAATGGTTAAGTTTATTTTTGGTGGAAGATTAATTATTTATGCTAGTTTTATTTTATTATTATTTAGGTTTCCTAATTCTAGTCTAGGTATGTTTCTTGGGCATCAAGGTTGTTTAGTATAAATAGATGGTTAGGGTTATTGTATTAGTGTGCTTTTATTGATAAATAATACAAAGAGTCGAACCAGTTCGTTCATCCGGTGTTTGTGTGTTCGATCAAGGGTCTGGTTTCCAACAATTGGTATCAGAGCTTAGAGCTTGATGCCTGCGGTTTTGAGAGTCGTTTTCAACAATGGCGTCTCTGAGAATTCACGTACCCTGTTCGAGCTCGAAAAATGTACCCGTATGCTTTAACGATAAACAATATATTATAAAACATAAAAATGTATTGGGTTGGGCCTAATAAATCCAATGTTAAGTTGGGTAATTATTGTTGTTTGGTATAGAGAATAATCTTTGATTTGGGTTTGAATTGTATTGAGAAATTGTATTGTGCTTAAAAATGGATTACATAGAGATGGGTATATATAGAACATCATATTACACTCTAGCCTCTATACTATCTTTTTCCTCTTTCCGACACTCCCCCTCAAGTTGAGTAGTGGGGTCACCAATACTTAACTTGCTCAAACAGCTACTAAAAGCGTTTCCGTTGACTGCTTTTGTGAGAATATCTGCGAGTTGTTCTTTTGTTGATATATATGGGAGCTCTATGATTATTTCCTCCGGTTTTTCCTTGATGAAATGTCGATCCACCTCCACATGTTTGGTTCGCTCGTGCTGAACTGGGTTTTCTGATATTTGAATTGCAGCTGTATTGTCGCACATAATTTTACTGGGTATCGCCCTTTGGGAGAAACCAATTTCTTCTAGGAGCTTCCTGATCCAAAGAACTTCACTTAGCCCTCGAGCTATGCCTCTGAACTCAGCTTCTGCACTCGACAGAGCGACCACCTTCTGTTTCTTACTTCTACAGGTGACAAGGTTTCCACCAACCAAGGAGAAGTACCCTGACGTTGACCTTCGGTTTCCCTTATCTCCTGCCCAGTCGGCGTCCGTGTAGCTCAACATTTAAATATCCACTTGCTTTGAACAACACTCCATGGCCTGCGGTACCCTTTAGATACCTTAGAATTCTCTTAGCAGCTTCCATGTGGGCAACTTGCGGTTGGTGCATAAACTGACTTACCACTCCAACAGCATAAGCTATATCAGGACGAATATGGGAGAGATAAATTAACTTGCCCACGAGCCGTTGATATCTTTCTTTGTCTGCGAGCTTTCCATCGAGTTCCATGTGAAGATTGTGGTTCACCGCCATTGGCGTATCTGCTGGTTTAGAATCAATCAACCCAGTTTCCGCCAAGAGATCAAGAACATACTTCTTTTGGCAGATGAAAATCCCCTGTTTAGACCTGAGAACTTCTATTCCAAGGAAATACTTGAGATTCCCAAGGTCTTTCATTTCAAACTTTGAAAACAAATTTCTCTTCAGCTGTGCTATTTCTTCTACATCATCTCCAGTGATAATCATGTCGTCCACATATATGACGAAGCAAGTTACGAGGCCGTTCCTCCTTTTGAGGAACAAGGTATGATCAGCATTACTTTGGTGATACCCGTATTCTTTCATGGCCAAGGTGAACTTTCCAAACCATGCCCGAGGAGACTGTTTTAGCCCGTATAGAGATTTCTTCAACCTACAAACTTCCCCATCTTTAAAACCCCCTGAAAAACCTGGAGGTGCTTCCATGTAAACTTCTTCAGTTAGGTCTCCATGAAGAAATGCATTTGTAACATCAAATTGATAAAGGGGCCAATCCTTATTAGCTGCCACGGAAAAGAGAACTCTTATGGTATCCATTTTTGCAACCGGAGAAAATGTCTCAGAGTAATCGATCCCATACGTCTGAGTGTACCCTTTGGCTACAAGCCGAGCTTTGTATCTTCCAATAGAGCCATCTGGTTTATATTTAATCGAATACACCCACCGGCATCCAACAGTTTTCTTTCCTTTAGGAAGAATGCACTTCTCCCATGTGTTGTTTTTCATAAGAGCACGCATCTCCACTTCCATTGCTTCTTCCCAGTTCTTCTTACCTTGAGCTTCCTTTACGGAATTAGGTATTTGTTCAGTGTATAGAGAAGTAACAAATGCTTTCGCACTGTTAGATAAGTTCCCGTTGACCATATTAGCTATAGGATATCTTGAATTTCTGGTCTCCATCTCTGGGGAGTACCGTTTTGGAGGAACCCCTCTATTGGCTCTAGGTGGAAGAGAGTATCTTCCGGTAGTCTCTGCTGCAACGGGTTCTACATGTTCAACAACTGGTTCAACCTGTTCAACAACTGGTTCAACCTGTTCAACAACTGGATCAACATGTTCTGTAGTTGCCGGTTCTATGTGTTCCCCTGTTCTCTCATAGTTATAAGACGTAGAACATTCAGGGTTCTCAGTATTTCTTACCTCAGGCATCACGTTGGATGTTCTTCAGTGGTACTGTGCTCCGCGGATTGTGTGTCTGTGTTTGAAGGACTCGTAGTACTGTGATAGTTTTCTGTTGTGACTGCTTCAGATGAGGGAATTTGGGTTAACCAGCTCAGAGTGTCTATACTGTCATTCTCCCCCTGACCACTGAGTTGGGTGTTATAAAAGTATTTTGTTTCAAGAAAGTCAACATTCATTGTGGTAAACATTTGACGAGTTGTTGGATTATAACATCGGTAACCTATTTGATCGATCCCATAGCCGACAAATACGCATTTTTCAGCACATGGGCCAAGCTTGTTTCGATTGGTTTTGGGTATATGAACAAATGCGGTACACCCGAAGATTCGAGGTTCAAGTGTAAGAGGATGAGGAATACTGGCAGACTTAGACAGACAATCTAAGGGAGTCTTAAATTTAAGAGCTTTTGTGGGAAGCCGATTCAGCAGATACACGGAGGTTGCAACTGCCTCCGGCCAGAAAGATTTATGGACCTGAGATTCGATCAAAAGGGCTCGAGTCATTTCAAGAATAATACGGTTTTTCCGTTCGGAAACACCGTTTTGTTCGGGGGTATGAGCACAAGAGGTTTGATGAATTAATCCTTTGGTTTTAAAGAAATGTTTCATAGATGTATTGACAAATTCCCCCCCATTGTCGGATCGAAGGATTTGAATTTGAGTTTGAAATTGAGTTTGAATCATAGCAAAAAACATGACAATTTTTTCGTACACTTCAGCTTTATTTTTTAAGAAATATATCCATGTCATGCGAGTGCAATCATCCACGAATAGTATAAAGTACCGAAGACCCTGCCCCCCATCACAGGAGCAGGATCCCACACATCGGAATGGATAAGTGAGAAAGGTGAGGCCACTTTCGTATTGCTAGGTTTGAACGATTGTCGATGGCTTTTAGCGCGAAGACAGGTTTCACAATCTATTTTCCCATTTGAAGGGAAGAGTTTTGGAAACAAAAGGTGCGAATAACCATGGGATGGATGTCCCAAACGTCTATGCCATAGCCAGGCTTCCCGGTTATCAGTTCCATGAGCCAACATCACAGTACCCTGTTGAGCCACTTCATCAACATAGTACAATCCTTGGCGCTCAGTACCACGTCCAATAATCACACCCATCCTGATATCCTGTAGAAGGCAGAAAGTAGGATGCATTAGTACTGTGTAATTTAGCTCTTTGGTAATATGGCTAATTGAGAGTAGTTTGTGCGATAATGATGGAACATAAAGACAGTTTGATAATTTCATAGTTGGTGAAATTTCAATTGTTCCTCCTCCTTTCACTTGCATCATTCCATTGTTAGCAGTATGGATTTGAGTTTTTTGAGTATTGGACATTGATCGTATGTCTGATGGTTCAAACGTCATGGTGTCAGTGGCACCAGAATCGAAAATCCAAGCACTGTTCCTACTATGATTGATTTCCATTTTTTTTTTTTTTTGATTTTTTTTTTTGGTAAACAAGTTGTCACTACGGAGAAGACAGCAGACCAGCGTATTAAATAAATATGCCGGACACTTGAACTCGCGTTCAAGATTTATCAATCACGCCGTGAACAAATATGTTGGGCAACTTAAATCCGCCAGAATAACAACGCCAGAGAAAACGTTATCTTACCGGCGTATTTATCAAATACGCCGGGCAACTTGAACTCACGTTCAAGATTTAGGGTATCCCAGAACAAATCCGCTATCGCTAACTGATGAGCAGCTTCAACAAATCTTTCCAGTTTGTCAACAAATACGCTAAACAAATCCTCAACAAATATGTCGGTGGGTTTAGGGGTTTTTTTGGGTTTTGTGCGGCTGAATGATGACAAATAGGTTGAAAAATTGGATAAATACAAGCCACTGATGTTGGTCGGCCACTTGCACTTTATATCAAATATTGTTTGAAAACAATTTTCCAAGCAATATTAGTGTTTTATGAGGAACCAAGAACTTATTTCAAAGGAAAACAAGCCGAGAGTTTATTTCAAACGAAAAAAAAATAATAATAACAAACGGGAAACAGACGCAAACGAGGGCAGAGACAATGGAGCGGATTGAAGATGAGGATGTTCTGTTTTGCGGTCAAAGGTAGGGTTTAAAGCGGCGGCGGCAGTGGAGTTTTGGAGTTTGATCAGATTTTTTTCTTTTTTTTTTTGGGTTCGATTTTGGTTTTGGGTTTTTCCTGGTTTGATTTTGGTTGAGATAGATTGTAGATGAAGAACAAAGTATTCACGAATCAGAAACACTACTCTGATACCATGTTGTTTGGTATAGAGAATAATCTTTGCTTTGGGTTTGAATTGTATTGAGAAATTGTATTGTGCTTAAAAATGGATTACATAGAGATGGGTATATATAGAACACCATATTACACTCTAGCCCCTATACTATCGTTTTCCTCTTTCCGACAATTATAAAGCATAAAAATGCATTTGATAACGGGCCTTTATATTGGATTTGGTATGTGTGTACAAAATTTTTTTTAAGAAAAATAACATATATATCGATTTTTTTTTTAAATCTCGTGCCCCTCGAAATCATGGGCCTTGTGCGGAATTCCTCCCCGCACACCATAAGAGCCGCCCATGGTTTTCAAGAAGGAGAGCCGCCCCTCACGGGGTTGCAGCGGTGGTGAACCGGTGGTGCTTGAAAACGAAAAAAGGAAAAAACAGACATCAGCAGTAATTCCGTGGAGGGATGCAGCTTAGTTGTGATATTGGCAATTAAATATTTAGAAAAGGTGGAACCACATGTGGTTCAATAAAAAATAGAAGAAAGAAAGGATATGCATTTTTTTTGTAGGTCGGTGGTTATATTGGTTTGTTTGTAGTTCAATAAAAAAAAAAAAAAAAAAGGATATGCATTTTTTTTGTAGGTCGGAGGTTATATTGGTTTGTTTGTAGTGCATGGTGTGAACTACATGCAAATCAAGTGGAATTAATTTGGGTTGATAAAATTAATATTTGAACGGAAGCCGATGGAGTGGCTAGTTAAAGAGTTAATTTAGTATGTTCATAAAGTGGGTTGCGAAGTGTTTTACGCGAGCGACATCCTATGATTCAAGCCCAGTTTCAATGGTGATTCGGGTGTCATGAGCGAGTGGTGCGAACAAACACCGATTAAGGGGGTGATTGTTGGCTTTATTTGGGTTTGTTCGTGGATCGCAGATCGGCGGTTTCGAGGGTTTATGTTCTAGCGGGTCAAACGGGTAGCCAAGACAAGTTGTGATTCAGGCCAAATCAGCGGGCTTGTTAACCCAGTTGTTGATCGAAGAACGAGAACGGATCATGTTTTTATTTGTCTGTTGATACATGAAGTTGGACACGGCTCGTTTCGGTTCGCACTTGTTATGGAACGAAGATCAAAGCCTATCCTCCATCGAGCTTTGATGCTGATATATTCTTGATTATTTATGTTCTGCTTGTTTGCAGCTGTTGTCTGCGACGAAACCCTCCTGGATGACATATGAAGAAAGTCCCACAACAACCTGCATGACGAAACCCCAGTCTCACCTAGTCTGCGACGAAACTCCTGCATATCAATAGTCCAAAACAATATGCATGACGAAACTTAAGTTTCGTCGAGGTTCAGTATGGTGTGAAGTTTCGTCGGCTGTGACCTTTCGTCGTGTAATGAAAGGGGGTCGTCGGCTCCTTAAAGTTTCGTCTGAAACTTTCATCGACCAGCACAGGTTTCGTCGAATCTACCCCTATATAATCAGCAGCAAACAGAAGACAGAGTTAGACACAAGAGTGAGAACCAGAGAGCACAACACAGAGACAACCGAGAGAACAGTGAGTTTGTGAGAGTTATACGTTTCTGTAATCTTTGTAACAAACTTCCTGGTTCTGAATATATATATATGAGATTTAACCGTTTAATGTTTCTGTGTTCGTGTTCTATATCTTGATTTGCTTTCCCGGTTGGATTCTGCACAACCGGGTCAGTTCGTATACAAGAATTAGGCGACTAGATCCTCCGCTAGCCGGACCTACAAGTGGTATCAGAGCCTTGGCAGGCTCTCTTCCTTGTTAAAACCGAGTGGTTTTTAAGTGTTTAAAATTCTTATTTTCTAGAAGTCATCTTAAAAATCCTTGAAAATATGGTTATTTTGCTGTTAGTTCTTATAAAAACCACGTTAAACTTCATGTAAACATGTTAATACTTGGTTTTTAGTGAAGTTTTAAACAAAATCGTGTTTCGGAAATTTGTCCGGTCACCGGAAAACTCATAAGTTTACCGGAATTTTCATAGTGTTCATCAAGATCTTCATATTCTTCATGCTTGTTCTTGATAATACTTGTGTTTGATCTTTATTTGAAGTCACTATTGAAAGTGTTGTTATTAAAATATATTACTTTGAAAATCATGACTGAAACTATGATTGGTGGTTGGTAGAAAAGAATGATGGACAATATGGTTGAAAGCATGGTGTGTGTGGACTGTGGATGTTTGAAACGTTGGTAAACTAATTTTGTGTGTGTCAGGATAAGTTTTATTGTTTTAATATCTTCCTTGTTTGTTTGTGATTTATAGTCAACGAAACTCCCATTTCTCCTTTGAAATTGTTTTTGACGAAACATCCTTTCTCTTTTAGAATTGTGTTTGACGAAACTTCCTACAGTTTCGTCATTTTATCATAGAAAAATCCTTGTTTCGTCACATTAAGAGTTTTGCCTAAGATCATTATAAGTTTCGTCGTGCACAGGGTTTCGTCCAACAGTGGTTTCGTCGAATAGTTTGTTTCGTCAAAACAAGTGTTTCTCCATAAAGTTTCGTCGAAACTTGTCAAATTTCTAACAGAGGCTTTGCAAAACTATTTTAACAGTCTGTTTTCAAGTGTGTAATCAGGTTTTCATTTTTATTCATCTAAAATGAGTTCGGATTGGTGGGGTATTCCGTCTAATACGGAGAGCAAGTATAGAAGCACTGGTTTATCGCCATCGTGGGCCGAATCTCCCGCACCCGCATCTTCGTCTATTCCATCGCAAGCGAACCAAATTTCCTCAAGTCAATGGGCGTTCGTTTCAAATCAAAATCAAAGTATTCAAAGTATACTTTTAAGCGAGAGCGAGACCGGAAGTCTAAATCACCCACCGAAACTGATGCACATAAATGAATATCCTGGATGGGTAGAAAGATTCCATACGTATGTCCTTGGGCAAAACACGGAATTGTGGTTATGTTTTACTACAGATTTCGATCAAGCTCTTGAGGTTGCCGCTTCAAGTGCCGCGACATTTGCCGATCTTTCGGAAGACCAGAAAAAGGCATATGATTTAGAAAAGAAAGCATATTCTATTCTAACTCAAGCATTGAGCAAGGATATCTATCATCAGTTTGTCAGCTTCAAGACGACAAAGCGATTATGGGATGCATTGAAGATGAGAGGTCTAGGAAATGAAGCGACACGCAAATTGCGACATGATCTTCTCAAGAAGGAGTTTGATAGTTTCACATGTATGGAAAGGCAATCTTTGGGAGACTTGACAAGTCGATATTATCACTTGTTGACTGAGTTAAGTAACTTTGGGGTAGTAGTGACTCCAGAAGAAGTTATTATCAAGTTTGCCGACACATTACCAGCTCATTGGAGTAGTTTCTTGGAAATCTTGAAATACAACGGCACTTTGGCTGCGACAAACATTAATGATTTCATTCAATTCTTAGAGAACAAAGATCAAGAAGAAATCAGGAAGGCCAAAAGGATTCCAGTGCCACAGAATCCTATATGTACTATGGAAACTGTGGAGGTTCTAGTACTGCTGCAAGACCCGTTCAACATGCTCCGCTACAAACGGCATTTTTCTCAAGCACTGACTTGTATGGAAATCCAATACAGTCAGTTCCTCAGCAGCCAACCCAAAGTTCTCCTATAGCAAGAGATATGTACAGAAATCCTCTACCAGTTCCACAACAAGCCTGTTTTGGAAGAACCTCATCTGCTGGTCCGTCATCTAATCCAAATACAGTTCGGCTCGAAACTTCAAGCTTCTCGAAAGTAAGTGTTGAAGTAGCTAAAGAACATATGGAGCTACTAAACACTTTGGTGAGCGTGTATTGTGGGTTAGTAGAAGGCCAGAATGGAAACATCAATCTGACACAAGAAAATTACCAACAGATTGATAAGGAGGAAATGGATTTGATGGACATCAAATGGGCTTTTGCTAGTGCTGTTAGGCGAGCTAAGGACTTCATGGAAAGGACTGGCAGAACCAGCTTGGAAAGCAAGAAAGATACCAAGTATGGGTTAAACATTCAGTCAAGTGCTCCAATTGTGATGAACGAGGTCACTTCAAAAGAGAATGTACAAAACCAGCTCAGCATGGGAACCAGAATCCGTTCAAGAATCAAGGCAACCAGCAGAATCAAAATTAAAACAGGAATAACGAGCGTACGTTGATTCCTGTTAACAACCCAAATCAAGCAGGAACATCAAATGCCAAGCAGGCTCTTGTGGTGCAAGTCGATGAAGGTTGTGACTGGTCGATTCAGTTGGGAAATGATGTTCAGGATGGAACAGCCTGTTTTGCTGAGGTTGTCAAGGATGTAAATCACGCCAGTGGTGGAGAATCTTCCGCTAATGGTGGTGAATCTTCTGAAGATGAAGACAGTTCTGGTTACAGTAGAAGTTCAGATGAAGAATCCTCAACTTCAGGCGATGATCATTTGGATGACACGTCAAGTGTGTCAGTCGATGCAGATGTTGATGAGCTATTTGGAGAAGCTGCAACAGGAAATCATAGAAGATCTATTTTGGTGGATCAAGCTACTTATTCTTCTTTTTCTAATCATTCAGCCTTTATGGCTAATGTCGGCAGTTCATCAAGTCAGGTATGTGTCGATAAACCAACTTCTGATAAATGTGATAATTGTGTTAGTTTAGGTGATAAATTGTCGGACTTGCAAAGAAAGTATGAGGTGACATATATCCACAATCAAAAGTTGACAGTGGATCTTTCGAAATGCAAAGAGGCTATCATGTTTTATGAAAACCATGAAAAAGAGTTTAAAACGGTGATAAAAAAGTTAAGAAAAGATAAAACCGAGCTAACAAAAATGGTTTCAAGAAAACAAACTGACATAAACTGTTATATCAATCGCTTTGAAGTCATGCAAAAAGAGTTAGCATGTGCAAAGTGTGAAAGTGAGGCGATCCAGCTTAAGCTAGACAGTTACTCAAACTCTAGATATGTGCTAGACCACATCATTGACATACAAAAAGAGAAAAAGGATGTCACGTGCATTGGATATAAGAAATGTCCACCACCTGTTAGACACAATTATGATGCACTACCTGATGAGGAGAATAGAACTCACTTTGAACAATCAGTTCCTTTAGACATTGAGGAATTTGCAACCGGACTTGGATACAAGAAGGAAGTATCATCAGATTCGGATGTGTCAACAGTTACAAATGTGTCAACTGCTGAACAAAATCAGGATCCTCCAGTCATTATTGAGGATGCGGATTCTTCAGATGATGAATCCGATGATAGTGACTCTGCACAATCTGATGCGGTTATCAAAGAAGAGGACATACCTCTCGAGAATCACATTCTATGTGATCCTCCCGCAAAACCTGCTAAGACTGTTCAGGTCAAGTCCACGTCTGCAAAAGAGTCTGAGAGTGTGAATTTGCTGTACACTCTTGTTGGTGATGATAAAATCTATTCAGACAAAGATTTTCTGATTAAGAATGTAAATCAATCTTTAATCAGTAAAGTTTTTGAAGATTCGACAAGTAGGTTTTTGGAAAAGTCGGGTTCACACATTGTGGTAACACAGTGCCCTCCAATTCCAAAATTCGAAAGCAATATGGAAATCAAAGATTTCCAACAGAGAAAAAACAGCAGAATCATACCAAACCAAAAGGTAAATCAACGACTCAAGGTCGAAAGGAACCGAATCAAAAGAAGAACAAGAAGGTGAACTTTATGAAATCAAAGGGAACGGATAAACTTGAAACTTTTGCAAATAAATCTAACTTAGATCATATCAATCAAGTTAAATTTTCGAAAAGAAATGAACAAAACAGTTCAAAACCAAGTACCTCGAGATCACAAAGTTAATCAACAAGACAATCACATGATACTTCGGTGTTTGTAGAACGAAGATCTTGTTTCAAGTGTGGTGAAATTGGACATATTAATCGAAATTGTCCTTATCTTCATAAACTAAAAGCCAAAGTTGATGATCCCCGTGAACAAAATTACCGAAAGCGATCTGTTTCTCCAAAACAAGATCCCCGTCTTGTGAAAGAAAGGGAAAAGAAACAGAGATGCCAACAACTCAAGGTAATTGAGAAAGCAATTAAAACCGACGTGGTTCAAAAACAACATGTCTTTGACAAACTAGAAATTTCTTAAACAACAAACAACAAATTAAAATTTCAAACAATCAAACTGGTAAAACTCAACAGACATGGAAACCCAAATTGATCACAAATTCATGGGGAGCATCACAATTTCCTAACCATCGAGAAATTGAAGTAATTGTTGTCGATGAAAATGGAAGACCCAAGACCACAAAGGCTTGGGTCCCCATCTCTAACTAATCATGTGAGTTCATGTGCAGGGTGTTCCAGGAGGAACTATCAGTAGTCATTGGATTGTTGATAGTGGGGCATCCAGGCACATGACAGGCAACATGAAGCTTCTCTACGACGTTAAATCAATTAGAGGAGGTTATGTTGCTTTTGCTGGAGATAAAGGCGGATATATTACTGGTAAAGGAATGATATCCAACGGGATTGTAAGCTTTGATAAGATCAACTTTGTGTAACAAATTGATCACAATCTTCTCAGCGTTTCGCAAATCTGTGATAAGCAGTTTTCAGTACACTTTGATGCAAATGGATGTTATGTGCTGAAACCCAGCTTCAAGATTCCTAAAGAATGGATTCTCTTATCTGCTCCAAGGATGAATGATCTGTATGTCCTTGATATAAGCCAAGCTATTACAACGTCTGCACAAGCAACTTGTTTCGTTTCCAAAGCCACAGAAAAAGACTCAATCTCTTGGCACAGAAGAATGGGTCGCATTCACTTAAGAAAAATGAATCATTTGGTGTCGATTGAATTAGTGAATGGTGTTCCTTTTAAAAATTTCCATCTTCAAGACGTCTGTATTTCATGCCAAAAAGGAAAGCAAAGAAAGAGGTCGCACCCTACAAAGAAAATCAACACGGTGGTCGTTCCGCTTGAACGTTTGCACATGGATTTGTTCGATCCTGTCAAGCATAAAAGTATCAGGAATGATCAGTACTGCCTCGTGGTGGCTGATGATTATTCAAGATTTTCTTGGGTGGCGTTATGGCACACAAGAACGAAACGTTCAGTATTATCAAAAACTTGATCATTCAGATTGAGAATTTGTATGCTTTGAAGGTTAAACGGATACGCAACGACAATGGAACTGAATTAAAAAATCACGTTATGGCGGAATTTTGCACATCCAAAGGTATTCTTCACGAATTTAGTGCGGCTTAGACTCCTCAACAGAATGGCGTCGCTGAACGTAAAAACCGAACATTGATCGAGACTGCTAGGACAATGTTAGTACAGTCACAATTGCCGATTCCCTTCTGGACTGAAGCTGTGTCCTCTGCTTGTTATACATTGAACCGAGTCCTTACAGTCAAAAGGCACAACAAGACCTGCTTCGAGCTTCTTCACAAACAGAAACCAGATTTGTCATATCATGAACCGTTTGGAGCTCCGTGCACAATAATCGATCCTAATGGAAAGTTTGGGGCAAAAGCTATTGAAGGATACATTCTTGGGTATGCCACCCCGAACTTAAGAGTCTGGAATCTAGAGACAAAAAGGGCCGAGGAATGGTCTGAAGTCAGAGTACAAAGGTACACATTGCCAGTTAAATGTCCTGGTCAGCCTGGATGTTTGAATACGATGACCTTTTCAATTCGATCAATATTAAAGAAGTCGAAGAAAGTGATGCGGCAAAGATGTTTTTCGAGAGTGACAATGCAACAGGTTCACCGTTGGTTCGTCCAATTATTGTCAACAATCCAGAACCATCTTCAGTGAACAATAATGCTCTCGACAATGAGGATTTTCACGATGCTACCGAATTGAAAGAATCTTCAGAGGATGATGAATTTCTCGATGCAGATCAAGAAGCTCCAACAACAGCAGTACATGGTACTTCAGAGGTTACACCTCCAGTGGACGCCCCCACAACAGCTGAAGCTACTACATCATCCTCTTCGTCAATTCCGGGTATTGAATTGGTTGTTGATCTCAATCTCAACAATCTTGGTACAAATATTCCAATTCAAGATAATCCAGAAACAAGGATTCACAATACCCATCCTCAACAAAACATCATCGGAAATGTACAGATTGGCATTCAAACAGGAAACATGTTGCGAAACAACAACAATGCGGGCTTGTATGCAGCTATTTGAGAATCTGGTCAACAAAACGATTGGTCCTTCGCATGTTATGTATCACAAGAAGAACCAAAATCTATTAAAGAAGCTTTGAAAGATAATTCTTGGGTTGAAGCAATGCATGAAGAACTACAACAATTCCAGAAGCTAGGGGTCTGGAAACTAGTTGAGAAACCTGAGAACTACAAGAAGATTGGTACCCGTTGGGTTTACAAGTGCAAAAAGGATGACCGTGGTGTAGTCATTAGAAACAAAGCAAGATTAGTCATTCAAGGTTTTCGTCAGATTGAAGGGATCGACTACAACGAAGTTTATGCACCAGTTGCACGTCTCGAAGCAATTCGGATCTTTCTAGCCTATGCATCCTACAAAGGATTCAAGGTTTACCAAATGGACGTGAAAAGTGAATTCTTACATGGTGTGGTTGAAGAAGAGGTGTACGTCTAACAGCCTCCAGGTTTTGAAGATCCTATTCACCCTGATCGGGTTTGGTTGCTCAACAAAGCTCTCTATGGTCTACATCAAGCACCACGAGCTTGGTATGCAACCTTATCTAATTATCTGCTGGAGAATGGATTTTGAAGACGTCTTATCGATTGCACTCTTTTCATCAAAGAACAAGATGGAGATCTTCTATTGGTACAGGTATACGTTGATGATATTATATTTGGTTCTACTAACGATGTTTTGTGTAGGAACTTTGAGCGCATTATGCAGGATAAATTCGAGATGAGCGCTTTGGGGGAAATGACTTTCTTTTTGGGCCTACAAGTGCAACAAACTGAGTCTGGGATATTCATCCATCAGACTAAATATGTTGGTGACATCTTGAGCCGGTTCCAGATGTCTGATGCAATGCCCATTGGTACCCCACTGCAGCAAAATCACGGAATTAATCCAGACTTGAAGGGTGAAGTTATTAGCTCTTCATACTACCGCGTGATGATCGGATATCTTATGTACCTCACAGCATCAAGACCAGACATAATGTATCCTACGTGCCTGCTTGCCAGATATCAAGTTAACCCGAAGGCCTCACATCTTGCAGCTGTGAAAAGGATTTTTCGTTATTTGAAGGGTTGGCCAGAGACCGGTCTATGGTACCCTAGGGATAATAACTTTGAGTTGATCGCTTTCAGTGATTCTGATTTTGGCGGATGCAAAATCGACGGCAAATCCACAACGGCTGGATGTCAGTTTTTAGGAAATCGCCTAGTCACCTGGCAGTGCAAGAAGCAGACTTGTGTCGCTACATCAACATGCGAAGCTGAATACATTGCTGCCTCAAGTTTTTGCTCCCAATTCCTGTGGATCCAACAACAAATGCGCGACTACGGTTTTGAATTCCTAACTACTCCTATTTTCGTTGATAATTCTGTTGCCTTACAGATCACTAGAAATCCTGTGCAGCATTCAAAGACCAAACACATCGAAATTAAGTATCACTTCGTACGTGATTGCTTTGATAAAAGGCTAATCGATGTTGTTAAGGTCCACACCGATGACCAACGTGCCGACCTTTTTACCAAAGCATTTGACAAATCACGATTTGACTTTTTATTATTGGTAAACGGAATTAAGGTCAAGCAAGAGTAAAACCAACATCGGAAAATCATTTTTGTAAATATCTTTGTGTTTTTAATTTATCGTCATAGTTTTTACATTTTAGGTGGAGTAAATCCAATTTTTAAAAATCCAAAACCAACGAAAAATTTCAAAAACACAAAAACAATAGAAAAACAAAAATGAGTTTCCTGGCGAGCAAAAGAGAAAATGATAGTACATCAGTGGTCTGTCCAAACCTCTTTAAACCTAAAATGAAAAATGATGCAGCTTTATATAAGATGTATCGGTAGGCTCATAATCATTTTAAAGTGTGCAGGGTGATATAAACCTTAATCCGACTGAAGACTGTGTGGGAACCGCTCATTGGCATATGGTCTTAGTACCAAAATTTTGTTTGATAGATTGCCGAGGTTCTGAGATATGTGGTCTTTATGTTGTTTATCATCTGGGTATCATGGTTGTTTCTTTTACCGAAATAAAACGGAGATGAAGTCTAGATCTTCCATGATACCATACATACGTGCACATATTGCATACGACCTCAATAAGTGATAAACAATCACATGTCCACAAAATAAGTGATAATATATCACAGCTTTTATCCGGGAGTCAAGTTCATCTCTTTGCTGTACGTTAGTACTGACCTGTTCACGGACTTGCTCCTGTGCCCTCATGCATCTGAAAATCAAGTTCCTCATCAATAAATGATTCTATCACATAGGGCTTGTTTTCAATTCAAAATAAGTGAGTATCTCACATCTTTTTATACGTCAACACAGATGATAAATGGTATACTCACCAGTAAGATGAACCCTCGTGCATACCTTGATACGGGAATGTGTCGTGTGTGGATGAACATCGGTCAGTAAGTATAAATCATACACTAATCGTATCCCCTCGCCATGATTACATCTGATAAGTTGAGCTTATGTGGACAACAATACCGATAATTGTTATAGGATGCTTATCTAAATATTAACTAACTGAACAACAAGAGCGTTTTGGCGTGACCATACACTGATATGATTCTCTTATCCTCGAAACTCGCAAAAAGAATGTCTGTAAATATTTATTTACTGCTTTCAGTTTCTGCATCATTGTATATATTTATTTACTGCTTTCTGTCTTTACATTTCAAATATTCAAAAATACCAAAAAGATTTTAGGTGTGTTTTAATTTAAACCTTTCTAAAATCCAAAAAGATTTTATTTCTATTTTATTTTCGATTGTACGATGTTGGAACTCGAGTCTTCGTTACCTGAAACCTGAACGAAAACCAAAACGACTAATTCTTCATAAACGGTCGAAATTTGCAAATTTTGAAAGTTAAAATAAAAAATTGATAAAATTTGTTAAACTTTCAAACTGTCGGACGGTAGTTAATTAAAAACTGGTCACATGTGTGTCGTTTGTTTATGTTAACTATATTCCCAGCGGTTGTTCTCATTACGTGTTTAGCTTTCTTGTATGTGCAGAAGCTGCAATCAAACCAACTAAAGGCAAAGAGAACATGTTCGATGACAAGCTTCGGAATAAAGACACGACATGGAGGCACTCAAGAGATAAAGATGATCGAGTTGTCGTTGAACTATCATCAACACCTCAAGGATCTAAGTGCTGAAAATGGAGCTTATGTTAAGGGTGAGTTTGTTAACACACTTCCTAAATGAAATGGGGAGTTTGTTGATACACTTTCTACTCACGACGCGTGAAGACTTTAAAGATCCTCCGACATGAAAGACATGGAAGATAAACCCTCACGAGCAGCGTCCAAGGGGGAGTGTTTGATACATGAAGTTGGACACGGCTCGTTTCTGTTCGGACTTGTTATGGAACGAAGATCAAAGCCTATCCTCCATCGAGCTTTGATGCTGATATATATTCCTGATTGTTTATGTTCTGCTTGTTAGCAACTGTTGTCTGCGACGAAACCCTCCTGGATGACATATGACGAAAGTCCCACAACAACCTGCATGACGAAACCCCAGTCTCACCTAGTCTGCGACGAAACTTCCAGAACAACAGGTGTAACATCCCCAAAATTTTTAATTTTAAAATAAAAGTTGTTACCCAAATAGATCCTGGGTAACTTGACCAATAAAAATATAAAGTATTTTTGTAAACGTAGAAATTATTTAAATAATTAAATTATAAATCAAAGTAATTAAAAGTAAGTACACGTTTGTTTTCTTTTGTGTACATAAAATCAAAAGAATAATAATAGAAATTAAAACACGTAACTATGTGTCCCTTCAAATATCACATTTTAGACAATAAAAACAGCATTTGATTTCAAATGATTAATTATTTGAATATATGAATTTGTCTATTTGTTAAAATTTAATTGTTTTAATGTTGCTTGCTAAACGAAGTCATGTATGCAATTTAGGTCACCAAAATCTATATTAAATGAAAGATAGCAACGTGTATAATTGCATTTAATGCTCTATGGATACGTGGAGTGATGAATCGTACGTTCCAAGTTATGGAGGATGTATAAATATAGACTGCATGACAACAATTTGTGTGCTCAGTTCCTTTTATCTCACACTACACTTCTATAAGCCATTCTTTCTTTTAGTAATTCACCCATATAAACTTCAAAGCCCTTCCCTGTTTTAAGTATTGTAGCCCCTGATCACTGATACCCTGTCCGAGTGACGTAGGGCCCCGTAATGTATGTCAAGGCTCTGCCTAAATTCATTGGGGTTCTGTCTCATGACGTAGGGATAAAGTGGAATTGGGTTACTATAATTAAGTGTGAGTACACTATATATTCTATTAAATAATCCAGAAGTTGTACCAAGATATATCAACCCTCCAAAATATTTCTGACACCCCTAATATATTTAGAATACCCCTATATGTTTTTAAATACATCCCGTACGTAAAAACCGAGCCCGTGACACAATATAGTATTTAAATAAAATATAAAAGTTTAAATCTAGGGCTGAGGCGGGCCGCGTGAGCCCACCCCAAACCCTAACGCGGGCGGTATGAAAGCTAGAACCAGACTCCTTTGGTTTCTTAAGTCCAGGCGGGCCGCATAAACCATATATTAAGATGACGCGGCCGCGAGTGACCTAAAGTGTGGCGCAGCCCGGTGCCGACACGTGTCGACATCGTGGCGGGTCAAGATCATGACCAGGATAAGCTACGCATTGACTGGAGTTTGACGCGGGCTGCGTAGACTCCTGTCTTCCCTTACGCGGGCCGCGTGGAGACCAAGTATCAGCAACTATAAATAGCAGGCATCGGATTTCATTTCAACTCGCTCACATTTCAATTCTAAATCTCAAATTTCTGTAGAAGTGATATTATAGTCCGGTAGTATACCCCTAATTAGCGAGGTTCTGCTCCGTTGTAAATATTATAACCCCAGTTTCGTACTAGTTACGCTGTCTGATTGATTTAGGGTTCCGTAACAACTGTCGTGGTTTTGCCCGAGGTAGTTGTTGGAATGCCGTCTCGGGGAGGGTATCATTAATATTTTCAAAGGGTTATGATACTAATCAATGTACCTTTGGATAAATTATAGATTATATCCAGGAAACCCTTACGCGAAGTCTAAGATAGCAATGTGAGTTTATCCTCTTTTTGTTAACCTTTTTGGAATATTTTACAAAACCTTTAAAGCTTAATAATATGATTAAACAGTGATTGAGTCTTTGTAGTTCTTCAATTACTGCCGGTATTATGGGGTTTTATATACAAAATTTACTACGAGTAGTAGTAAGTCTGAATGACAGTGCATTACCATTGGACGACGAGTTAGCCAATGGGTAATTTGACCATAGCCATAGATCCGGTCGAGTGGCAAATACTGAATGAGTAATTGTGTAGACATAAACAATGTGATCGCTCTCAATACTGTTTTAATTGATAAAATGTTTCTTGATTAAACTGGGATTCACTCACCAGTATTTCCCGCTGACAAATGTTTTTAAAACATGTTTCAGGTAACACAATGTGAAAAGCCAAGTAGTAAAAAGCCAGCTCGAGAGCACGGACGGCTTGTTAAACTGTGGCTATAAAAGTTATCTAAAATACGATGTTTTAATCTCAGTAAAAGAGGGTTTAACCCTATGAAAATGTTGTAACAAGAAACTTGGGTTTTACCAATGTGATTATTAATATCAAATAAGGTGGTTTTACTCTGATAAAATATTTCCTAACTACGGTCCTGATGTAAAATTTCCGCTGCCAAATTAATAACTGATACCACCGCCACTGAGTTCGCAGCCGCCCGTTCCCGGGACAGATAAGGGATCGGGGGTTCTGACAGAAGGTGGTATCAGAGCCTAGCCATTGGTTCAAGCCAAAGAAGTGTTCTGCTGACACTTAAGTTTTAAATTTTGTGTTAGGAAATAACTTATATGATTATGTGTTTTATATTATTTGACTATTTGTTAGTTTACAGTATGGGTAAACAAAGAATTTCGGATATCTATCGTCAACTAGATAGTTCACCAATAGAAAAGGGAACCTCATTTCAATCAAATCCTTCAGGATATTCAGCAGATATTGAGGAAGGAATATTTATTCGTAAGGCACAGTCTAAGAAACCATTTACCACTAAGAAAAGAAGTTGGATTATTAGCAAAAGTCGAGAGAAAATAAAGAAGTTACAACCAAAGGGAGCGATAATCAATCAGGGAATAAATGCACAAACTCAGGAAAACAGGCAATAACTTACTAGGGGAAGATGAATTAGATGAACAATGGGTAAATCTCCATATGTTAGCCACTACAGCAGTAAATGCTAACTTATATTAAATAGTTGAACGGCCAAACCAGTACCAGTACCCATGCCGCCTATGAGCTAGAAACTTTAAAAGGAACTTTGCCTATTAGATAACAACTTAGCAGAGACAGGAGATAGAATAAACTTTACATAAAGGCATGTTGAGCATAATACTCCTATAACATAGATAAATTAAAATAAGTTACGGATGCATAATCCCTAGTTTATTTTGAATTCCAGTTGTAGTTTGTAATAAATATATATATATATATATGTGTGTGTGTGTGTGTGTGTGTGAGTCGCAATGTTTGTTATTTTTAATCAATCTATTTTATGATTGTACCCAAATGTTTGTACTAGAAATTGGTCTGTGATAATTAATACCACCCACTCAAATAATATCATAATATACATCAAACTAAGTTGGTTATTAATAAAGCAGTCATGTTTATGATTCTCTTTTGAAACCAATCATTTACTTTGATTTAAAATACATATTAAAATATATGGTATAAAGCTTTAAAACTTTATGATTTTAATAATATTGTTTCAAAATAATTTATATTCCAATAAATAAAACCGAAGCTATTAAATTACCCAAAAGGATTTTAAGAAGTAATAAAATTGCTTTAGTGGATCTAGCCAAAGCAAGTTTTGAAACCCCGGTGTACCAATTTCTCACTCTATTTTATCATTTCTGGTTTATAACTAGTTGACTATAAGACTTCATACTTTCATAGTTTCATGAAGTAATTGATGTTGGGATTACTTATAAAAGTTTCTATTGAAATACTTATTAATAAAATAGATGGTTAAATGAATATGATGGGTATTCATGATTTAATAAAATCATTTAAAATTTTAAGAGATTTGGGTTGGTTGGATTATGAAAAAAGGCCTAACTAAATGTTGAAAACATTTCTACAAATCTTTAAGGTATGTCTAAGATAGGTCTTATGCCCGAAAATAATTAATATAAGATTTTAAGATTAACCCGTCATATTTGTTACAGGATTGTGTATCCTAAATTATAAAGAAAAAATATTCGAGTCAGCTGACTAATGTATAATAGTTAAATAATACAATATTATTAAATGAGTAGAGTTGATAAATTGGAAGTTAAACTTACCCCAAGTAGTTGCGAAGTTTTTTGATTTTGGTTTGTATATTAGCACATGGTTTGTTAGTTTGTCTAAAACCATAAATTAATTATTTTTATTAAGATGTTCTTTCTCAAAATAATTTATTAGTTTAAACTTAAATTAATTTTGTAGTACATCTTTGGAGTATCTTTAATGAAACACTTGAGGGAAATATTCATTCTTCAAACAGGTGTTAAAGTTTGACCAAAAATAGAAATCCACTAGTACATATGGGTATCTATCCTACACGGTTTTCCGTTGGAAAAATAATTTGATATCTAAAATCTAATATAAATTTTTTCAAATATTCGACTCGTACAGTAAGTCAAATATATATTTTTGATTTATATATTACACTTATAATCTTATAACTCATAATGTTTGAGTTCATCCGTACTTTTTATATTATTAGTATAATGATAAAACATTTTACAATGATATATGAACAGTATATTTTACTATAAGATAGTACAGTAAAAGATATATTTTATATCTAAAATTTTAATAAATTATCATGGTGTAATAAATTCTAATAAGTGTAATATAGTATATAGAATAGTATATGCACTTATTTTATAAGTCCGTCGCGGGTGTATTAAAATGTAACAAGACTATTAGATCATTTTACTAGAATATGTATACAAATCCTATCTTCTCATAACTAGAAGTATATTATACTATACGAAAATAATATACTGTATATTTTTTATCCTTGCACATTTACTTATGGTAGAAATATTATCCCATATTAGTATATTGCAACAGTGAAAACATCCTTTCTTATCCCACTTAAATCAATAATTTAGTATCTATTTATTTTACCTGACACATTAAAATATTCCTAAACATTCATTTTCAAACTATAATTTAAAATGAATGCCCCATATAAAAATAGTTGAATCAAATGTGTGTTTAGTTCTTTATATAGCTTTATTTAAAAATCAGATTACAATTTTAATATTGTAATATCTTTAAATAAATTACTATTACTATTGTATGGAATATACATACATATTCTAATACATGTATATTATTCAAATATATTCAGAATCAATTTTTGAAACTTCAAACTTTGTATTACTTACCATAAGTACTTCTTTGAATAAATAATATAATATACAATAAATTAAGAATTAAGTTTTGATATTTTAAACCTACTGCTTTCTAAAATCTCCTCCCCAAAAGTCTTAAGATCTTGTACGTTTTCTGCACTCATTGGGGGTGCAGGCTTGGGTTTGGAATCTGGGATTGATTCTTATAAAGGAAAATTGGAATAGATATAGATGATTACTTGAGGAGAAATTATTAAGGTAACATAAATAGTGAGTCTGGTATAGTTTAACCCATTAGTTAAAAATAAATTTATTTCCATGAATCCAGAAAGTTTATATTTTGATTAATTTATTTCTTTAAAACTTTTATTTATCATCCTTTGATTCCAAAATAATATATTCAATAAAATTAACAGAAATTTATTTAAATATACTATTACTATTTTATTATAAAAGGATAAATAAAGTTATGGAAATAAGCTTGATGATTGATACCATCGAATGTATAGTTATTATTTCATATATATTCCATAAGTTTAATATTAACTAAAGATTTGAAATTTTATACACATATATACATATACTCAATAGAATTTCTTGATGGTATACCCAATATAATATCTTTTGTAAGATAAACATAAGAGAAAATGTCATTAGGTAATTCATATGAAAATATGAAGTTATTATAAGAATAAACCATGAAACTTACTATGTTTTAAAATTGCCATTTGTCTCAATGAAATATTCCTTGTAACAGGATCTAAGATTTTATATGCAGAAATAGAGTTAGCTGTAAGTATACTTATTACATTGAACCTAGCTATAGTATCAATAGAAACAATGATATATTTAAAACTCCATTCTCCAATCAAAAGAAAACCACAACCATAATAATATCTATGCTTAAATAAAAGAGTTGGGATATTGATATTCACTGGTAACAAACAGGACAGTATTTAGACTTGAACCTAAGAAGAATGTCTTAGTATAAAGCTTTGAGATAAGCCAATTACTTGCTTAGATAAAGTATGATGGTTATTGGGATTCTTTGAGGATGATAACTAGAACAGTGCCTGTATGATAAATAAGCGATAACAACTGGCCACTGTTATTTCTTGTTTATTAGTACTACTCGGTTCTAGAATACTATCCAACATGAGAATACTGATTTTCTTGTTTCTTGATACAAGCCATAATAAATGATGTACTTCTGAAATCATTATTTGAGAAAATTCTATTTATGGGAAATACTATGATAATTACCTCTCCGGCGAGACCGGGTGAGATGGGGTTACCTCTCCGGCGAGACCGGGTGAGATGGGGTATATGTTATGATAATAAAATTCCCTAAATAGTACCATGACCTGATGTCTGATATTTCTTTGGAAATATGAATCTATTAAATACATTGACTTTATATATGGTATGTATACTACCAGTATGTGAAATATATGATTATATAGACATGTATGTCTATGAGGAAATCCAAAGACCATATTGATTGACAATTAGGGATAAATCACGAACAAGTATGTCAATGATAATTTTAGATTTATTTATTAGGAATCTCTCGTATACTTCTCTAATTCCAATATCAAACACTATTTCGTTTGATCATCCGCCTCGAAATTCGTGCGACAAGATGAATGACAGGAACTCTATAAGTTAGGATGTCATTGAATGTTTAAGAATTCCTCTTGCATTACCTTGGAGTATTGACGCATTATGAAACCTATAACTAAAAGTTGTGTTAAAACCATGGTTGTAAAAATCACGACTAGTGTCCGATTAGTCGCCGATTAATCACTAGTCGGAGGTTCACCGATTAGGTGCCGATTATCGCTAGGCGGTCAATGTCGGTCCTATTCTGGCCAAATTTTGGCCAAACTCCGGCCAAATTTCGACCAAACCTTACAAATTCATTTCTAATACTTTAAAAGAATGGTCAATGAGGGGTTAAAACATGTCTAATTTAAAAAACTACATATAAAAGTGTGTGTGTATATATGTAACTAAAAATTACATATAAAAATCTCAATCCGATTAATCCCTGTTAATCCTGATTAATCACTAGTCGGTACCCCACCGCCCGACTAGCGCCTAGCGATTCTTATAACACTGGTTAAAGCACAAAATGTCTAAAACTTACGCTAATAGTAAGTTTACCTTCATTCAGAATTCTTGAGAAGATAAGAATCTCAAAACATAGAGAATAGTTATGGTCAAAGTATAATTCAAAACAAAAGACCAGAATACACCTAGAAACAAAACTAACTAAAAATATTCATCCATATTTTAGTGAATCTCGAGGACGAGATTTAAAAAAGGTGGGGAGAATGTAAAATCCCCAAAATTTTTAATTTTAAAATAAAAGTTGTTACCCAAATAGATCCTGGGTAACTTGACCAATAAAAATATAAAGTATTTTTGTAAACGTAGAAATCATTTAAATAATTAAATTATAAATCAAAATAATTAAAACTAAGTACACGTTTGTTTTCTTTTGTGTACATAAAATCAAAAGAATAATAATAGAAATTAAAACATGTAACTATGTGTCCCTTCAAATATCACATTTTAGACAATAAAAACAGCATTTGATTTCAAATGTTTAATTATTTGAATATATGAATTTGTCTATTTGTTAAAATTTAATTGTTTTAATGTTGCTTGCTAAACGAATTCATGTATGCAATTTAGGTCACCAAAATCTATATTAAATGAAAGATAGCAACGTGTATAATTGCATTTAATGCTCTATGGATACATGGAGTGATGAATCGTACGTTCCAAGTTATTGAGGATGTATAAATATAGACTGCATGACAACAATTTGTGTGCTCAGATCCTTTTATCTCACACTACACTTCTATAAGCCATTCTTTCTTTTAGTAATTCACCCATATAAACTTCAAAGCACTGCCCTGTTTTAAGTATTGTAGCCCCTGATCACTGATACCCTGTCCGAGTGACGTAGGGCCCCGTAATGTATGTCAAGGCTCTGCCTAAATTCATTGGGGTTCTGTCTCATGACGTAGGGATAAAGGGGAATTGGGTTACTATATTTAAGTGTGAGTACACTATATATTCTATTAAATAATCCAGAAGTTGTACCAAGATATATCAACCCTCCAAAATATTTCTGACACCCCTAATATATTTAGAATACCCCTATATGTTTTTAAATACATCCCATATGTAAAAACCGAGCACGTGATACAATATCGTATTTAAATAAAATATAAAAGTTTAAATCTAGGGCTGAGGCGGGCCGCGTGAGCCCACCCCAAACCCTTACGCGGGCGGTATGAAAGCTAGAACCAGACTCCTTTGGTTTCTTAAGTCCAGGCGGGCCGCGTAAACCATATATTAAGATGACGCGGGCCGCGAGTGACCTAAAGTGTGGCGCAGCCCGGTGCCGACACGTGTCGACATCGTGGCGGGTCTAGATCATGACCAGGATAAGCTACGCATTGACTGGAGTTTGACGCGGGCCGCGTAGACTCCTGTCTACCCTTACGCGGGCCGCGTGGAGACCAAGTATCAGCAACTATAAATAGCAAGCATCGGATTTCATTTCAACTCGCTCACATTTCAATTCTAAATCTCAAATTTCTGTAGAAGTGATATTATAGTCAGGTAGTATACCCCTAATTAGTGAGGTTCTGCTCCGTTGTAAGTATTATAACCCAAGTTTCGTAATAGTTACGCTGCCCGATTGATTTAGAGTTCCGTAACAACTGTCGTGGTTCTGCCCGACGTAGTTGTTGGAATGCCGTCTCGGGGAGGGTATCATTAATATTTTCAAAGGGTTATGATACTAATCAATGTACCTTTGTATAAATTATAGATTATATCTAGGAAACCCTTACGCGAAGTCTAAGATAGCAATGTGAGTTTATCCTCTTTTTGTTAACCTTTTTGGAATATTTTACAAAACCTTTAAAGCTTAATAATATGATTAAGCAGTGATTGAGTCTTTGTAGTTCTTCAATTACTGCCGGTATTATGGGGTTTTGTATACAAAATTTACTACGAATAGTAGTAAGTCTGAATGACAGTGCATTACCATTGGACGACGAGTTAGCCAATGGGTAATTTGACCATAGCCATAGATCCGGTCGAGTGGCAAATACTGAATGAGTAATTGTGTAGACATAAACAATGTGATCGCTCTCAATACTGTTTTAATTGATAAAATGTTTCTTGATTAAACTGGGATTCACTCACCAGTATTTCCCGCTGACAAATGTTTTTAAAACATGTTTCAGGTAACACAATGTGAAAAGCCAAGTAGTAAAAAGCCAGCTCGAGAGCACGGACGGCTTGTTAAACTGTGGCTATAAAAGTTATCTAAAATACTATGTTTTAATCTCAATAAAAGAGGGTTTAACCCTATGAAAATGTTGTAACAAGAAACTTGGGTTTTACCAATGTGATTATTAATATCAAATAAGGTGGTTTTACTCTGATAAAATATTTCCTAACTACGGTCCTGATGTAAAATTTCCGCTGCCAAATTAATAACTGATACCACCGCCACTGAGTTCGCGGCCGCCCGTTCCCGGGACAGATAAAGGATCGAGGGTTGTGACAGAAGGCTATTGGCGAAACTCCTGAATATCAACATGACGAAACTCCTGCATATCAATATGATGAAAGTCCAACACAATATGCATGACGAAACTTAAGTTTCGTCGAGGTTCAGTATGGTGTGAAGTTTCGTCGGCTGTGACCTTTCGTCGTGTAATGAATAGGTTTAGTCGGCTCCTTAAAGTTTCGTCTGAAACTTTCGTCGACCAGCACAGGTTTCGCCGAATCTACCCCTATATAATCAGCAGCAAACAGAAGACAGAGTTAGACACAAGAGTGAGAACCAGAGAGCACAACACAGAGACAACCGAGAGAACAGTGAGTTTGTGAGAGTTATACGTTTCTGTAATCTTTGTAACAAACTTCCTGGCTCTGAATATATATATGAGATTTAACCGTTGAATCTTTCTGTGTTCGTGTTCTATATCTCGGTTTGCTTTCCCGGTTGGATTCCGCACAACCGGGTCAGTTCGTATACAAGGATTAGGCGACTAGATCCTCCGCTAGCCGGACCTACATTGTCGGATACTCTTTCTTGCCTAGGAGAAGAATCGCAAGAAGGCGTCGAATTCTTATGGCAGAAAAACCAACGGGTTTAGCGCGGTAGAAACGAAACACCGGGATGGCTGAGATATTCTTTTAGCGACTCGCAGACGGTGCAGCAGGTGGCTGGTGTCTAGTTGGGGGTTGATACGCAAGGGGTGCTTATCAAGGAAGAGTTTGATAGAATAGTAAAATCACGATCAAAGACGACTTTGGACGTGGTCAAGGTGAAGACCGGGGTGTCTAGGATAGGTCGAGTCATTGGGAGGCTTTGGACGTGACCGAGGTTGAGGTCGGGAGTCGAGTAGAAGTCAGAGATGGGAGAGATCGAGGAGATGGTCGAGTACAACGGGACAAGAGCCACGTCAGGTGTTACAAATGCAATGAGTTCGGACATTACATATCGGAGTGTCCAATGTGGGAGAAAAAGGAAGAGGTGAACTTGACCCGATATGAGGATGATGTACCAGCTCTAATGTGAAGAAAGTGATTGACAAGATTAGAGGGGTGATTGTTGGGACTAACCTTGTCATAACTCAAAAGTTGAAGGGTGCTAAGTGGTTTAGTTTATTTTTGGTGGAATATTAATTATTTATGCTAGTTTTATTTTATTATTATTTAGGTTTCCTAATTCTAGTCTAGATATGTTTCTTGGGCATCAAGGTTGTTTAGTATAAATAGATGGTTAGGGTTATTGTATTAGTGTGCTTTTATTGATAAATAATACAAAGAGTCGAACCAGTTCGTTCATCCGGTGTTTGTGTGTTCGATGAAGGGCCTGATTTCCAACAAATGCTACCATTGTTACAGATATAGAAAGGGTATGGAGGTTGGGCGTTGATGAGAAAACTAATAAGGTACATGAAAATAAGGCAGAATAATAGAATACGTTTTCTGCTACCATTGCCATGTTTTTCTAACTATCTTGTATTAGAGAAAGAGATCTTTATAAGGGAGAGAAAACAATGGAGAGTAGAAAATTTTGAGAATCTAGTTGTGAAAAGTCTTGAAATTAGAGTTTATATTGGAAAATTACAAATATAAACAAGATTGACCAATTGATTTTCATAGGCGAACATTTTTTATTCATAAAAACTATTTCCACCAATCACAAACTGACACGTAATCGTTTCAGCTAGGGCAGCTTATAGCTGGCCATTCAACCGGCCTATCCATGTCATTAGCTTACTCATGACACGTCTGATTGTCGTCTGACATAGCGGTACCACGTGGACAGAATAACTGAGAAAGCTAGCATGTAAGATTTTAGTTGACGTAGTTATTGATTGGTAGCCAACTCATGTTTATTAACTCTGCTAGCTGTGTTTTATCTGCTAGTATTACTATGCTAGCTATGTTTTATCCGCGAGAAATTTACGAAAATAGTCAACAATAAGTTTGACTTATTAAAATGGCCATCTTATGCGTCAGTGGAGTAGGGCATCATTAGTTACGAGAGAGCTTATGTGTCCTTAAATATAGAAGTGACATGTGTCCGTGACTCATCCCATGAGTCCTTAAATATTGAAGTGACACGTGTCTCAATGGGATGCATGGGATGAGTCACGTACGCATGGGATGAGTCGGCAACGCATGTGATGAGTCACGGACACATGGGATGAGTCACGGACGCATGGGATGATGGGATGAGTCACGGACGCATGTGATGCCTCAAATCTCACTAGAAGTAAATTTTATGAGTCAACGACGCATGTGATAAGTCACGGACGCATGGGACGCATGGATGTCATTGAGACACAAGTCACTTGTATATTGGCGGACACATGAATCAGCCCTGCAGACGCATAAGCTCTCTCGTAATCAGTAATGCCCTGCTTCACCGACGCATGTGTTGGCCATTTTAATAAATCAAAGTTATTCTTGATTATTTTCGTAAATTTCTGTTTATCGGCTAGTATTACTAACCGTCTTAACTAGCTAGCATAGTCCAAATTACATATTTTTTTAGTTTTTTGTATTTAACCTCTATCTAGGATTCAATTTTTAACCTCAGCCTATTTAGTTTTTTTGTTTCATTACTTATATTTTCACTTTCTCCACTTTTAGCAAAATTTTTTACTACATTTTTAACCTCAGCCTATTTTCTCAATTTTTTGTGCTACATTTTTTTACTACATTTTTTTTCCTAAATTTTTTCGTGCTATATTTTTTTGTACTAGATTTTTTGTGCTATACTTTTTTGTACTACATTTTTTGTGCAATATTTTTTTGTGCTAGATTTTTTATGCTTATAAGGACCAAAATGCCCTTCATTCCTACTTATTAGGAGTGCCACATGTCATCATCACGATCCTTATTAAGCTACTTAGGCAAAATCCATTTTTTAGTGGATCCTTCCCATTGAATATGTTCCCATTACTTGTATGAAACGTGCTTTACGTTTTTCTACATAATTTACTTATTTTGAGTTAATATCTTTGTTTTCGGTACAATTCGAGCTAGATAATAGTACAGGTTATCTTACAAAATGTCTACGTTTATTGATTTAATCCATATAACAAGTGACGGTTGTATTTCATTTTTTATTCGAAATGGCTGAACAAACTCACAATGAAATTTTTAAGATGTATGTTGTATAAGAAATGTGTGTTGGTTAATCTAGACACGTTCTACCAAAGAAGCCTGGAAGTAGTTATGGCGTCTCATTCCCAGACAGGGGCGGATCTACGGCTAGCTAAGGGGTTCCCGGGAACCCCCTCGGTTTATAATTTATAGTGTTAAGAGATATAGAAAATACAGAAGGAACCCTTTAATATTTTTAAAGGGAACCCATAAACAAACGTGTTTGATCTACTGGTAGCCTGTGCCTTTTCTAAGGTTGAAGTCTCGAGTTCAATTCTTGTGCCAGCGGTTTTGTTTTGCTTTTTTTTTTTCTTTTTTTTTTTTGCTTTTTCACCCTTCTACCATCCTCCTGTCCTCCTGAGTCCTCCAACCTTCTTCCCCAAAGATTTGATTTTTATTAGTGATAGACGTTTTGGTGAATTAGGTGTTGATTGAATACTTATCAGGGTTAGAAAGTTAGAATCTTTGGCTTAGAAAATGGATTTAAGTAGTGAGGCAACTGTTGATGCGTTTTCGATCTAACCTCCAACGGTTCTTGGCAGGACTATATCTTTTAATTTTTTGTTCTTAAAGTCAATGTCACACTTGAGGCATCATATTAGTTATTTTATGGTTTATTACCGTAGTACGTTAGGATTAGGAGTTATGTGTTGCGTACGCTTGTGCCGGTGATCTCGTGTTGATTTGGTTAGAAATCTCGGTAATATGTGTGTGTAATCCTAAGCTTCATAAGGGTAGACATCAGGTACCGAAGCTCAAGAAGGTAATACAACGTTTCCAATTCTGACAACAAGTTTCAATCGAGAAATGTAATGAAACGTTTTCAAATGTTGTTATTTATATAACGTACTTTTAAATTTATTATGACGATGTTTTTTCATTATTATTTCATATTTTTTTATCCGACCCGAACCATCGAACTGACCTGAATTTTTTTTATGTTCGGACAAATGAAATTGCAGCATTTAAAAAAGTAAACCGGCTGGACAAAAATCCTAGATCCGCCACTGTTCCAGTGTTCCCAGACCACCAATTCCAACCATAGCAGGCGGCTTCTCCCGGGCATTAGAATTCCAACTACTTTACAATTCTTCTTTTAAATAAAACATTCTTTTTTATATTTCAATTGAATTAATCAAGTATCTATTTTTTATTCTTTAATAATTTATGATTTTTCAATTGATCGGATACGTTGTTTTTTTTTTCAATCAACACTAGCTTTTAAATGAATCAAACAATCAATGAACCATCCGTGGCATGAAATTTGTTTACGTTCGTGGGCACATGTTTTGTTCGTTCGTAAACTCTAGCTTGTTTTTGTTCATTGACATTCGTTGATGTCCATTCTTTTAAATGAATGAATATGAACGAAAAGAAAAACCTACAAATATTATAAATGATTGGTAACCATTCTACGTTATTAGAATAAAAATTAAGATTACGAGTATTAAATGAGAATTGATAAATTCATCCGAGGGCAAATTAATTTTCAAATATTCACACAATTATACATTGTTAATTCTATTATTAAATTTTGGTGTACAGCATCGATGCTATTTTTTATAGTTTTTTTTTTTTTTTTTTTTTTTTTTTTTGCATGGTTGTGAGCTACTGACCTTTCACTTTGGTTATGTTTTTGAACATTTGTATATAAAATATATGATCTATAATTAAATTAAATTAAAATTTTAGTTCAGATAAACAAATGAATATAAAATCAACAAATAGAAATAAATTGCCATCTTTGGTGATGACGACCCCTAAGAACTTGCCTTCATTTTAAAGGATAACTTGCCAGGATTGAGCTTCATCCTGATTTTGCGGAGAGTCTCGAAAGTTTCCTCAATATCCTTGAGCATGAGATCTTATTTTGTGCTCATGATGACAACATCGTCAACATAGATCTCTATGTTGACCCCAATGTAGTCTTTGAATTTCTAGTCCATCAAGCGCTGGTACGTGGCTCATGCGTTTCTCAAGAGGAATAGCATCTTTGTGTAAAAGAAGACGCTCATTTCCGTTCAAACCACACTTTTGTCCTCGTCTTCGAGGGCCATTTGCACTTGATAGTAGCCCTTCTAGGCATCCAAAAATCATTTCAAGTGGAAGGGTGCGAGAGAGTCGACTATTTGGTCGATTTCAGGAATAGGGTAGTAATCTTTTGGGCAAACCTTATTGAGATGTTTGTAGTCGATGCACAAACGTTAGCCAGGCGTAACTTTTTGGACCATTACTGAGTTTGCGACCCAGGTTTGGTATCTGACCTTGCGGAGTATACCAGTGTTAAGGAGGTGAGTCACCTATTCGTTCATGGCCCTGATCTTTCTATGAGGTTCTGCATGTTAGATTCGCTTTATTTATCTTTAGGCTATATATCAATTATAACACCCTGCTTTTTAGTAACTTTCCTTAATTAGAAAACGTGTCTTGTATTTTTTTTTTTTTTATTAGTTTAACCCCCTATTTAAGTCTTTTTTCTTATTTAAACAACTCCCACTAAATTGTAATATCATAATACATATAGTGCACCATTAATATATCAAGTTTATGTCTCAAATTAAAAGAAAAGAAGGTATTCATGGCTGCTCAACAGCCTGTCCAGTCACAAGCATCAAGACAACAATTCGCTTTTTTTATTATTATTAAACATCCAACTAATCATATTAAATGTCAACCAACCCAACCTAACCCTAATCATTCCCTATAAAACCCAAGTGTTGTCCAAGCCATTTTCACTTTTCAAAACACTCTCAACTCTCTCTAATCACTCTCAAACACTCTAAATTCGCAGCTATAATCAGAAGTTCGGACTGATTCATCAAGCTTCACTAAAGTGAGCATAACTCACTCGTTTCTTGTCCGTTTTAGCTCATTCTTTTTCCTATGTGCTTGGATTGACCTTAGCTTCGATACCATGGGTTTTTTTTACAGTAAATAAGTCACTGGAACTCCGACAAAAAGGCTCCAAAGTTCACTGTTCATTTCTGATTTCATCTAATCTTTACTAAACTTGTTCAACTTGAGTCTAACTCATCTCAAACCTATGTCCTTATGCTTATAACCACTTCTATGGTTAGTTAGGCTTAAAAACAAGGTTGAGACATTCAAAATAAGAGGTTAAACCTCATTTACATTCTGTTTTGTTTAGGGTTCTTAACTCACAAGTAATGTTCAAGCTTCAAGCTTGATGAAGGTGTGATTATGGACTAACTTGGGTTGTCCAACATAAAATCCCCACATTACTTGATGATTTCTCATAGTGTAGTTGTTTATTATTCTTGTATTAATATTAGTTCATGACCCTCCTTGTATGTTTTTACATCAAGTGTAGTGGTGAACATAAGAGGTGCCTAAATGGAAGCTTGTTCTTCCTACCTCCTACATGATTTCCATGATACTTAGAGGTACCTAAATGAAGATCTTAATCTTCTACCTCATGCTTGAAATATTGGATTTAATAATATGTATATAACATATGTAATATATAAACACATAATCCAAATAATCGAATCTTAGATGATGAACTAGTGTTCATATGTCAAAGTACTAGATTATATCATCCTATGGTATGATAACTTGTCACGATTCTAATGGAACTTTGTTCCATGAAAACATATAAACTCCTTGGAGTTTCATGGTGTCAAGAACAAGTATCATATGTAGTAGGTGATTATTTTCACATGTTATTTTCAAATGTTTAAGTTTTTGATGTTTAAATTCCGAATCCTTAAATCTTCCGAATTCCCAAAACTCATACACTTTGTTGCTTCATGTAGAAGGACTTGGTGTTCCAACCTGCTAATCAACCAACTCACTCGCGGGATTACCAAGTAGAAGACTTGCAAAATCGTGAGTATACTCGCAACCTCCTTTTTATGTTTACCAATTTTTGGGGTGTAACATGTTAAATTATTAAACTACACTTAAACTTATTCTTTATGTAATGCACGAAAACAATCCTTATACATGAATACTATGTTGTTATACTTGATGCTTATACGTGGACCATACTTATGTGATATACTATAGTCATTAGCTTTATACGAGCCTCCATTTGACATGTATAGCGCTATAGGAGTAACGCACCGCCCGTAGACTAGTGGTCATGTTGAATTATATCATTTTGCATAAACAGAGGGTTGACTAGAAATATTGCATGCCATGTTATGTTGATCTTGTATAAACTAAGTTGCCATGTGGATTCGTTTTAAACTTTTATACTTATACATATTCATAAACTTGTATACTCGCCTTTGCTTTTGCATTGAATTGTATTTTAAACATGTTACAGGTTGAGGATGATGATTGTTATGAAATGAAGTAGCGACGATGCTTAGATACACATATAGACGTTTAGGTTTAATATGTTGTATCAAATTTTGTTATTGTTATGATTTGAACATGTTGTTATTTGAATTTCTTGTAATGTTTTGACAATTATCTATGAAATGAAATCGGTTGAATTAAATATTGTCACAATTAGTGTTATGAAGTCTCTTGCAATCTCGAACTAGTCCCACTCCGATGATTCCGCCATTGGTTGGGGTGTGACAGATTGGTATCAGAGCCATAACTATTAGGAATTAGATAGAATTGCCATGTTCGACCTAGTCTATAGTAGGAACCATATTTTTTTGACCGTTCTTGTTACATGCTTAAAATGTTATTCTTCCTACTTTGCTTCTTTCTCTTCTTTTTGGTCTTAACATATACATATTGTCTTTCCTAAGACATTTTACACAATACATTTGAAGACTTTGTAACAACCCTCGGTAAAACCAACACTTTCATAATATTTCCGACACCCTATTATATCCTAAAATACCCTTATATGTCTTATAATACACCCCGTATGTGAAAACCGAGCCCGGAATATGTTATAACATATAAAATAAATTAAAAATAATAAAAATTAAGTTGAGGCGGGCCGCGTAGGATCCCACCCCAACTTTACGCGGGCGGTATGAAGGTGTAAACTGGACTTCACTGATTTCTTTAGTCCAGGCGGGCCGCGTAAGCTTACCTTAAACCTTACGTGGGCCGCTAGAGATCATCAAACATGGAGACACCCTGAGTTGACATGTGTTGACATCGTGGCGGACCTATACGCTGACCCAGCTAAGCTATATGTTGATCGGGTGTTGACGCGGGCCGCGTAAGGCTTCGCCTTACCTTACGCGGGCCGCCTGAAAGTCGAATTCAGCAACTATAAATAGATGGCACCGGATCTCAGTCGAACTCGCTAATTTCATTCTCAAACTCAAATTTTGTAGTAGTGTTATTATACGCGGGTATTATATCCCCCTAAATAGCAAAGTTCTGCTCCGTTGTAAGTATTATAACCCCGGTTTCATAAGTAGATACGCTGCCCGATTGATTTAGGGTTCCGTAACAACAGTCGTGGTTCTGCCCGACGTAGTTGTTGGAATGCCGTCTCGGCCTCGGGGAGGGTATCACTAATATTTTCAAAGGGTTATGATACTAACTTATGTACATTTGTATAAATTATAGATTATTCCCAAGAAACCCTTACGCGAAGTCTAAGATAGCAATGTGAGTTTATCCTCTTTTTGTTAATCTTTTTTGAATGTTTACAAAACCTTAATTGTTTTACAATGTGATTAAGAGGTGATTGAGTCTTTGTAGTTCTTCAATTACTGCCAGTATAACAGTATTATGGGGTTTTGTATACAAAATTTACTACTTGCGAGTAGTACGTCGATACGACAGTACGTTACAATTAGACAACGAGTTAGCCAATGTGTAACTTGACCATAGCCATAGATCCGGTCGAGTGGCAAGTACTGAATGAGTAATTGTGTAGAAATAAACAATGTGATCGCTCTCAATACTGTCTTAATTAATAAAATGTTTCTTGATTAAACTAGGATTCACTCACCAGTATTTCCGACTGACAAATGTTTTTAAAACGCGTTTCAGGTAACACAATGTGACAGCTAATTAGTAAAAAGCCAGCCGGAGAGCACTGAAGGCTTGGGAAAAATGTGGCTATAAAAGTTACCTAATAAACGGTGTTTTAAATTCAATAAAATAGGGCTTGTCCCTATAAATGTATTGTAATAAGAAACTTGGGTTTTGCCCAAGTTATTATTAATATCAAATATGGTGGTTTTACTCTGATAAACATTTCCTAACTACGGTCCTGATGTAATTTCCGCTGCAAGATTAAATAGCTGATACCACCGAAAATCTGAGCTCACGTCCGCCCGTTCTCGGGACAGATAAGGGATCGGGGATTGCGACAGAAGGTGGTATCAGAGCCTAGCCACTGGTCTGAGCCAAAGAAGTATTCTTCTGACACTTAAATTCTAAATTTTGTGTTAGGAAATAAATTTTGGAAATATGTGCATAACTGTATTTATTTGTTATGTGTTATTTGACTACCTGTTAGTTTATAGTATGAGTGATCAAGGACCCTCAGACATGAGTCGTCAGTTATCTGATTCACCTAGGAGTGAAGGTACCTCATCACAGCCTGCCCTTTCTGGGTATTCTGTTGATCAGGAAGAAGGAATGTCTGCTTTTAAAGCTCAGTCAGAAGAGCCATTCCCTCATAAGAAACGAGAATGGTTCAGTAAGGAAGCCTTTGCTCGTAGGAAAAGAATGCGAAAGTTGCAACAGCAAAGAGCCTTAGCAGCTATTAAGCGAGAGACAGATGCCCATACACAGGATATGCTTAATAGAAGCCTAGCAAATTTCCATATCTTAGCTACAACTGCTGTTGACCCAAGTCTGGAACAACTAGTAGCCCCACAACCCCAAATCCTTGACCAACCTATAGAGATAGAAAATCCTGAAAACCAAGTGGAGATGCATGATTTCAACCCAGAAGAAATTCCTAGGGTACCTGCACCAAACCCACTAGGCCCAAATTACGACCCCTGTTGGGACGATAATAGGGACTTTGTGCAACGTTACCCGATACAGGAAGACACACCTATACAAAACAAAGAAGTCTACCCATGTATGGACCCTTTAGATCCCTATTACCATGATGAATATATTAGGGAGATTTTAGAAGATCCTTACCGATTTCAGGCACTTTCACCCCCATATCAGGAACCCGCACCCCAGATTCCAAACCTAGTCCAAGAACCTGCACCCCCAATGAGTGCAGAAAACGTGCAAGAACTTAGGACTTTCGGGGAGAAAATTTTAGAGAGCAGTGAGATAATGCGTCAGGTGGGAGAGCGTCTCGTACGGAAATACGATGAGCGCAATATGGATTTTTGGATAAATCCATATCAGTGATGTGATGGAGGAAACAGAATAATAATAATATAAAATAATAAAATAAAAATAAAATAAAAGATGTGTGTACGGATGCATATTACTATTAGTGTGATTCTATTTCTGTTGGTATTGTAATTTTTATTTTTATTTCAGTACTAGTGTGTAATAGATGCATAATAGTATATGAATAGAGTAAAAGTAGCAATGATCTACGTTTTTGACTAGATTGAATGTCATGTGATTAACGATATTATCTATTATCTTGTGATATTAATATGGGATAAATGTTTAAAATTCAGATGGCCGACGAAGGAAATCAAGGAAATCTGAATAACAATAACCAAAGTAACATTAACGTGGTTAATGAGAATCTAAGCATCAATAACAATGGAAATCAAGTGGATAATAGTGTTATCCAACACATAGTGGCACAAGGAATTATAGATGCAATGCCATTTATTCTTCAAACGGTTCAAGAAGCGAATAATAAAAGTAAACATAGTAGTAAGCGACCAATTGAACCGAAACACAGTGTGAACAATGGACCAGTACTTCAAATGCCTATTCCCAAAAGAAGAAGAACTGTGTCTTACGGTTGTTCTTATAAAGAATTCTGGTCTTGTAAACCAATGGAATTCTCAGGCAACGAAGGGGCCATTGCAACCTTACGCTGGATAGAGAAGACTGAGGCAGTCTTAAGGATAAGTAAGTGTGCTGAAGAAGATAAGATATTGTTTGCTTCTAATCTGTTTAAGAATACAGCACTAGAATGGTGGAACACTATTCTCCAATCAAGAGGAAGTGATAGAATTTATAGTATGGATTGGGAAGAATTTAGGAATATGGTAGAAAGAAAATTCTGTCCTCCTAATGAAAAGGAACAGATAGCAAACAAATTCCTAAACCTTAGGATGACTGGCATGGATAGTAAGGGGTACACTAAGTTATTCTTTGAATATGCCAGAATAGTGCCAACTCTTGCTTCACCAGAACCAGTGTTAATCTCCCGCTATATCTGGGGATTAATTGGAGAGATTAGACATGTAGTCAAGGCAGCTAGACCTCAAACTATAGAAGAAACTATAGAACTAGCTAATACCTTGACAAATGAATTAATCCGTACTAGAGAAGAAGATCAGAGGAGGAACCTAACCCAGAAGTTGACTCAAGAATTTCGTTCTGGAAATTCTAACCGTGGAAGAAATGTAGGTTCTACCTCTGCACCCTACTGTAGGTATTGCAAAAAGAAGCATTCAGGAAGATGCTCCATATACTGTAACTTTTGCAAAATTTCGGGACACAAGGAAGAAAATTGCAGAAAGAAAGCTAACATCCGGATATGTTACAACTGCGGAGAACAAGGCCATATCAAGCCTAATTGTCCAAAATTAGCTCCAGCTCCAGACAACAAGAATACTAAAAATGCTAGAGCATTTGTTATGACTGTAGATGAAGCCAAGATGATTCCAGATGTCATAGCTGGTACGTTTTTAGTTAATGATATCTTTGCTAAAGTATTATTTGACTCTGGTGCGAACCAAAGTTTTATTAATACATCATTTTGCAAATTTCTAAATCCGTCATTAACTAAACTACCACAAGAATGTTTAGTAGAGACAGCCAATGGAGAAACCGTTAGGATTTCTGAAATCTTGTAGGGAGCAAGTATAGAAATTTTAAATCAGAAATTTATTGCAAATCTGTATCCCATGACTCTGGCAGGATTTGATGTTGTATTAGGAATGGATTGGTTAATAGCCAATAAAGCCAGTATTTTATGTGATCAAAAGTTAATACAAGTAAATTCACCAAAAGGTAAAACGATCACAATTAAAGGAGATAGACCCTCTAGATCCACTAAGTTCATCTCTGTGATGAAAACTGCAAGTTATATAAGAAAATGTTCCATAGTGTATTTGATTTCTATAATCACTAACACTAAAGGAAAAGATTTAAAAGATATTCCAGTAGTATCTCAGTTTTCAGATGTATTTCCAGAAGAATTGCCATGGCAACCTCTAGATAGAGAAGTTGAATTTAGAATCCATTTAATACCTGGCACCTGCAGAAATGCATGAATTGAAGAAACAATTAGACGAATTGTTGGAGAAAGGATTTATACAGCCAAGTTCGTCGCCATGGGGAGCGCCGATACTATTCGTTAAAAAGAAGGACGGATCAATGCGTATGTGCATTGATTACCGTGAATTAAACAAAGTCACGATTAAGAATCGGTACCCATTACCGAGAATCGATGATCTGTTTGATCAACTGCAAGGAGCTCAATTTTTCTCAAAAATCGATTTAAGGTCAGGATATCATCAGTTAAAGGTACAGGAAGAGGACATTCCTAAAACCGCTTTCAGAACAAGGTATGACCATTATGAATTTACTGTTATGCCATTTGGTCTAACCAATGCCCCAGCTGCATTTATGGACATGATGAACCGAATATGTAAGCCATATTTGGATAAATTCATAATTTTCTTTATAGATGATATTCTAATTTACTCTAAGAGTAAAGAAGATCATGCAAAACATTTGCACACACTTTTAAGTTTATTAAGAAAGGAAACGCTTTATGCTAAATTTTCTAAGTGCAAATTTTGGTTAGAACAGGTACAATTCCTTGGACACCTAGTTAATCATGAAGGAATTCATGTGGATCCCACAAAGATCGAAGCAATTACTAAATGGAAAACCCCTGAGTCACCAACCGAGGTTAGAAGTTTCTTAGGATTGTTATTATAGAAAGTTTATTCAAGATTTTTCTAGAATAGCCATTCCTTTAACTAAGTTAACCTGTAAATCTGTTAAGTTTGAATGGGGATTAAAACAAGAAGAAGCCTTTAGAATTCTTAAGCAAAAATTAACCCATACACCCATATTAGCATTACCAGAAGGAGCTGAAGACTTTGTGGTCTATTGCGATGCTTCTAAATTTGGTTATGGATGTGTATTGATGCAACGACAAAAGGTTATAGATTACGCATCTAGACAACTTAAGAATCATAAAGAGAATTATTCAACTCATGATCTAGAATTAGGAGCTATAATTTTTTCCCTTAAGATTTGGAGACATTACCTTTATGGTAGTAAGTTTACCATATTCACTGATCATAAGAGTTTAAGGTATATCTTCAAGCAAAAGGAGTTGAATATGAGACAAAGACGATGGATGGAGATGCTTAGTGACTATGATTGTGATATCCAATATCATGAAGGAAGAGCAAATGTAGTGGCAGATGCTTTAAGTCGAAAATATCATGAAAAGCCAAAAAGGGTACGTTCTCTTAAATTAAATCTGCAAGTATATTTAAATGATCAAATAAGAGAAGCACAAGAAACAGTAATCAAGGATGATTCTGAAAAATTAAAAGGTATGTTAAAAGAATTGGAATAAGGAATAGATGGAATTTGGAGATTCCATAAAAAGAGAATGTGGATACCTAAATTAGGAAACCTGCGTAATCGTATATTAGAAGAAGCCCATAAGTCTAAATATACGATGCATCCAGGAAGTGATAAAATGTACCAGGATTTAAGGAAAAATTTCTGGTGGATAGGAATGAAAAAGGACATAACAGCCTATGTTTCTAAATGTCTAACTTGTTCACAAGTTAAGGCTGAACACCAGAAGCCCTCAGGATTTCTACAACAATTAAAAATGCCAGTGTGGAAATGGGAATTAATAACAATGGATTTTGTTACTAAATTACCCAAAACAAAGAAAGGAAATGATACAATCTGGGTGATTGTAGATAGACTAACCAAGTCAGCTCATTTCCTACCAATGAAAGAAACTTTCAGTATGGAACAATTAGCTAAATTATATGTAAATGAAATTGTTTCTTTGCATGGCATTCCTTTATCAATTGTTTCTGATAGGGATAGCCGATTTACCTCTCATTTTTGGTCAAGTTTCCAAAAGGCAATGGGAACTAAGTTAAAACTAAGCACAACTTATCATCCTCAAACGGACGGACAAAGCGAAAGAACAATTAAAACAATGGAAGACATGCTTAGAGCTTGTGTAATTGATTTTGGAGGTAATTAGGACGATCACTTACCTTTAATAGAATTTTCTTATAATAATAGTTATCATACAAGTATCAATGCTGCACCATTCGAAGCACTTTATGGACGAAAGTGTCGAACCCCAGTCTGTTGGGCAGAAATTGGGGAAAAGCAACTATCTGGACCCGAGATAGTACAAGAAACAACTGATAAAATCATTCAAGTCAAAGAACGACTAAAAGCCGCACGTGATTGACAAAAGAGCTATGCCAATAACCGACGCAAGCCATTGGAATTTCAAGTAAGGGATAAAGTATTATTGAAAGTCTCTCCTTGGAAAGGAGTAGTAAGATTCATCAAAAGATGAAAGCTAAGTCCCAGGTATATTGGACCTTTTAAGATTATTAAAAGAATAGGATCTGTAGCCTATCACCTACAATTGACAGAAGAAATGGCAGGAATACATGATGTATTTCATGTATCTAATCTCAAGAAATGTTTAACTGATGAATCACTGATAGTACCTTTTAAGAATATAGAGGTAAATGAACAACTTAAGTTTGAAGAAAGACCTCTACAAATTGAAGGCAGGAAAGTCAAGAATCTCAAGCATAATAGATTAGTTCTGGTCAAAGTGAAGTGGGACTCCAAAAGAGGACCTGAGTACACATGGGAGCTTGAATCAGAAATGCAAAAGAAATATCCGCATTTGTTTCAATAGATCTCGAGGACGAGCTCTAAAACAAGGTGGGGAGAATGTAACAACCCTCGGTAAAACCAACCCTTTCATAATATTTCCGACACCGTATTATATCATAAAATACCCTTATATGTCTTATAATACACCCCGTATGTGAAAACCGAGCCCGAAATATGTTATAACATATAAAATAAATTAAAAACAATAAAAATTAAGTTGAGGCGGGCCGCGTAGGATCCCACCCCAACTTTACGCGGGCGGTATGAAGGTGTAGACTGGACTTCACTGATTTCTTTAGTTCAGGCGGGCCGCGTAAGCTTACCTTAAACCTTACGCGGGCCGCTAGAGATCATCAAACGTGGAGATACCCTGAGCTGACACGTGTTGACATCGTGGCGGACCTATACGCTGACCCAGCTAAGCTATATGTTGACCGGGTGTTGACAGGGGCTGCGTAAGGCTTCGCGCGGGCCGCCTGAAAGTCGAATTCAGCAACTATAAATAGATGGCATCGGATCTCAGTCGAACTCGCTCACAATTTCATTCTCAAACTCAAATTTTGTAGTAGTGTTATTATATGCGGGTATTATATCCCCCTAAATAGCAAAGTTCTGCTCTGTTGTATGTATTATAACCCCGGTTTCATAAGTAGATACGCTGCCCGATTGATTTAGGGTTCCGTAACAACTGTCGTGGTTCTGCCCGACATAGTTGTTGGAATGCCGTCTCGGGTAGGGTATCACTAATATTTTCAAAGGGTTATGATACTAACTTATGTACATTTGTATAAATTATAGATTATTCCCAGGAAACCCTTACGCGAAGTCTAAGATAGCAATGTGAGTTTATCCTCATTTTGTTAATCTTTTTGGAATGTTTACAAAACCTTAATTGTTTTACAATGTGATTAAGCGGTGATTGAGACTTTGTAGTTCTTCAATTACTGCCAGTATTATGGGGTTTTGTATACAAAATTTACTACTTGCGAGTAGTACGTCGATACGACAGTACGTTACAATTGGACAACGAGTTAGCGAATGTGTAACTTGACCATAGCCATAGATCCGGTCGAGTGGCAAGTACTGAATGAGTAATTGTGTAGAAATAAACAATGTGATCGCTCTCAATACTGTCTTAATTAATAAAATGTTTCTTGATTAAACTGGGATTCACTCACCATATTTCCGACTGACAAATGTTTTTAAAACGCGTTTCAGGTAGCACAATGTGACAGCCAATTAGTAAAAAGCCAGCTGGAGAGCACTGAAGGCTTGGGAAAAATGTGGCTATAAAAGTTACCTAATAAACGATGTTTTAAATTCAATAAAATAGGGTTTGTCCCTATAAATGTATTGTAATAAGAAACTTGGGTTTTGCCCATGTTATTATTAATATCAAATATGGTGGTTTTACTCTGATAAACATTTCCTAACTACGGTCCTGATGTAATTTCCGCTGCAAGATTAAATAGCTGATACCACCAAAAATCTGAGCTCGCGTCCGCCCGTTCCCGGGACAGATAAGGGATCGGGGGTTGCGACAGAATTGAAGACACTCTTTATACAAAAGAGACGAGTTTACCAAAATAGGCGTGAAACCCACAATTTGGTGAACGACTCTCATTCCGATTATTCTTCTTTTTGCACGAAATTTCGCCATTTAGCTAGGAGTGAAATCCACATCTAAATGGTAAATTTCCAATTCAAACTCTGGTGGACCCTCGTCAACGTGTCGAAATTAAATTTTAACCCAACGAGTACCAACCACATTAGGGTATGAAATCATCAAGTTAGGGGTGAAACCCGCACCTTGTCGATTGATCCCCATTCCTCGATTTTCGATCTCGCCAAAGTTTCAATTGTTTCAATCGATTAGAGACGTGTAGTAACTGGAAGGGTAAGATACCGTTAATCGCTTCTCGACGAGAGTATCTTACCTATAGGCCAAAGCACATTTCTCTAATTTGAAAGGGCTTTCGATTCACTTTAGAATAGTCGACGTTTCTCTACCCGAAACAATCCTATGTTTTATGAGCCTCTCTTTTATGTGGTTCAATTATTATGTTATTTTATACTTGTTACCTCGTTCATTTCAAAACCGTTACACAAGTCGCATGTCTCGCGCAATCAAAAACAATAATAATTCTCGTGAACAAACTAAATTTATACTCTTTTTACGCATTCATACGTGTTGAATATTTGCTAAATTCATGCTAATTGTGTGAGCCATACGTGATACATCATGCTTACATGCTTAAACTTGCAAACTTATTTTGAATTTATGATCGAGTCTCATCCTTTCCTTCTCTTTCGATCCTTTAGATGTCTTCAAGCGCATCCAAGAAGCTCCAATCAAAGAAGGGTTCTAGCTCCAACTCCATGTCGCAAAAGGATTGCTTGAAATTCATGGCCAAGCAAATGGCTAAGGTTATACCTGACATTGTTAGCAAGATTCAACCAAAACCCGATTCACCGCATGGATCTGTTGACTCAAAGGCAGACAAACCCAAATCGACCTTCCATTTCAAGCAATTTATGGCCTGTAGACCCTTGGAGTTTACAGGCAAAGACAGCGCCACCGCCATGATGAATTGGTTCGACGCGATTGAGATTACTTTCTTGCAAAGTGGTTTTCCTGATGAGCTACGAACTTTGAATGCAACGGGAGTTTTTCGTTTGAGGGCACTCGAATGGTGGACTACAGAACACAACAAGAGAGGAAACGAGGTTGCACATGCTATGCCTTGGGATGAACTTAAGCAGCTTATGAAGGACCACTTCTGTCCTCCCCATGAACTCCAAAAGTTGGAGAACGAATTTTGGAACCTTACGCAGAAGGGGAGCGACATGGATGGTATGATTACGCGCTTTAAACAACTAAGTGTCCTCTGTCCTGGACAAGTCGACACTATCCCCAAAACCATAGCCAAATTCATTCACTGTGTTGCACCTTCCTTGACTAACCATGTTGCCTCTGCTAGCCCCCAAACCATCGAAGATGCTTTTCGTATAGCCACCTAACTTAACAACAAATGCGTTCATCATGGAACCTTCGATAAGGCTCCGTCGAAGAGTGCTCACCAAGCTGTTACCGTTACCACCGATACCACCACCATTGTTGAACCTTCATCCTCCCAATCCAAGAAGAACAAAGGCAAGAAGCGGAAGGCTTCAAGCCAAAATTGTGCGGTCGTCACTCCGCCAAACCCACAACCCTTACAATCAGTAGCCGCCGTTACACCCGCAAACATTGAACCATGGAGACAAGGCTACGTTGGTGTAACACCTCATAAAATCACGTCCAATGATGTATTGACACGTGTAATAAACCCTAATGAAGTCAAATGTTGAATTTAAGGGACTAATTTTTCGAAAAATCAAAAAATTTGATTATGAAAGGACTGGAAGTGTTAGCATACCTAAAATAAGTTTCTAAATAACCTCTCATGATGATTATATTCACAAATGAGCCACTTGTCGATCGAGTGTAGCCGTTTGCGTAATTAATTGAAAGTTTGCGCAATGAAGGGTTAAAAGCGTCAACATATTAATTCTTACCTCTGAGTGACCTTTTAACAAACCGAGAGCTTCATGATATTTTATTATACTCTCGGCAATGCCAAATAATTGCCGTCTAAGGTTTTAATGCCTATAAGTAAAGTTACGCGCAACTTTACAAGTTAGAGGGACTAAAAGTGTCAATATGTTTAATTATACCTCTGAATGACCCTTTTAGCGAACCCAAAGCATCATGATGTTTAATAATACTTACAAGAATACCTAATATGGATTAGATGAGGCTTCAATGCTAATAATTGATGAGATGCGCAAGTTTGCACAATAGAGGGGCCTAAAGCGTCAACTTTTGAATCTACGCCTTTCGTTGACCATTTAAGCGAACGGGAGTGTAGTAATATTTAAATATATGCTTGGAAATTCCCATTATGGGCCATGTAAGGCTTGGATATTATTAAACAAAATTTCGCGCTACTTTGCGCAATTAAAGGACTAATTACGTCAAACTGCAAAAGTATGTTAATTCGTAAGGTATCGGACCTTCCGGAATGTGACCATGAGTTAAACATACCCTATTTATCCTTTATATAGCTTAGATATAGGCTTAGGGATGTTTGGTGCGTAAAAATAAACTTTTAAGTCGTGCAGGGACTAAAAGTGTCAAAAAGTGCACAAGTTTGCATTTTCGCGCATATCTCACATTCTGTATATCTCCGGACATCCAAAAATTTATGTAAGCACTAAAATATTTTATTTTAGTGTTTGGCTTGATAAAATTCCATTCGTCGCGTAATTTGATTCGTTTTTCGCGTCCGTCCGTGTTTCGTCGTAATTAGCCGAACAACGTGACCGTACGACCAAACGAACCGACATCCGTCATGTTTTTGAGCATGTTTCATGTTCCCTATGTTTTGGAATCAGTGTAGAGTCTTAAAAATGGTTTAACGGGCCTTAGATGTGTTGGAAATGACATTTGGAGGTCAGGGGCCAAAACTGTCAACAAATGAAAGTTGTGCTGATCAGACCTGGTCCTTACGGACCGTATACAGGACCTCATATGGTCCGTAAAGCACCACCAGACCAGCAGAATGTTGTTTTCAGCTGTTTCCAGCTGTTCCAGCTGTTTGTGAGTGTTGCAACTGGTTTTCTAAGCAAACTATGGGCTCCCATGGTTTTGTAAATCAGTGAGCTCGAGGTGTTCGTCTAAGATTGAATCACAGTTTACGAGAAACGATCCTAACGGCTCTCAAAAACCTATAAATACCCCTTTGATCATGGCTCTCATTGCTCATTTCCTTCAATTTTGCTCTCAAACTCAAATCTGAGGATCCTTGCCATTTGGGAACCTCCTTTTGAGTTATCTTCTGCCTCTTGGACCTTTTGTAAGTGTCCACTCCTTGCTTTGTTCATTTTATTTGGCTCTTAAAGCCGAAAGTCAAATGTTTCGATAAACGCTTTGACTATTAGCTAGACCTTGTACGGTCAAGCCATGGTTCGCAATGAACATGGCTACGTGATCGTAATTAGGTAGGTGTTAAACCCTCGAAAGGGCATCTCCTAATTACCACGTTTACTTAGTTAAATTGTCGGGTCGAAAAAAAAAGTTAAACGGGTTAGTTTTAAATAAAATTCATAACTATTAATATAGACACTATAAAATCAGTTTTCTCACTTTAATAACTTGGTAAATATTAGTTGAACATGTCTAAGCATGTTCAACCCGACAATTCTAAGTATAGGCTCGGTTCGGAACCGAAAGTCGCAAAAGTTTACTTTTTCTTTGACTTTCAGTTTTGACCCGATTTAGCTTAGTTTAGATATGCCTTAGGATTCCATTAGGACCAAATTATAGTTTAGTATAACCCTCAGAGGTTATACAACTTGGTTCCATAGAAATCCTAGTTCATGCATGTTTCCGTTAAATGCCTAAATGTTGACCGTTATGCCCTATTGACTTTAAAATGATATTTTTGAAAATGTGAGGGGACAATAATCTTTATTACTGATTTATAAACTTGTCCCTAAAAATTTGACTTCAGTTTGAGGTCTAGATTAGGAGTTATGCTCATTAGCGTAAATGAAAAGCTTTTTATTAATTAAACGGCATAATTAGCGTATATCCTATCTAAACCCAAATTTGATACCAAACTTTGTACCCACTGATATAAAATAATATTTTGGGATTTTTGAAGATTTTTATTTATTTTTAGGCTGAGCATAACATAGAGTTCTAGGCTTGATTCGGTAATTGCCGGTTTTGCCCTTTCGGCTTATAAATTGAGTTTTACAAAACATTTTAACCCCAAACCTTTGCTACTGATTTTATAAGATAAATAAAACATTTTGAGCTTTCTGGAATGATAAAAAAATATCAGCTTTTCCTTAAAAACCCGGAAATCGCTTAAAACCGCCTTTTTACGCAATGTATTAAAACTATTTTAAATATATATGACTTGATACCTACTGATATTTTAAGAAAATTTTATACTTTACTAGTAAGCAAAAGTTTTAAACTCAGATTTCCAAATTTGACCTTTAAACCTTATGTGAAATTACCAAAATGCCCCTTCGGTGCATAGTTTGGTTATAAATGATAAAATTCACATATATGTAATACCCTACTGATATAACTTATTAAATTGAGTATTTTTACTGATTAAATCAGACATGAAACTCAGATTTATAATAAACCTCTTTTATAACCTTTTAAATGACCAAAATACCCCTACGGGGCATAATTTGAGTTTAAATTCGTTTTGGGCATAATGGAAGGTATCCTACTGATATCACAACATATTTAAGGCATATTAACTTAGGAAACCTGTTCATGACTCTTTTGGTTACCCGTTACGCACTTTTCGCGTTCGGATCGGCTTATGTAACTAGTTTACATAAATTAGCCGAAACGGGTCAAACCTTATCATTTTTATCTCAAAAATCCAGAATATGTTTAGTTTATCCTTATTACACAAGTATACAAGCTTTTCGGGTCTAAACCACATTCCATTTCAGTCTTCGCTTAATCATGCATTTTGAACCATATCTTCCTTTAAAACTAAACGGTCTAAGCTTAGGCTTAATTAAAGACCCGTTAGGAATCTAAGAGGTTATTAAAAACCTTCGTTCCAGATTTAGGAGCCCAGTAAAAGGTATCTGTACTTGCTAATTTGATATACGGTTGGGATTGAATTTATATTTAGCTCAGGTAAATACTTTTAACTTATTTTCCCTATACGGGCTTGGGGTACGGTATGTAACAACTCGTACTTCAGAACCTATCTTTGTGTTTATGTAACGTATGTGGATCCTATGTGATTATGTGAACCTTAGTGATTAATGAAATGTTGTGTTATGTGCATGTATGTATGTATTAGGATCACACAAAATAAACCGATCGCACAACATAACCCGATCGCACAAGCCCATTCGGGCTACACTCTTTGTATCCGAAATCAATGGGCAGCCCATGATGGGTTCGGCCCACTCCTTTGTGTCGCATAAACCATGAGGAGAGTGTATACTCCTCATTTGTTGCAAGTCTCAATCACACACCAAACCCTACTCTCTCTTTCTCTCCCTCACGAACTCGACGGCAGCCAAATCCTTTCTCCACCGAAGACTCTCTATTCGGATCACTTCTCATTCCATTCTTTAATCGGTTAGTGTTTCATGATATGTGTTTGTTAATGATGTTATGATTCCATGGTTTGATATAATGGTTAGGGTTACATGTATGATGAACGATGATGTTTATATGATGATGTATTGTTATGATGGTATGAATAATATGTGATTGATCATGAATGAATGTAATCGGCCATATACGTGTTTGGATCCGAATGGTTTGGTTGTGTTAGTATAAGTTGGATTTGTTGATGAATGAAAACCGAATGCTTGTTAATCGGCTGTGATATATTTACGATTAGGATGATTCATTGTGTTGTCATGATAGGATGTATGCTAGTAATCAAGATCATGAGCCGGGTTAATGTTATAATCGTTGTTATGTTTTGATTATGTTTAGGGTTCATAAGAATTGATGTTAAAACCCTTGTTTGATCGATGATTTGCATGATCTAAAACTGTTAACTGTGTTGATTGATTGGGTGTAAAGAAGGAAACTGTTGAATGATATAACTAAATAGCATAAGTTTCGGATGTTTAAACTAATCGCACAAGAACAAATATTATCACACAAGCTTTCTGATCGTACAAGTTGTTGATCGCACAAGATCAGGTCGCACAAGACCTGATCTGATCGCACAAGTGCCAGACGCACAAGTTCAGTCGCACAAGATACCAGTAGTCGCACAAGACTATTGGATCGCACAAGTTATGTTTTCTTGATAACTGTTGGGCCTCAAAGCCCAAAGACCAATTGCACAAATGACACCAGTCGCACAAGATTATATGAATAGCATGAATCGCACAAGTTGATTATTTGGTTGTATGTTTGGGCCGTTTACATGTTGGACTACTTATGTTTATTTGGGCCGGGTATCTTTGGGCTTCAACGGGTGAGTCGCACAAGGCTGTTAGACTTGTGTGAGCCCAATCTTTTGAATCGCACAAGTATAAATATGTTATGTACTTGACTGTCTATGTGTTGCCATGATCAATACGTGTTCGTAATCTGTTAGTTTATGTGTAAACATCTGTGCACTACTTGAACCTAGACCTGACTTGTATGGTAACCATGTTAGGACGTGGTTGACCTCTAGCAGCTCGATTGACCTTTCGTTTATCTGTCGAGCTAACCTAAGGTGAGTTCACACTTTCTACAAAGCATGGGATTCCCAGGGGTTGGGAATGGGTTAAGGAATATGGATTCCTCATCCTCCTTGGGTAGGACAGTATGTGTTAAGGAATATATTTCCTCGTCCTCTTGGACAGTTTAAATTTCACTAGACCAAAATTCTATCACGAAGTTCCTCCTTTTTATATCGACTTAATCACCGGGCCAATGGCGAGCGGGTCATTAGTTAGATAGCGCTATTTAGGTCTGACAAGCCTCACACCGTGCCGCAGAGGACGGGCGTGAACTAATGGATCTGGGCACGTCAATGATGATAGACATTGACGCTAAGGGCACATAAACATGACTAAAGTCTGTGGTCGATATGGTAACGAGTCTAGTAGTATAAACATGGGGTAGCCCCCACGACCGTAGAGCCAAATAATTTAACATGGTGTAGCCCCCACGGCTGGATTGCCAGAGTAAACGGGATTAAACAAAACACGTTTTCAACTATGGGGTAACCCCCACGGCCAGGATGCCAGTTAAAGGAAACTACGTTTTTGGAATAACTTAAACCAACACCCAACTGTGAACTCGCTCAACTTTGTTGTTGACTCGTTACTACATGCTTTGCAGGTCACTAGGTTTAGCAGGAGCTTGCATGGGGAAGAGTCGTTGTGGAGCATGGACATTGAGTGTTCATGATAAGCTTAAACATTATTAACTTATGCTTTGGTTTTAGACATTATGCTTCCGCTTGCAACTTAAACTATGTTTTGATTTGGACACCAATTATATTGCGTTGGGTTTTATGTTTACTTACATGCTTGTTCAATATGATTGGTGGCTTGATCCTGGTCATGTCACGCCTCCAAGCGGTGATACTCCACTTATGGATTTTGGGGGTGTGACAGATTGGTATCAGAGCCATTGGTTATAGTGAACTTGGTTTTAATAAGGGGAAAAAGTTTTTGTTAAAACCAGACTATAACCTGTACAGTGCTCAACATCCACAACGACGCTTCACTCCACGTGCAAGGCTCGATATATTCTAGGTGATATGATTTATGTTTACATTGCCTACTTGCTTGGTTACATAGAACTTTGCTTATGGTATGTTTAGATAAAGGTAGCAACTATTGTTTGGAAACACGTGTGTGCTTACTCCCTTCTGTCATCGCAGTTTCGCGAACCCCTCTCACTCATGTTTCCCTTGATATGAAGATCATGGCTGGACGCGTTAACATGACTCAAGCCCAGTTGACGGCTTTGATTAACCAACAAGTTGTTGCGGCACTTGCAGCCGCTCAGGCAGGAGGTATATCCTGCCATCTCAACTCACTCTAGGATCCCTAGATCCAACTCTCGTGACCTATGTGTTAAACTCTATCCTTTCTTACTCTCACGACAGGTCAACCTGCACAGCCTCCTGTGTGCACTTTCAAGACCTTTATGGACTGTCGACCTAGTACCTTCAGTGGTACCGTAGGAGCTGTAGGTCTCCTCCACTGGTTTGAGAAACTCGAATCTGTCTTCGAGATGTGTGAATGCCCTGAGGCTCGCAGGGTGAAGTATTCTACTGGTACTCTCGAAGGTGTAGCGCTCACGTGGTGGAACGCTCAGGTCCAAATGCTGGGGTTGGTTGCTGCTAATGCCACCCCATGGAACAACTTCAAGGAACTGATCAAAGAGGAATATTGCAATCGTGATGACATCCACAAGCAGGAGGTAGGGTTCTTCAATCTAAAGATGACAGGGTCAGAAATTGAAACGTACACAAAAAGATCGAACGAGCGGGCTATTTTGTGCCCTACCATGGTGGATCCTCCCATCAAACCTATTGAACTGTACCTCAAGGGTTTAGTGCCAGAGATTCAAAGTCATGTGACTTCAGCTAACCTCGCCACCATCCAGCAGGTTGTTCAATTGGCTCATCGTCTTACTGATCAGGCGGTGGAGCAGAACAGGTTACCAAAGCGTATTAGTGATACAGCTACCTCAGATGCTCCTAGTGACAACAAGCGAAAATGGGATGGAGCTTCAAGCAAAGGTTCAACTTCTGTTCAATCTCAGTCTCAGCAGAGAAGGACTGACGACTACAAGAGCCCTAGTCAGCAATTATCTGGAAGTCAGAGTCAATGAGGGTACAGGGGAGTTCACCCCAAATGCAATCGCTGTAACCTACATCACAGCGGGCCATGCACCAGGAGTAACAGTCATCGGTGCAACAAGCCAGGCCACGCTGCAAAGGATTGCAGAAGTTTACGCCCCGCGAATCAGAATCGTCAGCAACAACAAAACCCACAGAATCAACGCCAGCAGCAGCAGCAAGGTTTCAACATAGGGTGCTTTCAGTGTGGAGCTGAAGGCCATTTCAAGAGAGATTGTCCCCAGCTGAACCAGAATCAGAACAACAACAATAATAATAACCAGGGGAATGGAAACAACTGGGGTAACAATGGCAATGGTGCAAGGGGTCGTGTATTCGTTATTGGCCAGGGTGAAGCGAGGAATGATCCCAATGTGGTGACGGGTAAGTTCCTTCTCGACGACTTTTATGTTACAGTTTTATTGGATTCGGGTGCTGATACTAGCTACGTGTCCTTAAGAGTTAGTCAGATGCTTAAGCGTACCCTAACACTTTTGAACACCAAGCACACTGTAGAGCTAGCTAATGGTAAGAGTTTAGAGGCCACACACGTAGTCAAGGGTTGTAACCTTGTTCTTGCTAATCAGACCTTCTCTATCGACCTCATTCCTATCGTTCTGGGTAGTTTCGACGTTGTCATTGGGATGGATTAGTTATCCCAACACCGAGCAGAGATTCTTTGCAACGAGAAGATTGTCCGTATTCCTCGTTCAGGTGATGAACCTCTCATGATTCGTGGCGACAAGAGGGGTGCTGTTGAGAGCATCATCTCTTTCCTTAAGGCCCAGAAGTGTTTGCGAAAGGGCCACACTGCTATTTTGGCTCTCGTTACTGACACCTCTAAGAAAGAGAAGAAGATAGAAGATTTTCCTATTGTACGTGACTTTCCTGAGGTATTCCCTGAGGAATTACCTGGTCTTCCGCCTCATCGCCAGGTCGATTTTCAAATCGAGCTAGCTCCTGGAGCAGCGCCCATAGCTCGAGCACCCTATCGTCTAGCTCCATCTGAATTGGAAGAACTGTCTACGCAGTTACAAGAACTTTTGGATAAGGGTTTCATTCGTCCTAGCTCTTCTCCCTGGGGAGCTCCAGTCTTGTTTGTGAAGAAGAAGGACGGTACCTTCCGTATGTGTATCGACTATCGCGAACTCAACAAGGTGACCGTGAAGAATCGCTATCCTCTTCCATGTATTGATGACCTATTCGACCAGCTGCAAGGGTCGAGCTTCTATTCAAGGATTGATCTGAGATTGGGATATCACCGGCTGAGAGTCCGAGAAGAGGACGTCTCCAAAACAGCCTTTAGAACTCGTTATGGACACTACGAGTTTTTGGTCATGCCTTTTGGGCTGACAAACGCACCTGCGGTTTTCATGGACCTTATGAATAGAGTGTGCAAGCCTTACCTGGACAAGTTTGTTATTGTCTTCATTAAAGACATCCTGATCTATTCTAAGAGTCAGGAGGAACACGAGCAACATCTACGAATTATTTTGGAACTCCTTCGAGCAGAACAACTTTATGCAAAGTTCTCGAAATGCGACTTCTGGCTTCGTGAAGTCCATTTCCTAGGCCATGTGGTAAACAAGGATGGGATACATGTTGATCCATCCAAGGTAGACTCGATCAGGAACTGGCCTACACCCCGTACACCAACAGAAATCCGCCAGTTCTTGGGTTTGGCGGGCTACTATAGAAGGTTCATCAAGGACTTCTCCAAGATTGCACAACTTCTCACCTCACTAACGCAGAAGGGCGTTACTTATCGATGGGGTAATGCACAAGAATCGGCATTTCAGCACCTAAAGGATAGACTTTGCAGCGCACCTATTCTCTCATTGCCAGAGGGCACAGACGACTTTGTGGTTTACTGCGACGCATCAATTCAGGGTCTTGGTTGTGTATTGATGCAACGGGATAAAGTTATTGCGTACGCCTCACGCCAACTTAAAGTTCATGAAAGGAACTACACTACACACGATTTAGAGCTGGGAGCTGTTGTTTTTGCACTTAAGATATGGAGACATTACCTGTACGGTACCAAGTGCGCCATTTACACCGATCACAGGAGTCTCGAGCATATCTTCAAACAGAAGGAGTTGAACATGCGACAACGTCGATGGGTCGAGCTACTGAATGATTACGAGTGCTCGATCAGATACCATCCGGGCAAAGCCAATGTTGTGGCCGATGCCCTTAGTCGAAAGGATACTACACCTAAACGTGTACGAGCTTTACAACTCACTATCCGATCTAGTCTTCCTACACAGATACGAGATGCTCAGGTAGAAGCATTGAAACCAGAAAACGTCAGGGCTGAAGCCCTACGCGGCTCAAGGCAACGGTTAGAACAAGAGGAAGACGACGCCTACTACGTTACAGGGCGTATTTGGGTCCCACACTATGGAAACTTACGCGAGCTGGTGATGGATGAAGCACACAAGTCTCGTTACTCAGTACATCCTGGTTCGGATAAGATATACCACGATCTCAAAACTACATACTGGTGGCCTAGCATGAAATCTCACATAGCAACCTACGTTAGTAAATGTTTGACTTATGCGAGAGTCAAAGTCGAGTACCAGAAACCTTCAGGCCTACTTCAACAACCAGAGATACCACAATGGAAATGGGAGCAAATTTCCATGGATTTTGTTACTGGCCTGCCTAGATCCCAACGGGGGAATGATACTATTTGGGTGATCGTGGATCGACTCACAAAGTCTGCGCACTTCTTGGCTATCAAAGAAACGGATAAGTTCTCCACTCTAGCAGACGTTTATCTTAAAGAAGTTGTCTCGTGGCACGGGGTGCCAACCTCTATTATCTCTGATCGTGATGCACGTTTTACTTCTGAACTGTGGCAGGCAATGCACAAATATTTTGGCTCTCGATTAGATATGAGCACAGCATATCACCCGCAAACGGATGGGCAGTCTGAACGCACCATCCAGACCCTTGAAGACATGCTTAGGGCATGTGTGATTGACTTTGGCAACGGCTGGGAAAAGCATCTGCCACTAGTGGAATTTTCGTATAATAACAGCTACCACACTAGCATCCAAGCTGCTCCGTTTGAGGCACTGTACGGGCGTAAGTGCCGATCACCTCTTTGCTGGGCAAAAGTTGGTGATAGCCAAATCACTGGCCCAGAACTCGTAGTTGATACTACGGAAAGGATTGCTCAGATATGACAACGCATGGCGGCAACTCGCGACCGTCAGAAAGCATACGCTAATAAGCGCAGGAAACCATTCGAGTTCCAAGTTGGGGATCGAGTGCTACTCAAAGTTTCACCCTGGAAGGGTGTGGTTCGTTTTGGCAAACGAGGAAAACTTAACCCGCGATACGTTGGACCATTCGACATCATAGAGAAAATAGGCAAGGTGGCCTACAAACTGAACCTACCAACAGAACTCAGTGAAGTTCACAACGTTTTCCACGTGTCGAATCTGAAGAAGTGTCTATCAGATGAGACCCTTATAGTTCCTTTGAAGGAGCTCACTATCGACGATCAGTTATGATTCGTTGAGGAACCAGTAGAGATTACTGACCGAGATGTGAAGATTCTCAAGCGCACTAGAATTCCTCTTGTTCGAGTTCGTTGGAACTCACGTCGTGGCCCAGAGTTCACCTGGGAACGCGAAGATCAGATGAAACAAAAATATCCCCTACTGTTCGACAACAGTACAACCACTACTGAGGCTGAAGCTACCGTGGAATTTCGGGACGAAATTCCAAGCCAACGGGGGAAGGATGTGACACCCCAGGAAAACCATGCAACTTAACTAGCTTCCTCAGTGAGTACGTGCTAAATTTCAGGATGAAATTTCTTTCAACTTGGGGATAATGTGACAATTCGTACTTCAGAACTTATCTTTGTGTTTATGTAACGTATGTGGATCCTATGTGATTATGTGAACCTTAGTGATTAGTGAAATGTTATGTTTGATGTTGTGTTATGTGCATGTATGTATGTATTAGGATCACACAAAATAAACCGATCGCACAACATAACCCGATCGCACAAGCCCATTCGGGCTACACTCTTTGTATCCGAAACCAATGGGCAGCCCATGTTGGGTTCGGCCCACTCCTTTGTGTCGCATAAACCATGAGGAGAGTGTATACTCCTCATTTGTTGCAAGTCTCAATCACACACCAAACCCTACTCTCTCTTTCTCTCCCTCACGAACTCGACGGCAGCCATATCCTTTCTCCACCGAAGACTCTCTATTCGGATCACTTCTCATTCCATTCTTTAATTGGTTAGTGTTTCATGATATGTGTTTGTTAATGATGTTATGATTCCATGGTTTGATATAATGGTTAGGGTTACATGTATGATGAACGATGATGTTTATATGATGATGTATTGTTATGATGGTATGAATAATATGTGATTGATCATGAATGAATGTAATCGGCCATATTCGTGTTTGGATCTGAATGGTTTGGTTGTGTTAGTATAAGTTGGATTTGTTGATGAATGAAAACCGAATGCTTGTTAATCGGCTGTGATATATTTACGATTAGGATTATTCATTGTGTTGTCATGATAGGATGTATGCTAGTAATCAAGATCATGAGCCTGGTTAATGTTATAATCGTTGTTATGTTTTGATTATGTTTAGGGTTCATAAGAATTGATGTTAAAACCCTTGTTTGATCGATGATTTGCATGATCTAAAACTGTTAATTGTGTTGATTGATTGGGTGTAAAGAAGGAAACTGTTGAATGATATAACTAAATAGCATAAGTTTCGGATATTTAAACTAATCACACAAGAACAAATATTATCACACAAGCTTTCTGATCGTACAAGTTGTTGATCGCACAAGATCAGGTCACACAAGACCTGATCTGATCACACAAGTGCCAGACGCACAAGTTCAGTCGCACAAGATACCAGTAGTCGCACAAGACTATTGGATCGCACAAGTTATGTTTTCTTGATAACTGTTGGGCCTCAAAGCCCAAAGACCAATCGCACAAATGACATCAGTCGCACAAGATTATATGAATAGCATGAATCGCACAAGTTGATTGTTTGGTTGTATGTTTGGGTCGTTTACATGTTGGGCTACTTATGTTTATTTGGGCCGGGTATCTTTGGGCTTCAACGGGTGAGTCGCACAAGGCTGTTAGACTTGTGCGAGCCCAATCTTTTGAATCGCACAAGTATAAATATGTTATGTACTTGACTGTCTATGTGTTGCCATGATTAATACGTGTTCGTAATCTGTTAGTTTATGTGTAAACATCCGTGCACTACTTGAACCTAGACCTGACTTGTATGGTAACCATGTTAGGACGTGGTTGACCTCTAGTAGCTCGATTGACCTTTCGTTTATCTGCCGAGCTAACCTAAGGTGAGTTCACACTTTCTACAAAGCATGGGATTCCCAGGGGTTGGGAATGGGTTAAGGAATATGGATTCCTCGTCCTCCTTGGGTAGGACAGTACGGGTTAAGGAATATATTTCCTCGTCCTCTTGGACAGTTTAAATTTCACTAGACCAAAACTCTATCACGAAGTCCCTCCTTTTTATATCGACTTAATCGCTGGGCCAATGGCGAGCGGGTCATTAGTTAGATAGCGCTATTTAGGTCTGACAAGCCTCATACCGTGCCGCAGAGGACGGGAGTGAACTAATGGATCTGGGCACGTCAATGATGATAGACATTGACGCTAAGGGCACATAAACATGACTAAAGTCAGTGGTCGATATGGTAACGAGTCTAGTAGTATAAACATGGGGTAGCCCCCACGGCCGTAGAGCCAGATAATTTAACATGGGGTAGCCCCCACGACTGGATTGCCAGAGTAAACGGGATTAAACAAAACACGTTTTCAACTATGGGGTAACCCCCACGGCCAGGATGCCAGTTAAAGGAAACTAGGTTTTTGGAATAACTTAAACCAACACCCAACTGTGAACTCGCTCAACTTTGTTGTTGACTCGTTACTATATGCTTTGCAGGTCACTAGGTTTAGCAGGAGCTTGCATGGGGAAGAGTCGTTGTGGAGCATGGACATTGAGTGTTCATGATAAACTTAAACATTATTAACTTATGCTTTGGTTTTAGACATTATGCTTCCGCTTACAACTTAAACTATGTTTTGATTTGGACACCAATTATATTCCGTTGGGTTTTATGTTTACTTACATGCTTGTTCAATATGATTGTTGGCTTGATCCTGGTCATGTCACGCCTCCAAACGGTGATACTCCGCATGTGGATTTTGGGGGTGTGACACGGTATATACAAATACCGCTTGGTCGGGCATTGAATCATTAGTCATAATAAGGTTAATGCATTGAGATGTTACGTTTAAATTGTTTTGTTTGCTTAAAACCTTTGGGGGGTTAATAACCATGTCCATGATATCCTTGGCATCATTCATGAAATGGCCATGACCTAAGCACGGGGTGTTGGCGTACACCTGACAGTGCCTATGTAAAAACTGGTAATCCACTTAGAGGAATCAACCTCGTGGGCATTATACCTGTGGTGTGGCTTTTAATCTTTAACCTGGTATACAGGCCGGGCTACTGAACGTATAAGAAACATGTAAATCTTTTACAAGTATTATATACAAATAATTATCCCAAGTTATAAAAAGTTTTGTGCCATGCGCACTCAAATCAATTTTCTTAAACATTTTCAAAATGAGTCAGTTAAATGGTATTTACCAGTGTAAACTGACGTATTTTTCAAAAAGGCTAAGTGCGGGTACTAATCGGAATAGGCTGGCTACTCCTAGCATCAATAAAGAGTCTCGCAAGCTTAGATGCCTAAAGTCTGTTGAACAATGTTTCATTTTAATTTCGATCCGCCTGTGGATCCTTTACTTCCTGTTTGTAATACTTTGTTATTACTTTATCTTGGTTTGTAATATTATTATCTTTTGCTTCCGCTGTGCATTTAAATTGTGTTGTTTGACTATGATGATATCAACTACGTCACGATACTCCCCACCAGGCCCACCGGCAATACGTGGAAATATCGGGGTGTGACAGGTTGGTATCAGAGCCAACATTGAGTGAATTAAACACTAGCCTTTTGTGTTTAATCTCAATAACACAGTAGCACATTCCTTGACCTTCTGAGTCTAGACTTAACATAGGAATACTCTCATCTCTATTCGGAGAATTATTACTTTCAATTCTGTATATTTTAATATGTCGCCAAGCAAAGAAGCCGTAATGGAAATTCTCCCCATTTGAAGCCTAGGAAAGGCCGAGCCTCGTACTACGACTAGGATTAACGTGCAACCAAGGAGAAAGCATTCAGAAATAAAATGAAGAAGAAACTCCTTTACTGAAGGTCGTTTCCTTAGTAGTCCTTATAAGGACATATTTATCTTTCAGTCCCTTCGAGGACAACATTATTCCTTTCAAGTCCTGTGTATGGCAATTTTGTACCTCCTTTGGAATCATTGGAATGTTTTAGCTAAATTTTACTTATATCATTATATATGAACATAATAATAACATTCCCTTTATGAGATCTACCATTATAATAAAATGGCAAAATCTAAAAAGAACAAGACCTAGCCCATGTGTCATTTTAAGAACAGGGCCAAGATGGCAGTTGCTCAATTAGATTCAGATCCTTATTAACATCTCAATTTAGGATTTTCTCTGCGTTAAATATTAAAAGAATCTTAAAGGTAAACCTAGCTTATATGTCATTTCAGACAAGGCCAAGATGGTAGAACCTATTCAAAAGATTCAAATCCCTGTTAACATCTGTAAACATGTTAACAATTCTGGCAGATGTGATTCGACAGAATCGCATAAATCATTCTTATACTGGATTCTCCCGAAATCCTTTCTTATTTTGTGAATTAAGCATCCACAGGGGATGTAATGCTCATGGGCCATATTCATTGTCATATAAGACAAACGATAGTCGTAGACTACAACTCCCTGTCAAGAAAAGGCATGAACAACGTTCAAGCCTAAATACCTTGATTCTACAAAATCATGGTTTATAATTTAAAGTTGCCCTTGTGTTTTGGCCTTTCTGTGCCATAGTTATATTTTAATTAAATCTAGGATAATTATAATGAAAATCCTGAATAAAATAAATATCATTCCTTTTCTGCCAGTATAAATATTAAAAGAGAATCTTAAAAGGTATAACCTAGCTTGAAGTCATTAAAGACCTAGCTACAATGGTAAAACCTGTTTAAAAGAAATTCAGATCCTTGTTAACATCTGAAAACATGTTAACACTCCTGACAACAGTGATGCGATAAAATTACACTTGTCATCTTTATATTAGGAATTTCCAAACCCCTTATTTAGCATATATGATCAATAGGAATCATGGCTAATAAACGTCGAACATGATGAACACATCAAAACATCCATTGGGATAAATACCTTCGGGCAAAGATGTATATATGAAAAAGATAGTTTTATTTCATAACTTCTTATCAAGACAATGAACTATGAAATTTTCCGATCCAAAGGAATCATCAATTATGTTTTAAAATTTCCCTAGGGACAAGGCATCTATACCATCAAAAAGTCCTTTGGAACAAGCCCTTGTGCTATGTATAAAATGTTAGTACGGCATTGATAGTCGTGACTTATGTCCCCTGTCTAATAAATATGAAGGATTATATTCTGTTTCAATGCCAAAGATGGATTATTTAAAAACCTAGGCAAAACATAATCAAATAAATTTAATACTATTTATTCACCTATATGGTTTATTTGTACCATGGCTATTTAATCATCAAATTCGACAATTCACTATATAATTAAACCAATTATTACTACTTGGTTTGTAGCCTTCAAAGCTTAACCATGGCTGACTCATCTGAAGCTCACAATCATCCAGTTGATCAGAACGATAATGCAAGACTGAACTTAACGGGCACCGAGTTACAGGCTATGTTGGATACAGCCGTAAACAAGGTCGTGGACCGAGCGTTAAAGGATCATAAGCGAAAGTGCGATAATACCCTGAATAAGGGATTCAAAAAGGGTAAGGCCAGTTCAAACTATGACCAGTCCAAGCCAAAGAAGGCAAAACCCGAATGTAAAACCTGCAAGAAGAAGCACTTCGGAAAATGCTTCTATGAACAGACCAGGGGATGTGACATCTGTAAGGAAATGGATCACAAGACTCATGAATGCAAGGACTTGAAGGACAACCAGCAGACCGCTGAAAAGACCAGATGCAAAACCTGTAGGAAATACCACCTCGGGAAATGCAGATTTGAATCTCAGCCTTCACCTTGTGGAATCTGCAAGTCCAAGGAGCATAAGACCTTGGATTGCAAGAAGTTGGAAGATGCGACCTGCCATGGTTGTGGCGAAAAAGGGCACATAAAAACCCGCTGCCCAAAGAAGGCGACTAAAGGAAAAGGCACTTAAATTCACAAGCTAAGCCTTGTGGAATTTGTAAAAAGGAAGGGCACAAGACTTTGGAGTGCCAAGACATAAAGGACGCAACCTGCTATGGTTGCAATGAATTAGGGCACATCAAAACTAATTGCCCTAATAAAACCAGGAATTATGGCAAGGCTAAGAAGACCAAAGACGGAAGCTCTCAAATGGATGCTCAAGAGGCTATTCAGGATGACAATGTCACAACAGGTACTTTCTTTATCAATAATGTTCATGCTAGACCATTATTTAATTCAGGTTCATATAAGTCTTTCGTAGACAACAGATTTTGTAAATTACTAAATCTGCCTGTTAAAACTCTAAGCGTTAAGTATAAAGTATAATTGGTCGATAGTACCTCAGAGACTGCTTCAGCAATATTAGATGGATGTTTTATATCCATTAGGAATCATTCTTTTCCGTTGTCCTTGTTTCCGTTAAAATAGTGGGACTCAATATAGTAATAGGAATGGATTGGCCGTCTTGTAACCAAGCCCATAATGTGGGTAATAAGAAGTAAGTAGTTATCAAGACTCCTTAGGGTAAGCCTTTGACAATTCAAGGAGACACCGGGTATGGATTGCCCAAGCACTTGTTGAATTTAGTATTTAATAAGCTTCGAGTATGGAAAACTCAGAAGAGACATACAAAAGTCGCGATGCTAGAAACACGACAAATGTTAATGGTGCATCAGATGTGAACCTCAATGTTAATGAAGTTAGTCTCCAAAACTGCAAGTAACGCAGCTATTAGAAAGGTTATGAGAAAAATCAGGAAAAGGTTTCAAAGCCTGCTTATCATAAATCCATTACGGATCTACCTCAGTTACTCACATTTTATAGAGTAAGAAATAACCAGTCAAGGCTGAGATTGCCCTAAATTTGTCAAAGATTTGGCAGCTAAGTTTAAAAGGATTAAGAATGGAGGCGCTTAAGCCTCCTGTTAATTGATTAGAGGCATTTCACATTAATAATGGCACCAGATAAACCCCTTATTGTGATTTTATTAGTTACGTTTGGTTTCAGGTGCTGCAAATTCTCTCATAAGACCATAAGTTTAGCAAAATTTTAGAAACTCTCCCGTAAGAACCCCAGATATTAAGCGTAAGGTAAAACTTACAAGCGAAATCATAAGAACCATTTCTTCTGTTCCTGTCAGAAGCCTTCAGGCGTAGAATTTTAGAAGTATCCTCTCTCTGGAGGAAGTGCAGCAACATGCATAGTTGATATCTCTTTGATCTCTATCGATTGCGATAGCAGACGGTATGATAAAAGCACCACATGAGGATTGGTGTATCTTAATATGTTCCATTGATTGCTTCCATGCCTGATCAGTATGGAGGTCTAATGCATGGAACCACAAAGATATTCCGATGGTCATAGGGTACTAAAATCAGCTAAAGGTATTCAAAGAAGATATCCAGAATGGAAGTTTCCAAGTAAATGTTTCCGATTAAGGAATTCGTGGACCTGTAACATGAATGTGTCATTTATTTGACACAAGCAATGATGGATGAACTAGAGCTTGAGATTTGGAAAAATCTCTGTAACCTCCTTGTATCTTGATTATCTTCTCCTAAGATTACCCTGTTTACCTCCTGAGAGGGAAGTAGAGTTAAGATTTATATTTATATTCCATTTAAGGCCGTATTATTATGAAATCTCCAGGACGGCTAGTACCATCATTGGAAGAATCCAAACCCTGATTTAGTAAGTTTTAAGATAGAGGATTCATATAGCCTAACTCAATATTCTGAGAATTCGGTATAGTTAATTAAGAAAGACGGTTCATTTTGCTTATGCATTGATTACCGCAACCCTAATTAGGCAACAATTAAGAATTGCCATCAGCTGCCCAGGATCGTCGATTTATTCGACTAGCTGTAAGGATTAGCTATTCCTTAAGATTAGTTTTAAGCAATGGTTGGAATAACCATCTCACCTTAAGATAAGCTTTTCTATAATAGTTGATATATAAGTATCAAGGCTGCTCCTTGGAGACCTTGTATAGATGGAATGTTAGACATCTATTAGTAGACAGAAGATTGGTAAGTCCAATTATCAGGATCTGAAAGTTGCCTGGGAAACAACGAATAAGATCAAACAAATCCATAATCATCTGTAAGTTGCCAGTATTCGACAGAAAATCAAGGATTAATGAATGTAGCAACCTTCCTAAGTTCTTCTTAAGGAATGAGATTCAACAAAAGACATCACCCTGGAAGGGTGTGCCAATTGTTAATTATCAGACTAGTTAAGCTCTGAATATATAGAATCATCCGAGGGAATCGAATGTATCAAGATCAAATAGCTTATAAGCTAAAACCTATTTAAGGAAATTTGGCGGAGCTCGCAATGCGTTACACACTAATGATTTAAGAATATGTTTCCCCAATAGATCAAGAAGCATTATCACCTAATGATATGCAGATTAATGAAGATTCTTGGTTTAATGAGAAACCCATATCAATTAAGGATCGACAGGTTAAGAAGCTCCAAAAAGGATACATGTACCTATTATAGAGGTCAACTGGGGAGCTTGAAGAGGTTTGAGATATGCTATAGAAGTTAAGTCCATTATGCGAAAAAAAGTACTTCCAGCATTTTAGCAAATCTCGAGGTCGAGATTTCTTTTCAGGGGGTGAGGATGTAACACCTCGTAAAATCACGTCCAATGATGTATTGACACGTGTAATAAACCCTAATGAAGTTAAATGTTGAATTTAAGGGACTAATTTTTCGAAAAATCGAAAAATTTGATTATGAAAGGACTGGAAGTGTTAGCATACCTAAAATAAGTTTCTAAATAACCTCTCATGATGATTATATTCACAAATGAGCCACTTGTCGATCGAGTGTAGCCGTTTGCGTAATTAATTGAAAGTTTGCGCAATGAAGGGTTAAAAGCGTCAAGATATTAATTCTTACCTTTGAGTGACCTTTTAACAAACCGAGAGCTTCATGATATTTGATTATACTCTCAGGAATGCCAAATAATGGCCGTCTAAGGTTTTGATGCCTATAAGTAAAGTTACGCGCAACTTTACAAGTTAGAGGGACTAAAAGTGTCAATATGTTTAATTATACCTCTGAATGACCCTTTTAGCAAACCCGAAGCATCATTATGTTTAATAATACTTACAAGAATACCTAATACGGATTAGATGAGGCATTAATGCTAATAATTGATGAGATGCGCAAGTTTGCATAATAGAGGGGCCTAAAGCGTCAACTTTTGAATCTTCGCCTTTCGGTGACCATTTAAGTGAACAGGAGTGTAGTAATATTTAAATATATGCTCGGGAATGCCCATTATGGGCCATGGAAGGCTTGGATATTATTAAACAACATTTCGCGCTACTTTGTGCAATTAAAGGACTAATTGCGTCAAACTGCAAAAGTATGTCAATTCGTAAGGTATCGGACCTTCCGGAATGTGACCATGAGTTAAACATACCCTATTTATCCTTTATATAGCTTATATATAGGCTTAGGGATGTTTGGTGCGCAAAAATAAACTTTTAAGTCGTGCAGGGACTAAAAGTGTCAAAAAGTGCACAAGTTTGCATTTTCGCGCATATCTCACATTCTGTATATCTCCGGACATCCAAAAATTTATGTAAGAACTAAAATATTTTATTTTAGTGTTTGGCTTGATAAAATTCCATTCGTCGCGTAATTTGATTAGTTTTTCGCGTCCGTCCGTGTTTCGTCGTAATTAGCCGAACAACGTGACCGTACGACCAAACGAACCGACATCCGACATGTTTTTGAGCATGTTTCATGTTACCTATGTTTAGGCATCAGTGTAGAGCCTTAAAAATGGTTTAACGGGCCTTAGATGTGTCGGAAATGACATTTGGAGGTGCAGGGGCCAAAACTGTCAACAAATGAAAGTTGTGCTGATCAGACCTGGTCCTTACGGACCGTATACAGGACCTCATACAGTCCGTAAAGCACCACCAGACCAGCAGAAAGTTGTTTTAAGCTGTTTCCAGCTGTTCCAGCGGTTTGTGAGTGTTGCAACTGGTTTTCTAAGCAAACTATGGGCTCCCATGGTTTTGTAAATCAGTGGGCTCGAGGTGTACGGCTGAGATTGAATCACGGTTTACGAGAAACGATCCTAACGGCTCTCAAAAACCTATAAATACCCCATTGATCATGGCTCTCATTGCTCATTTCCTTCAATCTTGCTCTCAAACTCAAATCTGATGATCCTTGCCATTTGGGAACCTCCTTTTGAGTTATCTTCTGCCTCTTAGACCTGTTGTAAGTGTCCTCTCCTTGCTTTGTTCATTTTATTTGGCTCTTAAAGCCAAAAAGTCAAACGTTTCGATAAATGCTTTGACTATTAGCTAGACCTTGTATGGTCAAGCCATGGTTCGCAACGAACATGGCTACGTGATCGTAATTAGGTAGGTGTTAAACCCTCGAAAGGGCATCTCCTAATTACCACGTTTACTTAGTTAAATTGTCGGGTCAAATAAAAGTCAAACGGTTTAGTTTTAAATAAAATTCATAACTATTAATATAGAAACTATAAAATCAGTTTTCTCACTTTAATAACTTGGTAAATATTAGTTGAACATGTCTAAGCATGTTCAACCCGACAATTCTAAGTATAGGCTCGGTTCGGAACCGAAAGTCGTAAAAGTTGACTTTTGCTTTGACTTTCAGTTCTAACCCGATTTAGCTTAGTTAAGATATGCCTTAGGATTCCATTAGGACCATATTATAGGTTAGTATAACCCTCAGAGGTTATACAACTTGGTTCCATAGAAATCCTAGTTCATGCATGTTTCCGTTAAATGCCTAAATGTTGACCGTTATGCCCTACTGACTTTAAAACGATATTTTTGAAAATGTGAGGGGACAATAATCTTTATTACTGATTTATAAACTTGTCCCTAAAAATTTGACATCAGTTTGAGGTCTATATTAGGTGTTATGCTCATTAGCGTAAATGAAAAGCTTTTTATTAATTAAACGGCATAATTAGCGTATATCCTATCTAAACCCAAATTTTGATTCCAAACTTTTTACCCACTGATGTAAAATAATATTTTGGGATTTTTTAAGATTTTTATTTATTTTTAGGCTGAGCATAACATAGAGTTCTAGGCTTGATTCGGTAATTGTCGGTTTTGCCCTTTTGGATTATAAATTGAGTTTTACAAAACATTTTAACCCCAAACCTTTGCTACTGATTTTATAAGATAAATAAAACATTTTGAGCTTTCTGGAATGATAAAAAATATCAGCTTTTCCTTAAAAACCCGGAAATCGCTTAAAACCGCCTTTTACGCGTTTTAAGCGCATAGTATGTATTAAAACTATTTTAAATATATATGACTTGATACCTACTGATATTTTAAGTAAAATTTTATACTTTAACAGAAAGCAAAAGTTTTAAACTCAGATTTCCAAATTTGACTTTTAAACCTTATGTGAAATTACCAAAATGCCCCTTCGGTGCATAGTTTGGTTATAAATGATAAAATTCACATATGTGTAATACCCTACTGATATAACTTATTAAATTGAGTATTTTTATTGATTAAATCAGACCTGAAACTCAGATTTATAATAAACCTCTTTTATAACCTTTTAAATGACCAAAATACCCCTACGGGGCATAATTTGAGTTTAAATTCGTTTTGGGCATAATGGAAGGTATCCTACTGATATCACAACATATTTAAGGCATATTAAGTTAGGAAACCTGTTCATGACTCTTTTGGTTACCCGTTACGCACTTTTCGCGTTCGGATCGGCTTATGTAACTAGTTTACATAAATTAGCCGAAACGGGTCAAACCTTATCATTTTTATCTCAAAAATCCAGAATGTGTTTAGTTTACCCTTATTACACAAGTATACAAGCTTGTCGGGTCTAAACCACATTCCATTTCGGTCTTCGCTTAATCATGCGTTTTGAACCGTATCATCCTTTAAAACTTACCGGTCTAAGCTTAGGCTTAATTAAAGACCCGTTAGGAATCTAATAGGTTATTAAAAACCTTCGTTCCAGATTTAGGAGCCCAGTAAAAGCTATCTGTACTTGCTGATTTGATATACGGCTGGTATTGAATTTATATTTAGCTCAGGTAAATACTTTTAACTTATTTTCCCTATATGGGCTTGCGGTACGGTATATACAAATATCGCTTGGTCGGGCATTGAATCATTAGTCATAATAAGGTTAATGCATTGAGATGTTACGTTTAAATTGTTTTGTTTGCTTAAAACCTTTGGGGGGTTAATGACCATGTCCCGGATATCCTTGGCATCAATCATGAAATGGCCACGACCTAAGCACGGGGTCTAGGCGTACACCTGACAGTGCCTATGTAAAAACTGGTAATCCACTTAGAGGAATGAACCTCGTGGGCATTATACCTGTGGTGTGGCTATTAATCTTTAACCTGGTATACAGGCCAGGCTACTGAACGTATAAGAAACATGTAAATCTTTTACAAGTATTATATACAAATAATTATCCCAAGTTATAAAAAGTTTTGTGCCATGCGCACTCAAATCAATTTTCTTAAACATTTTCAAAACAAGTCAGTTAAATTGTATTTACCAGTGTAAACTGACGTATTTTCCAAAAAGGCTAAGTGCACGTACTAATCGGAATAGGCTGGCTACTCCTAGCATCAATAAAGAGTCACGTAAGCTTAGATGCCTAAAGTCTGTTGAACAATGTTTCATTTTAATTTCGATCCGCCTATGGATCCTTTACTTTCCATTTGTAATACTTTGTTATTACTTTATCTCGGATTGTAATATAATTATCTTTTGCTTTCGCTGTGCATTTAAATTGTGTTGTTTGACTATGATGATATCAACTACGTCACAATACTCCCCACCGGGCTCACCGACAATACGTGGAAATATCGGGGTGTGACAGTTAGATCTCATCCCAAATGTACTACCTATTTGTTTCATCATCCTACTAACGTACCCTACCGCAAATGCGCCAACTATCAGAGGTACGGTCATTTTGCTAACCGATGTCGAAACATCCCTCAAAACAACCAGAATCAAGCTATCGTTGCAAACCCTGTTCCTAACCAGGCTCAACCTCAAGCTGCTCATAGATGAGCATGCTTCAAGTGTGGCGATCTCAATCATCTCGCCAATGTTTGCCTTTAAAGGTATCAACCCAAGCAGCAGCAGCAGCAACCGCCACAACAGCAACAACAAGCTCAACAACCTTCTAGAGGCCGAGCTTTTGTCATCATTGTCGCTCAGGCTCAGAATTCCAACGATGTCATTACTGGTACGTTTCTTGTGAACCATGTTTATGCTTCTTGTCTGTTTGATACTGGCACCGATAGAAGTTTTGTTTCGTTAGAATTTGAACAATTGCTTATGTGTAAACGCTCTAAGTTGCCAAAATCTTTCGCTGTCGAAGTCGCTGATGGTAAATCCGTCGCTGTCGATTCCGTCCTTTCCAATTGTTCCTTGATTCTTAACGACCATACGTTCTCAATTGATCTTATACCTATGCAAATGGGTAGCTTTGACATCATAGTAGGCATGGACTGGCTTAGGCGAGTTCGTGCTGAAGTTGTTTGTTCTGAAAAGTTTATCCGTCTTCCCCTTCGAAACGGTGATTCTCTACACGTGTATGGAGAGAAACCTTCTCAAAGTCCCAAACTTATGTCGTGTATCCAAGCGAACAAATGCTTACGTAAGGGTACCTTTGCCTTTCTCGCCCATATTGTGGAAAAGAAGGATAAAGGCCCAAGCATAAGCGACGTTCCCGTCGAACGTGACTTTCCCGATGTGTTTCCCGACGATCTTCCTGGTCCGCCTCCTGCTCGTTCTGTCGACTTTCGTATCGATTTGGTGCCAGGCGCTACACTCGTCGCTAAGTCTCCTTACTGTTTAGCACCCTCTGAGATGCAAGAGCTCTCGAGTCAACTTCAAGAGCTTCTTGATAAAGGCTTTATACGCCCTATTACTTCTCCTTGGGGCGCTCCCGTTTTGTTTGTCAAAAAGAAAGATGGGTCATTTCATATGTGTATTGACTATCGTGAGCTCAACAAGCTTACTATAAAAAACCGATACCCTCTTCCTCGCATCGATGACCTCTTCGATCAATTACAAGGCGCGACCTGCTTTTCAAAAATCGATCTTCGATCTGGGTACCATCAACTTCGAGTCCTTGAAGAAGATGTACCTAAAACCGCCTTTCGTACGCGTTATGGTCATTACGAGTTCATGGTCATGCCCTTTGGTTTGACCAACGCACCTGTTGTTTTCATGGATTTGATGAACCATGTGTGCAAAGCGTACTTGGACCGTTTCGTGATCGTTTTCATCGACTATATTCTTATCTATTCTGTCGTAACCCCCGATCCCTTATCTGTCCCGGGAACGGGCGGACGCGAACATTCGTTTGTGGTGGTATCAGTTATTAAGTTGGCAGCGGAAATTACATCAGGACCGTAGTTAGGAAATGTTTATCAGAGTAAAACCACCATATTTTATATTAATAATCACATGGGAAAAACCCAAGTTTCTTATTACAACATAGGGATAAACCCTATTATATTGAATTTAAAACATTGTCTTTTAAGTAACTTTTATAGCCACATTTTTCCAGGACGTCAGTTCTCTCGAGCTGCCTTTTTCCTAACTGGCTTTCACATTGTGTTACCTGAAACGCGTTTTAAAAACATTTGTTAGTGGGAAATACTGGTGAGTGAATCCCAATTTAATCAAGAAAAGTTTCATCAATTAACACAGTATTGAGAGCGATCACAATGTTTATTTCTACACAATTACTCATTCAGTACTTGCCACTCGACCGTATCTATGGCTATGGTCATGTCACACATTGGCTAACCCGTTGTCCAGTTGTGAAGGTTATCAAGTAATGTATACAAAACCCCATAATACCGGCAGTAATTGAAGAACTACAAAGACTCAATCACCGCTTAATCGCACTGTAAAACATTTAAGGTTTTGTAAAAATAGATAAAAGTATTTACAAAAAGAGGATAAACTGACATTGCTATCTTAGACTTCGCTTAAGGGTTTCCTGGCGTTAATCTATAATTTACACAAATGTATATGTTAGTATAATAACCCTTTAATTATATTAACGATACCCTTCCCGAGACGGTATTCCAACAACTACGTCGGGCAGAACCACGCCAGTCGTTACGGAACCCTAGATCAATCGGGCAGCGTATCTAATACGAAACTGGGGTTATAATACTTACAACGGAGCAGAACCTCGCTAATTAGGGGGTATTATACTCGGGAATTATGCCTACTATCAGAGAATTTCGAGTTACAGAAAAGAAAATGAACGATTTGTGATTGCAGCCCGATGCCTTCTTATATAGGGCTGATTTCTGGGTTTCTCGCGGCCCGCGTAAAGTGAGACTAAGGTCTACGCGGCCTGCGTAGTAAGGGTTCTAGCTGTAGCTGATCCGGGTCATGACTAGGTTCAACACGTGTTATGACACGTGTCAACTCTGGGTTTGCCCTAATCTTTTACCTGTCGCGGCCCACGTAATGGGTAGCTAAGGTTTACGCGCCCCGCGTCAACTTATAAAATCTTGTTTTTTATTTTATTTTTAATGACAAGTCATAATTTGGGCTCGGTTTTCACGTATGGGGTGTATTTCAAGACATATAGGGTATTTTAAAATATATTTAGAGTGTCGGAAAATATTTAGGAGGGTTGTTATATCCTCCCCACCTTGTTTTAGAACTCGTCCTCCAGGTCTACTGGAACAGGTGTGGATATTTCTTTTGTATTTCTGATTCAAGCTCCCATGTGTATTCTGGTCCTCTTTTGGAGTTCCACTTCACTTTGACCAGAACTAATCTCTTGTGTTTGAGATTCTTAACTTTCCTGTCCTCAATCTGTAGAGGTCTTTCTACAAATTTTAACTGTTCATTTACCTCTATATCCTTTAGAGGCACAACTAATGATTCATCAGCTAAGCATTTCTTAAGATTAGATACATGAAATACATCATGTATTCCTGCCATTTCCTCTGGCAGTTGTAGTTGATAGGCTACAGGTCCTATTCTTCTAATAATCTTAAAAGGTCCAACATACCTAGGACTTAGCTTTCCCCTTTTTATGAATCTTACCACTCCTTTCCAAGGAGAAACTTTTAATAATACCTTATCTCCTACCTGAAACTCCAACGGCTTTCGGCTGTTATCAACATAACTCTTTTGTCTATCACGTGCTGCTTTCAGTCGTTCCTTAACTTGAATGATTTTGTCTGTTGTTTCTTGTACTATCTCAGGTCCAGATAGTTGTTTTTCTCCAATTTCTACCGAACAGACTGGAGTTCGGCACTTTCGTCCATAAAGTGCTTCGAATGGTGCAACATTGATACTTGTGTGATAACTATTATTATAAGAAAATACTATCAATGGTAAGTGATTGTCCCAATTACTTCCGAAATCAATTACACAAGCTCTAAGCGTGTCCTCCATTGTTTGAATTGTCCTTTCGCTTTGTCCATCCGTTTGAGGATGATAAGCTGTGCTTAGATTTAACTTGTTCCCATTGCTTTTTGGAAACTTGTCCAAAAATGAGAGGTAAAACGACTATCTCTATCAGAAACAATGATAAAGGAATACCATGTAATGAAACTATTTCATTTACATATAATTTAGCTAATTGTTCCATACCGAATGTTTCTTTCATTGGTAGGAAATGAGCTGACTTGGTTAGTCTGTCTACAATCACCCAGATTGTATCATTACCTTTTCTTGTTTTGGGTAATTTAGTAACAAAATCCATTGTTATTAATTCCCATTTCCAAACAAGCATTTCTAACTGTTGTAATAAACCTGAAGGTTTCTGATGTTCAGCTTTGACTTGTGAACAGGTTAAACACTTTGCAACATAAGCTGCTATATCCTTTTTCATTCCTATCCACCAGAAATTCTTTCTTAAGTCCTGATACATCTTATCACTTCCAGGATGCATCGTATACTTAGACTTATGGGCTTCTTCTAATATAAGGTGGCGTAGGTTTCCTAATTTAGGTATCCACATTATTTTCTTATGGAATCTCCAAATTCCATCTGTTCCTTGTTCTAATTTCTTAATCATTCCTTTCAACTTTTCAGTATCATCCTTGATTACTGATTCTTGTGCTTTTCTAATTTGCTCATTTAAATCTACTTGTAGATTTAATTTAAAAGAATATATCCTTTTTGACTTTTCATGATACTTTCGGCTTAAAGCATCAGCAACTACATTTGCCTTTTTTGCATGATACTGGATATCACAATCATAATCACTAAGCATCTCCATCCAGCGTCTTTGTCTCATATTCAATTCCTTTTGCTCGAAGATGTATCTTAAACTCTTATGATCGGTAAAAACAGTAAACTTGCTACCGTATAGGTAATGTCTCCAAATCTTAAGAGCAAAAATTATAGCTCCTAATTCTAAATCATGAGTGGAATAATTCTCTTCATGATTCTTAAGTTGTCTGGATGCATAAGCTATAACCTTTTGATGTTGCATCAACACACATCCATAACCTAATTTAGAAGCGTCACAATAGATTACAAAATCTTCAGTTCCTTCTGGTAATGCTAATATAGGTGTATGGGTTAATCTTTGCTTAAGGGTTCTAAAAGCTTCTTCTTGTTTTAATCCCCATTCAAACTTAATAGATTTACAGGTTAACTTAGTTAAGGGAATGACTATTCTAGAAAAATCTCGAATAAATTTTCTATAATAACCAGCCAATCCTAAGAAACTTCTAACCTCAGTTGGTGATTCAGGGGTTTTCCATTTATTAATTGCCTTGATTTTTGTTGGATCCACAAGAATTCCTTCATGATTAACTAGGTGTCCAAGAAATTGTACATGTTCTAACCAAAACTCACACTTCGAAAATTTAGCATAAAGCTTTTATTTCCTTAATAAACTTAGAAGTGCGTGCAAATGCTTTGCATGTTCCTCTTTACTCTTAGAGTAAATGAGAATATAATCTATAAAAACAATTATGAATTGATCCAAATATGACTTACATATTCGGTTCATCATGCCCATGAATGCAGCTGGGGCATTGGTTAAACCAAATGGCATGACAGTAAATTCATAATGACCATACCTTGTTCGAAAGGCGGTTTTAGGAATGTCCTCTTCCTGTACCTTTAATTGATGATATCCTGATCTTAAATCGATTTTTGAGAAAAAGCGTGCTCCTTGCAACTGATCAAATAGATCATCTATTCTTGGTAATGGATACCGATTCTTAATCCTGACTTTGTTCAATTCACGGTAGTCAATGCACATACGAATTGATCCGTCCTTCTTTTTAACGAATAAAAATTAGCGCTCCCCAGGGTGATGAACTTGGCTGTATAAATCATTTCTCCAACAATTCGTCCAATTGTTTCTTCAGTTCTTGCATTTCTGCAGGTGCCAAACGGTAAGGTGCTTTGGCAATCGGTGTTGTTCCTGGTATCAGATGGATTCTGAATTCAACTTCCCTATCTGGAGGTTGTCCTGGTAATTCTTCTGGAAATATATCAGAAAACTGAGATACTACTGGAATATCTTTTAATTCTTTTCCTTTAGTATTAGTGATTATAGAAATCAAATACACTAATGATCATTTTCTTATGTAACTTGCTGTTTTCATCAAAGAGATGAATTTTGTGGATCTAGATGTTTTATTTCCTTTAATTGTGATCTTTTCAACCCTTTGTGAATTTACTTGAATTGACTTTTGATCACACAAAATACTGGCTTTATTGGCTATTAACCAATCCATTCCTAATACTACATCAAATCCTGCCAGATTCATGGGATAAAGGTTTGCAATAAATTTCTGATTTCGAATTTCTATTCTTGCACCCTGCAAGATTTCAGAAATCCTAATGGTTTCCCCATTTGCTGTCTCTACTAGACATTCTTGTGGAAGTTTAGTTAATGGTTGATTGAGTAATTTGCAAAATGAAGTATTAATAAAACTTTGGTTCGCACCAAAGTCAAATAATACTTTAGCAAAAACATCATTAACTAAAAACGTACCAGTGATCACATCCGGGATCATCTTTGCTTCTTCTGCAGTTAGAACAAATGCTCTAGCATTTTAATGTTCTTGTTGTTTGTAGCTGGAGCTAATGTCGGACAGTTTGGTTTGATGTGGCCTTGTTCTCCGCAGTTGTAGCATATCCTGTTGTTTTTCTTCCTGCAATCCTCTTCCTTATGTCCCGATATTTTACAGAAGTTACAGTATATGGAACATCTTCCTGAATGCCTTCTTTTGCAATTCTTACAGTAGGGTGTAGAGGTAGAGCTTATATTTTTTCCACGGTTAGAATTTCCAGAATGAAATTCTTGTGTAAGCTTCTGGGTTAGGTTCCTTCTTTGATCCTCTTCACGGGTACGGACTAACTCATCGGTCAAGGTATTTGCTACTTCTACAGCTTCTTCTATGGTTTGGGGTCTAGCTGCCTTTACTACATGTCTAATCTCTCCAATTAATCCCCAGATATAACGGGAGATTAATACTGGTTCAGGTGAAGCAAGGGTTGGCACTATTGGAGCATATTCAAAGAATAACTTAGTGTATCCCTTACTATCTACACCAATCATCCTAAGGTTTAGGAATTTATTTGCTATCTCTTCTTTTTCATTGGGTGGACAGAATTTTCTTTCTACCTTGTCCTTGAACTCTTCCCATTCCATATTGTAAGTTCTATCACTTCCCCTAGTTTGGAGGATAGTGTTCCACCATTCTAGTGCTGAATTCTTAAATAGATTAGAAGCAAATAATATCTTATCTTCTTCTGCACACTTGCTTATTCTTAAAACTGCCTCAGTCTTCTCTATCCAGCGTAGAGCTGCAATGGCCCCTTCATTGCCCTAGAATTCCATTGGTTTACAAGACCAGAATTCTTTATAAGAACAACCATAAGATATGGTTCTTCTTCTTTTGGAATTGGGCACTTGAAGTATGGGTCCATTGTTCACGTTGTTTTCAGGTTCAGTTGGTCGTTTACTACTATGTTTACTCTTTTTATCAGCTTCCCTAACATTTTGGATAATGAATGGCATTGCATCAATTATTCCTTGTGCCACTATGTGTTGGATAGCACTGTTGTCCACTTGATTCCCATTGTTATCAGGATTCAGATTATCATTATTCAGATTATCATTCTGGTTTTCCGGGTTATTATCCAAATTCAGTTGGTCGGCCATCTGAATTTTAAACATTTGCCAATTATTAATATCACAGAATAATTAATAGTTTAGGCAATAACCACATAATACACATATTTTTCAAAAGCGTCGAGTCATTGCGACTTTACTTTTTTTCTATTATAGTAGGCGTCAAATACACACTACGACTGAAATAAAAATTACATCACTATTATGCGTCGTTTAACCATGAAGTGGTCTATACTATGATAGATTTATTATTATTACACATATATATTATATTATTTTATTATTATTACCAACTTCACCATTACTTTCACGGATATGGATTCCTCCCAAAATCCATATGACGCTCGTCGTATTTCCATACGAGTTGCTCTCCTACATACCTCATTCTCTCACTACTCTCTAAGATTTCTTCTCCGAAAGTTCGGAGTTCTTGCAAATTCTCTGCACTCATTGGGGGTGCAGGTGCGGGTACTGGATCTGGGTACAATGGCTTGAGATTTTCCTGAGGGTACGGATTCTCTAAGATTTCCCTAGTGTATTCATCGTTGTCATAATAGGGATCTAGAGGGTCCAGACCTGGATATGCTGCTAAGTTCGGCAAGGTTTCTTCGTTTAAGTGGTAGCGTGGCACATAATCCCTAAGATCATCAAACTATGGATCATAATTTGGGTCTAAGGGATTAGGGACTGGTATCCTAGGTATTTCCTCAGGGTTGAAATCATGCATTTCTATTTCCATCGGCTGAGTAGGAATTAAAGGTAAGGGTTGTGGGGCTACTAGTTGTTACAGACTTGGGTCGGCAACAGTTGTAGCTAGGATATGGAAATTGGCTAAGCTCCTATTAAGTATATCCTGTGTATGGGCATCTGACCTTCTCTTAGCGGCTGCTAGGACTCTTTGTTGTTGCAACTTTCGCATTCTCTTCCTACGTGCAAATGCTTCCTTACTGAACCATCCTCTCTTTTTTCTGAGGGAATGGCTCTTCAGACTGAGCTTTAAAGGCAAACATCCCTTCTTCCTGATCAGCTGAATACCCAGAGAGGGCAGGCTGGGAAGAAGTACCTTCACTCCTAGGTGAATCGGACAACTGACGATACATGTCTGAGGGTCCTTGATCACTCATACTGTAAACTAACAAATAGTCAAATAACACATAACAAATAAATACAGATATGCATGTATTTCCATAATTTATTTCCTAACACTTTAGATAATATATTGATGTCAGCAGAACAATTCTGTGGCTGAATCAGTGGCTTAGCTCTGATACCACCTTCTGTCGCAACCCCCGATCCCTTATCTGTCTCTGGAACGGGCGGACGCGAACATTCGTTTCGGGTGGTATCAATTATTAAGTTAGCAGCGAAAATTACATCAGGACCGTAGTTAGGAAATGTTTATCAGAGTAAAACCACCATATTTTATATTAATAATCACATGGAAAAAACCCAAGTTTCTTATTACAACATAGGGATAAACCCTATTTTATTGAATTTAAAACATCGTATTTTAGGTAACTTTTATAGCCACATTTTTCCAGGCCGTCAGTGCTCTCGAGCTGACTTTTTCCTAATTGGCTTTCACATTGTGTTACCCGAAACGCGTTTTAAAAACATTTGTCAGTGGGAAATACTGGTGAGTGAATCCCAATTTAATCAAGAAAAGTTTCATCAATTAACACAGTATTGAGAGCGATCACAATGTTTATTTCTACACAATTATTCATTCAGTACTTGCCACTCGACCGTATCTATGGCTATGGTCATATCACACATTGGCTAACCCGTTGTCCAATTGTGAAGGTTATCAAGTAATGTATACAAAACCCCATAATACTGGCAGTAACTGAAGAACTACAAAGACTTAATCACCGCTTAATCGCATTGTAAAACATTTAAGGTTTTGTAAAAATAGATAAAACTATTTACAAAAAGAGGATAAACTCACATTGCTATCTTAGACTTCTCTTAAGGGTTTCCTGGCGTTAATCTATAATTTACACAAATGTATATGTTAGTATAATAACCCTTTAATTATATTAACGATACCCTTCCCGAGACGGTATTCCAACAACTACGTCGGGCAGAACCACGACAGTCGTTACGGAACCCTAGATCAATCGGGCAACGTATCTAATACGAAACTGGGGTTATAATACTTACAACGGAGCATAACCTCGCTAATTAGGGGGTATTATACTCGGGAATTATGCCTACTATCAGAGAATTTCAAGATACAGAAAAGAAAATGAACGATGTGTGATTGAAGCCCGATGCCTTCTTATATAGGGCTGATTTCTGGGTTTCTCGCGGCCCGCGTAAAGTGAGACTAAGGTCTACGCGGCCCGCGTAGTAGGGGGTTCTAGCTGTAGCTGATCCGGGTCATGACTAGGTTCAACACGCGTTATGACACGTGTCAACTCAGGGTGCGCCCCGATCTTTTACCTGTCGCGGCCCGCGTAAAGGGTAGCTAAGGTTTACGCGCCCCGCGTCAACTTATAAAATCTTGTTTTTATTTTATTTTTAATGACAAATCATAATTTGGACTCGGTTTTCACGTATGGGGTGTATTTCAAGACATATAGGGTATTTTAAAATATATTTAGAGTGTCGGAAAATATTTAGGAGGGTTGTTATATATTCCAAGACACAAGAAGAGCATGAACGACACTTACGTCTTATCCTTCAACTTCTTCGTACTGAATGTCTATACGCCAAATTCTCCAAGTGCGAATTTTGGTTAAAAGAGGTTCAATTCCTTGGTCACACTGTCAACGAACTTGGTATTCACGTTGACCCCGCTAAAATCGAAGCTGTGAAGAACTGGATGGCACCTGCATCTCCGTCTGAAATTCGTTCTTTTCTTGGTCTTGCTGGTTATTATCGTCGTTTTATCTCTAACTTCTCAAAGATCGCTGTTCCTTTGACCTCCTTGACTCAAAAAGAGAAACCTTTTGTTTGGGGTCCCGAACAAGAGGAATCTTTTCAAACGCTCAAGGAGATGCTTTGTAATGCTCCTATTCTCGCGCTTCCTGATGGTAACGACGACTTCGTCGTATACTGCGATGCTTCAAACCTTGGACTTGGTTGTGTGCTTATGCAACGGGACAAGGTTATCGCTTATGCATCAAGACAACTCAAGATACATGAGAAGAACTATACTACTCACGACCTTGAACCTGGCGCAGTTGTTTTTGCGTTGAATATTTGGCGACACTACCTTTATGGTACTAAGTGTGTGGTCTTCACCGACCATAGGAGCCTTCAACATATCTTCGACCAAAAGGAACTGAACATGCGTCAACGTCGTTGGGTGGAACTGTTAAACGACTACGACTGCGAAATCAAATACCATCCAGGTAAACCGAATGTAGTAGCCGACGCTCTTAGTCGTAAAACTCATGTCAAGAGTATCCGTTGTTTCCAACTCGTCCACGATCTTCAGAACCGCATACGTGACGCTCAATATTCATCTATTAACGAGGGTAACCTCTACGACGAGATGCGATGTGGTGCTGAAGGAAGCCTCGTAACCAAATCCGATGGTATTCAATACTATCTCGATCGAATCTGGATTCCAAATCGTGATAACCTTCGAGAGTTCCTGATGAAGGAGGCGCATCACACGAAATATTCTATTCACCCTGGTGCTGACAAGATGTACAATGATATGCGTGCATCCTATTGGTGGCCTGGAATGAAGAAGGATATAGCCACTTTCGTCTCGAAATGTCTCACATGTTCAAAGGTGAAAGCTGAACATCAACGTCCCTCTGGTATGCTCGAACAACTAGAAATCCCTGTCTGGAAATGGGAAAGCATCGCTATGGACTTCATCACTAAGCTCCCTCGTACTTCTTCTGGTCATGACAGTATTTGGGTGATCATTGATCGATTGACCAAATCAGCTCATTTTCTTCCCATTCGTGAAGATTTCAAGGTCGAGAAATTGGCTAGAATCTACACTGATGAGATCATCTGTCGTCATGGTATCCCCATTGACTTCATTTCTGATCGTGATGCTCGTTTTACGTCTCGTCTTTGGCAAACCTTTCAATCTCGTATGGGTACTGTTCTTAACCTTAGCACCGCTTTCCATCCTCAGACAGACAGTCAAACCGAGCGTACCATCCAAGCATTAGAGGATATGCTTCGTTCATGCGTAATAGATTTTGGTGGCAACTAGGATTCACACTTGCCGTTGATCGAATTCTAGTACAACAACAGTTATCACGCGAGTATTCAAATGGCACCTTTCGAAGCATTGTATGGTCGCAAGTGTCGTTCGCGTATTTGTTCCCGAGCTCATACAAGAGGCGACGGACCATATATTACAGGTTCGAGACAACTTATAGAAAGCCAGGAGCTGACAAAAGAGTTACGCCAACAAGCGTCGCAAACCCATGGAATTCGAGATAGGTGACGATGTACTTCTCAAGGTATCCCCTTGGAAGGGCATGGTTCGATTTGGCAAGAAAGGGAAACTCGCACCCTGCTATCTTGGTCCTTTCAAGATCCTCGAAAGGATTGGCAAGGTTGCATATAGACTGAACCTGCCTGAAGAACTCAACAATGTACACCCTGTTTTTCACGTATCCAAATTGAAGAAGTGTCTAGCTGATGAAGGACTACAAGTTCCTCTCGAAGACTTGCAAGTCAACGAAACGCTTCACTTCGTGGAAAAGCCGATCGAAATCATGGACCGAGGAGTCAAGCAACTGAGGGGCAGTCGAATTTCTATCGTCAAGGTTCGATGGGAAGGAAAACGTGGCGCTGAATTTACTTGGGAACTCGAGAGTGATATGAAGACCAAGTATCCATACCTGTTCGACATTGCATCTTCCTAAATTTCGGGATGAAATTCCCTAAAGGGGGGGGGGAGACTGTAACACCCTGCTTTTTTGTAACTTTCCTTAATTAGAAAACGTGTCTTGTATTTCTATTTTTTGGAAGCTTGTTCCTTTTGTATTTCGTGTTTCGTTTCAAACCATTGTAATCCGAGACTTTGATCGTAATGAAATTCTATTTTTTTATATATACATGCTGTTGGTGCATGCGTCTGTCGACTTCGTCTTGTATCGAGTCTTGTACATAGAATGTTAGAACAAGGCATGTATTTCAAGATAAAGGTAATTTCGCTTGAAACATGGTGATTCCGCTTGAATGTGCATATATGTAATTTCGAGCGAAATCAGATTCCTCTTGAAATCTGTTCAAGCGAAATCACAACCCTATAAATACATGTCCAAGCGAAATCAGATGTAATCTTTCCGGTCAGAGCAATGAAGTGTTGCCGAAGTGTCATCTCGCTGTAAAACGTCTTATAATCAATAATATCGACAGTTAAAGTGATATTCTAGCTGAATTGACCTCAGTACGTCTGTTTCCGCCTTTTGTACTGAGCAAAACTCTTCTGATCGACTTGTTCGTGTCTGAAAACAATCCTGCAAGTGGTATCAGAGCTCAGGAAGAAGAGTTCTTACCAATTCAGCTGCAAATTCTGAGTTCTACACCTTCTTTTTCAAATTTAACAACTTTTCACGGTTAAAATCAGCTAAAATTCTCACAACATGTGTGCATTAGTGTTTTAACAAAGCCTTGAAACTTTCAGGCCTAAAATCAATCTAAAACTGGTAATTTTCATAATTCTGCTTGAAAAACAGCTCGAGAATATGACATCAGCATAATTTCGCTTGAATTGACCTGTTGATTTCGCTTGAACTGACCTATTGATTTCGCTTGAAATCACAATTTGTATCTGATTCCGCTTGAAAATACTGATTAATTCCGCTTGAACCAGTATTTCGCTTGAAAAGATTGAGTGATTCCTCTTGAATCACTAATTCCGCTTCAAGGTTCTTATTCCGTTTGAAAGAGGTGTGTGTTCAAGCGAAATAAGGTATTTCGTTTGAGAAGGTATTCCGCTCCAAAGTAATCTCGCTTGAAAGGAGTGATTTCGCTTGAACAGGGATTTCGCTTGAGATGGCTTATTTCATTTGAAATTGTATTATTCCGCTTGAAAACATTGTTTGACAATTTCTTGAAATCCAAAACATGGACGAGGAATTTTACAACGCATTCGCTACCCCGGTTACCCCGATTAATCTCGCACAGAACACGATGTTGGAAAATGAAACGGGGACGATGCAAAAACCACCTAAGCTTTTGAACATCGAGGAGTATAAGGGTTGGGAAGGACGGTTTGAGAATTGGGTACAAGCAAACTACTTAGATGCTTGGGAATGTGTTGAGATGAAATACGTTAGACCGATGAACGATGACGAAGAGATTATTGCGATTAAAGATTTAAGTGCTGATAATAGAAAGAAATACAAAGATGAGAAAATGATGCTAAGCCTACTACAACAAGCAGTAAAAGAAGATATCTTAGTTCTATTGCAACACAATGGAACTTCGTATTCAATCTGGAAAGCATTAAAATCGAAGTTTCAGGGAAGCCAAGAGACGGTCAAGAACAAAAAGTCACTTTTAAAGAAAGAATTCGATCTGTTTCGTGGGTTGAAAAATGAAAGCACAAAGCAAATCATTGAAAGGTATTGCAATTTGTTAGCCAACATGAGGAGATTGAGCATCGAGAAAGATAACGAAGAGTTGATCGAAAAATTAGCTGATGCATTACCTTATGAGACTTGGGGTACATATCTCATGATGTTGAGAAACAAGAAAGGTTTTAGCAATCTGACACTGAGCAAGTTCATTGAAAAGATTGAGGCTCAGGAGATGGAACAAAGAAAGGTTTTAAGAATGAAAGATTTCGATGGTGAACAAGATATTGGGCTGTATTACAAAGGTGGGGTCAGTGATATAAACACCAACATATCACCAAAGACTGAGACAGCTTTCAATGCTAAGAGTTCATCAGGAAGTTCTTCTAAAGGATCAAACAACACCACAAGTTTTTCATCATATCCATCATTTGATCCGAACATTTCAACAACCAAGATTGGCAAGAAGCTACAATGTAACATTGTTCTGAATCTGGAGAATGATGAGGATTATTCAGCAGAAATTGCTAAGAGTCACATGTCTTTGTTGGGAACAGTGTTGGAATCATATGATAGTTTTGTTGCAGGTCGGATCGGGAATCCTATGTTGACTAAAGAGAATTACGATCAAATAGATGCTGAAGAGATGGAATTGATGGACATAAAGTGGTGTTTGGCAAGTGTGTTGAGACGAGCTGAGAAATCTAAGCAGATCACAGGAAGAGATGACTTACGTGAATCTAATATTTCTACTTTAGGTTTTGATAAATCTAAAGTCACTTGTTTTCATTGCAGGGAAAAAGGACACTTTAAGAGGGAGTGTAAAAACCGCGAAGCAAGTAGAGCTCAAAATCCGTTCAACAACAATAATGATTACTATCGGAAGGCCATCTATCATCAAGTTGCACAACAACAACAAGAACCACAAGTGGCACAGGGAAGAAAAGTGATTGAAGAATCTTGAAAGAGAGCCTGTATGGTGAATCAGGATGACACAGAGCCAACAAAAGATTTCAGCTGGGACAAATATATTTCGGCTGATAACAAATCATGACTGATAAACCAAGATGATGAAAAATGGCCTGAAGGTTTTAGCTGGGAAAATTTCAATTGGGATGATTATGATCCAAACAAAGATTCAAATCACAAAGCATATGTTGCTCGAGTTGAAGAAGATAGTGATGATGATAGAGAGTATTATGCAAAACGAATGGCAGATTATTTTAAAATGATGGCAGAAAGTGATAGTGATGATGATAAAGCTAAAAAGAAAAAGAAAAAGGTCAAAACACCGGTCAGCAGTGATGATGAAGCTGTTCCAGTGATCAAGAAAAAGATAAAGGAGGTTCCAAAGTTCAAAGTCGATGAAGAAGTTGATGCAAAGAAGATTCCGGTGATTTATGAGAATTGTGTGAGTATAAAAAAGAAAAACAGTGAGTTGATGAACAACATGAACAGGCTGAAGGAATCTTATGATGTTCTGAACAAAGTCATGAATCATTACAATCAATCAAGTGAAGAACAAGCAACAACCATGAAAACTCTTCTGGGAGCTTTCATGATAAAGTAGAAAGTGGTGAACAATTATATTGAGAAGTGTGCTGTGCTTGAACAAAAACTTGAAACACAAAGAATTGAAACTGAAAGAGTTAATCGTTTGTTGAAAAGTTACTCATGTACTTCTTATGTCATTGACAAGATTTATCCAACTGTTGAGGGCATGAAGGCATTTGAAGATGATGAAGTAACTGAAGAACAGAAGGATTCTGAAGAAAAGACTTCTGAAAAGACGAAAGAAAAGAAGAAGGATACTAAATCAAATACATCTCGTAAGAAACAAGGTGCTAGTTACAACAAGTGTCCATCCCCGCTTGAAAATGGATATTCTCCGAGAAATTCAAATTCAGAAAGAGTCGAAAAGGCAACAAATTTACAGTCGGAGTCTTCAGTTAACTTGCCGGATAATATTGATGTCACGTTTACATCATCTGACACTGATCATGAGTCCGAGTTAATAAAGAAAGTGGTCGATCAGGTGTTGGATAAAGATGAATCCGAGGAGTCAAAGTTGGAGTCTATGTCAGAGTCAAAGTCTGAGTCAAGCACTCCGAGTCAAACCGACAAACAGGGCAAAAGGGTTTATAATAAAAAATTCCTGTTATCAAAATCTAATTTGAATGACGAAACATTTAAAGTTGCATATACTTTGAATGATTCTGACAAATTATATTTTGATGAGGAATTTCCAATAAGAAGTGTCAAACCTGACATGATTAAAAAGGTTTTCAAAATAACAGATATTAATATTTTTGAAATAAAAAATGTAAATATTAATGATAAATCTAAAAAGTACACCTCAAGAGTTCAACAAAGAGAAAACAAGAAAAAGAGTTACAGTTCTGGTTCTGGTTATCGAAAAAAAAACAAACCATAATGGTAATTTCAAAAAGAAAGGATTAGGATTTATTCCACCACAAAATTATAAAAATGAAAAATATGTTCGTGACTTTAAATCAAAAATGATATTTGTTTCAGGTACATCTTCTGAAGAAGAGAAAGAAAATCTATCCAGAAACCAGTCGAACAAAGAATTCCTTGCGAAGAAGCAAGAAGAAATGAAGACTGCTGATCAGATGAAAGTAACGAGAACCTGTTTAAAATGCAACATTGTTGGTCATATTGCCAAGAATTGTTCCAAGGCAACACCATCATAACAGGGAGTTTCTCGTAAATTGAAAAAGAAAGAAGTTGTATTTGAACCACCAATTGATAGAACAAACCTTTTCAAAAATTCAACTTTTGAGATTGGTGAAAGTTCAAACAGATTTTACAAGAAAAGAGCAAAACTTGACAACCAGAAATGGGTTGTTAAGAAGTCTGTTAACAGTTCTAGCAATGATTCTGATTCATTAAAATCAGAGGAGCTATCGTCTGGCGATGAATATGATTCCACAAAGTCAGAGGAGCCACAAATTGAGATTAAAAGTGAAAAATCAGTGCCGACTGTGGATGATGAGAATTTTCCACCACTTCGGGCTGAAAATTTTAAGAAGAAAGTTGGAAAAGTTGAGATTTCAAATCAATTCTTTTTTGAAAAGAAAGAATTTGATATTGAAAAGGCATTTAACTCCACAGTTCATAACATTTTTGGTAAAATGGTTGACAGGAAAGTTAAGGGAGTCAAGGAATTTTACGAGAAGAAAACAAAGAAGCAAGGTAAAGTATCATCCCTGGTTTGTGACTGGGATGGTACCTATTACGAACAGTAAAATCCTGGACTTGTCGGAGCTCCCAAGTTGGTAATCGCGGAGCATGAATCGGCATCATTCTTATATTGTTTGTTGAAAAATTGAAAATTGGTCGTAAGTATGACTTGCCGGAACTCCCAGGTTGGTAAGTGAGGAGTAGGTATCGGCATCTTGAGAATTCAACCTACATGTTGTATTGGTTGGTAAGTCATGTGGTTGAAAAAGAGTTTGTGTTACAAATGGTTAATCAAGGTCATTAGGTTAAACTTGATTGGATCATTCTTACAAGTGGTTGAAAGACAATGTGATGAACCAAACTCCTAATCTACAAGTTAAAATCAACAAAACTTATTTTCCGGAAAAACCATTTGATTAAAACAAACTTAAGTGTTTTGAAATCAATGGGAAAATAGTTTGTTGTGAGGGGGAGTTCTGATTGTTTATGCCAAGTGAATAGGGAATTGAAGCGATTTGATATCGGTTGTCAACTTACTTGTACAGTTTGTTTTCAAATTTCTTTAAATGTGTTTGCATTTTAGGGGGAGTAAGAATTTCATAAAATCCAAAAACATTTGAAAATTTGAAAAAATCAAAAACATGATAAAATGAAAAATGAGTTTTGGTGTCTAAAAGAGGAAATGATAGTACATCTGTAGACAGTTACAGTATGCTAAAGAAATGTATTGTTTAAATAGCATTAAACAGTCTCACTGATGATATGCCGATAGGTTTTTACACATTTAGTAAGCTTTTTCGGGATATAAACTTAAATTCAAACTTGCTTATTTTGTGGGGAACACTACTTGGATATATAGGTAACCCCTAAAATTTCGTTTGAAGGATCCCTCTTTCTGAGATACTAGGTCTTTATGCTCAGTGATATCTGGGGTATTATCCCGGGACTTCTGATTTTGCGGAAGCAATGGCCTAGTCCCCGGAGAATACTTTACTGCTTGCTTGAAATATAGCACCGCCCTCAGCATAAAATGATGAGCCAATAAAATTGCTAATGAATGCTGTTGTAAAAAAGATCCTTTAAAGGGGACACACCAAAAGTCGAAGCCGTCATCTCTCTGCTGAAAGGAAGTTCTGACCTGAGCTCTCACGGTTCTTCGCATTTAACCCCTTACGGATATCATCTGTCGTATACTCACCTGTGAGACTGAATATTGGGATCTGGATACGGGAGTATATTCAAGAGGTGGGACACATGAATGAGTTTAAGTTCATTAATACACCTAACTCATATCTTGAATCAGTTGAAATGTGTGTGAAAATTTAAGTGGATCAGTATATTTGCAATCTAAGTGAAGTGTTTAATTCTTAATGTGTAACTAGGCTCAACAGTACTTGTGACTTGTCAAAAACTGATATGATCCTCTTACACAAACTCACAAAAATATTGTTTGTAAATATTTCTATATTGCATTTCATTTCATTAAAAAATCTAAAAAGATTTTCAGTGTGTTTTAGCATAAAATTTTGAAAAATAAAAAAATATTTTCGACAACTGGTGTTGGAGAGCTGATTTTCAAAATTCCAAGTGCTAGACATGATGAAAAAATGGTTTGGGTGAAATTGTTTGAGATGTTTTTGAAATGAAATGAGAAAAGTTTTTGAAATAAAAACGTTTTTCCTACAAGAGGTTCATCAGAGACTAACATTGTAAAATTATTGTTTAAATTTCTTATTCACAAGTGTTCATTAGATTGTGAAATTGTTTTTACAAGTGGTCATCAGAAAATTTACTTTTGGATAGAGAATGTGCAGGATATCTGAGTGATAGAGAGCCAGGTTTCAATACCTGAGGACTCTGTGATTTTAACAAGCTAGGCTGCGATCCCAGCATATCGAAAGGGGGAGTCTGAAGACACCTAAAGGAAGGAGTGTGTTGATGCTAATGAAAAGAGAAGAGAAAGATTTGAGGATGCTTTACAGTGTCAAGATATTTCAGAGAGTTCGAGAGGACTGATAAAGACTGAAGATGCGAAGACTCGACACTTTAAGACTCGTCAACATTCGAGGGGGAGTCTGTTGGTGCATGCGTATGTCGACTTCGTCTTGTATCGAGTCTTGTACATAGAATGTTAGAACAGGGCATGTATTTCAAGATAAAGGTAATTTCACTTGAAACATGGTGATTCCGCTTGAATGTGCACATATGTAATTTCGAACGAAATCAGATTCCGCTTGGAATCTTATTCCGCTTGAAATCTGTTCAAGCGAAATCACAACCCTATAAATACATGTCCAAGTGAAATTAGATGTAATCTTTCCGGTCAGAGCAACGAAGTGCTGCCGAAGTGTCGTCTCGCTGTAAAACGTCTTATAATCAATAATATCGACAGTTAAAGTGATATTCTAGCTGAATTGACCAAAGTACGCCTGTTTCTGCCTTTCGTGCTGAGCAAAACTCTTCTGATCGACTCGTTCGGGTCTGAAAACGATCCTACACATGCTTATACGTGTTACAATACTCGGGTTATATGTTACCAATCTCGAATGCATACGCTTAACCGATACCCGAACTACTGGTACTCATAACTTATACATGCTTGTTAACAATTAAATACATGGTTAATTCTAATAATAATAATAATAGTAATAGTAATAGTAATAGTAATAATATAACTATGAACGTAAAAAGTTGCTTGAGAAAAAATAAATAAATAAAAGATTAAAACATTTAAACAGTTCTAATGATGATGATGTCTTAAGTTGTTAACCAAACAAAAAAAATAGTAAAATGAACAAAGACAACAGATGTCTGATCGCAAGTCCAAGGCAACATCTTTGCTATTTTATTTTTTTATTAGTTTAACCCCCCTATTTAAGTCTTTTTTTTTATTTAAACAACTCCCACTAAATTGTAATATCATAATACATATAGTGCACCATTAATATATCAAGTTTATGTCTCAAATTAAAAGAAAAGAAGGTATTAATGGCTGCTCCACAACCTGTCCGGTCACAAGCATCAAGACAACAATTCCCTTTTTTTATTATTATTAAACTCCAACTAATCATATTAAATGCCACCCAACCCAACCCTAATCCTTTCCTATAAAACCCAAGTGTTGTCCAGGCCATTTTCACTTTTCAAAACACTCTCAACTCTCTCTAATCACTCCCAAACACTCTAAATTCGCAGCTATAATCAGAAGTTTGGACAGATTCAGCAAACTTCACTAAAGTGAGCATAACTCACTCGTTTCTTGCCCGTTTTAGCTCATTCTTTTTCCTATGTGCTTGGATTGACCTTAGCTTCGATTCTATGAGTTTTTCACAGTAAATAAGTCCCTGGAACTCTGGCAAAAAGGCTCCAAAGTTCACTGTTCATTTCTGATTTCATCTAATCTTTACTAAACTTGTTCAACTTGAGTCTAACTCATCTCAAACCTATGTCCTTATGCTTATAACCACTTCTATGGTTAGTTAGGCTTAAAAACAAGGTTGAGACATTCAAAATAAAAGGTTAAACCTCATATACATTCTGTTTTGTTTAGGGTTCTTAACCCACAAGTAATGTTCAAGCTTCAAGCTTGATGAAGGTGTGATTATGGACTAACTTGGGTTGTCCAACATAAAATTGTAACACCCCAAAAATGTTTATTTCACTTAGGATAAAATGTAAAAGTAAATGGGATAGTATTTAAAATTAATAAGTAAATAAAAATCAAGGGGCCAAAGTTGTAAATGCCAAAAAGCTAGGTTACTAAAGGAAACATAAGTCAAAAACCCACACACAATTCGTGTGTGGGGGTTCTGGTCGAGCAAACAGAGAGGAGCAAGGGGGATGAACCCTAGTTTACCAAAATTCACAAGAATCAAGTGAAATCTTGAGAAAATTGAAAGTATAAACAACGAATTCTAGGTTCCTACATCTGTTCTTCAAATTGGTAAGTTAAATTTTATGATTTAGTAAAGTGTAGGAAATGGGTCTTGATCAAATCTGATTGCATGTTATGAAATTTATGAAATTCGGTTAAGATTATGACGTAAGATTAGAATTATGTCCGATTTCTAGCAATTTTATTGTTAATAGCCAAGACCCAAGTTGATGAGAAGTTACTAGGGTTAGAATGATCAAGTTATGGTATGTGTGTGTGTGTTGTTGAAGAATAACCTTGTTTATGATATGAAATCACTTGAAAATAGGATATGGAGTAAAGCTTAATTGATTGTTGTTGAATGATTGAAGTAATTAGCTTAGAAATATATGTTAGTTAGATGAGTAAATGTCCCGAAAATGCGAAACCCGCCATGTGTTTGATGAAATGCTTGAATGAACAACTATGTGTAATTTAGAAAATAAAAGAGAGAAATTTCGGGTATTAAACGAATGAATGTATGTGTTGATATAGGCATAAAGGAAGAAGGTTCAAGCTCTAAGAAGTCGGAAGGCCCTCAGGATCGAGGTATGTTTCGTTGCATACAAAAACCTTATTTATAATTTTGTTATAACATCATAATTAATTATTGTCAAAATGTTATGGTGATTAGTAAGTAACTAGCAAATCCCTTGCGGATTTGGTTGTTATGAGAGTTATAATAAGTTATGCAAGTCGACCGGTTCTAGTGAACAAGTCGATCAAGAATAAGCTTCCATCCGTTTTGAACGAGTGGTTTTGATTGCTATGATAAATGCTAGAAGCTTAATCCGTTATACGAATAGAAAGAAGAATTTATGTTGAAAGCAAATAACCCGATTAAACGGGTTGGATATGTATGCTTAACTCTCATTGAGAGTGTTTATGCCAAACGCAAGCATTTGGGTAGTCAAATGCGTAAGAAAGATGAAAGCTCATATATGGATGGAACTAAAACGAAGGAGTTATAGTTTAACAAGTATGATGACTAACTTTAAAAACCTTGTTGTTGAATGTAGGTAAATCCTCACTTTAGGCGATCTGGAGATTGGAGCGAGCACATGTCCATGTCTTGTTATACCGAACGCTTCCGCTAGCTTATTCGCATCTTTTGGTCTATGACTTGTTATTTTGTCTAACTTAGTTAGTAGTCGTACATGTGTAAAACTTGTCGTCTTTGTTTTTAGTAGTTTTTATTTCAAACGGTTCGTAGAATGTTACTTAGTGAATCAAGTTTAAAACAGGGGGCATGTTCGTGTTTCGAACGGGTCATGCCCAATTTTTGTAAAATTTTTGTTATGTACAAGGTTGGTATTTTTGATGTCTATTAAATTACATTAGTAGGTAATTTTATAAAGTCGGAAAAGCGGACATTACAAGTTGGTATCAGAGCCAAGGTTTGAGGGATTCGAGCGTTAAACGCGATGCTTGAACTCAAACCAATGGCTCGTTCGAAAGAGTGCTCGGTCCAAGATCGCCCATGAGGTAACCTTTAAGTTATAAATAAATTGCAAGTGTGTGTATTATGAGTTTGATGAAAATAATTAAAAAGATATGTAAGAAGGTTAAATGAGAAGTTCAGGAGCTGTAGAGCCTAAACGGAATGGAAAGAATCGAATGAGAATGCTTAAAAATGGACCTGCAGCGTTTCTGCAAAATGGAAGCCCGTCGCCGACGGGTTAACCCCCCGTCGCCGACGGCATTCTCTCATCCGACGCCTTAACCCCCTGTCGACGGGTAAACAAGTCCGACGACCATTTTTAAAGCCCGTCGCCGACGGGCATATTAGCCGTCGCCGACAGCTTACCCAACATCAATCCGCTGAAACTTTTATTTTTCACGTCTTGTGTTGCGGGGCTGTCCAAAAACTTATTTCGTGGCGATAAAGAGTCCATATGAGGCTTAATAGGTGTATGTAATCACGATTAGTGATTACAACAAGAATGAACTCATAAGAATCAAAAGTGGTGAACCGAATGACATGAGACGGATTAAGTAAATGCTGATTAATGAACAATGATATACTGGAAGTTTGTGATTTGTATTAAACGAAAACATGACATTGTGTAGATGGCTGATGCGAGCAACGTGAATGTTGAGGATGATACTGCTCGTCAAGAAGCATTTTACAATAAGGTCACAGAAGTGGCAGAAGGGGTTATGCAAGCTAATCTTCCACGGTTAGCTCAAGAAGTAGAAAGTCGGGTGTTGGGAGTTGTGGATGCCATGATGACTAGCAAGATTGAAGAACTGAAAGAACTAATAGAGGGATCTAGAAGCAAAAGCAAAGAACGAAGGTGCACGTATAAAGACTTTATGGCATGCAATCCCGCAACGTATGATGGTAAAATCGACCAGATCTCATGTCAAAGATGGATTCAAATATAGAAGCAGTATTTGTTCGAAGTCGTTGTGATGTTGAAGATAAGGTAATGTTCGCTACTGGCCAACTCACTCTTCAGGCGAAGGATTGGTGGGATGCACACAATAAAGAAATAGGGGAGGATAGACTACAAGTGATGACTTGGCAAGAATTCAAGGAACCCTTTATGAGATACCATTGCCCTCAGTCGGCTATTGATAAGATCCAGGAGGATTTCTTGCGCCTCCGACAGAAAAACGAGTCGATAAATGAAATATCAAATACTTTCATGGATAAGATGAAATTCTGTGGGGATTTTGTGAAGACTGAAAGGATGAAGATCAATCGCTTTTACGGGGTGTTAAAGGCGGAATTTAGGGAGTTCATTACTCCTTCGAAATGTGAGACCCTTGATGAGCTCATCAATCTGGCACGGGATAGAGAAATCGAAATTAAGAGGCAAGAAGAACGTGGGGAAAAGAGATCAAGCGAGAAAGGTGCAAGTTCGAGTCCATCCAAAAAGGGGAGGTATCAAGAGCAAGGAAGGAAAGATAAGTTGAAGGGTGGTATCACTCCTTGTAAGACTTGTGGAAAGCTTCATACTGGGGAGTGTCTGTTAGGCAAGAAGGGGTGCTACAAGTGTGGAAAGGAGGGACATTCGTCTTATCAATGTCCAAATAAGCCGAAGACTTGTTTCAACTGTTTTGAAAAGGGGCATGTGAAATCGGAGTGTCCAAAACTCCAACAAGGATCAAAGAATGAGGGAAAGAACGAAGAAAGCTCTAAAGCGAAAGGGAGGATGTTTCAAATCACCTCCGAAGAAGCTAAGTCTCATCCGAATGTGGTTTCAGGTATCTTTCTATTAAACTCCATACCGGTTTATGTTTTGTTTGATACCGGGGCCACTATGTCGTTTATTTCAAATGAAATCATACAACATCCTTCATTTAAGATTGAACGAATGCCGATGCCTTTAGAAGTAGAAATAGCTGATAGTAAGATTTATATGCTACACGAGATTTGTAAAAATTGCAAGTTTACCATAGAAGATGAAGAATTCGATATTGACCTCATACCTATGGTTTTGGGGGATTCAAAGTGATAGTTGGTATGGATTGGACGACCCGACACCAAGCGGGAATTAATTGTGAAACTAAAACAGTACATGTCCGGTCCCCAAGTGGAAAACAAATAACTATACAAGGTGAAAGAAGGATGGAAGCGAAACTTTGTACCCTCGTTCAAGCCGCTAAGTATACACTTAACGGGGGTAGGGCATATCTAGCTTACGTGATAGATGTTCAACAAGGTTTCCCGAAGCTTGAAGACGTTGAGATAGTGAATGAATTTCCGGATGTATTTCTGGAGGAATTACCGGGACTTCCCCCCGAAAGAGAAATAGAGTTCCGTATCGAATTGAATCCGGTTGCGAAGCCGGTTGCGAAGGCTCCTTATAGATTGGCTCCCCCCGAAATGCGGGAGCTAATGACACAATTACAAGACTTGCTAGATAAGGGCTTTATACGTCCGAGTGTGTCACCTTGGGGAGCGCCTGTCTTATTTGTTAAGAAGAAAGACGGGTCGATGCGCATGTGCATTGACTACAGAGAATTAAACAAGCTAACCATCAAGAACCGCTACCCTTTACCTAGAATTGACGATCTTTTTGATCAATTGCAAGGGGCGAGTTGGTTCTCCAAGATAGATCTGCGTTTGGGGTACCATCAAGTTAGAGTACGGGAAGAAGATATTCCGAAAACCGCGTTCAGAACCCGTTATGGGCATTATGAATTTTTAGTCATGTCTTTCGGATTGACGAATGCGCCGGCTGCGTTTATGGATCTTATGAACCGGGTGTGTCGATCCATGTTAGATAAATCTGTGATCGTGTTCATAGATGATATTCTAGTCTACTCTCGAAGCAAGGCCGAACATGCAAGACATTTGCGTGAAGTACTCGAAGTTCTCCGTAAGGAGAAACTCTACGTGAAATTTTCAAAATGCGCCTTTTGGCTCAGAGAGGTGCAGTTTCTGGGTCATGTGATCAATTCGGAGGGTGTCTTAGTAGATCCGTCAAAGATTGATGCTGTAATGAAATGGGTTCCTTCGAAGAACCCGACCGAAATAAGAAGTTTTCTAGGCCTCGCGGGATATTACAGAAGGTTCATATAGGATTTTTCGAAAATAGCCTTACCCTTAACAAAACTGACGAGGAAGAAAGAGAAATTTGTGTGGGGTAAAGAACAGGAAGAAGCTTTTCGAGTATTAAAAGAGAAATTATCATGCCCTCCGGTCTTAACATTACCAGATGGGACTGAAGACCTGGTGGTCTATTCAGACGCGTCACACCAGGGTTTAGGTTGCGTATTGATGCAAAGGGGAAGGGTTATCGCTTATGCTTCACGACAATTGAAACTGCATGAAGTAAACTACCCAACACACGATTTGGAATTGGCAGCGGTAGTATTTGCCTTAAAAATTTGAAGGCATTATCTATATGGCGTGAAATGCACAATTTATTCGGATCACAAAAGCCTTAAATATTTCTTTGAGCAGAAAGACTTGAATATGAGGCAACGGAGGTGGTTAGAACTTATCAAAGATTACGATTGTGATATCCTTTATCACCCGGGAAAAGCGAATGTGGTAGCCGACTCGTTAAGCCGAAAGGAATATCCGTCTCCCATTCGAGTAAAATCCATGAAGATGATAGTTACGCCACAATTACTCGAGACGATACGTGATTCCCAAATAAAGTCGCTCGCAGCGGAAGATGTAAAGAAAGAAAGATTGAAAGGTGTAACCGATAAGCTAGAAGAAAATTCGATCGGACTCAAAACGAGATTCGGCCGAATTTGGATACCTCGTTTCTGTGAAGTCAAGACTGCGTTACTTGAAGAAGCTCATAAGTCACGGTATTCGGTTCACCCCGGGGCTACAAAGATGTATCAGGACTTGAAGACCAATTATTGGTGGCCGGGCATGAAGCGTGATATCGTTAAGTATGTCGCGAAATGCTTAACATGTTCCCAGGTGAAAGCAGAGCATCAAAAACCATACGGGGAGTTGCAACCTTTAGAGATCCCGGTAGGGAAATGGGAGGAACTAACCATGGATTTGGTAACCAAGCTTCCTAGAACGAAAAAGGGGCACGATACAATATGGGTAATCGTGGATCGGCTTACGAAAAGCGCTCATTTTCTACCCATCAAAGAGGCTTACTCTTCTGAGAAAATGGCAGAAATATATATGAATGAGATCATATCTCGACACGGGGTACCCGTGTCAATCGTCTCGGACCGGGATACCAGATTTACCTCCCGCTACTGGCAAAAGTTTCACGAGAGTGTGGGCACGAGGTTACACATAAGCACCGCTTACCACCCACAGACTGACGGCCAGTCAGAAAGAACCATTCAAACACTTATCGATATGCTGAGAGCGTGTGCATTAGACTTCGGGGGAAGCTGGGATGACCATCTACCCCTAGTGGAATTCTCTTATAATAATAGTTACCATAATGGCATTAAAATGGCTCCTTATGAACTACTGTACGGTAGAAAATGTAGAACTCCCGTATGTTGGGGTGAAGTGGGACAAAGAGAGCTTGCGCCAAGTGATCTAATAGCAGTAACAAATGAAAATATAAAATTGGTAAGAGCTCGACTGAAAGCAGCCCAGGATCGGCAGAAAGCTTACGCAAACAAGAAAAGGCGACCTATTGAATTTCAAGTCGGAGATTTCGTTCTGCTGAAAGTGTCCCCATGGAAGGGTATAATCCGTTTTCGTAAACGGGGCAAATTAGGTCCATGATATATCGGACCGTTCAAAATTTTGGCTCGAGTTGGAAGGGTTGCTTATCGATTGGAATTACCGCCTACTCTAGACGGGATTCATAATACCTTCCAAATGTCACAGTTGAGGAAGTGTCTTGCGGACGAAACAGCATTAGTACCTCTCGATGACATCGAGTTGAAAGAGGGGTTGAATTATGTTGAAAGACCTATAGCCATTAAAGACGTCAAGGTGAAGAATCTCCGCAACAAAGCTGTTAGACAAGTGTTGGTTCAATGGCAACACATAAAGGGGTCGGAACTTACACGGGAAGCAGAAGACGAAATGAGGAAGCACTATCCGTTTCTCTTTGGTATGACATTAGTTGATTAGTATGTGTTTAGGTTTCGGGGACGAAACCTCTTTTAAGGGGGGTAGACTTGTAACACCCCAAAAATGTTTATTTCACTTAGGATAAAATGTAGAAGTAAATGGGATAGTATTTAAAATTAATAAGTAAATAAAAATCAAGGGGCCAAAGTTGTAAATGCCAAAAAGCTAGGTTACTAAAGGATACATAAGTAAAAAACCCACACACAATTCGTGTGTGGGGGTTCTGGTCGAGCAAACAGAGAGGAGCAAGGGGGATGAACCCTAGTTTACCAAAATTCACAAGAATCAAGTGAAATCTTGAGAAAATTGAAAGTATAAACAACGAATTCTAGGTTCCTACATCTGTTCTTCAAATTGGTAAGTTAAATTTTATGATTTAGTAAAGTGTAGGAAATGGGTCTTGATCAAATCTGATTGCATGTTATGAAATTTATGAAATTCGGTTAAGATTATGACGTAAGATTAGAATTATGTCCGATTTCTAGCAATTTTATTGTTAATAGCCAAGACCCAAGTTGATGAGAAGTTACTAGGGTTAGAATGATCAAGTTTTGGTATGTGTGTGTGTGTTGTTGAAGAATAACCTTGTTTATGATATGAAATCACTAGAAAATATGATATGGAGTAAAGCTTAATTGATTGTTGTTGAATGATTGAAGTAATTAGCTTAGAAATATATGTTAGTTAGATGAGTAAATGTCCCGAAAATGCGAAACCCGCCATGTGTTTGATGAAATGCTTGAATGAACAACTATGTGTAATTTAGAAAATAAAAGAGAGAAATTTCGGGTATTAAACGAATGAATGTATGTGTTGATATAGGCATAAAGGAAGAAGGTTCAAGCTCTAAGAAGTCGGAAGGCCCTCAGGATCAAGGTATGTTTCGTTGCATACAAAAACCTTATTTATAATTTTGTTATAACATCATAATTAATTATTGTCAAAATGTTATGGTGATTAGTAAGTAACTAGCAAATCCCTTGCGGATTTGGTTGTTATGAGAGTTATAATAAGTTATGCAAGTCGACCGGTTCTAGTGAACAAGTCGATCAAGAATAAGCTTCCATCCGTTTTGAACGGGTGGTTTTGATTGCTATGATAAATGCTAGAAGCTTAATCCGTTATACGGATAGAAAGAAGAATTTATGTTGAAAGCAAATAACCCGATTAAACGGGTTGGATATGTATGCTTAACTCTCATTGAGAGTGTTTATGCCAAACGCAAGCATTTGGGTAGTCGAATGCGTAAGAAAGATGAAAGCTCATATACGGATGGAACTAAAACGAAGGAGTTATAGTTTAACAAGTATGATGACTAACTTTAAAAACCTTGTTGTTGAATGTAGGTAAATCCTCACTTTAGGCGATCTGGAGATTGGAGCGAGCACATGTCCATGTCTTGTTATACCGAACGCTTCCGCTAGCTTATTCGCATCTTTTTGTCTATGACTTGTTATTTTGTCTAACTTAGTTAGTAGTCGTACATGTGTAAAACTTGTTGTCTTTGTTTTTAGTAGTTTTTATATCAAACGGTTCGTAGAATGTTACTTAGTGAATCAAGTTTAAAATAGGGGGCATATTCGTGTTTCGAACGGGTCATGCCCAATTTTTGTAAAATTTTTGTTATGTACAAGGTTGGTATTTTTGATGTCTATTAAATTACATTAGTAGGTAATTTTATAAAGTCAGAAAAGCGGACATTACAAAAATCCCCACATTACTTGATGATTTCTCATAGTGTAGTTGTTTATTATACTTGTATTAATATTAGTTCATTACCCTCCTTGTATGTTTTTACATCAAGTGTAGTGGTGAACATAAGAGGAGCCTAAATGGAAGCTTGTTCTTCCTACCTCCTACATGATTTCCATGATACTTAGAGGTACCTAAATGAAGATCTGAATCTTCTACCTCATGCTTAAAATATTGGACATAATAATATGTATATAATATATGTAATATATAAACACATAATCCAAATAATCGAATCTTAGATGATGAACTGGTGTTCATATGTCAAAGTACTAGATTATATCATCATATGGTATGATAACTTGTCATGATTCTAATGGAACCTTGTTCCATGAAAACATATAAAGTCCTTGGAGTTTCATAGTGTTAAGAACAAGTATCATATGTACTAGGTGATTATTTTCACATGTTATTTTCATATGTTTAAGTTTGTGATGTTTAAATTCCGAATCCTTAAATCTTCCGAATTCCCAAAACTCATACACTTTGTTGCTTCGTGTAGAAGGACTTGGTGTTCCAACCTCCTAATCAACCAACTCACTCACGGGATTACCAAGTAGAAGACTTGCAAAACCGTGAGTATACTCGCAACCCTCTGTTTATGTTTACCACTTTTTGGGGTGTAACATGTTAAATTATTAAACTACACTTAAACTTATTCTTTATGCAATGCACGGAAACAATCCTTATACATGAATACTATGTTGTTATACTTGATGCTTATACGTGGACCATACTTATGTGATATACTATAGTCATTAGCTTTATACGAGCCTCCATTTGACATGTATAGCGCTATATGAGTAACGCACCGCCCGTAGACTAGTGGTCATGTTGAATTATATCATTTTGCGTAAACCGAGGGTTGACTAGAAATATTGCAAGCCATGTTATGTTGATCTTGTATAAACTAAGTTGCCATGTGGATTCGTTTTAAACTTTTATACTTATACAAATTCATAAACTTGTATACTCGCCTTTGCTTTTGCATTGAATTGTATTTTAAACATGTTACAGGTTGAGGATGATAATTGCTATGAAATGAAGTAGCGACGATGCTTAGATACACATATAGACGTTTAGGTTTAATATGTTGTATCAAATTTTGTTATTATTATGATTTGAACATGTTTTTATTTGAATTTCTTGTAATGTTTTGACAATTATCTATGAAATGAAATCGGTTGAATTAAATATTGTCACAATTAGTGTTATGAAGTCTCTTGCAATCATGAACTAGTCCCACTCCGATGATTCCGCTATTGGTTGGGGTGTGACATCAATAGTTAGTCTAGGGTTGGAAGATTAGTAGTCAAAGAACAAACTAGTTTGAGGGTTGGTAATTCATATGAGGCCCCTACGGGAAGAATCTACTTAAAAGGATTTAGAAACTAGTTAAGGGTTTGCTTAAAATTGAGTAACCTGGATAGTCATTCGCTCAGTTCATTATTCTATGATTGCTAGATGTCACACCCCGATATTTCCACATATTACCGTTGGGCCCGGTGGGGAGTATCGTGACGTAGTTGATATCATCATAGACAATATACACAATATATAGCACAGCGGAAGGCTTGGTAGATAATTATTATTAAAAACCATAGTGTCTGAGTGTCCAAAATAAAAGAATATACAGACTGGTTGTAATAGAGATCCACAGGCGGATCATAAAAACAAATACAAGAAACTTAAATAAACAGACATTAGGCATCTAAGGATTTGCAAGATACACTTATTTGACACCGAGTAGCTCCAGCCTAGTTTCGTGAGGTACCTGTCACTTAGTCTTTGGAAAATACTTCAGTTTTCACTGGTAAATACAATTAACTGACTCATTTGAAAAGAGTTTATGAAAATTGATTTAAGTGCACAAGTCACAAAACCTTTTATAACTTGGGACAATTCTTATTAAAATCTTGTATACCGATTTACATGTTTGTCATACAATTGGGGCCGGATTGGAAGTCGGTCATAATTAACCGACTCACCACTTATAGAACCCACAAAGGAGTTATCCCCAACATGTGGGTTATTTATTATTTAGCATTTGCATCTGTCTGGTGTATGCCTACACACCGTGCATAGGTCGTGGCCATTATTAACTTTAATGAGTCTAGGATATCCAGTACACGGTCGTTAACCCCCAATGTTCATGTTATCAAACAAAACAGATTAAAACGGGTTATGCAGATTTATTAAATGACAATCCGATTAAATGATCTCAGACCCGAACAAGCGGTAATAATTTACCGTATCCCAAGCCCGTATAGGGAAAATAAGTTAAAAGTATTTACCTGAGCTAGATTCGTAAGGATGTAACTCAGCCGTATGTCTTCTAAATCCTTATGTAAATACCTTCTACCGAGACTACTCAATCTGTATGGAAGGTTTATTAACCTATTAGTATACTAACGGGTCTTTATTTTAGTCAAAGACTTAGGCCGGTTAGTTTGAAAGATACTTTATGGTTCGAAACGCTAGATTAAGCAGAGACCGGAATGAAATGTGATTTAGACCCGACAAGTTTGGATACTTTTATAATTTGGGTAAACTAAACACATTCTGGATTTTGAAGATTTAATGATAAGGTTAAACCCATTTTGGCTAATTTATGTAAACTAGTCACATAAACAGAACCGAACGCATAAATGCATAACGGGTCGCCAAATGAACTATATACAAGTCTCATATGTTATTATGCTTAAATTATGTTAATACCTCAGTAGGATGTTAACATATATGCCCAAAAAGTATTTAAAACCCATTTAAGTCCTGTAAGGGTATTTTGGTCATTTTAATACTTATAAAAGAGGTTTATTAGTAAACTGAGGTTCTGGTCTAAAACTTTCAGTAAAATATTTATTTTATCAAGTTACATCAGTAAAATATCATACATATGTGAGGGTTACCATTTATGGCCAAACTATGCACCATAGGGGCATTTTGGTCATTTCACATATGTTTTAAAGACAACATTTGAAGTCTGAGTTCAAGACTTATACTTACAGTTAAAATATAAAAATTCATTAATAAAATCAGTAGGTATCAAGTCTTAGGTGTTAAATATGGTTTTAAACCATACTATGCGCCTAATTTGCGTAAAAGTCGATAATTGGCGATATTTGAGGTGTTTATGGAAATCTGAGATTTTGATCAGCCTTTAAGGTTTAAAATATTTTATTTAGCATATAACATCAGTAGGAAAAGGTTTGGCATGTAAATCATGTGTAAATCTCATTTTATGAATGAAAATGGTATTATCGTCATTTATCGAATTATACGAGAACTCAATGATATGGTCAGTTTATAGTCTGACCAAAAATTCTAAAAATCTCTAAAAATAATATCAAAACAGTAGGTAATGGGTTTGGTGCCAAAATTTAGGTTTAAATATGATTTATGCTAAAAATGCAATTTAATTAACAAAAAGTTTCATTTTACGATATCTTGTATAACTTGAGTTTGAGACTAGAAATTGATGTCAAATTTATTTGAAATACTTATATATCAGTAATAAAGCTTTTTATCCTCTCACATTTTCAAAAAACTCGTTTATATAACATAAGGGCATAATGGACATTTATAAGCATAATAACGGAAGTTAGCATATAATTCAGAATACTAATGACCAGGTAATATAACCTCAGAGGGTTATACTACAACATAATGTGGCCCTAATGGAAGCTTAAAACATAGAAGAATTAAGCTTAATCGGGTCAGAACTGAAAGTCAAAGCAAAAGTCAAGCTTTTGCGACTTTCGGTTGCGAACCGACCCTAAACTTAGAATTGTCGGGTTGAACATGCTTAAACATGTTCTAATACTAATTACCAAGTTATTAGAGTGATAAAATATAATTTATAACCTCTGCATTATTAGTTTTGTTTATTATTTACAAATCTGTCTAGTTTGACTTTTTAACTAAATAGTTTGACCCGACAATTAACTAAGCAAATGAAATAATTAGGAGGTGTCTTTTTAAGGGATTATCACCTACCTAATTATGGTCACATAACCATATTCATCTTGAATAATGGCTGGACCATTTGAGTTTAAACCAGGAGTCAAAGCTAATTTACGTAACTTTGACTTTTCGATTTTTAAATTAAGAAAACTGAACTAAAGAAGGGGCTAAGACACTTACAAAGGGTTCTAGCAATCTTTTCTACTAAGAATGAGCTCCCTTTTTAATCAGGAATCCCAGAGATGAGAGAAGGAGATGATTAAAATGATTTGTGCAATTGAAAGGGTTCAACACAAGGCCTATTTATACTTGAAGACCATGAATCAAGATCATAACAGGTGCAATGGGAATGTTTAGGATCATCCCAGGTGTCCTAGTGGTATTATAAAATCAACAACAAGCTCCATGTATCGGAAATCAGGTGTTTAAGTCAGTTATGTGCAGAAACCTACAGCTGGTAGTGTTCTTCTGTGCTAGGCGTCCTCTCGCGGGCCGCGAAGGATACGGGGTCAGGTTTACACGCCCCGCAACAACCCTAAGTTCAGGTGAAAAATGTTTTAAGTTTGGCATTTTCAGTCCCTGGTCCTTTATAACTTTTATAACCTTTATTTTAGGCATAAATGGCCCTTGTAGTCATTTTGTAGAGGATCAAGGGAGTATAACCAAACTACGTTAGGTTCGGTTTCGTTAAATGATCACCGAAAATATTAGTTTCATCACGTTGATGCTTTTAACCCTTATTCTTCGGAATTCATGAAAATAACACATAACGATATCGAAACCTCGTGAAATTGTTATTATATATTCTTGAGAGTATAATCGAACATTACGAAGCCCCGGGTTTGTTAAAAGGTCACTCAGAGGTAAGAATTTACATGTTGACATGTTTCACCCCTGTATCTTGTAAACTTTCTTTTACTTTCACAAATGGCTCCTTATATTCAAATAATTACTCGTTTAAGAATATATTCATCGTGTGTGGTCAATCAGAGGCACAAGTTTGGCATGTTGACACTTTTAGTTCCTTTGCATACATACTTCCATCGTTTGTCAACTTAGTTCTTCAAACCCAAACTTTTATATGTTTAGAGTTTATGACACGTGTCTTCACATAAATGGACGCGTTTTTACGAGGTGTTACATCCTCACCCCCTTAAAAGAAATCTCGACCCCCCGAGATTTACTGAAACAAGTGAGGGTACTTTTGTCGCATAGTGGACTCAACCTCCCACGTATATTCAGGGCCTCTACGGACATCCCATTTAATTTTCACTACAGGCACGTGCTTTCTTCGGTTCTTTTTAACCTGTCGATCCTCGATCGATATAGGTCTTTCAACAAACCTCAGGATTTCATCAATCTGTACGTCATTATGAGACATTGCTAGCGATTCATCAGCTAGACATTTCTTTAAGTTACAGATGTGGAACATAGTGTGATTTCCACTAAGCTCCTCAGGTAACTTTAGCTTGTAAGCTACACTGCCGATACATTCGATGATCTCGAATGGTCCAATATACCTTAGGCTTAGCTTGCCCTTCTTACCAAAACACATCACACCTTTCCAGGGTGATACTTTCAGTAAGACTTTGTCGCCTACTTCAAACTTTAGAGGTTTTCGCCTCTTATCTGCATAACTTTTCTGCCTATCCCTGGCTGCTTTTAGGCGATCACGAATTTAGACAATCTTGTCCGTTGTCTCAAGGACTATATCAGGTCCTGATGACTGAGCTTCTCCTACTTCCGCCCAACAAACATGCATTCTGCATTTCCTCCCATACAACGCCTCAAAAGGTGCAGCCTGAATGCTAGTATGGAAACTATTATTATAGGAGAACTCGATCAACGGTAGGTGGTCATCCCAGCTACCACCCAAATCAATAACACATGCACGAAGCATGTCTTCCAATGTTTGAATTGTACGCTCACTTTGTCCATCTGTTTGGGGATGGTAAGCAGTACTGAAATTCAAATGAGTGCCCAATGATTGTTGAAAAACTCTTCCAAAAGTGAGAGGTGTATCTAGTATCTCTATCGGATATAATAGATACTGGCACTCCGTGGAGAGATACACTCTCATCCACGTACAGCTGAGCTAGCTTGTCGGAGCTATGAGTTTCCTTGATGGGTAAGAAATGTGCTGACTTAGTCAGTCTGTCTACTATGACCCATATAGTATCGTTTCCATCCCTTGTTTTAGGTAACTTGGTTATAAAATCCATGGTTACCATCTCCCACTTCCATGTGGGAAGTTCCGGCTCTTGTAGAAAACCTGACGGTTTTTTATGTTCAGCTTTAATCTGAGCGCATGTCAGACATTTAGCTACATGTGTGGCTATAGATGTCTTTAAACCTATCCACCGATAGTTGGTTTTCAAATCTTGATACATTTTGTCACTTCCAGGGTGAACTGAGTATCTGGAGTTATGAACTTCCTGGAGGATTATATCTCTATGTCCTCCATGGATAGGAACCCAGATCCTACCATTCAATCTGAGGATTCCATCCTTACCAGGTGTTAACTGTTCAGTAGTTACACCTAATTTCTCATTTGAAAGATTAGTTTCCAAAACAGCTTCCTTTTGAGCAGCTAATAGTCTTTCATTCAAACTGTTCTTAAGGTCGATGCTCTTGGCATTTATCCATATAGGGTTAATCGTTTCATTTATGCTCTATGCATCTGCGACTACATTCGCTTTACCATGATGGTAACGAATTTCACAATCGTAGTCATTCAAGGTTTCCATCCAACGACGTTGCCTCATATTGAGATCCTATTGATTGATCAAGTGTTGGAGACTTTTGTGATTTGAATATATCACACATTTAGTTCCATATAAGTAATGTCTCCATAACTTAAGTGCAAATACAATGGCACCCAACTCCAAATCATGGGTGGTGTAATTCTTTTCATGCACCTTTAGTTATCGTGACGCATAGGCAATCACCTTGCCTCTCTGCATAATCACACAACCCATACCGGTGCGTGAAGCATCAAAGTACACGACAAATTCTTCTATCCCTTCAGGCAATGTCAATACAGGAGCATTGCTCAATCTCTGTTTAAGAATCTCAAAAGACTCTTGTTGTTTAGGACCCCAATCAAACTTTACATTTTTGCGGGTCAGAGTAGTCAATGGTGCAGCAATCCTCGAGAAGTTTTCAATGAATCTTCTATAATAACCAGCTAATCCCAGAAAGCTGTGGATTTCAGTTGGAGTCTTTGGTGCTTGCCAGTTCATTATGGCTTCTATCTTAGCGGGATCTACTTGGATACCACGCTCACTGACAACATGTCCATGGAATTGGACCTCACGAAGCCAGAATTCACACTTGGAAAATTTAGCATACAGCTCATCCTGTCGTAGCAATCCTAAGATACATCGAAGATGTTTCTCGTGATCAACTTGATTACGAGAATAGATAAGTATGTCGTCAACAAAGACAATGACAAATTTATCTAAGTATGGCTTGCAGACTCGGTTAATGAGATCCATGAATGCTGCGGGTGCATTAGTGAGCCCGAAAGGCATTACTATGAACTCATAGTGGCCATACCTTGTCCTAAATGCTGTCTTAGGTACATCTTCAATTTTAACTTTAAGTTGATGATACCCAGATCTTAAATCTATCTTTGAGAAGAAGCTTGCCCCTTGAAGTTGGTCGAACAAGTCATCGATCCTAGGCAATGGGTAATGATTCTTGATCGTTACCTTATTTAACTCACGATAATCAATGTACAGACGCATCGAACCATCCTTCTTCTTTACAAATAGTATGGGTGCTCCCCAAGGAGATGAGATGGGTTGTATAAAACCCTTTTCCAATAAATCATCAAGTTGAGTTCTCAATTTTTTCATCTCTGTTGGAGCTAAACGGTAGGGAGCTCGTGAAATCAGTGCGGCTCCTAGCTAGATGTCTATCCTGAATTCGACTTGCCTCTCAGGAGGTAACCCAGGTAGTTCATCAGGAAAGACATCGGGGTATTCAGAGATGATTGGAATGTCTTCAATCTTGGGTTTTGGTTCATCAACTGTCACCTGTGCCATGTAGATGACACATCCGTTCTTCAGACACTTGGATTCCTTAAGTATGGATACATTGTCGGGCAAACCATAGTGTGTATCTCCGTGATTGGTGACTAATTCACTTGATGGGGTTTTGATGTTAACTAGTTTCTTATCGCAGGCAATTTAGGGTTGGTTATGCGATAACCAATCCATGCCTAAAACTACATCAAACCCTGCCAATTTCATTGGCAAGAGAGATAACGGGATAGAATGATTCTTAATAGATATAAACATCCATCAAGAAGAGTTGAAGCGGTTTCTAAGGTACCATCTGTGAGTTCTACCTCATATTTAATGTCTCGAGTTTTAATAGGCAGATTCAGCAATTTACTAAACTTAAGGTCCACAAATGATTTATCAGCTCCTGAATCAAATAAAACTCTAGCATAAATATCATTAATGAGGAGGGTACCTGTTATAACTTCATCATCATTCACCGCCTCCCTGGCGTTCATCTGAAAGACTCGAGCCTTGGTCCTCTTTGCCTCATCAGGCTTTTGGTATTCTTTGGGCAGTTAGTCTTAATGTGCCCTTTCTCATTACAACCGTAGCAGGTTGCATCCTTTATGTTTCGGCACTCTACAGTTTTATGCCCCCTCTTCTTACAGATTCCACAAGGCTTGGCTTGTGGATCTAGGTTGCATTTCCCAAAATGCCTTTTATCACAGTTCTTACACCTGGGCTTGTCACCAGATTGACTCTTCTTAAACCCAATATTTCCCTTTTTCTTCTTGTTTGACTGGTGAGACTGATCCTCTTCTCTTTTCCTCTTCCCATCATCATTTACCCTCTTAGACCTACTCCTTATGACATCTAGAGTAAGTGACAGTGATAGATCTACAACAGACCTATAAGAGGTAGGCTTAGAAGCCTTGACGTTCCCTTTGATTGCTGGGGCTAACCCCCTAATGAAACGCGCAATGCGTTTTGGCTCTGGAGTAACCAGGTATGGAACAAGTCGGGACATGGAGTTAAAATTCATAACATAGGATTTACAATCCAAATCCTTCATAACCAGAGTGAGGAAATCAGTCTCTACTTTCTCCACCTTGTATTGTGGAGAGTAAGTATCCTTGACAAGTTCAACAAACTTATCCCAATAAAGGTTATACAGAGGGATTTTCCCTGTGGATTGCACTAAGGCTTTCCATCAAGTCAAAGCGTCTCCTTTAAAGGACTGCGACACAAACTTAACAATGTCCTCTTTGGCACACCCACTTATATCAACGACAGTCTCCATTTCGTCTAACCATTTCATACAATCTATAGCTCCCTTTTCCCCATTGAAATCCATTGGTTTACAAGAGACAAAATATTTCTAAGTACATCTAACACCTCGTAAAAGCACGTCCAATATCATAAAGACACGTGTCATGGACTTTAAACGTGTAATAGATTGATCTTGAGGGGCTGAAGTTGTCAAACAATGTAAATATGTGAATAAAGGGATCCAAAATGTAAACATACCATTCTTGTGCCTCTGATTGACCTCACATGACGTTCGTATTCTTTAATGAATAAATTATCGAACTTGAAAAGCCGTTTGTGCTTAAAATAAGGATATTGTGAAACATAGGGGTTAAAAGTGTCAACATGTTGAAAGTAACCTCTGAATGACCTTTTGACGATCCCTAAAACATTGTGATAACTTACTTTGATCCCAAGAATAACGGATATTAAATTCGTGGAGTTTCGACGCATTTAAATAATCAAAGTGCTAATTACAAGTAATAAAGGTTAATTCCGTCAACGTTGCAATTTAAGACCATTCGGGTGACCTCGTAACTAACCGAAGGCCCATCGTTAAATGTTTAAAGATTCAAGACCCTTAAAAGTCAAGTTTGGGGGTTAAAAGTGCAATAAACGATAGTTAAAACAAGTTTTGAAGGACCAGGGACCAAAAATGCAATGTATGGAAACTTTTTACCAGAGTCTGACCTCTACGCGGGCCGCCTAAAACCATCAGATGTAGAAAAATTGGACAGTTGCCTGTTACAGCAGGTTGCACCGCCTTAAGAGCCTGGTTTTCGAATTCAGGGACTGCACCAGTGGTATTTCATGCATAGGGACACTTGGAAATCATCAAGGAGCACAAGTTGCAACATTTTCTTTGCACACTTGATATTCATTTCAAACACTTTCTCTGGAGTTCCTGGAGCTCAAGCAAGGTTCCCTAAGCTTCATTTTCGTGCTAAGTGCTTGTGTAAGTAATCTTAGCCTCTCTAATTAAAGTTTTGTTAGTTTAATGACCAAAAGTCAAACTTATCGTAGTTAAGGTTTGACTTAGTGATTAATCACTAATGGTCCAGTCATTAGTCAAATTAAAAGTAGCTATAAGTTGGTAATTATGTAGGTAATAAACCCCTAAGAGGGCACCTACTGATTATCACCCTAACTTGGTCAAATGTCGAGTCAAACCTAATATTAAAAAGTCAACATGAAGCTATTTTGCATATTATATGTTAGATATGCCTTAAGGTTCCTATAGGACCATATTATATGTTAGTATAACCCTCTGAGATTATACAACACAGGTCCTTAATAATCCGATTCATTTGAATGTTTCCGTTAATTGCTTAAATGTTGACCATAATGCCCTTTTTGACATTAAAACGAGATTTTTGAAAATATGAGAGGACAAAAACCTTTATTACTGATTTATAAACATGTCCTAAAAATTTGACATCGGTTTGAGGTCTAAATTAGGAGTTATGCTCAATATCGTATTTTGAAAGCTTTTAATAATTAAACGACATTATTAGCATAAAGCCTATTTAAACCCAAATTTCGACACCAAACTTTTTACCCTCTGATGTAATATAATATTTTGGGATTTTTGAAGGTTTTTGTTGAGTTTAAAACTGATCATAACATAGGGTTCTTGCATTGACTCGGTAATTCACGGTTATGCCCTTTTTGCTAATATAATGAGTTTTACACATCCTTTACATACCAAACATTTTGCTACTGATTTTATAAATTAAATAAGTTATTTTAAACTATACCGTCAAATACCGACTTTTATGCGATTTAGGCGCATAGTATGGTTTAAAACCATATTTGGCACTTAAAGCTTGTTACCTACTGATGTTATGAATAAATTCTTATACTTTAACAGTAAGAAAAAGTTTTGAACTCAGATTTCCAGTTTTGACCTTTAAACCATATGTGAAATGACCAAAATGCCCCTACGTTGCATAGTTTGGTTATAAATGATAAATTTCACATATATGCAATACCCTACTGATATGACTTGCAAAAATAATTATTTTCACTGATCATTTTAGAACAGAACCTCGGATTAATATTTAACCTCTTTTATAACCTTTAAAATGACCAAAATACCCCTGCGGGGCTTAATTTGACTTTAAACCCAGTTTGGGCATAATGGAAGGTATCCTACTGATATCATAACATTTTTTAAGCATATTAACTAAGGAAACCTGTTCATGACTCATTTGGTTACCCGTTGTGCATTTTCGCGTTAGGTTCGGTTTATGTAACTAGTTTTCATAAATTGACTGAAACGGGTCAAACCTTATCATTTTCACTTCAAAATCCAGAATGTATTTAGTTTACCCATATCATACAAGTCCTCAAACTTCTCGGGTCTAAATCACATTCTAATCCGGTCTTCGCTTAATCATGCGTTTTGAACCGTAAACCTTTCATTAAAATTAACTGGTCTGTAGGTCCCGAATCTGAGGATTGATTAACGAAACCGAACCCTTGTTTATCACAAACACGGTCACGAGGGTGGAATCTCTGTGACGATGCCAAACCAAACACAGATAGTATAAACAACACGGAAGTAACCAATGAATCACAGTCAATTGATTAGATGAGAACAAATGTTCAAACACATACAAACAATGTTTGATATAATCTCTCACAGGGATATGCTCTCATGAGTTTCACACAGAAACTATGGGGTGTTTATATAGGCAACAAGACACATATATGACGAAACTAGAATGATGCATGACGAAACTCCAATAGCGACGAAACTTGAGGAGTTTTGTCGCTTGTGCATGACAAAACTTGGTGGCCCTGATGAAACTTCACAAGGTGACCAAACTTAGTAAGTTTCGTCATATGCTTCCATATACACACAGACTTCCATATACACATGCATAAGTTATGTAATTCATCCTATGACATCATCATGACATCATCATGGTGATGTCATGGTGATGTGTCATGCGGGAAATGGTTCGCGGATCTTCGTGCTTCGCGTGTCGAACTCTGGGGCGCACGAAGGAGGAATGTCGTGACGTCGGGCTTGAGCCGAGCCTAACCGAACCGAGTCGCGTCCACACAGAGTGTATCAACAAACTCCCCCTTGGACGCTACTCATGATGGTTCGTCTTCCATGTCTTTTGTGTCGGAGGATCTTCAAAGTCTTCACGTGTTGTAAGAAGAAAGTGTATCAACAAACTCCCCATTTCATTTAGGAAGTGCGTTAATAAACTCCCCCTTAGAATGAACTCTCCATTGAGTTATGCTCGTGAAACTTTTCATTTGTCAATTCTTCAGATCCTTGTGGTGTTGATGAAGGGTCATTAGCAACTCGATCATCTCTATCCTTTGAGTGCCTTCACGTCATGTCTTCATTCCAGAGCTCGTCTTCTATCACATTCTCTTCGCCTTTAGCTGGATTGAATGTAGCATATTGATGTGTGCAAAATGCAACATATAAATTACATCAAATGAGGAATAAAACTAACCCTTTTTAAGTACTAATATTGGAAAAAGAGTGTTTTTGTCTTCCTTTTGTATTTTCAGGATTAAATGAGCTCAAAAACACAAAAGAAGCAAAAAGACATCTAAATCCAACATAAATACAAGGAAAGGAACATAAGTGGACTGCCCGACCCCTCAACGGCATCTTCCCAAGCAAAATAGAGAAGGCAGAATACTGAACACGCCCCGTGCTCAGCCAGCACGGGGCCGTGCCCAAGAAGCAGCAGAAAAGACAAACCTATAGAAGCTTCTATTGCCCACCACGGGGCCGTGCCCAGTGAACACGGGGGCGTGGCGAAAGTACAGCAGGCGCATTAATTGTAATTGCGAATTACAATTAATGAGGAGAGAGAGTGTCAGACAGGCACGGGGCCGTGCCCAGCGGACACGGGGCCGTGCCCAGCTCTCTGTTCAGCCTATAAATAGGAGTGCTTGGATTCATTTCAACTCATCCCTTGGCACACCACCTCTCTCACACTTCATCCACCACCCACCACCATCACAACACCATCATCCACCACCATTATCCATTGTCCATCGTAGAGTGCGTGAGTCGTCTCGGGATCCAAGATTGATCGTAAGAGTTCTTGACAATCAAGGCCATGTTTGCCTAAGTCTCTTACATCACTTGGTGATGACAAAGTGTCTAGTATAATACTTTTTATTTCTAATCTTTTGCACTTTTTCTTTGGTTTTGTATTAATGACTTTAATAACTAGTTACTTATGTTGAAGGTGATCTTTCCTTATCGTTTGTCCGTGGTGTCTTGGCATTATTTTACTGTCTATATAAAATAAAAGATTTTCACCATTCATATCTCCACGGTCTATATGGAGGTATGTTGGCTACCTGGTCGGGGGTTAAGGGAACGGTTTGGTAAAGGTCTTGCCATTGTTCAGCGTTTAGAGGTCCTGCAATGGACCTGGGTCAAATTTAGTAGGACCTCCTTCAATGCTTCACGGTATTGGATGGCGGGGGTCCAAACTCTTTGATCCCCTCATAAGTTAACTACTATTAATACTATAACCCGGCTATTTAGGACTGTATCCCTGCTGACTCAGACTACTTAGTCGAGGGTAACGTCACCGCCAAAAGCGGGGCCTACCATAATACTGCATTAATAACTTAATTCATTATCTTCCAATAATCCACCCTTTTAGGATTGTATCCTTGCTGACTCAAACTACTGGGGTGAGGGTAACGTCACCTTCAAAAGAGGGGCCTACTACAATAACTAAGATAATCTCTTAATTATGTGCAAAAGTGCGGAAATAATCAAAGGTTATACTAGATACGAGTCGGAACCAAGTGATTCATCTTGTCTATCTGTTTTTACTTTTATTTTTATTTTCAACATTTTAGTTAGTTTTTATTTTTCTTAGTTTAAAACCTTTTTCTAAAATTTTTATTTTGATTAGACGTTGAGGATAAACCGGTACTAAAAGCTCTTGTGTCCTTGGACGACCTCGGTATCTTACCAACGCTATACTACGCTCACGATGGGTGCGCTTGCCCATATGTGTGTTTAGTGTTAGTAAAATATCGTGTTTTATAAATTTAAAACTTGGCTAAAAAATAAGTGTTAAAAGTGCTTAAAAAATACACCTAATAAATATAACACTTCACCGCACATCAAGTTTTTGGCGCCGTTGCCGGGGACACAAGGATTTTAAGAAAGTTAAACGGCCTAATCATTTTTTTTCTTTTTATTTTTTAGGATTTTCTCAGTTTTTCAGCTTCTGCAGAGCTCAGCACGGGCCGTGCCCGCTGAACACGCCCCCGTGCTAAATCATTGGAACTGGCAATCCTGTTTTACGTCAGACAGTAAGCTGAACACGGGGCCGTGCTCACCCAACACGCCCCCGTGCCCAAGATTCACTTACTGAAAACAGAACCGTTAGATCCCGGCGGTTGGTAATTTATGACATAAACATGAGTGATAGTAATTGTTTTTACTTTCGGCACTCTTATGGTACGTGGTGTCAATTATGTGGTGGCAAGCATGAAGAAGTAAAATGTTACTTTCTAAATTATAGGCCCCACTACATGGACCCACCGACTTCCTACAACCTTAAGAGGGGCGAAAGTAAAAATAAGCACTATTTCTCCCTCGAATGCACCCAGCCAGATATTCTAGGGGAAATGCTCCTTGATGAGTTATTTCAACTAGAAAAGCTAATTCTGAATTGGTTAAAAGAGCTTAGGAAGGATTTTATTGATCCACCCCAAGACGATGACCATGACGAAATGCTGGAACCGCATTCCGACAACCTCGTTGCTCCCGAAAATACCTTCGTACCTAGCAAAGACTTGGACGATAGTCATCCCTGTGTCGATTGTGCCGTGAAGGACTCTCCATCGACTTCGTTCGGTGCATACATAGACCTGAGCGATTCGGCATACACCTTCTTTAACGAGAGCCCGTAAAGAGTTGGACTTGTCCACCTAGAATAAAAATAGGAATTACCCTCACCGACAACCTCTTGCGTTCTCGCCTTAGTCTAGGACAATTAAGGTATCTTAGGCACTTTGGGGTTGTCCCAACCAGTAAGGAACCACCTGATATCAACGAGATCCTTAGAAGTAACAAAACTCCATAAGACAGCCTCCAGACACGGGGCCGTGTCCAGGTCAACACGCCCCCGTGTTAACCCAAAAGATTCTCTGCTGATTTTGTCAGAATACGGACAAAATGTGTAAGGATTTCCTCTGCATACGGGGCCGTGTCCAGCGGACACGGGGCCGTGTCCAGTGCGCTGTCGTTTTCTTTAAATGCAGCCTGATTCCTGCTCATTTTTTACCACTTCAATTGACAGAGATTCCTGGGATCTTCACCCATACCATCCTAGGTAAGTGCTAAAAGAAGGTTTCAAAGGACCCTCTTGTCCCTTCCACTTTTATTCATTTCCTCTTCTTTCAAAAATTTTCAAAATTTCCTCCATGGAAGCTTGGAAATCCCATGATTCCAACCCTCTATGTGAAGTTTGTAAGATTATTTGCTAAGGATTCTTGCTTAAAGTTAGCTGTATAACTTTATTTTAAATTATCTAAGCCTAAAAACCAGCTAAAAATCATGAGAATAATTTAAAACTCCAAGACTCCTTAGCCTAAAATCCTGCAGACCAATGGACACGGGGCCGTGCTCATCGAGCACGGGGCCGTGTCCGAGGCACTGTTTTGTAAAAATTTAGCTTTCTTCGGTTTCGTTCACAGAAAATGGCAAGCAGAACAAGCGGATCATCTTCAAGAAATAACCGACAAGGGAGGAGATCATCAACAACAGAAGACTCTCTTGTGAACTATGTTTACGCCCTAAGGGAGGCTATTGACGAAATGACGGGAGTGGAAGAAGCATTGGTCGACCGTATCAACCATCTAGCAGTGGGGCTGGAGGGCTGTCTCCGAGAGGTAAACCTCTTGCACCAGAGGTTAAACCTTCTCGCCTCCCCGCCTTTGGTGCCTATAATAACCCAATGGGCGTGGAACGTGGTGCCCGAAGTCATCATTCCGGCCGAATGGTACGCCATGCACCAAGAGCCTCCGCATAGGGTGGTGCAAGGAGTCCCGGTGAATGTTCCCCCTCAGTCATCAGTTACTGAGGAAAATGAAGCCGCATTCTTCCTTCCTAGGGAGATCGAAGAATGGCATTAAAACAACGTTTAGGGAAGAATTCCTTCGGCTAAAAGTCCTACTATATCGGGAAACTATTCTCCAAATTTTCTTAAAATAGTAGAACTCCTTATGATAACCTCGTGTACCTGCTGACCTATTTAGTTAAGTTTTAATTTTATCTTAATTTAGGATTATGTAAGGTCTCTCTATGATTGCAATGAAATGATGGTTTTTAAAGTTTGGATGGTTTTTAATGAATAAAACACACTCATGGTGGTAAGGGATGAAAAGGGGAACGAGAAAAATGACCTCATGCACAAGAACAAGGCAACCCGACAATTCTCTCCATTTCAGAAGGTTTAACACGGGTCGTGCCCAACCAACACGGCCCCGTGCTGAACCACCTGCAGAAAAACGCCCAGTTCAGGTAACTGGACACGGGCCGTGTTCACCCGACATGCCCCCGTGTCTAGACTTCTGCTTCTCTTGTTTTAATTTTGTTACTGGCACTTGAACACGGGGCCGTGTTCAGCGCCCAGTAACACAAAATTTTTGCTTTTTAACACCATTTTACACATCTAATCAACCTAAAAATTTATTTTTGGGACACATTGAGGACAATGTGTAATTTAAGTGTGGGGGGAATGCTAAAACCTTGGAATTTTGCAAGTCCTAAATACAAGCCTTACACAAAACTCTATTGGAACCGCTAATCACCCCAAATTTTTTTCAAAAAAATTTCATTTTTCTTACTTGTCTAGGTTTAACTCGAGAAATTCAAGTTCTCAAAAAGGTTATATTTTTACAAATTTACAACCGATAGCGTAGTGATAAAAAGAACCAACATAAGAAAATTATGAAAAGGCATGGCAAACTTAGTTAAAATTTGATTATATATACTTGATCACATAAAAACCCATTCCCACAAAAGTGAGTTTTGAGCCTTTATTGAGCATACAAAATTACATCTTTAGACTAAATGCTCATTTTTCGTTTCTTGTGTGAATAGCCGCTTGGTTCTTACAACTCTAGAACTTTCCTTGACGATACAATCCCGGTCCTTATCAACTAAAACCCGAGTAAGTAAATGATGGAGGCATTAAGACTAACCCTTTTTATTTCTACACCATTATTTTTCTTTTTTTCTTTTACCACCTACCCAAAAATCCCCCTAGTTAACCCCTTTGAGCCTAAACCTTTTCATTTCATCACCCAAACCAAAAACCCTTTTACCCACCAAAACCTTTTTATTTTTAACCCTTTGTTTTAGTAACAAGTTCGGTTTTTCGTAAGATGATCAAAAAAAAAAAAATGTTGATGATGAAGCAAAAAGAAAATAAACAAACAAGTTTATCAAAAATAACTTTGTTTGAATAAAAGCTTCATCAAAATAAAAAGTTACAAAAATAGAAAGTCTTACGAAGACCGACACTTGTTACGCTTTTCGCCCTTTTTCTACTAACCACTAACCACTATCCCAACCACCTACCTTTAACCCAAGCCAAACCCTTAACCCACAAAGTCCTCTTGATATTTACAAAGGTATAAAAGTTAAAAAGGAGGATTGATTACTTGGCAAGCTTATGGTAGAAATAAGTTCCATGCCGCTCTCGAGTGATTCACTAAAAATACACCTTCGGCCGAGTGTAAGTGATTTCTCCCGTGAGGTATGTGAACTTGTATATAAATGGAATTTTAAAAAGACATGTTATGCCCAAATAAGTAATTTTTCCTATGAAACGTTCTAAATAAATCATTACGAATAGGATTGTAAATAGATAAAAATAAAACCCAAAAAGATCTTGGATTCCCAACACTCTACGACAAGCCAAAAACCTTCTCTTCTACCCATTCCATTTGGGAGTGTAAGCCACATATTAAAGAGTTTTGCTTGAGGACAAGCAAAAGTTCAAGTGTGGGGGTATTTGATGTGTGCAAAATGCAACATATAAATTACATCAAATGAGGCATAAAACTAACCCTTTTTAAGTACTAATATTGGAAAAAGAGTGTTTTTGTCTTCCTTTTGTATTTTCAGGATTAAATGAGCTCAAAAACATAAAAGAAGCAAAAAGACAGCTAAATCCAACATAAATACAAGGAAAGGAACATAAGTGGACTGCCCGACCCCTCAACGGCATCTTCCCAAGCAAAATAGAGAAGGCAGAATACTGAACACGCCCCGTGCTCAGCCAACACGGGGCCGTGCCCAAGAAGCAGCAGAAAAGACAAACCTATAGAAGCTTCTATTGCCCACCACGGGGACGTGCCCAGTGAACACGGGGGTGTGGCGAAAGTACAGCAGGCGCATTAATTGTAATTGCGAATTACAATTAATGAGGAGAGAGTGTGTCAGACAGGCACGGGGCCATGCCCAGCGGACACGGGGCCGTGCCCAGCTCTCTGTTCAGCCTATAAATAGGAGTGCTTGGATTCAGTTCAACTCATCCCTTGGCACACCACCTCTCTCACACTTCATCCACCACCCACCACCATCACAACACCATCATCCACCACCATCATCCATTGTCCATCGTAGAGTGTGTGAGTCGTCTCGGGATCCAAGATTGATCGTAAGAGTTCTTGACAATCAAGGCCATGTTTGCCTAAGTCTCTTACATCACTTGGTGAAGACAAAGTGTCTAGTATAATACTTTTTATTTCTAATCTTTTGCACTTTTTATTTGGTTTTGTATTAATGACTTTAATAACTAGTTACTTATGATGAAGGTGATCTTTCCTTATCGTTTGTCCGTGGTGTCTTGGCATTATTTTACTGTCTATATAAAATAAAATATTTTCACCATTCATATCTCCACGGTCTATATGGAGGTATGTTGGCTACCTGGTCGGGGGTTAAGGGAACGGTTTGGTAAAGGTCTTGCCATTGTTCAGCGTTTAGAGGTCCTGCAATGGACCTGGGTCAAATTTAGTAGGACCTCCTTCAATGCTTCACGGTATTGGATGGCGGGGGTCCAAACTCTTTGATCCCCTCATAAGTTAACTACTATTAATACTATAACCCGGCTATTTAGGACTGTATCCCTGCTGACTCAGGCTACTTAGTCGAGGGTAACGTCACCGCCAAAAGCGGGGCCTACCATAATACTGCATTAATAACTTAATTCTTTATCTTCCAATAATCCACCCTTTTAGGATTGTATCCTTGCTGACTCAAACTACTGGGGTGAGGGTAACGTCACCTTCAAAAGAGGGGCCTACTACAATAACTAAGATAATCTCTTAATTATGTGCAAAAGTGCGGAAATAATCAAAGGTTATACTAGATACGAGTCGGAATCAAGTGATTCATCTTGTCTATCTGTTTTTACTTTTATTTTTATTTTCAGCATTTTAGTTAGTTTTTATTTTTCTTAGTTTAAAACCTTTTTCTAAAATTTTTATTTTGATTAGACGTTGAGGATAAACCGGTACTTAAAGCTCTTGTGTCCTTGGACGACCTCGGTATCTTACCAACGCTATACTACGCTCACGATGGGTGCACTTGCCCATATGTGTGTTTAGTGTTAGTAAAATATCGTGTTTTATAAATTTAAAACTTGGCTAAAAAATAAGTGTTAAAAGGGCTTAAAATATACACCTAATAAATATAACACTTCACCGCACATCACATATGCACATGAAAGAAAGCTAAACGCGTAATGAGAACAAACGCTTGGAATATAGTTAACATAAACAAACGACACACATGTGACCATTTTTCAATCAACTACAGACGACACAGTTTGAAAGTTTAAAGATTTGTCCAGTTTTAGTTCGTAACTTTCAAAACTTACAAATTTCGACCGTTTATGAAGATGTAGTTGTTTTCCGGCTTACAATCAGGATTTTGGGTAGGATAGACTCGAGTTCCAACATCGTACAATCGAAAATAAGATAAAAGAAAATCTTTTTGGATTTTATAAAGTTTATATTAAAACACACCTAAAATCTTTTTTTTTTTTGAATTTTTGCATTTTTTGAAATGAAAAGACGGAAAGCAGTAAATAAATATGTACAGAGATGCAGAAACGAAATATAGTAAATAAATATTTACAGACATTCTTTTTGCGAGTTTCGAGGGTAAGAGAATCATATCAGTGTACGGTCATGTTAAAAACACTCTTGTTGTTCAGTTAGTTAGCATTTAAATAAGCATCTTATAACAATTATCGTTATTGTTGTCCACATAAGCTCAAACTGATCAGACTTAATCATAATTAGGAGATACGATTTACGGTAAGGATTATACTTACAAGTCGATGTGAATTCTCTCACGACACATTCCCGTATCAAGGTATGCACGAGAGTTCATCTTACCGGTGAGTATACCATTTATCATCTGTTTGACCGTATAAAAGAATGTGAGATACTCACTTATTTTGATTGAAAACAAGCCCTATATGATAGAATCACTTATTAATGAGGAACTTGATTTTCATATGCATGAGGGCACAGGAGCAAGTCTGTGAACAGGTCATTATATCGTACAGCAAAGAGACGAACTTGACTCCCAGATAAATGTGATATTTTATCACTTATTTTGTTTGGATATGTGATTGTTGATCACTTATTGAGGTCGAATGCAATATGTACACATATGTATAGTATCATGGAAGATCTAGACTTGCGTCCTCGTTATTTTTCGGCAAAAGATACAACCATGATACCCAGATGATAAGACAGCATAAAGACCGAATATCTCAGAACCTCGGCAATCTCTCAAACGAAATTTCGGTACTAAGACCATATGCCAATGAATGGTTCCCACCTGACTTGAAGTCTGTTAGGTTTGTATCACCCTGCACATTATAATCTGATTGTGAGCCTACCGATACATCTTATATAAAGCTGCTTATCGTTTTTCATTTTAGGTTTAAAAGAGGTTTAGATAGACCACTGATGTACTATCATATTCTCTTTTTCTCGCTAGGAAACTCATTTTTGTTTTTCTATTGTTTTTGTGTTTTTGAAATTTTTCGATGTTTTTGGATTTTTTAAATTGGATTTACTCCCCCTAAAATCAACAAACTACGATAAATTTTAGAAACACAAAGGTATTTACAAAAATGATTTTCCAAAGATGGATTAACTCATGTTTTACCTTAATGCCGTTTACCAAAATTAATTTTAATCAGAAATTATTTTATCAAATTTTGGGAAAATGAGTTGGCACTTCGGTAATCGGTGCGACCATGACAACATTGACTAGTTCCATATTGAAATAATCACGTGTGAGGTGATATTCGAGTTCAACATGTCTGGTCAAAGAGTGTTGTACGAGATGATATAATTCATAAAGCAGCTTAAACATCGACAAGTATAGGAGAGATTAGAAATTCAAAACCGTATCCTGCAACTGCTTCGTGCATTGCCAGGAATCTGAGCACTCTCCCAAGCTGGATATCCACCCGATGTGGATTTCAAAGTCGATTTTGCAGCTACTTCAATTAATCCGAGAAAACTCTTCGAAGCAACAAGATCAGAAACCTTTTGGTTCGGCTGGTGTTCCACATTGCACCAGCGAAGGTCTTTGTCTTTCTCTTTGAGAAGTGGTGTGCGGTTGTTTAATCCACGCCAAGGCATCTGCATACCCGGTTGGGTTTGTTCAACGGAAACATTTTCTCCAATCACACTTTTGATTTGAATCTACCCCTGGGACCCGATCAAAAACCTTGAACAACCACACTTTTGGAATGATTTTCATTTTGACGAAGTTGCCAATATCTTTTCAACAGACAACTCTGTTTTCGTTCCTTTTTCTTCTCTCCATCTAAGGCAACCACTCCTAGAAGTAACCATATCTTGGAGCTTTGAGTCGCCTATCTTCTGCATGGACATTCCACTATCAACAATCCTACGACTATCGAAAGTTCCTCCTGGAACATCCTGCATACTCACTCAGAGATTAGTTGGAGAGGGGGACCCAAGCCTTCATTGACTTAGGTCGCCTATGTTCATCGACAAAAGTTATCTCAACTTCTCGATGATCTAGAACTAATGATGCTCCCCCTAAAACTTTATCCATTTTAGGTCTCCAAGCTTGTTCCGTTTACCAGATTGTGTATTATGTACAATTTCTGGTTATAATGGTTGTGACAAACTATGTTTCCTTTTAACAGATTTTACTTCAGATTTTAAGGCCTTTTCTATTTTCTTAACATTTTGACATCGTTGTTTCGTTTATTATTCTTTAATAGTACGTTTGTCATTCTTGGGTGAAACAGGACGACGTTGTTGGTGACCTTGTTCAGAAGGGGCTCTTTCAACAAAATTTGCTTTTGGAGAGTTTGTGCAGTTTTTGATAATGTGTCCAAACTCCCCACATTTGTAACAAGTTCTCCTTTCAACAAACTTAAGAGAATCTGATCGACAAACAGATGTCGAATCTATAGAATCTGAGGTACTTGCTCTTTCATCACACCCGTTTGTATGTTGAGTGTAATTGTTTTGACTATTGCATTTTAAAATTTTGACTTGTTGAACAAATTCAGTGTTTGATTTATTTTCAAAAGTCTCAATTTTATCAGTATGCTTTGATGCTACAAATTTGACATCACTGCCTTTCTTTCTGTAACGAGCTCCTTTTGTTTCAAATTTTGATCGAGAAACGTTAGGCTTTTGAGCTCGTTGAACTGGTTGTTTACCCTTAGAAGCAATATGTTGTTGCTTTGTCGGTTGTCTTTGATTTCCAAATTGTTTTCTGATTTCAGCTTTAGGAATTGAGTCACATTGAGTTACAACAATTCCTTGGATCGTCTTTCCCAAAAACTTGCCTGTGTTATCTTCAAAAACTTTATCAATCAAAGATTGATTGACATTTTTAATTGGAAAATTGTTGTCTGAATAAATTTTAACATCTCCGACCAAAGTATACAACAAGTTATTGCTCTTAACAGCAGACACACATTCCTTGTCATCCTTGACATCCTTGACAGGATCTATCACTTGTTTGGCAATAGGTTGCACAGTAGGAGTAGGAGGATCACAAAGAATATGATTCTCAATTGGGATTTCTACTCCTTTCGTCTCATCACGTGATGTATCCTAATCACTCACATCTGATTCATCATCAGATGAATCATAATCCTCAACAGTTGGAGGACTTTGATTCACTGTTGTTGAATTTCCTGTTTCCACAGATGAGTCACTTGAGGAACTGTCTGGTTTGAACCCTAATCCTGTAGTAACTTCCTTATAATCAAGAGGCACACTAGGTTCAAATCGAGGCATATCCTCTTCATCGGGCATTCTGGTATAGTTGTGTCTTAAAGGGGGTGGACACGCCTTATACCCAACGCCTTTCTTGTTCCCTTTTAGTTGTTGAGCTTCTATGATGTGATCAAGCACATATCGGGAGTTAGAATAACTCTCCAATTTGAGCTTGATTGCATCGTGTTCGCATTTGGCCACGGCTAACTCTTTCTTGGTTTCCTCGATGATATTAATGTAGTTATTAATACCAATTTGTTTGTTAAAAACAGTTTTTGTCAGTTCGGAAACACTTTTCTTTAAAGTTTCGATTACTTCTTTGAAATATTTTTCATTTCAAGTTAGAGCCATATTTGCCTCTTTGCACTTAGACAGCTCAATAACTAAACTTTGATTATGACTGTGAACCTGTTCGGATTCTAGTTTCAAATCTGCACACATGTTACATACACTAGGAGTTGGAGTGTCAGAATTTACCTGACTTGCCGAGGCTGAGACATTTGCCATAAAGGCAGTCTGATAAGAAAAAGATCCGTCTTCAGAATTACAATCTCCCGCATTCGAGCTTTCTTCATCTGAACTCTCGCTATAAACCAAACTATCATCGCTTTCAGAAAACTCTTCTATGTGAACATGCTTGATGATTTTTGCATAGCATGCAGTTCTACCTCCTTGATCACCATCTCCAAATTGTACAAACCAATTACATCCTTCATCAGCTTGAACGGTCAATGCTTGATTGGTGTTTGATGGTCCAGACTGGTCTCGGTTGGTGGTGTTGTTCACAGCTACTATTCCTCTTTCATGATTACCTTGATTTGCGTTGGAAGTACTTGTCTGACTTCGGAAGGGATTTTGATAGCCATGTCTGCTTGGTCGGGTGCACTCACGTTTGAAGTGCCCTTTTTCGCCGCAGTTGAAACAAGTAACCGCATCCTTATCAAAACCGTACTTCGTATCCTTTTTTCTTTCCAAGGTAGTTCTTCCGGTACGTTTCATAAAATCCTTTGCCCTTCGAACAGCACTCGCAAATGCCCAATTAATATCCATTAACTCTATTTCATCACGATCTATCTGTTGATAATCTTCATTGGTCAAATTAATGTTTCCAATTTGACCTTCAACCAATCCACAATAGGCACTGAACATTGTGTTGAGAAGTTCCAAACGTTCCTTTGCTACTTCTACACTGACTTTTGAAAGATTGGAAGTATCAACTCTGAGAGTGTTGGGGGTTTGGGAATGAAAGGTGTTACTGTAATTTGCTTGTTGAGGTTGTGGTTGGGCTTGCGGTTCGGTTAGAATATAGGGACTTGGATTATATTGGGGTTTTGAAAAATCATGAGCTTGAGCAACAACATGTGCTGGTGGAAGATATGCACTTGGATCGAAAACCGGAGGAGGAGCTGATTGGGGAAAGGGAAATGAACTCGTATTGGACATAAACGCCGTTTGTAGTTTTGGTTGCTGAGCTCAACTGGAACTGGAACTAGCTAAAGAGCTAAAACCTGGAAGGTACATTTCAGTATTTTGAGGAACAAGATTTCGTTTAGCTTTCCGGATTTCTTCATCATTCTTATACTCCAACTTCTGAATGAATTTATAGATACTGAAAGTATCTAAACTACCTGTATGCTTTAGCAATTCAATGAAGGAACTCCATTTCGGGGGTAGAGCATCAGCAAACCTTGCTACCATTTCCCGTTGAGTTGCAAGAACATCATAAGAATACATTTCACTAATCAAATGATAAAAACGAGTTGTCATATGATTTAGTGTTTCGTTGTCCAAGAACTAAAATGATTCAAATTCCTTCTTCAACAGATCATGCCGTGTCTTTCTTGTAGTCGCATTCCCTTCACCTCTTGCTACCAAGGCATCCCATAAAGCTTTCGTGCTGGTACAATAACCGAACTGGTGATAGATATCTTTGTGGAGTGCTTGTGTGAGGATAGCGAATGCCTTCTTCTCAAGATCATATGCCTTTTTTTCGGCTTCTTGCATATTATTGAATGTCGTGGCATTTGATCCTACTTCTTCAAGAGCTTGATTATATGGCGAAATGAAGCACGTCCATAACTTGGTGTTTTGCCCTAGAACGTACGTGTGGAAACAATCTTACCATGTCAGATATTCATTCATGTGATTCAATTTTGGCGGGCGGTTGTTGCTTCCTGTTTCGCTCTCATTTATCAACAGATTTTGAATGCTTTGATTCTGATTCATCACCAACGCCCATTGATTCGTACTAATCGATTGTTGAGGCATGATATTCCTTAACCAAACAGCTGCGGATGTCTGATCTTCACCTGGTCTTGGGTCCGTACTCCAATCCCATGGATTCGTACAACTTATGATCGATGTATGTAAGTGAAAAACTGATCACACACTGAAAACAAACAGTTAATTTAGTTTTGCAACACTTCTGTTAAAAATTTAACAGGTTTCGACGAAACTCTTCTTTGATGAAACTGTACGGAGAAACACTGGTTTGACAAAACTCTGATAATGATGAAACCCCTGATTATGATAATGTTCGACGAAACCTTTAATATTGGCGACGAAACCTTGATTAAATTAATGCTCGACGAAACCTTAATTGCGGTGAAAACTCAAGTGACGAATCTTCCTTGTGACCAAAACAGAGATAATCGACGAAACTGTATGGAGATTGTTTTGGCAAAACTCTATGATTAACAATGCTTCGACGAGACAAAGATAATGTCGAATCAGGTTAAAGACGAAACTTGATTAATGACGAATCAGGTTAATGATGAAACTTGATTATACAACGAAACCTATGAATAAACCATTGTCCGACGAAACTTCAGGATAAAACAACTGATGGACGAAACCTAGGGTGATCTTTTGATTTTGGCGAAACTTCTTATTGACGAAACTCAAGGAACTGACGAAACTTTGATAATGTTTGTGCGACGAAACTCAATGGTGTAACACTAATGACGACGAAAATTGTACACTGACGAAACTTCTTATGTATGAAAGTGAGTGACGAAACTTGAGAATGTAACACTTATCGGCGAAACCTTTATAAATCACAAAAACTCAAGTGACGAAACTCTATTGGACCTGGACGAAACCTGCTATGTGACGAAAACTATCTTTGACTTTGGCGCAATTTGGAGGTTGACGAAACCTTTTGATCAATGACGAAACTTTGATGATCACAATGTTACGACGAAACTTGTGAATGAATCACTGATGACGAAACTAGATTTTGGCGAAACTTCTTTCTGACGTAACTCAATGATCGACGAAACTTATGTGATGACAAAAACCTCTTTCGACGAAACTTGTCTGTGAGTGAAACTTTGATGTTTCGTCGAGTTCCCTTTGACGAAACCTAGGTGAAGACACTGTTCGACGAAACTTAATGTGTCTTTGGCGAAAGCCTTTTGATTTTTGATCGACGAAACCCTATGAATTGTATGACTCTTTGATGAAATCTGAATGATAAATTTTGGCGAAAACCTCTTATGTGTGACGAAACATGAAGCTGGACGAAACCTTTTTTGATTTTGGTGAAACCCTCATGATGAAGATCTGCTTTGACGAAACTTATATGTTAGACGAAACTCCAGTAGTTGTTACAAGAAACTTTGTGACGAAACTTCTCAAGGCTTTCGTGGATTGAGTCTTCAGTCAAGATAAGATCAAATAGTTGGTGAGATAAAGTAAATCTTATCCTATTGTTGTCTGACACAAGACACTTTTTTTACAAACTACACCATACTTATCATACCAACCGAACAACACACCATGCCTTGAAAACACCATTTTCAAACCAAATATAATTTTTAATTCACAAACAATTTGAACAGTAAATTTACAAAGGATCAGATAGTTGATATTATGAAGAACACTTTGAAGGTTACTGACGAACACGATGAAGATTTGAAGATTCCGGTCACTGAAGATTTTTCCGAACAACAGATTTGCTTAAAACTTTCACTAAAAACCCGGTTTTAACATGTAAACCACAAACTAACAAGGTTGTTGATAAAACTTTTAGCAAAACAACAAGATCTATGCAGATTTTTAATAACTTTTCAAGGAAAAATATGAATTTTAAGAACAATAACTCAGAAAATCAACAACAACAGTTTAAAAACACTTAGTAAAAACCCAACTATGTTTGGTTTTAAACAAGGATTAGAGCCAAAGCTCTGATACCACTTGTAGGTCTCGAATCTGAGGATCGATTAACGAAACCGAACCTTTGTTTATCACAAACACGGTCACGAGTGCGGAATCCCCGTGACGATGCCAAACCAAACAAAGATAGTATAAACAACACGGAAGTAACCAATGAATCACGGTCAATTGATTAGATGAGAACAAATGTTCAAACACATACAAACAATGTTTGATATAATCTCTCACAGGGATATGTTCTCATGAGTTTCACACAGAAACTATGGGGTGTTTATATAGGCAACATGACACAGATATGACGAAACTAGAATGATGCATGACGAAACTCCAATAGCAACGAAAGTTGAGGAGTTTCGTCGCTTGTGAATGACGAAAATTGGTGGCCCCTGATGAAACTTCACAAGGTGACGAAACTTAGTAAGTTTCGTCATATGCTTCCATATACACACAAACTTCCATATACACATGCATAAGTTATGTAATTCATCCTATGACATCATCATGACATCATCATGGTGATGTCATGGTGATGTGTCATGCGGGAAATGGTTCGCAACTCTTCGTGCTTCGCGTGTCGAACTCTGGGGCGCACGACGGAGGAATGTCATGACGTCGGGCTTGAGCCGAGCCTAACCGAGTCGAACCGAACTGAGTCACGTCCACACAAGGTGTATCAACACGGTCTAAGTTTAAGCTTAAGTAAGACCCGTTAGTAATCTAATAGGTTATTAAACCTTCATTTCCAGATTTAGGAGCCCAGTAAAGATATCTGTACTTGCTTGTTGTATACGGCTGGGATAAAAATTATATTTTTGCTCAGGTAAATACTTTTAACTTATTTTCCCTTATACGGGCTTGGGGTACGCTATATAAGATACCGCTTGGTCGGGTATTAAATCTTTAATCGTATGGAGGTTAAATAATTGATAACCTGTTTAATTTGTTTTGTTTGCTTAAAGCCTTTGGGGGGTTAATGACCGTGTCTTGGATTTCCTCAGCTCATTCAATGAAATGGCCATGACGTAAGCACGAGGTGTAGGCATACACCTGCCGGTGCGTTTATAAAAAGATATAACCGCCTGCTCGAGAATAACTCGCCGTGGGATTATATCATATGGTGTGTCTATTAATCTTTAACCCGGTATTCAGCCCGTGCTACTGAACATATAACAAACATGTAAATCACATACCAGTTTATATTTAAATAATTATCCCAAGTTATAAATAAATATTTGTGCCTTGTGCATCTAAATTAATTTTCTTAAACATTTTCAAAATGAGTCCGTTAATTGTATTTACCAGTGTAAACTGACGTATTTTCCAAAAGGTTAAGTGCAGGTACTAAGCGAAATAAGCTGGCTACTCCTGAGTGATTAAATAAAGAGTCTTGCAAGCTTGGTCACTTAAAAATCTGTTGAACAATGTTTCTTTTATTTACATCCGCCTATGGATCATTTTACATTCCGTTTGTAATACTTATGATACTTTCATTCGGTTTGTAATATTATTACTTTTAGACTTCCGCTGTGCATTTAAATTGTTATTATTGACTATGATGATATCAACTACGTCACGATACTCCCCACCGGGCCCACCGGTAATACGTGGAAATATCGGGGTGTGACAGGTTGGTATCAGAGCCAACATTGAGTGAATTAAAACTAGCCTTTTGTGTTTAATCTCAATGACACAGTTGCACATTCCTCGACTTCCGAGTCTAGGCAAAGGACTTAGGACTAAATCCTAATATTTTATTTTGTCCTTTATTGTTTTCCTTTGTTGTTTCTTTTGTTGGTTTTGACAGGTACAAACAAAAAGGATGCCGCCACGATTCAGACGAGGAGGAGGACGAGGCAAGGCGCCCTTCACTGCTCCTAACGATCATGAGGCCGGGCCTTCCCACCGGCGAACTCCGTCAGTTACGATGAGCACTAGTCTTCAAGAGGACTGGAGGACTTACTTAGAGCCTGTGAGACATTCTGTCTCGCTTAGCTCCTCACCTTCATACCTGAACTCTTTCGGGCCTCAGTCAGGAAATGAGCCCCATGGCTCCCACCACTCCCACATACCCCTCCTACGCTCAAACTCACACCATTCATTTAATGACCCAACACCCTACTTTCAAAGCCGGTTCAACCCGACAAACCAAGTTGATGAACCAATGGGTTTTAACCCGTTGGGACTGGAGGACCACTTCTCTATGGACATGGACGAGGATCCGGAGCCTGTCCAGCCGCCAACCGGGACGCCGACGCATCCCATCGAAATATCTGATGGGTCATTTTTTCATGGGTCACCTTATCAGGGCCCAGACAGCTATGAGGCAAGGTTTGCCCAATACAACTAGGAGTTTACTCCCTCTTATAACCCGCCTCAATAGTAGTAGGATCCCTCTAGGGATTCACGTTTTGTAGCGGTCACGCCACCGCCACCACCACTGCCAGTACAGCAAGCGCCTCCAGAACCACCAAGGCGTAGAAGAACAGGTGCACGGATGTCCGTGCGAGAAGGGGGTTTCCACTTCAGCACCCCAAACACTCCAGTGACAGTCACTACCCGCCACTTAATGAAGATTCGCATATGGGTGGGCCTTCAAACCCAGTTTCAGAGGTGGATTCTGCACCAGTTGCACCACCACCACCACACATGGGTTATAATAACCCAATTCCTACTTACGCCGGTACTGCGGCGTACAACCCATTCGAACAGCCAGCTTATCCTGGCTATAACTATTATGATGCCCTTGCCGTCGACCCTGACATTGAGGCGGCCAGCTACAACGCCCTTCACCCCGAAGGACTTTTCGAACTTCATACTAGTCGGGGTACCTACCGCATGGGTATCAATACCCGATACCTTACCAACCTCCGCACCAGCAGCAGCCGCAACCGCCATAGTTTTCCCCACCGGAACAGGAGGAAATCCTCCAGAGGCTGAGCCTGGTAGAACAAGAAGTTCAAGAAGAACGTAGGAACCACCGGGGATTTCTCAATGGCAAGCTTAATAAAAGGGAAGAAGAAAAGGGATCATTAAATCCCTATTTGTATTGTTGTTATTTCAATTTAGTCCCTGCGTGGACAATTTATTTATGTATTCAGTCCCTGCGAGGACTTGTATTTCCTTTTAGTCCCTGTGTGGACAAGTTATTTATTTCAAAAGTCCCGTTTATGGCAATTATGTACACCTTTTAAAATTTAGTGGAATGTTTTAATTAAATTTCATTTTTCGTTATATGCACGAATATATAATATGAAATAACTCAAAATATCATTCCTTTTTATAATTAATCTGCCTTTGTATATTAAAAAGAATCTTAAAAAGGTGTAACCTAGCCTGTAGGTCATACAAGACCTGGCTATGATGGTAAAAAATATTTAAAAATATTCAGGTCCTTGTTAGCATCTGAAAACATGTTAACACTCCTGACAATAGTGATACGATAAAATCACACATGTCATCTTTATGTTGGATCCTTTCAAATCCCTTTTCAAACCTAATGATGTATAAATCATGGGTTCAAATCATCAATTAAGATGATTATATATTAAACATCCATTTGTGATGAAGTGCCTACGGGTCATAATAATTGTCAAATAAGACAAAAGACAGTTGTAGTCTACGATTCTTTATCGAGAAAAGGTAGTGAACTATGTTCAAACCTTAATGCCTTGATTCTATGAAATCATGGCTTAATGAATTAAAATGTCCTTGCGACTAGGTCTTTTGTGCCACTGATAATATTCTTAACGTTTTATAATTAGGATTAATTTATTATGAAAATCCTAAATAAATATGATTAACAAATTAACCAAATATGGTCTATGTTTACCATGGTTGATGAATTGTCAAAATGACAATTCCATAATAAACCCCTGAATAAATTATTGTCAATATTTTATGTAGCAAGAAAGCTACATGGCTGGCTCAGATGAAGTCAACAGTCACCCGAGAGGGAATAATGATACTACCAGAATTAACATAGTTGGTGCAGAACTGCAGGCATTGAAAGACAATGCCGTTACTCGAGCTTTGGACAGACGAGATAATGAATCAAGTAGTACCCGTAGCAGGACCTTATCTGTACAACATTCAAAACCACCCTCCAAGGTTCATACAGCTCGAAAGAGTGAATCTCATCACTCTTCGAATCAGAAAAGTGTCCCGTCTAAACAGGTTGTGCTCAACCAGGAGCCTCGGGTCAAGACGTGTTCGTATAAGTATTTTATCTCGTGCAAGCCTAGAGACTTCACGGGAGAAAAAGGAGCCGTCGATTGTATGACCTGGCTTGACGAGATGGACACTGTGGTTGATATTAGTGGTTGCACTGAGCAGGATATTGTGAAGTTTGTGTCGCAATCATTTAAAGGAGAAGCTCTAGCGTGGTGGAGATCGTTGATCCAAGCTACTAGGAAGATCCCGTTGTACAACATGACTTCGGAACAGTTTGTTGCTTTAATCAAAGATACTTTATGTCCTCAACATGAGGTTAAGAAGATTAAGACTGACTTCCTAACATTGGTTATGAGGAACTTGGACTGTCAGGCGTATCTCACCAGTTTCAATACCATGTCTAAATTGGTTCCATACTTGGTTACACTGGAACCGAAACGTATAGCCCGATTTATTGGAGGTTTAGCTCCGGAGATTAAGGCAAGCGTGAAAGCATCAAGACCTACAACCTTTAGGTCCGTAGCTGATTTGTCATTATCTCTTACCCTCGACGCGGTCAGGCAGAGATCGCTTAGAATTTTAGATGAGGGAAAAAGGAAACGTGAGGATGAAAACTCACGTCGTTCAGACAAGAAGCACAAAGGGAACCATGAGAATAAGATGAGTTCAGGGTTCAACAAGGGTAACCAACCATCAGATGAAAAGCCCAAATGCAAGATCTGCAAGAAACGCCATCTGGGAAAGTGCAGATATGAATCAAAATCCCAATCACAGCCTAGGGCTTGTGGGATCTGTAAATCTGGCGAGCATAAGATGTTAGACTGCAAGAAGATAAAAGATGCGACTTGCTACAACTGCAACGAGAAAGGGCACATCAAGTCCAATTGCCCAAAGTATGCCAAGAAACTTGAAGAAGGTAAAAAGACCAATGCTAGGGTCTTTAGGATGGATGCCAAGGAAGCAGTGCAGGATGACAAAGTGATAACAGGTACCCTTCTCATCAATGATGTTTATGCAAGGGTATTGTTTGATTCGGGTGTAGATAAGTCATTTGTGGATAATAAATTTTGTAAGTTATTAAACTTGCCTGTTAGAACCCTAAGCATAAAATATGAAGTAGAATTAGCTGATGGAACCATAGAATCTGCTTCAACAGTGTTAGATGGATGTTTTATATCCATTAGGAACCACTCCTTTCCACTGTCTTTGCTTCCTTTGAAACTAGCAGGATTTGACATAGTAATAGGTATGGATTGGTTGTCTCACAACCAAGCCCAGATTGTTTGCGATAAGAAGCAAGTGGTTATCAGGACTCCTTATGGTGAACTTTTAACAATCCAAGGAGATACTCAGTATGGATTACCTAAGCAAGTATCCATGCTTAAGGCATCAAGGTGTATGAAGAAGGGTTTTATCATCTACATGGCACAAGTAACTATTGATGAACCAAAGCCCAAGATCGAAGACATACCTGTTATTTCTGAATATCCAGGAGTATTCCCTAAAGAACTACCTGGTTTACCCCTAGATAGGCAAGTGGAGTTCAAGATTGATATCATTCCTGGTGCAGCATCCGTTGCAAGAGCACCGGTTGGCACCGACTGAGATGAAGGAGTTGAGAACTCAGTTAGATGATTTGTTGGCAAAGGGATTTATTAGACCTAGCTCATCTCCCTGGGGAGCACCAATTCTGTTTGTAAAGAAGAAGGATGGGTCGATGCGTCTCTGCATCGATTATCGCGAGCTTAACAAGGTCACTATCAAGAACAGATATCCATTGCCCAGGATCGACGATTTGTTCGATCAGCTTCAAGGAGCGAGTTATTTTTTCAAGATTGACTTAAGTTCAGGTTACCATAAACTGAAGGTCAAAGGTGAAGATGTGCATAAAACCGCATTTAGAACTCGCTATGGTCACTACAAGTTCTTAGTGATGCCTTTTGGGCTCACTAATGCGCCAGCAGCATTCATGGATCTCATGAATCGCGTTTGCAAGCAATACTTAGACAAGTTTGTCATCGTCTTTATTGATGACATTCTTATTTACTCAAAGAACCAGGCTGATCATGAAAAACATCTTCGATGTATACTTAAACTTCTTTAGCAAGAAAAGCTCTATGCTAAGTTTTCCAAATGCGAATTTTGGCTTTGTGAAATCTAATTTCTTGGACATATGGTAAGCGAGTGTGGTATCCAGGTGGATCCCGCTAAGATTGAAGCCATCATGAATTGGCAAGAGCCGAAGATGCCCACAGAGATTCGTAGCTTTTTGGGACTGGCAGGATATTACCGGCGTTTTATTGAAAAATTTTCAAGGATTGCTACACCCCTAACTTCATTAACCCGCAAGAATATCAAGTTTGATTGGGGTCCTAAGCAGCAAGAATCCTTTGATATCCTTAAACAGAAGTTAAGCAATGCACCTGTGTTGACATTGCCAGAAGGTATTGAAGAATTTGTGGTTTACTGCGACGCATCGCACACTGGCATGGGACGTGTGCTTATGCAGAAGGGAAAAGTGATTGCATATGCTTCTCGACAATTAAAGGTGCACGAAAAGAATTACACCACCCACGATTTAGAATTGGGTGCCATTGTATTTGCACTAAAGCTATGGAGGCACTATTTATATGGTACCAAGTGTGTGATCTATTCCGATCACAAGAGCCTCCAGCATCTGTTTAACCAGAAGGATCTGAACATGAGGGAACCCCGATGGATGGAGATGCTGAACGATTACGATTGTGAAATCCGATATCATTCAGGCAAAGCAAATGTAGTCCTTGATGCTTTGAGCAGAAAGGAAAGGGTTAAGCCCATTAGAATCAATGCTTAGAGCATTGAGTTGAAAAACAGTTTAAACGAAAGATTGCTAGCCGCTCAAAAGGAAGCTGTGTTAGAAGCTAACTACCCGAATGAGAAATTAGGAGTAACTGCTGAACAGTTATCCTATGGCAAGTATGGAATTCTAAGACTGAATGGAAGAATATGGGTTTCGATTCATGGAGGGCTTAGGGACGTGATTCTCCAAGAAGCCCATAGTTCGAAATACTTAGTCCATCCTGGTAGTGATAAGATGTATCAGGATTTAAAGGCAAATTAATGGTGGATAGGTTTGATGAAATCTATAGCCACTTATGTGGCCAAATGTCTGACGTGGGCTCAAGTTAAGGCCGAACACCAGAAGCCGTCAGGTTTGCTACAATAGCTTGAACTTCCCACTTGGAAGTGGGAAATGGTAATGATGGATTTTATTACTAAATTACCCAAGACAAAGCGTGGGAATGATATTATTTGGGTTATAGTTGACAAATTAACCAAGTTAGCCCACTTCTTACCTATTAAAGAAACCCACAGCTCTGACAAGTTAGCTCAGCTGTACGTGGATGAGATTGTATCTCTCCACGGAGTGCCAGTGTCTATTATCTCTGATAGGGATACTAGATACACGTCTCACTTTTGGAAAAGCTTTCAGCAATCATTAGGCACTCGATTAAACTTCAGCACTGCGTATCATCCTTAGACGGATGGTCAAAGCGAGCGTATAATTCAAACGCTGGAGGATATGCTTAGGGCTTGTGTTATTGATTTAGGGGGAAGTTGGGATGATCATCTTCTGTTGATTGAATTTTCATATAATAATAGTTATCATTCCAGTATTCAAGTTGCACCTTTCGAAGCTTTGTATGGAAGAAAGTGTAGGATGCCCGTTTGTTGGGCAGAAGTTGGAGATGTCCAACTAAAAGGACCTGATATAGTCCTGGAGACGACAGATAAGATTGTGCAAATACGTGATCATCTCAAAGCTGCCAGGGATAGGCAGAAAAGCTACGCAGATAAAAGGCGTAAACCTCTGAAATTCAAGGTAGGTGACAAAGTGCTACTCAAATTATCACCCTGGAAAGGGGTGATGCGTTTTGGCAAGAAGGGCAAGTTGAGCCCACGATACATAGGAACATTCGAGATCATCAAATGTGTCGGAATTGTAGCTTACAAGCTAAATCTGCCAGAAGAGCTCAGTGGAATCCATAATGTGTTTCACGTCTGCAACTTGAAGAAATGTCTAGCCGATGAGTCGCTAGCAATGTCCCATATGGACGTGCAGATAGATGAGAGCTTGAAGTTCATTGAGAAACCTTTATCGATCGACAGGTTAAGAAACTTCGAAAGAAGCATGTACCGATTGTGAAAGTTAAATGGGATGCCCGTAGAGGTCCCGAGTACAGGTGGGAGGTTGAGTCCACAATGAAACAGAAGTACCCTCATTTATTTCAGTAAATCTCAAGGTAGAGATTTCTTTTAAGGGGGTGAGGATGTATCACCTCGTAAAAGCACTACCAATATCATAAAGACACATGTCATGGACTTTAAACGTGTAATAGATTGATCTTGAGGGGCTGAAGTTGTCAAACAATGTAAATATGTGAATAAAGGGATCCAAAGTGTCAACATGCCACTCTTGTGCCTCTGATTGACCTCACACGACGTTCTTATTCTTTAATGAATAAATTATCGAACTTGAAAAGTCGTTTGTGCTTAAAATAAGGATCTTGTGAAACATAGGGGTTAAAAGTGTCAACATGTTGAAAGTAACCTCTTAATGACCTTTTAATGATCCCTAAAACATTGTGATAAGTTACTTTGATCCCAAGAATAACGAATATTAAATTCGTGGATTTTCTACGCATTTAAATAATCAAAGTGCTAATTACAAGTAATAAGGGTTAATTGTGTCAACGTTGCAATTTAAGACCATTCGGGTGACCTCGTAACTAACCGAAGGCCCATCGTTAAATGTTTAAAGATTCAAGACCCTTAAAAGTCAAGTTTGGGGGTTAAAAGTGCAATAAACGATAGTTAAAACAAGTTTTGAAGGACCAGGGACCAAAAATGCTAAGTATGGAAACTTGTTACCGGAGTCTGACCTCTACGCGGGCCACGTAGACCCACGGTGTAACGACTCACACAAAAACGTCCTAAAAACGTTCCGTAAATATAAACTCGGATCCCTAATATAACAACTCTCATTAAAAACACTATTTCTTATTTTAATTTAACCAAGAGGAAACCTTAATTGAGACACCCAAGTAATTCTGCATAAACCCTAAAAATATCAGAACAATCAGAATCAGGATTAGGGCCCCTAAAACTCAGGGGGGGTATTCCCTACTTAACGATTATCTTAATAACTTGCGGACGAAGTTGAATTTAATGATTTCGTCGACTCAGCTAGCCTAGTCCCACACGTGGCAACCCTATACATAAAATAAGTTCTATCGCGGGCCGCCTCAAGTTAAGCTTAATTCTCACGCGGGCCGCCTAAGGGACAAAATTCACCTATAAATACAGGAGATTGGGACTTGAATTCTGGCTTCAGAACGACGCTCAAATTCACTTTGTGCGCTGAGATTTCGTCATTTTACTCTCAAAATTCACAATTAACACACACAGGCACTAAATCGACGCCGCAATCAGGGTATTAGCACAATCGCTATTACGATTCATTGTCCGATCGATCAATATATCCAATGGATGTTTAAGTGCCGCCCACATTAGGGTTATACTTTATCGTTCGTCATTAATTTGACGGATCATCGTTAATTCGATGGATGAAGTATTGTACTTTATCGTTCGTCATTAATTTGATGGATCATCGTTAATTCGATGGATGAAGTATTTCACTTTGTCGTTCGTTGTGAAAATTTGATCTCGTGAGTTATCGTAAATGCTGGATTGATTACTAACCCAGAATTGTGTGCCTATTATTAGATTTAGGTTAAAAAGACTAATCAGTAGGCTAGACTCTGCTCAAATTAAATCTGCAATCCATCAAGGCTTATCTGTAGACTTTGGTTGTATAAATCTGCATGATTATAAAGTGAGTCATTCTCCTTTTCTCACAGTTTGTGAGTCATTCTCTCTTTTTATCAAATCTATTTACAAAAGTATGTTATTTTCAAAGTTATAATTACGGGGATTAAGTCTTTGTAATCACCAAATTACAGCCGGTATGTGGGGTTTTGTATACATTACTTGATAATCGTCACCATTGGGGCAGCCAATTGGGGGATATGACCATAGTCACAGATTCGGTCGAGTGACAAATACCGTGGGTAGTTGGTTTGATAATAGAAACATTGTAATCGCTCTTAATACTGTAAATTATAACAAATGTGTCATTTTAGTAAATAGAATGATTCACTCAGTATTTCCCGCTGACAAAACCTTTTTAAATACTTTTCAGGTAATTACAGTAGATTAAAGTAATAGATGGATACGGCACTGAAAGGCATCAAGAAGTGGCTTATTTTATTAATTAAATTAAAATCTAGAAATATTGTTTTATATAATAAAATTTATCTTTATTAAAGCTACCATTGAAAAACATGGGTTTATCCCATCTATTTATTAAATAAAAATCCGGTGTTTTCTAAAACTCTGATATTTTTCCTAACTCACGGTCCTGATGAAATTTCCGCTGCAACGTTTTCAAAATAATCACCGGTACCACTGGGCTGTTCGCGACTCCCGATTCCGTCCAGGGTGGGTCGGGGGTCGTGACACACGGCCAAGTTTTACACGGGCCGCCTAAAACCATCAAATGCAGAAAAATTGGACAGTTGCCTGTTACAGCAGGTTGCGCCGCCTTAAGAGCCTGGTTTTCGAATTCAGGGACTGCACCAGTGGTATTTTATGCATAGGGACACTTGGAAATCATCAAGGATCAATTGTAGACCTTGGTGGAATGATCTTGTGATGTTTTATTTCCTATATAAGGAGCACAAGTTGCAACATTTTCTTTGCACAGTTGAAATTCATTTCAAACCACTTTCTCTGGAGTACCTGGAGCTCAAGCACGGTTCCCTAAGCTTCATTTTCGTGCTATGTGCTTGTGTAAGTAATCTTAGCCTCTCTAATTAAAGTTTTGTTAGCTTAATGACCAAAAGTCAAACTTATCATAGTTAAGGTTTGACTTAGTGATTAATCACTAATGGTCCAGTCATTAGTCAAATTAAAAGTAGCTATAAGTTGGTAATTATGTAGGTAATAAACCCCTAAGAGGGCACCTACTGATTATCACCCTAACTTGGTCAAATGTCGGGTCAAACCTAATATTAAATAGTCAACAAGAAGCTATTTTGCAAATAAATTCATAATTAACAATGTAGAAGTTATGGAACCTGTTTAAACATTAAAATAACTTGGTAATTAATGTAAGAACATGTTTAGACATGTTCAACCCGACACTTTTGAGTTTAGACCCGGTTCGCAACTGAAAGTCGCAAAAGTTGACTTTTGCTTTGACTTTTAGTTCTGACCCGATTTAACTTAGTTTAGATATGCCTTAAGTTTCCTTTAGGACCATATTATATGTTAGTATAACCCTCTGAGATTATACAACACAGGTCCTTAATAATCCGATTCATTTGTATGTTTCCGTTAATTGCTTAAATGTTGACCATAATGCCCTTTTGATGTTAAAACGAGATTTTTGAAAATGTGAGAGGACAAAAACCTTTATTACTGATTTATAAACATTTCCTAAAAATTTGACATCATTTTGAGGTCTAAATTAGGAGTTATGCTCAATATCGTAATTTGAAAGCTTTTTATTAATTAAACGACATTATTAGCATAAAGCCTATTTAAACCCAAATTTCGACACCAAACTTTTTACCCACTGATGTAAGATAATATTTTGGGATTTTTGAAGGTTTTTGTTGAATTTTAAACTGATCATAACAAAGGGTTCTTACATTGACTCGGTAATTGACGGTTATGCCCTTTTTGCTTGTATAATGAGTTTTACACATCCTTTACATACCAAACCTTTTGCTACTGATTTTATAAATTAAATAAGTTATTTTAAACTGTAAAGGCTGTTCAAAATCTGTAACACCCCAAAAACATAGATTTATATATATAATAGTCAGGATAAAACAACTAGGAAGAAGTAACCTAGTTAGTTAAAAGTCTTGACATAATAGGAAAAACATGGTTAAACACCCTTTATAGAAACTTGATTATGTAGAGGGACCAAAGTGGACAAAAATTAAAGTGTTTTAATTAAATAAAAACTTAACACCAAAACACACAAAAGTATGTGTTCTGGTCGAGCTTTTCACAGGAGAAAAAGGGGTTCTCCTACTTGAACCCTAACCTTGCAAAATCAATCGAATCAAAGGCCAAATCAAAGCCAAATTGAAATCCAAGTTCAAATTAGTGATCACCTCAGTGTAGTGATCATAAGGTATGTCAAAATTTACGATTTGGTTTCATCTCAAATTCTTGATGATTTGTGAAATCGAAATCTGGGCTTGATTATTTGATGTTTAGATGAAATTAGTAATAAAAACATGTCTAGGAGTAAACCTTAGTCAATAACATGTTGAATTAGTGTTTAATATATGAAATTCATGATAATCCATTGATAAGTTAAATGGGTTTTGTAAAAATAAGATGAACATAAGAATCATGACTATCAAAAGTGGTGTTACTTGATTTCTATAAAATGATTCTGAGATTAGTATGCATGCTTGACATAATGGAATCTAAATGTATGTTTATATTGGGCAAAAATAACAAGTTATGAATTTGATTTTAAATATGTAAAATTATACCCGTTAGGTGTTCGTTAAAATGCTTAAATGAAAGATAAACGTTGAAAATAGGACAAAAACGCATGTTTGATTGATATGGCAAATAATGTGTTAAGACCTATAAAAAGGGTTCTAAACAGTTTGTGGATTGAACTCATTAGGCAAGGAAACCGAGTCTTCAAGCGGACAAGCCGGAGCAGACATACGCTTGAAGGGAACGCTTTAAAGGTACGCGACTTATCGTCTCGTTACATTTATGTAGATAAGCTTAGTCTTAAATATGTTTAATGTTGTTATGGCAAAAATAGTTGCGTTTGGTGAGTCTAGGAAGTGATGGAATTCACTCGACAAACCAAACGGGCCAAAAGAAATAGTTGAAATAGGTATGATGTCGAACTAGTGAAATTGTAATCCTTTGGTAAGTCTAAGAAGTGATGGAATTCACTTGACAAACCAAGCGGGTCAAAATAAATAGTTGGTTAGATATGTTTATTGAAAATATTGCTTAATTAATCATAATGGGATGTAAGTAAAGTGATGTAATTCACTAGATAAAGAACGGGTTAAAATAATGGTCGAAATGGTAGGGTTTGGAGTGACTCGAATGTCACTCGTTAAGTTGAGTTATAAAAGCAGAAACCATGGATTAGAAGGGATACGCTAAGGTCGACAAGCCTGGGAATGGGTAATTATGGTTAGAAAGCAATGTCGACAAATTATGAAGGTATGTAACTTGTTCTGTTACATTATGTAAATTTGATACTTAAATCATTCATAATTGTGTTTTAGAATAAAGATTTGTATTAGTTGAAGTGACAATGTTCACTACTTGATTGGATAAGTTAAAATTAGATTAGAAAGCGTTTGGTAGTCATTAGAAATTGAGGATTCCATAAATGAGCCAAACGGGTCGAATAATTGTTTAGTAAGTAGTAAAAGTGTGTTTTGAATAGCATTCAGCGATGATGGATCACAAGAGCGTGAAACCATAGATTTGGTAATGAAACGACGATGATCATAAGCCCCGGATGTTGGGTAAATATGCCTTGCGGTCATAAAAGTTGTTAGTGGTTGAATTAGTGCAAAAATATACGGGTCAAATGTTAGGAATTTATAGACTTACAGCCCGTACACTTTATTTTTGACACAACGATCCTGATAAACGCGGTCATAATTTAATTACAGACGTGTAGGAAAAAGAATCATGAAAAACGGACTAGTGGAACAAAAGTTATGTTGATTTAAAGTTGATTTTGGTAAAAAAAAAAAAATTAGAGCTAGGAATATGCAGCATCAAGGACCCAACCCTTCTGCTGAAATGGGGTGCTCGCGTCACGCGACACCAACCAGGAACAGAGTAGCGTCACGCGACGATTGGTCGCAGCCCGCGTAAGCCGAAGTGGGATCCGTCGCGGGGCGCGACAGACCCAAATTGCAGAATTTTTGCTTTGTTTTCATTGTTTGGCAATAGAACTTGATTATACATGTTTTAATATTGTCAAGACTAACATTTAAGTTGGTTTTGATGTTAGGTAGAGATGGCAATACTCCGGATGGCGATCAAGCAAGATCTTATGAATCGAACACAACACTTTGAAGCTTCCACGTTATTGTAGTTTGTTTTGACTAAATATGAACATGTAACTTGATGTCACTTTTCGAACATTTTAAACTTGTAGGGATGTAAATCCTAAATACTCTAACCAAATATTGGATATTAGACTTAACGAATTTTTGATAACCCGTATTTTACGCAAACTCAATGCGTATTTAGTAATAAATTCATGTTAACTTGAGACGGGTGTTACAAAATCTCTTATTTCCGTATTTAACCCGAATACCGTCAAATACCGACTTTTATGCGATTTAGGCGCATAGTATGGTTTAAAACCATATTTGACACTTAAAGCTTATTACCTACTGATGTTATGAATAAATTCTTATACTTTAACAGTAAGAAAAAGTTTTGAACTCATATTTCCAGTTTTGGCCTTTAAAACATATGTGAAATGACCAAAATCCCCTACGATGCATAGTTTGGTTATAAATGATAAATTTCACATATATGCAATACCCTACTGATATGACTTGCAAAAATATTTATTTTCACTGATCATTTTAGACCAGAATCTCAGATTAATATTTAACCTCTTTTATAACCTTTAAAATGACCAAAATACCCCTACGGGGTTTAATTTGACTTTAAATCCATTTTGGGCATAATGGAAGGTATCCTACTGATATCATAACATATTTTAAGCATATTAACTCAAGAAACCTGTTCATGACTCATTTGGTTACCCGTTATGCATTTTTGAGTTCGGTTTGGTTTGTGTAACTAGTTTGCATAAATTGACCGAAACGGGTCAAACCTTATCATTTTCAGTTCAAAATCCAGAATGTATTTAGTTTACCCATATGATACAAGTCCTCAAACTTGTCGGGTCTAAATCACATTCTAATCCGGTCTTCACTTAATCATGCGTTTTGAACCGTAAACCTTTCATTAAAACTAACCGGTCTAAGTTTAAACTTAAGTAAGACCCGTTAGGAATCTAATAGGTTATTAAACCTTTATTTCCAGATTTAGGAGCCCAGTAAAAGATATCTGTACTTGCTTGTTGTATACGGCTGGGATAAAATTTTATTTTTGCTCAGGTAAATACTTTTAACTTATTTTCCCTTATACGGGCTTGGGGTACGGTATATAAGATACCGCTTGGTCGGGTATTGAATCTTTAATCGTATGGAGGTTAAATAATTGATAACCCGTTTAATCTGTTTTGTTTGCTTAAAGCCTTTGGGGGTTAATGACCGTGTCCTGGATATCCTCGGCTCATTCAATGAAATGGCCACGACATAAGCACGAGGTGTAGGCATACACCTTCCGGTGCGTATATAAAAAGATATAACCGCCTGTTCGAGAATAACTCGCCGCGGGATTATATCATGTGGTGTGTCTATTAATCTTTAACCCGGTATTCAGCCCGGGCTACTGAATGTAGAACAAACATGTAAATCACATACAAGTTTATATTTAAATAATTATCCCAAGTTATAAATAATATTTGTGCCTCGTGCATCTAAATCAATTTTCTTAAACATTTTCAAAATGAGTCGGTTAATTTTATTTAACAGTGTAAACTGACGTATTTTCCAAAAGGTTAAGTGCAGGTACTAAGCGAAATAGGCTGGCTACTCCTGAGTGATTAAATAAATAGTCTTGCAAGCTTGGTCACTTAAAAATCTGTTGAACAACGTTTCTTTTATTTAGATCCGCCTGTGGATCATTTTACATTCCGTTTGTAATACTTATGATACTTTCATTCGGTTTGTAATATTATTACTTTTAGACTTCCGCTGTGCATTTAAACTGTGATTATTGACTATGATGATATCAACTATGTCACGATACTCCCCACCGGGCCCACTGGTAATACGTGGAAATATCGGGGGTGTGACAGTACAACCCTTGTTGTACCAGGGAGCCCGATCATCCACAACCCTTTGGGCTTCACTTCTTTGATTGGATGAGTGTTGAGATTCATCCTTTTGTGATGTATGTGGTTTCAAGTGGGATTTTGAATGAGTTTTAGATCGAACATTACTAGGTTCTTTAAACATATCGTTCATAGCCTTGAGTAACTCCTGTGTTTATCATAGCTTGAAGTTCAGCGCCAGTAACATGTATCCTCATGTCATTGTTTCCCTCAACCGGGTGACTATTAGTTTCATCTGAACCAGCCATGATTTAAGCACTGAATTTAAACAATAATGGTTTATTTAAATCATATATTGAATCATCGCATCTGATGATTAAATGGTCGTTGTATTAATAACCATACCAACCATTTTAAATTTGTAAGTCAAAATTTATTTGATCACGATTTGCCTAGGTTGCAAATGAACCATTATGGGTAATCAAGTAGGATACGATCCTTTATATTTATTAGACAGGGGACATAAGTCACAACTGTCAATGCCGAAGAGACATTTTCATATAGTACAAGGCTTGTCTCGGAGGACATTCAAATGTCACATAAGGCCTTGTCACTAGGACAATTAAAACATAATCAACGATCCCTTGGATCAATGATTTCTAAGGGTTGAACATAGTTCATCGCCCTTTTGACAAGAAGTTTATAATATAAAACTATCATTGTCATGAATACACCTTCGCCCGTCGGCATACACCTCAAATAGATGTTTTGATGTATACATCATATTTGATGTTTAATAGCCATGATTCATATTGATCATATATAGGCTATATGGGTGGCTTGGAAAGATCCAAGTACTTTTGGAAGCTAGTGTGATTTCTCAAGTCACACTGCTAGGAGTGTTAACATATTTTTCAGATGTTAACAGGGAATTATTTTCTTAAAAAGGTTATACCGTCATAGCCATTAATATTTTGGCTAGGTTATACCTTTAAGAACTCCTTTTGAAACTTCTATGGCAGATCAATTTAAAATCAAAATGATAATTGCCTGATGATGTAATAAAATACACATATAAACTTTTTCAAAAAATTCCATTAAAATATTAAACGATTACATGAAATGCCCTAAACGGGCCTTGAAATAACAAACTGTCCACGCAGGGACTTGATTGAAATTACAATACAAAATAAAATAAAATAAACTTCTACTTATTCTTGCCCTTTATGAAGTTCGCAAGACCTTTAAGAAATTTGTTGTGCTTTTTCTCGCGTTCTTCCGCTTTTTGTTCAACCTGATCTAACCTCTGTAAGATTTGTTGCGTTTGCAGCTGTGGAGGTGGAGGTGGAGGTTGTTGCTGATAAGGAGGGTATTGATACCCTTGCACGGAATACCCAGTTGGGTATGTTGGAGGAAATGGTGACGGGTAAAGGGCATTAAAGTGAGCTGCGTCAAGATATGGATCCTGGGCAGCAGCTTGGTAATTATAACCAGTAGGAGTCTGATACTCAAACGGGTTATACCCAGACGCACCTGGGTAAGTTGGTATCGGGTTTTCATAACCCGTTGGCGGCGGCGGCGGTGCATAAGTAGCTGACGGGGGATCATTTTCCGGCACCGCGTGAGAAGGTCCACCCATTTGTGGATCTTCAGGGATAGGAGGATAATTGCTTGAAGCTTGTGGGGAACTGAATCTCGGTCCCCCTCGCACGGACATTTGTGCATTTCTCCTTCGCCTTAGTGGCTCGGGAGGTGGTTCTGGTGGTTGTTGAGGTGGTTCCTCAATAGGAAATGGTGGTGGAGTAACTGCTTGAAGTTACGGTTCCTCCAATGGAGGTTGTGGAGGAGAGTTATGAAAAGAAGGGGTGAATTCCCACGTATAGGTGTTCCACCATTCGGCCCATGAATCGGGGCCTTGATATGGCGATCCTTCATAAGGAGAACCGCTAGAGATACTGATGGGATGTGTTGGTATTCCTGTTGGGAGCATTTCTCGATCTGGATCATCATCCATTTCCATATCTTGAGAGAAGTGGTCCTCGGGTCCTAGCGGGTTATAACCTAGTGGTTCATCAATATAATCGTTGGGGTTAAATTGACCTGGTGAATAGAATTGGTCAGAACTAGAATGGTGGAAAGAACGAGAGTGTAGAGAGTGATGTGAATGATGTGAATGGTGTGAGTGGTGTGAGTGGTGAGAATGTTGGGGCTCGTCTTGAATAGGCGGCCCAAAGGAAGGGTGAAATGAGGGTGATGTACTTAGCGAAACGGATCGCCTCGCGGGTTGCAAGGATTGCCTCCAATCATCATTCAAATCGGAGGTGCTAAAGGACGCAGATGGAGTGCGTCTATGTGAGGGTCCACTTTGGCTAGATGGTCCTCCCCTCATAGGATCTTTTCCTTTTCCTCCACTGTTTCTTATTCTTGACGGCATAGTAATTAGTAAACCTATCAAAACAAGTAAAACAAAAATATAAACAACAAAAGGAAAATTAAGGATAATCCTAAGTCATTTGCCTAGACTCGGAAGTCTTAAGGAATGCGCTTATTGTGTCATTGAGATTAAACACAAAAGGCTAGTGTTTAATTCACTCAATGTTGGCTCTGATACCAACCTGTCACGCCCCGATATTTCCACAAATTACCGGTGGGCCTAGTGGGGAGTATCGTGACATAGTTGATATCATCATAGTCAATGTACAGAATATATAGCACAGCGGAAGGCTTGGTAGATAATTATTATTACAAACCATAGTGTCCGAGTGTCCAAAATAAAAGAATATACAGACTGGTTGTAATAGAGATCCACAGGCGGATCATAAAAACAAGAGTTAATTGCCATTTTAGTCCATGTGGTTTGGCCCATTTTGCCAGTTTAGTCCAAATGTTTCATTTTTAACATCTGGATCCAAAAAGGTTTCATCGTTTCCATTTTGGTCCAACTGACTTAACTCCATCCATATCTGTTAAAGCTGCCAAGGGCATTTTTATCATTTCATTTTTCTTTTTATTAACCCTTTTTCTTAATTGCTTTTCTTTTAATTAAAGCCTTTTTGTTTTATTATAAGCTCTTTAAATGACATACCTGCTTCATTAAATCGATCACAACACACACAGTTCTCCAATTTTAAAACCCTAGCAACGAAACGAAGACGATCGATCAAAGGCGACTGAGCTGTGAACGAGCATTGTGCGGTGGTTCCTGAACGATGAATGAGCCTTGGTGTGTTCGTGATCCTAATGAAGTATTCAATCCAGAAGAGGCATATGGAAAGTTCTGTTTAATACTCAACATTTTGTTTAAATTTTGCCTTTTTAAAGTGGATTGATCACTTATTTAAAGTTTATACGTTCATTGATGCAGTAACCTACCCTGAAAACTTTTCAATCGAAATACACCATGGGGGTGAATTTACAGAGTATCCTAGAATGACATATGAGAAGGGTAAGGTTTCTTATGTTGACAAGGTTAACTAAGACTACTTTTCAGTCATTGTACTGAAGGATATGATGGTGGATATTGGGTATAGAGAGGAGGATGATATGAGATTTTTGTATAGATTGCCAGGAGAGGATCTGGATTTAGGGCTAAGACCACTGTTATATGATGACTATATTCTTGATCTTTTAAAGCTATCTAGAACTACTAAACTGATAGATGTGTTTGTAGAACATATTAGACCTGATTATGAAGGTTTGCAGTTAAGAAACAATGCAGAGCATGATATCAATGAAAACAGTGCAGCTGATGGGGAGCACATTGTTAAAGAGATTGTAAGTAGTGATGGATCTGAAAATAGTGGTAGTGATGGATCAGAAAATAGTGGTAGTGATGGATCAGATGATAGCAATTATGAACCTAAGGCAGGTGATTATGAGCAGGATGATAGTATTGATATAGATGAGGTTTCTAAAGGAAAGGCCAAAGTAGATGAGGTTTCTAAAGGAAAGGGGTTTCTAAAGGAAAGGCCAAAGTAGATGAGGTTTCTAAAGGAAAGGCTAAAGTAGCTGAGGGTAATTATGTATCTGATGAAGACTCAGACTATATTATGGATGTTGATAACATTGTTGAGGAGTATGATGTTGATATGGATAATTTTAGGGCTGTAGTAGATTTTGATTTAAGTGATGATGGGGCAGATTAGATATTGGAGATGATGTGAACATGGATGTTGAGATTGACTTAGAAGAATATGATAGTTTGAGTGATGATGAGAATGACACAAAGATGCAAAAGAGCATGAGGGCTCATAGGAGGAAGCATAAAAAAACCAAAAAAACTGATGGTTGTCCTTTTTATCTTGGTCAAACCTTTAGTAATAAGGAACAAATCAAAAGGTTACTTAAAAAACATGCAGTGGAAAGTAGGAGGCAACTGATGATAGTAAGAAATGATACATCTAGGTTTCGTGTAGTGTGTAATGGGTTCAATCCTAAACTGGTCAAGGCTGAAACAGAGGCAAAAGATGGGGCTGTTGCTGAAGATGTAACAAACATTAGGGGTAAAACAAAAGCAAAAGGGCTGGAAGTTGAAGATGTGACAGTTGGGGGTATATCTGGAAGTAAATTAAATGCTGGGGGTATATCTGGAAGTTCATTAAATGTTGGGGGTACATCTGTAAATTCAGCAAAAAGTGCAAGTGGGGCTAAAGTTAAACCTAAACCTAAAAAAAGGGATATAAACCCTACATGTCCTTGGCTGCTGCACATATCAAAGAGCAAGAGTGTCGGCTCTTGGGTAGTTAAAACCTTCTTGAAAGAGCACATATGTTTAAACACAAGGGATGTTAGGCTCTGCACAATCGGTTGGTTGGCTAGGGAGATAAAAGGTACTATTCGGATTAATCCTACTATTCCACTCAAATCCTTACAAGATATGATACAAAAGAAGTTCCAGGTAGAAGTTACTGTGATGCAGATGTTTAGGGCTAGGTCTCAGGCAACAAAGAGAGTTCAAGGTGATTATAATGTTCAATATACAATGCTTAGAGACTACTGTGAAGAATTGCTTAAGGCTAATCCTGGTACAACAATAAAAATAGAGGTTGAGAAGGAGCCTAACCCACATTCTCCAACAAGGCAGTTTAAAAGGATATACATTTGTTTAGCTGGTTTAAAAAGGGGATTTCAGATAGCTGGTAGAAATATGTTGGGTCTAGATGGATGTTTCATGAAGGGGCCTTATCTAGGGCAGGTCTTAACTGCAGTTGGTATAGAGGCAAACAATGGCATCTACCCGGTAGCCTATGCATTGGTTGAGTCAGAATCTAAAGCTTCATGGACATGGTTTTTGATGTGCTTGGGAGATGATCAAGGGCTGGATCCCAACTCATATTTCACCTTTATAAGTGATAGGCAGAAGGTATGTATCATAAACTGTTTTCTTATGTAACTAATTTAATTGTTTACTTATGTAACTGATTTAATTGTTTACTTATGTATCATAAACTGTTTGCTTATGTAGGGTATAATACCAGCAATAGAAAAGGTGTATCTAAAGGCTGAACATAGGTTCTGCCTAAGGCGTATACATGAGAATATGAAACCAAGATGGAAGGATGATGTCTACAAAGATTTGTTATGGAGCTGTGCTAGTGTCCTTACACCAAGAGGTTGGGAAAATGCAATGAAAGGCAGTTGAGGAAGAAGATAAAGACTTACATGACTGGTTGAAACAAATTCCTCCAAGGCATTGGTCTAGATCTCATTTCAGTGGTATGACATATATAGCATAAACTTCTTTATTGTAGTGTACACATTAATAACATAAAGTTATGCATGTACAGGTAGGGCAAAGTGTGATGTACTCCTGAACAATCTGTGTGAAGTCTTCAATAGGCAACTGGTGTATGGTAGGGACAAACCTATCATCACTTGTCTTGAATTCATTAGGGAATACCTAATGAAAAAGATTGTGGTTGTGATGTATGAAAAATGCAACATATAAATTACATCAATTAAGGCATAAAACTAACCCTTTTTAAGTACTAATATTGGAAAAAGAGTGTTTTTGTCTTCCTTTTGTATTTTCAGGATTAAATGAGCTCAAAAACGCAAAAGAAGCAAAAAGACAGCTAAATCCAACATAAATACAAGAAAAGGAAAATTAGTGGACTGCCCGAACCCTCAACGGCACCTCCCAAAGCAAAATAGAGAAATCAGAAGACTGAACACGCCCCGTGCTCAGCCAGCACGGGGCCGTGCCCAAGAAGCAGCAGAAAAGACAAATCTATAGAAGCTTCTATTGCCCATCACGGGGCCGTGCTCAGCGGACACGGGGGCGTGTCGAAAGTACAGCAGGCGCATTTATTGTAATTGCGAATTACAATTAATGAGGAGAGAGATTGTCAGACGGACACGGGGCCGTGCCCAGCGGACACGGGGCCGTGTCCAGCTCTCTGTTCAGCCTATAAATAGGAGTGCTTGGATTCATTTCATCTCATCCCTTGGCACACCACCTCTCTCACACTTCATCCACCACCCACCACCATCACAACACCATCATCCACCACCATCATCCATTGTCCATCGTAGAGTGTGTGAGTCGTCTCGGGATCCAAGATTGATCGTAAGAGTTCTTGACAATCAAGGCCATGGTTGCCTAAGTCTCTTACATCACTTGGTGAAGACAAAGTGTCTAGTATAATACTTTTTATTTCTAATCTTTTGCACTTTTTATTTGGTTTTGTATTAATGACTTTAATAACTAGTTACTTATGTTGAAGGTGATCTTTCCTTATCGTTTGTCCGTGGTGTCTTGGCATTATTTTACTGTCTATATAAAATAAAGGATTTACACCATTCATATCTCCACGGTCTATATGGAGGTATGTTGGCTACCTGGTAGGGGGTTAAGGGAACGGTTTGGTAAAGGTCTTGCCATTGTTCAGCGTTTAGAGGTCCTGCAATGGACCTGGGTCAAATTTAGTAGGACCTCCTTCAATACTTCACGGTATTGGATGGCGGGGGTCCAAACTCTTTGATCCCCTCATAAGTTAACTACTATTAATATTATAACCCGGCTATTTAGGACTGTATCCCTGCTGACTCAGACTACTTAGCCGAGGGTAACGTCACCGCCAAAAGCGGGGCCTACCACAATACTGCATTAATAACTTAATTCATTATCTTCCAATAATCCACCCTTTTAGGATTGTATCCCTGCTGACTCAAACTACTGGGGTGAGGGTAACGTCACCTTCAAAAGAGGGGCCTACTACAATAACTAAGATAATCTCTTAATTATGTGCAAAAGTGCGGAAATAATCAAAGGTTATACTAGATACGAGTCGGAACCAAGTGATTCATCTTGTCTATCTGTTTTTATTTTATTTTTATTTTCAGCATTTTAGTTAGTTTTTACTTTCTTAGTTTAAAACATTTTTCTAAACTTTTATTTTGATTAGACGTTGAGGATAAACCGGTACTAAAAGCTCTTGTGTCCTTGGACGACCTCGGTATCTTACCAACGCTATACTACACTCAACGATGGGTGCACTTGCCCATATGTGTGTTTAGTGTTAGTGAAATATCGTGTTTTATAAATTTAAAACTTGGCAAAAATAAGTGTTAAAAAAAGGGCTTAAAATATACACCTAAAATAAACGACACTTAAACGCGCATCAGGTTGTCAAAAAGCTAATTGCCAAGTGTAATGGTCCTTTAACACCTGCTGCTACTAGGATCCTTGATGCAATCAAGTCTGAAGCCTCACAGTACACTTGCATTTGGACTGGATGAACAAAGTATCAGGTCAGTCATGGCTTAGATCAAAGGGTTGTTAATCTTGGTGAAAGGACATGCTCATGCAGGAAATGGGACCTTACTGGTATGCCTTGCAAGCACGCAGTGGCTGCAATCTGGAATCAGGGTCTACATGGAGGTGGGGAACCCATACCAGAAAGGTGGGTTGATCAAGCATACTGGTATGAAACATGGAAGCTGGTTTATGAGTGTACCATTGAACCAATCAATGGTATGGATGAATGGCCAAAGTCGAGATGCCCCACCACTTTGTTACCTCCTAAACATCATAACCAGACAGGTAGACCAAAGAAAAAGAGGAAGAAGTCAGCAGAGGAATTAAGTCAAACACAGACCCAAACACAGAATACTGAAGCATCCATTCCAGATGCGGGAAAGTTGACCAGAAAGGGAAACACTGTAACCTGTGAGATTTGCAAGGCAAGAGGCCACAACAAGAGGACATGCAAGAAAAGACAGAAAAAACAAGATGTAGATGCAAGTCAAGATGGTGCAAGTCAGGTTGGTGTAAGTCAAAGTGGTGCAGGTCTAAGTGAAAATGTTGGTGCAAGTCAAAGTGGTGCAGTTTAGGTCTTTTGGTACTTGCAGTTTAGGTCTTTGATATGTATTTTGGTAAAACAATTAATGGTTATGTATTTTGGTACTTGTCATGGGTTATGGTTATGCATTTTGGTAGAACAGTTTATCTCTTTTGGTACTTGTAATCTGTTATGGTAATGGGTCAGTTACTCTTTTGGTATGTTATCGTCAACTGCAGTTTAGTTCAGTAATGGGTCAGTTTGTATTTTGGCAGTTTACTTCAGGTTTGTAATGGCTGCAGTTTACTTCTATATAATGCAGGTTTGTAATGGGTCAGTTTCTTATAATGGCCAGTTTGTATTTTGGCAGTTAACTTCAATATAATGCAGGTTTGTAATGGCCGCTTTGTATGATACAATCTATCGGCAAATTTACATCATTCATACCATTAACATAGTTCAATATAATGCATGTTTGTAATGGCCGCTTTGTACGATATAATCTATCGGCAAATTTACATCATTCATACCATTAACATAGTTCCATTAAGAATCTTACATCATTCATACCATTAACACCATCAACAATCTTACAACATTCATACCATATTCATGAACTAAACCATCAACAATATTACATCATTCATACCATCAAGAATCATTCAAATATCATTCATATAACACCATTAACATAGTTCCATTAACTAAACCAAAAATCTTACAACATTCATACCATATTCATGAACTACAAACACTCGAAATAACCTAAATACGCATCATTTAACTACACACATAGTACAACATCAATAAACCCCAAGTAACACACAATAGCCACTTCAGTATCTTGTGTCCTTCTTCAAGCCTGCGGATGGAGTTCAACTTCCCTCTTATGATTCCTGCACATCTTTGACACAACTTAGCCTCAGCCCAAGCAAAGAATCCACAACCCCTTCCCGCTTGTTAACAAAAAATGACAAAAAACATGAACAAATCGCAGGTGATTATGAAGATGATGAAATAAACCCAAATACATGTCTATTGCAACAATAAAAACGTCTGCCGGGGTTCAAAGAGGTCCACGAAGTTCGAATTATAGTTTGGGCACCACATGGACATTGCACCATTGTTGAAGATTCAAGGTAGGTAGGAAAGATGGTTTGCTTTGCTCAAGTTAATTAGGATTTTAGGGTTTCTGTCGATCTGGTTATATACAGGGTGAAAAGGGCGCCAAAATGAGAGGGAAAAGAAATAAGAAAAAAGGGTTAATAAAAGGAAAACTGAAATGACAAAAATGCCCTTGGCAGCTTTAACATATATGGATGGAGTTAAGTCAGTTGGACCAAAATGGCAATGATGAAACCTTTTTGGATCCAGATGTTAAAAATGAAACCTTTGGATTAAACTGGCAAAATGGGCCAAACCACATGGACTAAAATGGCAATTAACTCTAAAAACAAATACAAGAAACCGAAATAAACAGACTTTAGGCATCTACGGATTTGCAAGATCCTCTTATTTGACACCGAGTAGCTCCAGCCTAGTTTCGTGAGGTACCTGTCACTTAGTCTTTGGAAAATACGTCCGTTTTCACTGGTAAATACAATTAACTGACTCATTTGAAAAGAGTTTATGAAAATTGATTTAAGTACACAAGGCACAAAACCTTTTATAACTTGGGACAATTTTTATTAAAATCTTGTATACCGATTTACATGTTGGTCATACAATTGGGGCCGGTTTGGAAGCCGGTCACAATTAACTGACTCACCACTTATAGAACCCACAAAGGAGTTATCTCCAACGTGTGGGCTATTTATTATTTAGCATTTGCATCTGTCAGGTGTATGCCTACACCCCGTGCATAGGTCGTGGCCATTATTGAGCCGAGGATATCCAGGACACGGTCGTTAATCCCCAATGTTCATGTTATCAAACAAAACAGATTAAAACGGGTTATGCAGATTTATTAAATCACAATCCGATTAAATGATCTCACACCTGACCAAGCGCTAATAATTTACCGTATCCCAATCTCGTATAGGGAAAATAAGTTAAAAGTATTTACCTGAGCTAGATTCGTAAGGATGTAACTCAGATGTATATCTCCTAAAGCCTTATGTAAATACCTTCTACCGAGGCTACTCAATCTGTATGGAAGGTTTATTAACCTATTAGGATACTAACGGGTCTTTATTTAAGTCAAAGACTTAGGCCGGTTAGTTTGAAAGATACTTTACGGTTCGAAACGCTAGATTAAGCGGAGACCGGAATAGAATGTGATTTAGACCCGAAAAGTTTGGATACTTGTATAATTTGGGTAAACTAAACACATTCTGGATTTTGAAGATATAATGATAAGGTTAAACCCATTTTGGCTAATTTATGTAAACTAGTCACATAAACTGAACCGAACGCATAAATGCATAACGGGTCACCAAATGAACTATATACAAGTCTCATATGTTAGTATGCTTAATTTATGTTAATACCTCAGTAGTATGTTCTTTCATCATCTTCATAATCACCTGAGTATTTAAATGCATAACGGGTCACCAAAAAGTATTTAAAACCCATTTAAGTCCCGTAAGGGTATTTTGGTCATTTTAATACTTATAAAAGAGGTTTAATAGTAAACTGAGGTTCTGGTCTAAAACATTCAATAAAAATATTTATTTTATTAAGTTACATCAGTAAGATATCATACATATGTGAGGGTTACCATTTATGGCCAAACTATGCACCGTATGGACATTTTGGTCATTTCACATATGTTTTAAAGACAAAATTTGAAGTCTGAGTTCAAGACTTATACTTACTATTAAAATATAAAAATTCATTAATAAAATCAGTATGTATCAAGTCTTAGGTGTTAAATATGGTTTTAAACCATACTATGCGCCTAATTTGCGTAAAAGTCGATAATTGACGATATTTGAGGTGTTTATGGAAATCAGAGATTTTGATCAGCCTTTAAGGTTTAAAATATTTTATTTACCATATAACATCAGTAGGAAAAGGTATGGCATGTAAATCAGGTGTAAATCTCAATTTATGAATGAAAAGGGTATTATCGTCATTTATCGAATTATACGAGAACTCAATGATATGGTCAGTTTATAATCTGACCAAAAATTCTAAAAATCTCTAAAAGTAATATCAAAATAGTAGGTAATGGTTTTGGTGCCAAAATTTGGGTTTAAACATGATTTATGCTAAAAATTCAATTTAATTAACAAAAAGTTTTATTTTACGATATCTTGTATAACTTGAGTTTGAGTCCAGAAACTGATGTCAAATTTATTTGACATAGTTATATATCAGTAATAAAGCTTTTTATCCTCTCACATTTTCAAAGATCTCGTTTATATAACATAAGGGCATAATCGGAATTTATAAGCATAATAACGGAAGTTAGCATATAATTCAGAATACTAATGACCATGTAATATAACCTCAGAGGGTTATACTAAAACATAATGTGGTCCTAATGGAAGCTTAAAACATAGAAGAATTAAGCTTAATCGGGTCAGAACTGAAAGTCAAAGCAAAAGTCAAGCTTTTGCGACTTTCGGTTGCGAACCGACCCTAAACTTAGAATTGTAGGGTTGAACATGCTTAAACATGTTCTAATACTAATTACCAAGTTATTAGAGTGATAAAATATAATTTATAACCACTGCATTATTAGTTTTGTTTATTATTTACAAATCTGTCCAGTTTGACTTTTTAATTAAATAGTTTGACCCGGCAATTAACTAAGCAAATGAAATAATTAGGAGGTGCCCTTTTAAGGGATTATCACCTACCTAATTATGGTCACATAACCATATTCATCTCGAATAATGGCTGGACCATTTGAGTTTAAACCGAGTGTCAAAGCTAATTTACGTAACTTTGACTTTTCGGTTTTTAAATTAAGAAAACTGAACTAAAGAGGGGCTAAGACACTTACAAAAGGTCCTAGCAATCTTTTCAACTAAGAATGAGCTCCCTTTTTGATCAGGAATCCCAGAGATGAGAGAAGGAGATGATTAAAATGATTTATGCAATTGAAATGGTTCAACACAAGGCCTATTTATACTTGAAGACCATGAATCAAGATCATAACAGGTGTTATGGGAATTTTTAGGATCATCCCAGGTGTCCTAGTGGTATTATAAAACCAACAACAAGCTCCAGGTATCGGAAATCAGGTGTTTAAGTCGGTTATGTGAAGAAACCTGCAGCTGGCTGTGTTCTTCTGCGCTGGGCGTCCTCTCGCAGCCCGCGAAGGATACGAGGGCAAGTCTGTCACACCCCTTTCTACGGCGGAAGCACGAGGTGTGATCATGAAAGGTTCTCATTGCATACGAAGAGTAAACATGCTACATGCTCGTAAAATAACATCAAGTACCATAATTTGAAAACATAAGTTTAGCGTTTATATCGCCAGACAGCATAAAACATTGTCTTAAAAGTTTACAACTTTATTTAAAGTTAAACACAAGCGACATCCACGAGCATAAGCAAGACCACGCGCACATCCATCCTAGTTACCTGAAATACATGTGAGTTTTTGGAAAAACGTCAACATAATGTTGGTGTGAATTCATGCAGTTTTGTATTTCATGTTTGTATACTTTGTATGAAAACATAGTTTGTGAGTAAATCAAGTTTATATATATATAAATTCAGTTTCATGTGTACACCACGTACACATGTATAATTCAATTTCTTCTTGAGTACCCCACGTACTCAAGTATAATTCTCATTTTCTTGAGTACCCCACATACTTCAAGTATAATTCAATCTTCTTGAGTACCCCACGTACTTCAAGTTATATATCAATTTTAGTATGGTATGAATTTTATGTAAATACAGTATTTCTGTAAATATCAACTTGTTAATGGGTTGCAAAGCCATTAACATGTGGCACGACATAGGAAGTCACCAAACCATAGGCATTTTTCTGTAGTCGATTCACGACTGAGACACAAAAACACTGCTTGGTAAAAGAGTGGCCAAGAGTGGGGCTGCCCGGAACCCATTAGATCTAACCTTTTGTTCTGCGGTCTAAGTATGTACACGATTAATGGTGCTTATGGTACCCTATTCGTGACACGATTTCTCGTATCATTCTTGTATCCATCATACCATTTGTAAACATTGTAATATTTGTAACATGTATTTCACCCCCGAAGTTATAAAACTGAAAACAGTTAAAAGAAAAGGGGGAGCATGAACTCACAACTTTGCGTTCCTAGCGTCGTAAACTTCACCGGATTTGCTTAATTAACGTCGTAACCTATACGCGTTTTCTTAATGTTAGCCACTAGACTTGTATCGCACAAGTACAGTCACTTTCTTTTGTATTCGTATTGTTGTGTTAAAAATATTTCATATTTTTAACTACTTATCTTACTTATATTATTTCCTCTAAAATAAATATAAGTCTTTTGTGTTTTGCACTTTGCACCCGAATTATGTATCTCGTATGTTGTATGTGTATTTTTATGTTTCTACTCCTCATGAGTATTTAGTGTATTTTTAAGTCTTAATACACTAGCATGTATAACACATACTATATATACACTTAGCACAAAAGTTGGTGATAAAATAATATACATTTTTCTCTCAAAAATATATATACATAATATCCATTTTTATTTTTGAAGAAATCCTCATTTCTTATCACCAAAAATTAGGGAAACCTTGGTAATACCCTTAAATACATTTTTAGGGAATAAGTTTCTTAAAAACTTATATTTTTCTAAGTGTCGAAATTTATAAAAATTTTGACAAAGTTTCCCCTAAAAATGGAGGTTTCCCACGTTTTCAAAACGTGTGTTTATTTTCTTTTAAATCATCATCAATCATCAATAATCATCAACAACAATTATCAACAATAATCACTACTTTTCCCCACTTCATGAACTTGGATATTTACCAAAATTGTGTAGTATCTTACTAGCACATTTAGTAAGTCTTGTTATCTTTAAAAATAAGTTTAATTTCTTAAAAATCTTATTTTTAAAGAATATGAAGTTTCACAACTTCTAGTCGGTTTTTATGAAAATTATTTCTTTGTTAAAACTTTTGTTACACAAGTGTCCACACACTTGTTTGTTCACAAAAACCACTTTTGTTTGTGTAAGATCCGGTTTAGAACATGTGATTTCTTTTGATGCTTGGTCTTTTGAAAATACCACTTGTAGATACATAGATCGGCTAGTTTTAAACACTATTTCACAAGTAAAACGCTTTTACACAAGTTCACGATTCGTGTGTGGTAGAGCTTCACCCTTTAACCCTTGTTTTATTCAAAACAACCTTATGTCATGATTCATGATCATGACCACACCTGGTTAAATGATGATCCGAGCTACCACAACATAGATCGGGTCTAAATAATCACAAATTTCAATTACTACAACATTTACACAACATATGAGCTTTTATCCAACACTTATAGCATTTTTAGTAGACTTTAAAGTATCATCTTGTAAGTTAACGAGCTTTAACCGTCATATATCGTTTTAACCACATTAGAATAGTTCAAGAAGGTGTTTTAAGCAACATACCACTAGCTCGAGGCTAGGGAAGAATCTAAGCGCAAATAGGGTGGATAAAAGCAAACAAAGGTGGTCCTTCAAGTTCCGAGACCACCAAACCTTCTTATATGGCTCCTTGCACCTTTGGTCACCCTTGGATAGTCTTGGAATAGCTTGGAAAAATTGATGGTGATTTAGGGGGTGTTGGCCGTGAGCTTATTGAGGGAGAGAGGAGAGATGTAGGTGATCAAGATGGTGGTTATGTTGGCTACTTATGACAATCTAATCTTCTTGTCCATTGGTCTATGTGTTTCACAAAGTACCAATATGATCTTACCATATCTTAAGGAGATTTAAGCAAGATCAATTAGGATTTGGTGAAGGTTGTAGGAATCTTGTGGTGGGGCCACTCACTTGGGCCGTAATATATAGAGGGGGGGGTTAGTTGTAAATTTAAATGGTAACTTGTTAATTAGTTGAATGTTAAGTATAGTGTCTAGTGTTTTAGTGTATGATGCTTTACATCATATGTTGGGGTGTTCGGGAACTATAACTAGCTCAGAAAAATAATAGTAATGCTTCTAGCAATATTTTATGTTCCGGGTAATATCCGGTTGGTCGGTTAGACACTAATTCGTTAAAGTGCTAAATTACACTTTTTAGTGTCTTTTAAGTACCTTTCTTGTACCCTTTCAATTCCCATCACTTAGGGAAATATTCTGGATAATAAAACGACATTTCTGCATAATATTTATATGTCTAAATGCTGATTTATTGCTGAATTATATAAATTCTGCACTTAAAGTGCGTTTCAGGTGCTTTTTAGTGCTTATTTTTGCTTTCGTATTGCATATATATTAACCCTTGTATGTACTCTTGGGTTTTAATGCATTCTTGTTGTCGGACTTACACCTAGGCTCCAATTATATTGTCTGTCTGCTTTCTGCAGTTCAGTCGACACAGTGTGTCTTACCGGTGAGTTTACTATTATTCTGACGCAACGCTCTCGTTTATGCATAAAGCAATATTTTGTAGTATACAACATGCATGAATTCACTTGTTTAATCATGTGTTCAGACATTGCTGACAATTAAACTCATAATTGCAGTCATTAAGCAATAATTAATGTGTACGGAAATTACCGGTTTGGGCCAGTTGTCACAGTCTCCCCCCGTTAAAAGAATTTCGTCCAGAAATTCAGACTGAACTCACTCTCGCTGGAGTCTCCTTGAATAGGTGGGGATACTTTTTCTTGAACTGGTCTTCATGTTCCCATGTGTACTCGGGTCCGTGCTTAGAGCTCCAACGTACTTTGACAAGCTTCACACTGCTCCTCCTGGTCTTGTTGACTTTCCAGTCAGTAACCTCAACGGGTTGCTCTGTAAATCGGAGGGCTTCGTCAATATGCACTTCATCCATCGGGATGATCACGTTTTCTTGTGTTGGACTCTTCTTCAGGTTGGATACATGAAACGTATCATGGACTCCATTAAGTTCTTCCGGTAACTCCAACTTGTATGCCACGGTACCAATTCTCTTCAAAATTCTGAATGGTCCGATGTATCGTGGATTCAGCTTTCCACGCTTTCCAAACCTGACTACGCCCTTCCATGGTGAGACTTTTAACAACACTTTTTCTCCCACCTTGAAATCTACCGATTTTCTATTTGGATCAGCGTAGCTCTTTTGTCGCTCTCGAGCCGCCTTAATGCGCTCTCGGATCTGCGCAATCTTGTCGGTTGTCTCTTGTACAAGTTCAGGACCAACCATACGTTTATCTCCGGAATCTGCCCAACATAAGGGCGATCGGCATTTGCGGCCATACAGAGCTTCGAACGGCGCGGCTTTTATGCTCGTATGATAACTGTTATTGTAGGAAAACTCAACTAAAGGTAGATGAGTATCCCAGCTGCCGCCTAGATCCATGACACATGCGCGAAGCATATCTTCTAACGTTTGTATAGTCCGTTCGCTCTGGACGTCTGTTTGCGGATGGAATGCCGTGCTTAGATCTAGCTGAGATCCAAAGGCTTCCTGAAATGATTGCCAGATTCTCGAGACAAAGCGTCCATCTCTATCTGAAATGATTGAGATTGGCACTCCATGACGTGCCACAATTTCTCTTAAGTATATCTCTGCAAGCTTTCCAGTGATATCCTTCTCTCGGATTGGTAGGAAATGCGCAGACTTCGTCAATCGATCAACTATTACCCATATCATATCGTGCCCTCTCGGGGTCCTGGGTAATTTCGTTATGAAGTCCATCGAGATTTGTTCCCACTTCCACACGGGAATCTCTGGTTGTTGTAGTAGGCCGGACGGTTTCTGATATTCTGCCTTAACCTTGGCACAGGTTAGGCATTTTCCAACATAGACAGCAACGTCGCTTTTGAGTCTCGGCCACCAATAATATTCCTTCAAGTCTTGATACATCTTGTCCGACCCTGGGTGGATCGAGTATCTTGACTTGTGCGCTTCATCAAGGATGACTTCTCGTAGGCCACCATAGAGCGGAACCCAAATGCGCTTTTTAAAGTATAAGGCTCCCTCTTCATTTGGTGCCATGTACTTCAATGCACCCCGGAGGTATTCAGCTTTGCGATTTTCCACCTTAAGGGCTTCTTGTTGTGCGTCACGAATACGTGCAGTGAGGTTCATTCGAATCGTCATTTCCAATGCTCGAACCCTTAGGGTCTTAACCCTTTCTTTTCGGCTCAACGCGTCCGCTACAACGTTCGCCTTTCCAGGATGGTACTTAATCTCACAGTCATAATCATTTAGCAGCTCAACCCAACGTCGCTGGCGCATATTCAATTCCTACTGATCAAATATGTGTTGTAAGCTTTTGTGATCTGTGAAGATTGTACATCGAGTACCATATAAGTAATGTCGCCAAATCTTCAAGGCGAATACCACTGCACCCAGCTCCAGGTCGTGAGTGGTATAATTTCTCTCGTGAACCTTCAGTTGTCTTGAAGCATAAGTGATGACTTTTTGGCGTTGCATGAGCACGCAACCCAAGCCTTGCCGTGAGGCGTCGCAGTATACCACGAAGTCTTCAGTGCCTTCGGGTAATGATAGTATCGGTGCATCGCAGAGCTTGTTCTTAAGTAGCTGAAAGGCTTCTTCTTGTTTGTGACCCCAGTCGTACTTCTTGTCTTTCTGAGTCAGGGTCGTTAGCGGTTGAGCTATTTTTGAGAAATTCTCGATGAATCGCCGATAATAGCCCGCTAAGCCCAAAAATTGTCGAACTTCAGTTGGGGTCTTGGGAGCTTCCCAATTCTTTATTGCTTCAATCTTGGATGGGTCTACATGAATGCCCTTCTCATTCACCACGTGACCAAGAAATTGTACTTCGCGAATCCAGAATTTGCATTTCGAGAACTTTGCATAAAGTTTCTCTTTCTTCAGTAGCTCCAAGATGGTTCTGAGATGTTGCTCATGCTCTTCTTTCGTTCGCGAGTAAATCAGGATATCATCGATAAATACAATCACAAATTTATCGAGATATGGTTTGCATACGCGGTTCATCAGATCCATAAAAATTGCTGGCGCGTTCGTCAATCCAAATGGCATCACAAGAAATTCGTAGTGCCCATAGTGTGTTCTGAATGCAGTCTTTGGCACGCTTTCGTCTTGGATTCCCAGCTGATGGTATCCAGATCGAAGGTCGATCTTGGAATAGTAGCTTGATCCTTGCAGTTGATCAAATAAGTCATCAATCCTCGGTAGCGGATACCGATTCTTGATTGTGAGCTTGTTCAGTTCCCTGTAATCGATACACATCCGCAGTGATCCATCCTTCTTCTTCACGAATAATACTGGAGCTCCCCAGGGTGAGAAGCTTGGCCTTATGAATCCTTTATCCAACAACTCCTGAAGCTGTGTAGATAATTCTTGCATTTCGGATGGTGCAAGTCGATATGGAGCCTTGGCTACAGGAGCGGCTCCTGGAACCAAGTCTATGTGAAATTCGACTTGTCGTTGCGGAGGTAGTCCTGGCAGATCTTCAAGGAACACATCAGGAAATTCCTTCACCACAGGAATGTCTTCGAGTTTCGGCTCCTCAGCCTTTTTGTCTAAAACGTGTGCTAGGAAAGCAACACATCCTTTCCTTAAGCACTTCTGTGCCTTCATACAACTGATGATTCGCAGAGGCGCGTTTCGTCTTTCTCCATGTACGATGAGAGTTTCACCATTCGCTAAAGGGATGCGGATGATTTTCTCATGACAAATAACCTCAGCTTTGTTCTTGGACAACCAGTCCATTCCGACTACTACATCGAAGCTACCCAATTGAATAGGTAAGAGGTCGATGCTAAAATTTCGTTCGCCAAGTTCTAGTGTGCAGCCTCTGACAACTTCGCTCGATTCAACAAGTTTACCATTGGCTAGTTCTATGGAATAAGGAATTTCTAATCTACTAGATTCTATTCCGAGTATGCGTTTAAATTCCACAGACATGAAGCTATAATCGGCGCCAGTGTCGAATAATATGGATGCAAAGTGATTGTTAATGGGGAACGTACCGTTGACCACATTAGGGTCCTCGCGTGCGTCCCTTGCTCCAATCACAAATGCTCGGGCCTGAGCATTGTTTTTCTCTGGGCAGTCCTTCATGAAATGATCTTTGCTTCCACATCTGAAGCATCCTTGGTTTCGCCCATTCTTGTTGCCAGCACCGTTTCCATTTCCACCATTGTTCCTATCATCAGCCCCATTACGATTTCCATTCCCGTTCTTCTTACTCCAGCAGTCTTCAGTGCGGTGACCCAACTTTCCACATTTGTCACATCTTGGAATGCGACAAGCTCCCTCGTGATGGTGTTTACACCGATGGCATTTGGGCGAGATACCCCGGTATCCCCTTGCTGGTGCGTCGTTCATAGCTGCAAGAGATTTCGCCCCTTGAGGCGGGTTAGGGTCACGCTTCTTGTTGGAACCTTTGTTGTTACGAGTTGCTTGATTCAAGTTTGCATATTTCCTTTTCTTGTCGCCAGACGACTCAGCATGCGTCTCGGCATTTTCTGTTGGGTTCAGTGATAGCTTCTTCATTCGAACACAATCTTCAGTAAGGCTGACAGCCAGAGTTACAGCCTCGGTGATTGTTTGTGGTTTGGCCGACGTCACCATGCCACGAAACTCTGAGGCCAGTCCCCAAATGTAGCGTTCAACACGCTTGAATTCGGGAGTCACCATGTAGGGAAGCACTCTGGACAGATCGTGGAACCTTCGAGTGTAACCATTGATGTCAGCACCTTCCATGGTCAAGTGCCAGAACTCCGTCTCCAGCCTTTGGAGTTCCGCACGAGAGCAGTACTTCTCTCTCATTCTTTCCTTCAGTTCATCCCAAGTTAGGCCATAAGCGGCATCATCACCCAAAGTTTGGGCTTGCAGGTTCCACCAAGTCAGAGCTTCATCGACGAACAACCCAGTAGCGAAAGTGACTTGCTGATCCGCGGTACACTTGCTCATGCGGAAAGTAGCTTCAGTCTTCTCTGTCCAGCGCACAAATGCTACTGCACCTCCTGTGCCATCATAGTTCATCGGCTTGCAGTCGAGGAACTGCTTGAAAGTGCAGCCTAGAATTGATTCAACCAATTCATATGTGAGCAATCGAAGAAATAATGAAACAAAGACCGTTCATAAATTTCCTCATTCTTAGCACAGTGTTTTAAGGTTACCTTGAGCTGCATTGCCTCCAGACGAATCTCCATTCCCATTACGCCTAGCGTTGCTCGGTCCTCCACTGTCTTGAGTTCGGTTCGCCTCGTACTGGGCGATAGCAGCGGAGATCCTTTCCTCCAGTAGGGCGTTCAGCTCATCAGCAGTTCTTGGCAGTGGGGGTGGAGGAGGTTGATCGTCATTGCGAGCATTCACAGCTTTCCTGGGTGCCATGTTCTGACAGAACATAACACAACAGAGTTACTCATTTGTTTGATATCGTCACACTAGACAGTAGTATCATATATTCACAGGTATATATACCACATAAGTGACATCAAACAATTATTACTCTAGCAGAGTACTTAGTAGGCTTGCACTGAGGGAATCTATACGTGACAAGACTTGCTGTGGTTTCTGTGCACTGAATTCCATAATTATGTATGCATCCATAATTACGTAACTCCTTGCACGGTCCGCACAGTTCGTTTCATCCTCGTATTTCTTCCTTCAGATGGGCCATTGCTTTCAGGTAAAGTCACATATACTTGTGACATTCTACTTCTAGCACATGCTAATTATCACACATAATTGCAAGTAATTTCTAGTCAACGACAAGTGCTACTCAAGTGCACTCTAAGTCTCGTGGTGTCTTTTCTAGACTCATGTAGTCAGTTTCAGGTAGTGGATGTCGCGGGACGTTTTATGCAATGAAAACTCTTTGAAAATTGTTTTCGTGTATGGATCCTAGAGATTGTAGACTAGACTCGAGAAGGAATCCTGGTTCACTACAATCGCAGCTCTGATACCAATCTGTCACACCCCTTTCTACGGCGGAAGCACGAGGTGTGATCATGAAAGGTTCTCATTGCATACGAAGAGTAAACATGCTACATGCTCGTAAAATAACATCAAGTACCATAATTTGAAAACATAAGTTTAGCGTTTATATCGCCAGACAACATAAAACATTGTCTTAAAAGTTTACAACTTTATTTAAAGTTAAACACAAGCGACATCCACGAGCATAAGCAAGACCACGCGCACATCCATCCTAGTTACCTGAAATACATGTGAGTTTTTGGAAAAACGTCAACATAATGTTGGTGTGAATTCATGCAGTTTTGTATTTCATGTTTGTATACTTTGTATGAAAACATAGTTTGTGAGTAAATCAAGTTTATATATATATAAATTCAGTTTCATGTGTACACCACGTACACATGTATAATTCAATTTCTTCTTGAGTACCCCACGTACTCAAGTATAATTCTCATTTTCTTGAGTACCCCACGTACTTCAAGTATAATTCAATCTTCTTGAGTACCCCACGTACTTCAAGTTATATATCAATTTTAGTATGGTATGAATTTTATGTAAATACAGTATTTCTGTAAATATCAACTTGTTAATGGGTTGCAAAGCCATTAACATGTGGCACGACATAGGAAGTCACCAAACCATAGGCATTTTTCTGTAGTCGATTCACGACTGAGACACAAAAACACTGCTTGGTAAAAGAGTGGCCAAGAGTGGGGCTGCCCGGAACCCATTAGATCTAACCTTTTGTTCTGCGGTCTAAGTATGTACACGATTAATGGTGCTTATGGTACCCTATTCGTGACACGATTTCTCGTATCATTCTTGTATCCATCATACCATTTGTAAACATTGTAATATTTGTAACATGTATGTCACCCCCGAAGTTATAAAACTGAAAACAGTTAAAAGAAAAGGGGGAGCATGAACTCACAACTTTGCGTTCCTAGCGTCGTAAACTTCACCGGATTTGCTTAATTAACGTCGTAACCTATACGCGTTTTCTTAATGTTAGCCACTTGACTTGTATCGCACAAGTACAGTCACTTTCTTTTGTATTCGTATTGTTGTGTTAAAAATATTTCATATTTTTAACTACGTATCTTACTTATATTATTTCCTCTAAAATAAATATAAGTCTTTTGTGTTTTGCACTTTGCACCCGAATTATGTATCTCGTATGTTGTATGTGTATTTTTATGTTTCTACTCCTCATGAGTATTTAGTGTATTTTTAAGTCTTAATACACTAGCACGTATAACACATACTATATATACACTTAGCACAAAAGTTGGTGATAAAATAATATATATTTTTCTCTCAAAAATATATATACATAATATCCATTTTTATTTTTGAAGAAATCCTCATTTCTTATCACCAAAAATGAGGGAAACCTTGGTAATACCCTTAAATACATTTTTAGGGAATAAGTTTCTTAAAAACTTATATTTTTCTAAGTGTCGAAATTTATAAAAATTTTGACAGAGTTTCCCCTAAAAATGGAGGTTTCCCACGTTTTCAAAACGTGTGTTTATTTTCTTTTAAATCATCATCAATCATCAATAATCATCAACAACAATTATCAACAATAATCACTACTTTTCCCCACTTCATGAACTTGGATATTTACCAAAATTGTGTAGTATCTTACTAGCACATTTAGTAAGTCTTGTTATCTTTAAAAATAAGTTTAATTTCTTAAAAATCTTATTTTTAAAGAATATGAAGTTTCACAACTTCTAGTCGGTTTTTATGAAAATTATTTCTTTGTTAAAACTTTTGTTACACAAGTGTCCACACACTTGTTTGTTCACAAAAACCACTTTTGTTTGTGTAAGATCCGGTTTAGAACATGTGATTTCTTTTGATGCTTGGTCTTTTGAAAATACCACTTGTAGATACATAGATCGGCTAGTTTTAAACACTATTTCACAAGTAAAACGCTTTTACACAAGTTCACGATTCGTGTGTGGTAGAGCTTCACCCTTTAACCCTTGTTTTATTCAAAACAACCTTATGTCATGATTCATGATCATGACCACACCGGGTTAAATGATGATCCGAGCTACCACAACATAGATCGGGTCTAAATAATCACAAATTTCAATTACTACAACATTTACACAACATATGAGCTTTTATCCAACACTTATAGCATTTTTAGTAGACTTTAAAGTATCATCTTGTAAGTTAACGAGCTTTAACCGTCATATATCGTTTTAACCACATTAGAATAGTTCAAGAAGGTGTTTTAAGCAACATACCACTAGCTCGAGGCTAGGGAAGAATCTAAGCGCAAATAGGGTGGATAAAAGCAAACAAAGGTGGTCCTTCAAGTTCCGAGACCACCAAACCTTCTTATATGGCTCCTTGCACCTTTGGTCACCCTTGGATAGTCTTGGAATAGCTTGGGAAAATTGATGGTGATTTAGGGGGTGTTGGCCGTGAGCTTATTGAGGGAGAGAGGAGAGATGTAGGTGATCAAGATGGTGGTTATGTTGGCTACTTATGACAATCTAATCTTCTTGTCCATTGGTCTATGTGTTTCACAAAGTACCAACATGATCTTACCATATCTTAAGGAGATTTAAGCAAGATCAATTAGGATTTGGTGAAGGTTGTAGGAATCTTGTGGTGGGGCCACTCACTTGGGCCGTAATATATAGAGGGGGGGTTAGTTGTAAATTTAAATGGTAACTTGTTAATTAGTTGAAGGTTAAGTATAGTGTCTAGTGTTTTAGTGTATGATGCTTTACATCATATGTTGGGGTGTTCGGGAACTATAACTAGCTCAGAAAAATAATAGTAATGCTTCTAGCAATATTTTATGTTCCGGGTAATATCCGGTTGTTTGGTTAGACACTGATTCGTTAAAGTGCTAAATTACACTTTTTAGTGTCTTTTAAGTACCTTTCTTGTACCCTTTCAATTCCCATCACTTAGGGAAATATTCTGGATAATAAAACGACATTTCTGCATAATATTTATATGTCTAAATGCTGATTTATTGCTGAATTATATAAATTCTGCACCTAAAGTGCGTTTCGGGTGCTTTTTAGTGCTTATTTTTGCTTTCGTATTGCATATATATTAACCCTTGTATGTACTCTTGGGTTTTAATGCATTCTTGTTGTCGGACCTACACCTAGGCTCCAATTTTATTGTCTGTCTGCTTTCTGCAGTTCAGTCGACACAATGTGTCTTACCGGTGAGTTTACTATTATTCTGACGCAACGCTCTCGTTTATGCATAAAGCAATATTTTGTAGTATACAACTTGCATGAATTCACTTGTTTAATCATGTGTTCAGACATTGCTGACAATTAAACTCATAATTGCAGTCATTAATCAATAATTAATGTGTACGGAAATTACCGGTTTGGGCCAGTTGTCACAAAGTTTACGCGCCCCGCGACAACCCTAAGTTCAGGTGAAAAATGTTTTAAGTTTGGCATTTTCAGTTCCTGGTACTTTATAACTTTTATAACCTTTATTTTAGGCATAAATGGCCCTTGTAGTTAGTTTGTAGAGGATCAAGGGAGTATAACCAAACTCCGTTAGGTTCGGTTTCGTTAAATGATCACCGAAAATACTAGTTTCATCGCGTTGACGCTTTTAACCCTTATTCTTGGGAATTCGTGAAAATAACACATAACGATATTGAAACCTCGTGAAATTGATATCATATATTCTGGAGAGTATAATCGAACATTACGAAGCCCCGGGTTCGTAAAAAGGTCACTCAGAGGTAAGAATTTACATGTTGACACATTTAACCCTTGTATCTTGTAAGCTTTCGTTTACTATCACAAGTGGCTCCTTATATTCAAATAATTACTCGTTTAAGAATATATTCATCGTGTGTGGTCAATCAGAGGCACAAGTTTGGCATGTTGACAATTTTAGTCCCTTTGCATACATACTTCCATCGTTTGTCAACTTAGTCCTTTAAACCCAAACTTTTATATGTTTAGAGTTTAGGACACGTGTCTTCACATAAATGGACGCGTTTTTACGAGGTGTTACACTAGAACAATACAAGAGACTCCTAGATCACAAAGGATTAGTAAATGTCTTTGTTACAAAGAACCATATAAGTGGGTGTGTCTATAGCCTGGTTATTTGGGGACGTGGGGTTAACCTGAGAGGGCAATGACTTTTTAACGCTACACCCTTATCGCTAGTGTCAACTATGATGAGTTTTTCATAAGAATCATACAACTCCTTTGCAAATGTATTAAGATGATTCTGAACATAATTGGTTATCGTTCCCATCACTGTTTTCTAAACTTAATCAAATAGGTTGTTTGACATTTTCTTGATCATTAAAAATTACTTAGGTTAGATACTATGAAAGAGATAGGTTAATAGATTTTGTGTCCACGGATTGATACTTCGGTACTTACCTAGGCTATACTATATACTGATAGCACCCTTGCCTAGAACGTGTGTAGTTAGTCTAGTGTTTTCATCCTTAAAACTTGGTTGTGTTTTGTGTCAATTTATTTGTTACTTTCTAAGCACGTTAGCCGCCGACTTTGAGCCTGAACCAAAGCGAGGAGGAGGAAGATCAGCCAAATGATCAAGAAAAGAGAAAATCGAATAGAGTTTATTGTAGGAAATGGGATGGCGCCAATGAAGAAAAATTGGTTCAAATTCGCGGGGATAGAACTATGAGTGGTATCTCGACAGGGGGATATCCTCTATTTTTCTTCTTGATCGTCGTAAGCTGGAAATCTCCCTATGAGATCATCAAAACAAAACACCATTACTCAACAAGAATAGATGGGGGTTCTTCTTTTAACCAGGCTCTGGCGTGAGAATAAGTAATTATTCTTTCAAAAAAAGGAAACAAGTGTGTGTTTAGAGTGAGAAAGTGAAAAATCAGATCCTTAAACCTTTGATGGCAGTTGATATATATAGCCAAAGGGTTGGAGATGGATATGGGCTCATGGGCTCATGGGCCGAGACGTCACTTTCAAGGAATATCCATTTGGTCTCTTTTGACACGACAATTAGGGTGCGACAAGGTGGGAGTACGACTACGCGTCGTGATTGGCAACACATTGCTTTCCAAATTTTCTTGTTGTCTTGTATGTCCTTAGCGTTAGTAGAGATTGAGGAGAGGTGAAATGGCGTACGCTGATTGGTTTCACATCGCTCTTGCTTGTACTGTTTGTCCCTTGCATGATTGAGCAACCTAGGGATCCTCAGGTACAATGGCTAGCAGACGCTGATTGGTTGTAGGCCCTTTTCACCTTGTAGTGGTTGTACTCCTCTGAGTTGGCAGGGTTGCACACTCGCAGGAGTAGCCCACATGGGAATCTTTGAACTAGCTGAGTGTTTTGAAGTTTAAGTGTTCGTATGGTCATGCGCACGCATAAGCTAAGTGGAGGCCTGCGCAACATTTTGGATCACACCCCTTTAGTTAGTACTGTGAAAATGTGTCACACTAGTCAGCCCACCTAGCCTTTATGATTGTCTTTCCTTTTGGAAGTATCCATCATGCTTGTCACACTAGTCAGGACCGAAATTATCCTTTAAATCCCACCTAGCCTTTATGATTGTCTTTCCTTTTGGAAGTATCCATCATGGTTTTAATCAGATTCTGGCATATACTTGAAACAATGTTTCAACTTCCTTGAAACGATGTTTCAACTTTCAACAAATGAAATCTCACTTCATCCTTGTCCAAGTGGGGTAAATTTATATCATTTCGACCACAGAAGTATAATACAAAACACTATTCCAAATAGCTTCTTTGCTTGTTTCCTCGACATACCCTTCATTGGGATAGGGAAACATAATATAGCCAGTGGCGAAGCTTGAGTGAGATTTCCGATCAGGGGTCGAAAATGTATATACCTAAAAAATTGTATACGAAAACTACATACCGGGCATTACTGAGCGAAAAGTCCAGGAGCCCCTCTGAATATAGCTTAAACAAACATACATTAGCTCAAAAGTTATAATTTTGAATACATTATATCTCTAGATTTGCAGAAAACACAACGATTTATGTATCAGATTACACTGGCACCGTATTTTTGAAGATAGCAAACTTTTTTGTTTTAAAACCAACCGGTGTAGCATTAATCAACCATCAGTGTTATAAAATGTCAAAATCTAGTGACCACACATACTCCTAGAACTATCTCCATTATACGAGTGGTGGAAGATACATTAATAAGTAAACCAACGGCTAGCGCATGCTCAACTTCCACTACATGAATACAAATGAAAACTACATATCACAATTGACAAACTTAATTTCTAAGACCACCCATCCGAACATTAGACATTAGTTGACCACGAACATCATGATGACATTAACCGGAAGGTATACAGAGGCGGATCAAGAAAATAATTACTAGGGCAACATTCAAAAATTAACTACTTCATACAATGTAACAAAAATAGTAGCACGATAATAAATAAATTTAAACACATACCTAAATGATTTCGGATCATCATTTTAAATTACAAATATTCCTGTGTTATTCACCCATTAACATCCTGTCATACTTTCCATATTTGTTCATAGAAACACAATGATCATTTAACGTCAGATTTTATAGAATCAAACTAGCCAAAAACCGACAATTGCCCATTCAAGAACGTTATCTTCGATCAAAAAAAAAAAGGATCCACACGAATACTTAATGGACACAACCTTCATTAGTGTCTATTTAATTGTTCCCTAGAAATTCATATTTACCGACACCCTATCCTCTCTTCTTTCCGCTCACTGCAATTACAAAACGGTTAGGACCCGGCTACATAGAACAATTACAACAGCTCCAAAGTCACCGTTGTTCAAGCACAACTAGATCGGTTTAACCATTCTCGATAGCCTCCGAACTGAACTGTTTGAAACCTCTAAACCCCCGTCCTCTCTCTAGCCTATAAATATGTGACGGGCTACGACCCAACATGTTTTCAACACAGAATCTTTACTCACAACCATCAAGCTACTCCCTTTTAAGACCACCATCATAAAAGATTGATTGTAAGAGGACGTGTCTCCATGAACAGTGATATGGTGATGATATGGTGACCATTTTATGTGCTACCAAAAACCGTTTTACTTGTTAGGTGTGTTGGAATCTTGTCAATACTTAAAAGTTTAAAAGTTTGAGGATGCTAAATAGTTTAGTTTATTTAAGGTAATTTATTTATGATAGTTTTTAATTTCCTTATAGGAGTAGGTTACTTGTTCTACAAGGGAATTTGTTTAGTATAAATAGTGATTTTTTTTTTTTTTGGGTAAAGGGTTACCCCGTTGATTTTATAACATATCAAAAACAAACAAGTAGGAAGGCTAACAATACCCCCTAGTTCTCTTAGCGGCATACCGCTAAAGAGTAAACAAGGAAACTACCAAAACAAACAACCAATCTAGATCATAACATAAACTAGAATCATTGGTCTTCAATCTTCATCATATGTTTAGGATTTATATACCTTCAATTTTAATCAAAATGTTTGCTTTGTTGAATCATTGTTTGATTAAGTTGAAGAATGTCTGGTTTCCAACAATTGATATCAGAGTTGTTTATCAAATTGGGATGTTAAGGGAATGAAAAAAGCTTGTTGACCAAATGGCAGCACTAAGTTATAGTGATCAACAACAGTAGGACCGTAGCAATCAAGGAGCAATGATTGTAGGTAGGTGCAGCAATTCTTGACACGACTTACCAACCCAACCCGACTTGAACTCGACACGAAAAAACAGGTTTGACTCGACTAACACGATCCATTGAAAAAACGGGTCGGGTACCAATTGACCCGTATAAAAACAAGCTGACCCATTAACCTGTTTAACTATTTAGAAAAAAAAATATTTTTCATTTTTGTTTTTGTTTTTTCAGTTTCTATTTTATATGATTAGTTATAATAATGTTTGTTTTGACACATTATAGAGTAAATTACGATTTTGGCCTCTGTGATTATATCACTTTTACGCTTTTAACCTAAAATGGAATTTTTTAACATCTGAACCCCCAATGTCTTTTTTTCAAACCCTTTTGGCCCCCAACGTCTTTTTTTCTAACCCTTTTGGCCCTTAAAAGTAATTGGATGGAGTTAGTGTTAATGGCCAAAAGGGTTAGAAAAAAAACGTTGGGAGCGAGTAAATTACGATTTTGGCCCCTGTGATTATATCACTTTTACGCTTTTAACCTAAAATGGAATTTTTTAACATCTGAACCCCCAATGTCTTTTTTTCAAACCCTTTTGGCCCCCAACGTCTTTTTTTCTAACCCTTTTGGCCCTTAAAAGTAATTGGATGGAGTTAGTGTTAATGGCCAAAAGGGTTAGAAAAAAAACGTTGGGGGCTCAAATGTTAAAAGATTCATTTTTGCGCTAAAAAGGTAAAAGTTATATAATCAAATTAAGAGGTCCAAAATCGTAATTTACTCCACATTATATTATTAATTTGTCACACTCATACTCATCATTCTGCATGTTATTCTAACACGCTTAAAACCCAAAAACTCACTTATAAATCGTTAACTTGTATGACTCATTTAAAAAAATGGGTTAAATGGGTCGGGTTCGGGTTGACGTCAATTTACATGGGTCGGGTTAGGGTTGAAATCTTTTACCAAATAATAATATGGGTTAGGTTCTGGTTAAACATTTCAACCCGTCAACCCACGAACCCGTAAACCCGCCAACCCGACACTATTGTCACCCCTAATTGTAGGGATAATCAAAGGAGAAAACCCAGGTGTATTGTAGTGTTAGATCAGATCAACAATAAACTTCAAAGGTGGTGAAGTAGTAGGTTTTATTAAGGTGGAAGAGAAAGGATGTTGTCTTGTTTGTGGTTGATAGTTCACGTGTTTCGACAAGTTTTGGGTGTAATACCAAAGGAGTCAGAAAACACGGGATGCGGTGTTGTATCGGCTGCATCAAAGGTGTTAATGCAAAACGAACATAAGAGACCGAAGATTAAGTTGGAAGAACTTCGGGTCTTACTTGGTATTCAAGACCGAGGAATAACTTGACAAGATTAAGAGGATGATTGTTGGAACTTATCTTGTCAATATTCAAAAGTTAGAGGATGCTAAATAGTTTAGTTTATTTTAGGTAGTTTATTAATTGTAGTTTTATTTTATTATTATTTCGTTTCCTTATAGGAGTAGGTTACTTGTTCTCTAAGAAAGTTTTTTCGTATACATAGTGATCACATGTTTAGGATTTATATACCTTTAATTTAAATAAAAGAGTTTTTTTTTTCTTGTTGAACCATTATTTCATTAAGTTAAAGAATGTCTGGTTTCCAACGGGTTGTGACATTTGGAATGAACCTTGTTTTTAGTGATCACAAAATGCTCAATGTGTATTCCACACTAGCTTTGTAATCGTCAACTAGTCAACTAGCTCGAGAACACCTATACACCTTCACGTATTTTCCAACTTTAATTTTACGGGCATTGTTGGAAACCTAAATCCCTAAAAAGTTACCATACATAAGAAAGACAAGGTACATGGGAGATTGGGAGAATGAGTACGAGTTTTGTTGGTAGAGTCCATATTTGTAAAAAAGAGATGGTTAACCATAACTTATTTGGGAAACCATCACTTTCTAATATTAGAAACTTAAAATACTAATATTTAAAAACTTAAAATTTCAATTTCACTCCCATTTTTTTAACCGTAAAGAATCTTATGTGTAAATCTCCCTTACTCAGGGCTATATTCCAGGTCGACTCCTCAATCGTCATGAGATTGGGCAGTGACCCCTGATGTGTGAGAACCGGATGAAATTCGTAGACCCTGCCCCCCGTAAGGTTCGAATGCGGATAAAAGCCCTGATTTGTCCTTTCACCCATATTTCTCTCGAAAATGGACCAAACGGAAATCGAACGTGCGTCTGCACTAGAGAAGGCATGCCGCATGCCTTTCTTAGCAATTTTGAGCCTAGCTACAGCTTATCAAATTCGATTACAAATTTTATTTTTGAATTAGGATATCTTTAGCATACTTAATTATTAAATCAAACAAGTTACATTATAAAAACGAATGTTTAAGTATACAACCGACTTAATATATATTTGTAAGTTTTTTGATAATTCAAAATACTTGGTTCACATGTGAACGAATGCTTGACCAAAGTCTTTTATATATAGGTTCCTCATTCTAGGAGTTCTTATCCGAATATAAACTTAGTAGAGACTTCAAATGAGAATAAATTTTTTGTAAGAATAAAAAAGAAGAAATTTCAACCAATAAGAATTATTCATTTTACTTTATTTAATTTTTGTATTTAATATTAGTGTAATGGTATATTGGTAAACTTAGATAGATCATTAATTGGTAGTCTTCCTTTTTAATAGCTAACTACATTAAATTTGTAACTTATTTTCAAAAAAAATATTTTTTTTTTCAAAGAAGAAAAAAATTAATTTAAAGTGTGGGATGAATTACAAGGTGTGTAGGATGAATTACGAGCTATATAAGATAAATTTCGATACGTGTAGGATAAATTTCAAAACGTGTAGTATAAATTTTGATATGTATAGGCAAAAATTTTAGTGTGGAGGATGATTGTCTTTATAACTAATTAATTAGTTAAAAATAATAATAAATGAAATGAGAGAAAAACTGTTTAATATTTTAAAATTATACCGTTTGTTATTTTTCTTCTCACATAAATGAATAATATAATTTCACATATATATAAACTAATATTAGCTCACATATTTTGTTGTATTTCTCCCATTTATGATTTATTGTAATAGATTTTATGCAAATATGTTATGAGATATTGATTTGTAGATTAATCTTTAAATCCACGTTGAGCTTCCAAAAAAATAAAAATATACAGTAGAAAATAAAAAACCTCGTTAATTAATGGAGGTCTAATAATTACATAAATTGTTTACTCACTAAGAGAACTATCAACCATAACAGCATCAAGAATACAATACGCAGAAGAAAAATCTATCCATGACTTGGTTTCATAGGAGGCTTTGATGGTGTGCGGGGAGGACCTCATCACAAGACCCGTGATTTTGAGGGGCATGCGATTTAAAAAAAAATCCGATACATATATGTTATTTTTTTTAAATAGTAAACACATATCACTTCCAATATAAGCCATTTACAAATCATTTTTTATGGTTTAGAATTTAGCCCACTTGGAATTAGGTTTAATGAACCCAATACTAATTTGTTTTTTTTTAAATAATAACAAAACATAACGTAACACTACTAAAAAACTGACCATTTCCGACCAAGGTTTTAGTCGGAAAATGGTCGGAAAACGGCGTTTCCGACCAGTTTCCGACAAAAATACGTTTGTAGGAAAAAGCCTTGTAGGAAACTTTTTCCGACCAGTTTCCGACTAAATTTCCGACCAATTTCCGACCAATTTCCGACTGCCGGTTTCCGACTACAATTTTCCGACAAAGTTCCGACTACAATTTTCCGACGGCTTTCCGACTGCCGGTTTCCGACCATTTTCCGACCAAAAGTTTTCCGACCAATTTCCGACTACAATTTTCCGATAGCTTTCCGACTGCCGGTTTCCTACTATTTTCCGACTAAAAGTTTCCGACAAAGTTCCGACCAAGATGTTCCGACAGCTTTCCGACTAAAATACTTTTTAATAAAAAAAATATAAAAAACTAAAAAATCCAGATTTTTCTACTAAAAATGCAGAAAAAAAAAACCAATAAAAATCCTAAATACGACAAGATTATAGAACTGAAAGTTCATCCACAAAATACAAAACGGTTGTCAAATTGTAGGTTCCACAACAAAATATCCCACGGTTTTTAAATTACAAGTTTAACCGCAAAAGACAACAAACAAAACAAAACAAAACTATGGTGGAGGATTGCTAGGATTACCAAACTGCTTCATCAACTCGGTTTTGCAACACTTCCGTGTGGGGTTGTCGCGCCTCTTCGAGTCATTTATTTAACTTTTCCACTTGGGATTGCAAGTTCCACACCTAAACAGCATACATAATATTAGTAAAAAAGCTATATATATAGACACACTAGTAGGAAACCCATGCGATGCAACCCATTTGACATAATACGTTAATCCAATTATATAACTAGTTTAATACCCGTCCGGTGGACGGGTTACGTTGATTTATTATATAGTAACAACGTGAATGAATCTATGAACACAAATATTTTCTTTCCTTTGAATTCTAAGGGAATTCACAGTTTTGGAATATAAATCAAGTTCATTCATTAAACAATAAACACACACCGTTGGAACAAAAAATAGTACCAACAATTAGCAATAGCAAGAAGTGAAAACCACATACACTTGGTTGATCCATTGTGATACCTATTTATCTTATATTGTACTTTCATTTATCAATTTGGGTTCGATCAAAGTTTCCAGAATTAAAACCTTTGTTTGACCATTTCTGAAATATGGGTTTGATTTATCAAACTGGGTCCATAATGTTTAAATTTGGATATGTTCCCACTTTGATACGAAACCACAAACCACATCCCTTTAGAAAACTCTAATTGTGAAATAATATGAGAAATATAATTATCATAATGCCAAAAGAATATCCAAACCATAAAAAAAGGTAGCACCACAAACCATCGGTTCACTACAACTATAGCAAAGAAATTCAATTCATTGGGACAAAACGCTGAAATTAAACTCATTGAGACAAAACGTCAAACAGTTGGTGGTCGATAACAACAGAACATAAGCTTTTGACACAAAGAAAAATAAAAGTCTAACCACCTGAAACAAAAAGGACTCACCACAAAATCTATAGATCCTCTAAATGGGTATCTTATAAATCAAAGTTAAAAATAAAGTCTCTTGGGTCTATCAAGTTAACTAACATATTGGAAGCTAAATAAAAAAATATGTTCACTATTCTTTAGTTTTCACAGCATCTGCAAAGTTAAAAAATAGATATCCTAGAACTAAATGCACATAGGACTTTTCTTCTAAGATCACCAACTTCATTAAGTACTGAATGAAGTTAACAAAAGTATGCATGACAGAAGAAAGAAAGTGCCCGAAAATAAAAAAAAATAGTTGTTTGAAGGTAGAATACTTCTTATTGTTGAAAAGTAATAAAAAAATCTTAATATATTCTCTAGACTTCATTCAAACTCTTTTATGTATATTATATACATATATATTCATACACTGCAAAAGATCATAATGATCTTGATAATCTTTGAAGAATACATACAACATACTTCATTAAATTAAAATCTACCAAAACAACTTTGCTCATTTTTCAGTAAAATAAACTAAAATTATTTTTTTGAAATTACTAGATAAATGAGAAGATGGTTTACCTGCAAGTTAGATTTAACATGCGATAAAGTGATAGCTTTCACAAAAATTGAGTGTCGCTTCTAATAAATAGATCTTACATCACAGATTACTAGTCCAACATTTCACTGTAATGTTAGACGGATGTATGTAGACAACAAGCAAAGCATTATGTATTTTGACATTTTGTGGTGCTACTAACATTACACCTAGGGATGAGCTCTGTCCTGTACCGGTAGTGAAAAACCGCTATCGAAAATCTCCAAAAATGGGTACCGGTACCGAATACCCTTCGGTACCGGTATTTAAAGGTAAAAACCGGTACCGAACTAGTTCACACCTACCAAACACACTCCAAAAAGCTTATTACAAGAAAAGTCTCGAGTCGAGACTTCAAGGGCGGTGGGCGCACTTAAGGCAACATGGTTGCGCCTCGCCTGAAAATTGCGCCTAGGCGCACCAGACGAGCGCTTTTGATAACTATGGTTTCGACCATCAATTTCACATATTAGTTATTTATGGTGAACGAGACTTCACTTGTAATCAAGAACATATCATTCTACAAATATGATATCACGGAACTGGTATGACAGATCATGGGTTAAACATTACTCAATATGATATCACCAATTTCGCATATTAGTTAGTTTCCTCTTTTGATATTGATCTAATTAAATTTTATTGGTTACTTACCGATCTAATCCATTTCATTCCAAAATTAATAAAAACAATTCAAAATTTCAAAACCAATAGTCCATACACTATGTTACCTGTTAATCGGTTGTTGTAATATATCTACCAATTTCAAAATTTCAAGACCAATAGTCCATACACTAAAAAACTGAGATCCGTCAACAATTCAACATAGATAAACACCAATTATACATCTACAAATGAGCAATTTCAACACACGAACCGATAAAACTCGAATCGCCACAATGCAGACCTAAAAAAAGCCCTAACGGAAGCGGAAATTAGACCGGATCTAAAGAGGAAACACGTACGCACCTTGAAGATAACGATTTCAGCAACAGATCTGTGAAGAATCTAGATCTTGATTAGATTGTGAAGATGCAGAACCAGAACCAAAACCGAAACCACCGCCTCTGTCGACGCCGGCTGCCGCCGTACGTCGGCTCTGGTTGCCGTCGACACTACCGCCATCGCCTCCACTGATACCCGAACCAACTGAAACGCCCCAAGCTTGACCCGTGTTGACCCACCTTGTACCTGAACCCGACGAACCAGACTCGAGGTTGAACGACCGCCGCCGCAGATGGCGGCGCTGCTGTCTTCTCTCTCTCTCTCTACGGTTTTCGTCTCGTCTCCGTGAGCCATCGCTGAAAGGAGGTGGCAGGTTGTTCATAGATCTAGGTGGGGGTGTCGCTTGGCCGATCTTGAACGAGAGGGAGAAGAGGAGCAGGTTGTTGTTGTTGTGAGACTTGGTTTGGAGAAGATGGTCTCCATATGTTTGTGGGTGTATTTGACTAGGGTTTCTCCAAGAAGAAACATAAGCAGAGAGAAGATGAAGGGTCTGGTATGCGTGATTTTTAGAAAGAAAATGGGGATTAGGGTTTCAAACTATAAGAGTGCTTTATATACTAGTGTTTATTAAATGGGCTTGCCCCAGGCCCACAAGCCCGTTTTTACGTGGCCCGATACGTTTACGAGGCCCACTTTCAAACCCGAACTTCGTATAATGTCGTAGAATAAAAATTTGGGTCATAAGTATGTAAAATAGTGTCGGTAGTCGATGTTTGACGCGTTCGTTCGTTGGTCGCGGTAAATCGCGTAAAAGCCCCGTTTGTCGTTTCTTATCCGTTCTTTGATCCGATTTCGACTACGAATAATAAAATTCGAAAAAGAAGCTAACTATATCGTAATATTTCAGTTTTGAAGGAAAAATGTGAGTCCAATGTTTCCGTTTTATAGTCGGTGCGTTACTGCGATCGCGTTTTTTTTCGTTCACGTACGCGTTTTGTGACGTTCGAGAGCACAATAATTCCGTAAAACGAAATCCATATGTTTAAATTATATGTATAAAGTTCGTACTTGTCGGCAACATTTAAACATCGTTTTTCCGTTCCATCTTTTGTACACATTAATTATACATGAAATACTTTTACTTTACCAACTTATACGCTTTGTACATGTTTATACGTGTATGTACCCTATCGGGACCTATTAATTAAAACAGGCTAAGTATGTGTATATATATGTATGTGTGTATGTATCTATGCGTGTGTGCACACTTGGACAAACACATACTCATACATATATATATATATATATATATATATATATATATACATACATACACACATACATATACATATAGAGACAAGAAATACGTTTATATATATAGATATACACCTCGGTATAATTAAATATGAAAAGAATAATTGTTTTTTAGTCGGTACATACACGTATAAACATGTACAATGCGTATAAGTTGGTAAAGTAAAAGTATTTCATGTATAATTAATGTGTACAAAAGATGGAATGGAAAAACGATGTTTAAAGGTTGAAAAAATGAAAAAAACAAAAATTTTAGTCGGAAATTTGTCGGAAATTTCCGACCATTTTCCGACCAATAAAGGTTTTAGTCGGAAATTTCCGACAACTTTCCGACTAATAAAGGTTTTAGTCGGAAAATGGTCGGAAATTTCCGACCATTTTCCGACTAAAATTTTCGTTTTTTTCATTTTTTCAACATTTAAACATCGTTTTTCCGTTCCATCTTTTGTACACATTAATTATACATGAAATACTTTTACTTTACCAACTTATACGCGTTGTACATGTTTATACGTGTATGTACCTTATCGGGACCTATTAATTAAAACAGGCTAAGTATGTGTATATATATGTATGTGTGTATGTATCTATGCGTGTGTGCACACTTGGACAAACACATACTCATACATATATATATATACATACATACACACATACATATACATATAGAGACAAGAAATACGTTTATATATATAGATATACACCTCGGTATAATTAAATATGAAAAGAATAATTGTTTTTTAGTCGGTACATACACGTATAAACATGTACAATGCGTATAAGTTGGAAAAGTAAAAGTATTTCATGTAAAATTAATGTGTACAAAAGATGGAATAGAAAAACGATGTTTAAAGGTTGAAAAAATGAAAAAAACAAAAATGTTAGTCGGAAATTTCCGACCATTTTCCGACCAATAAAGGTTTTAGTCGGAAAATGGTCGGAAATTTCCGACAACTTTCCGACCAATAAAGGTTTTAGTCGGAAAATGGTCGGAAATTTTCGACCATTTTCCTACACCAATTTTCGTTTTTTTCATTTTTTCAACATTTAAACATCGTTTTTCCGTTCCATCTTTTGTACACATTAATTATACATGAAATACTTTTACTTTACCAACTTATACGCTTTGTACATGTTTATACGTGTATGTACCCTATCGGGACCTATTAATTAAAACAGGCTAAGTATGTGTATATATATGTATGTGTGTATGTATCTATGCGTGTGTGTACACTTGGACAAACACATACTCATACATATATATATATATATATATACTTACATACATATAGCCACAAGCAAATACATTTACGTACACACATATACCCCCACATGATTATATAACAAAAGAATAATGGTTTTTGTCGGAAAATGGTCGGAAATTTCCGACAACTTTCCGACCAACTAAGACTAATAAATATTATTTTTAAAATATACAGTAATTAGAATTTGGTTTTATGTTTTCCGACTAGTTTCCGACAAAGTTTTTTTTTTAACTTTTCCGACCATTTTCCGACAACTTTTTTTTTTCTTCTTTTATTCTTTTTTTTTGTAGGAACTTAGTCGGAAAGTTTCCGACCATTTTCCGACCAAATTTTTTTTTTGTCGGTAAATTGTAGGAAAATAGTCGGTAAAACCAGATTAGTTTTTTAGTCGGAACTTAGTCGGAAATTTTCCGACCATTTTCCGACCAATTTTTTTCTCTTTTTTTTTTGGTCGGTAAATTGTAGGAAAATAGTCGGTAAAACCAGATTATTTTTTTAGTTGGTATTTTGTCGGAAAATGGTCGGAATTTTCTGACGAAATTGGTTTTGTCGGAAATTTTGGTAGGAAAACCCCCTATTTTCTAGTAGTGTAAGGACACATTTTTTCAAGCTCGAACAGAATATGTGAATTCTTAAAGACGCATCTGCTTGGTTTGAGGAAGAAAGAGTAGAAAGATGGATCCACTTGTACATTTGAATTGAAGGTACCTTATGAAAGCTAGTTGTGGAAATTTAACTTGTGGTGGCTTTGATGACTATATTCAATGGTTGGCTCTGGTGATAGGTTCTATTCATGCTTATTCCTTGATGGTGACAAATAGAGAAGGTTTCAGCCCACTTAGTGGCTCTGGTGGTAGGTTCTATTCAAATAGAGATGGTTACAGCCCACTTATGGTTCTTCAAGTTAGTGGAACAACTTCTATGATGGTTTTTCTAGTTGGTGGAGACTTTTATAATGAACAAGGACTGTTTATTTTCTCTCTCATAATACAAAAGTCATGAAAAAGAATACAATTAGAGCATAATATAGTGTTTTCATTGATTCAGATTTCATAATTTTGGCGTGTGGAATACGTCAAACATGATGTGGACCGTGGTAATTAATCAATCAAGAACATTCAAGAAGTAATTAATTTGATTTGTATAAATTTCGACAGAGGTTGATTACAACCAGAAGGATAAGAACCATCAAAGGCTTGTGAATGTTGTGCATGAACTAGGGTTTTATATAGTTGTGAAATCTTTCATATTTATGAAGCCACCTTTTCATAAGCATGAAGGCTTCATACTTATGAATCTTTCATAAGTATAAAGTCTTATATCCTAGGCCTTCTTCATACACTATACCTTATCTATAACCAAACTCTAAACAACTTCTAACACAATACAATACAATACAATACAATATAAAACAAGACCGAAACAGAATCTAGATTAGAACTCTTAGCTGTTGACACCAAATGTGCACTATCAGACTCTCCCTTGGCAATAGCTAGAGATCTTCTATCATTACTCTTCATTTGTCTCGATATATCACTTCTTCATTTTGAAATGTCAACTTTTAAGGTGTATCAACAGACTCCCCTTAGGCTGCTGCTTCCAAAATTCAATGTTTATCTCTCAATATTGAGTGCTTCAGAAGATGTAGGAGGAAGATCCCAAGCTCGATATCTTCTGCGCATCTGAGAATCAGGTTCTTCGGTAATCTGATAAACTTGGTTCTAACTCGGGAGAACTCAAGTATGAATGATGATCGGCAATCATCTTATCAAATCCTGGATCCTTATGAGAAAGCTTTAACACGATTCTAGTTGCTGTGAGATGTCAAATTATCCCGCTGATCTTCTAGAATTCAGCTTCCCAATGAGTGTCTTGCACTCTGTACCTAAGCATTTGTCAGCAACAACCTGTTCACAGTCATAAACAATATCTCAAACGTCTCGTTAGAGTTGTTCACATTTTAGATAAACCTTCTAAATATATAAAAAAACAAAAATTAAATAGTTAAATACCATTTTAGTCCCTGTGGTTTAAGCCATTTTGCCAGTTTAGTCCAAAGGTTTGAAACGTCGCCATTTTAGTCTAAATAGTTTTAAACGTTGCCTCTGAAGGGTTAAAATTTATATAGAGTCTGAATGGTTAAGACCTCTAATCTGAATTGGTCAAGCATTTGCCTCTAAACGGTTAAGCATTATACAGACTCTTAATGGTTCAAACCTCTTACTGGTTCATCACTTAATGGTTCAGACCTCTTACTGGTTCAGTACTTAATCATTCAGATATTGCCAAACAACCCCTAAGTTAGTTAAACTTGATTCATCGTTTGGTGGTTGTAGTAGACTTCTTATGTTTTGTTTTATTATTTGATGGTTGTATGTAACTACTTATGTCCAGTGTTTAATGTTAAAAATGTTTTTATTTTTTTTATTTTCAAGTTAAATGTTCGTTTACACTCGTTATCAATCGTTTGTGTTCGTTTGTGTTCGAGACCCATATTTATGAGGGGTTATAGGATTTTAATAATCCTGAGTTTCACCTGTTGGCCTATAATAATCCCAACTTTAAAAATTCCCCCCAATAATCCCAACTTTTAAAAGTTTGGCAGCATTGATCCTTTTCAAACATATAAGAATTTGGTCTCCTTAATAAATTCAATTACACCTAGAGACTCCTTAATTGATTTAAGTGCACCTATGTTAGAAAAGGATCAATGACGGCCAAACTTTTACAAGTTGGGATTATTGGAGGGAATTTTTAATGTTGGGATTATTATCGGCCAACAGGTGAAACTTAGGATTATTAAAATCCAATAACCCATTCATGAACTGTTCGCGAACAACTGAATTTCCTTAACGAATGAACACAAACATAAACTTATGTTCGGTATGCGTTCATGAACAGTTCACGAACATGTTAATTTCCTTAACGAACGAACACGAACATGGCTTTGTTCATGTTCTTACAGCCCTAGTTCTACCATGTCAAAATATCAACTAAGGTACTATGATTTCTTCTTCTTCTTTCCATGCCGTCTCATTTTTTGAAAATATTTTTGGTCCTAAACTCACACAAAGATACTAAAATCTTTATTTGGTCCTCCACTTTATACATAGAAATAATTTACTCAAAAAGAAAAAAGATGTTGATTTGTGATGTGCATGAGTGTTATTATATTTTAATGTATATTTTAAGCCCTTTTTACACGTTAGTCAAGTTTTAAATTTATAAAACACGATATTTACTAACACCAAACACACATATGGGCAAGTGCACCCATCGTGAGCGTAGTATAGTGTTGGTAAGATACCGAGGTCGTCCAAGGACACACGAGCTTTTAGTACCGGTTTATCCTCAACGTCTAATCAAATCAAAAGTTAGAAAAAGGTTTTGAATAAGAAAAATAAAAACTAACTAAAATGCTGAAAAATAAAATAAAAATAAAAACAGATAGACAAGATGAATCACTTGGCTCCGACTCGTGTTTAGTGTAACCTTTGATTATTTCTGTACTTTTGCACTTTTTAAGAGATTATCTTAGTTATTGTAGTAGGCCCCTCTTTTGAAGGTGACGTTACCCTCAACCCAGTAGTTTGAGTCAGCAAGGATACAATCCAAAAGGGTCGGATTATTAAAAGATAATTAATTAAGTTATTAATGCATATTATGGTAGGCCCCTCTTTTGGAGGTGACGTTACCCTCGGCTAAGTAGTCTGAGTCAGCAGGGATACAGTCCTAAGTAGCCGGATTAAAGTATTAATAGTAGCTTACATATGAGGGGGTCAAAGAGTTTGGACCCCCGCCATCCAATACCAGTGGGTATTGAAGGAGGTCCTACTAAATTTGACCCAGGTCCTAGCAGGATCTATCAAACCGTTCCCTTAACCCCCGACCAGCTAGCCAACATACCTCCATATAGACCGTGGAGATATGAATGGTGAAAATCTTTTATTTTATATAGACAGTAAAATAATGCCAAGACACCACGGACAAACGATAAAGAAGAATCACCTTCAACATAAGAAACTATTTATTAAAGTCATTAATACATAGCCAAGTAAAAAGTGCGAAAAGATTAAAAATAAAAAGTATTACACTAGACACTTGTCTTCACCAAGTGATGTAAGAGACTTAGGCAAACATGGCCTTTGATTGTCAAGAACTCTTACGATCAATCTTGGATCCCGAGACGACTCACACACTCTATGATGGACAATGGATGATGGTGTTATGATGGTGGTGGGTGGTGGGTGAAGTGTGAGAGAGGTGGTGTGCCAAGGGATGGTTTGCAAATGAGCCAAGCACCCCTATTTATAGCCTGAACAGTAGCTCGGGCACGGCCCCGTGTCCATCCTCTTCTCTGTCTTCATTAATTGCAGTTTGTCTGCATTAGTTGACCACGCCCCTGTGTCCGTTGGGCACGCCCCCGTGTGCAGAAGCATATCTGTACTATCAAGATTTGCCTGGATTCTGCGAATCTTATAGTTGACCACGGCCCCGTGTCCGCTGAGCACGGCCCCGTGGTGGGCAATAGAAGCTTCTATAGCTTTGTCTTTTATGCTGACACTTGGGCACGCCCCCGTGTTCACTGAGCGCGGGGCGTGTTCAGCCTTCTGTTCTCTTGTTTTGCTTGGGAAGATGCTGTTGGGGAGGTCGGGCATGCCACGTTTGTTCCTTTTCTTGTATTTATGTTAGATTTAGCTGCCTTTTTGCTTCTTTTGTTAATTTGAGCTCATTTAATCCTGAAAATTCAAAAGGAAGACAAAAACACACTTTTTCCAACATTAGTACTAAAAATGGTTAGTTTTATGCCACATTTGATGTAATTTATATGTTGCATTTTGTGCACATCAATTTGATAGCTGATTGTAAAAACTGGTTCTTACTTGGGATGGCACCGCATATGTGGGTATGAGTTTTAGGGTCAAGCAAAGTGGATTAATAAGAAACCGACATGCAAATGCCCAATCTAGGACGGGCGTAACATTATAAAAAATGGGCAAAATTGTCACAACCTAACTGATGGCGGAAACATCGGAGTGAGACCAAAACGAGATTGTTCATTGCAACATAACACTAAAGGTGACAATAATTTAGAAAAAAATTGATTTCATTGCATAATACTTGTCATGTTACAATACATAGAATTTCAAAGTACAACATGTTCGAATACAATTAAACAAAATTAGAACAAAACTGAGTACAAAACTGATACAACAATTTAGAACCTAAGACGCCTATATGTGTATCTAAAGCATCAACACTACTCCAGTTCAATATCATCAGCATCATCCTACAACATGTTAAAAGTACAGTTCAACACAAAAATGCATTGGCGAGTATACAGGTTTTCATACATAGCATAAGTAAATAAGTTTAAACAAATCCACATGGCAAGTTAGCTAAACAAGATCAACAATAAACTGGCATGTGCATAAACTAGTCAACCCAAAGTTTAAACGCCATAAGCTCTTAACATAACCCCACGTTCACAGGCGATGCGTTTATCCTATAGCGCCATACATGTTTAGGTTAGGCTTGTACGAAGTTAATGACAAATCAACACAAAACGTACAAACCCAGATTAAAGCGTGTATAAGGATTGGTTGTGCATTATAGTATAAAAGTATGAGTGAAAGTTTAATAGATTAACATGTTACACCCCAAAATGTGGTAAAAGAAAAGGGAGTTCAAGTATGCTCACAGTTTTGCTAACTTTGAGCTAGGATCCTTGTAAGCGTAGTTTTGGCAAGGGTAGACGAACGTAGTACAAGAATGCGGAGGTTATGATGGATCTAGTATAGGAATGTTGAGGTTATGATGGATCTAGTACAGGAATGTCGAGGTTACCCTACAGGCAAATGAAAGAATGAGTTGGTGTTGGAGGATTTATATCATAGAATTAAAGTACTTAGTACATTAAGAAAATAATAAGTAAAATAACAAGAATGTATTCTGACTATCAGTGATAAGTAACACGAAATTAGAATACAAAATGGAATTACGAACAGTTCGTTAACAGATTGTTTCGGACGGATGCACTGTTCGTGCGGATGGGCGATCCGTGCGGATGAGCCATCCGTACGAATGGACTGTTGTTGATCAGATTTCTGTTTTGAGCTTTTTAACTATTTAACAGTTATGCTCGAGGATTCTGTTGAGTCTGTTAATTACAACATACATATATTAATAGTCTATTAATAGCATAAGTCTCATAGAAGTCATGCATGGAGGTTGTTGAACCTCATTATATAACACCAAAGCATAAATCAGTAAAACTGATCGGTTGGTCACTTTTACAGAAGGAAATATAGAATATAAACACTATTATCTACGTTCCAGAGTTAATCATATTAAGCATGGTTGTAAAACAATGTTTCTAAGGCCGAGTACTCCCCGAGTAGTCACTACAAGGCAGGCTGCCGAGGCGACTTTCTTTGACTTCGCCTAATTACTCGAAATCGGTCAAACGCGGTCAACCTTGGCCAGAATTGGATCTAGTAGGTCAACTCGGGCCTAGTTTGACTTAAATAATAATATAACATAATTTCTATGCATATCATATTAAAGAATGAATATCATTTTCACGTATTTTGTTATAAATATTAGTAAATTTGTGTTATTTGACATATATTTAATCTCCAAAAAGTAATTTCTTTATAATTTAACATGTCCGAGTACTCCCCGAGTACTCTCCACGTAGACCGAGTACTCTCAACTCCCCGGTCGACCGACTAGGGAGCGCCTAGCGACTTTTGCAACCATGATATTAAGTATAGCAATCTGGAAGTCAATTGATGTTTGGAAACGTCAGAACTGCTGAATAGTGCATTCGCATAGATGTGGAAAGCCAGGTTCATGCAGATGGAGGTGTCCATTTGTACGGATCGACTGTTGGTTCGTGTGGATGGAGCTGTTCTTGGTAAATCAGCTCGGTTTTGCTTGAACTGACCCTCTATTCGACTGAAATCAGCCCCACTACGAATCCACAGCTATTTTCTCAGCTTGTGAGCTCGGTGGAACTTGGTTTCAGTTATGTTTGAATCTGAAAGTTTGTAGAACAAGGTTTTGAAAAGAGATTAACTTCACTCTTAGCTTGGTCCTTAATAGTTGGGAGTTTAATACAGATTGCTTGTGCAAATCTGTGAAACCAAGTGTAAGGGAATGAAGAATCTTGTTAAATCTTTGTAAACACGAAAGAAAGGAGTAGAAATGCATGAAGACTAGAGGATTAACACTCACTTAGAGTGTCTGATGTGAGCTTCCAATGATTCCGAACAGCAGGAAATTGAGAGAGTAAAGTGAGTGTGGAAGGTTGCAAGTGAGGGAGAAGCCTTGTATTTATAGAGCAAAATTAGGGTTTAGGGTGAATGGGCTTTATTTACGGATGGGCTTATCTGCGGATGGGCTTTGTGTAACACTCTACTCGTTTTCATAATATTTTATTATAAAACAAGGTCTTAATATACCAAAACCTTGACTTTTATATCAACATAAGGAAAATTTAACCAAGTTAACATCTAGGACAAGTACTACTAGTTTAAGAATCCCAAAACAAAGGAACAAGTGTTTAAGTGTTAACTACATAGACATTAATTTGAACATATTTAAGTAATCGCGGAAGCTTCAAAATATCATGTTCGGTTCTTGAAATTTGCTTGATCGCCATCCGGATTAGGTCCATCGTCACCTATGGTCAAAACCACACAAAAGATTAGTTTTGACACCTTAAATATAAGTCCGGTTAAGTTCCATACCCAAAAATATACAAAAACAACAAAATCCAATCACCCTGGACGGTCGCGTCGCGCCACGAGGGCCACCCAAGGTGGTCGCATGACGCCACCACCCGTCGCGTCGCGCGACGGGTTTCATGCTCGGCCGTGGCGTAGCACCACGGCATGATTTCGACAGAATGTTGTTGCTGATTGCTGTATATCAGTTCAGCATCACTAAATTCCAATTATAAACTTTAAACTATCATAACTTTTGACTCGTAAGTCCGTTTTAGGTGATTCTTTTTCCTATGCGTCTGTAATCTCGTTACCGACGTGCCTATTATAATTACCTTACCAAAAATTTGGCTTACGGACTGAATGACTAAAATCACTAAGCATTTATTCGACCCGTTAAAGTTACACTTATATTTCTATCTTTTCAATAGTAAACATAAAGCGCTTTTCACCCAACTTTCGGTGCTTATTATCACCGGCATTTCATTATCCATCTTATGGCTTCATGCTCGTATGAATGTAACCGCCTATGTTAACTATTAAATGACTTTGACGCTACCAATACACCATTATTCAACCCGTTTGGCTCATCTACGGAATCCTCCATTATGATGACTACCAACGAGTTCTAACCAATTGTTGACCTATTATTCCATATAGCGAACATTGTCGCTTCAATCAACACAACCTTTATTCTTCAACTCAACTACACATATGCTAATTATCAAAATTTACCCAATGTAACGAATCAAGTTACATACCTTTAGAGCACGCCCTTCAAACGCAAATCGCCACCGGCTTGTCCACTCGACGCTCCGGTATCTTTTCCTATAGAGTTCCATCACGACGCGTTTAGAACTCTTTTCAATCATATATTCTTGTAATTCCGATGGTGCAAGTCGGTATGGTGCTTTTGCTACGGGTTTCGATGCTCCGGTAATTCCGAACTCTACCTCCCGCTCGGGCGGCATTCCCGGTAAATCATCCGAAAATACATCTTCAAAGTCACGTACCACGGGTACGTCTCCAATCTTCGGTAATTCTTTCCCGGGCTCATTCGCGTATATCATAAATGCTTTACATCCATGCCTCATGAGCTTGTGAGCTTTCATCATCGAGCATACTATAGGATTGCCTCCCTTTTCCCCATAGATTGTAACGTGTTTTCCGCTCGGAGATGTTAGCTTTATCTCCATACAGAAACACACGACCTTTGCGTGGTGTCGAGATAGCCAATCCATCCCTACAACCACTTGAAACTCCCCCATAGACATCGGGATTAGATCTATCAAGTATTCCTCATCATCGATACTTAACTTGCAGCTTTGACAGACATCACATACTATAAAACTATTGTTATCTCCTATTTCAACCTCTAAAGGAATAGGTAATTTTGTCAATACAAATGAAGGATGTCGAATAAATCCATGTGAAATAAAGGATTTATTCGCACCCATATCAAATAACACACGTGCGGGGATCGAGTTTATTGCGAATATACCTGAGACCACATCGGGTTCTGTCTTTGCTTCAACTGCTGTAAGTTGTAAGGACCTAGCCTTCGCCTTTGGAGCTTCCGTTGGAGACTCTTTAGTGTCTCTCTTTCCAACCAAATCTAGGCATTCGGACTTTTTGTTGCCGGGCTGATAACATTTGTAGCAAACCGAGACTTTACCCGGGCATAGAGACGCCGTGTGCCCCGTTTTACCACATATGGGGCACGGTTTGTCTTTGAAACGGCACTCTCCCTTGTGCCCTTTTCCACACACTTTACAACTTGGCGACCCGCCGTTAGCATTAGGGGTGAGCAAGTTTAGGTCCGGACCGAAAATAACCAAGAACCGAACCGAAAATATACCTAACCCGACCCGAACCCAAGTACCTAGGTATTTAGATCGGTTCCAATTTTCATATAAAATAGGGTCGGGTCGGGTCGGGTCGGGTCGGTTCTCGGTTCTCGGTTCTTTTCATGGTGAAACCCGACTTAAACCTGTGGACCAGAACCGACCCTATATTTAGGGTAGTGAATCGGTTCTGTATTTTATGTTTGATCGGTTCTCGGGTCGGGTCGGGTAATGGTCGGGTCGGGTCGGGTTTTACCTTTTGCTCACCCCTATTTAGCATCCACTTTCTTTCCCGATTCCACAGTTCGAGCTTTCTTTGTATGGCTTGGATTCACATCCTGTGCCCTTCTCTCACCCCTTTCAACTTGTTTCTTCAACTCTATTTCCCGCTCTCGGGCGGTGTTGATAATTTCTGTGAGGGTTTCATACTTTGAGGGAGTCATGAACTCCCGGTATTCAGCACTCAGCATGTTGTAATAGTAGTATATCTTCTGCTCTTCAGTGGTGACTAACTCGTCACAGAATCTCAGCTTATCCATAAAGATGCCCGTGATCTTATCGATTGTTTCACCCTTTTGTCTTAGTTGGATGAATTCTTCCTTGATCCTGTTAATAACCACTTTGGGACTATGGTGTTTAAGGAACGGCACTTTAAACTCATCCCAAGTCATGACCCTCGCCGCTTCGGCTCCTATCTCCTTCTTTTTATTGTCCCACCAATCCTTTGTTTGACCTCTTAATTGACCCGTTCCGTAAGCAACAAAATCACTCACGTCACAATGGGTCCTTTCAAACACCCCTTCGACGTCACTTAGCCATCTTTGGCAAATTATCGGGTCAACCTCCCCGTTGTAGATTGGCGGTTTACAAGCCATAAATGCTTTGTACGAACATCCTTTGCGTTCTCCCGATTTCTCTTCCATAAGGTTGACACTATCTTCCAACCTTTTGACTCGTTCCTCGACTAATGATAATACCGTGTTTTAAATTTTGTCTATGAACCCGGATAGACTACCCTCAATTGCCTTTCCCACTTCTTCGGCAATTAACTCTTTCATTTGTTCGGTGCTTGTCGGCACCAGATCATCATCGTTTCCTTCCGACATCTTGAAACTGAAATGTTTATATCAATTATTAAACATCTCATTTATAACATAACTTTATTTGCTTTGGTTTAGCCAAGTTTGTAACTTGCTTTAACCGTTCGCCTTAAGTGCACTTTCCGGGTTTGAGTGCGTTAACACGCTCTTCCCTTGCACATTGATTTACATCTTGTTTCTTACATAAGATAAAATCTACTAACATAAATAATTAATTCTTACCGGACGATCAATCAAGCTTGAACCGAACACTTTGTTGACAACCTTAAGCTCTGATTACCAACTTGTAACACTCTACTCGTTTTCATAATATTTTATTATAAAACAAGGTCTAAATATACCAAAACCTTGACTTTTTTATCAACAAAAGGAAAATTTAATCAAGTTAACATCTAGGACAAGTACTACTATGTCACACCCCGATTTCCACGTGTCACCGGTGGGCCCGGTGGGGAGCATCGTGACGTGGTTGGCAACATAATAGTCAAACAACACAATTATATAAATGCACAGCGGAAGCAAAATATAAATATATTACATTTCGAATAAAAAGTAATATCCAAGTATAACAACGGAAAGTAAAGGATCCACAGGCGGATCAATATAAACAGAAATTATTGTTCAACAGACTTTAACATCTAGAGCTTGCGAGACTTGAGTAGTGATGCCTGGAGTAGCCAGCCTATTTCGTCTAGTACCTGCACTTAGCCTTTTTGGAAAATACGTCAGTTTACACTGGTAAATACAACTCAACTGACTCATTTTGAAAAGAGTTTGTAAATTGATTTGAATGCACTTCGGCACAAAATATCTTTATAACTTGGGACAATTATTTGTATATAATCTTGTATACAGTTTTACTTATTTGCCGTCCATTAGCACCGGTTAGAAGAGCAGTTTTAAGTTAACTGACACGCCACAGGTATAGTGCCCACAAGGTTGATTCCTTTAGTGGATTACCAGTTTTTACATAATGCATATGTCAGGTGTACGCCTACACCCCGTGCTTAGGTCGTGGCCATTTCGTAAAATGATGCCAAGGATATCCGGGACATGGTCATTTAACCCCAAGGGCCATACATCAAATAATACAGAATAAAGCGGGTTATGTAAATACATTAATCACAATCCGATTTAAATGACTACATACCCGACCAAGCGGTACTTTTATAGTACCGTATCCCAAGCCCGTATAGGGAAAATAAGTTAAGAGTATTTACCTGAGCAAAGTATCAATCAATTACAGCAAATGCAAGTACTTTTACTGGGCTCCTAATCTGGAACGAAGGTTTATAATAACCTATTAGATTTCTAACGGGTCCTTAATTAAGCCTTAGCTTAGACCGGTTAGTTTCAATGATACGGTTCGTACGCACTATTAAGCGAAGACCGGATAGAATGTGATTTAGACCCGACAAGTTCGGAGACTTGCTTAATATGGGTATTTCATACACACTCTGGATTTTTAGATAAACCGATAAGGTTTGACCCGTTTCGGCTAATTTATGTAAACTAGTTACATAAAGCGAACCGAACGCGTAATAAGCGTAACGGGTATACATATGAGCCATTTACAGGTTTCCTAAGTTAATATGCTTCATATATGTTGTGACATCAGTAAGATGCCTTTTATTATGCCCGAAACGAATTTAAACACAAACTATGCCACGTAGGGGTAGTTTGGTCATTTACAAGGTTATAAAAGAGTTTAAGTATTAAACTGAGTTATAGGTCTGATATAATCAGAAAAAATACTTAGTTGGATAAGTTATAACAGTAGGTTATTGTATATATGTGAAATTTAACAATTATAACCAAACTATGCACCGTATGGGCATTTTGGTAATTTCACATAAGCCGAAAAGCTCAAAACTGAAGTCTGAGTTTAAGGACTTTTGCTTACTATTAAAATATTATAATTTACCTCAAATATCAGTAGGTATCAACCCTTGTATGTTTAAAATAGTTTTAGTACATACTTTGCGTTAAAAACGCTTAAAAAGGCGATTATAGGCCATTTCCGGGTTTGATACATAAGTCTGATATTTTTATATTTCCAGAAGGCTTAAATTAATTTATTTATCATATGTGATCAGTAGCAAAAGGTTTGGAGTCGTTTAGATATATAAAACTCATTTTATGGCCCGTAAGGGCAAAACCGACAAGTACCGGATTAAGCCTACGACTATGAGTTATGCTCATCCTAAAATTAATTAAAAATATTTAAAAATCCCAAAATAATATATTACATCATTGGGTAAAGAGTTTGGTATCAAAAAGTATGTTTAAGTAGGCTATATGCTAAATACGCCGTTTAATTAACACAAAGCTTCAATTTTACGCTAACGAGCATAACTCTTAACCTACACCTCAAACTGATGTCAAATTTTGTATGCAAGTTTATATATCAGTAATTAAGGTTTTTACTCTTTTACATTTCCAAAAATCACATTTTAAAGTGAAAAGGGCATAATGGTCAACATATGAGCAATTAACGGAATCATGCATATTAACTGGATAACTAATGATCCGAGGTGTATAATCACAGAGGGTTATACTAGCATGTAACCTGGTCCAAATAAATCTCTAAGGCATTTCTAAAACATACCATAACGGGTCAGAACTGAAAGTCAAAGTATAAGTCAAACTATGCGACTTTCGGTTCCGAACCGGGTCTAAACAGGAAATTGTCGGGTTGAACATGTTTAGACATGTCCTTACACTAATTACCAAGTTATATAAATGATCAAACAGGTTGTAAGTGTTCTACATAATTACGCTAATTATGCATAAATTGTAATTTATACATTCTGTTGACTTTTTAAATACAAGTTTGACCCGACATTTGACCTAGTTAGAGTAGGAATCGGGGGGAACCCTTTTAAGGGCTTATTACCCACATAATTACCAACTTATAACTACTTTTGATTCGACTAATCACTGGACCATTAGTGATTAATCTTAAAGTCAACCGTTAATTACGACGGTTTGACTTTTAAGCTAAAACTAAGCTAAAACTTAATTAAGAAAGGTCAAGTATACTTACAAGAGTCCTATGCACGAATTATGATCACTTGAGCCTGCTTGGGAGCTCCAGAATTGATCAGGAATGCAAGAAAAGGTGTATGGAACTTGGTTGCAACTTTGGTCCTTTATATAGTGTTTAATCCACCACAAAATGTTGACAACTCAAGCTACAACTGACCACAACTCATCAACACATGTCCCTAAGGTTCTAGGAGGCACTTAGGGGTCGCACATGAAGTGAAACATCCATTTTGGGTCGAGTTTTCGCGTATACAGGCTGCTGCCTTCATATTCTGTTACTGGGCATCTGACGCGGCCCGCGTAAAGGTTAAGCATCCTTTACGCGGCCCGCATGAGCCTAAAAATCAGATTTTTTTCATTTTCTTGTTTTTGCAACTTGTCCTTTGGCTTCACGAAAGGTCAACTAAGCTTATATATTGCAATTTGACCCCTTAGTATTTACCTACAAGGGCTTTAAGACTTGTACCCACTTTGCCAAGTCCCTGGACACTTCCGGTTAACCCGAAAAGTCATAACTTTCAATGTTAACACTTTAACCCCTCGCACACGAATTTGATCATAACTTTCTCATACGATTTCGAAACTTTATGAAATTTATATCGCGCATTCTAGTGAGCATAATTAACAATTACAAAGCTTCGGGTTCGTCAAAAGGTCACTCAGAGGTATAATTTAAACATGTTGACACATTTAACCCCTGTAGTTTGTAATCTCTCACTTTTAGCTTCGCATGATCCATGATTCATTCGTGTGATGTTATAAACATCATGTAGGGTTATTATGAAGTATATTTATTCACTGTTGACATTTAGAACCCGTATATTCACATACTTTCCATGTTTTTCAACTTTAGTCCTTTTATATCATTCTTTCACACGTTCAAACATATGACACGTGTCTACACATTATAGGACGTGAATTTTCGAGGTGTTACATCCTCACCCCCTTAAAATAAATCTCGACCCGAGATTTACTGAAACAAATAAGGGTACTTTTCTTTCATCGTGGATTCAACCTCCCACGTGTATTCGGGTCCTCTACGGGCATCCCATTTGACCTTTACAATAGGCACATGCTTCCTTCGAAGCTTCTTAACCTGTCGATCTTCAATCGACAAAGGTTTTTCCACAAATTTTAAGCTCTCATCTATTTGCACATCTGTATGCGGTATTACCAGTGATTCATCAGCGAAGCACTTCTTCAGATTGCAGATGTGGAACACATTGTGAATTCCACTGAGCTCTTCCGGTAAGTTTAACTTATAGGCAACTAACCCGACACGTTCGATAACCTCGAAAGGTCCTATGTATCTCGGGCTTAGCTTGCCTTTCTTACCAAATCGCATCACCCCCTTCCAGGGTGATACTTTAAGCAACACTTTATCACCTACTTCGAAGTGAAAAGCTTTACGCTTCGGATCTGCGTAGCTCTTCTGCCTATCTCGGGCAGCTTTGAGACGGTCACGAATCTGGACAATCTTGTCCGTCGTTTTAAAGACTATCTCTGGTCTTGATAATTGGACATCTCCAACTTCCGCCCAACAAACGGGCGATCTACACTTTTTATCGTATAATGCCTCGAATGGCGCAGCCTTAATGCTGGTATGGTAGCTATTGTTGTAGGAGAATTCGATTAACGGTAGGTTCTTGTCCCAACTACCACCCAAATCGATCGCACATGCACGTAGCATTTCTTCCAACGTTTGAATAGTACGCTCACTCTGACCGTCAGTCTGAGGATGATAAGCCGTACTAAAACTCAAACGTGTGCCCAAAGATTTCTGGAAACTCTTCCAAAAATGAGACGTGTATCTAGTATCTAGGTCAGAGATAATAGACACATGTATGCCATGTAAGGCTACAATCTTATCAACGTATAACTGGGCTAACATGTCGGAGCTATAAGTCTCCTTGATGGGTAAGAAATGTGCTGACTTAGTCAGTCTATCAACTATAACCCATATTGTATCATTTCCTTTCCTTGTCTTGGGTAACTTGGTAATAAAATCCATAGTTACCATTTCCCACTTCTAAGTAGGAAGTTCAGGCTGTTGTAGCAAACCTGACGGTTTCTGATGCTCGGCTTTGACTTGCGCACATGTCAAGCATTTAGCTACATAGGTGGCTACAGACTTCTTCAAGCCTATCCACCAATAATTTTCCCTTAGATCCTGGTACATCTTATCAGCTCCAGGGTGAACAGAGTATTTGGAATTATGGGCTTCCTGGAGGATGACATCTCGAAGTCCTCCATAAATTGGAACCCATATTCATCCGTTTAATCTTAGAATTCGTCCTTGCTAAGAGTTAACTGCTCCTCAGTTACTCCTAACTTTTCTTTAGGATAGTTAGCTTCCAACACAGCTTCCTTCTGTGCAGCTAACAACCTTTCAATCAAATTGTTCTTTATCTCCATGCGCTTGGCATTGATTCGGATGGGTTTCATCCTTTCCTTTCGACTCAAGGCATCGGCGACTACATTCGCCTTGCCGGGATGGTATCTTATTTCACAATCATAATCATTTAAAGTTTCCATCCAACGGCGTTGCCTCATGTTTAATTCCTTCTGATTAAACAGATGCTGGAGGCTCTTGTGATCAGAATAGATCACACACTTGATTCCATAAAGATAATGCCTCCACAGTTTTAGTGCGAATACAACGGCACCCAACTCCAAGTCGTGGGTGGTGTAATTCTTTTCATGCACCTTTAACTGTCGTGATGCATAGGAAATAACTTTGCCTTTCTGCATAAGCACACACCCCATGCCAGTGTGCGATGCATCGCAGTAAACCACAAAATCTTCTATTCCATCTGGCAATGTCAACACTGGGGCGTTGCTCAACTTTTGTTTCAGAATATCAAAGGATTCTTGCTGCTTAGGGCCCCAAACGAACTTTACTTTCTTCTTGGTCAAGGAAGTTAGAGGTGCAGCAATCCTTGAAAATTTTTCAATGAAACGCCTGTAATATCCTGCCAATCCCAGGAAGCTACGAATCTCTGTAGGCGTCTTTGGTTCTTGCCAGTTCATAACTGCTTCAACCTTAGCGGGATCCACTTGGATACCACGCTCACTAACCACGTGTCCAAGGAATTAGACTTCTCGAAGCCAGAATTCACACTTGGAAAATTTGGCGTAGAGTTTCTCCTGATGCAGGAGTTTGAGAATACAGCGAAGATGCTTCTTATGGTCAGCTTGATTCTTCGAATAGATAAGAATGTCGTTGATGAAGACGATGACGAATTTATCTAAGTACGGCTTGCAAACGCGATTCATGAGATCCATGAACGCGGCTGGTGCATTAGTGAGCCCAAAAGGCATCACTAGGAACTCGTAATGACCATAACGAGACCTAAATGCAGTTTTATGCACGTCTTCATCTCTGACCTTCAGTTGATGGTAACCTGACCTCAAATCAATCTTCGAAATATAACTTGCTCCTTGCAATTGATCGAACAAAACGTTGATCCTAGGCAAAGGATACCTATTCTTGATCGTGACCTTATTAAGTTCACGATAATCGATGCACAGACGCATCGATCCGTCCTTCTTCTTTACAAACAGAACTGGCGCTCCCCAAGGAGATGAACTAGGTTTAATGAAACCTTTAGCTAGCAATTCGTCTAGCTGTGTCCTCAATTCTTTCATCTCTGTGGACGCCAACCTATAAGGTGCTCTAGCAACTGGTGCTGCTCCGGGGATGATATCAATCCTGAATTCCACTTGCCTATCTGGTGGCAAACCAGGTAGTTCTTCCGGAAAAACTTCAGGGAATTCAGAAATGACTGGGATGTCTTCTATCTTCGGTTTAGGCTCATCAATAATCACTTGTGCCATGTAGATGACACAACCCTTCTTTAAACATTTTGAAGCCTTGAGCATAGTCACTTGCTCAGGCAGCCCATACTGGGTATCTCCCCGAATGGTAAGTGATTCACCAGACGGAGTCTTTATCACCACTTGCTTTCTGTTGCAGACGATTTGGGCCTGGTTACGAGATAACCAGTCCATACCCAGTACTATGTCAAAACCGGCCAATTTAAAAGGAAGTAGAGATAGAGGAAAAGAGTGGTTCTTAATGGATATCACACATCCATCTAACACAGTGGAGACGGTTTCTATGGTGCCATCTGCTAACTCTACCTCATAATTTATACTCAAGGTTTTGACAGGTAAATTCAGCAATTTGCAAAATTTATGATCTACGAAAGACTTATCAGCGCCTGAATCAAAAAGTACTCTAGCATAGACGTCATTTACAAGGAAGGTACCTGTAATCACATTGTCATCTAGAATCGCTTCTTTGGCGTCCAATCGAAAGACTCTAGCATTTGTCTTCTTGACCTCTTCAGGCTTCTTGTCATACTTAGGGCAGTTGGTTTTGATATGCCCTTTCTCATTGCAGTTGTAGCATGTGGCATCTTTTATCTTCTTGCACTCTATCGACGTGTGCTCTCTAGACTTGCATATTCCACATGTAGGTGCTCCTGAATTAGAATTGGACTCAAGTCTGCACTTTCCAAAGTGGCGTTTCTGGTAAGTCGTGCACTTTGGCTTTTCCTCTGTTCGCTGACTGTTCCTTCCAGGCCCATACTTCTTAGAATCAGTGCTTCCCTTGTGCTTCTTCTCTGACCCTCGTGAGTTATCATCCTCACGCTTCCTCTTACTTTCTTCAGATTTCTTTAGCGATCTCAACCTGACCGCATCTAAAGTAAGGGACATCAGCTGCTGACCTAAATGTAGCAGGTCTTGAAGCCTTAACACTGGCTTTGATTTCTGGGGCTAAACCCCCAATGAAGCGATGGGCTCTGGTGTTACAAGGTAAGGAACCAGTCTGGACAGGGTATTGAAACTGGTGAAGTAAGCTTGACAATCTAAGTTTATCATCACCAATGATAAGAAATCCGATTCAATTCTTTCGACCTCATGTTGAGGGCAGTAGTTTTCCATAATGAGGGTAACAAACTGCTCCCATGACATGTTGTAGAGCGGGATCTTCCCAGCAGCTTGAATGAGAGACCTCCACCATGCCAGTGCCTCTCCTTTGAACGATTGGGATACATACTTTACTACATCCCTTTCAGCACAACCGCTGATGTCCACCACCGTGTCCATTTCATCCAGCCAGGTCATACAATCTACTGCCCCTTTCTCCCCAGTGAAATCTCGGGGTTTACAGGACACAAAGTACTTATAGGTACAAGACTTGGTACGTGGTTCATTATCGAACGCTATCTTCTTGGATGGAACACTGTGTTCATTTGATGAATGACGATCGTCATCCTTCTTTGGCTCCTCTTTCTTAGAGGGCGGCTTGTTATGAGGCTCTGAATGAGTTTTAGGGATATATTTAGAATGGGGTACAGATGAGGCTTTACTATTAGTTCCGCTGTACTCCCTGAATTGCTCCTCTACAGCTTTAGATACAGTTGTATCAATCAGTGAACGAAGCTCTCCTTTGGTTATATTAATCCTATCATTATCATCATGGTTTTCCAAAGGATGACTGTTTATCTCGTCAGAGTCAGCCATGTAGTCTTAGTTGCTACAAAAAGAAAATAAGGGCAAGGTTTATTTAGAAGCCCTTACAGTACTATCGTTCTTAAACGATTTATTAACCATGCTTTTAATACACATTTTAGTTAATTTGTTAAATATAAAAATTGTTCAGGATCTTTATCATAATCCTAAATTATAAGTTAATAATAGCACAAAAGGCCTAGTCACGTAGACAAGTTTAATTTATAAGTCATGATTTCAGAGAATCAAGGCATTAAGGTTTGAATCAAAGTTCATTACCTTTTTCTTGACAGGGAGTTGTAGGCTACCACTGTTTTTAGTCTCAGAGGACGTTAATCATAGCCCGTGGGCACTTCATCCATAAGGGATGATTATATAAATAAGGGGATTTAGAATAACCCAATTAAAAAATGACTTATGTGATTTTCATCGTATCACACTTTGTCAAGCATGTTAATATGCTTTCATATGTTTAACAAAAATTTGAATCTCTTAAATAAGTTTTACCATCTTGGCCATGTCCATAATGACATTTAGGCTAGGTTTTACTCTTTAGATTCTTTTTAATAATTAACGCAGAACAAGTTCTAAATTGAAACGTTAACAAGGATCTGAATCTAATTGTGGAACTACCGTCTTGGCCCTGCCTTAATATGACACATGAGTTAGGTCTTGTCCTTTTTAGATTTTGCCATTTTATTATAATGGTAGATCTTATAATATAGGAATGATATTTTAAACATAATCGTTCCTTTAAAATTTAAACAAATATATGTTTGCCCGAAACGGGACTTCTTAAAAATGACTTGCCCATGCAAGGGCTAATCAGAAAAATAACAAAGGAAGTAATTAAAAGACAATGAAACGAATTGGAATTTGTCCTGTGTTATTGTCTAGACTCAAGAATGTGCAATTGTGTAACTGAGATTAAACACAAAAGGCTAGTGTTTAATTCACTCAGTGTTGGCTCTGATACCAACCTGTCACACCCCGATTTCCACGTGTCACCGGTGGGCCCGGTGAGGAGTATCGTGACGTGGTTGGCAACATAATAGTCAAACAACACAATTATATAAATGCACATCGGAAGCAAAAGATAAATATATTACATTCCGAATAAAAAGTAATATCCAAGTATTACAACGGAAAGTAAAGGATCCACAGGCGGATCAATATAAACAGAAATTATTATTCAACAGACTTTGACATCTAGAGCTTGCGAGACTTGAGTAGTGATGCCTGGAGTAGCCAGCCTATTTCGTCTAGTACCTGCACTTAGCCTTTTTGGAAAATACGTCAGTTTACACTGGTAAATACAACTCAACTGACTCATTTTGAAAAGAGTTTGTAAATTGATTTGAATGCACTTCGGCACAAAATATCTTTATAACTTGGGACAATTATTTGTATATAATCTTGTATACAGTTTTACTTATTTGCCGTCCATTAGCACCGGTTAGAAGAGACGGTTTAAGTTAACTGACACGCCACAGGTATAGTGCCCACAAGGTTGATTCCTTTAGTGGATTACCAGTTTTTACATAATGCATCTGTCAGGTGTACGCCTACACCCCGTGCTTAGGTCGTGGCCATTTCGTAAAATGATGCCAAGGATATCCGGGACATGGTCATTTAACCCCCAAGGGCCATACATCAAATAATACAGAATAAAGCGGGTTATGTAAATACATTAATCACAATCCGATTTAAATGACTATATACCCGACCAAGCGGTACTTTTATAGTACCGTATCCCCTATATAGGGAAAATAAGTTAAGAGTATTTACCTGAGCAAAGTATCAATCAATTACAGCAAATGCAAGTACTTTTACTGGGCTCCTAATCTGGAACGAAGGTTTATAATAACCTATTAGATTTCTAACGGGTCCTTAATTAAGCCTTAGCTTAGACCGGTTAGTTTCAATGATACGGTTCGTACGCACTATTAAGCGAAGACCGGATAGAATGTGATTTAGACCCGACAAGTTCGGAGACTTGCTTAATATGGGTATTTTGTCACACCCCGAATTTCCACGTGTCACCGGTGGGCCCGGTGGGGAGTATAGTGACGTAGTTGATATCATCATAGTCAAACAACACCATATTTAAATGCACAGCGGAAGCAAAAGATAAATATATTACAAACCGATATAAAGTAATATCAAGTATTACAAACGGAATGTAAAGGATCCACAGGCGGATCATAAAAAAAATGAATCATTTGTTCAACAGACTTTAAGGCATCCAAGCTTGCGAGACTTATTGTGAACGCTAGAAGACAGCCAGCCTATTACGAGTAGTACCTGCACTTAACCTTTTGGAAAATACGTCAGTTTACACTGGTAAATACAATTTAACTGACTCATTTTAAAAAAAAATGAAAATTGATTTGAATGCACGTGGCACAAAACATTTTATAACTTGGGATAATTATATAATATTATAATCTTGTGAACGAATTACATGTTACTTGTGCGTTCAGTAGCCCGGATCTTGTCCGGGTTAAAGATCAATAGACCCACCACAATATAGAGTTATGCACTGACAGATGTACGCCTACACCCCGTGCTCAGGTCGTGCTCGTAAGATGATGCCGAGGATATCCGGGACATGGTCATTAACCCCCCAAAGGCTTTAAGTGAACAAGACTGTTTAAACGAGCCGATCAAATTATTCAATTAACCACCCAAAGATGTAAGATTTGATGCTCGATCAAGTGGTATTTTATATACCATAACCCAAGCCCGTATAGGGAAAATAAGTTAAATTTATTTACCTGAGCTAAATATAAATTCAATCCCAGCCGTATTCCACCAAGCAAGTACAGATAGCTTTTACTGGGCTCCTAAATCTGGAACGAAGGTTTTTAATAACCTATTAGATTCCTAACGGGTCTTTAATTAAGCCTAAGCTTAGACCGGTTAACTTTAAGGACGATACGGTTCAAACGCACGATTAAGCGAAGACCGGATAGAATGTGATTTAGACCCGACAAGTCTGAAGACTTGTATATTATGGGTATACTAAATACACTCTGGATTTTGAGACAAAGTTGATAATGTTTGACCCGTTTCGGTCAATTTATGCAAACTAGTTACATAAACCGAACCGGACGCGAAAAGGGCGTTACGGGTAACCATGAGAGTCACATGCAAGTTCCCTGATTTAATATGCCTTAATTATGTTATAATATCAGTAAGATATTTTCTATTATGCCCTAAACGGATATAAACTCAAATTAAGCCTCATAAGGGCATTTTGGTCATTTAAAAGATTATTAGAAGAGTTTATTTGTAATCTGAGCTATAGGTCTGATTTATACAATAAATACACTTAATCTAACATGTTATAACAGTAGGTTATGACCCATATGTGAAATTTATCATTTAAAACCAAACTATACACTCTAGGGGTATTTTGGTAATTTCACTTAGGCTTAAAAAGGTCAAAACTGGAAACCTGAGTTTAAAAACTTATACTTACTTTTATTATATAAAAATATACTAAAAACATCAGTAGGTATCAACCTTATATGTTTAATATGGGTATAGTACATACTATGCGTTAAAAACGCTTAAAAAGGCGATTTAGAGCCGTTTCCGGGTTTTTAAAAGAAAGCTGATATTTTTATATTTCCAGAATGCTCAAAATATTTTATTTAACAAATAAAATCAGTAGAAAAAGGTTTGGGGTCAAAAGGATTTGTAAAACTCATTTTATGGCATAAAAGGGCAAAATCGGTATTAACCGAATTAAACTTAGAGACCTATGTTATGCTCAGCCAAAAATTAAATAAAAATATTTAAAAATCCCAAAATATTATATTATAACAGTGGGTAAAAAGTTTGATATTAAAAAGTGGGTTTAAATAGGTTATTTGCTAATTACGCCATTTAATTAACAAAAGGCTTTCAAATTACGATAATGAGCATAACTCTTAATCTAGACCTCAAACTGATATCAAATTTTAGGTGCAAGTTTATAAATCAGTAACAAATGTTTCTACTCTTTCACTTTTTCAAAAATCACATTTTATAGTCAAAAGGGTATAATAGTCATATTTAAGCATAAATCGGGAACATGCATATGAATCGGATAGGTATTGAACCAAGTTGTACAATCTCAGAGAGTTATACATATATGAAACCTGGTCCAAAATAAGCTCTAAGGCAGATCTCAAACATGCATGAACGGATCAGAACTGATAGTCAAAGCAAAAGTCAAAATATGCGACTTTCGGGTCCGATCCGGGTTTAAACTGAAAATTGTCGAGTTGAACATGTTGAGACATTTTCTTACATTAATTACCATGTTATTTTAATGATCAAACAGGTTGCATGTACCCTACATTGCTAATTAAGCTTAAACTTGCAAATAATCATTCTGTTGACTTTTTAAAGTATGCTTTGACTCGACAATTAGCATAGTTAGAGTGGGAATCTGAAAATACCCTTTTAAGGGTTTGTTACCCACATAAATACCAACTTGTAAGTACTTTCAATTTGAGAAAAGACTGAGCAAATTTCGTTTAAACTCAAAGTCAAACTTAAATTACGATAGTTTGACTTTTGCTTAATTAACTAAGCTAGAACGAATTAGAAAGGATTAGGAGTACTTACAAGGGCCCTAAATAGGATTAGAGATCACTAGAAAGTCTGAGGTTGATCAGAGGAGCTCCAGAATTGAGAATGCAAGTGAAAAACAAATGAACTCCTCACCTATTTATACTTTTCAGGACCTCACTAGATCGCGACAAGTGTCGGGACATGTAATCAGATTTGGACATGTGTAAAACCATTTTTGAAACCTATGGGCTGCCCCTAGAGTCGATTTTGAGAGATAGAAACCAGTATTGAACAACATCCAGCAAATAGCAGGCTGTTTTCAGCTGTTTTCCACGTTTGAGCAGGTCTCGCGGCCCGCGTAGGGGACCCCTGGGGTCTTCGCGGCCCGCCTGACAGTTCATAACAGCAACCAGCTTTCATATATTGGCAGAAATGGTCCCTGTGAGTCTTTAAGGTCATTTAAGGCACGTTTAAGGCCCGTTAACCTCAATTTAAGGCTCCATCATGAAGTTTAAACATAGGGGACATGAAACATGTTCAAAAACATGTCGGTTCATTTGGCCGTACGGTCACGATGTTTGTCTATTTACGACGAACCACGAACGGACGCTAAAAACGAACCAAACGACGCGACGAAAGGAATTTTATCAAGGCGATCACTAAAATAAAATATTTTAGTGCTTACATAAATTTTTGGGTGTCCAAAGATAATCAGAATGTGAGATATGCGCGAAGATGCAAACTTGTGCACTTTTTGACACTTTTAGTCCCTGCATGACATAAAAGTTTATTTTTGCGCACCGAACACCTCTAAGCCCATATCTAAGCTATAAAAAGGATATTTAGGGCATGCTTAACTTAGGTTCATCTTCCGGAAGGTCCGTTATCCTACGAATCGACATACTTTTGCAGTTTGACGCAATTAGTCCTTTAATTGCGCATTGTAGCGCGAAATGCCGTTTAATGTTATCCAAGCCTTCCATGGCCCATATTTATCCTTCCCAAGCATATACTTAAGTATTAATACACTCTCGTTCGCTTAGATGGTCACCGAAAGGCGTAGATTCAAAAGTTGACGCTTTAGGCCCCTCTATTGCGCAAACTTGCACATCTCATCATTTATTAGCATTGAAGCCTCATCTAATCCATATTAGGAATTCTTGGAAGTATTATTAACACCACGATGCTTCGGGTTCACTAAAAGGTCATTCAGAGATATAATTAAACATATTGACACTTTTAGTCCCTCTAACTTGCAAAGTTGCGCGTAACTTTACTTATAGGCATAAAAACCTTAGATGGCCATTATTTGGCATTCCCGAGAGTATAATTAAATATTATTAAGCTCCCGGTTTGTTAGAAGGTCACTCAGAGGTAAGAATTAACATGTTGACGCTTTTAACCCCTTTATTGCGCAAACTTTCAATTAATTACGCAAACGGCTACACTTATTCATCAAGTGGCACATTTGTGAATATAAACATCATAAGAAACTTATGTTTAGGTATGTTATCACTTCCAGTCCTTTCATAATCAAAGTTTTCGATTTTTCGAAAAAATTAGTCTCTCAATTTCAGTGTTTGACTTCATTAGGGTTTATTATACGTGTCAATACATCATTGGACGTGATTTTTACGAGGTGTTACATATTTCATACACACTCTGGATTTTGAGATAAACCGGTAAGGTTTGACCCGTTTCGGCTAATTTATGTAAACTAGTTACATAAAGCGAACCGAACGCGTAATAAGCGTAACGGGTATACATATGAGCCATTTACAGGTTTCCTAAGTTAATATGCTTCATATATGTTGTGACATCAGTAAGATGCCTTTTATTATGCCCGAAACGAATTTAAACACAAACTATGCCACGTAGGGGTAGTTTGGTCATTTACAAGGTTATAAAAGAGTTTAAGTATTAACCTGAGTTACAGGTCTGATATAATCAGAAAAAATACTTAGTTGGATAAGTTATAACAGTAGGGTATTGTATATATGTGAAATTTATCAATTATAACCAAACTATGCACCGTAGGGGCATTTTGGTAATTTCACATAAGCCGAAAAGCTCAAAACTGAAGTCTGAGTTTAAGGACTTTTGCTTACTGTTAAAATATTATAATTTACCTCAAATAGCAGTAGGTATCAACCCTTGTATGTTTAAAATAGTTTTAGTACATACTTTGCGTTAAAAACGCTTAAAAAGGCGATTATAGGCCATTTCCGGGTTTGATACATAAGTCTGATATTTTTATATTTCCAGAAGGCTTAAAATAATTTATTTATCATATGTGATCTGTAGCAAAAGGTTTGGAGTCATTTAGATATGTAAAACTCATTTTATGGCCCGTAAGGGCAAAACCGACAAGTACCGGATTAAGCCTACGACTATGAGTTATGCTCATCCTAAAATTAATTAAAAATCTTTAAAAATCCCAAAATAATATATTACATCAGTGGGTAAAGAGTTTGGTATCAAAAAGTATGTTTAAGTAGGCTATATGCTAAATACGCCGTTTAATTAACATAAAGCTTCAATTTTACGCTAACGAGCATAACTGTTAACCTACACCTCAAACTGATGTGAAATTTTGTATGCAAGTTTATATATCAGTAATTAAGGTTTCTACTCTTTTACATTTCCAAAAATCACATTTTAAAGTGAAAAGGGCATAATGGTCAACATATGAGCAATTAACGGAATCATGCATATTAACTGGATAACTAATGATCCGAGGTGTATAATCACAGAGGGTTATACTAGCATGTAACCTGGTCCAAATAAAGCTCTAAGGCATTTCTAAAACATACCATAACGGGTCAGAACTGAAAGTCAAAGTATAAGTCAAACTATGCGACTTTCGGTTCCGAACCGGGTCTAAACAGGAAATTGTCAGGTTGAACATGTTTAGACATGTCCTTACACTAATTACCAAGTTATATAAATGATCAAATAGGTTTTAAGTGTTCTACATTGCTAATTATGTATAAATTGTAATTTACACATTATGTTGACTTTTTAAATACAAGTTTGAGCCGACATTTGACCTAGTTAGAGTGGGAATCAGGGGGAACCCTTTTAAGGGCTTATTACCCACATAATTACCAACTTATAACTACTTTTGATTCGACTAATCATTGGACCATTAGTGATTAATCTTAAAGTCAACCGTTAATTACGACGGTTTGACTTTTAAGCTAAAACTAAGCTAAAACTTAATTAAGAAAGGTCAAGTATACTTACAAGAGTCCTATTCACGAATTATGATCACTTGAGCCTGCTTGGCAGCTCCAGGATTGATCAGGAATGCAAGAGAAGGTGTATGGAACTTGGTTGCAACTTTGGTCCTTTATATAGTGTTTAATCCACCACAAAATGTTGACAACTCAAGCTACAACTGACCACAACTCATCAACACATGTCCCTAAGGTTCTAGGAGGCACTTAGGGGTCGCACATGAAGTGAAACATCCGTTTTGGGTCGAGTTTTCGCGTATACAGGCTACTGCCTTCATATTCTGTTACTGGGCATCTGACGCGGCCTGCGTAAAGGTTAAGCATCCTTTACGCGGCCCGCATGAGCCTAAAAATCAGATTTTTTTCATTTTCTTGTTTTTGCAACTTGTTCCTTGGCTTCACGAAAGGTCAACTAAGCTTATATATTGCAATTTGACCCCTTAGTATTTACCTACAAGGGCATTAAGACTTGTACCCACTTTGCCAAGTCCCTGGACACTTCCGGTTAACCCGAAAAGTCATAACTTTCAACGTTAACGCTTTAACCCCTCGCACACGAATTTGATCATAACTTTCTCATACGATATCGAAACTTTATGAAATTTATATCGCGCATTCTATTGAGTATAATTAACAGTTACAAAGCTTCGGGTTCGTCAAAAGGTCACTCAGAGGTATAATTTAAACATGTTGACACATTTAACCCCTGTAGTTTGTAATCTCTCACTTTTAGCTTCGCATGATCCATGATTCATTCGTGTGATGTTATAAACATCATGTAGGGTTATTATGAAGTATATTTATTCACTGTTGACATTTAGAACCCGTATATTCACATACTTTCCATGTTTGTCAACTTTAGTCCTTTTATATCATTCTTTCACACGTTCAAACATATGACACGTGTCTACACATTATAGGACGTGAATTTTCGAGGTGTTACATACTAGTTTAAGAATCCCAAAACAAAGGAACAAGTGTTTAAGTGTTAACTACATAGACATTAATTTGAACATATTTAAGTAATCGCGGAAGCTTCAAAATATCGTGTTCGGTTCTTGAAATTTGCTTGATCGCCATCCGGATTAGGTCCATCGTCACCTATGGTCAAAACCACATAAAAGATTAGTTTTGACACCTTAAATATAAGTCCGGTTAAGTTCCATACCAAAAATTATGCAAAAATAACAAAATCCAATCACCCTGGACGGTCGCGCCGCGCGACGAGGGCCACCCAAGGTGGTCGCGTGACGCCACCACCCGCCGCGTCACGCGACGGGTTTCATGCTCGGCCGTGGCGTTGCACCACGGCATGATTTCGACAGAATGTTGTTGCTGATTGTTGTATATCATTTCAGCATCACTAAATTCCAATTATAAACTTTAAACTATCATAACTTTTGACTCGTAAGTCCGTTTTAGGTGATTCTTTTTCCTATGCGTCTGTAATCTCGTTACCGACGTGCCTATTATAATTACCTTACTGAAAATTTGGCTTACGGACCTAATGACTAAAATCACTAAGCATTTATTCGACCCGTTAAAGTTACACTTATATTTCTATCTTTTCAATAGTAAACATAAAGCGCATTTTACCCAACTTTCGGGGCTTATTATCACTAGCATTTCATTATCCATCTTATGGCTTCATGCTCGTATGATTGTAACCGCCTATGTTAACTATTAAATGACTTTGACGCTACCAATACACCATTATTCAACCCGTTTGGCTCATCTACAGAATCCTCCATTATGATGACTACCAACGAGTTCTAACCAATTCTTGACCTATTATTCCATATAGCGAACATTGTCGCTTCAATCAACACAACCTTTATTCTACAACTCAACTACACATATGCTAATTATCAAAATTTACCCAATGTGACGAATCAAGTTACATACCTTTAGAGCACGCCCTTCAAACGCAAATCGCCACCGGCTTATCCACTCGACGCTCCGGTATCTTTTCCTATAGAGTTCAATCATGACGCGTTTAGAACTCTTTTCAATCATATATCGCATAATTTGCCAAAACATCACAATTACACGTTTTAACTTTAAAATTTCAGGTTCGAGCCTTCTTTAAGGCATTTCTACAAACACTTAAAGGGCAGGATTTTATATCTTTTATATTCAAGTTCATGGCTTGTCGCTTAGCCAAAATTAACATCAATCGAGCTATCACATATAGAATCAAACATCAAATTTTTCAGAAATCAGTTTCTATGAATCAAATTACACTAGAATAGCATTCAAAACCCTAGTGTTCATCAAGTTCTATATAACCCACTAATCACCTACAATGGTGGCCATGGATTTCACTAGAATTTAGCATGATTTCAACATGTACTTGTCTAGGGTTTACTCCTAGACATTTCAATGTTCCTATTTCATCTACAAATCACACATGCATCATCAGATTTCGAATTTCTCTAAATTCATGAGAATTTCAAGTAGAGAGTTTTTACCAATTTTTACATACCTTATTATCTCCTTGCAATGGGGATCACTAATCTATGCTCGGATTTCGTTTTGGACTTGATTTGAACCTTCAAATTGGAGGTTTTGACAAGAACTAGGGTTTTGGGGAGCTTGGGATCGCCCCCTGCTTCTGATCGATTTCCAGCAATAAAACAAAAGTGTGTTTTGAGTTTAATTTTTTTGTTTTATTAATATTAGTTTCCATTTAAACACTTTTGATCCCTCAACTTTCGTTTTTATTTGTTTTAACTCTTTAACTACTCATAAGTCATCATCTAACTAGGTTAATGTCAGTCCTAGTTAGTTTATTTTTTTCTTATTTATTCACCACATAATTGTATTATAAGAATTTGTATTTTCGGGGTGTTACAAGTCCACCCCCCTTAAAAAGGGTTTCGTCCCCGAAACCAGAGTACATACCGAATAGTGTAGGGTAGAGACCATGTAGTGTCCTAACCTTTCCTATGCTCCCACTTGATCGATTTTTTTATTTCGCAAGTGATTAACCTTTCGATCTAAAATCTCCAATGGCCTTACCGCATAATTCAGGCTATCATCCACCTCGATATCATCGTAATGGATATACGCCGTTTCCTCCGCTAGACATTTTCGTAGCTGTGATACATGAAACGTGCCATGTATTCCACTCAACTCTTCCAGTAGCTCGAGGCGATAGGCTAACTTGCCCACCCGCTCAATGATTTTAAATGGCCCAATAAACAAAGGATTACAAGTTTCCATAAAAGGAAAGTACAAAGGACTTGTTAAATAAAGAAAGTTACAAAACGCGAGGCATTACAAAAATAGGCGTTAGATGTGTTATAAGTAATATTCTTTTACATTAGATGCTGATTGTTATAGGTCTCCGGGAAGGAGATGCGTCACTCGAGATTGAATTACATTGTTTCATTTCAAGATTTTTATGGACTCCACTGCACCAGTTGCAAAGACCACCCACAAGCAAGGATGTACACTCCAGTCGATGTCCCTCTCTAAATTTTCAACCTAAACCTTTGGTTAATTTATTATTATAAATATGTAATTAATTTGTTATGTATGCTTATAAATCCAATATTTTTATAAAAGTGATCCAAATTTTGAAAAAAAAAATGATTTAGCGGGTTGCATACATTTAAACGGGTCACAAGTCGCAAATAATTTTAGTTAATTTGTGGTTGCATTTCTTAAAAGACAAAACAAATATAGATATTGTGGCAATCTAATAGTTTGAATAAACTTGCATTCATCAATTCCCTAAAAACGTATTTTAGGAATATCATCAAATTAATTAACATTTACGAATTGCACATGAAGCTGTTCTCCAATTAACATATTGTTTGTTATATCATATGAATAACCAAAAGCAGGCACATCATAAAAACTAAACTGAGAGTATGAACTAAAACTATGAACAGTATTAAGGTGTTTGGTTCGTTGATGAAACACATGATTGAATGTCAAATAAGTAGCACCAATGTTGTAACGAGTAGTTAAACAAGGAATAGAAATTTGTAGCTCCTATAACGATAATGTAATCCAGCAAATCTTTACAATACTATGAGAAAGCAGCCTGCACACTCAATGTAAGTAGTTGACACGCAAATTTTAATGTTCTATAAATGATATTTTCTTATTCGTGTGCTCATTTATTTGTGTGTGAAAATACTTGATAATCTTAATGTTAAATTATTATTTAATTGAGATATGTAAGACTCATGACATAAATATACCACACTAATGCTTGGGAATAAGAAAACAAACATATGTACTATACAATATATCATGAAAGGATTGATAAACTAACCAAAGACAAGTACCATGTTGTAAATTGTCACCGTTGTCGCCGCATTACGTGAGTTTCCTACACACACATAAATAGGTTAATGTACAAAATCAAGGAATATGCATCTATGTCATAATTAAGAACAAATTACTCAACATATGTAAAAGTTATGTGACATATATATATATATATATATAATTATCACAACATTATTTAACATATATTAGTATGTATTACGAACTATATAAATATGTACGCAAAGTAGATATATAACCAATTAAACATAACAGACGAAAACTCCATTCTAGCAGTAGTATGCTTTCACCAACACAGGTTAGCTATCACCCGTCACATACTATACCATAAATTCACATGTCCTCTTGAAAAAGGGGACCTAGGGTTGGGATTTCTTAAAGATATGAACTTGAGCTTACTGTCAAAGTGGTGGTAGCACCTGAAACACGAAAAAGATTCACTTTGGGGAACAACCATCTTGGTAATTTATATGCACGTGTACTCATCCTCATATATTCCGGTTAAGGAAGGTATTTTGGGTATTTGGAACACTATTGTTTAGGTAGGTAAGGAACTTGAAAATTATAACTTAAACATTCAAAGCTTGATAAAAGGTGAAGTAGGAAATGGGAAGGAAGGAAGTACGTTTTTGGTTGGATTGGTGGATGGGGACGGTCTGTTGAAGGATTCCTATCTGGATTAGATATGAATAAACGGGCAACCATTGATGAACGTTTGGCAGAACTGGATTGGAGAGCTACACTGAGTACATAGGATCAAAATGCCCAATTACAACAACTATTAGAACTGAGATAAAGCATTAGGTTGGAAGATCAAGTGGATAGATGGTCATGGGTACCCTCTAGCAATGACTCGTTTTCGATTGCTGCAAATCAAAAATTTTTAGGCAGGTTTGCAGTGCCGCATTATCCCTAGAAATGAGTTAAGTGGGTGCCAAAAAAGGTCAACATCTTCGGGTGGCGTGGTGTCCAAGACCGGATGTCAACAATGGTCGGGTTAAAGAAAATGGGTATGCTTCCGAGCTCACCAACTTGTAAACTTTATGGGGATGAAGATGAAGATGCAGATCATCTATTTACAGGCTGTTATGTAGCATTGTCTTATGGCACAAGGTAAGCTTATGGTGTAAAATCCATCAGATCTATGATTTCAACATGAAAGATTTGTTGGAGTTTTACAACACTGCCACAATGAAAGAATCTAAAAGAAGATATGTACAAACCATAATTTTGGCGACTTGTTGGAGTATATGGAAAGCGAGAAACTAAGGAATTTTTATTGGGAGACGAGTAATATAGATGGGATTTTTGAGATATCCAAGCAACAACTTTCCTATGGATCAAAAGTAGGGCGAAGCGGACAAATCTAGACCGGAGAAAATGGGTGGAATTCGAGTTATAAAGTTAATTTTGTATGTTCTTCTATATGCCAATAGGGTGATTATTTTTTGGTGATTGGCTTAGTAGCTTACTAACCATTGTAATGTACGAATTTTATTGGTGAGGAATAATATTTGCAGTTTGTTGTTCAAAAAAAAATACAAATATAACTTAATTTGAATTAATTAATAAAAATTTGTAACTCGATAAATAGTGTTTTACAGGAAAACTTGCACATTTACTACTAGTAAATTCCTTGTATTTTTACATTCCTTCTGTTAAATGTTGAATAAAACCTAACTTTCCTTTAGTAAATTACAGTTTGATCCTTGGGGGTTTGATTAAATTACAAATTACCTGAGTCACGACTTTTATAGGTTGGGATATTGGCCTCTAATATCCCTACTAGACGTCATTGGCTATTGGCAATCCCACCTTTATTTATTCCCCCTGACAGTCCCGCCTTTCAACTATTTTTCCTCCACCGGTCTCCGGTTAAAACTTAAGGGAGTTAAGCTTTTATCTGAATTACAAACTGACATTTTTGGGCTTTTGATCAGAACGAGGATACGAGTCGAATGATGTAAAACTTACCTTGAAATTGTGCTCCAGAGGGGCAGTGTTGAGGGCGTTATTAAGCCCCTTCACACCCCTATAACGCACATTATGCCTGGTCTAAGAGGTATTTGTTTCATTTACATGCATGCACTTTATAAAATTATGGTTAAACAAATTATGTCATCTAATTGTGATTGTATTTTATGGGTGGAGATACAATAGGGAGTTTATTTGGCTAGGAAGGATAGGAAGTGATCTTGACCATCCATTAAGTTAATCAAGGGCTAAGATTAAATAAGGCAAATTGAAATGAAGAAAAGAGGCGCGTGAGTTTGTTCAAGGGCATTCTAGTCAATCCAAACCAATAGTTTCTCTCTCCTCCAATTCCCCCCAATTTTTTAAACGTTAATAACTCTTTCATACGACATTATTTTTTTATAAAAATTGCACCAAAAAAACGAGCGTTTTTTTATCTTTAAAACGAGTATACTATTGCTATATTTTAAAAAAAAATTAAAACCCAGTTGCGTAAAACGCAATAGAAAAACCACCAGTTACGTAAAACGCAATGAAAAAAAACCTAAAAATGACATTTTTCTAAAACGCAATGCACCAAAAACACAAAGAAATGACTTATTTGTAAAACGCAATGGCCAGAAAACACATAAAAATGTGTTTTACCTAAAACGCAATGCACCAAAAACACAAAGAAATGACTTATTTGTAAAACGCAATGGCCAGAATACACTTAAAATGTCTGTTTTCTAAAACGCAATGGACTGAAAACACATAAAAAAGTGTTTTACCTAAAACGCAATGCACCAAAAACACAAACAAATGCTTTATATGTAAAACGCAATGGCCAGAAAACACTTAAAAATGACTCATTCTAAAACGCAATGGACTGAAAACACCTAAAAATGTGTTTTACCTAAAACACAATGACTAAAAACACTTAAAAATGTGTTTTTTTTTCTAAAACGCAATAGCCAGAAACCACATAAAACTCTCTTATTTCTAAAACATAATGGACACATAAAACTGTCTGTCACTGTGAACTGTCTGAATTGTCTACGAATTACTGTCTTCGAAATGAGCCAATTTATGGAAATTTAATTTTTCTGATGCGTTTTTAGTACAGCAATTTAATCGGAAAAAAAATTTTCCCCAGCCAGATCAGCTCAACCCCAGCCAGGGGCTCTGCCCCTTGGACCCCGCCAGGGGCTGCCGCCCCTGGGACCCCGCTAACGGGGGCTGCCGCCCCCGGACCCTCGCAAAGATCGTAAAACGCAATGACTAAATCAAAAACCCAGATCATGAAAATGAAATTAAAGAATTTCTTACATGGATCGAAGCCGATTTCTTCATCAATTGACGAAATTTGAATGATAGAAACACTTATCAACGCTCGAATCGAACGAATCGAGTGATTATCTCCAAAATCACCGGAAAAAACGAGATTTTTTTATGAAATTAAACTGGGTTTTCTTCAAAAAAAGCTGAAGAACACGTTGATCGGGTTCTGAATCATTGATTTGTGATGAAAATCGCACTATAATGTAGTGATTATTGAGATAGAAAGTGAAGAAATAGTTGAAGATGGTGGGTTTTGAAAATGATGGGTTTTTGAATTTTCTGGGTTTTGAAAAAGGAAGAAGAAGGAGTTGGATTGACTAAAATACCCTTTCTCTTTATTTTAAAATTTGCCACATGTCATAATCCTATGGCTTCCTATCCTTCCTAGCGAAAATTAACTTCCTATTTGATCTTTACCCTGTATTTTATTGACCAAATGTAATTAGGGTTATAAGAGATGGATAAATATAATACCCATATTTACATTAATACCATCTAATACTATTAATTACAATTGTGATATAATATTCCCCCTCAAGCTAAGTGCAGAGCGACCTATAACTTGGACAATGAGAAGATTAATTTCCGAGTTGGCAAAGGCTTTCTAACGATGTCAACAATTTCATGAACAATGTGGAAATCAATTTAAACATGCTTTGTACGAGCAGAAGATTAGATTGGCTGCAAGGTGGGTTGCACTTAGGTTGTCACACCATAAAGTGGAGAAGATTTTGTATTTAACCTAAGTTCTCCAAGAAGAACCTATAGCACGTTGGTTTTTCAACTATGTCTTCCAGAGCTTTAAATTTTGAGTTAGTAAATGATCTTGAGACAGTTTTCTGTTTTTGAGTAGTACAAGATATAAAACTAGATCATAAGTAGATAGCAAATTCTCAGAGCCGTTCCTACGTTTTCGGAGGCCCTAAGCAAACTACAAAGTGGAGGCCCAATTTCGTTATTGACTAACATTAGATGTGCAAAAATCGGGTTTTTCTAATACCCAATTTCGGGAACCAAACCGTGTTTCGGTATGATCGGGTATTAGAAAATCGGGGTTTTTAGATGGCTAGACATTAATACCCTATTTTCTATTTTTTACACAATATAAATCCATTTTATTTTTTAATTTGCTATGTATTTGATAAAAATACTTGAAGTAATTACAGTATCACAACTTGATTTAATTAATATATCTCAGTGTTTCGTTTAATGTCACTAGAAGGATGCGCCAAAAGGAAAAAAAATATATTGCTTATGAGTCTTTCGTTTAATGTCACCAGAAGAATGCACCGGAAGACTAAGGCAGGACTAATACCACTACACTAGCAAAGTTAATAGATCTATAGAATCAAAACAACTATATATTATATATCATTTTTATATTAAATGGATGCCCTAAAAGTTTGGAGGCCCTAGGCCTGAGCCTAGGTTTTGATAAGCATTGGGCCGGCCCTGCAAAATTCTCCCATAGACCGATAGGCATCCAGCCTAATTAGCATAAGAAAAGGCTTGAATAGGAGAGTTCCCTTGCTAGTAAATGTTAGTGAAGGCTTGAAGATTGTAGAAAGAGTTGTGTCGAATGGGCAAGCCATGAACAATGCTACCTTTTAAGTAGCAGAGAATGTGTTTGACAGAGGACCCAATGATTGTCAGAAGTAGCATGTATTGACATACCTTGTTTATTTCAAAGGCAATATCTAGCCTGGAGAGAGTGAGATACCGAAGAGGACCAATAATTTTGTGATACATTGTAGGTTTAAAAATTAAGGATCTGTCTCCAAGAGATAGTACTTGTGAAGTTGTGATGAGCATATGGGAGACAAGGCGGGTTTTGTGTCTGAATGCCCTACTTGGTGAAGGATATCAACAACATATATACGTTGATACAAGACAATGTCACATCTATTGCGAACAATTATAACCCCAAGAAAGTAATCAAGGTGGCTTGGATCTTTGAGAGCAAACCCTTGAAATATTTTCATAAATGGCATGCAGTACAAGAATCGAATTAAATAATTGTAGAAACATAAAGTTTTAAAACTGGAAAGTGTGAAATTGGAAAGTTGTTGATGAGGATGACGCCAAACAGTGGAGGAAGCTTAAGTAGCAGAGAAGGCGGTCTTTGGAATGGATTTGAGCAGAGAAAGATCAAGAGAGTAGAGACCTTCTCCATTATGACTGGTAAGAAGGGTTGTATGTGTAAACCCGTCCTTGACAGCAAAACTGAAAGAGTGAAATTCAAAAATTACGTTGTTCACAATCTTTGCAAAAATTTTCAACTAGAAGCAGCCTTTTATTATTTCAAGAAAATCAAGGATTTAGATATACGGGAAGAGTTTTGTTTGGTGAAGACAAACTTAGATGAACCAATACAAAATATAGGAACTTCCTTACCATCATCAACATGTAGTGAGTCATTACTTTTCGGCATGGTTGTAAAAATCCCGACTAGTCTCCGATTAGTCGCCGATTAATCATTAATCGGAGGTTCACCGATTTATGGCCGATTAATAGCTAGGCAGTCAATGGCGGTCCTATTCTGGCCAAATTTTGGCTAGATGCTGGCCAAATTTTGACCAAACCATATAAATTCCTTCCAATTACTTAAAAAAATGGGTTAATGAGTGGTTAAAACATGCCTACTTTAAAAAACTACATATAAAAATGTGTGTGTGTATATGTAACTAAAAATTACATATAAAAATCTCAATCCGATTAATTTCGATTAATCCCTATTAATCCTGATTAATCGCTAGTCGGTACCCCACCGCCCGACTAGCGCCTAGCGATTCTTACAACACTGCTTTTCGGGTTTTCAAGGTTGGATAAGTCAGGTGTTAGATAATTTGTTGCTCCAGTATTAGGAAACCAAGTGCTACTCGTAGTAGGATGCGTATCTCAAGAAATTCAACGTGCATCTGCATTGTTGGCTAAGGGTTAGCATAAAAAGTGGATGGCACTTGGGATATGTTAAATCCAACAACACTTGCAGGATCCATAAACAGTGTTCTGAGCAGATGCCTAGCTAAATTGTATCCATAAACAGTGTTCTGAGCAGATGCCTAGCTAACTTGACTTCTTTGATCCCCGACCACAACCCTTATTCTTGTTGTAGTTGTTGGTATATAACTTCCACGAGAGGATCCCCGTCGCCCTATATTGTAATTTCCTCTGTTGTTCGAGGAACGAGATCCATAAAAGGCTTGGAGAGATTATGAAGTTGTTGCACACTTGTCATTAATTGAAATCCATGTTGGGAAGCCATTATCTAAACAAGTATTTGTTGAGGAGACTAAGGTGGTGTTTGTTTTTCTAAAAAAGATCTACGCTGGCTCTTCTGTTGCGCCTCGCAGACCACACGCAAACATTGCCATCTGAAGACTGTTTGTTTTTCCGAAGACGTTTCATTAAAAAACGTCTACGCAAGCTCTTCTTAGTGTAGTCTTGGCCCAACCACTTTTAAGATCTTCTAAGGTATGCAGAGGATTAATTACCATCACCCTCCACTACCGTCCATCACCACTGTCCACCTTCCACCACCATCCATCACCATCGTCCATCACCACCGTCCGTACACCACCATCAATTTATTTTATAAGTCTACATACGTTTAAAAACAAACAGCCTTCTTCTTGCAGATTATAGAGGTTTGGTCCACCTCTTCTTCTACAGATGTCTATAGATGTGGTCCGCAGACTACATACATTTTCTCTCTTAAAAAACAAACTACACTTAAGTGTACCCTGTGTAACTAATGAAAGTTGTTGGAGCAACTGGTTTGGGTAGCTTTGTCACCATGTAGTCATGGTCACTGAGATTACAATAAAGATCATTGAAAACCAATTGTGTGGACCGGGGTAGGATCAGTTTTATTAGCTTTGTCACTATGTATCTCCATTTATGTGAAGTTTAAGCAGCTGAGTCTTGACAGTGAACTCCCGAGATGCGATGTGTGGAGCGTCAGCTACATCAAGAGAGAGCATAGTCCATGAGTAGTGCTTCGTCCTTGAACATGGGAGAAAGAGCGAGGTGACGAGAATCCTGACATGAGCATCATTGTGGATCCATGTAAGATAGTTGAGATTAATCGTAGCTGTAGTAGTTTTATCTGTTTCGGTAGTAACGAATTGTTCTAGGCATGGATCCCTCAACATTTCCATAGAGGTTGTTGATAATGGGAAAAGGTTCAAGCATGGTTTTCCGATAACCATAATTGGTTGGTGAACACAAACTTGTGAGAATTGTGTGAATGTTTCTCTTGTGGGGAGAATGAGGCAATTGTGGCTAGTTGTTATTGTTGCTACTATAAAGAGTTCAAAGTCGCTGGTCAACTGGTAACGTCATTGGGAGTGTCGCTAAGGCAAGGGTCACGAGTGCCACCTATCATTGTTGTTAGGGAAAGTGTCGTGAGTGTAAACTTGCATTTGATGACAATATCACTGGATTTTAGAGTGTTGCCTAGCTATCTAAGGTAATTGTCAAGAGTGTTGCCTAGCACTCATGCTAGAGAAAGTGTCACAAGTGTGAACTTGTGTTCAATGGCAAAGTCGCCGATGTGAGTGTCGCCACTAACAATGTCACTGCTAGTGTCGCCGGTTGAAGATTGAAAAGACGTCAGATGTAGATGACAATGTTGTCGTATGAATTATACGCGATAAACAGATATAAGAAATTGATTTTCACATTAAAAGCGTTTAAAATGCAAGAACCAATTCAGTTGAAAGCACTGTAGTGCTTTAGGGATTGATTAATTTGTAACGATCTAGATTAGGAAGGAAGCTCCGATGAGGTAGCTGGTAGCGGCGCCAGCAGTGCGGAGGTGATGCGGTGGCGGAAGGAAGAATAGCTCTTGATATCAAGTTAAGCAACTTATGTAATTGTGATTGTATTGTATTGATTATATATAATTAGAGTTAAAAGAGAGTGCTATATATAATACCTAAATCTATGTAGTTAACTATTATAGAAATAAAACGTGGATAGATTATTATAATTTTTTTTTTTTTTTCATTTGTTGCATACCTAAAGCAGTATGCAATAAGTTAGATATAAATAGTGAACACATAAACGTTCAGATACGTACCAGCTGTTGGTGATAGAACACCTGGAGTAGATGACTGTGGAACTGATGATGATGGAGATGGTGCTGGTGACAATAGAGTTGTTTGGTTGACGGAAAAGTCGTAAATCTCATACCTCACATTACAACGTGCCATAAGAATTACTGCACCAGCACTCCCGTCACAACACGATGGAAATTGATTAATTGCATATTCCAAACAATCATTGCACTGAGCCTGCGATAACATCGGAATACACTGAGTAAGGCCGTAAAATGTGTAATTAGAAGGCCCACTTGTGTTATCCATAGCAAACTTCAGATACGAATTCCCAGCAGCTGCTTCGCCTCTCAACTTGTTCATAAACGGTTGAAAAAACCCATTGAATTGCTTCTTATCATCGAACACATTTTCATTCATCAAAACCTAAATATCTTTTTTCATATCGTTGTTCCCCAGTATAGGGGCATTAGAGTACTTCAACAAACAGTATTCATAATATATAACGGCTTCTGTTTCGTTAGGACAAGCTAGTCTTAACTGAAAAATAGACTGCCGCAAACAACTTTGACACATGTTCAGATTCACGTCACCCCGGCAAAGGCTGATAGCGTTGGCTGTATCGATTCCCATACCCGCTGAAGAGTTAAAATAACCGTAGCCGGAGTTGGTGTCCGGTAAAGAAGAAAGAGCAAGATCAAGGTTTTTACTGTAGTTGCTATGGGGGGTATAAGTGCTACAATTGTTACAGATATAGAAAGGGTATGGAGGTTGGGCGTTGATGAGAATACTAATAAGGTACATGAAAATAAGGCAGAATAATAGAATAGGTTTTCCGGTGACCATTCCCATGTTTTTCTAACTATCTTGTGTTAGAGAAAGAGATCTTTATAAGGGAGAGAAGATAATGGAGAGTTGAAAAGAGAAAAGTATGAAAATAGCCATTGATCAAAAACACTTTCGAATTTGGCCATCTTACGTGTCTTTGGACCGGCGCATCATACGTGGGATGCGTAATAAGAAATGGACACATGACGGTCCAGTGGGCCTAGTTGATTTAAGTTTTGATTTAGTTCTTTCTACTCAAATATCAAAATGTCTATCCTCGACAAAACACAATCGACAGCCCTTTTAAATGTTTGCGTGGTAATGCATGTCTATCCTCTTTCAACTCAAATGTTTACCCGTCACTGCAATTCGCCGGAGACGGAGATGGAGGCCTGCAACTCGCCGAAGACGGAGCCGGAGGCGTCTGCAACTCGCCGAAGACGGTGCCGGAGGCAGAAAGGGAGGCGTCTGCAACTCGCTGAAGACAGAGCCAGAGGCGTCTGCAACTCGCCGGAGATGACTTCAACTTTCAGACGCATCTCTGCACTTCCATACGCATCATCAGTGAAGGGATTTCCAAAGACGCATCCTGTGAACTTCCAGACGTATCCCGAGCATCATGCGCCGCTCCAAGGACGCGTGAGGTAGCCAAATTCGAAAATGGTTTTGGTCAATGATTATGTTCGTAATTTTCCCAGTTGAAAATGTTGAGAGTGTACTTGTGCAAAGTCTTGTAAGAATTTATATTGGAAAATTATATATTAAATAGGACCATAATATTCACACACTCATAGCTTATTTTCACACCTCCTATACGCTACTCTTTGGCCAATAAATTACGATTTTGCCTCGCTTATATTTACAGTTTTACCACTGGTTTTGTTTTTTTTCTTCTCCTAGTCAAATTACGATTTTTGCACTCGGTTTAAATTTACAATTTTGCCATAATTTTTGTTTTTTTCCTGTAAAATTACGATTTTACCCCAGTGTAAAATTACAACTATGCCATCGTTTTAGTTTTTTTTACAAAACTTACTATGGAGGGGAATAAGGCAGCTGCCTGACACTTCCCCATTTGTCCAGCCAAATTACAATTTTGCCCTGTTTATATTTACAGTTTTGCCATTGGTTTTGTTTTTTTTCCTCCCAGCCAAATTATGATTTTGCTCTCAATTTAAATTTACAGTTTTGCGATCGTTTTTTGTTTTTTTCCCCTGTAAAATTACGATTTTCTCACCTGTGTAAAATTACAGTCAGGCCATTGTTTTAGTTTTTTTTTTTACAAACCTATGGTAGTGTTTTGTTTTAATTGGTTGGTTTGGTGTAATTTTTATTTATGTCAGGTTGCTGCCTGTCACATGCTTATTTGTCCTAAAAATTGTAATTTTGTCCCCTGTTTAAAATTATAGTTTTTCTATCGTTTTAGTTTTTTTAACAAAAATATGGTAGCGTTTTGTTTTAATTGGTTGACTCGATGTTTTTTTTAGATCATGTTATAAGTAGTATGTACAAGTAACCGAAACACAGACATACTATTATAAGAGAGAAATATTCGGCTTTATGTCCCGCAATATACAGAGGGGGCAAAACCTAGTATAGTACAAAACACTATTCCAAATAGTTTCCTTGTTTTTTTCCCTCAGTATACTATTCATTCGAACAGGCAAAATATATACATTAGCTTAAACATATTTTCATCAATCCAAACATATCTTTATGTTAGCTCAAACATTCATATAATTGCTAAGATATACATACATTAGCTTAAACGTTATACTTTTAATACATTATAATTCCGGAAGCTGAGGATGTATCTACATACGCTTTCGTGGCTTCGAGTGCGCAATCTTCGAGTTTGCAGCACCATATTCTTCAGGATTGTGGTATTGTCGGGTTAGATTGTGATTATGTGTGCGCGTTGGCTTGTTTGCACAGGTCCCTTCTTGATTTCGATTTTGGCGATTTTTTCTAATACGGACACCCCCCCCCCCCCCTAAAGCTCAGGATGATTTGGCGCATGCCCTATTTAGTAGAACTGTCTATAGTTTAGGAGAGAAGTTTGAAGGATTGAGGCAACACATGTCGGTTGTAGAGTATCAAGCAATTCTTAAATACCGGCTAAAGATCCCTATGTTTCTGGTTGTTGATGCTTACCTAGTTTGTCGCAAGGCTTGTTTAGATACTTTTGGTAAGCATACGGTTCATTTTAAAGAGTTACCTGAGTGTAAACACAGACATGATTTGGTCAGGGATATTCTATGTGATGTTCTAAAATGGGCAAAGATTTTGGCGAAAAAAGAGGCTTCGGTAAACTTTCTGACGGATCCGCTCGACAGGCGATCTACTCTTCGGCCAGCTAACATTTTTGTCATTGGATGGGCAGGGGAAAACACACTTGTGTGGACCTTACAGGTATGTCCCCTGTTGTAATTAAGCCTCGGGACAATGGGGTTGTTGCTGTCCAGGCAGCATTAAAGGCAGAATCAGGTAAAGTGGCAATACACGAAAAAGCTTTCTTGGAGAATCAACACGTGTTTATCCGTTTTGTTTTTGATACATTTGGTTCACTAGCCCCGGAGGTAGTGGAATTCCTGAATAGGGTCCAACGAGTTGCCGATAGTAATTTCTCGAGCCCTAAAGCCCAAAGCTTTGTCTTTAGTATGGTAGGGTTTGCTATTCAAAAGTAGGTTGCGGTGCAGCTTGTTGCCTGTTTACCTACCACTTGATGTAATTGGTTGCTTTAATATGAATTATTTTGTCATTCCGAACTTGAAGAAAATACAACGATGTTTATGTATGAGCAATTTTATTAGCATGACACAAAATACAAGAAATTAGTTTTTTTTTTTTTTTTTTTTTTTTTTGAAAGGAAAAAAAAACAAGAAATTAGTTTGCAGTGTTATCAAATGTCAAAACCCAGTGACCACTCTATCTCCATTATTCGAGTGGTGGAAGATGAAATGAACGAGGCTAGTGTATGCTCAATTTCCACTACATTAATACAAATGAAAATTAAATATTACAATTGACAAACTTAGTTTTCTAAGACCACCTATACCAAGATTAGTTGGTTACGAACGTCATGATGACATCAACCCGAAGGTATATGCACACGATAAAGTAATATTGAGAAAGAAGAGTATGGAAACCATAAAGCATCATATCATCTGGATATTAGGAAAATGTAGAGTGTGAAAATTGGGTGTCATGTGTAAACGTAAATTCCCAAAAAGTTATCATACATAAGAAAGACAAGGTAGATGGGAGCATAAATAGTCGTCTATTTGGTAGAAGGTTTGGATTTTTAAATAGAGACTCAAGTTTAATTTCTCATTGTGTCATATAAGGTGGATATATACAACAAAGGATTTGAACTAAGCCTTGTGTGAGGTTGTCTGTTTGATTCTCGAGCCCAACCGGGTTTTCATCCCACCGTTTGTTATACCAGAGAGTTCTGCTCTCGTGGTGGCACAACGACTGTCAAGTGGCAGCCGGCGGTATGGTTTCCCGAGGAACGACAAAAAAAAGTCAAACTTTGAAGCAAGTGTGGGCCTGGTTAAGACAAAATGGCTTGGCCAGAGTGAGGCAATACATGGCTCTCTAATTTGGAGAGTGTGGTAATTTTAGAATATGGGGTGGGGCAGCTTGGGTTGGGGGCATTGCTCGACACGTGGCGAGTATGGGCTCCACCAGACCAACCCTAAATGGAAGCGGCGTGGCCAGGTGGCGTTGGGGGCCATGTTGTTTTTTTTATATAGTGGTCATATGCTACCAGCCAATCTAAGCCAACCACCTTAGACCTCCCTCCGCCCCACGTCAGGCTTTAAAGCCACGCTAAAGCGGCAACGCCGTGGCCAATGCTGGCACGGTGTGGGTTAGCCAGCGTTGCCTGGCATCTCCCAACCCAACCAACGCTCCACACCCGCTAGTGTTATACATAAAGTTCACCGTTAAAAAAGAAAGATGGGAGCATAAATATGAGTTTTGTTGGTGGTCAAATATTTGGTTGACATGTGAACGAATACTTAAGCAAAGTCTTTTTTATATAAGTTTTCGTAATTTGCTTCAAACTTAATTTATATTTGATTAGTCGTATTGGTTCCTCATTTTAACAGTCTTATCCAACTATGAATTTATACATACAATTAATATAATTTCACATTTGTACCAATATTAGTTCACATGTTTTGTAATGTTTCTCCCAAATTATGACTTACTGTAAAATATTCAGTTCTAACATACTTTGAGATATTATTTGATTTGTAGATTACTCATTAAGGGGCTGTTTGGCTAAGCTTGTTGGAATGACTTATTTACTTATTCCTCTCACATAATAAGCTAACCCAAACACCTTTTAACTTTTCAAAAAGTAAATAAGTAAATAAGTCACTAAAATAAGCTTAGCCAAACAGCCTCTAAATCTACTTTGAGCTCTACTTACCGTATTAATTAAAAAAAAAAAAAAACCATCGTTAAAGGAGGTCTAATAATTACACAAATTCGTTACTAGTTAAGAGAACTATTAACCAAAACAACAAGAATGAGACGCAGAAGAAAAATCTATCCATGATTTGGTTTGAGGAAGAAAGAGTAGAAAGATTGATCCATTTGTACGTTTGAATTGAAGGTACGTAATGAATGCTAGATGTAGAAATTTAACTTGTGGTGGCTTTGATGACTATATTCAATGGTTGTCTCTGGTGGTGGGTTCTATTCATGCTTATTCCTTGATGGTGACAAATAGAGAAGGTTACAGCCCAGCTAGTGAAACGACTTTAATTTGTTAAGGTTCTTCAAGTTAGTGGAACTACTTCTATGATGGTTTTTTCTAGTTGGTGGAGATTTTTAGACCGCACGGTGTGGGAGGAGATGAAGAATGGGTGTTAAACGTCATGTGGCAATCAAGTCAGTATTGTGGCATGAAGAAAAAAAATACGGGGTGGGAAATGGCGTGAAAGAGGAAAAAAAAATTAAACATCGATCAATGAAAACAAACATAAACTATACCCAGCAATCAATAGCATCCACCTCACTTACACAATTGCCCCTACGCCGGTGGAATTCCTCCTGCCCCTTCCCTCATGCCAGCCACAACACCGTCTACTGGGTGGTGTTCCGGCATGGTTGTTTTATAGTTTAAAAAACCTATAACTTATCGTCACTTTGCTCCCCGCCTCTAACTCCATCCAAAAAATCCATTAACTAGAAGGGTATTTTGGTAATTTTATAGATAAAAGCAAGGGCATGTAAGTCTTTTCACCTAAATAAACCTATAACTTGTTTATTTACATGTATATAAGTAATTTTTTTTCTGATCTCCATCTTTCCAACCATTCCTTCTACCGGCCATCACAATCCACAACCATCCACCACCACCTGCACCTACCACCTGCCGACCACGACTACCGCGACTTAGAACCAGGGAGTAAACTACCGAAATACCCCTACTTTTAATTGAATGTTTTAACTGAGTTAGAGCTGTGACACCTGTGCCTCTGCGACCATCAAACAAATTCCAAATTTATGAAATATTGTGTTTCATACTTGGGATTTGTAAAAATACGTGTATTGTTTGCACATATCAATTCATGTTCGATTTCAAGCTTTAAATCGCTTTCTGAAAGGTTATACGCGCACTGATGCGTAAATATAACCAGATTAATGCAATGAACACTCCGAAATAGTGAAATAGGCTTAACATACCTTAAATAACCTTTACATAACTTAGAAATAAGTTTTGGACGGTTTGGTGTGGCGAAATCAAGTTTATTCGCTTACAGGGACTAATTTCGACAAACTGCGAAAGTATGCCGATTTGTACTGTAACGAACATTCCGGAACATGACCATAAGTTAAACATACCCTAAATATCCTTTACGTATCTTAGAAATAGGCTTTGAGGGGTTCGGTGTGCTAAAAAAAACTTTTTTGGTCATTCAGGGACTAAAAGCGTCAAAAAGTGCATAAGTTTGCATTTTCGCGCATATCTTACGTTCTGAATACATCCGGACATCCAAAACTTTATGTAATCATTAAAATATTTTATTTTAGTGATTGGCATGATAAAATTCCATTCGTCGCGTAATTTGGATCGTTTTTCGCATTCGTTCGTGTTTCGTCGTAATTAACCGAACAACGCAACCGTACGACCAAACGAACCGACATCCGAGATATTTTTGAGCATGTTTCATGTTCCCCATACTTTAACTTCATTTTAGAGCCTTGAAATGGGATTAACGGGGTTTAAACGTGTCAAAAATGCATCAAAAACCATGTTTTGCACATTCAGGGACCAAAATTGACAATCTACCATAGTTATCTTAGGAAGGGACCAAAATGAAAAATCTAAATTCCAGCTTGTTCCAGTTGTTCCCCTCATTTGCATATGGTTTTAATGAAACGAGGGGCTCCCATGGTTTCACAAAACCATGGGCACATGTGTACGGATGAGATCGAAGCTCGTTTTACGATGAACGATCTTAACGGTTCTGCAAAAACTATAAATACCCACCTTCCTCATTTGCATTCTTCACACCTTGATCTGATTTCTCTCTAAGTTGAAGTGCTTTCACTTCATACCTGAGAATAATCGGGTCAAACTTCCGTTCTTGGACCTTTTGTAAGTCCTCTTTCGTTCTTTTTCGCGTGAAAGTCAAACTGTGTTTGACTTTTTGCTTTGACCATTTTATGGTCAACATGGAGTTCGTTTGAACTTCATAATGTGAGCGTAATCATGATGGTTTTAGTGTCTTGTGACTATACCTACTGATTACCACGTTATCTAGGCATAGTGGCGAGTCGTAGTTTCGGCCAAAATGCGTATTCTTATGTATTTTGTAACCAAATTACTTTTAGGTATCAAAACCGTTTGTTTTGATACCAAACCTGTTTTCAAACCTCGTTAAGCATGTTTTAACATGTTTAGCTCATCACTTTAGGTTTAGTGCTTATGTAGGGTCGTAAGGTAAGCGGTCTAAACAACTGCTTATACTTTCGAACCCGACCAAACAGGATCCGACCAAACACACTAGGTGACCATAGTTGCATAGGGAATAACCTTCCGAGGTTATACCTTATGGTCACGTCGTTTAAGTAGTTGTATGATAGGTAGTTTATATGCCTTAGGTAAATGACCAAAATGCCTTTTTTACGCTAAAATTCATTTTAAGCATATGTAACATAATTGTTGATATCTAAACTGATTTGGCAACAATATTAGACATGTTAAGTCATATTTTACTTATCATATGACCAGTTAGGCGGTCCGAACGCGTTTTACGCGAACGACGCGTTAAAGTGGCGTAAGCTACCTTAACGAGTCGTAATGGGTCGTAGGCATTTAGGTTAGGTTTCGTTTTAGAATGTAGGCTTTGTTAAACCATATTACATGAGTCCCTACACTCATTTGGTTTACGAAACCTCATTTTATCCGATCCTCTGATTTAGGTCCGTGTATTTACATAGTTACCTATATTAGGTGCCGTTTGATTCCGTGATCCCTCTAGCTTTGCTTGGTTGTTATTCAAGACTTCTAAGCATCCTCAAGTGAGTACATAGACCCCTCTTTTACTATTGTCCAAACGTTTTGGGGTGAAACACATGTGCCTACTTGTTATTTTCATGCTTTCCAAGTTTTCATATCATATACTTGCTATGTTCATTAGTACACTATTAGTACATGATTTCATTATGTCTTGCTATGTATGTTCACTTAACACGCTAGCACAATTGTTTTACGTTTTGAACCATTTGAAATCATTGGATGTGTGTGAACCATTTGAAATCATTGGATGTATGTGAACCATTTGTAACCATTTGATGTATGTAAACCATTTGAAATCGTTGGATTTATGTGAACCGTTTGTAACCATTTGATTTATGTGAACCATTTGTAACTGTTTGAGCCATTGGGTTAGGGAAGTGATTAGGTAACGGGGCGGGTGTAATGTGTTAAAAGCATGGTGGATACGCCACTAGTACTTCCTATATATAAGTGCTTTTAACACATTATATATCGTTGCGTTATCTAGATCACTTGGGTAAACGATTTTGAAACAATGTCACACAATTATGTTTTCTAAATAATATAAACCATACGAGTCTTATTAACGAGTTTCTACGAGATGTTTTACGATTTGATTTAATAAAACAAAAATGTTTTGGAGTTAAGAATCATGGCTACGAGATTTTATAAATCATATCCAACTTGATTTGAGTTGGTTAATTATGTCGCAATACTATACTTTTCAAAATAAGGTTTTTAAATAAGTATTGCAACATGTAAAACGAGCCATGAATCTGACACTCACATAAAACCTATGTACTCGCCGGCATTTTTATGCTGACGTATTTTCACATGTGTTTCAGGTACCATAGTTGATGATATTTGATGATGATATTGATGCATGCTCACATAGGAACGGACGAGGCCTTAGCGACTTAATAACAATAAAAGTCTATTTGTTCATGTTTTGTTTCTAATTCCAATGTAATGTAATACATTTAATTAAATAAAACAAAATTGTTTAATCCATGGTTGTGAAACGGTGATTCTGTTACAACACTCCCCGACGTTTCCGCCACGTTTTGTTGTTTTACGTGGTCGGGGTGTGACAGAAAAGTTGGTATCAGAGTCAATGGTTATAGGGAATTAAGTTATTAGTAATGCTTTGACCTAGACTATAACCTTCCTAGGACCCTAACGCGAGTTTACTTGCGTTTAGTCATAAAACAATACCGTTGCCTATCTTTAGGTAACAACCACAATAAGAACACAAAATTCGAATCTGCTTTGAAAACTAATCATCTGTTCCAGGATGATTTATTATAAGGTTTCGAACCTTCAAAGTTTTCAAATTCTCGTCAAAGTTTAGGGCTACATAATGTGAACACGTGCAAACTGGAAGGGTTGGTGCCTGTACCCTGAGCTTTCTGTCTAAGGCTAGAGTGTTCGTACAAATCCGCAATATCAGACCAGTCACTCTTACTTGGGAACTCTTGGGGTGAGTGTCCACTTATAGGCGAGCATGTCTTCGCGATACATTATGAGGACCTATTTGCTTTGATTCAGCCTTTGTGTGTTGTTTGTTTGCTTCATGGTTCAAAAAAATGACCATCACCCATATTTTGGTCGGTAATTGTAACATCCTATTCTTACCCAATGCCATTTCATTTGTTTTCTCTCTTGTTTCCCCTTTTTAGAATGCATCCATGACGCGAAAATCAGGTACCTATTGAAGAACCGGCAGCTGTCATTATGCAGCAAATGACTGCTACAATCCTGAACATCGTTGCTCAATGTAACCAAGCTCTCAACAACAATAATGCCCCTGCAACTTCAAGACGTTCAACTCGGCTAAGCCATCAAAGTTTTCTGGGTCTCAAGGAGCGACTGCACTTCTGCAATAGTTCGAGAGTCTAGAGAGCACCTTCACACATGTTCAATGCCCAAATGAGCGAAAGGTAGAATTCGCATCTAGTGTCTTTGAGAAACGAGCTTTGACATGGTGGAATGGTCTAATGAGAGATAGGGGTGCCGATGTGGCACTGGCTCAAACGTGGGAAGAGCTTCGAGCTCTGATGATGAAGGAATTCTGTCCTCGTCACGAGATCAGGGCCTTGGAAAGGGAATTCGACGATCTTAAGCAAGATAGCGGTGAGCATCGAGCCTACACGGATCGTTATGAGGAGTTAAGTCTGTTATGCCCGAATATGGTTACGTCTTTGGATAAGGCAATCGAAAAGTACATTGATGGCCTCCCTGACCCAGTACAAGACATTGTGACTGGTAGTAACCCCACTACGGTTAGGCAGGCCATTGTGCTATCTGCTACCTTGACTGAATCTCAAATCAGGAAAGGTAAACTTTTCCGAAAAGGTGATAAGAAACCAATCGAGGAATCGAAACCCAAAGATGAGCAGACTGAATCCTCCAAGAAGTCAAGGAAGCGAAAAGCTTCCCAGAACTTCGCCGTGGTTGCTCACAATGATCAAGCTGCCCCCAACCAACCAGCTCAACCCCTGCTAGGAAGCCATACAACGGAACTGCACCCTTGTGCAACCAATGTAACCTTCATCATCATGCTAGTGTGAAGTGCCGCAAATGCCAAATTTGTGGACTTATAGGTCACACAGCAAGAGTTTGCCGAGCTGAAGTTGCACCAAATCAAGCTGACAACAATCCTGCTCAAGCTCGTTTTCCACCAGGTTCTTGCTACAACTGTGGCGAGATGGGTCATTTCCGAAGAAATTGCCCAAAGCTTGCTAATGCAAATCCAGCACAGGGATGAGCATTTGACCGACTAGAAGACAACACCGTTTAGAAATAATCACGTCTTATGTATTATTTTCTATTGTTGTCAAGGTCCATGAAACAGTTGTTATCGTTGTTTATAAATAAATATCTTATTTACATTGCAATATATTTATGTGGTTGCATGTATAAACAACATATCCCCTATAATACCAACAATCAGGGAATCGTATTCCTTGAAGAACAGACTACCCCCAAAATTCTTCCATTTTATGATCTCTTGCGTTTTCCACGAAAATCCTAAGTACCCGTTTCTTCCAAAGAAACGAAGTACAAGGCGCAAGTTACAACTCTTGACGAATACCCAAAGTACCACTATAAATCCTTAATAGGGTACCTAAGGGTATTTCCGTAAATCCTAAAATTGTTGTGTGCCTTAATTCGAATATTACGTTTCTTTGAAAACAAAATCGAATTTTCGGAAGATCATCCTATCATCATAGATAGATTCTTGAAAATGATTAAAGTGCCAAATGAAATCCACGGATTGGATTCCTGGTGTGCTTTAAATATCCGTGTCCAAAGATAACAAATTAAAGGTCAAATTAAACAAATATGTGATTATGTGCTTATGAGTTCCCTTTTATGTTTTTGTGTGATCCAAGTTTTTGTTATCCAAATCCTCGTAGAATCTTTCATATCTTCGTATAAGGGATTCATAGTAGGATATCCAAAGGTACTACCTTAAATCGTTAATAATGGGCTTCTACGTAATAGTAAAGACCCTTGGATTATAATGTACTATTCCATAATTAGACCCCTTGAGTGATCTAGTTAAACAGATTGATCCAAAAATCTGGTTAGGAATATCATGTGATGATATAGCTGAAAAGACTCCTTGGTGGTCTAATTAAAGAGATCATTTGTCGATCTAATTAAAAGGACCCTATGATAGTCTAGTCACACTCATCACAGGTTTGATTTTCTTCCCCTTCACATTACAAAACAAACTGTGCGGACTGTGCAAGGAATTACGTAATTATGGATGCATACATAATTATGGAATTCAGTGCACAGAAACCACATTAAGTTTTGTCATGTGTCTAGAGTTGACCAAGTTCATTTCCGTTTCTGAAGAATACCCATTGAGGAAAATGACTCATTCCGTTCATTTTCGTTTCTGAAGAATATCCATCGAGGGAAATGAATATCCCTGATTTTTCTTTTTCCTTCATTTCCGTTTCTGAAGAATACCCATTGAGGAAAATGACTCATTCCGTTCATTTTCGTTTCTGAAGAATATTCATCGAGGGAAATGAATATTCTTGATTTTTCTTTCATTTCCATTTCTGAAGAATACCCATTGAGGAAAATGACTCATTCCGTTCATTTTCGTTTCTGAAGAATATCAATCGAGGGAAATGAATATTCTTGATTTTTCCTTCATTTTCGTTTCTGAAGAATACCCATTGAGGAAAATGACTCATTCCGTTCATTTTCGTTTCTGAAGAATATCCATCGAGGGAAATGAATATTCTTGATTTTTCCTTCATTTCCGTTTCTGAAGAATACCCATTGAGTAAAATGACTCATTCTGTTCATTTTCGTTTCTGAAGAATATCCATCGAGGGAAATGAATATTCTTGATTATTCGTTCATTTCCGTTTCTGAAGAATACCCATTGAGGAAAATGACACATTCCGTTCATTTTCGTTTCTGAAGAATATCCATCGAGGGAAATGAATATTCTTGATTATTCATTCATTTTCGTTTCTAAAGAATATCCATCGAGGGAAATGAATATCCTTGATTTTTCCTTCATTTTCATTTTTAAAGATTGTCCGTTGAGAGAAATGACAGGATTATGCCTTGCATAATCTTTGATGGGTTATTCTACGCAAATAGATAAACACCCAAGATTCCATGCAAGGCAATTATTTAACACAGCGTCACAGACAGACTCCTACGAATAAATTTCGGGACGAAATTTCCTAAAGTAGGGGAGACTGTGACACCTGTGCCTCTGCGACCATCAAACAAATTCCAAATTTATGAAATATTGTGTTTCATACTTGGGATTTGTAAAAATACGTGTATTGTTTGCACATATCAATTCATGTTCGATTTCAAGCTTTAAATCGCTTTCTGGAAGGTTATACGCGCACTGATGCGTAAATATAACCAGATTAATGCAACGAACACTCCAGAATAGTGAAATAGGATTAACATACCTTGAATAACCTTTACATAACTTATAAATAAGTTTTGGAGGGTTTGGTGTGGCGAAATCAAGTTTATTCGCTTACATGGACTAATTTTGACACACTATGAAAGTATGCCGATTTGTACTGTAACGAACATTCCGGAACATGACCGTAAGTTAAACATACCCTAAATATCCTTTACATATCTTAGAAATAGGCTTTGAGGGGTTCGGTGTGCTAAAATAAACTTTTTTGGTCATTCAGGGACTAAAAGCGTCAAAAAGTGCATAAGTTTGCATTTTCGCGCATATCTTACGTTCTGAATACATCCGTACATCCAAAACTTTATGTAATCATTAAAATATTTTATTTTAGTGATTGGCATTATAAAATTCCATTCGTCGCGTAATTTGGATCGTTTTTCGCATTCGTTCGTGTTTCGTCGTAATTAACCGAACAACGCAACCGTATGACCAAACGAACCGACATACGAGATATTTTTGAGCATTTTTCATGTTCCCCGTACTTTAACTTCATTTTAGAGCCTTGAAATGGGATTAACGGGGTTTAAACGTGTCAAAAAATGCATCAAAAAACATGTTTTGCACATTCAGGGACCAAAATTGACAATCTACCATAGTTATCTTAGGGAGGAACCAAAATGAAAAATCTAAATTCCAGCTTGTTCTAGCTGTTCCCCTCATTTGCACATGGTTTTAATAAAACCATGGGCACATGTGTACGGATGAGATCGAAGCTCGTTTTACGATGAACGATCTTAACGGTTGTGCAAAAACTATAAATACCCACCTTCCTCATTTGCATTCTTCACACCTTGATCTGATTGCTCTCTAAGTTGAAGTGCTTTCACTTCATACCTGAGAATAATCGGGTCAAACCCGTTCTTGGACCTTTTGTAAGTCCTCTTTCGTTCTTTTTTCGCGTGAAAGTCAAACTGTGTTTGACTTTCTGCTTTGACCAGTTTATGGTCAACATGAAGTTCGTTTGAACTTCATAACGTGAGCGTAATCACGATGGTTTTAGTCTCTTGTGACTATACCTACTGATTACCACGTTATCTAGGCATAGTGGCAAGTCGTAGTTTCGGCCAAAATGCGTATTCTTGCGTATTTTGTAACCAAACTACTTTTAGGTATTTAAACCGTTTGTTTTGATACCAAACCTGTTTTCAAACCTCGTTAAGCATGTTTTAACATGGTTAGCTCGTCACTTTAGGTTTAGTGCTTATGTAGGGTCGTAAGGTAAGCGGTCTAAACAACCGTTTATACTTTCGAACCTGACCCGTTTGGTCCATCTTTAGGATCCGACCAAACACATTAGGTGACCATAGTTGCATAGGGAATAACCTTCCGAGGTTATACCTTATGGTCACGTCGTTTAAGTAGTTGTATGATAGGTAGTTTATATGCCTTAGGTAAATGACCAAAATGCCTTTTTTACGCCAAAATTCATTTTAAGCATATGTAACATAATTTTTGATATCTAAACTGATTTGGCAAGAATATTATACATGTTAAGGCATATTTTACTTATCAAAGGACTAGTTAGGCGGTCCGAACGCGTTTTACGCGAACGACGCGTTAAAGTGGTGTAAGCTACCTTAACGAGTCGTAATGGGTCGTAGCCATTTAGGATAGGTTTCGTTTTAGAATGTAGGCTTTGTTAAACCATATTACATGAGTCCCTACACTCATTTGGTTTAAGAAACCCCGTTTTATCCAATCCTCTGATTTAGGTCCGTGTATTTACATAGTTACCTATATTAGGTGCCGTTTGATTCCGTGATCCCTCAAGCTTTGCTTGGTTGTTATTCAAGACTTCTAAGCATCCTCAAGTGAGTACATAGACCCCTCTTTTACTGTTTTCCAAACATTTTGGGGTGAAACACATCTGCCTACTTGTTATTTTCATGCTTTCCATGTTTTCATATCATATACTTGCTATGTTCATTGGTACACTATTAGTACATGATTTCATTATGTCTTGCTATGTATGTTCACTTAACACGCTAGCACAATTGTTTTACGTTTTGAACCATTTGAAATCATTGGATGTATGTGAACCATTTGAAATCGTTGGATGTATGTGAACCATTTGTAACCATTTGATGTATGTGAACCATTTGAAATCGTTGGATTTATGTGAACCGATTGTAACCATTTGATTTATGTGAACCATTTGTAACTGTTTGAGCCATTGGGTTAGGGAAGTGATTAGGTAACGGGGCGGGTGTAATGTGTTAAAAGCATGGTGGATACGGCGCTGGTACTTCCTATATATAAGTGCTTTTAACACATTATATATCGTTGTGTTATCTAGATCACTTGGGTAAACGATTTTGAAACAATGTCACACAATTATGTTTTCTGAATAATATAAACCATACGAGTCTTATTAACGAGTTTCTACGAGATGTTTTACGATTTGATTTAATAAAACAAAAATGTTTTGGAGTTAAGAATCATGGCTACGAGATTTTATAAATCATATCCAACTTGATTTGAGTTGGTTAATTATGTCGCAATACTATACTTTTCAAAATAAGGTTTTTAAATAAGTATTGCAACATGTAAAACCAGCCATGAATCTGACACTCACATAAAACCTATGTACTCGCCAGCATTTTTATGCTGACGTATTTTCACATGTGTTTCAGGTACCATAGTTGATGATATTTGATGATGATATTGATGCATGCTCACATAGGAACGGACGAGGCCTTAACGACTTAATAACAATAAAAATCTATTTGTTCATGTTTTGTTTCTAATTCCAATGTAATGTAATACATTTAATTAAATAAAACAAAATTGTTTAATCCATGGTTGTGAAACAATGATTCTGTTACAACACTCCCCGACGTTTCCGCCACGTTTTTGTTGTTTTACGTGGTCGGGGTGTGACAAGAGCCAAGGAGCAAACTGGCGACAAACTCGAAAGAGCAAGGAGGAAAATGATTATTTTTAAACTATAAAAGCAAAACCGTTAAAATGACTAAAGCATAGGGAGCAAAACGAAAGTTAACTCATACTTTTATTATGTTTCCAGTGTCCAATGGTAATTAATATGTAGCAAAATCCACATGTATGCTTTAAAAAAGTATCTAAATCGAATTTAAAATATGTAGTTTGCGAATATGAAATATATATTTAACATTTCTAAAGTTATATTACCTAAACAGTACATAAAATTAACGTTAATCAACAAACACACCTACCATAAGTCATAACATTAACATTAACACATACGATACGTCATAACATTAACACCAAATGAAAGTTATACATACGATGAATCATAACATTACTCATATATATACTAACTATGTTAGTTCCCCGTGTGTTACACGGGTTAAACAATTTAAACTATATAGTATAGATATTTCCTGTAAATGCAAAACAAAGACAGGGACATTTACATACCATATTGACATAAATGAGTTAATATAAATGTAACCCATCAACTCGTACATATTAATTAATGTCGTAGAGTTCGATAAGACGGCTCTAATGGGGGTTGAATGAGGCCAATCAGAGTCTATTTGATACCTTTTGTACGACTTCTTATTTTTTGAATCTTTGTATTTGATTCTAAACCTATTATTAATATTATTGATAATAATTTTAGTTATATAGATCAATAATATTATATATATATATATCAATAATATATTTAGTCTAACATATTAATATTATTATGAATTTCGAAACTTGTTTAGCTAGGATTTAAGATTCTATTGAAGTTTTAGTTTAACAATAGGCTATTGAATTAATAATAAGAATTTGTATTAGATTAGATTAAATATTGTTATTATTTGTATTAGATTAGATTAAATATTATTATTATTATTATTAGTATTATTAATAATTTTAATCAATTAAATGAGAGAATGACAAGTGTCACAAAACAGGTTTCTTTTATTATACAGTATAGATTCATAACATCTTGATGCATAGTAACTATTTTGCCTTTTTGTTGTTTTGTTTTGTTTTTTTTTTTTTTTTTTTTGATAGTAAATTTTAAAGGTTTTTGTTTTGTAATAAAATTTTGGTTTTTATTATTTTGCCACAAAAAGTTAAATGAGTTTATTTTTTTTTTTTTTGTTAGTTTTGTTTTACATTTTTTTTTCTTGAATTTAGTCATGATTTGGTTGCTAGTTAGCATGATGTTTGTAGGTCACATTTGGTCGCTCAAGTTTTTTACACCCTCGACTTTTTATCACATGTCGGTATAAATTCGTTTTTGTTTACGTTTACATAAACCATTTGGTGTTAGAAATTAATGTTTTTATTTTACCCATTTCCTGGTTTTTTTTTCTTGAATTTGGTCGTTGTTCGGTTGCTACTTAGCAAAATGTTTGTTGGTCACATTTGATCTCTCAGTTTTTTACCCCCTCAACATTCTAATACATGTCGGTCTAAATCCGTCTATATGTTACGTCACATCAACCAGTTGCTGTGAGAAATTCGTGTTTTTATTTTACACTTTTCCTAGTTTTGGTTTTCACCCCGTTGATACCTTAGGGTTTTTCGCCCCCTCACTGCAATGTGGGGGACCAAAGACTAGTTGACATTAAACGAAAGTTATATTATCTAATTGGAGATGCAGATGGGATTGTACACATACGTCCAATCCAACGTCAAGTTGTTCCAAAATCTCATAACCAACCCAAACTTGCACAAGCAGGTGGGTCAGGGTACCCGCCACTCTGATCCCAGCTACAAAGAACCGTAATAATTACACTACTCATCAAACAAAATAGCTCCAATAGCCAAAATTATTAAACTAATCAACGGATTTTGGACAAAGTAACTCCACTAACCAAAATAAGCAAACTAACCAAAGGGTATTAACCAAAATAGCTACAATAACCAAAATTATCACACTATTCATTAAACATAACACTAAACTGAGTGCGTTTTACCATTATCATGAAAATTGAGATGTTTTTACCTTCGTAGTGGTACCAGCATATTTATAAGACCATGCATAGTGGGCATTATTGGGCATTATTGGGCATTATTGAGCAATCAAACAAGCTCAATCAAGCCCCCTCCCCACCCCGTGGGAATTATTGGGCATTGTTGAGCAATTTTCCCCCCTAGGCGTTTTTTAAATAACGCCATCTCCAAATATCAACCGCCAATCACATTTAATCTTCATTTTTCTTGGCCAATAGCTTTTTTTGTTGGTTTTTTTTTTATTTAATTCTCTACACCCTTTTAACATAATGCCCACATCCCCACTACACCCATTTTAGAAAAACGCCCAATAATGTCCCTTGCTGACTGTACTGCCACATGGCGGAAAACGCCCAAGGGTAGTGGCATTATTCACCCTTACCACTACGCATGGTGTAAGTGCAAAATAACATAGATTTCGCTAGTATAATGATAAAAAAACACAATTATATGGCAAAACAACACGGTTATAACTAGAAAGTCACTATACTTATAATTGTTTTTCCATCATAATGCTCTTAACATATTTATAATGATTCTACCATCATTATATGAATGAAGATAGCTATAAAAGTTGTGAGTTGTTACAAAATCATTATTTATATCAAGGGATAGGCTATTCACACACCCAACTATTTTATTTTAGGGCCTAACTGTCACCTATATAACTCATATCAAGGTCGGTCCTATGTTTTTAAAGGCCCTAAGCGAACTATAAAGTTGGGGCCCTTTTGAATTGGTATAAAGAAAAGATTGGTTTTGTTTTCTGCCTTTCAAGTTCTAATAAGAAATTCACAAGCGTAGTCTCAATCGCAAGCAAAATATCAAAATTCAAAGATTCGAAGTATCAATTAGGGAGTTATGGCAAACAACGATTGAGTAAATCGCAATATATAGAAATTATTATTAAAAAAAAATAGTCGTTAACCAATCTGAATTATCCTCGCGACTCCATTAATTTCCCATAATTTTGCCTATAATTTTTCATCGGTTCGTGACATCGAGCACGTGTGGCGTTAGCGAGAATGACGAGGAAGACCCAAATTAAAAATGAATTGCATACTGCTTAGAGTTGGAATTGGTATTTTTTACTCTAAAATTGGTTGGGTCTTGCAATCAATATAATTTTTGTTCAATTTGTTTGGGCCTACTACACTAATACAAACATACTATATAAAAGATTTTTAAAAAATTGGAGGCCTTAAGCTCTTGCCTAGACATGAAACACTATAGGTACGGCCCTGCCTCATACAGGTCTATACGTATAGGCTTTGTATAGATATACATGGGGCGTATAGGCACTAGACTTAAAAATTTAGAGTTGCAGGTGTCGGTTTTTTTCGAAGGTTGGCTATATGCCTTGTATAAGTCAATATGAAGCGTATAGCCACTTATACGCCTTGTATAAGCCTATATGAGGCGTATCGAAGACTATTTTTGACAAATAATTTTATTCAATAATAATCGTTCTAGCAAGTTTCATAAAAATTTGAGTTAAATGTTTGGTTGGTCTGTGGTTTGCAAATATTGCAGACTTGGTCCTAGTAGTTTAATAATTACACACTTGGTCCTAGTGTTTGTAATTTTTGCACTCGGGTGGTCCTTATTATTAACCTAAGTTAGATTTTTCAGTTAAGTGAATGTGAAATGACATACTTGCCCCTCAACAATTAAGAAAACTAAAAATATATAATAAATTCAAGTGGGTCCCATTTCCCCACCTTCTTCTCCCATATCTCTTCTGTTACCCAACCTCGACCTATTCTTCAACCCACAAACAAGAATTCACACAGATATGCAAAAACCATTCTAAAGAAGTTTCTGACTAAAAGTTTTGTTCAGAACATGGAAAGATAGGAAACATTCATGATATGTGTGGCAATTGCTCATCTGGGGTTGGTGAAAATCTGATTTTTTTTGTGATTTGTGAGAAAAAGATTGAATTTTGTGAGAAAGATGATGTGGGTTTGAAGTGTTCTTGTTGTGGTGTTAAGTTTAAAAGAAAAGGGTTTGAATTTGATGAAAATTCTTCATGGGATTTTGTTGGGTTTGAGAAAAATGGTAATTTGGTTGTCGAATTGATTGGATCGGGTTTGGTGAGTGGTGATTTAGGGGAAAATGTGAATCATGAAAATGAAGTTCAAGTTCTTGAGAAAGAAACAGAGGAAACAGGGGATTTGATTGAGTTTGAAAAGAGGGAAGAGTAAAAATCTGAATCACCAATTCAAGATCTTGAGTTTTTGTTTGATTGTAGTGGGAATCAGTTGGTTCTGATCGAATCGGTTGATGATTTAGAGGTGAATGAGGTGATGGCAGCGGGGTGGAGGTGCTACGGTGGTGGGTTTTCCGGCGATGTCTGGGTGAGGTGGTGGCGGCGTGGTGGAGTTGTTATGGAGGGGCGTTTTTCCGGCGATGGTAGGGTGGATCTGTTATGGTGGTGGGTGCTATTATGGTGGTGGAACGTTATTGTTCTTTGCAGACAAAAAGATGGAGAAGAAGAGGGGAGAAGGTGGGGGTGTGGGTGGGGGTGGGGGTGGGGGTTGGGTAGGGGTAGGGGTAGGAAATGGGACCTACTTGAATTTATTAAATAATTATAATTCATATATTTTTAGTTTTCTTAATTGTTGAGGAGCAAATATGTCATTTCACATACATTTAATTAAAAAATCTAACCTATGTTAATGATAAGGACCACCCGAGTGCAAAAATGACAAACATTGGGACCAAATATGTAATTATTAAACCACAAGGACCAAATCTGCAATATTTGCAAACCACATGGACCAACCAAGCATTTAACTCTAAAAATTTAGGTAGAAAAATATATTTTCTATATAAACAACATTGTTCAATTAACATATGATAAAATAATAACTTTGTTAATTAATCGAAACTAAACTATCGTATGATACATAACCAACCAAACAAACTAAACATTGTAAACAAACATTACAAATATAAATAACCTATACCATATTGGACTATACTAGGCTCTATAATATAGTATAGCCTTAAACTATATAGGCTATCGTAGTATAGTACCGTATATCCTTATAGTATGCCCTAGTCATGATCTTAATGGGCCCACACCTTATTGACAATGACATGTAACCTAGTCATGATCTTAATGGGCCCACACCTTATTGACAATAACATGTAACAATACCTAGTACAAATACTTATTCTTATGTACTTATGTTTTTGTTGATAAACATAGACATATTCTTGTGTCAAAGGGTCGTCACAATGAAAAATCCTTTCATTGGCGTCGTCCATGTTCTCGAACAAGCCTAGTGTTTTCTTGTTCTTTTTAGCATCATGAAGAACGTCTCTAGTATCACTCGCAAAAAAAACTTTTAAAGCGGTTATTTTAATTTTTTAAAGTTGTTTGTGAACTTTAAAAGAACTTCTTTATTCTACAGAATCACTTCTAGCATCAATGCTTCATAGTAGTTGTGTTTCCACAGTCCCGATTTTCATCGTAAGTTCCACATCTCCGACGACAATCCTACTCGATCATGTTTCAACATCCACTATGATACACCTTTTGCTAGTGCGTCCTCCTTTCCACCTAAAACATCATTTATGTTATTCACGTATATGTGGACATGATGCCATTATCACAAATCAGAGTGTTGCACCATTCATGTCGTTGATACCGATGGTTAGTCGGAAGTGTAACATGTGGAACAAAAACGACTGTTATCGATGTATGAATAAATGACTAGAGAAGCCTGTTAACCTGATTATCCAAACTGCGTAAGAAACTATCTTTCAGGGATGTAACGTTGATTACCCTTAATGTAGCAACACGAACGAGCACAATGCCCATCAGGTGGCAGCTTCACAAGGTATGACACTATTAATGATTCATACGTCTATACTCACAATCGGAACAGGCTACACATGCAAGCAAAAAAAAAAAAAAAGAAACTGGTTTGTCAAACCGAACCAGGTTTAAGCCCAAACAGAAACTGGCTTGGAAGCATTAAAAGCCGTAGGGTTGGGATCGGCTTAGGGCTTTCAATACACAAAACCGATTCGGGACTCGCTTTTTAGAAACTATTTGAGAAACCGGTTTGAAACTGGTTCTAGCCATTTCATTTTTTAGCCATTATAAAACGGATTTATAGTCATTTTATGAAGGTTTCTAGCAGGGGCGGACCCAAGGTCAGCCCAAGGTGGGCGGGCGCACCCCCGGGGAAAAAAATATTTAACTCTTAATACCTAACTACAGTAGAAACTCTATAAAATAATACACTTGGGACCACCAAAATGTATTAATTAAAAGAGTTATTAATTAATCGATAAATTAATAATTATTAATTTATATATTAATTAATATTTTATTAATTTATAGTAGAATACTTAGTTTACAAACACCTTTCAAGCTTCCACTTAATTATCGTCGTCGATTTTATAGAAGTCTTTTGGAGGGTTATGAATTAGGGGTTCCAAATCCAACAAAAATAAATGTATTAGATGCAATGAATCTTGCAATTTCAGCATGGACCATGGATGTTCGTGCAAATACAATTGCGAACTGCTTTCGTCATTGTAAACTTCGATCAACAGATAACATGACTTTTGAGAACTCAGATGAAGGTGGTGAAAGCACTCAAGAACTCCAGAATTTGATCAAAGAGTTGGGTTATCGCAATGCAATGGATGTCGAAGATGTTCTGACTCACCCAGAAGAAAATGTAGTTACACAGTTGTTGACTGATGAAGAAATTATTGAAAGCGTTATTGGAATTAATAAAGATGATATCGATGAAGAAGATGATGAAAGTTCTACAATGGAGCCCCCTTCGCGAAACCAAGCTATTAAAGCGGCAATCACATTGAACAATTTCTTGTTGAGCTACGAGAAAACAACACCAGAAGTTCTTACCATGCTAAGGAAAATTAGAGACGAGATTCAAGGGGAAATTGATTTCAACAAAAAACAAAAGACAATTGAGTCATTTTTCAAGAAACCTTCATAAATCATTCATGTAATATGCTATATATAAGGAATTATTAATTTATATTTTATATGGGGTCTAAAGAAATTATCAAAAAAGTATTATCTTATAATTTTAGCGAATTATTAATTTAGCACCCTATCCCCGAGTCGGGACCGGCAAAAAATATTATCTTAGAGAGTTTATTAAATAATCGAGTATTAATTTATCGAGTTTCTACTGTAACTAAACCCAAATACTCAAACCTTTACCAACTTATAATTCCTAACTAGCTAGCCCACTAAGTCTTAGCCCATTAACCAAACCTAACAATATTTCAAAATATAATAGAATAATTAAAGCCCAAAACCTTTAGAAATTCTCTCCCGCTCTCTCTCTTGCGTCCCTGCACTGCCAACGAATAACATCACCCAGCGACAACAGTCCAGCAGCCGGCGACCACCGTAATCAGCCACCATACCACCGTCGTTCGACACCAAATCTAACCAGAATCCGAACACTTGTAAGTTTCTTTGTTATTTTGATGATTTTGGTTGATATTATAGGAGAAAAAACGGTAATAAAGTTGTTAAATAGGTTTGAAATTTTGTGTGTTTTGACGTTGTTTATGGTTGTTTAGATGATTTTTAGGGTGATTATGTTGCTTGTATATTTTTAGGGAGATTGCAACTTACGTTATGATTTCTAGGGCTTGAATAGTTGAAAATTAAATAGAGAAAGAATTGCTTAAGAAATTAGCTTTAGATGATGTTTTGAATAGATTTCAAAAAATGAAAACCCTCAGGGCGTCGACGTTTTAATTATGTTTGTAACAAGGTTTGACACGTTTTTTATTATTATATAAATTTAGTTTGATGTTCGTTTGTTTTACATGACCCGACCTGACCCGAAACGAACCGATTTTTTTACTTATATACCTAGGGGCCTAAAATTTTTAAAAATGTTCCGCACCCCCATGGAAAAATTCCTGGGTCCGCCACTGGTTTCTAGCCGTTGAACTAGGTTTTTGTGAACCATTTTACCCCCAAAAATGGGGTGAGGATGTGTTGGTTTAATCACAACACTAAAAATAGCACTCAAAAGTCAAAACTGCAAAAAATGCTTTCGTCAACGAAGATACGCTCTCATAAAGCTATGGCAACCGAAGTACTAAATCATCCGTTAGTGTTGGTGCATTCTCAACCAAATCTTCCATTGCAAGGATTCTACCAATTATGAGGAAGCAAGAAATCTGGGCAAACATCACCTATGTAAAACGGTCTAAACCGAGCTTGATGCAAGAAATGTGGTTTTTTTAATAGGATTCAAACTCTACTTTGAGTAATCATTTGTCAAGATATTACAAGGCATTTGAAAAGCACCCCGGCTCAAAATCAAGAATCATGGCTATACAAAGGATTGGTCACATACATGATTAGTTAGACCATATTAGAAGGATTATAAGCTAGATATAATAGTTAATTATATTATGATATTATGTGACATTACATGTATTATATAGATATCATAAGTATTGGCGGTTATCAAAATCACCGTCGAGTATATATGTATTCATTGTATCAACTTTATATTTTACCAATTCTAACAAGAAGAACATCAATATTCATCATACTCTTAACCCTAATCTGCATCTCTGTTTCAATAAAGTGGTATCAGAGCCACAACGATCCAAACTCAAAGATTCAAAACCCTCGAAATTCATTATTTTATATAAATACAATGGCAACAACGAATGGAGGAATTCAAACTCAAATCCCAAAATTATTGGGACAAAATTATTATCATTGGCATATACATATGAAGGTATTGTTGGAGTCTCAAGATCTATGGACAAATGTAGAAGAAGGATATAGAGAACCCGTCGCCGGAGCATCAGAAAGCGATCGGAACAATCACAAAGAAACGGTTAAGAAAGATAAGAAGGCTCTGCATATTATATTTCAAGCAGTCAATGAAATAGTGTTTGAACGAATTGCAACAAGCAAGACGTCCAAGGAAGCATGGGATATTCTTCACAAGGCTTACAGAGGGGAACACAGAGTGAAAACGGTAAAACTCCAAACTTTAAGATGCGAATTCGATGCCCTACGAATGAAAGATAGTGAAACAATAGATGAATATATTAACAGAACAACGGTGATAGTTAATCAGTTACGAATAAATGAAGAAAATATCACCGAACAACGAATTGTTGAGAAAATTCTTCGAAGTTTAACACGAAAGTATGAATCGGTGGTAGTAGCCATAGAAGAATCTAAGGATTTAACTGCTATAACTACTGAAGAATTACTTGGAATACTGCAATCTCATGAATTGAGACTTAAACAATATGATGATGTTCCAATGGAACAAGCGTTTCAAGTACAGAATTTTAATCAAGATCGTTCAAGATCTTTTAGATCAGATTACACTGGTAGAGGAAGAGGAAGATTTAATGGACAAATTTGTTGCTATAATTGTCAAAAATTAGGGCATACGGCACGGTTTTGTCAGAAAAAGGATGAAAATGATAAAAATAATAGTATTCTGTTGCATGAAGACGAAACGGATGAGGGAAACGATGAAACCCTGTTTATGATTTTCAATATGGAAGAAGTTACAAAAGAGGATTGCTGGTATTTAGATAGTGGGTGTAGCAATCATATGACCGGGAATAAAAGACTGTTTACTACCCTAAATGAATCCGAAAGAAGGGAAGTAAGGACCGGTGACAATAAGAGACTCGAAGTACTGGGTAGTGGTGATGTAATTATCAAAGTGAGGGGTGTAGAAAAGACGGTACCTAATGTTTTCTACGTAGAGGGCCTGAAGCATAATCTTTTAAGTGTATGACAACTCGTGCAAAAGGGATATGAAGTGAACTTTCATAATCATGCATGTGTTATCAAAGATCCGATAGGGATGCCTATGGGAACTGTTAAGATGACTGGAAACAAGATGTTTACGCTAAATCTGAATTATGATGTGACTCCACGAGTGTGTAATGTAATGACTCAAGACCCATCAGTTTTATGGCACATACGTTATGGCCACATTAACTTCGAAACTTTGCATAATATGGGAACGAAAGAGGTTGTGAAAGGGCTACCGAAAATAAACTCCAAGTCATCGCAAAGTGTTTGTGAAGGTTGTCTGTTTGGAAAACATGCCAAAAAATCTTTTCCAAAACAAACAACGTGGCGTGCAAGCAAGCCCCTGCAACTTGTGCACTCTGATATATGTGGTCCTATGAGAACACTCTCAATTGGGGGATGTAGATACTTCATCACCTTCATAGATGATTACTCGAGAAAAACATGGGTTTATTTCTTAAAGTTGAAGTCAGATGCTTTAGTCTACTTCAAGACATTCAAAAGTTTAGTAGAAAATCAAGTGGATTTTAAAATAAAAGGGATACGTACGGATAGAGGAGGAGAATACTGCATTCATGAATTTCAAAATTTTCTTAAAGACAATGGGATTCGTCATCAACTCACCACGAGTTATACTCCCCAACAGAATTGGGTTGCCGAACGAAAAAACAGGACTCTTATGGAACTCAGCAGAAGTATGTTAAAGATGAAGAGGTTATCTCACTCTTACTGGGCAGAAGCAGTGGCATGTGCCACATATCTCTTGAACCGAGCCACAACTAAAGGAGTACAACATGTGACGCCTCAAGAAGCATAGAGCGGAAGAAAACCAAACGTATCACATCTAAGAATCTTTGGAAGTATAGCATATGCTCACATACCAAAAAAACACCGTGGCAAGTTAGACGACAAGACGGAGAAGGCAATCATGATAGGTTACAGTGAACACAGTAAGGCTTACAAGCTTTATAATCCAGTAACCAATAAAACTATTATTAGTAGAGATGTCTTTTTTGACGAAAACCAAGACTGGGAAGGATCTGAAGAAAATAAAAGGGACTCGAGCATTCAGTTAAGTTATCCAGACGATGACGTCCATAGAAAAGATACAGCTAGCTCTGATGTTGTACCCACTATAGAAGAGAATAACCAGGAAGGAAATCAATTCAGTGATGGCGAGACTGGAATTCAGAATGATAATCGAGAAGAGGAAGACTCGTCATCTTCATCGGAAAATCAAGAATTAAGAACAAGAAAAATTTCGGATATATATGAAGAGACACAACAACTTACAAAAGAACAAGTAAACGAATTATATAAGACTCAGTTCATGACCGAGGATGCAGCAAACTTCGTTTTATATGCTGATGCAGATCCTACGACATACGGGGAGGCACATAAAGATAGCAAATGGAGAGAAGCAATGGATAAAGAAATGGAATCAATTCAAAGAAATGAAACCTGGGAACCGGTGGATCCTCCAAAAGATCAAAGACCTATCGGTGTGAAGTGGATCTTTAAAACAAAATATGATGAACATGGAAATGTGAGTAAGTACAAAGCACGATTAGTAGCAAAGGGTTATAATAAAAAATATGGTGTTGATGACCAGGATGTTTTTGCACCGGTGATTAGATTTGATACTGTTAGATTAATATTAGCTTTAGCCACACGTAACAACTGGCACTTACATCAAATGGATGTAAAAACAGCATTCTTAAATGGAAATTTAAACGAGCAAGTAAATACTGAGCAACCAGAGGGATACATAAAACCAGGAGAAGAACGAAAAGTGTGTCACCTCAAGAAGGCTCTATATGGTTTAAAGCAAGCCCCAAGGGCATGGTATAGCAGAATATATGAATTTTTTAGATCAAATGGTTTTAAGAAATGTGTTTATGAAGATACTTTGTTCATAAAGAACACAAAAGGTTCAAAGATGGTTATCTGTCTTTATGTGGATGATCTTATTATAGCGAGTAATTCTCCAAGCATGATAGATCAGCTCAAGGTCTCAATGAAATATGAATTCGAAATGACAGATCTGGGAACTTTGCATTACTTTCTAGGCATGGAAGTTAGATATGAAAATGGAAACATACTGGTGTCACAACAAAGATATGCAAAGGGTCTGCTTGAAAAGTTTAAGATAGAGAACTGTAACACAATCTCAACTCCCATGGAGTATGGTCAACGGCTAACTAAGGATGATCCTGAAGAGGAAGTGGACCAAAATCTGTATAGAAGCCTTGTGGGCAGCCTGATGTATCTAACGAATACTCGTCCATATATCATGTTTGCAGTTAGCAAAGTCAGCAGGTTCATGGAAAGGCCAGGAGTCATTGGGAAGCTGGGAAAAGGATCTTAAGATACATAAAAGGAACAATAAATCATGGGATTGTTTATTCCAAAGGCAGTAAGGGGAAACTAGTGGGATTCAGTGATAGTGACTATGCCGGAAATATCGATGATAGTAAAAGCACATCCGGGTATGTTTTTAACTTAGGGTCCGGAGCAATTGCATTGCAATCAAAGAAACAAAAGGTAGTGGCATTATCGTCAACCGAAGCGGAATATATAACATTATCAATGGCTGGATGTCAGGCTCTTTGGTTGAAGGGAATACTGAATGAACTTCACATGAACATGGATTGTCCTCCAACTATCTTCTGTGATAACAAATCAACGATATGTTTAGCCAAAGATCCTGTTTATCATGGGAAAAGTAAACACATTAGGGTCAAGTATCATTTTATTCGAGATCTCATAAAGAATGATGATGTAGAAGTTAGCTTCTGTTCAACAAAAGAACAAATTGCAGACATTCTCACTAAGGCACTGCAACCGAAGGATTTCAAACGGATTAAAGAACTCCTACATGTTAATCCAATCTAGCTTACGGGAGGGAATATTAGAAGGATTATAAGCTAGATATAATAGTTAATTATATTATGATATTATGTGACATTACATGTATTATATAGATATATTGGCGGTTATCAAAACCACCGTCGAGTATATATGTATTCATTGTATCAACTTTATATTTTACCAATTCTAATAAGAAGAACATCAATATTCATCATACTCTTAACCCTAATCTGCATCTCTGTTTCAATAGACCAATATTTAGGGTTCGTTGAGTTTGTGCAATATTGGCTACTGAAGTAGATGTAAGCCCCGCCGCGTTGCGGCGGGGTTTGTTAGCAACTACGATAAGTTTCCGACATAGTAACTAAAAACCAATACAACATCCCTTCACCTTTCTTCTGACCAAAAAGCAATAAAAAAGTTTAACCACTATTTGTACATACATATATACACACATATATAGTGACTTTTCACTTACCATATACATATCACCCATAAGAATGAGGACAATGATAAATTTGGGACGGAAAGTAGGACCTATGGGAATGCGTATGATTACAACCATAACCACAGTCGAATGCAGCAGCAAGGAGCTTGGACTGTGGCGTTCACTATGGTCCATGCTCGACTGCACTGTCCAGGCTTGTTGTGCTACTGGCTTTGAACCTCAGTCTGCTAATTTTTCTCCACATTCTTCTTCTTCCTTGGTTTTCTCAAGCAATACAGATTCACCATCATCATCACCATCCAGTATAAGCATGCAACTACCTACAAATCCAAAACCTGTTGTTTGTTGGAAATAATCTTGATTTATCGGGTCAATGTCGGTTTTAGTTACGGGTCAGATGAGGCTCCGAACTGCAGTAGAAGAGTGGGTCATGATATTAACCGGTTATTTAGGATAGCAGTTAGTTTTTTATTGTTTTATATTCCCACGTTGATATGCATGTAAGGCTATATAAAGCCCTTAGTATTATTAAATAGAAGGAGCAGCTTTTCATCTTTCCTATTTTGCATCTATTTTTCTTTCTTTTGTATACATACGTGAGTGTGTGTATATTGTGAGTGAAGAGGGGCCTGAAACCAACATTTGGTATCAGAGCAAGGTGAGATTGGAGGGCCGTTTTGAGAGTCGGTGGCGGCGGGAAGAGTAGCAGCCCGTAGGTTGCAGGGTTGAAGACGAAGAAGGAAGGTGCAAGGGTGATCACGTCGGGTGATCAAAAGAAAGAAGAAAGGCAAGACAGAAAGCTGGTTAATTTGATCAACAAGAAAGATAAAGAAAGAAGGTTGTAGCCGCGCTGCGAGAAAGATAAAGAAGACGGTGGCGGTTGCCAACCAGACCGAAAGAAAATAAGACCGAGGAAGACCGTTGTCATCGCCGGAGAAAGAAGACCGTAGCCGAAAGAAAGAACCGGTGTCGATGTAGAAAGAAAGCCGACAACCGTAAGCAAGAATGAAGAACGGCTGATTGAAATCAGCGAAGAAAGAAAGAAGAGACGCCACAAGAAAGAAGAAAGTACGAAAGAGGCCGGCGTCCCTTAGCAAGAAAGAAAGGCCTCGAAAGAAAGAAAGAAACCGGTGCAGAAAGAAAGAAAGAAAAAGCATCGGCTAGAAAGAAGAAAGTATGAGCGTCGATTTGAAAGAAAGAAAGAATCGACAGCCCGAAGAAAGAAAGAAAACCGGAAGTTAGCAAGATACCGGACCATTGTGGTTCGTAGCAAGTTCGACTCTTTATGATTCGAATAGCAAGTTTATAGCAAGAATGAAGTGGTGATAAGGATGTGTAGTAACAACTGTGGGAAGAAGCTTGCATTGCAATGGAAGTGTGGTGAAGAACTGTACGAGAAGAAAAAAACAAAGGAAACATTATTTGTGCTATTTTGTTTCTTTGTTTTGGCAGGTGTGAGTAAACACAAAGAATATGTCGGAACCGAAGACGGGAGAAGGCGAAGCGATTGTACCCGTGAGTAGCATGGTTCGCAAGAAGCAATATTATGTGTGATTTTAAATGCAAGATAGCAAGTGCGGTTCGTTTAGCATGAAGCAAGTTATCCAGCAAGAGCGAGTCGGATCGGATCTGTGCTAACCAATAAGCAAGAAACCGAACGCAAGCATGAAAGAAGCAAGAAAGAACCGAATCAAGATTAAGGGGGTGAATGTTGGAAATAATCTTGATTTATCGGGTCAATGTCGGTTTTAGTTACAGGTCAGATGAGGCTCCGAACTGCAGTAGAAGAGTGGGTCATGATATTAACCGGTTATTTAGGATAGCAGTTAGTTTTTTATTGTTTTCTATTCCCACGTTGATATGCATGTAAGGCTATATAAAGCCCTTAGTATTATTAAATAGAAGGAGCAGCTTTTCATCTTTCCTATTTTGCATCTATTTTTCTTTCTTTTGTATACATACGTGAGTGTGTGTATATTGTGAGTGAAGAGGGGCCTGAAACCAACATTGTTAAATTTGGTATTGGTTGAAGCAGCAAACTCGGATTCAGCATTTGCGTAGACACCACCATCTAGGGCCAAAACTACTGACATACTGCTACTCTTCAAATTGATCTTCAAGGGATGCCACGTGTCGCATAACCCCTAAGGGAGAGACTTGATCTTCAAGCCCCACTACACATGTTCCAATGGTTTTCACTTTTTAGAGGAATGTTTGGTCAGAAAGAACAATTTGTTTATATATATGTACGCAAATTGCAATGCATATGTGAAAGGAACCAAAAGATGACGTTACCAAGGAAACCTAAACTTTAATCAATGTCAAAAAGAAAAAAACAAAACAAAACCAAGTTTTAAACAAACAACATAATCCAGAAACAAACATTAGTTAATTCGTTTAATCTAGCGAATTTCATAAGAACATTCTGCAAAACGAAGTATAATTACATTTGTTCGTAACTACTACATTTGTTCTTTGTTGTTTAAGCTAGCAGAAAGTTGAAAAAAAGTAATAGATTTTCTCAGACATAAAAAAAAGGAATACAACTTCAACCCTAAGAAATTCCTTGTCAAACAAACCAATTGGGCTTCTACATCAAAGTTTTTTTGTGGTGGGTCAAGACTTTATTAAGGAAAAAAGAAATGGAATCAAGTTGGGCTTCATTAAATTAGAGACGTAATTAAAGATATTGGGCTAAAAATTAGAGATGTGATTAAAGATATTGGGCAAAATTAAATTCAGATTTAAGGGAAAATGAGGTGAACTTGCATAGAAACGAAACAGTCTTCAATCTACTTTACTGGTTTGATTATTATTCTTATTGCAAGGTATTTAAAGTAATCAAACTTGATACATTCATATGTTTTACAATCAGGTATAGAACTACTACTTGTTTATAAATATGTTTTAGATGAAACTCTTAAAGTAACTAAAATTGTTACATCCACAACTGTATGAATATCACATAACCTCCTAAGGTATTTTTAAGTGCAAGCCACGCACAATCCTAGAGCACCTATGAGAGATAAAACAACATCTCACATAAATTTATAAGGAACTTATTTTATCATATACTCATGTGTTAAGATCATATAAGCAGAATAATAGTTAAAACTAATATACGTACTATAAATTTAGAATTTGAATTAGAAATCTTGTTCATGGTTTAGTCCCGTTTCAAAAATATATTAAAGTTATTAATGGTATATAAACCCCACATCAGTTGCTCATACAACCAGTGTGGGACAAGTCTCATACCTTGCAATGGTTTGAGTCCAAAACATGTACTCTCTGCTTCATAGATTGTACATTGTTTTCTTCTTGTGTAGTTTTGTTTCCAGATAAATAATTACCATATTATCCTGAACAATTAAATGTTAGTTTTGTTTTGATATGTTGATTAGAGATATCGAAAATGCTCAATAAATGCAAAAGGGGTGACAATTAATCTCAAAGCAAAGATGAATTTCAACTCAACGATAGTTGTTTTGCGACGTTAATGACACCTTGTAATATCAGAAGCTCAAGATTGGTAAATTTTATATGATGATCTTAGTTAGCTCAAGATTGGTAAATTTTATATTGTGATCTTAATTTCTTATGTTATCATTATTGGCAGTTAGTTTTTATTTGAAATTAATTATCATTTAAATATTATAATGCTAAAAATATATTTGGAGACAAGAAAAAAATGGTATATACAATGAACCAAACTTGGTGTTAAACATATTCTTGAAACGGGACTAAACCATGAATAAGATTTCTAACTCAAATTCTAAATTTATAGTACATATATTAATTTTAACTATTATTCTGCTTATATGATCTTAACACATCGGGTCCGGGTTTGATCAAAAAAGGCAGAGCATCCGCCCAAAACTCTTTCGAATACCCCTCTTTCCAACTTCTTTAATCTGGTATTCTCATCCAAAACAGTGATCATACCCATGCTATCACTAACTTTTATATCAAGTAAATGTCATGAGAAAGAATGATAAAATCCAATGTTTTAGAAAAACTGGTTTTTATACTGTATCATAAGGATGCGCACAATGTTAAGTTGGAGTCGTGTATTGAGACAAAAACTCTGAATGACTATGTTTTGGGGTTTTCATGTCTTCTGAGTTTTCTTCTGGGTTCCTATTAAGACAAAAGAAACAAAAACTGTGATTAATCAAGGGACGACATATTTGCATACCCATTGGGACGCATTTATACACGGCGTAAAGGTCTGTACGCGGCGTATAGCCGCCTTTTTCAATTTTCAAGTGAATCTCTGCTTCACATCATGCGGGAATTTGCCACTTTATATACACCGCTTACAAACCTGTATGCTGCGTATATAGGGGTTTTTTACAAACATTTTTATACAATATTTATCGTTTTAGCAAACTTAATAATAAGTATTTAAAAACAAATAAATAAAAAACATTGTTAAGTATTCTATCGTATAGTACAATATAGGTCTCGTATATGCCTATAGATGTAGTATTGTATCATATAGTGTAGTATGGTATCGTATCATATAGTGTAGTAAAAGTCATGTATAAGTTCCTTATAGGTCTTTTATAGGCAAATACTGGAACTATAACTACACCTAAAGTCTTACACAGGACCTATAACTACACCTAAAGACCTAAAGTCTTATATGGGACCTATACTACACCTATAGACCTATACGAGATCTATACTACAACTATATGATACGATGTTATAGTATATTATACTATAATACACCTATAGGCAAATACGGAACCTATACTTCACCTATACGATATGATATGATATGATATGATATGATATGGTAGCATACTATACCTATAGGCCAATACGGGACCTATATTACAACAATACGATACGATGCTATAGTATACTATACTATAATACACCTATAGGCATATGCAGGACCTATGCTACACCTATACGATACGATACGATAAAATATGATACAATACAATACTATACATTGTTAAGTACCGTATTGTATAGTATAATATAATATAGGTCTCGTATAGGCCTATGGATGTAGTATCATATCGTATAGTGTATCGTATCGTATAGTGTAGTATAAGTCTCGTATAGGTCCCCTATAGGTCTTGTATATGCCTATAGGATTATATGGGACATAAACTACACCTATAGTCCTATATGAGACCTATACTACACCTATAGGCCCATACGAGTGTTGTAGCATCGTATCGTATAGTATAGTCTAGTGTAAGTCTCGGATAAGTCCCATATAGGTCTTGTATACTATATACCATACCATACATATACGAGACTTAAGTTATATACAAGGCTTATGTGGGACCTCTACTATACGATACTACACCTATATGCCTATATGAGGCCTATATGGGACCTATACTATTATTCGATATGATATCACACTTATAGGCTTATACGAGGTCAATATGTAACCTATACTACACCTATACAATACGATAGGTGTAATAACATATAAAAATGATTAATGTTGTATAAAAATGTTTGTAAAAAATACTTATTTTTTATTTATTTAAAATAGAAAAGTTATTTGTTTATAAAACTTTGCTCTATCCCTTCATATTGTATAAAATGTTTGTAGTAAAAAAAACTTATATATGTCACATATAGGCCTACACACGTCATATAGGAGCAGCCAGACCAGAACTAACACAAGTCAGACACTGATTTTGATGCAAGAGGTTTTTTTTCGTGTTTCTAAACACCATTCATCCAGGATAGAACTATATCTTCTAACCTCGAGAGGGTTAACACCCACATCAAGTACCGGATACCCTTTGAAAGCATCTATTTAAGAGAAAGAAAGTTTTTATATTCTCTTAACGCAACTCACAGTTATAAGATATTTTTTTAACAAATTTAGAAGTGCAAGATTAGAATGTTGTTATTGTTAACTTTGATGCCTTGAAATACATATTGTTTATTGTTTATGCCCTCTAAATTGTGATGTTGACGTGTGTGAACTTTCAACATCAAAATCAACAGAAAGACATATATTAGTCATCACACTTTTCATGTTTAACATAAATTCTATAATTTAATTCTATACTAATTTTATCGACATTTGCCAACAAAAGAATGTATACTAAAAGTTCTAAATTGCTATTTTTGATCATGCAAACATGTGGCATGTTTTGTCCTTTACCGTCGGCAGATTCCCGCACACAACATTATCGAGTACAATTAATATTTTATGTAATGAACCTTTTTTCAATAATGGCGGTGCGATGTCATGTCTCTCTATTTATCAACTGTCTTCACTGTTATTGATATATCATTACAAGCTTCTCCAGTACAATGTTTCTTTGTTGAAGAACCGTCGAAAATGTAAGTTCAAAACTACTCGTATACATATAATGTATATGTTGTTTTTTGTGTCTATATGTATGAACACATACATGTGATTGTCTTGAGTGCATTTTGTTGTAATAATCTCAACTCAGTTATTTACCTATAGTGGTCCGAGTTTTTCTATTTTGTTTGTAAAGTAGTCCGCCGTTAAAAAAACATAACAGAGTTAAGGATTTTTTTTCCCAAATTATAAATCGATGTTTTTGGACTTTTGATTAGAACGAGGATACGAGTCTATTAATGTAAAACTTACCTCGAAACAGAGCTCTAAACGATGAAAATGGTGTTTCAATTCGGGTGTTTGAACTTCTAATTAAAAAAAATCAAGTCGTTTAGAGCACTGTTTCGAGGTAAATTTTACATCAATCAACTCGTATACTCGTTCTGATCAAATGCCCAAAAATATCTGTTTGTAATTTTGAAAAAACTTAACTCCATTATGTTTTTTAACAGCGGACTATTTTGCAAACTAAATGGAAAACTTCGGACCATTGTGGGTAAATAACTGAGTTGAATTATTATCGGACCAAAAGAAAAAGTTTGCATTATTTAAATCTAATTTACTAATTATTTATAATATATAACTAAATTAAATATGACAGCTATGTCAGCAATAATTATGTAAAATATAATTATTAGCTAAAGTAATTAACAAGTGTTCTTATACCTACTAGCCTACCTTGTCTGCTTTAGTAGTTTAACATGCAATAATAGTAGTACATGTTATAACACTAGTTAATCATTGTCCGTGTTGTGGGGTATTAAGCCGAATTTTTCTCTCTCATAAAACGTACGTTCTTGTTACAGTTACTTGTACATATTATTCATAACACATTTTCAAAAAATATTATATCGAGTCAATCAATTAAAAAAGCACTATTATACTTTTACGCAAAAAAAAAAGTAAAACGAGGAAAGACTATAACTTTAAATTGGGGGCAAAATTGCAATTTATCAGGACAAATGAGCGTATGCGAGCCAGTCGCCTAGAATGAATACAAATTTATCAGAGTTAACCAATTAAAATAAAGTACTACCATAGTTTTGTTGAAAAAAAACTAAAACGACGGCATTACTTTAATTTTACACTTATAAAAATCGTAATTTGAGAGGGATAAAAAGCAAAAACGATGTCAAAACTATAAATTTGAACTGAGGGTAAAATCGTAATTTGGCTAGGATGGGAAAAACAAAACAAATAGCAAAACTGTAAATTTAAAGGGGGTAGAATCGTAATTTTACAACACATAACACGATCTCAAAAAAATATATCGAGTTAACCAACTAAAACAACACACTACCGTACTTTTGCTAAAAAAACTAGAACGATGGAAAGACTATAATTTTAAACTTGGGGAAATTTTAATTTTTCATGACAAATGAGCGTGTGCTAGGAAGCCGTCTGGCATGAATAAAAATTACACCGATTCAACCAACTAAAACAAAACATTAGCATAGTTTGTCAAAAAAAAAAAACCAATCGCATGACTGTATTTTTACACCGGGGAAAATCATAACTTAACATGAAAAAAAAATAAAAAACGATGGCAAAAATGTAAATTTAAACCAAGAGCAAAATCGTAATTTGGCTGGGAGGGAAAAAACAAAACCAGTGGCAAAACTATAAATTTAAAAGGGCAAAATCGTAATTGGGTTGTACCAATAAAGAAGTGTTAGGCAGCCGCCTGACACTATTCCCCCTCGTGTAGTGGATATAAATATGTATATTTGTTAGATTTTTTTTGTATCGTAATTAGATTCGTCGTAAAAGAGATTCAATTTAAGTACTACAAATATAATACAATTGGTAACATGCATTATGGGAGCTTGAAGAGGCTTGATAACGCCCCTAGCATTATCCTCTGAACATTACAAGGCATATAGAAGGAGAGCTAGAGAGGTGTTAATACCAAATGAGGTGAAATTTTTTGGAAAGTAATAATTGAATAGGGCGTTAACCATTACACATATTTTCTAGAGGCGTTATGATGCTGATGTAGTGAAAAATACCTTATATAAGGCATTAACCATTACGGACTGTCTATCGTATAAGATAGTTACAACCTTGTCATTTGTGGTCAATATTGGATATTCAGATTGCTGGTTTTTTAAACTAGTGGGATACACCCACGCTTCGCGGCGGGGTCGAGCCTATTTTTAATAAACTTTATCCAGATCGTAGACGTAGTGGTAAAAATAACGTTAATGGCGGGAATCTGGTCGATATTGGTTCCGTTCATTATGGTAACGATATAGCAACCGAAATATGAAACTTCAAATATCAAGCCTTGATAAAGTCTATAAGGATGTCGATACAAGGTTTACATCGATTGAAAACAATATTAATGAAATACCATTAATAGTTCTAATAATACAAATACGGTGCGGATGTTTTGAAATGGGTACCAATTCAATCCGGTTTCAAAAAAGTTTATATCGCGTACTTAGTTTTTGTAAAACTATTTGGTTGAAGATGTATATTATTTAGAGTGTAAGAGCATTCACATCCCTTCCACCAATTTTTACCCTATAGTTACACTAAAACAACTAAATTTTCTTTCTCATTTCAAGTTTTGTCCTTTATCTTTATACCCAATTTTACGCCGTGTCCTTTGTCTTTAAAATTGATGAGTTTTGTACTTAATGTTTTAAAATCCTGCACATTATGTCCTTTAGGCCTAATCCAGTTAATTTTTTTAGTTAAATTAGATCACCCAAGAGTACTTTAGTCTTTTTACCATTTATATAAAAATATTTTAACCTTCATCGAATGGATGAACGGATCGTTGTTGATTCTTCGTCATCAACGCTGAACGTATCGAAAGACATGTTTCTCTCTCTAAAAATCTTTTGCTTCTTCTGAAGGTGTTTTCATGGCTGCCTTTTTATATTCATTTTTTTTAATCATTTCTCCACCATTTTGTTGTTGTGTCTTATATAAACTAGGTTTATCACCCTAGCCGCGTTGCGGCGAACCTCTTTTGTTATTTAGTCTGCATTTACATGTGTTTTGAAATCACCATGAGCGCATTGCACGCGGAACCACTAACAAAAATAAAAAGAAAAAGTAAAAAAAAAATAAAAAATAATCGAAAGAAAATCAACAAAAAAAGTTGTATATTAATGAGGTTGTTCGTATGAAACCCGTGGTCAGAGATGAGCAAATAATACTGGGTACCGGTACCGAATTTCCCAAACTGAGGGATCCTAAGTACCAATTCGGTACCGACTTTTGGCGTTCCTAGTACCGGTTCGCTATCGATTTTTACCTTCATATGCTGGTACCGTAACCGGTATTTTCAGTATCGATTGCCACCGAGCTCATCCCTATCCCTGAAACTAAAAAAAGAAATCATTAAAAGTTGAAGAAAATCAAGAAGAAAAAGTTGTACGATACCATTGTTGTTTGTACAACACCCGTGATCAGGGATGAGCAAATGGCACCGTGTAGCAGTACCGAATTTCCCGAACTAAAAGATTTTCAAACTCAATCCAGTACCGACTTTTGGCGTTTTCTATATCAGGCTGGTACCGATTTGTACATTCATGTACCGATAATGAACCGGACCGTACCTGTATTTTCGATACCAGTATTGATTGACACCAAGCTTATCCAACTGAGAAAGTAAAGAAAATAATAATAGTTAGTATTATTATATTAATATATTATTATTATATAATATAATCACTGTTCATTTCCTTTGTAATTTTAATATATAGTAATAATTAGAGTGAATTACAAGTGGGATACTGGATGGTGGTGATAAGTGGGAGAGAGATGTGAGAAATATATATAATCTTTTTTTCTAGAGTAAACTGTAATTTTACCCCCTAGGGTTTAGGCCAATTGGCACTCTGACCCCATTAAGGAAAAAATTTCAATTTTACCTCCCAACGTTTGGTGTTATGTCGCAAGTTTACCCCCCGGTGTCAAAGTTGTTAACAGATCTGTTAACTATAACTTGAAATGACTATATTAACCTTCAATTTTGCCCCCCAACATTCCTGTTATGTCGCATAATTACCCCCCACTGGTAAATTACTAATTTGTCCTTTGTTATTACCCCTGTACTTTGTGTTAAGAAACAACATTACCCCCTGCAACTTCCAAAACCCTTCCCGCCAAAATCAGAAACATGTTCTATGTTTCTATACTAAAAAATCTGAACCTGTTCTATATTTCTATACTAAAAAATCAGAAACCTATAAGTATACTCAAAAATCAAACTTGTTCAAACCTGACCATGTATCAAACCTTCAATGTTTGGTTGTTCAATGTGTTCTATACTAAAAAAATCAAACCTGTTCAAAAATCAAGCATACCTACTAAGTTTACAATTATACCCCTCAGCTAAACAAGTTCCAGGTATAACCACCTATAACTACCAACTTCCAGGTATTCAAACCTGCTCAACACTTGTATGATCATGTAACTGTCATCAACTGCACATTTTGATCCTAACATGTATGATCATCAACTGTATGATCATCAACAAGAAATCTGATTAAGCACACTCACATTCAGACATTGTAATTAACAAAATCTGATTTAACACATACGCATGATCAAAATCAGTTTAAACACCCCTATCAGTCCCTTCTCTTATGGCTGCTGCTGTTATGACTATTAGCAGCAGCAACTAATAACAGCAAACAGTTGAAATAGTTTAAACAGGTTTTTGACAACAGGTTAATACTTAAACAAAATCAGTTGAAACAGGTTATGAAACAAAATAAGTTTAAACAGGTTGTTGACAGCAAACAACTACCAAATCTCTCCTTATATACTGATTAGCAGCAGCTAATAACAGCAAACAACTGCCCTAACAACTGATTAACAAACTTATTACAAAAATGAGACTATGCAGAAATTACAGATCTGCCGATCGATCTGATTAACAGGACTTATGCCCTAGCATCTGTATGGTCATATATGGACTAATCACTGTCATCAAATGGAGATCTAACCTGTGTATGATCTTCAAATGGACTAACTACTATCATCAACTGCACATTTTGATCCTAACCTACTGCATATTTTGATCAAATGGACAGCTAACCACTGTCATCAACTGCACATATTCAACAACTAACATGCAGCACATTTTGATCATATGGACAAAATGTAATCCTAATCACACATCAAACATCAAAACATCAAACTTCACAACTGCACATTTTGATCATGTATGATCATGTAACTGTCATCAACTGCACATTTTGATCCTAACCTGTATCAAGAACACCAATATACCATCATGAGAGTATAAAAAAGTCTTATCAAGAACACATTAGCTGTAAACATTGGTCATAACTAGGCACATTATAAACATCAAAAGATCCTAATATATATAAAATTAGATCAGTATTAAACTAAAAGATCCTAATATATTAAACCAAAAGATCCTAATATATTAAACATCAACTACACAACCATTTCCTGCTGAGGGGGAAACTGGAAGTGCAGTAAATGGCGACCCCGCATTTTCACAACCAAGGAAACCACAATCGATCGGAGTGAAACACGAATCCTCATGTCCACTGCAAACACAGAAAGATCGATGTTCAATAACCCCTGTTTTTACTTGTTCAACCTGACATTACTATACGTGTTCGATTATACCTGACAAATGAGAGAACAGGGAGGATCGCTGGTTGACAGGGGCATCGCCGGTGGACAGGTGCATCGCCGGAGGTGTGGTCGCCGTTGTGGTCGCCGGAGGTGGAGGTGGAAGCATGGTGTTCTCTGATTCGCTCATGATGAAGAAGAAGAAGAAGGAGTGGATGTGGAAGCAATGTGGTCATCGGTGGGTCTGCTGTTGTTAATCGCCGGTGGGTGTCATGATGAAAAAAAGGAGTGGAGTGGGGGGAGTGAAGCTTAGTGGGTAAGGATGAAGTAGGGAGAGAAGTACAGGGGTAATAGAAAGATCCTCATGTAAAATTACATTTCTGCCCTTTGACCGTTTAAAGATAACTAGGGACTTTGACGCCGGGGGGTAAACTTGCGACATAACACCAAACGTTGAGGGGTAAAATTGCAATTATTTCCTTGGGGGGTCAGAGTGCCAATGGGCCTAAACCCCATGGGGTAAAATTGCAGTTTACTCTTTTTTTCTAAATGGTTGAATATTTACACTGTTAGTCCCTACATAACTGAATAGACAAAAATGTCCTTATGTGTTTAGTCTATCATCAGATTTAACCAAAAAAATAACTCGGTTAGGCCTAAAAGACATAACGTGCGGGATTTTGAAACATAAAGTACAAAACTCATCAATTTTAAAGACAAGTGACACCGCTTGAAATTGGGTATAAAGATAAAGGACAAAACTTACAATTCATTCATTAAATAATATTTTTTATACTTTTATTATTCTCTCTTCTTTCTCATCCACTCACAACCACTTTCAAAATATTTTAAAAAATTATAGAGGGTGAAAAGTATCCCCCAAATATATAGATAAACACTAACTTTTTATCTCTTTCACTCATAGTCACTTATAACTACTTGTTATAATATAAAGAACTCTCTCACAGAATTTGATGAAAAAGATAAAGAATGCTCTAAAGGGTAAATTTGAAACTTAGAAAAAGTAAATAAAGAAGATAAAGACAAAGTTACTATAGCACCCAAAATATATTTTAGTATATACTTTTGGCCACATGTGATACCAATAAGAGTTTGAAGGCTGTTACTTTAAGGATCATAAATGCACACACCTAAACTACACTATTCATTTACGTGTTGTGAATTAATAGAGATAAGATAATCGTAGATAAGCAGGGGCGAAGCTTCTTGGGGGGGGGGGGGTCGCCCGACCCCCGGGATTTTTCGCTCAGTAGTGTTATATATGTAGTTTTCGTATAGAAATTTTTGGATATATACGTTTTTACCCCCCCGATTCTATAGAAATTTTTTGGTATATATGTTTTAGCCCCCTCCGTTTTCTCCGGCAAGCTTCGCCACTGTAGATAAGCAAATTTTATTGTAGGTTGTATGATAGATCACAAGAACGTTTTATGATCGAAGGTTTAGGGGTATGTATATGATATGTACATTTTGCTTACTATATATGGTTTTAAAACAATCATTGTTGTTGAAGAGCTTAATCTGGCTTGGACAATAGACAATTTCTTGCCAACCCTAGAATTTTTCTATGAAAGCCGTTTGTTATGAAAAAACAAAAACAAAAAAACTATGTAAAACTAGTAGGTTTTCTTTTTCTTTTGTATAAGTTGTGGGTTTGATATCTTCGTGTAAACCCTAATTTGATCATTGTGGCGGCAGAATATGGTGAATCTAAAAACACAAAGCTATCAACTTTAACTTTATGATTCCAAACAGTTCGTGACATCTTCTAACATAAGCCCATGCATATCCATTCGTGTAAAAACAACCTAAAATGATTGAAGGGTAAGGTTTGCAATTCAAAAGATGGAATTGTTGAAAATCGATGTTGCTTGTATTGAACCTTTTTGAGGAATCAAAAAGAATACCAAAGCGATTGAAGAGGGTTTAATGCTGCTCTTATGAAACCTGTTGAAAATTGACGACCTTTGTGGTGGGTGCGATAACAAGCGCGCCTCTGTCTCCTCTAATTGAATCTATTGTTGATGTTGCAATACAAGAAACGTAAAGGCAGTTAAATGACTAAAATCATTTTGGTGATTACGATGGTGGATATTAGTGGTTTAGTGTTGGCCGTCGGAGATAACGAGTTTTGCTGATTTGGGAGGACGGCCTGAGATGTTGGGATTTTTTTTTATTGTTGTAGATTTTTACATAATATGTTATTTGATGTTATATAAACTACACGAATAGCCATTGTAGTTAAATAGAGTAACTACATGAATGATCCTATGAATATTTAAGGGCATTCTAGTTGTCACACCCCGATTTCCACGTGTCACCGGTGGGCCCGGTGGGGGAGTATCGTGACGTGGTTGGCAACGTAATAGTCAAACAACACAATATAATAATGCACAGCGGAAGCAAATTTAAATAAGATACAACCGAATTTATTTATTGTAAACAAGTCACAATTATCCGGTGTTTATCCACAGTAGGATCGAATAATAAAAATATTGTTTATGGTTCAACAGACATCGGCATCTTAAGTTTGCGAGACTTCTAGCGATGCTTAGGAGAATCCCAGCCTATTTCGCCTAGTACCTGCATTTAATCTTTTTGGGAAAATACGTCAGTTTACACTGGTAAATACATTCAACTGACTCATTTTATAAAATGATTGAAAATTGGTTTGGATGCACATGGCATAAACATTTTTGTTTAACTTGGGAGAATTATTTTGATAATATAATAATCTTGTGAACGAATTACATGTTACTTATGCGTTCAGTAGCCCGGACGTATCCGGGTTAAAGATCAATAGACACACCACTGTAAGTGAGTTATACACGGGAGTACGCCTACACCCCGTGCTCAGGTCGTGGCAATCTCGTAAGATAATGCCGAGGATATCCGGGACATGGTCATTAACCCCCCAAAGGCTGTAAAGTAAACACATCTGTTTAAAACGAGCCGATCAAATTATTCAATTAACCACTAAGCGTGGAAGATTTGATGCCCGATCAAGCGGTACGCTATGTACCGTAACCCAAGCCCGTATAGGGAAAATAAGTTAAAAGTATTTACCTTGATGCAAAGTATAGTCACAATAATCAAATAGCAAGTAGCTTTTACTGTTTCTCCTAATCTGGAACGAAGGTTAAATATAACCCATTAAAATCCTAGCGGGTCTTTAATTATGCTTAAGCTTAGACCGGCTAGTTTCGAAGGTACGGTTCGTACGCATGATTAAGCGAAGACCGTATAGAATGTGATTCAGACCCGTCAAGTTTGAAGACTTGTTTAATATGGGTTTATTAATCACATTCTGGATTTTGAGATAAAACCGATAAGGTTTGACCCGTTTCGGCTAATTTATGTAAACTTGTTACATAAACCGAGCCGAACGCGTAATCTGCGTAACGGGTATCCGTAAGAGCCATATACAGGTTTCCTAAGTTAATATGCTTCAATTATGTTGTAACATCAGTAGGATGTCTTTCGTTATGCCCCGAACTAATTTAAACACAAACTATGCCCCGTAGGGGTAGTTTGGTCATTTTAAAGTTTGTAAAAGCGTTTATATGTTCAACTGAGTTACAGGTCTGATGTAAACAGCAAACATACTCATTTTGATGGGTTATAACAGTAGGCTAAGGCATATATGTGAAATTTATCATATTTAACCAAACTATGCCCCGTAGGGGTATTTTGGTAATTTCACATAAACCGAAAAGCTCAAAAACGAAGTCTGAGTTTATCAACCTTTGCTTACTGTTAAATTATCATAATTTTCCTCATATATCAGTAGGTATCGACCCGGGTATGTCCAATGTGATTCTAAGACATACTATGCGCCAAAAATGCTAATTATGGCGATTAAAGGCCATTTCCGGGTTCTATACCTAAATCTGATATTTTTATATTTCCAGAAGGCTTAATATAATTTATTTATCATAATTAATCAGTAGCAAAAGGTTTGGAATCGTTTAGATGTGTAAAACTCATTTTATGGCCCGTAAGGGCAAAACCGACAATTACCGGATTAAGCCTACGACTACTAGTTATGCTCGGCCTAAAATTAATTAAAAATCTTTAAAAATCCCAAAATAATATATAACATCAGTGGGTAAAAGATTTGATATCAAAAAGTATGTTTAACTAGGCTTTACGCTAATTACGCCATGTTGTTAACATAAAGCCTTAATTTTTAGCGACAATGAGCATAACTCTTAATCTACAAGTCAAACTGATGTCAAACTTTGCAAACAAGTCTTTATATCAGTAACTAAGGTTTCTACACTTTTACATTTTCATAAATCATGATTTAAGGTAATAAGGGCATAACGGTCCACGTATGAGCATTTAACGGAAACTTGCATAATAATTGGATAACTAGTGAACCAAGGTGTATGATCATAGAGGGTTGTTCTAAAATGTATCCTAATCCAATTTTAAGCTCTGAGGCACTTCTAAAATATGCCCAAACGGGTCAGAACTGAAAGTCAACCGAAAAGTCAAACTATGTGACTTTCGGTTCCGAACCGGGTCTAAACAGGAAATAGTCGGGTTGAACATGTTGGGACATGTTCTTACACTTATTTCTAAGTTATAACAATGTTCAAACAGGTTACAAATGTTCTAGATAGCTAATTATGCATAAATGACATTTTAAGCAATATGTTGACTTTTTAAGTAAATGTTTGACCCGACATTTGACCTGCTTAGGATGGTGATCAGGGGAAACCCTTTTGGGGTTTTATTACCCACATAAATACCATTCTAAAACTACTTTTAATTCGAGATAAGACTGAGTCATTAGTGACTAATCTCGAAGTCAAACCGTAATTACGACGGTTTGACTTTTAGCTAATTAACTAAGCTAAACACAACCAAATAAGAACTAGAAGACTTACAAGAGTCCAATGCACGAATTAGGAGCAGAGGGGAGAGTTCCTTAGCTCCAGAATCAATCCAATTATGCAGGAGAGATGTGTGAATGAATGTTGCACTTGAAGGCCCTTTATATAGTGGTTTACACACCACAATCTATTGACACAAGGGTCTACATCCTTCCACAATGGTTTAACACATGTCTCTAGTATGTAGAGGGTGCCTAGGGGTCGTTTATAACAGATAAAAACCGAACAAACAGGTCACAATCGCGAAATAACCTGCTGCAGAAGGTTTCTGTCGCTGGGCACCCCTAGCGCACCGTTACGCTACATCTGTAGCGGTGCGCTAGCCCGCTACAATGGGCCGTTGACTTATCAGGGTAGCGCACCGTTACGCTACTCTTGTAGCGGTGCGCTAGCCCCTTCTGAGACGTAAATTGTTGTTGTTTGTTGAAGTTTCGTAAAGGTAACCAATTATTTCGATCTTGGGTCCTATACCAGCACTCATGGACTTCCCAAAACGGTCTTGCACAGTATCAAACCCCACCATAATGATATGTTTGTTTTGGATTCAATAGCAAGACCCGTATATCTCGGTTTACCATTCAATTCACTAGTGGGGTCAAATCATGCTTTTCAAGATCCATTATTGTAGACAAAATTCTGTATTGAGGGTATAAAAGATGTGTATAACATTTAATCGGGTCTTGGGATTTATAAATAAGGTCGTTCAGAGGTAACAGTTTAACATGACGTCACTTTAAATCCTGCCGAATCATCTTTATTAAATCCGGGTTTACAACGCGTTTTGTCTGCCATGACACGTGTCGTTTTATTATTGAACCCGAAATTTTCGAGGTGTTACATCCTCACCCCCTTAAATAAATCTCGACCCGAGATTTACTGAAACAAGTAAGGGTACTTTTCTTTCATCGTGGATTCAACCTCCCACGTGAAATCGGGACCTCTACGGGCATCACATTTGACCTTTACAAAAGGTATATGCTTTCTCCGAAGCTTTCTTACCTGTCGATCTTCAATCGACACAGGTTTTTCCATGAATTTCAAGCTCTCATCAATATGCACATCTGTATGCGGCATGACATGTGATTCGTCAGCGGAACATTTCTTTAGATTGCAGATGTGGAACACATTGTGAATTCCACTGAGCTTTTCTGGTAAGTTCAACTTATAGGCAACTGACCCGACACGTTCGATAACCTCGAAAGGTCCTATGTACCTCGGGCTTAGTTTGCCTTTCTTTCCAAACCGCATCACTCCTTTCCAGGGTGACACTTTAAGTAGGACTTTTTCACCCACTTCGAAGTGAAAATCCTTACGACTTGGATCCGCGTAACTCTTCTGCCTATCCTGGGCAGCTTGGAGATTTTTACGAATCTGGACAATCTTGTCCGTCGTTTCGAATACGATCTCTGGTCCTGATAACTGGACTTCTCCAACTTCCGCCCAACAAACTGGCGATCTACACTTTCTACCGTATAATGCCTCGAAAGGCGCAGCCTTTATGCTGGTATGGTAGCTATTGTTGTAGGAGAATTCGATCAATGGTAGGTTCTTATCCCAGCTACCTTCCAATTCGATCGCACATGCACGTAGCATGTCTTCTAACGTTTGAATTGTACGCTCACTCTGACCGTCAGTCTGAGGATGGTAAGCCGTACTGAAGTTCAAACGTGTGCCCAAAGATTGTTGGAAACTCTTCCAAAAGTGTGACGTGTACCTAGTATCCCGGTCAGAGATAATAGCTACAGGTATGCCATGTAGGGCTACAATCTTATCAACGTATAACTGGGCTAACATGTCGGAGCTATAAGTCTCCTTGATGGGTAAGAAATGAGCTGACTTAGTCAGTCTGTCAACTATAACCCATATTGTATCATTGCCTTTCCTTGTCTTGGGTAACTTGGTAATAAAGTCCATAGTTACCATTTCCCACTTCCACGTAGGAAGTTCAGGCTGTTGTAGCAAACCTGACGGTTTCTGATGCTCGGCTTTGACTTGTGCACATGTCAAGCATTTTGCTACATGGGCGGCTACAGACTTTTTCAAGCCTATCCACCAATAATTTGCCTTTAAATCCTGGTACATCTTGTCAGCTCCAGGATGAACGGAGTATTTGGAACTATGGGCTTCTTGGAGGATGACATCACGAAGTCCTCCAAAAATTGGAACCCATATTCGTCCGTTTAACCGTAAGATTCCGTCCTTGCTAAGAGTCAACTGCTCCTCAGTTACTCCTAACTTTTCATTAGGATAGTTAGCTTCCAACACAGCTTCCTTCTGTGCAGCTAACACCCTTTCTATCAAACTGTTCTTTATCTCCATACGCCTGGCGTTAATTCGAATGGGTTTAACCCTTTCCTTTCTGCTCAAGGCGTCAGCGACTACATTCGCTTTGCCGGGATGGTATTTGATTTCACAATCATAATCATTTAAAGTTTCCATCCAACGGCGTTGCCTCATATTTAATTCTTTCTGGTTAAACAGATGCTGGAGGCTCTTGTGATCAGAAAAGATCACAAACTTGATTCCATAAAGATAATGCCTCCACAGTTTTAGTGCGAACACAACGGCACCCAATTCCAAGTCATGGGTGGTGTAATTCTTTTCGTGCACCTTTAACTGTCGTGATGCATAGGCAATAACCTTGCCTTTCTGCATAAGCACACACCCCATGCCAGTATGCGAAGCATCGCAATAAACCACAAATTCTTCAATTCCTTCTGGCAATGTCAGTACTGGGGCGTTGCTCAGCTTTTGCTTCAGAATATCAAAGGATTCTTGCTGCTTAGGGCCCCAAACAAACTTAACTTTCTTCTTAGTTAAGGAGGTTAGGGGTGCAGCAATCCTTGAAAAATTTTCAATGAAACGCCGGTAATATCCTGCTAATCCCAGGAAGCTACGAATTTCTGTTGGCGTCTTTGGCTCTTGCCAGTTCATTACTGCTTCAACCTTAGCGGGATCCACCTGGATACCACGCTCACTGACCACATGTCCCAGAAATTGGACTTCCCTAAGCCAAAATTCACACTTGGAGAATTTGGCATAGAGCTTCTCCTTATGCAGAAGTTTGAGAATACATCGAAGATGTTTCTCGTGGTCAGCTTTGTTCTTAGAATAAATGAGAATGTCGTCGATGAAAACGATGACGAATTTATCTAAGTGCGGCTTGCAAACGCGATTCATGAGATCCATGAACGCAGCCGGTGCATTGGTGAGCCCAAAAGGCATCACTAGGAACTCGTAGTGACCGTAACGAGTCCTAAATGCAGTCTTGTCTACGTCTTCATCTTTGACCTTCAGTTGATGGTAGCCAGACCTCAAATCTATCTTTGAGAAGTAACTCGCCCCTTGCAATTGATCGAACAGATCGTCGATTCTGGGCAGAGGATACCTATTCTTGATCGTGACTTTATTAAGCTCACGATAGTCGATGCACAGGCGCATCGACCCATCCTTCTTCTTGACAAACAGGATTGGCGCTCCCCAAGGAGATGAACTAGGTCTAATGAAACCCTTAGCCAGCAATTCATCTAGCTGCGTCCGCAACTCCTTCATTTCCGTGGGTGCCAATCGGTATGGAGCTCTAGCAATTGGTGCCGCTCCGGGGATGATATCGATCCTGAACTCGACTTGTCTATTTGGTGGTAGGCCAGGTAGATCTTCAGGAAACACTTCTGGGTATTCTGAGATGACAGGGATGTCTTCTAACTTTGGTTTGGGCTCATCAATAATCACCTGTGCCATGTAGATGACACACCCCTTCTTCAAACATTTTGAAGCCTTGAGCATAGTCACGTGCTCAGGTAGTCCGTACTGGGTATCTCCCCGAATGGTAAGTGATTCACCAGACGGAGTCTTTATTACCACCTGTTTCTGGTTACAGACGATTTGGGCCTGGTTATGAGATAACCAGTCCATACCCAGAACTATGTCAAAACCAGCTAATTTAAACGGAAGTAGGGACAGAGGAAAAGAATGGTTCTTAATGGATATAACACATCCATCTAACACATTAGAGACGGTTTCTATGGTACCATCTGCTAACTCTACCTCATAGTTCACTTTTAGGGTTTTGACAGGTAAATTTAACAATTTACAAAATTTATGATCTACGAAGGACTTATCTGCGCCTGAATCAAAAAGTACTCTTGCAAAAACATCATTGACAAGGAAAGTACCTGTTATGACGTTATCATCCTGCACAGCCTCCTTCGCATCCATCCTGAAGACTCTGGCATTAGTCTTCTTAGCCTCCTCAGGCTTCTTGTTGTACTTTGGGCAGTTAGTCTTTATGTGGCCCTTTTCATTGCAATGGTAGCACGTTGCATCTTTCATCTTCTTGCAATCCAAGGTTTTGTGTTCCTTGGATTTGCACAAACCACAAGCAAAAGACCTTGACTCGTTATTCGAGTTTGATTCGAGTATGCACTTTCCAAAGTGCTGTTTCTTGCAAGTTTTGCATGTGGGCTTCTCTCCAGAACGACGCCCATCTTTCTTCGAATCCGATCCCTTCTTGTGATCACCGCTCCCTCGGTGTTTCTTGTTCGACCTACGCGAACCATCATCTTCTCGCTTTCTCTTCTCAGCATCCTTATTCCTCAGCGATCTCTGCCGGACCGCATCCAGTGTGAGGGATAAGGAAAGGTCAGTTACAGACCTGAAGGTAACTGGCCGAGAAGCTTTAACACTGGCCTTGATTTCGGGTTCTAACCCTCCAATAAAATGAGCGATCCTTTTACGCTCCGGGGTTACCAGATAAGGTACCAACCGGGATAGTGTATTGAAGCTCGTCAGATAAGCTTGACAATCAAGATTCTTCATCACCAGTGATAGAAAATCATATTCTATCTTTTCCACCTCGTGTTGAGGGCAGAAATTTTCTTTGATCAGGGCAATAAATTGATCCCACGTCATGCTATACAACGGGATCTTTCCTGAGGCCTCCATCAGAGATCTCCACCAAGCTAACGCCTCACCTTTGAAGGACTGTGAGACAAATTTAACCACATCACCCTCAGCGCATCCGCTGATGTCCACGACCGTGTCCATTTCATCCAGCCACGTCATGCAGTCTACCGCTCCTTTCTCCCCCGTAAAATCCCTGGGTTTACAAGACACAAAGTACTTATATGTGCAACCCTTGTTACGGTGTCCCTGATGCAGTACTAACTGCTGAGATGGATTACTTTGGTGGTTGGTGGACTGGAGATCATCACCGTTTTTCTTTGGTTCATCCTTTTTGGGAGGAGGCTTGTTATGAGCCTCAGAATGTGTCCTTGGCTTTGAATGTGACACAGAGTGGGTCCTACTCCGGGTACTACTGTATTCTTCGTACTGTCTATCCAAAGCTTGAGTGATGGCGCCGTCTATGATTGCTTTTAGTTCAGCACCCGTTAATGTAATCTGGGCGTTCTCATTCGGCTCCACAGGATGACTATTGACTTCATTAGAGTTAGCCATTTGTATTGAACTGTTGCAGAAAACAAGAACAATATTTTATTTTGGGATTTTATTATGGAATTACCTCTTAGGGTAATTCGTTAACCATGGTAAACAGAGACCATATTTGGTTAACTTATTAATCGTATTAATTTAGGATTTCGATTAAAATTCATCCTAAACATAAACAATAACAATATATATTAGCACGTAAGGCTTGGTCACATGGACAATTTAACTTATAAGCTATGATTTCAGAGAATCAAGACTTTTGAGGTTTGAACCTAGTTCATTACCTTTATTAGACAGGGAGTTATAGCTACCACTGTCTTTTGGTTCATGTAGAAATGAGCAAGGCCCGTAGGCACTATATTACCACGTATGGTTAAATATGATCATCTTAATTGATGATGTAAATCCAGGATTCAGAGATCATTAAACTGGATTAGGAATCTTCTAAAGAATCCTTATTCATTTAAGAATGACATGTGATTTTTAACGAATCACTTCTGCCAGGAGTGTTAACATGTTTTAAGATGTTAACAGGGATTTGAATCTTTTAAACCGGTCTTACCATTTTGGCCCGGTCTTATATTTGACACGAGGCTAGGTTTCACACTTAAAGATTCTTAATTAAATAATTACTAGGCAGATTAAAAGGAATGATTTTAATTTATTTATTTCATTTATAATTTATTTATGCACAAATGGCGAACATGAAATTTATAAAAATAACACTCCATTAAGTTATACAATATTACTTATTGCCCTAAACGGGTCTTCACACATGAAATTTGCCCACGTAGGAGCTACAACACACTAACATGCCCACGCAGGGGTCTTATAGAAGACATGCCCACGTAGGGGTCTTACAGAAAGACATAAGTCCTCGTAGGGACTAACACACTAACAATTGTCCACGTAGGGACTTAAACAAACATAAGTCCACGTAGGGACTAAACATACAACATACCCTCGTAGGGGTTTATGGAAAGATAGACCCGCGTAGGGGTCAATACACACAACAACAAACACACCCACGTAGGGGCTTAACAACCAAATACAAGAGAAAATAACTGTGGAAGAATTCAACGACTCTTCTTGTTCTTTCCCTTGATCAAACCAACCAATCCTTGTAAGAAACTCTCCGTCTTCTGGCGATCGCGGCGAGACTCCTGCTCAACTTGATTCAATCTATGTAGAATTTCCTCCCGTTCTGGGGGAGAAAATCGTGGCGGCTGAGACTGAGCTCGAATGATAGGCCTGGGAGGTATTGGGTAACCCTGATTCGGGTAGCTTACCCCCCATGGATCTCCGTAGGGTCCTTGGGCATTGAAGGAGTTATAATTTGCTGCTTCCATATAAGGATCTGCCTCAGCGTATCCGTAGTTGTTGTAAGCTGGTGGCTCGAGCGGGTTGTAAGTACTTGGACCCGTGTATGCTGGTATTGGGTTCTCAAAACCCATGGGCGGTGGCTGTTGATAAGCTGGCTGCGAAGGCCCACCCATTTGTGGGTCCTCCCAACGAGGCGGGTAGTGACTTGCACTTGACTGCCTTGGGGAGCTAATATGAAAGTCTCCTGGTCGCACCGACATACGTGCACCGGTTCTTTTTCGCCTTGGCGGTTGTGGAGGTGGCGGTTGAACTGGTGGCGGTGGAGGTGGTGGCGTAACTGCCACAAATCTATGATCCTCTGATGAATCTTGATGATGCGGCTGTGGCTGTGGCTCCTGGTGCTGCTGAGAATGCTGCTGCTGATGCTGCCCATGCGACGACGAGTGGTGCGATGGCGTATAGTACCATGGGTGCTGATTAAAGAAAGCTTGGAAACTGTCGGGACCACCATAGGGTGATCCGTGAAACGAAGATCCGTCCGAGATCTCTATCGGGTGGTTCGGAGTGCCACTCGCAGGCATGACGGGGTCCGTGTCCTCGTCCATGTCATCAGCTTGGTCACCAGAGAAGTGGTCGTCTGGACCCAGTGGGTTGAAACCCACGGGTTCTTGTAGGTAATCGGCCGGATTAAACTGGCCTCTAAAGATCGGTGTGGGGTCCCCATAAGAATGATGGGACAGGGACCTCTGAAGTGGTATGTATGAGGGCAGAGGGTTATTAGGCTCGCCTTCCGATTGAGGTCCATATGAATTGCGGACCGGAGGGGTAGAACTGTGCGAAACAGATCGTCTCGCTGGTTCGAACAGGTCTCTCCTGTTCCGTCTTGGATTCTCGCTTTCTGCCGCGATTGGAGCCCGTGTATTTGACGGCCCTACTTCATGGTCGTTGGGGGCGGTAACTGGCCCCTTTCCACGTCCTCTCGTGCGAAAGAATCTCGGAGGCATCTTGTTATTCCTGTCAATAAAGCATGAGATAACAATAACAAAATATAAAATTTTAAAGGACAAAACAAAAACCCGAAGAAGGTAGAATTTGTCCTATGTTATAAGTCTAGACTCAAAAGTTTAGATATGTGCAATTGTGTAAATGAGATTAAACAAAAAAAGGCTAGTGTTTAATTCACTCAGTGTTGGCTCTGATACCAACCTGTCACACCCCGATTTCCACGTGTCACCGGTGGGCCCGGTGGGGGAGTATCGTGACGTGTTTGGCAACGTAATAGTCAAACAACACAATATAATAATGCACAGCGGAAGCAAATTTAAATAAGATACAACCGAATTTATTTATTGTAAACAAGTCACAATTATCCGGTGTTTATCCACAGTAGGATCGAATAATAAAAATATTGTTTATGGTTCAACAGACATCGGCATCTTAAGTTTGCGAGACTTCTAGCGATGCTTAGGAGAATCCCAGCCTATTTCGCCTAGTACCTGCATTTAATCTTTTTGGGAAAATACGTCAGTTTACACTGGTAAATACATTCAACTGACTCATTTTATAAAATGATTGAAAATTGGTTTGGATGCACATGGCATAAACATTTTTGTTTAACTTGGGAGAATTATTTTGATAATATAATAATCTTGTGAACGAATTACATGTTACTTATGCGTTCAGTAGCCCGGACGTATCCGGGTTAAAGATCAATAGACACACCACTGTAAGTGAGTTATACACGGGAGTACGCCTACACCCCGTGCTCAGGTCGTGGCAATCTCGTAAGATAATGCCGAGGATATCCGGGACATGGTCATTAACCCCCCAAAGGCTGTAAAGTAAACACATCTGTTTAAAACGAGCCGATCAAATTATTCAATTAACCACTAAGCGTGGAAGATTTGATGCCCGATCAAGCGGTACGCTATGTACCGTAACCCAAGCCCGTATAGGGAAAATAAGTTAAAAGTATTTACCTTGATGCAAAGTATAGTCACAATAATCAAATAGCAAGTAGCTTTTACTGTTTCTCCTAATCTGGAACGAAGGTTAAATATAACCCATTAGAATCCTAGCGGGTCTTTAATTATGCTTAAGCTTAGACCGGCTAGTTTCGAAGGTACGGTTCGTACGCATGATTAAGCGAAGACCGTATAGAATGTGATTCAGACCCGTCAAGTTTGAAGACTTGTTTAATATGGGTTTATTAATCACATTCTGGATTTTGAGATAAAACCGATAAGGTTTGACCCGTTTCGGCTAATTTATGTAAACTTGTTACATAAACCGAGCCGAACGCGTAATATGCGTAACGGGTATCCGTAAGAGCCATATACAGGTTTCCTAAGTTAATATGCTTCAATTATGTTGTAACATCAGTAGGATGTCTTTCGTTATGCCCCGAACTAATTTAAACACAAACTATGCCCCGTAGGGGTAGTTTGGTCATTTTAAAGTTTGTAAAAGCGTTTATATGTTCAACTGAGTTACAAGTCTGATGTAAACAGCAAACATACTCATTTTGATGGGTTATAACAGTAGGCTAAGGCATATATGTGAAATTTATCATATTTAACCAAACTATGCCCCGTAGGGGTATTTTGGTAATTTCACATAAACCGAAAAGCTCAAAAACGAAGTCTGAGTTTATCAACCTTTGCTTACTGTTAAATTATCATAATTTGCCTCATATATCAGTAGGTATCGACCCGGGTATGTCCAATGTGATTCTAAGACATACTATGCGCCAAAAATGCTAATTATGGCGATTAAAGGCCATTTCCGGGTTCTATACCTAAATCTGATATTTTTATATTTCCAGAAGGCTTAATATAATTTATTTATCATAATTAATCAGTAGCAAAAGGTTTGGAATCGTTTAGATGTGTAAAACTCATTTTATGGCCCGTAAGGGCAAAACCGACAATTACCGGATTAAGCCTACGACTACTAGTTATGCTCGGCCTAAAATTAATTAAAAATCTTTAAAAATCCCAAAATAATATATAACATCAGTGGGTAAAAGATTTGATATCAAAAAGTATGTTTAACTAGGCTTTACGCTAATTACGCCATGTTGTTAACATAAAGCCTTAATTTTTAGCGACAATGAGCATAACTCTTAATCTACAAGTCAAACTGATGTCAAACTTTGCAAACAAGTCTTTATATCAGTAACTAAGGTTTCTACACTTTTACATTTTCATAAATCATGATTTAAGGTAATAAGGGCATAACGGTCCACGTATGAGCATTTAACGGAAACTTGCATAATAATTGGATAACTAGTGAACCAAGGTGTATGATCACAGAGGGTTGTTCTAAAATGTATCCTAATCCAATTTTAAGCTCTGAGGCACTTCTAAAATATGCCCAAACGGGTCAGAACTGAAAGTCAACCGAAAAGTCAAACTATGTGACTTTCGGTTCCGAACCGGGTCTAAACAGGAAATAGTCGGGTTGAACATGTTGGGACATGTTCTTACACTTATTTCTAAGTTATAACAATGTTCAAACAGGTTACAAATGTTCTAGATAGCTAATTATGCATAAATGACATTTTAAGCAATATGTTGACTTTTTAAGTAAATGTTTGACCCGACATTTGACCTGCTTAGGATGGTGATCAGGGGAAACCCTTTTGGGGTTTTATTACCCACATAAATACCATTCTAAAACTACTTTTAATTCGAGATAAGACTGAGTCATTAGTGACTAATCTCGAAGTCAAACCGTAATTACGACGGTTTGACTTTTAGCTAATTAACTAAGCTAAACACAACCAAATAAGAACTAGAAGACTTACAAGAGTCCAATGCACGAATTAGGAGCAGAGGGGAGAGTTCCTTAGCTCCAGAATCAATCCAATTATGCAGGAGAGATGTGTGAATGAATGTTGCACTTGAAGGCCCTTTATATAGTGGTTTACACACCACAATCTATTGACACAAGGGTCTACATCCTTCCACAATGGTTTAACACATGTCTCTAGTATGTAGAGGGTGCCTAGGGGTCGTTTATAACAGATAAAAACCGAACAAACAGGTCACAATCGCGAAATAACCTGCTGCAGAAGGTTTCTGTCGCTGGGCACCCCTAGCGCACCGTTACGCTACATCTGTAGCGGTGCGCTAGCCCGCTACAATGGGCCGTTGACTTATCAGGGTAGCGCACCGTTACGCTACTCTTGTAGCGGTGCGCTAGCCCCTTCTGAGACGTAAATTGTTGTTGTTTGTTGAAGTTTCGTAAAGGTAACCAATTATTTCGATCTTGGGTCCTATACCAGCACTCATGGACTTCCCAAAACGGTCTTGCACAGTATCAAACCCCACCATAATGATATGTTTGTTTTGGATTCAATAGCAAGACCCGTATATCTCGGTTTACCATTCAATTCACTAGTGGGGTCAAATCATGCTTTTCAAGATCCATTATTGTAGACAAAATTCTGTATTGAGGGTATAAAAGATGTGTATAACATTTAATCGGGTCTTGGGATTTATAAATAAGGTCGTTCAGAGGTAACAGTTTAACATGACGTCACTTTAAATCCTGCCGAATCATCTTTATTAAATCCGGGTTTACAACGCGTTTTGTCTGCCATGACACGTGTCGTTTTATTATTGAACCCGAAATTTTCGAGGTGTTGCACTAGTCATTTTACTTAAATTTATCAAAATATCTAATGACTGGTAGTCTTAATACCCAGAGGTATTACAAAATGAAACCATAGAGCCTGAACTTGTTACTAAGTAATTTTAGTACTATAAGATGGTACTTTTGGTAAATCACAATGACTATGTGTGTAATCCTTAATACCCCCGTAAATCATAGTTTACATACATACTATAAGTCACATAATAATAGTTTGTGAATAGAGACATCTCTGAGAATTCACGTACCCTGTTCGAGCTTGAAAAATGTGCCTTCCGTAATGAAAGATATTCATAGTCTTCAAGGAGATGTGGCTTTACCACTGTTTTAGGACTCCAATTTCCTTACATGAATGATCCTTTGAGTAATTACATGAATGATCCTATGAAAGATCTCAGTCGAATTATCATATAACTATTTTTCATTTCTCACCAAGAAAAAAACACATGATCAAATTTCGTTATTCTTCTGGAAATTAAAAGAGATAAATTATAGACTACAAGATACTGAAATTTATGATTGCTTGACTTTCCAGTTTATCTGCAACGTGGTTTTGGCTGGTTAATCTTAATTTATCATGAATCTGGATCCACTAAAACAGAAAAAAAACAAGAGTAAATTTCAAAGTTCGTCCTTTATGTATGTCTAATATATCAAAGTATGTCCTTTATCTTTAATATCTTCAAGAAACATACTTAATGTTTGCAAATCCTTACATGTTACGTCCTTTAGTCCTAATCCAGTTACTTTTCATGGTTAAATTTGACTAAGTCAGCCCCACATAAGGGTATTTTGGTCATTTTATCACAAATATTAAAAGAAATAATCATCAAAAACAATAAATATATACAGTCAACACCATCCACCAACACCCACTTGCTATCACACCACACCTGCAACCACCAACACCACCACCCACCTGCCACCACACCACACCTGCAACCACCGCACCTCCACCACCGTCAACCACCGTACTTCCTTATCAAACACTGTTCCTTATCAAACGACAATCCAAATTCAAACCCTAATCTACATTTAAGCTACTAACCCCAAACAAACTTATCTGATGTACGGTACGGTCGACCAAACAAACAGACCTGAAACAAGTTTCTCGGATCTTCAAACGGTTTTCGGCGAACTGTTCCGCATCCCCAATCTACATTCTTAGATCTTCAAACGGTTTCCGGCGAACTGTTCCGCATCCCCAATCGACGGTTTACAACAATCTGCATTCACTCCACCAAACAAACAGATCTGAAACAACTTTCTCAGATCTTCAAACGTGTTTCCGGCGAACTGTTCCGCATCCCCAATCTGCATTCACTCCACCTTCATCTCCAAACCCTAAAACCTTCTATTTCATCTTCTCAATCGGTTTAGGTCATCTCCAAACAAACAGATCTGCATTCACGCCGATTCGGATGCAGAGTCTTCGGATGTTAACGCCGCCGCTGATGGTGATGGTGATTTTTTTAATGGGTTAGGGTTTAGCGCCGCCCCTGACGGCGATGGTGGCTACCGTCATAGGCGTAGTGGGTCGGTTGATGGGTCTAAGGCGTCTTCGTTTGATGGGGATTTGGTGTTCCATCATTATCGGTTGGTGTAACAGGAAATCCGGGCAGTTTGGGGGTTGTTGATGGTGGCGGTTCTAGAGTGGTGGTAGTGGTGGTGTTAGATTGGTGGTGGATCAGGAAGTTAGAGAGAGGGAGAGAAAAAGAGAGTTAAGAGAGAGAGAGAGAAAGAAAATCAATTAAAGGAGAGGATTAATTTTAATATATGTTTAAGGGTGATGGTATCTACACATCCCCTAAAATTTTTATACATCCCTCAATAGAAACCATATAGGCCAATACGCTTCCCATAGGGTTTGAAGCATTAAATGCGACACCAATAGGAAGCGTATTCGGCAATACGGTTCCTATGGGTACAATATTCTCTGACGCACACGTAGTTTAAAACTATAAAGGTTGAAAAGTGACCCAATAGGAAGCGTATTGCCAAATACGATTCCCATAAGTTTAATAGGAAGCGTATAGGGCAATACACTTCATATTAGTTTTACCTAAAAATTATAAGTTGCATCAAATTTTTAACTTATTATTGTTATCTTATAATGTTTTTATAAAAACACTTATTAAACAAAACAATATATATATATATATATATATATATATATATGTATGTATAGGAAATGTATGGGGCAATATGGTTTCGTTGGACCCAAAGTATAGGAAGCGTACGGGGCAATATGGTTCCCCTAGACCCAAAGTATAGGAAGCGTATGGGACAATATGGTTCCCTTAGAGCCAATGTATAGGAAGCGTATGGGGCAATATGGTTCCTCTGGTCCCCTAATTTGAATCCTTTTTATAAAAATGTGTCAAAAAAACGTTTATACATTATTGTAATACCCAAAACATATTTATGATAACCATGTGGGGTGGTGATGTGTGCAAAATGCAATATATAAATTACATCAATTGTGGCATAAAACTAACCCTTTTTTAGTACTAATGTTGGAAAAAAGTGTGCTTTTGTCTTCCTTTTTGTATTTTCAGAATTAAATGAGCTCAAATTAACAAAAGAAGCAAAAAGACAGCAAAATCTAACATAAATACAAGAAAAGGAACAAACGTGACATGCCCGACCCCACGACAGCATTTTCCCAAGCAAAACAAGAAGACAGAAGACTGAACACGCCCCGTGCTCAGCCAGCACGGGGGCGTGCCCAAGTGTCAGCAGAAAAGACAAAGTGGTAGAAGCTTCTATTGCCCACCACGGGGCCATGCTCAGCGGGTACGGGGCCGTGGTCAACTATAAGATTCGCAGAATCTAGGCAAATCTTGATAGTACAGATACGCTTCTGCACACGGGGTCGTGCCCAGCGGACATGGGGCCGTGGTCAAGTAATAAAGACAAGAGCAATTAATGAAGAAAGAGAAGGATGTGGACACGAGGCCGTGCCCACTGGACACGGGGCCGTGCCCGAGCTTCTGTTCAGCCTATAAATAGGAGTGCTTGGCTCAAGCTCAAACCATCCCTTGGCACACCACCTCTCTCACACTTCACCCACCACCCACCACCACCATAACACCATCATCCACCACCATCATCCATTGTCCATCATAGAGTGTGTGAGTCGTCTCGGGATCCAAGATTGATCGTAAGAGTTCTTGACAATCAAGGCCATGTTTGCCTAAGTCTCTTACATCACTTGGTGAAGACAAAGTGTCTAGTGTAATACTTTTTATTTTTAATCTTTTCGCACTTTTTAATTGGTTATGTATTAATGACTTTAATAACTAGTTTCTTATGTTGAAGGTGATTCTTCCTTATCGTTTGTCCGTGGTGTCTTGGCATTATTTTACTGTCTATATAAAATAAAAGATTTTCACCATTCATATCTCCACGGTCTATATGGAGGTATGTTGGCTACCTGGTCGGGGGTTAAGGGAACGGTTTGGTAAGAGTCTTGCCGTTGTTCAGCGTTTAGAGATCCTGCAAGGGACCGGGGTCAAATTTAGTAGGACCTCCTTCAATACTTAACGGTATTGGATGGCGGGGATCCAAACTCTTTGATCCCCTCATAAGTTAAACTACTGTTAATACTATAACCCGGCTACTTAGGACTGTATCCTTGCTGACTCGGACTACTTAGCCGAGGGTAACGTCACCTTCAAAAGAGGGGCCTACCATAATTTGCATTAATAACTTAATTAATTATCTTCCAATAATCCAACCCTTTAGGATTGTATCCTTGCTGACTCAAACTACTGGGTTGAGGGTAACGTCACCTCCAAAAGAGGGGCCTACTACAATAACTAAGATAATCTCTTAAATAGTGCAAAAGTGCGAAAATAATCAAAGGTTACACTAAACACGAGTCGGAGCCAAGTGATTCATCTTGTCTATCTGTTTTTCTTTTATTTTTATTTTTCAGCATTTTAGTTAGTTTTTATTTTTTAGTTTAAAACCTTTTTCCAAATTTTTGATTTGATTAGACGTTGAGGATAAACCGGTACTAAAAGCTCTTGTGTCCTTGGACGACCTCGGTATCTTACCAACACTATACTACGCTCACGATGGGTGCACTTGCCCATATGTGTGTTTAGTGTTAGTAAATATCGTGTTTTATAAATTTAAAACTTGGCTAAAAAAGTGTAAAAGGGCTTAAAATATACTTAAACTTATATATACACTTCACACGCATCAGTGGCGGACACTGTTCGACAGGTTATCGGGCATGATATGTAACAACCCTCGGTAAAATCAATACCCTCATAATATTTCTGACACCCTATTATATCTTAAATTGTCCCAATGTGTCTTATAATACACCCCGTATGTGAAAACCGAGCCCGAAATATTTTATAGTTTATAAAATAAATTAAAAACATGAAATAAGGGGTTGAGGCGGGCCGCGTAGACCCACCCCATTATCTCACGCGAGCCGTATCAAAACTGGATTTGACTTAGTTGACTTCTTAAGTTCAAGCGGGCCGCGTAAGACCCTTCATTAGTTCACGCGGGCCGCGAGTGTCCTAAATGGTGGCGCAGCCCGGTGATGACACGTGTCATCATCGTGTCGGACCTACGTATCGAATCAGCTAAGCTATATGTTGACCGCGAGTTGACGCCGGCCGCGTAAGGCTTAGCCTTACCTTACGCGGGCCGCGTGAGGACCAGATTACACGACTATATAAGAAGGCCATCAGACTTCATTTTCCGTCGCTCACAATCTTAATTCTCAATCTAAATTCTGTAGTAGTGTTATAATACTCGGGTATTATACCCCTAATTAGCGAGGTTCTGCTCCGTTGTAAGTATTATAACCCCAGTTTCGTAATAGTTACGCTGCCCGATTGATTTAGGGTTCCGTAACAACTGTCGTGGTTCTGCCCGACGTAGTTGTTGGAATGTCGTCTCGGGGAGGGTATCATTAATAATTTCAAAGGGTTATGATACTAACCAATGTACATTTGTATAAATTATAGATTATATCCAGGAAACCCTTACGAGAAGCCTAAGATAGCAATGTGAGTTTATCCTCGTTTTGATAATGTTTTTGGAATGTTTTACAAAACCTTAATTATTTTACAATGCGATTAAGTAGTGATTGAGTCTTTGTAGTTCTTCAATTACTGCCGGTATTTGAGGTTTTGTATACAAAATTTATTACTTGCGAGTAGTAAGTCGGAATGACAGTACGTTACCATTGGACGACGAGTAGCCAATGTGTAATATGACCCACAAGTCAAGGATTGACAGTATTGAATGAGTAATTGGGTAGAAATAAACAATGTGATAGCTCTCAATACTGTGTTAATTGATAAAATGTTTCTTGATTAAACTGGGATTCACTCACCAGTATTTCCCGCTGACAAAATATTTTTAAAACATGTTTCAGGTAACACAATGTGAAAGCCAACTGGGAAAAAGCCAGCTCGAGAGCACTGACGGCTTGGAAAATAAGTGGCTATAAAAGTTATCTAAGAAACGATGTTTTAAATTAAATAAAATAGGGTTTGTTCCTATAAATGTATTGTAATAAAAAACTTGGGTTTTGCCCATGAGTTGATTAATATCAAATATGGTGGTTTTACTCTGATAAACATTTCCTAACTACGGTCCTGATATAAATTCCGCTGCAAGATTAAATAACTTGATACCACCACTACTGAGTTCACGTCCGCCCGTTCCCGGGACAGATAAGGGATCGGGGGTTGCGACATGATAGCCCGTGGGATCGTTTATTTCGAATAGGAGCCGCACCATCTTATCGGCTGTTGATGATGGAGTTTCTCTCCACATTCCGCTATAGACCTCGACTGGATGACCGGCTGAACTCGGATTTTGATGATCCGAACTTGCCGGCCCCATCACCCGAGATCACATTCCGTCTGTTCGGCGAGGTATTTGAGATGTCGCTTCGTCAATTTGCCGTCGCCACCGGTTTTTACACAGACGAGGAGTTGGTTCAGGACGTGTATACCACGGCTATCGATCGTATGCCTGAGGATGAGATGATTGCCTGGTGGCCCACCATCGGTGAAGGTCCATACACCAAGGCGGAGGCGGTCCGATCCTGGGAGATTCGCAACCCGTTAGTTCGTTACTTGCATCGTTGCTTTAGCACGGACATCGCGGCCCATGGCAAGAGTTGCGAGCACGTAACGAAGGCCGATCTTTTCTATCTCTATTGTTTATTTACTGGTCGTCCGTGCGCCCTCCATCACTGCCTGGTGGATTATTTTGTCACACGTTGGAAAAAGCAGCGTCGTGGAAGTATATATGGAGGATCGTTTATCGGCCAGATAGCCAAGAGTGTTAGTCGGTACTTTGGTTGGGTCGAGGATAGGTATCCACCGCCGGCTCCCTGCAAATATTTGGACATGAGGTCGATGACAGGGATGAAAGTGGCGGCAAACATTCCTAATGTTGGTTATAGGTTTGTCGGGACGAACCGTCAGGTTTGGGCATGGCAGCTGTTGGTACATCACCCGCCTTTGGAGGCTGAGGAGGTTCAGATGCCTTAGATGGCTGAGCAGGATGGTGGGCATGATGATGTTGAGGTCCCGCCTCAGCATGAACAGGGGGATCATCAGCATCCACAGAGAGCTTATCGCGCGGTTAGGTTGCCTCGGTCAGCCAACCGTCTTCTCGATAGGATTTTGCGTAACCAAGATGAGCAAATGCGACTTCTAACACTGCATGGTCAGGAGATAACATCCCACGGTCGCTAGATGGATCAGATGCATGATAACATAGGGTGGCTGATGACTGGCATGGGTGAAATGTATAATTACATGGGTATATCGGTTCCACCCCGTCCACCACCACGAGTTTATCCGAACCAGGGCCCGTTCTTTACGTAGCCCCTCCCGTCCATGCAGGTATATTATCTTATTTTTATTTCATTTATCTACGAGCAATTTAATGTTATGTAATGGGTATTTTGTTTAAATTCTTATAGCCTTACGACCCGTCCTATACTCAGCCCGACCTTTCCTTGCCACATTTTCCTCGGTCCGGCCAGACCATGCCGCTCTTTCCTCTGTCCAACCTTTCCATGCAGGTATGTTATTTTGTTTTATTTCATTTTCTACGAACAATTTTAATGTTATGTAATGAGTATTTTGTTTGAATTTTTTATAGGCTACATGCACGTCCTATATACGGCACAGCCCGTCACCCTCTACTAGGCGTGGCCCGAACTTTACAGAGGAGGAGCTCGCTGAGTCTGACGAGGAGTCTGTCGAGTATTGATGATGACAGTGGGAGTGTATTGCTTAATACGCTTGGACCCAGAGGAACCGTTTGCCCTATACACTTCCTATACATTGGCTCTAGGGGAACCATATTGCCCCATACGCTTCCTATACTTTGGGTCTAGGGGAACCATATTGCCCCATACGCTTCCTATACTTTGGATCAAACGAAACCATATTGTCCCATACATTTCCTATATATATATATTGTTTTGTTTAGTAAGTGTTTTTATAAAAACATTATAAGATAACAATAATAAGTTAAAAATTTGATGCAACTTATAATTTTTAAGTAAAACTAATATGAAGTGTATTGCCCTATACGCTTCCTTTTAAACTTATGGGAATCGTATTGGGAAATACGCTTCCTTTTAGCTGACCATATTTTGAAAAGTTTGGTACACATATAGGAAGTGTATTGCTTAATACGCTTGGACCCAGAGGAACCGTATTGCCTTATACGCTTCCTCTGGTCCCCTAATCATTAGCTGACCATCTTCTGAAAAGTTTGTACTTCAAGTACACATATAGGAAGTGTATTGCTCAATACGCTTGGACCCAGAGGAACCGTATTGCCCTATACGCTTCCTATAGGGTTCAAGGGATGTGCAAATAACCAAGGGGGATGTGTGAATAACCAAGCCCATGTTTAATTATTTAAATTTCTTTTTTTTATTTTCTTTATTAGAGATATCTTTAATAAATTAGTAAAATTACCAAAATACCCTTATGTGGGGTACCCTTGGCCTGATTTAACCATGAAAAGTAACTGGATTAGGACTAAAGGACGTAACATGTAAGGATTTGCAAACATTAAGTATGTTTCTTAAAGATATTAAAGATAAAGGACATACTTTGATATATTAGACATACATAAAGACCAACTTTGAAATTTACTCAAAAAACAAAAAAAACAAAAAAACAAAAAGCATTCAGACTTATTAATATACATGTATTTTTTGTCTTCTTACTAATTAATAGCACAAGATTCTTTTACCCATAAAATATGTATGTCAATTGTATATTAATCTTTGGAAATCATAAAATTTTGTATGTTCTTATACGTGGTTCAAATATAACATCCTCTCAGATAGAAAAGAGTATTTATATAGGTGCTTCAATAATCCTTCAGAAGTCATGAATTCAGAGAGGAGAGAAAAAGGTGACAAGGTGAATCAATACGTTGGTGTTCGAAAGAGGCCATGGGGAAAGTTTGCCGCGGAGATAAGAGATTCGACAAGAAAGGGGAAGAGGGTCTGGCTAGGGACATTTAATACCGCAGAGGAAGCAGCTTTGGCATATGATCAAGCATCATACTCGATGAGGGGTTCCTCATCTGTAGTAAACTTTTCAGTTGAAACCGTTAAGGACTCCCTAAATGGCATCCAACAATTCAGCAACATGGATGGAGAGTCTCCTGCACTCGCTATAAAGGCGATGCATAAGCTTCAGAGAATGTCTTTGTCATCCAATTCGAGTGAAGAAAACAAGCAGCAGAAAGACTTGCTGATTTTGGAAGATCTAGGATCTGACTTGTTGGAGGAGTTGTTAAGTTCATGGTGATTATTTTACTTTTCTGCAAGGATTTGAAATTCTTAACTTGGAGTTTTGTTCGTAAGCATTCCTGTGTATGTCTGCATTTATGAATGATAAATATTGTACTTATCAAAGTTAATAATATGAGCAACGACCAAAAGAAAACATTTCTATCACATAACAAAAACATTATCCTTCAAGAACAAAAAAATCTTCTCAAAAAGGATTAACGAGACACAAAAACATTATCACATCACCACCATCTTTTTATCTATACTTAAATGTTGTGGCTATCAAAGTTCACCCAGTTATGCCCCACTCTCTCCCCTTCCCTCCCTCTCCCCGAGTCGGTATTCCCTCACCGATTTCTCCCCCACAATCGGTAAAACATGTGCGGTAAATGCCTTGGCATCGGTCACCGATCGGTGCAGCATGACTTTGCCGACTCCGGACCGCCTAATATATGTGGAGTCTCCTAACGGACCTAACCTAAGCCTGGTGTTAAAACAGTGAAGCAATTTAGGATGGAACCACAAGGTTTATAAACTGAATAAATATATTTTTAAAAATAGACTTATATACAGTGGCGGACTTAGGATTTTTTTATAGGGGAGCGGAATATCTTTAAAGATATTAGGCCCGTAGGTATACAAAAAAAAAATCGGTTAATATTAGGTCGGGTCATGTAAAACAAAAGAACATTAAGCTAAAATTTATATAATCATAAAAAACACGTCAAACTTCCTTGCAAATATATTTAAAATGTCAGCCTACAAGTTTTCATTTTTTGAAATCTATCCAAAACCATTGGCGGACCCAGAATTTTCTTTCATGGGGGAGGAATTGTTAGGGTTAGTTGTCTATGCTATATATTAAAAAACAATCGGCCTGATCTGAGTTGGGTCAGGTCAGGTCCTTTAGACTATTGGGTATGGGGCTTGGGTTGGGGCGTGGGTTGGCTGAAAACGCCCAAGCCACCACCCCGGGGGCTTGGGTTGGGGCGTGGCCCCTTGGGGCGGGAGTTTTAAGCCGGGCGTGGGGCTGACTAGTGGTCCTATGTGGCGGGCTCCTATTCGCTTGGTGGCCATGTGTATTTTTTTTAAGTTTTTGTAATTTTTTTTAATAAACTGTCAAGCCACGCCCCAACCCAAGCCCCGCCATACCCCATCTAAAGTGGGTTTGAGAATTGAGTTTTGAAATTACACATGTCAACCCATGCCCCACCTATGCCCCAAACCCCCACCCCACCATACCCCACGGTTAATAATTCAAATTCTTGTTCATTGTGAGAGTGGTCTTTATATTATAAAAAATGGTTATAAGTTGTTGTGAGTGGATGGAAGAGATATAAATGCTATAATAAATATAGACATTTAGTCTGAAGTTTTTTAATTAAGCATCATTTCAAAAAGAGTTGTTTACATGTATGTATTATATGTGTATCTGTGTGCGCACTTAATTTATTAACCAAATAAAGTATAAATAAACTAAGAAATGACGTTCAAAAAGTATGATCTAGTAAAATAAATGATTCTAAAACAAATTTATTATTGTTAAATATCCAGTAAAATAAAAACCACTATTATTAAGATTAGTAAGAAACCACTATTACTAAGATTAGTAAAAAAAAGTAAAATAGGTAATGTTACTTTATATATGTCAATTTCTAAATAAAGAAAAAAGAAAATAGTAAGGCTGCACGGTGTGGGGATCAACCTTGGATTGTCCCCCACCGGCGCCACACCTCCGCCCCTCCCCCCCCCCCCCCCCCCCTCTGCGGCGTCCAAATCGTCGGGGTGTAGATGTTCAAGCCGGTCCACTACAAGACAAACTCCCATCACACACACATATACATACAACTCATATATATATAAGGCTTATCCCTCATTTCCTTACCTTCATCCTCTTTGCCCCATCCTCATACCCGATCTACGTGGCGCTTACATGACGAATTATCCTCCAAGAATGGGTTATCACCATACCGCATAGCCTAATAAGAATGTCAATTTAAATGAATGCACGTAGAGTCACTAGTCAGACTACTTTTAAACAAGTTTAGTACTTTTCTCTATTTACCAAATTAGCCCTATCTAGTATTCATCTTCTCCAACAACTGCTCTGCAACCTTAACTGTCGGTATGTTTTCCGATTAGCACCATTATAATTTTTTTTTTAGTTTAGATAATCTGTTCTTCAATCATTCGATATTGCAAGGGGGGGGGGGGGGGGGGGGGGGGGGGATGTCAAAATTTCAGGGGGGCGCTCGAGATTTTCAAAGACGTATAACACTGAAAGATAATAATTTAAGGGGTCCGCCCGCCCAACTTAGAATGGCAGTCAGTCCGCCCCTGCTTATATATACATGTATGCTCTTGTAACTTGGCAAAATTATATTTAAACAAAGATATTATAGCCTACCCTTATATACACATGTATGCTCTTGTAACTTGGCAAAATTATATTTAAACAAAGATATTATAGCCTACCCTTATACACACATGTATGGCTCGTTGGTTTCAAAATGTCTTATAGTTTGCCCTTATATACATTTTGTTAGAAACCTTGTCATTGTCAACCCTTCCTAGATAATGTTCTTTTTCCTTTGGTTCTATAAGTTGGAATTTACTAAATTGTCCCCCATGCCTACATGATGGAGACAAATTTGATCCCATTGATTGCTTACACGACTTAACACATTTGTTTATGACTTAACACATTTTTATGGTGTAACTTACAATTCACCAGAAATAATACGTTATGTGATTTTTTTTTATATCAAACGCATGTGATGGTTTAAATAGGAATCATAGAAAATATTTTTTAACCACTATTAAAAATGATACAGCAAATAACAGCACAATGATATCATCAAAAAGCGAAAGAACGCTAACATGATGAATGAAAACGAATAGCAATATTAAAAAAGTATAAATAAAAAAAAAAAGTAAAGATCAATGACAATAATTTTATATTAATAATTATATGATGAAAATTGAATCTTAAAAATAAATCAAAGAAATTACAAAAGCCAAAAGGGATCAGAGTGGGGACACATCCGATGTGTCTGCCTGACGCAACAAACTTCAAAGTTCTAACATGTTGCGAGGAGTCGGCCTGACGCACCAATACTCTTAAATCTGGACGCTTCCAAAAGGGATCAGGGTGGAGACGCATTGGAAGCGTCTGCCTAACGCAACAAACTTCAAAGTTCTGACACATGGATGCTTCTAAAAAGAATGAGACTTAGGGACGCATCCGGAGCGTCTTGATGATGATTCTGACACGTGGATGCGTTACATTGAATTGTATTTCCCTTTATTTAATGGAATTTTTTTGGGATAGATATAATTAATTTTTTGGAAATTTTTTATACAAAATTAAAATAATAAAAAAGGCTAATAAAAAAAACTCAAGCATCACGGCCAGCATACTATTGATCTGCCTTCTGTATCTCATGCAGGCATCTTGTATGTTTCTTTCTTCCCATTTGAGTGAACGGTTTTGAACAAGATTTTGTAGTAACATACATATGATCACCCCTGAATTACGTCGTACATGACGAGAACTGATAGGCCATACAACATCCCCGACATATTCTAATGCGCTAGACTCGCTTACTCCGGCATTTTGCTAGTAACCTATACGTTCTAGAAACCGAAGGAATGCTGACTCGAACTCAATAAGAATTTGGTATATACTCTTGTTGACGCAAAACGAATCAGCGCAATTAATTGCATCGCAATTATTTGTAAAATATACAGTAATAATTAGTGACGGCAATTCAATCTTAAGAATGGTCCAATATTCTTCGTCTCTTGACGCCGGTATATATACCTGACAAACGTTACGTTTAATATTATAGTATAGGAAAAAATAGTAATTTTTTTTTTACCGTGTCGACATCCCACAACGCAGGATATACTCCGATAGAGTCATTTACATATCCAAAAGCATCATGATATTGCTCTACAAGGTGATTGAAAAATTGAGGCGGGGGCAACGTCCAACGATAACTGATTGATGAAGTGGCCATTCCCGGATTTTGATTTTCCTTTAGTTTCATGAGCCAGTTACACCATGCTCCGACATGTTGTATGGAATATTTTCATATATTAAGTTTTGAATAGAAAATATATTTTTTTAGAATTTACCGTTTGCAGAATAAAACCGTTTCCACATAATCCTAATAGCCCACCCCACCAGTGTTTATCTAGAGGTGTACTCCCCATATAGCTGGAATAGCAAGAAGGACGGTCACAGGCATAGTAGAACTCAAGAACATTTGGAGACCAATTTTGAGACTGTTTGTTTTCATTGGTCCAAATAGTGTTTTCTACTGATTCTGGAATGTTTCCAAACGCCTCCCAGTTGCCATTATGGTCGTGCAGACTAATGCACACCATTGGCCTGTAGATATAGCCTGAAAACCAACTTGGTATGCCAGTAGAATACATAATTAATAATAATTATTTAAGTTATAACTAATTTACGATACTATTTTTTAAATAGCAGGTTGGAATTGAACACGCATTCACTTAATTGGGGAATACAACATTTTACTAACAAAGCCTATAAATAGAGACAAAGTCTTCTATAATTGAACCACATCACAATTCAATTCAATTACACTGTCCTGTCCTAAAAATAATAACCACATCACAATTCAATTTGATTTCAAAGTTCCCTAAAAGAAAAAATGGATTCTTGGACCGACGTAGAAGATATTGCGGTTGCCGTCACCTACGCGACAGTTCGTGATCTAGGCAGTTATACAAGTTACAATGATTCATTCTGGGGGCGCGTATTCAACTTTTTTTGCATTCACCTACAAGAAACGACCCGTACATTAGCTGTAGTGAGGACTCGTTGTGCTTTTCTACGCTTCAAATGTTCTCGTTTTCTAGGAAGGTACAAAAACGTTAATAACCAGGAGAACATGGATGTATAAGAGGTCATTCAAGAGGCCCTGATCGACTACGCTATGCTTTATGGGGAGGATTTTGAACACCTTTCGGTGTTTGAAATTTTGAATAATTATATTTAAGTGTTTTCTTTTTTTAATAACATGCTATGTCACGTTTTTAGGTTGTAATTTTTAAGTTATGTTGTAATGTTTAAGTTTTGTAATGTTTTATTTTATATTTCTAATTTTTAAGTTATATTGTAATGTTTTATGTTATAATGTTATATTAAATAGATATAGATATTTAATAGAATTAAAAATAAATGTGAGGAGTTGATAGAATTGAAAAGAAATGTGAGAAGTTAGCCGCGCAATGGAAGGAGTCAGCCAAATAATGAGGAGTCAGCCAAGCCGTTGGGAAGGGTCAGCCGAGCCAATGGGAGGAGTCTGTCAAAATCTGAGGAGTCAGCCAAGCCGTTGAGAAAGGTCAGCCGAGCCAATGAGAGGAGTCTGCCAAGTATATGGCGGAGGAGTCAGCCAAGCCACATAAACCAACCTAAACAAGGAACAAGGATGTGCCTGCCAAGCTCCAAGCCGGACGCATAAACTACCTTTTTGGCTTTGATGTGTCCGCCGTCGACACGTCAGCTTTGTCTGACACGTGTAAGCTTCTCATTCATGGACTCTTCATGTTTACAGACGGACGCATCCCATGTCACAGGAGTCCGTCTAAGGGCGCAAGAGGATGACATTTTGGTAATTTTGGTTGGTCAAATGACATTTGGGTAATTTTGCCTTCTTTTATTCCGACTTGGAACTAGCATTAATGATTAGTTTAGTAGACAAATTTATCAATTCAGGGAACCATGTATCGAGTTACTTCATAAAACAGTTTCTAACCGAATTAAGGACGGAATTAAGGATATCTTCGGTTTCAAATTTTGTATTGACTGTGAGTCGAAGAACAGCACACATGTATAGATTGTGTTTGAGATTGCGAAAGAGCATACATTAATTTGTTGATATTATGTATCAACCTTTCGCCATTTCTACCTATTCACGATCCATATTGCTATTTGCCTTTTTGCCTATTCCCTAGAGTCGAGATGACCTTTCGGATTTCATGATCGGAATAACGAAGAAGCCAACGACCGAATCAGGATTTAGGGTTATTCGGATTTTAGATTGTTGATACTCTATGGCATGTCTCTGGATTTCAGATTTATCAGGAAGCATGGATCTAGAAAAGGGGTGCAAGCCTGAATTGCTGGATTGTCGATAAGATTGTATTTTTAGCAACTCAAATGGGGTCCACAAAATTTAACGACCAAAACCCTGTCGTTATCATAAGATAATCATTATAATATGTTAATATTAGACAAGTTGTACTTTAATTACATAATGACACCTCAATCTTATTACTATATTTCAACAATTATTATGAATGACCTTAAACTAACAATATAATTGGTTGGTCAAATGATCAAATATTCCTTTTATGCCTGTTAGATTCATGTATCTCACACCCTTTTATTATTTTATGGAAACGCTTATCAATAGTGTACTCATTTCTTAACTAGTATTGGATCACCCATATAATAATGTCTAATAATTTCTGTTTATAATATCATCATAAACCTCCAAGTCATAATTAATAGGTCCCAGGAACTCCTATATCAATGAAAGATTTTGTCCTAGGTATCTCAAACCTTTTCATTTCCAGTTTTGGTTCATGTCACCAACAAAATTTTGTTAATAATTATTAAATGAAAAGGTTTAAAATGGAGTTGATAATTAGAAAACTACGTTTTCTCGGAAATGTGTAAAAACTATTAAAAAATACAAAATTTTAAAAATTTTGTGGAAATAGGTTTGAAGTTTTTGACGCATTTCCAAGATCGTTTCAAATTTCATGTGTAATGTGTAGGAATTTCTGACAAATTTGTTTTCGTAGGAAACTTTCATACGAAATAACTTGTTCTCACTACTAGAAAACTGCTGCTATTCCCACGTCAATTTCCGTGGGAAATCCGTGGGTAACTGCGTTTACCCACGGATTTCCCACGAAAATGGGCTGTGGGAATTTTGTTCGTGGGTAATTTTTTTCTGACGCATTTCCGACAAATTCTCCTACGCATTTCCCACACAAATGTTTCGTTAGAATTCTCCTACACATTTCTAACGGAGTTAATTTTCTCAACTTTCCCACACATTTCCCACGGAATATTTATTTTTTAAAATTTGTGTATAAATCAATTATAATTATTTTTATTATATATTTTATTTTTCTTACACAGTTCCTACGAAATTATTTTTTTCTTCCAACACAAATCCAACGGAATATATTCTTTTCCCCTACGTATTGCCTACGAATTAATTTTTTCTTCCTACACAAATCCAACGGAATGCATTCTTTTTCCCTCCGCCTATCCTACGAAATTAGTTTTTTTTTCCTACATAATTCCAACGGAATGTATTCTTTTTCCTACGCAATTCCTACGAAATTTATTTTTTTATTCTTTTTTCATATGCATTTCATACTAAATCAACTTTTCTTCCTACACAATTCCAACAGAATGTGACAAACCTATTTAATTTTTTTCCTACACATTTCCTGCGGATACATTTAAAAAAATATAAAAAAATAGAAAATACCTATTTTTCAGCTGAAAAAGCATAATGGTAAATATGATTTAGAACATAAATTCAACAAAAACAAATAGCATAAATTCGGAGCATGTTAAATTACAAAATCACCATTGTTAAACATAAAGATCCAGAACAAACAACATAAATTTTGAACCAGTTTAAATCACAAAACCACCATTGTTACACGTGAATATATGCATAACGCCTCTTCTCTGGCATTATCTGAACCAGATGCGATGTCTGCCTTAAAACCTGATTCCCCTGTGGCGAAAGTATGCGACTGAACCAAAAAGCGGTCAATTTCCGGGCCTCTAGAGACCCTCATCTGGTCAAGTGTGGAAGCAGCCACAATTGGTAGGTAGAGAAACTGAAACAATCTGTCACAATGGTCTTTGTAACCGCCAAGTAGGTTTGATGGCGGCGTAGGAGGGAACTACACTAAGCTTTCAGCACAGCTGTTTCCTCTCCATGGGCAAATTACTTTGTGTCCTTCATCAAGCTGATTGCCGAATTCTTCCCCTACATTACCACCTGTTAACAACATACGAAAATACAGATATGAAATCGTTCTTGTATTCATTATCTGAAATAATGACACATAATTTAATAAACTAGTATTTTGACCCGCCATGCATTGCGACGGGGTCGAAACTTAAAGAGTTAAAGTAACTCGAATTTGTAAATGATATTTTAAAAAGTTTTTATAAATCACTTTTATTTATTATATATAATAGATAGACCGTGTTAGGCCTTGATATATCTTAATGGCCCATTAAGGCCTTTATTATGTAACATTTGATGTTAAAGGGTTACATCACGTTGTATTGAGTGTTATTATGTCGTAACAACCAATCATAAATGTATTTCGTAGGAATTGCGTCGGTATTTTCCTCCACATTTCCTACGGATATTAATTAAAAACAATTACGTAGGAATTCTGTCGGTATTTTCCTACACATTTCCTACGGATATTAATAAAAAACCATTCCGTAGGAAATATGTCGGCATTTCTGACTCATTTCCTACGGATTTTAATAAATTAGTTTTAAAATAACATATAAAATGTATTACAAATATTTTTTATCCATTCCGTAAGTAATTTGTCGGAATTTCCGACACTCTTCCTACGGATAGTAATAAATAAAATAAAAAATAACATATATTTTTATAAATAATAAAACTTTATATTTTAATATCATTAATTTTATTTATTATGAATTTTTTTGATAAACTGGAATCGTACGCATTTCCTACTAATCGTTAAAATGAAAACGAATTCTGTCTGAATTCCGTGGGAAATTTCCGACACTTTTCTTACGCATACAAATTCCTACAAATTTCCGACAAATGGTTAAAATGAAAACGAATTCCGTCGAAAAATATGTGGGAAATTTCTGACACTTTTCCTACGCATAACAATTTATGGCTTTTTTGTGGCTTTTTCTGTCACAAAACTAAGACTCTTTCTTGTTCGTAGGATTTTCGTGGGAAAAGTGTCGGAATTTTCGTTTGTAGGAAATGAGTAGGAAATTTTGGTATGAATAATAGTAGTTTTCTAGTAGTGTCTTTCTCACATTTACATAACATGATATCACATCTATTTTATGGGAGGCAATTCTATTGAGTTTTCAAACTGTATACAAGTAGGCTCATACAGAAAAAAAACACACACAAACAGTTGCATAAAATAGAACAATTGAAAACATTGCATATATTTGCCACTATAGCTTTACCAATGTAGGTTGATCGGCACATCAACATTTTTTCATTACATATAATAGAAATTTTGGAACCTTTTATCATATTTATGATATTTGGCCTTTTCATTTCCCATTTGTGAATAAATTTGCAACACAGGTTTTAATTTTACTACCTTTGTTTTTTTATTTTTTATGATTTATAGGACAGTTTTAGTGTTTAATCTATTTACAATTTTGAGAATAGAAGAACATATATATGTTAATAATGTGTTTGGCTTTAAGGCAAACAAGCTACACTGCAATAGCATCATCCAAACAATAACATCATTGTAATCAGTGATAAATGATTTTGGGTTTCAAGGATTTCCCTTCAAATTCCCAATTGGTGATTACAAGTCTAGCCAATGAGCCGGCGGTGGAATGATAAGAAAGAGACCTAGTGTTCCAAGTGACCTAAGTTCGATTCCTGCCCCCACCATTGTAATAATGTGTTTGGCTTTAAGGCAAACAAGCTACACTACAATAGCATCATCCAAACAATAACATCATTGTAATCAGTGATAAATGATTTTGGGTTTCAAGGATTTCCCTTTAAATTCCCAAGTGGAGATTACAAGTCTAGCCAATGAGCTGGCGGTGGAGTGATAAGAGAGAGACCTAGTGTTCCAAGTGACCCAAGTTCGATTCCTGCCCCCACCATTTAATTTCGGCGGCAGCTGGTGATGATGGGAGACTAGGCGGCGACGATCACTAGTTTGATCCTTGAAGTAAGTGGGTTTCACCTCACCGCACTGTCCTGCCTTTGGGCGAGTGTTCATGGGCTTCGGCTCTAGGTGAGGGTTTTCCTCGGTTCGGAGCGCGAGTGTATCCCGATGTGGTGAATTTAGCCAGTAGCTCATTTGAAGGATTCGTTGACCGTTAAAAAAAGATCAGAACCTAGAATCTAAACATTAAACATCTTCAAAATAGAGTATATATGCATGGCCAAAGGTAATATGTCTATCTTCATATGGAGGGTTCAAGTCTTATAGTGGACAAAGGTATATATTTTTAACCATAGAACGTCTAATTCAATACTCATAACTGGGTGAACTTTGATAGCCACAACATTTAAGTATAGATAAAAAGATGGTGCATGTGATAATGTTTTTGTGTCTCCTTAATCCTTTTTGAGAAGATTTTTTTGTTCTTGAAGGATAATGTTTTTGTTATGTGACAGCAATGTTTTCTTTTGGTGGTTGCTCATATTATTAACTTTGATAAGTACAATATTTATCATTCATAAATGCAGACATACACAGGAATGCTTACGAACAAAACTCCAAGTTAAGAATTTCAAATCCTTGCAGAAAAGTAAAATAATCACCATGAACTTAACAACTCGTCCAACAAGTCAGATCCTAGATCTTCCAAAATCAGCAAGTCTTTCTGCTGCTTGTTTTCTTCACTCGAATTGGATGACAAAGACATTCTCTGAAGCTTATGCATCGCCTTTATAGCGAGTGCAGGAGACTCTCCATCCATGTTGCTGAATTGTTGGATGCCATTTAGGGAGTCCTTAACGGTTTCAACTGAAAAGTTTACTACAGATGAGGAACCCCTCATCGAGTATGATGCTTGATCATATGCCAAAGCTGCTTCCTCTGCGGTATTAAATGTCCCTAGCCAGACCCTCTTCCCCTTTCTTGTCGAATCTCTTATCTCCGCGGCAAACTTTCCCCATGGCCTCTTTCGAACACCAACGTATTGATTCACCTTGTCACCTTTTTCTCTCCTCTCTGAATTCATGACTTCTGAAGGATTATTGAAGCACCTATATAAATACTTTTTTCTATCTGAGAGGATGTTATATTTGAACCACGTATATATAGGTAGTTGTGTATATCAAATTAAGAACTTACAAAATTTTATGATTTCCAAAGATTAATATACAATTGACATATATATTTTATGGGTAAAAGAATCTTGTGCTATTAATTAGTAAGAAGACAAGAATACATGTATATTAATAAGTCTGTATGCTTTTTTTTTTCCGTTTTAGTGGATCCAGATTCATGATAAATTAAGATTAACCAGCCAAAACCACGTTGCAGATAAACTGGAAAGTCAAGCAACCATAAATTTCAGTATCTTCTAGTCTATCATTTATCTCTTTTAATTTCTAGAAGAATAACGAAATTTGATCATGTGTTTTTTTCTTGGTGAGAAATGAAAAATAGTTATTTTTAGATATTTTAGTGTAATCGGGATTGACTTGGTGATCAAAGAGAATAATAATACACATCAAACATTAGGAGGGGCGAGAGTGCGCACTTGTTTGAGTTATTATAATTCGAAGTGTACTGGCGGTAGGGGTGAGCATGGTGCGGTTTGGTGCGGTTTTAGCATAAAACCGCAACTCATACCGCGAGGTGCGGTTTTTATTTTTTTAAAACCACATGTTGCGGTTTTTTTGCGGTACGGTTTTTGCGGTTTATTTGCGGTTGCGGTTCGGTTTCGGTTTTAATAGTTGAATACATCTAAAAAAAACTCTCAGCAATACTTGAATACATCTAAAAAAAACTCTCGGTTTTAATACTGGAATACATCTAATACTTGATGGTAATTAGAATATAATTTTTGCAAGAGCAATGTGAAGAGCATATGTATGGGCTAGAGGACATCAATCAAAACAAGAGTTTGTACTAGAAACATGTCTAGAATAATAGTTGCTATGTGAAACGGTGAAAGCTTAATCACATAGTCGTATCCAAATAAAAACGTAATATTGTTTCCAACTCATTCTTGTTTCCAACTTTCAATCTTTCCAACTTTCAATGTTTCCAACTATCATTTGCCATTAGTGTTTCCTAGATAGAAAAAAAAAAACAAAAAAAATATATGTTAGTAGGTATTTGAAATATAAACTCACACATGTAAAGAAAACCTTACCAATTTTTAAACCCGCCATCTTCTTATTAAATTCATCTATGTCTTTATTCTTCATAGAACATCCGAGCTCAAGATCAACCCTTGTACACCTTATCCAATCTTGTGCACAAATCAAAGCTTCCGCAGTTTCGGTGTTAAGTGAACTTCTATACTTCTATACTTATACCGAGCCGGTGATGATCGCACATACGTCACAGCATTTCGAATTCTAGTAACAGAATCGAACTGCTCTTCCAATCCATCTCTAACAACAAGATTGATGATATGTGCACAACAACGTAGGTGCAAGTATTTACAACCTAGTATATCATTCGGTCCCTTCAACATCCTCTTTAAAAATCGTATAGCCCCATCGTTTGAAGACGCGTTATCCACTGTGATGGTAAACACGGTCTCAACCTCATCATCATTTTGATCATCCACATCAATTACAGTTTCATTAGTAGCCATTCTGAAAACATAAAAGAACTAAAATCAAACAAACCAAACTTCCGTATTCCCATCCTACATCTAAAAACACATAGTATTACTGTATTAGCCATTAGGGCCCTAAATGCCTAAAATAGTAAAATCACTGTCAACAACAAAGAACAAGTAATTTAACATATCTAGGGCCAAGTAACACAATGGCTAAGAAGTAAGAACCCTACATCAAATTAGCAAGCAATGAAGCGTAAAACAATTAGCCATATTTTTGTAGATGCTTTAAGCCTTGCAATCATCCAATCAATAGCCTGATTTTTTTTGAGATTGTTTCTTGGTTTAAGAAAGGATTACCTGTTGCCGGCGAAGAAGCAGGAGCCGGAGAAGGAAGCAGAGCAGGTCCGCCGGAGAAGCAGCGCCGCCGGAAAGCTCGGTCGCAGCTGTCGCCAAGTCGCCTGATGTCGCTGATGATTTAGGGAGTTAGGGCAACGATCTGATGAGCTGAGTTAACCGTATAAGTGTATAACTGTATAAGGAATATAAGGAATTTGGGCTAAATTCTTAATTTTTGGGCCACTTTTTTTGAGAGGGAGCAGACGATAGTTAACTTAACAAAGTCAAGTCTGTACTTTTTTTTTTAACAAACACAGATTATATAATATATAGGGAATTTTATATTTAAATCTTTAAGTATATTATATATATAATATATATATATATATAATAATTTTGCGGTGCGGTTTTTAAAGCTAAAACCGAACCGCACCATACCTTTGCGGTTTCGGTTTTTGCGGTTTCGGTTTTTACGGTTTTTGTGTCGGTTGCGGTTTTGCGGTTTCGGTTTTTACGGTTTTTGGTGCGGTTTCGGTTTTCGGTTCAGTTTTTGCTCACCCCTAACTGGCGGAGCCCGTACTCTACGGGGGTTCCAAGGAGGCAACGCCCCCTTGGCGGGGGTCCGGGGGCAGCGCCCCTGGGAGCAGGGTCCAAGGGGCGGCAGCCCTTGGCGGGGTCCAAGGGGCAGAGAATTTTATTTTCTGGAAATTGCCACATTTTCGAAATGTTTAAACAATGGCAGTTTTATGTCTTAAAATTAAGATAACTGCCATTAGGCAGTTAATGATCCTAAAAACCCCAATTCGTAGACAGTATTTGGTTGCAATTTTCTGGTTCAGACAATTCCACAAAAACATACCCTAGTTCAATTTCTCGAAAATCAGAGTTGTATCTAATTGAATTATTAGGGTGAACCACCGAAATAATTTGATCTGAGAGTGACTACACGCCTCTATGATCATCCGGAATCTGAATATTCCCCAACAAAGATCAAATTATTTTCTGTGAAGATGGCAAGCGGATCGATGAAGGATATGACAAGCAAGTTTGACAAACTGGAGAAGTTCGAAGGTCAGGATTTCCGAAAATGGCAGAAGAAGATGCATTTCTTCTAACAACGTTGAAGGTTGTGTACGTGTTGACTACTCCAATCCCGGAGATACTGGAGGAGGGCAATCTGGAGCGAATCTGGAAGAGGTCAAAGTGGGAGAACGACAATTACATATGTCTTGGCCACATTCTGAATGGTATGTCTGATCCCTTATTTGATGTTTATCAAAATGTTGAAACTGCAAAGTTACTATGGGACACTTTGGAAGCCAAATACATGGCAGAAGATTCTTCTAGTAAGAAGTTTCTTGTCAGTGATTTTAACAATTACAAAATGGTTGATGAAAGGCCTGTCATCGAACAGCATAATGAATTATTACGAATTCTGGGGCAATTTGCCCAACATGATATGAAGGTGGATGAATCTATCTCTGTTTCAAGTATTATTGACAAATTATCTCCTTCCTGGAAAGATTTTAAACATAATCTGAAACATCAGAAAGGAAAGTTAACATTGGTTGAACTTGGAACTCAATTCAGAATTGAAGAAGGCTTGAGAGCACAGGAAAAAGTGTTGGTTAATGATGAAAAGAAACGGGCTGGAACGTCTTCTTTGAATATGGTTGAGATGGGTGAATCATCCAAAGGAAACAGTAAGTTCAAAGGGAAACGGAAGGTTCAAGGAAACAAAAATTCGGGTTCAAACAAAAAGCCGAATTACCCTTGTTGGAAGTGTGGTAAGGTTGGTCACTTTAAGAGGGACTGTAACATGATGAAGAATAACAAGTCCGGTTCAAAGAACAAGAATGAGGCTGGTTCTAGCGGGTCCAAGGACCCGGGCAAGCAAGGTCAGAATTTAGTACAATTTAATAATTCGGTTCAGAATTATGTGTCACTAATTTCTGAGGCATTTTATGTGCAGGATGATGATATTGCTTGGTGGGTTGATTCGGGTGCAACAAGCCATGTAAGCAAGGATCTTCGTTGGTTTAAAGACTTTCAACCAATCGAAGACGGATCTATCATCAAGACGGGGAATGTTGCAACTGAAATAATCAAAGGAATAGAACCGTGAATCTTGTTTTTACTTCTGGAAAATCCTTATTTTTGAAGAATGTTTTGTATGCACCCGGAATTTGAAAGAATCTGTTAAGTGGCATTGTGTTGAATAATTGTGGGTATAAACAAGTATTGGAAAGTGACAAGTATATCTTGTCAAGACATGGTACCTTTGTAGGTTTCGGTTATCTATGTAATGGTATGTTTATGTTGAATATTGATGTCTTTTTTATAAATGAATCTGTTTGTGTTGCTTTAACTAGTAATGTTAATGACATAGCTTCAACTAGTAATAGTAACATCTTGACTGATTCGGAATTATCGCATGCTAGACTAGGACATGTACATTATAAAAGGATTAAGGAAATGTCTAAAATGAGCTTAATTTCATCTATTAACATAAACAATGATAAATGTCATATTTGCAAGTTAAATAAGATAACTAAAAAGCCTTTCATGCAACATATTCACAGGGAAAGTAAAATGTTAGATTTGATACATAGTGATCTATGTGACTCTCATGCTTCACCATCACTAGGTAATAAAAAGTATGTAGTAACGTTCACAGATGATGCAACTAGATTTTGCTATGTGTATTTGTTGCATGCTAAAACTGAAGCTCTTGAAAAGTTTAAAATCTATAAACAAGAGGTAGAGCTTCATCAGAGTGGGTTGATCAAAACCCTACATACAGACAAAGGTGGTGAGTATTTTGATCCGGTGTATTTCTAATCAACTGGAATAATACACCATACCACAGCTCCATACACACCGGAACAAAATGGTGTGGCGGAAAGGAAAAATATGACTCTAAAGGAAATGGTCAATACCATGTTGTCCTATTCGGGCCTAAGTGAGGCCTTTTGGGGTGAGGCTATGTTGACAGCCTACTATTTGCTAAATAGGGTTCCAAATAAAAGGAATAAGACCACCCCTTTTGAGCTTTCGTATAAAAAAACCACCTGAGCTACATAAGCTGAGATTTTGGGGTTATAGAGCCGTGGTGAGGCTCATTGATCCTAAGATAAGGAACATAGGGGAAAGAGGTATAGACTGCATTTTCATTGGGTATGCGGAGCATTCATTTGCTCGCAGGTTCTATGTTTTAGAACTAAATGACTACGTGTCTGTGCATACGGTAATTGAGGCAAGAACTGCAGGGTATGATGAGAATAGATTCTCTTCAATACCTAGGCCTAGGGACATGGTTCCAAGCTCTAGTAACTCTCAAGTGGCTAATCGAGTGATTGATACTCCTCCGGAACCTAGGAGGAGCGGTAGAGCAAGAAAAGCTAAATCATTTGGTGATGATTTTCAACTATATTTGGTTGAAGGATCTAGAGATGAAATAAAATTCAATATCAATATTGTTTCAATATTGAGGAAGATCCTAGAACCTATAGTAAAGCCATGGCATCTCAGGATGTAGCTTTCTGGAAAAAAGCTATAAATGATGAGATAGACTCTATTATGTAGAATAACACTTGGAAACTATCTGATCTACCCCTTGGGTGTAAACCACTTGGTTGTAAATGGATCTTCAAGAAGAAGATGAAAGTAAATGGTTCAATTGATAAGTTTAAAGCCCGATTGGTTATCCAAGCTTTAAACAAAAGGAAGAAATTGACTACTTTGATACATATGCTCCTGTAGCAAGAATATCCACTATTAGATTGTTGGTTGCCTTAGCTGCAATACACAATCTTGTGATTCACCAAATGGATGTGAAAACCGCTTTCCTGAATGGTGATTTAGATGAGGAGATATTTATGAAACAACCAGAGGGTTTCGTTATGCCTAGCAATGAGCATAAGGTGTGTATGCTAGTTAATTCATTGTATGGCTTAAATCAAGCACCCAAACAGTGGTATCAAAAGTTTGATGATGTGGTTTTGTCTAATGGTTTTGCATTAAACCAAGCGGACAAGTGTGTATATAGGAAATTTGATGATTCTGGGAAAGGAGTCATAATTTGCTTATATGTAGATGACATGTTGATCATCGGAACTCGCAGGGATCAAGTTGATAAAACAAAGAAATTTTTGTCATCTTGCTTTGACATGAAGGATATGGGGGAGGCGGAAGTGATCCTTGGTATAAGGATTAAACGGGAGAACAATGGCATATCGATCTCTCAATCTCATTATATTGAGAAGATATTGAAAAAGTTTAATTTTCATGATAGTTCTCCGGTTAGCACTCCAATGGATCCTGCTTTTAAGCTCTCGCCTAATGAAAGTGTAGCTGTAATCCAACTTGAATATTCAAGGGCCATTGGATCTCTCATGTATGCCATGATTAGCACTAGAGCGGATATAGCTTATGCTGTTGGAAAGCTTAGTAGGTATACTAGCAATCCAGGTGCAAGTCATTGGCAAGCAATGAATCGAGTATTTAGGTACTTGAAAGGAACCATGAAATATGGTTTGACTTATACTGGATTTCTTTCAGTTTTAGAAGGTTATTCGGATGTAAGCTGGATTAACAACAAGGAAGATCATTCTTCCACAAGTTGATGGACTTTTCTGCTTGGATTAGGTGCCATATCTTGGGCATCTAAGAAACAGACTTGCATAACTGATTTGACAATGGAGTCCGGGTTTGTAGCATTAGCCGCAGCTGGCAAAGAAGTTGAGTGGCTAAGAAACTTGATTTATGAGATTCAATTGTGGCCTAAACCTATATCACCAATATCTATTAGATGTGATAGTGTTGCTACCTTGGCTAAGGCCTATAGCCAAGTGTATAATGGGAAGTCAAGACACTTAGGTATTAGACACAACATGATTCGTGAGCTCATCATGCAAGGGGTGATATCGGTGGAGTTTGTAAGAACTCAACAGAATTTAGCCGACCACTTAACCAAAGAGTTATGTATAGATCTTGTGCACAAGGCAGCTGTAGGGATGGGATTAAAGTCCACATGAGATTTCTCGTGTCAAGATACCCAATTCCCACCTAATATGACGTTAGGTGCTGAATTCAATGCGAAAAGCTTAACATCTAGAAATTTGAACACATTAGTAGCATCATCCCAAGGTATGTGTTCAGACCTGCAAGTTAAAGGAGGTTGAAGGTTTTCTTCTTAATAGTTCTTTGAAAAATTGCATATGTAGGTGCAAGAATAAAGAGCTACCTATATGAGCATGAAGTTTAGCCGCTTCAAGAAGCTAGGACTTGGCTTTGATATGCTCATTGAAGGATGGGACACATGCTAGTAAAAATAGTATCAAGAAAGAACATTAGAGTATGTAAACTTGTGTGTATATTATCTTCATGTATTCACTGAATAGAAAGGGTTCAATCCTTAGCGACACCCCTATATTCGAATATTTGGAATGTTTAATATACTAATGTCAAATTCAATCGTTGCGATATTTCATTTATGCATAAGTTTGATTGTTGTGAATTTTTGAAGTTAATCAAGGATTACGCTAAAATGGGGGAGGAATGTTAGATATTTTAGTGTAATCGGGATTGACTTGGTTATCAAAGTGAATAATAATACACATCAAACAAGTTAGGAGGTGCGGGAGTGCAAGCTTATTTGAGTTATTATAATTCAAAGTGTACGGGCGGAGCCCGTACTCTACGGGGGTTCAAGGGGGTAACGCCCCCTTGGCGGGGGTCCGGGGGTAGCGCCCCTGGGAGCAGGGTCCAAGGGGCAGAGCCCATGGCTGGGGTCGAGCTGTTTAAACAATGGCAGTTTTATGGCAGTTTTGTGTCTTAAAATTAAGATAACAGCCATTAGGCAGTTAATGATCCCAAAAACCCAAATTCGGAGACAGTTTTGGTTGTAATTTTCTGGTTCAGACAATTCCACAAAAACATACCCTGGTTCAATTTCTCGAAAATCAGAGTTGTATCCGATTGAATTATTCGGGTGAACCATCAAAATAATTTGATCTGAGAGTGACTACACGCCTCTTTGATCATCCGATAATCTGAATATTCGATACTTCGACTGAGATCTTTCATGAGCATAGAACTGAATTTTTTTTAACCTTCAACATTTTTTAATTCAACCTACTTCAATTTTTTGGAGTCCTAAAACAGTAGTAAAGCCACATCTCCTTGAAGACTTGGATCTCTTTGGAGTCTTTACAAGAGTAGTAATTCAACCTACTTCAATTGTTTAAAACTTAAACATTTTTAGTGTAGCCTTCACAGACTATTGTTATGTGACTTATAGTATGTATGTAAACTATGATTAACGAGGGTATTAAGGATTACACACATAGTCATTATAGTCATTATGATTTACCAAAAGTACCATCTTATAGTACTAAAATTAGTTCGTAACATGTTCAGGTTCTATGGTTTCATTTTGTAATACCTTTGGGTATTAAGGCTAACTGTCCTTAGATATTTTAATAAATTTAAGTAAAATGACTAGAATGCCCTTAGATATTCATAGGATCATTTATGTAAATACTCTATTTAACTACAAGGGTTATTTGTGTAGTTTATATAAAATCAAATAGCATATTATGTAAAAATTTACAACAATAAAAAAATCCCACCATCCCAGGCCGTCCTCCAAAATCACCAAAACTCGTCATCTTCGATGACCAACCCTAAACCACTAATATCCACCATCGTAATCACCAAAATGATTTTAGTCATTTAACTGCCTTTAGGTTTCTTGTATTGCAACATCAACAATAGATTTAATTAGAGGAGACAGAGGCACGACTGTTATCGCACCCACCACAAAGGTCGTCAATTTTCAACAGGTTTCATAAGAGAAGCATCAAACCCTCTTCAATCGCTTTGGTATTTATTTATTTATTTTTTATTCCTCAAAAGGTTCAATACAAGCAACATCGATTTTCAACAATTCCATCTTTTGAATTGCAAACCTTACCCTTCAATCACTTTAGGTTGTTCTTACACGAATGGATATGCATGGGCTTATGTTAGATGATGTTACGAAACATTTGGAATCATAAAGTTAAAGTTGATAGCTTGATATGTTTTCAGATTCAACACATTCTGCCGCCACAATGGCCAGATTAGGGTTTACACAGATATCAAACCCACAACTTATACAAAAGAAAAAGAAAACCCACTAGTTTTACATAGTTTTTTTCATAAGAAACGGCTTTCATAGAAAAATTCTAGGGTGGGCAAGAAATTGTCTATTATCCAAGCCAGATTAAGCTTTTCAACAACAATGATTGTTTTAAAACCATATATAGTAAGCAAAATGTACAAATCATATGCATACCCCTAAACCTTCGATCATAAAACGTTCTTGTGATCTATCATACAACCTACAATAAAATTTGCTTATCTACGATTATCTTATCTCTATTAATTCACAACACGTAAATGAATAGTGTAGTTTAGGTGTGTGCATTTATGTCCTTAAAGTAACATCCTTCAAACTCTTATTGGTATCACATATGGCCAAAAATATATACTAAAACATATTTTGGGTGCTATAGTAACTTTGTCCTCTTCATCTTCTTTATTTACTTTTTTCTAAGTTTCAAATTTACCCTTTAGAGCATTCTCATTCTTTCCATAAAATTCTGTGAGAGGGTTCTTTATATAATAAGTAGTTGAAAGTGACTAGTGAAGGAGAGAAAAAGTTATTGTTCATCTGTATATTTGAGGGGATACTGTTCACCCACTATAATTTTTTAATATATTCTGAAAGTGGTTGTGAGTGGATGAGAAAGAATAGGGAATAATAAAAGTATAATGAGTGAGTTGCAAGTTTTGTCCTTTATCTTTATACCCAATTTCAATTGGTGTCCTTTGTCTTTGAAATTGATGAGTTTTGTACTTTATGTTTCAAAATCCCACACGTTATGTCCTTTAGGGCTAACCCAGTTATTTTTTTTGGTTAAGTCTGATCATAGGCTAAAAACATACGGACATTTTTGTCTATTCAGTTATGTAGAGACTAACTATGTGAATATTCAACCATTTAAAAAAAGATTATATATTTATCGCATCTCTCTCCCAGTTATCACCACCATCCATCCCACACCCACACCACCATCCACCCCACACCCATACCACCATCTAGTATCCCACTTGTAATTCACTCTAATTTCTATAAGACACAACAACAAAATGGTGGAGAAATGATAAAAAATGAATATAAAAAGGCAGCCATGAAAACACCTTCAAAAGAAGCTAAAGATTTTTAGAGAGAGAAACATGTATTTCGATACGTTCAAGGTTGACGACGAAGAATCAACAACGATTCATTCATCAATTCAATGAAGGTTACTTCTACACAACCAATTCATATTCCAACTTCTCCACTACCGATACGGCGCCGTATCAATTTCTGGCCGACAGTGAGCTTATAGATTGTCACACCCTAACCGATGGCGGAATCATCGGGGCGCAGCACTAGGCGAATCAGATTGCTCAAAAGAATCCATAACAACTATCTAGTGACAATATTTAATGTGTTCATTATCCCATACTAATAAACAATATTCCAGCAAATAGTCATACAGATTTCATGTCTCTCAAACAATACAAATCCGACAACCTAGATTTTATGTGCGTTTCTAGACTTCCTAATCTTGATTCGAGATAACCTGCGATTAACCTGCAACATACGTTAAAAAATGTCAATACAAGAATGTATTGGCGAGTATACAGGTTTGATATAATAGTAAAGTAGGTAAAGCGTTGCGAACTCCCTCATACATAAACATGATACAACACAACACATATACTGAAAAGACAATTACTACCAGCTAAGTCCCGAGATGACTGCGAAGGAGAGCCAACAGGGCGTGTTATCCTTAAATAGACCCCATCGGGTGTGAGTCGAACTATAGTACCATACTAGCTAAGGTGGAACGTAACGAGTAAGAGTCCTAGCACATATGTATCGAGCATCACGTGTAAATATGTACGTCAGTCATTCGCATGTGATAGTAGTTTAGAATGTGTACTGCGTTTTGATAAGTGCGTTTTAGATATGAACGTAAGTTACACCCCAAAAGTGTGTTTTAGAGCGTAAAAAGGGGTCAAGTATACTCACAGTGCATGCTTAGAAGTTAACACGATCTGGTTGGATTGAAGGGAGCGCGTTGAGTTAGCCTGTGCACGGAAACAGAAGCATAAGTCTTCCTCGGGCTTGAATGGTTGTAAACAGAATGTTAAACGGGCTAAGTGTTTAACAAGTGATCCGGGCGGATGGCCATTCAAACGGATGAGTTCCATCCGGTCGGATGGTCATCCGAGCGGATGACCATTCGAACGGATGGCCATTCGAACAGTGTGTGGGTGTTTGTTGAATCGTTAAAATTCGAAGCTTGACTTAAAACTCTCATTGTTTAAACGCTTTAAATAAGAGTCTGATCATCCGGTCGGATGGTCATCTGAACGGATGGCCATTCGAGTGGATGATCTGCGGTTGAAACTTTTTATAAAATTTTCTAAGTAAAAGTTTGAGTTAACGGAGACGGCGTGACGATGTGTCAAGCAACGGAATAATACCAAGTCCAGTTCATTCGGCCGGATGGTCTCAGCCCATTCGAACAAACGCGCTGTTCTTGATGAGAATTCATGTTTGACCCGTTAATCGGTCATCTCTCTGGTGGGAATCCGTTTTCAAGCCGGCTCCCGACTAAGGATCGAGTCGAGAGTCTGATTGAGTCTAGATCCCATTAATATTGTGTAGAAAACTGAAAAAAAGTTGAAAACGGATGAAAAAGTGTTGAAACCTTTCGTGATTGAGTTGAAAAGTGTGAAATCCTTCAGATCCAGAACCAATCTTGATTGATTTATTCTTTCACAACAGTTTGCCTAAGTAAAACGAGTGAAATCCACCTTCAAGAGGTCCAAATCAGTGATTTCAAGAAAAAGTTAGTGAGTGTGTGTGATTTTGATGAAGAAGATGATGTAGAAGTGATTAGAGGTGAATATTGACGAAGATTTGAGAGAATAAGCTTACAAATAGGCCTTGAATCACGACTGAGAGCTAGGTGGCGGAGGAGAGAACCAAAGTGTTGAAATGATACACAATGGCCCTATTTATAGGTGAGGGTGGAAGTTAAGGTGGTGCGCTAGAATGGGTTTGGATGGTCCCAATTCGGATGGGTCCGTCTGGACGAATGGTCATCCGATCGGATGATCATCCGAGCGGATGGTCGTCCGCGCGAATAGCCATTCAAATGGCCGTGTTGCGTTTGTTAGTTTTCCAACTTTTGATTCGTTCGACGTGTTTTGTTGCATTAACCATTGTGGGTACTTTAAGCATTTTAGTGAGATAAGTAGTATCGTGTTATGTTGTGCTTCAGTGTGTAAATTGAGTTGCGCGTGCCAGCGTGTTCGCGTTTAAACAAGTATTAATGCTTAGATATTTATATCTAACTATTACTATAGTATAATAGGTCATAGTATAAGTAACTTCGTTTCGAGTTCGCGTTTGCATTTGCGTTTGCGAGTAGCGTAGCAATTGCGTAATAGCATATGCGAAAAATATAAGTGTTGTGATATAGCCTATTGTAATAAGCGATGCGTTTGCGAAAACATGCGAAGTAGCGTAGTAAGCGTTATAGTTTACTTTATGATCCGAATCTCTGATGCTAGGCGTAACGAGTGTAGCAAGAGTAACAAGCGCGAAAGTGCGGGTTGTTACAGTCTCCCCTGCTTTAGGAAATTTTGTCCCGAAATTTATTCACAGGGAGGACTGTGAGGATTCACACAAGCAAGTAGCGATAAAGCGTTTAGGTAAGCGAAGGGTGAGCGAGCGATCGATCGAGGATTGACGAGTGAGAGTGTCTAGGTGACATGGGGAAAGCGATGAGTAAAGTGATTCGTCTGACTAAGGGAATAGTAATTCACGAGTTAGCGATCCAAAAACATTTTTAAGTTCTCGAAAGGTTTCATCAAAAAGATATTTCAAGGAAAACTTGATTTATGAAAATTTCTTACGGCGTGGCGTTAAACTGAGACGATGTTCACACCAGCATTGTAAGGGAAGTTTTGTTAAGTTATTAAAAGATTTTAAAGAAGACTTGATTCATGAAAAAAATTCTTACGCCGTGTTGTTTAACTGAGTTAATTGTTAAACCATCGTTGTAAGAAAGTTTTGTTTGTCCAAAAAGGTTTTAATTTAAAAAATTTCAGAAAGATTTCCATTTATTCCTCAGAGTTTGTAAGAAAAATTTTGTTTATACGAAAAAGTTTTTAATTAGCACAAAAAGTTTTGATTAGCGTCGAGCCCCACATGGCACCTTTCCAAGAAAGTTTGTTAAGATGGCTAAAACACTTATATATAGGAAGTACCAGCGGCGTATCCACCATGTTTTAGCCATATTGCCTCTGTCTCGTGGAGCAATGTCATGTGTGTCGACATGGTACCGATAGATTTTTGTGTCCTCGGTCCAAGCGATTGGTGGTTGGACCAAGTTTGAGAGGGAGATTGAGTAAACTGAGCGATGAAGTTGTTTACGAACTCAGTTTAGCGATACAAGTGTGCGCGAAGGATTCAGCAATTGAAGCATCAAGGCAGCGTGAGTGTTGAGTGCGATAAGCGATAAGCGGTAAGCGATAAGCGTTAAGCGATAAGTGATAAGCGTCGAGTGGGAGAAGCGATACGAATATCGAAGCGTTGAGATTGGCACGGGCGATAAGCGTTTAAGCGTTTAAGCGTTGAGGGGTAAAGCGTTAGCGAAGCGAGTTAGATTTCAGCGAAGGTGCGATTGCGTTCGTGTAGACTTACGAAAAGTCTAGCATTGACGCGTTTGAGATGCGATGAGATATTACGCCTTGCGAAGGAGTTTATCGTGTAGAAAGTAGTCTCAATAGTATAAGAGGTCTAATAACGTTCAACTCCACATGGCATTTTCTTCACGGAAGTTTGTTAGCATGGCAAAGCACTTATATATAAGAAGTACCAAGGGCGTATCCACCATGCTTCGACCACACCACTTTTGTCCAATGAATAGATGTCACATTTTGTCGACATGGTTAAGATGCTTATATATAGGAAGTACCAGCGTCGTATCCACCACGCTTAACCATGCTTTTAACGTTATGGCATCATTGGAAATTACTACGATCTCCATGTACTTACCAAAATAATCCCGTGTGCACCCGTGATTAGTTTGATCCTTGCATGTTTATCGTAACTTATTCCAAGGACGCGTAGTTAGGGTAAAAAAATACATTATATCGTGATATGCTATATAGTGCTAGTATTATAATCTGTGTGTGAACTTAGTCTAAGTGTGAGGACGAGGGAGAGAGAGAGTCAACGCCACATATTGGAGCGACATCGAGCAATAGAACAAGCATAACATATAAGGAGTAACATCGCGAATCGTACCATTAATAGCGTCGTTCTGCTCCTGGTTGGTGTTGATGTTAAAGACTCTTGATGGGGCTGTGGTTGCTACTTGAGCTTCTGCTGCTTGTGCGGCGGCTGCTGTTGCTTCTGGTGCGGCGGTTGCTGGGGGTGCGGGCTGCGTTGGCGGTGCAGGGAGTGCTAGCATTCCTTGATGCAGTGGCCCTGTGCGGTAGTGATGGGTGAAGTGAACCAAACGGTTGTAGTTTGCGCAATAGCGACTGTTAGCTACTGACTGGTGATAATAAGTACACTTCAGGCACAGGGGAAGAGTTCCAGAGTAGGTGCGCTTTTGGTGGACTGGAACTGCTCGGAGAGGTTCGGGGTTTAAAACTATTTGGGGTGGAGCTGTTGCTGAGTAATTAAAACTCGAGTTCTTTCGCTTGCGGCTGGGTTTGTCGGCGTCTTGCGGCTGCGCGGCATCGTCAGTTGAATTGGTGGTAGCTTGGTTAGCTTTCTTGATAGGATCCTTGGAGAAGAATCTGGCCAAGACTCGCTTTTCGTTGATCTCCGCGGCCAAGAGATAGGTTTCTTTGATGGTAGCAGGTTTTGCAGCTTTGACAAAATCACCCATACACTTAGGCAAGGCACGAATGTACTTCTTGATGGCCTTTTCAGGAGTGTCAACTTGGCTTGGGCAAATAATGCTAAGTTGTTTGAACCTTGCTCTGAGGCCGGCGTTGTCACCTTTAACTTGCTTGATTTCCCAAAATTCGTTTTCTAGCTTCTGAACTTCGTGGGGAGGGCAATACTCTTCCTTCGTGAGCTCTTTCAGCTCGTTCCAGGAGAGCGCGTAGGATGCCTCGTTCCCACGTTTGTTACACTCGGCTGTCCACTAGTCGAGGGCTCTTGATTGAAATACTCATGTAGCGCATGTGGTACGAAAATGCTCGGGGCACCCACTCTAACGAAGGGTAACCTCGATGGCATCAAACCACTGAAGCAGCTGAGTTACACCTCCTTCGCCCGTGAAGACCATCGAGTCACAGGCTTTGAACTGCTTGTAGGAGAATGTAGACCGTGGCGCGTTGGTCTTAGAGTCTTCTGATGTCTGAGAGTCGTTGAGAGATTGAATCTGCGAGACGATTTGATGAATAACCTTGGCCATTTCCTTGGCCACGAGTGAGGCGATCCTCTTATCGGCGTTTCTTCGAGCCTGACATCGTGAGTTGGAAGCGTTCGACGACATCTGGCCAAAAAGAGAGGTTTGGAGTGAGATTCGATCATAATGATTTTGAGTTTTACGATGCGATTGAGTGCGTTAAAACTTGTCATAGTTGATATAGTAATACGTATTCACATAGGAGCCACATAGGAGACACGAAATTCCTAGACTTTCACGTATTCACATAAGCGTATGCGATCGTACATCGTATATTAGATACGTATATACTTATATACTTGTATAGATAGCGCGAGGACGCGTTTAAGAGGGATAGCTGTTAGACTTGTTAGTTTTGTTACGGTCATTCGGCTCTTGTTTTAGATTGCGATGGATGTGCGTGTTTTGCATTCGTAAAGCGGGGAAGCGAAAATCGAGAAATCGATAAAGCGTAAAATTTTCAATTGCAAACATATAAGCGTAATAAATTGTGTAAAATCGGCGATTGTAGGCTAGAAAAATAGATAGAGTGCCTTGGGTTTTAGACATCGACTACCCAAAGTGGTTCAACTATTCTCAACAAGTTCGAGCATACGCTTTGGCCTAATAGACTATACCCTCACCGGGATGCGGCTACGGCATTCGTCCTTCCAGTTACTACGCGGCTCGAGTCGTTGGTATAGTCGAGACCTTGGTGAGAGCTTTTGAAAACCATTTTAGGGAGTGGAACGGGTTATTAAGATGCGAGTTTCACCCCTAACTTAACAACTTCGCTCCTAGCTGTGGTTGTGCTCACCGAATCAATTCGGGATTTCCACTAGATAGAAATGGAGATTTCCGTTAAGATGTGGATATCACTCCTAACTCAACGAAAGGTTCTCGTGCTAAGTATAATGCACTGAGTAAGCGATCTTATCGAGAGTTCTTGGTTCTCACACCTAATCTCGACATAATCACTCGTTGGTGTTATGCGAGTATCGTCAAACGTGTGCGTTGTGTTAGCCTTAGGAAAGGCAAAGTAGATTTTCGGCCTTAGGAAAGGCTCCCTTCGTACAAAGCTGTAGTACGCGGGTTCATAAGGAGGTGTAGTATAATATTGTAAATTCGAGCAAGAGTATAACAGCATGTAGGTTCGCACAAAACCCCAAGTGGGTTCGTACGATGGGTCTGTTGGTACTTAGACTATAGACTAGGTCTGTTTAACATGACTCGACCTAATTCCCTATAGTTATGGCTCTGATACCAATCTGTCACACCCCAACCGATGGCGGAATCATGGGGCGCGACACTAGGCGAATCAGATTGCTCCAAAGAATCCATAACAACTATTTAGTGACAATATTTAACGCGTTCATTATCCCATACTAATAAACAATATTCCAGCAAACAGTCATACAGATTTCATGTCTCTCAAACAATACAAATCCAACAACCTAGATTTTGTATGAGTTTCTAAACTTCCTAATCTTGATTCGAGATAACCTGTGATTAACCTGCAACATACATTAAAAAATGTAAATACAAAAATGTGTTGGCGAGTATACAGGTTTGATATAATAGCAAAGTAGATAAAGCGTTGCAAACTCCCTCATACATAAACACGATACAACACAACACATATACTCACAAGACAATTACTACCAGCTAAGTCCCGAGATGACTGCGAAGGAGAGCCAACAGGGCGTGTTATCCTTAACTAGACCCCTTCGGGTGTGAGTCGAACTATAGTACCATACTAGCTAAGGTGGAACGTAATAAGTAAGAGTCCTGGCACATATGTATCAAGAATCACGTGTAAATATGTACGTCAGTCATTCACATGTGATAGAAGTTTAGAATGTGTACTGCATTTTGATAAGTGTGTTTTAGATATGAACGTATGTTACACCCCAAAAGTGTGTTTTAAAGCGTAAAAAGGGGTCATCTATACTCACAGTGCGTGCTTATAAGTAAACACGATCTGGTTAGATTGAAGGAAGGGCGTTAAGTTAGCCTGTGCATGGATACAGAAGCATAAGTCTTCCTCGGGCTTGAATGGTTATAGACAGAATGTTGAACGGACTAAGTGTTTAACAGGTGATCCGAATGGATGGGTTCCAACCGGTCGGATGGTCATCCGAGAGGATGACCATTCGAACGGATGGCCATTCGAATAGTGTGTGGGTGTTTGTTGAATCGTTAAAATTCGAAGTTTGAGTTAAAACTCTCATTGTTTAAACGTTTTAAATAAGAGTCTGATCATCTGGTCGGATGGTCATCCGAACGGATGGCCATTCGAGTGGATGATCTGCGGTTGAAACTTTTTATAAAATTTTCTAAGTAAAAGTTTGAGTTAACGGAGATGGCGTGACGACGTGTCAAGCAACGGAATAATACCAAGTCCAGTTCATTTGGCCGGATGGTCTCAGCCCATTCGAACAAACGCGCTGTTCTTGATGAGAATTCATGTTTGACCCGTTAATCGGTCATCTCTCTGGTGGGAATCCGTTTTCAAGCCAGCTCCCGACTAAGGAACGAGTCGAGAGTCTGATTGAGTCCAGATCCCATTAATATTGTGTAGAAAACTAAAGAAAAGTTGAAAACATATGAAAAAGTATTGAAACCTTTCATGATTGAGTTGAAATGTGTGAAATCCTTCAGATCCAGAACCAATCTTGATTGATTGATGCTTTCACAACAGTTTGCCTAAGCAAAACGAGTGAAATCCACCTTCAAGAGGTCCAAATCAGTTATTTCAAGAAAAAGTTAGTGAGTGTGTGTGATTTTGATGAAGAAGATGATGTAGAAGTTATTAGAGGTGAAGATTGACGAAGATTTGAGAGAATAAGCTTACAAATAGGCCTTGAATCACGACTGAGAGCTAGGTGGTGGAGGAGAGAACCAAAGTGTTTAAATGAGATACAATGGACCTGTTTTTAGGTGAGGGTGGAAGTTAAGGCGGTGCGCCCGAATGGGTTAGGATGGTTCCCATTCGGATGGGTCCGTCCGGACGAATGGTCATCCGATCGGATGATCATCCGGGCGGATGGTCATCCGGGCGAATGGCCATTCGAACGGCCGTGTTACATTTGTTAGTTTTCCAAATTTTGATTCGTTCGACGTGTTTTATTGCGTTAACCATTGTGGGTACTTTAAGCGTTTTAGTGAGATAAGTAGTAGCGTGTTATGTTGTGCTTCGGTGTGATAAATTGAGTTGTGCGTGCCAGCGTGTGCGCGTTTAAACAAGTATTAATGCTTAGATATTTATATCTAACTATTACTATAGTATAATAGGTCATAGCATAAGTAACTGCGTTTTGAGTTCGCGTTCGCGTTTGCGTTTGCGAGTAGCGTAGCAATAGCGTAATAGCATATGCGAAAAATGTAAGCGTTGTGATATAGCGTGTTGTAATAAGCAATACGTTTGCGAAAATATGCGAAGTAGCGTAGTAAACGTTATAGTTTACATTATGATCCGAATATCTGGTGCCAGGCGTAAGGAGTGTAGCGAGAGTAACAAGCGCGAAAGTGCGGGTTGTTACATAGATAGTCCAGATCCGTACGGATTTGATTCAAATCAGGATCTGGATCCCTATTAGACCTCTTCACTGTTCGATTCTACATCGGTTCCGACTCGAACGATGTTAGTCCGATTTACGGCATTGGAGAATATGCTGACAGAATATTCGCTTTTGACGGACCGGTGCTTCGGGCCGCATACTGAGATTCGATAATAAGGTTTTACTCTTTGCGAGTGGTAGAGGTTATGGTTTCAGTTTCAGTTGTTTTGATTTAGGCATAATATGTGTAACACCCCGCGTTCTTGAAGTCAAAGTACAAGTCAAAGTCAAAGGAAGAAAAGATTGCTAAATTCGATCTGCCACTCATTTCTTAATTATTGATTGTACTCTTTGACTTTGTAATCGATACCCTATTTTATGTTACTTTAGTTGTATTATGTGGAGTAAATCTGTAAATGTAATATTCGCAATTTATCGCTAATCGACCTATCGATATCTCGTCGCTATCGCATCGCAACTCGAATTATGTGTTCTGGATATTGTTTTACGTGTGTGTGCTATTTATGTATTACTTGTGCATGTTATTATTTGTTTTGTGGTGATTAATCGAAAACGCAATCGCAACGCAATCTCATCACGGACTCGAAATATATGGTTTACTTTAATGTTTATGTTGAGTGTTAGTTTGGTTATTGGTGTGACTATTATTTAAATCTATCGCATCGCTTAATCGACACTCGCTTAAACGCATCACAACGCTCAACGCACGAAACGAAACATCGAAACCCAACTCACTGGAGCCCTTCGATCGAATGACCATTTGATCGAATGGTCATCCGTCCAGATGACCATCCGATTAGATGGCCATCCGATCGCACCTTTCCATCGCCTTTCCTCTTTTGTCACCTACAAATAGCACCTGTCACATCATGAACAGTGATGTGACAGCTCTCTCGTACGACCAGCGCGTTCCAGCCCTATTTTCTCTCGATTCCTCGCGATTCTTGTAAGTTTCTACCTCAAATCTTGTGCATCTTTGATCTACACACACTCCTTCATCTTTTTCACCATCAAATCTTAACTTTTCACCATGAAATCCGCCTGATTTGGGCTGTTCATGGATGATGTCATCATGGGTTCTCATGAACCTCAAAGTGTGACCTCATTCCACCAAGAACAACTCAAATCTAAGAGATTTCAACATGTTCAAACACTGATTTCGCCTAAATCTAAACATTTTCAAACCGGTTTAACTTTCTTTCAACTCTTTTACACTCATGAACTCAAAACCGATAGAATCGGAGCTCATTCAGGCCTTCCACTCATTCTCTAGTGAAGTGTCGGTTTGAGAACTGATACCTATCAAAGAGGCAACCGATTCACGGGTTGAACATGAAAAACCGTCAAGAACAGTCAACTGACCTAACGGGGTGATTCACATCCGATCGGACGACTTGGACTTGATGGAGTTCCCGTTGTTTGACACGTTTTCATACCATCTCGGTCAAACCGCAAACTTTTCAAACTTAACAAAATTTTCCAACTTTCAAAACGAGCAAGTCACCAAACGGACTGCCGTCCGATTGGATTACCATCCGATCGCACGACAATCCGATCGGATGACTTGTGATCCCAAATACTTGAACACTTCTACAAATTTTCAACACATAACAGTATCCAAACGAATGGTCATCCGATCTGACGACCATCCGATCGAATGACCATTCTGCTGTGAACATGTTCTTCTGAAATGTGTCACTTGGAACGGATCGCCAACCGAGCGAACGGCCAGCCGACCAGACGACCGTTCGACCGGACGACCTGAAAGGTAGAGAAACTTCTAAGTTTTGAAAATGCTATAACCAAAACTTCAAAGTCATCATACACAAACACATCTATCCCAAACGAATGAAATCCGACCGAATGGTCATCCGACCGGATGACCATCCATCCAGATTGTCATCCGATCGAATGACCCTTTGTCATACAGTTCACTCGGCAGCGTTTAACGCACTGTTCATCGCTTATGCTATCGTTCTGTAATCAGGATAACTTTCCAGCGCTCCCTTCAATCCAAGACGGTGTTTATTTGTTAAACGCTATCTGTGAGTATACTCGATCCCTTTTTGCTTTATGCACTTATGGGTGTTACATACGTTACCTATATCAAATCACGTCAATCACACAATGCAAACACTTTTATACGCTAACTGTTACTTCATGTTACTTGTTATTCGATGAATGCTTGTATGTTATGTTTACACAGTGATTGATGCCTGACACCTTAGCAACGATAGTACTATAGTTTAGACTCAGCACCTGTCATGGACGGGGGTTGCTAAGGGTATTTCTTCACGTGTCATAGTGGTGATGTGTGTTGCGCACTCTACAACTCGCAGTCACGTCTGTGCATATTTCATTGTCGATAACCTACTGGCTTCACTTTGCTACATGTTACATGCTGGTTATGCGTAAAACGATTTCGCTATCTATTATACTATTAAACTTGTATGCTCACCTTTACACTATGTGTATTGACATCTATTTTAACATACGTGACAGGTGTTTAGGATGCTTTTGCTTGTTAGCTGCTATGGAATCAAGCAAGGAGAGTCTAGGAACAAACTAAATAAAATCTGAGTTATCGGAATGAATATTTGTCTTTGGGAACAACGTCTGTAGTAACTGTTTTATTTTATATGTTTGTGTTATGGGACATGAACCTTTAATATATTATAATTAATAGTTGTAATGGATTCTCCTGGATAATCTGTTTCGCTCGGTGCCACGCCCCGATGTTTCTGCCATCGGTTGGGGTGTGACAAATTGGTATCAGAGCCATAACTATAGGGAATTAGGCAAGACTCGGCCTAGTCCGGGTCGATGTCTTAGAAACGACCTAGTCTATAGTCTAAATACCAACAGACCACCTTGTGCGAACCCGGTAGGGGTTCCGCACGAGCCTATTTCTGTTATTCGATCAACTCGCAAACATACTATGCTCTATCCGCCTTTCCTAAGGCTGGAATACTATCACTTAGCCTTTCCTAAGGCTAGCACATTGCACACTATTTTAAAAAATGAACGAGTGATTAGATCAAGACTAGGTGTGAAAACCGCGAACTCTCGATTGGATCGCTTGTTCGACGCACAATTTTTACTATAAACACGAGAATTTGCGTTGAATCAGGAGTGAAATTCATACTTCGACACAGATTTTCCTCTCTATCTCGTGATTCTATCACACAAACAGGAATAAAGTCGTTAAGTCAGGGGTGAAACCCGAACCTTGATAACTTGTTCCGCTCCTTATTTTGGTTTTACAAAACTCTCACCAAAGTCTCGATGGATTCCAACGACTCGAGTTGCGTAAATAACCAAAAGGATGTGTGCCAATCACCGTACGTCGGTGATAGAGCACATTCTACTAGGCTAAAACGTGTACTCGAAGTCTTTGAGAATAGTCGGACCACTTTGGGTAGTAGACGTCTATCAGCCGAGACAATCTCTTTTCAATTTTATGTGTTTCGATTCTGTTTTTCGCCACTGCTAACTCTATAATTTGTCGCTTTTATGTGGAATTTTATGTGTTTTATGTGGTTTATATGTTTATGTGTTTCGATTTTTGGTGATTTATACGCTTTTCGCTTTTGCGCTGTGATCAACACACACAACTCGCACTTCACGTCTATCTCAACACGTTAACAAATCGCACGCTATACTACTCGCTGTGTTACTTGATAATCGCACTCACCACTCTCGAACGCTTTACGCAGCTGTGAAAGATAGGTAAATACGTGTAATATATGTAAGTGAATACGTGCAAAATATAGTTGAAGATGTGCTTAGGTGGGCTATGTGCTTCTGTGCTTACCTGATTCTATGGATTATGTGCCTACGTGATTACGTGTCTATATGATTTTGGATGTGTTCCTGAGCTTTATATAATGTAGCGTGAGAAGATACTATATAATATGCTAGGCTTAAACGACTTGCATCTGAGTCCTATGGCGATGTCTATTGCAGACAATGTCGTCAGTTGGATCGCATACTTCCCGCACTGCTCGACGCAACCATGGGGACAAACGTATTGCTGCTCTAGTCGCCAAGCAGATGGCTAAAGTTATCTCACAAATTGTCAGGGAGCTTAATGAGAACGCTAGCAAGTCCTGTGAGGAATCAAGGACTGACTCGCCGAAGGGAACTTTTAGCTTCAAGCAGTTTAAGCCCTGCGGACCCAAGGAATTCACCGGAGAAGATGGACCTACTGCCATGTTTCAATGGTTTGATTCAATTAAAGTCACCCTGCGCCAAAGCGGATGTCCTGAAAACCTACGCACTGTTAACGCCACTAGCGTTTTCCAGTTCAGGGCTCTGGACTGGTGGACTGCCGAAAGAAACAAACGTGGGAATGATGCAGGCTATGGGCTTACATGCGATGAGTTGAAGGACATCATGATGAAGGAGTTCTGCCCTCCCCACGAGCTTCAGAAGCTAGAGGACAAGTTCTGGCACATCAAGCAAGAGGGTGGCGACAACGCTGGTCTAACTGCCCGCTTTAAGCAGCTGAGTATCATTTGTCCCGGCCAAGTTACTACTCCCGATATAACCATCAAGAAGTACATCCGTGCTTTACCGGATTGTGTGGCTGATTTCATGCAAGCCGCGAAGACAACAACCAATGAGGAAACCTTCCTGCTCGCTGCCGAGATTAATGACAGGCGAGTTCGGCTGGTTACTTTGATAAAGCCACCAAGAATCTCCACCAAGCTACCGCTGCTCCCACCGCTGAAAACGCCGCCGCTCCGCAAGCTTCCAAGTCCTCCCGCCGCAAAAGAAAGAACAACAACAACAACAGTAGCAAGAATTGTGCTGTTACTGCCGCTCCGCTCCAAGCTATCCCCGCTCAACCGCAACCTCAGAACCGCCAAGTAGCGGCACCAGTGACCAATGCACCGCCGACCAAGCGTGCATATACTGGTCCTCACCCGCTCTGCCGTACCTGTACTTATCATCATCCTACTGGGATTTCTTGGAGATTCTGTGTTCATTGCAACCTGTACGGCCACTTTACTGCTAATTGCCGTACTGGTCCCCGCCAAGCTCCAGCTCAAGCTCAAGGTCAAGCCCCTACACCACTAGCTCTCTTTCCTGCTCCACAGGGCCAACAAGCAGCTCCTGCACCCGCTGCTCACGCAAGAGCCTGCTTTGCATGTGGTGATCCCAACCACTTTTCAAACATGTGCCCCAAAAGAGTGGTAAAGCAAGAGCCACAACAGCAGCCTCAAATCAACAGCAGCAGCAGCCAGCAGCCCGCGGACGTGCTTTCAACATCAACGCCCGCCAGGGTCAACCAGATAACCACGTTGTTAATGGTATGTTTCTTGTGAATGGTATATATGCTTCGTGTTTGTTTGATACTGGAGCGGATAACTATTTTGTATCGTTTGAATTCGAGAAACTCCTAAAGCGTAGACGCGCCCATCTCCCTACGACGTTCGATGTTGAAGTTGCCACTGGAAGAACCGTCACTGTTAATTCCGTTCTCCATGATTGTACACTTGAACTCAACAATTACGTCTTTCTTATCGACCTTATCCCGACGCAGCTCGGTAGTTTGATATCATAGTAGGCTTTGATAAAATGATTCGTTTCTCGCTCGCTAATGGTGATCAACTTTGTGTGTATGGCGAAACTCCTTCGAAAGACCTCAAACTTATGTCGTGTATCCAAGCAAGCAAGTATCTCCGCAAGGAATACAAAGCTTTCTTGGCTCACATTGTAGTAGCGGAGAAGGAAAAGAAAGAGAAGGCAATAGATAAGGTGCCTTTGGTTCGTGATTTTCCTAAAGTCTTTCCTGATGATTTACCTGGTTTACCCTCGAGTCGTGATATCGACTTTCATATTGATCCCATTCCTGGAGTAAATCTTGTTGCTAAAGCTCCCTATCGACTCACTCCGTCTGAAATGCGCGAACTCTCGAGTCAGCTCCAGGAACTGCTTGACAAAGGCTTTATTCGCCCTAGCACCTCTCCTTAGGGCGCGCCTGTCCTTTTTGTCAAAAAGAAGGATGGCTTGTTCCGGATGTGCACTGATTATAGGGAATTGAATAAGCTGACCATCAAGAATCGCTATCCCCTACCCCGAATCGATGATTTGTTCGATCAATTGCAAGGTGCAACATGCTTTTCGAAGATCGACTTACGCTCAGGCTATCACCAGTTACGCATTTAGGAGGAAGATATACCCAAAACCGCTTTCGGTACCCGATACGGCCATTATGAATTCGTCGTAATGCCCTTTGGTTCAACCAAGGCACCCACGGTTTTCATGGATTTGATGAATCGCGTGTGTAAACCATTTCTTGACCGCTTCATCATCGTGTTCATCGATGATATCCTTATCTATTCGAAGTCGAAAGTCGAACACGCACAACATCTACATTTGGTTCTCGAACTACTCCAGGGGAATCGACTCTATGCCAAGTTCTCCAAGTGTGAATTTTGGCTAGAGGAGGTTCAATTCCTCGGTCACATCATTAATAGCCAAGGTATACACGTCGACCCCGCGAAGATCGAAGCTGTTAAGAGTTGGGTTACTCCACAATCACCATCCGAAGTTCGTTTATTCCTCGGATTGGCAGGCTATTACTGTCGATTCATCGCTGACTTTTCTAAAATCATCGTTCCGCTTACTTCCTTGACGCATAAAGACAAGTATTTTGTTTGGGGAACTGAACAAGAGCAAGCCTTTCAAACTCTCAAGCATATGCTCTGCAATGCTCCCGTTCTCGCATTACCCGACGGAAACGATGACTTTGTTGTCTATTGTGATGCCTCGAACCTTGGCCTCGGTTGCGTTCTCATGCAACGGGACAAGGTTATCGCGTACACCTCTCGTCAGCTCAAGATCCACGAGAAGAACTATACGACCCATGACCTCGAGCTAGGTGTAGTTGTTTTTGCATTGAAGATTTAGTGACACTACCTTTATGGTACCAAGTGTACGGTCTTCACCGACCATAAGAGCCTACAACACATCCTCAACCAAAAGGAACAGAACATGCGCCAACGCCGATGGGTCGAACTTCTCAACGATTACGACTGTGAGATTCATTATCACCCTGGCAAAGCTAATGTCGTGGCCGACGCTCTAAGCAGACGAAGCTATTTGCATAGCGTTCGTATTACTCACGCCCAGCACAACTTCGAAGCCTTGATTCGTGACACTCAGCACGCCTACTTCATTGAAAATACCTTGTGAGAGGAAATGAAGAAGTGTGGTACTAAATCGCATTTTGTCACCAAATCGAACAGTATCTACTACTATCTAGATCGCATCTGGATTCCAAGTCGCAATAACCTTCGGGATATATTGTTGACAGAAGTGCACAAGTCTCGATATTCCATTCATCCTGGAGCCGACAATATGTACCATGACCTTCGTCTACGGTACTGGTGGCCTGGAATGAAGAAGGATATCGCAATCTATGTCTCGAAGTGCCTGACTTATTCGAAAGTCAAGGCCGAGCAACAAAGACCCTCTGGCTTACTCGTGCAACCCGAGATCCCGATGTGGAAATAGGAGAGCATAGCCATGGACTTTATAACGAAACTTCCGCAAACACCTTCAGGTCACGATAGCATCTGGGTTATCATTGATCGTTTGACCAAATCTGCTCATTTTCTACCGATACGAGAAGACTACAATGTAGAACGATTAGCCCGGATCTACACTGACGAAATCATCTGTAGACACGGGACGCCTCGAGATATCATCTCTGACCGTGATGGTCGGTTTACCTCGCATCTTTGGGAAACGTTTCAATCTGCTCTAGGTACTACTCTCAATCTAAGTACCGCTTTCCATCCCCAAACCGACGGTCAGACTGAAAGAACGATTCGTACCCTTGAAGACATGCTTCGCTCATGTGTCATAGATTTCGGTGGTAATTGGGACGCGCACTTACCTTTGGTTGAATTCTCGTACAATAATAGTAATCATTCTAGCATTCAAATGGCACCATTTGAGGCACTATACGGAAGAAAATGTCGATCGCCGATTGTGTGGCATGAGATCAGAGATGCGCAAATTACCGGTCCTGTGCTGCTGCAAGAAACGACTGACAAAATCCTCCAAATTCGAGACAATATGTTGAAAGCTCTGAGTCGTCAGAAAAGTTACGCCGATAGACGCCGCAAGCCCCTTGTATTTGACGTTGGCGATCACGTACTCCTAAAGGTTTCACCTTGGAAGGGTGTGATCAGATTCGGCAAGAAAGGGAAACTAGCGCCTCGATATGTTGGACCCTTTAAAATTCTGGAAAGAATTGGCAAGGTGGCCTACAGACTCGAACTACCGGAGGAACTTAGCAATGTCCACCCGACTTTCCATGTATCGAACCTCAGAAAGTGCCTAGCCGAGTAGAATTTACAAGTACCACTTGAGGATCTACAAGTGGACGAAACATTACACTTCGTAGAAAAGCCTGTCGAGATTATGGACCGAGAAACCAAGAAACTCAGGCGCTCACGCATTCCCATTGTGAAGGTTCGCTGGGAAGGCAAACGCGACGTAGAGTTCACCTGGGAACTCGAAAGTGACATGAAGGCAAAGTATCCTCAACTTTTCGTTACGCCTGTGCCTTAATTTTGGGTCGAAATTCCCTAAACTAGGGGAGGTTGTAACACCCCGCATTCTTGAAGTCAAAGTACAAGTCAAAGTCAGAGGAAGAAAAGATTGCTAAATGCGATATGCCACTCCTTGCTTAATTATTGATTGTACTCTTTGACTTTGTAATCGATACCCTATTTTATGTTACTTTAGTTGTATTATGTGCAGTAAATGTAATAATCGCAGTTTATCGCTAATCGACCTATCGCTATCTCGTCGCTATCGCATCGCAACTCGAATTATGTGTTCTGGATATTGTTTTACGTTTGTGTGCTATTTATGTGTTACTTGTGCACGTTATTATTTGTTTTGTGGTGATTAATCGAAAACGCAATCGCAACTCTATCGCAACGCAATCTCATCACGGACTCGAAATATAAGGTTTAATTTTATGTTTATGTTGAGTGTTAGTTTGGTTATTGGTGTGACTATTATTTAAATCTATCGCATCGCTTAATCGACACTCACTTAAATGCATCACAACGCTTAACGCACGAAACGAAACATCGAAACCCAACTCACTCGAGCCCTTCGATCGAATGACCTTTCGATCGAATGGTCATCCGTCCGGGCCATCCGATCGGATGGCCATCCGATCGGACTGCCCTCCGATCGCACCTTTGCACCGCCTTTCCTCTTTTGTCACCTATAAATAGCACCTGTCACATCATGAACAGTGATGTGATAGCTCTCTCGTCCGACCAGCGCGTTCCAGCCCTATTTTCTCTCAATTCCTCTCGATTCTTTTAAGTTTCTATCTCAAATCTTGTACATCTTTGATCTACACACACTCCTTCATCTTTTTCACCATCAAATCTTAACTTTTCACCATGAAATCCGCCTGATTTGGGTTGTTCGTGGATGATGTCATCATGGGTTCTCATGAACTTCAAAGTGTGACCTCTTCCACCAAGAACAACTCAGATCTAAGAGATTTCAACATGTTTAAACACTGATTTCGCCAAAATCTAAACATTTTCAAACCGGTTTAACTTTCTTTCAACTCTTTTACACTCATGAACTCAAAACCGATAGAATCAGAGCTCATTCAGACCTTCCACTCATTCTCTAGTGAAATGTCGGTTTGAGAACTGATTCCTATCAAAGAGGCAACCGATTCATGGGTTGAACATGAACAACCGTCAAGAAGAGTTAACTAACCAGACGGGGTGATTCCCATCCGATCGAACGACTTGGACTTGATGGAGTTCCCGTTGTTTGACACGTTGTCATACCGCCTCGGTCAAACCGCAAACTTTTCAAACTTAACAAAATTTTCTAACTTTCAAAATGAGCAAGTCACCAAACGGACTGCCATCCGATCGGATTACCATCCGATCGAACGACAATCCGATCGGATGACTTGTGATCCCAAATACTTAAACACTTCTACAAATTTTCAACACCTAACAGTATCCAAACGAATGGTCATCCGATCGGACGACCATCCGATCGAATGACCATTCTGCTATGAACTTGTTCTTCTGAAATGTCTCACTTGGAACAGATCGCCATCCGAGCGAACGGCCAGCCGACCGGATGACCGTTCGACCGGACGACCTGAAATGTAGAGAAACTTATAAGTTTTGAAAATGCTACAACAAAAACTTCAAAGCCATCATACACAAACACATCCATCCAAAATTATGACAATCCGACCGAACGGCCATCCGACTGGATGACCATCCGTCCGGATTGTCATCCGATCGAATGACCCTTCGTTATTCAGTTCACTCGTCACCATTTAACGCACTGTTCATCGCTTATGCTATCATTCTGTAATCAGGCTAACTTTCCAGCGCTCCCTTCAATCCAAGACGGTGTTTATTTATTAAACGCTATCTGTGAGTATACTTGATCCCTTTTTGCTTTATGCACTTTTGGGTGTTATATACGTTACCTATATCAAATCACGTCGATCACACAACGCAAACACTTTTATACGCTAACCGTTACTGCATGTTACTTGTTATTCGATGAATGCTTATATGTTATGTTTACACAGTGATTGATGCCTGACACCTTAGCAACGATAGTACTATAGTTTGGACTCAGCACCTGTCGTGGACGGGGGTTGCTAAGGGTATTTCTTCACATGTCACAGCGGTGATGTGTGTTGCGCACTCTACAACTCGCAGTCACGTCTGTGCATATTTCATTGTCGATAACCTACTAGCTTCACTTTGCTACATGTTACATGCTGGTTATGCGTAAAACAATTTCGCTATCTATTATACTATTAAACTGGTATGCTCACCTTTACACTATGTGTATTGACCTCTATTTTAACGTATGTGACAGGTGTTTAGGATGCTTTTGCTTGTTAGCTGCTATGAATCAAGCTAGGAGAGTCTAGGAACAAACTAAATAAAATCTGAGTTGTCGGAATGGATATTTGTCTTTGAGAACAACGTCTGTAGTAACTGTTTTATTTTATATGTTTGTGGTATGGTACATGAACCTTTAATATATTATAATTAATAGTTGTTAAGGACTCTCCTGGACAGTCTGTTTCGCTCAGTGTCGCGCCCCGATGTTTCCGCCATCGGTTGGGGTGTGACAATATGAATGTTGATGTTATTGTACTTTGGTTATGATTTATTGTATGTATTATTATGTTAAATTGATGAGATAGAATTTAATTAGGTTTAATTAGAACTGTGTTGACAAACTTGTTTCAGCTAGATTAGTATTCCTGTATATAGATTTGTGGTGTTATGCTGGATGGTGGCAGGTGAGGCAGTGGTGGATGGTCATGGTTGATGCTGGTGGTTGTTAATGGGGGTGGTAGAGAGAGAGGGATAGATAGAGAGAGATAGACTTATTTTTTTTTTAATTTTTTTTGTTTTATTTGTTAAAATATTTTTATATAAATGGTAAAAAGAATAAAGTACCCTTGGGTGATTTAATTTAACTAAAAAAATTAACTGGGTTAGGCCTAAAGGACATAATATGCAGATTTTGAAACATTAAGTACAAAACTCATTAATTTTAAAGACAAAGGATACCGACTGAAATTGGGTATAAAGATAAAGGATAAAACTAGAAATGAGAAAGAAAATTTAGTTGTTTTAGTGTAACTATAGGGTAAAATTGGTGGAAGGGATGTGAATGCTCTTATACTCTAAATAATATACGTCTTCAACCAAATAGTTTTACAAAAACTAAATACGCAATATAAACTTTCCGGATAGAATTGGTACCCACCTCAAAACATCCGTACCGTATTTGTATTATTAGAACTGTTAATGGTATTTCATTAATATGGTTTTCAATCGATGTAAACCTTGTGTCGACATCCTTATTGACTTTTTCACGGCTTGATATTTGAAGTTTCATCTTTCGGATGCTATATCGAGTGTCGGTACTATATCGATAACATAATGAACGGAACCAATATCGACCAGATTCCCGCCATTAACGTTATTTTTACTACTACGTCTACGATCTAGGTAAAGTTTATTAAAAATCGGCTCGACCCCGCCACGAAGCGTGGGTGTAACCCACTAGTTTAAAACCCCAGCAATCTGAATATCCAATATTGACCAGAAATGACAAGGTGTAACTATCTTAAACGATAGACAATCCGTAATGGTTAATGCCTTATATAGGGTATTTTCCGCTACATCAACATTATAACGCCTCTTCAAAATATGTGTAATGGTTAACTCCCTATTCAATTATTACTTTCCAAATATTTTCACCTCATTTGGTATTAACACCTCTCCAGCTATCCCTCTACATGCCTGATAATGTTCTGAGGGTAATGCTAGGGGCGTTATCAAGCCTCTTCAGGCTCCCATAATACCTGTTACCTATTGTATTATATTTGTAGTACCTAAATTGAATCTCTTTTACAGTGAATCTAATTACGATCCAGACAAAATCTAACAAATATACATATTTATATCCACTACACGAGGGGATTAGTGTTAGGCAGCTGTCAGCCAAATTACGATTTTGCCCTCAGTTCAAATTTACAGTTTTATCATCGTTTTTTATTTTTTTTCATGTTAAATTATGATTTTCCCCAGTGTAAAAATACAATCATGCGATTGTTTTTTTTTTTTTTTTTGACAAAACTATGCTAGTGTTTTGTTTTAATTGCTTGAATCGGTGTAATTTTTATTCGTGCCAAACGGCTGCCTGACACACGCTCATTTATCATGAAAAATTAAAATTTCCTCCGGTTTAAAATTATAGTCTTTCTATCGTTTTAGTTTTTCTTAGCAAAAGTATGGTAGTGTGTTGTTTTAATTGGTTAACTCGATGTCTTTTTTTTTTTTTTTTTTTTTTTTTTGAGATCGTGTTATCTGTTATAAAAGTACGATTTTGCCCCCTTTAAATTTACAATTTTGCCATTTGTTTTGTTTTTCCCATCCTAGCCAAATTATGATTTTGCCCTCAGTTCAAATTTATAGTTTTGCCATCGTTTTTACTTTCTATCCCTAAATTACGAGTTTTCCAAGTGTAAAATTACAGTCATTCCGTCGTTTTAATTTTTTTTTCAACAAAATTATGGTAGTACTTTATTTTAATGGGTCACTCTGTTTAATTTGTATTCGTTCCAGGCGACTGCCTGGCACACGCTCATTTGTCCTGATAAATTACAATTTTGCCCCCAATTTAAAGTTATAGTCTTCCCTCGTTTGTTTGTTTTTTTTTTTTTTTTTTTTTTTTTGGCGTAAAAGTGATAGTGTTTTATTTTAATTGATTGACTCGATGTAATTTTTTTAAGAATATGTTATGAATAGTATGTACAAGTAACCGTAACAAAGACGTATGTTTTATGAGAGAGAAAAATTCGGCGTGGTGCCCGATAACACGGACGGGGATTAACTAGTATTATAACATGTAATGGTTATATTTTACATAATTATTGCTGACATATCTGTCATATTTAGTTAACAATTATATTTTACATAATTATTGCTGACATAGCTGTCATATTTAATTTAGTTATATATTATAAATAATTGGTAAATTGGATTTAAATAATCCAAACTTTTTCTTTTTGCCCGATAATAATTCCAACTCAGTTATTTACCCACAATGGTCCGAAGTTTTCCATTTAGTTTGCAAAATAGTCCGCTGTTAAAAAAACATAACGGAGTTAAGTTTTTTTCAAAATTACAAACCGATGTTTTCGGGCATTTGATCAGAACGAGGATACGAGTCGATTGATGTAAATTTATCTCGTAACAATGCTATTAACGACTTGATTTTTGTTACTTAGAAGTTCAAACACCCGAATTGAAGCACCATTTTATCGTTTAGAACTCTGTTTCGAGGTAAGTTTTACATTAATAGACTCGTATCCTCGTTTTGATCAAAAGTCAAAAAACATCGGTTTGTAATTTGGGGAAAAAAAACTTAACTCTGTTATGTTTTTTTAACGGCGGACGATGTTACAAACAAAATAGAAAAGTTCGGATCACTGTGGGTAAATAACTGAGTTGAGATTATTATGGACAAAAAGAGCCGGTTCAGATTATTTAAATCCAATTTTCCTAAATAATAATAATAATATACCATTTTAATTAACCTATTTTTACAACAAATGCACTCAAGCATACTCTTAGCTGGCTATAAATTCTTCAAAATAATCACATGTATGTGTTCATACATATAGACACAAAAAACAACATATACATTATATGTATACGAGTAGTTTTGAACTTACATCGTCGACGGTTCTTCAACAAAGAAACATTGTACTGGAGAAGCTTGTAATGATATATCAATAACAGTGAAGACAGTTAATAAATAGAGAGACATGACATCGAACTGCCATTATCGAAAAAAGGTTCATTACATAAAATATCAATTGTACTCGATAATGTTGTGTGCGGGAATCAGCCGACGGTAAAGGACAAACCATGCCACATGTTTGCATAATCAAAAATAGCAATTTAGAACTTTTAGTATACATTCTTTTCTTGGCAAATGTTGATAAAACTAGTTTTTTTCCCGCCCGGGTTGGGGGCAATAAAACAAATATTTTTCTCTCATAACATGTATGTCTGTACAGAGGGCAAAATCGGAATTATATTTTCAACAGGAGGCGAAATTATGATTTTATACTAAGAGCAAAATCATAATTTTGAGCTAGGGGAAAACATAATTTTATTTTTAATTGTGGGAAAAAACGTAATTTTGAGCTGAGGGCAGAATCGTAATTTTGAGCTAGAGGAAAAAACAACATTTTATTTTTAACTGGGGGCAAAAACGTAATTTTAAACAGATGGCGAAACCGTAATTTTAAACTGAGAACAAAATTAAAAAAGAGTTTTTGAACCGATGGCAAAAGCGTACTTTGAGCTAGGGCAAAATTATAATTTTATTTTGAGCTGGGGGCAAAAACGTAACTTTAAACGAAGGACGAAAGCGTAATTTTAAACTGGGAATAAAATTAAAAAAAATGAGTTGGTCCAATAGGTAAGTGACAGGCAGCTAATAATTTTGAGCTAGGGGAAAAACATAATTTTCTTTTGAACTGGAGGCAAAAACGTAATTTTGCGCTGAGGGCAGTGTTGTAAAAATCGGAATTAATCGGCGCCTAGGCGGGGCGTTGACTTATTAATTTTGAGCTAGTCGGACCATTAGTCGGTAGTCGGCCCAAGTCGGTCCTAGGCGGAGCAAGGCGGCCCAAATCGGCCCAAGTCGGCCAAATCGTTTCTAGTTGGCCTACTCTTTTGTAGTTTAAATCAGACCCAAAGAAAGGTTTTTAACCATTAAATACATGGTCCATGTTGTTTAGTTCCAACCTGGCAAAAAAAACATGTTTTTAACCTATTAAAACATATTCCATGAGGCCATGACTGATATGTTAATGTTTGAATGTTTAAATACTTAAATTGCTATGTTTTAAACTTCATTGTTTAAATTTTGAACTATTTTTAAGTATTATATTGATATTAACGTGTGTATTGAATGTTTAAAAACTTGATTTGCTATGTTTTAAACTTAGTTGTTTGAATTTTGAACTATTTTTAAGTATTATATTGATATTAACGTATGTGTATATATATAAATTAAAAAATTATATATATAAATTCCGATCCGATTAATCCCGAGTCAGTACTCCACCGCCCGACTGGCGCCTAGCGATCTCTACAACACCGGCTGAGGGCAGAATCGTAATTTTGAGCTAGAGGGAAAAACAACATTTTATTTTGAACTGGGGGGCAAAAACGTAATTTTAAACGAAAGGCGAAACCGTAATTTTAAACTGGGAACAAAATTAAAAATGAGTTTTTGAATCGAGAGCAAAAGCGTAATTTTGAGCTAAGGGCAAAATTATAATTTTTTTGACCTGGGGGCGAAAACGTAATTTCAGCTAGGGGCAAAATTATAATTTTATTTTTTTAGCTGGGGGCAAAACCGTAATTTTAAACGAAGGATGAAAGCGTAATTTTAAACTGGGAGTAAAATTAAATTAAAAATTGGTTGGTCCAATAGGAAAGTGCCAGGCAAGCTGCCTTGCACTATTCCTTTTAACTTGTAAATGTATATGTAGGGTAATTAGTATATAATTATTATTACTATATATATTATATATTATATAAATTATTAATTATAATTATAATTATAATTGTTATTATTATAATAATAATAATATAATATTAATTATAGAATTGAAATGAATAGTAATTTTGATATTGTAATAATATATAGTTTTTTTAGACTTCTATTATTTTAATATTATAATAATAGTTATTTTCATCAAGGTAAAAATCGGCATTAATACAGAAAACGCCAAAAGCTGGTGCCGAATTGATATTGGAAATCTTTTGGTTCGGGAAATTCAGTACTGCTACCCAGTATCATTTGCTCATCTCTGATCACGGTTACTGTACGAACAACGGTATCATACAACTTTTTTTATTGATTTTCTTCAACTTTTAATTATTTTCTTTTTTTAGTTTCAGGGGTAGGGATGAGCTCGGTGCCAACCGATACAGAATCGGTAATAATTCCGAAAATACCGGTTATGGTACAAGTATATGAAGGTAAAAACGGTAGTGAACCGGTACCAGGAACGCCAAAAGTCGGTACCGAATTGGTACTTAAGATCTTTCGGTTCGGCAAACTTGGTAACGGTACCCAGTACAATTTGCTCATCTCTGACCACGGGTTTCATACGAACAACATCGTTACCATACAACTTTTTTGGTTTATTTTCTTCCGGTTATCTGTTAGTGTTTTTTTCTAAATTTTCTTTTTATTCTTGTCAGCAGTTCCGTTTGCAACACGCAGGTAGTGATTTTAAAACACATGTAAACATAGACTTAAATAACAAAGAAATTCGCCGCAACGCGGCGAAGATCTTTAAACCTGATTAAATTATACAATTTATGTTAATATGAATAGTATGTGAAGGGTTATGGTCCTTAAAAGGCCGCGCAGACCTCATTCACGTCGCGCGCAGGACCATACTCCTTATTCATCGACTTGTTTACTGCCAACCTCGCGCGCGTTACATCATCATGTATTGATCTAGCGCGAGGTCTCAACAAGAGAAAACAACACATTCAACACTTAGCATTCTGAATAGGAGTCTTCAACCACCCACACCCTGCGCGGGCTAGTTACGTGCTCAGCAAGAGTCGCGCAGGTCTATGGCGCAGGGTTACTTCAGAAGGAACACAAGGTACAAGTGGCAGAAGAAAATGGCCAATCCGCGTCCTCCAGGTTCTGCTCAATCGTGCTCCACGGTCGTCTGACGTGCAGGAGACAGAGAGTACTTAAGGACGCCTACGTGGCACCAATCACAGGGCAGAGACACCTGCCCCACGATCTCCACTTACCTGCTGATGGCAGAAGGACGGCCAGGCCAACAACGGTGACACGTGGCTCCAATCACGGTGCACCAGCACCGGAGAACTTCTAGAAGCCACTAACGGTCGACACCCGTGAGACAAGGAGCATATCCCCTATGTTGTCGTCTTCCGGCCCAAGGCCCATCAGCCCACATCCTCTTACACCTCTCCGGCTATAAATAGAGACCTCAGTTCACAGGTTAAACATTCTATTCCCTCTACTCTCACTCTTTACCACACACTTATTTCCACAAAGCAGATACTTATTCTCACGCCGGAGTCTGGTTAAGAGGGAAACCCTCATATTCCCCTCTTAACGAGCTAACGGTGTTCTGTTTGCAGGATTAGCGGTTCATTAAGGAGCTCAGAAAGTTATAAGAAGATTAACCTTTATGGTAGAAACATAAACCAAACTAATCAACCCCTAAAATTAGTTCCGTGTTTCTTCATTGGTGCCCACCGGTTTTTTACAAAACACTTTCATCTTCTTTTTCTGAGTTATCTAAGCTATTTTTCCTTCGATCATGGCTGGTCAAGGAATCATTCCCGACTTTGGTTTTGGAACAAATTCTAATGCAATAGTGGGGGAGTACAATCAAAATGTCCAAGTCCAACACGTTGAAGAAATCGGTGAAATCGAGATAACCAACACTGGGGGACCCCGCGCGAATGCCACTCGCATCACTCAAACGGTAACCCCAGTGAGTCACGTCGCTGGTCCTTCAAACCCAGCTCCACCTCAGAATATTTCGGTGTTGCTAGGGCTGCCAGAGGGCGAAACTCTAGCCTCTTGGTATGCCAAACAAATTGCCACAATCAACGCCGTGTACCAATCTCTAAGTGCACAGCAAGCAGTCTTACAAGCAGAGCCATCTTTGGTTACTCCTACGGGTCCAAGTCAGGCGGCGTGCCAGATACCCCCACAGCAAAACTTACACGAAAGAGTTAACAGGCCTCCTCCCCTAAGAAGACCGAGCGTGCATGACACGCGCGACACACGGGGAGAGACCGAAAGCTATTATGACTATCCGTCAAACGTTCAAAGAGGTCCAATTTATAGCCGGCTCGGGCTGCGCAATATGAATAACGAGTGGGATGACACAGACCCAAATGACCCAACTTGGCAAGACGACGAAGGTTCCTCAGTCTTTAACCGTCTGCAGCGGAACCATGAAAATTACAAGCCGAGACAGCGCATTGCTTACAGCGAAGAAGCAGAGAGATACTTCAGTCTCGCCTATAGACCAGCTGAAGCTGCAGAACACTCGAAGTTTATCCCAAAGATTGCTTTGGAAACACTTACAAGAGAAAAGTTACCCCCAACAGTGGGAAAATTCAATGGTTTAACGGATCCCGACGATCATGTCAGAGTATTCACAAGTGTTGGTTGTATGGGAGGATGGAATATGCCAATGTGGTGTCATTTGTTTATCCAGACGTTTACTGGGGCTGCTCGCGCTTGGTTCGACAGCCTACCGCCTGGGAAAATCAGTTCATGGGTCGATTTCAGAACTCAGTTTCTAAACCACTTCAGCCAGCAAAGACGCTATCAACGAGATACGTCTAAAGTAACAAATATATGGCGAAGAGAAAACGAAGGCCTAGAAGACTTCATCACTCGCTTTAACAAGGAGTGTTTAGAGATCGGTAGTGTAAGCGAACAACTCATGCGCGCTCACTTTAAGAAAGCTATCCGATGTGATAGTCTCATCAGAACCATCACCGGAAAAGATGGTATGCCCAAGGAATGGAGTAAGCTGATGGAAGCCGCAAAAATAGTAGCGCAAACCTAGGAGTCGCTAGCAGGAGCCAAATCCTCATACACCGAAGATCGTTTTTCAAAGAAAGCCCCGCGCGACTACGGCAAACGCAACAAGGGCAAAAGTCATGATTGGAAATCTGGGAAATCAAGTGGTTATGAAGAAAGACCGCGCTACAGAGAGGACGCGTGGGAAACAATCAACAGAATTGGGTATCGAAAAGCAGTCAGGGATGAAAACCGAGAAAAGCACTGGACTCCGCTCATAAAAACGCCAAAGGAGGTACTGATGACGGAGAACCATGATTTCAAGGCGCCAAGGCCTATGACAAACAAGAAGGGGCAAGACCCGAACCTGTACTGCGATTTTCACAAGGATACAGGTCATTTGATAGATGACTGTATCAGCCTGCGGCAAGAGATCGAAAAAGCGCTAAAAAGCGGAAAGTTAGGCCACTTGGTAAAAAATGTGCGCAAAGAAACACGCCAGATCCAGCGCCATGATGACGGGAACCAAAAGAAAGTCAGGCGCCTGGAAACACACATGGTCAACGGACCAAGATACAATGCAAGGGATAAAGGCAAACGCCCTTACGAGCCTGCATGGCAGGAGCAACAGGTCATCTTCCTGGTTGTACGCGGAGGCTCTCGTGCCACACGCCCCGTTGTTATCACCGGTATTATCGGCCATTATGAAACAGAATACATATTTATTGACCCTGGGAGTACAGCCGACATCATCTATGAGCAGTGTTTTAATCAGTTTGATGATGAGGATAAAGCGAGACTTGAGCCAGTTGATTATCCTTTGTCAGGATTCTGCAACGAAATGGTTTTTCCTTTAGGTCAAATCAGCTTCCCCGTCACACTAACTGACGGGAAGCATTTAAGAACCACAAATGTAAACTTTATGGTGATGCCTGTCAAATCAATGCATGATGTCTTAATTGGAGAGAAACCCAAGGAGAACTAAACATGGTAACCTCCACGCCTCACTCAGCCATCGGGTTTCCAACCGAGACTGGGGGGCGATTATCTATGCGAAGAAAGAAATAATGTCGGCAGAGGATATGCGCCCAGCAAAAGCAGCAAAAATTTCAACGACTGAGCCAGAGAAATGGGTTTTAAACCGGAAATACCCAGAGCAAACGGTGACGATTGGCCACGCAATCTCACCAAACATCAGAACGCACCTCAAACAACTCTTGTTCAGGAACATGGACATCTTTGCCTGGACACCGGCCGACATGACCGGTGTCCCGCGAGACGTTACTGAACACTGTTTGAACACTTATCCCTCCGTTGAACCAAAAGTGCAAAGAAGGCGCAGCTTGGTGGCGGATAAGACTAAAGCGATGAACGAGCAAGTGTGTGAGCTGCTAAAAGCAGGAATCTTGAGAGAGGTTCGCTATCAAAGCTGGGTTGCAAACCCCGTAATGGTGGAGAAGTCTAATGGAGGATGGAGAATGTGTGTCGATTATACCGATCTCAACAAAGTGTGCCCTAAAGATTGCTATTCTTTACCTGAGATCGACAAAAAGATAGACTCTGTCGCGCCATACAGATGGAAATGTTTTCTAGATTGTTACAAGGGGTATCATCAGGTTCAAATGAAGCTCGAGGACGAAGATAAGACAGCTTTTCGAACCGACATCAGCATCTTCTGTTACACAAAGATGCCATTCGGTCTCAAAAACGCTGGAGCAACATACCAGCGCCTGATGGATACGATTTTTGCTGATGACATCGGAAAGCATATAGAAGTTTACATCGATGATCTCGTAATTAAAAGTCCTGAGGAAGACCAGATGTTAAAGAACATTGAGAAGACGTTTAACTCTTTGCGAAGCGTGAATATGAAGTTAAATCCAGCCAAATGTTCCTTTGGTATGGAGGAAGGGAAATTCTTGGGCTTCGTGGTAACAAATGGCGGTTTCAAAGTTAATCCAGAAAAAGTTCAAGCCATAGAGCGGATGCCGTCGCAGCGAACGATCAAAGAGATCCAGAGGTTGGCCGGCCGACTAGCCACGCTTAACCGATTTTTATCGAATCATGCTGCGAAGTCATATCCTTTAATCAGCACTCTGCGCAACTGCGTAAAGAAGCAAGAATTCAAATGGACGCCTGAAGCAGAAACCGCTTTTCAGCAAATGAAAGAATGCTTAATCAAGCTCCCTACCCTGACAGCGCCGTTTGAAAAAGAACCACTCATCCTGTACTTATCTTCCTCAGATATGGCAGTTGGGTCGGTATTACTAGTGGAGAGAGATGGAGTTCAAACTCCAATATACTATGTCAGTAGGGTGCTTACAGATCCAGAAACGAGATATTCGACAATGGAAAAGCTAGTACTTGCGCTGCTACATGCCTCCAGAAGGCTGCGCAGATACTTCACAGGCCACGTCATCACCGTGCTTACTAACTTTCACATCGGCACAATATTACAAAAGCCAGAGACATCTGGCCGGTTAGCGAAATGGGCGATCGAGCTGGGGGCCATAACATTCTATACAGGCCGTGCCCAACAATCAAGGGTCAAGTACTAGCGGATTTCATCACCGAGGTCCCGGAAGATAAAATCAAAGATTGTGAAGTTGTTGACACTCCCATAAAAGACACGTCCGATGGTTTGTGGTTGCTATACACCGATGGGGCCTTAAACGAAGAAGGCGCAGGAGCCGGATTGCGCTTGTTAGCCCTGAGAAACATGAATTTACATACGCCATCAACTTGGATTTCAAGAATACCAACAACGAGGCGGAATATGAGGCATTCCTAGCAGGCTTGCGTCTTGCCATAAAAATGGGAGCCCGAAATGTACAAGCGCATGTGGACTCACTCCTGATCGCCAGTCAAGTCAACGGTTTGTATGATGCAAAAGGAGAAGTTATGGCCTTGTATTTAGAGCAAGCAAAAGAGTTGCTTCAACGATTCAAGTCATATAAGGTAGTGCACATTAATCGCTCGGAGAACAAACCAGCGGACGCCTTGAGTAAGCTCGCTTCAACTTCTTTTCAACATCTTGCCAAGGATGTAAGAATCGAAGTACTAAAGAACCCGTCGGTTTTGTTGCGTCAAGTGAATGTGATCGAGATAGGGCAACCATCTTGGATGACCCCTATAATCCAGTATTTGCAAGAAGGAATACTCCTGGACAATAAAGCAGAGGCAAGGAAGATACAGAACAAGGCCATGCATTACGAGATGAATGGTGGTATCTTGTACCGGAAATCCTTCTTATGGCCACTTCTGCGGTGTGTGGACCCCCAAGACGCAAATTACTTGATAAAGGAGATTCATGAAGGAATCTGCGGCATCCATGCGGGCCCACGCATGGTAGTCGCGAAGATAATGAACGCCGGATATTATTGGCCAGGGATGCACGTTGACGCTCTGAAGGAGTTGCGCAAATCGACTCTTGTCAAAGACACACCCCGAAAACCCTGCGCCCTAAAAATGACCTTATCCCAGTATCCACTGCTTGGCCCTTCCAGCAGTGGGGAATTGATATGGTGGGACCTTTCCCCGAAGCTCCTGGTGCCGTCAAGTTCATAATCGTGGCCGTCGATTATTTTACTAAGTGGGTGGAGGCCAAAGCTCTCGCCTCAACTACAGCAATGATTATGCGCAAGTTTATTTGGGAACACATCATCTGCAGGTTTGGCCTCCCACTCAAGATTGTAACTGAAAATGGCACCAACTTCGCGTCTGACGACCTCCAAAAGTGGATGAAAGAGATGAAAATCGAACATACTTTCTCATCTGTTGCGCACCCTCAAGGCAACGGGCAAGTTGAGAGCGTAAACAAAAGTATAGTCGACGGGATAAAGGCCCGACTAGGCACAAAGAGAAGAGGTTGGGTAGATGAGCTCCCAAGCATACTATGAGCTCATCGAACCATGCCAAAGACAAGTACTGGCGAAACCCCTTTTAGCCTAGTCTATGGCTCGGAGGCGGTTATCCCAGCTGAAGTCGGCCTCCCCTCACCGCGATTGACAGCAGTCAACATAATCAACAACGAGGCAGAACGCCGTCTTGACTTGGATTTACTCGAAGAGAGGCGCGAAATTGCGCGGATCAAGGAAGCCAAGTACAAGACACAACTGGAGAGGTATTACAATGCAAGAGTACGCATTTGCACCTTCACTCCAGGAGAATATGTCTTCAGAGACAATGAAGCTTCAAACGCTGAACGCCCTGGAAAACTAGCACCCAAATGGGAAGGCCCATACTTGGTTCACGAAGTGCTAGGAAAAGGGGCATACAAATTGTGCACTCTGGATGGACACATCATCCCGCTCACGTGGAACGCGCAACAACTGCGCAAGTGCTATATGTAACTACTCTCGGCCTTGCGCCTCCACTCACTCATGTTGGCCACGCGCCTTTTTTAATTTTCTATGATGGCTAAACGCCCCTTGTGTTACTTGCATTCGATGTGTATTGGCCTAAGCGCCTGTTTCTTAATCAATGAAAGCATATGCCTTGTGTTTTCTTTTATCATGATGACTTCTACGTTACAAATGCATGTTAAACTTTTGATTAGCACGAAAAACACTTTAGTAAATTACGAGCTCTTGAGTCACGCCTCCAGGGTCCTCCGCGAACATAGCGCGAGACCGGGCAGTTACACTCACACAAGAGCCACACTTACATTTATTCACGCTAACTTAACCAAAGTTTCTAACAACAATGCAATAATTGTAACTAGGACAAAGAGAAAGCAAACATAAACATCATATTCAACAAACGCAACCGCGCAGTAGTTACATAGAAACAAACAAATCTTCGATTTAATCCAAAACAAGCACGACCGCGCAGCTGGTTACATTTGACATCTAAAAATGAAAATTACAAGGCATAAAGCCTGTCAATGCTACCTACTCATAACCGTCACCACCATCATCATCATCGTCATGCTTATCACCATCACCAGCATCTCCACCATCGTCATCACCAGTTGTTTCTTCTTCATCAGATAACTCGACAGTCTCTGGTGGATCGAGGATGTTCTTCAAACGGTGACACCAATCATCATGCTTCAGCGCCTCTGCAACCAAATCCATCACAGGTAATGATAGGTGGTCATAAGCCTTTTCAGCGCGGGCTAACTCAGCATCAGCCTGATCAGTCACTGAGCAATGACTAGTATCAAACGCTTGTCCAAACACCTCCTCTACATGCTCCGCACACTCTAGATAACCTCCACGGTAACCAACCGCGCGCGAGGCATCTCTGAGAGCAGCAAAAGCTCCATCCAGTTCTCCAGCATTCAGGATGGAGTTGGCCATCTACAGCAAAGGTAATAAATAAGACATTAGGTTTCAATAAATAAAGCCTAAGTTAAGAAGAAAATCATACCAGAACTACACCCCTGCCGCGCATCCACTCAGCCTCAGCAGCAAGAGTATCAACGATGCCCTAAACCTCGGAGTAGTTATTCTGCGCTACATTGAAGGCCGCCGTATTAACGTCTCGCGCTTCCTCAGCCTTTTGCTTAGCCTCCTCGGCAGAAGCAACTTTACCCTTCTCGGCTTCGAGGTCGATCTCCAAGAACTCACTTTTGTCAACCTGTTCTTGCAGGTGACGTTTTAACTCTGCAATCTCGACGTCCTTGGCCGCCAAGTCCTTGTCCTTACAAGATAACTGCACTTTCAGCTCAGCCCGCAAGAGATAAAAGGACTTAAATAATTCTACAAACAAAAGGCACAAGGACAGAAAAGGCCAAGACTTTACAAACCTCGGCATGCTCCTTAGCAGCCTACGTATCTTCGACCTTCCCGGTCAGCTCAGCAACCTTACCCTCGAGCTCGGTGATCTTGTTACGAGCTGATTAAGCGCGCTGATTATCCTTTTCACATATCTTCTTAAACTCAGCACGCTCTTTGGATAACAACTCTTCGGCAGCACGAAGCTTGCCCCTAAGGCCCTCACAGCCCCATTCCTCTGATTTCCTATCAGCCTCAAACTTGGACTTCTCCTCAGCAAATGCAGCATTAGCTTTCTCAAACTCCTTAGCCTCCCTCAAAAGGCGCTCGCGATACTTCTCCCAGTCGGCCCGCTCCCTAACCATCGTTCGCCACTCACGAACGATTTGGTGATTGGCGGCACGAGTATTGGCCTCTCCAACGACATAAGCCTGGTATAGCCCATCGTGAGATCGCGCCCTTTGACGGTTAACCTCACCAGGAGGGAAGGAGTTAAGGAACCAGTCACGGCACGCACTAAACTCCAAGAAAGTATCTTTCTGTTTTAAACCCCAGGGAGCTTGGTGGGGAGAATTACCGCGCGCCTCCTCAGTATAGGTTTTATAGTAGATATCTCCCAAGGTATCTTTGGGACCGATAACCTGAGGCATATACCCTCCAGCGCCACCAGAGCTCGCACCACCTGCAGCAGAAGGTTTTTCCTTATGAATCCCGACACCTGATCCCCCAGTAGTTGAAGTTATTTTAGCAGTAGGAAAGGGGGCATCAGGCTGTGCGGTCCTGGTCAGCTCCTCAGCGGAAGTTTCTTTCCTTTTATCACTAAGGGGCTGGTCAAGCCCCGTGATGTGGACGACCTCCGGGCCCTGCGCCTTTTCATGTGCAGTTGTAGCAGCGGCCCCGATTTCCTTTGAATCCCCACCAACATGCTTTTCCGTAGCCTTCTTCCTCTCTCTCTCTCTCCTTTTCCCTCTCAGCAACCTTATGAATGGGCTTCTCAGCAGCTTTCTTCTTCTCCTTCTCGGCCTCTACCCCAGCAGCCTTGAAGGGTTTGATGGTAACCTTGGGCCTCTTCTGCGCCGGCTCTGGGGGATCTTTGATAACAACACCCTTCTTTTCAGGGGTCTTCTTTTTTGCCTCTGCAAAAACGGAGTGTTAAATAGAAATAAAACAGCAAGGAAAACAAGATAATCAAGAAACTAACCAAGAGAAAATTTATATAGAGAGCGCAGGTTGCTCTGCTTCCCGATCAACGGAACCTCTCCAGCCTTCGGCGCGACAGACACACCAGCCGTGGTCTCGTCCCTACTTCTTTTTCTGCTGATCAACTTGGCAGCAGGTTCTTCCTCTTCTTCTTCCTCCTCTTCATCGAGCACGATAGAAGACGGAGTGGCTCCAGCATCTGGGTTGCGAGAACCCGCGCTACCTGTGGTCTTTGAACCAGCAGCTGCTGTCTTCTTCTCGCCTATACGCGACAAACCCTCAAGTAAGTCACTGATAATAACGTAATCTTCCAAGTTACTCTGACGAAGGCGGAGAGTACCTTTGTCAGCAGCATCAGCAGTTGCGCGGCTACTCCCGCCCTTCTTGCTGGTCACCCCAGCGTCTAAGGTAATCACCTTCTTACGCTTGGTGGGTTTTTTCTTCTTTTCTTCTGGGTCAATCCCCAAGTCGCGCAACACACCTGCAAAGATGTTAGACCACGAACTTAGCTCCGATTCGAATACCCTACAGACTCCTCGCTGGAAAGATAAAGAATCTCTTTCCCAGCGGAGGTCACAGCTCGCAAGGCTCGGGGATTGGGAATATGCGCACCTTCAGTTGCGGTAGGAGGATTGGCAAAGGCCCCAACAACAGGGTACAGGAAGCGCGGCTTGATTCTATCATACCAATACTGCTCCCCCGACTCCAGCGGGCGCACCCCCATGGATCCACCAAACGTGGGGAAAGCAGCTTGATAAAGGTGTGCTTCTACATTCAAAATTCAAACAGTTAAATGAGGCGAGAATAAACAGAAAACTAAGGAAACAACTAACCTTTATCCTCAAACTTCAATACTGGCACCTCTTCGCTATCATGCGGCCACTGATCACTCATCTGCGCCGCAACTAGAACATTTTCACCAAACACTCGGTTTGGAGTGGCAGTAAGCTTCTGATACCAATCTTCCTTCTTGGGAATCGCCAATTCCTCCTTCTCGATCGGTTCGGACCATGGGCGGAAGATCATGGCAATCAGTATCACCTCCTCGCGAATGAAAAAGAACTTCTGTTTCCAGTCATGGAAACTCTTAGGAGGGTTCAGGAGTATCTTCTTCGCAGCCCCTCGACTGGAAAATGAGTAGAAGTCCATGTTTCTGATCAGTTGATAGAAGGCTCTAAACCTCTCCACAGTCGGCTCAACATCATGGGATCGACAGAGAAATTCAAAGTGTCGAACTCTAACCATTCCAGGTGGACTCATTTGCGAAATATGGAACCCATAGAACTGAAGTATGTGGGCCAGGAACTCCGTCGCCGGCAACCGGAAGTTACCCTGTAAAAAGAAATCTTCAAACAAGGTGATATACCCCGGCGGTGCAACGGCGGCCGTCTGATTCTGACCGGGGTATCGTGCATCCCATTCCGGTGGAAACCGGAAACTCCGTGTAATCTGCTCGAACAACCCTAAGTCCCATTTAAGAATAGGAACGGGACCTTCTTCACCAGGATTTTCTTCTTGATGATGCTCTTCAGCCATTGATATTCAATGAAGAAACTTCGAAAATAATGAAAAACTTGAAGATCTGCTAAGAATTTTGAAGACTTGAGTTTGAAGATTTGAAGAAGAGATAAGAGAGAAAATAGCAACAGTGGAAGAGAAAGTGATCTCTTCTCTCATCTCCACGGTTATTTATACTCATCGCATTTAATGCGATGAGTAGACGTGTCGGGTCCACCGCGCGCGTACCCAATCAGCGACTGCCACGTCAATCGCAAATCCCGGAGCGACGGTTACCACGCGCGCGTGGACCTCACTCTCCTGACGGAAAACCAAACCGTCAGAGTCAACTTGATGACGACAGTGTCAGCGGTCAACTCAAAGGTCGCCATCGACGACGTTTCTTACCAACCTGTCAGATTTCAAAATTCGAGGATTTTGCCGCCCAAATTTTCCAAAAGCTTCAGGCAGAAGTCACTCAGGCCGCGCAGTATTCATGGTTACCCAACGAACATGCGCGCTTACAATGGGAACCAAAGAATCACCAACAACCAGGCATAGTAGTCGCGCCGTAGCAACTGTCAAACATTTACACGCGCGTGCCTACCCAACACAAAGCAAGCATTTTCAGCACTTTTCTTTTTCTAAGTCCAGAGCTCCAACCACTTGCCTCGCGCATGGTGCACCACTGGACTGGGGGGACTTGAAGGGGTATGGTCCCAAAAAGGTCGCGCAGACCTCATTCACGTCACGCGCAGGACCATACTCCTTATTCATCGACTTGTTTACTGCCAACCTCGCGCGCGTTACATCATCATGTATTGATCTAGCGCGAGGTCTCAACAAGAGAAAACAACACATTCAACACTTAGCATTCTGAATAGGAGTCTTCAACCACCCATACCCTGCCCGGGCTAGTTACGTGCTCAACAAGAGTCGCGCATGTCTATGGCGCAGGGCTAATTCAGAAGGAACACAAGGTACAAGTGGCAGAAGAAAAAGGTCAATCCGTGTCCTCCAGGTTCTGCTCAATCGTGCTCCACGATCGTCTGACGTGCAGGAGACAGAGAGTACTTAAGGACGCCTACGTGGCACCAATCACAGGGCAGAGACACCTGCCCCACGATCTCCACTTACCTGCTGATGGCAGAAGGACGGCCAGGCCGACAACGGTGACACGTGGCTCCAATCACGGTGCGCCAGCACCGGAGAACTTCTAGAAGCCACTAACGGTCGACACTAGTGAGACAAGGAGCATATCCCCTATGTTGTCGCCTTCCGGCCCAAGGCCCATCAACCTACATCCTCTTACACCTCTCCGGCTATAAATAGAGACCTCAGTTCACAGGTTAAACATTCTATTCCCTCTACTCTCACTCTTTACCACACACTTATTTCCTCAAAGCAGATACTTATTCTCACGCCGGAGTCTGGTTAAGAGGGAAACCCCCATATTCCCCTCTTAACGAGCTAACGGTGTTCTGTTTTGCAGGATTAGCGGTTCATTAAGGAGCTCAGAAAGTTATAAGAAGATTAACCCTTATGGTAGAAACATAAACCAAACTAATCAACCCCTAAAATTAGTTCCTTGTTTCTTCAGTATGTGTTTCTAAATTTGTCAAAAAATATCTTATAACGGTGAGTTGCGTTTAGAGAATATAAAAACTTTCTTTCTCTTAAATAAATGCTTTCAAAGGGTATCCGGTACTTGATGTGGGTGTTAAACCTCTCGAGGTTAGAAGATATAGTTCTATCCTGGATAAATGGTGTTTAGAAAACATGAAAAATAACCTCTTACACATACTTAGATGACTACTAAAAAGTAACAAGATAGGACCGCATTTTTAAACAAAACCTAAGGTTTATATTTATGACAAAATCCTGCTTATTTTCCGACTACATTATATTTTAGCTAGCTTATGGTATCCACAATGGGTGTCAACCCTATTGAGGTTTAAATCCTTTCATGCCAATCTTCTTAACTATAATTTACTCATTTTGGTCTTTGATGGGTGCTAATATGGGCAAGTATTCTAGTTGGACACCAATTGATGACTTGTTATGGTGGAATGCTACCATGGTCGGCCAAGAGTATATGCAACATGGGTAAAGGGTTCAAATTTTATTTTTATTTTTATTTTTTGTTACGTGGTGTGTAGGTCGATTAATATAGATAAAAAAAAACTATAAAGTTAGGGGAAGGGGGTTGATGTCTAATCATATATCCCAAATACCCAATACGTATTTGGCCTATTTAAACACTTCAAAAATATAATAATCGCTTCTAATCGCCGATTGGATTGGGGTAATCAGTTGTTGCAATAACCAGTCGCCAACTGCGGTGTATAAGTTTCTATTTTAATAGGTGTATTTTTACTTGACGAAGGTACCTTTACTCCATTTTAAGCTCCATTCAAAGTTTTAAACACATTAAAGGCATTAAGATGGATTGTTAATGAGGTTCAATGGAAGACAAAAAAAAAATAGCTTGCTAAAAGCTATCTCTCCTACTATATGAGAAGGTTTGAATTAATTAGATAGTCTCATAGCTAGCAACCTAAGTGTGTTACAACATTCATATCCTATTCTTCGTCTCTCTACCCACATAATTTAACCAAAATACATCTCTTTCATTAAGATTTGGTTATTTTTTAAAAACCTTACACATTTCATTCTCTTTCTCGATGTTTACCTTAATCATAAACACTTACTTTACTGTTTTTTTTCTTTCTTATACACACACTAAATTATAGAGACCTGGCTTTGAGTTACCTAATATGAGATGAAGTGATGTTTTAGATAGTTTTTTTCTTTTTAGTTATTATCTAAAATCTAGTGTTAAAAAGTATACGAGAGTAGGATATAAACATGGTTGTAAAAGTCCCGCCTAGGCTTCGAGTACTCCCCGAGTACTCGCTACAAGGTAGGCTGCCGAGGCACGAGTACTCTTCTCCCAGGCCAATTACTCCCCGAGTAATCTCCGCCTAAGCCGAGTACTTCCCGAGTACTCCCGAATCCGACTAGGGAGCGCCTAGCGACTTTTGCAACCATGGATATAAATGCTCTAATTCATTTCAGTCAATAGTACTACGCTGTGGACGTATGTTTTTTTGTAACAAACTAATCACCATCAACATTTTTGAGTTTTTATTAACGGCGAACGAATCCTTTAAGTGGACTACTGGCGAAATTCAATACATCGGGATATACTCGCATTTGAAATGGGGAAACCCTCCTCTGGGGCTGAAGCCCACCGTGAACACTCGCCCGAAAGCACGACAGCAAGGTGAGGTAAAACATGTCCAGTTCAAAGATTGAACCAGTGATTGCTGCCTACACACCTAGTGTCCCATCATCACCCGGTGTCAGTAAAACTAAGGGGGGATGCAGGAATCGAACCTTGGTTTCTTGGAATGTACTTTTATTTTGTTTAAAATATATTGTTATTATTGTTGCATAATTTATAGAAAAACAGAAAGAAAAAAAACTGACTCCACCCGAGGTGACCACCCCTTATGTTTGAGTGCAAAAGCGGAGTTAGAAAGGGGACTTGACATGGCATGTGGTGATTGGCCTGAGGGAGAGTTTACCATTCCCCACAAGGTGACCCCCTCTCTCACCCTAAGGCCAGATGGTGGAGCATACTGCCCCCCCCCCCCACCCCCCGTCACGTCATATTTGTTGGCGCCCTATAGCGTCCATCCCCCATTTCCTAGTCGCCAAAGGGGGGCGCTATTGAGTATCTGTTGGCACAATAACGAGCGCTAAACGGCTCTATTTGGTGGGGCCTATGCATATTACCGTTTACAACGGTTATATTTAAAAATTTTACTTTTATTTTTAAATATTCACACTATATATATCCTATCATTTTACTCAAATCATACAATTTCTTCCATATATTCTCCATAACTTAAACGACGACTTGGATGAATTGCATTTTGGGGAACCGCAAGAGCTGCCACGACCAAAGGGAATGGATAGAAACAAGGCAACAACACGAGCACGAGACACATCCTCTTCAACGCCATTGGATGGCCCATCAAAGTTGAACGAGTTCAACGATAGACACACTTGGCTTCTCTCGATCAAGGAAAAGGAACATTAACTTAAAATGGAGAAACAAATCGAGAAAGATATGAAGTTTTTCGAGAAAGATTTTTCTCACCTACCTGAAGAGAACTAAGTCATTTTAGAGGCTCGTAAGGCGAAAATTCGATCAAAATATATATAGTTTTTTAGTAGGTTTTTATTTTTATTTTTAAGTTGGTTGTTTTTTTTAAGTAAATTTGTAGTTTTTGTTTTTAAGTAGGTTTCTAGTCTTTTATTTATTTTATTGAAATTATGTTTTTTTTTATTTTGTTTTAAATAAAAATGATATAAATTAAAAAAATACAAAAATAAAAAATTTAATAATTAGGTAATCATGATAGGGACTTTAAAACATTGAATGCAAGTTAAAGGAAATTGTTTTAAAGCCCCCTTTGTAACATGAATTCTACATGACTGATCCGCCACCCGTGGCCCAGTGGGTTATTCCCATGGGGTTAAGTCGGCCGGTTTCCTCCTTGGAGGTCTCCGGTTCGACTCCCACTTGTGGTCTTAGGGGGGGGGGGGGGGGGGGGGGGACGTCCCAATGATGGATCGTATCCTACCGAGGCATGGTGCGGTCTTGAGGGCAACCCGGTTTTACCCAGTTGTTACCCCAGCGAGTCTCTCGTGTGGGGGCAGTATGGTTTCCGGGCGGAAGTCAGCTTGCGCAACGGCCGGGGCCCGATCGAACATCGCGTCCAGAAGAGCGGGGCTGATGGGGGATTGTCTTCGACATGAACCCGGTGACCTAAGGTCCTGTACATTGAAAGTCACCTTCCAAAAAAAAAATCTACATGACTGATGTAACATAATAAAACCTCTAAAGTTTTATACCACATGTCCACATCACCCAGCCTAATATAGGAATATTTATTATCGTTAGTTATGTACTAAAACTTAATTAGCCATAATCGAAACCGGGGACATATTTTGTCTTGTACCGTCGGCGGATTCCTGCAACATAATCTATTGTAAAATTCATAATTTATTTTTACTCTCTCTATATATTATATTATATTATAAGCACACATGGGTGGGTCGAATAATTTAAGGTGAAGACCACATGGTTTGCAACATTATCTAATCATTACTTATATTTACACACTATTGTAATACAATAAGGGTGTCCGGAGTGGGGGCGGTAAACCCACCCGGCACCGCTTACCATCCCACCGCCAACATGTTGCCGCATGTTGTTTGCCGAAAAGGTGTAGAAAATCGGTGAGGGAACACCGATTCGGGAAGAGGAAGGAAGGAGAGAGAGGGAGGGTATTGTGGGTGGGGTTCATTCCTATCTCAACCAATCACACATTTTTCCTTTTTAAAAAAAAAATAGTTTACCACTTAACCAAGTGTCTAAACCATTGCCAACACTTTTCACCAAAGTTTAAACACTTTTGACTGATTGACATGGCGCGCTCTGATTGGTCGGTTTTTTGGTTTGTCACTCAAAGTGTTTAACCACTCCCTACACCCTAAGATAATTAGAATAATATATTATTTTACAATATTAATTAAAATATGTCAAGTGCAACATATATTATGATTGTTGACAACGTGTCAAGTTTGCTTTGGTATAGCTTATTTATACAGAATGGTAAAGAGGCCGTACTTATAATAGTGGGACATGACAAAGTACACTTATATTCTTTTTGTTGTCTTCATGTATATTATTATTATTATATTATATTATTATTATATTATACATATTAATTTGAACTTCTGATGAATAGTAAAATAAAAAAATTATGTTATTAAATTCTTTCTTTTAATTTCCGATTTTACATATATTAAATTATATACGTCTTTAATTAATTTAATTCTTATTTAATTTGATCTTTTATCCTATAACTTACGTTCATTATTCTTTCTAGCTAAATATGCGATTGTATTTAATATTTCTTTGTCGGCGTGTTTGTATAAATTTTCTTGAGAAAAAGGGTTTTATTTAACACAGTTTAGTGGTGAACCAAACTGATACCCGCATCGGTTCTGCTATTGTTTGTTATTATCGGATCCAATATCGATATTCTTTTTTTTTTTTCTCTATCGACATCGGTATCGCTGTTGTTATTATCGGAACCAGTAGCTGTATTCTTTTTTTTTTCAATGTAAAACACATTTATTTGTGCATATTATTGACTTTAAACTAAGAGTCGGTACAATAGTGATAGTGTTATGAACCAAACCAGTAACGGGCGAATTCCCACCACATCGCGCACAAAATATATAAATTTCGAACCCTAATGAATAGTAACATGAGTTTTTAATATATTATATATAAAACAATTATGTTCCAGTTTCACCCATTATACCTTAAACAATATACGATTCTAACCCATTTTGTTTTTGTTTAATTGATTTTTTCCTCTCATAACTTGCGTTCACTATCTTTTTATTTTAAAAGATGACTACGCGACGTTGTTTAATATAGTTTTCTTGGTGTTCATGTATGAACTTTGTTGACAAAAATATGACTTTAAACCAAGTGTCAGTATCATACAGATGCCGTCAGGAAATCAACTGATACCGGTCGATTTCCGGCCGCATCGCGCGGGAAATATAGCTAGTACATATTATTAGAAAGTCTTGATGAATAGTAACTAAGATAAATAAATAATTATTATAGAGGTTTTAGTAGTGTTTTAATTCTTTATTTAAATTTTTATTGTTCAATTCTTAAAATATTATTTATTTAAACTAATATGTTTATTTTAGTTTGTTATAATCTTTTAATTCAACTAAAAGATATTTTTATTATATATATATATATATATATAGGGGAAGGTTCATTTGAGAAGAAAATTTTATTGAGAAAAAAAAGAATAAAAGGGTATAATTGTAAAACATTAAATAGTTTTTTTCTCATCTCATTATCATTATGTTTGACTAATTAATTAGTCATTAAGACTATAATCCTCCACACTAAATATTTTTGCCTACACACATCAAAATTTATCCTACACATTTCGAAATTTATCCTACACATATTGAAATTTTTCTACACAACTCGTAATTTATTCTACACGCCTCGTATTTATCCCACACTTTAAATGAATTTTTATTTTTATTTTTTGTGAAAAATATATATCTTAAAAATAAGTTACAAATTTAATATAGTTAGTTATTAAAGATGAAACTACCAATTAATGATGTATGTGAGTTTACTAATATACCCTTATAGTTACATTAAGTACAAATATTAAATGAAGTCTAATGAAGCATTCCTATTAGTTGAAATTTTTTCTTTTTTCTTTTACAAAGAATTTCTTCTCATTTGAACCCTCCACTATATATATATATATTATTTATATATTAAAGTAGAGGGACCATGAATAAAAAATAGCTTTTTAAAGTATTTGTTTTAAGTATTGTTCATTTATTATAGTTTTTTAATAATTTGTGTACGTTAATTTTTTAAAAATAATCTAAATACGCATCTATGTATTTTTTCCAACATTCTGATATAAATCTTTTAAAAATGGATACCGTGTTGCTACCATACCGAAAAGAAAACCGACTGAACAACATAAGTGCCACTATTCATATTCATGGTTTTCAGTAAATCTTACTAAAAGTAGACACTGTGTCGCTATTGTACCGAACGTAAACCGAACGAACAACATCGATATTTGGTATCGGTATTTATATCTATATTTTTAGTTTCAATAAACTGATACTGTATCACTACTGTACTGTATTGTACCATATTGAGCCGGACCGAACAACATCGGTATTAGGGATGAGATTTTTTACCGAAATACCGGTACCGTACGGATACCATACTGTACCGATCATAAACGGTAATGGTATCGGTAATAGATTTTTCTAAATTCGGTATCGGTAAAAAATAGTATCGGTACAGGTATTTTTCGGTAAATACCGGTATTAATACCGAATTTAATAATCATCAGCAAAAAGCATGGAATTCATCGAATTAAGTTAATTTTTTAATGGTTTGGTTATAAATTATCAATTTATCTTTTCTTATTTTTAGATTTTTAATATCTTTGTGTTTGGTTGTGTAGGGAGATGATACTATTGTTGAAGAAACCCCTTTTGTCGAACTTGATGGTGACTCGGAATTGGGTAAATGTCGAACCCATTGATATTTAATATGTTTACCTTTTGTTTACATTCCTCTATATATTACTCTAGTTCAGTTAATAATGGATGGATAAGTTGCACATGATATTTTTGTAGGTAAAACAATGGATGACACCAAAGCGGTACCAATGTGGTAAAGTACCGAAGTACCGGTACCGTACCGGTCCTGAATCTATAAATACGGTACGGTAATCGATATCCACATTTCCTCAATTTCAGTAACGGTATTCACAGTATCGATTCGGTATTGGCACCGTGTTCGTTTTATGGTTTTCGGTCGATGTAGAGCAGATGTTGATTGTTATACCGAATGCATGTATTGTGTTGGTACGGAAACAAACCGAATCAATACCGAATGAGATCCCGCCGCGAAGCGCGGGGGAAATCAACTAGTTCTAAATTATAATATAATCTGTACCAAAATAAATATTATTTGTGCCTAACAAATATACATTTAATTTTACAAAATAGAATTCTATTGCCACATCAGTCAATCTATTTACACACTTTATTTTTCGATACGGGTTGTATAGGTTCAAAAGTCAAATCTGCATGTGACGCGTGTTTCCAACGTGTTGTTGGTATTGTTGAAACGCTCGACCCCATACGCGGTTTGACCACGTTGTAGGGTTCGTTGTGCGTCAACAATCGATGTCACTAGTGCTATTTCCTCCTCTTCGGTCCAATGCACCATTACCATTTTTTTTTTGTGGGTTTGGTTGAAGATAAGTAGTTTGTGTTGGGTATTGGTTGAAGAAAAAAAGGGAAAATATGTACTTTGGATTGGGTATTTATAGATAAAAAATGTAATTTTAAAAAAAAATTGATTTGCCATACCATAACTGTCACCCCCAACGGCTATATCTACCCAACCAACCAAAACCAGCCATGTCACACTGCCCCCCCCCCCCCCGGCCCCACGCTAGGCTCAGTCTCTACGCCAGCGGGACAACGTCATGGCCAACGCTAACCCGGTATGGTCTTGCCAGCGTTACTTGGCAACCGCCGGCCCAACCCACGCCCCACACCCCACGATCTAATATGTCGCAAGAAATACCGCATCGTCCTCATTTCCTTTGAATTGGTCTCTATCCCTAACTCTCCGCGTCTCTCTCTCTCTCTTCTCATTCTCTCTCTCTTGTTTTTCTCTTCTTTCTCTTTTTCTCTCTCTTCACAAAATAAATACTCTCTTTTGTTTTTCTCTTCTTTCTCTCTTTTTCTCTCTCTTCACAAAATAAATGATAGACGTGAGGTTTTTTTAACACAAGGTACTCAACCTTCTTTTAAAACTATTTAGTAATTGAAAGGTTTTTATCTTGTAATAAGAAGTCTTAAATTCAATCCTAAGCAAAATGATAATATAATATAATTTAATTTAATTTAATAATGAGGAGTTGTCTATCATTAGCCGTTAAAAAAACACAACATTTTTTTGAACAACAGTGCTAATAGGTTTGAGTTGTAGGTGGTTATAACAGGAAAGGGATTATGTATATAATGCTTAAAGTTACTAACATACCCTTCATCTCCATGTCGTTTCACTTTATTTTCTTAATAAAAAGTTGTATGTAGTTACTAAATTGGTTTAATTTTTTAATTTTTATTATTTTTAAAAATTAATAAAATAAAACTATATTTAAAAAATATAAAAAGATGAGGCATTGAGGATAGGTATAACATAGTTTGACTGACGGAAATGAAGGATAAAAGAGATGGTGATGCAACAGTCAGATATCAAAGATCAAAAACTAATCGGTGCAATTTAGATATATGTTAGTTAATATATTATTTATAATTTAAATGCATTGATAATATTATTAAACTTGTTAATTTGAGTTATTTTAACACTTTCTAGGTTATGAAGAATAACATTCTCAAATGATACAATTATATTAAATACGAAATAAATAGATTATCAATGATTAGCTAAAAATAGAATCAAACCTTTTAATATTAATAATACAATCTTTAATTTATTCAATTGAAATATGATGAGTGATGACATATGACATATGAGATTCTAGAATGATATATTACTTCCTTTAATTTGGACTATTATTTTATGCAGAACTAAAGTCATTATCCTATATATTAATAAACCAAGCTTATAAATAGTAGTTGTCACATCATGATGAATAGTAACGAATAGTAACTTTTCTTTATTGGTTGGTTGTCTTTGTTGACTTCTTTATAGTGAGTTCCATCCTTTGATATTATTGTTTATATACTTTTGGTTTCTTTAATATAATCTATTTGTATGTTTGGTAAAGTGGTTTGTGTGGTGTTTTAGTTTGCAAAGGGGATGGGTTCAAGTCCCACTCTTTACATTTTTTTTATATCTATTATATTAACTATTACCTATATAAACAAAGTTAATGAATAGTGTTTTAATGCTACATGGTATCGTTGTTTCATCGTTAATCACGAGTACATTGTACGAACAATAACGCTATCGCACAACTTTTTGTTGGTTTTCTTTAACTTTAATTGATTTATTTATTTTAGTTTCAGGGGTAGGGATGAGCACGGTGCCAACCGATACCGAATCCGAATCGGTACTTGTACCAAAAATGCTGGTTACGGTACCGGTTTATGAAGGTAAAACCGGTGGCGAACCAGTACCATGAACGCCAAAAGTCGGTACCGAATTGTTACTTAATATATTTCGGGAAATTCGGTACCAATACCCAATACCATTGGCTCATATCTGACCATGAGTTTCATATGAACATTATTACCATATAACTTTTTTTGTTGATTTTCTTCAGGTTCTCTTTTAGTGTTTTTTTTTACATTTTTTTAATTTTTGTCAGTGGTTCCATGCGCAAGGCTCTCGCAGTGATTTCAAAATACATATAAACACAGACTAAATCACAAAAGAAGTACGCCGCAACGCGGCGACCATAATAAACCTAGTTAACAATAAATTCATAAGATACAAATGGGCTAACAGGAAGGAGTTGGGCTGAGCATATAGACAACACTAGAATTTGGTTTGAGCTTTGAACCACTACAACAAAAGAAAATATAGTGGATCAGGTCAATAGGTGCATCATTTTAACTAGATCGATTGTCTTTTATCAAATCTGAATCTTGGAGTGGATCACCCTTTTCTTATATATTAGTTTAAAATCAATTTCAGGAGTGGATCATCCTTTTCTTATATTAGTTTAAAATCAACTAGGTTATAACCTCGTGTATTACACGGGTTAAATAAATGAATTTATATATTAAATAATAAATCTTTAAAAATCTTTTTTTTATTTCACGGGTTGAATAAATGTAATCCATCTACTATAATAAAAGAAACCAATAAGTGACACGTGTCGTTCATTGAAGGCGTCTACATTTGTAATTTCCTGCCTTTTCATACTTATCTTATATCAATTAATTAAATAATAAATCATCAATTAATATTAAATCATATCTTACTTTGAATATCGGATAGAATCATTCTATTTTTTTTCTAATAATATATTATCTTTCAATTTAAGTTATAAATTAAAGATATTTTTTAAAGAATAACACAAAATAATAATCTTAAACTTAAAAAAGCAATAATACGGTCATATAAAAAATTTAAATTACAAACAAAATATATACAAAATAACTTATTAGACATTAGATCAAACTTTAAAAAAACACACTAATTAGGAAGAGAAGCTATTAATATAATTCTGTTTTGTTTTTCAAATTGGGGTTCTAATCAATTCGAATTAAACTTAACCAAGTTTGTGATTTGATTCGAATTAAACCGAACCAAATTTATGATTTTTTAAACGAATCCAATAGCATATTATTTACTATACAAAATTACATTTATTTAACCCGTGTAAAAATGGTGTTTTTAAAGATATACCTTTATTATTATTTAGTATATATTCGCCCCGCTTGCGGTATACAAGGTTACAAAATTGCATTTATTTAACACGTGTAATACACGTGTTTTTAAAGATATAATTTTCTTATTATTTAGTATATATAATTAGATTTATTCAACACGTACAATACACGGATTTTTATTATTTGGTATATAAAATTACATTTATTTAGTACAATACATGGGGTTCTTAGAGATATAATTTTTTTTATTATTTAATATACTAAATTACATTTGTTCAACTCGTGTAATAAACGAGATTTTTAAAGAATAATTGTTTTAATTTAGTATATAAAATTACATTTATTCAACCCGTGTAATACACGGGGTTCTAACCTAGTTTTATATAGATAAAATTGTAGAAATCAACCTTTATGTTATACCCAAACTGCACTTCGTATCTTTCACTATGAAATCGGCAAAAACCAACCTTTATGTTCATGTTTTGCTACAGGTTCAACCTTCACCACTTATACCGTTAGATTTTTTCGTTAAGTTACCTCACATGCTTTACATGTAAGGGTATTAATGTCTTTTCACCCATCTTTTTAATTAATAATTCTTTTTAAATTAATAACCACGATAAAACTTAACTCTTTCAATCTTGATCAGTTCTTGAAATCATCCATACCTAAAATAACACCAAAAATTTAATTTGTTCTTGAAATCACTTCAACAAATCAACAATAAATCTGGCAATTAATAATCAATCTGTTATTAGCTTTCATTGTGTAGAATGCTATAACTTATTTCCACAAAGAGATTCTAACTCTTGGTACCATGCTTTCACAGTTAATGCATCTAACCTTGAGCTTGATACTGTATAAAAAAGCCGAAAGCTTTCGCTAACCAGGAAATCGTAGAGAGCAGCTAGTGGGTTTTTGTTGGTTGGAGCTTATGAGTGACGATGGTGGTAAAATAGTCCAAGAAATCGCCGGAAATCGCAGAGAGTTGGTGGGTTTTAGTTCTGGCCAGAATGGAAACTTTGTCGCTTAAGGGTTAGTCGCGAAAGGTCCAGTTTCATGTAGTGGTAGATGGGACTCTAACTTGCAGCAGAGATGGTCATAACAAAAAATCCATATTTTCCTAGCAACCAGTAATGGCATGATTACAAGATGGTGATGATTATGTAACACCTCGAAAATTCATGTCCTATAATTTATCGACACGTGTCATAAGCTTGAACATGTGAAAGAATACTCTAGAGGGACTAAAGTTGACAAACATAAAAAGTATGTAAATATAAGGGTTCAAATTGTCAACAATGGATAAATATACTTTACAATAACCCTACATAATGTTTATACCTTCAAACGAATAAATCATGGATCATACGAAGCTAAATATGAAAGAAAGTGAGAGATTACAAACTACAGGGGTTAAATGTGTCAACATGTTTAAAGTATACCTCTGAGTGACCTTTTAGCAAACCCGAAGCTTTGTAACGGTAAATTATGCTCACTAGAATACATTATAAAAATTTCATAAAGTTTCGTTATCGTATGAGAAAGTTATGATCAAATTCGTATATGAAGGGTTAAAGCGTCAATGTTGAAAATTATGACTTTTCGGGTAAACACAAAGCAAACCAAGGACTTAACAAAGTGGGTATAAGTCTTGAAGCCCTTATAGGTAAATTTGGAGGGCTCATAATGCAAGAAATAAAGTGGAATGCCCTCTCGAAGGACCAAGAGCCAAGGATGCAATAATGGAAAAGTTTGAAATCTGACAGCCGGACTCAGGCGGGCCGCGTAAGCCTTAACAGAGACTTACGCGGGCCGCGTGCGACCCCCAGATACAGAAAAAGGAGACAACAGCCTGTTTAAGCGCAATAACCGACTTAAATCAGATATTTTCACTCCATGGGCGACCCCTACATTCTTTTAGACCTTAGGAGCACTTGTAAATGATCTGGGAACAATGCTAGACTTGTGTGGCATGATCATAAGCAACAAAAATCACTATAAAAGGCCCCTTATGTTGCAACAATTTGATCACACCTTCCATCTGCATTCTTGAAGACTTCTGGAGCTCCAAAGCAGACCCAAGTTATCCCTAGTCGTGCATAGGACTTTGGTAAGTACCCTTGACCTTCCTTAATTGAGTTTTTACTTAGTTTTAGCTTAAAAGTCAAACCGTCGTAATTACCGTTTGACTTAGCGATTAATCATTAATGGTCCAGAGATTAGTCGAATTGAAGGTAGTTATAAGTTGGTAATTATGTGGGCATTAAACCTTTAAAAGGGCACCCTCTGATTCCCGCTCTAACTAGATCAAATGTCGGGTCAAAGCTGTTTAGAAAAAGTCAACAGAAACTTAATTTGCGATTTAACATGTAATTAGCAATGTAGAAGGCATGTAACCTATTTTATCACTCATATAACTTGGTAATAAGTATAAGAACTGGTCTAAGCTTGTTTGATCCGACAATTTTCTGTTTTGACCCGGTTCGGAATCGAAAGTCGCAAAACTTTGACTTTTGCTTTGACTTCAGTTCTGACCCGTTTTAGTAGAGTTTGGAAATGCCTTAGGACTTCCTTAGGACCAGGTTACATGTTGGTATAACCCTCGGTGGTTGGTTCGTAGATTACCCGGTTCGTTTACACGTTTCCGTTAATTGCTTAATGTTGACCATAATGCCCTTTTGATCATAAAACAAGAATTTTGGAAATGTGAAAAGACAATAATCTTTATTACTGATTTATAAACATGTCCCTAAATTTTCACATCTGTTGGAGGTCTAGATTAGGAGTTATGCTCAATGATGTAATTAGAACGCTTTTTACTAATTAAACGGCGTCATTAGCATAAAGCCTATCTAAACCCAATTTTTGACACCAAACCTTTTACCCACTGATGTAATATAATATTTTGGGATTTTTGAAGATTTTTAATTATTTTTAAACTGATCATAACCTAAGGTTATCGCCTTAATTCCGTAAATACCGATTATACCCTTTTTGTGTATAAAATGAGTTCTACATAATATTTTGACACCAATCCAGTTGCTAATGATTCTATATTATAAATAAAGTATTTTGAACTTTGTAACCTGTTCAAAAAACTCAGATTTCCTGTATAACCCGGAAATCGCTTAAAATAGCTTTTTAAGCGTATTAAACGCATAGTTTATGTTTAAAACCATGTTTGCCATATAAGACTTATTACCAACTGATATGACCTATTAAAATAAGTTATTTTACTGATGTATTCGGACCCGAATCTCAGAATTTCACTTAATCTCTTTTATAACCTTTAAAATGACCAAAATACCCCTTCGGGGCTTAAATTAAGGTTAAACTCGTTTTGGGCATAATGGAAGGTATCCTACTGATATCCCAACATATTTAAGACATATTAACTTTGGAAACCTGTATATGACCCTTATGGACACCCGTTACGCCTCTCGCGCGTTCGGTTCGGTTTATGTAACTAGTTTGCATAAATTAGCCGAAACGGGTCGAACCTTATCGTTTTTATCTCAAAATCCAGAATGTGTTTAGTTTACCCATATTATACAAGTCTTAAAACTTGTCGGGCCTAAACCACATTCTATTCCGGTCTTCGCTTAATCACGCGTTCGAACCGTATCTTCCTTTACAACTAACCGGTCTAAGCTTAAGCTTAACTAAAGACCGTTAGGATTCTAATAGGTTATTATAAACCTTCGTTCCAGAATAGGAGACCCGGTAAAAGCTACACGCACTTGCTATTTGTGATTGATACTTGCAAAGGTAAATACTTGTAACTTATTTTCCCTATACGGGCTTGGGGTATGGTATATAAAATACCGCTTGGTCGGGCATTGAATCTTTAATCGAATAGAGGTTAAATCATTGATATGATCCATTTTGAAATGTTTTGTTTACTTAAAGCCTTTGGGGGGTTAATGACCATGTCCCGGATATCCTTGGCATCATCTTACAAGATGGCCACGACCTAAGCACGGGGTGTAGGCGTACACCCGTCAGTGCCAAAATACATAATGTGGTGTGTCTATTGATCTTTAACCCGGTCTACGGATCGGGATACTGAACGCATAAGGAACATGTAATTCTTTTACAAGATTATATACAAATAATTATCCCAAGTTATAAAAAGTTTGTGCCTCGTGCATTTAAATCAATTTTATTAAACCTTTTCAAAATGAGTCAGTTGATTGTATTTACCAGTGTAAACTGACGTATTTTCCCAAAAAGATTAAGTGCAGGTACTACGCGAACTAGGCTGGCTTTCTCCTAGCGTCCACAATAAGTCTCGCAAGCTTGGATGTCAAAACTGTTGAACAATGTTTCTTTTTTATTTTGATCCACATGTGGATGATTTTCAACTGTTTGTGATACTTGATATTACAATTTTATTCGGTTGAAATATATCTATCTTTTGCTTCCGCTGTGCATTTAAATATTGTGTTGTTTGACTATAATGTTACCAACCACGTCACGATTCTCCCCCACCGGGCCCACCGGTGATACGTGGAAATATCGGGGTGTGACAGGTTGGTATCAGAGCCAACATTGAGTGAATTAAACACTAGCCTTTTTGTGTTTAATCTCAATGACACAATTGCACATTCCTAAATTTTCGAGTCTAGACAAAGAACATAGGACAAATCCAAATTTTGTTTTTATTTTAACTTTGACCTTTATATATTTCTTGTTGTATCTTTTATTATTAACAGGAAATATGCCACCAAGATTCAGGAGAGGAGGACGAGGCAAGGGGCCAATCACCGCCCCTAACGATCACGAGGCCGGGCCTTCGCACCGGCGAACTCCTTCCACTACAATGAGTGCCGATCCACAAGGAGTCTGGAGGACCTATACGGAGCCCGCTAGACGGTCTGTCTCGCACAGCTCAACACCTCCTTACCGTCATTCATTTGGGCCGCATTCAGAAAACGAGCCCGATAACCCACAACCTTCACATATACCTCTCCAGCGATCCCTTTCGCACAATTCCTTTGGTAACCCCACTCCTGTCTTTCAGGGCCGGTTCAACCCGGCGAACTATATCGAAGAACCAGTGGGTTTTAACCCATTGGGACCAGAGGACCACTTCTCAGAAGACAATGCAATGGACATGGACGAGGACACGGATCCCGTCGAACCTGCAAGCGGTGCCCCCAACCATCCTATTGAGGTCTCTGATGGTTCATCCTTCCACAGATCACCCTACGGTGGTCCAGACAGTTTTCAAGCGAGGTTTAACCAACATGAATGGTACTTCACACCTTCTCACCATTCATCACCTCACCAACAGCAGCAGCAGCAGCAGGATCCCTCTGGGGATTCACGTTTCGTGGCTGTCACGCCACCGCCTCCGCCACCGCCAGTTCATCTAGCACCTCCAGAACCGCCAAGGCGTAGGAGAACCGGCGCATGAATATCCGCGCGAGGAGGGGATTTTCACTTCAGCACCCCTCGACACTCAAGTGGCAGCCACTACCCGCCACTGCATGAAGACCCACAGATGGGTGGGCCCTCAAACCCAAATCTTGGGGTGAATTCTGCACCAGTTGCACCACAGCCGCCACCAATGGGTTTTGGTAACCCGACTCCTACGTACGCTGGGTCAACAGTATACAATTCGTTTGAGCAGCCGGCTTACACTCATTATAACTATGCTGAAGCCGACCCGTACCTTGTAGCGGCGAACTACAACGCCCTTCATCCGGAAGGACCTTATGGAGCTCCTTGGGGAGTGGGATATCCAGCTCATGGGTATCAATTACCGGCTCGACCTCCGATTCGACAGCAGTCGCAGCCACCACGATTTTCCCCACCGGAACAGGAGGAAATCCTCCAAAGACTAAGTCGGGTGGAACATGAGTTTCAAGAGGAACGCAGGAACAACAGGGGATTCCTCAAGGGCCTAGCAAGCTTATTGAAGGGGAAGAAGAAGAGGGATCATTAAATCCCTATATGTATTGTTGTATTTCCTATTTCAATCAAGTCCCTGCGTGGACATTCATCCTTGTATTTAGTCCCTGCGTGGACTTATCGTTTTAGTCCCTGCGTGGAAATTCATCCTTGTATTTAGTCCCTGCGTGGACTTATCGTTTTAGTCCCTGCGTGGACATTCATCCTTGTATTTAGTCCCTGCGTGGACTTATCGTTTTAGTCCCTGCGTGGACATTTCTCTGTGTATTTAGTCCCTGCGTGGACTCATCTTTTAGTCCCTGCGTGGACACTTGTAATTCGGTTTGGCCCCTGCGTGGGCAAGTTGTTCTGTTAAAAAGTCCCATTTAGGGCAATGTGTAATCCTTTTTAATATTAAATGGAATGTTAAGTTTCGCTTTTGTCATATATGCATAAATATATTATACATGAAATAAATAAATCAAAATCATTCTTTTTAAAATAATCTGCCTATTAAATACTAAATGAAAATCTTGAAGGTATAACCTAGCCTGCATGTCATTATAAGACTTGGCCAAGATGGTAAGACCTGTTTAAAAGATTCGGATCCCTGTAACATATAAAAAAACATGTTAGCGCTCCTGGCAGACGTGATTCGTTAAAAATCACACACGTCATTCTTATATAAGGATTCTTCCAAAGATTCCTAACCTAACTTAATGATCTATAAATCATAGGTTTAAATCATCAATTAAGATGATCATATGTTGACCATACATTGGTAATATAGTGCCTACGGGCCATACTCATTGTCATATAAGACAAAAGACAGTAGTAGTCTACGACTCCCTGTCAGAAAAAGGTAAAGAACGATGTTCAAACCTTCATGCTTTGATTCTCTGAAATCATGGCTTATGATTTAAAAAAATGTCCCTGTGACTAGGCCTTTTGTGCTAATAATATGGTTATTGTTTTAAAATTAGGATAGATTATAATAGAAATCCTAAATTAATGTGAGTAACAAATTAACCAAATATGGTCTATGTTTCCATGGTTAATAAATTGCTCTAAAAGGCAATTCCATAATAAACTCCCAAATAAATTATTGTCAATATCTTATGTAACAGTTCAAGATACAATGGCTGACTCGGATGAGATCAACAGTCACCCACGGGAGAATCAGGATGATGCCCGAATTAATATAGCGGGTGCTGAACTGCAAGCGTTAATAGACAACGTTGTTACGAAAGCCATAGAGCGGAAATATAATGAATATAGCGGGACTCGAAGTAGGACCCTATCTGCACCGCATTCAAAGCCTAAGACTCATTCTGAGGCTCACAGCAAGCCACCCTCCAAGAAGGAAGAACCAAAGAAAGATGATGACGATCGTCACTCTTCAAATCAGCAAAGTGTCCCATCTCAAAGGATCGTACTAAATCAAGGACCCCGTGATAAGGGTTGCTCCTACAAGTATTTTGTTTCATGCAAACCCATGGATTTTACTGGGGAGAAAGGAGCTATAGACTGCATGACATGGTTGGATGAGATGGACACGGTGGTTGATATCAACGGGTGCGCTGAAAAGGATGTGGTAAAGTTTGTGTTTCAATCATTTAAAGGTGAGGCCTTAGCCTGGTGGAGATCGTTGATTTAAGCTACTGGGAAGATTCCACTGTACAATATGACATGGGAACAATTTGTTACCCTCATCAGGGAAAACTACTGTCCTCAGCATGAGGTAGAAAAAATTGAATCCGATTTCTTATCCTTGGTTATGAAGAATCTAGATTGCCAAGCTTACCTTACGAGCTTTAATACAATGTCAAGGTTGGTTCCTTATCTGGTAACCCCGGAACCCAAAAGAATAGCACGTTTCATTGGGGGTTTAGCCCCAGAAATCAAGGCAAGTGTAAAAGCCTCTCGGCCAGCTACTTTCAGATCTGTAGCTGATATATCTTTGTCCCTCACACTGGACGCGGTCAGACAGAGATCGCTGAGGAACACGGATGCCGAGAAAAGGAAGCGTGAATATGACAATTCACGAAGGTAAAACAAGAAGCACCGGGGAAACAATGACCACAAGAAGGGGTCTGGTTCTAAGAAGGTTGGGCATCAATCTGGAGATAAGCCCAAGTGTAAGATTTGTCAGAAACACCACTTTGGGAGGTGCAGACTTGACTCAAAGTCCCAATCCCAGCCAAGGCCTTGTGGGATTTTCAAATCTTCGGAACATACGACCCTAGAGTGCAAGAAACCGAAGGACGCAACGTGCTACAGTTGCAACAAAAAAGGGCACATCAAGACAAATTGCCCAAAATATGCAAAGAAAGTTGAGGAAGGGAAGAAGACCAATGCTAGGGTCTTCAGGATGGATGCAAAGGAAGCTGTGAAGGACGACAATGTGATAACAGGTACTTTCCTCATAAATGATGTTTATGCGAGAGTACTTTTTGATTCAGGCGTTGATAAGTCTTTCGTAGATAATAAGTTTTGTGAATTGTTGAAATTGCCTGTTAAAACTTTAAGTGTGAAGTATGAGGTGGAATTAGCAGATGGCACCTTAGAAACCGCCTCAACCATATTAGATGGATGTTTCATATCCATTAAGGACCACTCTTTTCCTTTGTCCCTACTTCCCTTGAAATTAGCCGGCTTCGACATAGTTTTGGGTATGGACTGGTTATCTCATAACCAGGCCCAGATTGTCTGCAATAAGAAGCAAGTGGTGATCAAGACTCCATCTGGTGAATCACTTACCATTCAGGGAGATACCCAGTATGGACTGCCTAAGCAAGTGTCTATGCTCAAGGCCTCTAAGTGTTTGAAGAAGGGTTGTGTCATCTACATGGCGCAAGTGACTATTGACGAGCCAAAACCTAAGATGGGAGACATCCCCGTCATTTCTGAATATCCCGATGTTTTTCCAGAAGAACTACCTGGTTTACCACCAGATAGACAAGTAGAATTCAGAATTGACATCATCCCTGGAGCAGCACCTGTTGCTAGAGCACCTTATAGGTTGGCACCAACAGAGATGAAGGAATTGAGAACACAACTAGATGAATTACTAGCCAATGGTTTCATTAGACCTAGTTCGTCTCCTTGGGGAGCACCAATCTTATTTGTCAAGAAGAAGGATGGATCGATGCGTCTGTGCATCGATTACCGTGAGCTTAATAAGGTCACTATCAAGAATAGGTATCCATTGCCCAGGATCGACGATCTGTTCGATCAACTTCAAGGGGCAAGTTACTTCTCTAAGATTGACTTAAGGTCAGGCTATCATCAACTGAAGGTTAGAGATGAAGACGTACACAAGACTACATTTGGGACTCGCTATGGTCATTACGAGTTCCTAGTGATGCCTTTTGGGCTCACCAATGCACCAGCGGCATTCATGGATCTCATGAACCGTGTCTGCAAACCATACTTGGACAAATTTGTTTTCGTCTTCATTGACGACATTCTGATTTATTCAAAGAATCAGGCCGACCATGAGAAAATCTTCGATGTATTCTTTCATTACTTCAGCAGGAGAAGCTCTACGCCAAATTCTCTAAGTGTGAATTTTGGCTTCGTGAAGTCCAATTTCTTGGACATATGGTTAGTGAACGCGGAATCCAAGTAGATCCCGCTAAGGTTGAAGCTGTCATGAATTGGCAAGAGCCAAAGATGCCCACAGAAATTCGCAGTTTCTTGGGATTGGCAGGATACTACAGACGTTTTATAGAAAAATTTTCAAGAATTGTTGCACCCCTAACTTCATTAACTCGTAAGAATGTAAAGTTCGTTTGGGGTCACAAGCAGCAGGAATCCTTCGATGTTCTCAAACAAAAGTTGAGCAATGCTCCTGTTTTAACATTGCCTGAAGGTACCGAAGAATTCGTGGTTTATTGCGACGCATCACACACTGGCATGGGGTGTGTGCTTATGCAGAAGGGCAAGGTTATTGCCTATGCTTCACGTCAGTTAAAGGTACATGAAAAGAATTACACCACCCATGACTTGGAGTTGGGTGCCGTTGTATTTGCACTGAAGCTATGGAGGCACTATTTATATGATATCAAGTGTGTGATCTATTCTGATCACAAGAGCCTCCAGCACCTGTTTAACCAAAAAGATTTAAACATGAGGCAACGACGTTGGATGGAAACCTTAAATGATTTTGACTGTGAGATAAGATACCATCCTGGCAAGGCGAATGTAGTCGCCGATGCCTTGAGTTGAAAGGAAAGGGTGAAGCCCATCCGAATCAATGCCAAGAGCATTGAGATAAAGAATAGTTTGAATGAAAGATTGTTAGCTGCACAGAAGGAAGCTGTGTTGGAAGCTAACTATCCTAATGAAAAGCCAGGGGTAACTGAGGAGCAGTTATCTCTTGGCAAGGACGGAATTCTGAGATTGAATGGACGAATATGGGTTCCAGTATATGGAGGACTTCGAGATGCTATCCTCCAGGTAGCCCACAGTTCTAAATACTCCGTTCATCCTGGAGCTGACAAGATGTACCAGGATTTGAAAGCAAACTTTTGGTGGATAGGCTTGAAGAAGTCTATAGCTACCTATGTAGCTAAATGTTTAACATATGCGCAAGTCAAAGCTGAACATCAGAAGCCGTCAGGTTTGCTACAACAGCCTGAACTTCCCACGTGGAAGTGGGAAATGGTGACGATGGATTTCATCACCAAGTTGCCAAAGACAAGGAAAGGAAATGATACGATATGGGTAATAGTAGATAGACTGACTAAGTCAGCACATTTCCTATGTAACACCCCGAAAACGGGTTTGGTAATAAACCCACGTTAATACTACAGGACGGATAAAATACAGTTAGTGGTAAAACTTACCCGGTAAATTTTAGGATTTAAATAAATAAATCTAATATTTAATAAAAGGATGAGAAATAATTTGAGAAAGCAAAGTATGTAAAAGGCCCGAGATTTAACGGGACTTAAAGTAAAACGGGTTGTGAACAAGATAAAGTAACTAGGAAATAAATAACCTAGTACAAGTCTTGTAGTTAAATGAAAGGAACAAAATATCAAGTTATAAACCAAACTAAAGTTGAGGGGCTGATTTTTTTATAAATGGCCAAACTTGATTATTATAAAAAAAAAACAAATCAAACACACACACACATCAGTGTGTGCGTGCGTGGGAGCGACCAGGAGAGCGGAAGAACCCCCCAAACCCTTATTTCATCTAATTTGATAAATTGAAGGGTGAATTGGGCATATAATCACTGCATGAATAAAAAATCTTGATCACCTACACTTGTCTAACACTAGGTAAGTTGCAATTTCAGATTTGGTGATGTTTGATTTTTGGGTAAAGTTTGATTAGTAGAAATTCTTGAATGATTGAGTAATGTTATGATTCAAGGACGTGTGATTAGAGTGTAGGATCATAAACCTAACTGAAATCATGTGAAAAGAGTAATAAATTGTGTGTTAATGTATCTATGTGCCATATCATGAAGTGGGTTTCTATCTAGAATGAGAAACCCCAACATATGGTATGAACTATGTGAGTAATAATCTAGGTTGATTGAACTAGTTGAGATATTGGAAATATAGTGAACCGAGTAAAAGATTTGTTAGACGGTGGCTTAAAAGAACGCCTACCGGGTGATTAGAGAAAATGCCTAAACTAGTTGATAAACTCGAATATGCATTTAGTATACTAATGGGCATTTGACTTTTAAAAAGTCAAAATGACCTACAATGTGATTAATGATAATTAGATATAGAAATGTGTAAGGTGGAATAATCGTATTAAGTCATGATTAAACTAACCACCTTGTGAATGATGAAAAATAGTTGGCGCTTAACAAGCTAGGTGAAGCTTGGGGAGAAAGCGGGTCAAACGAATCAAGAAGGAAAAGAAAAGTGTAGCTTGGATACGAGGTAAGTAAAACTTACACCCTTTTTGTAGAACACGTGTTTGTTTTATAAACTATGAACGCGAAAAAAAATGTAATATCGGAAATAAGGGTTCCGACACGATTGACACAAGTCGGAACGAGTATAAATGATAAAAACCATGGTTTATGGTAAATGGGGCAAATGGGTGAATTTGGAAATTCAAAATCATGCTTTTATTCTAAATTATATAAATGTTTGGGTCTTATAGTCCAAACGGGTCAAATGGTGATGATAATACCATTTGACAATATTGACTAATGAGGTTGTCAAGTCGTATGTTATCAGGAGTGAATAGCAAATTGGATAATTGCGACGCCATAGAATATTGGTTAATTAACGCGAGGTATAAAACGGGTCTATGTTGACTTAAGCCAGGTACGTATATATATATATATATAAATTCATGGTTAAAAATGCAATGTTAGTCAAATACCTTAGCAAAAGGACCTATGTCGTAAAAGGAGGAATTAAGTTGACGAAAATGCCCTTGATAGGTAAATCGGGCAAACGACCCTTAGAGGTCGTTTAGACACTAGTTTTATCATTATGTAACTCATAGACATGTGTAAGAGTTGTATGCATAAACCTTGGGGTCAAATGCCTATGAATGGGTCAATCACGTAAAATGACTATCCTTAAGGTAAAATGATAATCTGAGGGGTAAAATTTGGATTATATAGATAGCCATATTAAACCCATCACAAATATAGTTGTGATGGAAGATCATTTGATAAATAATATGGAAATGTGAAGCTAGAAATAAATGAGTAGGAATTATGCGTAAAAGTGCTTAAATGCCCTTAACGGGTCAATTAGACATCTAACTAAGAAAACGGGTTTAAGAATGTATATAAACCCATGATTTGAATCTAATATGATAAGCAATATGGAAATGATGAGAAATTAGAATCAAACAACATGTTTGTTTGATAAAATCGCGAACGGGTCAAAATTTGGTAGAAAGGGTAAAAGCCGAAGACTTAAAAGTCTTAATTTTTGTTAATCTGGACGTTGGATTATAATTCCATATGATGAAGGATCAAATTACAACCACGTAGGAAGAAACGGTAGGTCAAACGGACAAACGGATTGAAAGATACGAAAGTTTTCGTGTCAAAAACGGCAAAAAGGAAGGGGCTGATACAGGGGCCACCGTAACTTACGGTGCCCACCGTAAGTTACGGTGGGCGCTGAAATCATTACGCCAGTTCTCTACTGATTTACGGTGGGGACATATTAAATCAGGGGCCACCGTAACTTACGGTGACCACCGTAAGTTACGGTGGAGGCTGGATTTGAATCCTTGTTTCTAGGATCAAGGGATTAATATTGGGATTTCCTGAATTTTCTTTAATTCGATGTTTCAACCCGTATTTATGTGATTATCAAAACTAACTTTTAAGTTGGTTTTGAACACAGGTGAATGTCGAGAGCTCCGGATGAAGATCAAGCGTCGAGCAAGAACCGAACACGCGTTAAATGAAGCTTCCGCAAGTTGTTTCGTCGTTATTCTAAAACGGAGAATTAAACCACATTATGTTGTAAACCTTTAATTTGTAAAAGTTTTTAATAATCCCGTATTTCCGATGTATATGTAATCATTAATTACATGATTGTTTTCTCAAAATATACGTTAAACCTTGATTTATAAGAATGGGTGTTACAAGTTGGTATCAGAGCCTTGGTTTAAGAGATTCAAGTATGGTGGGGAAAACCATGCTTGGACTTAAACCTGATGCTCTTGACAAAGATTGGTGTTCGGTTCGAGGCTTGATCGCAAATCCGGTAAGTGCATGTTTGTTAATGGTTTAGCGAGTTAAAGTGTTGTAAACAACACATAGGGTTATCGTGTAATACACATTACCCAAATTAAATGATAGATATAACTAACAAAATTATGTGCGTTGACACATAAAGTAGAAAAGCCTTGTAATATGATGCGGGCAATTAGTAAAGTTGACATTACTAACTTTTGTAAATGTCTTAATTGAAGGACACTTGCATTTAAAGATGACAAGGGCTAAACAAATTACGGATATGATAGAAGGACGGTCCGAGGTATGACAAGAGGAGCATGCTCACCAAGGACTAAATCGCGCAACGACCACGAACAAGGTTAATAGCAAGAAACGCCCGTCAGGGCAAGCATTACCAGGTGCGTGCTTTTAAATATAATCGCACAAATAGCAATATGCAACAAAAATGTAGAGAACGATTGTTGCATATGTAAATTAGAAACTTGGAAAACCTGAATAGAATACCTATCCAGTACATTATTTCCAAGAAAAACTAAATAAAGGTGTTACTTACATAGGGCGTGATGTGAAAACTATAAAAAGGTCGTGTGTGTCATGTGTTAATCGCTTACTCTGGCCAAGTAAGTAGTGGCATATGATACCATGAGCTTCTTATAGCGGACACATTTGCATCTGATGTAGTAAGGACGGGGTGAATGGGACAAACTAAAAGTACCCAAATGAATCAAATGAGCAAAATACGTGATAATAATGTAAACGCATAGCCGGGTGACGGAAGCGTATTACATTATGATAATGAACCCGAGTGAAGGGACGAAGATTAATGTAAAAGGATTAAGATATGCAACGGGAGGGAGTGTATTTACACTTGAACCCAGAAAATCCAAACATGTAAAATAGCTAAGATATGCATTGGGAGGGGGAGTACTTACACTCGAACCCGGAGAATGCAAATATGACTCTTAACGGGCCGTTTTTTGTAAAACGCCAAACCCGAGGACAAAGTCGGAATGTAAAAGTGAAACGAAGTCTTAATGCATACCGGAAGGGTTGCAATAATAACGACTTCGGTAAAACACCCAGTTGATGGGTAAGGAGTTAAACACATGAGTAGACCGAGAAACGGGAATTCGCATGGGAAGTCAAAAGACTCGGGTTTTGAGTCATAACTAAAAGACGACAAGATGAAGTAAATAGAAATTTTGATAAATTACGTTCAACTATTTTAACGTTGAACGGGTCGAACCAAGAATGAAGTTTGACATTCATAAGTGATTAATTTTCACGCGACAAGTCAAACGAATTTAATAAAGGAACAACGCTTGCTAAAATAAGTAAGCGCGAACAGAGTAAATGAAAGTGAGAAATATTAATAAACCTAGGCAAAGGATTATAGGCGTTAAAAACATTAAAATAAAAGAACCCGAATAATGGGTTGTACATAAGTATAATTATGAACCGGGAAACGGTGAGCGTAAAACAAACTGATGTGTAAATAATGTAAGGATTTATAAAGTCGGAAGATTAGTCCGGAAGTAAACGAATGAAGCCTTTGACCACGGTCAAGGTCAACTAAAGCTTAAAAGCGAAAATAAATTATTTCAAATATAACAAGGGGTGTCTTGGAGCTATATATGTATATATATACATTTGAATATAGACACGAATAAAAGATGATCTACGGGATCGCCCTAATCTACGGGGTTAAAAGTAGTGTTAAGATCTACGGGACCAAGAAGACCTTTGGGTCACAAATAGAAAGAAACAAATTGTCGGGGTTTCACCTTAAAAAGGTAAAAAGGTGAAAATCTAAAGAAAAAGCCTACGAGGCTAAGTGAAAGAACCTACAGGTCAATAGTATAAGACAAGGAAACTGGTTGTAACCTCCGGCGTAAAATAATAACGGGAGATAAAGTTCGTATAAAAGCGATAGGTTTCGCTAAGTTAACTAAATGGGTCAAAAGCGAAGAGATCATAAAAGGCCGGGTTGGCAATAAGATATACCCTAATGACGGGGAGTATAATGACGGCGACTAATAAGTCTGGCCGGTAAAACCCTTCAAAGTCAGGAGTAGTGTTATGACTTATCACTTATATAAAGCGCCTGTTGAAATAAGACTAACTTGAAGTAAACATAATGAAAGTAAATATAACCGAGCGATCAGATGACAACTCGGTCAAATAAATGACAAGAATAAGAAATACAAAATGAAAGTATCGGCCTGCGAGACCATATACATAAAAGGCGTATACGTTTTGAAACCAAAAGCACATTACCCTACTTCCCTGGTAAGAGTATTATGTGCGAGCAATGATCAAGCGATCACCGAAGCTAAGGATCGGATGATCTAATCTAGTAAAGTACGTGAGAAAGGTTTCGGGGACGAAACCCATTTAAGGGGGGTAGACTTGTAACACCCCGAAAACGGGTTTGGTAATAAAACCACGTTAATACTACAGGAAGGGTAAAATACAGTTAGTGGTAAAACTTACCCGGTAAATTTTAGGATTTAAATAAATAAATCTAATATTTAATAAAAGGATGAGAAATACTTTGAGAAAGCAAAGTATGTAAAAGGCCCGAGATTTAACGGGACTTAGAGTAAAACGGGTTGTGAACAAGATAAAGTAACTAGGAAATAAATAACCTAGTACAAGTCTTGTAATTAAATGAAAGGAACAAAATATCAAGTTATAAACCAAACTAAAGTTGAGGGGCTGATTTTGTATAAATGGCCAAACTTGATTATTATAAAAAAATAAAACAAATCAAACACAGACACACTGCGTGCGTGGGAGCGACCAGGAGAGGGGAAGAACCCCCCAAACCCTTATTTCATCTAATTTGATCAATTGAAGGGTGAATTGGGCATATCATCACTGCATGAATCAAAAATCTTGATCACCTACACTTGTCTAACACTAGGTAAGTTGCAATTTCAGATTTGGTGATGTTTGATTTTTGGGTAAAGTTTGATTAGTAGAAATTCTTGAATGATTGAGTAATGTTATGATTCAAGGACGTGTGATTAGAGTGTAGGATCATAAACCTAACTGAAATCATGTGAAAAGAGTAATAAATTGTGTGTTAATGTATCTATGTGCCATATCATGAAGTGGGTTTCTATCTAGAATGAGAAACCCCAACATATGGTATGAACTATGTGAGTAATAATCTAGGTTGATTGAACTAGTTGAGATACTGGAAATATAGTGAACCGAGTAAAAGATTTGATAGACGGTGGCTTAAAAGAACGCCTACCAGGTGATTAGAGAAAATGCCTAATCTAGTTGATAAACTCGAATATGCATTTAGTATACTAATGGGCATTTGACTTTTAAAAAGTCAAACTGACCTACAATGTGATGAATGATAATTAGATATAGAAATGTGTAAGGTGGAATAATCGTATTAAGTCATGATTAAACTAACCACCTTGTGAATGATGAATAATAGTTGGCGCTTAACAAGCTAGGTGAAGCTTGGGGAGAAAGCGGGTCAAACGAATCAAGAAGGAAAAGAAAAGTGTAGCTTGGATACGAGGTAAGTAAAACTTACACCCTTTTTGTAGAACACGTGTTTGTTTTATAAACTATGAAAGCGAAAAAAAAATGTAATATCCGAAATAAGGGTTTCGACACGATTGACACAAGTCGGAACGAGTATAAATGATAAAAACCATGGTTTATGGTAAATGGGGCAAATGGGTGAATTTGGAAATTCAAAATCATGCTTTTATTCTAAATTATATAAATGTTTGGGTCTTATAGTCCAAACGGGTCAAATGGTGATGATAATACCATTTGACAATATTGACTAATGAGGTTGTCAAGTCGTATGTTATCAGGAGTGAATAGCAAATTGGATAATTGCGACGCCATAGAATATTGGTTAATTAACGCGAGGTATAAAACGGGTCTATGTTGACTTGAGCCAGGTACGTATATATATATATATATAAATTCATGGTTAAAAATGCAATGTTAGTCAAATACCTTAGCAAAAGGACCTATGTCGTAAAAGGAGGAATTAAGTTGACGAAAATGCCCTTGATAGGTAAATCGGGCAAACGACCCTTAGAGGTTGTTTAGACACTAGTTTTATCATTATGTAACTCATAGACATGTGTAAGAGTTGTATGCATAAACCTTGGGGTCAAATGCCTATGAACGGGTCAATCACGTAAAATGACTATCCTTAAGGTAAAATGATAATCTGAGGGGTAAAATTTGGATTATATAGATAGCCACATTAAACCCATCACAAATATAGTTGTGATGGAAGATCATTTGATAAATAATATGGAAATGAGAAGCTAGAAATAAATGAGTAGGAATTATGCGTAAAAGTGCTTAAATGCCCTTAACGGGTCAATTAGACATCCAAGTAAGAAAACGGGTTTAAGAATGTATATAAACCGGTGATTTGAATCTAATATGATAAGCAATATGGAAATGATGAGAAATTAGAATCAAACAACATGTTTGTTTGATAAAATCGCGAACGGGTCAAAATTTGGTAGAAAGGGTAAAAGCCGAAGACTTAAAAGTCTTAATTTTTGTTAATCCGGACGTTGGATTTTAATTCCATATGATGAAGGATCAAATTACAACCACTTTGGAAGAAACGGTAGGTCAAACGGACAAACGGATTGAAAGATACGAAAGTTTTCGTGTCAAAAACGGCAAAAAGGAAGGGGCTGATACAGGGTCCACCGTAACTTACGGTGCCCACCGTAAGTTACGGTGGGCGCTGAAATCATTACGCCAGTTCTCTACTGATTTACGGTGGGGACATATTAATTCAGGGGCCACTGTAACTTACGGTGACCACCGTAAGTTACGGTGGAGGCTAGATTTGAATCCTTGTTTCTAGGATCAAGGGATTAATATTGGGATTTCCTGAATTTTCTTTAATTCGATGTTTCAACCCGTATTTATGTGATTATAAAAACTAACTTTTAAGTTGGTTTTAAACACAGGTGAATGTCGAGAGCCCCGGATCAAGATCAAGCGTCGAGCAAGAACCGAACACGCGTTAAATGAAGCTTCCGCAAGTTGTTTCGTCGTTATTCTAAAACGGCGAATTAAACCACATTATGTTGTAAACCTTTAATTTGTAAAAGTTTTTAATAATCCCGTATTTCCGATCTATATGTAATCATTAATTACATGATTGTTTTCGCAAAATATACGTTAAACCTTGATTTATAAGAACGGGTGTTACATCCTACCTATTAAGGAGACTTATAGCTCTGACATGTTAGCCCAATTGTACGTAGACAAGATTGTGTCTCTACATGGCGTGCCTGTGCCTATTATCTCTGACAGAGATACTAGATACACGTCACATTTTTGGAAAAGTTTCCAACAGTCTTTGGGCACGCGCTTAAATTTTAGTACGGCTTACCATCCTCAGACAGAGGGCCAGAGTGAGCGTACTATCCAAACTTTGGAAGACATGCTTCGTGCATGTGTGATCGACTTAGGTGGTAGTTGGGATAACCACCTGCCACTAATCGAGTTCTCGTACAACAATAGCTATCATACGAGCATCAAGGCCGCGCCCTTCGAGGCCTTGTACGGTAGAAAGTGCAGAACTCCCGTTTGTTGGGCGAAAGTTGGAGATGTCCAACTGTCAGGACCTGAGATAGTCTTTGAAACGACGGACAAGATTGTCCAGATTCGTGACACCTGAAAGCTGCCAGGGATAGGCAGAAAAGCTTCACAGATTTAAAGCGTAAACCTCTGAAATTCGAGGTAGGTGACAAAGTGTTGCTTAAAGTATCACCCTGGAAGGGAGTGATGCGATTTGGTAAGAAAGGTAAGTTAAGCCCGAGATACATAGGACCATTCGAGGTCATCGAATGTGTCGGATCTGTTGCTTATAAGTTAAAATTACCTGAAGAGCTCAGTGGTATTCACAATGTATTCCACATCAGCAATCTGAAGAAGTGTTTCGCTGATGAATCACTAGTCATACCTCACACAGATATGCACATAGAAGAGAGCTTGAAGTTTGTTGAAAAACTTGTGTCGGTCGAGGATCGACAGGTTAAGAAGCTTCGAAAGAAGCATGTACCGATCGTAAAGGTTAAATGGGATGCCCGTAGAGGTCCCGAGTACACATGGGAGGTAGAGTCCACAATGAAAGAAAAGTACCCTCAATTGTTTCGATAAATCTCGAGGTCGAGATTTCTTTTAAGGGGGTGAGGATGTAACACCTCGAAAATTCACGTCCTATAATGTATTGACACGTGTCATAAGCTTGAACATGTGAAAGAATACTCTAGAGGGACTAAAGTTGACAAACATAAAAAGTATGTGAATATAAGGGTTTAAATTGTCAAAAAAGGATAAATATACTTTACAATAACCCTACATAATGTTTATACCTTCAAACGAATAAATCATGGATCATACGAAGCTAAATATGAAAGAAAGTGAGAGATTACAAACTACAGGGGTTAAATGTGTCAACATGTTTAAAGTATATCTCTGAGTGACCTTTTAGCAAACCCGAAGCTTTGTAACGGTAAATTATCCTCACTAGAATACATGATAAAAATTTCATAAAGTTTCGTTATCGTATGAGAAAGTTATGATCAAATTCGTATATGAGGGGTTAAAGCGTCAACGTTGAAAATTATGACTTTTCGGGTAAACACAAAGCAAACCAAGGACTTAACAAAGTGGGTATAAGTCTTGAAGCCCTTATAGGTAAATTTGGAGGGCTCATAATGCAAGAAATAAAGTGGAATGCCCTCTCGAAGGACCAAGAGCCAAGGATGCAATAATGGAAAAGTTTGAAATCTGACAGTCGGACTCAGGCGGGCCGCGTAAGCCTTAACAGAGACTTACGCGGGCCGCGTGCGACCCCCAGATACAGAAAAAGGAGACAACAGCCTGTTTAAGCGCAATAACAAACTTAAATCAGATATTTTCACTCCATGGGCGACCCCTACATGCTTTTAGACCTTAGGAGCACTTGTAAATGATCTGGGAACAATGCTAGACTTGTGTGGCATGATCATAAGCAACAAAAATCACTATAAAAGGCCCCTTATGTTGCAACAATTTGATCACACCTTCCATCTGCATTCTTGAAGACTTCTGGAGCTCCAAAGCAGACCCAAGTCATCCCTAGTCGTGCATAGGACTTTGGTAAGTACCCTTGACCTTCCTTAATTGAGTTTTTACTTAGTTTTAGCTTAAAAGTCAAACCGTCGTAATTACCGTTTGACTTAGCGATTAATCATTAATGGTCCAGAGATTAGTCGAATTGAAGGTAGTTATAAGTTGGTAATTATGTGGGCATTAAACCCTTAAAAGGGCACCCTCTGATTCCCGCTCTAACTAGATCAAATGTCGGGTCAAAGTTGTTTAGAAAAAGTCAACAGAAACTTAATTTGTGAGTTAACATGTAATTAGCAATGTAGAAGGCATGTAACCTATTTTATCACTCATATAACTTGGTAATAAGTATAATAACTGGTCTAAGCTTGTTTGATCCGACAATTTTCTGTTTTGACCCGGTTCGAAACCGAAAGTCGCAAAACTTTGACTTTTGCTTTGACTTTAGTTCTGACCCGTTTTAGTAGAGTTTGGAAATGACTTAGGACTTCCTTAGGACCAGGTTACATGTTGGTATAACCCTCGGTGGTTGGTTCGTAGATTACCCGGTTCGTTTACACGTTTCCGTTAATTGCTTAATGTTGACCATAATGCCCTTTTGATCATAAAACGAGAATTTTGGAAATGTAAAAGGACAATAATCTTTATTACTGATTTATAAACATGTCCCTAAATTTTCACATCAGTTGGAGGTCTAGATTAGGAGTTATGCTCAATGACGTAATTAGAACGCTTTTCAGTTATTAAACGGCGTCATTAGCATAAAGCCTATCTAAACCCAATTTTTGACACCAAACCTTTTACCCACTGATGTAATATAATATTTTGGGATTTTTGAAGATTTTTAATTATTTTTAAACTGATCATAACCTAAGGTTATCGCCTTAATTCGGTAAATACCGATTATACCCTTTTTGTGTATAAAATGAGTTCTACATAATATTTTGACACCAATCCAGTTGCTACTGATTCTATATTATAAATAAAGTATTTTGAACTTCGTAACCTGTTCAGAAAACTCATATTTCCTGTATAACCCGGAAATCGCTTAAAATAGCTTTTTAAGCGTATTAAACGCATAGTTTATGTTTATAACCATGTTTGCCATATAAGACTTATTACCAAATGATATGACCTATTAAAATAAGTTATTTTACTGATGTATTCGGACCCAAATCTCAGAATTTCAGTTAATCTCTTTTATAACCTTTAAAATGACCAAAATACCCCTTCGGGGCTTAAATTAAGGTTAAACTCGTTTTGGGCATAATGGAAGGTATCCTACTGATATCCCAACATATTTAAAACATATTAACTTTGGAAACCTGTATATGACCCTTATGGACACCCGTTACGCCTCTCGCGCGTTCGGTTCGGTTTATGTAACTAGTTTGCATAAATTAGCCGAAACGGGTCGAACCTTATCGTTTTTATCTCAAAATCCAGAATGTGTTTAGTTTACCCATATTATACAAGTCTTCAAACTTGTCGGGCCTAAACCACATTCTATTCCGGTCTTCGCTTAATCATGCGTTCGAACCGTATCTTCCTTTACAACTAACCGGTCTAAGCTTAAGCTTAACTAAAGACCGTTAGGATTCTAATAGGTTATTATAAACCTTCGTTCCAGAATAGGAGACCCGGTAAAAGCTACACGCACTTGCTATTTGTGATTGATACTTGCAAAGGTAAATACTTTTAACTTATTTTCCCTATACGGGCTTGGGGTATGGTATATAAAATACCGCTTGGTCGGGCATTGAATCTTTAATCGAATAGAGGTTAAATCATTGATATGCTCCGTTTTAAAATGTTTTGTTTACTTAAAGCCTTTGAGGGGTTAATGACCATGTCCCGGATATCCTTGGCATCATCTTACGAGATGGCCACGACCTAAGCACGGGGTGTAGGCGTACACCCGTCAGTGCCAAAATACATAATGTGGTGTGTCTATTGATCTTTAACCCGGTCTACGGATCGGGCTACTGAACGCATAAGGAACATGTAATTCTTTTACAAGATTATATACAAATAATTATCCCAAGTTATAAAAAGTTTGTGCCTCGTGCATTTAAATCAATTTTATTAAACCTTTTCAAAATGAGTCAGTTGATTGTATTTACCAGTGTAAACTGACGTATTTTCCCAAAAAGATTAAGTGCAGGCACTATGCAAACTAGGCTGGCTTTCTCCTGGCGTCCACAATAAGTCTCGCAAGCTTGGATGTCAAAACTGTTGAACAATGTTTCCTTTTTATTTTGATCCACCTGTGGATTATTTTCAACTGTTTGTGATACTTGATATTACAATTTTATTCGGATGAAATATATCTATCTTTTGCTTCCGCTGTGCATTTAAATATTGTGTTGTTTGACTATAATGTTACCAACCACGTCACGATACTCCCCCACCGGGCCCACCGGTGATACGTGGAAATACCGGGGTGTGACAGGTTAGGGTTGGGGTTTCAGTTCCGGTGATAATCCAGAGATAATCTAGACTTCAAGTAATTAAGAATTTGCAATTTGTTTCTTGTTTTGTGACCGAAGAGATGGTAATGGTTGGGGTTTCAATTCCGGCTATGGTTAGGTTTTCAAATCCAGCGACGGTGGGCTAGGGTTTCGGGAATGAAGGTGGAGGGTAGGAAAAAAGATGAGATAGGTGGTGGGTAGGGAACAAGATGATGGAGGGCCCAATGATGTATTTAACTAAAAAGAAATCAATGAGAGATGGACAATACATACTCTATTTTTCTATATTTTACAATAATACATAAATAAATATATAAATTGTATTGATGATATGGGAAAAGACATTAATACCCTCACATGCAAAACCCGTGAGGTAACTTAACCAAGAAATCTAACGGTGTTAGTGGTAAAGGTATAATATGTAGCAAAACATGAACATAAAGGTTGGTTTTTCCGATTTTATAGTGAAAGGAATGCAGTGCCGTTTGGGTATAACATAAAGGTTGATTTTTGCGATTTAGTCTTTTATATATTAACTAATAAAAAGTTATATCTATAAGAACCATATGTATTGTACGGGTTGAATAAATGCAACCAAATAACAAAAAAAAAGTTATATCTTTAAAACCATGTGTATTACATAGGTTGAATAAATGTAATATTGTATACCAAATAATAAAAAAAGTTACATCTTTAAACCCCCCCCCCCCCTGTGTATTACACGGGTTGAATAAATATGATTTTATCTACCAAATAATAAGAAAATTATATTTAAAAAAATAACAGATATACTAGCTACGCGATAGATATGGTGATTGCGAAGATTATAAGAAGATGCATTGGTCAAACATGTTATTCAAGAAGCAAATAAGCAGCCATTTGAGTGATAAAATATAAATTATATTTAAAAACCCCGTAATAAATCTAATGTTATATATAAACTTATATACAACTTGTTAAAATTATGTAACAAAATCGATAGAATAACTTTTTATTAATAAAAATAAAAATAAATGATATATTAATACAAAGTTTGATTTTGGTGATAAATAAATTGGTTATTTAAAAATATCTTAAATTAACAATGTAAATTATAATATGATTGAATAGGTAGGGGTTGTATGATTATAAATCGGTTAAGTGTATTATAATGTCATATGTTTTTAGTTATATATTTTTTGAAATACTTAAAAAAATTAAGACTTTGTTATTGTTAGTAAAATCAATGATTTATATTTGTAATTTTGTTTGGTATTATTTTATTAAAAAGTGAATATTATAATTATATTATGTCTTAAGTTATTAATGCCATCCAAAATGTTGTTACATGACGTGTGAGGTAATATAAACAATGAATATGATATGGTATAGAAAATCAAATAAATAATATTGGAAGTGATAAGTATATATTAAATTTAAATTAAATAATAATTATCTATAATTCAGAAGAGATTAAACTAAATAATATTTAGTAGGAGAGTTATATATAATTAGTTAGAAGAGATTAAACTAAATAATAATTATTCAGGAAAATCAAAAGATACATGGCCTAATATGATGACAATTGTCCGCTAAATGGTTTTTTTTAATTATATAGTATAGATTTCAGTTTTCATTAGTTATAGTTAATCAATAAAAAACAAAAGTTAATTTTAATTTAAGTTTTAGAATAAAAATCAAATGAAACGTGTAATACTAACCATACGCTCATCGTAGATACGATATTCTGCTTATCCTAGCTATCTAGGTTATTTAGGTTTTTGCATGACCTCAACGACAAGTCATCAAAGATAGGTATGCCACATAACCTAAGAAGACTAGAAGGATGTTCGATTATATTAAAAGTATCTACATTATGTTCGTTACATATCCGTCAAGTGTCGTAATTTAACATTAGCTTCGTTGATACAACATTAATATAACAGAAAATATACAACTAAACATCCTTAAACTTAATCTACTTACCTTCATAATAATAACTTTGATTGTATACTAAATATAAAAGTTAGAATTATATTCGAAGGCTCTACAAACATATGTCTTATTTAGCTTTTAACAACCTTTTTGCCTTCGTAACGCACATTAAGCGTGCCAACTAGGACATGTAGTTCGTCTTGTTTTAGGCATATGTCGGAAACCTGAGCCGTTAATTCATTTAGTTTGCCACTTAAACGACAGTCTGACTCAACAATATCTTCTAACAACCTCTTGAGTTGTTTGAAGATGCTCATGTCAACATTCGAAGATTATATTTTTTAACAAAAAGACATAAAGTAAACATTTGTATATATCTGTATACCTTTATTAAGGAAACTAGTTTTTTTTCCCTTTTGGTAATTTTGCCATAGATACAAGTTATGAAGCAGTATGTACAAAAGAGCCAAGCTATTTTAGAGGGGCTAATCTTGCACATTATCCAAAGTTTTAAGACATTTAGGGTTATAATTGGAATTCTGGATTACATCCCATCGTTATCATCTCTTCCACATCCGTTCCGAGTATTTGTTCGCATTGAAGACCCGTCAGTTACCTCATTCAATACAACGATTGAAGGAGCAATCAGTGATGCTTTCATATAATTCGTCTTTACATCTTCTTTTCCGTTTACTAATTAATGTTAGTACTTGTGAAACCCTTCATCATCTTAACGTACAAAAACAAAGAGTTGATAAAGCACATCATCATCTTCTGATTCCAGATTGTGCTGGATTCCTCCCAACTCTCCACCTAGGATTCCGATTGAGACTTCCAGAGGTGTGCTTTTGGGTTTATTACGTTTGGTAATTTTCAGAGGTACGGTTACTCAATTGTTTCGCCACTTAATTTGATTATGTTGCATTTTTGTTTCTGCTACAACTAAACCCATGTATTGAAGAACCCTAATTTTTTGTCGATTTCTCCTTCCAAAAATGGTGATTTGTTGTTCATATGATTTGAAGCTAATTTGTTCTCTCTTAATCGCTATCGTTGTGTTTTATCAAATTAAACATACCTGGGATTGGAATTTATCTTTCCAATATTGCTCTCTCCAAAGTGGGAACAAGAAGTGTCCGCTTAATGTGTGTCGAGCTTTTTTACCAGATAACGTTACTACCTGGAGGTATGTACATGGGGTGCCCATGTGATGTGGGAAAGCATGTGGCTGAAACCAAGTCTTTCCATTTGGAATTCTGTTGGCTCGAGTCACCAACAAAAAGGCAGAGACTGGTTCGCACTTATGACGTGGATGGCTTGGCCATCTCTGTCACACCCCAACCAATGGCGGAAACATCGGGATGAGACGAAGTGTGAAGATTGCTAGAGACATCATAACGCTATTTGTGACAATATTTAAATAATTCCCATTTCATTTCATGACTTCAAATTGTCAACATTACATAATCTCAAATAACAACAAGTTCAAAAGAGAAACGAACAACATAATCAAAATTGATACAACATATTAAACCTAAACGTCTATATGTGTATCTAGGCGTCAATGCTACTTCTTTTCATATCATCGTCATCATCAACCTGTAACATGTTTAAAATACAATTCAATGCAAAAGCAATGGCGAGTATACAAGTTTGGTACGTACATAGCAAAAGATAAGTTTTGAACAATTCCTCATAGCAAGCATGTGATTCAAGATAAACATAAAAACATGGTATGTGTCTAACATATCAAACCAAGAAAACGCAATATGCTCATGACATAACCACAAGATAAAGGCGGCGGGTCGTTAATCCTATAGCGCTACATATGTCACGGTTTGGCTCATACAAGTTAATGATAAGTTCAACACATAAGATTAATCCAAGTTTAAAGTATCAAGCCATCACGTATACAAGCATGTTAATAAGAATGTTCTTGTGTTTAAGCAAAAGTTCATGTGTAAGTCGTTGATAGATAAACATGTTACACCCCAAAAGTGGTAAAAGTAAAGAGGGGAAAATACGAGTATACTCACATTGATTGCATATAGAGGTTCTTTGAAATAACGCACGAGTAAAGATGGGGAAATCCAAAAGAACGAAACGGTCATCCTAGGTATGGAGATATATAACGAACGTGTTAAAATTTGTAGATTAATTATAATCCCTAATGTTTATGATTTACAATTTCATTATTATATTTTATCACATTATCGACATAAATGCTAAAGGGATTAGAATAACCCGTTAATTGTTTATTGGGTTAAGATACATAATTCTATTGTTTGTAAATTATTTATTTAGATATAAATTATTCCTTTATTAATCTTAAAATTTATAAAAGAAAATCATTTATTTGTGGGAGTCTCAAAATCTAATGGTTTATATAAAAAAAATGAAATAATAAGACAAAAGGAGTTGTAAAAAGAATGTAAACTGTTTATATATTTTGGTTTGAAGACAAAATAAATTTTCATTTATATATTAACAGTTAGTTATGATTCATCATAAACAAAAGAGAAAATTTGATCAACGAAAACGTTGGGGTCGGGTATCGAACCCGCGACCATGTGATTAACAACAGTAAGCACTAGACTAATGTCCAGCTTTGTGTTTTAATTGGATTAGTGATTCATTTATGTACTACTCAACATAAACCTTTCAAAGCTCAAAAATTAGGATATTGCTTGTTCTTGTTATCCTCCTGTTATGGTTCTAACTTGTGATGTTATAGTTGGTTTCATTTTTATTTCTACAAACAAAATTATTCATCTTTTCTAAAAAAAAAGCATTACGTAACTGTTAGTTGTGAACTCCCATATTTTGTGGTTTGAACATTAATAAAGAGTTGGAATACAATAAGTATCGACAAAAAAGAAATCAGAAGGACAAGAAAATTTATACCGCAACAGTGGCGACTCGAGTCCGACGCAACTCCGGTGAAACAAGAACCGACGCCCGAAACCTGACCGAGTTAACCCGAACAATTATATCCCGTGACTGAACCGAGAGCAAAAACTGAATCGGAGCTAAGCTGAGCCAAGATCCGAACCAAACTGGTGTCGAAACACGAACCAGACTCGAACCCGGGCAAACCACAACCCAGCCGCAACCGACGTCGACCCGTCGAGACCTCGCCGTCGCGGATGGCGTTGCTGCGTCTCTGATTCCTCTCTTTCATCTCTCACTCTCCTCGTCTCCCTTCTCTCGTCTGAGCACTCGCCGCCATACGCCACCACCGAAATGGTGGTGGCCGGCCGTTCCTCGAACAGCGGTGGAGGTGTGGGTGGTGGTTCAAGAAGAAGGATGAAAGAGGAGATAATGAATGACTGTTGTACTCTTCATCTTTGTTTGAGTATGAAGCAGGGATCGAGTGGTGTGTGTGAGATTTGTTAGAGATGATGAAGTTTCTAACTTGATGGGTGGATAAATGTGCAGACAAGGAGAGAAGGATGAGAGGGAACGGCTGCTTATAAAAGTGACTAGGGTTTGTGGCATTTTTAGTTTTAGGAAGACAATTCTAACCCCTAACCTTTGATGGGTTTAAATAAATTAGCTAAGTTAACTTAGTTTAAGCTATATAACATGGTTGACCACTAACTAGGTTATATGTATATTCTAAAAGAACTGACCTTTACAATTAAATTAACCGGGTTAGTTTGTATCCTTTTCTAACTTTAAAGTTTAACGAGACTAGCTAGGTTATTATAAAAAAAATAAACTTTTAAATGGTAAAATCAATTAATTTAATTAATTAAACCATGAATAAATACCCAGTTTTATAACGAATTAGATTACAGACAAAGATTTTTCGACGATTAAAACGAAACAACGAATACTAGGATCCAAAGTTTCCAAAAATAGGAATATGAACAATGGATTCTAAATATGGAAAGTTATGAAAACGCGGGGCGTTACAGTCTCCCCTCCTTTAGGAAATTTCGTCCCGAAATTTATTCAGAAGGAAGGCTTGAAAGGGTTTTGGCAAACAGAAGAGGATTGTTAAACATTGAGGCTTGTAAGAAGGACAACGGAGAATAATGGAGGTATAAGGGTGAACGATGGATCTAATAACGATTATGAGTGTAAGAATATCATAAGTATCGGATAGACGAAAGTAGCGTGCTAAAGATATTTCAAGAATAGAAAGATGTAGCGGTCGAAGTTAGTATAGATAAGCGTGAAGGATCTGATAGAATACTGTGCGGGTTAAAGATGAAGTCTCGTCGTGGATAATCGGATGTAATGCGTTTGTGAGTTGTTAAAGTTTGTATTAGGTTCAAAGGTCTGCAAAACACTGAATTTCTTATGGCACGTTTTACGAAATTTTGGTAACATGGTGAAAACACTTATATATAGGAAGTACCAGCGGCGTATCCACCATGTTTTGACCACGTTACGTCTGTTTCGTATTCGGTGTCATGTTACATCCCGTGTCTTACCATACACAGTAGTACACTCTATGGTTTCTCATACGCCCATCACTATAATCCCGTGTGCACCCGCGATTATATTGATCGTCGCATGATCCGCATAGCTTGTACTAGTTGTGTATGAATTAAGGTACGCATAAATTATGAAAATAAGACTGCGTGTGAAAGAAATGTAGCATATAAGCATGTTTGTGTTCCAGATAGCATAAGATCAACGTAAGCGAATCCCTCAGGTTTCACTCGCGTATGGGTGCGAAAGTATAAATCTTGTGTATAAATGAAGCATAAGCATAGCATAAGTTTAAATATGAATACACACGTGAGCATAAACACAACACGTATGGCATGAGTATGAGAAAAAGGATAAGCATAATGTGTATGAAAAATAAGTATAAGTGTAAGCATAGCATAAGTTTAAATATGAATACACACGTGAGCATAAACACAACACGTATGGCATGAGTATGAGAAAAAGGATAAGCATAATGTGTATGAAAAATAAGTATAAGTGTGAGTACGAACATGAGTATAAGTATAAATACAAAGCATATGAGTATGAATACGAGTATAAGGGTGAACATAAGATGTATGAACGTGAATATAGGTGTAAAACATGAAGGTTTAAGTATGAATAAAATATATGTTGTATGCATACAAGTGTAAAAAAGGTTGTATATGCGTAAATGAGAACATAAAACGTATGAACATTAATATGAATGTAATATAAACATGAATGTAAGTGCATCGTAAATGTATAATTGTGGGTGTATGTATAGCGTAAAACGTATGAATTTTGAATCGTGAGTATAACATAAATGTGTAAGTGTGAACATTAGTGAAGACACAAAATGTATAAGTATGGATGTAGGAAATAATGATTTTGTTTATAGTATAGATCAAAATACATGAGCTTGTGCGCGTAAAAGATTAAAATTTTGAGTATGAAAGAAAAGGGAATGAGTGACGCGCGTGAGATTGTCGTGAGATATTGACTAAAACGTGTAATATGATATGCATATATAGTTGTTTGCGCAAAACGTGAAGTTAAAATAGATTGAGTTGTCACGAAATATAGACTCTAGTTTATGAACGTAAGAGAGTATAAAACGTCTATTGGTTATGTGGAAAGTACTTTGTAAAGGAATGGAAATGCTACTGCGGTTTTAAAAGAGTTTACATAAGTTGAAAATTTGTCGGTTCTTATGAAGTTTCCTTGTCCACGTGTTTTGAATTTAATTGACGTATTGAGTGAGGTTTTGAAAAAGTTCTAGAGATTAATAAGTTTGCATCATTTTAAGCAACCTTGTGTTAGAAAATTTTGAAACTTACAGCTTCTTGTGAAAAAGTTGATCCTTAGAAAAAAAGAATTTGGTACATGAACTTAGTGATTGTTGAAAAATATTTCGTTGGTTTTGAAAAGGAAATTTTTTTTTTTTTTTTTTTTTTTTTTTTGTAAATGATTGAATAATATTGGTAATATTTTATAGGTGTGTGCAAAAAAGTTGATTTGATTCTCAATTGAGAATAACAATATCTAGTTTAATGGTGTGAGAGGAGCGTGTTTCAATGTTTACGTTGATTGGTGAATTTGTGGGCAACGGATTTATTAAACTGACTAGGCTGACAAGTAGTATTTCGTGAAATTTTGAAAATCGAGGAACGCGCGTTTATTGGTAACGTTAAAATTTTGTGTATGCGAGTGATGTGAAATTAGATTATAGAATAAGAGGTACGTTTAAATAAATGATGCATTTGAAATACATGATAAATGATTTAGGTATAAACATGATCGTGTTTACATAATATAGCCTATTAAAAGAAAGCGTTAGTAACGATCACCTAGGTAAGGGAATCACCCCAAACTCGTTGGTGAGGTCGTTGTAAGGTGAGAAATAAAACGGAGTTAGTCGTCAAGGTAAGGGAAACACCCATATCTTGGTGTGACATGTCTCCATTTGTTGTTGCAGGAAGTGTAAATAAAATTACGTATGCCAATAATGTATAATCGTATGAAAAGTAATAGTTTGATGTATGCGCAAAAGTGAAATCTCAAGAAATTATTCAAATTTGTCAAAAGATCGAAAATAATAAAGCGTAAGCTCGAATAAAACTTGGATGGTTCCAAACGGAACATTGACTAACCAAAGTGGTCGAAAGATCTTTTGAAATTGAGAAACATGCTTTGGCCTAATAGGTGGAATACTCTCGCCGATATCTCGGCTAATGGTACTCACCCTTCCAGTTACTACATGTTCCCAATCCATCGAAATTTCGAGACTTGGCGGGACTTTTGAAAATCAAGGAGCGGAACTAGTCGACAAGGTGCGGGTTTCACCCCTAACTTGGCGATTTAGTATCCCAAGTGTGGTTGGTACTCGTCTGTTCAAAAGTTAATTTCGACACTTTGACGAGGGTCCACTAGAATTTGAAATTTGAATTTCTCCATCAAGGTGAGGATTTCACTCCTAACTTAATGGTGAATTTCATGTAAAAAGAAAAGTAGATGGATTAAGAGTTGTTCACCAAATTGTGGGTTTCACGCCTATTTTGGTGAAGTCGTCCCGTTTGTGTATTGCGAAGGTTTGTGAATTTAGAATAGTCGAGTAAAATGTATAAGGAAAGGCGTATGTTAAAGGAATGAACAAACAAGTATAAACACATCAGAAAGCATATCAAGAATAGCACATAAAGAGTGGGACAATAAAACAAATATTAACACATCGAAAAACAAGTTAAGAGTAGCACATAAATAATCGAACAATGAAACACGTATTAACACATAAAACAAGTATTAATACATAATAAAACAAGTATAGCATGTCAAGTGTTAACACATAAGTGACATATATGTTTAAAATATGAAAAGAGAATAAATAAAGGCAAATAAGATAGCATGCAAGTAGTTTCAAGCAAAACATAAGAATAAAGCTCTAAAACTATAGACTAGGGTAAAGCATTCCTACTTTTCCTAATTCCCTATAGTTATGGCTCTGATACCAATCTGTCACACCCCAACCAATGGCGGAAACATCGGGATGAGACGAAGTGTGAAGATTGCTAGAGACATCATAACGCTATTTGTGACAATATTTAAATAATTCCCATTTCATTTCATGACTTCAAATTGTCAACATTACATAATCTCAAATAACAACAAGTTCAAAAGAGAAACGAACAACATAATCAAAATTGATACAACATATTAAACCTAAACGTCTATATGTGTATCTAGGCGTCAATGCTACTTCTTTTCATATCATCGTCATCATCAACATGTAACATGTTTAAAATACAATTCAATGCAAAAGCAATGGCGAGTATACAAGTTTGGTACGTACATAGCAAAAGATAAGTTTTGAACAATTCCTCATAGCAAGCATGTGATTCAAGATAAACATAAAAACATGGTATGTGTCTAACATATCAAACCAAGAAAACGCAATATGCTCATGACATAACCACAAGATAAAGGCGGCGGGTCGTTAATCCTATAGCGCTACATATGTCACGGTTTGGCTCATACAAGTTAATGATAAGTTCAACACATAAGATTAATCCAAGTTTAAAGTATCAAGCCATCACGTATACAAGCATGTTAATAAGAATGTTCTTGTGTTTAAGCAAAAGTTCATGTGTAAGTCGTTGATAGATAAACATGTTACACCCCAAAAGTGGTAAAAGTAAAGAGGGGAAAATACGAGTATACTCACATTGATTGCATATAGAGGTTCTTTGAAATAACGCACGAGTAAAGATGGGGAAATCCAAAAGAACGAAACGGTCATCCTAGGTATGGAGATATATAACGAACGTGTTAAAATTTGTAGATTAATTATAATCCCTAATGTTTATGATTTACAATTTCATTATTATATTTTATCACATTATCGACATAAATGCTAAAGGGATTAGAATAACCCGTTAATTGTTTATTGGGTTAAGATACATAATTCTATTGTTTGTAAATTATTTATTTAGATATAAATTATTCCTTTATTAATCTTAAAATTTATAAAAGAAAATCATTTATTTGTGGGAGTCTCAAAATCTAATGGTTTATATAAAAAAAATGAAATAATAAGACAAAAGGAGTTGTAAAAAGAATGTAAACTGTTTATATATTTTGGTTTGAAGACAAAATAAATTTTCATTTATATATTAACAGTTAGTTATGATTCATCATAAACAAAAGAGAAAATTTGATCAACGAAAACGTTGGGGTCGGGTATCGAACCCGCGACCATGTGATTAACAACAGTAAGCACTAGACTAATGTCCAGCTTTGTGTTTTAATTGGATTAGTGATTCATTTATGTACTACTCAACATAAACCTTTCAAAGCTCAAAAATTAGGATATTGCTTGTTCTTGTTATCCTCCTGTTATGGTTCTAACTTGTGATGTTATAGTTGGTTTCATTTTTATTTCTACAAACAAAATTATTCATCTTTTCTAAAAAAAAAAGCATTACGTAACTGTTAGTTGTGAACTCCCATATTTTGTGGTTTGAACATTAATAAAGAGTTGGAATACAATAAGTATCGACAAAAAAGAAATCAGAAGGACAAGAAAATTTATACCGCAACAGTGGCGACTCGAGTCCGACGCAACTCCGGTGAAACAAGAACCGACGCCCGAAACCTGACCGAGTTAACCCGAACAATTATATCCCGTGACTGAACCGAGAGCAAAAACTGAATCGGAGCTAAGCTGAGCCAAGATCCGAACCAAACTGGTGTCGAAACACGAACCAGACTCGAACCCGGGCAAACCACAACCCAGCCGCTACCGACGTCGACCCGTCGAGACCTCGCCGTCGCGGATGGCGTTGCTGCGTCTCTGATTCCTCTCTTTCATCTCTCACTCTCCTCGTCTCCCTTCTCTTGTCTGAGCACTCGCCGCCATACGCCACCACTGAAATGGTGGTGGCCGGCCGTTCCTCGAACAGCGGTGGAGGTGTGGGTGGTGGTTCAAGAAGAAGGATGAAAGAGGAGATAATGAATGACTGTTGTACTCTTCATCTTTGTTTGAGTATGAAGCAGGGATCGAGTGGTGTGTGTGAGATTTGTTAGAGATGATGAAGTTTCTAACTTGATGGGTGGATAAATGTGCAGACAAGGAGAGAAGGATGAGAGGGAACGGCTGCTTATAAAAGTGACTAGGGTTTGTGGCATTTTTAGTTTTAGGAAGACAATTCTAACCCCTAACCTTTGATGGGTTTAAATAAATTAGCTAAGTTAACTTAGTTTAAGCTATATAACATGGTTGACCACTAACTAGGTTATATGTATATTCTAAAAGAACTGACCTTTACAATTAAATTAACCGGGTTAGTTTTTATCCTTTTCTAACTTTAAAGTTTAACGAGACTAGCTAGGTTATTATAAAAAAAATAAACTTTTAAATGGTAAAATCAATTAATTTAATTAATTAAACCATGAATAAATACCCAGTTTTATAACGAATTAGATTACAGACAAAGATTTTTCGACGATTAAAACGAAACAACGAATACTAGGATCCAAAGTTTCCAAAAATAGGAATATGAACAATGGATTCTAAATATGGAAAGTTATGAAAACGCGGGGCGTTACAATCTCAACAACTTACTTTCTCGAGACCAAAGTATGAGTCGTTTCATGCGTTTTTATTACACTTTTGTTGGTAGATGCTGTATCACTTTGTAGCTTTTACCTCTTCACCTTTTAGCTATTTTCATGCTCTCGGAGTTTTTAAGAAAAAAAAGGGTAAATGTTGTTTGATACTAAAATCCACTTCATGCTTCAGTTTCCCTCTCTTTTGATTCCACCCATCGTTGTAGTAGCAATAGATCTCCCAAAGCACATCGCGTAAATATGAGTTATCGGCGGCCCCAGCTACCTCTTTACAGAGCTTGTTCACCAGTCTTGCTGCGTGTTTATTCCCACCTAGAGTATGCTGCAAAACACCTGGATAATGAAGCAATTCTATGTCCTTACCATAGTTGATTAGCCTATCAAGAAAGAATACATAAGCCGTTACATGTGGTTTGCAGCCAAACTTATGAACATGAAACTGTTGCAATTAGCAAATCATATGTTATAGCTACCATCTCTATGATATGCCTGCTAGATTGTCTCAAACTTTCCTTTCATATTCTATTTTCAGGTTAGACTGGCATTTTTGTCCATGTGTCTTGTTTCGGTGCAATTATGAAGCAGTGAGAGATGCCTATGCCTCCTCCACCGTTCCATGTGTTCTTCATGCGATTTTTGTAGAGGGTCTAGCAGTTGCTGCAACAACAGCAAGTCAGCAACACTCAATTGGGTTATTGACCCAATGACATCTTACCTTTTCGAGGGGTTGTTCAGTTGGTGGTTGTGTGGTGCATGCGCTAACATTGTTCGACTAATGCTACACAACAAATACCATCTTGAGGTAATCACAAATGTCACTAGCTATTATATTTTTTTTCAACATTAACCGGAAGTTGATATTTCTGTTTGGTTTGAGCTTGCAGAACGACCCCTGTGATCCATGTTTGGTGCACTGATGCTTTCATTGGTGTGCTATGAGCCGGAAACACAGGGAGATGAAGGCGCACCTGTCTGATAACTCTGCTAAAAAATCATATGGGTTAAACATTATTCAGAACTAGGGGTGTTAAATGGGGCATGTTTCCGGATTGGCTTCAGAACTAGGGGTGTTAAGTGTGTTTTTTTTCATCTCTTATTTTTTTATATTTTAAAAACCCGAATATGCATGTGTTTCGTGAGAAGAAAAATAAATTATTTGGGCGATAATTATTCTCTGTTTCTTAGTCAAGATCGTTTGTTAATTGAAAAACCCGGAGTATGGTTTTGGATTACATGAATGGTTTGGATATTCAGGTGTATATTGACAAAGTGTTGCTGATGTCTATTGGTTTTTTGGGTTTAACTGATGTTAAATGTTGTGTAAAACTAATGAAGGAAGATGGTTGTGGATTGATTGGCCATTGAAATTAAAAGGCTGTAAGGTTATTTTTGGAAATTGGGTATGTATGCTTTTAAGAGGTGATTACTGGTTGAATGGTCTAGAGACTATTTTTTTGGAAAAATGGAGTATGGGTCTGTATAAAACTGGGGAGATGTTGGTTTTAAAGGAAGTTGATGCTGTTATGGGACTAATGTAATACAGTTTTGGTATTATAAAATCTTATTGGATCTAGGAAATGGGCAATCTGGGCAAATGAAAAGGATGGAAATGCTGACTGTTGGGCTGATTTGTAATATTGGACTGCTACAGGAATTGCAGAATGTTCAGAGTTGATGAATTGAAGTTCAAGACTACTTTTTCTAATTGGAATTTAAAGTCTTTTAATTTTGAGTAAATTACAAGTTTTGTCCTTTATGTATGTCCCAAATTGCAGGCGCTGTCCTTTGTCTTTAAAATTGATGAGTTTTGTCCTTAATGTTTGCAAATCTTGCACGTTATGTCCTTTAGGGCAAACCCAGTTAATTTTTTCTGTTAAATGAAGGCATGTGCAGAGCATATGAGGGTAGAAATGTCATTTCACCTCCCACTTGTCTTTCCCCTTATTTAAAAAAGGTTTTAGAAAATTTCAAAAATTTATATATAATCCTCTCTCTGCTCTTTACTCTCTCTCTCTCTAAAACACCCACCCTCACCAGTCACCTCCACCTCCCCCCACCATCTGCCATCACCCACTCCCACCCCGACACCACCACCGCACAACCACTGAATTCAGAATATTCCAACATCCAAACATTCTAACTCCCAGTCCTTTTTTACTCTTTATTCTTTTCTTCAATTCGCAAATCTCTCATCATTCCAAACCCTCAATTCCATCTCCAATTCCGTCAATTTGAGTTGATTTAATTCCCCCAAAACATGAATTCGTTGGTGGGTTCTTCTGTTTCCACTCTAAATTGGCGGAATGTATCTAATCCCTCATCTGGGTATTGTAAATCTGGTAAAAAGATTGTTACGTTTTCCATCAATGCAAGGAGACCCATTTACACCACCACCATCTAGACCAAGAGAGGGAGCTGCGTGTGATTCAAGCTGAAGCAACCACCACCGTCCCACCACCGCCCCAACCCTCGGTCAACCATGAGCACCACCACCAGCTTCCTAACAACCACCTTCACCCTCTATCTCTCTCTCTAAAATCGCCATCTCCCTCACCACCACATCACCTCCGTCCTCCACCCACCACTTCCCTAATCGGCTAATCCCACTCACAGTCAACTCATCCAAACCCACCACCACCACCAAACCCAGTTCACCCTCTCATTCAGCAGCCAAAGCCCACCACCAAACCTGGTTCACCTACGAGTCCTTACTGACTGTGCATTGAGACTTCAAAAAAGCATTTTATACATCACAAAAAGGATTACACACATCACAAAAAGCATTTTATACCCTCAATTTGACGTATCCTGTTTTGTACATGAAAACCCCAATTTTTATTTCAAACAAACCCTAACCTTCCGCCACCATCGCAGATCCTGTTCCTGAAGAGAGAGAGAGAGAGGGAGGGAGATGGTGGAAAGAGAGACGAAAAGTGATATTTAATTATGATGATTTCCGATTTGGATCCGATCCGGCTGTGGGGATGGTGTAATGTAGTGTATAGAGAGAGGTAGAGATAGGAAGGGTGGTGGTGGTGGTGGTGGAAGGAGCTTACGACGGTGGTGGTGGAAGGAGCTTACGGCGGTGGTGGTGGTGGACGGAAGTTACGGCGGTGGTGGTGGTTGAAGGAGGAGGTGGAGGTGATGGTGATGGTAGAGAGATGGAGCAGAGAGTGGAAGGTTGTTTGTTCAGAGGGAGAGAGAGATTAGTCGATATATATATATATATATATATATATATATATATTTTTTCTTAAAGATGTTTTAAAAAAAATAGGGTAAAAAGACAATTCTACCCTCATGTGCCTTGCACATGCCTTCATTTAACAGAAAAAATTAACTGGGTTTGCCCTAAAGGACATAACGTGCAAGATTTGCAAACATTAAGGACAAAACTCATCAATTTTAAAGACAAAGGACAGCGCCTGCAATTTGGGACATACATAAAGGACAAAACTTGTAATTTACTCTTTAATTTTTTGTTGTTTAAAGTGGTTCTAAGGTTTTTATGCCTGAAGGGTGTCTTCATATTATTTTGTATTACTTGGATGGTTAGGTTTTTGTATAGGTTTTGTATAGTCGGGGCAGGGGCCGGGTTTAAAAAGCCCATTTGGTTAGGTCCCTTGTTTTGGAGGTTAGAGTCTGCCTTGCCCTGGGTTGTTGTCCCGGACTCCCGGGTTTTCTAACCTGTTAGGTATGTAAATATTTTTTTTGTTATAATAAATTTACAAGAGGTGTCGTCCTCTTTACCAAAAAAAGAAGAAAATTCTAACATCAAGAGATACCCAATATTACTTTATGAAATGAATTATGTATGTGAGAAAGCCAAAAGTGTGTTAAAGCAGGAATTACAAGCTCTGTGCACACATTCTTATCTTTCATGTTATTTTTTTATTTTATTTAATATAATAAGTGTTCATTTGATCCGTGAAGTGAACATGTGCTAAAAAAATATAAGTACCCGCGGCAACGCGCGGGCATTCCTACTAGTTTTTAATTAAGCAAAGTGTAACATAAGAAATTTAGTCGTTAAATACAATGTCAAGCTCAGACTCATGGCTGCAATCAATAGGTCATAACTCCGATATATGCCATACCAAGAATAATACACAAGTCATCACTGCCAATAACTCCCGAAATCCCAAAAAACAAACCTCAAGATAACACAATTGAGGCGTTAAGCATATGAAGAGATTAAAGCACAACCAACGTTCAACTCACAAAACACAAAGAACCACACATTTAAAAATGTATCAATGGTACAACCCATGAATCAACCGGAATATCATGAAGGCCCAAGTTACAACACCCAATTGCACAAAACACTTGCTAAATAACCAACACAAACACACACACACACACACACACACATATATTATATATATATATATAGGATTAGGTTCAAACGTGAACAAAATCCCAAGCGTGAACTACGTGAACTGATCTGGGCCCTTGATTTTTATGATCTTTAGATTAAAGTGAGGGGCATGATAGTAAATATGTGGTTAATTGTTTTCATTTAATTAAAGGAAAAAGGGTATAACTGTAATTTCCATTTTAAATTATTCCATAAATCACGTTCAATCTCATAAATCAATATTCAAACTTTCTTGAAGATCCAATTTTCTCTCTCACATTCGCCGGATCGTTTCAAAGAACCCTGCTCTCTCCCTCGTTCTCTTCTCCGGCAACCACAACCGGATCGTTTCAAAAAACTCCCAAATGGGGCGAAACAGCGTCCCTCCTCTTCCCCTGATCTTCTCCGGCAACCACAGCCACTCGTTGATCTGGGCGAAACAGCGAAACTCCCGATCTTCCCTTGCTCTTCTCCGGCGAAACAGCGAAACTCCCGATCTGATGTTTATCACAAGTCCCGATCTTCCCCTGCTCTTCTCCGGCGAAACAGCGAAACTCCCGATCTTATGTTTATCACCGGTTTGATCTGAAGTTTATCGCCAGCCGATCTGATGTTTATCGCTACCGACCAGGTATGAAGTTTGTAAATTTTTATTGTTTTTGATGTTTGAAAGTTATTATTGTTATTATTTGATTGAGGTTCTGAAGATTTTTTATGAGTTTGATTATTGAGAAAAAAAGTTTGCAATTTTTCATTGTTTTGATGTTGAAAATTATTATTGTTTGATTGAGAATTTGAAGATTGTTATGAGGTTCTGAAGGTTGTTAATGCAATGTACACACGTGTATTTTTTTTTATTTTGCTCTGTTCTTAAGGCGCTGTACACATGTGTATTCTGATTTTGCTTGTTTTTAAGGCGCTGTACACATGTGTATTTTGATTTTGCTCTGGTTTTAAGGCGCTGTACACATGTGTATTCTGATTTTGCTATGTTTTTTAAGGTGCTGTACACATGTGTATTCTGATTTTGCTCTGTTTTTAATGTGATGTACACATGTGTATAGCGTCTGTTTTTGTGATATCTCATATTTTTTTGTGTATTAAATGTGTAAAGTTGTTGATGCACCCTTGTGAATTATGCAAAGTACTAATTGCTGAGTTTTTTGTGTTATTATAGGAGACGTCATAAATGAGAAAAGTGGAGATGGAAGGTCGATAAGGATGATTCACGTATGAGGTCGATAAGGATGATTCACGTATGTTTGTTTGCTTGGTCGATAAGGATGATTCAACATACAACGCGGCGAATAGTTGTAAAAGACTATGTCTTTTTTATTTTTCCGATTATCTTGCGTTTATTGTTTTCATGAAACTGGAACTTGTAATTGTATGTTTTTTTTTTGGTTTGGCAAACATTATGTAACTTTTTATTTGCTTAATATAAACTAGTTTTACAGGTTTTGTTTATATGTATGTATTATGTAGTTAATTACACATATGTACCATGCTGAGTACACATGTGTACTGTTGAAATATCCAAGTACACATGTGTACACCGTTGAAATATGAAGGTTACGTGGATCTTAAAAATCATAATCCGAATTCTGGTGGTGAAATTTGAAAAAATAAAAATGAAATAAAAGATATTGTGGATAATGAATTTAAAATAGGAAAGATGTAACTTAATTCAATCATTAAAATAATGATTTAAATCTAATTTTTTTGTATAATTACAATCATACCCTTAACAACTAAAAAGGAAATCAATGGTCCAGATCAGTTCACGCAGTTCACGCTTGGGAGGTTGTTCACGCTGGAACCCTACCCTATATATATATATATATAAGGATCATGTTTGAAGTAGTAGGCTATTTGAGAAACTTGAGAAGCATTCTGGACCACACATTTTCCCTAAGCAAAAAAATGCAAAAAAAAAAAGGTAAAAAATGCAATTTTTTTTTTTTTTTGGAAAAATCGCAGCTTTTTCTTTAAGGATTTAATTTTTTATTTTTTTCTATTTTTTTTTTTTTTTTGGATTTATACACATGTGTATATTGTTAATCTTTTAACTATACATATATGTATATTGTCAATTATACATATATGTATATACATGTTTAAAATTGAAAAATAAGTGTTATTTAGGGTTTAGCATTAGTATTTAGGGTTTAGCATTAGGGTTTAGGGTTTAGATTTATGGTTTAGGGTTTAGCATTAGGGTTTAGCATTAGGGTTTAGCTTTTGGGTTTAGCATTAGGGTTTAGCTTTAACTTTTGGGTTTAGCTTTATCTTTAGGGTTTGCATTAGGGTTTAGCATTAAGGGTTTAGCTTTAGGGTTTAGTTTTAGCTTTAGGGTTTAGCATTAGGGTTTTGGCATTAGGGTTTACCTTTAGGGTTTAGAATTAAGGTTTAGCATTAGGGTTTAGCATTAGGGTTTAGCTTTAGGGTTTAGCATTAAGGTTTAGCTTTAGTGTTTATGGTATAAGGTTTAGGATTTATAACACATATTTTTTCAATTTTAAACATGTATATACATATATGTATAGTTAAAAGATTAACAATATACACATGTGTATAAATAAAAAAAAATAAAAAAAAATAAAAAATTTAATCCTTAAATAAAAAGCTGCGATTTTTCCAAAAAAAAAAAAAAAAAATTGCATTTTTTTCAACTTTTTTTTGCATTTTTTTGCTTAGGGAAAATGTGTGGTCCAGATTGCTTCTCAAGTTTCTCAAATAGGGTGGACTTCTCTTAGGATCCCTACCCTATATATATATATATAGAAACGGGATCAGGAGAAAACGGTTGGAAGTGTGAAAACGGTGAGAATGGATCCTACGAACACGTGGCGGGGGGCGCTAAATGATATGCAGGGGTACGATTGCCATTGCCCACGTGCCCCTTAATAATGGCGTTATGATTCCGTTCCAAACAAAATTTCGATAGAAATGACGTTTTCTTCTTTATGCTTGTTTAAATGACGTTTTTTTTTCAAAGTAAATTTTTAATGGCGTTTATGTTTCAATGGCGTTCTATCTATATTCAACAGACATGGCGTTTTGTCCTTCTTTTACTTGTTTCAATTGGGTTTTTTAACCGTTTTTATTGAAATGTCGTTTATGTTTCAATTGTTACTTTTTGCTCATTATTCAAATCATGGCGTTTTCATGAGCATGTTTTATGAAGACAGTAACATCAATTCTTATTATTTATTATTCATTATGGATTACTCATCATGGCGTTTGCATGGATTTATCACATCTATACACAAATATTATTGAAAACCCCATAACAAACCAGTAGATGCAATAGTCTAAAAAGCAAAATACATTAGTCAACATTAAAATTGTAAAATGTAATCAATTCATGGCGTTTAAGCTAATCTACATATAGCTCCATCCTTTCTTCTATTCTCTTGTGTCCTGTTTTATACAATTCATTTATTCTTTATCCCCCTAAATCCAAGAATTTTCTTACAAATTTGACCACTTGTCTTCTGTTTTCATTTTCGCTATGCAGCAAGATTTTTGCAATGTATTTCATCCTTAGGTTATTTCGTTGTCTTTGCTGTAGTTGATTTGGGGCATCTTCTTTTGCCAGACCACATGCCCAACCAGCCATCTGCCCCATATACGTTTCCATATGCCTTATTGCAAAAATCCCACAGTCGATCACGTTAGACGTAGTCCTCCAATCCATCTTTTGTCTGACAACGGGGGCAGACGCCATGATCTTAGCCATTGGGTGTTTTTTAATACGCAAGTAGTTTGCAAAAGCATCATGTAGCAGTTTCACAATTTTGCATATATTAATATGGAGTTTTGTCAACATAGTTTCTACATACAAAGTTTTTAAGATACTTACCAACATTCCCACCCATCCACGATACTTGTCTTTGATACTGAGTTTATCCTCTTTAGCGTTTTTATCCAATACATCAACTCTGTTGTGCTTTAGATTGAAGCAGACAACATAGAAATGTCTTTGCCATATTATTGGCACGAAGACCAGTTCGTAGTCTTTTATGTTTCTAGTTTTTCGGTCTTCTTTGAAGCGGATGTTTTTAAAAACCGTTGCCATGTTGGTGTTGAATTCTCTGTGTCGATAACTTTTTTCCGTCGTTTCATACGTGGAACGATTCTGTAATATTGAGGAACCACATTTTTAACAACAAAACAATGTCATAATATAATTTCATCAACTAAATATAGCAAAAGAGTTACCAACATTATTTCTGTGCAAAATAATCTTGAGGGTGATTCTGGAGCCTTGTATCTTTCTTCATAGTTCAGGGTATTAGCCCAACATTGAACAATGCCGACATGTGCATATAATCCTGGTCTCATGCTCTCACAAATCACCCTTGAGAGTGTTAACACTCCTTCCATCTTGAACACGGTAGTCCTGAAAAAAACATCATATGGCATTTTAGTTATCCAAACTCATTCTAATACAAGACATGGCATTTTAGGTGTTTACATGCATATGCATGTATACTTTTAACATAACAAAAGCAAATTTTGGTGTTTTTAGGTGAGAGAAGTGTACATACTCCCATTCACCACATCCAGTGAATATGTACGTGGAAACGTTGGTTTCATGGGTCTTCCTTGGTTCATGTATAACAACTTGCGTCCTTACATAAGGTGACAAACATGCCAAACTCTTTTTTGTTTCTCTCTTCTCCTTTTCTTCCACAGTTTTTTCCTTTTTATTTTCATCATCTTGATCAACTTCTTCATCACTAGGCAGCTTTTCAGGGTTTAAAATTGTGTTATCTTTTATCAACTTTGTGATGTCTGGAGTTTTGTCCACATCACCCTTCTCCTGCACATCTTCCCTGTTTAGCGTTTTGGTTGGTGATATGTTGTTGGCGTTTTCATCTTGGGGTTTCTAGGGTGTTTCTTCTTCTTCAAAACTTTGCAAGAGGTTTTTCCACCTGCAGATGGTGGCTCCTGAAATGGCGTTTTATCAACCACTGCACCTTGCTGGTCAACACTTTTGTTCACCATCTCCCCTTCAGTTTTTTCTAGTTCAGCCATGAACCCCTGACTGTATTGTGTTTCTGTTTGGGGGATGTTTGGTGTTTTATCAAATACAGCCATTTTTTGGGTCTCTTCACCAGGGTGCAGGTGGTTTTTTTATAGCTTTAATCAGTTGAACCACCATCTTTGGACAATCTAACCGTTCTTTTATTTCAATCATTTGTTTTAGTTCTTGTCCCGGCTGTTCCAAAACCTCAGCAATACTCCTTTTAATTATTTTTTCCCATTATATCTGGAAATGTGATATTCAAGTGTTTTGAAATCACAATCCCATCTTTCAATATCGTTTTCGTTTATATCTTCATCTGAGAATATAGTATTCTCATCACCACCATTAGTGTCCCTTTGATCTTCATGATGAGCATCATCAATTATGGGGGTTGGTTTAGCAGTTGAGGGTTTGGCATTTTGGTCTCCAGCCATATCCCCTTCCCTTTCTACTTCTCCGTCCCCTTCCCCTTCTCCTTTCTTTTCAACTTCATTGTCGTTTTCATCAATTGTTTCCACTTCTATGGCGTTTTGTTTTCCAGCCATCCCCCCCCCCCCCACTCTCCTTCATTTTCACCTCCCACTTCCACTTCCACTTCCTTTTCACATTCAACTTCTTTTTCAACCTCACCTTCATTTTTACCTTCTTCTCTTTCAACTGCCACTTCCTTGGCATTTTCATTAACAAATTTTGCCATGTTCTCCAACAATGTCAGGCACTGTGAGTATTTAATATGTACCAAGAGGCTGCTTGGATGTTCAATCTTTGGCTGTTTTAACAATGTGCTCATTTTATTGTAACAGTCTTCCAATTCTTTGTATGCCCCATCCAATTTATCAGCCATTGCCTGTTAAATAAAAACAGGATTTTATTAAGTATGGCGTTTTGTGTTTTTTATTAAACTTATTATTTGAACAACATACCTCCTCAGTTTCATTGTTTTGTTGTTCGTCATCAGCAACATTGTCTTCATATTGTGTTAGTGCTCTTATCAGAGCATTGCTCCATGATGCAGAAACTTCAAACATCATGTTCTGGCTTTCTATATCGTCAGCCACAATCCTTTGAATCAAAGCCTCTTCATCCTCATTCTCTTCATCCTCATTCTCATCATTCTCATTCTCATCATTGATGTGTATGGCGTTTTGCACTTCAGGGTCAAGTCCAGCATAATCATAATGATCATCATGATCAAAACAATCATCATCATCAACCTCATCATCATCATTATCAGCATGCTCATCAACATTGCCAACATCATCTTCATCTTCATTCTCAACATCATCACCATCAGCATCTTCTTCATCAACAACCTGCATGTTTTCTACTATCTTGGGTGTGGCTTCCTTAGCCTTCTTAACAGTTTTCTTTTTAACTTCTTTGCCATCATGGCATTTTGCCAGTGCACCCTCAAAAAAGTCAAGAGTTTTTGTTGTAACCCACTCAATTAGGTATCCTTCTTTTCATTCCAATCTTTTTCTATTGCAAGCATCATTCACCAGGGTAAGCTGTAACACAAGAAATTTTTAATTTTTAAACTGTTATTTTATGCAAACTATTATATAGGGAAATTTTTTTCTTACCGCAAGTATGATCAAGGGCTCTGTGTAATGCTTTTTTTTGGAGACCATGAGGTTTTGGCGTGTTGCAAGCATTGGATGAGATAACCACACCAGTTCAGTTGCTCTCTAGTTATCTCCTTATATATACACCCAAGAGGAAACCTAATTAGTTAATAAGGGTAATATGGTCCATCAACAAATACCATTTAATTATATAATAGGTTTTAATATATTTTGATCTATATAATATAAATGATTATATGGCTACAAGATTAAATATCATATTATAATATATTTAATCTTACATTCTCCTACTTAGTTGAGTAATCATTTATCATGATTATTAGATAAGCATGATCAGGAGTTAACACTCATTTTAGCTTTAAACCAACGACCAGAGAAATACAGCCGTTGAATCATTATGCGACTCAGGACCCCCATTAGTCATACTACAGCCTCAATTTAAAACCTAACAGATATATCTGTTGGTATACCAATCCAACAAATATATTTCATAAACCCTGTCTCGTGAATCAAGGCAATTAAATCAAAATGACGGTCAAGATTGCACTATACAACTTCCAACGTGCTTTTCACTCGATGGACATCTACAACGCTCCTATATCTTCTCTCTTTTTGTTTGAGAAGCAGATATCACCAACAGAATCTCCAGGTAATCATTTATCCCTTCCTCGTTTTCTGTTAACTTTATTCTTCCTCCGATGGCTACTGTAGTCCATTCTTAGACTTGTGAATCGTCGGAACCCTTCGTTCAGCAAAACCTTCTCAAAAATCCCGAGAAGGAGGTCTGTGCTTTTGATAACGCAGACATTGCGGCATTGAGAGCCTCCGACGCTTTCCCCGATGGCACGATTTTTAGACCATTTGATCGAACAATTCGATCAGATGGTTCTTCTACTGATTGGGTCTGTTTTCCAGCATACCCTTTCTCGCTAGGTCTTCGGTATCCATTTCCCGAATTCATGATGCAATTCTTCCAGACTACGGGTATTTCCTTTGCCCAAACCATGCCAATGGTCTGGAGAGTATTAATCGTACTCAACCAAATTAAAGACCTACACTATCCCGACCTCTACATCGAAGATATGCCAATCGCTTACCGCCTCCGATCCCACGGTTCCAGTCGGTTCCTGCTCTTTTCAACTTCCAGCAAACCGCTTATTCTTAAAGCCACCAAAAACAAAGATGGATGGCAACACAAGTTCTTCTTCGTCAAACGAGACTCCCTTCATGAGGGTGCTAGTCTTCCGGTGGAGTGGTTAACCACCGGTAGGATCATGAATGTCCCCACGTATTTCTAGACTTCTATCTTGTGCTAATTTCTTCTTATTGATCTTTTCGCAGTGAATTTTAAGGAAGTAGCTCCCCCTACTGCGGAATCAGAAAAAAGAATCAAAGCAGTTTACCAATTGCCTGCAAGTGACAGGAGTTTTACCACACATATCCCGAGTTCTAGCAAATATTCATCATCCGAAATCTCTGGTAATGGTTACTTTTGAAATGACTAATTAACGCAATATAATATAATGAAGAGTAATAAGGATGTAGGACTTTTCCCTTTATGCAGCACCAGCCAAGATCCCTGAAGTTTTCGACCTTGATGAGCTGGACAGTTATTCTGATCAGGTCCAGATCAAGAAGGAACCTAGTCCCAAGGCCACGGCCTCATCCAAGCCCAGCAGCTCCAAAACCATCGTCATTCCCAAACCTTCGCCAGCTACTAAGCCCCGGAGTTCAAGTTCTCCTAAAAGGAAAGAACCCGATTCTCCCGTTATCTCTGATACATTCCCCTATGAGAATCACGGGTTCATTGAGGCAAGCGGATTTATGACTTCTTTTCTCAACCAGGTTAGTATCCTTGAGCCATATCCTGCACCTTATACCACTTATAAGTATTTATTAAAACCAATACCTGTCCTCTTACTTTGCAGGGTCTCGAACGTCTGGTTCATCTATATGAAGAATCCTGTGGGCTCAACAAGACGCTTGAATCCAAGTTGAAGAAAGCCGAGGTTACCATCTCCGATCAGGGTATGATTGCAGCTGCCAAATCTCGACATTACGAGGACAAGTTCAAGAGTATGACCCAAGAACACCAGGCCGCCCTCAACAAAGCTGCTCTCCAGGCCCAAGCCGATCTTGATGCTACTCACGCTCAACACGAATGGGATATGATCAGCTACCGGGAAAGCCTTAAAAGTTCCGTCATCACTTCCCTTCTCCAGGCCAGGCTAAAGATGGCCCACGAAGCCAAAGCACTGGGCTTCGAATGCCCTTCTTGGGACATCAATGCCTGGGAAACAAAGCTAAGGAGTCTCGGCGGCACTTCTGCTAAACCTGCAGCTGAAGGACCTTCAAAGGCAGTCGGAAAACCAACTGATGCTGAGAGGGATGCTCAGGTTGATCCCGAGACGGATGCTCTTGAAAATGCCACGAACGAAGAAGGCGCTGCCTCCTAAAACTTATTTCCCTTAAATTTAAGAGTTATGCTTATTTGAACAATTTTATTTTCTTTTTCCTTTGAACCATTTTATTTCCTGCATTAAAACAGTTTGATAACCAAAGGTGGATGGGTCCTAGGTTTTAGGACGAAGCCTTTGGTTATCGGCTGGCATCGTTTTAAATAATACCACCTTCTGACTTATTTGTTGTCGCCTTTAATTTCTGTCAAGCATTTCTCAGTTCAGATTTTAATTTTGCAAAATTTGTGCAACTATCTTTAGAAAATATCCTGATCAATATACTCATTGATATCTTATGAAGACCTTTATCAGATAGAATTTCTCAAAATCCAATCAATTTTAGACAAAATTTCTAAAGAATAAAAGATAGTTTACTTGTTTGATCAGAGTATTAATTTTCAATCCAAATATCATCTCCCAAATATTCCAATTAAATATCCCGAAACGTATCCCAAAAATACATTTTGAAGGCATATCCTAAAGATATATCCTTATCAGGATATTTTGAGCCTTAAACAGAGTTAAACAATTCATGTGAGGGTTACAAAGGAAAGATCATACCAGGAATTGAGTGTAACCCTAGTATTCCAACCCCTTTTGCGACTTCTTTCACTAAGATGTCCCCAGTCCAAGACACTTAACCCAATTTTGATCTTTTGAGCTTCATACAATTGCTTTAGAAGGAATGTCCCCTGTGCATGAAGTCTATAAACACTTAGAAAATTTTTGAATATCAGTTCCAACTGTTTAGACAATTCTTTTGTTACAGGGGTAAAACCCAAAAATATACTAGAGATAAATCCTTAGTATCCTGGGGAAAATCCCAAATTTTCATGCGCTACAGGCGGGAGTGTATAAACTCCAAGACTTAGAAAGGTGATAACCTTTAAACCTTAGAGAGTATGAAAATACCCTTTCGTGAGAGAGGGTGATCAATCCTCATATACCTTTAGGATTCAGGATATAGCCAATAGTAACGAAATTGTCAGCCACTTTCACATGAACTGGTCCCGCCACCTTGAACTATTCCCGAATAACATGCGCTCCAGGCGGGGTGTTTAAACCCAATTCGGAAGAAAGGTGAATACCTTTAAACTTGTGAAGGGACCAGGATCCCTTAGACGTGAGAGAGGGGGCCAATCCTCTAATCTTCTGAAGTATCCTGAATGTATATCCTGGAGCTATATCTCGAAACATATACTGCAAAACAATGGTAAGATAAGGTGGGTGTTAGCCTGGCTAACACCCCTCCGATGCTTAAGTCAGTAATGGGTTCAAAACAGTAAATAATATTAAAATTTAATAAAAGATACAGAATCCATACCATCCTGAGTTAGAATTTAAATTCCATACTCACTTGAAATAGAGTTTTAGATGTATAGCATTCCAGGATCTCGGTAGCATATCCCCCTCCATATTCTTGAGTCGGTATGCTCCTTTTCCTGATTCTGATTCAACCTCATAGGGTCCTTCCCATTTTGCAACCAACTTTCCATCAGCAGGATTAGTAGTATTCTGAAAAGCCTTTCTCAATACCCAATCTCCAACTTGAAATCTTCTAGTCCTTATATTCTTGTTATATGCTTTAGATATCCTCTGTTGATATGCTGCCATCCTTAGCCTTGTTGTATCTCTTGTCTCGTCAATAGTATCCAGTTCCTGGCATAGGACTTCAGGATTCTGCTTGCCCATTTGCTTGAGGATGTACCGGTGTGGATGTAATCATTTTGATTCCCCAACTTTTGCAAAACTCAGTAGTCCTTTTACTTATAAATCGAGATCCATTGTCACAAATTATCTCGGCTGGTACCCCAAACCTGGTCAGGATATTCCTCTTTATGAAGGATACTACTTCTTGATCTGTAACTTGAATAAACGCTTCAGCTTCGACCCACTTAGAGAAATAATCAGTCATTGCCAGCATGAAGACCTTTCCTCCTGGAGCTTTTGGCAATTTTCCTACTATATCCATTCCCCACTTCATGAATGGCCAAGGGGAAGCGATAGGATAAAGTGGTTCAGCAGGTTGATGTAATATATTACCGTGTCTTTGACACACATCACATCTTCAAGCATATTCTGCAGCATCTTTTCTCATCGTCGGCCAATAATATCCTGTTCTTAATACCTTTGAGAATAACGACCTGCCCCCAGTATGGTTACCACAATCCCCTTCGTGTATATCCTGAAGCACTTCCTTAGTTTCTGGATCCTCTAAGCACCTCAGATATGGTCCTGCAAGAGATTTCTTATACAAGACATTATTTATAATAGTGAATCGTGATACCTTCATTTTAAAGGCCTTAGGATTCTCATCCTTTGGGATGTGTCCTTCCTTGAGATATCTTATAATTGGAACCATCCAGGACTTGGGATCCTTCTCAGAATACTCACCAGGATCCTGAATACTTAGTACTTCCTTATCCTGAGGATTCGTCGCAGGATATAAGATATGTAACATTGGTATTCGGGTTCCTTCCGGTACCCTGATTGATGATCCTAGATTTGCCAAGGCATCAGCTTCAGCATTATCCTCTCTTGGTACCTATTCAAGTGTAAAAATATCGAAATATCCCGCTAATTTTTTAAGAATTTCGAGATACTCGATTAACTTATCACCTTTAAAGCATTTCCTGATACTGCTAGGTATAGGGACAGTGGTTCACCATTTTCAGGCTTCATCAATAAAGGTGCAGTTGAAAGATATTGCTTCAAATCCTGCAGGGCTACTTCATGCTTCTCTTTCCATTCGAACTTCTTGTTTTTCTTCAGGATATCATAAAATTCCTTGCATTTCTCAGAGGATCTTGAGATAAATTTATTCAATGCTGCAACTCGCCCTGTTAACCGTTGAACATCCTTCATATTTGAAGGTGATTTGATATCCAAGATAGCTTTAATCTGCTCCGGGCTTGCCTCTATTCCTCTTTTAGTCACCATATATCCTAGAAACTTTCCTGCCCCCACTCCAAAATGGCACTTAGCAGGATTCAGTTTCATGTTATACTGATCCAGGATATCAAACGCCCCCTTAATATCCTGGAGGTGATCCTCAGCCTTCTTAGATTTTACCACCATATCGTCGATGTATACTTCCATGGTGTCCCTCAGCTTCTCTTTAAACATCATGTTCACCAATCTCTGGTATGTTGCACCTGCATTCTTCAAACCAAAAGGCATAACAGTATAACAATAAATCCCTGTTGGTGTCATGAAGGCAGTATCCTCCTGATCAGAGGGTTCCATTTGGATTTGCTGAAATCCTGAGGATGCATCCATCAAGGTTAGCATCTCATGGCCGGCAGTAGCATCCACCATTGCATCAATATGAGGAAGAGGAAATGGGTCTTTGGGACAAGCTTTATTCAAGTCTGTGTAATCTACACAAACTCTCCATTTCCCATTTTTCTTCTGTACCACGACTACATTTGCCCGCCATCTTGGAAACTTGACTTCTCTGATCATTTTAGATTTCAATAGCCTTTCTACTTCTTCCTGAATAATTGTATTTTGTTCAGGAGCAAACTTCCTTCTCTTTTGCTGGACAGGCTTGAAAGATCTGTCAATTCCAAGCTTGTGAGTTATAATATCCTTAGAAATACATGTCATATCCTCGTGTTTCCATGCGAACGACGACATCCTGCATTTTAGAAAATTAGTCAATTGATTTTCAATATCCTGAGGGATATTGGTTCCTACGAGCACCGAGATATCCGGATTATCCTGATCCAGGATAATTTTCTTTACATCCTGCTCCGAAGCCTCCATGATATCCTGAGCCCGCATCTTTAATTGCTATGCTGCATTGGGCTTGGTTGAGGATTTCATTGCGGATGAGTAACATTCCTTCGCCTCCTGCTGATCACTATCAACCTTGACAACCCCTCAAGGGGGAGGGATCTTGATGCACTGATGATAAGTCGATGGCACAGCCTTCATATCATGGATCCATGGCCTGCCTAGTATGATGTTATAGCAGGATAGGGAGTCCATCACACAGAAACGTTGCATTGAGTTGACCCCTTCGACATATACTGGTAATTTTATCTCTCCCACAGTGTTCCTGGCCTCTCCACTGAACCCAACATGCACTGTGGATTTTGAAGTAATATCCATTGGAGATACATTCATTCTTTTCAGAGTTTCTAGTTGGATTATATTGATGGAGCTGCCATTATCCACTAATATCCTGCGTACAAAATGGTTAGCAACATATAACGTTATTACTAGAGCATCATGGTGAGGATCCTGGACAGTATCCCTGTCATCACTGTCGAAAGTGATCACTTTATCAGTTGTGAGGGTAGTCATCCTAGTTGGTTTATCTCCCCTTTCGGCCTGAGCCTCCTTTGCATGTCTCTTGGCCGTGGAATACGAAGTCCCACAAATGTCGGATCCTCCTGAAATAAAGTTGATTATCTTGGCATCCGCAGGAGGTATCCTTCTCAGTATCCTGACCCTTATTCTTCTTTCTTCCTAGGAGATCCTTCAGATATCCCTTGCTTAGAAGATAACTTATTTCCTTTCTTAGAGCAATGCAATCCTCAGTTACATGTCCGAAATCGTCATGGAAGGCACACCACTTGGATTTATCCTTCCAATCAGCTTTTTGTTGATTCTTTCGAGGCCACCTAGCTTTGTCTCCTAAACCCTGCATAGCATACATTAACTCAGGTATGTTAACAGAAAAGCAATATTCAGATAATTCAGGATATTCTTCGGGATCCTCGTCTTCAACAGCATTCACTTTCTTGTTGTCATTTCTGCCATACGGCTTAGAGCGGTATGGTTTGTACGAGGATTCTGATTTCCTATTGGTTGACTCATAGGTTGTGGACGAATTCATCCTTTCTTGCATCTTTTTATCATCCTCCAGGTGAATGTATCTCAAGGCCCTGTTACGAGCTTCGTCGAGATTCCTGCAGGGATTCATTACAAGATCCTGATAAACTGAGAATCTTTTTTTAACCCCATTTTAAAAGCCTGCATAGCTGTTGCAATATCAAGATGTGGGATATCCAAGGATTCCCGACTAAACTTGTTCACATAATCCCTCAAGGATTCCTGAGGCCCTTGAGTTATCCTGTAAAGATCACTGGTTAGTTTTTCAAAACTTCGGCTGCAAGAAAACTGACTATTAAATAAATTAACCAAATGAGCAAATGAAGTAATTGAGTGAGGAGGAACATTTAACAGCCATTTTAAGGCTGATCCTGTCAAGGTAGAACCAAAACCCTTGCACAGGAATGCTTCCTTGAGCTCCAGAGGGATAGGGTTAATCTCCATTCTTTCTCTATACTGGGCAATATGCTCTTCAGGATCCGTAGTCCCATAATACAGTTTCATGTTGGGGGTTTGAAATCTCTTTGGGATTTCAGCATCACAAATAAGATATGCAAAGCGGGATATCCTGTGGTTGTCTTGGGACACTTCCGGAATTGGCTGGAGCACTCCAGGTACACTGGATATCATGTCCTTCAATTTCTGAAGCTCCCTAGTAAATGTTGATGTCATACCTGCATCCTGCAAAGATCCATTATTGTTAGCAGTAAGAATATTATTATTTGACACGTTACCGGTCTGAGGATTCTGGCCATATCCTGAAGCATATCCTGAGCTCCTCACAGTTGACATCTTGACCGAGGAGGGTATCTCAGGAGTATGATTCTGAGAATGGCTTGGCACGATATTCCCCCGGTTATCCTCAGTGTAAACTGCAGAATTGAAGTTCAAAGCCCTAGGTTGCAAAGGAGTGACAGTTTCTTCAGCAGGCCTACTTGGGCCGGATTTCAAGAGTTGTATCTCTCTCATCAGCATATGATTAGTTTCCTGCTGCTGCCTCATCTGTTCCTGTACACTACCAAACAAATTTAGAATTTCGTCATTAGAAGCCAAAACAGGACCAGATCCCTAGGCACTGGGAGCGGGGATAACATCCCGAGCCACATGACTCTCAGTTCCCTGTGAAGAAGCTTGCATTCTTGGAGGAGGAGGTGGAAGCACCGAACCAATTGTAGCAGAGGTTGTAGCAGACATGGTAGAAGAGCTCATGTTTGATCTCGAGGCCATTGAAAACAATGTAGCAAAAAGTTTTGACAATAGAAAACCGAGTAATGATTTTACTAAAGTTTTTAGTAAAAATAGCACCACTTGCCCCACGGTGGGCGCCAAATTGTTTTGGTCAAAAATTACCAAAGCAATTAAGTGATCAAATTAGTTAAGTGAGGTAGTGTGCTAGAAATATGTGTTGAAAATATGTTGATTAAGTTTTTTGTAAAAACAGTTTTCAGGATACGGCTCAGGATATAGAGCTATATCTACGATCAAACTATGAGCAAAAAGTAAAAGGGGGTGACACGAGATGTACGAGGAAAGCCCTTGATCAATCTAGATCGCCGGCACAAAACCTCGGGAGCTGACAATCGCAGCTACCTAGTTCTTCTATTACTTCGAATATCAGGATACAGTGCAGGATGTGATGCGGATCAACTTGGTGTTACAATGTAATTTGAGTACAAGTGTTTGTGTGTAGTGGTTGCTAGTAGCTAGAGAGTAAAGTGTGCGAATGAAAAAGTGAGTGACTTAACTTGATCCGATCCATCTATTTATAGTAAAAGAAATTTAACAAACTACCCTATTAAACCGGGATTCGGCGGATATTCCCCATACGAACGTTGTAGACCTGGTCTTTCGGGTTCAACGTCTCTCATATAACTGGTTTGCCCGAGTCTTAAGGAGAAGAGGTCCACTTGACCGTTAGTAACCCACAGCTTCTAACCTGCACGTGGTTAATTTAGTTAATACCAGGATATCGCACAAGGATGTTACCAATATCCTGATCCGGTATCCTGATCACAAGTAAACAACCAAAAGCAGAATATTAGTCAGGATATATATATGCTTAGAAAATGACCCATAACATAACCCAAAGTGGATTTCTTGTCATATTTGCATTTGGCAAAGTCAGAATCAGAATAGCCTACCACTTCTAAATGATCACTTCTTCTATAAGTCAGTTTATAGTCTTTCATCCCCCTTGCAGATATCGAAGTACCTTCTTAGCTGCTTTCCAGTGATCTAGGCCAGGATTAGTTTGATAACAGCCTAGCATTCCAGCAATATAACTGATATCTGGGCGAGTACAGACTTGAGCATACATCAGGCTCCCGACTACTAACGCGTAAGGTATCTGTCTCATTTGCTCCTTTTCAACCTCTGTTGCCGGACACTGAAATGAACCGAAAACGTTTCCCTTAACTACTGGAGCGACTGAGGGTTTGCACTGTTGCATGTTGTAACGTGTAAGGACACGGTCTATATAAGCCTTTTGAGACAATCCTAAGATCCCTTTGTGTCTATCTCGATGAATTTCGATGCCAATGACGTAAGAAGCATCTCCGAGATCCTTCATGTGAAAGTTATGCGAGAGTAACCGCTTCGACTCATGCAACATGTCTAAACTATTACTTGCCAATAGAATATTATCTACGTAAAGGACAAGTATAGTAAAGTTGCTCTCACTCATCTTGAGGTTGGTGGATTAATCCACTTGATTCTTTACAAAACCTTGTTTCTTCATGACCTCATAAAACTTAAGATACCATTGACGTATGCTTGTTTTAACCCGTAAATGGATTTCTTCAACTTACAGACTAGATGCTCTTGACCTTCAGGTTTAAAGCTTTCAGGTTGTTTCATGTAAACATCTTCGTCTAAGTTTCCGTTAAGGAATGTGGTTTTAACATCCATCTGATGCAGCTCTAAATCAAAATGAGTTACTAGGGCCATAACGATCCTTAATGAATCTTTACGAGAGACAGGAGAAAACGACTCTTGATAATCAATTCCCTCTTTCTGAGTGTAGCCCTTTGAAACCAATCTCGCTTTGTAGCATTCAACGTTCCCATTCAGATCTAGTTTTGTTTTGAATACCCATTTACATCCTACGGGTTTGACACCGTTGGGTAATTCTACCAAATCCCAAACGTCATTTTTCTTCATGGATTCAAGCTCATCAATCATTGCTTTATTCAATTCAGAAGACTGATCACTGCTAATGCCTTCATTATAAGAGATATGATCATTGAGTTTTCCGGCATCCATTTCAGTCAGGTAGGTAACCTAATCATCCCAATTAGTAGGCCTTCTTGGCCTAGATGACCTCCTGGGTTGATTATCGGGTTCATCGTTGTCTTGGTTTTGAGTGTTTGATGTGCCTTCATTATGAGGTATAATGGGTTCTATATGTGGAGGTAAATTTGGAGTTGGTGCAGTAGCTTCAGGTATAGTTGTCGCATTGGGTATAAGAGGAGTAAACGGAGTAATGGTAAGCGATGAGTCTCCCCCCCTCTCGCGTCTTGTACTTCTTGCAATTCTTCGTAAGGGTTGGTACTACTCCCACTGGCCTTGAAATCCTCCAGGAACGCAGCATGCTTGGTTTCAACAATATGGATGACGTGGGAAGGACAACAGAAATGATAACCCTTTGAGTGATTAGGATACCCGATAAAGAAACATGTAACTGTTTTAGGTTTAATTTTCCTTAGGAAAGGATTGTAAAGTTTTGCTTCAGCAATGCAGCCCCATACTTTCATATATTTAAGACTCGGTTTCCTTCTTGTCCAAAGCTCATAAGGAGTTTTAGGGACAAACTTAGAAGGAACTCTATTGAGTATATGAATAGTTGCTTTTAATACTTCAGTCCAGAGGAATAATGGTAAATTAGTGTTGGCTAACATACTACGCACCGTGTTCATAAGGGTACTAGGGCCATAATGATCCTTAATGAATCTTTACGAGAGACAGGAGAAAACGACTCTTGATAATCAATTCCCTCTTTCTGAGTGTAGCCCTTTGCAACCAATCTCGCTTTGTAGCATTCAACGTTCCCATTCAGATCTAGTTTTGTTTTGAATACCCATTTACATCCTACGGGTTTGACACCGTTGGGTAATTCTACCAAATCCCAAACGTCATTTTTCTTCATGGATTCAAGCTCATCAATCATTGCTTTATTCAATTAAGAAGACTGGTCACTGCTAATGCCTTCATTATAAGAGATATGATCATTGAGTTTTCCGGCATCCATTTCAGTCAGGTAGGTAACCTAATCATCCCAATTAGTAGGCCTTCTTGGCCTAGATGACCTCCTGGGTTGATTATCGGGTTCAGCGCTGTCTTGGTTTTGAGTGTTTGATGTGCCTTCCTTATGAGGTATAATGGGTTCTATATGTGGAGGTGAATTTGGAGTTGGTGCAGTAGCTTCAGGTATAGTTGTCGCATTGGGTATAAGAGGAGTAAACAGAGTAATGGTAAGCGATGAGTCTCCCCCCCCCCCCTCTCGCGTCTTGTACTTCTTGCAATTCTTCGTAAGGGTTGGTACTACTCCCACTGGCCTTGAAATCCTCCAGGAACGCAGCATGCTTGGTTTCAACAATATGGATGACGTGGGAAGGACAACAGAAATGATAACCCTTTGAGTGATTAGGATACCCGATAAAGAAACATGTAACTATTTTAGGTTCAATTTTCCTTAGGAAAGGATTGTAAAGTTTTGCTTCAGCAATGCAGCCCCATACTTTCATATATTTAAGACTCGGTTTCCTTCTTGTCCAAAGCTCATAAGGAGTTTTAGGGACAAACTTAGAAGGAGCTCTATTGAGTATATGAATAGTTTCTTTTAATGCTTCAGTCCAGAGGAATAATGGTAAATAGTGTTGGCTAACATACTACGCACCGTGTTCATAAGGGTACAGTTTCTTCGTATAGCAACACCGTTCTGCTGAGGTGTACTAGGCATGGTATATTGGTTTATAATCCCCTAGCCCTTACAAAACTCATAAAATGGACCAGGATCTTAACCCACATCAGTATGTCTTCCATAATATTCACCGCCTCTATCTGATCTCACAACTTTAATTTGACGATCTAGTTGTTTTTCAACTTCAGCTTTATAATCTTTAAAAGTTGTAAGAGATTCAAATTTTTCCTTAATGAGATACATGTAACGAGAATAATCATCAATGATAGTAATAAATGAAGTATGTCCAGTGATGCCAACGATTTGGTAGGGACCACTAATGTCAGTGTGAATGAGTTCTAATAAATTAGAGCTCCTAGTGGCACCTTTCTTATTCACTAATGTCATTTTACCTTTAAGACATTTGACACATGTTCCAAAATCAGTGAAATCGAGAGGAGGTAAGACTTCATCCTTTACGAGACGATTTAACCGTTCTCTTGAGATGTGGACTAAACGTTGATGCCACAACATGGATGAAGTCTCTAAGTCTCGTTTCTATTTCATCTTTATGAGTGATTCATTAATATTATATTGTTAGGGGAGGATTTTCTAAATCCTAAGGATCACGGATCCTCAAGAGCTGCCGGGATCATGGATCCTCAATTCTGTTTGAATTAAGGATCCTCAGCAGGTGTTGCAGGATCAGCATTCAGGATCACTGTTGTTATCCTACTACTAACAATTGTCTTCCTTGTACGTAAGCTTGTTTTGCAGGAACAAGAGCATGGACCAAGTCTCACCAAAATTCCTGGAGTATATTCCCTCAATATTCCGCACGTGCTTGACCATTGTGAACGTTATGGAGATCGTGGGGAGAGTGCACAAATTGCGGATAGTTAGTTAGTTTGGTGATTTTCTAATTTAAAATGAGGATAACAAGCTTGAGTTAGAACACTTAGCAAATTTAGCAAGTACACACACACTCGTAACAGCTCTCAATCAGCTCTCAAGCAATACTTGGCGATTTCATACATTTTTGCACATTACACACTAGTGATCCTTGTAACAAGCTTGTTATCATCCCGAGTTGTAAACTTCTTTTGATTAATCTTAGTTGGTGATCGGTAGTTTCCATCACCCGAGGTTTTTTATGCCGGAGATCAACTCTTGATCAAGGGCTTTTTTCCTCGTATAAATCCTTGTGTCACTTGTTCATTACATTTCTGAGTGATCCTTAATATTGTTCATTGATTCAAGCATCACACCTCACAACAAAAGATTTGGTTGCATTATCTTTGCATGATTTTAGACCAAAACAGTTTGGCGCCCACCGTGGGGCAATTGATGCTTCATTCCTAAGAAATTCTTGTTCGTGTGATCATTTCGGTTCATTACAACCAAGCAGATGGCTTCTTCAGCAAAGAACACATCAAGCTCTATGCCGGCAATCAGTTCTTCACAGGGCGTTCCACCTTTGCCTCCACCACCTTTTGGATCCCAGAAGAATGCTGAAAATGCTGCGAGGAAACAAAGCCCAATTTTTCCAAAACCACCAACTTCTTCTGTTTCCATTAATCCTACTAATAGTGATCTTTTTACTTTGATTTTGCACATAAATACAAGAAAAGGAACAAGACGTGGCATGCCCGACCCCACGACAGCATCTTCCCAAGCAAAACAAGAGATCAGAGGCCTGAACACGCCCCGTGCTCAGCCAACACGGGGGCGTGCCCAAGTGTCAGCAGAAAAGACAAAGTGGTAGAAGCTTCTATTGCCCACCACGGGGACGTGCTCAGCGGACACGGGGCCGTGGTCAACTATAAGATTCGCACAATCCAGGCAAATCTTCATAGTACAAAGATTCTTCTGCACACGGGGTCGTGCTCAGTGGACACGGGGGCATGGTCAACTAATAAGACAAAGCTGCATTTAATGAAGAAAGAGAGGATGTGGACACGGGGCCGTGCCCGAGCTTCTGTTCAGCCTATAAATAGAAGTGCTTGGCTCAAGCTCAAACCATCCCTTGGCACACCACCTCTCTCACACTTCACCCACCACCACCATAACACCATCATCCACCACCATCATCCATTGTCCATCGTAGAGTGTGTGAGTCGTCTCGGGATCCAAGATTGATCGTAAGAGTTCTTGACAATCAAGGCCATGTTTGCCTAAGTCTCTTACATCACTTGGTGAAGACGAAGTGTCTAGTATAATACTTTTTATTTCTAATATTTTGCACTTTTTATTTGGTTTTGTATTAATGACTTTAATAACTAGTTGCTTATGTTGAAGGTGATCTTTCCTTATCGTTTGTCCGTGGTGTCTTGAAATTATTTTACTGTCTATATAAAATAAAAGATTTTCACCATTCATATCTCCACGGTCTATATGGAGGTATGTTGGCTACCTGGTCGGGGGTTAAGGGAACGGTTTGGTAAAGGTCTTGCCATTGTTCAGCGTTTAGAGGTCCTACAATGGACCTGGGTCAAATTTAGTAGGACCTCCTTTAATACTTCACGGTATTGGATGGCGGGGGTCCAAACTCTTTGATCCCCTCATAAGTTAACTACTATTAATACTATAACCCGGCTATTTAGGACTGTATCCCTGCTGACTCAGACTACTTAGTCGAGGGTAACGTCACCTCCAAAAGAGGGGCCTACCATAATATTGCATTAATAACTTAATTAATTATCTTCCAATAATCCACCCTTTTAGGATTGTATCCTTGCTGACTCAAACTACTGGGGTGAGGGTAACGTCACCTTCAAAAGAGGGGCCTACTACAATAACTAAGATAATCTCTTAATTATGTGCAAAAGTGCGGAAATAATCAAAGGTTACACTATATACGAGTCGGAACCAAGTGATTCATCTTGTCTATCTGTTTTTATTTTTATTTTCAGCATTTTAGTTAGTTTTTATTTTTCTTAGTTTAAAACATTTTTCTAAACTTTTTATTTTGATTAGACGTTGAGGATCAACCGGTATTAAAAGCTCTTGTGTCCTTGGACGACCTCGGTATCTTGCCAACACTATACTACGCTCACGATGGGTGCACTTGCCCATATGTGTGTTTAGTGTTAGTAAAATATCGTGTTTTATAAATTTAAAACTTGGCTAAAAATAAGTGTTAAAGAGGCTTAAAATATACACCTAATATATATAACACTTCACACGCATCACTTGAATCAATGAACAATATTAAGGATCACTCAGAAATGTAATGAACAAGTGACACAAGGATTTATACGAGGAAAAAGCCCTTGATCAAGAGTTGATCTCCGGCATAAAAAACCTCGGGTGATGGAAACTACCGATCACCAACTAAGATTAATCAAAACAAGTTTACAACTCGGGATGATAACAAGCTTGTTACAAGGATCACTAGTGTGTAATGTGCAAAAAATGTATGAAATCGCCAAGTATTGCTTGAGAGCTGATTGAGAGCTGTTACGAGTGTGTGTGTATTTGCTAAATTTGCTAAGTGTTCTAACTCAAGCTTGTTATCCCCATTTTAAATTAGAAAATCACCAAACTAACTAACTATCCGCCATTTGTGCACTCTCCCCACGATCTCCATAACGTTCACAATGGTCAAGCACGTGCGGAATATTGAGGGAATATACTCCAGGAATTTCGGTGAGACTTGGTCCATGCTCTCGTTCCTGGAAAACAAGCTTACGTACAAGGAAGACAATTGTTAGTAGTAGGATAACAACAGTGATCCTGAATGCTGATCCTGCAGCACCTGCTGAGGATCCTTAATTCAAACAGAATTGAGGATCCATGATCCCGGCAGCTCTTGAGGATCCGTGATCCTTAGGATTTAGAAAATCCTCCCCTAACAATTGCCCCCAAAATATAAGCAGTAAATTGTAATTTAACGAGTTATATTTTCTTGATCTTATCCATAACAAACTAACGGATATATAGCCGTTAGGATCGAACTATCCGTTGCAGATCCTACGTCACTTGAAGTGACATTCCTGCAGAATCATCATTATAAATTCATGTTAGAGATAAGGGTTAGGAAGCATTTAAATTCGTGTGTTTCATCCTTTAAATCCTCATTCGAAGATTAAGCAGGTACTTCTCTTTCCTTTCTCTTTTTTCATTCTTGCTCTGTTCTTCTCCGAAACCTTCAAATCACGATGAAGTTACGATCATCCCCTACCAAGGATCACCAAAAGGACAGTTCTTTAAAAAGCCAAGGGATTATCAAAGATTCTCCGAAGGAACGTTGCTGCTTCACTGATCCTGAGATCGACAGGATTCGCCATTGCTTTCCGCCAAAAACTGTTTTTAAACCTTTTGACCCCACCGTCTTGAGTGACTTCATCTCTGAAACCTGGGTGGCTTTTCCAGTTACCCCGTTTCTGATAGGATACTCGTATCCTTTTCCTGATTTTACCCAATCTTTCTTCTCCCTTACCGGCATCTCCTATATCCAGGCAATGCCAATGATGTGGAGGGTTTTGTATACCCTAGAAAGGATCATTGAGCAGGAGGATATAGGGTTAGGAATGTCTGAACTTGCTGAAATATACAACCTTGTGAGCCATGGTTCACACCTCTTTCTATTCAAACACAAACCCGGCGAAGAACACCCTATCCTCAAGACCACCAAGAACGACACCAACTGGAAGAAACGTTTTTTCTTCGTTAGGAGGGATTCTATTGCGGATGGGAAGGATCTCCCCAGAAAATGGGCCACCCATGGTAGGATAGAGGATCCTTATAGAAGGATCATAGGATAACCCTGTTTTTGTGAGGATAACTGATCTCCTTTTGTTATTTTGCAGCTATCTCTGTCTCTCATTTCATTCCATCACCTGAAACAAAAGAAAGGCTTGCTGTTTCCGGAGTCTTGATCCTGCAGTAAGATCATTCCGAGCAAACAACAAGGATTCTCAAGAAGTATCCTCAGGCTCAGTCACAATGTCAAGTAAGTATCCATGTTTATATGTTATTAAATGTAAAATTGAAACAAGAATACTTATCTGTTACTTTGGCTTGACAGGCGCTGGAAAATCCTCCAAATCAGCCACCCGCTTCAGTGTTAGTGATCTCAGCGTTGTGACTCCTCATTCCGGTAGAAAGAAAGCTGCTGCTAGCCCAAGTGTCGTAGTCCCCAAGCCTGTCACCTCCAAGGGAAAGAAGAGGAAGGCCACTGAAGCTGAAAATCTTGAAGGCCTGCCCCTCATCCGTCACCAATTCGAAGAATACTTTGCCGAGGTAAGGATCACTGATTCTGATTGATGATCCTGCCTGCTTGAGGATTAAGGATCCTGAACTTTGCCTTGTCTTTTTTGCAGAAATTCGCCGAGATCCAGATGCTCTTGGATGCTTATACTGAAGAAGCTGATCAGAAGCTCTTGGAGTTCCAAAAAATCTTCCTGGCCAAGGATCAAACCATCTCCTCCCTTGAGAAAGACCTCAATCTGGCAAAGCAGCAGGTGGTCATGGCCCAAATAAATGCTGATCATGAGAAGCATGAGCTGCTGGAGGATGCTAAAGTCTCTGCTGCCATCGCCATGTATAAGATCAAGCTGCAAATAGCCCAGGAGGCTGAGGATCCTGACTTCGACAGGACCACTTGGGACAAGGAGGGATGGAAGGCGAAGCTGGCCGAGCTAGAGGATGATGAGGAGGAGGCTAGTGAGGTCTGGGCGATTGTGGCAAGTGGAAGCGGGAAGGATCAAGCTGGTGGTGATGCTGGTGGTGATGCAGCCAAGGTGTAAGCTGCAGAAATGGGCGATGATGGATATTTCTAGACGCGGCCGGAGCCCATTTTTTAGGATTTGGTAGTGGTTTTTTGGTTATGGTGTTTTTCATGAACAATTGTTGGTCTGTAATAACTAAACAATAGCTATTAGGGTTAAGGATCATGGATCCTTTGAACAATAGGTAGGATTATAGGTGGTGGAGGGATCCTCTGTTTGGGGGATGAAACCACTTGTTATCCGGCCATCTTTTGTTTCCTGCACTTTCAAGACCCGTTAACAATGGACACCCTTTGCCAACCCAAGTGGACGGGCCACGTATTGCTGGTAGAAACTTGGGTTGACAATTTTGACAACCTTAAAAGGGTTTAGCTTTGTGAATAAATAAAACTTTAACTTTTTGGCTATTTCCCGTGTTGTTATCCTTGTGAATTCTTTATTTTTCAACTGTAGTTATATACTTTGTTTGAATTCATCAAGTTTAATAAATCATGTTTAAAAATTTTAGGATATGATCAAGGATCAAATATCCTATAGTCGATAAACTCAGGAAAGTTATGCAACTTAAGGATCATTAGTTCTGTTGTCAAAGGATAAGGGTCACTTATACAAAAAAAAAAAGAATAAAATCAGAGTGATCAAGGATCATACCTGAGAACCCAAGTTAGGATCCTAACCCCTTAACATTTATAATCAGGATAACCAAAAGACAAACCTTAGTAGAAGGTAAGGATCAAGGATCCTTGGTCGTTTAGCTTCAAAAACCTGAAATAGAATATAACTCGGGACTAAGCCAATATAAGATAAAAGTTAGTAACTGGGGACAACCCCAACAATTCTGGGGACAAGCGCAAAGGATAACTGGGGACAAGCCCAAAGGATAACTGGGGACAAGCCCAAAGGATCTTGTGTAAACTGGAGTATGACCCTCACTGGCGACTATCCAAACTTAGTGACATGAAAATGCCAAAACCGTAGCTAACGTGAAAATGTTAGAAACCTTAGGAACGGATGTATGGTACGTCTACCATTATACGTAGGATCTCGGATACTGCCAGTACAATGAAATTGTCAGCCCCTAAAGCGAGTACTGGTCCCATTGCCATGAACTGTACCAGGATCATCGTGCGCTACTGGCGAAACTGGGGACAGGCCCAAACTGGGGACAGGCCCAAACTGGGGACAGGCCCAAACTGGGGACAAGCCCAAATAACTGGGGTCAAGCCCAAATAACTGAATACTTCTGTGGATACTCGATCCTTCGTTAAGGATACCTAAATCTTCTGCAAAACTCAGAATCAAGTGAAAGGAGGATAAAGGATCCAGGATCCTTATCCTTGTATATAGGATAATTAAAGAATGAAATAGCTTGAGATTAGATCATTACCAAAATGAGGATCCTCTGTCCTGTAAGGATCCTTCAAGGATACTTGTCAGGTAAGGATCATGGATCCTTATCACATGAAGTATTTCTTTAAGTGGACAACATTCCAAGCTCTTGGTAGCAAATCACCTTCCATTGTTAGCAATCGATATGCCCCCTTTACTGCTTCAGCTTCAATCAAATAGGGGCCTTCCCACTTTGGTGCTAACTTTCCATCAGCAGGATTGGTGGTATTCTGAAATGCTTTCCTTAACACCATATCACCAACTTGGAATTTCCTGATCCTGACATTTTTGTTGTAGGCTCCAGCCATCCTCTGTTGATACTAGCCATTATTATCCTTGCCAAATCCCTGAGTTCTTCTATAGTATCTAAGTCTTGAACCAAGCTTTCAGCATTTCCTTCAGGATCACGGATGCTTGTTCTTGCAGTAGGAACCACCATCTCTGTAGGGATCACTGATTCTGCTCCAAATACCAAGGAGAATGGAGTTTGGCCAGTAGCATTCTTGGGAGTTGTCCTATCAGCCCATAATACATAAGGTAGTTCTTCTGCCCATTTTCCTTTCTTGGATCCATGCTTTTTCTTCAAATTGTTGATGATGATCTTGTTGGATGATTCTGCCTGGCCATTAGCTTGTGGGTGGACTGGTGTTGATGTTATCATCTTAATCCCCCAGCTGTCACAAAAGTTAGTAGTTCTACTCCCAATAAATTGGGATCCATTATCACAAAAAATTTCAGAAGGGATACCAAATCTAGTAATAATATTTCTTTTGATAAAGGATATCACTTCTTTTTCTCTGACTTGAGCAAAGGCTTCAGCCTCTATCCACTTGGAGAAGTAATCAGTCATAGCAAGCATGAATACTTTTCCACCATGTGCCTTGGGAAGTTTACCCACTATATCCATCCCCCATCTCATGAATGGCCAGGAAGGGGGTATAGGATGCAAGAGCTCTGCTGGTTGGTGAAGGATGTTACTATGTCTCTGACAAGGATCACACTTCTTAGTATAATTCACAGCATCCTTCTTCATAGTAGGCCAATAGTATCCTGTCCTCAGGATCCTTGAGAATAATGCCCTGCCCCCAGTGTGGTTTCCACAATCTCCATCATGAAAATCCTTTAGAACTTCTTGGATTTCAGGATCCTCAATGCATCTTAGATATGGTCCTGCAAGAGATCGCTTATATAATATGTTATTCATTATTGTAAATTGAGATACCTTGATTTTGAAAGCCCTAGGGTTTTCTCCTGTAGGAATCTCTCCATGTTGGATATATCTTTTGATTGGGAGGATCCATGATCCTGATTGAGATTGTGTATCATCACTAGGGAGGATTGCAGAATCTTCTCCTATCTCCATGGCTACATGATCCTCAATTGCGGGGGTTAGGATGTGGATAATAGGGATCCTGACATCCTCTGGGATCTTCAAGGATGATCCTAGATTGGCCAATGCATCAGCCTCTGCGTTCTCTTCCCTTGGTACCTGTGTTAAACTAAAAGAAACAAAAGAGAGTGCCAATTCTTTGACTATATCTAAATATTTGATTAGCTTTTCACCTTTAACAGCATAGGATCCATTAAAGTGATTAGTAATTAACAATGAATCTACATGTACCTCAAGATACCTGATCCTCATATGCTTGGCAATTTGCAAACCAGCTATCAAGGGTTCATATTCAGCCTCATTATTAGTAGTTTGAAACTCACAAGCTATGGAGTGGGGTATTATGTCCCCCTGTGGCGATTTTTGTAGTATTCCAAGTCCTGTTCCTTTGACATTGGAGGCTCCATCAGTGAAAAGTATCCAAGGATCCTTAGTTTCTTCTAGCTGTTGGACTTCTAACTCAGCTTCCTTTTGCAAGTCACTACTAAAATCTGCCACAAAGTCAGCTAAGGCTTGGGATTTGATGGCAGTCATTGGTTCATATCTTATATCATAAGCACTAAGCTTCACTGCCCACTTAGCCATCCTTCCTGACATTTCAGGTTTCCTGAGAACATTCTTAATTGGAAAATTAGTCTTAACAATAATGACATGAGTTTCAAAATAATATCTTAATTTAATAGATGCCATAATTAATGCGAGGATAAGTTTTTCTAAATGTGGATACCTGGATTCAGCATCAAGCAAACTCTTACTTACATAATAGACATGATGTTGTGTACCTTCGTGATCCTTAACAAGGACCGCACTTACTGCTTTAGAGGATACCGCCAAATACAAGGATAATATATCCCTTTTTCTGGTTTCATTAAGGCAGGGGCTGAGGATAGGTAATCCTTAAGAGATTTGAGGGCATTTTCATGCTTTTCAGTCCACTCAAATTTCTTGTTCTTCCTCAAAATGTCATAGAATTCCTTGCATTTTTCTGAGGATTTGGATATGAACCTGTTCAATGCTGGGATCCTGCCTGTCAATCTTTGCACATCCTTGGCATTGGCAGGAGATTTGATATTTACAATAGCCTTAATTTGCTCTGGATTTGCTTCAATGCCTCTTGTTGTCACCATATAGCTGTTTTGGTCAGAAATCAAGCAATGACAATGCAACCAAACTTTCTGTTGTGGGATATGATGCTTGGATTGATGAACAACAATAAGGATCACTATGAAATGTAATGAACAAGTGACACGAAGATTTATACGAGGAAAAAGCCCTTGATCAATGAATGATCTCCGGCATAAAAAACCTCGGGTGATGGAAACTACCGATCACCAACTCAAATTAAACAAGAAATGTGTTACAACTTCGGATGATAGCGAGCTAAGTACAAGGATCACTATAGTGTTTTGTGTGTAAAGGTATGTAATCGCCAAGTGAGTTAGCGAGAGCTGGTGAGAGCAGTTGTACGAGTGTGTGTGTGTTAGCCAAAAATAGCCAAGTGTTTTCTAATTAGCTCGCTACCCCTTTAAAAATAGAAAATATCTACTCTAACTAACATTCCGCAAATGGTGCAAGTCTTCCACGACTCCATAACGTCCATTTTCAGCCAAGCATGTGCGGAATACTTCAAGGAATATACTCCAGGAATATCGCCAAGACCAAGTCCAAATTGATACTCCTGCAAAACAATTTCGAATTCAAAGTAGACAACCGTTAGTACAAGGATCCTTACGATGATCCATGATCCTGCAACACTTCTGAGGATCACTACTTCAGACAGAATTGAGGATCACTAAACCCAACAATAAATGAGGATCACTGATCATTTAGAAATCCACCCCTAACAATTGCCCCCAAAATATAAAGAGTAATTATGTAAATAAATGAGTTATATTTTGTTCTTATCCGCATTTAACCAACGGATAACTAGCCGTTATAATCGGACTAGCCGTTGCGAATCATGACGTCACTAAGGTGACTATCCTGCAGAATCATCATTATAAATAGGAGTTAGAGATAGAGATCAATCTGCATTTAAAATCAAGAGTAACTCCCTTTAAATTCATATCCGAAGACCAAGCAGGTATTTCTCTTCCTCTTCATTCTTTACGTTTTCTTTCTCTGCTCCTTCTTTCTTCACCTTCTTCAAGATGATGCTAAGATCCTCACCGACGAAGGATCATAAGAAGGACACCCCTCTCAAGAGCCAGGGGATCATCAAAGATTCAGCGAATGAGAGGTGCTGTTTCACTGATGCACAAATAGACAGAATCCGCCACTGTTTTCCGGCAAATACTGTTTTCAAACCATTTGACCCCACCGTTCTTAGTGACTACATTTTTGAAACTTGGGTAGCTTTCCCGGTCACACCGTTCACAATAGGATACTCATATCCTTTCCCTGAATTCACCCAGTCTTTCTTCTCCCTCACCGGCATCTCCTACATCCAGGCTATGCCAATGATCTGGAGGGTCTTATATACCCTTGAAAGGATCATTGAGCAAGAAGGAATTGACTTGGGAATGTCAGAATTAGCCGAGATATATGATCTCACAACCTTTGGATTCCACCGATATTTATTCAAGCGCAAACCCGGTGAAGAACATCCCATCTTTAAGGCCACTAAAATGATACCAACTGGAAACGGAGATTCTTCTTCGTCAGAAGGGATTCTATCCAGGATGGAAAAGATCTGCCAAGGAAGTGGAGCACCCATGGTAGGGTAGAGGATCCTTAAAGGATCACTGAGTAAGCTCATTTCTGATGATGACTACTAATATGCTTCTGTTTCTTTTGTACAGCTATCACATTCTCGCATATTATTCCTTCAGCTGCCACCAAGGGGAGACTTGCTGCTTTTAGAAAATTTGATCCTGCCACAAGATCATTCAAAACAAACACCCAGGATTCTCAAGAGGTATCCTCGGGTTCTGTTACTATGTCAAGTAAGTGTTTTGGTCAAAAAATCTGTTGAGGATATTGCAACCAAACTCTCTATAATGGGGGATGATGCTAATAATGTATGACAATCACAAGGATCACTTCAATGTAAATTGCACAAATGACACAAGGATTTATACGGGGAAAAAGCCCTTGATCAAGAGTTGATCTCCGGCACAAAAAACCCCGGGTGATGGAAACTACCGATCACCAAGCTCAAATAAATGAATAAATGTTTACAACTTCGGATAGTAACGAGCTAGGTACAAGGATCACTATCGTGAAATGTGTAAAAGTGAGTGAAAATGAATGTATGTTCGTCGAGAGCTTCAAGTGTGCGAGTATATGAGAGTGTGTAACTGAGAAATGACTAAGTGTTTTTCTACTAGCTCGTTACCCCTTTTAAAATAGAAATTAACTACTAAAACTAACTATCTGACTTTTGTGCCAAGCTTCCACGTTCTCCACAACGTCCATTTTTGGCCAAGCACGTGCGGGATAGTTTGGGAATATTCTCCAGGAATGTCGCCAAGACTAGGTCAAGCTTGTTACTCCTGCAAAGTAACACAAAACACAAATAAACAATCATCAGTATGAGGATCCTTAAAGTGATCCATGATCCTGATCCTGAAGCTCTTCTGAGGATCACTATCTGTCACAGAAGAAAGGATCATTAATTAGGATAACGTGTAAGGATCACTAATTGTTAGAAAATCCTCCCCTAACAATTGCCCCCAAAATATAAGGAGTAATTTGTAAAATAAGCGAGTTATATTTTCTTAATCTTATCCGCAACTAACTAACGGATATATAGCCGTTGATATCGAACTAGCCGTTGCAACCATGACGTCACAGAAGTGACAACCCTGCACGATCATGATTATAAATAGGAGATAGAGATAGGATCAAATGCATTTAAATCCGAAAGAAACTCCCTTTATATTCTCAGTCGAAGATCAATCAGGTATCTCTTTCTCCTCTTTCTCCCTCTCTTACTCTGTTTTTCTTTCTTTATCACCATCACTTTGAGAATGATGCTCCGGTCCTCCCCCGCCAAGGATCACCAGAAGGATAGTCCCTTGAAGAGTCAAAAGATCATCAAAGACTCCACAAATGAAAGGTGTTACTTTAATGATGCTCAGATAGACAAGATTCGTCGTTGCTTTCCGGCGAGTGCTTTTTTCAAACCCTTTGATCCTACTAATCTGAGCGACTATGTTTCAGAAACATGGGTTGCCTTTCCAGTTACTCCATTTGCCATAGGATACACCTATCCTTTCCCAGAATTTACACAATCCTTCTTTTCCCTTACCGGCATCTCTTACATCCAAGCCATGCCGATGATTTGGAGGGTTTTGTATACCCTGGAGAGGATCATCGAGCAGGAGGGCATTGATTTAGGCATGTCAGAGCTGACACAATTGTATGATCTTACCACCTTTGGATCCCATCGTTATTTGTTCAAACGAAAACCCGGCGGAGAACACCCTCTTCTTAAAGTTACCAAGAATGACACAAATTGGAAACGTCGCTTCTTCTTTGTCAGGAGGGATACCATTCCCAACGGAAAGCATTTACCAAGAATATGGTCCACCCATGGTAGGCCGGAGGATCCTGAGAAGGATCACCAGGTAGTCTTGTTTTTGTATAAGGATTACTGACCCCCTTTTTGTCTTGTGTTATGCAGCTATTTCTGTCTCACACATCATCACATCACCTGAAACCAAGGATAGGCTCGCTGCTTTTTGGAAGCTTGATCCTGAAACAAGGACATTCAAGATAGACACCCAAGACTCACAAGAAGTATCCTCAGGTTCCATTACCATGTCAAGTAAGTATCCTGCCTTTTACATAGTTTGAATATTAAAATAAATAAATAAATTGAAATAGGATAAAGATACTCATCTTGCTTTGAATGTGTAGGCGCTGGAAAATCTGCCAAGCCTGTATCCCAGTTCAACACGGTTGACCTTGATGTCGTACGATCCAGGAAGAAGAGATCCACTACTAGTCCTAGCATCTCCATTCCAAAGGCACCCACTAAAGGAAAGGGTGTCAAGAAGAGGAAAACTTCTGATGCTGAGGATCTTCAAGGCCTACCACTGATCCGCCACCAGTTCCTCGAATACTTCAACGATGTAAGGATCACCAACTCTGCCTAGGTATCCTGCTCGTATAAGGATCACCTGATCTTGAACTGCTTTATCCTTTTCTTTGCAGAAATTTGCTGAGATTGAAGATTACGTGGGGAATGTTGAGGAGCAGGACAAGAAGATCGCTGACCTCCAACAGGTTGCAGTGCTCAAGGACCTTGCAATTGCTGATCTTCAGAAGGAACTCCAAGATGCCAAGACCAAGACGGCTAAGCTTCTGATTGACCTTGACTATGAGAAGCATGATCTCATAGAAAACGCTAAGGTCTCTGCCGCCATCACGATGTATCAGACAAAATTGAAGATGGCCCAGGAAGCTCAAGATCCTAGTTTTGACAAAAGCAGCTGGGATGTTAAGGGCTGGAAGGCAAGGTTGGCTGATCTTGAGGATGATGAGGAGGAGGCTACTGAGGTCTTGGCGATTGAGGCAAGTGGCAGTGGAAAGGATCTGATAAAGGATACCGCAGCTGGAGGGGAAGAGGATGCAGCGAAGGCATAGGCTGCATGGATGGGCGATGAAGGACATTTCTAGACGTAGCCGGAGCCCATTTTTTAAGTTTGATAGTTTGTTTTGGTTATGGTGTTTTTTGCTGAACAATGATGGGTTGTACTTGAACAATAGGTTTTAGGATTAAGGATCATGTATGATCCTTTGGACAATAGGCAGGATTGCAATTGGTGGAGGGATCCTCTGTTTGGGGGATGAAGCCATTGTGATCCTGTCGCCTTTATATTCCTGCACTACTTTCAAACTTGTTATCATGGACACCCTTTACCTACCCCAGCGGACGGGCCACGTTTTGCTGGTAGATGCTCGGGGTAGGTAATTTTGACAACCTTTTAAGGGTTACTACTTTGTTAATAAATAAAATATTAACCTTTTGTCGCTTATCGTGTGTTGTTATCCTTGTGTTTCTTTGATTTTCCTTTGTTTTGATGCATATTCATTGAATAAATAATTTTGAATAAGTCAGATTGAAAATATTTAGGATATGATCCATGATCAAATATCCTTTAGTTAAAGAATCTCAAAAAGCAATATGTTTTAAGGATCACAAGTCTAGTTGTCAAACTTTAAGGGTTATTCAAATAAATAATGAATAGAATTAAAAATAGTTAAGGATCATACCTGAGGGTAAAAGTTAGGATCCTAACCATAATAAGGATAACTATAAGATAAACCTTAGAATAAAGTAAGGATCAAGGATCCCTAGTTGCCTATCTTCAAGAACCTGAAATAGAGCATAACTTGGGACTAAGCCAACATAAGAAAAGAGTTAGCAACTGGGGGCAAGCCCAAGGATAACTGGGGACAAGCCCAAGGATAACTGGGGATAAGCCCAAGGATAACTGGGGACAAGCCCAAGGATAACTGGGGACAAGCCCAAGGATCGTATGTAAACTGGAGTATGGCCCTAACTGGCGACTATCCAAACTTAGTGACATGAGAATGCCAAAACCTTAGCTAACGTGAAAACGTTAGAAACCTTAGCTAACGTGAAAAGTATGGTACGTCTACCATTATACGTAGGATCCTAGGCATAGCCAGTACAATGGAATTATCAGCCCCTAAAACGAGTACTGGTCCCACTGCCTTGAACTATACCAGGATCATCATGCGCTACAGGCGGAACTGGGGTCAAGCCCAAATAACTGGGGTTAAACCCAGGGAACGGATTGCTTCAGCGGATAACCAGTGTTATGCTAATGATACCTGAACTTTCAAAACTTAAACTCACGTGAGAGATGGATAAAGGATACATGATCCTTATCCTTATATGAGAAAATAAAGAAATGAAATAGTTCAAGTTTAGGATATTACCTAAGTAAGGATCACTGATACTTTGAGGATCCTTTAAGGATATCCCTATCGTGAGGATCATCTGTGCCATGAGGATCCTGCTCACATGAAATATTTCTTCAAGTGGACAGCATTCCAAGCTCTTGGTAACAAATCACCTTCCATGGTTAGCAATCTATATGCCCCTTTTCCTGCTTCAGCTTCAATCAAATAAGGGCCTTCCCATTTTGGAGCCAATTTTCCATCAGCAGGATTGGTGGTATTCTGAAATGCTTTCCTTAATACCATATCTCCAACTTGAAACCTCCTGATCCTGACATTTTTGTTGTAAGCACCAGCCATTCTTTGCTGATAACTGGCCATCCTTATCCTAGCCATATCCCTGATTTCTTCAATAGTATCCAGGTCTTGAGCCAAGTTCTCACCATTCTCCTCAGGATCACGAATACTTGTTCTTGCAGTTGGAACCACCATTTCTGTTGGGATCACTGATTCTGCCCCAAATACCAAAGAGAATGGCATTTGACCAGTAGCATTTTTAGGGGTTGTCCTATCAGCCCAAAGCACATAGGGTAGTTCTTCTGCCCATTTCCCTTTCTTGGATCCAAGCTTCTTCTTCAAATTGTTGATGATGATCTTGTTGGATGACTCTGCCTGACCATTAGCTTGTGGGTGGACTGGTGTTGATGTTATCATCTTAATCCCCCAGCTGTCACAAAAGTTAGTGGTTCTGCCCCCAATAAATTGGGAACCATTATCACATATAATCTCAGAAGGAATTCCAAATCTAGTTATAATATTTCTTTTAATGAAGGATATAACTTCCTTTTCTCTGACTTGGGCAAAAGCTTCAGCCTCTATCCACTTGGAGAAGTAATCAGTCATAGCAAGCATGAATACTTTTCCACCAGGTGCCTTAGGGAGCTTACCAACTATATCCATACCCCATCTCATAAATGGCCAAGAGGAGGATATAGGATGTAATAATTCAGCTGGTTGATAAAGGATATTGTTGTGTCTCTGACAAGGATCACATCTTTTAGCATACTCCACAGCATCTCTCTTCATGGTTGGCCAGTAGTATCCTGTCCTCAGGATCCTTGAGAATAATGCCCTGCCCCCAGTGTGGTTTCCACAATCTCCTTCATGGAAGTCTTTTAAAACTTCTTGGATTTCGGGATCCTCAATGCATCTCAAGTATGGTCCTGCAAGAGATCGTCTATACAACATATTATTTAAAATTGTGAATTGAGATACCTTAGATTTGAAAGCCCTAGGGTTTTCTCCTGTAGGAATCTCTCCATGTTGTAGGTATCTCATAATTGGTGAGATCCATGATCCTGATCCTGAATGGGATTGAGTATCCTCACAAGGGATAATCGCAGAATCATTTCCTATCTCCATAGCCGCATGATCCTCGATAGCCGGGGCCAGGATATGGATAATAGGGATCTTGATATCCTCCGGGATCTTCAAGGATGATCCTAAGTTAGCCAATGCATCAGCTTCTGTATTTTCTTCCCTTGGTACCTGCGTCAAACTAAAGGAAACAAAAGAGAGTGCCAAACTTTTGACTATCTCTAAATATTTGGTTAGCTTTTCACCTTTAACAGTGTAGGATCCATTAAAGTGGTTTGTGATTAACAATGAATCTACATGTACCTCAAGATACCTGATCCCCATATGTCTTGCAATTTGCAAACCAGCAATTAAGGCTTCATATTCAGCCTCATTGTTAGTGGTTTGGAACTCACAAGCTATAGAGTGGGGTATTATGTCCCCCTGTGGCGATTTTAGTAGTATTCCAAGCCCTGTGCCTTTGACATTCGAGGATCCATCAGTATAGAGTATCCAAAGATCCTTGGTCTCCTCTAGCTGCTGGACTTCTAACTCAGCCTCTTCTTGTAAATCACTACTGAAATCAGCCACAAAGTCAGCTAATGCTTGGGATTTGATGGCTGTCCTAGGCTCATATCTTATATCATATGCACTTAGCTTCACTGCCCACTTAGCCATCCTTCCTGACATCTCTGGTTTCCTGAGGACATTCTTAATTGGAAAATTAGTTTTAACAATGATAACATGAGTTTCAAAATAATGTCTTAATTTAGTAGATGCCATAATTAATGCAAGAATAAGTTTTTCAAGGTGTGAATACCTGGATTCGGCATCAAGTAAACTTTTACTTACATAATAGACAGGATGTTGTGTACCTTCATGATCCTTAACAAGGACCGCACTTACTGCTTTTGAGGATACTGCAAGATACAAGGATAGCACATCGCCTTTTTCTGGTTTCATCAAAGCCGGGGCTGAGGATAGGTAATCTTTGAGGGCTCTTAAAGCATTTTCATGCTTCTCAGTCCACTCAAATTTCTTGTTCTTCCTTAGGATATCATAGAATTCTTTGCACTTCTCTGAGGATTTGGATATAAATCTGTTCAAAGCTGCGATCCTGCCTGTTAGCCTTTGAACATCCTTAGCATTGGCCGGAGATTTGATGTTCACTATTGCTTTGATTTGTTCCGGGCTAGCTTCAATGCCTCTCTTTGTCACCATATATCCTAAGAATTTACCTGCTTTAACACCAAAGTGACATTTTGAAGGATTAAGTTTCATGTTATATTTGTCAAGGATATCGAATGCTTCCTCCAAGTCTCTTAGGTGATCCTCAGCTTTTAAGGATTTTACCACCATATCATCTATGTAAACCTCCATAGTTTGTCCAATCTGATCCTTGAACATCATATTCACCAGCCTTTGATATGTTGCACCTGCATTTCTTAATCCGAACGGCATAGCAATATAGCAGTATATACCAGTTGGAGTCATGAAGGTTGTATCCTCTTGGTCGGATGGTTCCATTTGGATTTGTTGAAATCCAGATGAAGCATCCATAAAAGTTAACAGTTCATGACCCGCAGTTGCATCCACCATGGAGTCAATGTGGGGTAAAGGGAAAGGATCCTTGGGACATGCCTTATTTAGATCGATAAAATCGACACATACCCTCCACTTTCCGTTTTTCTTTTGAACAACAACCACATTGGCCAACCATCTTGGATACTTGACCTCTCTAATCATACCTGCCCGAAGCAATTTCTCTACCTCTTCCTGAATAATGGCATTCCTTTCCGGTGCAAACTTTCTTCTCCTTTGATGGATTGGTTTGAAGGATCTGTCAATGCCGAGTTTGTGAGTGATTACATCTTTGGATATACCAGTCATGTCTTCGTGTTTCCATGCAAAGGTAGTCTTTCTCCTTTTGAGGAAGGATACGAGGTCTTCTTTCATTTCGCTAAGGATCCCTGATCCGATATAGATTTTGGATTCAGGATCATCAGGATCCATGAGGATTTCTACCACATCCTGCTCTCTTGCCTCCAAGACATCCCTTGGAGGATACTTTGATTGCTATTGCTCCCTTGACTTCGAGGCTGGTTTCATCGATGAAGTGTAGCAATTCTTAGCTTCCTGCTGATCACTATCAATCTTCACTATTCCCCAAGGACTAGGGAGCTTCACACATTGATGGTAGGTGGATGGGACTGCTTTCATATCGTGTATCCAAGGCCTGCCAAGGATGACATTACAACAAGATAAACAGTCAATAACACAAAATTTTTGATAAGAGTGTAGGCCTTCAATGTATATTGGGAGTTTAATGTCCCCCAGGGTATTCTTAGTTTCGCCACTAAATCCCACGAGCACAGAGGATCTTGGTATGATATCTGATTCAGGGATACCCATCTTCTTTAGAACATCAAGCTGGATAATGTTCACTGAACTTCCTCCGTCTATAAGGATCCTGCGGACAAAATGGTTAGAAATGAAAAGAGTAATAACTAAGCCATCGTGATGAGGATCCTGGATATCAACACGATCATCCTCATCAAAGGTTATGACTTTTCCTTCGGAGACACTTGATGTTCGAACTGGTCTTTCTCCATTATCCATTTTAGTTTCCTTTGCATGCCTTTTAGCAGCTGAGAAGGATGTGCCACAAATGTCTGATCCTCCAGAAATGAAGTTTATCACTTGTGCATCTGCTGGAGGGGCTGGAGCCTTCTCAGGGATCCTTTCAGGATCCTGAGTCTTTGACTTTTTCCTTCCCAACAATTCCTTTAGATGCCCCTTGCTCAACAAGTATCCAATTTCCTTTCTCAGTGCAATGCATTCTTCTGTGAGATGCCCAAAATCTTCATGGTATGCACACCACTTTGATTTATCCTTAGTTGCAGCTGGCCTATCATTTTTCCTTGGCCATCTAGCTTTATCACCTAGGTTCTGCATCGCAAGGATTAGTTCATTGTTATCAACACAAAAACAATATTCAGAAATTGGAGGATAATCCTCATCATCCTCTTCTTGATCAACAGAATGCACGTTCTGGTTATCAGATCTGTTGTAGGATCTGAACTTGTTGTTCCTGAATGAGGATCCTTGCTTATCCTGCTTTGAGGATCCTGCTAACCTCTCCTGGATCCTCTTGTCGTCCTCTAGCCGAATGAATCTAAGTGCTCGGGTTCTCACCTCATCTAAGTTTCTGCATGGTGTCATAACAAGATCATCATAGAAAGACGAATCCCTAAGCAATCCCATTTTGAAGGCCTCAACAGCCGTAGCTATATCTAAGTTGGGAATGTCTAAGGATTCTTTACTGAATTTGGTAATGTAATCCCTTAATGATTCATTATGACCCTGGGTTATCCTATATAGATCACTAGTTAATCGTTCAAATTTTCTACTACAAGAAAACTGATTATTAAACAAGTTAACTAGGTTAGCAAATGAGGTAATAGAATAGGGAGGAAGACTTAGCAGCCATTTGAGAGCTGATCCAGTAAGAGTGGATCCGAATCCCTTGCACAGGCACGCTTCCTTTAACCTTTCTGGAATTGGATTGATCTCCATCCTCTCCCTGTATTGTGCTATGTGTTCCTCAGGATCTGTCGAACCATCATACAGCTTCATTGTTGGCACATGGAACCTCTTAGGTATCTCAGCATCACAGATTGGTGGTGCAAAACGAGATATCTTGTGGCTTCCATCTGCAATCTCTGGGATAGGTTTGACCACTCCTGGAACACTTGATATCATATCCTTTAACTTTTGCAATTCTCTGGCCATGGCATGATTGATACCTAGATCCTGCATAAGACCATGGTTAGTAGTATAAGAATTGTTAAAAGTGTTACCTCCCATTGGATTCAGATTAGGAAGATTGGATGTTAATCCATATTGTTGAGGCTCTGGAATGATCGAGGGACCAGTAGAAGCATTGGTCTGCATTGGAATAAAATCTCCCTGATGGACATCTGAACTTCCTGTTTGCAAACTCCTCAAGGATCCTGGCATCTGGAAGGATCCCTGAAACTGGGACGATCCTGGAACGAAGGAGGATCCTTGAACTTGGGATGATCCTGGAACAAAGGAGGATCCTTGAACCTGGGATGATCCTGGAACAAAGGAGGATCCTTGAACCTGGGATGATCCTGGAACAAAGGAGGATCCTTGAACCTGGGATGATCCTGGAACAAAGGAGGATCCTTGAATCTGCTGCATTCCTGAATATCCTCCTGAATTCGTGAGGGATCCCATATGCTGAGGATAGGATCCCGCTGACTGGAAATATGAACCTGATGCCTGAGTCATTGTTGTTGTTCCGTAGTGCACTCCTTTTGGTCCACCCACATATTGAACGTCTGGAACCACTGATGGCTGAGAAGTAATCACCGGAGTATCAAAATTCAAGGATTTCGGCACCAGTGGGGAATGATCCTCTGCCGTTGTCTTTTGTTTCTTGAGATCTCCGATTTCTTTGAGAATCCTTTCATTGGTCTTATCCTGTTGCCGTATCTGATCCTTCATCTACAAAATCAAAGTAAACATGTCACTAGTAGTGGGAGTGTAAGAAGCAGAAGAAGTTGGAGGTTTTGAGAAAATGGGAGTTGGTTTCTTCGCAGCATTCTCAGCATTCTTCTGGGATCCAGAAGGTGGTGGAGGCAAAGGGGGAACGCCTTGAGAAGAAGTGAATGAGGGCATCAAATTTGAAGCATTCTTCGCTGAGGAAGCCATTTGCTTGGTTGTAGTGAACTGAAATGAGCACAGAAATGCGAATTTTTCTAAGGACGAAGCAATAATTGCCCCACGGTGGGCGCCAAACTGTTTTGGTCAAAAAATCTGTTGAGGATATTGCAACCAAACTCTCTGTAATGGGGGATGATGCTAATAATGTATGACAATCACAAGGATCACTTCAATGTAAATTGCACAAATGACACAAGGATTTATACGGGGAAAAAGCCCTTGATCAAGAGTTGATCTCCGGCACAAAAAACCCCGGGTGATGGAAACTACCGATCACCAAGCTCAAATAAATGAATAAATGTTTACAACTTCGGATAGTAACGAGCTAGGTACAAGGATCACTATCGTGAAATGTGTAAAAGTGAGTGAAAATGAATGTATGTTCGTCGAGAGCTTCAAGTGTGCGAGTATATGAGAGTGTGTAACTGAGAAATGACTAAGTGTTTTTCTACTAGCTCTTTACCCCTTTTAAAATAGAAATTAACTACTAAAACTAACTATCCGACTTTTGTGCCAAGCTTCCACGTTCTCCACAACGTCCATTTTTGGCCAAGCACGTGCGGGATAGTTTGGGAATATTCTCCAGGAATGTCGCCAAGACTAGGTCAAGCTTGTTACTCCTGCAAAGTAACACAAAACACAAATAAACAATCGTCAGTACGAGGATCCTTAAAGTGATCCATGATCCTGATCCTGAAGCTCTTCTGAGGATCACTATCTGTCACAGAAGAAAGGATCATTAATTAGGATAACGTGTAAGGATCACTAATTGTTAGAAAATCCTCCCCTAACAGTAAGTATCCTGTACTTTTTATATTTAAATGTTTGAATAAATAGTTAAAAAGAGATAGGATAAGGATACTTATCTGTTTTGAATGTGTAGGCGCCGGTAAATCCTCAAAATCTGCATCCAAATTCAGTGTCACTGAGCTTGACACCGTCCGATCTTCTAAGAAAAAATCTGCTGCTAGCCCTTCCATCGTCATCCCCAAGGCAACCGCTTCGAAGGGAAGAGGTGGAAAGAAAAGGAAGACTTCCGAAGCTGACAACCTACAAGGCCTGCCCCTGATCTGCCATCAATTCCTCGAGTACTTCAACGATGTAAGGATCACTGACTCAGCTTAGTTATCCTATCCAATTGAGAATCATATGATCCTAACTTTGTATTGTCTTGTTTGCAGAAATTTGCGGAGATCGAGGACTATGTTGGGAATGTTGAGGGTCTTGAGGAGAAATACTCTGATCTCCAAAAGGTGGCGGTGCTCAAGGATCACAAAATTGCCTCTCTTAAAAAGGATCTTAAGGATGCCCAGGCTTAGATAGCTACCATTCTGATCAATGTTGATTATGAGAAGAGCGAGATCACGGAGGATGCCAAGGTCTCCGCTGCCATTGCCATGTACAAGACCAAGCTACAGATGGCTCAAGAAGCTCAGGATCCCACCTTTGATAGCTACCATTCTGATCAATGTTGATTATGGAAGGCCAGGCTGGCTGAGTTGGAGGATGAGGATGAGGCTGACGAGGTTCTGGCAATCGAGGCTAGTGGTAGCGGCAAGGATCAAGCGAAGGATACCGGAGCTGGAGGGGATGATGATGCAGCGAAGGCATAGGCTGCAGGAATGGGCGATGAAGGACATTTCTAGACGTAGCCGGAGCCCATTTTTTAGTTTGGTTATGGTTTTTATTTTGATGATGTTTTGATGAACAATGGTTGGTCTGTACTTAAACAATAGTAATTAGGATTGAGGATCGTGGATGATCCTTTGAACAATAGGTAGGATAATGGGTGGTGGATGGATCCTCTGTTTGGGGGATGAAGTCACTCGTTATCCTTCCGTCTTTAACTTCCAGCACTCGTTAGACCTATGAACAATGGACACCCTTTGCCAACCCATGTGGACGGGCCACGTTTTGCTGGTAGAAACGTGGGTTGGCAATTTTGACAACCTTAAAAGGGTTTAATCTTTTTTTAATAAAATAACTTTAACTTCTTGGCTTATCCTGTGTTGATATTTTACTTTCCAACTGTTGTGATGTTTATTTTGTTTAAACTTATCAAGTAGAGAAAAAATTTAACAAATATCCCCTAAAAGTTTAGGATATGATGAAGGATCACATATCCCATAGCCGATTAGTTTTGAAAAGTTATATAGTTTAAGGATCACAAGTTCAGTTGTCAAAAGATAAGGGTTATTCAAATAAATAAAGAATAAAATCAAAATAGTTAAGGATCATACCTGAGAATCCAAGTGATTTTGATGTCTTTTTGCTTCTTTTGTTAATTTGAGCTCATTTAATCCTGAAAATACAAAAGGAAGACAAAAGCACACTTTTTCCAACATTAGTAATAAAAAAGGGTTAGTTTTATGCCTCATTTGATGAAATTTATATGTTACATTTTGAACACATCAAATACCCCCACACTTGAATCTTTGCTTGTCCTCAAGCAAAACTCTTTAATATGTGGCTATTTACACTCCCAAATGGAATGGGTAGAAAAGAAGGTTTTGGTCTTGTCATAGAGTGTCGGGATTTCCAAGATTCTTTATTTAGTTTTATTTTTATTTATTTACAATCCTATTCGTCATGATTTATTTAAAACTTTTCATAAGATAAATTACTTATTAGGGCATAACATGCCTTTGTAAAATTCTATTTATATACAAGTTCACATACCTCACGGGGATCACTCAACACTCGGCCGAAAATGTATTTTTGTGGATCACTCGAGAGCGGCATGGAACTTACTCCTACCATAGGCTTGCCAAGCAATCAATCCTCCTCCTTTTTAACTTATATACCTTTGTAAATATCAAGAGGACTTTGTGGGTTAAGGGTTAGGCTAGGGTTAAAGGTAGGTGGTTCGGTTGGTGGTTAGTAGAAAAAAAGGGCGAAAAGCGTAACAAGTTTCAGTTTTCGTAAGACTTTCTATTTTTGTAACTTTTCTTTTGATGAAGCTATGTATTCAAACAAAGTTATTTTTGATGAACTTGTTTGTTTATTTTCTTTTGCTTCATCATCAACAATTTTTTTTTTTTTTTGAAAAGTCATATGAAGAACCGAACTTGTTACTAAAACAAAGGGGTAAAAATGAAAAAGGTTTTGGTGGGTAAAAAGGGTGTTTGGTTTGGGTTATGAAATGAAAATGTTTAGGCTCAAAGGGGCTAACTAGGGGGATTTTGGGTAGGTGGTAAAAAAAAAAGAAAAATAATGGTGTAGAAAATAAAAAGGGGTTAGTCCTAATGCCTCCATCATTTACTTACTCGGGTTTAAGTTGGTAAGGACCGAGAATGTATCGTCATGGCAAGTTCTAGAGTCGTAAGAACCAAGCGGCTATTCACACAAGAAACGAAAAATGAGCAATTAGTTCTAATGATATGTAACTGTATGCTCAATAAAGGCTCAAAACTCACTTTTGTGGGAATGGGTTTTTATGTGATCAAGTATATATAATTAAATTTTAACTAAGCTTGTCATGCATTTTCATAATTTTCTTATGTTGGTTCTTTTTTTCACGACGCTATCGGTTGTAAATTTGTAAAAATATAACCTTTTTAAGAACTTGAATTTCCCAAGTTAAACCTAGACAAGTAAAAAATTGAAAATTTTTTTGAAAAAAATTTGGGGTGATTAGCGGTTCCAATAGAGTTTTGTGTAAGGCTTGTATTTAGGACTTGCAAGATTCAAGGTTTTAGCATCCCCCCCCCCCCCACACTTAAATTACACATTGTCCTCAATGTGTCCCAAAAATAAGTTTTTAGGTTGATTGAATGTGTAAAAAGGTGTAAAACGCAAAATATTTCTGTTACTGGGCGCTGAACACGGCCCCGTGTGATCCGGGCACGGCCCCGTGTTCAAGTGCCAGTAACAAAATTAAAACAAGAGAAACAGAAGTCTGGACACGGGGGCGTGTTGGGTGAACACGGCCCGTGTCCAGTTACCTGAACTGGGTCTTTTTCTGCAGACAGTGCAGCACGGGGCCGTGTTGGGTGGACACGGCCCGTGTCGAGCTTACTGTAAATGAAGAAATTTGTCGGACGGTTCTGTTTTCCTGTATGGAGTGCTGGTTCAAGTTTCCCTTGCATTCTTTGTCATCTCAAGTGTGTTTTATTTATTTCAACACCATCCAAAACACCAAATTAATTAAAACCATCATTCATTAATCATAGAGAGAATTACATAATAGTCCTAAAAATTAAAATACTAGCTAGTTAGGTCAAAGAAACACAAGAAATCCAAGAAGTTACTAGCCTACTATTTATTCTACTAGCAAAATTTCCGAAAAGATAGATCTCTCGGTTAAAAGTGGCTTGATAACTTCTTCCTACGGGTATGGGCTCCTCATACATCGGCGAGCCACTCTTCGATCTCCCCAGGGAGAAGAAAAGCGGGCTCATGAGCATCGGGTTGAGGAGGTGTAACTTCCACCGGAATTTCTTGGAGTTCTTTAAGAGGAGGTTCTGTCGGAATGTCGTCCCAACCGGTAGGATTTTGAATTCCAAGTGCGAGGTTCCAAACCTCTTGAGGGAGGATTGGTTCCATAGGAGGTGTTACCAGAATGTTTAACCTCTGGTGCAAGAGGTTTATTTCCCGGAAACTGTTTTCCAACCCCACCGAGAGATAGTTTATACGGTCAATGAGGACCTCCTCCACTGAAGTCATCTCGTCGAGTGCTTCGCGTAGCGCCATTACGTATCTTACGAGAGTTGCTTCAATCGATGGCCTCCTTTCCCGTCGGCTGTTCCTTGAGTGCGCAGAAGAGGTTCCGCTGTTTTGGCTAGACATTCTACGAAAACAAACCAAAAACAGTTCGTTTTAATGAAACAGTACTGCGGGCACGGCCCCGTGCTCAATGAGCACGGCCCCGTGTTCAACTTTCTGCAGATTTTTAGAACAAGGAATCTTGGGGTTTCAAATTGTTTTTCTTAACTTATGAAGCTTTTTGAGCAGAAATAACTTAAAACAATGTTATATAACTTATTTTTAACAACATTCCTTGAACAAAAATTCAATAAACATCACAACAAAGCTTGAAATCAAGCTTTAATGGAGTTCTTGGTGCAAGAAAGATGAAGAAGAAGGCAATGGATAAAAGAGGAAAGGACAAGATGCTTGTAGGAACCTTCTTTTAGAACATACCTAGGATGGTAAGTCAGAAAATCCCTCCAAATCTCTGTCCCTGGATGGTCCAAATGTGCAGGGTTCTTGGCTGCATTTATAGAAAACGACAGCGAGCTGGACACGGCCCCGTGTGCAGGCAAGATCCTGACACATTTTGTCCGTATTCTGACAAAAGTCAGAAGGGAATCTTTTGGTGGACACGGGGGCGTGTTGACCTGGGCACGGCCCCGTGTCGGAAAACTGTTTTATGAAGTGCGTCTATTTTTAAGGAACTTTTCCGGATCGGGCGGTTCCTTACTGGATGGAACAACCCCAAAGTGCCTAAGATACCTTAATTGATCTAGATTAAGACGAGAACGCTAGAGGTTGTCGGTGAGGGTGATTCCTATGCTATATGTAGGTGGACAAGTCCAACCCTTTTCCGGGCTCTCGTTAAAGAAGGTGTATGTCGAATCGCTCAGGTCTATGTATGCATCAAACGAAGTTGATGGGGAGTCCTTCACGGCACAATCGACACAGGGACGACTATCGCTCAAGTCCTCACTAGAGTTAGAAGTATCATTGGAAACAATGAAGTTGTTTGAATGCGGTTCCAACCTCTCTTCTTGGTTATTGTCTTGGAAAAGATTATTGAAATCTTTCCTAAGTTCTTTTAACCAATTAAAAATTAGATCTTCTAGTTGAAATAATTCATCGAGAAGCATTTCTCCTAGAATATCCGGTTGGGCACATTCGAGGGAGCGATAGGGATTATTTTTACTTTCGCCCCTCTTAAGGATACTAGGAAATGATGGGTCTATATAGTGGGGTTTATAATTTAGAAAAAAAGCATTCTAATTCTTTATGGTTACCACCACATAATTGACACCACATAGTACCATAAGAGTGCCGAAAGTAAAAAGTATCAGTATCACTCATGTTTGTGTCAGAAACCAACCGTCGGGATCTTACGGTTCTGTTTTCAGTAACTGAAACTTGGGCACGGGGGCGTGTTGAGTGGGCACGGCCCCGTGTTCAGCTTACTGTCTGACTTAAAACAGGATTGCCAGTTCCAATGATTGGGCACGGGGCATGTTCAGCGGGCACGGCCCGTGCTGAGTTTTGCAGAAGCTGAAAAATCTAAAAAAAATCCTAAAAAAAATGAAAAACAAGAAAAAACGATTAGGCCGTTGATTCCTAACTTTCTTAAAATCCTTGTGTCCCCGGCAACGGCGCCAAAAACTTGATGCGTGTGAAGTGTTATATATATTAGGTGTATATTTTAAGCCCCTTTAACACTTATTTTTAGCCAAGTTTTAAATTTATAAAACACGATATTTTACTAACACTAAACACACATATGGGCAAGTGCACCCATCGTGAGCGTAGTATAGTGTTGGCAAGATACCGAGGACGTCCAAGGACACAAGAGCTTTTAATACCGGTTTATGCTCAACGTCTAATCAAAATAAAAAGTTTAGAAAAATGTTTTAAACTAAGAAAAATAAAAACTAACTAAAATGCTGAAAATAAAAATAAAAATAAAAACAGATAGACAAGATGAATCACTTGGTTCCGACTCGTATCTAGTGTAACCTTTGATTATTTCCGCACTTTTGCACATAATTAAGAGATTATCTTAGTTATTGTAGTAGGCCCCTCTTTTGAAGGTGACGTTACCCTCACCCCTGTAGTTTGAGTCAGCAAGGATACAATCCTAAAAGGGTGGATTATTGGAAGATAATTAATTAAGTTATTAATGCAATATTATGGTAGGCCCCTCTTTTGGAGGTGACGTTACCCTCGACTAAGTAGTCTGAGTCAGCAGGGATACAGTCCTAAATAGCCGGGTTATAGTATTAATAGTAGTTAACTTATGAGGGGATCAAAGAGTTTGGACCCCCGCCATCCAATACCGTGAAGTATTGAAGGAGGTCCTACTAAATTTGACCCAGGTCCATTGCAGGACCTCTAAACGCTGAACAATGGCAAGACCTTTACCAAACCGTTCCCTTAACCCCCGACCAGGTAGCCAACATACCTCCATATAGACCGTGGAGATATGAATGGTGAAAATCTTTTATTTTATATAGACAGTAAAATAATTTCAAGACACCATGGACAAACGATAAGGAAAGATCACCTTCAACATAAGCAACTAGTTATTAAAGTCATTAATACAAAACCAAATAAAAAGTGCAAAAGATTAGAAATAAAAAGTATTATACTAGACACTTTGTCTTCACCAAGTGATGTAAGAGATTTAGGCAAACATGGCCTTGATTGTCAAGAACTCTTACGATCAATCTTGGATCCCGAGACGACTCACACACTCTACGATGGACAATGGATGATGGTGGTGGATGATGGTGTTATGGTGGTGGTGGGTGAAGTGTGAGAGAGGTGGTGTGCCAAGGGATGGTTTGAGCTTGAGCCAAGCACTTCTATTTATAGGCTGAACAGAAGCTCGGGCACGGCCCCGTGTCCACATCCTCTCTTTCTTCATTAAATGCAGCTTTGTCTTATTAGTTGACCACGCCCCCGTGTCCGCTGAGCACGACCCCGTGTGCAGAAGAATCTTTGTACTATGAAGATTTGCCTGGATTGTGCGAATCTTATAGTTGACCACGGCCCCGTGTCCGCTGAGCACGGCCCCGTGGTGGGCAATAGAAGCTTCTACCACTTTGTCTTTTCTGCTGACACTTGGGCACGCCCCCGTGTTGGCTGAGCACGGGGCGTGTTCAGGCCTCTGATCTCTTGTTTTGCTTGGGAAGATGCTGTCGTGGGGTCGGGCATGCCACGTCTTGTTCCTTTTCTTGTATTTATGTTAGATTTTGATGTCTTTTTGCTTCTTTTGTTAATTTGAGCTCATTTAATCCTGAAAATACAAAAGGAAGACAAAAGCACACTTTTTCCAACATTAGTAATAAAAAAGGGTTAGTTTTATGCCTCATTTGATGAAATTTATATGTTACATTTTGAACACATCATCAAGCATCACACCTCACAACAAAAGATTTGGTTGCATTATTTTTGCTTGATTTTTGACCAAAACATATATGACAACAAAGATTTGGAAAAATCATCATCTAGTTCTAATCTATAGAGACCACTATCCAGAATGCCAGTACCATAAACAACGGAATCATAGAGAATAGAGAGTCTGCGATGACCATGGGAAACAACAAAACCGTCTATGTCCAACTTTGGTCCTAATACAAGGTTCGAGTTACCTCAGGAACATATAAGGTATCATAAAGATTAATGCATAAACCAGTTTTCATAAATAATTGTAATGTTCCTATGGCCTTCCTTTTTAATTCCTGATCATCCCCAACTTTAAGTGTTCTTTGGTTTCTTCCCAACTTCCGGATTGAAAGGAATCCCTTAGTAGAATTGGTTACATGAACCATAGACCCAGAATCAAACCACCAAGAATTAGCAGGAACATTTAAATTATAGGACTCAAGTAATTATGAAAAAATCGTTACCTTTCTTAGCCAGCCACTCCTTAAAGTCAGGGCATTCCTTCTGCTTATCTTTTTACAGAACTTGCAGTAGGGTTTGCCTAAGGAGTTCTTAGAGCTGGAAGGTGCACTTGTATTAGGATTGGGCCTTTGGACCTTGGAAGCATCCCTTCTTGGATAATTGTTCTTCCTGTTGTTAGATTTGGAGGTAGTGAAGTTTGCAACATCAGTAGAGCGATCCATCTCCATACGCTCTTCCTCCTGCACGCACATAGCGACCAGCTCACTCATCGTTCATTTGTCCTTCTGGGTGTTATAATTGATCTTGAATGCTTCATTGGATGAAGGAAGCGAATTTATGATGAAGTGAACAAGAAAACCATCACTGATCTCCATGTCTAATCCCTTCAGCTTATGGGCCATGTCGTTCATCATCATGATGTGTTCGCGAATGCCGCTCCTCCCGTCATACTTAGTAGTCACCAGCTTTAGGATTAAAGTACTAGCATGTGCTTTAGACGTTCCATTGAATTGCTCATCCACAGAAGCCAAGTAGGTTTTAGCATCATCAGAATCAAGAATGGCTCCTCTAAACGCATTGTGTATGGACTGCTTCATAAACATGAGAGACATGCGTTTACACCTAGTCCATTTTCATGAGTCATCTACTCAGCAGAAGTACTTTGAGGAGTAAGGTATGCCGGCTTATTCTCCCTTAAAGCATAATCAAAGTCCAGCAAAGCAAGGGTAAGCATGAGAGAGTCATTCCATGCAGCAAAGTTATCACCAGTCAATGGTGGAATCCTTCAATTGGGTGCTGAGAGTGGAAGTAAGATGAGCGAATTACGATACTAAAAAAGAAGTCTTAATGTGATCACCAGTCAATGGTGGAATCCCTTAATTATGAAATCTTGAGTTCACTTGAGATTTCTAGTAGCCTTTTAATCTCGAAATTTTAATGAGATTTCAAGTAGGAATCTCAGTCGGATTCAATCTCAGTCGGATTCTTTGTTCCAAAAATAATAAGATTTCGAGTTTTAATGAGATTTGGAGTTCTATGTTTATCTCGAAAACTTGTTCTCCAAGGCTCGAAATCATCTTATCAATAGTTGTTAGTTGTGATAAGTTTGGAAATCCGAATTTTTAAGGATTATGGGATTAAGTTTCCTGCTTTAATGTTGATTAGATTTATCTAATTATTTCGAAAATAGTATCTATTAATGATTATAACAGATTTCGACAATTTTATAAGATAAAAATAGATCAAAAACAGGAAAAACACCCAATAATCCGAATTTCATTCCGAAATAAGGGAATTTTTCGGATATTCGTATGAACATATGATGAACTCAAAAATTAAAACCAAGTTCTGGAATCCGAAATCCGCAACTTTTAGTTTTGTAATACAGATTTCGGAACAGTAGCAGTTTCGGGTGTGATTAAACATCCATTTAAATCATAAAATACGTGAATCCTTAGTTTTATCTGAATTCCATGTTACGAATTCTTATCAGTTTTTTTAAAAATTCTGTTTTCCAGATTTTGATTCCAGAATAATGAATACGAAAACAGAACTGATTTATCAACATATGCTCTGATACCACATGATCAGTTCTGTTTAAACATAATGGAAAACATAAAGAAATACCTGTGACAGCAGACAGGCCAACAAAGAATCCAGTCAGAGATGCAGCCATTGAGTTTGACATACTTGTCAGAATGATCTGGTTCCTCCTTAGGGTGTAAAGTTATGATGGTGAGAACTGAATCAAAGGGGAATTCGGTTGGAGAGAGATATGGGGCGATTTTATGATTGTGGTGTTATGATAATTGTCTAACCTTTTAGCTCTCTAGTTATCTCCTTATATATACACCAAAGAGTAACCTAATTAGGTAATAAGGGTAGTATTGTTCATCAACAATTATCAACTAATTATATAATAGGTTTTAATATATTTTGATCTATATAATATAAATGATTATATGGCTACAAGAATAAATATCATATAATAATATATTTATTCTTACAATAACAAGAAGATTATCATGCCTAATTCACTAGTTAGTGGAAATTATACATATTGAAGTCTATGCATATTCGTTATCCTTTGTCTTGATGTAATGTAAACTATAGAAAGAAATGTGATTTGCAAAATAAATTAGTAGTAACATCACAATATAAAGGTATACACCACACTAGTTATCAAATAAGGTATTTTGAACGTTAACTAAACTTAAAGTATATAAAAAAAAAAGAAGAATTTCATATACCGTGATATTATTTGCACCCAACTTTTTACTAGGCTAAGAACAATACGTTTAGTGGCGGACCTACCTTATAATAATGGGTAGCCTCCGCTATCCCTTAACGCTCTGGCGGTAGTGTAAATTTTGGACAAATTTTACTTTTTTTTGACGTTTTTTTCTATTTCGTTACCCTTTTTTTTAAACGTTACCCCTACAAAGATTTTCTAGATCCGCCACTGTATACGTTTCAGCATAATCAACAGAGGGAGTAACTCATATGATGCATTCACATTCTTCTTTATGTGATTGACTGATTGGGATTAGGTTTATACCAGACACGAATTTATTTTCTTCCTTATACTATATACTAACTTCCGAGTTCTTCTATATCATCTCGGTATATTAACAAAATCAAATGCATAGTTTTAATATCCTACTAACACTTAACTAAGGATCCTTTTACATAACTATGTAGATAATCTAATGATTAATATGCATACTTGTTGTGATCAAGGAAAGTGAGGATGAGTTGATTCACGTGGTCCGGAAATTGTTCGTGAACAAAATGAGATCCATTCGGCACATATATTGTTTCTAGGTTCGGTACATACTTCTTCACCTCCCCGCTCCTTATGTACTCATCTACTCCTGGAACTTTTAACGCGTAATCTTCTTCGCCAATAATCACCATTGTTTGGGCCTTCACTATAGGAACTTGTTCTATAGATCCAAGGTTTAATCTAGATGATCTACATAAATTAAAAGTAAAATGTTTGACCTCAAAGTCAACCTAAATTGGAAATTTTCAAAATTTCAACAAATTACCTGTATGGAACCTGGAGTGCAGTTTGAAATCCAGATTTCTCATACAAAGCAGCATAGGTTGCAAGATCCTTCTCAGTAAACCAAGATGGTAGAGGAGTCAACGGTTCGACCAAATCCATTATCTCTTGGTTTTCATCGGCTATCGGCATTTCACTTCTAGAAAAAAGGATGTAGATGTTTCTTACCACGGTTTTAACATCGAAACGCCCAAAATCATTTTCAGCTCTTCCGGGTTCCTGATCAAAATTCCAATAAATAGTTCATAAATATCGCCGATTCAAAACTTGCTTAGAAAACCTTCAAAGGGGTGCCGCACTGGTAAGCGTTTGATACCCTCTACAGGTCCAAGGTTCGACTCCAGCTTTCACTGGTTAACGTGTTATATCTTTAACCCTTAAAAGCCACCTACCACGCGCAAAGTGCGTTTTACCTGGTCTCATTGGTTAACAAGTATTGTGGGCTCTGTGAGTTCTCTAGTGACAGGTTCTCACAATTATTAATTAAAAATAAAAGAGTTAACTGCCATTTTCGTCTCTGTGGTTTGGTGGAAAATGCCACTTCAGTCACCAAAAAAAAAAAAAAATTGCGCTAGTTCTGTCCTTAACATTTTTGAAACGTGCCACTTCAGTCAAAAAGATAACGCCTGTTAAAAACGTTGAGGACGGAACTCTCGCAAGACATTATCTTTTTGGACTGAAGTGGCAGGTTTAAAAAATGTTGAGGACGGAACTGGCGTAATTTTTTTTAGACTGAAGTGGCATTTTCAACCAAACCACAGGGACGAAAATGACAGTTAACTCAAAAGAAAACAAACGAGGATGACATAGATGGTATAAAAATTATAGTATTTAACTAGCAATAATCTTGTTGAAGATATTAAATTATACTTTTAATGAAGGTGTAATACATAAAAACAATTAAGTTGTGTACCTGCCATCTTCTAACATAAAAGCCCTCTGGGAGGGCAAAATGATGTTTGTAAGCAGCTGGTGGCATAAATGCCATACCAAGTGTTACAATGCCTGCAACTTTCTCTTGGTGGAGAACAACAAATGAGTATGCAACCCATGCTCCAAAATCTTTGGCAATGACAAAAACCTAGGCATGTTCAAAGAAATTTAGTCAGTGTAATTTAGTGAAAGTGAAACTTTTGAGAAATATACATAAACCTGTAAAACTAGGCATGTAAACGAATCAAACATTCGGTGAATTGTTCAATCGAAAGTTTGATTATTTTCGCCTTTTATTAAATGAACCGTCAAAAACTTTTTTGTTCGTTTAGTTAAATTAAATGAATGAAAATAAGCACGTATACAATCGTTTAATTAGGTTTATGATTTTTTTTTTGAACGGCAAGGAACAACGTGCCAACCACCGTGACACCGGCCGTTGTGGCCAAGATCGACTACTCGACCGCCGCCAACCCCTTGGCCGGAAACCGACCTCCACCCGCCCAAAGGCACGACAGTGGAATAATCAGTAAAACATCGCCTCCCATCCAAGACGAACCGACACCACCCGTATTCGCCGTTCACCTGGATGCCGCAGAAAATAATGGAGAGAGTAGGAGTCGAACCTAGGTCACAAGAACACCAAGTCTTTCCCCAACCACTCCACTACTATCTCATTGGCAATTAAGTTTATGAATGTTTGTTAATGTTCGTGTATTTAAATAAATTCACGTGTGTTCATTTAAAAACTTATTTATTAGTTATTAGCATACTAATTGGCCCATCATGCATGAACCCATGAAACCAATTAAATTTAAAACCAAGCCTTGCATAATTGACTAACAAACAAATGAACAAGCCCACTCATTTTCTTCATTTTGTGTTCGCTTAGAATATTAACGAACGGACATAAACGAACACAAACACATTTACTACCTAAAAGAATAAACATAAGAAAAGTCGTTCACTTAAGTGTTCGGTCATTTGTGTTCATTGGCTAATGTCTACTCGCTAGAGGTATACAAACCGATTCTTTTTTTCAAACTCGTTCCCATCTTGGTCAACAAAAGCCAAAACCGGTTTTTTTGCTCAAACGGTTCCTGTCTTGGTCAACAAAAGGCAAAACCGGATTTTTTGCTCAAATCGGTTCTGGAACTTGTATTGAAACCGGCTTGGCAAGAATTGGTTAGGAGCCGAACCAGGGGGTTGTAATTGGGTTTAGCTAAACGGGTCCGGTTCGGGTCAACCTAGTCGGGTTGACAGGTTGACACCTTTAACCCATTTATGTTATACTATATTTTTTTATGATATGTTTTATGTCATTAATTAAACTGGGTGTTTATTTTATGCCGAAATTATAACTTAAAAAGAGAAACCGACACAAAGTTTTACAATTTAAATGTAATTGTACTATATACATTTGTGTTTTTTTAATAAATCTTAAATAATATATATTAACTTGCGAAAAAAAATAAAAAAAAAAAAGTCGGGTTGAACGGGTCGTGTTCGGATCAACCCGTGAATATTCGGGTCGTGTTAGGGTTCATATGTATGACACGACTTTCGGGTTCCTCAAAAATTTTTAGGTTCGGGTCGGGTTGAACCCATTAACCTGCGAACACGACCCGCTTAGCACCACTAAGGAACCGTTGAAAGATCACAACAGAAACCAAGAAACACATACCTTAGAAATAGCAAGACAATCAAGGATAGAAACAATATCATTGACAAAGTCATCGTATGAAGCTTTATCGGGTTCTGCAGGCGGGTCGGATAGTCCGTATCCTCTGTAATCCGGGGCAATGGCTCTGAAACCGGCGTTGGCGACTGCTATCATCTGGTGGCGCCACGTGTACCATATCTCCGGGAACCCGTGAAGGAAAATCACGGCTGGAGCCGGCTCGGAGCCGATCTCGGCTACGTGAAGCTTTAACCCGTTGACTTGTAGGAACCTGTGTGAAATATTATCCATTTTGTGTTGGTGTTTGAAGAAAATGTTCAAAGTTGCCTAGTCAATGGTGACTTCCAATTAAAGAACTCTAAAGTTAAAGCATAGGTACTTTTTTTTAAACGGAAAGGAACGATGTTTCAAACACCGTGACACCGGGCGTTGTGGCCAAGGTCGATTACTCGACCGTCGCCAGCCCCATGGCTCTCCCCAGATGCGCGGAAACCCGACATCCACCCGCCCGAAGGCACGGCAGTGGAATAATCGGTAAAACCTCGCCTCCCATCCAAGTCGAACCGGCGCCACCCGCATTCGTTCTTCACTCGGATGCCGCAGAAAATAATGAGTAGAGTGAGAATCGAACCTGAGTCACAAGGAACACCAATTCTTTCCCCAACCACTCCACCTTTACCTAATTGGCAAGCATAGGTAGTTCGCCTACTTAAATAAGCTACATTGTCTTGTACATGTGGCTTCATAAGTTATACGTCTGGCAAAATTACGATTATCTAAGTTCGGTTTCCTTAATAATGTGTTATAGATTTATGTACTCGCGTAATCGTCAAACTTTCATTTATCTCACAAGCAATACGTTCAAGTAGGGGGATTTATATACCGTCAAAACTGATCGAACCGTCCAAATCGAAGAAAGTTGGTCAGCGGGTTTGAAAAATATACACTCGCATTTCAAGGTTTGATTTTAAGAGTTTAATGGTTTACGGTTTTAGACCTTAGAATGGGTCGTTAAAAGCTTATATTCTATACTGGAAAAATAAAGGTGTGTGTATATATTAAGGACAATCTTTATTATTTTTTTTTTAAATTATTTAATATTTATTTAATACGCAGCCAGTCTCGGCTCAATCATTTTGAAGGCTCTAGACGGAAAACTGGGTCCTTTTCAACAAGTCATCATTAGAGTGTGCGGTGTGGTTTGTGGAGAGGTTCGTGGAGCGGAGGTGCCTTTATGGCCACTAGCGAAACACCAACCCTTCATTAGTGAATGGTGAAGATCATGGAAATCTCCTCGAAACCCACGAGTCCACCAACTTGTGATTAAATTTGAAGAAAATAAGAAAAAAAAATATAGGAGGGGATAGTGGAGGAGAGAGTTGGTAGGAGGGGATGCTGACGTGACGCTTGGGTGGGGTGGGGGGGGGGGGGGTTGAAGGGTGTTCACTGGTGAGCCATATCCCATAATCTTAATTTTTTTAAAATAAGATACTCGAAATTTTAAGATGTATAATTCAATCTCCATTTTCAGTGGGAACGGAATTATTATATATATCAAAAGATATCGTTGGTTTGCACCAGTAGCATTTGTTACTTTTAGGTTTTAAAGAATTTAGTTTCTTTTCTTATGTTTTTGCCACCCAGCGCATATGCTCAATTCTCAATTCTCAATTCTCAATTCTCATTAACCAAATTTAATATGATATATTTTTCAATTCAATTCTCTCCAACATTACTTTTATATTTATGTTGTTATTATAAAAGTATAATTTAAAATTTTGTGAAAGACAGACAGGGGCAAAGTATAAAAGGGGCGGAGAGGGGCGCCCAACGCTCAGTAGTGTTATATATATGTAGTTTTCGTATAGAAATTTTTTGGTATATACGTTTTCGACCCCCCAGTTCTATAGAATTTTTTTGGTATACAAGTTTTCGACCCCCCGTCATTCGGGTCAAGCTTCGCCACTGAAGACAGAGAAGAAATGATAAGGCGATTAAACCATTTTATTTATATTGTTATTAAAAAGTATATTTTAAAATTTTGTGAAAGACAGAGAAGAAATGATAAGGCGATTGAACCATGGTTTCATCTTCTGTTTTCCGCTAATGATATTGATTTTTATGTTTTTATCGATATAAAATCCGTGTGAAAATCTGTTTAGTCATATCATAACTTTATTTTTCGGGTTTTCTTTTCCGGTTGTTATACTGAGTGTTGATACCGTGCCGGTAACGTATGTGTACCATAATAAGCCAAACCCATACGGACTGAATTCCTGTCGCAACGCATGACGAATTTCACAAGTTAAAATAAAAGAAACAAATTCAGATATTAGATCTTGACCATGAACTCTACCCATTTTTTTTTATAGTGAATAAGCATATTTTATGGATTAAATATGTTTTTTTATTAAAATAAAAGAAAACAAATTCAGGTTTTTGATAAGATCAAACCGAAACCAAGTATATTATCAAGACTATAATTGAACGGAAACTCAAATTCAGTATACCGATTAAAACAAGATGATTATGGATTTATGGTTTTGGAACTTGTTGTATAGTTACAATAACAAGATGCATGATCAGTAACTTCAAGTGGTTTTTTTAATCTTTTAGTATGTTGTCGTTTTTTTAATCTTTACTTTTTAACATTTAGCAATGACACTTAGACCATGTGTAGTGGGGCATTATGGGGGCATTATAATAAAAAAAAAACGCCCACTCTTCCATTACATAGGGCATTATGGGGGGGGGGGGGGGGGGGGGGGGGAATTGCTTGGGCATTATAATTAAAACGCCATTTTGCACTTGTTGGAGGTTTGACTTGGGCATTATGGGGCATTATTTGGGCATTATCCCCACTACACCACTTTATGCTATAATGCCCCATGCTGACTGGGACGCCACGTGTCGGATAATGCCCCATGGTGGGGGCATTATAACCCACTACCACTACACATGGTCTTACAATTCTTCCACTTTCTATGTTTTTGGCTTTTTTAACCTTTACCTTTCAACATTTAGTATTGACACTTACAATCCTTCAACTTTCTAAAAACTTTAATCATTTTATACATGTTTATTGTTATGTACATGTCGGTAAAAATTAAAGTTGATTACGTCTCTTTGAAAATTAATAGGCTCATATATAATGTGTTTTTTTGCTTTTTTGTACGTTTTCAGTTGTCTACACTTTAGCATAAATTTTGTTTTACAACAAGTCGGGTCTAATATAATACGTTTTCATTAGACTGTATAAATTCGATTTGCTTTACGTTTTGGCCCCACTGCAACATGCAAAACCATTTTTAACTTTAAAAAAACATAATTTTGCACTTATTTTAATGTAGGTGTTGGTATAAGTTCAGGTTGGTGTGCGACGTAAATTTCTTTCGTAAATAAATCAGGTCATATATAATACGTTTTCGTGCTTATTTTTTGTACATCTTCAGTTTATCTACGGTTTGACGTAACTTTTGTTCATAAACGATTCGGGTCTTGACGGTATAAATCCGAATTACTTTTCGTTTGGACCCGCTGCAACGCGCGGGACAATTTACTAGTTGACATCATGATTGTCATCAAAATGTTAGTTATTATTATGGAAGTGAGTGGAAATAGAGCTGTCCATTTTTATCCGAAACCCAAAACCCAAAATCTGACCTGAACTTAAAGCCACCTGAACTCGAATTAGAGAATACTCGAAAACCCCGAAACCAACAAACCTGAACTTTTTTATGGGTCAGCTGTCGAGCCACTTTTCCCACCCAAAAACCAGAACAACTCGATACAGAAACCCGAAAAACCAAACATTTATCGTCCAAAACTGTGCCAAGTAGCCAGTATGTCACACCCCGATATTTCCACGTATTACCGGTGGGGAGTATCGTGACGTAGTTGATATCATCATAAGTCAAACAACACAATATATAAATGCACAGCGGAAGCAAAGATAGATTCATTTTAACTTTAATAAATTGTAATATTAAATATCACGAAATGGTTGAAACGGATCCACAGGCGGATCAAAATAAAAGAAGATTTTGTTCAACAGTTTTATTGACATCCAAGCTTGCGAAACTTATTGTGGACGCTAGAAGACAGCCAGCCTAATACGAGTAGTACTTGCACTTAACCTTTTGGAAAATACGTCAGTTTACACTGGTAAATACAATTTAACTGACTCATTTTGAAAAGGTTTAAAAATTGATTTGAATGCACGTGGCACAAAACATTTTATAACTTGGGATAATTATGTGAATATAATCCTGTAAGTGAATTACATGTTTCTTATGCGTTCAGTAGCCCGATCCGTAGACCGGGTTAAATATTAATAGACACACCACATTATTTGGTTAGGCACTGACGGGTATACGCCTATACCCCGTGCTTAGGTCGTGGCCATCTCGTAGGATGATGCCAAGGATATCCGGGACATGGTCATTAACACCCCAAAGGCTTTAAGCAAACAAAACATTTCAAAACGTAGCATATCAATGATTTAACCTCTATTCGATTAAAGATTCAATGCCGGACCAAGCGGTATTTTATATACCGTACCCCAAGCCCGTATAGGGAAAATAAGTTAAAAGTATTTACCTTTGTAAGTATAAATCACAATTAGCGAGTGCATGTAGCTTTTACTGGTTCCCCTATTCTGGAACAAAGGTTTATAACAACCTATTAGATTTCTAACGGGTCTTTATTTAAGCCTAAACTTAGACCGGTTAGTTTTTAAGGAAGATACGGTTCAAACGCACGATTAAGCGAAGACCGGAATGGAATGTGATTTAGACCCGACAAGTTTGAAGACTTGTATAATATGGGTAAACTAAATACATTCTGGATTTTGAGACAAAAATGATAAGGTTTGACCCGTTTCGGTCAACTTATGCAAACTAATTACATAAACCGAACCAAACGCGAGAAGGGCGTTACGGGTAACCAAAGGAGTCATATGCAAGTTCCCTGAGTTAATATGTCTTAAACATGTTGTGATATCAGTAAGATATCTTTTATTATGCCCCAAACGAATTTAAATTCAAATTATGCCTTATAAGGGCATTTTGGTCATTTAAAAGATTATAAAAGAGTTTAATTTGTAATCTGAGTTACAGGTCTGATTTATACAGTAAATACACTTAATTTAACATGTTATAACTGTAGGGTATGACCTATATATGAAACTTATCATTTAAAACCAAACTATGCACCTTAGGGGTATTTTGGTAATTTCACTTAGGCTAAAAAGGTCAAAACTGGAAACCTGAGTTTAAAACTTTTACTTACTGTTAATATATAAAAATATACTAAAAATATCAGTAGGTATCAACCTTATATGTTTATTATGGTTTTAGCACACACCATGCGTTAAAAACGCTTAAAAAGGCGATTTGGAGCCATTTCCGGGTTTTCAAAGGAAAGCGGATAATTTTATAATTCCAGAAGGCTCAAAATATTTTATTTATCAAATGAAATCAGTAGAAAAAGGTTTGGGGTCAAAAGGATTTGTAAAACTCATTTTATGGCTTAAAAGGGTAAAACCGTCATAAACCGAATCAAACTTAGAGACCTATGTTATGCTCAGCCAAAAATTAAATAAAAATCTTCAAAAATCCCAAAATATTATATTACATCAGTGGGTAAAAAGTTTGATATCAAAAAGTGGGTTTAAATAGGCTATACGCTAATTACGTCGTTTAATTAACATAAAGCTTTCAATTTACGCTAACGAGCATAACTCTTAATCTAGACCTCAAACTGATGTCAAATTTTAGGTGCAAGTTTATAAATCAGTAACTAAGGTTTCTACTCTTTTACTTTTTTCAAAAATCACGTTTTATAGTCAAAAGGGCATAATAGTCAACATTTAAGCACTTAACGGAAACATGCATGTGAATCGGATAACTAATGAACCAAGTTGTATAATCTCAAAGGGTTATACTTATATGAAACCTGGTCCAAAATAAGCTCTAAGACAGATCTAAAACATGCATAAATGGGTCAGAACTGAAAGTCAAAGCAAAAGTCAATTTATGCGACTTTCGGTTCCGATCCGGGTCTTAAACTGAAAATTGTCGAGTTGAACATGTTGGGACATGTTCTTACATTAGTTACCAAGTTATATTAATGATCAAACAGGTAATTATGCTTTAATTTGAAAATAAACCTTCTGTTGACTTTTTAAAGTAAGCTTTGACTCGACAATTAACATAGTTAGAGTGGGAATCTGAAAGTACCCTTTTAAGGGTTTATTACCCACATAAATACCTACTTATAGGTACTTTCAATTCGAGAAATGACTGAGTAAATTTCATTTAATCTCGAAGTAAAACTTAAATTACGACGGTTTGACTTTTAGATAATTAACTAAGCTAAAACGAATTAGAAAGGGTTAAGAATACTTACAAGAGTCCTAATCACGACTAGGGGGCCTAATGAATCCTTGTTGCTGACCAGAGAGCTCCAGAATTGAGAATGCAAGTGAATGTGCAAAATGGTTGCAACTTGAACTTCATATATAGCAAATTAAATCTCACAAGATGATGCCACAAGGGTCTACAATTGTTACCAGATGTGTACAGGTGCCCCTATGCATGAAAAACCATTGGAGGGAGCCTCTGGTATAAGAAAACAACAGATTAAAGTCGGTTTCAGGGCTGTTAACTGGCATCTGCATGTTTTTGTCACTGGCATGTCGTAGGCGGGCCGCGAAGACCCCCTCGCGGGGCGCGTACAAGCGTGCAACCAGCCAAACAAGTTTCTATTTATTACAATTCAGTCCTTGGTCCTTTGTAACGTGGTTTTACTTGTTTTTCTTGCACTTTAGACCCTCTAACCTGATTTTTAAGGATCTTGGGACTTTTACAAACTTGGTTATGTCCTTGGTTAACTTTGTGCTTACCCGAAAAGTCACAAAGTTCAACGTTGACGCATTTAACCCTTCGTACACGGATTTGATCATAACTTTCTCATACGACAACGAAACTTTATGAAATTTTTATCACATATTCTAGTGAGTATATTTTATCGTTACAAAGCTTCGGGTTTGCCAAAAGGTCACTCAGAGGTATACTTTCAACATGTTGACACATTTAGCCCCTGTAGTTTGTAATTCCTCACTTTCTTTCATTTTCAGCTTCGTATGATCCATGATTTATTCGTTTAAGATTATAAACACCATGTAGGGTTATTGTAGGGCCTATTTATCCATTGTTGACACTTTGGACCCTTATATTCACATAGTTTCACTATTTGTCAACTTTAGTCCTTCTAAAGTTCTTTTTTCACATATTCAAAGCTTATGACACGTGTCAATACATTATTGGACGTAATTTTTCGAGGTGTTACATCCTCACCCCCTTAAAAGAAATCTCGACCTCGAGATTTATTGAAACAAATGAGGGTATTTTTCTTTCATCGTGGACTCTACATCCCATGTGTATTCGGGACCTCTACGGGCATCCCATTTGACCTTTACAATAGGTACATGCTTCCTTCGAAGCTTCTTTACCTGTCGATCCTCAATCGACAATGGTTTTTCCATAAATTTCAAGCTTTCATCTATATGCACATCCGTATGTTGTATGACTAGCGAGTCATCAGCTAGGCATTTCTTCAGATTGCAGATGTGAAAAACATTGTGGATAGCACTAAGCTCTTCAGGCAAGTTTAACTTATAAGCCACTGACCCAACACATTCGATAATCTCGAATGGTCCTATATACCTTGGGCTTAACTTACCTTTTGATGTGCGTGATAGTGTTATATATATTAGGTGTATATTTTAAGCCCCTTTAACACTTTTTAGTCAAGTTTTAAATTTATAAAACACGATATTTACTAACACTAGACACACATATGGGCAAGTGCACCCATCGTGAGCGTAGTATAGTGTTGGTAAGATACCGAGGTCGTCCAAGGACACAAGAGCTTTTAGTACCAGTTTATCCTCAACGTCTAATCAAATCAAAAAGTTTAGAAAAATATTTTAAACTAAGAAAAATAAAAACTAACTAAAATGCTGAAAGATAAAAATAAAAAGAAAAACAGATAGACAAGATGAATCACTTGGTTCCGACTCGTATCTAGTGTAACCTTTGATTATTTCCGCACTTTTGCACTATTTTAAGAGATTATCTTAGTTATTGTAGTAGGCCCCTCTTTTGAAGGTGACGTTACCTTCACCCCAGTAGTTTGAGTCAGCAAGGATACAATCCTAAAAGGGTGGATTATTGGAAGATAATTAATTAAGTTATTAATGCAAATTATGGTAGGCCCCTCTTTTGGAGGTGACGTTACCCTCGACTAAGTAGTCTGAGTCAGCAGGGATACAGTCCTAAATAGCCGGGTTGTAGTATTAATAGTAGTTAACTTATGAGGGGATCAAAGAGTTTGGACCCCCGCCATCCAATACCGTTAAGTATTGAAGGAGGTCCTACTAAATTTGACCCAGGTCCATTGCAGGACCTATAAACGCTGAACAATGGCAAGACCTTTACCAAACCGTTCCCTTAACCCCCGACCAGGTAGCCAACATACCTCCATATAGACCGTGGAGATATGAATGGTGAAAATCTTTTATTTTATATAGACAGTAAAATAATGCCAAGACACCACGGACAAACGATAAGGAAAGATCACCTTCAACATAAGAAACTAGTTATTAAAGTCATTAATACAAAACCAAGTAAAAAGTGCAAAAGATTAGAAATAAAGTATTACACTAGACACTTTGTCTTCACCAAGTGATGTAAGAGACTTAGGCAAACATGGCCTTGATTGTCAAGAACTCTTACGATCAATCTTGGATCCCGAGACGACTCACACACTCTACGATGGATGATGGTGGTGGATGATGGTGTTATGGTGGTGGTGGGTGGTGGGTGAAGTGTGAGAGAGGTGGTGTGCCAAGGGATGGTTTGAGCTTGAGCCAAGCACTTCTATTTATAGGTTGAACAGAAGCTCGGGCACGACCCCGTGTCCAGTGGGCACGGCCCCGTGTCCACATCCTTCTCTTTCTTCATTTAATGCAGTTTTGTCTTTTTAGTTGACCACGCCCCCGTGTCCGCTGAGCACGACCCCGTGGTGCAGAAGAATCTTTGTACTATGCAGATTTGCTGGATTGTGCGAATCTTATAGTTGACCACGGCCCCGTGTCCGCTGAGCACGGCCCCGTGGTGGGCAATAGAAGCTTCTACCACTTTGTCTTTTCTGCTGACACTTGGGCACGCCCCCGTGCTGGCTGAGCACGGGGCGTGTTCAGTCTTCTGATCTCTTGTTTTGCTTGGGAAGATGCTGTCGTGGGGTCGGGCATGTCACGTCTTGTTCCTTTTCTTGTATTTATGTTAGATTTTGATGTCTTTTTGCTTCTTTTGTTAATTTGAGCTCATTTAATCCTGAAAATACAAAAGGAAGACAAAAGCACACTTTTTCCAACATTAGTACTAAAAAATGGTTAGTTTTATGCCTCATTTGATGAAACTTATATGTTGCATTTTTAACACATCACCTTTCTTACCAAAACGCATCACCCCTTTCCAGGGTGATACTTTAAGCAAAACTTTATCACCAACCTCAAACTTTAGAGATTTACGCTTTGGATCAGCGTAGTTTTTCTGCCTATCTCTGGCAGCTTTCAAGCGATCGCGAATCTGGACAATCTTGTCCGTCGTTTCAAAGACCAAATCAGGTCCTGATAATTGAACTTCTCCTACTTCTGCCCAACAGATGGGTGTTCTGCATTTTCTACCATATAATGCCTCAAAAGGCGCAGCCTTAATACTAGTATGGTAGCTATTGTTATAGGAGAACTCGATCAATGGCAGGTGGTTATCCCAACTGCCACCTAAATCGATCACACATGCTCGAAGCATGTCTTCCAGTGTTTGGATGGTACGCTCACTCTGTCCGTCCGTCTGTGGATGGTAAGCCGTACTAAAATTTAAGCGCGTGCCCAAAGACTGTTGGAAACTTTTCCAAAAATGAGAGGTGTATCTCGTATCTCGGTCAGAGATAATCGACACTGGTACACCATGCAGAGCTACAACCTTATCTACGTACAATTGAGCTAACATGTCTGAGCTGTAAGTTTCCTTAATGGGTAGGAAATGTGCTGACTTGGTCAGTCTATCTACTATGACCCATATAGTATCATTTCCCTTCCTTGTCTTTGGCAACTTGGTGATGAAATCCATTGTCACCATCTCCCACTTCCATGTGGGAATTTCAGGCTGTTGTAGCAAACCTGACGGCTTCTGATGCTCAGCTTTGACTTGCGCACACGTCAAACATTTAGCTACATAGGCAGCTACAGACTTTTTCAAGCCAATCCACCAGTAGTTTGCCTTTAGATCCTGGTACATCTTATCAGCTCCAGGATGAACGGAATATTTGGAACCGTGGGCTTCCTGGAGGATAACATCCCGAAGTCCTCCATAAACTGGAACCCATATTCGTCCATTCAATCTTAGCATTCCTTCCTTGTCATAGGATAACTGCTCCTCAGTTACTCCTAGCTTTTCTTCAGGATAGTTAGCTTCCAACACATCTTCCTTTTGTGCAGCTAACACCCTTTCGTTCAAACTATTCTTTATTTCAATGCTCTTGGCATTGATTCTTATCGGCTTCACTCTTTCTTTTCTGCTTAAGGCGTCAGCAACTACATTTGCCTTGCCTGGATGGTATCTTATCTCACAGTCATAATCATTTAAAGTTTCCATCCATCGTCTTTGTCTCATGTTCAAGTCCTTCTGATTGAACAAGTGTTGAAGGATCTTGTGATCTGAATAGATCACACACTTGGTTCCATACAAGTAATGCCTCCATAGTTTTAATGCAAATACAACGGCACCCAACTCCAAATCATGGGTGGTGTAATTCTTCTCGTGCACTTTTAACTGTCGTGAAGCGTAGGCAATAACCTTGCCTTTCTGCATGAGCACACAACCCATACCAGTGTGTGATGCATCACAATACACTGTGAATTCTTCAATTCCATCCGGTAATGTTAACACTGGTGCATTGCTCAACTTTTTCTTAAGGATGTCAAAGGATTCCTGCTGCTTAGGGCCCCAATCAAACTTAATCTTTTTACGTGTCAACGAAGTTAGGGGCGCAGCAATCCTTGAGAAGTTTTCAATAAATCGCCTATAGTATCCTGCTAAACCCAGGAAGCTACGAATCTCAGTAGGCGTCTTTGGCTCTTGCCAATTCATAACTGCTTCTACCTTAGCGGGGTCTACTTGGATACCACGCTCACTAACCACATGTCCAAGGAATTGGACTTCTCAAAGCCAGAATTCGCACTTCGAAAATTTGGCGTAGAGTTTCTCATGATGTAGAAGTTTAAGAATACAGCGAAGATGTTTCTCGTGGTCAGCTTGGTTCTTCGAGTAAATAAGGATGTCGTCAATAAAGACGATGACGAATTTGTCCAAGTAAGGCTTGCAGACGCGATTCATGAGATCCATGAATGCGGCCGGTGCATTAGTGAGCCCAAAAGGCATCACTAGGAACTCGTAATGACCATAACGAGTCCTAAATGCATTCTTATGTACATCTTCATCTTTAACTTATTGTTCAACAGTTTTATTGACATCCAAGCTTGTGAAACTTATTGTGGATGCTAGAAGACAGCCAGCCTAGTACGAGTAGTACCTGCACTTAACCTTTTGGAAAATACGTCAGTTTAAGGAAGATACGGTTCAAACGCACGATTAAGCGAAGACCGGAATGGAATGTGATTTAGACCCGACAAGTTTAAAGACTTGTATAATATGGGTAAACTAAATACATTCTGGATTTTGAGACAAAAATGATAAGGTTTGACCCGTTTCGGTCAACTTATGCAAACTAATTACATAAACCGAACCAAACGCGAGAAGGGCGTTACGGGTAACCAAAGGAGTCATATGCAAGTTCCCTGAGTTAATATGTCTTAAACATGTTGTGATATCAGTAAGATATCTTTTATTATGCCCCAAACGAATTTAAATTCAAATTATGCCTTATAAGGGCATTTTGGTCATTTAAAAGATTATAAAAGAGTTTAATTTGTAATCTGAGTTACAGGTCTGATTTATACAGTAAATACACTTAATTTAACATGTTATAACTGTAGGGTATGACCTATATATGAAACTTATCATTTAAAACCAAACTATGCACCTTAGGGGTATTTTGGTAATTTCACTTAGGCTAAAAAGGTCAAAACTGGAAACCTGAGTTTAAAACTTTTACTTACTGTTAATATATAAAAATATACTAAAAATATCAGTAGGTATCAACCTTATATGTTTAATATGGTTTTAGCACACACTATGCGTTAAAAACGCTTAAAAAGGCGATTTGGAGCCATTTCCGGGTTTTCAAAGGAAAGCTGATAATTTTATAATTCCAGAAGGCTCAAAATATTTTATTTATCAAATGAAATCAGTAGAAAAAGGTTTGGGGTCAAAAGGATTTGTAAAACTCATTTTATGGCTTAAAAGGGTAAAACCGTCATAAACCGAATCAAACTTAGAGACCTATGTTATGCTCAGCCAAAAATTAAATAAAAATCTTCAAAAATCCCAAAATATTATATTACATCAGTGGGTAAAAAGTTTGATATCAAAAAGTGGGTTTAAATAGGCTATACGCTAATTACGCCGTTTAATTAACATAAAGCTTTCAATTTACGCTAACGAGCATAACTCTTAATCTAGACCTCAAACTGATGTCAAATTTTAGGTGCAAGTTTATAAATCAGTAACTAAGGTTTCTACTCTTTTACTTTTTCAAAAATCACGTTTTATAGTCAAAAGGGCATAATAGTCAACATTTAAGCACTTAACGGAAACATGCATGTGAATCGGATAACTAATGAACCAAGTTGTATAATCTTAGAGGGTTATACTTATATGAAACCTGGTCCAAAATAAGCTCTAAGACAGATCTAAAACATGCATAAATGGGTCAGAACTGAAAGTCAAAGCAAAAGTCAATTTATGCGACTTTCGGTTCCGATCCGGGTCTTAAACTGAAAATTGTCGAGTTGAACATGTTGGGACATGTTCTTACATTAGTTACCAAGTTATATTAATGATCAAACAGGTAATTATGCTTTAATTTGAAAATAAACCTTCTGTTGACTTTTTAAAGTAAGCTTTGACTCGACAATTAACATAGTTAGAGTGGGAATCTGAAAGTACCCTTTTAAGGGTTTATTACCCACATAAATACCTACTTATAGGTACTTTCAATTCGAGAAATGACTGAGTAAATTTAATTTAATCTCGAAGTCAAACTTAAATTACGACGGTTTGACTTTTAAATAATTAACTAAGCTAAAACGAATTAGAAAGGGTTAAGAATACTTACAAGAGTCCTAATCACGACTAGGGAACCTAATGAATCCTTGTTGCTGACCAGAGAGCTCCAGAATTGAGAATGCAAGTGAATGTGCAAAATGGTTGCAACTTGAACTTCATATATAGCAAATTAAATCTCACAAGATGATGCCACAAGGGTCTACAATTGTTACCAGATGTGTACAGGTGCCCCTATGCATGAAAAACCATTGGAGGGAGCCTCTGGTATAAGAAAACAACAGATTAAAGTCGGTTTCAGGGCTGTTAACTGGCATCTGTACGTTTTTGTCGCTGGCAGGTCGTGGGCGGGCCGCGAAGACCCCCTCGCGGGGCGCGTACAAGCGTGCAACCAGCCAAACAAGTTTCTATTTATTACAATTCAGTCTTTGGTCCTTTGTAACGTGGTTTTACTTGTTTTTCTTGCACGTTAGACCCTCTAACCTGATTTTTAAGGACCTTGGGACTTTTACAAACTTGGTTATGTCCTTGGTTAACTTTGTGCTTACCCGAAAAGTCACAAAGTTCAACGTTGACGCATTTAACCCATCGTACACGGATTTGATCATAACTTTCTCATACGACAACGAAACTTTATGAAATTTTTATCACATATTCTAGTGAGTATATTTTATTGTTACAAAGCTTCGGGTTTGCCAAAAGGTCACTCAGATGTATACTTTTAACATGTTGTCACATTTAGCCCCTGTAGTTTGTAATTCCTCACTTTCTTTCATTTTCAGCTTCGTATGTTCCATGATTTATTCGTTTAAGATTATAAACACCATGTAGGGTTATTGTAGGGCCTATTTATCCATTTTTGACACTTTGGACCCTTATATTCACATAGTTTCACTGTTTGTCAACTTTAGTCCTTCTAAAGTACTTTTTCACATATTCAAAGCTTATGACACGTGTCAATACATTATTGGACGTAATTTTTCGAGGTGTTACACCGTACAGGGGTGTAAACAAAGATTCAGTAAATGACAAGGCATTAAATAAAAGTACAGGGGTGTAAATAGAAATTCACTAAATGACAAAGCCAGGGGAAAATCATGCTACTAGCGTTGCGAGGTGAGTGGTGTAAAATCGTGCTATTGATATCCTTTTGAGCATATTATAACCAAAATTTTAAAGATTTCTCTTTTAGCTATTATAATGAGTAACGTTATTGGAATGAATCGAATTGAATCGCAACTAAATTCATGCCTCAATGTAGAGGGCCTATCTTGGTAATTTTGTAAACAATAAGGGACACTAACGTAAACAAATCTCACTACCAACCCTCATCTAAACTCCGGCCGAACCGCCACCGCACACGGCGGCCACCAAACAAAAAATGTCATCAACCACAACCACCGACGACTACTCACCGGCGGAAACCCTAATCACCTTCAACAACCCAATCCCTCTTCTCCGATACCCCACACCCTCCACAACCGACGATTCCCTCATCCTCTGTTTCCCAAACCCTAAATCATTCGCAACCGCATACAACCAATGCGAATCAAACATCATAAACCAATGCACATCCGGAGCTCGGATCGGGTGCTCCGTAAGCGCATCGAAGAAGTGTGCACCGCCGTGGTGGAAAACCCTAGCCGGTGGTGGAGTATCGAAACAGGATTTGGAGGAGCGAGAGAAGTGTGAGGAGAGAGAAATGGCGGAGTGTTTGGAAGGTTCGAGAGTGAGGTGTGTGAAGTTTGCGGAGGATAAGTGTTGGCCGGCGTTTAGAGATGCGAGAGTTGTGGTGGCGGGTGGTGGTGGTGAGGGGAAGAAGTGTGTGGTGGAGTTGGTGTCTAGGGTTTGGTTTGGAGGGAGGAGGATTGGGGGTGTGGAGGTGGGTGGGTTGGATGGTTCGTGGTCGAGAATTCGGTCGAGGATCGGGTTTCGGATTGTTAGAGGGAGTGATCTGCTGGAGAAAGAGGTTTGAAGTAAGTTTTGTTTTATGTGATTGTTAGAATTAAGTTGTCTAGTGTTATTAGTAAAAATCACCCTGCATTTCAACTAACAGATAATGTACTTTATTATGCAAATAAATACCTTGTTCGTGTTGAATTTTGACGTATTTTAAGTTTGATCCTTTACTTATATTGCTTCTGATCTTGTGTATGCGATTAAAAGAAGACAAAGGGAATGAATTGGTGTGAAAGCAACTGTTATTTGATATACATAACCAACCGGTGTTATGCTAACAGTTGTGTTGTTTGGATGTTGGCATAACTGCTGATCCAAACGGTGCCTCTAATCCCCGGCTAATACTTAGGATATGCACAATATTTACACATAAATGTCATATGTACATATTTCTAGACTTAGGATAATCTATTTGATGTTAAAATTAAGGCTAACACTTCGCGCTATGAGCCTATGATATGATAAAACAACACAGAGAAAAATCATATGCATCAAAGAAAAATACATAACACATAGATATATAGCATGAATACGTGAATAAAGCTCTGCATAAAACCCTGTTTGTAGACCACATGTATTCCAATTTGCAAAAGCCTCTGTGTTTGGGCGTCCTTAAATCTTAAGGTCATCCGTCGTCCACAAAAATAAATGCTTATTTTTACAAATAATGAGATTTCTTTAGACGTTAATTTCTTAACTATTATGGGTCTTGGTTAGTCGGTGGTTTGGTTTGGAACCACCAAAATGCCGCTTTGGATACTCATACTACATATGCTAAAATAACAACCTTGGTTTTAAAAAGCGGGAAGTACACCAAAGCAACAAGGTCTTAAATCAAGGCGCAAAGCGCAAAAGCGCCGGGATTTTCGTACCCGAGGCGCAAGGCGAGTATGTAATTATTTTATGTATCCCATAGGTTTTTAGCATCTCCTATCCAAAATATAGCTATGAATAAGGTTTTTATATGGTTTTACCTACATGCACAAGCCAAAAAACTTATTGTATAACATTTTAATTCATAAAAACATACCTAGAACTCAAGGCGCGCGCCTCAGGCTTGAAAAATCCACAAAATTGCTTAAGTAGAGTCTTTACACGACTTCATTTTACTTTATTCAAACTTTAATAATCAATATTTTTAGTAATCCACTGATCTTTCTGCCTAAACACTCTCACATCACAATTTACTTTTATTGGAAATGAACTAGTCTCAATATTATATTATGCTAGTTTTGATGCTTAGAATCATGCAAATTTATCTTCTACTGTATAAAGTGGATGTCTTTGATATCACTTTGCCATCTGTCTACCTTTTATATATTTTCCCTTCCACTATAATTGATATTTTCTTCAATATCGCAACTTGTTATCTTTCGTCGATGCCATAGTTGTTAAAAGCCATCGTCTCTTGCGCCTAGGCCCATTTTTCAGGCGAGGCGAGGCAGTTGCGCTTTAAGTCGAGGAAATTGCGCTTTAACTCTCCAGGTGATGGTTCAGGCGCACATTCCGGCAAGATTCCTAGCTTCCGGAGAGTTTCCGGCTAAATTCCGACAAGATTCTAGCCAAATTTTTACTTTAATCAAGGAAAACTACTTTTCTACACTAATACACAAATATTTTGATACTAATTAGATGATATAAAGTGTTACATAATAGACTTTGTTTATTTTATTTGAAGAATAATATTCTTTTTCTAATACATAATATATTCTTTTAATTTTTTCATTCTGAGCTTTATTTTTCTCAGGCCTTCGCCTTTTTTGCGCTTTGCGCCTAGGCCCCAGGCAAGGCCTATGCGCCTTGAGTGCGCCTAGTGCCTTTAATAACTATGGTCGATGCCATGTTAAGTTTCTAGTGTATAGTCTATACAGTTTGGTTTAAGTTTTCTAGTCCATGAAAATACTTCTAGACACATAATTAAGCTTGTGAAATTGCATGTAAACTCTAGTGAATACAACAGTATCGAAAGATCATGACTTTATCTTGTTGAATAATTAAGCTTGTGAAATTGCATGTAAACTCTAGTGAATACAACAATATGGAGATCATGACTCTTTCTTGTTGAGGTACAATAGCCTGCTTAGTGGGTCCAACTTATGTAAATACATCATGACTCTTTCTTGTTTAGGTAGCTTCATAGAAATAGCATCAGGCAGATGTGCACTGAATCAAGATTGTGGTACAGTGGGGTTTTACATTTATTGCGATTAGAATAGAATTTGTATTTTCTAGTTGAAGTGCATAGTTGACTTCTAAGTCAACCATATTGCAGCAAAGCAAGAAATTACCCAGCTTGTAACTTTTTCTCTCTGGTTGTTCTAAAGCAGTATACTACTTGAAAATAGTAGAGTATTAAAGTTTCCTGTTTCAACTTTAAAAGGTAAATGTATGTACCTGTTTATGCAATAAGCATATGTTTTCCTCGACTCTATTGTTAATGATATTTTGCTGAACATTAGAGTTTCTCTAACAGTATCTATTTAATTAAATTGACAGCAAACTAGAACAGGCACGTAAAAGTCTGGAGCTAGTTTGTTTAAGCCTACGTCTTGACCTTTTTCTCCGGTCTCATATGAATTACATATGTTCTTCACGTGCACTCTGCAACACTGGATTGTTTCTTACATGCAATCCATGTGAAACTGATAGGATCTGAATTTAATGAAGATGATGAATGTAAATCTGTAACTATATTTGATTGAAGAAGATGATACGTACAAGATAATAACCACCGAAGTGGCCCAGGGCTAAGCCCTTCTCATGCACAATGCAATGAGCCTAATTACTAACTAATTCTCTTCCTATCCTTCACTAATGACTAATGCCTTATTTATAGAAATAGAAATACACTTTACCCCCTCCTATAATAGACAAGTGACAATTAACTATAAACCAGAGTATGATTCCTATCATTACTCCCCCCTTCAAAACAGTCTTGCCCTCAAGACTGGGAATAACAACTGACTCGTCATCCAAGCGTAGATTTCCTCGAGAGTGTCTCAGGTGGTCGAGGCTGCCCATGCACCACCCAAAGATGACTAGTGGGAATCATTTCTCCCTTACAACCTGAGCGTCGAAAGTAGAATTCGAGTGAAAATTTCCCCCTGTCAAAGGGAACTGAAATTGGGACAAAAACCGGAGGTTTTATCGATCCCAGACTTGTAGAGCCCAAATCCACAACCATTTTCTGCTGAATATGCAGGCCCACTATAGTGTCCAAGCCCAACTTTCCTTGCATGCTAGCTGATGTAGCCCAATCAGCCGTGTGCGACCCTAAATACCCAGCGCCAAACGATGTAGCATCAGCCGAAACCATCGAAGACGGCAATTGAGAGCTGGAACCTGAAGAACGTGAAATCGTATGACCACACCAACGTGCTTCAGATCTGGACACGATTGCCTCCAATTGAGCTAATAGAGCCGAGCAATCACCAGACAAATCCCCATTGGAAGCAGATTTGAGACTAGAAGAAGTAAATACCTCACCGGAATCGACTCCCGAACCAAGCGAATCTGATAGCCCTGACTTTGGTGGAAGATCGGTGTGGTTTGTCTCCTGATCCTTCATCCAAGCGAGCATCACCTTACGAAATTCAGCGGATTCCGCCCGATACGCATCGAAGGTAGCAGCGATGGAATCCAATCGAGAAGACTGATTTGCCATATCATTCTGAAGCTTCTGAAGCAATTGATCCTGAATGTCCAAACGAGTAGAGATATTCACCATATTGGAGATTGTTTCAGAAAATAAAACGAACTGTAAAACGAACTGGAGAGATCTGGAACTCGAACAGGAACAGAGGGTGAAACCAGCGATTGATTTGAAATCGGAACTGAAATCCGAGAATGAATCTGGAAGAAGTGGAAACGGAAATTGATTTAGCAGGTGAAAAGGTAACCGGAATTTAATGAAATTGAAGCAGAAAAGAGGAGGAAGGTCGAGCAGATCTGAGATGAATTAGATCTGAGATCCGAAAGTGATACAGAGCCGAAAATTGGAAGAGAGATCTGATTGAATTTGGAATTGAGATCGGAACTATATTGGATCTGAGATCTGACTGACACAGATCCGAGAAACGAAGATAAATCTGGATGAAATGGTGAACGATCAGAAGTAAAGCAGAAGAATAGCGAAAAAAAATAAAACAGAGAAAGAAGGTGAAGCTGAATTGAGATGCTAATTTGAGGAAGCACCTGAAATTGAACGAATGGAGAGCAGAGTAGGCAGGTCGGACCAATGATAGGATCTGAATTTAATGAAGATGATGAATGTAAATCTGTAACTATATTTGATTGAAGAAGATGATACGTACAAGATTATAACCACCGAAGTGGCCCAGGGCTAAGCCCTTCTCATGCACAATGCAATGAGCCTAATTACTAACTAATTCTCTTCCTATCCTTCACTAATGACTAATGCCTTATTTATAGAAATAGAAATACACTTTACCCCCTCCTATAATAGACAAGTGACAATTAACTATAAACCAGAGTATGATTCCTATCAGAAACCTTCAAGGGGATTACAGATGTGTATTAATCTGGATGAACATAAACGTTACAATAGTTAGAAGGTCACATGCGTGATAGATTTTCTCCCATATTAGGTTTAGCTATTTTTAAATGACCAATATAACATTACTACCACCTTGCATACGTCAATCTGACAATACTTGTTTTAAATTGTTTATCTAGTAGCAATCCCGCTGTATCGCATATCCAATTAGTGGGCCAGATTTGTGCAATTTTTTCTTGCAATAAATAGCTTCATAGAAATAGTGCCAGCGATTAGAAGGAAAATGATCATGTTGAAGTAGGAAACTATTCATTCTGCTTTTGACTGTGGGGCTATTGTGATAGGATTTTCACTTCTGGTTGGAATTAGGAGATGACTTTCATGTCTACTATATTCTAGAAAATGAAAAAATCATCTAGTAGTTACTTCCTTTTACTTCGTCTTCGACCAAAATGTTAAATACTATTGCATATTTCAGACTTCCAGTTTATGAAGTAGAAAAGAAATTTGTATAATTCTAAGCATCAAAACTAGTATCATGTTGAGCCTATTTCATTTCTTGTGAAAGTAAACTGCGATGTGAAAGGTTCAAGGCAGAAAGATTAGTGGATTAATAAGAATACTGATAACTAAAGTTAGAATGTAAACGTGAAGCCAGGTATATTCAGGCAAGATAGAGGAACTTGGGAGCATAGTTGTTAATGGCGAATAGCGACAGATAGTGATAAGGTACCTATCTGCTACATAGCGAATAACATGAAGTGGATCCATGCATGACATATCAGATTTAGCTCTTTTTAAGGACTGAAATTAATAAATCTAGAGCAAAATATAAGATCTATATTCTATTGCATGAAGTGGAATAGTATTAGGCATAGAAAAACAGCCCATATACATGGCTGGGTAGCATGCTAGTAGCTGTAACCATCTCCATAGAAATACTAGTATCGGTCATCGATAGTAACCATCTCCATAGAAATACTAGTATCAGTCATTGATAAGACATGCATAGACATTGGTGGGTGCTATTGAATTTAGAAAATTTCCATGATGCTATTTATTATTAACGCGTACTTCGCCCAAGTGGGCTTCTATGTTTCCAGTTTGCATATTCTAGTGCAGGTGTGCTACTCAGTTTACACTTTCACCGTCTTCCAAACAACATTACCTCTTTGTATAAGTCCATCTGACATTACGCATTTTGAAATGTCTATCTGGTAGCAATCTCGCTACATCACGCAGTCAGTTAGTGGGCCCATCTGACATTAGAGCGTGTTAAACGCTTAGTAGTGTTGGCGGGTCGAATCGAAAACAATTGTCTAGCATATGAATGTAAACATGACTAATCTATTTGTGATGTAAGTACTACATGTTTGATTTGAAAATCTCACGAGGAGTTTATAGTCCATAACTTTAACCATCACCAACAGTCTTCAACATTCACAACACTCGAGCAGAACCCTCTGCTTGATCATTTACCAACTCGACTCATTTTGTATTTTTTTTATATTCTTCGTTTGGCCCGGTATATTTAATATAGAATTGGAAGTGATATACATGTATACAAATGTGTTGAGTCATATCATAGAAGCTTCTTAAGTTGTATCCAATAAACTACTCATGAGTTGCTGCCAAGGACCTACAATACGTCTTCAGTCACTAAACAATCACCATGATTAATTATAATGATTTGTATACCTCAACATTTCTCCAATCTTATCCATGATGCGATGCAATTGACGCCTACTAAGACATGGGAGGATCATTTAGAAGAAATTTTGTTATTTAAAAAAATAAACTTCATTAACACATGCCTTGGACCCAAACGGGCAAAAGGCCAACAATACAACACGTCCCCGACCCAAACTAGCAAAAGACACACAATTACATGTACAAAGGATATTTACACCACTCCCCCCATCGTATGGATTTGAAAGAAGACCTATTTTTTAGTCAAAGAAACCCTCTAGACTTTACTACCCTTAAGATATCTTGCGGACCACACTTAACGTTAACATTTTGAAAGTCGCCTCATTTTTCTCTTTCCAAATGCACCAACACGTGATTATAATAAGGTTAGGGATAATCTTCTTAGCTTTCTTCCCCAAATGTAAAAAACCTTGAGCTTCCATAAGGTCTTTGAATGCGAAAAAGTAGCGGAGAAATGTTGCACCAAGCACTAAAACTCATCCAAATTGCATTTGACAATATACAAGCCGTAAAGAGGTGTTTCATGGATTCCTCATGCTCCTCACAAAAAATACACATATTTGATGGGAAATTCACATTTCTTTTTCTTTAAGTTCTTTCGAGTAGCTAGTCTATCGATATGCGCTCTCCTGCCATTCCTTCAGCTCTATTATCGACTCTGGTGCTCTGGTCCGGTTCCAATTGTATCCAATGCTCACCTGATCGATAGCGATCCTGTCTGCCACTGTACAAGCTTTAACCAAATCTAGGTGGAAAAGGTGAGGCCATAACCATAAACAGTTGGTTTCCCACATGTATCAACCCAGAATCGAATATCTCTCTCATTCCCCACTTTACCCATAATAAAATTTGGACGGCCCTTCCCATTGATTTTTACTTTCGATTTCAAAAGAGAAATATTTTTCCAACACTCTGAGATGACAAGCTTCCACTACCTTCCTCCAGAAGCTATGGTTCTCCACCGTGAACCTTCAAACCTATTTTGCTAAAAAAAAGCTTCATTTCCTTATTTTAAGTCTAATTATCCCCCACCCTTTATTACAAATTACCTGATCCCAACCTCCAAACCCATTTTACAAATTTAATTTAGTTAGTTCTTACAAAAAAAACTGCAAATCAATGATGTATGTAAGTTTACCTATATAGTTACAATAAAATTAAATATAAGTATTAATTAATGAAGCATTTTTTTTTGTTGAAATTCCTTTTTTTTTTTCCTTACAAAGAATTTTTGCTAAAACAAATATTAATAATTTAATATATAGCAACGTTGAAGTTACATTTACATTAATCAAAAAGAATTGTAATATAAAATGACTGAGTTCGACTTTAGAGACTAAGCTAAACACTACGTACGTTGCCCATTGCCCGGACGAAACGCTTTACTTGGAACTTCCCTACAAATTTATGTTCTTTTACTTTAGAAAAGGAGTTCCATTAATGGCAGCCTTATCCTTTTGTTGGATGTCTAATCATATGTGGAAATTACTGGACGTGACGAATTCTAGAGATATTGAATTTAAATAATCTTTTAACCAATTGGCCGATATTAGTCTTAGCTTTCGATTTGTACAACACCACTCCTAACTTTTAACTTATTTTCCTCTGATACTCCCTAACCAACTGAATCCTAACTTAATTAGTATTTTGCTGATGTGGCTCTTGTGTGGCGACATGGCACCTGATTAGGCTTTTTTGATGATGTGTCATCTGACTTGGCTTTTTTGATGACGTGGCATCAGATGTGACACTGGGTTGGTGACGCGGCATTTGACGTCAGCAAACTAGGTTAGTGTTGGGAGTGATATCGGAAAATAAGTTGAAAGTTAAGAGTGGTATTGTAAAAATCAAAAGTTGAGAGTGTTATCCGCCAATTAATGAAAATTCAAGTTATTTAAATCCAATATCCTCATATTTTATATATGAATAGATTGATAAAACTTGGGTACAACAAATTAATGTGAAATGAGAAAAAGAAGGTAAAGTAACAAACAAAGAAATATGCTGTCTCACCCTACAGGGAGAGGTCGGTTGATGAGGGTGAAAAGAGAACAAATCTTACCTCCATCCATAAAATAAAAAGGTTGCATCGAGTGAGACCTCGGGTTCAACAAATTGTATATTTATATAGAATAATAATTATATCAGAACTAACACAAAAGTAGAAAACACAAAATAACATAAAGTACATACAAGTTATAGATGAATGAGAAAGACAAAGAGATGACAGAAATACTGAAGATACATAGCCGAGGATGGACCTCTCTCATGAGGGCCGGACTGAATCATAAGGGACGCATATCCCAAAGCTCCGTCCCCCAATCACCAACAGACGCACCACCAATAGGTGCGTCCCGCCGGATGACGTCATCAAAGTTGACTAATATAAATACCCCCATCAAACACAACCTAAGTACGATTTTCTGAATCTTCGTCCTTACTCTCTCTCCACTTTCTCTCTCTATCAAATACTTGTCCTCACGCCGGAGGGTGGTCGCAAAGGGGCCCTCCCATCTTTGCGGCGAGCCGAACGGTTTGTTCATCTTGTAGCTTCAGATCTTCACGTATTTACAAGATCTAAACGTGGTTATAGTCTTCGGCCACAACTTTTGGATCTTCCAATACGAACCACCTACAAAGTAACTAAAAGAGGTAAGACAAGCCTAGACATCTAGTCAAAACTAAGAAAAATTTATACCTTTCTCTAAAAATCCCTAACTTTAATCTTATGTCTCTAAAAACTCCTATCACCGACTATGTCGACGGAGAGGTGTAAGTCTAATAAATCATTCTTATTCAGCTCATTCTATGTCAGGTTGGGTATGCCTCTACTTGTCCTCTTGTCCAATGTGAGGGTCTTCACTCTTCTTACCGGTGTCGTCGTTTATCGCATCTATACATGTCCAAACCATCTCAATCTCCTCTCCTTTATCCTAACCGAAATACATGCCACCCCCAATTTATCCCTAAAAACTTTATCCCTTATCTAATCCAACCTTGTTTGGTCACATATCTAGCTCAACATCCTTATCTCTGATACGTCTAACTTTCTTGCATATGTAATCTTGATTGCCAAGAAACCAATTCCATAAAACAGTTGGATGGGCTGTAACCTTATAGAATTTCTCGTTTAATCATAAATGAAACCTCCTATTACACAAGACTCTTGTGGCCACTCTCCACTAGCAACACTTGCATGGACATGATGTGCTACATCATGTCCCCGGCACTTTGGACGAACACCCCTTACTTGAACCAAATTGTTTGCGGAACAACTTGACCTTCGATAGTTATTTGCGTGTCATCATCATTTGCACTACTTACACTAAAGGTACTTGGTTTTGGACCGACTTATGTGTAAGCGTTTGCCCTCTAAGGCTACTCAACACTCTTTTTGTAACATCCGGCCTCTCATACTACCAGTACTGAAATTTACAACATTACCCCTTTGCATATGTCCATCTGACAATTACACACGTTTCAAATTGACTATCTGGTAGCTAACTCGCTATGTCACATAGCCAATTAGTGAGTACTTAGAATTTATTTAAAACGCCCCGCTTGTGGTATGCTCATATAATGTATATATGTGTGGGCGCTCGGGGGGCAAAAGTGAAAGGGCACTAATTTTAACGTTATTTTACTAATTTCGTGAAAATAACGTTAAAAGAGGGGGATGGTTAATCATGCATCATGTGGTGGCGTTGATAGCCAAAAGACAAGGGGGTACATGCACTAATCGGTGTTTGTCTCAATTGCCGAGTGTTATGTGCCTTATGTCCAAGGCTTGATGCAAAACTACAATCGAGCCGAGGGTCTCATTGGAAGCAGCCTCTCTATTCCTATGGGGTAGAGGTAAGGCTGTCTACATCTCACCCTCCTCAGACCCTACCTTAGCTTTGCTATTGGTGGGATATACTGAGTATGATGATGATGATTAGAATTTATTTAATTTGAAGACATAAACCTAAAAGGATGTTTCGTTTCAAGTATGGAAGAAAAAATAAGACCATCTTGTTCCAGGTATGGGCGAACTATGAACCGAGAACTAAACCGAAAACTGTTAACCTAGAACCAAAACAAACATAAATGGCAGTGGACGGTTAGGTCCGGTACCAGTTCGATTCATTCGGTTTGGACAGTTTAAACTGAACTTTTTTCAATACCGGTTCTGTTTTTATGTCACATCACTACTAGAAAACTGCTATTATTCCTACCAAAATTTCCTACGCATTTCCTACGAACGAAAATGGTGACACATTTCCTACGAAATTCCGACGTATTAGAAAGGGTCTTACTTTTGTGACAAAAGAAAGCGAAAAAAAATGACAAATTGGTTTGCGTAGGAAAAATGTAGGAAAATTCCGACAGATCTCCTACGAAATCCGTTTTCATTTTAACCATTAGTCGGAAATTCGTAGGAATCGTTATGCGTAGGAAAAGTGTCGGCAATTCCCGACAGGATTCCTACGGAATCCGTTTTCATTTTAATCATCGGTAGGAAATGTGTAGGAATCCAATTTATCATCATAATAAAATGAAATTATCTGATGGAAGCACTCGACATTTGGAAATTCTAGCAAATAAACCATCGATGTACGCTCAATCTCATAATGGGTACTTTGTAAATGGTTTTAAGTTCCACACGCAAAAGTATGGTAAGGGACTTGTGACAAATAACTATGGTGTATGCGTGAGAGGGGAGGCGTATAAAGCTGAAGAGTCTGACTACTACGGGTTAATAGACGATATATTAGAGATCAAGTATAATGGCAACGAAGCTCAAACTATGGTAGTGTTTGAATGTACATGGTTTGATCCCAAACGAGGTCTAATAGTTAACAAAAATAAGTTGGTTGATGTCAAACCCAAGTTCAAACTTCAAGGTGACGACGTGTTTGTCTTGGCATCACAGGCTGAGCAAGTGTTTTACACACCATACCCTGCCGTGAAAGGTGATACAAAAGATTTATGGGCAGTTGTCAAAACAAGAGCACGACATATATATGAAGTCGCTGCATTTGAAGATGAAGTCGCGAATGATGCGAGCACGGAAGCACATGGGTTCTTTCATATTGATGAACGGTTTGAGCTACCTAATGAAGTGACTAGAAGTGAATCTGTATGCCTAGTTACAAATACCAACACAATAGAGCAAATAAACGGTGGGGTGGATGAAGTATTTGAAGACGAACAATTAGAAGAAGAAGAAGAGTTTGAAGATGAAGAGGAGACGTCTGATGATGACGATGATGAAATGATATTTTCTGATCACTCTTCAGACGAAGACGAAGACGAAGACGAAGACGAAGACGAAGATGCTTATTAGGAACATTTGTTGTTGTACGCTTTAGTTTATTAACAATCTGGATGTTTTTTAAAATTTGTTGCACTTTATTATATGTTTATTAAATTTTATATGTATCAATATTTTTCTGATTTATATGTTTTGTTATCAGTTCTTTCCATTCTTGCATGAATAAAGAAATAAATTCATTATTTTATTAATAACATTTCAGGGTGTATAAATTATGTCTGATGTGCTTTCTTGTTCTAATAAATGCAAGGTGTATACATTATGTCTGATGTGCGTGATACGCGTCGTGCTACTCGCGGACATGTCCCTTTACCTAGGAAAGGTGGTAATCATCGTGGTAGGGGATCACATGAAAATGAAGCTGGTAGTGGTGATGTCAATGGGCCACCAAAATATATGTCAGGGAGACTTCGTGGAGGACGTAACCGTCAAATTATAACTTTAGGGAAACGAAAACAAGCTGAGAATAGTCGTGAGGCATCCCATGAGAGCCCTATTAGTAGTGTTGCTGCTTCCAAACATACTTCAGGGAGACACGTAGTCCGTCATGGTGGTGGATTGGATGGAAGTCCTATTAGTAGTGATGTTACTGCCCCAGGGAGATACGCTTCCGGGGGTTTAGATGAGAGCGACGACAATGATGGTGCATACAATGACATTGAGGATAATAGTGGTGAGAATGGCGGTGGCGAGGGTGACGCAATGCGCCCATCTTGGAACGACTCGTGCAATAGAGACATGCCTCGTAACACCTCTGGGAAGAAATATACTAAACGTATTGGGGACATGTATGTTTTTAATTTTAAAATTTTCATTTGTGTTGTTTATTCATGTTACATGTATACTGTTAAATTATTTAATACTTTCAATATTGGGGAGATACGCTTCCAGGGGTTTAGACGAGAGCGACAACGGTGATGGTGAATACAATGACACTGAGGATAATAGTGGTGAGGGTGACGCGGTGCGCCCATCTTGGAACAACTCGGGCAATAGAGACATGCCTCCTAACAACTATGGGAAGAAATATATTGAACGTATTGGGGAGACATATGTTTTTACTTTTAAAATTTTCATTTGTGTTGTTTATTCATATTCTAAGTATACTGATAAATTATTTGATAATTTCAATGTTGTAGGTTTGCTAGTTATGAATTTCATAGCTCAATCACTGATATACTATTGGAGCATTTTGATGGACCTTGGTCCACGTTCCGGATGCTCCCAAAGGATGTATTGGCTAGTATGTTTGTTCGTTTTGGGGTAAGATTTATTTCATTAAAAATATATTAGAGAATGACTATTTTACCCTTTAATTACTAAACAATAAAAATTTTCAAACTTCAGCTCAAATATAAACGAACCTACTGTGATAACAGATTTCATAAACCTTGATCAATGAATTTGAGCCTTGGATCAAACCTATTGTTAACCAAATACAAACAAACATCATGAAAATAAAATGTATACGGAAATTAAAAAAAAATCAGGAATCAACCATATATATATGTATATAAATTTTATTTAACGCTATTATTTAGTTTTTTTCGTTCCTGAAATACAATTCGAGTATAAAATATAATTGATTTATACACTAGCGACAGTAAAAATATATATATTATGACTAGGGGCATGAATTTTCGAAACGACACGATCCTAACATGAAATTCGTGGGTTTGGGTTTAGGCTACATGGGTTCGAGTCAGATTCAGGTCGAACCCGTTTAATTAAATGTGTGGTGTTCGGGTCAAACTTGTCGGGTTCACGGTTTCACCCATTTAATTAGCTTTATACTTACGCGTTTTTTGGGTCGGTTCCCGGTTCACATACATCAGATGATGTACCAGCTGGCATTTTTATTAAGCAAACATATTTTTCTTTTATAAAAATACAAGGTTATATCAGTAATCCGGTCAGTTTTTTTTCTTCTGATCTGGTATTAACAAAACCATTTACACATATTGAATTTTTTGCAAAAGTAGGTGCTTTGAGCACCCAAAGAGTGAAACCATGTGGGCATGGACTTTGTAAGTGAAACTAGGTAAAGCCGCTGAATGGAATTACAATGTTCATTAAAGCCGTTGTTTAGGACCACAACCTTGTTTTTTTTTTGAAGGCCAACGTTATACCTTATTTCATCTAGTTAAGCGCTTTACTTTATTTTTGAACAGACCAAATAATGTTGGGACCCGGAGAGTGAAAAAACATATTTGATGCATTTCGTAACGTTGTTGAGAATCGGTATAGAGACACCATGAGGGACTTGAGAGAAAAATCTAAAGACAAAGCCAGAGACGCTGGACATGTTATAGGAGACAAGCACAGATTCGACATAATTTATAAATATCCACCAGCTTCGGTGTCTAAGGTAGTATGGAAGCAATTGTGTAAGGTATGGGAGTTACATATTATTACTACTTTTTTATATATTCTATTGCTCTATATATGTGTGGTTTATATTGTACTTGGCACATAGTCTAGCCTTACACACATATATACATATATATATTTCGTTTTCAGGGTTGGAACACCGAAAAATGGCTAAGAAAGTCACAGAGCGGGAGAACAAACCGCAATAGCAAGGGTAGTGGTGAAGGTATATCCCGACATACCGGTGGATCCATAGGGTTTGACGAGCATCGCATTCGTTTGGTAAGCTAATCATCTTTATATAAATTAGTAAAAAAGTTGGGTCGAAAAATATAATTGTTTGTACTCAAATGTATTACGAAAATGCTTTTTAGGAAAGAAAATATGGCCGAAAAGTAAAGTGGATTGAAGTTTATTTTGATACCCATCTCAAAAAGGAAAGCAAAAAGAAGTATTGGGCCGGAGAGCTGGACATTAATAGTCTTGTGGGATTTGAGTTTATTTCTGAAAAATCAAGAGAAATCTATGTAAGTTATCTTTATCGTTTTTGAATAATTAGAACATTAGCGTATTAAGCTTTAGTACAACAACTAAAAATTTGTTTTCATAAATTGTTGTTACGGTACAGAAGTGATATGATCAAGTTGCATGGGTCGGATCTCAACCAACATCCGGATGATCTTGATGTGTGGGTGAGAGTAGCAGGAGATAAAAAGGGCCGGATGTTCGGGGTAGGATCTTCGGATCCTAATTTCGTGATAACTGGGAAATTGTCTACATCTACCGAATCTAAATTATATGTTGATGCCATAAGGTCGCAAGAGGAGGTATTGTTTACTTCTTACAAAGTATCGCAATTCTATAAATTATATAGTTTTTAACAATTAATTAGTAGAAAACAATAACTTAGATTATTGACCCGTTTTAACAATTTAGGTTGGAGCAAAAAGTGCAACAGATGGAAAAAGAAATGAAAGAAAATGAAGAAAAGAGGCAAAAACAATTTGAAGAGTTTATGAAAAAATTCCAGCCTCCCGTTAGTCATTAGTAGTAGTTTTTTAATTATTCCGGATCTTTATGTTTAACAACGGTGATTTTGTGATTGAAACGGGCTCGGAATTTTTGTTATTTATTCCGAATCTTTATGTTTAACAATGGATGATTTTGTAATTTAAACGTGCTCCGAATTTATGTTATTTGTTTTTGTTAAATTTATATTCCGAATCATATTTATCAATATGCATCTTTCAGCAGGAAAAAAGCAGGTATTTTTTTGTTTTTTCTATTATTTTTTAAATGTATCCATAAGAAATGTGTAGGAAAAAGGCTCAACAGGTTTTGTCAAATTCTGTTGGAATTCTGTAGGAAAAAAAGATAGTTTCGTAGGAAATGCGTAAGAAAAAAGAATACATTATTTTAGAAGTGTGTAGGAAAAAAAACCAATTTTGTCGGAATTACGTAGGAAAAAGGAATACATTCCGTTAGAATTGTGTAGAAAACAAAACTAGTTTTGTAGGAAATGCGTAGGAAAAATGAATACATTCAGTTGGAATTGTGTAGGAAAAAATATTTCCGTAAGAACTGTGTAGGGAAAACGAATACATTCCGTTGGAATTGTGTAGAAAGAAAAAACAAATTCGTAGGAATTGTGTAGGAAGAAAAAACAAATTCGTAGGAATTGTGTAAGAAAACTAAAATTTAATAAATATTATATAATAAATATAAATATAATTGTTTTAAACACAAAATTTTAAAAAATAAATATTCCGTGGGAAATGCGTCGGAAAGTTAAGAAAATTAATTCCGTGAGAAATAAGTAGGAGAATTCTAACGAAACATTTTTGTGGGAAATGAGTAGGAAAATCCGTAGGAACTGCGTCAGAAAAAATTACCCATGAGGAGAATTCCCACAGCCCATTTTCTTGGGAAATCCGTGGGTAAACGCAGTTACCCACGGATTTCCCACGAAAATTGACGTAGGAATAGTAACAGTTCTCTAGTAGTGAATGGTCATGGTATCTAAATTGGATTGAAGGACGGAAAGAAATGTGGTGATTTCAAACTCTGACAAAATTTGGAAATTGATACAAAATTGAAAATGGTATTTATATAACAATTTATTAGTTGATTCAGTCGTAGATATATGTATTTCGTTTTTCTATGCATATGCCTTGACTATGTATTCTTGATTTTGTTTTATAGTTTTAAATTTTTAATAACCAAACTTGGTTATGGGTTAAAACTGAACCGAATCTAACTGTGCACATCCTAATCATCACGCGAGTTAAAAAGTCATTACGTGAGATTAGGGTTGGAAAGATAGGCTGGTCTTATGTGAGGTGGCACACTACAAGAAAACAGGGCAATAGCGGCGACAAATGTTGCCGCTAAAAGGTATGATCTGTTAGAATTGTGTAGAAAACAAAACTAGTTTTGTAGGAAATGCGTAGGAAAAATGAATACATTCAGTTGGAATTGTGTAGGAAAAAAAATATTTCCGTAAGAACTGTGTAGGGAAAACGAATACATTCCGTTAGAATTGTGTAGGAAGAAAAAACAAATTCGTAGGAATTGTGTAGGAAGAAAAAACAAATTCGTAGGAATTGTGTAAGAAAATTAAAATTTAATAAATATTATATGATAAATATAAATATAAGTGTTTTAAACACAAAATTTTAAAAAATAAATATTCCGTGGGAAATGCGTCGGAAAGTTATGAAAATTAATTCCGTGAGAAATAAGTAGGAGAATTCTAACGAAACATTTTTGTGGGAAATGAGTAGGAAAATCCGTAGGAACTGCGTCAGAAAAAAATTACCCACGAGGAGAATTCCCACAGCCCATTTTCGTGGGAAATCCATGGGTAAATGCAGTTACCCACGGATTTCCCACGGAAATTGACGTAGGAATAGTAGCAGTTTTCTCGTAGTGAATGGTCATGGTATCTAAATTGGATTGAAGGACGGAAAGAAATGTGGTAATTTCAAACTCTGACAAAATTTGGAAATTGATACAAAATTGAAAATGGTATTTATATAACAATTTATTAGTTGATTCAGTCGTAGATATATGTATTTTGTTTTTCTATGCATATGCCTTGACTATGTATTCTTGATTTTGTTTTATAGTTTTAATAACCAAACTTGGTTATGAGTTAAAACTGAACCGAATCTAACTGTGCACACCCTAATCATCACGCGAGTTAAAAAGTCATTACGTGAGATTAGGGTTGGAAAGATAGGCTGGTCTTATGTGAGGTGGCACACTACAAGAAAACAGGGCAATAGCGGCGACAAATGTTGCCGCTAAAAGGTATGATCTGCGTGGCTATTGTTAATAGCGTCGCCGCTATTGATTCTTTATGTCGCCGCTATTGCCTTAAATAAACCCTAGCCGTTCGATCATGATAAGGAATGAGTGGCTAGGGTTTATTGTGGGACACTGGGTTCCGGATCGACCAGTATCGGCGACATATGACGCGTCGCCGCTATTGGTGTCGCCGCTATTGCCCCATATTCTTGTAGTGGCAGTTTGGGACATGTAAATTTGGTTTGGATCTGGTTGGCTGACCCATCACATTGCTGTTTTCAAAGTTATTTAACTTTCGGTAAAGTAATAGGTGAATTTTGTAGGGTATTATGTTAGATTTTCATTGGGACAAAATGTGAATGTTATGACTTGTAGTCTTGAAGGTCTTACGTATAAGAGTTATATATGGTGTAACTACTAACCGACTTATAAACAATTCACATATAGTGTTGGCTGGTCGAACCCGACACATAAGACATGAACTTAAACCTGACCAATCTAATTGTGGGTGGGTTGCCAATTTTAATTGGGTCCTAATAAAGCCACATCCTAAAATCTTAATTTCACATGCCGTATAACATTATATTGTCCGTACATAATAATCTTACATTACAAATATTGAGCCGTATAATGTTATACGGCTCGTATAGATAGAGAAAATATTAGGTCGTATAACATTCTTTACGGGTCGTATAATATTATACGGGGCATATGATATTATACGAGTCTTGGGTCATATAACATTATATGGGTCGTATAATGTTATACGGCCCGTGTACATGGAGAGAAAAAACATTCTTTGACATTCTTTTCTTGCAACAATCAGTTATACGGCCCGTATAACTCTATACGAGCCGTACATATATATGTAGGGGTGTGAAAATAAGATTTTATGGGTGTAGGAATAGTGAGAGCCTTTTAATTTTATGTTTTTCATATTACTCGTGTATGAATGTATCTTTTAATTTTAACAGAAAATATCCTAAATATTTATAACGCATGCATGTCAACTAAACCTGCCCGATTGAAACTTGTTTATTTAGAAATATTGTTAGTTCAACCCAATGCTTACTTGTTTTGGTTAAACCTAATATTGTGAATTTCGTGTTATGTTTGCTTTGTGTTTTTATATCAGATTATTATACTTCAATGAAGTGGGATCTTTTAGATCATATGTTTACATTTGAAGCGACGACTTCTAACAATCACCTAGAAATTCCCTGCATTCTTTTAGTAATAAAATCCCCTTTGAAATTAAATATACATTTCGACTTTAGTGTGGAGACAAGTGGACAACGGTTCGCCATCGGATCTTAAACTTATTACCGGGCAAGCTCGAGTAAAAACCTATAATCTATGATGATAATTGTCCTCGGGTTAAGCCAATCCATCAAGAATGTAGTTCATATTGTTCTAGGAAGTATAAGACCTGATAATGATCCTTGGATCAACTAAAAAGCCAGTTCTTAATTGGGTACTACAATGGTGTTCATAACTCGCCGCCTCAACATCAATACGAGATGAAATCGTTCTTGCTCTACCTCTCAAATTCTAGATTTATCGTGGAGCTTGCTTGTCAATCTATAATTACATCGTGTAGCCTGTACATAGAGACGAGAAAACGTATGTGTTGGATAATGCGTAAAATGATGAGCCGAGTAGTCCATATTCTTTTGACCTTCCTGAAAAATGTTATGGCTCAATTGAATTCTCTTTCATTGATAATGATCATATATATACAAGATACAATCCCATAATTTAGGGAATAGATAAATACAAAGTTATTGACAAGTTCCTATCTATATTTACAAATATATTCCATAACACCCCCGCAGTCGAAGCAAGAGGTGGGCGAATGTTGAGCCTGGAGCGGAAATCATCAAATAACACCCGAGGTAGGCCTTTGGTAAAGATGTCAGCAATCTGAAAGCGAGTGGGGGTATGAAGAATCTGTATCGTACCACGTTGGACATGTTCACGCACGAAATGAATGTCAATCTCGATGTGTTTTGTGTGTTGATGTTGAACTGGATTACAGGATAGACAGATGGTACTGATATTGTCGCAATAAACTAAAGTAGCCGTTGATACGGGCCGTCGCAACTCGAGAAGAAGGTTGCGGATCCAGCAAATTTCAGCAACGACGTTGGCAACCGCACGGTATTCTGCTTCAGCACTTGAGCGAGAGATGGTCGACTGTCGCTTGGAGGACCAGGATAAAAGATTTTGGCCCATGTAAACACAATATCCTGATGTGGAGCGACGAGTATCAGGACACCCAGCCCAATCTGCATCTGAATAGGCCCGTAGAGAGATATCAGAACATGGGGAGAGAGTGAGACCATAAGTAGCTGTGCCGCGAATATAACGAATAATACACTTCAATGCATTCCAGTGATCGGAGCTGGGGTTATGCATATGAATGCAGATTTGCTGAACTGCATAACTGATGCCAGGCCTGGTGAATGTGAGGTACTGAAGCGTACCTGCAAGGCTCCGGTATAAAGTGGGGTTATCAAAAGGAACACTAGAGGTTGCACCAAGTTTTGGTTTCGTGTCCACCGGAGTTGCGACGGGGTTGCAAGTAGACATACCCGCATGATTGACAATGTCAAGAGCATAAGATTGCTGCGAGAGAAACATTTTGTGCCCAGTGCGAGAAACTGTAATACCCAAAAAAGAGCTGAGAGGTCCAAGATCTTTCATTGCAAATTCAGCCACGAGGCTGCCCGTGAGTTTCAATCGGAGGGAATCAGAGGAAGTGGTGAGAATAATATCATCGACATAGATCAATAAGTATGCAATGTCACCCCCGTGATGATATGTAAAAAGAGAATTATCACATCGACTCTGCAAGAATCCCATAGAAGTAACAAAATCCGTAAATCATTGGTACCACGCCCTTGGAGCTTGTTTAAGACCATAGAGCGACTTCTTTAGATGACAAACATGGTCGGGATAATCTCTGTGCCGAAAGCCCATGGGTTGATACATATAAACAGTCTCGGTAAGATTTCCATGTAGAAACGCATTCGTGACATCTAACTGGTGAATAGACCAAGACTGTGATAGGGCCAATGTCAGAACCGTCCTAATAGTAGCCGGTTTAACAACCGGGCTAAAAGTCTCACCACAATCAATACCGACCTCCTGATTTCTCCCATCACACATAAGACGTGCCTTGTATCTCTCTAAAGTGCCATCGGACCAATATTTGTGGCGGAAAAGCCACATGCTACGAATAATATGCATATCAGGATGTCTCGGGACAAGTTCCCAAGTCTTGTTTTTAATTAAGGCATTAAATTCGTTTTGCATAGCATTATACCATTCCGGGTTAGACAAGGCATCTTTGGGGTTGGCAGGGATAGGAACGATGGATGTGGTTGAAAGGTTGAAAATTTGTTTCGGTTTGGAGATACCGGACATCGCACGAGTGTGCATTGTACGCGTCAGTGGAAGGGGTGGAGGGTTCAGAATTGGGCTGGGGTTTGGATTGGTTGGGCTTGTGTGGGAGGCATTGGGTGAGGATAAGGTTGGTTCGGCGATGGGGCTTGGTGTGGGCTGGGAGTTGGGCGAAGGGTTGGAGTGGGACTAGGATGGGTGTGGGCCGAGGGGGCTGTGGGGGGCTGAGGAAGGTGTTGGCGGTGGGGATGTGGGTGCGGGCTGGTTGGGGGTTTGTACCGAAGGCGGAAGGGAGTTGGGCTGTGGGTCAGTAGGTTGGATCGTGTGGGGTGGTAGCCGAAGATAGGGATGCACAGAATCATCTAAGAATTGGTAGGTTTGGGGTGTGTGTTTATGGGATTTGGAAAAAGGAAAGATTGTTTCATCAAATAGGACATGGCGATTTATGGTAATAGTTCGGGACTCGAGGTCAAGACATTTATACCCTCGGTGGTTTGATGGATAACCGAGAAATACAGATGGGTAGGAACGGTAGGCAAGTTTATGAATGGTCGTGTGAGGAATAAGTGGGTAGCAAATGCATCCGAAGACACGGAGGTGGTCCTAAGAGGGCATGCAACGATATAATCGTTGGGTGGGTGTTTGAAACTTATGTATTTTGGTTGGGATGATATTTAGGAGGTAGGTTGCGGTTTCAAGGGCATGGTGACAATAAATGTTCGGGGTTGAGGAGTGGGCCATGATGGAACGCATAAGGTTGTTAATGATGCGAATTTTTCGTTCGGCTTTACCGTTTTGAGACGAGGTGTGAGGACAAGAGAAACGGAAGTGCATGCCATGCATGGTGCAAAAATTATGAAATTGATTGTTGGCATATTCACGTCCGTTGTCACATTGGAATTGTTTTATTTTGGTGCCAAATTGGGTTTGAATAAAGGTATTAAATTTGGTGAACATAGCAAAGACATCAGATTTGTGAGTGATGTGTGTAAAATGCAACATATAAATTACATCAAATGAGGCATAAAACTAACCCTTTTTAAGTACTAATATTGGAAAAAGAGTGTTTTTGTCTTCCTTTTGTATTTTCAGGATTAAATGAGCTCAAAAACACAAAAGAAGCAAAAAGACAGCTAATTCCAACATAAATACAAGGAAAGGAACATTAGTGGACTGCCCGACCCCTCAACGGCACCTTCCAAAGCAAAATAGAGAAGTCGGAAGACTGAACACGCCCCGTGCTCAGCCAGCACGGGGCCGTGCCCAAGAAGCAGCAGAAAAGACAAACCTATAGAAGCTTCTATTGCCCACCACGGGGCCGTGCCCAGCGGACACGGGGGCGTGGCGAAAGTACTGCAGGCGCATTAATTGTAATTGCGAATTACAATTAATGAGGAGAGAGAGTGTCAGACGGGCACGGGGCCGTGTTCAGCGGACACGGGGCCGTGCCCAGCTCTCTGTTCAGCCTATAAATAGGAGTGCTTGGATTCATTTCAACTCATCCCTTGGCACACCACCTCTCTCACACTTCATCCACCACCCACCACCATCACAACACCATCATCCACCACCATCATCCATTGTCCATCGTAGAGTGTGTGAGTCGTCTCGGGATCCAAGATTGATCGTAAGAGTTCTTGACAATCAAGGCCATGTTTGCCTAAGTCTCTTACATCACTTGGTGAAGACAAAGTGTCTAGTATAATACTTTTTTATTTCTAATCTTTTGCACTTTTTATTTGGTTTTGTATTAATGACTTTAATAACTAGTTACTTATGTTGAAGGTGATCTTTCCTTATCGTTTGTCCGTGGTGTCTTGGCATTATTTTACTGTCTATATAAAATAAAGGATTTTCACCATTCATATCTCCACGGTCTATATGGAGGTATGTTGGCTACCTGGTCGGGGGTTAAGGGAACGGTTTGGTAAAGGTCTTGCCATTGTTCAGCGTTTAGAGGTCCTGCAATGGACCTGGGTCAAATTTAGTAGGACCTCCTTCAATACTTCACGGTATTGGATGGCGGGGGTCCAAACTCTTTGACCCCCTCATAAGTTAACTACTATTAATACTATAACCCGGCTATTTAGGACTGTATCCCTGCTGACTCAGACTACTTAGCCGAGGGTAATGTCACCGCCAAAAGCGGGGCCTACCACAATACTGCATTAATAACTTAATTAATTATCTTCCAATAATCCACCCTTTTAGGATTGTATCCTTGCTGACTCAAACTACTGGGGTGAGGGTAACGTCACCTTCAAAAGAGGGGCCGACTACAATAACTAAGATAATCTCTTAATTATGTGCAAAAGTGCGGAAATAATCAAAGGTTATACTAGATACGAGTCGGAACCAAGTGATTCATCTTGTCTATCTGTTTTTATTTTATTTTTATTTTTCAGCATTTTAGTTAGTTTTTATTTTTCTTAGCTTAAAACATTTTTCTAAACTTTTTATTTTGGTTAGACGTTGAGGATAAACCGGTATTAAAAGCTCTTGTGTCCTTGGACGACCTCGGTATCTTACCAACGCTATACTACGCTCAACGATGGGTGCACTTGCCCATATGTGTGTTTAGTGTTAGTAAAATATCGTGTTTTATAAATTTAAAACTTGGCTAAAATAAGTGTTAAAAAGGGCTTAAAATATACACCTAATATATATAACACTTCACACGCATCAGTGAGCTATAGGGTAGGCCCATAAAAAATTGGTGTAATCATCCAAGAATAATACATAATAACGATGTCCCCCATTAGAAAGTATGGGAGATGTCCAAACGTCACTATGAATAAGATCAAATGGCATAAAAGTACGTGTATTAGAAGCAACAAAAGGAAGTCTAGTATGTTTCCAAAAAATAGAAACAGTGCAAACTTTATTATTTAAAGAGCCACAAGAAATTGAATGAGAGGTTTTTAAATTTTGTAAAATAGTTGGGCCTGGGTGGCCGAGCCTTTGATGCCATATGTCTTGAGAGATAGCTGCGTAAGTGGAAGCAGTGGTGAGATTGGTGATGTTGGATGGGCTGAGAGTGTAGAGATCCCCCGAACTATTGCACCGTAGGATAGGTTTCTTGGTCTGTAGGTCCTTCACAGTAAAACCATATGGGTCAAATTCAACAGATAATTGGTTATCAGTTGTAAACGACGTACAGATATAAGGTTTTTAACTAGGTTAGGAGCGTATAAAACATTGTTTAGTTTAAAAGGTGGGAATGGTGGTCGTAGGGTTATGTTGCCTTGTGCGAAAACCGGAATGGTTTTGCCATTGCCAACAATAATGTTACGAATAATGGCAGAATTAAAAATAGATGGAAACTTATCAGATTAAGGAGACATTGTACCTGACGCACCCGTGTCCATAGTCCAGGATGAATCATTGTGCTGGAGAGCCAAGTTGTACAGAGCCTGAGCAATATCCGTTGGAGCATAGCCGGTGGAGTACGTCTGGGCCGATTGTTGAGTAGTGGGCTTCGGGCCTAATATGCCTTGGGCCGATGAGTGGGGTTTGGGCCGATTGGGAAGGGGATGGGTTTGAAGGATATGGGCAAAGAGGTGAATTGCTGGCCCAGGGAGGAGGCTGCCAAAAGTGTGGCGGGTAGTAATGGGGTTGGGGATATCGACCCCGTCCATAAGACGAGCGACCGCGACCAAGGCCTCGGCCACGGCCACGGCCGTGTCCACGATCAGCAGGTGCATCGGACCGGGTCTGGTTTCGGGTATCGGCGGGTGGACGGTGGGTTTGCTCAGTTGTAGTGTGGAGGGCGGTTCCGGCCGTTTGTGCGGATAACTTGGCTTGAGCGTTTTTGCGTTCTTCAACCTGACAAAGGCGCGATCTGGTATTATAAAAATATGGGAGGGGTTGAGTTTGTTGAAGAATAAGAGAGATGCTCTCGTATTGATCAGTTAACCCGGTAAGAATCTGCAGTACAAGTTGGTTTTCTGAGACGGTGGAACCAAGGCTAGTAAGTTGATCATGAAGGAGTTTCATCTGCTGATAATATTCGGCCACGTTGGGGAATTGGTCAAGGCGAGTATTGAAAAATTTGTTTTGGATTGTGATGGTGCGAGCGGCTTGGTTGTCAAGGAACAAGTTTTTGAGACGACACCATGCGTCATGCGTGGTGATGTTGGTAATCATGGTGGTGTGCATGAGGTCTTGAGAGATGGGACCGTAGATCCATTGTAGAACAATGGAATCAATACGTTCCCATGACTCAAGATAGGTATGTTTAGGGGCTGGTTCTTTCTCCTTGTCTTTGTCCTTTTCGGTGGAAGAAGAGGTGGCGGTGACACGGGGCTGCAAGTGATCAAAAACATCGTAAGCTTTGCAGTGCAGGACGAATAACTCTGCCCACGTGTTGTAGTGTTCGGTTTGACTATCAAGAATCAGAGGGATGAAGTTCTTGATGTTGTTAACGGTGACCGCAGGGTGTATAGGTGAGGAAGACATGGCCGGCCGATGAGGTAAGACGGTCGGTCGAAGGCTGAAAACGGCGAGAGAGGGAGGTAGGAGGGGGGGGATTAGGGTTAGGCTCTTGATACCATGAAGAATGTTATGGCTCAATTGAATTCTCTTTCATTGATAATGATCATATATATACAAGATACAATCCCATAATTTAGGGAATAGATAAATACAAAGTTATTGACAAGATCCTATCTATATTTACAAATATATTCCATTACTTCCATATGCTGATATAGCAATCTAGTGCCAGTAACACACTAACGTGTTCATAGATCATACCCTTTCTAATGGCATTCTAGGCCAATAGCATCTCGGTTAGAAGTTTAAAAGAATCCTCTAGATCATAACTCTAAAGCATGTAAGAGCCATAAAATACCTTTATAGGTTGAAAACATCAAAACCTATAAGGGACAGGTTAAGAGTTGATACTTGAGTAATGATCCTAGTGATTTTCTTTTGTTGATCAATAACTACATTTGTTGTTTCATGTGGGCTAGACCATCAACATTTCTGTTATTAACATATGTCATCGGACGATTTATATCGAACATGATTATATCGCACTACACCAAACTGCATGGCCGATCAAACGATGTGTTGAATCAAATATACAAGCTTCTTAAGTTATATCCAATAAACTACAATAGGTCTTCAGTCACTAAACAATCACCATGATCATTATAATGATTTGTATGCTTTTACTTTTCTCCAATCTTATCATGAGGCGATGCAATTAACGTTTACCAAGACAAAGATTAATAGAAATCAACGTAGAAGTTACATAGTACATTCATCAAGAAAGAATTCTAATATAAAATGACTTTGGTCGACTTTACAATCAAAACTAAAAACCAAAAAACTACGTTGTTGTCTGGACGAAACGCTTAACTTGGAACTTCCCTACGAATGTGGATAACTAAGAGGAATTCGATTATGGGCAGTTTTTGTTGAATCTGGTACAGGATCAGAGAGATGATAACAAACGGGATTTACAAATTTACTTCTATTAATTCTTGTGAATGATCAAACTTGATTACAAGAACTAAATATTTAAAGACTAAACATCCTAGACTAATACGAATTCTATTTCTTCTCTAATTCAAATACTCAACATAACTAATCTAAACAAATTATAATAAAACTAATACTAATAGATAATTCCAATATTAATTAAATAACTTAATTATTATTTTACTCGTTTAGTCCTCGACTTAAGATCTTCTCCAGATCACCCCTTTAAGATCACTTGAACATCCATGTTGATGTTGTAATTTTATCAGCTTTATCCTTCTGTAGGATGTCTAGTCACATGTGGATAAAACTTGCTGGCTTTTGGTTACAACAAGATAACGTGGACAACAAAAAAGAAAAAGGTAACTGAAGAGGCATGGTAATTGACCCGACTTAAACGGTCGAGTATGATGAGGACATTGATTTTCTCTATTACTTTTCGTATGTATGATATTATTTTTTATTGTATATTAACCCGCTAGCGAGTCCCATTGAGATTAGGGGTGGGAGACCCAAAAAAAGAAGAAGAACCAGGTGTGGTGGCCCTCAGTAGTCAGAAGATAGTTCTACTCATCTTAGGTGCTGTTTGTTTTTTCAGAGGTAAAATGTCTGTAGTCTGCGAACCACATCTGCAGGCATCTGCAAGAGAAGATGTGACCCAAATGTCTGCAGTCTGCAAGGAGAAGGGGGTTTGTTTTTTTTTCCTTCAAAAACAACTTCACACACACACAAGAGTTCTCTCTCTGCTCTCTCTCTCTACAACCACAACCACCACCGCACCACCTCTGCCACCACCACCGCACCACCTCCGCCATCACACCACCGCCATCACACCACCGCCTCTCTCTCTCTCTACGGTCTCTCTCTCTCTCACATAACTCTCTCTCTCTCTACAACCACCACCACCACCGCACCACCTCTGCCACCACCACCGCACCACCTCCGCCATCACACAGGTCTCTCTCTCTCTCTCTCTCACATGTCTCTCTCTCTCACAGATCTCTCTCTCTCTCTCTCTCACAGGTCTCTCTCTTTCTCTACGGTCTCTCTCTCACAGATCTCTCTCTCTCTCTCTACGATCTCTCTCTCTCACAGATCTCTCTCTCTCTCACAGATCTCTGCCTCTCTCTCTACGGTCTCCCTAAATTGATGGGTTTGGTGGTGGTGGGTTTTGACGATGGTGGTGGTGGAGGTGGTGGCTGAGAGGTAGGAGGTGGTGGCGGAGATGTGGTGGCAGGTGGAGGTGGTGGCTGGAGAGGTGGTTGCAGGGGAGAAGAGGAAGAAGAAGAAGAAGGGTGGGTGGCTGTGTGAAGATCTGATCTATTCATGAAGCTATTATACATAGCTTTTTTAAGCTATTAAAAGCTATTTTAAGATCTTTTTTTTTAAACAAACAGTCTTCAAGTGCTTATGTTTGCCCGCCCGCAGACATAAGCTCTTTACAGACATTTTAAGCAAAAACAAACAGAACCTTAGTGAATCCATGCTTCTTCAGTAACATATGTAGGCATGAAGGATGTGGGCCATGGGGAGGGTGAAAAGAGGGCAAATCTTTACGTCTATCTAGAGAATAATGTGGCTACATCGAATGAGACCCCCAGTTCAATAAACCGTAATTTTAAATAAAATAATAACAATAATAATTAAATTAGAACTAAAATAAAAGTAAGAAACACAAAATAACATAAATAGTATTAGACAAAGAAGGAAGAAAAGAGGGAGATATAAATAAGTGTCACGGCCCCCGACCCGGTTTTACCCGTTTCAGGAGCCGCGGGACAGAAATCCCGTGGTATTTAATTAACAGCGGAAGTTTCTTCAGGATCTTTTTAAAAACTGAAATATTTCCCGATTATTTTATTTCACAATTCGGGATAAAACCCGGTGATTTACAATATTGAGATTTCACGAAGAAATCTTTTATTTTACAAAACATGTTTCTTTATTTTATACTGAGCCACTTCTTTAAGCTGATAGTGCTTCACAACACTTTTCCTGGATCACAACAGATCACCTGAAACATGTTTGAAAAAGGTTTTGTCAGCGGGAAATACTGAGTGAATCATTCTAATTTCTAAAACGACTCGTTTGTTATAATTTACAGTATTAAGAGCGATTACAATGTTTCTGATATCAAACCAACTACCCACGGTATTTGTCACTCGACCAGATCTGTGACTATGGTCATATCCCCCATTGGCTGCCCCAATGGTGACGATTATCAAGTAATGTATACAAAACCCCACATACCGGCTGTAACTTGGTGATTACAAAGACTTAATCCCCGTAATTATAACTTTGAAATAAACATGCTTTTATAACAAATTTGATAAAAAGAGAGAATGACTCACATTGCAGATTTAACAGAGCTTATCCTACTGATTAGCCTTGATAACCTAGTTTAAATAATCATGCACACAAACTAGGTTAGTAACTTAATACAGCATTTACGATAACTCACGAGATTACAACCTTCACAACGAATGACAAAGTGCGATACTTAAACATCCATCGATTTAACGACGAATGACAAAGCATAAACCCTAATGTGGGCAGCACTTAACATCCATTGGATAGTTTAATCGATCGGACATTGAATCGTAGCAGCGATCGAGTTATTACCCTGAATTGTGGCAGCACTTCGTGATCAGTGTGTGTTTTTGTAGTGATTATACTATAACTCAGCGTACAATTCGAATTTAAACGTCGAAAGAACACTCAATTGCATGAAACAGACTGTCCTATTTATACGTGAAAATGAGTTCCCCCGCGTGTCGCGGGAGATGTTGCTGATCCTGTCGCGACTCGCCTGGGGTACCAATCTACCCTAGGGTAGCCTTGTCACTAGTATAGGCCTGCTGAGTCGACATTTCATTAATTCTCATTTTTTTACAGCGTTTTCAGTAGATAACTATAACTAGGGTTTACCCCCCCTTAGTTTTAGGGACCCTAATCCTGAGTCCAAATGTTCTGAAAATTTTAAGGTTTATTCAGAATCACTTGGGTTTTTTAATTAGGGTTTCCTATTGATCAATTTAATTAAATAAATATGACTTTTAATGAGAGTTGTTACATTCTCCCTACCTTAATAAAAATCTTGTCCTCGAGATTTACTGGAATAAGTGAGGATACTTTTGCTTCATTTCTGATTCCAGCTCCTAAGTATATTCAGCTCCTCTCTTTGAATTCCATCTGACTTTGACTAAAACTAGTCGTTTGTGTTTGAGGAACTTGATCTTTCGATCCTCAATTTGAAGAGGTTTCTCAACAAATTTCAGCTTTTCGTTTACCTCTATATCTCGAAGAGGTACTACCAGTGATTCATCTGATAAGCATTTCTTGAGATTGGATACATGAAATACATCATGTACTCCAGCTAATTCTTCTGGTAGTTGTAAACGATAAGCAACTGATCCTATACGTTGGATCACTGAAAATGGTCCTACGTACCTTGGACTTAGCTTTCCTTTCTTTCCTTTCTTTCCGAATCTAACTACTCCTTTCCAAGGAGAAACTTTTAACAATACTCTGTCTTCAACTTGGAATTCTAACGGCTTGCATCTATTGTCTGCATAACTTTTCTGGCGATCTCGAGCCGTCTTCAACCTTTCCTTGATTTGAGTAATCTTATCAGTCGTCTCTTGCACTATTTCAGGACCTGATAATTGACTTTCTCCTATTTCTGCCCAACAGACTGGAGTTCTGCACTTTCTTCCATACAGTGCTTCAAATGGGGCGGTTTCAATACTTGTATGATAGCTATTGTTATAGGAGAATTCAATTAATGGTAAATGATCATCCCAATTTCCACCAAAATCTATTACACATGCTCGGAGCATGTCTTCTAGAGTTTGGATTGTCCTTTCACTTTGTCCGTCTGTTTGGGGATGATATGCAGTGCTTAGATTTAATTGAGTTCCCATAGCTTGCTGGAAACTTTTCCAGAAATGAGAAGTAAAACGACTATCCCTATCCGAAACAATGGAGAGTGGAACTCCATGTAAGGATACAACTTCATCTACATACAATTTTGCCAACCTTTCCATACTAAAGGTTTCTTTCATTGGTAAAAAGTGAGCTGATTTGGTTAATCGATCCACAATTACCCAAATCGCATCATTACCTTTTCTGGTTTTGGGTAACTTAGTAACGAAATCCATTGTTATAAGTTCCCATTTCCATACCGGCATTTCTAATTGTTGTAGTAGACCTGAGGGTTTCTGATGTTCTGCCTTAACTTGTGAACAAGTGAGACATTTAGAAACATATCGTGCTATATCCTTTTTCATTCCTATCCACCAAAAGTTCTTTCTTAAATCTTGGTACATCTTATTGTTTCCTGGGTGCATAGTATACCTAGATTTATGGGCTTCTTCTAAAATCTTAGGTCTTAAGTTTCCCTGCTTAGGTACCCAAATTCTACTTTTGTGGAATCTCCAAATTCCATCTGCTCCTTGTTCTAATTCCATTATTCTTCCTTTCATTCCTTCAGCATCATCCTTGATTGCTGTAGTTTGAACATTCTTCAATTGTTCCATTAAATCTAATTGTAGATTTAATCTGAGAGCACGAACCCGTCGTTGTTTCTCATAATACTTACGACTTAAGGCATCTGCAACTACATTTTCCTTTCCTTCATGATACTGAATATCACAGTCGTAGTCACTTAGGATTTCCATCCATCTCCTTTGCCTCATGTTTAACTCTTTTTGCCCAAATATATATCTTAAACTTTTGTGGTCTGTGTAGAGAGTAAATTTACTTCCGTAAAGATAATGTCTCCAAATCTTAAGGGCAAAAATTACGGCTCCTAATTCTAAATCATGAGTCGTATAGTTTTCTTCGTGCTTTTTCAATTGCCTTGAAGCATATGCAATCACCTTTTTGTGTTGCATAAGCACACATCCATATCCTAGTTTTGAAGCATCACAATATACTTCAAAATCTTCAGTTCCTTCTGGTAAGGCTAAGATTGGTGCATTTGTTAATTTCTGCTTCAATATTCTAAAGGCTTCTTCTTGCTTAGGTCCCCATTCAAACTTAATGGTTTTACAGGTTAACTTAGTTAATGGTACGGCTATCTTGGAAAAATCCTTAATAAACCATCTATAATATCCAGCTAAACCTATAAAACTTCTTATTTCCATTGCTGTTTGTGGAACCTTCCATTTGGTAATTGCCTCTATCTTAGCAGGATCTACGTGAATACCTTCGTGATTCACCATATGTCCTAAAAATTGCACTTCTTGCAACCAAAATTCACACTTCAAGAATTTGGCATAAAGCTTTTCTTTTCTTAACAAAGTTAAGAGTGCATGAAGGTGTTCACAATGCTCTGTCTGACTTTTGGAATAAATAAGTATATCGTCTATGAAGACAATTACAAATTTATCCAAATATGGTTTACATATCCTATTCATCATGTCCATGAATGCAGCAGGTGCATTCGTTAACCCAAATGGCATGACTGTAAACTCATAATGACCATACCTAGTTCTGAAAGCAGTTTTAGGTATGTCTTCTTCTTGTACCTTCAATTGATGATATCCAGAGCGTAAATCTATCTTAGAAAAATATCTAGCCCCCTGAAGTTGATCAAACAGATCATCAATCCTAGGTAATGGATATCGATTCTTAATTGTAACCTTATTCAATTCTCTATAATCGATACACATTCTCATTGAACCATCCTTTTTCTTAACAAATAATACTGGTGCTCCCCAAGGAGATGAACTAGGTTGTATGAAACCTTTATTTTAGTAATTCATCTAATTGCTTTTTCAGTTCTAACATTTCTGTAGGTGCTAACCGATAAGGTGCCTTGGCTATCGGTATAGTTCCTGGAATTAGATGAATCCTAAACTCTACCTCCCTATTTAGTGGTAACCCTGGTAATTCTTCTGGAAATACATATGGGTATTCTGAGACTACTGGTATTTCCTTAAGATCTTTTCCCTTAGTACTAATGATTACCGAAATCATATACACTATTCCTTGTTTTCGTTCATAATTAGCAACTTTCATTACTGATATGAACTTCATGGGCTTACGTGGTTTATCTCCTGTAATCCTAATCACTTCTCCGGTGGTTGATTGAATTTCTATGGAATTTTGATCACAAAGGATTCTAGCATGGTTGGCTACTAACCAATCCATTCCTAATACAACATCAAATTCAGCTAAATTCATCGGCAATAGTTTTGCAGAGAATTTATGTCCTAAAAGTTCTATGTTTTCTTCTTGCAAAACTTTATCTATTTTAACTGAATTTCCGTCTGCCGTTTCAACTGTAAAAATCTGCCTAATATTGGTTAAAGGTAAATTAAGAGCTTGGCAGAATGAAGTATTTATAAAACTTTGGTTCACACCAGAGTCAAATAATACTTTGGCGTAAATGTTGTGAACTAAGAACGTACCCGCTATCACATCTGAGATGAGTTCTGCTTCTTGAGTGGTTAGCTGAAATGCCCTAGCATTCTTCTTAATAGTTCCGTCGGTCGCCTTAGTTTTGTTGTCTGCTGGTTTGATTAATTTAGGACATTCTGTTTTATAATGTCCATTTTCTCCACAGTTATAGCAAACTATTGTTTTCTTTCTGCAGTTTTCTTCACGATGTCCTACAACTTTGCAAAAATTGCAGGTTATATCGCATCTTCCATAATGTTTCTTCTTGCATTTTCGGCAGAATGACGGAGTTGAGAATTGCCCAGTTCCTCTTTTCTTGAAATTACTACTGTTACCCACACAAAATCCTTGGGTAATTTTCTGAGCCAATTCTTTCTTCTTGTTTTCATCTTGTGTACGTACCAGTTCGTCAGTTAGGGTATTAGCTAATTCCACAGCATCGTCAATAGTGCGAGGTCTCGCAGCTTTAACAATGTTGCGGATTTCACTAATCAGTCCCCAAATGTAGCGAGAAATGAGTACCGGTTCTGGCGAAGCCAGTGTTGGTACCACTCTAGCATATTCAAAGAATGTCGAAGTATAACCGCGACAATCTACACCCATCATCCGATGATTTAGAAACTTATTTGTCATCTGTTCCTTTTCATACTCGGGACAGAATTTTCTTTCTACAAAACCCTTAAATTCTTCCCAAGTCATGGCATAAGCTATTATTCTTCCTTTTGATTGTAACACAGTGTTCCACCATTCGAGTGCTCCTTCCTTGAGGAGATTTGATGCGTACATGACCTGATTATCTTTAGCACATTTACTTATTGCAATGAATGCTTCGGTTTTCTCTAACCAACGCAGTGATGCAGTTGCTCCTTCATTGCCTGCAAATTCAGTGGGTTTACAAGCAAGGAATTCTTTGAAAGTGCAACCAGGCGTTGCAGTTTTCATTTTCTTGGGTAATGGAGCTTGATGTGGTTCCCCATTATGGTTAACATGATCGTTGCCTCCGTTTACACTATTACTGAAGTTATCTTCAGAAATACGTTTACTAGGAACGATTTGTTGCGGTTCGATTGGATTCTTTACAGCAGCAACGATGGCTGGAATAGCATTGGCTATCCCTTGAGCAACAATATTTTCGATATCTTGTCTAGTCATATATTGATCTCCTGGATGTTGCTCAGACTGATTAACCTCATTTACTGGTTCATTACCAATGTTTGCCATCTGATAATTAATTTTATATAAATAATTAGTATAATTATAAATATAATAAAACAGTTTGCCCATAATCATATTAACATGTATAACCAAAAATTATCGATTTCACAGGTTTCCTTTCTATATATTATATTATGCCTCGTACACACGATTATCATACAACGTTTTATTGTTAAGTTATTACACATACTGGTTATTATGATTATTTATTAAACAAATATTCCTGCAAACTCCCATTATCTGGTTAGCTAATTTCTTAAAAACGACGCTCCCTTTCGTCATACTTCCAAGTAACTCTTTCTCCCACATCCCTAATTCGATTTCCTGCATCAATTAACTCTTCGCCCCAAAGACGAAGTTCCGCCAGATTCTCCGGGCTCATATTTGGGTATAGTGGAGGTTCTGGGTCAACTTGTGGGAAAAAGGTATCAGGGTTGTTTAAAAGATTTTGGTATGCCAATCAGTTGTCCACCATTCATCTAATTCTACTGGTAGTGGTTGAGGTTGGACAATAGGATCTGGAATAACAGGTTCCAGATTGATTGGGATTGGAGCTTCTAGTGGGTAGCTGAAAAGATCTTCTTCAGTAAATATAAGGTTTGGATTAGCTGGTTCAAGGTTTCCATCGGCAGGTCCGATGAGGTCACTCATTACTAATTTATGATCTAAAACTTCCCAGGGAGTCATTTTCTGTTTTTGTCTAGAACTTTCTCCGACTTCTCTTGTTTGCTTAAAACTCTTCTCAGCTTCTATTTCTACTTGATTAATATTTTCCTCAATTTCTACCCCTTTTCCTTTGTCTTTTGGTTCTTCAGTTGTAGTAACCTTTCTTGTTGCTGGCTTTTTCCTTCGTACTCGCCTCCAGCCCACAAATCTACTTCTTTTCTTGGGTTTAGGTTTTGCCAGTGGTTTGGATTGAAATTCCATGGGTTCTTCTTTATCAGCAAAGTAACCGGTGAATTCCTTTGAAACTTCTATCTTAACAGGATAGAGGTTAAGATTTTCTAAACCTTCTGATATCTCATTCATGCTGTTTAGCATATATGCAAAATACATACCAAATGTTAAAATAAAATAACAAAATTTTATAGATAACCCGTAAATATTATTGCATACATAAAACAACTGACAAGTAAATTATACTACGATTTACTGTAACTTATTTATTTACTAAATAAGGGTTCTGGAAAATAAAAGTGCTAAAACTTTTGAGTATTTAGAGATTTGCATTTTCTGCTACTGTGGCTAGCATATAAAGATTTGCCCATTTCTCATCTAATTTATCCTCCCAAGGTGATTTATTGATTAAGTCCTGGGTTTCTTGTTTAACTTTCTTCTCTCGGTTTTTCCTTATTTCCTCCTGACTTTTCCTAATAATCAAACTTCTTTTATTAGGAGAAAGTGGTTCCTCGTAATGTGCCTTACGGACAAATATTCCTTCTTCAGGAATTACATAAGGTTTTGTTTGGGATGAACTTCCCTTCTCGTTGGATGACCTATCTAGCTTAAGATAGATGTTTGACAACTTTTGTTTACCCATACTGTAATTAACAAATAATCAGTTAATAAAACACATAATTACATAATTGGTAATCAGTAAAATTAAGTATTTCTAAATACTTAATAGGCTTAAATCAGTGGCTCTGATACCACCTTATTTCTGTCACGACCCCCGACCCGGTTTTACCCGTTTCAGGAGCCGCGGGACAGAAATCCCGTGGTATTTAATTAACAGCGGAAGTTTCTTCAGGATCTTTTTAAAAACTGAAATATTTCCCGATTATTTTATTTCACAATTCGGGATAAAACCCGGTGATTTACAATATTGAGATTTCACGAAGAAATCTTTTATTTTACAAAACATGTTTCTTTATTTTATACTGAGCCACTTCTTTAAGCTGATAGTGCTTCATGGCACTTTTCCTGGATCACAACAGATCACCTGAAACATGTTTGAAAAAGGTTTTGTCAGCGGGAAATACTGAGTGAATCATTCTAATTTCTAAAACAACTCGTTTGTTATAATTTACAGTATTAAGAGCGATTACAATGTTTCTGATATCAAACCAACTACCCACGGTATTTGTCACTCGACCGGATCTGTGACTATGGTCATATCCCCCATTGGCTGCCCCAATGGTGACGATTATCAAGTAATGTATACAAAACCCCACATACCGGCTGTAACTTGGTGATTACAAAGACTTAATCCCCGTAATTATAACTTTGAAATAAACATGCTTTTATAACAAATTTGATAAAAAGAGAGAATGACTCACATTGCAGATTTAACAGAGCTTATCCTACTGATTAGCCTTGATAACCTAGTTTAAATAATCATGCACACAAACTAGGTTAGTAACTTAATACAGCATTTACGATAACTCACGAGATTACAACCTTCACAACGAATGACAAAGTGCGATACTTAAACATCCATCGATTTAACGACGAATGACAAAGCATAAACCCTAATGTGGGCAGCACTTAACATCCATTGGATAGTTTAATCGATCGGACATTGAATCGTAGCAGCGATCGAGTTATTACCCTGAATTGTGGCAGCACTTCGTGATCAGTGTGTGTTTTTTGTAGTGATTATACTATAACTCAGCGTACAATTCGAATTTAAACGTCGAAAGAACACTCAATTGCATGAAACAGACTGTCCTATTTATACGTGAAAATGAGTTCCCCCGCGTGTCGCGGGAGATGTTGCTGATCCTGTCGCGACTCGCCTGGGGTACCAATCTACCCTAGGGTAGCCTTGTCACTAGTATAGGCCTGCTGAGTCGACATTTCGTTAATTCTCATTTTTTACAGCGTTTTCAGTAGATAACTATAACTAGGGTTTACCCCCCCCCCCCCTTAGTTTTAGGGGCCCTAATCCTGATTCCAAATTTTCTGAAAATTTTAAGGTTTATTCAGAATCACTTGGGTTTCTTAATTAGGGTTTCCTATTGATCAATTTAATTAAATAAATATGACTTTTAATGAGAGTTGTTACAATAAGGCACGAACCTCCTATGTTGTAACTAAAAGAAGTAGGACTAGCCAGAACGTCTAGACATACCTAGAGAAATTTATACATCTCTCTAAAAATCCCTAACTTTAATCTTACTTCTCCAAAAGTTCAGTCGCCGACAATGTCTAGGGAGAGTTGCAATCCTCACAAATCACTATTAATATGCTCTTACTTTGTTAGTTTGTGTATGCATCTACTTCTATTAATGGTTTAAACCGTTATAAATCTATCGTGTATATGCTCTTACTTCTATCTAGTAGTTGGTGACTTGATTCTTCTTCGACCAAATTTCTAAATACTTTACATAATCCATAGTTTAAACCGTTATAAATCTATTGTGTATAGGCTGGAGATATTTGGACACCCTCTGCGCCTATTTCCACACTTTTTGTGCCCTAGACGCCTCGTATAGGCCTATACGAGGCGTCTAAGCACTGAATTCAAGGGGGTCTCAGAGGGTGTCAGGCACAAAGTTTAAGGAACCCTATACGAAGGGTACAGACGTATACGAGGCGTCTAGTCTTAGGTTTTTTTTGGCTGAAATGAGGGGTGTTTTGGTGGGTTTTGGTATGGTTTTTTTTTTATAGTTTTTGAAGATGTGTTTTGTGGTTGAAATTTTTTTTGGTTTTAAAAAAAGTTTTGTTTTTTTAAAATCGGCTCTTTAAATATATTATATCGATTAAATATTATAATGTTTTTAACATTTTACTTTTTTAAATATTATTCTTCCGATTAAAATTTTATCTCGTTCAAATATTGTTTCCGTATTATATTCAGGGGATATATTGTTTCCGTATTATCTCAATTTAAGACAACAATCATTAGGTAACCGAATAACTGAAAACAAACATAAATATGACATATATAAGATAACTTTGTACATCTATAACAAAAATATATAAGATAAGTTTGTACATCCATAATAAAAATAAAAACAACAACAGGTCTATGCATCCGAATCCGAATCTGGATGTGGCTGTTGCGGCTGCTGCTGCTGATGTGGTGCTCGAGCCGGTGGAAGCGGTATCGGGGGCCATCCCTCTCTCTCTCGTCTATCCTGTTCGCACCGTACCAGCCAACCTACCAAATCGTTGAGCCTGTCAAGCTCGGCTCGTACATCCGGATGTAGCGCAGCTCCTGGGGCATGACCTGGAATAGCGTGACGTGGAAACTGAGGCGCCCCGGCAGGTGGCGGTGGCTGTGGCACCGCTGCACAGTCTACATCCTCCGGAGGCTCCTCCACGGGCACTACATCAGCAGGATCTGCAGGAGGATAAACGGGCTCGAAATGCTTTGGTAGGGCCTCCTCTATCCATATGCCCCCGTCGCGGTTTTTAAACCGCGGGCCAACTGGGAACCTCTTGATTACCCTCATCCCCCACAGCGACTGCATGCCCATCCGCATCGGCATGACTGGCGGCGTCCGTAGATGTGGGTCCTCGTGTCACACCCCGATTTCCACGTGTCACCGGTGGGCCCGGTGGGGAGTATCGTGACGTGGTTGGCAACATAATAGTCAAACAACACAATATTTAATATGCACAGCGGAAGCAATTTAAAAGATATATTTCAACCGAATAAATTATTGTAATATCGTGTATCACAACAGTCGATTGTTTATCCACAGATGGATCGAAAATAAAATGGAAACAATAGTTCAACAGACTTTTAGGCATCTTAAGCTTGCGAGACTTCTATTGATGCTAAGGAGAAATCCTAGCCAATTACGCTTGGTACCTGCATTTAATCTTTTTGGGAAAATACGTCAGTTTACACTGGTAAATACAATCAACTGACTCATTTTGGAAAATGATTAAACATTTATTTGGGATGCACGTGGCATAAACATTTTATAACTTGGGAGAATTATTTAAATATATAATCTTGTGAACGAATTACATGTTCCTTATGCGTTCAGTAGCCCGGATCGTGTCCGGGTTAAAGATCAATAGACACACCACATTATTCTTTTGTGCATTGACGGGTGTACGCCTACACCCCGCGCTTAAGTCGTGGCCATTTCGTAAAATGATGCCAAGGATATCCGGGACATGGTCATTAACCCCCCAAAGGCTTTTAAGTAAACAAGACTGTTTAAACGAGCCGATCAAATTATTCAATTAACCACCCAACGATGGAAGATTTGATGCTCGATCAATCGGTATTCTATATACCGTAACCCAAGCCCGTATAGGGAAAATAAGTTAAAAGTATTTACCTGAGAAAAGTATAAATCACAATAAGCAAACGCAAGTAGCTTTTACTGGTACTCCTAATCTGGAACGACGGTTTATAATAACCTATTAGAATCCTAACGGGTCTTTAGTTAAGCTTAAGCTTAGACCGGTTAGTTTTAAAGATACGGTTCGTACGCACGATTAAGCGATGACCGGATAGAATGTGTTTTGGACCCAACAAGTTTGAAGACTTGTTTAATATGGGTATATTATACACATTCTGTATTTTGAGATAAAACCGATAAGGTTTGACCCGTTTCGGCTAATTTATGTAAACTAGTTACATAAACCGAACCGAACGTGTAATAAGCGTAACGGGTAATAATGAGAGCCATTTACAGGTTTCCTAAGTTAATATGCTCCAAATATGTTGTGACATCAGTAAGATATCATTTATTATGCCCGAAATGAATTTAAACACAAACTATGCCCCGTAGGGGTAGTTTGGTCATTTATAAGGTGATAAAAGAGTTTGAGTAGTATCCTGAGTTACAGGTCTGATGTAATCATCTAAGATAATCAATTTGCTAAGTTATATCAGTAGGGTAAAGTATATATGTGAAATTTATCAATCATAACCAAACTATGCACCGTAGGGGCATTTTGGTAATTTCACATAAGCCGTAAAGCTCAAAACTGAAGTCTTAGTTTAACAACCTTTGCTTACTGTTATAATATTATAATTTGCCTCAAATATCAGTAGGTATCACCCTTGTATGTTTGAAAATAGTCTTAGTACATACTATGCGCTAAAAACGCTTAATAAGGCGATTAAAAGCCGTTTTCGGGTTCGATACTTAAAGCTGATATTTTTATTATTCCAGAAGGCTTAAAATAATTTACTTATCATATAAGATCAGTAGCAAAAGGTTTGGAGTCGATTAGATATGTAAAACTCATTTTATGGCCCGTAAGGGCAAAACCGACAATTACCGGATTAAGCCTACGACTATTAGTTATGCTCAGCCTAAAATTAATTAAAAATCTTCAAAAATCCCAAAATAATATATTACATCAGTGGGTAAAGATTTTGATATCAAAAAGTATGTTTAACTAGGCTATACGCTAATTACGCCGTTTAATTAACATAAAGCTTCTTAATTACGCTAATGAGCATAACTCTCAATCTACACCTCAAACTGATGTCAAACTTTGCATACATGTTTATATATCAGTAACTAAGGTTTCTACACTTTTACATTTTCAAAAATCACGTTTTAAGGTGAAAAGGGCATAATGGTCAACACATGAGCAATTAACGAAATCATGCGTATTAATTGGTTAACTAATGAACCATGGTGTATAATCACAGAGGGTTATACTAGCATGTAACCTGGTCCAAATGAAGCTCTTAGGTAATTTTAAATCTTACCAAAACGGGTCAGAACTGAAGTCAAAGCAAAAGTCAAAGCTTTGCGACTTTCGGTTCCGAACCGGGTCTAAACAGTAAATTGTCGGGTTGAACATGTTTAGACATGTTCTTATACTAATTACCAAGTTATATAAATGATCAAACAGGTTGTATGGGTTCTACATTGCTAATCATGCATAAATTAGAATTTAAGTATCCTGTTGACTTTTTATTAACAAGTTTGACCCGACATTTGACCTAGTTAGAGTGGGAATCAGGGGGAACTCTTTTAAGGGTTTATTACCCACATAATTACCAACTTATAACTACTTTTGATTCGACTAATCACTGGACCATTAGTGATTAATCTTAAAGTCAACCGTTAATTACGACGGTTTGACTTTTAAGCTATAACTAAGCAAAAACTTAACTAAGGAAGGATTAGCAAACTTACTGAAGTCCTAAGCTTGATTAGTGATCACTTGAGAGAAGAATTGAGCTCTAGAAATGATCAGAAAGCTGAGGGAAGGTGTGAAGAACTTGGTTGCAACTTATGGCCCTTTTATAGTGAATTTTTCACCACAAAATGTTGACATCTAAGTCTACCACTGACCACAAATCACCAACAAGTGTCCCTAAGTGTCTAGGACTGTTTAGGGGTCGCCCACAATGTGAAAATATCTGTTAAGGGTCGATTGAGCGCGTTTACAGGCTGCTGTCTACACTTTCTGTATCTGGGCGTCTGACGCGGCCCGCGTAAGGGTGTTGATGGACCTTACGCGGCCCGCTTGGGCCTTCTGATCAGATTTCACATTTTCTATTTGTTGCATACTTGTCTCTTGGCCCTTCGAAAGGGCAACCAACATTATTACTTGCATTTTGACCCCTTCTTATTTACCTACAAGGGCTTTAAGACTTGTACCAACTTTGCCAAGTCCCTGGACACTTCTGGTTAACCCGAAAAGTCATAATTTTCAACGTTAACGCTTTAACCCCTCGCACACGAATTTGATCATAACTTTCTCATGCGATAACGAAACTTTATGAAATTTATATCGTGCATTCTAGTGAGCATAATTAACAGTTACAAAGCTTCGGGTTTGTCAAAAGGTCACTCAGAGGTATAAGTTAAACATGTTGACACATTTAACCCCTGCAGTTTGTAATCTCTCACTTTTAGCTTCGCATGATCCATGATTTATTCGTTTGATGCTATAAACATCATGTAGGGTTAATGTACAATATATTTATTCACTGTTGACATTTAGAACTCGTATTTTTATATACTTTTCATGTTTGTCAACTTTAGTCCTTTCATCACATTCTTTCACACGTTCAAACATATGTCACGTGTCAACAATTTATAGGACGTGAATTTTCGAGGTGTTACACCTCGTGCAGTACGAGGCCAAATGAACGGGCAATGACGGTCACGTACGCCCCGCCATACAAAAATCCGCGCTCCTGCCGGTGATGGGCGGAGGCGTAGTACTGGGCTAGACCGTGTGCTAGCGCGCACGGCCTCCTATACAACAAACAATAAAGGAAAAAAAGATCTGTGGTCGTACACCACTCACGGCTGTAGCCGCGCGCTGAAATATAAGTAGCGAGCAAATGGTGCAGATACCTGCAGATAGTGTTAGCGAAATACAGAAACAGAGATTAATAAACAATGCACATAATCACAATAATTTCCGTAATAAACGTACGTACCTGTACAGTGGGTCCATAACAAACGACACCCTCCCCTTCGACTTATCGTGCTCCCAATGATTTGCCCCCGCAATCACCTGCCAAAACCCTACAAGAGTGGGGTTGTCAACCACCACTAGCCCCGCTGTGTAAACCTCAGTCTCGATCTCCCCCTGCGTGTATAAACCAGAACGCACCGCAAAGTCTGCTAGCGTCATCGTACGCAAAACGCCAGCGAGCCTGAAAGAAATCTCAGGCGGAGGGGGAGCATCTGGGTACGGAAGCGGCACTGGGACCCCAGGAGGGTGAAATGTGAATGACGAAAGGAACTCGACCAGCAGCTCCCTGTAGGTCGGCGTGTGCGCCAAATCAAAAAGACGATGCCATGGCGAATCGAGAGGTATAAACCGACGCACTCTAGCCGTCTCAGCAAGCTGGTCCATCGCATCCCAGTCGATCGATGCATGCGATCCAATGTGCATCCTCCTAAGCTTCTGGCAATGGCGGGCGGCATCGGTGCCGTCGAGAAACTCTAGATACGGACAACCCTGCAGCGTATCCAGAGCCGGCCGCCGTCTCCGTCGTGGACCCTCCTGAACCGGCTGACCCTGCTGAACCGGCTGAACCTGCTGAGCCGGCTGACCCCCCGGCGGTGCCCCATCAAGCTCTATCTGAATGTCATCGCCCTCCATAATCAATCTGCAGGTAAATAACGTATACGTATAAAAACAATAATAAATAAATCCGAATAATAATAACATTAATAATACTAATAATAATAATTAATAAATAATAATAATAACAATAATAATACTAATAATAATAATAATTAATAAATAATAATAATAATACTAATAATAATAACAATAACAATAATAATAATAATAATAATTAATAAATAATAATAACAATAATAAATAAATAATAATAACAATAACAATAATAATAATAATATTAACAATAATAATAATAATAATAATAAATAAATAAATAAATAAATAAATAATAATAACAATAACAATAATAATAATATTAATAATAATAATAATAACAATAATAATAATATTAATAACAAAAAAAAAAGTTGCAGAACCTCGTATAGCCCTCGTATAGGGCTATACTCGGCGTCCTGTTCTACAAACTTCATATTCAACATTAGATTCAAACCCCCAAACCCAACAAAAACCAAATTTCAGGGCAAACCTACGGTCTAAAGGCAAAAACGAGGCAAAAACAACGGGTGTTTGATGCGTGTGAAGTGTTATATACATTAGGTGTATATTTTAAGCCCCTTTAACACTTATTTTAGCCAAGTTTTAAATTTATAAAACACGATATTTTACTAACACTAAACACACATATGGGCAAGTGCACCCATCGTGAGCGTAGTATAGTGTTGGCAAGATACCGAGGTCGTCCAAGGACACAAGAGCTTTTAGTATCGGTTTATCCTCAACGTCTAATCAAAATAAAAAGTTTAGAAAAATGTTTTTTTAAACTAAGAAAAATAAAAACTAACTAAATGCTGAAAAATAAAATAAAAAGAAAAACAGATAGACAAGATGAATCACTTGGTTCCGACTCGTATCTAGTGTAACCTTTGATTATTTCCGCACTTTTGGACATAATTAAGAGATTATCTTAGTTATTGTAGTAGGCCCCTCTTTTGAAGGCGACGTTACCCTCACCCCAGTAGTTTGAGTCAGCAAGGATACAATCCTAAAAGGGTGGATTATTGGAAGATAATTAATTAAGTTATTAATGCAAATTATGGTAGGCCCCTCTTTTGGAGGTGACGTTACCCTCGACTAAGTAGTCTGAGTCAGCAGGGATACAGTCCTAAATAGCCGGGTTATAGTATTAATAGTAGTTAACTTATGAGGGGATCAAAGAGTTTGGACCCCCGCCATCCAATACCGTTAAGTATTGAAGGAGGTCCTACTAAATTTGACTCTGGTCCATTGCAGGACCTCTAAACGCTGAACAATGGCAAGACCTTTACCAAACCGTTCCCTTAACCCCCGGCCAGGTAGCCAACATACCTCCATATAGACCGTGGAGATATGAATGGTGAAAATCTTTTATTTTATATAGACAGTAAAATAATGCCAAGACACCACGGACAAACGATAAGGAAAGATCACCTTCAACATAAGCAACTAGTTATTAAAGTCATTAATACAAAACCAAATAAAAAGTGCAAAAGATTAGAAATAAAAAGTATTACACTAGACACTTTGTCTTCACCAAGTGATGTAAGAGACTTAGGCAAACATGGCCTTGATTGTCAAGAACTCTTACGATCAATCTTGGATCCCGAGACGACTCACACACTCTACGATGGACAATGGATGATGGTGGTGGATGATGGTGTTATAGTGGTGGTGGGTGGTGGGTGAAGTGTGAGAGAGGTGGTGTGCCAAGGGATGGTTTGAGCTTGAGCCAAGCACTTCTATTTATAGGCTGAACAGAAGCTCGGGCACGGCCCCGTGTCCAGTGGGCACGGCCCCGTGTCCACATCCTCTCTTTCTTCATTAAATGCAGCTTTGTCTTATTAGTTGACCACGCCCCCGTGTCCGCTGAGCACGACCCAGTGTGCAGAAGAATCTTTGTACTATGAAGATTTGCCTGGATTGTGCGAATCTTATAGTTGACCACGGCCCCGTGTCCGCTGAGCACGGCCCCGTGGTGGGTAATAGAAGCTTCTACCACTTTGTCTTTTCTGCTAACACTTGGGCACGCCCCCGTGCTGGCTGAGCACGGGGCGTGTTCAGGCTTCTGATCTCTTGTTTTGCTTGGGAGGATGCTGTTGTGGGGTCGGGCATGCCACGTCTTGTTCCTTTTCTTGTATTTATGTTAGATTTTGGTGTCTTTTTGCTTCTTTTGTTAATTTGAGCTCATTTAATCCTGAAAATACAAAAGGAAGACAAAAGCACATTTTTTCCAACATTAGTACTAAAAAAGGGTTAGTTTTATGCCTCATTTGATGAAATTTATATGTTACATTTTGAACACATCAAATACCCCCACACTTGAATCTTTGCTTGTCCTCAAGCAAAACTCTTTAATATGTGGCTATTTACACTCCCAAATGGAATGGGTAGAAAAGAAAGTTTTGGGCTTGTCATAGAGTGTCGGGATTTCCAATATTCTTTATTTAGTTTTACTTTTATTTATTTACAATCCTATTCGTCATGATTTATTTAAAACTTTTCATAAGATAAATTACTTATTAGGGCATAACATGCCTCTTTAAAATTCTATTTATATACAAGTTCACATACCTCACGGGGATCACTCAACACTCGGCCGAAAATGTATTTTTGTGGATCACTCGAGAGCGGCATGGAACTTACTCCTACCATAGGCTTGCCAAGCGATCAATCCTCCTCCTTTTTAACTTATATACCTTTGTAAACATCAAGAGGACTTTGTGGGTGAAGGGTTAGGCTTGGGTTAAAGGTAGGTGGCTGGGTTGGTGGTTAGTGGTTAGTAGAAGGGCGAAAAAGCGTAACAAGCGTCGGTTTTCGAAAGACTTTTTATTTTTGCAAAAAAAATTTTCTTGATGAAGCCAGTATTCAAACAAAGTTATTTTTGATGAACTTGCTTGTTTATTTATTTTGCTTCATCATCAACACTTTTTTTTTTTTTTTTTTGAGAAAAGTCATATGAAGAACCGAACTTGTTACTAAAACAAAGGGTTAAAAATGAAAAAGGTTTTGGTGGGTAAAAAGGGTGTTTGGTTTGGGTTATGAAATGAAAAGGTTTAGGCTCAAAGGGGCTAACTACGGGGATTTTTGGGTAGGTGGTTAAAAAAAGGAAAATAATGGTGTAGAAATAAAAATGGTTAGTCCTAATGCCTCCATCATTTACTTACTCGGGTTTAAGTTGGTAAGGACCGGGAATGTATCGTCGTGGCAAGTTCTAGAGTTGTAAGAACCGAGCGGCTATTCACACAAGAAACGAAAAATGAGCATTTAATTTAAAGATATATATTTGTATGCTCAATAAAGGCTCAAAACTCACTTTTGTGGGAATGGGTTTTTATGTGTTCAAGTATATATAATTAAATTTTAACTAAGCTTGTCATGCCTTTTCATAATTTTCTTATGTTGGTTCTTTTTATCACGACGCTATCGGTTGTAAATTTGTAAAAATATAACCTTTTTAGAATTTTGAAATTCCAAAATTAAACTTAGACAAGTAGAAAAAAATTGAAAATTTTTGAAAAAAATTTGGGGTGATTAGCGGTTCCAATAGAGTTTTGTGTAAGGCTTGTTATTAGGACTTGCAAGATTCAAGGTTTTAGCATCCCCCCACACTTAAATTACACATTGTCCTCAATGTGTCCCAAAAATAAGTTTTTAGGCTGATTAAATGTGTAAAAATGGGTTAAAAACAAGATTTTATGGTACTGGGTAGCTGAACACGGGGTGGTGTTGGCTGAGCACGGCCCAGTGTCCAGACTGCCAGTACCAAAAGTAAACAGAAGGCTGGGTACGGGGGCGTGTCCAGTGAGCACGGCCCCGTGTCCAGGTACCTGAACTGGGCATTTTCTACAGAACCTTGGGCACGGGGCGTGTTGGGGTGAGCACGGCCCCGTGCTGAACTTGCTGTAATGAAGAAAAATCGTCGGGAGGCTCTGTTTTTGTGTATGGGGTGTTGGTTCAAGCTTCCCTTATCATCCTTCACCATCCCGAGTGTGTTTTATTCCTGAAAATTAAAAACTAAACTAGAAAACATAAAGGTTAATCTAAACTAAACTACGGATAGTTCCGCGGAATGCCTCCGTGGTGCGCCACGTTTATAAGGGTCCTTGGCTAGACCCACTTTATCAGGTGGTTCTGGCTCATCTTCAATTAGGGGGTCGTCATTGCCGAATGGATATTTCATTGATCGCTCAAGATCGACACTCTTTTTAAATGTGACAACCCTCACAAAACCAGGTATCCGTACGACTTAATTAATAATTAATTACTGCTTAATTACTGTGCTTGTTTGAAATTACTGATGAACTCCTATTTGATTTCTGATACATGCATATACCTGCATCATACTTTACTTACCGTCACTACATTATTTACATGCTAAACCTTAGTGACAAACATGATGCACCAAAAGCACAATAGCACAATGAACGGATAACCTATTGAACATGCTGATAAAGCCAACATCAGGCAGACACTGCCTAAAAGGCCTGTATGAGCCAGAAATATTTTACTACACTAGTGGTGAGTGTAGGGATATAAGGGTTGTAGAACTGCGTCACTAGGAATAAATTACAGTGACCGGATGTGCCTAAAACGTACTCTAAGTACAAAATTCAGCATTTGGCTAACTATTAAAGTGCCAAAACATGAGAAAAATATTACTAGACACCTTCCAAAGTGTCAGGAATAAGTTGTGTCACTAAAAATAATTATAACGACACTTTAAAGCTTTGTTAAGCACTTTAACGGATCTCTATCCAACCGAACAACCGGACTACACCCGGAACATAAAAATATTGCCATTTACATTGTTTATCTTTTTCTGAGCCAGTTAGGGTCCCTGAATACCCTAACCCACGCCATAACGCATGACACACTAGTAACCGGGTTAATCACTTAACTAACTAGATTAACCTAACTACATACTTAACTTTTGGTTGGATTTGAACTAGGAGACCCCCCCCCCCTTTACGAATTCGGTCCCCAAGGGGACACCCCTTGTACCTTGTTGATTATAATAATCTAACATGTCTAATATCTATTAGACACTTGATCCATTGGTTAATTGTGCATGACTTTGCCTATAAGATCTACACTTAACATAACATAACCTTCACACCACTAAACAAGAATCAACTCTTTCTCTCCCTCTCTTGGAGGTTTCGGCCGAGAACCACCCACCATCCATCCATCATTTTCGATTTTGTTCAAGCTATTCCAAGCTCGTACAAGTGTTAAGGATCTCACATAAGGAAGCTCGGTGCATTCGGAACACGAAGGACCTCACTACATTGCTTTTATCCACTCATTTTGCGACTAGAATCTTCCCTAGCCTCGAGCTAGTAGTAAGTTGCTTAAATCACCTTCCCGAACTATTTTAAAGTGGTTAAAATGATATGTAACGGTTAAAAGTCGCAAACATACAAGATGAAGCATAAAAGTCTACTAAAAATGCTAAAAGTAATGGTTAAAAGCTTGTATGTTGTGTAAATCTTGTAGTATTTGATTTGTGTAGCTATTTGGACCCGATCTATGTTGTGGTAGCTCGGATCATCGTTTAACCCGGATTGGTCATGATCTTGGATCATGACATAAGGTTGTTTTGGAAGTAACAAGGGTTAAAGGATGAAACTCTACCCCACACGAATCATGAACTTGTGTAAAAGTGATTTTGCTTGTAAAATAGTGTTTAAAACTAGTAGATCTACGGATCTACAAGCAGTATTTTCAAAGGACCACGTGTCAAGAGAAAACATACTTTTAAAGACGGATCTTTCATAAACAAGAGTGATTTTAGCAAACACACAAGTGTGTAAATACTTGTGTAACACTAAGTTTCGACAAAATAACTATTTTTGTAAAAGATGACGAAAAGTTGTAAAAGCGGGATTTCTCTAAAAACGAGGTTTTTACAAAATCGGATGGATTTATATAGAGATCCGCTAAAAGTAATAGGATTTACTTCATAATATTAGATAAACCACAAGTTCATGTAATTTATGCGATATACATATTTATTTACTAGTTTGTTGTTTTGGACATTGTTTTGATTGAATGAAAAGATAGTTGATTTGGTTTATAAAAGAAAATGATACGCTTGAAAGCGTGGCCACCTCCAGTTACAGAGGAAACTCTGGCGAAATTTTTCTAAAAACCTAACACTTAGAATTATTTTCACCATAAGTGTTAGAGATACTTCTCGACATGTTTTCAAAATATAAGTTTCGCCACGACTTTAATTACAAAACATCGGAGGTGGGATTTCACAAAATAAAACTTGGTAAATATATATTTAGTATATATTTTTCATAAAGTCACTTGATATGTGTTTATGATTATTTTGTGAAAATACTAGTATTATTTTTAGGGTAAAAATAATACTATCGAATGTTAATGGATCCAAAATAATACGAACGCCTCTACGATAAATATATAAGTTACACCGGTAACTATTATTACCACTCGATCATTAAAACGTAACTTACGCATTATAAGAAAACATGACTTAACGCGTATTTTTTTTGTCAAGGTATTATTTTGGGAAAAATTATGTAATAGAAAATATAATATTTTTGAGAAGAATATTTATATTTTGGAGATAGAAATAAAATATATTTTAAGTGAGACTTAATAATATATTTCGAAATTATACGAACACACATGTATTAAATCCCCCATCCTTGGGAAGGAAAATGATTACCAAGTATTTACTAAATGTAAACACGAAATAGTTGTCTAACTATTTCCCAAAAACTTAAACCATAAAGCTAAGGCACGGCCGTCCGTCTAATAGAATTAGTACGTGTAAGTCGTCACACAGCTGCTTGATCAGGAGACATACTTGGTAGAGACGCACCACTGTGAGTTCATGTCCCCCTTTTCTCTTAACTGTTTTCAGTTTTCTAAACTGCGGGGGTGAAATACATGTTACTATGATTACGAGTACTTTATACATGGTATGGTTAGCATAAGGAGGGTTACTACTTAGATCATGTGAGTGGGTAGGCGGGAACTGGAGGCCATTAATCCTCATTATAGGACCGAGGGACGTAAGCGGTAGATCTATCTGGGTGTAGCGAGCCCAACCCCTGAGCCCGCCTAATGGACCAGGTGGTGACTTTGTACCCAACGCAAAATCTGCTAGGTTTGAGTCTTCCTACTTGCACTTCACACATGTCAATGGCCTTGCAAACCATTGGTGATCTCTTTTTCCTTATTTGCTACATACCAGGATTTTTATATATACAAAGGTTTATTTACTCACTTACACATGAACTCGCTCAACATTATTGTTGATTTTTCAACTTACATGTATTTCAGGGAATTAAAGGATCTGGCGCGGTATGACACGTTTTCCCGCTGCACTAGTTACGAGGTCATCCGGGTTTGGGGAATGTGACTCTTTCCTGGACAAGTCACAGTCCTTAAACTGTGTTTATGTCATGTTGATGTTTGTGTTTGTTGAACACTGTCGTTAGGATGTGTTTCCGTTGAGACAATGTTGTTGTATTTGGTTTTTAAAACTTAATTAAATGGATGATCTTGCATGGTTTTATTTCATATAGCTTTGTTATGGTTAAGCTATGGTATTAAGAAGTCACACCAAAATAACCACGCTTCCGCAAAGCCAGGGTGTGACAGCTTGGTATCAGAGCTCTGATCATAGCGAACTAGGATTCTTTCTCGAGTCTAGACTATGATCACTAGGGCTCTCACGAAAACATTTTTACTGCATACCACTTAAGTCCAGATCCAAAACTTTTTATAAACAAATGTTGAGCACATTTTATTTATTATTTATAGGCTCAGTCTGGGAGGCTGATGCTCGGTCTGGGAGGCCGAGGTAATTGGCTAGTGGGACTAGGAAGAGCAGTCTGGGAGGCTGGGAGAATTGGCTAGTGGGACTAGGAGAATTGGCTAGTGGGACTAGGAAGAACAGTCTGAGAGGCTGGGAGAATTGGCTAGTGGGACTAGGAGAATTGGCTAGTGGGACTAGGAAGAGCAGTCTGAGAGGCTGGGAGGCTAGTGGGACTAGGAGAATTATTTGAATGCTTACTTGGTGACTTATGTGATTATTTGATTGTATGATTGACTGTTTGTGCATGTTTGTGTTTATGTTACAGACACCATGGACACCTCTGGCACAGGTGACTCAAACACCACAGGACCTAGACCTATAGTATCAGATGACCTAGAGTCATCAGAGCATGAGGTCCACACATCCGACGTTACTAGCACGGACGAGGACGACTTTCAGCCCTTTGCTTTACCTGATGGTGCTGATGAGCTCGCTGATGGCCCTTTGGCCGGGGATCTACCACTTGTAGAGATCCCTGCACCCATACCACTTGCTTCATATCCTGCTTACGATTTGCTTCTCGACGCCGACGATGATGGCGACGTCGATCTGTATGATGATGAGCCCTTAGAGGATGAGGTTCAGGGCGAGGCCCTTCTTGCTGCTGGTGATATTTTGTTGATCGCAGATGCTCCCGCTGAGGAGTCACCTGCTCACTCTCCAGTCCCAGACTCTTTCGAGTCTGTGGCCTCCGCACCTTCACACACCCAGAGTGCGCAACACTTCTCACATGGATCAGATCCCGACCAGGGATCCTCTGTTGCCCCTATTCCTAGTTTTGCTTTCGACCACGAGGAGGTGGAGGATTCCGATCCTGTCTTTCCCACAGGATTCGACCCAGACGAGGATATAGAGTTTATACCCATGGATCAGCCTATGGAGGATCCAGTCGACCCAGTTGACCCAGTTGATCCCATCGACCCTGAGTTTGATTTTGAGATGGCCTTTGATGATCCCGAGCAGCCACTGGACCCTGCTCCTGACCCTGCGTTTGAGCACGACCCATTTCATGCTGACGCACCTATTATTGAGCCTGTCATTGCTGACCCACCTATTGATGACCACCCAGTGGACGCTCCGTTATTGGAGGGCGATCATGTCATTGTTGCTGATCATGTTGATCCCCCACTTATTGCTGATGCACCAGTGGACCCTTTTGTGCGGGACTCCTCTTCCCTTGCGTGAGATTCTTTTATACAACGATCGATAACTCTAATGTGTTCTAATATCCTATCGGTCACTTCGGTTATAGAAAAAGAATCGGGATTTTCAAAGCTTGAATCCGGTTGTTCGATCCTTTGTTCCTCATAATACCCATATGAAGTAGATGGTTCGCACCATTGTTCTTCATTGTAAGCATATGATGGATAAGGTTCGTAATTTTGTTCTTCGTAATACTCGTATGAGGTGGGTTGTTCACGCCATGGTTCCTCATAATAAGCATATGAAGGTGGTGGCTCATATCTTGGTTCCTCAAAGTATGAGTATGAAGGCTCATACCTTGGTTCATCAAAATATGAGTATGAGGGAGGAGGTTCATACCTTTGGTCTTCATAGGATGTGTATGAAGTTGATGGCTCGTACCTGGGCTCCTCATAGTAGGTGTATGAATTGGATGGTTGATATGAGTGATTATATTGAACCGAGCGTGCGTTACGACAATTAGTGCAATAATTACCCCTATAATCATCCTCATCATAGGTGTAGTTATAACCTTCTGAGTATTGATCCATAAGAATCACTCAGCAGACCACAACCGAGTCTCGAGATCAGAAAACAAAAATAAAAATGGAAACAGAGGCTGGACACGGCCCCGTGTTCAGTGGACACGGCCCCGTGTTCAGTGGACACGGCCCCGTGTTCAGTGGACACGGCCCCGTGTTCAGGAACTGTATCTGGGCGTTTTAATTAAATTTACTGATTTCGTTGAGCACGGGGCGTGTTCAGTGAACACGGCCCGTGTTCAAGCTTCTGTTACTGGGTGTTTTTGTGAAAATGTGCAGCACGGCCCCGTGTTCAGTGAACACAGCCCCGTGTACAGGTTACTGTAAATGCAAAACTAAACTAAAATGCAGAAAAAAAAATGCGCGCGCGTTTTTTTAAAAAGGTTTTGAAAAACTGATTAGGCCGTCGATTTTAAGCTTTCTTAACATCCTTGTGTCCCCGGCAACGGCGCCAAAAACTTGATGCGTGTGAAGTGTTATATATATTAGGTGTATATTTTAAGCCCCTTTAACACTTATTTTAGCCAAGTTTTAAATTTATAAAACACGATATTTTACTAACACTAAACACACATATGGGCAAGTGCACCCATCGTGAGCGTAGTATAGTGTTGGCAAGATACCGAGGTCGTCCAAGGACACAAGAGCTTTTAGTACCGGTTTATCCTCAACGTCTAATCAAAATAAAAAGTTTAGAAAAATGTTTTTTTAAACTAAGAAAAATAAAAACTAACTAAATGCTGAAAAATAAAATAAAAAGAAAAACAGATAGACAAGATGAATCACTTGGTTCCGACTCGTATCTAGTGTAACCTTTGATTATTTCCGCACTTTTGCACATAATTAAGAGATTATCTTAGTTATTGTAGTAGGCCCCTCTTTTGAAGGTGACGTTACCCTCACCCCAGTAGTTTGAGTCAGCAAGGATACAATCCTAAAAGGGTGGATTATTGGAAGATAATTAATTAAGTTATTAATGCAAATTATGGTAGGCCCCTCTTTTGGAGGTGACGTTACCCTCGACTAAGTAGTCTGAGTCAGCAGGGATACAGTCCTAAAGAGTCGGGTTATAGTATTAATAGTAGTTAACTTATGAGGGGATCAAAGAGTTTAGACCCCCGCCATCCAATACCGTTAAGTATTGAAGGAGGTCCTACTAAATTTAACCCAGGTCCATTGCAGGACCTCTAAACGCTAAACAATGGCAAGACCTTTACCAAACCGTTCCCTTAACCCCCGACCAGGTAGCCAACATACCTCCATATAGACCGTGGAGATATGAATGGTGAAAATCTTTTATTTTATATAGACAGTAAAATAATGCCAAGACACCACGGACAAACGATAAGGAAAGATCACCTTCAACATAAGCAACTAGTTATTAAAGTCATTAATACAAAACCAAATAAAAAGTGCAAAAGATTAGAAATAAAAAGTATTACACTAGACACTTTGTCTTCACCAAGTGATGTAAGAGACTTAGGCAAACATGGCCTTGATTGTCAAGAACTCTTACGATCAATCTTGGATCCCGAGACGACTCACACACTCTACGATGGACAATGGATGATGGTGGTGGATGATGGTGTTATGGTGGTGGTGGGTGGTGGGTGAAGTGTGAGAGAGGTGGTGTGCCAAGGGATGGTTTGAGCTTGAGCCAAGCACTTCTATTTATAGGCTGAACAGAAGCTCGGGCACGGCCCCGTGTCCAGTGGGCACGGCCCCGTGTCCACATCCTCTCTTTCTTCATTAAATGCAGCTTTGTCTTATTAGTTGACCACGCCCCCGTGTCCGCTGAGCACGACCCAGTGTGCAGAAGAATCTTTGTACTATGAAGATTTGCCTGGATTGTGCGAATCTTATAGTTGACCACGGCCCCGTGTCCGCTGAGCACGGCCCCGTGGTGGGTAATAGAAGCTTCTACCACTTTGTCTTTTCTGCTAACACTTGGGCACGCCCCCGTGCTGGCTGAGCACGGGGCGTGTTCAGGCTTCTGATCTCTTGTTTTGCTTGGGAGGATGCTGTTGTGGGGTCGGGCATGCCACGTCTTGTTCCTTTTCTTGTATTTATGTTAGATTTTGGTGTCTTTTTGCTTCTTTTGTTAATTTGAGCTCATTTAATCCTGAAAATACAAAAGGAAGACAAAAGCACACTTTTTCCAACATTAGTACTAAAAAAGGGTTAGTCTTATGCCTCATTTGATGAAATTTATATGTTACATTTTGAATACATCAGTGTTTGTGGTGGGTCATTCTTTTTTCGATGCTATCTCGAAAAGTCTTCCTTATTTCACCGAACTGTGTCTCAACTATATCATGGACACAACCAACTACACGGTCCAGCGAGCTCCTATCTAGGACGTATCTCTTTAAGTTGGCGTGTTGGCTCTCAACTCTGTTTGTGGTACGATTACCAAAGTTGCGCCTCTTATCAGTCCATGCAAAGACGAACATCTCCTTATAGTCTTTTAGCCAGTTATCGTACACGTATTTGAAGACTCCTAAAAAGTAAAAATAATTTAATAAAATTTGCATAGGTGAGTCGTATGTTATTAGAAAAACTTACTAGAACGTTTGCACTCCACAAGTCGCTTTCGCATGTTGCGCAAGTGGTACTCGTAGATGAGTATGGATGGAGACTCAATCAATGTCCCCCAGAATGACAAAAATTTATTCCAGTCTTCGTCTGTGAAGGCACCCTTGCAGTTCTTCATAACATTCTGTTGTATGTGCCACCTGCAAAGAAGCCTGGAGGCGTCTGGAAATACTTTAGCACACGCGCCCATAAGGGCTAGGTCTCTATCGGTTAAAATCACACACTCCATGCATTCATCCAACATTGACTTGACCCTCTGAAGCACCCACACAAAGTTATCACCCCGTTCTTTACTAACAACGGCATGCGCGATAATAAACGATTTGTTGGTAGGCGTCATACCAACAATCTGGATAAAGGGCATATTGTATATGTTTGTCTTGTACGTCGCATCGATCAGCATGACGTGGGGGAATGCACGCCACATGCATCTCGAGTCCCGATGAAGAAAGAAGATCTCTGTTACGATCTCTGTTCCAGGTTCCTCCCGTGTCTCGTAAATAAAGTCGTTGTTTATCAGTATGTTTTCTAGTGACTGCATGGGAGTCAATCCTTGTCTTTGTTCGGCTCTAATCTTCGTCACAACGTTTTGAACGTCTTTCTGAACATGAAACCTGTAGGGGTCCTGCTTCCTTATCGTTTGAAATATTTTGCGCGACTCCATGTTTTGAGCTGTCAGCTGCTCGATCAGTTTCATTTCGCTTGGAGTAAACCTTCGCACAAACGCGTGGGCCGACAGGTCATCACAAAGTTCGTGGTTATGTTCAATTTTTCCGTCTTTAATCTCCCAGGTTTCATACGGGTGGTTTCGCACAGCCAGCAGGTAAAACGGGCAACCGGTTTTTTTGCTTCCGGCTTTTCTAAGTGTTGCTGTAGTCTGGTGCTCACCACCACGATCACATTCAAGCCATACCCTCCCGATTCTTCCCCCCGTTTTCTTTGATCGACGGGTGACAATAACGAAACCATCCGCGTTTGCTATTTCTTGTATCCGATTCTTTAGTTCATCTAAAGAGTTGAAAACCTGTAACATCGACAATAATAATAAATAATTTTAATAAATAAATAAATAATAAATAATAATAATAATACCTGCTTTTTTAAGTACGAACTGTCCTGGATGGGAGGTGTCTCACCATCATATCTACCATATCCACCATAACCACCATATCCACCGTCTCCTCCGTATCCACCGTCTCCTCCGTATCCACCGTCTCCTCCGTATCCAACGTCTCCTGCGTATCCACCGTCTCCTCCGTATTCACACCCGTATTTATAATCCGGATACCCTTGTTGCGTCGAATAACTTGGTTGACAAGCATGGTATGAGTCATCTACAGGGGCTGTTTCATCAACAGGGGGATGCTTGTTCAAATCTAGAAACGGTTTGTTTTGTTCTTGTATACTAGACACAACCTCCTCTTACTCATTAGAATCGGGAACGCCAGACTCATCCAAAATATACAACCGTATCATCATTAGTAAATAATAAACTAAAACAATAACTAATTAAAATATTTAAGTTAATAACTGTTACCGGAACGCTTTTGGCCACCCAGTTGTCGCTAGAATACTGCCCGAAGACATAGTTTCCGTCCCAGTATGATGACATTTCAACACTTCGGGATGATAAGAACACAAATGTCAATTCTTTCGAAGAAGCATAATGAATGAAATGAATGAAAAAAATGAACAAGAAGAAGCAGAATGAATGACAAAGAATGCGCTGAATCTTGCACTTTATGTGAGACATAGACGCCTCGTATAGCTCTATACTACCTGTATAGCTTTAAGTCACTTGTCAAACGTATAGTCAAATCAGTCACTAAAGACGCCTCGTATAGGCCTATACGAAGCGTCTTAGTGTCTCGTATCAGTCCCTCGTACAGATCTAGACTCCCCGTCTAATGTGACTGATTTGACATTGTGCTTTGGTGCAGAGCTGGTCGGAAAAGCAACCCTATACGCCTCGTATAGCTCTATACGAGGCGTCTTGGAGGGTGTGGAAATAGGCAATAAGGTGTGTAAATATGTAGACCCTTGTGTATATTACAAAATTCAAGTTCGTTATAGTTTCTGCGATCATAACTAACAAAACATGGTTCATACGCAGTTCTCGTCTATATTCTTTTAGTTTTCGATACCCGTCTAGCTTTTAGATCTGAACTGAAAGTTGTTTTTCAGAATAACCTAGAACCAAAACGAACATTAATGATTGTTGAAGGTTAGGCCCTGTACCTGTACGGATTTCTACAGACTACAGTATCGGTTCGCTTAATTTATGTCACGTTTACATAATTCTGTAAATAAAAGAAAATTTGACATGCCCTTTTTTAAGGGTAATTAAAGTCATTCATGGTGATTGGTGGGGTAATTTATTATTTTGAAAGACATGTTTTTTTTTTTTTTGACCAAATCATAAAATCTTTCAAACTCTTGACAAAAATTTGGAAAATGATACAAAATTGAATCTAGTATTTATATAACAATTTATTAGTTGATTTCAGTCGTATATATATTTCGTTTTTTTTATGAATATGCCTTGACTATGTTTTCATGTTTTTGTTTTACATGTTCAATAACCGATCCTGGTTATGGGTTAAAACCAAACCGAATCTAACCGTGTAAACTCAAACTGTACACACCCCTAATCTAACCGTGTAAACTCAAACTCAAACGCTAGTTAAAAAGTCATTACGTGGGATTAGGGTTGGAAATATAGGTGTTGGTCTGTGAGGTAGCAGTTTGGAACATGTAAATTTGGTTGTGGCTGACCCACCATTTTTATTTTTTCAAAAGTATTTAACTTTCGGTAAACTAATATGTGAATTTTCTAGGGTATTATGTTAGATTTTCGTTGGGACAAAATGGGAATGTTATAACTTGAAGGTCTTAGTGTGAACATTCCATCCATATTAGGTATAGAATCACTGGCGGATCTAGAAAATCTTTATAGGTGTAATGTTTAAAAAAAAGGGTAACAAAATCGGAAAAACATCAAAAAATCGTCAAAATTATCCAAAATTTACGCTACCACCGGAGCGTAAAGGGGTAGCTGGGGCAACCCCTTATTATCCGGTAGGTCCGCCTTGTATAGAGTAATTGTTAATCGACTCAGAGTCTTAGAGTGTTTTAAACAGTTCATAGTGTTGGCGGGTCGAACCTAAAACAATTTTTTTCTAGCATATGAACGTAAATACTAATCTATTTTTGGGTGAGTTGTCAGTTTTAATTTTATTATATATTTATTCTAATATAACTGTGACTATATCATCTATACTTGTATAACGCATAATAAGGGCATTTTAAAATACCTAAACTTAAAAAAAAATGTTATAATGCATAAGGTACAAGCTAAAATAAGTGTAAATTAGTCCTTCAAGCACTAATTACATTTTAATCGATCATTTTAAAAAAAAAATTATAGATAATTATTTAATAGTTACACTTTATCCTATATAAAAATACTACATACTCCAATTATTTTTAAACAGACATAGTTTTTTTGTATGTTAATATTTAAAAAAAATACACCATAAAAAGGATTATTTTATTCTCTTTAATTAAGTATATTTGAGTATAGTATTGTTAATTAAAAAAACTGATATCTTACGTGATTAACAGTGTATAAGGGTGAACAATAACTGGATTATTAATCGAAACACCGAAAATAGACAAAAGCAAACCGAAATCATACAAAAATTGAATTAACTGAAAACTGATTAACTGAAACCCGAATTAACCAAAACTAGCTATCGTTTTGTTGTACAATCGTTCAACCAAAATTAACTGAACCAAACCATTTATATTTTCATATATTTTTAGCTTTTATACCTTCAATTCATGTATTTCATATTCATACCTCCATTTTATGTATTTATACTTCCATTTCATTTATTTATACCATAATTCATGTATTTCTAAACATTAGTTTTGACTCAAGTTTGGTTTTGGCTATTAACCGAAATTGAACGAATCAAACAAAAAACTGTCAATCTAACCAAATAAACCCAACCGATTCACCAAAAACCGATTAGTTAATAAAATAGACTGATCGATGAACTTCATTTCTGTTAAGGATAATAGCCGAACCAACTGAACAATGCACACCCAATGTCTGTGTTTCCCGTCGCATCACGCGGACACCCTTCTAGTAATTATAATACGCCAAAAACAGTAACATCAATACATCACTTTGTATAGACTACAAAATCTCTCACTTGTATATCTTTCAATTTTAACATAAAATATTTTAAATATTTTATAAAGCATACATGTCAACCTATAAACCTGCCCGATTGAAACTTCTTTAGTTACACATATTCGTAAGTTCAACATAAAGCTTACCTAAACTTGTTTTGGTTAAACCTAACATTGTTAATTTCGTGTTCTGTTTGTTTCGTGTTTTCATATCAGATTATTGTTAAATGTATACTTAAATCAAGTGGGATTTTTTTTTATTTGCATTTGAAGAGACGACTTCTTACAATCACCTAGAAATTCCCTTTAAAATTAATTGTACATTCCGACTTTTGTGGGGGATAAGTGGACAACTTTGGGGCACATTAGAAATTCCGAATTTTGTGGTGGGGTAAGTGTTCAATTTTGTGGTATATTTGGAAGGCAAGAAATGACAAGGAATTTATTGGCATCCAGAAGACAGCAAGGAAAGTTATGGAAGAAATAATAGCAGACACGTTTTTACGGATAAAAGCTAGATCAAAGTTTAGTAATATTGTGTGGGAGAGATGAGATGATTTTAATATTAGAGCCATTGTGATTTAAGTATAAGTTGGGAGGGGGAAGTTTTTTCTTTTGTATTGTAATTTTCGGGTTTTACAGCATCTGCTGGCCCTGTTTTATAATCATAAAATCCGACCGTTCGAGGAAAAAAACATATGTGATTTGAAAACCTTACTTGGATCAGTTGTCTTATTTGATTTGTAATTACTACGTCAGTTGATTAACTTGCCTACGGATCTTAATTTATTTCTGGCCCCAACTAAGATTCGCCCCATGCCTACCACCATGGTCTTCGCCATTCACAACACTCGAGAAGAACCTGGCCTGATCATTTACCAACTTCACATTCTCCGTTTAGCCACGTATAAATAAGATATAAATAGAAGTGATACACATGTGTATATATGTGTGTTGAATCAAATTCGACAAGCATCTATCTACTCATGAATTGTTACCAATGACCTACAATACGTCTGCAATCACTAACCAATCACCATGATTAATTGTTGATGTAAATTAAGGTGTTATTGTCGAATGATGATTTGTATACTTCAACATTTCTCCAATCTTATCCATGATGTGATGCAATTGACATTTACTAAGACAAAAAAAAATGATATAAAGCAACGCAGGAGTTACATTTTTTTTTTTGAACGGCTAAAATCACAACCACTTGACTCGAGAACACACCCCTTTACCACCAGACTATCTCCTTGGAGACGTAGGAGTTACATTTACATTCATCAAGAAAGAACTTTAATATAAAATGACTTTGTTCGACTTTACAGACTACATTTACATTCATCAAGAAAGAACTTTAATATAAAATCACTATGTTCGACTTTACAAACTAAGCTACACACCAAACACTACCTACACTTTACTTGGAACTTCCCTACGAATTTATGTTCTTTTAATTTCATTGAAAAGGTGTTCGATTAACTCCAGCCTTATCCTTTTGTTGGATGTCTAGTCACATGTGGAAATCATTGGACATGAGTCACATGGCATATCTTATACATATGACTAGATTGATAAAGCTTGGGTCTTGGTTGCAACAAAGTAATGTGAAAAGAAAAGTAACGTGTCAAACAAAAAGAAACATACTCAGTAACGTCTCACCCTTTGAAATGAGAACAAGCTTATCTTTACCCAGAAAATAAAGAGGCAGTATCGAATGAGCCCCCATTTAAACAAATCCTATATTATACATATTAGTTATCAACATCATTATACATATAAAAAATTAGTTTATAAAATAAAAGTAGAAAACACAAAATAACATAAAGTACATACTAGTTATAGACGATTGATAAAGAACACATGATGACATATGCACAAACTGCCTATGAAGTAACTAGAAGTGGTAGGACAAGCCTAGACACCCAGACATAACTACGAGAGATTTATACCTCTCTTTAAAAACCTTAACTTTAATCTCATGTCTCCGAAAACTCATGTGACCGACTATGTCTACGTAGAGGTGTAAGTCTAACAAATCATTCTTAATCAGCTCATTCTATGTGAGTTTGGGTATACACCTCTAGCTACTTCTCCTTTTGTCCAATGTGATGCATGGTCTTTACAATTCATACCTTTGTCGTCCTCTATCGCCTCTATACATATCCAAATCATCTCAATCTCCATTCCTTTATCCTAACTGTATATGTGCCCCCCCCCCCCCCCCCCTCAATTTGTCCCTAAAACTTTATACCTTATCTGATCTAACCTTGCTATAGAATTTCTTGTTTAATCATATAAGAAACCTCCTATCACACAAGACTCTTGTGGCCGCTCTCCACTAGCACCGCATGCCTAGACGTGATGCACTACATCACTATCAATGTCCCTAACACTCTGGACGAACACCCTTAGTATTTGAACCTAGTTGTCATCATCATTTGCAAGAACTTACAATAAAAGTACTTGGTTTTAGACCGACTTATTTGTAAGCTTTTGCACTCTAAGGCAGCTCTACACTCATCTTATAAATATTCGGCTTTTCGTATCACCAATATTGTCTGCTTTATACACGAAGAGCTCGCGGATTTGTTTTTGGTAGCCCAAATGGAGACTTCCCATGAGATCACGCATCCTGATACTACTTCCACCAAAGCACGCTTAGCTGCGGAGTTCGCCTCTCATCCACTAGCATTAAGCCCAAAACACGCTGGTAATTTAAGAGTGAGGCATTTCGTATGAACCAATAATCTCTCATGTCCACGGCTGACATGGGATTTACCTAGGGTGATTACCCTCCTATTCAGATCCTTCTTACACTCCACAACCAACACAAGATCATTCGCAAAAACCATGCACCAAAAGATGGCCTCCTAAACCTACTTTAGTGCAAATCCTTAGTGGAGGCCCACCACCATAGGAAAGGGATTTGAATCCAATAGTGGCATCCTAACGCATGTCTTAGCACTATGGTACATATCCCTAATTACGTGGATATTCCAGGTATCCCTATTTCATCAAGATTATCCCAAATCACTCGCTGGGTACCCCTATCGTAAGCCTTTTTGTAAGATTTGTGAAAATTCAACTCAAGTGAATTTAATGTTATTTGATGAACTATCACTCTTACCTAACTTAATGTTATGTGATAGCACTATGGTACATATCCCTAATTACGTGGATATTCCAGGTATGTGCCCCGCCCCTCCCAATTTGTCCCTAAAAACTTTATACCATATCTTACCTAACCTTGCTATAGAATTTCTTGTTTAATCATATAAGAAACCTCCTATCACACAAGACTCTTGTGGCCGCTCTCCACTAGCACCGCATGCCTAGACGTGATGCACTACATCACTATCAATGTCCCTAACACTCTGGACGAACACCCTTAGTATTTGAACCTAGTTGTCATCATCATTTGCAAGAACTTACAATAAAAGTACTTGGTTTTAGACCGACTTATTTGTAAGCTTTTGCACTCTAAGGCTGCTTTACACTCCTCTTGTAAATATTCGGCTTTTCGTATCACCAATATTGTCCGCTTTATACACGAAGAGCTCACGCATTTGTTTTTGGTAGCCCAAATGGAGACTTCCTAGGAGATCACCCATCCAGATACTACTTCCACCAAAGCACGCTTAGCTGCGGAGTTCGCCTCTCATCCACTGGCATTAAGCCTAGAACACCTTGGTAATTTAAGAGTGATTCATTTCATATGAACCAATAATCTCTCATGTCCATGGCTGACATGGGATTTGCCTAGGGCGTTTCACCTTTACCCTCCTATTCAGATCCTTCTTACACTCCACAACCAACGCAAGATCATTCGTAAAAAGCATGCACCAAAAGATGGCCCCCTAAATCGACTTTAGTGCAAATCCTTAGTGGAGGCCCACCTTCATAGGAAAGGGATTTGGTGGCATCCTAATGCATGTGTTAGCACTATGATACATATCCCTAATTATGTGGATATTCTCAGGTATCCCTATCTCATCAAGATTATCCCAAATCACTCGATATTTTGTAAGATTTGTGAAAATTCACCTCAAGTGAATTTAATATTATTTGATGAATTGTCACTCTAATATTATTAAGAATGAATCTAAATACACCCCTTTTTACTTGATACACCCTTTCTAATCACGCAAACATTAATGTGGGGTCTACCACTTTTCCTCTCAAGGGGGGTCTATCAAATAAAAAGAGGGTGTATTTAGATACATGCGTAAAAAATGTAACACGGGTAATACCTAACCCTACACCCACGTGAAAAAAACATTATGGTTTTTCTTAAAAATAAGAAACTAACTTTGTTTATAATAATACATTTTTAATGGTCAACGAATCTTTCAAATGGACTATTGGCGACACCACATTGGAATACACTCGCCTTCAAACCAGGGAAAACCCTCACTAAGGGTCGAAGCCTGTGAACACTCGTCCAAAGTAGGGGTGTTCATCGAATCGAATATCGAATTTTCGACTTATTCGGATCGAATTATTGGAATAACTTTTTATTTTCATTTGAATTCGAATTCGATTCGATTTCGATTAAAACCTACCAAATTCGTATTCAAATAAAAAACCCAATTCATATTCGATTAAATCGAAGTTGAATAAATTCGATTTGATTTAGATTCTTTTAACACATGTAGAAAAACTATCAAAATGAAACATAAATTTTAAAGCAGCTATAAAGCATGATATCACATTAAAAAGTTCCAAATAAAGTACCATAATTCTAAAATTCAAAACGAGAAGTCGGGAATAACCACTCCATATTACAAGTTAATATTATTATGGTTAGAAATCTATTGATAGATTTATTACTTAGGTTTAGTAATGGGCCACGTAGTGGGTTTGGTAGTGGGTAATTTTAATACTTGGAATAAATTTTGAAACTAATTTATTGTTTAGCCCAATAAAAGGTATATATATATATATATGTATTATATATAAAAATGAAAAATTTATATTCGAATTTCGAATCGAATTTGAATTCGAATTCTTATAATCGAAACGAATTCTTGATAATCGAATCGAATTTCAAATTTTTCAAATTCGAAACGAATTCTAAACACCCCTAGTCTAAAGGCACATGTCAAACCCTCTCAATTCAAGAATCAAACTAGCGATCGCCGCCTACCCTCCTAGTCTCCCATCATGACTACGTGCCACCGAAACTAACAAGGGAGGGCTGGAATCGAACCTGAGTCATTTGGAACACAAGGTCTCTCTCTTACACTCCACCATCAACTCATTGACGGTTTATATTAATATTAAAGTGGGTTTCTAATCCAAACTCGTGATATCATTCCAAACCTCAACCATTTCAAGGCCACTTTTTTCTCCAATAATAAACCATTCTAAACTTTCACCTCATTATCCACTTTATTACCTACTTTTCCTTTTATTTAACCTATTAATAATTTATTTATTTAATCTATAGTTAATTAATTGATTTATTATTCATTTATTAATAATTTTATATTATTTCTATTATATTGTATATTTATTTAATAATAAATTCAAAATTATATACTAAAAATTATATTTAATTTTTCCAACGGCTACTGTTTTAAATGACTACTTTTGCAACGGCTATTGTTTTCAACAGCTACTTTTCCAACGACTATTTCTTTACTGGCTATAAATTCAATTTGTATTTCAACCCACATCTGCACTTCTCAACTGACAATTCATTACAAAGACTCATAAAAGGATGGCAAGAAAACCATAGAGTGAACATAAAGACATAGCTATGGTCACCTCTTAAATTAGTGTGTCCGAGAAGGCTAATAGGAACCATGTCATTTAGAACAACCTTATTTCAAGAATTCCGTCAACGTGTAGGTGAGACCAGTGGCGGAGCTTGAATGAAAACTAGGTGGGGGCGGACTCTAAAAAATTCAATATTTTAACCCATAACAAACAAATTTTCGGTAAAAATAACACTACACGAGAAAACCGATAGGGTTAGGGCACCCATAGGCCTCCATTATCCTCCACCCCTGGGTGAAACAAAGCACTCTTCGAACTAAACTATTTCAAGGCTTTAGAAATCTGTTGATGAAGGTTTGCACATTTAATCGACTCTTCAACATCATGATGGCTCGTGGTGACGCAAGAACAAAGGCGGAAGCGATTGTCGAGGCCCTTCATGAATACCGGTTGCAAAACAATAAAATATTTACTCACATCTAGTCCTAATAATTACTAAAAAACCATCCTCGTATACATTCAGTTGTGCATCAGGATGTTGTCTCTGACGGTTTGGAGGTTGATAATTAGTTTAATTATGTAGTTTGTTTAACTTTAATTATCTAGTTTCTTTGGTTGAATTGTGTTCTTTTTGTAATGTTTTTTATTTTAATTATATTATTTTTAATTTATATACTTGTTTTTATAATTTATGTTATTTTTAATTTATATATTTATGTTATTAATTTAAACAATTTTAAGGTTTTTTTTAATTAAACTAAAATATGTTTTTTTTTTTTTTTTAAATGGTTTAAAGTTTTATGGGCCCCACCCATATCAAACCGGACGGCTTTCAACTCATGACCTCCAACGGTTGATCAAGTTTTATGGGTTTGGATAGTAGACGCGTGTGAGAGAGAGCCGTTGGGGATGCTCTAACTAATTTTTTAATAAAAAAAGCACTACAAATCTATCAACATCGGATGTGTATTTTTTTATTAACAAAGCACTACAAATCTATCAACATCATATGTGTATTAGACCAAATTTATTGCAATTGGGGTGCATTTGTGACATAGATCAGGGGCGGACCTACCATAGAAGCAGGGGTAGCCCTCGCTACCCCTTAACTTTTCACCGGAAGTGCAATTTCTTTCCTTTTTTGATGTTTTTTGTATTTCGCTACTCCTAAAAAACTATTGTGCTACCCCTTCTCATATGGAATAATTAAAGCGAAAGACAAAGATCGGTTTTAAACTCACCGTTTAGAGTTTTCCGATGGGTTAACTGGGCTCTGCAATTACCGGGGTGATATGTGAAAAAGAAGAAGTGAAGGCCCTAGATGGCCCACTTATTTTTGTTTTATTTGTTTTTTCAAATAACTCCTTTTACTAGTATTTCTTTTATTAGAATACAGGTAAGACTTAATATTTTGAATCTATTAAGTTTTTTCTTTCAAAAATTATTTACCGTGTATTAATTTAATTCAATAATTGCCATTAGTTTCACTTGATATTATGTATATATATTAATTATGTATATATATTAATTCATAACATCGGGAGGAATAGTGATTTTTGTCTTTTTATAGTTTTGTCTTTTGTGTGTGTTTTTGTAATAAAACTTGATGTTTTTATAATTTTACCACAAAATTAAATGAGTTTATTTTTTTGTTTCTTTTGTTTTACGTTTTTCTCAGATTTGGTCGAAGTTCGGTTGGTACTTAGCACTGTGTTTGGTGGTCACAATTGGTCCCTTACGTTTTTTTTACCCCCTCGACTTTCTAATACGTATCGGTATAAATTCTATTTTGACTACATTTTATGTTATGTGAGTCACTTGGTGCTAGACACTCGTGTTATTATTTTATGTTTTTTCCGGTTTTGATCGTCGTTTGGTTGCTACTTAACATGGTATTATATCTCCCTGCAACGCTGGTAGCACGGTTTTACGCCCCTCACCGCAACGCGAGGGAGCTAAGACTAGTTACGGATTATTTGACTACATTATTATCTAACCTAACTTGTCTATTACTTTATTAAATTTAATATTTATTATTTATATGATTATTTGTTATAGTTTCTCTTATCATTTTCATGAGTAAGAATACTTGTTTAGAAAGATATTTAAAAAGACTCGATCAATTATTAAGTTTCATGTCAATGTGTTGGTGGTGGAGTGGTAGGAAGAAACCTGGTGTTTCAAAAGACTCAGGTTCGATTTCTGCCCCCATCATGTAGTTTCGGTAGCGCCTGGTGATGATGAGAGACTAGGCGAGTATGCATCGATCACTAATTCGATCCTTGAACTAAGCGGATTTTACTTCACCGCACTGTCATGCCTTCGAACGAGAGTTCATGGGCTTCAGCCCGATGTGAGGGTTTTCCCCAGTTAGGAAGGCGAGTGTATCCCGATGTGGTGAATTTCGCCAGTAACCCATTTGATGGATTCATTGGGCGTTAAAAATTATTAAGTTTCATAAAATTATAAATTACCAATATCCCACCGCAATAATCGATATCTCAAATATCGGTCCTTGACCGATATCCGATATTTTTCCGCATTAACTGCATAGGTATACATACAAAAATAAAAGAACTCGTACACGACATCTAAAATCAAAAGGCCCGCTTTTATTACTGTGCTTCTATTACTCGGGGCTTACATTTCATTACTTCTTTCACGACGAGAGAACCGCGTCCGCATCATTCGAAGTGGTGGAAGGCCCCCTTTTCGTTTATATTCAGGGGCGCAACTTCCCTGGGGCGGAAGGGGGTGCCCGACCCCCCCCCCCCGAACTTTTCGACGCGTAGTGTTATGAACAGTACCTTCGTATAGAAATTTTTAGGTATATACGTTTTCGCCCCCCGAAATTGGAAAAAAATCGACCCTCCAAGCTTCGCCAATGTTTATATTGTATGAAGTATGGTAAAAAAATTGAACGCTACCCCTTAAATTTTGGTCTAGATCCACCACTGACATAGATGATAGATGATGAGTTGAAGGAGAGAGAGAGTAGAGAGAGTGTAAAAGAGTTTTTTGGCTAATTGCATGGCTTTGTGGAGAGAAAATAAAGTTTACGAGTAGTGAGATCTTAAATAAAGATAGAGAACCAATTGGTGTCAAACTCATAAGACCACCCGTAGTGGGGCGGTTTTTGGGCATTATTTTCAAAAAAAAAAAAAACGCCCCCCCCCCCCCTCCATTACATAGGGCGTTTTGGGGGGTTATTTTTGGAAAAAAAAAATTGTATTGGCGTGATTAAGAAAACGCCTAAAATGGATTGTAGAAGGGTTGACTGGGTCTGACTGGCCAATGAGAAACTAGTTTGTTTGTTTTTTTTTTTTTTTGTTTAATGATTGGAAGGGGCATTATTTGGGCATTATTCCCTTACGCCACTTTTCCAATAACGCCCCATGGTGAGGGCATTATTTGACTAAACCACTACAAATGGTCTAAGACCACCCGTAGTGGGGCGGTATTTTTAAAAAAAATTGAAAAAAAACCGCCCCAAAACGCCCCCACCCCCATTACACCCGCCGTTATTAGGCGTTATTTTTGAAAAAAAATGGATCTTGGCGTTTTAATTAAAACACTGGAAGTGGTCAAATGGTTTATTGAAGTGGCCAATGGGAGTGGAGGAGAGTTTGACTAGCCAATGACCAACTAGTTTGTTTGTTTTTTTTTTTTGTTTAATGATTGGAAGGGGCATTATTAGGCATTATTCCCACTACGCCACTTTTGCAATAACGCCCCATGCTGACTGGACTGTCACGTGTCGGATAATGCCCCATGATGGGGGCATTATTTTTCTTCACCACTACACATGGTCTAATAAATAGCCAAGTAGATATCCCTTCATTTAATAAGGTTAAACAAAGTTAACTAGAAGTATTGTAATGTTGCGTGTTAAGACTTGGGAAATCTAAATGTTTTCACTTTTCACACGTGTAATATTTGATTCACCATCTCTTCTATACTTGATGTATGCTGTATCATTTTATATTTATAATCAATAGCATTTCTTTGCTAAAGACAATCTCATTACAATTTACAACCGAAAAGGTTACTTCGGTTCTTTCTAACTTTCTTTTATATTATTTCTTTCTTTGCTAAAGGCAATCTCATTGCAATTTACAACAGAGAAAGTTACTTCGGTTCTCTCTAACTTTCTTTTATATTATTTCTTTCATTGCTAAAGGCAATCTCATTACAATTGTTTAACCAGAATTGTTTAACCAGAATTGTTAAAGATGACCACCATCTCTCGTTTTCACATGTAGCGAAGCAGCCATCTTACTCAATACTCATGTTCACTACTAGGTATGTTTGTAGCAAAGAAACAAACTGTTTGTGGATAGCAGCCCCACCCCGCACCTCCCACCTACGCACCTCAGCCAGCAGCATCTAAGATTCAGCAGGGATCTACGATTCAGCAGCAGGTTAGCTTCGATTCAGCAGCATCTACGCTCCAGCAGCATCTACGACTCAGCAGGTTAGCCTCGATTCATAATCAGGGATCTACGATTCAGCAGCAACTCCGATTCAGCAGGTTAGCGTCGATTCAGCAGCAACTACGATTCAGCCCCAAATTAGTTTCGATTCAGCATCAGGTTAGCTTCGATTCAGCATCAGGTTAGCTTCGATTCAGCAACTACGATTCAGCAGCAGATCGGAACTACTTCATTTATCTAGATCCCCTTCGAGCACCCTTTCTTCCGTCTTTTGTTACGGTGGTTCAACAAGCAGCTATTTTCATCTTCTGGTTAGCTCCGATTCAGCAGCAGGTGTAAGTGATCGTCGGAGCCAATCCAGCAGCCCCTTCTCTCACTCAGTCAATCTCTTCAGGTTGATTTGGGACGTCTGCGTTTTTAGTTTTATGGAAAGAGGTGGGCTGCTCGTTTCCTTGTGGGGTTTGCGCCCACAAGGTGTTCGATGAAACGCTCGGAGTAGTTTTTCAATGAGCCCGGGTTCAAAAAGCCTTTGAACCGTCGGGTGAGAGTCTTAGTTCCGTTTTTCTTTTTCTGCTTGTTGTCGTGGGTTGGAGACATTGCCTAAGTGTCTTGTTGAAGTTGAAGTTGTTCTCATCTCGCTTTTCTCTGTTGGGCCATGGCGAATGGTTTTTGGCCTTGCCCCTTCAAGGGGTTTCATTGTTGCCCCGATGGGGTTGCTGGGTCTAAGGGAATCCCAAGGCTTATGGCTCATATCAAAAGTCAGCATTTTGGTTCAGATGATAGGAAAGATACTTTGAGGCGTGCCATTGCTGAAGACCCTAATCTTTTTACCTCGGTTTGTGAAACCCTTAGGTTGTTTGATCAATGGTTATGTTGGGAGTGCATGTGCCTTCATTCTCCCCGGCGGGGGTGTCACCATGAAGATCGGGTTGTTCGGTTTGTGCCAACGGAAGGGGGTGATATGGGTTTTATTGTGGGTGTTCCTAGACCGTGTACTGTTTCGGCGGTTTCCACATCTGGAGAGGTATGTGTTGATGTCGCTCTACTTGACCGAGTTTTCTCTCTTCCGATTAAAACTGTTAAGAGCATCCCCTTTAGTTGCCGCATGGCGTTTGCCCATGCCTTAACCACAGCCTTGGATAAGGTGGTGGCTATGCCTGATTCGGTTGAGGCATGGATTCGACTTCTGCTATTACCTCGATGTACCTTGCGTGTGTTTACGCCGGTTAGCCGCCAGGATACGCGGTCGGGCAACAGGAAAAATGGTCAATGTCTCAGTATACAAAGGGCGTTGGCCCAATGGGGTGACCGCGAGGGGTTTGGTATTCTCATCCAGTCCTTGTTTGCTCAACCTGTGAAGGAGGGTCCTGAGGGTTCTAAGAGAATGCTTGGAAAAAAAAGCGAGGATGAGAGTTCTAATGTCAAGCGGTGTCTCCGTAAGGTTGCCGATGGTCATTTTACCGCTGCGGTTAAGGTCCTTTGTTCCTCTGGGGTCGCACCACATGATAAGAAAACTATAAAGGCTCTCGTGGATAAACACCCGTGCATGCCCCCTCCGACCATGCCCGCTTTCCTTCCATCTGAACCTCACCTTATAGCCGAGACTGACAGTGTGCTCGGGTGTATCAAATCCTTCCCGAAAGGGACATCATGTGGGAGAGATGGTTTGCGGGCTCAACACCTTCTGGACGCTCTTTGTGGTGAGGGGTCCGTGATTGCGGTTAGCCTTCTCAGAGCGATTTCAGCAGTGGTTAACCTTTTTTTGCGAGGGGGGTGTCCGAGGAGTTTGGCGGAGTTTGTTGCATCTGCTCCTCTTACGCCCCTTCTCAAGCCCGATAATGGGATTAGACCTATTGCAGTGGGTTCGATCTGGAGGAGAGCGGTCTCCAAGGTAGCGATGAAGGGGGTGGGGAAGGAGATGGCCAAATATCTTGGCGACTTTCAGTTTGGGGTCGGGGTCCCAAACGGGTCTGAGGCGGTTCTTCATAGTGCGAACAGGCTATTAAATGCGCACCACCGAGACGGGTCGTTGGCTATGCTTACTGTCGATTTCACGAATGCCTTTAACCTTGTGGATAGAACTGCTCTTTTAAATGTGGTAAGGAAAATGTGTCCATCCATCTCTGCTTGGGTTGATTTTCTATATGGGCAACCGGCTAGGCTCTACGTGGGGAATGAATTTATTTGGTCTTCTACGGGGGTTCAGCAAGGGGATCCTTTAGGGCCTCTTCTTTTTGCTCTTGTCTTACACCCTCTTGTTCTCCGAATCAGAGATCGGTGTAAGCTTCTTTTCCACGCCTGGTACCTGGATGATGGGACCATTATTGGAGATACTGCTCAGGTTGCCAAGGCTTTAGACATCATTAGAGAGGAGGGCCCCTCCTTGGGCCTCCTTCTCAACATTAAAAAAACTGAAGTTTTTTGGCCTACATGCGACGGGGTGAAGACCCAGGAGGGTTTATTTCCGCGGGAGATTGGTAGGCCGGTGCATGGTGTGAAACTCTTGGGTGGTGCTGTCAGTAGAGATGGGCAGTTTATTCGCGGGTTGGCCCTCAAAAGAGCCAAATGTGCAGTTGAGCTGATGGGATGCCTCAAACGCCTCAAGGACCCTCAGAGCGAACTCCTCCTGCTCCGTTCGTGTATGGGGGTTGCTAAACTGCTGTTTGGGCTTAGAACGTGTCAGCCTTCTTATGTCGGGGAAGCCGTCTCTGTGTTTGACAAGGGGCTACGGGAGGCGATCGAGGAAATTGTTGTTTGTGGGGGTGCCTTTTTTGGGGACCTACAATGGAGGTTAGCTTCCCTCCCAACACGTTTTGGGGGACTTGGGATTTGCTCAGCTGAGGATGCCTCTACCTACGCTTTTGTGGCTTCAAGGGCCCACTCTTGGGTTCTTCAAGACCACATCCTTCGCGAATGCGGGGGAGAGTTGTTGGACTCTGATTACAAGGGTTCGTTGGACAATCTGCATAGTTCTCTCCCCGATTTTGATCTTAGCGATTTCTACATTAAGGGCACCGCCCCCCCTAAAGCCCAGAAAATTCTGGCGAATGCCTTATATGGAGAAATCGTCAAGACAGTCGAAGAGAAGTTTGCCTTTTCCCCTCGCCAGCGAGCCGTGTTTGAGTGTTTGCGAGCCCCCCATGCCCAGGATTTCCTGTCAGTTGTTCCAATCGAAGGTTTAGGGCAAAGTATGTCGGCGGTGGAATACCGGGCTATCCTCAAGTACCGTTTAATGATACCCATTTTCCCGGCTGATGACCGGTGTCCTGTGTGTCGGAAATGTTGCTTGGATTCTTTTGGGGAGCATGCAATACATTGCAAAGAATTACCAGGGTTTAAGTATCGTCACGATTTAGTTCGAGATGTGCTGTATGATGTCCTTAGGCGAGCAGGGATCTCGGCTAAAAAGGAAGCTCCGGTGAACTTCTTGACTGATCCGTTAGAAGGGAGATCTACGTTACGGCCCGCTGACATTCTCGTTTTTGGATGGGAAGGAGGGAAACACGCGTGTGTCGATTTGACAGGTGTGTCCCCCCTCGTGGGGCTAAGGGACCACGGGTTTGTGGTGGGACAGGCGATTACCAAGGCAGAGGCGGGGAAAGTAGCTAAACACGAAAAAGCTTGTATCGAGAATCAGCACGTGTTCGTTCCGTTCGCCTTCAATACATTTGGCGCTCTCGCCCATGACGCGGTGCGGTTCCTAAAGCGGGTTCAACAGGTGCTAAGCAGTAACACCACACTTGTTAAGGGGCAAAATTATGTGTTTAGCAGGATAGGGTTTGCCATTCAGAAGGGGGTAGCGGCGCAGCTTGTTGCCCGTCTGCCTGTCATTAGTTTGTAATCGTATCATATTATATATATTCAAATATGTTTTGTAAAAAAAAATTACAATTTACAACAGAAAAAGTTACTTCAGTTCTCTTTAACTTTCTTTTATATTATTTCATAACAATTTACAATATGTTGACTAGGATACAAATCACTCGGTTGTTATGGGCATACAAGGTTACTCTTTTCTTCGAATGTGATTGCCCTTAACAACACATGTGAAAGTTAGGATTATCACATGCCACATTCATAGTATGAGTTATTATCAGCCAATATAGATCATACTTTGGATTATTAAAATTTATTTTTCTAAAGCTTTATAATTAATCTCAATGTCACATAGCATCTAGCCATCAAAAGACCACTTTGATTACAAAACAAGTCAAAACTAGACCACTTTGATTACAAAACAAGTCAAAACTCCCACACATATCCTTCTCATTAAAGATGATGGATCCACTCGAGGGTCAATTGTTCGACAAGAAGAAGGAACGATTGGGACGATAAATCGGGGTTATAAACTTATATGTATATACATGGGTGGAACTCCCCCCCGTCAATTTTATCCTTTGAAGTGTATCTAATTTACTTCATTAGCTTTGAAAAATATTATCTCTGTTTATCTATTTGTTTTTTTTTTTTTTTTTTTTTGTATAAGAACTTTAAAAACCTATAATCTATCACGACGATTGCCCAATGGGTTTAGATGATCTATCAATAGAGCCCATGAATTTCTTTATTGGTTATTACAGTTGCTTGGACTGTGTTTGTAATTCACAAAATAACCCATCAAATGGATGATTTTCGAACGAGTTAGAAAAATTTATATGGTCAGCATAACAATCTAGTCTACGTATAAGTAGCTAGAACTCCGAACACACTTTTGACACTTTATTTGATTATTTAGTATTTGCTAATTGTCTACATATGTTAAATGGCCCTTTCTAATGACGTTCTAGGCCGAAGACATAAAATGCCTTCTAGGTTTAAACTATGAATACTTTAAAGGTATCCTAGGTAAGAGCACAAAACACCTTCTAAGTTAGAAACATGATAACCTAAGGGTGAGAGGGGCACTCCTCTAAGAGGAGAGTGACCTCTCTTATACACACCAATCAGCACGCGTCACGTCAACTCCCCTCTTAAGTCCCTATTTTGCACTCAAACGTTGGCATCACTCCACTCACACAATTATTTTTTTTATAAAAAAAGAAGAAAAAAATATAATTGGTGGAAAAGGGGTGGGACCCACGGTGACAACCAATCACCCATTCTCTCTCTCCTCTCTCTCAATCGGTGACCACTCACCGAGCCAAGCCATCCCCGCGCGGTAAACTATGGATGGTGGCGGTGTACCCGCACGGCAACTGAAGTCACCGCATGTGCCCCGTGCACCCTAACAGAGAAAGGTTAAAGTTTTAAAGACCCCAGATTTTATAATAATTTTTTGGTATATACATTTTTGACCCCCCGGTTTTATAGAATTTTTTTTTGGTATATACGTTTTTAATCACTCGGTCGGAAATCTCAAGTTTCACCACTGATACCATACACATGTTTTACACTAAAACCCTAAACTTCTACTCTCGCTAAAGTGAATTGTAGGTGTTTCCACTATGATTCCCTTTCGTTCTTTCCTAAATTGTTGAAAGCGAGATGGCAGAATTAAATCACTTTCAACACCAAAAAACAACAAAACAAAGTTTTGAAACAGGAATTGATCACCAATGGTTACAACTTTATAAATCACGCTGATTAATGCATGAGAATCTTTCAGTTATACCTCCGTAGCAATTACAAGCTATCGAAGTCTCTTATTCCTGATCGGTAGCATCCGTAGAAATTTACGCTCCAGCGTTCCTACCTCTGTACCCTACAATTATTTTCAGGGGTGCGAACCTGTGGTTTAACCAAATTTTCAAGGGGTGCGTTCGCCCACCCAACCGTCTACCTAAGTCCGTCGCCCTGTACCCTACTACTAACAGACCATTGCAAACTTCCTACTAGATTGACCAACTTCGGTAGAAAACCTAAACCAACCCAGTTGACTTTATGTTGACTTTAGCACTACAATCCAACGTGAACAAATCTAGCAAGAGTATATTTAACTTAGAACCATAGTGCCTTCAACATTCACAAAACTCGAGCATAACGGTGCTGTATAAATTACTAGTTTGACTCGTTTTCTTTAAAGTTTAGACTATGGCATGTGAAGGGGCTTGGGTTAGAGACATTGCTCGACACATGGCAGGTGTGGGCCCCACCAGTCCACACCAAAAAAAGTGGGGTGTGGAAGGGGCGTGGCCAGGCCGGTGTTGGGATGCCATGTGACACTATTAAAATGTACACTTATTTCTAATTCTATCACAAACATAATTATTATTGGGTTGTTATACTTGTATTGGGCTGTTGTTCAGTTTGTTAGCAGGTTGTTATGTTTATTGGGCTGTTGGGCTCAGTTGTTACAAGTCGGTTTGGCTCAAGGGTTAAAGTGTAACTTCAGGGGCTTTATGTGTATATCTGTAAAGATCATGGGGCTGGATGTATCTCAGTGTTGTTACCAGCTATATAATAGAGTAGAGAGAGTGAAGACGGTTCACTTTTAGATATTTTGTTAGGGTTTCACTTTCACTTCTCTGCATTCGTTCTTGTGGTGTTCATCTGGATTGTTCACCTGTGTTTACCTGGAGTTGAAGATCATCATCATCCAGAGTTATAGATCTCAGTGTTGAGATCGTGATTGTATCAGAGATCTTGTTGATCTCTGTTTTTGGTTTTACTTTGTTTGTATTTCTGTTATGTTCAACAGATTTTACTAATCTGTTGAACTTGTATTGTATTTCATATAGATCTCATAAGTTTGAGATCTAGGGTTTTGGTTGGGATATTTTCTGGGTTGGATAATCAATAAAAGTTTTGTCACAAGTTTTGTCACTATTTCTGGTGTTTCTTATATTTCTGCTGTGATTGATTTAGATCCATACCATTTTACATGGTATCAGAGCATTTCAGGCTCTATATCGCAGATCTAAGTCTTCCGCTGTTAGATCTATTGTTGGTTTGTATTGATTGTTGTCTGATTTTGTAGATCTGTGGTTCTTCTGATCTTGGGAGTGTGACGGTGTGGATCTTGATATTGTTCTTGGAATTCATGTGAAGGCTGTGTTGGTCTCTGAAACCCTAGAAGGATTCAGAGCAAACTGACCAGTTTATATTGTTAGCTATTGTATGAACTGTAACCCTAGAAGGTTACAGTATTCATATTGTTTGAAGAAATTGCACCCACTGTGAGATCTTTCTTCTTCTGTTTAGTTAGTTTTTTTTTGCTTTGTTGGTTGATTTAGTTGAAGTCGGGGTAGTGAGGACCGGCACCTTTGTTGTTTGTTGATTGGCTTTCTTTGATTGTTTTTTGTGTTTTTTGGTTGTTCTTGTGTTAATACTTCTTAGGGTTTGGCTCCTGTATTAAGACCTGTTCAGGCACTATAAGTGATGAACCTGAAATCTGGACACTGATACAGCTTCGCCTTAGGGTATTGTGTTTCTGTATTGATTGATTATCTGTTTGTGAATATGTTCTGTCTACTTGTTGTGTTGTGATTCTTTCTGAATCTTGTTTGTTATCATGGGTGATGCTGATCCAAATGCTAGTACGTCTCAAACATTGATAAGCAAGTTAGATATTGGAGATCCTTTGTATCTTCATCCTAGTGATTCTAGTGCCTTAACTATTGTTAGTGTTAAGCTAAAGGGTACTGAGAATTATTCTGTATGGTCTACTTCTATGAAATTAGCTTTAGAAGCCAAGAATAAGTTTGGTTTTGTTAATGGGAAATGTGAAAGATCCACAGAGGATCATGTGCTTGCTAGTCAGTGGGATAGGTGTAATTCTGTGGTGTTAACCTGGCTTTTGAACTCTGTTTCTGAGGATCTGTTTTTAGGTCAAGTTTTTTCTACTCTTGCTTCAGAGGTTTGGGAGGATCTAAAAGAAACCTATGACAAGATAGATGGTTCTGTGGTTTATGATTTGTTTAAAAAAATTAATTGTATTTCTCAAAATGGTTCTACTGTGGCAGATTATTACAATAGACTGACCACTATGTGGAAACAGTTTGATGCTATACTCAAACTGCCCACATGTTCTTGTAAAGCAGCAAAAGATTACAATGATTTTTCAATGTTAATCAAATTAATGCAGTTTCTTATGGGGTTAGATGATGTTTACCAACCAGTAAGAACAAATCTATTAACCAGAGAAGTCTTTCCATCTGTCAAGGTTGCTTTTTCTGTGGTTTCAAGGGAGGAATCACACAGGATGTCCAGTAGTGGGTCAAAAGGACAAAATGTGTCTTTTGCCTCTAAGTCAAATCAGTCTTTTGAGTCTAGAAGGAAAGCACCTAATCAAAGAGGACCTAATCCTAGTTTAAAATGTACACACTGCAATATGATAGGTCATACTGTTGATAGGTGTTTTGAGTTAATTGGTTATCCTCCAAACTTTAAAAAGAGGTCTAATAATATGTCTGGTAAAACCTCAGTAACTGGTAAATCAAATGCTACTAGTACTTCTGTTTCTGGTTCACCTTTTACAGCAGAGCAGATAGCAAAGATATTAAGTTTAGTTGGTGAAAAATCTGCAAATGTGTCAACTGCTGATGTGGAGTCAACAAATGTAGGAGGTGAGTCTTGTTTTGTTAACAATAGTGTTAGTTGTTCAAGTTCTATGTTTTTTGGAGGTGTTTTTAGTTGGATAGTTGACTCTGGGGCAAGTCAACACATGGTGAATAGCGATAAAGATATGTTTAACATAGTTGATGTGTCTGAATTTGATCTTAAAGTTGGTCATCCAAATGGTACTAGTGTTAAGGTTTTAAAGATTGGTGATATAAAACTAATGAATAATATTATATTAAAAGATGTGTTTTATGTCCCAGGGTATCATGTAAATCTTTTGTCTGTACATAGGCTTGCAAAAGATAATAATATTAATGTGGTGTTTAATAAAAATAGTTGTATGCTACAGGATTTCAAGTCAAGGAAAATCCTAGTGACTGGTAGTCAAGATAGTGGTCTATATTTCATAGGTAAAGATGGTAGTTCTGTGAATGTTTGTTTCAATAGCTTTGTTAAATCTAGTTTGTGGCATAGCAGATTAGGTCATCCATCTGATCAAGTTCTATCTGTGTTAAAAGGAAGTTTTGATATTAAAACCATTGAACATGGGCCTTGTGATGTGTGTCACAGGGCTAAACAAGTCAGAGTTCCATTTCCACTAAGTGAACATAAAACAAAAGCTGTAGGAGAATTAGTTCATCTAGACATATGGGGTCCATATAAAGTTTCTAGTTATGAAGGATTTAAATACTTTCTAACTATTGTAGATGATTTTTCAAGAACAGTATGGTGTTATTTGTTGTCAAATAAAACTGAAGTTTTTGAAAATTTATGTGGTTTTTATGAACTAATTCTGACCCAGTTTGAAAAAAAGATAAAAATAGTTAGAAGTGACAATGGAACTGAGTTTGTAAACAGTCAAATGGGTCTGTTTTGTAAAAATAAGGGTATATTGCATCAAACTTCTTGTTCCTATACACCACAGCAAAATGGTGTGGTGGAAAGGAAACACAGACATCTTTTAAACACAGCTAGAGCCTTAATGTTTCAAAGTAGTTTACCTCTTAAATACTGGTCAGACTGTATATTAACTGTTGTTTACTTAATCAACAGGTTGCCATCTTCTGTGTTAAATGGTAGGAGTCCTTATGAAGTTGTTTATGGTTTTAAACCCTCTTTAAATCATTTAAGGAACTTTGGGTGTCTTTGTTTCAGTACTATTGTGTCTGAATCTGATAAATTTGCTTATCATGCTGATAAGTGTGTTCTTGTTGGCTATTCTAATGTTAAGAAGGGATATAAACTGCTAAGTTTGGAAAATAGAAAGGTGTTTTTTTCTAGAGATGTAAAGTTCTATGAAAGTGTATATCCCTTTAAGACTAATTTTGATAATCAAAAGGTGTTTGATAAAAATGATTTAACTCATATAAATTTTTTTGATTTTACTGAAACAAGTGTGTCTGAAGTTCCTGCAAGTCCCAATGATGAAGAGGGTACATCTGGTGCTCAAGATCACTATAGTGATGATCAGCAGCCAGTGTCACCCTCTACATCTGCTACTGTTCCAAATGTTGAAGAAGTTCAACATGAACAGGAACAGTTAGGTAGTAGTAGCTTGGGTAACAATGGCGGGGCAGATAACATTATAGGATCAAGTGATGAGACCAACCTATCTGAGGGAAACTTTGTTAGGAAGTCTTCTAGAAAGGTGTCATTTCCAAAAAGATTTGATGAATTTGTTGTTGAGGGAAAAGTTAAGTATGGTATAGAGAAAGTTGTTAATTATTCAAGTCTGTCTGTTGATAATTTTTGTTTTATTGCTTCCTTGAATAAATCTGTTGAGCCAAATACTTATTTTGAGGCCGTAAAAGATCCTAGGTGGGTCGAGGCCATGAATAGTGAAATGGAAGCTCTTTATAGAAACAACACTTGGATAGTTGTAGATTTTCCAAAAGGTCGAAAACCTATTGGCTGTAAATGGGTGTATAGAATAAAATATAAGGCTAATGGTGAGATTGAAAGGTACAAAGCTAGGTTAGTAGCTAAAGGTTTTAATCAGAGAGAGGGAATTGACTTTGGTGAGACTTTCTCACCTGTGGTCAAAATGGTTACTGTAAGAGTGATTTTAAAACTTGCTGTTAATAAAGGTTGGCCATTGTATCAACTGGATATAAATAATGCATTTTTGTATGGTTCTTTGTCTGAAGATGTTTATATGACCTTACCTCAGGGTTATTATGACAATGACAAAAATAAGGTGTGCAAACTTGTTAAGTCCCTTTATGGGCTTAAACAAGCTCCTAGAAAGTGGAATGAGAAACTTACTTCTGTGTTACTTAAAATGGGTTTTGTTCAAAGTCTGTGTGATCATTCTTTGTTTGTTTTGTGTAAAGATGATGTGTTAGTTGTATTGTTGGTATATGTGGATGACATTGTGATAACTGGAAATAGTATTTCAGAAATCACAAGAGTTAAGAAAAGTTTAAGTGAGAGTTTTAAAATTAAAGACTTAGGAATACTTAAGTATTTCCTTGGCATAGAGGTGTTATATTCTGATGAGTCAATTTGTTTGTCTCAAAGGAAGTATTGTCTTGAACTTCTCAATGAGTTTGGGTACTTAGGGTGCAAACCAGTGAGTACACCAATTGAGCAGTCACATGTTGTTACTAGTAAAACATATAAAGATAAAAGGTTTTTGGAAAATATTAATGGTTTTCAAAAACTAATTGGAAAGTTGATATATCTGTCTTTAACTAGGCCTGATATAAGTTATGCAGTGCAGTTCTTGAGTCAATATATGCATAAACCATGTCAGTCGCATCTGGATATTGCTTTAAGGTTATTAAGATACTTAAAGAAGAATCCAGGAAAGGGTGTTATGTTCAGAAAAACAGGTAGTTTTGATTTATCTGGGTTTGTAGATTCGGATTGGGCTAAGTGTACTGTGACTAGAAAGTCAGTAACTGGTTTTGGTATATTTCTTGGAGGGACACTTGTGTCTTGGAAAAGCAAGAAACAAGGTATTGTTTCGAGATCTACAGCTGAGGCTGAGTATAGAGCGATGTGCTCAGCTACTTGTGAAGTAATGTGGATTAAGAACATTTTGTCTAAATTGAATATTATCTGTACACTGCCTATAATGTTGTATTGTGATAGCAAATCTGCTATTTCTATCTCCCTAAATCCTGTATTTCATGAACGAACTAAACACTTTGAGTTAGATTTGCATTTTTTGAGAGAAAAAATAGCAAGTGGCATTATTGACACACAAAAAATTGCTTCTGAAAATCAGATAGCAGACATTTTTACTAAAGGTTTAAATGTTGCACAACATGATATTTTGTGTGAAAAATTGGGATTGTTTGATATGTTTGCTGATTGAATTATGGGGGGGTGTTAAAATGTACACTTATTTCTAATTCTATCACAAACATAATTATTATTGGGCTGTTATACTTGTATTGGGCTGTTGTTCAGTTTGTTAGCAGGTTGTTATGTTTATTGGGCTGTTGGGCTCAGTTGTTATAAGTCGGTTTGGCTCAAGGGTTAAAGTGTAACTTCAGGGGCTTTATGTGTATATCTGTAAAGATCATGGGGCTGGATGTATCTCAGTGTTGTTACCAGCTATATAATAGAGTAGAGAGAGTGAAGACGGTTCACTTTTAGATATTTTGTTAGGGTTTCACTTTCACTTCTCAGCATTCGTTCTTGTGGTGTTCATCTGGATTGTTCACCTGTGTTTACCTGGAGTTGAAGATCATCATCATCCAGAGTTATAGATCTCAGTGTTGAGATCGTGATTGTATCAGAGATCTTGTTGATCTCAGTTTTTGGTTTTACTTTGTTTGTATTTCTGTTATGTTCAACAGATTTTACTAATCTGTTGAACTTGTATTGTATTTCATATAGATCTCATAAGTTTGAGATCTAGGGTTTTGGTTGGGATATTTTCTGGGTTGGATAATCAATAAAAGTTTTGTCACAAGTTTTGTCACTATTTCTGGTGTTTCTTATATTTCTGCTGTGATTGATTTAGATCCATACCATTTTACAGACACCTAGCCAAACGGTCATCAACACCCAACCAACCATTGCCAGACACGTCACCCCAGGCTAGCGCCCCACGCCAAGCGGGCAACGCCAACTTAGGGTGGAGCACCCGACGTTAAAAGGCCAAAACACCCACACTCCAACGCCCACACCCACCAGTCTTATTTATATCATCCATCTAGCCCTACGGGCTACGATACTTGTGCAACTCACCATCATTTATTACCGATGTAAAATAAGTTGTTAACTTGTTATTGTCACATCAGGTTTTGCACACTTCAATTTGTCTCCAATCTTATCCATGATGATATAAGATGATATAAAATAACGTGAAATTATCTCTGACATTCATAGGCAAAACTTTGATATAAAACGACTTTGTTCTATGTATGATTTATTTAAGAATATATAAAGTAGAAAAAACAACTGCCGTACGATACCAAATAACCCCAACTAGTTGCCCGTACGAAACCACTTGCTTGGAACTTTCCAAGGAATTGTTGCAACTCTTTTTTTCATGAAAGAGTTCGATTATGGTCAAGTCAACTTTATCCCTTTGATAGATATCTAGTCACAAGTGTATAATACTATATTTTCGAATTCAATTCGAGTTCGAAACAAACTCGAATTAGAATTCGACTTGGAAGATAATTTGAATTCGAATTTGAGTTAGTATTTATTTAAATAAATCAAATTATAAGAAAATATTAAATATATATGCAGTAAATAAAGATATCTGTATTTATTAATTAAAAATAAATATATATATAACTGGACTTTAGGTAAAGGTGTGCACGGTTCGGTTTAATTTGCTATTTAAAACCGTTCGGTTTCAGTTTTTTTTTTAATTTTAGCAACGGTTCGCTTTTTCGTTTTTTTTTTCTCTTAAAGAAAATTACCTAAGACTCAAAAATAAAAAGTATAATCTAAGATTTCATAATATTTCTTAGATGTTTACATTTAAATTATTATGTTTAACCTTATTTTTTTTACATGTATGCATATCATGGATATTAAATATTTTATGTATCTCATAAATTATATTAACATTTCTCATTAAATACATGTCCTGATTATTAGTAACTAACGATATGATTTGGATGCTCCATATTCATAACTACTATTAAGCCCTTGCGTTGTAGTAGTTGTTGTAAAGTTGTGACAAGTAGTACCAATGCTATACTACTGTCAGTGACCATCAACATCAGAAAAGCTTGTAAAAACAAATTAAATAAAAAAGAAAAAAACGTCGAGCGAAAAGCAGACGTAAAATCTTTGAATCACGAACGCTCGTTGCAGAGAAATTAAACCGAAATGTAAAACATAGAAAACAAATAAGTAAGTCAATCCAGGACTCGCGCGTTGGTCGAACTTGTTAAATGGAGAAAAATAGATGTGTTGCGACAGGACAGTCAAACGAGAAAAAATATACGAAAAAATGTTGAACCCCACATGCACGTTGCGGTGCATTTTAACTCACAAAATTTAGAATGAAACGAAAAAGTTAGGAAAGATGATAAGTATGGTGAACCAAAATTGAAAATAAATAAGAGTTGGGATTAAATTGCAAAATATGAAAAACTTTGGGTTAAAAGTAAAAAAACAAAGGGTCTAAATTGCAAAATTGAAGTTATTTATTAATCTTAGATAAAGATAAGGATAAAAATAAAGAGTAAACTGTCAAAATGGTCCCTAAGGTTTGGTCGCTTTTGTCACTTTAGTTCAAAACTCAAACCTTTTGAATCTGGGTCCCTGTGGTTTCAATTTTGTTGTCATTTTCATCCAAAATAAAAATCTGGTCACCAGTTAACATCCAGTTTTTCTGTCTTTTTCCTCCATTTTAATGAAGGGCAATAGTCTTTTAACGTTTTATTATAACAAATTTAAAAAATCTGACCATTTTGCCCTTCATTAAAAGGGGGAAAAAGACAAAAAAACCGGATGTTAACTGAAAAATTTGACCAGATTTTGCTTTTGGACGAAAATGGCAACAAAATTAAAACCACAGGGACCCAGATTCAAAAGATTTGAGTTTTGGACTAAAGTGGGAAAAGCGACCAAACCTCAGGGACCATTTTAGCAGGTTACTCAAAAATAAATGATATCTATATATTAGTTATTAATATTAAAAGAAATTTATTAAATAATTATAAATAAAATTTATGAGGTTGAATGAGAGAATGTTATGTGTCATTATTTTGAGTTTTTATTATAAGTTAGATTATTAAATATTATGTAAAGTCTCTTTAATAATATACATTATTCTTATTAGTGTCATTTATTTTTAAAATTTATATTAAATGATGTGTTACTCGATTCGTTTCTATAGTTTATGTTCTTGAAATAATATGTATGCTATATTGTTGAAAATTGCATAATAGTTTATATAGATACTAGGTTATACCCATTGTATTATACATGTTGAATAAATAAATTTTATATACTAAATAATAAAATAATTTAGTGAGTCAAATATTTATTTCTCCTCTTATTTCACTCTCTTTCAGATTATATACCTATGGGGACACGTAGTTGAATCAATGAAATATTAAATAATTAGTAATAAGAAGAGAAAATAAAAGAAATCGTTAAGAAATGAAATATTAAAGTATATAAAGTATACTTGTTCTCTCTATACATTTATTCAGTACAATACATGGGGTTCTTAAAGATATAATTTTTTTTATTATTTAATAAATAATATTACATTTGTTCAACCCGTGTAATAAACGAGATTTTTAAAGAATAATTGTTTTAATTTAATATATAAAATTACATTTATTCAACCCGTGTAATACACGGGGTTCTAACCTAGTTTTTAATATTCCAAAAAGATTACACACGCATTTATCCACAAAATATATGTATTAGATTAAACTGTCATTTTGGTCCCTGAAATTTGGGCAGTTTTGCGACTTTAGTCCAAAACTTTTATTTTGGTCTTTGTGGTTTCAGTTTTGTGCATTTTGGTCCAAAAAGAAAATCAACTCAGATTTCTCAAAAAAACATTTCTATTTTGTCCTTTTTCTCAGGGGCAAAATTGTTATTTAAGTATTAATATATATATATATATATAGGGGATGGTTCATTTGAGAAGAATCTTCTTAAAAGAAGAAAAAATGAATTAATCTAAACCCTATATTATTTTGATCAATGGTTGTGAATCAAGATATCATTTTTGTCAACTTTTAATTAATGTTTTAATTACTAAGTGTAGTATAGACATTTTGATGTAAAATATTAATAAATATTTGAAAGAGTTACTCAAGTCTTATTAATGCAACCATAAATTACTCCTTCACCATCATTAATGTATTGGTTCCTACACAAATTTTATTAGAAGTGACAAAATTATTTAAAAATTTTGTGTCCTACACATATTTTATTATGAGTCGTAAAATTATTTAAAAGTGTTTGAGTCCTACACCAAAATATTGTTTTAATGGTGTAGGAAACGTTGAAAATGTAAGATCATATGCAAGATTGTTTTTATTGTGTAAGGTGCATAACAATTTTACAAGATAGGCTCATTAAATGATTAGAGTTCATTAATTTGAATAACAAAAATAAATAATAAACTCATTAAATGATTTGTTCAAATTACGTTTGTATCCTTTATTCTTTTTATTCTTAATTTTTAATTCTTCTCATTTGAACTCTCCACTATATATATATAGGACAAAGATCCGTTAGGAACCACCGTTTATTGCGAGAACCAGTGTGAACACAAACAGTAATTCCTAAAAAAATCTAAAAAACACCCAAATATTTTTTTTTACTATTTTTTTCTGGAAAAATCGCTATATTTTGTTAATAAAAAAAATCGAGTAACAGTTATCCATGCACATGTGCATATGTATCATTTCTTTGTCAAATTCCGTAATTCATTACAAATAATAGTCATTTGTACTTTCATTTACACTACCACGTGTAATACACTACTTTTTACGTTAACAATGTTAGAAATGCACATGTACATCTATATGTATCAACATGAAATAAGGTGTTTTGGTACACTACTCTCTTTCATCTATCATTCAATCCATAATACACAAGCATGCACATGTGCATTTTTGTCATTTCTTTGACAAATTTCGTAATTCATTACACATATTAGACAATTGCACTTTCATTTACACTACCATATGTAATACACTACTTTTTACATTATCAATATTAGAAATGCACATGTGCATTTATATGTATCAACATGAAATAAGGTGTTTTGGTACACTACTTTGAATACACTTTCCCTTTCATCTATCATACCATCCATAATACAATACCATTACCTCCTACCATCCATAATACAATACCATTAACAATATTTTCACTTTATTACATATATGTAAACACATTTATACCATCCAATCAACATATTACATCAAAAATTGACAACTATAACTAAACCATCAACCACTAGATATAACTAACAAAAAAACATGTATATGGGCCTACTTCTCCATTCAAAATCACAAACTTTTTGTACCAAAACACGTTATATCATGGTTATACATAATGATGCACATGTGCATTTTGAATATTGGTAATGTAAAAAGTAGTGTATTACTAATGGTATTGTAAATTAAAGTGCACTTGTTTTAACCCATAATAAAAAAATATATATCTATACTAGGTTATAATCCCGTGTATTACACGAGTTTAATTTATATAATACTGGAGAGGTAATCTGGATAGATTTCCTTCTAGAGTTAATTTAAGAAGAAGGAATGTGGTTTTATCTTCTACTATGTGTCCCTTATGCGATGATTCCGATGAATCGGTTGAGCATTTGTTCACCGCGTGCTCGGTAGCTTTAAGGGTGTGGTCGGCTTTCAGTCAATGGTGCAAAATACAGCTTCTATACCTTTTTGAATTTAAAGACATTTTAGAGATCCATAAATTCATTAAGGGTAGTAAGAAGGAGGAGAAATTCGTTTATGGGTTGGCTTTAATAACGTCCTGGTGCATATGGAAAGAGAGAAATGAAGTGGTTTTCAATCAGAAAAGATGTAACCCGAAAGATATCATATGGGAGTTAAAAGTGAGAAGTTTTGCGTGGGTTAGAAATAGATCCTCATGTAAATCTATTAGATGGTCGGATTGGTGTAAATACCCTTTGTATATGTTGTAGTTTGTTTTGCCCTTTGCCCGTTTGGGTCGGGGGTTTTGTTTGTTTGGCCTTTTGCCCGTTTGGGTCGGAGGTTGTTTTAATGAAGTTTAATTTTCAAAAAAAAAAATCAAATAGTTAATAACGAAGATTTAACAATTATAAAACGATATTTTAAGACACTTTTCTGATACCCGAACAAAATTTTGTTTTATGTATGTTCAAAACTTGTGATGTTTGTCAAGTTTATAAATATGAAAGCATTTGAACCATCGATTAGAAGACAAACTGTAACATCGACTTTCTCACGACCTGAACCCAAGTTTTATTTAAATAACAGTAGTCTTAATTTATTAGTTCTAAAAATGTTGTTGAAATGTTTAGATTAGGCATATAACAATTAGCCAATTAAATAAACTTATAGCTACAAAATAATATTTAAATAAATTAGATAAGTATAAATTATCGGTAATTATTAAGTTATATAACTTTAAAATTTAAATATATGAATTTGAGTTGGATCTTATTATTTATTTTAATTAGAATTTACCATCTTATTTCATATCAGAGCTCATTAACTCTCACAACACATTATCCTTATTTGGATTAATATATTACGATAAAGTAATGAATCATTCATTTTTCTAAGAGTAAATTGCCATTTAATAATTTAAAATAAATAATAATTATCTACAATTAAGTAAGAGTAAATAAATGAACATCTTTGGTTGGCGCGGGTACAAGATCCTCTCTCTACTCTTAGCTGGCTCAAGAAACAGGTTATCCATCAAGGGTTGGCCGTGTGTAGATTATGTGGTGAGAATGAGGAAGATACGGATCATCTTTTCACATCTTGTTACGTGGCATCTATAGTGTGGCAAAAGGTGAGTATATGGTGCAAGATTCCCCAAATTTTTGCTTTTTCGATGAAGGATTTGTTAGAACTCCATAAGCATATGGCGATCTAGAAGAATAACAGAAGACTTATACAAACCATCATTTTGACAACGTGTTGAGCAATATGGAAAGCAAGGAATAATCTTATCTTCAATGGTACTCGTGTTAACGTCGACAAGATCTTTGGAGACGTGCAAGCACTGGCCTCTTTATGGGTTAAAACAAGGACGAAACATCACACATTTGAATGGAGTGAATGGGTAATTTTTGGTATGTTTGAGTAATGGTTTATTTGTTATCTTTTATAGTAAGGGTGATTGTAAGGGGGTGGGTCTAGATTTATTTTTTTATTATTTAATATTAAACTAGGTTATAACCCCGTGTATTACACGGGTTGAATAAATGAATTTTATATACCAAATAATAAAACATTATCTTTTTAAAAGCCTCCTTTATTGCACGAGTTGAAGAAATGTAATTTTATATCTTAAATAATAAAATAAGTTATATCTATAAGAACCATATGTACTGTACGGGTTGAATAAATGTAATATTATATACAAAATAATAAAAAATTATATCTTTAAAACCATTGTATTACACGGGTTGAATAAATGTAATATTGTTTACCAAATAATAAAAAAGTTATATTTTTTAAAACCCCCGTGTATTACATGGGTTAAATAAATATGATTTTATATACCAAATAATAAAAAAATATTTAAAAAAACTAACGGATTTTTTTATATTTAAAGTAGGATAAGATTGAATATTAATCTGAACTAACAGATTTTTTGTATATTTAAAGTAGGATAAAATTGAATATTAATCTTTATTTATTTAATTAATATAAGATTGAAAAATCATATGATTGAATAGGTGGGAGGTTGTATGATGATAAATCGGTTAACCGTACTAAATGATAAAGATAATAATGATTGTTGAACAAATTAATTAATCGAATTTAACAGAAACATTTGTGATGTTGGTAGATTCTTTTTTTAATTATTTGAAAGTTAATATCAACTTTGGAATTCATATGAATTCTTATTAGATTTGATTAAATATTATTGATAATAAAAATTTGTATTAGATTAGATTTTAGATTTGATTAAATATTATTAATAATAAGAATTTGTATTAATTTAGATTAAATATTATTATTTTTAGTAGTATTACTAATAATTTTAATTAATTAAATGAGAGAATGACAAGTGTCCCAAAACAGGTTTCTTTTATTATTTTATTATATAGTATAGATATAGATAGATATAGATGCTCGCAAGACACTTGATCCATTATTTTGATCATAAACGCCATGTTTCCTAGAAACCACTAACTTTAAAACGCCAACAAAATAGTTAAAAAAACCACATATGGCAAAACTCGTTTCTTCGATATTCAGTATTGTTCTGCATGAAGTTTCACTGAATGGATTATTACCTGAGGTGGGTATCTCTATAAGCTTTTGCTGAATGAGATGGACAAATATTCAAGAAAAAGAGACCGATGACAGTGATATGCCATTATGTAAGCTTTGTTCTTGATGGATATATTGATGGCATGAAGGGATCGATACCAGTGTAAATGCTATTTTGGACTCCATGATCATAATAGCATCCAAGCAGGAGTTGAACAACAATAGATCACACCAAAATACAGGAGCCACTAAACAGCTTCGTCTAATAGACGGGCGTTATGTAGGAAAATCGACATCTAGCTAAGGTATTCAAAGGTTCAAGGCACAACAAAAACAAGAAGAAGAGGCTGATGACAGTGAAGATTTGGATGAGAAATGTGACAACTGTCAAAATTTCAGGTATCCGTACAACTATTAAACCATGATTAGTGCTTAATGGCTGTGTTGAATTACAATTAATGATTTGAATTGCTTTCTGATTATTGCTTTATACATACATGTGCATCACATATTGCTTAATGTCATATCATTATTGCATGAGAGCTTTATTGACTCAAATGATGCATTAAATACAGTTAGCACAGTTATCAGACAAATCAGGAAAATGCTGACAGAATTCAGTGAATAGACAGACGTTGTATTGAGACCATAATGGGTCAGAAACTAAGTATTACACTAGTATAGTGTGTAGGAAAGTAAGGATCATAAAACTGCATTCCTAGAGTTAGTTTAAGTGCCGGAAAGTGCCTAAAACTCACATAAACTGCAGAATTCTGCAGAAAATCAGCAAATTCAGCATTTAAACACACTAATATCATGCAGAAATATGGCTAAATGGTCCTGAATGCTTTCCTAAGTGTCGGGAATCAAAACTGTCACAAAAGATAGCATAAAGCACACTAAACTGCATAGTTTAGCACCTTAACGAACCAGTAACCAACCGAACAACAGGACACTACCCGAAACACCAAATTTTCCCTAGAAGCACTGTTTTAACATTACCAAGCTAGTTTAATTTACATAGGTTATAACCCCATGTATTACACGGGGTTGAATAAATAAATTTTATATACTAAATAATAAAACAATATATCTTTAAAAACCTCATTTATTATACTGGTTGAATAAATATAATTTTATATATCAAATAATAAAAAGTTATATCTTTAAAATTACGTATATTACATGGGTTGAATAAATGTACAATTGTTTACCAAATAATAAAATAATACATCTTTAAAAAACCTCATTTATAACACGAGTTGAATAAATGTAATTTTATATATCAAATAATAAAAAAAAATTTAGAATTATATATAGGCCTATTATGGTATCTTTAACTTCTATTTTGACGAATTATACTTATATGCTTTGGAGTATTACAGTCATATGCATATTTTTAACATATTTATCCTTTTTGCTTATTGATAAGAAATATGTGAACATCACCTTCCAAGTGTTCTTAGTTTTTTAATTTAATTTTTTCTAATTAATTATAGATAACCCTCTTATTAAATATTATTTAGTTTAATATCTTATAGATAATTATTATTTAGTTTAATCTTCTCATTTATAATATTATTTAGAGAAAATTACGATTTTCCCTTATGGTTATATCACTTTTACCCTTTTAGCCAAAAAAAGAATTTTTTAACATCTAAGTCCCCAACGTTTTCTTTTCTAACCTTTTTGGCCCCTAACACTAACCCCATCCATTAAATGTTAGGGGCCAAAAGGGTTTAAAAAAGACGTTAGGGGCCAAAAGGTTAGAAAAAAGACGTTGGGGGCTTAGATGTTAAAAAATTCATTTTTTAGGCTAAAAGGGTATAAGTGATATAACCATGGGGGCCAAAATCGTAATTTTATTATTTGATGTATAAAAATAGATTTATTCAAATCGTACAATACACAAGGTTTTTTAAGGATATATATATATTTTTTTTATTAAGTAGTACAGAAAATTACATTTATTCAAACCGTGTAATACGCATATTTTTAAAGATGTAATTTTTTTATTATTTGGTATATAAAATTACTTTTATTCAACCCGTATAATAAATGAGGTTTTTTAAAGATGTATTATTTTATTACTTGGTAAACAATATTACATTTATTCAACTCGTGTAATACACGTGATTTTAAAGATATAACTTTTTTATTTGGTATATAAAATTACATTTATTCAAGCTGTACCATATTGTTCTTATAGATATAACTTTTTTATTATTTAATATATAAAATTATATTTATTCAACTCGTGTAATAAAGAAGGTTTTTAAAGATATATTGTTTTATTATTTCTCAACCCGAGGTTTTTAAAAATGTAACTTTTTTCATTATTTAATATAGAAAATTAAATTTACTCAACCCGTACAATACACGGGGTTCTTAAAGATATAACTTTTCTATTATTTAATATAAAAAATACATTTATTTCCCATGTAATAAACGAGATTTTTAAAGATATATTGTTTTATTATTTGGTATAAAAAATTATATTTATCCAACCCGTGTATTACACGGGGTTCTAACCTAAATAAAAAACAATATATTTTTAAAAACCTCATTTATTACACGGGCTGAATGAATCTAATAAAAAAATATATCTTTAAAAAAAACTAACGGATATACTCGATATATGATGGATTGGGTGATTGCGGTGATTGTTCTTATAAATGTCACGTAAACATGGTGAATACCGCATTTGAGTTGAGAGTTGAACACGAAAATAAAAGTATAGAACCAATAAGCATTGATTAATGTTTTTGTTTACCCCTTATAAACATTTTTAAAATAGGTTCTACCTTAACTACTTTAGTTTAATAAAATAAACAAATCATTTGCATTATATTAATTTATATTTAGTATACGTCTTTTGTTAGTTTCAGGATAAATAATTATGAAATCTAATAATATTTCAAAATATTATATTATCTCCTATACGAATTGTTTAAATTTATATTAAATTATATTTTATAATTAACTTTTAATTAATATTAATTATTTATAATTAAGTAGGATAGAGATGAAAAAACTAAAAAATAGATGGCTTCAATGAATGACATGTGTCCCCTCATTGGTTTCTTTTATTATATAGTCAGTTGCGCAGTATAGAAGGGGCGGGGAGGGGCGCCCAACCCCCCAAACTTTTCGTTCAGTAGTGTTATATTTACGGTTTTCGTATAGAAATTTTTGGGTATATATGTTTTCGACCCCCCGGTTCTATAAATTTTTTTTTGTATATACGTTTTCGACCCCCCGTCATTCGGGTCAAGCTTCACCACTGTATATAGTATAGGTATAGATGATCTTCTATACACCAATAATATTATTTTATATATTATCTTATACAATATAATTTTTTATCATACAAAAATATATATTTAAGCTATACTACGTATTCATCTATTTATTTATATTTTTTTCTCATTTATAATATTATTTATTTGAATTAATTAGAGTTAATTATTGTTTTCGTCCCCCGTGATTTGTCAAAAATCACTATTCGGTCAATTAGTTTAAAATTGCGATTTCAGTCCCTATGGTTTCACTTTCGTAACTATTTCAGTCCACGTCGTAACCATTTCAGTCCCTGTAATTAACAGAATAATGGATTGAAATTGTTACAAAATTGAAACCATAGGGACACAAATGGTTACGAAAGTGAAACCACAGGGACTGAAATCGTAATTTTTAAACTAATGGACTGAAATAGTGATTTTTGACAAACCATAGGGACGAAAACAGTCATTAACTCAATTAATTATTACTTTTATATTTATCTATTTACTTCAAATTCAAACTTAGTTATCTAATTTGATCTTAACTATATATTTGAACGTTTTGCTTAGTTTGGTATCAAATAGATTTTACGAAACTTGAAATAAAATTAACTAATATTATTTATCATTTATATATTTACGGAGTTTTAAATAAAGGGTTACATTTATTGAGACTCCGTTAACAAATTTTGCAACAACAGAATAATCTATTTTTATCACGAAAACCAAACTTTGTATTAATATATGAAATATTTTTATTTTCACTATACAAAATTACATTTACTCGACCCATGTAATACATGAGGTGTTTTAAGATATAACTTTTTATTATTTGATATATAAAGTTAGATTTATTCAATTCGTACAATACACGGGGTTTTTAAGGATACATTTTTTTATTATTTAATGCAGAAAATTACATTTATTCAAACCGTGTAATACGCATATTTTTAAGATGTAATTTTTTTTATTATTTGGTATATAAAATCACATTTATTCAACCCGTGTAATAAATGGGGGTTTTTTAAGATGTATTATTTTATTATTTAGTAAAAAATATTACATTTATTCAACCCATGTAATACACATGGTTTTAAAGATATAACTTTTTTATTTGGTATATAAAATTACATTTATTCAACCCGTACAATATGGTTCTTATAGATATAACTTTTTATTATTTAATATATAAAATTACATTTATTCAACCCGTGCAATATGGTTCTTATAGATATAACTTTTTCTTATTTAGTATATAAAACTTATTTATTCAACCCGTGTAATACACGGGGTTATAACCTAGGTTATAATCCCGCGTATTACACGGGTTGAATAAATAAATTTTATATACCAAATAATAAAATAATATATCTTTAAAAACTTTTTTTATTACACGGGTTGAATAAATATAATTTTATATATTAAATAATAAAAAGTTATATCTATAAGAACAATATTGTACGGGTTGAATAAATGTAATTTTATATACGAATTAAAAAGTTATATCTTTAAAACCACGTGTTTTACACGAGTTGAATAAATGTAATATTGTTTACCAAATAATAAAATAATACATCTTTAAAAAACCTCATTTATTACAGGGGTTGAATAAATGTAATTTTATATACCACATAATAAAAAATTACATCTTTAAAAATATGCGTATTACACGGTTTGAATAAATGTAATTTTCTATACTAAATAATAAAAAAAATATATATCCTTAAAAAACTCCGTGTATTGTACGAATTGAATAAATCTAATTTTATACATCAAATAATAAAAAGTTATATCTTAAAAAACCTCATGTATTACATGGGTCGAGTAAATGTAAATTTGTATAGTGAAAATAAAATATTTAATATATTAACACAAAGTTTGGTTTTCGTGATAAAAATAGATTATTCTGTTGTTGCAAAATTTGTTAACGAAGTCTCAATAAATTTAACTCTTTATTTAAAACTCCGTAAATATATAAATGATAAATAATATTAGTTAATTTTATTTTAAGTTTCTTAAAACATGTTTGATACCAAACTAAACAAAATGTTCAAATATATAGTTAAGATCAAATTAAATAATTAAGTTTGAATTTGAAGTAAATAGATAAATATAAAAATAATAATTAATTCAAATAAATAATAGAGAAATTACGATTTTGGCCCCCGTCTTATATCACTTTTACACTTTTAGCCCAAAAAAGATTTTTTTTAAAATTTAAGCCCCCAATGTCTTTTTTTCTAACCTTTTTGGCCCCTAACGTTTTTTTCCTAACTCTTTTGACCCTTAACATTTAATGGATGAGGTTAGTGTTAGGGGCCAAAATGGTTAGAAAATAAGACGTTGAGAACTCAGATGCTAAAAACAACATTTAATGGATGGGGTTAGTTGGTACACCATGATCCAATACGTAGTGATATACGATATATTTGTTAACTTTTAATATAATTTTGTAAACTATTTCATAAATATAATTTAATTTTATAATATAAATAATCTAGAGTTAAGGTACTAATAGAATGTGATTTTAAAACTACAAATAACATTAATACCTCAAAACGTTACAAAATGAAAAGTTAATACCCTAAAATGTGATTTTAAATTATTAGTATCTAAATATGTTACTTTGTGTAAACCACAGTCCCTATGTAACTAACTCAATAATCTATATCTATACTATATAATAAAAAAAACTAATGGGTGTACACTAAATATAAATAAATATAATGTAAAGAGTTAAATGTTATTTTAGTCCCTGTTGTTTGGGCTATTTTGTCAGTTTAGTCCAAAGGCTTTATAATACACATGGTTTTTAAAGATATAACTTTTTATTGATTGGTATATAAAATTATATGTGCTCAACCCATATAATACATGAGGTTCTTAAAAATGTAACTTTTTTCATTATTTAATATATAAAATTAAATTTACTCAACTGATACAATACACAATACACGAGTTTTTAAAGATATAATTTTTTTATTATTTAATGTATAAAATTACATTTATTCAACCCATGTAATAAACGAGATTTTTAAAGATATATTGTTTTATTATTTGGCATATAAAATTACATTTATTCAACAAGTGTAATAAACAAGGTTTTTAAAGATATATTTTTTATTATTTGGCATATAAAATTACATTTATTCAACTCGTGTATTACATGGGGTTCTAACCTATATCCTTATAATAACATTGAATACACATATTAAATGAAGCATATTCTATCGGTGTAAAACTTACTTTTTTTATTCTTACAAAAATTGTGTTCGCATTTGAACCCCCTCTATCCATAGAATCCTAAAGTTCAAAGTACTCGGTTGATTATAAATGTAGATCATAGATTTAATAACACTACATTATTATTTGTCATTTATTACACTACATTATTTAATGCTAAAATGTAGATCATAGGTTTAATAACACTACATTATTATTTGTCATTTATTACACTACATTATTTAATGCTAAAATGTAGATGGATAACAGTATAAATAACAAATTATTTACGCATCAACACTTATACCAAACGCGACAATATTGTTTTTAAGTGTCACAAAATTAAATTAGATTATTTTATTGTAAAAAATATACTACATAATAGTATAGATAATATTGTGAGACGAGGTAGTGCTAAAGACCAAAGTTTAGTAACGATTATATATATTGTAGAATATTTTTTTGTTTAATTTTTTTGTGGAGGAATATTTATATATCAGGCCATGGTGATATGCTATTATATAAATTATAATGATATATTATACAAAAAAACCTCTAACTTAACGATCGAGTAACTATTCTATTCTTTACTTAAAGACGTCTTTTTTTTTCTGTACAGAACATTTCTTTTTGGAAAAATGAAATTACAACCTCTAACTTAACGAGTAACTATTCTTTACTAGACATCTTTTTTTCTTCTCCAACAACGACCATATAAACACCGTATAAATTCTAAGAAAACATAAATTATATATGTTTATTCTAAATATTGGTAACTGGTTCTTTTTTCTTGTATGCCTCTTACCACTATTATTATATTTAAAACAAAGATATATGAATTCACATTAATTTCGTAAATCACATGCATATCTACGTTTGTGTATTCACTTTATTATTATAGTTTCTATTGTTTTTCGAAGTAATAAGACCTAACACACGAAGGTACATTCTTTTATGAACGTTTTGTGTATTCACTTTATTATCATGGTTTCTATTGTTATTCGAAGTAGTAAGACCTAGCACAAGAAGTACATTTTATATGAACGTTTTTATTAATCGTGAAAATCAAGTGCATACGTGAAATTGTTTTCATGGTTTGAGTTACACATTTTTTAAATTTAAATGGTTTTAAAACAATTGTGATAACTTAGATAATTAACATCATTAAAATAGGTTCTTAAATTTTTTTGGTGATTTTATGCCTAAACAGAATTTTATGCGACATAAACACTGACGTACAAATATATACGTTACATCATATACTTAAGATTTTCTCTTAAACATAGCTTTTATTAAGATAATCTAACAAACAACTAAATATGATGATGGTCTTTTCTACAGCAACCAAATCTCGTATATTGGTTGGATTCGCACAAAAGGAAAACATCTTGTGCTAATATATTCCATAGGAAATATATAGGAGCTTTGGTTTTGTCAACCTTGAAACCATTGTAGAAGCCAACTTCAAATGATCAATGAAAAGCAAATGATCTATTGAGTATAATTAATAATTCTAAATTATTTGATCTTTATATAAAGCATCAATGGCGGTTGTTCCTCAAAATTATATAAAGCACTAGTGGCGGTTGTGGCTCAAATAATCAAATTGATGGGTAAAATGTGAGAAGATAGTGGCTTCAAGAAAGATGAAAGACGAGCAGTCTTGGTATGGGGAGCTGAATTTGGCTATTACTGAAATGGTGGTGGCCATTGAAATCGGAACCGGAGTAATCAGTGACGAATTTTGAACTTTAAATGATTATCTATAATTAATTATTAATTAAAAGAGATCAAACTAAAATAATAATTATCTATAAGAGAAGGCATAATATGATGACAAGTATCCCTAATATGGTTTCTTTTATTATATGTATAGATTGGCAAGTGTTATAATTATGCTTATATTTATGTATTTGAAATGCTTGGATTAAAAAGGATATATATGTAAATTAAGTTAACATTACACGACCACATGAAACCTTTTTTTATATGATATGGAATGACAAAATTTGTTATTATAAGAAAAAAATACTATAGTCAATCATATGTTATTAAAACATGGTGTGGACATGATGGTTATACATTTGTATGTTTGAAGTTAAGAATAACAAATATATGTATATAAGATACATTTGTGATTGATTGTATCGTGATAAGCTAATACATAAATATTATAAGTGATGAACACGTCTTATTTGCTAAGGTTGTATTATTACGTGTTTTACTTTGTGACATGTTATAAAGTCTTGCATTGTATAATCCAACTTTATGAATACATTGTGTCTCACATGTTATCAGTTTTGAAAAAAATATCAAAATGACCAACTATAAAACATGATTGAATTCTGATCAAGATTCATTTATAATAGAGTTAATTGCCAAAATCGCCCCTGAGGTTTGGGCACATTTACCATTTTCGTCCAAAATGAAGGTTTTGTACCATTTTGCCCCCAACGTTTGTAACTTTTTGCCATTTTCATCCAAATACCTAACCAAGTTACTTTATACCATATTATGGGTATTTTTGAACATAACCAAGTTACTTTATACCTTATTATGAGGTATTTTTGAAATTTATGAACTAAAAGGGGTAATTTGTAAATTTATCAACTCTATTATATATCAGCCCTTATAACTCACCTACCTCATTAAACCCATTTCAAAGAGAGAAGATAACCCTAAAATTTAGGAATCGCTGAAGAACAACCACGAATCGGTGAAGAATCACCACGGGTTCTTTACATTACAATAACGCTAACCAAAAGATAGATCATTACACCTCTAATACACCCATTTCACACCTCTAGTGATTTGGAGCCAGATAATTGGTGTATTAGAGGTGTAATGATCTGTCTTTTGGTTAGCGTTATTGTAATGAAAAGAACCCGTGGTGATTCTTTACCGATTTGTGGTTGTTCTTCAGCAATTCCTAAATTTTAGGGTTATCTTCTTTCTCTCTGTGAAATGGGTTTAATGAGGTAGGTGAGTTATAAGGGCTGATATATAATAGAGTTGATAAATTACAAACTACCCCTTTTAGTTAATAAATTTAAAAAATACCTCATAATAAATTAATAAGTTATAAAGTAACTTGGTTAGGTTCAAAAATACCCATAATATGGTATAAAGTAACTTGGTTAGGTATTTGGATGAAAATGGCAAAAAGTTACATACGTTGGGGGTAAAATGGTACAAAACCTTCATTTTGGACGAAAATGACAAATGTGCCCAAACCTCAGGGGCGATTTTGGCAATTAAATCTTTATAATATTTATAATATGATGCCTGATGTATCAAACTCCCTAAAGCTTATTATAATTTATTGAAGCTTGTAAGATTTTGAACCGATAAATCTTAATTATTTGATCATATAATTGATGTTATGTGATGATATAATTATTGGTTTAAAGCCTATCCTATCAAATAGTTCTTTTTTAGTAAATAAACCACTTACTTAAAATTAGTTAATAAAAGCATAGCTAATGCAAAACACAAAGCGTAGTATATAAAAACAAGCCTGAGGCATGATCCGTATCTACTAGAAAATCAGAAATTCTTTCGAGATGTGTTGTTGGGGCAACCTTGAAATGAACCGATCTGGTACCCACCACTTAAGTTCGGTGTTATCCCGAAAAACTTCACCCTTGCACTCTGGCCCCAATGTCCATATAGTTTTCCACCACCCCTAAATAACCATCACTTGAATGAACGAATTCCCTTGTATATTCTGAGATTCCTATTAAATGTCATGGAAAGATTGTATAGTTATTTTGGAATGACTACCCATATACCACTTCATTTCTTTGGATACCGTTCTCCATTGACACAACCACAAATACCTCTTCTTTAAACATAGAATAATCCTCCGGAGAGGATACGCCATAACTTCGACGGTAATCGTGCGAGAGTTTGCATTACGCATAAAGAGACTATTGCTAAAAAAATAAAGAGTTATGAGCATGTAGGCATACATTTAATGCATGAGTATGTTTAGTGTACATGCATATTTAGTGAAAATCATTAGTGAAGTTGTTCATTTTTTTCTTCTAAAGGAGAACTTTATTAGAAACCAACCACAACAATAGGCATCACCCAACAAAAACAAGGGCAGGCCAGAAGAAAAAAAATCAATAACACTACATCAAATAAAATTTACACCATTTATCCTAATCTATCTACTTGAATTTTGATTTGCTAAACCAAAGAAAACCCAATCAAACCAATCAATACTAACGTTGTTTTGGTGGATCAAGAGGAGATCAAGATAGAAGCATATAGCCTGGAACGAGTGGCTGCATGGAGTCACTTGCAATTTATTTTCTTTGAATACTGTGTGATTTCTTTGGGTTGTATGTTGTTTGTTCTTCTTTTTGGTGACTTTATTTTTGGGCGGCCCTCTCAGCAGGCTGGTCTTTTGAATGTAGCATGTCTTTGGCCTTAAAAAACTAGAGATTACATGCTCATGAATGTTTTACTAAACAAAATAAAAGCAAATGTGTTTTGTAACAACGACCTAATAGCAACAATATATAAAGTATATAAACATATAAACTAAGATTAGAGAGATAGAGAGATTATGGAGACAAAAGGAAAATGGAGAATGTAACAAGCTCATTCTTATTGATGTGTCTCATACAAAATACATGAGCCACTATATATAGGCTATAACATTAATACAAATATAAATGTGACATGGGAGTTAGAAATGTGGATAGTCACTAATAATGGATGCATTCGTAACACTCCCCCTTGACTATCCACATGATGATATACTATCCTTTAATATGTTTGGTGATATTGCCTCGTTAAAAACCTTTCTAGGAAAACCCAGTGGAACAAAACCTCAGCTAAGGGAAAAAGAGTGTAGCGCGTATTGTCTCCCCTTAATACTTCTGGATCAGGTATATTGCCTCATTAAAAACCTTACTAAGAAAACCCAAAGGGACAAAACTTAGTCAAGGGAAAAAGAGTGCAACTTCCCCCTCATTTTAACATGTATCCTTTAAGTGACGTGTGTCCATCTTCCTTGAAAGTCGAACAAAGCTTTTGTAGCCAATGATTTGTCGCTTGATCCCTTAATGTGCACGACTGTGTTTTGTTACATTCCTGCATCTACAAGACTAACCAAACTTGTTTTGATGGGTTAGTAAAATATAATCAAATATCGTTTATACCTGAAATATTTATTTGAACTCATTCCAATGTCTCTTCGCTTGACAAAGGTATTATAACCTTACATAGCTAGCAAAACATATTAATGCACTTATGCATTTAACTATGGTACTTCTAGAATGAGAATCTCTACTTTGGTAGGAGATGATAATAGGCATTTCTTATAACAAATGACTTAACAACCTTTAACATACTTTAAGGTTCAGCTATGTCCATACTAAAATATCAAAACATCATCTTCTATATGTACTTGAGGGATTAGTAAAATATAATTACATATATACTCGAACTGCAGTTCGAGTAATAATTAGATCGTGCCAAGGTCATTAAAAAATTCTCCCTCTAAAAACTCGACAATTTCTCTCGATGATGCCTAGACATCATTACTGTAAATTGCGATTATAATGAACTTTTAAAAGTAGAATGTTGATGGAACATGACTAATTTAATCAAACTTATATCCCTCTTTATCTGAATATCTCGAGTTGTACAACACTCGTTTCGACTATTTAGTCCATATGTATTTTGTCAACTTCATATAATACGTTCTTAAGGTTTTAACATCATTAATGCTTCTAGCAATATCAATCCATGAGGGAATTCTTTCCATCTTATCCAAATATGCATGTGCTTTCACTCTTTAGAAGTTTTGCTACATAAATTTGCCCATTTAACACATAGATATCTATATTATATGCAAAAATGTTACGAACACTTGCTTTATCTCTAAAATCCATATTGTACCATGCGTCTACACTATTTATTGAGATATCACAATCACTGGGTATAGGTTTCTATGTACGTTTATTGGTGCACAAGTATTACATCGTTAATATGTGTCAATTAACCTTTTAAGCACTCAATTGCTTTAGAAACTCATCAAGAGTTTCAATTATATCCAACATGTAAAAAATCATAACCTATTCAAAATTCAAATATGTATACAATGATCACATTGTTCTCGAGAACTTACTTTACATGACCTACATAATTTAATCCTTCGGGACTTTTATGTAAACTCTCAGTATCAAGTGATACATAACATTCATAAGACGAATATCAATTCTCTCTTTATATTATCAGACTAATCAAATATTGGAAAGTCAATGCATCCACCACTGGAGAATACATTTCGCCATAATCAATCATAGGTCTTTGTGAAAATTTTTGTGCCACCAATTTTGACTTATATCACTTAATTTGATTTTCACATGATTCGCGTAAAAGACACTTTTGTATCCAACATATTTTACAACTTCAGTTGTATGGACTGTTGGTCCAGAAACTTTCCATTTCATTAGAGAACTAAACTCTGCCTTATTTACGTCTTTCTATTTTGGCCAATTATTTCTTAATATTCATTCATAGGCAGATCTTAAATATTGATCCTCATCATTTAATCATTTAATCGCTATATTATATATAAAAGTATAACGACGTCGATTTTTATTTAGATTCCATACATATCTTAGACGTGATACAACTTATCGAGATCTCTTTATTTTCAGGTACCTGAGGTTCTTCTTGAACCATCATGTCTATTGTCTCTTTAGGAGATCTTATTACTATAACTTCGACTTGACCATCTTAATTACAAATGTAGTAATTACATATTATTATTTTCAAGATACTTTTAGTCTTAAACTATTTAGTTATATTTTGGGTTTAGTAATTACACATTATTATTTTTAAAATACTTTAGTTGTAAACTATTTATTTTATTACTCATTTTTGTTATTATTTTGTAAATGTATTATTATAATTATTTTTAATATTAATATTATTATTAACTTCATTATCATTAGTTTTTTAACAATAAATGTTGCTATTACTCTATTTTACACTAATAAATCTAAATTACTCTCATATCTAGGTAATAACATGTGACTTCCCCTCCAAGGGGCATTTGCCTCTACCAAGTAGGTTAGCTGACAATGAAGTTTTTGTCATTTTTAATGAATTGCATTTTATTCTTTCGTCTTTTTTCGTCTAACAAACAATACAAAGTAGTTGTGCTTCTATTTCAAAAGGGTAACAAAGTATGATAATGGAATGGTAATGATCCATTTCATTCCATTATGCATTCCATTCCTTTGTCCATTACATTTTCTTACTTTTAAATATAAGGGTTGGTAAATCTATTGTTTTGAGATGGTAAATTTATCATCTTGGAAACTAACCACCATTTATTATTTTGAATATTATCCACTAAATGCCCATTTCTCCTACCAATTAAACGGGTATGGGGAATAACAACTGTTCCATGTGATATTCATGTGAGTTTGTATTAAAAGAATTAAATGGATGCATGCTAGGGATAAGATTGGAACAATACTCATGCATGTACGTACACTTGTATCGGTATCGGTACAAAATATCGTACTAAATATATTAGTACAATACATGTACGAGTAAGGGTATCAGGACCGGTATTTCGGAACGGGACATGCTTTTTGTATTTATTCAAGCACCTCCTTTATCTTGGTGCTGGTACATATACACGTACCAAATATGCTAAATCGGTACATTATCGGTACACATACAATACCAAAAGAGTTTTGAAATTCCATATTTCATTACCAATACCCTTTGTTACGAAAAGCATACCAATATCAATTCCTTAGTGCCGAATATTGAAATCAATAAAACATGGTACGATACATGTACCAAACAGGCCAAAGTAGTACGGGTATCGGTACCGGCACGAGTACCAATACAATACAGGTACATTACCGACATTTGGGGAAAAATTTCCATCCCTAATGCATGTAAACGGATGTACATAGCTTTATCAGGCTATCTGTTGTATATATTCTTGACACTTAAGGTGCTTGAGTCTGTTGTCTTCTGCTTTCTATTCTTCGTGTTTCAATTCTTTATATTTATGGGTTTCATATTTGCGTTAACTCAACCTGTGTGAGGATAACATGATAATAGTGACTCTTACCCTCATCTACTATCTCTATTTTGGATGTTGTGGTTAAATCACAATGAGAAAGTGTTCAAAGGGTGTTGCCTCGTCTTTCTCCAAAATTATTGATGACATAAAGAAGATGGTCTTTTGGTGGATCCAAAACCCCGATCAAATTAGGTTAGCATATCATGGGATGTCTGGGGTAAGTTCTCGGGAAATCAGGTTTTCCATTTTGGTCTGTCATTTTTGGTTTGTTTTTCCCTCCTTAGCTTCTTACTAAGGCGTGGCTTGTGCTAATGAAATCTTAAAACAAAAAAAAATTATGAGTAACCATCACTTACAAGGAGGGGTGCATCAAAACATAAAATATGGGATTAGATAGAAACCAACCGAAAGTAATACATAAAGTTATTAATTTAGAATTAGTGAAAAAAAAACACAAGTCAATAAAGTTCTACCAACTATTTATGATTTTCTAAACTAATTTGTACATATATGATTACTTGTAAACTATATCTTCTAATAGACGAAATCTGCGACTAGCCAGACGATGTACTACTTATCATGTTCTTACTGTTGGATTTCATTGAGCTTCTCTCAATCAAAACCACTTTTAGCCACTCCAGACGATTGGTTTCAAATCATAATTTTCTTATAGAATCCAATGAGTACGGTGCAAGCCACCTCCTGAGGTACTACACCAATTTTTGTGGCCATGGGGCTCCACATCCACATAGGATCACTGTTGTGAGGGACACTGATTTCAGGAGACTTATGTTCTACCTCAATGACTTGGTTGGCGACCTCATTCTGGAGTTAATTGCTGTTTGGAAAAACATGCTAGTCTACTTCCATGAAGGAAATTGTTTCTTCCTCTACAATCTATGGACATGGAACCCTGTATTTATTCTCAATCCTTTTAATCAGGAGATGATCAACGAAGAAATCACATAGCAACAAGACTTATATTGAGGTCAGGAGATGACACGCGTAACATAGTATCATGTGTTCATCACATTACTCAATTGCGGGATTTGTGCCTCCGTTTGCGGTTTTTCATCAGCATTCTCTATCCGCCTAATGCACTCTCCCACATGATCAACCATTTGACTATGGAAGTTATAGCACACCCACTTCGGAGGATTATCCCGATGCTTAGAGAAAGAGTATTTATAGTTTTGTCAATGGAGAATGGTGGCTCGGTGCATTTTAATTGAATATATGAAGTGGTATGTGGGGAGGCGTTTAGAAATCACTAATCAATACTACCCAGGAAATTGATGGGAAACTTGAGATATGCAATGAATTTTGTTCATTAAAGTGACAGTTACCTAGTCGTGGTGGAGAAGTACGTGGTCATCGGTAGTAGTAGCACAACGATAGCAAGGGTCAAGATGTTCGGGATTGCACCGGACTTAAGGGGTGGGTACCATTTCATATCAAGGTTGCCCGAAGAACCTATCCTCGAACAGTTTCTGAAACTTTGAGATAGTTAGCTGGAGGTGGTGGAAGGAATCCTAAACTTGACAATGAACATTAAGTCTCTGGTGCATTCGCCAAACCTTCAGCAATGTGTTTTGTTTAGGTATAATCTTGCGAGAGGGGGTGGAGTGTATGGAGACATAGAATGACTGTGAGAGGAGGGTTTTGTGGTGCAACTTATGGCTCGGTGGTACAGATCTCGCCTTGATGGGCCAAGTATGTTTCAATGACTTATTGTATGTTTCCTGCTTATTTTGTTGACTAAGTCTAGGTATTTAGCAAGTGGTGGTATATTGACTTAAAAAGAACCATTTGATAGTTGGAAGAGACTTGATGGACTTCTGCTTTTGTCAACTGATTTCAAGTTGATGTGTAAAAGTGTGTATATTAATTTAAGAACAAGTTTTAAAGTCGGGCTCACATATAAACCACACACTTTTCACTCCAATATTGACGCAATTGTAGAAGAATGAATTGAAGGTATTTTTCTTTTATCTTTTTTCATGCCATTTTCCATATTTCATGCGATTTTATCGATTCTCTCTGTTAATAATGGAAATAAGAAATAAAAGGTAGCAGCAAAATAGAAATTTCACATTGATTTCGGGAAGAATTGAGTGAGAAATCAGGGTAAATCATAACTAAGTTTGTTTTGTTACACTTTATAACTATGGATACTTGTTTTATGTTCGAAAATGTAGATAAAATAACCTATTATTTGTGAGATTGTGATATTTTAGTAAATTACTCATGAGCTTGAGTTCTCGACCAAGTCTAAGTTCTTGAGACTTACTGAGTTCTCGGGCAAGGATTTGAGTTCTCAGGTGGTACCACTGAGTTCACAAGAAAAAGGACTAAGTTCTCAAGTAAGTGCTAGTTTTCGAGAAAATTCGTAAACTTAAACTCACAAAACTTGGTCTCATAAACCTGAATCCGCAAACTTGAGTACTTTTGTGATAAGGATGAAATTCGAACTTTTTGGGATTGTGTTATATTAGTTTCCGATCTCAAAAATTTGTTAGGTTTATCCAAGATTTCGAAAATATTAATTTTAATAATATATCAGCTTTTTTTTTTTAAATTGAAGGAAAAATTTTAATCAAAAAACGGAAACACACATCTTAATCTTTATTTCACTCCAAAATAAGGGAATGATTTCGAATTTCATCAAGAACAGAATGAACAATAAAACAATAAAATTCCAGTTCTAGAACCAAAATTTGAAAGTTCATATGTTAAAACTGATTTTGAATAATTATAGTTTATTGTGAAACATTAAAACATAAAAATTCGTGGATCATAATCTAAGACAAATTTCCTTGTAAATATTATCAGGTTTTAAATAACAGTTTCTTTTCCATATTTAGGAAAAGAAACAAAACTGATCAAGCAACATATGCTCTGATGCCACATGCTGATACCACATGTTGATTTGTTATGTTTGTATGTAATAGAAAATATGTAAAAGTGTGTACCTATTACAGCATTCAGTCCAATAACTATTGCAGACATTGAAGTAGATGAGATGATTGTCAGATTTGGTTGGGTTCCCATTTAGGGTGTATGTTACTGATGAGATTAAGAGTTCTTGATGAACTCGTGAATGTGGAGAGAGAGTGGGACGAATTGATTTGTGATGTTAAGTTGTGTAATCCTTATTATCTCAAATTGATCTCCTTAAATACATCCAAGGGGAAACTTTTATTAGTTACTAAGGGTAATATGGTCTATCAACAATATACCAACTAATATATAATAAGGTATAATTTAATACTTTTACTCCTCATAAAACTATGTTTGCTTAATAACACTAGCGATTGATTCAAATTTCGAATTCAAATATGTGATTACTGATTCCCACTTCAAACTAATTCAAATTACGTGAATATTCGAATAACCAATCCAATAAACATGAGAACATTAATTTCAATTCGTTGAACACCTAGTTGGGTAAAGATGGGCACTAATACTATTGACAAACATGAAAGAGATGAATATATAGCCTTTTGTTTAAGAGGATCACAAACAAGCGATTTAGCCAACCTAACTGAACCAGCGCCTCTCTAAGGAACTCTAAGGTTCCTGGTCCGACCAACCGGTCAAGTCCGGCGTCAAAACATTCACAAACCTTCCCACATATATTCAGTATGCTGCTTTTGTTAACCGAGCTAATACTAAACTATTATTGAATCAAACTTATTTTGATGTAGTTCTAAACCAAACTCTTTTTCTCCATAAAACACCTGACCCGATCCGATGACCCTTCTCCAATGGAAGTAATAATTGGTCAATGTGGACTATAGGTGCCACAAGAAGTAAAAAATCATAACATCCATTGTTCACATTCCATATTTCAGTTGTTTAATTAAGATGATTTTATAAAAATTAAAAATCAACAATTTACAACCGTTTTAAAATAAGAAGCCTTAAAAAGTTACAATAACCTTTGATCACACTAGTATATCAACTAATAAAAAGAATTAATTGATGTTAATGGTATAAATTAGGAAACTATGAAATAACAAAACCGTTGTGATCCCCAAATGAAACTAGCATTGCTTATACTTGTAGATAACTTATGTGGTGGTACAAAAATGGAGAAACCCTTCCATTTAGGTCAAAATCAAGCGTGTGATAAGAAAACGAAAGGAACGAGGAAGACCAAGAACAGACACATCATCATCTCGAAGGTGTATATTTTGTTCCGTATATTGTTATCGTTATAGTACATAAGCACACACATACATACATAAATAAAATAAAGAGTAAATTACAAGTTTTGTCCTTTATGTTTACACCAAACTATAGGCGCTGTCCTTTACCTTTAAATTTGACGAGTTTTGTCCTTAATGTTCCAAAATCTTGCACATTATGTCCTTAAGGCCAAACCCAGTTAGATTTTTTTGGTTAAGTATGGTCATGTGCCTTGCACATGAGGGTATCCTTGTATTTTCACCTTTTCAGGGGTTATTATGTAAATAAGTTATATACAAGGACTATTTTATAAAAATAAAATGATATTTAATTAAACAAACATCACTCTCTCTCTCTCTCTCAGTCTTCTCTTGCTTCTCTTTCTCTAAAAAACCTCTGCATCTTCTCTCTCTTTAAAAAACCTCTACATCCTCTCTCTCTAAAAACCCGTGTATGGTGGTGGATGGTGGATTGTGGTGGGTGTGATGGTGATGGTGGGTTTAGCGGTGGTGGGAGGTATACGGTGGTGGGTGCGATGGTGATGATTCGTTTAGCGATAGTGGAGGTGTGCGGTGGTGGGTGGTGGATTGAGGTGGGTGTGAAAGTGTTGGTGGGTGTACGATGATGGGTGAACGGTGGTTCTGATGGTGGTGAGTGAAGGGTAGATGTTGTGGTGGGTTTAGGGCGGCGGTGGGTTAGGGGCGGCGGTGGGTTAGGGCTATATTGGTTAGAGCTCAAGAAACAAACAAATGAATTGCATTGGTTTCTCAAGCTCTCAAAGAAAATGGAGGAGTTGAGATAAGCTCAGATTATTAGTAGTATCTGCCTCTTTAAAAAGGAAACGAGGTTGTAAAGCACTTTGCTAGTCTGTCTCTGTCTGTTGGGGTATTTGAATACGAACGCGGGTGCGACTTAACTTGTTTTCTCTCAGAAACTGTATTCTCGGGCTTGACCCAGAAATGAATATCCCCATATGGAGCTGTTGCATTATATATATTTTCACTGATTGAAGCATTGGTGTTTGCTTTTGTCATTTGTCATCCAAAGTAAAGTAAAAGTAGTTGTCAGTATATTGAACATATATTGAAGCTGAATGATAAGTTGTGTTGAATGAATTGAAGTTTTAGATCTGAGTGGGAAAGGTGTTTGATAAAGAAGAATCAACGGCGGTTACAGCTACGGAGGATATATCCACGTGAGTTGTATATATCATTTTGGTTTATTTTATTAAACAATATTAAAAAAAACCGAGTTAAATGACCAAATTACCCTTGTGTAATATGATTTAATCAAAAAAATTTAACTGGGTTTGGCGTAAAGGACATAACGTGCAAGATTTTGGAACATTAAGGACAAAACTCATCAAATTTAAAGGTAAAGGACAACGCCTGTAATTTGGTGTAAATAGAAAGGACAAAACTTGTAATTTACTGTAAAATAAAAGTTATTGGTGACGATGTTTGAGCTAATTACTAAAGTTCCAAATGATTTCAACTAAGCAGATTTTTATTCATTACATGAGTAACTTTTTTAGCAAGAAAATATGATCAAAATGGACACATAAAAAAGAGCTACAAAGAAATATAACCAAAAGGAAAATGATAAACATTTATAAATATATATTATTGTGGTTATCAATACCTAATATAGATTAGGCTTCTTCTCCAAGTTTTCTTCTCCCATATATAATTCCCATTGTATCTCTTGTATTACATACTTTTTCAATGAAATATTAGATCTAGTTCTCCCTATATCTTTTTCATGTTTGTTTGCTATTAGGCTGGTTTCATAACATTTGGAGTTGGGTCGCATCATAACATGTGTTTTGCATTATCCCTATATCTCTCCATATTCGTTAAACAATGAAACCATTTATTTATTGGTTTAGCTTGCAGTCGGTTTTAATAACTTTCTGTTGGTCAAAATATCAAACCTTACTATTTGGTTTTCTTTTTATCCCAATATCCGTCGTATAAGGTTAAAAATCGTCAAAGTTATGAGCTTGCAATTTACTACTTTCCAAACCTAGGCGTATTTTAAACTCAGCTTCAAGATCGAAGAGCCTCAATCCCTTAAACTAACCCTAGATTTTGTGTAACGCAACACTCAGCGGATCAGTTCTTTGTTACTTCGTTTCATACGTAGGATATTGCTCACCACTTCTGTCGTTGTGTTGGCAAAATGGACCGGTCCGATTAATTAATGCGGCCAACCGAATTATGACCCATAAGATTTACATTGTAGGCAACGAACTAAAATCTACTTAAGTGATTTAACTACTAATTATGAACGATGTGCGAAATGGATCATAGTTATATTTATGATCGTGAACGGGTATTATTAATACTCATTATAAATAATATAATTGTTTATTTTAATAAAAAAAACTTAGTGCATGTACTAGTTGAGAGAGGGGTACATGGACCGGGTGAGACAGGTATATGAACCGGTGCAAACATGCAACTCATCCAAGCCACTTGTTGCGCATGCACATTGCCTCAATACATGTCGTGCATGCACGCATTGCCTCGACAATTGTCGAACTAATGCATGTACTTCCGCCACTTGTCGCGCATGCATGGATCTCCGAGATCTAAGGAGAGTATGGACTTGCATTATGAGTGAGCAAAGATTGCACAAAACTCTCTGAAACACCCACAACCGCCGGCCGCCTACTCGCGTATCGTAATTCGTTTCACTAGCTTGCGTTCGTTGAACCTCAGTGTCTCAACCGATTAGTTATTAACCAAGTATATCTTTCTCATCGGTAGTTAGATAATCTTATCACTATGCTCGTATTCGTATGCAACCGGATCCTGTCGGGTTTCGTTTATTGTTGATCATTAGTTTATTTTCCGCTGCATTTTATTGATTAACTCGCTTAGTTAATTGACTATTATTTATTGAACCTGGTTTTGATAAATAAAATATTAACCGATCACCATGGATACCCAATAGTGGTATCAGAGCTTTGGTTACAACATACGAGTCGGTACAAGTCTTTTAACCAGAATTAGAACACAAACTTAAGTTTCTGGTCTTTTTTATTTTAAGGGCAACTTTAATTTGGTCAATATTTTATTTTACTTGACCAAAAGATTGCCCGGTTTATTTTGTGATTGTTAAGAAATATGTAAATCTGGCCCGACCTTGTTTTGTGTTATTAACTTTATTCGGTTTTTGGTGTTATGTTTGTGGCCACCATGATGGTTCAAAGTTGTAATAGATAGGGTTCTTTCCTTTATTGTATTATAGATATTGTAATAAACGAAGACACGAAGACAAAAAAACCGAGGACGCTAAACAGGAGTCATGAAGTCAGTGGGAGGGATGGCAATGGGACGGGTTTAGGTAATCCCAACCCCAAACCCGGTTAGATAAGCTTGTCCCAAACCCATCGGGTTTTTAGCGGGTAAATATCTATCAGATATCAGGTATACCCGTGGGTTTCGGATAAACCTGTTAATTTAAAAAAAATTACTCATTGGGTATACCCGACCCAAATAAATACAATGTATACGGAATAAAATACCTATACACATAAAAATTGGATGTATCATATATATACATTTTAAAAATATAAAAGAAATTATATCGGATATACAATCGGGTAAACGAGTACACTTTATCAGGTAAACGAGTATATCACCAAATCCCAAACCCGTGAAAAAAAAATAAAAACTAGTCCCAAACCCGATTAACCATCCCCAAACCCGTCCCAAATGTGTCGGGTTTCTGGTTTACACACCGGGTTCGTGTTTGATTGTCATTCCTAAGTGGGTTACACATCGGGTTTGGGTTTGATTGTCATCCCTAAGTGGGAGTTGCTCAAGACAACTGGATGCACTCAAGTCCATCCTTATGGTTGTTTATGTGTTGTAACTCCCCTAACCCGTTTAATCTTGCTATTAGGCTCTAGCAAGATCAAACAATTTTTTTGGTCATATAGATTTACATATTTATCTTGCTATTGTGGGTGCGTTTTATCTTATAATTTGTTATAACATAACCAACCTAAATGCCAACATGAATTTAAAAGTAGTTTTAAAATATTACAACAATCACATTAAAACAAGTTCTAAACTGATTTTACAACTTGTCCAAATTTTGTAACAAAACAAAGTTTGTTTTAAAAGAAATAATAACCAATTAAGTTTTGCAAATTAAACTAAATTTAATTTTCCAAAACTATTAACTTAATAGAATTCTATTAACTTAAAATTGGTTAAATATATCGCGACGAACTTAGTTTTAATATAGGTTATTTAAAACTAAGTGTCCTGATAGATGAAAGGGTTCATCTAGATGTCATGACTAATTATATACATTTGGCTTTTTGGTAAATATTAAAATTAACCCATAATTCAAATCAATAGTCTACGTCATCCTGTCGCAAGCTACACTTAGAACGTAAAGTAAACCATCCACAACACCACACTTGATGCCTGACTTAGGTGGTGTTTGTTTTTTTCAAGAAGAGCTTCCTGGCCTCTTCTGTCTGCACCGTGCAGACGCGGGAAGAGGTTTAGCCTCAGAAGAGTGTTTGTTTTTTTTTTTTTGAGAAGTGCTTTGTACTTCTCCCCTGCCTCTTCCTGAGGAAGATATAAAACCAAGCTTCTTACCTCTTCTTGGCACCACCTCCACCTCCACCCCTGCTCCGCCCCTGCTCCGCCACCACCACCCCTGATCCGCCACCATCATCATCATCATCATCATCATCATCACATCACCACCCCTACTCCGCCACCACCACCACTGCTCCGCCACCACCACCCCTGCTCCGCCACCATCATCATCATCATCATCACCACCCCTGCTCCGCCACCACCACCACTGCTCCGCCACCACCTCCGAAACCCCCACCTCCGCCTCCACCTCCGAAACCCCCACCTCCGCCTCCACCTCCGAAACCCCCACCTCCGCCCATCGACCTCCACCTCCGAAACCCTAAATCGATGGCAAACAAAACCCTAAACCCCAAATCGTCATCGATCTGTTACATCATCATCATCATCGATCTGTTAGAGAGAGAGTAGAGAGAGAGTAGAGAGAGATCAGTGTGTGGCGGTGTTGATGATGGCGGTGGTGAAGTGGTGGTGATGATGGCGGAGGTGTTAATGACGGTGGTGAAGTGGTGGTGATGATGGCGGTGGTGATGATGACGGTGGTGAAGTGGTGGCGGTGGTGAAGTGGTGGCGGTGATGATGATGGCGGTGGTGCAGATTGTAGAGAGAGAGTAGAGAGATCAGTGTGTTGTGTGTGTGTTTTAAAATGGTGAAGAGGTTTTATATAAAAAAAACAAACCCTCTTCTCCTTGCAGACTGCAGACATTTGGTCCACCTCTTCTCCTGCAGATGTCTGTAGATGTGGCCTGCAGCAGAAGAGGTTTTCGTGCAGAAAAAACAAACAACACCTTATCCTTCCAAGGTGCAAGGGTTTCGCTGACACATCCGGCCCTTCTATAAGAACCTCTTTTAGGACGACTATTACCTTTTCTTTTCTCATCACATGCTCCAGCTATAACGAAAGCAAAAAAATCGGCATAGATGAGTCTAAACGTATCAATGCGTAGACAACGGTTGTCTTAGCGGCCTCATACTCAAGAATTATGTAATTCTCACAATTGACACCCGTTGTCAGACTACCTAGTCACTTACTAAAGTGCATGCCACAGCTATCTGTACTACTGACATAACTAGATTCTCATTCCTTGTTCTAATTATTGTCAATGGGTCATTAATTAAATAAGGAAACATACATTGAAAATACTAATTAAAATATCTTTGCTTATATAACGAATGTCTAATGAAAACAACTCCTTCATTCTTAAGTCTATACTTGAAACAAATTAAATAACACCAACTTTCTCTTTCTCGAATGGCACCACAATCTGGGAATAGTTCTCTGGCGAAAAAGCTGTATATCTTAGATGGCCCAGTAGCCTCAAGAAAACACTGTTGCGGCTCGTAAGGCACTGCAAAAGCATAACGAGGATGCCATTGAAGTAGCCTGCCTTAAGCAAGCCACTATGTCTCCTGATCTTCAGAAGAACATAGAAGATAAAAATGCTTATGACATGATCCAGCAACTGAAAGGCATGTTCCAGAAACAAGCCCGACAAGAGCGATATGATACCATGAAACAACTCATAAGCAGTAAAATGCAAGAAGGATCATGTGTAAGTACTCATGTGGTTAAGATGAAAGGGTACATTTACCAGAACAAACTTGGACATCCCCTGCAAGATAAAGTGGCAGTAGACTTCATCTTGAACTCTCTCCCTAGCTCAATAACAAGTTCACTATGAACTATAATATGAATGCTTGGGTGAAGATTGTGCCCGAGCTACATGGTATGCTCCAAACGGTGAACATTCCACATAAAACCAAGTTCAGATGGTCAGGTCTGGTGGCGTTAAGAAGCCCAACAACAAGAAAAGGGTTCATAAAAGAAAAGGCAAGAAAAAGGTTGTTATCGCTGCCAGAAATGCAACCAACAACAAGTAGGTTGCAAAACCACCCCTCCGGAGGAGCGTCAGTGCTTTGAATGCAACCAAACAGGGCACGGGAAAGAAACTGCCACAGTATCTAGCCAAGCTGAAGGCTAACAAGGCCAATAATATTGGCACTTCTTCTGGTATTCTCATTTATGTTATTGAACTTTACACTATTTCCAGCAACACATGGGTATTTGGTACCGGAGGTGGTTACCACATCGCTAATGTCTTGAAGGAGCCTGACAAGTGGAAGAAACAGAAACAAGACTACATGGAACTCATAGTAGGTGATGGAAAGAGGGTTCCACTTCTAGCAACTAGAACATTTTCTTTTTCATGTCCTTCTAACCTTGTAGTTACTTTGAATAACTGTTTGTTTGCACCTGGTTTAACCAGAAACATTATTTCGATTTCTTCATTGTTTGAACAAGGATTCAAGTACGTTTTTAATTGTATTTCTATTTCTGCCTACTTGAATGAAGTCTTTTATTTTGAGGCTAAAGCTCGAAAAGGTATTTATGAGATTGATGTTCAAACCAGTAATAACATATATCATCTTTCTAAGCGTAACAAAGCTGGTATGAATGAAACACTTCTATGGCATTGTAGATTTGGCCACATAAGCAAGGCAAGCATAAAATGGCTCCAATCCGAATGGATTCTTAAATCCACCGGACAGGAATCCTTTCATGATTGCGAATCTTGATTAGCTGGCAAACTCACAAAGCACCCCTTTACTAGTATTGGTGAATGGGCCAATGGTCTGCTAGGACTCATTCACACTGATGTATGTGTCCCTTTCAGAACCATGGCAAGAAACCATGAAATAGTCCATATTCTTATGTCTATATTATGCAGCATAAACACGAAACTTTTGAAAAGTTCAAAGAGTTTCAAAACGAATTAGAAAACCAGCTTAATATAAAGATAAAAAAATACTTTGATCAGATCAAGGTGGCGAATACCTCAGCTTAGAGTTTCTTAATCATCTGAAAGAGTGTGGAATAATTTCAAAACCTATTCCACCTGGCACACCCCAACTTAATGGCATGAGCGAAAGGAGAAATCAAACTCTACTTAATATGGTTTGACTGATGATGAGGAGAACTAACTTGCCTCACTCCTTTTGGGATCATGCTCTGATGACCGTTGCCCGCATTGTCAATTTGGTTGCGACTAAAAAGGTAAACAAACCACCATATGAGATATGGCATGGGCGTAAACTCGATTTGGAATAAGAGTATGGGGATGTGATGTGTACATCACAAGTGATTCTGATAATAAGCTCAATCCTCGAGGCAAAAAGGTTGTTTTTCGTCGGATACTATAAAAGAAGCTGATATTTTTTCTAACATCCTGATGCAAATGTTATTTCCATCAAAATCAAGGGACACTTTCTCAAGGAAGAACTTCTTAATCGAGGAACTGGAAATAATATTGTGGATCTTGAATAAATTCAAGAACCACAAACAGGCGCTGATGAAGTCAGACCGTCTGATCAATAATTAGTTGTTGCCAATGAATCAGACGTAAACACAAACATTCACAGAAGTAGTAGGATTCGCAAAGAACCTGATAGATACCCATGGCATCTAGATGGTCCCGAAGTCATATTAGTAGCTAAGTCCAGTGACGAACCTGCTAACTACAAATCTACAATCTAAGATCCGAAATCTAAGAAATGGCAAGAAGCTATTGTGACACCTGTGCCTCTGCGACTTTAAAAAAAATACCAAATCAATGAAATATTGTGTTTCATACTTGGTATTTGTATAAATATGTGTATCATGTGCACATATCAATTCATGTTCGATTTCGAGCTTTAAATCGCTTTCTGGAAGGTTATATGCGAACTGATGCGTAAATATAACCAGTTTAATGCAACAAACACTCCGGAACAGTGAAATAGGCTTAAAATACCTTAAATAACCTTTACATAACTTAGAAATAAGTTTTGGAGGGTTTGGTGTGGCAAAATCAAGTTTATTCGCTTGTAGGGACTAATTTCGACAAACTACGAAAGTATGCCGATTCGTACTGTAACGAACATTCCGGAACTTGATCAAAAGTTAAATATGCCCTAAATATCCTTTACATAGCTTAGAAATTGGCTTTGAGGTGTTTGGTGCGCAAAAATAAACTTTCTTGATCAATAGGGACTAAAAGCGTCAAAAAGTGCCCAAATGACCAGATTCATTGTATCTAGTCCAATTTTGATGTTTTGATGGTTTTGATCATAGTTTTTCAATACAATTTGATGGATTTTGCTTGTTTTTGATGTTCCCATGGTTTAGAAAACCATGTGCCCACTTGTAAGGTCAAGATTAAAGCACGATTTGCGAGAAACGATCCTAACGGTTCTCTGAAATCTATAAATACCCAAGCTCTCATTCCATTTTCCTCACACCTTGATCTGATTTTATGCTCTAAGTTGAAGCTTTATGCTTCATACCTGAGTATTTAGATCAAGTTCTTCCTAGCTTGGACCCGTTGTAAGTTTCTTTCATGCTTTTATGCGTTTTTAAGCACGAAAGTCAAACTGTGTTTGACTTTCTGCTTTGACCACTCTTTGGTCAACACGAAGTTCGTTTGAACTTCGCAACGTGAGTGTAATCATGATGGTTATAGTCCCTTGTGACTATACCTACTGATTACCACGTTGATTAGGTGTAGTGACGAGTCATAGTTTCGGTTAAAATGCGTATTCATGCGTATTTTGCAACCAAACTATTCTTGGGTATCAAAACCTTTTGTTTTGATATCAAACTTGTTTTCTAACTTCGTTAAACATGTTTTAACATGTTTAACTCGTCGCTTTTAGTTTAGTGCTTATATAGGGTCGTAAGATAAGCGGTCTAAACAACCGCTTAGACTTTCGAACCCGACCCGTTTGGTCGATCATTAGGATCCGACCAAGCATTTATTGTGACCATAGTTTTATAGGGAATAACCTTCCGAGGTTATACCTTATGGTCACTTCGTTTAGTTAGTTGTATGATATGTAGCTTATATGCCTTAGGAAAATGACCAAAATGCCCTTTTTACGCATAAATTCATTTTAAGCATATGTAACCTAAATTTTGACATCTAAACTGATTAGAAAACATTATTAGACATGTTAAGGCATATAATACTTGTCATAGGACTAGTTAGACGGTCCGAACACATTTTACGCGAACGACAAATTATAGTGGCGTAAGCTACCTTAACGAGTCATAATGGGTCGTAAGCACTTAGGTTAGGTTTCGTTTTAGAATGTAGGCTTTGTTAAACCATATTACACGAGTCCCTACACTCATTTGGTTTACGAAACCTCATTTTATCCGATCCTCTGATTTAGGTTCGTTTATTAACATAGTTACCTATATTAGGTGCCGTTTGATTTCCGTGATCCCTCTAGCTTTGCTTGGTTGTTAGTCAAGACTTCTAAGCATCCTCAAGTGAGTACATAGTCCCCTCTTTTACTTTTTTTCAAACTGTTTTGGGGTGATACACATGTGCCTACTTGTTACTTTCGTATGCTTGTTATGTTCATTAGTACATATATAGTACATGATTACATTATGTTTTGCTATGTATGTTCACTTAACATGCTAGCACATTGATTTTTGTATATTATATTTTGTTGCATATGTTCACTCAGCATATGGACACATTGTTTTACATTTTGAACCGTTGGAACTGTTTGATTTATGTGAACCGTTAGTAACTGTCTGATTTATATGAACCGTTTGTAACTGTTTGATTATGTGAACCATTTGTAACTGTTTGATTATGTGAACCGTTTGGTATTGTTTGAACCGTTGGGTTAGGGAAGTGATTAGGTAACGGGGCGGGTGTAATGTGTTAAAAGCATGGTGGATACGCCGCTGGTACTTCCTATATATAAGTGCTTTTAATACATTATATATCGTTGCGTTATCTAGATCACTTGGGCAAGTTTATTAAAACAAAGTTATATTACAAGGTTTTTTTTTTCTAACAATATAAAACATTCGAGTTTTATTTCAAAAACGATCTACAATTTGGGTTTATTTAAAACAAATGTTTTGAGTTAAGTTTCATGGCATCGAGGTTTTATTAATTATAACAAATCTGTTTTGACTTGGTTATTTCAATTTACATTACAAACTTTTTATAAAACTTGGTTTCCTAATTATCAATTTACAAAGGTGTTCACGTTATTTTCAAAATATAAACGAGCCATGAATCTGACACTCACATAAAATCCTATGTACTCGCCGGCATTTTTATGCTGACGTATTTTCACATGTGTTTCAGGTACCATAATTGGTGATGTTTGATGATGATATTGATGCATGCTCACATAGGAACAGATGAGGCCTTGGTGACTTAATAACAATGAAAGTCTATTTGTTCATGTTTTGTTCCTAATTTCAATGTAATGTAATACATTTAATTCAATAAAACAAAACTTCAATCCATGTGTTATGAAACAATGATTCTGTTACAACACTCCCCGACGTTTCCGCCATGATTTGTTGTTTTTCGTGGTCGGGGTGTGACAGCTATGAACGCTGAGATGCAATCTATACGTGACAATCAAGTCTGAGACTTGGGTGAGCTACCCCCAAATCTCGGGAAGTAGGGAGCAAATGGATTTTCAAAAGAAAAACTAACACGCATGGAAATGTACACACCTATAATGCATGGCTAGTTGCGAAACGTTTTACTCAAACTCTAGGTATTGACTATGATAAAACCTTTTCACGCGTTGCTATGTTTAAATCGATCAGGATATTGCTTGCCATAACCGCGTACTATGATTATGAAATATGGCTGATGAGTGTGAAGTGTCGTATATTTTTAATGTATATTTTAAGCCCTTCAACACTTTTTAGCCAAGTTTTAAATTTATAAAACACGATATTTACTAACACTAAACACAAATATGGGCAAGTGCACCCATCATGAGCGTAATATAGTGTTGGTAAGATACCGAGGTCGTCCAAGGACACAAGAGCTTTTAGTACCGGTTTATCCTCAACGTCTAATCAAATCAAAAGTTTAGAAAAAGGTTTTAAACTAGAAAAATAAAACTAACTAAAATGCTGAAAAATAAAATAAAATAAAACAGATAGACAAGATGAATCACTTGGATCCGACTCGTGTTTAGTGTAACCTTTGATTATTTCCGCACTTTTGCACTTTTTAAGAGATTATCTTAGTTATTGTAGTAGGCCCCTCTTGTGAAGGTGAAGTTACCTTCAACCCAGTAGTTTGAGTCAGCAATGATACAATCCTAAAGGGTTGGATTATTGAAAGATAATTAATTAAGTTATTAATGCATATTGTTGTAGGCCCCTCTTCTGGAGGTGACGTTACCCTCGGCTAAGTAGTCTGAGTCAGCAGGGATACAGTCCTAAGTAGCCGGGTTAAAGTTTTAATAGTAGTTTACATATGAGGGGATCAAGGAGTTCGGACCCCCGCCATCCAATACCAGTGGGTATTGAAGGAGGTCCTACTAAAGTTGACCCTGGTCCTTGCAGGATCTATACACTGAACAAGGCAAGACTCTTACCAAACCGTTCCTTTAACCCCCGACCAGGTAGCCAACATACCTCCATATAGACCGTGGAGATATGAATGGTGAAAATCTTTTATTTTATATAGACAGTAAAATAATGCCAAGACACCACGGACAAACGATAAGGAAGACTCACCTTCAACATAAGAAACTAGTTATTAAAGTCATTAATACATAACCAAATAAAAAGTGCAAAAAGATTAAAAATAAAAAGTATTACACTAGACACTTGTCTTCGCCAAGTGATGTAAGACACTTAGGCAAACATGGCCTTTGATTGTCAAGAACTCTTACGATCAATCTTGGATCCCGAGACTACTCACACACTCTATGATGGATGATGGTGGTGGATGTGGGTTGTGATGGTGGTGGTGGGTGGGTGAAGTGTGAGAGAGGTGGTTTGCCAAGGGATGGTTTGCAAATGAGCCAAGCACCCCTATTTATAGCCTGCACAGAAGCCCGGACACGGCCCCGTGTCCACCCGTCTTCTCTTTCTTCATTAAATGCAGTTTGTCTGCATTAGTTGACCACGCCCCCATGTCTGCTGGGCACGACCCCGTGTGCAGAAGCGTATCTGTACTATCAAGATTTCCACAGATTCTGCGAATCTTAGAGTTGACCACGGCCCCGTGTCCACTGGGCACGCCCCCGTGCTGGGTGATAGAAGCTTCTACAGCTTTGTCTTTTCTGCAGACACTTGGGCACGCCCCCGTGCTCATTGAGCACGGGGCGTGTTCAGCCTTCTGTTTTCTTGTTTTTCTTGGGAAGATGCTGTCGAGGGGTCGGGCATGCCACGTTTTATTCCTTTTCTTGTATTTATGTTAGATTTAGCTGCCTTTTTGCTTATTTTGTTCATTTGAGCTCTTTTAATCCTGAAAATACAAGAGGAAGACAAAAACACACCTTTTCTAACATTAGTACTAAAAAAAGGGTTAGTTTAATGCCACATTTGATGTAATTTATATGTTGCATTTTGCGCACATCAAATACCCCCACACTTGAATCTTTGCTTGTCCTCAAGCAAAACTTTTTATAGTGTGGCTTTACACTCCCAAATGGAATGGGTAGAAGAGAAGGTTTTGGGTTTGTCATAGAGTGTCGGGATTTCCAAGATTCTTTATTAAGTTTTATTTTTATTTATTTACAATCCTATTCGTCATGATTTATTTAAAACATTACATAAGATAAATTACTTATTAGGGCATAACATGCCTCTTTAAAATTCCATTTATATACAAGTTCACATACCTCACGGGGGATCAGTCAACACTTGGCCGAAGGTGTATTTTTGTGAAAACTCTCGAGAGCAGCATGGAACTTACTTCTACCATAAGCTTTCCAAGCAATAAATCCTCCTCCTTTTTAACTATATACCTTTGTAAATATCAAGAGGACTTTGGGGGAAGGGTTAGGCTTGGGTTAAAGGTAGGTGGTTGGGTTAGCGGTTAGTAGAAAAGGGCGAAAGGCGTAAAAAGCGTCGGTTCTCGTAAGACTTTTTATTTTTGTAACTTTTTATTTTGATGAAGCAATTCTTCAAACAAAGCTCTTTTTGATAAACTTATTTGTTTATTTCTTTTGGCTTCATCATCAATTTTTTTCAACATACGAAAGACATAAGAAAAACCGAGCTTTGTTACTAAAATAAAGGGTTTAAAATGAAAAAGGGTTTTGGTGGGCAAAAAGGGTGTTTGTTTTGGGTTAAGAAATGAAAAGGTTTAGGCTCAAAGGGGTTAACTAGGGAGATTTTTGGTAGGTGGTAAAAAAAAAGAAAAATAATGGTGTAGAAATAAAAAAGATTAGTCCTAATGCCTCCATCATTACTTACTCGGGTTTAGGTTGGTAAGGACCGGGAATGTATCGTCGTGGCAAGTTCTAGAGTCGTAAGAACCAAGCGGCTATTCACACAAGAAACGAAAAATGAGCATTTAGTTTAAAGATGTGTATTTGTATGCTCAATAAATGATCAAAACTCACTTTTTGTGGGAATGGGTTTTTATGTGATCAAGTATATATAATCAAATTTTAACTAGATTTGTCATGCCGTTTCATAATTTTCTTATGTTGGTTATTTTTATCACGGCACTATCGGTTGTAAATTTGTAAAAATATAACCTGTTTAGAATTAGAAATTCCCAAATTAAACCTAGACAAGTAAAAAAAATGAAAAAAAAATTGAAAAAATTTGGGGTGTTTAGCGGTTCCAGTAGAGTTTTGTGTAAGGCTTGTAATTAGGACTTGCAAAATTCAAGGTTTTAGCATCCCCCCACACTTAAATTACACCTTGTCCTCAATGTGCCCCAAAAATAAGTTTTTAGGTCGATTGAATGTGTAAAAACATATGAAAAAGCAAAATTTTATGTTACTGGGCGTCTAGACACGGCCCCGTGGTGTCCGGGCACGGCCCCGTGTTCAGATCGCTAGTAACAGAAAAGAAAGTAAAGTAACAGAAGGCTGGACACGGGGGCGTGTTCAGTGAGCACGCCCCTTGTCCAGGTACCTGAATTGGACATTTTTCTGCAGATGGTTGAGCACGGGGCGTGTTGGCTGAGCACGGCCCCGTGCTGAACTTGCTGTAATAAAGAAAAATCGGTGGGAGGCTCTGTTTTTGTGCATGGGGTGCTGGTGCAAGTTTCCCTTGGTATCCTTCACCATCCCGAGTGTGTTTTATTCCTGAAAATTAAAACTAACTAGAAAACATAAAAGCTAATCTAAATTAAACTAAGGATAGTTCCGCGGAATGCCTCCGTGGTGCGCCACGTTTATAAGGGTCCTTGGCTAGACCCAAAGCCAGTCATATGTTACCCAAGTGGGATGTCATGCATCCCATGTTGCACCGTCGGAGAGCATCATCCAAAATTGAGTCTATGACCTTCATGTAATTGACCGGGTCATCGTCTTCTACTCTTTTGCCAACTCCAAACTTCATTTCCTTGTCCCCAACCCTTAATGTTAGTGTCCCGCCATTCATGTCTACCACTGCGTGGGCCGTGGCTAGGAATGGCCTACCTAAGATGAGTGGTACTTCGGTATCTTCCTCCATATCTAGTATGACAAAGTCGGCCAGGAAGACAAATTCGCCGACTTTAACCAGTAGATTTTCAGCGACACCTTGTGGATATTTGACCGACCTATTGGCAAGTTGTATGCTCATTTTCGTAGGGCTTGTCTTCCCCAAGCCGAGTCGGTCGAACATTGATGTGGGCATAAGGTTGATGCTAGCTCCGAGGTCGGCTAGTGCATTGCGAATGGGAGATTCGCCAATCGAACAAGGGATTGTGAAGCTTCCATAATCAATCTTCTTTTGTGGGAGTTTGTTAAGTAGCAAGGCGAAGCATTCTTCACTTAAATTAACTAATTGCAATGATTCGATTTTCCTTTTGTGAGTGAGGAAGTCCCTCATAAATTTTGAATACTTAGGCATTTGGGTTAGGAGTTCAACAAATGGAATATTGACATGCAATTGTTTTAGTAAATTTAGGAATTTTGTGAATTGATCATCGGTCTTTTGGCGAATTAACCGAAAGGGGTATTGAATCGGAGGATTCTTGGAGGGCTCTTGATTTGGTTTAGGAGCCACTTCTTGTTCGGCCGTCGGTGGAACCGCAGTTTGGCTAGATCGGCTCTTTTCAACTGGGGGTAGCGGAGCCTCCTCGGGACCCACGGTGTGGTTTCGCAATGTAATGAGATGTACTTGTGCCTTTGGGTTGGTTTCGATATTGCTGGGTAATGCGCCTTGTGGTCTCTCGGACATATTTTGAGCTAGTTGATTTATTTGCTTTTCAATGTTTTGAATACTAGCTTTTTGATTTCTAAAATTCGATTCCAATTGTTGAAATCGATCCGAGTTTTTCTTTTCGGAGTCGGAGATGAGGCGAGATACAGTATCTTCAAGCCTCTCTCGTCCCCCTTGTTGTTGTTGAGAGAAATTTTGCGACTCGTTTCTTGGTTGTTGAAAGTTTGTTCGTTGGTTTAGATTTTGTTGGTTACTACTACTGCCGGGTTCTCTCCAACCAAGGTTAGGGTGTGTAGGATCGTTTTCACGACCAAATAAGTCGTTCAGAAGAGTTTTTCCTCAATACGAGAGGCGGAAACAAACGTATCAAGTTAATTCAGCTTGCAATTCACTTTAAAATGTCTTTTGATTGATATAACAATGTTTTACAGCGAGTCGACACTTCGGCAGCACTTCGGCTCTGAAACCGGAAAGTTCCAAATGACAAGACACATCAGGTATATATAGGCTGTCGTATTTCACACGGAACCATTCATGCGAAATAGCTGTTGCCTATTTCGTGCGAAATCAACCTTTTAACATGTTTTCTCGTTTTGCGTGCCCTGATCTATACAATCTAATACAAGACTCGATACAAGACGAAGTCGACAGACGTATGCACCAACAGACTCCCCCTCGGATGTTGACGAAGTCTTCAGTGTCGAGTCTTCAATCTTCAGTCTTTATCAGTCATCTCGATCTCTTCCGAAATATCTAACAATGTAAAGCATCCTCAATTTCTGTCTCTTTTCATCTCCAGGATCTCGACCTGGCTCTAATCTCTCTCTAACTCTCTTGATTCCTTTAGTTCATCAGCATCATCAGCTTGCATGAACATCAGGTCCAGGATCAGAACTTGGCTCTCTAGAAACCACATAATCCTCAGAAATCGGAACCTGACTCTTTCCAAGCTTCATTCTTGCACAAACTCTACCTCACAATAAATTTCAAAAAATCTAAAATTTGACAAATTTATATGCCACTTGCAGGTATTAAACAATCAACAAATGATTTTACAATGTTAATTATTGATGAACCACTTATAAAAAAAACATTTTTCTTTTCAAACAATTTTTCGTCTCAAACAAATTCTCCCAAACCTTTTGTTCATCATGTTTAGCACTTGGAATTTTGAAAATCAGCTCTTCAGCATCAGTTGTCGAAAATCTTTTTGTATTTTCAAAATTTATGCTAAAACATACTGAAAATCTTTTTGGATTTTGAATTTAAAAGAAAATGCAATAAAGAAATATTTACAGACAATATTTTGGTGAGTTTGTGTAAGAGGATCATATCAGTTTTTGAGACGAATCACTAACACCGTTAAGCTTTAAACATTTTAAGTTTTAAACGATTCACTTAGATTGTCAGTATACTGATCCACTTAAATTTTCATACAAATTTCAACTGCTTTGAGATACGAGATTAGTGTTTTAGAGACTTAAACTTATTCGCGTGTCCCACCTCAGAATATACTCCCGTATCCAGATCCCAATATTCAGTCTTACAGGTGAGTATACCTAGATGATATCTGTAAAGGATTAAATGCGAGGGCCATGAGAGCTCAGGCTATTGCTTCCGCAAAATCAGAGAGATGATGGCTTTGACTTTAGGTGTGTTCCGTTTAGAGAATCTTTTTTTCAACAGCACATGATTAGCATTTTTCAATGTTTCATCATTTTTTATGCTGAGGGTGGTGCTATATTTCAAGCAAGCGAAAAGTATTATACGGGGACTAGGCAATTGCTTCCGCAAAATCAGAAGTCCCGGGATAATACCCCAGATATCACTATCATAAAGACCTAGTATCTCAGAAAGAGGGACCTTTCAAACAAGATTTCGGGAGTTACCCATATATCCGAGAGATGTTCCCCACGAGATAAGTAAGTTTGAAATTTATGTTTATATCTCGACACAATCTACTAAATGTGCAAAAACCTAATGGCACATCATCAGTGAGACCGTTTATCACTTTTTAACTTTCCAATTCTTTAGCATGCTGTGATCGTCCACTAATATACTATCATTTCCTCTTTTTCACAACAAAACTCGTTTTTAATTTTATCATGTTTTTGAACTTTTTCAAAATTTCAAATATTTTTTGATTTTCTGAAATTTTCTTACTCCCCCTAAAATTCAAAAACATTTAAAAGAAAATATGAAAACAAACTGTACAAATAAAGTGACAACTGTTGTGAATCGCTTCAAATCACCATCCACTTGGCATAAACAATCAGAACTCCCCCTTACAACAAACTATTTTCCCATTATGATTTCAAAACACTTAAGTTTGTTTTAATCAAATGGTTTTTCCGGAAAATTAGTTTTGTTGATTTCATAAAACCACTTGTAGGTTAGGGGATCAATTCATCACCTTGTTCTTTTCAACCACTTGAAAAATTTAACAGTTTTAAATTCAATCACCAAATACCACTTATAAGTCGAAATCACTTTCATGAATTTCTCAAGAAAGATGCAGATACCTGCTTCACATTTACCAACCTGGAAGCTCCGGCAAGTCAGGTTTTTCAGTTAAAGAAGTTCTCCCAAGCCTGACAGACCTTGGGAGATTCCGAGTTATTGACACTCGGTTTCTTTCCTTTCATCTTCTTCTCATAAAATTCCTTTACCCCTTTGACCTTCTCATCAATCATTTTACCAAAAATATGTTGCACTTTGGGGTTAAAGGTTTTTTCAACATCAAATTCTTTCTTTTCAGAAAAGAATTGATTCGAAATTTCAATTTTACTAACTTTTTGTTTAAAATTTTCAGCCCTCTATGGTGGAAAATTTGCATCATCCATTGGCGGTACTGACTTTTCAACTTTTGATTCAACTTGTGGCTCCTCTGACTTTGTGGAATTAGATTCATAGCCAGAAAATAGCTCCTCTGATTTTGACGAATCAGAATCATTGCTAGAACTATCATCAGATTTCTTAACAACCCACTTTTGGTTGTCAAGATTTGCTTTTCTTTTGTAAAAACCTTTTGAACATTCACCAACCTCAAATTTTGAGTTTTTGAAAGAGTTAATTACTGTTTTCGTCCCTATGGTTTGTCAAAAATCACTATTTCAGTCCATTAGTTTAAAAATTGTGATTTCAGTCCCTATGGTTTCACTTTCGTAACCATTCCAGTCCACCTCCGTTAACCCCATCCATTTATTCTGTTAAGTACATGTGAATTGACCATAATGCCCTTATTAATAAAAAAACAAAAAGATATCTAAATGAGTTAATTACTGTTTTCGTCCCTGTGGTTTGTCAAAAATCACTATTTCAGTCCATTAGTTTAAAAATTGCGATTTCAGTCCCTGTGGTTTTATTTTCGTAACCATTTCAGTCTAGTCTTCTATCACCGTCTGTTTTACCATTAAGTTTTTAATGAAATACCTAAATTACCCTTGTGTTAATTAAATAAAAAACCATGGAAATTTAAAAGATTGTATTCTAGGACCTATTTGTTAAAACACAACCCCATGCTACCCCACCCCACTCCATCCTTGCTCTCATTTCCGGCAACAGTTTCCAGTCATCTTCTCCGGGATCACAACCCCACCCTCTTAATGTCCGGCGACTCATTACCCCACCCCAATTAATATCTTCCTAGCAGCATCAATTAAAAACTTCATTAAAAACTTAACGGTAAAATAGACGGTGTTAGGAGACTGGACTGAAATGGTTACGAAAGTGAAACCACAGGGACTGTAATCGTAATTTTAAACTAATGGACTGAAATAGTGATTTTTGCCAAACCACATGGACGAAAACAGTAATTAACTCATTTAGATTTCTTTTTGTTTTTTATTAATAACGGCATTATGGTCAATTCACGTGTACTTAACAGAATAAATAGATGGGGTTAACGGAGGTGGACTGAAATGGTTACGAAAGTGAAACCACAGGGACTGAAATCGCAATTTTTAAACTAATGGACTGAAATAGTGATTTTTGACAAACCACAAGGATGAAAATAGTAATTAACTCTTTTTGAAAACTATAAAAGGTTTGGTTGGTGGTTCATTTTCAACCATCTTTTCTTTGAATTTATCAGAGACTCCCTGTTTTGTTTGAATTGCCTTTTGACAATTCCTGACAATATGACCAATTGTTTTGCATTGAAAACAGGTTCTTGTTTCCTTCCTTTGAGCAGCTTCATTTTTCATTTCCTCTTGCTTCTTAGCAAGGAATTCTTTGTTTGTCTGCTTTCTGAATAATTTCTCTTTTTTCTTCTTCAGATGATGTTCCTGAAACAAAAATAATTTTTGATTTATAAGTTTTGTCATTTTTATGATTTTTCGGTGGAATAAAACCAAGACCTTTTCTTTTGAAGTTACCGTTATGGTTTGGTTTCTTTTGAAAACCAGAACCAGAACTGTAACCCTTTTTCTTGTTTTCTCTTTGTTGAACTCTTGAGGTGTACTTTTTAGGTTTTACAGAAAGATTTACATCTTTTATTTCTGAAATATTAATTTCTGTTAGTTTGAACACCTTTTTGATCATTTCAATTTTGACACCTCTTATTGGAAATTCTTCATCAAAATATAATTTGTCAGAATCATTCAAAGTATAAGCCACTTTGAATGTATCATCATTCAAATTAGATTTCGATAATAAAAACTCTTTATTGTAAACTCGTTTGTCCTTTTTGACTGTTTGACTTGACGTTTCAGATTTTGACTCTGGATTTGACTCCTCGGTTTCATCTTTATCCAACACCTGATCGACCACTTTCTTTATTAACTCTGACTCATGATCAGTATCAGACGATTTAAAAGTGACATCAATGTTGTCTGGCAAATTTTCTGAAGACTCAGACTCCCACTGTAAGTTGGTTGCCTTTTTTACTCTTTCTGAATTTTGATTTCGTGGAGAATATCCATTTTCTAGCGGGGGTGGACACTTTGTATAACTGAAACCTTGTTTCTTACCAGAATCATTTACTTCAGTATCCTTCTTCTTTTCAGATGTTTCCTCTTCTTCAAATGCTTTCATGCCTTCAACGGTTGGATAAATCTTGTCAATGACATAAGAAGTACATGAGTAACTTTTTAACAATCTATTTACTCTTTCTGTTTCAATCCTCTGAGTTTCCAGTTTCTGTTCAAGCACATCACATTTCTCAATATAATTGTTGACAACTTTCTGCTTTGTCATGAAAGCTCCTTGAAGTGTCTTCATTAATGTTGCTTGTTCACTGCTTGACTGATTGTACTGATTCATGGCTTTGTTTAGAACATCATAAGATTCTTTCAATCTATTCATGTTGTGAATCAATGTACTGTTTTGCTTCTTCACTGCTTCACAATTTTCACATTTCACATGAACCTTTTGTGCATCAGCTTCTGCTTCGACTTTAAAAGCTGGAACTTCTTTTACCTTTTTCTTTATCACAGGAACTTCTTCATCATCACTGCTAACATGTTTCTTAACTTTTTTCTTTTTCTTTCGAATTTTTTCATCATCACTATCAATCTCCTCCATCAATCTTAAATGCTCTTCCATTCTTTTTGCATAATAATCATCATCATTATCACTGTCTTCAGCAACTCGAGCAACAAAAGCTTTGGCTTTTAAAATCTCTTTATCCGGACAGTAATTATCCCAGCTAAAATTTTCCCAGCTAAAACCTTCTGGTAATTTTTCATCATCTTGATCTATTATACCATAAAGAGCTCTCTTTGATGATTCTTCGATAGCCTTTTTAGCATGCGCAGTTTGTGGTTCTTGTTGATGCGACTGTTGAGCAACTTGATGATAAATTGCTTTCCGATAGTAATCATTGTTGTTGAACGGATTTTGAGCTCCACTTGCTTCTCGGTTTGTGCACTCTCTCTTGAAATGTCCTTTTTTCCTGCAACGAAAACAAGTGACTTTATATTTATCAAATCCTAAAGTAGAAACATTTGCATCACGGAAATCATCTCTTCCCATAATTTGTTTAAACTTTTCAGCTCTTCTCAACACACTAGCAAGACACCACTTTATATCCATCAAATCCATTTCTTCAGCATCAATCTGATCGTAATCCTCTTTTGTCAACATTGGATTCCCGATCTTTCCTGCTACTAAACTACCATACGATTCTAACACAGTCACCAACAAAGACATGTGACTTTTTGCAACTTCTTCCGAGTAATCTTGATTATCAAGGTTTAATGCAATGTTGCATTGAATAACTTTGCCATTCTTTGTTGTTGAGAAGTTTGGATCAAATGATGAATATGAAGAAAATCCTGTTTTGTTGTTTGATCCTTTAGATGACCTTCCAGACGAACTCTTAGCATTGAATGCAGTCTCAATCTTTGGTGACATGTTGGTCTTATCACTGATACCTCCTTTGTAATAAAGACCGATGTCTTGTTCACCATCAAAATCTTTCATTCTTGAGATCTTCCTTTGTTCCATCTCTTGAGCTTCAAGTTTTTCAATGAACTTACTCAGTGTTAAGTTTCCAAAATCCTTTTTATTCCTCAACATCATAAGGTACGTCCCCCAAGTTTCATGTGGCAACGCATCAGCCAATTTTTCAATCAACTCTTCATTATCCCTTGTGATGCTCACTCTCTTCATGTTGACTAACAAATTGCAGTATCTTTCAATGATCTGCTTGGTGCTCTCAGTTCTCAAACCACGAAATAAATCGAACTCTTTTTTTAAAAGTGACTTTATGTTCTTAATCATCTCTTTACTTCCAACGAACTTTCATTTTAATGCTTTCCAGATAGAGTATGCAGTTCCATTGTGTTGCAATAAAACCGAGATATCTTCTTTCACAGCTTGATGCAATAAACTAGTCATCATTTTTGCATCTTTGTATTTCTTTTTATCTTCTGCACTAAGATCTTTAATTGCAATAACCTCCTCAACATCATTCATTGGTCTAATATATTTCGTTTCAACACATTCCCAAGCATCCAAGTAATTTGCTTGAACCCAATTCTCAAATCGTTCCTCCCGTCCTTTATACTCCTCGATATTCATGAGCTTTAGCGGTTTTTGCATGGTGCCCGTTTTGTTTTCCAACATTGTGTTTTGTGCAATGCTAATCGGAGTTGCAAAGGCGTTGTAAAATTCCTCTTCCATGATTTGGTTTTAAAATTTTCACAAATCAGAACGAAATAACTCCTTCAAATGAAATACCCTTTGGAGCGAAATCAGTTTCAAACAAAATAACCAATCTGATGCGAAATAACTGATTTCGTGTGAAATAGATGATTTCGTACGAAATAGATGAACTTTCAAAAGAAATAGGTGATTCCGTGGGAAATAGTCAAACGAAATACCAACTTGGTGCGAAATAGGCTGATTTCGTGTGAAAATACAGACCTATTCCGTGCGAAATACTGCTGACGTCATCATGTCGATCTGATTTTTGTCAAATTGAACAGTTTTTAGGTTGATTTTAGGTCCAATTCTTTCAAGGCTTTGTTAAAACACAGTTTCGCATATAATGTGAGAAAATCAAGCCATTTTAACCATGAAAACTTGTTAATTTTGAAAAAGAAGGTGTAGAAAACAGTTTTTTGAGCTGAATCGGTAAGAACTCTTCCTCCTGAGCTCTGATACCACTTATAGGATCGTTTTCACAACCAAATGAGTCGTTCAGAAGAGCTTTTCCTCAATACGAGAGGCGGAAACAAACGTATCAAGTTAATTCAGCTTGCAATTCACTTTAAAATGTCTTTTGATTGATATAACAATGTTTTACAGCGAGTCATCACTTCGGCAGCACTTCGGCTCTGAAACCGGAAAGTTCCGAATGACAAGACACATCAGGTATATATAGGCTGTGGTATTTCGCACGGAACCATTCATGCGAAATCAGTTTCACACGAAATCACTATTTCGTGCGAAATAGCCAACTGATTTCGTGCGAAATAGCTGTTGCCTATTTCATGCGAAATCAACCTTTTAACATGTTTTCTCGTTTTGCGTGCCCTGATCTATACAATCTAATACAAGACTCGATACAAGACGAAATCGACAGACGTATGCACTGACAGGGTGATTACGCCATCCTTGGTTGTAGGTACCCGTCAGAGGACCCGACGGCCTAGGTCTATTATCAATGTAGTTTACCGATTCCGTTTGATTATCCAATTCTTTCATACAACTCCAATTTTCATGTGGCCCACCACACCCCTCGCAAGCCATAACCGAAGCCGTTTTTACCATTTCTAACTTTTTGATTTTTGAAGAAAGAGCTTCGATTTGTGCTTGCAAGGAAGTGCTCTCATTAACCTTATGGGTGCCCGGGGCAATAGATTTCTTGCCTCGGGGAGTGTGCCACTGAAAATTGGTTTGAATAATTTCCTCGATTTGATTATAAATTTCATTTGGGCGACGATTACCTAAGAGTCCCCCGGAGCTAGAGTCAAGTGTTTGTCTTGTGTGTGGCAACAATCCATTGTAGAAAGTGGAAACTTGTTGCCATACTGCAAGACCATGATGAGGACACTTTCTCAGTAGCTCCTTGAACCTTTCCCAAGTTTCATATAAGGATTCCCCGTCCTCTTGTGAATATGTATTAATTTTAGTCATTAATTTAGCCGTTTTAGCAGGAGGGAAATACTTATATAAAAACTTTTGGGCCAGTTCATCCCAGGTGTTTACCGAGCCAACTGGGAGGGTATTAAGCCAAGCCTTAGCTCGGTCTTTTAGTGAAAATGGAAACATTCGAAGGCGGATGGCGTTTTTTGATGCTCCATTAATCCGAAACGTATCACATATTTCTAGGAAGTTAGTGATATGCAAATGGGGATCTTCGTCCGCAAGCCCATGGAAGGTTGCGGAGTTTTGGAGCATTTGTATCAAATGCGGTCGAAGTTTGAAGTTATTGGCCTCGACATTCGGTGCATTGATAGCGGCGCCAAGATTACCTACTGTGGGTCATAAGTAATCCATGAGGGTACGTTGATCTGCCATTGGAAGCGGGTCCCCTGAAACTTTCTCTTGGTTTTTAGCTTTAAGTATTTTTCTGAGAAAGCGTTCGGGTTCTTCTAGAGGTTCTTTTATGTCTCTACTAGAACTGGAGCTCATACACTACGTAGAAAGTTCAGATGTGGCGCCTGGCATCCAAGTCCTGCAATAAAAACAGAAAAGAATGTTGGTCAGAAGGTTCACCACGGCCCCGTGCTCAGGTGAACACGGCCCGTGGTCAGAGATATTGTAGTTGTTTTCCGGATCCCTGTTACTTGGGAGCTCGACACGGTCCCGTGCTACACCGACACGGCCCCGTGTTCAACTCCCTGTAACTCAGAAAATAAAAAATGCCAGTAACAATGCTGAGCACGACCCCGTGTCCGACCAGGCACGGCCCGTGCTGAGCTCTGCAGAAACTGAAAAATTTAAGAAAAATCCTAAAAAATAGAAAAATAAATAAAATAAAAAAATTGTTTAGGGCGTTGACTCCTAACTTTCTTAAAATCCTTGTGTCCCTGGCAACGGCGCAAAAAACTTGATGCGTGTGAAGTGTCGTATATTTTTAATGTATATTTTAATCCCTTTAACACTTTTTAGCCAAGTTTTAAATTTATAAAACACGATATTTACTAACACTAAACACTCATATGGGCAAGTGCACCCATCGTGAGCATAGTATAGTGTTGGTAAGATACCGAGGTCGTCCAAGGACACAAGAGCTTTTAGTACCGGTTTATCCTCAACGTCTAATCAAATCAAAAGTTTAGAAAAAGGTTTTAAACTAGAAAAATAAACTAACTAAAATGCTGAAAAATAAAATAAAACAGATAGACAAGATAAATCACTTGGATCCGACTCGTGTTTAGTGTAACCTTTGATTATTTCCGCACTTTTGCACTTTTTAAGAGATTATCTTAGTTATTGTAGTAGGCCCCTCTTCTGAAGGTTACCCTCAACCCAGTAGTTTGAGTCAGCAAGGATACAATCCAAAAGGGTTGGATAATTGAAAAATAATTAATTAAGTTATTAATGCATATTATGGTAGGCCCCTCTTCTGGAGGTGACGTTACCCTCGGCTAAGTAGTCTGAGTCAGCAAGGATACAGTCCTAAGTAGCCGGGTTAAAGTTTTAATAGTAGTTTACATATGAGGGGATCAAGGAGTTCAGACCTCCGCCATCCAATACCAGTGGGTATTGAAGGAGGTCCTACTAAAGTTGACCCAGGTCCTTGCAGGATCTATACACCGAACAAGGCAAGACTCTTACCAAACTGTTCCCTTAACCCCCGACCAGGTAGCCAACATACCTCCATATAGACCGTGGAGATATGAATGGTGAAAATCTTTTATTTTATATAGACAGTAAAATAATGCCAAGACACCACGGACAAACGATAAGGAAGACTCACCTTCAACATAAGAAACTAGTTATTAAAGTCATTAATACATAACCAAATAAAAAGTGCGAAAAGATTAAAAATAAAAAGTATTACACTAGACACTTGTCTTCACCAAGTGATGTAAGAGACTTAGGCAAACATGGCCTTTGATTGTCAAGAACTCTTACGATCAATCTTGGATCACGAGACTACTCACACACTCTATGATGGATGATGATGGTGGTGGATATGGGTTGTGATGGTGGTGGCGGGTGGGTGAAGTGTGAGAGAGGTGGTTTGCCAAGGGATGATTTGTAAATGAGCCAAGCACCCCTATTTATAGCCTGCATAGAAGCCCGGACACGGCCCCGTGTCCACCCATCTTCTCTTTCTTCATTAAATGCAGTTTGTCTGCATTAGTTGACCATGCCCCCGTGTCTGCTGGGCACGACCACGTGTACAGAAGCGTATCTGTACTATCAAGATTTCCTCAGATTCTGCGAATCTTAAAGTTGACCACGGCCCCGTGTCAGCTGGGCACGCCCCAGTGGTGGGTGATAAAAACTTCTACAGCTTTGTCTTTTCTGCAGACACTTGGGCACGCCCCCGTGCTCATTGAGCACAGGGCGTGTTCAGCCTTCTGTTTTCTTGTTTTGCTTGGGAAGATGCTGTCGAGTGGTCGGGCATGCCACATTTTATTCCTTTTCTTGTATTTATGTTAGATTTCGCTGCCTTTTTGCTTCTTTTATTCATTTGAGCTCTTTTAATCCTGAAAATACAAAAGGAAGACAAAAACACACTTTTTCTAACATTAGTACTAAAAAAGGGTTAGTTTAATGCCACATTTGATGTAATTTATATGTTGCATTTTGCGCACATCAATGGCAAATGGATGTTAAAATCGCTTTTCTTAATGGACATGTAAGACCCTTTATATAATTTAACAGTTTTCTTATATATTTCGACTTAAAATGTGTATTTAAGATTACACATACATATGAATTTATGGGTTTATTAAAACATTTCAGATTTAAAAACAATACAACATAACATGTATGAGTTGTCGTTTAAGAAAGTCGACGAAACATAGTGCGGAAGCTTGCATCTTGATCGTGTTCGGTTCTTCCTTGTGCTTGATCGATATCCGGCACTTCAGAATATACCTGCATTTCATAAATCATCATAAACATTTGTTACATGTGATTTATAACATAACCACGCGAGTCCATATATAAAAAACGAATAACATAAAACAATTTTGCCAGCTTTGTAGTCTCTCGCGGGCCGCGAGAGACTTAAGCTTTTATTTCGCGGGTCGCGAGTCCCTGTGGCGGGGCGCGACACCCATGGTGTCTCCCGTCACGGGCCGCGAAAGCCCCCTTTCGACAGAATGTTTGCAGCTGCTTGCTGCATATTCCCAGCTTTTCCATTCTTTACTAAATTGGTCATAACTCATCCAATTTTCATCCGTTTTATCTCTCGTATCTTCCTATGTAATCGTAATTTAATTTCCTATCATACAGAGTTAAAAACCGACATCCAGATTAACAATTTTCTAGGTTTTAAGCCTTCGGCTTAATTTTAATCATTAAACTTTTTAACAAAGCTTTTGACCCGTTCATACTTTCATCAAACCAACTTGTTTGTTATACCTAAATTCTCATGGGCATCATATTTTAAATGTTTCCTATCACACAAGGTTCAAATCATGGGTTTTATGCTTCATTAACCCGTTTATGATTATGCGCTTATTTTGACCCGTTGGGGGTATTTAAGCGCTTTTACACATAAACCACGCTCATTCATTTCTAGCACCACATTTTCACATTACTATCGAGTGGTTTTCCACCACAACTATTATTGTGGTGGATTTTATGTGTATCAGTTATTTATTCCGAATTTACCCCTTTCAAATTGTTAATTTACGACAACGAACCGTTTTAAGGTATTTGATCCGAATAGGGTTTATGTCTATACTTTGACACTTAACTAACCTTACTTTATCATAATACTCATTTCTAAACGATTCATAAGGATCGTATACCCGGTTTAACATTTATGGGCATTTTGGTCAACCTTAGTCTCTTCTTTTATGACGAAGGACTATCAACAATATATTTGACCAAAATCACACCTTTTGCCATAATCTTACTTATACGTACCTGGCTCGGGTCATAGCATTGGCCCGTTTACATACCTTTTGCTTTAAATTTTCTAGTTAAAGCAACGCAAACGTATATTATTTCCTGTGATCACAAAACTCAACAAGTGGTTATCAGTTATTATTATCAAATGGTATTTACACACTATTTGACCCGTTTAGTCGAAATGACCATTTATCAACATATGATGGTATTTTAATACCATCTCGCCCCTTGAACCTATTCCGGTTTGCACCGTGAGTTCTTATTACTTAAATGACATTTTCTTAAATTGTTTGACCCATTATGACTTTCACCAAATGGTGTCTTTTCAACTCTTTTATCTATCCGTCAACTCGTGTACGAATTATTATTTGATATTCCTTGTTTGTTAGTCTTCACCCGACTAGTTTACCATTTTACCCTTTTTACCATAATTTATGGTTTGTTACCATTTTTATTTATTCCTACTTGCATTGTATCATGCCGGAACATCATATTTCAAATACTTAACATAATTCATGATGAATACTCACAAGTAAGTGTATTGTAATTACAAAGGGGGTGTAAGCTTAACTTACCTCGCATCTAAATTACGCTTTTCTTTTCCTTCTTGATTCATTCGACCGCTTCTTTCCCAAGCCTCTACCTCGCTTGTCAAGCATCAAACTAGCATCATAATTCGTAAGACGGTTAGATTAGTCATTTCTAATTACGACTATTCCATCTTACGTGTTTTACATCGAAATTATTATTCGACCTTATCATTGGTTAATTTGACTTTTAAAAGTCAATTACCCTTAATCGTATGAAATGCATATTTGCGTTCAGTAACTCATTTAGGCGATCTCGTCAATTATCCGGTAGACATTATAATGATGCTACCGTTTTAAACTACTTTTCTATCCATGTTCATGCTATTATTAACATCAAGTTAACCTACCCACTTATCAAAGACACTTTATTCATTCATTACACAAAATCTACGGGTTTTCATCTATAAGTGAAACCCGTTTCATCATGTTATTAGGCATTCCTCTGGATACCTAATCTAATCAAGTTCTATTTACAACCGAGTAGACGCGCGATTTCACTTAGGCATTTTAACAAACACCTAGCAGGCAAGATTTTTTTATACATCTTTTATCTAGTTCATGACTAACATTTTAACCAAGCTTTAACATCAAAAATCGAGCTTCTATGTCTAGTGTACATGAACAACATCTAGAACTTATATCATATCATCAAATTTCACATAGTTATCACCATTTTTCAAGTGTTCAGCCTAATACCATAAAACCCACTTATCACCTACAAGGTTATTCATTGGATTTCTAGTTTATGGCATTATTTTACCAAATTCACATCTAGGGTTTGTCCCAAAACAAATACACATCTCAATTTCACCATAACATTCATCATTCATACAAGAATTTCATTTATGAATGTTGATCTAAATTTCAAAGTATCATCAAATAACAAAATTCATCATACCTTGTGATCCCTATGCTTAGGTGATCACGAATTTGTGTTCATGCATTGATTTGAGGCTAGAATCGACCTTCAATTTGATGAATTTGATCATGTTGGGGTTTTGGCTCCTTGGAGCTCTCCTAGTCGTATGCACACACACACTCTTAGTGTGTGTGTTGTGTTTTATTACTTGTTTTAATTAAAACAAGTTTCCCCACTTGGCAATATTAGTCCCTCATGTTTTATTTTGATCTATAAAGCTATAACTCACTATTTATCACTTAATCACATACTACTAACTAGGTTAATTATTCCTAGTTAACTTAATGGGTTCGGGAAGTTATAACCCGTTATATTTTAAGTCACGTTAATTCGGGCCTTTTATATACTTTATTTTCTCAAAGTATTTATCCTTCTTTTAATTAATATCAGGTTTATTTATTTAAATCCTAATATTACCGGGTAAATTTTCACCACTAACGGTATTTTACCCGTCATTAATATTAACGTGGTTTGATTACCAAACCCATTTTTGGGGTGTTACAGGACATCTCTCTGAAGATGACTATATGATTCAGCCTGAAGGTTTTGTCGATCCTAAATATCCAAATAGGGTGTGCAAACTGAATAAGTCTATTTATGGACTCAAACAGGCATCTCGCAACTGGAATCTTCATTTTGATCAGAAAATCAAAGAGTTCGGTTTTGTCAAGAATGAAGATGAGTTTGTGTTTACAGAAAGGCTAGTGGGAGCACTATATCATTCCTCATGCTGTATGTGGATGATGTACTGATCATTGGAAACAACATCAAAGAGTTCGGTTTTGTCAAGAATGAAGATGAGCTTGTGTTTACAGAAAGGCTAGTGGGAGCACTATATCATTCCTCATGCTGTATGTGGATGATGTACTGATCATTGGAAACAACATCTCTATGCTTAACGAAGTTAAACACTATTTGGGGTCTTGTTTTGCAATGAAAGATCTTAGAGAAACAACTTACATTCTAGGAATCAAGATCTACAAGGATAGATCTAAGCGGCATCTAGGGCTAAGTCAAAGCACATACATAGACAAAATGATGACACACTTTTAGATAGAAAACTCCAAGAAAGGAGGTGTTCCCATCGCTAAAGGAACCGTGTTGAACAAATCGCAATCTCCATCAACGGACATTAAATCTAAACATATGCAAGCAATTTCATATGCTTCGGCGATTGGTTCTATCATGTATGTTATGTTATGCACTAGACCTGACGTCCCGTATGCTTTAAGCATAACCAGTCGTTTTTGGAAAAGTCCTGGCATTGCCCATTGGACTGCAGTAAAGAACATCCTGAGGTACTTGAGAAGAACCAAAGATATTTTCTTAGTGTTTGGAGGAGTGGAAGAAGAGCTCACTGTAAGGTGTTACACTGATACTAGCTTCCAAAGTGACCGAGATGATTCTCGCTCACAATCAAGATTTGTATTCACTCTCAATGGAGGAGTTATTTGTTAGAAAAGCTCCAAACTGAGTGGTGGCGGATTCTACCACTGAATTCGAATATATAGCTGCATCAAATACTGCAAAAGAAGCTGGATGAAGAAGTTCATCAACAACCTCGATGTGGTTCCAAGTATTAAGAAACCAAACGAGGTGTTCTGTGATAACACAGGAGCCATTAGTCAAGCCACAAAGCCCGGATCTCATCACAGGGCCAAGCACATTCTAAGAAAGTTCCACTATATACGGGAAATACTGGAACGATGAGACATCTTAATAAGCAAGATAGACACAAATCAAAACCTAGCAGACTCTTTCACTAAACCGATGACCTTCACAGGAATGCTATCGGTCTTAGATTAGCTAGCCATTTGTTCTGATTTAGTATTTGAATGTACGAACATTCAAACAGTTGTACCTTTTGAATTCACTTTCGATTTAGTGGTTAAATGCAAAATATGATTCCTACAATTGTGTTCGATTTTAATACGTTTAATCCATGAATGTTGTATTCTACATTGTCTATAGTTGGTCAGACTCGTGAGAACAACTCTGAATTAAGACTATTCTAACTTTCGATTCAAGAAGTTGACTTCCAAACTCACAGACTTCATTATGAATGACGTTGGATGTAACTCGCATCAAATCATCTTCATGGATCTTAGTCATAAGATGTTTTAATTTTGGTATACTCATTTAATATCCCCTGACCTGAGATACATACTAGAACTTTCGTTTACTAAAGACTATTCTTTGATCAATGTCAACCGCTATCGCGTAACTGTCAGTCATAAAGGCATTGGTTGGGAGTAGTTCTGAAGTTCAGTGGGAGTTATATGCAGTCAAGATGGGATTCTGTACTCTTACATTATATGTAACAGTTAGACATTGGGTCGCCCTCGTTGATTCAAACTAGTTAAGTGTAAGGCCAACAGATTGTTCACAACTTTAACTGATATTTTGTTCCGAATGATTTACAGACAGACGGTTTTGTTTTGCACTTAAAACTTAGAGGTAATGTGGCAGTTAATATTCTTCTTGTGAAACCAAACAGATGCTAGAACGTTGGTATCAAGTTGCTTTGGTTCAGCTTTAAATATTAACAGCCTGGTCTTGGTTTACAATGTTATAAAACCGTTACTAATGAATTGACTTCAGTTTAGCATAAAAACCGTCCATTCTGAACCATAAACACCTATTAATGATGCCGCCTTTCAAACCCTTAACTATATCACCTCCCAACCCATTCCTTGTGCTGCAACAACCCCTTTCAGTCTTTCACTTACGTCACCATGCAACCCGCCGCATTCATATTCACTTGCACCATATGAGTTATGGTTTTTTTGGTGGCGTTTTCCGATTTTGACATAGATTGCAACATGTGGAGAACGAATTTAAGATGGGTTCCAATTTACAATGTGTTATGATTTTCAACTGGTTAGGTACCAAGTTGCGTTTAGATATAGGTTTGTCACATATTAGTTTCTTTTTGGGTAATGTGGGTGGGATTTGGTGATCAAAAGTGGTGACTCAGGTATGATGGTGATTTAGTTAGGTGGGTCTGGTGGCTAGCACTTAAGAAATATGAGTTAGGTTGTGGTGTGGTGATGGGCGGGTTAATGGTTAATAAAGGTTGTAGGGTAGCTAGTCAGTTAAGGTTTCTATCCACTCAGAGCCGGCTTCAAAGGGGAGTGAAATAAAGTAAAGTGTCCTCCAATCTCTAAAGATAATTATATGTACGTAATTTTGGGCTTTGAGATTATTGTCAATATGGTTGTGTTTCATAATTATACATACACACAAATGACATAGGAATCCTAGGGTCGAAAGCAATTTTAACATCCACTTGGATGTCGGATGCTTTTATGCACTTGAAGCATTAATTCGTATACTTAATAATAAGAGGCTGGTTAACGTACAATGTTTCTTATCGTGCGGTGCGTACGCGACTATCACAGCCGCACATAAGTTCCGAATTACTTGAGTTCCGAATTACCCAAAGTCCCGGAGTATTCAAGTATTCCGGATTTCATCATATAGTTCCGAATTCCGCACGTTATATACATAATCACGCATGTTATTGCATAATTTCACGTAAGTTCCGAAATACCCAAGTTCCGGAGTATTCAAGTATTCCGGATTTTGCCATATAGTTCCTAAATCAGCATGCTATATACATAATCACGCACGTTATTTGCATAATTACGCACGTTACAATTAATAATCACGCACGTTATTGCATAATTTCACATAAGTTCCGATTTACTTGAGTTCCGACTTACCCAAGTTCCGGAGTATTCAAGTGTTTCGGATTTATACACCTTATATACATAAGCACGCACGTTATGAGAGTGACACGCGACGCAATCTCCTGTTCACGTACGCATCGCACGATAAGCTCTATTGCATTTTACACTTTCTCTAATAATAATGTGTGTAGTCACAAATTCCCTCCTAAAAAGCAAAAAGAAACTCAACAAATGCTAAGAAAGTACTCAATTGGTCTCCCAAGGTTTTAGTCTTTTTTTTTTTAAGATGACACTTGTAATTTTCTTTTGCTATCTAGCAAACCCAACTTATTCAAGTCTGGGCAGCTCCACCAACATGTGTTTGTTAGAAATTGTTAGAAACTAACGTCATTATTATTACGTAATATATTTGATGTCATTACGTATTTTGCAAACACTTACCAACTTTGCATCAACCTTCTATGAAAAGAGTCATTTATTGCCCTAGATTTTACACATATACACAAAAATCCCATGTTGATACAGGAGCCAAAACACATTCAGGGGCTGTTTGACTAAGCTTATTGGAATGACTTATTTACTTATTCCTCTCACATATAAGCTAACCCAAACACCTTTTAACTTTTCAAAAAGTAAATAAGTAAATAAGTCACTAAAATAAGCTTAGCCAAACAGCCCCTCACTTTGATAGGTGATTGCGACTAGAGATAGGCTCGTTAAAAGCTTGAATTGACGTACTCGGATTTAGATAATTAAAACCAAGTCTAGTTTAGTAAACGAGTTTAACACAAGGCTTTATGCTTCGAGTTGGCTCGAAGCCTGAATGTACATTCTATTGTATAAATATATATTTTTACAATAAAAAAAGTTAATTATATATACCATATCACACACGCATATACGATTTCTAAAAGGCACACAATCATGCATGTTTAGGTTTGAGTAAGTTTTAGTTAGAGTTAATTACTGTTTTCATCCCTGTGGTTTGTCAAAAATCACTATTTCAGTCCATTAGTTTAAAAATTGCGATTTCAGTCCCTGTGGTTTCACTTTCGTAACCATTTCAGTCCACCTCGTAACCATTTCAGTCCATGTACTTAACAGAATAATGGATTGAAATGGTTACGAAAGTGAAACCACATGGACTGAAATGGTTACGAAAGTGAAACCACAGGGACTGAAATCATAATTTTTAAACTAATTGACTGAAATAGTGATTTTTGACAAACCACAGGGACGAAAACAGTAATTAACTCTTTTAGTTAAGAGAAAACACTTCCAAGTATACTAACAATTTGTTAATGGCCAAAATTACTAATCTCAAACCACTTTCTAATATGTTTACAAGAGCAAGAAACTCCATAATAAAAAAAATAGATGTCAGATTTAGTATATAACTAGTATTTTAACCCCGCCGCGCATTGCGGCGACGATGCCAAAACTTAAAATAACTCAAATTTATACCTTCAAATATTTGACACGACTTGTTTCCGAACAAAATTTACGTCAAAATGTAGACCGACTGAAAACACAGCTAAAAATAAGCATAAGAACTTATAATATTTGACATGACTAATTACCGAGAAAATTTTACGTCGAAACATAAACCAACTTTGATTTATATCGAAACGTACTAAAAAATAAGCACATAAGAAAATACTCTTTTTTAAGTTAAATAATATTATCGCGTATTGCGGCGGCGTCGAAATGTAAAGTAGCTCGAATTTTAAACGCCTATTAAAAAAGTAGGCCAATTGAAACCTTACATAAAATAAGCATCAAAACGTCTTATATTTTACCAACCTAACCAAGAACCCTAAACTCAAAACTTTGATGCTAAAACCTAAAGCTAAATCCTAAAATCTAAACTATAAACCCTAAAGGTGAACTTTAAAGCTAAATCCTAAAAAAACTTAACTCTAAACACTAAATGGGTTCGACGAGCCGGTTTAAACTCTGCTAAAATGAGTTCAATCGAAACTATTTAAACCGGTTCCCTCCGATTCCTCAATTTTTTTTTTTTTTTTTTTTTTTTTGAGTTCGCAATAAACCTTCACCTCTAATTATATACAGAAATAGAGCTTTCATGATTCTTAAAACCCTTTTTTTCTTTTTCAAAAGTTAACTACGTCGTTTAAGGCGTTACTCACGCAAAAAGCGTTAGAATCAGTCGCAGGCTTGTGTGGAAAGCAGGCTAAAACCGGCTGTCACTCCAAATTAATTGGAAACAGCCCCACGTCAGGACAAATAATAATCAACGCATACATTTTTAACCAGGTTCATGTTTAACGTTGTATTATCAGAAGCAATTTATTACATATATATGTGTATATATAATATATACATTGTTACAGAACATCTTTCGTTCATTCAATTTTTAGGAGGTTTGTGGTTGCCGCCATCATAAATGAGGTCGGTAAATGGGAAGGCGGTTGGTTGACCATCAAACTGTTTCACATCTCCATTTTAATATTCAAATAGTAACAACTAACATACTTCATTATTTTAGTGAAGTTAGATCGGACACTTTCTTGTGGTTCAAACATAGGGCTAAAAAGGGTTCGTTTGTTTGGGGGGATTTGTGTAAATTTGTTAATATGTAAGTTGTGTTGTGTGTTTTTTGCCGTCCCGGTCTTCGGGTTCGGTGTGTGTTAATGAAGTTCTTGTTTCAAAAAAATATATACTTTTCATTATTTTACTTTAAAATATACCATAAAAAACAATTGTAAAAAAGTTAACGTCTACGCAAACCAAAGTTTGAGAACATTAACATATGTTTAGTCATTGTTAAATACCTTTTCAAGTTAAAATATTAAATTATAAGAACCAAAGTTTTTTCTCTTCTTATAAGAGCAGGTTCCTAGCAATTTCCATAATGGAAATATTTTAGTATAAGAGGAGCCATCCGAGAAACACCAGAATGACAATCTTTCCTATCATCTTCTTCCAACTGAGAATATTTTTCCCTCTTCTTTTGAAAATATTCGAAAAATGGTTGCGGAAATCGCTTCCCAATGCGATATTCGAGCATTGGTATATAACATAAGCACGTTAACACTCACAAAAGCTCAAAAACGATGGCGTTTAGCTTACTTCTCTATATACTTCTCAAACACTATGTTATCCTTTGGAAAAGTTTCCAAGAAGCTAGCTCGTTACCCGATTTCGGAGATAGTAGCATCTTCGTCATACACCGCTCTTAAAATCAACCCACCCGTTACCAATCCTGATGACCACCATAGCGAACGATTTTCAAGCATTGACCAGGTTAACCTTGCCAACTTGGTCAAAAGCAAAGATCTTGAGCTCCTTCACACCTTTAACGGTGTCACGGGTTTAGCTAAATCTCTTCACACCACTCTTGATAATGGCATTATCACACATGATATTGAGGAAAGAAAGAGCACATTTGGTTCCAATACATACCAAAAACCGCCCCTCAAAGGGCTCGTTTATTTTATGGTGGAGGCTTTTAAAGACACCACCATAATCATACTGCTAGCATGCGCCGTCCTTTCTTTAGGCTTTGGCATTAAAGAGGAAGGAGCTAAAGAAGGGTGGTATGAAGGTGGTAGCATCTTTGTGGCAGTTATTCTAGTTATTATTGTGTCGGCGGTTAGTAACTTCCGACAAGAAAAACAGTTTGATAATTTGTCGAAAATTAGCAATAATATAAAAATAGATGTTATAAGAGAAGGAAGGAGGCAAAAGATTTCTATTTTCGATGTCGTGGTGGGCGATGTTGTAATTCTTAACATTGGTGATCAAATTCCGGCTGACGGGTTGTTCATAGACGGGCATTCTTTGCTAGTTGATGAATCGAGTATGACGGGTGAGAGTGATCATATAGATATTGATGCCATCAGGCATCCGTTTTTATTCTCGGGTTCAAAAGTGGCTGACGGGCATGGTCAGATGCTTGTGATATCAGTCGGGATGAACACCGCATGGGGGAAGATGATGAGCTCGATAACTGGTGATTCTGATGAGCAAACACCACTACAATCCCGTCTTAATAAACTAACTTCCTCGATCGGGAAAGTAGGCCTTGCGGTTGCTTTTCTTGTTCTTGTAGTTATGTTAATACGTTATTTCACTGGGAACACCGAAGATGAGGATGGGAACCGTGAGTACAATGGGAAACGCACTAGTACAAACGAAATACTTAACTCGGTGACACGGATTTTCGCGGCAGCTGTAACGATTGTCGTGGTGGCAATCCCAGAAGGTCTGCCGCTAGCAGTCACACTCACGCTTGCTTACTCTATGAAGAGAATGATGGCTGATCAAGCCATGGTTAGGAAGTTATCTGCCTGTGAAACCATGGGTTCCGCCACAGTTATATGCACCGATAAAACCGGTACTTTAACCATGAATCAAATGAAAGTCACAAAGTTTTGGCTTGGTTTTGATCTCATTGAAGATGATTCTTCCAGTGTAATTGACCCCAAAGTCCTTGAGCATTTCCATCAGGGAGTCGGCTTAAACACTACCGGTAGCGTTTACAAATCCGTTTCAGGAGCCGAAACCACACCAGAATATTCAGGAAGTCCTACAGAAAAAGCAATACTTTCATGGGCTGTTACAAATTTGGGTATGGATATGGAAAAACTGAAAAAAGATTCTACTATTGTTCATGTGGAAACCTTTAATTCCGAGAAGAAACGAAGTGGTGTTTCGGTTATGAACAAAAAAGATAACACTACACATGTCCACTGGAAAGGAGCAGCTGAGATGGTACTAGCAATGTGTTCAAATTATTATCAGAAAATCGGGATCAAAAAGCTGATAAACCATGAAGAGAAGACACAGTTTGAGAATATAATTCAAGGGATGGCTGCAAGTAGCCTCAGGTGCATTGCCTTTGCCCATAAGGAAGATGATACACTAAGTGAAGAAGGGTTGACTTTGCTCGGTATAATCGGGATCAAGGACCCGTGTAGACCAGGGGCAAAACTGGCAATTGACGCATGCAGGTCTGCTGGGGTCGAGATTAAGATGATAACCGGAGACAATGTTTTCACAGCAAAAGCCATAGCCACAGAATGTGGGATACTTAAACCCGGTCAACTAGTCAGCAAAGAAGAAGTAATAGAAGGTGAACAATTTCGTAATTTCACAGACGATGAAAGAATGGAAAAGGTTGATAATATCAAAGTAATGGCAAGATCATCTCCATTTGACAAGCTCTTAATGGTTCAGTGTTTAAAAAAGAAAGGTCATGTGGTTGCGGTCACAGGTGATGGTACAAACGATGCACCGGCTCTAAAAGAAGCAGACATTGGACTTTCAATGGGGATTCAAGGTACTGAAGTAGCTAAGGAAAGCTCAGATATTGTAATTTTAGATGACGATTTCGGTTCTGTTGCCAATGTGTTAATGTGGGGCCGGTGTGTGTACAACAACATCCAAAAGTTCATTCAGTTTCAACTTACAGTAAATGTTGCAGCTCTTGTAATCAACTTCGTTGCAGCTGTTTCTGCTGGTGATGTTCCCTTAACAGCGGTTCAACTATTGTGGGTTAACCTAATTATGGACACTTTAGGTGCTTTGGCTCTTGCTACGGAACGGCCCACTAAAGAACTCATGGATCATCCGCCAGTGGGGCGAGTTGCACCGCTTATAACAAATGTTATGTGGAGGAACCTATTGGCACAATCTATGTACCAGATAACAGTCCTTTTGACTTTTCAGTTCAGAGGTAAATCAATATTTAATGTAGATGAGAGGGTGAAGAATACTATTATCTTCAATACATTTGTTTTCTGCCAAGTGTTCAATGAATTCAACTCAAGGAAACTAGAGAAGAAGAATGTGTTTGAAGGTCTTCACAAGAATCGATTATTTATGGGGATTATTGGGGTGACAGTTATTCTTCAGATTGTGATGGTGGAGGTCCTAAAGGATTTTGCAGATACAGAGAAATTGAATTGGGGACAATGGGGAATTTGTATAGCAATTGCAGCGTTATCATGGCCCATTGGTTGGATTGTGAAGTTGATACCAGTACCAGATAAACCGTTTCTAAGCTATATTAGAGCGTGAATTTAGTTGTGTGTGTGTGTGTGTGGGGGGGGGGGGGGGGGGGGGGGGGTTTGTTTAAGTTGTCATTCCTTATAAGTTTAGAAATATATCTTATTTTTTAAATTGATTCATCCTAGGCATTAGGTATTATGTAATTGTTTGGTGTTAACTCGTTATTTATCAAAGTTAATGTTATTTTCTGTAATATATAAATACATAGACTATATTAACACTCTTGCATAGATTAGTTTAGTGTAAAAAATAAAAATCCTGGTCCATCACTAGCTAAATAAAAGAACGGGTTCATAACAGAAGTGACGTGAAATGCAGCAAAACTACTTATGTGTGGCCTGTCAATGGATTATTTAACTCTCTTTACAGAAAAAAAAGGCTTGATCTATTCAGTTAACAACATTATATGGGAATTGGGAAAAAAAATAAGCATCTGCGGGTAAATATTAATACCTAGAAGCAAAGATTCACACTCACATGATCATCAGGACCATCCGATATAACCATCCATCTTGAGGGTTGAAAGTTGAAAGGCAGCAAAACTGTAAATGTGCACACAAAGGAAAACTGCAACACAAAGAGAATGAATAAGAGCTGAAGATGTTCAGTGTGCTGGTGGAGGGTACAAATACTGATGAAATGCAGCCCTATAACAAAACCACTAATACTGATGAAATGCAGGAGGAAGTCGCTGAGATCAGTTTGCATGCAATCTTGGGAAATTCACACCCGCCTACCATGAAAGTTCATGGTATGATTAATTCCACTAAAGTACTCATTTTGGTTGATGGGGGCTCAACTCATAACTTTATTTCTGATGTTCTTGTGAACGAGTGGAAGCTCACAACCCAATTTGTGGCACCTTTTGGCGTCCAAATCAGTAATAGGGATGTTATCCAATGTAGTGAGGTTTGTACAGACCTCTCGTTATAAATATTCAATCTTGAGATTGTCCACCTGATTTGGTCCTGGGTATCCAATGGTTAGCTACACTAAACACCGTCCAAGCTAGTTGGAAGGACTTGTTTATTATATTCACCGTGGATGGTAAGAAATACAAATTTCCAAGGGGTGGCTTCTGGCCCTCAAAAATTAGCTGCTTTTCAGCACCTTAGCATTGATACAGAACAGAAACAAGAAATAGCAATTGCCTTGCAGCCTCTTATCCAAAAGTTTGACCAAGTATTTCAAAAACCAACCTAACTTCCTCCTTTTTGTTCTCATTTTCATGTTATTCCTCTTTAGCCAATTCTGTACCACCCAACATCAGACTATATAGATGCCCGTTTTCCCAAAAAACTGAAATCGAGAGGCAAGTGGAAATATTGCTATCGGCTGGATTCATTCAGCCAAGCACCAGCCCCTTTTCTAGCCCAGTACTTATAGTTAAGAAAAAAGGACAACATGTTGCATTGATTACCGTGCTCTAAATAAGCTTATGGTTGCTGGATGAATTATATGGAGCCACGTATTTACTAAGTTAGATCTACGTGTGGGGTACTATCAGATCCATGTTAACCCTTTCCATATTGAGAAGACTGCTTTCAGGACTCATTCTGGACACTACGAGTTTACGGTATTGCCCTTTATATGGTCTTACTAACATGCCTCCTCCACTTTTCAGGTAGCTATGAATGATTTTTTCGACCGTATTTGCATCGATTTGTGCCGGTGTTTTTGGATGACATTTTGATTAATAGCTCAGATATGGAGCAACATGTTACTCACTTGCAAACAGCTTTGGAGTTGCTATCCAAACATCTTTGCCAAATTATCCAAAATGCTGCTTCAGTCAAGCTAAAGTTCTACTTTTGGGGCATGATCACTGTAGAAGGGGTACATGTCGATCAAGACAAAACTGTTAGGGTACAATCATGGCAGATCCCGGCAAAGTTTAGGAAGGTAAGGAGGTTCTTGGGGTTGACCAAATATTATTGTCGTTTCAGTCGCAACTGCAGGTTGATTGCTGGGCCCTTGACAGTGCTAACCAAGCAAGATGGGTTTAACTAGAATGATGAAGCTCTTGTATCCTTTGACAAGCTCAAACAGGTCTTGATTTCAGCCCCGGTTTTAAGGTTACCCAATTTCTCCAATGCGTTTACCGTGGAGTGTGATGCCTCTTCCGATGGTCTAGGCGTTTTTCTGATTCAGGAGGATCATCCAGTTGCTTACTTTAGCAAGAGGTTCTCACCTTCCAACCGGTTTAAATCCTCATATGGCACTCGTTTTAGCAAATCAAACGTGGAATCACCATCTACCGGGTCAACATTTTTTTATAAAGACTGACCACAAAACTCTTAAATTCTTGCTGGAACAGAGAGTCACAACCACTGAACCACAGCCCTGCTGTTAAAACTGATGCCCTATGACTTTTCTATTATCCACCGTGCCCAGTAAAGAGAATCGAGGTGCCGACGCATTATCAAGAAGACCTCATTCTGCTGAGTTACTCACTTTTGCCATGCCTTATTTGCCTGGATGTTACAGAGATCGATGAGGAGTTTGATCCACAAAAGAGTAAGATACTTTAGAAATTACCACTGATCCATTTTCTTTCCAGATTACCCGTTGGTCGGTCAAACTCTCCTTTACAAAGGACGGATGGTCATCCCCTATAACCCAACTATTCGTGAAAATATACTCCATGAAGCACATTCCACACCATTAGCAGGACATGGTGGTTTTCTCAAAACCTTAAAGAAAATTGCAGGCTTGCAGCTTTTTTATTATTGGCCTCACATGAAGAAGGATGTCCGGATATTTGTGCAGAATTGAGTGACGTGACAACAACATAAATATGAAACCCTATCGCCATCAAGGTTACGACAACCATTACCGATTCCACAAAGCATCTTGGAAGACATATCGCTAGACTTCATTGTTAATTTACCCCCTTCCAACAGATTTGATAAGGTGCTGGTAATTGTTGATCGACTAAGTGAATATGCTCACTTTATCCCCCTATCTCATCCCTTCACGGCTAAAACAGTTGCTGCCTCATTTTGCAAATAAATTGACCGGCTCCATGGGTTTCCTCGTTCCATCGTGTCTGATCGGGATGCGATTTTTCTAAGCAATTTCTGGCAAGAGCTTTTCCGTTTATGCCAGACTACTTAGAAGATGAAAACTAGTTATCATCCTCAAACCGATGGGCAAACCGAAATGCTTAACCGCTGCCTGGAAGCCTACCTACGTTGTTTTGCTCATGAGCAGCCAACAACAGACTACCATACGTCCATACGGCTACTCGTACTACCCCTATGGCCCTATTAAGGCAGTTTATGCCTTTATGGAAGGGATCCCCGCCTTTTCATCCTTATGTTGCCGGTATAACTAAAAATTCTGAACCGAAGACTCAACTAATGACTCAAGACGAGATGTTGAAGTAATTACGTAGCAATTTGCACTTTTAGTAGCTTTTAGATTTAAAATAGCTCAATTATCCAATGTTTTTCAAGTCACAAACACCTAATCACCAATAAGTGTTGATGATAAATGATAACTAAGCAGTTTTTAGATCTATCTGCCTGCAGAGGTAGGGTTTAAACAGATCTGTGGCATAGAATTCATATATCGCGTAATTCAATCAGTTGCAGCTGTTAATTTCAACATCATAAGGTAAGCACGTACTCGATAACTCCAAAGGAAATTAAGAATCGTGTAATTTCAATAAATTAGGGTTTGCTAAGATCAAATACGATGTGATCTACAGTGTGTAACTATTGAATGAATAATTAACGAACGATATACCTTTCTTCTTCGTGTTGTGACGATCGTATTGCAGAGCGATCGTGATCGGAAAAGAATGCTCGGAGAATCCAGATTGACGGATATGATGAACCGATTTGGGATCTCAGCTTCATGTTGCGTTCGTATGGAGGAGATTGTATTGATTTTAATAATAACAATTAAAACTGTAACTCATTCGCGGTCACACACTTACGACCGGTATTAACCGAACTACCGGTTCGATTTTTTAACCGGTTTTACATAGTGGGAACTAGGGCTGTTCAAATTGCTTGGCGCTCGACGCTCGTTCGATGCTCGCTCGAAAAATGCTAGGAATTTGCTCGTTCGATTCTGCTCGATTGAAAAAATGCTCGGTCCGGATCGGTTCGGTTCGGTTTGTAAACGAACTGAGCACGAGCAAAGGTCCGCTCAGTTCGGTTCGACTAGATTGGCTCGATTTGTTTTTTAATATATATATATATATGTGTGTGTGTGTGTGTCATTTTTAATGAAATGGCTAGAGACCAACATCAAGAATGTTTGGTCTTAGATCCAAATAGAGGTCATTTTAGTAATTAGAATTGAAATCCAATACTAATAGTCCATTGTCCAATACTTAAATGTCCATGTGAGTAATTGAGTCAAAATTTCAAATTCTAAAATGTGAAGCATCGATCAATACTTGAGTCTCAACCCGCCATTCGACTCAAAAGTACAAGACCCTATTCAAAACCCCTCTTTTGCCATCGTGATTCGATTTCTCCATCGCCACTCACCAAGACGCCAACTCGCCAGGGTTTTGCTTCAATCGGTTCATTCAATCTCAAACTTCTGATAGAACAAGGGTATGTTTCAAGCGGTCGATGATTTATCTTCCCGCTTAGTTAATCTTGATAAAACTTGTTGAGTTTTTTTCGTATTCCTTGTTATTTGTTAAATTTTTACTTGTATTCTGTTGGACGAAACATCAAGGACGAAAACTACACTTTATTCTAATAACTAGCACTCCCATCGTCAGTTTCATTGTTTGTTCTATGACGCTTGATACTCGCTCGACGCTCGTTCGAAAAATGCTCGGATCGAAAGACGCTCGCTCGACTTTGGCTCGGTTGAAAAAATGCTTGGTTCGGTTCGGATCGGTTTGTAAACGAACCGAGCACGAGCAAAGGTCTGATCGGTTCGGTTCGGCTCGTGAACAGCCCTAGTGGGAACCCAAACTGGTACTAATAGATCCGGTTCAGTTAAAAACCGATTTGGGCAAAAAACAGTTTTTAACCGGTCTTTTTTAGTCGGTTTCGGTTTTTCAACCGGTTTCAAAGATCATGAGTGCTAACCGGTATATAAACTGTTGGTCCGATACTTCAGATTGAACCCGTTTTTTTAATCGGTTTAAAAAAACAGGTTTCGGCTTTTTTTCCGGTTTTCGGTTTTTTTACACCTCTACCCATACTTGTATAGGTATTCATTTTTAGGGTTTTTGGTTTCAATATTTTTTACTACCGGTGACATACCACCATAATTGATACGGTCTACGGTTTATATTTTTATTCATTGTATCTTTTTTAGTACCGTATCGGTGTCGTGCCGATCTCAACCCTAGCATATAAGAATTTGTATTTGTAATGTGACCAACAACAATCCTAACTTTTATATTTAGGTAATGTGTAGTGGGGCTCCATGTGGCGCCCTTTTTCTCTCATAACGCCCCATAACGCCCTGAACACCGCGACGGGCGGCGTTATGGGGTTTTTTTTGGTGGGCGGCGCGATACATATCGCGGCGTTATTTTTGTTTGGTTACTTCATTTGGCCAATCAAAAAATAGAATAGAGTTTGTATAATTAATAATAAAATTGAAAATTAATAATTAGGTAATGATGGGTAGGGGCTTTATGACTACGGGCTTAAATGCATAACGCCCCATAACGCCCACCCGCACACGTGGCGCGCCACGTGTCGCATAACGCCCACAAAGGGGCGTTATGACTACGCATGGCCTTATTGATAGGGTGATAGGGTCAATCCACTCCAATGTAAAAGTTACTTTGGTTGTCCATAACTCTCATTTATGTATCTTCACCACAATTTACAACATTACAGTTATGTCATTATGATTAATAGAACACTTAATTATTCGTTAGAGGCGTACGAAATTACTCTTTTGTTAGAATGAGACTGTCCATGCCAACGATAATAAAAGTTAGGACTGTTATTGGTTACATCTGAAGTACAAATTATTATCGGCAAATAGGTAATAGAGACATTCTTGGACTTAAACGATCTGTTTTGATCCTTTTATAGCATCTTTGGACTTAAGCGATTTGTTTCGATCCTGCACTTCTCGTACCTGCTTTTAATCTCAACATTAACAACGGACCAAAATCTCCGAGCTTGCGCAAGCTGGGTTTAGTTATGTCAGCAGGCATTGCACTGATGTTTTCAACCCAATTTTCTGAACACAAACTGTTTTAGGTTAATGATAATTTTCACTTTGTTTTCACTCTATTGAATTGGTTAGTTGTTATTTAAGTTGTTTAATTTGGTTCAACCCAATATAAGCCATATATTTGGTTCATATCTATGAAGAGAGAAATATACAAACAAGAAGAGATGTTTTTTGTTATGTATGTGATCTTTTGTGGCGTATTGAACTTAATACGCATAATACTGTTACCTCTACTCTGTACCCTCCAGCACACCGACAGCTCGTGTTCATTCTCCTTTGTTACAGTAACTCCTACTCCCTCACAGAATCAGGCCACAGCCATTTATTAGTGATATAATATTTTTGCGCGCAAATACATATATCAGTACATTAGACGTAGTAGATGACATAAATTGCCATGTGTACGATACAAGAAATTAAGTGATAACGCGAGAAACATCTTGGTAAATCTAAAAGATATAGAATGGTGAACACATGAATTCTAAACACACCCTTTTACTTGCAAACTATTATTGGCCTTGCGTTTCTTGATCTTCTACTAATCACCCGTGCCAAGTGAATACTTTACTTGCAGCGGCGGTGATTGATTCCTTTGCATGAACATTTACAGTTTTGCTGCCTTTCAACCCTCAAAATGGATGATTATAGCCCTGATGATCATGTGAGTCTGATTCTTTGCTTCAAGATATCGATATTTACCTGCAGGCGCTTATCTTTTTTCCTGTATGACATTGTTTATTTGAGCCCCCCCCCCCCCCCCCCCCCACACACACACACATAACTACCGCCGCCTGATATAGCTTAGAAATGGTCTATTTGGTACTGGTATCAACTTCACAATCCAACCAATGGGCCATGATAAGGCTGCAATTCCTATACAAATTCCCCATTGTTCCCAATTCAATTTCTCTGTATCAGCAAAATCCTTTAGGACCTCCACCATCACTATTTGAAGAATAACAGTCACCCCGATAATCCCCATAAATAACCGGTTCTTGTGAAGACCTTCAAACACATTCTGCTTCTCCAGTTTCCTTGAGTTGAATTCATTGAACACTTGGCAGAAAACAAATGTATTGAAGATAATAGTATTATTCACTCTCTTATCTACATTAAATATCGATTTACCTCTGAACTGGAAAGTCAAAAGAACGGTTATCTGGTACAAAGATTGTGCCAATAGATTCCTCCACATAACATTTGTTATAAGCGGTGCAACCCGCCCCACTGGCGGATGATCCATGAGTTCTTTAGTGGGTCGTTCTGTAGCAAGTGCTAGAGCACCTAAAGTGTCCATAATTAAGTTAACCCACAATAGTTGAACCGCGGTTAAGGGAACATCACCAGCAGAAACAGCTGCAACGAAGTTGATTACAAGAGCTGCAACGTTTACTGTAAGCTGAAACTGAATGAACTTTTGGATGTTGTTATACACACATCGACCCCACCTTAACACAATGGCAACAGAACCGAAATCGTCATCTAAAATGACAATATCTGAGCTTTCCTTAGCCACTTCGGTCCCTTGAATCCCCATTGAAAGTCCAATATCTGCTTCTTTTAGAGCCGGTGCATCATTTGTACCGTCACCTGTGACTGCAACCACATGACCTTTCTTTTTTAAACACTGAACCATTAAGAGCTTGTCAAATGGAGATGATCTTGCCATTACTTTGATGTTTTCAACCTTTTCCATTCTTTCATCGTCTGTGAAATTACGAAATTGTTCACCTTCTATTACTTCTTCTTTGTTGACTTGTTGACCGGGTTTAAGTATCCCACATTCTGTGGCTATGGCTTTTGCTGTGAAAACATTGTCTCCGGTTATCATCTTAATCTCGACCCCTGCAGACCTGCATGCGTCGATTGCCAGTTTTGCCCCTGGTCTACACGGGTCCTTGATCCCGATTATACCAAGCAAAGTCAACCCTTCTTCACTTAGTGTATCATCTTCCTTATGGGCAAAGGCAATGCACCTGAGGCTACTTGCAGCCATTCCTTGAATTATGCTCTCAAGTTGTGTCTTCTCTTCATGGTTTATCGGCTTTTTGATTCCGCTTTTCTGATAATAATTTGAACACATTGCTAGTACCATCTCAGCTGCTCCTTTCCAGTGGACATGTTTAGTGTTATCTTTTTTGTTCATAACCGAAACACCACTTCGTTTCTTCTCGGAATTAAAGGTTTCCACATGAACAATGGTAGAATCTTTTTTCAGTTTCTCCATATCCATTCCCAAATTTGTAACAGCCCATGAAAGTATTGCTTTTTCTGTAGGACTTCCTGAATATTCTGGTGTGATTTCGGCTCCTGAAACGGAATTGTAAACGCTACCTGTAGTGTTTAAGCCGACTCCCTGATGGTAATGCTCAAGGACTTTCGGGTCAATCACACTGGAAGAATCATCTTCAATGAGATCAAAACCAAGCCAAAACTTTGTAACTTTCATTTGATTCATGGTTAAAGTACCGGTTTTATCGGTGCATATAACTGTGGCAGAACCCATGGTTTCACAAGCGGACAACTTCCGAACCATGGCTTGATCAGCCATCATTCTCTTCATAGAGTAAGCAAGCGTGAGTGTGACCGCTAGCGGCAGACCTTCTGGGATTGCCACCACGACAATCGTTACAGCCGCTGCGAAAATCCTTGTCACCGAGTTAAGTATTTCATTTGTACTAGTGCGTTTCCCATTGTACTCACGTCTCCCATCCTCATCTTCAGTGTTCCCAGTGAAATAACGTATTAACATAACTACAAGAACAAGAAAAGCAACTGCAAGGCCAACTTTCCCGATCGAGGAAGTTAGTTTATTAAGACGGGATTGCAGCGGTGTTTGCTCATCAGAATCACCAGTTATCGAGCTCATCATCTTCCCCCAAGCGGTGTTCATCCCGACTGATATTACAAGCATCTGACCATGCCCGTCAGCCACTTTTGAACCCGAGAATAAAAACGGATGTCTGAAAGCATCAATATCTATGTGATCACTCTCACCCGTCATACTCGATTCATCAACTAGCAAAGAATGCCCATCTATGAACAACCCGTCTGCAGGAACTTGATCACCAATGTTAAGAATTACAACATCGCCCACCACGACATCAAAAATAGAAATCTTTTGCCTCCTTCCTTCTCTTATAACATCTATTTTTATGTTACTGCTAATTTTCGACAACTTATCAAACTGTTTTTCTTGTCGAAAGTTACTAACCGCCGAGACAATAATAACTAGAATAACTGCCACAAAGATACTACCACCTTCATACCACCCTTCTTTAGCTCCTTCCTCTTTGATACCAAAGCCTAAAGAAAGGACGGCGCATGCTAGCAGTATGATTATGGTGGTGTCCTTAAAAGCCTCCACCGTAAAATAAACGAGCCCTTTGAGAGGCGGTTTTTGGTATGTATTGGAACCAAATGTGATCTTTCTTTCTTCAATATCATGTGTGATAATGCCATTATCAAGAGTGGTGTGAAGAGATTTAGCTAAGCCCGTTACACCGTTAAAGGTGTGAAGGAGCTCAAGATCTTTGTTTTTGACCAAGTTGGCAAGGTCAACCTGATCAATGCTCGGAACTGGATACTGGGCTAGTTTCTTGGGAACTTTTGCAAAGGATAGCATAGTGTTTGAGAAGTGTATAGAGAAGTAAGCTAAACGCCATCGTTTTTGAGCTTTTGTTAGTGTTAATGTGCTTATGTTATATACCAATGCTCGAATATCGCATTGTGCAGTGATTTCATCAACCATTTTTTGAGTATTTGCAATGGATTGAGAGGAAAGAGTGTCATTCTGGAGATTGCTGGTTTCATCTTCTTATACTTGAAAATATGATTTAGGAAACTGCTAGGAACTTGCTTATATGAATAATAATAACTATGACTAATGTTTATTTATAATATAACGTTTAAAATGGAATTGGTATTTAGTATTTATTTCAAAATAAACAAATATGAGAGTGGGTTGTTTTGTAAAGTTTTCAATATTTGGTTACTAAAAGTAAAATAAAGATAAAGTGTGAATATTTACAATTTGAACATGGTATTTAATGTTTTGAGTCATCCAGCTGACGAATGCTGACTATAATGTTATTTCCCATTAATTTGGAGTAAATTTCTGCGCCTACTTTCAAATAAGGTTTGCACACCACCTTGTGTTCTGTGACTGGGTCTCATACTTAAACGTGAAGAAAGCATTTATAATTGAAAAGGGGAGACTGAGATGGTTTCGACGTGTGTGGAGGAGGCATATGATGACACTGACAAGAAAGAAACCCTCATAGTGGAGGGGACGAGAAGCAAAGAGTCAAAGACATGCCTAGACTGACATGGGATAAACACTATAAGACCATTCGGTGTGGTTTGGCGCCCCCTGCCACCTCACCCATTTTAGCGCCCCTACACCACCTAGCCTAAGCATTATTTGTTAGACTAGCCCTTATATGAGGACATAATCTGGATTAAGATTTCATAGAGAAATAGGATCAAGGTTATGGATCTTTGGAAGAGTGTATTGATTTAGGGAAAATTACCAAAATGTCATTTGACCAAGTGGTTTTACCAAAATGTCACTCTCAGACGTCCATGGAGAGACGCAATAACAAGGGGATGCGTCTGGCTGACCATCTATTGCGTCCTTTAGTGTGGTGCTGACACGTGTCCGTCAAGGTTATTGCGTCAGCGACAGACTCCTCCAAGGGATTAGGCAGACTCTTCCAAGAGGTCAGGCAGACTCTTCCAAAGGGTCGGGTAGACTCTTCTAAGATATCTTTAAAATGCTTTAAGAAAATACTTTACTTTTTTTAAAAAATACTTAAAATATTTTTTTAAATTTAAAAAAAAATACTTTTTTAAATTTATATATGTAAAGATATCTTTAAAATACTTTTAAAAAATACTTAAAAAAATACTTAAAATATTTTTTTTAAATATTCTTTTTAAATTAGAAAAATATTTTAAATTTATCTATGTAAAGATATCTTTAAAATACTTTAAAAAATACTTTAAAATTATTTTTTTTAAATTTAAAAAAATACTTTACGTATATAAATTTAAAATAATTTAAAATACTTCAAAAAAATGATTTACGTATATAAATTTAAAAAAAATTAAATTAAAAAATATATATTTTTTTAAAAATATTTTAAGTATTTTTTTAAAGTATTTTCTTAAAGTATTTTAAAGATATCTTGGAAGAGTCTGTCCGACCATTTGAAAGAGTCTGTCTTTTTAAAGTATTTTAAAGATATCTTGGAAGAGTCTGCCCGACCATTTGGAAGAGTCTGTCTGGCCCCTTGAAGGAGTCTGCCTGACTCTTTGGAGGAGTCTGCCCGTTGACGCAATAACCTTGTCGGACACGTGTCAACACCACACTAAAGGACGCAATAGATGGTCAGCCGGACGCATCCCCTGTTATTGCGTCTCTCCATGAACGCCTGAAAGTGACATTTTGGTAAAAACCACTTGGTCAAATGACATTTTGGTAATTTCCCCATTGATTTATTTGTCTTAGTTTCTTCTCTAGGATCCTATTTTTCCCTACTTTTTTTCTTTGCCATAGCCTTGGTTTTGTTGGCGTATAGATTTTTAGAGTGTATAGTTACTTCCATGGTGACTAGTAATACATTTTCTTTGCTCTTTACTTTTTGTTTATCAATAGTCTATTACTATTTTTTAGTAATTTTTGTATTTTTTTTTATTCTAAGCCACATTGTATGTTATATTGTGATTTTTTTAGCCAAAGATCTCCATAGGAGCAATGTCTCTATCTCATAACTTATACAGTGGCGGATCTAGAAGACAAATTCAGCGATATCTCAAAATAAAAATGGATATAGGAGTATTCTAATATTTGCTCAGGAGTATTTTTATGCACATAAAACGGAGAGAAAATGCTTTTCTTTTCACTAATTTTACACTTCGCATGTATGAGTTATGGGATAGAGGTAATGTTTAGCTGTTTGCCCTCGTCACACCCTTCCTAAAACCCTACATGAAGTTCACTAGGTTACATTTGCTTTAAATATGTTTGGGTCAAACTTGCAAACAAGTTTACCTAAATGAGTTGAGTTTATTATTTAGAAAACCTTTGTTAGGGATGAGATTTTTTTCTCAGATACTCGTATCCGTACCGATTTTAGGTATTCAGTACGTGTATCGATACCCATTTTAATTGATTCGATATTTGGTATTTTTGGTATCGGTATGGGTACTACGAATACGGTAAAAATGGTATTGGTACCGAGATTTATATAATACTTTAAGAGTTTTTTATATTAAGTTTTATTTCATATAATGGTATTTATGATACTCGTATCAATTTTACTTATTTGGTACCCGTATCATATTGGTACTCATACCCTTTACCTATTTGGTACCTATTTGATACGTGCATGAGTGCTGAAATAAAATAGAATAAACGAAGTGATATCAATGTAGGTACCATACAGAAATACTCGTACATGTATCGTACCAATATATTCAGTATCTAGTTTTGTTCAAATTCAGTACCGATACAGATAGAGATACGAGTACATGTAGTATACCAAATCAAACTCAAATTCTTATGGCTTTAACTAATTTAAAATTAATGTATTATGTATTGCTAGTCACGTTACCTTTGTTGCTAAAACATCCGTTGTGCTGTAGGTGTCCAAATATTATTAAAGTTTTAGATAGGTTTGGTAAGATAAAAAGAAAAACAAAAACAAAATGCTGAGCAGGCTCCATTTGTGTTGTTTTGTTTTTACTTTTTTTTATTTATTATTTTTTTGTTTTTGGCCTTTTTATGAGGTTAAGGTTTAGGTCATATAGTAGACAAAAGATATAAATTTAAAAGCAAGATTAGTGGATATGTATATTACTCGTTTAAAAAAAATCTAATATGATTTCATGTAAAGTGTGTAACAATAGTTGGTGTGAATCATGCCAATGAATTAAATTTGAGGACTTAAAAATACATAGATAAGGAATGGGATGGAGTAGTGCTTTTATATAATTTTCTTAAATTTTGTGGTTATAAATAAATATAAAGAATATTCACTTTGGTTTTTCTTAAAAATATATAGATAAAGTATAAGGATAAGGAATGGGATGGAGAGGTGTTTTCATATAATTTTCTTAAATTTTATAGTTATAATAAATATAAAGAACGGGTTTGAATGCTCTTATATTTATTATCAGCCCTAATTTCAGCATTATTTATTTAAAAAGACCAAGAAGTACTAGTCACTAATTTAGTAAACCCTTAGAAAAGAGTGGGAATATGTCTAAATATTTCCAAAGACAACGCATGCACCGAACCACATTTTGTCTCGGTCGTTTTCTCTGTGTTTGCTTTACTAAATGTTTCATTTTTTTTAGTTTATCACTACTACAAAATGTAGCATTAGACGGTGTCAAAGATTTGTTTTAGACAGTGTCAAAGATTTGTTATAGACGGTGTTAAAGTAATAACACCGTCTTAAAACAAATACAAATATCTTAAACACCGTCGTCTTATATTAATTTCTACAACCTTTAGACGGTGTTGTCTCTGAACACCGTCTTATAAATAAATAAAATTCAAAAGAACCCCGTCTAATGCTTAAACACCGTCTTATACTAATTTCTACAACCTTTAGACGGTGTTGTCTCTGAACACCGTCTTATAAACATTCATAAATATTCAATAAAATTCAAAAGAACCCCGTCTAATGCTTAAACACCGTCTTATACTAATTTCTACAATATTTAGACGGTGTTGTCTCTGAACACCGTCTTATAAACATTCTCAACTACCCACAAAACCTTATCTCTTCATTCAATTCCCTCACCTTTCTCATTCAATTCCTTCATCTTCCTCATCTTTTTTATTTAATTTCACCCTTAACAACCTTTCAAAGTTTCAATGTAGGTTTTTTTCTCTTTACTTATGTTATTTAATGTTTTTTAGTTTTATAAATAGTACTTATATCATGTTTAATTATATGTTTTCTTGTTAAAAATTCAAATTTGACTTTTTCTTTCTTTTGTTTTTATAAATAACTAGTACATTGTACATAAAAAGTAGGGGTGTTTAAAAAAAATTGAATTCGAAACCGAATCCGAAATCCGAAATTCGGATTCGGATGTGATTTTAAAAATTTTCGGATAATAGGAGTATCCAAATCCAAAAACTTAAAAAATAAAAAAATAGATATATATTAATATGTTTTATCCATTAACCTGAAAATACATGTATACCACAAAAACACACACATTCACTCTTCATCAGACATTTGAAAAACTAGGGTTTCTTGGGTCTCACCATCATAGCATCTTCGCCGCTCTCCCTCGCCCCTCTCCAATCTTCCATCGCCAGTCTTCGTGACTGAGTGTCTTTGCGTCGCCCTGTCTCGGTGTCTCCGGACAAGAAAGCCTCTGTTTTCTATCTATTATAAGGTAATATGCTCTTCTATATTTGATATGTGTGTTTATAAGTTAGTTTTTAATAAGAAAATTAAAGCCTAACAACTTTGTTAATTGTTAATCATTATCCTTGTTAGTAAATACACGGGTATAAAAGGGCTGGATATTGCAGAATTGTGTGTTTTGCGGAAGCGCTGATGGTCGTTTAATAAACTTTCAATTGTTTATCGTTTATGTGATGAACTACTGTCTTGTTTTGAATGTTTATTTGCAACTTTGAATTGTTGTGGTTGTTTCAAATATTGAACTGAAGCTTTTAAGTGAATTATATTATGGATTTAATCAATGTTTCAGATGTTTAAAGTTGGGAAATTAGATATTTGGATACTGGTTTTGTCACACCCCATTCTAAGGCGGAAACACGAGGTGTGATCCTGAAAGGTTCTCATTGCATACGAATGGTGTCACACCCCGAATTTCCACGTGTCACCGGTGGGCCCGGTGGGGAGTATCGTGACGTAGTTGATAACATCATAGTCAAACAACACAATATATGAATGCACAGCGGAAGCAAAAGATAATATTATTACAATCCGAATATAAAGTAACATCAGAGTATTACAACGGAAAGTAAAGGATTCACAGGCGGATCCTTAAATCATAAACTTTGTTCAACAGACTTTAGACGCCTAGAACTTGCAAGATTCCTTATTAACGTCCTGAGCAGCTTCCAGCCTATTACGTACTTGTACCTGTCACTCAGACTTTTGAAAATACGTCAGTTTTCACTGGTAAATACACTCAACCGACTCATTTGAAAAGAGTTTAAGAAAATTGTTTTAGATGCACTAGGCACAAAATATTTTGACACTTTGATTAAAATGCACAAGGCAAGATTAATCTTTTATACTTGGGACAAACTATATCTCATGTTATCAGTTTTACATAACTTGCTCTACATGTGGGGCCCGAATCTATGCCGGTTCAAGATTAACCGACACACCACTATTCCCTTATTGGGAATCCCTTATTGGGTATAAATAATTAATTAGCATATAGCATCTGTCAGGTGTATGCCTACACCCCGTGCTTAAGTCATGGCCATTTCAATTGAATGAGTCAAGGATATCCAGGACACGGTCGCATTAATCCCCAATGTTTCAGTCAAGCAATACGAATTAAAAACAGGTTATTTGGATTTCCCGACTTATTGGTCTTTGAATCCCATACCTAACCATGCGGTATTTATTACCGTATCCCAAGCCCGTAATAGGGAAAATAAGTTAAGAGTATTTACCTGAGCTAGCTCCTGTCTTAAATAGCAAGAATTATAATAACTCAGCCGTATTCACTTAAGTAAGCGTAGGTACAATTTACCGGAAGGCTCTAGTCTGGAAGGATGGCATAAATAACCAATTAGAATGCTAACGGGTCTTTAATCAAGTCTAAGCTTAGACCGGTTAGTCTTAAGGAAATATACGGTTCAAACGCATGATTAAGCGAAGACCGGAATAGAATGTGTTTTAGACCCGACAAGTTTGGAGACTTGTATAATATGGGTATTTCATACACATTCTGGATTTTTGAAATAAAATGATAAGGTTAAACCCGTTTCGGTTATTTTATGAAAACTAGCCTTGCAGGCTTAACCGTACGCTTATAAGCGGAGCCGGGTAACCGGATGAGTTATACACAAGTTTCATATGCCGATATGTTTAAAATATGTTAAGATATCAGTAAGATATCAACATGTATGCCCGTTATAGTTTTAAAACCGGATTAAGCCTCAAAAGGGCAATTTGGTCATTTTACGATGCATAAAGAGAGCTAGTGGATAAACTGATGTCATGGTTATTATGTTTTTTGTAAAAATACTTTATTTATGAGGTTATATCAGTAGGGTGTCGAAAATTATGTGTGGTTTATAGTTTAAAACCAAACTATGCCCCGAAAGGGCATTTTGGTAATTTCACACATAGTTTGGTGACTTATTTGGAAATCTGAGTTTGGGTCAGGTACCTACTGAATTTACATTTAAAATGTGTTTAATAATCAGTAGGTATCGAGTTTTATTTCATAGATATGGTATTAAACCATACTATGTGTCGAAAAGGCGTAAAAGTCGGTAAATGACGATCTAGATGAGGTTTAAGGTTACGTATATGTTATGAACAGATTTGTAAGGTTAAAATAAGTTGTTTATTAGTTCATAACAGTAGGTAAAAGATTTAGTCATGAAAATGTACTAAAATTTATTTTAAGCTTCATAAGGGTATTTTCGTCATTTATCGAATACACGCAACGCATGCATGCAAACTCAGTTTGAATCTGATTTAATATTTAAAAATTTTATAAATATCATATAACGTCAGTGAATAAGGAGTTTTGCCATAAAAATCATGTTTATACCATTCTATATGCCGAAAGGGCATTTTGGTCATTTTAAAAATACAAAAATGGTTCTTTACGCAAAACTCAATTCACGACCATATCTTGACATCAAAATAAATTTGAAGTATTTTTAGATCAGTTTATAAACCACATGCATGCTCATATTTAATAAAAATTCTCATTTTAACATAAAAGGGCATTTTAGGCATTTTAGCGAAACTTGTGTTAAATCTCAGATTTTGAACATGATCTTGTAGTATGACCACAGAGGGTTATACTACATAATATAAGGATCATAATATGGCTTTGATTCAGCCCTCAAAGTTATTAAATCGGTTCAGATTTGAAAGTCAAAGGTTTGGTCAAACTGTTAGACTTTTTGAGTCATACAAGCGATTACACCAAAGTGATTAGTTTGATATGTTCTTGTAACAATTACCAAGTTATTTAGGTGACAAAACATGATCTATAACCTCTGTTATATCAGATTTGATTAAAATAAGAATTTACCCAGTTTGACTTTTCTTGTTACTAACTTTGACTTAACAAATGGACATGCAATTGTAGAAATCAATAAGCATGCTTTTGATGGATCATTACTAGCATCAATACCATCAATTAACAAGATTCAATTGGACTTAGAACTGATCAATTCGTGATCAATTCTGGAAGTCAAACAAAAGTCAAGATATAGTGTTCTTGGCTAAATTAAACTATGAACAAGAATCAAAACATGATTGGAATACTTACAATCATTGAATGAAATATCAAGAACACCAGAAACATCCAAGATGGTTGTGCAAATCGGATTGGAGCAGGTGTGAGTGTTTGAAGTTTCAAAAATTCATAAAAATGAAGAACATATGATGTTCTATAGGATTCTTGGATTGAATCTGATCAAAACAGGTGCTAATAGGTTTGATAAATCTGTGGGCAAGCCCCTAGTACTGATAAAAACCAGTTGCAATTGGATTAGAAGTGTATAACAGCTGGAACAGGATGTTTACAGCAAATTTACACATCTGGGAGGTGCTTGCGCATCGTAGCAACAATATGGCTACGGTGCGCAAGGCTATGGCCAGCCAAAAAGTTTCATTTGTTGGCAGCTTTGACCCCTGGACTTCCAAACTTGATTTCCGACACCTTTAAAGCCCGTTAAACCATTTTTAAGGCTCTACAATGATGCCTAAGCATAGAGAACATGAAACATGCTCAAAAATATGCCGGATGTCGGTTCGTTTGGTCGTACGGTCACGTTGTTCGGTTAATTACGACGAAACACGGACGGACGCGAAAAATGAACCAAATGACGCGACGAATGGAATTTTATCAAAGCGATCACTAAAATAAAATATTTTAGTGCTTACATAAATTTTTGGGTGTCCGGGGATGTTCAGAATGCGAGATATGTGCGTAAACGCAAACTTGTGCGCCTTTTGACACTTTTAGTCCCTGAATGACATAATAGTTTATTTTTGCGCATGAAACACCTCTAAGCCTATATATAAGCTATATAAAGGGTATATAGGGTATAATTAACTTATGGACATATTCCGGAATGTCCGCTACCGTACGAATCGGCATACCTTTGCCGTTTGACGCAATTAGTCCTTAATTGCGCAAAGTAGCGTAAAATGCTGTTTAATGATATATAAGCCTTCCATGGCCCATAATAATCATTATCAAGCATATATTTAAATATTACTATGCTCTCGTTCGCCTAGATGGTCACCGAAAGTGTAGATTCAAAAGTTGACGCTTTAGGCCTCTCTATTGCGCAAACTTGCGCATCTCTTCATTTATTAGCATTGAAGCCTCATCTAATCCATATTAGGTATTCTTGGAAGTATTATTAATCATCACGATGCTTCGGGTTCGCTGAAAGGTCATTCAGAGGTATAATTAAACATATTGACACTTTTAGCCCCTCTAACTTGCAAAGTTGCTCGTAACTTTACTTATAGACATAAAAACCTTAGGTGGCCATTATTTGGAATTCCCGAGAGTATAATTAAATATTATAAAGCTCCCGGTTTGTTAGAAGGTCACTCAGAGGTAAGAATTAACATGTTGACGCTTTTAACCCTTTATTGCGCAAACTTTCCATTAATCACATAAACGGATACATTTGATTAACAAGTGGCTCATTTGTGAATATAAAACCATAAAAGGTTATTTAGAAACTTATTTTAGTTATGATAATACTTCCATTCCTTTCATAATCAAAGTTTTTTTTTGATTTTTCGAAAAATTAATCCCTTAAATTCCACGTTGGACTTTATTAGGGTTTATTACACGTGTCAATACCTCGTTGGACGTGATTTTACGAGGTGTTACATCCTCACCCCCTTAAAAGAAATCTCGACCTCGAGATTTGCTAAAATGCTGGAAGTACTTTTTGTCACATGACAGACTTAACTTCTATAGCATATTTGGAGTCTCTCCAAGCTCCCAATTTGACCTCTATAATTGGTACATGTATTCTTTTGGAGCTTTTAATCCTGTCGATCCTTAATCGACACAGGTTGCTCATCATATCATAAATCTGCACACCAATATGTGATAATGCTTCTTGACTTATTGGTGAAACATATCCTCAATCCATTAATGTACAATGCATTGTATGCTCCGCCAAGCTCCTTAAATAGGCTTTAGCTTATAAGCTACTTGATCTGATACATTTGATTCCCTCGAATGATTTTATATATTCAGAGCTTAACTAGCCTGATAATTAACAACTTGGCACACTCTTCCAGGGTGATATCTTTGTTAAACCTTATTTCTTAACAAGAACTTAGGAGGTTTGCTATTTTCATTAATCCATGATTTTCTGCCGAATACTGGCATCTTACAAATGATTTCGTATGATCTTATTCGTTGTCTCCAAGGCAACTTTAAGATCTTGGTAATTGGACTTTCAATTCTTTTGTCAACAATAAGTGTTTAATATACCGTCTATACAAGGTTTCCAAAGAAACAGCCTTGATACTTATATAACAACTATCATAGCGAAGCTTAATTTAAGGTAAGATGGTTATTCCAACCATTGCTTAAAACTAATTTTAAGGAATTGGCTAATCCTTGCCGTTGGTCGAACAAATCGACGATCCTGGGCAGCTGATGGAAATTCTTAATTGTTGCCCTATCAGGGTTGCGGTAAACAATGCATGAGCAGAATGAACCGTCTTTCTTAATTAACTATTGTTGGAACCTGAAGGTTTATTCATGTAGGTTAACATAGTTTAAGGGTTGATTATGTTTATGTTTGGTTTACATGTTTGGGCCGATTATATGTGGGTTGGGTTAGTAGACTTGTGTCGTAATGGGCTTAGGTTAGTGGCCTAGTTAGTTTTGTATTTAAACAACATTTACCTCATTGTTTGAGGTTGTTGTTTCGGAGGTGACCAGTAGGGCGACACAAGGAGAAGGAACCGAGTTCCTGTTCAAGTCTTGTATTAGTCTTTGCGAAGTCATTGAATGCAAGATATTGGTTTGTGTTTTGTTTATTGTTTTCATCTTAGATTTATACATATTCTTGAATCACCTATTGATTGGATTCCGCACAATCAATAGGTTGTTTGATATCATTGAGAGATCCTCAAGGGTTTTACAATTGGTATCAGAGCCATTGAAGCCATTCAAGGGCTCGGTTTTGATATCATACGGATTCAAGAATCATTTATGCTACTGATCTGTTTTGTTGAGTGTTTTGCAGCGATATATTTAATCTGTTCTTGACAGATTCATCGAAATAATACTAAATTTGGTTTGTTGATTTCTGGAAAAGGTGTTTGCTGATTTTACGGAAAGTTGGTGGTCAAGAGATTCAAAGATTACGATATCTTTGAATTTTGGAAGTGCTGGAAATCCGGGATTACGAGTCAACAGTTCTTATCTCTTATCTGTTTTGCAGGTTTCGACTCGCAATCATCTAGTTGCGGCTCATCACATTCCAGTTACGACTCGCAACCATCACGGTTACGGTTCATCCTGTTTCAGTTACGACTCGCAACCAGAAGTCAGTCTCCACTCGCAACCGAAGCTGTTACGACTCGCAACTTTGGTTTCGGCTCATCCTGTTTTTGTTACGACTCGCAACCACAGCAGTTACGACTCGCAACCACAGCAGTTACGACTCGCAACCACAGCAGTTACGACTCGCAACCACAGCAGTTTACGACTCGCAACGACACTGATTGACGGACTTTTGGACTGTTGACTTTTGGACTTAAAACAAACTTAATTAATTAATTAACTGATTAATTAATCATGTCATCTAACAACAGTGAACTGTCCGCCCTTAAAGAACAACAAGAATTGGATTCAAAGCTTGGTACCACAACACGCATTCCTAGGTTAACTGATGCTAATGATTTTCCTGAGTGGAAGTGGCGTTTTGAAAATCATCTGAAGGTTAAGGATTATAAGCTGTGGCGTAGCATTATGCGAGGTCCTAGGGAAATTATGATGGAAAGCTCAACTGAACCAGGTCTTAAAGTAAAGAAACCTAGGGATCAGTACACTGAAGATGATGTGCTCATTGTTGAAGAAGATGATCGAGCTCGTTCCTACTTAACCATGGGTTTGGGTCCTGATATTGCTGTTGGTTTTCGCACCTGCAAATCTGCCAAAGAATTGTGGGATTCTCTGATCGAAGTATATGAAGGAAACGAAGATATGAAAGAGAGCCGAAGAAATCTGCTACAACAAAATTTCAACAACTTCAACCATATTTATGGTGAAACGGTAGACAATCAGATTCAGAGGTTTGTGAAGCTGATCACCCAAATGCAAATGGAAGAAATTCATACAACAAATGCATCTACAAATCGCCAACTTCTTAATGCACTACCAAAGAGTTGGGATCATCATGTTGCTATGATCAAGAAGACTAAAGATCTCGCTAGATGCACTCTGTCAGAGATGATCTCTCACATTAAGGCATGCGAACTGGATGATAAGCAAAGAGAAACAAATTACAAGAACAGTATGCTAGCTGCTGGTTACTCCATTGCTCCCGCTTCCTCTAACAACAACAACACAGCATTATTGTCTCAAGGTGGTTTTCAGATGTTTCGAAATACTTCATCCGCTACTCCAACTTCAGCTAAGGTGCACTCATCTGGATCCTCTAATCAAGTCGTCTCTCCAGTCGTCTCTCCAGCTCCTTCTGCTTCAATTCCAACTACTGCTTCTGCTTCCGCTGCTAACAACGAAATGATAGCCTTCTTTGCTAAACAATCAAAGGAAAACTTGGATATTGCAGCTTCAGTGATCAACTGTTTGAATGCTTTTATTGCAGGAAAACTTGACCCACCAAAGTGGTGTTCTGATGATCTGAAACAGATTCATCCAGATGATGTTGAAGAAATGGACATCACCTGGCAGATGGCGATGGCAGCTTTCAGAGCCCAAAAGTTTGTGAAAAGAACAGGTAAAAACAAGTGGGGAAATGCATGGGATGGAGCTGCTAAAGTGCCTTTTAATCTTCGTTGCTTCAACTGTCATGAGGAAGGACACTATGCTCGAAACTGCCCACAGCCACGTATAAACAGAGATCAAACTCCTGCAACTCCTGCCCAACCTGTAACTCCTAATCGAGAAAGAGCTCTTGTGACCACTACAAGTATAGCAGATGCTGCTGCTTCTGGAAGTCCTGTGCCGCAAGGATTAGCTCAAGCACTGGTGGTTCAGCCCAACGTCAACTTTGATTGGACTTCAGAAATTGAGCGTCTGAACATATCAGCTCCAGAGAATCAAAATGCTACATCCAACATTGCTTTCATGACTTCAAGTGAACATAGCCCAAAGCCAGAGGAAGAGACTGTAGCTGATGATTTTGCTTTCATGACTCAAATTCTTTCAGCTCCTGTTAAAGGTCTCACCAAAGAAGAGGTAATTTCTGTTTTCTGTACTCCTGAGTGTAGGGAAAGGGTTGAGGCTTACAGAATACACAACGCTGAGCTCATTCAAGATTATAATGACATAAAAAATAAAAATTTTACTTTGTCTAAAAATGAGAAGCTTTATAAAGAAAAGATTGAAGCTCAGCGAAAAGACATCATCAAACTAAAGGATGATGTGAGTGTAAAAACAGCCCATTTTCTAGAAGCTCAAGAAAAGGTATGCATTTTAACTAAGGAACTGGAAGATATTCAAAACAGATATCAAATTAATGAATTAAATATCAAGAAGTTTGATTCTTCCAGTAAATTGGTTAAAAATCTTTGTGATCAACAACTTGCATACAAGGAAAAGAAAGGGTGTGGTTTGGGTTTTAATAAGGCTCCTCCTCCTTATAATGACAATTATACTTATTTACCTATGACTGAGGAGGAGATGGAAAATGAAAGTAAAATGACTTATGGTCCCAAAAATAATAAGTCATCGTTAAATGACAGACAAATTGAGAAAAGGAAGTCTGCTCCATTGAATTTTGTTCACAAAGGCACAATTGATCCTAATGTTTCATCTTCGTGTGCAGATGATAGCTCTGAAGTAAAGTGTGATGATGTTCATGGGAGTGAACCGGTTATTAGTTCAAATGTTTCTGAACCATATTTTGAATATTATTCTGAACCAACTGAGTCGGACATTGCTTTTACTAGTTCTTTGTTTGCTTCGTTTTCAGCTTATGTTTCGTCTTGTGAGCCTGATGTTTTGGGCAAAACTGATAATGTTTGTGTGGATGATTTGAACAATAAGTGTGGTGATGATTGTTTTTCAACTAATGTTTGTGATCCTAACATCTCTAATGTTTCAGCTTGTGAAAATGTTTGTGAAAATGTTACAGGTGAGGTCCCTCAGGATGCATTCAGTGAAACCACTGAAACGACTTCTCAAGAAAATCAAGAGTATCCTGATTCTTCTTCCGAATCTGTCTCAGTGGGTGTCCCTAATGTTGAATCTAGTGGGACCCCATTGGAAACTGTGTTAAACAATGAACCAGAATCTGTGTCACATGATAAATGCTCTGAGAAAATGCATATTGATGAAACTTCTTTAGGCTCAGAAAAAGAACCTGAATCAGTTTCACATGACAAATGCATTGAGGAAGAGCATATTGTTGAGACTTCTTCTTGTTCGGGAAGTGAACCTGAATCGGTTTCAGATGAGAAATGCCTTGATAAAACGCATTTGGATGAAACTTGTACATGTTCAAATTCGGAATCAAGATTAAGTAACAATGAAAAGGATGCTGATCTAAGAGAGAAATCAGTTGAAGAAAAGTTGTCTAAAGAAAAACCACAAGTCAAAAATGTTCAGAAAACTAAAACATCAAATCACACGAAATCAAGCAAACAGAGTCAAAATGTCAAGAATATTCAAAATGTGAAACGTCAAACATGTTTTAACTGTGGCATTGCTGGTCACATTGCCAGAAATTGTGGCAAACTCCCAAGGACTCCGAACAAGAAACCATCAGAGCGAAATCAGAAGGTCACGTCTAATCGATATCACTGTTCGAAGTCCATGATGTCTGCAAAGACTACGACAATGAAGAACACCTATCACAGGACTAGACCTTCTGATCAGGATTGGAATGCAGCCAAACGCTATAATCAATATCAGAATAGACAAACAAATTTTCAGCGAAATCGAAGTAATTCTTTTGGTAACGCTTATGAAAGTTTCAATTCTAACTGGTCAAGACAGTTTTGGAAACCTAAAGCTAATGGCATGCAATCCAATTCAATGAAATCATGTCATCAAAATGTCGCAAAAAGGAATGTTTCAAAATTTCTGAATAAAGATAATTTAGTGTGGCAGAGAGTGACGTATATTGATGCACAAGGAAAACCCAGATCCACTATGGGCTGGGTTCCTAAATCTAACTAATCCCGCTAATCGTGCAGGAACAGCTGTGGAGGACTACCGTGCGCCTCTGGTACATGGATAGTGGCTGTTCCAGGCACATGACAGGAGACTTATCCCAACTGGAAAATATCAAAGAATTTAATGGTGGATATGTCTCATTTGCGGGAGGAGAGTCAGGCAGAATCACGTTAAAAGGAACTGTTCGAAACGGCGTCTTAAGTTTTGAAAATGTTAATTATGTTCCAGAACTGAAACACAATCTGTTAAGTATTTCGCAGATTTGTGATCGAGGGAATTCAGTTCATTTCACGAAGAAGGGATGTCATGTTCTTAAGCCTGGGATTGTTATTCCAGAAGACTGGTTCTAAATGACGGCTGAAAGGAAAGGTAATGCTTACGTCATTGATATGAACAAGAAACCATGTGAAGAGATCACTTGTCTATTTTCAAAAATTTCGGAGCATGATGGTCTGTTGTGGCATCGTCGACTTGGGCATGTGAATATGAAAAATCTGAACCGTCTAGCTAAAGGTCAACTGGTACGTGATCTTCCAATCAAGGACTTCATGTTGGTGGAGAAATGTGTTGCTTGTGCTAAAGGAAAAGCTCATCGAAAACCTCATAAGACTAAACCAGCACCTTCAACAAAAGCTGTACTCGAATTACTTCACATGGATCTTTTTGGTCCAGTGAATGTGCTGAGCATTGGGAAGAAAGCTTACTGTCTGGTAATCGTCGATGATTACTCTCGCTACACTTGGGTGTATTTTCTCAGCCACAAAAATGAAACTGCTGTCTTGGTAAAACAATTCATTACTTTGGCTGAAAATCAAGCGAGTACTAAGGTGAAGGCTATTCGATCAGACAATGGGACAGAATTCAAGAACGTTACTTTGGATACTTTCTGCATTGATAAGGGAATCGATCGTCAATTCAGTGCGCCTCGAACTCCACAACAAAATGGAGTGGCTGAAAGAAGGAATCGTACTCTCATTGAAGCTGCACGAACTATGCTGGCTGATTCAAAACTTCCTAGCTTCTTTTGGGCCGAAGCAGTTAGCACGGCTTGTTATATCCAGAATCATGCTTTAGTAAACAAACGTCACATGAAAACCCCTTATGAGATTCTGGAAGGACTTAAACCTTCGGTTTCACACTTTCGTATCTTTGGTTGTCCATGTGTATTATTACTAATGGACTCAAATGGAAAGTTTGAAGTCAAAGGTGACGAATGTTACTTTGTTGGATATGCGAAAGGCTCTGCTTATAGGGTATACAACAAAGTAACTAAAAAGGTCGTTGAGTCGTGCAACATTGAATGGCTTGAAGAGAATGCTACGGACGCTAGAGTTGGTCCAGATTGGTTATACGATTATTCTGCTCTGTTTAAATCATTTAACATTTTGTCAAGTGATGTTTCAGTTGCAGGTGTATCTGTTCCCAAACAACCATTGTCGTTTGAAGATACGGAAGACGAAGCACAGATGCAAGATAGAGTGAGGCATCATACCATTGATCCACCGGGAATGGTGTTTACGCAACATCCTACACCAACTCCGACGATTAATCAATCTCCTGAGGGTGCATCAACTAGTGACTCTGTTTTATTTCCTGACCCAATTCCTGAGGATTGTGTTGTCACTTCTCCTGTAGTTCACACTACTGCAGCACCTAATGAGGGGGAGTCCAGCAACACCACCACTGAAGAGGAGACTGTACCTGATTTGGCCATACCTACGAGCGTTCAACGCAATCATCCAATCGAGAATGTGATTGGTCCTGTAAATGCAGGAATTTTGACCAGGAGTCAAACAGGAACCATTAACACTTGCTTATATTCTTGTTATCTTTCTCAAATCGAACCTAAAACTATTGATATAGCTTTGCAGGAACCTGGCTGGGTAGATGCTATGCACGAAGAGCTGAACCAGTTTGAAAGACTTGGAGTATGGAAGCTCGTCAAGTTGCCAACAGGAAAACGTAAGCTTGGAACTAGATGGGTATTTCGAAACAAGCAGGATTCTGCAGGAGTCATCGTTCGAAACAAAGCAAGGCTGGTGGTTCAGGGATTTAGACAAATTGAAGGACTGGATTATGATGAAGTATATGCTCCGGTTGCAAGACTTGAAGCCATCCGAATTTTTTTGGCTTACGCGTCATACATGGGATTCACTGTTTATCAGATGGATGTCAAAACCGCGTTTCTCTATGGAAAGGTGAAGGAAGAAATTTTTGTCGAGCAGCCACCAGGGTTTGTGCATCCAGACTATCCTGACTATGCTTACAAGCTAGACAAGGCACTGTACGGGTTACACCAGGCTCCTCGAGCTTGGTATGCCACACTAACAGAGCATCTGTTGGCTCATGGGTATACGCGTGGCACCATAGACCAGACTCTGTTCATCAAGAAAGTAGGACGTGATCAAATTTTGGTTCAAATATATGTTGATGATATTATTTTCGGATCTACAAGTGAGGATCTTTGCAAGGAATTCGAGGGGGTTATGAAAAAGAAGTTTGAAATGAGTGCTCTTGGGGAAATGACACTGTTTTTGGGTCTACAAGTCAAGCAGAGTTCACAAGGAATTCTTATTCATCAAGGGAAGTATGTGGATGATGTGCTGACAAAATTCAAATTCACGGACGCTAAGCCTGCTGAAACACCTATGGCAGAGAGACCACTATTGACTGAAGATGAAGAAGGAGAGTCTGTCAATCAACGTCAATATAGGTCCATGATCGGGTCATTGATGTATCTCACAGCTAGCCGTCCGGACATTATGTTTGCTGTTTGCAACTGTGCACGCTATCAGGCTAATCCTAAAACTTCTCATCTTACTGCTGTTAAAAGGATCTTTCGGTATCTTAAAGGCCGACCTCGGTTTGGCCTGTGGTATCCGAGGGATTCCAATTTTGACTTGTTTGCTTTCTCTGACAGCAATTTTGGAGGTACTGACAGTGACAGGAAATCTACATCTGCGGGATGCCAATTTTTGGGTGATCGGCTCATTTCTTGGCAATGCAAGAAACAACAAACAGTGGCGATATCTACAGCTGAAGCCGAGTATGTTGCTGCTTCTGCGTCTTGCTCTCAAGTGGTGTGGATGCAACATCAATTGCAGGATTATGGTTTGACTTATCTGAACACTACTATTTACTGTGATAATGATGCTGCAATACAAATTGTTCGAAATCCTGTCTTTCACTCCAAAACCAAGCACATTGATATTAAAGTTCATTTTATCCGAGACTGTTTTGACAGAGGTCTTATTACTCTTGACCAAATCGACACAGATGCAAATGCTGCCGATTTGTTCACCAAACCTGTCAGCAGCTCAAAATTCAGAGTGCTTGTGGATTTTCTGAAAATGATCCGTTTTACTGACTGAGCATGTTTTTGTTTTTCGTAGATAAATTTGTTCATAAAGTTTTCTATTCTTAGGTAGTTTTTATTTATGCTCAAATTTAGGGGGAGAATTTCTGAAAAATAAAAAAAAAACATTAAAAAAATTGAAAAAATACAAAAACATTAAAAATTGAAAAATACAAAAAGAGGTGTGGCAAGACTGGGAAATGAAATGAATTTTCACTTTATGGTCGAGGGCTGACTCATGTAAGACCAGTATCGAAATAGTTTGACTCTAGTATGATGTGTTGGTAGGCTCTATCCTTAAGACTGGAAACATTGGCTGTTTCTGTTTAGAACTAAAAATTGTACATGACCTCAGGAAAGAAAGTCACTTGGAATTAGCTCATTTCTATTTGAATGTTTGTATGTTGTCCCGATACACACAATTTTGGTCTGACTCTGAAATCTTCTCTGAAAAAGTCGTGTATCTCCTCTGCTGCATCCAGATATATGCTGACCTGGAGGTGCTAGGCAACGACAGCTTCTGCTGCATCCAGATACATGCTGACCTAGCTGTACGTTGTCGCGCTATAGATCAATTAAACACCCGAAAGAGGCCCTCTAGTGCCCAAAAGAAACCCTATAAACCTATGTCAAATTGAGAAAAACTCATTTGATCCTGTATATTATACCATCTCTACTTAAGATCTATTCTGTTCTCTTCTCAACCTAGTCCCAGTTAAGATTTCAGAGATCTGGATTGGACTTGTGAAATATGTGGTAGGGAAGCTACTTGCATGATAGAGTGTGCTGTTATAATTTCGGGATTTGATTAGTATTTGTTTTGAGTGTTCATTGTTAAGATATCAAAACATGATAAATTAAGTTACAGGCAGTTATATGAAAAGGTCTAGGGAGATGAGTTTAAGGGGACAAATATACTGACAATTGTCTAGATCATTCAGTAGTAGATCAGTGTTGATAAGTGAAGTCAAGCCCGAAACCTTGTGATTTGATCCCTGAGTATCTATGCAAATTTCCTTATTTTATTTTGTAAATATTTTGTTATTTATTTTTGTTTTTAGGTTTTATTTGCAAACATTGCTCAAAAGGTTTAATGGATAATTTTCATTAAAATTAAATATGTTTTTGAAATGGGTTTTTAAAATTGATTGTTAAATCTATTAAGTAATGAGCCCAAATCTGTCAAAGCCCAATCAGTTAAAGTTGAGCCCAAGAGTTACAAGCCCATGATGGTCCATGATCTGTTTCATGGTATAAAAGGGCGGTTGCGAGTCGAGACCTCATTTCTCACTCGCAACCAAGTTTGATTCTCTCTCAAGATTCCGGTGTTCTGTTGAAGATTCCGATTAATCTCCGGTTACGACTCGCAATCTCCGGTTGTGACTCATTGATCATCAAGGTATAATGACGTCATTATTCAAGTTTTTGCAGGAATTATGAATGATTGTTGAATATTCCGATGAAGATTTGAAGATTCCGATGAAGATTTGAAGTTTCCGATGATGTTTCCGATGAAGTTTTGAAGATGTTTGACTCGCAATCAAGAACACTTATGACTCGAAACCAGGGGTTACGAGTCGCAACCTCAAGATTGCGACTCATGGTTGCGACTCAATGTTTGTTGGTTGCGACTCATGGTTGCGACTCGTAGACAACTGGTTGCGACTCATGGTTGCGACTCGAGACCTTTGGTTGCGACTCATGGTCTCGAGTGAACAGTAACAGTGTTTGTTTTGGTTTTATTTTTATCACTGTTATATTTGAAAATTGGAAACTTATTTGAGTTGTGTTATGTGCAGAAAAATGGACTTGAAATTTATATCTTCACACAATCAGGTCGGATATTTGGCTCCTCCACCAGAGAAACACAAGCAGCTGTACGCGTCATTGATGAAAGGCTTGAATAGTTGCCGGATTGTTCATGCTCTTCGTGAGAATCCGGTTGTTTATGAAGATATTATTCGAGACTTTTGGAAGACTGCTAACGTTGAAATCATTGAAGGAAAGGGAGCTATAGTTGCTGAGATTCAAGAGACGAAAGTTATAGTGACCGAGCAGATGATTAGAGATGTGTTAAAGTTTAATGATCAGGAAACAGATCCTACAGAGCTTCCAGCTGGATCAGTGGAAGCAATTTTGCCTCGTTTAAGCTACGAAGGAAAGTTTCCTCCCTTGGTAAAGAAGTTTGTGCATCCATACTGGCGCCTGTTGCTGCATATGTTTCTTGTGTGTATGACAGAGAATAGAGGAGGAATTGATCAGTTGAATACTACTCAGTCTGCTGCTGTGATTTGTGTAATTACAAATGAGTCGTTCAATTATTCAAGATATATTTTGGAAGCGATGAAAAGGAATGCAATTGGACTTCGAAAGGATAAGTTTCTGATGTATCCTAGATTTTTGCAGATGATTCTGAATGATAAATATCCAGAGTTGAAGAGATCTGGTAATACATTGGAATTGAAACCAATGGGTCCATCATGTTTTGGTGCTCTTACAGCAAAGAAGGGTACTGAGAAGAAGTATGAAGGTTTGATTAAATTGGAGAAGTTTGGTCAGTTTGCAGAGACGGAAGATGTTAGTGAAAATCCGGAAATAGCGCAATCTGTTTCAGTGGATAGTGTACCTGCAAGTGCTATTGTTGCTGAAGAACATGATATTCGTATGGATGCTGATGATCAGCCTGAGACAGAGATTTTAACAATAGACTCTGACGATGAAGGTGTTGAGATTATGTGTGATTCTGATGAAGATAAAGAGCTTCCTCCTGAAGCTGAAGTTGATACTGCCGTTTCTGCTGTTCCACCCGTGATTACTGCTGAAAGTTTGGCTTTGTTATTGAAATCTGTAACTGATAAGATGGGAAATCCTCCTTCTGATCTTTCAGTGTTAAGTGAAAAGCCTAGTGAAGACCCAAAGGATTCTGATTCCATGCCATTGAAGCGGAAAAGGAGGGATCCTCGGCCCGGAATGTATGTTGAGCATAGCAAAGATCAACCCGTAGTTACTGATGAAGATGATGAAGGTCTTTATGACTTCGAGTTTGAGAAGGATGTCACCGATACCACCACCGTTACTGCAGATATCTTTGATTTTGATGCTGATGCTCAAAGAACTGATATGGATATTACTACTGATGATGTTCAGGTTACTAGTATTGATGTTGATGCCAGTATTGAGACAACATTACCTAGTGCTACTGAAGCTGCAGGTTCTTCTAGAGTTGATCTTGATATGCCTAGCAGCTCAAGTGGTAAAAGACCTGAAGAGCCATTTAGAATGCCGTTTGATGATGATTCTAGTGATGAAGATGAGTATATCAGTATGAGAGATATGAAGAAAAGAATGGTTGTACTTGAGCAAGATTCGATCCATAAAGATGCAAAGATTGTTCAACTTGAAGATACTATTGTGAAGAAAGATCAACAGATTGAGCAGCTTCAAGGCGATGTTAGTTTGCTGTTTAATATGGTTTATGATTTGCGTGGGAAGTTGGAGAAGAAGTTTGGACAGGAGTTTTCTGATCCAACTGATGTTGAAAACAGAAGAAAAGCTTTTGAAAAAGATGATGCTGAAAGAAGTGCTGCTATGGAACATTACTTTAGAAGAATCGTTGATCCTGTTGCAGACAAAGAGAAGGCTGAAAGAATCAAGAAGAAAAGAGAGTTTGTAATTATGAAGAATCGAAATCTAAATCCAGACGATGATGATGCTCATGCAACTCATCATTTGATGGATGTTGGTGAGACTCTCTATGATAAGGTTGGAAATCGTTCTGGTGTAGTTAGCTGGGGTTATGATCATGATCGCAAGAGATGGTGGATAAAAAGGAAGATTGGACCTGTTGAGTGGTATAAACATCCAGGCCAGTTTCAGTCATTTACTAAAGTGGACTTGACAGACTTGTCTAGAGCACCTTATGTAGATGATAAGCCTGGAGGAGTTGGTTATAGGTTTTTCGAGAGGTTGAAGAGGGAGGTTCTTAAGGGTTTTCCTTCCATGCGTACTGCAGAGTCCACTGTGAAACCCGCTAAAGGCATCAGAGATCCATATACAAACAAGAGATTGAAGATTGTGCATTGGCCTGTAACTGATAAAGAGAAGACAATTCCGTTGGTGAAAAAGATTCCAAAGGGTGCTCTAAAGACCTTACATTTTTGGTCTTATGATGAGCGCTTAGGGCAGGCAGTGATTGTTTGTGATGATGATGTGTGTTTTCAATTGGTGGATCAGATTGATTTACTGAACGTTGCTCATGAAGATTTGGAAGTGCTGGCTCGTCATCAAATTAGAGCTACTGAGAAATACGAAGAAATTGCCAAAGCTTGGACTAAAGCTGTTGCAGCATCTATTCATATTCATACAAAGGGTTTCGGTGGTATTAAGGATCGGGTGCAAGATGATGGTGAAGGATAAAGTGTCAAGAACCTGCATGCATAAACCTAGGGGGAGATTGTTGGAACCTGAAGGTTTATTCATGTAGGTTAACATAGTTTAAGGGTTGATTATGTTTATGTTTGGTTTACATGTTTGGGCCGATTATATGTGGGTTGGGTTAGTAGACTTGTGTCGTAATGGGCTTAGGTTAGTGGCCTAGTTAGTTTTGTATTTAAACAACATTTACCTCATTGTTTGAGGTTGTTGTTTCGGAGGTGACCAGTAGGGCGACACAAGGAGAAGGAACCGAGTTCCTGTTCAAGTCTTGTATTAGTCTTTGCGAAGTCATTGAATGCAAGATATTGGTTTGTGTTTTGTTTATTGTTTTCATCTTAGATTTATACATATTCTTGAATCACCTATTGATTGGATTCCGCACAATCAATAGGTTGTTTGATATCATTGAGAGATCCTCAAGGGTTTTACAACTATACCGAATTCTCAGAATATTGAGTTAGGCTATACGAACCCTTTATTTAAAACTTACCTAATCAGGGTTTCGATTCTTCCAATGATGGTACTAGCCGTCTTGGAGATTTCACAATATTACAACCCTAAATGGGATATAAATCTTAACTCTACCTGCCTCTCAGGTGGTAACAGGGTAATCTTAGGAAAAATAATCAAGGTACAATGGGGTACAGAGATTTTCCAAATCTCAGGCTCCAGTTCATCTGTCGTATTTTGTGTCAGATAAATGACACATTCTTTTTACCATTGCAAAGATGCCCTAAGTAGAGATGCTTATAAGGACATTTTTATATTGGATATCTTCTTTGAATACTACTAGTCGACTTTAGTACGATATGACCATTGGGATATCTCAGGGGTTCCATGCATTAAACCTCCATACTGATCAGGCATGGAAGCAATCTATGGGACATTCTAAGATATGTCAATCCTCATATGGCACTTTTATCAAACATAGTTTGGCATTCGCAGGCGATAGAAAACAATGAGAAGAATGATAAGATAAAATAAAATAATATATATAGTCGTACTCTTTCTGGGGAAGAGTACTCCAGATTCTTATGAAAGGATTATCTCCGAGAATGGGAGAGAGGTCATTAAAGCTTCCATTGGTGAATTATACCTCATTTTTAATATCAGATGTTCTTATGAATGTAACCAAATGTTTGTTAATCTTATGGTTTACTAAAGGTTTATTATCCCTTATATTAACGTAAAATACTAAGCAGATACGATTGATTGCTGAAAGGTAAGGACGTACCTCATTATTGATATGCACTGTCTCTGGCATTCAACTTAGTAGTTTAGGCTTTTCCTTTCTTATTCATCCCATACTTAGCTGTTCCTTCCTTGGCAGCCTCCGGGCAATTAGTACTGATGTGGCCCTTTTCGCCACATCTGAAACAGCTTGCATTCTTTATGTCCCTACATTCGTGGGACTGGTGGCCAGTTCTTTTGCAGATGCCACATTGCTTTATCTTTTGATTTGATCGACACTGTCCCCAGTGTCTTCTTTTGCAGGTTTTGCATGTAGGCTTTTTATTGGAATTCTGTTGGTTATCGTTGAACTCGGATTTGCTCTTCTTAGGATTCTGGGAGTTATCCTCCTCCCTTTTACGCTTCCCATCTTCAGAGGACTTGGCAGCCTTGTTTCTAACCACATCGAGTGTGAGAGACAACGACAGATCTGCAGTTGACCTGAATGTAGTAGGTCTCGATGCTTTCACACTTGCCTTTATTTCTGGGGCTAGACCCTCAATAAAGCGAGCTATTCGCTTTGGTTCCGGTGTGATCAAATAGGGAACCAACCGGGACTTGGTATTGAAACTTGTAAGGTATGCTTGGCAATCTAAGTTCTCCATGACTAATGACAAGAATTCAGTCTCGATCTTCTCAACTTCGTGTTGAGGACAGTAATTTTCTCTGATAAGATCAGCGAACTGATCCCAAGTCATGTTGTACAAAGGGATCTTCCCGGTGGCTTGAATTAACGATCTCCACCAGGCTAAGGCCTCACCCTTAAATGATTGCGACACAAACTTGACCACATCCCTCTCAGCGCATCCGCTGATATCCACAACTGTATCCATCTCTTCCAACCACGTCATACAATCTACAGCTCCTTCTTCCCCAGTGAAATCCCGGGGTTTACATGAAACAAAGTATTTGTAGGAGCAACCCTTATCACTGGGTCCTTGGTTCAGTATGATCTGTTGAGACGGATCACTGTGATGATTAGAAGAATGACGCTCGTCATCATCCTTCTTGGGTTCATCCTTCTTGGGAGGTGGCTTCGTATGTGGTGCTGATAGGGTCCTACTTCGAGTCCCACTATACTATTCATATTGCCGCTCTAAGGCTTTTGTAACGGCGTCGTCTACTAACGCCTTCAACTCAGCACCCGTTAGATTAATTTGGGCGTTGTCAACACTTTCCCTTGGGTGGCTATTTATTTCGTCAGAGCCAGCCATTTAATTGAACTGTTACAGGAAACCAGGACAATAGTTTACTTGGGAGTTTATTATGGAATCGTCTTTTATGGCAATTCATTAACCATGGTAACGGAGACCATATTTGGTTAATTTATTAATCATATTTATTTAGGATTTATATTATAGCTTATCCCAAAAAAAACAATAACAGTTTTACTAGTGGCACGAAAGGCCTAGTCACAAGTACATTTTATAAACTATAAGCTATGATTTTAGAGAATCAAAGCATTGAGGTTTGAATCATAGTTCATTGTCTATTTCGGTCAGGGAGTCATCGCTACCCTCGTCTTTTGGCTCATGTAGGAATGAGCAAGGCCCGTAGGCACTGTATTACCAATGCATGGTCAAAATATGATCATCTTAGTTGATGATTTAAATCCATGATGCAGAGATCATTAAGTTGGGTTAGGAATCCTTTGAAGAATCCTTATACAAGATTGGCGTGTGTGATTTCAATGAATCACGTCTGCCAGGAGTGTTAACATATTTTTAGATGCTAACAGGGATACGAACCTTTTAAACTGGTCTTACCATCTTGACCTGGTCTTTATAATGACACTAAGGCTAGGTTTCACTCTTAAGATTCTCATTCATATGTGTACTGGCAGGGAAAAAGAATTTATTTTACTCAGGATTTTTATCATAAATCCTAATTTACAAGTTAATAGTAGCACAAATGGTCTAGTCGCGTAGACAAATTTAACTTATAGGCCACAATTTCGGAGGATCGAGGCATTAAGGTTTGAAGCAAAATTCATTACCTTTTCTTGACAGGGAGTTGTAGGCTACCACTATCTCTAGTCTCAGAGGACATTAACTATAGCCCGTAGGCACTTCCCTTCTAAGGGATGTTTATAATATGATCATCTTATAGGATGATATAAGTCACGATTTCAGAGAATCGAGGCATTAAAGTTTGAATCAAAGCTCATCATCTTTGAACAGGGAGTCGTGGACCACAACTGTTGTTGTCATAATTGACGATACAATATGGCCCGTAGGCAAATCAATTGACATTACCAAATGATGCTTCAAGAAAATAATAATCATCGCACTGATGATAGTAGTCATGATAGTATTGATCATATTGGCTATGAAGCTTGGGCATAGCCCACCATCTTAGACAGGGAACCTTAATGGTTACGACTGTCATTGTCGTATTGACAATATAATAAAGTATAGCCCGTAGGCACTTCATCACTAAGGATGTTAATAGTAAGATCATCATATTGATGATATTAATCATGATCGCACTGATCATAAAGATTTATGAGGCTTGAGTATAGCTCACCACCTTTTACAGAGAATCATAAAAGATCTCAACTGTCTTTGTCACGAATGGACAATATAATATAGCCCGTAGGCGAAACATCACTAGAATGTTATATGATATTAGTCATGATCACATTGATCATATAGACTATTAGGCTTGAGCATAGCTCACCACCTTAGACAAGGAATCATAAAGATCACAATGTCAATGTCTCAAATGGACAATAGATTATAGCCCGTAGGCAAAGCATCACTAAAGGATGATTATTTCAATTAAGGGAATTTAGGTTAACCTCTGTGGCCTGTGTGACTTTAACGATTCACAGTTTGCCAAAAATGTTAATATACTTACAGATCTTAACAGGGATTGGAATCTTTTGGATAGGTTTTACCGTCTTGGCCATGTCTGCATTGACATTTAGGCTAGGTTTTACCATCTTGGCCATGTCTACATTGACATTTAGGCTAGGTTTTACCATCTTGGCCATGTCTGTGTTGACAATTAGGCTAGGTTTTACTTTTAAGATTCTTTTAATATTTAACGCAGAACAATCCTAATTTGAGGTGCTAATAAGGATCTGAATCTAAATTGAGGAACTGCCATCTTGACCGGGTCTTAATACGACACGAGGCTAGGTCTTGCCCTTTTAGATTTTGCCATTTTATTATAATGGTAGATCTTGTCAAAAAGGAATGTTATTTTCCAATTATTTAATATTTCTTGTCTAGGATGAAAGTTTAGTCTTAATCATACCACTATATAAAAATAAGAGTATAAAATTGCCCTAAGCGGGACTTGAAAGGAATAATGTTGTCCTCGTAGGGACTGGAAGATAAATATGTCCTTAGAAGGACTATTAAGGAAACGATCTTCGGCAAGGGAGTTTCTTCTTCGTTCTATTCCTGAATGCTTTCTCCTTGGATGCTCGTTTCATTCTAGCCGCGGTACGAAGCTCAGCATCTCGGGGCTCCGGGTGTGGAGATCTCCTATTACGGCTTCTTCGCTTGGCGACGTATCCAATAAAAATTTGGAAGTAAAAATTTCCAGATTAGGATTCAGAGTATTCCTATGTTAAGTCTAGACTCAGAAGGTCAAGGAATGTGCTAATTGTGTCATTGAGATTAAACACAAAAGCTAGTGTTTAATTCATTCAATGTTGGCTCTGATACCAACCTGTCACACCCCGAATTTCCACGTGTCACCGGTGGGCCCGGTGGGGAGTATCGTGACGTAGTTGATAACATCATAGTCAAACAACACAATATATGAATGCACAGCGGAAGCAAAAGATAATATTATTACAATCCGAATATAAAGTAACATCAGAGTATTACAACGGAAAGTAAAGGATTCACAGGCGGATCCTTAAATCATAAACTTTGTTCAACAGACTTTAGACGCCTAGAACTTGCAAGATTCCTTATTAACGTCCTGAGCAGCTTCCAGCCTATTACGTACTTGTACCTGTCATTCAGACTTTTGAAAATACGTCAGTTTTCACTGGTAAATACACTCAACCGACTCATTTGAAAAGAGTTTAAGAAAATTGTTTTAGATGCACTAGGCACAAAATATTTTGACACTTTGATTAAAATGCACAAGGCAAGATTAATCTTTTATACTTGGGACAAACTATATCTCATGTTATCAGTTTTACATAACTTGCTCTACATGTGGGGCCCGAATCTATGCCGGTTCAAGATTAACCGACACACCACTATTCCCTTATTGGGAATCCCTTATTGGGTATAAATAATTAATTAGCATATAGCATCTGTCAGGTGTATGCCTACACCCCGTGCTTAAGTCATGGCCATTTCAATTGAATGAGTCAAGGATATCCAGGACACGGTCGCATTAATCCCCAATGTTTCAGTCAAGCAATACGAATTAAAAACAGGTTATTTGGATTTCCCGACTTATTGGTCTTTGAATCCCATACCTGACCATGCGGTATTTATTACCGTATCCCAAGCCCGTAATAGGGAAAATAAGTTAAGAGTATTTACCTGAGCTAGCTCCTGTCTTAAATAGCAAGAATTATAATAACTCAGCCGTATTCACTTAAGTAAGCGTAGGTACAATTTACCGGAAGGCTCTAGTCTGGAAGGATGGCATAAATAACCAATTAGAATGCTAACGGGTCTTTAATCAAGTCTAAGCTTAGACCGGTTAGTCTTAAGGAAATATACGGTTCAAACGCATGATTAAGCGAAGACCGGAATAGAATGTGTTTTAGACCCGACAAGTTTGGAGACTTGTATAATATGGGTATTTCATACACATTCTGGATTTTTGAAATAAAATGATAAGGTTAAACCCGTTTCGGTTATTTTATGAAAACTAGCCTTGCAGGCTTAACCGTACGCTTATAAGCGGAGCCGGGTAACCGGATGATTTATACACAAGTTTCATATGCCGATATGTTTAAAATATGGTAAGATATCAGTAAGATATCAACATGTATGCCCGTTATAGTTTTAAAACCGGATTAAGCCTCAAAAGGGCAATTTGGTCATTTTACGATGCATAAAGAGAGCTAGTGGATAAACTGATGTCATGGTTATTATGTTTTTTTGTAAAAATACTTTATTTATGAGGTTATATCAGTAGGGTGTCGAAAATTATGTGTGGTTTATAGTTTAAAACCAAACTATGCCCCGAAAGGGCATTTTGGTAATTTCACACATAGTTTGGTGACTTATTTGGAAATCTGAGTTTGGGTCAGGTACCTACTGAATTTACATTTAAAATGTGTTTAATAATCAGTAGGTATCGAGTTTTATTTCATAGATATGGTATTAAACCATACTATGTGTCGAAAAGGCGTAAAAGTCGGTAAATGACGATCTAGATGAGGTTTAAGGTTACGTATATGTTATGAACAGATTTGTAAGGTTAAAATAAGTTGTTTATTAGTTCATAACAGTAGGTAAAAGATTTAGTCATGAAAATGTACTAAAATTTATTTTAAGCTTCATAAGGGTATTTTCGTCATTTATCGAATACACGCAACGCATGCATGCAAACTCAGTTCGAATCTGATTTAATATTTAAAAATTTTATAAATATCATATAACATCAGTGAATAAGGAGTTTTGCCATAAAAATCATGTTTATACCATTCTATATGCCGAAAGGGCATTTCGGTCATTTTAAAAATACAAAAATGGTTCTTTACGCAAAACTCAATTCACGACCAGATCTTGACATCAAAATAAATTTGAAGTATTGTTAGATCAGTTTATAAACCACATGCATGCTCATATTTAATAAAAATTCTCATTTTAACATAAAAGGGCATTTTAGGCATTTTAGCGAAACTTGTGTTAAATCTCAGATTTTGAACATGATCTTGTAGTATGACCACAGAGGGTTATACTACATAATATAAGGATCATAATATGGCTTTGATTCAGCCCTCAAAGTTATTAAATCGGTTCAGATTTGAAAGTCAAAGGTTTGGTCAAACTGTTAGACTTTTTGAGTCATACAAGCGATTACACCAAAGTGATTAGTTTGATATGTTCTTGTAACAATTACCAAGTTATTTAGGTGACAAAACATGATCTATAACCTCTGTTATATCAGATTTGATTAAAATAAGAATTTACCCAGTTTGACTTTTCTTGTTACTAACTTTGACTTAACAAATGGACATGCAATTGTAGAAATCAATAAGCATGCTTTTGATGGATCATTACTAGCATCAATACCATCAATTAACAAGATTCAATTGGACTTAGAACTGATCAATTCGTGATCAATTCTGGAAGTCAAACAAAAGTCAAGATATAGTGTTCTTGGCTAAATTAAACTATGAACAAGAATCAAAACATGATTGGAATACTTACAATAATTGAATGAAATATCAAGAACACCAGAAACATCCAAGATGGTTGTGCAAATCGGATTGGAGCAGGTGTGAGTGTTTGAAGTTGCAAAAATTCATAAAAATGAAGAACATATGATGTTCTATAGGATTCTTGGATTGAATCTGATCAAAACAGGTGCTAATAGGTTTGATAAATCTGTGGGCAAGCCCCTAGTACTGATAAAAACCAGTTGCAATTGGATTAGAAGTGTATAACAGCTGGAACAGGATGTTTACAGCAAATTTACACATCTGGGAGGTGCTTGCGCATCGTAGCAACAATATGGCTACGGTGCGCAAGGCTATGGCCAGCCAAAAAGTTTCATTTGTTGGCAGCTTTGACCCCTGGACTTCCAAACTTGATTTCCGACACCTTTAAAGCCCGTTAAACCATTTTTAAGGCTCTACAATGATGCCTAAGCATAGAGAACATGAAACATGCTCAAAAATATGCCGGATGTCGGTTCGTTTGGTCGTACGGTCACGTTGTTCGGTTAATTACGACGAAACACGGACGGACGCGAAAAATGAACCAAATGACGCGACGAATGGAATTTTATCAAAGCGATCACTAAAATAAAATATTTTAGTGCTTACATAAATTTTTGGGTGTCCGGGGATGTTCAGAATGCGAGATATGTGCGTAAACGCAAACTTGTGCGCCTTTTGACACTTTTAGTCCCTGAATGACATAATAGTTTATTTTTGCGCATGAAACACCTCTAAGCCTATATATAAGCTATATAAAGGGTATATAGGGTATAATTAACTTATGGACATATTCCGGAATGTCCGCTACCGTACGAATCGGCATACCTTTGCCGTTTGACGCAATTAGTCCTTAATTGCGCAAAGTAGCGTAAAATGCTGTTTAATGATATATAAGCCTTCCATGGCCCATAATAATCATTATCAAGCATATATTTAAATATTACTATGCTCTCGTTCGCCTAGATGGTCACCGAAAGTGTAGATTCAAAAGTTGACGCTTTAGGCCCCTCTATTGCGCAAACTTGCGCATCTCTTCATTTATTAGCATTGAAGCCTCATCTAATCCATATTAGGTATTCTTGGAAGTATTATTAATCATCACGATGCTTCGGGTTCGCTGAAAGGTCATTCAGAGGTATAATTAAACATATTGACACTTTTAGCCCCTCTAACTTGCAAAGTTGCTCGTAACTTTACTTATAGACATAAAAACCTTAGGTGGCCATTATTTGGCATTCCCGAGAGTATAATTAAATATTATAAAGCTCCCGGTTTGTTAGAAGGTCACTCAGAGGTAAGAATTAACATGTTGACGCTTTTAACCCTTTATTGCGCAAACTTTCCATTAATCACATAAACGGATACATTTGATTAACAAGTGGCTCATTTGTGAATATAAAACCATAAAAGGTTATTTAGAAACTTATTTTAGTTATGATAATACTTCCATTCCTTTCATAATCAAAGTTTTTTTTTTGATTTTTCGAAAAATTAATCCCTTAAATTCCACGTTGGACTTTATTAGGGTTTATTACACGTGTCAATACCTCATTGGACGTGATTTTACGAGGTGTTACAAATGGTAAACATTCTACAAGCTCATAAAATAACTCCAAATGCCATTAATATTACATAACTAATAACATAAGTTAAGTTTTGAGTTTACATCACAAGATAACATATTGTTTAAAAGATTACAACTTTAATTAAAAGATAGACATCAAGGTTTTTGGAAAAACGTCAACATAGTGTTGGTGTGAATTCATGCAGTTTTTTAATAGAATGTTTATATACTTGAATGAAAACATGGTATGTAATTTGTAAAACGTATTTGCACTGTGAATGTAAATGTAAGGAACACGAGATCGCTAATGTTTCGCGAGGACATTAACATATGTCACGACATAGGAAGCCACCAAACCTAGGCATTTTTGTCGAGATCGACTGAGACACAAAAGCACTCATTGGTAGAAGTAGGCCAAGAGTGGGGTTGCCGAAACCCATTAGATCTAACCCTTCTGTTCCGCGGTCTAAATGTATACGTTGACTAATGATGCTTATGATACCCTATTCGTCACGTGATCTATGTGTCATTCCTTAGTTTTGTGTGCTACATACCATTGTACATGTATTTTCCCCAAGTTAGAAAACAAGTAAAAGTTTAAAAGTGGGGACATGAACTCACAATTTTGCGTTTCCTGCGTCGTACACTTCACCGGGTTTGCTTAGAGCGTCGTATCACTACCTACACACGTACTATGTCTTATTAGACGCTTAGGTCGTGTAACGACTATTAGTCTTAGTTGTTCATTAAGACTTATTTTGGAATCATTGGTATATTTTGAGTTACATCCTTGATGTATTGTATAATTCCGAAGTACATAATTCCAAGCATAGGAATGCTTGTATTTTTGTATATTCATACTTGTGTAATTTGCCAACAATTTGTGGTGTATTCCGGTATAAATAAATATATCTTTATATAAATCTCAAAAATAATATATTTTTAAGATTAGCTTTAGAAAATATATTTTTCTAGTTTTCACCCAAAATAGTATATTTTTAACTTGTATAAAAAATATATATTTTCTCCATCAAAATGATACATTTTCTATTTGCCCAAAATATGTTATATTTTGTATTCCAAATTTTGGTATATTAGTGTGTTATATTATTTTCGAGTTTCTAAAATAATATAACTACTACACATAATATACAAGTAACACACATATTGTGACAACTAAATATATATACTTAGTCACTTTTATTTATCAGAAATCAACCTCCAATATTTGTAATTTTTGTAATAAAAATTATGGCAAACTTTTATATGAAAACCATGTTCAAAATATAAACACTTGTATAAAAGTATTTTTCTAAGTGTTTAATTTCTACAAAAATTTTGCCATAGTTTTCCCTTAAAAATGGAGGTTTCCATGCTTTCAAAGCATATCATTTTCTTTTAAAATCATCATCAATCATCAACAATAAAATCAAGACTTACCATAAGCCAAGATCATGTAAATTACATTACATCATGAACTTGAAGTTTTTGTAAAAACTTGTAGTAACTTACCATGCTATTTAGTAGGTTTAGTTCCCCTTAAAAACATATTTATTTGTTTCTAAATCACATTCTTGAAAGATTTAGTCATTTAAAATTTGCAAGATGATTTTTCTAAAAATATTTCTTTTGTATTTTTCTTGTTACAAACATGTTTCTAGTCTTGCTTAAACACTAAAAATATGATTAGTTTACTTAGAAACCATGACTTTGTAAATCTTGTAAATAAACTTGGTTTCTTGAGAAAACTAGTTTTGAAATCATCCAAGTTTATGACTAGTATCATATTACATACTTCATTATTCACAAAATCATTTTCATTCTTCAAGTTCCTGAAAACATAAAGTATGATGGTCTTGGTCTTTCACAAGATCAACACCTTAACTTACTAGATCATGTGTTAAATCACAATCTAGTAGGTTTCATATGATGTCTAACATCACTAACACAAATAATCAATCATTAAGAAGCAAAATAACACTAAACAACATGTATTCATATGGTTTTAAGCTTATGTTCATGTTTCTTGATTATGTTCTTTAGTGTTCTTGTGATTAACATCTTACATAACATCTTTTAACCAACTAAATATGAAGTAAAATCAAGTGACAAGGAGCTTACTACTAGCACAAAGGCTAGGGAAGAACACAAGAAGATGATGGTGACAAATGTGATGGATAAAAGCAAATGAAAGTGGTCCTTCAAGATCCACAAGCTCCACACCTCTTAACTTAGCTTCTAACACCTTGTGTACACCTTGGAATGGATGGAAGTTGGATGAAAATGGTGGTGGTGTGGTGGTGGCTCTTGGCCGTGAGCAAGGGAGGAGAGGGAGAAAGAGTAGTGTGTGTTGAATGTGTGGAAGATAATGAATCAAGTTCTAAATGGTTTATACTTATAACCATCTTATGGTTTAATCCAAAGGGTAATGTGTTTCTTAAGTACAAGACCAAATCTTTAACAAATCAAAATGGATCAAATGAAATCAAGGAAATCTTGGTGGTGGGGCCACCACCATAACCGTAGATTAAAGGGGGGGGGGGGGTCTAAGTGTAAGTTTAATGGAAGGTTAATCATATTAATTGAAATTTAAGTGTAGTGTTTAGTGTTCATGCATATTATATGTTATATAGTGTGTTAGGGTGTTCGGGGATCATAACTAGCTCAGAAACAATAAAACAATGCTTCTAGTATAATTTTGATGTTTCGGGTAGTGTCCGGTTGTTCGGTTAGGAACCGGTTCGTTAAAGTGCTAAATAGCGCAGTCTAGTGTGCTTTATGTTCCCTTTTATGGCAGTTTTGATTCCCGACACCTATGAAGGTATTCTGGGTAATAAAACATGAATTCTGCATGATATTTCAATGTTAAAATGCTGATTAGAGCTGAATTATTGCTGAAATATGTAAAATTCAGCATTTAAAGTGTGTTTCGGACGCTTTTTAGTGCACAGTTTAGCTTCCGGGGAGTTTGTAAGTTAACCCTTGTATCTATACTTGGGTTTTAATGTATTCTAGATATTGGACCTACTCCTAGGCCCTAATTCTATTGTCTGACTGTTTTCTACAGAATGCTGACACAGCGTGTCTTACCGGTGAGTTTACTAGCTTCTCTGACGAAATGCTTACAGTAATGCACAAAGCAATGTTTGAAGTATAAAACATGCATGAATTCATATGTATGGTAAGAAATCAGATAATGTTGACATTTAAGCACATAATTGCAGATAATAGATAATATTAAAATAGTACAGAAATTACCGGTTTTGTGCCAGTTGTCACAGTCTCCCCCGTTAAAAGAATTCCGTCCCAAAATTCATGCTGAGTTATCTCGCGCGTGAGTTTTCTCGAACAGGTGGGGGTACTTGACTTTGAACTGGTCTTCGCATTCCCACGTGTACTCGGGTCCGTGCTTAGAGTTCCAACGTACTTTGACAAGCTTAACGCTACTCCTCCGAGTCTTGTTGACTTTCCAGTCTGTAACCTCAACGGGTTCTTCAGTAAAGTGGAGGGTGTCATCGATATACACCTCATCCGCAGGGATGATGACTGTTTCTTGAGTTGGACTCTTCTTAAGGTTTGACACATGGAACGTATCGTGCACTCCGTTAAGTTCATCCGGTAATTCCAATTTGTATGCCACGGTACCAATTCTTTCCAAGATCTTGAATGGCCCAATGTATCGTGGATTCAGCTTTCCACACTTTCCGAACCTTGCTACACCTTTCCAAGGTGAGACTTTCAACAGAACTTTCTCTCCCACCTCGAATTCTAAGGGTTTTCATCTTCGATCAGCGTAGCTCTTTTGTCGATCTCGAGCCGCCTTAACGCGCTCTCGGATCTGAATGATCTTGTCGGTTGTTTCTTGAACAAGTTCAAGACCAACCATACGTTTGTCTCCAGCGTCTGCCCAACATAGCGGCGAGCGGCACTTACGGCCATATAGAGCTTCGAATGGTGCGGCTTTTATGCTCGTATGGTAGCTGTTATTGTAGGAAAACTCAACTAAAGGTAGGTGAGTATCTCAGCTGCCGCCTAGGTCCATAACACATGCGCGAAACATATCTTCCAGCGTTTGTATGGTTCGTTCGCTCTGGCCATCTGTTTGTGGATGGAAGGTCGTGCTTAGATCTAGTTGAGATCCAAAGGCTTCCTGGAAGGATTGCCAGATCCTTGATACGAAACATCCATCTCTATCTGAGATAATTGAGATAGGCACTCCATGACGTGCCACAATTTCCTTAAGATACAGCTCAGCAAGCTTTCCAGTGCTATCATTCTCTCGGATCGGTAGGAAATGTGCAGACTTCGTCAATCGATCAACTATCACCCATATCATATCATGCCCTCTAGGGGTCCTGGGTAATTTAGTTATGAAGTCCATTGAGATTTGCTCCCACTTCCACATGGGAATCTCTGGTTGTTGCAGTAGACCGGACGGTTTCTGATATTCAGCCTTAACCTTAGCACAGGTTAGGCACTTTCCAACATAGATAGCAACATCGCTTTTAAGCCTTGGCCATCAATAGTATTCCTTCAAGTCTTGATACATTTTGTCCGATCCTGGGTGGATCGAGTATCTCGACTTGTGAGCTTCACTAAAGATGACTTCTCGAATACCGCCATAGAGCGGAACCCAAATACGCCCCTTAAAGTATAAGGTTCCCTCTTCGTTTGGCACAAAATTCTTCTGCATACCTCGGAGATATTCAGCTCTACGATTTTCCTTCTTAAGGGCTTCTTGTTGGGCGTCATGAATGCGTGGAGTGAGGTTCGTCCGAATAGTCATTTCCAATGCTCGGACCCTTAAGGTCTTAACCATTTCTTTTCGACTTAACGCGTCTGCTACTATGTTTGCTTTTCCAAGATGGTACTTAATCTCACAATCGTAATCATTTAGCAGCTCGACCCATCGTCGCTGCCGCATTTTTAGTTCCTTCTGATCAAGTATGTGCTGCAGGATTTTGTGATCTGTGAAGATGGTACATCGAGTACCATATAAGTAATGTCGCCAGATCTTCAAGGCGAATACCACCACGCCTAGCTCCAGGTCGTGCGTGGTGTAATTCCTTTCATGCACCTTCAACTGCCTTGAAGCGTAAGTGATGAATTTTTGGCGTTGCATGAGTACGCAACCCAAACCTTATCGTGAAGCGTCGCAGTATACCATGAAGTCTTCAGAGCCTTCAGGTAAGGATAGTATCGGTGCATCGCATATCTTACTCTTGAGAAGTTGGAAGGCTTCTTCCTGCTTGTCTCCCCAATCGTACTTCTTGTCTTTCTGCGTAAGTGAAGTCAGCGGTTGAGCTATCTTGGAGAAATCTTCGATAAATCTGCAGTAATAGCCTGCTAATCCCAAAAATTATCGAACTTCAGTTGGAGTTCTGGGGGCTTCCCAATCCTTTATTGCTTCAATCTTTGCTGGATCTACATGAATACCATTCTCGTTCACGACATGGCCAAGAAACTGTACTTCGCGAATCCAGAATTCGCACTTTGAGAACTTTGCATATAGTTTCTCTTTCTTTAGTAGTTCCAGAATGGTCCTGAGATGTTGCTCGTGCTCTTCTTTCGTTCGTGAGTAAATTAGGATATCATCGATAAATACAATCACGAATTTATCGAGATATGGTTTGCAAAAGCGGTTCATCAGATCCATAAATAGCGCTGGCGCGTTCGTCAGTCCGAATGGCATCACAAGGAACTCGTAATGCCCATAACGCGTTCTAAATGCAGTCTTTGGTACGCTCTCCTCTTGGATCCTTAACTGATGATATCCAGAACGAAGGTCAATCTTCGAGTAGTAGCTCGATCCTTGCAATTGATCGAATAAGTCGTCAATCCTCGGTAGTGGATACCGATTTTGACAGTGAGCTTATTCAATTCTCTATAATCGATACACATCCGCAAGGTTCCATCCTTCTTCTTTACGAACAACACTGGAGCTCCCCAAGGCGAGAAGCTCGGCCTTATGAATCCTTTATCCAACAACTCCTGGAGTTGTGTAGATAATTCTTGCATCTCGGATGGTGCAAGCCGATAGGGTGCCTTGGCTATAGGAGCGGCTCCTGGAACGAAGTCAATATGGATTTCGACTTGTCTTTGTGGAGGTAGTCCTGGCAGATCTTCGGGAAAAACGTCAGGAAATTCCTTTACCACTGGAATGTCTTCGAGTTTCGGCTCCTCATTCCTCTTATCTACAATGTGCGCCAAGAATGCAACACATCATTTCATTAAGCACTTCTGTGCCTTCATATAATTGATGATTCGCAGAGGCGTGTCTCGTTTCTCTCCATGCACAATGAGAGTTTCATCATCCGCAAGAGGGATGCGAATGATTTTCTCGTGACAAACAACTTCAGCTTTATTCTTGGACAGCCAGTCTATTCCAACCACCACATCGAAGCTACCCAATTGAACAGGTAAGAGGTCGATACTAAATCCCTGCTCACCAAGTTCTAATGTACAACCCTTAACAACTTCGCCCGATTCAACAAGTTTACCATCTGCTAGCTCTATGGAGTAAGGAATATCTAATCTACTAGATTCTGTTCCAAGCATACGTTTAAATTCCAAAGATACGAAACTATAATCGGCACCAGTATCAAATAGTATGGATGCAAAGTGATTGTTAACGAGAAACGTACCGGTGACCACATTAGGGTCCACGCGTGTGTTCCTTGCTCCAATCACAAATGCTCGAGCTTGAGCGTTGTTTTCTCTCGGACAATCTTTCTTGAAATGGTCCTTGCTACCGCAACCAAAGCATCCTTGGTTCTGCCCATTTCCGTTACCATTCCGGTTACCGTTACCATTTCCGTTACCAGCACCGTTTCGGTTTCCATTCCCGTTCCTATTACCATTACCATTGCGGCCTCCAACTCCTTTTCCCTAACAATCCTCGGTACGGTGGTCTGATTTCCCGCAGTTCTCTCATCTCCCAACGCGACAGTTTCCCACATGGTGAAAGTTACAGCGGTTACATTTAGGCAGAGTGCCCTGATATTTCTTAGCTCCAGTATCATTTGCAGTTGCGAATGTTTTCGCCTCCTTAGGCGGGTTGGTATCACGCTTCTTGTTGTCTGAACCCTTGTTGTTGCTGCGGGTTGCTTGATTCAGATTTGAGTGTTTCCTTTTCTTGTCACTGGACGACTCAGCATGCGTCTTGGTTTTCGGGTTCAGCGATAACTTCTTCCTACGGACAGCATCTTCAGTAAGGCTGACAGCCAGAGTTACAGCCTGAGTGATTGTTGTGGGTTTTGCTGCAGTCACCAAGCTGCGAAATTCTGGTGCCAATCCCCAGATGTAGCGCTCAATGTGCTTGAATTCTGGAGTCACCAGATAGGGGATCACTCTTGACAGATCGTGGAACCTTCGAGTATAACCAACAATGTCCACACCTTCCATGGACAGGTTCCAAAACTCAGTCTCCAACCTTTGGAGTTCAGCACGAGAACAGTATTTTTCCCTCATTCTTTCCTTCAGCTCATCCCAAGTCATGCCATACGCGGCATCATCACCCAGAGTTTGGACTTGCAAATTCCACCAAGTCAACGCTTCATCAACAAACAACCCAGTAACAAAAGTGACTTACTGGTCCGCGGTACACTTGCTCATGCGGATAGTGGAATCAGTCTTTTCCGTCCAGCGCACAAAAGCCACTGCACCTCCAGTGCCGTCGTAGTTTAGTGGCTTGCAGTCGAGAAACTGCTTGAAAGTGCAGCCTGAAATTGATCCAGCCAATTCATACGTGAGCAATCAATGAAACAAGGACCGTTCACAAATTTCATTTTTATCAAATCAGCTTAAGGTTACCTTGAGTTGTGTTTCCTCCAGATGAGTCTCCGTGTCCATTACGTTTAGTACCGCTTGGTCCTCCACTGTGTTCAGTACGGTTCGCCTCGTACTGGGCGATAGCTTCGGAGATTCTTTCTTCCAGCAAGGAGTTCAGTTCCTCAGCAGTCCTCGACAGTAGGGGAGGAGGGGGTTGATCAGAATCACGAGTGTTCACAACTTTCCTGGGTGCCATGTTCTGCCAGAACACAACACAACAGGGTTAGACATTTGTTTGATACAAGATAGTAGTATATACATTTATAAACATGTATACACATATGCAACATCAAACAATTCGCCAAACACATACGTCAATTTATACATCAATAAGCATGCATAAACAGATAAAAATACTGATGTGTCATAAGACATTCATCGAGTTTTATACATATTGACAACTTGTTTCATTCTTGTTTATGAAGAGAACAAAATGTATAAGGGTTACATCACCCATTAGTACAAGTTGAATATGTATTAAGGTCGAACATCTTTCTTCGCATTGGCGTCTTCCAAAACTCAACTGGGATCTTCATCACCATCAGAAGCCATAGCCGTCGGGTCGTGTTCGTCATATATCTCCTTACTTATGGAGGGAGGCATGATAGCTTGTAGGGAAATGTTACGCCATAAGTTTATATATATATATATATATATATATATATACACATATTAATAGATTTTTCTTAATATACACATATATATAGTTACACGCAAATAAGCAAGTAGTTCCTAGTTGAAGTTAAGTGCTACCCCTGTGCACCCTAAGTCTCATAGTGTCCTTACTTGACTTCTTGAAAAACAGGTTTAGGTAGTGGATGTCGCAGAAAGTTTTATGCAATGAAAACTTTTGAAAATTGTTTTCGTGAGAGGATCCAAAAGATTGTAGACTAGACTCGTGAAGGAATCCTGGTTCACTACATTCGCAGCTCTGATACAAATCTGTCACACCCCATTCTAAGGCGGAAGCACGAGGTGTGATCCTGAAAGGTTCTCATTGCATACGAATGGTAAACATTCTACATGCTCATAAAATAACTCCAAATGCCATTAATATTACATAACTAATAACATAAGTTAAGTTTTGAGTTTACATCACAAGACAGCATATTGTTTAAAAGATTACAACTTTAATTAAAAGATAGACATCAAGGTTTTGGTTCTTATATCTCCACATAGAATGGGACATAACAACCAAACCCAGTAAAACGGCATAGGAGTCTTGACACATAGTAACTTAAAAACACAAACAACATCCAAGAGCGGGAGTGAGACTGCGCGTACATCCACCTTAGTTACCTGAAATACATGTAAGTTTTTGGAAAAACGTCAACATAATGTTGGTGTGAATTCATGCAGTTTTTGAATAGAATGCTTATATAGTTGAATGAAAACATGGTATGTAATTTGTAAAACGTATCTGCACTGTGAATGTAAATGTAAGGAACACGAGATCGCTAATGTTTCGCGAGGACATTAACATATGTTACGACATAGGAAGCCACGAAACCTAGGCATTTTTGTCGAGATCGACTGAGACACAAAAGCACTCATTGGTAGAAGTAGGCCAAGAGTGGGGTTGCCTGAAACCCATTAGATCTAACCCTTCTGTTCTGCGGTCTAAATGTATACGTTGACTAATGATGCTTATGGTACCCTATTCGTCACGTGATCTATGTGTCATTCCTTAGTTTTGTGTGCTACATACCATTGTACATGTATTTTCCCCAAGTTAGAAAACAAGTAAAAGTTTAAAAGTGGGGACATGAACTCACAATTTTGCGTTTCCTGCGTCGTACACTTCACCGGGTTTGCTTAGAGCGTCGTATCACTACCTACACACGTGCTATGTCTTATTAGACGCTTAGGTCGTGTAACGACTATTAATCTTAGTTGCTCATTAAGACTTATTTTGGAATCATTGGTATATTTTGAGTTACATCCTTGATGTATCGTATAATTCTGAAGTACATAATTCCAAGCATAGGAATGCTTGTATTTGTGTATATTCATACTTGTGTAATTTGCCAACAATTTGTGGTGTATTCCGGTATAAATAAATATATCTTTATATAAATCTCAAAAATAATATATTTTTAAGATTATCTTTAGAAAATATATTTTTCTAGTTTTCACCCAAAATAGTATATTTTTAACTAGTATAAAAAATATATATTTTCTCCATCAAAATGATATATTTTCTATTTGCCCAAAATATGTTATATTTTGTATTCCAAATTTTGGTATATTAGTGTGTTATATTATTTTCGAGTTTCTAAAATAATATAACTACTACACATAATAGACAAGTAACACACATATTGTGACAACTAAATATATATACTTAGTCACTTTTATTTATCAGAAATCAACCTCCAATATTTGTAATTTTTGTAATAAAAATTATGGCAAACTTTTATATGAAAACCATGTTCAAAATATACTTATAAACACTTGTGTAAAAGTATTTTTTTTAAGTGTTTAATTTCTACAAAAATTTTGCCATAGTTTCCCCTTAAAAATGGAGGTTTCCATGCTTTCAAAGCATATCATTTTCTTTTAAAATCATCATCAATCATCAACAATAAAATCAAGACTGACCATAAGCCAAGATCATGTAAATTACATTACATCATAAACTTGAAGTTTTTGTAAAAACTTGTAGTAACTTACCATGCTATTTAGTAGGTTTAGTTCCCCTTAAAAACATATTTATTTGTTTCTAAATCACATTCTTGAAAGATTTAGTCATTTACAACTTGTAAGATGATTTTTCTAAAACTATTTTTTTTGTATTTTTCTTGTTACAAACATGTTTCTAGTCTTGCTTAAACACTAAAAATATGATTAGTTTACTTAGAAACCATGACTTTGTAAATTTTGTAAATAAACTTGGTTTCTTGAGAAGACTAGTTTTGAAATCATCCAAGTTTATGACTAGTATCATATTACATACTTCATTATTCACAAAATCATTTTCATTCTTCATGTTCCTGAAAACATAAAGTATGATGGTCTTGGTCTTTCACAAGATCACCACCTTAACTTACTAGATCATGTGTTATATCACAATCTAGTAGGTTTCATATGATATCTAACATCACTAACACAAATAATCAATCATCAAGAAGCAAAATAACACTAAACAACATGTATTCATATGGTTTTAAGCTTATGTTCATGTTTCTTGATTATGTTCTTTAGTGTTCTTGTGATTAACATCTTACATAACATCTTTTAACCAACTAAATATGAAGTAAAATCAAGTGACAAGGAGCTTACTACTAGCACAAAGGCAAGGGAAGAACACAAGAAGATGAAGGTGACAAATGTGGTGGATAAAAGCAAATGAAAGTGGTCCTTCAAGATCCACAAGCTCCACACCTCTTAACTTAGCTTCTAACACCATGTGTACACCTTGGAATGGATGGAAGTTGGATGAAAATGGTGGTGGTGTGGTGGTGGCTCTTGGCCGTGAGCAAGGGAGGAGAGGGAGAAAGAGTAGTGTGTGTTAAATGTGTGAAAGATAATGAATCAAGTTCTAAATGGTTTATACTTATAACCATCTTATGGTTTAATCCAAAGGGTAATGTGTTTCTTAAGTACAAGACCAAATCTTTAACAAATCAAAATGGATCAAATGAAATCAAGGAAATCTTGGTGGTGGGGCCACCACCATAACCGTAGATTAAAGGGGGGGTCTAAGTGTAAGTTTAATGGAAGGTTAATCATATTAATTGAAATCTAAGTGTAGTGTTTAGTGTTCATGCATATTATATGTTATATAGTGTGTTAGGGTGTTCGGGGATCATAACTAGCTCAGAAACAATAAAACAATGCTTCTAGTATAATTTTGATGTTTCGGGTAGTGTCCGGTTGTTCGGTTAGGTACCGGTTCGTTAAAGTGCTAAATAGCGCAGTCTAGTGTGCTTTATGTTCCCTTTTATGGCAGTTTTGATTCCCGACACCTAGGAAGGTATTCTAGGTAATAAAACATGAATTATGCATGATATTTCAATGTTAAAATGCTGATTAGAGCTGAATTATTGCTGAAATATGTAAAATTCAGCATTTAAAGTGTGTTTCGTACGCTTTTTAGTGCACAATTTAGCTTCCGGGGAGTTTGTAAGTTAACCCTTGTATCCATACTTGGGTTTTAATATATTTTAGATGTTGGACCTACTCCTAGGCCCTAATTCTATTGTCTGACTGTTTTCTGCAGAATGCTGACACAACGTGTCTTACCGGTGAGTTTACTAGCTTCTCTGATGAAATGCTTACAGTAATGCACAAAGCAATGTTTGAAGTATAAAACATGCATGAATTCATATGTATGGTAAGAAATCAGATAATGTTGACATTTAAGCACATAATTGAAGATAATACATAATATTAAAATAATACGAAAATTACCGGTTTTGTGCTAGTTGTCACAGGTTTTCCCCAAAAACATATTTTTTTAAGAGACGCCTCCTGGTGTTTTTATATAATTTTCTTAAATTTTGTGGTTATAATAATTATAAAAAATATCCACTTTGGTTTTTCTTAAAAATATATGTGTAAATTACACTTTTCGTCCTTTATGTTTGTATCAGATTGCAACAGATGCCCTTTAACTTTAATAATTACAGTCACAGTCTTTTTTTTTTGTAAAACTCATAACACCCTATGTCCTTTAACACTAACTAAGTTAAATTTTTCAGTTAAATATGACATATGACTTGCATATAAGGGTAAGTTTGTAATTTTACCATTATATTTAAAATATATTTAAGATAATAACAATCCTATTCTCATCCTCTAATATTTCTCCCATCTCTCTCTCAAACCAACCCCGACCACCACTGTACTGTGACAACCACCACCCCCACCACCACCAGATCCACCACACCACCGCCTCCATGTAGATCCACCACACCGTCACAGCACCTCCATTTAGATCCGCCACCTCCATCCATCCAAATCGCCACACCGTAGACTCTCAGAACGACGGCGACAAAGTTGAACAACAACCCTGTTAACATTTTACTGATTTAAAGATATTTTTGAAGCAATTCCGATAAAGCCAATGCTATCAAAAACCAGCAAAACAGAGGGACGAACTTTGAGCTGTAAGATTAAATATATTATGGTATAATATTTAATCTAGTAGCCATTATAATCATTTATATTATATGGATCAAAATATATAACAACCTATTAAATAATTAGTTGGTAATTGTTGATGGACCTAATTACCCTTATTAACTAATTAGGGTTTCCTCCTGGGTGCATATATAAGGAGAATAATGTGGAGGTTAAAGGGTGAGATAATTATACAAACCCTAATAACACATAACATCAATGTCGCCTCCCTCTCCATAACCGATTCCCCTTTATCGGTTTTCTTCATCGCCATCATTAGATTGCACCCTAAGGAGGAACCAGATCAAGCTGACAATCATGTCAAACTCTGTTGCTGCGTCTCCATCTGGATTCTCTGTTGGCCAGTACTGATGCAATCAAAGGTATGTTTTCATGTTTTCCATTATGTCTAAACAGAACTGATCAACATGTGGTATCAGAGCATATGTTGATTAGTCGGTTCTGTTTTCCTATCCTTAATTATGGGATTGAAATCTGGAAAACATAAGTTTTGAAAATTTAATGAACATCACGGCTGGTTTCGAGTCTGATGTGCCGAAGTCAATTTTTCGGAAAAAGAATGTTATATAAATGACTCGAAATCATAATGGTTAAAATCAAGTCCGAAATCTGTTTATGACTCGAAATCATAATGGTTAAAATCAAGTCTGAAATCTGTTTATAAAAACCTTAAAAATTCAGGTTTCGGGTTCCAGAATTTTGTTCTTATGTTTAGGGTTCATCATGTGTTCTTAGGAAAATTCGAAAATTCCCTTATGTTTTGGAATGTAATTAGGATTTATGAGTGTTATTTCCTGTTTTAATCGGTTTTGCATTCCAAAGATTTTCGAAATCTGTTAATAGATAATCAGATAAAATTTTTGAAATATTTTGATAAAATTAGATCATCACTATAACAGGAAACCATATCTCGAAATCCCAAAAAATTCGAATTTTCAGTTATTTTCACAACAACAGCTGTTAACAGTGGACTCGAGACCATCAGGTTTCTACTCGAGACCATCAGGTTTCGACTCGAGACTAAGATCTCGACTCGAGACCACAAGGTCTCGACTTGAAATCATAAGGGTTCTCAAATCGTCTCTACTCGAGACCATAAGGTCTCTACTCGAAATCATAACTGTTCTCAAACCTTTACAACTCGAGACAACGATTTCGACTCGAGACCATAAGGTTTAGACTCGAGACCACTGAGGTTTCGACTAAGGGCTTCAATCTTCACAACTCGAGACCATGGTTGCGACTCGAGACCTCATCAAGCACTCGAGATCTCATAAAACACAGTAGTCGAGACCATGATTACGACTCGAGACACTGAGGTTGCGACTCGAGACCATTAATGAGTCGAGACCTCATAATGTTGTAAGATGAGCTGAGACTTGACTCGAGACCTCACTCGAGACCTCATAATTGAGTCGAGATCTCACTCGAAACCTCATTATTTTATGCTGTTTAATGTGAACTAAAATTTAGCTCAGTTGAGACGCGCTAACAGGTGGTTTGCTATTAAATGATTGGTTTTGTAAATATTTAGTAAATTAATAAGGATCAAATAATGTTTTTACAAAACCAAAATGGCTTCACTTGAATGAGCTTCTGATGTATCATTTCTGGCCAAAGCTGATTTGATACATCTACTTATCATCCAAGTATTACGAAAGCTATGTTAAGTGTGCATCATAAACATGAATGTCTTAATATCTGGCCAAAGCTGATTTAATTCCTTCATAGATGGCATACTTAACAAGTGCATAACTAAAGTGATTGTCTCAATTTCTGGCCAAAGTTGATTTGTTGCAACCACTTTGCACACATGCTTAAATGATTACACTTCTGGCCAAAGTTGATTTGTCTTCGTTTAAGTAGAACTTTAAATAAGTCTATTATTTTGATGTTAGTAATAGAAATATCACAACCTCTTCACATAATGATCCTTAGATTAATGATCCTTTATTTTTATTTTATGATCATTTCGTCTGCTTTATTTCTTAGTACCCATAATTTTACTCATTATAATTTTCTTCTATAAATCGATATCTCATCCACTCTAATTCTTAAGCCTAAATGTTTTGCTTTATTTAAAGTTTCTATAAGAATTAGCTCTTAAATTAAATCATTGATTATCTCTTAAGACACGATAATCCTACTGCTCTCTTCTGGTAAAGGTACTACAGAAGATAATTAGAGCATGATGAATAGGACAAAACGAACATGATGTCTCTTATGATAATCAAGAACTCTCTAACATAAGTGCTGTCACTAAAAGGTTATTCCAGATTAAGTTTTTCCTAAGACTAACCTATAATTGTGGAATAATCACGAGAACTACTAAGATGCATGCCTTCATTTAAATTCTAAACTATAAAGTTAAGTGGTATATGTGAATGCATTATAATGTACAATACCATGACCCATAAAGTTAAGGGCTTACGAATGGAAATAAGTACAATTTTCCAGTACATAACATACTTAGATTTTCACTTGTACAATTTGATGCCTTATAAATCAACTATAACACTCAAAAGTACCAAAGTATAATGAGTGTGTTGATAAGCAACATATGTACAAAGAAATAAATATTAGAAACTGAAAAATAAGTTGCTACTCACCTTACAACCACTTAAAACTTTAAAAGAGGATTGTTCTAAGGCCCATAGACAAATTACAAGTAAAAAATTCCAACTCTAAGGTTCTTTAAGGGAAAATCTCACTGCATAATTATGCCATTATACTAGGCATAAGCAACGAGACTATCTATTATTCAGAAGAACTGTTGGATAAGTTAATTAGGTAGTCACTTCCTAATGATATCTAAGTCTGCTAATTTTTTAAATATTCCTATTAACACATGATTAGTTGACTCTAGTTCTAAACGTTTCCTTACCAGAAGTCAAACAAATAATTAACATGAGAGTTAGTGACAAAATTAAATGTTAAGGCTATAAGAACCATAATAAGCAGTCTTCTAACAAAGCTTTTCGATACCTTACATATTCTGAAAATTAGTCAGAATATAGTATCATAATTAAGCAAAGTTATGAACGTTGTGAGGTTTGCATAGTCAACATAAAGTCACACTTACCTTAAACTCTCATCTTATTTGTTCTAAATATCTGGATTAAAACATTACTAATATCGAACTAGATGATACCTTACACTTTCACAACTTTTGTCATCATGCAAATGAGAATTTGACAAAAGGAAAATGAGACTTGTAAATTTCATCCATTATAACCAAAATTCATGAGAAATCATGACATGGTTAATAAGGATGATTATTCAACTAATCTCATTCTAAGTGTTTTTAAATCATGACGTTAAAGCCCTAAAATATGACTTGGCTTATGGAATAAGTATGGGTCCATCATAAGTCATTCATTGACATTCGTGGAACTTATTCAAAATGGAATATTCAGACATAATTCATTTATCATTTAAAAGACTATCAATTTGTATCTAAATTTTGTCGCATATGGCTGACGGTCTTAAAAGAAATCTATTCATATATATATATATATATATATATATATATATATATATATATATATATATATAGGATTAGGTTCAAACGTGAACAAATTTTCTAGCGTGAACCGCGTGAACTGATCTGAACCATTGATTTCATATCCATTTGACAAGGGCAAGATTGTAACTTTGCATAAAATCTTAAAATGGTTATGAATTTAAAATCTTATTAAAATGGTTATTAATTTATGTAACTTTTCATATACATTAATTTCATACGTGAACTGCAATATCAGTTTCATAAAATGGTTATTAATTTAAAATCTTAACATATTTTTTTTTTAATTTTCTAGATTATTTTTCATGATCTCTTCAACAAATATCCACATTTTGTTGATAATTGATCCACAATTCACGTACTTATCAAGTTTTCTACCCCAGAACATTGGTCTATCGGAGATTAATAAACGACCGTCGTTCATCACGTCACCCTCTTCATCTCGCCGGACATCTCATCTCGCCGGACATCTCGACGGACTTCTATATCGTTGTCGTCGCCGTCACCTGCCAGACATCGGAAGATAAGTTGGACTGATATTCCGGGGATCATCGTAGCCCATGTTGTTTAACTAAATGGTTATTCAGTTTGCGAAATTCTTTCACTTACAACTTCAATATTGATTTAGAACTTGATTTTTATGTTTTTGTAATTAAATTGGTGTGTTTGTCTACATTGAAACATAGTTGAATTATTTCCGGCAGGTGATACCGTAATTCATTCATGGCCGACCCAGAAATCGACAATCATAATTCTAACCAAAACGTTGGCGATAATGTCTACGTTACAACAATGGATCGTCCAGGTAGTGTAATCGTATGACCGTTGATTTCCATAGATTTAAACGAACATGTAAGAGTTTCATTATTTTTTGGTCATTTCGGCAATATTAGAATTATAGTTTACTCATTTTTTCGTTGAATTAGAGTTTTCAGTCCTCTTTTTTATTGGGTATAATATTTAGCTCTGTCATACACATGTGTACTGCTGTGTTCTATACACTCCAACGCGATAGTACACATGTGTATAATATACGGTGGTTACATGTAAACAGCATAATCTTAGTTAATGAACCTTTAAAGACCCGCATCATTGTTTGTCCTTGTTATTTTGAATGATTCTTTTTGTATTGTAATTGTGCAGAGTCGGTTGCTAGTAACGTTTACGAAACTCCAAATGGGCCCAAAGGAAATAGCAAAAAAGAAATTCAAAAAACATAGGAGGAAATGTAATTTTGTGGCAAACATGTGAGGAAGCATGATAAAAGGATTTTTCCACTTAAAAAAGGTAAACCAACGAAGGATGATTCGTCTACAGAAGAAGATGATGAGGAAGAAGAGGATGAGCAGTATGTGTATGACGAAGGAAACGAAACCAGTACTGATGGCCATTTAGATGAGAGCGAAGATAACGGTAGTGACATCTAGGAATTTTCTTGGATTTACAAACAATTGAAACAGTTTGGATAGTCTTTTCTTTTTATTGTTTTGTGATTTTCATTTAAGCGTTTAATCATTGCTTTTTTTTCTGGTTGTTTGATGCGACATAATAAGACTTGTTATCACTAACAATTATTATTTTTCTTTTCTTTGACTGCACTTGTATTATGTCTTAAACAAAGTCAATATAGACATAAATAACATTTATCTCTATTGAAAAAATCTGGAAAAAAAAAATCCGCACACATGTGCACTTTTCTGCTAAATATTATACACATAAACAACATTCCTCTCTATAGAACACAGCAGTACACATGTGTACGGCGGAGCTAAATATTATACACAATAAAAAAGAGGACTGAAAACTCTAATTCAACGAAAAAAATGAGTACCTATAATTCTAATTTGCTGAAACGACCAAAAACAACGAAAATCTTACATGTTTGTTTAAATCTATGGAAATCAACGGTCATACGAATACACTACCTGGACAATCCATTGTTGTAACGTAGACATTATCGCCTATGTTTGTAAACAGGTGTACTTGTATATTTACATAACAAGTACTCATGTGCACTTACTTTACTACGTTATAACTCTGCTCATTTTTTATTGTAAAAACGCTTAATTAGATTTAGTTCACATAACCCATAATGTGTACACTAACAACCTGTCAAGTAGTCTGACATACAAAAAAACCAAACATATATAAAATAATCAAAATACCAAACCTGTCAAGTTTCACTTTTTCAAAAAATATCAAAATACCAAACTGTCAAATGATTCTAGTTTGCCAATCACCACATGTTTATTAATCAAATACATACGAAAAACTCAAACCATCGCCTGGTCATGTTCAGTTGCTTCAGCCAATACGCGATAACGGTGCTTGTTAACCTTTGAAGTTACTAGCTTTATTGCGTACTTCTTCCTCAAACGTGTCAAGCACGCCTTCTTGGCCACATGCCCAAGTGGGAAGCCACTATCCCACTTAACGGTTGTTACCCCAAACCACGTTTCCCATTCCATAAGATATCCTCGGCCTGAACGCACAAATAACAACCAATGTATATTTGAATAATTGGCCACGAACAATTTAACATAGTATTCACAATTATAATACACAGTTTAACTTACAAAACAATTTGCATGGCCGAACAGTCGCGGCTTTGTTCCTTTTACTTTATCAGCATGCCCGAATATATTGCATCCACTTGTTCGCTCCTTTTCCTCATAGTTTAGCATTGATACAAAGCTATTTATCACTCCATCGTTAATCCACTTGCTTGGTTGTAAATCCATCATTTGAAAATGGTACAACCCAACGCCACTCTCAGTTTTAAACACCAATTTCCTGCAAAAATGTCATAATAAATTAATAATGTTTTCAATTAACCGAATGTCGGCCAATTACACTAGCATACGAGTACACCTGTGTACCAATCAGACACAAAGGACAACTAGCCTTGTGTGTCCAAAAAAAACTATCGCATTTTTTAACCAAAAAAAAAAAATCCGACTACACATATGCGGTTCTCGAACCCAGACCCATCAGTAAATATGTGTACATCGCATACTATGGTCATTTTTCAAATTCGAACACATGCTCATGTTCACAAAAAGTATGACATATGTCGAGTACACATGTATATTGTCTTGTTGTAGTGATTTGAACACAGCAGTACACATGTGCAACTATATGGGTATACACATGTGTACACCGTGTAAACAGACCTATTATTCAAATAACGCACTCAAACTAAAACGTGTACTGCACATAACATTTGTAGTACTACATGTGTGTGTTTCGGGGAATAGAGCACGTACACACGTGTAAATATATAATCAGTCTTGTTATCGAATATCAATCATTTTTCGGAAAAGAATATGATCCTTATGCATTTGTGTTGGCAACTTCGTTCAGTTCCGTTTCAAGCCCAACTTTTTTCCCTGTCTTTTTCTTTGGGCGACCAATACACATGTGTACTTAAACCACATAATCATATATAACTCAACATACTGACGCCCTAACATATTAAAATCATGGCACAACCCTTCATTGTGTTTAACCAAACTTTTTATTCTACAAAATTAACAAACAAAACAAATCTAAAACTATTTTAACACTACATACACTGGTGTACATCACGAATTAACAAAATTATCAACAGAATTGCCAAAACCGTACACAGGTGTACTATGAATCTGAATCGATTGAAGAACATACTTACAATTCAATAAAAAAAACAGAACAACATCACAACATTCAAGCACTGAACAGCGATTAACTAGTTCAACGTAATCATACTCCGATTCGATTGACTCCTACTTAAAATCATACCATTGTAACTAAGATTTGTAAATAAACAACTTTCATAACACAACATTCAAGCCCTAATTCCGATTTGCGATCTTACTTCATTAACAAACTAAAAAGAACATGCAGGTAGTTTCGATAACATATAAGGATTAAGATTTTCAAATGTGTACCTTTGATTGTTGAAGAAGTACCAGATTTATCCTCTGTCGTCATCGATGAAGAATGGAGAAAATGGGGTGTTTTCTTCCTCTGCCGTCGCCGTAGAAGAATGGAGCAAAGGGGATTTTTTTTATTTGATTAAAATGGATATCTAAACAAGTAATAAACAAATAATTAGATTATTACGGGATTTCATCTAATATTATGGAAATAATTTTGTTTCCTGATTTTAAATAAGCAATTAACATAATTACACTTTTACCCTTTTAATTTAAAAAAACAATAAAAGATAACATATTAATTACAATCATGCCACCCCATCAACAAATCAAGATCCTATTAATCGACGGTCAAGATCTGTTCACGCAGTTCACTCTTGGGAGGTTGTTCACGCTGGAACCCTACCCTATATATATATATATATACACTTAATAAGATTTATATTAAATACGTCCTTAAGTTTCTAATGATATTTGGACATTAAGGAAATCCAATAAAGTCTAACGTATATATGATAAGTTCCCACGTCACGTAGCTCATTGAAACTTCTCTTGTAGCATTTCTAGAGATATCAAAGATCGGTGGGAGCATTAAGTGTCTTAATAATAACTTGCAATAGTTGCAAGAGGTGGTGAGTGAAAACTTTATATTACTTTAATTTACACCTCTTGTACAAGACACCGCTCCATCACGACACTGTTTCATCAATACTTGTCTCCTTAAAATCTAATGCTACTCTTACAAAAGTTTCATTGTTGCTTAATTGTGGACACACTTAGATTTCTTACCTAAACTAACATAATCCTCAACAAGAGAAACTACAACGATTGACGTCATTAACTTGTTTCTCTATTAGAATTTGTTGGTCGTTAAATATTGACCCTTAGCATGCTGAGTTCCTAAAGATTTCTAAGGTCAGTGGGAGCAGTCAAAGTTCTTATCATGACTTGCAAGGAATACAAGAGGCGGGGGGGGGGGGGGGGAGAGTGTCATTAAATTTCACTCCGAATTTAACTCCGATTACACCTCTTGTACACCATAATGCACCAACTCTTACAAACTCAGAATCCTAAAAATGATAGCAACCTAACGAAGAGCTAATCCATAAAACTGAAACTTCTAATAAACCCAATAATCAACTCAGGAGGTCATCTAGGTTTAAAAGCCTACTAACTTTGATGATTACATAACCTCCCTAATTGAAGTTGAAATGGATTTTGGAAAAGTTTACTGATCCTATCTCTCATAATTAAGCCATTAGCGTCAATCAATCTTAAATCTTCTAAATGGAATAAAATTGTTTTCTAGTAAAACTGATTTTATGTGTTCTTATAACGTTTGGGATTTGATTGAATTACCTAAGAGTGTTCATAACTAAACCAAATCCTAATATAAACGTTAAGACACAAAGAAGCATGATTGATTGTCAAAGGTTACACTCAGGAAGAGATAAATTATCAAAGAGTCTTTCTTACCTATCTTACAGAAGATTTCTTTGAGGATCATCCCTAACAAATGGCTGACACATTTACATGTTCATTAGATAACAACCTAAAGTTTCAAACTGAATGTTAAAGAACACTTTATTTGTAAGCCAATAATATCCATGTATGGGTTAATGCAAACATCATAATGTGATGAAAAGCTAACGTAATTATTTTCATCAAGAATCAAGTGGATTAATGTACGTACCTCAAAATGAGTGGGAGCAACTAAGATAAACTTGTCAATATAGATGATATTCTTTTGACAAGTATATGTTACATAAGTCAAAGCATTGTTAACACAAACTTTGATATAATAAATCTCGGAGATATCTCTTACGTGATTAATATCATAACATACTGAGATAGACCCAATGGGATATTAGTTTCGTTCCATAAGTTTAACATTAAATGAGTCCTTACATGTGTAACAAACAATACTGCTCTCCTTTAGAGGATAATAGGATAAATGAGATTGTTTATTTACGCTTCATTAATTAGAAGCCATATGTAAGTTCAAGTCTATACTCGTTTAGATATTACTCACATTGCAACACACTAGATATGTCTAGATTAATGTGAAGCATTTAACAGAGTATTACAATATCTTTAAAAGAAACGAGAGGCTACAATTTAAAGAAGAAGTGAGAATTAAAACCGGTTTATTACTTTAACTTTGAAATATTCAAAGATGATAAAATGTAATTTCGGGTATATCCTTATGTCAGCAGACAAATCCATCTTATGGAGGAGTCATAATAAACTGATACTAACAACCTAAGTTATAACGACATAATATAGTCACTAAATGTTGTTGGAAATTTATCAGTGGACTCATAAGTTTATTAACTCCATATAATTAATGTTTTGAAGACTTAGTGTGATAAAGTCAGCTACCATAACTCCTTGAACAGTAACAGTTCAAGAGGTGCTGCATTAAGTTTCGATACGCAATTAATTATTCGTTTATGAACAAATTGAGGAAACTAAGTTTTGTATCGAATACATTAATGATATGCTTAAGGATCCTATAACTGAAGGGCTATTACCCATAAGTCTTATTAAGAGAGCTCATAGACGGGTATTAATTAATGGCCGTGCGAAATTGCATATCGTACTATGAATGACTAAGTATTAGTTAATTTTCCTCATCATTTGATTTTGTATGTCTCTAAGAATATGTCAAGCTAGCATAATGGCATATAGACAAATATAGTTACAAATCAAACAAAGGGCTTATGCGTATTTTGATCATAACGATTAGGTTTTAAATTAAGGCTATAGTATGACTAATGGGGGTCCTGAGTCGCATAATGATTCAACGGCTGTATTTCTCTGCTATAGTACTTGTTTAAGGCTAAAATGAGTGTTAACTCCTGATCAGACTTATCTAATACTCATAGTAAATGATTACTCGGCTAAGTGGGAGAATGTAAGATTAAATATATTATGGTATAATATTTAATCTAGTAGCCATTATAATCATTTATATTATATGGATCAAAATATATAACAACCTATTAAATAATTAGTTGGTAATTGTTGATGGACCTAATTACCCTTATTAACTAATTAGGGTTTCCTCCTGGGTGCATATATCAGGAGAATAATGTGGAGGTTAAAGGGTGAGATAATTATACAAACCCTAATAACACATAACATCAATATCGCCTCCCTCTCCATTACCGATTCCCATTTATCGGTTTTCTTCATCACCATTATTAGATTGCACCCTAAGGAGGAACCAGATCAAGCTGACAATCATGTCAAACTCTGTTGCTGCGTCTCCATCTGGATTCTCTGCTGGCCTGTACTGATGCAATCAAAGGTATGTTTTCATGTTTTCCATTATGTCTAAACAGAACTGATCAACATGAGCAAGCTTGGTGTAGTGTATATTCCAAAATATAGAAGAAAATGGGGATGATAATGGCTTGGAACGGTTACATGCTTCCTCCCCAAACGGAAATTGCTCCTTCACGTCGCTTTGTGGGTTGCCGGAAACTCTGTTTTGACGGAATTTCGTCGGTCTGTACTTCCTCCGGCACACATCACGAGGATACCTCCGTTTCACATCGTCATCGCGTTTTCATCAACACGTAACAACCATATACGTACTCCTTAATTACTTACAATTGCTATTTGATGATTGAATTCTTACTGTTATGATTGTTATTCTGATTGAACTTATAGAGGATGAGATTAGGATTGTTATTATCTTAAATATATTTGAAGTATAATAGTAAAATTACAAAGTTACCCTTATGTGCAAGTCATATGTCATATTTAACTGAAAAAATTAACTTAGTTAGTGCTAAAGGACGTAGGGTGTAATGAGTTTTACAAAAAAAATTGACTGTGACTGTAATTATTGAAGTTAAAGGCTACTTGTTGCAATCTGGTACAAATATAAAGGACGAAAAGTGTAATTTACCCAAAATGCATAGATAAAGTATAAGGATAAGGAATGGGATGGAGTGGTGTTTTTATATAATTTTCTTATAATAAATATAAAGAATGGGTCCGAATGCTCTTATATATTTAAAAAGACCAAGAAGTACTAGTCACTAATTTAGTTAACCCTTAGAAAAGAGTGAGAAGATGTCTAAATATTTCCAAAGACAACGCATGCACCGAACCACATTTTGTCTCGGTCTTTTTCTATGTGTTTGCTTTACTAAATGTTTCAAGTTTTTTAGTTTACGTATCGAAAAAGTGTATTAAAGTATTAATACACTCATTTCATCTACCTTATAATCAAGGGTCATACCTATTTATTCTGTCCACCCACTACACATATTGTCTTCATAAACTTTTATACGTTGGACATTCTATTTTTCTGAATAAAAAAAGTCTTTGCAAATTGCAACTTGAATGTGACATGCTTTGTCTGACCTTCCCACTGGAACATCGCGGTAGTTTACTAAAAAAAATCCAAAATTTAGTGGCTTTCAATATACTTAGTATAATATTCTTTACTTGTACACATAATGTTTTTAAGTTATTGCAAATAGGAGGTGATTCATATTTCATAGACATAAATGTTTATTCATTATGTATATAATTAATATATGTAGGGTTAAGTTATTCTACAAAGCCTCCTAACTGTAAGAAGTGTAAGAAAGATTTATATAGTGATAGATGTCTAATAACCTAAAATCTAAACACACTACATCACCACACAAAAACCTAAACACTCACCCAACCACCACCCAAAAACCTAACCAACCTAAAACCTAACCAACCTAAAACCTAAACACCCTACATCACCACCTAAAACCTAAACACCCACCTTACCACCACCCAAAAACCTAACCCCCCCCCCCCCCCCCCCCCTCAGAAAAAGAAAAAAAAAACTTTTTTTTTGGTGGGTGATGGGGGGAGGGTGTTGAGGTTTAGATTTTTTTTTTGTAGTGGGTTTTTTTAGGAGCTTTTGTACCCTTCTTACAATTAGGAGTCTTTGTATTTGATCCTAATCCAATATATGTACGACTTTATATATTTTATGCATATTGATTTGATTATTGAGTACCTCCGTTTGTATGTAAATTGTACTCATTTTTTCCCTTGTATTAACCTAATCTCAAAGGGCAAATTTTTAGAACAGTTATGGTTTTACATAATGTAAGGTTGCAGTAGTGTCTGGTATGTAGTTTTCATATATAATTTTTTAGATATGTACGTTTTCAACCTCCTGGTTTTATAATTTTTTAGGTATATATGTTTTCGACCACCCGGTCGAAAATCTCAAGATTCGCCACTGGAAAACACCATGGGCTACTATGCGACTAAATTATTTAATGAATGAAGGATGTTCCCATTGTTTTTTTTTTATGTATCTGATGGCGACGACTTTTATGTCTGAAAAGTCTAGCCGTTTTTTTGACAACCCATATCATTCATACCATTTTTTATGGTTTAGGAATTGACAATCGGATGGAGTGATACACACGTCTCTTGGCCGTTTTTACAGGTTAGATAGTTATTAGTTTGAATTTGATAAGCTTATGGTTAACTGCACCTAGTATATTGAGTGTGGTTTGTTTGTTTTTTTCTTTAAACGATAAATTGAATCAATAACGGACTACTAGACTATCATTGTGGTTCATCTTCACTAGGCAATAATGTATATACAACAACAATTTAGGAGGAGACCCAATAAATCTAGAGAAAAACACCTTGTGAGAATCGAACCCAGTACCTAATGGTCCCTAAGTCTTATCTCACTCTCAAGAGCCATTAGTCTATAATGCGATGGGTTGGTTTGTTTTTTTTTTCATGTGATATATACTCTATTTGGTGTTTTATTATTTAATAGGTTAGAAACCCGTACATTATAAACCTTGAATAAATAAAATATTTAATTAGTTAGTAAATGAGATTTAATAATTATAAAACCATGTTTTGAGATAAATAATAATAACTAAAATTATGCATGAGTATTTGGAGAATTTCAAAAGAAAAAAAAGGTCACATGGCGTGAATTAGACTAGTTCAAGATAAAGATATATATTCGTTACATAAAGGGTATGTTTGGCATAGAGCTTTTAGCAGGGGCGGACCTATATGTATGTAAGGGGTGGCGTCCGCTACTCCTTGGTCGGAAAAAATTTGGAAAAATTAGTGTAAATTTTGAAAAAAAAATGACGTTTTTTCAATTTCGTTACCGCTTATTTATAAAACGTTACCGCTTGGTCGGAATCCTAGATCCGCCACTGGCTTTTAGGAGCTTTTAAAAGCTTCTAGCTTCAAGTTTTTAAGAAAAAACTCATACACAATAAAAAGTCTTGTTTGGTTGAAGAATCTTGAAGCTTTTGGTTAAACGCTCCTACTAGTAGCGTTTAGAAGGAACCACAAGCTTTTAGGGAAAATGACTATTTTAACCTCTAAAGATAATGAACTTTTTATTGCACAAGCTTTTTAAATTTTTAGTTATGTCCATTTTGATCATTTTATACATTTTATTAAAAGATTCAGCTACTCTGCCAAACACCAAATATATCTAAAAAGCTCCAGCTACTAACTACCAGCTACCAGCTACCAGCTACAAGCTACAAGCTACAGCTACCAGCTAACAGCTTCCAGCCACCAGCTACCAGCTTTCAGCCGTCAGCTACTTTTGCCAAACATAGCCAAAGAGTAATGATGCTACGCTTTCAATGGCGTTTTTAAAGAGTATACATTGTATAGTTTCTCTAAAAAGTGCATTTTTTTTTTCCAAAAGAGTGTTAGTGGAAAAATTATTTACCAAAGGGGTATTGGCCTCTAATAACTCCTACTAAACGTCATTGGCTATTGATAGTCCCACTTTTTTTATTCCCCCTGACAGTCTCACCTTCAACTATTTTTCCTCCACCGGTTCTCAGTTAAAAAAACTTAACGGAGTTAAGGTTTTTTTCCGAATTACAAATTGATGTTTTAGGGCTTTTGATCAGAACGAGGATACGAGTCGAAGGATGTAAAACTTACCTTGAAATTGTGCTCCAAACGGCGAAAACGGTGCTTCATTTCGGGTGTTTAAACTTCCAATTAACAAAAATCAAGTCGTTTGGAGCACCGTTTCGAGGTAAGTTTTACATCAATAAACTCGTATTCTTGTTCTGATCAAAAACCCTAAAACATCAGTTTGTAATTCGGAAAACTTAACTGAGGACCGGTGGAGAAAAAATAGTTGAAAGGTGAGACTGGCAGAGGAAATAAAAAAAGGTGAGACAGCCAATGGCCAAAGACTTCTAGTTGGAATTATTAGAGGCCAATATCGCTTTACCAAAATGGGTGATTTGAAAAATAATTTCCAAAATAAGTGTTTTTCTATATTTCTTTATTTTTAACTAATTTGTTATAATTCTTCTAATTTTATTTAATCAACCTGTCACATTTATATTCTTTTCTTCGATCTAACTCACTACATAGATTTTTTTAACTAACTTATTAATTATTATATTTTTTTATATAATGAAACCCATGTTAAAACAAATTAAGATCGTTGAATTCATTTTATTTTTAAATGCTAATACCTTTCCTCTACTGTTTTAATTTAACTTTTTTGAGGGTGATTTTTCATTTACTATTATCTATGGAGTTGACTACCAATTCAAATGAAAACTCATAAAATAGTGTTTCCTAAAGTTACATAAATTTTATTAACAACCAGTGGGAAAAATATTTACGTAGATTGATGGGTTCATAATTTCACTGGCCAACTCAATACTTTTTTATTACCAACTTATTTATCTATAGTCATGAACAACATTTATTTCATTCAGTTAATGTAAACATGAATGCATATCTCCTTTACGAAAAAAAAACCATGTTTGTTTTCCATTGTTTGTTTGATTAAAGTTAAATAAAAGAACATGAACGTGCTACTTCAGTGATCATTTACATCTCTAAAATTATAGGAGTAAACTTTAACCATGTTTGTTTTCCATTGTTTGTTTGATTAAAGTTAAATAAAAGAACATGAACGTGCTACTTCAGTGATCATTTACATCTCTAAAATTATAGGAGTAAACTTTATATTAGAATGATTTAGCTTACATAAATGTAAAAGGAAATAAAAGAAAAAACGTTAAGAAAAAAGAATTATTTTTTGGGTAGTTAAAAAGTAAATAAAATATAAAGAGTAATTGTTTTGAGAAAAAATAAATTAAAAACATATTAGGTTAATCAAAAAAAAAAGAAAAAAAATTATAATAGATTAGTTAATAATAAAGAAATAAGAAATAACACGCATTTGAATAATTTTTTTTTAAATCACCCATTTTAGTAAATATTTTTTCCACCCTCATCAATTTGAGAAAGAAGGCACTGCAAAACACCTTTTTTAATAATTATTTTTCAAATCACTCATTTTGGTATATAATTTTTCTATCAACACCCTTTTAGAAAAAAAAAAAAAAACACACAAATTTAACATGTTTGTCATGAAGGAGGAGTCAACAATGAGAATCTACACAAAACAAACAATTGCAACGTACACATTGGTGCAATGTACATGCACAAGTAGCTAAAAACGAAAGACCTAGGTCTTTCATTAAATCCAAATGATAATGGGACCATGGCAGAAAGTATAGGTGTAAAAGAAAAAAAATTGATTCAGAAACTGGAACTGTAGGAGGATGTAATGTAATCCCTTGCCTTCACTGTATATTCATCCCAATACATATAACAATGTACAATCTCCTATTCTAGGTAATGAGATAATTACATAATTACAGATCCTAACTTATAGGCTAAGATACCCCACAGTCGAAGCGGGAGGTTTACGGATGCTGAGACTGGATCTGAATTCTTCGAATAAAACGCGAGGAAGGCCTTTGGTGAAGATGTCTATTATCTGATGACGAGAAGAGACATGATGCACACGAATTAAACCACGTTGAACCTGTTCACGAACAAAGTGGATGTCCAATTCAATGTGTTTCGTTCGTTGGTGTTGAACAGGGTTGCCTGACAGATAAACGGCACTGACGTTGTCACAATAGACGAGCGTGGCTTTGTTGGGCGGGTGACGAAGCTCAAGAAGCAGGTTGCGGAGCCAGCATATCTCTGAGACGACATTAGCAACTCCTCGGTATTCGGCCTCAGCACTGGACCGAGAGACAGTTGGTTAACGTTTGGACGACCAAGATGAAGGGTGGGTCCAAAATAAACGCAGTAACCTGAGGTGGATCGACGGGTGTCAGGGCAGCTGTAACACCCCAAAAACGGGTTTGGTAATCAAACCTCGTTAATACTAATGACTTGGTAAAATACCGTTAGTGGTAAAATTTAACCCGGTGAATATTAGGATAAGAAATAAATAATCCTAATATTAACTAAAAGGTGAATAAAAGTTTCTAATGGAGTGAAATTTATAAGAGGCCGAGTAACGAGATTTAAAATAAACTTAGACATAGATTTCCCGAACCCACTAATTTAACTAGGAATGTTTAACCTAGTTAATAGGTGGGGAATATTGTTAGAAATAAGTAGGTTGTGCCCTACTTAATTAACTAACCAAACAAGAGGGACCAAAATGGGGTAACTTGAAAATGGTTTTATTAAACTAATAAAATAACACAACACACACACACACACACACAAGAGTGTGTGGTGCGTGTCTGGATCAAGCTCAGGGGGCTCCCATGGAGCCAAAAACCCTAATTCACATATAATCATCAAATTGAAGGTCAAAATGAAGCTCAAATTCACAACCAAACATGAATAAACGATTACCAAGTCAAGGGGATCGTAAGGTATGTCGAATTTCTACCATTCATGAAGTTGTGAAAATTAGTTAATCTTGCATGATATGATCTATGTATGAATCATAGAAGTTATGGCTGAATTTGGGATGTAAGATTGCTTAGGAACAAACCCTAAGTGAAGATTTAGATTAAATTACTATGATTTAGGTGTTTGGTTGAATCACCACACCTAGCTAAATGGGTTTTATTGTTATGATGAAATTGATGATAAGACTATGTTTAGAATCATCATGCATGATAATGAATGGAAGGTGTTTAATTAAACCATGAAATTAAGTACATGATCATACTTTCATGAAAGGGGTTTAATAAATTATGATGAAACTAGTGATTTTGGTTCATATAAGTAGGTGTTTGGAATCATGATGTCTACTAATTAATATGTAGAACTTGATTATATTTGATGATTGAATGAATGTCTAATGCTATAATGAAACGGGTTTCACTTATAGATGGAATCCGTAGAATTTGCCTAATGAAAGAACGAGTTTTATATAATTAGATGATTTTATGATGTACATAAACTATGTTGATGAATGTAGTTAAATTAGTTGCCTAAAAATAGCTACGACCGAATAGTCGAAGAAATGCTCAAGTGGGTTCGTTGAACTCAATTGTGCATTTCATACATTAAAAAGGGACATTTGACTTTTGAAAAGTCAAACTGACCATTTACAAGGTCGAATGATAATTTTGATAGAAAATACGTGAGGTGGAATAGTCGTGATTAGCAATGACTAAACTAACCATCTTGCGAATTATTATGCTAGTTTGAAGCTTAACAAGCTAGGTGAAGCTTGGTGAGGAAACGGGTCAAACAAATCAAGCATGAAGAGGAACGAGTGGCTTGGATGTGAGGTAAGTGAAACTTACACCTTTTGTAGAATACATATCTAATCTATAAGTTATAAATACAATGGAGATAATATTCGAAATATGGTTTCCGACACGAAATGATTTGGGTCGGAATCAGAAACAAATGTTAGAAACCATAGAAATGGTAAAACGTGGTGGAACGGTAAATTAGTCAAGAAAAGAATAAGATAAAATGAGTTTTTGAACGGCTACTTTATAAGTAAGCCAAAACTAGTAAAAAGAGTAAAAAGGGATCAAATGGTAATATTGATGCCATTTGACAAATAACAACTAATAAGTGTATGCCGAGTCTCATGCTCGCAGGATGAACGGCTCGTGTATTAGCGAAGCTATGAAATAACAAGTAAGTCAAGACAAGGTATTAAAACGGATCAATATGTTGATCCGAGCCAGGTACGCATAATTACGTTGTAGTTAAAAATGCTAGTTTGGTCGAAAAATAGGTGAGAGTCCTTCGTCGTAAAACAAGAACCAAAATTGATTAAAACGCCCTTGTAGGTTAAATTGAACAAACGACCATCAAAGGTTGTTTGGAAACGAATTTCATGATTAGATAGATACTTAGAATAAGTATAGAAGTTGAAAAATGTAATATGTTAGTCATATAGCTCTATTTGAGTGTTGCCGTAAAATAACAATCCGAAGGGTAAAACTCGGAACATATCGATATACACATTAGAATCCAACACACAAAGAGTTGTAGTTGAAGATTACTTGATAAGAAATGTAGGAATAAGATGCTATAAATGAATGAAAGCGATTTCAAGCTTTAAAGTGCTTAAATACCATTAACGGGTCAAAATAAGCATACGAGCGAAAACGGGTTTAAATGGTGTAATAAACCTATGATTAGAACCTAATATAGTAGGTAATATTAATTTGAAGAAGTGTATGAGATATAGGAATCAAATACATACGTTTGTTTGAAAAAATGCATAAATGGGTTAAAATTCGGTAAAAAGGTAACGAGTCGAAGGCTTAGAAGTCTCAAAATTTCTTATGTTGGATGTAGGATTTTAACTCCATAAGATGGAGGATTAAATTACGGACGCGTAGGAAAAAGAATCGGGTAAAACGGATCAATAACGAAGAAGTTATGGCCGTTTCCGTGAAACCGGGTTGAGCTGGGAATGTACAGCAACAGCTGAAGGCACAATCTGTGAAAACAAGGGCCTAGCGTGACGCGACGCCCCTAACTCCGAAAAATTTTTAAATTTTGCAATTTTAACCCCTGTACTTGTTTGGACTTAATATTTGACTATCAAAACTAACTTTTAAGCTGGTTTTGATCATAGGTGACCGCCAAGAGTGCCCGGATGAGGATCAAGCAGCGACGAGCAAGAACCGAACACACAAGATTAAAGCTTCCGCACAGCGTTACGTCATAACTTTTAAATGGCGAGCTTATTTATATTATGTTGAAAACTTTTAAGTTGTAAAATTTTTAAATCACTTGTGTTTTCTAAGGATACTTAATGGTAATTACATGTTATTTGTACGATAAATTTTCAAAATATTAACATGGGTGTTACTAGTTGGTATCAGAGCCTTGGTTTAAGAGATTCAAGTATGGTGGGAAAACTATGCTTGGACTTAAACCTTATGCTCTTAATAAAGATTGGTGTTCGGTTCGAGGCTTGATCGCAAATCCGGTAAGTATATGTATGTTAATAGTTTAGCATGCTAAAGTGTTGTAAACAACACATAGGGCTATCGTGTGATACACGTTACCCCAATTGAAATGATTGATATAGTTGAGGAAAATACGCGCGTTGACGCGTATAGTAGAAAAAGCCTTGTATTATAATACGGGCGATTATTGAAGTTGACGTTACTAACTTTTGTGAATGTTTTAACTGAAGGACACTCGCGTTTGAAGACGACGAGAGTCAAACGAATTATGGATATGATGATGGAACAGTCCGAAGTATGACAAGAGGAGCATGCTCACCGAGGACTAAATCGCGTAACGACCGCGAACAAGGTTAATGGCAAGGAACGCCCGTCGGGGCAAACATTACCAGGTGCACATTTTAAATAATCGCACAAATAACAATATGCAATAAATAAGTAGAAATTGAAAGTTGCATATGTAGATTAAAAACTTGGAAAAACCCGAATAGAAAATGTATTCGGGATATTGTTTCCAAGAGAAACAAATAGAGGCGTTACTTACATAGGGTGTGATGTGAAAACTATAAAAAGGTCATGTGTGTCATGTGTTAATCGCTTACTCTGGCCAAGTAAGTAGTGGCATATGATACCATGAACTTCTTATGGTGGACATGTTTACATCCGATGTAGTAAGGGCGGGGTGAATGGGACTAATTAAAAAGTACCCAAATGAAGCAGATAAGCAAAATAATTGATAACAATGTAAACGCACAACCGAGTGACGGAAGCGTATTACATTAGGATAATGAGCCCGAGCGAAGGGACAAAGAAGCATGTAAAATGATTTAGACAAGTATTGGGAGGGAGTGTACTTACACTCGAACCCAGAAAACGCAAGCATGTAAAATGATTTAGACAAGTATTGGGAGGGAGTGTACTTACACTCGAACCCAGAAAACGCAAGCATGTAAAATGATTTAGACAAGTATTGGGAGGGAGTGTACTTACACTCGAACCCAGAAAACACAAGCATGTAAAATGATTTAGACAAGTATTGGGAGGGAGTGTACTTACACTCGAACCCAGAAAACACAAGCATGTAAAATGATTTAGACAAGTATTGGGAGGGAGTGTACTTACACTCGAACCCAGAAAACGCAAGCATGTAAAATGATTTAGACAAGCATTGGGAGAGAGTGTACTTACACTCGAACCCGGAAAATGCAAATATGTCCCTTAACGGGTCGTTTTTGTAAAACGTCAAACTTAAGGACAAAGTCGGAATATAAAAAATGAAGCGAGGTCTTAATGCATACCGGGAGGGTTGCAATAATAACGACTTCGGTAAAACACCCGGTTGATGGGTAAGAATTAAACACATGCGTAAACCGAGAGACGTGGACGCAGGTTGAAAAAAATCAAAGGACTTGGATTACGAGTTATGACTATAAAATCTCGTATATAGAAATTGTGAGTAAATATGTTCAACTATTCGAAGTCGAATGGGTTGAATAAAGAATAAAGTTGATTGTTTATAAGTGATGGATTTCACATTAATAGGTCAAACAGGCTGAATACAATATAACGCCGAATGGCACAAATGAGCGCTAGCCAGATAAAGGTAGCGTTAAATGCAAGAGAATAACGAGCCCGGTAATGGGATATAACCAAATAAGAATATATGCAAATCAAATAACAGTAAGCATAAGAACAAACTGACGCGTAAATAACGTCAGAAGTCATAAAGTCGGAGGATTAGTACGGAAGTAAACAAATGAAGCCTTAGACTACGGTCAAGGTCAATTGAAGTTCAAGAGCGAAAATAAACGATTCCAAACATAATAAGAGATGCCTTGAAGCTATATATGTATATATACATTTGGATATAGACAAGAATAAAAGATGATCTACGGGATCATCATAACCTACGGGATTAAACACAGTGTTAAGGTCTACGGGACCAAAAAGACCCTCGGGTCATAAAGAAAAGGAAACGAGTCGTTAATGTCTCACCTTAAAAAAGTGAAAAATTTAAAGAAATAGCCTATGAGGCTAAGTGAAAGAACCTACGGGTCAATAATGTAAAGCAAGGGAACTAGTTATGATTCCCCGCGTAAAATGAGAACGGAAAAGAATAAATTTTGGACTGTCAATATCACGGTATGGATAATTGACAAAGGTTAAAGAGAAGACGCTAAACTAAAACTTCGGTTTTGGTAAGAAATAACGTTTCTACAAAAATGAATTATGATAGACGTATAAACGGTAAACATGAAAGATGTCACGACCCCCGACCCGGTTTGTCCCGTTTCAGGAGCCGCGGGACAGAAAATACTGCGGTATTGATTTAATTAAGTTTAACAGCGGAAACAGGATCGTTTAAAGCTAAAAATTTTCCCCGATTATTTTATTTCACAATTCGGGATAAAACCCCGATAATTTACAATAGTATGATTTTTCTAGGAAATCGTTATGTTACAAAACTTATTTCTTTATTTTATAATGAGCCACTATTTTAAGCTTGAGATGCTCCCCAGCACTTTTCCTGAATTACAACAGATCACCTGAAACATGTTTGAAAAAGGTTTTGTCAGCGGGAAATACTGAGTGAATCATTCTATTTACTAAAATGACACATTTGTTATAATTTACAGTATTAAGAGCGATTACAATGTTTCTATTATCAAACCAACTACCCACGGTACTTGTCACTCGACCGAATCTGTGACTATGGTCATATCCCCCATTGGCTGCCCCAATGGTGATGATTATCAAGTAATGTATACAAAACCCCACATACCGGCTGTAACTTGGTGATTACAAAGACTTAATCCCCGTAATTATAACTTTAAAAATAAACATGATTTTGTAAATAGATTTGATAAAAAGAAAGAATGACTCACATTGCTGATTTAATATGGTCAGAGTCTAATCTATGATTTAGCCTTGTTAACCTAATTTAAATAACAATGTACACAAAACTGGGTTAGTAATCAATCCAGCAATTACGATAATTTACGAGATCAAATTCACAATAAATGACAAAATGCAATACTTCATCCATCGAATTAACGATGATCCGTTGAATTAACAACGAACGACAAAGTATAATACTTTACCCATCGAATTAACGATGATCCGTCAAATTAATGACGAACGATAAAGTATAACCCTAATGTGGGCGGCACTTAAACATTCATTGGATATCTTGATCGTCAGATAAATGAATCGTAGCAGCGATTGTGCTAATACCCTGTTTTGTAGCAGAATTTCGATACCCGGGGTGTAATTTCGGAATAACAGTTCGTAATACAGTGTGTGAATGGAATTCTTTCGACGTAAAATGTTCAGAATTCGAATGCCACAGCCTGCTATTTATAGGTGAAATTTTACTAGCTTACGAACCGTAAGCTTATCAATGTTGCGGTCCGTATGACTGCTTACGGACCGTAAGGTTGATAGTGTTGCGGTCCGTAAGGAATCAAAATAGGCTATAGGGTAGCCACGACTGGGACTAGCTTAGCTGAGTTGACATACTTGAATTTCAGTTACTTGACAACGAATTAAGTGGATAATCGTCCACTAGGGTTTATCCCCCTTTGAGTTTTTGGGGCCCTAATCCTGATTCTGAAAATTATGAAAATTTCAGGTTTTGTTCAGAATCACTTGGGTCTCTCAATTAGGGTTTCCTTTTGGACTAATTAATATCATAATTATGACTTTTGATGAGAGTTGTTACATTCTCCCCACCTTAAGAAAAATCTCGTCCTCGAGATTTACTGGAATAAGTGTGGATACTTTTTCTTCATTTCTGATTCCAGTTCCCAAGTGTATTCAGCTCCCCTCTTTGAGTCCCACTTTACTTTGACTAAAACTAGTCGTTTGTGTTTGAGAAACTTGATCTTTCGATCCTCAATTTGAAGAGGTTTCTCAACAAATTTCAACTTTTCGTTTACTTCTATATCTCGAAGAGGTACTACCAGTGATTCTTCTGATAAGCATTTCTTGAGATTGGATACATGAAATACATTATGTACTCCAGCCAATTCTTCTGGTAGTTGTAAACGATAAGCTACTGGTCCTATACGTTGGATCACTGGAAATGGTCCTACGTATCTTGGACTTAGCTTTCCTTTCTTTCCAAATCTGACTACTCCTTTCCAAGGAGAAACTTTCAATAGTACTCTGTCTCCAACTTGAAATTCTAGTGGCTTGCTTCTATTGTCTGCATAACTCTTCTGGCGATCTCTAGCCGTCTTCAATCTTTCCTTGATTTGAGTAATCTTATCAGTTGTTTCTTGTACTATTTCAGGACCTGATAATTGACTTTCTCCTATTTCTGCCCAACAAACTGGAGTTCTGCACTTTCTTCCATATAATGCTTCAAATGGAGCAGTATCAATGCTTGAGTGATAACTATTGTTATAGGAGAATTCAATTAATGGTAAGTGATCATCCCAACTTCCACCAAAGTCTATCACACATGCTCGGAGCATGTCTTCTAGAGTTTGGATCGTTCTTTCACTTTGTCCATCTGTTTGTGGATGATATGCAGTGCTCAAATTTAGTCGAGTTCCCATAGCTTGCTGGAAACTTTTCCAGAAATGGGAAGTAAAACGACTATCTCTATCCGAAACAATGGAGAGTGGAACTCCATGTAAGGATACAACTTCATCTACATACAATTTAGCCAGTCTCTCCATGCTAAAGGTTTATTTCATAGGTAGAAAGTGAGCTGATTTGGTTAATCGATCCACAATTACCCAAATCGCATCATTACCTTTTCTGGTTTTGGGTAACTTAGTAACAAAATCCATTGTTATAAGTTCCCATTTCCATACTGGCATCTCTAACTGTTGTAGTAGTCCTGAAGGTCTCTGATGTTCTGCCTTAACTTGTGAACAAGTAAGACATTTAGAAACATAGCTGGCTATGTCCCTTTTCATTCCTATCCACCAGAAGTTTTTCCTTAAATCTTGGTACATCTTATTGTTTCCTGGGTGCATAGTGTATCTAGATTTATGAGCTTCTTCTAAAATCTTAGGTCTTAAGTCTCCCTGCTTAGGTACCCAAATTCTATTTTTATGGAATCTCCAAATTCCATCTGCTCCTTGTTCTAATTCCTTTATTCGTCCTTTCATTCCTTCAGCATCATCCTTGATTGCTGTAGTTTGAACATTCTTCAATTGTTCCATTAAATCTATTTGTAGATTTAATCTGAGAGCACAAACTCGTCGTTGTTTCTCATAATACTTACGACTTAAGGCATCTGCAACCACATTCGCCTTTCCTTCGTGATACTGAATATCACAGTCGTAGTCGCTTAAGATTTCCATCCATCTCCTTTGCCTCATGTTTAACTCTTTTTGCCCAAAGATATATCTTAAACTCTTATGATCTGTATAGATAGTAAACTTACTTCCGTACAGATAATGTCTCCAAATCTTAAGGGCAAAAATTACGGCTCCTAATTCTAAATCATGAGTCGTATAGTTTTCTTCGTGCTTTTTCAACTGCCTTGATGCATACGCAATTACCTTCTTGCGTTGCATAAGCACACATCCAAATCCTAATTTTGAAGCATCACAATATACTTCAAAATCTTCAGTTCCTTCTGGTAAGGCTAAGATTGGTGCATGGGTTAATTTCTGTTTTAAAATCCTAAAAGCTTCTTCCTGTTTAGGTCCCCATTCAAACTTAGTGGCTTTACAGGTTAACTTAGTTAATGGTACGGCTATCTTGGAAAAATCCTTAATAAACCGTCTATAATACCCAGCTAAACCTATAAAACTTCTAATTTCCATTGCTGTTTGTGGAACCTTCCACTTGGTAATTGCCTCTATCTTAGCAGGATCTACGTGAATACCTTCATGATTCACCATGTGTCCTAAAAATTGCACTTCCTTTAGCCAAAATTCGCATTTCGAGAATTTGGCGTACAACTTTTCTTTTCTTAACAAAGTTAAGAGTGCATGAAGATGTTCACAATGCTCTGTCTGAATTTTGGAATAAATAAGTATATCGTCTATAAAAACAATTACAAATTTATCCAAGTACGGTTTACAGATCCTATTCATCATGTCCATAAATGCTGCAGGTGCATTCGTTAACCCGAAGGGCATAACTGTAAACTCGTAATGACCATACCTAGTTCTGAAAGCAGTTTTAGGTATGTCTTCTTCTTGTACCTTCACTTGATGATATCCAGAGCGTAAATCTATCTTAGAAAAATATCTAGCCCCCTGAAGTTGATCAAAAAGATCATCAATCCTAGGTAATGGATATCGATTCTTAATTATAACCTTATTCAATTCCCTATAATCGATACACATTCTCATTGAACCATCCTTTTCTTTACAAACAACACTGGCGCTCCCCAAGGGGATGAGCTAGGTTGTATGAATCCTTTACTTAGTAATTTATCTAATTGCTTTTTCAATTCTAACATTTCTGTGGGTGCTAACCGATAAGGTGCCTTAGCTATCGGTGTAGTTCCTGGAATTAGATGAATCCTAAATTCTACTTCCCTATCTGGAGGTAATCCTGGTAAATCTTCTGGAAATATATCAGAGTATTCTGATACTACTGGTATTTCCTTAAGATATTTTCCCTTAGTGCTAATGATTACTGAAATCATATACACTATTCCTTGTTTTCGTTCATAATTAGCAACTTTCATTACTGATATGAACTTCATGGGCTTACGTGGTTTATCTCCTGTAATTCTAATCATTTCTCCGGTAGGTGATTGAATTTCTATGGAATTCTGATCACAAAGGATTCTAGCATGGTTGGCTACTAACCAATCCATTCCTAATACAACATCAAATTCAGCTAAATTCATCGGCAATAGTTTTGCAGAGAATTTATGTCCTAAAAGTTCTATGTTTCCTTCTTGCAACACTTTATCTATTTTAACTGGATTTCCGTCTGCTGTTTCAACTGTAAAAATCTGCCTAATATTGGTTAAAGGTAAACTAAGAGCTTGACAGAATGAAGTATTTATAAAACTTTGGTTTGCACCAGAGTCAAATAATACTTTTGCATACACGTTGTGAACTAAGAACGTACCCGCTATCACATCTGGAATAAGTTCTGCTTCTTGAGTGGTCAGCTGAAATGCCCTGGCATTCTTCTTAGTAGTTCCTTCGGTCGTCTTGGGTTTGTTATCTACTGGTTTGACCAATTTAGGACATTCTGTTTTATAATGCCCCGCTTCTCTACAATTAAAACAGATTACTGTTTTCTTTTTGCAGTTCTCTTCACGATGTCCTACAGCTTTGCAAAAATTGCAAATGATATCGCATCTTCCATAATGTTTCTTTTTGCATTTCCTGCAGAATGACGGAGCTGGAGATTGCCCTGTTCCTTTTCTCTTGAAGCTGTTATTATTACCCACACGAAATCCTTGGGTAATTTTCTGAGCTAGTGCCTTCTTCCTATCTTCATCTCTTGTGCGTACCAATTCATCGGTCAGAGTGTTGGCTAATTCTACCGCATCATCAATAGTGCGAGGTCTCGCAGCTTTAACAATATTGCGGATTTCGCTAATTAGCCCCCAAATATAGCGAGAAATAAGTACCGGTTCTGGCGAAGCCAGGGTTGGTACCACTCTTGCATATTCAAAGAATGTCGAGGTATAACCACGACAATCCACACTCATCATCCGATGATTTAGAAACTTATTCGCCATGTGTTCCTTCTCATACTCAGGACAGAATTTTCTTTCCACCAAACCTTTAAATTCTTCCCAAGTCATAGCATAAGCTATTATTCTTCCTTTTGATTGTAACACAGTGTTCCACCACTCGAGTGCTCCTTCTTTGAACAGATTGGATGAATACATGACCTGATCATCTTTACCACATTTACTTATTGCAATGACTGCTTCGGTTTTCTCTAACCAACGCAGTGATGCAGTTGCTCCTTCATTGCCTGCAAATTCAGTGGGTTTACAAGCAAGGAATTCTTTGAAAGTGCAACCAGGCGTTGCAGTTTTCATTTTCTTGGGTAATGGAGCTTGATGTGGTTCCTTATTATGGTTAACATGATTATTGCCTCCATTTACACTATTACTGAAGTTATCTTCAGTAATCTGTTTACTAGGGACAATTTGTTGCGGTTCGGGTGGATTCTTTATAGCAGCGACGAATGCTGGAATAGCATTAGCTATCCCTTGAGCAACAATGTTTTCGATATCTTGCCGAGTCATATATTGATCTCTTGAATGTTGTTCAGAATGATTAACTTCATTAATAGGTTCATTACCACTGTTTGCCATCTGATATATATAAATTTTATTAGTAACTGATAAATAATAATTATATACAAACAATCAGAAAATTATATATAATACAGATATAGTCAAAACAATCGATTTCTCGATTTCATTTATATATGTATTATAATATGCATCATTACTCACAGATATCATACAGAGTTTTATTGGTTATTTACAGACTAACTTCACTAGTACTATTATACAACTATCATTTTATCATCGTACTATCTCTCGTCACTAGCTGTTTTAAAAACGCATTTCCCTCTCATCGTACTTCCAAGCAATCTGTCCCCCTATTTCCCTGATTCTAGTTCCAGCATCGAACAATTCTTCGCCAAAGTGGCGAAGTTCAGCCATGTTTTCATTACTCATGGGTGGATTAGGTAATGGTTCTGGATCGAATTGTGGAAGAAAAGAGTAAGGATCGTTGACAATGTTTTGAAATTGCCAATCGTTCGTCCACCATTCGTCCATTCCTATGGGTTGGGAGTGAACTATTGGGTCTGGAATTGCTGGTTCCCAATTCATAGGGAGTTGGTTTCCAAGAGGATAATTAAAAATATTATTATTATTATTATTATTATTATTATTATTATTATTGACAGGCTGAATGGTTTCACAGCTTGCCAATAGGAAATCTATCTCATCTTGAAAAGTTCTTTCCTGGGTTGGATTGGAACTCTCTCCGATTTCTCTCTGAGCTGGTATAGACCCTTGCCCAACTTCCATTACTACTTCTTTAGTAATTTCCTCCATCTGTATTTCTATCTCCTTATCCTCCTCTTTGTCTCCAGTTTCCATTTCTTGTTGTTTAGAACTCTCTCCGGCTATAATTTCTTTTCCCTTTTTCAAAGGATTGTTTATTTTGGGCAGTTTTTTAGCTGGCTTCTTCTTACGTATTTTTCTCCATCCTACATAAGTTCTTTTCTTTTGTTTTGGCTTGCTCAAAGGTGGAACCTTGAATTCTACTGGTTGTTCAACATCGGGATAGTAGCTAGTATATTCTTTGGAAGCTTCGATCGTTACGGGGTAAAGATTAAGGTTCTGAAAAGCTTCGGATATCCCACTCATGCTGATGTAGCATATATGCAAAATGCATAAAATACTAAGTTAAAATTTACAAATAACTTTGTAATTTATTACATACTGTGTACTAGTTGTTTACAAAGATAACTGAAAAACACACTTAGGTTTCAAATTTTATTTATCACACAGAGTTTCTAGATTGTGAGGGTAGGGTGCTAAACTTTAAAGATTTATATTTTCTGCTACTGTGGCTAGCATATATAAATTTGCCCATTTCTCATCTAGTTTATCTTCCCAAGGTGATTTATCAATTAATTCCTGAGTTTCCCGTTTAATCCTCTTTTCTCGGATTTTCTCTTTACTTTTCTTAATAATCATTTCCCTCCTTCGAGGAGAAAGTGATTCCTCGTATTGTGCCTTTCGCACGAATATTCCTTCTTCAGGAATTTCAGTCTGATTCGAGGATTTAGTTCGGGATGAACTTCCCTTTTCACTGGATGATCTATCTAATTTAAGATAGATACTTGACAGCTTTTTCTTACCCATACTGTAACTAACAAATAATCAACTAATCAGTTAATAATACAAATAATCACATAATAGTAATCAGGAAAAATTAAGTATTTCTAAATACTTAATTAGCTTAACCCAGTGGCTCTGATACCACCTTTTTCTGTCACGACCCCCGACCCGGTTTGTCCCGTTTCAGGAGCCGCGGGACAGAAAATACTGCGGTATTGATTTAATTAAGTTTAACAGCGGAAACAGGATCGTTTAAAGCTAAAAATTTTCCCTGATTATTTTATTTCACAATTCGGGATAAAACCCCGATAATTTACAATAGTATGATTTTTCTAGGAAATCGTTATGTTACAAAACTTATTTCTTTATTTTATAATGAGCCACTATTTTAAGCTTGAGATGCTCCCCAGCACTTTTCCTGAATTACAACAGATCACCTGAAACATGTTTGAAAAAGGTTTTGTCAGCGGGAAATACTGAGTGAATCATTCTATTTACTAAAATGACACATTTGTTATAATTTACAGTATTAAGAGCGATTACAATGTTTCTATTATCAAACCAACTACCCACGGTACTTGTCACTCGACCGAATCTGTGACTATGGTCATATCCCCCATTGGCTGCCCCAATGGTGACGATTATCAAGTAATGTATACAAAACCCCACATACCGGCTGTAACTTGGTGATTACAAAGACTTAATCCCCGTAATTATAACTTTAAAAATAAACATGATTTTGTAAATAGATTTGATAAAAAGAAAGAATGACTCACATTGCTGATTTAATATGGTCAGAGTCTAATCTATGATTTAGCCTTGTTAACCTAATTTAAATAACAATGTACACAAAACTGGGTTAGTAATCAATCCAGCAATTACGATAATTTACGAGATCAAATTCACAATAAATGACAAAATGCAATACTTCATCCATCGAATTAACGATGATCCGTTGAAATAACAACGAACGACAAAGTATAATACTTTACCCATCGAATTAACGATGATCCGTCAAATTAATGACGAACGATAAAGTATAACCCTAATGTGGGCGGCACTTAAACATTCATTGGATATCTTGATCGTCAGATAAATGAATCGTAGCAGCGATTGTGCTAATACCCTGTTTTGTAGCAGAATTTCGATACCCGGGGTGTAATTTCGGAATAACAGTTCGTAATACAGTGTGTGAATGGAATTCTTTCGACGTAAAATGTTCAGAATTCGAATGCCACAGCTTGCTATTTATAGGTGAAATTTTACTAGCTTACGGACCGTAAGCTTATCAATGTTGCGGTCCGTATGACTGCTTACGGACCGTAAGGTTGATAGTGTTGCGGTCCGTAAGGAATCAAAATAGGCTATAGGGTAGCCACGACTGGGACTAGCTTAGCTGAGTTGACATACTTGAATTTCAGTTACTTGACAACGAATTAAGTGGATAATCGTCCACTAGGGTTTATCCCCCTTTGAGTTTTAGGGGCCCTAATCCTGATTCTGAAAATTATGAAAATTTCAGGTTTTGTTCAGAATCACTTGGGTCTCTCAATTAGGGTTTCCTTTTGGACTAATTAATATCATAATTATGACTTTTGATGAGAGTTGTTACAAAAGATATAAGTCTTGACACGGATAGGTGCAAGACGATATATCCGAGAAGTGATAATTCTAAAAATAGAAAGTTGATGTAAAATTTGGCATGACGTGACATGATCACGGTCAAGAAGTGTAATGTGAAATATAATCACATTAGAGCCGAGTGATGAATACTAGAGCCGAGTGATGAATACTAGAGCCGAGTGATGAATATTGCTAAGTTAATTAAACTAGTGGAAATAACGAGATTACGTTATTTCAAGTCGCATTAGGTCATGTAAGATACGTAGATGATTAATAACCAAAAGGATATTACCATACTTTTCTGGTAATACTAACAATCAGTTAAAGTATGAGAAATGCTTAATTGATTATCGAGAGCAAATGCAAGGAGTTAAACTCGACAAGTTATGTAAGAAAAGGTTTCGGGGACGAAACCTCTTTAAGGGGGGGTAGACTTGTAACACCCCAAAAACGGGTTTGGTAATCAAACCACGTTAATACTAATGACTTGGTAAAATACCGTTAGTGGTAAAATTTAACCCGGTGAATATTAGGATAAGAAATAAATAATCCTAATATTAACTAAAAGGTGAATAAAAGTTTCTAATGGAGTGAAATTTATAAGAGGCCGAGTAACGAGATTTAAAATAAACTTAGACATAGATTTCCCGAACCCACTAATTTAACTAGGAATGTTTAACCTAGTTAATAGGTGGGGAATATTGTTAGAAATAAGTAGGTTGTGCCCTACTTAATTAACTAACCAAACAAGAGGGACCAAAATGGGGTAACTTGAAAATGGTTTTATTAAACTAATAAAATAACACAACACACACACACACACACACACAAGAGTGTGTGGTGCGTGTGTGGATCGAGCTCAGGGGGCTCCCATGGAGCCAAAAACCCTAATTCACATATAATCATCAAATTGAAGGTCAAAATGAAGCTCAAATTCACAACCAAACATGAATAAACGATTACCAAGTCAAGGGGATCGTAAGGTATGTCGAATTTCTAACATTCATGAAGTTGTGAAAATTAGTTAATCTTGCATGATATGATCTATGTATGAATCATAGAAGTTATGGCTGAATTTGGGATGTAAGATTGCTTAGGAACAAACCCTAAGTGAAGATTTAGATTAAATTACTATGATTTAGGTGTTTGGTTGAATCACCACACCTAGCTAAGTGGGTTTTATTGTTATGATGAAATTGATGATAAGACTATGTTTAGAATCATCATGCATGATAATGAATGGAAGGTGTTTAATTAAATCATGAAATTAAGTACATGATAATACTTTCATGAAAGGGGTTTAATAAATTATGATGAAACTAGTGATTTTGGTTCACATAAGTAGGTGTTTGGAATCATGATGTCTACTAATTAATATGTAGAACTTGGTTATATTTGATGATTGAATGAATGTCTAATGCTATAATGAAACGGGTTTCACTTATAGATGGAATCCGTAGAATTTGCCTAATGAAAGAACGAGTTTTATATAATTAGATGATTTTATGATGTACATAAACTATGTTGATGAATGTAGTTAACTTAGTTGCCTAAAAATAGCTACGACCGAATAGTCGAAGAAATGCTCAAGTGGGTTCGTTGAACTCAATTGTGCATTTCATACATTAAAAAGGGACAGTTGACTTTTGAAAAGTCAAACTGACCATTTACAAGGTCGAATGATAATTTTGATAGAAAATACGTGAGGTGGAATAGTCGTGATTAGCAATGACTAAACTAACCATCTTGCGAATTATTATGCTAGTTTGAAGCTTAACAAGCTAGGTGAAGCTTGGTGAGGAAACGGGTCAAACAAATCAAGCATGAAGAGGAACGAGTGGCTTGGATGTGAGGTAAGTGAAACTTACACCTTTTGTAGAATACATATCTAATCTATAAGTTATAAATACAATGGAGATAATATTCGAAATATGGTTTCCGACACGAAATGATTTGGGTCGGAATCAGAAACAAATGTTAGAAACCATAGAAATGGTAAAACGGGGTGTAACGGTAAATTAGTCAAGAAAAGAATAAGATAAAATGAGTTTTTGAACGGCTACTTTATAAGTAAGCTAAAACTAGTAAAAAGAGTAAAAAGGGATCAAATGGTAATATTGATGCCATTTGACAAATAACAACTAATAAGTGTATGCCGAGTCTCATGCTCGCAGGATGAACGGCTCGTGTATTAGCGAAGCTATGAAATAACAAGTAAGTCAAGAGAAGGTATTAAAACGGATCAATATGTTGATCCGAGCCAGGTACGCATAATTACGTTGTAGTTAAAAATGCTAGTTTGGTCGAAAAATGGGTGAGAGTCCTTCGTCGTAAAACAAGGACCAAAATTGACTAAAACGCCCTTGTAGGTTAAATTGAACAAACGACCATCAAAGGTTGTTTGGAAACGAATTTCATGATTAGATAGATACTTAGAATAAGTATAGAAGTTGAAAAATGTAATATGTTAGTCATATAGCTCTATTTGAGTCTTGCCGTAAAATAACAATCCGAAGGGTAAAACTCGGAACATATCGATATACACATTAGAATCCAACACACAAAGAGTTGTAGTTGAAGATTACTTGATAAGAAATGTAGGAATAAGATGCTATAAATGAATGAAAGCGATTTCAAGCTTTAAAGTGCTTAAATACCCTTAACGGGTCAAAATAAGCATACGAGCGAAAACGGGTTTAAATGGTGTAATAAACCTATGATTAGAACCTAATATAGTAGGTAACATTAATTTTAAGAAGTGTATGAGATATAGGAATCAAATAAATACGTTTGTTTGATAAAATGCATAAATGGGTTAAAATTCGGTAAAAAGGTAACGAGTCGAAGGCTTAGAAGTCTCAAAATTTCTTATGTTGGATGTAGGATTTTACCTCCATAAGATGGAGGATTAAATTACGGACGCGTAGGAAAAAGAATCGGGTAAAACGGATCAATAACGAAGAAGTTATGGCCGTTTCCGTGAAACCGGGTTGATCTGGGAATGTACAGCAACAGCTGAAGGCACAATCTGTGAAAACAAGGGCCTAGCGTGACGCGACGCCCCTTGGCGTCACGCGACGCCCCTAACTCCGAAAAATTTTTAAATTTTGCAATTTTAACCCCTGTACTTGTTTGGACTTAATATTTGACTATCAAAACTAACTTTTAAGCTGGTTTTGATCATAGGTGACCGCCAAGAGTGCCCGGATGAGGATCAAGCAGCGACGAGCAAGAACCGAACACACAAGATTAAAGCTTCCGCACAGCGTTACGTCATAACTTTTAAATGGCGAGCTTATTTATATTATGTTGAAAACTTTTAAGTTGTAAAATTTTTAAATCACTTGTGTTTTCTAAGGATACTTAATGGTAATTACATGTTATTTGTACGATAAATTTTCAAAATATTAACATGGGTGTTACAAGTCAGCCTAATCTGCGTCAGTAAAGGCAGTCAGAGCAACAGAGGGAGAAGGCTCAAGAGTAAGGCCATAAGAAGCTGTGCCTTGTAAATATCTGATGGTGCATGCATGTGCATGCAAATCTGTGTAGCTTAGGTCAGGTCTGGTGAAGGTGATATACTGAAGGGCACCAGCCAAGCTACGATACAGAGAGGGATCTTCAAACGCGGTTCCCGAGGTGGAAGATAGTTTCGACTGAGTGTCAACCGGTGTGTCAACTGGTTTGCATGATCGCATACCCGCACGGTGAATAATATCATGAGCATAAGCCTGTTGGGAGAGAAACATAGAGTTGTTGTGTCGAGTAACAGAAATTCCCAAAAAATAGCTCAAGGGCCCGAGATCTTTCATGGCGAATTCACTTGCTAGACTAGCCATGAGTTGTTGACGAAGTTTATCTGAAGACGTAACAAGAAGTATGTCATCAACGTATAGAAGGAGGTAGGCAGTATGCTCGTGATGGTGAAGTATGAAGAGAGAATTGTCACTTTTGCTTTGAATAAACCCCATATGAAGGACATGATCGGTAAATCGTTGGTACCATGCTCTAGGTGCCTGTTTGAGACCGTATAAAGATTTTTTGAGCCGACAAACGTGGTTAGGAAATTGCTTATTGCGGAATCCCATTGGCTGATACATGTACACGGTTTCATTGAGAGTGCCGTGTAAGAAGGCGTTGGTGACATCGAGCTGGTGAACTGGCCATGCCTTGGTGAGAGCAATAGTGAGAACCGTGCGGATTGTGGCTGGTTTCACCACAGGGCTAAAAGTTTCACCACAATCAATCCCTACCTGTTGTAACCTGCCATCACAAACTAACCGAGCCTTGTAACGTTCCAAAGAACCATCAGAATTAAATTTGTGTTTAAATAACTACATACTGCGGATAACATTCATCTGCGGGTGTCTAGGAACAAGTTCCCAAGTCTCATTTTCAATAAGAGCATTATATTCAGTCAGCATGGCGTTATACCATTCCGGTGAGGACAAGGCATAGGTTGGGTTTTTGGGGATGGGTATAATGGTGGTAGTGTGAAGATCAAAGTGAAGTTTGGGTTTATGAATGCCATCCATGGCTCGGGTTCGCATGGAGCGGGTTTGGTGGCTGGGTTGCGGGTTGGGTGGGCCTAGTGGAGGGGTAAGTGGGGAAGGAGTAGGGGCCATGATAGAGGGGGGAGTGTGATGGTCGTGAGGATGAGTTGGATTAGGGGACTGGGTTGAGTGAGAAGTGGGCTGTTGTGGTGAGGGAGGTATAAAAGAGTTAGTTGGGCTGTGAGGGGGTGGGCTAGTGGGAGAGGTGGAATGGACTGTTGGGCTTGAGGGAGCCATTAGGGATGAATCGGCTGAGGAGGAAACAGTTGGGGTGAAGTATGTGGTGAAAGGGAAAAATGGTCTCGTCAAACATAACGTGACGAGATGTGATGATTTGATTGGTGTGAAGGTCATAGCACTTATACCCCCGGTGTAGTAGGGGGTAGCCAAGGAAAACACAGGGGTGCGACCGGGGTGCAAGTTTGTGAGTGGTGGTCGATGGGATGAGGGGATAGCAAAGGGAGCCGAACACCCGGAGGTGTTCGTAAGAAGGAATGCGACGATATAGAATTTCTGTAGGGGTATGGTTTTTGAGAATTTTGGCGGGTATTATATTGTGAAGGTATGTGGCCATGTCAAGAGCGTGATGCCAAAAAGATGGCGGAAGTTGGGCGTGGGTAAGTAAGGTGCGGATAATGTTGTTGATAGAGCGGATTTTGCGTTCCGCCTTACCATTTTGAGAAGTGTGTGAGGACAAGAGAGGCGAAACAACATGCCATTTTGTGTACAATATTGTTTGAAGTTGTGGTTGATGTATTCGGTACCGTTGTCACACTGAAATGTTTTGATCGGGCGTTCAAATTGAGTTTTAATTTGGGTTGCAAAGGTGGTGAATATAGAGTATACTTGGGATTTGTTTGAGATTGGGTAGGTCCACAAAAAATTGGTATAATCGTCAAGGAACAATATATAATATATGTGACCGCTAGTGCTTAATACCGGCGATGTCCAGAGATCGCTATGGATAATATCAAAGGGTGCAACCGTGTGTGACGTAGATTGTGTAAAAGGTAAATGCACACTTTTGCCCAAAACACAAGAATGACATAATGTTTTATTACTGAGTTTATCAAAAGAAATTAAACTAGAATTTTTCAATGAATGTAAACGACTAGATCCCGGATGGCCTAGGCGCTGGTGCCATAGGCGTTGAGTGAGGGCAACAAAGGTACATGGTGTGGTCTGTTGTGAAGCAGGAGGTGGCAGGAGTGGGTACAAGTCACCGCTGTTGTTGCACCGGAGGATGGGGATCCGGGTCTTGAGATCCTTCACAAGAAAACCAAATGGGTCAAATTCTATAGAAAGAGAATTGTCGGTGCATAGCCGACGAACGGATATAAGGTTTTTAATTAGTTTAGGTGAATAGAGGACATTGTTTAGTTTAAAAGGCGGGTAGGGCGGTGGTAAGGTAAGGTTGCCTTGACCTGTGACCGGGATGGTACTTCCGTCACCGACAATAATAAATTGATTAGTGCTCTTATTTAAATGAGAATGAGATGCACCTGACGGTTGCAGATAATGTCCCGTAGCACCGGTGTCCATCATAGAGTTCCAATCGGGCGAGTTTAAGCTCATCGTGTACATTGCCTGTGCGATGTCGGTAGGGGTATAGGTTGCATTGGCTGAATTGGGGCGTGGACCGAGAATTCCCTGACCCGTATTGTTGCTGTGATTTGGTTGTGGGACGGTTGGGTAGGGGCAGGGGGCCGAGGCCCAGTTAGGCCACTATGGTGCTTGATTTTGTGTATTGGACCAAGGAGTGGGGCCGTATGGCCAAGTAAAATGGGCCGAGAACTGGGGGCCAGGGGATGTGGGATTGCGGTTCGGTTCCAGGAAGAGCGTCCACGACCGCGACCACGGCCACGTCCGTTACCACGACCACGGTTGTTGACGTTGGCGGTGTCGGAGCGGTAATCATTAGAAGGGGTAAAGTTGTTTGGAGAACGAGGGTTGGTGGTAGCTGGTTGAGCGGTGGTGTGGAGAGCCGAGTCGACTGTTATGGCGGAGTGTGTGGCTTGATGATGTTTGCGGGTCTCGTTCATACAGAGCTGTGAACGCACTTCATTAAAAGACGACAAGGGTTTGGTGTTGCCTAGGACAGTGGCAACACTTTCATAAGCATCAGTGAGGCCGGCTAGTGCTTGCAACATGAGTGATTGATCATCAACAGGAGCTTCAACATTATTAAGTTGATCAGCAAGAACTTTAAATTCTTGACAATATGCAACCATGTTAGAAAAACTTTCGAGACGAGTGGAGTTAAACTTCTGCTTCATGTAGAGTGCTCGAATAACTTTGTTATCTTGAAACAAGGTTTCCAGGGCAGCCCACGCGTCATAGGCAGTGGAGCCCTTCTTCATTATGGTTTGAACGAGATCCGGGGAGATGGTGCCATAGATCCATTGAAGGACTATGGCATCCAACCGCTCCCACGAATCGAGAGAGGACTTCGGAGGAGATGTTTTGTCGGTGTCGGTGGTGGTTTTGCTGGTGTCGGTAGTGGTGGTTTTCGGGCATGGTTCGAGATGGTCAGAGACAAGGAAAGCACGACAGTGGATACGGAAGAATTCCGACCACGTCGAGTATTGAGCAGAGTCTGATTCAAGGACAATAGGAATGCAGGTCTTGATGTTGGTGACGGTAACCGCCGAGTGAAGCTTGGTATCCATGGGAAAAGAGGAAGTGAGGGGATGAGGGATCGACAGGAAGAAGAGGTCAACAGGAAGAGGGTGGCGGCAGATGGTGGCCTAGGGTTGGCCTGATACCATGTAGGAGGATGTAATGTAATCCCTTGCCTTCACTGTATATTCATCCCAATATATATAACTATGTACACTCTCCTATTCTAGGTAATGAGATAATTACATAATTACAGATCCTAACTTACAGGCTAAGAGGAACCTTTTTTAAAACAGTACCTATATTAAAACTGTTTTAGAACCGACCCTAACCGGCGGGTTGTAATCAGGTTTGGGAACCTATACTTTGAACTGGTCTGGTACTAGTCGAACCCGAACCTAACCGACCAAAACTCGGTTTTGGGTAATCAACCCCGAACCAAAATGATCCTTCCTCCCTCAAAATCCGCTTCCAACCTAAATCAGTTCCAAGAAAATCTGGTTTCGATCAAGTTTGATCCAAACCCGAACCTGTTTAGGAGAAAACCTAGTTTGTGCACCTCTAGCAAAGAGCGGTCCCACCATAGTTGATCCATTGTGGGCTAGTAGAATGCTTTTTCATTTACGAAGATTACTGGGGTTTTTATGGTCCCCTTCTAATAAAATATTATAACAAACCATTAACTACTATTTTAGTGGTTTACGGTCGGTAACTTAAGATTTAGGGCCCACAAGGCTTGCTTGCTTATGTTAGGGCTGTAAACGAATTAAACGTTCAACGAACCGTTCGTGAACCATTCGACCGGAAGTTCGTTTACATTCGTCCGTTTAATAAATGAACGGACATGAACAATAAATTTCGTTCGATTAGTTAAATGAACAAACACGAACAGATGTCTAGTTCGTTCAATTGTGTTCGTGAACGTTCGTTAATGTGTTCGTGAACGTACGTTCATTTACGTTTGTTATTTATGTTGTTGATTAAAAATTTTGTTCATTTGTTTATTTTATTTAAACTTTTTATACTCTTCAATTCGTATTTATATTATTCCACTAACAAATAGAATCAGAAACCATGTTCCCAGCTTTGTTTATGCATTGTTCCTTTTTCCTTTTCATTATTCACTTTGACGAATACTATCGAACTCCATTCTATGATTAGGGCCTCAAGTTCAGGCGCTGCTCCTTCCGTCATTAACCTCTAGCCTCCACCCATTTTATTTGTGTTGTTTGTGTTCGTGCGCACGCTCATTTCCTTAATTAACGAGCATAAAGAAAAAATCTCGTTCGGTAAGTGTTCATGAACCGTTCGTTAACACATTATTTCCTTAGTGAATGAACACGAACAAAGTCTCGTTTGTGTTGTTTGATTCGTTTGCAGGCCTACTTGTGTCGGTTTGACCGATTAAATAGGTGGTGTGTTTGACAAATTGAGTGGTTTAAACAAGTTTTTCTTAAAAAAAGGACAATTTCGTATTTCCCCTTAAAAAAATTAATTGCGTATTTACCCAACTTAAAATTTAAATTGCATATATCTCCTTCCTTAACTTATAAAATTGCAAATTTACCCATTTTGATTTATTTAATTAAAAACAAGTTATATAATGACTTTTTACCCTTATTTTTTTCTGGAATTTTAAAAAATTACATATTTATTCATTTTACTAGTTTTTGTGTCTTTTTAACCGGTCTTTTTGTTTTTATTTTGTTACGTTTTGCTAGTTAATTTTTTGCCTTTTTACTAAGTTATTTGTTTTACTTAGGTATATCTAGGGGTGTTTGTGATTTTCAGCTGATTTGTAAATATATACACTATAATACGTTTAATGATTAAAAGAAAAAAAACACAAAACAAATAATTTAGTAAAAAAAACCTAACTAGAATGATTTTCAGCTTATTTGTAAAGATATACATTAAAATACGTTTAAAGCAAGTTACATTCTTTTCTTTGGTCTATAGTTCTCTGATTAAGCTCCCATTTATTTAGAAATTATTTATATTTTATGGAAAATATGCATCTGCGTACTTTAGTTGTTTATTTCAGTGTTTAGATTGTAAAAAAAACCAACAACAAAAGAAAATTAACAAGCAAAACGTAAAAAATTAAAAACAAAAAAATGTGAAAAAGCCACAAAAACTAGTAAAAATGAGTAAATATTAATTTTTTAGAGTTCTAGTAAAAATAAGGGTAAAAAATCATTGTATTACTTGTTTTTTATGAAATAAATAAAAATAGGTAAATTTGCAATTTTATTAGTTAAGGAAGGAGATATATGCAATTTAAATTTTAAGTTGGGTAAATATACAATCAAGAAGTTTTTAAGTGAAAATATGCAATTGTCCAAAAAAAAAAAAAACAAAATGGTTTGGTTATGTTATGCTATCATATATGATAAACATGGCTCATGAAAGTTTTATATATATGTCGTTATTTTTTCAATCTTAAATTTAGTTTAAGATATAAAAGATGGTTAAAATACAATATTTATTCATTCATCCTTTATTTCAACTAGTAATTAGATCCGCGTTCATTGTTGTGCGGGTACATTGTAAACATCGAAAGAATTAGTCCAAACGTTACGGGGCCCATAATATATGAAATTTGGCTGTTTCGACGAGACGAATCCAAATAACGGGTTTGTGGGCCCTAAATCTTAAGTTACGGATCGTAAACCACTAAAAGGCTACGGGTCGTAACCGACCCAAACGGGCCCAGATGCGCAGAAACCCAAGATTTAAGTATTTAAAGCTTCATGACGGCTAAAACGACATATTCAACCAGAATTCGACCAGGGGACAGTTTTCAACATTCTAGAAGTGATTTTGAAGGATCTTGGAGCATAAACGAAGACATATTGTGTCACACCCTGAATATTGCGGAAGCGTGATTATGTGACTTTCTTAATATCATTGCATTCAATTATAACAACCACTATATGATAAAACCATAGATGTTCATCCATTAAATAAGTTTAAAAACATCACAAACATCATTGTTTGAAACATAGACTCCAAATTCGAATTACAAACCATACGAATTGTTTAAAGTTCCACAAGGACTTAACCAAAAGACTTTAAGTAAGACCAAGATTTGGAAGAGGTGTCTGGTCCAGAATAGGACACCCTAACCAAACCCTAAGACCATGGATGACATCTTTTATTCTTAAACCACACTTGGAACTTCCGAACGCCCGCCAGATCCACATCTAATTCCCTGAAATACATGTAGTTTGAAAACATCAACAAAAGTTGAGCGAGTTCATGTGTTTGTATGTGTGTACGAATAAACTTTTCTAATCATTGTAAGTATGTATGTATGTTTGTAAATCCTAGTATGAAAGCAACAAGGAAAACAGATCACCAATGGTTTGCAAGGCCATTGATATGTGTGAAGTGATGCAGGAAAACTCAAACCTAGCAAATTTGTCTCCGGGAGTAGGACATAGTCACCTCATGGGCCACCCTGGTCCACATGGGTGTGGGCTCGCTACACCCAAATAGATCTATCACTCATGTCCCTCGGTCCTACAACGAGGATTAATGGCCTTAAGTGTTATACCCACCACTCACATGATCAAGCAGTACCCTTCCTTAGCTAACCATACCATGTATAAAACGTTTGTAAATAGTTTGTAACATGTGCTTCACCCCCGAAGTTATAAAAACAGAAAACAGTTAAAAGAAAAAGGGGTCATGAACTCACAGTCTTGCGTCTTCGATCACCTTAACTCAAGCTTCTTCGGACAAACACGACTACCTACAACGTACTATGATCTATTAGACGAGCGGGTCGTGCCTTGACTTAGTATTAATGTCTTTGAGTTACGTTTCTTTGTATATTCAATATTATTCCAAGTTATATAATTATTTGTTAAAATAATTAATATTTTAACTTAAATTATATTTATTAATTTTTTTGGAATAATTGTTAAAACAATATATTTTAGCTTAATACTTCCCAAGTATTTGTACTTGTATTTCCTTCCCAAGGATGGGTGTATTTGTATTCGTATTCTTATACTTGTATATTTTTTCCATGTATTAGGGTCGTATTCCGGTGTGTATTTATACGTATGAGGATACGTCTTTTTATTGTATTCATTAAGTATTCATATACTTAACTTCACATTAATTATTCCGGAATGTTATCTTTAATAAAAGTTCACCAATATATATTTCTAAAATATATATTTAAGAAATACTACATAGAAAAATTATTTATAATTTTTCACTTGGCAAAAATATTTGTATTTTCATATAAGTTCAAAAAATAATATATTTTCAAGTCTAACTTAGAAAATATATGTAACCTTATTTTTCTCCAAAAATGATATATTTCTTATTTATTCAAGAAAATATATATATTTCCCAAAAATAATATATCTTCTACTAATTCCAAGAAAATATATTTTTACTTCAAAAATAATATATTTTCTTCTTGTCAAAACATATGATATATTCTTGTGATGATCATAAAAATCATATTTTCGTCTCTTGGTGTCCAAAATATTATTTACCAAAAATATACTTGTGAATATAATTTCAGGAATATTTTGTAAGTTATATTCCTTAGCTCGGTTTCACCGATATTTTGTGTACAACTTGTATATTCATATTCTTGGAATTTTGGTAATATTTTGGATTGAAATTCTTGGTATTTTGATGTGTTATATTATTTCATGTCCTAAAATAATATAACTAATACACAAAATATACAAATAATCACACACATGGTGTCTTCTAAATATATATTTCATAAATACATATTTAGTCACTTTTAATTATAAAACCAACCTCCAATAATTATAATTTTTGTAACAAAAATTATGGCAAAGTTTAAGTAACAATTTATTGTTGAAAATACACTTGTAAGTGCATGTTTATAAATATGTTTCTAAGTGTTTAGATTTTTAGCAAATTTTGACATAGTTTCCCTTAAAAATGGAGGTTTCCATGCTTTCAAGCATATCATTTTCTTTTGTAAAAATCATCACAATCAATTCACTATCAACACTAAATAACTTACACTTACCAATTTTGCCAAAAACAAGTGTAATCTACTACTTCATGAACTTGAATCTTTGTAAAAATTTGTAGGAACTTACTAGTGTTCTTAGTAAGCCTTGTTATCCTTTAAAGTGTGATTAGTTCTTTAAAAACTTTATTTTTAAAGAAAATAGATGTTTACAACTTGTGATCATCATTTCTAAAAATGTTTCTTTATGAAATTTCCTTGTTACACAAGTGTTCCTACACTTGTTTAACCACCAAAAATAACATTTGTTTATGTAAGAACCAAGATTAAATGAAACTCATATTTTTAACTTGGTTTCTTTGAAAAACCGTTCATAGATCTTTAGATCTATATGATTAACATCTTACTTTGATTTTTATTTTTCAAGAAAACATCATGTTCTTTCAAGTTCATGATCTTTGTGTGGATGATCTATCATCCTACAATATTTCTACTTTCTCATCTTGCTAGATTATTTTTTAATCATGATCTAGCAAGATCATATGATGATCAACATCAAATATATGAACAAATAACAATCAACAAGTAAATCAACACATAAACAACTTATTTTCATCATTAAACATGCTTATGTTCAAGTTTACATATTGTGATTCTTAGTGTTCTTCAAAATTATAAGTATGATTCTTCTTTTAGCCACTTAAAATAGAAGTAAACTAGCAAGATCAAAGTTCTTACCACTAGCACAAGGCTAGGGATGATCAAGTGAAGAAAACAAGTGGGTAAAAGCAAACAAGAGAGGTCCTTGATCTTCCACAAGCTCCTAGCTCCTTTGTATGATCTCTAGCACCTTTGTATATGCTTGATTTGTATGAGAAAGGATGGATGAAGGTGAGTGTATGTGGGGTTGAGTTCGGCTGAGAGCACCAAGGGGGAAGGAAGGGAGCTTGTGTGTGTTTCAAGTGTGTAAGAATGAGTCTTATGTCCCATGGTGCCTTCTTAATAACCAATTTCATGTATTTAACTCTTGTTTATTATGTTTAGGAAAGTAATAGCATATCCAATTTAATATTGAAAGAAAATCAACATTATGGGACCCTTGTTGGGCCGTAGACATGGGGGGGGGGGGGGGTAGTAGGATAGGTTTTAACTAAACTAGTTACTTACTAGTTGAAATCCAAGCATCAGTTAAGTGTTTTAGTTATTAGATATTTGTATGGGGTGTTATGATGTTCGGGGACCATAACTAGCTTAGTAATGTTAAAACAGTGCTTCTAGTGTAAATTTGATATTTCGGGTAGTGTCCGGTTATTCGGTTAGATACTGGTTCGTTAAGGTGCTAAACTTCGCAGTTTAGTGTGCTTTATGTACCCTTTTGTGACACTTTTGATTCCCGACACTTAGGAAAGCATTCAGGACCATTTAAGCATATTTCTGCATGAAATTAGATTGTTAAAATGCTGATTATTGCTGAATTCAGCACTTTGGGTGAGTTTTAGGCACTTTCCGGCACTTAAACTATCACTTAGAAAGACAGTTTTGTGATCCTTACTTTCCTACACACTATACTAGTGTAGTACTTGGTTTCTGGCCCATACTGGGTCTCAAAACACTGTCTGTCTATGTGCTGAGTTTCTGTCAACATTTTGCTGATTTATCCGTTTACTGTGCTAACTGTGCTTCGTGCATCATTTATGTCAATAAGTTTGCATGCAGTAATGATATGACATTATGCAATATGTGATACACATGTAAGTATAATGCAGTAATCAGAAAGCAGTTAATTGTAATTCAGGACAGTCATTAAGCACTAATAATGGTTAATTAATTATACGGATACCTGAATTTTTGATAGTTGTCACATTCTCCCCATGTTAAGAAAATTTCGTTCCGAAATTTTAAACTTTACTACTAGCAGCAGGGGAGTTGGGGAATAAATACGGGTACTTAGCTTTCATGCGGTCTTCACGCTCCCAAGTAAACTCTAGGCCTTGACGCGCGTTCCATCGAACCTTGACGAGTTTAACACTACTCCTACGAGTCTTGTTAACTTTCTAATCAGTAACCTCAACAGGTTCTTTGGTAAAGTGGAGTGTGTCGTCAATGTGAACTTCGTCAGCAGGAATGACAACAGTTTCTTGTGTTGGACTTTTCTTCAGGTTAGATACATGAAATGTATCATGAACACCATTTAGTTCTGCATGTAGTTCCAACTTGTACGCTACAGTACCAATCCTTTCCAGGATTTTGAACGGTCCAATAAATCGTGGGTTTAACTTACAACGCTTCCCAAAGCGTGCCACACCTTTCCAAGGTGAGACCTTTAACAAAACCATATCTCCCACTTCAAATTCCAAAGGTTTCCTTCTTTCGTCCGCATAGCTCTTTTGTCGATCACGAGCCGCCTTAATGCGCTCTCGAATTTGCATAATCTTATCTGTCGTTTCTTGAACCAAGTAGGGACCAACCAGATGTCTATCACCTGCATCTGCCCAGCATAACGGCGATCGACATTTGCGTCCGTAGAGAGCTTCAAACGGTGCAGCTTGAATGCTTGTATGGTAGCTGTTGTTATATGAGAACTCAATCAAAGGCAGGTGAGTGTCCCAACTGCCACCCAAGTCCATTACGCATGCTCGTAACATATCTTCAAATCGTCTGAATCGTTCTCTCACTCTGACCATCCGTCTGCGGATGAAAAGCTGTGCTCAGATTCAACTGAGAACCAAACGCTTCTTGGAAGGATTACCAAATCCTTGACACAAATCGTCCATCTCTGTCAGATATAATTGAGATAGGCACTCAATGACGTGCTACTATCTCTCTTAGGTACAGCTCAGCTAGCTTACCTGTGTTATCCTTCTCTCTGATTGGCAAAAACTGTGCAGATTTCGTCAAACGGTCCACGATTACCCAAATTGTATCATGACCTCTGGGTGTCTTTGGCAACTTGGTTATGAAATCCATTGAGATCTGCTCCCATTTCCACATGGGTATCTCAGGTTGCTGCAAAAGATCTGAAGGCTTTTGATACTCGGCCTTCACTTTGGCACAAGTCAAGCATTTTTCAATGTAAGTTGCAACATCACCTTTCAGTATCGGCCACCAGTAATAATCCTTCAAATCTTGGTACATCTTGTCTGATCCTGGGTGGATCGAGTACCTCGATTTATGAGCTTCCTCAAAAATCACATCTCTAAGACCACCAAAGAGGGGAACCCAAATTCGTCCCATGAAACATAAAGTTCCTTCCTCATTGGGTACCAACTTCTTCTCCATCCCACGGAGATATTCATCCTTAAGATTTTCTTTCTTAAGAGCTTCTCTTTGTGCAGCTCGAACACACAATGAGAGGTCTGTCTGTATAATCATCTCCAAAGCCCTAACCCTTATGGGCTTAATCCTCTCTTTTCGACTTAAGGCGTCTGCCACCACATTCGCCTTTCCTGGGTGATATTTGATTTCGCAATCATAATCGTTTAGCAACTCAACCCATCATCGCTGTCTCATATTTAGCTCTTTCTGATCGAATATATGTTGTAGGCTCTTGTGATCTGTAAAGATCTTGCATTGGGTGCCATACAAATAATGTCGCCAAATCTTTAGAGCAAACACCACTGCGCCTAATTCCAAATCATGTGTGGTGTAATTCTTCTCATGAACCTTTAACTGGCGCGAAACATAAGCGATAACCTTTTGTCGCTGCATCAGCACACATCCCAATCCCTGACGCGAGCGTCACAGTATACCACGAAGTCATCGGTGCCTTCGGGTAGGGATAAAATCGGTGCATCGCAAAGCTTGTTCTTTAGCAGCTGAAAAGATTCATCTTGTTTATCTCCCCACTCATACTTCTTGTCCTTTTGAGTAAGGGAGGTCAGCGGTTGAGCGATTTTAGAAAAATCCTCAATGAATCTGCGATAATATCCTGCCAAACCCAAGAATTGTCGGATCTCGGTTGGCGTCTTAGGAGTTTCCTAATTCTTTATCGCCTCGATCTTGGTGGGATCCACATGGATTCCATATTCGTTTACCACGTGACCAAGGAATTGTACCTCACGTAACAAGAACTCACACTTCGAGAACTTAGCATACTGAAGAAACACGTAACTAATTATGAGGCTAATCAGTTTGGTTTATGTTCCTACCATGATGGTTAATCTTCTTATGGTTTCCTGAGCTCCTTAATGATTATGCTTTCTGCAAAACAAAACACCGTTACTCATTAAGAGGGGAATGTGGGGGTTTCCCTCTTAACCGGGCTCCGGCGTGAGAATAAGCGACTGCTTTGGGAGAGAATGAAGTATTAAGAAAGTAGAGGGAATGGAATGAAATAACCTGTGAAGTGAAGGTCTCTATTTATAGCCGGAGAGGTGTAAGAGGGTGTGGGCTGATGGGCCTTGGGCCGGAAGGCGACAACATGGATGATATGCTCCTTGTCTCACTGGTGTCGACCGTTAGTGGCTTCTAGGAGCTTTATGGAGTTGGCGCAACGTGATTGGAGCCACGTGTCACTGTTGTCGGCCTGGTCGCCCTTCTGCCATCAGCAGGTAAGTGGAGATCGTGGGGCAGTTGTCTCTGCCCTGTGATTGGTGCCACATAGGCGTCCTTCAGTACTTTTTGTCTCCTGCATGTCAGACGATCGTGGAGCACGATTGCGCAGGAACAGAAGGACCTTGATTGGCTCTTTTGTTCTGCCACTTGTACCTTGTTACTATCTGGAAAGGCCTTGCGCCGTAGTCACGCACGATTCTTGCTGAGCACGTTATTATCATGCGCGTGGCGTGGGCTTTCAGATGTCCCTTTTAAAATGCTAAGTGTTGCTAACTGGAGTTTACTCTTATGTGGACCTCGCGTCGTGTTACGCAGGTATGTTGTAGCTCGCGCGAGGTTGGCGATCAAGAAAATTGCTGGTTAAGGAGTATGGTCCCGCGCGACCTTACAAGGGGTTGCGCGGCTTTTTGGGACCATACCCCTTCAAGTCCCCCCAGTCCAGTGCTGCACCATGCGCAAGGCAAGTGGTTGGAGCTCTGGACTTTGAGAGAAAATAAAGTAGAATGATGCTTTTGGCTTTGGTAGATGACGTGCGTGTAAATTGTTAGTTACTACGGCGCGGCTACCAGACTTGTTGTTGGCTCTTACACGAAGCTTCTACTGACTTTGGGCGGGAAAAACCTCGAAGTTTGAATTTTCTGACAGGTTGGTGAAAAAGTCGCGGTTGGTGACGCTTGAGTTGACCTCTGACGGTTGTCATCAACATGTTGCTGACGGTTCAGCTTTTCGTCAGGAGAGTGAGGCCCACGCGCGCGTGGTAACCGTCACTCCGGGAAACACGCCTTACGTGGCACCTTCTGGTTGGCCATGCTTGCGGCGACTTCGGCACGGTTACTCACCGCATTAAATGCGATGGGTATATATACCCGGGGAGATGTGAGGCTCCTCACTTTCTCTTCTACTACTCTTTTATTCTCTCAAAACTTCTTTGAATCTTCAAAGTTTGAAGAACACGGTTGCAGCAGATCTTCAAGTTCTTGAAGAACAACGTCGCAGATTATTAGGCTTGTTTCCAGATCATTCAAGATCCTTGTCTTATCTATTGATGGCTGAGGAACAGCACGAAGATAACCCCGGAGAAGAAGGTCCTGTGCCTGTTCTCCGGTGGGATTTAGGGCTCTTTGAACAACTTTCCCGTAGTTTCCGGTTCCCACCGGAGTGGGATGCCCGGTACCCCGGCCAGAACCAGACAGCCGCTGATGCACCGCCGGGGTACATCACCTTGTTTGAAGACTTCTTTCATCAGTGCAACTTCCGGTTGCCGGCGACTAACTTCATGGCTCATGTTCTTCAATATTATGGGTTCCATATATCTCAAATGAGCCCACCCGGAATGGTTCGGGTTCGACACTTCGAGTTCTTGTGTTGGGCTCATGGCATAGAGCCAACTGTTGATAGATTCCGGGTTTTCTACCAACGTCAGAGAAACATGGGTTTTTATTCCTTCTCCAGCCGAGGCACGGCGAAGAAGATACTTTTAAACCCTCCTAAGAGTTTCCATGACTGGAAACCTAAGTTTTTCTATATACGGGAGGAGGTAGTTCCGATACCCATGACGTTTCGCGCCTCGACTGAAGCGATCGTGAAGGAAGACCTGGAGATCCCCAAGACTGAGGCTTGGCATCGGGAGCTTACTGCCACCCCAAACCGAGTGTTTGGGGAGAATGTCTTGGTAGCGGCGCGGATGAGTGATCAGTGGCTGCCTGATAGCAAGGAGGTTCCTATTTTAATGATTGATGGCGAAGGTTTGTAATTTTCTTATTTTTACTGATCTTTCCGGGCTTGCATTTTTCCCCTTTTTTTATACGATTTATCTTGTAGAGGTGCGTTTGTATCAAGCTGCCTTCGCCACTTTCGGCGGTAAGATGGGCGTGCGCCCGCTTCAAGACGGAGAGCAATATTGGTATGACCAAATAAAGGATAACTTTATGTATCCTGTTGCTGATGCGTTCACCTCGCCGCCTACTGCAAACGAAGGTGCGCACATACCGAACCCTCGCCCTTTGCGCTCTGTGACTTCTGCTGGGAAATAGGTTATCTATCTTTCCAGCGAGGAGTCTTTAGGATCCTCGAACGGAGAGCTAAGTTCGTGGTCTAACGTCTTTGCAGGTGTGTTGCGCGACTTGGGTATTGACCCGGAAGAGAAGAAGAAGAAAAAACCAGTGAAGAAGAAGAAGAAAGATGCTGAGGTGACCAGCAAGGGTGCTGGGGGTAGTCGCGCAACCACTGATGTTGCGGGTAAAGGTATTTTTTGCCTCCGTCAGAGTGACTTGAGAGGTTTCGTGATTGTTAGTGACTCACTTGAAGGTTTGTCGCGCGCAGGCGGAAAGAAGACTGGAACTGGTAGCTCAGGGAGCGCGGGTTCTCGCAACCCGGACGCTGGCGCTACTCCTTCCACTGCCGAGCATGAGGAAGAGGAAGAAGAAGAAGATGCTGCTGAGAAGTTGGTCAGCAGAAAGAGGAGTAGAAGCGCGACCACTGCTGGTACGGCTGTTGCGCCGGCAGCTGGAGGGGCGTTGGTGCTTGGGAAATAGAGTAACCTGCGTTCCCTTTATAGATTCTCTCCTGGTATGCTCCTGATTTGTCTTTCCTTTTGTTGCTTTCTTCTTAACCCCTTAGTTTCTGCAGAAACCAAGAAGAAGACCCCGGAGAAGGGTGTTGTGTTTGCTGAGCCAGAGCCAAAGAGGCCGAAGATTACCGTTAAATCTTCTAAGGCTGCTGGTGCTGAGACTGCCAAAGACAAACATGTTGCTGCAGGTGATACGACGAAGGATGTTGAAGAGAAGAGGAAAACTGACGAAGAGCGTAGGAAGAAAGCTGATGAGGATAAGAGGAAGAAAGCGGAGGAGGAGAAAAAGAGGAAGGCTGAGGAAGATAGGAAAGTTGAGGAGGATCGGAAGGCTGAGGAGGCGAGGAGGAAGAAAGCCTCTGAAGTGGAGAAGGAGAAGCAAAAGGCTGTTGAAAAGCCTAGTGGTGATTCCTTGAGGTATACCGGTGCCGCTGCTATCACTATCCAAGAGAAAGCGCAGGGTCCAGAGGTTTTGAGCGTTGCGGGGTCCGCAAGGCCCCGTCAAGAGAGAAGGAGAGATCCTGAGGTTGAAAGACCTACCCGCCCTTCGTATGTTTCTAGTGGCGCGAGTTCTGGTGGCGCTAGGGGTTATAATCCACAAGTTATCGGGGCGAAGGATACCGTCGGTGATATCTATTACAAAAGTTATACCGAAGAGGAACGCGATAATGCTCCCCATCAGGCTCCCTGGAGCTTGAGGCAAAAGGACACTTTTCAAGAGTTTGGCCCTTGCCGCGATTGGTTCTTCAATTCTTTCACTCCTGGAGAGGTTAACCGGCAAAGGGCGAAGACTCATGAAGCGTTGTACCGTACTTATATGCTCGGGGAGGCGAATGCTCGCGCTGCTAACCAGGAGATTGTGCGGGAGTGGCGAACTATGGTTAGGGAGCGGTCGGATTGGGAGAGGTACCGTGAGCGGATGTTGAAGCGTATAAGCGAGTTTGAGAAGTCAAAAGCCGCCCTTGATGAAGAGAAGGCCAAGCTTGAGGCTGATAAGAAGGCGGAACACTGGGGGCGCGAGGGCTTGAAGAACAAGCTTCATGTTGCTGAACAACAGCTGGCTAAGGAGAAAGCTGAGTTTAAACGCATATGCGCGAAGGATAATAAGCGCGCGGCTGCGGATCGTAACAAGATTGTCAACCTTGAGGCTAAGGTTGTGGAGTTGACATCGCAACTCGAAGATGGGCAAGCTGCTAAGGTTGCTAGGGAGCAACTTGAGGTTTGTGCAACTTAAGACTTTTTCCTTGTGTGCTTTGTTTGCAATGTCCTGAGCCTTGTCTCTTATTTTTGTTTTAGGCTGAGCTTACTAGAGTAAAGACTCAGTTATCTAGTAAGGACAAGGATCTCCAGGCCAAGGATATTGAGATTGTCGAGCTGAAACGTCGCCTAAACGATCAGGTTGACAAATGCGAATCCTTAGAGATCGATCTCGAAGCTGAGAAGGTCAAGGCAACCACTCCTGAAGAGGCTAAACAAAGAGCTGAAGAAGCGCGTGATGTTAGTACCAAGGCCCTTAATGTGGCGCAGACTAATTATGCTGAAGCTCAGGGCATCGTTGATACTCTTGTTTCTGAGGCCGAATGGATGCGCGGCCGTGGAGTAGTGTTGGTATGCCTGCTCCTTTTCTTTTTCCCTTAAAAAGTGTTTTTAATTTGCTAGGAGTTGCTTTTAATGCGCTGTCTTCATTACAGCTTGCCAACTCTATCCTTAATGCTGGAGAACTGGATCGCGCTGTCGCTGCTCTGACGGACGCCGCGCGCGCCGTCGGTCATCGCGGTGGTTACCTTGAATGTGCTCAGCAAGTAGAAGAGGTGTTTGGACAGGAGTTTGATATTAGTCATTGTTCAGCGACTGATCAGGCTAGCGCCGAGCTGACACGTGCTGAGAATGCTTATGATCATTTGTCACTGCCCGTGATGGACTTGGTTGCGAAGGCTTTAGAGCGTGATGACTGGTGTCACCGTCTTAAGGCCATCCTTGATCCCCCAATAACTGTTGAACTGTCAGATGAGGAGCCGGCTGGTGATGATGGTGGGAATGATGGTGATGACGGTAAACCTGATGATGATGATGGCGATGAAGGCGATAAGCATGACGGCGATGAAGGCGATAAGCATGATGGCGATGGGAATGACGAGTTTGAATAGGCTTGGGAACAGGCTTTGTGCCTTGTAAAAAATTCCAGTAGGTTTCTGATGTAACCCCTTGCGCGGGCGCGCTTTTATTTAATGAATGACATTGTGTTTCTATAAGTGTTGCGCGGTTGCGCTTATTAAATAGTATGTTTGCTTATTTTCCGTTACAATTATTGCACTGTTGCTAGAAACTTTGGTTAAGTTAGCGCGAATAAATGTAAGAGAGGCTCTTGTGCGAGCGTAACTGGAGTGTTTTCATGTTAATCAGAAGTTTAACATGCATTTGTAACGAAATAAGTCGGGTATTGATAAAAGAGCATGTCGTATGCTTTCATTGATTACGTGGGCGCTTAGGCCGAGGTACATTGTTTGTAACATAAAAGGCGTGTAGCCACATAAGAAAGTAAAGGGCGCGTAGCCGACATTAGTGGATAAAGGCTAAGGGCCTAAGATAGTCATATATAGCATTTGCGCAGTTGTTGCGCATTCCACGTGCGCGGGATGATGTGTCCATCCAGGGTGCGCAATTTGTAAGCCCCTTTTCCTAGCACTTCGTGCACCAAGTATGGGCCTTCCCATTTGGGTGCTAGTTTTCCTGGGCGTTCGGCGTTTGAAGCTTCGTTATCTCGAAAGACATATTCCCCTGGAATAAAGGTACAGATGCGGACTCGCGCGTTGTAGTACCTCTCCAGTTGGGTTTTGTACTTGGCTTCTTTGATTCGCGCGATTTCGCGCCTTTCTTCTAGCAAATCCAAGTCGAGACGACGTTCTGCCTCGTTGTCGATTGCGTTGACTGCTGTCAAACGCGGAGAGGGTAGACCAACCTCCGTCGCAATAACCGCTTCTGAGCCATAAACTAGGCTAAAAGGGGTTTCGCCGGTACTTGTTTTCGGCATGGTTCGGTGAGCCCACAAGATACTCGGGAGCTCATCCACCCAGCCTCTTCGCTTTGTGCCCAGTCGAGCCTTAATCCCCTCAACAATACACTTGTTTACACTTTCAACCTGCCCGTTGCCTTGAGGATGCGCAACGGAGGAGAAAGTGTGGTCGATTTTCATCTCCTTCATCCAGTTCTGAAGGTCTTCAGACGCAAAGTTGGTGCCGTTATCGGTTACGATCTTGAGTGGGAGGCCAAATCTGCAAATGATGTGTTCCCAAATGAATTTGCGCACCATCATGGCTGTAGTTGAAGCAAGGGCTTTGGCCTCCACCCATTTCGTGAAGTAATCGACGGCCACTATTATAAACTTGACAGCGCCGGGAGCGTCTGGGAAGGGTCCTACCATGTCAATTCCCCACTGCTGAAAAGGCCAAGCAGTGGATACGGGGATCAGGTCGTTTTTGGGGCGCAGGGTTTTTGGAGAGTGCCGTTAACAGGAGTCGCACATGCGCAACTCCTTCAGGGCATCCATATGCATCCCTGGCCAGTAGTACCCAGCGCTCATAATCTTCGCAACAACCATGCCGTAGATTCCTTCGTGAATCTCCCTTATCAGATAATTCGCATCTTGGGGGTCCACGCAGCGCAGTAGTGGCCCCAAGAAGGACTTGCGGTATAAGATACCACCATTCATTTCGTACTGCAGAGCTTTGTTCTGAATCTTTCTTGCCTCTGCCTTATTCTCTGGGAGTATTTCTTCTTTCAAGTACTGAATGATAGGGGTCATCCAGGATGGCTGCCCTAACTCGATCACATTGACTTGTCGTAACAAGACTGACGGGTTCTTGAGTACCTCATTCCTTACATCTTTGGCAAGATGTTGGAAAAATGTTGAAGCAAGCTTGCTCAAGGCGTCAGCCGGTTTGTTCTCAGAGCGATTGATGTGGATGACCTTGTGAGACTTGAACTGTTGAAGCAACTCTTTTGCTTGTTCCAGATATAGGGCCATAACTTCACCCCGTGCATCGTATATACCGTTGACTTGGCTGGCTATCAAGAGTGAGTCAACATGTGCATGTAGGTTTGTAGCTCCCATTTTGATGGCGAGGCGCAAGCCTGCCAGAAACGCTTCGTATTCCGCCTCGTTGTTGGTATTTTTAAAATCCAACCTAATGGCGTAAGTGAATTCATGGTTTTTAGGGCTTACTAGGCGCAATCCAGCTCCCGCACCGTCCTCATTTGAGGCCCCATCGGTATAAAGCATCCAAGTCTCATTTGTCGTGTCTTTTTCAGGAGTTTCGACAAGCTCACAATCTTTGATTTTCTCTACCGGGACTTCTGTGATAAAATCGGCGAGCACCTGACCCTTGATGGCTGGGCGTGGTCTGTACAAAATGTTGTGACCTCCCAACTCGATTGCCCATTTGGCGAGCCTCCCAGATGTTTCTGGTTTCTGAAGTATCGTGCCGATATGAAAATTGGTAAGTACTGTGATCACATGGCCCGTGAAATACCTGCGCAGCCTTCTGGAGGCGTGTAGTAGCGCTAGTACCAATTTTTCCATCGTGGAATATCTAGTTTCCGGGTCAGTGAGTACCCTGCTGACATAATAAACTGGAGTTTGAACTCCATTTCTTTCCACTAGTAACACCGATCCTACTGCCTTATCTGAAGAAGATAAGTACAGTACGAGTGGTTCTTTTTCAAATGGTGCAGTCAGGGTAGGGAGCTCGATCAAACATTCTTTCATTTGCTGGAAAGCCTTTTCTGCTTCAGGAGTCCACTTGAACTCTTGCTTCTTCACGCAATTGCGCAGTGTGCTGATGAAAGGGTATGACTTCGCGGCGTGATTTGACAAAAAACGGTTAAGCGCGGCGAGGCGGCCGGCCAACCGTTGCATTTCTTTGATTGTTCGCGGCGATGGCATTCGCTCTATTGCCTGGACTTTTTCCGGATTCACTTTGAAGCCGCCGTTGGTGACTATGAAGCCTAAAAACTTTCCTTCTTCCATGCCAAAAGAACATTTGGCTGGATTCAACTTCATGTTTACGCTGCGCAATGAATTGAACGTTTTCTCGATGTCCTTCAACATTTGGTCCACTTCGGGACTTTTAATCACTAGATCATCGATGTAAACTTCAATATGCTTTCCGATGTCATCCGCGAAGGTCTTGTCCATCAATCGCTGGTATGTGGCGCCAACATTTTTCAGGCCGAATGGCATTTTCGTAAAGCAAAAAATCCCCAGATCAGTGCGAAAAGCCGTCTTGTCTTCATCCTCGAGCTTCATCTGAACTTGATGGTACCCCTTGAAGCAATCCAAGAAGCACTTCCATCTGTATGGCGCGAGAGAGTCTATCTTTTTGTCGATCTCAGGCAAAGAATAACAATCCTTAGGGCATGCCTTATTGAGATCGGTATAGTCGACGCACATTCGCCATCCACCACTAGACTTCTCTACCATTACGGGGTTCGCGACCCAACTCTGATAACGCACTTCTCGCAGGATGCCGACTTTAAGTAACTCGCAAACTTGCTCGTTCATTGCTTTCGTCTTGTCTGCCCCTAGGCTGCGCCGTCGCTGGACTTTCGGCTCAACCGAGGGGTAGGTGTTTAAATAGTGCTCTGTGATGTCGCGCGGGACTCCGGTCATGTCGGCCGGGGTCCAGGCGAAAATATCCATGTTCTTGAATAGGAGCTGCTTCAGACGAGTTCTGATGTTTGGTGAGATAGCGTGACCTATCGTCGCCGTTTGCTCTGGATATTTGCGATTTAAAACCCATTTTTCGGGCTCGGTTGCTGAAACTTTTGCCGTTTTTGTTGGGCGCATCTCTTCTGTTGACATAACCTCCTTCTTCGCATAAACGATTGCCACCCCCGTCTTGGTTGGGAAACCAATCGCTGAGTGGGGGGTGGAAGTTATCATATTCAGCTCGCCTTGCGTTTCTCTTCCGATCAGTATGTCATGTCTTGACTTAACAGGCATTACCATGAAGTTAACGTTCGTTGTTCGTGAATGCTTCCCATCAGAAAGTGTGATGGGGAAGCTGATTTGGCCTAACGGGAAGATCATTTCATTGCAGAACCCAGACAACGGGTAGTCAACTGGCTCGAGTCTCGCTTTGTCTTCATCGTCGAACTGGTTAAAGCATTGTTCATAGATGATGTCTGCTGTACTCCCGGGTTCGATGAAGACGTATTCAGTTTCATAATGGCCAATGATGCCGGTGATGACGATGGGTCGTGTGGCTCGGGGACCCCCGCGCACCACCGGGAAAATAACTTGCTGTTCTTGCCATGAAGGCTCATAAGGTCTCTTGCCTTTTTCTCTTGCGCTATACCTTGGTCCATTGATCATGTGTGTTTCCAGGCGTCGAACCTTCTTGTGATTTCCTTCATCGTGGCGATGGAGTTGTCTAGTCTCTTTGCGCACGTTCTTCACTAAGTGGCTCAGCTTTCCGCTCTTTAGTGCTCTCTCGATCTCTTGTCGCAAGCTGTAACAATCATCTGTTAAGTGGCCTGTATCCTTGTGGAAATCACAATACAGATTTGGGTATTGTCCCTTTTTGTTGGTCATAGGCCTGGGAGTCTTAAAATCATGGTTCTCCGTCATCAGCACCTCTTTTGGTGTTTTTATGAGCGGAGTCCAATGCTTTTCACGATTGTCGTCTCGGACTGCCTTTCTATAACCAATACGGTCAATGGTATCACGCGCGTCTTCCTTATAGCGGGATCGTTCTTCATATCGGGGTCGTTCATTATAACCGCTGGAGTGGTTGGCCTTCCACCCAGGGTTTTTGACTTTGTTGCGTCTGTTGTCATTGCGCGGGTGACCCCCTTTGGAAAATCTATCTTCAGAACGATAGCTGTTGTTTCGTGCGAGTGACTCTTCCGTTTGCGCGACTATCTTCGCGGCTTCCATGAGTTTATCCCACTCCTTTGGCATTCCATCTTTCCCAGTGATGGTTCGAATCAGGCTATCACAGCGGATGGCTTTCTTGAAATGGCAGCGCATGAGTTGTTCACTCACGCCACCTATCTCCAAACATTCTTTGTTAAAGCGCGTAATGAAGTCTTCCAAATCCTCGTTATCTCTTCGCCAGATATCTTCAACTTCAGTTGTGTCGCGCTGGTATCGTCGTTGTTGACTAAAGTGACTCATGAACTGGGTCCTGAAATCTACCCATGATTTTATCTTTCCCGGGGGAAGGCTGTCGAACCAGGCGCGAGCAGCCCCGGTAAGCGTTTGGATAAACAGGTGGCACCACATGGGCATATTCCAGTTCCCCATGCAACCGGCGCTTGTGAAATAGCTGACGTGATCATCGGGATCAGTCAATCCGTTAAACTTTCCAACTGTCGGAGGTAATTTTTCTTTTTTAAGCGGCGCAAGCGCTATCTTCGGAATGAACTTCGAATGCTCTACGGCTTCAGCTGGTCGGTAGGCGAGGCGAAAGTCTTGCTCTGCCTCTTCGGTGTATCCCACATGTTGCTTTGGTTTGTAGTATTCATGATTCCTTTGTAAACGATTGAAGACCGGAGATCCCTCATCGTACTCCCAAGTTGGATCATTTGGGTCAGTATCTTCCCATTCGTCGTTCATGTTGCGCGGCGTGAGCCGGCTATGAACTGGGACTCTTTGGAAGTTTGACGGATCGTCATAGTAACTTTCAGTTTCTCCCCGTGTGTCGCGCGTGTCTTGCACGCTTAACCTTCGGGTGGGGGGAGGTCTGTTAACTCTTCTTTGGACGTGTTGCGGTGGTGGCATCTGGCGCGGCCCGTGGCTTGGGCCGGTTGGCGTAACCAAGGAAGGTTCTGCCGTCAAAACTGCTTGTTGCGCGCTCAAAGATTGATATGCCTCGTTAATGGTGGCAAGTTGTTTGGCGTACCACGAGGCTGGGGTTTCGCCTTCTGGTAGCCCTAGTAGCGCTGAGATATTCTGAGGTGGAGCTGGGTTCGACGGTCCAGCACCGTTGTTTCCTGGGGTGGTTTGAGTAATGCGGGTGAAGCTCCCGCGCGGACCCCCCGTATTGGCTACTTCGACTTCACCAACTTCTTCGAAGTGTTGAGGTTGGGCGTTTGGATTACCCTCCCCCAACGCTGCATTAGGGTTTTCACCGAAACCAACGAACTCGGGAACGATTCCTTGACCAGCCATGGTCGAAGAAAAAACAATGAAAAACTCAGGCAAGAAGATGAAAATGGTTTGTAGAAAAAACCGGTGGGCGCCAATGAAGAAACACGTAACTAATTATGAGGCTAATCAGTTTGGTTTATGTTCCTACCATGATGGTTAATCTTCTTATGGTTTCCTGAGCTCCTTAATGATTATGCTTTCTGCAAAACAAAACACCGTTACTCGTTAAGAGGGGAATGTGGGGGTTTCCCTCTTAACCGGGCTCCAGCGTGAGAATAAGCGACTGCTTTGGGAGAGAATGAAGTATTAAGAAAGTAGAGGGAATGGAATGAAATAACCTGTGAAGTGAAGGTCTCTATTTATAGCCGGAGAGGTGTAAGAGGGTGTGGGCTGATGGGCCTTGGGCCGGAAGGCGACAACATGGAGGATATGCTCCTTGTCTCACTGGTGTCGACCGTTAGTGGCTTCTAGGAGCTTTATGGAGTTGGCGCAACGTGATTGGAGCCACGTGTCACTGTTGTCGGCCTGGTCGCCCTTCTGCCATCAGCAGGTAAGTGGAGATCGTGGGGCAGTTGTCTCTGCCCTGTGATTGGTGCCACATAGGCGTCCTTCAGTACTTTTTGTCTCCTGCATGTCAGACGATCGTGGAGCACGATTGCGCAGGAACAGAAGGACCTTGATTGGCTCTTTTGTTCTGCCACTTGTACCTTGTTACTATCTGGAAAGGCCTTGCGCCGTAGTCACGCACGATTCTTGCTGAGCACGTTATTATCATGCGCGCGGCGTGGGCTTTCAGATGTCCCTTTTAAAATGCTAAGTGTTGCTAACTGGAGTTTACTCTTATGTGGACCTCGCGCCGTGTTACGCAGGTATGTTGTAGCTCGCGCGAGGTTGGCGATCAAGAAAATTGCTGGTTAAGGAGTATGGTCCCGCGCGACCTTACAAGGGGTTGCACGGCTTTTTGGGACCATACCCCTTCACATACAGTTTCTCTTTTTTGAGTAGCTCTAAAATGGTTCTAAGGTGTTGCTCATGGTCTTCTTTTGTCCGCGAATAAATCAAAATATCGTCGATAAATACAATCACGAATTTATCAAGATAAGGCTTGTAAACTCAGTTCATCAAATCCATAAACACTGCCGGCACATTTGTCAGACCAAACGGCATCACCAGAAACTCGTAGTGTCCATAACGAGCCCTAAAGGCAGTCTTTGGAACACTCTCTTCTTGAATTCGCAGCTGGTGATAACCTGATCGAAGATCGATCTTGGAGTAGTACTCGAACCTTGGAGTTGATCGAAGAGATCATCAATCATTGACAAAGGATACCGATTCTTGATGGTTACCTTGTTTAGCTCTCGGTATTCAATGCACATACGAAAACTACCGTCCTTTTTCTTGACGAACAAAACTGGAGCTCCCCAAGGCGAGAAGCTTGGTCTAATGAATCCCTTGTCCAAAAGCTCCTGGAGCTGCATCGACAACTCTTGCATCTCTGAAGGCGCAAGTCGATAAGGTGCCTTGGCTACAGGCGCGGCGCCTGGAATCAAGTCAATATGGAATTTGACTTGTCGTTAGGGCGGTAATCCTTGCAAGTCTTCGGGGAAGACTTCAGGATATTCCCTTACCACTGGGATATTTTCTAACTTCAGCTCATCGGCTTCCTTATCAACAACGTGAGCCAAAAAGGCAACACACCCTTTCTGTAAAAACGTTCGTGCCTTCAAGCAACTGATAATCCTTAGAGGCGTATCGTGCTTTTCTCTGTGTACCACAATCATCTCTTCATTCGCCAATGGGATGCGGATTATCTTCTCATGACATACGATCTCAGCTCGGTTACTTGATAACCAATCCATTCCAACTACCACGTCAAAACTTCCCAACTCAACTGGCAGGAGGTCAAGCGTAAACTCACGCTCTCCGAGTTCTATCACACAACCTCTAATCACTTCGTTTGCTTCTACTAGCTTCCCATTAGCTAGTTCTATTGAATACGGGATATCTAACTTACTGGCAACTAACCCAAGTATATTCTTAAATTCTAGGGATACGAAGCTATAATCGGCACCGGTATCAAATAGCACAGATGCAAAGTGTTGGTTGATAGGGAACGTACCAGTGACTACGTTCGGATCTTGACGAGCTTCCCTTGCTCCAATGTTGAAGACTCTTCCCTTGTCTTGGTTGTTCTTTGGGCAATCTCTCTTGAAATGCCCAACATCTCCACAACTAAAGCAACCTTGTCTGTTTCCAGTACCACCCTGAGGGTTGTTTTGGTTGCGGTTTCCATTACCAGCTTGGTTTCCAGAACCACCATGATTTCCATTTCCTCCCTGGTTGTTTCTATCACCATTACCGTTTCCACCACGGTTTCCATTGCCATTTCCTCTCTGACCACCATTCCCACGACCAGTACCAACCCAGCACGTCTCCTTCGAATGACCATTCTTTCCACAGGGTTCACATTTCCTAACTCTACACTGGCCGGCATGATGGAACTGACATACATTACATTTAGGCAAGGTGCCCATGTATCCTTTTCCTCTAATCTCAGCACCAGTAACAGCACCAGTAGCAGCAGCTTGTGCTTCAACTGGTGGGTTAGCGTCTTTACGCTTGTTGGCATTGCTGCTTGCATGAGTATCATTCTTGAAGTTGGAGAACTTCCTTTTGTTCTCTCCTGATGACTCGACATGAGTCTCCTTCTTCTTTCCTTCAGAGTTTGAAAACTTGTTCAGTCTAATTGCTTCTTCTGTCAATGCTACGCTCAAATCAATGGCTTCAGTGATCGTTGGAGGCTTCGAAGTAGTCACCATGCTCATAATTTGGGGTGCCAATCCCCAAATGAAATGTTCAATTCGCTTGAACTCCGGTTCTACCATGTAGGGGACAACACGAGACAGGTCATGGAATCTTTGTACATACTCAGCAATCTTTGGTCCATCCATTCTCATATTCCAGAACTCGGTTTCCAACTTCTGAATCTCAGCTCTTGAACAGTACTTCTTGCGTATCAGTTCTTTCATCTCATCCTAAGTTAAACCATATGCTGCAGCCTCACCTAGGGCCTGAACCTGTAGGTTCCACCACGATAGAGCTCCGTCTAGGAATAATCCAAAAATGTAGGTGATCTGGTGCTCTGGCGCACACTTGCTCATTCGAAGCACAGAATCGGTTTTCTCAGCCCATCTTACGAAAGCCACAGCACCTCCAGTGCCATCAAAGTTCAGAGGCTTGCAGTCAAGGAACTGCTTGTAAGTACAACCTGTACAAGCAACATCATTCATAGAAAGCATTAGCAAACGCACATGGAATGTCCAAACGTATCGTAATGTGTCTTAAATGACTTAAACATTACCGTGAGGTGGGTTATTTCCTGAGGTACCTCCGCTGTGTTCAGAGCATAAGGCCTCATGTTGTGCGATTGCTTGTGAAATCCGTTCATGGAGTTCTGCCTCTGTTGTGGGTAACTGAGTGTTTCTTCGATGAGGCATCTTCTATAAAGAAGATTGTATTGGTCAGGTCTTAAATTGTATGATAAGTATATAGTATGTATATGTAATAGTATTTTTCGAATCAAGTAAGCATATAACATCACATTCGTACCACAAGCATGTAATTCAACAATGTATATAATGAGAACATTACGATTGAGCTTTTCATTAATCATCGACCACAAATACAGTTACAGGTTCTACAAATGTACCGTATCAAAAGGGAGCACAGGGTCACACTACCCTTGTCCAAAATGTCTATCAATCTACCATAAGCCATACAGTCAAAAGGTAGTCTCCAAAAGGTTTCACAAACTAGGCTCAATAGCGGTGCTCTCATCAAAAGCAAGCTACCTACATAAAACCAAAAACCGGCTATGCTGATGGTGGTGGAGGAACAAATAGCAAGTTGCGCACATGCGCAAGCTCCTCCTCAAGCTCATATACATGACGCATCAGATAACTAATCTGCTGCTCGACAGTGAGAAATCGAGCATCAAAATTTGGAAAAGGCATAAGTTGAGCAGGCGGAGTCGCAAAAGGTGACTGACAAGGACAAGGACAAGGTGGGGGACGCGGAGTCATTTCGAGCTCCAAAATTCTACGACTCATGATCTCTTACTGAATCTGCAATGATAGAAGTAACTCATCCCATGTGTAACCAGTAAAGTGCGAGGGATGGTAGGGATCAGAAATCGGCATGGTGTACGGTGGGAACCATATGAGTGGCTCGTCCAGTGGTGAATAAGTAAAATGAGCAGAAGGTGCAGACTGAGGTATGTGGGGAAATGCTGCTGTAATATGAGGATCGCGGCTAGGCTGCTGGCTAGAAGTGCCTTCCCCTAGACGGGGTGCGTGTTTATCCTGCAGGAAAACAATAGGCAGGTCGACACGGTGAACATCAGACTCAACTGGGTGAAAAGGAACATCACCAACAGGTGCAGGTGCTAATGGAGGAGTGACTGGCTCAATAACAGGAGGGTCAGCGGGTGCAGGAACTGGATCTGGTATGAGTGGTGCAATGTCAGGTATGCCAAATGGGATAGGATCAAGATTAGGCAAAGGCTTAGGAGTAGGTATTGGCTCAGGATCAGCAGTTGCATCAACAGGCTGATCGACAGGAATAAAATCAAGCTCAAGTCCAGGCTCAAAGTCATGTGGAGGAGTCGGTGCAGCTGGTATCGTCGTCAGTATCAGTGGCGTAACATCTCAATCTAACCGAATGTAAGGCGGAAGATGACACAGACTCAAAGGAATCCGGGACAGAGTGCAAACTGGAATCGGAGAAATCTCAATGACAGGAATCTCAATTAGTGGAACAGCAATGACATCCTCAGCTAAAGCTCCATCACCCTGGGCATCATCAGGGGGACCATCAACAAAAAGATCGATATCATCATTAAACAACTCGTCAAAAGGCAATTCCTCGAAAGGAATGGCCGCAAGAGGCAAAGGGGCGAGGATCGGTGCCATGACATGCTCACCATCGGGATGTCCGAGGATGAGATGGCCCTGGACAGGAATAGGAATAAGAAAGGGATCCTCGTCGGGGATACCATCAACATGCGGTAAATCGTTGTCAGACATCATCTTCGGGTCACTCTTTGTGTCAGAAGTAAAGATCTCTGGCTCAGGGACGATCTCATCGTCAGAAACAATAGCCATGGGGTCCTCAGTATCAGACAATCCACTCTCAGATGAAGACATAGTGTCTGTAACATAACAATCAAAGCATTTGCACATATATTAACAACTATCATTTAGTAAGCAGTCAAAATCAGTGTAATCATGTACTCTCACAATCCTTTCTATCCTTCCTAGTCTCCCAGACTAAACCACCTAGTCTCCCAGACTAAACTAACCAGTCTCCCAGACTAATCAACCAGTCTCCCAGACTAAACCACCAAGTCTCTCAGTCTGAACCACCCAGTCTCTCAGACTGAACCACCCAGTCTCTCAGACTGAACCACCCAGTCTCTCAGACTGAACCACAAACATAAACCTTGAAATGTGTTTCGTGTCTTTTGTTTGTAAGAATGTTTGTTTCCCTGGATCTGGGCGTTTCGTGTATGCAATGAAAACATGTTGTGAAAAAAAATATTTTCATGAGAGCCCTAATGATTGTAGTCTAGACTCGAGAAAGAATCCTAGTTCGCTACAATCGAAGCTCTGATACCAAGCTGTCACATCCTAGTTCGCTACCATGTCAATTCCCCACTGCTGAAAAGGCCAAGCAGTGGATACGGGGATCAGGTCATTTTTGGGGCGCAGGGGTTTTGGAGAGTGCCGTTAACAGGAGTCGCACTTGCGCAACTCCTTCAGGGCATCCATATGCATCCCTGGCTAGTAGTACCCAGCGCTCATAATCTTCGCAACAACCATGCCGTAGATTCCTTCGTGAATCTCCCTTATCAGATAATTCGCATCTTGGGGGTCCACGCAGCGCAGTAGTGGCCCCAAGAAGGACTTGCGGTATAAGATACCACCATTCATTTCGTACTGCAGAGCTTTTTTCTGAATCTTTCTTGCCTCTGCCTTATTCTCTGGGAGTATTTCTTCTTTCAAGTACTGAATGATAGGGGTCATCCAGGATGGCTGCCCTAACTCGATCACATTGACTTGTCGTAACAAGACTGACGGGTTCTTGAGTACCTCATTCCTTACATCTTTGGCAAGATGTTGGAAAGATGTTGAAGCAAGCTTGCTCAAGGCGTCAGCCGGTTTGTTCTCAGAGCGATTGATGTGGATGACCTTGTGAGACTTGAACTGTTGAAGCAACTCTTTTGCTTGTTCCAGATATAGGGCCATAACTTCACCCCGTGCATCGTATATACCGTTGACTTGGCTGGCTATCAAGAGTGAGTCAACATGTGCATGTAGGTTTGTAGCTCCCATTTTGATGGCGAGCCGCAAGCCTGCCAGAAACGCTTCGTATTCCGCCTCGTTGTTGGTATTTTTAAAATCCAACCTAATGGCGTAAGTGAATTCATGGTTTTCAGGGCTTACTAGGCGCAATCCAGCTCCCGCACCGTCCTCATTTGAGGCCCCATCGGTATAAAGCATCCAATTCTCATTTGTCGTGTCTTTTTCAGGAGTTTCGACAAGCTCACAATCTTTGATTTTCTCTACCGGGACTTCTGTGATAAAATCGGCGAGCACCTGACCCTTGATGGCTGGGCGTGGTCTGTACAAAATGCTGTGACCTCCCAACTCGATTGCCCATTTGGCGAGCCTCCCAGATGTTTCTGGTTTCTGAAGTATCGTGCCGATATGAAAATTGGTAAGTACTGTGATCACATGGCCCGTGAAATACCTGCGCAGCCTTCTGGAGGCGTGTAGTAGCGCTAGTACCAATTTTTCCATCGTGGAATATCTCGTTTCCGGGTCAGTGAGTACCCTGCTGACATAATAAACTGGAGTTTGAACTCCATTTCTTTCCACTAGTAACACCGATCCTACTGCCTTATCTGAAGAAGATAAGTACAGTACGAGTGGTTCTTTTTCAAATGGTGCAGTCAGGGTAGGGAGCTTGATCAAACATTCTTTCATTTGCTGGAAAGCCTTTTCTGCTTCAGGAGTCCACTTGAACTCTTGCTTCTTCACGCAATTGCGCAGTGTGCTGATGAAAGGGTATGACTTCGTGGCGTGATTTGACAAAAAACGGTTAAGCGCGGCGAGGCGGCCGGCCAACCGTTGCATTTCTTTGATTGTTCGCGGCGATGGCATTCGCTCTATTGCCTGGACTTTTTCCGGATTCACTTTGAAGCCGCCGTTGGTGACTATGAAGCCTAAAAACTTTCCTTCTTCCATGCCAAAAGAACATTTGGCTGGATTCAACTTCATGTTTACGCTGCGCAATGAATTGAACGTTTTCTCGATGTCCTTCAACATTTGGTCCACTTCGGGACTTTTAATCACTAGATCATCGATGTAAACTTCAATATGCTTTCCGATGTCATCCGCGAAGGTCTTGTCCATCAATCGCTGGTATGTGGCGCCAACATTTTTCAGGCCGAATGGCATTTTCGTAAAGCAAAAAATCCCCAGATCAGTGCGAAAAGCCGTCTTGTCTTCATCCTCGAGCTTCATCTGAACTTGATGGTACCCCTTGAAGCAATCCAAGAAGCACTTCCATCTGTATGGCGCGAGAGAGTCTATCTTTTTGTCGATCTCAGGCAAAGAATAACAATCCTTAGGGCATGCCTTATTGAGATCGGTATAGTCGACGCACATTCGCCATCCACCACTAGACTTCTCTACCATTACGGGGTTCGCGACCCAACTCTGATAACGCACTTCTCGCAGGATGCCGGCTTTAAGTAACTCGCAAACTTGCTCGTTCATTTCTTTCGTCTTGTCTGCCCCTAGGCTGCGCCGTCGCTGGACTTTCGGCTCAACCGAGGGGTAGGTGTTTAAATAGTGCTCTGTGATGTCGCGCGGGACTCCGGTCATGTCGGCCGGGGTCCAGGCGAAAATATCCATGTTCTTGAATAGGAGCTGCTTCAGACGAGTTCTGATGTTTGGTGAGATAGCGTGACCTATCGTCGCCGTTTGCTCTGGATATTTGCGATTTAAAACCCATTTTTCGGGCTCGGTTGCTGAAACTTTTGCCGTTTTTGTTGGACGCATCTCTTCTGTTGACATAACCTCCTTCTTCGCATAAACGATTGCCACCCCCGTCTTGGTTGGGAAACCAATCGCTGAGTGGGGGGTGGAAGTTATCATATTCAGCTCGCCTTGCGTTTCTCTTCCGATCAGTATGTCATGTCTTGACTTAACAGGCATTACCATGAAGTTAACGTTCGTTGTTCATGAATGCTTCCCATCAGAAAGTGTGATGGGGAAGCTGATTTGGCCTAACGGGAAGATCATTTCATTGCAGAACCCAGACAACGGGTAGTCAACTGGCTCGAGTCTCGCTTTGTCTTCATCGTCGAACTGGTTAAAGCATTGTTCATAGATGATGTCTGCTGTACTCCCGGGTTCGATGAAGACGTATTCAGTTTCATAATGGCCAATGATGCCGGTGATGACGATGGGTCGTGTGGCTCGGGGACCCCCGCGCACCACCGGGAAAATAACTTGCTGTTCTTGCCATGAAGGCTCATAAGGTCTCTTGCCTTTTTCTCTTGCGCTATACCTTGGTCCATTGATCATGTGTGTTTCCAGGCGTCGAACCTTCTTGTGATTTCCTTCATCGTGGCGATGGAGTTGTCTAGTCTCTTTGCGCACGTTCTTCACTAAGTGGCTCAGCTTTCCGCTCTTTAGTGCTCTCTCGATCTCTTGTCGCAAGCTGTAACAATCATCTGTTAAGTGGCCTGTATCCTTGTGGAAATCACAATACAGATTTGGGTCTTGTCCCTTTTTGTTGGTCATAGGCCTGGGAGTCTTCAAATCATGGTTCTCCGTCATCAGCACCTCTTTTGGTGTTTTTATGAGCGGAGTCCAATGCTTTTCACGATTGTCGTCTCGGACTGCCTTTCTATAACCAATACGGTCAATGGTATCACGCGCGTCTTCCTTATAGCGGGATCGTTCTTCATATCGGGGTCGTTCATTATAACCGCTGGAGTGGTTGGCCTTCCACCCAGGGTTTTTGACTTTGTTGCGTCTGTTGTCATCGCGCGGGTGACCCCCTTTGGAAAATCTATCTTCAGAACGATAGCTGTTGTTTCGTGCGAGTGACTCTTCCGTTTGCGCGACTATCTTCGCGGCTTCCATGAGTTTATCCCACTCCTTTGGCATTCCATCTTTCCCAGTGATGGTTCGAATCAGGCTATCACAGCGGATGGCTTTCTTGAAATGGCAGCGCATGATTTGTTCACTCACGCCACCTATCTCCAAACATTCTTTGTTAAAGCGCGTAATGAAGTCTTCCAAATCCTCGTTATCTCTTCGCCAGATATCTTCAACTTCAGTTGTGTCGCGCTGGTATCGTCGTTGTTGACTAAAGTGACTCATGAACTGGGTCCTGAAATCTACCCATGATTTTATCTTTCCCGGGGGAAGGCTGTCGAACCAGGCGCGAGCAGCCCCGGTAAGCGTTTGGATAAACAGGTGGCACCACATGGGCATATTCCAGTTCCCCATGCAACCGGCGCTTGTGAAAGAGCTGACGTGATCATCGGGATCAGTCAATCCGTTAAACTTTCCAACTGTCGGAGGTAATTTTTCTTTTTTAAGCGGCGCAAGCGCTATCTTCGGAATGAACTTCGAATGCTCTACGGCTTCAGCTGGTCGGTAGGCGAGGCGAAAGTCTTGCTCTGCCTCTTCGGTGTATCCCACATGTTGCTTTGGTTTGTAGTATTCATGATTCCTTTGTAAACGATTGAAGACCGGAGATCCCTCATCGTACTCCCAAGTTGGATCATTTGGGTCAGTATCTTCCCATTCGTCGTTCATGTTGCGCGGCGTGAGCCGGCTATGAACTGGGACTCTTTGGAAGTTTGACGGATCGTCATAGTAACTTTCAGTTTCTCCCCGTGTGTCGCGCGTGTCTTGCACGCTTAACCTTCGGGTGGGGGGAGGTCTGTTAACTCTTCTTTGGACGTGTTGCGGTGGTGGCATCTGGCGCGGCCCGTGGCTTGGGCCGGTTGGCGTAACCAAGGAAGGTTCTGCCGTCAAAACTGCTTGTTGCGCGCTCAAAGATTGATATGCCTCGTTAATGGTGGCAAGTTGTTTGGCGTACCACGAGGCTGGGGTTTCGCCTTCTGGTAGCCCTAGTAGCGCTGAGATATTCTGAGGTGGAGCTGGGTTCGACGGTCCAGCACCGTTGTTTCCTGGGGTGGTTTGAGTAATGCGGGTGAAGCTCCCGCGCGGACCCCCCGTATTGGCTACTTCGACTTCACCAACTTCTTCGAAGTGTTGAGGTTGGGCGTTTGGATTACCCTCCCCCAACGCTGCATTAGGGTTTTCACCGAAACCAACGAACTCGGGAACGATTCCTTGACCAGCCATGGTCGAAGAAAAAACAATGAAAAACTCAGGCAAGAAGATGAAAATGGTTTGTAGAAAAAACCGGTGGGCGCCAATGAAGAAACACGTAACTAATTATGAGGCTAATCAGTTTGGTTTATGTTCCTACCATGATGGTTAATCTTCTTATGGTTTCCTGAGCTCCTTAATGATTATGCTTTCTGCAAAACAAAACACCGTTACTCGTTAAGAGGGGAATGTGGGGGTTTCCCTCTTAACCGGGCTCCAGCGTGAGAATAAGCGACTGCTTTGGGAGAGAATGAAGTATTAAGAAAGTAGAGGGAATGGAATGAAATAACCTGTGAAGTGAAGGTCTCTATTTATAGCCGGAGAGGTGTAAGAGGGTGTGGGCTGATGGGCCTTGGGCCGGAAGGCGACAACATGGAGGATATGCTCCTTGTCTCACTGGTGTCGACCGTTAGTGGCTTCTAGGAGCTTTATGGAGTTGGCGCAACGTGATTGGAGCCACGTGTCACTGTTGTCGGCCTGGTCGCCCTTCTGCCATCAGCAGGTAAGTGGAGATCGTGGGGCAGTTGTCTCTGCCCTGTGATTGGTGCCACATAGGCGTCCTTCAGTACTTTTTGTCTCCTGCATGTCAGACGATCGTGGAGCACGATTGCGCAGGAACAGAAGGACCTTGATTGGCTCTTTTGTTCTGCCACTTGTACCTTGTTACTATCTGGAAAGGCCTTGCGCCGTAGTCACGCACGATTCTTGCTGAGCACGTTATTATCATGCGCGCGGCGTGGGCTTTCAGATGTCCCTTTTAAAATGCTAAGTGTTGCTAACTGGAGTTTACTCTTATGTGGACCTCGCGCCGTGTTACGCAGGTATGTTGTAGCTCGCGCGAGGTTGGCGATCAAGAAAATTGCTGGTTAAGGAGTATGGTCCCGCGCGACCTTACAAGGGGTTGCACGGCTTTTTGGGACCATACCCCTTCACATACAGTTTCTCTTTTTTGAGTAGCTCTAAAATGGTTCTAAGGTGTTGCTCATGGTCTTCTTTTGTCCGCGAATAAATCAAAATATCGTCGATAAATACAATCACGAATTTATCAAGATAAGGCTTGTAAACTCAGTTCATCAAATCCGTAAACACTGCCGGCACATTTGTCAGACCAAACGGCATCACCAGAAACTCGCAGTGTCCATAACGAGCCCTAAAGGCAGTCTTTGGAACACTCTCTTCTTGAATTCGCAGCTGGTGATAACCTGATCGAAGATCGATCTTGGAGTAGTACTCGAACCTTGGAGTTGATCGAAGAGATCATCAATCATTGACAAAGGATACCGATTCTTGATGGTTACCTTGTTTAGCTCTCGGTATTCAATGCACATACGAAAACTACCGTCCTTTTTCTTGACGAACAAAACTGGAGCTCCCCAAGGCGAGAAGCTTGGTCTAATGAATCCCTTGTCCAAAAGCTCCTGGAGCTGCATCGACAACTCTTGCATCTCTGAAGGCGCAAGTCGATAAGGTGCCTTGGCTACAGGCGCGGCACCTGGAATCAAGTCAATATGGAATTTGACTTGTCGTTAGGGCGGAAATCCTTGCAAGTCTTCGGGGAAGACTTCAGGATATTCCCTTACCACTGGGATATTTTCCAACTTCAGCTCATCGGCTTCCTTATCAACAACGTGAGCCAAAAAGGCAACACACCCTTTCTGTAAAAACGTTCGTGCCTTCAAGCAACTGATAATCCTTAGAGGCGTATCGTGCTTTTCTCTGTGTACCACAATCATCTCTTCATTCGCCAATGGGATGCGGATTATCTTCTCATGACATACGATCTCAGCTCGGTTACTTGATAACCAATCCATTCCAACTACCACGTCAAAACTTCCCAACTCAACTGGCAGGAGGTCAAGCGTAAACTCACGCTCTCCGAGTTCTATCACACAACCTCTAATCACTTCGTTTGCTTCTACTAGCTTCCCATTAGCTAGTTCTATTGAATACGGGATATCTAACTTACTGGCAACTAACCCAAGTATATTCTTAAATTCTAGGGATACGAAGCTATAATCGGCACCGGTATCAAATAGCACAGATGCAAAGTGTTGGTTGATAGGGAACGTACCAGTGACTACGTTCGGATCTTGACGAGCTTCCCTTGCTCCAATGTTGAAGACTCTTCCCTTGTCTTGGTTGTTCTTTGGGCAATCTCTCTTGAAATGCCCAACATCTCCACAACTAAAGCAACCTTGTCTGTTTCCAGTACCACCCTGAGGGTTGTTTTGGTTGCGGTTTCCATTACCAGCTTGGTTTCCAGAACCACCATGATTTCCATTTCCTCCCTGGTTGTTTCTATCACCATTACCGTTTCCACCACGGTTTCCATTGCCATTTCCTCTCTGACCACCATTCCCACGACCAGTACCAACCCAGCACGTCTCCTTCGAATGACCATTCTTTCCACAGGGTTCACATTTCCTAACTCTACACTGGCCGGCATGATGGAACTGACATACATTACATTTAGGCAAGGTGCCCATGTATCCTTTTCCTCTAATCTCAGCACCAGTAACAGCACCAGTAGCAGCAGCTTGTGCTTCAACTGGTGGGTTAGCGTCTTTACGCTTGTTGGCATTGCTGCTTGCATGAGTATCATTCTTGAAGTTGGAGAACTTCCTTTTGTTCTCTCCTGATGACTCGACATGAATCTCCTTCTTCTTTCCTTCAGAGTTTGAAAACTTGTTCAGTCTAATTGCTTCTTCTGTCAATGCTACGCTCAAATCAATGGCTTCAGTGATCGTTGGAGGCTTCGAAGTAGTCACCATGCTCATAATTTGGGGTGCCAATCCCCAAATGAAATGTTCAATTCGCTTGAACTCCGGTTCTACCATGTAGGGGACAACACGAGACAGGTCATGGAATCTTTGTACATACTCAGCAATCTTTGGTCCATCCATTCTCATATTCCAGAACTCGGTTTCCAACTTCTGAATCTCAGCTCTTGAACAGTACTTCTTGCGTATCAGTTCTTTCATCTCATCCTAAGTTAAACCATATGCTGCAGCCTCACCTAGGGCCTGAACCTGTAGGTTCCACCACGATAGAGCTCCGTCTAGGAATAATCCAAAAATGTAGGTGATCTGGTGCTCTGGCGCACACTTGCTCATTCGAAGCACAGAATCGGTTTTCTCAGCCCATCTTACGAAAGCCACAGCACCTCCAGTGCCATCAAAGTTCAGAGGCTTGCAGTCAAGGAACTGCTTGTAAGTACAACCTGTACAAGCAACATCATTCATAGAAAGCATTAGCAAACGCACATGGAATGTCCAAACGTATCGTAATGTGTCTTAAATGACTTAAACATTACCGTGAGGTGGGTTATTTCCTGAGGTACCTCCGCTGTGTTCAGAGCATAAGGCCTCATGTTGTGCGATTGCTTGTGAAATCCGTTCATGGAGTTCTGCCTCTGTTGTGGGTAACTGAGTGTTTCTTCGATGAGGCATCTTCTATAAAGAAGATTGTATTGGTCAGGTCTTAAATTGTATGATAAGTATATAGTATGTATATGTAATAGTATTTTTCGAAGCAAGTAAGCATATAACATCACATTCGTACCACAAGCATGTAATTCAACAATGTATATAATGAGAACATTACGATTGAGCTTTTCATTAATCATCGACCACAAATACAGTTACAGGTTCTACAAATGTACCGTATCAAAAGGGAGCACAGGGTCACACTACCCTTGTCCAAAATGTCTATCAATCTACCATAAGCCATACAGTCAAAAGGTAGTCTCCAAAAGGTTTCACAAACTAGGCTCAATAGCGGTGCTCTCATCAAAAGCAAGCTACCTACATAAAACCAAAAACCGGCTATGCTGATGGTGGTGGAGGAGGAGGTGGAGGAACAAATAGCAAGTTGCGCACATGCGCAAGCTCCTCCTCAAGCTCATATACATGACGCATCAGATAACTAATCTGCTGCTCGACAGTGAGAAATCGAGCATCAAAATTTGGAAAAAGGCATAAGTTGAGCAGGCGGAGTCGCAAAAGGTGACTGACAAGGACAAGGACAAGGTGGGGGACGCGGAGTCATTTCGAGCTCCAAAACTCTACGACTCATGATCTCTTACTGAATCTGCAATGATAGAAGTAACTCATCCCATGTGTAACCAGTAAAGTGCGAGGGATGGTAGGGATCAGAAATCGGCATGGTGTACGGTGGGAACCATATGAGTGGCTCGTCCAGTGGTGAATAAGTAAAATGAGCAGAAGGTGCAGACTGAGGTATGTGGGGAAATGCTGCTGTAATATGAGGATCGCGGCTAGGCTGCTGGCTAGAAGTGCCTTCCCCTAGACGGGGTGCGGGTTTATCCTGCAGGAAAACAATAGGCAGGTCGACACGGTGAACATCAGACTCAACTGGGTGAAAAGGAACATCACCAACAGGTGCAGGTGCTAATGGAGGAGTGACTGGCTCAATAACAGGAGGGTCAGCGGGTGCAGGAACTGGATCTGGTATGAGTGGTGCAATGTCAGGTATGCCAAATGGGATAGGATCAAGATTAGGCAAAGGCTTAGGAGTAGGTATTGGCTCAGGATCAGCAGTTGCATCAACAGGCTGATCGACAGGAATAAAATCAAGCTCAAGTCTAGGCTCAAAGTCATGTGGAGGAGTCGATGCAGCTGGTATCGTCGTCAGTATCAGTGGCGTAACATCTCAATCTAACCGAATGTAAGGCGGAAGATGACACAGACTCAAAGGAATCCGGGACAGAGTGCAAACTGGAATCGGAGAAATCTCAATGACAGGAATCTCAATGAGTGGAACAGCAATGACATCCTCAGCTAAAGCTCCATCACCCTGGGCATCATCAGGGGGACCATCAACAAAAAGATCGATATCATCATTAAACAACTCGTCAAAAGGCAATTCCTCGAAAGGAATGGCCGCAAGAGGCAAAGGGGCGAGGATCGGTGCCATGACATGCTCACCATCGGGATGTCCGAGGATGAGATGGCCCTGGACAGGAATAGGAATAAGAAAGGGATCCTCGTCGGGGATACCATCAACATGCGGTAAATCGTTGTCAGACATCATCTTCGGGTCACTCTTTGTGTCAGAAGTAAAGATCTCTGGCTCAGGGACGATCTCATCGTCAGAAACAATAGCCATGGGTTCCTCAGTATCAGACAATCCACTCTCAGATGAAGACATAGTGTCTGTAACATAACAATCAAAGCATTTGCACATATATTAACAACTATCATTTAGTAAGCAGTCAAAATCAGTGTAATCATGTACTCTCACAATCCTTTCTATCCTTCCTAGTCTCCCAGACTAAACCACCTAGTCTCCCAGACTAAACTAACCAGTCTCCCAGACTAATCAACCAGTCTCCCAGACTAAACCACCAAGTCTCTCAGTCTGAACCACCCAGTCTCTCAGACTGAACCACCCAGTCTCTCAGACTGAACCACCCAGTCTCTCAGACTGAACCACAAACATAAACCTTGAAATGTGTTTCGTGTCTTTTGTTTGTAAGAATGTTTGTTTCCCTGGATCTGGGCGTTTCGTGTATGCAATGAAAACATGTTGTGAAAAAAAATATTTTCATGAGAGCCCTAATGATTGTAGTCTAGACTCGAGAAAGAATCCTAGTTCGCTACAATCGAAGCTCTGATACCAAGCTGTCACACCCTGAATATTGCGGAAGCGTGATTATGTGTGGCTTTCTTAATATCATTGCATTCAATCATAACAACCACTATATGATAAAACCATAGATGTTCATCCATTAAATAAGTTTAAAAACATCACAAACATCATTGATTGAAACATAGACTCCAAATTCGAATTACAAACCATACGAATTGTTTAAAGTTCCACAAGGACTTAACCAAAAGACTTTAAGTAAGACCAAGATTTGGAAAAGGTGTCTGGTCCAGGATAGGACACCCTAACCAAACCCTAAGACCATAGATGACATCTTTTATTCTTAAACCACACTTGGAACTTCCGAACGCCCGCCAGATCCACATCTAATTCCCTGAAATACATGTAGTTTGAAAACATCAATAAAAGTTGAGCGAGTTCATGTGTTTGTCTGTGTGTACGAATAAACCTTTGTAATCATTGTAAGTATGTATGTATGTTTGTAAATCCTGGTATGAAAGCTACAAGGAAAACAGATCACCAATGGTTTGCAAGGCCATTGATATGTGTGAAGTGATGCAGGAAAACTTAAACCTAGAAAATTTGTCTCCGGGAGTAAGACATAGTCACCTCATGGACCACCCTGGTCCACATCTGTGTGGGCTTGCTACACCCAAATAGATCTATCACCCATGTCCCTCGGTCCTACAACGAGGATTAATGGCCTTAAGTGTTAAACCCACCTCTCACATGATCAAGCAATACCCTTCCTTAGCAAACCATACCATGTATAAAACGTTTGTAAATAGTTTGCAACATCTACTTCACCCCCGAAGTTATAAAAACGGAAAACAGTTAAAAAAAAGGGGGCCATGAACTCACAGTCTTGCGTCTTCGATCACCGTAACTCAAGCTTCTTCGGAGAAACACGACTACCTACAACGTACTATGATCTATTAGACGAGCGGATCGTGCCTTGACTTAGTATTAATGTCTTTGAGTTACGTTTCTTTGTATATTCAATATTATTCCAAGTTATATAATTATTTGTTAAAATAATTAATATTTTAACTTAAATTATAGTTATTAATTTTTTTGGAATAATTGTTAAAACAATATATTTTAGCTTAATACTTCCCAAGTATTTGTAGTTGTATTTCCTTCCCAATGATGGGTGTATTTGTATTCGTATTCTTATACTTGTATATTTTTGCCATGTATTAGGGTCGTATTCCGGCGTATATTTATACGTATGAGGATACGTATTTTTATTGTATTCATTAAGTATTCATATACTTAACTTCACATTAACTATTCCGGGATATTATCTTTAATAAAAGTTCACCAATATATATTTCTAAAATATATATTTAAGAAATACTACTTAGAAAAATTATTTATAATTTTTCACTTGGCAAAAATATTTGTATTTTCATATAAGTTCCAAAAATAATATATTTTCAAGTCTAACTTAGAAAATATATGTAAACTTATTTTTCTCCAAAAATGATATATTTCCTATTTATTCAAGAAAATATATATCTTTCCCAAAAATAATATATCTTCTATTAATTCCGAGAAAATATATTTTTACTTCAAAAATAATATATTTACTTCTTGTCAAAAAATATGATATATTCTTGTGATGATCATAAAAATCATATTTTCATCTCTTGGTGTCCAAAATATTATTTACCAAAAATATACTTGTTAATATAATTTCCGGAATATTTTGTAAGTTATATTCCTTAGCTCGGTTTCACCAATATTTTGTGTACAACTTGTATATTCATATTCTTGGAATTTTGGTAATATTTTGGATTGAAATTCTTGGTATTTTGATGTGTTATATTATTTCATGTCCTAAAATAATATAACTAATACAAAAAATATACAAATAATCACACACATGGTGTCTTCTAAATATATATTTCCTAAATACATATTTTGTCACTTTTATTTATAAAAACCAACCTCCAATAATTATAAGTTTAGTAACAAAAATTATGGCAAAGTTTAAGTAACAATTTATTGTTGAAAATACACTTGTAAGTGCATGTTTATAAATATTTTTCTAAGTGTTTAGATTTTTAGAAAATTTTGCCATAGTTTCCCTTAAAAATGGAGGTTTCTATGCTTTCAAGCATATCATTTTCTTTTGTAAAAATCATCACAATCAATTCACAATCAACACTAAACAACTTACACTTACCAATTTTGCCAAAAACAAATATAATCTACTACTTCATGAACTTGAATCTTTGTAAAAATTTGTAGGAACTTACTAGTGTTCTTAGTAAGCCTTGTTATCCTTTAATGTGTGATTAGTTCTTTAAAAACTTCATTTTAAAGAAAATAGATGTTTACAACTTGTGATCATCATTTCTAAAAATGTTTATTTATGAAATTTCTTTGTTACACAAGTGTTCCTACACTTGTTTAACCACCAAAAATAATATTTGTTTATGTAAGAACCAATATTAAATGAAACTCATATTTTTAACTTGGTTTCTTTGAAAAACCGTTCATAGATCTTTAGATCTATATGATTACCATCTTACTTTGATCATTATTTTTCAAGAAAACATCATGTTCTTTCAAGTTCATGATCTTTGTGTGGATGATCTATCATCCTACAATATTTCTACTTTCTCATCTTGCTAGATTATGTTTTTAATCATGATCTAGCAAGATCATATGATGATCAACATCAAATATATGAATAAATAACAATCAACAAGTAAATCAACACATAAACAACTTAGTTTCATCATTAAACATGCTTATGTTCAAGTTTACATATTGTGATTCTTAGTGTTCTTCAAAATTATAAGTATGATTCTTCTTTTAGCCACTTAAAATAGAAGTAAACTAGCAAGATCAAAGTTCTTACCACTAGCACAAGGCTAGGGATGATCAAGTGAAGAAAACAAGTGGGTAAAAGCAAAAAAGAGAGGTCCTTGATCTTCCACAAGCTCCTAGCTCCTTTGTATGATCTCTAGCACCTTTGTATATGCTTGATTTTTATGAGAAAGGATGAATGAAGGTGAGTGTATGTGGGGTTGAGTTCGGTCGAGAGCACCAAGGGGGAAGGAAGGGAGCTTGTGTGTGTTTCAAGTGTGTAAGAATGAGTCTTATGTCCCATGGTGCCTTCTTAATAACAAATTTCATGTATTTAACTCTTGTGTATTATGTTTAGGAAAGTAATAGCATATCCAATTTAATTTTGAAAGAAAATCAACATTGTGGGACCCTTGTTGGGCCGTTGACTGGGGGGGGGGGTAGTAGGATAGGTTTTAACTAAACTAGTTACTTGCTAGTTGAAATCCAAGCATTAGTTAAGTGTTTTAGTTATTAGATATTTGTATGGGGTGTTATGATATTCGGGGACCATAACTAGCTTGGTAATGTTAAAACAGTGCTTCTAGTGTAAATTTGATGTTTCGGGTAGTGTCAGGTTGTTCGGTTAGATACTGGTTCGTTAAGGTGCTAAACTTCGCAGTTTAGTGTGCTTTATGTACCATTTTGTGACACTTCTGATTCCCGACACTTAGGAAAGCATTCAGGACCGTTTAAGCATATTTCTGCATGAAATTAGATTGTTAAAATGCTGATTATTGCTGAATTTTGCTGAATTCAGCACTTTGGGTGAGTTTTAGGTACTTTCCGGCACTTAAACTATCACTTAGAAAGGCAGTTTTGTGATCCTTACTTTCCTACACACTATACTAGTGTAGTACTTGGTTTCTGGCCCATACTGGGTCTCAAAACACTGTCTGTCTATGTGCTGAGTAGGGCTGTAAACGAGTCGAGCCAGGGTGGGGTCGAGCTCAAGCTCGAAATTAATTCAGGAGGCTAAACATGGGTTGAGCTTTACGTCAAAGTTAAACGAGCCTAAGAACGAGCCAACGAGCCGAGTCATGGGCCGAGCCGAGCTTAGCTCGAGCTGGGCTTGGTTACAAAATGAGGCAGCTTGGTTCACATCATCTCAAATTGAGTTTTTTTAGCTAGTTTTTCTCGAGCTTCTTTCGAGCGAACTACGAGTCGCGAGCTTTATGAACAGCCCTAGTGCTGAGTTTCTGTCAGCATTTTGCTGATTTATCCGTTTACTGTGCTAACTGTGTTTCGTGCGTCATTTTTTTCAATAAGTTTGCATTCAGTAATGATATGACATTATGCAATATGTGATGCACATATAAGTAATATGCAGTAATCAGAAAGTAGTTAATTGTAATTCAGCACAGTCATTAAGCACTAATCATGGTTAATTAATTATACAGATACCTGAATTTTTGACAGTTGTCACATATTGAAGCCTAGATCAAGATCTATCACCCAATTAACGTGTATTCGCGTTAATTGGCTCGGTTTGCCATTTATCTTTTGTTTTCTTCTGATTTCAAAGATGTTTGCTACTAAGTTTGTATTGTTCTTAGTTATGTTTGGCTAAACTCTTGTAATCATCTAGGTCTAGATGAATCTTGATTCAGTTTGACTGGTTGGTTTGACTTTATTGTGTGATTTTCGTAAAGTTTTGTTATTCTAAACTTATGATGTGTATAATTGCATGTTAGTATTGATTTTGTGATTGAGTTTTGTGGTTGAATCAATCTTTCAATAAGGAATTCTAGTTAGATTCGATTTCTTATATCTTTAGGTTATATTAGCGCTCATTAATCTAGGGCTTGAAACCTTAACCGGTAATAGACAACTTGGTAACTTACGTGGTAAAACATGTGAGCTACCCACGGGAAGTTTCTGAATAAAAGGATCTGGAAACCAGATACAGTATGCTTAAAATTGAGTAGCATAGATAGTAAATCGCTCAGTTTGTGAATCTATGTTTTTAAACAGTAATAAAAGCCCAAAGAAAAGAAGGAATCATAACATAAATTTGCTTCACAAGATTAGGTTTTGGTGTGTGTAATTAACTTTGATTTTATAGTTTTGTGGGATTAACCTTAGTTGGCCCTAATCCATTTTAGCACTTCACATAGTTGCATAAAGTCATTCTGAGCTCTCATTCTAGTCAAGAGGATTCGACACCTAAGTGGTTGTTTTCTCCATCTGACTTTCTTAGACTTTTCTAGTTGTATCTAGTTGTTTTCTAGTTGTTCTTTAGTTTCTCATTAGTTTCCTTACAAACCATCCCTCTTACATCGGTAGGATATTGACATACGATTAAGTGTTAGGAGCTACCATGTCTTTAGGATCGGTACTTGGTTCTTACCACTACTATATTGCGTATATGATTGGTACACTTGCATGTTATGTGTGTAGTTTGTTTAGGTGATTTCCATTTTTTTTATAAATTTTAAACTTGTGTAATTGATGCATTTTATACGTACTATTCGCATGCATCACTTGATACCACTATGATTTAGTATTAGGTTAATTAGATAGTTTAAGGGGTTTAAATTACTTGTCACTCTGAGTCCGTTGGTGAGTTGCCAATTCCTCTAAGGTAGTTACTTTTATAAAAACCAAGTCCTAACGCTTTGGTACTAGCGCCACGCAAAGGCAAGAGCTTACCAACCTGAAGTCCAATCCAAAACCTCAAGAAATCTAACCAACCCTCAAGAAATCTAACCAAGAATGGTTCTGGAACTAATTTTCATCAAACTTGAAAATTTTATATTAATCATCAAAAGCTTGATTACACTAATGGCTCTTGTGTTTTTCTTAGTGATTACAATGATTAGAGATAGTGGGTAGAAGAGAAGTGTGCTGTGGAGAAAAGATGGGAGAATGAGCAAGTGAAAATGGTGGATTTGGCCCTTTATTTATAGCCTGTTGGAGACCCAGACACGGGGGGCGTGCAAAGAAGGCACGGGCCGTGTCTGGCCAATTGACCTACTATAGCGGGTTAGCGAGGCACGGGCCGTGTCTGCCAGACACGGGGCGTGGTCAACTTTCTGGGTCCCCCAGGTCTCCCAAATCTTCTAGAAGTCAACTTTTGTCTTTCAGTGCCAAAATACATGTAACATTTCATATTTTCGTACTTTCTATTTTTTTAAAAACTTGTATTCGTATTTCATTTAAATGATTGTAATCCGAGATTTTGATCAATGGAAACCACATTTTTATCATACGTATTTATTCAAGCTAATGGTGGGTGCGTTTGCCACAACGTGTTGTAGAAGTGATTGCATTTTACCTTGTTTATAAATTTAAAGCTTGATATTAAGTTAAAAACCGGCCTAAAATAGCTAATATTTTTATCCACATCAAGCGGTCAAGTCAACTCCAATGATTGTGGGCCTATTTATCGAGGCGAACCATTATGTGTTACCGATGTAGTGGGGTCGGGAATTACTTGTGGGGAGGATGAAGAGTAGGCTGTGACCAATGAGGTTGTTGGTCCTAATCATGAGGTGACTTTGATTATCCAGGGGGTCCTTAGTGCCTCATATGAGGCCAACAATGATAATGACGCCTAGAGGCATAATAATATCTTCTAGACCAAATGCACCTCAAAGAGAAATATGTGTACGGTGATAATCGATGATGGCAGTGGCGAGAACATGGTGTCTGACGTGATGTCGTGGTCACAATCAAATTTAATCCCAAAAACAACTATAGATAGTGGTAAGAGGGTATCGAACTCAGGGAGTATGTGGAAAGTGTGTTGATTTTTATAGCTTTGCGATTAAACTACAACTAACCTAATTTGCAGAAAATTAAGATCAATGAATTTGGATTGTTGTTTTAGAAAACTAAATTAAAACTAATTGCAAATCAAATTTGGTTGTAAAACAAATTAGGAGAGAACAATGACCATCTTAGGTTTCAGTTTCTTTAAACAATTGTGTGCAATTCTAACTAGAAAGAGTTACATAGACATAACTCGTGCATAAATAATCGAAGTGATAAAAGGGAACAAAGTACTCGGATTTATAAACGCGAGGTTGTTTCCCGATGATCAATTAATCAATAACCAACCCTAACCCTTCCCGTGAAATCTCGATTGCCAACGGCACCAAGAACGTACGATTGAGACTAGAAATTGCAATATCAATTAACAAGCTACAAACAATTAAACATACACCATGATATTCAAGCAACGCAAGTTATCATTCTAGAAATTCAGAAATAACACACAAAAGTTCAAGAGAAACCTTCACCCAAGATGATCACCGAAAAGTTTAGCCGGACATAGCTTGGTGAATCATCATAACAACCAATTCAATGTTCATACAAATCGAAAACACAAACCGAATGTTAGGAATTGTCCAAAAACAAGCAAGAACAGCCAAATTCGCCCCTAGTGAGTCCCAAAACTGTCCAATGATGAGAACACTTGAAAAGACACCAATAAAACCGACTTTAATGAGGCAGTTACAAGTTGTTCCGCAGACACCACCGTAATTTACGGTCATACCGTAAATTACGGTACACTTTATAATGTTACGGTGCGTGGAGACTGATTTACGGTGAGTAGATGGCCAAAAATCAGGTCCACCGTAATTTACGGCGACAACCTGATTGTTTTGCTTTGCTTCCAATGTCACATGTGTTGTCGGCCCAAGATGTATGTGTTGTCTGCTTATGATGTTTGTATCATATATGGCGGCCCAATCACATAAAAAGAAGTCCACGTGACTTCTTAGTTAACCGCCAAGTCTCGTCCCTCATGTGCTCGTGATGTGTGTGGCGGCCCTCCTTCACGTGTTCCCCTGATGATGTCCATCAAGAATATTAATGATGATGATCCACGTGAGTTCTGCCACCCATAAACCGTGATGTTGTTGCTTCCTTGTTAGCGGCCCAATCAAAGAAATCCTCCCAAAAATCATAAATGATATTAATGCCTCATGCAAATTAATTTCCCTTTATAAGTTCACATGACTCCACTTTCCTTTGTGTTGAATTCGGCGCCTACATGTTGTGATGATCATGATTATGTTGTTGACCCAAAAAGCATGCATGTTGATGTCTGCCGCCACTTTATATAGATATGTATTTATGTTGGCTCCAAGATTTAATTAATGTGACTAGATGTTTTTCTATTATTAAAATGATGATGGCCTCCCCACCAGTTCATTATTCCATGTTTCTTGAGGAACCCTCCAAGTCACGTCCAACTTGACTTTCTCGGTTGTCATCCGCTTCATCACCAAACGTTGTAACTTCACCGAATTACGCGATTAACCTGTAAAATAACAATCACGCATAGTTATCACATTCGCAATAAATAACCATGTAAAATATAGGATATGCACATATTTAGCTCATTTAAGGGTTGTCCTACGGACCACCCGTCACATCCCCACACTTACCCGTTGCTTGTCCCAAGCAACCCATTCAAAAACTATTTCAAAACCAAAGCGATCAAACATGCAAACCAAGCTAAAATGTATCGTCATTTTACTAACCTTCAATCATACCACAAGACACACCCCTCACAAAAACTCTCGGTGACAAGAAATATTAGCACATAATGATAAACCACTCAATGCATGTATGTTTTTGTGCGACAATAAGCTTGTATAAAAATCAAGTCTCCTCCTATTGAGTATTTAGCATGCTTATGAATCAAAAGGACTTACGGGTTGTAACGGGGCTAGGTGCAAAGGTAGGAAAATGGTGGAATATATATGCAAGAGCTAATTGATTTGACCCGGTTTTTATTTCTACCACTAAACAAAGCAACCATCAAATATATACACAACTTCTTCAACATTCTCAACTACTATTGCAACTAAATACTTTTTTTTTCATATTTTTCTCTTTCTCTTTTTTTTTCATCATTTTTTCATTTTTTTTACACATCAAACTCAACAATATATACAAGAACATCAATACTACATACTAAATCTCCTAAACCGGGTCATCTCAATAGGTAAAATTTTGTAGGAAGTAGGCTCGGGTCACAACCGAATGGTATAAGGCTCAAACATGGCTTTCTAAAGACCAAACCCCCACCCCTCACAATACCAAGCTCATATATGTAAAGTATGAGGTCCAACCCACCAATCCCACACTCTCACACGTCTAGACGAGGCTTCCTAAAAGTCCCCTATCATTTCCAAAAGCATGCTAACTCTAGGATTTAACAAGTATTCACACACAAGTTCTATTAACACACAACACACACCGCCACTCAAACAATGAAATATCAATAACAATCATGTATGGCGCAAATCCTCACCAAGAAAAGACTAGGAATGGGTGTCGGTGTGTCAAATGGCACAATATCAAGTTTTCAAATTAACAATTTTCACTCGGATTTACAAAATTTTTAAAAACTATCAAAAATTTCCCCCATCCCCACACTTGGGATACATTGTCCCAATGTATGGCTTTGAAGGAAGGATCGCTTTTAACCCACAACATCAGCCTTTGCTTAAATTCTCAAACCCCAAATTTCTTTTTGGATTTTTTTTTATTTTTATAAACGAAAGCAAACTAATAAACTAACAATATTTCAAAGCTAAAAAAAACATAACAAGTCTAAGGAAAAAGTACATTGACCTGGTAAAGTTTGGCACAACAGATATTGTAAATGATCCAATTTCCTTTCACCACCTTTACGCAAATATCCGCACATCTTCCCCACACTTGAGTGTTGCCATGGCCTTGAAACATAAAAGAAAAAAAAACTAAAGAAATAACAAGATCAGTGAAAAACCTCGGGTTGCCTCCCGAGCAGCGCTAAGTTTTCAGGTCTTCAGCCAGACCGTACCACCCCCATTTATGGTGGCTCAAAGAACCGGTTCCTACCACTTCCATCACTTCCTTGTGCCATTGAGCAAAATGCATCCATCTTGTTTTGACTCGATGGGTAATCAAATACACTCTTGCTCGCACCCATATATGCTTCTTCACGGTCCGGTGGGTGTTTTTTTCTCATTCGTGGTAACACATTTTTCATACAATCACTATTATCACTACCCTTCCTCTCAATGGACTCATAACTAATCCCTCTAGTTTGAACATCAAAGTACAACCTACGGTTCTTTTCGGTCATGGTAATAATCTCGTCTCTACAATTAATTTGAGCATTTGCTGTGTATAGAAACGGTCGACCTAAAATTACCCTTTGTTGTGATGCCATATTGGTAGAAGCATGGTCCAAAACTAGGAAATCCACCGGGTATTCAAATTCTCCCAACTGAATCTTAACATTCCTAACCATTCCCCGTGGACGCCTCCAACTTCCATCCGCCAAGCTCACCATGGTGTCTATACCTTCGAGTGGACCAAAGTCGTACATATCGTATAGATCTCTTGGTAGCACACTCATGCTTGCCCCGTAGTCCAACAATGCGTGAGGGATTTTTAATTTTCCCACACGGATAGGCACGATTGGCACTCCATGCTCTTTATCATTCTCGACTTCGGCATCTTTTTCCAAACCTGCATTCACTTGACACGAAGAAGTTAGACATTTTTCATTGAATTCGGTACTAGGAACGGTGCTTACCACATTGATGTTAACACTTTTTATGTTCTTGGGATTTGGCACCGTATCACTCGGTAGCTGGCCTTTTGCTTTCTTTAATATCACCACGTCACTTGCAAGTTGACCCATTTGAGTGGTCAACGATTGGATGCTTTTGTCACGAACCTCGTCCTTTTGCATCCGAACCTCATCACGTTGGTTCATTCATTGCATTTCACTTTGCATCGCCTTCAACATCTCCATCATCTCATTTCCACCCGAAGAGCTTTGACCCGTTTGATATTGCCTTTGAAATCCTTGGTTTCCTTGGAAATTCGGGTTAGCTTGATTTGAAGGGTTCCCACACAGAAAATTTGGGTGGTTCCTCAACCCGGGGTGGTAAGTATTAGAGTTCATGTTGTTGTAGTTTCTACCACCCCCTCCTTAACCTTGACCTTGAACTGCATGAACCTCTTCATATTGCCCTTCCACCATCCCTTGGCAATTTTCAGCCGCGTAACCTATTTCATTACACAAAGCACACACATCATAAATTTGATTAGTAGTTTGAACATTACCATCATCTATGGCGTGCACTTGAGGTCGGGCAATGGCCGGTCGCGCTCTCCTCGATGCTTGAGCCTTTCTTTTCGAGGTAATCGCCATGTTCTCTAAGAACTCCCAATCGTCATTCTCATAGTTCGTGCCAAAAGTCCCACCGGTAATGGACATTAAATCACGAGCATCTTCGGCACTCAACCCCTCGTGGAAGGCATTCATCAATTCCCAAAGTTCAATCCCATGGTGAGGGCAATTCTTAATCATCATATTAAATCGTTCAAATGCCTCATGGAACATCTCACCATGTTGTTGTTGAAAGCTCCTCAACCCTTTTCTAGCATCGTTGGTCTTTTGGGCGGTATAAAATTCGTCTAAGAAAATTTGTTGCATATCCGCCCAAGTATAAATAGATGCTGAAGGCAAAGTGTAGAACCACTTCTTTGCCTTATCCTCCAAAGAAAACTGAAATAAGACCAACTTGACATCATCGGCTGAAAAACCTTGACTCCCAAAAGTATTGCAAATTGAGTCATAGGCCTCTAAGTGGAAATACGGCTCCTCCGTTGCTAGCCCTTTGTATTTCGGCAAACTTTGCAAAGATTTCGTTCTTACTTCAAATGTTCTCCCTTGGTTGTTGTGAGGGATAACCACCGGTGAGGGGTTTTGAGTAATTATCGGCCTGAAATGTGCTTCTATGCCTCGTGCTTGTTCCCTAAGATGCCTTCTTGGAACACCCAATCGACCCCTTGGACGAATAGGACCCATAGGTCTTGGTATATGCCCTTGTGGTACGAATGGTGGTTGAAATTGTTGTTGTGGCATCGGTGGGTATTGAATCGGCCTTTGAAATTGTGGTTGTACGTTTTGTGTCCGAACTTGTTGCAATGGGATAGGGAGTTGCATTGGTGGCCCTTGTGGCCTTGGCTGAATATGTTGCGGTATGAGTTGTTGTTGCGGTATTCCACCAACACTTGCCATCCCTTGAGATTGACCCGGCACATAACCAAACTCTCCTTGATCTCCATCACCCCCATACACATATCCTTCTTCCTCGTATCCCTCAAACTCTTCTTCATAACCTTCAAAATACCCATCTCCTCCTATACCCGAAGATTGCATATAAGGATAAGACGAATATTGCATACCCGGTTGGTTCGATGGTCGATATGTAGAGGTAGTATGGATAACGGTTGAGCTTTGTGGTAGTGAGTGAGTAGAAGATGATTGACCCGTAGTTGGAGGAAAGAAGTGTGATAATGGTGGAATGGTGGCAGATGGGCTAAAAGTAAGAATGGGTTCAACTTGAGTAGTAATCGGTTGTGTAGTGTTGGATGGTGTAGTATAATGGATTGGAGTAGGAATTGTAGTGGTGTTTGGTATAGTGGTGTTTGGTGATGGTTGTGTGGAAGTAGGTATAAATGTTGAGGTCGTTTGACCCGTTGTGGGTGGTACTTGTGTTTCGTCCATGATGTTTCTTGGTGTAATGGGTGAAGTAGGTGAACCAATGATTCTGTTTTCGCGTAGTAGAACTCGGTTTTGCCTTAGCGTTCTTTCGATTTCTGGATCAAATGACAATGGTGAAGCTTTGTGAGAGCCTCTAGTATGCATGCACCTGTAGAACCTGCACACTAAACACACCAGTGTAAACCCGAAAATAACAAAGCAAAACTAATAAACTGACACACATTGCGCACTACTCCCCGGCAACGGCGCCAAAATTTGACGTGATGTCGTGGTCACAATCAAATTTAATCCCAAAAACAACTATAGATAGTGGTAAGAGGGTATCGAACTCAGGGAGTATGTGGAAAGTGTGTTGATTTTTATAGCTTTGCGATTAAACTACAACTAACCTAATTTGCAGAAAATTAAGATCAATGAATTTGGATTGTTGTTTTAGAAAACTAAATTAAAACTAATTGCAAATCAAATGTTGGTTGTAAAACAAATTAGGAGAGAACAATGACCATCTTAGGTTTCAGTTTCTTTAAACAATTGTGTGCAATTCTAACTAGAAAGAGTTACATAGACATAACTCGTGCATGAATAATCGAAGTGATAAAAGGGAACAAAGTACTCGGATTTATAAACGCGAGGTTGTTTCCCAATGATCAATTAATCAATAACCAACCCTAACCCTTCCCGTGATATCTCGATTGCCAACGGCACCAAGAACGTACGATTGAGACTAGAAATTGCAATATCAATTAACAAGCTACAAAAAATTAAACATACACCATGATATTCAAGCAACGCAAGTTATCATTCTAGAAATTCAGAAATAACACACAAAAGTTCAAGAGAAACCTTCACCTAAGATGATCACCGAAAAGTTTAGCCGGACATAGCTTGGTGAATCATCATAACAACCAATTCAATGTTCATACAAATCGAAAACACAAACCGAATGTTAGGAATTGTCCAAAAACAAGCAAGAACAGCCAAATTCGCCCCTAGTGAGTCCCAAAACCGTCCAATGATGAGAACACTTGAAAAGACACCAATAAAACCGACTTTAATGAGGCAGTTACAAGTTGTTCCACAGACACCACCGTAATTTACGGTCATACCGTAAATTACGGTACACTTTATAATGTTACGGTGCGTGGAGACTGATTTACGGTGAGTAGATGGCCAAAAATCAGGTCCACCGTAAATTACGGTGGAACCGTAATTTACGGCGACAACCTGATTGTTTTGCTTTGCTTCCAATGTCACATGTGCTGTCGGTCCAAGATGTATGTGTTGTCTGCTTATGATGTTTGTATCATATATGGCGGCCCAATCACATAAAAAGAAGTCCACGTGACTTCTTAGTTAACCGCCAAGTCTCGTCCCTCATGTGCTCGTGATGTGTGTGGCGGCCCTCCTTCACGTGTTCCCTTGATGATGTCCATCAAGAATATTAATGATGATGATCCACGTGAGTTCTGCCACCCCCAAACCGTGATGTTGTTGCTTCCTTGTTAGCGGCCCAATCAAAGAAATCCTCCCAAAAATCATAAATGATATTAATGCCTCATGCAAATTAATTTCCCTTTATAAGTTCACATGACTCCACTTTCCTTTGTGTTGAATTCGGCGCCTACATGTTGTGATGATCATGATTATGTTGTTGACCCAAAAAGCATGCATGTTGATGTCTGCCGCCACTTTATATAGATATGTATTTATGTTGGCTCCAAGATTTAATTAATGTGACTAGATGTTTTTCTATTATTAAAATGATGATGGCCTCCCCACCAGTTCATTATTCCATGTTTCTTGAGGAACCCTCCAAGTCACGTCCAACTTGACTTTCTCGGTTGTCATCCGCTTCATCACCAAACGTTGTAACTTCACCGAATTACGCGATTAACCTGTAAAATAACAATCTCGCATAGTTATCACATTCGCAATAAATAACCATGTAAAATATAGGATATGCACATATTTAGCTCATTTAAGGGTTGTCCTACAGACCACCCGTCAGTGTCCTTCACCATGGTTGAAAATCAGGGCTAAAACTGGAAACTTGTCGGGACCCATATCGACTTGCATGATTGAGAAAGTGTAGTATCGTTCGGGATGCTAAGAGGAGTTTGGCTGAGTTCTCATTCAGGTCAAAGTACTGTGATGAGGTGTGGTGCAAGGTTGTCCATATGGATGTTTGTCGCCTCTATTGGGAAGGTTAACGAACCAAACTGATATCTACTGAACAACTTCGGTACTAGTATCAATATTGCTAGAACCAAATTTTCTCCACGACATTGCGCAAGTGGAGCTTACTAGTTAATAAAATTGCTATTTCAAAGTCTACAATGTTCTTATTTTGAATGACTCGTAATAATCCACTAAACTTTTTTCAAATCCGACATATTCTTGTACATCCCACAAAATGTGTATGTGACTTGGCTCTATAGGAGTGTGAATTCCTGATAAGATATGAAAAAAAAAACATGAAATTCATAAGTTTGAGGTTAGCCTAAATAGGATTGTGCTTAACTGAAATGGGTTTAGTTTAGCTTTGGCTCAAACCCAAAAACATGTTTAATTAAACAAGTCGGTCTTGGGTATTCGGTTTTGTAGTTTGACATGTTAATTTTTATTATTTCTAAAGCGATATTTTATGTCAAGACATTACAGTTGAAAGGTTGTGGATTTCGTATTTCCAAAATGTCCTGATAGCTTTCTAAATCGTGTGTGACTCACATTTAGATTAAAGTATTTCGTGTGTGCACACAACAAAAAATTAGACCAGAGAGAAAGAATCTGTAACGAACTGGGATTTTTTCTTTTCTAAGAAAAACAAAGTTGTAATTTTCATATGTTAAGCAAACCAATTGAATTCTTTTATATAATAGTTGAAACATTATAATGATTCTGTTGAAACATCTGTAAGATTAAATATATTATGGTATAATATTTAATCTAGTAGCCATTATAATCATTTACATTATATGGATCAAAATATATAACAACCTATTAAATAATTAGTTGGTAATTGTTGATGGGCCTAATTACTTATTAACTAATTAGGGTTTCCCCCTGGGTGCATATATAAGGAGAATAATGTGGAGGTTAAAGGGTTAGACAATTGCACAAACCCTAATAACACATAACATCAATCTCGCCTCTCTCTCCCAACCGAACACCCTATTCGGTTTCTTCATCACCATCATTAGATTGCACCCTAAGGAGGAACCGGATCAAGCTGACAATCATGTCAAACACTACTGCTGGCCTGCCTGATGCAATAAAAGGTATGTTTTCATGTTTTACATTATGTTCAAAACAGAACAGAACCAACATGTGGTATCAGAGCGTATGTTGATTAGTCAGTTCTGTTTTGTATCTGAAATTAGGTATAAAAACTGGAAAACAGTTTTGAAAACCCAATAAAATTCCGTTCTTGCCATCCGAAATCCTCATTACAGATGATTTCAGATGATTACGGATCTGGGTTTCATCATCTCGAATGCATCTCGGATCATTACGGATCATCTCTGATCATTACGGATCATTTCGGATCATTTCGGATCATTACGGATCATTACGGATGATTTCGGATCTGGGGTTTCATCATTACGGATGCATTTCGGATGAATATTTGAATGTTTTATCTTAGGGTTCATCACATGTTCATAAGAAAATTCGAAAATTCCTTAAGTTTTGGAATGAATTTGGATTATTGGGTGTTTTCCTGTTTTTGATCTAATTTTATCTACTTAACAATTTTTCGAAATTTGTTAATTTTATTAATGGATATAATTTTTGAAATAAACAGATAAATATAACTAACTTTTAAACAGGAAACATAATCCCATAATCCCAAAATTTCGGATTTTGAACCTTATCAATTAATAACTGCTTAAATTAAGGATTTTATGGCTTGAGTAACACATTCCGGATGAACTTCTGTTTGTCCATCACAGATCAATAACTGCCTGATCATTACGGACCATTACGGACTAAGCATCACCATTTCGGATGAATCTCGGACTAAGCATCATCATTCGAAATCATCTGAAATGACTCGACTTACGCGTCTTGGACACATTCAAAATCATCCATTTCGGATAGTCCGAAATGATTCGAAATGATTCATTTCGGATGAATCCAAGACATGATTTATTCGGAATCATGAGTGTTCATAACCAAGACTTATCCGAAATCCCATTACTTTATTAAGCAGTTGATATGAACTAAAATTTAGCTCTGAGCTCCGCCCCGAACCCTGTGCGGGGGCACGCTGTCCCCCTGCACCCCCAGGTAGTTTGCTATTAAATGATTGGTTTTGTAAATACTTAGTTAATTAGTAAGGATCAAATAATGTTTTACAAAACCAAAATGGCTTTACTTGAATGAGCTTCTGATGTATCATTTCTGGCCAAAGCTGATTTGATACATCTACTTATCGTTCAAGTATTACGAAAGCTATGTTAAGTGTGCATCATAAACATGAATGTCTTAATATCTGGCCAAAGCTGATTTAATTCCTTCATAGATGGCATACTTAACAAGTGCATAACTAAAGTGATTGTCTCAATTTCTGGCCAAAGATGATTTGTTACAACCACTTTGCACACATGCTTAAATGATTACACTTCTGGCCAAAGCTGATTTGTCTTCGTTTAAGTAGAACTTTAAATAAGTCTATTATTTTGATGTTAGTAATAGACATATCACAACCTCTTCACATAATGATCCTTATATTAATGATCCTTCATTATTTTTTTATGATCATTTCGTCTGCCTTATTTTAAGTACCCATAACTTTTCTCACTATAACTTTCTTCTATAAATCAATATCTCACCCACTGTAATTCTTAAACCTAAAATGTTTTGCTTTATTTAAAGTTTCTATAAGAATTAGCTCTTAAATTAAATCCTTGATTATCTCTTAAGACACGATAATCCTACTGCTCTCTTCTGGTAAAGGTACAACAAAAGATAATTAGAGCATGATGAACAGGACAAATCGAACATGATGTCTCTTATGATAATCAAGATCTCTCTAACATAAATGCTATCAATAAGGTTATTCCAGATTAAGTTTTTCCTAAGACTAATCTATTATGTGTGGTTTAATCACAAGAACTCCTAAGATGCATGCCTTCATTTAAATTCTAAACTATAAACTTAAGTGGTATATGTGAATACATTATAATGTACAATACCATGACCCATAAAGTTAAGGGCTTACGCATGGAAATAAGTACAATTTTCCAGTACATAACATACTTAGATTTTCACTTGTACAATTTGATGCCTTATAAATCAACTATAACACTTAAAAGTACCAAAGTATAATGAGTGTGTTGATAAGCAACATATGTACAAAGAAATAAATATTAGAAACTGGAAAATAAGTTGGTACTCATCTTACAATAGGGTTGTTCATAAAGCTGGCGACTCGTAGCTCGCTCGAAAGAAGCTCGAGAAAAACTAGCTAAAAAAACTCAATTTGAGATGATGTGAACCAAGCTGCCTCATTTTGTAACCAAGCCCAGCTCGAGCTAAGCTCGGCTCGGCCCATGGCTCGGCTCGTTGGCTCGTTTAACTCTGACGTAAAGCTCAACCCATGTTTAGCCTCCTGAATTAATTTCGAGCTTGAGCTCGACCCCACCCTGGCTCGACTCGTTTACAGCCCTACCTTACAACCACTTAAAACTTTAAAAGAGGATTGTTCTAAGGCCTATAGACAAATTACAAGTAAAAATTCCAACTCTAAGGTTCTTCAAGGGAAAATCTCACTGCATAATTATGCCATTAGACTAGGCATAAGCAACGAGACTATCCATTATTTAGAAGAACAGTTGGATAAGTTAATTAGGTAGTCACTTCCTAATGATATCTAAGTCTGCTAATTTTTAAATATTTCTATTAACACATGATTAGTTGACTCTAGTTCTAAACGTCTCCTTACCAGAAGTCAAACAAATAATTAACATGAGAGTTAGTGATAAAATTAAATGTTAAGGCTATAAGAACCATAATAAGTAGTCTTCTAACAACGCTTTTCGATACCTTATATATTCTGAAGATTAATCAGAATATAGTATCATAATTAAGCAAAGTTATGAACGTTGTGAGGTTTGCATAGTCAACATAAAGTCACACTTACCTTAAACTCTCATCTTATTTGTTCTAAATATCTGGATTGAAACATTACTAAGATGGAACTAGATGATACCTTACACTTTCACAACTTTTGTCATCATGCAAATGAGAATTTGACAAAAGGAAAATGAGACTTATAAATTTCATCCATTATAACTGAAATTCATGAGAAATCATGACATGGTTAATGAGGATGATTTTTTATCTAATCGCATTCTAAGTGATTTTAAATCATGACATTAAAGCCCTAAAATATGACTTGGCTTAAGGAATAAGTATGGGTCCATCATAAGTCATTCATTGACATTCGTGGAACTTATTCCAAATGGAATATTCAGACATAATTCATTTATCATTTGAAAGACTATCAACATGTATCTAAATTTTGTCGCATATGGCCCACGCTCTTAGAAGAAATCTATTCATATATATATACTTAATAAGATTTCTATTACATATGTCCCTAAAGTTTCTTTTGATATCTGGACATTAAAGAAATCAAATAAAGTCTAACGTATATGTGATAGGTTCCCACGTCACGTAGCTCATTGAAACTTTTCTTGTAGCATTCTAGAGATATTAAAGATCAGTGGGAGCATTAAGTGTTTTAAAACAACTTGCAATAGTTGCAAGAGGTGGGGAGTGAAAATTTTACATTACCTCAATTTGCACCTCTTGTACAAGACACCTCTCCATCACGACAATGTTCTATCAAAACTTATCTCCTTAAATCTAATGCTACTCTTACAAAAGTTTCATTGTTGCCTAATTGTGGGCGCACTTAGATTTCTTACCTAAACTAACATAATCCTCAACAAGAGAAACTACAACGACTAACGTCATTAACTCATTTCTCTATTAGAATTTGTTGGTCGTTACATATTGACCCTAAGCATACTGAGTTCCTAAAGATTTCTAAGGTTAGTAGGAGCAGTCAAAGTCCTTATCATGATTTGCAAGGAATACAAGAGGCGGGGGGGGGGGGGGGGAAGAGTGTCATTAAATTTCACTCCGAATTTAACTCCGATTACACCTCTTGTACACCATACTGCACCAACTCTTACAAAATTAGAATCCTGAAAATGATAGCAACCTAACCAAGAGCTAATCCATAAAACTGAAACTTCTAATAAACCCAATAATCAACTCAGGAGGTCATCTAGGTTTAAAAGCCTACTAACTTTGATGATTATATAACCTCCCTAATTGAAGTTGAAATGGATTTTGGAAAAGTTTACCGATCATATCTCTTCAAATTAAGTCATTAGCGTCAATTAATCTTCTGAATGGAATAAAACAATTTTCTAGTAAAACTGATTTTATGTGTTCGAATAACGTTTGGAATTTGATTGAATTACCTAAGAGTGTTCACAACCAAAACCAAATCCTAATGTAAACATTAAGACACAAAGAAGCATGATTAATTGACAAAGGTTACACTCAGAAAGAGATGAATTATCAAAGAGTCTTTCTTACCTATCTTACAGAAGATTTCTTTGAGGATCATCACTGTTCTAGTAGCTTATAATAGTTTAAAGCTACATTATATGAACATTATAAACAATTTTCCCTAACAAATGGCTGACACATTTACATGTTCATTAGATAACAACCTAAAGTTTCAAACTGAAGGTTAAAGAACACTTTATTTGTAAGCCAATAATATCCATGTATGGGTTAATGCAAACATTATAATGTGATGAAAAGCTAACGTAATTATTTTCATCAAGAATCAAGTGGATTAATGTACCTACCTCAAAATGAGTGGGAGCAACTAAGATAAACTTGTCTGTATAGATGACATTCTTTTGACAAGTATGTGTTACATAAGTCAAAGCATTGTTAACACAAACTTTGATATAATATATCTCAGAGATATCGCTTACGTGATAGATATCATAACATACCGAGATAGACCCAGTGGGACATTAGTTCTGTTCCATAAGTTTAACATTAAATGGGTCCTTACGTATGTAACAAACAATACTGCTCTTCCTTTAGAGGATAATAGGATAAATGAGATTATTTATTTATGCTTCATTAATTAGAAGCCTTATGTAAGTTCAAGTCTACACTCGTTTAGATATTACTCACATTGCAACACACTAGATATGTCTAGACTAATGTGAAGCAATTAATAGAGTATTACAATATCTTTAAAAAGAAACGAGAGGCTACAATTTAAAGAAGAAGTGAGAATTAAAACCGGTTTATTACTTTAACTTTGTAATGTTCAAAGATAACAAAATGTAATTTTGGGTATATCTTTATGTTAGCAGACAAAACCTATCTCATGGAGAAGTCATAATGGACTGATATCAACAACCTAAGTTATAACGACATAATATAGTCACTAAATGTTGTTGGAAATTTATCAGTGATCAGTGGACTCATAAGTTTATTAACTCCATATAATTAATGTTTTGAAGACTTAGTGTGATAAAGTCAGCTACCATAACTCCTTGAACAGTAACAGTTCGAGAGGTGCTGCATTAAATTTCGATACGCAATTAATTATTCGTTTATGAACGAATTGAGGAAACTAAGTTTTGTATCGAATACATTCATGATATGCTGAAGGATCCTATAACTGAAGGGCTATTACCCATAAGTCTTATTTAGAGAGCTCATAGACGGGTATTAATTTGATGGCCGTGCGCAACTGCATATCGTACTATGAATGACTAAGTATTAGTTAATTTTCCTCATCAGTTTGATTTTGTATGTATCTAAGAATATGTCAAGCTAGCATAATGGCATATAGACAAATAAAGTTACAAATCAAACAAAGGGCTTATGCGTATTTTGATCATAACGATTAGGTTTTAAATTAAGGCTATAGTATGACTAATGGGGGTCCTGAGTCGCATAATGATTTAACGGCTGTATTTCTCTGCTATAGTACTTGTTTAAGGCTAAAATGAGTGTTAACTCCTGATCAGGCTTATCTAATACTCATAGTAAATGATTACTCGGCTAAGTGGGAGAATGTAAGATTAAATATATTATGGTATAATATTTAATCTAGTAGCCATTATAATCATTTACATTATATGGATCAAAATATATAACAACCTATTAAATAATTAGTTGGTAATTGTTGATGGGCCTAATTACCCTTATTAACTAATTAGGGTTTCCTCATGGGTGCATATATAAGGAGAATAATGTGGAGGTTAAAGGGTTAGACAATTGCACAAACCCTAATAACTGTTGGTGCACTTGTGTCTGTACTTTGTCTGTATTTAGTCTTGATACAAAACGATGTCTTTGATGTAAGATTGATGTAAGTTTGACCAAGTCAACCATCCTCCGGTTTGACTTGGCCAAACAGTTAGACAATGGTTGAAAGATGTTTGGGTCGAAAGATGTGTCATCGAAGGATAGTTTAGATCCTTCGATGAGCTCGAAAGATAAGCTTTCGATAGATGGACCACGAAGGATGTCATCCTTCGAGGTACATGTGGATCCTTCGAGCTGTTTCAGATCGATAGATGATCTTTCGATCAATCTATCTGATCCTTCGACCAGACATGCTGTGTTCGGGTATATATACCCATGTTGTGTGTTCACTTCAAAAGGTTCGAGAGTTAGACAAACATATAGACAGAAGAGAGAACACACACACTGAGAGAGTTTGCAAAACTGATTTGTAAACATTGCATTGTAACCGAACCTTTCATACGCATTAATACAAGTGGTGTTAATCGTTGAAGATTGTGTGTTGTGTTTTGTGCTTGTTCTATCTCGGTTTGCATGCTAGCTTGGATTCCGCACTCGCTAGTGTGTTAGACATAACAAGGAATAGGTTAAACCTCAACCTCCGAGGGACCTACAAGTGGTATCAGAGCCGTGGCTCTTTTCCTTGTTAAAAACCGAGTTTTTACAAGACTTTGGAGTGTTTGGACAAAACTCACTTGGTTTTAGCAGCCGTTTTTACTGTTTTTTCTTGCTTATCTTTACGTTAAAACGTGTTCTAAACTAACCGGGTGTGTTGCATGACGGGTTGGGTAACTTAAAAACTTGTTTTTGAGGTGTTTGGTAATTTCCGGCCAAAATTCCGGCTACTCCGGTGACCGGTTTCTGGGTTGTTAATTCGATTTTCGGTAATATTTTATTGGTTCAAAATCTGCTTTGGCAGAAAGTATGGTCTGAACATACCTTCTGCCGAAAGTTTCTACCAACCCATCAACTTTTTCACCAACCTGTCTCATTTGTCAACTGTGTCAGAGCAGTTCGAAAGATACCCTTCGAAGTCGAAAGATCATCTTTCGATCAAGGGAGGTTCGATAGATAATCATCTTTCGAACATCTTTCGAAGTTGGTGACTTATCCTTCGTTCCAAGGAATCTTTTCGAAGCATACATCTTTCGGTCTACTGCTCTTATTCGAAAGACAAGGATCCTTCGATTGGGGAGTCTTTCGAAATCATTGTTCGAAACTCAACAGTAATCTTTCGAACACTGTTGATCCTTCGAACAAGTGTTGATCTTTCGAACTTAGTCTGTTTTTGTTTAACAAGTTTGTGATTTTCAGGTTTTATTATTTTTGATCAAAAATGAATCCAAGATGGAATACTCCGGTAAATACAGACATGTATTTTGGTACTCCGTCTCCCGCACCGGTATCTTCTAATGCAACTTCTACCGGTCAATGGGCATTCGTATCAAATCAAACTCCAAGTATTCAAAGCATTCTCTTAAGCGAGAGCGAAACCGGAAGTTTGAATCGGCCTCCAAAGTCGATGCACTTATATGAATATCCAGGATGGATTGATAGATTTCATACATACGTTCTTGGTCAAAATACAGAATTGTGGTTGCGGTTCATCACAGATTTCGATCAAACAATAGAGGTTGTTGCATCATCTGCTGCTACGTTTGCGGATCTTACGGATGATCAGAAGAAGGTCTATGATTTGGAAAAGAAAGCATATGCCATTCTTACTCAGGCGTTAAGTAAAGATATTTATCATCAATTTGTCAGTTACAAGACGACAAAAAGGTTGTGGGACGCGTTGAAGACAAGGGGCGTAGGAAATGAAGCGACACGTCAATTGAGAAAAGACCTGCTAAAGAAAGAGTTTGATGGTTTTACTTGTATGGAGAATGAGTCATTAGGTGATTTGACAAGTCGATTTAATCATTTGCTGACTGAATTAGCAAATTTTGGGGTTGTTACAACTTCTGCAGAGATTGTGAAAAGGTTTGCAGATGCGTTGCCACCTCAATGGAATACTTTCTTGGAAATCATGAAGTACAATGGTACTTTAGCTACAACGAGCTTCAACGACTTTGTTCAACTCCTGGAAAACAAGAATCAGGAAGAAACTCTCAAGGCGAAAAGAGTTCCCGTGCCACAGAATCCTGAAATGTATTATGGAACTTCTAGCACTTCTACAAAGCCTTCATCACACGCTCCAATTCAAACAGCGTTTGTGTCTAGCACTGACATGTATGGCAATGCTATCCAAATTCCGGTCAAGCCTCCTGCAACAGACATGTATGGAAATCCGCTTGATCCAGTTCCCCAACCAGCACCACAACAGCAAAGCCAACGACCTATCAGAGCAACTGATATGTTCGGAAATCCATTACCTGTGCGATCTACTGGTCCAACAGACATGTATGGGAATCCACTTCCTCCTCAATCTACCGTACCAACAGACATGTATGGAAATCCACTTCCTCCTCAACAGCAAGCGTGTTATGGAAGCACATCATCTGTTGGTCAACAATCAAAGCTAAATACAGTACGGCTCGACACCTCAAGCTTTTCTAAAGTCAGTGTGGAAGTAGCAAAGGAACACATGGAGTTGCTAAACACTTTGGTGAGCGCATACTGTGGATTAGTGGAAGGTCAGATTGGTAACATTAATCTAACACAAGAAGACTATCAGCAGATCGATAAAGAGGAGATGGAGATGATGGATATCAAGTGGGCCTTTGCCAGTGCTGTTAGGCGAGCAAAGGATTTCATGGAAAGAACGGGCAGAACCAGCTTGGAAAGCAAGAAAGACACCAAGTATGGGTTCGATAAGCAGGTTGTTAAGTGTTTCAATTGTGGTGAACGTGGTCATTTCAAACGTGAATGTACGAGGCCATCTCAGCATGGAAACCAGAATCCCTTCAGAAATCAAGGCAACCAGCAGAACCAGAACAGGAACAATGTTCGTACGTTGGTACCTGTCAACAACCAGAGTCAAGCGGGACCATCTAATACCAACCAAGCACTTGTGGTTCAAGTAGATGAAGGCTGTGATTGGTCAATCCAGTTGGGAAATGATGCTCCAGATGGAACAGCTTGTTTTGCTGAAGTTGTCAAGGATCTTAAACACGCCAGTGGTGGAGAATCTTCCACCAATGGTAGTGAATCTTCTGAAGATGAAGACAGCTCCGGTTACAGTGGAAGTTCTGATGAAGAGTCCTCGAGTTCAGGGAATGATCAGGAAGATGACACATCAACTGTGTCAGTTAATGCAGATATTGATGAACTATTGGAAGAAGCTGCAGCAGGAACTCAAAGAAGATCTATTTTGGTGGATCAAGCTGCTTATTCTTCGTCTTCTCTCCATTCAGCCTTTATGGCTAATGTCGACAGTTCATCAAGTCAGGTATGTGTCGATGAACCCACTGCTGCTATTTGTGATAATTGTGATAGATTGCTTGTTAGATGTGCTGATTTGGATGCAAACATGTCTGAGTTGCAAGGCAAACATGATGCTTTACAAGCTAGTTTGTTTGAATTGCAAGACAAACATGTTTCTTTGAATGATAAGTGGTGTGAATTGCAAAGCAAACACGAGGCTTTGCAAGAGAAATATGATGTGACATTCATCCACAATCAGAAATTGACCGTTGATCTTTCCAAGTGCACTGAAGCCAACATGTTTTATGAAAACCATGAAAAGGAATTTAAATCAATGATTGAGACGTTAAAGAAAGATAAAACAGAGCTGACAAAAATGGTTTCTAGAAAACAAACTGATATTAATTTGTATATAACTCGTCTTGAGGTAATGCAAAAGGAAATGGCTTGTGTTAAAACAGAAAGTGAGGCGATCCGACTCAAGTTAGACAGTTATTTGAGCTCTAGCTATGTGTTGGATCACATCATTGATGTTCAGAAAGAGAAACGGGATGTCACATGCATAGGTTATAAGAAATGTCCACCACCCGTGAGAAACAATTTTGATGCACTGCCTGATGAGGAGTACAGAACTCACTTTGAACCATCTGTTCCTCTAGATGTTAATGAATTTGCTACAGGACTCGGATACAAGAAAGAAGTATCGTAAGATTCAGATGTGTCAGCAGATACTGTTGTAACTGCTGAACAGAATCAGGATCCTCCAGTTGTGATTGAGGATGCTGATTCTTCTGATGATGAATCTTATGATACTGATTCAGCAAAGTCTGATGCGGTGATAAACGAAGAGGACATACCTCTTGAGAATCATATTCTGTGTGATCCTCCTGCAAAAACCGCTAAGACTGTTGCAATCGAGTCCTCGTCTGAGAAAGAGTCGGAGAGTGTGGATTTGCTGTACAGTCTTGTTGGTGATGATAAAATTTATTCTGACAAAGATTTTCCTATTAAGAATGTTAATCAATCATTAATCAGTAAAGTCTTTGAAAATTCAACAAGTAAGTTTTTGGGTAAGAAAGGATCACACGTTGTGGTAACACAGTGCCCTCCTATCCCTAAGGCTGAAGTTAGAAAACAATTTGGCAATCAGAAATTACCAACAGTGCAAAAACAGCAAAATCATACCAAAACAAGAGGTAAGACACCGACTCAAAGTCAAAGGAAGCCGAATCAGAAGAAGAAGAAGAATGTGAACTTTGTGAGATCTAAGGGAACGGACAAAATCGCAACGTTTGAAAATCAATCTAACTTAGATTTTGTCAAGAAAGCAACTGTGATGAAAAGGAATGAACCAAATAGTTCAAAACCTAGTACCTCGGGATCACAAAGTTCATCATCGGCAAGACGATCACATGATACTTCGGGGTTTGTTGAACGAAGATCATGTTTTGAATGTGGTACAATTGGGCATATCATTCGAAACTGCCCGTATCTTCATAAGTTGAAAGCCAAAGAAGATGATCCCCGTGAACGCAATCACCAAAAGCGATCTGTTTCTGTAAAACAAGATCCCCGACTTGTAAGAGAAAGGGAAAAGAAACAGAAACACCAACAAGTCAAGGTGGTTGAAAAGGCACTTAAAAATGAAGTGGTTCAAAAACAATCGGTTCCAGTTAAACCAGAAAGTTCAAAATTTTCGAAAACTTCAAACAATCACGAAGTTAAATTTGCAAACAATCAAACTGGTAAACTTCAACAGACATGGAAACCTAAAATAACCACAAATTCAGGGGGACCATCACAATTTTCGAATCATCAAAGAATAGAAGTTATTGTTGTTGATGAAAATGGAAGACCCAAGACCACAATGGCTTGGGTCCCCATCTCCAACTAATTATGTGAGTTCATGTGCAGGGTGTTCCAGGAGGAACTATCAGTAGTCATTGGATTGTTGATAGTGGGGCATCCAGGCACATGACAGGCGACATGAAGCTTCTCTACGACGTCAAATCTATTAGAGGAGTTTATGTTGCTTTTGCTGGAGATAAAGGCGGATATATTACTGGTGAAGGAATGATTTCCAACGGGGTTGTTAGCTTTGATAAGATCAACTTTGTACAACAACTTGATCACAATCTTCTTAGTGTTTCTCAAATTTGTGATAAGCAGTTCTCAGTACACTTTGATGCAAATGGATGTTATGTGCTGAAACCCGGCTTCAAAATTCCAAAAGAATGGATTCTCTTGTCGGCTCCAAGGATAAATGATTTGTATGTCCTTGATATGAGCCAAGCTATCACAACGTCTGCACAAGCAACTTGTTTCGTTTCCAAAGCCACAGAAAAAGACACAATCTCTTGGCACAGACGAATGGGTCACATTCACTTACGCAAAATGAATCATTTGGTATCAAATGAATTAGTGAATGGTGTTCCTCTTAAAAACTTCCATCTTCAAGACGTCTGTGTCTCGTGCCAGAAAGGAAAACAAACGAAGAAGCGACACCCTACAAAGAAAGTCAACACGGTGGCTGTTCCTCTTGAACGTTTGCACATGGATTTGTTCGGTCCTGTCAAGCACAAAAGCATTAGGAATGATCAATATTGCCTCGTGATAACTGATGATTATTCAAGATTTTCTTGGGTGGCGTTCATGGCACACAAGAGTGAAACCTTCGGTATTATCAAAAACTTGATCATTCAGATTGAGAATCTCTATAATTTGAAGGTTAGGCGGATACGTAGCGACAATGGTACAGAATTTAAAAATCATGCCATGGCGGAGTTTTGCACTTCAAAAGGTATTCTTCACGAATTTAGTGCAGCTTATACTCCTCAGCAGAATGGCGTCGCTGAACGTAAGAACCGCACATTGATCGAGACTGCTAGGACTATGTTGGTAGAATCGCAGTTGCCCATTCCATTCTGGACTGAAGCTGTGTCCTCTGCATGTTATACGTTGAACCGGGTCCTTACAGTCAAAAGGCACAACAAGACCTGCTTTGAGCTTATTAACAAACGGAAACCAGATTTGTCATATCTTGAACCGTTTGGAGCTCCGTGCACAATAATCGATCCTAATGGAAAGTTCGGGGCAAGAGCAATTGATGGATACTTTCTTGGGTATTCCACCCCAAACTTAAGAGTCTGGAATCTAGAGACTAAAAGGGTCGAGGAATGGTCTGAAGTCAGAGTACAAAGGCACACTTTACCGGTCAAATGTCCTGGTCAGCCTTGGATGTTTGAGTACGATGACTTTTTCAATTCGATCAATGTAGAAGCAGTTGAAGAAAATGCTGCAGCAAGGATGTTTTTCGAGAGTGACAATGCAACAGATTCACCGTTGGTTCGTCCAATTATTGTCAATCAAGAACCATCTTCGGTGAACAATAATGCTCTCGACAATGAGGATTTTCACGATGCTACCGAATTGGACGAATCTTCAGAGGATGATGAATTTCTCGATGCAGATCAAGAACCTCCAATGACAACAGTACATGGTACTTCAGAGGGTACACCTCCAGTGGATGTCCCTAGAACAGCTGAAGCTACTGCATCATCCTCTTCGTCAATTCCGGGCCTTGAATTGATTGTTGATCTCAATCTCAACAATCTGGGTACAAACCTTCCAGTTCAAGATAATCCAGAAACAAGGATTCACAATACCCATCCTCAACAAAACATCATCGGAAATGTACAAAGTGGCGTTCAAACAAGAAACATGTTGCGAAACAACAACAATGCAGGCTTGTATGCAACTATCTGAGAATCTGGTCAACAAAATGATTGGTCTTTCGCGTGTTATGTCTCACAGGAAGAGCCAAGAACTTGGAAAGATGCTTTGAAAGATAACTCTTGGGTTGAAGCAATGCAGGAAGAACTGCAACAATTCCAGAAGCTTGGTGTCTGGAAACTCGTAGAGAAACCTGCTGGTTACAAGAAGATTGGTACCCGTTGGGTGTTTAAATGCAAAAAGGATGACCGTGGAGTTGTTATTCGAAACAAAGCAAGGCTAGTCGTTCAAGGTTTTCGTCAGATTGAAGGGATCGACTACAACGAAGTGTATGCACCTGTTGCACGTCTAGAAGCAATTCGGATTTTTCTGGCCTATGCCTCATTCAAAGGTTTCAAGGTATACCAGATGGACGTGAAAAGTGCATTCTTACATGGTGTGGTGGAAGAAGAGGTGTACGTCGAACAGCCTCCAGGTTTTGAAGATCCTATCCATCCCGATCGGGTTTGGTTGCTCAACAAAGCTCTATATGGTCTACATCAAGCACCGCGAGCTTGGTACGCAACCTTATCTAATTATCTGCTGGAGAATGGATTTCGCAGAGGTCTTATCGATTGTACTCTCTTCATCAAAGAACAAGATGGAGATCTTCTACTGGTACAGGTATACGTTGATGATATTATTTTTGGTTCTACTAATGATGTTTTGTGTAGGAATTTCGAGCGCATTATGCAGGATAATTCGAGATGAGTGCTATGGGGGAAATGACTTTCTTTTTGGGCCTACAAGTACAACAAACAGAGTCTGGGATATTCATCCATCAGACTAAATATGTTGGTGACATCTTGAGCTGTAACACCTCGAAAATTCACGTCCTATAATGTGTTGACACGTGTCATAAAGTTTGAACGTGTGAAAGAATGTTATAAAAGGACTAAAGTTGACAAACATGGAAAGTATGTGTTTATACGGATTCTAAGTGTCAACTGTGAATAAATATAATGAACATTAACCCTACACAATGTTCATACCTTCAAACGAATGAATCATGGATCATACGAAGCTAAAAGTGAGAGATTACAAACTACAGGGGTTAAATGTGTCAACATGTTAAAGATATACCTCTGAGTGACCTTATGACAAACCCGAAGCTTTGTAAACGTAAATTATGCTCACTAGAAGGCACGATTAAAATTTCATAAAGTTTCGTTATCGTATGAGAAAGTTGTGATCAAATTCGTGTGCGAGGGGTTAAAGCGTAAACATTGGAAATTTAGACTTTTCGGGTAACCATAAAGTTACCCAAGGACTTAACAAAGTATGATTATGTCTTAAGGCCCATAAAAGTCAAGTTAGAGGGCTCGAAGTGCAAGAAAGCATGTTAAGATCAAGTGTAGAAGGATCAGGGACTAAAAGCGTCAAAAAGTGCATAAGTTTGCATTTTCGCGCATAACCTACGTTCTGAATACATCCGGACATCCAAAAATTTATGTAAGCATGACTACATTATATTTTAGTGTTCGCCTTAAGAAAAATCCATTCGTCGCGTCATTTGGATCGTTTTTCGCGCTTGTGCGCATTCCGTCGTAATTAAGCGAACATCGCGTTCGTACGGCCAAACGAACCAACATCCGAGATATTTTTGAGCATATTTTGAGTTCCCTATACTTTAACTTCATTTTAGAGCCTTGAAATGAGGTTAACGGGGTTCAAACGCATCGAAAATCGCTTAAACGGGCTGCAGGGACTAAACCTGTCATTTTTGAAACTTTTCTGATCAGATGGAGTGCTAGCGTAGCGCGAGCCCTATAGGCTTCGCCGTAGCGCTACGCGACTGCCTATTCTGGGGCAGAAACATGCAGAAACTCAGTTTTTCGCATTCGGGACCAGATTCGACGTATTAACAGCTGTTAACAGCTGTTATCCACTCCCTAATCCCTTGCCACATGTTGATACCCTATGGTTAGTGGCAATTTAGACACCATAACCTTCCGACAAGTGTACGGCCTTGATCGTGCCCTCTTCTCCAAGAAACGATCCTAACGGTGGACCGAAATCTATAAATACCCATCACATTTCACTTCATTTCTCACACTTAATCTGATTTTAAGCCTTCTAAGTTGAAGTTATACTTCATACCTGAAGGTAAATCGGATCGAGAGCTTTCGGGGACCCTTCGTAAGTATTCTTTCGTTCCTTTATTGCTTTACGGGTCCGAAAGTCAAACTTTGCTTGACTTTCTGCATTGACCAATTTAAGGTCAATGCGAAGTTCGTTTGAACTTCATAACGTGAGCGTGATCACGATGGTTATAGTCCCTAGTGACTATACCTACTGATTTCCACGTTATCTAGGCTCAGTGACGAGCCGTAGTTTCGGCCAGAATACGTATTCTTGCGTATTTTGTAACCAAACTACTTATGGGTATCAAAACCGTTTGTTTTGATACCAAACTTGTTTTCTAACTTAGTTAAGCATGTTTCAACATGCTTAGCTCGTCACTTTAGTTTAGTGCTTATATAGGGTCGTAAAGGTAAGCGATCTAAACAATCGCTTATACTTTCGAACCCGACCCGTTTGGTCGATCATTAGGATCCGACCAAACACATTAAGTGACCTTATGGTCACATCGTTCGAGTAGTTGTATGACAGGTAGTATATATGCCTTAGGTAAATGACCAAAATACCCCTACGGGGCTTAAATTGAGATTAAACTCGTTTTGGGCATAATGGAAGGTATCCTACTGATACCACAACATATTTAAGGCATATTAACTTAGGAAACCTGTTCGTGATCCATTCGGTTACCCGTTACGCTTATTACGCGATCGGTTCGGTTTATGTAACAAGTTTACATAAATTAGCCGAAACGGGTCAAACCTTATCGGTTTTATCTCAAAATCCAGAATGTGTTGAGTTTACCCATATTATACAAGTCTCCAAACTTGTCGGGTCTAAATCACATTCTATTCCGGTCTTCGCTTAATCGTGCGTAAGAACCGTATATTCCCTTAAGACTAACCGGTCTAAGCTTAGGCTTAATTAAAGACCCGTTAGCATTCTAATTAATTATTTTATACCATCATTCCAGACTAGAGCTTTCCGGTAAATTGTACCTACGCTTACTTAAGTGACTACGACTGAGTTATTAGATTCTTGCTATTTAAGACAGGAGCTAGCTCAGGTAAATACTCTTAACTTAATTTCCCTATACGGGCTTGGGATACGGTACTATAAAAGTACCGCTTGGTCGGGTGTATGTAGTCATTTAAATCGGATTGTGATTGATGTACTTACATAACCTGTTTAATATGTATTATTTTATTATTATTTGGTGTATGGCCTTTGGGGGTTAATGACCATGTCCCGGATATCCTTGGCATCATTTTACGAGATGGCCACGACCTAAGCACGGGGTGTAGGCATACACCTGACAGATGCATTATGTAAAAACTGGTAATCCACTCGAAGGTATCATCCCTGTGGGCATTATACCGGAACTGGTAATCCACTTAGGGGATGATAGCCTGTGGGCATTATACCTGTGGCGTGTCAGTTAATCGAGTCCGGCCCTACAAACCGGCCCTGAATGGATGACAAATAAATAAAACTGTATACAAGATTATATACGAATAATTTTCCCAAGTTATAAAAGATTAATTCTGCCTCTGTGCATTTTAATCAAAGTGTCAAAAGGTTTTGTGCCTGGTGCATCTAAATCAATTTTCTTAAACTCTTTTCAAATGAGTCGGTTGAGTGTATTTACCAGTGAAAACTGACGTATTTTCCAAAAAGGTTAAGTGACAGGTACTGAACGTAATTGGCTGGAAGCTCAGGGCGCTAGTAAGGAATCTTGCAAGTTCTAGGCGCCTAAAGTCTGTTGAACAAATGATATGTCTTAAGATCCGCCTGTGGATCCTTTACTTCCGTTGTAATACTGAATAGTACTTCATATTCGGAATGTAATAATAAATATCTTTTGCTTCCGCTGTGCATTCATATATATTGTGTTGTTTGACTATTATGTTGCCAACCACGTCACGATACTCCCCCACCGGGCCCACCGGTGACACGTGGAAAGTCGGGGTGTGACAGGTTGGTATCAGAGCCAACACTGAGTGAATTAAACACTAGCCTTTTGTGTTTAATCTCAGTTACACAATTGCACATTCTTGAGTCTAGACAAGAACATAGGACAAATTCTAAAATTCGTTTTATTTTGTCCTTATTTGATTCCTTTGTTATTTTTCTGACTTGCCTATGCATAGAATATGGAAAGTATTCTTCAAGTCAATTGCTATAGAAGTCCCGTTTAGGGCAACCATATACTTGTAAATTTTAAAAAGGAACGATTATATTTAAAGTATCATTCCTATATTATAAGATCTACCATTATAATAAAATGGCAAAATTTAAAAAGGACAAAACCTAGCCATGTGTCACATTAAGACAGGGCCAAGATGGTAGTTCCATAATTAGATTCAGATCCTTGTTAACAGTTCAATTTAGGATTGCTCTGCGTTAATTATTAAAAGAATCTTAAAGGAAAAACCTAGCCTAAATGTCACGGCATACAAGGCCAAGATGGTAGAACCTATTCAAGAGATTCAAATCCTTATTAAACATATGAAAGCATATTAACATGCTCGACAAAATGTGATATGATAAAATCACATAAGTCATTTTGGGATATACTAAATTTCCTTATTTATATAATCATCCCGTATGGATGAAGTGCCCACGGGCTATAACTAACGTCCTCTGTGACTAAAGACAGTGGTAGCCTACAACTCCCTGTCAAGAAAAGGTAATGAACTTTGATTCAAACCTTGAAGCCTCGATTCTATAAAATCAAGGCCTATAAATTAAACTTGTCTAAGTGACTAGGCCATTTGTGCTAATATTAAAACCTTAATGCCTTGATCCTCTGAAATCATGGCTTATAAATTAAACTTGTCTACGCGACTAGGCCTTTTGTGCTATTATTAACTTATAATTTAGGAATAAAATAAATATCCTGAATAATTATATATTTATCAAATTAACCAATATGTGTATTAAAAACATGGTTAATAAATAGTTCAAAAAGATAAAAACTGTTTAAACTTCCGTAAAAACCTTGTCCTTGTTTAATTTTTATGTAGCAATTAAAACTACATGGCTGGGTCGGAGGAAGGGAACAGTCACCCTCTGGAAAATCGCGATGATGAAAAGATTGACATAACCAGAGGAGAACTTCGTACATTGATTAACTCAGCTGTATCTAAAGCTGTGAAGGAGAAATTCCAGGAGTATAGTGAGACAAATAGTAAAGCCTCATCTGTACCCCACCCTAAATCCATCCCTAAAACTCATCCAGAGCCTGATAACAAGCCGCCCTCAAAGAAAGATGAGTTAAAGAAAGATGACGAACGACATTCATCTAATGAACACAGTGCTCCATCCAAGAGGATAGTGTTCGATAATGAACCGCATACCAAATCCTGTAACTATAAGTATTTTGTTTCCTGCAAGCCCCGAGATTTTACTGGGGAAAAAGGGGCAGTTGATTGTATGATTTGGTTGGATGAAATGGACACAGTTGTCGATATCAGCGGTTGCGCTGAAAGGGATGTCGTGAAGTACGTATCCCAATCGTTCAAAGGGGAGGCACTGGCATGGTGGAAGTCTCTCATTCAAGCTGCTGGGAAGATTCCGCTCTACAGCATGTCATGGGAACAGTTTGTTAATCTCATTAAAGAGAATTACTGCCCTCAACATGAAGTTGAGGGGATTGAGTCAGATTTCTTATCCTTGGTAATGACAAACTTAGATTGTCAAGCTTACCTCACCAGTTTTAATACCCTGTCCAGACTGGTCCCTTACCTCGTAACACCAGAGCCAAAGCGAATTGCACGCTTCATTGGGGGTTTACCCCCAGAAATCAAAGCCAGTGTTAAGGCTTCAAGACCTACTACATTTAGGTCAGTAGCTGATCTCTCTCTGTCCCTTACTTTAGATGCGGTCAGACTAAGGTCGCTAAAGAAATCTGAAGAAAGTAAGAAGAAGCGTGAGGATGATAACTCACGAGGATTTGAGAAGAAACACAAGGGAAACACTGACTCTGAGAGGTCTGGGTCTGGAAAGAATGGTCAGCGGACAGAGGAAAAGCCAAGGTGCTCGACTTGCCAAAAACGCCACTTTGGAAAATGCAGAATGGAGTCCAATTCTAAATCAGAACCACCTGCATGTGGGATATGCAAGTCTAGGGAGCACAAGGCTGTTGATTGCGGGAAGATTAAAGATGCTACCTGCTACAACTGCAACGAGAAAGGGCACATAAAGACTAACTGCCCTAAGTACGCGAGGAAGCCCGAGTAGGCCAAGAGAACAAACGCACGAGTTATCAGGAGGAACGCCCAAGAGATGATGTAGACTAATAATAGTATAATATGTACCTTTCCTTATCAAACAGTTTGTGTAGAAACTTATTGATACTGGCACGCATAAATATATTATGAATGATAAAGGTTGAGAACTGTTGTCTCCACCTGATTAAGACTCCGGTCATTTAATGCTCGGTAGAAAGTGACGATGTTACGTCAAAAATGCTCCAACGAATTCCATATTGATATTAATATCTATTAGAAATCACTTTTTCTAATATCCTTATAGCAAACTTTTGATTGCATACTTAGGGACTCAATATAGTGATAAAAATCGATTGGTTGCCTTAAAAATCAAGTCCATATTGTGAATGATAAGAAGCAATTAATTATCAAGACTCCTTATGAGACAACTCTCGTAATTACACGTATCCGTACGAGTAATTAATATTAAACATAAAAAATGGTGGAACTGGCCGTCCCCGGAATCGAACCTGGGTCTAGGCCGGCCGCACCCTTTCGCGCGCCTAGCCAACTGAGCTAGGTGCCTAGTTTGTGAAACTTCCATTATTTATTTGATATAAGCACATATAGTTGATATCTCTTTAATCTCTAACGATTTCGAATACCAAATGGTATGAAAAAAGCGCTATATGAGTATTGGTGTATCTTAATAAATTCCATAGATTGCTTCCATGCCTGATCAGTATGGAGGTTTAATGCATGGAACCACAAAGATATCCCAATGATCATATGGTACTAAAGTCAACTAATGGCATTCAAAGAAGATATCCATAATATAATTGTCCAAGTAAATATTCCCGATTAAGGAATTCGTGGACTAGTAACATAAATATGTCATTTTTCACAAGCAATGATGGATGAACTGGAGCTTGAGATATGGAAAATCTCTGGAACCTCCTTGTATGTTGGTCATCTTCTTCTAAGTTTACCCTGTTTGCCCCCTGGAGACAGGTGGAGTTAAGAGTAACATCCCACTTTGGGTTAGAGTGTTGTAAGAACTCCATGTTGATTATGGAATAACCGAAAACCTGATTAAGTAAATTTTAAGATAGAAGATTCATAGCCTAACTCAATATCCTGAGAATTCGGTATAGGAAATTTTGAAAGACGGTTCATTTTGCTAAGGCATTGTTCACCGCAACCCTAATTAGGCGACGATTAAGAATCGCCATCAGCTGCCCAAAATCGTCGAATTTTTCGACTAACAGTAAAGATTAGCTATTCCGTAAGATTAATTTTGAGCAATGGTTGGAATAATCATCTCACCTTAAGATAAGCTTTTCTATAATAACTGCCATATAAGTATCAAGGTGGCTCCGTGGAGACCTTGTATAAATGGCATGTTAAACGTTTATTGTTAGGACAATAGATTGGTAAGTCCAATTATAAGGATCTGAACGTTGCCCAGGAAACAACAAATAAGATCATATAAATCCGTACTCGATTGTAAGTTGCCATTATTAGGCAGAGAATACTTCCTTTATTTCAGTAAATCTCGGGTCGAGATTTATTTTAAGGGGGTGAGGATGTAACACCTCGAAAATTCACGTCCTATAATGTGTTGACACGTGTCATAAAGTTTGAACGTGTGAAAGAATGTTATAAAAGGACTAAAGTTGACAAACATGGAAAGTATGTGTTTATACGGATTCTAAGTGTCAACTGTGAATAAATATAATGAACATTAACCCTACACAATGTTCATACCTTCAAACGAATGAATCATGGATCATACGAAGCTAAAAGTGAGAGATTACAAACTACAGGGGTTAAATGTGTCAACATGTTAAAGATATACCTCTGAGTGACCTTATGACAAACCCGAAGCTTTGTAAACGTAAATTATGCTCACTAGAAGGCACGATTAAAATTTCATAAAGTTTCGTTATCGTATGAGAAAGTTGTGATCAAATTCGTGTGCGAGGGGTTAAAGCGTAAACATTGGAAATTTAGACTTTTCGGGTAACCATAAAGTTACCCAAGGACTTAACAAAGTATGATTATGTCTTAAGGCCCATAAAAGTCAAGTTAGAGGGCTCGAAGTGCAAGAAAGCATGTTAAGATCAAGTGTAGAAGGATCAGGGACTAAAAGCGTCAAAAAGTGCATAAGTTTGCATTTTCGCGCATAACCTACGTTCTGAATACATCCGGACATCCAAAAATTTATGTAAGTATGACTACATTATATTTTAGTGTTCGCCTTAAGAAAAATCCATTCGTCGCGTCATTTGGATCGTTTTTCGCGCTTGTGCGCATTCCGTCGTAATTAAGCGAACATCGCGTTCGTACGGCCAAACGAACCAACATCCGAGATATTTTTGAGCATATTTTGAGTTCCCTATACTTTAACTTCATTTTAGAGCCTTGAAATGAGGTTAACGGGGTTCAAACGCATCGAAAATCGCTTAAACGGGCTGCAGGGACTAAACCTGTCATTTTTGAAACTTTTCTGATCAGATGGAGTGCTAGCGTAGCGCGAGCCCTATAGGCTTCGCCGTAGCGCTACGCGACTGCCTATTCTGGGGCAGAAACATGCAGAAACTCAGTTTTTCGCATTCGGGACCAGATTCGACGTATTAACAGCTGTTAACAGCTGTTATCCACTCCCTAATCCCTTGCCACATGTTGATACCCTATGGTTAGTGGCAATTTAGACACCATAACCTTCCGACAAGTGTACGGCCTTGATCGTGCCCTCTTCTCCAAGAAACGATCCTAACGGTGGACCGAAATCTATAAATACCCATCACATCACATTTCACTTCATTTCTCACACTTAATCTGATTTTAAGCCTTCTAAGTTGAAGTTATACTTCATACCTGAAGGTAAATCGGATCGAGAGCTTTCGGGGACCCTTCGTAAGTATTCTTTCGTTCCTTTATTGCTTTACGGGTCCGAAAGTCAAACTTTGCTTGACTTTCTGCATTGACCAATTTAAGGTCAATGCGAAGTTCGTTTGAACTTCATAACGTGAGCGTGATCACGATGGTTATAGTCCCTAGTGACTATACCTACTGATTTCCACGTTATCTAGGCTCAGTGACGAGCCGTAGTTTCGGCCAGAATACGTATTCTTGCGTATTTTGTAACCAAACTACTTATGGGTATCAAAACCGTTTGTTTTGATACCAAACTTGTTTTCTAACTTAGTTAAGCATGTTTCAACATGCTTAGCTCGTCACTTTAGTTTAGTGCTTATATAGGGTCGTAAAGGTAAGCGATCTAAACAATCGCTTATACTTTCGAACCCGACCCGTTTGGTCGATCATTAGGATCCGACCAAACACATTAAGTGACCTTATGGTCACATCGTTCGAGTAGTTGTATGACAGGTAGTATATATGCCTTAGGTAAATGACCAAAATACCCCTACGGGGCTTAAATTGAGATTAAACTCGTTTTGGGCATAATGGAAGGTATCCTACTGATACCACAACATATTTAAGGCATATTAACTTAGGAAACCTGTTCGTGATCCATTCGGTTACCCGTTACGCTTATTACGCGGTCGGTTCGGTTTATGTAACAAGTTTACATAAATTAGCCGAAACGGGTCAAACCTTATCGGTTTTATCTCAAAATCCAGAATGTGTTGAGTTTACCCATATTATACAAGTCTCCAAACTTGTCGGGTCTAAATCACATTCTATTCCGGTCTTCGCTTAATCGTGCGTAAGAACCGTATATTCCCTTAAGACTAACCGGTCTAAGCTTAGGCTTAATTAAAGACCCGTTAGCATTCTAATTAATTATTTTATACCATCATTCCAGACTAGAGCTTTCCGGTAAATTGTACCTACGCTTACTTAAGTGACTACGGCTGAGTTATTAGATTCTTGCTATTTAAGACAGGAGCTAGCTCAGGTAAATACTCTTAACTTAATTTCCCTATACGGGCTTGGGATACGGTACTATAAAAGTACCGCTTGGTCGGGTGTATGTAGTCATTTAAATCGGATTGTGATTGATGTACTTACATAACCTGTTTAATATGTATTATTTTATTATTATTTGGTGTATGGCCTTTGGGGGTTAATGACCATGTCCCGGATATCCTTGGCATCATTTTACGAGATGGCCACGACCTAAGCACGGGGTGTAGGCATACACCTGACAGATGCATTATGTAAAAACTGGTAATCCACTCGAAGGTATCATCCCTGTGGGCATTATACCGGAACTGGTAATCCACTTAGGGGATGATAGCCTGTGGGCATTATACCTGTGGCGTGTCAGTTAATCGAGTCCGGCCCTACAAACCGGCCCTGAATGGATGACAAATAAATAAAACTGTATACAAGATTATATACGAATAATTTTCCCAAGTTATAAAAGATTAATTCTGCCTCTGTGCATTTTAATCAAAGTGTCAAAAGGTTTTGTGCCTGGTGCATCTAAATCAATTTTCTTAAACTCTTTTCAAATGAGTCGGTTGAGTGTATTTACCAGTGAAAACTGACGTATTTTCCAAAAAGGTTAAGTGACAGGTACTGAACGTAATTGGCTGGAAGCTCAGGGCGCTAGTAAGGAATCTTGCAAGTTCTAGGCGCCTAAAGTCTGTTGAACAAATGATATGTCTTAAGATCCGCCTGTGGATCCTTTACTTCCGTTGTAATACTGAATAGTACTTCATATTCGGAATGTAATAATAAATATCTTTTGCTTCCGCTGTGCATTCATATATATTGTGTTGTTTGACTATTATGTTGCCAACCACGTCACGATACTCCCCCACCGGGCCCACCGGTGACACGTGGAAAGTCGGGGTGTGACATGAGCCGGTTCCAGATGTCTGATGCAACGCCCATCGGTACCCCATTGCCGCAAAATCACGGAATTACTCCAGACTTGAAGGGTGAAGCTACTAGCCCCTCATACTACCGCGCGATGATCGGATCTCTTATGTACCTCGCAGCATCAAGACCAGATATAATGTACCCAACGTGCCTGCTTGCCAGATATCAAGTCAACCCGAAGGCCTCACATCTTGCAGCTGTAAAAAGGATTTTTCGTTATTTGAAGGGTTACCCTGACAACGGTCTATGGTACCCTAGGGATAATAACTTTGACTTGATCGCATTCAGTGATTCTGATTTTGGCGGATGCAAAATCGACGGCAAATCCACAACGGCTGGATGTCAGTTTTTGGGAAATCGCCTAGTCACATGGCAGTGCAAGAAGCAGACATGCGTCGCTACATCAACATGCGAAGCTGAATACATTGCTGCCTCAAGTTGTTGCTCCCAAGTCCTATGGATCCAACAACAAATGCGTGATTACAGTTTTGAATTCCTAACTACTCCTATTTACGTTGATAATTCTGCTGCCTTACAGATCACTAAAAATCCTGTGCAGCATTCAAAGACTAAGCACATCGAAATTAAGTATCACTTCATACGTGATTGCTTTGAGAAAAGACTAATTGATGTTGCTTATGTCCACACCGATGACCAACGTGCCGACCTTTTTACCAAAGCATTTGACAAATCAAGATTTGACTATTTATTACTGGTAAACGGCGTTAAGGTCAAGCAAGAGTAAAACCAACATCGGAAAATCATTTTTGTAAATACCTTTGTGTTTTAAATTTATCTTAGTTTATTGATTTTAGGGGGAGTAAATCCAAAATTTGAAAAATCCAAAAACATCGAAAAATTTCAAAAACACAAAAACTATAGAAAAACAAAAATGAGTTTCCTGGCGAGAAAAAGAGAAAATGATAGTACATCAGTGGTCTGTTCAAACCTTTTTAAACCTTAAATGCAAAACGATAAGCAGCTCTATATAAGATGTATCGGTAGGCTCACAATCATTTTAAAGTGTGCAGGGTGATATAAACTTAAATCGACTGAAGACCAGGTGGGAACCACTCATTGGCATATGGTCTCAGTACCGAAATTTCGTTTGAGAGATTGCCGAGGTTCTGAGATATTCGGTCTTTATGCTGCTTATCATCTGGGTATCATGGTTGTATCTTTTACCGAAAAATTACGAGGACGCAAGTCTAGATCTTCCATGATACCATACATACGTGTACATATTGCATTCGACCTCAATAAGTGATCAACAATCACATGTCCCTCAAAATAAGTGATAATATATCACAAATTCTTTCCGGGAGTCAAGTTCGTCTCTCTGCTGTACGAAAGTACTGACCTGTTCACGGACTTGCTCCTGTGCCCTCATGCATCTGAAAATCAAGTTCCTCATCAATAAGTGATTCTATCACATAGGGCTTGTTTTCAAATCAAAATAAGTGAGAATCTCACATCATATACGGTCAAACAGATGATAATCGGTATACTCACCGGTAAGATGAACCCTCGTGCATACCTTGACACGGGAATGTGTCGTGATGTGGATGAACACCGGTCGGTAAGTATAAATCATACCTTAACGTATCCCCTCGCCATGATTACATCTGATAAGTTGAGCTTATGTGGACAACAATACCGATAATTGTTATAGGATGCTTATCTTAATGTTAACTAATAGAACAACAAGAGCGTTTTGGCATGACCGTACACTGATATGATTCTCTTACCCTCGAAACTCACAAAAAGAATGTCTGTAAATATTTATTTAATGCTTTCAGTTTCTGCATCTTTGTATATATTTATTTACTGCTTTCAGTCTTTACATTTCGAAATATTCAAAAATACCAAAAAGATTTTAGGTGTGTTTTAATATAAACTTTCTAAAAGCCAAAAAGATTTTATTTTTATCTTATTTTCGATTGTACGATGTTGGATCTCGAGTCTTCGTTATCTGAAACCTGAACGAAAACCGAAATGACTAAATCTTCATAAACGGTCGAAATTTGCAAAGTGTTGAAAGTTAAAATTTGAAATTGAAAAATTTGTTAAAACTTTCAAACTGTCGGACGGTGTTTGTTTAAACAATGGTCACACGTGTGTCGTTTGTTTATGATATTCCTAGCGGTTGTTCTCATTACGCGTTTAGATTTCTTGCATGTGCAGATTCTAAAGGCAAGGAGAACATGGTCGATGACAAGCTTCGGAATGAAGACACGACGTGAAGGCACTCAAATGATGAAGATGATCGAGTTGCCGCTGACCATCATCAACACCACAAGGATCTCAATTCATAAAGATCAAGTATTTCACGAGCATAACTCAAGGGGGAGCTTATGTTAAGGGGGAGTTTGTCAACACACTTTCTACATGAAACAGGGAGTTTGTTGGTATACTTTCTGCTTTCAAGACGTGAAGACTTTAAAGATCCTCCGACATTGAAGAACTTGAACGGACGTCAAAGACTTGAAGACACAAGGGACTTACAAGAATTAAGATCGAGATCGAGACAAAGCTACAGCCAAGGGGGAGTTTGTTGGTGCACTTGTGTCTGTACTTTGTCTGTATTTAGTCTTGATACAAAACGATGTCTTTGATGTAAGATTGATGTAAGTTTGACCAAGTCAACCATCCTCCGGTTTGACTTGGCCAAACAGTTAGACAATGGTTGAAAGATGTTTGGGTCGAAAGATGTGTCATCGAAGGATAGTTTAGATCCTTCGATGAGCTCGAAAGATAAGCTTTCGATAGATGGACCACGAAGGATGTCATCCTTCGAGGTACATGTGGATCCTTCGAGCTGTTTCAGATCGATAGATGATCTTTCGATCAATCTATCTGATCCTTCGACCAGACATGCTGTGTTCGGGTATATATACCCATGTTGTGTGTTCACTTCAAAAGGTTCGAGAGTTAGACAAACATATAGACAGAAGAGAGAACACACACACTGAGAGAGTTTGCAAAACTGATTTGTAAACATTGCATTGTAACCGAACCTTTCATACGCATTAATACAAGTGGTGTTAATCGTTGAAGATTGTGTGTTGTGTTTTGTGCTTGTTCTATCTCGGTTTGCATGCTAGCTTGGATTCCGCACTCGCTAGTGTGTTAGACATAACAAGGAATAGGTTAAACCTCAACCTCCGAGGGACCTACAATAACACATAACATCAATCTCGCCTCTCTCTCCCAACCGAACACCCTATTCGGTTTATTCATCACCATCATTAGATTGCACCCTAAGGAGGAACCAGATCAAGCTGACAATCATGTCAAACACTACTGCTGGCCTGTCTGATGCAATCAAAGGTATGTTTTCATGTTTTACATTATGTTCAAAACAGAACTGAACCAACAACATCTCTTTGTGAAATTGTTTGAAAGTTATAACTACCTAAATAGAAACATCATACGATAGTTAATATTACTGTTAGTTAGTACTACTTAGTATTAGCATAGTCACTGCTACTTAGTATTGAGTTTTTTTTTTTTTTGAACGGTAAGGAACGACGTGCCAACCACCATGACACCGGGCGCTGTGGTCAAGTTCGACTACTTGACCGCCACAAGCCCCTTGGCTCTCCCAGATGCGCGGAAACCCGACCTCAACCCGCCCGAAGACACGACAGTGGAATAATCGATAAAACCTCGCCTCCCATCCAAGACAAACCGGCGCTACCCGATTTGCCCTTCACCTGGATGCCGCAGAAAATAATGGGGAGAGTGGGAGTCGAACCTGGGTCACAAGGAACACCATGTCTTTCCCCAACCACTCCATCACTACCTCATTGGCTACTTAGTATTGAGTTACCACCAGTGGCGGAACCAGAACTTTTTTGTCAGGGAGTCATCATAAGACTCTCTTTTCTACCGGCTACAACTCGAGAGTCTAAAACATGTTTTTTCCTATAAAAATCTCATATTGTACATATAAAAATCTTACAAATTTCTATGTCCGAGGGGTCAACGGACCCTCTTGACCCCCCCTCTGGTTCCGCCCCTGGTTACCACTAAAGACGTAATTCCCTACTCAATAGTAACTTAATGCATGTGATTAACTTGATACCAGCTCATTTTCCACTAATCATCTAAACTATAACTAATGATCAGTTGACACCGTTTTCTATGCAATTTATCACCAATCATGCAAATCCAAAGCAATTTCCAGCGTATATTTTATAATTTTCAACAGATAATCAGTTACCACAACTCGATTCCCACTAGGGGTGATGCCCCTTTAGCATTAGTGCCCGAAATCATGATAGTGTTGAACGAGCATGTTCTCTGCACTTTCTAACTTGGGTTTCGTAGTTTAAGCACGGTTGATTCATAGACATTTATGATTTTTTTTATATATAAATTTGTAACTTTTACATAGTAATATGAAAAAATAGTAGTGTTTAGATTCCGGTATGTGAATTTTGAGATTTATATCATTTTCGACTTGTCAACATGAACATTAACATGAACCGTCTAACGCCGTTTAACGCAATGATTATACTATACTTACTATGAATTGAAATCTTACACGTAAGAACCTTCAAAAGTCATAACATTCACATTTTTGTCCCTATGTACATCTAACATAAAACCCTACAAAAATAACATATATTAGTTATAAAGGGTGGAGATACAATAGGAAGTTTTGTCCCAATGTACATCTAACATAAAACCCTACAAAAATAACATATATTAGTTATAAAGGGTGGAGATACAATAGGAAGTTTTGTCCCAATGTACATCTAACATAAAACCCTACAAAAATAACATATATTAGTTATAAAGGGTGGAGATACAATAGGAAGTTTATTTGGCTAAGAAGGCTAGAAAGTGGTCTTGACCATCCATTTAGTTAATGAAGGGCTAAGATTAAATATCGAAATTGAAGGGAAGAAAAGAGGCGCGTGAGTTTGTTTAGAGGGATTCTAGTCAATGCAAGGCAATAGTTTCTCTCTCTCCTCCAATCCCCCCCCCCCCCCATTTTTTAAACGTTAATAACTCTTTCATGCGACATTATTTTTTTATAAATATTGCACAAAAAAAAAACGAGCATTTTTTATCTTTAAAACGAGTATACTATTGCTATATTTTCAAAAAAAAAATTAAAACCCAGTTGCGTAAAACGCAATAGAAAAACCCCCAGTTACGTAAAACGCAATGAAAAAATACCTAAAAATGACATTTTTCTAAAACGCAATGCACCAAAAACACAAAGAAATGTCTTATTTGTAAAACGCAATGGCCAGAAAACACAAAGAAATGTCTTATTTCTAAAACGCAATAGCCTAAAAACTCAAAAGAAAATGTACTTTCTAAAACGCAATGGACTAAAAACACATAAAATGTGTTTTACCTAAAACGCAATGCACCAAAAACACATACAAATGTCTTATTTCTAAAACGCATTGGCCAGAAAACACTGAAAATGTGTGTTTTCTAAAACGCAATGGACTGAAAACACATAAAAAGTGTTTTACCTAAAACGCAATGCACAAAAAACACAAAAAAATGTCTTATTTGTAAAACGCAATGGCCAGAAAACACTTAAAAATGACTCATTCTAAAACGCAATTGCCTAAAAAACAAAAGAAAGTGTTCTCTGTAAAACGCAATGGACTGAAAACACCTAAAAAAGTGTTTTACCTAAAACGCAATGCACCAAAAACACTTCAAGAATGTGTTTTTCTAAAACGCAATGGCCAGAAAACAAATAAAAATGTTTTAGTTCTAAAACGCAATTGCCTAAAAAACCAAAGAAAGTGTTCTTTCTAAAACGCATTGAACCATGACAATAGTTTTGTCTGTGCTGTGAACTGTCTGAACCAATGCAGTTTCCAGCTCAACCCCAGCTAGGGGCTCTGCCCCTTGGACCCCGCCAGGGGCTACCGCCCCTGGGACCCCGCTACCAGGGGCGCTGCCCCCGGACCCCCGACAAGATCGTAAAACGCAATGACTAAATCAAAAACCCAGATCGTAAAAATGAAATTAAAGAATTTCTTACATGGATCGAAGTGATTTCTTCAACAATTGACGAATTTTGAATGATTGAAACACTTATCAGCGCTCGAATCGAACGGAACGAGTGATTATCTTCAAAATTACCGGAAAAAACGAGATTTTGTATGAAATTAAACTCGGTTTTCTTCAAAAAAGCTGAAGAACACGTTGATCAGGTGTTTGAATCATTGATTGGTGATGAAAATTGTAAGGACCTGCAAAAATGTCCAAAAACGACCCGTAAGTAAAAACCCGGACCCCTGAAACCCTAATGTGCATGAAAAACCAAGAATTTGAGAAAATTGGGTTTCACGCGGGCCGCTTAAATGTAAGCATAGGCTTACGCGGGCCGCGTCAAAGTGATGTTGACCGGATAAGCATTCCAGACCACGTGTCGCACACGTGGCAGACCTTGGTATGACACGCTAGCCCTAGTCGTAGACTAGGTGACTCTCGCGGGCCACGTAAAAGCCTGTTAAGACTTACGCGGGCCACGTAAAACTGGAAAAGTGGCTATACGTAGCCTGTGCATGGGGCTTTCACCTGTGCTCGAAATCTCACTCTCAAAATGTTTCTTTCTGCTCGAAAATCACATTCACAATAGCAAAACACTGCTACGATTAAGGGTAATAACTCGATCACTGCTATGATTTAATGTCTGATTGATTGAAACCAATCCGATGGATGTTTAAGTGCTGGCCGTATTTGGGCTAGGCCTTTGTCATTCGTCGTGAGGGTTTTGATTTCGTGAGTTATCGTAAATGTTGTATTAAGTTACTAACCTAGTTTTGTATGCATTGCTATTTAAATTAGGTTATAAAGCTAAATCAGTAGGCCAAACTCTGCCCGTTTAAACTTGCAATGTGAGTCATTCTCTTTTTATCAAAAATGTTTTACAATACTCCAATTATTTTCAAAGATATAATTACAGGGATTAAGTCGTGGTTATCTTAAATCACTGGCTAGTGGGGTATTGTGCACATTACTAATTTCTCACGGTTAGGTTCATCAACCTAACAAGGATAATCAACATTACTTGGGTGAAAGGACCCAATAGTGGTATGACCATCGTCACCAGGGTGTGACACGGCGCCAGATAAAAATAAGATAGAAGCCATTGTAATCGCTCTTATGCTGTAATCTATAACTAATGTGTCGTTTTATTTAACCCGAATGACTCGCCAGTATTTCTCCACTGATAAAATATTTTTAAAACATGTTTCAGGTGACTTACTGTGAACCAAGGAAAACGTGCTACGGAGCACTAACAAGCTTGAAGTGGTGGCTCAGTAAAATAAATAAACATGTTTTGTAAAACAGGGAATTTCCTCGTGAAATTCCTCTATTGTAAATTACGGGGTTTGTACCAAATTATGAAATAAAATAATTGGGCATTTACAAGTTTTAAAAGATCCTGTAAAACTTCCGCTGTCAACTCAATTAATAAATACCACGGGTTTTCTGTCCCGCGGCTCCTGGACCGGGTCACTCCGGGCCGGGGGCCGTGACAGAAAAAGGTGGTATCAGAGCCACTGATTTAAGCCAATTAAGTATTTAGAAATACTTAATTTTCTGATTACCATTTTATGAATTTAATTTTTAACTTAGAATTTTGTGTGTTTCTTCATGTATGCTAACAACATGAATGAACTATCAGAAGCACTTCAAAACTTTACTAGCCATACCACAGATATGGATACCACCAATACCTTCACTGGCTACCAGGCTGATACTGAAGAGCCAATGGTATTCCAAGCCCAACCTCAGGAGAAACCAAAACCGAAAAAGAGAAGAAGATTTGTAGGCTGGAGGCGTGTGCGTAGGAAGAAACCAGCGGCACAGAAAGTTATAAAGACTGAAGATCCGAAGGACAAAGGCAAAGGAAAGGAAATCAGGGAAAGTTCTAGGCAAGCTCAGGAAATGCCATCATGGGAGGAGCTGGATCGTAAACTGGCATTTAGTGACTTCATCGGACCTGCCAATGAAAACCTCTCTAACTATCCAGTGGAAGCACAACTTCCAACTGATCTGGAACCTGTTATCCCAGATCCCATTATCCACCCTCGACCTCTACCAGGAGAGCTAGAAGAATGGTGGACAACTGACTGGCAATTTCAGAACCTCTTGAATAACCCTAACACCTTTTTCCCCCCAGTTTGACCCTGAGCTTGCACCAAACCCACCTATGTGCTCGGAGAACTTGGCTGAACTTCGTCACTATGGCGAGGAGCTGATAGATGCAGGAAATAGAATCCGAGAAGTGGGAGAACAGATCTCATGGAAATACGATAAGAGGGAACGTCGTTTCTGAGACGTCAGCTGGTTGTGGGTGCACGATGGTGTGGTTATGTGTCTAATAATAATAAAATAATAATAAATATATAATTATGTAAAATAACAGAAAATAAAACTTTTGTAACATATCTGGTGTGTACGGATGCGTACTAAAATATATAAAATATGGAAATCGCAAAGTCGATAATTTTGGCTATACATGTTAACATGATTATGTGCAATTGTTCTATTATGTTTAGCTGTTATTTATTTTGTGCTAATCATCATCATCATCATACTCAGTATATCCCACCAATAGCAAAGCTAAGGTAGGGTCTGAGGAGGGTGAGATGTAGACTAATTACCAGATGGATTTTGTGCTAATAAAACTTATATATACTAATTACCAGATGGAAAATTCCATCAATGAATCAGTTAACGAAGTTAACCAATCTGAACAAAATAATGGAGACCAATTTCTTAAAAGGCAAGATATAGAAAATATCGTTGCCCAAGGAATAGCTAATGTTATCCTCGCAATCCTTGCTGCTGCCCGAAATCCAGTCGAACCTCAACCAATTATCCCCAGCAAACATACTCACGGCGACAATTTCAGTAATAGTGTTAATGGAGGCGGCAATAATGACAACGTGATTCAAGCCCCGGTACTTAAGAAAATGAAAGTTGCAACACCTGGTTGCACTTACAAGGAATTTCTTGCCAGTAAACCAATCGAATTTGTAGGCAATGAAGGGGCAACTGCTGCACTGCGTTGGTTAGAAAAAACCGAAGCAGTAAATAAAATAAGTAAATGTGCCGAGGAAGACAAGGTCATGTACACGTCACATCTTTTTAAAGAAGGGGCACTCGAATGGTGGAATACGGTACTACAAGCCAAGGGAAGCGATGTGGCTTATGCCATGAATTGGGAAGAATTTAAAAGTTTGGTAGAAAGAAAATTATGTCCCGAATATGAAAAAGAGCAAATGGCAAATAAATTCCTGAACCACCGAATGGTGGATGTTGACTGTTGCGGGTATACTTCGACATTCTTCGAGTATGCTAGAGTTGTACCAACCCTTGCCTCGCCAGAACCGGTACTCATATCTCGCTATATTTGGGGGTTGATTGGCGAAATCCGTGATATCGTTAAAGCTGCGAGACCTCGCACAATTGACGATGCAATGGAGTTAGCCAACACTCTGACTGACGGACTGGTAAGTACAAGAGAAGAAACTCGGAAAAAGGAAGTGGCCCAAAAGATTACCCAAGGATTTCGCGTGGGTAATAGTAGTAATTACAAGAAAAAGGGAACTGGGCAACCTTCCACTGCTCCATTCTGCGATACCTGTAAAAGAAAGCATTTTGGAAGATGCAAAGGATATTGCAATTTCTGCAAAATTCCAGGGCATCAAGAAGAAGATTGCAGGAGGAAGAAATCAACAATCTGCTTCAACTGTGGAGAAGCTGGACATTTTAGACCAGACTGCCCTAAATTGGTCAAACTAGCTGACAACAAGGCCAAACCTGCTGAAGGAACTAATAAGAAGAACGCAAGGGCCTTCCAATTGACCACGCAGGAAGCCGAACTGATTCCTGATGTAATAGCTGATATGTTCCTAGTTCACGACATTTATGCAAAAGTATTATTTGACTCTGGTGCAAACCAAAGTTTTATAAATACTTCATTCTGCCAAGCTCTTAACCTACCCTTAACCAACCTTAGACAAATTTTTAAAATAGAAATGGCAGACGGAAATTCTGTTAACATAGATAAAGTCCTGCTAGAAGAAAAGATAGAACTCTTAGGCCATTAATTTTCTGCAAACCTGTTGCCTATGAATTTCGCAGGATTCGATGTTGTGTTAGGAATGGATTGGTTAGTAGCCAACCATGCTCGAATTCTTTGTGATAAGAATTCCATAGAAATTCATACACCGTCCGGAGAAATAATCATGGTTACAGGAGATAAGCCACGTAAATCAATGAAGTTCATTTCTGAAATGAAAGTTGCTAGTTATGAACGAAAACAAGGAATAGTGTATATGATTTCGGTAATCATTAACACTAAGGGTAAGGAACTTAAGTAAATTCCAGTAGTATCAGAATACTCAAAAGTATTCCCAGAAGAATTACCTGGATTACCACCCAATAGGGAAGTAGAATTTAGAATTCATCTAATTCCTGGAACTACACCGATAGCTAAGGCACCTTATAGGTTAGCACCCACCGAAATGTTAGAATTGAAAAAGCAGTTAGATGAATTGCTAAGCAAGGGATTTATACAACCTAGTTCATCCCCGTGGGGAGCTCCAGTGTTGTTTGTGAAAAAGAAAGATGGGTCGATGCGAATGTGTATCGATTATAGGGAATTGAATAAGGTTACAATTAAGAATCGATATCCGTTACCTAGGATTGATCATCTTTTCGATCAACTTCAGGGAGCTAGATATTTTTCTAAAATAGATTTACGCTTCGGATATCATCAGTTGAAGATACAAGATGAAGACATACCTAAAACTGCCTTCAGAACTAGGTATGGTCATTACGAGTTTACAGTCATGCCCTTTGGACTAACAAATGCTCCTGCAACATTTGTGGACATGATGAATAGGATCTGTAAACCGTACTTGGATAAATTCGTAATTGTTTTTATCGACGATATACTTATTTATTCCAAAAGTCAGGACGAGCATTGTGAACACTTGCATGTACTCTTAACTTTGTTAAGAAAAGAGAAGCTTTACGCCAAATTCTCGAAATGTGAATTTTGGCTACAGGAGGTACAATTTCTAGGACACATGGTGAATCACGAAGGTATTCACGTAGATCCTTCCAAAATAGAAGCGATCACCAAATGGAAGGTCCCGCAATCAGCTATGGAAGTTAGAAGTTTTCTAGGATTAGCCGGATATTATAGACGGTTTATTAAGGATTTTTCTAAGATAGTTGTACCATTAACTAAGCTAACCTATAAAGCAGTAAAGTTTGATGGGGACCTAGGCAGGAAGAGGCTTTTAAAATTTTAAAGTAAAGGTTAACAAACGCCCCAATTCTTGCCTTGCCAGAAGGGACGGAAGATTTTGAAGTTTACTGTGATGCTTCTATGTAGGATCGTATTCTGACCCGAACGAGACTATCAGAGGAGTCTCGATTAGTTACAGGTGCGGAAAACAAGTAACCAACGTAGAAACAGCTAGATCTTCACTTAAATCACCTTGTTGATTGATATAACAACGTTTACATTCAATTGGAAGACCGGCAGCACCTCGGTATCCAAGTACACAACTGATGTACTGATTTCGCTCAAGTGTCCTATATATAGTGTTGGTGATTTCGCTTATGTGAACATGTACACAAAAGCGAAATCACTCACTGACAAATAAGTGGAATCACTTACTGACGAATAAGTGGAATCACCTACTGACTAATAAGTGGAATCACCTACTGACGAATAAGTGGAATCATCTATCTATGACCATATGAGCAAAATCAGTCTCTTAGACACATACATTCTCCTATTTACTCGTAAAACGTGCCCTAATCTAACATTCTAAGACTAAGACTCGATACAAGACGAAGTCGACATATGTAGTGCACTAACAGACTCCCCCTCAGATGTTGACGAATCTCAGTGTCGAGTCTTTGACAATATCATGTCTTCACTTCTTCAGTCTTGATCAGTCTTTGGGCTTCACTCTCTCAATCTATTCTTGCAGATCTTCAGACTCCCCCTTGCGATATGCTGGCATTTCTTCAGTTCATCAGCATCATCAGCTTTAGGATCGTTGTCTGGCTTTCTTTGTCTTCAGAATCCGAAACCTGGCACTCTATCTTCAGATTCAGAATTAAAACTTGGATATTCCTGCACATTCTTAACCCAGAAATAAGTTTTATGAATTTAACAAATTAAGTGCACCAACACTAATACTCTTTCATAAACATGTGCACCAACAACAACTCTCCCTCTAATTATTTTCTTTATGATGAAACCACTTGTTGATTGTCAAAATACATTTGATGATTAAAACACACTCCCCCTCACAACAATGTCATCATGTTTAGCACTTGAAATTTTGAAAATCAGCTCTCCAACATTAGTTGTCGAAAATCTTTTTGATTTTTCAAAAATTTATGCTAAAACACACTGAAAATCTTTTTGGACTTTTGAAAGTAAAGAAATGCAGTAAAGAAATATTTACAGACACTATTTTTGTGAGTTTGTGCAAGAGGATCATATCAGTTTTTGACAAGTCACAAGTACCATTGAGCTTAGTTACACATTAAGAATTAAACAATTCACTTAGATTGTCGATATACTAATCCACTTAAATTCTCACACAAATTTCAACTAATTCAGGATATGAGTTAGGTGTTTTAAAGACTTAAACTCATTCATGTGTCCCACCTCTTGAATATACTCCCATATCCAGATCCCAATATTCAGTCTTACAGGTGAGTATACCACAGATGATATCTGTCAGGGGAATAAATTATAGTACGAGGGCTGTGAGAGCTCAGGTCGATCTTTCGATACGCAGAAAGATGACGGCTTCGACTTTTGGTGGGTCCCCTTCAGAGGATTTTTTGATTACAACAACAATGACTATCAATTTTATTGTTTCATCAATTTGCTGAGGGCTGCGCTATTTTTTAAGCATGCGGAAAGTATTCTCCGGGGACTAGGTCAGAAATTTCTTTCAGCAGAAGTCCCGGGATAATACCCCAGATATCACTGAGCATAAAGATCTAGTATCTCAGAAAGAGGGACCTTTCAAACGAGATTTCAGGGGTTACCTATATATCCAAGTAGTGTTCCCCACGAAATAAGCAAGTTTGAAATTTAGTTTATATCCCGAAAAAGCTTACTAAATGTGTAAAAACCTATCGGCATATCATCAGTGAGACTGTTTAACGCTATTTAAACATTACATTTCTTTAGCATACTGTGACTGTCTACTGATGTACTATCATTTCCTCTTCTTTGACACAAAAACTCATTTTTGAATTTATCATGTTTTTGACATTTTCAAATTTTCAAATGTTTTTGGATTTTCTGAAAACTTCTACTCCCCCTAAAATTCAAACACATTTTAGGAAATTTGAAAACTACTAGACTCTTGACCCACTTGAAATATAAAATGAACTGTACAAAAACTTGACAACTGACATCGAATCACTTCAATTCGCCATCCACTTGGCATAAACAATCAGAACTCCCCCTATCACAAACCATTTTCTCATTTAGATCTCAAAACACTTAAGTTTGTTTTAATCAAAATGATTTTTCCGGAAAATGAGTTTGTTTTTACCACTTGTAGGTTTACCACTTGTTAAGTATGGGGATATGGTTCATCATCTTGTCAATTTTATCAACTGTAGTAAATCAAGTACAACTTAATGTCCTTGATTCACTGTTTGCAATCAAGCAACCTTTAAACCACTTGTAAGAATAACCACTTATAGATATAACCAATCAATACCAATTGTAGGAATGAGTCATCTACATTTTACCCATCAAAGTGCCGATTCCTGCTTCGCACTTACCAACCAGGAAGCTCCGGCGTAGTCATTCAACCTGTAAAATTTTAACAATTTCAAACATTTTCAAGACAACCTAATTAAACATAAAAGATGCCGATTCCTGATCCACGATTACAAACTTGGGATCTCCGGCATAGTCATTCAACCTGTAAAATTTTAACAATTTCAAACATTTTCAAGACAACCTAATTAAACATGAAAGATGCCGATTCCTGATCCACGATTACAAACTTGGTATCTCCGGCATAGTCAGGTTTTTCAATGAAAGAAAATATCCACCCAAGCCTGACCAGCCTTGGGTGTTTTCAATTCAGAAGCAGTTGGGGTATAAGTTACTTTCTTTGGAGCATAAAACTCCTTTACCCCTTTTACTTTCCCTTCAACCATTTTCCCAAAAATATTCTTAACTTTTCCATTAAACTCTTTCTCAACATCAAAGTTATCCTTCTCAAAATAACCCTGATTTGAGATTTCAGACTTTCCAGTTTTCCTTTTAAAATTTTCAGTCTTCAATGGTAGAAAGTTCTCATCATCCATTGAAGGAACTGAGTTTTCATCACTCTCATCAAACTGTGGCTCCTCTGATTTTGTGGAATCAGATTCATCGCCAGATTTTACATCAGATTTCTTAACAACCCATTTTTGGTTGTCAAATTTAACACTTCGCCTGTAAAATCTCTTTGAACACTCACCAACTTCAAATGTTGAATTTTTAAAAACTTTAAATTTTTCAGTTGGTGGTTCGGTGGTATCAACAATAACTTTAAATGTGACCAGTTTCATTGCATCGGAAACAGGTTCTTGTCTCTTTCTTCACATAAGCTCCATTCTTTCTCTTCTCGGCAAGAAATTCTTGGTTAGATTGTTTCCAGAATGGGCTCTTTGCTTCTTCTTCATGGCTAGTACCTGCAACATATGTCATTTTTGATTTAAAATCTCGAACATATTTTTCATTTTTATAGTTTTCAGGTGGAATAAAACCAAGTCCTTTCTTTTTGTAGCTACGATTGTGGTTTGGTTTCTTTTGAAAACCAGAACCAGAATTGTAACCTTTTTTCTTGTTCAAACGTTGTTGTACTCTTGAGGTGTAAGGTTTAGGTTTTACATTAAGATTTTCATCTTTTATTTCAGAAATATTAATTTCTGTTAGTTTGAAAACCTTTTTTATCAAATCAGTTTTGACACCTCTTATTGGAAACTCTTTATCAAAATATAATTTGTCAGAATCATTCAAAGTATACACAACTTCAAATGTTTCATCATTCAAATTAGATTTTGACAATAAAAACTCTTTACTATAAACCCGTTTTCCCGACGATTTTGAACTCCTTTCGGACGAACTCGAACTCCCGACTGACTGACATGAACTTTCGGACTCAGACTTTGACTCTGACTCCTCATCCTTATCCAACACCTGATCGAGCACTCGTTTTATCAGTTCGGACTCATGATCTGTGTCGGATGTTGTGAACGTGACATCAATATTGTCTGGTAAAACGTCGGTTAACTCAGACTCTAACTTAACATTGACCGCCTGTTTTAGTTCTTCCTCATTAGGTTTTCTAGGCGAGTACCCTTCCCAAATCGGAGGCGGACACTTATTATAACAGACACCCTGTTTCTTACCAGTATCCTTTTTCTTCTTTGGCTTTGTTTCTTCACCTTTAAACGCTTCAAATCCTTCAACTGTTGGATAAATTCTATCAATTATGTAGTCACAACCTTTGTAACTTTGCAGCAATCTTCTGATTCTTTCATTCTCAGTTGCTTCACTATCCAACTCTTTCTTCCACTTTGCACATTCTTCTATGTACAAGTTGATCTCTTTCTGCTTTTTCATCATGGTAGCATTCAACATCTTCAAAGCTTTCTCTCTTTCAGAGTTAGTCTTTTCCAGACTATTCACAGTTCTGTTCAAAACATTGTATGACTCTTTCAAATTTTTAACATCAAACAACAACTTTTCTTTCAACTTTTCTAACTCACTAAACCTCTCATCTTTTTCTATACGTTGTTTACATGACTCTAAACAAGTAAGACAAGGTTTTGTGACTTCAACGATCTTCTCGACTTCAACTATCTTTTCAACTTCCACAATTTTCTCAATCACTTTGACTTCTTTCAATTCTTTTGCAGCTTTCTTCTCTTTCAGTTTCTTCAATTTTTCTGCAAAATAAAATTCAAAAGTGTCAGAAGATAAATGAGTTTTTCCCAAATTTATCTGTTCCATCTCTTCATCACTATCACTTGTTTCTGATGAACTGTTTTCAGATGAAACAGATCTTTCATCTTCACTTTTCTCTTCATCAGATAACACTTCCATCCATTCCTTCAACATTTCTGGCTTTTGAACAATATGTGCAATAAAAGCTTTAACATTAGGATCATCTGGAATGTATTTGTCCCAGCTAAAACCATCAGCCACTTTCTCATCATCTTGATCAACAATGCCATGATAAGCTTTCCTGTTTGCATCCTCGATCATTCTTCCATGAGCCGTTTGAGCTTCTTTTTGTTGATGCGGTTGATGAGTGATTTGCTGATAAATGGATTTCCTATAATAATCATCTTTCCCAGACGACTCCTTTGCTCCTCTCGGCTCCTGATTCTTGCATTCTCTTTTAAAGTGACCTTTCTCCCTGCAACGAAAACAAACAACTTTAGATTTATCAAATCCTAGATTAGAAAGGTTTGCATCCAAGAAATCATTTCTTCCTGTGACCAATCTAAATTTTTCTGCTCTCCTCAAAACACTCACTAAGGCCCATTTAATATCCATCAGTTCCAGCTCCTCTGCATCGATTTGGTCATAATCTTCCTTTGTGAGCATCGGATTACCTATTCTTCCGGCAATCAACCCTTCATAAGACTCTAATGCAGTGACCAATAATCCCATATGATGCTTTACAACTTCTTCAGAATAATTTTGACCATTTTGAAGATGTAGAGCTACATTGCACTGAATCAAATGCCCATTTCCAGCAGATGTATTTTGAACACTTGGAGGATTCACCGTTGAGAACCCACTAGTGTTGACTGATCCTTGACTGCTTGGTGTAGATTGATTTCCAGCACTAAATGCAGTTTGTATCTTTGGACTTGCTTCAGCAGTTTGAACATTTCCTTTATAGTACAGTTTGATATCTTGTTGATGAGTAGAACTGTTCATTCTAGCAATTTTCTGCTGCTCCAGATCATGTGCCTCCAACTTCTCTATAAACTGTGCAATCGATAACCTTCTAAACTGTCCGGAATTTTTCAATATCATCAGATATGTACCCCATTCCTGTTGCGGTAACGCATCAGCAAGCTTTTCAACCCATTCTGCTGGAGTTTTTGTAATCTTCAACTGTGACATTGTGCGTACGAGATGACAGTATCTTTCAATAAGACTCTTTGTTGTTTCACCAGGCATGCACGTAAATAATTCAAATTCCTTTTTCAACAAAGCTGCTTTACTTTGAAGCATTTCAGTACTTCCCTCAAATTTCTTTCCAAGAGCTTCCCAAATAGAATAAGCGTTTTCATCATGTTGAAGCAACACAAATATATCTTCTTTAACAGCTTGTTGTAACAAATTGATCATCATCTTTTCTCCTTTGTAACTTTCTCTTTCTTGCTCCGTGAATTCTGAAATGATTTTACCGACTCCCGCTGAATTCTTTGGCCTCTCATACTCAGTTTCGATGCTCTCCAAAGCTTTTAGATGATTTGCCTGAACCCAATTTTCAAACCGTTTCTTCCACCCGTGATAATCCTCAATTCCCATAAGTTTCGGGGGTTTTTTGCATTGTTCCGGTTTCATTCTCCATTGTCATATTCTTAGCAATGTCGGATGGATTAGTCGGGGTCGTAGCAAAAGCGTTGTAGAACTCAGTATCCATTTTTCAATTCTCTTTGTTCAAACACAGGTACTTATAAGCGAAATCAGATTCTGTTGGATGACCTAAAAAGCGAAATAAGCAATGTCCGAATAAGTGGAATTATCAGTGTACGAATAAGTGGAACTACAATGTACGAATGAGTGGAAATACAATGTACGAATGAGTGGAATCACAATGTACAAATAAGTGGAACTACAATGTACGAATGAGTGGAATCACAATGTACGAATGAGTGGAATCACAATGTACGAATGAGTGGAACGACAATGTACGAATGAGTGGAATCACAATGTACGAATGAGTGGAACTACAATGTACGAATGAGTGGAATCACAATGTACGAATGAGTGGAATCACAATGTACGAATAAGCGGAATCACAATGATCTATGAGCGGAATCACAATGTACGAATAAGCGGAATCACAATGATCTATGAGCGAAATCCCTCAACTTATGTACATATGAGCGAAATTAGGTTAATGGGTTGACACATGAGCGAAATCAGGTCTCTTGGATGTACTTTGGAGCGAAATCAGGTGTCAAATGAGCGAAATCACTGGTCTGAATATCCTTATGAGCGAAATTAAAGTGTATGTTGGAGCGAAATCAAGGATTGTTCGTATGAGCGAAATCAACTCGGGGGGTATTTTGGACCATTTTTACTTTGAATTTGAAGCTCAAACTTTCAGGGATTTGTCTATGATCAATTTCCTATAGTCTGTGAAATTTTGAGCCAATTCCGACCGTTAAATCTTGTTCTGATGAAGAAAGAAAGTGTAGAAGTAAGAATTTATGTTGAAATCCAGCAAATCTCTGTAGAACTCCTCCTCCTGAAGCTCTGATACCACTTGTAGGATCGTATTCTGACCCGAACGAGTCTATCAGAGGAGTCTCGATTAGTTACAGGTGCGGAAAACAAGTAACCAACGTAGAAACAGCTAGATCTTCACTTAAATCACCTTGTTGATTGATATAACAACGTTTACATTCAATTGGAAGACCGGCAGCACCTCGGTATCCAAGTACACAACTGATGTACTGATTTCGCTCAAGTGTCCTATATATAGTGTTGGTGATTTCGCTTATGTGAACATGTACACAAAAGCGAAATCACTCACTGACAAATAAGTGGAATCACCTACTGACGAATAAGTGGAATCACCTACTGACGAATAAGTGGAATCACCTACTGACGAATAAGTGGAATCATCTATCTATGACCATATGAGCAAAATCAGTCTCTTAGACACATACATTCTCCTATTTACTCGTAAAACGTGCCCTAATCTAACATTCTAAGACTAAGACTCGATACAAGACGAAGTCGACAGATGTAGTGCACCAACATTCTAAGCTAGGATTAGGATGTGTGCTAATGCAACGCAAGAAGGTAATTGCATATGCATCAAGGCAATTGAAGAAGCACGAAGAGAATTATACGACTCACGACCTAGAATTAGAAGCAATAATTTTTGCCCTTAAGATTTGGAGACACTATTTGTATGGCAGTAAGTTTACAATCTATACAGATCATAAAGTTTAAGATACATATTTGGGCAAAAAGAATTGAACATGAGGCAAAGGAGATGGATGGAAATTCTAAGTGACTACGACTGTGATATTCAATATCACGAAGGAAAAGCAAACGTAGTTGCAGATGCCTTAAGTCGTAAGTATCGTGAAAAGCAAAAGCGAGTTCGTGCTCTTAGATTAAATCTACAGTTAGATTTAATGGAACAACTGAAGAATATTCAAGAAACAGCCATTCAGGACGATGCTGAAGGAATGAAGGGAAGAATAAAAGAACTAGAGCAAGGGAGTGATGGAATTTGGAGATTCCACAAGAAAAGGATTTGGGTACCTAAGTAGGGAGAGTTAAGAAATAAGATTTTAGAGGAAGCCCATAAATCTAGGTATACCATGCATCCTGGTAATAATAAGATGTACCAAGATTTAAGAAGTAATTTCTGGTGGATAGGAATGAAAAAGGACATAGCTAGATATGTATCTAAGTGTTTAACTTGTTCACAAGTTAAGACAGAACACCAGAAACCCTCAGGTCTACTACAACAATTAGAAATGCCTGTATGGAAATGGGAACTCATAACAATGGACTTTGTTACTAAGTTACCCAAAACCAGAAAGGGTAATGACGCGATTTGGGTAATTGTGGATCGATTAACCAAGTCAGCTCATTTTCTACCCATGAAGGAAACCTTTAGCATGGAAAGATTAGCCAAGTTATATGTAGACGAGGTAGTATCCTTACATGGAGTTCCACTCTCTATTGTATCGGATAGAGATAGTCGTTTCACTTCACATTTCTGGACAAGTTTCCAAGAAGCCATGGGGACACGGTGAAATTTAAGTACAGCTTACCATACCCAAACAGACGGACAAAGTGAAAGGACGATCCAAACCTTGGAAGACATGCTCAGGGCATGTGTAATAGATTTTGGAGGAAATTGGGACAACCATCTTCCTTTAATTGAATTCTCCTATAACAATAGTTACCATTCAAGCATCGAAGCTGCCCCGTTCGAAGCACTGTACGGACGTAAGTGTATAACTCCAGTTTGTTGGGCAGAAATAGGAGAAAGCCAATTACCAGGTCCTGAGATTGTGCAAGAAAACACCGACAAGATCAGTTAAATCAAGGAAAGACTAAAAACGGCTCGAGATCGCTAGAAGAGTTATGCAGACAATCGACGCAAGGCGTTAGAATTTCAAGTTGGAGATAAGGTACTCTTGAAAGTTTCTCCTTGGAAAGGAATAGTCCGATTCGGAAAGAAAGGAAAGCTAAGTCCAAGATACATAGGACCATTCCCAATAATCCAGAAAATAGGACCAGTCGCCTATCGCTTACAACTACCGGAAGAGTTAGCTGGGGTACATGACGTATTTCATGTATCTAACCTCAAGAAATGTTTATCGGACGAATCGCTAATTAATCCCTCTCCAAGACGTACAGGTGAATGAAAAGTTGAAGTTTGTGGAGAAACCACTCCAAATCGAAGACATAAAGATTAAGTTTCTCAAACACAAAAGACTGGTACTTGTCAAAGTCAAGTGGAATTCGAAAAGAGGACCTGAATACACCTGGGAACTGGAATCGGAAATGAAGCGAAAGTATCCTCACTTATTTCAGTAAATCTCAGGTGGGGAGGATGTAAGGACCTGCAAAAATGTCCAAAAATGACCCGTTAGTAAAAACCCGGACCCCTGAAACCCTAATGTGCATGAAAAACCAAGAATTTGAGAAAATTGGGTTTCACGCGGGCCGCGTAAATGTAGGCATAGGCTTACGCGGGCAGCGTAAATGTAGGCATAGGCTTACTCGGGCCGCGTCAAAGTGATGTTCACTGGATAAGCGTTCCAGGCCACGTGTAGCACACGTGGCAGACCTAGGTGTGACATGCTAGCCCTAATCGTAGACTAGGTGGCTCTCGCGGGCCGCGTAAAAGCCTGTTAAGGCTTACGCGGGTGACGTGTGCGTATATATACATAATATTGCAATGAAATTACACACGATTTGGTTTTAAATTTATAAAAGTGATTATTACTTTTACATCAAAACACACACGAAAGAGGCAAGTGTACCCCGTCATATATGTAGTAAAGTATCGGTAAGAACCAAGTATCGATCCAAGGAAATGGGCGGAGAAATAATACTAGACCTTTGTCACTAAACTACCAGTAAAAACATAAGTTGTTTGATTTTTAAACTAAGAAAAGAAATGAACATAAACTAGTAAAACATAATAGACTCCAAATAGGAAAATAAGATAATAGCCTTGCTTTATGAACAACCGGTGCATGTTAACTAAGTCGGTTGTGCCATTTTAAAAATTTGGTCAATTCTTTATTTTTAAGACAATTAGTATCCCTTTCGGGAATCCTAACATGACAATCATTCGGGAAGCTAAAACGATAAACACACTTTAACCACCTAAAATTGTTCTTTAATGCTCAAATGACAAATGTCTATAAAAATCCCTTAAGATAAGTTAGTCATTCGTTAGGAGTTTTCTAACTTCACTCAATCAAGGAAAGCAACACCGATAAACACAATGCAACCACCGAGACAAGCATAAACTAGATTAAATCACAACCGAGTTCATTTTACAAATCTTAAACAAAAATCCATCAAGAAAGCAATTTTGGCCTAAACTACCAACAAGATTAGCAATATATGTTAAGAATTCATAACAACACCATCTAACCCATTAAGGTCCTTCCGTTAGGGAAAGCTTTCTTGATTAACAATAATTACCTTTTATTAAACCACTAACCATTTCTAGTATCATGGTGCACACATTTTAAACAAGTTAAGCATGTTCAAAGTCTACTAATACATGATTAATTAAGCTTCCTCTTTCAACTATCTCAACTAACCATATACTAATCATCCAACATAATTACCTATAATCAAGAAATCAACATCAATAAACATTGTTGCAAACTAATCATCAAGGATTAACATAGAAAATGCTTTAAATGTCATTACAAACATGATTAACACACTACTAGTTGTTACTTAGCAAGGAATTCAATTGTTTTTGCCCTAAGGCTTACTTTAATACATAATAATCAATCTAAATGCTTGAAACATAACAAAATCATGGAAAGATTATAGAAATCAAACCATAAACAAGCACAAGATTAAGAATCCGGATGATAACGAAGCTAAACGGCACAATGTGGCTTGAATCCGGGTGAAAGCTAATGCCTCCTGAGCCTTAAAATCGCCTGTGAAGCTTCCAAAATGTCCAGAATTCCGAACAGAAGAGTCTGTTCTGTTTTTTATATATTTTCGATTTCGCACGGTCGTGCGTCCTGTTGCACGACCGTTCACTTTATGCAATTATTATAGGTATGGTGCACCATACTGCATGATGTCACAGATCTTGACCAGTCGTAGGTCTCGCACGACCGTTCTTCAGACGGAACGACCGTGCGTTTCCGGGCTCATGTTGCACGGACAACTGGACTGGTGGTGCAGTTCCGGGTTTTTGCTGGACATCGGATCCGCACGGGGTGCAAAACACCGCACGTCCGTGCGTCACCAGGATTGCCTTGCACGCCGAGTTGCACACTCGTTCACTTCCGGGTTGGCCTTCATTTGTCAGAGATGCACGGTCGTGCATTAGGTCGCACAACCGTTCCACTCGCCCAGGTCAGAATTCTAACAGAAGGTTCGCAGCTTCGTCGTTTCGTCCGGAAAGTCCTTGTTTTCGCTATCATCTTGTCTGGTTTGTTGTTTTAGGCCTGTAAACAAAAGTGTAGATGATTAAGCATCCGAATGACGGTTTTACGGTCGAAAACGCATAAAATGGGGATAAAATGGGGGACTAAAATATGTGTAAATTAGCGAATATCAAATCTCCCCACACTTGAACTTTGCTTGTCCTCAAGCAAGCTAATCTAAAAAGCAATAAAAGATAGAATCAAACAAGAACGATAATTTACACACTATTTTATTGAAAACAACTATAAACGGTTAGCCGGTTTTTCAAAAGACAACATCAAAATACTCAAACCCAACAAGCATATGCAAATATATAGCGATAACCAAAAAGCCGTAACCTCACATTTAATTGACTTAACATGTTAATCTTCACACAACTCACAATGTTCACACACACTCGGTTTTATTTATGAAACATACATAAAATGTGTATGTGCAAACACTCAATGCCTCGTCAATGAAATGTGTAATATCATAAGCTTGTCATAAGATCTCGTCTCCACCAACTAACATGCGAAAAAGTGTAAATCAAGAGGTCTTTACGGGTTGTAACGTTAGGCTTGGGCGAAGGGTATGGAAATGGATATTTAAAGTGGCGAAATGGTTAAAACTCGGTAGCTACGTTTAACAAGCGCAATACAACAAAACTATACAAACAAACGCCTTAAAAAGGCTACTTACGCGGCAACGAGCTCATAAACAAGATTTCATCATTTTATCAATCAAAATTGCTCGAATTTTGTCTACTTCACCCTATTTTAGGGTTTTTTTTATAAAGCATATAAACTAAAGGATTTATACAATGAAACATAAACAATAACAAGCGCTAGTTAAATGATTATTTTGACCGAGTTTCAACACTAAAAGGTTTAAAACATAAAAAAGGATAAATAAGGCTAAGCGGGCGATAATATTGGGTAAACAAAGGTAAACGGGAAGGCTTGACATGGTTAATCCTAAAGGGTAACGTAGGATATACGGGAAACACAACACAAAGAACAAGGGTAACAACAAAGGGGTAATCTAAGTGCCTCTATCACTTCTACACAATTCCGCAAGTTCATGGTCTTAACAAGCATACTAGTGACAAGTTCTAAATTACACATAACATCCGGCTCACTCCTATATCCGAAATGAACAAATATATAACAATATCAAGGCTCAAATATGCTCACGTAACGGAAGGAATGGGTAAAAGTGTGAAAACTATCATGCAAGTCTTTCTTTGTTTGTCACGCTTTCCGGTTTCCTTTTTCAAAAATATTTTGCTTGTCGAGTTTTATCAAGTTCGAAGCTTTCTAAAACACAACCAACTGGTTTATTTACTAAATAAAAACAGAAAACAGATATTTTTTCTGATTTTTCTGATTTTTTTTAGAGGACAAACAAAGTTAACAAAGTTAACCCCCTCCCCACACTTGAACTTCGCATTGTCCCCAATGCGAAACCTGTAATATAGAGAAAAAGGATAATAGTACTCCCCTCAAGATGATTTCTGATGAAATGAGACTTCCAAGCTGTATCTGTCATGTGCTCCGGTCAAAGACTTGATAGCCGAGATCTGCAAGTATGTCACATGTACACCAAAACAGAACAGAAACAAAATAAACCCAAATAAACCATAATGTACATAAATATAAGACTAACATCCAAACAAATACAAGACATAAAATAAAATGTCTGAAAATAAAGTACATAACGGTGGGTGTTTGAAATAACAAACAAAATGAACACCTGAAATATAAAGTACGGAAATAATAAAAACCACCAACAATCAACACCACTGCCTCCTACTCGTCATCACCATCATCATCTCTTGTGAAGGACGGACCCGCATCACCATAACCAGGCTGGTTCCAGGGTGGGAACTGCGGAGGATGCTGAAAGTAGTTGGGATAGGCATGATGCATCTCCCCAGACATGTATGAGAACCCAGCACTCACCCCCTGGTACAAGCTGTCCTGGTTTGCCCTAAGCTGATCCTGAGTAGCCCTGAGCTGATCCTGACTAGCCCTGATGTGGTCCTGACTAGTCATAATTTGGTCTATATAAGTCCCATGCTACTACTGAGTAACTCGCATCTGTTGGAACTGCTGATAGAACTCATGCCATTCCTGGTGCTGGTGGAAATCATGGTGCTGCGATGAATGTGGTGGTGTCGGTGGATGTGGTCCGTGCTGCTCCTGATGCTCCTGATCATGCATCTCCTCATCCTCGTTTTCCTCCTCAGTTGGAGGCAACGGGTCCCAGACCTCGTTATTTAACCCCTTCAATCTATCCCCCCGATCTGTTTCAACAATCAATCCCATCGCCTTCAGTGACCTAATATCAACATAAACACCCTCGGTTATCAGAGTGAGACTCTGAAGCACCTCATCAGTCATCAAGCCTAAGTTGTAGGCTATTTCGGTCACATATTGACCGCCATGAATTTGACTGTTTGGCTTCCTCCCTGAGCAATTCACGAAATATTCAGCCATCCTTGGTGCTAGGTTGATGTGTACTCCATCAACCAGCGCGTATAGAAAAATCAAATCCGGTGTGGGACAGTTCCCAAGACCGTCCATGCGCCCGCAAATTGTGTGGCTAAACACATGATGCATCACTCGCACCAAAGGGTCTTTCAATCTTGAAGCCTTAGACATTCTCGGGTCGTAAGGGTCACCTATAGCATTTTTAGCCCAAAACTGGTTTCGTGCTGCATCAAATGGAAAAGTGAACTGATCCGTGAAGACATCGGAATCCATGTCTTCTCTTGTGTAAATCCCGAGCCTCCTACCCAATCGACCCACCGACCAACTATGCCATTGTCCACCTAACCTGAAAATTATCCGCTCCTTGTAGCGGAATTTGGGCCTTCTATGAGCAACTGGTTTTTCGTAGGCATATGTGGAGAAGAACTCTATTGTCAGCTCAAGGTAGACGGGTCGGTTGATAGAGATAAGATTCGCAAGTGGAATAGTGAGCATGTTTTCAAGTCTGTCATACTGATTTAGCTCCCTCATAACTTCCCAATCCAGCCACCGGGGGACTCCGAATTGCCCTCGCCTTCTCCATATGGTGTCCCGTCTTGGAATACAAAGAGCTTCTCTCTCATCATCGGGGTTAAATTGCAAGAAAGGATGGTCCATCTGTATGAGGAATATCGTTAGAAAGATGGGAACAGGAAAATTTTTAATCAAAAACAGCCGAGCAGACAATTATGAAGAAACTGTCATTCTGATCTGGGCATGTGGCACGGACGTGCGACGAGACGTACGGTCGTGCATTGCCGAGAACGAACACCAGTGGCCCAAATATGTCGGACCTGCACGGCGTGCTACCAACAGCACCACCGTGCAACACTGAGATAACAGCAGATCATCGTGAATAACTGGTAGTGCACGACCGTTCCATCCAGGGAATGTCCGTGCGACCTTGTTTCTGCAGTTTTCAAACCCTGAACTTCGAATAGCCTGATTTTTTTTTCAAAATCAACAACTTTTTTGTACAAACAGGGGTCAGAAACTCAACCGGATGTTCACGATACGGATGGTTCTTGCAAGGGTTAGGGTTTCGCTTGTATTTATGAAGGGAACCCTAAAAATCCTTGAAGAAACGGATGAATCTACCCTAGAAAGCGAAGAAACAGATAATCTACATGAAGGAACGTACCGTGCGAAGACGTGTGTGAAACTGTGCAAAGAAACCGTGCGGTTTGAAGTGATATCGCTCTGGAACGGCTGCAGATGGTTAGGGTTCGTGAATGAAGGGAATGGAAGCAGATGGGGGTTTTTATAATGTGCAAAAGACCAAACTGCCCCTGCCTCTCGCACGGTCGTGCGACATCTCGCACGGTCGTGCGTGACCGACATCGCTCAAACCCTGCACGTTGTTCTCGGAGATGCACCGGGGGTGCGACTCCTCGTGCCTGCCAGCTCGAAAACGCACGGTCGTGCATTACATCGCACGGTCGTGCAACAGTTGCAGATAGGTCTGTTTCTACAGAAGGCTGTTTCAACAGCCGATATGCCAATTTTTCGCCGTTTTTTCACTACGCACGATGTTCTAACATTATTTCAATATAGAACCTTCGCCCGGCACGTATGAAAATTATACAAACTAACGGAAACTACCTAACATACCTAAATTACGCTAAAACTAGAAAAACATATAAAAAGACGATATTACCCCTAAAGCGCAAAATACGCTCTTGCTACATTTTTGATCCGCGAGTCAGTAGTGTAGACTCTCTCCTCCCCACACTTATGATGTGTGCGGGGTTTGTAGCTCGATCACCTCCACCGCCGACTCAATCGGCCCGGCAACGTACAACTTCAACCGATGTCCATTTACTTTGAATGTAACGCCATCTGCGTTCTCTACTGCAACAGTACCATACGGAAATACCTCCTTAACTGTGTATGGTCCTGTCCAGCGTGAATGAAGCTTCCCTGGAAATAAGCGCAGTCGTGAATTGTAAAGAAGAACAAGATCACCCGCTTGGAATTCTTTGTGGTCCTTCAAGCGTTTGTTGTGAAATTTCTTCATGCGCTCTTTGTAGAGGACGGAGCTCTCATAAGCTTGTTGTCGCAGTTCCTCCAATTCATGAATCTGGAAAAGCCGGGCTTCACCTCCGGTTTTCAAGTCTAGATTCGCGGTTTTTAAAGCCCACATAGCTTTATGCTCCAACTCTACTGGTAAATGGCACGCCTTTCCGTAAACCAGCCTAAAGGGAGTAGTCCCAATAGGGGTCTTGTAAGCTGTACGGAATGCCCACAAGGCCTCATCAAGTTTGTCCGACCACTCCTTGCGGTTTGCACCAACAGACTGCTCAAGGATGCGCTTTAGCCCTCAGTTAGTAACTTCCACCTGCCCGCTCGTCTGCGGATGATAAGGAGTGGACAAACGGTGATGCACACCGTAACGGGACAAAGCCTTTTCAAGCTGTGTGTTACAGAAATGAGTCCCTCTGTCACTAAAAAGCGCTTTCGGAGCGCCAAATCGGGCGAACAAACTTTTCAAGAATCTCACGACCACCCTGGCGTCATTTGTGGGTAAGGCCTATGCCTCCGCCCACTTTGATACATAGTCAACTGCGACCAGGATGTACTTGTTACCTCGTTAGGGGGGAAACGGTCCCATGAAGTCTATCCCCCAAATGTCAAAGACTTCACAAACTTGTATCCAGTTCTGGGGCATTTCATTACGTGCCGAAATATTTGTCGCCCTTTGGCAGGCATCGCACGCTTTTACCCAACTCTGTGTGTCACGAAAAATAGTAGGCCAATAAAACCCGGAATCCAACACCTTCTTGGCGGTGAAATTGGCTCCATGGTGGCCTCCGGTAGGTCCCTCGTGACAATGACGCAGAATATCGGTCGCCTCTTTCCCAGAAACACATCTTCTGATCACCTGATCAGCACCCACCTTAAATAAGAAAGGATCGTCCCAAATGTAGTGCTTGAGACCCGAAAAGAATTTCCTCTTTTGTTGGTGAGTCAACCCTTTTATCAGAATCCTGCAAGCAAGATAGTTCGCAAAGTCGGCGAACCAAGGTGACTCATCGCATATCTCAACGCTCATCAACAACTCGTGTGGGAAATTGTCATTGATTGTATCCCAACTCGAGTCCTCGATGTCTCCGTGCACCAACCGAGATAGATGGTCAGCCGCTACATTCAACGCACCTTTTTTATCTTGAATTTCAATATCAAATTCCTGTAGCAATAAAATCCATCTAATGAGACGCGGTTTAGCGTCCTGTTTGCTGAACATATATCTGATGGCTGCATGATCAGTATACACAATCGTTTTTGAAAGCACCAAATACGATCTAAACTTGTCAAATGCGAAGACTACCGCCAAGAGCTCTTTTTTTGTTATCGTGTAGTTCTCTTGAGCATCGTGAAGAGTCTTGCTCGCATAATAGACCGGATGAAAGTGCTTTTCCTTCTTTTGTCCTAAAACGGCCCCTATCGCATAGTCACTTGCGTCGCACATTATTTCGAACAGTAAACTCCAATCAGGTGCGACCAATATAGGGGCCTCCACAAGCTTCTGCTTCAAAAGGCCAAATGCCTTCAAACAATCTTCTCCAAAAATGAACGGAGCGTCTTTCTCCAACAAACGGGTCATGGATCTGGCGATTTTTGAAAAATCTTTGATGAATCCCTGTAGAACCCGGCATGACCGAGAAAGCTCCGTATAGCTCTTACAGAGGTGGGAGGTGGAAGTCGTGAAATGATGTCAACTTTTGCTGGGTCGACCTCCATACTAGCCTGCGAAATCTTGTGTCCTAGAACAATGCCCTCTTTTACCATAAAGTGGCATTTTTCCCAGTTCAGGACTAGATTCGTCTCCTCGCACCTCTTCAACATTCTTTTTAAATTTTCCAGACATTGATCAAAGGAATCCCAAATACCGAAAAGTCGTCCATGAACACCTCCATGGAATCCTCAATCATGTCGTGGAAAATTGCGACCATACATCGCTGGAAAGTGGCTAGTGCATTACACAGCCCAAATGGCATACGCCGGTAGGCGAATGTGCCGAAGGGACAGGTAAATGTGGTCTTCTCCTGGTCCTCAGGAGCGATAGGGATTTGAAAATAACCAGAGAATCCATCCAGAAAACAATAGTACAACTTCCCCGAAAGACGCTCCAACATTTGATCAATGAATGGAAGAGGGAAGTGGTCCTTGCAAGTGGCGTCGTTGAGTTTGCGATAATCGATGCAAACCCTCCATCCAGTGACCGTCCTGGTTGGAATGAGCTCATTCCTATCGTTCGTGACCACAGTAATGCCCCCCCTTTTGGGCACTACATACACAGGACTGACCCAAACAGAGTCGGAAATGGGATAGATCAAACCAGCATCTAACAACTTAATCACTTCCTTTTTAACGACCTCTTGCATGTTTGGGTTCAGCCGCCTCTGGTCCTGCGCACACGGCTTGAACTGATCCTCCATTAGAATTTTATGTGTACAGAAGGAGGGATTAATTCCTTTGATGTCCATGATTTTCCAAGCGATTGCTTTTTTATGAAGTTTCAACACATTAAGCAGTCTGCTCTTCTCTTCTTCTGCCAATCCAGATGAAATAATGACCGGCAAATGATGCTCCTCATCCAGAAATGCATACTCCATGTGCGGTGGAAGCTCCTTAAGCTTCAAGGTCGGAGGATCTTCTACTGACGGCTTCGACTTCACTTCACTTTCACGATCAATTTTTGTGAATCGATCCGGACTCTGGGAACCATCGTCACCAATCTGATAGACTGGCTGCTCTAAATCATGGCCCTCCTGCGTAATGCCAATCAGGTCCCCACACAACAGCTGTTTGTCCGAATCTATCTCCTCGATCGTACCCTGGAAATGCGTACTAACATAAGTATCGACTATGTAGACATAATATAGCGCGTCGTCCTGACTCTGAGGATGCTGCATAGACCGTTTAATGTCAAATGTCACATGCTCATCATTTACTCGGAGTGTGATTTCACCCGCCGCCACGTCCACAATCGTCCGGGCGGTATTCAGAAACGGGCGTCCAAGTATCAGAGGCACTCTCGAGTCCTCATCCATGTCCAGGATAACAAAATCCACGGGAAATACAAACTTGTCAATCTTAACAAGCATATTCTCGACAAACCCGCGTGGATATTTGATAGATCGATCAGCAAGTCGAATACTCATTCTTGTAGGTGACGGCTCACCTAGATCCAACTTTGTAAAAACCTTATAGGGCATAAGGTTTATACTCACTCCTAGATCTGCTAACGCATTACTGACAGACATATTGCCAATGAGGCAAGGAAGCGTGAAACCACCTGGATCTCCCATTTTTGCAGGTAGGCGATTCTGAAGAACAGCAGAGCAACTTTCATTCATAACCACGCAAGACATATCCTCGAGCTTTTGGTTGGTTGAGAGGATGTCTTTCAGAAACTTCGCATACTTCGGCATCTGGGCCAAAACTTCAACAAACGGTATGTTTATATGCAGTTGCTTAAACATTTCAAGGAACTTACCGTATTGTTCTTCATTCTTTTGTTTCTTCAGCCGGCCTGGGTATGGAACTGGAGGAGTGTAATCCTTAACTGGCTCCTGGACTTGTGCTGTACTTGCTGGGCGTAGCCTGGCTTGCACCTCGTCCGGTGTGTCAGTCGGGACCACCTCAGTGATCGGTGGTGTATTCGATGTGTTGGGTCCGGTGGTTTTACCACTCCTTGTCATGATCGCATTTACATTCCCTCGGGGATTTGGCTCAGTATTGCCTGGAAGACCACCTGGGGGTCTCTCAGACATCATTTTCGCAAGCTGACCGACCTGATTCTCGATGTTCTGAATCGAGCCCTTATGATTGCGCATCTCACCTTCGTTAGCTAAGAAACGATCTTCACTTTGATGGTATCGCTTCTCAGCTAACTGATTTGCGCTGGTGGAGCTGCTCAGAAGTTGAGCCATCATATCTTCCAGCTTTGAACCTGATTGAGGGGCTTGTTGCTGGGAACTACTCCTGGCACCCTGCTGCTAGTATGAGTATGGACGGGGCTGGAAAGATTGATTATAAGGCTGAAATTGCTGGCCTTGAGCCTGCGCTGGTACTAGAGCCCTTTGATTAAACCCGAGGGGGTTTTGATTGCCTGTGTTTGCTTGCCACCCAAAATTTGTGTGATTCCTCCAACCGGGGTTGTAGGTATTGCTGTATGGGTTGTTCTGCGGCCTCACCTGATTACTCACAAAATCTACTTCTTCGTGGCCCTCATACACGACTCCTTGAAAGCATGCACCAGGCTCGTCTGACACTCCACACTGGTCACATCCCGAGCCAGCCTGCGCAACCATCTGGGACTTGTCGAATTTTGATGCAAGAGCCGAGATTTGTGCAGTAATGGCCGTATAGTCGTCAACATCATGAACTCCTACGCGAGATGATGATGATGTCGCCCGGCCTCTATCTCCTTCGCGACGCGAGCTAGACTTCAATGCAGCTTTTTCGATGATGTCATATGCATCATTCGGCGTTTTCATTCCTAGATCGCCTCCTGCATTCATGTCTAATCGCTCCTGTGTATTGTAGCTAAGCCCTTGATAGAATGTCAAGACCAGCTGTCTCTTGGAGAAGCCATGATAGGGAACATCAAGTAACAGGTCCTTAAATCTCTCCCAAGCCGTGTGCAACGACTCTCCCTCATCTTGGCGAAAGGTCAGCACTCGGTTTCTTAACTTGGTTGTCTTCTCAGGCGGAAAGTATTTTTGCATAAACAGCTCCGCCAGCTCATTCCAGGTCCTGATGGACCCAGCTGGTAATGACATAAGCCATGCTCTGGCTTTTTCACGCAATGAGTATGGAAACAACCTCAACCTAACAGCATCCTCCGAAACATCTCTAATCTTAAACGTGGAACAAACTTGGAGAAAAGCCGCTATATGTCGTCTGGGATCCTCATGGTCTCGCCCGTTAAACTGCACCGAATTCTGCACCATATTAATAATACTAGATTTAATTTCAAAAACAGGTGCATCTATAGTAGGTCGTAGGATACTCGGCTCCAGGCCTGTCGCTCCAGGTTGATTCCACTCATTCAAAGGTCGCTCATCGTCCGCCATGGTTCTGTTCCTTGCTTCCCCTAAGCCCTCGGCTTCAGCGGGTATCACCGGTTCCGGCTCACCAGCTGCGAGCAATAGCCCAACCGCACGCCCTCTCGCACGAAGACGTCTTCTCAGATCACGCTCGGGTTCATCTGACGGCTCAACAGGATCAGGAGCGGATGTTGAGAACATCAACCTGCAAACGAAAATTTGACACAATGAATATTTTATTAATATAATAATGCTGTTTTTTTTTTTGCTGAAAAGAAACAGAATTTTATTTTAAATGGGCTGGAAAATTTATAAAAATTCATAGACGGGCCCAAAATTTTATAAAAAATCTTAGCAAGTAAAATAATCGAATCGGCTAGTATAAAAATGATTTTTCGGAGCCGAAAACTCAAAGAATAAATAAATAATAAGTCCGAATTCGAACAAATAAATGGAATAAAAATATAATTCTCAAGTGTACAAAAATGACTTGGAAAACGAATAAATGAAATAAAAGCAAGAAATATTAACAAATAAATGAACGAATAAATGAATCGGAAAATATTCACAAATAATCACAAGTATATACACCGATAAAACAATGACTAGGGTCGTTCCTAAAACTCGCCATCTCCCCGGCAACGACGCCAAAAACTTGACGTGTGCGTATATATACATAATATTGCAATGAAATTACACACGATTTGGTTTTAAATTTATAAAAGTGATTATTACTTTTACATCAAAACACACACGAAAGAGGCAAGTGTACCCCGTCATGTATGTAGTAAAGTATCGGTAAGAACTAAGTATCGATCCAAGGAAATGGGCGGAGAAATAATACTAGACCTTTGTCACTAAACTACCGGTAAAAACATAAGTTGTTTGATTTTTAAACTAAGAAAAGAAATGAACATAAACTAGTAAAACATAATAGACTCCAAATAGGAAAATAAGATAATAGCCTTGCTTTATGAACAACCGGTGCATGTTAACTAAGTCGGTTATGCCACTTTAAACATTTGGTCAATTCTTTATTTTTAAGACAATTAGTATCCCTTTCGGGAATCCTAACATGACAATCATTCGGAAAGCTAAAACGATAAACACACTTTAACCACCTAAAATTGTTCTTTAATGCTCAAATGACAAATGTCTATAAAAATCCCTTAAAGTTAAGTTAGTCATCCGTTAGGAGTTTTCTAACTTCACTCATTCAAGGAAAGCAACACCGATAAACACAATGCAACCACCGAGACAAGCATAAACTAGATTAAATCACAACCGAGTTCATTTTACAAATCTTAAACAAAAATCCATCAAGAAAGCAATTTTGGCCTAAACTACCAACAAGATTAGCAATTTATGTTAAGAATTCATAACAACACCATCTAACCCGTTAAGGTCCTTCCGTGAGGGAAAGATTTCTTGATTAACAATAATTACCTTTTATTAAACCACTAACCATTTCTAGTATCATGGTGCACACATTTTAAACAAGTTAAGCATGTTCAAAGTCTACTAATACATGATTAATTAAGCTTCTTCTTTCAACTATCTCAACTAACCATATACTAATCATCCAATATAATTACTTATAATCAAGAAATCAACATCAATAAACATGGTTGCAAACTAATCATCAAGGATTAACATAGAAAATGCTTTAAATGTCATTACAAACATGATTAACACACTACTAGTTGTTACTTAGCAAGGAATTAAATTGTTTTTGCCCTAAGGCTTACATTAATACATAATAATCAATCTAAATGCTTGAAACATAACAAAATCATGGAAAGATTATAGAAATCAAACCATAAACAAGCACAAGATTAAGAATTCGGATGATAACGAAGCTAAACGGCACAATGTGGCTTGAATCCAGGTGAAAGCTAATGCCTCCGGAGCCTTAAAATTGCCTGTGAAGCTTCCAAAATGTCCAGAATTCCAAACAGAATAGTCTGTTCTATTTTTTTATATATTTTGGATTTCGCACAGTCGTGCGTCCTGTTGCACGACCGTTCACTTTATGCAATTATTGTAGGTATGGTGCACCATAATGCATGACGTCACAGATCTTGACCAGTCGTAGGTCTCGCACGACCGTTTTTCAGACGGAACGCCCGTACGTTTCCGGGCTCATGTTGCACGGACAACTGCACTGGTGGTGCAGTTCCGGCTTTTTGCTGGACATCGGATCCGCACGGGGTGCAAAACACCGCACATCCGTGCGTCACCGGGATTGCCTTGCACGCCGAGTTGCACACTCGTTCACTTCCGGGTTGGCCTTCATTTGTCAGAGATGCACGGTCGTGCATTAGGCCGCACGACCGTTCCACTCGCCCAGGTCAGAATTCTAACAGAAGGTTCGCAGCTTCGTCGTTTCGTCCGGAAAGTCCTTGTTTTCGCTATCATCTTGTCTGGTTTGCTGTTTTAGGCCTGTAAACAAAAGTGTAGATGATTAAGCATCCGAATGACGGTTTTACGGCCGAAAACGCATAAAATGGGGATAAAATGGGGGACTAAAATATGTGTAAAGTTAAATCAGTAGGCCAAACTCTGAGTCATTCTCTTTTTATCAAAAATGTTTTACAATACTCCAATTATTTTCAAAGTTATAATTACAGGGATTAAGTCGTGGTTATCTTAAATCACTGGCTAGTGGGGTATTGTGCACATTACTAATTTCCCACGGTTAGGTTCATCAACCTAACAGTGATAATCAACACTACTTTGGTGAAAGGACCCAATAGTGGTATGACCATCGTCACCAGGGTGTGATACGGCGCCAGATAAAAATAAGATAGAAGCCATTGTAATCGCTCTTATGCTGTAATCTATAACTAATGTGTCGTTTTATTTAACCCGAATGACTCGCCAGTATTTCCCCGCTGATAAAATATTTTTAAAACATGTTTCAGGTGACTTACTGTGAACCAAGGAAAACGTGCTACGGAGCACTAACAAGCTTGAAGTGGTGGCTCAGTAAAATAAATAAACATGTTTTGTAAAACAGGGAATTTCCTCGTGAAATTCCTCTATTGTAAATTACGGGGTTTGTACCAAATTATGAAATAAAATAATTGGGCATTTACAAGTTTTAAAAGATCCTGTAAAACTTCCATTGTCAACTCAATTAATAAATACCACGGGTTTTCTGTCCCGCGGCTCCTGGACCGGGTCACTCCGGGCCGGGGGCCGTGACAGAAAAAGGTGGTATTAGAGCCACTGATTTAAGCCAATTAAGTATTTAGAAATACTTAATTTTCTGATTACCATTTTATGAATTTAATTTTTAACTTAGAATTTTGTGTGTTTCTTCATGTAAACAACATGAATGAACTATCAGAAGCACTTCAAAACTTTACTATCCATACCACAGATATGGATACCACCAATACCTTCACTGGCTACCAGGCTGATACTGAAGAGCCAATGGTATTCCAAGCCCAACCTCAGGAGAAACCAAAACCGAAAAAGAGAAGAAGATTGGTAGGCTGGAGGCGTGTGCGTAGGAAGAAACCAGCGGCACAGAAAGTTATAAAGACTGAAGATCCGAAGGACAAAGGAAAAGGAAAGGAGATCGGGGAAAGTTCTAGGCAAGCTCAGGAAATGCCATCATGGGAGGAGCTGGATCGTAAACTGGCACTTAGTGACTTCATCGGACCTGCCGATGAAAACCTCTCTAACTATCCAGTGGAAGCACAACTTCCAACTGATCTGGAACCTGTTATCCCAGATCCCATTATCCACCCTCGACCTCTACCAGGAGAGCTAGAAGAATGGTGGACAACTGACTGGCAATTTCAGAACCTCTTGAATAACCCTAACACCTTTTTCCCCCCAGTTTGACCCTGAGCCTGCACCAAACCCACCTATGAGCTCGGAGAACCTGGCTGAACTTCGTCACTATGGCGAGGAGCTGATAGATGCAGGAAATAGAATCCGAGAAGTGGGAGAACAGATCTCATGGAAATACGACGAGAGGGAACGTCGTTTCTGAGACGTCAGCTGGTTGTGGGTGCACGATGGTGTGGTTATGTGTCTAATAATAATAAAATAATAATAAATATATAATTATGTAAAATAACTAAAAATAAAACTTTTGTAACATATCTGGTGTGTACGGATGCATACTAAATTATATAAAATATGGAAATCGCAAAGTCGATAATTTTGGCTATACATGTTAACATGATTATGTGCAATTGTTCTATTATGTTTAGCTGTTATTTATTTTGTGCTAATAAAACTTATATATATTAATTACTAGATGGAAAATTCCGTCAATGAACCAGTTAATGAAGTTAACCAATCTGAGCAAAATAATGGAGACCAATTTCTTAAAAGGAAAGATATAGAAAATATCGTTGCCCAAGGAATAGCTAATGCTATCCTAGCAATCCTTGCTGCTGCCAGAAATTCAGTCTAACCTCAACCAATTATTCCCAGCAAACATACTCACGGCGACAATTTCAGTAATAGTGTTAATGGAGGCGGCAATAATGACAACGTGATTCAAGCCCCGGTACTTAAGAAAATGAAAGTTGCAACACCTGGTTGCACTTACAAGGAATTTCTTGCCTGAAAACCATCGAATTTGCAGGCAATGAAGGGGCAACTGCTGCACTGCGTTGGTTAGAGAAAACCGAAGCAGTAATTAAAATAAGTAAATGTGCCGAGGAAGACAAGGTCATGTACACGTCGCATCTTTTTAAAGAAGGGGCACTCGAATGGTGGAATACGGTACTACAAGCCAAGGGAAGCGATGTGGCTTATGCCATGAATTGGGAAGAATTTAAAAGTTTGGTAGAAAGAAAATTATGTCCTGAATATGAAAAAGAGCAAATGGCAAATAAATTCCTGAACCACCGAATGGTGGATGTTGACTGTTGCGGGTATACTTCGACATTCTTCGAGTATGCTAGAGTTGTACCAACCCTTGCCTCGCCAGAACCGGTACTCATATCTCGCTATATTTGGGGGTTGATTGGCGAAATCCGTGATATCGTTAAAGCTGCGAGACCTCGCACAATTGACGATGCAATGGAGTTAGCCAACACTCTGACTGACGGACTGGTAAGTACAAGAGAAGAAACTCGGAAAAAGGAAGTGGCCCAAAAGATTACCCAAGGATTTCGCGTGGGTAATAGTAGTAATTACAAGAAAAAGGGAACTGGGCAACCTTCCACTGCTCCATTCTGCGATACCTGTAAAAGAAAGCATTTTGGAAGATGCAAAGGATATTGCAATTTCTGCAAAATTCCAGGGCATCAAGAAGAAGATTGCAGGAGGAAGAAATCAACAATCTGCTTCAACTGTGGAGAAGCTGGACATTTTAGACCAGACTGCCCTAAATTGGTCAAACTAGCTGACAACAAGGCCAAACCTGCTGAAGGAACTAATAAGAAGAACGCAAGGGCCTTCCAATTGACCACGTAGGAAGCCGAACTGATTCCTGATGTAATAGCTGGTACGTTTCTAGTTCACGACGTTTATGCAAAAATATTATTTGACTCTGGTGCAAACCAAAGTTTTATAAATACTTCATTCTGCCAAGCTCTTAACCTACCCTTAACCAACCTTAGACAAATTTTTACAGTAGAAACGACAGACGGAAATTCTGTTAACATAGATAAAGTCTTGCGAGAAGAAAAGATAGAACTCTTAGGCCATAAATTTTCTGCAAACCTGTTGCCTATGAATTTAGCAGGATTCGATGTTGTGTTAGGAATGGATTGGTTAGTAGCCAACCATGCTCGAATTCTCTGTGATAAGAATTCCATAGAAATTCATACACCGTCCGGAGAAATAATCATGGTTACAGGAGATAAGCCACGTAAATCAATGAAGTTCATTTCTGTAATGAAAGTTGCTAGTTATGAACGAAAACAAGGAATAGTGTATATGATTTCGGTAATCATTAACACTAAGGGTAAGGAACTTAAGGAAATTCCAGTAGTATCAGAATACTCAGAAGTATTCCCAGAAGAATTACCTGGATTACCACCCAATAGGGAAGTAGAATTTAGAATTCATCTAATTCCTGGAACTACACCGATAGCTAAGGCACCTTATCGGTTAGCACCCACCGAAATGTTAGAATTGAAAAAGCAGTTAGATGAATTGCTAAGCAAGGGATTTATACAACCTAGTTCATCCCCGTGGGGAGCTCTAGTGTTGTTTGTGAAAAAAGAAAGATGGGTCGATGCGAATGTGTATCGATTATAGGGAATTGAATAAGGTTACAATTAAGAATCGATACCCTTTACCTAGGATTGATGATCTTTTCGATCAACTTCAGGGAGCTAGATATTTTTCTAAAATAGATTTACGCTTCGGATACCATCAGTTGAAGATACAAGATGAAGACATACCTAAAACTGCCTTCAGAACTAGGTATGGTTATTACGAGTTTACAGTCATGCCCTTTGGACTAACAAATGCTCCTGCAGCATTTATGGACATGATGAATAGGATCTGTAAACCGTACTTGGATAAATTCATAATTGTCTTTATCGACGATATACTTATTTATTCCAAAAGTCAGGACGAGCATTGTGAACACTTGCATGTACTCTTAACTTTGTTAAGAAAAGAGAAGCTTTACGCCAAATTCTTGAAATGTGAATTTTGGCTACAGGAGGTACAATTTCTAGGACACATGGTGAATCACGAAGGTATTCACATAGATCCCTCCAAAATAGAAGCGATCACAAAATGGAAGGTCCCGCAATCAGCTATGGAAGTTAGAAGTTTTCTAGGATTAGCCGGATATTATAGACGGTTTATTAAGGATTTTTCTAAGATAGCTGTACCATTAACTAAGCTAACCTATAAAGCAGTAAAGTTTGATGGGGACCTAGGCAGGAAGAGGCTTTTAAAATTTTAAAGCAAAGGTTAACAAACGCCCCAATTCTTGCCTTGCCAGAAGGGATGGAAGATTTTGAAGTTTACTGTGATGCTTCTAAGCTAGGATTAGGATGTGTGCTAATGCAACGCAAGAAGGTAATTGCATATGCATCAAGGCAATTGAAGAAGCACGAAGAGAATTATACGACTCACGACCTAGAATTAGAAGCAATAATTTTTTGCCCTTAAAATTTGGAGACACTATTTGTATGGCAGTAAGTTTACAATCTATACAGATCATAAAGTTTAAGATACATATTTGGGCAAAAAGAATTGAACATGAGGCAAAGGAGATGGATGGAAATTCTAAGTGACTACGACTGTGATATTCAATATCACGAAGGAAAAGCAAGCGTAGTTGCAGATGCCTTAAGTCGTAAGTATCGTGAAAAGCAAAAGCGAGTTCGTGCTCTTAGATTAAATCTACAGTTAGATTTAATGGAACAACTGAAGAATATTCAAGAAACAGCCATTCAGGACGATGCTGAAGGAATGAAGGGAAGAATAAAAGAACTAGAGCAAGGGAGTGATGGAATTTGGAGATGCCACAAGAAAAGGATTTGGGTACCTAAGTAGGGAGAGTTAAGAAATAAGATTTTAGAGGAAGCCCATAAATCTAGGTATACCATGCATCCTGGTAATAATAAGATGTACCTAGATTTAAGAAGTAATTTCTGGTGGATAGGAATGAAAAAGGACATAGCTAGATATGTATCTAAGTGTTTAACTTGTTCACAAGTTAAGGCAGAACACCAGAAACCCTCAGGTCTACTACAACAATTAGAAATGCTTGTATGGAAATGGGAACTCATAACAATGGACTTTGTTACTAAGTTACCCAAAACCAGAAAGGGTAATGACGCGATTTGGGTAATTGTGGATCGATTAACCAAGTCAGCTCATTTTCTACCCATGAAGGAAACCTTTAGCATGGAAAGATTAGCCAAGTTATACGTAGACGAGGTAGTATCCTTACATGGAGTTCCACTCTCTATTGTATCGGATAGAGATAGTCGTTTCACTTCACATTTCTGGACAAGTTTCCAAGAAGCCATGGGGACGCGGTTAAATTTAAGTACAGCTTACCATCCCCAAACTGACGGACAAAGTGAAAGGACGATCCAAACCTTGGAAGACATGCTCAGGCCATGTGTAATAGATTTTGGAGGAAATTGGGACAACCATCTTCCTTTAATTGAATTCTCCTATAACAATAGTTACCATTCAAGCATCGAAGCTGCCCCGTTCGAAGCACTGTACGGACGTAAGTGTAGAACTCCAGTTTGTTGGGAAGAAATAGGAGAAAGCCAATTATCAGGTCCTGAGATTGTGCAAGAAACCACCGACAAGATCACTCAAATCAAGGAAAGACTAAAAACGGCTCGAGATCGCCAGAAGAGTTATGCAGATAATCGACGCAAGCCGTTAGAAGTTCAAGTTGGAGATAAGGTACTCTTGAAAGTTTCTCCTTGGAAAGGAATAGTCCGATTCGGAAAGAAAAGAAAGCTAAGTCCAAGATACATAGGACCATTCCCAATAATCCAGAAAATAGGACCAGTCCCCTATCGCTTACAACTACCGGAAGAGTTAGCTGGGGTACATGACGTATTTCATGTATCTAACCTCAAGAAATGTTTATCAGACGAATCGCTAATTAATCCTTCTCCAAGACGTACATGTGAATGAAAAGTTGAAGTTTGTGGAGAAACCACTCCAAATCGAAGACAGAAAGATTAAGTTTCTCAAACACAAAAGACTGGTGCTTGTCAAAGTCAAGTGGAATTCGAAAAGAGGACCTGAATACACCTGGGAACTGGAATCGGAAATGAAGCGAAAGTATCCTCACTTATTTCAGTAAATCTCGAGGACGAGATTTTAAATAAAGTGGGGAGGATGTAAGGACCTGCAAAAATGTCCAAAAACGACCAATAAGTAAAAAACCGGACCCCTGAAACCCTAATGTGCATGAAAAACCAAGAATTTGAGAAAATTGGGTTTCACGCGAGCCGCGTAAATGTAGGCATAGGCTTACGCGGGCCGCGTCAAAGTGATGTTGACCGGATAAGCGTTCCAGGCCACGTTTCGCACACGTGGCAGACCTAGGTGTGACACGCTAGCCCTAATCGTAGACTAGGTGGCTCTCGCGGGCCGCGTAAAACTGGAAAAATTGCTATAAGTAGCCTGTGCATGGGGCTTTCACCTGTGGTCGAAATCTCACTCTCAAAACGTTTCTTTCTGCTCGAAAATCACATTCACAATAGCAAAACGCTGCTACGATCAATGGTAATAACTGGATCACTGCTACGATTTAATGTCCGATTGATTGAAACCAATCTGATGGATGTTTAAGTGTTGCCCGTATTTGGGCTAGGCCTTTGTCATTCGTCGTGAGGGTTTTGATTTCGTAGGTTGTCGTAAATGTTGTATTAAGTTATTAACCTAGTTTCGTATGCATTGCTATTTAAATTAGGTTATAAAGCTAAATCAGTAGGCCAAACTCTGCCCGTTTAAACTTGCAATGTGAGTCATTCTCTTTTTATCAAAAATGTTTTACAATACTCCAATTATTTTCAAAGTTATAATTACAGGGATTAAGTCGTGGTTATCTTAAATCACTGGCTAGTGGGGTATTGTGCACATTACTAATTTCTCACGGTTAGGTTCATCAACCTAATAGTGATAATGATCACTACTTGGGTGAAAGGACCCAATAGTGGTATGACCATCGTCACCAGGGTGTGACACGGCGCCATATAAAAATAAGATAGAAGCCATTGTAATCGCTCTTATGCTGTAATCTATAACTAATGTGTCGTTTTATTTAACCCAAATGACTCGCCAGTATTTCCCCGCTGATAAAATATTTTTAAAACATGTTTCATGTGACTTACTGTGAACTAATGAAAACGTGCTACGGAGCACTAACAAGCTTGAAGTGGTGGCTCAGTAAAATAAATAAACATGTTTTGTAAAACAGGGAATTTCTTCATGAAATTCCTCTATTGTAAATTACGGGGTTTGTACCAAATTATGAAATAAAATAATTGGGCATTTACAAGTTTTAAAAGATCCTGTAAAACTTTCGTTGTCAACTCAATTAATAAATACCACGGGTTTTCTGTCCCGCGGCTCCTGGACCGGGTCACTCCGGACCGGGGGCCGTGACAAAAATCGCACTATAATGTAGTGATTATTGAGATAGAAATTGAAGAAATGGTTGAAGATGGTGGGTTTTGAAGTTACTGGGTTTTGAAAAGGAAGAAGAAAGGGTTGGTTTGACTAAAATACCATTTTTCTTTATTTTAAACTAGGTTATATACCCGTGAGCCTCACGGGTTATGGGTTGTGTTAAAAAAATTATATTTACAAAAAATAATTTTTTTTATATGATTTCTTATTAGTGGATAACCATTCATGTTTGGCAAATATTACCAACAAAAAAATGTACCATACCATAAACACATACGTTTTTAGAAAGATTGAAAACTCGCTTCGGATATGAAACTTTGAGTAATAAAATTCCAGTTTTTGGATATCAAACGGACCTCCCCAGAAGGTAGTTTTAATGTGGCCGATTTCCTTCTTTTGCAATCAGTTTCGCTACAGCACCCGCTGCTCTAGCTAATTGTCCACCCTTTGAAAATGATCCCACAAGGAAAAGAATTCTACAGTACGAAATAACATAAAAACGTATTCATTATCATAAAAAAAGAGATGGTCCGTCTATTCAATATTAAATTCCTCCATTGATCAAGAATTTCGATTTTTGGCAACAACCTGATTTCCGACCTCTTGCATTACCATAACGAAAAAAACAAAAAAGCCATTGTATTTAAGATGGCAAACTTTTGTTTGTTTAGTTTTTGTTTGTTTACAGCTTCAGTCTTATCACTTGCACTACTCTCGGGTTCTTCGATCATGTGTGAACCACCATTTATTAGACGTGTGACACATTGCTCAATTATTAACCATCAATACCAGTGCAAAAGAAATGGCAAAACAAGCACAAGATTCGGGCAATAACTTTAAATGAACCATAGCTCTATAGTCATGCTTTACAAACACAGAATTGAATTTTCTAATACTTGATTACTTGCTATGAAACTGGATGTAGTTGTACTTTTTTAATACCAAAAGTAGCTTTCGAACCAGTCCTAATGTCAAGCAAAATGCAATCAAACTAAGATAATGATCATTGATCAAATAAATCAGCACCAACATTATCCTATTTTGCCGGGCGCGAATCTGCAGCCATGAAAAAACCAATGGAGGGCATAAATGTGTTTGTACACAGTACACCCTCGATAGCTGCCCAACTACCTTTATGTATAGAACTCAGTAGATTCCTTTAGTGTTTGGTTATAAAGCTCGAGCGTCTCTTTGTGGTTAGGATCTTAACAGAGTGCTGCTTCACAATCTCTTAAAGCTAAATAATGATCAATCATTGACTCATCGAATGTTATTTAAAGATGCAGCATTTGTAGCTCAGGTTTAAAAGCTATGGCTTTTGCAAGATCTTCAACAGCTTCAGTTTCCTTTTGTTTGCCATCAACACTGGTGGAATAATAAGGTTTATTACTTGAGACGTTTCACATTTTAATCTTTTAAATGTCAGGTCTAACACTTTAAAACGTTAAAAAAGATCTAAATAGTAAAATCTGAATTATGAAAGAATGAAAAGTACATGCAGCTCTATATCAGAAGACTCATCCCCGGTTGTTGGCAATGAAGCCGTAATTGAATAATAAGACGATTCCAGGTCAAAATGAAGCTGCCTAGCCTGCTGTTCAGTCAACTCTTCTGCAGCCCCATCTTTGGCAATTGCCCAATCCACTGCTTCATCTTATTATTTCCTTCAAAATCTGGGGGTAAATCAGCAGTTTATTTAACAAACATGGCAAATCAGAAAGTAAAGGGAAAACTTTATCAGCTATAGTCATGTTCAGCTTCAACAAATCATTTGCAGTGGTTTAATTCAAATTGAAATGACTTTCTAACAAAACAAGCGCCTGTGTTTAAAAAAGCGCGCTTCAAGCGCGCTTGAGGCGATGAAGCGATGGGAAAAACGCTTTTTTGGGTCTGAAGCTTTACATTACATGAAGCGATGTGAAGCGAGCTTTAAGCGGCGAAGCGATGAAGTTGTGAAGCGACGCTCCAGCCAATCAGATCACTATTTGGGCCATTTTTTAAGCCCAACAGTCTTTACAAGGTACATATCGACCTTATATCGACGATATAGCGACTTCCTATGTGAAATCCGGCGACAAATTCCGGCGACGGAGTTGCTTTCAGCCGGAAACCAGGAAGAAGGGGGAAGAAGAAGAGAGACGCTGAGATGCTGAGAGCGGCTGTGTCTTTTAGGCTAGGGTTTTTATAAGTTAAGGTTTTTAAACATTTAACCCCTCTATCTTTCATTAGTTTACATTCAGTCCCTGAAACTTCTAACTTTTTACTTAAAAAGTGTAAAGATAGTTTGTCTATTTAAACATTTAACCCCCTCTATCTTCAGTAGTTTACATTTGGTCCTTAAACTTTTTAATTTATGCATAAAAGTACAAAATTAACATTATAAAATACATATATATAATATGGATAGCTATTTTTCATACATATATATAAATTAACATTATATATAATTATATATAATATGGAGCGCTTCGTATACGTGAAGCTCTCGCTTCGCGCTTGAAGCTTCGCTTAAAGCTTTTGGAACCAAAACGCTTCGGAGCGCTTCGCGCTTTTTTAAACCAAGACAAGCGCTATAAAACAATAAACTGTAAAAATGATTTAAAGAAAAAAAAATACACGTGAAATGGGTAAAAATGGGCAATTTTTAACACAGGTCAAAACATTACGGGACAGAACAGAACAGCCCACAAACACTTTCTTTTAGTTGAATGCTTACATGTTTTATCTTTAACCCATTTGACCTGTAAGGACAAAGCATGGATATTTTAACACATACTTGATATCGATAATCACAGTCTTAATGTGCATAGCATATTTTTTTTTCATTTTGTTTACATTTTATGCTGAATTATATAGTCAACTAAGTATTTAACTATGTATTTTTATAATATTTAACAACATGAAATCTTACATCACTTTGTATATGAAGGAAACTGACCTGTACATGAAGGGCTAAATGCCTAAGTGGCAGTTCGGAAATCTTTTAAAACCCGGCTTGCGTGCGGTGTTCATTGAGCATCTTCTGGACAGGTAGACCTTTAATGGACATGCGAACCCATCGAGCCCTGATCTGTCTTGGACCCAAAGCACCTGCATGCACCAGCGTCAATGTCACAGCCGCTTGTTTCCTGACCTGCGCCCATGGACTAACGTTTACAGCCTCACCACTCCTTTCAAAGCTCTCAATGTGCATCTCACTTATACCAAATTCAAATCATATCATACACAAAATTGTAGTTATTACAATAATATTTACAAGCCTCAAAGCAAAAAATCGGCATTACAACAGCAACCTCTAAACCAATATCAGCAATCTCTTTGGTTCAGCCTCCATTGCCATTAAAAAGATCAATCAAATTTCTCAAAGCCAATAATCAAAACCAGATTTCGATAAGGTGTTCAAGGTTTTTGAATTGAGATAGAAAGTTTTCCACGATAAAACCAATTTGGACTAACAGATGGAGTGGTGGCGACGTAGCTCCTTGGCTTCGGCAAGTGAAGGTGGTGGTGGTTCCAGATTGTGGTCCCCCATTTGAACGAAAAAACCTAATATGTATTACTGGTGGTGTGACACAAATTTCATGTTAACAAATATAATTTCAAGAACAGAAATATAAAAGTTATGTTTTGTGTACATATTATTGAAGTGGGTAATGGACTGCGATTACCGGTGGTGTGACTGCAAATGATGGGGCCACGGCGGTTCCGTGCAATGGTGACCTGCAACCTTCTATTCTATGTTGGCCTGTCGAGATCATGAATGCAACGTTTCACCTTCCTGATTAATCATAAAAACAATACCATGAAAACAATAATCTTAGGATGATGATATAACTTATTTAGATAAAAAACGATTATTTACACGCGCATAAAAAGATATCTGATTCCCCTATTCTATCTGGGGAGAGGAAGGAAAATGAATTAAGTGAGAAAAGGAAGGAAAAGATGTGATTTTTTTGTGTTCCCGAGTTTAATGAAAAGTAAAGGAAAAGATGTGATTTTTTTGTATTATCTGATATTGGAGGTTACTTGTAACAGAAAGGATCATCATCATCATACTCATTAAATCCCACCAATAGCAAAACCAAGGTAGGATCTGAGGAGGGTAAGATGCGGACAGCCTTACCTCTGCCCGTAGGAATAGCGAGAGGCTGTTTCAAGTGAAAAATAACATCTTTTCATACATACAATTAAAAAAATGAAGTGGGATGGATACATTTTATGTAATAAGCCCTCTAAAATATAAAGCCAAATTTCCAAAACCCAATCTCAAGTTCTTGGCCACAAAGCAACCACACACATACTCAATCAAGAAAGTCAAAGGAAAACAAAATACATATGCAGAAATCCAAAAACCCCCTACCCCAATTCAACTGTGTAACCAGAAATCATTGTAAACCAAGAATGACATACATGGATGCTCGAAAGTTCAAGTTTTGTGATTAGTTTATTGAATTAATAAAAATAATAATGATGGGTGTTACCGGGCGTGTGCAATTTCTGACTACGGTTGTTTGATACCGAATACTATCTTTAATTGGTATTAGAGCAAACCTGGGAACATTACATACCTGCGATTAAGTCTGGGAGCAAGGGTAAGTTGCTGGAAGTTTGAGTTCGAGAATCGGCGGCAACTGTTGATTGTCCTGTGCACACCGATCAGAACCAAGCTGTAGCAAATCAGAGCTGAAACAGATCTGGACAGTAAAGAGATTGAGATGAAAACGAATGTATCAAAAATAAATGTTAAGAACATCAAATCAGATACAAAAACTTACCATACATACGATCTTTAGAAGCAACTTTTGGGTGGCGATGATTGAAGAAAAGGAGATTAGGGGGATTCAAGATCTGAAGGGTTCGCGAGTTTTAGGGTTTCACAGAGCAGCAGTGATGAAACGTACGAGGGAAATCTGGGTAACTTTCTTTTTTCTCTCTCTACAAATGAAAAGAAGAAGTCATAGATGGGTTTTTTTTGGGATGTGAAGCGGGAATTCAAATTTAAAACAAATATCTGGCCCCCGCCCAAACCAATGATTATTAAAAAAAAAAGAAAATTCTAAGAAATGACACATAGGATGTAATTAGTGGGGTAGGGCTTCAAATGTTGACACCTAGGATAGGGGGCTTCAAATGTTGACACCTAGGATTCAAAGTTTTGCTTTATTAGATTAGTAAGATGTTGTCACATGTGCTAATCCTATTGCTTCCTACACTTCCTAGCCAAAATAAACTTTCTATTTGATATTTTCCATAGTTATAAAAGGTAAAAAATTTCTAAAAAGAAACATTGTGGTCAACCGAATGGAAAGTTCAACCTGCTACCTTCACACCAGACCTGCCTATTTTTCCAACTCTAATCCCATGTGCAGACTTTATTAGCTTGCGTGACAATTAGGGTTTATAAGGGTCGACTCAGTTCGATTTTAACCAAAAACCAAAAGTTTCGGCTACTGAAAATGTAAAACCGATTGTATTCGGTCACTTGTGACATCTTATGGTTATAACGGAACCAATAAACTCATTGAACAATTCTACAATGATGACATAGTCATATGCTACCAAATCAAAAGGTTGAGTGTTTAAATCTTGCGTTGTGCAAGTTATGTATTTATTCTACAAAATCTAGAAATTGTTGTTAAAAAAAGACATGCCTAGATAAACCAAATAAAAAACGACTAAACCAATAAAGAAGTTATTATATAAATATTGTTTTTCAATTTTGTATCATTTTCAAAATTTAGTCATTGTTTGAAATTACCACAACACTTCTTTATCAACCCAACTAGGATGTTATAATGAGTTTATTTTTATAATAATATATAGCTTTTTTATATTTTATTATTTAATATTATATATATATGGTAGGGTTCTAGAGTGAACACTAATGTATTTGCGAACTGTGTGAACAAATCCTGGCCATTGATCTACACACGTGTATGGCCAGGATCTCATCATCAAATCGTAAAATACACTAGTGTATTTCAACATCAAATCCTGGCCTTTGATCTACACAAATGTATGGCCATGATTAGTTCACAAGCTACACTAGTGTTCACTCTTGAACCTAATCCTATATATATATATAGGGTGGGAGTTGGCTACAAAGTCTATTTTTCCTACAAAGTATAATGTCAACCATAAAACACACTCAAAACCCACAAATAACATAGTGAAGATTACTAAAACATCATATTAGTGGGTTTTGTGTTGTGTTTTGGATGATAAGGCTTTTGTCACACCCCCAAAATCCACCCTGCGGAGTACCACCGCTTGGAGGCGTGACATGACCAGGATCGAGCCACCAATCATATTGAACAACATAATTAAGTAAATAAAACTGACCACAATACGATTGGTGACCAAAAGTAAGTTAACCAAGTTTAATTTAAACAGTGGAAGCATAAGACGTTAACCCAAAACATAAGTTCCATAGTTTATAAGGTTCAATTATTAAGTACGGGACATAACGGTCCGCATCCCACAACGACTTCTTCCTCGTGCAAGCTCCATAAGCGTCTAGCGACCTGTAAGGCATGTAACAACGAGTCAACAACAAAGTTGAGTGAGTTCAAGGTTGGTTGTTTAGTTTTAAGTTGTTTCTGAAAACGTGGTTTGACTTTCGTTGGCTTATATGCCGTGGGGGTTACCCCTTACTTGAAAGTATGTTTAACCAGATTCTTTTTATTACCCAAATCATACCCATAATTAGTGGGGGGCTTCCCCATGTAAACCACTAGACTGTCCTGATATCGACAACTGACGAATAACGTGCCCTACATCAATGTTCTATCATCATTGACAGTTTGCCATAGTCCATTAGTACACGCCCGTTCGGACGACACGGTGTGAGGTTTGTTAAACCTAATAGCGCTATTAACTAATGACCCGCTCGCCATCGGCCTCGGCGATTAAGTCGATATAAATTTGAGGGCTTAGGTGATAGAGTTTTGTCTAGTAAGTTTTAAGGTTGTTGTCCTACCCAAGGAGGACGAACGTACGTATTCTGCACAAGGAGAATTCGTAGGATTAATAATGGCATCCTACCTATGGAGGATGGCCGTACATATCCTACCCAATGAGGATATGTAGATTACATTTTAGTTTCTTAACCCATTCCCAAACCACCGGGAATCCCATGCCTTGTAGAAAGTGTGAACTCACCTCGGTTGCTCGGTTTGACTCTCAAAAATAGCTAACAGTCAAGGTCGGTCAATCACGTCCTAGTATGATTACCACTTAGTTTATTAGTGACTTCAAATAGAACACAAAGTTCCTACACGTATCTATCACATAACACGCATCACTTTAACGGTTCATGCCCATATAAACTTCCCATCAATTCCCCACTCATAAACAAACATACGACATTGCACATAACACTTTTATAGACATATAACATGTAATATCAATCTCGGATAACCTACCCGACATTTAGACACGCAAATCACTACTTATGTCGTTTCAACTATTATATTCAAAACTGGGCTGTTTTCGGGGATTTTAATAAAATAGTTAATTTGTTTTAAAAATTCCCAACTTTTTACAGAAGGTCTTAAACGATCCAAATATTATTTTGTAAAAATATCGGGATTCAATTCATCACTAATATTTTATAAAAATTCATTTTCCGGACTGCAATCAGATTCATCTTTTTCTGATTGCAGTCCACGGAATAATTTATTAAAAATTCTTCGTAAGTTCGATTTACGAAATTCCAGTGGCATAATTACAAATACATCAGTTGTCATCTACTGTACAAATTTCATGAGCTGATTCATCATAGATTTCCAGTTATGACCAAAAACATATCACCCATTTACTGCAGCAAAAACTCAGCTTCAGCTGCTGTTTTTAAAAGGGTCTTTAAAAATAGTAAACGAAGTCCAAAAATTATGATTCCAGTGCCATTAGAACCGTATTTCATAATACATAAATCTAGGCTTCAGAAAATACATTTTCTGCTTTATTAAGGTCCGGTTACAGCCAACTGAAGTTGGCTGTAATCATCAAACAGCAAACTGTTTTCAGCTTTTAACATTCTAAAGTGTGTTCAATTGATTCCGTTAACATGTTTAGTGATTACAACAACATCAAACATCAATATTAACAAGTAAATCAGCAAATAATCAGTACATATCAAAACAAATTCATACTAACATTATGACATCATGTTTCATCTTTAATGAATCTTTATGTTCATCTTCTTGGTTCTTGTCACTTTAGTGTTTAACATAAGCATTTTACTACAACTTTTAATCATGATACAAGATGAACAAAGGTGTAACAAAGAACTTACTACTAGCACAAGACTAGGGTAGAATCTATGGTGAAAAGATGATGAGAATGATGATGAACAAGCAAGAACAAAGCTCCTTTGAAGTTCCACAAGTTCAAGCACATTTAATTCACCTTCAACACTTGAATGAAGCTTGTAAAATGGAAGAGATGGTGGTGATAGGGGGTGGTGGTGGCGGTTGTATATGAGCCGAGAGGAGAGAGTGAGAGATGAGTAAGATGTGTGAGTGAATATTGTGTGAAGATATGATGGAATGATGAAGATATGAGGGATCTTATACACCATACCTTCAATCATATCTTTCTAATATTTTGTTCATCAAAGCAAGAAAAGATCTAAACCAAATATTAGCATGAAATCTTGGTGGGGTCCCTTGGGGGACGGTTGCACATGGGGGGGGGGGGGGGGGTTAGATGTAAAACTTTGATGATAAAGGGGTAAAAGATAGCTAAATCTCAAGTATATATTACATATGTTAGTTAGTTAATATTTAGGGGGGTGTTATGGTAAATGGGGACCATAACTAGCCAAGAAATAATAACACAATGTGTTTGACAAATATTTGGCGTCCCGGGTAATGTCCGGTTGTTCGGTCGGATACTGTTCCGTTAAAGTGTTTAATTATTCCGTAAGGCGTCTTATATATATATTTTTGTAACACAATTAATTCCTAACACATAGGAAAATATTCAGGACCATTTAGTCAAGTTTTTTGCACAAGCCTAGTATGTTAACAAACACATGTAAGTATGACACAGTCACCAAGCACTTTAATTATCATTAAATAATCGTACAGATACATGTAATCATAAGGGTTGTCACAGCTTTGATTATAGAATGACTAACATTAGTGTGTTTTATATTGATTATCATGTTGTGTTTTATATTCATAGTTGTACGATGGTGTGTTTGAAGTTTTTAAAGACTGTTAGGGTTTGGATATTGTGTTTTAGTGATCTTTCCTAGAAAGTCTAGGAAAGTGTGTTTTTCCTAGAAAGTCTAGGAAGCGATCTGGGCCATCCAATGGGTGTGTTTAATGGTTAAGATGAAGTCAATGGCAATCTTGTAATTTTTTTAGTTTATTTAATTCATTGTTTTAAAAGACTAGGGGCAATTTTGTCAATATATCGTGTTTTAAATCAATTAGATAGCCGTCAGTCAAACCCAGTCCCTAATTTCACGCGATTTTCCCTCTCTCTCTCCAAACCCAACTTCGAAACTCCAATCCCTACCAAAAATAACTACAATCATGGAAGAAGATAACTTTAGAAAGGATGGAGAGCACCGGATCAGTTGTCGGAAGCCGTTCGAAAGACCCCGTAGTCGCAGGTATTAATCATGCAAGGCACCAAGAACATGCTGTTAAAACACAGCGTCAAGAAACATCAAGAAAACACATCGTATTAATTTGCTTGCTGTTAAAACACAGCGTCAAGAAACATCAAGAAAACACATCGTATTAATATGCTTGTTGTTAAAACACAACTGTATGAATCTGAATGCTAAAACACAACTGTATGCATCTGCTTGTTGTTAAAACACAACTGTATGAATCTGTTTGCTGTTAAAACACAACTGTATGAATCTGAATGCTAAAACACAACTGTATGCATCTGCTTGCTGTTAAAACACAACTGTATGAATCTGCTTGCTGTTAAAACACAACTGTATGAATCTGAATGCTAAAACATAACTGTATGCATCTGCTTGCTGTTAAAACACAACTGTTTGAATCTGAATGCTAAAACACAACTGTATGAATCTGCTTGCTGTTAAAACACAGCTGTATGAATCTGAATGCTAAAACACAACTGTATGAATCTCCTTGCTGTTAAAACACAACTGTATGAATCTAAATAATAAAACACAGCTGTATGAATCTGCTTGCTGTTAAAACACATCACCAAAGAACAAACTGTTAAAACACAGTACCAAGAACATGCTGATAGATTCCAGCAAGAAAACGAAGGAATGATTGATATTAAGTGAGATCAGAAATCGAAAACAAAAAAATTCTGAAATTTATGGATAGTTAGTTATTGAAGATAATTTCCTAAAATAAAAATAGATTGTGAAAGTACATAAATGCCCTTTTGATAAAATCCTTCAATGCCACATGTCGCGTTCTTATTGCTTCCTAGACTTTCTAGGAAAAACACACTTTCTACCCAACTCTTACTATATATATATATATAGGGTGGGAGTTGGCTACAAAGTCTATTTTTCCTACAAAGTGTAAAAAGTCATAAAACACCATAATGTCAACCATAAAACACACTCAAAACCCACAAATAACATAGTGAAGATTACTAAAACATCATATTAGTGGGTTTTGTGTTGTGTTGTGTTTTGGAGGCTTTGATTATAGAATGACTAACATTAGTGTGTTTTATATTGATTATCATGGTGTGTTTTATATTCATAGTTGTACGATGGTGTGTTTGAAGTTTTTAAAGACTGTTAGGGTTTGAATATTGTGTTTTAGTGATCTTTCCTATGTAATTTGTAGGTTTTGAGTGTGTTTTATGACTGAAATTGTAGTGTTTTATGACTTTGTACACTTTGTAGAAAAAATGGACTTTGTAGCCGAACCTCAACCTCTCTCTATATATATATATTATCTATATTAATACAAACTATTGATGAACAGTAGTTTTTTTAAATATTATTTTTCTATATTTTCATTATTTAATTGTTTTAATACATTAATTGATTTTAAACATATTTTTTCCTCATATAATTTTTAACATACGATCAAAATATCTGTTATCAAACACGAAACCATAAAAATGAATGTGAATGGTACCAAGGTTGTTTGTTTAGTTCGGTACTGTATGATAGCGATATGGTGTCAGTTTATCGAAAGCAAAAACAATAAAAGTAAATGCCGGTACTGATATAACTTTTAACATATGATCACAGTATCCGTTATCAAACACGAAACCATAAAAATGAATCCGAACCGGTACCAAGGTTGTTTGTTTAGTCGGTATGGTAGCGATATTGTGTTAGTTTATCAAAAACAAAAACAATAAAAATAAATACCGGTACCGATAAATATGTTGTTCAATTGGTTTTGATTCGATTTGGTACGATAGCGGTACAATATTCTAACTATTATTATAATTATAATTATAGCTCCACCCCTTTTTTATTACTAATCGAATATCCTTCGCTATTTGACTAAAGCAAAAACGTATATTAATACAAACTTTTAACTAAAGCAAAAACGTATATTAATACAAACTTTTGATGAACAGTAGTTTAATTTTCTTTTTTTAATATTGTTTTTCTATATTTTCTATATTTAATTGTTTTAATACATTGATTGATTTTAAACATATTTTTTTCTCATATAATTTTTAACATACGATCAAAGTATATGTTATTAAACACGAAACCATAAAAATGAATGTGAACTGGTACCAAGGTTGTTTGTTTAGTTCGGTACTGTATGAGAGCGATATGGTGTCAGTTTATCAAAAACAAAAACAATAAAAGTAAATACCGGTACTGATATAACTTTTAACATATGATCAAAGTATCTGTTATCAAACACGAAACCATAAAAATGAATCTGAACTGGTACCAAGGTTGTTTGTTTAGTCGGTATGGTAGCGATATGGTGTTAGTTTATCGAAAGCAAAAACAATAAAAATAAATATCGGTACCGATAAAGATGTTGTTCAATCGGTTTTGATTCGGTTTGGTACTATAATGGTACAATATTCTAACTATTATTATAATTATAATTATAATTATAGCTCCACCCTTTTTATTACTAATCGAATATCCTTCACTATTTGACTAAAGCAAAAACGATAAAGACAGTGTTAGTTTATCAAAAGCAAAAACAATAAAAATAAATATTTGGTTTGGTACTATAGCAAAAACAATAAAATAAATACCTATAATCTAATTATAATTACAATTATAATTATAATTATATATTATGTTTATATATATTAATAGAAACCTTTGATGAACAGTAACAAATAGGTGAATAAATTTTGAGTAATTCTTTTTCACTCATCCTTATTGTTTTCATACTTTGACTGTCTCAGACCCAAAGGCAACCCAGTCTTTTCTTCATTTCTCAGATGCATTCACGTTTCATTTAGTTATTTTTAGCTTTTTTTATAATGTATATTTGTGGTTCAACTTGAGATGAGTATAACATGAACCAATTTTTCTTTTAATTTCTAATTAGATGCAGTCTCCATTTATCTATTTTTAATGTTATACTTATGGTTCAGTTTAAGATGAGTATGACAGTGTTTAGTGAATCGTGATAATAAGTTTTAATTATACCACTTATACTGTATATAATATATGTTTTAACGCATTTGATTTTCGTTTAATCTAATTGTCCTCTAAAAAATTACGTTCATTAACTTAGAAAAATGGAATATGCGCATGTGTTTAGTTCTTTTTCTCAATGTTCTGATATTAAATTTGTTGACAACAGATTTGCATTTAGAGTGTTCTATGAGTATCATAGGTGATTTGAATTTAGAGTGTGTTTTGGGTATCGTAGGCAATACAAGTGTTGTTACCATGTCGGTACCCTAACGAACTGAAGCGATTCTGACTTGATGACATAAGTGCTGGCATTTGATTTTATTGTTTAAACCGATGTAAAATATGTGTCGATATACATTTGGGTATACCATGACTTAATTTTCGGTTTTCTCTTTCGGTTGCTATAGTGATTGTAGGTATCACAGCAAACCGAACAAATACTGAACGAATTCCCGCCGCGTAGCGCGGGGAAAATCACTAGTATATATTGTTAATGAGTGAACATGAATAGTAACTTTATTTTTATAATAATATATAGCTTTTTTTATATTTTATTATTTAATATTTATAGTTTTTAATTATTATATTTTACTGTTTTTAAAATCATAATCCATTTCTCATTTATTTTTTACTTTTATTAATTCTTTTTTCTTTTTTTTTTTCTATCATATTTCTTTTATCAGTTAAGTTAATTTGATATTTCTTTAATAACTTACGTTCGTTAATTTATTTCGAAAAACTTAAGTAATTAGTTGTGTTTAATTTTATTTCCTCTACATTCCGGTATAAATTTGGTTAAAATGAAGTTAGGTTAAAAATAGAGTATTTAGTTGAATATATATATATATATTTAGACTGACGATGAATAGCAACTAAATATTTATTTATTATTATAACTTTTTTTTCTTTTAAGTTTTATTCTATGATACAGTATTTTATAATTTTTTTATTTTCTATTACAACTTTTATTTTATTATATTAGTAAATTTTAAACATATATTAATTTAAACATGTCTATTTTTATCCACATGGACACAAAAAATGTTCAAAATGAATTATGAGTGACAACGTACAAGTAATCCAAGTACAAGCTTAAGTGTTATCAAAACCACCTTACTTTTAGTTTCCTTTTTTTGTAAATCAACGTCATTTTACCCTTTCGTTTTTTCTAATAATGTAATGTTATGTTTTCTAAAATTACGAATATACTGTTACGACGTGTTTACTTTTAACTACGCTTCAATAAAAGTTTTGTTCACATCAGGTCAAATATAATTGTTTTTTTTTTTGTTATTTGTTGTGACGAACTGAACCAATATCGTATGAACAACTTCAATAATAATATAGAGAAAATTTTATATACCTTAAGATATAGAGAGTGCAGGTACGTGACAAACCAAACTGATATCATCTAGCAACATTGATGGCATGTCGGTTCATAACAACATCGGTACCGGTACTATCAGAACCGTTATTGATATTCGTTTTTATGGTTTTTCAACCGATGTGAAACACATGTCGATATCATTTTGGTCATAGCATAACTTTATTTTTTGGGTTTTATATTTCGGTGATATATCGAGTGCCGATACCGTACTAGTACCATAATGAATCAAACCGATACCGACCTAATACCTGCTGCAACGCGCGAAAGAATATTACTAGTTTCCATTAAGTTCAACGATTTTTATGAATTGGTCCAAAAAACAGTAAATTACTCCATCAAGAATGACTTTTGTTGCCTTGAAGATACAAGAGCATTTCCTTTTGTTTTCATATTTCTGTAAATGTAACATACAAAACCTTGCCTGGCAAGGTTTAACAAAAGATGAAGTCTAGAATAAACAAAATAAACTTAAGTATTAAATAATCATGAAATCCAGTCGAACCACCCGGGTTTAGATGGTCCGACCGGTAACCATACTAGTTCAAATGGACTCAACCGTACTGGTTAGTTCTCTGTCCGACCTGGTCGAGTTCTGAACCAACCGGTTTCAATCTATTGGTTTTTCAGTCCATTATATTTTATGTTTTGTTTTGGTTTTGGTTGCGTCTGGAAGTATGCCATTAAGTAGAAGAGAACTGCACTTGAACCACTTTTTTGTTACCATTGATCAAAGAAACTGTAAAGTCCTTGAATTTTGTAACATAAACTGTGGATTTGTAACAATATTATCTAGAAGTTTGGTCAAACAACTAGGCGATATCTTACTTCTCTAGAATATGGTAGTCGGTAGCAGGGCCGGCCCATCAGGCTTTCCTCCCTAGGCACAGGCGTAGGGCCTCCACTTTTAGTAAGTTATTATATATAGTAGAGTTAATTGCCCGGATGGTCCCTGTGGTTTCGCGTTTTTTCACGTTTAGTCCCTACCTTTTGAAAATAGCATGTATGCTCCCTATGGTTTGTCATTTTGTTACTAGGATAGTCCCCCAACATTTACTCTGGGGACTATCCGAGTAACAAAATGACAAACCATAGGGAGCATACCTGCTATTTCAAAACTAACTGACATCTACTCAGGGACTATCCGAGTAACAAAATGACAAACCATAGGGAGCATACCTGCTATTTTCAAAAGGTGGGGACTAAACGTGAAAAAACATGAAACCACATGGACCATCCGATCAATTAACTCTATATAGTATGTGTTAATTTAAGGCCCAAGTTAACCAATTAATTGCAAAATAAAACCAGTTTCTATTAGGAAAAAAGACCCACTTTTTAATCAGAAACTCTAGTTAATATGCATAACTGCATACATCGAATATTAGTTATTCATTATAAAATCCCTCAATTAGAGCCACCATTATCGTTCTCAACTCCCATGTGTCTAGTGCTAGTGAATCGCTATACCGTTATGACTTATGGTGATTTTAGTTTACGACTTATGGTGATCTTTTATTTGTGAAATTAAACAAATCTAAAGGCCCCCACTTTGTATTTCGCTTAGGGTCTCCAAAAACGTTGGGACGGCCCTGGTCGGTAGACATGAAAGTCCTCTCGATTCCAACCAGAAATGCAAATCTTTATCACAATAACCTCATTGTCAAAAGCACAACTTGGACAGGTTGGACAGGTTCCTTCTAATGGCTGGCACTAGTCTATAGAGCTATTTATTGCAAGAAAAACTTGCACAAATCGGCCCCCTTAATTGGCTGCAAGACTTAGTCAGATTGCTACCATATAGACTTATGAAAGGGGGTAATGATGTTTACAGGAAAGTGGATTGAGAAAGCTCTTTTTGACCCTTTTGTTAATTTAACCAAAACACAATTTAAGATTTTTAGAACCAGAAGACGATGAAACCAATCACCACGAAGAGAATGGATGTGTGAGCAACTAGTAGCACCCGCACCACCAATGTCTACGGATGTCTTTTCGATGCCTGGTGATATTTTTATAATGATGGTTACGGCTACTAATATTCGTCAAAAATCAATAACGGCATGTCGAATAGTTCTTGCTTCGATCCAATACATCTACGGGTTGTGTTTCTATGTCTGATACCATTCCACAGTACAATTTCCTTAATGCAATGTGACCCCTTCTAAGTGTGTAATGTTTATGTTTATCCAAATGTATATATGTTGAAAATATTTCAATCAAACATTACATTAAATTAATATAACTTTATTAATTACCGAGTTATCAGCCAAACCAGTTTGTTCCAACTTAAGCAAACTGATTAAAGAAAGGTAGAAGGAGACTGTCCCGTTATCGGACGAATTTAAAGAACACGCAAAAAATAAAACCAACCTGGCGATTGAGAAAGAACAATCTTCGAACTGCACAGATGATTCCTGTCCTTAAAGGATTTTACGCGCTCGTATTGCTGTGAGCTGCAGCGTAAACTCCCAGGATTTAATGCATAACTGATCTGATATTCCAACAGCAATGGAGACCAGAAAAACGCAGAAGTTGGAGAGGAAACTGAGAAGGCTGCGAAAACTATATGTTGAATGGGTAGCAGGAGGCTTTTATTTATAGCCTGTGATCTTACCAGAGAATGAGAAAAACGGGGAATGGGATAAACCTCCAGAACCATCTTCTGTTGCTCTAACCTATACGAATTCGAATTGGTAGAGATAACCCCCACTGTTTCGAATTCGTCTCTATCTCAACCTTATCTCATTCGATCCACTGATCAGTTGCACCTGAACCAGACCCTAGCTAAAAATAAAAGCTCCTCAGCTCCTAGCGAACGTGCGAAGTGCAAAGTGCGCCTCAAGTGCGCCTCAAACGCGACCATTCGCGAGCTCGGGGCTCGGCTCGGCGAGCGTGTGGGCTTCATCCACTTCTCAACCCATTTAACACTTTGGAGGCCCATAAGAAATAATCCCTTATAAACCACTCAAAGTTCACTCCCCCCACCAATGTGGGACGGAGGAAACATACCAACTTGTATGTTAAACCTTCAATATTTCCAATAATCCCCCACCAAGTTGGAATGTTTCCTTTCACTTAGACTGATGATGTCACTAGGTGTTACGAAGATTAAACCCAGTTTATGTTAATAAACAAGAAGAGACATATTTGATGGTGTCCTATGGAATTAAACCATAAACCTGATAGCCCCCTTCGGTTTACCCCCACACATCACCAGCTGACTTTGCGTTCTCACTGAGCGCGAATATGGCCGTGCGCTATAAATCCTTTTCATGACCCTTTAGAAGATAAACCACTAATCTTCACTCGAGGCGGCACCACCCCTAGATCATATAGGCGAAGTTTTACATCATCCACGTTGCTTGGATGCCTCCAAAACTTTGTTAACAGCATAAGCTCACCCTTGTTCTCGGCAACGACGTACTATCATACCTCACATGGATCTATCAAAATTGATAGTACCTTCTATCGTTAAGTGACTTCGTTTTTACCCATTAAACTTGAGAAATAGGAGCACTAAGTTCAAGTTGGGTTTCCATCACTAACGATTCTATTGTGGTTTTAGACCCATGTCTCTCGCGGTATTCACAACCAAATCTCTCGTCAGAGGTTTAGTAAACGGATCTGCCAAGTTCTTACTTGTCTTGACATAGACAACCTTGATGGTACCACTTTCAAGCAGTTGTCTCACATAATTGTGCCGAAGAGCTATGTGTCTTGACCTCCCATTATACACTGCGTTGTATACTTTAGATAGTGTGGCCTCACTATCACAATACATGGGAATAGACGGCATTGGAACATCCCACAGACGGATGTCAGTAAGTAGATCTCTAATCCACTCCGCTTCCTTACCAGCCGCAGCTAGCGCTATGAACTCAGCTTCCATAGTTGAGTGGGCAATACACGTCTGTTTCTTGCTCGCCCAAGAAATTGCTCCTCCTGCTAGAGTGTAAATCCACCCACTTGTAGATTTTGAATTGTCACACCCCTATATTTCCACGTTTGACCGGTGGGCCCGATGGGGGAGTATCGTGACGTAGTTGGTAACATTACAGTCAAACAACACAATATTTAAATGCACAGCGGAAGCAAAAGATAGATATAATTCAACTTTAATAAATTGTAATATCAAGTATCACAAACAGTTGAAAGTAATCTACAGGTGGATCAAAAATAACTAGGAAACATTGTTCAACAGTTTTGACATCCAAGCTTGCGAGACTTATTGTGGACGCTAGGAGAAAGCCAGCCTAGTTCGCGTAGTACCTGCACTTAACCTTTTTGGAAAATACGCCAGTTTACACTGGTAAATACATTCAACCGACTCATTTTGAAAAGTTTAATAAAATTGATTTGAATGCACGTGGCACAAACTTTTTATAACTTGGGATAATTATTTGAATATAATACTTGTAAAAGAATTACATGTTCCTTATGCGTTCAGTAGCCCAATCCGTAGACCGGGTTAAAGATCAATAGACACACCACATTATTTATTTAGGCACTGACGGGTGTACGCCTACACCCCGTGCTTAGGTCGTGGCCATTTCGTAAAATGATGCCAAGGATATCCGGGACATGGTCATTAACCCCCAAAGGCTTTAAGTAAACAAAACATTTCAAAACGTAGAATATCAATGATTTAACCTCTATTCGATTAAAGATTCGATGCCGGACCAAGCGGTATTTTATATACCGTACCCCAAGCCCGTATAAGGGAAAATAAGTTAAAAGTATTTACCTTTGCAAGTATCAATCACAATTAGCAAGTGCGTGTAGCTTTTACCGGGTCTCCTATTCTGGAACGAAGGTTTATAATAACCTATTAGAATCCTAACGGGTCTTTAATTAAGCCTAAACTTAGACCGGTTAGTTTTAAGGAAAGATGCGGTTCAAACGCACGATTTAGCGAAGACAGGAATAGAATGTGATTTAGAACCGAAAAGTTTGAATACTTGTATAATATGGGTAATCTAAACACATTCTGGATTTTGAGATAAAAACGATAAGGTTCGACCCATTTCGGCTAGTTTATGCAAACTAGTTACATAAAGCGAACCGAACGCGCAAGAGGCGTAACGGGTAATCATGAGAGTCATTTACAGGTTTCCTAAGTTAATATGCCTTAAATAGGTTGTGATATCAGTAGGACACCTTCCATTATGCCCAAAACGAGTTTAACCTTAATTTAAGCCCCGTAGGGGTATTTTGGTCATTTTAAAGGTTATAAAAGAGACTAAATGAATTTCTGAGATTCGGGTCCGAATACATCAGTAAAATAAGTTAATTTATCAGGTCATATCAGTTGGTGATAAGTCTTATATGACAAAATGGTTTTAAACCCAAACTATGCGTTTAATACGCTTAAAAAGCCATTTTAAGCGATTTCCGGGTTATACAAGAAATCCGAGTTTTCTGATCAGGTTATAAAGTTTAAAATACTACATTTATTATATAAAATCAGTAGCAATTGGATTGGTGTCAAAATACTATGTAAAACTCATTTTATACACAAAAAGGGTTTAATCGGTATTTACCGAATCAACGCCATAACCTTAGGTTATGAGCAGGTTAAAAATAATTAAAAATCTTCAAAAATCCCAAGTTATTACCAAGTTAGACATGTTCTTATACTTGTTACCAAGTTATATGAGTGATAAAATAGGTTACATGCCTTCTACATTGCTAATTACATGTTAATTCGTAATTTATAGTTCTGTTGACTTTTTAATACAAACTTTGACCCGACATTTGATCTAGTTAGAGCGGGAATCAGAGGGTGCCCTTTTAAGGGTTTAATGCCCACATGATTACTAACTTATAACTACCTTTGATTCGACTAAACACTGAACCAATAGTGATTAATCGCTAAGTCAAACGTTAATTACGACGGTTTGACTTTTAAGCTAATAACTAAGTAAAACTAAATTAAGGAAGGTCAAGTATACTTACAAAAGTCCTATGCACGATTTGTGATCCTTAGAAAGTGGCCTTGAGCTCCAGAATTGATCAGAAGTTGAGTGGTGATGGTATGATCAAAGTTGTAACTAATGGCCCTTTATATAGTGCTTTAATCTCACTAGATTATTGACAACTAAGTCTACCATTGGTCATGGATCATCCACAGATGTTCCCTAAGGTCTAAAAAGCATGTAGGGGTCGCCCATGGAGTGGAAATATCTGTTTAAGTCGGTTATTGCGTTTAAACAGGCTGCTGTCCCATTTTTCTGCATCTGGGGCCCGCCTGAGTCCTGCCTGAGTCCTGTTTAAGATTCTGTTAAGGCTTACGCGGCCCGCCTGAGTCCTGCTGTCATATTTAAAACTTTTCTAGTTTTTGCATCTTGGCTCTTGGTCCTTCGAAAGGTCACTCAACCTTATTTCTTGCATTATGAGCCCTTCACATTTACTTATAAGGGCTTCAAGACTTATACCCACTTTGTTAAGTCCTTGGTCACTTCATGTTTACCCGAAAAGTCATAATTTTCAACGTTGACGCTTTAACCCCTCGTACAATTTGATCATAACTTTCTCATATGATAACGAAACTTTATGAATTTTTATCGTGCATTCTAGTGAGCATAATTAATCGTTACAAAGCTTCGGGTTTGGTAAAAGGTCACTCAGAGGTATACTTTAAACATGTTGACACATTTAACCCCTGTAGTTTGAAATCTCTCACTTTCTTTCATATTTAGCTTCGTATGATCCATGATTTATTCGTTTGAAGGTATAAACATCATGTAGGGTTATTGTAAAGTATATTTATCCATTGTTGACATTTTGAACCCTTATATTCACATACTTTCCATGTTTGTCAACTTTAGTCCCTCTAGAGTATTCTTTCACACGTTCAAGCTTATGACACGTGTCAATACATTATAGGACGTGAATTTTCGAGGTGTTACATCCTCACCCCCTTAAAAGAAATCTCGACCTCGAGATTTACTGAAATAAATGAGGGTACTTTTCTTTCATTGTGGACTCAACCTCCCATGTGTATTCGGGACCTCTACGGGCATCCCATTTAACCTTTACATTCGGTACATGCTTCCTTCGAAGCTTTTTAACCTGTCAATCCTCGATCGACACAGGTTTTTCAACAAACTTCAAGCTCTCTTCTATGTGCACATCTGTATGTGGTATGACTAGTGATTCATCAGCGAAACACTTCTTCAGATTGCAGATGTGGAATACATTGTGAATACTACTGAGCTCTTCAGGTAATTTTAACTTATAAGCAACTGATCCGACACATTCGATGACCTCGAATGGTCCTATGTATCTCGGGCTTAATTTACCTTTCTTACCAAATCGCATCACTCCCTTCCAGGGTGATACTTTGAGCAACACTTTGTCACCTACCTCGAATTTCAGAGGTTTTCGCTTTAGGTCGGCGTAGCTTTTCTGCCTATCTCTGGCAGCTTTCAGGCGATCATGAATCTGGACAATCTTGTCCGTCGTTTCAAAGACTATTTCAGGTCCTGTCAGTTGGACATCTCCAACTTCCGCCCAACAAACGGGAGTTCTGCACTTTCTACCGTATAAGGCCTCGAAAGGCGCAGCCTTGATGCTGGTATGGTAGCTATTGTTATATGAGAACTCGATTAATGGTAGGTGGTTATCCCAACTACCACCTAAGTCGATCACACATGCACGAAGCATGTCCTCCAACGTTTGGATTGTACGCTCACTCTGGCCGTCCGTCTGAGGATGGTAGGCCGTACTAAAATTTAAGCGCGTGCCCAAGGATTGTTGGAAACTTTTCCAAAAATGAGATGTGTATCTAGTATCTGTGTCAGAGATAATAGACACGGGTACGCCATGTAGAGATACAATCTTATCCACGTACAATTGGGCTAACATGTCGGAGCTATAGGTCTCCTTGATGGGTAGGAAATGTTCTGACTTAGTCAGTCTATCTACTATCACCCATATCGTATCATTTCCTTTCCTTATCTTGGGCAACTTGGTGATGAAATCCATCGTCACCATTTCCCACTTCCACGTGGGAAGTTCAGGCTGTTGTAGCAAACCTGACGGCTTTTGATGTTCTGCTTTGACTTGCGCACACGTCAAGCATTTAGCTACATAAGCAGCTACAGACTTCTTCAAGCCTATCCACCAATAGTTTGCCTTTAGATCCTGGTACATCTTATCAGCTCCAGGATGAACGGAGTATTTAGAACTGTGGGCCTCCTGGAGGATAACATCTCGAAGTCCCCCATAATTTGGAACCCATATTCGTCTATTTAACCTCAAAATTCCGTCCTTGCCATAGGATAACTGTTCTTCAGTCACTCCTAGCTTTTCATTAGGATAGTTAGCTTCCAACACAGCTTCCTTCTATGCAGCTAACAACCTTTCATTCAAACTGTTCTTTATCTCAATGCTCTTGGCATTGATTCGGATGGGTTTCACCCTTTCCTTTCTACTCAAGGCATCGGCGACTACATTCGCCTTGCCAGGATGGTATCTTATTTCACAATCATAATCATTCAAAGTTTCCATCCAACGTCATTGCCTCATGTTCAAATCCTTTTGGTTAAATAGGTGCTGGAGGCTCTTGTGATCAGAATAGATCACACACTTGATACCATATAAATAGTGCCTCCATAGCTTCAGTGCAAATACAACGGCACCCAACTCCAAGTCATGGGTGGTGTAATTCTTTTCATGCACCTTTAACTGACGTGAAGCATAGGCAATAACTTTGCCTTTCTGCATAAGCACACATCCCATCCCGGTGTGTGATGCATCACAATATACCACAAACTCTTCTATCCCATCAGGCAATGTCAACACAGGTGCATTGCTTAGCTTCTGTTTAAGGATGTCAAAGGATTCTTGCTGCTTAGGGCCCCAATCGAATTTTATTTTCTTCCTAGTCAAAGAGGTTAGGGGTGCAGCAATCCTTGAAAAATTCTCAATGAAACGCCTAGATTTCACAATTTAAATTCTTTCAACTTTTGATGATCAGTCAAATCTTCAAGAACGGTTACATTTTTTAAGAAAAACAAATAAGCACTCTATTTTTGGATTTTTTTTTTTTTTTTTTTTTGGTATCAGAGCCAAAGAACCTGTTTCTAGGCTCGGTGTGATATCAAAGATTCAAGATTTTGAATTTTTTGTTAAAAATCATCAAGAACATTCTTCGCGTTCTTCGTGTTCTTCGTAGAATTCATCAAAAGTTTATCAAAAATCTCTATATTTTGGTGTTTTGATTTTTGAAAGTTGTTAAGATTTGAATTTTTTATTTTTGATAAGTTTGAAAAAGGATTTAATCAATCCCAAAATTTTCGAAATATCTGGTTGTTTAGTTGTTTTGAAAAAAAAAAATCTTGTTTCCAAATAAAAAAAAAGGAAAATCTCAAAATCCGTTTTCAACTTTCTATTTATGAGTTTTCCAAAAATTGAAAACATTTCCAAAACCATCTGATACAATATTGAGGTCTCGAGTCAATCATTCTCTGGTTTCGAGTCATTTGCAACCTCCATTCATCACCTCGACTAGTCTCGACTCATCATCATCACAGTCTCGAGTCATCTATTTTGAGGTCTCGACTCGCAACCGCTTTCAAGGTCTCGACTCACAAGAGGTCTCGACTCTTCACGGTTTCAAGGTCTCGACTCATCACTGGTCTCGACTCCAATTTTTAAGGAATCAACGGTTCCGACTCGTTGCTCATCACTGGTCTCGCGTCTTTTATTCTTGTGTCGCAACCACTGTCTCGACTCATCATTTTTCATAGTCTCGAGTCGCAACCACGGTTCCGAGTCGCAACCGAGATCTCGAGTCATCTCGTTTTGTTCTCGAGTCGCAATCAGCAAAGATTTCATGTCCGACGATTCCGAGTGACAACCACCTCCGTCCTTCATCATCGTCATTCTTCTCGAGTCGCAATCTCCATTTCACGGTCTCGAGTCAATTCATTTTTGATCTCTCGCAATCACTGTTTCGACATAGTTTTCGAAGTTTTTGAGTTTTCGTTTTCATCACTGAACAACTCGGATAACCTGCAACTCCGGTGACCACCTGCACATTCCGGCAGTCGTTCGTCAGTACATCACCACTGCTCCGTTCACCAATATTAATCTCAACGTAACCACCATCTCCGTCAACGTCATCACCATCGTCTACACCGCTGTCACCAACTCCGATCACCATCTTCGTTCATCTTCTCCGATCATCTCCATCCAAATACATCAGCGATCACCACCTCCGTTCACCATCACATCAACTCCGGTTACCATCTCCGATTGGTATATCGTCTGTGATACGACGAACAAGACAGACATACAGACGTGATATATTCTCGTTTAGGTTTTAATATATAATAATATTATTTATAATAATTGTCATAATAATCAGTTACTCATCATTACCTAATCATTATTTATAATAATAATAATAATAATAATAATAGTTAATAATAATAATAAACCTTTATATTTTTTAAATTTATTAAAGTAACTTAAAAATCTTTAAAAAAAAGGGTTTATCTTATATATATATATATATATATATATATATATATAAAAGGGGAGTTTGTTTGTGATAACGGTTTTGACAGATTTTTGAGGTGCGGTTTAAAAAGCGGGTTCATTCGACTGCTGAGTGTTTGAGTTAGCGAGTGCACGAGTTCTCGTTTGGTTTGTGTTTTGAGGAAAAAAACAAAAGTATCAACCACCCGCTGAAATTATGGCATTTGTGTTTCACAAACCTGTGGCTCAAGAAATTACTCGTGAAGAGATACTTTCTGTTTTCTGTACTCCTGAGTGTAGAGAAAGAGTTGAAGTTTATAGAATACACAACGCTGAGCTAATTCAAGATTATCAAGATATCAAAAATAAAAACTTTACTTTATCAAAAAACGAAAAACTTTATAAAGAAAAGATTGAAGCTCAGCGAAAGGACATCGTCAAACTCAAGGATGATGTAAGTGTGAAATCATCTCAACTCTTATATGTTCAGGAGAAACTGTGCGCTGTGACTAAGGAACTGGAAGATATCAGAGATAGATATCAAATAAATGAGCTTAATATTAAGAAATTTGATTCTTCCAGCAAATTAGTCAAAAACTTGTGTGATCAACAGCTCGCATACAAGGAAAATAAAGGGCGTGGTTTGGGTTTTAATCAGGCTCCTCCTCCTTACAACGATAACTACACATATTTACCCACGACTGAGGAGGAATTGATGAATGAGGAAAAGATGACTTATGGCCCAAAAACTGATAAGTCATCGATCAACACTGAACATGTTGAGAGTCGAGCAACTCAGTCGATCACGTTTGTTGCTAATTGTGCAAATGATACTAATGCTTCGTCTTCTTTTGCAGATGAAGTAACAGTTGAAAATGTAGTTAGGGATGAACAAGCATCAGAGTCTGGTTCTTATGAAAATTTAATAAATGAACTTAATCAAGACTATATTTCGACGTGTGATATTTTTAACTCGGTTTTTCGCTCTGTGATTAATTTCAGGTCTGACGGTTTGGGCGAAAACGTTGATGCTTGTGAAACAAACACTGAAACGACAAATGAAACGAATGAGCCAGTTGAACCATTTGATTCCAAATGTGAATCATCTGAAGCAACTGATTCTGAGAAATTGGAATCAGTTGATTATAGTGGATTCAGCTCAAAGGCGTCATGTGCAGAACCGTCTTGTGCTGAAAATTTGTCAAATGTTTCAGCTGAAGTTCCTGCTAAAGTTTCTGGTATTTCATCTAACAAACCAGAACTCTCCGATTCTGTCAAAGCTGATGACATGAAGGATGAAGAGAAGATTGACGTGAACAAGGCTCCAAGAACGGCAGTCGACAAAGTTGACGATGGTGAACGATGACCGGAGACAGAGTTGCAGGTTCCGTGAAAGATTGTTGTGACTCAGATGATCAATTACTCGAGACCTTTGATGATTGCGACTTGAAAACAAAACGAGATGACTCGAGATCTCGGTTGCGACTCGGAACCGTGGATGGTTGCGAGTCGAAACCAAAGCAGGATGAGCCGAAACTGATGATGGTTGCGAGTCGAAAACAAACAATATGAGTCGAAACTGATGATGATGGTTGCGAGTCGGAACTAAACAGGATGAGCCGAAACTGATGATGATGGTTGCGAGTCGGAACTAAACAGGATGAGCCGAAACTGATGATGGTTGCGAGTTGAAACAAAGGTGATTGAGGTTGCTACTCGAGACCGGTGATGAAGATGTAACTTCGGAGATGGTTGCGACTCGGAATTCACATGTGAAGAATAAAGATATGTCAACTGAATTCACGTGAACTTTCCAAAAACATAGGGATTTTGAATCTTTTAAAAATTTAAAGATATTTAAAATTTCAAAAAGATTTAATTTTAACTTTTCAATAAACACTTTCAAAACAGATCAAAGAGCCAAAATATGTATTATTTTCAAACAAAACAAGATGAACACAGTGAAGAACGCGAAGAACACGATGAATGTTCTTGGTGATTTTAAAAAATTTCTTCGAAAAACTTGAATATTTGATATCAAAACGAGCCTAGAACAGGTTCTAAAGGCTCTGATACCACTTGTAAGTCCCGTATAACCGATCTTTCAATGATATCAAACAACCCAATTGATTGTGCGGAATCCAATCACTGGGTGATTCAAGAAATCAAAACGAAAGGAACAAGAATCACCGAAATAACCTTTAAACTTGCGCACGATTCTATTACTATGAATTAGAAAAATCGTCTGGTACAAGCTCACAACCAATCGCCTCTCTCTCTAACTCTAGAGGAATTTTGTAACTATGAAGTTCCTAGAGGTTCAAACCCTAAAACAAGTTAATAACTTGTTTATATACTAGACAAGCCCACTTCCCACATGGGCTCCCCTTGGGCCTGCTTGGCCCACATGGCCTAAAGCTTGGCCCAAGTGACCTATAAAGGTCCACAACCTAATATAAACTAACCCGGTAAGGCCCAGTTCATAACCATAGCCCGTTGAATTAATTTGATGCGTCAGTCTCACACTTTAGGGCCTAACATACACTGGTAAATACATTCAACCGACTCATTTTGAAAAGTTTAATAAAATTGATTTGAATGCACGTGGCACAAACTTTTTATAACTTGGGATAATTATTTGAATATAATACTTGTAAAAGAATTACATGTTCCTTATGCGTTCAGTAGCCCAATCCGTAGATCGGGTTAAAGATCAATAGACACACCACATTATTTATTTAGGCACTGACGGGTGTACGCCTACACCCCGTGCTTAGGTCGTGGCCATTTCCTAAAATGATGCCAAGGATATCCGGGATATGGTCATTAACCCCCCAAAGGCTTTAAGTAAACAAAACATTTCAAAACGTAGCATATCAATGATTTAACCTCTATTCGATTAAAGATTTGATGCCGGACCAAGCGGTATTTTATATACCGTACCCCAAGCCCGTATAAGGGAAAATAAGTTAAAAGTATTTACCTTTGCAAGTATCAATCACAATTAGCAAGTGCGTGTAGCTTTTACCGGGTCTCCTATTCTGGAACGAAGGTTTATAATAACCTATTAGAATCCTAATGGGTCTTTAATTAATCCTAAACTTAGACCGATTAGTTTTAAGGAAAGATGCGGTTCAAACGCACGATTTAGCGAAGACCGGAATAGAATGTGATTTAGACCCGACAAGTTTGAAGACTTGTATAATATGGGTAATCTAAACACATTCTGGATTTTGAGATAAAAACGATAAGGTTCGACCCGTTTCGGCTAGTTTATGCAAACTAGTTACATAAACCGAACGCGCAAGAGGCGTAACGGGTAATCATGAGAGTCATTTACAGGTTTCCTAAGTTAATATGCCTTAAATAGGTTGTGATATCAATAGCATACCTTCCATTATGCCCAAAACGAGTTTAACCTTAATTTAAGCCTCGTAGGGGTATTTTGGTCATTTTAAAGGTTATAAAAGAGACTAAATGAATTTCTGAGATTCGGGTCCGAATACATCAGTAAAATAAGTTAATTTATCAGGTCATATCAGTTGGTGATAAGTCTTATATGACAAAATGGTTTTAAACCCAAACTATGCGTTTAATACGCTTAAAAAGTCATTTTAAGCGATTTCCGGGTTATACAAGAAATCCGAGTTTTCTGATCAGGTTATAAAGATAAAAATACTACATTTATTATATAAAATCAGTAGCAGTTGGATTGGTGTCAAAATACTTTGTAAAACTCATTTTATACACAAAAAAGGGTATAATCGGTATTTACCGAATCAACGCCATAACCTTAGGTTATGAGCAGGTTAAAAATAATTAAAAATCTTCAAAAATCCCAAAATATTATATTACATCAGTGGGTAAAAGGTTTGGTGTCAAAAATTGGGTTTAGATAGGATTTATGCTAATGACGCCGTTAAATTACTAAAAAGCGTTCTTATTACGTCATTGAGCATAACTCCTAATCCAGACCTCAAACTGATGTGAAAATTTAGGGACATGTTTATAAATCAGTAACAAAAATTATTATCCTTTCACATATCCAAAATTCTCGTTTTATGGTCAAAAGGGCATATTGGTCAACATTAGGCATTTAATGGAAACGTGTAAACGAATCCAGCAATCAACGAACCAAACACAGAGGGTTATTCCAACATGTAACTTGGTCCTAATGAAGCTCTAAGGAATTTCTAAATCATGCTAAATCGGGTCAGAACTGAAGTCAAAGCAAAAGTCAAAGTTTTGCGACTTTCGGTTCCGAACCGGGTCTAAACAGAAAATTGTCGGGTCGGACATGCTTAGACATGTTCTTATACTTATTACCAAGTTATATGAGTGATAAAATAGGTTACATGCCTTCTACATTGCTAATTACATGTTAATTCGCAATTTATAGTTCTGTTGACTTTTTAATACAAACTTTGACCCGACATTTGATCTAGTTAGAGCGGGAATCAGAGGGTGCCCTTTTAAGGGTTTAATGCCCACATGATTACCAACTTATAACTACCTTTGATTCGACTAAACACTGAACCAATAGTGATTAATCGCAAAGTCAAACGTTAATTACGACGGTTTGACTTTTAAGTTAATAACTAAGTAAAACTAAATTAAGGAAGGTCAAGTATACTTACAAAAGTCCTATGCACGATTTGTGATCCTTAGAAAGTGGCCTTGAGCTCCAGAATTGATCAGAAGTTGAGTGGTGATGGTATGATCAAAGTTGTAACTAATGGCCCTTTATATAGTGCTTTAATCTCACTAGATTATTGACAACTAAGTCTACCATTGGTCATGGATCATCCACAGAGAGTGGAAATATCTGTTTAAGTCGGTTATTGCGTTTAAACAGGCTACTGTCCCATTTTTCTGCATCTGGGGATCAGACGCGGCCCGCGTAAGATTCTGTTAAGGCTTACGCGGCCCGCTTGAGTCCTGCTGTCAGATTTAAAACTTTTCTAGTTTTTGCATCTTGGCTCTTGGTCCTTCGAAAGGTCACTCAACCTTATTTCTTGCATTATGAGCCCTTCACGTTTACTTATAAGGGCTTCAAGACTTATACCCACTTTATTAAGTCCTTGGTCACTTCATGTTTACCCGAAAAGTCATAATTTTCAACGTTGACGCTTTAACCCCTCGTACAATTTGATCATAACTTTCTCATATGATAACGAAACTTTATGAAATTTTTATCGTGCATTCTAGTGAGCATAATTAATCGTTACAAAGCTTCGGGTTTGCTAAAAGGTCACTCAGAGGTATACTTTAAACATGTTGACACATTTAACCCCTGTAGTTTGAAATCTCTCACTTTCTTTCATATTTAGCTTTGTATGATCCATGATTTATTCGTTTGAAGGTATAAACATCATGTAGGGTTATTGTAAAGTATATTTATCCATTGTTGACATTTTGAACCCTTATATTCACATACTTTCCATGTTTGTCAACTTTAGTCCCTCTAGAGTATTCTTTCACACGTTCAAGCTTATGACACGTGTTAATACATTATAGGACGTGAATTTTCGAGGTGTTACATGAATCATTGGTGTGATCAATCCAGCTTGCATCAGAATAACCTTCGAGTATTCTGGAAGAAGACGTGTATGTCAGTTCTAAGTTACTGGTCCTTTTCAGGTATTCAAGTACTCTACCCACTGCCTTCCAGTGTTCTGTTCCCGGATTAACAGTATACTGACTCAGTTTGCTTACAGCAAAAGCAATGTCAGGACGAGTGCAATGCGTTGCATACATCATACTTCCAATAGCACTCGCATACTCCAGTTGAGCCACTGCTCTTCCAGAGTTCACTTTAAGTTTCACACTTGGATCAAACAGGGTATTAAACTCTTTAATATTTAAGTGTTGAAACTTAGTCAGAATTTTCTCTATGTAATGAGATTGACTTAGAGAAATCTGACTTCCAGTTCTTTTCACTTTGATCCCAAGAATGGTATCCACTTCTCCTAGATCTTTCATCGTAAAGTTCGAGGACAAATATTTCTTAGTTTCAGAAATACCTTCAAGGTGAGTGCCAATGATCAACATATCATCAACATAGAGACAAATCACGACTGTATAACCGGGTTCGCTCTTAGTATAAATACATATGTCAGCACTATTGTGTCGAAACCCGAAAGCAGTCACAGTGGTATCAAATCTCTCATGCCACTGTGAAGGGGTATGGTCCCAGATCTCGCGTCAGCATGACCGCGAAGGAGCATTACCCTCATCAAAAACCTCCAACAGCAATAAACTCACCTGTGTCCGCGTGGGCACATGCGAACACAGCGGTCCAATCTTGTAACACCCTAGTTTCTATTTAACGGTTTTACATGTAAATACCAACAATTAGATGTGTAGTTAAGACTACACATATTATAAATATACGGGTTTATTAAAACTTTTACAAATCATAAGTTATTCTACATAGCGTGATCAAATTCGTTGTTTAAAATTTACAACGTAGCCAAGTGCGGAAGCGTGTATCTTTATCGTGTTCGGTTCTTCGCTGAGCTTGATCGTCTTCCGGCATCCAAAATGTACCTACATTTCATAAAAACATGAAATGCTTTAGTCATACAGGTTTTAAATCATGTCCGAACGATGTCCGGGAAAACAATTGATTTTTCAAAAGAAAAACAAAATATAAAAAAAATATCTCCACCGTAAATTACGGTGGGACCGTAATTTACGGTGGCCCCTGGGTTCATGCTTTTCTACCGTAAATCAGTGGGCCACCACCGTAAATAATTCATCTCCACCGTAAATTACGGTGGGACCGTAAATTACGGTGGACCCTGAGTTCAGCCTTTCCATTTTTGCCGTAATTTGACACGAAATCTTTCGTATCTTTCAAACCGCTTATCCGTTTGACCTACCGTTTCTTCCTACATGTTTGTAATTTGATTCTCCATCATATGGAGTTAAAATCCGACATCCGGCTTGATAAAATTCAAGACTTTTAAGTCTTCGGCTTATTACTCTTTTACCAAAATTTGACCCGTTCGTGATTTTATCAAACATACAAGTTTGTTTGACCCTTAATTCTCATAAACCTATTAAATTCAAAGATGTCTAACATATTGGGTTCCAATTATAGAATTATATACATTCTTTAACCCATTTTCACCCATATGCTTATTTTGACCCGTTTGAGGTATTCAAGCATATTTTAAGCACCAATTGCTTTCATTCATTTCTAAATACATATATCCATATTTCTTAACAAAGGATCTTCCACCACAACTATATTTGTGGTGGATTCGATGTGATGATTTATATATACCAGAATTTACCCTTCAAATAGTTATTTTACGGCAAAGACTCAAATAGAGCCATTTGACTAACGTTTTACATCTTTCAACTTCTATACTCCTCCTAAGTAATTATTTAATTGTAAAACTCATTTCCAAACAACCTTTAAGGGTTGTTTGTTCAATTTAGCCTACAAGGGCGTTTTGGTCAATATTAGTCCTTCATTTACGACGAATGACTTTTAGTTACTTGTTTAACCCAAATTCGATCTTTTAACTATGATTTTATTTAAAAGGGCACTAGGCCTTTCAAATATAATGACCATCGTCCGTAACATTTGGTTTACCTATTAAAGTAACCAAAAACTTAATTTAGACTTCGTTTAACTCTCATTAGCCTTACATTTAAATGAGAGTTTTCTTATTATGCGTACCTGGCTCGGATCATTACATTGACCCATTTAAGTACCTTGCCTCAATATTTACTAAGTAATAGCGATGTAAATATCCACTCGATATTTCTTTCTGAAATCAAACAACTCATCAAACTATTAGTCGATATTGTCAAAAAGTGGTATTTCCACCTTTTGACCCGTTGGTCTAAATGACCGATGATATTGGCGAGATAAAGCTTATTGCCATCTCGTCTACACGACTCGTTCCGATTTACACCGCACGGTCGTTTTAACTATAAACCACCTCTTAACGCTTTTTGGTATATTAAGGCTTACGTAATATGTATCTTTCAAAGCCAATAATTATTGTCAACAAGTGTCCAAATTTCAATTTTTACCCTTATTGGTTATCTTGTTCCATACGACTACACACCGGGAACACCACATCTCAATTTCCCATTTGTCTTGTTTGAAATCAAACAACAAAAAGGTCATTCTAAACTATATGACTAGTGTAAGCTATACTTACCTTGCATCCGAATTACGCTTTTCCTTCATACTTGCTTCGTTTGACCCGCTTCCTTTCCAAGCCTCCACCTAGCTTGTCAAGCGTCAAACTATCATCATAATTCGTAAGACGGTTATATTAGTCATCATTAATTATGACTACTCCATCTTACATATTTTCTATCACAATTACCATTCGATCTTATTAATGGTCGGTTTGACTATTTAAAAGTCAATTCACCAATTAACACATATGATTGCACTATCAAGTTCACAAGACTCAATTAGGCACATTATCAACACTTAGTTCTCATTTAGGCATCTTAACAAACACCTAATGTGCATAATTTTACATATTTACTAACTAGTTCATAACTAGTTATCTTTACCAAGATTTACATCAACACATTCAAACCTCTAAGTCTAGTGTTCATGAACTACATCAAGAACTTATATCATCATCTCAATATTCATAAATCTTACATTCTAACATGAGTGTTCATCATATCAACACAAAACCCACTTAGCTTATCAATGGATCATCATGAATCTCATAGATTATCCAACAATCTAACATGTTATTTGACTAGGGTTTACTCCTAGACATCATATTACTTCAAGATTCACTCATGCATGACACAATCAAGCTCAATTTCAGTTTTTTCACAATTAACCTAGAACTTGAGATGAATCAAAATGCTAGAATTTTGCATACCTTATGATCCCTTCAGTGAGGTGATCATTAATTCGTGTTTAGAACTTGATTTGGGACTGAATTGAACCTTCAATTTCTGAGATTTATGAAGTTTTTGGGTTTGAAGAACCCTGGTCGCCATTCTCTTCTCCTGATCGAACCAGACACCAAAATGGTGTGTTTGGTTTTTGTTTTAATTATTTCTAGTTTCACTTTTTACAAGATTAACCCCTCATCTTTTGTATAACTTATAGATTGGTTCTTTTTAACCTTATTATAAGTTATTTCTAGACTATTAGCTAACTAGGTTATATTTTTTTTTTCCTAGTTAATTAGTGCTTGTTCAAAAACCCGTTTTATTTTAAGTCCCGTTAAATCTCGGGCCTTTTTTTTATATACTTTGCCTTCTCAAAGTATTTCCCATTTTTTTAAAGCTTTTTATTCACTTCAAATAAATATTAGGATTATTAAATAAATTCCTAATATTTGCCAGTTTACTTTTACCACTAACGGTACTTTCCCCGTCTTTAGTATTAACGGGGTTTAATTACCAAACCCGTTTTCGGGGTGTTACAAGTCTACCCCCCCTTAAAGAGGTTTCGTCCTCGAAACCTTTTCTTACTTAATTTATCGAGTTTCACTCCATACATTTGCTCTCGATAATCAATTAAGCATTTCTCATATCTTAACCGATTGTTAGTATTACCAGAAAAGTATGGTACTATCCTTTTGGTTATTAATCATCTACGTATCTTATATGACATAATGCGACTTGAAATAACGTAATCTCGTTATTTCCACTAGTTTAATCAACTTAGCAATATTCAATGTTTTCATATACTATCGGATTCCTTTATGAATCCGTTATTTTGACCCGTTTAAGGGTCTTTAGTGAAATCTTTCACTTTTAGCAACAACTTCTTTTGTTTTCAAATTCATTTATTCGATTCAGTTATACCGAATCCATCGCTTACAAGCAACCAAATTACTTAAATGACCTTAACCAGTCTCACTAACTAGACTTATTAGTCCAGTTACTTTTTACCGCTCGCTTGGTTATAATGTGATTCCACTTCACATTGCATTTCTTGACCGTGATCGTGTCACGTCATGTTTAATTTACATCAAAATTTCGTTTTTGAAAATATCACTTTTCGAAAACATCATCTTGCGCCTATAAATGTCAAGACTTGAATCTTTCATGCTTACTATTTAAATTCCTATCAGAATTTATATTTGTAAAACGTTATTTCTTACTAAAACTAAAGTTTTAGTTTAACGTTTTATCTTTAATTTATGTCGAGCAATTTTGACGACTTGGCATTTACTCTTTTACAGTCTTTGTTTTTCGCGAGGATTCTCAACTGGTTCTATCGCTTTGTTTAAGTAACCCGTAGGTCCTCTCACGTGGCCTCGTAGGCTATTTCCTTAGGTCTTCACCCCCTTTTTAATGGGAACTCTAAGGGTTATTCCCCTTTCTTTTCGTGACCCGAGGGTCATTCTGGTCCCGTAGACCATATCACTAATCGCATTCCCATAGGTTACGATGATCCTACAGATTCATCTTTTTATTTGTATAACATTCGAATGTATATATATGTATACGCATATATAATTTCTAAGCAAGTCTTGTTATGTTTGGAATCGTAAAATTTCGTTTTTGAACTTTAGTTGACCTTGACCGTAGTCTAAGGCTTCATTTGTTTATTTTCGGTCGAAATTCTCCGACCTTGTCCTCGAATTGACGTTTTACAAAAACGACTCGTTTAGCGACATATTCACACTTTCCGGGTTCGAGTGTAAGTCTACTCCCTCCCAATACTTGTCTAAATCATTTTACATGCTTGCGTTTTCTGGGTTCGAGTGTAAGTACACTCCCTCCCAATACTTGTCTAAATCATTTTACTTGCTTGCGTTTTCTGGGTTCGAGTGTAAGTACACTCCCTCCCAATACTTGTCTAAATCATTTTACATGCTTGTGTTTTCTGGGTTCGAGTGTAAGTACACTCCCTCCCAATACTTGTCTAAATCATTTTACATGCTTGTGTTTTCTGGGTTCGAGTGTAAGTACACTCCCTCCCAATACTTGTCTAAATCATTTTACATGCTTCTTTGTCCCTTCACTCGGGCTCATTATCCTAATGTAATACGCTTCCGTCACTAGGTTGTGCGTTTACATTATTATCAAATATTTTGCTTATCTGATTCTTTTGGGTACTTTTAATTAGTCCCGTTCACCCCACCCTTACTACATCGGATGTAAACGTGTCCGCCATAAGAAGTTCATGGTATCATATGCCACTACTTACTTGGCCAGAGTAAGCGATTAGCACATGACACGCATGACCTTTTTATAGTTTTCACATCACGCCCTATGTAAGTAATGCCTCTACTTGTTTCTCTTGGAAACAATATCCGAACATATTTTCTATTCGGGTTTTTCCAAGTTTTTAATCTACATATGCAACTTTCAATTTCTTCATATTTGTTGCATATTACTATTTGTGCGATTATTTAAAATATGCACCTGGTAATGTTTGCCCCGACGGGCGTTCCTTGCCATTAACCTTGTTCGCGGTCGTTACGCGATTTAGTCCTCGGTGAGCATGCTCCTCTTGTCATACTTCGGACCGTTCCATCATCATATCCACAATTTATTTGACTCTTGTCGTCTTCAAACGCGAGTGTCCTTCAATTAAAACATTCACAAAAGTTAGTAACATCAACTTCAATAATCGCCCGTATTATAATACAAGGCTTTTTCTACTATACGCGTCAACGCGCGTATTTTCGTCAACTTTATTAATCATTTTAATTGGGGTAACGTGTATCACACGTTAGCCCTATGCGTTGGTTACAACACTTTAGCATACACGTACGTACCGGATTTGCGATCAAGCCTCGAACCGAACACTATTCTTTATCAAGAGCGTAAGGTTTAAGTCCAAGCATGGTTCTCCCCACCATACTTGAATCTCTTAAACCAGTGCTCTGATACCAACTTGTAACACCCTAGTTTCTATTTAACGGTTTTACATGTAAATACCAACAATTAGATGTGTAGTTAAGACTACACATATTATAAATATACGGGTTTATTAAAACTTTTACAAATCATAAGTTATTCTACATAGCGTGATCAAATTCGTTGTTTAAAATTTACAACGTAGCCAAGTGCGGAAGCGTGTATCTTTATCGTGTTCGGTTCTTCGCTGAGCTTGATCGTCTTCCGGCATCCAAAATGTACCTACATTTCATAAAAACATGAAATGCTTTAGTCATACAGGTTTTAAATCATGTCCGAACGATGTCCGGGAAAACAATTGATTTTTCAAAAGAAAAACAAAATATAAAAAAAATATCTCCACCGTAAATTACGGTGGGACCGTAATTTACGGTGGCCCCTGGGTTCATGCTTTTCTACCGTAAATCAGTGGGCCACCACCGTAAATAATTCATCTCCACCGTAAATTACGGTGGGACCGTAAATTACGGTGGACCCTGAGTTCAGCCTTTCCATTTTTGCCGTAATTTGACACGAAATCTTTCGTATCTTTCAAACCGCTTATCCGTTTGACCTACCGTTTCTTCCTACATGTTTGTAATTTGATTCTCCATCATATGGAGTTAAAATCCGACATCCGGCTTGATAAAATTCAAGACTTTTAAGTCTTCGGCTTATTACTCTTTTACCAAAATTTGACCCGTTCGTGATTTTATCAAACATACAAGTTTGTTTGACCCTTAATTCTCATAAACCTATTAAATTCAAAGATGTCTAACATATTGGGTTCCAATTATAGAATTATATACATTCTTTAACCCATTTTCACCCATATGCTTATTTTGACCCGTTTGAGGTATTCAAGCATATTTTAAGCACCAATTGCTTTCATTCATTTCTAAATACATATATCCATATTTCTTAACAAAGGATCTTCCACCACAACTATATTTGTGGTGGATTCGATGTGATGATTTATATATACCAGAATTTACCCTTCAAATAGTTATTTTACGGCAAAGACTCAAATAGAGCCATTTGACTAACGTTTTACATCTTTCAACTTCTATACTCCTCCTAAGTAATTATTTAATTGTAAAACTCATTTCCAAACAACCTTTAAGGGTTGTTTGTTCAATTTAGCCTACAAGGGCGTTTTGGTCAATATTAGTCCTTCATTTACGACGAATGACTTTTAGTTACTTGTTTAACCCAAATTCGATCTTTTAACTATGATTTTATTTAAAAGGGCACTAGGCCTTTCAAATATAATGACCATCGTCCGTAACATTTGGTTTACCTATTAAAGTAACCAAAAACTTAATTTAGACTTCGTTTAACTCTCATTAGCCTTACATTTAAATGAGAGTTTTCTTATTATGCGTACCTGGCTCGGATCATTACATTGACCCATTTAAGTACCTTGCCTCAATATTTACTAAGTAATAGCGATGTAAATATCCACTCGATATTTCTTTCTGAAATCAAACAACTCATCAAACTATTAGTCGATATTGTCAAAAAGTGGTATTTCCACCTTTTGACCCGTTGGTCTAAATGACCGATGATATTGGCGAGATAAAGCTTATTGCCATCTCGTCTACACGACTCGTTCCGATTTACACCGCACGGTCGTTTTAACTATAAACCACCTCTTAACGCTTTTTGGTATATTAAGGCTTACGTAATATGTATCTTTCAAAGCCAATAATTATTGTCAACAAGTGTCCAAATTTCAATTTTTACCCTTATTGGTTATCTTGTTCCATACGACTACACACCGGGAACACCACATCTCAATTTCCCATTTGTCTTGTTTGAAATCAAACAACAAAAAGGTCATTCTAAACTATATGACTAGTGTAAGCTATACTTACCTTGCATCCGAATTACGCTTTTCCTTCATACTTGCTTCGTTTGACCCGCTTCCTTTCCAAGCCTCCACCTAGCTTGTCAAGCGTCAAACTATCATCATAATTCGTAAGACGGTTATATTAGTCATCATTAATTATGACTACTCCATCTTACATATTTTCTATCACAATTACCATTCGATCTTATTAATGGTCGGTTTGACTATTTAAAAGTCAATTCACCAATTAACACATATGATTGCACTATCAAGTTCACAAGACTCAATTAGGCACATTATCAACACTTAGTTCTCATTTAGGCATCTTAACAAACACCTAATGTGCATAATTTTACATATTTACTAACTAGTTCATAACTAGTTATCTTTACCAAGATTTACATCAACACATTCAAACCTCTAAGTCTAGTGTTCATGAACTACATCAAGAACTTATATCATCATCTCAATATTCATAAATCTTACATTCTAACATGAGTGTTCATCATATCAACACAAAACCCACTTAGCTTATCAATGGATCATCATGAATCTCATAGATTATCCAACAATCTAACATGTTATTTGACTAGGGTTTACTCCTAGACATCATATTACTTCAAGATTCACTCATGCATGACACAATCAAGCTCAATTTCAGTTTTTTCACAATTAACCTAGAACTTGAGATGAATCAAAATGCTAGAATTTTGCATACCTTATGATCCCTTCAGTGAGGTGATCATTAATTCGTGTTTAGAACTTGATTTGGGACTGAATTGAACCTTCAATTTCTGAGATTTATGAAGTTTTTGGGTTTGAAGAACCCTGGTCGCCATTCTCTTCTCCTGATCGAACCAGACACCAAAATGGTGTGTTTGGTTTTTGTTTTAATTATTTCTAGTTTCACTTTTTACAAGATTAACCCCTCATCTTTTGTATAACTTATAGATTGGTTCTTTTTAACCTTATTATAAGTTATTTCTAGACTATTAGCTAACTAGGTTATATTTTTTTTTTCCTAGTTAATTAGTGCTTGTTCAAAAACCCGTTTTATTTTAAGTCCCGTTAAATCTCGGGCCTTTTTTTTATATACTTTGCCTTCTCAAAGTATTTCCCATTTTTTTTAAAAGCTTTTTATTCACTTCAAATAAATATTAGGATTATTAAATAAATTCCTAATATTTGCCAGTTTACTTTTACCACTAACGGTACTTTCCCCGTCTTTAGTATTAACGGGGTTTAATTACCAAACCCGTTTTCGGGGTGTTACAAATCTGTCCAGTGATGAGAAGACTTACCTTAAGGACGGAAACTAATGTAACACATAGCGATGTGGCCCCGCACCGCATCCTATGAACATTTTCGTCACGACAAGGGATCTGGACAAAAGTAACAGTCACTCAGCAGGCAATGCGGCATAACACCGCATCCCGCGTAAATCATGGATGGAACAACCAACGCGGGAACAACATCAAGGACCGCAAGCAGCGATGCGGCTTGGCACCGCATCCTGCCTACAAGGCAAGTGGGTCTGACACCACAGTGCAAGTGGCACTGGGAACAGTCGCCTACCGGCCCACGTGTATACAACAGTCTGACACCACAGCAGGACGTGGCATCACCACAGTATCCGACAGGTCTAACACACCTGCAAATAGCTGTGCGATGTCAGGCTAGCTACTCAACTACCCTCCTCCACTCCTCGGCTATAAATACTGACCCCAAACCAGGTTTGAGGTATCACTTCTCAACTCTCTCAATACTACTACTATCACACTTTGCTTCCCAAGCAAACTACTGATTCTCACGCCGGAGAGTGGTAACAAGGAGCACCCCCCACCTCATCCTCCTTGTTGCGAGTCACGGTTTGTTTCCTTGTGCAGGAAACCCACCACCAGACGATCCAGCCGACGATCCTCGGAAAGAAGGGATTAACCCTCTTGACGAGACCAGTGAGTTAACCTACTTGGTTAACCATTGTTTCATCACACTGTTTAGGAGCTTTCTTCAAACCATATAGAGATTTAATAAGTCTACACACTTTGTTCTCTTGTCCGGGCATCACAAACCCTTCTGGTTGCTCCAAATAAATCTCCTCATTTAGATACCCATTTAGAAATGTTGTCTTTACATCCATTTGATGGATGTACATCCCTTTCAAAGCAGACATCGCTATTAGAGTTCTAATAGAACTTATTCTAGCCACAGGTGCATAGATATCAAAATAGTCGATCCCTTCTCTCTGCCTATACCCTTTAGCAACTAATCTCGCTTTATAGGCAGAGATGGATCCATCTGGATGATACTTCTTTTTGAAAATCCATTTGGATCCAATAGGTTTCTTTCCCTTGGGTAGATCAGCTAACTCCCAAGTTCCATTTCCCATAATGGAATCCATTTCATCATTGACTGCCTCCTTCCACAAAGGAGCATCTCTGGATGACATTGCTTCGCTGAAAGTTTTAGGATCATCATACAAATTTATAGCGAAAATGACCTCTCTCGTCACTTTCTTTTGAGTTCCATCAACCAGGTAAGAAAAGAAATCATCTCCATAACTTTTCTCTTTTCTAACTCTAGTACTTTTTCTTGGTTCTTCAACTATTGGTGAGGGTTGGACCCTTTTTTCAGAAGTACTAGAAGTTGTGGTGCCATTTGAGTTTTCATCATCTCTAGAAAACTTGTTCTCAAAGAATTCCACATCTCTGGATTCTACAACTATACCTGATTCGTTATCCAACAATCGGTAAGATTTACTATGCGAAGCATATTCAATGAATACACTCTTGAAAGCTCGTTCTCCCAGTTTGAGTGTCTTTGGATCAGGTACGCGATAGTAGGCAAGACACCCCCAAACCCTCAAATGCTCTAGGTTTGGTTTTCTTCCTTTCCACAACTCATATGGGCTCGTAGGTATCACACGACTAGTGATCCTATTGTGAACACAACATGCGGTTAACACGGCTTCCCCCCACATATTACGAGGTAGACCCGATTGATTTAACATACAGTTAGCCATCTCTACCAAGGTTCGGTTCTTTCTCTCAGCCAAACCATTTTGTTGGGGAGTATACGGTGCAGTTCTCTCATGTATGATGCCTTCCTCTTCGCATAATGCATCAAACTTTCAGTTAAAGTATTCTCCGCCTCTGTCCGAGCGAAGAATTTTAATGCGTTTCTCCTTTTGTTTTTCAACCTCAGCCTTATATATTTTGAATGCCTCAAAAGCTTCGTCTTTTGAATGGAACAAATAAACATATAAGTATCGGCTCGAGTCATCGCAGAAAGTGATAAAATATCTCTTACCCCCACGAGTAAGAACTCCATTCAGTTCACAAATATCTGAATGAATTAGTTCTAGTAGTGATGTATTGCGTTTATGGACGCTTGGAAAAGGTTTCTTTGTGAATTTTGATTTCACACAAGTTTCGCATTTTTCAAAGTCTTTATCTTTTAATTTTAATAAACCTTTAGTTTGCATTTTTTTTCAATGTTTTTAATATTTGTATGAGCTAAACGTTTATGCCATAAAGAAATTGAACAAGCGATATAATCAGAAGACATAATTTCATTCAAATCAAAACCAATTGCATTACATTCACCAAAACTAGAACTATCACTACCACCACTATCACTATCACTTTCATTCCCAAACCCATCAATCACAGAAACGCCCCCTTCATCCGAGTCTACTTCTTCATCAATCCCATCTTCAGCTAAGTCAAGACGATACATTCCACCCGTGTTCTTTGCTTGACCCACATAGATGTCATTTAGAGAAAACTTCACACATAGATTCTTGATAACCAGCTTATAACCATTCCGATCGAACTTATCAGCAGAAACAAGACCCTTGGTGATACCAGGAACATGCAGCACGTCCTGAAGGGTAACCACTTGACCATCTTTAAAGTTTAGCCGCACCGTGCCTTTACCACGAACTTCTACACGATGTCCATCAGCACATACCACCACTGTTCCTTGAGGAACAAGAGCATAAGTAAGAAACGAGCCACGATTCCCACAAACATGAACAATGGCTCCAGAATCCAAAAACCATCCTCTACATGCCACAATGTGTGTATATTGAGAAAGCATGTTAACTTCACCAAGACCCACATTGGCCACTAGATTGGTGACTTTCTCAACATCAACAACATTTGTAGAACCAACCGTAGATCCAGATTTCCTTTGAGAGCACTCTCGTGCATAATGTCCGGTTTCTCCACAAACATGACATTTACCAGACCTCTTTGGTTGATGGTTGTTAGTGTGTTGTGACTTCTTGAATTCCTTTTTCTTTGGTGCTGTAAACTTCTTGTTCTTTGATGCCCCTTTTCCCTTTTGACCAGATCCTCCAGCAACATGATTCACACTCGATCCGACTTTACTTCTTTTGTCCCTGTTGCGCGTTTCCTCCTCAATTCGGAGGTGCTTCAACAGTTCGTCCAAAGAGTAGTCCTCAGATTTGTGCATCATTCTCTTTGAGAAATCTTTCCAATTAGGAGGCAGTTTAGCAATAATGACCCCTACTTGAAATATTTCTGGCAGTGGAATAGAAAGTGCGGTCAATTTGTTAACAAGAACTTGGAGTTCATGCACTTGCTCCAGGATTGACTTGTCATCGACCATTTGAAAGTCTAAGTACTTGGAAATAAGGTATTTGTTAGTACCTTCTTCATGAGCCTTGTACTTATCTTCCAAAGCTTTCCATAATTCTCTAGCACTTTTTACCGGCGCGTACAAGTCAATGTCATAGAGACGATCCAAAAGAGAATTTTTGATGTGGCCCAGGCAAAGATCTTCAGCTTCCTTACGGACAAGTCTTTGCTTTGCCAAATCTTGATTCGGGACCTCTCCTGGCTCAAGAGGAGGGTCTTCAGGGATTTCAGGAAACTCAGGATCAAGGATATAGTAGAGTTTTAGCACAACTAGCATGAACTTAACCTTGTCCGCCCACCGGTATAGTTCTGACCATCGAATCTGTCCAACTTGACAAACTCTTGATTCATGAATCTCAGATTGGCTGTTGGTAGTTCAGAGTCCATTAGTACTGTTGATTAAACACAAAAAATAAATCCTTTAAGATTGTTGAAAATATTTCAATCAAACAGTAAATTAATATAACTTTATTAATTACCGAGTTATCAGCCAAACCAGTTTGTTCCAACTTGAGCAAACTGATTAAAGAAAGGTAGAAGGAGACTGTCCCGTTATCGGACAAATTTAAAGAACATGCAAAGTGCGCCTCAAACGCGCCCATTCGCGCCTCAAACGCGCCCATTCGCGAGCTCGCGGGTCGGCTCGGCTCGGCGCGCATGTGGGCTTCATCTACTTCTCAACCCATTTAACACTTTGGAGGCCCATAAGGAATAATCCCTTATAAACCACTCAAAGTTCACTCCCCCCACCAATGTGGGATGGAGGAAACATACCAACTTGTATGTTAAACCTTCAATATTTCCAACAATATATCTGTAAAAAAACAATCAAGTGTTACATAGTGCAAGTAAAGGACATCAAGTAAGGTTTCTTGCGCCTGAAACAACGGCTTCATGACATTAGGAAATTTTTTAATTTGGGTGTAATTTGGGCGCTCGGGGGGCAAAAGTGAAAGTGCACTAATTTTAACGTTATTTTACTAATTTCGTAAAAATAACGTTAAAAGAGGGGATGGTTAATCATGCATCATGTGGTGGCGTTGATAGCTGAAAGACAAAAGGATACATGCACTAATCTGTCTTTGTCCCGATTGCTTGCTGAGTGTTATGTGCCTTATGTCCAAGGCTTGATGCAAAACTACTATCGAGTCGGGGGTCTCACTGGAAGCAGCCTCTCTATTCCTACGGGGTAGAGGTAACTGTCTACATCTTACCATTTTCAGACCCTACTTAGCTTTGCTATTGGTGGAATTTACTGAGTATGATGATGATGATGATGATGATGATAATGATCCCATAAATCATAACATGAGAAAAAGGTCAAGACATTGGCTTAAACAAACTAGGTCCAGACTTTTAAGTGCTTGTTCTAATTTACTGTCAATTTAATATAAACAAGGGGTATTGGATTTTAATAATCCAAAGTTTCACCCGTTGGCCACTAATAATCCCAACTTCAAAAATTCCCTGTAACAATCCCAACTTGTATGATTTTGGCCACCAATGATCCTTGTCTAACTGGGTTAGTTAAAAGTGACGTGGCAAGTGACGTGGCAGCTGACGTGTTTAAAACTTGAAATATTTTGGCCACCAATAATCCCAAGTTTCACTAATTGGCCGGTAATAATCCTCCAGTTACCACCATCATCTCCTCCAATCACCACCATCATCTCCGACCACCTCCATCTCCTCCACTGCCACCACCATCTCCGACCAGTCACCACCATCATCTCCGACCTCCTCCTCCTCCACTGCCACCACCATCTCCTCCAGCCACCACCATCATCTCTGACCACCACCATCACCCACCACCATCACCTCCGACCACCTCCACCTCCACCCACAGTCTTCCAGCACCGGAAAAACACTATCACCTCCGATTCACCATATCCACCGAACACCCCACCCTTCCAACCTCCGGCCACCACCATTAAACTGCCATCCACAACTCTAACCGCCTCACCGGAAAAACGTGATACCTAGATATGATGGAAATTTTGAAGTTTTGAGCGGCGGAGAAGGTCACTAGAGGTTGGAGATGACAAGTGGTGGTCTCCTTTGGTGGTTTCAGGGGTAAAGAAGGTCGTCGGAATAAGTTGCAGGTCACCGGAGTTGCATAGATGGTGGAAATTTTAAACTTTTGAGAAGCGGAGAAGATTATAGGAGGTCGGAGATGATTGGTGGTGGTCTCGTTTGGTGGTTTTAGGGGTAAAACGGGTCGTCGGAATAAGTTACAGGTCACCGGAGTTGGGTAGGTGATGGAGGTGGTCGCAGGTGATAGTGGTTTCCGGTGGCAGATGATGGAGGTGGAGGTCGGAGATGATGGTGGTGACTGGAGGAGATGGTGGTGGCAGTGGAGGAGATGGAGGTGGTCGGAGATGATGGTGGTGACTAGAGGAGATGATGGTGGTGACTGGAGGATTATTACCGGCCAATTAGTGAAACTTGGGATTATTGGTGGCCAAAATATTTCAAGTTTTAAACACGTCAGCTGCCACGTCACTTGCCACGTCACTTTTAACTAACACAGTTAGACAAGGATCATTGGTGGCCAAAATCATACAAGTTGGGATTGTTACAGGGAATTTTTGAAGTTGAGATTATTAGTGGCCAACGGGTGAAACTTTGGATTATTAAAATCCAATACCCCTATGAACAATATTGTTAAGCAGTCAAGGTACTTATTCTTCAATCTTGGAAATTTCCACCTCTATACATGATTTTTGTCAATAGGAATGACTAGTGACTGATTTTGAAAGTAGGACTTTTGGCTGGTGAAGTGACTAGTGACATTGTTTTGTAGAACCATGTTTTTTTTATTTTTTTTACTTTTAATCAAAAAAAAAAACTGTAATGAACTTGTATTTCGTAATGATTTAGACTATGAGCTATGCAATAGTATTTAAAATATTGGTAGAAGAAGAAGAAAATAGGAGGGAACTACTAGGTGATTTCTTCATTTACTAGAATATGGTAGACATGAAAGTGTCTCGATTTAAATCCTATCACAATAACCCCACTAATTGAGTAATGATATCCCATAACATCAAAGACTAGACTAGACCGGAGAAGTCAAGGCATAGGCTTTTATAAACTAGCTCTAGACTTTTAAGTGCCTCTTAAAGAGAGGAAGGGGCACTTAAGGGTATGAATTCTAGCCCCGACTAATTAACACCCGTTATGTCAAATTTGGCTAAAACTACCCATTAGCTAGTAAACACTGGCAGCGTCTACGCATGTCATAAACTATTTTTTTTTTCAATTTTAAAAGAGTTAAATGTCTCAACCAATCAAAATCCACCAATACCAAGTTCAACAACCTCCTCAAACAAATTCTTCTCTTGCAACGGTAACCTACTAGCTTAACCAACCCGCCTTGCCTAACCTTGGGGGTGGCGGAGGTGTTCTGGCACTAGTCGAACCCGAATGCCCCTAACCGTGGAGTCCCCCCCCCCCCCCCACCCACCCACCCACCCACCAATTGATATTAATAACTCTTTTTTGAAGAGCAAAGCTTGCTTCTACCCTATATTACACGTCAATTTTATTAGATAGATACTAATAACTTTTTTTTCTTGAACGGCAAAGTTTGCTCCTACCGTATATTACACCAAATAATTAAATAACTCCTCTTGCCAAAATTTGAATCTGAGACCTCCTCTTTAAGAGAATATATATGGGCTAGCCCCACATCAGCAAAAACCAATAACTAGTAGGGGGGGGGGGGGGGGGGGGGGTAGTTGCACGGACCTCCCATCCGCCGGAGTATTGCAACTCCGCAAGCTAGCTTAGCCCCATAGCTGCCTGGCGGTGATTACCCACGGTGAAGAGCCCCAACACCCCATAAGGGCATTGCCGGGAATCGAACCGGTGACCTCAAGTAGAGGCCTGGGTGAGGCTGGCCAACTGGGCTACCCCAGAAGGTTAATAACTAGTAAGGTACTTATTCTTCACTCTAGTAAAAATTCTTCCTCTATAATTATTTTTTGTCAATAGTAATGACTAGACTGATTCTGAGAGTAGGACTTTTGGCTTGGAAGAAACAAAGGCATGGTAGATTTCTTTTCCATTTTTTTTTTCTTTTTATTCTTCTTTTTTTAGAGTTATATAAGCACAAAATATTACCAGAGAGTTTGCATGAGGATGACTGGATGAGAGCATCCGGTGTTTTTTTTAAAGGTCAGAAAATTAAGTTCTAGTGTTCAACAAATTTGTTGGCTCAGACGGTTCAAACAATAGAATCAAACAATCACGAACACGATATATTGAGGTTACATAGATGTCAACTATACACTTCACTAGATATTGCAAATTCTGACCACAATCCACCCAAAACCCCACTGTACCACAAGCTTGATTCAGTGCCCATTTGCCTCTATGCTATTTCTATGAAGCTACTCGTTGCCATAACATAGAAGATTTTTTTTTTTACATAAATGGGAACCACTAAGCAGGCTATGTGTACCTCAAAAAGAAAGACTGAAAGAGTCATGATGTTTCTATGTTACTGTGTTCACTAGAATTTACATGTAATTTCGAGCACAAGCTTAATTATGTGTCTAGAAGTATTAGGCATGGTTGTAAAACAAGGTCTCCAAGGCCGAGTACTCCCCGAGTAATCGCTACAAGGTTGGTTGCCGATGCAACTTTCTTCAACTCCGCCTAATTACTCGGAATTGATGAAACGCGGTCAACATCGGCCAAAATCGGATCTTGTATGTCAACTCGGGCCGAGTTTGACTTAAAATAAACTAAAACATAATTTCTATGCCTATCATATTAAAGAAATGAATATTAATTTCATGTATTTTGTTATAGATATTGGTAAATTTATATTATTTGACGCATATTTAATTTCCGAAAACTAATTTTTTTTTTTATAATTTGACATGTCTGAGTACTCCCCGTGTACTCTCCGCCTAAACCGAGTACTCTCAACTCCCCGGTCGACCGACTAGGGAGCGCCTAACGACTTTTGCAATCATGGTATTAGGTAATGTATAGAGTAGAATCTTAACATGGCATTTGTGAAAGATAATAATTAAGTTGCGATATTGAAAAAGATGTCATTTATATAGTTGAAAGAAAAAAATATAAAAGGTAGGGTGATGTCAAAGTGGTATCAAAGACATCCAATTTATAAAGTAGAAGAGAAATTTGTATGATTCTAAGCATCAAAACTAGTATCATGTTGAGACTAGTTCATTTTTTAATAAAAGTAAATTGTGATGTGGAAGTGTTTAGGCAGAAAGATTAGTGTATTACTAAGTGAGAATGTGATAACTCTTGAAAGATTATGTAGGGGGAATCAGACGCTTACCATCGGTGCGACACCCCCCTTAAAGTTAGTGTGTTAGTTAAATGAAGCTTTTGGTCGGGTTTGTATCAGTTTGGTCCGTGTTTATGTACTCTTTTAAGTTTTTTATATTTTTAAAGGTACCAGACGCAGATTGATTCAAATGTTGATCATGAATCTTTGGGTACCCACAAAGGGATATACGTTGGTAGTGGAATAATAAAGTTTTTACTTCACTAAACATAGGAACTTCAATACATACAAGTGTTAAAAATAAACGTATTCAGCATAATCTTCACGTAAGCGATTGCGTGAGAAACATAGGTCAGCATATTGGAGAGTTAAATACAAAAGGAGGAGGAGGAGGAGGAGGAGATATGCCATAAGTTATAAGTAGTGAAACCCATACAGAAGTAGAGTAGTTATAAGTAGTGAAACCCATACAGAAGTAGAGTAAAAGTCAAGAGTAGAAAGAAAGAGATAACATTTGAAATACTAATAAGTTTTACGACCCAACCCAAACGAGTGCAGGGGTTTAGAGGGTGGCCGTCCAGCAGGATCTCCTCCTAATCCTATCACTTCAACTTCAACGTTGCAGCCTGTAAATTGTCACCATAAATATAGTTACATACTAATGATCATGAGAAAGACCGAGTCTTGGGACCTATGGCATTGATTTAACAAAATAATATAAAAGGTAAAAAGAATTTTACCGTTTGCGACCGAGTCTTGGGACGGCGGTCCGCATCAGCACGGAGCCTCTTAACGCGTTCACGAGCCCATTTGGGTACTTGTACAACCGGACCACCTCCCCCATTCAATGGTCCGTCCCAGGTTATGACGGTCTCAACAGCTGATAAACGAATTATTATTATTATTAACTAAGTTAATAATAATGACACATTATAATAATATCACGTAAATTATAAAAAGCCAAGAACCCCATGAAACTTAATTGTTACCATGGGCATGACCATATTCAGATTCATAGTCTGACAGATTCATATAGTAGGGGCTCCCTGGAGCTTCTTCTCCTTCTACTTGTGCGTCGTAATTTGCTATAAAAACAAAAGTTGTTAAACAGAAGCATGATAAAATGTATATTAGTAGCATTTTACAAGCAAACACGAGTTTGGTTAACTACGGCGGTATGCTGATACAACGCCTGGTTTCTGAAACCAGAAGAGATGACCTTCTTCCTCTATATCGAGCTCTTCATCTTCAGTAGCCACTGTAGATAAGAAAGAATCATCCTTTTTTTGTCAAGTTTCCTTAATTATTAGGCAATTGTATAGTATTATCGACATAAATGATACTAGTATGTATGTATTCATGTCCCAAACAAAAACAAAAACAAAAACAAAAACAAAACCAGAAGAGATGACCTTCTTCCTCTATATAGAACTCTTCCTCTTCAGTAGTCACTGTAGATAAGAAAGAATCATCCTTTTTTTGTCAACTTGTATAGTATTATCGACATAAATGATACTAGTATGTATGTATGTATGTATGTATGTATTCATGTCCCAAACAAAAACAAAACCAGAAGAGATGACCTTCTTCCTCTATATCGAGCTCTTCCTCTTCAGTAGTCACTGTAGATAAGAAAGAATCATCCTTTTTTTGTCAAGTTTCCTTAATTATTAGGCAATTGTATAGTATTATCGACATAACTGATACTAGTATGTATTCATGTCCCAAACAAAAACACTTACTATAAGAGTGATCAGTAGATGGATTCCCAACACGAGGGCGCTTCCCTTTGACTTGAGCTTTTCTACCTTTACCTGTACATATAACTACATAGGTATTAATTAACATTAACATAACAAGCTGAAACAAACAAAAACACTTTATACAAGATTACAAGAGTGATGAATTAGCATCCCCATACATGACTTGCATTTATCACAGTACATATACTGTATGTGCAATTCTATTACGCTTGGTTTTAACAAAATCACACCTTTGTTTAGATTAGTACACAAAAGAAGAAAACAGGTGTTATTACTCCAAGGCGCTTTGTTTAGATTATACGTTTTAATGTAGAATGTACTTGATATTCTTGATTTAATTCAATAATTAAATACCAAGTAACCGCGAAAAACTGTTTGGATTATGATCGCAGCTACTTCCTCCCGTGATTTTCCTGCATACTGGGTCATGACCGCTGCCACTGCAGTCGATTCAGCAACGGTGATATTAACACTGGCGGTCTGTGGCGGCTCAGGTTGCACCTCACGCGGTCTCGTCCCTTGATGTGCTTGCTACATGTTCTATCCAACCCATTGATATGATTTCGACGCGTACCGTTTCGATGCGAACTAGTTTTATATGAACCAAACATCACAAATCCTCAACCATGAAATTCGTCTAAATTTCATAACAGAAACAAAACTCTAAATTTTGACCTAAGAAGTCTAATCGATTCAATTATAAGCCGATAATCACTCCTAAATGTCAAAATTTTCATATCGTACATAAGATCTAACGAATACGTATCGTTATTAACAATTCTGAATGCAAATAATTGAAAAATCGATTAAATTAACGATAAAACAGAAGAAAAACGAATACGAAAGAGTGATTGCCGATTCAATTCAACTAAAACAAATCATCATGTTCCTCTTATCGTATCGTAAAATTGCGTACCTTCTTCCATCTCTCTGAAATCCCGATTAATTATCTCGTCGTTTTAGGGTTCTTCGTAGCGGGAAAATTTCATATCTTTTTATACCCGTTAACTTTCACTTTGCCCCCCTCTCACTTTCAACCGTTCACTTTTATTATTTTATTTAGAGTTAAATGTCATTTTAGTCCCTGTGATCTAGGTAATTTTGTCATTTTAGTCCAAAGATTTCATTTTTCGCCAGCGGGTCCAAAAATGTTTTACCGTTGCCATTTTAGTTCACTGGGGTAACTTCATTCATTTTTTCTGTTAACAAGAAGGGCAATTCGGTCATTTTATATGTAGAGGGAATCAGATGCTTACCATCAGTGCGACACCCCCTTAAAGTTAGTGTGTTGGTTAAATGAAGCTTTTGGTCGGGCTTGTATCACTTTGGCCCGTGTTTATGTACTCTTTGAACTTTTTTATATTTTTAAATGTACCAGACGCAGATTGATTCAAATGTTGATCATGAATCTTTGGGTACCCTGGAAGTGATATACGTTGGTAGCAGAATAATAAAGCTTTTATTTCACTAAACATAGGAACTTCAATACATATGAGTGTTAAAAATAGGGTTATTGGATTTTATCACCCTTAACTATTGGTCATTGGTCGTTGCCACCCCCAATTATCACTTTGACGTCCGCCAACCCCAACTTAACATTGAGTGTGTTCTGTCACCAGATCACTAACTTTTGATCATGTTACTATACTTTTGGGGGTGTCCTAAGATCCCTAAAACCTTCTCAAGATCCCTATGACACCCTAAAAAGTGTAGTAACATGATCAAAAGTTAGTGATCAGTTAACGGCGTGGTGACATAACACACTAAGTGTTAAGTTGGAGGTGACGGGCGTCAAAATGATAGTTGGGGGTGATAAAATCTAATAACCCTTAAAAATAAAAGTATAGAGGTTACGTGAGAAACACATTCGAAAACATATTGGGGAGTTAAAAAATATAGATACAACTTTAGCGTGTTGATGCTTTTGAAATCTAAGGTAAAATAGGACTATAGAAATTAAAAATTCAAAGAGTAGGTCACGATGAGTATGAGATAAAAATTAAAAAAAAAAATTAAAAATCAGAAAAATTAAAAAAATCAAAAAAATTCAAAAAAAAATAAGATGAGCGTATCCATCAAAGAGATAATAAGGTCTCTTATTTGTTCGTTAAAAAAGTAAGTGTGTTCGTGAACGTAAACAAATTAACATAAATGAACAAACATAACCGAGCAATAACCAATTAAAAAGTAAACATGAGCATCAATTTGTGGGGCTTGAAAAGAATGATGAAACTAGACTGAATTGTAGCGGCTCATATTTTAATTTCCTAAAACTAGACTAAAATGTAATGTTTCTAAAAAAATTTAAATGAATATATAAATGATCCAAAACAAAACAAGCATAAACGAGCGTAAACGAACGTACGTAAACAGACGTTCACAACCGTGACATGTGTTTGTTTATGTAATATGTATGTTCATTTAACTATATACACACAAAAAAATATGTGCTCTAAATGAACCTTCAGCCGAACGTGCACAAACAGTTCACTAAACGATCTGATCGTTTACAAGCCTATAAAATAATGACTAACGAGTAGAATTCAACAAATCACACTCATAGATCGTGTTCATCTGTTAGGTTTTCCAAATCCAAAGTTATCCTAAAACTGAACAATCAAATAACTTTTTAATTTCAATTTTCAAAACAGATCTTTCCAAATCGATCTCGATATTAGATCGGTCAATTTACAAATTGAACGCATCGAAATGATTGGATTAACTTACAGGAGAAAACTAGGGCAGCTGCGGCACCGAGAAAGCCAAAGAACGGAGCTGTCTCATCGCCGGAGAATGTTGAAGACCCCTATCGACGTATGAGACAAACTAGGGCTAGTTAAAAACCCATCCTGGCCCATCTTAAAATTTAAATTGATATTTTAAAACCCATCCTAACCCATCTTGACTAAATCCCCAACCCATTCTGTCTTATTTTCTTTTTTAAAGAGGCCCAAAATAACCCAAAATATCATGGTTGGGTTTTTGTTGCCACCCCTAAGTCTTATGGTTATTTGTTTTACTTTGGATTGCCATATGACTATGAATTACGCATCCTAGGACAAATAGCTTCTTCTTGGGGGTGTTTGCTGTCATGCTATCATACAAACAAACTTGTCATCCTTGTATGTTTTTGATGGAAACTTTAAGAGACTATAGAACTCTCTTAATTTTTTTTATATGGAATGAATACAAAAAGAAAACAATCATCACCACCACAAGAAGAAGAAAGCCAACATGTCGGATGATATGCCATTAGTTAGTAGTGAAATTAAGAAATCCATACAAAAAGTCAAGAGTAGAAAGAAAGAGATAACACACCAAAAGATAACATTTGAAATACTAATAAGTTTTACTTACAAGTTACAAACCCAACCCAACCCAAACGAGTGCAGGGTCCAGCAGGATCCTCCTATCACTTCAACGTTGCAGCCTAAAAATTGTCACCATAAATATAGTTACATACTAATAATAAATGATCATGGAAAGACCAGAACTATGGCATTGATTTAACAAAATAATAAAAAGTATATATACCGTTTGCGACCGAGTCTTGGGAGGGTCCGCACGGAACATCTTAGCGCGTTCACGAGCCTCTTCACAAGCCCACCAGGGTACTTTTTCAACCACACGACCTCGCTCATCCATTGGTCCCTCCCAGTGATAGACGGTCTTAACAGCTGATAAACGAATTATTAACCAAGTTAATGACACAAAATAATAATAATATCACGTAAATTAAAAGCCAAGAACAAAAAACTTAATTGTTACCATGGGCATGACCATATTCAGATTCATAGTCTGAGAGATTCATAAAGTAGGGGCTCCCTGGAGGTTCTTCTTCTCCTTCTTCGGGGCCATAAAATGTGTATATATAGGGTTGTAAACGAACCGAACGTTCAGCGAACAGTTCATGAACCGTTCGGCGGGAAGTTCGTTTATGTTCGTTCGATTAGCTTAGCGAACGAACACGAACAAAATTTTTTGTTCGGTTAGCTTAGCGAACGAACACGAACACATGTCTCGTTCGTTCAATTGCGTTCGTGAACGTTCGGTAATATGTTCGGTTACGTTCGTTCATGTTCGTTAGTTTACGTTCGTTTGATTATATTAAAAAAATAATAAATAATAAACTTTTTATCTAAATATATTAAAAACTTGAATACCTATTTTTCTAGATAGTTAAAATTTGGATATTCTAAGACATTTTTGGGGGTGGTTATATCTAAGTTAGTTAAACTTGATTTATCGTTTGGTGGTGTAGTGTTTGATTTATCATTTGATGGTTTAATTAACTGCTTATATACAATGTTTCAGGATAACAATGTTTTTATTTTTTATTTTCAAGTTAAATGTCCGTTTGCGTTCGACTTTATTTGCTTGTGTCCGAGACCAGTGTTCACGAACTGTTCGTGAACAACTGAATTTCCTTAACGAACGAACACGAACATAAACTTATGTTCGGTAAGCGTTCGTGAACAGTTCGCGAACATGTTAATTTTCTTAACGAACGAACACGAACAAGGCCTTGTTCGTGTTCGTTCGGTTCGTTTACAGCCCTATGTATATATATAGTCGGTCGGTCAGTCATGATGACCATAATTTTACAAGCAAACAAGTGTTTAATTTATTACCACGGTATGCTGATACAACGCCTGGTTTCTGAAACCAGAAGAGATCAGGATCTATATCGAGCTCTTCCTCTTCAATCACTGTAGAATCATAAGAAAGAATCCTTTTCCTTTGAATGGTTATTAGGCCGCAATTGTATTTTCGACATAAATGATACTAGTATGTATGTATGTATGTATTCATGTCCCAAACAAAAACACTTGCTATAAGAGTGATGAACGTAACCAGTAAATGGATTCCCAACACAAGGGCGCTTTCCTTTGACTTGAGCTTTTCTACCTGTATGTAGATAGATAGGTTTTAACATAACAAGCGGTATTAAACTGAAACAAACAAACACACTTTATACAAGACTAGAAGAGTGATCAGTGAATCTGCAACAAGCTACCAGTAGTTGTTGATGCAGAGACACAAGGACGCTTCTTCCCTTTAGCTTTTCTACCTATATTCATATATGTTGGTAAGATCTTATGAACAAGTATGTATGTATGTATCACGATGCTCAAACTTCATTATTATTATATCTATACTATATTATAATACATGAGGGAAGGATTCCCAAAAGTTAAGAACTTCTTCCCCCATTATTTATAAATAAACCCCTAGAATGAGGGTAAAGTGGTCTTTTAAACCATAATTATTTTTTAGTCCCTCAATCTATTACATTTAAATCCTTGACATTTAACATAATTATGGGTAATTAGTTACACTTCCCCCCTCTTTAATTCTTTAATGTATTCCTGCGATATCTTACAACCCGTAATGTTTTAAAAAAATCCGAAGGTACCATGACGATCGGCACATTTTTTTAAACGTTTCGATAGTTGTCTTTTTTAGTTTCGCCGTGCGTTCATAAAGTACAAATAGCCGATGCGTAAATGTACAATTGATTAAAGCCAACATTTGTTTTTTACCCAAGCCAACTTTGACCATTACCTAGCTACCGTGCATTAACATTTGTTTTTTACCCAAGTTTTTTGTTTTGAACGGAATTAATAAACTAAAATATTCCCTAATTTTACTTGTACAGAGTCAGTTTGTTGTGGCATGTTTAATATATAGTATAGATAAAACTCACAACAAACTCCCTATTAAACATGCCACAACAAACTAAACAGGATATGTGCATCTTATTTTAAAAACTTAAAACTCACAACAAACTTCCTAAATAAATGGATGACCAATCTAAAACTAAACCCTAATGGACTACTATAAATACATAGCAAACACTCACAATTCTACATTTCTATTGCTAAACAGATTTAAAATATGGAGCCAGTTCTGAATTCACTTGATGCGAAAAAACAAGCATGCGATATTGAAAAATCTAAGGTCGGTTCTATGATAAGTTTTGTTATATCACAATAATGAATAATTGTTTTCTTTTATATACTTTTATGTGAATACTAATTTATTTGATTTTTCAGATTCAGCACACCAATTTAAACACCCCAGTTGTCGAACAAGCTTTTGTTAGTTTTTAAGTAATATTTTCGCTTATAATCTTTCATATTAACAAGTTCGTTATGTTATTATTTGGTGTTTTATTGTAGGATGATGGTGATAATAGTGTTGAAATTATTTCTTATGGTGCAATGTTCAGTCAATACAAGTCTAATCTTCAACGTCAATTTAGTAAAGAGGTAATTTTAAAATTTATTTAATCTTTTTTAAAAATTTTTGTTCAATATTTGTTTTTTTATAAAATTTATTTAATCATTTTTTAACTTTTTTATTAAATTTTTGTTTTTTAAGGATCGGAAGTATGAGAATCAAAAGAAAAGATCTAAGAGACTCTCTGAATGGAAATTGGTCGAGGTTATAAATTTAGATGATTCTGAGGGCGATGAGAAAGAAGATGAATTAGATGATACTGCTGATTCGAGCACAAACAAGAAAAAACGGATCAAAAAAGAAGAGAAATTAGATGAAATATATCAAGTGTTTTTATGTTTTTTTTCATTTTCAGTTGTTTTTGTTTGATCTAGACTATCCCATGAATAATAAATTCTATTTTATATTCGAAGTTTATGTTTTGTGTTATTTTATTGCACTTATAATTTACATCTCGATTCAACTAATATACTTTTGTCATTTGTTTAGTATTTTTTTATTCACAAACGAATCTTTACATATTAAACAGTTTTTCTATACTTTATTTATTATTAATTTTAATAACAAAACAAAACTTTGATATTTAGTAGATAGAAGATAAACTATGTTCCAAAATTTTAGGAATTATTTAATACTAATTTACGATATTAGTAGATAGATAGTAAACTATATCCCAAAATTTTAGGAATTATTTAATACTAATTTACGATATTTATTTAATACTAATTTACGATATTAGTAGATAGATACTAAACTATATCCCAAAAATTTAGGAATTATTTAATACTAATTTACGATATTTAGTAGATAAATAGTAAACTATGTCCCAAAATTTTAGGAATTATAAGTCAACTAATTAGGTCCTCCAAGTTAATTATATGGTATAAGGCATCGATGGCGAAACGTCAGGCTGATAGTGGAAGTTGATCGAACATTGCAAGACATTATAGGTGTTAGGCTCCTACGTGTAACACTTATGACATATATCCACCACAATAATGTTATCATATACAAATAAGAAAACTACCAGCAACGAGTGCCGCAATCCAAAGTGTCGCCCCCACCGCATCGTGCGGGCACCCTACTAGTTTATATAATATAAGAAGATTGTTAATTAATTAACATGTAAATCCAGATATCTTCATCATCATACAAGCCAAGCCAGGAGATACATACATACATCAACCGTACGAATGAATGAATTAACGAAACGAAAGAGTGATTGCCGATTCAATTCAACTAAAACAAATCATCAAACTCTAAAATAGCGTACCTTCTTCCATCTCTCCTCTCTGAAATCCCGATTTATCTCGTTTTAGGATTCCTAAGGAAATTGGGGGATGATTTCATATCTTTTATACCCCTTAAACTTTCACTTTGCCCCCTTCTCTCTTTCAACCGTTCCCTTTTGTTATAAATTCGGTATTGTTTTGCAATTCAACCCTCAATGTTTAACTACAAGCTCACAATATACCTTCATGTTAATTCAAATGAGTTGTCTGTAGGGATGACAATGGGTCGGTTATTAATCGCAGTCCCATACACGTTTACCAAATCCTGGTCCCATACTAAAGTCATGTTAAGATGGACCACAATTTATCAATCAATTGAAATTAGTACCGTTCATAAGTCATATATACTAAATTCAAATATTTAAATGCTGATTCTTTATTATATATACATGTGTTATCACTTTTATTGCTATTGTGTAAAATATTGAGGATGACTTTTGTTTAGATAGAACCTTACATTAATGGATTTCTCCCACACTTGTTTAACTTGTATGAGCTTTAATGTGTCTATCTTGAAAATAAAATCCAAGGGAATGGTTTTCAGGTGACGTTCTTACAGTAGTCTTTTTAGATAATTATACATGAATAACTCTTTTAGCAAGAATATCATGGACACATAAAAAAAGGGAAAGAAAATATGATCAAAAATAAAATGGGCAGGCTACTAAGAAAATATAACTAAATAGTTTAAGACTAAAAGTATCTTGAAAATAATAATATGTAATTACTACTAAGCCCAAACCCAAGTAAAGAGCTCAAACCCCAAAATTCACAACCACTGGCACTAAACCCTAGTTTTCACCTTCTCCACTTTCACTCCAACATCGCTCCATTGTCGAAGAATTGAGCTAGAGGTATTTTGCTCTTATATTTTTTTCACACCATCTTCCCATTTTTATGGAATCTATGTTAAAAATGGAAATAATAATTACATAACTAAGCTGCAAAATAGGAAGTTCACATTCATTTTGGGAGTGGGAAATATTGTAACTAAGTTTTGTATTGTTACACTTCACAACTTGTTTTTTGTTCGAAAATGGTAGATAAAATCATAAAACTAACATGTTATTTCTTGGATTTTGATATTTTAGTGAAATAGTCATTGACCGAACGTAGTGCATACATACATACATTTAAATGTACATGCATTTTTAGTGGAAATCATTAGATATTATTATTTAATGATGCTATTAATTAATTAATTTTTTACTAAGATTGTCTTGTAAGGGTTAAATGTTGTTCATAGAAAATATTATGTAAGGGGTTGAATTTATTTTGTTTGGTAAAACAGTGACCATGAGCATGTAATCAATCCACTGTTGGTTCCATCATATTATTGATTGGTTTGGTTTTGTGAATTGTAAATTACAGGTTCTAATGGCCCGCTTCGGAGACATGCCGGAGGATGTACTACTTCTCATTTTCTTGATGTTGGATTTCATTGAGCTTGTCTCGATCAAAACCATTTGTCGCCGCTTCAGACAATTGGTTTCGAGTCAGAATTTTATAAGAGAATCCAATGAGCAAGGTGCAAGCCACCCCCTGTGGTACTACACCTATTTTTATGGCCGGCGGGCTCTACGTCCACATAGGATCAGCTCTGTGAGGCACAATGATTTCAAGAGAGTCGTGTTCTCCCTCCGTGGCTTGGATGCCGGCCTCCGTCTTGAGTTGATTGGAGAAACATGCCTATCTTCTTCCATGTAGAAAACGGTTTCCTGCTTTACGATCTATGGAGGGGGAGACCTATCCATATTGTCAATCCTTTTAATCAGGAGATGATAAATACTGAAATACGCAACTCCACAAGAGTTATATTGAGGCCAGGAGAGGACGCGCGATACATAGTTTCGTGTGTTCATCATGTGCTTCCACGTCAGTTGCGCCTCCGCTTGTGGTTTTTCAGCAGTAACCTATATCCTCTCAATGCGATCTCGCACCGGATCGCCGATTTGACTGCCGAAGTTTTGGCGCATCCTCTTCGGAGGGTTGTCCCGATGCCTAGAGAAAGATTATATGTAGTCGTGTCAATCGAGGACAGTCACCCGGTGCATTTTATTCAAAGACATGGAGAGGTATTTGGGGAGGCGTTTAGAAGGCACTATGCAGTCTCACTAAGCCAGGTGCTGGAAAACATGAGATATGCATCCGAGTTAGTTCATTCAAGTGACGGTTTCCTAGCCGTGGTGGAGAAGTATGTGGTGATTGGGAATCCTCGCGAAGAAACGATAGCAAGAGTCAAGATATTCGGGATTGCACCGGACTTATTGGGTGGGTACCATTACATTTCTAGGTTGCCTGAAGAACACATCTCGCAAGATTTTATGTGTTTCCGAGATAGTCAGCTCGAGGTGGTGGAAGGAATCCTAAGCTTGACAATGAAGATTCTAGCTTGTAATCACGGTGAGTTTCGCGGTCCCTTTTTATTTAACAATTTTGGGGAAAATTTTGCTTACAAATTTATTGAGTCATAGCTATCCTGAAGAAACTTGAAAGGTGCCAAGGCTTTTCAAGTTAGAATGATCTTGTATCTGATCCGTTCTATACCTCAATGGTTGAAAGTTTTTAAAATTATAATAAATATATATTTATTATAAAAATTATAAATTTTAAAAATATTTTGATTTATGTACAATTGTTTTTAAGTCTTCCATATCATATCAATTGTGTCTCGAAATGTTTGAGATGCTCATTCGATTGCACACTACAAATGAATATGGTTTTGACTGTATGATGAATATTTCTAAAAGAAAATTTGGAGTGTGTTTGTGATTGTCAACATGTTCCTTCAACTATTTGCTACAATGATGACTGGTCATCAGTTGAGCAAGATACTAGAACAAAGCACATGTTTCCTCAAGTTTGCAGAAGATACAGAACTAGGAATCCTCCTCCTACATTTTCTGAATCACTCAAGCTAAAGAGAGTTGGAAAAAGAAGTTTAGCTAATAATGGTTATACAAACATGTTCACAAACAGTGATCATGGAAAATATCATGATGAACAAGTGTAAGAACAAAGAACTTCTTGAAGATTGATAATTAGAAGTTTTTCTTTCTCTTTCTCTCTTTGGCTATTACAAGTGGGTTTTGGAGTGATCCCCAAACTCCAAGGGGTGATTTTGAGGCTAGAGAGCCCCCTGGTGGGTGTGGGAATCATGTGATTCTAGGGGATGAGTTGAAATGGGGAACCCAAGGCCTCTATTTATATTGGTTGTCTAGTACAAGTGCACGACGTGTCCAAACAAACCACCGATCTTGTACTTTTGGCAGATTCGTGTCCCTGGATAGTACCAGCATGGTCGTGCTTATATTTATGCACGGCCGTGTGTGGGCACGTGTCCCAACAGCGTCTTTTATCTTGACAACTTTTTCGGATCTCAAAGCTTCTGAATTTTGTCTTGACATGCCACGAAAGTGCTTACTGTTGACACGGTTGTGCTTGTCCTTCTACAAACAACTTTTTGGAATCTTATACAAAGTTGGAGGCAAGGCTTTTTAGAAGTTAGCACTTGTTGTACTTGGGGAGGCAAGAAGAATAAGATTCTTTTTCCTTATTGCAGGTCGTCTCCTAACAATAATTGTCTTTTCTTCCATTTGTCCGAAACAAGAATTCTTTAGACTTCTTTTGGAATAGGCATGGCATGCCCAGATGAGGCATGGCCACGCATATCAACTTACTCCTGCTTGTTTTCTTCAGGTTGGAAGCATAGTTGTGCTTCAGCACATTTGTTTACTTTTGTTAACCGTCTTGGGTTGACTTTTTGACTTCACGTTAATGACTTGGTTATGCACGCACGACTGTGCCCATAACCTGGCAAGGGCGTGTATATCTGTGTCAGTTGCTGATTTCTTCAGAAGAGATTATTATAACCACATAAAATGTCTATGGATCGTTTTGACCCATTTAAGTTGTATTTTAATTATTATTATAACCACAAAAAAGGTTTATGGGTCGTCTTGACCCATTTAATTTGTATTTTAATATTGTAACCTCATAAAGTGACTACGGGTTATTTTGACCCATTTAAATTGAATTACGATTATTATAACCACATAAAGTGTATACGGGTTGTTTTGACCCATTTAAGTTGTATCTCAATTATTGTAACCTCATAATGTTTGTAATCAGCTGGAGGTGGTGGAAGGAATCCTAAGCTTGACAATGAAGATTCTAGCTTGTAATCACGGTGAGTTTCGCGGTCCCTTTTTATTTAACTGTTTTGGGGAAAATTTTGCCAACAAATTTATTTACAAACTTGTAAATTGTTTACAAGCTAGCTTACAAAAAATCTTGCGGGATGTGTTCTTCAGGCAAACTAGAAATGTAACGGTACCCACCCAATAAGTCCGGTGCAACACCGAATATCTTGACCCTTGCTATCGTTTCTTCGCGAGTATTCTCAATCACCACATATTTCTCCACCACGGCTAGGAAACCGTCACTTGAATGAACTAACTCGGATGCATATCTCATGTTTCCCGGCATCTGGCTTAGTGAGACTGCATAGTGCCTTCAAAACGCCTCCCCAAATACCTCTCCATGTCTTCGAATAAAATGCACCGGGTGACCGTCCTCGATTGACACGACTACATATAATATTTCTCTAGGCTTCGGGACAACCCTCCGAAGAGGATGCGCCAAAACTTCGGCAGTCAAATCGGCGATCCGACGCGAGATCGCATTGAGAGAATATAGGCTACAGCTGAAAAACCGTAAGCAGAGGCGCAACTGCCGACGTGGAAGCACAGGATGAACACACGAAATTGTGTATCACACGTCCTCTCATGGCCTCAATATAACTCTTGTGGAGTTGCGTATTTCAGTATTTATCATCTCCTGATTAAAAGGATTGACAATATGGATAGGTCTCCCCCTCCATAGATCGTAAAGTAGGAAACCGTTTTCTACATGGAAGAAGACGAACATGTTTCTCCAAACACCAATCAACTCGAGACGGAGGCCGGCATCCAAGCCACGGAGGGAGAACACGACTCTTTTGAAATCATTGTGCCTCACAGCGCTGATCCTATGTGGACGTAGAGCCCGCCGGCAATAAAAATAGGTGTAGTACCACAGGGGGTGGCTTGCACCTTGCTCATTGGATTCTTTTATAGAATTCTGACTTGAAACCAATTATCTGAAACGGCGACAAGTGGTTTTGACCGAGAGAAGCTCAATGAAATCCAACATCAAGAAAATGAGAAGTATTACATCCTCCGGCATGTCTCCGAAGCGGGCCATTAGAACCTGTAATTTACAGTTCACAAAACCAAACCAAACCAAACAATAATATGATGGAACCAACAGTGGATTGATTACATGCTCATGGTCACTGTTTTACCAAACAAAAAAAAATTCAACCTCTTACATAATATTTTCTATGAACAGCATTTAACCCTTACAAGACAATCTTAGTAAAAAAAATAATTAATTAATAGCATCATTAAATAATAATAATAATAATAATAATAATAATATCTAATGATTTCAACTAAAAATGCATGTACATTTAAATGTATGTATGTATGCACTACGTTCGGTCAATGACTATTTCACTAAAATATCAAAATCCAAGAAATAACATGTTATTTTTATGATTTTATCTACCATTTTCGAACACAAAACAAGTTGCGAAGTGTAACAAAACAAAACTTAGTTACAATATTTCTCACTCCCAAAATGAATGTGAACTTCCTATTTTGCAGCTAACTTTTTAATTATTATTTCCATTTTTAACATAGATTCCATAAAAATGGGAAGATAGTGTGAAAAAAATATAAGAGCAAAATACCTCCGGCTCAATTCTTCGACAATGGCGCGATGTTTGAGTGAAAAGTGGAGTGCCAAGTGGAGATGGTGAAAACTAGGGTTTAGTGCCAGTAGTTGTGAATTTTGGGGTTTGGGCTCTTTACCTGGGTTTGGGCTTAGTAGTAATTACATATTATTATTTTCAAGATACTTTTAGTCTTAAACTATTTAGTTATATTTTCTTAGTAGTCTGCCCATTTTATTTTTGATCATATTTTCTTGCCCTTTTTTTATGTGTCCATAATATTCTTGCTAAAAGAGTTATTCATGTATTATCTAAAAAGACTACTGTAAGAACGTCACCTAAAAACCATTCCCTTGGATTTATTTTTCAAGATAGACACATTAAAGCTCATACAAGTTAAACAAGTGTGGGAGAAATCCATTAATGTAAGGTTCTATCTAAACAAAAGTCATCCTCAATATTTTACACAATAGCAATAAAAGTGGTAACACATGTATATATAATAAATAATAAAGAATTAGCATTTAAATATTTGACTTTAGTATATATGACTTATGAACGGTGCTAATTGCAATTGATTGATAAATTATGGTCCATCTTAACATGACTTTAGTATGGGACCAGGATTTGGTAAACGGGTATGGGACTGCGATTAATAACCGACCCATTGTCATCCCTACGGGCAACTCATTTGACTTAGCATGAAGGTATATTGTGAGCTTGTTGTTAAACAATGAAGGTTGAATTGCAAAACAATACTGAATTTATATATTTAGAATTAGTATTCAATTGTCTTCTCGACTATTATAAGTTGTCCTTATCTTCTACCTGTATATAGATAGGTATTAACATAACAAGCTGTATTAAACTGAAACAAACAAAAACACTTTATACAAGATTAGAAGAGTGATGAATTAGTTACCAGTAGTTGTTGATGCAGAGACACAAGGACGCTTCTTCCCTTGAGCTTTTCTACCTCTATATATATATATCGGTAAGATCTTATGAACAAGTATGTATGTATGTATCACATGCTCAAACTTCATTATTATTATATTTATATAATATAAGAGGATTGTTAATTAATTAACATATAAATCCAGATATCTTCATCATCATACAAGCCAAGCCAAGAGATACATACATACATCAACCGAACGAATGAATGGATTAACGAAACGAAAGAGTGATTGCCAATTCAGTTCAACTAAAACAAATCATCAAACTCTAAAATTGCGTACCTTCTTCCATCTCTCTTCTCTGAAATCCCGATTTATCTCGTTTTAGGGTTCCTAAGGAAATTGGGGGATGATTTCATATCTTTTATTATAAAAGAAAAATAATGTTCAATCAGTAACTATATCCAAAAAAACAATTTAAGAAACAAATCTAAATAAATGATGTTTAATCAGTAACTATTGAATCAATCATATAACGCTTAGTATAACACATATTCACTTCTTATCGAACGTAATTGACGCACATATTCACTTCTTATCGAACAACAAAACCTATATCTAAGCAGAATATGTAAATCAACCAGAAACATACGCAAATTGTTCAATAACAATAACATTGCAGCAATACATTTGTGTTTCTGTTCAATAACAAATTGTTTCAGTTTCTGTTTCTTACTTCATGGCATCTTAAATGAAATACCTAATCTAAGCAGAATATGTAAATCAAACGGAAACATAAGCAGAATATAATTGTAATATGTGTTTCTGTTTCTGAGCATCTTAAATGAAATACCTGATCTGTGTTTCTAATCTGCAGTGAAGGGTTGAAAGCGGCCGGCGATGAACGACTTGAAAGCGGCGCCTGACGTGACTGTGAAGGGTTGAGACTTGAGCGATGAAGGTCGAAGGGTTGAGCGCCGGCGACTGAAGTGACTGTGAAGGGTACAGACTTGAGCGGCGGCCGGCGATTTAGGGTTTGATGAGCGAGCGTGAAGTCCGTGAAAGTGTCATGTGAAATTGATTTCAAAATTTTGGGTGGATAGTTAATAGTATATTTTTTTAATTTAAAACTATTAACATGTCATTAACGGGTCTTAACAGGTTAACGGGTTTTAACCTCTTAAGACTCGAAATTTAAACAGGTCTTATCGTGTCGACCTGTTTAGACACGAAACCTGTTAAGGTCAAACACAAAACATGTTAACTTCATGTAGGTTCGTGTCGTGTTCGTGTCAGAATTGTCAGCCCTACTTTTATAGCCCTTAACTTTCACGTTGCCCCCCTCTCTTTCAACCGTTCACTTTTATTATATTTTATTTATTTATTTATATGTTATCTTCAAATCTTACTATTTATCTTCTATAGATATTTCTATCTATCTTAACAAAGTCGGTGGATTTACTCCACCGACCTCACACTTTTCACAATAAGACAAAAAAACCTCAAATACTTTGAAATGACAATTTTAACCTTATTGCAGTTGTGTATTGATCTGTCTTTTGTTATGGTGATGGTAATGTGTGCTCGCATTCCATTCATGCTAATATTACAGGCCACATGTTATATAATTAGTTTGTTAAAAACTTGCTTCACACAACCGATTGTACGAACCTTTAATACATAACCAATGAACTTATGATCGTGAACAAATCATTCAAGTTTCTAAACACAAACATTTTTATTCATAATATTAACACATAATCATTAATCCGCCTCTTTCTCCGGACGCATACATGCTTCAACATGAGATCATGACACTCCATATATCTCCTCCCCTATGATCGATCATATTTTTTTGCTTACGGTATGGTAAGACCTGTGAAACCCGAAATCAAAAGTTAAACACAATTACAAAATAAACACATATAATTCGAGCAGTTGAATCTGTATTTAACATGTCATAAAAGAGAATGTTAGAGATATACTTCCACATTTGAAGTGACGAGGGAGTCTGCGTCCACAACCTTCGATAAGTTTAATGCAACGATTTACGTCAATGATAGCCGCCAACTTAGGGGTGAGGACAGAACATATGCACTTAATATGGCTAACTCGTCTATCTTAATCAGAAAAGAAAAGTCGGTGTTATTTCCATTTTGTTCCCCTTCATGTACTTGCCTTTTATGTTTTGACCCTAGTCTTTTCTTTGTTTATTTGTTTGGTCCCTGCTACATTAAATGGTCCACGCATTCTTATTATGCGGTGTGCTTTCACACCCCAGGAAGAATAAAATCACTTTGGATTATAAACTTAAAACCCTATGCTCTAAGAGGAAGAAATACAAAAACATATTGTTGATCTAACTATGGAATGTAACTATCGTATGTTAAACCATTGGCCCATTGCTCACACGGTGGTGCTTCTTAAAGACCGTAAATAAGGCTGTTCTGGCGATTGTGGTCTTCGCTTTTGACGAAGATGAAGCAAGGGACGAGAGAGCGATTGCGGCGGTGGTGGGAAGGAGAGAGAGAGACTCGGTATTGACCACGACGAATTTGATGTTCAAATTCAACGACGAAAGGGAAGGGAAGGCATACAATGAACAAATTCCACATCCTAGAGGTAGTCATATTCTAACAACAACGAAGATATGTGTAAATGTACCTCTACTTCTCCGGCAAAAGGGAAGGCATACAACGACGAATTAGATGTTTGAATTCAATGAGTTTGACATCCGGAACAATGCGACGTCGCATGAGTTTTATAAAACCGTAGCAGTTTATTGAATCGGCCATTTTGGGTGTTGGTTGATGTTCTAGACTGAGGGAGAACCTTAATGTTTTTTGCCTTGGATTTTAGTCTCAGTCCGATTGAATATTGATGGTGGTCTTTTCACTTTTAATTATTTCAGGGGAACGCCATCGATGGGTTGGTCATTATAAAATATGCAAAACACCTAAATAGTGGGTTTGGCATAATGGCAGTTAAAGTCGTTTTGTTGGACATTAGAAAAACAAATAACTTATGTTACATTTGTTACCCTTGATTTTTCTTAAAATAGATTGGAAAACAAGGAGTCCTGCAATTGATTATCAAATTATTTAAACAAACACTCAAAATAAACTGTACCAATAAAGAGATATAACTAGAGTAATATTAATTTAGATATGTAAACTACATATCAAGTTTAAACAACTTTAGACAACCAAAATACTTGCGTTTTCAGTTAGTCTACGCTAAATATATTTCGACGTAAATTTTGTTTCGAGATAGCGTACGTTTTGACTCATCGTGCGTCGCCGCCGCAACGTGCGGCGGCTAAAATCCTAGTTATTAAATAAAGAGCAAATTACTATTACTTTTTGAGTACTTGTGTTTTAGTTGTTTTAACCATTTGAGTCTAAAATCAAAATGTTTAACGCCCTGAGTCCCTATACGTTTTTTTATAACCTTTTGCGTCCAAATTTTAACCTTTTTTAGTCCAATTTTCCAATTTTTTAACAAAATTGGACTCAAAACGTTATAAAATAAATTGATAGGGACTCAGGGCGTTAAAGTTTTTTATTTTGGACTCAAGTGGTTAAAACCACTAAAACTCAGGGACTCAATAAGTAATTTACTCATAAATAAATAAATATTTTAGTAATAATGATCTTTAAAAAGTAAATACATGCCACAACTAGACCTGGCAAACGGGTCGGGTCATGGGTTAAAACGGGTTCGGGTCAAAACAGGTCAATTATAAAAAAGGGTTGTTTTGGTTCGGGTCGAAACGGGTCCGGGTCAGAACGGGTTTCGGATCGGGTCTTTTTTTTTTTTTTGACTAATATGCTTGGAGTCATACTTGGAGCAAAAAGAAATATATAATATCTAAAAAAAAACATTAAAAAGTGACAAACACGGAAATTGGAATCATAAAAAATTAAATTATCAAAACTTATTAAAACTCAGATTTTTAAATCAAAAACTTTAACAGCCTTTGCTTGTCTAGCTGTGTATATGTAAAGTAAACCATAGTTAAATAAAACATCAACAGTTTAAACATTAAGATTAACTCAAATGAAACAGAACTACCAAACTAACTACACTAAAACATCACAGCCTACTGTTGTGTCTGCGAGTTTTGCATCAAAACAACTAAAATTATCCGAAATAACATGAAAGGATGTAAACATTAAAATATGTTAATCTGAACATTAAAATTAGAAAAACATGTAATATATATAGGGAAATTATCCTGTAATAATTCCACCTAGACTTTATTGGCCACTAATAATCCCACCTCAGAATATTCCCCACACCAGTCCCACCTTTCATCTATTTTTCTTACAATGGTCCCCGTTAAAAAAAAACTTAATGGAGTTAAGCATTTTCCAAATCACAAACAGATTTTTTAAGGCTTTTGATTAGAACGACGATACGAGTCAATTGATGTAAAACTTGTCTCGAAACGTGCTCCAAACAATAAAATCGGCGCTTCAATTCGGGTGTTTAAATTTCCAATTAACCAAAATCAAGTCATTTGGAGCACCATTTCGAAGTAAGTTTTACATCAATGGACTCGTATCATCGTTCTGATCAAACGCCCTAAAAAATCTCTTTGTAATTTGGAAAAAAGGTTAACTCCGTTAAGTTATTTTAACGGAGTACCATTGTAGGAAAAAAAGGTGAAATGTGAGACTAGTGGGGGGAATCGTCTGAGGTGTGATTATTAATGGCCAAATAAGATCTAGGTGGGATTATTACAGACCAATTCCCCATATATATATATATCAACAGATTGTAAAAAAGATCAAGAAGTGAAGAAAGTCCAGTTAATGACTTAAACAATACCCTTTCTAATTCCTACAACAAATCAAAATAATATGCTAAAAACAACAGAAAATCAGAATATTCTGCAAATATTTGCTATTTTGACTTATGTAGTTAGTCAAACATGTAAGCATAATCATCAACAGATGCAAAAAGATCAATCAATCTTGACATCCCAGTGAAGATTGAAGAACACCCAATACATCATTATAATAATAACACTAGAAAATCAAATTCTTTTGTAAATATTATCTTAACTCATCTAATTCATGAAAACAAAACAAAAACAATTTTGATGATACCTTCACCAGAAAAATCGAAGATGTCGTCGCTGAAGTGATGATGTTCAGTCGACGGCGGAGACGGTGGGGGTTTGTGGCGGCGGAGACGCCGCGTCGTTGATGGCTGATGAGTGATGAATTGTAGTTGTTTTTTTAATTAACCCATTTCAACCCTTTGACTTAAATTACTTTACCCAAATCCACCTATAGCATCTTATAAATAACCCAAAATGACCCATATCAAAGACTTTGGGTCAAGATTGCCCCCTCTACACAACATCATTTAAATTTAAACCAAATGAATAACAAAAAAAACGCGATCCTATTAGAAAGCATGTTCCTCGTTAGTTATTACACATGTACAAAAGGTGAGTGTACGCAAACGTAGAAACAAGTCACTTATTGCTTCTTGCTTACATGAACCGTTTGGAATTCGGGCAACTAATATGTTTTTGAGTCTTTATTACGCTATTCCGTTTTCCATTGATGTTATATATGTTGTGAATCAGTGGTTCAAAATAGCGGAAGCGGTTTATATATAAAACTCATTAAGTCTGATTTTATATATAAAAACTCATAGTTAAATTTATTAACCCGGTTAATAAATATTCCCAATCAGGATCAAGATTACACACGTATAAACAAATAAATAAACAACCATAGAGAGTTTAGTAATCAACCTTTGACGACTACACCGGGATTGTAACACGCGGGTTACAACGAATCCTCGCTAGTAGGAAGTTCACGCAACCAAGCACTTGATACCCAAAGATTGAACCGGTTAATAACTTGGTTTCCTTTGAGTGATTGCCTTTGACGAGGTGGTCGGCTGATGTGAATTACTCTAGCCAAAATATCAAGAAGGTTAGGTATGGTTTTTCATTCCACTCTTCTTGTAACACCTCGAAAATTCATGTCCAATAATGTTTTGACACGTGTCATAAGCTTTGAACGTGTGAAAGAATACTCTAGAGGGACTAAAATTGACAAATAAAGAAGTTATGTGAATATAAGGGTTCAAAATGTCAACAATGGATAAATATACTTTTCAGTAACCCTACATGATGCTCATACCTTCAAACGAATAAATCATGGATCATACGAAGCTAAATATGAAAGGAAGTGAGAGATTACAAACTACAGGGGTTAAATATGTCAACATGTTTAAAGTATACCTCTGAGTGACCTTTTAGCAAACCCGAAGCTTTGTAATGGTAAATTATGCTCACTAGAATGCACGATAAAAATTTCATAAAGTTTTGTTATCGTATGAGAAAGTTATGATAGAATTCGTATATGAAGGGTTAAAAGCGTCAACGTCGAAATTTAAGACTTTTCGTTGATCGTATGATTAACCGGGGACCCAACAAAGTTAGTTTATGACTTGGAGTCCTTAAAAGTCAAGTTTGGGGGTTACAAGTGCAAGAAACCATGTTAAAAATCAAGTTTGGAAGTTCAGGGGCCAAATGTGTCATTTTTGGAAAGTTCTGTTTTGCTGACCAGGTCCTTACGGACCGTAAGGCTGGACCATTACGGTCCGTAAGCAGTGCCCAGATGCAGAAACTCGTTTAAATGCCTGTTCAGCCCATGTAAGCGACTTGTATTGCCCTTTAACCCTTCCAAGAGCCGCCTAAACTATTTCTTAGGCCTTATGGACACTTGTTAATCATCAAGGATCATGTATAGCATGATTTGTCATGATCTAAATGGATCAAATTCACTATAAAAGGCCCTTGATGTTGCAACTTTGTGATCACTCATTCCATCTGCATTTGTGGGACTCTCTGGAGCTTATGATCAGTCTCTAGTCATCCCTAATCGTGCATTAGGCTTTTGTAAGTATGCTTAACCTTTCTTAGTTGAGTTTTTACTTAGTTTTAGCTTAAAAGTCAAACCATCGTAATTAACGGTTGACTTAGCGATTAATCATTAATGGTCCAGTGATTAGTCAAATTGAAGGTAGTTATAAGTTGGTAATTATGTGGGCAATAAACCCTTAAAAGGGCACCCTCAGATTCCCACTCTAACTAGATCAAATGTCAAAGTTGTTTAGAAAAAGTCAACAGAAGCTTAATTTGCAAATTAACATGTAATTAGCAATATAGAAGGCATGTAACCTATTTTATCACTCATATAACTTGTTAATAAGTATAAGAACTAGTCTAAGCTTGTTTGATCCGACAATTTTCTGTTTAGACCCAGTTCGGAACCGAAAGTCGCAAAACTTTGACTTTTGCTTTGACTTCAGTTCTGGCCCGATTTAGTATGATTTGGAAATGCCTTGGAGCTTCCTTAGGACCAGGCTACATGTTAGCATAACCCTCCGTGGTTGGTTCATTGATTATCCGATTCGTTTACACGTTTTCGTTAATTGCTTAATGCTGACCATAATGCCCTTTTGACCATAAAACGAGAATTTTAGAAATGTTAAGGGACAATAATCTTTAATACTGATTTATAAACATGTCCCTAAAATTTCACATCAGTTAGAGGTCTAGATTAGGAGTTATGCTCATTAGCGTAATTATAACGCCTTTTAGTAATTAAACGGCGCCATTAGCATAAAGCCTATCTAAACCCAATTTTTGACACCAAACCTTTTACCCACTGATATAATATAATATTTTGAGATTTTTAAAGATTTTTAATTATTTTTAAACTGATCATAACCTAAGGGTATGGCGTTGATTCGGTAAATACCGATTATACCCTTTTTGTGTATAAAATGAGTTCTATATATTATTTTGACACCAATCCAATTGCTACTGATTTTATATAATAAATAAAGTATTTTGAACTTTATAACCTGATCAGAAAACTCAGATTTCCTGTATAACCCGGAAATCGCTTAAAATGGCTTTATACGCGTATTAAACGCATAGTTTGGGTTTAAAACCATTTTGTCACATAAGACTTATTATCAACTGATATGATCTAATAAAATAAGTTATTCTACTGATGTATTCGGACCCGAATCTCAGAATTTGAATTTATCTCTTTTATAATCTTTTAAATGACCAAAATACCCCTACGAGGCTTATATTGAGATTAAACTCGTTTTGGGCATAATGGAAGAAATCCTACTGATATCACAACATGTTTAAGGCATATTAACTTAGGAAACCTGTATAGGACCCATATGGTTACCCGTTACGCTTCTTACGCGTTCGGTTCGGTTTATGTAACTTGTTTGCATAAGTTAGCCGAAATGGGTCAAACCTTATCATTTTTATCTCAAAATCCAGAAGGTGTTTAGATTACCCATATTATACAAGTCTTCAAACTTGTCGGGTCTAAAACACATTCTATTCCGGTCTTCGCTTAATCATGCGTGTGAACCGTATATTTCCTTAAAACTAACCGGTCTAAGTTTAGGCTTAATTAAAGACCCGTTAGTATTCTAATTAGTTATTTATACCATCATTCCAGACTAGAGCCTTTCGGTAAATTGTACCTACGCTTACTTAAGTGAATACGGCTGAGTTATTATAATTCTTGCTATTTAAGACAGGAGCTAGCTCAGGTAAATACTCTTAAGTTATTTTCCCTATTACGGGCTTGGGATACGGTAATATAAATACCGCATGGTCAGGTATGGGATTCAAAGACCAATGAGTCGGGAAATCCAAATAACCTGTTTTAATTCGTATTGCTTGACTGAAACATTGGGGGTTAATGCGACCGTGTCCTGGATATCCTTGACTCATTAATTGCAATGGCCACGACCTAAGCACGGGGTGTAGGCATACACCTGACAGATGCAATATGCTTATTAATTAAATATACCCAATAAGGGATTCCCCAATAAGGGAATAGTGGAGTGTCGGTTAATCTTGAACCGGCATAGAACCGGGCCCCGTATGTAGAGCAAGTTATGTAAAACTGATAACATGAGATATAGTTTGTCCCAAGTATAAAAGATTAATTTTGCCTTGAGCATTTTAATCAAAGTGTCAACATATTTTCGTGCCTTGTGCACCGAAACCAATTTTCTTAAACTCTTTTCAAATGAGTCAGTTGAGTGTATTTACCAGTGAAAACTGACCTATTTTCCAAAGTCTAAGTGACAGGTACAAGTACGTAATAGGCTGGAAGCTGCTCAGGACTTGTTAGATGAGGACTTTGCAACTCGTTCACATAAGCCATTAGTCTGTTAACTTCTTTTGTTGTTTTGATCCGCCTGTGGATTATTACAAGCTAGTCTGTACAGAATACTTTATATTATCAGACATTTGTGTTTGTAATAATATTTTATATTTCAAGACTTCCGCTGTGCATTTAAATTGTGTTGTTTGACTATGATGATATCAACTACGTCACGATACTCCCCACCGGGCCCACCGGTAATACGTGGAAATATCGGGGTGTGACACTTCTGCACGTTTATGTGCTTTTTAAATCAAATTGCATTTTCACCTTTTTTTTTAGTAAGTGAGCAATTATCATTTCATAGTGGACAAATATCATCTCATAGTAGCCAACTATCATTATAGTGTGCCATTATCATCTTGTAGTGGGCATATACAATATTATAGAATTGCCGACATATGAAGCCAAAATGATTTGTTTGAGTTATAATATAACACTTATCAAATTGTCTAATATTTGATACATTATATTTATAAAACTCAATCTTACACCAAACCCCTTGAGATTATACTCTTATAACCTTCTTAACAATAATCTAATGAATATTAAGTCCCTCGAGTTCAAATATTATTATTTCAGAAATAATAACCCACCTATTCGTGAACATATACGATTCGTGTACCAACGTGTAACTCTTCGGATCGTACCGAGTTGGTTACGTTGACATTTAATTACATCGGACATATATCTCCAACAATCTCCGACTTGGACGATTTTAATTAAAATGAGTTAACGTGTGCAGAGTTGGACGACTAGCTTCATCGCACTGCTCCTAACATGGTATGACAATTTACAGTCGTCAACTAGTTCTTTGAGTTCAAGTAACACTTTACTTAACCAAATACTTTAGCCCTGATATTCCTATCAATAAGTCCCTTCTGTATAGAGCATTCATTGATCATAAGACATGGATCATTCATTCTTATATAGTGATCAACCATTCTCTATTCTCGTCCTTAATTCAAAATGGTCTACCGAACTCTTTAGTCCGGGCGTGGCCACGCTTTTATTCCAGTTTGAGTTAACGAGGGCGCCAGAATGCCTAAACTTCTAATCACATAGAAGTACAGAATTCCATCAGCATCATACAACTCCCACTTAATCTTGGATTTTTCCCAATGCTACCCGGATTACTACCCATGTTTCAGGACAGTGTTAGATAACATCAAAATTTGTCCTTGATCAACGTAGTTTAATATGTGCCTAAGGAAAAAGGACAGATTGAACATATCAATATCAAAACATCTCATGACTTAGATCCATGGAGATCGTTTTGAAGCGAGTCACATCCAATATCACTCCCAAGTGATATCTGTGAATTTTGATTCTCAAACTCTTGAGTTATTCATCTCATGAATACAATCATCTCAATTCACAATAGTCTTACATTCAAATTCATTCCTAAGTAATTTGATCGACTACGAATATTTTAGAAAACGCTTATTCAAGGATATAAACATACAAATAACGAACACAGTTACAAAATAATTAAACTTGCATTTAACCAATAAATCAAATAACTATTTCAATGTAACTGTTGTAGTTCAAGATTAAAACACCAATACTAACTACATATCATGCCCACTGTCTAGCAAATCTAAGCCCTATTTTTTCAGCATGCTCCTCATGTTTAGCTTGAGGTAGAGGCTTAGTAAAGGGGTCAGCCAGATTTAGATCCGTATGAACTTTGCTTATTATGATGTCTCCACGCTTTATTATCTCTCTAATATAGTGGAATTTTCTGAGTATATGCCTTGTGGTTTGATGCGACCTTGGTTCCTTTACAAGAGCAATGGCACCAGTATTGTCACACAGCATCTCGATTGGTTTCTTTATGCTAGGCACAACATCGAGATCGGTAATGAACTTCTTCATCCAGGCAGCCTCCTTAGCAGCATCCGATACAGCATTGTATTCTGATTCACAGGTGGATTGAGCAACCACACTTCGCTTTGAGCTCTTCCAAGTAATAGCCCCACTATTCAGAATGAAACATATCCCGTCTGTGATCTTGAATCATCACGATCAGTCCCAAAACTTGCATCAGTATAACACTTAACTGACAACTCCTCATCCAGTCCTCCATATATTAAGAACATGTCCTTAGTCCTTCTTAAGTACTTAAGAATGTTCTTCACTGCAGCCCAGTGACTTTCTCCTGGATTCTGTTGGTATCTACTCGTTATGCTAATAGCATACGAGACATCAGGTCTAGTACATAACATGGCGTACATAATAGAACCAATGGCAGAAGCATATGGAACCTTTTCCATTTTCTTCTTTTCTTCATCAGTCTTTGCACACTGCTTGCTGTCAAGAATGGTTCCATGTGCCATGGGCAAGAGCCCCCTTTTCGAGTCTTGCATTGAAAAGCGTCGTATGACCTTTTCAATATATGTACTTTGACTTAGACCTAATAACCGCTTTGTTCTATCTCTATAAATCTTTATTCCTAGAATATAAGCGGCTTCACCAAGATCTTTCATTGCGAAACATTTACTCAACCAAGTCTTAACTTCTTTTAGCATAGGGATATTGTTTCCAATGATTAGTATGTCGTCTACATACAGAATAAGAAAAGTGATATAGCTCCCACTAGATTTCTTGTAAACACATGGTTCATCTTCGTTTTTAATGAAACCAAACTCTTTGATTTTCTGATCAAAACGAAGATTCCAGCTGCGAGATGCTTGCTTTAGTCCATAGATGGATTTATTTAGCTTGCATACCTTATTAGGATTCTTTGGATCAACAAAACCTTCAGGTTGAACCATATTGACATCTTCAAGTAAGTGTCCATTAAGGAACGCGGTCTTGACATCCATTTGCCATATCTCATAGTCATAATATGCAGCAATAGCAAGCAGAATTCTAATAGACTTAAGCATGGCTACTGGCGAAAAGGTTTCCTCATAATCAATTCCTTAAGTTTGATTGTACCCTTTTGCTACAAGCCTTGCTTTGTAGGTTTGCACATTTCCATCCATATCGGTCTTCTTTTGGAAGATCCATTTGTTTCCGACAGTCCGACATTCGGTAGGAAGATCAACCAAATCCCATACCTGGTTATCATACATGGATTGCATCTCTGTATTCATGGCTTCTTGCCATTTCTTGGATTCTGAATCCAAAATTGCAGCTTTGTAAGTAGCAGGTTCAGCTTCATCAATCATGAAGATTTCGTCATACCTTTCAGGTGCACGACGATCCCTAATACTTCTTCGAACACTTGGTGTTTCTGTTGTTTCTTGAGTCCTTTCAGGCTCAACTTCAACAACTGGACCAGTTACTTTTGGTTCTTACTCAACATTTGATTCAATCACTTGTGATTCTCGAATTTCTTCAAGATCCACATGGTTTTCTCCAATCCCCCGCGCCAGAAGCTCTTCCTCCAAGAAAGTGCCTCTGCGTTTAGTGAAAACTTTATTTTCAGTGGGGTGGTAGAATAGGTAACCGATCTTTTTGGCGTATCCGACGAAAACCACTTTTTCACCTCTGGGATCTAGTTTATCCGAAGATTCTAGAGTGACATAAGCATCACATCCCCAGACCTTAAGATAGGATATTTTAGGTTTCTTTCCATGCCATATCTCATAAGGCGTTTGGTCAACCTTCTTTGTTGGAGCTATATTCAAAATTCATGCGGCAGTTTCTAGAGCGTAACTCCAAAAGGAGCGTGGGAGGGTTGTTCGACACATCATAGATCGAATCATATCTAATAGAGTTCGATTTCTCCGCTCAGACACACCATTATGTAGTGGTGTTCCAGGTGGAGTGAGTTGTGAAACTATTCCACAATCCTTTAGATGGTCGATGAATTCCTGACTAAGATATTCACCGCCTCGATCTGATCGAAGCATCTTAATAGTTCTATTTAGCTTATTCTCTACTTCGTTTTGGTATTCCTTGAACTTTTTAAATGTTTCATGTTTATGCTTCATAAGATAAACGTAACCATATCTACTGAAATCATCAGTAAATGTAACAAAGTATCTTTCTCCATCTCTTGACATTGTTCTGAATCGACCACATACATCTGTATGTACAAGTCCTAACAGATCATTAGCTATTTCTCCAACATTTGAAAAAGGTGCGTTTATTAACTTTCCACTTAAGCAAGATTCGCATTTCCCAAACGACTCAGAACACTTTGAATCTAATATTCCTGCGGTTTTGAGTTGTTTAACACGGTCCTCGCTTATGTGACCAAGTCTACAATGCCACATATACATATCATTAAAGTCTAACTTATTACGTTTATAAGAGATGTTGCATAATAAGTTATTGTCTTGGATTTCTATCTCATAGATTCCATTGTTTGGTTTAGCATTAAAGTAAAATATATCATTAAAATAAGCAGAAATAAATTCACCATTAAAACGATAATTAAAACCTTGTCCATGCAAAACAGAAACCGAAACAATATTTCTAGTAACACTAGGAATAAAATAAACATTGTTCAAAACAAGTTCTAAACCAGAAGGAAGTAAAAGAACATATTCTCCAATTGCCTTCACAACAACTCTTTGTCCATTGCCAACATGGACCTCTAAGTCGCCCTGTTTCAGCTTCTTAATCTTTCTTAGCCCCTGCAAAGCATTACAAATGTGAAAACCACATCCTGTGTCAAACAACCATGTTTTGCCAGAAAAAGAAAAGATTTCAATAACAAATATACCTGAGGACTCTCCTCCTGAAGCCTTGGCTTGTTTCAGTTCAGCCAAATACTTAGGACAGTTTCTCTTCCAGTGCCCAATTTCATTACAATGAAAACATTTGGCATCCTTCTGAGACTTCTTGTTTGCAATAGATTTGCCCTTGCCCTTGCCCTTTGCCCCGATGGCCCTTTTTCTTGGTGTTAGGTTTCTTGACCTGACCCTCCTTGATCATCAGCACTGGTGCAATCTTGCTGGGTATATTCACCTCGGCAGTTTTGAGCATCTGATGCAGCTCTGCAAGTGTCTTCTCCATCCCATTCATATTGTAGTTCATAGTGAACTGATCATACGACTTGGGCAATGAGTTGAGGATAATATCTCCAGCAACTCATCACTCAAGGGGGATACCAGACGAGCCAAGTGATCAACATATGCCTTCATTTTTAGCACATGAGCGCTAACTGATGTACCCTCTTGCATACGAGTGGTTATGAGTGATCTCATCACATCAAACCTTTCATGACGAGCCTTCTGTTGGAACATTTCTACCAGGTGCTCATTCATCTCGTATGCCATCATATCCTCCATGGACTTTTGAAGTTCAGGGATCATGGATGCCAGCATCAGACATGAGACTTTCATAGAGTCATCATAATGCTTTGCATAGCTTCTGTATGCAACAGTTTGCTGATTGATGGGTTCATCAGGGAGTGGCGTATCAAGAACATACAGTTTGTTCTCCGCTTTGAGAACAATTTTCAAATTGCGGTGCCAGTCCATGAAGTTGGATTGGTTAAGTTTGTCCTTCTCTAAGATGGACTTGAGAGAGAATTGGGAGGAATTATTTTCGTTTGACATCTTCAAAATTCAAAATTAATTAATTAGTATTTTATGTTTTAAACATCTTAATATAATTTTATGACCCAAAAAGAGAAATTTTAATTAAGACGAGACCCCGATTCATCAAAACACAGTGAACTGTCTAAAGCACTATCCACTGGTATGATTATGTAGGTAAACAACGATTGTTAATTGTGTCCACTACACAACTCTCCATTTGGGGTTTTCGTTTAAAAGCGAAGTATGTTTAACCCCAACTATGCCCACTTGTCAAACAAGTGATGTTTTGTCCTTTACTATTAACTGTAACACCGGCCTATGTTACACAGGAAACGCGATGATTACCTTCTTTCATGATGGACTCCCAGATGCAGGGTATGGCACTAACATTTGGGTTCGATTTAGAATGAAGTGTTAATTTGTTAAGGGTGGCATAAAACATCAATTTTAAAATTTGGGATTTATTTTAATATTTATCAAAATATTTTGAATAACTTGTAGCATGAGGCGAGTTATACAATGGTTTATAAAATCCAATTTTATTTGATTCGTGATAATAGGAACTCCTTTCCACACTCGACTCGGTATAGTTTTAAATACCCTATTAAACTATGTTGGTCGTTATATCGCGAATAATCTTGTTTTAAATTTTAATAAAACTCTTTTATTAAATTTACTTTTCAGTTTTATAAAACTTGTTTTAATAAAACTGTTGTCTTGATTGTAAAATTATTTAATTTTAGGTTATCTATATTATTTACGATAAATAAAACACAACTACACAATAATAAATAATTGAATCGAGCCCCTAGTAGGTTGCCCGTTTCGTTTTAGCCAGAAACGAAACGAACTAGTCTAAAGGGTTTCAAAATCTAAAAATTGAAATCTCCCACTTGACCCGCGATCTCTATTTTCATGGTACCTGTTCGCCATTTATCTTTATCTTGATATTTATCTTTATCTTGGTCTTGTACTTTTGAGATTACAATAAGATTTGTAATTACAATAAAACAAATCTAATCTAATCCTATCTATTACATCGGATCCATTATCCGCCAAAAATACAAATCAAAATAAAATAAAATTATTACATCGGATCCAAATATCCGCAAAATAATACAAACCAAAGATAAAATAAAATAATAAAATAAAACAAACACAACCATGACAAGGGTCGTAACCTAGGGCTCGATTCACATCACAATCCAAAAACAACCAAAAGTTTTGATCTTTTGTCAAAAAAAAAAACTTTTGACAAATAAAACATAGATCAAATTTTATATCCTCTACCATCTATATGCGTGTAACCGTGGCTCTGATACCACTGTTGTGAATCAGTGGTTCAAAATAGCGGAAGCGGTTTATATATAAAACTCGTTAAGTCCGATTTTATATATAAAAACTCATAGTTAAATTTATTAACCCGGTTAATAAATATTCCCAATCAGGATCAAGATTACACACGTATAAACAAATAAATAAACAACCATAGAGAGTTTAGTAATCAACCTTTGACGACTACACCGGGATTGTAACACGCGGGTTACAACGAATCCTCGCTAGTAGGAAGTTCACGCAACCAAGCACTTGATACCCAAAGATTGAACCGGTTAATAACTTGGTTTCCTTTGAGTGATTGCCTTTGACGAGGTGGTCGGCTGATGTGAATTACTCTAGCCAAAATATCAAGGAGGTTAGGTATGGTTTTTCATTCCACTCTTCTGCACGTTTATGTGCTTTTTAAATCAAATTGCATTTTCACCTTTTTTTAGTAAGTGAGCAATTATCATTTCATAGTGGACAATTATCATCTCATAGTGGCCAACTATCATTATAGTGTGCCATTATCATCTTGTAGTGGGCATATACAATATTATAGAATTGCCGATATATGAAGCCAAAATGATTTGTTTGAGTTATAATATAACACTTATCAAATTGTCTAATATTTGATACATTATATTTATAAAACTCAATCTTACACCAAACCCCTTGAGATTATACTCTTATAACCTTCTTAACAATAATCTAATTAATATTAAGTCCCTCGAGTTCAAATATTATTATTTCAGAAATAATAACCCACCTATTCGTGAACATATACGATTCGTGTACCAACGTGTAACTCTTCGGATCGTATCGAGTTGGTTACGTTGACATTTAATTACATCGGACATATATCTCCAACAATATATTTTGATTTTTTTGCCTTTGTTATAATTATAATTTCACTATGATGATATATTTCTTGCAATTTACTGTAAATATGGTTGTTACTTCGAAAATAATGTTTTATAATCCGTTACACAATTATCTTTACCAAATTACAGGTGTTCATGGTTACTTGGTTTGTAAGCTTACATGTTTACTTGCTTAGTTACTGTGCTGAGCAACTTCTTACTCGATTTATGTTATAAGCTTACACACTGGATTGAAAACATTTTTAATTTGAATTAACAAAAGTCTAGCGTTTGGAAAGAGTTAATTCATCATTAGAAAACAAGTTTGTAGATTGATTGCTTTCCATGGGACTTGGCCAATCCAATATATTATATTATTAAATGTAAGTTGCGTGAACACTCAGCCGGGGTATTGAATATTTATATATATACTAGCTTATGACCCGTGTATTACATGGGTTTGTTTTAGACAATTAAGATCAATCTTTCTATCGAATCAATCGTAAGTACATAATGCTTTAAGTTTTATTCATTAATTTATATGAATTTGTTCACAAGTTACTCAAAGTAAATTATATTATTTAACTGTGTTGACTACCTTGAAATCAAATAAACGTTCTGACGACGGGCCAGTGGGGAAGCCCACCTTACCCGCATTGGGTTATTTCTACGAAAGCCCAATTACATAAAAGCCCACAAGATAGAGTTATCTTGCCCATTAAGGTTCCTTTTCTTTGGCAACGGGCGGGAAAACAGCTAGCATGGAACAGACCTCATTTAATGCTCGATAAGAAGAGGATCTCGTCTGAAACACTGTACTTCTCCGGCTGGACATTAATTAAGAGAAGTATCTCACCGTTGGGGGTCAGACACGTGTCTGCACCCCCCGAGAGCCCTCAGAAGCCGTTAGATCACATACGGAAGACCTCTAATGAGATAAGAGTTGGTTGTTATATAAGAGAGAACATAAAGAGAAGAAAGGCATTTATTATCTCCGACATCCTCTCATTTATTACACTCTCATTTACTCGCCTCTCATTAACTTCCGACCAATATTCCCTCACATTTAATACACATACATATTAATTAGATTCACACCAAAGAGGAAACCTTCCGGTGATTGTACTCATCGGAGGAAACTCCCCTCATTTTCCGGCAAGCTTACTTACTCTCACGCCGGAGCTTGGTCACGGATCCCCCTCCTGGGGTCCTCCGTGGCGAGGCTAACGGTTTGTTCTTTTGTAGCAACGAAGACAGAGGCTCTTGACGTCAGCGAAGATCCAGCAAACGTCATCCGTGAGTTGGGTATTCGACATTGGCGCCATCCGTGGGACCTTGGTCTGCCCAGTGTTCCCACATCAAAACTCGACGTCTAGAGAGCAGTTTATCCCTTCAGGAACGACATGGCAACACCACACAACTCACGTGTCACTCAAACGGCACAAAATGATTTGGATAGGGTCACTATAGAAGACATTACCCATGAAGAAGGTAACGGGAACTAGGTGGAAAACCCAGAAAAAGCAGAGCATATCACTCCTGACTTTGTGGCCATGCACAGGGAGAAGTTAACAAAGTACCTTGAAGATTTAAAGAGACAGGAAAAGCTCGATAGCCTCAGGGCTAGACTTTCTTTTGACACACCCTCCAGCCAAGAAGGAACGAATCTTCAGAACAAGAGCAGCAATGGTGACCAGCTGGAAACGTTTATGACTGCCCTGAGGCAAATGTCCTCAGAAGAAATGGAGGATCTTATTACAGGACAGAAGCCCAAGGAGAAAGGAAAGGAAAGAGACAACCCTGGTGACAGTGGCTTAGATCAGCCATATCTACCACGAGACTTAGCCGAGGTCTCAAAGTTCACACGAAGAATCGCAGAAGCACCTATGCCCCCCAAGACAAAGTTACCCCCAGGCTTTGACCGTTATGACGGGACAAGAGACCCCGAGGATCACCTGCATGCCTTCCGGGGAGCGGGACAGCCAGGACGATGGCCCATGCCAGTATGGTGCCACATGTTTGTACCCTGACGGAGGGAGCTCGGCTTTGGTTCGATAGCCTTCCCCCGGGGAGCATAGATAGCTATGAAGAGCTAAGCGAGAAGTTCCTCAGGAACTTCGGCCAGCAGAGAAAGGTGGTTAAAAATCCAAATGAGATCCTTCATATCAGACAAAGGGATAACGAGCGAATAGATCAATACATGGAAAGGTTTGTCAAGGAGAGCATGAACATCAAAGATGTCCCGGAGGTCATGAAGATTAGCAGTTTCATAAACGGGCTAAAACATGCCCAGTTGTGTGAGAAACTGGGGGAGGAGTTCCCCCACTCGTTTGACAGCCTTATGGACAGGGTCAGAGCCTTTGTCAGAGGGAAGGATACGGTCAGCAAAGCCAAGGAAACAGACGTCGCACCCCGGAGAATCGCCCCAGTCACAAAGCCTCCTGACAAAGGTACACCTTATTCTCGAAAACCTGCTTTTGATAGAATGATGCATGACAGAATGAGACCCTCGTACTCCCCGTATAAACCCCGAGGGAGGGGTCCCCCTTTGTACTCTGATAATTTCACCCCCCTCATCAAGACACCGAGTGAGATACTGGCCACTGAGAGGGAAAAAACTCCTTCCCAAGACCACCACCCATAAAGCCTGGGCCGAAAGCACAACCAAACGAATATTGTGAATTTCACAAAGGCTTCGGGCATAAAACCGATGACTGCATGTATTTAAAAAGAGAAATAGAGGCTGCAGTAAAAACGGGAAGACTGGCCCACTCGGTCAAGGAAATTAAGGAAGGAGGAGGGGACCGCAAGGGAAGAGATGTAAGGGAGCCTGGGAGGGCAGATGTTGACATGATTAGAAGGAGGAGTGAATTCGATACCACCCATAGTGTAAAAGCCAGGATCCTGGGCTCCCCGAACTGCATGAAAGCTCCCATCCTTATGCCATGCCTGGAAGAAAGTGAAGTGCAACGACTTCCCCTGAACATCTCAGCCATAATAGCAGGGCATAAAGTGTCTCGAATACATGTGGACGGAGGGTCAGGCGTCGAGGTAATATACGAGCATTGTTTCCTAAGATTCGACAGAGATGTAAGAGATCGGTTAGAAGAAGATTCCATCCCTTTGGTGGGGTTCAATAACAGCGTATCACATCCCTTGGGGAAGATCAGGCTCCCGTTTACGGTTGGGGTAGGGGACCGAGTCCGAACGATAAATCTAACCTTCACAGTAGTCAGGGCACCCTCAAAATACAATGTAATCCTAGGAAGACCTGGAATCGGGGACTTGCAAGCGCAGGCGTCCACCCCCCACGGGGCTTTAGTATTTCAAACACCAAAAGGCCTAGCTTGGGTCAAATCTGCTTATGAAGTAGTCTCTTCCGTGTCCAAAGGGGAAACGCTAGAAAAGCCCCAGGGGAAGGGGGTGGAAGAATGGGTCCTCTGCGACAGATTTCCAGAACAAACCATTAAGGTAGGGAGCCACCTGAGTGATAAGTGCAAAAGTGCTCTGAAGGAGTTGCTCCTCCATAACATAGATGTGTTTGCATTTCAACATGGGGATATGACAGGAGTCCCCAGGAGTCTAACCGAGCACCGGCTCAACACCTTCACGTGGGCGAAACCAGTAAAACAGAAGAAGCGGAGCATGGGGCCTAATAAAAGAAGGGCTGCTTGCGAAGAAACTCGAAAACTGCTCAGAGCTGGGATAGTCAGAGAAGTGAAATACCCGTCCTGGGTCGCCAACCCAGTCATGGTTCAGAAGAAGGACGGGGGATGGAGGATGTGCATAGATTTTCAAGATTTAAACAAAGCATGCCCCAAGGACTGTTATCCTCTCCCGGAGATAGACACCCAAGTGGACTCTTTGTCTCAGTACCCCCTGAAATGCTTCCTGGACGCCTACAAGGGATACCATCAAATCCAGATGTCGATAGAAGACGAGGAAAAAACCGCCTTCATCACAGATGAGGGGACGTTCTGCTACACCAAGATGCCCTTCGGCCTCAAGAATGCTGGGGCCACATATCAAAGGTTCATGAACACCTTGTTTAGGGAGCAACGAGGAAGGAACTTGGAGGTGTACGTCGATGATATTGTTATCAAAAGCTTGACGGAGACGGCCATGATAGACGATATAGCCGAGACTCTCCACACTATGCAGAATGTGAACATGAAGTTAAACCCGGGGAAGTGCTGTTTTGGAGTAGAGGAGGGGAATTTCCTGGGAGTAGTGGTCACCAAGGGAGGGATCAAAGCAAATCCGGAGAAAACCCAAGCGGTGGCTGAGATGCGATCCCCCAGGTCCCTAAAGGACATCCAGCAGCTAAACGGAAGACTAATAGCATTGAACCGTTTCTTATCAAAGGTAGCCGACAGGACCCTTCCCTTTATGAAAGTATTGAAAGACTGCCTCCAGACAAACAAGTTTAAATGGACCACAGAAGCTGAGGCTGCCTTTCAGGAAATGAAAGCATACATCTGCAAACTCCCGATGTTAGCCACCCCAGTACCCGGAGACCCGCTGCTCCTGTATCTATCCGCCTCGAAAACGACCATAAGTGCGGTTATGATGGTAGAACGGGAAGGGAGACAGATCCCTATATATTTCATCAGCAAAACGCTTGTCTTCGCGTCCCGAAGACTCAGGAGATATTTCCAAGGGCATAAGATTACCTTAATGACCGATCAACCCCTTCAGAAGGTACTCAGGAGGCCGGAGTTGTCAGGACAGTTAGCTAAATGGGCTGTGGAGTTAGGGGAACACTCTCTGGAGTTTAAGCCCAGTACGGCCATGAAGGGGCAGATACTGGCCGACTTCTTAGCAGAAGTCCCTGAGGACGAAGAGAAGGATCTGTTAAAATGGGAAGCCTTACAGAAAGAAGAAAGAGAGAAGGAAGACGACGCGGTGTGGAAGTTGCTCACCGACGGAGCATCTAGTGAAGAAGGGAGTGGGGCAGGAATCACACTGATAAGTCCCGAGGGGGTCGAACTGACGTATGCCATAAGGTTGGACTTCGAGAACACCAACAATACTGCAGAGTATGAGGCCCTCCTGGCGGGAATGAGACTGGCACAAAAAATGAAAGCAGGACACGTAGAGGCTAGCACTGATTCACAGCTGGTGGTGAAACAGTACCAAGGGGAATATGAAGCCAAAGATGGCACCATGGCCCGATACGTGGCAAAAGTAAAAGAGATGGCAAAGGTATTCAAAACTTTCAGACTGGAATACATCCCCCGTGGAAGAAACAGAAAATCTGATGCCCTCAGCAAGCTAGCCTCGGTGGCATTCAACCACCCCGCGAAAGAAGTCAAGGTAGAGGTCCTGACATCTCCTTCCCTTAACATAGAAGAGGTTGTTACAATTGAGGGTACTCAGGAGACGTGGATGACACCAATTATTAAGTTCCTCCGGGACGGAATTCTGCCTGAGGGAGAATGGGCAGCCAGAAAGATAAGGGTCAAAGCCCTGCAATATGAACTGATCGAAGGAGAGTTATATCGAAGATCATACTTGGGTCCGTCCCTGAAGTGTGTTGACATGGAAGAAGCTGAATACGTGGTTAAGGAGATGCACGAAGGGATTTGCGGAATGCACTCGGGACCAAGGACGATAGTGAGAAAGGCAATGAATGCAGGATTTTACTGGCCACGGATGTACGAAACAGCATCTGAGGAAATCAAGAAGTGTGATAACTGCCAAGTGCATGCACCAATGACTCACTGGCACAAACACCCCATGGTACCGGTTTCAACATCCTGGCCATTCCAAAAATGGGCCATCGACATAATTGGGCCTTTCCCGGAGGGCCCGGGAGGGGTCAAATACGTGGTGGTGGCCATTGATTATTTCACCAAATGGATCGAAGCGAAGCCCCTGGCAAAAATTACTGGAGAGCAGATGAGAAGGTTCGTGTTGGATAACATCATATGCAGGTATGGGGTCCCTAAGGAACTGGTGAGCGATAACGGGGTCCAGTTTGCCGGGAAGCCTTTCAAACCATGGTGCGAGCAAATGCAGATTCAACAAGTGTTTACCTCCATCACCCATGCCCAGAGCAACGGATTGGTGGAGAGAGCTAACCAAAGTGTCATCAAGGGAATGAAAGGAAGGCTTGGAAGAAAACAAAAGGGCTGGCTGGAAGAACTTCCATTCGTACTATGGGCATACAGAACCACTCCCAAAAGTTGCAATGGGGAAACCCCGTTTAGCCTTACCTACGGGACGGAAGCTGTCATCCCCGCCGAGATAGGATCCCCGACTGCCCGGATGAAGCTTTGAGACGAAGAAAACGAACAGGACCTAAGAATGAACTTGAACCTGCTGGAGGAAAGAAGGGAGATAGCGGCAGTCAGAGAGGCCAAATACAAAAAACTACTGGAGAGTTACTACAACACCAGGATGAAGAAACTCAACCTCGTCCCGGGGAATCTAGTCCTTAGAGCCAATGAAGCCAGCTTGCAAGAAAACACTGGAAAGTTAGGCCCCAACTGGGAGGGGCCCTACCGAGTCACATGGGCGAACGGCAAGGGAACTTGCAAGTTGGAAACGCTTGAAGGCAAGGAGATCCCCAGGACCTGGAATCTCATGCAGCTTAGGAAATATTACGTGTAAGGGGTTCACCCCCAAAAAAGAAAACGGCCAAGAGCCACTTTTGTAACAACTAACTGTTAGTCTGGGGCTCCCCCAAGGACAGACCTTTTGTAACAAACTTTAACGGGAAGTGTAAACCCCCTAGAAATTAAATGAAGAACGGACAAAACACGTCCCCTTTTGAAAAAACAATGGACATCATACCTAGGCAGACGTGCCCAGGAAACACCATTAAATCTAAACTAGAACAAACAAGCACACGTGTACAAGGCATCCAAAACATGCCAAAAGCCCGGCCGTGGGGCTGATAAGGGTCTAGCTAACCCAAAGCGGACAGAACAAGTCAAAAACATAATGCCACATTATAAGCTTGTCCATCGATTGGCCTCGAACAGACAATCATATTTTAACAAACAAACAAAAAGTACAACACACTCTTGCATACAAAACTACGAGAGGGAATCCACTTTATTAATACAAAATACATATACAAAGAAAGGCCTTAGTAACTTTGGCAAGAGTAAACAACATGCAAATACAACGAGATGAAATAAAGACACGGCCCCTCGCCAAACGGTCCATAAATCTCCAGGGAAGCACCAAACTGACCTTCGGTAAAAACCCCTGCAAAACAAACAACCACAGCAAGAAATAGGCGACAAAGTGAAGAAGCAATATACAATCATAACCCATATGATTAGAAGCTAAGGCGGTCCCCGACATGAAGGACCCCTCCCAAACAGTCAAGCAAAATGCAAAAGTATCCTAGGGCAAGTAAAAGTTATTACAACCATATCGAAATGTGTTAAGTGTTTGAAATTCATTGGGGATCACCCCCGGAGAGAGATGGTGGAGACGAAGGACCGGCAGAGGAGAACAGGGCTTTCAGTTCATCAATAGAGATCAGGGGATGCTCCAGGATTTTCCCAAGGATGGCTGGGGTTTTACACCCAAACTCCTCATTCAGCTTGGACAACCTCTTCTTTGCTTTAGAATTATAAAGAGGAGTCTCCTTTCTGTCCAAGCCTTGAGCGGAGTACTTATAGCCATCCTTCAATCCCGACTGGTACCCAACATCCCTGTAAGCCCTGTATACCTCCTCTAGGCCGCTCTTGAAATCCTCTGACTGAGCAACAGCAGCAAGGAAGGCTCCAAAACCTTCAGTAATTAGCCAATGCTTTTCCCCCGCCAATCGTTGGTTGTCATCGGAAGTTATCCCATACTCTGCATACATGTAACACCTCGAAAATTCACGTCCTATAATGTGTTGACACGTGTCATAATGTTTAAACGTGTGAAAGAAATATTATAGAAGGACTAAAGTTGACAAACGTGGAAAGTATGTGAATATACGTATTCTAAGTGTCAACTGTGAATAATTATATTATATATTACCCCTACACGATGCTCATACCTTCAAACGAATAAATCATGGATCATACGAAGCTAAATGTGTGTGTGATTTCAAACTACAGGGACCAAATGTGTCAACATGTTTAATTTATACCTCTGAGTGACCTTTTGACGAACCCGAAGCTTTGTAAATATTAATTATGCTCACGAGAATACACCATAAAAATTTCATAAGGTTTCGTTAACGTATGAGAAAGTTATGATCAAATTCGTGTGCGAAGCGTTAAAGCGTAAACGTCGAAAGTTAGGACTTTTCGGGTGAAAATAAAGTTACCCGGGGACTTGGCAAAGTGGGTATATGATTTAAGGCCTTAGTAGATCAATTGTGGAGGTTTAAAGTGCAATAAATCAGTAACTATTCGAGTTTTGAAGAGACAAGGGCTGAATCGCAAACAAAAATCAAAAACCTGATCTGCATGGGGGTCGCGCTGCGCGACGGGTCCCTCGCGCTACGCGAGGGTGTGCCCAGCTCCAAAAAATTCGCTGATGGTCTGCCATTGCGTATTTTCGCGACCTCTACTCGTTTTTCCACTTCTCATGGCCCCTAAAACACCTCCTAAGCCCCTAGGACACCTGTTGATTGTTTGTGGGCACTCATAGACTTGTTTGTCAATGATTTGTGGTGATTGAAACCATTATAAATAGCCCTTCAAAGTCACAAACATTCTCACACCTTCATCTGATCATTTGGAGCCTTTCTGGAGCTAAGGAACTCTCCCAACTGATCATAAGTCGTGCATAGGACCCTTGTAAGTGTTCTAATCCTTTCTTGTTTGAGTTTAGCTTAGTTAATTAGCTAAAAGTCAAACCGTCGTAATTACGGTTTGACTTCGAGATTAGTCAATAATGGCTCAGTCAAATCTCGAATTAAAAGTAGTTATAAGTTGGTATTTATGTGGGTAATAAAACCCCAAAAGGGTTTCCCCTGATCACCACTTTAACTAGTTCAAAAGTCGGGTCAAACATATACTTAAAAAGTCAACAGAATTCTTAAAAGGTCATTTATGCATAATTAGCTATCTAGACCATGTATAACCTGTTTGATTATTGTTATAACTTAGTAATTAGTGTAAGAACATGTCCAAACCTGTTCAACCCGACTATTTCCTGTTTAGACCCGGTTCGGAACCGAAAGTCACATAGTTTGACTTTCACTTTGACTTTCAGTTCTGACCCGTTTAGGCATATTTTAGAAATGCCACAGAGCTTAAATTGGACTAGGTTACATGTTAGAACAACCCTCTGTGATTATGCACCTCGGTTCATTAGTTATCCAATTAATATGCAAGTTTCCGTTAATTGTTCATATGTTGACCGTTATGCCCTTATTACCTTAAAGCATGATTTATGAAAATGTAAAAGTGTAGAAACCTTGAATATTGATATATAAACTTGTATGCAAAATTTGACATCAGTTTGACTTGTAGATTAAGAGTTATGCTCATTAGCGTAATTACGGTGCTTTATGTTAATAAAATGGCGTAATTAGCGTATAGCCTAATTAAACATACTTTTTGGTATCAAAAGAATTACCCACTGATGTAATATATTATTTTGGGAATTTTAAAGATTTTTAATTAATTTTAGGCTGAGCATAACTCATAGTCGTAGGCTTAATTCGGTAATTGTCGGTTTTGCCCTTACGGGCCATAAAATGAGTTTTACACATCTAAACGACTCCAAACCTTTTGCCACTGATTAGTTATGATAAATGAATTATTTTAAGCCTTCTGGAAATATAAAAATATCAGACTTAAGTATCGAACCCGGTAATGGCCTTTAATCGCCTTATTTAGCATTATTAGCGCATAGTATGTTTTAAAATCATATTGGACATACCCGGGTTGATACCTACTGATATAAGAAGCAAATTATCATATTTTAACAGTAAGCAAAAGTTGATAAACTCATACTTCAGTTTTGAGCTTGTCGGCTTATGTGAAATTACCAAAATACCCCTACGGGGCCTAGTTTGGTTAAAAATGATAAGTTTCACATACATGCTTTAGCCTACTGTTAAAACTCATCAAATTGAGTATGTTTGCTGTTTACATCAGACCTGTAACTCAGTTAGACATTTAAACTCTTTTACAAACTTTAAAATGACCAAACTACCCCTACGGGGCATAGTTTGTGTTTAAATTAGTTTCGGGCATAACGAAAGACACCTTACTGATGTCACAACATATTTGAGACATAATTAACTTAGGAAATCTGTATATAGCTCTCATGACTACCCGTCACGCTTATTACGCGTACGGTTCGGTTTATGTAACAAGTTTACATAAATTAGCCGAAACGGGTCAAACCTTAACGGTTTTATCTCAAAATCCAGAATGTGAATAATAAACCCATATTAAACAAGTCTTCAAACTTGTCGGGTCTGAATCACATTATATCCGGTCTTCGCTTAATTGTGCGTACGAACCGTATCTTGAAACTAGCCGGTCAAGCTTAAGCTTAATAAAAGACCCGTTAGAATTCTAATAGGTTATATTAAACCTTCGTTCCAGATTAGGAGAGACAGTAAAAGCTACGTGCATTCTACTTATTGTGAATTATACTTGCATCAGGTAAATACTTTTAACTTATTTTCCCTATACGGGCTTGGGTTACGGTACATAGCGTACCGCTTGATCGGGCATCAAATCTCCACGCTTAGTGGGTAGTTGAATAATTTGATCGGCTCGTTTTAAACAGATGTGTTTACTTTACAGCCTTTGGGGGGTTAATGACCATGTCCCGGATATCCCTGGCATCATCTTACGAGATGGCCACGACCTGAGCACGGGGTGTAGGCGTACTCCCGTGTATAACTCACTTAAAGTGGTGTGTCTATTGATCTTTAACCCGGATACGTTCCGGGCTACTGAACGCATAAGTAACATGTAATTCGTTCACAAGATTATTATATTATTAAAATAATTCTCCCAAGTTAAATAAAATGATTTATGCCACGTGCATCCAAACCAATTTTCAATCATTTTCCAAAATGAGTCAGTTGAATGTATTTACCAGTGTAAACTGACGTATTTTCCCAAAAAGACTGAATGCAGGTACTAAACGTAATTGGCTGGATTGTCTCCTAAGCATCAATAAAAGTCTCGCAAGCTTAGGATGCCAGAAGTCTGTTGAACAATTAAATGTTATTTTGTTTCGATCCGTTCTGTGGATAAACACCGGATATTGTGACTTTGTTTACAATAAATAAATTCGGATGTATTATATTTTCAAGGAAAATTGGTTTTTAATAAACCAACCTTTGCCCCATTGGTAAATAATAATGCTACCTACAGATTTGGTAGTTAATAATCCTACGTTTCAATATGTTGGTACTCAATAGACCTCCGTTAGTTTTTTTTAACTGAAGTTAGTTTTTAAGTTTTATTTATTACACAAACAGTCCCTGTAGTTATAATTAACTAGTTTTAAGTTTTATTTATTACACAAACAGTCCCTGTAGTTATAAAAAAAATCATAAAAATAAAAAAAAAATCTAAAAATTCAAAAAAATTCATAAAAATCATAAAAATTCAAAAAAAATCAAAAAAATTCTAAAAAAATAAAAAAAAATCATAAAAATTCTTAAAAAAATCAAAAAAATTCTAAAAAAATCATAAAAAACCATTTTCGACCCGGACCGTTTCGACCCGGACCGTTTCGACGCGTACCGTTTCGACCCGGACCATTTCGACCCGTACCGTTTCGACCCGCCACCACCACCACCACCGCCGCCACCACCACAGCACCGCCACCACCACCACAGCACCGCCACCACCACCACTACCACAGCACCGCCACCACCACCACAGACCGTTTCGACCCGCCACCACCACCACCGCCTCGACCCGCCACCACCACCACCGCCACCACCGCCACCACCACCACCGCCACCGCCACCGCCACCACCGCACCGCCCCGCCACCACCACCACCGCCACCACCACCACCACCACCGCCACCACCACCACCACAGCACCGCCACCGGTACGGTACGGTTCGAAACGGTACGGGTCGAAACGGTCCGGGTCGAAACGGTACGCATCGAAACGGTTCGCGTCGAAACGGTTCGCGTCGAAACGGTACGGGTCGAAACGGTACGGGTCGAAAACGGTACGGGTCGAAAACGGTTCGGGTCGAAACGGTACGCGTCGAAACGGTCCGGGTCGAAACGGTACGGTTCGAAACGGTACGCGTCGAAACGGTCCGGGTCGAAACGGTCCGGGTCGAAAACGGTTTTTTATGATTTTTTTGATTTTTTTAGAATTTTTTTGATTTTTTTAGAATTTTTATGATTTTTTATGATTTTTTTTTATTTTTTTAGAATTTTTTTGATTTTTTTTGAATTTTTATGATTTTTTTGAATTTTTAGATTTTTTTTTATTTTTATGATTTTTTTTATAACTACAGGGACTGTTTGTGTAATAAATAAAACTTAAAACTAGTAAATTATAACTATAGGGACTGTTTGTGTAATAAATAAAACTTAAAAACTAACTTCAGTTAAAAAAAACTAACGGATGTCTATTGAGTACCAACATATTGAAACGTAGGATTATTAACTACCAAATCTGTAGGTAGCATTATTATTTACCAATGGGGCAAAGGTTGGTTTATTAAAAACCAATTTTCCTATTTTCAATTGCTTCCGCTGTGCATTATTATATTGTGTTGTTTGACTATTACGTTGCCAACCACGTCACGATACTCCCCCACCGGGCCCACCGGTGACACGTGGAAATCGGGGTGTGACAATACATGGCATTGAATTGCTCCTGGGAAACAGAACCAACTTCCTTCAAATGCTTCAGCTCAGCAGCAAGCTCCTCCTTCTCTTCAACCAGCGCTGCCATCTCCCGCTCCCAAGCCTGCTCTTTCCTTTCAAGCATAGCTCCAGCTCCCTGGATAAAAAAGCAATAAGTACAAAAAAAAAAAAAGGAGGGGGGAGGGAAGGGAGAAGACTATGTACCTTCCCCTCCTGCAACTTCCTTTCAGCATCAACCACTTGGCACCTAAGCCCAGCAACAACAGACTGGGAAGCCTTAAGCTCAGCCTTAAGCCTTTCATTTGCCCTCCTCAGATCGTCGACTCTCTGCAACATCCCAGCGCCCCTAAAAAAGCTTTCACACAGGGACATGCTATATTGATCCTCGAAGAGGTCGTCCCTCAGAGCAGAGTTTACAAATTTGTGTAAGGGAGGAACAACATGGTTCAAAAAGTCCCTAGCGGCTTCGGGAGTCCCTATTACTGAGGAACTAGTCACCTTCCATTTAGGGACATAAGCAGAAGGGATGGCATCGGCAAACAGAGGAGCAAGAGGAGACCGATGAACAGGACCTTCGAGGAGAGTGAGTCTGCTAGTCCCAGTAGCACGGGAGGGAGAAAGCTCGAAAGCTGAGGAAAAACGAGCTATCCCCACCTCAGAGGTCTTATCCCGGACACGGGAAGAAGAGGGACCAGTAGGAACCTCTATGGGCTCCTGGGAACTCCCCTGAAGAAGTAAGAAAAAGAACATCAGAGGCAAGGCAAAAAACAGAAAAAATGAGATCAAGATAAAGCTCACCAGCAGAGGAGCACTCACTAAGCTCGAAGACCTCAGATGCTTAGACAGGGAACCTTTGACCCCAGCAGGGGGGAGATCAGAAGCAGCTTTCGATGAAGGAGGAAGTTTTTGACCACTGGCACTCCGATGTCTTTGACGAATATTACGGGGAGCAGGGGCTGGCTGAGGACTGGCGGATCTTCTCTTACGAACTAGCTGGATTTCTACATCTTCGTCATCGCTTTGGCCGGAGGGATGAACAGGAGGAAAGTCAGGAGAACTCTCCTCCTCATCAGAGGGATTCTCCTCGTCACCACCCCCGGCAATAGAGCCCCCGGCCTGGGTGGATCCCCCAGTAACCTGCACCTCCGCATTCAACCTAGGGTCAATCTCGTTGTCAACCACATACTTAACATCTTTGGAATCACCCTGAAGTAGCCTCCACAAAGTTATCTCCACACGAAAAAGAGACACTAAAGATGACTACACGATCTTCAAGACACTAACCATAAATGACAGATCAAGAGCAAAGAAATACCTTTTTTGCCGAAAAAAGCCCTCGGACGAACCGGATAGGAGGGGCTCAACCCTCCCATGGCAAGCATCCCTTCAGAAAAGGTGAACGCCCTCGTTGGATTCTCGCACATCCGTTTCCACTGAAGGGTTTCGGCTGCGGAAAGAGTAGGAACAACGTCTTCGATTGCGGCATCAAGATCCTTCGGCAGAGGGGACTCCGGCAACATAGCGGCAGAAACAAAGATGAATCTACTCTTCCAGTCCTTTGGATAAGTGGAGGTAGGCATAAAACTGTAACAGGGCCTCGAGACATTGTTCTGCCGTTTTGCAAAAGTGAACCAATCTCCATCCGAAATAAGCCTGTAGAACATGCAAAACAAAGGAATAGAGGGCTCTCCCGAGATGGTTGCACAAGATAATTCAAAGTGGACCACCCTCATGAACCCTAGAGGGTGAATCTGAGAAAAATGGACACTGAAATGACGAAGCAAAGAGATTTTGAAAGCAGAAAGAGGATACCGAACCCCACAGGAGGAGAAAGCCAGAGTGTAAATAGGTATCCGGTCTGCTGTGCACTCCGCCGGCTCGTTGGGGCCGGGCAAGGAAGGAGAAAATCGCTCGGGAATGTTGTACGCTGCAACGAAGGACTTCAAGTCCTTCGCCGTCAGTACGGATCTTATCGATGAACGGCCACTACGACTCATAATCGGAGAAGAAGCGATGATTCAGGGAAATGGTTACAGTGAGAAAAAGGGGTTGAAGTATTTGAGTGAGAAATTGGAAAGGATAACAGGGTATTTAAAGAGGTGTCACTGACAAACAAGTAACCGTCATGTCAATAGTCCCTTCAAAATTCAAAAAAGGAGCACGTGTTACTAGGGGATTAACTCCCGCTATAGATATCCGGCGGTGTGATGATTAGTGGGGGCGGTAGACCATAACTGAGTTAGAGTGGGCCCACAGGAAGAAAGCCACCCCTTTTTAAGCGGTTATGATTCAGCCCCGGATCATGAGCCTCGGGTCTCAGAACCAGGGATTAAAGATGACTTGACGACGGGCCAGTGGGGAAGCCCACCTTACCCGCATTGGGTTATTTCTACGAAAGCCCAATTACATAAAAGCCCACAAGATAGAGTTATCTTGCCCATTAAGGTTCCCTTTCTTTGGCAACGGGCGGGAAAACAGCTAGCATGGAACAGACCTCATTTAATGCTCGATAAGAAGAGGATCTCGTCTGAAACACTGTACTTCTCCGGCTGGACATTAATTAAGAGAAGTATCTCACCGTTGGGGGTCAGACACGTGTCTGCACCCCCGAGAGCCCTCAGAAGCCGTTAGATCACATACGGAAGACCTCTAATGAGATAAGAGTTGGTTGTTATATAAGAGAGAACATAAAGAGAAGAAAGGCAGGTATTATCTCCGGCATCCTCTCATTTATTACACTCTCATTTGCTCGCCCCTCATTAACTTCCGACCAATATTCCCTCACATTTAATACACATACATATTAATTAGATTCACACCAAAGAGGAAACCTTCCGATGATTGTACTCATCGGAGGAAACTCCCCTCATTTTCCGGCAAGCTTACTTACTCTCACGCCGGAGCTTGGTCACGGATCCCCCTCCCGGGGTCCTCCGTGGCGAGGCTAACGGTTTGTTCTTTTGTAGCAACGAAGACAGAGGCTCTTGACGTCAGCGAAGATCCAGCAAACGTCATCCGTGAGTTGGGTATTCGACATGTTCAATTACTCATTTTATTCTAGAGATTGCATATTGAACGCATTCAATTAACTAAAAAAACAGAACACAAACAGATCCAAATGGCATGAGATTGAGAAGAATTTCATACATTGAATAAAAAAACACTAAATACCATACTCTTCCTTACACCAAATTAGAACATAAAAACAACTCTATTACTGTAGGAATCCGTTCGTGTAAATATAAATACAAAATTTTATTAACTGGAATTTCTGAACAATAACCAGATGAAAAGAAAATACAATACAATTACAACGGAAATAAATGAAAAACAAGAACTGCATTACAATAAAAAACAGGTTCTTGGCTGAGGATCGTGTTAGACACGGGTCCCTTAAAACAAATTTCGAGTCTCAAAGGAGAATTGTTTGTTTCCAGGATACAACAGCCTAAGCAGTTGCACTGCCGGTCTTGACTAAAACCCGAAGGTTTACCTTGAAGCATGATAGAAGAAGATTCAAAAGGGAGAAGATTGTAAGAGCTATGTGTTTTCGGTCTGTTGACTAAAACCCGAAGGTAATTGATGTATTTCTGTGATATTGAAATCTGTATTCGATGTTATAAAGGTTTGTATTAGGTTACTATAAAGATTATCAGATGCTGGATGGTTTTAATCAAATAATTAAAGATGATAGTGATAAAGATGGTGTTTCTAGGGCTTTAATGTAGTGGTTACCGTATGAGAATTAAATTAATTGGGTTGAACGAATACAATAAATTGTTTTAACCATTACCAGTGTTGCTTGCATACAGCCTATATAGTATATGAATGAACATTGTTTTTTAAGTTTAACCGCATAAATAAGATATAGTTAGATTGATTATGTTAAAGGTGAGAAATAGTCAGGTTAACATCTAATCTCATTTTAAATCATTTACTTGGAACAAGTTTTATCATCCACACATAAGGTAATTTAATTAGTCACTTACTTTATCTTTGTAAATTTTGGCAGCAAATATTTTCCGATCAACTTTGACTTATTACTTAGAATCACCTTACTCTTATTCGTATCATCATCGTATGAATCTCATGATCATATTATAGATATTCACATTGTTTGTGAATATTTTAAAAGACAAAAGGGTACATGCACTAATTTAACGTTATTTTACTAATTTCGTGAAACTAATGTTAAAAGCGAGGACGGTTAATCATGCATCATGTGGTGGTGTTGATAACCAAAAGACAAAAGGATACATGCACTAACCGACCTTTGTCCCAATTGCTAAGTGTTATGTGCCTTATGTCCGACCCGACCCAAAGGACGACGACCCGAAAATTTTAACTTTTGTTTGTCAAAAATTTGAACATCGAAAAAAGTGGATCCCATTGAAAAAAATCATGGGTCCGCCACTGCATGCGCCAGTGTGCGTAGACCCACCTGGGTCATGCGCCTGCATGCCACGTCACACGCCGCCTGGTAAAAAATACAAAGGCGGCTTTCAAGCGGCGATGCGAGCGTGCGAAGTGCAAAGTGCGCCATCTGTTGCAACCCCCGATCCTTGCCTCGGGAGGCGGGCGGCCGCGGCCTACTCAGAGATGGTGGTATCGGTATTTATCAGTTTGGCAGCGAAATTTATATCAGGACCGTAGTTAGGATATATTTTATCAGAGTAAAATACCACGTTTTTGTAATATTAAACACATGGGAAATTCTCAAGTTTCTATTACAAACATTTTATAGGGGTAAATCTTATTTTATTTAAATAAAAACATCTTCTTTATTTAGTTAACTTTTATAACCACTTTTCCAAGCCTTCAGTGCTTTCCAGCTGGTTTCTATTTGGCTTTCACATTTTGTTACCTGAAACGCGTTTAAAAACATTTTGTCAGTGGGAAATACTGGTGAATGAATCCCAATTTAATCAAGACAGGTAAAACCGTTTACAGCATTGAAGTCGGTCGCGCAATTACATTTGTTTATTTTTCTACTTTAATTACCACCCACGTTACTGTCAACCCGACTTGTGGTCATGTTACTACTCACAGTGTAGTAACAAATTTTGTATACAAAACCCCAACATACCGACGATAATTGTAGAATACAAATACTCAATCACTGTTTAATATAATGTAAAATATTTGAGGTTTTGTAAAAACAGTTTGCAAAAAGGAGGATTACTCACATTGATACTTTAGGGTTTTCCTTTGTGTTTTTCTGGTTATAATTTATTAATTACACAATGCACACGCGTTAGTATAATAACTCAATATTTACATTAGTTATACCCTCCCCGAGACAGAACTCCAACGACTACGTCGGGCAGAGCCTCGACAGCCGTTACGGAGCGCTAGATCAACCGGGCAGCGTATCTAATACGTAACCGGGGGTTATGATACTTACAACGAGGCAAAACTTCATTATATTAGTGGGTATAATGCCCGGTATAGCTTCTACACTATAGAAATTGACAGAGAATTGTGGGAAATGAGCGACGGAAACTGAAGTCGATCGATCCTATTTATAGGGTCTGATCATGACTTCCTCGCGGCCCGCGTAAACCGAAGGTAAGGCCTTCACGGCCCGCGATGTAGACTACGTAGGGCCTAGCGTGGCCCGGTCATTAAACTAGACTCGACACGATGTTGCCACGTGGCAGCTCAGGGTGTCGCCCTGATGTTGAGTTGTCGCATCCCGCGTAGCCCGAAGACAAGGTCTTCGCGGCCCGCGAGCGATGACGGATTTTTGTTTTTATTTTATTTTTGTGAAATTAAAGGTATTTAGGCCCATATCTCGTATACGGGGTGTATTTTAAGGCGTATAGAAATGTTCTAAATATTTTAGGGGTGTCGGAAATAATTTTTGGTGGGTTGTTATATCATCCCCACCTTATTTTAGAACTCGTCCTCGAGGTCTACTGGAATAAGTGTGGGTATTGCCTCTGCATCTCTGATTCAAGTTCCCACGTGTATTCTGGTCCTCTCTTGGAGTCCCATTTTACTTTGACTAGAACCAATCTCTTGTGTTTGAGATTCTTGACTTTTCTGTCTTCAATTTGTAGCGGTCTTTCTACAAACTTAAGCTTCTCATTTACATCTATATCCTTAAGAGGTACTACCAGTGATTCATCGGCTAAGCACTTTTTAAGGTTGCATACATGAAATACATCATGTATTCCTGCCATTTCCTCTGGTAGTTGTAGCTAATAGGCTACAGGTCTTATTCTTCTAATAATCTCTAAAGGTCCAACATACCTGGGGCTTAGCTTTCCCCTTTTGATGAATCTTACCACTCATTTCCAAGGAGAGACCTTTAATAACACCTTGTCTCCTGCTTGAAATTCCAACGGTTTGCGTATGTTGTCAGCATAACTCTTTTGTCTATCAAGAGCTTTAAATTCATCAGTTTAAGCTGGTGGGTCCTTTATTAGCATTGCTTGAAGCGTGTTGGGTTCAGTTAAGCCTCTATCGTTTTCTTTCCAACATATTTTTATTTCAGCTTTCTAAAATATTTATTCAAAGACTTAGCTTATTTCATTATGTTATGTACGAAAATACCAATAGCTCTTAATCTAGAAGTAATGGAATAATAATCTAAGTCTTTGAATAATTTTTTTAGGAAGCTATATACATTAAATATATAGTCTTTAGGATTGACCAGTTCTTGTTTTACCTATAACTATAGATTTCACTTGTGTAAGATAAACGACGACCCAATCAACCCATTTGTTAGTTAATGGATTCTAGTTTCACATTAAAATCTGAGGACAAATAAAGAGGGTCACTACAAATCAATTCATTTGACGTAAACCACTATAAATCAATTCATGTCAGGTAAAATAAGGTGGTTACCTGAAACTGACATCGTACCAAAGTTTGTTGTATATGCCATTAGCACTATAACGGTAAAACATGTATAGAAAAAAATTTCATTGAGGATAAATGTGTTGTAGATTGTTAGAATAAAGGTTAATAAAAAACGAATCAATCAATCAACAACGTTACCTCGCGATGTTGTATTCCGACCTTTTGACGTAATCAACTTAGCAATCCAACATTAATCTCATCATTAGAAACCGTTAGAGATTAAACATCTTGTTTCATTAGAGGTCTAAATTCTACAAACACATGAAACCCTTTAGATATAGACTTACTTTTATTAGATGAAAAATACAAATTATGTATTACATTATGGAAAAATATACAATCTGAACCTCAATTGCAGGACCCTTTTATTTAAGGGGTATTGGATTTTAATAATCCCAAGTTTCACTAATTGGCCGGTAATAATCCCAACTTCAAAAATTGCCTACAACAGTCCCAACTTGTAAGATTTTGGCCACCAATGATCCTTGTCTAACTGGGTTATAACCTTGTTGGGCTGGTGACCTGCAACTTATTCCGGCGACCCGTTTTACCCCTGAAACAACCAAACGAGACCACCACCAATCATCTCCGACCTCCTGTAATCTTCTCCGCTTCTCAAAAGTTTAAAATTTCCACCATCTACGCAACTCTGGTGACCTGCAACTTATTCCGACGACCTTCTTTACCCCTAAAACCACCAAAGGAGACAACCACTTGTTATCTCCCTCTAGTGACCTTCTCCGCCACTCAAAACTTCAAAAAACTAACTGGGTTATAACCCAGTTAGACAAGGATCATTGGTGGCCAAAATCTTACAAGTTGAGACTGTTGTAGGCAATTTTTGAAGTTGGGATTATTACCGGTCAATTAGTGAAACTTGTGATTATTAAAATCCAATACCCCTTTATTTAATAACAATTGCAAAGGTATTTGGATACTTCATGATCGAGCGGACAATCATTGTGACAACCCTCACCAAACCAGGTATCCGTACGAATTAATTAATATTTAATTAATGCTTGATTGCTGTGCTTGCTTACAGTTGTGATTAAACTGCTACTTGAATTATAATACATACACATACATGCATCATACTTTATTGCTGTCACTCCATTATTTACACAGAACTATAGTGACAAACTTGATGCACAAAAGCACAGTTAGCACAATAAACGGATAACCCAATAAACATGCTGACATTGCCAGCACTAGACAGATATTGTCTCTGAGGCCAGTATGAGCCGGGAATAGTTTACTACACTAGTAGGGGGTGTAGGGGGGTGAGGATTGTAAAACTGCGTCACTAGGTGATAGTTATAGTGACCGGATGTGCCTAAAACATGCTTTAGTTAAAAATCCTGCACTTTATACAAAAAAAAATCAGCATTTAACATAACTAGTAAAGTGCAAAAACATGGGAAAATAATACTAGCCACTTTCCAAAGTGTCGTGAATTATTGTGTCACTAAAAACACTATAAAAGACACTTTAAATACTTCTTTAGCACTTTATCGGATCAATATCCAACCGAACAACCGGACTTCACTCGGAACATAAAAATATTGCCAAATACATTGTTTATACTTTTCTGAGCTAGTTTGGTCCCCGAACACTTAAACACACTACATAAGACATGGTACCCACTAAATATTAGATTTCACATCTAACACCCTACTAATTACCATAACCCACCCAATTTACAAATAAACCCCCTCCCCTTGCAAAATTACGGCCCATAGGCCCCACCCCCCCTAAACAAGAGTTGGTTAAATCTTCCATATTCCTAATAAAATTTTCCTTGGATAATGTTGAGATATTGATAGGATGACTTCTTGTACTTCCACAAACTAAATGAATTACCATTTAAACTACAAGTTACCCCCCAAGCATATGATCTACGGTTCTAACATGGCCCCCCTCTTCTCACATTCGATTTCCCCCATGTGCCACCAAAATCTTCCAAGTTCCCATGCAGTTGACTTTTGAATTGTGAGAAAGTTGAGATGGTACTAACATTTACAATTAGCCCCCCCTAATTATTTACCCATATACCAAAAATCTTGCACTTGACCTCCCCCATGGCTGAATTTTTTGGCTTAAGCATGGCCCACAACAAGACAATTTCAAACTTTTCTTGGAACTAGTAAGATCATGAAGTGAAATATGTATGTACTTAAGTGAGCATAAGGACCTTTGGTTAAAGGGTTTAAAGTATTATAATAACCTCCATTATCCTCACCACTTTCAACACATCCCAAAACTTCATCCATTAAAAAAAAAAAAGCTTCGGCCGAACATACTCTATACACTCCCACCATTTTCCAATTCAATCCAAGTATTCCAAGGGCATTACAAGGTGCAAGGAGCCATTTTAGGAGGTGTGGAGCACTCGGATTGTCAAGGACCTCTCTAGTTTGCCTTTATCCACCCGCTTTCTCTCGTGTTTCTTCCCTAGCTTCAAAGCTAGTAGTAAGCCTCTTGGATCATCTTTTATTTTATATTTTTAGTGGTTAATAGTTATGTTGTGATGTAACCACATGAACACTAATAGGATCATAAACAAAGTCTTACACATAAAACTAATATGAAGATGAAATAAGAAGAACTCTTGATAAAATAAGGTAGTTTTGTTGATGTTGTTGTTTATTTGTTGATTGTTAGTAAGATGATGTTGAACATCATATTTAAACTTGTTAAAATAAGATTAAAAACTTATGTTAGGAGGTGATAAATGTTTTACATAAAAGAATCACCTCCATGTTTCACATAAACTTGGTAACAAAATGAGTTCTTGAAAAATAAATAAACTATGTGAGTAGATGGTCTTATGGACCCGACATTTACAAATGATTTTTCTAGACAAACCAAGTTAAAAGACGGGTTTTTGAAAAGTCATGATTTTTACAAGAAATAAGTATATGTAAACTTGTAAGACATGAAAAAGTTGTAAACGGATATTTTTATAAAATAAGTTCACAAGTTGTGAACCTCTAAAAATCCCGAGAGCAAAATTTTTACAAAAATAAACACACTTTGGAGGGTAACTAAACCCACTAAACACACCACTAAATTACTACGCGTTTTTATGAAACGCCAAGTTTATGTTGTCATGAAAAATGCATTGTTTTTGGCGCTTGACTAGTGTAACATTGTTTAGTAATTTGATTAGTTGATTTGAATGATTTTATAAAAGAAAATGATACGCTAGTAAGCGTGGACACCTCCAGTTACAAAGGGAACTCTGGCGAAATTTTTCTAGAAAATAACACTTAGAAATATTTTTGTGACAAGTGTTATAAATATATTTTTGACTTGTTTTCCAACCAAACTTCGCCATGATTTTTGTTATGAAATAGCCAAGTATTCGGAGGTGGGTTTTCGTAAAGGAAACTTGTTAAATATATATTGAGAATATATATTTCATAATAAAACGCTTGTGTGATTTTATGATTATTTTGTGAACTATATGTATATTATTTTTAAAGTAAAAATAATATAACTGGAATACATTGTGAAAGCACGACTCCAAAATAATGCCAACGCTATCACAAATAAATATTTAAGTTACACCGGTATTATTATTTCCATTCGAACCTTAAAATGTAACTTACGTATTTTCGGAAAAATACTCTTAAATGTGTATTTTGACAAAGTATTATTTTGGAATTTGTATAAAGTAAAATATAATATTTTTGGGAAAAATATGTATATTTTGGAAATAGAATACTTTAGACAAATATATTTTATTAAGTGAGACTTAATAATATATTTTTGGAATTACGAAAACGCACATGTATTAATGCCCCCATCCTTGGGAAGGAATATAATTATTAAATAATTAAGAAGTGGAAATACGAAATAGTTGCCTAACTATTTCCCAAAAATGATAAACCTTAAGCCAAGGCATGGCCGTCCGTCTAATAGAAGTTAGTACGTGTAGGTCGTCACGCAGCAGGTTATTTTGGGACGGACTATTTCGAGACGCACTTCTGTGAGTTCATGTCCCCCTTTTTCTCTTAACTATTTTCAGTTTTTATACTTCGGGGGTGAAATACATGTTACTATGATTACGAATACTTTTACATGGTATGGTTAGCGTAAGGAGGGTTACTACTTAGATCATGTGAGTGGGTAGGCGGGAACTGGAGGCCATTAATCCTCATTGTAGGACCGAGGGTCATTAGCGGTAGATCTATCTGGGTGTAGCGAGCCCAACTCCAGGCCCAACAGAACGGACCTCAGGGTGACTTTGAGCCCGGCGCAAAAATCTGCTAGGTTTGAGTCTTCCTACTGCACTTCACACATATCAATGGCCTTGCAAACCATTGGTGATCTCTTTATTTCCTTATTTGCTACATACCAGGGATTTTCATATTACAAAGGTTTTACATACTCACTATACATATCTCTTTATTTCCTTATTTGCTACATACCAGGGATTTTCATATTACAAAGGTTTTACATACTCACTATACATGAACTCGCTCAACATTTTTGTTGATTTTTCCAACTTACATGTATTTCAGGAAATTAATGGATCTGGTCAAGTATGCAAGGGTGTTAAGCTGCGTAAGAATAATGGCGTCATCCGAGTTTAGGAATTGTGATCTTTGCCTGGACGGGTCACGAGTCTTAAACTGTGTTTTCATTCATGTCTTTTAGTTATGTCTCATGAACAAGTTCTAAGTATGTTGTGGTTGTAATTCGTTGCATGTGTTGACTTTAAAACAATGTTGTCGTATTTTACTTTTTAAATTTGAATGAATGGATGAACATCGTGGTTTTATCATCATATAGCATTGTTATGATTATGTTATGGTATTAAGAAGTCACACCATAATAAACCCACGCTTCCGCAAAGCCAGGGTGTGACAACTTGGTATCAGAGCTCTGATCATAGCGAACTAGGATTTCTTCTCGAGTCTAGACTATGATCACTAGGGCTCTCACGAAAACATTTTTACATTGCATACATTACATCCAGATCCCATGTACAAAACATTTTTACAGACAAAAGTTGAGCATATTTAATTTAAATTTTTGGTTGGTCGGGAGACCAGGGATTCAGCCGGGTGGCTGGGGAGGTTCTGGTCGGGGGACCAGGGAGTCAGTCTGAGAGGCTGGGAGGATAGTCTAGTGGGACTAGGAGATTCAGTCTGAGAGGCTGGGAGGATAGTCTAGTGGGACTAGGAGATTCAGTCTGAGAGGATGGGAGGTTAATCTAGTGGGACTAGGAAGTTCAGTCTGGGAGGCTGGGAGGTTAGACTAGTGGGACTAGGAGAATTGCTTGATTGCTTATTGGTGACTAACATGTTTATTTGATTATATGATTGATTATTTGTGCATGTGTGTGTTTGTGTTACAAACGTCATACCTTCATCAGGTACTGGGGAGTCGGACACTACAGATCCCATGGCCATAGTATCAGACGACATAGTTTCATCGGAGCACGAGGTGTACACTTCCGATACTACCAGCATAGACGATGACAACTTTCAGCCCTTTGCGCTTCCCGATGTCATAGCAGAGCCTGCTGATGGCCATCTTGTTGGGGACTTACCGCTCGTGGTGATCCCTGCTCCTGTACCCCTTGCAGCTTATCCCGTTGTTGATATGCCCCTCGACGTTGTCTCTGATGACGATGTCGATCTATTTGAGGAGGACCCACTTGAGGGCGAGGCCCATATTGCTGCCAGTGATATCCTACTTCTTGCTGATGCTCCTGCAAAGGAGGCTCCCGTTCATTCACCTGTTCCAGACTCCTTTGAGTATGTGGCATCCGTACCTTCGCACACACAGGGAGTGCAGCACCACTCACACGACGCCGACCCGGACATGGCGTCATCCGCTGCACCTGCTCCTGCGCACAACTTTGAGTTCGATCATGATGTTGATGATGATTCAGATCCTATTTTTCCACCTGGTTTTGATCCAGACCAGGACATTGAGTTCGTACACTTAGACCAGCACTTGGAGGATCCTGTAGCCCCTGTCGACCCTATGTTTGTTGATCCAGCTGAATTTGAGATGGAGTTTGTTGATCCGGAGCCGGCTGTGGCCCCTGAGCCAGTTGTCGCTCCTGACCCCGCATTGGAGCATGACCATGTTCATGCCGATGCACCTGCTGTTGCTCCTTTGGTTGATGATATACCTGTTGATGATCATCCTGTTGTTGTTCCACAGTTGGTGGATGATCATGCTGTTGATATTCATATTGATGCTCCATTGTTGTTAGAGGACCCTGTTGTCGCCCCACTTCCAGATCCTATTCCGGTGATGTTCGATCGCGCACCTTTTGCGACCCACATTGATCCACGATACGCACACACCCACAATGGGTGGATAGATGACGACGATGATTTCCCACCTTTCGTGGTGCCTGTTACACCCCCTCTAGCACCCGTTTCAGCCCCTGTTTCAGCTTCCATTGATGTTCCTTTGATTCCCCCACACACCACAGATACTCACCGCACAGATCTCCCGATCAATTATCTCCAGGACATTCCTCCACCACGTCCTGGGGAGGGTTCGTCATGTCATTCGTTTGGTCATACACCTTTTGTGTCAGGAGGAGGCCAGTTTATGCCTCAGATTGTTCATCCCACTGTTGTTCCCACCGCTGCACCATTTACTGTACCATCCTTCGCTCCAGCTAGTGAGCCATTTCTCTGGACTACGCCCCCCATTATGCCACCGACGGATCCGTATCACCCATATCACATTGGGTATTCTACGGAGGATGTTCTCACATCTTTCATGATACAGCAGGAGGCGCTGACCCATCGCGTACAGGAGCTGGAGCGAGCTCAGCGACTCCCGTGCCAGTGCCAGACTCCACCTGCGGTATCACACCCTCCTCGACCACTTTCACCTGATTTTGCCGCTTGTTTTTGGACTCCCGAGCAGCAGATAGCATACTTATTGCGCGCTCATCGCGCTATGGAGGAGGACTGGCTTTATATGCGACGCTTACTCTTTTCTCATTTTCCCCCTCCTCCACCGCCATCAGCTTAGGCCTTTTGTACGACGCAGGTAGACTTTTGATGAGAGAACGACGATTGTGCAGATTACACAGCTTTTGGAGACCGCATTTTTGATGATTGTGACTTTTGATGATTTGTATATTTGATGTTGTTGTCACTGACTAAATAGTTTGGACTAGGGCGATGTGGCCCTTAGTCACTGATGATGTATGATACAGGTATGAACTTGTAAACCTTACATTGTGGTCTTGATTTATGACAGCGCAATCGCAGTATTCTCATTATATGTTGGGTTGATTGTTGATTGTTTATGTTCTATAACATAAGATGTTATGTGGTTGATTTATTTATAACATGAGATGTTATGTGTTGATATCGTTGAATACATACGTACACTTTACTTACTATGACCTGACCTACGTGAAACATATTTTAGAAGATGCCACCAAGACGCGAGATGCGTATGCCTACCAGCGAGGCAGAACTCCAGCAAATCATTGATGCCGCCATTGCACAGTATGCAGCCTCACAGGGAGGAACCAGTGGAAGTAACTCGAACAACAACGGCAACAACAACAACAACCCGCCTCATGGTAATGTCAAGTGACTCGAGACATATTACCATACATTTGGGTACTTATAGCACGTCCGCTAATACCATTTGTATATTTTAACGTATGTGCAGGGTGCACCTACAAGCAGTTCCTAGACTGCAAGCCTGTGAACTTCGACGGCACTGGAGGTGCTGTAGCATTCGTGAGGTGGGCTGAGAAAACAGACTCAGTCTTAAGAATGAGCAAATGTGCTCCAGATCAACAAGTGACTTACATCTCTGGGCTATTTTTGGACGGAGCCCTATCCTGGTGGAACTTACAAGTGCAGACTTTGGGAGAAGCCGCTGCTTACGCGTTGACCTGGGCTGAGTTAAAAGAATTGATGCGAAAGAAGTATTGTTCTCGTGCTAAGATACAAAGGTTGGAGACTGAGTTCTGGCATTTAAGGATGGATGGTCCTAAGATCGCTGAGTACGTCTAAAGATTTCATGATTTATCCCACGTTGTGCCGTACATGGTCACACCGGAATTCAAACGGATCGAGAGATTTATCTGGGGTTTAGCTCCACAGATCATGAGTATGGTCACTACTTCCAAGCATGCAACAATCACAGAGGCTATCGATCTGAGCGTGTCTCTTACTGAGGAAGCCATCCGCCTGAACAAGTTCTTGAATGTTGAGCCAAAGAAGAAAGAGACTCACGTAGAGTCGTCTGGAGAGAATAAGAGGAAATTCTCGAACTTCAAGCAGGGGACTAGCAATGTTGGCAAGAAAGGAGAATCAAGCGCACCGGTCCAAGCTGCAACCGGTGCTGGGAAGAAAGAAAAAGGCTATATGGGTACGCATCCCAAGTGTAACACCTGCCAGCGTCATCATTCTGGCCGGTGTGGGTCAAAAGTATGTGAAGCTTGTGGAAAAGTTGGCCACCTGAAGGATAACTGCTGGGCTAGTGCAGGCCGGGGAGGCCAAGGAGGTTTTGGTAATAGAAACAATAATCGAGGTGGCAATGGAAATCGTGTACAAGGGAATAATGGAGGTAATGGAACTCGAGGGATCAATTCAAATCAAGCTGGGGACGCAAATCGAAATCAAAACAACAATCAAGCTGGGAATGGAGGTGGTAATGGGCAAAGACTTGGTTGCTTCAACTGTGGTGATGTTGGGCACTTTAGGAGGGATTGCCCAAATTTGAACCAAGCACGGGGACGAGTCTTTAACATTGGCGCAAGGGAAGCGCGCCAGGATCCCAACGTTGTTACCGGTACGTTCCCTATAAACCAACGCTTTGCATCCATTTTGTTTGATACTGGTGCGGATTATAGTTTCGTGTCATTAGAATTTAAGAAAATACTTGGGTTGACGCCTAGTAAGCTAGATGTTCCATACTCCATCGAATTAGCAAATGGGAAACTAGTTGAGACCAGTGAAGTTGTCCGAGGATGTGTGATTGAACTAGGAAGACACGAGTTTACGCTAGACTTACTACCTGTCGAGTTGGGAAGCTTTGATGTGGTAGTGGGAATGGATTGGCTATCGAGTAACAAGGCCGAGATTGTTTGCCATGAGAAGACCATCCGCATCCCGTTGACGGATGAAGAAACAATCACAGTGCACGGAGAGAAGCATGATACGCCGCTGAGAATTATTAGCTGCCTGAAAGCTAGAAAGTGTTTACGGAAGGGATGTGTTGCATTCTTAGCACACATCGTGGATAAGAAAGTTGCTGAACCAAAGATTGAAGACATTCCAGTCGTCAAGGAATATCCGGAGGTCTTTCCAGAAGACTTGCCAGGATTACCGCCTCCAAGGCAAGTCGAGTTCCACATTGACTTGGTGCCAGGCGCCGCGCTTGTAGCCAAGGCACCCTATAGACTTGCACCGTCAGAGATGCAGGAGTTGTCAACACCCTGGTTCTCACCTTGGGGAGCCCTGGTTTCGTTTGTTAAAAGAAGGACGGTAGTTTCCGTATGTGCATAGACTACCGTGAGCTTAATAAGTTGACCATCAAGAATAGATACCCTTTGCCGAGAATCGATGATCTATTCGACCAGTTGCAAGGCTCAAGCTTTTATTCGAAGATCGATTTGCGATCTGGTTACCATCAGCTGAGAATACAAGAGGAAAGTATTCCTAGAACCGCTTTCAGAACTCGCTATGGACACTACGAGTTTCTGGTGATGCCGTTTGGATTGACAAACGCACCTGCAGTTTTCATGGACCTAATGAACCGAGTGTGTAAGCCGTACCTAGACAAGTTTGTGATTGTGTTCATAGATGATATCTTGATTTATTCAAAGACGAAGCATGAACACGAACAGCATCTAAGGGCTATTTTGGAGTTGCTGAAAAAGGAAAAGTTATATGCCAAATTCTCGAAGTGCGAGTTTTGGCTACGCGAAGTCCAATTCCTTGGACATGTGGTGAATGGAAATGGGATTCATGTTGATCCCACAAAGATCGAGGCGATAAAGAGCTGGGAGACTCCAAAGACGCAGACCGAGATTCGCCAGTTCTTAGGTTTGGCTGGCTACTATCGAAGTTATTGAGGATTTTTCAAAGATCGCTCAACCTCTGACCGCGCTCACACAGAAGGATAAAAAGTTTGATTGGGGAATCAAACAGGAAGAAGCATTCCAGTTACTGAAAGACAAGCTTTGCAATGCGCCGATCTTAGCGCTACCAGAAGGAACTGATGATTTCGTGGTATACTGTGACGCCTCACGTCAAGGATTGGGTTGCGTGTTGATGCAACGCCAGAAAGTTATAGCTTACGCTTCGCGCTAATTGAAAGTTCATGAAAAGAACTATACCACGCGTGATTTGGAACTAGGCGCAGTGGTATTTGCGCTGAAAATCTGGAGACATTATTTGTATGGTACAAAGTGTACAATCTTTACGGATCATAAGAGTCTGCAGCACATATTCGACCAGAAAGAATTTAATATGAGACAAAGACGTTGGGTCGAATTATTGAACGATTATGACTGCGAGATCAAATACCACCCAGGGAAAGCGAATGTGGTCGCTGATGCCCTGAGTCGAAAAGAGAGGATCAAGCCCATAAGGGTTAGGGCTTTGGAGATGATTGTCCAGACAAATCTCGCCTTGCGCATTCGTGCCGCGCAAAAAGAGGCTCTGAAAGAAAGGAACATTGAAGAGGAATATCTCCGTGGGATGGAGAAGCAGTTAGTGCCAAACGAGGAAGGAACGCTATGCTTCATGAAAAGGATTTGGGTTCCTCTGTTTGGTGGTTTGAGAAAAGTTATCTTTGATGAAGCCCACAAGTCTCGGTACTCAATTCATCCCGGTGCGGATAAGATGTACCAAGATCTTAAGGACTATTATTGGTGGCCTAGGATGAAAGGCGATGTTGCTGTTTATGTTAGCAAGTGTTTAACGTGCGCCAATGTGAAAGCTGGATACCAGAAGCCTTCAGGTCTTCTGCAGCAACCTGAAATTCCTAAGTGGAAATGGGAACAAATCTCAATGGATCTCATAACAAAGCTGCCAAAGACACCCAGAGGCCATGATATGATTTGGGTGATAGTAGATCGCCTAACAAAGTCCGCACATTTCTTGCCAATCAAGGAAAAGGACAACACAAGTAAACTTGCGGAAATATACATGAGAGACGGGAGATTTGTATCAAGGATTTGGCAATCCTTCCAAGAAGCTTTTGGCTCACAGTTGAATCTAAGTACTGCATTTCACCCACAGACTGATGGCCAAAGTGAACGAACTATACAGACTTTGGAGGATATGCTGAGAGCATGTGTAATGTATTTGGGTGGTAGCTGGGATAATCATTTACCATTGGTCGAGTTTTCGTACAACAACAACTACCACACCAGTATTGGAGCCTCGCCATTTGAAGCTCTTTACGGACGCAAGTGTCGATCACCACTATGCTGGGCTGATGCAGGTGATAGGCAGCTTGTTGGTCCCGAAATAGTCCAAGAGACGACAGACAAGATTGCGCAGATTCAAAAACGCATCGAGGCGGCTCGCGACAGACAGAAAGCCTATGCAGATCCAAAGCGGAAACCTTTGGAATTTCAAGTTGGGGATATGGTTTTATTGAAGGTTTCACCCTGGAAGTGTGTGGCACGCTTCGAAAAGCGTGGGAAGTTGAATCCGCGTTACATTGGCCCATTCAAGATACTGCAAAGGATTGGGCTTGTAGCCTACAGGTTGGACCTACCTGCTGAACTCAATGGTGTTCACGATACATTCCATGTATCAAATTTGAGAAAGAGTCCAACACAAGAAACAGTAATCATTCCTGCTGACGAAGTTCATATCGACGACACACTCCACTTTACCGAAGAACCCGTCGAGGTTACGGATTGGAAAGTTAATAAAACACGCAGGAGTAGTGTCAAACTCGTCAAAGTTCGATGGAATGCAAGGCATGGACCTGAATTCACGTGGGAACGTGAGGATCGTAGGAAGGAGAAGTACCCCCATTTATTTCCTAAGACCCCTGCAACTAGAAGCAGAGCCTAAAATTTCGGGACGAAATTTCTTTAATGGGGGGAGAATGTGACAACCCTCACCAAACCAGGTATCCGTACGAATTAATTAATATTTAATTAATGCTTGATTGCTGTGCTTGCTTACAGTTGTGATTAAACTGCTACTTGAATTCTGATACATACACATACATGCATCATACTTTATTGCTGTCACTCCATTATTTACAAAGAACTATAGTGACAAACTTGATGCACAAAAGCACAGTTAGCACAATAAACGGATAACCCAATAAACATGCTGACATTGCCAGCACTAGACATATATTGTCTCTGAGGCCAGTATGAGCCGGGAATAGTTTACTACACTAGTAGGGAGTGTAGGGGGTGATGATTGTAAAACTGCGTCACTAGGTGATAGTTATAGTGACCGGATGTGCCTAAAACATGCTTTAATTAAAAATCCTGCACTTTATACAAAAAAATTCAGCATTTAACATAACTAGTAAAGTGCAAAAACATGGGAAAATAATACTAGCCACTTTCCAAAGTGTCGGGAATTTATTGTGTCACTAAAAACACTATAAAAGACACTTTAAATACTTTTTTAGCACTTTATCAGATCAATATCCAACCGAACAACCGGACTTCACCCGGAACATAAAAATATTGCCAAATACATTATTTATACTTTTCTGAGCTAGTTTGGTCCCCGAACACTTAAACACACTACATAAGACATGGTACCCACTAAATATTAGATTTCACATCTAACACCCTACTAATTACCATAACCCACCCAATTTACAAATAAACCCCCTCCCCTTGCAAAATTACGGCCCATAGGGGCCCCCCCTAAACAAGAGTTCGTTAAATCTTCCATATTCCCAATAAAATTTTCCTTGGATAATGTTGAGATATTGATAGGATGACTTCTTGTACTTCCACTAACTAAATGAATTACCATTTAAACTACAAGTTACCCCCCAAGTATATGATCTACGGTTCTAACATGGCCCCCCTCTTCTCACATTCGATTTCCCCCATGTGCCACCAAAATCTTCCAAGTTCCCATGCAGTTGACTTTTGAATTGTGAGAAAGTTGAGATGATACTAACATTTACAATTAGCCCCCCCCCCTAATTATTTACCCATATACCAAAAATATTGCACTTGACCTCCCCCATAGCTGAATTTTTCGGCTTAAGCATGGCCCACAACAAGACAATTTCAAACTTTTCTTGGAACTAGTAAGATCATGAAGTGAAATATGTATGTACTTAAGTGAGCATAAGGACCTTTGGTTAAAGGGTTTAAAGTATTATAATAACCTCCATTATCCTCACCACTTTCAACACATCCCAAAACTTCATCCATTAAAAAAAAAAAAGCTTCGGCCGAACATACTCTATACACTCCCACCATTTTCCAATTCAATCCAAGTATTCCAAGGGCATTACAAGGTGCAAGGAGCCATTTTAGGAGGTGTGGAGCACTCGGATTGTCAAGGACCTCTCTAGTTTGCCTTTATCCACCCGTTTTCTCTCGTGTTTCTTCCCTAGCTTCAAAGCTAGTAGTAAGCCTCTTGGATCATCTTTTATTTTATATTTTTAGTGGTTAATATGTTGTGATGTAACCACATGAACACTAATAGGATCATAAACAAAGTCTTACACATAAAACTAATATGAAGATGAAATAAGAAGAACTCTTGATAAAATAAGGTTGTTTTGATGATGTTGTTGTTTATTTGTTGATTGTTAGTAAGATGATGTTGAACATCATAGTTAAACTTGTTAAAATAAGATTAAAAACTTATGTTAGGAGGTGATAAATGTTTTACATAAAAGAATCACCTCCATGTTTCACATAAACTTGGTAACAAAATGAGTTCTTGAAAAATAAATAAACTATGTGAGTAGATGGTCTTATGGACCCGACATTTACAAATGATTTTTCTAGACAAACCAAGTTAAAAAACGGGTTTTTGAAAAGTCATGATTTTTACAAGAAATAAGTATATGTAAACTTGTAAGACATGAAAAAGTTGTAAACGGATATTTTTATAAAATAAGTTCACAAGTTGTGAACCTCTAAAAATCCCGAGAGCAAAATTTTTACAAAAATAAACACACTTTGGAGGGTAACTAAACCCACTAAACACACCACTAAATTACTACGCGTTTTTATGAAACGCCAAGTTTATGTTGTCATGAAAAATGCATTGTTTTTGGCGCTTGACTAGTGTAACATTGTTTAGTAATTTGATTGGTTGATTTGAATGATTTTATAAAAGAAAACGATACGCTAGTAAGCGTGGACACCTCCAGTTACAAAGGGAACTCTGGCGAAATTTTTCCAGAAAATAACACTTAGAAATATTTTTGTGACAAGTGTTATAAATATATTTTTGACTTGTTTTCCAACCAAACTTCGCCATGATTTTTGTTATGAAATAGCCAAGTATTCGGAGGTGGGTTTTCGTAAAGGAAACTTGTTAAATATATATTGAGAATATATATTTCATAATAAAACGCTTGTGTGATTTTATGATTATTTTGTGAACTATATGTATATTATTTTTAGAGTAAAAATAATATAACTGGAATACATTGTGAAAGCACGACTCCAAAATAATGCCAACGCTATCACAAATAAATATTTAAGTTACACCGGTATTATTATTACCATTCGAACCTTAAAATGTAACTTACGTATTTTCGGAAAAATACTCTTAAATGTGTATTTTGACAAAGTATTATTTTGGAATTTGTATAAAGTAAAATATAATATTTTTGGGAAAAATATGTATATTTTGGAAATAGAATATTTTAGACAAATATATTTTATTAAGTGAGACTTAATAATATATTTTTGGAATTACGAAAACGCACATGTATTAATGCCCCCATCCTTGGGAAGGAATAAAATTATTAAATAATTAAGAAGTGGAAATACGAAATAGTTGCCTAACTATTTCCCAAAAATGATAAACCTTAAGCCAAGGCATGGCCGTCCGTCTAATAGAAGTTAGTACGTGTAGGTCGTCACGCAGCAGGTTATTTTGGGACGGACTATTTCGAGACGCACTTCTGTGAGTTCATGTCCCCCTTTTTCTCTTAACTATTTTCAGTTTTTATACTTCGGGGGTGAAATACATGTTACTATGATTACGAATACTTTTACATGGTATGGTTAGCGTAAGGAGGGTTACTACTTAGATCATGTGAGTGGGTAGGCGGGAACTGGAGGCCATTAATCCTCATTGTAGGACCGAGGGTCATTAGCGGTAGATGTATCTGGGTGTAGCGAGCCCAACTCCAGGCCCAATAGAACGGACCTCAGGGTGACTTTGAGCCCGACGCAAAAATCTGCTAGGTTTGAGTCTTCTTACTGCACTTCACACATATCAATGGCCTTGCAAACCATTGGTGATCTCTTTATTTCCTTATTTGCTACATACCAGGGATTTTCATATTACAAAGGTTTTACATACTCACTATACATGAACTCGCTCAACATTTTTGTTGATTTTTCCAACTTACATGTATTTCAGGAAATTAATGGATCTGGTCAAGTATGCAAGGGTGTTAAGCTGCGTAAGAATAATGGCGTCATCCGAGTTTAGGAATTGTGATCTTTGCCTGGACGGGTCACGAGTCTTAAACTGTGTTTTCATTCATGTCTTTTAGTTATGTCTCATGAACAAGTTCTAAGTATGTTGTGGTTGTAATTCGTTGCATGTGTCGACTTTAAAACAATGTTGTCATATTTTACTTTTTAAATTTGAATGAATTGATGAACATCATGGTTTTATCATCATATAGCATTGTTATGATTATGCTATGGTATTAAGAAGTCACACCATAATAAACCCACGCTTCCGCAAAGCCAGGGTGTGACAATCATAGCCTTTCATACATGTGTGTCAAACAAAATGACAAGATGGCTGCAAAATAAAAAAAATATATATCAATAAAAATGAACTTTAAATTCATCGGTTTAAGCTAGCGGGTCCTTTATTAGCATTGCTTGAAGCGTGTTGGGTTGAGTTAAGCTTGTATCGTTTTCTTTCCAATATATTTTTATTTCAGCTTCCTAAAATATTTATTCAAAGACTTAGATTATTTCATTATGTTATGTACGGAAATGCCAATAGCTCTTGATCTTGAAGTAATGGAATAATAATCTAAGTATTTGAATAAATTTCTTTAGGAAACTATATACACTACATATATAGTCTTTAGGATTGACCAGTTCTTGTTTTACCTATAACTACAGATTTGACCTGTGTAAGATAAAAGACGACTTAATCAACCCATTTGTTAGTTAATGGGTTCTAATTTCACATTAAAACCCAAGGACAAATAAAGAGGGTCACCACAAATTAATTCATTTGACGTAAATCACTATAAATCAATTCATGTCAGGTAAAATAAGGGGGTTACCTGAAACAGACATCATACCAAAGTTTGTTGTATATGCCATTGAGGATAAATGTGTTGTAGATTGTTAGAATAAAGGATAATAAAAAAAAATCAATAAATCAACAACGTTACCTCGCGATGTTGTATTCCGACCTTTTGACGTAATCAACTTAGCAAATCTCATCATTAGAAATCGTTAGAGATTAAACATATTGTTTCATTAGAGGTCTAAATTCTACAAACACATGAAACCCTTTAGATATAGACTTACTTTGATTAGATGATAAATACAAATGATGTATTACGTCATGGAAAAATATTCAATCTGAACCGCAATTGCAGGACCCTTTTGTTTAAGAACAATTACAAAGGTATTTGGATACTTCATGATCGAAAGGACAATCGTAGCCTTTCATACATGCGTGTCAAACAAAATCACAACATGGCTGCAAAATAAAAAAATATATATATCAATAAAAATGAGGTTTAAATTCATCGGTTTAAGCTGATGGATTCTTTATTAGCATTGCTTGAAGCGTGTTGGGTTGAGTTAAGCCTCTATCGTTTTATTTCCAATATATTTTTATTTCAGCTTCTTGAAATATTTATTCAAAGACTTAGATTATTTCATTATGTTATGTACGGAAATACCAATAGCTTTTGATCTTGAAGTAATGGAATAATAATCTAAGTATTTGAATAATTTTTTTAGGAAGCTATATACACTACATATATAGTCTTTAGGATTGACCAGTTCTTGTTTTACCTATAACTACATATTTGACCCGTGTAAGATAAAAGACGGCCCAATCAACATTTGTTAGTTAACGGGTTCTAATTTCACATTAAAACCCAAGGACAAATAAAGAGGGTCACCACAAATCAATTCATTTTAAGTAAATCACTATAAATCAATTCATGTCAGGTAAAATAAGGTGGTTACCTGAAACAGACATTGTACCAAAGTTTGTTGTATATGCCATTAGCACTATAACTGTAAAACATGTATAGAAAATAACCTCATTGAGGATAAATGTGTTGTAGATTGTTAGAATAAAAGTTAATAAAAAACGAATCAATCAATCAACAACGTTACCTCATAACTTCTGGAAATTTACCATAACACACGTCCCCCAACATGATTTTAGTTGGGAACAAGGTTTGGTGCACTATTTCCATAAGAAGAATGTAACAAGAACAAGTTGTAAACGTTTTGTAAAAACATAAAATGTATCCTATCTTGGACATCAATTATGGAGTTGTACCACCTTGTTACACCATGGTGAACCTTGGGTAACAATCCTTGATGTTGGGTGGGTCGGTTTTGGAATCGACTGAGCCATGGGGGGGATTCAGCGTTCTTTGGGGTTTGAACCATGCTGACGATGTCTGGTATAACCTTAGCCATCTGCTTGGCCATGAACAATTATCAGATATATAGCAACTATGGTGCCAAAATCCTCAAATTGTGAAGCTGATTAAACCCTGATAACTGAAATCCTAAAAAACTCTAGACACGAATAAGTAGATGAATCCAAGTTATCGATCACCCATCTACCAAACAACGCCCAACTAATAACCTAGTAAACCCAACTCATCTCTCGAATCGCCAAGAACGGATGCGCACCTCATTTAATTTTAATTTTAGTAGTTGTTAAACTTGTATTATTTCTAATGAAACGAATTAAACCGAAAACCCTAAGATTAACGATCTAGAATGGTTTCTTAGACTAGGGGATATCTTTATGTGCCTAGACCAATAAAACTAACAAACAACTAGAAAGTACAATCAACACTATCACACAATATTCAAAATCAGAAACATGGCACAATCATGTAAATCAACACAATTCATCCAATAACCAACATCAAATCATCAAAACATGGTCTAGTTCATCTAACCTAAGTAACTTCAAAGTGTTTAGCTATTCATAATGTTCAAAAGCATATCCAAAACAATAATCAAAACAATGGAAATCAAAGTTTCAACGTTTAAGAACAATCTGACAATAGTAAAACGAACCCGTATCGCTTCCTACTTCAATCTCTCTATCCCGAACCTTCAAACCTTCAATCACAACTCTAAAATTCGCCTTCAACTGCTCTGGATTCGTCAATTACGAGTTATCCCTTCACCATCCAGCCAAACTAGGATTTTTATGATTTTTTACGATTCTGGCGTTCCATGCGGAACGTATGGGGTATCCCCATGTGATCCTCAATCGTGTCTCTAAATATTGTTATTGCTGCAACACCCATGCGGACCGTATGGGTTGCCCCATGCGGTCCATATAGGGTCTGGAAAATGCTATTTTTCCCTTTTTTCTCGTTTCTTCGACACATCTTCACACAAACTCTTTAACTCTTCCATATTTCTTCGTTTTCTCCATCTAATCACTTGATTTTCCACAATTTTGCGCAAATTCATAAATTAACCAAACCAGTATAAAAACATGGGTAAATCAATACATAAACACATCAAAACAAAGGGAATCTCACCGATAAATTATGTATAAAATCAAGCATACCATCACCGTCTAGCACCACCACCATCGTCCGTACACCACCACTAGTTTATTTTAGAAGTCTGCATACGTTAAAAAACAAACAACCTTTTTCTTGCAGACTACAGAGGTTTTGTCACGGCCCTCGTCCCGGTTTTACCCGGTCCAGGAGCCGCGGGACAGAAACCCGTGGTATTTATTATTTGAGTTGACAGCGGAAGTTTAACAGGATCTTTTAAAACTTGAAAACGCCCAATTATTTTATTTCATAATTTGGGACAAACCCCGTAATTTACAATAGAGGAATTTTACAAGGAATTCCCTGGTTTTACAAAACATGTTTATTTATTTGACTGAGCCACTACTTCAAGCTTGTTAGTGCTCCGTAGCACTTTTTGTTGATTCACAGTAGGTCACCTGAAGCATGTTTTAAAAATATTTTATCAGCGGGGAAATACTGGCGAGTCACTCATTTTGATAAAACGACACATAGTTATAAATTACAGCATAAGAGCGATTACAATGGCTACTATCTTATTTTTATCTGGCGCCGTGTCACAGCCTTGTGACGATGGTCATACCACTATTGGGTCCTTTCACCTAAGTAGTGATGATTATCACTGTTAGGTTGACGAACCTAACCGTGAGAAATTAGTAATGTGCACAATACCTCACTAGCCAGTGATTCAAGATAACCACGACTTAATCCCTGTAATTATAACTTTTGAAAGTGATTGGAGTATTGTAAAATATTATTGATAAAAAGAGAATGACTCACATTGCAAGTTTAAAAGGGCAGAGTTTAGCCTACTGATAAGCCTTGTAACCTAAATTAAATAACAATGTATACGAACTAGGTCAGTAACTTAATACAACATTTACGATAACTCACGAGATCGAAACCCTCACGACGAATGACAAAGTATAGCCCTGATTTGGGCAGCACTTAAACATCCATCGGATTGGTTTCAATCGATCGGACATTGAATCGTAGCAGCGATCGAGTTAATACCCTGTATCGTAGCAGCGTTTCTCTACTGGAAATTACGATTTGGAGTAGCAAACTTCGTTATTGATCAAAATTTTCGACACAGTATGAAAGCCCCATGCACAAGCTATTTATAGCTGAAAAATGAGTTTTACGCGGTCCGCGTAAACTCCTTCTTAACATTTACGCGGCCCGCGAGGGCCACCTAGTCTACAACTAGGGCTTCCGTGTCACACCTAGGTGTGCCACGTGGACCGGGACGCTTATCCGATCAAACTTGAGTTGACGCGGCCCGCGTAAGGCTATGCTTAACCTTTACGCGGCCCGCCTAAAACCCGAATTTCTTGTTTTCTTGGTTTTTCATTCACATTAGGGTTTCAAAGGTCCGGGTTTTTACTTACAGGTCGTTTTGGGACATTTTTGCAGGTCCTTACAGGTTTGGTCCACATCTTCTTTTACAAATGCCTGCGGAGGTGATCCGCAGACTGCAGACATTTTATCTCTTAAAAAAACAAACAACACCTTAATTTTTTTACTTCTTAGTTAAACTAGTACAAAATGTGTCACACATTGTTGATGTGTTTAATTGTGGTGTGTATAGATAGATAGATCTACCCCTTTTGTAAAAACATTATTTGTAGGTTTAATATGTCTTTAACTCTTCCATATTTCTTCGTTTTCTCCATATAATCACTTGATTTTCCACCATTTCCCACAAATTCATAAGTTAACCAAATCAATATAAAAACATGGGTAAATCAATACATAAACACATGAAAACAAAGGGAATCTCACCGATAAATTATGTATAAAATCAAGTATACTATCACCGTCTAGCACCACCACCACCCACCACCATCGTCCGTACACCACCACTAGTTTATTTTAGAAGTATGTATACGTTAAAAAACAAACAACCTTCTTCTTGCAGACCGTAGAGGTTTGGTCCACTTTTTCTTTTACAAATGTGCAGAGGTGATCCGCAGACCGCATACATTTTATCTCTTAAAAAACAAACACCTTAATTTTTTACTTCTTAGTTAAACTAGTACAAAACGTGTCACACATGGTTGATGTATTTAATTGTGGTGTGTATAGGTAGATCTACCCCTTTTGTAAGGGTGAGAGGGGCACTCCTCTCTTAGGGGAGTCCCCTCTCTTACTCACGGCCAATCAGCACGTGCCACGTCAACTCCCCTCTTAAGTCTTAACTCCCCTCACACCCTCAATTTGATGGCGGCACTCCTCTCTTAACTCCCCTCACACTCTCTTTCTATATCTTTCTAGAAGTTGCAGGTTGTGTGTGAGTGTAAAATGGGCTTGGTTGTGCGGTGAATACACACCGATCCCCCTCCCCGAATTCGGTCCCCGCGTTGATGGCGGCGGTGTTCCCGAGCGAGGACTTGGGTCACCGCATGGGGTCACCGAGAGTGCCCCGTATACCCTAAAACATTATTTGTAGGTTTCCAACTTTATAACTTATTTATATTCTAGTCTGGACTCTAGAGACAGCTACAATTTTATTGTTTCTTGACGCGTACATCTCCGTCACCGATCGCCGTTCGCCGGTTACCACCGCCGCCATACAACTCCGGTCCGGCCAACCTTCCGCCAGATCCCTTCAGATCAGGTAATTCTTCACACACAGGTTGACCGCATTACCAAAGCGTGTTCAATTCCGTATTTACTAATCGATTGTTAGGTTTTCGTTTACCGAACTCTTAGCAATTGAATTATTTTATACAATTAGGTTTTGTAGGTGAAGATCAGGTTTAGTTATGTGGCGATTCACTTCTAATCAGTAATCTGATCCGGAATTTGATCTTGTTGGTTAGTCTGTGTTAGTGATTGCTAGCAGTTGTACGGATTAGGTTTTGTTGATGAAGATCAGGTTTAGTTAGGTTTTGATTTTATCAGTTAGCCTGTATTAGTGCTTGCTAGCAGTAGTTGAAAATTGAAATATAGTTTGTTCAGATGTTCATTTATATGATTTAGGTTTTGTTGTCTTTTAATCATATTCTAAATTTGATTTCATCGGTTAGTTTGGAACTTTGGATTAGTGTTTGCTAGTAGTAGTTGAAATATAATTGGTTTAGCTGTTCAGTTGTTTGACAAGTGCGATGGATACTGATCTAGGTCGAGTAAGAGAGCAATTTTTGTAGTTAGAATTATAATTCATCTGGTTAAGAAAGTTGAGTTGAAGGCGTGTATTTTTTACTCACAGGTTTAGGTTATGGTAAGTTGAACGTTATCATAGTTTGAAACTTTTGAAAGTTTGCAGTTGGGATGTTTTTATTGCTTGCGGTTCATCTTTAGGAATGTTTGCAAGTTTTTAACAACATTGGCCCTGTGGTTGCACTCCTTATGATTGCCATGTCTAGAAAGCTAGTTTCTATATCAGTAGGTTGTGCAAAACTGTAGAGTAAATGACTGTCTCTTGCTAGTTGTGGGATGCATAGGTTTAGGTGGTTTTGTTGGAAAAAATATTATCTATATTGGACGATGAATTACTCCCTTAGCTGCTAGAAGGTGGTGCAATCTGAATGTTAGTGGTCCAAGCACGTACCTTTTGGGTCCAAAATCTACATGAGCTTATTTTTGTTTGATATTATTTTCTATATGCTCTACTTCTTATAAATTATACATTGCACACTTTTCTGGAAAATGATGAATGCATGTTTATATAAACTTTGTGGCCTAGATGCTTAAACATCTTGTTGTAATGTCTGTATATAATATATGCCTAAGTTTGGCTAGCTGCTTGTTTATTCTAGCCCTTAACCATAACACGCTGCATATGTATGCGTATAGCCTCTAGAATCTATCCTTAAAAGCAACAAGTTTGGACACGCAAGTCGAGAAAATTAAGTGAAGAGGTAAAACAATATCTAGTTTTTTTACTTGCACATAACAGTAAGTTTAGTTACTTTTTTATCCAGTTACACTTTATCTGTGCTATGTGTTACACACGTACACTATTTTGTATAATCGTTCTTTAACATGGTAGTATACATGTTATTATACAGGCTATTATACATGATTCACATGCTATTACCATGTTAAAGAACATCATCATCATCATCATACCCAGTAATCCTTCTTGTGTTTATGCCCAAATGATGTTGCATGCTATTATACATGATTTACATTATATTGTGTCACTCTGATCACTTTCGTGGTATTGGTGACTTCTTTTTTCTATATTCTTGACTTGGTGTATTGGTATGCTGTTCGTTTTGGAGTCGAGGGTCTCTCTGGAAGCAGCCTCTCTATACCTAGGGATAGAGGCAAGGTCTGTCTACATCCCACCCTCCCCAGACCCTATAAGTAGCTTTGCTATTTGTGGGATTTACTGGGTATGATGATGATGATGATGTTCTTTAACATGGTAATGTAATTTTGATCCTGGGCTTCATCCAAAAGCTGACATGCTTGGAATTGTATGTTGTTGCAGATTATTTATGGACGCATAGCAATAACGTGAATACGTGATACAAGATATATATTCAAGCAATGGGGACTGAAAATCCTAACCGTCCAAATTTTCATCAAGGGCCTACTGCTACACCTTTTGCAGCTCCTCAAACCAACATGCCCTTTCCTTCATCTCGTCCCATGGTTGGATCACAGCCCTCTGCTATCAGGCCAAATACATCTCCATTTTCTACTCCTGGGCCCACGGCTGGAGCTGGGACTCCTGGTTTTAGGCCCATGCAACCAGGTAGGCCCGCTCCTTCATATGGCCCGCCAACTACTGGACCACCCCAGCGTTTCCCAGCTTCACAGTTTCCATCATCTCAACCACCCGTTTCACAAACGTCAAATGTGGGCCAGCCCATTATGCCTCCACCAACGAGACCACCACCTCCGGGCCATGTTCCATCTGTACCGATGGGATCTCCACCCCAAAGCTTGTATAGTGTTTCTTCCGGTAATAATCCTCCATATTCTGTTTCCGGACCAAACATCCAGCCACCGCCATCTTCAACCAGACCGTCTTATCCTGGCTATCCGGGTATACAGGGTATACAGAGTAGCACAGTAAGTCCACCGCCACCACCGCCAGTTTATCAACAAGGAGGTTATGGCCCACCTCAGCCCGCCATACCTGCTCCTTTTTCTTCTCATCAAGGTGGTTATGGACAAGTTCCAGTTCCGCCAGTTGCATCGCCAACAGGAATGTATGCAGGTGGGTCCGCACCGCCTACAGGAGTTATGTCGGGTTTGGTAGAAGATTTTAGCTCACTTTCTCTCGGATCTGCTCCTGGGTCGTTTGATGGGGGGGTTGATGCTAAAGCGTTGCCAAGACCACTGGATGGTGATGTGGAACCAACGTCTTTCGCTGGGATGTATCCCATGAATTGTGATTCTAGATATCTAAGACTTACGACTAGTGCTATACCGAATTCACAGTCTTTGGTTTCCAGGTGGCAGTTGCCTCTTGGAGCAGTTGTTTGTCCACTGGCAGAACCTCCTGAGGGGGTGAGTATTCGTTCATTAAACATGTGCTGTTTAATAACATGTTTTTGTTTTTACTTTGGCTTATGTACTGTTGATTGTTCAGGAGGAAGTGCCAGTAGTTAACTTTGCCACAATGGGTATCGTTCGTTGTAGAAGATGTCGTACTTATGTGAATCCGTATGTGACTTTTACTGATGGTGGGAGAAAGTGGAGGTGCAATATATGTGCTTTACTTAATGATGGTAATACTTTGAAAATTCTTGTACCAAAACATGAACTATGTTTCAGTGTTCGTTTAAAATTAAACAGAAAAAACTGTAATTTGACAACAGGGTAAAGCTATATATGTTTAGAGTTTGAATACCTTTTTTTGTTGATGTTTTGGGATTCCATTTCACCACCAGTTATATCCTATCTAACACACTTATGTTGAATATATGTTTAATATACGTCCATAGTCTATAAAGTTTAAACACATGTGGCCTCAGTAATGTGCCAAATCATTCTTTTATGCTGTTTCATCACCAGTGTAAAGAATATAATTGATTATTCTCTGCCACATATGGAACTTTTATGCTAAGTAATTTGACTAATTTCTATGATTCTATCCATAATATACAGTGCAAAATGATTATTTCGCTCATTTGGATGCCACTGGAAAAAGAGTTGATCTTGATCAACACCCCGAGCTTACAAAGGGGTCTGTGGAATTTGTTGCTCCAGCTGAGTATATGGTTCGGCCTCCAATGCCACCATTATACTTCTTTATGATTGACGTGTCAATATCTGCAGTTAAAAGTGGTATGCTTGAGGTAAGCCTTTTCTTTTAATATATAAATTGATAAGTGATAGCTCATACCTTGTGATATATCTGTTCACATTTTTGACCTGTTGTTATATCTCTTGCATACATTATGTTAGGTGATGGCACACACCATTAAATCTTGTTTGGATAAATTGCCGGGCAGCCCAAGAACACAAATTGGGTTCATAACTTTTGACAGCACAATTCACTTTTACAATATGAAGGTAAGTGGTTTAGAGTTTAGCACTTTAGCCAGCCATATAATAATTTCTTATTATAACGTTGACTAATCTTTTTTTTGTTTTACTTTTTCCAGTCAACTTTGACACAGCCTCAAATGATGGTCGTATCAGATTTGGAAGATATTTTTGTTCCATTGCCAGATGATCTTCTTGTCAACCTGTCAGAATCCAGACCTGTGGTGGAGGCTTTTCTGGATAGCTTGCCTTCTATGTTTCAGGACAATGTTAATGTGGAATCTGCTTTTGGGCCCGCCCTCAAAGCAGCTTATATGGTTATGGTAAGTTTTTTGGACCCTATATATTTAGAACCTTGGTGGGCGATTCAGGCAGGCCTTTAAACGAACCGAACGTTCATGAACTTGTTCAGCGGGAAGACTGTTTATGTTCGTTTGTTTAATAAACGAACAGGCATGAACAAAAAAATTTGTTCATCTAATTAAACAAACGAACATGAACACACGTGTTGTTTGTTCATTCATGTTCGTGAACGTCCGTTTTTGTAAATTTGTTTATGTTTATTTACATCCGTCTATGTTTGTTTAAATCTTAATAAATACATAAGTAGTTATATTTATATGAATATAAACATAAAAGACGCTTTCTAACTACTTATATAAATATAACTAATTGATAATTGAGCTTTCTAGTAATAAAAAGGAACTTATCGTAATTAATCAATAAGTTATATAAAAAAGCTACTTTATGTCCGTTTATGTTTGATCATTTGTGTTCGTTTATGTTTGTTCAATGATGTTCATTTGGGTTGTTTTATGTTTGTTAAATTATGTTCGTTTAGGCTTGTTTGTTTGTTTATGTTCGTGAACTGTTTGTTTAGTTTTTAAATGAACGAACATAAACGAACACGAACATGCCCATTTTCTTAATGAACGAGCATGAACAAAAAACGTGTTCTCGATTATATGTTCGTGTTCGGTTAAAGTTAAATGAACGAACACGAACATGCCTCTGTTCATGTTCGTTCGGTTCGTCTCTAAGTCTTGCGGTTCCACCTTCATAAACTTATTTGCATGGTATGAGAATGAGATGTGTTATATTTTTTCTAAGATTTTTGGACATCGAGTCTTCCTTGTAGTATATCCGCTACTGAACTACCTGGACCACTTATAGTTGTATATAGAGGTAGCAATTGGTACGCATTTACTTATGGATGGGTTTATTGGGTTATGTTCCTCTAGCGGGTAAAAATTAGAAAAAATACTGTTAAACAGGAAAGGGCCAAATCGGGTAAAGTCGCCCAAAATGTCTTTTGTTAATGCATAGACTTATTAATCCTATTTATTCATACACTTAATTGTTAATGAAATACTATGCTTTTCTAATCATATTTGACGCCAAGGTGGTGTTTGGTTTGCTATCGCGGATCACTATGGGTATAGTTTCATAGTACAGTGGAATTAAAATGGGTATGAGTACTTGAAAACTTGTGTTTGCTTTATGCAATTGGTTTGGATATCATTCTCAAAACTTAATTATTTTAGAATGAACAAAATAAAATGTTTAGTTTTGTGCACAATCTGATATGATATTTTACCATGATCTAATGTCTATAAGGCCCCTTATTTGAAACTACATTCATTTTTTTGTAAGACAAAATAACATGCTCATGCTTTTATTTCAATTACAAATATAAAAAAGATACGTTACGCTGTTCCAACTAATAGTTTCTACCTAACACTGTCACGTCACTAAAAAACTTTATTTGCTCCATGCAGAGTCAACTTGGAGGGAAATTGTTAATTTTCCAGAGCACGCTTCCCTCACTTGGTGTTGGTCGTTTGAAGTTGCGTGGAGACGATCTTCGTGTTTATGGAACAGATAAAGAGCATACCTTACGAATACCAGAAGACCCGTTTTATAAACAGATGGCTGCTGATTTCACAAAATACCAAGTTGCAGTGAATGTATATGCATTTAGTGACAAGTATACTGATATAGCCTCATTAGGTATGTAACAATGGGGAACTTCATAGCTTATTCTACACTAACCTAGAACCCTAGATGCAGCAATTTTTACCATTTACCTATAAACTGGTCAAACGTTTTATGTCTGACAGGTCAAATGGGGAAGTTTCTAAATATAAATTTAAAAGGAAACGTGTCATATGCGTTGAAGGGGTTTGGACATTGTCCGCAATGTATTCATATGCATAAAACCACCTAATTCGTTTTATTAAATAAATATTAGATTTTTATTAGAGTAAAATGCCATTTTCGTCCCTGAGGTTTGGGCAGTTTTGCGAATTTCGTCCAAAGGTTTGTTTTTCCGCATCTGGATCCAAAAGGTTTGAAATCTTGCCATTTTCATCCGGATCGTTAACTCCATCCATTTTTCTCCATTAAGTTAGGGGTATTTCTGTCTTTTTTTCTAACTTAAAGGACAGTTCAGTCTTTTTCACTTTATGTACAAGCATTTAGCATAATGTACAAGTATTCAAAAGACCGAGTTGCCCTTTAAGTTAACAAAAAAGCTGAAAATACCCCCGACTTATAGAAGAAAATAGATGGAGTTAACGAGCTGAATAAAAATGACAAAATTTCAAACCTTTTGGATCCAGATGCGAAAAAACAAACCTTTGGACGAAAGTCTCAAAACTGGCCAAACCTCAGGGACGAAAATGACATTTTACTCTTTTTATTACTATAATATAGTTTTGTAATGATATTTGACTCATTACATAATAAAGGTGTTTGCTGGTCGACACAACCTGGCTGAAACTAAAATTACCCACTTTGACCAGTTAGTTTTTTTGTATTTTACTGAATCTTATTTCCCATGGAATAAGTCGTCTTTATTCTCATAAGTTTGATGTTATATCAGTTTTATGCGTGTAAAAGATCAATAATATTTTATTAATTTACATGCAGGTACTTTAGCAAAATACACTGGCGGCCAGGTATATTATTATCCAAGCTTTCATTCCGCAATTCACAGAGACAAGTTGAGACATGAGTTGTCTAGAGATCTCACTAGAGAAACTGCATGGGAAGCTGTAATGCGCATCCGATGTGGGAAAGGTTGGGTTAATTTTTAAGACTGTAAATTTGATTTTCATGTGAAAATTTACCAAAGAACTTATTTTTTTTTATCTAGGAGTGCGTTTCACCTCGTATCATGGGAATTTTATGCTAAGATCAACGGATCTAATAGCACTTCCCGCAGTTGATTGTGATAAAGCTTATGCAATGCAGTTTGCTCTTGAAGAGACATTGCTTACAACGCAGATTGTGTACTTCCAAGTGGCGTTACTGTATCCTTCAGTTCTTTTGTTAAGGTTCTTCATATCATGTGGATCCATGTAATTATTCTGTTTTGAATTTAACTTTTATGTGAAAATGGGCCAATTAGGGTTAATATTTAATTGGTAACGAGGTCAAATAGGAAAAAATGTAGCAAAAAGCTATCTTTGACATTTGTTTTACGTTTATGAATACTTAACCACAAAAAGATACACTGCATCTTGCGGTGAAAGGCGTATTAGAGTACACACCGCTGCAGCATCGGTGGTTGCAGATTTAGGAGAGATGTACCGCCAGGCAGATACTGGTGCTGTTGTTTCTTTGCTTAGTCGGTTAGGTAAGATAAGTCTCTCTCTCTCTCTCCCCTATAAATGATTTGATTTTGGCTATGTTTTATTTTTCAACGGGTCAAATGGGCTATGCTAAAAGATTTAACTAAAAAGGTTACGTGTCATATGGATTTAATCAGTCAAAAGTCTTCTAACGTGTACTCAAATTCGTAAAACCTTCAATCGTTTTGACCTGTCGTTTTAACCTGTTACCCAACCCACACATTCTTTCATCTGTTAGACAGGCTAAGTTAAAAGATTAAACTAGAAAAGTTATGCGCCATATGGATTGAATGATCGAAAGTCTTCTAAGTGTACTTGAATACATAAAACCTCCAAAATCGCTTTATCAAAAAGGTTTATATTGTTATTCTAATAAATAGTTGAAAAAAGTACACGTATGGTCCCTGTGGTTTACCAAAATTTTATATTTGGTCCCTAGCTTTACAAAAGTACACAGATGATCCCTGTGGTTTGCATTTTGTAATGCATTTAGTCCCCAAATTTTTCCAAAAGTACATGGATGGTCCCTGTGGTTTGCATTTTGTAACACGTTTAGTTCCTAACTTGGACATGCTAAAATCTTTAGATTTGTTGGCTGGGGACTAAATGCGTTACAAAGTGCAAACCACAGGGATCATCTGTGTACTTTTGGAAAGCTAGGGACCAAATCTAAAATTTGGTAAACCACGGGGACCACCCATGTACTTTAAATAGTATTCTCAATCATATATGACACACTAAGATAGAAAACTGTTGGGACTCGACCCCATTTAACCTCAACCATTTTGCCCTGCTAATGATCATTTTCACTTTATACCCGTGCTTAACATATCCATCACTAAATGATGAACTGATTATCTTGCAGCAATCGAGAAATCATTATCATATAAATTGGAAGATGCTCGAAATGCTGTTCAACAAAAAATAGTGAAAGCCCTGAAAGAATATCGAAAACTATATTCAGTGCAGCATCGTGTAGGAAGCAGGATGATCTACCCAGAATCACTCAAATATTTGCCCTTATATGGATTATCGCTATGTAAATCAACAGCACTTCGTGGTGGTTATGCTGATGCTCAGCTTGATGAACGTTGTGCAGCAGGCTTCACCATGATGGCTTTACCTGTTAAAAAAATGTTAAAGCTCTTATATCCTAGCTTATTAAGAGTAGACGAGTATCTTGTCAAGGTAAGCTGTGTTCGCACATATTGAGTTTCTTGTTCGCTCTGTCGAAAGGTTGGCAATTTTGGCCCATTTGGTTATGAAAGGGTCAATTCGGATTATGTTTTTTTTTTATAATGAGCCATATGGGTCAAAATGTATTTTGACCCGTTACTGACCCATGCCCATTTGCCACCTATTTTGACCTGTTACGGAGCCATGCTCATTTGCCACCTCTACTGATGTTTATATTCCAACTTGTGAGTCTCGTACTGAACAATTTGTATACTTGTAGGCGCCTGCTGTGGATGATGAATTTGACAGAGTTTGTAAAAGGCTGCCACTTGTTGCTGAGAGCTTAGATTCTAGAGGAATTTATGTATTTGATGACGGCTTTCGTTTTGTTGTGTGGTTTGGCCGCATGCTTTCTCCCGATTTAGCCAGGAATCTAGTTGAGGAAGATCCAGCTACAGATTTCTCAAGGGTATGCTTTTTTTACACATCCATGGTTTATGCATATTGATATAATAATCATGTTAGTGATCACTAACATCCTCATCACTCGAACTACTTTTCTGTATGATCGACCTTAAATAACCTAACGGTTTTCTTTTCAGAAATCTTGTTGATCTGCTTTTCTTTATATTCTACCTTTTTTCTATCTGTGAACGAGCCAACATTCTGTCTTTATCTTTTTCTTGTTTATAAATAAAATGTTATATTAATTATGCTTATAAAAAATATTACTAAGATGGTGATCCAATCCAATTTAGGAGGTTGTGAACACTTTGATCATACATTGGGTGACTTTTATTCTTTTAAATCATTTAACTTGTTATCTTTAGCTATTCTTTTTATATTTTACTGTACATCTAACTATTATGCTATTGTTGATACATCTACTGCTATATATATAGTAAGAGGTGGCATATTTGACCCATTGACTTATGGAGTCAATCTGGGTTGTGTTATATCTAAAACAGGTCGAATAAAAGTTTATCTAAAAGCAGAACAGGTAAATGGATTAAAACATGTCGGTTTATTTTTACTGCATACAACCTCACGACTCATCTTATTCAAAAGTTTAGATTATTGTTGTAATGTTCACTAAAAAGATGACCCATTTAAACCCAAACACATGTTGACCAGTTACTTCATGTCTCAATAGTATTTTATTATCTCTCACAAACCTAAACAATTCTGCAATTTCTGTTAACGCATTACTAATGATTATGTTTTTAAAGAATCAGGTTTGTCTGACTGAACGTAACAATGAAATGTCAAGAAAGCTGATGGGGATACTAAAGAAACTTAGAGAGGCTGATAAATCATATTATCAGTTATGTCATCTCGTGAGACAAGGCGAACAACCCCGGGAAGGGTTCTTTTTACTTTTAAATTTAGTCGAGGACCAGGTTGGTGGTATGAGCGGTTACGCTGATTGGATGTTTCAGATACATCGACAAGTACAACAATAATGCAAGAATAAGGTAAATATCATACCAAGCTTGGAATAGTTAGATGATCACTGTAATGACATACCTTTATAAATCATATTTAATGCGCTAGCTATTTATTAAAAAAAATTTGTTAGCCAATCCAACCTGTTTGGCCCGTACTAAATACAACTTGTGAACCTGTATCAACCCATTTCCCAACACTGCTACTAGATGAACCATAAAGGTATTGTATATTATCGTGTATAATAGAGTCACATAAGAGCTTTATATACAAAGTTTGATATTACTAGGAGTACAAAGATCCGAGTGACTCGGGAGCTGCTCGAGACCGGCTCGTAAAAAAGCTCGAAACGAGCCGAGTCTTATGGAGCCCGAGCCAAGCTTGAGCCTAAAATAAAGCTCGTTTATTTATCGAGCCCGAGCTTGAGCCTGGCATGTGAGCTCATTAGGCTCGTCGAGCCTTAGTGTAATATTAGGTTCTAATGATATTTAATAACATTTACCCCTAATTTAAACTTGTTTAGTAGCCGAGCCGAGCTTAATTAAACTTGTTTAAGAGCCAAGCCTAAACCTATTAATAAAAACTTGTTTAGGAGTTTCACTTATCGAGCTCGCAAGCCTAAACGAGTCTATTATTTATATTATCATTATTTAATAATTATTTAATAGATAATAAATGAACCGAGTTCGAGCTTGAGAAACTACCAACGAGCCGAGCTCGAGCCTGGTCGAGCTCGGGTGAATACATAACTAGTCTAATACGCCATCACAAGTTAAAGACGGGGAACGGTGTGTAGCTTGTATTATTGATAGAGAAATCTAGGTAAAGGTATCAACAATTTGATCATTAATCAACTTTCACATGCTTTAAATGAAGCGGATTGTATATTCGATTGTGTATTAGTGTATATAATAGAGTTGATATTTCATATATATATAGCTTCTAGACTATGCTAATCACAAATTTCAATCTTGTCGAATTCCAAACATTTTCTAAAATAACTTGATACGTATCCCGTTCAAACAATATTACTTGTATGTGCAGGGATCCGTAGGTCGTAGATGCCGGTTTGCTATTCATAGAAGATTCGAGTTAACGATACTGCGATTTTTAACTTTCCGAGAAGTTGGTATGTTTGATTCGCCATGGGATTTGGTTTCATTAGGCGATAGGATTGTTTCTTGAATGCAGGTTTCGAGCCAAAGCCGAGCACAGGCCAGTGTAAAACCACCTTTCGTCCATTTATAAATTTTGATAGAAGATAAAACGATGACGTTCTGTTTGACAGACGTAACATTTGAATATTTGATAGACTAGTGTTGCTATTTTTGTTGTGGAACCTTTTGTAATTTGTTTTTTATTGTCACAAAAATGATTTGTTCTATATTACACATACGTTTTTATAATATTCCCTCTTTATAATAAATAAAAGCTGAAAAAAGAATGTTCTATAGGCAACAGGATCAAGAATCTATAGGCCTAAGGAAATCAAATAAACTTGCACAATCTTTAAGTGGTAAATACGATTATATCTTTATATTAAGAAAAAGATGTAGAAAATGTTTAAAAGAAAACCAATATTAAGTGCAAGACTAAAAATTATCCGAGTAAGACCAAAAATGATTCGAAAACAATGTTTTAAAAACCGGTTCAAACCGGCCAGTAGTACCGTTTGAATCGTCCGGTAGAAGTGTAGAACTGGTTAAGCCGTCCAGTACACCCTGTTGAACCGTCTGCGGTTAACCATTTCTAAGCTTAATCTGGTACGTATAAAAATCGGATTTTAAAACTTCGTTTGAAAGAATAGAAACACACAGTGAAAGGGAAATTGCGTGAGTTCTAGTTTCACAAGAACTTAAATTTTGTAGATTCGTGAGACACATTGACAGATGAAGGTGTCGCATGATCTGATCTTTTCTTATTATTGATTTTAAAGAAAAATTTAGATCATGCTGGCAGCTTCATCCGTTATTGCTTCACGCGCATTGCACCATCTTCGTATGCTATTGCTTCACGTGTTGTAACTAAAGTTGTCAATCATCTATATAGATAGAGAGAGGATGTGGATCATGCAATGCAAGATAAGAGTATATATAGAGAGAACTAAAAGTACGATATATTAAATTAAGAAAAGAAACCATGATATGTCCAATGAAAGGCTTCCATGTGAGTTGGGATAATTGTACTAGTGTATTCAATTATGGGGGTTTGTTGGTCTTAAGGGAACTTATTTGGAAATTTCTATATTTATTTTAAGTAAGTTTTGTAAGAGTATAATCTTAATATATATATATATGGTAGGGTTCATTTGAGAACCACCTTTATTGTGAGAACCGTGAGAATCAATGTGAACACAAAAAAATACCTAAAAAATCCAAAAAACACAATTTTTTTTAAATATTTTTCTAAAAAAATTGATAAATTTCGTTACCAATTTTTTTTTTCGAGTAACAGTTATGGATGCACATGTGCATATGTATCATTTCTTGGACAAATTCCGTAATATATTACCAATAGTAGAAAAATGCACTTTCATTTACATTACCATCAGCAATACACTACTTTTTACATTACCAATATTAAGAATGCACATGTGTATCATTATGTATAACCATGATATAACGTGTTTTGGTACAAAAAGTTTGTGATTTTAAATGATGAAGTAGGTCCATATACATGTGTTTTGGTTAGTGTTATATCTAGTGGTTGATGGTTTGATTGTATTTGTCACTTTATGATGTAATATGTTGTTTTGATGGTATAAAGGGTGTTGATGTACATGTAATAAAATGAAATATTAGTAATGGTATTGTATTATAGATGGTAGGAGACAATGGTATTGTATTAGGGATGGTAGGATGTAATGGTATTGTATTATGGACGGTATGATAGATGAAAGTGAAAATGTATTCAAAGTGGTGTACCAAAACACGTTATAACAAGTTCATACATATAGATGCACATGTGAAAGCCCTTGGTGCCTACAAAGTAGACGAGACTAACTCGCTTCAAGCTCAAATCAAAGCTTTAACATCAAATTCTCTTAGGCTAATCGGTAATCATTCATGATCCAACTACCTCAAATTCCTTTTGAAGCTTTTCCATAATAAGAAAAAAAAAAAAAAAAAAAAATTTTGACCTAATTGGTAACAAAATTACGAGTTCTCATTGTGGCCTTCTAGTCGCTTGAAGATTGAAGTTGTCACATGATTGGGTGATCCCCGTTACTATTTTTTTTTTGAACGGCAAATTTGGATCACTGACGGACCACTGGAGTATCATCGTGCCACCAGCAGAACCACCCGATCATATCCATCTCCACTAGGCAATAATGCCTATACACCAATTCAGGAGGAAACCCAATAAATCCGGGAAAAACCCCCTTTGTGGGAATCGAACCCATGACCTAATGGTCATAAGTCTTATCCCACCACCAAGATACCACTAGGCTATAATGCCATGGGTTGATCCCCGTTACTATACTTCCTATCTCTTAGCGCACAGGAAATCATTCTTTCTACCTTATTGTTGTTAAAGTTGAAATCGCATTTAAAACAAAATCTAGATCTAGGTGTTGAAAGACAAACATGTACAGAGGAAAAGTGCCTAAGGTTTGTTCAATAGAAAAACATAAAGAACTATGAAAGAGAAATACAAATTATATAGTCGTGCTACAGACTTACTAGCAAATGAACCAAAACCCACAATAAACTAAACTTCTTTATTATGCTAACATTAGGTAGAACACAAGGTGGTGTTACGAAAGTTTTGTTTATGGTTTTTAACAACTATATTTTACTCCTAAATACCAACAAATTAACCTGCATTTGCAAAAATTTGAACCAATGCCACATTTTCGGGAACACTCACCAACGCCACTTGACCACAAGGTCATGGTCGTCCCAAGCGGAAGTTTTGTTTAATGTATATGAAAGTTGGAAACATTATCTTATGATTACTTAAACTATTTGTGCTCTAATAACATGCCGGTTTTGATTAAAGTTTATTTCATTTTTATTTTCAAATTCTTTAGAATTACATCTCGCCTCTTTATTTATATGTTTATTCTCTATAAGCTAAATGTGGAAGGTACCTTTTTATTCTCAATTTTGGCAGAGCGGCCCAATGTTTTTAGGGGCTTCAAGCAAATTAAAAAATCAGGGCCCTTTTAAAAACTTTTTTTAAATAAATCTTTCTTCTTTACCTGGGCTTGGAACCGATAACAATAAACTAAGAAGATTATAGTTGGCAGAGTTAAATATTGTGTGTATAAATATGTTTAGATAAATTTTGTTTTTTCTAACTTGCTGCCAACTGTTTTCGCCCTAGCTAGTAGTTACTCGCTCTTCAATACAATCCATTTTGCCTAATTCATTTCAACATTGCATATTGCAAGATATCTATTTCGCTAAAGCATACGGGGCGGACTATTACAAAGTTGAAGTCCCGTTGATCCAGATGGGCAGCTTAAGATAATGCATAATTTTTTTTTTTTAAATGGGGTCCTAAACCCTAGCTTCATCTACTACAACATTAGGGGTCCGGCTTGAGTTTTCGGGCATGTGAAGAACATTAATTAGATGCTTCAATTGGTGGTAACAATATTTCACTAAAGGAACAAAAGTATTGTTCTAATTGAAATTAGCTATTATTTAGGGCTCATTTGGTACACTCTTCTTTGCCTTTAGCACGTTAAGCAATTAATTCTCATCATTACATATTATTAGCATATGCATCACATACTTTTATGGAGAAATTAGAAGTTAATATATAAATAAATGAAAGTGACCTTCAAAATGTATTCTTTAAGTTAAAGTTTTCTTTGCTGTTTTAATGGAACTCCAAATGGCTATAAACACGTGGAATGGATAATATTGTTTGTTAATCATATATGTTTTAACGACGTACAAATGGCACTGTTTTAACCTTTAAGTTTATAATTAATTACTAAATTAATATTTTTGACAAACAAGAGAATTGACAAGTTAGAGAGATATATATCTTAATTAATTATTTCTTTAAATATTGCATGAAAAATATATATGAAGTGAAGAGATGACATATGAAAAAGTAACTTCTAATTAACTACTAAATTAATATTTATGTGCAAGAGAATTGACAAGTTAAAGAGAGAAACAAGTGTGTGTATATATATATATATATTGGAGAGTTGAAATGAGAAGAAATTACAAATTAAGAATAAAAAGAATAAAGGGTACAAAGGTAATTTGAACAAACCATTTAATGAGTCTATTCTTTATTTATGATATTCAAATTAATGAACCTTAATTATTTAATAAGTCATCCTATAAAATAGTTTTGCAACTTACACAATAAAAACAATCGTGCACATGATTCTACATATTCAACGTTTCCTACACCATAAAAACAACGTTTCCTACACCATAAAGACAATGTTTTGGTATAAAGTTCAAAATGTGTAGGACCCCAACACTTTTAAATAATTTTGCGACTCATAATAAAATATGTGTAGGACACAATACTTTTAAATAGTTTTATCACTTCTAATAAAATTGATGTATTAATGGTGGTGAAGGAGGAAATTATGGATGCATTAATAAGACTTGAGTAACCCTTTATAATATTTATTAATATTCTACGTCAAAATGTCTATCATGCCCTTATTAATTAAAAGTAGATAAAATTTATATCTTGATTCACAACCATTGATCAAAAAAATATAGGGCCTAGATTAATTTATTTTTCTTTTTACAAGAAGATTCTTCTCAAATGAACCTCCCCCTATATATATATATATATATATAGGGAGGGGCTCATGCGAGAACCACCCTTATTGAGAGAACCGCAAGAACCAATGTGAACACAACCTAAAATAGCTATAAAAACCTAAAAAAAACCTAAAAAAACCTAACCCCCTCCCCCAAAAAACTTAAACCCCCCCCCCCCCCCCCCCCAAACTAAAATGCTAAAAACTAAACCCCCAAAAAACCTAAAAAAATCTAAAAAAAATCTAAAAAAATCAAAAAAAAATCAAAAAAAATTTTTTTTAATATTTTTTATGCTCAAATCGCTACTTTAGTGGCAAAAAAACTTTTTTTTTTTTTTTCGAAAAGTAGCGATTTTTATATAAAAAATATTAAAAAAAAATTGTGTTATTTTTAGCTATTTTTAGGCATTTTTGGTTGTGTTCACATTGGTTCTCGCAATAAGAGGTGCTTCTCGCATGATCTTCTCCCTATATATATATATATATATATATAGGATTAGGATAATGAGTTAACAACTTCTTGAGAGTGAACTAATCTTGGCCTTTGATCATTTTTTAGATTTAAATGGTAAGATTGACATTAGCCAAGTACTTTTAATTAAAATCCTTTAATTTTCTCCTCTCTTAACTCTCTCTCTCTCATTTTTAATTATTTATCTATTATTTTAATTATAAGAGATTGAAGTGCTAATGTTTTTTTTAAATAAACTGATAAGGGGTCAGGACCTTATGGGAAAAGATTAAAACCCAAAAATAAAGAAAAACAAAGAAAGGAAAACAGCCTGGAATTATTCAGGGATATACATGTTTTAAAAACTTTTTATCCTAAATCTAGATTTTCAGACATGGGATAAATTTTTACATATACATCAACTGGCTGGCTTAATCAGCACAAGATCAGTACAGGGCTGTACCCTAATAACGCCTTTCCACGGCTAACAAACGAGTTGCCATAATTCGACCACTATGCTAATAATCTGCCTGTTTAGTATATAACCAGTCCGAAACTATCCCGACTTAAGTTGAATTTTTTTAAATTTCCAGACTTTTTTTTAAGTCATAGATTATAACTTCAGCATGATAGGATTCAATACCGAGATGATTTCTTAGCCTGTCATTAGGCTAATGAATATAAAAGAAATGCTTTAAAGAAAATAAATACTAACATTTCAAAGGAATATCAGAATTATGAAAGCCTTCAGTCGGCACAGATTAATATTATAAGAAAATATTTTACAAGAGAGTAGAGGGAGTAGGGAGTAGAAGGATTTTTTCCTTCGGTGTCTGCTTAAACTAAAACTTGAGCTCCTTATATAGAAAGAGTCTCAAGGTACAAACAAAATAGAAACAGTAAAATACAATTATTTTTCATCAATAATTCTTTTGAAATTTTCAAAAGCAAACTTTATTGTGTCTGACGTGCATTACTTTAATAATTGTTCTGTCCCACACGGTAGACAGCTTTTTATTTTTTGTCTTCTTCTTTCGCCTTGGATACTGATCTTTTGAGATCTTCTACCATTGTCTCAATCTCTTCTGGAAGAATTTCTTCATCATCTAATCCATATGGATCTTGGGATTCTCCTGCTAGAATATTTTCTTCTTCCCATGAGTAGTTAGATAGAGACATATCTGATGTATGATCTGTCTGGACAGTATTGTTTTTAAGATTTTTCATTACATCTTTCTCTAATTCTTTAAAGTATATAGCCAATATTTCTCTTTTAGAAATATTGCTTTCTCCTTGCATCCTGAGCTTTCTGGTTATTTCCTGGAATGGACTTGGAGATTCTCTCTGGGCTTGTAATTGAATTTGTTTAGAATATAATTCTATGGTGTCCTGGATTTTTTGTAATGTTTCTTGTCCTTCTGGAACACCATCCTTATCAAGCTTTAACATCTTTTTCCAGAATTTTGTATAAAAAACTCTTCTAAGACAAGGAATTTGTTGGTGAGTATAACCTACTTCTGGAGACCATTTCCAGATCCATGGTATTCCAAATTGAATAAAAAAGTGGCATAAATATAATCCTTCTATTAGGATTCTTTGATGCTGTAATTCAATTAAAGTGGGAGATATTTCTACCCATGTATTATAATTTTCTCTTAATTTTTCCGGTAAAATTTTTACCGATGGGCCATATGATAGCCACCATTTGTATACCCAGTTTGGGATATCTCGTTTATAAACTTCTGGACAAATTTTTAAGAACCACGAATGCTTCTTCTTGGAATTTTCATATAATAAGGCTTTATTAAATGCCTCAATATAATCCCAGTAATTAAATTTAATAGGGACCCTGGTTTCAGGATGATACATCTCTTTTTCTTTCAAAGGAGATGTTCCCCATTCTTCCACATATATTATCTGTTTTATAATTATCTTACTAAAACTATATTCTTTGGTATTTCCAGACATGTAATGATGAATATCACAAGATTCTGTGACTTTAAGAATATTTTCATAGTAATGTCTTTGCTTATATGAAGCATTCGGGTATGACCTTGTGTCAAGGTACCTTGTGATTAAGGTCTTGATCTTTCCATTTAAGATCTTTAAATTCCAGGAGCAACACTATTTCCTTGTTTGGATTTTGCTCATATAAACCATCATCAGAATCTTCTGTTACAATATTAACATATGATGAATTATCCTTTCCTTCAGTTTTAGCTTTATATGCTAAAAATTCTTGGAATAATTTGTCATCATGATTATTTCCTCTGGTATTACTGGAGGATGATGCAGTATTTGCAATGTTTGCGGCTATTAGTCTTTTATGGGCAATTTGCCCAAGAACTCTTTCATCACCATAAAGCCTTAATTGGCCTCTGCCTCTTCCTCTTCCTTTATTAGGAAGGGGTTGTTTTCCTCTGTCTTGAGGATTCATTCCTGAAAATATAAAATCAGACAGAAGAGATTATTTTCTCTTTTTCTATAAGAATCTTTATTTGATTCTTAAAATAGTGTAATTTGGTAAATTGTTCTGAAAGCATATTATCTTTGTCGGCTGAATGAATACTATAATCATTCATTAAATCAGTAATTTTATAAAGAGTAACCCTTATTAGGATATTATATTCATCAATTTCAATCCATATATTATTATAAACTATCTTCAAAGGTTCTTTAATCTTCTTCATAAGACCTGCAAACATCCATAAGAAATCTAGTTTCCATAAAAAATTAGTATAACCAACTTTTATTGGTTCTTTAACATGATTATTCATTTAAATATTCTCTTGTTAGAAAATCAGGTAAATTATTATCAGTTCCCTTTTTATAAATTATTTCAAAATCAAATGGAGCAAGATGAGATTGCCATCTAGCAAACATTTGCTTTGAAACATCATGTTTAAAGTCTTTATTAAACATGTATTTCACTGCTTGACAATCAGTTTTTATTAAAAAAAATTTGATTATATAAATCATCTTGAAATTTTAAAACACATTTAACTATTGCTAAAATTTCTTTTGCAACAGTGGCATAATTCTTTTGACTATTATTCCATTTACCTGAATGGAATCTTATCAAAAATTCTTGTTTATCAATGAGAGATATTTGTGTTAATATCCCACCATATCCAATATTACTGGCATCTGTTTCAATAATTTTTTGCCAATCTGGTTTTGGTTACATTAAGCAAGGAAGATTTTTGACATTTTGCTTAATTTTTTTAATTGCCTTGGTATGACTTTCAGACCATGAAGGGGGACTCTTTTTTAATCTGTCATATAAAACAGCTGTATCTTCTGCTAAATTTTTATAATAAGGTGAGATATAATTTAAACTTCCCAAAAATCTTTGTAACTAGGTTTTATCAGTTATTTCATCAGGGAATTTAGAAGCGAATTCAATACTCCTATTTATCGGAATAATATTTCCCTTTTCAATATTATGACCCAAAAATCTTACACTAGTCTGGAAAATCATTATTTTTGGTCTAGATATTACTAAACCATGCTTTATAATTATGGTTTTGAAAATATCTAAATGTTTAAAATGAGTTTCAATATCTTTAGAAAATACTAAGATATCATCAATGTATACTATTATAAAATCACTAAAAGGAATGAAAATATCATTCATAATATTTTGAAATTCACTTGGGGCATTCTTAAGACCAAAGGGCATTACATTCCATTCATAATGACCAAAAGGTACTGTAAAGGCAGTCTTATATCTGTCTTTTTCATTTATCTGAATTTGCCAATATCTAGATTTTAAATCAAATTTTGAAAATATGATAGCATTATTTAGTCTATCTAACAAATCTTTTTTATTAGGTATAGGATACCTAATACATTTTAAAACTTTATTTAATGGTTTATAGTTTATTACTAATCTTGGAGCTCCTTTTTCTTGCTCTGAATGTTTATTAACGTAAAAGGCTGTACATGACCATGGAGACTTTGAGGGTTTTATTAAACCTTTATCCATTAGGGTTTTTATTTCTTTTTTACATAATTCTAGATATTCTGAATTCATTTGACATGGTCTTGCTCTTGTAGGTATTTGACGTTCATTAAAGTCGTCTTCATAAGGAATAGAAACAATATGTTTTTTCCTATCCCAAAAAGCATTAGGATGATCATTACATATTTGTAAAGAGAATTGATTTTGTATTAATTTTATTTTTTCCTGTAATTTAGGATTTTTAAGTCTTTCTTCTATTGTAAAAAGATTAATTTCTTCTTTAAGAAAATTAATTTGAGATTCTTTAGCTTGTATTAAGGAATCTTTAATATCATGAATATATCTGGTAATTGGTTTATGAACAAAAGGAAAGGTTATATCTTTTCCTTTATAAGTTCCTGTGATGAAATTTTCATCAATATGTCTTATTGGAAAAATCTTTTTCCAAAAGGGTGAGCCAAGTATAATCTGGCTGGTTAGATTTTTAACTAACATAAAACTATTTGGAATACAGACTTTGTCCTGACAAATATATGCATGTGGTATTTTATAACTTATACCTAGTGGTTCTCCATTAGCAGAACTAACTCTATGAGTAGTTTTATGAAAATATTTTGTGGGAATAATTCCTTCTTGGATGCAATTTAGATCTGCTCCACTATCAAGGAAAGCAATTAATTCTATTGAAAAATTATTGTCTATTAACAACTTAATTTTAATGTACCATTTATGAGAAGTCACTATCTCATATATTGATAAATAATTTTCATCTTTCAATATTGATAAAAAAATTATCAGATGTTTCTGGATTATCTTTTCCAGATGTCTCAGGGTATTCTGTATTATTTTTCTCTTTTTCTAAATTTCTTATTCTTTCCTCTAAAGTTTTATTATTTCCTTTTAAATTTTTTATTTCTATTTTTAGGTTATCAACCTCTAATTTTAATTCTTCAATATTAACGGGTTTTCCCTTTAAATTCATTTGATTTAATTGTTTTTTAACTTCACTTATAGTGTAGGGTCTAAATTCTTGATGAACCATTGAGGTTGAAGATTTTTCTTCTTTAATTATTTTAGAAATAATTTCTTTTCTAATTTTATCATCTTCCATAGCTTTTAGTAATTCTAAAAGGTCATTAGAAATAACATTTATTTCCATATTCTCAAATTGAGCAATTATTTGATAAATATCATCTTCATTTTCTGTATCAGAATTATTTTGACAACATTTTTCTCCTTTGTAAGGAAAACATTCTTCATCAGAAGATATTATTTTCTTCACTTTCTAATATATTTATATCCTCATTATAAGAATTTTCTGATTCTGATTCCGACTCAGAATTTATTATTATTTTAGATAATGTATCTCTTAATTGTTCATCCTCAATATTATGAGTTTCTTTTTTACCAAACAAGTTTTTGCTTTATGACCCGGACGGCCACATTTCTTACATATAATGTAAGGTTTAAAAGATTTATATTCTTGTTTTCTTTTTTGAAATTTTTTATATTTATGAGGAGATAAAACTTTCTTCTTTTTCTCAGGATTATTTTCCCTAAAATCATCCATACCAAATTGACCGCAAAATTGACCTAATTGTCTTTTTTCATTAAGAGAATCCCTCTTAATCTGTTGATTAAGTTTTATCTCATTACATAAGGCTAAACCTTCTTGGACACAAGTTCCTATTAACTTGCCATAAGTGTAATTTTCATAATTAGTGCTTACTTCTTCTTTTCTAAGGTTTTTCCTAACCCTTTCTGCAAATAAAGGAGGTAATCCATCTATAAATTTAGATTTCCAGTGAGAACTATTAGACGCAGGAAGTTCCATTACTCTGCTTAAAAATGTGTCTTTATACCATCTAAAAGATGTAAGAGTTCTACATCTTAGATTTTGTAATAAAGTTCTGGTATTTTCAGAATTATCAGACCATCTGCCTGTAAAATGATCAACAATATTAACTACCAGTGTATAAACAGCATTAGGAGTTTGTCTATCTTCTTCTTCTTCTTTGACAGTAGTTAGAATTTTATTTCTATCAGTTTCTGATAAATAATTATCCCACCAGCCTTTTAATTGACCAGTAAAACCTGCTATAATCATTTTAGCAATATTTTCATCAGAGTTTTCATTACTCTTGCAAATCGTACTATACATCATCATTATGTGTATAGTATTATAGATTTGTCCTTCAGATAAACCATCTATGTTCCATTCATAGATGTGTTTACCATGATAAGAATTATTAATAACATATTCTTGTTCTTCTATTAGAACATCTTGTGGAGTTGGTCTAGGATAATAATACATCCGTTGAGTTGGTTTATTTGCAAACTTATCCAGTTTTCTTATTTCTTCATTAATTCTTTCTTGATAATTATTTTCATTTAGAGAATTTACAAATTCTTCTGTTAGAGTATTTACTCTTAAATTTGAAAATTTTTCATTTAAAATTTTTAATTTTTTATCTAATAATTTTGCTATTTCAATGTTAGATTTTAACTTAAAATCTTTTATATAAGGAGGAGGTTGTATAGCTAGAGCAGCAACAACTTCCTTTTTCTCCTCTTGCCTCATAGGAGAGTTTCTTAAATTTTTATATGATTAGTTAATTCATTTATTCTATCATTTATTGAACTTAATTGTTCACCTAAACAAATCAAATAAATATTTGTATAATTTTGTTGTTTAAAAATATATATGAAGTGAAAAGATGACATATGAAAAAGTAACTTCTAATTAATTACTAAATTAATATTTATGTGCAAACAAGAGAATTGACAAGTTAAAGAGAGAAACACGTGTGTGTGTATGTGTGTGTATATATATATATATATGAGTAGGAGTTGGGTAGAAAGTGTATTTTTCCTAGAAAGTCTAGGAAGCAATGAGAATTGGACATGTGGCATTGAGTTATTTTAACTAAAAAGGCAACTATGTAATTTCACATTTTAATTTAATTTTATTTATTTTTCATTAACTAACACTCCATGATTTTCGGAATTTTTGTTGTTTTTGAATTCAAATCTGGAAGTCAATGTGTTTATCTGGAAAACTATCAGCATGTTCTTGGTGATGTGTTTTACCAGTCAGAGAGGTTGAAGTCAGTGTGTTTTAACACTCTGAAGTCAATATATAATCAGGTTCTTGGTGATGTGTTTTAATGATTTACCAGTAAGAGAGGTTGAAGTCAGTGTGTTTTAACACTCTGAAGTCAGCATGTTCTTGGTGATGTGTTTTACCAGTCAGAGAGGTTGAAGTCAGTGTGTTTTAACACTCTGAAGTCAGTGTGTTTTAACACTCAGCATGTTCTTGGTGATGTGTTTTACCAGTCAGAGAGGTTGAAGACAGTGTGTTTTAACACTCTGAAGTCAGTGTGTTAACACCCGTAATCGCTTTGTAAAACACGTAGTACAATGACAACTTGATCTTACGTATATAGAACAAGGAAAATCTATTATCTTCGTCCATGGTTTTAGGTATATTTGGTATGATTTTGGGGGTTTCCAAATGTGGGTTTTAGAGAGAGAGGGAAATTCGCGTGAAAATAGGAGTTGTGATTGCCTGACAGTTTTTTTGATTGATTTAAAATCCGGCCACTGACAAAATTGCCCCTACTCATTTAAAACAATCAATTAATTAAACTCAAATATTACAAGATTGTCATTGATTTAATCTCAACCCTTAAACACACCCATTGGATGGACCAGATCGCTTCCTAGACTTTCTAGGAAAAACACACTTTCCGCAGGATCCCCACTATATATATATATATATATATATATATAGGTAGAAGATCCTGTAAAAAGTGCTCAAAGTGTGAGAAGTGTATTATAACACTATATATAATACTATATAACACCATATAAACACTGTATAACAATATGTAATACCATATAACACTATGTAACACTATATATCATTATATAACAAATATAACACTATAGGTTGTCTGATAGCATGTCTATGATAGATGTATAGTGTTATATTTGTTATATAATATTATATAGTGTTACATAGTGTTATATGGTATTATATGGTGTTACATATTGTTATACGGTGTTTATATGGTGTTATATAGTATTATATATAGTGTTATAATACACTTCTCACACTTCTCACACTTTAGGCCCTTTTTACACTATCCTTACCCTATATATATATAGGATTAGGATCATGAGTGAACAACTTCTTGAGAGTGAACTAATCTTGACCCTTGATCATTTTTTAGATTAAAAGGGTAAGATTGACATTAGTCAATTACTTTTAAATAAAATCCCTTAATTTTCTCCTCTCTTAACTCTCTCTCTCTCATTTTTAATTATTTATCTATTATTTTAATTATAAGAGATTTAAGGGCTAATGTTTTTTTTTAAATAAACTGTTATGTTCTTTTAAAATTAAATATTAAAACTAATTAAATTATGATTTTTAACATATGTGTATACAGGTCAGTGTATACAAGACTTATACACTTATGTATTATTACATTTTGTTTTCACGGGTCAGTATAAACCAGATTTATACACTTGTGTATTATGCAAGTACATAGTGTATATATGTTGATATATACAAGACTTATACACTTGTGTATTACTATACATCTTTTCATCAAACATTGATTTAATACATATATGTATAGAGAATGTAATTCAATATTTTTAATTTTATTCTAGATGTAACAATATTTGATAATGTTTGTATTTTTTTTTAAATTATGAAATATTAAGTAGGTAATATGTGAGAGAAAAAAAATAGAGAATGTAATTAAATATTTTTTTAATTGGAAAGAGAAATCAGGAGAGAGAGAAAATTAATTAATTAAATGAAGATAGAAATATACAATTATACCCTTGTGCAGGGCCGTCTCCGAAAATCACAAAAAAATTTTTGGCCCTGTTCGAGATAAAAAATTTGGGCCCTATTCGCAAATATTCATATAATATAAACAGTGGCGGATCCAGAATTTTTTTCCAGTGGGTTCACTATTTTTAGATGCTTCAATTTCATAGACCGGACATAAAAAAATTCGGGTCGGCTCAATGGTTCGGGTCAGGTAAAGTTCAAAACATAATAAGCAAATCCGTATGGTTTTTATGTTTTGTTTTTACTCGCTTCCTTTAAGTTTGTATCTTTGTTTTGCTGAAACGAGTTGGGATAGTGTGTATTCATTCAACTTAGCACATACATTAAATTAACCAAAAACACTAACAAAATCTACATCATTCACAGGCACCTTTGTCCTTTATGATAAGGGATTCCCCTAAATAGCCACCAGCCCACCATCTACCCAACCTTCCTAATATCCCTAGCGGTCCTGCTTATTTACATCTATGAGCATTCATAGTAGGCTTCTTATCCCCATACTTATAATTTAACTAAAATTATAATAGAACGAAAAGAAGCAAGTATCTTCTTGATTTGCTTAGCCAGTGGGTACTCAATAAGCATATGAGATTCACAGCAATACAAACGTTTTACAGGATCTAACAACTTGAACCGATATTTGTTAACAAGGATTTATATATTCAAGCTTAAAGCATTATCATTTCCTTTATATATTCAAGCTTGAACCGAAATCCGAATCACTTGATATTAGAAACAAAAACTGAAATCCTGACTTATGAAATCAAAAAGAAAAAGACATTCATTGATTAAATCAAAAAACGAAATCAAAAAGACAAAATCACAAAAAACATATGAAATCAGAGCCTGATATCAACATACCTGAGACTGATGATAATTGCGATTTGCGTCTGATATACTCCGATTCCGAAATCCTTGTATCCTGTGCGTGCAATACTGATCAGGAATTAGGAACTGATCAGCGTCGACCTTTTGTCTCCTGTGCGTGCAATACTGATCAGCGTCTGCGTCTTTTTTTTTTCCCCAAATCCCACTTTCCCTCGTCTCTCCCTCCTGTGCGTGAATTTTCAATCATCAGGGCCTTATTGTTTGTATTTGGGCTATTTCAATTCATTAAAACAGTGGGCCTATATAAGAACATACAGAAATTTTTGGGCCCCATGCTGGTTTGGGCCCTGTGCACAGGCCCACTCTGCACATGGGCTTAGCCGGCCCTGCCCTTGTGTCTAATACATGTAAGTTACAAAAGATAATTACAATCTTGTCATTAAAGAAAAAATTTAGATCTACAAAATCAATGGTTATGATAAGTTCATTTTGTTTACAAATAAATAATTGTTCACTTATGAACCCTATCATATATATATATATATATATATAATTGCGCTAAAATAAGAACCACCTCGAGTTGTAAGAACCGTGAGAACTTTTTGATCCGGGCCGAGGTGGACCAAATTTTTTTTTCATAAACGTAGATGCGTGTATTATAAACACATTTGTAAAAGAAAATTAAAAAAAAATGTCGTGTGTGTAGTTTTGAGCACCACAAGTTTGTGTTTACGGTACCCGTAAACACAAACTTTTACGGTACCCGTAAACACAAACTTTTGGTGCTCAAAACTACACACACGGCATTTTTTTTAATTTTTTTTACAAATGTGTTTATAATACACGCAACTACGTTTATGAAAAAAAAAATTTGGTCCACCTCGCCCCGCACGGTGTAGTTCTCACGGTTCTTACAACTCGAGGTGGTTCTTATTTTAGCGGTCCCCTATATATATATATATATATATATATATATATATTATTTCTTTAAATATTGCTTGAAAAAATATATATATGAAGTGAAGAGATGACATATGAAAAGTAACTTCTAATCAAATGAGAATCTTTGTATTACACGTCTCTTATTAGTTACGTGTAAGTGTCTCTCTCATGTTCTAGAAGGCAACTATCATTTTTCCTTAAATCTTATTTAAGATGACAAAATAGTATTTTTTTTGGTTAATATTTACAAGACTTTTTCTTCTATTTGGATATCTCTAGCAGTGATGTAGCGTGTGTTACAATAACGAAGAACAAATTAAAATTACGTTGATTTTGTGAATACCCGTGATGATCTTCTCTAAATCCCCAAAATTCAACCCAAATGACAGAGAATTTGAAGTGAAAAGTGAGTAAACTCGAAATTGATTTCTGACTATCCAACTTACAAGAGAAACATATAAATAAAGACAGAAATTCAAAATGGGCCACAAAAATGCCATGGGCCAAACAAAATGCATAAAACACCGAAAAAAACATAAAAGTGTCCAAAACTGCCATTAGAACGCGTTTTGGGGCCGAAACTTGGACAGGGGCCTTGCCACGACGTGCTCCTCGTTTCAAGCTTCGATTTGACTGGTCGAACGCCCAAAACGGAGACCCCTAGCCAAAGTTATGCTCGTTTTCGTAAAATACTCTTAGAAGTTCAATCATGAGCCTCCAGAAATGTCATGGCCCAATCCTCTATACTTGGACCTACATGAAGTAGTTGCAATAAGTATTACCAAACAATATGTATTATGTTTTATAGGCCGGATGTTTACATGTATAAAAATATTTTATAAATATAAAAAATAATCTATTTGTACACAAATAAAATAATTAAAAAATAATAAATTGAGACCAAACCAAATTTAAACTTGAAAAACTACTCAAAAACTAAGCTTAAGCTATCTTAAATTAAATGAGTTGGACTTATCCCGGTTCGCTTGTTTAGACCATATACATTTCTTAAGTTCTTTGACGTTTCTCTTTTTACTTAATCCTCTCCTGAACCGTTTATATATAATTATCACATATATTCGCATCACAAATACATTTAAAACATTATTATTTACATGTTAGTGATATAGTTAGTTTGGGATTTATCCATATCATAGATCTAGTGGAAACAGTAATATTTACATGTTTTATAAAGGGGGAAGCATATTAGGTGACTTATACAGAATTAATATGGTGTTTAGGCTTTGCAAGATTCTTGAATCTCTAGTGACTTTGCTTAATTCCCACTTATAAAAGCAAACCCTTTAGTGGTTTTCATCTTAATCATCATTAACATATGTTAATCACCTAAAGCAATTGAGATGTGGATGTCAATAATTGCTGATTATTGGTTAAACTAAGAAGATGGCTTACTTTTATATGTGGATGTCAATAATTGCTAATTATTGGTTAAACTAAGAAGATGGCTTACTTTTATTAATAACAAAAATAATAGCCAATGCTCTCTAGATCAAGTGGTGGAAAGCTTGCATTTCTCTTGAGAGATGTAGATTCAACTCTCACTTGGTGCAGAGTGAGGCACTGGTGGGCAATGATAGGAGACCCATGGAAACCTGGGTTGGATCCTTGGGCCAAACGGGTTTTGCCGGTAATTTCACCGTCATGCCTACGGGCGGGTGGGTTACCGGGTTTTCCCCGGAATTGGTGGTGGACTCGGGTTACTCTCGGAGTACTCCGTTTGTCTAGTGGGTGCCTCAAAAGTGCTCGAGATTGATTATGTTGGCCGTTCAAAAAAAACAAAAATAATAGTAATATGTGTTTTCTAAACGTTTATAGATTAGAAATCTAATTAAAAGAAAATAAATAAAATTTAAAAGAAATCTAGGAAGAAAGTTAATCAAGTTAATATCTCTAGCTCTTCAATTGATGGGTAGTAACCCTTAATTTTAAACTTATCAATTAAGCAAATTTTGTGCAATTGTGCAACAACAAACATTGGGTCGTTTCTTTTCTATACAAAATAATTCTCATCAGCTTTAAGCAAGTACAACTCAATCACCGAGGCGGAACTAGAGGGGGTCGAGAAACAGTTTGATGACCGCAATTTTTGGACCTTAAAATTAAAAAAAAAAGTTTATTTTAATTAATACATGAGTTAGACCTATAATTATATTGTACCCAATTGAGTAAATAACCATATGATAACTCTTATTAAAAGTTCTGATTTTATCAACCACCAGCCAAAAAAGTAAACCAAGCCTAAAATAAACCAGACCCGAACTAACAGCCTTTGATTCTATCATCAATTTTTTTTTTACAATCCCCCCCTCCCCTCCAAAAAAAAAAAAAAAAAAAAAAAAAAACTTTTAAGTATACATTGGTTACGGCACGGTAAGTAATCAGTAAAGTCGCTTAGATTGATTTATGGGCTTTTTATAAGGCCTTGCCCATTTTCAATTTTTTTTGCAGGCTAGAGCACTGAGCAGGTCTTAGTTGTTTTCAATTTTTTTTTGGGGTTGAGATAATTTTGTTTCATAAATATTAACAAAATATATTTAATTTTTATTTTGTGACGCTAACTTTTAATAAAAACTAGTTGATTTTCCGCCCGCGCGTTGCGCAGGGATACTACGTCTGCAAAACACGTGCTAGCAACGGCAAGCAGATATCGAATATCAAAACATAGATAAAAATGCCGTAGTAATGATAGTCGCTTTGTCCTAAAAAACGATTTTAAATAATATAATATATAATAGTACGACCCACAAGTCCTACACGGTGGAAATTCGGTTGTTTTCAGTTCAGTTATTACAGTGCCAACATGTTAAAATGTGGATGAGCTAGGTACCGGTAAGGCGGTAACGGCACCAAAAGTACCGATCCCGAAAATCATCAAAATTAGGTACCACTACCGAAAATGCTCGGTACGATACGGTGAAGGTAAAAATCAGTAAATACAGGAATGGTGCCAGACTGATGCCGAACCAAAAGTAACGATTCTGAAAACTCCAAAAGGTGGGTATCGCTATCAAATTGGTGCCGAAAATGATTCGGTACAGTAAATTTGATACCGATACGTTACCGGTTTGATTAAAGGATTTTATACCATTTGCTCATCCATACTTTAAATATCCAAGTTAATTTTACACGTTACAATTCATTAGTTAAAAAAAACAAAAAAGAAAGTAAAAGAAGTTGTGTATATAAAATCTCATTTAAATAAAATACAATTTACTTACCACATGTATGAAAAGCAATATAAACAATGCAATTACTTGTGTTGCTACGTGGCATAATCTCAAATGTTTACTTACCACATGTATGAAAAGGAATATAAACAATACAATTACTTGTGTTGCTACGTGGCATAATCTCAAATGTTTTTGTTCTATTCCTTATGTTTCATTATGCAATTTCGCCACTGGCCTATTTGTAGGATTTGTTGGTCCTTAAAAAATATATAGGTAATGGTAATAATAAGGGTCATGCTAGCTGCACACGCCCAAAATTATTTTCACACCCCAAAGCGCCGCGCTATGGCCAAAGCGCGGCGCTTCGATCGACAAAACGTACTTCGATTGACGTTTGAAACATTCGATACTGTTTGACAGACATAAAACTGATTATGATGTTTTGTCGTTAACCCTAAGCGCCGCGCTTTGGCCATAGCGCGGCGCTTCGACCCAAATTTTCACTTTTAAAAAGCAAACTACTGATTGAGGTTCTGCTTCAAAGCTCCAAAGCTCGGTCTTCTTCTTCTTCACGTTGTTTACAAACATACGTGGGTATTCGAGTGTTTTGTTGTTTGTTGTTTACAAAAAACGATGTCGTGGTTAAACAACTATATTTTCGGTCAATATTCTGACGAGACAGTTGTTCCTGATTCTTACGAGGGGACCGCTATTTCTGACTCGTATGAGAAACCGGTCTCGTCCAACTTGAGGAAGGCAGAGGTTGTATCTGGCATTCATTATCGTGATAACACGGTGACGCTGGATTTGAATACCCCTGTGGAGGACCCTTACGCACAACAAGGTTATTCGAATTTCGGTTACGGTGGCGAGTACAGCTTTGTACAGCAGGAGTGTGGTCCAAACGACAGTTACGGTTGTCAACAGAGCTTACAAGGTTATTCGAATTTCGGTTACGGTGGCGAGCACAACTTTGAACATCAAGTATATTCGGACCTCGGTGACGATGGTGAGCCGGGGGATGTGTCTGTTGACGAGGAAGGTTGTTACCCGGTTACGTTTTCGTTTGATACGACGCAGACCTTTTCGTCACGTAAAGAGTTGGTGCGTTGGGTACAAGACACGGCAAAAGACAACGGTTACCTCATTGTGACTAAGAGGTCGAATAAAAGAGGAGAGAATTACAAGATTTGGTTTCAATGTACTTTTGGTGGGGAGCATAAGAGTATAGCTACACAGAGGAAAACGGGTAGCAAGAAAATAGGCTGCCCGTTCGAGATGATCGGGTTTTCGGAATCATCCGGAAGTGTTTGGAGGATCGAGGTGACGAAGGCGAAGCATAACCACACTCCTATTGAAAACTTAGAGGGTCACGCGTATGCAAGAAGGCTTTCTTCGGAGGATACAAAACTGGTTAAGGAGCTGGCAGAGCAAGACATTCCCAACCAAAGTATCTGGCGAACGCTGACAAAAAACAATCCGGCTAGAAAGCTTATTCCGAAAGATATACACAACGCTGTTCAGAAGATCAACGCCGAAAAAAATGTCGGTAAGTCTCCGATGCAAAAACTTGAAAGCATTCTTCTCGAAAAAAATTACACTTATTACATGCGCACGAATGAGATATCAAACGAAGTTGAAGATGTCTTCTTTGTTCACGAAAGATCATTCAATATGTGGTGTGCCTTCCCGCATGTGCTAATTATTGACGCCACCTACAAAACGAACATGTACAACCTGCCATTTGTTCAGGTCGTAGGCATGACGTCGACAAACAAATCGTTTACGGCTGCTTGTGCGGTAATTTCCGCTGAGAAGTCAGAGAACTACCTATGGGTGTTGCAGAGGATCAAGTCTATGCTGGTAGGATGTATGGAACCGCGCGTGATTTTAACAGACAGGGATTTTGCGCTGATGAACGCGTGTGAACAAGTTTTTCCAAAAGCGCATAAGTATCTTTGTCGGTTCCATATTCAACAAAATATTAATAAGAACAGCAAGAAGAAATTCTCTGACAAGGATTGGAAAGAATTCGTACGTAGTTTTTGGTTATTGTGCGAGTCTACGACCGAGGAAATATACAGGTATAACTTGGAAAACCTTGAAGCACAGCTGAAAGAAGATGACCGTGAACGTAGGTATTTCTTACATAATTATGTTCAAATTTTATATAATAACAAAAACTGACTATTTACGTTTTTTTTAATTTTAGAGGTTTTTGATTATATGAAGAAATCCTGGTTGGATCCGTACCGTGAAAAGTTTGTATCATGCTGGATTAACAAAACTATCAACTTTCACCAAACTACGACCAACAGGGTTGAGGCCATGCATGCAACACTAAAAAGTCACTTTCCAAGTCATCGCAACACACTGGATAAACTTGTACTGTATGTTGATCATGTTGTTGATAGACAATACACCGAGATTAGTACAAGCTTTGAAACAAGCCTCCGAAAAGTGATGACGCACCACAAGAAGCAGCCCATGCTTGCATATATTCTCAGAAAGGTTTCAATATATGCGATTGAGCTTTTGAGTAGGGAACTAAAACGTAAGGAAGACGGGTTGAGAGCCTACGGTGCAAGCTGTGGTTGCCAACTTTTTACCAGCTGTGGTTTGCCATGTGCCTGTCGTTTGGAAAAGTTGGAAAATAAAGGTAATTAATATCTTTGACCTTTCTCGTTATGATTTTGCCACCTAATTTGTTTTCATCCACAGGTCAGCAACTCCGGATCACACACATAGACGTGTTCTGGAAGAAGCTTAACTTCAAGCCTGCAAAGAAAAACATAGAGGATATCGATGTAGACGCGGAATTTGAAAAATTGAAACAAAAGATCGATCCAACACCCCCTCAGGTGAAAAGGAGCTTCTTTGAAAAGTTTCAGCAAATCCTCAATCCAGGGAACAATAACAAAAAACCTCCTGCTGTTCTGAAGAAAACTCGTGGTCGCCCAACATTGAAAACGCAGGAAGAAAGAAAGGTTGAAGCCGCTAGAAAAAGCTCGTACATTCCGTCGGAAGAAACTTGGGTCGAGGCCTCAGATGATCTTCCCCGTCACAGCTCGTACATATCACTCGAAGATTCTAGAAGACAAAAGAATACCAAACCGATCAACCTGCACCCTGATTTCCCGATGATCAAGCTCGGTCCTAAGACGGATATAGCGATCCGCAACTACGCATCTCAGATTCCCGAAGTGATCCATCCATACATCGTTAGAATAAAGGACGTGAAACCAGATGGTCATTGTGGGTTTCGATCGGTGGCTGTTGGGTTAGGAGTGAAACAAAATTCATATTTGATGATCCGGAAACAACTTATAAAGGAGTTACGTACGAACGAATCGCTTTGGAGGCAGTTTTTCGATCCGGAAAACATAGGACATTATGATGCGCTGCTTAGACGGATCAATTTCAAGGGGGTGGGACGAGCAGATATCGAAAATTACATGACGATGCCTGAGACGGGGTTTCTTATTGCCCAACGATACGGTGTGATTGTTCACAGCTTCGACATGCGTGGGAGCTGTACAATTTTCCCTCTGCTGGGCGGGCCAAACGAAGCTGAGGAACCTCACCTGGTGGTTGCGGTTGTGTTCGTCGACCATGGGCATTTCATACATGAAGAGCTTGGAGGTTGTTATCCAATGCCTCCCCCAAACCCACTCTGGACAGCACACAGAACAGAGCGCGCAGCAGCCTGGCATACATTATACAGGGATCAGATCAACACGTACGAAATGCTTACGTATCGTGCCCCTGACCTTAATGTAACCCCATATGTTCACGATGTAGGTTAAATGTGTTTAATAATAATCACGTTTGTGTTTGTTCAATATATGCGTTACATCACGTTAAAAACCGAATGTCACCGACACGACCCAATCAGATTCAATACGCACTTGTACGACCCAAAATGACCATATACATCATAATACTACAATTAATGAAAAAATACGTCATGTTCATGTGCGGTAGGCGGCTGATACACATAACACCTCTCACAGGAGTACTTGTGCTTTCAAACCAAAATGATACGATATAACGGAATAAGACATCACACGTAACCGATTTGATCCGGAACTTGCAGTATAGTCCATATATTTTAAAAAATGATGTATAATGGAAAAAACGTAAAATTTAGACTATTATCGACGCGTTTGTGAATAAAAAACAATTTTAAAAATTTAAAAAAAGGGCCGAAGCGCCCCGCTTAGGTCATAACGCAGCGTTTTGGCCCCGAAGCGCCCCGCTTTGGCCATAGCGGGGCGCTTTGGCCCCTCGTTATACCTGAAGCGGGGCAGCCTTCTCCCCCATTTCACCCTCAAACAAAACACACACACTACGGTGCGATTACACACACTAGTGCGAAGATCGTCTTTTTCCGGATTTCAACCGCTATTAGGTACGATCGAACTTCGTTTATTGTTTTGGTTCAAGTTATATGTTTGATTTTGATTTGATTTGGGCGGTTGTGATCATGTTGCTGGGGCTGTTCTTCATAACGAAGAACCAAAGCGCCGCGCCGAGGCCAAAGCGCGGCGCTTTGGTTCATGTTTATTATTTTTTTTTAATATTATTTGTTTAATATTATTTGTTTAATATTATTTGTTTAATATTGTTTGTTTATTATTTAAATTATATTTAATATTATTTGTTTATTATTTAAATTTTATAAATAAAATTATTTGTTTATTATTTTATATTTAATATTATTTGTTTATTATTTTATATTTAATATTATTTGTTTATTATTAAAAATTGTTTAAATAATATTATTTGTTTATTATTTAAATTGTTTAGTAATATTATTTGTTTATTTAATATTATCTTGTCAACGTGCAGGGATGGATTCCTCCGATGACGAGATTGAGCATATGGAGGCTGAGGGAGATGTGGGAGATGAGGGAGAGCCGGCATGTCCGTACCTGCAGTTTCCGCCAGGGTCACGGGCGAGGGGGAGATGCGCGAGGTTGCGCACCATCCCCATTGGGGAGCATGTAGGGATAGACTGGGGCCTGCTGGAGACCGTGGGAGAGGCCGCGCGGGCGCGTGAGATAGTTGGACTAGATACTCCTTGGTCGCGCCTATTTGAGTTAGCGATGGAGGACTCGTACCCTGAGCTTACGTGGGAGTTTCTTTCCACGTTTACATACGCGCCGCATCCGGCGGATTACGTGGAGGACCCAGATTTTCCAGTCCACGAGGTTACATTCCGTCTCGCCGGTCAGCAGTTTGAGATGAGTGTGCGGCAGTTTGCTGTCCATACAGGTTTGTTTAAATAATATTATTTATTATTTTATATTTAATATCATTTGTTTATTTAATGTTATTTGTTTATTTAATATTTAATATTATTTGTTTATTATTATTATTTGTTTATTTAATGTTATTTGTTTATTTAATATTATTTGTTTATTATTATTATTTGTTTATTTAATATTATTTGTTTATACAGGTTTGTACACAGATGCCGAGCTTGATACTGATTTATATACGCAGGCAGTTACGATGATGGACAGGCAGACGCTTATCAGTTTCTGGAGGGCCATTTCCAGGGTTCCCTTTGGGAGATCCTGGCAAAAGGCCACCACCATCAAAGACCCCTTGTTCCGATACCTGCACCATGTTATCGCGGCAACTATCGTGCCGCGGGAAAACAGCAGGGAGAAGGTCAACCTCAGTGACCTTTTCTTTCTATACTGCCTACTGCGACGACAGCCCTGCGATCTAGCAGCCAGCCTGGGAGATTACTTTGCCACAGCATACCACCGGCAGCTTCGCGGGTGGGTGCACACTGGCTCATTCATCACCGCCATCGCACGCTCGCTCGGGATCGTGCCCGAGGGAGATCCGGTGCTGTCCGATCCGGTCCCGTCTACCAGGTTGGGCCGCGCGTCAGTTTCTAGCATGCAGATCACCCGTCGCTTTGATGTTGGTCTGAGGTTTAGGGGCGGAGACGGGCTGATTTGGCAGCCGGAGCCGGTGCCGGAGGTCATCCCGGTTGTTATTGAGTTGAGGCCTGGAGTGTTGGCCCCTCCTGCTGAGCAGGCGGCCGCTCGGCAGGCTCAGCTACAGGCTCTGGGACTCGATCAGTTCCCGGGCCAGCCTCAGGCTGAGGCTCAGGCTCAGGAGGAGCCTCAGGCTCAGGCTCAGGCTCAGCCTGTATTAGAGGATCCGGCTCAGGAGGAGCATATCGAGGAGATCCCGGTACCACCAGTTCAGCCAGCTCCTGAGCCGCCACAGTACCCGCAGCACGTTTACGCTGGCCTGCCTCCGGTAGCGCGTGAGGTGGCTCGGGACTTCGACCGGCGCCTCAGACGCCAGGCCGCACGCCAGGACTGGATCATCGAGACGCTCGTTTCTCTACGAGAGCTCGCTGGGTTGCCTCCACTTCCCCTCCCACCGTCCCCACCGCACGAGGATTAGTACCTTAGTTTGTTTGTATAGTGTTTTGTTATGTATTATGTAGTCAGTTGTACCTTTTTGTTTTGTATGTACAAACTGATATATATTTACATCACTTTGGTTTTGGATTGTTTACGTTTAATTCTTATGGCTTTCTGTACAATTTATTTAACGTGTTCGTTTAATTTAACAAAATAAACTAGGTTAACAGTTTATAAAGACGCACTTATATTATATACGTTCTATAAAAATAATGACGTAAAAAAACGTAATTATAAAACAACGTATTATAAAACTCAAATACAATTTTTTCCTTCAAAAAACACTACCAAACTAACCCACATCCCACCTATTTCAAAAAAAAAAACAACACAACTTCCAGCCAACACTTTTTGTCTTTTTGCACACTCAAAGCGCCCCGCTTTGAGTGTGCAAATAGACATAGGCCGTGTGCGAATAGACCAGACCAATAATAATAATGTTTTCGCTTTTGAAATAGAAACTGTTGTCGGTTGGTTACACTTTTGTTCATTCCAAGAAGTGGGGGGAAGCTACATATGTTTTTACCCTTTTTAGATATCATTTTGTTTTGACTTTGGTTGTTATTTTTTCATATACAACAATTTAAATATTTTATATTTGTACACTTAATTAACCATTGTAATAAAAATATTTGTACAACAATTTAAATATTTTATATTTGTACAGTTAACCATTGGAATAAAAATGTGATAGTATCACACATTTTCAAACAAGAAAACTTGGAACAACAACCTAGCCAAGGTCAGTAGAGACACGATTAGACATGTTTACTGAAAAAGTACACAACGTAATTTTTTTACTTTTTAAAAATAAATATAATTATGAGGTTAGGATCCATCATTTCTTCTTCTTGGTACATAAAACGTAAAATTGTGTTATAAACATGAGATATAAAGTAGCTAAACGAGTTATATTCATGTTTAATACTTGTGTTACACGCGTCGTTAGAGACCTGAGCCTTAAAGGTGAGGGAAAATCTGGTTTCATAAATAAATGTAATGTAATCAATAATCAATATGCACATCATGTGTTACTGTTATAAATATAAAGCCTCAAACTCTAAACTTAACAAATATAAAAATGTGCTACAATAAGAGAATTATACATCAGTATCCCTAGTTACAATAATTATACATGGAGTATAATATTTTTGCAAGTTAATATCATTGTTTGTTGAAGTTATTAAAGATTTTTTAATTTAAAAATCAGTAAAGTTGTAATATGCTTTTAAATTTAGTGAAATAAAATAGAACAGTTATGAAACTTCATTAGTATATAAATTAGACTAAAATAAAACTTATAATTTTAAAAGAACTACTGAAATATGAAATAGTGTAGACTATTTCATATATGTTGTTAAGTTTTTATCAGTTTGAAAAATTTCACAATAATTATTAAAAATCAATATTAAAATTACTAAATAGTAAGAACTATTCCATTTATTCAAAAATAAAAACACCCATGACAGATTAAAACTTTTAAATAGCTCAATCCAGCTAGCATACTGTGGTGTTTATTCTTATTGTCTGCATTCTACAACTAGAGTAAATTAATTAGCAATAAATTACAATTACAATGCCTAAAAATCTATATATTTATATTATCTAGCAAAAATCACAATCTATATAATGTAACATAAAATCCATTGTCTTATACAGAGAAAATAATTAGATAATTATAATTACATAAAAAGAAATTAAAACTGCTACACAAAAGTTTGCATCCAGTATATATAATTACATATATCACATTATAAATAATTTAAGACGTGCAAATGTGCAATTCATAATCTAAGAACACCAAGATGAGATAAGACTTATAAGCTTAAAATTAATACAAATGAAATACCAAGAAAATGCTAAAAAAAATGAAACTAGATGTGGTCACAGAAAACATAAGTATATATTACCAAACATGTCTTGTTCTTGTCATCTCTTGATTTTATACACTCGGAACAAAGGAACGAGTGAAGCTGTCCGCATGACCTAGCTAGGGTTTTCTAGTATTATCAGAAAGGGTGGTGATTTTCCAAACAAAAAAAAAGCTGTAAAATCAACCACCCTTGCAATACAAACACTAAATAGATCATGCTGGCAGCTTCACTGATTCCTTAGATTCCATCATCCATGGAGCCTTTTTTTCCCACCAAACTGTTGCTCAGTTAAGCCATGGGTAGGGTTTTTGAAAAACTGGGTAAGGGTATGTATGTATGTAAGTTGCTAAACATAAAACTCTAACACTTTGAATTGATAAGGGGGGTGGTGCTAGGGTTTAGAGGGTATTAAAGATTGTAACCTAGAGAGGTAGGAACAAGAGTATAAAAACCAGAAGGGGAAACAGTGAAATAAAGATACCTTTAAGAGTGAATCATGTGAGCAGCAGCTGGAAATAACAGCTCATAACCTATGTTTTATACTTCACATAGGGTTTCCAACTTGCAACAGATATACAATCTCTCTCTTTCACCACACACACATCTGTATATAAATATATAGATATATATATAGATAGATATATTTGTAATATAATTAGTAAATGTATAAAAATGACATTATTATATTTACATGTTGATAAACCACTTATATAATTTATATATATATATATATATAGAAAAAGTATATCGTACATTACGGCTTAACGTACTTTACGTACAACAACGTGCGTGATTTGTTATATAACATGCGTGATTAATGTTTTCAATATGCGTGATTATTGTGTTTCAACATGCGTGATTTTGGATTTTTGAGTTATAACATGCGTGATTTTAAAATGAACGTGCGTAATTACCTGTCGTACGTGATGTACGTTAAGCCGTAATGTACGTTAACTTTCCTCTCTCTCTCTCTCTATATATATATATAGGATTTGGTTCAATTAAGAACCATCACGAGTTGTAAGAACCATGAGAACTACTTGCTGCACGAGTTGGGTCACCATTTTTTGCACAAACGTAGATAAAAATGTTATAAACACATCTGTAAAAAAATAAAAAAACAAAAAAATAATTGTCGAGTCAGTAGTTACGCCTAGGGGTGCAAACGAGCCGAGCGGCTCGCGAGCTACTCGAGATTGGCTCGAGAAAAAGCTCAAAACGAGTCGAGCCTTATCGAGCCCGAGCCGAGCTTGAGCCTAAAAACAAAGCTCGTTTGTTTATCGAGCCTGAGCTCGAGCCTCGCATGTGAAGCTCGTTAGGCTAGTCGAGCCTTATCGAGCCTTGGTGTAAACGAGCCGAGCTTATTTAAACTTGTTTACAAGCCGACCTCGAACCTAAAAATAAGCTTATTTAGTAAACGAGCCCGAGTCCTAGCTTCACTTATCGAGCTCGCGAGCTTAAAAAGTTTATTATTTATATTATTTTTATTTAATATACTAATTAATAGATAATAAACGAGCCAAGCCCGAGCCGAGCTCGAGCTTGAGAAAATACAAACGAGCCGAGCTCGAGCTTTGAAAACAAAGCTTGAATCAAGCCGAGCTCTCATAAGTTAATCGAGCTCGAGCCTGGTTAAGCTCGGGCTCGGCTCGGCTCGTTTGCACCCCTAGTTACGCCCTATGTATATTACGTTTACATCATATGTAATTTTTGTTTACGGCGATGTAATTTTTTACATCCTATGTAATTTTTTGCATACAACATTTTCTTTTTCTGAAACAAGTAACTTTTTTAAAGATATTTGAGAAAAAAAAACGGAAAAAACTTTTTGAAAGACATAGTTCTCATGGTTATTTTTGAGAAAAAAATTGAAAAAACTTTTTAGAAGACTTAGTTCTTATGGTTCTCACAACTTATGATTTTCTCATTTTATAATTTTCCATATATATATATATATATATATATATAAACCCTATTTTTGGATGGGTGTGTATCTGTTTTTTTAATAACACCCATTTGAAAATTAAAGGGATACGTATAGAAAATATTTGAAAATTAAAGTATACGTATAGAAAATATTTGAAAATTAGTATATATGACGGATTTTTTTCTTGTATTTTATCATAATATTTAAAAAGCAAATTATATATTGCTATTAGCCTATTTTTCTTGTATTTTATCATAATATTTAAAAAGCAAATTATACATTGCTATTAGCCTATTATTTAATTTTTATGGAAAATTCCTTTAAATTTTCTCATCGTATGAGAATCCTGTTCTTTATTGCATGTGTGTGACATTGACTCTTTCCGTATTTATGATTCTTAATTTTAATGTAGTTCTTTGCTTTTCAGAATAAGAGGTTTATGATTCGTACCTAAACATGTCTCTCCCTATATATACACACACACACAGGTGTTCATTTTAAAACTAGTGAAAACTAGTAATTAAGCCGTTTTAACCCTTATATTATTTATTATATAAATAAATATAATGTGTGTAGACTTCAATATTTTTATTATTTATTTAAAAAACATGATATTAATAGTTTGTCTAAATGTACACGATTTTTGTAGTTTTGAACATAATAATGTATATAAAATATATATTTTTTAAAATTTGTTGCGTTAGTTGTAAGGGTGGTCAGTAGGGCTGTAAACGAACTGAACGTTCAGCGAACAGTTCGTGAACCGTTTGGCGGGAAGTTCGTTTACGTTCGTTCGTTTAATAAACGAACGAACATGAACAAGAAATTTCGTTCGATTAGTTAAATGAACGAACATGAACAGAGGTTTCGTTCGTTCGATTATGTTCGTGAACGTTCGTTAAGGTGTTCGTGAACGTGTTCGTGAACATTCGTTGATTTGCATTCGTTTATGTTCGTATGTTTGTGTTTTAAATGAAGATATTTGTACTTTCTTATATTTTATTTGTACTTTTTATATTATTAAACTTTTATTTAATTTATTTCCCTAACAATTAAACTAGGAAACCCACTTTCACCTTGTTTATGCATCATTTCCCTTTCATTTCTCATTATTTACATCCACGAATACGATTGACCTCCGTTCCACAATAAAGGATTAAAGTTCGAGTGCTATTCTCTGGGCCATCTATCTTTATCCTTCGTCGCGTTCACCAAACTTATTTGTGTTCGTTTGTGTTTGTGAACCGTTCGCGAACACGCTCATTTCCTTAACGAACGAACACGAACATAAAATCTCGTTCGGTAAGTGTTCATGAACCGTTCGTGAACACATTTATTTCCTTAACAAACGAACACGAACAAGGCCTTGTTCGTGTTCGTTCGGTTCATTTACAGCCCTAGTGGTCAGAGTGTACTCAGAGGACATACTTCATTTATCACTTTCATTGATGATTATTCTCGTTACATGTACTTGTATCTCATTAAGGAAAAATCTGAATCTCTTACAACTTTTAAAGATTATAAAGCTGAAGTTGAAAAATAACTAGATCGTCAAATTAAAGTTGTGAGATCAGATAGAGGTGATGGATATAATGGAAGACATACTGATGTAGGTGTAAGACCCGCATTTGCGTCTAATAGGAACGACATCCAAAAGACGCTAAAAACATAAACCTTTAAAATGTACAAACTTTTCACAACTGAAAGGTAAAAATACTAATATCATTAATACGTGATTTTAACAAAATTTGGGCATGACCCGTCCGTAAAACGAGTATACCCCTGTTTTAACCATAACCAAAACTAATACAATTCTACATTCTGTTCTACAAGATACTACTACTAAAACCAAAACATCAAGTGTTAAGAAAAAGTGTGACTACTAACGAGTTGTACAAAACAGACATATAACCCAAAACATTAGTACGAACTAGCGGAAGCGCTTGATGGTCATAAAGTGTGCGTATGCTCGCTCCAATTTGTCAAGTCGCCTAAACTGAGGATTTACCTACGTTCAACATAAACAAAAGAAGTTAGCATTTCATCACTAACACGATTGACTAATGACCCGACTAATCATTATAGCGGCCTTACATCTTTCAATTACATTACCAACCGTTAGACGGTTCATTACGTGCTTGTCTCAATGTAGAGACTAGCATTCCTTTCTTAACATACCCGCTAACGACGGGTACTAATATTGTTATCATAACTTCCATTCGATTCATTCATAACGAATGAATATATATTCTTTACATACCATTACACTCCAACCCGATAAGACAGATCGAGTAAACTTTCATTCAAAACATAATTAACTTCCCATACCCGGTTCGACTAGAAGGAACCGGATATGAATTATTATCTTTCGTATCTTATTCATTTCTCTACATCCGTTTAAGACGGATCTAACTTTACTTCCAACAATCTTATATTTCAACTTTCACGATTCCAACATAACAACATAATACAATAGAGATTATTATACATATGACAACATAATAGAGATAAGGTGTACACTAACGTACCTCGATCTTGCGAGTCTCCCGTTTTCTTAGTGTTTAAGCCTTCTTCTTTCACGCCTACATTAAACGCATTCATTCATTTAGCCCAACACTTTCATTTCCTCATTTACATAAATTTCTTATTTTCAAGTGACAATATTATCACTAACTTTTCCGATTTTTACACATTTATACTCTTAAGCATTTCATCAAACACTTAGTGTGCGTTACATTAGTAAAGCATAATGTACAAGCATTCAAAGCATGAGTTTACTAGTTCATCTTGTATGTCATCAATAATCAATCTAGTTCTTAAAATTCTCAAATTTTACATCAATTTATCTAGCATTCAAGTATTACAAGCAAGATCATATATCAAAATTACATATGATTATAATCCCTATGATCATCCCATTCGTAACACAATTTCACAAAGTGGGTTTTCTCTACAATCCTTCATACAACCTAAAATCAACATGATTCTTGTTCTAGAAGACAATTCTAACTCAGATTTCCCACATTTGATGCAAGAAATAGAGATTGGGTTGAACCCCTCATTCTACAAATCATAATTTCAGAAAATCTAACTTACCACTTCAGAAATTGGGGTTGGCTATTCGAATTTAAGAGCCCATGCACTGGATTATCCTACGAATTCTGATTCAATTCTTGATTTCTTGAAGTTAGGGTTTCACCCCCTTTCCCTGCTCCTTTGTTCGATCGACCAAACACCCAGATATGGGTGTTTTCTTTTGATTTATTAGTTAAAACCCTTTTTGTTTATTATTTACACATTAAACCCTCCCACTTAGAAAGAGTGTTTAACTTAGGCTTTCTCATAAACTAACTACCATTTTGTCAAATTTCATTAACTATGTTAAGTTCTTTGTTTATTTTCATTTATTACCGTACTAAACATTTTTGGGGTGTTACAGTAGGTCAAGCTCCTGATCCATTTTATGAGTTTTGTAAGGGCCAGGGGATTGTAAAACAATACATTATGCCTGGTACACCTCAGCAGAACGGTGTCGCTGAACGAAGAAACCGTACCCTTATGAACATGGTGCGCAGTATGTTAGCCAATTCTAATTTACCATTATTCTTCTGGACTGAAGCGTTAAAAGCAGTTGTTCATATACTCAATAGAGTTCCTTCTAAGTTTGTCCATAAAACTTCTTATGAACTTTGGACAGGAAGGAAAACGAGTCTTAAGTATATCAAGTATGGGGTTGCATTGCTGAAGCAAAACTTTACAATCCTTTCCTAAGGAAACTTGACCCTACAACAGTTACCTGCTTCTTTATCAGGTATCCTAATCACTAGAAGTGTTATCATTTCTATTGTCCTTCCCATGTCAACCGTATTGTTGAAACCAAGCGTGCTGCGTTCCTGGAGGATTTCAATGTCATTGGGAGCAGTACCAACCCTTACGAAGAATTGCAAGAAGTACAAGACGCGGGGGAGAGACTCGTCCCTTACCATTACTCCGTTTACTCCTCTTGTACCCAATGCAACAACTGCACCTGAAACTACTGCACCAAATCTACCTCCACAATCAGAACCCATTATACGTCATAACGAAGGCACATCAAACGCTCAAAACCAAGACAATGCTGAACCCGATAATCAACTCAGGAGGTCATCTAGGCCCAGAAGGCGTACAAATTGGGGTGATTATGTTACCTACCTGACTAAAATAGATGTCGGAAAGTGTAACACCTCGAAAATTCACGTCCTATAATGTGTTGACACGTGTCATAAGTTTGAACGTGTGTAAGAATGTTCTTGAAGGACTAAAGTTGACAAACCTGGAAAGTATGTGAAAATACGGGTTCTAAATGTCAACAGTGAATAAATATACATTACATTAACCCTACATGATGCTCGTACCTTCAAACGAATAAATCATGGATCATACGATGCTAAATATGAAAGAAAGTGAGAGATTACAAACTACGGGGGTTAAATGTGTCAACATGTTTAAGTTATACCTCTGAGTGACCTTTTGACAAACCCGAAGCTTTGTAACGGTTAATTATGCTCACTAGAATGTGTGATAAAAATTTCTCCAAGTTTCGTTATCATATGAGAAAGTTATGATAAAATTCGTGTGCAAGGGGTTAGAAGCGACAACATGGAAATTTAGGACTTTTCGGGTAAACACAAAGTGACTAAGGGCTTCACAAAGTGGGTATAAGTATTAAAGCCCCTATATGTCAATATTAAAGGTTTAGAATGCAAGAAATGAAGTGAAAGCGACGTTTAGGAGGACCGGGGACTAAACATGCAATAAATGAAAACTTCAAAACCTGAGCCGGGGTCCCAAGCGGGCCGCGTAAGATCATGAAGACCGTTACGCGGGCCGCGTACGATGCACAGATGCAGAAACAACAGACAGCTGCCTATTCAGCCCCTTAACCGACTCCAAATGACTTGTTTCAATACAATGGGCTTCCTAAACTGGTTTTGAGACTCTAGGGGGCACTTGGATGCATCTTGTATCAATTGTAGACTTGCATGTCACAATTCTAGTGAGATTGAACTCACTATTTAAGGGCCATGGGTTGCAACTTTTGTTCTTGCAATCATAAATCATCATCTGAGCATTTCTGGAGCATAAGGACCATCCTCAAGCATCATAAATCGTTCATAGGACACTTGTAAGTATACTTAACCTTCATTAATTAATTTTTGCTTAGTTTATAGCCTAGAAGTCAAACCGTCGTAGTTAACGGTTGACTTAATGATTAATCGCTAATGGTCCAGCGATTAGTCAAACATAAGGTAGTTATAATTTGGTAATTATGTGGGCTTTAAACCCTTAAAAGGGCACCCACTGATTCCCCTCCTAACTAGGTCATTTGTCGAGTCAAAGATGTTTAGAAAAAGTCAACAGAAATGTAATCGTCGATTTAACGCATGATTAACAAAGTAAAAGGCGTGTAACCTATTTTATCATTCATATAACTTGGTAATAAGTATAAGAAGTTGTCTAAGCTTGTTTGATTCGACAACTTTCTGTTTAGAACCGATTCGGAACCGAAAGTCGCAAAACTTTGACTTTTGCTTTGACTTCAGTTCTGACCCGATTTAGATAGGTTTAGACATGCCTTGAGGTTCCATTAGGACCTAGTTACATGATTGTATAACCCTCTGCGTTTATACCACTTAAATCCTTAATTGTCCGACGTTTCCGTTAAGTGCTTAAATATTGACCATAATGCCCTTATGACCATAAAACGAGAATTTTGGAAATATGAAAGTACAATAATCTTTGTTACTGATTATTAAACATGTCCCTAAATTTTCACATCAGTTGGAGGTCTAGATTAGGAGTTATTCTTAATGACGTAATTAGAACGCTTCTTAGTAATTAAACGGCGTCATTAACGTAAAGCCTATCTAAACCCAATTTTTGACACCAAACCTTTTACCCACTGATGTAATATAATATTTTGGGATTTTTGAGGATTTTTAATTATTTTTAAACTGGTCATAAGCTAGGATTAGTGCCTTGATTCGGTAAATACCGAATATACCATTTTCGGCCATAAAATGAGTTTTTCAAGTCCTTTTGCTACCAATCCAATTGCTACTGATTTTAAATATTAAATGAAGTGTTTGAACCTTATGAACTGACCTGGAAACTCATATTTCTATTTTAACCCGTAAGTCGCTTAAAACGACCTTATAAGCGTATTAAACGCATAGTAAGGGTTTAAAACCATTTTGTCACAAAGGACTTAACACCAACTGATATGACCTGTTAAGATAAGTCATTTTACTGATTAATTCAGACCCGAATCACAGAAGCTTAATTAATCCCTTTTATAATCTTTAAAATGACCAAAATACCCCTACGGGGCTTAATTATAGGTTAAGCTCGTTTTGGGCATAATGGAAGGTATCCTACTGATATCACAACATATTTAAGGCATGTTAACTTAGGAAACCTGTTTAGGACTCTTATGGTTACCCGTTACGCTTCGTGCGCGTTCGGTTCGGTTTATGTAACTAGTTTACATAAATTAGCCGAAACGGGTCAAACCTTATCGGTTTTATCTCAAAATCCAGAATGTGTTTAGTTTACCCATATTAAACAAGTCTTCAAACTTGTCGGGCCTAAATCACATTCTATTCCAGTCTTCGCTTAATCATGCGTTCGAACCGTGTATTCCTTTAAAACTAACCGGTCTAAGTTTAGACTTAATCAAAGACCCGTTAGGATTCTAATAGGTTATTATAAACCTTCGTTCCAGAATAGGAGACCCGGTAAAAGATACTTGCACTCGCTGATTGTGATTTATACTTGCTCAGGTAAATACTTTTAACTTATTTTCCCTATACGGGCTTGGGGTACGGTATATAAAATACCGCTTGGTCGGGCATTGAATCTTTAATTGTATGATGGTTAAAGTATTGAGATGTCTCGTTTAAATTTTTTTGTTTGCTTAAAGCCTTTGGGGGGTTAATGACCATGTCCCGGATATCCCTGCATCATTTTTCGAAATGGCCACGACCTAAGCACGGGGCGTAGGCGTACGCTCGTCGGTGTCTCATATAATAATGTGGTGTGTCTATTGATCTTTAACCCGGCTCGAACCGGGCTACTGAACGCATAAGAAACATGTAAATCCTTTACAAGTATTATATTCAAATAATTATCCCAGGTTATAAAATATTATTTGTGCCTTGTGCCTTAAATTCATTTTCTTAAACTCTTTTCAAAATGAGTCGGTTGATTGTATTTACCAGTGTAAACTAACGTATTTTCTCAAAAAGGTTAAGTGCAGGTACTACGCGTAATAGGCTGGCTTCTCTCCTAGCATCCACCATAAGTCTCGCAAGCTTGGATGTCATAGACTGTTGAACATTGTTTCGGATTTGTATTCAACTATTTGTGATACTTAATATTACAATATTGTTTGGTTGAAATGAATCTATACTTTGCTTCCGCTGTGCATTTAAATATTGTGTTGTTTGACTAATATGTTACCAACCACGTCACGATACTCCCCTACCGGGCCCACCGGTAATACGTGGAAATATGGGGTGTGACAGAAAGCTCAATGATCCTATCTCTTATAATGAAGCCATTAGCAGTGATCAGTCTTTTGAATAGAATAAAGCAATGATTGATGAGCTTGAATCCATGAAGAAAAATGACGTTTGGGATTTGGTAGAATTACCTAACGGTTTCAAACCCGTGGGATGTAAATGGGTATTCAAAACAAAATTGGATCCGAATGGAAACGTTGAACGCTACAAAGCGAGATTGGTTGCAAAGGGCTACACTCAGAAATAGGGAATTGATTATCAAGAGAAGTTTTCCCATGTCTCTCGTAAAGATTCATTAAGGATCGTTATGGCCCTAGTAGCTCATTTTGATTTAGAGTTGCATCAGATGGACATTAAAACCGCTTTCCTTAACGGAGACTTAGACGAGGATGTTTACATGAAACAATGTAGGTCCCTCGGAGGATGAGGTCAAACCTTATCCTTGTTATGTTTAACACACTAGCAAGTGCGGAATCCAAGCTAGAATGCAAACCGGTAGTTTATATGAGAACACAAGCTACAAAGAGAAAGGTAGACACACGAGATATCAAAGTTTTCTCTTGTATTTCAGTGGACACGGTTACAGCCCTTGACCAAACTGAAAATATGCTCTCTACCAGACTAAGTTCACTCACATCTCACACACCATGAAGTGAACACATTACATGAGTATATATATCCATCACAGCTCGTCTGGTCGAAGGATCAGATAGCCTGATCGAAGGATCATCTATCGATCTGAAACCTATCGAAGGATCCACATATACCTCGAAGGATGATATCCTTCGAGGTCCATCTATATCCATCGAAGAATTATCCTTCGAGCTCATCGAAGGCTATAAACAATCCTTCGATGACTCAACCTTCGACACAAACACCTTACAAACTATGTTCTAACTGTTTGGCCAAGTCAAACCAGGAGGATGGTTGACTTGGTCAAACTTACATCGAACACACATATTAACAAACCTAAGACGTAACTCAGACTAACACAAGACATCGTTTTGTATCATGACAAAATACAGACAAAGTACAGACACAAGTGCACCAACAAACTCCCCCTTGGCTGTAGCTTTGTCTCGATCTTCGTGTCTTCAAGTCTTTGACGTCCTTTCAAGTCTTCAATGTCGGAGGATCTTTAAAGTCTTCACGTCTTGAAAGCAGAAAGTGTACCAACAAACTCCCCGTTTCATGTAGGAAGTGTGTTGACAAACTCCCCCTTAACACAAGCTCCCACTTGATTTATACTTGTGAAATACTTGTTCTTTATGAATTGAGATCCTTGTGGTGTTGATGATGGTCAGCGGCAACTCGATCATCTTCATCACTTGAGTGCCTTCACGTCGTGTCTTCATTCCGAAGCTTGTCATCGACCATGTTCTCCTTGCCTTTAGAATCTGCACATGCATGAAATCTAAACGCGTAATGAGAACAACTGCTTGGAATATAGTTAGCATAAACAAATGACACACGTATGACCATGTCATAATCAAACACCGTCCGACAGTTTGAAAGTTCAATAAAATTTATCAATTTCAGTTACTAACTCTCAAAACTTGCAAATTTCGATCGTTTATGAAGATATAGTCAATTCAGTTTTCGTTCAGGTTCCAGGTAACGAAGACTCGAGATCCAACATCGTACGATCGAAAATAAAATAGAAATAAAATATTTTTGGCTTTTATAAAGTTTATATTAAAACACACCTAAAATCTTTTTGGTATTTTGAATATTTCAAATTTAAAGACTGAAAGCAGTAAATAAATATATACAGACATTCTTTTTGCGAGTTTCGAGGGTAAGAGAATCATATCAGTGTACGGTCATGCCAAAACGCTCTTGTTGTTCAATTAGTTAACATTAAGATAAGCATCCTATAACAATTATCGGTATTGTTGTCCACTTAAGCTCAACTTATCAGATGTAATCATGGCGCGGGGATACGCTAAGGTATGATTTATACTTACCGACCGGTGTTCATCCACATCACGACACATTCCCGTATCAAGGTATGCACGAGGGTTCATCTTACCGGTGAGTATACCGATTATCAGCTGTTTGACCGTATATGATGTGAGATTCTCACTTATTTTGATTTGAAAACAAGCCCTATGTGATAGAATCACTTATTGATGAGGAACTTGATTTTCGATGCATGAAGGCACAGGAGCAAGTCCGTGAACAGGTCAGTACTTTCGTACAGCAAAGAGACGAACTTGACTCCCAGATAGATGTGATATTTTATCACTTATTTGTTTGGACATGTGATTGTTGATCACTTATTGAGGTCGTATGCAGTATGTACACGTATGTATGGTATCATGGAAGATCTAGACTTGCGTCCCCGTTATTTTTCGGTAAAAGATACAACCATGATACCCAGATGATAAGCAGCATAAAGACCGAATATCTCAGAACCTCGGCAATCTCTCAAACGAAATTTCGGTACTAAGACCATATGCCAATGAGTGGTTCCCACCTGGTGTTCAGTCGATTTAAGTTTATATCACCCTGCACACTTTAAAATGATTGTGAGCCTACCGATACATCTTATATAGAGCTGCTTATCGTTTTTCAGTTTAGATTTAAAGAGGTTTGGACAGACCACTGATGTACTATCATATTCTCTTTTTCTCGCCAGGAAACTCATTTTTGTTTTTCTATTGTTTTTGTGTTTTTAAATTTTTGATGTTTTTGGATTTTCAGATTTTGGATTTACTCCCCCTAAAATCAACAAACTAAGATAAAATTTAAAAGACACGTAGATATTTACAAAAACGATTTTCCGATGTCGGTTTTACTCGTGCTTGACCTTAATGCCGTTTACCAATAATAAATAGTCAAATCTTGATTTGTCAAATGCTTTGGTAAAAAGGTCGGCACGTTGGTCATCGGTGTGGACGTAAGCAACATCGATTAGCCTTTTCTCAAAGCAATCACGTTTGAAGTGATACTTAATTTCGATGTGCTTAGTCTTTGAATGCTGCACAGGATTTCTAGTGATCTGTAAGGCAGCAGAATTATCAACGTAAATAGGAGTAGTTAGGAATTCAAAACCGTAGTCTCGCAATTGTTGTTGGATCCATAGGACTTGGGAGCAACAACTTGAGGCAACAATGTATTCAGCTTCGCATGTTGATGTAGCTACACAGGTCTGCTTCTTGCACTGCCATGTGACTAGGTGATTTCCCAAAAACTGACATCCAGCCGTTGTGGATTTGCCGTCGATTTTGCATCCGCCAAAATCAGAATCACTGAATGCGATCAAGTCAAAGTTATTATCCCTAGGGTACCATAGACCGGTGTCAGGGCAACCCTTCAAATAACGAAAAATCCTTTTTACAGCTGCAAGATGTGAGGCCTTCGGGTTGACTTGATATCTGGAAAGCAGGCACGTTGGGTACATTATATCTGGTCTTGATGCTGTGAGGTACATAAGAGATCCGATCATCGCGCGGTAGTATGAGGGGTTAACAGCTTCACCCTTCAAGTCTGGATTAATTCCGTGATTTTGCGGCAATGGGGTACCGATGGGCGTTGCATCAGACATCTGGAACCGGCTCAAGATGTCACCAACATATTTAGTCTGATGGATGAATATCCCAGACTTAGTTTGTTGCACTTGTAGGCCCAAAAAGAAGGTCATTTCCCCCATAGCACTCATCTCGAATTTATCCTGCATAATGCGCTCGAAATTCCTACACAATACATCATTAGTAGAACCAAAAATAATATCATCAACGTATACCTGAACCAGTAGAAGATCTCCATCTTGTTCTTTGATGAAAAGAGTACAATCGATAAGACCTCTGCGAAATCCATTCTCCAGCAGATAATTAGATAAGGTTGCGTACCAAGCTCGCGGTGCTTGATGTAGACCATAGAGAGCTTTGTTGAGCAACCAAACCCGATCGGGATGGATAGGATCTTCAAAACCTGGAGGCTGTTCGACGTACACCTCTTCTTCCACCACACCATGTAAGAATGCACTTTTCACGTCCATCTGGTATACCTTGAAACCTTTGAATGAGGCATAAGCCAGAAAGATCCGAATTGCTTCTAGACGTGCAACAGGTGCATACACTTCGTTGTAGTCGATCCCTTCTATCTGACGAAAACCTTGAACGACTAGCCTTGCTTTGTTTCGAATAACGACTCCACGGTCATCCTTTTTGCATTTAAACACCCAACGGGTACCAATCTTCTTGTAACCAGCAGGTTTCTCTACGAGTTTCCAGACACCAAGCTTCTGGAATTGTTGCAGTTCTTCCTGCATTGCTTCAACCCAAGAGTTATCTTTCAAAGCTTCTTTCCAAGTTCTTGGCTCTTCCTGTGAGACATAACACGCGAAAGACCAATCGTTTTGTTGACCAGATTCTCTAATCGCCGCATACAAGCCTGCATTGTTGTTGTTTCGCAACATGTTTCTTGTTTGAACGCCACTTTGTACATTTCCGATGATGTTTTGTTGAGGATGGGTATTGTGAATCCTTGTTTCTGGATTATCTTGAACTGGAATGTTTGTACCCAGATTGTTGAGATTGAGATCAACAACCAATTCAATGCCCGGAATTGACGAAGAGGATGATGCAGTAGCTTCAGCTGTTCTAGGGGCGTCCACTGGAGGTGTACCCTCTGAAGTACCATGAACTGCTGTTATTGGAGCTTCTTGATCTGCATCGAGAAATTCATCATCCTCTGAAGATTCGTTCAATTCGGTAGCATCGTGAAAATCCTCATTGTCGAGAGCATTATTGTTCACTGAAGATGGTTCTTGATTGACAATAATTGGACGAACCAACGGTGAATCTGTTGCATTGTCACTCTCGAAAAACATCCTTGCAGCAGCATTTTCTTCAACGGCTTCAACATTGATCGAATTGAAAAAGTCATCGTACTCAAACATCCAAGGCTGACCAGGACATTTGACTGGTAAAGTGTGCCTTTGTACTCTGACTTCAGACCATTCCTCGACCCTTTTAGTCTCTAGATTCCAGACTCTTAAGTTCGGGGTGGCATACCCAAGAAAGTATCCCTCAATTGCTTTTGCCCCAAACTTTCCATTAGGATCGATTATTGTGCACGGAGCTCCAAACGGTTCAAGATATGTCAAATCTGGTTTCCGTTTGTTAATAAGCTCAAAGCAGGTCTTGTTGTGCCTTTTGACTGTAAGGACTCGGTTCAACGTATAACATGCAGAGGCCACAGCTTCAGTCCAGAATGGAATCGGCAATTGTGACTCTACCAACATAGTCCTAGCAGTCTCGATCAATGTGCGGTTCTTACGTTCAGCGACGCCATTCTGTTGAGGAGTATAAGCTGCACTAAATTCGTGAAGAATACCTTTTGAAGTGCAAAACTCCGCCATGGCATGATTTTTGAATTCAGTACCATTGTCGCTACGTATCCGCCTAACCTTCAACTTATATAGATTCTCAATCTGAATGATCAAGTTTTTGATAATACCGAAGGTTTCACTCTTATGTGCCATGAACGCCACCCAAGAAAATCTTGAATAATCATCAGTTATAACGAGGCAGTATTGATCATTCCTAATACTTTTGTGCTTGACAGGACCGAACAAATCCATGTGCAAACGTTCAAGAGGAACAGCCACCGTGTTGATTTTCTTTGTAGGGTGTCGCTTCTTCGTTTGTTTTCCTTTCTGGCACGAGACACAGACGTCTTGAAGATGGAAGTTTTTAAGAGGAACACCATTCACTAATTCATTTGACACCAAATGATTCATTTTGCGTAAGTGAATGTGACCCATTCGTCTGTGCCAAGAGATTGAGTCCTTTTCTGTGGCTTTGGAAACGAAACAGGTTGCTTGTGCAGACGTTGTGATAGCTTGGCTCATATCAAGGACGTACAAGTCATTTATCCTTGGAGCAGATAAGAGAATCCATTCTTTCGGAATTTTGAAGCCGGGTTTCAGCACATAACATCCATTTGCATCAAAGTGTACTGAGAACTGCTTATCACAAATTTGAGAAACACTAAGAAGATTGTGATCAAGTTGTTGTACGAAGTTGATCTTATCAAAGCTAACAACCCCGTTGGAAATCATTCCTTCACCCGTAATATATCCGCCTTTATCTCCAGCAAAAGCAACATAACCTCCTCTAATAGATTTAACGTCGTAGAGAAGCTTCATGTCGCCTGTCATGTGCCTGGATGCCCCACTATCAACAATCCAATGACTACTGATAGTTCCTCCTGGAACACCCTGCACATGAACTCACATGATTAGTTGGAGATGGGGACCCAAGCCATTGTGGTCTTGGGTCTTCCATTTTCATCAACAACAATAACTTCTATTCTTTGATGATTTGAAAATTGTGATGGTCCCCCTGAATTTGTGGTCATTTTAGGTTTCCATGTCTGTTGAGATTTACCAGTTTGATTGTTTGAAAATTTAACTTCGTGATTGTTTGAAGTTTTTGAAAATTTTGTGCTTTCTGGTTTAACTGAAACGGATTGTTTTTGAACCACATCAGTTTTAAGTGCTTTCTCAATCACCTTGACTTGTTGGCGTTTCTGTTTCTTTTCCCTTTCTCTTACAAGTCGGGGATCTTGTTTTAAAGAAACAGTTCGCTTTTGGTGATTTCCTTCACGGGGATCATCAACCTTTGCTTTCAACTTATGAAGATACGGACAATTTCAAATTATGTGTCCAATTTCACCACATTCAAAACATGATCTTCGTTCAACAAACCCCGAAGTATCATGTGATCGTCTTGCCGATGATGAACTTTGTGATCCTGAGGTACTAGGTTTTGAACTGTTTAGTTCATTTCTTTTCATCACTGTTGCTTTCTTGACAAAATCTAAGTTAGATTGGTTTTCAAACGTTTCAATTTTGTCCGTTCCCTTAGATTTCACAAAGTTCACATTCTTGTTCTTCTTTTGATTTGGCTTCTTTTGACTTTGAGCCGGCAATTTTCCTTTTTGTTTGTTATGATTTTGCTGCCTTTTCTCTGTTGGTAATTTCTGATTGCCAAATTGTTTTCTAACTTCAGCCTTTGGGATAGGAGGGCACTGTGTTACCACAACGTGTGATCCTTTCTTACCCAGAAATTTACTTGTCGAATTTTCAAAAACTTTACTGATTAGGGATTGATTTACATTCTTAATCGGAAAATCTTTGTCAGAATAAATTTTATCATCACCAACAAGAGTGTACAGCAAATCCACACTCTCCGACTCTTGTGCAGACAAGGACTCGATTGCAACAGTCTTAGCGGGTTTTGCAGGAGGATCACACAGAATATGATTCTCAAGAGGTATGTCCTCTTCTTTTATCACTGCATCAGACTTTGCTGAATCAGTATCATCAGATTCATCATCAGAAGAATCAGCATCCTCAACAACAACTGGAGGATCCTGATTCTGTTCAGCAGAAGACACACATGTATCTGCAGACACATCCGAATCTGATGATACTTCTTTCTTGTATCCGAGTCCTGTTGCAAATTCATTAACATCTAGAGGAACAGATGGTTCAAAGAAAGTTCTATCCTCCTCGTCAGGCATGGCATCATAATTGTGTCTCACAGGTGGTGGACATTTCTTGTATCCAATGCATGTGACATCCCGTTTCTCTTTCTGTACGTCAATGATGTGATCCAACACATAGCTAGAGCTCAAATAACTGTCTAGCTTAAGTTGGATTGCCTCACTTTCAGTTTTGACACAAGCCATTTCCTTTTGCATTACCTCAAGGCGAGTTATATACAAATTAATGTCAGTTTGTTTTCTGGAAACCATTTTTGTTAGCTCGGTTTTATCTTTCTTTAATTTCTCAATTACCGATTTAAACTCCTTTTCATGGTTTTCATAAAACATGTTGGCTTCAGTGCACTTCGAAAGATCCACAGTCAACTTCTGATTGTGAATGAATGTCACATCATATTTGTCTTGCAAAGCCTCGTGTTCGCTTTGCAATTCACACCACTTGTCATTCAAAGAAACATGTTTGTCTTGCAAGTCAAACAAACTAGCTTGTAAAGCATCATGTTTGCCTTGCAACTCAGACATGTTTGCCTCTAAGTCAGCATTTTTAACACGCAAACTATCACAGTTATCACAACTAACAGCAATGGGTTCATCGACACATACCTGACTTGATGAACTGTCGACATTAGCCATAAAGGCTGAATGGAGAGAAGACGAAGAATAAGCAGCTTGATTCACCAAAATAGATCTTCTTTGAATTCCTGCTGCAGCTTCTTCCAATAGCTTATCAATATCTGCATTAACTGACGCACTTGATGTGTCATCTTCCTGATCATTCCCTGAACTCGAGGACTCTTCATCTGAACTTTCACTGTAACCGGAGCTGTCTTCATCTTCAGAAGATTCATCACCATTGGTGGAAGATTCTCCACCACTGGCGTGTTTAAGATCCTTGACAACTTCAGCAAAACAAGCTGTTCCATCTGGAGCATCATTTCCCAACTGAAGCGACCAATCACAACCTTCATCTACTTGAACCACAAGTGCCTGGTTGGCATTTGATGGCCCTGCTTGGCTTTGGTTGTTGACAGGTATCAACGTACGAACATTGTTCCTGTTCTGGTTCTGCTGGTTGCCTTGGTTTCTAAAAGGATTTTGGTTTCCATGCTGAGCTGGTCTTGTGCATTCCCTTTTAAAATGACCCCGTTCACCACAGTTAAAGCACTTCACTGCCTGTTTATCGAACCCATACTTGGTGTCTTTCTTACTTTCCAAGCTGGTTCTGCCAGTTCTTTCCATGAAATCCTTTGCCCTCCTTACTGCACTTGCAAAGGCCCATTTGATATCCATCAAATCCATCTCTTCCTTATCAATCTGCTGATAGTCTTCTTGTGTCAGATTAATGTTGCCAATCTGACCTTCCACTAATCCACAGTATGCGCTCACCAAAGTGTTTAGCAGCTCCATGTGTTCCTTTGCTACTTCCACACTGACTTTAGAAAAGCTTGAGGTGTCGAGCCGCACTGTATTTGGCTTGGATTGCTGACCAGCAGATGATGTGCTTCCATAACATGCTTGTTGTTGAGCAGGAAGTGGATTCCCATACATTTCTGTTGTTGGAGGAGGCTTGACCGGAACTTGGATAGGATTGCCATACATATATGTGCTAGACACAAACGCTGTTTGAATTGGAGCGTGTGAAGAAGGTCTTGCAGGAGTACTAGGAGTTCCATAATACATCTCAGGATCATGTCGCACTTGTATTGCAGGAGTGCTAGGAGTTCCATAATACATCTCAGGATTCTGTGGCACTATGACCCTTTTCGCCTTAAGGGTTTCTTCCTGATTTTTATTCTCCAGAAGTTGAACAAAGTCATTGAAGTTTGTTGTAGCCAAAATGCCATTGAGCTTTAGGATTTCCAAGAAATTACTCCATTGTGGTGGCAAAGCATCAGCAAACTTGGTGACAATTTCGATTGGAGTCGTTATCACTCCAAAAGTTCCCATTTCAGTCAACAAATGAGAAAATCGACTCGTCAAATCTCCCAAAGATTCTTTATCCATGCATGTAAACCCATCAAACTCTTTCTTGAGAAGACCTTGTCTTAATTGGTGAGTCGCTTCGTTTCCTACACCTCTCGTCTTCAACGCATCCCATAATTTCTTTGTCGTTTTGAAGTTGACAAATTGATGGTAAATATCCTTGCTTAATGCCTGAGTAAGAATAGCATAAGCTTTCTTCTCTAAGTCATAGACTTTCTTCTGATCTTCCGAAATATCGGCAAATGTTGCAGCAGATGAAGCGGCAACCTCGATAGTTTGATCGAAATCTGTGGTGAAACGTAACCACAATTCGGTGTTTTGTCCAAGGACGTATGTATGAAATCTGCCAAACCATCCTGGATATTCGCTTAAGTGCATCAACTTTGGAGGCCGATTCAAACTTCCGGTTTCGCTCTCGCTTAAGAGAATGCTTTGAATACTTGGAGTTTGATTTGATACGAATGCCCATTGACCGGTAGAAATTGCATTAGCTTGTGAAGATACCGGTGCGGAAGATTCGGCCCACGAAGGAGACAAACTCGTGTTTCTATACTTTCCACTATCCGGAGACGGAGTACCATAATACATATCTGTATTTACCGGAGTACCCCAAATCGGATTCATTTTAGATGAAGAAAAATTGTTACACTAGTTCTCTCGGGTTCTCCTTGTTAACAACCAACCAGCCGAAGGATCCCTGATCGAAAGACGAGAAAAACACAAACTTGTTAAACTTAAACAGACTAGGATCGAAGGATCAATACTTGTTCGAAGGATCAACAGTGTTCGAAAGATCACTGTTGAATTTCGAACAATGATTTTGAAGGATTCTCCAATCGAAAGATCCTTATCTTTCGAACAAGAACTGTAGATCGAAAGATGTATCCTTCGAAAAGATTCCTTGGATCAAAGGATAAGTCACAGACTTCGAAGGATGTTCGAAGGATGATTATCTATCGAACTTCCTTTGATCGAAAGATGATCTTTCGACTTCGAAGGATATCCTTCGATCTGTACTGACACAGTTGACAAAAGTGACAGGTTGGTGAAAAGGTGATTGGTTGGTAGAAAGCTTTCGGCAGAAGGTATGCTCAGACCATACTTTTTACCAAACCAAGAATTGACCAATAAAATATTACTTAAAAAGGACGGTTCTTATCCAGAAAACCGGTCACCGGAGTAAGCCGGAATTTGGCCGGAAATTACCAAACTTCTTAAAAACAAGTTTTTAAGTTACCCAACCCGTCCTTTAACACACCCGGTTAGTTTAGAACACGTTTTTACGTCAAGAAATGCGAGAAAAACACTAAAAACGGGTGCTAAACCATGTGAGTTATGTCCAAACACTCCAAAGTCTTGTATAAACTCGGTTTTTAACAAGGAAAAGAGCCACGGCTCTGATACCACTTGTAGGTCCCTCGGAGGATGAGGTCAAACCTTATCCTTGTTATGTTTAACACACTAGCAAGTGCGGAATCCAAGCTAGAATGCAAACCGGTAGTTTATATGAGAACACAAGCTACAAAGAGAAAGGTAGACACACGAGATATCAAAGTTTTCTCTTGTATTTCAGTGGACACGGTTACAGCCCTTGACCAAACTGAAAATATGCTCTCTACCAGACTAAGTTCACTCACATCTCACACACCATGAAGTGAACACATTACATGAGTATATATATCCATCACAGCTCGTCTGGTCGAAGGATCAGATAGCCTGATCGAAGGATCATCTATCGATCTGAAACCTATCGAAGGATCCACATATACCTCGAAGGATGATATCCTTTGAGGTCCATCTATATCCATCGAAGAATTATCCTTCGAGCTCATCGAAGGCTATAAACAATCCTTCGATGACTCAACCTTCGACACAAACACCTTACAAACTATGTTCTAACTGTTTGGCCAAGTCAAACCAGGAGGATGGTTGACTTGGTCAAACTTACATCGAACACACATATTAACAAACCTAAGACGTAACTCAGACTAACACAAGACATCGTTTTGTATCATGACAAAATACAGACAAAGTACAGACACAAGTGCACCAACAAACAACGTGAAGGTCAAGAGCATCTAGTCTATAAGTTGAAGAAATCCATTTACGGGTTAAAATAAGCATCACGTCAATGGTATCTCAAGTTTAATGAAGTCATGAAGAAACAAGGTTTTGTAAAGAATCAAGTGGATTAATGCACTTACCTCAAGATGAGTGGGAGCAACTTTACTATACTTTTCCTTTACATAGATGATATTTTATTGGCAAGTAATAGTTAAGACATGTTGCATGAGTCAAAGCAGTTACTCTCGCATAACTTCGACATGAAGGATCTCGGAGATGCTTCTTACGTTATTGGCATCGAAATTCACCGAGATAGACACAAAGGGATCTTAGGATTGTCTCAAAAGGCTTACATAGATCATGTCCTTACACGTTACAACACACAACAGTGCAAACCCTTAGTCGCTCTAGTAGTTAAGGGAGATGTTTTCGGTTCATTCCAGTGTCCGACAACAGAGGTTGAAACGGAGCAAATGAGCCAGGAGCCTGATGTATGCTCAAGTTTGTACTCGCCCAGATATCGCTTATATTACTGGAATGCTAGGCCGTTATCAGACTAATCCTGGCCTAGATCACTAGAAAGCAGCTAAGAAGGTACTTCGATATCTGCAAGGGACGAAAAACTATAAACTGACTTATAGAAGAAGTGATCATTTAGAAGTGGTAGGCTATTCTGATTCTGACTTTGCCAAATGCAAAGATGACAAGAAATCCACTTCGGGCTATATATTTATGTTAGGAGGCGGACCCATCTCATGGAAGTCATAAACAACAGTTAACGACAACTTCCACAATGATGGCAGAATACATTATTGTTTATAACGCAACATGTCATGGAATGTTGCTTAGGATTCTGATCATTAGACTCAAAATCGTTAATTCCATTTCTAGACCATTGAAGCTTTACTGTGATAACTCAGCTGCCGTTAGTTTCTCGAACAGTAACAGTTCGACTGGAGCTGGTTTATATCTTGATACAAAGTATTTGTTCATACGTGAACGAGTTGAGGAAAATAATCTTTGTATTGAGTATATTAGTACTAAAGATATGCTTGCGGATCCGATGACTAAAGGTCTCCTACCGAAATTTTTCGAAGAACATGTTTCGAATATAGGATTTACTAAAGACCTTATTTAATAGTATATTGTACTAGCTTATGTTTTAAATAATGAAATTTCCTCAGTTTGATTTTGTATGTATCTAACATATGTTCTGCCGGTATAATGATATATAGACAAATATAAATACAAATCAAACGCTAAAGGGCTTATGCGTATTTTGATCATAACTGTTAGGTGTTAAATTGAGGTTGTAGTATGACTAATGGGGGTCATGAGTCGCATAATGATTCAACGGTTGTATTTCTCTGCTACGGTTCTTGGTTTAAAACTAAAATGAGTGTTAACTCCTGACCAGACTTATCTAATACTCATGATAAATGATTACTCGGCAAAGTGGGAGAATTTAAGATTAAATATATTATTATTGTAATATTTAATCTTGTAGCCATCCTATTATATAATTAGTTGGTAATTGTTGATGGACCATATTACCCTTATTAACTAATTAGGTTTTCTCTTGTGTTTATATATATGGGGATAACTGGAGAGGTAAAAGGTTACATAATCATTCATAACATCATAATCATCAAATCGTCCCACCACTCTCTCCATCCGAATTCCCCTTGATTCGGTTATCACCATCATAACTTTACACCCTAAGGAGGAACCAGATCATCATGACAAGTATGTCAAACTCAATGGCTGCATCTCTGACTAGATTCTCTGCTGGCATGTCTGCTATCACAGGTGTTTCTTTTATATTTTCCATCATGTTTAAACATAACTGCTCAACAACTTATCGGGAGGAGGAGGTCACAATAAGGCAATCTTCTCTACCGACTATAACTAGAGGGTCCAAATCACGTTTTTCCTATAAAAATATCATATTTTATATATACAAATCCAATAAATATCTGCCGCCGAGGGGTCGGCGGACCCTCTTAACCCCCTCTGGTTCTGCCCTTGCTTACATGCTATATCCCATCCTTCTAAGATTCAACCGAGTGCATAAAAACTAGTTCTAAATGTAACAAGTATTTTTTATCATCAAATATAGACAAATACAAAACTACATCCAACAAAAACTTTAAATTTATTATTCGGAAAACATTAGTTAATGACTAATCAAAATCCAGATAACTTAAATTTATGATCTTTTACACTTATGTTCCATGTTATCTTCACACTTTCCTCCACATAAAGTTTCTTCAAAAAAAAAATTACCTCCTTGTTGATCCCCCTAAAGAGCAAATGATTTTTATAATTTAGCGGATAGCGATGCAGTGTTTTACAAGAATAAATATACGGGTCATGACTAGGTTCAACAATTCAACCTGACACGATTAACACCCTTCGTGATAATATATATTAGAGTTAAATGTCATTTTAGTCCTTGTGGTTTGGGTCATTTAATCAGTTTAGTCCAAATGTTTCATTTTTCGTCTGTGGGTCCAAAAAGGTTTCACCGTTGCCATTTTAGTCAACTGGGTTAACTTCATCCATTTTTTATGTTAACGAGAAGAGCAATTCAGTCATTTTATATGTAATTCTGTTAACTAAAAGGACAATTCGACAATATAAAATGACCGAATTGCCCTTCTCGTTCACAGAAATAATGGATGAAGTTAACCCAGAGTACTAAAATGGCAACGGTGAAACCTTTTTGGACCTACAGGCGAAAAATGAAACATTTACACTAAACTGACAAAATGACCCAAACTATAAGGACTAAAATGGCATTCAACTCTATATATTAATATTGAAATTGTTTGATAAATATGTGAAAATTGTAACATAAAGAGACAAAATAAAAACAAAGGTAATGAAGTTAGAAATGTGTGAAATTAGTCTTGATGATAAAAACTAAAAAGCTGATAAAGAGTAAACAAGACAGTAAATGTTGAACAACTGAACAAGAGTGTAGGTATAGCCTCTGTTCTGTGTTTACTGTATTTGAAATTATAGAGTGGTCCTTTTTCCTCCTTCCCAACTCTCTTTGCTTTCTTTTCTTTTATTTTTTGCTTTACAGACTCAGATATTATTCTTCCATGCTTCTAATTTTTTTATTTACTATAATAACTTTTTTGTATTTTTATTGTTCTAAGGATTGGTTCATGCAAACAAAGAAGAAAGTTATAGCCTTTATTGCTAGAAGTACTAGTAGTTATTATTGTAACTACTAATTTACCACTAATTTATTACCCTGAAACATTATTATACCAAAAAAAGAAAAATGATAAAACACCAAATTTAAAGTGTTTTCTTTAATAATAATAATAATAATTAATTAATTGATCTTGGTATGCTAAAATGGTATAAAAGCACCATGGCTGTAATAGAATGGTCCAGCCTCCAGCCAACTATTTCCATTAATTACAACTAATACCATGTCACAATATAGGGGAACTAAATGGAGTAAAACCATGTGTAGTGAGAAGAAAGATAATGTTTCATCTTTGGGTATTATCCGTTATGTGGTGATCCAGTCAGTAATAGAGCAGTATGAGACATTTGTTTAAAATGGGTGTAGTGGTATAATGTCTATCCAATAATTACCCAATTAGTTTTTTTGTTTTTTTTTTAGATTAAAACTAATGAAAAAATGGGTCTAGTGACATGATTGGCCAAAAAAATCTCGAACCGGCGTTTAATTTGGAACGCCCCAACCCAAATTTTGAAGAAAAACGCCCGTAGGGGCGGAGGGGCATTATGGGGCGTTTTTTGGGGAAAAAACGCCAACCCCCCCCCCCCCCCACTACGGGTGGTCTAAGCAAGGGTTTTTTTTTTGGAACCGCATATCAACTGGATTTCCAGCTTATTCCAAAGGGGCAACATATGTTGTGTAAACCCCTCAACCCAAGTTCGAATCCCTTCCAGAGATGCTCTCCCATATTTTACATAATTTGCATTTAGTAGGAATCGAACCTAAGACCTCTTCAGGAAGAAACCACTCAGTGAAAAACTCATTGAGACCAACTGAGCTATACCATGTTGGCAGTAAGCAAAGGGGTTAGGTTGTAATTATCACATAGTTTTGTGGCAAGACAATTCCTACTATATTTCAAATTAAATATATTTTTTAAATAATAAATCAATAAATAATGTACTTCTTTGGTCTTGAGATTGTGCTATTGGGCCTATTGTAACTTCAAATGACACACCCCATATTCCCATAACAAGATTCTGTCTTTCACTTGGTGTGTTCACATACATAAAAGGCTGAAATAACTCTTGTTAGTACTACATAGAGGTGACAACACATAGGTGGACCAAACTAAACAACAAGGTGTGTTTAAACATACCTCAGGCCATTACTGAAAATTAAGGATGGTAATGAGTCGGGTATGACTAATCTTAAACTCATATCAGGTTGTAAACTGTTTCATACCCAAACTCATATCTGGTTGTAAACTGTTTCATACCCGGCCCAAAATCCATAGAGTATTTATTGGGTAACTAAGTATATCCATTAGTGTTTTAAAAAAAATGTGTGTTGGAATTTTCAAGTATATTTTTTCTTTCTTTCATAACTTTTTTGTTAATCTGAAATAAATAAAAATATAATAACTTACATACATGTTGCTATCACCATATAATATTGGACACATCCTAAATATGTAACTACCATGATAAAATAAATTTCAATTGATAATTTAGTATTTGTAACATGCAAAAATAAATAACACCATCAAAATATGTATATATTTCAAAAGAAAAGTTTATTTTCAAAATAATGAAGCATTCTTATGCAAGGGTTAACGGAAAACAAAAACGTTTTTTTTTTTTTGGGAAATATATTTTGGATAAATGGGTGTATGGTTTCGGGTAATCGGGTTAGGTATCACCTAATCACATACCCGTCCCGTACCCACGAAAACATACTTTTTAAATCCCCCATTCATGCCCTTAAATGATTGTGTGATCAGTAGAGATCTAAACCAACTAAGCTGTTTGTGAGCTACTGGAGATTGTCTCACAAAAACTTAAATCAAACTGAGCACCTAAGAGTTTGAGATTAAGCTCAAACATAGATATATATTTTTTTTAATAAACAAGTTTGAACCAGAGCTTTATATAATTATATATTGAGCTCGGCTAGGCTCGCATGTCTAAACAAGTCTACTATTTATATGAAAATATTAAGTTTTATTAAGTATAATAAATATATATTACATGACAAACATAAACATACATATAATATGATAAAAATAACTAAATAATATAGTACATTATATATATAAAGAAAGTGTAAAATACAATAAGGCTTAACGTACATCACGAACGACAACGTGCGAGATTATTTGATATAACATGCGTGATTATATCAAATTTTCATTTAGCCTGGGTTTGATCAATTTCTTCCAATTCGATTCAATATTCTTTGCCTTTCACTTCAAATTGGCTATTGTTCGGTCAATTTCATCGAATTTGGTTCAAATTTATAGTTGATTTTGAAAAGTTTCATCAAAATGTCGACCCTCGAAATCAAACCGTAGAACAGAGCATGAAGAAAAATGACCAAGCTTTGATTCAGACCGTAGAACAGAGGATGCGGGAACATGACCAAGCTTTGATTTGATTGGAGTCAGAGGGCAGTAACAATGGTTTCAGATCGTAGAATAGGGGATGCGATTTTTGAACTGGGAGGTAGGGCATGCATGATAACTTGCGTGATTTATGTTTCCCATATGCGTGATTAGGTTTTTTGAGTTTTTAACGTGCGTGATTTTCAAATGAACGTGCGTAATTTGGTCACGTACTGGCCGTACGTTAAGCCGTAATGTACGTTAACATATATATATATATATATATATATATATATATATATATATATATAGGACAAAGATCCGTTAGGAACCACCCTTTATTGCAAGAACCGCGAGAACCAATGTGAACACAACAAAAAATAGCTAAAAAAACACACAAATTTTTTTTAAATATTTTTATAAAAAAAGCGCTACTTTTAGTAGTAAAAAAAAAAAAAAAATTGGCTACTAAAAGTAGTGATTTTAACTTAAAAAATATTAAAAAAATTGTGTTTTTTTTTTTTTTTTAGGTTTTTTGGGAGTTTTAGTTTTTAGCATTTATCTTGGGGGGTAGGTTTTTTTTTTTGGGGGGGGGGGGGGGGGGGGTTAGGTTTTTTTAGCTATTTTAGGTTGTGTTCACATTGATTCTCGCGGTTCTCGCAATAAAGGTGGTTCTCGCATGAACCCTACCCTATATATATATATATATAGGATAAGGATCATGTGAAAGTAGTAGGCTAATTGAGAAACTTGAGAAGCATTCTGGACCACACATTTTCCCTAAGAAAAAAATGCAAAAAAAAAGGTAAAAAAATGCAATTTTTTTTTTTTTTTTATTTGGAAAATCGCAGTTTTTTCTTTAAGGATTTAATTTTTTATTTTAAAAAACAAAATTTTTTTTGGGATTTATACACAAAAAAAAAAAAAAAACTATACATATATGTATATACATGTTTAAAATTGAAAAAATAAGTGTTATTTAGGGTTTAGAATTAGTATTTAGGGTTTAGCATTAGAGTTTAGCTTTATGATTTAGCTTTATGGTTTAGGGTTTAGCTTTAGGGTTTAGCAATAGTATTTAGGGTTTAGCATTAGAGTTTAGCTTTTGAGTTTAGCATTAGGGTTTAGCTTTTGAGTTTAGCATTAGGGTTTAGCTTTATATTTAGGGTTTGCATTAGGGTTTAACATTCAGGGTTTAGCTTTAGGGTTTAGTTTTAGCTTTAGGGTTTAACATTAGGGTTTAGCTTTAGCGTTTAGGGTTTAGGGTTTAGCATTAAGGTTTAGCTTTAGTGTTTATGGTTTAAGGTTTAGGATTTATAACACATATTTTTTCAATTTTAAACATGTATATACATATATGTATAATTGACAATATACATATATGTATAGTTAAAAGATTAACAATATACACATGTGTATAAATCCAAAAAAAAATTTTTTTTTTTAAAATAAAAAAATTAATCCTTAAAGAAAAAGCTGCGATTTTTCAAAAAAAAAAAAAATTTGCATTTTTTTCACTTTTTTTTTTCATTTTTTTGCTTAAGGAAAATGTGAGGTCCAGATTGCTTCTCAAGTTTCTCAAATAGGGTTGACTTATCTTAGGATCCTTACCCTATATATATATATATATGGGGAGGTTCATTTGAGAAGAAAATTAAATTGAGAAGAAAAAGAACAAATGGTACAATTGTAAAATATTAAATAGTTTTTCTCTCATCTAATTTATTATTATTTTTTACTAATTAATTAGTCATAAATACTATCATCCTCCACATTAAAATTTTTGCCTAGACTCATCAAAATTTATCCTACACGTTTTTTAAATTTATCCTACACATACTGAAATTTATCCTACACAACTCGTAATTCATCCTACACACCTCATAATTTATCCTACACTTTAAATTAATTTTTTTCTTATTTGAAAAGATATATTTTTTTTTTTGAAAATAAGTTACAAATTTAAATTAGTTAGCTATTAAAAAGGAAGACTAACAATTTAATGATCTATCTAATTTTACCAATATACCCTTACACCCATATTAAATATAAAAATTAAATGGAGTAAAATTAAGCATTCTTATTGGTTGAAGTTTGTTCTTTTTTATTTTTACAAAAAATTTCTTCTCACTTGAACCCTCCACTATATATATATATGACAAAGATCCGTTAGGAACCACCCTTTATTGCGAGAACCAATGTGAACACAACCAAAAATGCCTAAAATTAGCTAAAAAACACAATTTTTTTTAATATTTTTATAAAAAAAATCACTAAAAGTAGCTATTTTAACATAAAAAATATTTTAAAAAATTAGATTTTTTTAGTTTTTTTTTTTGGTTTAGTTTTTATCATTTTAGCTTGGGGGGGGGGGGGGGGGGGTGTTTGGGGATTAGGTCATTTCTAACTCACTATAATTAGATTGTCTATTACGCTATATTTATATAAGGTCACTTCTAACTAGTGGTGCACAAATCGGGTTTTTTTTAAAACCGGGTTTTGGGTAGGATCGGGTTTTACAAAATCGGGTTTTTTTAAAAACCGGGTCGGGTCCGGGTCCGGGTTCTCTACCAAAAATGTATACCCTATATACCCGGGTTCGGGTCGGGTTTTATAAAACCCGGGTATTATAATACCCTATTTCCGGGTTCGAGTATTCATCGGGTAGGGTTCGGGTATGCATCGGGTTGGGAAAAAACCCGCACCGGGTATTAAAAAAACCCGACCGGAACTATGCTTATAAAATATATCAAACATAACTCTCACACATAGACATCAAATCTATTGATAAACAGAGACACAATTTATAAACAGAGACACAATTTATAGTTCTTCATGTGGTTATTCTTGAACTTTATAAACAGAGGCACAATTTATTAAATACAAAAACTAATAATGATATTAAACAAACAAAGAAAATAGAAGGGCCAACATATATTGGCATATTTGTTTCCACTTGTAATGAAATATACTAAATAATTAAGTAGCGGTGGCAAATATCATTAGAAACCTAATAATTAAACAAGATTACATCAAAGTGCATACATAATTTTGTTAAATCATAAGAACTAGAAGTCTTAATGCATACATAATTAAACAAGATTACATCAAAATCGGGTTTTTTTAAAAACCGGTTCCGGGTATTTATAAAAACCGGTTCCGGGTTCGGGTATTTATAAAACCGGGTTTCGGGTGTAAACCGGGTATAAAAAAACCGGTTCCGGGTTCGGGTTTTAGATCAAATATGCATACCCGGTCCCTACCCTACGGGTAGGGTCGGGTTCTGGTTCAGGTATAAAAAACCTAGGTTTTATAATACCCTGTTCCGGGTTTTTTTCGGGTCCAGGTCCGGGTTTTTTGTGCACCACTACTTCTAACTCACTATAATTAGATTGTCTATTACGCTTATATGAACAAAAACACCTTCTCAAGCAAAAACTCATCCAAGCCCTATAACAAGATATAAAAACAATGTGATAACCATGCATATACATATATTTTTTTGAATGGCAAATTTGGATCACTAGAGTATCTATCAAACGCAAAACAAATATTTTTTTTTTCATTTTATCATGGCAACTTATTGAGAACTTCAATTGCAATAAAAACTATGGCCATTAGAGCTAACTCATGAAATTTGGACTATGGATGGATTTGAAATCATATATGAATGTTTATATCCTTACAAATAAATGAAAACAAAAGCACAACACAACACAGCTATATTCCCCAGGCCAAAATAAGGGGTAGTAATTAAAGTCCCAACTCATCCCCTCCCTTACACAACTATACAAAATCCAATCTAAACATTTTAATTAACCCCTTCTATGTACACTAGTTCATTAAAACAAAAACAAATACCCTCGAGTCCTCGACCCGTGTCCGCATGAAGCCCGTGTGCCACAAATTTACTCTCCATCAGTCTACACATCTTGTTCTTCCCGGGCCAGCCCGTTTCGTGTTAGAAGAATGGACACATAACCCATTAGGTTAGGGTACAGACAAGCAAACCTAACTCACCCCCGTTTAATAGAATTCCTCAAGGTTTCGTCTGGTAACGTCCATGAAATCAAATGACCGTCTGAATCGCCGCTCAAAAGCTGTTTCAAGTCACTTGTGAGATGAAGTGCGGTGACCGGGTGTTTATGACCCCTGAGCACCTTTCGTAGAACCAATGTGTACTCGGGCACCTGACCACCTAACCCTAACCCAAACGTCTGGGTTTGGGCTTGGGTTGGAATTTGGACACTTTCGCTAGAGTTATGAACCATTTGCCAAACCTTAACCGCACCGCTCTGATGACCGGAGACATACCAGTTGGTTTCCAACCAATCAGAAAAGGTACAAGTGGTAACCGACACAATGAAATCGGACGGAAGTTGTGAAGTGTTGACAACCGATAAACAGTCACCGTTTATGCTCCAAACCGCTAGCATAATCCCAGCAGCTGTCACGATTTCACCCGTTAATTCGTTCATATAAATAGCCGAAACCGGAGATGGGAACACAGGAAGCTGTCTGATGAAACCCAATGAGCTAAGATCCCATAACACGACGGTGCAGTCATCTGAACCACTAATAATGACCATGTACGGCTGACAAATATGAAGACACGTGATTGTACCCGAGTGAGCAGAAAGAGCTTTTTCCAATTGTAAGGTTCGCGGTGCACGGGACCCACTGGAGCTACCAACCCGCCAAACACAGACCAAACCATCGTCTGCACCCGTGACTAGCAGATGACCATCATGGCTAGCACTAGCACACTGTATCTGGTTCCCACCATGAAGATTTTCGTGGGTCGAAAGGAGCTTATCTTGATCATAGCTCATGTATCGCAAACTGCGGTCAGGGAATCCCCACGCAACATAAGTGGCGTAGGTTCGGGGTTTTAAAAGATTATTGGGTCCCACAATGAGAATTTTGTCATTTAACGTAGCGATTTGTGCTATGGGAGATGCGCTATTACGAATCTCGTGTGGGACAAGGAAACTAGAGTATTTGAGCGGATTTATTAGCGGTTTTTTATCTTTCTTCCTCTTCGGGTGGGCCCGTTGAAATAGCTGCTTAGGTGTTTGACCAAAGTGATTAATTTGAGCTAGAATGGAAGCCTTTAATGCGGGATCTGTAACTGCATCAATGTCCACATTTCCCTCGTATGTGTAATGGTAAAAAACGTTCGTAGCTTCCTCGGCCGCCTGTCAAACAGGAACTTAAGTGAGTGTTTGAACTTTGAACGTGTTTAAACCGATAATTGTAATTTGTTAGATAAACTTTAATACGCACCTTCCCGCGTTGTTTATAACCAAAAATGAGGTCTATCCAGTGATGCAAATTCTCCGAAACGTAATCAGATTCGAGAGCTTCTCTATGCTTTCTGATGAACTCTCTTGCACTACCTTTGGCCCAAGGAGGTAGCCCAACATCTCCAACCTGGAAAGTTACCATCCAGTCATGAAACGGGTCAATTTGAGTTATACGTACCTCCAACGGATCAATTGCTCAACTCTCGTAACTCTTCTGATATATAGTCTGCTCAGCCCGTCCCGGGTCACTATGAACAGTTTAAAAACACTAATTTGACCCAAACCCATTTTGATTCATTACCCAACAAGCCCAATATGCAACCACTACTCTCCAACAATTGGAAATTATTAAATGAGCAAAATGCCATTTTCGTCCCTGAGGTTTGGCCAGTTTTACGATTTTCATCCAAAGGTTTGTTTTTCTGCATCTGGATCCAAAAGGTTTGAAATCTTGCAATTTTCATTCGGCTTGTTAACTCCATCCATTTTCTCTGTTAAGTCTGGGGTGTTTCGTCTTTTTTGTTAACATTGAGGGCAACTCGGTCTTTCTCACTTTATGTACAAGAATTTAGCATAATGTACAACTATTCAAAAGACCGAATTGCCCTTTAAGTTAATAAAAAAGACAAAAACATCCCTGACTTAATGGAGAAAATGGATGGAGTTAACAAGCCAAATGAAAATGGCAAGATTTCAAACCTTTTGGATCCAGATGAGAAAAATGGCATTTACTCTTATTAAACAATTTTATTAGGAAGGTAATGAACAGAAAAAGAAATCGAGAAAAAAAAAACCATAAACAGACCTTTTCTCCTGATTGTTTCTCTCCAAGGTCAAGATCGAATCTGTTTTCCAAGAATTCTGGCATATAAAAGAATTCTGGAATCAGTTCTTTTACGTCTGACGTGTTGCCTCTTCCAGCAGCACTTGACCATGTGTCACGTACACTATTGAAAAGGCGGTCAGCATGGTCAAACTGACCACCCTGCAGCTTTTGATTCTCCGTACTAAATGGTGGCAACCTTAAGAGATAGAAAAGGACAATCCCGGCACTAGAATAGTGAGAACCGTAATGAAATTTCGGTATCTCGGGATCATCCCAGCTTTCATACCTGCCAAAAAGCAAAAGAAAAAAAAAACATTAAACCTGATTTCCCAGTAATAAGTTTCTGAGTAGTAAAGTGATTTATGAGGTTTTTTATACTTTTATATCCTTTTAAGTAGGGCCGCAAACGAACCGAACGAACACGAACAAGACCTTGTTCGTAATCGTTTGTTAAGGAAATATGCGTGTTCACGAATTGTTCATGAACACTTACCGAAGGAGATTTATGTTCATGTTCGTTTGTTAATTTTAGGCAACGAACGTTCATGAACACAAACTAATGTTAATGAACAGAATTGGAAACAAACGAACAAAAACAAGCGTTCAGAACAGAATATATAATACATTGATACTTATTAAATAATTTTATCTGTCCGAATTATAAATTATTTAAATAAAATAATAAAACTAAAATCTAACAACACTAACGAACCATCAAACACAACCGGACGTTCACGAACATAAACGAACCAAAGCGACCTCTGTTCATGTTCATTCGTTTAGCTAAACGAACGAAATTTCTTGTTCGTGTGCGTTCATTAAATAAACAAACGAACTTCCCGCCGAACAGTTCACGAATTGTTTGCTGAACAGATCGTTTGCAACCCTACTTGTAAGCTATATTTTTATATTACCCGTTTGACCCGTTAGAATAAAACATAGCCCGACCCGTTTATAAGTAACTGGCTCTAGATAAATCAAATCCAACCTTTTCTTAAACTCATCTTCACCCTCCTCTGTTTGACAGCCCATGGGTTTGTCAAGTTTCCGGAAAGAATTTACATCAGTTAAGTCAAGATTTTCACTTTCGTAATCCGCCAAAACCCAAGGGAAGACGGGATACTGTGTTAGATCACTGTAACCACGACCCGCAAGTGTGTTGAGATGCATCAAGTACTGGAAATTACTAATTTCACCATTTTGCCATCTCTTGGAGAAGGACTTTGCCATAATCTTAAACGCGCTTTCTTGTTTCACTGATCCGGAAATCGTTGTGTCCAACCTGTTTTAAGGGAAAATCAATAAGATATATTAATGAAAATGGACAGTTATTCTGATAATAGTTGATACATTAATGAAAGTTCTAAGAAGTAACAAAACACATGTTTAGGGCTACAAACGAAGCAAATGTTCGGCAAACACAAACAAGAAATTTCATATGTTTAGTTAAATGAACGAACATGAACAGAGGCCGCATTCGTTCATTTATGTTCGTTCACGGTAACGTGTTCGCTTGTGTTCGATAGTTCATTAGTGTTTTTAGTTTCTATATTTATTTAAATACTTCAAAATTCGACAACTAAATATTTGATAAGTGTCAGTGTATTATAATATATTATGTTCATGATCGCTTGTTTGTGTTCGTTTGTTTCCATTTGTGTTCATGAACATCAGTTTGTGCTCATTTGGGTTCATCAACGTTCGTTTTTGTTTGTTGCCTAAAGTTAACAAACAAACAAACACAAACGAGCATGAACAAGTTCATTTCCTTAACAAACGAACAAGAACATAAAATCTCGTTTGATAAGTGTTCATGAACAGTTCGTGAACACTGAACACTTATATTTTCTAACAAATGAACATGTTCGGTAAGTTTGCAGCCCTACTGACATGCTGAAAGCATAGTTGTTAATACCGAATGGCGACAAGGGACCTATATGCTACATAGCGAGTAGCGACAAATAGCGACCACTATTTTATAAATAGTGATACACTAGAAAAAGAATTTTGAAAATTTTTATATGTATATTATATCAAAATACCTTGGTATATATGCTATTTTACATGTATATTTAACAAAAACCTATAAATCCAGCTATTTTATAGCTATATCTAAATGCTATTTACATCAAAAAAATAACTAATTGGCGCTATTCACGCAATTGGTCGCTATGACCCAAATAGTGACACCTGGTCGCCTCGCTACATAGCGCGCTATAGTGGTCGCTATAGCCGCTATTGACAACTATGGTTGAAAGATTGACCTGGCCCATTTTGACAAGCCTAAAGTTTTACAAGCTGACATGTTACAAACCCGCCCATTTTGCCACCTCTATAAGAAGATATAAACTAATTCTACAAGAGATAAGACGACATACATGCTATTTCTAGGAAGATTCATGGCCACCAAGTTCTTAAAAACTTCCTCACGCTCTTTTTTATGGAAAACGAGAAGATCATTGCATCCATCCATACTAAATATCTCAACAGCAACAGGACGTAACTGGTAATCCCGTTTCAAAATTTCATGAACACTACTAAGCTTCCACATTCGCCATAAGTGAGGTATGTTACCACTGTTAGTCACTTTCTCCTTCCCCCATGCGCCACCGTTGTAGGCCCAAGCCCGCCCTCCGCTATGCGGTTTCACCGTCATACCCCATGATGATGTCATCTTCGATTGGGAGTCCGAACTCATAGAGAAATCTTTTGTTACACCTAGAGCTTGATCAATAACCGACAGTTCATCTTCACATTCTTTCTCACAGATGCAATCCGATTCGTCAATATAGAAATTCTCTATCACGTATAAACAAAGTTCACCGATAAGAAATATCCCGTCGTGCTTATCGAGACCCGCAACTCGCTCGCAATTGTATTTGAACTTTATTTTTTCGGCAGGTAACAGATAAGGGCGGATTAAATATTCACCGTTGTTACTTAATTCCTTATCATGTTTATTATCATCGGTTGCGCGGATTTCATCTAATCTTGTTGAAGATGACTTCTTTGGAGAGCTTAAAACTGAACTTTGTTGAACGCTTTCTGATAACGGTGCGGTTGCTGAGCTGGACTTCATACTGAATTCAGCAGCCGAATGAAGGCTTTCGTCATTAATGCTGCTATCGATATCCCTATCGATGTTCTTATTCCATCCAATTTTCACACCGTCTGCATCCTTAAATATCGACTCATCATGCATTTCATCATCGAAAGATTCCTGCTTCGCGTCGTCATTTAACAAAAGCTTCACGAAACGATCGGGACCGGGACCAGAATCGGAATTGGAATCAGAACTGCTATCACCGTTTTCGGTTTTCTCCATTTCGGATTCAAATTTCCCGCTTAAAATGTGTTGCACTGTGTCTACTTTCAGTTTGCAACGCTCCAACTTCTTACGCATTCTAAACGGGCCTTCAATCGGACAAAGTTGCCATTCGGGCTCGTCAGCTGAACCCGATGATCTGGGCAATGAGAATATACCTTGCTCATGTATAAGTTGTTGAACATGTGTTTGCCATTCACTCTCAGCATGAAGAACCCACCCATATTTATCCTGACGAACGACTCTTAATTCAGTTGACATTGCATCACGAACTAATTCTAACGCAATTCTCCTTTCGTTAACCTGTTCCCAATGTCTTTGATCCAATTTCATTGAATCCCGAGCTTTTCTACCGATTTCTCTCTTACGACGACTATCCATACCTTTAATTCGAACTCCCGGGAACTTAACGGACCCCGCAACATACTGGACCCACATAATGGCAGCACACTGTTCCAAAGTTCTATTAACGATTAGCTCAGACACCTTAAGCCAATCGAAAAAGGTGGTCAAACGTCCAGTAAGAAGAAGGTCAAACCCACCATGTAAAACATCCAAAACCGGACCTTGGTTCAGTTTCGTAACAAGCAGGTCCTCAAGTGCAGCTCGCCGGTGCACCAGAAGATGTTTGAGGATGTCCACGGCTAAGTTCCGTGCGTTTGGTCTCTGATCATGTAAAAGCGAGATCATGTTTATACAAAGACAGCAAGTCAATTCAGTATCGGGATTACTCGGGCAAAATATCAATCGGCTATGAGCCACCAATAACTGTAAAACCGTGCATACGTCAATCACCCCATCCTCTTGTGAACTGTTGGTGAACAACTTCTTCCTTGGCTCGATTTGTAGCCCTAATCGCGAAAGAAATTCGTCTTCACCGATTGATATCAAAAACGTAGGAAGAAAACAGTACATTGTAACACGATTCATGTTTTTGAAAACCGAGATGACGTAAGAATCGATCTGTTTTGTTCCTCTACCAATTGACAAAATCCCTTTGCCAGTTGGCGGTGCTTGTTCGACTCTACCGTCTTTATTCGCCAGCTGCAACATAGACAACAGAAACTCGAGTGTTTTCAGTACAGCAGCCGGTTGCGGGAACGCACCCATATATACACGGTCCACTATCAAATAACACAATGCATCTAAATTCAAGGACCATCGGTTTTTATCTAGTTTTTTCTCGTCTTCTTCATCGTCACGCTGGAGCCGTCTTTCTAGAAAGTTCATGAGTCTGGTAAGACACAAACCTTGGAAAACCAATACAGATTCGGAGTCCACATACAAAGGCACGGTTTCCAAAATGGTTTCGATAATGGGTGTTGCTTTTATATGCTCAGTTACAAAATCAGCAAGAACTTCCACCATGAAGTCAAGGATGGCATTTGCCGCCACAAAACACGGACCGCCACCATAACCAGATTCATCCACATCAAGAAGCAGTTTTGGATTAACCGCAGAAAACGAATTTGTCGGTATTTGGGATGAGGGGTTGGGGTTCAGGTTCAGATCAGGAGTTGACTCGAACTCGGTAAAAGATACAGAAGATTCCATGGACGGAGATGCAGCCGATCCAAGCCAAGATGGAAAACCAAGAATCTGTGATGGAGATGGAGATGGAGAGGGTACCGACTGAAACCGAGAATTCGAATTCGACCTCTCGGATAAAATCGGTGAATCGTATATACTTAAAGATGGAGAACCCGGTGAACCCGTTGGGTGAACATTAACCGGAGAAATTTTGAGGTCGTGGAAATTGAAATGCTTGTTGTCGGATAGCTGGTCAACTTCTTCAGTTAACTTTTGTGAATCCAGCATGATCTCTGTTTTGTTTCCATCTATGTTGTCAGTTGCAATGGGGATGTCTTCCGAACTTGCACTTCCTTGTACCGGAGGGAAGCTTGTGAGGCTTATGGAGGTTTTAACAGACTCTTCTTGCTCATGTGGCAAGCTGGAAAACGTGTTCTGAGAACTGCTCGTATCATCGCCATCGTTTATGTTTTTGACTTCTGTTTTAACTGACAGCTCTTTTGCAATCATCACAGCATGAGCAGACCTACAAACAAAGGATTAACAAGCTTAAATAACATTAGCAAGCTCTAACAGAACAGTTTACCTTAACGGTTTAAAACGTTAAAATTAAAAGTGAAAAGAAAACGAGTCATGAGGGTTGAAAGTTGCCCATAATGGTTAAATTTCAATCTCAAGTTGGTTGAATAATAAACAGATTAAAGAGGGTGAATCAAATGGGTTGAAATTTGCTAAAGGGTGTTCTTATCGCATACAACCCCCTGAATCTTTTATTCAAAGATTAAAATTTAATAATTAATAAAATTGTTTCGGTAATAATATTTAACACATTAATTATTGGTTGTAACTTTTTAAAATAAGTGGACAGAAATGTGGTATGAAGTCACATAGCCCGACCCATAGAAATTTAAGGCCTCTTAAATTATTTTAATCAATAAGATCATATAAGCGTTTAAACAAATTACAGTTTTTGAAATCAAATTTCTAAAAAGTTGACCGGAAAACTATGCAGTTAATATCTGATATATCACCGATATCAGTCCCCCGGTGAGATATTGGTGCAAAATATCGGTACCAATATTATCAGCGATATTGACGGATATGGGACCGATATTTGGCCGATATATCAGCGATTTTCCCAATGTCAGTGCCTTTCTTCTTGGTTCTACCATTCGTCTTTCTTCACATTGCTGCTATTAGTGTTTAAAGTCTTAATTGTAAGTGTTTTAAGTCTTAATGAGTTCCTACTTGCTACAATTGTTAGTGTATTGCAAGTTGCGAAAGGTTAATTTGTTAATGGTAGGACAGTATACTAAATTGTTAGTGATAAATTGCTATATATATATAATATAAATTCAGCATGATATTAAAATTACCGATGTTCCACCGATATCCCACCGCAATAACCGATATCTCAAATATCGGCTTGGGTCTAAAATCAAAGCGCAAATCGCAAAAGCGGAGGGCTTTTCGTACGCGAGGCGCAAGGTGCTTATATAATTTTTTATATATCCTATAGGTTTTAGCATCCCTTACCCAAAATATAGTTATAAATAAGTTTAATATATGATTTAATGTAGAAATCGCGCAAATGTACAACCCTTTTAGCTACACGTATAACACTTTAACGCACTAAAACACCTGTACAGAAAGTGTGTGCCTCAGTGGGACTTTTTTCCAAAAAAGCTCGCTTTTTGTGCGCGCTTTTTGTACAGAGCTCGTCTTATGTCACAAAAGGAGCAGCTCTTTACGCCTAGGGTCGCTTTGCGCTTAAGGCGTGCTTTTTAAAACCAAGAATATCGGTCCTTGACCGATATTCAATTTTTTACGCATTAACTGCATAGCTGGAAAATGTTGGTGGGTCAACCCAAACCGACTTTTTTTGTTTTGCACTAACAGATAACTTATTTGAAGTAAAACCCATAATGACCAATTACCTAACGAGCCCACCCCATGCATTTTGCCATCTGTAGCCTTACCAAATTAAAAAAAAAAAATTAAGAAAGAGAAAGTAAGACCTGACACAGGAGAAATAAAGATCCACACAACTTTCAATAAACTCAGCTCGTCTGCAAGCAGCAGAAAAAGGAGGACACATTTTGGCTAGGTCAACCATGAACCTAAGAACCGAAGCTGTAGCCGCAGGAGCCGAGGCCTCACCGCCCATAAGACGTGCAGCATAAGTTTTGTGCATCAAAGCCTCACCCTGAAGGTCCACACTCATTTCCGTATCTCCGTCCACAAGCTCCGACACTAGCCCGCCACCAACTTGAGTCTGAGTAGCCAACCGATCAAATGTCGATTTCGCCATCGCAATTACAGAGTCCAAAAGCTCTAAGAACTTGAATTCAACGTTATTTCCATCATTCGGCATAAGGGCGTGAAAATCCAGCATTCGAACTTCGGGTAATCGTGGATACACAGGCTTCCCGAATATTAAACAAAACAGAACGTAATATATATCAGGGGAATCGTAGAAACTCGGGAGCACCCTCATTAACCCTTGATACCCGCCACTTGTTCTAAATTTCAGAGCGAATGTAGGAGATGATTGAAGACAAACACCAAGAAGAGTCATGATCCATCGCATACTTGTGGGATGAACACCTTCATCAAGAAAATAAGTAATTAGCTTTGATCAAACAATCTTATGCCATTGTTCAAGAAGCTCTTCTGATGTGATTGTGACTAAAAGATCGATTAGCATCTCAAGCAGCATATTTCTAACAATAATATGCTTCCCCATTTGCTCTCTCATTATTTGAACCCGTGAGGTCGGTTCCGGGGGGTCAAAAGTCATAATCACAAACCGAACAACGTGTTCGAGTTCGGAAATGACAAAACCATCCTCCAAGATAACTCCTAAAAGAACAACTAATTTTTCTAGTACGGGTACCTCAACGTCACCTCTTTGGAGTGTTACAAGCAGATGTTGTACAAGGTTAATTCTTCTCAAAATTGTGAGATTATGATTACGGTACCAATGCATCGAAACAAGATTTTCAAGAAACCCGAGAAGAGTAATTTGTATCGGAATTTCAGCTGTTACCCAAACGGTCCAGTCTAATAGCACATGCTCAACCATATCAGCATTTGAAAGAACGATGCAGTTCGATGTTTCAGGAGGTATGTCATTATCGAGTTCAGACATATGGCTAAAAGTGTCTTTTTGCATAGAGAAATCATCCATGTCATCACGCGAACCATCAGAAGAAAGCTCATCACGGGATTTGGTTAAATTAAGCTCGTCAAAAGTCGTTTCGTTAACAGTCACAGAAGGCGAGATATTGTTCTGAATTTCTTCTAACTTTTTGGGTTCGGGAAAAGAAGCCTCGCAAGCAGCAATTTGAAAAAATATCTCGAGTGAACGCATGTCAAACATCGACATGCGTGAATGAAGAAAGAGAGCTAGCAGGTGATAGCCTCTGAATGCTTGCATGTCCCTAATATTTTGTGGATTTTGATTAAGTGCACATGCAAGCAGTGTTAATGCCATGTGCAGCATTTCACGGGTTTCCGCTACTTCAATTAGGGCTAAGACAACAGCTATTCCACCAATCGGACGCACGGTTTCACCGATTGTACAATGCTTACATACATACACATCACCATGAAGACGTCCAAAGCGTGGTATACCTGGGAAAGAGATACTATTAGAAAACTTTAGAAATGATAAAACAGCAGCAGAATTCACTATAAGGAACATGCAGGTTGTTTATATAATTGTAGAGTAAAATGCCATTTTCGGCCCTGAGGTTTGGCCAGTTTTGCGACTTTTGTCCAAAAGTTTGTTTTCCCACATATGGCTCGTTAACTGCATCCATTTTTGTACCTCAAGTCAGTGATATTTCCGTCTTTTTTCTTAACTTAAAGGGCAATTCGGTCTTTTTCACTTTATGTAAACTCACTGGAGATGTGTGAAAAAAACCAAAATGTCCTAAAAGTTAACAAAAAAGACGAAAATACCCCTGACTTAACAGAGAAAAATGGATTCATCTGCAAGATTTTAAACCCTTTGGATCCAGATGCGAAAAAACAAACCTTTGGACAAAAATCGCAAAACTGGCCAAACCTCAGGGACATAATGGCATTTTACTCTACAAGTGTAACATATATAATTCATAACAGACCTCCAATGGGGGAAGCAGCAGCTGACAGCGGATCGACCAAATTGAGCATCGACAAAGTTCCAGAAGCTGGAAAGGCTTCTGTAGATGTTCCGTCAAATGCAAATATAAGCTTCCTTCCCAACAGTTGTAACGAAAGATTCCCTAATCTTTCAAAATCCCAAACCATTCCGCTACGATCATTCCTGGGGTTTCCTTGCTTAAAACCACTTTCGCCCCTTTGACTATTAGAAGTCAACGACAAATCTGTTTCCAATGAATCTAAAATGGCCATACTTCCGCCACGACAAGCCTGATTTGGAACAAACTGCAATAGATTCATGTCTTGGAAAAGACCCCTATACCCTCGGCCCAAAATATACATGAAAAAAATGGAACCAGGTGTCAACACTTCTTCGAACAGATAGCAAGACCGTAGTGTCCACGACATGTCACTGACCCGTGCGTAAGTTATTGGTGTACCGATGGTTACTTGAAGAGACTTGCCAGCTGGCGAAGGGGAATATCCTAGCCGCCCAGTGTGTCTAAGCTTCCCGTTAAGATATACGTATGCGACACTAGCTTGGAATAATCCCGCCAAAGCATTCGGTTTGCTATGAACCACCGCAAGGTGATGCCATTGGTCTTCATTCAAGTCTAACCCTGAAAAAGTCAAAGATGACGAATTGCTGGTTGCAAGGGTCAAAGTTCCGTCATCTTGTAGACGAAGTTCTGCGTAAAATGTGTCACCGCCATCTGCAGAACCAACCGAGAAAATCCGCAAAACTTGCGGGCCTGTGGTGGTTTTATTTCTTCTGGAAAATATGGATTTGGAAGATTCTGTGTCTTTTACGGTTGGTTTCAAGAAATTTCGATATTGAAACCAGCAAACGAATGAATAGCCTGCAGCAGGAGGCCATGATCTCTCTCCCAATGACACGTGTATCGATGCATAACCAATTTTTCTCATATCCATTTCTATAAATGGTGCCAGTGGAACTTTTTCTAAAGCCGTATCTTGCATAATAACTATCTTTTCTATCATATTAACAAGAATATGACCAGGGTTCCTCTGTCTTACTTGCAGAAGACATCTTATAATCATTCTAAGTTCTGCTGCTGATAACCTGAAACCACAAACATACATTGAGATGAAGAATACTATTTCATGGGAAGATGAACAATTGATTATAATTTCATGAAAATGTTTTAACCTGTAAGCCCCAAGTACTTCAACAATCTTTAAAGCATGGGATAGGAGAGAGGATGAGCCTGAAAGGAACGGAGATATTGTCTCCAGAAGAAGTTCCATACAACCTGAACAAATAAACACATGGCAAAAATAGGATAAGAGTTGCTTCTAAGTAGAGGTGTTAGATTCAACCCATTGACTTACAAATAGATCAATTCGGGTTATGTTCTACGCCCAACGGGTCAAACAGGTAAAACAATAAATAAATTACATCCAAAGTGTACCTCCTAAAGCTTTCAATTAAAAGCATTAGATCATCACTCAAACAGGTAAACAATAAATAATATTTCGTGTAATCATATTTTACACATTAATAACTTATAACAAAAATGCCATTTTCGTCCCTTGAGGTTTGGCCAGTCTGGCGACTTTCATCCAAAGGTTTGTTTTTCCGTATCTGGATACAAAAGGTTTGACATCTTGCCATTTTCATCTGGCTCGTTAACTCCACCCATTTTTCTCCATTAAGTCAGGGGTATTCCCGTCTTTTTTGTTAACTTAAAGGGCAATTTGGTCATTTTCAGGGTATTCAGTCCTTTTACATAGAGTGAAAAAGACCGAATTGTCTTTTGAGTTGGCAAAAATAACGGAAATACCCCTGACTTAACGGAGAAAAATAGATTGAGTTAACGAGCCGGATGAAAATGGCAAGATTTCAAACTTTTTAGATCTAGATGCGGAAAAACAAACCTTTAAACGAAAGTCACAAACTGGCCAAACCTCGGGGACGAAAATGGCATTTTACTCTTATTATAGACAAAAGGTGTTGCAGGACAACTGACACATTCCAAGCTACAAGAAACTCGTATATTGAACCAAACCCATTGTGACCCATTACAAGACCCGCCCGCCCCACCTGCTTTGCCACATGGCCCACATCTACTTTTAAGAGTACATGCCACACGTAAAGAAAGTTACCTGTAGATGTTAGGTTTTCCTGATTAAACGGGCCAGCACAAGCAAGTTCTTCAATCAATTTCAGCAACTCGAGCTGCAGTTTGGGAGTAAAGAGTAACAACGAACGAATCAAAACCCTAAGTGCACCAGCATTATATATTCTCTCCTTATCAGGAACAAAAGGGCCCGATTGCGTAACTATTGGAAAGCTAGCGGACGAGTTTCCAACGTCATTTGTTTCAGGGGTCGAAAAAGGTGGAATCACTATCTCTAGCGCAAGTTCAAGGAGCAACTGCATTAACTGCCGTTCACACTCCACACAAATTAAACCAGACTCTGACAAAAGATCATAAAAAGTGTGTGAAGATAGAATTGTGTTTAACTTTTCCCTATTGACAGCATTATTGCACACTCCAGCTGTTGTTACACGCAGTAAGTATGTGAAAACTTTCATGCAAACGGGTAAAAAGGATGGTTCAATCTGTGCTTTATCATTCTGGAAACTATGAAGAGTTGTTAAGAGAAGAGAGAACCCTGTGGCTTCACCAAATACTCTTTGAGCGGAAGTATTAGCTCCTAGAACACGCCATATTGCTCCGAAAACGTCGCATTTTGCATTGATTTGCAAGTCGTATTGAGATCCAAAAGCACTTGTAACCATTCCACTCTTTGAAATTTCAACCAGTGTGCTCAGTTCCTCAGAATGAACCTTGATGAAATTTAAAATTATCAGTCAATTTGGGTACTTGAATTTCAATGATAAAAACACAAGGATTAATTTCATATATACCCTTACAAACTTTAAAAATTTCTTATATACCATACCAAAGCTAAAGATGCCATATATGCCCTTATAAAGTAGTTAAAATGTCCAATATCCCAATTTATTAAAAACAACCTAATAAATGATCATTTTACCCTTATTTTTTTAACTTCAAGTTTTCATATATGCTCATCCTTTAACTTTATATTTTTATATAACACAATTTTAACTTAAATTTATTTTTACCCATTTTAACTTTTACCCATAAACAGTAGTATACTCCATAAATAACATTTAAGCTAAATAAATTATGCTAAATATGAGTAAATATAATATTTGAAGTAAAAGGTCATATATGAGATTTCAAAGTATTAGAAAAAATAAGGGTAAAATTGTCATGTATTAAATTGTTTTTAATGAATTGGGTATATAGGATATTTCAACTACTTTGTAAAGGTATATACGATATTTATAATTTTGCATGGGAATATATGATATTTTGTCACCGCCAGGCGGCGTTGCGGGTCGCTAGCCTGGGGAGGGAGAACCCTCCCGCGGTTAATGGTACCGTACTACCGTGCACCTACCATTTTTTTATATGATATTTTGCGAGTTTGTAGGGGTATATATGAAATTGCCCCAAAACACAATGCATACACATTAGGGTTTTTCATAAAAGATTTAATAAAAATATCATAAATATAGAAAGCTTAAGAATCAAACATAACATTTGGCTAACCTGTGCAGAATCTTCAATTATTACACACGATAGCACACGAAGAACGCCAGGACGGTGAATATCAGACACCAGAAAAGGAAGAGCAGCATTAACACCATTAGCAGAACGGTATGTCACTTGATTCTGTTCGGCTTTCTTCAACAAATAAAACAAACAATCCCACGCAACTGAAATCGTGCTTTCGGTTTCAAAAAGAGAAAACTTTCCCGAACTTGAATCCAACAACTTTGGAGATGATATAATTGCATCTTTATTGTCTAGATGTTTCTTAAAGCTGCTGGAGTTTGACTGCCTTTCTAAATCATCACCGTAGTTACCGTTATCTTGCTCCGAACCGAGTACAAACTTGTGCTGCTTAAGATCATCTAACAAAACTTCCAACACACCAACTTCCCGTAAAACCTTTTTGTATTGTTGATCAAAAGATAACAACTTTATAAAGAATGATAAGATGGTGTGTTTCAGTTCAGATGTTATTTGTTGTTGTAACAAGCAGCAAAGTGCGAGTAATTCTTGTTCGGGTATGCAGTTAACAACTGTCACTGCATATTCGAGAATCTTAAGGATGATTTCTTGCAAAGAAGACGGGAAACCGCCCATATTTAAAATCAATAATGGCACGGTTCGTAATTGCTGACACAGCATGTAATTCTCTAAATGACTCGAGAAAATCTTGAACATTCTGTTGAGTACTTCCGCTTGCAGATCCCTGCTGTCTGCTTTTAAAAAAATGTCTTGTAAAACTTGGATGGCATCGATATCTTTGACTTTATAACTGTCTTTTTCCCAACTGGCGTCCGGGAAGCGCTCAGAAGATGATGTTCGACTTTTGCGATTACCCTTTGACCCGGTCAACCTGATATCACTTGGACCAGTTTGAGATAGATTGACCAGAACATCAAGCAATCTGGACAACGTGAGTGAGAGACCTTGTGATGAGGTGTCCTCCATTGCTGACTCATTAGTTTCGAAGTTGTGATCTTTTGAAAGAACTAACGCAAACTGAACAAGGTACTGGTACCCATGAGCATTACGAACGTCCTCCCTGAGCCTGATGTCACCAGCCTCTACAGACCATATTGTTTTCAGTAGGGATTATCAGAAAACTTTACACAATAAAAACATTATTATTATTATTATTTTCAAAAAAAAATTCAGCATTGATAATTCTCATAACAGCAACTGACCAGGTCTATATGATAACTCTATGCATTCAAGCAACAAGTCCACAATACTCATTGTATACGCAGGGTCTCCTGTTTCTAGTTTGAAGTCCTTCACAGCGGTTAGCAGTACTTTCATCTGCATGTGATTAATAATTATATAATCGGTCAACTGTGGGGTAACAGAAAAAAGAACGTGTACTCTCAAAAGGTTCTTTAAGATAATTGAAATATATTAACAAATATAATTCAGAGGAATATGATCATTACCAGCTGATGCCTTCTTATGTACTTAGCGGTGCTCCCGTTGTCATTTGTCATAAGAAGACCAAGTATCTGGATAACAAGATGACAATGGACAATAAAACCAAATAAGATAAACTTAATGATGGTAAATTTATCACAAAACAACCAATGATGGTAAAGATAAACTGAATAGCAGGCATACTTCCTCTTATTATATATGTCTTGACATATAACTAGCTACATTACATCAGATAATTAAGTTGGAAGATCACCTGCATTGCATGTCTATGGAGCTGAATATTGTGCAAGGGTACAAGACCTTCTTTATATCTTGAAAATAAAATTAAAGATCCATTGGCAACCATTTCAAAGAGTAACTGAAGTGAGTTGTCTTCGATTAAACTCTGAGCAGCTGCAGGATGACTCGCCAATGCCTTCATAATATGCACAACACTGCCCTCTACCTTTGAATATAAAAATATTTGTAAGACAAATTTATTCAACTATGTGATAAAATAATTTAGGCGTGTGCATGGTTCGGTTCGGTTCGGTTTTATGGCAAATCTGAAACCGTAACCAAAATGTTCGTTTTTCGGTTATTGAAAACCATTCGGTTCAGTTTTTTTGGTTTTTGGAACAAAATTAAGTAAGACTCAAAAAATAAAAGTTATAATAAAAAATTTAATAATCTTTCTTAGATGTTTACATTTAAGTTATTATCTTTAGCCTTTTTAATTAAGACCGTTCACATAAGCCTAACTTCTAATATATTTATATGTTTCTCCAAAGTTTTTATTAGGACATTTTCTTTTAAAATACTTTGAAAATCATTTATTTTTTATGTTCAATTTTGTTATTTCTTGTAGGCAATGGATAAATCATTTCAAAGATAAACAAACATGTTAATGTTTTTATTATAAATACTTGACATTTGAGAATAAAACTAATAATTCCTAAATCAATATATAACAAACATTAAAAATGATTTTTTTAGGTTATTTGGTTCGGTTCGGATTTTTTCGGTTTTCATAAAGTGAAAAACCGTAACCGAACCTTGTATTTCGGTTTTGTGCTCACCCCTATAAAATATAGTGGTATATTAATGTACGGAGAACACATAAAATACCTCAAGTCGTCGATCTGGACCTGTATTATCCAAAACTTCGGACTCATCTTCAGTGGAAGTAACTTTTTGCCTTGTAATTTTTCCGTCAGAGCCCAAAAGGGCATTCAGAATATAAATGAGACAACATAAGATCCCAGAATCAAGAAGAGATTGTTTATCGATAGGCTGCAAACAACATAGCGTAAATTCGTATAAAGGATTATACGTGTTAGATATATTATTTACCCTATAAATAGCTAAAAACATACCCCAGATACAAGGTATTCCACTGCCTGCAAAAGATTTGAACCAGGCTGAATTCCATCCTGCAAAAATACAGGTAAGAAAAAAATTACAGACTAAACAGATTGATAACTTTATCTAAAAAATAAATAGAGACTTGAAGGCAAACCTCTGTGATCTCTGAAAAATAGCCTATTAAACTTTCGATCTCCAATAATCGTGTTTTGCTGCCTAATCTTAATTTTTCAATATCGGTAACAAACGCTCTACCCACAACAAAAGAAAATATGTGTGTCTCTACTAACCTGCAAATCAACAATACTTGTCAAGATCAATGTATACTGGAAGAAATAACTAAGTTCAAACTATATCCAAACAAATAGTATATAGTGTAGTATAATTGAAGATTTTAAAACGAGATTTTAATACAAGCCTTAATAATGTAGTTGTTGCATTATATAAACACTAAAATGTGAAGTAACAAGAGCTGTATAGTAAAGTTAAAAACAACTTTGGGGATAACAATAAATGTGTAAATAAACAAAAATACAATAAAAAGTTTTTAATACTATAGATGAAGTAAGGTGAAGGCGTTGTCATACATGGTAATCAATTGTGCTACATTAGAATGCTGCTTTACAAATCTACAAAAGATGTCGACGGTCATATTCAAGGCCTTTTCTTTCTCCTGCATAATAAAGTACCATTAATAAGCATATCTGCACGTGTCAACAACTTTTTACAATTGACTGACTATATGGTAAATTGTGTGCACAAACCTTCTCTGAAGATGATGAGCGAAACTCTTCCCAATGTCTCTTGAAGTCCAATTCCAATTCATATTTGTCTCTGAGATGTCAGGTGATAAAAGTGAATCATGGGCTTTTTTGGCGTATACATTTTACAAAACTGATATTATGTTGAACGATTTACTATCGACATCTGAATTCAGTACTCCTCTCATTGGCTATGTTCGCAAATATGTGCCATCTTTACAGATTAGGATACATGCTAGAACGTATTTACTTCTTTGTTGAAACTTAGATAGAATATTTAGCACTTAAAAAGGATAAGAGTGGGCACTTCAATATTTTCGAATCTTGGTTTTTAATATGACTAACTATTGTAGCTTGTTCAAGTGATAAAATGCAAAATGATGTATATATACCAGTCAGGTAAGATGCCTTAAAACAAATCCTACTACAACCATCACCAAATTACAAATGCTTATAATTATGGTGGCTCAACCTAATAATTTTGCATCTCAATGTCGACACAAAGATCCTTATCAGTTGCTTACTTTAAATGGTTGATCTAGTTATCGAAATCTTTTGCTCTAGCTAAAACGAGTTTAAAATCCCAACACTATAATTCACTCAGTCTTTTAAGTCAAACTCTGACTCTTCAATTACACAGAGAGGGTTAGAAAATTTCAACTAAACAAAAACCTTAACAAATAATGATTCTTTTCCGTATCAGAAATCTAACAGTTAGATCTCAAGATCTCAGCACATTAATAAAATACATCAAAAGTTGCTTTACAAAATTTGTTTTGTTACAAAAAAGAGCTGCATTAATTATAAGTGACCACTCATGAGAAAAAGAAGAATAAAAAAGCTCATGAGTCACATAACATTTTGAAAATCACACAACTAAATTTTCATTTCTTATAAACCTTCTCGTTTATACATACAGAAGACCACTCTGCTTTACATAAACCATGTACATATATGATCAAAATCTTGTAGCAACAGAGTATGATCAATTGTTAAACTTATTCATATGACACGAGTTTTATATCGATTGAAAACCATAAAAAAAAATATCAGTAACTTTTACGATGCTACCGAACCAATGTTGTTCGGTCAGATCGACAAGATACCGGTATTGTTGGAATTTAACTAAATCTACAGTTCTATCATTTTAAATAAACACTTACAAACTATATTATGTTTTAACTTTTAACTAACATCATCTTTCCAGATCTCTTAATTCTTAAACCCTAATTTTAACAACAACAACACTTCCTGCAAACACTTCAGATTCAACAAACAAATCATAAAACAGAAGTTACAGAACCCTAACCTCGGAGTAGACGACGAGAAGTAATTGTTCGACGAAGAACTCGCATTGCTAACATCATTATAAAACGGCGACGGAGCGGCAGATGACGACGGAGATGACACACTAGAACCTGCAGGAGCAGTTAACCCTACCTTCTCCTTGAAGTCCTTAAGCAATGATACCCATTTCATCGTTATAGTTACCTCTCATCCGCCGGAAAATCAATCATCCACCGAAAAACCACAAAACCGCCGGAAAATCACACAAAATCACCGGAAAATCGGATCGGATTACTTCGATTAGTTAAAAGGTGTAAAAACCACCAAAAAACCTTATGTCAACCGATTTTCAACGGAAATTGAAGGGGAATCGATTCGAAGTCAGCTGATCGGATGAAGTCAAGCGGTGGTTAGGGTTTGGATTTGAACGGAAGAGATTGAGATGGAAGGATCTGAGACTTTGATGAAGAATGCTGACGTCAGTGTGTGTGTGTGTGATTTGAGATTTGTTAATGGAGGTTTTGTGAGCCCTAATTGTTGTTGATGTTGCTGGACGGCAACTCGGTGAAGGATGTTTCTCTCTCTAGATTTTTTTTTTGCGCTTTCTCTCTCTAAAACTTTTGTTTTTTGAAAGAAACTCTGGTGATGTTAAAACCCTTTTGCTTTTTTTGGTCTTCTTTTCTTCTTCTTGCTTGGTGGTTTTTCAAAAGGGTGGTGAGCTTTTTAGCCCTTCTAGTATACAACAATGACAATTGAAACCCTAACACTTTTTTCTTTTAGAGTTAAATGCCCGGATAGTCCTAAGGCCATGTGTAGTCATAACGCCCCTTTGTGGGCGTTATGCGACACGTGGCGCGCCACGTCAGCGTGGGGCGTTATGGGGCCTTATGCATATTAAGCCCGTAGTCATAAAGCCCCTGTCTAATCATTACTCAATTATTAATTTCTAATTTTTTATAATTATTTTCTAACTTTATAAAATTAAAATTCATTTCATTAAATTAAAAAACATTACACTAAAATAAAAATAAAAACATTACACTTAAAAAAAAAAAAAAACGGTTACACTAAAAAAAAAAAAAAAAAAAACGGTTACACTAAAAAAAAAAAAAAAAAACACTTCAAAGATTATATTTTTTATCGATCCTTTCCTTTTGTAAATTCAGGGACCAAACTTTAAAAAAAAAAAAGAAAAAATGCAGGGACCAAACTTTAAAAAAAAAATTACAGTAACAAAAAAAAAAAAAAAAATGCAGGGTCCAAACTGTAAATTCTTTTCTTCCATTGTCTTCCTTCTTCTTCGATGTACCTGCAAAAAAAAAAAAACACAAACACAAACAAAAACACAAAAACAAACACAAACACAAACACAAACAAAAACACAAACACAAACACAAAAACAGAGCAGAAAAAAGAAAAAAAAATTCAAACACACACATACATAACGCCTTCTTCTCCGCGCTATACACATCGCGCCGCCTCCATTTTTTTGATCGATCGCGCCCTCCGTGGCGGTGTGCCGGCGCTATGAGGGCATACCGCCCCTCACATGCCGCCCACTACGTAAGGTCTAATGGTTTTTTCTTTTTTCATTTTTAGTCTCTAACTTTCTAAAATTACAGCTATAGTCCCCAAATTTTCAATTTTCGCTCCCGGATAGTCCCTGGGCCTAACATCAGTTAGTTTTCTCAGTTAATAGTGTGTGAAATGATATAAATACCCTTTTCTTTAAGCCTTTGTTTGACATCAAGATAACTTGGGGGCTCATCAAACATATAAATCTCAGCATTCTGTATGGCAACAACAGCAATTGCAAACCTTTGAAGCTCCCATCCAGACAAATCGCCAACATTACAATCAATAATTTGATCCAGCTCAAGATCTACACAAAGCTCTGCCTTAACATCTCTCTCGTCTTTTTGGTCAAATACCTATCCAACATTCCCTTGAACTGCTTTTGGAATATGATCAACATACTGTGGCTTTATGATTGCCTATTTTCATAGAACAAAATTTCTCTTCAAAGATGGCCCTAAAATTGTCTCATAAGAGCTAGAATTACAAACACACCTTCAAATTATCTTTAAGAATATGAGTAAAGTAGTTTTGCAACTCAGAACCTCGAAAGTAAGTTAAAATTTCTTGCCAATCTGGAGGGTTCTGGAAAAAAAAATTAAGTGTCAACCATAACTACACCCATGGTTGTAAAACAAGGTTTCCAAGAACGAGTACTCCCCGAGTAGTCGCTACAAGGTAGGCAGCCGATGCGACTTTCTTTCACTCCGCCTAATTACCTGGAATCGGTCAAACGCGGTCAACGTCGGCCAAAATCTTATCTAGTAGGTCAACTCGGGCCGAGTTTGATTTAAAAAAATAATATAACATAATTTATATGCCTATCATATTAAAAAATGAATATCATTTTCACGTATTTTGTAATAGATAATAGTAAATTTATGTTATTTGACATATATTTAATTTCCAAAAACTAATTTCTTTATAATTTAACACGTCCGAGTACTCCCCTAGCACTCTTCGCCTAGGCCGAGTACTCTCAACTCCCCGACCGACCGACAAGAGAGCGCCTAACGACTTTTGCAACCATGACTACACCACGTAATAAAAAATGATAGGGTGTTCCAAAAGATTACATTAAAACGACCCAAATTGGGTTTCGAATTTCCAGCCAAAACTTTGAGAGTTGTAGACTTTTCGATTCCATTTATTCCAACCAAACCGAGAACTTGCCCAGGGCTCATTGTCGTGTTTCACCTTCCATTTCTCGTATAAACATGGAAAAGACCAAAGAGATACAGAGTGTGTGCTCTTGTGGAGAAGATGGGATGATGGAGTTGTAGGGTGAAGATAGACGAAAGAGAGAGGAAGGTGGGGGGGTGGGTGGGGTTGTTATTTTGTTTTTATAAGGGAGTGGGTCCTACAAATAAATAAATCTATTAAGTTATTTTGTTTTATAGTAAGGGTATTTTGTCATTTCACACCCTCTTAACTGAGAAAACTAACTGATGTTAGGCACAGGGACTATCCGGGAATGGAAATTGAAAAGTTGGGGACTATAGTTGTAATCTTAGAAAGTTAGGGACTAAAGATGAAAAAATGGCAAACCACATAGACTATCCGAGCATTTAACTCTTTCTTTTAAGTAAACTGCAATTTTACACCCGGTGTCAACTTTACACCCTATTTTGAAATTTCGTCAACTTTACATCATGAGAGTGTTTGGGATTCCTTTTTTTAACTCCTTTTGACTTCTTTAAAAGTAAGTCAGAAATTGTGACTTATTAACTTATTCTCCTCACAACATAAACAATCTCAAACAACTTTGTCACTTTTCAAAAAGTTAATAAGTTAAAAGTTGGTGAAAATAAGCAATCCCAAACACCCCCTATGTCGCTTCCAAAATGAATCAATATTGGACCTGCACCTTAACGACGTTAACTGTCAACGTTACTCACTAAGGTGCAGGGGCAAAAGCCATTTCACCTCGTTTTTACTTAACCTGGTCAATTACCCACCCTACCTTTTTTCTTAACCCTCTCATTTTTACACCCGCTAATTCACACACATACTTAAATACGTTTTCGGAAATATTCCGACCACCGGAGGAAAACCTACAACTTGTCTTCTCCAGTGACCACCTAGACCATACTCGTAACTAGTGGCGGACCCATAATTTTTTTTCCAATTGGGTCCATTTTTTCGGTGTTCACAATTTTCATAACAAAACGTTAAAATTTCCGGGTCGGGTCAGAGCGAGGTTTAAATTAGATTTAAAAAAATAGTTTATGGGTTTCTTTAGTTTGCGAGCTCACTGTTATAGAGTTCTCGAGATTTTTGAGTTATTTATTTTAGTTGCAACCACCAACTACTACTATCCCCACCAAATCTCCCACTCTGACCACTGTTAAACATCGTAACATAACCACGTAAGCACTGGAGCACCTGTAGCCTTCACCTTTGGCACCCATGCCAACCAACGACCACCGTACACTTCCAACTTTCGTCTTCAAACCACCACGACTCACCATCTAACATCTCCGACAAACGTCACCGTACTTCTTATTAGCTTATGATATATTTGAAGAAGAATAAAACTTTAAATATACAGGGACTTAAATTGTCAGTTATTAGAAACCACATGGTGTAAAAAGAAAGGGTCCAAATGTCATTTCACATTCAAACTAACAGAAAGATGAAGTCATTAGACAGCAGGGTCCAACATTGATTCATTTTGGAAAAGACAGGGTGTTAAGTTGGTGAAATTTCAAAATATGGTGTAAAGTTGACACCGGGTATCAGCCACAAGGTCTAAAACTGCAGTTTACTCTTTTCCTTTTCTTGTTATTTTTCCTTTTTAAACGACATATAATAACCATAAAAAACCAATATACATTGTCAATCAAACGTTGTTTCATTGAAGGCGTTGAACGATTTAAAATACATGTATAGGTAAGACTTAACATTTAAAATACATGTATATGTAAGATTTAACATGTCCATAATCATTACATATGTGGTGCCACATGTGTGACTTTCGTTGTCGTGGATGTATTGCAGACTCTTTTGCTAATGCATAATACTAACTCGTTGATTTTTAACTAATTTAAATACAAGCGTTATGTAATGTGTCAACTATATGAAAACGTGTATTTTGACGTATATGATATAACTCAATGTAACCTATATACGCATTGTGGTTTGATCAAAGGTAAAGTAAATCAAATTTATACCGTATTAAAGAAACGAAATCGAAACCGGGTTGGTTGGTTCGTTTAGTGAGGTTCCACCTAACAACTACACCACCCTTACATTTTCATCAAGACTTAGCGACATCAAAACGTACAATAACCTGTACGTCAAAACGTAGACCAACTGAAAACATACATAAAAATAAGCATGAAAACATATTATATTTGACCGGACTCGTTTGCGGATAAAAATTATGTCAAAATACGAATTTATACCATTTACATCGAAACGCGAATTTATACCGACACATATATAAAAATAAACACGTGAGAAAATATATTTTTTTACGTAAAAAACGTAAACCAACTGAAAACCTATATAAAATAAGCATGAAAACATATTATATTTGACCCGACTCATTTATAGAAAACTTTAGGTCGAAACGTGAATCTATATCTTTTACATCGAACGCTGAAACGTTAATTTATACCGTTTTACGTTGAAACGTGAATTTAAACCAACACATTCATAAAAATAAGCACACGAGGAAATATTTTTTTAAGTTAAAGAATGAAAATAAGGTGCCCACGCGTTGTGACGAGATACCTTTTTATACTACATGCTTAAGGGCACATTTGCGTTCGTTAAGCGCGTTGACACGATGACATTGACATGTTTAAGCACACGGAACAAACTTATAAAAATACAATACAATTAGGCGAAATGTATAAAGCTGTGACGATGTTTAAGCACACAAAACTTATACAGATACAATACAATTTAACGAAATGTATAAAGATGTGACGAATCAGCTACCCACTTCAAGTTTATAGCGACACATAAACGTAATATACATTAGAAAAGAAAAAAAAATAAAAACCTAGGGATCGAAAAGTAGAGTAACTCGAATATATGTCATATAATGATATGTAATAATATATTGTAATTTTAGTCGACTAATCTTCCATATAAGTCGGTGGGAAACCCCACTGACTTTGTCTTTTAAGATATATAACAATAGGAAAAGAAAGTTACAGTGAAGATTATATATTAATCACAATACTTGTTATAAATATAGTTGGAAATATGATTAGTTTATATAAAAACAATACAAATGCAAATATGTGAATGATAAAAGTTGAATAAGAATGTATAGAAGTTATTAATCTATACATAATATATAACTACATCTATCTATACTTTCTATAAAAAGAGAAATCCTAATGACATAAGAAAAGCTGATGTGTCAGCAGGAGAGGCTGACCAACAAGGTTTTCCTTATGTCATTATTACATCATAAAGCCTAATATATAAATCACTTTAAAATACATTTAATTTAATTTCAAACCACTGCTGTCACGACCCCCGACCCCACCCTGGACGGAATCGGGAGCCGCGAACCAGTTCAGTGGTACCGGTGGTTATTTAGAAAAACAGTGCAGCGGAAATTTCATCAGGACCGTGACTTAGGAAAAATATCAGAGTTTAGAAAACACTAGATTTTATTTACTAAATAGATGGGATAAAACCATGTTTTGAAAGGTAGCTTTAATATGGGATAAACCCGAATACATAAAATAACTTTTCTTAATTTAATTTAATTGATAAATTAAGCCACTTCTGTAAGCCTTTTGGTGTCGTATCATCACTCTTATTCCAATCTACTGTAATTACCTGAAACGCGTTTTAAAAAGATTTGGTCAGCAGGAAAAACTGGTGAGTTCCTTCAGTTTGTACAAAAAGACACGTTGTTATAGATTACAGCATAAGAGCGATTACAATGGCTACTATCTTATTTTTATCTGGCGCCGTGTCACACCCTGGTGACGATGGTCATACCACTATTGGGTCATTTCACCCAAGTAGTGATGATTATCACTGTTAGGTTGATGAACCTAACCGTGAGAAATTAGTAATATGCATAATACCCCACTAGCTAGTGATTCAAGATAACCACGACTTAATCCCTGTAATTATAACTTTTGAAAATAACTGGAGTATTGTAAAACATTGTTGATAAAAAGAGAATGACTCACATTGCAAGTTTAGATGGGCAGAGTTTAGCCTACTGATAAGCCTGATAACCTAATTTAAATAACAATGCACACGAAACTAGGTAAGTAACTTAATACAACATTTACGATAAGCTCACGAGATTAAAACCTTCACGACGAATGACAAAGTATAGCCCTGATTTGGGCAGCACTTAAACATCCATCGGATTGGTTTCAATCGATTGGACATTGTATCGTAGCAGTGATCGAGTTAATACCCTGTATTCGAAGCAGCGTTTCCCTAAGCGAAATTGTGATTTTGAGCAGTAAACTTTCGTTTTTGATTGAAATTTTCGAGCACAGAAGCAAGTCCCATGCACCAGCAATTTATAGCAGAAAAATAGGTTTTACGCGGCCCGCGAGGGCCATAAAGGCGGCAGTAGGGTTTGCTGAGTCATCGGTGGTCTTGACACGTGGACGACACGTGTCCCTTAAGCTTATCCGGAGACTTTCAAGTAGTCGCAGCCCGCGTAGCCTTACCTTATGGCTTACGCGGCCCGCGTGAAATCCAATTTTCTTGATTTCTTGATTTTCCATGCTTATTAGGGTTTCAGGGGTCCGGGTTTTCACTTAAGGAGCGTTTTAGAACATTTCTGGGCGAGTCGTTACATCCTCCCCACCTTGTTTTAAATCTCGTCCTCGAGATTTGGGCCATGATATCTCTTTTAGAGTTATGTCATGTCTTAGTCAATAAGAACAGTTTTAAGATATGTTCAAATGAATACGTGTTTTACAATAAATCCACTTTAAAATTCAAACCTCTGCATATAGTGAATAGACTTTTGCATTTCTACTCTCCCTAATGGTCATCATGAGGATTTCTTTCATAATCGCGAATATTTATTTGGTTGTTTCATTTCTTGGTAAATCCACACGTTACACATGCATTGTTTGTTACGCATATGGTTAGTTTGATTTATGAAGACCATTGGAGGGCTTCATTCCAATTTGTTGTTTTATCAAAACTCAAATATCATTTCGTTATACTTGATCTTTGCATTATAAACCGCGTTTCTTGCAAAACGATGACTCTTTGATATCGAGCCAATGAATTTCTTGAAAAACTCAATTTTCTTTTTTTTAATGGCATACATGGTTTTTGTTGTGACCATGTCAAAAATTTCTTATTGATACATGAACTCATTTTGTTTAAACCAAGTTCAATTGTTTGAACTTGCTCGCATTACGTATTAAATTCAAAGTGCCATATGATGAATTGAAGCCATCATCTTCGAAATAATCCTAATAAGCACTTCAGTTTCTTTGAACCATAACAGGCTTGTTTGGTCTTCGATTTCATTAAATCGTTTCTTTGATCACGATCACCTTGTGGTGACGTTTTCACAAATTTGAAGCTTGCGCTAATCTCGTTTGCACACATCATATACGAATTTAATTATTTATTTATTTATATTGAATCCGCTTTGTTGGTTTATCCTATAAAAGAAATCTTAACACAATCGTGTGCTAAGATAATGATACACAAATTCATGTCATATTTCAGTGTATCTCTTAATGGTTCTTACAGCATCAATCGAGCCTTTCGTGATAATTATTGCTTTATCATCTTCAATCGAAAAACTTTATTCAATTGTTTCAATTTCAATCGACAATCCTACTAGATTTGTTTGAAACAAATATTCGGACTTACTTCATTTGATTTAAAACACGGTGAACTTGTCCAGTCACCGCTATTATTATTTCAATCACTACGACACCTTGTAACGTCGGTATAGACTTGTAGCTTGAGCTAATCTATATATACCTTTCGCTTAACTCATCCTTGAAAGTGGTCTTAATACAACTATGTGTTAAGACAATGATACACTAAACTCTGTTGTATATCGGTGTATCCTTGTAATTCGATAAATGTCAACCCGTTGATTTTTATCAGTTGACAAATCATTTTCGTACTTCTATTTCATTCGAGCTTGTTGATTATGAGTCTTCCTCAGTTGACAATCAAAGTAAATTTTCTATTGACATTGAATTCTATTATTTCTAAAAATCATTCACAACTTGTAAACATTCCCATCTATTGATCATATATCTTTTTTAACTTAAACCTAATCACCTTAGAAACTATAACATTTCATCTCATTTGACATTGACTTCTTGAACTAATTCAGCTAAACCATTGAGCCCTATTTATTGTAAAACACGTATTCATTTAAACATATCTTAAAACTGTTCTTATTGACTAAGACATGACATAACTCTAAAAGAGATATCATAGCCCAAATCTCGAGGACGAGATTTAAAACAAGGTGGGGAGGATGTAACGACTCGCCCAAAAATGTTCTAAAATGCTCCGTAAGTGAAAACCCGGACCCCTGAAACCCTAATGAGCATGAAAAATCAAGAAATCAAGAAAATTGGATTTCACACGGGTCGCGTAAGCCATAAGGTAAGGGTACGCGGGCCGCGACAACTTGAAAGTCTCCGGATAAGCTTAAGGGACACGTGTCGTCCACGTGTCAAGACCACCGATGACTCAGCAAACCCTACTGCCGCCTTTATGGCCCTTGCGGGCCGCGTAAGATCTTATTAAGGCTTATGCGGGCCGCGTAAAACCTATTTTTCTGCTATAAATTGCTGGTGCATGGGACTTGCTTCTGTGCTCGAAAATTTCAATCAAAAACGAAAGTTTACTCCTCAAAATCATAATTTCGCTTAGGGAAACGCTGCTCCGAATACAGGGTATTAACTCGATCACTGCTACGATACAATGTCTGATCGATTGAAACCAATCCGATGGATGTTTAAGTGCTGCCCAAATCAGGGCTATACTTTGTCATTCGTCGTGAAGGTTTTAATCTCGTGAGCTTATCGTAAATGTTGTATTAAGTTACTTACCTAGTTTCGTGTGCATTGTTATTTAAATTAGGTTATCAGGCTTATCAGTAGGCTAAACTCTGCCCATCTAAACTTGTAATGTGAGTCATTCTCTTTTTATCAACAATGTTTTACAATACTCCAATTATTTTCAAAAGTTATAATTACAGGGATTAAGTCGTGGTTATCTTGAATTACTGGCTAGTGGGGTATTGTGCACATTACTAATTTCTCACGGTTAGGTTCATCAACCTAACAGTGATAATCATCACTACTTGGGTGAAAGGACCCAATAGTGGTATGACCATCGTCACCAGGGTGTGACACGGCGCCAGATAAAAATAAGGTAGTAGCCATTGTAATCGCTCTTATGCTGTAATCTATAACAACGTGTCTTTTTGTACAAACTGAATAAACTCACCAGTATTTCCTGCTGACCAAATATTTTTAAAAAGCGTTTTAGGTAATTACAGTAGATTGGAATAAGAGTGATGATACGGCACCAAAAGGCTTACAGAAGTGGCTTAATTTATCAATTAAATTAAATTAAGAAAAGTTATTTTATGTATTCGGGTTTATCCCATATTAAAGCTACCTTTCAAAACATGGTTTTATCCCATCTATTTAGTAAATAAAATCCGGTGTTTTCTAAACTCTGATATTTTTCCTAACTCACGGTCCTGATGAAATTTCCGCTGCACTGTTTTTCTAAATAACCACCGGTACCACTGAACTAGTTCGCGGCTCCCGATTCCGTCCAGGGTGGGGTCGAGGGTCGTGACAACTGCCTTGTGTATTCAACTGTTAAAGGTCTGGCCCACATTCCAAAGGGCAAACCACTGCCCATCTACAAGAAAGTAGCAGATGGTTCCTTTGGCAAACGTATACCTAGCAGCAGCAGTTGTTGTTATCTTCCGTAATGCTTTTAGATCAGCAAATGTTTAAGGCTAATTACCGGGAAATTCAAATTCAAATATGCATAGGAATAAATAATTAGCAATTAATACATGTCACTCAGAAACTCCTGTCAATCATCCTTCTTATATAAGGCTTTTCTTCTCATTTCCCTCTTCATATTTCATCACGCTTTCAACTTCTCTGATTTTGAAATTTTAAATTTAATCACAATCCGAATTAGAAGCATGTCAATATCAATTGACAGTAATAATCTTAGTTTTGTTAACGATTTGAATCCTGGGAAAGATATGTGGAACATGAAAGCGAGAATTATTCGAAAATGGAATCAGGGTTACAAGATGGATCTCATCTTCATTGATGAGAAGGTAATTTGTATTTCTGCTTTTCCATTTTATTAGAGAATGTAGTGTTGTATGCTAATAAGATACTTTCTTTAAATGTGATTCAGGGTGCTAAGATTCAAGCAGGTATTAAGAGTCATCTGATACCTGTTTTTGATGGACAGCTTCAAGAAGATGCTGTTGTGATTCTGTCGAAATTTTGGTGTTGGTGAGAATAAAGATTTATATAAAGCAGTAGTGCTGCCTTATAAAATCAACTTTTATATATGCACAACTGTGACTCATGTGAGAGATTGGCAAGGCGTTGAGTATGGTTTCAATTTTAGAGCTTATGAAGATATTCTTCAAGGAGAGGCGTTAAACGTTTTGAGTGTTGATAGTGTATATTTTTGTAATCATGTCTTGCTTGTATAATATTAGAGAGTTTTACTTATATTCTCGTATAATGTGATCATATAGATGTTGCTGGATCTGTGATTTATTGTGGAGATCTTGAAATCTTTGATCAACCTCCAAAGTAGACTAAGAAGATGAATTTCGATATTGAAGACTTAGAGTAAGTTGTTGTTTATATGTGCAGTCATGTACTGATCATTGTTTGTATTTAATGATGTTAATAAATAAGACGAAGAATGTTGGTATTTAATGTGGGATCATGGTAATGGTAATAAATTAGATCTATAGTGTTTGTATGTAATGTTGAATCATGGTAATAAATGAGGTCTACAGTTTATTCTTAGTGAATATGGTAGTTAATTTATGGCTCATTTGCTACTTTAATAAATGTCATAATTTTCCTTTGATTTTCTGTTTTTATCCATTCAATGTTGTTTTGATATTAGAGATTTGTAAAGAAATGGTCATAAATTAGTCTTTAGTATATCGTCATATGAATATTCTTTACATGTAAGGGTAAGGTTTTGCGGTGTACTGTGTGGAATGATTATGCTCTGCAGATTAAGGACTTCATTTCTAAAATCTCACCTCATGAGCATGTGATGGCTGTTATACAGCATGGAAAGTGTAAGGAATGGAAAGGTATTCTTGTTACTTTCTGCAAATCATAACTATACTGTTTATTTCTGGCAATATAAAGACAGGTATACATTAAATATCTATATACTTTTCCATGTAGGTGAATATACCGTTCAAAGTGATAAGTTTGCAACACGATTTTTTCTGAATGAAGAAATTGATGAAGTTAATGAGCTAAGGAGGAGGTAATTTGTCAATATAATTTCTATTGTATATAGATGTTCAAGTCAAATACTTGGTTTCATGTTATTTGTATACTAATTCTAATCATTTGTGGTATTCAAAAGGCTTTTACTGAAGTTTGGACAAGGTTGTGGTTCTACTTCTCAAACAATACTATCGTCTCAGAGTGTTTTTCCATTGCATAAAGAATTTGTAACTGATGGTGTGAAGAAACATGTTGATGAGATTAGTGAGATAGAAAATGTTTCACATCTTTTTATATAGTTTGGTTATTTGTTTGGTTTGTCACCTGCATGTTTTTACAGGAAATGTCTTGTGTTGTGGTTGCGACAATTAAGATTGTGCAAGAAGAGTATGGTTGGTTTTATGCTGCATGTCGTAAGTGTTTCAAGAAGGTGATGGGTAAAAGTGAATACTTGCAGAACGTTGAAAATGTTTCAGACGATATTGTTCGATTGCCTGCAACTTCTTTGGTTTGTATCAAATGTCATACTAAATGTACATCGATCACCACAAAGTAAGCAATGATGATTATTTAGCGTCATATTTATATAAGTAACATTCTAAGACTGATATTTGAATATAGTTTTGCAGTTTACTTAGTTAGTTGTGTATATTTCAGGTTTAATGTGCAAGTGCGGGTGCAGGATGAGAGTGGTAGTGTTTCTTTTGTTATGTTTGATTGAGATGTTCAAAAGCTTCTTGGATTAGCGGCGAGTGACATAAGAGAGAGGCAGGTTAAGGCCAATGATACTGGATTCCCTCATGAGATATTTCAATTGGTTGATAAGAAGGCTGCTTTTAAGATTGATTTTTCAGAGTTCAATCTTAAAAATGACTATCGTGTTTATACTGTGCAAAAAACATGTGATGATCCAGTAATAATTGCTGAGTTGGTTGGTGGAGATGGTAATGGTGATGAAAATACTGATGAGGTAGCATATAAAATTACTCTTTCAATCTATTTATTTTTCTTTTGAGTTTTAAACACTTGATTCTGCACTTTTTTATATGATATCATATATTATGATCCTTTAGGTTACTCAAGAGGTAGCTGACGTTAAAGATGTTAACCTTTCAGAATTTTCCCAGGTGTTTGCTGAACGAACTTCAAGGGTGAGTATTTATTTTTAAAGTATGTTTAGTATGTTTAAAAAGAGTTCATTATTTTATTAAATGAGATCAATAGTTGTTTTGTGATCTGTTGCAAGGATGTTGTCTCTGTTACGGTCAACTCTTCGGCCGTTGAAGTTGAAAAGGATTCTGGATCAAGTCCCAATGGAAAGCGGATGGCTCAAGATGCTGATGTTGTCAACATTGGTGAGCTATCCACCAATGTGAGAAGAACCCGGAAGAAGGTGACTAAGGTTAACAATTAGATGCTGATGAAAAAACAATTCTTACGAGAGATAAGTAGAAACCACTTATTTTTTAAGAATCCTTGTGGTTTTTATTTATGTCTGTTAACTGTTGTTTTAACAAACTGTGATTAAAAGTTTGGTTTGTAAGGGCTACGATGATGAATATGGTATGTAATGTCTACGGTTTGAATATCAAGTAAGGTTAACCTTTTGTTTGTTATATAATATTATTATTATACATTATATACATTTTTGGTGATATTGATGGACTGGATAAGTAGTAGGGTTGTATATTATTGTTAGATTGATGAATGAAAATGTAATCAATTGGTTAGTCGGAAAAGTGTTGGGGTCTGAGATACATTAACATCTGTTAGAGGCTAAGCACTGTTATAGCGTGCTAACATCTGTTAACCCCTAAGCACTGTTAAAGATCTGTTAAAGGCTAAGCACTGTTATAGCGTGCTTCAACAGACCTTATGAGCTGTTGATCATCATCTGTTAAAGATCTTATGTTATAGATCTTCTGTTGAATTGTGTAATATCTGTTGGTGCACAACAGAACTTAGGTTCATCATACATTTTACTTCATCAGCAGAGGTTCTCTTTAGCAGACCATTGCTTCAGCAGTCTTTGTCTTAACAGACCTTTTGGTTCATCAGCAGAATTGGTTTGGCTCATGAGCTAAGGTTGTTTGGTTTAAGTAACAGACTTTTCTTTCAACAATGGTTGTCTTCAACATACGTTTTGGTTTGCAAAGTTTAGCGAAACAGATCTTGAGTTTGTCCCTTTGGTAGGAGCAGTTTTTAAAACACTGTTATTTGTAATTACAAGTTGTATACTATTTTATTAATTTTGAGTCATATATTTCTTTTTGTTGAGTGACCGGGAAATGTAATGGAAAAATAGTAATGTTTAGATGCAAAATATAGTAATGTTTAGTTGAAAAATATAAAAAGGTAAAACCACAAAGTTTTGAAAGTATATACTAAGACTACATAACTTCATTCTTAAGTTAGTTTCCAAGGAAGAAATTTGTCCATCAAACATGTCAACTAAAACATAAATTATTAAAGGCTGAAAAGGTGTTCAAAGATCATGTCAACAAACTTCAAAGTGTATTTTATCTCCTCTTACACTTTTTTCTTCGACTATCTCGAACCTCAGCTTTTTCCCCACAGATATTCCAGTTTCATCCATGATACGCTGCCAGTTTGTATGTATCACTAGATGGTTGTTGTCGTTAGGTCTTCTAGGATCTCTCCTAACAACCAGCTGTACCAAAAACTTCACATGACCAAATGGTAGCACAGCTCTACGGTAATCATTTAGCTGGTGTTCTCGAACAAAGTTCCTCGGTATTGCCTGTAAAGGAAAATTCTTTCTTTAGTTATTCATTCAAAACAACATATACTTTAAGTAATAACAGATAGATCCAAGATTATAAGTAAAATCAACCATATTAAAAGTATATATGTAAATACCAAGCTGTGTGTCTCTAAAACATGGTATTCAAACTGTTTTTTATAATGTGGACGCTTTTTGCGGTGATGATGATTGGTACGACTGCAGTGATGTTTTGTCTCCCCGTGAAGTGCAATCCCGTATTTGTTAAAAACCTTCACAGTGAAGTTAAAGTCGTCTTCAGGAGTACTTCCCATCCATTGAAATAGCAGTTGGCAGCTTTCCTCAATGTCATTTTCGAAGCAAAAAGTTGTCCATCCTGGTCCCATAAAACCAGCAGCTAATCATTTTTTGTTTTCAGGAGAGAAAACATAATGCACATCAACTTTACTACTCTGCTTTGGTCCATGTACTTTTGCAATCAAGTTATCAATTTTTAATCTCCTCTGCGACAACAGCTTCAGCAAATCGTGTGGTAAATGCTATAATTTTCATATATTTCAGAAATGACATATTAGATTTTATATAGGATACCAAATATAAATTAGAAGTTTTTCTAACAGTCCAAAAGATACACTGGCAATATATAAAAATAAGGTAGCATTTTTTAACCTGCTTGCAGTATGTTTCTTCTTCAGCCTGTATCAAGCAACCATGAACATAATCTCTGTTCGAGCCATCGTTTCTAATCTCCAGTCCCTCATTGTTCAAAACATTTATCTCAAATTTTGCTTTCTTCAATTTTTTTAAACACAGCTTGTCTATGTTGTTATTTCTATAAGTTTCAACAAACCGAGTCCATTCTGGCCCGTTTATCCTCTTACTTTTATGACAAATGCTCTGTACTGCAATCTTATACTTAAAACCCGTATAATCAACCAACTTTATTACTTCACACTTTCTTGGTAATTGGTTACTCATTATCCTTGGAAGTACCTATGTATATAAAATACACAATATTTAATATATCTTTAATTTTATAAATACAGTTTTTAGCATACAATTGTGATTTGAGCTAATTTGTTCTAAGAATATAGCTTACCAATCCCTCATTTAGGTCTACCAATTCAGAGACGTTGATAATTATCATAAACTCCATCTGAAAGTAAAAAATACAATAACAGTTAAATACTAAAACATAAAATCAATTGTATCTGAAAAGCATTCTATTTAAGGTATAAAAAAATATCCAACACTCTGTAGGACCAAACTTATATGTTGTGTACTTCAATATGGTCCCTACAACCAACAATATGAATCTAACACTGTGTAAGATCATTTTTTTATTCTTGTATAATAAAAAAGTATTATATGGTAATAAAGTTTTCAAATATACATGTTGGTGTCAACTTCAAACTTCAGTTTTTTTCAGCAGACAATGTTATATTCACTTACAAATCAGACATATGAGTACTATAAACTGATTGAAGAATATTTTATCAAAATTAATATTGATAGAACAAATGTATCAACACTACATGGCAGTTCATACAATAATTCTAAAACTATTCGCAAAACTTACAACCAAATATTTATGAAACAATAATATTTCAGATTGTTATTTAGATGGAATGAATCAAAATGTAACTAAATAGGTTGATATAAATCTTATTATAAAATAAATAAAATAAGTTCATATAAGTTTATCTATTTTAACATCAGTAGATTATGATTTTGATGTTTATATAATTTGAAATGATGAAACTGATAGGAACATGTCAAAGCATACCTGTAAAGTACACAAGAGAACAAAAAAAAAAACATGATCTAAAACTTTAAACTTCTGATCGTCAAGTCTGAGGAAGAAGAAACTGTAGAGTTTTTTCGCCGGAGAAGAAGAGGTAAGATTGTATTGGGATTGTTGAAAATAAGATATTTATCTATTAACTTGTAATTGTTTATTTATTTAACTTATAATAATCTTTAATATCGGGATTTGAAAACTATTTTTAATTATATAAATATAAATATATTTAATTAATAGATAAGTTTTTCGTATTTAACATTTTAAATTTATAGTCAAACAGTGGTTATTGTTGTGCAAAAATTGCGCTGTTTTAATGTAAAAGGGGGTAAAGTATAAATTTTACAAAACTTAATTTCAACCAACCAGTGTAAATATAACACCTGTATTAACTCCATTTAATATACTTTTCATCTCCATTATTGAATATAAGCTCCAGAAAACATATTCGGAAGTTTTCTCAAATAACTTTCTTATCAAAATCGGCAAGGTTCTATTGCATAATATAGATTACACGCTATAAAATCAAGTATTGTTTCTTTGAATTTATTGTTTGTATTATATATGTTAGATTAATCATTATTTGATGTTATGAGTATGTGTTTGTCACTGACGGCGTTTCATATTCTCTCTTGAAGCAAATAATAGTTGCTGTAATCCGGTGTATTTTTATTGATTAACTAATGCATTAACTTAAATGAAGTTACTGATAGCATTCTCTGTCACAATTTGTGTATGAATCTTCGTGATGTTGTCTTCTACACTACGATTGATAAATCAAGCATATAATTTTTTGTTGATGTTCATTTGCTTAACTGTTGTGAGAGATGATGATTTTCGTTTTGTGCTTTGTTTTTATAATACCTTAAGTGTGTGATTATACAAATAGTCCGGTTAATATTTGGTACTTTTGTTTTTTAAGTGCTGATTTATTTTAAGGGATGTTAGTGATGTCTATTTTATAATGTTGTTTGTCTATGACTTTTGTTGGATGATGTTCATCTTTATAACTTGTAAGTTTAAATTGTTTCTTGCAGATATGAATCTATCCAATCAAACACCATCCTTTTTACAATTCCTTAATGAAGATGATTTTATAGTTTTGGTATGTTTTTTTAACTTTGTTGCTACTATTAGGATTCTACGTTAATTTTTGATGTAAGATGTTTGTTAACTACTGTTGCAGAATATACCATTTGATTTTCAGACTCTGTTATGGGGCAAGGAGGTCCCGTATGGGCGAATTGTAGAGTTACTTGATGGTGACAAATCATGGTTAGTACGAGCAAGGAAGAGAGATGATCATTGTATATTTACGGATGGATGGACAAAGTTTGTTAGAGATTGTTGTTTGAAAACGAAAGATACTGTATTGGTGAAAGCTATTGGACGTTTGTCATTCGTTGTCTCATGTTTTAAAGAAAATGTCTACGAGAACTCTTACATTTCAGCAAATATTAGCCCTGAAGTTGGCATGACTGTAAGTAACGATATATTGTTTTGTTACATACTGTAAACATTTTTTGCTAGCTCAACAGCTTGCTAACATCTGTTTGCCCTTTTAACATCTGTTTCCTTATAATCTTAACATCTGTTGACTAACCTTTTTAACATCTGTTGACTAAGTCTTTTAACCTCGGTTTTCTAACATTTGATATTTAAGATCTGTCCACGTTGCAACCTCTGCTAGACATAATGGATGACATTTGTTATGAAACCTCTGTTGGATAGCAACAGAGGTATGTAATAGTTGATAGCCAAACAGTGGTTAGGTTGTGTGTAAATACTGTAACTACTGTTGACTAACCCTGTTGAGTAATTCTCATTTTAACTTTTGTTGACTAATCCGTTGTAATTTCTGTTGCTCATTAGTTCATATCAAATTTGTAAGTCTGCATTTAATATTCCTCTGCTTCTTCTATAGCTAACTGCTGACAAATTTTAGAAACAATTCTATGGTAAAAATTGCGAGTATGGGATGGCAACTATCTATGTTGGCGAAAGGTTTTGGAATGTGATGATGAAAGGATGGACTGATGGATGGTCAAAATTGATTGAAGAAGTTCCGATACCAGTTGAATCTTGGTTGGTTTTCACCATGATTGCATCTAAAACGTTTGAGCTTTCCGTTTTCCATTGCGAGACTGGAACTGAGGTTTCCTTCAAGAAAGCTGATGTAGTTGTTTTGGATTATTCAGTTTACGGAGATGATGGGTTTGATTTATTGGTTGCGGTATAAAATTTTGATGATAAAATACATTGTTTGATAACATGACGGTGATAAGTAACCTTTATTATATTATGCTAATAACGTTTGAAATCTCATTTTGTAGGCTAAACACAAACAACTTCTGGATTCCGGGGAAGTTGCTTTAGATGATGAGGATACTGGAGCTTCGGTTGGTAATTCTAAGCAGTTTACGAGTTTTGAGGATATTTTTAATGCATATATACACATGTAATATTTATATATTATTATTATTATTATGATTTAAACTATGGTTTCTTATATATGATCCTTTTTATAAATATAGTTTGCTGATGATGGGCTATTTGATTCAAAGATTGCGCATCTGGTTGATGAGTCAGATGTTAAAAATGTTGTAAATTTATAATTTTCTACGCATATATTTTATTGTATAATAAGTATAAGAAGGTTTTTTTAAATTTTGTTGTAGTCTGAAGATCATTCTGTAAAAATAGCTGATGATGTTAACGATCCTCAACTACAGTCTAAAGATTTTCCTGTTCGTGACATTTCTGCCGCTTCAAGTGTTGTATCTAATGTAAGTGTTTATTAGTTTTATACTGTCTATTTTATTATTGTCTCAATATATTGATATTCTTCTGTATGATTGAGTCTTAAACTTCAAAACTGAGTTGAGAAGATAGTTTGTGTTGATAAAGAAAGTTATAAAATTTCAAGAATTTAGAGTTGTTATATTCTAAATTAATTTACTTAGCTGGATAAGATGCACAAACTTCGTGCCAAGACAATTGTAGAGGATAACCAAGTTGATGATAGACCGTGTAAAGTTCGAAAGGTTCGTTTAGTATCATCCACTTCAGAATCAGTCTTACACTTCACCATACATGCTGAAGACAGTCTTGTAAGCTTTTGCAGTCGTTTCTTTGTTTCGTTATTTCAACAATTTCAGTTATATATCAATATTTTATAAAATTCACTATTCAATTTTCTGTTTTTTAGCATTTGCCATCAGATGTATCTTCTGCTTTGGATCTGCATACTGATAATCCTAAGCCTATCAAGATCCAGAATCTCAAATGTGAAGTCAAGGAACTGTTTACAGCATCTCAAAAAACCAATACTGGATTCAACTACGCTGTTGTTAGATGGTCATCTTATCTGAGATCTTGCAATATTGCTTTTGGTGATGAACTTTCGTCAGAGTTTCACAAGTCTACTCAATTGTTGAAGTTAAAAAAAGTTGTGCATATCGTGGCAAAGATAAAGTCGTCTTAGTTTCATGTCATGATTGTTTGTGGTTGTACATTTGGTTCGTTGGTGGTACTAATTTTGCTTCTTAGACATGTTCTATATGTAGTTATGTCTATAAACAGGTTTCATTGTCAATGGGTGGGTGCTACTTTTTTTGTGGATAGGACAATGGAAATACTCATATGTATCTTATATATTAACTGCTGATGCATGTCTATAGTTGTCTTTTAGCTATAATAGATAACACATTTTGGTACAATATCTATACACATATCTATATGTTCTATCAATATGTGTTATGCATGGTTGTCTAAGAAACGACCCGTGTTTGCAGCTCTCATTTTTAATGAGAGTACTAAATTCTTTGTTAATAACATTATTCTCTTAACATCTGTTTACTAACCTTTGTAATTTATGTTGTCTGACCTTTTTAACATGGGTTGACTAACATCTGATACTTACTATCTATCCATCTGGCAAACTCTGTTGGAGATAATGGATAACAGTTTTTAGGAAAGTCTGTTGGAAAGCAACAGAGGTTTATAACAGTTAATAGACAACAGTGACTTGCTATCAACATAATGGAATTGCTGTTGAATAAACCTATTGACCATTAGTTTATATCAATTTTGTAAGTCTGCACTAATTATTTTTTTACACTCTGTCAATATGTGTCAAGAATAAGTAAAAAAAATTATAACTTTGTTGTGGAGGGGTGAATTGTAACTAATTATCTATAATAGTGTTGGGTTAAAATAGTGTTTTATGGAGGTTGAAGGAACATGTTTGAATGCAAATGTTATTTCGTTTACAAAAGATTAATAAATTGTATATTTTTTTATTTTTTATACTCTAAACTTTAAGTATTTACCGACTGACTTATTTATTTATTTTATTTATAAGTCTATATAAATATAACTATATTTATCATTTATATTTGTTATGCATGGTTTTCTAAGAAACGACCCGTGTTTGCACACGGGTCTTACCGCTAGTACTATATTAAGAGGACACATGTCATTCATTGAAGTCATCTATTTTTTAGTTTTTTCTCCTCTATCCTACTTAATTATAGATAATTAGTATTAATTAAAATATAATTATAAAATTTAATTTAATATAAATTTAAACAATTCGTATAGTAGATAATATAATATTTTGAAATATTTATTAGATTTCAAAATTATTTATCCTGAAATTAACAAAAGACGTACACTAAATATGAATTAATATAATGTAAATGATTTATTTATTTTATTAAACTAAAGTAGTTAAGGGTAGAACCTATTTCATAAATGTTTATAAAGGGTAAACAAAAACATTAATTAATGTTTATCGGTTCTATAATTTTATTTTCGTGTTCAACTCTCAACTCAAATACGCTATTCACTATGTTTACGTGTCATTTATAAGAATCATCACCGCAATCATCCCATCCATCATATATCGAGTATATCCGTTAGTTTTTTTAAAGATATAATTTTTATTAGATTCATTCAACCCGTGTAATAAACGAGGTTTTTTAAAGATATAATATTTTTATTATTTACTATACAAAATTACAGTTATGTAACTCGTGTAACACACCGGGTTTTTAAAATATAACTTTTTTTTATTTTGTGGTATATAAAATTAGATTAGATTTATTCAATCCGTATAATACACATGGTTTATAAAAATATAACAAGATATAATTTTTTATTGATTGATATATAAAATTAAATGTGTTCAACCCATACAATACATGAGGTTCTTAAATGTAACTTTTTCATTATTTAATATACAAAATTAAATTTACTCAACCCGTACTGTGACAACCCGAGATTTCAAGTCTCTTCATTTACGTCTCTTCATTTATGTACCTACTGTGTGACAATTCTGTTTTGATTTAAGTGTCTTGTGTTATGTGATGTGTTACTATTTGAAAGGCTAGAGTTGTGTTGATTTTTGAATTGTTATGTTTTTGTGAATGAGCAACTTAAACTGTTTACAATGAAAACCACACATGACGAAACACTTGAGTGTTTCACCATAAGCTACCTCCACGAAACTTAGGGGTTTCGCCACAACCCAATCTCGACGAAACCTAGGGGGTTTCGCCATGCTCCTCACGACGAAACATATGTGTTTCGTCGGCCCGATCCATTCAAAGCCCAGTAAGGGACCAACACTTCTACACTCGTATATAAAGAAGTAGGATGTTTCATTCTGTAACATAACTGACATCTTGCAACCCTAGACTTCCCTAAACCTAGCGACGGCAGTTCCCTCATCTCTCATTTGAGACTCTCATTCTCTAGGCACCACCGATCTATAACACATCAAGGTTAGTGTATAAAAATTGTTGCTGAATTAATTGTTGATGACTAGGGTTCTGTTGCCATGATGTTGTATGGATTAGGGATTGTTATCAATGGTGTGAATCTGATGATTTTATATTAAGGTTGTTGTCATAATGTGAACGATTCGGTCTGAATGATAAATCGATTGGTGTTATGCATATTTGAATGGTTAAATGCCTTGCTACGTGTTGTATGATTAATTGAGGATTTGGTATGATTAAGCAATGTTTGCAACTGATCGTTTTGGCATGAATGGAACGTCAGCAATTAGGGTTTCTGTGTGTGTTTGGTTATCTGGTTGTGCCGACGAAACGTAATGCCTTTCGTCACAGGGGGAGCCGACGAAACTCATGGAGGTCACATGCTAACTCGACGAAACTTGTGTTGTTTCGTCACAAGTCCACTTGACGAAACTCGTGGAGTTTCGTAACACAGGGTTTCGTCAAGTGCATCTTTCGCCAAAGGCTTCACATGAACAGTAGATTATGATAAGTACACTACTTGCATGTATAATAAAGAACGATTGGATTAATGGAACCTTGTTACTGCCTGTTAATAATGGCTACTTACATGATGTTAGGAATGGTACATTTGACTGATAGCTACTGTTACGAAACATACCTGTGAGTGACGGATTTGTATGATGACTAACCGTTATGTGTTATTCGGTAAATGTTACATGTATGCACACTATGATTACGAATTATGTGTAAATCTTGTGAATGTGAAACTGATTTTATACACATGAATACCATAGGATGTGACTATTTAAGTGTGAACAAGTAATTACTCATACCGTGAAAACCAAGGTGAGTTCACTGCTCTTTTTCCAAGCATGCGTCCCAGGGAGGGAAATCTGGTAAACGTTCCGGGGAGGAATGCTAGGTTATGGGGATGTTTGTTAATACTCGGATATCAATCACCTAAGTCACATCTACCGATCGTTGCCGGGGAGGCAACGAGATATTAGTTAATAGCGCTATTTAGGTTTGGCAACCTCACACCGTACCAGGGAGGTCGGGAGTGAACTAATGATCCCAATCTTGACCATTGCTTTGATAGAGGCAATGGGGGTTGGGCAAAACAACTTTAAGCCATCAGCGGTAAACGATTTATTACAACATCAAATCATTGAATCGTCTTATATTTATATATGGTAACTAAAACGTGTAACAAACTTTGAACTCACCAGCGTCGTCTGACACACTTGTCTGCATGCTTGCAGGTCATTAGATTTCTAATTATGGACTTGCTATCTGGGAGTGCTAGAGTGGTCATGGATCGAGACTCTTGGATATTTGATACATTGGTTTTGAACACTTATTTAGAAACAGTTGTTTAACAATTTACTATATGCTTCCGCTGAATGTTTTCTTTGGTTTAAACTTATGACTTGGCTTTATCTTATGCAATGAATCGGATGTTTTATTAAATATTTATTATTGGTTCAATGTGATTGGTGGCTTGGATCCTGGTATGTCACATGTCCCGCGGTGATTCCGCATGTGGTATTTTTGGGGGTGTGATAGTTTGGTATCAGAGCCACTGGTTATAGTGAACTAGGTTTTAAAACGTTTTTATAAAACCAGACTATAACCGAACAACTTCGAAAATCGACCATGACACTCAGCTCCATATTGCAAGGTTCGTCTTCTGTTTACTTTATGCATTACTTGTTTAGTAGTCACACATACTCACAGCTTGCATGAAACGATATATTAGATACTATGGTGATTTGACAGTGTGACACCACTCTTCAACTCTTGTGATTCGTAATCCTATAATACCTTCTGTTTTGCTACTTGAATGCGGGAGAAACTTTTAGCGCAAGTTAAGAGGCACTGAGATGAGCGTGCAAATTGCCTTATTATTATGGGTGCACACATAATAATAGCGTGAGGTGCATGTAAGTCCCAGCGAGGCTTAACGAGTGTGAGAAGGGTTCTGCCCTATTGTGTGTAAACTTGGTAGTTTGTAGATTTCAACGTGATACTTGATTCTTACCTCATCTCGACTCTTAAATTTGTTCCCTCTCCTTATATAGAATTATGAGTGGACGAGGACATGGACGTGGTCACATCGCGATGACCCAAGCTGAGCTGACAAACCTAATTAACACACGTGTGGCAAAGGCTTTGGCAGCCTACCAAGCTGGTACGATATGTGTCAATTACCTTTTGTTCTTGTGTCGCGTACACAACTCTTACCCCTGTAATGTGTTTTCTTTCATCCATTAGGTCAGCAAGCGTAAAACCAAAACAATCCACCAGCTTGTATGCTCAAGATGTTCATGGATTGTAAACCACAGACCTTCAGTGGGACTGAAGGGGCTGTAGGACTCCTGCGATGGCTTGAGAAGGAAGAATCAGTATTTGCTATGTGTAACTGTCCTGCTGGGGACAGAGTGAAGTATGCTACGGGCACACTCGAGGATGGTGTCCTGACATGGTGGAATACCCAGGTTTAGATGTTGGGCATCGAGGAGGCAAATGCCACTACTTGGGACGACTTTAAGGAATTGATAAGGGAGGAGATTTGTCCTCGTGATGAGATTCAGAAACTGGAGAATGAGTATTACGATCTTAAGATGGTGGGATCCGAGATTGAAGCATACGTGAAGCGGTCTCATGAGTTGGCTATCATGTGTCCGAACTTGTCCCGACCTACGCATCGGAGGATAGAACTGTTCATCAAGGGATTAGCTCCACGGGTGAAGGGTCTGGTTACTGCAGCAAACCTTAACAACTTACCTCAGATTGTCCGTTTGGCACACAAGATCACCGATCAGGAGGTGGAGAGTGGTTCGCTACCACCGCGTGTTTCTGCCACTACTACAACTGCTACAACCACAGTTACTATGTCTACTAGTGATAACAAGCGCAAGTGGAACGATACTAATAAAGCAACCAGTGCGAGTCAATCTCAGAAAAGGCCTGACAACAGCAACAACCGCAGTTTCAGTCAGTCGTCCTCAGTTAACCAAGGCCAGGGCAGCAATCAGAATCAAGGCTCCTACGCTGGTAAGAAGCCAAAGTGTAACAAGTGTGGTTATCACCATCATGGATAGTGTGTCCGGGTTTGCCGTAGATGCGACAAGTTGGGCCATGAGGCAAAAGACTGTAGAGCCCCGTACCCAAAACAGCAAAATCAACAGCAACAACATCAGCAAAGGCAGCAACCCCATCAGAATCAGGGCTTTAAGAAGGGGTGTTTCCAGTGTGGGGACGAGGGCCACATCAAGCGAGATTGCCCTCAGCTGAATCAGAATGCCAACGACAACAATCGCCAGAACAACAACAATGCTGGGAACAATAATAACGGCAACAATGGGGGCAACGGAGCTCGTGGAAGGGTATTTACTATTGGAGCTGGTGATGCTAGAAACGACGACAATGTCGTGACTGGTACGTTTTCTGTGAACAATCTTATTGCTTCTGTGTTATTTGATTCCGGTGCCGATTGGAGTTATGTGTCCCTAGAGTTTAGTCAGCGATTAGGGTTAACTCCAACGCCTTTAGAAGTTAAGCATGTGGTAGAGTTAGCCGATGGCAAAACGATTGAAGCCTCGCATGTCCTTTTTGGGTGTAAGTTAGATCTTGTAGGACAAGTGTTTGATATTGAACTCCTTCCTGTTACCCTCGGTAGTTTCGATAAAGTGGTTGGTATGGATTGGCTGTCTAAACACCAAGCTGAGATTCTGTGTAAAGAGAAGATTGTATGTATTCCTCTCCCTGGTGGAGAGTCATTATCGGTTCAGGGGCATCGCAGTGGTGCGATGGTTGGTATCATCTCAGCTATGCAATCGCAGAAATGTCTACGAAAGGGGTATCCCGCTATTCTAGCGCTTGTTACTAATACCCCGTCAGGAGAAAGAAAGACTGAGGATCTGCCAGTTGTACGCGAATTTGCCAATGTATTCCCTGAGGAACTTCCTGGTTTACCTCCTCACCGCCAAGTGGAATTTCAGATTGATCTTGTGCCAGGAGCGGCCCCAATTGCTCGTGCTCCTTATCATTTAGCTCCTGGAGAGTTGCAGGAGTTGTCTAATCAACTGCAAGAGTTATTGGACAGAGGCTTTATTCGACCCAGTTCTTCGCCTTGGGGAGCCCCAGTTTTATTTGTAAAGAAGAAAGACGGGTCCTTTCGCATGTGTATTGATTATCGGGAACTTAACAAGGTGACTATCATGAACCGTTATCCATTGCCACGCATCGACGACCTGTTTGATCAGTTGCAAGGGTCAAGTTTTTATTCGAAGATCGACTTAAGATCGGGCTATCATCAGATGAGAGTCCGAGAGGAGGATGTTCCTAAAACGGCTTTTCGGACGCGTTTTGGGCACTATGAGTTTCTAGTTATGCCGTTTGGGTTGATGAACGCGCCAGCGGTTTTCATGGATCTCATGAACCGTGTATGCAAACCATATCTCGAGGACTTCGTCATTGTGTTTATTGACGATATTCTGATCTATTCAAAGAGCAAGGAAGATCATGAACGACACCTGCTTCTTATTTTGGAACTTCTGAGGAAGGAGCAGCTTTACGCGAAATTCTCTAAGTGTGACTTCTGGATTCGAGAGGTACAGTTCCTTGGACACATTGTGAATGAATCTGGGATACATGTGGATCCTGCAAAGATTGATGCTGTTAAAAATTGGGCTTCACCATAGACTCCTTCAGAGGTGCGACAATTTCTCGGTCTCGCTGGGTATTATCGGAGATTTATTAAAGACTTCTCGAATATTGCTCAACCTCTTACTTCATTGACTCCGAAAGGCGTTGTATACTCGTGGGGAACGAAACAGGAGGAAGCTTTTCAGCTACTGAAACAAAAACTCTGCAGTGCACCGATCTTGTCTCTACCTGAGGGTACAGAAAACTTTGTAGTATACTGTGATGCTTCCATACAGGGTCTGGGTTGCGTACTGATGCAACACAACAATGTGATAACTTACGCCTCTCGACAGTTGAAGGTTCACGAGAGGAATTATACGACACACGATTTGGAGTTGGGAGCTGTTGTTTTTGCGCTCAATATCTGGAGGCATTACCTGTACGGTACTAAATGCACTATTTATACCGACCACAGGAGCCTTCAGCATATTTTCGACCAGAAGGATTTGAATATGCGACAGCGTCGCTGGGTAGAGCTTTTAAACGATTATGATTGCGCAATCAAGTATCATCCGGGTAAGGCCAACGTTGTAGCTGATGCTCTCAGTCGAAAGGAATCAAAACCCAAACGTGTCCGCGCCTTGCAGCTTACCATTTAGTCTAACCTCCCTGACCAGATTCGTTCGGCTCAGACCGAAGCGTTAAAGGAGGAAAACTATGAAGCTGAGTATTTACGGGGCATAGAGAAACGACTCGAGAAGAGATCAGATGGCATTTACTATTTTATGGAGCGGATATGGATTCCGTTGTTTGGTAACCTTAGATAACTTGTGATGGATGAAGCGCACAAGTCTCGATACTCTGTTCACACAGGTTCGGATAAGATGTATTAGGACCTCAAAGTCATGTATTGGTGGCCGAAGATGAAAGCTCACATCGCGACTTATGTGAGTAAATGTTTGACCTACTCAAAAGTTAAAGTGGAATATCAGAAGCCGTCAGGATTGCTGCAACAACCAGAAATACCCATGTGGAAGTGGGAGCAAATTGCAATGGATTTTGTCACTGGACTACCGAGAACTCAAAACGGGAACGACAAAATTTGGGTGATTGTTGATCGTCTCACGAAGTCAGCGCACTTTCTGGCAATCAAGGAAACGGATAAGTTCTCGCAGCTAGCTGCCGTCTATCTTAAGGAAGTGGTTTCTAGGCATGGGGTGCCAACATCTATTATCTCTGACCGTGACCCGCATTTCATCTTGGATTTGTGGCAGTCGATGCACAAATCGTTTGGCTCACAACTCAGCATGAGTACTGCTTATCACCCACAGACGGATGGCCAAAGTGAACGAACCATCCATACACTAGAAGACATGCTGCGGGCCTGCGTTATTGATTTTGGCAAGGGTTGGGAGAAACACTTTGCTTTGGTAGAGTTTTCTTATAACAATAGCTACCACACCAGCATTCAGGCAGCTCCATTCGAAGCATTGTACAGACGAAAGTGACGTTCACCTCTCTGTTGGGCTGAGGTGGGTGACAGCCAGGTCACAGGCCCTGAACTCGTGTTGGAAACTTCAGAAAAGATTGTTCAGATCAGGAACCATATGGCAGCAACGCGTGACCGTCAGAAAAGCTACACTGATAAGCATAGGAAACCTTTGGAATTCGAAGTTAATGATCGTGTTATGTTGAAGGTCTCACCCTGGAAGGGTGTGGTGCGTTTTGGGAAACGCGGCAAGCTAAACCCTCGTTATGTAGGACCATTCAAGATTCTGGAGCGGATTGGTAAAGTGGCCTACAAGTTGGAGTTACCTGCTGAGTTAGGAAACGTCCATGATGTGTTCCATGTGTCACAATTAAAGAAGTGTTTGTCTGATGAAACACTGGTGGTACCGTTTCAAGAGCTGAAGATTGACGACAAGTTGTAGTTTGTCGAAGAACCAGTAGATATTATGGACCGGGAGGTCAAGGTCCATAAGCACAGCCGTATTACGATTGTGAGAGTTCGTTGGAACTCAAGACGTGGACCGGAGTTCACGTGGGAACGTGAGGATCAGATGAAGCTTAAGTACCCACATTTATTCCCAGAGGACAAGTCTAAGACTGGCAAACCTAAGTCTGGAACAACTAGTGAATTTCGGGACGAAATTCCCATTCAAGTAGGGGATGATGTGGCACCCGCGGAAAATACACCGTCATCCTGACTGGACGCCGTGCATTTGTGGATTGCTTATCAAATTTTGGGACGAAATTTCTTTCAAGTTGGGGATGATGTGACAACCCGAGATTTCAAGTCTCTTCATTTATGTCTCTTCAATTATGTACCTACTGTGTGACAATTCTGTTTTGATTTAAGTGTCTTGTGTTATGTGATGTGTTACTATTTGAAAGGCTAGAGTTGTGTTGATTTTTGAATTGTTATGTTTTTGTGAATGAGCAACTTAAACTGTTTACAATGAAAACCACACATGACGAAACACTTGAGTGTTTCGCCATAAGCTACCTCCACGAAACTTAGGGGTTTCGCCACAACTCAATCTCGACGAAACCTAGGGGGTTTCGCCATGCTCCTCACGACGAAACATATGTGTTTTGTCGGCCCGATCCATTCAAAGCCCAGTAAGGCCCCAACACTTCTACACTCGTATATAAAGAAGTAGGATGTTTGATTCTGTAACGTAACTGACATCTTGCAACCCTAGACTTCCCTAAACCTAGCGACGACAATTCGTAATCCTATAATACCTTCTGTTTTGCTACTTGAATGCGGGGGAAACTTTTAGCGCAAGTTAAGAGGCACTGAGATGAGCGTGCAAATTGCCTTATTCTTATGGGTGCACACATAATAATAGCGTGAGGTGCATGTAAGTCCCAACGAGGCTTAACAAGTGTGATAAGGGTTCTGCCCTATTGTGTGTAAACTTGGTAGTTTGTAGATTTCAACGTGATACTTGATTCTTACCTCATCTCGACTCTTAAATTTGTTCCCTCTCCTTATATAGAATCATGAGTGGACGAGGACATGGACGTGGTCACATCGCGATGACCCAAGCTGAGCCTACAAACCTAATTAACACACGTGTGGTAGAGGCTTTGGCAGCCTACCAAGCTGGTACGATATGTGCAAATTACCTTTTGTTCTTGTGTCACGTACACAACTCTTACCCCTGTAATGTGTTTTCTTTCGTCCATTAGGTTAGCAAGCGTAAAACCAAAACAATCCACCTGCTTGTACGTTCAAGATGTTCATGGGTTGTAAACCACAGACCTTCAGTGGGACTGAAGGGGCTGTAGGACTCCAGCAATGGTTTGAGAAGGCAGAATCAGTATTTGCTATGTGTAACTGTCCTGCTGGGGACAAAGTGAAGTATGCTACGGACAAACTCGAAGATGGTGCCCTGACATGGTGGAATGCCCAGGTTCAGATGTTGGGGATCGAGGAGGCAAATGCCACTACTTGGGACGATTTTAAGGAATTGATAAGGGGGGAGTATTGTCCTCGTGATGAGATTCAGAAACTGGAGAATGAGTATTACGATCTTAAGATAGTGAGATCCGAGATTGAAGCATACATGAAGCGGTCTCATGAGTTGGCTATCATGTGTCCGAACTTGTCCCGACCTCCGCATCGGAGGATAGAACTGTTCATCAAGGGATTAGCTCCACGGGTGAAGGGTCCGGTTACTGCAGCTAACCTTAACAACTTACCTCAGATTGTCCGTTTGGCACACAAGATCACCGATCAGGAGGTGGAGAGTGGTTCGCTACCACCGTGTGTTTCTGCCACTACTACTGCTGCTACAACCACAATTACTACGCTTTCTAGTGATAACAAGCGCAAGTGGAATGATACTGATAAAGCAACCAGTGCGAGTCAATCTCAGAAAAGGCCTGACAACAGCAACAACCGCAGTTTCAGTCAGTCGTCCTCAGTTAACCAAGGCCAGGGCAGCAATCAGAATCAAGGCTCCTACGCTGGTAAGAAGCCAAAGTGTAACAAGTGTGGTTATCATCATCATGGATAGTGTCTCCGGGTTTGCCGTAGATGCGACAAGTTGGGCCATGAGGCAAAAGACTGTAGAGCCCCATACCCAAAGCAGCAAAATCAGCTGCAACAACATCAGCAAAGGCAGCAACCCCATCAGATTCAGGGCTTTAAGAATGGGTGTTTCCAGTGTGGGGACGAGGGCCACATCAAGCGAGATTGCCCTCAGCTAAATCAGAATGCCAACGACAACAACCGGCAGAACAACAACAATGCTGGGAACAATAATAACGGCAACAATGGGGGCAACAAAGCTCGTACTATTGGAGCTGGTGATGCTAGGAACGATGACAATGTTGTGACTGGTACGTTTTCTGTGAACAATCTTATTGCTTCTGTGTTATTTGATTCCGGTGCCGATTGGAGTTATGTGTCCCTAGAGTTTAGTCAGCGATTAGGGTTAATTCCAACGCCTTTAGAAGTTAAGCATGTGGTAGAGTTAGCCGATGGCAAAACGATTGAAGCCTCACATGTCCTTTTTGGGTGTAAGTTAGATCTTGTAGGACAAGTGTTTGATATTGAACTCCTTTCTGTTACCCTCGGTAGTTTCGATATAGTGGTTGGCATGGATTAGCTGTCTAAACACCAAGCTGAGATTTTGTGTAAAGAGAAGATTGTACGTATTCCTCTCCCTGGTGGGAATTTATAGCGACACATAAACGTAATATACGATTAAACAAAATGTATAAAGTTGTGATGAATCAGCTACCCATTTCGAATTTATAGCGACACATAAACGTATATACATTAAAAAAGAAAAAAATAAAAGCCTAGGGATCGAAAAGTAGAGTAACTTGAATATATATCGTATAATGATATATAATAATATATTGTAATTTTAGTCGACTAATCTTTCATATAAGTCGGTGGGAAACCCCACTGACTTTGTCTTTTAAGATATATACAATAGGAAAAGAAAGTTATAGTAAAGATTATATATCAATCGCAATACTTGTTATAAATATAGTTGGAAATATGATAAGTTTATATAAAAACAATACAAATGAAAATTTGTGAATGATAAAAGTTGAATAAGAATACATAGATGTTAGTAATCTATACAATAATATATAACTACATATTTATGTATGTTATTTGTACTTTTTAAAAACTAAAATCTTAGAAAAATAGAAATCGTAATCCACTTCGTCATGAGTCTTTGATGCCCCGTACATACTATATACAAGTTGGTGTAAACGACCTCGCATAAAGGCAATGAGTTTGCCATACCATCAAATATACAATTTTATACGCAAATATTTTATAACAAACTAGGTATATGAATTGGGCTATGTTTGGATTGACGTGTTTAATCACATAGTTCATTATATGTGAATATTTTATAACAAACTAGGTATATAATTTGGGCCATGTTTGAGTTGACGTGTTTAAATACACAATTCATGTTCTGGTTTACATATTTAACCCGTTTAATTAAGCAACTTGATTTGTCAACATATTTAACTAAATAATTCGACCTATTAACATATTTACATCTCGTTTTATCCATTTATTACAATCCAACGACCTTATCAACAATTTTACAACTTGATTACTGGTCGTCAATTTATCAAACTGTTTGGCACGTTTGAATAAATGGGTTAAAGAAGTTGTGTTCGAGTTACATAATTTTAAGTACATTAAGGTTGATGTTTTTGAAATAAATAAAAATATTGATGATGTTCGGGTTGAACAATTTAACCCACTATCCTAGGGCCGTTCAAATCGCTCGTCGCTCACTCGACGCTCGTTCGGAAATTGCTCGGAAAATGCTCGTTCGATTTGACGCTCGGTTGTAAACGAGCCGCTCTGCTCGGTTCGATTTGTAAACGAGCCAAGCATGAGCAAAGGTCCGCTCGGCTTGGTTCGGCTCGAATTATTATTTTAATAGTATATATATACATATACACATACATCTATAAACATGTATATACACAAATATAAATTATACATATATATACACACATACACCTATATATATACACACACTTACACGTACATATGTACTTAAATATAAATTAAATTTATAGTTTTATATGTACCAATCTATTAGGTTTTGGTCAACTATATACAAATTTACAACTATATCTATACGTACTAGACCAATCACAAAAAAAAAAAAAATCAAAACTAAAAGTTAGACCCTAAACCGATAGACGACAGTCTGTTCATCGCCTCAAGGTTTCATGTTGTTACCCTAAGTTGATAGTCTCCTGCCCTCAACATAATTGTTCGTGCAATATGATCATCGCCTCGTCAGCAACAACATTGTTATTTATAAGAAAAATATTATGCCATGAAATGTGCATGTTTTTAAAGACATAAAAACTTGAGACCCAACATTGTCACTATCTCTCTCAGCAAATTTAAATTGTGCGGCACGGTTGTCCAAATCGCTCGAACTTCGCTCGACGCTCGCTCGGAATTTTTACTGCTCGAAAAATGCTCACTTGATTTGATGCTCGTGTTTAAATGAGTCGATCCGCTCGGTTCGGTTTGAAAACGAGCCAAGCACGAGCAAAGGTCCGCTCGGTTCGGCTCGGCTCGTGAACAGCCCTACACTATCCCGACACAATTGATAATCCTTGTTAAAAATAGTGGTCAAAAGTATAAATTAAAACAATGTAGGGTGTAATATGACATTATTTGATAGTATAGTAGCCAGAAATAACCTTTTGAAAAGATTTCAAATTTTGTGATGACCAAGTCAGAGAATCCACGCCTCTAGAAGTGCCACGTGTTATGTTGCGATCTACTGCCAAAGACGTGACGCCCTCACATGATTATTTTCCTTCAATTTGTGCTTTTGGCTTTTCCTTTTTATTTTAAGAACAATTAACTCATAATTTTTTAATCAATTTCTAGATTAAAGAAAATACTTTTCGGAAGTGCTTTTGGCTTTTCCTTTTTATTTTGAGTAAAATGCAATTTGCGTCCCTGTGGTATGTCTCAAACATCAACTTGAGCCCCTAAAAACAATTTTTTGCATTTTGAGCCCCTGTGGTATTAATTTCATAACAGTATGAGTCCCTGCCGTCAGTCTTCCGTCAGTTTGACCGTTTGCCAGTTGTGAAAAGTCCATAATACCCCCCACCCTTTAATATCTACACTTAAAGCATAACTTGTTAATTAATTGCACCAGTTTCATTATCATCATCAACAGTCGCTCCCAACTCCCAATATCATCATCATCAACAACTCTCCTCTCCCAACTCCCAAGATCATCATCATCATCTTCATCGAAGAGATCAACTTCATCTTCATCGAACAGATCAGGTCATCTTCATCGAACATATCATATTCATCTTCATCGAACAGATCAGGTTCATCTTCATCCTCATATTGGTCATTCGATGTGTTTATGTGTTTATATTGTGAAAAAACAGAGGGTTGATTCTGGGTTTGATTTTGGGTTGATTTTGGGTTACATTCGATGAAAAACAGAGGGTGAAAAACATATTTTGGGTTTGATTTTGGGTTGATTATGGGTTGATTCTGGGTTTGATTTTGAATGTGTTTATATTTGTGAAAAACAAAGGGTGAAAAACAGATTTCGGGTTTGATTTTGGGTTGATTCTGGGTTTGATTTTGGGTTGATTCTGGGTTTGATTTTGGGTTTGATTCTGGGTGAAAAACAGAGGGTTGATTTTCGGTGAAAAACAGAGGCTGAAAAACAGAGGATTGAATGTGTTCCTCGTTTTGATTTTTGGTTTTTGTTTGATTCGATGATAACAGTTATTTGGGTATTTTGGTTTTGATTTGAATGTGTTATTTGGGGTTAGGGTTTAGGGTTGAATGGATTTTTGGTTTGATTCTTGTGGGTTTAGGGTATCAACTGAGAGTATATTGTTCAAAAATCAAAATGCATCAAAACAGAGGTTTGCAATGTGTTTTGGTTTTGATTCTTGTGTGTTCATCATATTGATTTTTGGTTTGATTCGAATGTGTTCCTCATTTGAATGTGTTTTGTTGTATTAAGAACTGTTGTATTAAGAACTGATCGGATCAGATTCGAATGTGTTTAGGGTTTGAATGTGTTTTGTTGTACAGAATGGCTGCGGATGTAAAGATACGCAAAACACCAACTACGAAGGCGAGAACACTTGACAACCTCCTAGAATATGCGGTGCACATAAGGAAGTGATTGATATGAATGAATATAACCCCAGTGGAGCTCTTCGATTTTCCTTCAAATTCCAAAGCTCGCTAATTACATATCTACCACTGGGGTTATATTCATTCATATGAATGAATATAACCCAAGTGGCAGATATGTAATTAGATACACTGGGGTTATATTCATTCATATCTGGATCAGTTTCCCGAAGTGCACCCGTCAGTAAAAATCCACAATTGCTTGTGGTCGTATGACGTTTTGTCTCTGTATTGTATGTTACGGTCTTTTGTTATCGAGTCTGTAAGTTCCGTCAACTCTACGAAGTTGGTATGACGTTTTGTCTCTGTATTGTATGTATAAAAAGTTTACATTTAATATACAATTTAGGCTTTAATAATTTGTTATATATAGTATAAATTTAATTATTAGATTTCTTAACAAAAAACCAAGAAAAGAATTTAGGGGCTCAGGTTGATATTTCACTCATACCATAGGGACGCAAAGTGTTATTAATATATGCAAAAAGACGGTCTTACCCCTGCCTCTAACAGTCAACCTGACGGCAGGGACTCAAAGTGTTATGAAATGAATACCACAGGGGCTCAGAATGCAAAAAATTGTTTTTAGGGGCTCAAGTTGATGTTTGGGACATACCACAGGGACGCAAATTGCATTTTACTCTTTTATTTTAAGAAGAACAATTAACTCATAATTTAGTACGATGTCTCCTCTTTCCAAAACTTCTCGTACGTAGTGGAATTTTCTGAAAATATGTTTCGTGTTGTGATGCGACCTTGGTTTTTTTCCCTGAGCAATTGCACCTGTATTGTCGCAAAATATCTCGATAGGCTTTTGTATGTTTGGTATAACTCCGAGATCAGAAATAAACTTTTTCATCCAAACAACCTCCTTAGCAGCTTCTGAAGCCGCGATATATTCCGATTTTGTGGTCGACTGGACCACCATGCTTTGCTTAGAACTCTTCCAAGTTATAGCACTACCATTTAAAGTAAAAACATAGTCTGTCTAAGATCGTGAATAGTCACGCTCCGTTTGGAAGCTTGCGTCAGTGTAACACTTAACTTTCATCTTTTCTTTCAAACCGCCAAACATCAGAAAGATATCCTTATTTCTAGACTAGAGAAAATACTTAAATTATAAATCTCGTTTATAACTTTTATTAGAACTTGTGAGTTGTTGATATAAATTTAAATATTTATAATAAATAAATAATGAGGTTAACTAAAGTTTTTTGAAACAATCTGATGATTAATTTTAGTTTAAAAAAAAACTTGATATAAGTAACAATTATTTAATTTCAAAAAAAACTTTGTTATAAGTAACAATTATTTAATTAAAAAAAAAACTTTGTTATAAGTAACAATTATTTTATAATAACACTAAGTTTAGATTAAAAATTTCAAAATGCGAAAGAAAATATGAGATTGCTATATAAGGCTGCAGAAGAAAATATGAGATTGATATCTAGGGTGAGATGGGTGTTCACCTAAAGGAGAGTGGTAAACTCCTACCACAACCAATCAAAACATGTTATGTCAACTTCTCACTTCACTTCTCATTTTACACTTAATCACAAGGGATGGTTCCTTCAAATAATTTTTCCTTAAAAATAAAAAAAAAACAAAAGAAAAAATTGTGATTGGTTGAAAGAAAGTGAGGCCTACCATTACCCCCTCTCTCCTCTTCCCGCATGCGGTAACAAGTTACCGAATTTTGAGTTCACCGCATGGACTTGGAGTGTTGGCGGCGGATCAAACTTGTGGCAACTCCACTCCCCGCTTACCACCACCCATGCACCCCGTTCACCCTAAGGCTAGGTGGTATGGAATGACATTGCGTCAAATCAGCGTCACGTAAACGTCAAGGCTACATTGCCTCTTTCTAATAACACTAAAGTAAGACCGTGGGGTATGGTGAGGCTTGGGTTGGGGCGTGGGTTGGGCATTGGTTGACACGTGGAATGGGTGGCAGACATTGGCTAAACCCACATTCAACACGGTATGGTGGAGCGGGGGTTTGGGGCGTGGGTTTGGTGGGCTTCGCTGGGCTGACCCGCTGGGCTATTTCAATATTATTTAAAACAACAAATTTATTTTTTTTAATATTTTTAAATAAAGAAAATTACAAAAAAAAAAAAATTCCTAACTTTTATATTTGTTTTTTTATCTCTTCTCTCAACGCCAAAAGGACGGTTGTAAGGATGTATGGTTATTTGGAACCCATACGGGTTGCTCGGGTCAAAAGGACGGTTGTAAGGATGCATTTTTTCGTTTTGTAGAAGGAGAATTGAAGATGTATAAAAGATGTGGTTGAATGTGGTAAAAAATGAAAGGAAAATGTGAGTTTTATAGTGAAAAAATAGAAGAAAAAATTATTATTTTTTTAATATAGCCGTTGGCCAACGGCTAGCCCAACGGATCTTTTCTTTTGGCCATACACAGCCCGCCATGTCAGCTAGTTTCCCCCGCCCCACGCCCGGCTTGAAAGCCAAGCCCCAAGGGCCACGCTCCAACCCAAGCCCACCCGGGATGGTGGCTTGAGCGTTTTCATCCAACCCACGCCCCCTAATGGGATAAAGTCCTTTGTTAACAAGGAATGGGGAAAAAAAACTGATTACCACCTTCTCTCTGTTGTTCCTCGTTAATGAGGTGGCGACATGGGGAATGGCGTCCAAGCAATGGGGAAGGGGGCGTTATTGGGCTGAGGTGGAGGCCGTCTTGATTTAATATGTGTTTTTGGCTTTTAGTTTTCTAGACTCCAATTTAAAGCAATTTTTGTTTATACGTTATTTATCTTATTAATAGGTTAATTAATGACTATTTGGTTTAAACAGAGTGGTCGCTAGCAAACCATCTTATTAATAGGTTAATTAATGACTATTTGGTTTAAACAGAGTGGTCGCTAGCAAACCATAAATGTGTTATTTAAATTGTCAATCGTAATGATCAAATGTTAATACATAAGTGACCGATAGTGATGGTTGTGAATTTTAATTTGTGACGATGATGATCGTATTGTATGGTGGACATTAGGGATGAGCATGGTACCTGTTTGGTACTGAAAAACGGGAAAAGTGAATACCAGTACCGAATATACCGGTTCGGTACCGGTATTTACCGGTGTTTTACCTGTAAATAACGATACCGGTAGTACCGGTACCGAAAAACGGGGAAAGTGGGTACTGGTACCGAATATACGCGGTATCAAATGCTCATCCCTAGTGGACGTGTTGTCACACTCGATAGATTAGTCAAACAGACCAACCAAATAATGTAAAGCACTGACGTCTTTATTGTGTTACTTATTTCACTAACATACAAGTTACTTGATATTCCTGACTAGACGACGATTAATTCCTGATTCATCTTGATTAATCGCCGATTCATCACAATTAATCCCAAAATAAATTATGATTAATCTCCGATAAAAATTCTGATTAATCGCTAGTCCCTACCCCAACGCCCGATCAACAACTAGAGATTGCTTCAACACTATACTACCTAAAAAGTTGTTTTGCTATAAGTGATTTAGTACAATCCGATGAGTATTTACAAGTATCCAACAATAAATACTTATGGTAACTTTAAAATCAGATTTTATTATTTTGATATAAGGTAGTGTTTGATATATTCAGATGAGTATTTACATGCCACCCTCCACCATCAACACAAGATAATGATTCATTCCAATCCTACGTAATAACCAAACAAGACCATGGAATGGAATGGTCCATTTCATTCATTTGTATATTTCATTAGCTCTTCAATAATTCAACATATTCATCAATAATTTTATGTATTTGCATTTTTCTTAAAAAAATTATGTTTTTTAACGGTTAAACTTGTATAGTGTGTGGTTGAACTTGAATCCATGATCTTCTACTACCCTAAACTCTATCTAACTCATCAACATCAATAAGTTATTCTCAAATGAATTTCAGAAATTTTATGTTTTTTTTTTAATATTTTAGTTCTTAAAGTTTTACTTAATTTTATTTTGATCTATATTAATAAACATTTATTATATTATTATCTGAAACTTTGTTTTATTGAATGAGACTTTCGGCCTCTTAAAGTGGTTAAATGTTCTCATAGACATCACATGCGATTTTTTTTATATTGACGCCTCATCTAATATTTATTTTAATAACAACAACAATAATAATAATAATAACCGACTAGATGATAAGCCTAGATATAGCTTATCAAATTCTCGTTCTAATATACATCTTTAAATATATTTACACCTAACACATAACCTTATTTATCTGGTTTACCTAATCATAAATTAGTATTGAAAGTTGGTGCTCCGGTAATATTACTCCGAAACATTGATCAGGCAAATGGATTGTGTAACGACACACGTTTACAAGTCACGAAACTCGAAAATGTTGTGATTGAAGCAAAAGTTATCACAGAAACTAATATAAGTCATCATACTTTGATTTCAAGATTGAATATGACAACTTCTGATAAAAGAATACCAGTGAAGATTGCTCGAAGACAGTTCCTACTTTCACTATGCTTTGCAATGACAATAAATAAAAGTCATAGACAATTGCTTGAACGTGTTGGTTTGTATCTTCCACGTCCTGTTTTCAGTCATGGCCAACTGTATGTTGCTGTATCTAGGGTAAAATATAGGAAGGGCTTGAAGATTTTGATTTGTGATAAGGCAAAATAAGTTTGTACAACCACTACTAATGTGTTTTACAAAGAAGTTCTACAAAAATATAAGAAGCATTATAATGCTTTATAAAATTATGATACTTATGATATTAGTACGGATGCTTTGAATTTATTATGTGTAGTGTTTTTATTAAATGTTATATTAGTGTATCATGTGGATTATTGTAAATGACTATTTATGAATGTATGAATACTCTTGCAATTCGTAAAGAACAATGTGTAGTAATTTGTGTTTTTAATAAATTTTTATATGTAAAATCTCTAAAGACTACCCGTGTTTTTACACGGGTTTTACTTCTACCTTATTGTATAAAGCACATAAAATACAAATATAACTAAAGAACCTTCTAGGCTACTCATGCTTAATATAAGCTGCCATCTATTTTGAATGCTAACATAATAAAGTGGTGGATTTTTTAATTAAGTGGTTGAAGGTTCAAATCTTATAAAGAACATGTATTATGATTTTAGACGTTCGAAAAACCTAAATTAAAGGAAAACCCGAGAGGCCTTTGATAAATTCATATGTGTAAATTGTTGTTGGTGATTGTTACACTACACCCATAAATAGTCAAAACTTGCAATCAAATACAATTTAAATATAAGGAGATGTGCTCACTTTAGAATAGATTAAAAATATGTCTTTTCTTCGGTAAAATATCTGAGAAATATGGGTCATTAGGTTAGGATAAATGGTGTAAATTATACGTTATCAATATGTAATCATTGTGTACCTTTTGGTGGGTTTCTAGCTTCTTGCTAGATCGCGTTACTATATGAATAAGATTCACTCGTCGTTCAATAAAGTACAAATAAAAAAACAAATAATAAAACATTTTCTTTTATAATATGAATTTCCTTACAAAGTGTTTATCTATCTCGTTGTGTAGAATCACACTGTCTTAGTCGACCAATCTTCCATATAAGCACATATGGTCTAGTCATTAACTCGTTGATGTCTTCTATTTGAAATCTATCACCTTATTTCTCTAACTTGACACCTAAAACACATATATGTTACTAATGGAACTTAGTAAAACACGTGATTATTAATTTAAAATATAATAACTAAATCAAAGGCATGTGTGTCTATTTTATTTTGACTTGGCATCTATTTTGTTTTGACAAGTTAACCTTAATTCAATAGAACACTACTCTTACGTCTTTGATCGAGTAAATAAGTGCATCCTTTACTTGGACGAAACATTTAACCGGTATATGGATTATTGACAAAGTATAAGGTGTTTGACTTTATCCTCTACTTGGAGTAACATGTGTAATTCCACCAAGAGTTAACTGCCATTTTCGTCCCTGTGTTTTGGTCACTTTGGCCATTTTAGTCCATTTTTAAAAAATGCGCCATTTTCGTCCCCCACGTTCTGAAAAGGTGCCATTTCAGTCCAAAAATCATAACCCAGTTAAGTCAGTTAGTAAATAAGGACTGATTGTGTAAATTTGTAACATAAAAGACCATTTAAGTAAATATTAAACACCACCACCACTAGCCCTGCCACCACCACCACTCCGCTGCCACCACCACCGCCACCACAGCCCGGCCACCACCACCACTCCGCTGCCACCACCACCACCACCGCCACCACAGCCCTGCCACCACCACCACTCCGCTGCCACCACCACCACCGCCACCACAGCCCTGCCACCACCACCACAGCCCTGCCACCACAGCCCTGCCACCACCACCACAGCCCTGCCACCACCGCCACCACAGCCGGTTCATCATCATATCAGACGAGAGAGGGAGAAAGTCGGAGAGAGAGAGAGATATAACGAGGCGGGAGAGAGAACCGGCGACGTTGGGGCTGCCTTCCCCAGATGATGACGATGATGACGTTGATGGTGGTGGTTCCGGCGGCGGCGGTGGTGACCATGCTACTGTTCATCGTCTTCCCCAAAACGGTCAACAGAAGTCAAACGGCCTAATTCTCGATCAATACCGGATAATATTCAAATTAAACTTGCAGAAACATTGTACAAGTATAAACATACCGATTGGGTGATTAAAACCGATCCGGTATCGCGTGCAACGGTGTGGCGACAGTCTCTGGCGACGGGTATTCCGGCGAGACTTGCAGACGATGAACAGAGGGTATTTTCGAAGGGATAAAGGATTTTGAAGGGTGTGAGAGTTTCGTATGGGTTCAGGGACTCTAAATAACACAACAATTTGACACTTAATCGACAAACTTCTGTGGATTAATTCCACTTTGAATTTTTTATAAAAACTCCGATTTCACGTGGTGTCGGGCATGCTTATTGAACAATTACAAAGCGTGGGGAGTTGTTTACGATCTGTGAGAGTGGTGGTGGCAGCGGAGTGGTGGTGGTGGCAGGGCTGTGGTGGTGGTGGCAGGGCTGTGGTGGCGGTGGTGGTGGTGGCAGCAGAGTGGTGGTGGCGGCAGGGCTGTGGTGGCGGTGGTGGCGGTGGTGGTGGCAGGGCTAGTGGTGGTGGTGTTTAATATTTACTTAAATGGTCCCTTATGTTACAAATTTACACAATCAGTCCTTATTTACTAACTGACTTAACTGGGTTATGATTTTTGGACTGAAATGGCACCTTTCCAGAACGTGGGGGACGAAAATAACGCATTTTTGAAAAATGGACTGAAATGGCCAAAGTGACCAAACCACATGGACGAAAATGGCAGTTAACTCTTCCACCAAATATTTTAAGATAAAAACAAAATGTGTACCCTAACATTAAAAAACTTCATGATATGTAAGGGCTTAAAGTGTGAGAAGCGTAAGAATTTTTTTAAACCATTAGATCAAGATCTAATTGTTGAGATCAATAGAGACCAAATTATAAATTGTGTTTTAATTATTTGGACTGATTTGAAAATTGTAGGGGTAATAGTGTATTTTTATATGTTTCAAATAATGTAACATCTTCTAAATTCCAGCGATCCATTTTTAAACTTATTCTAAAAATCCAGAAACATTTAACTGCTACCAGAAAATATATAACATTATATAACATCATATAACACTATACATCCATCATAGACCTGGTAACAGAAAATATAACACTATACATCCATCATAGACCTGCTACCAGAAAATCTAACACTATATAATACTATACATCCATCAGAGACTGCTACCAGAAAATATAACACTATAACACTGTATAAAAACCTTCATTCTTCATCCATCACTATATAACACTCTATAAAACCTTCATTCTGCGATCTTCTGAAATTATAATTAACAAACGATAAAACAATACAAATTCGTAGATTAATTCATATTCCTATAATAAAGGGTGACGGTTATGGAAGGTTATTAAATAATTGAATCAATGAGAAAATTACTTGTTTACCCTTTTGAATTAAGTTAGATTGAGGACACATGTCACTCCACAATATTTATCACACTTTAGGCCCTTTGTACATGATCTTTAATCTGTAAATTATGCTCCTCCATTTTGGAAATTTTTTGTTCAAACTTCACATTAGGAAGATCCATAACCTTTGACGCCAAAATCAACAGTCTGATGTGGCATGTTTGTTATTTTCATCAAAAAAAACTTTTGGATCATATAGCCCTTCATTTTTGGATTTTTTTGTTATTTTCATCCAAATGTCTAATTTGCTTTATTTTTTTCCATCAAACATTTGGATGAAAATGACAAAAAAACTCAAATCTCAGGGACGATTTTGGCAAAAAAAATCAGACGTTCGAATGAAAATGACAAAAAATCCTAAAAGTGAAGGACTATATTGTATAAAAGAAATTGTTTTGAATGAAAATGACAAACATGCCCAACATTATGGACAATTTTGATAATTTACTCAAAATATTTTTAATAGTTGTTAATAATAAAATATTAATTTGACCACCAACACCAAAAAGGAAAGTTGCTAAGTGGGCAGGCGGGAGTTGATGCTAACGTTGTCTTTTTTCATTTGTCAAACGTGATTTACGGTGTAACGGAATCGTTGATTTTTAATTGTTTATACTAATAAAATTAAAAACATTAATCTTAATAAGTCTTTTATGTTGATTTTTAAATTTAACTGGTTTTATTAATAAATGCATAAATCTTAATCAATCTTCTATAAATAAAACTAGCGCGATTATATCATGTGATGTGACGAGAATTCTGCTACGTTTTGTATCGGTTTCATTTGTTATGATACCGGTTTATTAAAAAAACCCTAAAACTTAATTTATCTTGTTTACATTTCAAGAAAAGGCTTATACTCACATGCTTAGGCTGATTCTATAACTCAAAAAATAAAGTTGTGATATGTCTAAAAGAATATCAATACGTTTTTTCCATAACATCGATACCGACACTTGGTATAGTTTACAATACAAATAATATCTTATTTGAATACAACCCCGTTTTCAATAAAATTTACATATAAATGTTGCGAGAAAAACACAATTATGTGTTTATATAGGTTAACGAACACAAGTTATTAGAGAAAAATAATATTATGTAATAATGAGATATTATTAAAAAGTTAACTGGTTAATATGTAATAATCTATTATATATAATAAATGAAAGGTGATTTGGGCCACTTGTCAACACCAGAGAGCTCCTAAATGCCCATTTTCCCGCCCAACAGTGTTTTCCCCTTCTCTATATATTCTTTTGTCTGCTTCTCAATCCAAATTTCTTTTCCCTCTTCTCTCTCTTCTCTCTGGCGATTCAAATGGCGATTCAAAAACCAGATCTGAGATTCCAGGTACCTTTCATCTAATAACCTAAAATCATCTTGAATCTCTCTTATGTTAATCGTTGATATATGTATAGATCTGTATGTTTTTCATTTTGTTGTTCTAACTATTCTAGGGTTTCTTTCCACTCGCTTCAAGATCTATGCTTTCTGAGTGTTGAATCTCTGTAGATCCGACTTCAAATAGGCCTCAAACCAGGTTTCAGAATAAGTTTATGTTTACGTTTATTTGTTGTATCTTTTTTCCTTTGATTTCTTTGATATCAGGTGATTTGGAGTTCTTCCAATCTATTGTTGGGCGATTGTTTTTCAAATCGGTTGGAACCAGGTTCGATTCTCATCGATTTGTTGTTCGTTCTTATATACTTTTTCTTCTATTCACAGGTTCCATCTTCAAATAGGCCTCAAACCAGGTTTCAAGTCATCTACTCGGTTAGAATATATGATGCAAGATTAGCCCAGTTTTGGCCATGACATTTCAGGTAGTTTTCTTGCAAGAGTATGTATGTATGTGTTTGTTGCTTATTGATGGAAGTTATGTAGAGTTTGATGATGATTGATTAACTCTGTTTGTTATTAGTGCTATATAATGGAGAGAGTGAAACTGTGTGGTTATAAGTTAGTGATTACAGTGTTCGGTTGTGATTTGAATACGTGTGTCGGTGTTTGTTGCTTATTGATCGAAGTTATGTAGAGTTGGATGATGATTGATCGACTTTGTGTATGATAACTATTTATAGTTTAGCGCTATATAATGAGAGAGAGAGAGAGAGAGGGAGACAGAGAAACTGTGTGGTTATAAGTTGGTGATTACAGAGTTCGGTTGTGATTTGGATGTCTATGTTTGTGTTTGTTGCTTATTGAGTGAAGTTATGTAGAGTTGGATGATGATTGATTGACTTTGTGGGGGTATTAGTGCTATATAATGGAGGAGAGGAACTGTGTGGTTATAAATTAGTGATTACAGTGTTCGGTTGTGATTTGGATACATATGTGTGTATTTTTTGCTTATCGATTGAAGTTATGTGGAGTTTGATGATGATTGATGGACTTTTGGTATTATACTGTTATTAATTATTATTGATGTGTGTTGAAGAAAATGGAGAAGGAGAGGTTGGAGAAGCAAAAGCTGAAAGCGGGGAAGGAGAAATGTCAAAGAGGAAGTCTGCTGGGCTCTTAATTCTTTCATTGCATAAGATTTGGATTCACCTTAAATTACTACTTTTCAGTTATTATCAGAGTATTAATCATTTGATAAATCATTGTAGTTAACTTCAATCCAGTTTTTCTACCCTAATAATGATAAGTTTGTTCTATTTAAATCACTGAGTTGTTCACTTCTGGTACACTTAGACAGTAAGTTCATTTCATCCCAATTAATGTGATTTTGGCCGACAGAGAATCTAGGAAGCTAATATTTTCGGTGAAGCCGAAAGAGCAGGAAGACGAAAGAGAAACCTCATGGTGAAATTTTCGACCGTAATTTTTCCAATATTTTCATAGGGTGTTATGTTGAGTTTTAGCTCTTATTATATGCTTTTGCAGGCTAAGCTTAAAGTTGGATGTTTAGTGACGTGTTGCATAACAAAGATTTCATATTTTGGAATTTTCGTTGAGGCAAGTAACAATTATATTTTTTTTTAAAAGAACCTGTTTTTGAGTCATGAGTTCAATAATACAGATCGAAGGAGTGCCTGCGTCACTAAACCAGACGAAAGTTTCATGGGATGCCACTTCGAACCCCGCATCGTCTTTCAAAATTGGACAGGTAAACCGAAAACTTTTCAAAAATAGAATGGCGGCAGTTTTTATGAGATGAAATCAATTCATACGTTCTTTTTATTCACAAATGTATACAAAAAAAATGAGAATCATTTGGTTTACAGGTCGTAGAAGCAAAAGTTCATCGGTAAGATTTCTCACTTGAACGTATATACTTATCTATGAAAGAAATAACGGTAATTTATCTTCAAGCTTCTTCAATAATTTCAAGCTTTTATGCAAACGGTTCTCATTATTGGTGATTATAGTGTAATGGTTATCTTGTGGCAGCCAGATCCGTTGACCGAATCACTAGAAGCTGTTATTGGTCATAATGTTGTCTTGGATGGTACAATAGACACAGATCAACCTGAAAATGAGGTTATTTCAGTCATTTCAACTAGAAATCTTATGCATTTAAGTTCTTATGGAAACAATTGTTCATCAACATAATCGTGTATAAATTGGACAGTGGGCCGATCTTGATTCGCTTATCAAAGGACTGCAGAGCTATGAGGGTATCGAGTTAGTAACAAAAGGACGTTTTTTCTTGAGCCCGGGTTTGACCCTAGCATTTTAGGTTATATTTTTTCCAAGAAAAAACGTTTTGCATGTGTTTTTATTTTTATTTTTATCGCTTTTAGTTGTTGGGTATTCAATAAAGTTTATTGGGCAGGTATATATGGTATCGTTGTTCAAGAATCAGTACAAATTGCTTGCTCAAGCCGGAAATAAAGTTCAAGAGGTATATTTTGACTTATAATTGTCAAACATGCATCTTAATGTAAATTTAGAGCATTGCATTGAATTTGAGTTCAATAATACAGATCGAAGGAGTGCCTGCGTCACTAAACCAGATGGAAGTTTCATGGGATGCCACTTCGAACCCCGCATCGTCTTCAACACTGGACAGGTAAACCGAAAACTTTTCAAAAATAGAATGGCGGCAGTTGGTTAAAGTGGAAATTATGTGTAAATGTAAGATGATTATGTCGATTTGGTTGCCCTTGCTGGTTAAAGTGTTGGTATTATTAGCTGATAGGTCACAGTTTAGATTATTAAAATCCAGTTTGCCATAGATAAATATATGTTTAAAGAAAAGAAACTGTTGTTAATTAAGTGAAATAGACTCGGATATTGATTTGATTTAGGTTTTTGTCAGAATTGAGAATCTGAAGTGTGAAGTAATATTGTACTTAGTTGAACTGTTGATGTGCGCATGTTGTAGATAATTTAAGGAAGTATATTCATTGATTAAGACATTCAGTGAACTATAATTTTCCATGAATATCTAAGTGTACCATCCTATAGTTTTGCTAAAAATGTGTGTGCGGTTTTCTTTCAAACATCAAATGTTTTTTTTCCAATTGTTGATGTATACAGTAGAGAAGCCTACTCTGGATGCAGATCGGACAATCACACTTGCATAATCATCACAGTTTCACACTTGATTTCCACTCGATTCCGTTCACAAGGATGATTATGAGCGAAATCGGGAAATGTACCTTCCTCTGCTCCTTGTGAGCGAAATCAAGTGCAAATGTAAGATGATTATGCAGATCAGGTTGTTTTGCTGGTATTATTAGCCGATGGGTCATAGTTTAAGTTTAAGTTTTTAAAATCCAGTTTGCTGTAGATAATTGTGTGTGTGTATATATATATAGAAAATAAAGTGTTGTTAGTTAAGGGGAATAGAAATTTTGATTTGATTTAGGTTTTTGTCAGAACTGAGAATGTGAAGTAACACTATTTAGTCAAATGTACATTATTATTATGTAATCTAATAGTGTTTATTTTATTTCTGTGTTCAATAGAACAGCCAAAGTACCTCTGGCTGAACAGGTTACACCGTTCACTAAGACACTAACACTCACAAGATTTCTACGCATATTGCAGCCAAGGTGGCAGCTAAAGCATATGAACTTGGTGAGCCCTCTATTCATACAGTCTAGGCCAACAAAACCAACCAGACCGGCTACTGTTGGTTTTTGGTGCTTGAGATTTTAAAAGACCCGCTCATGGTTATCAAGTTATTCAATTTTTATGCCATTAAAATTAATTCACACACAATTGCTGAAAGGTACCTGATCAATTGCTGATACACACCTGATCAATTTAACTATTATTTGTTTTTTTTACTAATGATCTTCACACCCTAAGCTCATTTGAAATGACTGTTGGGTTAAAACCACTGTTGTGTTAAAACCACTGTTGGGTTAAAACAGTGTTTTGAAACAACTTTTGGGTTAAAACAGTGTTTTGAAACCACTTTTGAAATGATTGTTCGGTTAAACAGTGTTTTGAAACCACTGTTAGGTTAAAAAGTGTTTCAAACCACTGTTGGGTTAAACAGTGTTTCGGAACGACTGTTAGGTTAAACAGTGGTTTCGAAACGACTGTTAGGTTAAACAGTGGTTTCGAAACGACTGTTAAGTTAAACAGTGGTTTCAAAACACTGTTGGTTTGACTTTGGTCAAACAGTGGTTCGTTTTTTTTTTTCCAAACAGTGGTTCGTTTTTTTTTCCAAACAGTGGTTTGACTTTGTGGAGAAAACAGTGGTTCGTTTTTTTCCAAACAGTGGTTTGACTTTGGTCAAACTGTGGTTTGACTTTGGTCAAACTGTGGTTTGACTTTGGTCAAACAGTGTACATAAAGTAAGCTCTTGAACTGTGAATTTATTTTATTTTGATTTTTTTTGCCATATAATCAATCATTAGAATGATCAATACAAGTTCTACATACTAACTGTATCTACATCTGTAGAAGCTCTAGATCTTTTGAAGTTTGATCAAAAAACATGTCTGGCCAATCCAACCCTCGTGGTTCTGCGTTTTCAGCTACTAAGGTAGTTTAACTCATTATAAACAAACTTAATTATGTCAAGTTTGAGTTGTTTTGAACGACCTATGATTTTTTATTTGAATCATTTAATTGGAGTTCTTAGCAGAAGATGAAATGATCGAGATAGTTCCAAAACTAAGAATAAAGCCTCTTAGTTTGATTTGTGTAATTTTCTATCCCTTACGATTTTACTTTATGACTTTATTTAGTAACTTTTTTTATATACTTACAATTTTTTACTCATAATTTTGATGTATTGTTAAAATTAGTTCCATCTTATGATTTTTTTTATATATGGCAGGGTGACTTTGGTCCATAATGATTTCAGGTTTAAGGTCTCTCTATATATAATGATTTCAGAAAGTATTGGATAGTTGGAGTATTTACAGGTGAATTTTGGAGCATATTACATTAAATTTGGTTATTATTCTCCTAGGTGAATTTTGGAGCATATTACATTAAATTTGGTTATTATTCTCCTGGGACTGCACCTAATCATACACCTTATTGTTTGTATCTGCTGGTAAAGGAAGTAGTCGATATCATGAAAACGCACAATGATCCGAAAGCTTTGGCAAAGGTTGAGCGCAAAATTTATCTTTTCTGTAACTACTTCCACTCTCATCTGCCATATCACGGCTGGAAATAGTATGTATATATGCCTTTTCTTTTTCTTTCTAAGAAAGTCTTCCCTTATCATTAAGTTTTTATTATTATTCACATATATATTTTTTTTTCTTTTTGCAGTAGCCGTGACAACACCAACACTATTGTTAACAGATATCGCATTCACATATATAATTTTGTTGCATTAAATGGTAAAAATGGTAAGTATATTGCATTCACATACATTTTTTTAATGGCAATTCATTTTAAAAATTTCAATAGACAAAATGCACTTTACATCAATATCGCAGGTAAGCGAGCAACAAGCTGCGCCGCTACCCCTTTCTGGATGATGAATCGTTTTTTTTGACTCTAAATGAGTCCTCAACTTTGATTACAAATCACTCTTTGATGCAAGGATTAGGCCAGGTGACTCAAACTCTAAAGTTAATTTTTTTATTGTTTTGTTTGACATTTTTGTTGTCGTTTGTTCTATTCACCAGTTCTATTGGCGATCCTCTAAATGTTATGTAGCTTATGTATTGTTGGTTTATAATTCTCTCTTTGTTTATTTTTGATCATAACTATTGTCATTCACGTTTATAAGATCACAATTGTTGTCATTCCTAACAAGAATGAAGTTTTTGAATATTCAAGGAATGAAGTTTTTCGACTGTGTTCTTTAGGTGGGCAGTTCTAGAAGGATTGGACATTTGGGGTTGAATCGACCCACTAAGATCAATTGAAATCTCAGGTTCCCTAAAGCTTATTTCTTTTTTCTTTGCTCTTGAATTGCTTTGTTCAAAGTTAAATGTGGATATCGAGTGTAAGGCGGTGTTTTTGATGGTGGCCCTTTTGTGATTTTGTGCAGGTGGTGTTGAGGTTGGGATTCCTATTGTGATTTTTGTTATGGTGGCGTTTAAATGGGGATGATGTAGAGAGTATAATCACGCTGTTCGTATTCTGCATTTTGATCATGTACCTCTTTTTCTTTCGCGAAGGTTTTATTTTTGTATGATTTTAATTATATATTAATCATAAATAGTTTTTAATAAAAGTAACATTCTCGAGCCCGGGAAGCAATCCCGGGTAAAAACCTAGTGACATATAATTAAAAAGTTAACTACATTATTTATGGTATAAGGTTGGAATTAAATTGAAAGGAAATGTACTTTATATGTGGTGCTTCTCCTCAAACCTCTACTCACATGTTTAAGTTAATGATACTTTACTATTCATTACCACGCCTTTTACTATTAAAAAAAATAAAATAGAGTATGTTTAAAAGGTGTTATTCAAACAACATGAAATTTGATGTTACCATATTAATGCTTGTTTAATAGATATTAATCTTAACTAGAGATCCACATGAATCATATAAATACTTATACACATTTTGCTTATATAACTGCCTCTTTTGAAAGAGCAACACCCCGGAAGGCTACTCCCAAAAATCCTTTAAGCAATGCGGCCAATGCCTCAAAAATTCTATATTTACAGCATTGTTTAGATTTGAACCCATGACCTCCCAGTAAGAGGCAAGAGTCTCTAGTAAGTGAGATAGCTCATATTAACTAATGGTAAGGGCAAATGTCTCTTTGGTGAAATCCAGGTTCGAACCTGTGGTTGAAGATTTAGACTTTGTTGAGGAGTAGTTAAAAAGAACGCCCTTAACTGCCACTTTTTTATCTCTCAATGCATAGAACACTGCGTAGAAATGATTATGTTATTACAGTGATTATGTGATATTCACCGTTACATACGTATTATTGCTTTTATATCAAACATCTTTACGATATAAATCTGTCATCCTATTAATTGAAATATGCACAAAATAAGAGTTTGTTGACTAACACTATTTTAAAATCTTCGTTCAACTATTTTTCTCACTCTCCCTAATAATGGATTGCTCTAAAGCCAATCATAAAAAACGCGTAGAATCCACTCGGGCGAAATTGTACAACACTGAAACATGGAGCATTTAATTGCACATAAATAAAAGTTGAAGGACCAATATTGAAAATACACAAGACCCTAAATCGTGCATGTTTGATTCCTTCGACATGTTCACGATCGACCGTATCTATTCACGTACATCAAATAAAATAAATATAAACAATAACTAATATGTTTGCATTAATTATTTCAACATTTGATCCATCCACCATTTTAATATTAAACACTTAAAATGTTTTTTTTTATTATAATTATTATAGGAGTGAAGGGGTATGATCCCAGATCTCGCGTCAGCATGACCGCGAATGACCATTACCCTTATCAAAAACCTCCACCAGCAATAAACTCACATGTGTCCGCGTGGTCACACACGAACACAGCGGTTCAATCTGTCCAGTGATGAGAAGACTTACCTTAAGGACGGAAACCAATGTTACGCATAGCGATGCGGCCCCGCACCGCATCCTATGAACATTTTCGTCACGACAAGGGATCTGGACAACAGTAACAGTCACTAAGCGGCGATGCGGCATGACACCGCATCCCGCATAAAATCATGGATGGAACAACCAACGCGGGAACAACATCAATGAACGCAAGCAGCGATGCGGCCTGGCACCGCATCCTGCCTACAAGGCAAGTGGGTCTGACACCACAGTGCAAGTGGCACTGGGAATAGTCGCCTACCGGCCCACGTGCATACAACAGTCTGACACCACAGCAGGACGTGGCATCACCACCGTAACCGACAGGTCTGACACACCTGTAAATAGCTGTGCGATGTCAGGCTAGCTATTCAACTACCCTCCTTCACTCCTAGGCTATAAATACTCACCCCAAACCAGGTTTGAGGTATCACTTCTCAACTCTCTCAATACTACTACTATCACACTTTGCTTCCCAAGCAAACTACTGATTCTCACGCCGGAGAGTGGTAACAAGGAGCACCCCCCACCTCATCCTCCTTGTTGAGAGTCACGGCTTGTTTCCTTGTGCAGGAAACCCACCACCAGACGGTCCAGCCGGCGATCCTCGGAAAGAAGGGATTAACCCTCTTGACGAGACCAGTGAGTTAACCCCACCCGGTTAATCATTGTTTCATCATTGGCGCCCACCGCTACTCTTAGCACTTTTTTCCGACCATCCCTTTCTCTCCAAAGATCATGTCTGATCGTCAAAACAACACTACCGGGGATAACCTAAACCCCACAAACCAAGGGCCTGCGGGAACCATTCCCCTAGCCCCAAATGCTGAACACATTGGCACATCAACGCAAGGGGGCGCATCCCTTAGGTTTGGACACGAATTATCACAGTACGCTCCTGTGATACCTACAGGCATGAACCTTCATGCCTGGTACGACCAACAAGCAGCTATGATGGCTGCAACATACAACAGAGCTTGCGCAGAAGCGCAAGTATCTGCGGGGCCCACCCCAGCACCACACACCCCTGCGGGTCGTACTTTACAGTACGACGGCAGGGCCCCAATACATCCGGCCTCCAGAAGCAGGCACGAAGATCGCGGTTCCTCTTACTGCGACGTCCGCACACTTGATGAGGACGACTCCACATATGGGTCCCGCCACAGGAGCCATATACAGAGTCGTCTGGGCCCACATGGCGAAACTAGGCGACAATCTACAGCCAACCACGACCTAGGCATTCATAGCCGACTGGGACCCCAGTCCCACCGTGAAGGGCAAGGCCATACCGATCCAGACGATGGTACATACCGTGCGGAATCCCATGCCACCAGCAGCAGACCGGGAGGACGCAACTACGTACCTCCGTGCTGCAAAGTATCACCGCGGCCAACCCTACAGGCCGAAATCTGCGGCCGAAAACTCCAAGTTCGTCCCAGAAATCGCCCATGCCGATGTCACCACCACAAAATTCCCATTAAAAATTGGGAAATACAATGGTTCGACCGACCCAGATGATCACAACAACATCTTCGTCGGCGCCGGGTGCAACGGTAGATGGGATGAACCCACCTGGTGCCATTTTTTCCCACAGACCCTAACAGGTCTGGCCAGGGCATGGTTCGATTCTCTACCACCAGGGTCACTGACCTCATTCGAGGACTTACAAGAAAAGTTCCTCGCGCAATTTAGCCAGCAACGACGCCATGAACGTGATTCCATGGACGTCATGAACATCTGGCGCAGGGATAACAAAACGCTTGAAGCGTTCGTTGTCCGTTACAATAAAGAATGCCTAGAGATAGGCGACGTCGCCACCCAAATGGCACGTAACCATTTCATTGTTGCCGTTAAAGACGAGCAAATGGTTATGAATATCTCTGGCAAAGATGGTTTGCCTAAGAAGTGGGAAGATGTCATGACTGCGGTCAAGACATACGCCCAGACTCAGCGGTCCCTAAGACCGCACATGTCAAAGGCACAACCCCAAGCGGAAGGTCAGTCTTCCCGCCAAGAGCCCAAGCGCAGCAATAAGCGCAACCGGGACACATGGAATTGTGGCAGCGATTCCAGACCATATGTCCCACGAAGCAACCAGCCCGACGCAAGGGCTACAATCAACGCCCAGCGTGAAAACCGGGCGTCAAAAAAGGAGTCTCGGGACCGCAGCTGGACCGAGATTAACCAGTCGCCAAGCGACGTCCTTCTCACGGACGCACCATTCCTGCGACCGGCCCAACCGATGAAGTCCAAAAAGAACCAGGATCTCGCACTCTACTGCGAGTATCACAAGGACAATGGCCACACAACAAACAACTGCATCAGTCTCTGACTGGAGATTGAGCGAGCCCTAAAAGAGGGGAAACTGCAACATCTGTTGACAGGCGCACAAAAAGCTACCAAGCGCATCACTCCCCACAACGAGGGCACCTCCACGGGTAAGAGGACCATGTACGTGGCCTCTACCCACATGATCAATAGGGGAAGAGGAAGGCCGCGCAAGGCGGCAAGAAGACCGGACAATGACTGGAAAGACGAGCAAGTCGTCTTTCCAAAAGTCCGAGGCGGCACGCGCGATAGACGCGCCGTGGTTATCACAGGCCACCTGGCTCACTACTGCACCGAGCGATTGTTCATCGACCCGGGCAGTACATCCGATATTATATACGAGCAATGCTTCAACCAGTTCGATCAAGAAGACAAAGATCGACTGCAGCCAGCGGACTACCCGTTGGCCGGGTTTGCAGGGGAAACCGTATTCCCCCTGTGCCAGATTACCTTTCCTGTGCGCCTCACCAACGGGAGGCACACAAGAACGGAGGAGGTAAACTTCATGGTTTTACCGCACACCTCCAAGTACGACGTACTTCTCGGGAGAGAGTCCCAGGGCGACTTCAACATGATCACATCTGTCCCTCACTCTGCCATTGGTTTCCCAACCGAGACGGGGGTCGCGATAATACACGCCCGGAGAGAAGTTATGTCTACGGACGACCTGCGTCCAGCCAAGGTAGCAAGGCCCACCCCCAACACACAACCAGAAAAATGGGTGCTTAACGCAAGACACCCAGAGCAAACGGTCACGTTGGGCCATGCCTTGACACCCACCATCAGAGCGCGCCTGAAGCAACTCCTCTTCAGGAACCAAGATATTTTTGCATGGACACCCGCAGACATGACAGGGGTGCCACGCGAAATCGCGCAACATTTCTTGAATACCATGCCAGGTATCAAGCCGGTGATCCAAGGCCAACGTCACCTTGGATCAGCAAAAAACGCGGCGATGGAAGAGCAGGTACAGGAACTGCTCTCCGCAGGCATCCTGTGGGAAGTCAAATACCAGACTTGGTTGTCCAACCCAGTCATGGTAGAAAAACCAAGCGGGGGCTGGCGCATGTGTGTCGATTACAAAGACCTCAATAAGGCCTGCCCCAAGGATTGTTACGCACTTCCAGAGATCGACGAGAAGGTCGATAACCTCGCATCATTTCGATGGAAGTGCTTCCTCGATTGTTACAAAGGCTACCACCAGGTACAGATGGCAATCGAAGATGAAGACAAAACGGCATTCCGCACTCCTACCGGGAACGACTGCTACACCAAAATGCCGTTCGGGTTGCGCAACGCGGGCGCAACCTATCAAAAGTTGATGAACGACACTTTTCACGGTCAAATCAGCAAAAGTGTCGAAATCTATATGGACGACCTGGTCGTCATGAGCATGGAGGAAGACACCATGCTCAACGATATCGAAAGAACATTCCAAACTCTGCGAAGCGTCAACATGAAGCTTAATCCAGGGAAATGCTCGTTTGGAATGGAAGAAGGCAAATTCCTCGGATTCATCGTAACCAAAGATGGATTCAAGGTAAACCCGGAAAAAGTTCAGGCGATCGAGCGCATGCCATCGCCCTCTACGATGAAAGAAATGCAACGACTAGCCGGCAGGCTAGCCGCACTAAATAGATTCTTAGCCAACCACGCAGCTAAGTCATACCCTTTCATCAAGACCCTGCGGAGCTGCCTAAAAAAGGAACAATTCCAATGGACCGCAGAGGCCGAAAAAGCTTTCCGGGAGATGAAAGAGTGTTTGATCCAGCTCCCAACTTTAACCGCACCACGAAAAGATGAGCCACTTATTCTATACCTGTCTGCCGCGGACAACGCGGTAGGCACGGTACTCATAGTGGAGCGGGAAGGAGTCCAAACACCCATCTACTACATCAGCAAAATGCTCAACGACCCAGGGACAAGGTACTCCATCATGGAGAAATTGGTACTGGCACTAGTGCACGCATCGAGACGTTTACGACATTACTTCGCAAACCACGTCATCACAGTGTTAACCAACTACAGGATCGACCCGATCCTATCCAAACCCAACATCTCTGGGAGGTGAGCAAAATGGGCAATCGAGCTGGGCGCACTTTCACTGAACTATAAGTCGCGCCCCGCAATCAAAGGCCAGGTCTTGGCTGATTTCGTTGCTGAAGTACCAGCAAACCGCATTCAAGAATGCGAAGAAGAACAAAACCCTGCATCACCACCATCCTCCGCAGAAACCTGGGCACTATATACAGATGGTGCGTCCAATGAAGATGGTGCTGGCGTAGGTTTGCGACTTGTCAGCCCCGATGGCCAAGAGCTAACCTACGCAATCCGCCTCGATTTCAAAAGCACGAATAACGAAGCGGAGTATGAGGCTCTACTGGCAGGGCTGCGTTTGGCAGTCAAACTCGACGTCAAACATTTGGAAGCACACGTCGACTCACTACTGGTTGCAGGGCAGATACGCGGTGACTATGCCGCAAAAGGGGATATCATGATCCTCTACCTCGAACAAGCCTTGCAACTGAAATCAAGGTTCACCTCCTTCAATATTCGCCATATCAACAGGAGTGATAACAAACCTGCGGATGCACTATCAAAACTTGCATCCACCAGCTTCCAACACCTGGCAAAAGAGGTACGCATCGAGATTCTGCAAAATCCTTCAGTACCCCTGCGCCAAGTCAATGTCATCCAGTACGGTACAACATCCCGGATGACACCGATAATTGCATACTTACAATCAGGTGTTACTCCCGAAAGCAAGGCAGAAGCACGCAAGCTACAATACAAAGCGTGTCATTACCAAATGGGAGACGGTATCTTATACCGTAAATCATACCTAGGGCCACTCCTACGATGCGTCAACCCCCAAGATGCCACATACCTTATCAAAGAAATTCACGAGGAAATATGTGGCATACACGCAGGCCCACGCATGGTCGTGGCCAAAATCATGAACGTCGGGTACTATTGGCCCGGCATGCACCTGGACGCAGTCAAAGTCTTACGCAAGTGTTTCAATTGTCAGCGACATGCTCCCAAGACCTTGCGTCCCAAGAACAACCTGATCCCCGTCACCACCGCATGGCCATTCCAGAAATGGGCAATCGATGTGGTGGGACCATTTCCAGACGCACCAGGTGCAGTGAAATTTATCATAGTGGCTGTTGATTACTTTACAAAATGGGTAGAGGCAAAGCCACTTGCATCAACCACCGCTATGATAACAAGGAAATTCGTGTGGGAACATATCATCTGCCGTTTCGGTTTACCAATGTGCATCGTCACCGATAACGGTACCAACTTCGCCGCCGATGACTTTCAAAAATGGCTAAAGGAGCTAAACATTGAACACATATTCTCCTCAGTGGCGCATCCGCAAGGGAACGGCCAAGTCGAGAGTATCAATAAAAGCTTAGTCGAAGGCATCAAAGCACGGTTGGGAACAGCCAGACGCGGCTGGGTTGATGAACTCCCAAGTATTTTATGGGCTCACAGGACAAGCCCAAAAACAAGCAACGGTGAGACACCCTTCAGCCTGGTCTATGGCACTGAAGCGATGATCCCCGCGGAAGTAGGCCTCCCCTCACCTAGAATGTTGGCTATCAACAAGATAGACAACAATGAGGAACGCAGGGTTGACCTGGACCTCTTGGAAGAAAGGCGCGAAAACGCTGCCGTCAACGAGGCCAAATACAAAACCAAACTTGAAAAGTACTACAATGCACGCGTTTGCATTTGTACTTTCAACCCGGGAGACTACGTCCTTCGTGACAATGAAGCATCTAACGCGGAACGCCCAGGGAAACTTGCCCCCAAGTGGGAAGGACCCTACCTCATCCAAGAGGTCCTGGGCAAAGGCGCGTACAAACTGCAAACATTAGAAGGCAAAACTATCGCACGTACCTGGAACGCACAACAGCTTAGACGCTGCTACATGTAAGCCATGTTTTTTACATTCACCATGTAACATATCGGGCCGCAGGCCAGTCGCAAATAAATAAATAAACGATTCAATGCAATATTGTTTATTTTCTTCTATTACAAATGCGTGTTCCACTCTGCGGTATCTACAAAAACAGATTGGCAAAATCTTCATTCATGATACCCACACAGAGTGGTGACCACACGCAACTATTATAATAGGCCAGCAATGGCAACACTATTTATTCGGCCAGACACAGTTCTTCATACTTGCATATCACCTAGATATGCAAAAGGCAATTACAGACTTAGTGTTACTCACAGTAACATTAAACTCATACAAATTCAAACATGCAAGTAATGAAAACACTTGTACAAATTGAACAGAAGGGTTGAAACTTTATATTCAAAAAATTTCTACACCCACGCGGTGCACAAGTGATTTACATAAAGTTCTTGACATTTACATGAGGAAACAAAAAAGGCACGCAAGCCAGCCTAGTCTTTCTTTGTCCCGCTGGAACCCGCACCATCAGTGCCCTCAACAGCAGGCTTCTCCTCATCTTCCTCATCAACGTATAACACCCGCAGGCGGTCCACATAGTCCTCCGCTTCAAGACATTTTTCAAGCTCCCCAAGACCGGAAAGGGTTGTGTCGTTATACGCCGCAACCGCAGCATCAAGAAGCGCTTCAGTATCCACACCGTGGAACCCGGATCGCTCATCAGTATATCGGCCCTGGGCCATAACATTCATATGGCCAATGCAACGATTATAGCCAGCTTTAAAACCAGCATCCCGGGCACGCTCCTTAATCTCATTAACACCTGATACATTCTCAGGTGCGTCAAGGATGGCCGTAACAATCTGCGAAACAAGAATACAAAGGTTATCAAAGGCAAACCTACAACAAAAATAACAAAGACAACGGGTACTTACATGCCTGATCCCGTGCATACGCATCCATTCACGGTCAGCCTTGAGCAGCTCAAGTGACGAAGCAAGGCTATCTCTAGCCTCCTCAGCCTCTCTTGCCCGCGCTTCAGCTTCAGCAGCACGGGTAGAGACTTCCTAAATAGCGGCCCCCCGGGTCCGCACTTCACCCTTTTTTCAAGAAGAACACAAGTATACAAATATTATCAACATACTTGTGAGATATACGCAAATTCAAAGGCAAAAAAGACTTATACCTGAAGGCCCAAGATAGTTTTCGATAAGTTGGTACGGTCAACGTTTGCCCCTTCAAGAGCCTTTGCAGCGCGGGCCCCCGCCTCCTTGGCCTCTTCAAGAGCCTTTGCAAGGCGAGCTTCCGCCCCTTTGGCCTCTTGGGCAGCCGCAACAGCTGCTGCCTTCTCTTTAACCAGCGCAACATTTGCTGCCTTAGCATTGACAAGCTCCTGGCGAACACGAAAGAGAGTTTCTTTCTGTTTGGCCCAAGAGTCTTTCCAAGCCTTGCGCTCATTAGAAAGTGTCTCGCGCTCATTAGAAAGAGATTCTTTCCAACTCTTGCGCTCAGTGGAAAGCAGTTTTGCAAGGGTACGAACCTGTTTAAGCTCAGCAGTTGCAGCCCACTCTTCAGTCTACTTACGCTTTTCAAACGCAGCCCTATCCCTTTCAAGTTGCTCTGCACCCTCACGAGCAGCCTTCACCAACTCCTTAGCCTCGGCACGCAAGCGCACATTCTCCTCCTCCCTGCGCCCCAACACCTTATACTTTTCCATAATGGCATTAGCCATTACAGAACTCCCAACAAGCATGGAGGAGAGTTGGTTAATCTGGGCCTCACTTGAAAGAGAACGGGCCCGGTTGACTTCAAAAGGGGTGCCCAAACCACCCAAAATCTCCCTACTTGCGGAGGGGTCAGCAATAATATCATCCCCTTGCAGTACGGTCCAGGGGGTGGTGATAAGTCATGGCCCAATCTTCCGTATAGGTGCGGTAATAATACTCCAATTCAGACTCTTCTGGCTGAATGGGAGTCTCTACAGAACCCGCACCCCCAGAAACGGAACCAGAAGCCTTCCCAGCAGTAGGAGACTTAGGCCTTTCAGTATAAGCAAATTTCAAGCCCAGATCATCAGCATCCTCTGGGGTAATGACATTATCATGGGAATCCACCGTGTCATAGATCTGGGCCGCAGGCCCCTTCCCAGTATCCTCCTCCCGCATAGAGGGCTCAGGCGTAACAACCTTATGAACCCCCACATCCGCAGCAGTGTCATGCGGGGGAGGAGGAGGAGCATCAAAGATGGAGAACCCTTCATCTTGGGGTTCTGCAATCAAAGCAAAAATACGTTAAACTACAAGTACAAACACAAAATACTTGTCCAAGTTATGCATTACGTACCAGGAACAACCACAGGCTTCTTTTGTCCCACAAAAGCCCCGCGTCTGGTCTGAATCTTCGGCTTCTTTTTCTCACCAGCATCAACAGCTTTCCCTGCTTTTCTCTTCTTCTCATCAGCAGGCTTGGAACCCGCAGTGGTTCCACCTGTGGCCGCACCAGCACCTGGAACACCCAAGCCCTCAAGGGTGTCAGATACTACCACGTAATCGGTATATCTGCAGAAATGAGAACGAGAGATACCTGCTGCATGCGGAACCAAAGGCGGAACAACAGGAGCCTTAGTTTTCTTCGTGCCGCGACCCCGCACGGGTTTATCTACTTGCTCTTCTCTGCATGCTTTTTGGGAGCACCCTTTGACTCAAACTTACCAAGGGCCCCAAGAATACCTGCATGTAGAATATCAGCAACATGAAACTTATAAGGCAAGAAAAGAAGGCTAGGAATTATACCTTTGCCCTGCGGCAGGGGTGCTTTCATTGCCTCGCGTGTAGGAACGCGGAAGTTATGGAGAATGGTCAAATTAAAACCTGCACCTTCAGCAGTCTTGACAATATCAACCTTGCCAGTAAAGGTTGGATCAAATATCTTCCACAGATCAACAACAACTTCTGATAATACACATTCAAATTAATAACAAACAAGGGAATAATGAAACCGCACAAGAGTAAGAACAGTTACCACCAGTTTTCTCCCGCACAACGGGCTTTGCATGCTTATCAGCCCTAGTCAATAACATCCGCAGCATCCACAATTCATTGTTCTCCAATGGCCTATGCTCAATAGTCCTCAACCTTGGGAACCACTCCGCATTCTCCGCATTAGGAATAGCAATATCCTCCGCAGGGATAGGCTCATTAACATTCCGCAGAGTCATGTTGAGAACAACCGCGACAACTTTAACATAGAAGAACTTGCTCTTCCACTTTGTAATACCCTTGGGAGGGGTCATCAACTTGGTGCTTCCGTACCGTTCTCTGAAAGAGAAGAACCCAGTGTTCACCGTCAACTGATAAAACCCCCGGAAATTATCAACGGTAACCGGCAAACCAAGAGCACGAAAAGTTGATTCAAAGTGTCTAATACGAATAAACCCAAAAGGACTCATCTGGGAGATATGAACCTTGTAATACTCCAACAACTCAGCAACAAAAACGGTCAATGGTAAACGAAGGTTACCATCGATGAAAGAATCGGCCCACATGGTCACATGACCGGCTGGAGCACAAGCACCGGTGTCACCGTCTTGGGGATAAACAGCCCCAAACTCGGGGGGCATCTGTGTACTGGTCATCAGTTGGTCGAACGACGCTTTCGACCACTTCAAGGGTGGCAAGCCACCACCAGGGGCACTACCACCATCATCTTCGTTTTCACCGCCCAACGGAGAAGAATGAGCAGGGTTTTCACCCTCCACATTGTGTGGACTAAATGGTTCAGCCATCAGAAATAAGAGAAAGAAAGAAGTATGAGTTTACAAGAAAAACTCAGAAGATCACCGGAAGTACAAGCAGATTGATCGGAGAAGATGAAGAGTATGGTCTCTTTTCACCGGAGAAATTTTTTGAATTTTGAACAAAGTGAGGAGAAAACAAACGGTTTCCCCTTATATACTCATCGCAATTAATGCGATGCAGTAAACAGACTTACCACATTCAAAAAGGGCCACTGACGTATCGCCACGTGTTCAGCGACTTTTCAGCTGACGGTTATCACGCGCGCGTGGCCGCCCACGCGCCTGACAGAAAAGACCTTTACACTACTTGCTACAGTGCAGTTATGACCTCGGTCAGTGCAAACGTCCTTTCAGATCATCACATATCAGAATCCTACCAACTTTCAACAACCCACACGTGCCATCAGCCACGTAGACAACACAAAAGCGACAAACATTATCCAAACTTAAGCGGCATGCGGTTTCTCTGGTTTACCGCACCATAACCCATACCGCATGTCGTTTTTTACATACCCCTCAAAAAAGGCAAAAATATATATCTTTAAATTATATAAAGGGGTATAAGCAATAAACCACACATACCCACGAGCACACGTATGCGGAGATGACACACACCAATCCGCACAGGTGTGTCAGATACTCAGAACCAGCATGGTTCTTTGGACTGCGAAAACCGCTTCTCAACATGCGGTAAACCGCACTCCATGTAAGCTTCTTCAAGCTTCAAAACCCTCATTTCCGGTTCACAACCACGGAGGGAATGCAAACAGCTTCTCCTTAAGGAAAAGGACAAGTGTGCTGAGCAACCGCACATCAGCAACCCTGTCTCCTGAACCTTCAAGAGCTACGTCCAGGCTACAAGACTTCTAGAAGCGAGTTCTTTGCTGCAAACCGCAACCACTCGTGAGTAGTTACTACAAACCGCAACTATGCGAACGGTAGCTACGGAAGAGCCACAACTAAACCACCATGCGGAGGAGCAAAGCTACTTCAAGGAAACCTGCTTTTCAACTAAGCATTAAGGAAAATGGCTACAAAACAAATCCGGAAGAGTTTCAACCAACTTCCCAAGTATCTAAGGTGATCTCCTCCGGCAACACTACTTAAAGAAAAGCTACTTTCCACCAAAGCGTGAAGGAAAGTAGCTCCAGAACAGTGGTAACAAGTCTGCTTATGACTAGTTACCCACCTATGGACCGCATAGAATAAACAATGCTGGGCACAACCCTGCCTATGACCATGTTTATCTGCCCATAGTTCAGATTCACATTGTTCGACCAAACACGACCAACAATGGCGCAACTACCCCACGTTCCTCAAACAAACATGACCAACAAGGTGCGGCAACGAGGTAACCGCAAAGGACGTGCGGTTACTAGAGAGCTAAGCCTCAGAGGACGTGCGGTTACTAGAAAGCTTAACTGGAGAACACGAACACCCCACAAAACAGGGATCATCATTGCATGTCCAGTTGCTGAACATAGAGCTTGAGCAAAGTACTTACAACTTTGCACTAGCTGACGCAGAGGTTACAACTAGAGTGACGAAGACGTACATCTTCCGTCACGATCTCAAAGGTTGGTTCGAACCCTGCTAACACCTTCAGTCACCGTTTCAAAGGTTGGTTCGAAACACCAACAGGTGGCTGATGACATCAAGAAAAGGTAGACTAAGAGTCAAGTCCTTGGCTGAGAATTCCGCATCAGACGAAACTTGCTCACCGGACATCCTTCTCAAAGGAAGGAACAATCCACTCGAAAGGCCTACTACTTACTGAAAGAAGGAGCCATCCGCATGGCCCATATTTAACCTTCTAGACAAACATAGTCCAGTATCCCTCCCACATGCAACTTGTATAAGGAAGGAACACTAGACTGGGGGGACTTGAAGGGGTATGGTCCCAGATCTCGCGTCAGCATAACCGCGAATGACCATTACCCTTATCAAAAACCTCCACCAGCAATAAACTCACCTGTGTCCGCGTGGTCACACACGAACACAGCGGTCCAATCTGTCCAGTGATGAGAAGACTTACCTTAAGGACGGAAACCAATGTTACGCATAGCGATGCGGCCCCGCACCGCATCCTATGAACATTTTCGTCACGACAAGGGATCTGGACAACAGTAACAGTCACTAAGCGGCGATGCGGCATGACACCGCATCCCGCATAAAATCATGGATGGAACAACCAACGCGGGAACAACATCAATGACCGCAAGCAGCGATGCGGCCTGGCACCGCATCCTGCCTACAAGGCAAGTGGGTCTGACACCACAGTGCAAGTGGCACTGGGAACAGTCGCCTACCGGCCCACGTGCATACAACAGTCTGACACCACAGCAGGACGTGGCATCACCACCGTAACCGACAGGTCTGACACACCTGTAAATAGCTGTGCGATGTCAGGCTAGCTATTCAACTACCTTCCTTCACTCCTAGGCTATAAATACTCACCCCAAACCAGATTTGAGGTATCACTTCTCAACTCTCTCAATACTACTACTATCACACTTTGCTTCCCAAGCAAACTACTGATTCTCACGCCGGAGAGTGGTAACAAGGAGAACCCCCCACCTCATCCTCCTTGTTGCGAGTCACGGCTTGTTTCCTTGTGCAGGAAACCCACCACCAGACGGTCCAGCCGGCGATCCTCGGAAAGAAGGGATTAACCCTCTTGACGAGACCAGTGAGTTAACCCCACCCGGTTAATCATTGTTTCATCAAGGAGCTTGAGATAGATTTGAAATTTGGTCCCAAAAGTCATTTGCCACAATCATTTAAGCTAGTGAAGGGGTATGGTCTTTAAATATGTGCTGACAAGAAAAGAAGTCGCACGCAAAGGACCATACCCATGCTTATTCTTAACAACAACAATACTTAGCAACGATACAAGATCTGACGCGGACCCAGAGGTGCACATGCATGAATGACGGCTAACTGGTAGTACAATAGTACAAACGACAGGAGTCTGCAACCAATCAATGTACGCCAGGCTCTACCAAGGCGACACCCACGATAACCAATTGTGCAAGAGACAAAAAGTACAAAAGGATGAGAATGTGTAGCCAATCACGTTGCGACTTTCACCGTTCCATGATCTCCACATACCTCTTGATGCTTTTTGTTAACTAGCTCGAACCATGGGGTTTAAATTGTGTAATAAACCTGTGATTAGAACCTAAAATGGTAGATAACATTAATTTGAAGAAGTGTATGTGATATAGGAATCAAACAAATACGTTTGTTTGATAAAATGCATAAACGGGTTAAAATTCGGTAAAAAGGTAACGATTCGAAGGCTTAGAAGTCTCAAAATTTATTATGTTGGATGTTGGATTTTCACTCCATATGATGAAGAATTAAATTACGGACGCGTAGGAAAAAGAATCGCGTGAAACGGATCAATAACGAAGAAGTTATGGCCGTTTCCGTAAAAACTAGTATTGCTGAAAAATGCTGGACCCAACTCCAGAGCTGCTGGAAAACGGTCTCCCTCGCGTGGCGCGAGGGAGCAACTGGGTGCCTTCACGTGGGGCGAAAAAGCACTGTTTTAGCAAAAAAAAATTATTTTACTCAGTTTCGCTTCCCGGACTCGTTTAAATACGTTTTAAGTTACGTATGACTAATCCAACTCATGTTTTATGAGTTTCAGGTATAATTTTAGCACCGGAGGACGATCAAGCACAACGAAGAACCGAACACGATCAAGAAATAAACTTCCGCACTATGTATCGTTGTTATGTTAAATGACGAACTCACACATGTTATGTTATATAGTTTTAATTCTGTAAATAAAGCCTAATGAAACCCGTATTATCAATGTACTTGAAATCATAATTACCCGTTTATTTTCGTAATCTATACGAAAACCGTTAATTAATAATAAGGGCGTTACAAGTTGGTATCAGGGCTCATGGTTAAAGAATAAAGTGTGTTCGGTTCGAGGCTTGATCGCAAATCCGGTAAGTACATGTATATCAATGGTTTAGTATGATTAAAGTGTTGAGAACAACACATATGGTTATCGTGTAATACACGTTACACCAATAAAAACGATATAGAATAGATATAGTCAACAAAATTACACGCGTTGATGCGTATAGTAGAAAAGCCTCGTATTATAATACGGGCATCCTTTAATGTTGAAATTACTAATTGTTGTATATGTTTTAGTTGAAGGACACTCGCATATGAGGATAGCGAGAGTTTAACAAATCGCAGATTTGACAGAGGAATGGTCCAAAGAGTATGCTCATCAAGGACCTAAATCGCGTAACGGTCGCGAACAAGGCTAATGGCAAGAGAAGCCCGTTAGGGCAAACATTACCAGGTGCACATTTTAAATTTAATTGCACAAATAGTAATATGCAACAAATATGTAGAAATTGAAAGTTGCATATGTAGATTAAAAACTTGGAAAAACCCGAATAGAAAATGTATTCGGGATATTGTTTCCAAGAGAAACAAATAGAGGCATTACTTACATAGGGCGTGATGTGAAAACTATAAAAAGGTCATGCGTGTCATGTGTTAATCGCTTACTCTGGCCAAGTAAGTAGTGACATATGATACCATGAACTTCTTATAGCGGACACGTTTACATCCGATGTAGTAAGGACGGGGTTAAAGGGACAAATTAAAAAGTACCCAAATGAATCAGATAAGCAAAATATTTGATCATAATGTAAACGCACAGCCGAGTGACGGAAGCGTATTATATTAGGATAATGAGCCCAAGAGAAGGGACAAAGAAACATGTAAAATGATTAAGATATGCACTGGGAGGGGGTGTACTTACACTCGAACCCGGAAAATGCGAATATGTCTCTAAACGCGTCGTTTTTGTAAAACGTCAAACTCGAGGACTAAGTCGGAATATAAAAATGAAGCGAGGTCTTAATGCATACTGGGAGGGTTACAATAATAACGACTTCGGTAAAACACCCGGTTGATGGGTAAGAATTTAACGCATGCGTAGACCGAGAGACGGGGACTCGGATGGAAAGTTAAAAGACTCGTTTTGAGTCATAACTAAAAGACGACAAGATAATGTAAATAGAAATTTTGAATAAATTATGTTCAACTATTTTAAAGTTGAACGGGTCGAATATAATGTCATGCCGAACGACATGAGTAAACGCAAGCGGGATAAAAGTAGCGTTAAAAGCAAAAGAATAATGAGCCCGGTAATGGGACATAATCAAATACGAATGTATGTAAACTGAATAATGGTGAGCATAGGATAAACCGACGCATAAATGACGTGAGAAGTCATAAAGTCGGAAAATTTGTCCGAAAGGAAACGAATGTAGCCTTAGACTACGGTCAAGGTCAAAGAAAATACCAAGGCGAAAATAAATGATTTAAAAAAAAAACAGGATGCCTTGACACCAAACATGTATTTTAAGAATGACATGAGTAGGGAATGATCTACGGGATCAACCTAACCTTTGTGGTTATAAACAATGGAAAGGTCTACGAGACTAAAACGACCCACGAGTCATGACTAGAAAGAAATAGATTATAAGGACCTCGCCTTAAAGAGGTGGAGGTCTAATAAAATAGCCCATAGACTAAGTGATAAAACCTACGGGTTAATTAGACAAAGCGAGGGAATAAATGGAGAATCCTCGCATAAAACAAAGACTGAAAAAGAATAAATTTTGGACTGTCAATATCCCGGTATGGATAATTGACAAAGGTTAAAGAGAAGACGCTAAACTAAAACTTCGGTTTTGGTAAGAAATAACGTTTCTACAAAAATGAATTACGATAGACGTATAAACGGTAAACATGAAAGATATAAGTCTTGACACAGATAGGTGCAAGACGATATATCCGAAAAGTGATAATTCTGAAAATAGAAAGTTGATGTAAAATTTGGCATGACGTGACATGATCACGGTCAAGAAGTGTAATGTGAAATATAATTACATTAGAGCCGAGTGATGAATATTAGAGCCGAGTGATGAATATTGCTAAGTTAATTAAACTAGTGGAAATAACGAGATTACGTTATTTCAAGTCGCATTATGTCATGTAAGATACGTAGATGATTAATAACCAAAAGGATATTACCATACTTTTCTGGTAATACTAACAATCGGTTAAAGTATGAGAAATGCTTAATTGATTATCGAGAGCAAATGCATGGAGTTAAACTCGATAAATTATGTAAGAAAAGGTTTCGAGGACGAAACCTCTTTAAGGGGGGTAGACTTGTAACACCCCGAAAACGGGTTTGGTAATCAAACCACCTTAATATTAATGAACGGGTAAAATACCGTTAGTGGTAAAAATTAACCCGGTAAATATTAGGATTTAAATAATTAAACCTAATATTAAATAAAACGTGAATAAAAGCTTTTAAGGAAGTAAAGTTTATAAGAGGCTCGAGTTAGCGGGACTTAAAATAAACTAAGTCATAACTTTCCCGAATTCACCAAGTAGCTAGGAACATCAACCTAGTTAAAAAGGTGTCTTAAAACAATGAAGAAAATATGGGTAATAACCCTTTTTATAAAGTTACAAAACATGAGGGACTAAAGTTGCTAACAAAGAAATTTGTTTTATCAAAAACAAAACATAAAACACAACACACACATAGAGTGTGTGTGTGTGTGCGCGCGTACGCCCAGGAGCAAGAACAAGGGCTCCAAACCCTAGTTCAACAAATTGATCAAATTGAAGCCCAAATCAAGAGCCAAATCAATGCATGAACACAAATTCGCGATCACCAAGTCAAGGGGATCGTGAGGTATGTTGAATTTCTAACATTCGTGAAGTTGTAAAAATTTGATAATCATCCTAATCGCGAATTAGGCATGAATTAGAGAAGCTATGGCTAGATTAGTGATGTATACTTGCTTAGGAACGAAACCCTAAGTGAAGATCATACATAACATGCTATGAATTGAATGATTGAATGAATTCCCACACTAGGCTAAGTGGGTATTAGTCATAAGATGGAATTGATGATATGATTATGATTAGAATCATCTTGCATGTTAAGTAATCGGGAAATACTTAAACAATTTGCAAGTTTGAGTATTTGATCATAAGTGATAGTGGTGAATTTTGATGTTAATCTTGGTAAAAATAACTAGTTATGAACTAGTTGTAAATGTGTAAAAATGTATGCACATTAGGTGTTTGTTAAAATGCCTAAATGAAAACTAAAGTGTTGAAATTAGAGTGAAAATGTGTATTTGAATAATATGGCAAGTTATATGAAATATGAAACAAGAAGAGTTCTAATCATCATGTTGATTTGAACTAATGTTGTAAATCATGTGATCGAAAGTAGTTAACTTTAATAAGCTAAGTTAACTAATCATGAAGTCGAATAGTAGTTTCGACTTATGAAATAAGTGAGATGGAATAGTCGTGAATAATTATGACTAATCTAACCATCTTACAATTTACAATGATAGTTTGACGATTAACAAGCTAGGTGAAAGCTTGGGAACGAAGCGGGTCAAACGAAGCAAGAATGACGGAAAATCATAATTTGGAAGTAAGGTAAGTATGGCTTACACTAGTGTTATATTTTAGAATATTCTCTTATCGTATTAGTTATGAATAAGATAAATACATAGTTGAGGTATGATGTTTTGGCGTGTAGACGTACGGAACAAGATAGTCGAGCATGACAAGAAACCATGTTGAGGGTTTATGTAACACCTCGAAAATTCACGTCCTATAATGTATTGACACGTGTCATAATCTTTGAACGTATGAAAGAATACTCTAGAAGGACTAAAGTTGACAAACATGGAAAGTATGTGAATATAAGGGTTCATAATGTCAACAATGGATAAATATACCTTACAATAACCCTACATGATGTTTATACCCTTAAACGAATGATTCATGGATCATACGAAGCTAATTGTGAAAGAAAGTGAGAGATTACAAACTACAGGGGTTAAATGTGTCAACATGTTTAAAGTATACCTCTGAGTGACCCTTTAATGAACCCGAAGCTTTGTAACGATTAATTATGCTCACAAGAATGCATGATAAAAATTTCACCAAGTTTTGTTATCGTATGAGAAAGTTATGATAGAATTCGTATACGAGGGGTTAAAAGCGTCAACGATGAAGTTTATGACTTTTCGGGTGATAACAAAGTTAACCAATGACTTAACAAAGTGGGTATAAGTCTTGATGCCCTTATAAGTCAATTTGGAGGGTTCACAATGCAAGAAATAAAGTCGAAACAACTTTTTATGGGCCAGGGACCAAAACAGCAAAATCTGAAAGTTGATTTAGATCAGAGGGGACGTCACGCGACGCGAGGGTCCCCTAGGGGGCCTACGCGTGACGCGAGGGGCCCTCTGATCCGAAAACTTTGGTTGAGGTCTGCTAGGTGCATTATAACCGACTTAGAAAGATATTTTCACATCCATGGGCGACCCCTAACACTTCCTAGGCACTAGGGACACTTGTGGATGATCCATGATCAGTTGTAGCATTTGTTGTCATGATCTAATGAGATCAAAAGCACCATAAAAGGCCCTCATGTTGCAACATTTTGATCATACCTTCCATCTGCATTTGTGGAGCTTCCTGGAACATAAGATCAGTCCCCAAGCATCTCTAATAGTGCATTAGACTTTGGTATGTACCCTTGACCTTCCTTAATCGAGTTTTGCTTAGTTATTAGCTTAAAAGTCAAACCGTCGTAATTAACGTTTGACTTAGCAATTAATCATTAATGGTCCAGTGATTAGTCGAATTGAAGGTGGTTATAAGTTGGTAATTATGTGGGCAATAAACCCTTAAAAGGGCACCCTCTGATTCCCGCTCTAACTAGATCAAATGTCGGGTCAAAGTTGTTTATAAAAAGTCAACAGAAACTTAAATTGCGAATTAACATGTGATTAGCAATGTAGAAGGCATGTAACCTATTTTATCACTCATATAACTCAGTAATAAGTGTAAGAACATGTCTAAGCATGTTCGACCCGACAATTTTCTGTTTAGACCCGGTTCGGAACCGAAAGTCGCAAAACTTTGACTTTTGCTTTGACTTCAGTTCTGACCCGATTTAGTATGATTTGGAAATGCCTTAGAGCTTCCTTAGGACCAGGTTACATGATAGTATAACCCTCTGTGGTTGGTTCGTTGTTTGACCGATTCGTTTACATGTTTCCGTTAATTGCCTAATGTTGACCATAATGCCCTTTTGACCATAAAACGAGAATTTTGGAAATGTGAAAGGACAATAATCTTTATTACTGATTTACAAACATGTCCCTAAATTTTCACATCAGTTGGAGGTCCAGATTAGGAGTTATGCTCAATGACGTAATTAGAACGCTTTTTAGTAATTAAACGGCGTCATTAGCATAAAGCCTATCTAAACCCAATTTTTTGACACCAAACCTTTTAACCACTGATGTAAGATAATATTTTGGGATTTTTAAAGATTTTTAATTATTTTTAACTTGCTCATAACCTAAGGTTATGGAAGTGATTCGGTAAATACCGATTATACCCTTTTTGTTCATAAAATGAGTTTTACATAACATTTTGACACCAATCCAATTGCTACTGATTTTATATAATAAATGAAGTATTTTAAACTTTATAACCTGATCAGAAAACTCAGATTTCCTGTATAACCCGGAAATCGCTTAAAATGGCTTTTTACGCGTATTAAACACCTAGTATGGGTTTAAAACCATTTTGTCATATAAGACTTATCACCAACTGATATAATCTGATAAATTAAGTTATTTTACTGATTTATTCAGACCCGAATCTCAGAATTTCATTTAATCTCTTTTATAATCTTTAAAATGACCAAAATACCCCTACGGGGCTTAAATTGAGATTAAACTCGTTTTGGGCATAATGGAAGGTATCATACTGATATCACAACCTATTTAAGGCATATTAACTTAGGAAACCTATAAATGACTCTCATGGTTATCCGTTACGCCTTTTGCGCGTTCGGTTCGGTTTATGTAACTAGTTTGCATAAATTAGCCGAAACGGGTCGAACCTTATCGTTTTATCTCAAAATACAGAATGTGTTTAGTTTACCCATATTATTCAAACTTGTTGGGTCTAAACCACATTCTATTCCGGTCTTCGCTTAATCACGCGTTTGAACCGTATCTTTCGTTAAAACTAACCGGTCTAAGCTAAGGCATAATTAAAGACCCGTTAGGATTCTAATAGGTTATTATAAACCTTCGTTCCAGAATAGGAGACCCGGTAAAAGCTACACGCACTTGTTATTTGTGTTTGATACTTGCAAAGGTAAATACTTTAAACTTATTTTCCCTATACGGGCTTGGGGTACGGTGTATAAAATACCGCTTGGTCCGGCATTGAATCTTTAATCGAATAGAGGTTAAATCATTGATATGCTCTGTTTTGAAATGTCTTGTTGCTTAAAGCCTTTGGGGGGGGGGGGGGGGTTAATGACCATGTCCCGGATATCCTTGGCATCATCTTACGAGATGGCCACGACCTAAGCACGGGGTGTAGGCGTACACCCGTCAGTGCCAAAATAAATAATGTGGTGTGTCTATTGATCTTTAACCCGGTCTACGGATCGGGCTATTGAACGCATAAGGAACATGTAATTCTTTTACAAGATTATATACAAATAATCATCCCAAGTTATAAACAGTTTGTGCCACGTGCATTCAAATCAATTTTATTAAACCTTTTTAAAATGAGTCAGTTAATTGTATTTACCAGTGTAAACTGACGTATTTTTCCAAAAAGGTTAAGTGCAGGTACTACGCGAACTAGGCTGGTTTTCTCCTAGCGTCCACAATAAGTCTCGCGAGCTTGGATGTCAAAATTGTTGAACAATGATTCCTATTTATTTTTGATCCACCTGTGGATTATTTTCAACTGTTTGTGATACTTGATATTACAATTATATTCGGTTGAAATACATCTATCTTTTGCTTCCGCTGTGCATTTAAATACTGTGTTGTTTGACTGTAATGTTACCAACTACGTCACGATACTCCCCACTGGGCCCACCGGTAATACGTGGAAATATCGGGGTGTGACAGGTTAAAAGGAGTTAAATCGGTAATTCGATCATTTTATGACAAATGGAAAATGAACTTTTAAATGGTTACCTTATAGGGTAAACCAAAACAAACAATAAGGGTAAAACAGTAAATTGGTCACGCGTCGACCATAACTATTGGTTTTAAAAGACACTTATGAAGTAAGCCTTAATAGGCCGAAAAGTGTTAAGAAATGAATTATAAGTAAAACGACCGCACGATGTAAATCGGAGCGAGTCATATAGTCGAGATGAAAATACATGTCATCTCGCTAATATAATCGGTCATTTAGACCAAACGGGTCAAAGGGTGAAGATACCACCTTTTGATAATAGCGACTAATGATTCTTGTCGAGTTATATGATTTCAGGAATAAATGTAGAAATGATATTTGCATCGCTATTATTTAGCGAATATTATAGCAAGGCATTAAAACAGGTCAATACATTGACCCGAGCCAGGTATGTGTAATAGAGTAATTATTCATTTAGAATGTAAGGTTCAATGAGCATTAAATGAAGTCTTAGATAGACAATGGGTTACTTAAATGGGTAAACCGAATGTTTTAAAAGAGGGTCGTGGCGTTTCGAAAAGCATAATGACTTTTCGAACAAGATCATAACTCAAAAGAAGAATTATGGGTCAAACATGCTCTCAAAAGACCTTGTCGTAATTGAAAGACTAAAAAGGACCAAAACGCCCTTGTTCGCTAATTCGAACAAACAACTTTTAAAGGTTGTTTGGAAACGATTTTTATGATTAGGTAAATACTTAGAATAAGTATAGAAGCTGAAAGAGGTATTATATTAGTCAAATGGCACTATTTGAGTTTTTGCCGTAAAATAATGATTCGAGAGGTAAAATTTGGCTTATATAGATCACCACATTAAACCCACCATAAATACAGTTGTGGTGGGAGATTATAGGATAAGAAATGTGGTGATGGAATGCTAGAAGCAATCGAAAGCGATAAAAGGCTCGAAAGTGCTTAAATACCCTTAACGGGTCAAAATAAGTATACGAGCGAAAACGGGTTTAAATTGTGTAATAAACCTGTGATTAGAACCTAAAATGGTAGATAACATTAATTTAAAGAAGTGTATGTGATATAGGAATCAAACAAATACGTTTGTTTGATAAAATGCATAAACGGGTTAAAATTCGGTAAAAAGGTAAAGAGTCGAAGGCTTAGAAGTCTCAAAATTTATTATGTTGGATGTTGTATTTTCACTCCATATGATGAAGAATTAAATTACGGACGCATAGGAAAAAGAATCGCGTGAAACGGATCAATAACGAAGAAGTTATGGCCGTTTCCGTAAAAACTAGTATTGCTGAAAAATGCAGGACCCAGCTCCAGAGCTGCTGGAAAACGGTCTCCCTCGCGTGGCGCGAGGGAGCAACTGGGTGCCTTCGCGTGGCGCGAAAGAGCACTGTTTTAGCGAAATTTTTTTATTTTAATCAGTTTCGCTTCCCGGACTCGTTTAACTACGTTTTAAGTTACGTATGACTAATCCAACTCATGTTTTATGAGTTTCAGGTATAATTTTAGCACCGGAGGACGATGAAGCACAACGAAGAACCGAACACGATCAAGAAATAAGCTTCCACACTATGTATCGTTTTTATGTTAAATGACGAACTCACACATGTTATGTTATATAGTTTTAATTCTGTAAATAAAGCCTAATGAAACCCGTATTTTCAATGTACTTGAAATCATAATTACCCGTTTATTTTCGTAATCTATACGAAAACCGTTAATTAATAATAAGGGCGTTACAATCTATTAGTCCGTCGACGAGCCGTCAATTCCCCTAAGGTAGTTACTTTTATATAAACTAAGTCATTTACACATTGGTGTTATCTCCACGCAAAGGCAAGGGCTTACCCAACCCGAAGCCTCATCCAAAACTTTCGACCTCCGCTGAGAGTATCAACTTGTTTTAACTCTACATAGACATAGAATACATGAACGGTCCAAGTTAATGGCGTTACAAGATTGTTGGTAGATTTTAAGGGTTAGGCGGAAAGTCTAATAACCCAAGTTAATGACGACACTATTATTTCACCCACTTTCAATAAACTATTTAATTAGTTAAAGTTATTAACACACATGCCCTTTATTCACCCATGACTAGGGGTGTTCATGAGCCGATCCGATCCGAGCGAAGGTCTGCTCGAGATCGGATCGAATTAAAACCGATCGGATCGGTTCGAATTTGTAAAACCGATCATAAAAGTGCTGCTCATGATCGGTTCGAATTTAAATCGATCGGATCGGTTCGGATCGATTTCGATCGGTTTCGCTTGGTTTTTCTCAACACCTAATTAAAAAATGTGCAGCAACAACAACAAAAAACTGAAATCATGACTTAATAAAACATGTCCAGAAGCACCTTTTAGGCTGCATTAAACTATAACAAAAGCAATACATAATTGAAATCACGATCCTAAAAATGTTCTTAACAATATCGAATCCAAAGCATAAAAATATAGTGCGAAATACAAATTGAAATCTAGCTCAAAAGCCATAAACATCTTCTTAAAGCTTGGTCATCTCCATCCACCAAATTCCACTTCAAATCAACATACATATAACCTATTAACACAAGCGTTAAACAAAACATTAAGTTCTACACATTTGACATTACATGACAGTTTTATGGTTTGTTAATTATAAAAATACCTTTCATTTGTTATCCGACCCGTCTGGAGTCAACACATCAATTTCCAATTTTTCTTCATCTCTTGCAGCTTGCTACACATTAAAAAAACAAAATATAAATGTTAATGCATAAACTACAAAAGTATAAATAGACTATAAATGTAATAAAATCTTACTTTCAATGTTTTTAAGGTTGTTTTTGAGCTCGCCTTTAACCAATCACTTCCACAAACAAGAAGTTCCACCATATCCTTTGAAAGAGAGCTCCGGTAGTCATGTGCTATTATCATTTTTGCAATTATTTCATGAACTTTCAATTGACTATAACCCCCATTCGAATCAAAACCCTCAAAAGCATCACAATCATTTCTACCACTACCTAATGACTCAAAGTTGAGGCAACCGATTTTTTTACCTTGCGCTTTTTTGAATATTCCACATTCTTGAAGGTGTCGCCTCATACTTGTTGTGCTCTTCGAGTTACCACTTACATATGAATGCTTGCAATAGATGCATTGTTTTTTTGGCACCATTTTCCCTTTGTACAAACCCTGAACATCTACAAAATGTGGATGCACGTCCGAATAATTTTTTCTCTTTTTTGAACAAGCACCTCCGGTCGCTGTATCAGCCATATCAGCATCAGCCGATTCATCAATTACTGGGTCGTCCTCTCCATCAGTCAAGTCAACATGAGCAGCCGGATTCTCGTTTGATTCTTTACAAGAGGACATTCTACAAAAACAGAAATGAAACAATATAAAGAAACAATATGTTTAACAGAAGCAGATTTAACGATATGTTGCAAACAGATATGCAGAAACAGAAACAAATATGCAGAAACAGATATGCAGAAACAGATATTGAACAACCATGAATACCTCTGCTTCTAAGTTGTTTTTATTAAACAGTTTAAAGTCCCCTGTTACAAATTAGTTATTTAGAAAGGCAATAACTAGTGTTAATAAGCAATTCCAAACGACCAGATTTAGAGTTAACACAAACAGATTTAGAGTTAACAAACAGAAACAAATTATCGCAAAAACAGATTTAACACAAACAGATTTAGAGTTAACAAACAGAAACAGAGTTAACACAAACAGATTTAGAGTTAACAAACAGAAACAGATTTAGAGTTAACAAACACAAACAGAAACAGATTATCGCAAACAGAAACAGAAACAGATTATCGCAGCGAACTATCTTTAACGATTAACAAACAGATTTAGAGTTAACACAAGCTTGAAACATACCGATTAATTGAGTCGGAGACACTTGAGCCGACGATGAATTGTACGATGATTGTCCGATGACTTGAGAGCGGCGCGGCGACTGAATGAGTGAAAGTGAATGAGTGATTGTCCGAATGTCCGATGACTTAAGAGTTGAGAGCGGCGATGAATGAGTGAATAGATTTAGGGTTTGAATTTTTAGTATATGGGCTAATATTATTTGGGCTTGTATTTATTTTGGGCTAATATTATTTGGGCTACCTTTTTTGGGTTTTAATCTATAAAATATATAATATACATATATATATATTAATTATTAATAAAGAATAATTCGAGCGAAACCGAGCGATCGGCGAGCGAGCGGAGCTTTGCTCATGCTCGGATTGAATTTGAATCGAACCGATCCGATCGGCTCATTTACAAACTGAGCAGGAATCGAACGAGCATTTTTCGAGCAATTTTCGAGCGATCGTCGAGCAGTTTGGACAACCCTACCCATGACTACTTAGTTAACTCAACATCAAGGGGTAAGCTATCACCAAACACCCCCAAGAATCTAGCCAAGAATGACCATGGAACTAGATGTTACCAAACTTGAAAAGATTATATTAATCATAAAAAGCTTGATTACACATGATTTTTGAGTCTTCCTAATGATTACAATGACTAGAGATCGTGGGGTAAAAGAGAAGCGTGTATTGGAGAAGGGGGGGGGGGGGGAGAACGAGCAAAGAAAAATGGTGGAGAATGACCTCTATTTTTAGGCTAGCTAGAGCCAAGCATGGGGCGTGCCTGGCTTCGGTGACTGGTTGTTCCTGGTTCTTGAGGCACGGGGCCTGCATACGAGACATGGGGCGTGGTCAAATTTGCGGGCCCACTGGATCTTCCAAATCTTCCAAAATACTTCATTTGTCTTACACTGCCGAGGCATGGGACATGTCTGGCTTTTCTTCATTGATCTTCGTGCCGAAGACTTTTGTAGGTATTTGGTAGTTACTGGATTATTATGATATCTTGCTGGTCTTCTTAGACTAGAGGGTATGGGGAGGCTCATCCCCATGAGGATGGGCCGCCACGTAGGCGCCACATCACCATCCCATGGAGGATGGGCCTCCTTGCTTTTTGAGGGGGGTGGAGGATGGGGCTACCCCATCTAAATTATTTTATAATTTTATAACTTTTTTTTGTTAACTTAATAAAAACTTCATAAAAATTAAAAAGTACAACATAAAACAACATAAATAAATTCATTCCATAACATAAAAATAAAATTACATTTCCTAAAAATTAAAACTACTAATCCTAGAAACGGTAAACATAAAAACGAAAAAAAATAACGATACGATTAAAAAAGTCCTCGGCTCACAACCTACGACGTCTATTTTTTCTTCACCTCTTCTTTCATCCTCCGATAAACCTCGCGTTCATCCTCCGGAACCGAGTCGAGATCCAACCTCATAATCCTAAAATCCTCCGCTCGAGCATAGTCGGCCGACACGGTTTTCTTGTGACTATATTTTTCGGCCGCGAACTCTTTGAACGAACGGAATTCGGTTATCAACTCGTCCATTTTCGAAGCCGCCCGCGAGCCGTCCCCTCCACCCGAACCACCCCCTCCACTCGAGCCGCCCCCTTTTCGCTTTCCGGTCGCCTCTTTTTTTGATTTGTCCCTTCCGGGGGGACGTTCCGACTCGTGAACGGGCAACACATCCTCGTCATATATCGGGTCGTCGTTTATGTCGATGTGACAATGAGCGGTGGAGCCTCCCGCACTATAACTTCCGGACTCGGAAGTTTTAGTCTGTTTGGCGGTTGCGACCTCATTTGGAACCGGCTTCCATTTTGGTTCTTTCTTTAAAACGTTCCATGCTCGGAGGTGCGGGAAAGGCGCCGAATTTTTTGAATCCCATTTAGCCATCGCAAGGTTAAGAATGTTCTCGTCGTTACTCCCACTAGGAGGATTAACGTAAATTTGGTTATAATACCCGCAAAATTCATTGACGGTCTTGTTCATTTTCCGCCACTTGCCGATACGGAATCGATATCACGCATCGGGCCTTGCCCCATAAGCTCGTTAAATCTATCCGTTGTCGCCTTCCAAAAACTAGTACCCGTTTGATTGTTCCCTAAATTTAAAAAAAATACATTAGTCAAAGTAAAAAATAAATATTTTTAAATTTAAATTAAAAAAAATAAACTTTGGTTCATACCGACAATCGGGCAAGTTGAGGACTTAACAAACGCAATTGCTAGCGCCTCCTCCTCTACTTTTGTCCACTGTCTCGGCTTTGCTCTCGAACCGTTTTTTTTTTGCGGTGTCGAGTTCGGTTTCAACCGCCTTCCCCTTCCCCGTATTTTTTTTGCGCTTGAGTTCTTTAGGTGGCGATTCGGGGACGACTTCTTCATTATCATCATCGTCAAGTTGAACCGGGGGTTACGGTTGGGAAGTTGGCGGTTGCGATTGGAATTGTTCAAGTTGAACTGAGTTGCGTTGCATGAATTGTTGGAGTGCTTGGTATTGTTGCATTTGTTGAACTTGGGACATTTGTGAGAAGGCGTTGGGTGATTGTGGAAACCCGAAAACGTAAATTGTGGAGACACCCACGAAGGATCCATAGTCGGAGTGCAAGCGGGACTCGAAAAAAAGTTAGGTTGGTTCGGGTTGGGGTTGTTTGGGTTGAATGGATTCATGATTGTATAAAAAAAAGAGAGTGTTTTTTTATAAAAATGGATGAGAATGGGAGAAGAATGAGAGAAAATGGATGAAAGAAGAGGTATTTATTTAAAGTTATAAAGTTTTTTTTTAATAAATATAGCCGTTACCAACGGCTAATTGTTTGAAATGAGGCCCGTCACAATCGTCGTCTGGCAGCCGGTTTTCACGTAACGGGCCGAGGGGGCGGTGTGGGGGACCGGCGCCGGGCCTCGCCGGGCCTAAGCCGGCTCCCATACCGTCTGGTCTTAGAAATCAAGAAACAGTAAAACTTTCAACAATAAAACGGTGTTGATACGTACATTTTTCCTGTTTAAAAAAGTACCCACATGTTCTAAAAACATAACGACCCATAGGGGATTGAAAGTTTACTGGATATGGATACGTACATTTTTATACTCATTTATTTTGTCTTTCTGTCTATTTTTTTTTTTTTTTTGTTTCAATCATCTTTTTATATAATATTCACCGGATGAAACGAGTTTTCCCCTAAAGAACATATAACTTTCAAATGAAAAATAAGCGAAAATTTCTATAATATATACATACGTGCAACACCAAATTATAATGGTCCTCAATGTATTAAAAACCGGTTTTTAAATCATACCGAGTTGGGCTCTGAAAAAGGTTGAACCGGGTTACTAGTTAACCATATAATTCCATAAAATACAAACTCATCTAAAAAAACAACCCATTCTCAATTAGGATTTATGTAACTTATTATAGTTTTATCTAAAAGACAACTATTTTATTGTAAAATATTTTAAGCATTTTAAGAGCGTTTTTATTACTTATAAACGATATTGCATTATACGATATGGAAAACAGTTTCGCCGGTGATGAAATAGTCCTAACCTTAAATCATAAAAAAACTATATCCCAACGGACCCAACTCAGAAAAAACTCCAGCACCAGTTTGGGTAGTGGGCTTCACTTCTAAGATTTAAGGGCTAACAAAATCTATTTGGATAGTGTTAGTGGGCTTTTTAATTTTGGTGTTTTTAGTTTAATGGGCTTTTTAATATTTGTGTTTTTAGTTTAACTAGTTGATGTCCCGCCCGCGTTGTGGGGCGATGGCCGAATAATTCTCAATCAATTAAAAAAACACTACTATAATTTTGCCAGGAAAAAAACTAAAACGATGATAAGGCCTTATTTTTCGGGTCAGGGGAAAACTGTAATTTTTATGGACTAATTGGAGAGTGTTAGGCAGCTCCTTGACACGGAAAAAAATTAAATCGAGTCAACCAAATAAAACAAAAAAATTTCTACTTTTTCAAAAAAAAAAAAAAAGTAACACGGTGGGAAAATCGACAAATCGTAACGTGGCTATGAGAAAAAAAAAACTAATGGTAAAACTGTAAATTTAAATGGGGCAAAATCGTAAATTTGAACCGAGGGCAAAATTGAAATTTTTAGCTGGGAGCAAAATCGTAAATTTATTTTTAAGTCGGGGTAAAAACATAACTTTGAACTGATGGCAAAATCGTAATTATAAGGGGAAAAACTAATGGCAAAAGTGTAAATTTAAACGAGGCAAATTTGTAATTTTAAACCCAGGGCAAAATTGAAATTTTTAGCTGGGAGTAAAAGCGTGAATTTATTTTTAAGTGGTGGTAAAAACATAATTTTGAACTTTGCAAAATTATAATTTTAAAAAGGGATAAAATCAAAAATTTGTTGGACTATTTCCTCACCACCCATTTCACCCAATAACCGAAAAGCACTATTACCTGATGTTATTTGTATATGTTGGAAATTTAGATAAACTGGATTGGAGGAAAATAAAAAATGTTTGAAATAGAACTAAGTTTTCCTTGGAAAAAATGTTAATGTCATTACTATAATAGACTTTCACTGCATGAAAATACCATCATCAATTAATGATTTCAAGGTTATAGTAAAATTTATAATTTTGTTTTCATTTGAAACGTTTTTTTTTTTTATAAATCTAACTTATAATAAAAGACTCCAAATAATGTCACATGTTATTCTTTTCTTCAACCTTATAAATTTTATTTATATTTGTTTAATATATTTCATTTAATATTAATAACTAATATATATATCTTTATCTTTATCCTTATTTTTATATTATAGTAAAGAATTTCAAAAAAGAAAAATATTAGGATTTCAACGAAAATAAAAAAAATATTGCATTAAATAATTCTTATCCACTTGGGAATAGCCCAATGGTGTTGGTGAGTTTAGATAAAACTTAGGATATGAGAGGTCAGGGGTTCAATCCCCATGGTGTGCAACGTTAGCCATTCAAAAAAAATAAAAATAAATAATTCTTCAATTACCAAAATAGGAGAATACCGATAATTAAAATTCCTCGAACAAATGGTATATCAACACACTGTATATTGTAAAATATTTGAGAAAAGACTAGAAATAGTTTTCCATTTTTTTTAAATCGTGTATTGAATATTGATGTATATTTGAAAAAAAGACTAGAAATAGTTGTCCAATTTTTTTTTAAAACATGTATTGAATATAGATGTATGTTTGGGACAACGATTAGGGGTGTTCTTCTATTTTTTCCCCGGGTTTTAAGTTTTTTTAATTCAGGTTATTTGGGTTTTTTGCTTGAAAAAGGTGACCCGATAACCGACTAATTTAAGGTTCGGGTTGGTCGGGTCCGTGTTAGCTCGATTTGGGTTGTTCGATTTTTAGATTTAGATGTAAAATGAAAAAAAATGACTTAACTTAATAAACGTAGAAAACGATTTTGACTCTTAGCCAAAATTAATAAAACAACAATTTAGTAAATACTTAAAATTTAGTAAGGACCTAGAAGGATGGAGGGGTAAATTGGTATAGTGATTTTTTAAAATATATAACAACACAATTATTGGCAAGGTGTGATTATACTTAAAAAATATAAAAAGTATATCAATAGAATACTTATATTAAATAGAAAAAAAAAGTTCGATTTGTAGAAAACGATTTTGACTCTTAATTACATCAATTTAATGGCCAAAGTTAATAAAACAACAATTTAGTAAATACTTAAAATTTAGTAAAGATCTAGAAGGATGGAGGGGTAAATTGGTATAGTGATTTTTTAAAATATATAACAACACAATTATTGGCAAGGTGTGATTATACTTTAAAAAAAAAAATATAAAAAGTATATCAACAGGATACTTATATTATATGGAAAAAAAGTTTGATTTTATTGTATAATATTTTAAACATATTTATAAAATACTATATCTATATCGAAGTATTTATTATATCATTATTATATATAGTAGAATTTAATTAATTTTTTTTTTGTCATAAGTGCATAACTTACATTCTATTTTTAAAAACACTTATAATCTTAATATCATCATTTTTATTTTTTCAGAGTTATTCTTTTACAGCTTTATATGATAAGATGGATTGTAGTGACTTAAAAATGAAGTAAAAAAATTTAGAAAAATATATTTAGATAGCTGAAAATGTAAATTCTTATTGTTTCACATTTTATGTAATACGTCATTTGACTGATAATGATTACATGCACATTTATAATTTATATTTTTTTCGATATTCAACCCGTGTATCTATACGGGGTTATAAGCTAGTGATTAGATATTTACATATGCACACAAGAATTGGCGGGTTTAAATAAAAACACAGTTAAATCAACAAAATTCCAAAGATATCTTTTATAAATGTTGATCATGCAATACAAGTGTGCACTACAGAATAAACTTACTACCTTGACCAACAAATTTATAAATGCCATAAAGAATGAACAAGTCCTCACTAAACAGAAGTGTGATTTAGCCACACGCAAGAGACATTCCAACCAGTGGCGGAGCTAGCCTATTAATTTAGGGGTATCCCATTATTTTTACCGTGCAATCAAAGGATCAGAAAACTAACAAATCAAAGGTCAACGCTGGTCATCGATCAGCAGAGACGACTTCAGGCTGCGCAGGGACGATTTCAGCGATCAAAAGGGACGTGAAATCTGAATCAGCGAACAACAGGGACGATTCCAGCGATCATCAGGCCAGCCAGGACGATTTCAGGCTTTCAGCACTCAACAGACAACAACCAGCACTTCAGAGTTCAGGCAGCAGGGACGATGTCGATTTCAGAAGCTGTATTTTGTTCGACGTTGGTTTCCAAATTGCCGCCCATAATCAAAAGGTGTATTTTGTTGTTTTAGGTCTTGGGCTAATCTTTGTTATTTACCAATTGGGTCTCCTTTCAATTCTATTATTATTAATTTGGGCCTATCTATTCATTCGGGCTTAATTATTTTACAAGTTTTGGGTTATAAAATGTTTGGACTAATAAAAATTGGGATTTTAGTAATATCAAGTATCCAATTTTTTGGTTAGGATTATCCTCGTATTTTTTAGGGGTATCCTTAGTATAAAAAAAAACACGAAGAATACGGGTTTGAGCCGCCTAATACACTAGTTCCGCCCCTGATTCCAATCCTCTTGTTTAGGATGAGCGACAAACAAGAATCTTGGTACATAAACAAACGTCTTACTAACCTCAACGATGGAATGACACTTTAAGAGCATCGATAACACGAGAAGCTTACAAATGTGCCACCTCAACGCTACTTGACCATCATCCCACACTTTAAGAGCATCCATAACACAAGAAAAGGAACCTGATCCAGTTATCAGGTCCGGGCTGTTAGCATAATAAGTTTTTAGGTTAACTGCAGTTAGCTTCCTTGTTTATTATCTTGCTTTCCTTTTTTTTCATTGCATACTTTTCTCTAATAATAAACCTTAGCCGTATTCTCTGTATACTATATCATCGTGTTCGCTTGTTTAACTTTAATCGAACAAACGATCTAATACAAACTTTTAAATGACAAAGTTTTCTTATTTGTGTTCGTTCATTAAGAAATGAACGTGTTTGTATATGTTTATGTTGGTTCGTTTATATAGTATAAACGAATGGTTTACGAACGAGCATAACTAAACATAGATGAATGAACCTAACTAAGCTAATATCAACTAAAAGTAAGTATAAATAACAATGTGTTGGGCTAAAAAAATTAATATAACTAGACTAAATTGTAATGGGTGATTTTTTAATTTCATAAAACTACACTAAATTCTAATGGTTTGGGATTAACACACAACTTCACAAGTGCAATTTTCAACAATTTTTATATTTGTTGATATCATATAATTGTGTCTGCCTTCACTTAAAACATTTCCAACAATGTTCATATATGTTAATGCAAGTCTCCAGTTCCAAAATCACTTTACTCTTCTCACCCTTATATGTAATATTATTCTGGATTAGTTTTAACAAATTTTATCCGTTGTTTTCCTCATTAATTAAAATATATTATGGCATAAAATGACGATTATACCCTTCAATTAAGTGAGGAAAACGACAAAAAGGAGAGAAGTTAACAAAAAATTCTAACCCAGTTAGCCAATCGGATGAAGATGAAAACAAAATTGAAACCTCAGGGACCCAGATACAAAAGGTTTCATTTTTAGACTAAAGTAGCCTAAACTCAGGGACCATTTTGGCATTTTACTCTATAATTTGAGATAGTGGGCCCAAGAATATAGTGAAATTGGGCTGGTACCACATGTAATATGATGGTGCTAATATTTTATGGGCCAATATTGATCCATTCATCTTACAGATACTTTTCATTGCCATACACATGACTTCTGTTCTTATCTTTCACTACTTTGTTAGTTTATGTTGTTTGTCATTTTGACTTGATAATTAAATCATCATCATCATACTCAGTATATCCCATCAATAGCAAAGCTAAGGTAGGGTCTGAGGAGGGTGAGATGTAGAAAGCCTTACCTCTACCGCTTAGGAATAGAGAGACTGCTTCCAATGAGACCCCAGCTCGATAGTAGTTTTGCATCAAGCCTTGGACATAAGGCACATAACACTCAACAATTGAGACAAATGCCGATTAGTGCATGTCCCCTTGTCTTTCGGCTATAAATGCCACCACATGATGCATGATTAACCATCTCCTCTTTTAACGTTATTTTCATGAAATTAGTAAAATAACGTTAAAATTAGTGCACTTTCACTTTTGCCCCCGAGCGCCCACACATATATACATTATATGAGCATACCGCAAGCAGGGCGCCTGACTTGATAATTAAATACATACCCTTTAACATTATGCTGTCAGCTGTTGCTTTGTGTTTTTAATATCAGTAACAAAGAATATGCATTAATAATTCTGTAGATGTATTAATGTAGAAAATACAGTAGTAACTAGTAACAAATAAGTTTGTCTTCATTCCACCTTTTTGAAATTTGTTTCCTTGTATTTTTTGTTCTAGATAAGGTTGGACAATGCTTTTGTTCTGATTCTCATGCTTACAAGTTGCAAGAACTGTAATCTAGCACACATCTCTTACGATATATTTGTCGAACAACTCGATTTTCATAAATGAACTTCTTAAAAAGAAAGTCTTTTGCATGCTAGGCACGGAACAATCTTTAGAATACATGGTATGTTGCCAATTCCTTCCTATGTTGCATTATGTTTTTTTTTTTTTTTTTTGCTTTTGGTGGTTGGTATTCGTTTCTTCAGGTAGTTTTCGTCGATTTATTTTAAACAGAAGGTTAAAAGAACTTAACCTTGTAGTGAATTCTTGCTTTTTCTTGTTGGATGGACTTGTAGACACTTCCTTGTTCCTCCAAACTATGACTTAAATTCAACAAGAAAACCATGATCATCATGGCTGGCATATTGAAATAAAAAGAACCCATGAAGGTTGAGTTATATGCTATATATCAAATGGGTCAAACAAACAAATAAAGCATAGATTATAACTGATAACAAAAGGATACGGTAACGTTGACAGAGTGTATTCTTAATCTGTTCTGTATAACCTTTGGAAAATTTTACCCGACAAACTTGGATTATAACCGTAATAAAGCGTAGATTGTTTACAAATTTTTATGAGAAATGGACAAAAGGGTATTTGCAGGGTTAATCCACATGGCTGACCCGTTTGACCCGCACTCAAATTACTAGTATCAACCCAAACCTGCATTTCCCCGTTGGCTTAAAAGAGTTTGATTTTGTAAAGCTTGCTCATTTTGATCGTTTAAGGGATTGACATGTGTAGCTGTTCATTTCTCCGATTTCACAAGAATGTATTCATTCAAATGCAGGATTTTTATTTTTTTCCTTTCAGTCTCATTTCCATTTTCTCAAATTTATATCAATAGCTAACACATATTACCTCATGTGTATTTCTAATTTTCTATTCAACTTCATACACAATCCACACTGCAGTTCATGCACTTTTGCAAAATATGTCCATGTTCACCAAAAGCAAACCATCATTAAATTCTAAAGCAATCTTGATCACGACAGGCTTTATCAACACGTCCAGTACACATTCTAACGTGCTTTATATCGTGTTGCAGGCATTCAAGACTCAAGTACTCATTACAGCGAATTTCGGGAGGTAAAGTTCAGTAGCCCAGAATTTATAAGTGGAATGTGACATCTGTTGATACCGACGTCTTTAAAGAAATTGGTCCCTCCAGTGGTCTCAAGTTGTAAATCGATTCTCACAGGTGTTGTTAACCTTTTGTTTTCTCTGAGACTAGAGTTAGTTTTGTATCATCTCCATACATTTTTTTTTGTACTTTTGACTGTTTATATTCTTCTCTTTTTCCTCAACTCATGATTGATGATACATAGGAATTTTGCATTATATTAGATTTATAGGACCATGGTTTTGTTTTACCCATCAATGGATATGGTAGTATATTGTTCTTAATTTAATTAGACATATGAAACAATGATCACTAAATTAGATATACAAGTTCATAGAATTAGGCCTGTAAATGAACCGAATGAACATGAACATAACCGAATATATTTTTTTTTTGTTCATGTTCGTTTATTAAGAAAATGGTCATGTTCTTGTTCGTTCGTTTAAAACCTAAACGAACAGTTTACGAATATAAACAAATGAACTTAAATGAACATAATTTAACAAACAATAAATAACACAAATGAACAAACATAAATGAACATAATTGACTAAACATAAATGAACATAAAGTAATTTTTTATATGAATTAGTGATTAATTACGATAAATTCCATTGGAAAACTTATTTTTATTACTAGAAAGCCCAATTACCAATTAGATATATTTATATAAGGAGTAGAAAGTTAGTTTTAGTTTAATATTTATATGAATATAACTATGTATGTATTTAAATTGAAACGAACGTAAACGAATGGACATAAACAAATGTAAATAACTGAACATATTATGTTCGGATGTTCGCAAACATAAACGAACGAACAAAACGTGTGTTCATGCTCATTTATTTTCCTCAAGTAATTAGAAAATCATCACTTTACCCAAAAACTTAAACTGATTACTGCAACATCAAATTTCAATATTCAGTTTATTTTTTTGGTTGAATTCAGTATATGATAACTTGAAAATATGAACACCTCAGGCTGACCCAGGCCACATTTACACTCACTGCACTCGGCCACTTGTCGTTTTCCTGTCTTTTATGGTGGGTCGTCTCGTGTTATATTCCTCTTTAACTTTTCTTTTCGCAACTACTTCCATTATCTATTCAGGCTTTCGAAATATACACGTAATTATATCCAGATTCAAGTACTTAAAGTTGTGCAGTTTGCAAAAAAAAAAAAAAAAAGCAGTTGGTAATTATTGTAGAAAAAAAAAGTAGAAAAAATGTGGATTGAGATTCCATCATCTTGAAGAATGAAATGAAGTGCAAGTTTTGTTACATAAAGAAAGAAAGAGTACATAAAACTTTTGGTTTGTCTGGTTAATATACAGTCTTTATTGTAGGCAGATAGTATGTAATGTAACTTAACATATGTATACTTTCTAAAAGCTTTGCATGCATGTCCCATGAAACCCACATTCCCCTTGCTTTAACTTCTCATAGGACCACTATTCCACCCTCAATATGCTCTTCTTTTACACCATTCTTTGAACATGGGCCGGGCCGGGTTGACCCAAATCACAGCTTGTACAAATTTTTTTGATTTTTTTAAATAATTTTATAATGTATGAGACATGATTTAGAAAGTTATATTCCCATCTTTTACATCGTACTTTGAACATGGGTCGGGTCGACCCAAAACACTGTCTGTCTCTGTACAATTTTTTTTATGATTAACAAAGTTCTACTATCTATGTAACAATCTAATTTTTTTAATAAAAGAGTAAATTATGATTTTGGCCCCTGTGGTTTTTTCACTTTAACCTTATCAGCCCAAAAATGAATCGTTTTTATAGGAGATAATCAAGGTTTTTTTTTTAAATTTATTTATTAAATGGGGTAGATATGGTTGTAACAGGTGAATTGACATAAATGCCCCTCATGTGAGACCAGTTTTTAATCAAGTAAATAGATAGGGTTAGTGATAGGAGCCAATAGGGTTAGAAAACATGACGTTAGGGGTTCAGATGTCAAAAGATTCCTTTTTAAACAGATAAGGTTAAAGTGAAACAAGCACAGGGGCCAAAATCATAATTTACTCTTTCTAAGAGCATTCTATGCATTACATATAAAACTTTAAAGTGACTTGACCACTTTTTCTTATTTCTTTTAAGTATAGACAACCCGAATCGACACATTTGTCAGTAAATGAGTCGAAACAGCCAGCTCTAGGTGTACTCATCAAAATTGTATTTTTCTCTCTCTGTGGATGTTGAAACGTTATATCTAGCCACAATACAACACGTCGATGCGCAAAGAGAGCTGAAAACGACGCTCTGACACGCTAACGCCATGTAAAATGGATTCGTATTCGATTTGTGGGTCACCCTGGCGAGCACTCGAGTGCACGGAATTTAAGAGAGAATTATCTCCCAAGAATTTGTGATGGTTTCAATAGCCGTTGACATTTTGGTACATTCCCACTCTTTAGTTCTCTTCTTTCATTTTCCTGTTATCCTTTTGATCTTGTTGCCACTAATCAATCTCATTCTCACCGGACCACCACTTAGTTCCTTTACATGCTCACGCTTACCACAGGTTCTTTTTATCTTACCTTAGCCTTTATAAAAGGCTATGTTACTTTGATATTTATTTCATTTTCTTTACCATGTTTTTGACTTTTAACTGCTTGTGTTTAAAATGTCTTGTTTTACTATATAGATTCGCTCGTGGGACCGTGGGATCGATGGACGTCCTGTTTAACAAGTATCGATGAAAATTTGGGGCTGAATCGCTAACTACAGTTCCGGGAAATGACATATCAAACTGGCCCGGATGGACCAACCTGTTTACAGATTTGGGGGTTTAAGGGTTCGGTTTTGATGGTTTGAGCGGATTCTTTTTTATTTTTTAAAAACCTTAGATTGTTTGAAAAAGTTGTAAAATAATGTTGATTTATACATATAAGTTACATGTAACAAACTTGAGTTATGAAAACTCAAGAAAACTCACATCTCTTACGATATATTTGACGAACAAGTCGATTTAATGAATGAACTTCTTAAAAAGAAAGTCTTTCGCATGCTGCTCGTTGATTTACCCGCAAACTCTTTAAAATACATGGTATGTTGCACACATCTAAGGGTTCGGTTTTTGATGGTTTGAGTGGAATTATAGAGAGAAAACGCACCTGAGTTATGAAAACTCAAGAAAACCTTATGTAACAAACTTTGTTTTTCTAAAAAAATTAGGGGATGTAAGTTACATGTTATCGAACGTTTTGAGCCAAAAAAACCAAAAAACGCTGAGTGGTTATATATATACAAAGTGTATTGTACAATATCCCTTAACGTACGATGCGTACGCGATTAGTATATAACATGCGGATGTTGTACAATTTGGTTGTCCGAGTTTATGACCATGCGATTTTGAGATATAACATGCGGACAACCAAATTGTGAGTCCAAGTTGTACGTTAACTGACCCATATATATATATAGGACAAAGATCCGTTAGGAACCACCCTTTATTGCGAGAACCGCGAGAACTAATGTGAACACAACCAAAAACACCTAAAAATAGCTAAAAAACACACAATTTTTTTTTAACATTTTTTTATGAAAAAATCGCTACTTTTAGTTGCAAAAAAAAAAAAAAAAAAAAATTTAAAAATTTTTTTTGGCTACTAAAAGTAGCGATTTTAATGTAAAAAATACTAAAAAAAAAAAATTTGTGTGTTTTTTTGATTTCTTTAGATTTTTAGGTTTTTTGAGGGTTTAGTTTTTGGTATTTTAGCTGATGTGGGGGGGGGGGGGGGGGTAGGTTTTTGGGTGGGGGGGGGGGGGGGTTAGGTTTTTTTTAGGGGGTTTAGTTTTTAGCATTTAGCTTGGGGTGTGGGGGGTTAGGTTTTTTTTTTAGGTTTTTTTAGCTATTTTAGGTTGTGTTCACATTGGTTCTCGCAATAAAGGTGGTTCTCGCATGAACCTTACCCTATATATATATATATATATATATATATATATATATATATAGGGAGGGGCTCATGCGAGAACTCCATTTATTGTGAGAACCATGAGAACCAATGTGAACACAACCTAAAATAGCTAAAAAAACCTAACCCCCCCCCCCCCCCCCCCCCCCCCAAAAAAAAAAACCTAAACCCCCAAGCTAAAATGCTAAAAACTAAACCCCAAAAAAACCTAAAAAAATCTAAAAAAAATCTAAAAAAATCTAAAATTTTTTATTTGATTTTTTTAATATTTTTTAGGTTAAAATCGCTACTTTTCGAAGCAAAAAAAAAAAAAAATTAATTTTTTTTTTTTGGCTTCGAAAAGTAGCGATTTTAACCTAAAAAATATTAAAAAAATCAAAAAAAAAATTTTTTTGTGTGATTTTTAGCTATTTTTAGGCATTTTTTGTTGTGTTCACATTGGTTCTCGCGGTTCTCGCAATAAGAGGTGGTTCTCGCATGATCTTCTCCCTATATATATATATATATGCTAAAAAACTAAATTTTCAAAATTTTTTATAAAAAACCCATTCATCGCTTTTTGTTATTTTTGGTCAAAACGTTCGATAACATGTAACTTACATTCCCTAATTTAAAAAAAAAAAAAAAGTTTGTTACATAAGGTTTTCTTACGTTTTCCTAACTTAAGTGAGTTTTCTTTCTATCCATCCCATACATATACATATAGGGGCGGACCCACACTATGTGGGCCGGGGTCCCTAGACCCCAATGTTTTTAAAAAAGTTAGTAGAGACGTCATGTTAATTTTGGAACCCATAGTAACAATTTGAAGTTTGGTGTGGTGGTAAATCCTTTGTCTTATAAACTAAAAGGCCACATCTCACTATACGAATTTTTTTTTCACCTTTGTTGCTCTCATCTTCCGATTCAAAACACAATAGCCATCACCTATGGCGGATGCATAATGATGCAATTTTCAATTAGATGCCAGTTTCTAAGTACAAGATTGTTGAGGAAAATTAAATCTATGAGTTACTTGTTGAGGTGATGGTATTGTATTTGGTCCCTTGGTGGTAGTATGTTTGAGATATATTGACGATGGTATCAGTGGTGAAGCTTCGCCCCCCCCCCCCCATTTTTCCGAAACCGGGGGTGGAAACGTATATACCTAAAAATTTTCTATAGGAAAGTACTATTCATAACACTACGCGTCGAAAAGTTCGAGGGGTCAGGCGCCCCCTCGGACGTAGCCTAAGCTGCGCCCCTGGATGGTATTGTATTTGGTCCCATTACCTAGCCTAGTACCTTGTATTGGCCTTTCAAGAAAAAAAAAAGAAAATACTTGAGTTAATAGATTCATTTTATTTGAGTTTTATAACTTTGAAGTTGAATAAGAATTAACAATCTAACCAAATTTAAAAGTTGTTTTGAGTTTGATTTGATTTGGTTCGAGTTGATAAAAATATAATTCAACTTAAAAAGTCCGCATTATTAAAATTATGCCATCGGACCGCCCACCCTGTACGGTGGCCGACCCGAAAATTTTAACGTTTGGTTATGAAAAGTGTTAACACCAAAAAGACGGACCCTAGTGGAAAAAAATTCTGGACCCGCCACTGTATACATATACATTGCTTTGTAATTTAAAAGTATAAAAATGATATAAATCATAAAAGTTAAACGACTGATTCCATGTTCCAAATCAGATCAAACCACTAACCGACAAACCGTCAAAACCAAACTGTGACCCGAATCGTTTAGGTATCAAACCGAAAGGTTTGGAAGGTTCGGTCATTTTGAACATTTTACTATAATTATGGATCACGATTCTAAATCTTTTCTTCGACCATGTCTTTTGATGTTATTTTACTATTTTTGTTTAAATTTCTTCAATGAAAGAATCTATTAATTGTAAAGTAACATTCCTATACCTTGTATCAGTTGAATTATTTTTGTTTGTATAGCCAAAAAACTAAATATAATGATTTGAGTAAATTCAAGAAACTTCCCAACCAAAAAGAAAAAAAAAGGGGCATGAAAAATATGAAACCATTGGGAGTGGTCATTTGTAAATTCCATGGCTCAAAAGGGTCTTTCTTGGTCTCTACAGGGGTACTTTCGTCATTTCCAATGCTACTCATGAAGAACTTTAAACTAAAGAAGGTCGTTCGGTATTTACTTTTTTTATGGTTTATCCAATTATTTTGTAACATTATATCGTGAAAATATCTTTTGTTTTTTCTTGAGCTGTAAGCTTTTGAAAAAAATCACAGGTCAAATAATGCAATTTAATTTCATGTAAATTAGTTTGTAAAATAAAATCAAGTTCTAAAGCTTCTCACCAAAAGTTGTTGTTTAATTTTAGTCAATTTAAAAGAAACATTGTAATCTAAAAAGTTTTTTTTTTTTTTTTAAATCAATAACTAAAAAATTGAAAACATGTCTTTTAAAAAAGGAAAATTGGTTTTTAATAAACCAACCTTTGTCCCGTTGGTAAATAATAATCTTATCTACGTAATTGGTATACAATAATCCTACCTATCAACATGTTGGTACTCAATGAACTTCCGTTAATTTTTTTAACTGAAGTTAGTTTTTAAGTTTTATTTATTACACAAACAGTCCATGTAGTTGTAATTTACTAGTTTTAACTATTTTAAAACTAGTAAATTACAGTCCCTTGAGGTTTTTTTTTGTTTTATAAAATAGTTAAAACTAGTAAATTACAACTACAGGGACTTTTTGTGTAATAAATAAAACTTAAAAATTAACTTCAGTTAAAAAAAATTAACGGAAGTTCATTGAGTACCAATATGTTGATAGGTAGGATTATTGTATACCAATTACGTAGGTAAGATTATTATTTACCAACGGGACAAATGTTGGTTTATTAAAAACCAATTTTCCTTTAAAAAATTCACTAAAACTTGTTTAAGAAAACATCTTTAGAGGAATTAAAAAAAAACTTTTAATAAAATATCATAATCTAAGAAGGGAATGATTTCTTTTTAATTTTAATCAATAATTTATACAAGCCTAATATTTATTAGTAAAAAGTAATACCCTAATTTCTTTAGTTAATATTGAATTAGGTTATATCCAATGAGATTAGAAGAGAGAGAAACAATTATAAAAGATTAGTTAAAAACAAGAAAAACATCCATTTTGGTAAATACTTTTCAAATCACCCATTTTGATAAAATACTTTTTCCACCAACACTCATTTAAGAAAAAAAAAACTCGGTGAAAATAATCCGTAAATGATTAATATTTTTAATTTGTCACATTTTTAATATATTTTTCTTTGATTTTACGTATATTATCTTATTTTTAAGCATACACTTTTAACGGTGAATATGAACCGTAAATGATAACTAATTTAGGGTTCACAGTCTAAACAACTTAATAAACCGGCCATCTTAAGGTTTATATGTTAAACTTGTTTAATTAAACAAGTTGATAGTCTAACTTGCTAACCCATCTATGACATGTTTTAACTTTTATCCATTTTACAACCCCTAAATTGTGAACCTGCTAACACGTTTAGATAAATGAGTTGTGTTTGAGTTACACGATTTTAAATGCGTACGGGTTATGATTGATGTTTATGAATTTTGACACAAATAAAAATATGGGCAAAGTGCTTGTTAAATAATTCAACATGTTCACCCGTCACGATTGCCACCAGTACCTCCATCAATTTGCGTAGAAGTGTGATAATTATATTATACGCCCCTTGTCAAATTTAGACACATGAATGTTTTTTTACCGGATATAATAACTGAAGTAATTTGAGAAACAATTCACGTTATAAAAGCACAAATTAAAATGATGTTTAAATTCAAGAAAACTCCCAACAAAAAAGAAATAACGACCATGAATAATATGTGAAAATTTGAAACGGGAGTAGGCACTTGTAACTTGTCTCCATAAGCTCAAAACTCTTCTTGATCCCCCGTGAGGGGTAATTTCGTCATTTCAATACTTTTGGCATATTACCGTTCTACCCTTTACGTCGAAAACCAATGCTTTAACCACTTGTACGTTACGCTTTAACAATTGCCCCACGCATCCGAACCACTTGTACCGAACCCTCCATCGGCCGGGATCTCTATACCCCCGGTGTACGTTAGCATACTCCTCACGTTCACGTTAGCCTCGACCCCACCATGGTGGTCAACCTCTTGATCGCCGGTCAACCCAAGAAAATCTCTAGTCAAACGGTCCGTTTTATGCCATGTGGTAATACCCCCTGACGTCAGCCCCACGTGCTGGTGGTACCCCACAGAGCTTGTCACGTGACCCAACTCACCCATATCCAAACAACTCATAGTTGACCCCACATGATCCCCCACGTGACCCACCGTCGCCGCCTTTTGTAGTAGCGCGGTGGCGGAGAGGTGATGCGCCGGCGGTTGATGTACACCGGTGCTGACGTGGAGACCGTGGAATGTCGCTGGCGCCCGTGTAATTATTCGGGTCGGGTCCGGGTCTTGGTAATAGGGCAAAGACATGCCGGGAAGAAGGTGGTGGGTCGGGTGGGGGTGGTTGATGGTTTCGGGTTTGATTCGGGTCGGGTTGGGATCTTGGGTGGGGACCCAAGTAGGGTTTGGGTTTGGGTGGTTGTGATTGAAATGGAAAAGTGAAGTTGTGGAGTTTTGTGAACTTAGTTGAATGTTGAAGGGGGTATTTGTAACATTGTTGATAATTGAAGGGTGGTGGGTGTTAGGAATTGAAATTGAAGCTGCAGCTGCAGCTGAGAGTCTGGCAGTTTCTTCAGCTAAAGCATCACAGAAGGCTCTGTGAGTAATAAAGCTATCTTTCCTATACACCATAAATGTAGAAAGTTAATATTAGTACTTTACAATAAAATTTACACATTATTAAAAGATTGATTATCAAATACTTTAAAATAAGTTGCATAACTAAATAACTTAACTAAGATAAAATAATAATAATAAAAGTATGTCACATTTTGATGTAGTGTGTGTGTATATATATATATATATATATATATATATATACTATAACATAATTAATTATAAAATGATAATAAATTATTATAAGATGGGTGTAAACCCTTATTATAAAAGTTAATGAATTGGATTCAAGCTTAAAAGCAAAAGACGAAATTTTCATCATTGTAACACTAATCATTTCCATAAATAACATGCAAATGTTTGTCCATTTCTGTGATTTTTAGAGACAATAATTCAATTTCTATGAGCATAAACAGTGACACACTATTGGCTTAATTTCTTTTTAGTTTTATAATGATTTCATAAGTTTTTTTTTTTTACTTTTTATAATTGTAGTTTGTCACAAATAAAACACTCGTTAAAATATTGAGAAAACCATCAAACTATATGCTAAAATGAAACATGCTAACAATTAATATATCTCATATTGTCATACTTTTGTTTCTTTTCACTTTCATACATGAACAATTATAAGATATAGTATATAGACCTAAAATATTCATATACAAACTATGTGGATTTTAGGGTTTCCTGTTAACGACAAACTCGACACTCATTATAACTTACTGAACGTACCCATGAGCTAGCAAGAGTAACATACGATATTGTACATAACCTATACACATCTAGTAGTCGAACCAACTTAACTTAACGCGTGCAACTTTCTTTTTGGTTACATTTTGAGAATTACATTCTAAAAGTATAGGCAAAAAAGGTCATTACAATTTTTTCTTCAAATTATGATACTATATTAGATAAAAATGCTGTTAAAACAAAATGTATTTCTTCATAACGCTATAAGGTAGTATAGGTTTTAATAAAAATGCTAGATTTGTGATTATGTAATCTGCATGCATACAAGCAGTGAATGATGATGATGTTTGCAGGTGATGAATAATTCATATACGGAGTATAGGACTGGCTATATATATAGCTTTCAGCATCAATGTTTATTATGCCATCAAAAGCAACAGAATAAACAGTGGGAGTAATAATCAGTTCTGCCAATCTGTCTTTAATGCATTTTAACACTTGTATCCATCAACATATTCCATGCAAAACGTACGCCATTTTTATGCACATGACACCAACAAAAGACTAGTAAAAACAGTTGCAAAAAGTAGATAAAATGAGTCAAATGAATAAATGACCACCAAATTTAAACACATTGATCAATCTTTAGGACAAGATTTTAAAAAATGAACAAGTTTGTTTATAAAATATGAGTGATTTTGAACAAATTATGGGGATTTACAAGTGAATACCTAAGTAATTAACAGTTGAAAAGAGTTAATATATATAATATTGCTTTTAAAATGACAAAAAGTAGATTAAATTTTGCATGATGACAAACTGGCTGACAACCATAACAACTTATGATAATAAAGGCTATGTAAACTTCAAAAGAATTGTTTTTGGAAGTTTTATGTTTGACTCGGTAGTTATATAACAGTGACGGAACCAGAATTTCATAGACGGAGCAACCGGCTACAATAGTAGGTACAACTCATGTTTTTTTTTTAAAAAACACTAACATTGTATGCATTTAATTAATCAAACAAATTCTGGTGACCGGTAGATCAACAAACCCTTTTGACCCCTCTTCGTTCCACCCTTGGTTATACACATCATGAAAACTGAATTGTGTACTAGGCGTCATCGTATGTTTACTAGAGGTCAATTAGAAGCAATGCTTTCATAACAGTCGTCTTACTGGTTCACTGGTTGGTTTCTGGTCTAACTAGCCGGTTAAGTCCGGTTATGAAAGCATTGATTAGAAGATATATATGAAAATTTACCTGGAGAAGAGGGTACCACAGTCACATCTATACTCCCTAGTGCCACAAGTTTTAGAATGTGCTTTCCAATCAGATTGAACTGCATAGATCTTAGAACACTTGTCACACTTCCACTTCTTTTCACCATGTTTTCTGCAAAAGTGTTTCTTGATCCCAGTGAGATCCCCAAGAGCCCTAGAAGGGTGGTGGTGCACACAAGTAGGTTCAGGGCACACATAAGCTCTTTTCTTGATCTCATCTTTGTTGTTTCTTTGCTTCAGTTTCCATGGTAGGTTATGACCTCTTCTGTGAAGTTGCAAGTTTTGATCTCTCTGAAACCCTTTGTTGCAAATCTCACACACAAATCTGTTTGTTGCCATCAGTGTTTTTGGTGATAATGCTATCACTTCTGCATCTGGATCTTTTTTGTTTTCCAAAAAAAAAAAAAAAAACACCATTAAACATAAACAAAAAGTTAATCAAGATTATAGAAATATGTGCTATTTTGTTTTAACAAAAAAATCTAGACCCTTTTATTACATATATGTGTGTATATATAAAACCCATTGAAGATTAACAAGTCAAATAAGATCTTAGATCATCAAAACACATATTTAATTCATTTTACTAATAATTTTTGTTTACCAAAAATTGGAAACTGATTTTAAGTTTTCTTTTGAGGACAAAGATTTTATATTTTGTAACTATCTACTTACAAAAAGTTGATTGGACTCTATTGCACTTACTAGGGGAGCTGGTAGGTGAAGTCCCCCCTACAACTTTTGTAACTAGAAATTAAGTACAAAATCACTAATTACATATTTATGCAAGATATTGTAACTATCAGTTTGCAAATTTAGTCTTTTTCTAGTTGATTTCTTGATCCAATACTACTGTTCAGTGGCGAATCCAGGAATTTACTTTAAGTTATTGAATTCGAATAACTAATTAGTGTCCATATTATTTATGAAGAGAAAACAAGTGATATTATATGTATATATAATATATGTACCTGGATTTCCTGGGAGGTTTCTCTTTTTCTTGATCTTTTGAGGACTAGGGTAGAGATGATCATGTTCTTGAACATGACTTGAAATTGAAGAAAGTGTGATTGAAGGAGTGAACTGATCATGATGAATCTTGCTTGTAATCACAGGGGAAACAGTGCTGGTTGCAGCATCTTGATCAGATAAAGAAGTAGAGGTTTTATTGCTAGAAGAATAAACTGATGCTGAAAACATCATTTTTTTCAGGGTTTTCTTGAGATTTCAAGAAAATGAAAGAAGAAGAAGAAGCCAAGGGATGAAGAATCAAACAGGAGATAACTAATAAAACAAATGAAACAAACCCACTGCTTGCTTTTAAACAAGTAGCTTTCTTTTTTACTCTCTCTATATATATGAAATTTGTGAATATTTGTTGGAAAAAAGCCAAAAGATAATGAGGAAATTTTATTCTTAAATGAGAGGAGTCACTATCTATGCTAGCTTTTACTACTCCTTTTATTAGCTACCTCATGTGTCTTGCTTATTATTATCTTTCTGTTCGTCTCTATTTGCATGTAAATCAAAAGCATACACACTTCAAAACCCTACAACTAGAGATATTTGCATGTACACATATAGATATATATACACACATGTATATATGTAGGCTTGTTTGTTTGTGTATATCTTCAATGTACTCATGTGGGTTCATAATTTTCTCTATAGTATATAATTATAACTGTCCTTTATAGTCACCAGAGTATCTAGCTACTTGAATATGTGTGTATATATTGCTAGAAAAAAAAGCAAATCTAATTAATTCGTTTAATTTTTTAATCCATGCTTCATAATTTTAAAATTTAATAATTATTACCACACAAATGTGTATGTTTATATATATAAAAATTTCCAAACAAATTTTATTATATGTTTTAATTTTTTAATAGTTTATTTACACATGTGTAGGTTATATAAACAAAACTTGCCATTTTTTTTAATTTCATAAGAGGCGAATAAATATTGCAGTATATATAAAGTAAAGAGTGGTTTTTTGATAAATACAGTTATTATGCATACATTTTTGGACTACCCCACGCTATATAAAAGTGACAAGTCAATCTTATATAACGTTACACCACATTTATAAAAAAAATATGGTTAGTAAACCAACACAATATTTTTTGGACGGCTATGTATTCAAATAAAGAAAGGAGTAAAATGCACGGATAGTCCCTGTGGTTTTGCAAAGTTTCAGCTATAGTCCCCAGATTTTGGAAATTACACTCATAGTCCCTGTGGTTTGACAGTTTGTTACGCTGATAGTCCCTGGAGTGGATGTGGGTTAGTTTTCTCAGTTAAGTCCATATGAAATTACAAAATTACCCTTGCTTTTATTATATTCATCAACATCATCATCATTCAACAGACTCATTCATCAGTTCACTCATCTTAGCAAGAACACATTAATCATTCATCCAAAAATCCAATTCTAAGAACACATCTTCAAAATTCACCAACCGTATATCGAAACAACAATCTGAATCAAAACAACAAATCACTCCTTCGAGCAAAAACAAACCGTATATCGATTCAGATACAACCTCATCGATCAAACAACAACATTCAGCAATCCTTAATCTATCAATGATCATCAACAAGCACAGGGGCAAATACTAAACGAATCCTTCTTCTTCGATACAGCCGAACAACAATATTCAGTTTCTTATCTTTAATTCAGATCTGAAAAACCTGCAGCTGTATGTCCGATTCAAATCTAAAAGTCGACTCAACTAAGGCTTTCTTCTTTGTTTCAGATCCAAACAAACTACAAAAAATTGATTCTTTTATGCGAACAACTTTGTCACTTACCTTTCTTCTTCTTCGAACAAACAAGCAACAATCTTTCTTGTTTTAATTCAAATTCAAACAACAATCTGAATCAAAACAACAAATCACTCCTTCGAGCAAAAACAAACCGTATATCGATTCAGATACAACCTCATCGATCAAACAACAACATTCAGATCTGTTTACAAATCCAAACACTAGTACACAAGTAACCATTAGACGGGGTTCAATTTTGTTTTTAGACGCGGTAATGCACATAACCCCGTCTAAATATACACACACAATCTCATGACATCAGGATCCTAACGAAATATCCTTACGAACCCTGACTTAAAATATGCTTACATAGCTTTAGACGGTGTTTTACAAACCCTGACTTAAAATATAATTTAACACTAATAAAATTCACGTCTTTTGATATGAACCCCGACTTAAAATACGCTTACATAGCTTTAGACGGTGTTTACAAACCCCTGACTTAAAATATAATTAAAGAATGATACGATGGAGTCTTTTGATATGAACCCCGACTTAAAATATGCTTACATAGCTTTAGACGGTGTTTACAAACCCCTGACTTAAAATATAATTAAAGAATGATACGATAGAGATATATATTATTTGAATTTTTTAAGTATGATATGGATAGAGATAAAAGGCCATGTTTCCTAGTTGCAGTAAGTTTGTAATTAATTAGGATAGTAGCTTAGGTTTATAAATATGCAAGGTTGAGTTTTGAATAAGAAAAAAAGTTTGTTTCCTTTTGGTGCTATAACGTTTATTCTCTTTGATCAAAGGCTGTAGGCAAGAGTATTAATTGGAGTTGTGCGTTCTTGGTTCACTTGTGTAAACGACCTCAGGTTTAACAATCATCTCCATCAAAATTCTACATTTTTTTTAACCCATCATTGATAACCATCAAGAGTTACAAGGTTAGTAATTTTGTAATAATATTAATGTCCTGTTTAATTGTAGAATCATAGTTATATATTTTTACTTGCTTTTACAAAATTATTATATATGTGTTTTATGTGGTGGATGATTGTATGTTGTATAGAAACGAGTTCAAAAATCATCATAAATGTCCTAAGTGTAACACATCTAGGTATAAGCGTAAAAGCAAAACAGATGAAGTTGACGATTCTTTACAACTTGCGCATTTTGTTGTCTTACAACACATGACATGTATTGCTCCTTATGTTAATGAACACAAGGAAATATTACGATCGACATACCGGGGCAGGACAACATATTGGTATGATAAAAAGCATAACGAAGAGTTTGCTAGCTGGTTGAAGAGTAAGGTAACGAAAAATGGCCAAGATAATCTTGATATGACTGTGAAGAAGTTGGGCAAGGGTCCAAATTTTAAAGTAACATCTTATCAAGGGTACGACATTAACGGTTATACGTTTTATACCAAAGATCAAGATGAGAAAAGTACAATGCAGAATAGTGGAGTTACAGTAGTATCCACATCGACCCAATACGAAAGGACGAATCGTGACATACTCATAAATATCGCTAAAGACTCTTATTACGGTGTCATACAAGAAATTTGGGAATTGGATTATGGTTTCACCGCTGAAACCATACCTCTGTTCAAATGTAAGTGGGTGAATAACCAAAGAGGCGTAACAGTGGACAAATATGGTTTTACACTTGTGGACCGTAACACAAATGGCTATGCATCTGAACCATTTGTTCTAGCAAAACTAGTAACACAAGTATTTTTTGTCAATGATCCGAGCAAACCAAAATGGGATATCGTACTGCAGGGTAAACGACGTATACTAGGTGTAGATAATGTCATCGATGAGGAAGAATACAACCAGTTTGACGACCTACCACCATTTTCTGTCGGTATTCAACCAGTGAATGATGAAGTTAATGATTCTGCTACATATAAAAGAACAGACCACTACGAAGGGATGTATGTTGACGAACCACTCTTAAACAAAAGAAAAAGGTTGATTTAAATTATTACATATTTTTCTAATTTAAACTTTTGATATATATCAACTTATTAATAAATTTTTTTTTGCAGGAATAACCGATCACGATAATTATTCGGCTGTGGAAACTATTTTCGTATTTCCTTTTTATTTAATATATTTATGTTTTGTTTAATTTAGTGAAATGTAAATTTCTTTTAATTAAGCTGTCTTTTAATATATTTATGTAGATAATTCAGGAGTTGGTCAAACTATTATAGTTTATAACTAGAATTGCGACCCGCCGCAATGCGGCTGGGATTCTTTAGTTATAACTACGTCGATCTAGGACCCGCACGTTCACCCACACACCCACGTTCGTAACTTTATTGATATTAACTTTATTATCTAACAATTTGTTTAATATTTATTTTTCTTAGTTATAATTTTGCTTTTTTTAAATAAAAAAGATGGTTATTTGTATCTTAAATCCAACAACTACTAATAATCATATTCATAAAAAAAATTAAACTTTTTTTTAACGGAACATGTTCTACGTTTTAGTTGAAGAAAGACCTTTAACTTATATAAACTTAATAACATAAAATACTTTTATAATCATAAAAATAATTCAGATGTTCCTTCAACTTCTCCAACTTTTAGATAACAAAAAAATCCAAAGCCCTTTCAAAAACCAAAACCCCCTTTGCCTCCATTCAAAAACCTAAACCCGCTTTGCAGAAGAAACCGTCGCTCATCATCTCCTATCGACGCCATCTAACCGCCGTCATCCCCATCGACTGTCGACATTCCTATCGTCGCCATCCAACCGCTGCAATCCGTCATCCCCACCAAGCTACGCTCCAATCCGTTGTCGTGTCGGCATTCCTCTTTACGTTGTCATCTCCACCAAGCTCCGCTCCAATCCGCCGTCCCCATCCCCTCCCTCAGCACCAACGTCGGCCCCCTTCCCCTCTCTCAGCACCACGACTGATTAGGTAAGATTCTTTGTATGTTTGGTTGTATATTACGGTATATATGATTGTTTGTGGTTCCAAATCATCTTTGATAGCTTGCGAATTGCTGTGTTTGTATGCATGTATATGTATGAATGCTTATATATAATTGATTTAAACAAGTTATTGCACCTGTATGGTTGTGGTCCCAGTGTTGTTTATTATTTTCAATTAATTTGGATATATGGGGGGTGTTTGGCCTAGCTTTTATTTTTTTGGCTTATGCTTATATTTTAAAGTAGCTTATGCTTATTTTGTTTCATTTGATAAGCTATTTTTAAGTGTTTGGATTAGCTTTTAATGGTTTTCAAATGAACCTAACCCTATACGTATATCATTTAGGCTTTACTTTAGACTGTGCTTGTGCTCGGGCTAGTATAAGCTTGTTTCAATTCAAGCATTTAGCGAGCCGACCTCGAATAATTCACGATTGGCTTGTATCTTATATACAAAGTCCTCACTTTGTTTGATGGGTGAACCTATCATAAAATCCATATTGATTTGTGACACTAAAGTTATTCAGTAAGTATGATATTTATAATTAGCCAATCAGGTTCATCATTAATAAATTAACCTAAGTAATATTAGTCCAATATATTACTATTGCGAATACAACAGCTCATACCAAAGGTATATAATAGCATGAGGGAATATTTTGATGTCATTTAATTTTAAAGAGCAAAATAGTCAGAAACAAATAATTGTTCATCATCCTCCTTATCAGTACTGCAGATCCAAGAGTATAACAGACATAATGCATTAACTACCATATATAATAAATATAAATTCACTCAGATCTCCAACCACTTTAGATCCGCCCCTGAGGTCGAGCGGTTTTTATGTTTAGAACAAGAAATGGGTGTAGGGTATTTTGGTAAATAACAATTCCTGTGCATACAAACTGTACTGTTGTGTTTTGTTATAAACCATGAGAGGCATAGTCCATTACTGTTGGGTTCTGTTGTAAACCGTGCTGATGTGTTTTGTTATAAAACGATGACCCGTAGCTGTAAACAAAATGTTGGTAATAAAACGACAAGGTACAAAGTGTTAAAACAGCCGCATCATGGAATATGTGATTATTATGTTGTTTTTTGTTTGATAGTCGACACAAATTATGTCTAAGCGTGGTAGAGGTAAACGCGGTCCTGCTAAGTGCTAGAACCTAAAACCGGAGGACATGTACATTGAGTTGAATCAAAATAATCTACCGATAGGTAGAAAAGGAAGAAATTTTGATTCTTGGCTTGGACATGTACAGCGAGATCAACTTTTCCAGAATATTGGATCTCGTCAAAGGATTTTAATAAGCAAAGATGGAAAGACTTTTGGTTGTATGTTCAGGTATTTCATTTAAAGTTATGTAAATCTTTTGAAATATAAAATACATGTTAGTTACTTTATATGTTTAACTTTTTTATTTGTACATATTTAGAAAGAGTGGCATCTTGATGATAGTCTAGAGGATATTACCATTACAAGAGCTAAAAATATGCGTACGGGTTATATCAGTAAGGATCTTTGGAGGAAATTCCAAAGGACAGGGGAAAATCCTTGTCTCGATAAAACTTATTTTAATCCATCGATGTGGGAAACTTTCGTTGAAATGAAGAATACGGAGGAAGCTTTGGCATGTGTTACTTATTCTATATTATTATTATTGTTAATATTATTATTATTATTAGGGGCAGGGGTGATTTTGATCTGGAGCATATTGCAAACCAAGTGACTATGACTATTCTTATTATTGTAATATAGTTTTAAATATTGATAATATAGCTTGTTGATTTATTTGTAGGATAAAAGTGAGAAGGCAAGAAAAAGTGCACAAAATAACAAAATCCCACATCGGACCGGACGCTCGGGATATAGGGGTTTGGAAGAAAATATGCCCGAGATATGGCCCGAGATGCTGAAAGATAATGACTATCTTAAAGAGATAAACGATGAACGCTCTCAACTTATAGTTCGTCGACTAAAAGAACACATCAAGGACGATTGGAAGACTCAGCTGGCCTTCAATGTAGATGAAACTATGTTTCCTATGGAGTTGGGTCCAATACACGTCGAACCTGAATCATTGTTGGCACTAAATATCAACGGCTGGGTTGATATCACTACTATATTTTGGTTTACATCGTAAGTTCTTTAACACTGTAATCTTTTTAAAATATAACTGAATTCATCAAGTTTTTCATAGTTTTTTTTGTTTTTGTTTAAGCTACTTGCATAGAGTGTTAAAGGCTGAAAAAGACAACCAATGTGCCTTCTTAAACGTGAACACAATTAGTGGTCAAATGTGTAGAGAAATGAGAGCAGAAGTTGAAGAACACATTAGGACTATGGTGCGTTTTCATGACGATAAAGAATTCATCATTGCACCTTATTGGGCCGAGTAAGTCTAATCTAATTAACTTTCTTTGTTTTATTAGTACAATTCATTAACTATGCTTTAACTTTACTGTTTGTAGTGGACATTGGACTTTGTTCATTATTGCCGTAAAAGTACGACCGGGTATATATTTTAGATTCACTATTCAAAAGGGCAACAAGAATCCTAGCCACTATCGTCTTACAAGTGTGATTGAAAGCGCCTTGCTGCCAATAGAACTCACATTTGATATGGTTAATGTAAGTTTGTTTTCTATTTCCTAGTTTGATTTTCAAAAATTTGAATAAATAATAATTGTTAATTTATTGTAGTGCAATTAACAAGCTGAGACATGGGAATGCGGCTATATACTTCTTCAATCTATGTTCGACTTTGTCAATGTGTATCAAAAGCAATTTCCCAGGGTAAGTCTATTTCTTAATTATTTTTTAGATGTGCATAAGTATATACAAGATAACATGCGCAAAAATGCTCACACACACATACAAGTAGTTATGTGTTTGTAACAATTTGTTCGTTGATGTTAACTAATTTCTAATAATTATAATATTTTCTATTTTTTAGATGTGGAACGACACGAAAGTGGCTACAGATGAAGATATAGAAAAGACGTTGAAGGAATTGATGCCAATTTTATTTGACGGGTTGGGTATTCCTTAGTTTAAATATAGTTTGTTTATGGTTTTGAATAGATTAAGTAGTGAATTGTTATTTTACCAATTAATATTGTAGACTTTCGGGTTGAATGTGTATTGGGTCACTTTTTACTTGTCCGGATTTGACTACGTTGAATATATAAAAGGATTGATTGGATTTGACGTCTATGTTGGAGTGCAGATTATTTTTTTACTGCATATTATGTCATTTTTACGTATCTCTTTTTTACTACAGATTTTTATTTGAAATTTGATAGCATAATTTGTTGTTCTTACAACATTGGTCATAAGTCGCGGTTCATCCAACACCGACTAAAACCTTTCTTAAAATTGTAAAACGATTTTAAGTCGCGGTTCATCCAACACTGACTAAAAAGTTTTCTTAAAATTGTAAAATGATTTTAAGTCGCGGTTCATAATGCTGACTAAAAATATTTCTGTAAAAGTATGAACATCTTTTTAGTCGCGGTGGTTTATTTTAAGACAGAGTTTAGCAAACCGCGTCTTATAAACAACCCATTTTTAGCCACGGCATTTTAAGTCGGGGTTTGAAACTGCGACTAAAAACTATTTTAACCGCGTCTAATGCTCACTTCTGTACTAGTGGACAAATCCATCGCACAAATCCATTTGTACAAATCCAAACAAAATTCCAGATCTGTTTATGATCATGTGTTGCTTTAGGCCACTCCGGTATAAACTCCAGATCTGTGTTGTTTGATTCATGCCCAAAACAATCTGAATCAAAACAACAAATCACTCCGGTACAAACTCCAGATCTGTGTTGCTTTAGGCCACTCCGGTACAAAATTCCAGATCTGTTTATGATCTGTGTTGGGGATGGGTGGTTGATGGTGGAGGCGGGTATGGGTTTAGGAGGCGGAGGTGTGGTGGTGGAAGGGGATGGCGGTGGTGGGGAGTGGTGATGGCGGCAGGGGAGGTGACGGTGGTGGTGGTTTTTAGTGAGAGAGAGAGAGAGAGAGAGAGTAGAAAGAGAGATACATATTGTTCAGTAAGTGTGTGTATATACATACATATATGTTTTATATATTTAAATACTTGATTTGTTTATTTTATTTTATATTAAGGGTATTATAGTCATTTCACACCAACTTAACTGAGAAAACTAACCCACATCCACTCCAGGGACTATTAGCGTAACAAACTGTCAAACCACAGGGACTATGAGTGTAATTTCCAAAATCTGGGGACTATAGCTGAAACTTTGCAAAACCACAGGGACTATCCGTGCATTTTACTCTAAAGAAAATTACATAAGAATGCCAAGTAAACGGGTATGTCTGCAAACGAAACAAACGTTAGCGAATAGTTCGTTAACTGTTTGGCGGAAAGTTCGTTCACGTTCATTCATTTAATAGATGGACGGACATTAACAAATTATTTCGTTCGGTTAGATAAACGAACGGACACGAACGATTCGTTCAATTATGTCTGCGAACGTTCGATAATGTGTTCGTGAACATTTGTTCATGTTCGTCTGTTTTATGTTGTTTATTAAAGTTTTTATGCATTAATTTATTTTATCTAAACTTTTTATATTCGTTAATTCTTATTTATTTTATTACCCACCTTATTTATGCACCGTTCTTCTTTCCTTCTCATTGTCCACATCAATAAATACTATCAACGTTTGTTCAATGATTAGGGCTTCAAGGTCTAGCACCACTCCCTCCCGTGATCCACCTCTAGCCTCTGCCAATTTTATATGTGTTCGTTTGTGTTCATGAACTATTCGCGAACACATTTGTTTCCATAATAAACGGACACGAACAAATTATCTCGTTCTCCAAGTGTTCATGAACCGTTCGTTAACACATTATTTCCTTAATGAATGAACACGAACAAGGCCTTGTTTATGTTCATTCCGTTTATTTACAACCCTATAAACGAGCAACAAACTGCTTCACAACTCTCTTCTGAATAACAAAATCTTTTTTTGTATATTCATACACACGTAAGAAAATGTAGGACATCAAAGATTTAAAATCTATAAGAATTAATTACCTGTCACCTAGGCTAAAGGGTATGTGGTTATGGTTGGGATATGATTCAACACGTAGGAACATAAATGGAAGGCTACACCACCCCTTTCTTGATTCATCATGGTTTGCATGAATTAGGCTAAAGGGTGTGGGGATCATGGTTGGGACATGATTCGCCATGTAGGAACATGAATGGAAGGCTACACCACCCTCTTGCATGATCCACCATGGTTTGCATGGATTAAACAATGACAACAATGCTCCTCCTTTTCATTTTTCAAGAAATAATTTCCTTTTTCTTTATACAAAGATAAATTAAAATAAATAAGGGGATAATGGTTTGGGTCATGACTACACTCTTAAGGTATTGGTTTTGGATGGTGGATTAGAGATGAGTGATATGACACTGACGTGGAGGGTCATGGTGGTCATAAGGGTCATGACCACACCCTATAGCCTTAAACCATGACAACCATGGTCCCCCTTTCCATTTTTCAAGAAACCCTTTCCTTTTTTCTTTAGACAAAGATAAACTAAAATAAATAAGGAGATAGCGGTTTGAGTCATTACCACACCCTTATGGTAGTGGTTTTGGATGATGAATTAGAGGTGAGTGATATGGCGCTGACGTAAAGGGTCATGAGGGTCATAACCACACCCTATAACCTTATCTTTTGATGCATTTAACTTGTTTTCGTCTATAATTTATCTCTTAAATATGAACTGAACATGATTAGTAATTTTGTTTTATTTTTATCTTGACTTAGTTCTTACTGTTTGTATAAATTATTTCATATATGTCTCATATATATACAGTGGAATTAGGGAGAAATCCCATGTAAGTTGCAAAAACTTCGAAAACCTAATTGATGGATATCATGCTGCCACGTGTTACACTTTTCGCTGTAACACTTTTACTGAAATCTGCAACATTTTTTGACAGTGACACACTTTTCGTAACAATGGAGAGAGGATAGAGAATGTGTTACATTTTTCAGCTATTCACATTTTTTGTAACTTGTTTGTAACATTTTTTTATTGGTTTTTGACAATAATTTTTTAGATTACATGAAGTGTATGGATTTTAGAACTTATAATTTACGAAGTTTTTATTTTGTAATGCGCGTTAAAAATATGTTACATTTTTTTACAGCAAGATTTTTATGTAACAAAACAATTATCACATATTTTTTTTGTCAAATGAGAGAGGAGAGAGAAAAACGTAACATTTTACACTTTTTGTTAGACTGTAACATTTTTCTAAAAAAAGTCTTAAAATGTAACCTTTTTATATTTTTTTAACATCCACCATTGATCATATGAGATGGATGGTGAAGAGAAGTTTTCTGAGTTTCTTTAACTCATGTGGGTTTTCGATTTATACTTTCCATATATATATATAGGCAGAGAAGGTAATGATTACATTACAGACTAAACATGTGAGGTTAGACCACACGGTGTGGCAGCGTGGAAGAGGCGTGGAGGCCTCAACCTACGCGGCTACACCGCCCCTTCTCCAGTGTGGTGGTGAGGGCGGGGGAATCTTCTCTGTTGTGGAGGGCTTTGGCTTGGTGACGTGGTGGCTCTTGATTGGTGGATGTTGTTTGAGTTGGTTTTGATTGGGTGATGTTTATTTTTTAAAAACGCCACTTTCAAGCCCCTTCCACCCCATATGTTTTTTACCATGCCCCTGCTGACGTGACTGTCACATGGTGCTTCATGCCCCTATACACCGTGTAGTCTTAGTAAAGTTGTGTAGACAAACTCACAAACTAGAGAGATAGAAACATAGATATAGAGAGAATGAGAGAGGGGGAAAGGGAGGGACAGAGAGAAGAGAGTCCAACAATGATCCTAAGGGCATACGACGTACGTAAGTGTGCTCGGGCGCCTCAACCAATTTGAAGACTCAAGACGAAACAAAAATCCGAGGCGTTTTTCTAAATTTCATTGACAAAACTTTTTTTCTGGCTTGGGAGAGAAAAATAAACTATTCAATTCACACATAACACTTTTGGATACATTATCAATTAATGTTAAATCACACTCAATTTATAAAAGAACTAAACATAATTGTAGAACACAAACTAAATAATCAACTTAAAAATCATATTCAAACACATTCTAATCACTCAAACAAATCAATGGGCTAAATCATATGTTTAACAAAACCATGCATGGATTGGGTGGACTTGAGATTTCTTCACATTGTCGATACTCGTCACCCGATGGCATTGGCAATAAACGAAAGTAATTAAGCAGATTAACAACTTGGATATAGAAAGTAGAAACAAGCCTATCATATTTTAGCACTTAGCTGTCCAAAACTTATATATATAAATAATAGTGGGCTTAATATTTGGGGCTCTTAAATAATGGGGGCTCTAGGTAATTGCCTTATTTTCTTAAGCCATAGAGTCAGCCTGCGTATGTGGACGCGGGCGTGAGGCTGCCAATATGGCTCACACTCTCTCACACACAACATTCCTTACCCGTTAGTCTGGTGTGAGGCTGAATTCAGTGAGCATAGCAGCGGCCTCGAGCCAAAATCATTATCCAAATTGTTTTTTTTTTCTAACCAATCAAATCACTCCACATACGAGCCACCTTTAAAATAATCAATATTAGGTGAAGAAAAGTAACACCTAAATTATATTAAAGAATAAAAAATCACCCACTCGATCACACTCACGCACACATGGTGTTCCTTCCCCATGTGACTGTGATAGGGGAAACAACTTCGGCACATATGCGTGTCCTCTAGGTGATGCTGCTCACACTCACACTCGCCCTAGTACGATGGATGGTCTAAAACCATCAACTCTAGTAATCAGTTTTCAAGGGTAGCATGTTAAATATAAAGATTTTTTATACAAAATTTATAGATTTTTATGTTGACTAACTTTAAAACCTAAAAAAAGAAACAATAAAAGATCTTTGGAAATACTGAATCATATCAATACACTGTTGTTTAGTTTCTCTTTTAACCGCCATGTCCTGTAGGTTTGAAAGAATATTATAAACTCAAGATTGAGACAAAATGAAGTCATAATATATATAGAAGACTTTGGACACTTTTAGATAAACCCCTTTTAATTGTTCCTCAATTATAAAACACCCAAATTTCTAAAGCTGAGTTTGATTTGAATCATTCTAAAAGTAGAGGATATTATTTTATTTAACAATGCATGTAAGAATCAATGGGATGCTGAATGATGTGGGTAGAAAGCGTAAAAGCTAAAGTGCCTCCCCTTCCATTCAAATCATTCCTTTTGCCCCACAAATCCAACTCAATTTTTTTTTCTGTTCATGACTTCATGTTAATCAACCATTAATCTTTTTGTTATCTTAATTACTATTATACATAATATTTTACAGAATATAATAATTAGATTTTATTGTAATTATTTCTAACATAGTTAGGATATAAGATACAAGTAGGGTTTTTTTTTTTTTTTAATTTTTGTTATAATTATCTTCATCCTATTTTGATTAGGTTTCCTTTGTAATTATACTAATTGTATTCCTATACATAACTAATTAATAACATGTTATATATCACAGGGTTTTCTTAATTCTATATGTTAACAAAGCTTTTGGCTCTTGTCTTGTTCTCCTTTCTCCATAAACACGTCTCTTCCTTACTTTTGCAGACATGTATTGTTTGGGCGTTATCCCTCTCACCCCTAGCCCCCTATGTACGATGACTTTCTTTCTCTTATTCTCCTTGCCGTCCTACCCGAGGGACACATTTTACAAATATATTGATTAGATATTATTTGTTTTTCTATTGTCACCGTTGTCAAAGCTTTTGTTGGCGTAGCTCTAGCAACGTGCCAAGCCGATATAGCTTTAGAATTTTTCTCGCCATTTGCCACCAAATTAAAAACCAGGCATCGACCTTGAGTTTTAAAAACCATGACAAATTCATATTAAGTACCGACACTAAGTTTTAAAAGCTGGAACAAATTACAAATCATGCACTGACCCTTGCTATATAAACCAGTACAATTTCAAATAAGTCACAAACCTTAGGTTTCTTACCTATCATCTTCTCTCCTTTCACATCTCTCTTTGCCACTTTTGAAGCCTAGATATTGGTTGATCGTCAACCCCTTCGATCACCCTTTGTCTCCTTTGTGTGACGACTATATATTTAATCTTCTCTCTCTCTCTCGTCATGCCTTGGGATGTATTGTAGAAATATATTGATTAGGTTATATTTAATTTCTCTTGTTGGCACCATGCGCCACATTCATCACCTTTGCCGCCTTAGGCGTAACTCTTGTCATCATAAGTCAGTTGCCATGTCTCTTATCCATGGCGCCATGGACTTTGAATCTTTGTCATCATTTAGCGTTACTAAACAAATTACAAATCAGGTATCGACCCTGGATTTTCAGAAAACCAGAACATATTCAATTCAAGCTAGTGGCGAAGCTTGAGATTTCCGACCGGGGGTCGAAAACGTATATATAAAAAATTTCTATAAAACCGGGGGTCAAAAACGTATATACCCAAAAATTTCTACACGAAAACTACATACTCTACACTAACGAGCGAAAAGTTCGGGGGATCGGCCGCTCCCACAAAGCTACTCCCTTGATTCAAGCATTAACCTTGGGTATTAAAAATTTCATTGTTTTGTTCTAAATATTTTATGAAGATTACATGTTCTTGTACTTTGTCTTTCGCTTCAATCCAAGCGTCCGAATTTTGATAAGTAATACATAACATGTCACATGGTTTTTATTATTTCATAATATGTCACATGGTTTTTATTATTTCATAATATTAAATTTTTTAGATGTTCTATGTAGCAAACTTTATTTTTTTCCTTTATAGAAAATAATAAATGTAAAATATAAAATACATATGTAGGATAATAGGAATAAGACATTGTTCAAAATCAAAGTTGACCTAAAGTACACTATTTTTAATATATCATTATTTTGTTGGTCCTATATGCATTAAAGAATGGAAAACTAGAAAATATATGATATATAAGGAAACTACCTTTTCATATTAAAAAAATTAAAAATACTATTATTGTACATATATGAAGTAGGCCGGATCTATTAAGGATGTACACTATTACATGAGACCAATATATCCTCTTTCTGTTTTATTTGTTATATGTTTCACCGGATGTTTTTGAAATGTAAAACATGTAAAAAAAATACTAGATCGAGCTAGGTAGCATCTTAGTCATGTGAACATATATATGAATCATAATCATTATTTGAAACAGAGAAAAAACATTGATTGATAGGTTATAATAAGGAATCTGAACTGCTTTCTTGTTTACAATAATTTTCATCAAGATTTGTTTCATCTCTCTTCTTATTCTTTTGCAATAATTCTCATGGTATCCCCATTAAACAGTAAAAGTTGATCTTATACTCATACATATCTCCCATACCCCACCACACCAGAATTATATTTTGGAAGCTGTCTTCCTTGCCTTAGCTTTTCCTTATATTCCAAACCAAAACCTAAAGCCAAATAGTAACAAAAAAGTCCTAGTATTTTTCTAATACAAACTCAACTCATTATGTGGTCATTTTTAAAATAATTATGTGGTCATTTTTAAAATAATACTGTTGAAAATTTCTTTTTACCTTGATATAGAATGAGTGAATGACATTACATAATTACAAAGTTACATCACTTGGTTCAAAACACGGACCTAACTTCGATCTACTACTAAACTACAAAAAACCAACTAAATTAATTTCACTAATGATATCTTCTACCCGAACTTGATTATTAGAGAACTTAACATCGTTTCTGGCCCGCCATATGCTCCAACACCCAATCAAAATAATCCAGTGAAATATCTCAATATCTCTTTCGATATGCCTCGCAAACTGACACGATCATGAAGGTCTAGAATCTCCCTGATCGTGCAAGCAATAAAAGGCGCAACTTTTCTCCATCTCGAAATATAATGCCACACTCTACTCGCCACCATACAAGAAGTGAAGAGATGGTTGCTCGTTTCGTCTTCAGCTCCGCATAAAGGGCACGCAATGTCTTCTTTCTCAACATTCCTACTTCTTAACGCCATTCTAGTTGGGATTTTATCCATTTCAGCTCTCCATGCATGAATGTTACACTTCATCGAGATCCATTTACACCATTTCTTTACATAATTACTGCCGTGATCCGTTCCTCTTTTAAGAATTCTTCTAACCGTTCCAACCAAATAATCTTCCTCCCGATCCATGACCACTTGTGGTTTCGGTCTTCAAGCTTAATCGAATCCAAGTCCCTAATGATCCAATTCAATTCCGATATCTCCAAGAATGACCCGGGACTATTTCTCCAGCTCTAGTTCATCCTACAGGTTCCGTGATGACCTTTGTTTAATACATATGTTTCAAAATTTTGATGGTAATATATATTTATCTTTTAATAGATTTTTTTTTTATAAAGTAACAAGTTAAAGAATTATGAAACCACCTAAAACCAAAAGATAATATTCGGTTTATATATTCCCTTTATATATTTTGAGATCACGTTACTATCTAAGAGAAATATTAGGTCTACATGCGTATTTAGGATATTCAAATTTGATCTCTCGTTTACAAATGGGGAATCCAATGTGGTATTTTTCATTCCTTGAAGGTAGCTTTAGCTTATATTCATTTTTCTTTAACTTTTTGTGGATAAGGTTGGTTTTATGCTTGAGTGATTCAACTTTAGGTACAATGTAAAAGCATAGTTCTTGCCACTTGATAGATACTCTCCCTAAATACATCCCTTTATATTAATTGTTACTTATTATCTAAATGAAATCATTTAGTTTGGACATGGTGTAGTAGTATGTTTTCTCATTTCTATCCTGGAGGGTTTAAATCCTGTATTTAGGAGTACGTTAATTTGCCGTTATAAAAATCATTTAGTCAACTTTTATTGCTTCATATTTATCTCATACATTGTAAGTAAGAATGTTAATGGTTGTTGTAAGGTTTAAATGTCATTTTCTTGTTTGGTGAATCATATATATGAGTTATATTATTTGATGCATGCTTATCTATATATACAATATTATAATACTAGAGAGGTGCGAACACCCCTCTAGTATACAATAAAGTACGTAGGCTAGTACTCTTTCAGTTCTAAGATACAACAAAGTATGTAGGCCAGTACTCTTTAAGCTCTAAGAAGAAAGCATCTTGGGCGCGATGAGCTCTACACGTGTACGGTATTGAGGGTATGCGTTGGCTATACATATCATATATAACATGTTAAAAGATATTATGATTTAGTGGTCTTAAGAACCACCGTCATATGGTAAATTCATGTATATGTAAAGCTAGGAAGATGAGTATTTTGAAGAGAAGGTTAAAGTCCAAAGACCTAATATGTAAGAATCAAAAGCCCAACCCTAGAACACAACAAAAGCCCATATGCTTTGTACCTTAACAATTATCAAGATTCAATCATATATAATGCACTAAATAGTTGAAAGAATAAAAATGAATTGATACTTATGTCAAATCCAAGATAATGACACTTAAAAAAGTAACACCAAAAAACCAAAAATTCATCAATTAGAGTTTTAAAGACAATTAATACTATACAACTTATGTCCCAAATTGCTTAATAGATCGAATGGATATCCATTTACCAAATATAATGAATTTCTTGTAATGATGTATGTCGACAATCTTAGATCGTAAGGATTTGTCGTTTGAATAAAGGACGACGACAGTTGGCAAATTATATGATGTACCAAACATATCATTCATCATAGGAATCATACCATATTTTAACTATTAGACAAGATCGTTGTCCAACCACAACTTCAACCTCAAGGAAAACATTTACTTTCTAATATAAGTTTCCTCACCTTAATTTACCAAAAATGTGCATAAATGTTGGCCACTATGTAGCATGATACACATCTATTAGCAAGTCTTATTATGCTTGTGGGTATGCATATATATATTTGTAGTCCTTTTCTCCTAAAGTAGAAGACCTAAATCAAGAGTAATGTACAACTTTTTTTAAAAAAATAAAGTACAAATTGTTATAGCTCGTTAAAGCAAGTACTTTGTTTATATTGTTGTAATCATTTCGTTTGTCTATAAACTCTAAAGATCGACAAAAGAGGTCCACACATAGAGTTAGTTAGAACTATTATTGCATGCAAATGTTTTAAAATGTGTCTACATTCAATTTAACTACATGTTTAGAAAACTTCGTTTACTAGACAGTTTTAGGAATTCTAATGTAACATATCTTTTTATCTTAAATAGGCAATTTGTTTTTAATCTCACGATGACACTTAAAAATGGACTATGTGTAGAGTATAAATAAACTGAACGTTCAATAAACTGTTGTTTCACTAGATCAATAAACACAAATAGATGTATTTTTCATTAATGTATATTCGTGAACATTCATTATTCAATGATGTATTCATGGTTTGTATACATCCATAAGCTACATACATACATGCAATTTATTTTTTTCTTAGTAATTTATGTCCATAAGCTATATACATACAAACATATATACATTTTATACTTTCTTAATAAAATAGTTATACTTATACAAATAAGCATCAACAAAAATGTATGAAACCGAATATTATGTTTATTTTAAATTAAATATTTTTAGCAAATTATATTATAGATATTTGTATGGTTGTATGTAATCCTAAATGAATTAACACCAACAAACTTATGTTCTTATCAAAATAACAAGGAAAATAAAACATGTTTGTTTAAATTTTTGTGTCCCTCTGTTTGGTTAAACTTAAAGGAACGCATATGAACAAGTCTTGTTTGTGTTCGACCAATTTATTGACAACCGTAATTCTTATGTATCATGTTTAGAGATGATAATGGAACGGGTTGGGGACGGATATTAGCAATCCCTATCCCATAACCGATTGTTAAGTTGTGTCTCATATCCAACTCAATACCCGTCAGGTATATGTCGAGTTATTACCCGTTGGGTATCGGGCTTAACCACATTTATTGGGTATACCCATTAGTTTCTTAAACAAAATTCCCGTTGGGATTTCAAAATACATTTTTTTTACCATTTTATACTTTTTATATAATTTTATGCTTAACTACAATAAATTGAATATACATACATATAATTATCATTATGAAAGGTTTGAAATATTTAAAATGCGTAAAATTTATAATATAAATCTTAAAGGACTTCATATGAAACTATTTATTATAGTATCAAATATACATGCTAATAGAAAAAAAAACTACTTTACATTAGACGACTCAAATGACACAATACTATCATTGAGTCACCACTCACCATGTGAATATAATAGCAAAATGCCTAATTGAAGAAAAAAAGTAAATACTTACAATTAAAGTTAGGAATTAATTTTAGAGTTAAATGCAATTATAGTTTCTGTGTAATTTGGATTATTTTGTCAGTTTAGTCTAAAAGTTTCATTTTTTGTCTGTGGGTTCAAAAATGTTTCACCGTTACTATTTTAGTCCACTAGTTAACTTCATCCATTATTTCTGTTAACGAGAAGGGCAATTTGGTGATTTTATAAGGCCGAATTGCCCTTCTAGTTAACAAATTACATATAAAATGACGGAATTGCCCTTCTCATTAACAAGAACAATGAATGAAGTTAACCCAGTGGACTAAAATGGCAATGATGAAACTTTTTTGGACCCACAGGCGAAAAATAAAACCTTTGGACTAAACTGAAAAAATGGCCCAAACCACAGGGACTAAAATGACATTTAACTCTTAATTTTATATAGAAATGATGGTTCCAACTCAGTTATGACATGGCGATGTTGAAACATTTTAAAGTTCTAGGTCCCAAGCAGCGGAAGCTTTAGAACATAACGTCCAATTGTTAAACACAAGTCATAAATCAAATGTATTAAAAAAAACAGACATTAAACAATAAACGAGATGTCAGTCATCCAGAGGGAGCCTTCACTGGTGCCAGAATCCAATAACTCTCTAGTTAACCAACTTTAGCCTAATGTGCATACTAAAAGTTAGCTATGTGGGGTGAGTTCTAGTTTAATAAGACAACTATAAATTTTGGCAAACAATAATCATAACATACACATAGGGCACATCATCACATCACACAAATTTATATAGCATATCATAACACTTTACCATGATTGCAATATGCATACTATACTATACTATACTATACTATACTATACTATACTATACGTAGTTATACAATAACTAGCAAGCCATAACGACACTATCCATTTATACTTAATCATGATGCTAACTTTGGATACCGACGTTAACTTTTAGAAGCTTTTATGACCACAACGTTAAATTTTGATATTGTTTGAGACTTTGGTGTTAACTTTAGACGCGGTAAACCTTTTTAGCCTTTATCATTACCCTAATGGCAATACATACATCAAGCAATTACACAGTTGCATACATGAAATTTAATCTTGAAACCAAACGCTTGTATACATGACCATAAACCTAATACCTAGGTGACCCATACAGTAAAACTTGCTTACCATGACCCACATAAACCTGCAACATCATACAGTCACCACCAAGATTATTTCCATTGACAGTCATCATTTGACCAGTCTGAGTCTGAATCATGCTCACTTTCATAAGGATTATGGTAGTCGTAGTCAATTTTCTTTCCTGTGCTGTCATAAATCCAAGCCTTTTTAGTACAACTGGATCGTAATCTTCGTATGGATTATGGTACTCGGCTTCTACTGCTTGGCATCGTCCTTTTCAACAGTTGGTTTTGTTTCTTACATGACATCTTTTTCAACATGTTTTTCCTGCAAAACATTATCAACTTGGTCACACTTAGAAAATCGTAGTTTTGATCCATTTGTTTGTTGGAAGACAACCTCTTTGACCATGGGATTCTAACAACATATGTAGTAGCCCAACAAATTTGACACTTATGACTCATTTATACAGACCTTAAAGTCTTAGTTGTTTATTTTAAAAGCAAATGACCATTTTATGCTTGTTTGACTAAACCTGTGAAATATTAAACCTGCATATATGACTTGACTGCCATCAAACCTGTAGACTCATTTGGTTTGCATACGCACTGCTTGACCTGTTTAAGCAACACAAATTCCTAGTTTACCCCTAGAAGCATTGAACCTACAATCTGACCCATTTGACCATACCTTGTCATCCTAGTGACCCATTTGTCTAAACTATGACCCACTTAATATAAACATGACCAATTAGACCAACCAATGACACACTAGACATAACCAAGACTCATTTGACCAAACCATGACCAATGTGACCATAAATCAAAATTAGATAAGATTAACGTAGATCAAGTTGCTTGCATACCAATAAAACTCAATAAAACTGCATACATTGTTCACCCAATTTGGATCAAAATATATACAACATCAACTACAACTTCTAGAATTGTGTACTTCCTCACAAAGTAAATTGCTTAACTGAAACATCTGGCAAAGTATATTGCCCAAATGGAAATACACACATCAACCAAATAGACAATTAAATACAATCATTAGGAGATAGAGACATCAACCAAATACCAAAAGATACAAATTAGATTACAAAAAGATTACCAATCAATGGATAATTAATATATACATGCATGTTCAAAATTATATATATATATATAGAGAGAGAGAGAGAGAGCAGGGATCCTGCGGAAAGTGTGTTTTTCTTAGAAAGTCTAGGAAGCGATCTTGGCCATCCAATGGGTGTGTTTAATGGTTAAGATGAAGTCAATGGCAATCTTGTAATTTTTTAGTTTATTTAATTCATTGTTTTAAAAGAATAGGGGTAATTTTGTCAATATATCGTGTTTTAAATCAATTAGATAACCGTCAGTCAAACCCAGTCCCTAATTTCACGCTATTTTCCCTCTCTCTCTCTCCAAATCCATCTTCGAAACCCCAATCCCAACCAAAAATAACTACAATCATGGAAAAAGATAACTTTAGAAAGGATGGAGAGCACCGGATCAAATTAAAACACTTCTCCATCTCCACCATCTCCGAGTTCATCATCACCATTCAAATAATGCTCGTATCATCTCCGTTTTCTTGACGATGTGTTTTAACAGCAAGCAAATTAATACAGTTGTGTTTTAGCAGCAAGAAGATTCATACAGTTGTGTTTTATTATTCAGATTCATACAGTTGTGTTTTTACAGCAAGCAGATTCATACAGTTGTGTTTTAGCATTCAGATTCATACAGTTGTGTTTTAACAGCAAGCAGATTCATACAGTTGTGTTTTAACAGCAAGCAGATTCATACAGTTGTGTTTTAGCATTCAGATTCATACAGTTGTGTTTTAACAGCAAGCAGATTCATACAGTTGTGTTTTAACAGCAAGCAGATTCATACAATTGTGTTTTAGCATTCAGATTCATACAGTTGTGTTTTAACAACAAGCAGATTCATACAGTTGTGTTTTAGCATTCAGATTCATACAGTAGTGTTTTAAGAGTAAGCAGATTCATACAGTTGTGTTTTAACAGCAAGCAGATTCATACAGTTGTGTTTTAGCATTCAGATTCATACAGTTGTGTTTTAACAGCAAGCAGATTCATACAGTTGTGTTTTAGCATTCAGATTCATACAATTGTGTTTTAACAGTAAGCAGATTCATACGCTGTGTTTTACCATCCATGTTGGTAATGCTGGAGGATTTCTTGACGCTGTGTTTTAACAGCAAGCATATTACAAAACAGTAATCTGCCAATTACAAAACCACCTTTATATTATGGGATCTATAAAAAAAATTGACTTTAGCCCTGTAAACTGTTAAAACACAACACCAAGAACATGCTGATAACTTCCAGTAATCTTCTGAACAATGGAATGTGCGATTGGTTTAGATTTCGAAAACAATTTATTCCGAAAATCATGGAGAAAAACGGTTACAATTATGGACATGGATAGTTAGTTAATGAAGATAAATTCCAAAAATAAAAATAGAATGTGAAAGTACACAATTGCACTTCTAGTTAAAAATCTTCAATGCCACATGTCACATTCTGATTGCTTCCTAGACTTTCTAGGAAAAACTTACTTTCCACCCAACTCCTACTCTATATATATATATAGGTAGAGGTTCCTGTAAAAAAACAGTTTTTTATGAGAAAGGTAAGAAACAATCTACACCATTAGATCTTTGATCTAATGGTTGAGATCATAGTGACAAAATTGTAAATAATGTTTACTATTAAACATATTAATTTTCTAGATTAAGGGTATACATGTAAACTTAACATTTTTAAATTAAAAAACTAACATTATTGCACATGCAACTTCCCCCTGTCTTTTTTAAACGTCAATAACTTGTTATATGTAACTTTTTAAAAAAAATTACACCATAATAACGAGCGTTTTTTATCTTTAATATGAGTATCATATTGCTATACTTATATAGAGAACAAAATATGTTTCGATTAGATGTTTTGTCTATATTCATACAGTGGTATTTTAATTGTATTGTGATTCAAAGCGTGGTGTTTTAAACACATACTGGAATGCAGATGTAAAACACTATACGATGAACATGCGAAGAACATCTACTGGAATGTAGGTTTAAAATATCATGGTGTTTTAACATATGGAATCTGGAACATCTACTAGCATGCAGATGTAATACACCATGCATGCAGTTTTAAAATACCATGTACAATAACCATACTATGAACATTATATTAAGAACACATTCTGGAAATGGAGGTAGTGTCTTTAATTGTGTTATATACTTATTGAATGATGTTATATACTTATTAAATGGTGTTATATACTTATTGAATGGTGTTATATAATTATTGAATGATGTTATATATGTGCTGAATGGTGATTTTGCAGTGTTATTCGTAGTGTTTTTATAGGGATCTTTAAAATGGTGTTATATACTTATTGAATGGTGTTATATAATTATTGAATTGTGTTATATACGTGCTGAATGGTGATTTTGCAGTGTTATTCGTAGTGTTTTTATAGAGATCTTTAAAATGGTGTTATATACTTATTGAATGATGTTATATAATTATTGAATGGTGTTATATACGTGCTGAATGGTGGTTGCAGTGTTATTCGTAGTGTTTTTATAGAGATCTTTAAAATGGTGTTATATACTTATTGAATGGTGTTATATACTTATTGAATGGTGATATATAATTATTGAATGGTGTTATGCACGTGCTGAATGATGGTTGCAGTGTTATTCGTAGTGTTTTTATAGAGATCTTTAAAAAAATTATGTTCCTATAAATAAGGTGGCGGTTATGGAAGGTTTTAAATTAATTGAATTAATGATAAAATTACTTGTTTACCCTTTTGAATTAATTTAGATTGAGGACACATGTCATCTCCACAATATTCTTACATTTCTCATACTTTTAACCTTTTTTTAGATTAAAAGGGTAAGATTGACATTAGCCAAGTATTTTTAATAAAAATCCCTTAATTTTCTCATCTCTTAACTCTTTCTCTCTCCCCCTCTCTCATTTTTTATTATTTCTCCATTATTTTAATTATAAAAGATTGAAGGCAGTGGCGAAGGTTAGTTGGTGCCCGGGGGTGCACCCGCCCACCCCAATGTTTCAGTTAGAAGTGTATAGGTTCTGATTTTTCGTCCGGAAATTTTGAAAATTATATAGAATCGCCTCCCCCAAATTATTTTTTCCTAAATATTTATACAATATATAAATTAAAGTAAAGTTTGTTACCACTTTGTATATCCTAAATATTTATAGAATATATAAATTAAAGTAAAGTTTGTTACCACTTGGTATATAAGTGATGGAAGTAAAGTTTGTTACCACTTTGTATATCCTAAATATTTATACAATATATAAATTAAAGTAAAGTTTGTTACCACCTTGTATATAAGTGATGAGTAGTTTTGTAAATATATTTTAACTCTTATTTGTCTAAGCCTAGATTACCCACCACACAATAAACTTAATCGCAAGTTTTTATGTGTAAGAACGGGTCCTTAGAATAAATGCAATTTTTTAGTTTTATTTGGAAATATTATTATTTGACCTGACCCGAATCGATAGCCGACCCGACCCGAAACATAACGATAGGAAAAAAATTGGGTCCCATCAATTTACTCCCCCTCGAAACTTTTGGTCAAGCTCCGCTACTGATTAAAGGACAAATCACACAATCTAAAGAGAAAGTATAATGTACAAAAACCCTTATCATACTTCACGTACGCGACATGGAGATTTGAACGCGTGGCACGGATTAAAATTTCTCATTAAGGGCAAATTAGACATTTTTAATTCTTGACCCAGGGTAATTCAGACATTTACTAACATCAAGAGATTTATGCGAGTTCGTTATCTCTTGCATTCCGGTAATTACGATTTCAAATATTTTCCATTTTTCAAATATCAAATTAGCGGTTATAGGTGTGCGATTAGGGTTACTATCAGTAATTGTTTGAAATGGATCCACAGAGCAGTAACGCACGAAACCCAGATGATGTTGAATTTGAAGATGCTGAATTCCATGCCGTTCATGATGCTGCTGAGCATTTGAGGAATCCGACATCAGACAACCAAGTTCTATTTGACGATCAGACCAGTAAGTTGTCAATTAATCGTTTTAATTTTCCAGAAATCAACGAAATTATTGTTATATGATGTTTTGTATTTGATCGTGCATCATGATTTGATAATTAGTTTTTTTCAAATGAATGTGTCATAAATCACGCATGTTCATAAGCTATATAGTGTAGGAGACCTGTGTAATTCAATCAAACAAGCGTTATTATTATGAATTACAAACTCTGCGTTATTTTTTAGATTCTCATGCGTGATTTTGTTTTGTATGCGTGATTTTTTTTATTTCCTAGATTAGCGACTGTGTTTTTTTGGTCCAGAGCTCATGTTTTTTTTTTGTCATTTCAAAATGTGCAGATGAAAGATTGTATATTCCTGAGGTAGCTTTATCATGTGTTCATGTTATAGGAATGGAATTCACTTCCCTAGAGCAAGCATATGTGTTTTATCAGACATATGCCAAGAAGTCAGGGTTCTCTGCTCGAAAAGGAGGTGAACACCATGTTGGTGGTATTATCAAGACTAAATACTTTGTGTGTTCAAAGGAGGGGCATAAACCTATGGCTTTTGATGATCCTTATTCGAAGTTGTCTAAGCCATATAAAAGGAGGAACAGACCGACTATTCGAACCGGGTGTAAAGCTCAAATTAAGCTTTGTTCGATGGATGGGGTGTTGTATAAGGTTGATAAGTTTGTTCAAGCGCATAATCATTCATTCGTGTGCCCCAAAGATATGCATTTATTACCGGCTTATAGGCATCTGTCCGAAACACAAGAAGAGATGATATGGGATCTTGGTACATTGAATTTTGGGCCAGTGAAAGCGTTCAATATAATGAGACAAAGATACGGTGGTTTTGAAAATGTTGGCGCAACTAAAGACGACTGCAAGAATTTTAGAGCTAGGATACATAGCTATATAGGAGAGTATGATGCAGATATGGTTATAAATAGGTTGACCGATAAAAAGCAGTTTATGGTTGATTATTCATTTGTACATTCTGTCGATGAAAACAAGCGATTAACTGGCCTGTTATGGGCTGATGGTTTGTGCAAACGTAACTATGCTGAGTTTGGAGACGTCATATCGTTTGATGCTACATTCAAAACCAACAAGTTAGTATTCACTTTAATGTTTTAATTTTTTTTTTGTATAATTTTGTTGTTTTTTTATTCAATTTATTTCATCTTTTTTGAAGGTATAAAATGGTTTTTGAACCCTTTACTGGTATTGATAACCACTGTCGAAATGTGACGCTTGGAGCCGGGTTGCTAGCTTCCGAAAGTATTGAATCATACAAATGGTTGTTACAATCATTTTTGGACTCATTTGGTAAGCAGCCAAAGGTTGTCGTCACTGATCAGGACCCGGCGATGAAACAAGCTATCGAGGCGGTGTTCGATAAGAGTAGGCACAGATTATGTATGTGGCACATAATGAAGAAAGTTGCCGATAAGGTTTATTTCCAACACTTAGTTTTTTTTATATGCACTTTGTACAAAAAGTTGATCATGCGTTATTATTTCCTACACTCATTTAGTTATTAAGATTTCTGATTTTTGTTCATTCCAATCCTTTGTTTTAATAGGTGGGACATGAGTTGTGTAACAACGAAGACTTCAAAAGACGTATGTGTGACATTGTATGGACTGATTCGATTGCACCAGAAACGTTTGAGAGAGAATGGAAACTGATAATGATTGAATTCGGTCTAACCGAGAATAAATGGATTGATGATATGTTTGGCATGAGATCTTCTTGGATTCCAGCTTTCTATCATCATGAGCCTATGTCTGGGCTCATGCGGACCACCTCCAGATCAGAGAGCGAAAACCATTTTTTCTGTCAGGTGGTGAATTCTCAACTTACCCTTGTTGAGTTTTTTAACCATTTTGATGGGGCAATGGACGTGCAAATATTCAACCATCGAAAAAATGACCACATTTCTAGAAATACAACCTCAGATAACTGTTCTCAAACTACCTTAGAAGATGATGCTATGAAAATTTACACCAGGTCCATCTTTGCTGATCAACAGGCAGAGTTATATGGAACACTGTCCGATTGTCTTCCTATGGAGACTAAAATTGAGGAACCATTCTTGAAGATAAGTATGAAGGATTGGAAAGCCCACAGTGACGGTTTATTAGAGGTAACCCTATCTATACTAGATAACATGCGTTATTATAGAGCAACGTGCGTTTTTTCTTGATTTTTAGTTTTCAATTTTTTTTTATTTAGGATTGTTTCAAGAAGGGGGAGAATGTAATTGCATCATGCAGTTGTCGCAGGTTTGAACAATATGGATTGTTGTGCAAACATATATACTTTGTGTTCAAGATGTTCAAAGTTAAATAAATTCCCAACAAGTACGTTATGAGAAGATGGACCAAAGATGTGGTACCGAATGATCTAAATAACACCTTTGATTTAAGTGTTGATGATAATGATGGGCATAAAAAGGCCAAAGAGGTTGCGTATGAGATAATGCAGACCGGAGAGTATCTTATTGGTAACTTGATGAGAGATTTTGATCATCTTGTTATAGTCAGGGATCGGATGAGGGAGATGAAAGAAATGGTTGATGAACTTCGCATAACCAAACCCATCGACCCTAAGTTTGATAGATATTCAAGGTTAATCGGTTACGAGAAACCGAACACTGATGCTCCACCTACAGTCCGTGTACCAACCGGTATTAGAAACAAAGGTCGCGGTTCACATAAGCGGATTAAATCAAAAAAAGAAAAGATGATTAGTCTAAAAGGCAAGAGAAGTCAGACATGCAGTGTTTGCAATAACAAAGGTCATGATATCCGAACTTGTTCTGTTTTAAAGGGTCAAGCTAGTGCTGCCGATAAGAAGGGGAAGAAAAGAAGAGTAATTCAGTTGGAGACTGACCCTGGTTTAGAAGACGAGGAGGACGAGGGGGCAGAAACTGGTGAGGGAGAGGAGGAGTATGAGGAGGTTGACGAAGATGATAGTGATTCTGAATGGGAAGAGCTAAACGACGACGACGACGAGTAATTTTTGAACCACAATTGCATACATTTATTTCTCTACATTTTATCATGGTTTTTTTTCATGAATTTTTACAGAAACAACTGACATTTTACAAGACTTTCTTCATGCGTGATTTTTAATCATGGAACATTTTGAAAAGCGTGATTTAGAAGACCAAAATCATAAATATACAACACTTTCTTCATGCATGATTTTTTATACCATCTTGAAGCGTGATTATCTATTCCATCTGAACTGGTCCTTTTTTATCCCTGTTCAATATGCACATGCATTTTAATGCGTGATTATGTAAACCATCTGAACTGATCCTTTTTTACTCCTTTTCAATATGCAGATGCGTTATTTTACTGTATTGGTCCTTAATATAAAATCATATCTCAGATGGAGATCTCAAATGACTATTTAACCCATGTCTAACATTTTGTATAACCTGTCATAACCCCTGTTCACAGATATTTCAACCAAAAACATACCCAAACACATATCACTTTTTCATAACTAGCGTCTTTAAACGTAACATGTGTGATAATATTTAACATGCATTTTTCATATAAATAACGCCAAAACAACATACGTAGATGTCTGAAAAGTTATCAAAACATGTTAAAAGTAAGCCTACATGATTTTCCTAAATATATCCACATATCAGTTTCTATTACCAAAAACCACCATAGTTGTAAGTTTTCAAAATACCAACATTAGAACATCCCCAAAAGTCAACAAAAACGTTGATTAATCAGACATACCACCTAGTTCGATGTGAATATCTTCCCAAGCTCCTTGTCACTGGTCTCCATCTTCTCTTGCACCGTCTCCACTGCATCCTTGAGATATGAGTAAACCAAGTGATCAGCAGATGCCTGATCCTTCATGAGCTTTATACCGTTGTCCCTCAACGAAGATTTTGGTTCTTGTAGTAGTTTCCCCCAGACTTCCTGGTTCATCTTCTGTTGTTCTAAGACCTTCCTCTGCACATCGAAAATATTGTTAGTAGAGTTTACATCAGACGCAAGCTCTGTCAACGTGCGGCTGGAGAGGAGCTCCTTGATGGCTTTGCTTGCCGGATCAGTAGACATTCTTGTTTCTTGATGAGAGTTGTTATATTTTTGTAAAAATCTAATATAGGGAATCATATATGTGTGAAGATTGTTATTTAATATAGTGGTTGTGGGAGATGTGGTAAGTAAAATTAAATATCTCACATAATTACTAGTCATGTCGATTTGGAAGGCTATTTGTAGGTTTCATTATTATTAAGATTAATTATATTTTATATCAACTTGCATTGCATCTTGCATATCAAAGTTCAGTAGCTTAAATAAGACACAAGCAGGTCCTGCGTGATAATAATTCCATGCGTGATTATTATTTCATGCGTGATTATTCTTATTCTTGCGTGATAATATATACATGCGTGATTATCTTACATAAAATATGTACTGGACAAAGAAAACTCCAAAAAACAGCTTGAATTATTTCTGAACCATATAGCTGTCATGCTTAATAATTTTAGATGTCCTCTTGTTTGCTATTTCCTTTTATATATCATTGAAAGAGCATTCAATTATTACATCAAAGATGGCAGATTCTTGTAATTCATCTTGTGGTTCCTCTTCACCATCAGGTATGAGTGTTTATCTCAAAAAGAGAATCGAGGAACAAATTGCCGAAGACAAGTCTTGTAAAGACTTGTTGGAAACTAACATGTCTAGGGTCAGAGAGAACATGAAGAGGCGAGAAGAGATTTTCAATTTGCTGTCTGGTATGAAAGAGTCAAGTGTCCGAGAGGTGGCTATGATGTTTATGGTTGATCTAGGAGAGTGGGATGAGAAACAGTTAAAGGAGCTTGCGGATGCAATAACCGTCTTAGGATGCTCTATGGACACGAAGATCAAGTTTTTGAAGTCCTTTTTCTGATGGGTATTATGTGTCATTTTCATCTGGGTACTGAAATCATGTGCTTTTTATGTTTATCTTAGTGTTTTTATTTAATTGAAATTGTGTTTCAATAAGGAAATTTTCCAATTGTTTTTACATTTTTCATGTTATATGATATCATAGTTTATGAGTTTATGAGTGATCAGTAAATTTAAGAATTAAAAATGAAAAACGAACATGTTAAATATGTTTTTAACAAAGTAGTTCTACGAGGTAGCATTTTGTTTCTTTTTGGGAAGCTTGAAGAACTGATCCAATCTCTCCCTAATTTTGTTATCTAGATCGCGCAAAACATCTACGGGGTTTGCCTTCTTCGTAAATTCCTTAGCTTTGTCGTACACTTCTTTCCTAATAAGATTGTAGTCGGACAATACAATCTTACTAAGATATCGGTACCGCAAGAAGTGAAGTTGTGAATCTTGAATGGTCTTTTTATCTTCATTCGCAAACCCCGGATTCCATGGAGATTTGCCTTTATACGTCTCCATATGTCTCATAGTGAAGACACCACAGTCAAAACAATTTTGAAGAGTTCTCCAATCCATTTCCTTTTGGATTATGCTTGTTGTTTCCAAGTTTGTTATCCACTCTTTTTGTCGAATCTTGCCTTTTAGGTATAGTACTAGAACTCTTCGCTATAATCACGATAAAAAATCATATTAGTACCTATTCATTATAGTATATAGTCATTTTTGTATATAAAGCTAAGTATTCAAGAATTACCAGCTTTTCGGGGCGCCCACGGTAGTGTTTGCTAAACGATTCGTCAAACCTAGAGTTATCAATTAACTTGATTTCGCCATTTTTCAAGTGAAAGCATAGGCACCAGAAATGATCAGATAGTAGTAATGGAATGAAGATTAGATCCACTATGTCAACTTTCTTCACTTGATACTTACACAGTATATCGTCTAGGCTTTGTGCAAATACTTTCAATCGATCATTGTCTGTGTATTTTGGCCCAAACATTTCGTCTTGCTGCAAAAGTTATGGTGATTTTTTCATTAAACTCCATCGGCCCATTAAGCTTAAACAGGCGTGATTATCATATAGAATGCTTGGTTAACCTTAAACATGTATGCATTGAACTTTCAACATGCGTGATTATCATATAGCATGCTTGGTTAACCTTAACATATGTGCATTAACTTTAAACATGCGTGATTATTATATAGCATGCTTGGTTAACCTTAAACATGTGTGCATTAACTTTTTAACATGCGTGATTACATTTCAATATGTATGGGTAACATATAAAAGTTTAAACATGCGTGATTAACTAAATATAATTCATCCATGCGTGATTATTGTGGAAAAACTTACCATTATTGTACTTGGCAAGAACAACCTGTAGGGTGATGACTATTTGTCCCTTTTTTTTTCTCTTCAAAGTTTAACACATCTACAAACGCGTCCACTCCACTTGAAGCTATGTATTGCGATGGGTGAAAGCTTTCAAAAATGATTTTTAGTGTTTCGACTCCACTTTCAGACTTGTATATCAATGTCCTGTTGTTTAAAACCAAAAAGGACAGTTTAAAAAGAGATGAAGATTTTAAACTGTTTATAAGAGACAAAACATCTTACCCAATATCTCCGACCAGAGCGAAGAGGTAACAGATGATCGTTTGGTCACGTTCCAAAAGTGGCTCATATAAGTTGGTTATCCTGTTACAGTAAGGTGATCTGTATGCGTCACCTAATTCTGCCATTCGTTTTTCGTTCTTTTCCCTCAACATTTTGATACGCGTTCTCACTAGTTCTGTATGTCTCTCTTCATCCGTTTTCTTTGTGTTTGTAGACGCAGGAGTGTTTTGCTTACTTTCATTTGATGTTTGTAGGATGGGAGCCCATTTTAAAAGTGTCTCCACTGATTGCATTTCTGCATTCGTCACTTCTTCAGTTTCTTCAGCGGATGTGGTCGGAGGCATTTCTTTACCATAGATGTCAGGGTTTATCTTTTCAAGCTCATTCAACATCGACTCGGTTATTGTATTCTGACTTTGTGCTTTTTGCTGACTGCACTCTGCTAAATTTACAGCTTGGTCCATTTGGTGTACCACATCTGCTTGTGTCACTGTTTGTATGTTCGAGTAGGTTAATTTTTTGTAAACACAAGTTATAATACGGTTAATAATTTAGCAATGATCGTATTTGTTACCTTCTGTCGTCTGCTTGTATACACCTGGTTCGATGGTTTGTAATGCAGCCAGGCATGAGTCTGAAATACCCCCATCGTCATATGTCATATTATCAACATCATGACATCCTATAAAATCACAAACGTTTTGGTCATTATTAAGCATAAATTACGGTAAATCTTAAGAAATAACACAAATTCTTATCTACCTTTTGTTTTTCCTGTGTTTTCATCTTCCACAGTTGCATCTCCATCCCCTCCTAACTCTTGAATTGTATCGCCACCCTCTCCAACTTTGTTTTGAAATGCCTCATCACCTCCAGAGCTTACTTGATCAGTCCTCGCCGACACGATATTTTTAACCGCATCATCCCATCTTTTACACATTCTCATTATATCTGGATCCCAGAAACACTTTTCCTTTGCGTCTGTAATGATATTATTCATTTCCGTAACTAGAGAAATGTATTTATTTATATTCTTGTCCATTGTTTTCAATAACTGCTGCAGAATTGGAGTTTTATCAATATCATGCGTGATTATCTATCTAAGAAGCATAATTTTCATTTTTAGCAATATCATGCGTCATTATCTAGGTAACTAGCGTAACTTTTTATTTATGTTCTTGTCCATTTTTTTTTGTTAATCATGGACTTGATTTCAAAGCAAATTTAGTTCAATTTTTTCCAAACATGCCATTGTTACTCCTAATAAATTGGCCCAAACAGGCCAATGCTTCTCCTAATAAATTGGCCCAACAGCTTAATCTACTTGTTAGTCTATATCATTAGAAGCCCATTGCACTATTTATGACATCAAGACTTATGCTAATGGGCCTCTTGTGCGAGTGATATATATTTGGGCTTAGTACAGGCTTATTAATTTCTTAATCTAACTTGACCCAGTTACAGTAGCTGTCCAAGCCCAGGTCTTGTAACCAGCAGCAGCATACGTCCAATTTGAAACCCATCTGAAACAAATTTAGACGCCCCAAAGCAGCCCAAACCTGGCCCGTTATACCCAGATTTATCCACCAGTAAACACCCAGTCTCAATATGGCTTCTAAGCGGCACAAGAGTGACTCAAATCATGCGGTATTAATACAAAAGAGTGACTCAAATCATGCGGTATTAATTTCTTAAACTAACATGCGTTATTAATTTTTTTAACTAGCTTGATTTTTCTAGATGTACAGGCGTTATTTTTCTAACATCATAAACAAGCATTATACTGTAATACGAGGTTCTTAAAGCATGCGTTATTCATTATATCATAAACAAAAATCCAGTTTACCTTCTTATTTTTGTTTGAGGCTTCCCGCGCAACATCATCATAGATCACCCCGGTTAGTTGAAGCGGAGTGGAGCAGTAGTCAAGCTCTTTTTGCGTTTGTGTCCCTATGCCCATTTCTTCTAGGTTCAACTCTGAAATATGTTCACTAGGATTCCATCCCTCAAACCAATCGGTAGTTGATGGTATGTAACATTCATCAATCGAATCTTCACCAGCCAGGTTTCTTCCTTTGTAGACCTTTGTGGTATCCACTGGTGGTATTGTGAAGTCATCCGTATCTGCCATAGGCTGATCTGAAGTATCGAATGTTGTGAGGTTTTCTTGTACCGCAGCTGCCTCGTGTAATGGGAAGTTGTCAGCGAACAGGTCCGTGAATAACGTCGAAGTTTGTTGATTTACGATTCCGAATGGCGTTGTCGGAGCCTCTTCATTTTGATGATCATCGCCATTGATGTCCGAGGCAGTCACATGTTGTTGATCCTGGCGTTTGTCATGCGTTTCTTCGTCTTTGTCAACTTCATCACAATCTTCAACATTTGTTAGCGGCCCATTATTGTATAAATACTCTTCCACGTCGTCGATCATACCAGATGTTATATACTTTATGACAGGCAGTTTGACAACTTCATCGAAAATTTTGTGCCTTTTGTTGAAATTATGGCTGTATAGAAGCTGCATATAATTGTTCGAAAAAAAACAAATTACTACTACCAATATTGTATTAGCTTAAATTTTAAGGATGTCTACAAAACATACCGTTAGAAATGCAACTGGTCCATTGTATTGTGAGTCTAGTTTTTTCCAACCTTGTCTAGTTCGTTTGAGCGATTCTAAAACAAAGGAGCACCAATCCAGCTTTGAAATGTCTTCCTCTTTGTCAATGGCAAGTAGAAAACTTTGTTTAACCGTTGTTGACTTTGTTATCTCTACAAACAAAGTGTTCCAGTAGGCTAGAAAATTTAACTTGAATAATCAGCCGCCATTTGTTTGTTTTTTCATAGCTTTTGCAACTAATGTATGAGTAATTTTGTTGGTGTCCGGCCACTGGTTTTTGAACTCATCAATAGTTGTTTCGGCCCCTTGAGTAGCAGTATTTTTTTCAACTATCACTCCTTTCCGAGGCTTATTTTTTCCCGTACTATAACATGCCCTTTTGGAATACCAAACACATCATGTACTGAATCTCGTGTGATTTCTATCTTATGATTTCCTATGTTTAGTGTGTTGTATTGCTCGTCATAGTTTCGTACGAGCCAATAACCTAGACGTGTGCTTATATGATTAAGCTTTATATCAAGAACATCACCAAATCCAATGCTTTTCACATCCGCTACCTGTGCTTCTGTAAATTGTTTTACTGTATCCAAGAAACCTGAAGGACTACACCGTAGGCTAATTACATCATGATGATATTCATAGTACGGTCTTGGTTCCGTCCTAATTGGTTCCGCTTCGGTAATCGTCTGTTTCCCCTTTCTAGGATCCATCTGCTTGTCTTCTTTCGATGGTTTCTTTTTTACTGGCTCAAAGTCATCATCATCTTGGTCAGTTGAAGTATTTGGCCTCTTTTTTTGTGTTTTCAGCCCTTTTGCCTATCAAGTCTATAATCGGTACTTCAAAATCATCATCATCATCTTGAAGATTTAATTTCTTTTGCTTTTTATTTACGTTTAAATTGCGAGGTTGGTTTGTTATCATCGGCTGAATGGGGGGCTCAAAATCATCATCATCAGCAACCCCTACATTCATATTTCAAAACAAATTAAATCAAGCAAATTAGCTTTTTCATATAATAACAGGCGTTATTATTTTGTTGGTTGTGCTAAACAAATCTTATACAACTTGCGTTATGATTTTCATTGGTTTTGCTCAACACATATAGTTATTATTTTGCCAACAATTCTTTTTCATAACAGAAGTTGTTTAGTGGACAAAAACAAGCCACAGGATGTCCATCTTGCATCAGTTTCAATGATTTCCCCACCAAAACTAACTAATTCTAACCTTAAGACCCTTTTTGACATGATAATACCTGTATTACATAATGCATACTAACATATTTTCACTTGTTTGTGCTCAACTAATCTTATACACCAGGCGTAATTATGTTCTTTGGATGCGTTATTATTTTCATCCTGCTCAATCAAAAAAATTTCTTAAAAAACGGATGAAAACAAAGGGCAAGTTAGATCAGAAGCCCCAATATCAAAATTTAACCTAATAAAACATTTGATAATTGTTTAAACAAAAAGGAAAGTTAGCTCAAAATCCCCAATTTCACAATTTAACCTAATAATACAGTGGATGGGGGATGAACAATCTAATACCGCTAGTTCATATCCAACAAACGTCTAATATCAATCATGCTAATACCGCTAGTTCATATCAATGAATCAACATCAAATTACGCTAGTTCATATCAAATAACGCTAGTTAATCAAACCGGATTTTTTAGAAGAAACCTGGATTTATGCTGCTAGTGTGCACCGGATCGTTTCGTTTCTTGCTCCTTCTCTCTCGTTTAGCTTCAATTTTTGTTCACCATACAATGAAACAACTGATCAGTATGACAATTTCTTCAACTAAAACCTTGTGATTGAAGAAGAAAATAAATGGATGAGAAGATGATTTAATCGATACCTCTTAATGCCGTATTCGTCATCCTCACTTCAAATCGATGCTCGTTTGTTGTTCACCATTGTTGTCGTCGTTCTCCCTCGGTCGTAATCGCCTTGAAACTCACCGTGAATTTTGGGGTTCAAATATGGTTTTTGATTTGAGACCGAGATTTAGCCGGGTGTATAGGTATAGTAAATTGACTATTTTAACCTTTAGTTACCGTAATTACGCTTTTGATGTAACATTCCCAAAATTTTTATTTATATATATATATATCAACTTATGTTATTAAAAGCATATATCATGGGTAAGTTGACCAATAAAAATATAAGGTGTTTTGGGCAAGCGTAGGAACCGTTTAATAATTAAATTATAAAAATACATTATATTTGAACCTACTCTGTTTTTAATGAAACTTGGTTCAAAATGTAGACAAAAATATTCTTGTTCTAATGGCATATTTATTATTTTATAAAACGTCGTACTTTAGAAGTTATAAGCGCCAAATAAGTGAAGCAGGTGAATTAATTATAATATATAAAATAATAATATAAACTTAAAATTTGGTCTACGTGTGTGTGCATGTGACTCGTTTAGAATCTTTGAAATTTATGAAAAGTATAGTATGAATATAATCAGATGAAAGTTTCGTGAGGACCAATTTTCGTGACTTCCAAGGCTCATATTTACTATATAAAGGAGTTTACTACTCATTTTATTTCCTGTTCATTTCTTCGATCTTTCTTACTTCAATATACGATAATCTTCTTTAACCATTCACCCATGAATCCTACAAAAGCCTTGCCCCATTTTAAAGTGTTGTAACCCGTGATCACTCATACCCTGTCCAAGTAACGTAGGGCCCCGTAACGTATGACAAGGCTCTGTCTAAATTCGTTGGGGTTCTGTCTCGTGACGTAGGGATAAAGTAGAATTGGGTTATTATACTTAATATGAGTACACTATATATTTTATTAAATAACCCAGGAGCTATACCCAAAATATATCCACCTCCAAAATATTTCTGACACCCCTAATATATTTAGAATACCCTTAGATGTTTTTAATTACTCCCCGTACGTGAAAGCCGAGCCCGAAATACCATATAGTATTAAAAATAATTAAAAACAAGAAATATTAAGTTGAGGCGGGCCGCGTAGACCCACCCCAACCTTCACGCGGGCGGTATAGAGGTTTAAATCAGATTTAGTTGATTTCTTTAGCTTAGGCGGACCGCGTAAGCCAACCCAGTTAGTTTACGCGGGCCGCGAGAGGTTCAGAATGGCGGCGCAGCCCGGTGATGACACGTGTCATCATCGTGGCGGGTCTAGGCAATAATCAGGACAAGCTATACGTTGACCTTGGGTCAACGCGGGGCGCGTAAGCCCTGCTCTCATGTTACGCGGGCCGCGAGAGAGTCCAGTATCAGCACTATATAAAGAAGCCATCGGGATCAACTAGAATTCGCTCACAATTCGTTTCTCAATCTTAATTTCTGAATAGAAGGCATAATACTCGGGTATTATACCCCCTAATTAGCATGGTTCTGCTCCGTTGTAAGTATTATAACCCCAGTTTCGTAATAGATACGCTGCCCGATTGATTTAGGGTTCCGTAACAACTGTCGTGGTTCTACCCGACGTAGTTGTTGGAATGCCGTCTCGGGGAGAGTATCATTAATAATTTCAAAGGGTTATGATACTAACCTATGTACATTTGTATAAATTATAGATTATTCCCAGGAAACCCTTACGCGAAGTCTAAGATAGCAATGTGAGTTTATTCTCTTTTTGTAATGTTTTTAGAATATTTTACAAAACCTTAAATGTTTTACAATGCGATTAAGAAGTGATTGAGTCTTTGTAGTTCTTCAATTACTGCTGGTAATATGGGGTTTTCTATACAAAATTTATTACTACGAGTAGTAGTAAGTCAGAAATGACAGTACATTACCATTGGACAACGAGTTAGCCAATGGGTAATTTGACCATAGCCATAGATCCGGTCGAGTGGCAAGTACTGAATGAGTAATTGTGTAGACAGAAACAATGTGATCGCTCTCAATACTGTTTTAATTGATAAAATGTTTCTTGATTAAACTGGGATTCACTCACCAGTATTTCCCACTGACAAATGTTTTTAAACACGTGTTTCAGGTAACAAAATGTGAAAGCCAAGTAGTAAAAAGCCAGCTCGAGAGCACGGACGGCTTGTTAAACTGTGGCTATAAAAGTTATCTAAAATACGATGGTTTAAATTCAATAAAGTAGGGTTTATCCCTATAAGTATGTTGTAATAAGAAACTTGGATTTTACCTATATGGTTATTAAAATCAAATAAGGTGGTTTTACTCTGATAAAATATTTCCTAACTACGGTCCTGATGAAATTTCCGCTGCCAAATTAATAAATATTGATACCACCGCCACTGAGTTCGCGGCCGCCCGTTCCCGGGACAGATAGGGGGCGGGGGTTGTGACAGAAGGTGGTATCAGAGCCTAGCCACTGGTTCAAGCCAAAGAAGTGTTCTGCTGACACTTAAATTTTAATTTTGTGTTAGGAAATAACTTATGTGATTATGTGTTTTATATTAATTTGACTATTTATTAGTCTACAGTATGGGTAAGCAAAGAATTTCGGACATCTATCGTCAATTAGATAGTTCACCAAAAGATAAGGGAACCTCATTTCAACCAAATCCCTCAGGATATTCAGCAGATACTGAAGAAGGAATGTTTATTCATAAGGCACAGTCTAAGAAACCATTTACCACTAAGAAAAGAAATTGGATTATTAGCAAAAGTCGAGAGAAAATAAAGAAGTCACAACCGAAGGGAACGATAATTAATCAGGAAATAAATGCACAAACTCAGGAAACAGGCAATAACCTACTACGGAAAGATGAATTAGATGAACAATGGGTAAATCTCCATATGTTAGCCACTACAGCAGTAAATGCTAACTTATATTAAATAGTTGAACGGCCAAACCAGTACCAGTACCCATGCCGCCTATGAGCTAGAAACTTTAAAAGGAACTTTGCCTATTAGATAACAACTTAGTAGAGACAGGAGATAGAATAAACTTTACATAAAGGCATGTTGAGCATAATACTCCTATAACATAGATAGATTAAAATAAGTTACGGATGCATAATCCCTAGTTTATTTTGAATTCCAGTTGTAGTTTGTAATAAATACATATATATATATATATATATATATATATATATATATATATATGAGTCGCAATGTTCGCCGTTTTTAATCAATCTATTTTTATGATTATACCCAAATATTTGTACTAGAAATTTGTCTGTGATAATTAATACCACCCACTCAAATAATATCATAATATACATCAAACTAAGTTGAGTATTAACAAAGCAGTCATATTTATGACTCTCTTTTTGGAACCAATTATTTACTTTGGTTTAAAATACATATTGAAATATATGGTATAAAGCTTTAAAACTTTGTAGTTTAATAATATTATTTCAAAATAATTTATATTTAAATAAATAAAACCGAAGCTATTAAATTAACCAAAAGGATTTTAAGAAGTAATAAAATTTTGCTTTAGTGGATCTAGCCAAAGCAAGTTTTGAAACCCAGGTGTACCAATTTCTCACTCTATTTTATCATTTCTGGTTTATAACTAGTTGACCATAAGACTTCATACTTTCATAGTTTTATGAAATAATTGATGTTGGGATTACTTGTAAAAGTTTCTATTGAAATACTTAGTAATAAAATAGATGGTTAAATGAATATGATGGGTATTCATGATTTAATAAAATCATTTAAAGTTTTTAAGAGATTTGGGTTGGTTGGACTATGTAAAAAGGCCTAACTAAACGTTGAAAACATTTCTACAAATCTTTAAGATATGTCTAAGATAGGTCTTATGCCCGAAAAAGATTATAAGATTAACCAGCCATATTAGTTATAGGATTGTGTATCCTAAATTATAAAGAAAAATATTCGAGTTAGATGGCTGATGTATAATAGTTAAATAATACAATATTAATAAATGAGTGGAGTTGATAAATTGTATGTTAAACTTACCCTAAGTAGTTGCGAAGTTTTTTGATTTTGGTTTATATATTAGCACATGGTTTGTTGGTTTACCTAAAACCATAAATTAATTATTTTTATTAAGATGTTCTTTCTCAAAATAATTTATTAGTTTAAACTTAAATTTATTTTGTAGTACATCTTTGGAGTATCTTTAACGAAATACTTGAGGAAAATAATTATTTTTCAAACAGGTGTTAAAGTTTGACCAAAGATAGAAATCCACTAGTACATATGGGTATCTATGCTACACGGTTTTCGGTTGGAAAAATAATTTGATATCTAAAATCTAATATAAATTTTTTTTTCAAATATTTGACTCGTACAGCAAGTCAATTATATATTTTTGATTTATATATTACAATTATAATCTTATAACTCATAATATTTGAGTTCATCCGTACCTTTTATATTATTAGTATAATGATAAAACATTTTACAATGATATATGAATAGTATATTTTACTATAAGATAGTACAGTAAGTAAAAGATATATTTTATATCTAAAATTTTAATAAAATATCATGGTGTAATAAATTCTAATTAGTGTAATATAGTATATAGAATAGTATATGCACTTATGTTATAAGTCTGTCGCAACTTTATTAAAATGTAACAAGGCTATTAGATCTTTTTACTAGAATATGTATACAAATCCTATTCTCTCATAAGTATAAGTATATTATACTATACGAAAATAATATACTGTATATTTTTTATCCTTGCACAATTACTTATGGTAAAAGAATAGATAATTAAATTTTTAGAAGTAAGGATATTGCAACAGTGAAAACATCTTTTCTTATCCTACTTAAATCAATAATTTAGTATCTATTTATTTTACCTAGCACGTTAAAATGTTCCTAAACATTCATTTTTCTCACACTAGAATTAAACATGAATGCCCCACATAAGAATAGTTGACTCAAATGTGTGTTTAGTACGTTTGTTCTTTATAAAACTTTATTAAAAATCAGATTACAATTTTAATATTGTAATATCTTTAAATAAATTATTATTGTATGGAATATACATGCATATTTCAATACATGTATATTACTCAAATATAGTTAGAATCAATTTTAGAAACGTCAAACTCTGTATTACTTACCATAAGTACTTCTTTGAATAAATAATATAATATACAATAAATTGATAGTTAAGTTTTGATACTTTATGGTTCAACCCACTAGTTAAAAATAAATTTATTCCCATGAGTCCAGAAAGTTCATATTTTGAGTAATTCATTTCTTTAAATTTTTATTGATCCATCCTTAAAACTCCAAAATATTGTGTTCAATAAATTTAAACAGAAGTTTATTTCAATATACTACTTTTATCAAAGGATAAAATAAAGTCATGGAAATAAGTTTGATGATGGGTACCATCGGATGTATAGTATTATTTTTATAAAATAATTTAGTATTATATATACGTGTGTAAATATTACGTAAGTTTAATATTAACTAGAAATTTGAAAATTCTATACACATATATGCATATACCTGATAGAATTTCTTAATGGTATACCCAATATAATCTCTTCTGTAAGATAAACATAAGAGAGAATGTCATTGGTAATTCATATGAAAATATGAAGTTATTATAAGAATAAACCATGAAACCTACTATGTTTTAAAATGCTATCTCAATAAAATATTCCTTGTAACGGAATCTAAGATTATATATACATAAATAGAGTTAGCTGTAAGTATACTCATTACATCGAACTTAGCTATAGTGTCAATGGAGACAATGATATATTTGAAACTCCATTCTCCAACCAAAAGAAAACCACAACCATAATAATATATATTCTTAAATGAAAGAGTTGGGATATTGATATTCACTGGTAACAACCAGGACAGTATTTAGACTTGAACCTAAGAAGAATGCCTTAGTATAAAGTTTTGAGATAAGCCAATTACTTGCATAGATAAAGTGTGATGGTTATTGGTATCCCGTAAGGATGATAACTAGAACAGTGCATGTATGATAAATAAGCGATAACAACTGGCCACTGTTATTTCTTGTTTATTGATACTACTCGGTTCTAGAATATGATCCATCATGAGAATACTAATTTCCTTGTTTTTTTTATGCAAACTATAATAAACGATGTACTTTCAAAATCCTGATTTGAGAGAAGTCTATTTAGGGGAAATACCATGATAATTACCTCTCCGGCAAAACTGGGTATGGTGCGGTAGACTCTCCAGCTTGTCCGGGTAAGATGGGGATTACCTCTCCGGCGAGACCGGGTGAGATGGGATATGTGTTATGATAATGGAATTCCCTAAATAGTACCCTGACCTGATGTCTGACTTGTGAATCTGTTAAATACATTTACATTATGGATAATGTGCATACTACAGTATATGAAAGATTATATAGACATGTATGTCTATGAGGAAATCCAAAGACCATATTGATTGACAATTAGGAATAAATCACGAACAATTGGGTCAATGATAATTTTAGACTTATTTATTAGGGATCTCCTGTATACGTCTATAATTCCAATATCAAACATTATTTCGTTTGATCATCCGTCTCAAAATTCGTACGACAAGATAAACGGAGGGAACCCTTTGAGTTGGGAAACCCTCAAAAGTATAAGAATTTCATTTACAATTATTAACGCATTAGGAAATCCATAACTAAAAGTTGTGCTAAGCCACAAGTCTCAAAACATAGAGAATAGTTCTGGTCAAAGTAAAGTAAGAATTCAAAACAAAGACCAGAATATACCTAGAAGCTAAACTAACTAAATATTAATCCATATTTCAGAGAATCTCGAGGACGAGATTTAAAATAAGGTGGGGAGAATGTAACATTCCCAAAATTTTTATTTATATATATATATATATATCAACTTATGTTATTAAAAGCATACATCATGGGTAAGTTGACCAATAAAAATATAAGGTGTTTTGGGCAAGCGTAGGAACCGTTTAATAATTAAATTATAAAAATACATTATATTTGAACCTGCTCTGTTTTTAATAAAACTTGGTTCAAAATGTAGACAAAAATATTCTTGTTCTAATGGCATATTTATTATTTTATAAAACGTCGTACTTTAGAAGTTATAAGCGCCAAATAAGTGAAGCAGGTGAATTAATTATAATATATAAAATAATAATATAAACTTAAAATTTGGTCTACGTGTGTGTGCATGTGACTCATTTAGAATCTTTGAAATTTATGAAAAGTATAGTATGAATATAATCAGATGGAAGTTTCGTGAGGACCAATTTTCGTGACCTCCAAGGCTCATATTTACTATATAAAGGAGTTTACTACTCATTTTATTTCCTGTTCATTTCTTCGATCTTTCTTACTTCAATATACCATAATTTTCTTTAACCATTCACCCATGAATCCTACAAAAGCCTTGCCCCATTTTAAAGTGTTGTAACCCGTGATCACTCATACCCTGTCCAAGTAACGTAGGGCCCCGTAACGTATGACAAGGCTCTGTCTAAATTCGTTGGGGTTCTGTCTCGTGACGTAGGGATAAAGTAGAATTGGGTTATTATACTTAATATGAGTACACTATATATTTTATTAAATAACCCAGGAGCTATACCCAAAATATATCCACCCTCCAAAATATTTCTGACACCCCTAATATATTTAGAATACCCTTAGATGTTTTTAATTACTCCCCGTACGTGAAAGCCGAGCCCGAAATACCATATAGTATTAAAAATAATTAAAAACAAGAAATATTAAGTTGAGGCGGGCCGCGTAGACCCACCCCAACCTTCACGCGGGCGGTATAGAGGTTTAAATCAGATTTAGTTGATTTCTTTAGCTTAGGCGGACCGCGTAAGCCAACCCAGTTAGTTTACGCGGGCCACGCGAGGTTCAGAATGGTGGCGCAGCCCGGTGATGACACGTGTCATCATCGTGGCAGGTCTAGGCAATGATCAGGACAAGCTATACGTTGACCTTGGGTCAACACGGGGCGCGTAAGCCCTGCTCTCATGTTACGCGGGCCGCGAGAGAGTTCAGTATCAGCACTATATAAAGAAGCCATCGGGTTCAACTAGAATTCGCTCACAATTCGTTTCTCAATCTTAATTTCTGAATAGAAGGCATAATACTCGGGTATTATACCCCCTAATTAGCAAGGTTCTGCTCCGTTGTAAGTATTATAACCCCAGTTTCGTAATAGATACGCTGCCCGATTGATTTAGGGTTCCGTAACAACTGTCGTGGTTCTACCCGACGTAGTTGTTGAAATGCCGTCTCGGGGAGAGTATCATTAATAATTTCAAAGGGTTATGATACTAACCTATGTACATTTGTATAAATTATAGATTATTCCCAGGAAACCCTTACGCGAAGTCTAAGATAGCAATGTGAGTTTATTCTCTTTTTGTAATGTTTTTAGAATATTTTACAAAACCTTAAATGTTTTACAATGCGATTAAGCGGTGATTGAGTCTTTGTAGTTCTTCAATTACTGCCGGTATTATGGGGTTTTCTATACAAAATTTATTACTACGAGTAGTAGTAAGTCAGAAATGACAGTACATTACCATTGGACAACGAGTTAGCCAATGGGTAATTTGACCATAGCCATAGATCCGGTCGAGTGGCAAGTACTGAATGAGTAATTGTGTAGACAGAAACAATGTGATCGCTCTCAATACTGTTTTAATTGATAAAATGTTTCTTGATTAAACTGGGATTCACTCACCAGTATTTCCCACTGACAAATGTTTTTAAACACGTGTTTCAGGTAACAAAATGTGAAAGCCAAGTAGTAAAAAGCCAGCTCGAGAGCACGGACGGCTTGTTAAACTGTGGCTATAAAAGTTATCTAAAATACGATGGTTTAAATTCAATAAAGTAGGGTTTATCCCTATAAGTATGTTGTAATAAGAAACTTGGATTTTACCTATATGGTTATTAAAATCAAATAAGGTGGTTTTACTCTGATAAAATAGTTCCTAACTACGGTCCTGATGAAATTTCCGCTGCCAAATTAATAAATATTGATACCACCGCCACTGAGTTCGCGGCCGCCCGTTCCCGGGACAGATAGGGGGCGGGGGTTGTGACATTTGACCCCGCTTCTCATCATCAAATTAATCACGCTTTTAATTACCTGATCTGACGGTCAGGATGGTCCCGTACATTAAGTACGATTACTCATAATGTATGTTAACCGCTCTCTCTCTCTATATATATATATATATATATATAAACACACATAAAAACGTTTCGAAACATACATATAATTGTGAATTAATAGTCAAAGAGGTATGTTAGCCCAATTTTGACTACCCGTAAAGATGCTAAGAACAAATTTCACTAACTCACTTATATATAGATCAAAAAATTCATTTTTTTTGTAACATTATTGGAGATGATAAGTATGTACTATTTGATAGCGTCTAACGTGGATTCTGTTCGACAAAGTAATATTTGATGGCGTTTCATATTTTTGTTCCAGCAAATCATGCAAAACATATACAATAGATATGGCTTTTTGTTCTTTTATGCTTGTTTCATTGTTTTTTTTTTCCAATTAATATTTTATAATGTGTTGTATGCTTTCAATGGCATTGTTCATGTATCCAATTTATTCGCGTTTTAATTGGTAGTTAAACAATTAGTAAGAACTGATAATTGGAGTTTTCATTATTAATTTTAATTGTCGTTTCGGATCTAGTATTTTTCTTATGTTTTTACGATCATTGGCGTTTTACACCTAATTAGTTTTGAATATTATTTAGTAGTATTTGTGAACATCAGTTATTACTATTTGTCAATTTGTGTAAACATTAGTTTTTGTTAACAATGGCGTTTTCAATATGATGTTATTTTTGTTAATTATTCATGTTGTTAACTGTTTTTAATTATTCATCTCATGGCGTTTTCATTATCACGATGCATTAGTATTGTTAATTCATCATATTTGTTAATCAATAAAGTTATGGTGTGTGTATTATGGCGTTTTTATTATGATGTTTTCAAATTATGTGTTTATTAAGTCTTGTTTATTATTCAATTAATGGTGTTTTCATCGATAATGTTATTAGGATACATGTTCTATTTTTAATGGTATTTTTCTGAAATTTTGTTCCTCGCTGTGTTTTCTCAGACGAAGGTGCTTCCTCAAGTGAAAGGTTTTGCCCCAAAACTAATTTACCATTTATCATTCCTAATGTTAGTGAAGAAATAAAGCCCACAATGGACATGATGTTCACAAGCCTCGATGATTGTTATTCAATGTATGTTACGAATGCCAAGGCTTGTGGTTTTTCAGTCAGGAAAGGGACTGAAAAGATAAACGCCAAAGGTGTAAGACATATTAAGTATTACATGTGTACGAGAGCTGGGGTATATAAGGACAAGAAGGTTGATACGTTGGACCCCAATCAAAAGGAACGGTTAGTGCGATCCAACTTTTCGAAAGAAAGACAGTGTCAGAATTGCAAAGGCTATGGACACTACGCATCCACATGCAAAGGCCGTAATTAAAAGAAAATCGTCAAGGTCTTCGAGAGCAAGTGAATAGTAGTTTGGCGTTTTGTATTTTTCATTCTTACAGAACACACACAGATTGGAATTTGGCGTTTTATATCTCTTATGTAACATTTTTTTCCATCTTTTTTTCTACTTGTTGTTCATAACATGTTACTTCGAAGTTACATAACAAACAATATAAGATCGGACAAACAAACCAAACGCCAAAAAAAAAAAAACAACGCCACTAAATAAAAATACCTTAAATCTCTAATTTTGGTCATGCTAAACTCAATAATGTTTTGCTGAACGAGATGTACAACATTGTTAATCCTCAGTAAAGAAAGATGTCTAACAATGTTGTCCACCCCATTCAACTAAACTTTATTGAGAACAAAACTGAATCCTCAAGAAATGACGATTTGCAATTTTGTGGTTTTTGTATGTTTTGGCGTTTATATTGGGGATAGACTTAATAAGATTTTGCTCAATGAGATGGACAATATCCCCACATAAGGATTTTTCCCATCACATTGAGTGAAAGTTTATTGAGAAAATAGTGTATCTCAAAGAAACGTCGATTGGAATCTTTGATGTTTGGGTTTTTTGGCGTTTCTAAGATGGATGATATATAGTAAAATATGGCGTTTTGGGTTTGGTGTGGTTATTGGAAGGTCTTAGATGTTGTTTATATAGGATGTTTTTGGCGCGTATTTTAGGCGGGATTTTATTATAATAAATGCTCGTAATTAAGTTCCGTCGTTTAAGCAACTGTTCGTTCAGCTTTATCGTTTAAAAACAAAGTTTGGCGTTTTATATTTAATGAAGTTTAGATTAGGATGATTTGTGCTCTGTATTTTAAGGCGGGAATTTAATGGCGTTTTATTCATGAGTTTGGCTTTTTGGGTGGAGAAGTCAAAAGACTTTTTTTACCCTTAATGAAGCGCGTCCACTTAATAAAATTGATGTTATTTACGAAAACGCCACCGTGCCATCTAGCCAATAGATTGTTTTGATCTGACGATCCATTAGCGTTCTCACTGTTCTCACAGTTCTCATACTTTTCAACGTTTTCCCTAAATCCTGACCATATATATATATATAGGTTAAGGATCATGTGAGAAGTAGTAGGCTAATTGAGAAACTTGAGAAGCATTCTGGACCACACATTTTCCCTAAGCAAAAAAATGCAAAAAATCGGGTTTGCATTAGGGTTTGCATTTGGAAAAATCGCAGCTTTTTCTTTAAAGATTTAATTTTTTATTTTTTTTTAATTTTTTTTTGATTTATACACATGTGTATATTGTTAATCTTTTAACTATACATATATGTATATAAATGTTTAAAATTGAAAAATAAGTGTTATTTATGGTTTAACATTAGTATTTAGGGTTTAGCATTAGGGTTTAGGGTTTAGCTTTATGGTTTAGCTTTAGGGTTTAGCATTAGGGTTTAGCAATAGTATTTAGGGTTTAGCTTTAACTTTTGGGTTTAGCTTTATCTTTCAGGTTTGCATTAGGGTTTAGCATTAAGGGTTTAGCATTAGGGTTTAGCTTTAGGGTTTAGCATTAGGGTTTAGCTTTAGGGTTTAGGGTTTAGCATTAAGGTTTAGCTTTAGTGTTTATGGTTTAAGGTTTAGGATTTATAACACATATTTATTCAATTTTAAACATGTATATACATATATGTATAATTGACAATATACATATATGTCTAATTAAAAGATTAACAATATACACATGTGTATAAATAAATAAAAATTTAAAAAAAATAATAAAAAATTTAATTCTTAAAGAAAAAGCTGCGATTTTTCCAAAAAAAAATAAAATTTGCATTTTTTTCACCTTTTTTTTTGCATTTTTTTGCTTAGGGAAAATGTGTGGTCCAGATTGCTTCTCAAGTTTCTCAAATAGGGTGGACTTCTCTTAGGATCTCTACCCTATATATATATATATATATATATATATATATATATATATATATATATGTTTTAAAAAAGTAACTTCTTAGTATATAAAATAAGAATGATAAAATGTTATACAGAAGGATAAACGGATACAAGTACGATGGGAAATAATCGTAAATGCAAAAATACCGGATGTTACATATATACACATATGCATATTACGAATTTACATACATGTGACTTGTTTCGTTTTTATTAATTTCATAATTTTTATATGTTGTTAATATACACATATGTAACCATTTCTGAATATAATACACAGATGTATAAAAGTCGGTAAACATATGTATAAACTAACAGTTGTGTATCTTGTATAAACTGATAGTTAGCGAGAATGTACACATGTGTATAAACTAACAGTTGTGTATCTTGTATAAACTGATAGTTAGCGAGAATGTACACATGTGTATAAACTAACAGTTAGCGAGACTATACACATTTGTATAAACTAACATCTGTGTATCTTGTATAAACTGATACTAGCGAGACTGTGCACATGTGTATACACTAACAGCTGTGTATCTTGTATAAACGAACACTAGCAACATTATAGGTATTTTTCTTATATTGTTTAATAAATGCATTTTACAAATGATGAAAATATCCTTATGTCAATTATTTTAAAGGGAAGTTATAACATTATAATTACAATCTTGACATTGTTTAAAAATCTCTAGATGGTGTAATCCAATGCCCAGATTAGTTCACATAGTTCATTCTCAACCTACTGTTCATTCTAGAGCCCTACCCTATATATATATTGTTTTCAGTACTATATACCAACTTTTTTGGTCTATAATACATGCATGTTTAAAAATTACAACACACATCAACCTATGACCTAGCATCCGACATTAAATCCTCATCATCACTTGCAGATGACCATGGGGTCCCATCAGAGCTTTCTCCCGCTGGTCTCCTCCTCACACAAAGCAAGCAATCAAAACTATAGAAGTTAGATTCATCCTCCCTCTCTAGGTATAGGAAAATGTCATAAAACTCCTTATCATGAAGGGCGAAAACCATTATATGCCCTTCATTAGATAATGATACAAGTCCATAGTCTAGCATGAGTTATGGGATCCTATAGTATATGGAGTACCTCTCCTTCCTGTACTCAATGGCGGAGATGATTTGGGCTAATTGATCCATGACGAATAGGTCAATGTCGACGTAGCTCACATGGTCTCCTACGTATTCTCGGCTGGGTAACAATGTTAATAAACCCATGTGATGGACTTTGAAGGTGAGAAACCTCCAACTATGCCCTAAAATTTCAAAATACGGTTACATGACTTAAAAACCCAAATGTTGAACAAAAGAGAAGATACTTACCGTATATTTAATCGTAGTCTGAGTACTTGCATCTGTTAATCATAATTTCCATTTCATTTTTACGAAGAGGAAGCCATTTTTGGGGTTTACGGGAGTAGCTAGTGTGACGACAATAGGGATTTATAATAATGGTCGACCTTTTCATCTCCCGATTCAATTTGGCGAAGAAGTGGAAATGATTATTGATTACAATTACCCGCACATATAAATTGTAAACGTGTCCATTTATTACATATAGCCACACATAAAACATTTAACCATGACCATTTATTACTCTTAGCCACACAAAAAATTAAACAAATACTGTGGTAGTTGGTCACATTTGGCCACACTTTTCTAGTGTGGCTACTAAATGTCATTAGGGGTGTTCATCGGTTCGGTTTATGGTTTATTTGGTTTATTCGGTTCGGTTTATTTGGTTTTCAAATTTTTTTACCCCAAACCAAAAACCAATTCAAACCAAATAAGGAATACGCAAACCGATCCAAACCAAACCAAATTCAATTCGGTTTGGTTTCGGTTAGAAACCAAATCTAACCAAATTATACCTAAGTACTTTTTTTCCTAATTTATATTTATGTCTGTGTTCCAACTTCCGAACATCGCAACTAATTTATACCTAACAACATATGAATAGAAGAAAGTTTCATTGCGAAATAAAATAAACACATCCATAAAGTAGTGGTAGACACAACCACAAACTTAAGTTTCAAAACATAGATCATAGAAATTATAAATAGTTAACAAGTCTAATGACACAAAATATAAATAATCTCCAAACATGTAGTAACCCTAGTTTCTATACTGAAGGTCTGAAGAAGTTTTATTATTTTAGAAATGAATGGTTTTGAGTTGGGCTTTTAGATTTACATTGTTACTTTGGACTGCATAAAAAATAACTATTTTGGGCTAATAAATTGTATATGATTTATAAAATATTATTATTTTTATTTAATAATTAATTAACTTAAATGGTTTATTCAGTTATCCAAATAAACCGAATAAACCAAATAAAATAAAATGTGGATCCATAAACCGAACCAAAAACCATATTCACAATTCGGTTTCGGTTAGAAACCAAACCAAAAAACGAATTCGTTATTCGGATCGGTTTATTTGGTTACGGTTATGGTTCGGTTTACGGTTTTTATTTGGTTACGGTTTTTTCTGAACACCCCTAAATGTCATTACTTTCTCTTAAAGTGTTACTAAAGATTTCTAAATGATGTGTTTTGGTCACATGAATAAAAAATCAAACAAATACCATGGCAGTTGGCACATTAGCCCACACTTTTTTTAGCGTGACTAGTAAATGTCACATTTTTTTCTTAAAGCGTGACTAGAGTTTTGAAAATATGTGTTTTTGGTCACATTGATAAAAAAAAATCAAACAAATACATTGGCATGCAGTTGGTCACATTTGGCCACGCTTTTCGAGTATAGCTAGTAAATATCACATCTTTTTCTTAAAGTATGGTTTAAAGTTTTGAAATGTTATACATTGGTGACATGAATCAATAAAATGTGTGGCTAAAAATAGGCTAAAAGATTTCGAATTTTTATTAATCAAAACATTTTGCAACATACATCAGCCATTTATATGTGGACATACATTCTACACATAATCAAAACCATACATTTATATGTGATTTCCCACTTATCAGGAAAAATCAATGCATATTTTGTGTATACTTTTTCAAAAGCAAAAGTCATATGTTTTAAGAAGAGAAAAGGGCCGGGATAGTCCATGTGGTTTGCTCATTTTTCACTTTTAGTCCCTAACTTTCTAAAATTACAGCTATTGTCCCCAACTTTTGCAATTTCGTTCCCAGATAGTCCCTGGCGCGGATGAGGGTTAGTTTTGGTGTTAGTTTGATGCGAAATGACTAAAATATCCTCAATATTAAACAAAATAAATTAAAATAGAAATATAACTTTTATTAATTAATAATCTAAGTGGACCCCACATTTTTTATTTAAATACAATAAAACTTAAACCACACCCATCCCTTTCTTCTCCGGCGTGAAAACCACCGCCACTCGTTATGTAACACCCTGCTTTTTCGTAACTTTCCCTATTTAGAAAGCATGTCTTGTATTTCCATTTTTGGAAGCTCGTTTCCTTTATAATCATATTTCGTTTCAAGCTATTGTAAAACCGAGACTTTGATCGTAATGAAATGAATCTTTTATGTTAAATATACATCATTTATACATGATTACACATTGATACATACGTTAGTTTGATACATGGTTCATAATTATCATAAACATAAGTTTAACTCGTAAACAATGATCGTGCATTCATAATTCTTAAACGTTTCATACACGCAAAGCACTTGATTATTTGATTACGAGACTTACACTTGTTTGACACGTCCTTATACGTTACACATACTTGTTGTTACTTGTCACATGTTTCTTTTACATTAAAACATATTTACTTCTCATAATGTTCATACTTTAAATCATGGTTAATCCACTTTCTAGGCCTTGATAACATGTTACATGCACACTAGACATTGGGTAACATGTTAATTATATAAAATACACCTCAAATACATGTCTTATTGTTTATAAAAAATAAAAAAGGGGTTGTCCACCCAGTGATCGGACTTAACAGCCCACTTAAGTTCTTTTGTTTTGAGTTATTCAACCCACTAAACACATCCAAAGCTCAACCCATTGAAACCCTAAACCCTTCCCTATATAAGGAACATTTCCCCATCCTTTTTCCCACTTTTTGCAACACTTAAACACTCTCAAACACTCCCTAAACACAGCTGAGTTTCAGCAACAACATCAGAAACTTTCAGCCCTTTTCAAGTGAGTTTAACTCACTTCTTCTTCTTCTATTTCTTCTTTGTTTCTTTCTTCTAAAACACTTGGATAACCTCTAGGAAGGTTTTCACAAGTATGCTTGGGCAAACTAAGGTGAAACCTCACTTTTTAGGTCCAAAATGCGTATAAAGTTTTGCTCATTTTTATCTTTTAAATCTTCATGTTTTGATAGAAAACTTGATGGAATCTTGTTCCCACCAAGCTCACAACTTAGTCTATGGTTGTGGGTTTGTGTTTAGGGGATTTCCATCAAAGTTTTTGGTTCAAACACCCATTTAAATTCTGTTTATACTTGTTAAATTAAGCTTGAATTAGTTAGTTTTATTTCCTTAAACATTCATGACCCTCCGAATCATCACTTTGATGATTTGTGTAGTGGTGAATCCTTATTATTCATGACCCTCCGAATCATCCTTGCGATGATTTGTGTAGTGGTGAATCCTTGATGTTCATGACCCTCCGAATCATCCTTGTGATGGTTTGTGTAGTGGTGAATTTACAAGAGGTTAAACCTCCATACTTGACATACACGATAATCTATGTTTGGACATAGTTTTAGGATATATTATTACTATATAAACTATATATAATTATATAAAAACATGGCTAAGTTTGTGGTGTTAATCAAACCATGATTAACCACCATAAACCTAAGCTATCATATCAAAGATTCTAGAGTACTTGTTATGATTCCAATGGGCAATTTGGGACCCTAAAACCACTTGATATGGTGTCATAAACAAACTCTTAGAACTTAGATATTACTTCCATATATACATACTTTCACTGCTTTAAATTCTTAATTTCGATTTTAAACACCCCCATAAACTCCATCACCGAACACATTCATTCTCCTGTTCTCATTAACTCGTCAATACATGGATAATCGGAAGACTTAGCAATTTTGTGAGTACACTTGAGCCCTTTTGCTTTAATACAACTTTGGGTGCAACATGTTTTACTTGTTAAAATGATTCACACAAACATGCTTTATTCACTCAGTCCGTTATACATGCTTTGTATGCTTAGGTTCATGCTAGAATTCATTCTACTTGTTAGCTCACCTTAACAATTATAGTGCTATAGGAGTAGCACACCACCCGACGGAGTTTTGTTAAGTTACATTCTTTATAGTCTTGATTACTTCGGTATCGAGGGACACATATTATTCATACTTAGTCTCGTTACTTTTGTGGCGAGGGACACATATAATTCTTGTGGATACTTGGGTTTGACTTTTAGTTGTGTATGCTATATGACCTTGTATATCAAATTGCTATGTTAGATTGAGAAATACTTTTTATACCTATGCCTTGTGTCTAAAACTAGTGTACTCTCCAATACGTTGTATTGAACTATGCTTTTAAAACATGTTGCAGGTTATTGATGATGCATGGAACATAGTAGGATGCCTAGAACACACACTTCAAATTTTATATATTGATTGTATTGAAATTCTTGTATTTCAAGTTGTTGTATTTGATTTAAATCCATGTAATTTACTTTTAGAAATGAAATTCATTATTTAAATACTTGTCGCAAATATTAGTGTTATGAAGACTCGAGAAATCTATTTCGTCTCACTCCGATGTTTCCGCCATTTGTTGGGGTGTGACACGTTATTCCGGCGACCATTTCACCTTTTTCATTTCCGACCAAAATCGTATCGGTCCATTATCGTCGTCATCACTCGAGAAGGATGGTGAACAAGGACTAATTACAAAAGGGAAAGATCCACCGAGTTTAACGCAGTCACTTACAGGTGGACCGAATGCATTGTTGGACTTTGTTTCTCTCCACCCACTTGCTGGCTCTGTGTTCAAATACAAGCTACCGGATGGTGAATATCAGGGCCCGCTTCCCGGAAAGGCTAACGATGTTGGAAATCATAGTCAAACTATGCATGTTCATACACCGCTAGAGGTTAGTGGGAGTGGAAAGCTGGAGGAAGATGCTAGTAAAGTGGAACCTCGGGTATTGGTAAATAAATATAATTTAATCACACTAAAACTTTCAATATCTGTTTTCCTTTATCTCATTGTAACAGGGTTTAACTAGCTCAACGATGCACAGAGAGACGCCATTGCCTTTAGAAGTTGACTCCGTCAAAACGACTGATCTAGCACCAATGGATGATTCTTACATTAGTGATAACAATAACAACTCTGATAGTGACGGTGACATACCTTATAGGGGTTGCGTTCACAATTATTCAAACAAAATTCATTGCCAACTTTAATTAATTAGCCAATCAATGAAAGTGAGCTTCAAGCATATGGGAAAGGGCATTGACTGGGTGCTAACGAGACATTATAGGGGGGTTGGTCGGAAAACGAAGTGATAGAGGAGCTCACCGGAGTGAGTTAGAGGTTCGCCAGAAAACGTCTTTTGTTGCTGAAGTTCCGGTGAAACATGATGGTCACGGAAAAAGATGAAGTGGTGCAGGTGGTTGTGGTTATGGTTGATTGACTTTGACCTGATTTATTAATTTAAATAAAAAATGTGGGCCCACCTTAATTATATATATTATCTATTTTTGATTTTAATGTTTTAATTCTTGTTTTTAATAATAAGTGTATTTTAGTCATTTTGCACCAAATTAACACCAAAAACTAACCCCTATCCGTGCCAAGGACTATCTGGGAACGAAATTGCAAAAGTTGGTGACTATAGTTGTAATTTTAGAAAGTTGGGGACTAAAGATGAAAAATTGGCAAACCACAGGGACTATCCGGACATTTTTCTCTTTTAAGAAAGAAAATGGTTTGCAATATTGTTTACAACGAGACATGAGTTGTAAAAAGTGTATGTTATGAGCTTTTTCATGAACCTATGATCCTTACGAGAGTTAATAGTTATACATACCCTTGCATTAGAAATTACTTCACTCAAATGATGAGCAAATATATATATATATGACAATTGATCCTTACAAAGATTAAGTGATAAAATCTTCGAAAGAAGATAGTGGTAGTTATGCTATGTAGAATAATATTTTATAGTTATTACTTTTTAACATCCGGTGTAACAAATTATTGAAGAAGAAGATGCTTAGTAGTTTAGTTATACATACTAGTGAAGATGTGTGAAATATTGCAACATGGATGCATAATCTTATCTGTACAATATATATATATATGTGTGTGTACAAAAATAAGTTCTGACCCTTGAAAGCCGATCCCAACCCTACCAAACAATGTGTCAATCAGGGACGGGTCTATGTGAGAGCCAAGGGATGCACGGGATACCCTTCAACTTTCTTGTTGAAGTGTAATTTGTTTTTTCATCTCTGTTTTATTTATGGGTGATACCTCTAAGCAATTATTAGTATACCCCTGAATGTAGGTGAAGTTGAGATGAAAAGAAAATTTTCCCTGAATTTTTCTTCTAGATCTGCCACTGATGCCATTTGTACAAAAATCAGTTACGACCTTTAAAAATCCATCCCGAGCCCAACCCTACCAAAAAGTATCATTTGTACAAAAATCAGTTCCGACTCTTGAAAACCCATCCTCAACAAAACCCCACTATAAGGACTCAATCTCTTGATATTATTAACAAAGGAGATTACAATATATAGAGTTACAATGGGAACCTATACCAGGAAAGTAAATATTCATGATTGATACAATAATTACAATTGATTTGAATGTAAATCATTGCCATGATTTATGCTACGCTATTACCCCCTTCAAACGAAAAGGTGAGGGACCAACACGCAGCATGCCACGAAACTTCTCAAATAGAGGTCTGGGGAGACTCTTTGTGAAGATGTCCGCAACCTGGATATTGGATGGAACGAACTTCGTGTGAAGACGACCAGAGGACACCAATTCTCGTACAAAGTTGTAAAATTAATGTCTATATGTTTGGCTTGTTTGTGAGACACTGGGTTTTGGCTAAGAAAGATTGCACTTTTGTTGTCACAAAGCAGAGTTGGACGAACTGAGGGAAGCGCATGAAGCTCTCGAAGTAAATGAGTGAGCCAAATAATCTCAGCAACAGTATTTGCCATAGCACGATATGCTGATTCACAGCTTGAGCGAGAGACTGTGGGTTGTTTCTTAGTACTCCATGAGACAAGATTTCCGCCCAAATAAATCGAGTAACCATAAGTAGAGCGGCATGTTTCAATGCATCGGGCCCAGCCAGCATCAGAGTAGCCAACTAACGTAGCAGTGGCAGGCTTGGAAAAAGTTAACCCAAATTTAATAGTACCTTTCACATAGCGTAAAATCTGTTTTACTAATTGAAAGTGAGACTGCGTAGGAGATTGCAAATGTTTACTGGCTTGATTAACTGCATAGGAGAGATCAGGGCGAGTGATGGTGAGATATTGAAGAGCCCCAACTAAAGACATGTAAAGAGTTGGATCATGAAAAGCAACTCCTTTGCTGAGAAAAACATCAGTAGAAGCGAGAGGCATGGCAACTAGTTTTACATCCAATAGACCAGCTCGAGCCAAAACATCATGAGCGTTTTTAGCCTGACTGAGAAAGATGCCTGTGTCAGAGTGAGTGACTTCAAGACCTAAGAAGTAACCTAGAGAGCCCAAAATCCTTAACTGAGAATTCTTTATGCAAGTGAGTAACAAAGGATTGTATAGCAAAGGTGTCACTGCCAGTATTGATTATGTCATCAACATAAACCAGAAGATATATGGTGGCAAGAGCAAGAACATCCAGTTGACGCAACGGCCATCCATAAATGGTGGCAAGAGCAAGAACAACACGAATCGTAGAAGCTTTAACAACTGGACTGAACGTGTGAGAAAAATCAAGACCAGGAACTTGGGTAAAACCCTGCGCAACCAACCAAGCCTTGTACCTGTCAATGGAGCCATCCGCTTTAAATTTGGTTCTAAAAATCCACTTAGAGCTGACAATATTTGCATGTGACGGACGTGGAACGAGTGTCCACGTGTTGTTGGAACGTAACACATCAGATTCCTCCTCCATAGCTTTAATCCATTTAGAGTGCTTTGCCGCAAATTTGTAACCTCGCGGATCGTGCGCTGCAAGTAAAGCATGATGTAAGGGACCTGAAAATAAACACAAGTTCGAAAAATATTTTGGTTTGAAGATGCCATTTTTCGATCGAGTCCTCATAGAGTGGGATGGCATCGGCTTCACAGGGGGACCCGGAGTGGGTTGAGTGGAGTCAGAAGAAGAGTTGGTGGTAGAGGTTTGAACTGGGCTTGGGTGTGTTATGATGGACGCTGGAAGGTTGGAAGGTGGGTATTGGGCCGCGGGAGGAGAAGAGTGAGGCGAGTGGGTGTAGGCCGAAGTTGTTGGACTTGATGGAGGAGTGGATTTGGTGGGTCAGTATGGTCAATTGTGGTGTGATGTGGGCAGAGGGTACAAGGTGGAGTTGTTTGGGTAGAGGGAGCCGAGATGTTTGGTGTGGAGAGGACGGGTGGTGGGTCGGGTAGGGATGTGGATGGTAAATGTTCATCAAAGTTGGAAAAAATTAGAACGGCTTCATCAACTGGGTTGGTGTGATCGGTGAAGGGATAGTTTCCTTCATCAAATTGGGCATGTCTAGTAATATAGACACGATGTGTTTTGGGTTCTAATCAACGATAGCCTTTATATTTGGCATCGTAGCCAATGAACACACATTCAGCACTGCGAGGAGATAACTTGTGTTTTGCATAGTCCCGAAGATAAGGAAATACACGACATTCAAACACACGAAAATTGGAATATGTAGGTGAATGACCATACAAAAGTTCAAATGGTGATTTGTAATCAAGTAATGCGGTGGGAAGAAGATTAATAATAAAGGTGGCTGAAGGAAAGGCATCAACCCACAAGTTGGTTGGGGCATGTGAGTTGAAGAGCATGGCGAGACCCGTTTCTGTGATATGACGGTGTTTTGCGCTCAGCACGTCCATTCTGTTGGGGCGTGTGAGAACAAGAAAGGCGATGGTGGATACCATGCTCGTGAAAGAAGGTTTGAACTCGATGATTTGTAAATTCAGTTTCTCCATCACTTTGGAAAATTCTGATTTTGCGAGATAATTGGTTTTGGACAAATGGTGCAAAGACAATTAAGGCTTCATAAAAGTCTGATTTATGTTTAAGAGGGTAGAACCACGTAAATCACGAATAATCATAAATAAAAATAGCATAAAAACGATAACCACTTGATGATATAATAGGCGAAGCCCCCCACAGATCACAATGAACTAAATCCAAAGCATGCATAGAACGTTTAACATTTAAATCAAAGGGTAAACGGTGGGATTTAGATAATTGACAAGGAGAACAAAGACCAGGTTTTGGTAATAAAGAAGTAACAAACAAAGAACCATGTTTACGTAATCTAGAAATAATATCAAAGGAGACATGTCCAAAACGACCATGCCACCGTTCAAAAGAGGCCTTGAGGTGAGGAGTGGAGTAGGAGGCGACAAAAGCATGATTTCCTTCACGAATGATGTAAAGTCCATTCTCACAAGTTCCCTTTGTCAGAATTTCCTTGGTCTTTCGGTCCTAAATGTGGAAAAAATTATTAGAGAATAGTACATCAACTAGGTGAATCATGAGTAAGCCTACTAGTTGAGAGAAAGCGTTTGGTAAGATGTGGAACACCAAGAACATTTTTTAAGGGAATATTATTTGTAAGAGAGGTTGTTCCAACATTTGTTACTGGTAAGGTTTGACCATTTCCGAAACAAACAAAGTCATTGTCGGATGAACCATATGTGGTGACTAGGTCACTTTCAGACGGGGTCATATGGGTTGACGCACCTGTGTCACCTGTCCAGTCTGGATATTTTTCAGTGACATGGCACTAAGCTTGAAAGGTATGCGCCAGATTTGCATCTAAAGGAATGGCCTGTTGGGCAAAGGATGCAAGATTTGGACAAGTATTGGCATAGTGGTTGTCTTTTCTGTAGAGTTGATAGTGAGGTGGTCGCTTATTACGTCCATGACCTGCACCACGACCACGACCTGCACCACGACCCCTATTAGTATAAGAGGAACCAGAAGAGGAGCGAGTAGGGTTACCAGAACGAGATGACTAGGCCACGAAGGTGGCTTGAGGAGATGGCTGGCCATGAAGGGAGGACATGAACGTTTCCTGGTTTTCGGCTTTGGCGAGGAGTTCTCGAAAAGAAGCAGTGCCGAAAGCTCTATAAGTAGTGGAAAAATGTTCAAAGGAGGTACCAAGTCCATAGAGAAACCAGTGACATTTGTCACGTTCGTCAACCGACTGACCAATAGCCGCGAGTTGGTCACAGAGAGACTTTTGAAATTTCGGCCGAATTCTGCAACAGTGGAGGACCCTTTTTGAAGCAAGTGCAGATTGTCCCTAAGAGTATGCATACGGTCCACAGATCTATGACTGTATGTCGTTTCCAAAGCCGTCCAGATTTGGTGAGCATTGGGGAGGCCGATTATTTCGGACATGGCCTCATCCGACAAAGAAGACCGAAGGAGGAGACGCACGATAAGGATTAGGGATAGATTTGTTATCGGCTGTAATGGTTTCAGTGGGGATGGGTGTGTATCCATCGACATGGCCAAGGAGGTTTTGAAGGGAGAGAACAAGAGATACTTGTTGACTACAGGCTAGGTAGTTTGTGGAATTTTGTTTAAGTGGTATAAAGTGAAGTAGGGAATGAAGGGGAATGGTGGTGGTCGAATCGTTGCTGGAAGAAGAAGGAGGTGCCATGGAGGCGGATTAGGGTAAGCCGAAGGAAAGGAGAGAAGGGAAGAAAGGGGATCGCCTGTTTGGCTGATACCATGTAAGGACTCAATCTCTTGATATTATTAACAAAGGAGATTACAATATATAGAGTTACAATGGGAACCTATACTAGGAAAGTAAATACTCATGATTAATACAATAATTACAATTGAGTTGAATGTAAATCATTGCCATGATTTACGCTACGCTATTACCTACCAAAATGTTATCTTAAACCAAAATCAGCTCTACCCGTGGACAACACATCCCCTACCCTAGTGCAACTAGTTCGGTTTGTGGTTTTTAGTCTCTACTCGGTTTCGAATTCTTTTCCTATTCCTAACCAAGGACAAAAGATCACAAAAAAATATAGTTCTTAAGCACATATGAAAAAACGATTGAAATTAAAAAAAAAATAGGATGACCTTAAAGTGATGTAAACCCAAAAGGTTAATCCACTAAGAACCCAACACAATTAAGACATGGGCCTTACATGCCTTTGTTCGGCCTACACAATTAAGTAATGGGATCTTTAAGTACTTGGGCCCAAAAGTTCAAGTTACACTCAACCGAGCACAAATATTAATGGGTCTTGATACAGATTTGGCCCGGCCCATTTTAATATGAATAAAAACAAGTCATGAGTAGCAGTTGAGCTCATGAATCATGATCCATATCATCCGGGTTACCCCGTATTTCCGTTATGATGAAACTTTTAAATATACCAAAACTACATACTATCTCCGTTCCAAAACCGCAACGATAGAATCTCCGGTGCAACCGGTACAATATCGTCTGTGAGATCTACATTGTAAGCCAGAAAATAAGCGACCATGACAAGAACTAACCGGGCTGAGCTCATATTTACAATAACTCAAACTCCGCTTGTTTCAAGCTCTGTGGTTAAATGTTGAGTTTTAATAATTTTTCAAGCTCAAGATCAGCATAGACTCAACTTGGTTATTATTTATCAAATTTTATTATGTTATTTATACATATACATAATTATTCTATATTATATAAATATTATTATAACAAAAATTTTATATATAAAAGATTTGTTTATTTAGTTATTTTACTGTAATTCTATTCTATATATAATATAATAAGATTTATTATGTAATTTATATATTTGTGATATAAAATAAAAATTATTATATTTGTATTAAATAATAGACTCGTGCTTAAGCAATCAAACTCGGTAAGGTAAGCAATCAAACTCGATAAGGGAAACTCGAGCTCAAGCCAGTTTAATAAACGAGTTCATTTATTAAATGAGTTTCTATTTATGAACGCGTTCGAGCTCAAGCTCGTTTAAACTTAAATCGGTTCGAGATTTCACGATCTCGAGAAGCACAGAGCGCCTCGACTCTTGTAACATTTACGAATCAACATAACGAACCTTGAGGTATAATCAGAACAAGCAACTTCATTTGAGTCCAAGAAAATGCTTCCAATCTAATCTGATATGATGAACAAAGAGTTATATAAGAGAATCAAATGCACAAAAACTTAAGAAGAAACCATAAAACAACAAATGATTTCTGGATAAACTTCTGAAGGAATAGTTGTGTTGATGACCTAATCTCCTGAGAATCACAACAAAATCTTGAATCAAAATCTGATAAATCAACACTAGACATTTAGACATAATTGTGGATTAGATAGAAAATAACCGAGCGAAAAACAGCATCCTAAAATCTGTCAAAGATCATCATAATCTTCAATCACCAATTGATGTGTTTGTTCATAACTACAAAGATCAATAACAAGGAAGATCAAGATTCAAGAAACAGTTATTCATGAGTTAAAACATCCGTTAACGGGTTAACGGGCTTCCTACTTCGGGCTCGAGCCCAAGAAATCCAACTTATCAGCCAAGAAATTCACATCATCAGCAGATTGTTCATATGATCTGTCACTAAACAACTCTTCCCAGAATTCATCATCCAGTTCTTTCTCCCCACCGTCAAATTCGAGATCATTCCGTTCGTGTTCGCGTTCTTGTTCTTGTTCTTGATTTCTTTTCGATCTACCAATCCCTTGAATCTCTAACGCAAGCGCCTCGAGTTCCGACACTTGGAACGAAGAACTATCCATACATTCCTCCGGTTCGGATTTAATAAGCTTCGACCCGCCACCAGTTTGACTCGATTCGCCAATCTGGTTCTTGATTGCTTCTTGAAACTCCTTACTTTTACCATGTTTGACCAATTTCTGAACAAAGTCCGGATTTTGCATTGCTTTCGCCAAGAAATTCATCATCTTTTGTTGTTTTAACTCGGTTCCTTGTAACCGTAGCTCCATTGCTTGAAGTTGGGCCCGCGTGGTTTGTTGTTGTTGTTTAAGCTTAACTAACTCCATCATTAACACCTGTTTTTCGTGTTTTAGATGACCAACTTCATCGAAACTTGACTTTCCAATTTCGTTAACTGGAGATAACGCTTGAGCGTTAGGCGTTCTTCTTCTCTTGATGTTCTTTAACACGTGTCGTTTACCTCTTACAAACGCTTCGTTAGCGAATTCCCATGTGTCTGGATCGATCTTTCGAAATCCCTGCATTCGAAACCGAAGCCCTGAAGCTAAGAATTTCCAAAAAACAGGAAAAATGTGAAAAAGATTCAACATTTGATCAAGGATATTTAGATCAGGGTATGCAGTATGCACAAAATTATCAAAAAAAAATTTTGTTGTCTTTTTCAATAATTTCTTTCAGGGTATCTGGTTATGCACGTGCATACTCTGGTTTCCATGTAAATCCAGCCATGCATAGTTCATCTTTATGGGTTACCAATATATTGTAATGAACACACCCACAAATATCATCTCTTTTTATTTCGAGGATCTGAATTTCCTTACGGGTTTGTAGCTGGACAAGCAACAAAAAAGGCAGAATCGAAGAAAGTTGATAAGCACGCTAAAGCTATGCAAAGAACCAGCATATTTTTGTCCATTTTGTCTTTGACACATTTGGCTCCCTAGCACCAGAAGTTATCTAATTCCTGACCAGGGTCCAACGGGTCATCCACAGCAGCCTCAGGGGCTTTTGTCTTTGGTAAATTAGGGTTTGCAATTCAGAAAGAGGTAGCGAAGCAGCTTGTTGCCCGTCTACCTTCTGTTTTGATGTAACTTGACAAGTATGAATATACGAATTTTTCTATTAAAAAAAAGAATATTTTTGTGTTAATTTTCAAAATCAAATTTAACAAACAAATAGATTGATACCAGAAATAGCTTCCTACTAGTAAATGTAAGATTAGGAAAGAGAGAGACTTGAGGTAGGTAGGCCCACACACAAAAAAAAAACAGTGGATTATGAAATCAAGATCATCCCAACATACAAATGTGGATCAAAATCCTACAAAAAAAAAAAAAAAAACCTTTGAACCTACAATGGATTATGAAATCAAGATCATCCTAACATACAAAAAAAAAAAAAAAAAAAAAAAAAAAAAAAAAAAAAAAAACCTTTGCAACAACAATGGATTATGAAATCATGGTCATCCTAACATACAAATGTGGATCAAAATCTTACAAAAATAAAAACAAAAACAAACCTTTAAAACAACAATGGATTATGAAATCATGGTCATCCTAACATACATATGTGGATCAAAATCTTAACAAAAAAAAATCCCTTTGAAACAATGGATTATGAAATTATGATCATCCTAACACACATGTGGATAAAAATCTTTGAAACAGTCTATGAACATGAACATACATTAACACAACAACTCCCTCATTTTGGCTGCAAATTTGACCAAATTTCAAGATTTTTATATTTTTTTTATATTTTTTAAATAGTCACAAGAAATCTGAGATTTGGGGGAAAAAAGCAACTTACATAAGTATTGAGCTGCCTGACAAAGCTAGAGAAATTATTATGCTTAAAGTATCTTGGAAGAAGATTAGTAGAAAAAGCATGTGGATCCAACACCACAAAGCTTTGACCTCCTCTGCTCCAACAAATTATGTGATCAATTGTTTGGTCATTCACCATATCATAGATTTTTGTCAAAAAAGGTGGGGGCCCAGCATCATGTAGCCCCTCCATTGGCTGTGGAGCTTGTACCACCACCACTGGTGGTTTACCACCATCACCACCACCACCACCACCATCATATTCTTCTTTAATAAATGAGTAAAAAGGGTTCATTTTAACCCTTTAGAACCCTTTTCCAGTTTTTCACCTACCTAAAATCAGTAAATCACCAACCTTTATTATAAAAAAAAAAATAAATAAATAAAAAAAAACTGAAAAAGATCACAAACCCACAATCTTTGCAAGTTGCAAGAGCTTCAGGCTGGTAGAAGGAAGACGAAAGTTCTAGACTCTACTTATACGAACCTTCTCTTCTTCTAAATATTTTTTAATGATTTTTGTTTAATTATTGAATAAAAAACAAAGTATGGGGCTATGGCCTATGGGCGTCAAATGATGAAGATGTGACATTATTTTTGGTTTTGGAAACTTACTAAATAGAGAAGAGTGGAAGTAGAGTTGTACAAAAAAATTGGTTTTAGAATTGAAACCGAAAAAAAACTGAAACTGGTTTTTTTTTAACCTGTTTTAGAACCAAATTGAATCGCCGGTTGTAGACCGGTTAAGGATATTTATCTTCGAAACCGGTTTTAAAACTGAAACCGATTATAAAAAACCGGTTTTTTTGGAATAAACCGGTTAAAAATGACCCTAACCGGTTGGACCGGTTATTGTTTTGAGTAAAAAATGGTTAGTAACCAAAACCAGTTATTAAAGAAATTGATTTTTGTTTTTGATGAAAAAACCGGTTCAGTTAATAACCGGAACCAGTTTTCGAAAAAAAAAACGATTTGTACACCTCTAAGTGGAAGCCAATTATAAACCTATTGAATTAGTATAAAAGTGTTGGTTAGTGTTTGTGTTTTATTATTATTTTTATATTATAAATAACCAATATTTTGTTGTTTTATGTTGTTTATCATAGGTACGGGGAGTCTTTCAAAAAAAATATTTTTCGTTTTTCATCCAAAGGATTTTATCTTTTTATTTTAACCTCTTTGATTTTTTAACTTTTAACCCAAAATTTTTATTTGCAACTTTGGGTTTTTTTAATGAAAACATACGTTGATTTGGGGAAAATGGAATAAGAAAATGCAAGTTGCAAGAGCTTCAGGCTGGTAGAAGGAAGACGAAAGTTCTAGACTCTACTTATACGAACCTTCTCTTCATCTAAATATTTTTTAATGATTTTTGTTTAATTATTGAATAAAAAACAAATTATTGAATAAAAACAAAGTATGGGGCATTATGGGCGTCAAATGATGAAGATGTGACATTATTTTTGGTTTTGGAAACTTACTAAATAGAGAAGAGTGGAAGTAGAGTTGTACAAAAAAACTGGTTTTAGAATTGAAACCGGAAAAAAAACTAAAACTGGTTTTTTTTTAACCGGTTTTAGAACCGAACTGAACCGCCGATTGTAAACAGGTTAGGGATATTTATCTTTGAAATCGGTTATAAAAAACTGGTTTAAACCGGAAAAAAAAAACGGTTTTTGGGAATAACCGGAACCAGTTTTCGAAAAAAACCGATTTGTACACCTCTAAGTGGAAGCCAAATATAAACCTATAGAATTAGTATAAAAGTGCTGGTTAGTGTTTGTGTTTTATTATTATTTTTATATTATAAATAACTAATATTTTGTTGTTTTATGTTGTATCATAGGTACGGGGAAGTCTTTCAAAAAAAAATATTTTTCATTTTTCGTCCAAAGGATTTTATCTTTTTATTTTAACCTCTTTGATTTTTTAACTTTTAACCCAAAATTTTTCATGTTTTGCAATTTAACTATAACACTTTTTTATTTTCAACTTTGGTCCCATATAATTTTCATCTTTCGCAAGTTTTACGTTTCGTTCAAAATTTCACGAGTCAACATGCTGCAATGTGTGTACGTGGTTCACCTTATTTTTGTCTGTTTTTCCCTTTTGACAGCGTTACACCCCAACCGATGACGGAAACATCGAAGTGAGACGAAAACGAGATTGCAAGAGACTTCATAACACTATTTTGTGACAAGTATTTAATAAGTAATATTTCATTTCTAAAATCAAATACATCGTTTGGAAATAAGGTACAACAACATAAGCAAAGAAACAAAATACGACATAAGTTCTAAATTAAAAATGGGTTTCTAGTTCATCCTACTAGATTCTGTTCATCATCATCATCAATTTCCTGCAATACGTTTTAAAGTACATGTCAACACATAGAGTATTGGCGAGCATAAAAGTTTAACTACTAGCATAAGTATAAAAACGGTTAAACGAATCCACATGGCATAAACGAAATCTAGAATATATCATGGCAATACTAGCATGCAACTCTTACTTGTCAACCCAAAGATTTTCGCTAGCGTAATCTTATCGTAGCAACGATATCCGTTTTGTTTACTTAACATGACCTCAAGAATAGGGGCGGTGTGTTAATCCTGTAGCACTATACATGTTAAGGGAGGTGTGACAACTCGAGTTTCCGACTTTCATTTTCGCATTTAGTGCACGTTGACTTTGATTGTGTAGTTGTTTAACTTGTTCAACTTGTAACTGTACACGTTATTTTTTTTTATATTTTATGAACGCATTGTGGTTGCATGATTTTGTGTTTGGCTGTATAACATGAAACCTGTTGAAAAACTTAAACTGTTAACACATAAAAGGACTCGACGAAACAGACAGGACCCGACGAAACAGACTGTTTCGTCATAAGCATCCCGACGAAACAGAAGTCTGTTTCGCCAAGCCCAGTTTCGCCAAGCCCATTAAGGGCCCAGAACGGTAATTCGTGTATATTAACGTGAACCGACTCCCTGTTTCACACTTTGAACTAAAATAGAAACCCTAGAACTCTCCACTCTGTGAAGGCGATAACCATCTTCAACCATCATCTTTCTCTCTCGAAATCCTCCCTTGTTCATCCCGGATATCTCGGTTAGTGCGTGCTCGTCTAATCGGTTTCTCTGTTCTTTGTTTTCTTTATACATGTTGTGTATATGCTTGATTTCTGGATTATAGGAGTATACGTGTATGATGAATACTTAGGGTTTCATGAACCTCTCAATGATTGTGCATGATAGCGGGTATGCATAGAGTATGGATTTTATGAGTGTTGTTTTGTGATGATTACATGATTTTATTGATGATGATGATGATATGATCCCTGTTTCATTGATGCTTCGGTTGAGATGCATAGATTAATGGTTAGTAACATAAGACTCATTATATTGAGCGAGGATTGAACGTTTTCTGTAAAACTGTTGTATCGGCGATTAGGGTTTCTGTGTTATCCGTATCTGCTGTTACTGATGTCTGCGAAATTGACATCCGACGAAACAGAACCCTCGGCGAAACAGAAAGTGTTTCGCCAAGAGTAATCGACGAAATTGAATTCTGTTTCGCCAAATAAGACCCCGACGAAACAGAACGTGTTTCGTCAAATGTGTGTTTCGCCAATATCTGTGTTTCGCCAATATGTGTATTTCGCCGAACAGTTAATCTGCGCACTAACTTGAGTTAATTCTGTTAAGTGTTAACTGGGTTAGTTAACTGCTGTTATGTATAAAGTATTACTTGTATGATTGCAAATACGTGTATTGTGATTGATGCGATGTTCATGATGATTATGTTTACGCACAAACAACTTTAATACAAACCGATTATGTATACGTGCATACCTTAGGACGTGATTGATTAACCGTGAGCACATACTTAGCATACCGAGCGAAACAAGGTGAGTTCACACTTCTACCAAGGCATGGGATTCCCGGGGTTGGGAATGGGTTGATTGATTATTTATGTTGAATAGTTATCGGAATTACATACCATAGGCCTCGGGAGTGGAAGGTCAATGGTATATACTACTAGACTAGTGATACACATACTTCTCTTCGCAAACATGCCTGGAATGGCCGCGAACTATACTAGAACGATCTTCGCAAACATGCCTGGAATGGCCGCGAACTATACTAGAACGATCTTCGCAAACATGCCTGGAATGGCCGCGAACTATACTTTAATCTTCGCAAACATGCCTGGAGGGCCGCGATACAAATATAACTAGTCTAGAAAACATGGGAAACCCCCACTAAACTTCGCAAACATGCCTTGAGGGCCGCGATGCTATTACATACGATACATGATTACTAATCGAACATACGATTTACGAAATGAACATTATCACTAAATAGCCAACTGTGAACTCGCTCAACTAGTTGTTGACTCTCTGTTACATGCCTTGCAGGACCTTAGGTACTTATGGAGCTTGCACGGGAGGCACGGTCGTTGTGGATATGGATCGTGAATGTGTTGTTAAATATATGAATTTTTGTACTTAAACTGATGATGGGTTTGTACATTAATGCTTCCGCTACACACTTGTTTATTTTTGGTTTTGGAAACACCTATCGTATTGATGAATGACTTTTACTTTATACATTATGTTCAATATGATTGGTGGCTTGATCCTGGTCATGTCACGCCTCCAAGCGGTAGTACTCCGCGTGTGGATTTTGGGGGTGTGACAGATTGGTATCAGAGCCATTGGTTATAGAGAACTCGGTTTTAATAAGGGGAAAACATTTTTATTAAAACCAGACTATAACCGAAACAGTGCTCAACGATCCACAACGACGCCTCGCTCCACGTGCAAGACTCGACATCCTAGGTAATATGGTACATGTTTTACTGCCTACTTGCTAGAATTGCATAGAACTTTGCTCTGGGTATGCTTAGGTTAACTTAACACTATTGCATGAGAACACTTGTGTGATTATTCCCTTTTGTTATCGCACTACTCTCGAACCTCTCTCACTTATGTCATATTTGCTATGAAGATCATGTCTGGACGTATTAACATGACGCAAGCCCAACTGACGGCTCTCATTAACGAGCAAATTGCTGCGGCACTTGCAGCCGCACAAGCAGGAGGTATACCCTGCAGTTGTAAACTCACACTAGGATCTTGAGATCCTACACTCCTAAACCAACTCTCGTGTTTAAACTTTTCTTAATTCTTATACACAACAGGTCAGCACGCTCAGCCACCTGTTTGCACCTTCAAAACGTTCATGGACTGTCGTCCTACTACTTTTAGTGGCACGGAAGGAGCGGTTGGACTTCTCCATTGGTTTGAAAAGCTCGAGTCAGTATTTGAAATGTGCGAATGCCCTGAGGCTCGCAGGGTGAAGTACGCCACTGGTACTTTAGAAGGCATTGCGCTGACTTGGTGGAATGCGCAAGTTCAGATGTTAGGGTTGGCTGTTGCTAACGCCACACCCTGGAACGGTTTCAAGGAATTGATTAAAGAGGAATACTGTAGTCGTGATGATATTCATAAGCTGGAGGTAGAATTTTACCATTTGAAAATGACGGGGTCAGAAATTGAAGCGTACACCAGAAGATCGAATGAGTTGGCTATTCTGTGTCCTACTATGGTGGACCCTCCCATTAAGCGTATCGAACTGTATCTCAATGGTCTGGTGCCGGAGATTCAAAGCCACGTAACTTCAGCGAATCTGGGCACTATTCAACAGATCGTTAAGCTAGCTCATCGCCTCACTGATCAGGCGGTGGAACAGAACAGGCTGCCTAAACGTATCAACGCTACTACTACCGCTACCACTCCAATTACTCCTGCTATTCCCAGTGACAACAAGCGGAAATGGGAAGGGGATTCCAGCAGGGGTTCAGCTATTGTACAGTCTCAAGCACAGCAACAGCGCAAGACTAGTGATTATCAGAGTTCGAGTCAGCAATCGTCTGGTGGTCAGGGGCAGAGTGGATATCGGGGAATTCATCCACTGTGTAACAGGTGCAACAAACACCACAGTGGTCAGTGTCGTAGAGGCCGCTGTCAGAGATGTCTAAGAGTAGGTCATGATGCTAAAGATTGCAGGAGCTCAAGGCCTGCGAGTCAGAACCAGCAACAACAGTCACCCGTTCCACGAAACCAGTCACAGCAACAACAGCAAGGAAATAAGACATGCTTTCAGTGTGGGGCTGAAGGTCATTTCAAGCGGAACTGTCCCCAATTAAACCAGAATCAAAGCAACAATAACAATAATCAGGGCAGTGGGAACAACAATGGGGGAAACAACAACAACAATGGTGCAAAAGGTCGTATGTTTGTGATTGGCCAGAGTGACGCAAGGAACGATCCTAATGTGGTTACGGGTAAGTTTCTTCTCGACGACTTTTATGTTACCGTATTATTTGATTCGGGTGCGGATACCAGTTATATGTCTCTGAATGTTAGTCAAATGCTTAAACGTGCACCAACACTGTTGAACACCAAACATGTCGTAGAGTTAGCTAACGGTAAAAGTTTAGAAGCCACACACATAGTTCAGGGTTGTAATCTTATCCTCGCCGGTCAGACTTTCTCTATCGATCTCATTCCTATAACTCTGAGTAGCTTTGATATCGTCATTGGTATGGATTGGTTATCCCAACAACAAGCAGAGATCCTATGCAAGGAGAAGATCATTCGTATTCCTCGTTCTGGAAAAGAACCTCTCGAAGTTCAAGGCGACAAGAGTGGTGTCGTGAGTGGCATCATCTCTTTCTTGAAGGCTCAGAAGTGTCTGCGAAAAGGCCACGTAGCTATTTTAGCACTCGTTACTGATACATCGACGACAGAGAAAAAGATTTGGGATATTCCTGTAGTACGCGACTTTCCTCAGGTGTTTCCTGAAGAGTTACCTGGGTTACCACCCCATCGCCAGGTCGAATTTCAGATCGAGCTAGCTCCAGGAGCAGCACCTATAGCTCGAGCACCTTATCGCTTAGCTCCAACTGAACTGGAAGAACTGTCTAAGCAATTGCAAGAACTTTTGGAAAAGGGTTTCATACGTCCTAGCTCTTCGCCATGGGGAGCTCCAGTATTATTTGTGAAGAAGAAAGACGGTACCTTTCGTATGTGCATAGATTACCGCGAACTAAACAAGGTGACCGTGAAGAATCGCTATCCACTCCCACGCATCGACGACTTATTCGACCAGTTACAAGGGTCGAGCTATTACTCAAAGATTGATCTAAGGTCAGGTTACCATCAACTGAGAGTCCGGGATGAGGACGTCTCCAAAACAGCATTCAGAACTCGCTACGGTCATTATGAGTTTTTGGTCATGCCATTCGGGCTAACGAACGCGCCTGCGGTTTTCATGGATCTTATGAACAGGGTGTGCAAACCTTATCTTGACAAGTTTGTTATTGTTTTTATTGATGACATCCTAATTTATTCGAAGAATCGGGAGGAACACGAACAGCATTTACGACTTATTTTGGAACTCCTTCGAACGGAACAACTGTACGCTAAGTTTTCAAAATGCGACTTCTGGCTTCGTGAAGTCCACTTTCTAGGCCACGTGGTAAACAAGGATGGGATACATGTTGATCCATCCAAGGTAGATTCGATCAAGAACTGGCCTGCACCTCGCACACCGACAGAAATACGCCAATTCTTGGGATTGGCGGGTTATTATAGACGGTTTATCAAAGACTTCTCAAAGATTGCACAGCCACTTACATTACTGACACAGAAAGGTGTTGCTTACCGTTGGAGTGATACACAGGATACAACGTTTCAGCATTTAAAGGATAGACTTTATAGCGCACCTATCCTCTCATTGCCTGAAGGCACGGACGATTTTGTAGTCTACTGTGATGCATCTATCCAAGGTCTTGGCTGTGTGTTGATGCAGCGGGATAAAGTCATTGCTTATGCTTCGCGCCAACTTAAGATTCACGAACGGAATTACACTACGCACGATTTAGAACTTGGAGCTGTTGTTTTTGCGCTCAAGATATGGCGACATTACCTGTATGGCACCAAGTGCACCATCTACACCGATCACAGGAGTCTTGAGCATATTTTCAAGCAGAAAGAATTGAACATGCGACAACGTCGGTGGGTCGAGTTACTGAACGATTACGAATGTGCTATAAAGTACCATCCAGGCAAGGCCAATGTGGTGGCCGACGCCCTCAGTCGAAAGGATACTATACCTAGGCGTGTACGAGCGTTGCAACTCACTATTCAGTCTAGTCTTCCTTCACAGATACGAGATGCTCAGGTAGAAGCATTGAAACCAGAAAACGTCAGGGCTGAAGCTCTACGCGGTTCAAGGCAACGGTTAGAACCAAGGACAGACGGCGCCTACTATGTAACCGGACGCATCTGGGTCCCACTCTATGGTAGTTTACGCGAACTCGTAATGGATGAAGCTCATAAGTCTCGCTACTCAGTACATCCTGGTTCGGATAAAATGTACCACGACCTCAGAACTACATATTGGTGGCCTAGCATGAAGGCCCACATAGCAACTTACGTTAGCAAGTGTTTGACTTGTGCGAGAGTCAAAGCAGAATATCAGAAACCATCAGGCCCACTCCAACAACCTGAGATACCACAATGGAAATGGGAGCAAATTTCCATGGATTTTGTTACTGGCCTACCTAGGTCTCAACGTGGGAATGATACTATTTGGGTGATCGTGGATCGACTCACAAAGTCTGCTCACTTCTTGGCTATCAAGGAAACGGATAAGTTCTCCACTCTAGCAGACGTATACCTTAAGGAAGTTGTCTCGAGGCACGGGGTGCCCACATCTATTATCTCTGATCGTGATGCACGTTTTACTTCAGAACTGTGGCAAGCAATGCACAAATCTTTTGGCTCTCGATTAGACATGAGCACAGCTTATCATCCTCAGACAGATGGGCAGTCTGAGCGCACTATTCAAACTCTAGAAGACATGCTTCGGGCGTGCGTAATTGACTTTGGCAAAGGCTGGGAAAAACATCTGCCACTTGTGGAATTTTCGTACAACAACAGTTACCACACCAGCATTAAAGCTGCTCCATTTGAGGCATTGTACGGGCGTAAATGCCGATCACCTCTTTGTTGGGCAGAGGTGGGTGACAGTCAGATCACAGGTCCGAAAATGGTAGTTGATACTACTGAAAAGATTGCTCAAATACGACAACGCATGGCGGCAGCACGTGACCGTCAGAAAGTATACGCTGATAAAGACAGGAAAATACTCGAATTCCAAGTTGGGGATCGAGCACTACTCAAGGTGTCACCCTGGAAGGGTGTTGTTCGTTTTGGCAAACGAGGCAAGCTCAATCCACGATACGTTGGACCATTTGAAGTCATAGAAAAGATAGGCAAAGTGGCCTACAGACTGAACTTACCAGCTGAACTTAGTGCAGTTCACAACGTCTTTCATGTGTCGAATCTGAAGAAGTGGCAGTCAGATGAGACCTTTATAGTTCCTTTGAAGGAGCTCACTATCGACGAACGGTTGCATTTCGTCGAAGAACCAGTTGAAATCACGGACCGGGATGTTAAGGTCCTCAAGAACACTAGAATACCTCTTGTACGAGTTCGTTGGAACTCCCGTCGCGGCCCAGAGTTCACCTGGGAGCGCGAAGATCAAATGGAACTCAAATATCCCCAGTTGTTCGAAAACAATGCAACTACTACTGAGGCTGAAGCTACTACGGAATTTCGGAATGAAATTCCAACTCAACGGGGGAGTGATGTGACACCCCAGGAAAACCAGTAAACGATAACTTACCTAGCTTCCTCAGTAACCGCATGCTAAATTTCGGGACGAAATTTCTTTCAAGTTGGGGATAATGTGACAACTCGAGTTTCCGACTTTCATTTTCGCATTTAGTGCACGTTGACTTTGATTGTGTAGTTGTTTAACTTGTTCAACTTGTAACTGTACACGTTATTTTTTTTTATATTTTATGAACGCATTGTGGTTGCATGATTTTGTGTTTGGCTGTATAACATGAAACCTGTTGAAAAACTTAAACTGTTAACACATAAAAGGACTCGACGAAACAGACAGGACCCGACGAAACAGACTGTTTCGTCATAAGCATCCCGACGAAACAGAAGTCTGTTTCGCCAAGCCCAGTTTCGCCAAGCCCATTAAGGGCCCAGAACGGTAATTCGTGTATATTAACGTGAACCGACTCCCTGTTTCACACTTTGAACTAAAATAGAAACCCTAGAACTCTCCACTCTGTGAAGGCGATAACCATCTTCAACCATCATCTTTCTCTCTCGAAATCCTCCCTTGTTCATCCCGGATATCTCGGTTAGTGCGTGCTCGTCTAATCGGTTTCTCTGTTCTTTGTTTTCTTTATACATGTTGTGTATATGCTTGATTTCTGGATTATAGGAGTATACGTGTATGATGAATACTTAGGGTTTCATGAACCTCTCAATGATTGTGCATGATAGCGGGTATGCATAGAGTATGGATTTTATGAGTGTTGTTTTGTGATGATTACATGATTTTATTGATGATGATGATGATATGATCCCTGTTTCATTGATGCTTCGGTTGAGATGCATAGATTAATGGTTAGTAACATAAGACTCATTATATTGAGCGAGGATTGAACGTTTTCTGTAAAACTGTTGTATCGGCGATTAGGGTTTCTGTGTTATCCGTATCTGCTGTTACTGATGTCTGCGAAATTGACATCCGACGAAACAGAACCCTCGGCGAAACAGAAAGTGTTTCGCCAAGAGTAATCGACGAAATTGAATTCTGTTTCGCCAAATAAGACCCCGACGAAACAGAACGTGTTTCGTCAAATGTGTGTTTCGCCAATATCTGTGTTTCGCCAATATGTGTATTTCGCCGAACAGTTAATCTGCGCACTAACTTGAGTTAATTCTGTTAAGTGTTAACTGGGTTAGTTAACTGCTGTTATGTATAAAGTATTACTTGTATGATTGCAAATACGTGTATTGTGATTGATGCGATGTTCATGATGATTATGTTTACGCACAAACAACTTTAATACAAACTGATTATGTATACGTGCATACCTTAGGACGTGATTGATTAACCGTGAGCACATACTTAGCATACCGAGCGAAACAAGGTGAGTTCACACTTCTACCAAGGCATGGGATTCCCGGGGTTGGGAATGGGTTGATTGATTATTTATGTTGAATAGTTATCGGAATTACATACCATAGGCCTCGGGAGTGGAAGGTCAATGGTATATACTACTAGACTAGTGATACACATACTTCTCTTCGCAAACATGCCTGGAATGGCCGCGAACTATACTAGAACGATCTTCGCAAACATGCCTGGAATGGCCGCGAACTATACTAGAACGATCTTCGCAAACATGCCTGGAATGGCCGCGAACTATACTTTAATCTTCGCAAACATGCCTGGAGGGCCGCGATACAAATATAACTAGTCTAGAAAACATGGGAAACCCCCACTAAACTTCGCAAACATGCCTTGAGGGCCGCGATGCTATTACATACGATACATGATTACTAATCGAACATACGATTTACGAAATGAACATTATCACTAAATAGCCAACTGTGAACTCGCTCAACTAGTTGTTGACTCTCTGTTACATGCCTTGCAGGACCTTAGGTACTTATGGAGCTTGCACGGGAGGCACGGTCGTTGTGGATATGGATCGTGAATGTGTTGTTAAATATATGACTTTTTGTACTTAAACTGATGATGGGTTTGTACATTAATGCTTCCGCTACACACTTGTTTATTTTTGGTTTTGGAAACACCTATCGTATTGATGAATGACTTTTACTTTATACATTATGTTCAATATGATTGGTGGCTTGATCCTGGTCATGTCACGCCTCCAAGCGGTAGTACTCCGCGTGTGGATTTTGGGGGTGTGACAGGAGGCTTGATCGAAGTTGATGACAAAGCATAGTGCAAATAAGTTCTAGTATCTATGAATTTTTAGCATAACGTATTAAGCATGTATATCGGATTGTTTGTTTGTGATTTAAGCATAAAATATGTGATTGAGTGATTTTCATAATGTATACGTATTGCACCCAAAGTGACGGAATTTAAAGGGGCCATGTATACTCACGGTTTGCAAGTAATCCGAGTTAAACTACGAAGTTGATAAGTTTTGTTGAGAATAGAGCACTGAAGTTACCCTACATGGGGGAAACAAAGGTGTATGAGTATTCGGAGTTTGTGGGAGATTAAGATTCGGAATTTAAGTATATAAAAGTATAAGTACACGAAAGTATATCTTGTCTAAATACTCGTTTTGACCCTAAGTTCGTATGTGATTTCTTGGGTCCTAATTTTCCCATTAGAATCAAAACCGAGGAGTTTAGAACAAAGACAAAGTAACCTATGTTCATAACATATAACCATAATCTGGTTAATATCACAAATTCGGTTAAATATATATATAAATTATCTGATGTGGGAAACTTTTTATAGGTCTGGGTTTTTTAATGAAAACATACGTTGATTTGGGGAAAATGGAATAAGAAAATGCAAGTTGGAAGAGCTTCAGGCTGGTAGAAGGAAGACGAAAGTTCTACACTCTACTTATACGAACCTTCTCTTCATCTAAATATTTTTTAATGATTTTTGTTTAATTATTGAATAAAAAACAAATTATTGAATAAAAACAAAGTATGGGGCTATGGCCTATGGGCGTCAAATGATGAAGATGTGACATAATTTTTGGTTTTGGAAACTTACTAAATAGAGAAATAGTGGTAGTAGAGGTGTAAAAAAACTGGTTTTAGAATCGAAAATGGGAAAAAACTAAAACTGGTTTTTTTAACCAGTTTTAGATTCGAACTGAACCGTCGGTTGTAAACCGATTAGGGATATTTATCTTCGAAACCGGTTTTAAAATTGAAACCGGTTTTAAAAAACCGGTTTAAACCGTTTTTTTTAATAACCCGGTTAAAAATGACCCTAACCGGTTGGACCAGTTATTGTTTTGAGTAAAAAACGGTTAGTAACCGAAACCTATTAAAAAATCGATTTTTGTTTTTGATGAAAAAACCGGTACGGTTAATAACCAAAATCAGTTTTCGAAAAAAAACCGATTTGAACACCTCTAAGTGGAAGCCAATTATAAACCTTTAGAATTAGTATAAAAGTGTTGGTTAGCGTTTGTGTTCTATTATTATTTTTATATTATAAATAACCAATATTTTGTTGTTTTATGTTGTTGTATCATATGTACGGGAAGTCTTTCAAAAAAAAATTCACTTTTCATTTCATTTCTAAAATCAAATACATCGTTTGGAAACAAGGTACAACAACATAAGCAAAGAAGCAAAATACGACATCAGTTCTAAATTAAAAATGGGTTTCTAGTTCATCCTACTAGATTCCGTTCATCATCATCATCATCAATTTCCTGCAATACGTTTTAAAGTACATGTCGACACATAAAGTATTGGCGAGCATACAAGTTTAACTACTAGCATAAGTATAAAAACGGTTAACCGAATCCACAAGAATATATCATGGCAATACTAGCATGCAACTCCTACTTGTCAACCCAAAAATTCCCGTTAGCGTAATCTTATCATAGCAACGATAAGACCATTTTGTTTACTTAACATGATCTCAAGAATACGGGTGGTGCGTTAATCCTGTAGCACTATACATGTTAAGGGAGGCTTGATCGAAGTTGATGACAAAGCATAGTGCAAATAGGTTCTAGTATCTATGAATTCTTAGCATAACGTATTAAGCATGTATATCAGATTGTTTGTTTGTGATTCTAGTATAAAGTATGTGATTCAGTGATTTTTATAATGTATACGTATTGTACCCAAAGTGATGGAATTTAAAGGGGTCATGTACACTCACGGTTTGCAAGCAATCCGAGTTAAACCGTGAAGTTGATAAGTTGTTGAGAATAGAGCACTGAAGTTACCCTACATGGGGGAAACGAAGGCGTATGAGTATTCGGAGTTTGTGGGAGATTCAGATTCGGAATTTAAGTATATAAAAGTATAAGTACACGAAAGTATATCTTGTCTAAATACTCGTTTTGACCCTAAGTTCGTATGTGATTTCATGTGTCATAATTTTCCCATTAGAATCAAAACCGAGGAGTTTAGAACAAAGACAAATTAACCTATGTTCATGACATATAACCATAATCTGGTTAATATCACAAATTCGGTTAAATATGTATATATACATTATAGAGTATATAGTATAAGTTAATATTTGCCCATCGTATAATATCATAGAATTCATGTAGGTTGTTGGTGCATGCGTCTGTCGACTTCGTCTTGTATCGAGTCTTGTATTGTATAGTTAGGTCAGGGCACGCAAAACGAGAAAACTGTCATATATGGGTTGAGAGGTAATTTCGCGCGAAATTATCATGTCAATTCAAACGAAATTACTGATTTCGCTTGAAAGTGATTTCGCTTGAGCATGTTCAAACGAAATTACTCAGTGATGCGTGTGAAGTGTGTATATAAGTTTAAATATATTTTAAGCCCCTTTTTACACTTTTTTAGCCAAGTTTTAAATTTATAAAACACGATATTTACTAACACTAAACACACATATGGGCAAGTGCACCCATCGTGAGCGTAGTATAGTGTTGGTAAGATACCGAGGTCGTCCAAGGACACAAGAGTTTTTAGTACCGGTTTATCCTCAACGTCTAATCAAATCAAAAATTAGAAAAAAAAGGTTTTTAAACTAGAAAAATAAAAACTAACTAAAATGCTGAAAATAAAATATAAATAAAAACAGATAGACAAGATGAATCACTTGGCTCCGACTCGTGTATAGTGTAACCTTTGATTATTTCCGCACTTTTGCACGTTTTAAGAAATTATCTTAGTTATTGTAGTAGTCCCCTCTTTTGAAGGTGACGTTACCCTCAACCCAGTAGTTTGAGTCAGCAAGGATACAATCCTAAAGGATCGGATTATTGAAAGATAATTAATTAAGTTATTAATGCATATTATGGTAGGCCCCTCTTTTGAAGGTGACGTTACCCTCGGCTAAGTAGTCTGAGTCAGCAGGGATACAGTCCTAAGTAGTCGGGTTAAAGTATTAATAGTAGCTTACATATGAGGGGGTCAAAGAGTTTGGACCCCCGCCATCCAATACCGTTAAGTATTGAAGGAGGTCCTACTAAATTTGACCCAGGTCCTTGCAGGATCTATACACTGAACAAGGCAAGACTCTTACCAAACCGTTCCCTTAACCCCCAACCAGGTAGCCAACATACCTCCATATAGACCGTGGAGATATGAATGGTGAAAATATTTTATTTTATATAGACAGTAAAATAATGCCAAGACACCACGGACAAACGATAAGGAAAAATCACCTTCAACATAAGAAACTAGTTATTAAAGTCATTAATACAAAACCAAGTAAAAAGTGCGAAAAGATTAAAAATAAAAAGTATTACACTAGACACTTTGTCTTCACCAAGTGATGTAAGAGACTTAGGCAAACATGGCCTTGATTTTCAAGAACTCTTACGATCAATCTTGGATCCCGAGACGACTCACACACTCTATGATGGACAATGGATGATGGTGGTGGATGATGGTGTTATGGTGGTGGTGGGTGGTGGGTGAAGTGTGAGAGAGGTGGTGTGCCAAGGGATGATTTGCACTTGAGCCAAGCACTCCTATTTATAGGCTGAACAGAAGCTCGGGCACCGCCCCGTGTCCATTGGGCACGACCCCGTGTCCATCCTCTTCTCTGTCTTCATTAATTGCAGCTTGTCTGCATTAGTTGACCACGCCCCCGTGTCCGCTGGGCACGCCCCCGTGTGCAGAAGCATATCTGTACTATCAAGATTTGCCTGGATTCTGCGAATCTTATAGTTGACCACGGCCCCGTGTCCGCTGAGCACAGCCCCGTGGTGGGCGATAGAAGCTTCTACAGCTTTGTCTTTTCTGCTGGGACTTGGGCACGCCCCCGTGTTCACTGAGCACGGAGCGTGTTCAGCCTTCTGTTTTCTTGTTTTGCTTGGGAAGATGCTGTCGTGGGGTCGGGCATGTCACGTTTGTTTCTTTTCTTGTATTTATGTTAGATTTAGCTGTCTTTTTGCTTCTTTTGTTAATTTGAGCTCATTTAATCCTGAAAATACAAAAGGAAGACAAAAGCACACTTTTTTCCAACATTAGTACTAAAAAAGGGTTAGTTTTATGCCACAATTGATGTAATTTATATGTTGCATTTTGCACACATCAAATACCCCCACACTTGAATCTTTGCTTGTCCTCAAGTAAAACTCTTTATAATGTGGCTTTACACTCCCAAATGGAATGGGTAAAAGAAAAGGTTTTTGGGCTTGTCATAGAGTGTCAGGATTTCCAAGATTCTTTATTAAGTTTTATTTTTTTATTTATTTACAATCCTATTCGTCATGATTTATTTAAAACTTTTCATAAGATAAATTACTTATTAGGGCATAAAATGCCTCTTTAAAATTCCATTTATATACAAGTTCACATACCTCACGGAGATCACTCAACACTCGGCCGAAAATGTATTTTAGTGAATCACTCGAGAGCGGCATGGAACTTACTCCTACCATAGGCTTGCCAAGCAATCAATCCTCCTCCTTTTTAACTATATACCTTTGTAAATATCAAGAGGACTTTTGGGGTGAAGGGTTAGGCTTGGGTTAAAGGTAGGTGGTTGGGTCAGTGGTTAGTGAAAGGGCGAAAAGCGTAACAAGCGTCGGTTTTCGTAAGACTTTTTATTTTTGCAACTTTTATTTTGATGAAGCTTTTATTCAAACAAAGTTAGTTTTGATAAACTTGTTTGTTTATTTCTCTTTTGCTTCATCATCAACAAATTTGTTTTTTGAAAAGTCATACGAAAAACCGAGCTTGTTACTAAAACAAAAGGTTAAAAATAAAAAGGGTTTTGGTGGGTGAAAGGGTGTTTGGTTTAGGCTCAAAGGGGCTAACTAGGGGGATTTTGGGTAGGTGGTAAAAAAAATGGTGTAGAAATAAAAAGGGTTAGTCTTAATGCCTCCATCATTTACTTACTCGGGTTTAAGTTGGTAAGGACTGTGAATGTATCGTCGTGGCAAGTTCTAGAGTCGTAAGAACCAAGCGGCTATTCACACAAGAAACGAAAAATGAGTATTTAGTTTAAAGATATATATTTGTATGCTCAATAAAGGCTCAAAACTCACTTTTGTGGGAATGGGTTTTTATGTGATCAAGTATATATAATCAAATTTTAACTAAGCTTGTCATGCCGTTTCATAATTTTCTTATGTTGGTTCTTTTTATCACGACTCTATCGGTTGTAAATTTATAAAAATATAACCTTTTTAGAACTTGAAATTCCCAAGTTAAACCTAGACAAGTAAAAAAAATGAGAATTTTTGAAAAAAATTTGGGGTGATTAGCGGTTCCAATAGAGTTTTGTGTAAGGCTTGTAGTTAGGACTTGCCAGATTTAAGGTTTTAGCATCCTCCCCACACTTAAATTACACATTGTCCTCAATGTGTCCCAAAAATAAGTTTTTAGGTTGATTGAATGTGTAAAAGGGTGTGAAAAAGCAAAAATTTGTGTTACTGGGCGTCTAGACACGGCCCCGTGGTGTCCGGACACGGCCCCGTGTTCAGTCGCCAGTAACAAAATTGAAAAAAAGAGAAACAGAAGCATGGACACGGGGGCGTGTTGGGTGAACACTGCCTGTGTCCAGTTTACCTAAACTGGGTAATTGTTTTGCAGACTGTGCAGCACGGGGCCGTGTTGGGCGGACACGGCCCGTGCTGAACTTGCTGTAACGAAGAAAATTTTGTCGGATGGCCCTGTTTTCCTGCATGGGGTGCTGGTTCAAGTTTCCCTTGTTTCCTTTGCCATCCCGAGTGTGTTTTATTCCTGAAAATTAAAACTAAACTAGAAAACATAAAAATTAATCTAAACTAAACTAAGGGTAGTTCCGCGGAATGCCTCCGTGGTGCGCCACGTTTATAAGGGTCCTTGGCTAGACCCAAAGCCTGGTCATATGTTACCCAAGTGGGATGTTTTGCATCCCATGCTACACCGTCGGAGAGCATCATCAAACTTGAGTCAATGACCTTCATGTAGTTGACCGGGTCTTCGTCTTCTACTCTTTTTCCGACTCCAAATTTTACTTCCTCGTCCCCAACCCTCAATGTTAGTGTCCCATCATTCATATCTACCACTGCTTGGGCCGTAGCTAGGAATGGCCTCCCTAGGATGAGTGGTACTTCGGTATCTTCCTCCATATCTAGTATGACAAAGTCGGCAGGAAAGACAAATTCGCCGACCTTGACCAATAGATTTTCAGCGACACCTTGTGGATATTTGACGGATCTATCGGCGAGTTGTATGCTTATTTTTGTAGGACTTGTTTTTCCTAAGCCGAGTCGATTGAACATCGATGAGGGCATGAGGTTGATGCTTGCCCCGAGATCGGCTAGTGCATTACGAATGGGGGATTCCCCAATCGAGCAAGGAATTGTGAAGCTTCAGGGTCAAGCTTCTTTTGCGGGAGTTTGTTGAGTAGTAAGGCGGAGCATTCTTCGCCTAAGTTAACTAATTGCAATGATTCAATTTTCCTTTTATGAGTGAGGAAGTCTCTCATAAATTTTGAATATTTAGGCATTTGAGTTAGGAATTCGATAAATGGAATATTAACATGCAATTGTTTTAGTAAATTTTCGAACTTTGCGAATTGCTCATCGGTCTTTTGACGAATTAACCGACCGGGGTATGGAACCGGAGGAGTCTTAGTAGGCTCTTGAACTGGTGGAGAAGCCTTTTCTTGTTGGGGAGCGGGTGGAGTTGTGGTTTGGCTAGATTGGCTTCTTTCAGTTGGTGGGAGTGGAGCCTCTTCGGGACCCACGGTACGGTTTCTCAATGTTATGAGATGTACTTGCGCCTTTGGGTTGGTCTGGGTATTACTTGGTAACGCGCCTTGTGGTCTCTTGGAGAAATTTTGAGCTATTTGATTTAATTGTTTTTCAATGTTTTGAATGCTAGCTTGTTGATTTCTAAAATTCGATTCCCATTGCTGAAATCGATCCGAGTTTTTCTTTTCGGTGTCGGAGATGAGGCGAGATACAGTATCTTCAAGCCTTTCTCGTCCACCTTGTTGTTGAGAAAAAATTTGTGGTTGTTGAAAGTTAGTTCGTTGGTTTTGTTGGTTACTACTATTGCCGGGATCTCTCCAACCAAGGTTAGGGTGGTTACGCCATCCTTGGTTGTAGGTACCCGTTGGAGGACCCGACGGCCTAGGTCTATTATCAATGTAGTTTACCGTTTCCGTTTGATCATCTAATTCTTTCATACAACTCCAATTTTCATGTGGCCCACCACATCCTTCACAAGCCATAACCTAGGCCGTTTTTTCCATTTCTAACTTTTTGATTTTTGAAGAAAGGGCCTCGATTTGGGCTTGTAAAGAAGTGCTTTCATCAACCTTATGGGCGCCCGGGGCAATAGATTTATTGCCTCGGGGAGTGTGCCATTGAAAATTGGTTTGAGCAATTTCCTCAATTTGATTATATATTTCATTTGGGCGACGATTACCTAAAAGTCCCCCGGAGCTAGAATCAAGTGTTTGTCTTGTGTGTGGCAACAACCCATTGTAGAAAGTGGATACTTGTTGCCATACCGCAAGACCGTGATGAGGACACTTTTTTAGTAGCTCCTTGAACCTTTCCCAAGTTTCATACAAGGATTCCCCATGCTCTTGTGAATATGTATTAATTTCAGTCATTAGTTTAGCCGTTTTAGCAGAAGGGAAATACTTATATAGAAACTTTTGGGCTAGTTCATCCCTGGTGTTTACCGAGCCAACTGGGAGGGTGTTAAGCCAAGCCTTTGCTCGGTCTTTTAGTGAAAATGGAAACATCCGAAGGCGGATGGCGTCGTTTGATACTCCATTGATCCGAAAGGTATCACATATTTCTAAGAAATTAGTAATATGTAGATGGGGATCCTCGTCCGCAAGCCCATGGAAGGTTGCGGAGTTTTGAAGCATTTGTATCAAATGTGGCCGAAGTTCGAAGTTATTGGCTTCGACATTCGGTGCATTGATAGCGGCGCCGAGATTACCCACAGTGGGTCGTAGGTAATCCATAAGGGTACGTTGGTCCGCCAGTGGAAGTGGGTCCACCGAAGCTTTCTCTTGATTTTTAGCTTTAAGTCTTTTTCTGAGAAAGCGTTCGGGTTCTTCTAGATGTTCTTTTATGTCTCTACTAGAACTGGAACTCATACACTACGTAGGAAGTTCAAATGTGGCGCCCGGGATCCAAGTCCTGCAATAAAAACAGAAAAGAACGTTGGTCAGAAGGTTCACCACGGCCCCGTGCTCAGTTGAACACGGCCCGTGGTCGGAGATACAGTGATTGTTTTCCGGATTCCTGTTACTGGGGAGTTGGACACGGCCCCGTGTTGCACCGACACAGCCCCGTGCTCAGCTCTCTGTAACTCGGAAAATAAAAACTGCCAGTAACAACGATGGGCACGGCCCGTGTCCGACCAGGCACTGCCGTGCTGAGTTCTGCAGAAACTGAAAAAAAAACTAAGAAAAATCTAAAAAAATAGAAAAATAAAAAAAAAAACGATTAGGCCATTGATTCCTAACTTTCTTAAAATCCTTGTGTCCCCGGCAACGGCGCCAAAAACTTGATGCGTGTGAAGTGTGTATATAAGTTTAAATATATTTTAAGCCCTTTTTACACTTTTTGGCCAAGTTTTGAATTTATAAAACACGATATTTACTAACACTAAACACACATATGGGCAAGTGCACCCATCGTGAGTGTAGTATAGTGTTGGTAAGATACTGAGGTCGTCCAAGGACAAAAGAGCTTTTAGTACCGGTTTATCCTCAACGTCTAATAAAATCAAAAATTAGAAAAAAAAGGTTTTTAAACTAGAAAAATAAAAACTAACTAAAATGCTGAAAATAAAATAAAAATAAAAACAGATAGACAAGATGAATCACTTGGCTCCGACTCGTGTATATGTAACCTTTGATTATTTCCGCACTTTTGCACTTTTTAAGAGATTATCTTGGTTATTGTAGTAGGCCCCTCTTTTGAAGGTGACGTTACCCTCAACCCAGTAGTTTGAGTCAGCAAGGATACAATCCTAAAGGGTCGGATTATTGAAAGATAATTAATTAAGTTATTAATGCATATTATGGTAGGCCCCTCTTTTGAAGGTGACGTTACCCTAGGCTAAGTAGTCTGAGTCAGCAGGGATACAGTCCTAAGTAGCCGGGTTAAAGTATTAATAGTAGCTTACATATGAGGGGGTCAAAGAGTTTGGACCCCCGCCATCCAATACCGTTAAGTATTGAAGGAGGTCCTACTAAATTTGACCCAGGTCCTTGCAGGATCTATACACTGAACAAGGCAAGACTCTTACCAAACCGTTCCCTTAACCCCCAACCAGGTAGCCAACATACCTCCATATAGACCGTGGAGATATGAATGGTGAAAATCTTTTATTTTATATAGACAGTAAAATAATGCCAAGACACCACGGACAAACGATAAGGAAAAATCACCTTCAACATAAGAAACTAGTTATTAAAGTCATTAATACAAAACCAAGTAAAAAGTGCGAAAAGATTAAAAATAAAAAGTATTACACTAGACACTTTGTCTTCACCAAGTGATGTAAGAGACTTAGGCAAACATGGCCTTGATTGTCAAGAACTCTTACGATCAATCTTGGATCCCGAGACGACTCACACACTCTATGATGGACAATGGATGATGGTGGTGGATGATGGTGTTATGGTGGTGGTGGGTGGTGGGTGAAGTGTGAGAGAGGTGGTGTGCCAAGGGATGATTTGCACTTGAGCCAAGCACTCCTATTTATAGGCTGAACAGAAGCTCGGGCACGGCCCCGTGTCCATTGGGCACGACCCCGTGTCCATCCTCTTCTTTGTCTTCATTAATTGCAGTTTGTCTATCAAGATTTGCTGGGCACGCCACCGTGTCCGCTGGGCACGCCCCCGTGTGCAGAAGCATATCTGTACTATCAAGATTTGCCTGGATTCTGCGAATCTTATAGTTGACCACGGCCCCGTGTCCGCTGAGCACGGCCCCGTGGTGGGCGATAGAAGCTTCTACAGCTTTGTCTTTTCTGCTGGGACTTGGGCACGCCCCCGTGTTCACTGAGCACGGGGCGTGTTCAGCCTTCTGTTTACTTGTTTTGCTTGGGAAGATGCTGTCGTGGGGTCGGGCATGTCACGTTTGTTCCTTTTATTGTATTTATGTTAGATTTAGCTGTCTTTTTGCTTCTTTTGTTAATTTGAGCTCATTTAATCCTAAAAATACAAAAGGAAGACAAAAGCACACTTTTTCCAACATTAGTACTAAAAAAGGGTTAGTTTTATGCCACAATTGATGTAATTTATATGTTGCATTTTGCACACATCACTCAGCCTATATGTATGTGTCTGGTCTGTGTCATTTGACACGAAATTAGATTCTGGTTTGAGAGCCGAAGTGCTGCCGAAGTGTCTACTCGCTGTAAATCTTTGTCAAGTCAATCTAAAGACAGTTTAAAGTGATATTCTAGCTGAATTGAACTCAATACGTTTGTTTCCGCCTTTCGTATTGAGAAAAACTCTTCTGATCGACTCATTTGGGTAAGAAAACAATCCTACAAGTGGTATCAGAGCTTAAGAGGAAGAGTTCTTACCAATTTAGCTTCAAATTCTGATTTCTACACCTTCTTTTCAAAATTAAACAACTTTTCACGGTTAAAATCGGCTAATTTTCTCACATATTGTGTGAAACAGTGTTTTAACAAACCCTTGAAAGTTTCAGACTTAAAATCGGACAAAAACATAATCAATTTTGGCAAAAACAGCTCGAGAATGATGACATCAGCATAATTTCGCTTGAAGTTGTTGTTAATTTCGCTCGAAACCAGTATTTCGCTTGAGTGATTCCGTTCGAAAATACTATTCCGCTCCAAATTGTTATTTCGCTTGAGTGATTTAGCATGAAATCACTAATTTCGCATCAGATTGGTATTTCATTTGGGTATTTCACACGAAATCCGATATTTCGTTTGAAAGTGTGTTATTTCACACGAAATCAGGTAATTCCGTGTGAAGCTGGTATTTCGTTTGAGAAGGAAATTCCGTGTGAAGAGGTATTTCGTTTGAAAGTGTTATTTCGTGTGAAAGATTTGATTTCGCTTGAAAGTGTCAAAGTTTTGTGAAACTTGTTACCGAAACATGGAAGAGGAATTTTATAACGCATTTGCTACCACCCCGACTACACCAGCATCTGTTACTCAGCATTTGAACATGGAAAATGAAACGGGTACAATGCAAAAACCGCCAAAGCTCATGAACATTGAAGAGTACAAAGGATGGGAAGAACGGTTTGAAAATTGGGTTCAAGCAAATTACTTGGATGCTTGGGAATGCGTGGAAACAAAATATGTTAGACCTTTGAATGATGAGGAAGAGGAGATTGCTATTAAAGATCTAAGTGTTGATGATAGAAAGAAATACAAAAATGAAAAGATAATGATTAGTCTATTGCATCAAGCAGTTAAAGAAGATATTTTGGTCTTGTTGCAACACAATGGAAGTGCATATTCTATCTGGAGAGCGTTAAAATCGAAGTTTGTCGGTAGTAAAGAGATGATTAAGAATAAAAAATCACTTTTGAAGAAAGAGTTCGATTTATTTCGTGGTTTGAGAACTGAAAGCACCAAGCAGGTCATCGAAAGATATTGCAATTTGTTAGTTCAAATGAAGAGAGTGATCATCAATAAAGATAATGAAGAGTTGATTGAGAAGTTAGCTGATGCTTTGCCACATGAAACTTGGGGCACATATCTCATGATGTTGAGAAACAAGAAAGATTTTAGCAATCTAACACTGAATAAGTTTATTGAAAAGCTTGAAGCTCAAGAGATGGAACAAAGGAAAATCTCAAGAATGAAGGATTTTGATGGTGAACAAGATATTAGTCTTTATTACAAAGGAGGTGTTAGTGATAAAACAAACATGTCACCAAAGGTTGAGACTGCATTCAATGCTAAGAATTCATCTGGAGGTTCATCTAAAGGATCAAACAGCAAAACAAGTTTTTCTTCATATTCATCATATGATCCAAATGTTTCAACGACCAAGAATGGCAAGAGATTACAATGCAACATTGTTTTGAATCTTGAAAATGGTGAAAATTTCTCGGAAGAGGTTGCAAAAGGTCACATGTCGTTGTTGGGAACTGTATTAGAATCATATGAAAGTTTGGTTGCAGGGAAGATCGGAAATCCTATGTTGACAAAAGAGGATTACGATCAGATTGATGCTGAGGAGATGAAATTGATGGATATAAAATGGTGTTTAGCGAGTGTTTTGAGAAGAGCCGAAAATTTAAACAAATTACGGGAAGAGATGATTTCCGTGATGCAAATATTTCTACTATAGGATTTGATAAATCTAAATTTACTTGTTTTCGTTGCAGGGAAAAGGACACTTCAAGAGAGAGTGCACGTATCGCGAAGCAAGTGGAGCTCAAAATCCATTCAACAACAATGATTACTATCGGAAAGCAATTTATCATCAAGTAGCTCAACAATATCCAGAACCACAAACTGCACATGCTAGGAAGATAATCGAAGATACATCAAAGAGAGCTTTTATGGTGAATCAAGATAATCAAAAGTCAACAAAAGAATTCAGTTGGGATAAATATGTTCCAGCTGATAGCAAAGCATGTCTGATAAATCAAGATGATGAAAAATTACCAGAGGGGTTTAGCTGGAAAATTTTCAGTTGGGATGACTATGATCCTAACAAAAATCCAAATCACAAAGCTTTTGTTGCTCGAGTTGCTGAAGATAGTGATAATGATGATGATTATTATGCAAGAAGATTGGAAAAGCACTTAAGAATGATGGAAGAGAATGACAGTGATGATGAAAAAGCTAAAAAGAAAAAGAAGAAAGTTAAAAAACCTGTCAGCAGTGATGATGAAGAAGTTCCAGTGATAAGGAAAAAGATCAAAGATATTCTAGTTTTCACAGTTGAAGCTGAACCTGATGTACAAAAGATTCCGGCGATATGTGAAAACTGTGAAGCAGTAAAGAAGCAGAATAGTACTTTGATTCACAACATGAACAGATTGAAAGAATCTTATGATGTTCTAAACAAAGCCATGAATTAATACAATTTGACAAGCAGTGAACAAGCAACAGCAATGAAGACACTTCAAGGAGCTTTCATGACAAAGCAGAAAGTGGTCAACAATTACATTGAAAAGTGTGATGTGCTGGAACAAAAACTGGAAACTCAAAGAATTGAAACAGAAAGAGTTAATAGATTGTTAAAAAGTTACTCATGTACTTCTTATGTCATTGACAGGATTTATCCAACAGTTGAAGGCATGAAGGCATTTGATGAAGAGGAATTATCTGAAGACAAAATTTCTGAAGAAAAGAAGAAGGATACTGAAGTGAATGATTCTGGTAAGAAAAAAAGGTTTCAGCTATACAAAGTGTCCACCCCCGCTTGAAAATGGATATTCTCCTAGAAATCCAAATTCAGAAAGAGTAAAAAAGGCAACCAACTTAGTGTAGGAATCTGAACCATCAGATAATTTGCCCGACAACATTGATGTCACATTTACGTCATCTGATACTGATCATGAGTCCGAGTTAATAAAGAAAGTGGTCGATCAGGTGTTGGATAACGATGAAAAGGAGGAGTCCAAATCAGAGTCAAAGTCTGAATCCAACCCGTCAAAGTCAACGGTCAAACAGGACAAAAGGGCTTACAATAAAGAGTTTTTGTTATCAAAATCTAATTTGAATGACTAACCAGTCAAAGAAGCTTATACTTTGAATGATTCTGACAAATTATATTCTGATGAAGAATTTCAATAAGAGGTGTTAAAACTGAAATGATAAAAAGGGTTTTCAAATTAACAGAAATTAATATTTCTGAAATAAAAGATGTAAATTTTTCTGAAAAACCTAAAAAATACACCTCAAGAGTTCAACAACGTTTAAATAAGAAAAAGAGTTGCATTTCTGGTTCAGGTTTTCAAAAGAAACCAAACTATAATGGTAATTTCAAAAGAAAAGGATTAGGTTTTATTCCACCGAAAAATCATAAAAATGAGAAAACTTATAAACCAAAAACTGCTTTTTGTTTCAGGGACATCAACAGAAGAAGAAAAGGAACAATTGTTCAGGAATCAATCAAATAAAGAATTCCTTGCAAAGAAGCAAGAGGAAATGAAGAAGGATGTTACTCTGAAAAGGGAAACAAGAACCTGTTTTCAATGCAAAATTGTTGGTCATATTGCCAGGAATTGTCCAAAGGCAATTCAAACAAAACAGGGAGTTTTTCTTAAACTGAAAGAAAAAATTGTTGAAAACAAACTACCAACCGAACAATTCAAAGTTTTTAAAAATTCAAAGTTTGAGGATGGTGAATGTTCAAAAAGGTTTTATAAAAGAAAAGCAAATCTTGACAACCAAAAGTGGGTTGTTAAGAAATCTGATGATAGTTCTAGCAATGATTCTGATTCATCAAAATCAGAGGAGCTATTTTCAGGCGATGAATCTGATTCAACAAAGCCAGAGGAGCCACGTGTTGAGTTAAAATTGGAAACATCAGTACCTCCAATGGATGATGTCAATTTTCCACCATTGAGGGCTGAAAATTTTAAACAAAAAGTTGGTAAATTTGAGATTTCAAATCAATTTTTCTCAGAAAAGAAAGATTTTGATGTTGAAAAAGTCTTTAGCCCCAAAGTTCAAAATATTTTTGGTAAAATGATTGATGGGAAAGTCAAAGGGGTGAAAAAGTTTTATGAGAAAAAATTGAAGAAACCAGGTAAAGATGTTTCATCTCAGGTTTGTGACTGGGATGGAACATATTATGATCAGTAAACTCTGGACTTGCCGGAGCTTCCAGGTTGGTAAGTGTGAAGCAGGAATCGGCATCTTTCTTGAGAAATTCACGTCTGTGATATTTCGTCTTACAAGTGGTAAATCAGGGACATTAAGTTGTACTTGATTTTCTATAAGTGGTATTTGGTGATTGAATTTAAGATTGTTAAATTTTTCAAGTGATATTGTGAAGAACAATGTGATGAATCCCCTAACCTACAAGTGGTTTTATGAATTCAACAAAACTTATTTTCCGGAAAAACCATTTTATTAAAACAAACTTAAGTGTTTTGAAATCATAATGGGAAAATAGTTTGTTGTAAGGGAAGTTCTGATTGTTTATGCCTAGTGGATGGCGATTTGAAGTGATTTGATATCAGTTGTCAATTTACTTGTACAGTTTATTTTCAAATTTCTTTAATTGATTTTGAATTTTAGGGGGAGTAAGAATTTTCAGAAAATCCAAAAACATTTGAAAATTTGGAAAAGCCAAAAACATGAAAAAATTGAAAAAGAGTTTTGTTGTGAAAAAGAGGAAATGATAGTACATCAGTGGACTATCACAGCATGGTAAAGAATTGGTTAGTCAAAATGTTATAAACGGTCTCACTGATGATGTGCCAGTAGGTTTTTACACATTTAGTAGATTGTGACGAGATATAAACCTAAATTTCAAACTTGCTTATATCGTGGGGAACATCTCTCAGATATATGGGTAACCCCCGAAATCTTGTTTGAAAGGTCCCTCTTTCTGAGATACTAGGTCTTTATACTCAGTGATATCTGGGGTATTATCCCGGGACTTCTGATTTTACGGAAGCAATGGCCTAGTCCCCGTATAATACTTTACACTTGCTTGAAATATAGCATCACCCTCAGTACAAAAAATGATGAAACATTGCAAAATGCTAATCATGTGCTGTTGAAGAAAAGATTCTCTAAAGGGAACACACCAAAAGTCGAAGCCGTCATCTCTCTGATTTTGCGGAAGCAATAGCCTGAGCTCTCACGGCCCTCGCATTTTAACCCTTTACAGATATCATCTGTGGTATACTCACCTGTAAGACTGAATATTGGGATCTGGATACGGGAGTATATTCTGAAGTGGGACACGCGAATAAGTTTAAGTGCTTAAAACATTAATCTCGTATCTCGAAGCAGTTGAAATTTGTGTGAGAATTTAAGTGGATTAGTATACTGACAATCTAAGTGAATCGTTTAGAACTTAAAATGTTTAAAGCTTAACGGTGTTGGTGATTTGTTTCAAAAACTGATATGATCCTCTTACTCAAACTCGCAAAAATATTGTCTGTAAATATTTCTTTACTGCATTTCATTTTAAATTCATAAAATCCAAAAAGATTTTAATGTGTTTTAGCATAAATTTTTGAAAAATCCAAAAAGATTTTCGACAACTGATGTTGGAGAGCTGATTTTCAAAATTCCGAATGCTAAACATGATGGACAAAAGGTTTGGGAGAATTTGTTTGAGATTTTTGAGATAAAAAAATGTTTGAAAATGAAAATGTTATTTTTACAAGTGGTTCATCAGTGATTAACATTGTAAAATCATTTATTGATGTGTGTATATAAGTGGTTAGCAGAGAATAAATTTGTGAAAACCAAACTGTGATCCCAAGTACAACTTAAGGGGGAGTCTGAAGTTGTATAGAGCATGTGAAAGTGTAAGAGCCAGTCACAGATTTTGGGATAGAAGATGAAAGAGCCAAGTTCAGATCCTGTTGCTACAGAGAGCCAGGAGACGTTCCTGAACCTGTGATAATCTTAAGGAATCAAGAGATCTGATCAAGAGAATTATAGTGAGATTAGAGCCAGGTGGAGATGAAGAGAAAGGGACAGAGATTGAGGATGCTTTACATTGTTAGATACTTCAGAAGAGGTCAAGAAGACTGATAAAGATTGAAGATTGAAGACTCGACACTGAAGACTCGTCAACATTCGAGGGGGAGTCTGTTGGTGCATGCGTCTGTCGACTTCGTCTTGTATCGAGTCTTGTATTGTATAGTTAGATCAGGGCACGCAAAACGAGAAAACTGTCAAATATGGGTTGAGAGGTAATTTCGCACGAAATTACCAAGTGTAATTCCGCACGAAATTATCATGTCAGTTCAAACGAAATTACTGATTTCGCTTGAAAGTGATTTCGCTTGAGCATGTTCAAACGAAATTACTCAGCCTATATATGTGTGTCTGGTCTGTGTCATTTGACACGAAATTAGATTCCGGTTTGAGATCCGAAGTGCTGCCGAAGTGTCTACTCGCTGTAAATCTTTGTCAAATCAATCTAAAGTCAGTTTAAAGTGATATTCTAGCTGAATTGAACTCAATACGTTTGTTTCCGCCTTTTGTATTGAGATAAACTCTTCTGATCGACTCATTTGGGTAAGAAAACGATCCTACATAGGTCAAGCATGAAGGTATGATATACCTCATTGTATGATTCACCAAAGCACAAAGTTTACCAACTTAGTTGGTAAACCCGGTTGGTCATGAATAAAAATGAAATACAAGTAACTATCTAGTTCATCAAGAAGTAAGGACAACCCAGGTGTTTCATACCCATCATGGAAAGTGTTGGAGATGCGGTTGGGTTGTGTAATTTTAGGTATAGAAAACTACTTGGAGTAATAAGATAAATCATCAAGTGAGGTGGTGGAACAAGTTTGGACAACCAAGGCTTCCATGGTTCACACCTTTATCAAAACACAAGTCTTGCCATATGAACTATTGTAGACGTGGATGGTTTCATCACTTGTGGGTTGTCCAAACCCTAACAAAACAGAAAGTTTATGAGGTTCTTGGACCTCTAAACTTATGAGAATCAACCTTAAACAAGTCCCATAATCATAGATGAGATTAGAGACAAGTTAGGCACAAGATTCACATGAAAAAGTAAAGTTTTTAAGGATTTACATAAAGTTCTTCCAAAACAGAAAGTTTGGACCTCAAAATGGTGATGTTCCACCTTAGTTTACCAAGGTAAACTTGTGGGAACACTTCTAGAGGTGTTCCAAGCTTTGTAGTGGAAGAAAAGTGAGTCTGAACTTACATTGAGACTTAAGACCATTATGCCTCTTCTTGCAATTCCAGCAGATTAGGAGTGATTTGAGAGTGTTAGAGGGTTTGGAAAAGTGAAAGAGATGTGTAGGAGGCTTGTTTATATAATGGGTTAGTAGGGTTTTGAGTTTAATGAGGTTTAAAGGTGATTGGGGAGTAAAAAAAGTGGGGAAAAGGTGACCAACCTATGGCTGGGAAACAACTTGTTGCGGATCCAGCCTCTGGTGGCCCGCGAGCAGAATAAGGAGAGGGTCGCGCACCCCCGACGTCCTATTAGTTCCAGGAACTTTGTTTTATTTACATTTTGGCCCCTGAACTCGTTATCATTTTATGCAATAGCTTTGTATTTTGATATTTTTTAAGCATAAAAAGCGTACGTAAGTATAATTCAAGTATCGTGAACGTATGTATGAATAATTGAACGTATAACAAGTGACATTTTGCAAGTAACCACGTATTTAATTGATTGATTGTATGAATAACAAGTATGTATAAAATGTGAATTTCGTTATGATCAAAGTCTCGAATCACAAAACTGGAAATGGAATACGATCATGATACGAATACAAGTTTCCATAAATAGAAATACGATTACACTTTCTAAATATGGAAAGTACAAAATGCGAAGCGTTACAGTCTCTCCTACTTTAGGAAATTTAGTCTCGAAATGTATTCAAGAGGAACTTAACGAAAATATGTTGATGTTTGGTCTTCATTTCACTCTTGAGTTCCCAAGTGAATTCAGCGCCATGTTTTCCTTCCCATTGAACCTTGACTATGGGAATTCGACTGTGCCTTATCTGTTTGGTTCCTCGGTCCATAATTTCAACTGGTTTTTCCACAAAGTGTAAGGACTCTTTAATTTGGAGATCGTCGGGCAGAACTTGAAGTCCTTCTTCGGCTAGACACTTCTTTAGATTAGAAACATGAAACGTCGAATGAACGTTGTTGAGTTCTTGAGGTAGATCCAGTCGATACGATACCTTGCCAATCCTTTCGAGAATTTTGAAAGGACCTACGAAGCGAGGAGCGGGCTTGCCTTTCTTACCAAATCAAACAACTCCCTTCCAAAGGGATACCTTGAGGAGTACGTGTTCACCAACATTAAATTTCAAAGGCTTGTATCTCTTATCGGCGTAGCCCTTTTGCCGAATTCTAGCCTTGAGTAGATTGTCACGAATCTGTAAGATCTTGTCTGTCGTCTCTTGTATGAGCTCCGGACCGGTGATTTGAGTTTCGCTGATCTTGTGCTAACAAATAGGCGAACGACACTTACGATCATATAATGCTTCGAATTGTGCCATTTGAATACTAGCGTGATAACTGTTGTTGTACGAGAATTCAACCAAAGGTAATTGTATATCCCAGTTGCCACCAAAATCGATTACGCAAGAACAAAGCATATACTCAAGAGTTTGGATAGTGCGCTCGGTTTGACTGTCAGATTGAGGATGAAAAGTTGTACTAAGGTTAAGATGAGTACCAAGAGTGGTTTGAAAGGTTTGCCAAAGATGCGGGGTGAAACGACCATCGTGTAGATACGAGCCAATTTCTCGACCTTTAGTCTTCACAAATGGGGAGGAAGTGTGCGGATTTGGTTAAACGGTCGATGATTACCCAAATGCTATCATGACCAGACAAAGTTCGAGTGATTTTAGTGATGAAATCCATAGCTATACTCTCCCATTTCCAGACCAGAATTTCTGGTTGCTTGAGTAAGCCAGAGGGATGTTGACGTTCGGCTTTCACCTTGGAACACGTGAGACATTTTGAAACAAAGGTGGTGATATCCTTCTTCATCCCAGACCACCAATAAGATATACGTAGATCTTGGTACATCTTGTCGGCAGTCGGATGAATAGAGTATCGAGACTTGTGTACCCCGTTCATTAAAAGTTCGCGAAGTTCATCGCAGTTTGGTACCCAAACGCGATCGAGATAGTAAAGGATTCCATCGGATTTGGACACGAGTTGGTTTTCAGCACCACATTTCATCTCGTTGTACATGTTATACTCATTAACGGATGAGTATTGTGCTTCGCGAATGCGATCTCGAAGGTCATTTAGAATTTGGAAACAACGGATACCCTTTACATGAGTTTTGCGACTAAGAGTGTCGGCCACGACATTCACCTTACCAGGATGGTAGCGAATCTCATAAGTGTAGTCGTTGAGCAACTCTACCCATCGGCGTTGATACATATTGAGATCTTTTTTGTTAAACATGTGTTGAAGGCTCTTATGGTCGGTGAAGACCACATACTTAGTACCATAAAGGTAGTGTCGCCATATCTTTGACGCAAAAACAACTGCACCAAGTTCAAGGTCATGGGTGGTGTTGTTCTTCTCATGGATTTTGAGTTGTCTCGAAAGTAAGCGATAACCTTGTCTCGTTGCATGAGAATAAAACCAAGACCTTGGTTAGATGCATCACAATACATGACGAAATCGTCGTTACCATCGGGAAGAGTGAGAATAGGAGCATTGCAAACAGGTCCTTGAGCGCTTGAAATGATTCCTCTTGTTTGGAACCCCAAACAAAAGGTTTATCTTTTTTAGTCAAGTAAGTGAGAGGAACGCCAGTTTTCGAAAAGTTGGAAATTAATCAACGGTAATAACCCGCCAATCCAAGGAACGAACGAATTTCAAACGTAGATTTTGGTGCAATCCAGTTCTTGACAGCTTCGATCTTAACGGGATCAACGTGAATGCCTTTCTCGTTCATAACGTGACTGAGAAATTGAACTTTTTTAGCCAAAATTCACACTTGGAGAATTTGGCGTAAAGTTGTTCGGTTTGTAGGAGTTCGAGGATTAAACGCAAGTGTCGCTCATGCTCGTCTTGGGTTTTGGAGTAAATAAGAATATCGTTTATTCTGCTGTGAAAGGTGTTGGATCAAGTTGTTAAAATACGGAAAATTATACGAGTTAAAATGCTTAACAGTCCATTTGTACGGATGGAGTCTCCTTGCTAAAACGGACCGGCTGATCAAAGTTGATACAGACTGATTTTGTTTGTAAAACAATAAGGTAATTGGTTCAAAACAGTAAGTAAAACATTCAAGTGTAATAGCTGATGTTAAAACAGAAGACAAAATGATTTGGTGTGTGTAACAGAGTTCGTTCGTACGGATGGACATAGTCCATTCTTACGGATCGACTATTTGTGTTGTGAGTCGTTTTAGTTTTAAACTGATTTGATTGAAAATAGTGAAGTAGTTGCTTAGTTTATTGAAATCAGTAGTTACAACGTTTAAATAATAACAAACAAGTATGAGATCAGAGCTGAAAAGTCAAACAGAAAACGGTACTGAGTCCATTCGTATGGATAGACTTAGTCCATTCGTACGAATCAACTATTCTTGTTGAAAACGAGCGTTTAATCTATTAAACGGATTATTTCTTGATGGAAATTAACCCTAATGCGGGCCTTTACCTATAAAATGAGTTGAGGGTCTGACGGGTTCCAGATTCTATCAAGATTGTGTAATAATCGAAAAAGAAAGTTATAATTAAGTTGTACAATATTTTGATTTCGTCATCTTTGATTCAATCTCGTATGGGTGATGCTCCACAGCAGTTTTGCCCAAGCAAAACGAGTGGAAACCATATATGAGATGAGTTGAATCAAGAGGTGTTATGAAATGTGATTAAAACTCAAGAAATGCAAATGAATGAGAAGTAAAAGAAAGGAGGAACCCTTACAACAATTTTTGGTCGCCAACAACAGCTTGAGAGTGTTTGCAGGGATTTGAGCGAGTTAAAATGGAGGAATTTGGTGCCTATTTATAGGATTTGGGGGAGATTAGGGTTTCCAATATTTTCGGATGAATGGACTTGGTACGGATGGACTCAGTCCATTCGTACGGATTGACATTGTGCATTCGTACGGATGAACCCAGTCCATTCGTACGGATGTACAGATTTTCCTTTTTTTTTGCTTTTCAAGTTTGATTATTTTACGTGATTTAATCGGTTTTTCGAGTATCTAGTATCAATGTGTAACAAAAATCAAGGATCATGCATAACGTTCGAAATGTGAATTATGAGTAAAAGTTTGCACATAAGTTTAACATGATTAACATGAATATGATAAAATACTTGCGTTTTCAGTATGATCGATTGTCTCGGATTACAAATTGAAACGCAATAGAATACAACAAGAGTACAAGTGTCTGAAAATGGAAAGTACAACATTGCTTGCTAAATCAGGAAAGTACAAATATACGAAGTGTTACACCCGGTTCATCAAATTCATGAAGACCGCGGGTGCATTGGTCAAACCGAAGGGCATGACCACAAACTCATAGTGACCGTATCTGGTACGAAACGCGATTTTAGGGATATCTTCTTCGAGGACTCGAAGTTGATGGTAGCCAAAATGAATATCGATTTTATAAAAAACATGTCGCGCCTTGAAGTTGATTGAAGAGGTCGTCGATGTGAGAAAGAGGATAACGGTTCTTGACGGTTAGCTTGTTGAGTTTACGATAGTCGATGCACATGCGGAAAGATCCATCTTTCTTTTTAACAAAGAGGACCGGAGTGCCCCAAGGAGAAGTACTAGAGCATATAAATCCTTTATCAAGTAATTCTTGAAGTTGGCTCGATAGCTCTTGCATTTCCGAAGGTGCAAGACGGTAAGGAGATTTTGCGACAGGTGTAGCACCAGGAATGAGGTCAATGCGAAATTCAATAGAACAAGGAGGTGGAGGACCAGGTAAGTCTTCAGGAAAGACATTTGGAAAATCACAAACAACAAGAACATCACTCACACTTTTTCCTTTGTCCTTCTTTTCTACAATGTGGGCAAGAAAAGCAAAGTACTCTTTGGGTAAATATTTGTTTGCTTGAGTACACGACATGAGCTTGAGATCTTTTGAAGGTTTCTCATTGTAGACATGTAACGAGTCAACATATGGAAGATGAAGGCGAATAAACTTCTTCATAACAAACAAATTCAGCACGGACTCGCCGAAGCCAAACCATACCTGCTATGATGTCGAAACTACCCAATTGCATGGGTATGAGGTTGATTGAAAACTTGTGATCGTTGAAATTAAGAGAACAATTAAGGAGGACGAAATATACAGTTATAGATTTACTGTTAGTGATTTCGATGGCGAATGATTTTGGCAACTTAGAGCGTCTACACTTAAGCAATTGTTCAAATTCAACGGATACAAAACTTTTATCCGCACCAGTATGAAATAAACAAGAAGCATAAACATCGTTTACGAGGAATGTACCGTTGATAACATCGTTGTTGTTCTACACCTAAGCGACGGTGATGTCGAAAGCTCATCCACGAGGAGCTTGCTGCTGCGCTTGATTATTGCGTTGCGGGCATGCATTTCTAAGGTGTTTTGGGTCGCCAGATTTGTAGCAGGTGCGACCATTGTTTGCTGGCGGTTTGTTGTTGTGGTTTTGGGTAGGTGGTTGGGTCTGGTTTGGGTTGCCTTGTGGCTTTTGGCCACTTCGGCATTGCGTGTTAAAGTGCCCAAACCTATTGCACGTGGTGCAAAGGCGGCACGATGTGTGGGATGTGTGGTGATAGATGCAAGTCATACGCTTGGGATGGGTCCCAGTGTATGCTCGTTTAGCCGGTTCAGGATTTTGTGCTATGGTGAGTTGTTGTTGTGGTTGAGGGTTTTGTGGAGTAACAACCGCACAATTTCGGTTTGAAACCTTCCGCTTCTTATAATTTGGGTTGGTTTTGGGTGACGGTTTGAATGGTTCGGCGATTGGTTCGGTGGTGGCTTGGTGAACCATTTTGGTAGAACACTTCGTTTCGTAGGTTCCATCCAAGATTCGGTTATGGTTTAATTTGTCGGCCAAACGAAAGGTATCTTCGAGGGTTTTTGGTTAAGCAGACTCAACAAAGTTTGAAACAAAGGGGGGAAGAGCTCGGATATACTTGGCAATAGCCTTTTCGGTAGAATCGACTTGGTCAGGGCATAACACGCTAAGTTGCTTGAATCTAGTGGTGAGGCCGGGGTTGTCGCTTCCAACTTGCTTGAGGTTCCAAAACTCATTTTCGAGTTTTTGGATTTCACGGGGAGGACAAAACTCGTCCTTCATGAGCTTCTTGAGCTCAGTCCAGCTCAACACATAAGCGGCGTCGTCTCCACGTGCGTTGCGTTTGGCAGTCCACCAATCGTGTGCCCTCGATTGAAAAACGCCGGTGGCGTTAGTGGTGCGTAGATGCTTAGGGCATCCACTTTGTCGGAAGGTGACCTTAATGGAGTCAAACCATTGGAGCATCTTTGTCGCCCTATCTTCGCCCGTAATCGACATCGGGCTGCAAGAGCTAAACTGTTTAAAGGTGAAAGTTGACTTAGGTGGGTCGACTTTGGAGTCAACCGAGGTATGAGGAGATTCGACGTTGTTGGGGGTTTGGATTTTGTTGACGATGTCGTGGATAACCTTGGCCATTCTCTTGGCCATGAACTTTATCATGTCTTTCTTGGACATCGAATCAGCGTTAGGCTTGGTGCTTAATTTGGAGCTCTTTCTTGAGTTCGAGAGGCAGTTGGAAGACATCTAAAAGTTCGAAATAGGGGAAAAGGATGAGACTTGATCATAATGTGTTTAGAAAATCATATTTGTTTGCATGAATGAGCATAAAGTAATTCACATAACACGTAAGTTTCACACAGTTTGCACAACTATAACACGTATTCATTTTTGTATAACCACAAATAAAGACAAAAGGATTATAAATTTAGTTTGTTCTCGAGTATTTATTGTTTTAGATTGCGCGTAATGTGCGATTAGTGCTTCGGTTTTGAAACGAACGACGTATCAAATATAAAACACATTAAAATGGATATCACATAAAAGAGATTCAACGTAAAACTTGGAGTGTCTCGGAACGAAACTAAGACTATTACAAAGTGATCGAAAGTTCTTTCGAGTTAGGGAAACAAGCTTTGGCCTAATATGTAGAATACTCTCACCGAGGAGCGGTTAACGACGTTTACCTTTCCGGTTACTACATGTCCCTAGTCGATCGAAAAGTCGAGACTTTCATGGGATTGAAAATCGAGGAGTGGGACTAGTTGTCATGATGCGGGTTTCACCCATAACTTGGCAACACCGTACCCTAAGTGTGGTTAGTACTCACCGAACGAGTCAAGTAAGTAAATCCCGACTCTTTGGTAAGGGTCCGCTAGAGTATGAATGGGAAATTTTTCATTAAGATGTGGATTTCACTCCTAACTTGACGGCGTACGTGAAAATCGAATACGCGGATTGAGGGACTTCGCCAAAAGTTGTGGGTTTTCACGCCTACTTTTGGTGAAAATCGTCTCGTTTTTTAGATGCGAGTGTCTTCACATCTTCATGTGTGTATTGTATTTGGCTTAGGAAAGACACGTATAATTTGAGACAAAAGAAATAGATAAGAAGTAAATAGGAAGAATTTAAACATTTTTAGTATGAAATCAAGAATGGTCAAGTTTGGTACCTAAAATATAGTCTAGGTCAAATCAAGGCAATTTTTCCTATTTCTCTATAGTTATGACTCTGATACGTCTGATACCAATCTGTCACACACCAACTGATGACGGAAACATCATAGTGAGACGAAATCAATAGTCTGTTTCCTATGGCCTATGGGATGATCAAACTTTGAAGCAAAATCAAGAAAAAAAATGGAAAAAGTTAATTGAGACAAAAGATCGATCAGTTGGTGTGCACAAAAGATTTGAACAAATTCAGTTAGAACTTAGAAACAGATAACATAAATGGAATCTAGAGGACAAAACGACATTTGGGGAAAGATTTGACAAGTGCAAGATTCATCGCAAGTGATAAGTTATCTTTTTTTTTTCTGAACGACAAATTTGGATCACTGACGGACCACTGGAGTATTATCGTGCCACCTGCAGAAACACCCGATCATGTCCCTCTCCACTAGCCATAATGTCTATACACCAATTCATGAGGAAACCCAATAAATATGGGAAAAACCCCTCTTGTGGGAATCGAACCCAGGACCAATTTGTCACAAAGTTTTATCCCACTCCTAAAATGCAACTAGGCTATAAAGCCATGAGCAAGTGATAAGTTATCTGATTTGGGAAACTTTTTTGAAAATCTTCGTGCCCGAGGCATTACTTCTATATCAGGTAATTGTGTTGAATGTTCTGGCAAAGTTGAGTCTGTCACTCATGCTTTTCTAGAGTGCCAGTTTGCTATGGAGGTATGGAGGTTGATCACTCTTTGGTCGAGGTGGGATTTCACGGGATATGCGAACCTGGATGACATGTACAATCAGATAGTGTGGGATGCTGATGGAAAGTATAAATGTGCTCTGCTGTGCATTATGTATACGACTCTTTGGATGATATGGTTGGAAAGGAACGGCTCGGTTTTTAGAGGCTGCAAGAAATCGGCTATCAGAGCTCGAGAAGATATCATCTCTTCCCTATTCAACTGGATTAATCTCAGGTTGAAGCTTGGGCTTATTAGCTAGAATGTTTGGATAGCGGATCCCCTTTGTAGTTTTTAGTTCTGTTGTCTTTTGCTTTTTTCTTTTCTGTCTTTGTATCCAGCTGTTCGCTGGTATTCTTCCTTCTTCTTTAATGCAATGCCGTTCCAAAAAAAAAAATGTCAAATTAATGGGTTTTTTTAATGAAAACATAAGTTGATTTTGGGGAAAGTGGAATAGAAAATGCAAGTTGCAAGAGGTTTGCAGAAGGAAGACGAAAGTTTAGATACTCCTTATAAGAACCTTCTCTTCATCTAAATATTTTTTTAATGAATTTTGTTTAAATTAATTTTTAATGATTTTTAATGAATTTTGTTTAAATTATTGAATAAAAACAAATTATAGGGCTTTATGTGCGTCAAATGATGAAGATGTGACATTTTTTTAAGTTTTGGAACCTTAGTAAATACACTCAAAATTATAAACCTATAGTATAAAAGTGATGGTTAGTAAATACACTCCACAAAATTATAAATTAGTATAAAAGTGATGGTTAGTATATACACTCCACAAAAGAGTTAAATGTCTGGTTGGTCACTGAGGTTTGCGAAAATTACAGATTTGGTTCCAAGGATCCGCTAATTACACACTTGGTCCCGATGATTGTAATTTTTAAACTCGGGTGATCCTTAACACTAACCATGTTAAATTTTTATGAAATGACTAAATTGTCCCTAACAATTATAAAAAAAACACCTGCACCTTCAACCCACCATCACCACCACCTCATCCACCTCCTCCTTCAACCCAGCACCTCATCCACCACACCAATATTCTGGTGGGTTGAAGGTGGTGGTGATGGTGGGATGAAGGTGCATGTTTTTTTTTTTTTTTTTTTTTTTTTTTTTAATTGTTAGACCATGTGTAGTGGTGAAGAAAAATAATGCCCCCACCATGGGGCATTATCCGACACGTGACAGTCCAGTCAGCATGGGGCGTTATTGCAAAAGTGGCGTAGTGGGAATAATGCCTAATAATGCCCCTTCCAATCATTAAAACAAAAACAAAACAAACTAGTTGGTCATTGGCTAGTCAAACTCTCCTCCACTCCCATTGGCCACTTCAATAAACCATTTGACCACTTCCAGCGTTTTAATTAAAACGCCAAGATCCAATTTTTTCAAAAATAACGCCTAATAACGCCGGGTGTAATGGGGGTGGGGGCGTTTTGGGGCGTTTTTTTTCAATTTTTTTAAAAATACCGCCCCACTACGGGTGGTCTTAGGGACAGTCATTTCACAAAGATTTAACTGGAAAATTTAACAAATGTTAGTATTAAGGACCACCCGAGTTTAAAAATTATAAACACTGTGACCAAGTGTGTAATTACTGAACCATTGGGATCAAGTCTGTAATTTTCATAAACCTCAGGCACCAACCAGGCATTTAACTCCTCCACAAAATTATAAACCTATAGAATTAGTATAAAAGTGATGGTTAGTGTTTGTGTTTTCTTATTATTTTCATATTATAAATAAACAACATTTTGTTACTTTATGTTTTATTATGGGAGTCTCTCAAAAAAAAAATTATTTTTCATCTAAAGGTTTTTATCTTTTTTTATTTTAACCTCTTTGATTTTTTAACTTTTAACTCAAAGTTTTTCATGTTTTGCAATTTAACCATAACACTTTTTTATTTTCAACTTTGGTCCCCTATAATTTTCATCTTTTGCAAAGTTTTTCGTTTTACGCTTCGTTCAAAATTTCGCGAGTCAACACGTCGCAACGTGTGTACGTGGTTCAACTTTTTTTTGTCTGTTTTTCCCGTTTGACAGACCCGTCGCAACACGTCTATTATTCTCCTGTTGACAAGTTTTTTTCCAATACGCGGGTCCTAAATCGACATAGTTTTTTATTTTTACGTTTTGGTCTAATTTCTTCGTATTAACACGTTGCAATGGGTGTGTGTGATTCAGCGATTTTACGTCTGTTTTTTGTTCAGTGTTATTTTTTCTTGTTTTATTTATTAAACGAGCTCTTCTGTTGTTGGTGGTGTGTCATTGGGGTTACTTGGCAGGATTTTATAACATTTTTAACCTGTTAATTTTTTTACTAAAAATAATTTGTTTTGAGTTTACCCCTATACCTCCTTTACTTAAAAAAAAAAACTATTTTTACGTGCATATTTTTATTTATGTGTGGGTATGAATTCGATTTGCTCTATTTGTCGTAAACCTTTTTTTTTCTGGAAACGAGTCACATCAAATATAATACGTTTTTGTTTTTAAAAAAAATTACGTGCTTACTTTTATGTACGTTTTAGTATAAATTCGAGTTAGTGTATGTTTCAACGTAAACTTTTTTGGGAAATGAGTGAGGTGAAATATAATATGTTTTCATGCTTATGTTTCATTATTTTTGTTTCGAACCGAGTGGAGTCAAATTGTGGTTTCTTTTTTTTTTCTTTTTTTTTTTCAAAAGTTCTAACTAAACTCTTTTGATTATATGTGTCAGCTTTTTAGTTATACCTGTTACGTTTTCTATGATATGTCTAAGTACACATTTTTATATGGTTAACACATCACATAACGTCTGGACTAATCCATTTGATGTTTGCGATGTACCCGCATCGCAATGCACGCGACGCTTATTGCTAGTTATTATTATTTTAGTAAATTGCAAGTTTTTTCTTTTATTTATATATTAATTGGTGTTGTTTCCCTTAAAAATTTATTGGATTTGTATTTTATGTCGATACGTAATATTGGACTAACCTAGTTATTTTTCTTTTTCTTGTAAAATCAGATCATGTGGACCTCATGGTAGGGTATTACTGTCTTTTCTCATGCATATTCAACTCTCACTTAGTGCAAAGTGAGGCACTGGTGGGCAATGATAGAAGACCCAGGAAAACCTGGGTTGAAACCTTGAGCCAAAAGGTTTACCGGTAATTTCACTGTCGTGCCTACGGGCGGGTGGGTTACCAGGTTTTCCCCGGAATTGGTGGTGGACTCGGGTTACTCTCGGAGTACTCTGTTCGTCCAAGGGTGCCCCGAGAGTGCTCAAGATTAATTCTATTGGCCGTTCAAAAAAAAACACACACATACACATCTCCACCCACCACCACCCCATCACCCGTTGCCACTCCTGTCGCAAGACCACCACCGGCCAGCCTTCCTCCCGTCGCAACCCCACCACCGGCCACCCCTTTTCTCGTTCAAACACCATCGCTGACCACCCCTGTTGGATCGTTGTACGACCTGACTGAGTCGATCAGAAGAGTCGTTTATCCGAATCAGAGGCGGAATCAAAGAAACGGACACTCGATGTAATTATAAAGTCTCTTATATTGATATGATACTGATTTACACCTTAGAGACGATTCGGCAGAGCTTCGCTACTCAGATCCGAAACTTTCTGAAAACTTACAAATGATTTAGCTTGAATGGTATATATAGTGGTGATGATTTAGCTTGAAATGACACATGTCATTTTCAAGGGAAATCATGATTTAGCTTGAAATTGTCAAGTGACATTTTCAAGGGAAATCACCACTTTCAAGCTAAATTACATTAAATATACTATTACATGATACAAGACGAAGTCAATAAACGTAATGCACTAACAGACTCCCCCTCGGATATTGACGAAGTCTTCAGTGACTATTCTCTGTTATGACACCTTCTTCAGTCTTGATCATTCTGCATCCTCACTCAGATTGTAACATTGTAAGCATCCATCACTTCTCTTTTCTATCATCAACAACTTTATCATCAGCAGGCTCCCCCTTTCGTCAAACTTCCGTGCTTTTAGGGATCGACACCTCTCTTTTCAGCTACAAGCTCCTCCTAACTTTTAGCTTGTCTTCAGACTCACTCTTAGACTCTGCTCTCGGGATCGTAGTCTGGACTTTTCCTGCAATCACTCATACAACTATAAGTAACAACATTTTAATCTTTCAGATATCGTAATCTGACAATTCAAACCTTCTAAACCACTTCTCATGAATTTGGCAGTTTCATCGAATCGAATCGGAAACTAGCTCTATAACAATATAAGCATCCAACTCCCCCACAGTTAATCATCCAAGTCCAACTTAATGACCTTGGAGATATCACAAACTGTTTTTGAAATTTTTGATTTTAAAATTTCAAGTTTCAAATTAATGAACTTGTTTTATTTTCAGAAATACGATCAGCTTACTTAGATTTTGAAACTCAGCACTCAGACATCGATTGTCGAAAATAAAGCAGAATCAAAATCTTTTTGTATTTTCTGAAAATATAAAGCAGTAAAGAAATATGTACAAACATATTTACAGACAATATTTTTGTTTGAGTATGCGTCAGATGATCATATCAGTTTTTGACAAGTCACAAGTACCGTTGAGCTTAGTTACACAGAAAGAATTAAACAATTCACTTAGATTATCGATATACTGATCCACTTAAATTTTCACACAAATTTCAACTGATTCAGGATACGAATTAGGTATTTTAGGAACTTAAACTCATTCATGTGTCCCACCTCTTGAATATACTCCCGTATCCAGAATCCCAATAATCAGTCTTACAGGTGAGTATACTACAATGATATCTGTACATAAATTAGGTATGCGAGGGCCGAGGGATCTCAGGTCGATACTTCCGTATACGCAGAGAGATATCAGCTTCGACTTTTCGGAATGTCCCCTTTAGAGGATCTTTTAGCTACAACAGCAGCGACTATCAATTTTATTGTTTCATCGGCATGCTGAGGGTTTATGCTATGTTTCAAGCATTTGCAGAAAGTATTATTCAAGGACTAGGTCAGAACTACCGTTCAGCAGAAGTCCCTGAATAATACCCCAGACATCATTGAGTATAAAGACCTAGTATATCAGAATACAAGACCTTTCAAACGAGATTTCAGGGGTTACCTATATATCCAAGTAGTGTTCCCCACGAAATAAGTAAGTTTGAATTTAGGTTTATATCCCGAAAAAGTTTACTAAATGTATCAAAACCTACCGACACATCCACGGTGAGATCGTTTAACACATTTAAACTTTCCAATTCTTTAGCGTACTGCAACTGTCTACTGATGTACTATCATTTCCTCTTTTTACGCAAAAACTCAATTTTTTAATTTTATCATGTTTTTGACTTTTTCAAAATTTCAAATGTTTTTGGATTTTCTAACAATAATTTTTCTCCCCCTAAAATGCAAAACCATTTAAAGAAAATTTGACAACACAATACTGATAGCTTTGTCTCGCCATCCGTTTTCTGCTAAAAGTGTACTGATTTGCAGAAAATCTAACATACACATTGATATTTTACAGTTTGAAAACCGTTTTTCAATCTGATGAAAGTAATCATGTTTGTTCAGCCGTGAGGGTTTCGGCGTAATCAATCAACACTCCCCCTTACAACAAACTATTTTCCCATAATGATTTCAAAACACTTAAGTTTGTTTTAATCAGAATGGTTTTTCCGGAAAAATTAGTTTGTTTACCCATCTCTTATGAGTTCGGGGTCATCACATCACCTTGTTCTCTTTTAACCATTTTGAAAATTTAACATTATTAGGATTCTATCAACACAAACACTTGTAGGAAATCAAGTACAACTTAATGTCCCTGATTTACCACATGTAAGACGAAATATCACAGTTACCATCCTGTGAGTTTCTCAAGAATGATGCCGATACCTGCTTCACACTTACCAACCTGGAAGCTCCGGCAAGTCAGGAATTCAACCAACAGATTTTGACACCCAAGCCTGACCAGCCTTAGGTGCATTTTGAGCTTTTCTCTTTTCTTCATAAAATTCTTTCACTCCTTTTTCCTTTCCATCAGCCATCTTACTAAAAATATGTTCAACATTGCTATTAAACATTTTTCTAGTTTCAACACCTTTTGATTTTAGGTTTGCGGCTTGTAATGGTGGAAAATTCTCATCATTCATTAACGGAACTGTCTCATCCCTTTTTACCTCAACTTGTGGCTCATTTGATTTTGTGGAATCAGATTCATTGCCCGATCTTGGCTTGTCTGACTTGGATGAGCCAGATTCATCGCCAATAACTTTCTTCTTTTTCTTGTTTTCTGTCCTCAGATTTGTATCTGAAAAATTCGATTTTCTTGACTTTGCCGTCGAGTGAATCGATTCATCAGAACTTTTATTCGAACCAACCGGTGAACCCGAAGACAAAATCTTCTCCAAATACTCTCTCGCCTTCTTCCTCTTCTTCCTCAATCTGTCTCTCTGCCCCTGTGAAAGCTTTACTTTCTTATCTTCCACTTTATGTTCTTTGGGCTTGACAATGACTGGTTTCTTTACCGTTCTCTGAGATTCAACCCTCGATCTTCCCATCGATCTCCTTGGGCAATCTCTGGCAATATGTCCTCTGATATGGCAATTATAGCATCTTCTTGTTTCATAATTCCAATTCTGGCAGTTAACAGCAATGTGTCCTCTAACACCACAGGTATAGCACACTCTGTTATCGTACCATCCTCTTCTATCATTCCAAACCTTCAGATCATAACATTGTTTGGCTTTGTGGTAATCATTTCTCCTTTCATAAGCATGATTTGTCCTTTGAGCACTGTGGTCAAACCTGCACCACTTATTACCATCATTTTGTGAATTTTCATTTACAAATTTTTGTGATTTTTTATAATGATTTGATGACTGAACTGATGAGCTTTTATTTTCATTTTTAAAATTTTTCGAATTTTTAACTTTTTGTTTCTGTTCTACACTCTTCTTAACAGGTTTTTGTTTAGAACATTCACCTGTTTCAGTAGATTGCAAAACAGTATTTTAAAATTTTTCTTGTAAATCTAAAAATATTTTTCTTTTCTTTTCTTTTTCTATTTCATCATCAGCTTTGTCACCACAATCTTCAATTTTGACTTTGTCAAAATTTGTGACTTTGTCACTTATTGGAACAGAATTGATCGGTTTTGGACAAACATGTGATGTAGAATTCACAAAACCTTTCAATTTATTCTCAAGCTCGGTAATTTTATTTTGAGCAATTTCAGCTTCATTTTCAAGCCGAATGATTTTCTGAAGATGAGAATTTATTTCAATTTGTTTTTCAAGATTATTGTTAAGAATAACAGATTTTTCATCTTCTAAAACCTTTTCTTTTTCTTTAAAATTTTTATTTTCTGATGACAAACTCTCAACATTCTCCAAAAGTTTGTCGTTTTCAGATCTCAATTTCTCGCAGTTCAAGCGCAACTCCAGAATCTGTTCATCATCAGCTTTCTTCCCATCTTTCAAAGCTTTGTTTTCCAATGTCAAATTCTCCGCATCACTCAAAAATTTGGCATTGTCTGCTCCAAGTTTATCACATTTTGAGCATTTTTCATCCATCTTTTCAACATCAGCTTCTTTCTTTGTTTCCATCCTAAATGTTCCTGCACAAAAAATTTTAACAAAATCAAGAGGGTTTGCATATTCATCAATAAAACAACCTCTCTTAATATCATATTTCATGACATTTTTTGCAGCAAGACATACAGAAAATCTTTTTCTCATTTCGATGATCACTTCCAAATTTATCTTTTCTAAATCCTTTTTCATCTCATACATCAACTCTTCTTTTCTTTTTTCTTTATCAAACTTATGTAATCGAAGCTTATTTAAGAATTCTCTAAATGAAAACTTTGAGAAATTTGCATTTCTTTTTAGTTCATTCAAAAATTCATCCCATTCTAGAGGTAATGCATCAGCAAATTTTGGAATTTTTTCAGCATTTGAAAACTTTATCTCATATTTATCTATCTTATCAATCAATTCATCAAAACGTCTGTCCAAATGTTCCAAAGATTCATGTTTTATGCACAAGAAATTTTCGAATCTTTTAATCCAAACATCCTTCTTATTCTTATTATCAATCCAAGATCCAGAAATCCAATCATTTAAATCTTTAAGATTCTCGTTTTCCTGTTCATCAAACACTTTAGCCATGATTTGAAATTCTTGAATAACCTGACACAAACAAACAAACAGAATCAGTTTAAACACTTTATCAAGTAATCTGAAACAGACTAACACTCGGTTGACATGAAATAATCTCGATACGAAATTCCACTTTTCAAGCGAAATAGGACTCTCAAGCGAAATCACTAGTTGATCAGTTGAAGCGAAAACACTAGTTGATTAGTTGAAGCGAAATCAACTGTTATAACTTCAAGCGAAATCCCAAGATGATGATTTGAAGCGAAATCAAACAATATACTGTTTCAAGCGAAATCTGATCTATGCTTTTTCAAGCGAAATCTGATAAAACAAGTCCAACAATTCAAGCGAAATCCAACTAAACTATTTCGCTTGAACTTTTTCAAGCTAAATCACTATTTCAAGCGAAATCCTCAATTTCGCTTCAAAATACCAATACTTCAAGCAGCTCGTTCAAGCGAAACCTTGTTTTTGATCCATTTCAGTCATTTTTAATGCGAATTTCGGTCTCAAACTTTCAAGGCTTTGTTAAACTACTGTTTTACATGTTCGGTGAAAAGTTCAATCCATTTTGACCATGGAATCTTGTTTAGTTTGAAAAAGAAGGTGTAGAAGTCAGAATACAATTGCAATCGAGCTAAACTCTTCCTCCTGTGCTCTGATACCACTTGTTGGATCGCTGTACGACCTGACTGAGTCGATCAGAAGAGTCGTTTATCCGAATCAGAGGCGGAATCAAAGAAACGGACACTCGATGTAATTATAAAGTCTCTTATATTGATATGATACTGATTTACACCTTAGAGACGATTCGGCAGAGCTTCGCTACTCAAATCCGAAACTTTCTGAAAACTTACAAATGATTTAGCTTGAATGGTATATATAGTGGTGATGATTTAGCTTGAAATGACACATGTCATTTTCAAGGGAAATCATGATTTAGCTTGAAATTGTCAAGTGACATTTTCAAGGGAAATCACCACTTTCAAGCTAAATTACATTAAACATACTATTACATGATACAAGACGAAGTCAATAAACGTAATGCACTAACAACCCCCCATCATGTCGCGTCACCACCTGTTCTAATCTCGATGGGGTTGTCGGCTCCCGTAGTGACTCCAACTGCAACACCATCATTGTTAACTTTAAACCCATCAGTGCTCCTGGTCTTTCTCCGGCAACGGCGCTGTCGGCTACCGACATGGTAAGTATAACCCACTTTCTATATATGATCTATATACTACTTCAACTTAATTGCCACCAGATACGAGTGTTCACGAAAAGTCACAATGGTAGGTTGAAATATTCAGATTAGGAAGGTGGTGGTGGTCGAGAAATTTATACATTTGTGGTGGTGGTGGTGTTCTCGTGGTGGTTGTGAATGGTAATGGTTGTGGCATGTGTTGTGTGTGCGCGAGCATATTTTTTGGATAGGGATGTTGATCAGATCTGTTTAGACATAATGGAAAACATGAAAACATACCTTTGATTGCATCAGCACAGGCCAGCAGAGAATCCAGATGGAGACGCAGCAACAGTGTTTGACATGATTATCAGCTTGGTCTGGTTCCTCCTTAGGGTGCAATCTAATGATGGTGGTAAGGGAAACCGAATAAGGGAGTTCGGTTATGGAGATGGAGGCGAGATTGATGTTATGTGTTATTAGGGTTTGTGTAATTGTCTAACCCTTTAACCTCCACATTATTCTCCTTATATATGCACCCAGGAGGAAACCCTAATTAGTTAATAAGGGTAATTAGACCCATCAACAACTAATTATTTAATAGGTTGTTATATATTTTGATCCATATAATGTAAATGATTATAATGGCTACTAGATTAAATATTATACCATAATATATTTAATCTTACATTCTCCCACTTAGCCGAGTAATCATTTACTATGAGTATTAGATAAGCCTGATCAGGAGTTAATACTCATTTTAGCCTTAAACAAGTACTATAGCAGAGAAATACAGCCGTTGAATCATTATGCGACTCAGGACCCCCATTAATCATACTATAGCCTTAATTTAAAACCTAATCGTTATGATCAAAATACGCATAAGCCCTTTGTTTGATTTGTAACTTTATTTGTCTATATGTCATTATGTCGACTTGACATATTCTTAGAGACATACAAAATCAAACTGATGAGGAAAAATTAACTAATACTTAGTCATTCATAGTACGATATGCAATTGCGCATGGCCATTAATTAATACCCGTCTATGAGCTCTCTTAATAAGACTTATGGGTAATAGCCCTTCAGTTATAGGATCCTTAAACATATCATGAATGTATTCGATACAAAACTTAGTTTCCTCAATTCGTTCATAAACGAATAATTAATTGCGTATCGAAATTTAATGCAGCACCTCTCGAACTGTTACTGTTCAAGGAGTCATGGTAGCTGACTTTATCACACTAAGTCTTCAAAACATTAATTATATGGAGTTAATAAACTTATGAGTCCACTGATAAATTTCCAACAACATTTAGTGACGATATTATGTCGTTATAACTTAGGTTGTTATTATCAGTTCATTATGACTCCTCCATGAGATAGGTTTTGTCTGCTGACATAAGGATATACCCAAAATTACATTTTGTCATCTTTGAATATCACAAAGTAAGAGTAATAAACCGGTTTTAATTCTCACTTCTTCTTTAAATTGTAGTCTCTCGTTTCTTTTAAAGATATTGTAATACTCCATTAGATGCTTCACATTAATCTAGACATATCTAGTGTGTTGCAATGTGAGTAATATCTAAACGAGTATAGACTTAAACTTACATAAGGCTTCCAATTAATGAAGCGTAAATAAATAATCTCATTTATCCTATTACCCCTAAAGGAGAGCAGTATTGTTTGTTACATATGTAAGGACCCATTTAATGTTAAACTTATGGAACGGAACTAATGTCCCATTGGGTATATCTCAGTATGTTATGATATCTATCACTTAAGAGATATCTCTGAGATCTATTTTATCAAAGTTTGTGTTAACAATGCTTTGACTTATGTAACATATACCTGTCAAAAGAATATCATCTATATAGACAAGTTTATTTTAGTTGCTCCCACTCATTTTGAGGTAGGTACATTAATCCACTTGGTTCTTGATGAAAAATAATTACGTTAAGATTTCATCATATTATGATGTTTGCATTAACCCATACATGGATTTTATTGACTTACAAACAAAGTGTTCTTTAACCTTCAGTTTAGAACTTTCAGGTTGTTTTATGAACATGTAAATATGTCACCCATTTATTAAGGAAAATTGTTTTTAATGTTCATCTAATGTAGCCTTAAACTATTATAAGCTACTAGAACAGTGATGATCCTCAAAGAAATCTTTGATAATTTATCTCTTCCTAAGTATAACCTTTGACAATCAATCATGTTTCTTAGTGTCTTAACGTTTGTATCAGGATTTGGTTTAATTATGAACACTCTTAGGTAATTCAGTCAAATCCCAAACGTTATATGAACACAAAAAAAACAGTTTTACTAGAAAACAGTTTTATTCCATTTAGAAGATTGATTGACACTAATGGCTTAATTTGAAGAGATATGATCAGTAAACATTTCCAAAATCCATTTCAACTTCAGTTAGGGAGGTTATGTAATCATCGAAGTTAGTAGGCTTTTAAACCTAGATGACCTCCTGAGTTGATTATTGGGTTCATTAGAAGTTTCAGTTTTATGGATTAGCTCTTGGTTAGATTGCTATCATTTTCCTTCTAAGTTTGAAAGAGTTGGTGCAGTATGGTGTACAAGAGGTGTAATCGGAGTTAAATTCGGAGTGAAATTTAATGACACTCTTCCCCCCGCCTCTTGTATTCCTTGTAAGTCATGATAAGGACTGTAACTGCTCCCACTGACCTTAGAAAACTTTAGGAACTCAGCATGCTTAGGGTCAATGTTTAATGACCAACAAATTCTAATAGAGAAACAAGTTAATGACGTTAGTCGTTGTGATTTCTCTTGTTGAGGATTATGTTAGTTTAGGTAAGAAATCTAAGTGTGCCCACAATTAAGCAACAATGAAACTTTTTGTAAGTGTAGCTTTATATTTTAAGGAGACAAGTTATGATAGAACAGTGTCGTGATGGAGCGGTGTCTTGTACAAGAGGTGCAAATTTAGGTAATGTAAAATTTTCACTCCCCCACCTCTTGCAACTATTGCAAGTTATTATTAAGACACTTAATGCTCCCACTGATCTTTAATATCTCTAGAAATGCTGCAAGAGAAGTTTCAATGAGGTACGTAACGTGGGAACCTATCATATAAACGTCAGACTTTATTTGATTTCTTTAATGTCCAGATATCATAAGAAACTTTAGGGACATATTTAATAGAAATCTTATAAAATATGTATATGAATAGATTTCTTCTAAGACCGTGGGCCATATGCGACAAAATTTAGATACAAGTTGATAGTCTTTCAAATGATAAATAAATTATGTTTGAATATTCCATTTGAAATAAGTTCCACGAATGTCAATGAATGACTTATGATGGACCCATACTTATTCCTTAAGCCAAGTAATATTTAGGGCTATAACGTCATGATTTAAAATCACTTAGAATGAGATTAGATAAAAAATCATCCTCATTAACCATGTCATGATTTCTCATGAATTTCGGTTATAATGGATGAAATTTATAAGTCTCATTTTTCCTTTTGTCAAATTCTCATTTGCATGATGACAAAAGTTGTGAAAGTGTAAGGTATCATCTAGTTTTATCTTAGTAATGTTTCAATCCAGATATTTAGAACAAATAAAATGAGAGTTTAAGGTAAGTATGACTTTATGTTGACTATGCAAACCTCACAATCTTCATAACATTGCTTAATTATGATACTATATTCTGATTAATCTTCGGAATATATAAGGTATCGAAAAGCGTTGTCAGAAGACTGCTTATTATGGTTCTTATAGTCTTAACATTTAATTTTGTCACTAACTCTCATGTTAGTTATTTGTTGACTTCTGGTAAGGAAACGTATGGAACTAGAGTCAACTAATCATGTGTTAATTGGAATATTAAAAATTATCAGACTTAAATATCATTAGTAAGTGACTATCTAATTAATTTATCCAACTGTTCTTTAGAATAATGGATAGTCTCGTTGCTTATGCCTAGTCTAATGACATAATTATGCATTGAGATTTTCCCTTTAAGAACCTTAAAGTTGGAATTAGCACTTGTAATTTGTCTATGGACCTTAGAACAATCCTCTTTTAAACTATTAGTGGTTGTAAGGTGAATAACATCTTATTTTCCAGTTTCAAACATTTATTTCTATGTATATATATTGCTTATCAACACACTCAGAGCCGGCCCTGAAGGAGGGCGGGGAGGACAACCGAACAGGGCCCGTGATTTCGTAGGGCCCGTAATTTAAAAAAAAAATCCGATATTATATATGTAAAAAAAAAATTTTAATAGGGTATAACCAAAAAAGTATTAACATATGCCCACTTAAAAAAATCATATTGTTTAAACTATTTAGCCCATTAGGTTAGTGAGCCCAATACCCAAATATTTTCTAAAAACTAATTAAAAAAAAGAAGTCTGGTCGTGGGCTGCAATCAAGAACAGAAACGTCGAAGACTCGAAGGAACTGAGGGAGGAAGAACAGAAACGTCGCAGCCAGTTGCACAGCCGATCAATCGATCATCATTCATCATCACACAGCCAGCAGCCTTCGATTTCAGTCACAGCAGCCAGCAGGTCAGCCTTTGATTTCAGTATTTCACAGCACTTCAGTTCATTTATGTGGTATTGTTGTGACAGCAGGATTGATTTTCGTCTTTTTTATTTCAATTATATATGTCGAATTCATTTATGTTGTTGTCGTCTTGTCGAACATTATTCAATTAACTTATGATTTATGTCGATTTCGGATTTCAGTTCATTTATGTTGTTGTCGTCTTGTCGAACATTATTTAGGCGTTAATGGCTCCTAAACAACCATCCGGATGGCAAAAACGTCAAAAGAGGAAACGACAAGATGAATTGGTGAAGTCACAAAAGGGTGCTATGCAAAAGTTTTTGACGGTATGTCATTCATTCGAATACTGTATTTTGTATTTTGTTAATTGCATTGTTTATCGAATGCTATATTTTTGTCAACGGTTCAAAGTTGTATGAAAAAACTAGTTTAAATTTTTTATTTAGTTAAGACCTAAGGGCACGTTTTTCGAACTCGAACAGGGTACATGAATTCTCAGGGCCGGCCCTAAACACACTCATTATACTTTGGTACTTTTGAGTGTTATAGTTGATTTATAAGGCATCAAATTGTACAAGTGAAAATCTTAGTATGTAATGTACTGGAAAAAATGTACTTATTTCCATGCGTAAGCCCTTAACTTTATGGGTCATGGTATTGTACATTATTATTTATTCACATATACCACTTAGCTTTATAGTTTAGAATTTTAAATGAAGGCATGCATCTTAGGAGTTCTAGTGACTATTCCACAATTATAGATTAGTCTTAGGAAAGACTTAATCTGGAATAACCTTTTAGTGATAGCACTTATTCTTGATTATCATAAGAGACATCATGTTCGATTTATCCTAATCATCATGCTCTATTTTCTTCCGTAGTGCTTTATCAGAAGAGAGCAATAGGATTATCGTGTCTTAAGAGATAATCAAGGATTTAATTTAAGAGCTAATTCTTATAGAAACTTTAAGCAAAACATATTAGATTTAGGAATTAGAGTGGATGAGATATAGACTTATAGAAGAAAATTATAGTGAGTAAAATTATGGGTACTAAGAATAAGGCAGACGAAATGATCATAAAAATTAATTAAGGATCATTAATATAAGGATCATTGTGTGAAGAGGTTGTGATATGTCTATTACTAACATCAAAATAATAGACTTATTTAAAGTTCTACTTATACGAAAACAAACCAGCTTTGGCCAGAAGTGTAATCATTTAAGCATGTGTGCAAAGTGGTTGTAACAAATCAGCTTTGGCCAGAAATTGAGACAATCACTTTAGTTATGCACTTGTTAAGTATGCCATCTATGAAGGAATTAAATTAGCTTTGGCCAGATATTAAGACATTCATGTTTATGATGTACACTTAATATAGCTTTCGTAATACTTGGATGATAAGTAGATGCATCAAATCAGCTTTGGCCAGAAATGATACATCAGAAGCTCATTCAAGTAAAGCCATTTTGGTTTTGTAAAACATTATTTGATCCTTATTAATTAACTAACTAATTACAAAAACCAATTATTTAGTAGCAAACCACCTGTTAGCGCGGTTCGGGGCGGAGCCCCGAGCTAAATCTTAGTTCACATTAAACAGCCTAAAATAATGAGGTTTCGAGTCAGGTCTCGAGTCAGTTATGAGGTCTCGAGTGAGTTATGAGGTCTCAAGTGAGATCTCGAGTCAAGTCTCGACTCAACTTATAACATTATGAGGTCTCGACTCATTAATGGTCTCGAGTCGCAACCTCAGTGTCTCGAGTCGTAATCATGGTCTCGACTGCTGTGAATTATGAGATCTCGACTCCTTATGAGGTCTCGAGTTGTGACCTTTATGGTCTCGAGTCGCAACCTTATGATCTCGAGTTATGACCTTATGGTCTCGAGTCGAGACCTTTGTCTCGAGTTGTACAGATTTAAGCCCTTAGTCGAAACCTCAGTGGTCTCGAGTCGAGACCTTATGATCTTGAGTCGAAATCGTTGTCTCGTGTTATAAACATTTGAGAACACTTATGATTTCGAGTCGAGTTCTTGTGGTCTCGAGTCGAGACCTTTGTCTCGGGTGGTTAAAACTTATCTCGAAACTTCTGTTACAGCTATTAATTTGAAAACATAACCGAAAATTCGAATTGTTAGGGATTTTGAGATATGGTTTCCTGTTTTAGTGATGATCTAATTTTATCATAATATTTCGAAAATTATAACTGTATATCTTTTAACAGTTTTCGAATAAACTTAACAGATTAAATTGGATCAAACAGGGAAATAACACTCAAAAATCCAAATTATATTCCAAAACATAAAGGAATTTCGAATTTTCCTAAGAACACATGATGAACCCTAAAAATAAAAACATGATTCTTGAACCCGAAACCTGAATTTTAAGGCTTTAAACAGATTTTGGTACAATTAAGATTTACCATTATGATTCCGGGTCATTTAAAAAACATTCTTTTCCCAAAAAACATTGATCTCGGCACATATGACCCGAAAACAGCCGTGAGTTTTATTGAGTTTTCAAAACTTCTGTTTTCCAGATTTTAATCCCAGAATAATGGATACGAAAACAGAACTGACTAATCAACATATGCTTTGATACCACATGTTGATCAGTTCTGTTTTAGGCATAATGGAAAACATGAAAACATACATTTGATTGCATCAGCACAGGCCAGCAGAGAATCCAGATGGAGACGCAGCAACAGTGTTTGACATGATTGTCAGCTTGGTCTGGTTCCTCCTTAGGGTGCAATCTAATGATGGTGGTAAGGGAAACCGAATAAGGGAGTTCGGTTATGGAGATGGAGGCGAGATTGATGTTATGTGTTATTAGGGTTTGTGTAATTGTCTAACCCTTTAACCTCCACATTATTCTCCTTATATATGCACCCAGGAGGAAACCCTAATTAGTTAATAAGGGTAATTAGGCCCATCAAAAATTACCAACTAATTATTTAATAGGTTGTTATATTTTCGGTACCGGTTGGTACCGAGCTCATCAAATCCTGTAGCAACGCAGCAATGCAAGTAATTGCACCGTTTAGATTACTTTTCATACACACAGTAAGTAAACTGTATTTCGTTTGAATGAGGTTTTATATACACAACAACTTATTTTGCTTTCTTTTTTGTCTTTTTCTTTAATGAATGAATTGTAGCATGTAAAATTAACTTGGATATTTAGAATATTGATGAGCAAATCGTATCAAATCCTGCAAACGAACCGGTATCGTATCGGTACCAAATTTACTATACCAAATCATTTTCGGTACCAATTTGGTACCCACCTTTTTGCGTTTTCAGAATCGTTACTTTCGGTTCGACACCGGTCTAGCACCATACCTGTATTTATTGATTTTTACCTTCAAATACCATACCGTATTGTACCGAGCATTTTCGGTGCCGGTACCTAATTTCGATGATTTTCCGGATCGGTACTTTCGCTGCCGTTACCGGTACCGAGCTCATCCATATTTTAACGTGTTAGCACCGTAATAACTTAACTGAAAACAACCGAATTTCCAACGTGTAGGACGTGTGGGGTCCTATTATTATATATTAAGTTATTTAAAATCGTTTTTTATGACGGAGTGACTATCCTTACCACATCATTTTTTTTATGTTTTGATATTTGGTATCTGTTTGCCTTTGCTGACACGCCTTTTGTAGTCATTGGGTCCCGCCGCAACGCGCGGGCGGAAAATAACTAGTTTTGTAATAATTTTATATGGGTTTAATTAAAGTAAACGGTAGGAATGCTAGTTAACGTTTTTCTTTAGACTTTAGAGATGGAAAAATATGTCAATTTACAACTATGTATTTATTATAACAATAATAATAATAATAATAATTATTATTATTATTATTATTTTGTGTTTTATATTAAAAATGAAAAGTGTGTAATCAATTTTATATGTGTTTAATTAAAGTAAATAAGGTAGGAATGTTAGTTAACATTTAGAAATGGAAAACGATGTCAATTTAGACTTTAGATATGGAAAACGATGTGAATTTATGTGAAACAATTCTAATAGCAAAAAAAGAATAAGAAGAAAATAATAGAGAGAAGAGATCTAATATTTCAGTCCAATTAATGTGTATATTACAAGAGGTACAAGATACTATATATAATAGAGGAAAACTTGTGGAACAAACCTAATCTATTTTAGTTGTTGATAACCACATTAATAATAAATATATTCATAACACTCCCCATTAGTTATCAACATAATGCGCTTGATTCTACCTCGTTAAACACCTTGCTAGGAAAACACGGTGGGACAAAACCATAGCTAAGGGAAAAAGAGTGCAGTGTGTAATGCGCATTATCCCCCTGATACTTTTAGATCAGGTATGTTGTCTCATTAAAAACCTTACTAAGAAAACCCAATTGGACAAAACTTAGTTAAGGGAAAAAAAGTGCAACTTGAATAAGTCTCCCCCTCATTTTAACGTCTATCAACATAATGCGCTTGATCCCTTAATGTGCAATCCTTTATGTTGAGCAATGTTATATAATTTTCTAATGAGACTTTAGGTGCCTCCTTCCAAAAATATCATATGTCCACGATGGTGTTTTGTTACATTCCTGCATCTACAAGACTAACCAAACTTGTTTTGATGGGTTAGTAAAATATAATCAAATATCGTTTATACCTGAAATATTTCTTTGAACTCATTCTAATGTCTATTCGCTTGACAAAGGTTATATCAAGACAATAAGCTCAAGTGAAATATATTATAACCATACAAAGCTAGCAAAACATATTAGTGCACTTATGCATTTAACGATGGTACTTCTAGAATGAGAATCTCTACTTTGGTAGGAGATGATAATAGGCATTTGTTATAACAAATGACTTAATAACCTTTAACACACTTTAAGGTTCAATTATGTCCATACTAAAAATATCCAAACATCATCTTCTAGATGTACTTGAGGGATTGGTAAAATATAATTACATATATACACGAACTGCAGTTCGAGTAATAATAAGGTCATTAAAAAATTCACTCTCTAAAAGCTCGACAATTTCTCTCGATGATGCCTAAACATCATTACTGTAAATTACGATTATAGTGAACTTTTAAAAGTATAATGTTGATAGAACATAACTAATTTAATCAAACTAATAACCCTCTTTATCCGAATATCTCGAGTTGTACAACACTGATCTCGACTATTTAGTTCATACGTATTTTGTCAACTTCATATAATACGTTCTTAAGGTTTTGACATCATTAATGCTTCTAGTGTAACAACCCGCACCTTCGCGCTTGTTACTCTCATTACTCTCGTTACGCCTAGCACCAAAGATTCGGATCATAATGTAAACTATAACGCTTACAACGCTATTTCACATATTTTCGCACACGCGGTATCATAACGCATACGCTTACAACGCTATCGCGTACACTATTACGCTATTCGCAATCGCTCAACGCAAACTCGAAACGCAGTTACTTATGCTATGACCTAATATATATATTAATAGTTATATATATATATATATATATATATATATATCTAAGTATTAAAACTTGTTGAAACGCGCACTCGCAGGCACGCGTAATTCAACTTATCGCACTAAAACGTGGCATAACACGATATTACTTATCTCGCTAAAATGCTTAAAGTACTTACAATAATTAACGCAACATAACGCTTAACAAACAAACCAAAGTTGGAAAACTAACAAACGCAATCCGGCTGTCTGAATGGACGTCCGATCGAATGGACTTTCGTCCGGATGACCATCCGCTCGGATGACTATCCGATCGGATGGCCATTCGACCGGACAAGCCATCCGAAAGACACCCTCGGACAACTCACCTATAAGTAGGGGGACTTGTGTTTCCATTCCAACACTTTCACCTCTCATCCGTCCTCAGTCGCTCCCAAACGCTCTCAGTCACTCTCAATCGCGATTCAAGGCTACTTGTAAGCATTTTCTTCTCAAACCTTGTACAATCTTCATCCCTAATCACTTCTACATCATCTTCTTCATCAAGATCACACACAAGCACAAACTTTTCTTCGAAATCGGCTGAATTGGACCTCTTGAAGGTGGTTCCCACCTGTTTTGCTTAGGCAAACTGTTGAGGAACACCATTTGATCAAGATTAGTTCTAGATCTGAAAGATTTCACACTTTCAACTCAATCACCACAAGATTTCAGCACTTTATCATCTATTTTCAACTTTTCTTCAACTTTCTATACAAAACCGATGGAATATGGACTCAATCAGACCCTCAACTCGTTCCTTAGTTGAGAGCCAACTTGAAAACAGATTTCCACCCGAGAGATTACCGATTAACGGGTCAAACATGAAATTACGTCAAGTACAGCTCGTCTATCCGAAGGGGGTGGTACCCATCTGACCGGATGAACTGGATTTGGTGTGTTTCTGTGGCTGACGCGTCATCACACCATCTCCGTTAAACTCAAAACTTATTACTTTGAAAATTTTACCAAAAACACCAACTAATCGAATAGCCATCCGCTCGGATGACCATCCGCTAGGATGACCTGGTATCTATATTTCACATTGTTCAAACTATGAAACTTCGAATTTTAACAATTTACAAACAACACGCGCACTCATTCGAATGGCCATCCGTTCGAATGGTCATCCGCTCGGATAACCATCAGTCCGGATGACCATCCGTTCGGATGGGATATACCCATTCGTTCGGATCACCTGTCGAACACTCCGACGTTCTGTTACGCACTGTTCAACGACTTATGCTACTGTTTATATACTCAGGCTAACTCAACGCGCTCCCTTCAATCCAATTCCGCTTGTGTTTACTTGATAAACACACACGGTGAGTATACTTGACCCCTTTTTAACGCTTTAAACACACTTTTGGGGTGTAACATACGTTCGTAACTAAAACACACTTATCAAAACGCAATACACACTCTAAAGTCTAAACTACTATCACATGCGAATAACTCACGTACATATTTACACGTGATGCTTGATACATATGTGCTAGGACTCTTACTCGTGACGTTCCACCTTAACTAGTATGGTACTATAGTTAGACTCTATAACAACCCTCCTAAATTATTTCCGACACCCCTAATACATTTAGAACATCCCTAAATGTCTTAAAATACACCCCGTATACGAAAACCGGTCCCAAATACCTTTATTTTTATAAAAATTAATTAAAAACAAAATTTAATGGGTCCTGGCGGAGCGCGAGAGAGCCCTTAAGGGCCGTCGCGTGTCCTCACGCGTGTTGAACCTATCTCATGACCAGAAAAGGCTACGCCCTAGATCCCCTATGTCGCGAGCCACGAAAGCCCTGCCTTCTTTCATCGCGGGGCGCGACGCCCTGCCTGATCAGCCTATAAATTGAGTCGAGAGGCTCAGTTCACAAATCGTCCAAAATTTTACTTTCTCTCTCAATTTCTGTAGTGTAAACATAATTCCCGGGCATAATACCCCCTAATTAACGAAGCTCTGCCTCGTTATAAGTATTTTAACCCCCGGTTAAGTATTAGATACGCTGTCCGATTGATTTAGGGCTCCATAACGGATGTCGAGGCTCTGCCCGACGTAGTCGTTGGAGTTCTGTCTCGGGGAGAGTATAACTAATGTAAATATTGGGTTATTATACTAGCGCATGTACATTGTTTAATTTATTAGATTATAACCAGGAAACCACAGGAAAAAGTCTAAAGTAGCAATGTGAGTAATCTCCTTTTTGTAAACCTTTTTACAAACTATTTTTACAAAACCTTAAATATTTTACAATGTGATTAGCAGTGATTGAGTCTTTCTAATTTTTCAATTACTGCCGGTATGTTGGGGTTTTGTATACAAAATGTGAAACACGTTACCATTGGACAACGAGATAGCCAATGTGTAATATGACCCACCATTCATGGATTGACAATACTGAATGCGTAATTGTGTAGATATAAACATTGTAATCGCTCTCAATACTGTTAAAGGATAAAATACTTCTTGATTAAATTGGGATTCACTCACCAGTATTTCTCACTGACAAATGTTTTTAAAACGTGTTTCAGGTAACAAAATGTGAAAGCCAAAATAGAAGCCAGCTGGAGAGAATTGAAGGCTTGGAAAATGTGGCTATAAAAGTTACCTAAATAAAGAAAGATGTTTTATTCAATAAAATAAGGTTTATCCCTATAAACATGTTTGTCATAAAAACTTGGGTTTATCCCAATATGTTTATTATAAAAATATGGTGTTTTACTCTGATAAAATATTTCCTAACAACGGTCCTGATGTAAATTCCGCTGCCAAATAATGATAAACACCGATACCACCATCTCTGAGTAGGCCGGGCCGCCTGCCTCCTAAGGCAGGGGTCGGGGGTTGCGACAGAAGGTGGTATCAGAGCTACAGCCACTAATTTCAGCCAAAGAAGTGTTTTGCTGACATTGAAATTATTAATTTTGTTAGGAAATAATCAATGAGACTATGTGCATACGTGTAGATTATTATTTTGTGTTATTTGACAATTTGTTAGTTTATAGTATGAGTGACCAAGGACCTTCGGACGCTTACCGTCAACTGTCCAGTTCACCTAGGGACGAAGAAACCTCTTCTCAGCCAACCCCCTCGGGGTATTCGGCTGATACTGAAGAAGAGATTTTCGTGTTCAAAGCACAATCTGAGGAGCCATTCCCTCCTAAGAAGAGAGGATGGTTCAGCAGAGGAACTCATGAACATAGAAAAAGGATGAGAAAATTGCAACAACAGCGGGCCTTAGCAGCGGCCAATAGAGAAATGAATGTTCAAACCCAGGATATACTCAATAGGAGACTAGCTAATTTTCATATCTTAGCTACTACCGCTGCCGACCCTAATTTGGAACAACTCATAGCACCCCAGCTGTTACCACTATTTCCCACACAACCCATGGAAATTGAGCCAAACCCAGTAGACCAAATTCCAGCACCTACTTTTGACCCAGCTGAGATTCCTAGAGTACCAGCACCTCATCCCCCAGACTATGACCCATGGTTTGACAACCATAAGGATTACCAACAAATTTACCCAATAGAGGAACCTATTCAAAACCCAGTAGCACCTTACCCAAACTTGGATCCTCTAGACCCATATTATGATAATGACCAATATATCAGGGAGATTCTAGAGAACCCATACCCACGAGAAGAACCGATGCTCCAATACCCTGAACCAATACCAGCACCCGCACCACCCATGAGTACTGAAAATGTGCAAGAACTCCGAACCTTTGGTGAGGAAATATTAGAAGGAAGTGAGAGTATGAGACAGATAGGTGAAATGCTCGTCTGGAAGTATGACGAGCGTAACATGCAGTATTGGATGGATCCCCACTAAGTAGTAATAATATATATATATATAATGTGTTTGTATGAAAAAAAATATAGATAATCCTATAGCTACTGATGCCTACTAGTATTGTATTTTAATTTCCAGTTATGGTTTGTACTAGACGCATATATATATATATATATATATATACATATATATAAAATAGAGTAAAGGTCGCAATGATCGACGATTTTGGATCAATATGCTTGTTGTGTGATTGTTTGCATTTAATATTGTTTTGCGATATTAATACTTGGTAAATGTTTATAATCCAGATGGCCGACGCCGCAAATCAGGAAAACCAAAATAATGCTAACCAAATAAATAACAAGGAAATTAGACACATTGTAACCCAAGGAATTAGAGATGCTATGCCAGCAGTCATCCAAAATGTTAGGGAAGCAGAAAATAAAAACAGTAATGGTAGAAGTAAGCGAACACATACTGAACTTAGTCACAGTGTTAACAATGGGCCATTACTTCAATTGTCAATTCCAAAAAGAAGGAGAACCATGTCTTATGGTTGTTCTTATAAAGAATTCTGGTCCCGCAAACAAATAGAATTCTCTGGCAATGAAGGGGCCATTGCAGCTCTACGCTGGATAGAAAAGACCGAGGCAGTCTTAAAAATAAGCAAGTGCGCAGAAGAAGATAAAATCATGTTTGCTTCCAATTTATTTAAGAATGCAGCTTTATAATGGTGGAACACTATCCTCCAATCTAGGGGAAGTGACAGGGTCTATAGTATGGAATGGAACTAGTTTAAGAACATGGTGAAAAGGAAACTCTGTCCTCCTAATGAAAAGGAGCAGATAGCCAATAAATTCTTAAACCTTAGAATGACTGGAGTAGACAGCAAGGGTTACACTACTACATTCTTTGAATATGCTAGAATAGTGCCAACCCTAGCATCACCAGAACCAGTGTTAATCTCCCGTTACATCTGGGGATTAATCGGTGAAATTAGACATGTAGTCAAGGGAGCTAGACCACAAACCATTGAAGAAGCTGTAGAACTTGCAAATATCTTGACTGACGAATTAGTGCATACCCAAGAAGAAAACCAGAGGAAAAACCTAGTCCAGAAACTTACCCAGGAATTTCGCTACGGTAATTCCAACCGTGGAAAAAATATAGGTTCTACTTCTACTCCTTATTGCAAGTATTGCAAAATAAAGCATTATGGGAGATGCTCCATATACTGCAATTTCTGCAAAATATCTGGACACAAGGAAGAAGACTGCAGGAAGAAACCCAACAATAAGATATGCTACAATTGCGGAGAACAAGGCCATATTAAGCCGAATTGTCCAAAATTAGCTCCAGCCACGAAAAACAAGACTACTAAGAATGCTAGAGCATTTGTTCTAACTGCAGAAGAAGCCAAAATGATTCTGGACGTGATCGTCGGTACGTTTTTAGTTGATGATGTTTTTGCTAAAGTATTATTTGAATCTGGTGCGAACCAAAGTTTTATTAATACTTCATTTAGCAAACTTCTCAATCAACCATTAACTAAACTCCAACAAGAATGTCTAGTAGAAACAGCCAATGGAGAATCCATTAAGATTACTGAAATCTTGCAGGGAGCAAGAATAGAATTTTTAAACCAAAAGTTTATTGCAAACCTTTACCCAATGAATCTGGTAGGATTTGATATTGTATTAGGAATGGATTGGTTAATAGCCAATAAAGCCAGTATTTTATGTGATCAAAAGTCAATCCAAGTAAATTCACCAAAAGGTGAAAAGATCACAATTAAAGGAGATAAGCCAACTAGACCCACGAAATTCATCACTGTGATGAAAACTGCAAGTTGTGCAAGAAAAGGGTCACTAGTGTATATGATTTCTATAATCATTCACACTAATGGAAAAGAATTAAAATACATCCCTGTAGTATCCCAATTTTCAGATGTATTTCCAGAAGAACTATCAGGACTACCGCCAGACCGAGAAGTCGAATTCAGAATTCATCTGCTACCCGGAACCGCACCAATTGCTAAAGCACCTTACCGTTTGGCACCCGCATAAATGAAAGAGCTGAAGAAACAGTTAGACAAACTGTTGGAGAAAAGGATTTATATAGCCAAGTTCATCGCCTTGGGGAGCACCAATCTTATTCGTCAAAAAGAAAGACGGGTCGATGCGAATGTGCATTGATTACCGTGAATTGAGCAAAGTCATGATTAAAAATCGGTACCCATTACCAAGAATCGATGATTTGTTTGATCAGCTACAAGGAGCTTGATTCTTTTCAAAAATCGATTTACGCTCAGGATATCATCAATTAAAGGTACAGGAAGAGGACATTCCTAAGACCGCTTTCAGAACGAGGTATGGCCATTATGAATTTACTGTCATGCCATTTGGTTTAACCAATACCCCAGCCACATTTATGGACATGATGAACCGAATATGTAAGCCATATTTGGATAAATTCATAATTGTCTTTATAGATAATATTCTTATTTACTCTAAGAGTAAAGAGGAACATGCAGCACACTTGCATGCACTCCTAGGTTTATTAAGAAAAGAAAAGCTTTATGCTAAATTTTCAAAGTGTGAGTTTTGGTTAGAGGAAGTGCAATTTCTTGGACATTTAGTTAATCATGAAGGAATTCATGTGTATCCCACAAAGATTGAGGCGATTACTAAATGGAAAACCCCTGAATCACCAACAGAAGTTAGAAGTTTCCTAGGATTGGCCGGTTATTATAGAAGATTTATCCGAGATTTTTCTAGAATAGTCATTCCCTTAACGAAACTAACCTGTAAGTCTGTTAAGTTTGAATGGGGACCAAAACAAGAAGAAGCCTTTATAATTCTTAAGCAAAGATTAACCAACGCACCCATATTAGCATTACCGAAAGGAACTGAAGATTTCGTAGTTTATTGTGGCGCTTCTAAGTTAGGTTATGGATGTGTGTTAATGCAACGTCAAAAGGTTATAGCCTATGCCTCTAGACAACTTAAAAATCATGAAGAGAATTATACAACCCATGATTTAGAATTAAGAGCCATAATTTTTGCCCTAAAAATTTGGAGACATTATCTTTACGGTAGTAAGTTTACTGTTTTCACCGATCATAAGAGTTTAAGATATGTTTTCGGGCAAAAGGAATTGAATATGAGACAAAGACGCTGGATGGAAATTCTTAGTGATTACGATTGTAGTATCCAATATCACGCATGAAAAACTAACGTAGTAGCCGATGCTTTAAGTCGAAAATATCACGAAAAGCCAAAAAGAGTACATTCTCTTAAATTAAATCTGCAGATAGATTTAAACGAACAGGTTAGAAAAGCACAGGAATCAGTAATCAAGGATGATACTGAAAAATTGAAAGGAATGATTAAGGAATTAGAACAAGGAATAGATGGAATTTGGAGATTCCATAAGAAAAGAATTTGGATACCTAAACTAGGAAACCTACGTCACCGAATACTAGAAGAAGCCCATAAATCTAAGTATACAATACATCCTGGAAGTGATAAAATGTATCAAGACTTAAGAAAGAATTTATGTTGGATAGGAATGAAAAAGGATATAACAACTTATGTTGCCAAGTGTCTAACTTGTTCACAGGCTAAGGCTGAACATCAGAAACCCTCAGGTTTGTTACAACAATTGGAAATGCCTATATGGAAATGAGAATTGATAACAATGGGTTTTTTTTTACCAAATTACCCAAAATACGAAAAGGTAATGATACAATCTGGGTGTTTGTAGATAGATTAACTAAATCTGCTTATTTCTTACCAATGAAGGAAACTTTCGATATGGAACAACTAGCCAAGTTATATGTAAATGAAATAGTTTCATTACATGGAATTCATTTATCTATTGTTTCTGATAGAGATAGCCGTTTTACTTCTCATTTTTGGACAAGTTTCCAAAAAGCAATGGGAACCAAGCTAAATCTAAGCACCGCTTATCATCCTCAAACGGATGGACAAAGCGAAAGGACAATTCAGACAATGGAAGATATGCTTAGAGCTTGTGTAATTGATTTTGGAGGAAATTGGGACGATCATTTACCATTAATAGAATTCTCTTACAACAACAGCTATCATACCAGTATCAATGATGCACCATTCGAAGCACTTTATGGACGAAAATGCCGAACCCCAGTCTGTTGGGCATAAATTGGAGAAGAGCAACTATCTGGACCAGAGATAGTTCAAGAAACAACAGACAAGATTATTCAAGTCAAGGAAAGACTAAAAGCAGTACGCGACCGACAAAAGAGTTATGCTGATAACATGTGAAAGCCGTTCGAATTTCAGGTAAGAGACAAGGTCTTATTAAAAGTTTCTCCTTGGAAAGGAGTGGTAAGATTCATCAAAAGAGGAAAGCTAAGCCCCAGGTATGTTGGAATACATGATGTATTTCAACTGCCAGAGGAAATGACAGAAATACATGATGTATTTCATGTATGTAATCTCAAAAAGTGTTTAGCTGATGAATCATTGGTAGTACCTCTTAAAGACATAGAGGTAAATGAAAAGCTTAAGTTCGTAGAGAAGCCTCTACAAATTAAAGACATAAAAGTCAAGAATCTTAAACACAAGAGGTTAGTTCTAGTCAAAGTAAAATGGGATTCCAAGATAGGACCAGAGTACACTTGGGAGCTTGAATCAGAAATGCAGAGGAAATATCCACACCTGTTCCAGTAGACCTTAAGGACTAGTTCTAAAACAAGGTGTGGAGGATATAACAATCCTCCTAAAATATTTCCGACACCCTTAATATATTTAGAACATCCCTAAATGTCTTAAAATACACCCCGTATACGAAAACCGGTCCCAAATACCTTTATTTTTATAAAAATTAATTCAAAACAAAATTTAATGGGTCCTGGCGGGGCGCGACAGGGCCCTTGAGGGCCGTCGCGGGGCGCAATCGCCTGGCTACGGGGCCGCACCCTGAGCCACCACGTGTCCTCACGCGTGTTGAACCTATCTCATGACCGGACAAGGCTATGCCCTAGATCCCCTATGTCGTGGGCCGCGAAGGCCCTGCCTTCTTTCGTCGCGGGGCGCGACGCCCTGCCTGATCAGCCTATAAATTAAGTCGAGAGGCTCAGTTCACAAATCGTCCAAAATTTTACTTTCTCTCTCAATTTCTGTAGTGTAAACATAATTCCCGGGCATAATACCCCTTAATTAACGAAGCTCTGCCTCGTTGTAAGTATTTTAACCCCCGGTTACGTATTAGATATGCTGCCCGATTGATCTAGCGCTCCGTAACGGCTGTCGAGGCTCTGCCCGACGTAGTCGTTGGAGTTCTGTCTCAGGGAGGGTATAACTAATGTAAATATTGGGTTATTATACTAACGCATGTGCATTGTTTAATTTATTAGATTATAACCAGGAAACCATAGGAAAAAGTCTAAAGTAGCAATGTGAGTAATCTCCTTTTTGTAAACCTTTTTACAAAACCTTAAATATTTTACAATGTGATTAGCAGTGATTGGGTCTTTGTAATTCTTCAATTACTGCCAGTATGTTGGGGTTTTGTATACAAAATGTGGAACATGTTACCATTGGACAACGAGATAGCCAATGTGTAATATGACCCACCAGTCATGCATTGACATTACTGAATGAGTAATTGTGTAGATATAAACATTGTAATCGCTCTCAGTACTGTTAAAGGATAAAATACTTCTTGATTAAATTGGGATTCATTCACCAGTATTTCCCACTGACAAATGTTTTTAAAACGCGTTTCAGGTAACAAAATGTGAAAGCGTAAATAGAAGCCAGCTGAAGAGCACTGAAGACTTGGAAAATGTGGCTATAAAAGTTACCTAAATAAAGAAAGATATTTTATTCAATAAAATAGGGTTTATCCCTATAAACATGTTTGTGATAAAAACTTGGGTTTATCCCAATATGTTTATTATAAAAATATGGTGTTTTAATCTGATAAAATATTTCCTAACTACGGTTCTGATGTAAATTCCGCTGCCACATAATGATAAACACCGATACCACCATCTCTGAGTAGGTCGCAGCCGCCCGCCTCCCAAGGCAGGGGTCGGGGGTTGCGACAGACTCACACCCGACGGGGTCTAGTTAAGACGAACACGCCCGAGGGCTCTCCATCGCAGTCATCTCGGAACTTAGCTGGTAGTTTTTTTCTTATAGTGTATATGTGTGGTATCATGTTTATGTATGTGGAGATTCGCAACGCTTTTACCTACTTTATGCTATATCAAACCTGTATACTCGCCAATACATTTTTGTATTGACATTATTTTAACGTATGTTGCAGGTTAAACGCAGGTTACAATCAAGATAGGGCTACTTTAGAAACTCACCTAAAATCTAGGTTGTCGGATTTATTTTGTTCGAGAGACATGAAATCTGTACAACTTTATGTGAAATATTTGTTTATTAGTATGGGATAATGAACTTATTAAATATTGTCGCTAAATCGGTTGTTATGGATTCTCTTGAATAATCAGATTCGCCTAGTGTCGCGCCCTGATGATTCCGCCATCAGTTGGGATGTGATAGATTGGTATCAGAGCCATAACTATAAGGAATTAGGTAGGATTGCATGATCTGACCTAGTCTATAGTCTAAGTACCAACTCGGACCTCTTCTGTGTGAATTCTATCTATCATATTCAAGTGAGGGATACCCGTACGAATTGGGACAACTCGCACAAAGTGAGTTACTTCGCACGAGTGAAACACCTCGTATGAAGTAAGTCACCTCGCCGAGTTGTGTACTTCGTACGAAGTATGCCAGCTCACTCTAAATATGCCTAACTGCCTTTCCTAAGGCAAATACATTGCGCCATTCCTAAGGCTGAAAACTATCTTGCCTTTCCTAAGGCTAGCACAATACACATGTTTGAAAACGCTCATATAACACAACCGGGTGATTGTGTCGAGATTAGGTGTGAAAACCAAGAACTCTCGAAAAAATCAGTCACTCAGCGCATTATTCTTAGCGTGAAAACCTTTCATTGAGTTAGGAGTGATATCCACATCTCAACAGAAATCTCCATTTCTATCTAGTGGAACTCCCGAATTGATTCGGTGAGCACAACCACAGCTAGGAGTGAAGTTGTTAAGTTAGGGGTGAAATCCTCATCTTAATAACCCGTTCCACTCCCTAAAATGGTTTTTCAAAAGCTCTCACCAAGGTCTCGACTGTATCAATGACTCGAACCGCGTAGTATCTGGAAGGACGAATGCCGTAGCCGCATCCCGGGGAGAGAATAGTCTACTAGGCCAAAGCGTGTGCTCGAGCATGTTGAGGATAGTTGAACCACTTTGGGTAGTCGATGTCTAAAACCCAAGGCACTCCATCTATTTTCTAGCCTGCAATCGTCGATTTTTATGCGTCATCGAAATTATTATGTTTATATGTTTTCGATTGAAAATTTTACGCTTTATCGATTTCTCGATTTTATCGCTTTTCACTCTACCGAATACATGCACAACTCACACAGCCATCGCATTCTAAAACCGGATCCGCAACAAAATTAAACTCTAACGACACTCTCTCTCTCTCCTAAACGCGTCGTCGCGCCACTTATGTAAGTATATACATATATATGTATATAGTGTACGATTACAAATGCTTATGTTAATACGTGAGAACTTAGGAATTTGTATCTCCTATGTGAATACATATTACTATATCAACTATGACAAGTTTTCAACGTGCTCAGTCGCAACGCAAACACAAAATAATTATGATCGAATCTCATTGCAAATATTTTGTCTAGATGCCTTCGAACGCTTCTACCTTGCGACATACAGCCAGAAGAAGAGCTAGACGAAACGCCGATAAGAGGATCGCCTCACTCGTGGCCAAGGTTATTCCACAAATCGTTGTGCAAGTTCAATCTCTCAGCAACTCTCAAACATCAGAAGACTATAAGACCGATGCACCTAAGTCTACTTTCTCCTTCAAGCACTTCAAAGCTTGTGGTCCAATGGACTTCACTGGTGAAGAAGGTGTAACTCAATTGCTCCAGTGGTTTGATGCCACCGAGGTTACCCTTCGTCAGAGTGGGTGCCCCGAGCATGTCCGTACCACATGCGATAGCAGAGTATTTCAATAAAGAGCCCTCGATTGGTGGACAACCGAGTGTAACAAACGTGGGAACGATGCAGCCTACGCGCTCTCCTGGGATGAGCTGAAGGAGCTCATAAAGGAAGAGTACTGCCCTCCCCATGAAGTTCAGAAGCTAGAAAACGAATTTTGGGATATCAAGAAAGTTGGAGGTGACAACAACGGCCTCACAGCAAGGTTCAGACAGCTAAGCATTATCTGCCCAAACCAAGTTGACACTCCTGATAAGGCCATCAAGAAGTACATTCGCGCCTTGCCGGAGTGTGTGAGCAATTTTATCGAAGCTGCAAAACCTGCTACCATCGAAGAAGCCTATCGCTTGGCCGCAGAAATCAATGACAAGCGAGTCTTGGCCGGGTCTTCTCCAAGGATCCCACCAGGAAGGATAACCAAGCAATCATCGTCGAACCCTCCGATGAATCCTCCGATGAACCCTCCGACGAATCCTCCGATGAATCCTCCGACGAATCCATTGACGACGACGCACCGTCGCAAGACGCTCAGTCTAGCCACAAGAGACAAAGATCGAGCTCAAATTGATCAGCAAATATAATGCCTCGACCCGAACCCCTCCGAGCAGTTCCACTTCATCCAAGACGCGCCTACGCTGGAACTTTCCCCTGTGTCAGAGGTGTACTTATCACCACCAGGCGGGAGCCAACTGTCGCTATTGCATCAATTGCAATTGTTACGGTCACTTCACCCACCACTGCCGCATAGGGCCATGACACCAAGGCATGCGAGCACTCCCCGCACCGCCGACGCAACCAGCAGACCCCGCATCCGCAGCACCGATAACACCAGACGCCGCCGCATAATACGAATATCAATTCTCTCTTTATATTACTAGACTAATAAAATATTGGAAAGTCAATGCATCCACCACTGGAGATAACATTTTATAACTTTAGTTTCCAAATTTTATTAGTCTGATAGAGAGATAACATTTTAATTTATTTAGAATGATTGAGTATTTAAGTTATTTACATATTTAGTCCTTTCAAGTAAAATGATAAAATTGCCCTCACATACAAGTCACATGATCAGATTTAACAAAAAGAAAATTGACTGGGTTAGAGCTAAAGGACAAGACGTTCAACAATTTTCCTTATAAAGAGCAAAACCTATCAAAATTCATTGAAGAAAAATGGTATCAAGATAAATGACACAACTTGTAATTTTTCCATTTTGAAAATTGTACTATTTTCATCCCTGACATTCTTAAAACGTGTCATTTCGGTCCAATAAACTAACCCCGGTTTAAAATTAAAAAACCTTAGTTAGTTCAGGGACGAAAATGTCATTTTATTATAGATTTTTTGGACATAATTGACACGTTTCGGGAATATTGATGTGTGTAAAATGCAACATATAAATTACATCAAATGTGTTGGGATTGAACCCTACCAGAGGAACAGATAATGAAAGCCAAAACCGGTTCACATCAGTGGATTCACAATAAGCAGCTGTTTACACTAAGTCTTCTCCCTTGAAAGTAATTATAACAGCTGATGATCTTATATCCACTGCCCGGATACAACTACTGCTGTTCTGCATAACTACTGATGAAGCCTAGAAGACTGCTGAGAACTAAGCACTGCTGGTACAATCTACTGATGACAAAGCACTGCCCAATCAAGGACTGATCAACCTTGAGGAAAGCACTGACATAAAGAGAGAGCAGTAGTTTAGTATATCATTTGTTTCATGTATAGTCAGCAGTTAAGATTAGCAGTGTTTGTATAAGAACAGTAGATACAGGTTGTTAGGCTGTTAGACGTCGCTTTCATGATGACGTCAGCTGAGATGCCTCAGCGGTTTGGATTGTCTATAAATGGAACAGTACTCTGTACTGTTACATTTGATCGTTTTGAGTGAGTTCTTCTCCTCAATTCAATCCTTTCATCTTGTGCAACCAACCGCTGAAGTATCAGGCTGAGGGGGAGTTTAGTTTGTGAGCATGCTTGTAATCTTTTGAATTACTTTGTAATCTTTTGACTGATGAAAAGCATTTGTTTATCTAAACTATTTTCTTCCTTAATTGTGTTTACAAAGTTTGTTATTCATTTCCGCTGCACTTAAACTCTATTCATCTCTATTTGATTTGTTCAAATTATACAAACAAACACAATCTGAGAGCCTCCGATCCTAACAATTGGTATCAGAGCTTGGACAGTCAAATTCGATCTAACAATCAATTTGACATAACAGTTCGGCTCAAAATTCATTGATACTAAGGTTGGTTGTATTTAGTTGAAAAACAGAGTAACGAGTGATAACGCTTAAAGTTGCTATTCAAATACTATGTAAAACAACCAAGATGTCATATGACACACAAATGTCACACAACATGTGATATCATGCACAAGACACTCATGGTTTTTAAATCTGAAAACATATCTGTTAAACTATGGGATTATTTCTTATTTTCAAAATTGATTTCAACTGTTGTTATGAAACTTGTGATGTCACTATATTAGATGCTAAAGTATGAACCTCGGATTAACAAAAGCCTAAGTTCATAAAAACATTAGTGTTTTTGCTAACATAAAAAGAGGGAAATTAAAACTTTAGCTATATAGATCTTATGTATTGAAAAACAGGTTGAGAATCCTTTAAAAGGACCAAAATCAATTGTGTTAAAAATACATTAAGAAAATCAAGTGACAAAATCATCCAAATCATGAGTAATATGAAATTTGTCATAAGCATGTGTGAAAATGACCAAATCTCACAAAATATTACTGTAAAATGATTTTGGATTTAAAGTATTCCTTCCTTGGAAAGGGCAAAAAGGGAAGAAGAAAAGTCACAAAAACTCATAAGTGTGTTTATCTCAAAACTTTTGAAGTCAAAAGAAAAGAGTATAAATGTAAAACACTTAAGAGTTCACAAATTGGGTTAACAATGGTCATCATGCAACTGTGTGCATTCACTGACTCAGGGAAATTCAGGATGTTACTTTGCAGATATCTCATTATCACCATCAAAAGATGTTGGACATAATACTGTGTTTTCACTGGACAAAATCATTTCCTTCATCAGAGCAGCAGATGTTCAAAACTTATGTCAAAGCTTATCCACTGTTGCATCAACAGTGTTTGACCAAAATTGCCCTCCAAACCTCTACCACTACTCCACTCCAAACCACTGTTAATAAATATCCATAAAAAATGGATAAGAATCATCAGTGGACCAAATCCATTTTTTAAAATCCCCAACAGTTGTTAGCTCAGGAGAATCACATCTGCAGCCTCACCTTTTAAAACATCAATTTTTTTTACATCTCATCCATTTCACCAAACACTTGACAACATCAATGAAAAAGGATTCCTACAAAAGGTTTCTCCTGAAACATGTGTCCTCTTGGTGGCTTTCTACCATTCCATCAACAAGTCATGTGTCTTATAGCACTGAAAGACAGCAAGTTGGGTAGTTGTCATTTAAGAGGAGCTTCAGCAGTTCAGTGACAACAAGTTTGAAAATCTTGTGCCACAAGCCAAAGGATGAGAATCTATTTGGCGAAAAGTGGGTCCTCAAAGAACATTGCATATGCTAGGAGCATGATTGTCAAGATTTTTCATACTCAAACAAGTACAAATATCAAAGTGTTTTGACTAGGCAAAAAGCAAGCAGATGTTTTCATAACCACTGATTGAAGAATATTATTATGCTGCTGCAAGCTGAATAGTCCAACTGTTTGTAACTTCAAAATATGTTATTAAATCTTGGTATAGTTGCTCAAAAGATTGTTTTTATGCAGGGCAGTCAAGTAGCTGAAATATATCATCAAAAGATTCAATATCTCATTGATTCACCATCATTCATCATCAGACATCACTTTGTGAGGGATTGCTATAAAAAGGTTTGATTTTATCTTTAACATGTCCATCCTAAAGATCAGTTGGTAGATGTACAAACTTAAGAATTGGATTCATCTACCGTTGAAAAACTTGATCCCTATGATTGGAGTGCTAAACTTGGACTAAAGCAAGCTTTCTTGTGTTCCTTGTGTAAATAGCATAAAAATGTTTTTAGAAAAAGTAAAAAACAACCTTAAAAATAGTTTAAAACTGAATTTTTCAATAATTCCTCAAAGTCTGTTCAAAGCACTGATGGCATTAAAAGTCTGTTAAATAGTAAAATCTATCCACTGCCAAAGTGTATCCTCTGTTTGTGCAAAACACTGATTTACAACAGAGGTTACACGTGGACAGATGTTATTCAACAGTGTGTGCATCAGATGCCATGATCACTTTTTCAAATAAATGGCCTTACACCTGAAAAATTTATAAGGCTATCAAAAATTTCTAAAACAAAAGCAGAGGTTCCTGAACAGATTTGAGCAGCTACCACTGCTCCTCAGGCACCTGCTGTTGAGCCCACTGCTCAAGGTGATCACAGCAGTAACACAACTGCTGTGAAACCCACACCTAAATCCACCAAAAGACCAAAACAAAAGAAAATTCAAAAGCCCTCCAAACCTAAAATAAAGGCAACTCTGGAAGATGAGATCCCAGAGCAACTGCCAGTGACAACACAAAAGTCACTAGAAACCACTGCTGCTACTTCCTCACAGCAGATGGTAGAAAGGTCTCAACCCATGCCTGAACCTCCTCCTGCTTCTTCTCAAAAAGATCAGGTTGTAAGAATAGGGACACCACATTATGATGCTCTGGAATCACTTGATTCCATCATCCACAGCCCACTGCCCGGGGCAAATTCACTTTCAACTCCCATCATCACTTCATAAATACCACCATCAATAATGACCTTGTTGCATGCTTTGGATATAACTCAGACATAAATCAGTTCCTCTCAACCACATATCACTGAGAGTATACTCCAACAAGTGACTGAGTTTGATGCTTATACCTCTGCTATCCCAGCAACAGCTGAGGAGGTTACACCCCTTGAGTTACAAGTAACTCTTGGTGGTAGTCCAAGTGAAGCAGCTACTACAAGTGTTGAACCCACTGGTTTACATTTGGACAGTGGTTACATCAATAAGACTTCCTTGGAGGCAATTCCTTCCATAGCACCTCTGATATCCACCAGTGAGTTTGTTTTACCCTCTGGTACAATTAAAAGGCTATCAAGTGTTGAAGGAAGAAGACCCCAGTACCAAGAAAAAGGGGCATCAGTGGTTAATGTTTGGAGTACACTCCCTACATCAACCCCTGCTACAACCACTAATGGTGGGAAATCAGATGATCCCATTAAATTGGGTGATGATTTAATGTACCAAGAATTGACAGCTATAATTGATAAACTGGATACATCTGTTGCAGAAATCAGAGACATGCTGCAACAGTTGTTGAAAGCACAAAAGGTACCATCCACTGCTGTATCACCTCCAACAGCTACTCCATCATCTGCTCCTACTCCAGATGAGCTGTGGAATTTGTTTCAACCTCTGCTAGACCATCAAAGAGAATTAGCTGATCAGCAACATGAGATACAAGTTCAAAAGATCAGAAATCTCATGGACGCAAGGTATAAAGACACACAGGAAGCGCTTAAAGCTATTAAGAAAATTCCTATTCCTAACACTACCCCTGCACTTATCTTCGAAAGAGTTGATGATGCCAAAAAGGGGGAGAAAAATGACTCTGAGGAAAATCTTTCAGTAACTTCTGCTGAAACATCTGTCAAAGAAAAGGAAAAGGGAGGTGATGAAACCCTGAAAATTCAAGCAGATGATGAAGATACACAAATGAGGATTGTTCAAAGTCAAGTCAATTCAGCTGGTCTCAAAACCACTGCTGATATTAAAAGGGTAAGGGATGAGAGCAGAGTTTTGGTTGAGAAAAAGATAGTTCTGCAAAAAGAAAAAGAAGAGGTTGGTATTTCAATAAAGAAGTGTCCTGTTAGAAAAACAAGGCAATCAACCTTCACAACTTCTAAAACTAAGCCAATTACTATTTCAACCACAACTTCTGTTCCCACAAAATCACTTACTCCTCCATCATTAACAACATCTGTCACTCAAACAACTGCCACCAATATTACATCAACACACACTTCAACCACTGCTCTCACCATTTCAACAACAACTATACAATCCACTGACCCATCAAAAACATCCTCACCACCACCAACACCACCTGCTGCCATACTTTATCAAAGAAGGAAACAAAGCAGATGAATGCAGAAATACCAAAAGAAGACCAAGCTTCAGAAGAATATATCATGAAGATGGTTCTTCAGACACTTAGAGCAGAACTACAATAAACAACAAAATCTCAAGTCACTGCTCAAAGTTGTCATTACCAGGCCTCAATTTCTAAACTCAGCAAATAAATCTCTCCCAAGAAACCCATTTGGTTTAAAAATACTAAAGTGGCTCTCTGATCAAAAGACCCATGTATTGACTCTGGTCAGAACCAATGGAGAAGTGAAGCATATATCAAGGAATCAAGCACTAGGCATGGGTGTTGAAGATCTACAAGATCTCCTTGAGCTTACACTGTGCCGGGATGAAGATGATACAAGTTCTCAGGATTTTGAGCTGAAATTTAAAGAACAAGTCAAAGAACTTCTGATGAGAAATAAAAATCCAGAATAATGAAGGGTTTTGGCATTATCTGTTCCAGGGGGAGATTGTTGGGATTGAACCCTATCAGAGGAACAGATAATGAAAGCCAAAAACGGTTCTCATCAGTGGATTCACAATAAGCAGCTGTTTACACTAAGTCTTCTCCCTTGAAAGCAATTATAACAGCTGATGATCTTATATCCACTGCCCGGATACAACTACTGCTGTTCTGCATAACTACTGATGAAGCCCAGAAGACTGCTGAGAACTAAGCACTGCTGGTACAATCTACTGATGACAAAGCACTGCCCAATCAAGGACTGATCAACCTTGAGGAAAGCACTGACATAAAGAGAGAGCAGTAGTTTAGTATATCATCTGTTTCATGTATAGTCAGTAGTTAAGATTAGCAGTGTTTGTATAAGAACAGTAGATACAGGTTGTTAGGCTGTTAGACGTCGCTTTCATGGTGACGTCAGCTGAGATGCCTCAGCGGTTTGGATTGTCTATAAATGGAACAGTACTCTGTACTGTTACATTTGATCGTTTTGAGTGAGTTCTTCTCCTCAATTCAATCCTTTCATCTTGTGCAACCAACCGCTGAAGTATCAGGCTGAGGGGGAGTTTAGTTTGTGAGCATGCTTGTAATCTTTTGAATTGCTTTGTAATCTTTTGACTGATGAAAAGCATTTGTTTATCTAAACTATTTTCTTCCTTAATTGTGTTTACAAAGTTTGTTATTCATTTCCGCTGCACTTAAACTCTATTCATCTCTATTTGATTTGTTCAAATTATTCAAACAAACACAATCTGAGAGCTTCCGATCCTAACAAAATGTGGTATAAAACTATCCCTTTTTAGTACTAATGTTGGAAAAAGTGTGCTTTTGTCTTCCTTTTGTATTTTCAGGGTTAAAAGAGCTTAAATGAACAAAAGAAGCAAAAAGACAGCTAATTCTAACAACAATACAAGAAAAGTAATAAACGTGGCATGCCCGACCCCTCAACAACATCTTCCTAAGAAAAAACAGGACATCAGAAACCTGAACACGCCCCGTGCTCAATGAACACGGGGGCGTGCCCAAGTGTCTGCAGAAAAGACAAAGCTGTAGAAGCTTCTATTTCCCAACACGGGGGCGTGGCCAGCGGACACGGAGCCGTGGTCAACGCTAAGATTCGCAGAATCTAGGCAAATCTTGATAGTACAGATACGCTTCTGCACATGGGGACGTGCCCAGCGGACACGGGGGCGTGGTCAACTAATGCAGACAAGCTGCAATTATTGAAGAAAGAGAAGATGGGTGGACACGGGGCCGTGTCCGGGCTTCTATGCAGGCTATAAATAGGGGTGCTTGGCTCACTTGCAAACCATCCATTGGCACACCACCTCTCTCACACTTCACCCACCCACCCACCACCATCACAACCCACATCCACCACCATCATTCATCATACATCGTAGAGTGTGTGAGTAGTCTCGGGATCCAAGATTGATCGTAAGAGTTCTTGACAATCAAAGGCCATGTTTGCCTAAGTCTCTTACATCACTTGGTGAAGACAAGCATTTAGTGTAATACTTTTTATTTTTAATCTTTTCGCACTTTTTATTTGGTTATGTATTAAAGACTTTAATAACTAGTTTCTTATGTTGAAGGTGAAACTTCCTTATCATTTGTCTGTGGTGTCTTGGCGTTATTTTACTGTCTATATAAAATAAAAGATTTACACCATTCATATCTCCACGGTCTATATGGAGATATGTTGGCTACCTGGTCGGGGGTTAAGGGAATGGTTTGGTAAGCGTCTTGCCTTGTTCAGTGTATAGATCCTGCAAGGACCTGGGTCAAGTTTAGTAGGACCTCCTTCAATACCCACTGGTATTGGATGGCGGGGGTCCGAACTCCTTGATCCCCTCATATGTAAACTACTATTAAAATTTTAACCCGGCTATTTAGGATTGTATCCCTGCTGACTCAAACTACTTAGCCGAGGGTAACGTCACCTTCAAAAGAGGGGCCTACCACATTACGCATTAATAACTTAATTAATTATCTTTCAATAATAGAACCCTTTAGGATTGTATCCTTGCTGACTCAAACTACTGGGTTGAGGGTAACGTCACCTTCAAAAGAGGGGCCTACTACTATAACTACGATAATCTCTTAAAAAGTGCAACAGTGCGAAAATAATCAAAGGTTACACTAAAGGCGAGTCGGATCCAAGTGATTCATCTTGTCTATCTGTTTTTATTTTTATTTTCATCATTTTTAGTTAGTTTTATTTTCTTGTTTTAAAACCTTTTTCTAAAGTTTTGATTTGATTAGACGTTGAGGATAAACCGGTACTAAAAGCTCTTGTGTCCTTGGACGACCTCGGTATCTTACCAACACTATACTACGCTCACGATGGGTGCACTTGCCCATGTGTGTGTTTAGTGTTAGTAAATATCGTGTTTTATAAATTTAAAACTTGACTAAAGTGTTAAAAAAGGGCTTAAAATATACATAAATACGTATAACACACAATACGCATCAAATATCAAGGAGGAAAATGGTACAATTTTGATTTTTGACCTGAAATCGTGAACGTGGACAAACCACAGGGACATAAATGACACTTAACTCTAGGATCTCGAAATCCAACCAAACAAGATTTCTAAGTGCATTTTTTCTCGTTTACGTCCAATTGACTACTAACTCTGGCCATTGTCAATAAGATGAACCAAATACATCAAAACAATAAAAACCTTTTATATATATATATATATATATAGTCATTATCATACTCAGTAAATCCCACCAATAACATAGCTAAGGTAGGGTTTGAGAAGGGAAAGATGTAGACAACCATACTTTTACCTCGTAGGAATAGAGAGGCTGCTTCCAATGAGACCCCCAGCTCGATAGTAGGTTTGTATCAAGCCTTGGACATGAGACACATAACACTCAGCAATCGGGAAAAATGCCGATTTGTGCATATACCCCCTTGTCTTTCGGCTATCAACGTTATCACATGACGCATTAGTCGTCAGCCGTTTTTAACGTTATTTTCATGAAATTAGTAAAAGAACGTTAAAATTGATGCAATTTCACTTTTGCCCCCCGAGGGCCCACACATCTATACTATATTATAATGCATGAGATAGGGACATTTTAAGATACCGAAAAAATAAGAACTATTTCTCCCTTTATTTATAAATACACCCATATAATGAAGGTAAGATGGTCTTTTAAACACTAATTATATTTTAATCCCCATCTGTTTACGGTTAAATCCATTTGTTTTAACAAAATTATGGATAATTAGTTACACTTTATCCTCTCCACAACAAACTTATAATTTTTTACGTATTCTTGCCATATCTTATAAACTATAATGTTTAAAAAAATCCAAAGGTACTGTGATGACCTACTCATTTTTTTCCATGTTTCGATAGTTGTATTGGTCAGTATTGTTGCGTGGATTAAATGTACAAGTAGATGATGCATTACTGTACAAGTGATTAAGGCAATGTATCCTATCATATTTCAAATGCTCAAGACACTCTATGTTGTTATCATCGTTATCAATTTAGTAATATTCCAACTCTTTTCAACATTGTTACAAATATCCAGAACACAGTACCTTATTCGGGTTTGTCCAGTTTACACTGTCACATTCCAACCCTTTCAACGTGTTTCCTACAGGCTACAAGCAAAACAATAAAAAAACAAAACCAAAGAAAAGCCCACAGCTAGATCAACAACAAACCATCCAATTGCAACTCCTCACTACCCTTTTCAACGTGTTTCCTACAAGCATAATGACAAAAAGAGCCTGCAACCAGATCAACAACAAACTCACGAGCAGAAGACCGAGTCCACCCAACTGCCATGAAGATAATGTCTCCTACAAGTGAAATAACTATAAACCAAATTAAATTTAGACACAACAAAAGTAACTTTATATTTCACTGTGGTCGGTGGCTGAAATCTACGTTCAACGAGGCTTCTTTATTTTCCAGACCCTTAGTAAACATATCGTAGAAATATTTTATCTGTCTTAAATATCTTATTCAAAAAAACTTTATAAACTTTTTTATCCAAAAAGCTATTCTATTCGTCTTAAATATCTAATTCAAAAAAAAATTATATATAAATGATAGTTTACAAGGTCCATAACTAAGAACTCAGCTAAAATAATTGATTAACGAACCAAAACCGAAAGAGCTGAAAAAAGCAAACAAGCAAACCAAAATAACTTACCTAAGCTAATAACGGACAGTTTGGTCTTTTTTAACCGATAGTTACGCTTCAATTTGCTCTAAGACCAAACTGAACCAAATCGAACAACACTGACCTTTTTCAAATGTTTATTATTAAATATATAGTTCAAATTCATTATTTAGGCCAAGAGTTTTATGCCTGAGTTTATTAAAAAGACGATTAACAAAAGCGTTAGTAAAAAAGTTTTTAGCCCAATTATTTTAGAATATTTTTACAGGCCCAAACATTTCAAACCTAAATGAGCAAACTCATAACTGAACTGAACCGAACCCACCCGCAAAAACCAAAACCAGATAACAGTCTAAAACTTAAAAACTGGATTTTCGGTTTTGGTTCGGTTTAAGTCCAAAACTGACACGGATCGACCCATGCAAAACCATGCAAGTATGAAGTTTCATATTCATGTTTCCTTATTAGTAACCAACTCATCAAGCCTCAAATATTCTCAACTTTTTGTAAGTTATATCACATAGCAACATGAATGAATAAGAGACACGAACTTGTGAAATATCTATAAGCTAAACTGAATTAAATGCAATAAAAATAGCTTTATATTTCGCTGTGGTCGGTGGCTGAAAAATCTACATTCAATGAAGCTTTTTAACATTTTTTTCAGTTCCCCAAACTGCTCAAGCTACTACTAGGGCTGGCAATTCCGACACGAACATGATAGCACGACACGGACCTGCACAAAGTTAACAGGTTTTGTGTTTAACCTTAACAGGTTTCGTATCTATAACAGGTTAACACGATAAGATCTGTTTAAATTTCGTGTCTTAACAGGTTAAAACCTGTTAACCTGTTAAGACCCTTAATAACATGCTAATAATTTTTAATAAAAAAATATATCGGACTTTATGACATACACCACTCATGCGTTCTCCCTCAAATCTAAACCCTAAATTTTCAAATTAATCCAGCCGATATCTCTCCAAAAATGCAAAGTCTCCATCCTCCATCCAAAGTAACTAGCTCTTTCTCTCCGTCCATCACTGATTCGGTCCGTTCAGCGTCAAGGTCTTGTCTCAAAGATCCAGTCCGTCCAAAGTCTCTGTTATTTCTCTATGTCAACGTGTCACGATTCAGTCTATCGTCAACGTCTCGTCTCAACAATTGAGTCACCGGCGTAAGGGCGTCACAATTCATAGGTGTCACCATTTAATATTTTGAAAGTTCGTTTTGTTGGTGGTTTATTTTGTTGGTGGTTTGTTTTATCAGATTTATCGCCTGTGTATGTTTGTTTTGTGTGTGGTTCGTTTATCAGATTTATCGTCTTTGTTTTTGTAACACCTCGTAAAAACACGTCCAATGATATATCAACACGTGTACTAAACCCTAATAAAGTCAAACGTTGAATTTGAGGGACTAATTTTGCGAAAGATAAAAAAATTTGACTATAGAAGGACTGGGAATGTTAACATGCTTAATATAAGCCTCTGAATAACGTTACACGGCAATCATATTCATAAATGAGCCACTTGATAATCGAGAGTAGCCGTTTGCGTAATTAATTGAAAGTTTGCGCGTCGAAGGGTTAGAAGCGTCAACATGTTAATTCTTACGTCTGAGTGACCTTTTAATAAACCGAGAGCTTCATGATAATTGATTTCACTCTCGGGAATGCCTAATATTGGCCATTAAGGGCTTTTATGCCTATAAGTGAAGTTACGCGCAACTTTGCAACTTAGAGGGACTAAAAGTGTCAATATGTTTAATTATACCTCTGAATGACCTTTTTACGAACCTGAAGCATCGTGATGTTTAGTAATACTATTGATAATGTCTAATACGGATTAGATAATGATTAGATGCTATAAAACGATAATATGCGCAAGTTTGCGCATTAGAGGGACCAAAAGCGTCAACTTTTGAATCTACACCCTTTGGTGACCATTTAAGAGAACGGGAGTGTAGTAATATTTAAGTATATGCTTAGGAATATCCATTATGGGCCACAGAAGGCTTGGATATCATTAAACGACATTTCGCACTACTTTGTGCGATTAAAGGACTATTTGCGTCGAACTGAAAAAATATACTGAATCGAATGGCAGCGAACATTTCCGGAACTTGACCATAAGTTAAACATACCATAAATATCCTCTACATAGCCTAGAAATAGGCTTTGAGGGGTTCGGTGTGCAAAAATAAACTTTTGAGTCAAACAGGGACTAAAAGCGTCAAAAAGTGCATAAGTTTGCATTTTCACGCATATCTTACGTTCTGAATACATCCGGACATCCAAAAATTTATGTAATCATTAAAATATTTTATTTAGTGATTGGCAAGATAAAATTCCATTCGTCGTGTAATTTGGATCGTTTTTCGCGTCCATTCGTGTTTCGTCGTAATTAACCGAACAACGCAACCGTACGGCCAAACGAACCGACATCCGAGACGTTTTTTAGCATGTTTCATGTACCCTACAATTTGGCATCATTGTAGAGCCTTGAAAATGGCTTAACGGGCCTTAACCGTGTCAAAAAGGGCTTTACAAGCTTACAGGGATTAAAACTGTAACTTCTGAAAGTTGCTGCTGATCTGGTCTGTTATGGCTTAACCTCATACTTATTTCTGGACCCGGCATGAGTCATGAGCCGAGGACCATCGGGCTGCACCTCTCGGGCCATCTAAAACAGCGTTTTCAGCTGTTAAAATGTGCTGAATTAAACACAGGGATTAAAGCTGCACATGCAGCAAACCTTAAGCTGGGTTGGACTGTTACGCGGGACGTGTAGCCCAGTGGGCTTGCCTTTGCGGGCCGCCAAGATCTTTGCAGCAGCAGCAGATTGTTTCTGTTAATGGTTTTTGCCATTCCTTGAGCACCAAGTTCATTTTAAAACCATTAAACTGAATCCATGGGCTGCACATGGATTATTAACAGCTGTTTAACACCTGTGATGATCTCATAAACCTTTGAAACACTTGGCATCATCTCATTTCATCTCAAATTCTATAAATAGGCCAAGATTTTTCACATTCAATTGCACATTTCCTTTCAATCTGCTCATGCTCTCAATCAAAGGGAATCCTGATCATTATGGAACCTCTCTTGAGTTCTTTTCAGTCCATTGGACCCTTTGTAAGTGTCCTTTCGTGACTAGTTTGTTTTATTTGGCTTTTAAAGCCAAAAAGTCAAGCGTTTACGTTAAACGCTTTGACTTTTAAACGGTCGAGCCATGGTTCACAACGAACATGGCTACGTGATCGTAATTAGATAGGTATTAAACCCTCAAAAGGGCACCTCCTAATTACCATGTTTGCTTAGTTAATTGTCGGGTCAAAATAATTACAATAAAATTCAAATGAGTCGGTTTTAAATAAAATTCATAACTAATGATGTAGAAGCAATAAAATCAGTTTTATCACTTTAATAACTTGGTAAATATTAATTGAACATGTCTAGGCATGTTCAACCCGACAATTCTGAGTTTAGGCTCGGTTCGTAACTGAAAGTAGCAAAAATTGACTTTTGCTTTGACTTTCAGTTCTGACCCGATTTAGCTTAGTTTAGATATGCCTTAGGATTCCTTTAGGACCATATTATAGGTTAGTATAACGCTCTGAGGTTGTACAACTTGGTTCCATAGAAATCCTAGCTCATTGCATATTTCCGTTAAATGCTTAAAAGTTGACCATTATGCCCTTTTGATATTAAAACGAGATTTTTGAAAATGTGAGAGGACAAAAACCTTTATTACTGATTTATAAACATGTCCTAAAAATTTGACATCAGTTTGAGGTCTAAATTAGGAGTTATGCTCAATATCGTAAATTTTTTTTTTATATATAAACAATTTTTTTTTTTAAATTGAAAGCTTTTTATTAATTAAACGGCATTATTAGCATAAAGCCTATTTAAACCCAAATTTCAACACCAAAATTTTTACCCACTGATGTAATATAATATTTTGGGATTTTTGAAGCTTTTTGTTGAATTTTAAACTGATCATAACATAGGGTTCTTGCATTGACTCGGTAATTGACGGTTATGCCCTTTTTGCTAATATAATGAGTTTTACACATCCTTTACATACCAAACCTTTTACTACTGATTTTATATATTAAATAAGTTATTTTAAACTATAAAGGTTGTTCAAAATCTCAGATTTCCTTATATAACCCGAAAATCGCCTAAAACCGACTTTTTACGCGTTTTAGACGCATAGTATGGGCTAAAACTATTTTTGACGCATAAGACTTAATACCTACTGATGTTTTAAGTAAATTTTTATACTTTAACAGGAGAAGAAAGTTATTGAACTCATATTTCCAAACTTGACCTTTAAAGCTTATGCGAAATGACCAAAATGCCCCTACGGCGCATAGTTTGGTTATAAATGATAAATTTCACATATATGCAATACCCTACTGATATGAATTGCAAAAATAAATATTTTTACAGATCATTTTAGACCAGAACCTCAGATTTATATTTAATCTCTTTTATAACCTTTAAAATGACCGAAATACCCCTACGGGGCTTAAATTGATTTTAAATTCGTTTTGGGCATAATGGAAGGTATCCTACTGATATCGTAACACATTTTAAGCATACTAACTTAGGGAACCTGTTCATGACTCATTTGATTACCCGTTATGCATTTTTCGCGTTCGGTACGGTTTATGTAACTAGTTTGCATAAATTGAGCGAAACGAGTCAAACCTTATCATTTTCACTTCAAAATCCAGAATGTGTTTAGTTTACCCATATTTTGCAAGTCTTCATACTTGTCGGGTCTAAATCACATTCTAATCCGGTCTTCGCTTAATCTTGCGTTTTGAACCGTGAACCTTTCATTAAAACTAACCGGTCTAAGTTTAAACTTAAGTAAGAACCGTTAGGAATCTAATAGGTTATTAAAACCTTCGTTCCAAATTTAGGAGCCCAGTAAAAGATATGTGCACTTGCTGAATTGTTATACGGCTGAGATAAATTTGTATTTTGCTCAGGTAAATACTTTTAACTTATTTTCCCTTATACGGGCTTGGGATACGGTATATATAAAATACCGCTTGGTCGGGTATTGAATCTTTAATCGTATGAAGGTTAATTCATTGAGATAACCCGTTTAATCTGTTTTGTTTGTTAAAGCCTTTGGGGGGTTAATGACCATGTCCTGGATATCCTCGGCTCATTTATTGAAATGGCCACGACTTAAGCACGGGGTGTAGGCATACACCATCCAGTGCGTATGTAAAATGATATACCTGCCTGTTCGAGAATAACTCGCCGTAGGTTATATTATGTGGTGTGTCTATTAATCTTTAACCCGGTATTCAACCCTGGCTACTGAACGTATAATAAACATATAATTCTTTTACAAGATTATTTTTAAATAATTATCCCAAGTTATAAAAGATTATTTGTGCCTTGTGCATTTAAATCAATTTTATAAACACTTTTCAAAAGAGTCGGTTAATTGTATTTACCAGTGTAAACTGACGTATTTTCCAAAAGGTTAAGTGCAGGTACTACGCGAAATAGGCTGGCTACTCCTGAGTGAATAAATAAAGAGTCTTGCAAGCTTTGTCACTTAAAAATCTGTTGAACAATATTTCCTATGTTTTGATCCGCTTGTGGATCCTTTTACATTCCGTTTGTAATACTCATGATACTTTCATTCGGTTTGTAATATTATTACTTTTAGACTTCCGCTGTGCGTTGAACTGTGATTATTGACTATGATGATATCAACTACGTCACGATACTCCCCATCGGGCCCACCGGTAATACGTGGAAATATCGGGGTGTGACAGGTTGGTATCAGAGCCAACGTTTGAGTGAATTAAACACTAGCCTTTAGTGTTTAATCTCAAATGACACAGTAGCATATTCCTTAGACCTTCTGAGTTTAGACTTAACGTAGGAATACTCTCATCCTTGTTCAGTGTAAATATTGTTTTCGATTTTATATATTTTGAATATATCGCCAAGCAGAGAAGCTGTCGATGGAAATTCTCCACATCCGAAGCCTAGAAATGCCAAACTTCGTACCACGGCTAGGATAAGCGTGCTACCAGTTGGAGGAAAGACCTTTATGGACCTATTCCCAAAACCAGACTTGTTTAAAACCCTTATCCAGACTTTGGAGTCCATACCAGGAAATCCCTGAAGCTCCCACATTGAAGATGATACATGTGGATATTATTAATCCCTATTTCCTACCTCCAAGTTTTGGAAATTTTAGACTTAGACTATACCAGTCAATACCTAATCTGTGATCCATGTCATTTCTTAATCATTGAATCCTTGGATTCTACTTCTGCAATGGATCCTGATTTGAAATATTACTTTATTCACTAAAATCTTCAGAGACGCTACTGCGTACGATAAATAAAGAAGAGAAACAATCAGAATGAAGCAAGGAAGGCAATAGAAGACCTTCCTCCCATTATATTTCAATTTCCGTAAGTCTCGGTATGGGCATTCGATTATTATAATCCCTTGTGAAAATATTATTATCATGATCCTATGTGGACCTATCTCTTTAATAAAACTTTGTTTAGACGTTAGTCTATCATAGTTTCCTTCATGGACATTATATCTCAAAATAGTCCCAGCATGGACATTTGTTTATTAGAATCCTTATATGAACCTATCCTTCGATTTGAGTCCCAGTGAGGACATCTGTTCAGCAAAGCCCTTTAGTATGCACTCCGTATCAATATAGTCCTTTTATGGACATGTTATTTATTTAAAATCCCTTTGGGGATATACTTTTCCGAAATAGTCCCTTCATGGACACAAGACTTTATTATAGTCCCTTAGCGGATGTGACATTTTGTTATAGTCTCTCAATGGGCAATTTGTTTCAATATAGTCCCTATACGGACTTATAATACTTTGATAGTCCCCATACGGATTTATATTTTCCTTTTAGTCCTCCATGGACAAATAAGATACTAAAGGTCCTGTTTAAGGCCATGTTGAAGATTTCTTAATGAGTTACGGGAAGTTTTGAAAATTTTATATAGGTATTCACTTCGTCCTTTATCAAATAATAGTATCAATTTTATTCGAACTTTATCGATTTGCTAAATATTTATCCTCAAAAGATCTTCTTAATGGTTTACCCTTGCCAAGTGGCAAGTCCACATTAATTGGCCAAAAACTTTTGGTAGTTAAGGATAATTATTCCATCTACTATGATAGTTAAGGGAGATACCCCTTCTATCCAGAGGTGGTGAACTATGTTCAAGCCTCCAAGCCTATATGATCAATGCGATCATGGTAATATTGTGTAACCATTAAGACAATTTAATCCTTGTTAACATCTAGGAACATGTTAACACTCCTGGCAGTGTGACTTGAGAAACCACACCAGCCGTCAAGGTATTTGGACTATGTCCAAGCCTTAAAGCCTATATGATCGAATTAGATCATGGCAAGTATCATCAATGTGATGATCAAAATATAAACATCCGTTAGAGATGAAGTGCCTACGGGCTATACTTGTTGTCCCTTAAGACAACGACAGATGTGGTCTATGACCCCCTGTCTAAGGATATTGGACTATGTTCAAGCATAATAGTCTATATGATCATTACGATCATGACTAATATCGTCTAATACGATGATCACATTATTTAACATCCTTTAGCGATGTTTTCGCCTACGGGCCATATTATATTGTCCATTTGTGACAAAGACAATGGTGATCTTCTATGATTCCCTGTCCAAGATGGTGAGATATGCTCAAACCTCATAGTCTATATGATCAGTGCGATCAAGACTAATATTATCAAAAAGATGATCATGTATAATATCCTTAATAATGTTCTGCCTACAGGTTATATACTATATTGTCCATTAGAGACATTGACAAATGTGACCGTTATGGTTCATCGACAAAGGTAATGGACAATCCCCAAGCCTTATAGTCTATAAGATCGATAAGATCATGACTAATATACTCAATTGCAATAATTATATATATATATATACATATATGGATATATACAAACATCCATTAGTAATGTCCTATGATTTGCCTATGTGCCAAAATGAATCATCTTTTAAGACGATGACAGTTGTAGTCTATGACTCCCTGTCCGACGGTGAAGAACTAGGTTCAAATCTTAAAGCCCATGATCTAATAAGATTGCAGCTTATAAATTAACGACCTCCATGACAGGCTTTTGTTTCCATATCTTTTAATGTCCCTTGTGACTAGGCCTTCGTGCCATATGATTATTATGTCCTTCCTGACGGACTCATACTTCATATTTAAAAGTCATTGTGGCAAGCCTTTGAGCCATAAAAAATCATCAGTATAACAAAGACAGTTGTGACATTGTGATCCCTGTCCAAAAGGAAATGGACTCGGTCCAAACTCTAAAGGTCATAGATGGTCCTTTTGTGACCTAGGCTGAATGTGATTGATGTACATACAAACAACATTTATTAGGAAAGTTCATACCCTATCAGCTTATATGGTTTAAAAATACCATGGCTAATGTATGTTAGGTCGTCTGGGTGATGACTCGCTATAGCAATGCAATTAAACAATTGTTTAATTTTGGTGTTTAGTGCCAAGCTTTAAGTATGACAAATTTGAATAAGACAAATAACAGTCGCAATATTGATGATGCGACAAATACTAATGATGCAACAAATGTGAACTTCAAGGTTAATGGAGTTAATCTCCAAGCGATGATTGACGCAGCTGTTAGAAAGGCTATGAGAAAGGTCATGAAAAGGTTTGAAAAGCTGAATGCTACTTGCTCCAAATCATATTTCCCTGCTCATGAGAAGAGTTTAGCTCACACTTCGAATGCAAAGGACAAACCAAATAACATAACATATAGTGATGTAACACCACGTAAAAACATGTCCAATTATGTATAGACAGGTGTCCTAAACCCAAGATATGTGAAAGATTGAGTTTGAAGGACTAAAGTTGACAAACAGTGAAAATATGTGTCCGGAGGGACTAAAAGTGTCAACATGCCAAACTTGAGCCTCTGAATGACCATACATAATGAATATATTCTTAAATGAGAGATTGATTGGATATAAGAAGCCGTTTATGAAAATAATCAGAAGATTATAAAACTACGAGGGTTAAACGTGTCAACATGTTAATTTTGACCTCTGATTGACCTTTTAACGAATCCGAGGCTTCGAAATATTCAAATATACTCTCAAGAATAAGTGGTATATATTTCACGTGGTTTCGAGATCATTAAGCATGTTTTCAAGACTTTGGGCTATAAGTGTCAACTTGACGAAACTTGCATTTATAGTGATATTTAACGGAACCGAGCCTAACGAAGTTTGTTCATACATCCTTGAGCCTCAATAAACTAACTACAAGGGCCTTACATGTCAAAAAGAGGTTAAATAGGGTTTAAATGGACCAGGGACTAAAGCTGCCAAGTTTTAAAATGTTTTAACCTGTTAAACAGGTCTACGCGGGCCGCGTAAGATCCTTTATGATCTTACGCGGGCCGCCTAAAAGTGCCCAGCGCAGAATTCTTAGGACAGGTGCAGGTTTGATCAGTTGCACCGCCTTAACCTCATTTGTAACGATTCTATGGGCTGTAAGTCGGTCATAATAAACCACTAGGACACCTGGGGTGATCCTAGGGCCTCCCTTAACAGCTGCAAGTGATCTAGGAAGTGGGATTTTAGTATAGAAGGAGGACTAGTGCTATGTTCTTATGCACATAAGTTGCAACAACTTCAAAGGGGATCATCTCTGGAGCTTGCAAGGATTAGGAGAAGATTTGGAAGTGTAGAAAAGATAGCAAGGACCATTAGTAAGGGTCTTATTACCTGCTTAGTCGTTTTAATTAGCTTAATAACCGAAAAGTCAAACTTATCGTAATTAAGCTTTGACTTTCGGTTTAATCTCATATGGTCCAGCCACTGACCGAAAAGAAAGTGGTTTTGGAACCATATTAATGTAGGTGATTAACCCTTAAAATGACACCTCCTAATTATTTCATTTGACTAGTTAATTGTCGGGTCAAACTAGTTTGACAAAAAGTCAAACTGGACAGAAAGTTTTAAAATGAATAAAATTAATAAACCAGAGGTTCTAAATTATATTTTAACATTCTAATGACATGGTAATTAATATTAAAACATGTGTTATCAATCCTAACCCGACAATTATCAGTCTAAGGTCAGTTTATAACCGAAAGTCGCAAAAGCTTGACTTTTGCTTTGACTTTCAGTTCTGGCCCATTCAAGCTTAATTCTCCCATGTTTTAAGCTTCCATTAGGACCACATTACTCAGTAGTATAACCCTCTGGAGTTATAGTACACAGTTCTTAGTGGTTTGAATTATATGCTCTTGATCGTTAATATGCTTATAAATGCCATAAACGCCCTTTTGACACACAAATGAGATTTTTAGAAATGTGAGAGGACAAAAACCTTTGTTACTGATTTATAAAATTGTCCTAAAAAATTGACATCAGTTTGAGGTCTAGATTAGGAGTTATGCTCAATAGCGTAATTAGAAAGCTTTTTATTAATTAAATGGCGTAATTAGCATAAAGCCTATCTAAACCCAAATTTTGATACCAAACTTTTTACCCACTGATGTAATATAATATTTTGGGATTTTTGAAGATTTTTAATTATTTTTAAACTGATCATATCATAGGGTTCTAGCTTTAATTCGGTAATTGCCGGTTATACCCTTTTCTTGAATAAAATGATTTTTACATCACATATTGATACCAAACTTTTTGCTACTGATTCTATATGATAAATAAAATATTTTGAACTTTATAAACTGATCAAAAACTCAGATTTCCTATTATGACCCGAAAATCGCTTAAAACCGACTTTTACACGTTTTAAGCGCATGGTATGGGTTAAAACTATTTTTAACATATAAGACCTGATACCTACTGATGTTTTTAATAAATTTCTATAATTTAATAGTAAGCAAAATTTTTAAACTCAGATTTCCAAAATTGACCTTTAAAACTTATGTGAAATTACCAAAATGCCCCTTCGGTGCATAAATTGGTTATAAAGGATAAATTTCACATATAGGAAATACCCTACTGATATAACTTATTAAATTAAATATTATTACTGATTTCAAAAGACCAGAACTTCAGTTTATTATAAAATCTCTTTTATAAGTATTAAAATTACCAAAATGCCCTTTCGGGACTTAAATTGGTTTAAATTACTTTTTGGGCATATATGTTAACATCCTACTGATGTATTAACATATTTTAAGCATAATAACAATTAAGACCTGTATATAATTCATTTGGTCACCCGTTGCGCGTTTACGTGTTCGGATCGGTTTATGTGACTAGTTTACGTATAATAGCCGAAACGGGTTTAACCTTATCATTAAATCCTCAAATTCCAGAATGTGATTAGTTTACCCATATTATACAAGTATCCAAGCTTGTCAGGTCTAAAACACATTCTATTCCAGCTCCGCTTAATCTAGCATTTAGAACCATAAAGTTTCTTTCTAGCTAGCTAGCCGGTCTAAGTCTTTGACTTAACTAATGGCCCGTTAGCACCCTAATAGGTTATTAAACCTTCTATACAGATTAAGTAGCATCCAGTAGAAGGTATCATCATACAGCTTTAGGATTTACGACTGAGTTACTTTCACCTTTGATCTCAGGTAAATACTTTTAACTTATTTTCCCTTATACGGGCTTGGGATATGGTGTTATAATAATACCACTTGGTCGGGTATGAAATCATTTAATCGGATTGTGATTAATAAATTTACATAACCCGTTTTAATCTGTCTTGTTTGATAACATAAACATTTGGGGGTTAATTCGACCGTGTACTGGATATCATCGGCTCATTTCATTTGAAAATGGCCACGACCTATGCACGGGGTGTAGGCATACACCTGACAGATGCAAATGCTAAAACATAAACCCACATGTTGGGGATAACTCCTTTGTGGGTTCTATAAGTGGTGAGTCGGTTAATCACGACCGGCTTCCAACCGGCCCCAATTGTAAGACAAACATGTAAATCTGTATACAAGATTATATTTAATAATTATCCCAAGTTATAAATGATTTGTGCCAAGTGCACTTAAATAAATTTTATAAATACTTTTCAAAAGAGTCAGTTAATTGTATTTATCAGTGTAAACTGACGTATTTTCTTAAAGGAGGATTGACAGGTACCTCTCGTAATAGGCTGGAGCTATTAGGTGTCATAAGAGGATCTTGCAAATCCATAGATACCTGAAGTCTGTTATTTTGGTTTCTTTGTATTTATTTATGATCCGCCTGTGGATCTTATTACATTCCAGTCTGTATATTCTTTCACTCGAACGCTCAGACATTATGGTTTGTAATAGCTTATTCACCAAGCCTTCCGCTGTGCTATTATATTGTGTGTATTGACTATGATGATATCAACTACGTCACGATACTCCCCGCCGGGCCCACCGGTAATATGTGGAAATATCGGGGTGTGACAGGTTGGTATCAGAGCCAACATTGAGTGAATTAAACACTAACCTTTTGTGTTTAATCTCAATGACACAATGAGCACATTCCTTAGACTTCGGAGTCTATGATAATGACCTAGGATTTATTCTTAACCTTCCTTTTTATTGTTTATATTATATCTACTTGTTTTGACAGGTCAGCAATTGGAAAATGCCGCCACGAGTGAGAGGCAAAGGAAAAGGACCAATGCGAGGAGGGCCATCAGGCCACGCGGGACCCTCCCACCGACGTACCCCATCCGAATCACTCTCTGTCTATGACTCACGGGACCATTGGAGTCATAGCTTCGAGCCAGCGAGGCATTCTGTCTCACTAGGATCCTCACCATCTGACCCTCCATACTTTGGGTTACCCATTCCTGTTGAACCCCAACATTCCCATCATTCATAGGGATCACATCACTCGAACCAATCACACCACTCCTTTAACTCTCATCCTTTTCATCACTCGGATTCTACCTACTCTCCAGCTCAGTTTAATCCCAATTAATACGTCAACGACTTTTTGGGTTTCAATCCTCTTGGACCTGAGGATCATTTCTCTCAGGAGATGGAAATGGACTACGACCCGGACCCTGAAATGCAAACCGGAACACCGGGCCACCCTATTAGCATATCAAGCGGTTCTCCCTATCAAGGATCGCCGTACCGAGGGCCTGATTCGTATGCTGAGAGAATGGCTCAGTATGATTGTTTCTTTACCCCTTCATACCATAACTCTCCAGCCCAACCTCCTTTGGTTGAACCACAACTTCAAGCTGTTACCCCACCACCTTTACCAGTTGAGGAACCACCTCAACAGCCTCCCGAGCCGCCAAGGCGAAGGAGAAATGCTCGAATGTCTGTACGTGGGGGACCACGGTTTGCATCCCCTCATGGTTCAAGTTCTTACCCTCCTATTCCAGAGGACCCCCAAATGGGTGGACCCTCACACACGGTGCCGGAAATCAACCCTCCGCCAGTTTCTCATGCACCACCGCAGCCGCCGTTGGGTTTTGACAACCCGATCCCGACATACCCAGGTTCATCTGGGTATAATCCATCTGGATACCCATCAGATTATGGAAACCATGACCCATACCTTATAGCTGTTTAGTACAATGCACTTTATCCTTCTTCTTACCCTCCAGTTTACCCAACTGGATATTCTGTGCAGGGATACCAATACCCACCTTACCAGCAACCTCCTCCTCAACAACAGGAACAAACTCAGGAGATTTTACAGAGGTTAGACCGGGTTGAACGTGAAGCCAATGAAACTAAGAAGAAGCATAATGGTTTTCTCAAAGGTCTTGCGAACCTTATTAAAGGCAAGAAGAAGTAGGAAGTTGTTGTTTTATGTTGTATTGTCTTTCAATAAGTCCCTGCAAGGACATTATTTTGTTTTCAAGTACCAAGTCCCTACGTGGACTTACTTTCAAATTCTGTAGCCCCTGCGTGGGCAGTGTGTTATTTTCAAGTCCCGTTTAGGGCATCCTTGTACTAGTTTCGTGATTCAATAAAGTTATTTTCGATTTTTGAATATGTATTGTTATTACATCATACTATATCATTTTAAATTTGATTGATCTGCCAAAGAAATTCTTAGAGGTATAACCTAGCCAAAATATTAAATGGCTATGATGGTACAACCTTTTTAAGATAATAACTCTCTGTTAACATCTGGAAAATATGTTAACATTCCTGGCTGTGCGGTACGAGAAACCACACAAGCCTCCAAATGTACTTGGCTCCTTCCAAGTCACTTATATAGCCTATATGATCAATGTAAATCATGGCTAATAAACATCAATGAGATGTATACACTAGAACATCCATTTGAGATATATGCTTATAAGCAAAGGTGTAATAATGACAATGAAAGTTTTATTTTATAGACTTCTTGTCAAAAAGGCGATGAACTTTGTTCGACCCTTAAAGAAATCACTGATCCGAGGGATCAATGATCATAATCGTCCTTGTGACAAGGCTTTCGTGCCATCTAAATGTCCTTTGAGACGAGCCTTGTGCTATATGAATATGTCTCCCATGACATTGACAGTCGTGATTTATATCCACTGTCTAATAAATATAAAAAGATTATATCCTATTTATTGTTTATTATGGTTCTGTTATAACCTAGGCAAATCATGATTAAATGATTTTTATTTTAAATGGTCTACATGGATTAATAATACCATGACCATCTAATCATCAATACGATGATTCTTTATGTAATTTAAATATACCATTATTGTTTAATATAGTACCCAAATCATGGCTGGATCTGATGAAGTAAACAGTCATCCACGGGAAGGAAACAATAATGAGACCAGAATCAATCTTACAAACGCTGAACTGCAAGCTATGATTGACACCGCGGTTGCTCAAGCGGTAGATAAGATATTCAAGGAACCGAGTAAGGTTCGGTCCAAAACTCACTCAAAACCCTTATCACAGTCACATGCATCAAGAAGGGATGAATCTCAGCATTCATCCAATCAAAGATCTGAGCCTCAAAGAGTGGTACTAAACCAGGCTCCTAAGTACAAAAAGAGTTGTACTTATAAATACTTCGTCTCCTGTAAACCGACGAATTTTACAGGAGAAAAAGGAGAAATTGATTATATGAAATGGTTAGACGAAATGGAGACTGTGATTGACATTAGTGGATGTGCTAAGGAAGACATAGTCATGTTTGTGTCTCAATCTTTCAAGGGCGATGCCCTCACCTGGTGGAAAGTGTTAGTATAGTCCACTGGAAAGGTTCATTTGTATAACCTTTCGTGGAGCAAATTTGTGGATCTTGTGAAAGATACATACTGTCCTCGGCACCAAGTTGAGAGGATTGAAACTGACTTCCTCACCTTGTTGATGAAGGATTTAGACTGTAGGTCCTATGTGACCAGTTTCAATTCGATGTCGAGGCTTGTACCATATTTAGTCACTCCTGAACCCAAACGCATTGCGCGTTTCATCGGTGGTTTAGCCCCTGAAGTAAAAGGAAACGTCAAGGCTTCCAAGCCTACTACTTATAGATCTGCTGTGGATCTATCTCTGTCCTTTACCCTTGATATTGTGAGGAGTAGAACAAAGAGAACTACTGATGACGGGAAGAGGAAGAGAGAGGAAGATAAGTCCTCTCAATTAAACAAAAAGAACAAAGGGAACTTTGGTTTTAAGAAGGGGCAGTCGAATGACAAGCCCAGGTGTAAGACTTGCAACAAAAGGCATTTTGGAAAATGCAACCAGGACCCACAAGCCAAACCATGTGGGATCTGCAAAAAGAAAGGGCACAAATCTGTAGAGTGCCAGAACATTAAAGATGCAACCTGTTACGGTTGCAATGAAAAGGGGCACATCAAGACCAATTGCCCCAAGAATGCTAAGAAGCCCGAGGTGGCAAAGAAAACCAACGCAAGGGTTTTCCAAATGAATGCTAGGGAAGCGGTGAACGACGAGAACGTCATAACAGGTACCTTCCTCATTAATAATAATTATGCTAGAGTCTTATTTGATTCAGGTGCTGATAAGTCTTTTGTAGACCATAAGTTTTGTAAGTCACTGAACTTGCCTATTAAGACTCTAGACATAAAATATGAGGTAGAACTTGCCGATGGTACCTTAGAAACAGCTTCGACTCTTCTTGATGGATGCTCTATATCCATCAAGAATCATTCTATCCCGCTATCCCTCTTGCCAATGAAATTGGCTGGGTTTGATATAGTTTTGGGCATGGATTGGTTGTCACATAACCATGCCCAAATTGCCTGTGATAAAAAGCTAGTTATCTGTTATTATCAAAACCCCTTCTGGTGAATCCGTCACTATTCAAGGAGATACACAATACGGGTTGCCCAACAATGTGTCTATTCTCAAGGTATCGCAGTGTTTAAAGAGTGGATGTGTCATCTACATGGCACAAGTGACTATGAATGATCTGAAGCCTAAGATTGAAGACATCCCAATCATTTCTGAGTATCCTGATGTCTTTCCTGATGAATTACCTGGACTACCTCCTGAGAGGCAGGTAGAGTTCAGGATAGACATTCTACCAGGAGTTGCACCTATTGCATGAGCTCCTTATCGTCTAGCACCTACTGAAATGAAAGAGCTCAGGACGCAATTAGATGATTTACTGGAAAAGGGTTTTATACAACCTAGCTCTTCGCCTTGGGGAGCTCCGATATTATTTGTGAAAAAGAAGGATGGATCAATGCGCTTATGCATTGATTATCGTGAGTTAAATAAGGTGACGATCAAGAATCGTTATCCCTTACCCAGGATCGACGAATTATTTGATCAGCTCCAAGGAGCGAGCTTCTTCTCGAAGATTGATTTGAGATCTGGGTATCATCAACTCAAAGTTAGGATTGAAGATGTGCCTAAGACGGCATTCAGAATGAGATATGGACATTACGAGTTTTTAGTGATGCCTTTTGGGCTCACTAATGCACCAGCAGCATTCATGGACCTCATGAATAGAGTTTGCAAACCATACTTAGATAAGTTTGTCATCGTCTTCATAGATGACATACTTATCTACTCTCGTAATCAAAATGATCATGAGAAGCACCTTCGATGCATCTTAGGATTACTTCAACAAGAGAAGTTATATGCTAAATTCTCCAAATGTGAATTCTGGCTTCGTGAAGTCCAATTCCTTGGACATGTTGTCAGTGAGCGAGGTATCCAAGTAGATCCCGCTAAGGTAGAAGCCGTAATGAATTGGGAAGCACCCAAGACTCCAACCGAAATCGTAGCTTTCTGGGTTTGGCAGGTTACTATAGAAGATTCATTGAGAACTTTTCAAGGATAGCCGCACCATTAACTTCTTTGACCCGTAAGAATGTAAAATTTGATTGGGGTCCAAAACAATAAGAATCCTTTGAGATTCTTAAGCAAAAGTTGAGTAATGCTCCAGTACTAACACTACCTGATGGAATCGAAGAGTTTGTCATATATTGTGATGCGTCACACACCGGTATGGGTTGTGTACTTATGCAAAAAGGCAAGGTAATTGCCTATGCATCACGACAACTAAAAGTGCATGAGAAGAATTACACCACCCACGATTTGGAATTGGGTGCCGTTGTATTCGCACTGAAGTTGTGGAGACATTATTTGTATGGAACTAAATGCGTGATCTATTCGGATCACAAGAGTCTCCAACACTTGTTCAATAAAAAAGAGCTCAATATGAGACAGCGCCGCTGGATGGAAACCTTAAATGACTATGATTGTGAAATTCGCTACCATCCTGGTAAAGCGAATGTGGTCGCAGATGCTCTAAGCCGAAAGGAAAGAGTCAAACCTATCAGGATTAATGCTAAGAGCATTAAATTGAAGAATAGCCTGAATGAAAGGCTGTTAGCTGCACAGAAAGATGTTGTTTTGGAAGCTAACCTTCCAGACGAAAAGTTAGGAGTAACTGCGGAACAGTTAGCACCTGGCAAGGATGGAATTTTCAGACTCAATGGAAGAATCTGGGTTCCCATTCATGGAGGACTTCGAGATGTAATCCTCCAAGAGGCTCACAACTCCAAATATTCAGTTCACCCTGGAGGTGACAAGATGTATCAGGATTTGAAAGCTAATTATTGGTGGATAGGGTTAAAGAAATCTATTGCCACCCATGTAGCCAAGTGCTTGACCTGTGCTCAGATAAAAGCAGAACATCAAAAACCATCGGGTCTGCTTCAGCAGCCAGAACTTCCCACATGGAAGTGGGAAATGGTAACTATGGACTTTATAACTAAGTTACCTAAAACAAGGCATGGAAATGATACCATATGGGTCATAGTTGATAGACTGACTAAGTCAGCACACTTCTTACCCATTAAAGAGACTCATAACTCTGACAAGCTAGCTCAACTTTACGTGGATAAGATTGTATCTCTTCACGGAGTGCCGGTGTCTATTATCTCGGATAGAGATACTAGATACACCTCTCACTTTTGGAAAAGTTTCCAACAATCTTTGGGCACTCGTTTGAACTTTAGTACTGCTTACCATCCTCAGACAGATGGACAGAGTGAGCGCACAATTCAAACATTGGAAGACATGCTTCGTGTATGTGTTATTGATTTAGGTGGTAGTTGGGATGACCACCTACCCTTGATCGAGTTCTCCTATAACAATAGCTATCATACAAGCTTTCAGGCTGCACCTTTTGAAGCATTATATGGTAGAAAATGCAGAACGCCTGTTTGTTGGGCGGAAGTAGGAGAAGCTCAGTTATCAGGACTTGATATAGTCCTTGAAACGACGGACAAGATTGTCCAGATTCGTGATCGCCTGAAAGCTGCCAGGGATAGGCAGAAAAGTTATGCTGACAAGAGGCGAAAACCTCTAAAGTTTGAGGTTGGTGACAAAGTCTTACTGAAAGTATCACCCTGGAAAGGTGTGATGCGTTTTGGTAAGAAGGGCAAGCTAAGCCCTAGATATATAGGACCATTCGAGATTATTGAATGTGTCGGCAGTGTAGCTTATAAGCTAAACTTGCCTGAGGAGTTGAGTGGAATCCATAATGTGTTCCACATCTGTAATCTCAAGAAGTGTCTAGCTGATGAATCGCTAGCCATGTCTCATAAAGACGTACAGATTGATGAAAGCCTAAGATTTGTTGAAAGACCTATATCGATCGAGGACCGTCAGGTTAAAAAGCTCTGAAGGAAGCATGTGCCTATAGTAAAGGTTAAATGGGATGCCCGTAGAGGTCCCGAATATACGTGGGAAGTTGAGTCCACTATGCGACAGAAGTACCCTCACTTATTCCAGTAAATCTCGGGGTCGAGATTTATTTTAAGGGGTGAGGATGTAATACCACGTAAAAACGTGTCCAATTATGTATAGACACGTGTCCTAAACCTAAGATATGTGAAAGATTGAGTTTGAAGGACTAAAGTTGACAAACAGTGAAAATATGTGTCCGGAGGGACTAAAAGTGTCAACATGCCAAACTTGAGCCTCTAAATGACCATACATGATGAATATATTCTTAAACGAGAGATTGATTGGATATAAGAAGCCGTTTGTGAAAATAATCGGAAGATTATAAAACTACGAGGGTTAAACGTGTCAACATGTTAATTTTGACCTCTGAGTGACCTTTTAACGAATCCGAGGCTTCGAAATATTCAAATATACTCTAAAGAATAAGTGGTATATATTTCACATGGTTTCGAGATCGTTAAGCATGTTTTCAAGACTTTGGGCTATAAGTGTTAACTTGACGAAACTTGCATTTATAGTGATATTTAACGGAACCGAGCCTAACGAACTTTGTCCATACATCCTTGAGCCTCAATAAACTAACTACAAGGGCCTTACATGTCAAAAAGGAGGTTAAATAGGGTTTAAATGGACCAGGGACTAAAGCTGCCAAGTTTTAAAGTGTTTTAACCTGTTAAACAGGTCTACGCGGGCCGCCTAAAAGTGCCCAGCGCAGAATTATTAGGACAGGTGCAGGTTTGATCAGTTGCACCGCCTTAACCTCATTTGTAACGATTCTATGGGCTGTAATTCGGTCATAATAAACCACTAGGACACCTGGGGTGATCCTAGGGCCTCCCTTAACAGCTGCAAGTGATCTAGGAAGTGGGATTTTAGTATAGAAGGAGGACTAGTGCTATGTTCTTATGCATATAAGTTGCAACAACTTCAAAGGGGATCATCTCTGGAGCTTGCAAGGATTAGGAGAAGATTTGGAAGTGTAGAAAAGATAGCAAGGACCATTAGTAAGGGTCTTCTTACCTGCTTAGTCGTTTTAATTAGCTTAATAACCGAAAAGTCAAACTTATCATAATTAAGCTTTGACTTTCGGTTTAATCTCATATGGTCCAGCCACTGACCGAAACGAAAGTGGTTATGGAACCATATTAATGTAGGTGATTAACCCTTAAACGGACACCTCCTAATTATTTCATTTGACTAGTTAATTGTCGGGTCAAACTAGTTTGACAAAAAGTCAAACTGGACAGAAAGTTTAAAAATGAATAAAATTAATAAACCATAGGTTCTAAATTATATTTTAACATTCTAATGACTTGGTAATTAATATTAGAACATGTGTTATCAATCCTAACCCGACAATTATCAGTCTAAGGTCAGTTTATAACCGAAAGTAAGCTTGACTTTTGCTTTGACTTTCAGTTCTGACCCATTCAAGCTTAATTCTCCCATGTTTTAAGCTTCCATTAGGACCACATTACTCAGTAGTATAACCATCTGGAGTTATAGTACACGGTTCTTAGTGGTTTGAATTATATGGGCTTGGGATATGGTGTTATAATAATACCACTTGGTCGGGTATGAAATCATTTAATCGGATTGTGATTAATAAATTTACATAACCCGTTTTAATCTATCTTGTTTGATAACATAAACATTTGGGGGTTAATTCGACCGTGTCCTGGATATCCTCGGCTCATTTCATTTGAAAATGGCCACGACCTATGCACGGGGTGTAGGCATACACCTGACAGATGCAAATGCTAAAACATAAACCCACATGATGGGGATAACTCCTTTGTGGGTTCTATAAGTGGTGAGTCGGTTAATCACGACCGACTTCCAACCGGCCCCAATTGTAAGACAAACATGTAAATCTGTATACAAGATTATATTTAATAATTATCCAAAGTTATAAATGATTTGTGCCAAGTGCACTTAAATAAATTTTATAAATACTTTTCAAAAGAGTCAGTTAATTGTATTTATCAGTGTAAACTGACGTATTTTCTTAAAGGTGGATTGACAGGTTCCTCTCGTAATAAGCTGTAGCTATTAGGTGTCATAAGAGGATCTTGCAAATCCATAGATACCTGAAGTCTATTATTTTGGTTTCTTTGTATTTATTTATGATCCGCCTGTGGATCTTATTACATTCCAGTTTGTATATTCTTTCACTAGAACGCTCAGACACTATGGTTTGTAATAGCTTATTCACCAAGCCTTCCGCTGTGCTATTATATTGTGTGTATTGACTATGATGATATCAACTACGTCACGATACTCCCCGCCGGGCCCACCGGGCCTACCGGTAATATGTGGAAATATCGGGGTGTGACAAGTGAGGATCCCCGTTCCTCTAAAGGATATACTTAAAAGTACTTTGTCTCTTGCAAGTCAAGAGACTTCAATGGCGAAATAGGGAGCCATTGATTTCGTAAAATTGTTGGGTGAAATGGAAACTATTATGGATATCAGCGGTTGTGCTGAGAAAGACATTGTGAGATATATATCACAGTCGTTCAAGGGCAGTGCCCTTAATTGGGGGAAGACTTTAATGAAGTTACAGGAAGAATACTCTTACAATATTTGGGATGGTCCAAGTTCATGGACTAATCAGAAAAACCAATTGACTGCGACACGGAATGGAAAAGGTGGAATAAGAATTTCTGACTCTCACCATGAAGGATCTTGGCCGTCGACAGAATGTTACAAACTTTAGTTTATTATTTGAGATAGTGCCCTATTCAGTTAACCAAAAAATCTAAGCTTAATGCAATAATTATTGGTGGTTTAGCATCGGTAATAAGAGGGCACGTTAAGGTTTCAAAGCCTGCTTCTTATAAATCCATTATGGATCTATCTCAGCTACTCACGTTATATAGATTAAGAAATAAACCAGTCAAAGCTGAGACTGCCCGAAAATTGTCAAAGATTTTACAGCTAAGTATTGAAGGATTAAGAATGGAGGCGCCTTAACCCTCCCGATGAATGTTAGAGGCAGTTCACATTAATAATGACACCAGATAAATCCCTTATTGTGATTTTATTGCTAAGAGTTTCGTTTGGATTCAGGTGCTACTGAGTCTCTCATAAGACCATAAGCTTAGCAATCTTTTAGAATTTTCCCATAAGAACCCCAGATATTAAGTGTAAGGTAAAACTTACAAGCGAAATCATAGGAACCATTTCTTCTTTCCTGTCAGAATCTTCATTCGTAAAATTCTCGAGTACTCTTTCTCCAGATGGAGTACGTCAATATATGTTATTTCATCTTATTATCTCATTGATTTCTATCAACTGCAAATACCAGACTGTATGCTAAAAGCGCCATATGAGGATTGGTGTATCTTAATGTGTTCCATAGATTGCTTCCATGCCTGATCAGTATGGAGGTTTAATGCATGGAACCACTGAAATATCCCAATGGTCATATTGTACTAAAGTCAGCTAATCGTATTTAAAGAAAATATCGAGAATAGAAATGTCCATGTAAGTGTCTCTAATTAGGGTATCCATGCTTCATAAAGAAAATGTGTCATTTATCTGGCACCGGCAAAGATAGAAGAACCAGAGCTTGAGATTTCGAATATCTCTGTAATCTCTGTGTGTCTTGATTATTCTCTCCAAAGAAGTACCCTATTTACCTTCGAAGACAAGTAGAGTTAAGATTTTCATCCCGCTTAGGGCTGCATCATTATGAAATCTCCATGTCAGTTAGTACCAACAATAATGGAAGGATTGAAACCCTAATCATATGAGTTGCAAGATAAAGCTTCATGAAACCTAATTCATAATTATGAGAGCTCCGGCATTATTATTTCAGAAAGACTGTTCGTTATGCTTATGCATTGATTACCGCAACCTTATTTAGGCAACAATTAGGAATCACCATCAGCTGCCCAGGATCGTCGATTTGTTTGACTAACTGTAAGGATTAGCTATTCCTTAAGATTGGTTCAAGCAGTAGTTGGGATAACTATCTCGCCTTAAATAAGCTTTTCTATAATAGTTGTTATATAAATATCAAGGCTGCTCCTTTAGAGACCTTGTATAAATGGATTGTCGAACGTCCATTTGATGGACAGAATAGTGGTAAATCCAATTATCAGGATCTGAAAGTCACCCTGGAGACGGCGGATGAGACCATATAAATTATGATCGTCTGGAAACTTCCAGTAATCGGCGGAAAATCAATAATTAATGAAAGTCGCAAACCTCTTAAGTTCTTGTTAAGGAATCAGATTCCACAGAAAGTATCACCCTTGAAGAGTGTGCTGAATTTTAAATTTAACAGGCTAGTTAAGCTCTGGATATATATTGAACCATTCGAGAAAGATCGAGTATGTCAAGATCGGTAGCCGGTAAGCTAAAACTTACCTAAGAAGTTGGATGGTAATCACATGGTGCTCTACACTAGTGATTTAAGGATATGTCTAGCCGTTAAATCGATAGCATTAAGGTGTGCAGAGTAATGAAAAACTATGGGTTGTTGAGAAACCAGTATCGAATAAGGATCGGCAGGATTAAAAGCTCCAAAAGATAGCATATACCAAGGGTAAAGGTTAAACGGGATACCGTTGGGATCCCGAATAAATACGATAGGTCGTATTTACTTTGTAACAAAAGAACTCCTATCTTTTTGGAAAATCTCGAGGTCGAGATTTATTTTAAGGGGGTGAGGATGTAACATCTCGTAAAAACACGTCCAATGATATATCGACACGTGTACTAAACCCTAATAAAGTCAAACGTTGAATTTGAGGGACTAATTTTGCGAAAGATCAACAAATTTAACTATAGAAGGACTGGGAATGTTAACATGCTTAATATAAGCCTCTGAATAACGTTACACGGCAATCATATTCACAAATGAGCCACTTGATGATCGAGAGTAGCCGTTTGCGTAATTAATTGAAAGTTTGCGCGTCGAAGGGTTAAAAGCGTCAACATGTTAATTCTTACCTCTGAGTGACCTTTTAACAAACCTAGAGCTTCATGATAATTTATTTCACTCTCGGGAATGCCTAATATTGGCCATTAAGGGCTTTTATGCCTATAAGTGAAGTTACGCGCAACTTTGCAAGTTAGAGGGACTAAAAGTGTTAATATGTTTAATTATACCTCTGAATGACCTTTTTACGAACCCGAAGCATCGTGATGTTTAGTAATACTCTCGAGAATGCTAATATGGATTAGATAAGGATTCGATGCTATTAAACGATGATATGCGCAAGTTTGCGCATTAGAGGGACCAAAGTGTCAACTTTTGAATCTACACCCTTTGGTGACCATTTAAGCGAATGGGAGTGTAGTAATATTTAAGTATATGCTTAGTAATATCCATTATGGGCCACGGAAGGCTTGGATATCATTAAACGACATTTCGCACTACTTTGTGCGATTAAAGGACTATTTGCGTCAAACTGAAAAAATATACTGAATCGAATGGCAGCGAACATTTCCGGAACTTGACCATAAGTTAAACATACCATAAATATCCTCTACATAGCCTATAAATAGGCTTTGAGGGGTTCGGTGTGCAAAAATAAACTTTTGAGTCAAACAGGGACTAAAAGCGTCAAAAAGTGCATAAGTTTGCATTTTCACGCATATCTTACGTTCTGAATATATCCGGACATCCAAAAATTTATGTAATCATTAAAATATTTTATTTTAGTGATTGACATGATAAAATTCCATTCGTCATGTAATTTGGATCGTTTTTCGCGTCCGTTCGTGTTTCGTCGTAATTAACCGAACAACGCAACCGTACGGCCAAACGAACCGACATCCGAGATGTTTTTGAGCATGTTTCATGTCCCCTACACTTTGGCATCATTGTAGAGCCTTGAAAATGGCTTAACGGGCCTTAACTGTGTCAAAAAGGGCTTTACAAGCTTAAAGGGATTAAAACTATAACTTCTGAAAGTTGCTGCTGATCTGGTATTTTATGGCTTAACCACATACTTATTTCTGGACCCGGCATGAGTCATGAGCCGAGGACCATCGGGCTACACCTCTCGGGCCATCTAAAACAGTGTTTTCAGCTGTTAAAATGTGCTAAATTAAACACAGGGATCAAAGTTGCACATGTAGCAAACCTTAAGCTGGGCTGGACTGTTACACGGGCCGCGTAGCCCAGTGGGCTTGCCTTCGCAGGCCGCCAGGATGTCTGCAGCAGCAGATTGTTTATATTGATGGTTTTTGCCATTCCTTGAGCACTAAGTTCATTTTAAAACCATTAAACTGAATCCATGGGCTACACAAGGTTTATTAACAGCTGTTTAACACCTGTGATGATCTCATAAACCTTTGAAACACTTGGCATCATCTCATTTCATCTCAAATTCTATAAATAGGCCAAGATTTTTCACTTTCAATTGCACATTTCCTTTCAATCTGCTCATGCTCTCAATCAAAGGGGATCCTGATCATTATGGAACCTCTCTTGAGTTCTTTTCAGTCCATTGGACCCTTTGTAAGTGTCCTTTCATGACTAGTTTGTTTTATTTGGCGTTTAAAGCCAAAAAGTCAAGAGTTTACGTTAAACACTTTGACTTTTAAACGGTCGAGCCATGGTTCGCAACGAACATGGCTATGTGATCGCAATTAGGTAGGTTTTAAACCCTCAAAAGGGCACCTCCTAATTACCACGTTTGCTTAGTTAATTGTCGGGTCAAAATAATTACAATAAAAGTCAAATGAGTCGGTTTTAAATAAAATTCATAACTAATGATGTAGAAGCAATAAAACCAGTTTTATAACTTTAATAACTTGGTAAATATTAATTGAACATGTCTAGGCATGTTCAACCTGACAATTCTGAATTTAGGCTCGGTTCGAAACCGAAAGTCGCAAAAATTGACTTTTGCTTTGACTTTCAGTTCTGACCTGATTTAGCTTAGTTTAAATATGCCTTAGGATTCCTTTAGGACCATATTATAGGTTAGTATAACCCTCTGAGGTTGTACAACTTGGTTCCATAGAAATCCTAGCTCATTGCATATTTCCGTTAAATGCTTAAAAGTTGATCATTATGCCCTTTTGATATTAAAACGAGATTTTTGAAAATGTGAGAGGATAAAAACCTTTATTACTGATTTATAAACATGTCCTAAAAATTTGACATCAGTTTGAGGTCTAAATTAGGAGTTATGCTCAATATCGTAAATTGAAAGCTTTTTTATTAATTAAACGACATTATTAGCATAAAGCCTATTTAAACCCAAATTTCGACACCAAAATTTTTATCCAATGATGTAATATAATATTTTGGGATTTTTGAAGATTTTTTTTTAATTTTAAACTGATCATAACAGAGGGTTCTTGCATTGACTCGGTAATTGACGGTTATGCCCTTTTTGCTAATATAATGAGTTTTACACATCCTTTACATACCAAACCTTTTGCCACTGATTTTATATATTAAACAAGTTATTTTAAACTATAAAGTCTGTTCAAAATCTCAGATTTCCTTATATAACCCGAAAATCGCCTAAAACCGACTTTTTACGCGTTTTAGGTGCATAGTATGGGCTAAAACTATTTTTTACGCATAAGACTTAATACCTACTGATGTTTTAAGTAAATTTTTATACTTTAACAGTAGGAGAAAGTTTTTGAACTCAGATTTCCAAATTTGACCTTTAAAGCTTATGCGAAATGACCAAAATGCCCCTACGGCGCATAGTTTGGTTATAAATGATAAATTTCACATATATGCAATACCCTACTGATATGACTTGCAAAAATAAATATTTTTACTGATCATTTTAGACCAGAACCTCAGATTTATATTTAATCTCTTTTATAACCTTTAAAATGACCGAAATACCCCTACGGGGCTTAAATTGATTTTAAATTCGTTTTGGGCATAATGGAAGGTATCCTACTGATATCATAACACATTTTAAGCATATTAACTTAGGGAACCTGTTCATGACTCATTTGATTACCCGTTATGCATTTTTCGCGTTCGGTACGATTTATGTAACTAGTTTGCATAAATTGAGCGAAACGGGTCAAACCTTATCATTTTCACTTCAAAATACAGAATGTGTTTGGTTTACCCATATTTTGCAAGTCTTCATACTTGTCGGGTCTAAATCACATTCTAATCCGGTCTTCGCTTAATCTTGCGTTTTGAACCGTGAACCTTTCATTAAAACTAACCGGTCTAAGTTTAAACTTAAGTAAGGCCCGTTAGGAATCTAATAGGTTATTAAAACCTTCGTTCTAGATTTAGGAGCCCAGTAAAAGATATTTGCACTTGCTGAATTGTTATACGGCTGAGATAAATTTGTATTTTGCTCAGGTAAATACTTTTAACTTATTTTCCATTATACGGGCTTGGGATACGGTATATATAAAATACCTCTTGGTCGGGTATTGAATCTTTAATCGTATGAAGGTTAATTCATTGAGATAACCCATTTAATCTATTTTGTTTGTTAAAGCCTTTGGGGGGTTAATGACCATGTCCTGGATATCCTCTGCTCATTCATTGAAATGGCCACGACTTAAGCACGGGGTGTAGGCATACACCTGCCAGTGCGTATGTAAAATGATATACCTGCCTGTTCGAGAATAACTCTCCGTAGGTTATATTATGTGGTGTGTCTATTAATCTTTAACCGGGTATTCAACCCGGGCTACTGAACGTATAATAAACATATAATTATTTTACAAGATTATTTTTAAATAATTATCCCAAGTTATAAAAGATTATTTGTGCCTTGTGCATTTAAATCAATTTTATAAACACTTTTCAAAAGAGTCGGTTAATTGTATTTTCCAGTGTAAACTGACGTATTTTCCAAAAGGTTAAGTGCAGGTACTACGCGAAATAGGCTGGCTACTCCTGAGTGAATAAATAAAGAGTCTTGCAAGCTTTGTCACTTAAAAATCTGTTGAACAATATTTCCTATGTTTTGATCCGCCTGTGGATCCTTTTACATTCCGTTTGTAATACTCATGATACTTTCATTCGGTTTGTAATATTATTACTTTTAGACTTCCTTTGTGTGTTGAACTGTGATTATTGACTATGATGATATCAACTAAGTCACGATACTCCCCACCGGGCCCACCGGTAATACATGGAAATATCGGGGTGTGACAGTTTTGTAAAGAGAATCGTGTCTTTAACAGGTCATCTTCGTGCCTTAACAGGTTATATAACACACTGGTAATTTTTTGTCTCTTAACAGATCATTTCATGTAACCTGATTATTATCGGGTTCGTGTTTGAAAAATCTGACACGATAAGATTTCGTGTTGTGTTCGTGTCTACCTATTTCGGGTTCGTATCTTATCGTGTTCGTGTCTTAACAGATCGGGTTGACCCGATATGCCAGCCCTAGCTACTACTATGTAACAACCTCGGTAAAACCAACACCCTCATAATATGTCTAACACTCTAATATATTGTAGAATATCTCAATGTGTCTTATATTACACCCCGTACGTGAAAACCAAGCCCGAAATATCTTATAATTTATAAAATAAATTAAAAACATGAAATATTGAGCTGAGGCGGGCCGCGTAGGACCTCACCCCAAGCTCACGCGGGCGGTATCAAGGCTGAAACTTGATTCCGGTGAAATTATAAGTTAAGGCGGGCCGCGTAAGCTTACCTTAACTATTACGCGGGCCGTGAGAGATCATCAAACGCGGAGACATCTGAGGCCGACACGTGTCGACATCGTGGCGGGTCTAGATCATGACCGGGACAGGCTACGCGTTGACCCAGCTTTGACGCGGGCCGCGTAAGCCTTGTGCTTGTTTTACGCGGGGCGCGAGAGGACGAGATATCAGCACTATAAATAGAACGCATCAGTTTTCATTTTCCGTCGCTCACAATTCATTCTCAATCTCGAATTTCTGAAGTTATAAGCATTATAGTCGGGTATTATACCCCTAATTAGCGAGGTTCTGCTCCGTTGTAAGTATTATAACCCCAGTTTCGTAATAGTTACGCTGCCCGATTAATTTAGGGTTCCGTAACAACTGTCGTGGTTCTGCCCGACGTAGTTGTTGGAATACCGTCTCGGGGAGGGTATCATTCATATTTTCAAAGGGTTATGATACTAACCAATGTACATTTGTATAAATTATAGATTATATCCAGGAAACCCTTACAAGAAGTCTAAGATAGCAATGTGAGTTTATCCTCATTTTGTTAATCTTTTTGTAATGTTTTACAAAACCTTAATTGTTTTACAATGTGATTAAGCGGTGATTGAGTCTTTGTAGTTCTTCAATTACTGCTGGTATTATGGGGTTTTGTATACAAAATTTATTACTACGAGTAGTAGTAAGTCAGGAATGACAGTACATTACCATTGGACAACGAGTTAGCCAATGGGTAATTTGACCATAGCCATAGATCCGGTCGAGTGGCAAATACTGAATGAGTAATTGTGTATAAATAAACAATGTGATCGCTCTCAATACTGTTTTAATTGATAAAATGTTTCTTGATTAAACTGGGATTCACTCACCAGTATTTCCAACTGACAAATGTTTTTAAAACGCGTTACAAGTAACACAATGTGAACAGCCAATTAGTGAAAAGCAAGCTAGAGAGCACTGAAGGCTTGGAAAAAAATGTGGCTATAAAAGTTACCTAATAAACGATGTTTTAAATTCAATAAAATAGGGTTTGTCCCTATAAATGTATTGTAATAAGAAACTTGGGTTTTGCCCATGTTATTATTAATATCAAATATGGTGGTTTTACTCTGATAAACATTTCCTAACTACGGTCCTGATGTAAATTCCGCTACAAGATTTAATACCTGATACCACCGAAAATCTGAGCTCGCGTCCGCCCGTTCCCGGGACAGATAAGGGATCGGGGGTTGCGACATACTACTGATGTATTAGTTAAAGAGGTGAACAGAGAAGAAACTCATCCTCCAAAGGATGTAATAATCAAACAAGAAGATATACAAGAAATTGCGAAGGACACTGATCTCGATGATGACAAATGGTGGTGTGACAATACAGATGACATTCTTTAGATGTTTAAGTCGTATGATTATGAAATTGATTTTATCATGATGCAAAGTACTTGATACTTGAGCTTTTAGTTTTCAAATTTTATGTTTAAGATTTATCTTTCCTTATTCGTGTGCTATTTTATATAACTTTTATTTATGTCTAAGACATATTTTTTTTCTTATTTGTGTGTTACTTTATTGCATCAATGGCTTCTTAAAGTACTTGATAAGTTAAATTTTAAATTTAATAATTACTAGACATGTGTAACATTTATGACATATATCAACCACAATAATGCTACCAAAAATATTATACGAATAAGAAAGCTACCAGAAACGAGTGCCGTAATGCAAAGTCCCGCCCCCGCCGCATCGTCCTGGCACCTTACTAGTTTATATATATATATATATATATATATGAAAAGTGTAAAATACAATACGGCTTAACGTACATCACGTACGACAACGTGCGTGATTATGTGTATAACGTACGTGATAAATGTTTTCATCATGCGCGATTAATGTTTTCTAACATGCGTGATTTGGGGTTTTGGTTTATAACGTGCGTGATTTTCAAATGAACGTGCATAACTATCTGCCATACGTGATGTACGTTAAGCCGTATTGTACGTTAACTGGCATATATATATATATATATATAGGGTTAGGTTAACGTACAATAGCTCTTATCGTACAATATGTACGCGCTCATCTCAGCCGTACGATCTGGTGCGAATCCAGTCTTCAACATGCGATTTGTGTGAGACAAAACAACATGCGATTTCATCAAAAAATACCAACATGCGATTTCATCACATGCGAAATTTTGAATAATGTGGATGCGATTTGTTTGACATATGCGATTTTGAATAATCAGGATGCGATTTTGTAAATGGGGGTTAAATTCAATCATCTGTTTTAATAGGTTTTTAATAATATGCAATATACATGAATAATGATGATGATGCTTGATGATGGTTGATTTTGGTGGTGTATGCTTTCACCATGGTGGATGGTATTATATAATATTAAATCGTTATGTAAGAATAAAGTTTATTATATGGTTGGTTAATTCATGGACAACATGAAATCACATGGGACTTGAAAAATCGCATGTATATATAAGACAAATTACTTTTTTTTTTCCAAATTCGCATGTAATAACATCAAAATTTAAAAAATCGCATGTATAAGACAAATTATTTTTTTTTACAAATTTGCATGTAATAAGATTAAAATCGCATGTAAATTATAAAACCAAACTGTAAGTATAATAAAATCGCATGTCATAACATTAAAATCGCATGTAATAACTTTAAATCGAAGTTTATATTGATTAACAGGCTCTATTCGTCGTCTTCTTCTTCTGAAACTTCTTCACATTCATCTTCATCACTGTCATCATCATATTCTCTGCTGGCGTCATCATACTCTCTATTTTACCATTAAAATCACATGACAACCGTGGTTCGTAATTACCGGGATCATGGTGTACCTGACTTCGCGATCTGCTGATTGAATGAAATATCTGTTTTACTCTTTGCTGATTTTGCAAATTGTCTGTTTTGCCCTAATATATGAAAACTAAATCAGGGACACGTGTTTTGATCCTGTGGAAGCGTATGTAATGTAGGATAAGACGCATTGTATTCTACACTTCCTCTCTCTCTCTCTCTCTATATATATATATATATATAGGGAAAGTGAATACAGTGTTGTTACATGCCTAACCTTACATGTCTGACCCATCAAAACGACGTATTTTTGATTAAAAATCTCTACATATAATTTATATCCTTTTAATTCTAACTTTTATCTTCACTAGTTTGGCCTCCCCAACTTATCTTCTCCTCTGTACTCCTTTTATCCTCCACGAAAAATTGTTCTCCACGGCCTGCATTACTTGTAAATCATTTAAACTCGAGTGCGATGACTAAAACAGTGATATCTTGAGGATTAACAAGAGATTATATTCAGTCAAAAGTTAAATTTATTTACTTTATTTCCTCTCCCTTATTTTCTCACATAATAGTTCATTTACCAGTCAACTGCTCTTTGTCATATTGATATGCTATGATTGGGTTTTTTACGTCAATAATAGACTAGTAGTCGGTTGGTTGATTCAATTTTTTTAGATCAGATACTGTAACAAGTGATTTGTTGATGATTCGTATATGTCTCATAAATTGCTTTTTTGTGCCTGTTAATGTCTTTCAGTGTTTCAAATCCAGGAGTTTAATTTAAAAACTTAAATGGCTTCTTTATGCTTTTAATGGCATTACGTGTTTGAATCCAAGACATTTTTGAACACAAGTTATCTGTTGTTTTTAAAGATTTTGGCTTAAAAAAGTTGCAAAATTGAACCAGAGTGCAAAAAGAAAGTTGCAAAATTAGGATAGGGGATGGATGTATTGTTGAGGTGGAGGAAGAGCCGAAGAGGAAGAACAAAGCAAATTGGAATTCACATTGGACATAATTTTTTAGAATTAAATAAAGTTTTAGAGATTTTTAATCAAAACTATGTCATTTTAATGGGTTAGACGTGTAACAAGACCGTATTCACTTCCCCAATATATATAGGTGGAGTATAGAAAGAAACTCACTTGAGTTGCAAAAACTCAAGAAAACCCTATGTAATATTTTTTTTTTCTAAAAAAATAGGGAATGTAATATACATATATTTGAACATTTTTATTAAAAAAATGTAAAAAGCCCCGGCTAGTTTTTTTTTAAATGTTCAAAATCTGTATGTTACATTTTTTTTTGACATATATATTAGGTAACATGGAATTTTAAACATTTAAAAAAAACTAAACAACGCTTTTTTATTTTTACTTTTACAAAAATGTTCAAATATATGTATGTTACGTTCCTTATTTTTTAATGTAACATTTTTTATTTTTTTTTTCTAAAAAAATAGGGAATGTAACATACATATATTTAAAACATTTTTTGAAAAAAAATAACAAAAATGCGGCGAGTAGTTTTGTTTAAAAAATATTAAAAATTCCATGTTACATAATATATATGTCCATAAAATGTAACATAAAAATTTTGAACATTTAAAAAAAAAACTAGTCGGCGCTTTTTACATTTTTTTATAAAATTGTTCAAATATATGTATGTTACATTTCCAGTTTTTTTAAGAAAAAAATAAAAATGTTACATAAAGTTTTTTCAACTCAAGTAAGTTTTCTTCCTATACTTCACCTATATATATATATAGTGTAGAAATTTAAGATTGATTGCATTTTTTGTGTTTTGCATCTGTATGGGGGAAATAAGGTTTATGGATATGGGTTTTTCGTTTTTGACCAGAAGATGAATTGGTGGGTTCGTTCATCGATACGGGCATTGTTGATGAGAGAGAGAGAGAGAGAGGGGTAATTGGGTCATATTGCAATCTTGATAGGGGTGTCGGTAATGGTGGTGGTGGTGTATAGTGGCGGCGACGGTAATGTGTGTGGGGTGGTGGCAGGTGGTGGGAGGCAAGTGGAGAACAAGGAAGAAAAGAGATGGCGCTTTCAGATTCTGAAGAGGGGGGTATTTAAATGTATTTGTATGAATATATTTTAAATATACTGGTAAAATTACCAATCCACCCTCATGTGCAAGGCACATGCCATACTTAACTAGAACTTTTAACCAGGTTAGAGCCAAAGGACGTAGGATGTAACGCGTTTTCCAAATAAAGGATTGTGATTGTAATTATTGAAGTTAAATGCTATCAATTGCAACCCGCTACAAACATAAAGGACGAAAAATGTCATTTACCCATAAATTAATCTAAACCCTATATTTTTTTTATCAATGATTGTGAATTAAGATATATTTTTATCCACTTTTAATTAATGTTTTAATTATTAAGGATAATATAGACAATTTGATGTAGGATATTAATAAATATTTTAAAGAGTTATTCAAGTCTCATTAATGCTACCATAATTTCCTCCTTCACCACCATTAATTTCTTGGATGCTACACCAATTTTATTAGGAGTGACAAAATTATTTAAAAATGTTGTGTCCTACACATATTTTATTACGAGTCTCGAAATTATTTAAAAGTGTTGGAGTCCTACACATTTTGTACTCTACACCAAAACATTGTTTTAATGGTGTAGGAAACGTTGAATATGTACGGTCATGTGCAAGATTTTTTTTATTATGTAAGATGCACAACTATTTTATAAGATAGTCTCATTAAATGATTGGAGTTAATTAATTTTTTTTAAAGGTAAACTTCATTCACAAACAAGCCGACCCAAACCGGGCCGACCAAAAAAACAATTACATATTTGCAAAAGAGCACCAATCCCTCCACTCCATTTCTTTATACTTAGATCTATTCGACCACCACAGAAAGCTCGACGCCTTAAGCTCACTAGAAATACAATCAATTCTCGCAGGTTTATTTAAAAAGACCGCATTATTTCTTGCCCTCCAAATACTCCAACATGCAATCCTTGTTATACCTTGGACCGCTAACTTCTTTTTGGCTGACCCGAAGATACTCGAATGAAATTCCAGCAGATCCATAAACGAGAAGGCAAAGATATTTGGGATGTTACACCACGTGATGATGCCGTTCCAAACGTTAGACGTGACAAAACAGCCTATGAACAGATGTTCAACGGTTTCTTCATCCGAACCACACAGACGACACAACGAATCGCCCACCTGAATATTTCTTCTTCGCAAAGCTTCGCCCGTAGCGATGCTATTCAGCTTCGATCTCCACACATTATTAATTTGAATAACAAAAATAAATAACAGACTCATTAAATGATTTGTTCATATTACCTTTGTATCCTTTATTCTTTTTATTCTTAATTTGTAATTTCTTCTCATTTAAACTCTCCAATATATATATATATATATGCATGCATATAAATTGATGCTGGATTACATTTCATAAAACAAAAGAACATGAAAAGCCTATGAATAAAAAATAAGAACACTCATGGAATAGATATGAGATATACCTATGGTAAATAGTAATGTGGTGATAGATAACAAACTTGAATATAGAGGTCCTCCATATGTGAATGTAGAAAAAAGAACACAATTGTGGGTGTTTACTCGGAAGTAAAAGGTGAATTAAAAAAATACAAAATCATGTTACGAATCTAAATGTGTGAAATAATATATCAAACCTTCCAATAAAAACTTTGATCAATGTATATTTTCTTTGTTTTTTTATACAGTATATATTTAATAAAACATTGGATTTTTTATTTGTTGGTAATTTTGTTAGATTAGGATTTCTATAGTTCGTAAATACAAAAGTGATCTTCTAAAAAAATTAATACAAAACTAGCATGGGTCATGTAGTTGTACCTATTTTTGTTTAGTGTAATTTCCATAGTCTTAACTTTTAGAGGTCTTAACCATTCAGAGGCAAATGTCTGAACCATTCAGACATTTGCTCGTGAAACAAACAGTCTGAACCATTAAGTGCTGAACCAGTAAGAGATCTGAACCATTAAGAGTCTCATTAAGAGGTAAACAAACAACCCCTTATGGATAAGTGAAGCCCCTTGGCTGGCTATAAATACCAAACCAAGGGAGGGTTCATTGCAAGACACTCCGGATGCAAGACTTGTACCTTAGACTTGTAGGTTATTCGCTATCATACTCTTTCTTTGTATATACATACCCGTCCTTTGTAATTTTAGTTATATATTTTCAGTTGTAATATGTACTTCTTTTGTATACTTATATCGCTTAGTCTTGGATCTACCAAAGATAAATGAGTCATTATATCAATAATACATACTTTGTTACCACAATTCACATCAGGGCCAGCTCTAGGGCAATCCAAATGACGCAGCTGCTTAGGGCCTCCATGTTTAAGGGGCCCCAAAATGTTTTTAGGGTTTCTGCATTTTGAACAACAATTTCTGCAAAGAAAGGGGAAGAAAGTATGATGTATTTTGCAAAAGGGAAGAAAGCATGATGTGGTATTGTGGTACCATTATTTTCTGATTCAATTTCTAATTTTTTGGATTTAGTTTCTTATTAGGCGACTTCTAGGTAGTAATGGGTGCAAAGACGGAGACGGCAATGACAACTTGTGAGGTTTCTTTTCCGATCATCGGTCATGAAATCGAACAAGTGTTGATGTATTTTTATGGGTAATTTGAAGGAAGTTGATGTGGGAAGATGGATTTTACATAGGAAGAGTTGAAGAAATGACCAAATATGAAGATCAATATAGACATTAGTGACTCTTTATTACTTCTTAGGACTAAAGAATATATCAAGTTCTTATTGATATGTCTTCCATTATGTATAACAACTGTAAGTAGGTTATTTCCAAAAAAAAAAAAGTTATAGGAATAAAGGAGTTTACACAATTGTAAATTTAATAAAGTTTCAATCTATAATCTTTTATTAGATTATAATTGTGGTAAGACACTATAATTGACATGGTTATAGGAAAATTAAGTTTTTAGCGTTTATGAAGCACAATTAAGGATTGAAGAAAAACAAAGACTTTTTCCAGCTGCAAAAAAGGTCCCAATTCTATAATTCGCTTTGGGTCTCCAAAGTGCTTGAGCCGGCCTTGACTTCACGTACAAATACTTCGTGTTTCTTTATTGTGAATATTTAGTTTTAAGTTATCATAAAATTTTATTTATTAAACTGACACCTAATATTCATGCATGAAACTCTGATATGATATGTTGGTTTATAGTTTAGAATTGTCTAAATATCTTTTTGAATCATGTTCGTTTTACTCTCTAATTAAAATATTTCGACAGTACTCTAGAAACTAGTGTACGGGATATTATTTTGTAGAAATGTGTAAGGAAAATGACCAAACACTTGTGTTTTATAGTTGGGGAACCATCACGACATTTTATTGAAATGACACAACTCTAGTGAAAGAGTATGTCAGTTGGCGATTAAAATGATTGACAATTATTCGATCATAATCAACCATAACTTATGTTAGCATGAAACCTTTTCAAATGAACCAAGTATCAATTGATGATTAGTTCTCATACAACTCTCCTTCAACCATGCAAATCTGAAACAATTTCTAGCCAGACCCCCACCAAGGGCGTTGTACCTCCTCAAAGGTGATGATGACTCCTTGGAACCCAAATGGTCCCTCAAACCCCCATCCCTAGATACCAATAAGATGAATGGTCTTGAATGATGTGGCCTTACACCTCCTAAATAGTATCAATGTTTGTTTAGATTTTACTCGGGTTTTAAACAAATCCAACTAACTAAGATGACTTGTTGATAATGGGTTAGGTTCATTTGTGAACAGCCCCCTTGATAGTGAGCTGTGTAAACTAATCTTAGTCCTTGGTTATCAATACACAAGTGTAAATCAATGGGCATGATTTGATCAGGAGTTGATGGTGAAAATACACTACTGTATTTTACGATTTGATGATGTAAATCAATGGCCAAGATTTGTTCACTTAATTCACAAATACACTAGTGTTCACTCTAGAACCTACCATGTTGATAATACTAAGGGTATGTTTGGCATGAAGCTTTTATGAGCTTTTAGCTTTAAGCTTTTAAGAAGAAAAAAAACTACTACTCAATAAAAAGCATTGTTTGGTTGAAGAAGCTTGAAACTTTTAGGTTAGGAGCTTGAAGCTTTTGGTTGAACACTCCTACTAGTAGCATTAATAAGGAGTTACAAGCTTTTAGGAAAAAAATAACTATTTTAACCTCTAAAGTTAATGAACTTTTTTAATACACAAACTTTTTAAATTTTTAGTTATGTCCATTTTAGTCATTTTATACATTTTATTAAAAGCTACAACTACTCTGTTAAACATTAAATATATCTAAAAAGCTACAAACCAGCTATTTTGACAAAGATAGCCTAAAATCACCAAAAATATCTGATCTTTTGTGTACGGTACTAAATTCCAACGTTAGACATGTATATTTATGTGAATATCTAAATTTAGGACTTAGGAGTCCTTGGCCTTATTTTGTAAAAGCGTGGGGTCATGTTGATGTACGTCGGGCCTCATAACCCTTACAAGATATACTCCGTAATAATTTTTTTAATAAATATAAAATAATATAAATTGTTGTTAGTTTGGATATATGATTCGGTTTTATGGTTCGGTAAACGAGAAATACGATTTTGTGTAATCGGGTAAGATATCATCTAATCACATACTCATCACATACCCACATTTTTTTTCCAGAGCTAATCTCCTATCTGGTCAAATACATGTCGGGCTTTGAGTACACATGTACCAGATGTTTCAGGTATCATGTATACCTGTCGAGCTCGGGTTTTTGCATCCCTATCATTTAGACTATCTCCAACCTCAAAACTCAAAAATACTCGTCCATAAAATTTTTAATCATCTTTTAAAATCACTCATTTTATCTTCTGCCATAAAAATACGTTTACAATATCTAAAACACACATGTGTGCGCTTATGTATATAAGTCGTTAAAGTTGCATCAAGGTTTCGTTTTTTTTTTTTATTGTTTCTTCATTTTTACAACCTTTAAAATAGAGTAGACTGCAATTTTACCCCCTGTTGTTTGGGGGTGCTGACGTCTTTATCCCCTATTTTCAAAAAATTATTGACTTACCACCTGTGTGAAAAGACGTTTTGGCCCTGAGGGGTGAACGTTGACGCAATCATGCAGACGCGAGGGGTAAGAAAACAAATTTTTGGAAATAGGGGGTAAGAGTGTTAGCTCTCCCAAACCAAACTAGGTAAAATTGCAGTTTACCCTTTAAAATATCATTTTTCATAAAATTTCGATTTTGCCGTTGTCTCATTATTATCTTTGTCAATGTTTCAACATGATTTTTTCATATAGTGAGAACTCATCTACGAAATGTCAAAATCGAATCTTACAAATTTTAACACCCTCCGCACAAGAACCGACATCCCCCATTGTTTTATTTATTTATTGTTGTTTGTGATTGGCTAGAGCAGGCAAACTTGTTTGGTGGACGTATATGTCGGCAGCTGGGTCCATCGATGTGAGTGGCGTCACCACTTGATTGGATCTATAGTTGACGTTATCCTCATTGGGTGATTTATATTATGGCTTTCATTTATTCAATTTTTTTTTAACGATTAACAGAATCAATGGGGTACTCCTGGACAAATGGAGTACTCCGAGAGTAACTCGAGTTCACCACCAATCCCGGGGAAAACTTGATAACCCACCCGTCCGTACGCACGACAGTGAAATTACCGGTAAAACCTGTTTGGCTGAAGGATCAAACCTAGATTTCCTTGGGTCTCCCACCAGTGCCTCACCCTGCATCAAGTGAGAGTCAAACCTACATCTGTCAAGAAAAATGCAAGCCCTCCACCACTTGATCTATATCACTTGCTTTCGTTTATTCAAATAGTTATTAATTTTCTCACCTCTGGTCTTATTTCAAACATATATACTCATTTTCAGTTTTATTTATTTATTTATACACCAAACGTCACTTTAAGTTTTAAACTAGAAGACTAAACTTTTATTTATATGGAGATTTTTAACAAACTAGTTATGGGTGTTTATTTTATAGAAAATGAAAAATAAAATACATACAAATAAATATGTAAATAGAGAGCAAGGTTAACAAAAATCAAAAACCAAAATAGTGAAAATGTCAAAAAAACCGTTCTGTGTATGACTAGTATTTAAGACCCGTGTGTTGCGGCGAGATCGTTAAATAGGCCCAAAATAGACGTAAAAACGTAAAACCGCAAAATTTATATCAAAATGTAAAAAGAAAGGAATTCTATGCGTTATATCAAATACGTTGACAATATTTGAAATCTTATGTAACAATGTGAAACGTCTTGCAACGCTACCGTTAAATCGAATAAAAATTAGACATAAAAACGTTGAACCACGCACATGCGTTACATAGTGTTAACCCGCAACTCAAATGGGTTTGAATAATTATAGTAATAGTTAAATAAATTTACAAACTATAGGGTTTGTTAAAATTAAAAGTAAGAGTAAAGTTCTATTTTGCTCCTGTAGTTTGTTCTAAATATCTAATTTGCTCCAATAGATTCAATTTGATTTTTTTTGCTCCTTGTGGTTACCTAATTGTTTCAATCACTTTCCTTACACTTACACCCCCTGGATTATTTTTTTACATAGGGTAAACAAGTCTTTTTTGCATAGGGGCAGTTTTATTTTTCCCCTTTTAAATCCATAAACCTCATAACCCTTAAAATTATATATCGATGCAATGAAAAAAGTGAAACATTGCTTCATTAAAACGCGTTAGAAAAAAAGATTTTATAAGAAGTGAATAAAACACAAAAGCTAGCACACTTATGTGAAAATTGTGTGTTCTTTTTTAGCAATTTCAAAAAAATACTAGATTGCGATGAAAACTAGGGCTGGAAACGAACCGAACGAACACGAACATGGCCTTGTCCGTGTTCGTTAGTTAAGGAACAAGCTTGTTCATGAACTGTTCACGGACGCTTACCGAACGAGATTTCTTGTCCGTGTTCATTCATTAAGGAAACGAACATGTTCGTGAACTGTTCACGAACACTTATCATATGCTAATGAACTCTAACAAATGTTCATGAACATAAATGAACACAAACGACATTTATGAACACAATATTCATTTTAGAATAAAATCTGCATTTTCACCACAAACATTACGAAGAATCCACAACAAATAAATAAACACTTAACATAATTATCTGAACACGGTTGACGTGATTATCAAAAACATGCTAAACACAAAATTAAGAGTTTGTCAAGCTTTAACACAAACTAAAATTGAAATAGTGAAATGAAGAATGTTTTGAGAGGCATATAAGATAACTAGGGTTTCAAAATTTTAAAAACTAGAAATAATAAAACAAAATACAACATATAAAAACCTTTAAACGAACTAACACAAATAAATATTAACAAGCATGTAAGATTAAATATATTATGTATTAATATTTAATCTATAGCCATTATAATCATTTACATAATAAAGATCAAAATATATAATAACCTATTAAATAATTAGTTGGTAATTGTTGATGGACCATATTACCCTTATTAACTAATTAGGTTTCCTCCTGGGTGCTTATATAAGGAGAATTATGTGGAGGTTAAAGGGTTACTCAGTTACACAATTAGACACACCCTATTAGCATAACATCAATCGAAACCTCCTCTCCTAAGCCGATCCCCTTTTCGGTTTTCTAAGTCCCCATCATCAGTCAGCACCCTAAGGAGGAACCAGATCACGATGACAAGCATGTCGAACTCCATTACTGGATTCTCCACTGCACTGTCTGCTGTAACAGGTATGCTTTTAATGTTTTCCCTCATGTATAAACAGAACTGAACCAACATGTGGTATCAGAGCATATATTGATTAGTCAGTTCTGTTTTGTATCCATAAATCTGGAATAAAACTGGAAAACGGAATTAGAAAACCCTAAATAAATTTCGGATTTTTCATCCGAAACCCCATCTTGGATCTGTTCAAACTATATCGGATCATATGTTTTCATCAAATATTACTGTTCCGAAATCATAATGTTCTAGAATTGATTAAATGATTGATAATTTTTCCAGATTTCGGATATAAGGTTAAGGTTAAATTTTAGGGTTCATCATGTTCTTAGTTGAAATTCGAAATTTCCTTTATGTTTTGGAATGTGTTTTGAATTGTGGAATGTTTTCCTAATTTTGATCTTATTTTATCTAATAAGTTTTTTCGAAATCTGTTAATGAGATAAACAGATTATGACTTTCGAAATTTTGTGATAAAATTAGATCAATGTTATAATAGGAAACTCTATCACAATTCTTAATTTTCGAATTTTCAGTTGTTATAACAATATACAGCAACTGGATCGCACAAGATCAGATCACATAAGAGATGATCTGATCGCATAAGATAATCGCACAAGATCAGATCACATAAGGGATGATCTGATCGCACAAGACAGTCGCACAAGATTTGTACAACTAATTAAGCACATTGTACAAGTTAAGACTGCATAATCGCACAAGATTTGTGGATCGCACAAGACTTGTGGATCGCACAAGACTTGTGGATCGCACAAGACTTGTGGATCGCACAAGGCATTACTGATCGCACAAGTTTTTGGGCATTACTGATCGCACAAGTTTTGGGCCTTATTGATCGCACAAGTTTTTGGGCCTTACTGACCGCACAAGTTTTTGGGCCTTACTGATCGCACAAGTTTTGGGCCTTACTGATCGCACAAGACTTTTTAAGCTGTTTAATGTGAACTAAAATTTTTTTCTGGGCTCCGCCCCGAACCCCGGGCGGGGGCACACTGTCCCCCGCACCCCGCCCGGGTGGTTTGCTATTAAATAATTGGTTTTGTAATTACTTAGTTAATTAATCAGAATCATATAATGTTTTACAAAACCAAAATAGCTTAACTTGAATGAGCTTTTAATGTATCATTTCTGCCCAAAGCTGACTTGATACATCTACTTATCGTTCAAGTATTACGAAAGCTATGTTGTGTGTGCATCATAAGCATGAATGTCTTAATTTCTGGCCAAAGCTGATTTAATTCATTCATAGATGGTATACTCAACAAGTGCATAACTAAAGTGATTGTCTCAATTTCTGGCCAAAGCTGATTTGTTACAACCACTTTGCACATATGCTTAAATGATTACACTTCTGGCCAAAGCTGTTTTGTCTTCGTTTAAGTAGAATTTTTAGCTAAGTCTATTATTTTGATGTTAGTAATAGACAATATCACAGCTTCATAATGTAAAATGGTCATTATTTATACCTGCCTTAGTTTAGCGTGCCCTTAGATCACATTAGGACTTCTTCCTTAGTATCATAACTTGCTCATCTTATTTCCACTATCAGCGCCCAATTGCGGGATTCCACCTTTGACTGGTGATAACTTTGCTGCATGGAAGGATGCTCTCATGCTTACACTTGGATTGCTGGATTTCGATTATGCACTAAGAGAGAATAAGCCAGCGGACCTTACCACTCAAAGTACTACTGCTGAGCAGTTAACTCATGACAAGTGGACTAGGTGTAACCGCATGTCTCTCATGTTTATGAAGCAGTCCATAAGCAATGCAATCAGAGGAGCCATTCCTGATTCTGAAGATGCTAAAACCTACTTGGAACATGTGGAGGCGCAGTTCAAAGGGACGTCTAAAGCACACGCTAGTACTCTTATTCTCAAGCTGGTGACAACTAAGTATGATGGGAGGAGCGGCATTCGCGAGCACATCATGATGATGAATGACATGGCCAATAAGCTGAAGGGGCTGGAAATGGAAATCAGTGATGGTTTCCTTGTTCATTTCATCATTACTTCGCTTCCTTTGTCCTTTGAAGCATTCAAGATCAATTACAACACTCAGAAGGACAAATGGACAATGAGTGAACTGGTCGCTATGTGCGTACAGGAGGAAGAGCGTATGAGGATGGATCGCACCACCGATGTTGCAAACTTCACCACCTCCAATCCTAAGAAGAAGAAGAACAATCATCAGAGGAAGGATGCTTCTAAAGTTCAAAGGCCTAATCCTAATACAAGTGCACCTTCCAGCTCTAAGAACTCCTTAGGCAGTATCCGCCGCAAATTCTGTAAAAAGACAGGACACATGCAGAAGGAATGCCCTGACTTTAAGGAGTGGCTGGCTAAGAAAGGTAATGATTATTTTATGATACTTGAGTCCTATAATTTAAGTGTTCCTGCTAATTCTTGGTGGTTTGATTCTGGTTCTATGGTTCATGTTACCAATTCAACTCAGGGATTCCTTTCAATCCGGAAGCTGGAAAGAAACCAAAGAACGCTTAAGGTTGGGGTTGATCGAGAATTAGAAGTGAAGGCCATTGGAACATTACAATTAGTTATGAAAACTGGTTTATGTATTAAACTTTATGATACCTTATATGTTCCTGAGGTGACTCGGAACCTTGTATCAGGACCAAAGTTAGACATGGACGGTTTTATTGTTTCCCATGGTCATCGCAAACTCTCTATCCTTTATGGTACTGGTGTTCTGGATGGTGGTCTCTATAGATTAGAACTAGAAGATAACTTTTCCAAATCTTTGTTGTCATATAACATTAATGAATCACTCACAAAGATGGAAGAGAAACGAGACTTAGAAACTTCATCCATGTTGTGGCATCAACGTTTAGGCAACATTTCAAGAGAATGATTAAATCGTCTCGTAAAGGATGAAGTCTTACCTCCTATCGATTTCTCTGATTTTGGAACATGTGTCAAATGTATTAAAGGTAAAATGACATTAGCGAATAAGAAAGGTGCCACTAGGAGTTCTAATTTATTAGAACTCATTCACACTGACATTAGTGGTCCCTACCAAATCGCTGGCATAACAGGACATACTTCATTTATCACTTTTATTGATGATTATTCTCGTTACATGTACTTGTATCTAATTAAGGAAAAGTCTGAATCTCTGACAACTTTTAAAGATTATAAGGCTGAAGTTGAAAAGCAATTAGATCGTCAGATTAAAGTTGTGAGATCAGATAGAGGCGGTGAATATTATGGAAGACATACTGATGTGGGTCAAGCTCCTGGTCCATTTTATGAGTTTTGTAAGGGCCAGGGGATTGTGAACCAATACACCATGCCTGGTACACCTCAGCAGAACGGTGTCGCTGAAAGAAGAAATCGTACCCATATGAACATGGTGCGCAGTATGTTAGCCAACACTAATTTACCATTATTCCTCTGGACTGAAGCGTTAAAAGCAGCTGTTCATATACTCAATAGAGTTCCTTCTAAGTTTGTCCCTAAAACTCCTTATGAACTTTGGACAGGAAGGAAACCGAGTCTTAAATATATGAAAGTATGGGGCTGCATTGCTGAAGCAAAACTTTACAATCCTTTCCTAAGGAAACTTGACCCTAAAACAGTTACCTGTTTCTTTATCGGGTATCCTGATAATTCTAAGGGTTATCATTTCTATTGTCCTTCCCATGTCACCCGTATTGTTGAAACCAAGCGTGCTGCGTTCATGGAGGATTTCAAGGTCAGTGGGAGCAGTACCAACCCTTACGAAGAATTGCAAGAAGTACAAGACGCGGGGGGGAGAGACTCGTCACTTACCATTACTCCGATTACTCCTCTTGTACCCAATGCAACTACAGTACCTGAGGCTACTGCACCAACTCCAAATTTACCTCTACAATCAGAACCCATTATACCTCATGACGAAGGCACATCAAACGCTCATAACCAAGACAACGCTGAACCCGATAATCCACTCAGGAGGTCATCTAGGCAAAGAAGGCCTACTAATTGGGATGATTATGTTACCTACCTGACTGAAATGGATCCCGGAAAGCTCAATGATCCTATCTCTTACAATGAAGCCATTAGCAGTGATCAGTCTTCTGAATGGAATAAAGCAATGATTGAAGAGCTTGAATCCATGAAGAAAAATGACGTTTGGGATTTGGTAGAATTACCCAACGGAGCCAAACCCGTAGGATGCAAATGGGTGTTCAAAACAAAACTGGATCCGAATGGTAACGTTGAACGCTACAAAACGAGATTGGTTGGAAAGGGCTACACTCAGAAAGAGGGAATTGATTATCAAGAGACATTTTCACCTGTCTCTCGTAAAGATTCATTAAGGATCGTCATGGCCTTAGTAGCTCATTTTGATTTGGAGTTACATCAGATGGACGTTAAAACTGCTTTCCTTAACGGAGATTTGGACGAAGATGTTTACATGAAACAACTTGAAGGCTTTAAACCTGAATGTCAGGAGCATCTAGTCTGTAAGTTGAAGAAATCCATTTACGGGTTAAAACAAGCATCACGTCAATGGTACCTCAAGTTTGATGAAGTCATGAAGAAACAAGGTTTTATGAAGAATCAAGTGGATCAATGCACCTACCTCAAGATGAGTGGGAGCAACTTTACTATACTTGTCCTTTACGTAGATGATATTCTATTGGCAAGTAATAGTTTAGACATGTTGCATGAGTCGCAGCGGTTACTCTCGCATAACTTCGACATGAAGGATCTTGGAGATGCTTCTTACGTCATCGGCATCGAAATTCACCGATATAGACACAAAGGGATCTTAGGATTGTCCCAAAAGGCTTACATAGATCGTGTCCTTACACGTTACAACATGAAACAGTGCAAACCCTCCGTCGCTCCAGTAGTTAAAGGAGATGTTTTCGGTTCTTTCCAGTGTCCGACAACAGAAGTTGAGAAGGAGCAAATGAGCCAGATACCTTACGTGTCAGTAGTCGGGAGCTTGATGTATGCTCAAGTCTGTACTCGCCCAGATAACGCTTATATTGCTGGAATGCTAGGCCGTTATCAGACTAATCCTGGCCTAGATCACTGGAAAGCAGCTAAGAAGGTACTTCGATATCTGTAAGGGACGAAAGACTATAAACTGACTTATAGAAGAAGTGATCATTTAGAAGTGGTGGGCTATTCTGATTCTGACTTTGCAAAGTGCAAAGATGACAAGAAATCCACTTCGGGCTATATCTTTATGTTAGCAGGCGGCCCTATCTCATGGAAGAGTCATAAACAACAGTTGACCACAACTTCCACAATGATGGCAGAGTACATTGCTGTTTATAACGCAACCTTTCATGGAATGTTGCTTAGAAATCTGATCACTGGACTCAAAATTGTTAATTCCATTTCTAGACCATTGAAGCTTTACTGTGATAATTCAGCTGCCGTTAGTTTCTCGAACAGTAACAGTTCGACTGGAGCTGGTTTATATCTCGATACAAAATATCTGTTCGTACGTGAATGAGTTGAGGAAAATAATCTTTGTATCGAGTATATTAGTACTAAAGATATGCTTGCGGATCCGATGACTAAAGGTCTCCCTCCTAAGGTTTATGAAGAACATGTTCGGAATATGGGATTTAGTAAAGACCTTATTTGAGCATATTGTACTAGCTTATGTTTTATGTTAATGAAATTTCCTCAGTTTGATTTTGTATGTCTCTTAGAATATGTTCAACCGGTATAATGGCATATAGACAAATAAAGTTACAAATCAAACAAAGGGCTTATGCGTATTTTGATCATAACGATTAGGTTTTAAATTAAGGCTATAGTATGATTAATGGGGGTCCTGAGTCGCATAATGATTCAACGGCTGTATTTCTCTGCTATAGTACTTGTTTAAGGCTAAAATGAGTGTTAACTCCTGATCAGGCTTATCTTATGCTCATAGTAAATGATTACTCGGCTAAGTGGGAGAATGTAAGATTAAATATATTATGTATTAATATTTAATCTATAGCCATTATAATCATTTACATAATAAAGATCAAAATATATAATAACCTATTAAATAATTAGTTGGTAATTGTTGATGGACCATATTACCCTTATTAACTAATTAGGTTTCCTCCTGGGTGCTTATATAAGGAGAATTATGTGGAGGTTAAAGGGTTACCCAGTTACACAATTAGACACACCCTATTAGCATAACATCAATCGAAACCTCCTCTCCTAAGCCGATCCCCTTTTCGGTTTTCTAAGTCCCCATCATCAGTCAGCACCCTAAGGAGGAACCAGATCACGATGACAAGCATGTCGAACTTCATTACTGGATTCTCCACTGCACTGTCAGCTGTAATAGGTATGCTTTTAATGTTTTCCCTCATGTATAAACAGAACTGAACCAACAGAGCAAACATAAATGAATTCATTACTGAACGCTCATGAACATAAACGAACACATTACCGAACGTTCACGAACATAAACGAACGAACGCAACCTCTATTCATGTTCGTTCATTTACTAAATGAATGAACATAAACGAACTTCCCGCCGAACGGTTCACGAACTGTTCACTGAATGTTCGATTCGTTTACAGCCCTAATGAAAACCAAATAAAATGATGAGCTTTGGACTAGAAATTCATAGTAAAGAGAATTAACGTCAACTACAATTTCCGGAGAAGGAATGTACCCAAGCGACATTACCATAATGATCGAGCTTGATGATGCGACTTCTTTTTAAATTTGGTATCGAGCATAATCAATTTATCAAAAGCAAATTGTAAACTAAACTAAAAATCTTTTAAAGGTTAACACATGCCATTCTCAGTTCCTCACATTCCATACACTTTGTTGACACACAAAGTCTAATTTTGGTATTGTAACTACTAGTTAGAATCACTAATTCAATGGTTTTGAGGTTTACGGACTTGAAAGGCAAAAGACAAAACTACCCCTATGCAGAAAGACTTGTTTGCCCTTGATAAAAATTGATTGGGAAGGTATGAGTGAAAGGGAAAAGATTGAGCCAATTAGGTAACCACATGGAGCAAAAAATCAAATTAAAACTATTGGAGCAAAGTGGATGTTTGGATCAAATCACATGGAGCAAAATAGAACTTCACTCTAAAAGTAAACTATAATGGTTATTTGATACTTACACTAATACTCTAAGGGAAGATCTTTATTTTTAGTAACAGTCTAAGGGAGATAACATAAATATTTATATAGAATATAGGCTTATACACATAGTTTTAAGACTTTTATATATGCATTTGTATAAAAGTTGATGCCATATGGCATCCACCCATTGACTTACAAATATTCATCCACCAATCAACTCAAAATTGAATAGTAAAAGTTACTAACAAACCAATTTTATAAATTAATATATGAAAAATATGATCTTGTTGAATCTTGTAGGTGGATCTTAGAATACTTTATATCTATGGTCGTGTAATACAATTTATTTTACTTGAACAAAGCTATATATCTCAATTATTCGCTTGATCACAAACTTTATAAGAAAACATTTATTTGTTTTCTTTTGTTTTCATAGTCTTTTTCAGTTTACCGCATTTTGACTTATGCATATATCCACCCTTGATTATTTTACATAACATTCTTTAAAATTAAATAAAATATGAGATAGAATCCATCATATTTTGGTATAGATCCCTTGATTATTCACGAGCTTAGCTGAGTGAGTGCGAGTTACTGCTTTTTGACTTATGTACAGATCCCTTGATTATTTTATAAAACATCCTTTAAAATTAAATAAAAAATGAGATAGAATCCATGATATTTTGGTTTAGGATTGTTCACAAGCTTAGCCGAGCCAGTTCGAGTTACCGCCTTTTGACTTATGCATAGATCCACCCTTGATTATTTTATAAAACATTCTTTAAAATTAAATAAAAAAATGAGATAGAATCCATGATATTTTGGTTTAGGGTTGTTCATGAGCTTAGCTGAGCTGGTGCGAGTTTGAGCACGACTTGAATTTTCGGCCTGACTCTACTCGAATTTTAAACTTAGCTGAAAACTTGAGCTTGAACTCTGCTTGGATTAGTTTAAAAAAATTGGCTCGGTTGGATTATTAGAACTTATAAGAAAGATAAGTTCTTGATGCGAAGTATATAATTAGGCTTAAATATTAAAAGTTAGAGTTAATTTAAGTGAGTCAAACAAACAAATGATTCTTGGCTTGAACTTGGGTTTTTTAGAAACCAAATAAGATCCGCTTTTCTCGTTTCAAAACTCATCAATTTCGAAGGAGTTTCAAACCACAACCTATTTTTACATTTTTACTTTTGATTTTATTTTATTAGACTGATTATGTTAAAGTTTTATCATAATATAAACTATCAAATTTTGAGTTGCACCACCTTTTTAAGAGAATATTTTGCTTGGTTCAAAACTTAACACATGACAATAACTAGCATCTCACAAGCTTAATCAGCCAATTAGATTATTAAAATACTGTAATTCTATAAAAATGTTATCTTCTCTTTTAATTAACTATATTTCTATTTGTGAATCAGGGTGTAGGGTGCATGCTTAAATTGAGATTAGGCAAACTAATTAAAAAAAAAAAAAACAAAAAAACAAGGTTGATTGGTTAACAGGATATGGGCCCAACACTTACCTCCTCTCTCTTCTTGCCCCATGCGGCATACTCTTACCAAAATGTTCCTCCTTTCACCTTTGCCACGCGGCACATTATTGATGATGGTGGGGTTGTCGATCGGCAAGGAGTTTGCAGTCATGCCGCGACCACCCTGGTAGCCCTCACAGAATATTTATATTTCTATTTTTAGATATTTTTATTATTTTATTGTAAGTTGGTGAAGTGGACATGTCATGCACTTGTCACAACATATTTAAATAACTAATTAACTATATACAAATCATATTAATTAATTAATAACAACTTCTTTTGAATCAGAATGTGGTTTAGTGACCTTTTTATAATTATTGAAGCTTCATGTAATATCATGTCTCAACATTTTATACCCTTAAAATTTAACCTCTGTACTTTCATTTAAGCTTATTATTTTAAGCTTACACTTTCTTATATGCTTTTATTTTAATATTTTGGCCAACTATACATTGACATATGGCATGCTCATAATTTTCTTTTTTTTTTTTCTTGTTTATAGCTTTTAAAATATATTATTTTATAGAACTTTGAACATACCGTTATAACGAGCTTATCTTTATCTACGTTTTAATATAAGTTTTGTTCAAAATCAAGTTCTGTGTGATAATGTACAAGTTAGCAAAACACAAATGTACAAGTCATTAGAAAGAATATTAAAATGTATTTTTTTTCTTTTTTACGCCTATACTTTTACTTTTTATGAGCGTGTTTTTCTCTTCTTACTTGTTGGTAATAGATTGAACGTTGTGGAAGGGTTGTTATAAATAACTTGTGGATTTATATAAAAGCTTTTATTTTTTATATTAATTTTCAAGAACGCTAAAATTTTATGCGGTTTAGCGTGCCGTAATGAGCGCTAGTATAATAGCAATTGTAAGTCCCAACGCCCCTTAGTATTTTAATGTTCGCTACGTACAAGATGTTAAGCCTATGATACATTTCTTTAAAAAACGAATTTTAAAACATCGCGGCAACACGCAGGTAGTTTACTGGTTTTCTTTTAAAAACAACTAATTTTTATTTAAATTATTTAGGAAGCTATCTGATATGGTTTGTAATAAGGCTAGAGGGTGTGGGATAACCCCCATGGGGCTTTATAAAGGACACCTCAGCGCCACGTAGGCACCACGTCTGCAAGGGGGCTTTATAACCCCCCCCTTTAACATGGAGGGTGTGGTGATAACCCCTAGGGGCGTTATAGAGAAAAAAAAAATCTGATTGGTGCAAACAAGTGGGCCCCACCTGATAACCCCTTCTCTTCTCGTTACCACCATGGCGGACCACCTATGGCGCCTCCCCCTTGAAATGCACGGTGTGGGTGATGGAGCCCCACCGGCGCTATGGGTGGTGATGTGGCGGGGTGGCGCCCCCCACACCCTCAGGCCTAAGCATATGAAGGGAACCTAATAAGTAATAAGTAGTAAAAGTATAAATGCATGGTTCATTCCAAATCTAAAAAAAGGTCAAAAAATACAGATAAATAAATAAACCCCATATAAAATGATTTTCTGATCCCTTTTGATTAGGTATTTATATCCTCTTTATAAGCATGTATTTCTCTTCATTATGCTCAATTCAATAATAATATATTAAATTCATAGACGAAAGTTTATTATATCAACTTTGTATGAAAATACTAGAATTTAACATGGATAAGTACATACACAAGTATCAATTAGCATGCATCCAGTGGCGGATCTTGCCCGTTGAACCTGCCAGGGCCGAAAGACACGGGCACTAAACTTAGCACTACGGCCGAAAAACTTGCCAGGGCCGAACATAGTATATATACAAAATTTCGATCGAAATGCGGAAAATTAGCACTACGGCCGAAAAACTTGCCAGGGCCGTGGCCCTGCCACTGCTCCACTAAGATCCGCCCTTGCATGCATCGACTTCTGTCTTTGCATTCCTTGTCGCCAAGGCCGGCCAATAGCTACCGTTCTGGGTCCAAATCGAAATAGGACCTGATTATATATATATATATATATATATGTGTGTGTGTGTGTGTGTGTGTGTGTGTGTGTTTTAAAAAAATGTTAAATGAACTAGATTTATGAACCAAAAACGTTTTTGGGCCTTTTTAGAATTTTGGATTTGTGATTTTGTGGTCCAATTTGCCAATGTTTAGACTTTGATTATTTAAAAATATTTGAAGATTTGCAAATAGGGCTCAAATTTTTTTATCTCGCACAAAACCATTTTTTTATTTATTTTCAGAGACGGCCCTATTGTCGCAAATTGTTCTATCACAAAAACTATTAGAGTACGACCAAGATTCTTCACACGCTTCACCGGTCATTATTATCAAATATATAATTTAGAAGATTATGGAGATATCTTTCTATCAAATGGTTTTAGCATTCTACATTTATATTAGAGTAAATTACGATTTTGGCCTCTATGGTCGTGTCACTTTAACCCTGTCAGCCTAAAAAGAAATTTTTTGACATCTGAATCCCTAACGTTTTTTTTTCTAACCCTTTTGGCCTCCATCACTAACCCCATCCATTTACTTGGTTAATAATTAGTCATGTGCCACTCACATAAAGGACATTTGTGTCAATTCAACAACCCACTTATAAACTCCTAAATAAAATTCAATTAATAAATAGTTGTGAGACCTACCCACCAACTTCATCTTCAACCTCGTATTTTCTTCCTAGCACCACCAATAAAATCGAGTTTGCAGGAAAAGTTAAACTACAATTTGAACTTTAATATCTTGAATCATCATCGACACAATTTTTCAAACCATAATTGAATTTTATTTAAGAGTTTATAAGTGGGTTGGTGAATTGACACAAATGCCCCTCATGTGAGAGGCACATGACTAGTTTTTAATCAAGTAAATGGACGAGGTTAGTGATGGGGGCTAAAAGTATTAGAAAAAAAAGACATTAGAGGCTCGTATGTCAAAAAAAATCCTTTTTGGGTTGATAGAGTTAAAGTGAAACAACCACAAAGACTAAAATCGTAATTTACTTTTTATATTATTAATAAATGATAAAAGCTAGATGAGCACACAATAAATACGATTTAACATTAAAAGAATCACTTAGATGATAATAAATACATATTTGTGATACTAAATGCATTTTATATCAGTCTTTTTTTGTCACAAAACATTAAATATTTTAATTTAAGGAAATATATACCAATGCTTAAACTTATAGGGTAAACTTATAATCTATTTATATATATATTAAGAGGCCGGTTATTGTACAAAATACTTTAACGTCGCTGCGTACGAGATTCAGTATCAACATGCGAAATTTGGTTTATAACATGTGATTTCCCCTTTTTTTTTCACATGCGATTTCAATTTTTCCTTGTACATGCGATTTTGGGTTACTTTTGAACATGCGATTTCCCTTTTTCTTTATGTACATGCGATTTCCAAGTTTTTTAAAACATGTGATTTTCATTTTTTGGTAACATAACGTGCGATTTTGCCATCGCATCGCAGTGTACATTAAGGCATATTGTATGATATACTTTTTCTATATATTAAAACGTGTGAATTGATGAATAGTAACGATTTTGTTACTTTTTTTTTTGAAAGGCTAACATCCAAAATGCTAACAACAGCTAACCATAAATCAGTACAACGACCAAATACATCAACACGTTACAACACACTCGATAACTCAAACGCACACCAACTTGCCCAGGTTAACGAGCCCCGCTTGGCCCTATTACTCAGCCACAAGAAACCGAGGGACCTGATTTCTTCCTTGATTCTCCCCAATGCCGATTGCTTCCTATTGAAAACGTCATTACAGGCCTTCCAAAGGCACCAGACCGTCCAAGGACCAACGTTGGATAATTAAGGGATTGTCAGTGCAAAAAAAAGGTCCAAGGACCAACGTTGTAACTTGGACCAAACCACAGAGACCATTTTTTAAATTTACTCTATAAAATGACAAAAAAAAAAAAACAACAGTTATATTTAATATTTTTAGTTCTCATCCGGTAAAGTATATCTCCAAAAATAGGACAAAGTTACAATTGCAAGAAAATAAATAAGAAGAAAAAAGAATCCAAAGAAATACAAAACAACACATGTTAATGCACAAACTTGAATGCTTACAATATCCATCAAGTGTTACATTTGCAACATACACAAACTCAAAAATCTCTCTTTTTTCTTCACCATTTGTGTAAACATTGCACATCTAAATTTTCTAAATTCTTGGATAATTAAGGTTCTTGGCTGTTTACACGGCTTCGGAGTTCAAGCATTTCTTGATGATTCGGGTCGAAAGAGAGGGCGGCTCGACAGTCCCGCATGGCACCCGATACATCCCCGATATGTTCATGAAATGCTGCTCGCAAATGCAGTAAATGCAGGTCGGCTTTGAACGCTATCGCCCTTGAAAGCTCAGCGATCGCTTCTTTCTCCTTGTGGTTGTCCATCAAGACTGGAATTTGACCACAACCCGAATGAGATGTAGGGCACACATGTATATAAAGAAAAACTTTAAGCAGTTTTGAAGACTATATATGATATTGAAGTGGCAAATGGGTAAAAAGATAGCTAAAATATGGGTCAACTATTTTTTTTTTTTTTTTTTTATAAATAGTTAGGTCGAATATGATTACAGATAGGGGTGAAAAACGAGCCGAGCGGCTCGCAAGCTACTCGAGGTCAGCTTGTGAAAAAGCCCGAAACGAGCCGAGCCTTATCAAGACTGAGGCCGATCCGAGCTTGAGCCTAAAATACTACTCACTTATTTATCGAGCCCGAGCTTGGCATGTGAATCTCGTCAGGCTCGTCAAGCCTTAGTGTAATATAATATTTTTTTTAATATTTAATAACATTTACTCCTTATTTAAAGTTGTCTAGTAAACAAGCTTCGCTGAGCTTATTTAAATTTGTTTATAAGCCGAGCCCGAACCTAAAAATATGTTTGTTTAGTAAACGAGTCCGAGCTTCAGTTATCGAGCTCGCGAGTCTAAACGAGTCTATTATTTATATTATTTTTATTTAATATATTAATTAATTGATAATAAACGAGCCGAGCTCGAGCTTGAGAAACTGCCAACGAGCCGAGCTTGAGCTTGAAAACAAAGCTCGAAACGAGCCAAGCTCGAGCTCGATCTCTCAAATGTTAATCGAGCTCGGGCTCTGCTCGTTTGCACCCCTAGTTTACAGACACTTTATTTTCTATAGAAAAACTATTGTTCTTAATTTAAATCGTTTATGAGGTTTTACGACTTCCGTTCCATTTGACACGTAGATCGATTGTGCTACCTCTAAGTTATAGTAAATGAAAATAGTAAAGGTACTAGATAGAAACGGAGGTTAACTAACCTGCTGCACGGTATCTGTAAGGGTAAACCCGAAGAGGATCTAAACGAGTGACCATTTCAAGATCTATTTTCGTCTGTTCACGTTCACAATACTCTGATCGTTTCTCATAAGCGGACGCATTATTCCGAGCCTTTTCAATCAATTTTGTCATTTCTTCATAGGCAGCCGCCTTGTCGTTTTTTAAATAATGGACACGAGCAAGCCCCTGGTGGGCCCTCGTGTGTCGTATTTTAAGTGCGTTAATGTAGCAATCGGCTGCAAGGTCTAGTTTACCTGAGTCTACGTAAACACTTCCAAGATTGTTCAACGCCTGCCACAAGGTTCAAGTGTCAGCAAACAATTCTAACTTGTTACATAACTATTATTAAAGTACACGAATGGTCCCTGTGGTTAACCAAAATTTTGGATTTAGTCCCCAGTTTTTTTAAAGTACACGGATGGTCCTTGTGGTATGCAGTTTGTAACGCATTTAGTCACTAAAAGTTGGGGACTAAATACGTTACTAAGTGCAAACCTCAGGGACCATCTGTGTACTTTTGAAAAGCTAGGGACTAAATCCAAAATTTTGGTTAACCACAGGGACCATCCGTGTACTTTACTGCTAAACTTCTTTTCGTAACGCGATTTAGGAGTCTTTATATACATGAACACACATCGTAAGACTTTTAAAACGTTTGACCGACTCGGCCCGTTCCCATTTCCGTTAAATCTTTTAGTTAAGCCCCTTTGACCCGTCAGAGATAAACACATCCCAAATCAACCCATATGCATAAACAGGCCATTTTTTACGCCTTTTTATTTCATTAACCTAAACAACTTTACAAATAAAAGTTGTTCATAACCTGGCCTTTGCGAAGCCTGTCAGAAGGGCATTTAAGGGCATCTTGAAGAAGTGCGACAACCGTTGAAGAACAGGTCGGATCTTGACTAGAATCCGCTAAAGCGTAAGCTTTTAGAAAAAAGGCCTCAAAAGATCTATTCAAACTAATAGATTCTTCGGCTTTCTTTAATCCTTCATCGCAATGGCCCGTATCGTATAATATCCAACCCTCGTAAACTAAACGTTCATGTTCGCTTGACGCATGTTGACGGGCCAATTGTAAACTCCGCATCGCTGCTTCCGGACAATTTAACCTGAAATAAGCATTATTAGTAATGATTTTTAGGCCTGTAAATGAACCGAACGAACACGAACAGAGGCATGTTCGTGTTCGTTCATTTAACTTTAACCATATGTTCGTTCATTTAAAACCTAAACGAATAGTTTACGAACGTAAACAAACAAACTTAAACGAACATAATTTAACAAACAATAAACAACACAAATAGACATAATTGAACAAACATAAATGAGCACAAATGAACATAACTGACTAACAATAAAGTATTTTTTTATATAAATTAGTGATTAATTACGATAAATTCCATTGCAAAACCCATTTATATTACTAGAAAGACCAATTACCAATTAGTTATATTTATATAAATAGTTAGAAAGTTTCTTTTATGTTTAATATTGATATAAAAATGAATACTTATGTTTTTAAGTTGAAACGAACATAAACAAACACGAACGTAAATGAACATAAACGAACTTTCACGATTATAAATGAACCAACAAAACGTGTGTTCATGTTATTTTGTTTAATTAAATGAACAAAAACTTGTGTTCATGTTCGTTCGTTTTTTAAATAAACGAACATAAACAAACTTCCCGCCAAACAAGTTCGTGAATAGCTCATGAACGTTTGGTTAGTTTACAGGCCTGATGATTTTATAACCTGAAATTTTAGTTATGATATAATAATACCTGAGGAGAAGCAAAGACTGTCTAAAATATAAAACGCCTTTAGCCGTTTCAGAATCGAGCATTTGATATATTACCGAAAGTGACCCGATATCATCAACAGCGGACCACCGATCATACAACTGTAACCAGTAATCTGCGGTCGTCCAATTTGGAACATGCTCACGAACTAACGTTTGAAATTGCGTTGCGGGTACCCGCCCTTCAAACATCCGATAATCAGGAGAAATCGTAAGAATAGCCTGAACATCGCAAATCGCCGATTGATAATCTTCGAGAACTAGATAAAAACAAAACCTCAATTCCAAACATTCAACCGCAAGTTTAAAACCGAGAATCTTGTTGATTTCCGCCAGTGAATCTTGAACGTTTTGTTTCTTCATTAACGAAGCCGCACGGTACATATACGGGTACGTTAACGTCGGATCCAATTCGGTTGCTTTTTCGAGATCTTCCCATCTTTTTTCGTTATTTTCGCAGTATAAAGATCGTTCTTGATACATCCACCCGAGAGGGGTGTAATTCGAAATAACTGAGCTAAGTTTGTTATAAGATTCAAGCTTTTCGCCCTTAATTTGACCGATTCTGGTCAAACCTATGACGGAATAAACGTGTCCTTCACTCAACGCAACCTCGAAGACTCGTTCGGCATCATCATATTCTTTCTTGGCTAATTTCACACATCCTAACATATGATATGCCACCATCTTTTGTCGACTATTTTCCGTAGAATCCACTAATTGTTCCAAGAAACGAGCGGACTTATCAGATCCCGAATCAAGATCCATCGCAACCTGGCTTAAAAGACAGTAGAGTGAAAACGAAGCGGACCCCACCATAATAGATCTATGCAAACTGTTAACACTGGTCAACAAGTCAACAACCCGTTCATCGTTAAGAGAATCCGGGAGTTCTTGAAGGAAAATCTGCAAACACGAGGCAGCGAGAACCGGGCAATTCTCTTCGAGAGCGTATTCCATAAGTTCAACCGCATCGTTTCTTGATGAAACAAATTTTGCAAGTTTCCGATCACAAGAATCTTTAAGATTCTCGCAACAAAATTTACTCGAAAACACCATGATTTCTAGTAAAAGATCGGTTGGTAAATCGGGTAAAATACCGGTTGAGCTAAATTCACTTATCACCTTCATACCCGCAGATGAAATATCGTTTTTCGACAAATCTATGTCTTCGGATACCGATTCAAGAAAACACCCATTAAGCATAGAACGAAAAGGGGGTGAAAGGGTCGCCATTTTTTGTCTATCGCATGTTATTTTATCATCCCCGATTTTAAACGAAACCGTTCCCGATAAATTATTCTTTTGATCAACGACTGCGCCATCAACTAAACTAGAGTTCACAACCGATGGGAACTCGCAACCAATATCTATTAACCCAAACTCTTTAGAACATTTACCACACGAAGAGAGTAAATCCGATATAAGTTCTTCACCTCGTTTTTCATATTTTAACCATGCCCCAAAAACAAGCCGTTCATGAACCGTACTTGCTTTGAGCCAAGCTAATCTAAGGCTTCTTCTCATTAACTTAATGTCACCGAGGCCTTTAAAGACTTGAAACTGTAATAAATAGAGGTTTGTGAGCTCATGTGGAGGGCATGATTCAAGTTCTTTGTGGATTTGAGCTAAAACATCTACGTAATCAACAGGCTTAAAGAATGGAAGAATCGGCGGATCGGGCACTTTGATTAGCGTTTCTCTACAAACAACACAAGTACATACAATTAAAAAGATGAAATTGTTGAATATAACCAAAAGGTGTTTGGATGTGTGTTCTAAAAGTTTGTTATATGATATTAAATAATCAAGATTAATTAGAATCATCAACATAGTAAAAACTTGATGCAAGGAATAGTGTTTGGATGTGTCAGCTACATAGTCGTCAACAGTGGCTATAGCGATCGCTATAGCGCGTTACGGACAGTTAATTTTTTTTTTATATAAATAGCAATTAGATATAGCTATAAAATAACTGGATTATAGGTTTTTGTTAAATATACATGTAAAATAGCATATATACCACAGGGTATTTTGATATAATATACATATAAAAATTTTCAAACTTCTTTTTCTAGTGTATCCCTATTTATAAAATAGTGGTCGCTATTCGCTATGTAGCATATAGGTCCCTTGTCGCTATTCGCTATTAACAACTATGGTCGGCTAATTAAAATTGTAACAGTCATCTTTCAAACCGCACATCCAAACACCACATGTATCAAAATGCAAGTATAAAACCACTAAACAACAAGATAACCGTATGCAAAAGTAGCTCATCCGAACACTCATACGGTTTATCTTGAACAACCCCTTTTAGAAAACATATCCAAACACCGCTTAAAACAACAAATGAAAAACTTACAGCGAAGAAGGCGAGTGCGGCGAAACTTTCGAAAGCTTTCCTCTTTCAACTTGCAGCCATGATTGTGGATTCAGAGCATTTAGATGTGTTTCTTTACAAGATTCAGATGGAAAGAATGTCCTCATTGGGCATAACAAATGAAAGATATCCCAATTCCCCACAATACCAAAATTAGGGTTTTTTGACCCAAAGTTTGCAACTTTAACAAATCAACAACATCCAAACCCTCAAAAATCCCTAATTTCACATGGGTTTTCTTAGATCTCCACAACAAAACAACCTTGAATAAATCAAGAACATTCAAACCCTAAAAACTCCCAAATTCAAAAATTTTAAAAGGGTTTCTCTTAACTTAATAATAACATATATCCCAGATCTCCACACTAAAACAATTAGGGTTTTTGGGGAAAATTCATCAAATTCATCAAAATATATGAATCAAGAACAATCAAACCCTCAAAAGATTACTAATTTCCAAATGGGTTCTCTTAATCTGATGATGATCTGAGCTTAAATCACCAAAATTCCAAAAACCCAGAATAATTACACAAGATCTCTGCCAAAAAAACCAACCAAAACCACATTAATGATTAAACTCACCAAATCTTTAAACAAAAAAACACAAAAAAATAATAACAAATTACTAACCTTGATTAGAATAAAGAAAGATCCACAAACAAACCCACTAATCTAGTGGTTTAAACAAACAAATCCCACAAGATTAAAGTGAATGAATCTGAAGAAAAATTCAATCTTTATCTTTTTTTTCTTTGGTAAAAAAGGAAAAGTTTCACCTTTTTCTTTCTTTTTTCCCGTTGGAAAACATAAAGATTGAAGCTCATGCGATGTTGTTCGTTGTTGGGTTGTGGGAACATAAAAAAAGAAGAAGAATTTATTGGTGACAGCAAAGAGTACAAGTGTTGATGCACAATGTACAAGGTGTAAGATGTCAAGATTGGAGTTGTTGATGACAATTTGACTATAGTGCTTTTGTTTCAAAGATGTTGAGAATAATCTACAGTTGAAAGTGAATAAGTTTGGGAGTGTTTGGTGGGGTACATTGCAAGACTTTATATTGATGTTCCAAATTCAAAAATAAGCCAAAAATTAATACATTGTGTTGTTTAATGTTTAGTGGTTAAGGTCCTAACATTATTTTTTATATTATTTAAACATATGTATAAAGTTTGTTTTGGTATGAGAAAAAAACAAATTGAGGACTTGATTTGTATATAAGGTTAAAAGAAGTGAGAATTAAATTAATTAATTAAAGTTTGTTGGTTTGTTAAATCATGTTGTGGTTGACATCAACACACAAATATTTAGTGCCATAAACATGTACATAACTATATGGGGACACACACATGTATATAAGCACATACCAACAAATTATAAATGACATTATTGAAAACTAAGTATAGACACCTATAAATTATAAATGACATTATTGAAAACTAAGTATTACCTTTTCAAAGGATAAACAATCTCACAACAACAATTTTTAAAGATAAATAAATAGTTCGATTTTTACCCAGGGTTGAACTCGCGAATCGACTGTATTGATATATTATAAAATGTTTTTTTTAAACATTGTCTTTAACCTTCTTTAGAGCATCTTCAATACGGAAGAATGGACAAGCTAAGACGCCACCAGACGACTACGTTGGAAGATTCGTCTTCATGTTCATGTGTGGGATTGTTAGAAATCCAGGTTGAGGAAAAAACGAGTAGGTGTGTATGTGTGTGTGGGAGGGGGGTGATATATTATTTAAGGAGATTCTCATTTGGAACCACAAAAAAAGTATGGAAACGGGAAACTATTACTCCATTAGTTTTACATGTAAAAAACTCACTCTTACATAGAAAAAAAAATTACACAATTTTGTCAGAACTTTTGCATATAAACACATGTAGAAGTCGTTCAAATAAAAAACAAATCCTTTCCCGAATGCCCTTTAACTTCCAAAAAATTCAAACAATATCCCACACAACCCGATTGCTAACAAGTTGGTGTAATTAACCAACTTCGCCCCTAGGGGTGTGCACGGTTCGGTTTTTTAGGCAAAACCGAAATGTCAGTTTTCAGTTTTTGAAAACCGTTCGGTTTCGATTTTACACCAGTTCAGTTATTTCGGTTTTTTGAACAAAATTATGTAAGATTCAAAAAAAAAGTAAAATTTAAAATTTAAGAATCTTTCTTAATGTTTACATTTAAGTTATTATATTTAACTTTTTAATTAATATTGTTCATATAAACCTAACCTTCTAATTTATTTTTATGTATCTCCAAAGTTTTTTATTAAGACAATTTATTTTATAATAATTTGAAGATTAATTAAGTTTGAAGGTGATAAATAAATCATTTCATTTATGTTAATGTTTTTATTATAAATACTTAAACATTTAAGAATAAAACTAATAATTTCTACCAGCATGGGTTAAACAGTTAATCAACTTAAACTTAAACATAAAAATATATGGACTAGGCCTACTATTGTAACTTATCGGTTTGGTTCGGGTTCGGGTTTTTTTTTTTTTTTTGTTATTGAAAATGCTTATCCGAAAACCGAACTGAAATTTTTGGTTATTAAAAATCGGAAAACCGAACCGTCAGTTTTTGTTTTGGTTCGGTTTTTCAATTATTCGGCTATTTCGATTTTCTTCTCACCCCTATTTTCCCTAACCAGACTCCCTATACTTGCATAAACTAATGGCATCTAATAAGCTACTTCCTAATCTCAAGTCAAGAAATACTAATCTACTTCTTAATCTCAAGAAATGAGTGTGAACCTCTTGACTTGTTAGTAAATATTTTGATCAGTTCGATGAAAAGACAGCCATCAACCATATTACACCTTTTGTTTTATTTTCGCCTTTAACACCCAAACCATGCTACAGTATCTACAAATGATTTTTTTTAACGGCAAATTTGGATTACTAACTGATCACTAGAGTATCATCGTGTCACTAGCGGAACCATCCAATCATATCCATCTCCACTAAATAATAATGTCTATACACCAGTTCAAGAAGAAATTCAATAAATCTAGGACACCCCCCCCCCTAAAAATGCCACTAAGCTTAAGCTATAATGCCATGCGCACAAATGATCTTTTAATCCAGCATCTTTCAAATAACCCAGCCAACAATGTTTTAAAAACCGGTAAATACCGGCCGGTTATACCGGTATTACCGTTTTTAGATGTAAATCCGGTACGAAACACCCCGGTAAGTAAGTGAAACGGCATAAGGTTTGTATCGGCGGTAAAACCCGGTATACCGGTTTGAAACATAATACCGGTACCGGACCTGGGTTATTTTAGTTTGGGTTGTTACTTATCTTACGTAAATTTTATATATTATGATTATTCGTAACTAAAAGTTCTTATTTAATATTGTATGAAACGAAAATCGTTGATGTATTCAACACTCAAATGGCTTAAACATATCATACACTTTCATTTAAAAGAGCTTGTTGGAAGATTGAATGATTTTCGATTAATTTTTGGATTATTTTTTATTATGGATTTACGTTTTGATCATCTTTTAATATGTAATCATGCATTTTTTTGGATTAACTTTTGAGTTGATGTTTTAATTTATGAAATTATAGAGTTAGCTAGTCAACCCGGTTGAACCGCTCAATACAACCTGATTCAACCGGTTAAACCGTTTTTTAGCCTAATCCGGTTTGATTTAAAAACCGGTTTTTAAAACATTACCAGCCAACATGCTGATCATCTTATGTCTAGTTTAGGCATAAACACCAATTTCACCCAATTCTCTATCTACAAACTTTGATCAACACTAGTGATTTTAACACATTCCAACAATCATTTTAATTCATTTTCTGTCACTTAGTGATGATCAAAACACCTCTTTTATTGAAATTCATTATTTGATCAAACTGTATCATTTCACCAACAACACCTATTCCGATTTCTTGATTTTTAGTGATGATCAAAACACTTTTTTATATCATATTGAGTAATGTTAATAATTATTTTTTACTATATTTAATATATTGTCTAAATAATTACCATATTCAGTTATGTATATTTTTAAAAATTTGAAATTTGAAATATTTTATTTATAGTCGATTTGTAAATCAATTTCAATCATTCTTTAATTTTTAATTATAATCTATTAACTTCCTAATTTAACAACCTTATAACTTAAATTTATTTTATTTTATTTGTTTATTGTCCAATATATAAGACTTTATTGTGGTGGTAATATAATTATCGAGCAAATTAAGACCAATCGAGTTAGTATTTTACTAAAATTTTATTTTAAAGCATATATATTATATTATATGAAACTCATTTTTATTGAATATTTAGTTATTTATATTTTTGAAATTTTGAATTTGAAATCTATTAATTAATAACAGATATCTAAATCAATTTCAATCATTCTTTAACTTGTAATTATCATTTATTAACTTCCTAAAAGATTTTATTATTTTGGTAATATAATTATGAGGCAAATCAAGATCAATCAAGTTATTATTTTAGTAACTTTTATTTTTGAAGCATACATGTTATAATATATGAAACTCATTTTTATTAAATATTTAGTTATGTGTATTTTTAAATTTTGAAATGTGTTTATTTAAAACCTATAAATTATATGAAACTCATTTCTATTGAATATTCAGTTATTTATATTTTCTGAAATTTTAAAATTTTGAAACACAATAATTTGGGTTATGCGTTTATTGGTACTATTTGATTTTAATATTATTTATACAAATATGTAAATAGATTTATGTTGATAGTCAAACCTAACATTTATAATGTATCGTGTTTATAGTAAATAGATATGACTTAATTTTTTTTAAAATAAGGCACAAATAATCGGTTAAACAATAATGAATTTCCAAAATAAACAAAAAGTATTTCCAATAAAATTACAACTTTAAAAGTATTACTTATTTACCAATTATTTCCAAATTTCATTAAGATTTTATTTTTGGAAAATATTTATATTTTTTCATCGCATTATACCTAAAATAATCATACTAATTAATGTATTACTTAATATATAATAAACTTCGAAACATTTTTTTGCATATTGATTGAGGAGAACACAACCATTTATATATTTATTTTATAATCCAAATTGTTTGTTGATGCTACATATTTTTCTTTAAGTAATTTTTATGGAATTGTTTACTATGTTAATAAACATTGTTTAATACATGTTATTTACAAATTTTGTCAATTAAGTTAAAATTTATCTTAACAACAACTGTTAAATAAAAACAATTATAAAACAATATAACATTTGAAAACATTTCTTTTATTTTATTTAACGACATTATTAGATTAATATAAATTAATTTTTGCTGCCCGAGAAGTTTAGGTAGTCTTTTTATTTTACATTTGTCGTATACATAATTTAAATGGTTAAACCCCGTGAAATTCACGGGGGATAACCTAGTTTTATATAATAAATTGTCACACCCCGATATTTCCACGTATTACCGGTGGGCCCGGTGGGGAGTATCGTGACGTAGTTGATATCATCATAGTCAAATAATCATAGTTTAATGTACAACGGAAGTCTAAAATAATAATACAAACCGAATTTGAAAAGTATAATAAAATATTATACAAACGGTCGATAATGGATCCACAAGCGGATCTAAAACAGATAACAAATTTATTGTTCAAGATACTTTAAGCACTAAGAACTTGCAAGATTCCTTAATTAGTACTCAGGAGCTTCCAGCCCATTACGCGTAGTACCTGCCACTTAGTCTTTTGAAAAAATACGTCAGTTTACACTGGTAAATACAATTAACTGACTCTTTTGAAAAGTATTTATAAAATTAGTTTGGATGCACAAGGCATAAAATCTTTTATAACTTGGGACAATTATTTAAAATAATCCTGTATACAGATTTATATGTTTGTCGTCTGTTCAGGGCCCGGTTAGAAGAGCCGGGACAGGATTAATAGACACACCACTACTATAGTCCCACAGGGAGTTATCCTCACGTGTGGTTATACCTTATACATACGCAACTGTCAGGTGTATGCCTACACCCCGTGCTTAAGTCGTGGCCATTTCAAATGAATGAGCCAAGGATATCCAAGACACGGTCATTAACCCCCAAAGGCATTGCATCAAACAAAACATATTAAAACGGGTTATCTCAATGATTTAACCACTAATTGATTAAATATTCAATACCGGACCAAGCGGTAATAATTTACTGTATCCCAAGCACGTATAGGGAAAATAAGTTAAAAGTATTTACCTGAGCTAAAATATAATTTATTCTTAGCCGTATATTCTAATCAGCAAGTGCAGATAGCTTTTACTGGGCTCCTAATCTGGAACGAAGGTTTTAATAACCTATTAGATTCCTAACGGGTCTTATTTAAGTTATAACTTAGACCGGTTAGTTCTAAAGAAATGTTTACGGTTCAAAATGCAAGATTAAGCGAAGACCGGATTAGAATGTGATTTAGACCCAAGAAGTATGAAGACTTGTATAAAATGGGTAAACTAATTACATTCTGGATTTTGAAGTAAAAACGATAAGGTTTGACCCGTTTCGGCTAATTTATGCAAACTAGTTACATAAACCGTATCGAACGCGTATATGCGTAACGGGTAACCGGATGAGTCATGTACAAGTTTCATAAATTAATATGCTTTAAATATGATATGATATCAGTAGGATATCTTCCATTATGCCCAAAATGAATTTAAAACCAATTTAAGCCCCATAAGGGTATTTTGGTCATTTTAAAGTGTATAAAAGAGGTTAAATAGCAATATGAGGTTTTGGTCTAAAACAATCAGTAAAAATATTTATTTTAACAAGTTACATCAGTAAGATATCATACATATATGAAATTTATCATTTATGGCCAAACTATGCACCGTAGGGGCATTTTGGTCATTTCACATATCCTTTAAGGGTCAAATTTGGAAATCTGTGTTCAAGACTTAAACTTACTATTAAAGTATAAAAAATTATTTTTAAAATCAGTAGGTAACAAGTCTCAGGTGCTAGATATGGTTTTAAACCATACTATGCGCCTAAATCGCTTAAAAGTCGATATTTGACGTGTTTAATGAAATCTTGAGAATTTGATCAGTCTTAACTGCCTAAATATTTTATTTAATATATAAAATCAGTAGGAAAAGGTTTGGTATCAAAATGATATGTAAAACTCATTTTATTAACAAAAAGTGCATTATCGTCATATACCGAATTTATGCTAGAACTCTATGCTATGGTCAGTATAAAATTTAACAAAAATTTCCAAAAATACCTAAATATTATATTACAGCAGTGGGTAGAAAGTTTGGTGCCAAAATTTGGGTTTAAATATGATTTATGCCAAAAATGCCATTTAATTAACAAAAAGCTTTTGTTTTACGATATCGTGCATAACTCTTATTTCAGACCAGAAACGGATGTCAAATTTTTAGGACATACTTATAAATCAGTAATGAAGATTTTTGTCCACTCACATTTCCAAAAATTTCGTTTTTATATCAAAAGGGCATAATGGTCAACTTTTAAGCATTTAACGGAAACATGCAATGCACTAAGATTTCTATGGAACCATGTTGTATAACCTCAGAGGGTTATACTAACATATAATATGGTCCTAAAGGAACCCTAAGACATATCTAAACTAAGCTAGTTCGGGTCAGAACTGAAAGTTAAAGCAAAAGTCAACTTTTGCGACTTTCGGTTGCGAACCGAGCCTAATACTCAGAATTGTCGGGTTGAACATGCCTAGACATGTTCAACTAATATTTACCAAGTTATTAAAGTGACAAAACTGATTTTATAGCTTCTATATTATTAGTTATGAATTTTATTTAAAAATGACTCGTTTGACTTTTATTTTAATTACTTTGACCCGACAATTAACTAAGTAAACGTGATAATTAGGAAGTGCCCTTTTGAGGGTTTAATACCTACCTAATTACGATCACGTAGCCATGTTCGTTGCGAACAATGGCTTGACCGTTTATGGTCTAGCTAAAAGTCAAAGCGTTTATCGTAAACGCTTGACTTTTCGGCTTTTTAAGCCAAATAAAATATACTAGTCACGAAAGGACACTTACAAAGGGTCCAATTGACTGAAATCAACTCAGAGGAGGTTCCAAATATTCCGGATCCTCCAATTAGAGAGAAAGATAGCAAGAATGAAGAATTGATTCAAGTGTTAAATGAAAAAAAAGAAGGCCTATTTATAGATTTTTAGGATGGATTGAATCATGACAAGTGTCTAGGGACACCATGAGATGATCCCATGTGTCTATACAGATGTTACAATTCAGTTTGCAGCCCCAGGTATGAGTTTAATGGTTTTAAATGTGTGAAGAACAAACAAGGGCCTCAAAACAGCAACTTAAAACCACTGTTGCTGCTGTACATGTTCTGGCGCCCCGCGAAGGAAAGCCCAATGGGCTTCGCGGCCCATGACAAAGTCGGCCCAGGTCTGAAGTTTGGCAGATTGTTGAATTTGGTCCCTGACTTTCTTATTTTCAGCTTTTAAAATGTTGTAAATCCTAGAGAGTATAAACCAACACTTATAGTACTATTATGTTACTGCTGAGATGCAGCTTGGAGGCCCGAGAGAGCAGGACCGGACTTGGGTCATAACCCGTGACAAGGGTCAGCCCAGCCAAAGAAATCAGCTTTAGCTGATTGGCATAATTGGTCCCTTCAATGTTTAAGTTATTTTAATTAGGAATAATGATCGAGTATCAAGCGAACCGATGATTAAACGCGATTTGTTCTGCTGATATGCAGCCTGGCAGTCCACGAATGCAGGATTTGTCAGACACTAGTTTCATCTTTGTCAAAAAGAGCCCCCTCATTACTTTTGAGCTTCTTTTATAATATTGATACTTTTGACACTTAAATTTCTAATTTCTCATAATATGTTAATATAAGGTTCAAAACCTCTAACGGTCAGCCCTAGGCATCCTGGGAGCTTGACCGAGCATTGCAAAGGTCTCGGTTTGTTTAAAAAGATCCTCAAAGGCGTAGTTTCGCTTATTGTCGTTTTTAGTCCTTTAATCGTACAAAGTAGCGCGTAATATCGTTTAATGATATCTAAGCCTTTCGTGGTCCATATTGAGTATTCCCTAGCATGTGCTTAAATATTACGATGCTCCCGTTCACTTAAATGGTCACCCAAAGGCGTAGATTTAAAAGTTGACGCTTTTGGTCCCTCTAACGCGCAAACTTGCGCGTATCATCGTTTAATAGCATCAAAGCCCTGTGCAATCCATATTAAGCATTCTCAAGAGTATGATTGCACTTCATAATACTCCAGGTTTGTTAAAAGGTCATTCAGAGGTATAATTAAACATATTGACGCTTTTAACCCCTTTAACTTGCAAAGTTGCACGTAACGTCACTTATAAGCATAAAAGCCTTAAATGGCCAATATTAGGCATTCCCGAGAGTATAATCAACATCGTGAAGCTCTCGGTTTGTAAAAAGGTCACACAGAGGTAAGAATTGACATGTTGACGCTTCTAACCCTTCGTCGCGCAGACTTTCAATTAATTACGCAAACGACTACTCTCGATCAACAAGTGGCTCATTTGTGAATATGAATACCGTGTAACGTCATTCAGAGGCTTGGTTTAAGCATGTTGACACTTTTAGTCCTTTCGTAATCAAAGTTTTTGATTTTTCGTAAACTTAGTCCCTCATAGTCAACGTTTGACTTTATTAGGGTTTAGTACATGTGTCAACACGTCATCGAACGTGATTTTTACGAGGTGTTACATAAACATGGACTAAAAATTATGACTAGAACAAAATATATAAATAAGCATATAAGAGATGATATCTGACCCTAAATTTCAGCTATTCATTTACCCACTACCCCCCATTTCCGATAACTGCTTTGACCCAACTCTAGGGTCATATCAGAACGATTTGCAGATGATTTTTAACACCCATTTAATGGTTGAATTGAAATTATTTGGGTCAATTCTCTTTTGTTGTTTATGAACCCACATCAACATACACATTCAAACGCCAATGATCTTCTGGTGCATTGGCAGCCCCATGACCTTTCAAGGTGGAGGTCATGGGTTCGTGTCTCGCTTGGAGTAGAAACTCTCTGGATTGCGCCATGGGTTTTACCACACTATACCTTTGGGTGGTGGGTTTCCTCTGGACTGGTGGTGCGCCGAATCACCAACGTTATCTGCATTCACAAGCGTGGGTGGCGTTTTGCCATTAGGTTTACCTAGGTGATCAGGTTTTTGTTGATCGTTCAAAAAAACATACACATTCAAGTTTGACTAAATGTTGGTCAAAGCACGATAAATGACTTCAAAGTTGTGAGTTTATCCAAATTTTACAAGATTTTAGAGTTTGCCCATATTTAGCCCCTTGTGTTTAGTGAGTTAGGTAACTTATGAATAATTGGATTAGATCAATGAGAATGACATTATCCATTTTCATAAGTTAATGAGGAAAATTTATGTCTCTAGGTTTTATCAAAGATTGTGACTAAAAAGTAAAATCATTAAATACTCTGAGTTGATGATGGTTTTTGACCAACTTATTACAAGGTTAGCTAAGACACTTGTCAGTGTTGAAAGTTTAGAATGAGACATTTTAGGTTTGGTTAGCTCATAACCTCTTTAGAACCGATGGATAAACATTGATGACTTCATTGCAGATAAAAATGTAGATCTTTGGTATCTGACCATGAATATTTGAGTTTCATCATAATTGAAATTTCACAAAGTTGATAAAGAGTGAAAGAAACATGAGGAAGCCATGTGATAAACTAGTTTGGCTAATTGGGGATGTGGTTAATACATTTATAATGTCTTAACAACTTGAGCTTTAATCACTTTTGCCTTTTCAAGTCAAAACATACCCAATTGAATTTGATTTGTTTAGTGATAAAATCCTAAGATAAAGTAATAAAAATAGATATTAACATATTGCAAGGAACATAATTCTTGAGAGAATGATACAATATGATTCTCAAACACTCATTCTCTTAGTATTATATGAACTTTTTTTATACATATAATATGAACTCTTTTCTTGTGACTTGTGGGAGGCTTCAAAATCTCCTGATGTGTTTTACATTAGAGCAAAGCAGACCATCAAAACCCTGATATCAAAAGGCCTTGATTAATTTGTTGTTATCTCATTCCTGTTGCACTTTGTTATCTTTATCACCTTCTTTTTTAGGGAAATTTAATATATTGTTTTCTTGTTTCTTGTTGCACATTATTTTCTTTTTAGGGGAGTTTTTATGCTTTTATGGTCAATGATAGGAGTTTGTAGAGACGCAAAATTAAGATTAAAGACTTTTTGAAGTAGGGTACGGTTTGTTTTTATTTTTACCTTAAGAGCTTAGTCTCTTAGTACTTTTTGGATGGTCTTTGCATGTTATTGCTTGCTTGTGTGTCTTTTTGATGTGGTACTTGTTCATGTTATACGTTTTAGCAAATGTAGAGTTTTTGAATAGCTATATACATCTTAATTTGACTTCTATGTGTGGTTATGACTTTGGAGCTAGGGGTCTCATTTGATTATTTGAAGCAACCTATTTTTCTCTTGGGATAAAGGTAACGTTTGTCTACATCCCACCTTCCCTATACCCCACCAATAACTTTGCTATGAGTAGAATTTTACCCAGTATGTTGTTATTTGAGTATGAAAGATCGTTAAAGGTATTTACTCAAATTATGTTTTTACATTTATCTCTAAAGTTCGTTCATCTTTTAAAAACTTCACGCATTATGTTTCCAGGTTCTACCTATTCAATTAAATAACATTACCCCATATCTTTTATCCCTTTTAATTATATTTTCTATTTCTTGCACTCACAAAATTATGGGGAAAAGGTTAGAGAATGAATAGTGAATCCCTAGCCGATCCTTAAATTGTGTCCCCATTTTAAGGAATGGGGTGTGATGTTAAATTAGGTGAAAGCCTTGGATGTTTCTTTAAAATATAGGCATGATGTTGTTAAATTAGGTCAATTGCCTATACTATTTTGGGCAAGAAATGAGAGAAAAAGAATTATGTAACCCTTTAATTGAAACAATTGAAACTTTACACCAAAATAGTTAGTTTTATAAATCTAGGCATGAAAGTATTTTTAGTGATTACTCCTTTATAGAAGATTCTTTTAGCCAAAATTTGTCTTATACTCCATTATATAATCAATCCCTTATTCTTTACAAAGTTTTAACTAGTTTTATAAAAGATTTTTTTTTTATTATTTCAGTTAAAATTTATAATTTATAAGAATTAGGCCTCCATCGATCCTTTTCTAACTGGGTTATACCCAGTTAGTTTTAGCTGATATGGACGATGACGTGCACACTGACGTGGATGATAATGTGGATATGTCTCTCTCTCTCACCCTATTCTCCCTTTACCTCCACCTCCACCTCCACCACCACCACCAAACCACCACCAATCCACTCTCTCTACAACCTTCACCACAGCCACCCTCTACCCCCCACCCCCCGCAAAACAAACCATGGCCACCTCAACTCCATCTACACTACCCACCACCACTACCGCCATCTACAGTTCTACACCGCATAACCACCACCACTACCTCACCTCTATCTAATTATTTGGAACTAATAGCTAAAATTACAATCAAATCAACATTATAAGATGCACGTGGGAGGTGAGGTGGTGGTGATTATGCGGTGGGAGATAGGTGGTTGTAGTTGTGGTTGTGGTTGTAGAGAGAAAATGGTTAGAGATAGACATACCAACGTCATTGTATAGCCGTGTCAGCGTCCACATCAGCAAAAACTAACAGGGTTAAAACCAATTAGAAAAGATCAACGGGGATCAAATTCTTACAAGTTGGTTTTGAATTCCTGGCCTAGGATGATATACAAACACTTTTTTTTTCATAAAGACCATGAGAACTCATGTTTTGTCTTACTTCCCATCATTTGTTAACATAACCTCCATTGTTGTCTCTAATGATAACCTCTGTGATGAAAACCAACAACGTATTGTTGAACTAGTGTTGTTCGCTGATAGAAATCGCATACGTAATAGTATATTGTAATTGTGAAGGGGGGTTAGTGTAATTACTACTTATATAAATAAGGCATTAGTCATTAGGGAAAAAGGAGGAGAGATATTATTCAGTTTGTTAGGCTCCGCTTGTGCGTGAGAAGGGCATAGCCCTGGACCACTTCGGTGGTGATTATCTTGTATCGTCTTCTTCAATCAAGTAATATAGTTACAGATTGGTTTTCATCATCTCTTTCAAATTCAATACCTATCATTGGTCCGACCTGCCTACTCTGCTCTCCATTCATCTTCACTTTCAGGTTATTCTTCAAAATTAGCGTCTCTTTCAGCTTCAAATTCTTCCTCTGTTTTAATTGCAAAGTCACTATTCTTCAATTGCGACATCTGCTCCTTCCTCGGTCTCCAGTTTCCTTTCCAAAATCAATCAGATCTATCTTCCATTTGCGGCTCTGTGTCACCTTCGGATCTCAGATCCAACTCGTTTCAGATCTGTTTGCCTGCCTCTCCTCGCTGCTTCAATTTCCGCTTCAACTTCTTCCGATTTTTTATTCAATTTCCAGATTCAGTCTCGGATTTTAATTCCGATTTCATTGCCATCGCTGATTTCACAGATCTGTTATGTTTCAATTTCAATTGCTCAGATCTGTTTCTTTTTTTTTCACCATGGACACATGTACAAGTGCTAGAATCGATGCTCAGGACATTCAAATCAATCAATTACAGAGCGATGTTACCAAACTCAAATCCACGTTGAACTCGTTGGAAGAAGAATGTGTTGAGTCGGCTGAATTTCGTAAAATTATGCTCAACTGGATGCGACAACATGAGAAGAAATTGCCGACTGGATCGGTATTAGCTCAATTGGAGGCGCTGGTGTCCAGATCTAAGGAACGCTTGAGTGGCTTAAGACATTTAATGTCGACTAGCCATACAGATTCATGTTCTTCAGCTTATGCTTCTAAATTGCCGACTCCAGGTACGTCAATTGCTTCCGTCAGATCCAAATCTGACGAAATTCCTATCAATACTTCACAATCTGATGTGTTTGGCGCTGATAATATGCGATCGTTTAGCTCTTCTTATGGATCTTCGTCTCCTATGGCTCAATTGATTGTGCTCATCTCCGGCTCTGAAAATAAGTCGTCTGGTCAGGGAAGTTTGATGTCGACTTGGGATAATTGGGCCATATATGATATTGTATACTGGAAATTGGGCTCTGAACCAGTGATGGGTCACGATGTGGGGCTGAAAACAGTTGTGGATCTGGATTATGCTGATCTGGGTCGTGTTGTGGGGCAGAAAATGCTGGTGGGCCTGATTTTTTCTCTTTTGAAATTGCATAAGACGGGAAAAGCTCCATTTGACAGGGGAAATGCTTCATTGTCTCACCATCTTTTCAATGGAATGCGAGTGACATTTTCGGCTACGTGGCACTTATGGGTCGTGCATGGGCAGCCTCGACCGCCAGAAGACTCACCTAAGGAGATCTCAGTTTACCTTCGGAGCTCGTTATCGGATTCCAGTCTTGAGGACAAGACTGTTTTGAAGAGGGGAGTATTGATAGAAATCGCATACGTAATAGTATATTGTAATTGTGAAGGGGGGGGGGGGGGGGTTAGTGTAATTACTACTTATATAAATAAGGCATTAGAGCATTCTCATCCAAACCACCAAAATCTGTGTGGGGGGTTTTTAAAATATAAGAAGTATAAAAAGTGGTTATGAGTGGAGGAGAGAGAAAAAATTACTGTTCATCTGTATATTTGGGGGGACACTGTTCACCCCCTATACTTTTTTAATATATATTGAAAGTGGTTGTGAGTGGAGGAGAGAGAAAATGTAATATATATTGAAAATGAGAGAGAAAAAATATTTGTTTTTAGTGGAAATATATTGATATAGGAGTTGTTTTTTAGTGGAATGTATGTATATTTTTAGTGGATTGGATGTGAATGCTCTTAGTCATTAGGGAAAAAGGAGGAGAGATATTATTCAGTTTGTTAGGCTCCGCTTGTGCGTGAGAAGGGCATAGCCCTGGACCACTTCGGTGGTGATTATCTTGTATCGTCTTCTTCAATCAAGTAATATAGTTACAGATTGGTTTTCATCATCTCTTTCAAATTCAATACCTATCATTCGCTATGTAGAAACATCATTAGAAACCTTAACAAATTTAATAAAGTTGTGAACTTGTTACAGATTTAACCATTGTGGAGAATATTTAAAACATTTACTATTAAAAATTCCCTTGCACATTACTAACAGTAGCAATATCAGTAGCAACAATACTGAAATAACAACTACCACACTTTTATTTTCAGTAATTTATATCTCTAATCATCCATAAGTCCCCAATCACTACAAGCAATGAGATTACACTACGGCATACATAAACCCTAGCAGTTATTCGAACAACTAGATCAAAGTATCAAACTTTTGAACACGAATGATCGAATCAATATCAGTATCGAGGCCGTAGTAAGAACAGCAATCGCAAAACCCTAGCAAAGAAATGAGATAACGTAATTTCTGAAATTGAGCACGGTAACTAAGAGACTGAAAGTGATGAATATATACCGACTACAACTTCCATGTTTGTTTGTGGCAGTGGTGGTTACGTTGAAGTGGGGGGGTGAGGGTAGATGGTGGTGATCGATCGGAGGTTTGACAGTGGAGAGGTGGTCGCCGGCGGTGATTAATGATGGGGTAATCGGAGGTGAAATAGGGTGAGGTGAAGTGGGTCTTGTTCGCCGGAGAAAACACAGAGAAGAGGAAGAAGGGTTTTAATGGTGAAAGATGATAATGTTTCTGATCTAGTCCCTGTAGTTTGCCCTTTTTAAGGAAATGGTAAATTGGTCATTTCATACCCACTTAACAGAGAAAACAAACTGAAGTTAGACTCAGGGACTATGCGGGAACAAAAAATGAAAAGTTGGGGACTATTGAGGTAATTTTAGAAAGTTAGGGACTAAAGGTGAAAAAAGACGAAACCACATGGACTATCCGAGCATTTTTCTCTGACATAAATTAATAACTCTCATTAAGGGTAAGATAGTCATTGCCAATATTTAATATTTATGGATAATTCTTTAACATAGTAATCTAAAACTGTTAGTTAGAATATTCGTATTTTCATGCAATTTAGATTTTTTATGTATGTGATGCTTTAAGTAAATACATGTGTTAATTATATATACATACATAGTTGTGTTGATTAGAGAATTGATGTATAAATTGTGTTGATTACATACATACATCCATACATACATAGTAAATGTGTTTTTTTGTTTTCTTTTCTAAATTGATGTGCTGGTTATACATGTTTTTAGCTGATTATATTGATGTATTGATTAGAGCAAATAAAACCAACACAAACGGGTTCGAAATTAGCACATACAAAACCAGCATAAAACAAGTTTGGAACTAGTACTAGTTAAATCAGTAAAAATCGTTTTGAGTGTATTTTTAGTACTGTTTGAAAAGAAAAAAAAATTTGTGACAATATTATACTCATATCAAAGATAAAAAATACTTGATTTTATGGTGTAACTTAAAAAAAAATAATAAAGTATATAAAAGTTATTTTATATTTAAAAATGTTGATGAAACTAGTTGCAAAAAGTCAACATAACAAAATTTTAATTCTAATCTTTTTTATTTAATAAAACTAACACAATTACTAAAATACCTTAAAAACTAGGGATGTTCAAAATTATCTGTATCTGAAAATCCGATCCGAAATATCCGATATCTGAATCCGAAATTTCGGATATACGAAATTTCGGATTCGGATAGTGATTTTAAAAATTTTCGGATATTTCGGATATTCGAAATATCCGAAAATTTATTTTTTATTTTTTTCGGATATCCGAAAAATATCCGAAAACTTATATTCGGATATCCGAAACTATCCGGTTCAAAATATACAAAAATAATAAAAAAATAAAAATTAAATAAAAAATTGGATATTATGATATGCTATTCACTATCGATCGGATATCCGATTTTCAGTATCCGAAATTCCGGATACAGAATCGGATAGTGAAATCTGGAATCCGAAAATTTCAGATATCCGAATTTTCGGATATCCGGTTTTAAACACCCATATTAAAAACTATTAATTGACATAACTAATCAGTGGGTTGATGTGTAATCAATATCATCCACTGATTAAATAATCAGGTGGGTCAGATTTATTCTCACAATTTTTACAATTAACATTGTTTGTATCGGATCCTAACTCTTGAATTCCTTAACTTAATTCTCAATACTTAAGTTTTACATAAATCTTGAGTTAAATTATGAAACGTTTTGCTTATTGTTTGTATCGGATCTTAACTCTTGAATTCCTTAACTTAATTCTCAATACTTAAGTTTTACATAAATCTTGAGTTAAACTACGAAACGTTTTGCTTTACAACTTAACATCATGTAATGAACTTTGAAATTATATCTACATGATTTTAAACCTCTTTAATATCATGTCTTTCAGATTTCGGTTTCTTCTTAGAGAAGTGTGTGAGGCAGAGGCGGAACCACCATGTTAGGAGCCGTAGCACAGGCTACGGCTCAACACCATATTCGTAGTGTTTTTTTTTTTTCCGGTTTTATACAAAGAATACCCCTAAAAAATACGAGGATACTCCTAACAAAAAAATATGATACTTGATATTACTAAAACTTCATTTTTTTATAAGCTCAAACATTTTACAACCCGAAAACTTGTATAATAATTAAGCTCGAATGATAAAATAAGCACGAATTAACAATAATAGAATTGAAAGAAGACCCTAAATATAATTGAAACTTAGCTCAAGACCCAAAACAATATTATAATTGAATAAGTGATCTTGCTCGTTTTATGGTGGAAACCGGAACACATAGTTCTTGTCCTTTGGTTTATCGGGTAGCGAAGCTAGCTTTGGTTTTACTTGCAACCGTTGAAAGATATTATTTTTTTCTAAATTGAAGCTTGTTAAGACAGATTTACACAATCGAATGGGCCCGGAATATTTGAACAATGTTAAGGTTTGTGCGGTTGAAAAAGAAACTTTTGATAAAGCAAAAGACGACGATGTAATGGAACGATTTCAAGCTATGAAAAAAAAAGATGACAAATCTATTAAGTATTTGTTCTACTTTATTGATTATCGATTTTTTATTGTATGATTGCACGGTAAAAAAATTCGAGATACCCCTAAATTAGTGAGCTAGCTCCGCCAGCGAAAGTTTGTCTTGAATAATTTATCCACGCCTATCACGGTTGATCCAAGGCATGATCGGTGTCGTGACAGTCGATCCAATAGTTTGACCGTAGACATTGTGTTTAATCTTTTTTGAGTTTGAATACTTTGTATGAATATACAAAGAGTTAACTGCCATTTTCGTCCCTGTGGTTTGGTCACTTTGGCCATTTCAGTCCATTTTTCAAAAATGCGCCATTTTCGTCCCCCACGTTTTGGAAATGTGCCATTTCAGTCCAAAAATCATAACCCAGTTAAGTCAGTTTGTAAATAAGGACTGATTGTGTAAATTTGTAACATAAAGGACTGATTGTGTAAATTTGAAAAATGGACTGAAATGGCAGTTAACACCACCACCACTAGCCCTGCCAGCACCACCACTCCGCTGCCACCACAGCCACCACCGCCACCACAGCCACCACCGCCACCACAGCCACTGCCACCACCACCGCCACCACAGCCACCGCCACCACAGCCACCACCGCCACCACAGCCAATCCATCCATCATTGTTCATCAACAGTCACCATTCGGAGTTCCAACAAGGGCCGGTCAACCTACCACCCACAAAGTAAGCTCCAACAAGGGCCTCAACACTGTCTGATATGGTCTTTGAGCCCAACCATCTGTGGCCCAAATCACAGGATTTTCTGAAGAAAGCTTTTGGGTCCTCAGTATGGTATTTGACGTCAATAGGCACCTCTATGGTCTCAACGCCATGATCACACGGGCATGGTCGCATTGGAAGCTGACCTGGTGCTGTCCAGCGGGTAGGATCAAACGGAATATCTCTTATGTAACTCTGTAAACAAATTGCATACGGTATCAATGTGTGACTCATTAAGCGACAAAGATTGCTAGCGTTAAGCAGTGCATGCGTAAGAATACTAGTATTACCTGTAAACGACAACCGATTCCCAAATTATACAAGGTAGAATTACAAACTTGCCATGATCGCCGAGACGACAGTTGTCCTTCATCCTTCTTCGGATATCGAAGATAAAGATCACAACTCACTGCATACTTGAGCACCGAATCACCAAGCAACTCTAATCGCTCCATTGAAAAGCTTTCGTGGCACCTAAGAGTTGTGATCGCCTCCAAAATCTAACAAAGATAACACATTATAATATTAAAAAAAAAAAACAAGTAGTTTTCAAAAATCAAGAAATAAATCATCAATCAAGAGAATATAAATTATTGCTAAAAAAGCAGTATAAGGTTTAACAAACCTTCACCGTTGAAGTCCATCTATTTGATTCAACGTATTCTCGCAAACAAACTCTCTCGATCTTCGCTAAACAACATCTATTTGATTCAATCTTCACTGATCTATCACAACACTAACAACAATCGAGCATTATACCGATCCAAATCCGTTAAAGTCACGAATCAGCGAAATTCCGAGCTGATTTGATGGCGGCGACGACAATGGCAACGGCGGCAGGAGCGGTGGTGCTGCTGTACTACGTATTGGCTCGGAGAATGACGTCAGCTGATGCGCAGGCTGTGGAGGATGATGAAGGACGTGAGTATATGAAATCGAGTAAATCGAAGAGGAAGATCGTGCAGAGGAGACCGGCGCATTTCTACAACTCGCCGGGGTTCGGAGTTCATCGGAGAAGACGACCGGAGAAGACGAAGACGTCCCCGTAACCCGCAAGCTTTTCGTTTCGGTATACCGTTCTCGTTCCTTTGTTTTGCTCGTTTACTTTTCGGATTAAATACACTAAAATCTGACTTTATATTACATACAAACGTCTGAAAATATGGGTCTTGCCATGACGTTGATGGTGGTGGTTCCGGCGGCGGCGGCGGCGGCGGTGGTGGTGGTGGTGGCAGTGGCTGTGGTGGCGGTGGTGGCTGTGGTGGCGGTGGTGGCGGTGGTGGTGGCAGCGGATTGGTGGTGGTGGCAGGGCTAGTGGTGGTGGTGTTACAAATTTACACAATCAGTCCTTTATGTTACAAATTTACACAATCAGTCCTTATTTATAAACTGACTTAACTGGGTTATGATTTTTGGACTGAAATGACACCTTTCCAGAACGTGGGGGACGAAAATGGCGCATTTTTGAAAAATGGACTGAAATGGCCAAAGTGACCAAACCACAGAGACGAAAATGGCAGTTAACTCATATACAAAATTGTATCTAGTATTTGTGAAACATGCTTTAACTATTTGTCTTCATCAAATAATGAGCCCTTTAACCATTTGTCATATCAATCTTCCCGGAGTAAAGCACATGGATGGTTCATATGGTTGACCAATATTTTGGATTTGGTTTTTAACTTTTCAAAGTATACGAATGATCTCTGTGGTTTAAATTTTGATTTATTTCTTAATTTTTGTCAAAAGTACATGAATGGTCCCTATGGTTTGCACTTTGTAACGCCTTTAGTCCCTAACTTTGACTTGCTAAAACCTTCATATTTGTTACTTGGGGACTAAATACGTTAGAAAGTGCAAACCACAAGAACCATCCGTGTACTTTTGATTAACCACAGGGACCAAAACTAGAGACCAAATTTAAAATTTTGATCAACCACAGAGACCATCCGTATGCTTTACTCCTCTGTTTATGATGACAAAAATCTACAATTTAACACAATAACAGTGTTGTACACCTCTTCTCCCCTTTTTTGTCGAAGCAAAGAAAAAAAAATTAATAATAATAATAATAATAACCAAAAAATTTGACACATGCTCATCCTTGAAACAATCCTAACCTTAGATATTGTACCTTTATTAATGGCTCAAACAAGCAATTATAGAAAGAGCAAATATGTTTGTAGCAATATAATATTAACAATAAAACAGTAAAGAAAACATGAATTTCCCACATAGAATCAAACAACAAACTAAGAGGTTGTCTGGGGTTGAGTTTTGAAAATAGATTATGCGTTTTGAATAATCAGAATCAGATAATTAACTGTAACAAAACGTGATGTTGAAAGATAGTGTTTGGATTTGATTATGCTGCTTAATATCACAATAATGAGATAATCAACTATTTGAGTGTTTGGCAAATATATATTTAAAAAAATAAACAAGCGAAAATCTTTTTTCTAAAAGCAAATAATCAATTTTTGGAAAACTGCGTTTTGTTGCAGTAGGTGGGGGGCTGCTTTTGGAAAACTGTGTTTTGTAACTTTCTAAACGCAAATAATCAATTTTTTAATTTTTTTTACCCAAACACTCAAAACTGATTATTTACGATTTCAAAACTCAATAATCTAAAAATCTCCTTCAAAATTCAACCCCAAACACCCCTACGTCATGATGGTTACAAACTCAAAGATAAAGACACCTAAGATCACACACACGTAACAAGGAGCAATGCAATCACACATACACCCGAAGCATATATATAGAGAAATGGTGGTCCAAGAGGGATCATCCTTAAACAGTCGAAGATCGAGGTTAGGATATATAGGATGTCATTGAAGGATCGTTGTGGTTCGTCCCTTGAAGGCTTCAAAGTCAACGATTACATCGAAGGCTTGCTTCAGATGAGAATGATTTCCGTTTGATAAAGAGAGCGACGTGATTGCATATTATCACTCGGTTTATAAAATTAAACATAACTCATTTACCCCTTTCGTTTTCGGTTCTTACAGGTGATGTGGTTATGGTTTGAATCATAATGAGTCACCATTAGCAAACAGTGGCGGAGCTTGACTAAAAGTTCCGAGGGGGCTGAAAGTCATGGGACCCAATTTATATATTGTATAAATATTTAGCAAAATAATTGGGGGGGGGGGGATCCTATATAATATCCTATATAATTTTAAAATTTTCGGACGAAAAATAGAAAATTTTACAGTTCTAACCCCCCCCCCCCCCCCACACACACCCCACTTTACACTAAGCTCCGTGAGTGTTAGCAAAAGTTGTGGCAGAGTGTCATGAAACAATCATGGCCGTCCATAATTTATATGAATTTAACAAATTTTCATGCAATTTACAGAAGTTAAATCGTTTATAGGACCCAAATTGTAATAAGTGGTTAAGAATATATTAATTAAATGTAGGGCTGTTCATGAGCCGAGCCGAGCCGAGCCAGGCCAAGCTCGGGCTCGGCTCGATTATAAACCGAGCTGGCTCGGCTCGGCTCGGATTTGAAACCGAGCTGAAATTCTAAGCTCGGGCTCGGCTTGGTTTTAAACCGAGCTAGCTCGGCTCGGCTTGGTTTTAAACCGAGCTAGCTCGGCTCGGCTTGGTTTGGCTCGATTTTATAAAAAAACTAATATATACCTCTTAAAATTTAATAGCCTAAAATATTATTCAATAATTTAAAAGAATATATTCAAAATAAGTTCAACCTAATACAATTCAAACCAAAATCAAGTTTAACAACGCAAAATAAGTTTTAATTTCAATAAAATACAATATTAGTTCATTAGTATGGTAATCAATCTTCAAATATGCCATAAATATCAAATTACAAACCTATATACATGTAAATAATAATAAGTTTTTTTGTAATATATTATAATGTATATAAAATTAAAACTTATTATAAGTAAAATAATTCGAGCTAAACCGAGCCGAGCTACAAAGCGAGCCGAACCGAGCCAGCTCGGCTCGTTACGAGCCGAGCCGAGCTAGGCTCACTTTCTAACCGAGCCGAGCCGGCTCGGCTCACTTTTAAACCGAGCCAAATCGAGCGAGCTTTTTCCGAGCTAAATCCGAGCGAGCTTCGAGCGAGCTCCGAGCCGCGAGCTTTTTGAACAGCCCTAATTAAATGTGATTTCTCTTATTAAAAGAAAAGAAAAAAACACTACCTCTGAGTCTAACAAAACAATTATGGCGAATCGATGGATAACCAACACTTTTAAAAGTCAACGTGTAATTGTATCATTGAGATGTTAGCGAATTTACGAAACTGCCCCTTTAGAAATGTTTATTTGGATCACCGATTTGTGGGTATAAAAAAGAACATTGTAACACAAAATATTTTCAATAATTTTTTTGAACGGTAAATTTGGATCACTAAACCAACGGAACCACCCGATCATATTCATCTTCACTAAGCAATAATACATATATCGAACCCAGAACCTAGGTCTCTAACCCTTATCCCACCCCCCAAAATGTCACCAGGCTATGATACCCTAGGCTATTTTTCAATCATTTTCTTTTACTTTTTGATCACCGATTTGTAGGTATAATAAAGAAGATCCTAACACAATATTTTCTATCATTTTCTTTTACTTATAATTGGAGTATAATTATAATCTCGTTTTTTTTTTTTTTTTGAACAGCAACCAACAATTTCATTCAATCACCTAAAATCGCTCAACATGCCGTAAGGATGACCGTCTGTACCAACATTATAATTGGAGTTTACAATCTTGTTTTTTTTTTTTTTTTTTTGAACAGCAACCAACAATTTCATTCATCACCCAAAATCGCCCAACATGCCGTAAGGATGACCGTTTGTACCAACATTTTTTATTCGCCGACCCCATCGGGGTTTTATGGTATTCGAGCAAATCCTTCGTAGTAAATAGATCTTAGATATTTTGTACCATCCGCTAACTCTTTGCCACACTCTCACTACATCAATGCAAGATACAAACAAGTGATCCGTATCCTCTTCGTATTCTCACAAATTTTGCACTCCGCCAAACCCGGTAATATCCCTCTTTTTCAGACCTTTTAGAGTTGTGAGTCGAACTTGAACCCCATGCCATCCAAAGACATTGATTTTTTAGGAACAAACTTAGCCCAATCGACGGTACAGAATCACGTGTTTAGCTAGCATGGCCCGACACAATGCATGCTTTATACACTTATATATATTTTCTATTAATAAAAAGGTTTTTTTTTTTATTTTTTGAATAAAAAACTGACATTTACAAGAATTCTAAAAAGGATCAATAATCATACAATGAGATATCATGTTTTAAAGTTAGGTTTTTTATTACACATTGTTTTTATGTTTTATTCTATGAATAAGAGCTAATGTATCAGTAACTAAGCCTAAATTATATAAAGACATCTTTATATAGCTTACTTGTTATACTATTTGATGTTTAACTAAAGCCTTCTTGATAGTATTCTCTATTAATATTGACGGCATAAAATAAAGGTCCCTTTTTTTTTTTTTTTTTTAAAAAGGATAAAGATATAAAAAGGAAGTCTAATGGGTGATGTGCAAATTTCAAAATGAAAATTTATGCTTATTTTCCAAATTTCAAATATTAAATAAAAAAATGTATATAAGTCACAAATTAAAGAAGCATCCCATAAGCGTTTTACTCAATGTTTTAAAAACCGGTAAATACCGGCCAGTTATACCGGTATTACCGTTTCCAGATGTAAATCCGGTACGAAACACCCCGGTAAATAAGTGAAACGGCATAAGGTTTGTACCGGCGGTAAAATCCGGTATACCGGTACCGGCCCAGGGTTATTTTAGTTTGGGTTGTTACTTATTTTTATTATATATGTTACTTATCTTACGTAATTTTTATATATTATGATTATCCGTAACTAAAAGTTCTTATTTAATGTTGTATGAAACGAAAATAGTTATCCTCTGGTTGATGAGGATGGCGATAATAGTGAATTTCATGTTTTATACGATTGTGAACTTGATGTATTAATCACTCAAATGGCTTAAACATATCGTACACTTTCATTTAAAACGGCTTATTGGAAGATTGAATGATTTTTTATCTTTTGGATTTTTTTTTATTATGGATTTACTTTTGAATCATCTTTTAATATGTAATCATGCATTTTTGGATTAAGTTTTGAGTAGATGTTGCAATTTATGAAATTATAGAGTTAGCTAGTTAACCCGGTTAAACCGCTCGGTACAACCGGTTGAACCATTTTTTAGCCTAATCCGGTTTGATTTAAATACCGTTTTTTAAAACATTGGTTTTACTTCCCCCTTTGAAAAGTCTTTCGACCAATTCCTTATATACTCCCAACATTATAAGAGTAAATTACGATTTTGGCCCTTGGGGTTACATCAATTTTACCCTTTTAGCCCAAAAATGAGTATTTTAACATCTAAGCCCCCAACATCTTTTTTGCTAACCCTTTTGGCCCCTAACACTAACCCAGTCCATTTACTTTTAGAGGCCAAAAGGATTAGAAAAAAAAAACGTTAAGGGCTCAGATGTTAAAAGATTCTTTTTGGGTTAAATGGGAAAAAGTGATATAACCACAGGGGCCAAAATCGTAATTTACTCTTATAAGAAAGATAAGCTTGTTATTTCACACAAGCCCTGAAAGAATTTAGTGTACCAATTTTCATAAAACTTCTACTTTTATGAAACGTGCTTAGTGATCATATAATGTTCTAATCTTCCACATTCGCATTGATCTTCCGACCTAGAAAAACAAATACCGAAGACCAAATGCAAATTTGGAAAACTAAAGACTAATAAGCTAAATTACAAATTTATGTCAAAGTCGAATACAAGTATCGAAGATATTTACCCTTCGGATAACTCTCGTTACTCTCAAATGCCTTAAACAAACACAAACCGTTTACAAAACTATTGCCGATGCGCAAAACATACAAGACAGAACTATGAAAGCAAGCAGAGCACCTCAAAAGCATCAAACTAGGAAATCACCACTCTACTAAACTAGAAAACCGAAATCGGTACCTACCATATCTTAAGTCGCGTATTTACCTTTGATGAATGCTTAAAGTTTCTGACATCCTTCGTCATCTTCAAAGGAATGGGCTTCCACAAGCCCATACCTGCACAAAGTCAAAGGTATCGATCCACTTGTAAGTAAATTGGCCTACTGAATTATAGCACCTCAAATGCATGAAAAGACCTAAAACTGATATCTTGCCATTTTGTCCCTGAGGTTTGGCCAGTTTTGCGACTTTTGTCCAAATGCATGTTTCTTCGCATCTAGATCCAAAAGGTTTGATATCTTGCCATTTTCATCTGACTCGTTAACTCCATCCATTTCTCTCCGTTAAGCCAGGGGTATTTCCGTCTTTTTTGTCAACTTAAAGGGCAATTCGGGCTTTTTCACTTTTTGTAAAAAGACCGAATACCCCTGAAAAAGACTGAATTGTCCCTTAAGTTAACAAAAAAGACGGAAATACCCCTGACTTTATGGAGAAAAATGGATGGAGTTAACTAGCCAGATGAAAATGGCAAGATTTCAAACCTTTTGGATCTAGATGCGAAAAAACATATCTTTGGACAAAAGTCGCAAAACTTGCCAAACCTCAGGGACAAAAATGGCATTATACTCAATTTAAAATTTAATAACGAGATCCCATAAAAAATGGTGACATTACCTTTTGTCAGCAAGGATGGGAAGAGACTTGAACTCTTGAATAGATTACTTAAATTAGTTAAAGCGGTTAGGGGTGTTAGGCGGTCTGACTGGCGGTGGGGAGCAAGTGGCACTCCTACTAAACGGCTCATGCGGGTTATTATGGTTCCCGATCTGATGGTTAGCGTAAACATCTAAGGTAGCTCCTGCTTTCCTCTTGCTCTTAAACCTTCACCTAACAACAAGTGAGAACCGAGAAAAATAAAATGATGAATTAAAGAAGTGGTTGCACGTATAGTCGAAGATACCTGTCTTTCTTTTTCTCTAGGTATCTTTGAACTGATGCTTTTCTGCTTGCTGAACCTTCACCTTATATAATTAATTGTAAAACATAAGATAAAAGTTAATAGAGAACAAGCTCATTAATCAAATCTGGCAAAAAAACTAGAGGTGGCAAAATGGGTGAACCAGGTTGATTAGGTAATTAGGGGTGCGAACAAGCCCATAGGCTCGAGAGCTACTCGTTATCGGCTCGGTTAAAAGCTCGAACGAGCCGAGCTTTAAGGAGATCGATCCTGAAATAGAGCTCGTTTTGTTATCGAGCCCGAGCTCGAGTCTGAAATACAAAGCTCAGCCTAAACGAGCCCAATCAAAATTTATTTTTTTATATATAATATAATAATGATGATGATAACATTGGCGAGTCGAACTCGAGCCGAGCTTTGGCTCGTTTAAGCGATATTGAAACGAGCTCAAGCCGAGATTTTAGCTCATTTGGGTTTTACTCGTGAGCCGAGCTCGAGCTTAAATAAGCAAGCTCGAGCTTCAGAAAAACATGACGAGCCGAGCTCGAGCACAGGCGAGCTCAGGCTCGGCCCGGCTCGTTTACACCCCTATTGGTAATGGGTCAAAAAAGGTATATTTGTTTCAGGTCAGAAGTTAGGTTGACCACTTGACCCGAAACACTTTTTGTCCATAACATTAAACCTTTTCTATATACATTAGGTGTATCCATAGTTGTTAATAGCGACCGCTATAGCGCGCTATGTAGCCATGCAACCAAGTGTCGCTATATGGGTCTTAGCGATCAATAGCGAACTTAGCGACAGTTAGGTTTTTTTTTGATGTTAATATCAATTAGATATAGCTATAAAATAGCTGGATTTATAGGTTTTTGTTAAATATACATATAAAAATTTTCAAAATTCTTTTTCTAGTGTAATCGCTATTTTATAAAATAGCCGTCGCTATTTGCTACGTAGCCTATAGGTGCCTTGTCACCATTTGTCGCTATTCGCTATCGACAACTATGGGTGTATCATTCACGTATGTTTACGAGTTGATAAAAATAACAATATAAGTTTTATAAGTAAAAGTCCCGCCTAGGCTGCGAGTACTCCCCGAGTACTCGCTACAAGGTAGGCTGCCGAGGCCCGAGTACTGTTCGCCTAGGCCGACTACTTCCCGAGTACTCTCAAATCCGACTAGGGAGCGCCTAGCGACTTTTACAACCATGATAATAATATGATTAGTAGTTTTTAAGCATATTAAATACATCCATAGTTTTAAAAAACGGCTGAGGCGTGCGCCTCGAGGCGAAACGCCCAAAAAACGATTCTGAGGCGCGCCTCAGGGGGTTTATGTTGTACGTGCGCCTCAGAGGGGCTGAGGCGCTAAAAAGGCTGTGCCTCAGGTGCGCCTCAGGGGTTTTTGATATTTGTTTTTGAATTTTTGTGTCAATTTCAAGCAATTTATGTCTTTTTTATGTGTGTTTTTTATTATTTTGATGAATTTAGTTAGTATTATTATTTTTATAAGATATATAATTTTTATATTTATTTTTTAATTTCGCCTCGGGCTTACGCCTCGGTTCGCCTCAAGGCTTACACCTCGTGAGGCGAAGGGAAAACGCCTCAAAACTCGTTTCTGTTCTTTTAAACCTTGAATACATCTACGGTGATTTTACCCGTTAGGAAAAAAAACTAACAGCAAAAGAGGAACATAATAAAAGATTTGCAATTTTGCAAAGTTACCAGAGTTATCTTCACGCGATATATGGTTTTCTTCTTTGTGCAGTCGATAGTTATCCGTCATTCTCACTGTAGAGCATACATATATTGATCAGAAATAATGCATGAACTACACCCGTAAACACTTCCATCTAATTACCTAAATTAAGTTGCCAAATTCTTTAAACTATTCTATACCATTAGTAATAAATTGACAAACCTGTCTGCAAGACTGGCGAGAGTACAGAAGGGAAATCGCGGCCCGCATTGATGCTAGGAGATTGTAACGTTTTACCATCAAGTGGATCTTCTTGAGAAAACTGAAGTGGGCTTGCAGCAAGCTGGAAGAGTGCCTGTGCCTGAAATTGTTCAGTTAGTGAGATCACTGTGTTAAAAAAAATGAAGTAACTGAAGTCGGTATACAATATATATCAAATACCTTATCAGCTGGGACATCATCATAGACATTCACCTTGCCGCTATAAAATATTGTCATTTGCCCTTTTTTCTCTTCTATCCCACCAACAATCCTGGAAGATTCACAATAAAAAGGTTACATGTGTGTATGTATCTCTTCACAATCTCGCATATCATGTATAACATGTTATTTTTCGTATACGTATCATGCATGTGATACACAATATGTAAATCTGAATTACATTTTCTAATACCCATTTTCAGATAGTTATATTATGTAAATCTGAAATAAAAAGGAAAGAATCATACATCTCAACCACCAAGATGATCAGTACAAAAATCAACTAAAGGAGTAAGATCCAACTATAAACTGGATGTAAACTAATTTCTCATTTTTGTATTGTTTGTAGGTTGCATTAATTGAAAAGGAACATGAAATCACTTGTCGGCCCATACACACATTAGCCTTCACAAAATTAACATATCAAAGAAGATCGGAAACATGGAGAGCAAGTTTGAATTTCTAGATCAGTTGAGATTTAACTATTAAAGAACTACTCAGGCTTGCTTTATTTGGTTTGTAAGCACTAAGCAGTATCTACACATAGATATACTAATATTGTTTATAAAGCTTAGAGTATAGGCTAAGATACAAACTTGTTCAAACATGCCCTTTACCTCAAAGGTTAATCTTAAGTGAAAATTACTATCATTGTTTCACATTCATAAAACTAACCAACGATCAAGAACATATAAAGAAAAACAAATAACCCTATAAATAATACAACTCTTATCATTGTATGCATACCCCCACACTCAACTATATAACAGGTAGACCCACATCCATTATGAAGCATCCACCAAAACAATATATGAACCAAGTAGCCAATATAAATCATAAACTATACAACCAAATCATTTCTAAGGGGATGTAATGATGTTAAGCTCAACCAAAATCCAATTAAAAAGATAAGACTGAAAAACAAAATGCCTTTGTTCTCAATTCAGGGTACCATTCATGAAACATATGTAATCATTACACATAATATCCATAACATGACTTAAAAACCGTTATATGGTTAGTCAAAACTTAAAAAGCTTGTTGTGTGAGATTCTGTACTTTCATTGCAAATAAGAAGCTAAACACAAGACGGTGTCGGCGATTATCCTATGCAAAAACTTTAATGCCACATCTTGCACTCTTGTAAAAACAATAAAGAAAATAAGAACAGAGTCGAATCTAAATGATTCCCAATCTAAATTAACTTTCCGAATTCCGATTTCTATCATTATTATCGTTCTGCGTTCATAAGACCAACCAACTATCAAGAACGGATAAAGAAGACCACATAACACTATAAACAATAAGTTTCATCATTGTATGCATAACCCCCATCCCAACTATATAACAGGTAGACCCACATCCATTATACACCATCCACCAAAGTACTCAATAAAAATTAAACCAACTCATTTCAAGAAAATGTAATGATGCAACTCAACCAAATCCACTTAAACCACCTTTGCTCTCAATTCAAACTCACATCCAAGAAACATCTATAATCATTACCATAGTTGGCGAATAACGACAAATAGCGATAAGGTACCTATATGCAACATAGCGAATAGCAATAAATAGCGGGCGGCTATTTTTTATATAGCGATACACTAGAAAAAAAAGTTAAAAACTTTATGTGTATATTATATCAAAATACCCTGGTATATATCCTATTTTACATGTTTGTTTAACAAAAACCTAAAATCCAGCTATTTTCTAGCTATATTTAATTGCTATTTATATTTAAAAAAAGCAAAAAAATAAATAAATAAAGGTCGCTACCATCGCTACAGAGGCTATAGCGAGACTACGTTATTTCCTATAGCGAGCGTAGCAATCGCTATTGACAACTATGATCATTACACATGATATCCACAACATTATCTAAGAAAACCGTTACCCAGTAGGAGCAGCGGAATCATTATCCCCCAAAACATCCCCCTTCTCCGTATCATTACTACGGTGACCGGCTACTGATTCTTCCGCTGAAAGCGAGATCTCCGTATCCGCACTCGTTCCTTTCTGGTCCTACATTCCACATTTCCACACAACCATTCAAACTTAGCAGGTAGCAACACAGTAGTAATAATAATAATAATAATAATAACTAATAATATACAAAAGATAATCAATAATAATATATTATCCAAAAGCATATAATAAAGTGTAAGCGTGTTACTAACTTTGTTAACAGTAGTTAACAAATATTATATTAGCAATATAAGTATTTCCTAATTAAAGTTAACAATAATAATATAATAATATAATAATAAAAGTAAGGATAATGATGTACACGAGTGGCTAGGGTTTGTTGCTGGCGTGAAGTAATGTACGGTTTCCGGCCACCGTCATCGGTGTCCGGCGACGGTTCCAGCAGCGCCTTCAGCATGATAACTTGCTGGATCGCCTGTGATTTGTTCCACGAAGGTCGTCTCATCCCTACAAATCATCCAAAACTTACAATTACAGTCTCAATTTCCATTTCAATTACAATTTTCATTTGAATTTGGATGATACGAAACGAAACGAAACCTTTTTGTTTGAGGAAGCGGCGGCAGTCTTCGCGCGTGAGTTGAGAAATGTCGTCTTCCGTGAGGAGGTGGAGAGGTTTGTCGAGTGCTGACGTGGCGGTGGTGGAGGACGGTGGCTCCTCCGTTGACATGGTGGCGTAATCGACGGAATTAGGGTAATAAAATTGGAATTTGGGGGAAGAGTGAGTAGTGTGTGTGTCGTGTGAGTTTGGGACAAAGAGTGGAGGCGCGTCGGCTTTTAAGGGAAGTGGTTGTCCAATGGGAAGGCTGCAACTTGCCACCCCATACTGCCACGTAGTACTTTCTCTATTTTATAAAAACTAGGGCATTCTCATCCAATCCATCAAATTATACATACATTCCACTAAAAAACAACTCCTATATCAATATATTTCCACTAAAAATAAATATTTTTTCTCTCTCATTTTCAATTAAATAATATTATCATTACATTTTTCTCTCTCCTTCACTCACAACCACTTTCAATATATATTAAAAAAATTATACTGAGTGAACAGTGTCCCCCCAAATATACAGATGAACAGTAACATTTTCTCTCTCCTCCACTCACAACCATTTTTTATACCCTTTATAATATAAAAACTACCCCTCACATATTTTGATGGTTTGGATGAGAATGCTCTTACACCCTCGCTTCGCAGCGGGGCGACCCGATTTTTGATCCGATACAAAAGCATGTCGACACATGTCTTACATCAAGTGGGAAACTCGATTAGAAAAGTTTTTACAAAGTAAAAAGGTTGTCAGTGTGAATGCTAATCAACTTACGTTTATAGCGACACGTAAATAAAAATAAAAACGTAAAAGTTGATTAAAAAGTATTTAGAAAGTTAGGAGGTTGTAAGAGTCAATGCTAAAAATTAAAGGTTATAAGTAAAAAAAACAAAACCACAAAAAAGAAAGAAAAAAATTGTGCAAGGGTTAAAAGCGTAAAGTTTAAACGTTGACGAAAACTGTAAATTACAAAAGAACTTGGTATTTAAGAAACAACAAACAAAGCATAAGGGCCGAAAACGTATATCACAAGAGATGGGAAAATACGTATAAAAACAAAACCACAAAAAATTTGTGCAAGGGGTAAAAAGGTAAAGTTAAAAAGTTAATGAAAACTGTAAATTGCAAAAGAAGTTGATATTTAAGAAACAACACACAAAACATAAGGGCTGAAAACGTAAATTAAGAAAAAAAGAAAAAAAAAAAAGAAAAGTCAAATGTTGGTAGGAAAAGACAAAAAAAAAATAAAAAAAAAACCCACCCCACCGACATAGCTTTTTTTATAGATTATATAATAAATAGGTAAAAAATAGGAAAATTTTAATTAATTTCAGGTCAACCTCCGGGTTTTCTAGTCCGACCGGCCTGTTTCACTCAAAACGGGTCGGACTAGAAACACTAGTCTGAACGTTACCGGCTAGACCTTGGGTTCGTGGTTCGACGGATCTGGTCTGGTTTTCAAAACACTGGTTTTAACTGCAGGTCGTTGTTAAAGTGATACGTAGAGAGTGGAGTTTTAACTGAATCACTTTTTACATGAGTGTAATGGTTTTAGCTATAAATTAACGAAAAAAATGTGATTTGTTGGTTTGCAAGTGGCCCCGCCTACCAGGGGCGGACCTACATAAGCTGTTACGGGTTCCTGGGAACCCGTTGAGTTTCGAAATTTAGTGATATTATGTATGATGAACGCGGAGTGAAACCCATAGATATTATTATAAGTGAACCCATACACATGAAGCAACTTGGGTCCAGCCAAAAAGGCGCATGTTTTCATTCAAAGGATACCCGGTTCTAGTCCTTTGATGTTTTTGTAGTTTTTTTAGTTCCAAATTGTTTCAGGCAAAGCCCGGTTAGGCGTAAAGTCCCAGTACCTAAATTTGTTTTTTTTTTTTTTTTTTTTTTTTTTTTTTCATATTATATAGTTATTCTAAACATGCATTGTACATACAACTATTCATCTACACTAACTTCTATTCAAACACAACAAATTCACTTTTATTTCTGATTTCTGTAACAAATATATAGCAACTTCAGAAGATTTAAAAGACAAAAATAGACGAAAGAGAAGTTAGAAATCATGCTAACAGGCCACAGCATACAATTGCGGCCAAAATTAAGTAATTTTGAATGAAGATTTTTATATTTATTAAGACATTTCACTGACTTGTTTACATAATGAAAAAGACAAACTTATGTTGTATTTTTATTATTACCCGACCCGAACGTCGAACCGACTCGGAAGTTTTTATGCCCGGTTCTCTGAAAATGGAGAATGTAAAAATAGTGAACCCATTAAAAATTATTCCTAGATCCGCCAATGCCGCCTACCTTGTATCTCACGCATGTGACTGCATAACGAAAAAAGGGGCATTGAAGTTTGGCAACCCATGTTAACTATGGTGTAATGGTTTAATGGAATGAAGGTGGTGACTTGGTATAGTGGTGGTGGCATCTAACTGCACAAAGTCTTATAATTGCAAATACGAGTATTATTTAATGATTATAGCAACATAAATTTATACTTCTATATAGCATCTGAGGCGGAGAAGGTCAACAAACACCCATATCGATAACCCTGTTTGTCTGTTTTGCTTCTTTTCTCGTATGTGGTTTCTTTGTAGCCATGAATATCCGCTATTGAACCTTGTGTCGTCCTTGACCCTTCACCGCCATGAAGGATCTACATAGCGTTCGTGACATTGGATATTTGTGGGATGTCTTGTAAAAAATATAAAATTAGTCATAGTGTTTAATGTTACATAGAGTTAGGGATGGCAATCGAACCCGAACCCGATGGGTAAACCCGAAACCCGACACATCTGGGACGGGTTTGGGACTCGTTTTTATTTTATTCGCGGGTTTGGGATGGGTTTGAGACTCGTTTTTATTTTATGTATCTAGATTGTCAACTTCTTTCTTATCATCTTCAAACATTCATATTCGTAAGAATCTAGATGATTGTGGAATATGTTATATTTAGCTTGTACATCAAATTTACAAAAACTTATGTTGAAAAAATACTACGTGAAGTACAAGTAATTTTTTTTTTAAATAAATAAATTTACTTGAAGTCGTCCACTGCTTAATCTTTAAGCCGAATTTTGTCTTAACTAAAATATGAAAGGAATCAATATTCCCTCTTGATTAAACCGTTAACAAATACAAGATATAAATAAGCTATGAGGAGAGTCATTCTAGGAACTATTTACGGGAAGTACAAATCCACCTAAACAAACTCTTAACAACCTACTAAATATACAAAATACAAGATATACACCAATATTATCTAAAGATAATTATTGGTTAACACTCCCCCGCAGTTTGAGCCGTAGGTTGACGGAGACATAAACTGGTCCGAAAGCGCTGGAAGAGATGTTTCGGTAGACCCTTGGTGAAGACATCCGCATATTGGTAGTCGGCCGGAATGTGTAGGACTTTAATTTTACCAAGACGAACCTTTTCTCGAACAAAGTGAATATCGAGCTCGACGTGTTTGGTGCGTTGATGTTGAACAGGATTCTCGTAGAGGTATACCGCCGAGACATTGTCACAATAGATAACTGTAGCTTGAGTAACCGGGACATGAAGCTCGAGAAGAAGATTACGGATCCAACAAACCTCGGCTGTAGCATTAGCAACTCCTCTGTATTCGGCTTCAGCACTAGACCGAGAGACCGTAGGTTGACATTTTGAAGACCAGGAGATTAGATTTGAGCCCATGTAGACACAAAAGCCGGACGTAGAACGACGTGAGTCTGGGCACCCGCCCCAATCCGCATCCGAGTATGCAGTGAGTTTCGTGGATGGAGAGGGAGAGATCACGAGTCCGTGTGATAAGGTGCCCTTAATGTAACGAAGTATCCGTTTGAGTAACTGAAAATGTGGTTCTCTTGGATCGTGCATGTATAAACAGATTTGCTGAACCGCATACGAAATATCCGGGCGAGTAATTGTGAGATATTGAAGAGCGCCAGCCAAGCTTCGATATAAGGATCCATCCGTGAAGGGCGGGCCGGCAGTAGCACTAAGTTTGGAGCCTACTTCAACTGGGGTACTTACCGGTTTACAATCGGACATGTTTGCGCGAGATAGGATGTCTGATGCATATTGTGACTGAGACAAGAATAAACCACCCTTTTGCTTTTGAACATTAATGCCCATAAAGTAATGTAGCAGACCGAGATCGGTCATCTTGAACTCCGTTGAAAGTGACCGGATAATTTGCTGAAGTAAAGTGTCACTTGAAGTCGTGAGGATGATGTCATCTACGTAGAGTAAAAGGTAGGCCATTTGATCACCTTTGTGAAAGACGAATAAGGAGGTGTCACACATATTACTCTTGAAGCCACACTTTGAGATATATGTTGCAAACCTATGGTACCACGCCCTCGAGGCTTGTTTTAAACCATATAGAGAACGATTAAGTTTGCAAACATGTTTGGGTTGTGTTGTAGAGACGAACCCCGACGGTTGGAACATATAAACTGTTTCTTGCAAGTGGCCATGAAGAAATGCATTTTTAACGTCCATTTGATGAATCGGCCATGATTTTGACACGGCTAGGCTAAGTACGGTTCTAATGGTTGTGGGTTTAAACACGGGGCTAAACGTTTCATCGCAATCAACACCCACTGTTTGGCTTTTACCGTTAACAACTAGTCTAGCTTTGTATCGTTCCAATGAGCCATCGGCTTTAAATTTATGCTTGTATAACCACATGCACCTAATGATAGGCGCATCCGTTGGTCTCGGAACTAAATCCCACGTATGGTTATCCAATAGAGCTTTATATTCATTAGACATGGCAATTTTCCAGTTTGGATCTGAAAGAGCAGCTAAATGGGACTTAGGGAGCGGAGAAAGAGATGGTTTGGTTTCGGTATGCAGGGAGAGAGGCTTGTGTGGTTTGAAAATACCGGAACGGGATCGGGTTTGCATGGGGTGAGAGGAGGGTGGGTCGTGATTGGATTCAACGGGTTGGGTTTCGGGATTATTTGTGTGAGCGAGCTGGGTTTGTTGAGGAATAGTGGACGTTGCATGGGGTTGGGTTTCCATATGGTGGGGTATGGAGAGACGTGCATGGGGGTGGGTGTCAGAAGAATGGGTAAGGTTTGTTGCTGGGTTTGCATGAATGGGTGAATGTGGCGTTTGTGTGGTAGGTGTAGGTGGGGTCACAGAAGTAGTGGGATGTGTAAAGAATACAGGATAAGGGTCTAAAAAAGAATGTGTTGGTGGTGGACCGAAAGGATTATTGAACGGGAATTGCGTTTCATCAAAAATAACATGATGTGAGAAAATGGTTTTACCGGTCTTGAGGTTAAGGCATCGGTATCCGCGATAGTTTGCGGGGTACCCGAGAAAGACACAAGGTGTGGAGCGGGGAGCGAGCTTGTGGGGCCTAGTGAAAGAGGTGTTAGGATAGCATAAGCATGCGAACACGCGTAGGTGTTCGTATGAAGGGATACGGTGGTAAAGGAGGGAAGTAAGGGTGTGGTTATGGTGTAGTTTGGTCGGTAGAATATTGTGAAGATATGAAGTCGTGTGGCCTTCAACCCAAAACGATGATGGAAGATGGGCATGGGTTAGAACGGTGAACATTATGTCGTTTAGGCGACGGATCATCCGTTCCGATTTCCCGTTTTGTTGTGACGTATAAGGACATGAAAAACGAAGTTCAGTGCCATTTTGTATTGCAAAATTTTTGAAGTGTGGGTTGTCGAATTCGCCTCCCATATCACATTGAAATGATTGAATTTTCATGCGAAATTGAGTGTCAATATGCATGTGAAAATGAGCGAATTTATCAAATGTCTCGGATTTATAACGTAACGGGTAAACCCATGTGTATTGTGTGAAATTATCCGTTAAGACCATATAATACTTGTATCCAGAATGACTCAAAACGGTTGAAGTCCACAAGTCACAATGTATAATGGCAAATGGTAATAAAGTACGATTAATAGAATCCGAAAACGGTAATCGTTTATGCTTGGATAACTGACAAGCATGACAAACAACTGGAAAATGTAATTTATTGCAAGAAATAAAATTATTCGAATGAAGGTACTCCATGACAGGTTGTCCCGGGTGTCCAAGTGTAACACCTCGTAAAATCACGTCCAATGATGTGTTGACACGTGTACTAAACCCTAATAGAGTCAAATGTTGACTTTAAAAGAACAAATTTTGCGAAAAATCAAAAACTTTGAATGTAGAAGGACTAAAAGTGTTAACATGCTTAAACTAAGCCTCTGAATAACAATGCACGGTATTCAAAATTAGAATTAAGCCACTCGATGGTCGAGAGGAACCATTTACGCAATTATTTGAAAGTTTGCGCGTCGAAGGGTTAAAAGCGTCAACATGTTAATTCTTACCTCTGAGTGACCTTTTAACAAACCGAGAGCTTCATGATAATTGATTACACTCTCGGGAATGCCTAATATTGGCGATTAAGGGTTTTTTGCCAATAAGTGACGCTACGCGCAACTTTGCAAGTTAAAGGGGTTAAAAGCGTCAATATGTTTAATTATACCTCTGAATCACCTTTTAACGAACCCGAAGTATTATGAAGTGCAATCATACTCTTAAAAATGCCTAATATGGATAACATAGGGCCTTGACGCAATAGAATAATAACGCGCGCAAGTTTGCGCGTTAGAGGGACCAAAAGCATCAACTTTTAAATCTACTCCTTTGGGTGACCATTTAAGCGAACTGGAGCATCGTGATATTTGAGCATATGCTCGGGAATACTCAATATGGGCCACGAAAGGTTTAGATATCGTTAAACGATATTACGCACTACTTCGTGCAATAAAGGGACTAAAAGCGACGACTAGCGAAACTACGCCTTCGAGAGGCCTTTTATGCAAACCAAGAACTCCGTGATGCTTGGTTATACTCCCGAATGCGCCTAATATCGGCCATTAGAAGCTTTGTACCATATATAAACGTAACTTAATGAATATGAACATAATGTGCCGATTATGTCATTACCAAAAGTTTAAAACATGCATATCGAAGTCAGGGACTGATCTGGTCATTTCTGAAAGTCAAAAAGGGATTACAAAGAATGCAGGGACTGATCTGGTTATTTTTGGAAGTCTAGAAAAGGATTAACAACCTGCAGGGACTGATTTGGTCACTTCTGAAACTGAATGCATGCATTAATAAAGGACAGGGGCCAAAACAGCAATTCTGCCAAACAAATTAGGCTGGGCTGATCTCAGTCGCGGGCCGCAACCCGGACTGGGCCTGCCTTCGCGGGCCGCCAGCTGCAAAACAGCAGCAACAAGCTGTTTTAATATTGCTGGGTTTTTTTTTATATTTTTTATGAACACTCACAAACAAAACCATTTTTATAAAACCATGGATTATTATACTGATTTAGAAACTAGTATTACAGCTGTTGTGATCTTAAGGACCCCTAAAACATGTGTCAATCATCCATGAATTCACACAACAATATAAATAAGTGATGAACCTTCATTCCATCTTGCACCATTTCTTGATTTCTTCCTCCCCTTCTCACATTAGGAGCTCCTGAATTAATAAGAGTATACCATTGAGTTTACTTCAGTCCCTTGGACCAGTTGTAAGTGTCCTTTCGTGGCTGGTTGTAACACCCCGAAAACGGGTTTGGTAATCAAACCTCGTTAATAGTAAAAACGGGTAAAATACCGTTAGTGGTAAAATTAACCCGGTGAATATTAGGATTTAAATAAATAATCCTAATATTAAATAAAAAGTGAATAGAAGCTTCTAAGGAAATAAAAATGGATAAAAGAGCCCGAGTTAACGGGACTTAAAACAAACATGGTCATAAACTTCCCCAAACCCACCAAGTAACTAGGAATATCATCCTAGTTAAGTAGGTGCCTTAAAACAATCAAGCAAACATGGGTATTAACCCTTTTCATAAAACTACAAACTAGAGGGGCTAAAAAGGGAAGAATTGAAACTTGATTTATTAAAATTAAACATAACACACACACTAGGTGTGTGTGTGCGTGTTCTAATCGACCAGGAGAAAGCTCAGGAGAGCTCAAACCCTAACTTCAACAAATCAACAAAATTGAAGGTCCAAATCTGATCAAAAACAAAAATCGAGCATAGATTACTGATCCTCATCACAAGAGGATTACAAGGTATGTAAAATTTGATGAAAACTCTCAACTCGAAATTCTCATGAAATTGGGAAAATCTGAAATTCATGGTTGCATGTTTGTTTTATGATGAGATAGGAATGATATAATGTCTAGGAGTAAAACCCTAGTCAATCACATGTTGAAATCATGCTTATTTCTTGTGAATTCACAATCACCATTGAAGGTGATAAGTGGGTGTTGTAGGAACATGTTAAACACTAGAATTTTAATTGTTGTTCTAGTGTAATTTGAGTTCTAGGAAGTAAATTCAGATTTGTGTTAATGTGAAAATTTATGTAAACATGCTTAGTTGATGATTAACCATGGCTAAATGACAAGTATTGAGCTTGATAATAAATTGTGAGAAATTATGCCCGCAAGGTGTTTGTTAAAATGCCTAAGTGAATGTTTATATGTTGAAATTTCGAATGAAACGTGTAATTGCCTTGTTTGACTAATTACGTGAAATAAGGGTTAAAACGGGTTCTAATCATAATGTTGATTTAACTTAATTATGCCTATTGTATGATTTAAGATAGTTGACCTATAAAAGTCAAACTAACCAATGATAAAGTCGAATAGTGGTTTCGGCATAGAAATTGCGTAAGGTGGAATAGTCGTGAATTGAAATGACTAACCTAACCACCTTGTGAATGATGATAGTTTGTCGCCTAATGAGCTAGGTGGAGGCTTGGGAAAGAAGCGGTCAAACGAATAAAGCACGAGAAGAAAGCGTATTCGGATGCGAGGTAAGTAGAGCTTACGCCCCTTTACATTATTTGTAAAGTTACTTAATTTCAAGCATTGATATGAATGCTACTAAGTGGTTGGTATATGATAATCCGACACGATTCAATGAGAGTCGGAATGGGGGAAAATGGTAAGAAATCATGAATTTTTAGTAAAAGGGGTAAAACGGTAAATTAGTCATGTAATGACTAATAAATAAAAATGGTTTTAAGTAAAACAAGTTCTAAGGAAAACCGGGATAGGTTTTAAGGGGTGAAATGGGAATTAAATACCATCTCATACGGACAAATGGTCAATTAGACTAAATGGGTCGAATGGTGTGGTTAACACCATTTGACAATAACATTTGACAAATCGCTTGTTGAGTTTTGTAATCACAGGAAATAACATAAGCTTGAGTTGCTTTAACTAGAAAGATTTAAAGCAAAAGTTATGTAAACGGGTTAGTACGTGACCCGGGCCAGGTACGCATAATTATGTTATAGTTAAAAGTGCTATTTTGGTCAAATAATTGGAGAGAGAGTCCTTCGTCGTAAAAGGACCAAAATTGACCAAAACGCCCTTGTAGGCTAAATTGGACAAACAACCCTTAGAGGTTGTTTGGAAACGAGTTTCATGATTAAATAAATACTTAGAATAAGTGTAGAAGTTGAAAGATGTAATACGTTAGTCAAATAGCTCTATTTGAGTCTTGCCGTAAAATAACAATCTGAAGGGTAAAACTCGGAACATATAGATATCTACATTAAATCCAACGCACATATAGATGTGGTGGAAGCTAACTTGATAAGAAATGTAGGAATAAGATGCTAGTAATGAATGAAAGCAATTTCAAGTTTTAAAGTGCCTAAATACCCTTAATGGGTCAAAATAAGCATACGAACGAAAACGGGTTTAATTTGTGTAATAAACCTATGATTAGAACCTAAAATGGTAGATAACGTTAATTTGAAGAAGTGTATGTGATATAAGGATCAAACAAATATGTTTGTTTGATAAAATGCATAAATGGGTTAAAATTTGGTAAAAAGGTAACGAGTCGAAGGCTTAGAAGTCTCAAAATTTATTATGTTGGATGTTGGATTTTAACTCCACATGATGGAGAATTAAATTACGGACGCGTAGGAAAAAAGAATCGGGTAAAACGGGTTAAAACGAGAGAGTTATGCTCGTTTTCGTGAAATCGGGTTATGCTGGGAATGTACAGCAGCTGTTAAGCATCAGGCTGTGAAAACAGGGGCTAGGTGTCACGCGACAGCCCTAGGCGTCACGCGACGCCCCCTGATCCGAAAAAAAATTATTTTGTTGTTGTTTGACCCATGTAACTTGTTTATACTGATTATTTATCTATCAAAACTAACTTTTAAGTTGGTTTTGATCTTAGGTGATCGCGAAGAGTGCCCGGATGAAGATCAAGCTCGATAAGGAACCGAACACGATAAAGTACAAGCTTCCGCGTGGCGTTTCGTCGTATCTTTTAAGCGACGAATTCAATTACATTAAGTTGTTTAAACTTTTAAATTGTAAAAGTTTTAGTAAACTCGTATTTTCTAAGGATACTTAATGGTAATTACATGTTTATTTTCGTTAATTATACGAAAACCTTTAAAATAATAACAAGGGTGTTACACTGGTTCAGTTTATTTGGCTTTTAAAGGCGAAAAGTCAAGTGTTTTCGATAAACGCTTTTACTTTTAGCAAGACCGTAAACGGTCGAGCCATTGTTCGCAACGAACATGGCTACGTGATCGTAATTAGGTAGGTGTTAATCCCCAAAAGGGAACCTCCTAATTAGCACGTTTACTTAGTTAATTGTCGGGTCAAAGTAATTAAATAAAAGTCAAACGGGCCAGTTTTTAAATAAAATTCATAACTAATAATATCGAAGCTATAAAATCAGTTTTGTCACTCTAATAACTTGGTAAATATTAATTGAACATGTCTAGGCATGTTCAACCCGACAATTCTGAGTTTAGGCTCGGTTCGCAACCGAAAGTCGCAAAAGTAGACTTTTACTTTGACTTTCAGTTCTGAACTGAATTAGCTTAATTTAGTTATGCCTTAAGGTTCCTTTGTGACCATATTATATGTTAGTATAACCCTCTGAGGTCATACTACATGGTCCCTTAGAAATCAGAGATCATTTGCATGTTTCCGTTAAATGCTTAAAACTTGACCATTATGCCCTTATAATATAAAAACGAGATTTTTGAAAATGTGAGATGACAAAAAGCTTTATTACTGATATATAAGTATGTCATAAAAATTTGACATTAGTTTCTGGTCTCAAATAAAAGTTATGCAAGATATCGTAAAACAAAACTTTTTGTTAATTAAATTGCATTTTTAGCATAAATCATATTTAAACCCAATTTTTGGCACCAAACTTGCTACCCACTGTTATGATATAATTTTTAGGGATTTTTGGAATTTTTGGTCAGATTTTATACTGACCATAACATAGAGTTCTTGTGCAAATTCGGTAATTGACGATAATACCCTTTTTGTTAGTAAAATGAGTTTAACATATGATTCGCATACCAAACCTTTTCCTACTGATATCATATGTTAAATAAAATATTTTAAGCATTAGAGACTGATCAGAACTTTGGAATTTTATAAACATCTTGAATGCCGTCAATTACCGACTTTTACGCTTATTAGGCGCATAGTATGGTTTAAAACCATATTTAACGCTTAAGACTTGTTACCTACTGATTTTAAAAATAATATTTTATACTTTAACAGTTAGTATAAGTCTTGAACTCAGATTCCAAATTTGACCTTAAAAGCAAATGTGAAATGACCAAAATGCCCCTATGGTGCATAGTTTGGCCATAAATGATAAACCTCACATATGCATGATATCTTACTGATGCAACTTGATAAAATAAATATTTTTACTGAAAATTTTAGACCAGAACCTCAGTTTGCTATTAAACCTCTTTTATAAACTTTAAAATGACCAAATTACCCTTTCGGGGCTTAAATTGGTTTTAAATTCGTTTTGGGCATAATTGTAGATATCCTACTGATATCACAACATATTTTAAGCATAATAACTTATGGAACTTGTACTGGACTTATCCAGTTACCCGTTATGCATATACGCGTTTGGTACGGTTTATGTGACAAGTTTACATAAATTAGCCGAAACGGGTCGAACCTTATCATTTTTACTTCAAAATACAGAATGTATTTAGTTTACCCATATTATACAAGTCTTCATACTTGTTGGGTCTAAATTACATTTTATTCCAGTCACCGCTTAATCTAGCATATCGTACCGTTTCTAATATTTTAAGTTAGCCGGTCTAGGTCTATGACCTAAATAAGACCCGCTAGCATTCTAAATTGGTTAGATATATTACCATCATTCCAGACTAGAGCCTCCCGGTAAAAGCTATCTGCATTTAATTAGATTGGATATGGCTGAGTTATATAAATCTTGCTGTAAATCGAGAAGTAGCTCAGGTAAATACTTTTAACTTATTTTCCCTTATACGGGCTTGGGATACGGTAAATTATTACCGCTTGGTCGGGTATTGAATATTTAATCGATTAGTGGTTAAATCATTGAGAGAACCCGTTTTAATCTGTCTTGTTTGATACAAAGCATTTGGGGGTTAATGGTCGTGTCCTGGATATCCTTGGCATCATTTAAATACAAATGGCCACGACCTAAGCACGGGGTGTAGGCATACACCTGACAGTTGCGGTACGGTTTCGTTCTTTTCCCAAAAAGGGAATTAAGATATAAGGTATAACCACACGTGAGGATAACTCCTTGTGGGACTATATTAGTGGTGTGTCTATTAATCTTAACCCGGCTCTTCTAACCCGGGCTCCGAACGTACGGCAAACATGTAAATTTGTATACAAGATTATTTCAAATAATTGTCCCAAGTTATAAAGGATTTTATGCCTCGTGCATCCAAACCAATTTTATAAACACATTTCAAATCAGTCAGTTAATTGTATTTACCAGTGTAAACTGACGTATTTTCAAAAGACTAAGTGACAGGTACTATACGCAAATCGGCTGGGAGCTGCTTGGTGTTAATAAAGGATCTTGCAAATCCTTTGGATGCCCTAAAGTCTGCTAAACTTCATTTTATACATTTTATATTGGTCCGCCTGTGGATTTAATGTTGCAAGCTCGTATGTAATTATCCTTTCGGTATTTTCAGACATTTGGGTTTGTAATAATATTTTATATTCCAAGACTTCCGCTGTGCTATTCAGTGTATGTTTGACTATGACGATATCAATCTTACGTCACGATACTCCCCACCGGGTTGAGCTGTAAATATCGGGGTGTGACACCAAGACGGTTGTGCCAAGATGAGGAGTCTTTATTTGAAATGACACATGAGGTGGCAGCGGAAGCTTTGGTGGAAAGTGGGTAAAGAGAACTTGAGCTATTGTGGCGGCTCAGGATCGTGCCATCCTTGAAGTCCTTCAAAGAGAAACCAAAAGGATCAAATTCAATTGATGTGTTATTGTCAATATTGAATTTTCGAACCGATATCAGATTTTTAATAATGTTTGGATTAAATAAAACAGATTTTAAATGAAGAGGTCTCGTTGTTGTGGATATGATGGAACTCCCAGATCCAAGGACCGGAATTTTGTTGCCATTTCCTACAAATATTGACTCTATAGGAGAATACGTAGAAAAATTAGAAAGTTTACCCGAGTCATTGGTGCAGTGGTCTGATGCGCCGGTGTCCCAGTGCCAGTCATCACTCATGTCTCCAGAATCCATGTTGAGAGCCTCGACAGCCTCTGCTAAATGTGTGGACTGAAGGGGATTGACTTCAGCTAAATGGGCCTCTGCTTGGGCCTGGTGTCCACTAGAAGATTGTTGTGTTGAGGTAGTTGGTCGATAAGTAAGAGGCTTTTGTTGCCAAGGTTGAGCCCACCCCTGTGTTGGGTATGGACAAGAAGGAGCCCAATATGGTGGTGGGGCCCAATAAGGAAACATAGGAGGCTGTTGTGGGTGATTTGAGAATGATGGAGGGCGCTGATTAGAGGGACCGCGGTTGGTGTTGCGGGTGTTACGGTTAGCATCACGGCGAGGTCCCGAAGAGCAGCGACCCTGGTTGTCACGGGTTGGTGGTTGTGGCTGTGATGTGACGGCTGCAGCGATGACCGGTGTAGGGGAGATCTTGTCATGAGCGACGATACGACGTGCCTCGGACTGAAGCTGATCCACGACATTTTCCCATGCGGGAAGAGATTGGTTGAGAGTGGATCCTATGGCATCGTATTCACGCGGCAAACCGCGAACTAAATAAATGATCCGTTGGGTGTTGCTGATTGGGCAATCAACAGCCGCGAGTTGATCCGTGAGTTCATGGATGCGTTGACAGTAGGCTTCTAGCGAAGGCATGGCTGCGAGAGTCAAGTTGGTAAGCTCGTGTTGAAGAGCGGCGACCCTTGAACCTTTGTTGTTCAAGAACAGATTTTGAACTCGCTTCCAGGCGTCGAAGGCGGTTGACTCGTCAACCAAAACACGTTCGAACAAGTCGTCCGATAGGGTCCCGTTTATCCACTGCAATACAATAGCGTCAAGCTTTTTCCAAGCCGGGTACTCGGGGGCTGTTTCGGCGGGTGCCGGCGAGCCGTCGATGTGTTGCATCACATCAAACCCAGTAGCATGAAGCTTAAAAAGTTTCACCCACGAGTGGTATGAAAGTTTTTCGCCATCGAGAACCCGGATTCGCTGTTGGATATTAGTGACGGTGTAGGCAGGATGAAGGGAAGATGGTTGGGAAGTGGATTTATCAGCCATGGAAGGAGGGACAGAAGGTTATCGGAAAGAAGGAAAACAAGGAAGAGGTGATTAGGGTGATACCATGAAAGTAATCAATATTCTCTCTTGATTAAACCATTAACAAATATAAGATATAAATAAGCCACGAGGAGAGTCATTCTAGGAACTATTTACGGGAAGTACAAATCCACCTAAACAAACTCTTAACAACCTACTAAATATACAAAATACAAGATATACACCAATATTATCTAAAGATAATTATTGGTTAACAAAATATTCTCTCTAATCCAGTAGATATCATCCTATCTAAGATGATAGAAATCATCATATCTAAGATGATAGAAATCATCATGACTTCTCCTTCATTGCACAATAGAAGAGATCATCACTAACTCATCGCTTTTAAGAAAGTGAGCATCCATCTCGTCTCACTTATAATGGTAGTCTAAAATCTACAAGCTAAACATCTAAAAACAAAAACCTAAAATCTCACATTGTAGAGTTCGATGAGACAGATCAATGCCCGCTTGAATGATGTCAATCGTAGTTTGTTTGATACCCTTCTTACAACTTCTTATTTTTAAGAGACTTTGTATTTAATATTATCTTACCCCAGTTCGAGAACATCAAAGAAAATAGTTGGTTTGACTCGGAAAAGTAGAAGGATGGCCACAAGCCCATAACTTAATTTTAACGTTTATTCATTGCCAAATGAGGTGGTGGTGGAGTGGTAAGGGAGAGACTTAGTGTTCTAAGGGACCCAAGTTCGATTCATGCCCTCCTCATTATTTTCTGCGACACCTTGTGATGATGGGAAACTAGGCGAATAGGTGGAGATCGCTAGTTCGATCCTTGAACTGAGCGAGTTTTACCTCACCGCATTGTCGTGCCTTCGGGTGAGTATTCACGGGCTTTGGCCCTAGGTGAGGGTTTTCACGATATGGTGAATTTCGCCAGTAACCCACTTAGAGAATTCGTTGCCCGTTAATAAAAAAAATCTTTACAATTCGTTGCCCGTTAATAAAAAAATTCTTTACAACTTACAAAGTATATTATAACTTTTATCTTCTTCTTCAATTGTATTGTAGGTCATTAGTTCATCTAATTAAGTCAACTTTTTTTCTTCTTAGTTTGTGAGTCGAATTCCTTTCAAAAATCTTTGACTAAATATTCTTAAACACTTTGTTCTATAAAAGTTTAGTTATTTATAAAAACTTTATATGCTTGTTAACTTTATGGTGTTAAATAGTGATTATTGTATCTTTCTATTTATTTCAAAATCTCTGAGCTCTGTGTACGTTTTCAAATTATCGTTGAACTGATTGAAAGTTTGTCTGATTTCGTTTTTGAGATTGTTGATGCCCGGTCGATTTTTATTTCATGTTATTTTATGCACCTTAGACGATTAATATATGAAATCACTTGTCGATTATATGAATTGTTCGTGAACACATGTCGAAGAGAAGTTTATGTTCGTGTTCGTTTGTTGAGGAATTTCAGTTGTTCGCGAACAATTCGTGAATACTGGTCACGAACATTAAACTTGAAATTAAAGAAAAAACACCATTAATCTTAAACATTTGACACAATTAGTCAAATACAACAATTAAATGATAAATTAAGAATTCAAGACACAATAGGTCTACTACAAGCATTATACGATAAATCAAGTTTAGCTAATTTAAGACATAATTATCTAAAGTTACTTACACATATCCCAAAAAATATCTTTAGTGTCTAACTTTTCCATATGTTAAAATAAGGGTCTCACTATTCACACACCCCTAAAATCTTAACTCCACACCCCTACATGTATATGGCCCGTATAGAGTTATACGGGTCATATAACTGATTGTTGCACAAAAAAAATGTCTGGGAATGTTTTTTTGTCCATGTATAAGGGTCGTATAACATTATACGACCCGTATAGAATGTTATACGACCCATATATTGTTATACGACCCAAACCTCATATAATGTTATACGACCCGTATAATGTTATACGACCTGTACAGAATGTTATACAGCCTAATATATTCTCTATGTATATGAGCCATATAACATTATACGAGCCATATAACATTATACAACCAAATATTTGTCATGTTAAATTATTTTATACAGGTCGTATACAATGTGTGAAATTAAGATTTTAGGGTGTGGGATTATTAGGACCCTAAAATAAAGGTTGGTTTGCCCATTTTTTACCTTTAGTCCCTAGCTTTCTAAAATTACAGCTATAGTCCCCAACTTTTGCAATTTCATTCCCGGATAGTCCCTGGCGCGGATGGATGTCAGTTTTTAGTGTTAAGTGGATATGAAATTACTAAAATGCCCTTGTTATTAAAAAAATAACTTGTGGTTTAAATACTTCAAAAATTTGGATCTGAGATCGATTTTAGATTTGAAAACTCATTCAATCAAAAATTTTCATACGAGCATCACTGGATTTGATAACAAATTTTCATGATGAAAATCGCATTCAATAAAAAAATTTCATGGTGAAAATCGCATTCTTGTTCATACGAGCATCACTGGATCTGATCATACATGATAAGCTTCAAATCTGGATCTGAGATCGATTATAGATTTGAATAATCTACATTTTTTGAACGATTTCAGTAATTTTGTTGATTCGATATAGTTTTTGATTGCATTTCTTGAATTCTTGATGAGGCTAGTGATTATGGTCCAGATTTGTGGTTTAAATACTTCAAAAATTGCTGAATCGGTGGCTTTCAATTGCAGTTCTGGGTTTGAAGATCTGAAAGTGGGTTTGAAGATCTGGGTTTGAAAGTGGGTTTGAAGATCTGATGTGCAGATGATAATTATTGTTTCTTTTATTTTTTATAAAGTCAGTAAAAGTAAAGGGGAGGGGAAATTACAATTTTACCCATCATGTGCAACCCATGTGCCAATTAATTAACCAGGGTTAGGGGTTTAGTTAGACTTAGGGGCCAAAATGGTTAGATATAGGGACCATGGGGGCAGAAACGTTAAAAAATCTTATTTTGGGCTAATATAGTAAAACTGACATAACCACAGGGGCCAAAAACGTAATTTACTCCTTTTGTTTATCATAAAACACCCCACCCTCACGGCCTCACCCACCCACTCTCTCCGACCAAACCTACATCTCCGGCCAAATCATCAGCAATTTTATTTCAAAGTAAACTCATTATCAACTGACTCAATAACTTTAGCAGCAACATTAAACTTCAATTTGGCATTTGATCCAACATATGATGTACATCACCAGTCACCACTGCTGCCATGTTCATCATAAAATGAATCAAACCTATAAAGTGAAATAAAAAATGCAATTGAATCACCTGTAAAGTGGAATCAAACTTGTGACGTGCCTTTTTGGCTTTCTTTTTGCTAGAAAAACGAGATACATGTGTTTTTGATTACCACTAACCACCATCGGTTACCATCTCCGTCAACCTGAAATAATCTCCCCTTTCAAACAACCACCACCATTGACCACCGATTCACCCCCTTTCAAACAACCACCACTAACCCCTCTTTCAAACCTCATCAAATTCGTCGAGGTAACCTTTTATAACATCAAATTCGTCAAGGAAACACCCCTTTCAGACCCCATTAGATTCGTTAACATCTGAATATTAGGGAGTGGTTGGTCCATGACTTTATAGCCTAGTGGCATCTTGGGGGTGAGATAAGACTTTGTGACCAATAGGTACTAGGTTCGATTCCCAAAGGGGGGTTTTTCCCATATTTATTGGGTTTCCTCCTGAATTGGTGTCTAGGCATTATGCCTAGTGGAGATGGATATGATCGGGTGGTTCCGCTGGTGGCACGATGATACTCCAGTGGTCCATCAGTGATCCATATTTGTCGTAAAAAAAAAGAGTGGTTGTGGCAGTGGTGATGATGGCGGCGGTTCTGGCGGGGTGGTTGTGGCAGTGATGATGGTGGTGGTGGCTGAGCGGTGATGGTGGTTTTTTAAAGGAGAGAGAGTATAAAGAGAGAGGTGGAGGTGGAGGTGGAGGTGGAGGTGGAGGTGGTTTATTTTGTTTTAAGGGTATTATAGCCATTTCACACCAACTTAACTGAGAAAACTAACCACCATCCATGTCAGAGACTATCCAGGAACGAAATTGCAAAAGTTGGGGACAATAGTTGTAATTTTAGAAAGTTAGGGACTAAAGGTGAAAAATGGGCAAACCATATGGACTATCCGGGCTCTTTTCTCTAAAAAAAATCAGGGGAAGAAAAAAACTTAAAAGGGAAATTGAAATACTAAATAAACATTAAAAACTTTAAACAAATGAACATGTAATTTTGAGTGAACATCGTACATATTACCGAACGTTGTCGAACAAACAAGACCTTTGTTTGTGTTCGTTCATTTAGTTAATCGAATGAAATATCTTGTTCGTGTTCGTTCATTAACTAAACGAACAAACGTAAACAAACTTTCCGCCGAACAGTTCAGAACTGTTCACTGAACGTTCGGTTCGTTTTACAGCCCTACTATCGAATCAATAGTTTTTTATATAATATTTTATCAAATCAACTTTAACTCTTTTATGATATTTTTTTAGTACAAGCTTTTGTAAAATCAACTTTAATTATTTTTAGTTTTTGATAAATGCACCATGTTTATAAATCAGCTTTTATTTTTATGTTTCCTGAACCGCATCGTATGTATATAGCTTTTTATTCTTTGTATGTTTGAAACTATGTATTTTTGTTTTACAATTTAGTGAAAAAAAACCTTCAACAAACTTTTTTAAGAAAGGTAAGTGGGCATACTATTACTAGGGATAGGTATTGATACCGTGCACCGATAGATTAGGTGCGGTATTCGGTAACCCACTTTTCTATAAATTTGGTATTTGTATTTTCGGTATCAATATGGTACCAATATCGTATATAGATGGACATTTTATAGCAAGTACCAGTACTGCACTGATTTTCAAAAACTCGGTATCGGTATCTTCAGTACTAGTATCGATATGGTACTTATATCATACCTTATACGGTGAAACCAGGCTCTTCAGTTCCCCTCGAGTTGGTAGGGGTCTCGCCGCCAGGCAGCGTTGTTGGGTCGCTAGGTTTGGAAGTGGGATCACTTCCGCAGTCGGGGGTACCATGCATCTACCCTTTTTTTTACGAGCCTTCATATTTGACGGGTAAACTTGTTGACAAAAGTATTTATGAATGTACACGCTTAAAGAGTAACTTCCCAAACTAAAATTATGTTAATCCTTAAGTTCAAAATCCTCATAGATGAAGTTGTTCAAACATATCACTTTTTGTGATCTTAACTTTTTAGATCTAAATCATGACATGTGAGACATGCAAGGGATGGAAAATTTTCGAAGGTGACGGGAAAACCCAATCATAAACAACATTGGGTAATTCAATATTTTACTGTGTCTATTAAAAAAAAAAAAAGAATGTAGCATTAAAAAGTTACTGACATGTTTAACTCCGTATCTAAGGAACATAGAAATTCTTATGTAATTCGCTATTTTAGAACAAGTTTTCTTGTAAGATTTTCTTCCAACTTTTTTATATTAATAAGGAACTCCGTGCTGATAGAAATTCTTGTGTAATTCGCTAATTTAAGAACAAGTTTTAGTGTAGACCCATGACGTGTTGGTCTAGTGGTATGATGTCTCCTTTTACAAATGTAAAGTTGTGGGTTCAAATCTTTACAAGTGTAAGATAAATGTGGAATTAAGGTAGTTGAAAAGTTTACGTTCATTACTTGTTGCTATAAATGAGACACGTTTAATTAAAATTTTTTTTTTTTTTTAAACGAAAGTTATCTTTATATATAAGGTCAAACAAATTACACCAAGATAGCCGGTAAGCGGGCAACAAGCTGCGCCGCTACCCCCTTTTGAATAGCGAAACCTAACCTAGTAAAAACGAAACCCCGATCTCTAGGAGACGAAATGTTGCTGTGAACAACCCGTTGGACCCGTTCAAGAAATCTGATGGCTTCTGGGGCTAGCGAGCCAAAGGTATCAAAGGCAAAAGGGATAAAGGAATGTTGATTATCCTCACAGGCTTTTGCATGTTTGTCCATTTTCTTTGCTGCCGCCCGTGCAATCGCCTGACCAGGGACAAAACCTGTATCCCGAAAGCCTACAAGGGGGGAAACCCCGGTAAGATCAACGCAAGTGTGTTTACCTGCATCCCACCCGAAAACTAAAACGTCCGCGGGGCGCAATGTGGATCTTCCTTCCCTCGGGTCTGTCAAAAAGTTTACGGGGGCTTCTTTAGTTTTTAATTTAGCCAAGATAAACTTTTATGTGGTTTCCAAATTTTGTAGTATGAAGAAAATGTGATGGGTATGTTTTTAATGTAGACAAGATAAACTTTTATGTGGTTTCCAAATTTTGTAGTAATAAGGGGAGTGGGGGTGGGCACGTGATGGGCTTCCATCATTCGTGGTAAACAATAAAACACAGCCGCCACTGCTTTCTTTCACGCGTGAACTTTATAACTCGTGGAGTTTTCCACGCGTTGATTTTTTTTTTTTAAAAAAGGAACGTTATATGACCGTTTGAGAGGTGAGGGGCTTTTATAAAATCCAAATATTACCCCAAAAGTTCTACAAAAATTCAAACATTCTTCCAAAATCAATAAAATTCATTACTTCCTTCAAATCCAAATTCAACACAAAGATGGAAGGTTCAAGCAACGGGTGGGAGATGTCATCCATTTAATTTAAGTTTTTTTTTTTTTTTTTTTTTTCCAATCTTTAGTTTTTTTTTTTTTTGGTATGTAATTTATGTTTTATTTTAATGAAATTTATAATTTATAATTTAGTGTTTTATTGTTAATTTCTAATTTAAAAAAAAAAAGTTGTGAGTGATGGAATTCCATCACTAGTGATGACCACCGCCACTAAAAAAATGTTGTGATTGATGGAATAATGGTTGATGACATGACAGAACTTGATTGCATGTTGTGAGTGATGACCACCCCCACTCCCCTAAGAAAATGTAATGGGTATGATATGATATATTTTGCTTATTTGGTAAATATTTCAAATCGATATTTAGAATTGGCTCAAGTAAATATAGTCAAGTAATGTACTGACAAGTTGGTCTAGTGGTGAGTCATTTTTTTTTCTCACTGCGAGATCCCAAGTTTAACTCTCACCAGCATCATTTTAAAAGACATTGGCGGTGCCAACGAAGTTTAGAACTAGGCCTCTCTAGAGGTCGCCAGTTCGAAACTGAGCCAAACCGGGTTAACTGCAGTGGGCCTTTGGGCGGGCGGGTTTTACCCGGAACTGGTGGCTTGGGTATGCATCCAACTCTAACCGTTATGGAGGAGAGGATGTATTTGCTCGATTAAGGGCAACCTAAAATGTTTATCCGATAATTTAGTTGGCCGCTAAAAAAAACAATTTGGTCATGTAGTTTTACATTAATTAACCTTTAAAAGACAATTTTGCTATACAAACTTTAAAAATCAAAATTACCTATACTTAGAACTTATTACAAGAATAAATTTTGAATTTTCTTCAAAGGAAAAAAAAGAAGTGATTTGACATTACATTTTTTCATCTTGATGGTCCATGAATGGTACAAAGTTATTGGTCTTCTATCATATAATCCAAATATTTCAATGCTACACATGGCAATATTTAAGGTTCTAGGACCATGTTAAGGAGACAATTTGGTCATCTAGTGTTCATCATATGCTACCCTCGTGCATAAAACTCTAGATCTAAGATATCTAGTAACAAGTTATGTGATAAAATTTAGTCATGAAATGACAATTTTCCATCTATGTTAATGAACGATATTAAAGCATCCACACCACAAGTTTTGCCATCTTTCAAGCAAAGATTGCTAGGGTTGTTGTAATTTAACATACATGTCGTTTTTGTGATGAATAGAACATTACATGCGGGAGAGAATGACATTATGTCATACTTGTGAAGAATATAGATATTTTATGTTTGGCGTTTTTTTAGACGTGTGTTAACAAAAAATGATAGTGATCTCTCTGGTGGATACTTTCCGGTAAGTATTGAGATTGGTCAAGCCCAACATATGTCGTCCATGTCTGATGTAAGATTTACGTAAGATGTTACAACATTGATGCAACATTTTAACTTGAAGTACATGTGCGTTTTAAATGTTATTAAATATACGAGACTTACCATGTATGTATGCCAACACGCTGCATTTACCCCCCCCCCCCCCCCACTCACACTCAACCAAGCAAACGATTTGCTAAGCCACTCATGTATATATTTGGATATATATTGTAGAACACACTTTCATTTGTCGAACTTGAAGATTTATAAACTTGAACTTTGTCTATAATGCTCTATGTTTTTTTAATCTTATGCATTGTTTGAATATATTCGTTCTTTATCTCTAATCTAATCAAATCACATAACTAATTGATTCTTGGTGTTTATACCTTTGACTTTAAATATGCTTACATGATTTCAGTGCTTGATATGTAAACGCATAACACTATGTGTTGTGGAACAACCAGTCCTACTCAATAACTAACACAAAGTATTGTCATCTTAGCGTCGCGTAGACGTAAAGACAATAACTAAACCACTCAATAATAGGCGTGGTGGAATAACTACAAAATAAATTAAAGAAAAAACCTGGTTGGTTGCAGCACCCCGTTGACCCCACTCCTTGCCTTTGGCGTTGCCCATTCCACTGGCGGAAGCCTCATTGGCGCCCCCATCTATCTCCCCGTAACGGAATAATTTGAAATAACTAGAATGACGATGGTGACCGTGGAGGCAATGGTGCCTCCCCAACGCACAACCTAACCGATAAATTGATGTATGCATTGATGGGACTCGTGCATAATAACCGGTTCGATATTTCATCAACGAAGCCGGTTCCAACCCGAACCCATAGGTTTGTGTACTAGATTTGGGCCTAAGCGGTTGAACCGGTTTCAACCAACCCCAATAGATTTAGATAAGGTTAAATTATTTTCTATAAAACCTGTTTGTCCTCAAACTAATCTTGACCAAATTTGACCAACCCAAACTGGTTAGGCCAAAAAAAAAAAATCGAAATGTACACCTCCTAGTTCCAACTTCTAAGAAGCCCGTTGTTCAGGTCAACCATAGTGGGCTGTACAAAAATTGTTTTGGGCTCAGATATCGTACGCCTAAGAACATGAATGGGCTAAGCCCAAAATAATTTTAGAAATTCAAGTGTCATCTTTTTCCCTCTATAAATACCAACTCAAACTTTAAATATAAAAATATAGGTTCTACACACATACTTAAGTGATCTTAATATGCTTACAATTTTCATATAGTTGATTTAAGATCATAGATATCAAGAGAAGTAAGGTTGTTTGGAAAATTCTCTAACACTTGTTTATAGTTGACGATTTATGCTATCATAGAGATAAGTTTTAGTCGTTGGTCTAATGATCTCTGCCATCCTAAATGGAAGTTATAGTTGCGATTTCTATTATGATTAGCGAGAAGTTGTAGTGGGGATACCTACCAACATTAGGGATAAAATGTGGCGATTATCCCTAGCAATATTATGGAAGCGTATTTGTTGATACCTAATGTGTTAAATAAAAGATTTCAAGCGGTAATCTGTACCATTTAGAGAGAATATCTTGAAGAATACTCCTTGGGAAGGGTGCAGAGTGGAACGACAAAACTCAAAAGTCCAAGATACCGATACAGTAAAAGTACGGCAAAAAAAAATTAAAAATATACCACAATCAAATCACAAAAACCCTTTTTGTCCAAATATTTCAAATCACAAAAAAGATTTTTAAGCTTTGTTTTTTGTCCCAATATTTCAAATCACAAAAACCTTATCCACACAAGAAACCCTAATATACCACAATCAAAACAACCATTGTAACAACCCGCACTTTTGTGCTTGTTACTCACGTTACACTCGTTACGCCTAGCACCAGAGCTTCGGATCATAATGTGACTATATCGCTTACTACGCTACTTCACATATTTTCGCATTACAACGCATACTTTCAACACGCTATATCGCACATCACAACGCATACACTAACGCTAACGATGACATCGCGTGAGTATCTAAACTACTCCCCTCACTCGCCGTAGCGCAACGCAAACGCAAACTCGAAACGCGGTTACTCATGCTATGACCTATTATATTACTAGCTATATATACACAAATACATGTACAAACGTGCGCACGCTGGCACGCGTAACTTAATTTATCACACCGAAGCACGACATAATACGGCGCTACTTATCTCACTATAAAGCTTAAAGTACCCACAATGGTTAACACAACGAAACACAACAAACAAAACGAAAGTTGGGAAACTAACTGTCACACCCCAACCGATGGCGGAAACATCGGGGCATGGCACTAAGCGAAACAGATTGTCAAGAAGTTTCCATAACAACTATATTTACCAAATATTTTAAAGCAACACGTCCCATACCGTGTCATAAATGATAATACAATTATTACAGAAAAGATCCACTCAAATTGTTCTGTTCCGACAACTCAGATTTTATTACAGACAATTGTTTATTTATCGGTTTCTAGGACTCCGTCCCTAGCCTCAATTTCATCACCAGCACACAAAGCATGTAAACATCCTAAGCACCTGTCACATACGTTAAAGTAAAAGTCAATACACATAGTGTAAAGGTGAGCATACAAGTTTGATAATAGCATATAGAGAATAGCACAGCGGAAGTCTTGGAATATAAAATATTATTACAAACCCAAATGTCTGAAAATACCGAAAGGATAATTACATACGAGCTTGCAACATTAAATCCACAGGCGGACCAATATAAAATGTATAAAATGAAGTTTAGCAGACTTTAGGGCATCCAAAGGATTTGAAAGATCCTTTATTAAGGAAGTACAAGATTTAGGACGAGATCTTACCGGGATTGCGAGAAATCGAAGGAAAAAGCGAGCAAGAGCACTGGTCGGACGTCAGTTGCCAAAAGTAGAAAGAATGATGGTGACAAGGGGTATTTATAGGGTTACCCAAAGTGGAAAGAAGTGGAGAGGGGATGGTCGATCGGTTAGGCAGCTCGATCGAACAGTTTGTCCGATCGGACGGCAGTCCGATCGAACGGCTGGTCGCCTGATCGATCAGTCGCTTGGTTCGAGTGTTCGGCGCGACGAGTTTTGCTGTTTCGATTGCGATTGCGATTGCGAGCGTTTCGATGCGATAGAGTTTCCTAGTCAAATTACTTTTAATCCCAACTACTATATCAACATACAAGCATCCTTATTTCGTATTCGTTTAGCGTTTGCGATTCGATTGCGATTGAGTTCGATTGCGTTTCGATTGATTCCCACATATATCATAAATAAGCATGCACAGGTAACACATTAGGAACACACACACGTATAAAAATAACCAAAATGCGTAATTCGAGTTGCGAGTGCGATTGCGATAGCGATAAAGCGATTAACCATGCGATAAACAACGATTACTATGCGATTATTAATAGATACTCCACATAATACAACTAAAGCGATAACAAAATAGACTAACTACGAGTCAAAGAAGTCAAAACAGGAATTGAGCAAGGAGAGACAGATCGCAATTAGCAATCTTTTCTTCCTTTGACTTCAATCTTGACTTTGACTTTCGAAACACGGGGTGTTACAGCCTCCCCTAGTTGAGGGAATTTCATCCCGAAATTAGGCCGAAGCCATAACAAACAACTGTGGGTACTTCGCCTTCATGTCTCTTTCGAGTTCCCAAGTGAACTCCGCGCCTCGTTTGCCTTCCCATCGGACTTTCACAATAGGAATGTGCGAGCGCCTGAGCTGCTTGGTTTGGCGATCCATGATTTCGACAGGCTTCTCCACGAAGTGCAGTGTTTCGTTTACTTGGAGGTCATCGAGAGGTACAATCAAATCATGCTCAGCCAGGCACTTTCGAAGGTTTGACACATGGAAAGTCGGGTGGACATTACTAAGCTCCTCCGGTAGTTCGAGTCTGTAGGCCACTTTTCCGATCCTTTCTAGGATCTTAAAAGGTCCAACATATCGAGGCGCTAGTTTCCCTTTCTTGCCGAATTTGACCACACCCTTCCAAGGTGATACCTTTAGGAGTATGTAGTCGCCAACGTCAAATTCAAGGGGCTTGCGTCGTCTATCGGCGTAACTTTTCTGTCGACTTCGAGCTTTCAACAAGTTGTCTCGAATTTGGAGGACTTTATCAGTCGTTTCTTGTAATAGCTCGGGACCGGTTAGTTGCGAGTGACCGATCTCGTGCCACACAATAGGCGATCGACATCTTCTTTCGTATAAAGCGTCGAATGGTGCCATTTGGATGCTGGAATGATAACTGTTGTTGTACGAGAATTCGACTAACGACAGGTATGCGTTCCAATTACCACCGAAATCTATGACACACGAACGGAGCATGTCTTCAAGAGTACGAATCGTTCTTTCAGTCTGACCGTCGGTTTGAGGATGGAATGCGGTACTTAGGTTAAGCGTAATACCGAGAGCAGCTTGAAACGTTTCCCACAGTCGTGAGGTAAACCGAGCGTCACGGTCAGAGATGATGTCGCGAGGCGTCCCATGTCGACAAATGATCTCATTGGTGTAGATTCGGGCTAATCGTTCTACCTTGTAGTCTTCTTGTATTGGCAAAAAGTGAGCTAATTTGGTCAATCGGTCAACAATAACCCATATACTGTCGTGACCTGATGACGTGTGCGGAAGCTTTGTTATGAAATCCAAAGCTATGCTTTCCCACTTCCATATAGGGATCGGTGGTTGTTCGAGTAAGCCAGAGGGTCTTTGGTGTTCAGCCTTGACCTTTGCACAAGTCAGGCACTTCCCAACGTAGTGGGCAATATCCCTTTTCATGCCCGACCACCAGTACTTGTAGCGAAGGTCTTGGTACATTTTGTCAGCACCGGGATGAATAGAATACCGGGATTTGTGGGCTTCGTCCATCAAAATCTTTCGCAAATCGGTCCTTTTAGGGATCCAAATCCGGTCCAGATAATGGAATATCCCATTTGGCTTATTCACAAGATGAGCTCCATCATGGTAAATTCTTTCCTTATCCAAAGTGCGCTCGTTAAAACAAGCATGCTGGGCTTCGCGGATGAGGGTTTCGAGATCGTACTGGGCTTGGGTTTTAAGAATGCTGAGCAAATAACTCCGTCTGCTGAGAGCGTCGGCAACGACATTTGCTTTGCCTGGGTGATAACGAATCTCACAGTCATAATCGTTGAGAAGTTCTACCCATCGGCGTTGACGCATATTAAGTTCCTTCTGGTCAAAGATATGTTGTAGGCTCCTATGATCGGTGAAGATCGTACACTTGGTACCATACAGGTAGTGTCGCCAAATCTTTAACGCAAAAACAACTGCGCCTAGCTCGAGATCATGGGTTGTATAGTTCTTCTCGTGGATTTTGAGCTGACGAGATGCGTAAGCTATAACCTTGTCCCGTTGCATGAGGACACAACCAAGACCAAGGTTGGAAGCATCGCAATAGACAATGAAGTCATCATTTCCGTCGGGCAATGTGAGGACATGAGCATTGCAAAGCATGTGCTTGAGGGTTTGGAAAGCAGACTCTTGTTCGGTTCCCCAAACAAAAGGCTTGTCTTTATGCGTGTGAGCGGTAAGCGGCACAACGATCTTTGAGAATCCTTCAATAAATCATCGATAATAGCCCGCTAGTCCGAGAAAAGAACGGACTTCAGACGGGTTCTTAGGTGTAATCTAACTCTTAACAGCTTCAATCTTCGCGGGATCGACGTGGATACCTTGACTATTTACAATGTGACCGAGGAATTGAACCTCCTCCAGCCAGAATTCGCACTTAGAGAACTTGGCATAGAATCGATTCCCTTGGAGTAGCTCGAGAACCATACGTAGATGCTACGCGTGTTCGGCTTTCGATTTGGAATAGATCAAGACATCATCGATGAACACGATGATGAAACGGTCGAGGTAGGGTTTACACACACTATTCATCAGATCCATGAAAACCGCGGGTGCGTTGGTTAAGCCAAAAGGCATAACAACGAACTCATAGTGGCCGTATCGAGTGCGAAAAGCGGTTTTTGGTATATCCTCCTCCTGAATGCGTAGTTGGTGATAGCCTGAACGTAGATCGATCTTCGAGAAACAAGTAGCACCTTGTAGCTGGTCAAACAAATCATCAATGCGAGGCAGGGGATAGCAGTTCTTGATAGTTAACTTATTCAATTCCCGATAATCGATGCACATCCTGAACGACCCATCCTTCTTTTTAACGAAAAGGACTTGCGCGCCCCAAGGAGAGGTGCTCAGGTGAATAAAGCCTTTCTCAAGTAATTCCTGAAGCTGACTTGAGAGTTCACGCATTTCGGACGGTGCGAGTCGGTAAGGAGCTTTGGCAACAGGGTTGGCTCCAGGAATGAGGTCGATACGAAAGTCGATATCACGACTTGGCGGAAGTCCGGGAAGATCGTCAGGGAACACATTAGGAAATTCACGAACCACAGGGACGTCTTTCACTTCTGTCTTTCCTTTCTTTTCCTTCTCCGCTACTACAATGTTAGCCAAGAAAGCTCTGTATTCCTTACGGAGATACTTGCTAGCTTGGACACATGACATGAGTTTGAGACCCTTCGAAGCAGTTTCGCCATAAACACACAATAAATCACCATTCGCGAGCGAGAATCGAATCATCTTATCGAAGCACACAACTTCAGCATGGTTTTCATGAAGAAAGTCCATGCCTACTATGACGTCAAAACTTCCGAGTTGCATCGGAATAAGGTCGATTGGGAAGATGTGATTGTTGAGCTCAAGAGTACAATCACGAAGAACAGAATTAACGGCGACAGTTCTTCTGGTAGCGACTTCAACATCGAACGTCGAGGGGAGATGGGAGCGCTTACGACTAAGAAGCTTCTCGAATTCAAACGACACAAAGCAGTTATCGGCTCCAGTATCAAACAAACATGAAGCATAAATACCATTCACAAGGAATGTACCATTGACCACGTTGTTGTCAGCCTGGGCTTGGCGCACATTGATGTTGAAAGTTCTGGCGCGTGCGACTTGCTGTTGCTGCTGAGTTTGCTCCTACTGGGGCTCTTGTTTCACAACCCTGTTCGGGCACATGTTCGCAAAGTGGTTGGGATCACCACATGCGAAGCAGACTCGGGCGTTGACCGCGGGTGCCTGAGGCGCTTGTTGGCCTTGCGGGGCTGGGAGCAGAGCTTGATGAGCAGTGGCTTGAGCTGGCGCTTGACGGGGACCAGTACGGCAGTTAGCAGTGAAGTGGCCGTACATGTTGCAGTGAGCGCAGAAACGACAGGCGAGACCCACCGGGTGATGGTAAGAACAAGTTGGGCAGACAGGGTGGGGGCCTGTGTATTCGCGCTTTGCAGGCGGTGCATAAGTAACTGGTGCTGGTCTGTGATGGGGCTGCTGCTGGGCCGGTACGGCTTGGAGTGGAGCAGCAGTGGTAGCGACAACACAGTTCTTGTTGTTGGAGCTGCTATTGTTGTTCTTCTTGCGGCATGAGGACTTTGATGATTGAGTGGCGGCGGTTTCAGCGGTTGGTGCGGCGGTGACTTGGTGCAGGTTCTTTGAAGTCTTATCCCAAAAACTAGCTTTTACCCGTTTGTCATTGATTTCAGCGGCAAGCAAGTAAGTTTCTTCGATTGTTGCTGGCTTTGTGGCATGAACAAAATCTGCAACACAGTCGGGTAGAGCTCGGATGTACTTCTTGATCGTCATGTCGGGCGTCTTCACTTGATCGGGACAGATGATGTTGAGTTGCTTGAAGCAAGCAGTCAGGGCAGCGTTGTTACCCTCTTTCTGCTTAATGTGCCAGAACTCATCCTCCAGCTTTTGGCGCTCATGGGGAGGGCAGAACTCTTCGAGCATGATGTTCTTCAACTCGTCCCATGACAGACCATAGGCTGCATCATTTCCGCGCTTGTTCCTTTCGGCCGTCCACCAATCTAAAGCGCGGGACTGGAAGACGCCGGTAGCGTTCAAAGTGCGGAGATTATCAGGACATCCGCTCTATCGCAGGGTAACTTCAGTCGAGTCAAACCATTGAAACAAAGCCGTAGGGCCTTCTTTTCCGGTGAACTCCTTCGGTCCGCATGCCTTGAACTGTTTGAAGCTGAAAGCAGCTTTGGGAGTCTCAGTTCTGGATTCCTCGGATGATTTGCTCATGTTCTCATACAGTTCACTGACAACTTGGGGTACAACCTTTGCCATTTGCTTAGTAATCATGGCAGCAAGTCGTTTGTCTGCTTGCTTTCGGCGAGCATCTCGGGTAGCGCGAGATCCAGATGACGACATTGTCTGCAACAGACATCGTCGCAGGACTCAACACAACATAATCGAATCTCAGCTCACACGTCTATTATTACTAAAGCTCAGGAGCACGTATAATCACGTAAGCACATAGGCACATAATCACAGATTCACATAAACACTGAAGCACATAAGCACATAAAGCACAGAATTCACAGAAGCACATAAACATGTAATCACAAGATGCAGTCAGAATACAGAAACCTATCATTCAAGTTCTACACTCGCGGACTTTTTGTTGAGGGTATCATAGCGTATAGTAGAGTATAATCGATCACATCGAGTAGTATAGCGTAAGCGTATAACATAGCATAAGGTCGTCCATAATTTAGCGATTTGTCAGCGTTTTGAGGTAGAGATGCAATGCGGGTTGTGCGTGTTGATCAAAGTGAATGCGAAAATCGAATAATTCTCCAAAAATTGAAACACATAAGTAGGTAAATACACATACAAACATAAAATCGACGAATTATCAGAGTCAGCAGTTGCGAGCTCAGAATCGAAACACATAAAAATCGAGAAATAGATCGTCTGCGGCTATTAGACATTGACTAACCAAAGTGATTCGACTATTCTCAAGGATTTGTTGCACATGCTTTGACCTTCAGGACTGTGCTTTTGCCTCGATTCTTGGGCGTTCGGCACACATCCTTTTAGTCATACCGTGACTTCAAGTCGTTGGAGTCCGTCGAGACTTTGGTGAGAGTTTTGTAAAAGCAAGTAAAGGTCGGAACAAGTCGTCAAGGTTAGGGTTTCACCCCTGGCTTAACAACTTCGTTCCTGTTTTGATAAAAATAAAAGAGAATTATGCGTTAAAGTATGGATTTCACTCCTATTTCAACGCAATTTTCTCGTGTTTATAGATAAAATGTGAGCTAAACAAGCAATTTAGTCGAGAGTTTGCGGTTTTCACACCTAATCTCGACTTAATCGCTCATTCCTACTTGAAAATTCGAGTGTTGTGATAGTGTAGCATAGGCGAGAATGGTGAGAAGCAGCAGTAAACTCATACACGATCCCTACTGGATATGCACGAGTCGGTCTGTTGGTTCCTAACTATAGACTAGGTCTCTAAGACATCGACCCAGACTAGGTCGAGTCTTGCCTAATTCCCTATAGTTATGGCTCTGATACCAATCTGTCACACCCCAACCGATGGCGGAAACATCGGGGCATGGCACTGAGCGAAACAAATTGTCCAGAAGTTTCCATAACAACTATACTTACCAAATATTTTAAAGAAACATGTCCCATACCGTGTCATAAATGATAATACAATTATTACAGAAAAGATCCAGTCAAATTATTCTGTTCCGACAACTCAGATTTTATTACAGACAATTGTTTATTTATCGGTTTCTAGGACTCCGTCCCTAGCCTCAATTTCATCACCAGCACACAAAGCATGTAAACATCCTAAGCACCTGTCACATACGTTAAAGTAAAAGTCAATACAAATAGTGTAAAGGTGAGCATACAAGTTTGATAATAGCATATAGAGTTCGAAAGCGTTACGCGTAACCAGCAGGTACACAGTGTAAAAGGAGGCATGTTAGTTATCGACATGAACCTATCGATACCAATGACTGCGGGTTGACTGCCCAAGGCAGTTCGCGATACATTCTCACCACTGTGAGCCATGTAGGTAATTGTCCTTAACAACCCCCGAGTGAACGGGTGCTGAGTCCAAACTAACAGTACTATCGTTGCTAAGGTAGGTAGACAGCATTCCATGTGTAAACATAACAAACAAGAATTCATTAAGTCATGTATAACATGCGGTAACGGTTAGCGTTTAAAGTATTGCGTAGTGTGTTCGATGTGATTTTGTATTAGTAATGTATGTAACACCCAAAAGTGCGTAAAGCAAAAAGGGATCGAGTATACTCACAGCGGTTGATGGATTGAAGGGAGCGCTAGAGAGTAGGGTTAGCCTGAACAGATTGATAGTATCAAGATAAGCGACGCGTAAAACGAAGCAAAGTACAAGTGGTTCAGACAGTAGTTCGATCGAATGGTAGTCCGATTGGACAGCCGGTCGTGCGAGTGGTAGTCCGTTCGGACGGTCGTCCGGTCGGATGACTGTTCGAGCGGATTGTTTCTTCCTTTGAGAAGGATGTGTTTGTGTATGATGGCTTGACCTTTGAAGTTTTCGTTGTAGTATTTTGAAAACATTGAAGTATCTCTACCTTTCAGGTCGGTCGATCGGACGGCAACCCGATTGGTTGGGTACTTTAGTGAGAACAAGTTCACAGCAGGTTGTCACTCGATCGGACGGTCGTTCGATCGGGTGGCATCCTTTGTGCATTGAACATGTTGAAAATTGTTTAAGTGTTGAAGTTTCAAAACATCACATATTCGGATGTTCGGTCGATCGAGTGGTAGCTCGCTCGGACGACAATCCGTTCGGTGTTCCAAAACTCTTGAGAGTTGATTTGGAAATTAAGGTGGGACCAAGGGGTAAGTCGTTCGGATTGGCCAGTTGTTCGGATTGGCTGCTCGATCGGACAGCAGTCCGATTGGACGGCACTCCGTCCTGGTCGACCTGTTCGTCTTACACTTGGTTGTTTTGACTGTTTGTCATTTTATCGAGATGTGTTGGTATCGTGCTAACCAACAGAACCCCATCCTAAGCTCTAGTGACCCGATTGAACAGGAACCACCCAAGTTCAGTCAGTCCATCGGTTTAGGACGGTTGTTCTTGGTTAACCCAAAATCGATAATCTCGTGGATAGAATACGGATCTTGAACCAACACAACCACAAGTGTCACACCCCAACCGATGGCGGAAACATCGGAGTGAGATGAAATAGATTACAAGAGACTTCATAACACTATTCATGACAATATTTAATTCAACTGATTTCATTTCATAAATAAATTGTCGAAACATAAAAGGAAATTCAAATAACAACATTGTTCAAAACATAACATAATTGATACAACGATTTAAACTTAGGACGTCTAAATGAGTATCTAGGCATCTTTGCTATCCATTTTCATAGCATCATCAATCATCAACCTGTAACATGTTTAAAATACAATTCAATGCAAAAGCAAAGGCGAGTATACAAGTTTAAGCATAAGTATAAGTATAAGTATAAAAGTTTAAAACGAATCCACATGGCAACTTAGTTTATACGAGATCAACCTAACATGGCATGCAATATTTCTAGCCAATCCTCTGTTTACGCAAGAAAGTTTAGTTAATTCGACATGACCACAAGTTTAAGGGGGGTGGTGCGTTACTCCTATAGCGCTATACATGTCAAATGGAGGCTCGTGAAAGCTAATGACTAAAACATATCACATAAGTATGGTCCACGTAAGCATCAAGTATCATAACATAGTATTCATGTATAAGGATTGTTTTCGTGCACTGCATAAAGAATAAGTTTAAGTGTGTTTTAATAAGGTAACATGTTACACCCCAAAAAGTGGTAAACATAAAAAGGGGGTTGCGAGTATACTCACAAAATTTGTATATGCTTTCCGATTATCCAATGTGACGAAGTTGATGAGGTTAGAAGGTTGAATATGTTCGTGTAGGGATTTAGGAAGTTAAAACACAAGAATATAGGTATTCGAAAGTAATCATCCTTTAACACCAAGTACTTGTTCTTGACACTATGAAACCTCAAGGGTTAATGTTTTCATGAGTAATATACTCATTAGAATCGTAACAAGTCTTATGTCTTAGATGATGTTATTCTAATATCTTGACGAATGAACACAAGTCCATCATCAAGGGTTCGAATATTATATATATGTATAAGTATTATATGTATTATTTAGTCCATTAGTCAAGCATGAGGTAGAAGATAAATCTTCATTTAGGTACCTCTATTGTGTCATAGAATTCATGTAGGAGGTAGGAAGAACAAGCTTCCATTTAGGTACCTCTTATGGTTCACCACTACACTTGATGTAAAAACATACAAGGAGGGTCATGAACTATAAATAATACAAGAATATTAAACACTAATATAAGAGAAATCATCAAGTAATGTGTGGATTTTTAAGTAGGATAACCCAAGTTAATCCTAAATCACACAAACATCAAGTCTTGAATTTGAACATCACTTGTGAGTTAAACCCTTGAACAAAACAAAAAGTTTGTGAGGTTTATACCTCTGATTTTGAATGTCTCAACCTTGTTTTTAAGCCTAACTAACCATAGATGTGGTTATAAGCATAAGGACATAGGTTTGAGATGAGTTTCCTCAAGTTTAAACAAGTTTATCAAAGATTGAAACATGAACAGAAAAATCAGTCAACTTTGGAGCCCTTTTGGCGACGTTTCAGGCTCTAATTTTCCAGGGAAAACCCATGGAAACGTATCTAAGGTCAATACAAAGAAGTAGCAAAAAGAATCGAGTGAATCGGATAAGAATTGAGTGAGTTATGCTCATTTTCGTGAAGAGGTGTCAATCTGCTCGAACCCTTGCTTTCAGCTACGGTTTGGAGGATGTTTTGAGAGGTTTTAGTGTTGCAAAAGTGGTAGGGAGGCTGGTTATAAGTGGTATTTATAGGGGGAAGGATTAGGGTTTCAATGGGTTGGGTTTTGGAAGTGTTTAGAAGGGGTTAAACCTTGAAATAAGCCCACAAAACCCAACCATATGGGGCTGAATTTTGCTGAATTGGGGCTGCCATATTTCTTTATTTTTTTTATTTTTAAAACATTATAATGAGTAATCTTGTTAATTAAGTTGTGTAATAATATGCAACAATGTTTCCCCTAACTTGTAACAAGGTAAAATATGAAATAAAACATGATTTAACTATGTAAAAAGTGTAATGTATAAGTATGTAACATGTTTGTAAGTGACAAGTATATGTCACATATTAGATGATTAATCGTTGTATAAATAAGCATATTATTAGGGGTTTTTAAGTATCAACAATTTAAGAACAAGCATGGACATGTATCGTGAATAAGTATCGTATGAGTATGAATTACAAATAAGGATTCGATGTACAATGAATTCGAACGTATGAACATGTATGAATATGTAGAAGGTGAATTTAAAGAAATACGAATTTTATTTATGATCCAAGTCTCGGATTTTACAACGAAAAGACGACTACAATAGTAAAAGATTTCCAAAAATAGCATTACAAGGCGAGCTTTCTAATTATGGAAAGTATGAAAAAATAGGGCGTTACAGTCTCCCTTCCTTTAGGAATTTTCGTCCCGAAATTTATTCAAGAGGAAGACCTTGGAGAAAAAGCATTTTGGCTAAAAGAATCGAGACTTGGGGGTTTTGAAACGTTTAGAAAAGTACGAAATTTTGAAGAACGGTAGGATAGGAATTTGTTTGACTAAAATGAGTTGAGGCGTTTAAGCATAGGTAAAACGTGCATCTGTGCGCATAGGCAAGGGAGTTTAAATAAGTTTGAATGACCTAGAATGGAGAGGTATCTTTAAAATATGATATCCAAGAAGTATAACTTTCGTATAATGCGGTTAGTATTTTGATGAAAAGTGTGGTAGTTTGCATGGAAAGTTTAAAGGATAGTATAAAAATCACACTTTCGTAAAAATTGTTTATTGGGAGTAACGAAAAGGTTTGGTACTTTGAATAAAGCGTTAAAGGTATACTAAGTACATTTACATAAGAATAAAGAATAGGAAGACGGTTTTAAAGGTAATGAGATAAGTTAGGATTTGAATGTTTAAACAAGCTTGATTGTGAACGGGGTTCGTATGAAAGAAAGGATAATGGAGAATAATAGGAGTATGGGGCGAACGATTGACTCTATATGAATGCAAATATATGAATGATATAAGTATTAGATAGACAAAAGTAGCATGTTAAAGATGAAGTCTCGTCATGGATAATCGGATATAATGCGTTTGTGAGTTGTTTAAAGTTTGTATTAGGTCAAAAGGTCTGCAAAACACTGAATTTCTCATGGCACATTTTACGAAGGTTTGGTAACATGGTGAAACACTTATATATAGGAAGTACCAGCGGCGTATCCACCATGTTTTGACCATGTCACGTCTGTCTCGTATTCGGTGTCAGGTTACGTTCCGTGTCTTACCATACACTGTAGTACACTCTATGGTTCTCATATGCCTATCACTACAATCTCGTGTGCACCCGCGATTATTTTGATCGTCGCATGATCCGCATAGCATGTACTAGTTGTGTATGAATCAGGGTATACATAAAAAAAAGAATAAGAATGTGTACGTATAAGAATATATTATGTAAGCAAGTCCATGCTTAAGTATGTATGGGACCCACGTAAACGAATCCCTCAGATTTCGCTTGCGTATGGGTACGAATGTATGAATCATGAGTATGTATGAAAGTATGAACACAAATATAAGTTTAAGTATGAACATTCACGTAAGTATGAGTATAGACATAAAACGTACGAGTAGTATGAGTATAAGTATAAACATAAAACGTATGAGTATAAGCGTAGGTACGAATAATAAGAATTACGTATATAGTATACGTTAGAGCATAACGAATTTGGACATATAAACGCTTGAGAAATTTGAATATGTAAAACGAATGATATAAGCGATTTCGTCGCGAGGTATCAATTAAAACGTGTATGATGATTTACATGTATAGTTGTTTAAGCGAAAAGTCGAGTTTATTGGATCAAAATAGATCGAGTTTGATTTTGGAATGTAGAATATAGTTTGTAAATGTAGGACAATATAAAGTATTCATTGGTTATGCATAACGTGTTTTGTAATGGATGGAAATGCTACTTTTGTTTTAAAAGAGTTTATGTACGTCGGAGGTTGTCGGTCTCCATGAAGTCTTCTAGCCCACGTGTTTGAAATTTGAATGACGAATTACGCGGTGTGGAAAAAGGTTTTTGAAAATACGGGTTCATTTCATTTGCATCCAAACAAGAAATTTTGAATTTTGAAGGTTCTTATGAAAACGTTGATCCTTAGAAAAGAAATTTAGCAAAACGAACTTGGTGATCATTGGAAAGAGTTTTAACAAATGATTTGTTGATGTAAAAAAAAAATTCTTTGGTAAAATGTTTGTATAATATCTATAGGACCTTATAAGTATATGGGAAAGTTGGTTTGAATTCCGTTAGAGAATGAAAGTTTTTAGTATGGTGATATAATGTGAGTGCGTTTTAGTGATTAAGTCGAATATGAAGTTCATGAGCAAGAGATTCACTGGACCGATTAAATTGATAGGTAGCATTTCGTAAGGTTTGGAAATTCGTGTAGTAAAACGTTTAAGACATGATTAAGAATCTCGTGTATATGAGTTAAGTAAAAATAGGTTGTAGGATAAGAAGTACGTTTGATAAAACAATGTATTTTGAATTTAATATAGGTAAGTATTTCGATAAATGATAAATGACTTAGGTATAAAACATGATCGGATTTGCATAATAGGACATTTTGAGGTAAAGTTTTGGTAACGATCACCTAAGTAAGGGAATCACCCCTAACTCGTCGGTGAGGTCGTTTTAAGAAAAGAAGGAGTGGAGCTAATCATCAAGGTAAGGAAATCACTCCTATCTCGATGGTATGCTTCCATTTTGGCGTTACAAAGAATGTAAACAAAATTGAGTGACGTTTTGAAATCATGCATATGTATAAATGTATGAAAAAGATTTAATATGTTGTGTGTGTGAGAAGAAAATATCTAAAGTAAAATTGAATTTGAAAAATTGCATCGTATAAGATAAATAGTAGAACACATGTTTGATTGAAATTTGGGATGGTTCCAAAACGGAACTTTGACTAACCAAAGTGGTCGAAAAGTCTTTCGAGTTTGAGGAGCATGCTTTGGCCTAATAGGTGAAATACTCTCGCCGACAAGTCGGTTAACGGTATTTACCCTTCCGGTTACTACATGTCCCAAATCAATCGAAATTTCGAGACTTGGCGGGATTTATGAAAAAATCAAGGAGTGGAACTACTCGACAAGGTGCGGGTTTCACCCCTAACTTGACGATTTCGTATCCTAAGTGTGGTTGGTACTCGTCGGGTCAAAATTTAATTTCAACACTTGACGAAGGTCCACTAGAATTTGAAATTTGAATTTCTCCATCAAGGTGAGGATTTCACTCCTAACTTGATGGTGAATTTCATGTAAAAAGAAAAGTAGATGGGTCGAGAGTTGTTCACCAAATTGTGGGTTTCATGCCTAGCTTGGTGAAGTTGTCTCGTTTGTGTATTACGAGTGGTTTTGATTTTAGTATAAACGAGTAAAAGACGTATGTTTAAAATAATAATAACAAGTATAAGCATAATAAGCATTTCAAGAAATAATACGTAAAAGTCATTTCAAGGATAGCACATAAAGGATGGAATGATACAACAAGTATTAACAAACAAAGCAAGTATTAACACAAAAGTGACATATATGTTTAAAAGGCCAAAAGCAAATAAATAAGGAGTAAACAATGTATCATGAAAGTGGTTCAAGCAAAACATAAGAATAAGGCTCTAGAACTATAGACTAGGTAAAAAGGCATGGCAATTCTACCTAATTCCCTATAGTTATGGCTCTGATACCAATCTGTCACACCCCAACCGATGGCGGAAACATCGGGGTGAGACGAAATAGATTACAAGAGACTTCATAACACTATTCATGACAATATTTAATTCAACCGATTTCATTTCATAAATAAATTGTCGAAACATACAAGGAAATTCAAATAACAACATTGTTCAAAACATAACATAATTGATACAACGATTAAAACTTAGGACGTCTAAATGAGTATCTAGGCATCTTTGCTATCCATTTTCATAGCATCATCAATCATCAACCTGTAACATGTTTAAAATACAATTCAATGCAAAAGCAAAGGCGAGTATACAAGTTTAAGCATAAGTATAAGTATAAGTATAAAAGTTTAAAACGAATCCACATGGCAACTTAGTTTATACGAGATCAACCTAACATGGCATGCAATATTTCTAGCCAATCCTCTGTTTACGCAAGAAAGTTTAGTTAATTCGACATGACCACAAGTTTAAGGGGGGCGGTGCGTTACTCCTATAGCGCTATACATGTCAAATGGAGGCTCGTGAAAGCTAATGACTAAAACATATCACATAAGTATGGTCCACGTAAGCATCAAGTATCATAACATAGTATTCATGTATAAGGATTGTTTTCGTGCACTGCATAAATAATAAGTTTAAGTGTGTTTTAATAAGGTAACATGTTACACCCCAAAAAGTGGTAAACATAAAAAGGGGGTTGCGAGTATACTCACAAAATTTGTATATGCTTTCCGATTATCCAATGTGACGAAGTTGATGAGGTTAGAAGGTTGAATATGTTCGTGTAGGGATTTAGGAAGTTAAAACACAAGAATATAGGTATTCGAAAGTAATCATCCTTTAACACCAAGTACTTGTTCTTGACACTATGAAACCTCAAGGGTTAATGTTTTCATGAGTAATATACTCATTAGAATCGTAACAAGTCTTATGTCTTAGATGATGTTATTCTAATATCTTGACGAATGAACACAAGTCCATCATCAAGGGTTCGAATATTATATATATGTATAAGTATTATATGTATTATTTAGTCCATTAGTCAAGCATGAGGTAGAAGATAAATCTTCATTTAGGTACCTCTATTGTGTCATAGAATTCATGTAGGAGGTAGGAAGAACAAGCTTCCATTTAGGTACCTCTTATGGTTCACCACTACACTTGATGTAAAAACATACAAGGAGGGTCATGAACTATAAATAATACAAGAATATTAAACACTAATATAAGAGAAATCATCAAGTAATGTGTGGATTTTTAAGTAGGATAACCCAAGTTAATCCTAAATCACACAAACATCAAGTCTTGAATTTGAACATCACTTGTGGGTTAAACCCTTGAACAAAACAGAAAGTTTGTGAGGTTTATACCTCTGATTTTGAATGTCTCAACCTTGTTTTTAAGCCTAACTAACCATAGATGTGGTTATAAGCATAAGGACATAGGTTTGAGATGAGTTTCCTCAAGTTTAAACAAGTTTATCAAAGATTGAAACATGAACAGAAAAATCAGTCAACTTTGGAGCCCTTTTGGCGACCTTTCAGGCTCTGATTTTCCAGGGAAAACCCTTGGAAACGTAGCTAAGGTCAATACAAAGAAGTAGCAAAAAGAATCGAGTGAATCGGATAAGAATTGAGTGAGTTATGCTCATTTTCGTGAAGAGGTGTCAATCTGCTCGAACCCTTGCTTTCAGCTACGGTTTGGAGGATGTTTTGAGAGTTTTTAGTGTTGCAAAAGTGGTAGGGAGGCTGGTTATAAGTGGTATTTATAGGGGGAAGGATTAGGGTTTCAATGGGTTGGGTTTTGGAAGTGTTTAGAAGGGGTTAAACCTTGAAATAAGCCCACAAAACCCAACCATATGGGGCTGAATTTTGCTGAATTGGGGCTGCCATATTTCTTTATTTTTTTTATTTTTAAAACATTATAATGAGTAATTTTGTTAATTAAGTTGTGTAATAATATGCAACAATGTTTCCCCTAACTTGTAACAAGGTAAAATATGAAATAAAACATGATTTAACTAGGTAAAAAGTGTAATGTATAAGTATGTAACATGTTTGTAAGTGACAAGTATATGTCACATATTAGATGATTAATCGTTGTATAAATAAGCATATTATTAGGGGTTTTTAAGTATCAACAATTTAAGGACAAGCATGGACATGTATCGTGAATAAGTATCGTATGAGTATGAATTACAAATAAGGATTCGATGTACAATGAATTCGAACGTATGAACATGTATGAATATGTAGAAGGTGAATTTAAAGAAATACGAATTTTATTTATGATCCAAGTCTTGGATTTTACAACGAAAGGACGACTACAATAATAAAAGATTTCCAAAAATAGCATTACAAGGCGAGCTTTCTAATTATGGAAAGTATGAAAAAGCAGGGCGTTACAACAAGAATGAGTAGTAAGTCGGCACAAGCTCCGATTCTTTCGGTTTTGAGTGCATTGAGTGTAAAAGAGTTGAAAGAAAGTTGGAAAACCATCTTTCAATCCTTTTTATTGTGAATATGTTTAGATCTATGAAAGATCTTTGTTTGTTTATGTGGAAATCGGTTAGATCTAAGTTGTTCTTGGTGGATTGAGGCCAAATCATGAAGTTCCTCAAGAACACATGATGACGTCATCTTAGAACATCTTGAATCTTGATGATTTCACGGTTAAAAGTTAAGATTCAAAAGATAGAAAGGTGTAGGAGTGCGTGTAGATTAAGGAAGTACAAGATTTAGGACGAGATCTTACCGGGATTGCGAGAAATCGAAGGAAAAAGCGAGCAAGAGCACTGGTCGGACGTCAGTTGCCAAAAGTAGAAAGAATGATGGTGACAAGGGGTATTTATAGGGTTACCCAAAGTGGAAAGAAGTGGAGAGGGGCTGGTCGATCGGTTAGGCAGCTCGATCGAACAGCTTGTCCGATCGGACGGCAGTCCGGTCGAACGGCTGGTCGCCTGATCGATCAGTCGCTTGGTTCGAGTGTTCGGCGCGACGAGTTTTGCTGTTTCGATTGCGACTGTGAGCGTTTCGATGCGATAGAGTTTCCAAGTCAAATTACTTTTAATCCCAACTACTATATCAACATACAAGCATCCTTATTTCGTATTCGTTTAGCGTTTGCGATTCGATCGCGATTGAGTTCGATTGCGTTTCAATTGATTCCCACATATATCATAAATAAGCATGCACAGGTAACACATTAGGAACACACACACGTATAACAATAACCAAAATGCGTAATTCGAGTTGCGAGTGCGATAGCGATAAGCGATTAACCATGCGATAAACAGCGATTACTATGCGATTATTAATAGATACTCCACATAATACAACTAAAACGATAACAAAATAGACTAACTACGAGTCAAAGAAGTCAAAACAAGAATTGAGCAAGGAGAGACAGATCGCAATTAGCAATCTTTTCTTCCTTTGACTTCAATCTTGACTTTGACTTTGACTTTGACTTTCGAAACACGGGGTGTTACACTAACAAACGAGATCAGATTGTCCGGATGGACATCCGATCGAATGGACTTCCGTCCGGATGACCATCCGCTCGGATGGCCATCCGATCGGATGACCATTCGACCGGCATACCATCCGATACTTCGCATCCTCCACCGCCTTAACTTTCACCCTCGCCTATAAATAGGACCATTGTGTCTCATTTCAACACTTTGGTTCTCTCATCCGATCACACGCACTCAAGTCGCTCTCAGTCACTTTTGATCACGATTCAAGGCCATTTCGTAAGTATTTCTCCCTAAATCTTGTACAATCATCATCACCAAACACTTCTACATCATCTTCTCCATCAAAATCACACACAAACACTAACTTTTCCTCTGAAATCACTGGGTTGGACCTCTTGAAGGTGTTCTTCACTCACCTTGTTGATGCAAGCTGTTGTGAAGCACCAACTCGTCAAGATTGGTTCAGACCTAAGAGATTTCCACCAGGATTACGCTAAGTTTTTCAAGATTTCAACATTCTTCAACTGGTTTCAACTTTTCTTCAAATTTTCTTCGACTTTCACACAAAGCCTGATGGATCTGGACTCATTCAGACTCTCTACTCCTTTCCTAGTTGAGAGCCGGCTTGAAAACGGATTTCCACCGGAGAGATGACCGACTAACGGGTTGAACATGAAACTTCATCAAGAACAGTCAGGCTGATCGAATGGGGTGATTCCCACCCGATCGAACGAGCTGAACTCTGGTGTGTTTCCGTTGTACGACAAGTTGTCACGCCGTCTCTGTTAAATCGCAAACTTTTACTTAGAAAAATTTTCAAAGAATTTCAAACAACAGATCGCCCACTCGAGTGGCCATCCGATCAGACGACCATTCGACCAGGTGACCTGTCCCTTATTATTATTTTCAATACTTAACAATTTTCCAAAACACACACATTCAGTCGAATAGCCATCCGACCGAATGGCCATCCGTCAGATGACCATCCGACCGGATGACTTGGCATCTATGCTACAACGAAAACTTTAAATTTTCAAAACGATTTACAAACACCCACAACTCATTCGAATGGTCATCCGTGCGGATGACCATCCGATCGGATGGGTTGTATTCACTCGACCGAATCACCATTCGATACACTGACACATTCGACACTCTGTTTACACGTTGTTCAACGCTTACGCTACTGTTCTATGCCCAGGCTAAACTTCCACGCGCTCCCTTCAATCCAAGTCTGTGTTTACTTGCTAAACACGAACTGTGAGTATACTTGACCCTTTTTTTTACGCTTTAAAAAACACTTTTGGGGTGTAACATACGTTCATATCTAAAACGCACTTATCAAAACGCAATACTCATTCTAAACTATTATCACATGCGAATGTCTGACGTGCATATTTACACGTGATGCTTGATACATATGTGCTAGGACTCTTACTCGTGACGTTCCACCTTAGCTAGTATAGTACTATAGTTTGACTCACGCCCGACGGGGTCTAGTTAAGACTAAAAGGCATCGCTCCATCGCAGTCAACTCGAAACTTAGCTGGCAGTCTGCGTCTTGTAGTATATATGTTGTGTATCTCGTTTATGCATGTGGAAATTCGCAACACTTTTGTCTATCTTACCATTATATATCAAACCTGTATACTCGCCAATACTTTTTGTATTGACTTTATTCTAACGTATGTTGCAGGTTAGTCGCAGACTGTCTCGAAAACAAGCTAGGAAGTCTAGAAACTCACAATAAATCTAGGTTGTCAGATTTGTATTGTTTGAGAGAACATGAAATCTGTATAATGTTTGCTGATATATTGTATATGGGATAATGAACGCATTATATATTGTCACTAAATAGTTGTTATGGATTCTCTTGAGCAATCTGATTCGCCTAGTGCTGCGCCCCGATGATTCCGCCATCGGTTGGGGTGTGACAACCGCCAGCCACAAAATGTCTCTCTCTCTTCCTTTAACGTACACACCTCGTCTCTCTCTTTCTCTCTATGATGGAGGTCCCCAAAACGTCGAACTGTCGTCACTCACTCCTTCTCTTTATGAAACGTCCCGAAACGTCGAACTCCCGTCCCCACTTTCCCGGAAGCGTTTCGATGTTGTCCCCATATTCCCGGAAACGTTTGGGGGACATCCCCATGGCGTTTCCGTCCCCAAACCGTCCCTGAACGGGTTCTCATGTGTAACACCCCGTGTTTTCGAAGTCAAGGTCAAAGTCAACGACCGATTTCGCGCAACTTGACTCGTAGAGAATTCCTTTTATGTGTTTATTTTAGTTGTATTATGTGGAGTAAGTGTCAATAATTACAATAATCGACGTGTGTTGTTCGCCATTCAATCGACTTACGACTGCGAACTATAGGAAGTAACAATGTGATAAAGTTAACTAAACGTAATCAAACTATGCTAATCTAATCGGCATCGAACCGCAACTCGAATTACGTATTTTGGTTATTGTTATACGTGTGTGTGTGCCTTATGTGTTACTTGTGCATGTTTATTTATGTTGTGTTGTGGTAATCAATCGAAACGCAATCGCAATCGAACTCGAAACGTAATCGAAACGTAATCGAACGCAATCGAAATCGAACTATGATAATTAGTGGAGAAGAGACAGCGCGAGATATGAGTGATTGGGATTAAAAGTAATTTGACTAGGAAAATCTATCGCATCGAATCGCTCGCAATCGAAATATAAAAAATCGTTGCGTCGAACACCCGAACCAAGTGCCATCAGGCCGGATTGCCCATCCGATCAGGCTGCCACTTGATCTGGTGCCAGGTTGTCATCAGACCGAGATGACATCCGACCGGATCAGCCACCCGGGCGAGATGCCATCCGACCGATCTACACTTTCCTCTTTGGGTAACTCTATAAATACCCATGTCACTTTCATCATTTCTACTTTTGGAAACTCTCTGATCGAACAGCACGCTCTCCTCACCTTTTCTTCGATTTCTCTCGAATCCGGTAAGATCTCGTCCTAAATCTTGTACTTTCTTGATCTACACGCACTCCTACACATTTCTATCTTTTAAATCTTAACTTTTAACCATGAAATCACTAGATTTGAGCGAACTACTAATCCGACCGGACTATTAATCCTACCGGATTACTCTTTGGATCATGAGATACTTGGACTTCAACAATCGAACAATTTTACACATGTTCAATGCACTAAGGATGCCACCCGATCGGATAACCTGCCCGACCGAGTGACCGCTGTAACACCTCAAAAATTCACGTCCTATAAAGTGTTGACACGTGTCATATGTTTGAACATGTGAAATAATGTTTTGAAAGGACTAAAGTTGACAAACATGAAAAGTATATGAAAATACGAGTTCTAAATGTCAACAGTGAATAAATATATTGTACATTAACCCCACATGATGCTCATACCTTCAAACGAATAAATCATGGATCATACGAAGCTAAATATGAAAGAAAGTGAGAGATTACAAACTACAGGGGTTAAATGTGTCAACATGTTTAAGTTATACCTCTGAGTGACCTTTTAGCAAACCCAAAGCTTTGTAACGGTTAATTATGCTCACTAGAATGCACGATTAAAATTTCATAAAGTTTCGTTATCGTATGAGAAAGTTATGATCAAATTCGTATGCGAGGGGTTAAAAGCGTTAACGTTGAAAGTTATGACTTTTCGGGTAATAACCGAGTGGCCAAGGACTTAGAAAAGTGGGTACAAGTCCTAAAGCCCTTGTAGGTAAATAAGAAGGGGTCAAAATGCAAAGAATAAGTCTAATTGACTCTTCGAAAGGCCAAGGGACATATGCAAAAACTTGAAAATGAAAATAACCTTATCAGAAGGCCCATGCAGCCCGCTTAAGGCCCTTACGCGGGCCGGGTCAGGACGCCAGATGCAGAAAATCGTTTTTTGTGGCTGTTCAGCCTTGGAACCGACTTTAATCACTTGTTTCACTTCATGGGCGACCCCTAAACACCCCCTAGACACTTAGGGACACATGTTAGTGATTTGTGGTCAATGCTAGACTTGCTTGTCAACAATTTGTGGTGTTTAAAACACTATATAAAGGCCATGAGTTGCAACAAGTCCCTCACACCTTCCATCTGCATATTGGAGCACTTCTGGAGCCAAGGACTTCTCTCAAGTGATCACATTTCGTGTATAGGACCTTGGTAAGTTTGCTAAACCTTCCTTAGTTAAGTCTTAGCTTAGTTTTAGCTTAAAAGTCAAACCGTCGTAATTAACGGTTGAATTTAAGATTAATCACTAATGGTCCAGTGATTAGTCGAATCAACAGTAGTTATAAGTTGGTAATTATATGGGTAATAAAACCTTAAAAGGGTTCCCCCTGATTCCCACTCTAACTAGGTCTAATGTCGGGTCAAACTAGTTAATAAAAAGTCAACAGCATGTTTAAATTCTAATTTATGCATGATTAGCAATGTAGAACACATACAACCTGTTTGATCATTAATATAACTTGGTAATTAGTGTAAGAACATGTCTAAACATGTTCAACCCGACAATTTCCTGTTTAGACCCGGTTCGGAACCGAAAGTCTCATAGTTTGACTTTTACTTTGACTTTCAGTTCTGACCCGTTATGGTATGTTTTAGAAATACCTTAGAGCTTCATTTGGACCAGGTTACATGCTAGTATAACCCTCTGTGATTATACACCTCGGATCATTAGTTATCCAATTAATACGCATGATTCCGTTAATTGCCCATATGTTGACCATTATGCCCTTATTACCTTAAAACGTGATTTTTGGAAATGTAAAAGTGTAGAAACTTTAATTACTGATATATAAACATGTATGCAAAGTTTGACATCAGTTCGGGGTATAGATTGAGAGTTATGCTCATTAGCGCAAATTGAAAGCTTTATGTTAATAAAATGGCGTAATTAGCGTATAGCCTAGTTAAGCCTACTTTTTGATATCAAACTTATTACCCCCTGATGTAATATATTATTTTGGGATTTTTAAAGATTTTTAATTAATTTTAGGCTGAGCATAACTCATAGTCGTAGGCTTAATCCGGTAATTGTCGGTTTTGCCCTTACGGGCCATAAAATGAGTTTTACATATCTAAACGACTCCAAACATTTTGCTACTGATTCTAAATGATTAATAAATTATTTTAAGCCTTCTGAAATTATAAAAATATTAGATTTCAATATAGAACCCGGAAACGGCTTCTAATCGCCTAATTAAGCGTTTTTTTAACGCCTAGTATGTACTAGAACTATTTTAAACATACAAGGGTGATACCTACTGATATTTTAGGCAAGTTATAATATTTTGACAGTAAGCAAAGGTTGATAAACTCAGACTTCAGTTTTGAGCTTTTCGGCTTATGTGAAATTACCAAAATGCCCCTACGGTGCATCGTTTGGTTATAACGTATAAATTTCACATATATACTTTACCCTACTGTTATAACTTATTAAATTGAGTATGTTTGCTGATTACATCAGACCTGTAACTCAGGAAATCACTTAAACTCTTTTATAACATTATAAATGACCAAATTACCCCTACGGGGCCTAGTTTGTGTTTAAATCCGTTATGGGCATAATGGAAGGTATCCTACTGATATCACAACATAATTAAGGCATATTAACTTAGGAAACCTGGTTAGGACTCTTATAATCACCCGTTACGCCTCTTACGCGTACGGTTCGGCCTATGTAACTAGTTTACATAAATTAGCCGAAACAAGTCAAACCTTATCGGTTTTATCTCAAAATCCAGAATGTGTTTAAGTTACCCATATTAAACAAGCATACAAGCTTGTTGGGTCAAAACCACATTCTAAACCGGTCTTCGCTTAATCACGCGTTTGAACCGTGTCGGTCTAAGCTTAAGCTTAATTAAAAACCGTTAGGATTCTAATAGGTTATTATAAACCTTCGTTCCAGATTAGGAGCCCAGTAAAAGTACTTGCATTTGCTGTATTTGATTGATACTTTGCTCAGGTAAATACTCTTAACTTATTTTCCCTATACGGGCTTGGGATACGGTACTATAAAAGTACCGCTTGGTCGGGTGTATGTAGTCATTTAAATCGGATTGTGATTGATGTATTTACATAACCTGTTTAATATGTATTATTTGGTGTATGACCTTTGGGGGTTAAATGACCATGTCCCGGATATCCCTGGCATCATTCGAAGAAATGGCCACGACCTAAGCACGGGGTGTAGGCGTACACCTGACAGTTGCATTATGTAAAAACTGGTAATCCACTCAGAGGTATCATCCTTGTGGGCATTATACCGAAGCCGGTAATCCACTTAAAGGATGATAGCCTGTGGGCATTATACCTGTGGCGTATCACTTAATCTGTCCTGATGGACGACAAATAAGTAAAACTGTATACATGATTATTTTAATATTTGTCCCAAGTTATAAAAGATATTTGTGCCGAAGTGCATTCAAACCAATTTACAAACTCTTTTCAAAATGAGTCAGTTGAGTTGTATTTACCAGTGTAAACTGACGTATTTTCCAAAAAGGCTAAGTGCAGGTGCTAGACGAAATAGGCTGGCTACTCCAGGCATCATTACTCAAGTCTCGCAAGCTCTAGATGTCAAAGTCTGTTGAACTATTGTTTCCATTTTATTTTTGATCCGCCTGTGGATCCTTTACTTTCCGTTGTAATACTGGATATTACTTTAAATTCGGATTGTAATATATATTTATCTTTTGCTTCCGCTGTGCATATATATATTGTGTTGTTTGACTATTATGTTGCCAACTACGTCACGATACTCCCCACCGGGCCCACCGGTGACACGTGGAAAGTCGGGGTGTGACAACCGCCCTGCTGTGAACTTGTTCTCGCTGAAGTGTCAACCTATCGGATTGTCGTCCAATCGGGCGGACCGTCCGGTCGACCGACTTGAAGGGTAGAGATACTTCAATGTTTTCAAAATGCTACAACGAAAACTTCAAAGGACAAGCCATCGTACACAAACACATCCTTCTCAAAGGAAGGAACAATCCACTCGAATAGTCATCCGACCGGATGACCATCCGAACGGATTGCCATCGCACGACTGGACCACCCGGTCGGATTACCCATCCGACCGAGATGCTGTCTGAGCCATTTACACTTTGCATCGTTTTATGCGTCACTTATCGTTATGCTATCAATCTGTTCAGGCTAACCTTACTCTCTAGCGCTCCCTTCAATCCATCCATCGCTGTGAGTATACTCGGTCCCTTTTTGCTTTACGCACTTTTGGGTGTTACATACGTTACGAATATTCAAATCACAATAAACACACTACTCAATACTATTTGAACGCTAACCGTTAATGCATGTTATACGTGGCTTATGAATGCTTGTTTGTTATGTTTACACATGGAATGTTGTCTACCTGCCTTAGCAACGATAGTACTATAGTTTGGACTCAACACCTGTTCGCAGGGGTTGTTAAGGACAATTACTTGCATGGATTACGATGGTAATCATGTATTGTGAACTGCCTCAGGCAATCAACCCGCAGTCATTGGTATCGATGGATCTATGTCAATAACTAACGTGCTTCATTTCACTATGTGTACGTGCTGGTTATGCGTAAACAAATTTCAAACTCTATATGCTATTATCAAACTTGTATGCTCACCTTTACATTATATGTATTGACTTAATTTTAACGTATGTGACAGGTGCTTAGGATGCACATCTGGTAGGAAATCGAATCTAGAATAAGGCTCTAGAGGCCAACAAATAGTTGTTTGTATAAACTTAATCAAGGGTCTCTAGAAGCAGATAAACAATTGCTCTATTTGAAAATTTGAGTTGTCGGAATAGAACTATTTGCCTAGATTTTTGTCTGTAATAATTTGTTTACCTTTTGAGACATGGTATGGGACATGTTACTTTAAATTGATTGGTAATGATAATTGTTATGGAAACTTCTGGACAATCTGTTTCGCTCAGTGCCATGCCATGATGTTTCCGCCATCGGTTGGGGTGTGACAGATTGGTATCAGAGCCATAACTATAGGGAATTAGGCAAGACTCGACCTAGTCTGGGTCGATGTCTTAGAAACCTAGTCTATAGTTAGGAACCAACAGACCGACTTGTGCATATCCGTTAGGGATATTGTATAAGCTTACTACTATCTCTCGCTATTCTCGCTTATGCTACACTATCACTACACTCGAATTTTCAGATCATAAATAAGCGATTAAGTCGAGATTAGGTGTGAAAACCACAAACTCTTGACCAAGTTGCTTAATCAACCCGCATTTTATTTACAAACGTGGAGAATTATGCCAAATCAGGAGTGAAATCCGTATTTTGATGAATAATCTCCTCTATTTTATTAAAAACAGGAACGAAGTTGTTAAGCTAGGGGTGAAACCCTAACCTTGACGACTTGTTCCGCTCATTTTAGAAAACTCTCACCAAAGTCTCGACGGACTCCAACGGCCTGAAGTCACGATATGACTAACGGGATGCGTGCCAGATGCCCAAGAATCGAGGCAAAGGCACTGCACTGAAGGTCAAATGTGCACAACAAGCCCATGTGAATAGTCGAGTCACTTTGGTTAGTCGAAGTCTAATAGCCGCAGACAATCTATTTCTTGATTTTTATATGATTCGATTCTGAGCTCGCAACTGCTGACTCTGATGATTCGTCGATTTTATGTGCTTATATGTGTGTTTACCTATTTGTGTGTTTGAATTTTGGAGATTTATTCGATTTTTGCTTCACATCAATCGACACGCACGACTCGCACTGCATTTCTATCTCAAAACACTGACAAATCGTTGAATTGTGGACGACTTTATGATACGTAATACGCTTATGCTACACGACTCGATATACTAAACGCGATCGCTACATTCAAACACTAGCGAACTGTGAATGATAGGTTTCTATATTCTGACTACCTCTTATGACTACATGATTATGTGTTTCTGTGATTCCGTGCCCTACGTGCTTATGTGCTTCTGTGTTTATGTGAATCTGTGATTACGTGTCTATGTGTTTATGTGATACATACTACATTGCGTGTTCCTAAGCTTTAGTAAGTAGTAGACGTGTGAGGTGAGATTCGAATACATTATGTTGAGTCCTATGACGATGTCTGTTGCAGACAATGTCATATGGATCCCGCCACCCATCACTTTCTCGTCAAGAAAAAAGAGACAAACGTCTTGCTGCTATCATCGCTAAACAAGTAGCAAAAGCCGTGAGTGATGTCTACGAGAACGTCAGCAAATCATCTGAGGAGTCGAGAACCGAGATTCCTAAAACTACCCCCAAAACCCCCTTCAATTTCAAGCAGTTCAAGTCTCGTGGGCCAAAGGAATTCACTGGCGAGGAAGGCCCTACAGCGTTGTTCCAATGGTTTGATTCCATTGAGGTCACTCTACGACAGAGCGGTTGCCCAGACGATCTCCGCACTCTGAATGCTACCGGCGTCTTCCAGTCACGTGCACTAGACTGGTGGACGGCCGAGAGAAACAAACGAGGAAACGATGCAACTTACGGTCTGTCGTGGGACGAACTCAAGGAGGTCATGCTGGAAGAATTATGCCCTCCTCACGAACGCCAAAAGTTAGAAGATGAATTCTGGCACATAAAGCAGAAGGAAGGTGAAAATGCTGCTCTCACTGCTCGCTTCAAACAGCTCAGCATCATCTGCCCTGACCAAGTCAAGACTCCGGACATGGCGATCAAGAAGTATATCCGAGCCCCTGCCTGACTGTGTTGCAGATTTCGTGCAAGCGGCTAAGACTAAGATGATCGAAGAGACTTATCTACTGGCCGCTGAAATCAACGACAAGCGGGTCAAGGCTGGTGTTTGGGATAAAACTCCAAAGCACCTACATCAAGCTACCACCGCCGCACCAACTGCTGAAACCACCACCGCACCGAGCAACAAGAGGAAGAACAAGAGAAAGAACAGCTCCAACAACAAGAACTGTGCGATCACTGCTGCACCGATACAAGCTGTACCAGCCCAACAACGTCAAGTAGCGGCGCCTGTGGCAAGTGCACCACCTGCTAAGCGTGCATACACTGGGCCACACCTGCTTTGCCCTACTTGTACCTACCACCACCCGACTACCATCGCTTGCCGTTTTTGTGCTCATTGCAATATGTACGGCCATTTCACTACCAACTGCTGTGCTCGACAAGCTCCTGCTCATCAAGCTCTACTCACCGCCCCTCAGGGTCAACAAGCTCCTCCGGCACCCGCGGTCAACGCCAGAGCCTGCTTCGCATGTGGCGATCCTAACCATTTCGCCAACATATGCCCAAACAGGGTCGTGAAACAAGAGCCCCAGCAGCAGCAACACCAGCAGCAACAACAACAAGCAGCACGCGCACGAACTTTCAACATCAACGTGCGCCAAGCCCAACCCGACAACAACGTGGTCAATGGTACGTTCCTTGTGAATGGTATTTATGCTACGTGTTTATTTGATACTGGAGCCGATAATTGCTTTGTGTCGTTCGAATTCGAGAAGCTCCTTAGCCGTAAGCGCTCCCAACTCTCCTCGACGTTCGATGTTGAAGTCGCTACCGGAAGAACTGTCGCCGTTAATTCTGTTCTCCGTGATTGTACTCTTGAGCTCAACAATCACATCTTCCTAATCGACCTTATTCCAATGCAACTCGGAAGTTTTGATGTCATAGTAGGCATGGAATTTCTTTGCGAAAACCATGCTGAAGTTGTGTGCTTCGACAAGATGATTCGATTCTCGCTCGCGAATGGTGATTTATTGTGCGTCTACGGTGAAACTGCTTCGAAAGGTCTCAAGCTCATGTCATGTGTCCAAGCTAGCAAGTATCTCCGCAAGGAATACAAAGCTTTCTTGGCTAACATTGTAGTAGCGGAGAAGGAAAAGAAAGGAAAGACAGAGGTGAAAGACGTTCCTGTGGTTCTTGAATTTCCTATTGTGTTCCCTGATGACCTTCCCGGCTTACCACCAAGTCGTGATATCGACTTTCGTATCGACCTCATTCCTGGAGCCAACCCTATTGCCAAAGCTCCTTACTGACTCGCACCTTCCGAAATGCATGAACTCTCGAATCAACTCTAGGAATTACTTGAGAAAGGCTTCATTCGCCCGAGCACCTCTCCTTGGGGCGCGCCAGTCCTTTTTGTCAAAAAGAAGGATGGGTCGTTCAGGATGTGCATCGACTATCGGGAGTTGAATAAGTTAACTATCAAGAACCGCTATCCCCTACCCCGCATTGATGATTTGTTTGATCAGCTACAAGGTGCTACGTGTTTCTCGAAGATCGATTTACGCTCAAGCTATCACCAACTACGCATTCAAGAGGAGGATATACCTAAAACCGCGTTTCGCACTTGTTATGGCCATTACGAATTCGTTGTTATGCCCTTTGGTTTAACCAACGCACCCGCGGTTTTCATGGATCTGATGAATCGCGTATGTAAACCATATCTCGACCGTTTCGTCATCGTATTCATCGACGATGTCTTGATCTATTCCAAATCGAAAGCCGAACACGCGCAACATCTACGTTTGGTTCTCGAGTTACTCCAGGGGAACCAACTCTATGCCAAGTTCTCCAAGTGTGAATTCTGGTTGGAGGAGGTTCAGTTTCTGGGTCACATTGTCAATAGTCAGGGTATTCACGTCGATCCAGCGAAGATTGAGGCAGTCAAGAGTTGGATTGAGGCATTGATGATTTGTTTGATCAGCTACAAGGTGCTACGTGTTTCTCGAAGATCGATTTACGCTCAGGCTATCACCAACTACGCATTCAAGAGGAGGATATACCTAAAACCGCGTTTCGCACTCGTTATGGCCATTACGAATTCATTGTTATGCCCTTTTGGTTTAACCAACGCACCCGCGGTTTTCATGGATCTGATGAATCGCGTATGTAAACCATATCTTGACCGTTTCGTCATTGTATTCATCGACGATGTCTTGATCTATTCCAAATCGAAAGCCGAACACGCGCAACATCTACGTTTGGTTCTCGAGTTACTCCAGGGGAACCAACTCTATGCCAAGTTCTCCAAGTGTGAATTCTGGTTGGAGGAGGTTCAGTTTCTGGGTCACATTATCAATAGTCAGGGTATTCACGTCGATCCAGTGAAGATTGAGGCAGTCAAGAGTTGGATTACACCCAAGAACCCGTCAGAAGTCCGTTCTTTTCTTGGACTAGCGGGCTATTATCGACGATTTATCGAAGGATTCTCCAAGATCGCAGTACCTCTTACTTCTCTCACGCATAAAGACAAGCCTTTTGTTTGGGGATGTGAACAAGAGTCTGCCTTTCGAACCCTCAAGCACAAGCTTTGCAATGCTCCTGTTCTCACATTGCCCGACGGAAACGACGATTTCATTGTCTATTGTGATGCTTCCAACCTCGGTCTCGGTTGTGTTCTTATGCAGCGGGACAAGGTTATAGCTTATGCATCTCGTCAGCTCAAAATCCATGAGAAGAACTATACAACCCATGATCTCGAGCTAGGCGCAGTTGTTTTTGCGTTAAAGATTTGGCGACACTACCTGTATGGTACCAAGTGTACGATCTTCACCGATCATAGGAGCCTACAACATATCTTTAATCAGAAGGAACTTAATATGCGTCAACGCCGATGGGTAGAACTTCTCAACGATTACGACTGTGAGATTCGTTATCACCCAGGCAAAGAAAATGTTGTTGCCGACGCACTCAGCAGACGGAGCTATCTGCTTAGCACTCGTAACGTCCAAGCCCAATATGATCTCGAAACCCTCATCCGTGAAGCCCAGCACGCATGTTTTAATGAACGCACTCTGAAGAAGGAAAGAATCTACCACGATGGAGCCCAGCTTGTGAGTAAATCGAATTGGATATTCCACTCTCTGGACCGAATTTGGATCCCCAAACGGACCGATTTGCGACAGATTTTGATGGACGAAGCCCACAAATCCCGGTATTCTATTCATCCCGGTGTCGACAAAATGTACCAGGACCTTCGCTACAAGTACTGGTGGCCTGGCATGAAAAGGGATATTGCTCTTTACATTGGGAAGTGCCTGACTTGTGCAAGAGTCAAGGCTGAACATCAAAGACCCTCTGGCTTACTCGAACAACCGCCGATCTCTATGTGGAAGTGGGAGAGTATAGCTGTGGACTTCCTAACAAAACTTCCGCACACATCATCAGGTCACGACAGCATTTGGGTTGTTGTTCACCGTTTGACCAAATCAGCTCACTTTTTGCCAATACGAGAAGACTACAAGGTAGAACGATTAGCCCGAATCTACACCGACGAGATCATTTGTAATCATGGGACGCCTCGTGACATCATCTCTGACCGTGATACTCGGTTTACCTCGCGACTGTGGGAAACGTTTCAAACGGCACTCGGTACATCGCTTAATCTAAGTACCGCTTTCCACCCTCAAACCGACGGACAGACTGAAAGAACGATTCGTACTCTTGAAGACATGCTCCGTTCGTGTGTCATAGACTTCGGTGGTAATTGGGATAAATACCTGCCGTTAGTCGAATTCTCGTATGACAACAGTTATCATTCCAGCATTCAAATGGCACCATTTGAGGCTTTATACGGAAGAAAATGTCGATCGCCTATTGTGTGGCACGAGATCGGTCACTCGCAATTAACCAGTCCCGAGCTATTACAAGAAACGACTGACAAAGTCCTCCAAATTCGAGACAACTTGTTGAAAGCTCGAAGTAGACAGAAAAGTTACGCCGATAGACGACGCAAGCCCCTTGAATTTGACGTTGGCGACTACTTACTCCTAAAGGTATCACCTTGGAAGGGTGTGGTCAGATTCGGCAAGAAAGGGAAACTAGCCCCTCGATATGTTGGACCTTTCAAGATTCTGGAAAGGATCGGAAAAGTCGCCTACAGACTCGAACTACCGGAGGAACTTAGTAACGTCCACCCGACTTTCCATGTGTCAAACCTCCGAAAGTGCCTGGCTGAGCATGATCTAATTGTACACCTCGATGATCTGCAAGTAAACGAAACACTACACTTCGTGGAGAAGCCTGTCAAAATCATGGATCGCCAAACCAAGCAGCTCAGACGCTCGCACATTCCTATTGTGAAAGTCCGATGGGAAGGCAAACGAGGCGCAGAGTTCACTTGGGAACTCGAAAGCGACGTGAAGGCGAAGTACCCGCAGTTATTTGTTACGACTTCGGCCTAATTTCGGGACGAAATTCCCTAAACAAGGGGAGGCTGTAACACCCCGTGTTTTCGAAGTCAAGGTCAAAGTCAACGACCGATTTCGCACAACTTGACTCGTAGAGAATTCCTTTTATGTGTTTATTTTAGTTGTATTATGTGGAGTAAGTGTCAATAATTACAATAGTCGACGTGTGTTGTTCGCCATTCAATCGACTTACGACTGCGAACTATAGGAAGTAACAATGCGATAAAGTTAACTAAACGATAATCAAACTATGCTAATCTAATCGATATCGAACCGCAACTCGAATTACATATTTTGGTTATTGTTATACGTGTGTGTGTGCCTTATGTGTTACTTATGTATGTTTATTTATGTTGTGTTGTGGTAATCAATCGAAACGCAATCGCAATCGAAACTCGAAACGCAATCGAACGCAATCGAAATCGAACTATGATAATTAGTGGATAAGAGACAGCGCGAGATATGAGTGATTGGGATTAAAAGTAATTTGACTAGGAAAATCTATCGCATCGAATCTCTCGCAATCAAAATATCAAAAATCGTCGCGTCGAACACCCGAACAAAGTGCCATCCGGCCGGATTGCCCATCCGACCAGGCTGCCACTTGATCTGGTGCCAGGTTGTCATCCGACCGAGATGACATCCGACCGGATCAGCCACCCGGGCGAGATGCCATCCGACCGATCTACACTTTCCTCTTTGGGTAACTCTATAAATACCCATGTCACTTTTATCATTTCTACTTTTGGAAACTCTCTGACCGAACAGCACGCTCTCCTCACCTTTTCTTCGATTTCTCTCGAATCCGGTAAGATCTCATCCTAAATCTTGTACTTTCTTGATCTACACGCACTCCTACACATTTCTATCTTTTAAATCTTAACTTTTAACCGTGAAATCACTAGATTTGAGGTGTTATAGGATGACGTCATCATGTGTTCTTGAAGAACTTCATGTTTTGGCCTCAATCCACCAAGAACAACTTAGATCTAATCGATTTCCACACGAATACACAAGGATCATGCATAGATCTAAACATAATCATAGTGAAAAAGGATTGAAGGATGGTTTCTAACTTTCTTTCAACTCTTTTACACTCAAATGCACTTAAAACCGATAGAATCGAACCTTGTTCTAGTCTTCTACTTATTCTTAGTGTTGTGCTTGCTCAAGATCTGGATTCTACTCACGAGACCACCGATTTCGGGTTAACCAAGAACAACCGCCTTGAACCGGTTAACTGGTCAAACTAGGGTGATTGCTGTTTGATCGGGTCACTTGGGTCAAAAGGGGGTTCTGTTGGTTAGCACGTTGTCAAAGCGTCTCGATAAAACGACAACAATCAAAACGGCCAAGGGAAAGACGAACGGAACGACCAGCACGGAGTGCTATCCGACCGGACTACTGTCCGATCGGATAAGCCATCCGATCGACTAGGTCATCCGAGCGGCTTACACCATGGGTCCCACACTTAAACAGCTTCATTTGAGGTTTGAGTATTGAACGAACTACTAATCCGACCAGACTATTAATCCGACCGGATTACTCTTCGGATCATGAGATACTTGGACTTCAACACTCGAACAATTTTCAACATGTTCAATGCACTAAGGATGCCACCTGATCGGACAAACTGCCCGACCGAGTGACCGCCCTGCTGTGAACTTGTTCTCACTGAAGTGTCAACCTATCAGATTGTCGTCCGATCGGGCGGACCGTCCGGTCGACCGACTTGAAGGGTAGAGATACTTCAATGTTTTTAAAATGCTACAACAAAAACTTCAAAGGACAAGTCATCGTACACAAACACATCCTTCTCAAAGGAAGGAACAATCCACTCGAATAGTCATCCGACCGGACAACCTGTCCGACCGGATGACCATCCGAACGGATTGCCATCCACACGACTGGACCACCCTGTCGGATTACCCATCCGACCGAGATGCTGTCCGAGCCACTTACACTTTGCATCGTTTTAAGCGTCACTTATCGTTATGCTATCAATCTGTTCAGGCTAACCTTACTCTCTAGCGCTCCCTTCAATCCATCCATCGCTGTGAGTATACTCGATCCCTTTTTGCTTTACACACTTTTGGGTGTTACATACGTTACGAATATTCAAATCACAATAAACACACTACTCAATACTATTTGAACACTAACCGTTAATGCATGTTATATGTGGCTTACGAATGCTTGTTTGTTATGTTTACACATGGAATGTTGTCTACCTGCCTTAGCAACGATAGTACTATAGTTTGGACTCAGCACCTGTTCGCAGGGGTTATTAAGGACAATTACTTGCATGGATTACGGTGGTAATCATGTATTGCGAACTGCCTCAGGCAGTCAACTCGCAGTCATTGGTATCGATGGATCTATGTCGATAACTAACATGCTTCATTTCACTATGTGTACGTGCTGGTTATGCGTAAACAAATTTCGAACTCTATATGCTATTATCAAACTTGTATGCTCACCTTTACATTATATGTATTGACTTAATTTTAACGTATGTGACAGGTGCTTAGGATGCACATCTGGTAGGAAATCGAAGCTAGAATAAGGCTCTAGAGGCCAACAAATAGTTGTCTGTACAAACTTAATCAAGGGTCTCTAGAAGCAGGCCCGGCCCAAGTGTAAGCCAAATGAGGCAAAAGCTTTGGGCCACCACTTTTCAAGGGCCTCTTCCTATTGTGTTGTTAGTTGAACGGTGGCCTAACAAAAAAAACCCTAGTTTCAGAAACAATATTTTTTTTTAATTTTCGATAATGATTGATCTGCAATTCTACATCATTGACTTGGATCAAGTGAACACTTGCTAACTTACGAGATCAAGGTTCTGAATTTATGATCCTGATGATGCTCTGAACCTGCTGATAAATCTGACTTCTGAATCACTGGATATGTAAGTAAGCTTGTTTTTTTTTTTGGGCAATTGTGTGTACTTGTTTCTGATATGAATTGTCTTAAACTGTGAATTGCATATAGTTTAATTTACTCTTTTAAGCTATTGAATCAAATTGTGAAAGTAATAGACACTTTAATTATTGGTTTGCTTATTTATGAGACTAATAGAAGATTATCATAACTAGGTTAGATTATTAGTTTGGTAAGCAACTGTGAACAAATTATTTAAAGTTGATTGTTTTAACCTCAAATAGTTGGATTATCATAATCAGTTTGCTCCTATCCTATCCAAACACTCATACCTGATTATCCGTTGTGCTAAACTAGCAGGGGAAGGGTTTAGGAAAACATGAATCATATTTCGCAATCTTTTTTGTTTTACGATTCGTTCTAAATTTTGCAAGTTAACACGTGCTTGTATGGGTCAACGTTTTTTACATTTCGTTCTAATTTTTGCGAGTTAACACGTGCTTGTATGGGTCAACGTTTTTTACATTTCGTTGTAATTTTTGCGAGTTAACACGACACAACGTGCGTGTGTGGGTTGACGTTTTTACATCGCCTATTTTTTCCCATTGACAGGATTGTCGCAACGCGGGTCCTTAATCAACTTAGTTATTAAGAAAAAAAGGGCCCCAATTCTTGACTTCGCTTTAGGCCTCTAAAAGGGTTGAGCCGGCCCTGTCTAGAAGCAGATAAACAATTGCTCTATTTGAAAATCTGAGTTGTCGGAATAGAACTATTTGCCTAGATTTTTGTCTGTAATAATTTGTTTACCTTTTGAGACATGGTATGGGACATGTTACTTTAAATTGATTGGTAATGATAATTGTTATGGAAACTTCTGGACAATCTGTTTCGCTCAGTGCCATGCCCCGATGTTTCCGCCATCGGTTGGGGTGTGACATCATGGCTCCAAGCCGTCCCCATGCTTCATAGGATACATGACCATGGTGTCACGTATCAAGCTAACACAATAATCTCTGATATTATTAAAAAGATGTAACACAAACAAAAAATAGCTACTTTTTAGAGTTTAAAGCATTAGCAACACTTTATGTACTATTTTTAATAATTGAACTTAACTATGTACTATTTTTAATAATTGAACTTAACCTTTTAAAATAATGTATTAACTTTTTCAAATTTAAATCCAAAAGTCATATCAGCTATATTGCATTATTAAGCAAAGGTTGGAGATGAATGTAAACATATTTATATTTTTCTTGGTATATAATTTGTTTATTATAAAGCTTTAAACAAAAAGTTTAATAGTAGAGAACAGTAAACATGTCTTAAGTGACATAATTACATTATTTTAAAAACTAAAGGTCTCACGATTGAAGCCATAAAACTGGATTGAGCTTAACGGGAGCAACAGAACTAGGTGAACCAACTATGGTGGAAAGATCTTCGGCATCATCAAACATATAAGTCTTGAGAAAGGCAACAAAAATGCCTCCGCAAGCTCTTCTCATATCCGCATATGAACCCTTCCCGGTCTTGCTTACAAACATACCCGACAACCAAGCCAACCAATCATCAACCATGTCCATGTGACCATAGTCCTTGGCTACAAAATAACACACAGGGGGTTTGCACTCACTAAAGAAAAAAGGATGGTTACATCCCCAAGGGGCTGCAGGTGGGAAAAACCCGCGAAACACATCATCACCCAAGCCTGTCCCAATTAAGGCTATAGGCAAGGATATGTTGAAATTTTTGGGTATATAGTTTAAGATTTTGGGTTCGATCCTGTTGGCTGTATTTGGTCCCTCCACAGGATCTAAACCAATAAGAGCCTTGAATTTAAGGCTTGTATTAGCGTGGCCTAACGCTAATGCAAATGCTGCTTTTCCTCCTTTGCTATGGCCGGCTAGTGCTACATTTTCAAGATCTGGTGATACATCACTTGGGAGTTCACGTTGGAGGTTTTCGCCTTGGTTTTTGTTTATCCAGTTGGATGTTACAGCCGCATCGTCCACGCCACCAACAGCAGAGGCTACAAATAGACCCTTTAATAGCCCAAACTATAATAAACAAGATAATAATAAAATTATTTATGAGTACGAATTTTTACACCATAATTCCTGTAATATGATGGTTTATATGTTATATGGCTCAAATTCATCACAATTAAACATATATAGAGAAAAAAATTACCAAAGTTTGACCGGGAGCAACGATAATGTAACCATGAGAGGCGATAAACTCAAAGAGGCTGCTATATGAAGTATTAGGGATCGAAAAGCCATGAAGAAAGAGTATAACGGGATAAGTCCCTTTTTCGGTAGGGTAAACAATGTACAAAGGTGGGTTTGGTGTATCAGAACTCGAAGATTTCGGTACACTTTTCTTTTCCACTGTGTAGCTTCCATTTTCAAAACAAGTAGTCGATGATGTGGGTGCTGATAAAGATTCATTAGACAACATTATTTTTGGAATTTTGGAAGAACAAATTGATTCAAATGCATGGAAAAATAATGAATCTATCACCATATTTATAGGCCAATAATTATTAAGGACACGTAAAAGGGTTGTCTTCTGCCTATGTTTTGTTTCACCAAGGCTAGGCTAATGGTATGGATAACATAATTTCTATACGATAAACTAGTGTATTTATTGTATATAATTATTATCTATTATCTCTCTCTCTCTCTCTATATATATATATATAGGGGTTGGTTAACGTACAATTTGTCTTAACGTATGATGCGTACAACGTACGAGATGCCGTTACAACATGCGGATTTTTTTTTACAACATGATGTTTTTTTACAACATGCGGATTTTTTTTCAACATGTTTTTTTTCCAACAAGCGGACTTTGGTATTTTACAACATGCGGGGTTTTCGTTATGGGGGTTATAACGTACGGAATTCACATATCGTACGCTCGTATGATAAGGCACATTGTACGTTACACACTATATATATATATAGGATAAGGATCATGTGAGAAGTAGTAGGCTATTTGAGAAAATTGAGAAGCATTCTGAACCACACATTTTCCCTAAGCAAAAAAAAAAAATGCAAAAAAAAAGGTAAAATTTTTTTTTTTTTTTTTTGAAAAATCGCAGCTTTTTCTTTAAGGATTTAATTTTTTATTTTTTATTTTTTTTTTGGGATTTATACACATGTGTATATTGTTAATCTTTTAACTAACATATATGTATATTGTCAATTATACATATATGTATATACATGTTTAAAATTGAAAAATAAGTGTTATTTAGGGTTTAGCATTCGGGTTTAGGGTTTAGCATTAGGGTTTAGCTTTTGGGTTTAGCATTAGGGTTTAGCTTTAACTTTTGGGTTTAGCTTTATCTTTAGGGTTTGCATTAGGGTTTAGCATTAAGGGTTTAGCTTTAGGGTTTAGTTTTAGCTTTAGGGTTTAGCATTAGGGTTTACCTTTAGGGTTTAGAATTAGGGTTTAGAATTAGGGTTTAGCTTTAGGGTTTAGGGTTTAGCATTAAGGTTTAGCTTTAGTATTTATGGTATAAGGTTTAGGATTTATAACACATATTTTTTCAATTTTAAACATGTATATACATATATGTATAATTGACAATATACATATATGTATAGTTAAAAGATTAACAATATACACATGTGTATAAATCAAAAAAAAAATTAAAAAAAAATAAATAATAATAAAATATTTAATCCTTAAAAAAAAAGCTGCGATTTTTCAAAAAAAAAAAAAAAAAAATTTGCATTTTTTTCACAATTTTTTGCATTTTTTTGCTTATGGAAAATGTGTGGTCCAGATTGCTTCTCAAGTTTCTCAAATAGGGTGGACTTCTCTTAGGATCCTGTAAAAAGTGCTCAAAGTGTGAGAAGTGTATTATAACACTATATATAATACTATATAACACCATATAAACACCGTATAACAATATGTAAGACCATATAATACCATATAACACTATGTAACACTATATATCATTATATAACAAATATAACACTATAGGTTGTCTGATAGCATGTCTATGATAGATGTATAGTGTTATATTTGTTATTTAATGTTATATAGTGTTACATAGTGTTATATGGTATTATATGGTGTTACATATTGTTATACGGTGTTTATATGGTGTTATATAGTATTATATATAGTGTTATAATACACTTCTCACACTTTGAGCACTTTAGGCCCTTTTTACACTATCCTTACCCTATATATATATATTGGATTGGGTTCAAAAGTGAACACTAGTGTATTTGGGAACTAAGCGAACTAATCCTGGCCATACACGTCTGTAAATCAATGGTCAGGATTTGATGATGAAATACACTAGTATATTTTACAACTTGATGATGAAATCCTAGCCATACACGTGTGTAAATCAATGAACAAGATTTGTTCACTCAGTCCGCAAATACACTGGTGTTCATTTTAGAACCCCACCATATATATATATATATATATATATATATATATATATATATATATATATATATATATATATATATATATATATTAATTTATTCGACATTCAAATTAAGATAAAATTTAATGTTAATTAATATATTTTCGACATTCAAATTAGGATAAGATTTAATATTAATTTATTATTTAATTAATTATTAATTAATATAAAATAAGTAGGATAGGAATAAGGAAAAATGAAAAAGTAGATGTCTCAAATGATACATATCAAACATTGATTTTTTTATTGTATAATATAAAAGATTTAGTTTTTTAAAGGGATATTAGATTTTAATAATCCTAAGTTTCAACAGTTGGCCAATAATACTCTTAACTTTAAAATTTCCCTCCAATAATCCCAACTTGTAAAAGTTTGGCCGGCATTGATCCTTTTCTAACATAGGTGCACTTAAATCAATTAAGGAGTCTCTAGGTGTAATTGAATCTATTGAGGAGACCAAAGTCTTGTATGTTTGAAAAGGATCAATGGCGGCCAAACTTTTATAAGTTGGGATTATTGAAGGAAATTTTTAAAGTTGAAATTATTATCGGTCAACAGGTGAAACTTAGGATTATTAAAATCCAATAACCCTTTTTAAAAAAAGTAAATTTCTGTTTTCGTCCCTGAGGTTTGTCAATTTTAACTAGTTTAGTCCAAAAATCCAATTTATAACAAATCCAGCCCTGAAGTTTGCATTTTTTAACGTTTTTCATCCCTAAGGTTTGCATTTCTTAACGCTTTTCATCCCTAAGAATTAAATGAAAAAGCACCCTTAGGGATGAAAAACGTTAAGAAATGCAAACTTCAGGGCTGGATTTGTTACAAATTAGATTTTTGGACTAAACTAGTTAAAATTGACAAACCTCAGAGACGAAAACAGAAATTTACTCTTTTTAAAATATTTCAGAAATAGGGATATAAATAACAAGTTATATTACTTTATAGACTTAGAAATTTACTACATAAAATTAAATATCTTTATTACATCAAAAGTTTTGCATATATTTAATAAGCGTGAGAAAATGTATTTCCATGTTTGCAATTTAATAACGCATTATATTAGACTATAAATAAAAACTTATATTATATATGGAATATTTGTTTATAAAAAAACTATATTAAATAGCATGTGACTTTATGAAATGAGGGTAAAGAGTAGCCGATTTTAGAAAAATGGGAAGCCAAATAGTAAAAAGAGGGGCAGGGAGTAGGGGTGTTCAAAAAAATCCGAATCCGAAACCGAATCCGAAATATCCGAAAACCCGTATCCGAAATATCTGAATTTTCGGATATCCGAAAATCGGATAATCCGAAAATTCGGATTCGAATTCGGATAGTGATTTTGAGAATTTTCGGATAATCGGATTATCCGAAAATATCCGAAAAAATATCCGAAATATCCGAAAAATATCCGAAATTTATATTCGGATATCCGAAACTATCCGAAAAATCTGGTTCCAAATATTAAAAAATAATAAAAAAATAAAAATTAAATAAAAAATTGGATATTCGGATATCCGATTAGATATCCGAACCCGAATCCGAAAATCGGATATCCGAAATTTCGGATTCGGGTTCGGATGTCAATATTTCACTATCCGAAATTTCGGATATCCGATTTTCGGATATCCGAAAACTGGATTATCCGATCTTGAACACCCCTAGCAGGGAGTACGGCATGCTAAAGGGTCCACTAAAACACAAAAACATTTTTTTAGCACGTTATTAACCATATGGGTTCAAGCCATTAGCCAATGTAAATAATTGTTGTCCTTTTTATAAGAGGATTCGTTATCCGTATATTATATAACACTAGTTTAGAATCTCGTGTATTACATGTGTTGATTTTTTTTATATAATAAGTAATTAAATAGTTACATCGGCTTGAATAAATATAATGCAATCAGTTAATACACACAATCGTCAAAATACATTTTTAGAAAAATATGAACTTTGATGTACGATTTACATATTATAACATTTAAGTTTATTTTTGATTTATTATTAGGTTATTATTATGTTGTAAAATTGTGTATCACACAAGTTATAACATTTTACTTTGTTTTTTATTTATTAAAAGGTTAGAAACTTATGTGTTACACGTGGTTGGATCAATAAAGTATTAAATAGTTATTATTAATAAGCGGAAAAAACAAAGGAAATATTAAATAAGTAAGAGATAAGCAAAAAAATATTATGAAGATAAAAACAAAAATCTATACTATATAATAAAAGAAACCAATAAAATGACACTTATTATTCTATATCATCTACTATTACGTAATTATAGATAATTATTATTTAATTTAAATTATTAAATTTAATATATGTTTCAAACATTTAATAAATTATCCATTTCATAAATTATCTTATTATTCATTATTATATATATCAAATGACAACACTACTTTGTTGTGGTCTTGTCAATTTTTTTTCTTTTTTCTTTCTTTCTTTTTCTTTATGGTTTTTTTTTTCTTTTTACTTTTACCTTTTAATTTTCAGCATTGACTTTTACAACCCTTTAACTTTCTAAATACTTTTTAATCGAGTTTTACGTCTTTATTTTTATTTACGTGTCGATATAAACTTAAGTTGATTTACATTTCGACATGATTTTTTTTTGTATTTATTTACGATTTTGCCTCCAGTATAAAATTCGTTTTAATATTTTTTAGAAGACTATGGTAGTGTTTTGCTTTAATTGGTTGGCTCGATTTAATTTTTATTCGTCATGCCAAGTGGTAGTTTTTCCATCGTTTTAGTTTTTTTAGCAAAAGTATGGTAGTATTTTGTTTTACTTTGTATACTCAATGTAATTTCTTTTGAGATCGTGTTTTAAGTAGTATGTACAAGTAACTAAAACACAGACGTACATGCTATGAGAAAGAAATATTCGGCTTAATGCCCCGCAACGCGGGCGGGCAAAACCTAGTTTATATTAATTACTAGGTTATTATTCTAGACCATCTATTCTTACTTAATTGTAGATAAGTATTATTTAATTTAAATTATTAAATTTAATATTTGTTTCAAACATTTAAGAAATTACGGATAAAGTTCCATAAATTATCTTATTATTTATTTATATTAATTACTAGGTTAGAAATTCTATCTTAATAATTGAAACAAATATCGAGCATTTTCATAACGAGGGTGGAGGGAACGATTTTCTTGCTTCACAAATAATTTATTTATTTAATATATTTAAAATTCAAGAAGAATAATAACTACATTTATCATACTAATAATATTTTCTATCCAAAAACAACCATCCTTTTAAGATGCAACTCAAGTCCATATATTTAAATTTTAAAGTTATATAACTTAATAATTACCGATAATTTATACTTATCTAATTAATTTAAATATTATTTTGTAGCTATAAGTTTATCTAATTGGCTAATTGCTATCTGCCTAATCTAAACATTTCAATAATATTTTTAGAACTAATAAATTAAGACCAGTGTTCTTTAAATAAAACTTGGGTTCACGTCGTGAGAAAGTAGATGATACAGTTTGTCTTCTAATCGATGATTCAAATGCTTTCATATTTATAAACTTGACGAACATCACAAGTTTTGATCATACATAAAACAAAATTTTGTTCGGATATCAGAAAAGTGTCTTAAAATATCGTTTTATAATTGTTAAATCTTCGTTATTAACTATTTGATATTTTATTTACTTAACCCGTGTAATACACAGGGTTGTAATCTAGTAATATTCATATACCAATAATATTAGTTAGATGTAATTTAATATTGTCACACCCCAACTGGTGGCGGAATCATCGGGGCGCGGCACTAGGCGAATCAGATTGCTCAAGAGAATCCATAACAACTAAATTGCGACAGTATTTAATGCGTTCATTATCCCATACAAATAAACAAGTACAATCACATAAGCTGTCACGAATTTTCATGTTCTCTCAAACAATACAAATCCGACAACCTAGATTTTAAGTGTGTTTCTAGACTTCCTAGCTTGATTTGATGTAGACTGCGACTAAACCTGCAACATAAGTTAAAACAACGTCAATACAAAAGTATTGGCGAGTATACAAGTTTTGATAGAGTAGCGTAAATAGATAACAAGTGCTGCGAATTACCAAATACATAAACGAGATACCTCAACATACATGCATTTAAGACCGATACTACCAGCTAAGTCACTCGAGCTGCGATTGCGATTGCTATTCATCCTAACTAGACCCCGTCGGGTGCTATAGTACTATACTAGTTAAGGCGGGACCTCGCGAGTATAAGTCCTAACATATATGTAACTAGCATCACGTGTAAATATGCATAACAGTTATTCGCAAGTGATAAACAGTTTGATTGAATAATTCATTTTGATGAATTTGATTTAATAGGAACGTATGTTACACCCAAAATGCGATAAAAAGGGGTTCGAGTATACTCACAGTTGGTGCTCAGCAAGTAAACACAACTTGGTTGGATTGAAGGGAGCGCGTCTGAGAATAGCCTGATTACAGATTGATAGCGTAAGCATCGAACAGTGCGTTGAACGGTGGCGAGTGAACCAAGTGTTAAATGGTAATCCGATCGGATGGCCAGTCGATCGGGTGGCAATCCGTTCGGATGGCCATTCGATTGGATTGTCACCTCGTTTGGTGAAGATGTGTTTGTGTATGACGGTTTGACTTTTGAAGTTTTCGTTGTAGCATTTTGAAAACAGAGAAGTATCTCTACCTTTCAGGTCGGTCGATCGAACGACCGGTCGATCGGGTGGTAACTCGATCGGGTGGCTGTTCGATCGGACGGTGATCCGATTGGCAAGACACTTTGGTTGCTGATAAGTTCACAGCAGACTGGTCGCTCGATCGGGTGGAAATCCGATCGGGTGACAATCCGTTGGAACTGATGTGTGATGAGGATTTGTAAAACGTTTAAGTGTTGAGGATCCAAAAGTCAGCCGATCGGATGGTCGTTCGATCGGACGGCAATCCGATCGGACGGCAATCCGTTCGTTGTTCAGATCCTTGAATGTTTGAAAATTTGTTTAAGTCTTGACCCCAAGTGCAACCCGACCGGATTGCAGGTCGATCGGGTGGCAGTCCGATCGGACGGTAACCCGTCCCGCAATCTTATCGTTTTACATCTTGGCTATTTTGTTAAGTTTTTACGATTTGATCGAGACGGTATGACTACGAGCTAAACAATGGAAGCTCCACCGAGTCCAAGTCATCGGATCGGATGGGAATCACCTCGTCCGATCAGTTAACTGTTCTCGACGGTTGTTCGTGTTCAACACAATAAGCCGGTCATCTCGTTGATAGGAATCAGTTCTCAAACTGACACATCACTAACGAATGAGTAGAAGTTCTGAATGAGCCCTGGTTCTATCGGTTTTTGAGTAAAAAAGTTAAGAAAGTTTGAAGAAAACCTTGAAAAACTTAGATTCGGCTTAGATCTAGGTGAGATTTGTGTTTATACACCGTGGAATCTATCAGATTTGGACTGTTCTTGATGAGATGAGGTCACACTTCATTGTTCCTAAGAACTCCATGATGACATCACCTTGGAACGACTCAAATCCGAGGATTTAACGGTGAAAAGGTGAGATTTGATGGTGAAAAAGATGAAGGAGTGCGTGTTGATCGTAGAAGTACAAGATTTAGGGTGGAAACTTACAAGTATCGCGAGAAATCGGGCGAAAATGGCGAGAGAGCATCTGGTCGAGAGAGAGCAGTCACATCAACTGTTGTTGATGTGACAAGTGGGGTATTTATAGACAAAGGAGGAGAAAGGCGGTGCAGTGCATCGGATCGGATGGCTGTCCGATCGGATGGCCATTCGATCGAAGTGCCATTCGATCAAACGCCTCCGGCGAGCTGAGTTTTGGCGTTCCGTTTCGATTGTTAAGCGTTGCGATAGTTTGGTTACACATTTTCATATATTTATTATAATTAGCCACGTTGGGTCGTATATACATATCCATATTTCAAAGTTGCGATACCATAACCGGGTTTCGTTTCAAATATGCGGTACTTTGCGACGCTTCACGGTCATCGAGGAAGGTAGAATAGGTCCTCACTCAACATCATCGTGAACGTTAATGTGTGTGATGCGATGTGCGTTTTGAGTAATGAGTTGCATTGCGACACATCACGGCTATCAAGGATGGTAGAATTGGTCCTCACTCGACATCTTCGTGGTTGTCAGCAAGTACAATGTGATGCGATAGTGATAAAGTACGCGAAATTATGCGAAAATACTGCAATATAGCGATATATGCGATATAGGTACATTATGATCCGAATCTCTGGTGCTAGGCGTAACGAGTATTACGAGTAGTAACAACGCACGAACGTGCGGTTTGTTACAGTCTCCCCTGCTTTTAGGAAATTTCGTCTCGAAATTAATCCACAAGAAGGGTCGCGAGAGTTGATGCGATTGAGAGTATCGATTAAAGGCGTCAAAATAAACGAGCGATTAATTGAAATTCGACAAGCGAGAGCGGGAGATCGATTGAGGATTGATGAGAGAGAGCGTTGCAAGGTCTCGGCGATGGCGGTGAGTGAGACGATTCTTATAACAAAAGATGGCAACACACGAAAAGCGATCCAAAGAGTTTTGGTATACTCGAAAAGTTGTTGAATTCGAAAAAAAAATCTTCCCACAGTGCGGTGTGAAACTGTTTCGATGTTTGCACCAGCGCTACGAGAGGAGTTTTATTAGGTTACTAAAAGATTAAAACTCGTCTTACGAAATTTTCTCGTCACGTGGCATTAACTTGAGTCGATTGTCACACCAACGTTACAAGAAAATCTAGTTTTATACAATGATTTTGATCAGTTTTTAGAAAAAGTTTTGTAAGAAAAACTCAGTTTAAAATTTGTGTAGACAAAGCCTTTTAATAATGCCAAAAATTTAAATTTAAGGTCGGCCCCGCATGGCACTTTTCCACGAAAGTTCGACAATATGGTTAAAACACTTATGTATAGGAAGTACCAGCGGCGTATCCACCATGTTTTAGCCATATGGCTTCCGTCTCGTGAGGCAGTGTCATACGTGCCGACATAGTCCAGACAGATTTGCGATGACTCGATCCAAACGAGGAGGGGTTGGATCAAGTCTCGAGAGGCGAACCGAGTGATGAAGGCGTTTTCAAATTCAGTTTAGTGACACGAGCGAGTGCGATAGGCGGTAAGCGGGATGCGAAAGTTCGATAGCACAACACCAACATAGTAAGCGAAGACGGCGGCGTTAAGCGTAAAGCGTAAAGCGATGAGCGACGAGCGATAGCGACAATCGTCGAGCGATAGGCGACGATCGATGCGTTGCAAGCGATGGGAATATGCGCGATTGATGCGGTTTGATTGGATTGATTAACACCACAAAATTTAACTAACATTAGACCCCTCATGGCCTTTTTCCACGAAAGTTTGCTGATATGGCTAAAACACTTATATATAGGAAGTACCAGCGGCGTATCCACCATGCTTTAACCCTATCAGTTTCGTTTCGTGAAGCGAGGTCATGTGTGCTAGCATATCACAGATAACACAAATAATGGTAAGCGATAGCGATGGCGATTAAGCGATACACGATGAGTGATGGAGCAATACACAAGTGATGGGGCGATACCCACGATACACATAATAAGCGATTGAGATTGCGAAATACCCATAATAAGCGATAGTGATTGCGAGGTAGATTCTAGTGATAATGCGGTTGCGAGCGTGTTGACTTACGAAAAGTCTAGCGATTACACGCTTTGAGTTGCGATTGAGATTGTTACGCCTTGCGATGTAGTGTAGTGTGTCGAAAATAACCACAATAGTATAATAGGTCTACGTTCCAACTCCACATGGCACTTTCTTCACAAAACTTCGGTTAGCATGGCGAAGCACCGTCATGTTTCAACCATTCGCCTTCGTTCCGTGAATAGATGTCACACTTCGTCAGACATGGTCAAGATGCTTATATATAGGAAGTACCAGTGGCGTATCCACCACGCTTAACCATGCCCTGAACGTTGAGGCATCATTGAAACTCACTACGATCTTCGTGCACTAGCCAAAATAATCCCGTGTGCACCCGTGATTAATTTGATTCTTGCATGTTTATCGTACCTTATCTCAAGAACGTATAGTAGGGGTAAAATACATTATATAGTACGTAGTGCTAGCATTAGATTTGTATGCGAGTATAAGAGAAAAATAGAATCCACATTCGTCGAGAGATAGAATAATTTCCACACATAAAAGAAATTGACGGCGATAAGTCGTATCATTACAACAACATTAGAAGGAAAATAACGTTGTTGTGGAGTACTTCTGCGGGGACTGCGGTTATTGCTGAAATTCCTCAAGGTTGCGGTCCTGTGCGACAGTGCTGCGTAAGATGACCATACCAGTTACAATTTGCGCAATAGCGACAGTTAGCTTCTGGCGGGTGATGATACGTACACGTGAAACACAGGGGATGAGCTCCGTTGTAGGCGTGCTTCAAGTGAACTGGAGCTGCTTGGAGAGGTTCTGGTTGCGATAGTCCAGTTGTTGAAGAGTCTGAGCTCATGGTCTTTCGTTTACGGCTGGGCTGAGTTTCCTGAGATGATGCAGTGTCGTTGGCGGATTCACCTGATGATTCGCTGGAGATGTCATCGCAGGAATCTTCAAAAGAATCGTCGGTAGAATCCTTGGAAGAATCGCCGGATGAATCGGTGACGATTGCTTGATGAGCTTGTTTGACAGGATTCTTGGAGAAGAATCCGTCCAAGACTCGTTTGTCGTTGATTTCTGCGGCCAAGCGGTAGGTTTCTTCGATGGTAGCAGGTCTTGCAGCTTCGACAAAATCACCCACACACTCAGGCAAGCCACGAATGTACTTCGTGATGGCTTTCCCTGAAGTGTTGACTTGACTTGGGCAAATTATGCTAAGCTGTTTGAACTTTGCGGTGTAGCCAACATTGTTACCTTCGACTTGTTTGATTTCCCAAAATTCGTCTTCTAGCTTCTGGATTTCGTGGGGAGGGCAGTACTCTTTCTTCATGAGCTCTTTCAGCTCATCCCAAGAGAGAGCGTAAGCTGCGGAGATCCCACGTTTGTTGCGTTCGGCTGTCCACCAGTCAAGTGCTCGCGATTGAAATACTCCGGTAGCGCAAGTAGTACGAAAACCATCGGGACACCCACTCTGACGAAGGGTGACTTCGATAGAATCGAACCACTGGAGTAGCTGGGACACACCTCCTTCACCTGTGAACTCCATCGGGTCACAGGCTTTGAAATGTTTGTAGAGGAAAGCAGATTGCGGCGCTTCCGTCTTAGAGTCTTCCGGGGTTCGAAAGTTGCTGAGAGAGTGCACTTGAGCGACAATTTGAGGAATGACCTTGGCCACAAGCGAGGCAATCCTCTTTTCGGTGCTTCGTTTGGCTCTTCTCCTAGCTGTTTGTCTCGAGGTAGAGTCGTTGGAAGGCATCTAGACAGAGAGAGATTTGGAGTGAGATTCGATCATAATGATTTTGAGTTTTTGCGATGCGATTGAGCGCGACCAAAACTTGATGCGGTAGCATAATAGTAATGCGAAGTCACATAGGAGCCACATAGGAGACACAAGATTCCTAAGTTCCCACACAACTGATTTGCTTATATATAATTAGTTGTAGCTTATACTTGTACACATACATGTCGGTATAGAATGCGCGAGGACGCGTTGAAGAGAGAAAGCGAGGGCGATTAATTAGACATTAGCTTTGTTGCGACCATTCGGTTTTCGTTTTAGATTGTGATGGCTGTGCGAGTTGTGCGTTTTGTAAAACAAGGAGCGAAAATTGGTAAATCGAGAAATCGATAAGGCGTAAAAATAAACACATAAAGCGTAATTAAGGCGTAAAACCGGCGAGTGGTAGGCTTAGTAAAATAATCGGAGTGCCTCGGATGTTTAGGCGTCGACTACTCAAGGTAACCCAACAAGTTCGTGCATGCGCGTTGACCTAGAGGACTTATGCTTCCACTGGGATGCAGCTCATGGCATTCGTCCTCCTATTCATCGCGTGGCTCGAGTTATTGTTATGGTCGAGTCCTTGGTGAGAGCTTTTCGAAAACCATTTTAGAGAGTGGAACGGTTTATTAAGATACGGGTTTCACCCCTGACTTAACTACTTCGTTCCTAACTGTGGTTATGCTCTTCGAATAAATTCGTGAGTTCCACTAGATTTCGAAATGGAGACTTTCGCCGAGATGTGGATGTCACTCCTAGCTCAACGGAAAGTTCTCGTGATTAGAAAAATGCGCTGAGTTCACTCGCCACCGTTCAACGCACTGTTCGACGCTTACGCTATCAATCTGTAATAAGGCTATTCTCAGACGCGCTCCCTTCAATCCAACCAAGTTGTGTTTACTTGCTGAGCACCAACTGTGAGTATACTCTAGCCCCTTTTTATCGCATTTTGGGTGTAACATACATTCCTATTAAATCAAATTCATCAAAACGAATTATTCAATCAAACTGTTTATCACTTGCGAATAACTGTTATGCATATTTACACGTGATGCTAGTTACATATATGTTAGGACTTATACTCGCGAGGTCCCGCCTTAACTAGTATAGTACTATAGCACCCGACGGGGTCTAGTTAGGATGAATAGCAATCGCAGCTCGAGTGACTTAGCTGGTAGTATCGGTCTTAAATGCATGTATGTTGAGGTATCTCGTTTATGTATTTGGTAATTCGCAGCACTTGTTATCTATTTACGCTACTCTATCAAAACTTGTATACTCGCCAATACTTTTGTATTGACGTTGTTTTAACGTATGTTGCAGGTTTAGTCGCAGTCTACATCAAATCAAGCTAGGAAGTCTAGAAACACACCTAAAATCTAGGTTGTCGGATTTGTATTGTTTGAGAGAACATGAAAATTCGTGACAACTTATGTGATTGTACTTGTTTATTAGTATGTGATAATGAACGCATTAAATACTGTCGCAATTTAGTTGTTATGGATTCTCTTGAGCAATCTGATTCGCCTAGTGCCGCGCCCCGGTGATTCCGCCATCGGTTGGGGTGTGACAAATATATCTTAACCTAATGTATTTAAAAATTCCTAACTTAAAAAAAAACTGTAAGAGTTCGGTCAGCTTGGAAACATATAAATAAATACTTCAACATATTATAATCGTTTAGATAAATATTAAAAAAAAGACATGTATCTCAAAGTATTATCTTTCTAGTTTATGATTAAACTAGGTTATAACCCCGTGTATTACACGGGTTGAATAAATAAATTTTATATAATAAATACTAAAACAATATATCTTTAAAAACTTTTTTTATTGCACGAGTTGAATAAATATAATTTCATATATTAAATAATAAAATGTTATATCTATAAGAACGATATGTATTGTACGAGTTGAATAAATGAAATTTTATATACCAAATAATAATAACGTTATATCTTTAAAACAACGTGTATTACACGGGTTAAATAAATGTAATATTGTTTACCAAATAATAAAAAAATTATATTTTAAAAAACCCTCGTGTATTACTCGGGTTGAATAAATATGATTTTATATACCAAATAATAAGAAAAATATATATAAAAAACTAATGGATATACTCGGTACGTGATAGATATGGTGATTGCGGAGATGATTATTGAAAAGAAGATACAGTGACCAAACATGTTATTCAAGAAGCAAATAAGCAGTCATTTGAGTGATAAAATATAAATTATATTTAAAAAAACTCATAATAAATCAAATTTTATATATAAAGTAATATTGAAAGTTATATACAATTTGTTTAAAAATTATGTAATAAAATCGATATAATAATTTTTAATAATGAAAATAAAAATAAATAATATATTAATACAAAGTTTGGTTTTGATGATAAATAATTTGGTTCGGTTTTATCTCTAGCATTATATATGCTATGGTAAAAGTTTAGAGTTTATTAGAGAAAATTACATCGGAAAAATTAAGAGTAAATTTGTATATTATAAATAAAAAATGAGAAGCATGCATTAAATTTAAACTAAATAATAGTTATCTATAATTAAGTAGAAAAGACGAGTTAAGTGCCATTTATGTCACGTCCCTGTGGTTTGTTCACTTTTGCCATTTCAGGTCAAATTTCAAAATTGCACCATTTTCCTCCCTGACATTTTGAAAACGTACCATTTCAGTCAAAAAAAATAACCACACTTAAAAATTCAGTTAGCTTAGGGGTAAAATCCGTTTGTTTCTAAGCAGCTGGTCACAGGTTCAATCCCGGCCAGCTGCAATTTTGACTGTGGTTACCCCTAAGCTAACTGAATTTTTAACTGTGGTTATTTTTTGGACTGAAATGACACGTTTCCAAAATCTTAGGGAGGAAAACGGTGCAATTTTAAAATTTGGTCGGAAATAGCAAAAGTGAACAAACCACAGGGACGTAAATGACACTTAACTCAGAAAAGATTAAATAAAATAATATTTAGTAGAAGAGTTATCTATAATTAATTAGAAGAGATTAAATTAAATACTAATTATCCATAAGAGATTAAACTAAATAATATTTAATAGAAGACTTATCTATAACTAATTAGAAAAATTAATCTAAATAATAGAAAAATTAATAGATACATGGCCTAATATGATGACAAGTGTCCCAAAGATGGTTTCTTTTATTATATAGATAGATTATTAAACACGAATATATTTTAACTTTGTATTTGAAATAGTATCTTACTTTAATATAAGAGTGATTTATGAAGTTTTAGATTATTTAATTAAAAATATTAATTATCTATAATTAAGTAGGAGAGAAAGACGGAAAACTAAAAAGTAGATGTCTCCAATGAATTAAACGTGACCCTTATTAGTTTCTTTTATTATATATATATACACACATAACATATCAATGTGTTAAGTGGTGAATCTTTGCTTTAATAACTTTAGTTATTTTCGATTAAAACAACTTTATTTAATCAACTTTTTATTTTCAATTCATTAAAATATTTGAAATATACATAAATTTAAACTAAATAATAATTATCTATAATTAAGTAGAAAAGATTAAACTAAATAAAAATTTTCTATAATTAAGTAGGAGAGTTATCTATAATTAAGTAGAAAAAACTAAACTAAACTAAATTAAAATTACCACACTATAAATAAGCAACATATTGTTGCTTATAATGTTGTACCTAATGCATTGGGTGTTTTTCAAAAAAAAAAAATTGATTTTCACTTTTAATCCAAAAGTTTTTAATCTTCTACATTTTAACCCTTTTGAATGTTTTACTTTTACCCCAAAACTTTTCATCTTTTCCAATTTAACACAAACACTTTTTGTGTTCAACTTTAGTCCCTCGTACTTTTATCTTTCGTAAGTTTTTCGTTTTACGTTTCGTTCTAAATTTGCGAGTCAACACACCGCAACTTTCGTGTGGGGTTCAACATTTTTTCTTCATTTTTTCCCGTTTAACATGTTCGTCACAACACGTCTATTTTTCTCCGTTTGGCAAGTTAATCGCAACGCGACGGTCCTAGATCGACTTAGTTATTTTTTCTACGTTTTATGTTACTGTCTAATTTTTCGCATTAACATGGTGCAACGGGCGTGCGTGATTCTACAATTTTACGTATGTTTTTTCGTTCGGTGTTATTTATTTATTTTTATTTATTTTACTTTTACAAGCTCTTCTAAAGTTGGTGGTCGCTGGCAATGGTGTGGCATTAGTGTTACTTGGCACGATTTTACGAACGTATTTAACCTATTAAGTTTTTTACTAATAATTTGTTTCGAGTTTACCCATATACCTCCTTTAATTAAAAAAAAAATAAGAACTATTTTTTACGTGCATATTTTTATATATGTGCCCATATGAATTCAATTTGCTCTACTTTTCGACATAAACTTTTTCTGGAAACGAGTCAGGTAAAATATAATAAGTTTTCGTTTAATAAAACCATTTTTACGTGCATATTTCTATATACGTTTCGGTATAAATTCGAGTTGGTGTATGTTTCGTTGTAAACTTTTTTGGAAAACGAGTCAAGTCAAATATAATATGTTTTCGTGCTTATTACATGAATGTTTCGTAAATTTTGTTTCGATTCGAGTGGAGTCAAATTGTGGTTTCTTTTCTTCCCCTTTTTTTTCAAAAGCTCTAATTAATCTATTTTAATTATACGTGTCAACTTTTCTGTTACATGCGTTACGTTTTCTATGCATGAGTCGGGTCACATATAACACGTTATGATTGTATAGTATTAATTTGATTTTTTATGTTTTGATCCAATCGTAATGCTTATAAAGGTTACATTGAGTTTAATCGGATACGTCGAAATGCGCGTTTTCATATGATTAACGCATCACATAACGTTTGGACTAATCCATTCGATGTTTGAGACGTACCCGCGATGTTTACGACGTACCCGCGCCGCAACGCGCGCGGGTCTTATTGCTAGTTATCTATAATTAAGTAGAAGAGGTTGGTAGGAAAAATAAAAAGTAGATAGCCTAATATGATGACAAGTGTCCCTCAATGGTTTACTTTATTATATTGTAAAGATTTGTCTACATGATATATAGTTTTGAACTAAGAAATGAACATTTGAGGATGGTAAACGACAAACAAATTATCGTAAAGATCAAACTAAAGTTCTCATGATCGAAGCCATAAAACTGGATCGAGCTTAATTGGAGCAAATGTACCGGGTGAATCAACAATAGTGGTGAGATCTTCGGCATCATCAAACATATAAGTCTTGAGAAAGGCAACAAAAACGCCTCCGCAAGCTCTTCTCATATCAGCATACGAACCCTTCCCAGTCTTGCATACAAACATACCCGACAACCTGATCAACCAATCATCAACCATGTCCATGTGACCGAAGTCCTTGGCTACAAAGTAACACACAGGGGGCTTGCACTCGTTAAAGAAAAAAGGATGGTTACATCCCCAAGGGGCTGCGGGTGGAAAACACCCGCAACACCCATCATCACCCAAGCCTGTTCCAATTAGGGCTATAGGCATGGATATTTTAAAATTTTGGGGTATGTAGTTTAAGATCTTGGGTTCGAGCCTGTTGGATGTATCTCGGCCTGCAACAGGATCTAAACCGATAAGAGCCTTGAATTTAAGGCTCGTATTAGCATGGCCTAGTGCTAGTGCAAATGCTGCTTTTCCTCCTTTACTATGACCGGCTAGTGCTACATTTTCAAGATCTGGTGATACATCATTTGGGAGTACAAGTCGAAGGTTTTCGCCTTGGTTTTTGTTTATCCAGTTGGCTGCTTCGGCTGCATTGTCCACGTCACCAACAGCAGAAAATGCACATAGACCTTTCAAGAGCTCAAACTATAATAAACAAAACAAGAATAAAAAATCAACATTTAGCATATGAGTATGCCATTGTTTTTTTCTTCTTCTTCTAGACAACGTTTCTTGGGGTGATAATCCCACCTGATGTAACAAACTGGATAGATCAACTCAAATCAAATAAGATCTTATTTGTGATGCCTTTGGTTAATTCTACCTAACAGACTCGTTAAACGAGTCATGTTTGCATGTTGAACATTTCACGAACTCAAAAGTTTAACTCGATCCTGAACACGACATGAATCCATAATTCACGTTATGCCTGTAAACAAGCCGAACGTTCATGAACTGGTAGTGAACTTGTTCGGTGGAAAGTTCGTTTATTTAATAAACGAACGAACATGAACACACGTTCTGTTCGTTCATTTATGTTTGTGAACATTCGTTTATTTTCTTTCATTTATGCCCATTTATGTTCGTTTAAACATGAAATAAACTTTCTAATTACTTATATAAATATAACTAATTGGTAATTGAGCTTTCTAGGAATAAAAAACGGTTTTCTAATGAAACTTATCATAATCAATCACTAACTAGTTTAATACCCGTCCGTTGGACGGGTTACGCTAAAAGCGTAACAATGCCCTACATGTGTCATCCACTCCACCAGTATCCATTTTTAGCGCATCCACACCGCTTACAACCGCGAATCACCGTCGCTCTTCCCCAACCTGCGTCACCTACCAGCATCGACCACCACCGCTTTGCCCCAAATCGATGTCGGCGACATAACCACCGCTCATTCGAAAGTGCGTAGCTTTATCTGCTCATCAACCAAAACCCAAGCGATTTTTCCATTTGAAATTAGGGCCCCAACACCTACGCTTGAACCTGGTTTTCGTCTAAAATTAGTTCTATACCCGTCCACCGTATAATGATATAAGCACTTTATTTAGGTCCACCAGTTGTATCAATCACAGTCATACTCAATTTATACATGAATTTCCCAATTTTCCACTATAACTTCACATGCCTCAATTTGTTGCGGCCTTGGTCGAGCAAAAAACGAAAATACCAAAAGAAAAGCATGGTTGCGGCGCTTGTCAAACAAGTAAAAAAATTAACCAAATATATATACACACGCACACACGATTCAGTTATGAAGGCGTAGATCAAAACGTCAAAGAAATATATACACCTGTGTAACCGGGTTCGGGTTTTCAATACCCGAGTATTAGAATACCCTATTTCCGGGTCCGGGTATTGGTCGGGTAGGGTTCAGGTATTGGTCGGGTATGATTCGGGTTCGGGTATTACGAAAACCCGGTTACAGGTTTTACGAAAACCTGGGTACGCTGAAAACTCGGGTACAAACGGGTACGAAAAAACCCGGGTTTGGGTTTAGGTATTGAACAGTATATGCATACCCGGTCCCTACCCTATGAGTTCGGGTTTAAAAACCCGTTTTTCTAATACCCGGGTTCGGGTCCGGATTTTGATTTTTTGTGCACCTACCTATAATTAGGCTTATGGATCTCAACTATATAGCATTTTGGACATCCATGTTACCTGATAGAAACATTCAGATCCTTCGATTGTCAACTGTCAGAGCTTAAAGTAAAGAGTTCTGTCTACAAACCTGGTTTATATTCAATACAGTGAAGCTTTCTAGTCTTAACTTCACCAAATAATATGATTAGTGAGTGTACTAAAATTTCATTGCGCTATCTAATCTGAATTCTAATCATTCAAGATCTCATAATCACTTTCAAAATGCACATCAAAATACCCTCCAAATCAGTAATGTCTCATCTTTCAGTTGATTTATATGTACATAGAAATAAACATAAAAAATTCATTTAATGGATGAAAGAAGATATACAATGGAGCCTATCTTTGTTGTTGCTATCTAACGATGCCACTGCCCCTAAATTACACCAGCTGCTGTTATAGAGTATGTAGTTAGTGGTTTGAACCTTGAAAGTAAATAAGTTGACTTTTGGTGCCTCAAGTCAAACTTGTAAGGTCTTGTATTAGATGGCATAAACATAATAAGATTGACTCTTTAGATGCTATTGCAAAGTAAATTTTACTGAATTCTTTTATGAATGCTTCTCAAAGTAGATTTTTTGTATCGAGTATTATAAAATTTATATAAAAGAAGAAACTATAAAAGATTAATTGGATACAAAGTTAAGCTTTTTGAAGTTGTAAATCATAAAGTAAGATCAAATGGGTCAGAACATTGTAAAAGTATTCAAAAGATAGTAAACTAAGATTAATGAGCCACATGATGTCAAAGCATGATGAATTAAAATAAACGGGTCAATATATTATGAACTAAAAGAAACTAATATAAGACAGACTGGGCCTCCCTAATAACTACTTATAATTAACAATTACAGGGGCAAATTATAACCTAGAGTGACTCACACCAACGCAGTGTTAATCAGATCACATTTACATATTCTTATAAACCTATCAGTTATGAAAAAACAATTGCAGATTCACACTACCGTACTTCTTTAGTATCTTCGGCTACAATTTCTGATCATGATTTCACCACAATTCATTTATAGGGACAAAATATAAGCATGGATGGATAAAACCTCAACATACCTCTCAAATCTAATTTCAAATCGTATGAATTTGGTCAGTGGATCACTAATGACAATAAAAGATAAAAACGCAGAGAAATCCGGTGTATTGTATAATTACACTGACTTTATAAAGTTCAGGAACTGATTCACAAAGTTTAATTAACTATAAAAATGATTAAGCATAACAAACAAAGATATGAAGACGGGTTGGGTGTTTTGGGGGTCAGAGAATAAAATGAAGGTATAATACAAAATCCAAACATATCCGACAATTTTCGAAGGTTAGCGTGCTGCCTGTGACCCTATCCCAACACCAATTAGGCTTTCATCGAACTCCCAAATTGGATTTTTTAAATATTGTTTTGGTATGAAATTAGATATAACAACCAATTATTAATGCTTCAATCATTTAGATTGCGGCTTATCTCAACCGAATAAAGCAAACACCAACTCAACCTAACCTTTGGCACATAACTAAAATGATCCGTCTCAAACTGAACCGTTTTACTTGTTTACCAAATCAACCAATCTCACAATGAAAAGTGAACTGTCTCGACTAAAAATTAGTAAATGGGACTGACTCGATCTTTGTCGGTACATTTAGTGATCAAGCCTAGATAAAACATGGCTTCTTGTGGGAGAAGGCCTTCAATGAAAAAATAAGCATGTGAAAATGTGTGTTGGGCATAACATCTCCAAGAGCAAGAGGAATTGAGAAAACCACCTACAATTTACATGAAGTCACTTAAATATTCCACTTCTAGCATTCATCCGCTTGAGAAAATGGTCATTTGAAACACCCATCATAAGGGCAACATGGTTTCCAATTGTCAGCATGTAATAATATTGTTCCATAATCATGTGTAACAAATTCATTATTTATAAAAAAGATTAAAAAAAATTGACAAAAGGTGTTAGCAGGTCAACTTAGTTTGTTTTGACTTGAAACTCATAATAGAAAGTGATATGTTTCAACTCAAAAGTCAAAACCTTTTGACCCATTACACAACCCACCCGACCCCCTATCTTGTCTTCGCTGTAATAATATTGTTTCAAAATCATAATTAACAAAGTCAACATCTTTAAAAATAAAATAAAAACAGTAAATTGTGACGAAAGCTGTTAGCAGGTCAACTCGGTCCGTTTTGACTTCCAGACACATACCAAAAAGTGACATGTTTTAACTTGACCCTTTTTGACCCGTTACACAACGCCCGACCCCCATATTTTGTCTTCTCTACTCTCATAAGTATTCAATGCTCATGTTATGCATTTACAACCAATACCAAGAATCAAGAAGGATACGTACCTGGGCACAGACCATAGTCGAAGCTTCACACTGTATAGGGTTCATTTTTCCCAAAAATAGAATAAGATCATATGGTCAAAATAATTAACCAAGTTGCTAAATTTATCATCCAAATCGAAAAGAAAAAAAAAATATGATTTTTGCAAGTATTTATGAAATACTGACTTTACAGGCATGTTGCTGCTACCACGTTTCATTCTTTTAAAAAAAGAGTATTAAAAGAAACCTTGGACACCTACAACATTCCAACAGGAAATTTTTATCAGAACAGCTCACTGACAAACTCGCATTACCATGGCTTTCCTTTGAACAAAGACAATAACCTGTGAACAATCACCTAAAAATGAAATATGCTTAGCACATACATGTGACAAGAAATATCATCAAAGTAACTAACTATTCAACATTATTTATTTCCTTGTCATGGAAATTTGTTTAGGGTTAAAATGCAACAACAATACTGACCAAAGTCAGCTGAAATGAAAAAAAGCAAAGGGCTGGCAAAAGTCTTAAAAAATAGTATACACAATTACACATCTATAGTAGTTTATGTTACATGTGCAGATGTGCTTATCATACCTGTTTTCTAATTTGTTCTTAATACCAATTAATTACTCCAACACAAGCTAAATTTACCTACTCTTGATTCAAGATTCAAAAGAAGAGCAAGTTTGGTTTACTGCTTTGCACAATTGAGTTGTACCTAGTTGACTAAAGTCAGGGGCATATAAGTAAATTGGTTCGATAATAATATAATATTAGTATAAAGCCAAAAAAGAGTGATAGTTTAGCATCATAATAAGCTTACCTTCAACATTTTTTTTGGATAAAGGGCATCGCCCGACAAACTATATAAAAAACCATGAAACAAAAATTACACCATCAAGGGGGCATACCCCCATATCATCCCCAAAACAGGCTTTGGGGACCAAAAAGAGAAACCATACAACCCCGTCTTGGGGTACAAAAGAATCGAACATTACTTTGAGTAATACACGTATACTCTCCTAACCTATCAAAGTTACAAAGCTCATAGAATTTCTTGTCCTCACAACGCATACCCATGGTGCATTTGTCATAATCGTCTTTAATTGGCTTGCATAAGGTGTCCCCTCCCCACTTGAGACAGCCATGAACCGCTAGCCAAACTTCATGGGCCTTCAATAGACCAGGCCCAACTACTCTCCAATTAACCCATAAATGGGCCTTCAGCATACATTTTATTCCTGAGCCCAAATACATAAAATGGGCCATGTTCTTCACGGGTCTTTTACACAGCACCTGGGCCGCCACCTTAACCCAAAATTCAGGCAACATCATGCCTTCCAACCCAGACTTAGCCTTTGACTCCCCTATAGGACCCGAGCCAATATAGCAAATACAAAACCCAACTGTAACGTACACTAAGCCAGCCCAGTGTAACGTGCCAAAATTGTTCATCTGCCTCACATCAGATCCACTTCCAAGCCCAAAGAGAACCCATAGAACCCAAACCTGGGCCTTCAGCAACAGAATCCCATAACCACTCCCACCCAAACAGTGGGTTTTCGATAGCCCAAACCAAAGAAATCATAAATGACTTGTAAAGAGATTAACGTCTTTCCGATGCATGACTCGCTTTCAAGCTTACGAAGCAAGTGCTGAACATGGAATCAAGTATCACAATGCTTTCTGAAAAAGAATTATAAAGAGACAGTTTAAATATCGAGTACATAATTTTTGAAAAAATACTGAATATTTTAAAAGCAATGAACATGCAACTTCTGATTATTTTAAAAGCAATGAACATGCAACTTCTGATTATTTTAATTGCACTTGTTTGTGTGTTTCTGAAACTAAAAAATGAAATAAGAGTGAAATTTGGGTTATGATATCTCTAAATGGGTCAAATGAAATGAAAGTTGGCCAAAGTGGTTTTTTGAATTTTGACCAGCCCGGTTTGACCCGTTACCAAAAAATACCCATTTTGCAACCTCTACCCATTATAGAGCTTTGATTTACCTTATATGCCATCCTACTGAACTTGTTTATATGATCGGAGTTGTTATAAAGTAGCATCCACATTTAATTGATCAGCCAATGATGTGCATCCTCCAGCAAGTTTCATTAAAACAAAAACGACCACCACTTGTAGGACAAAGAAGAAGAATAAAAATACAAATTATATAAAAAATATGTTATAATAAAAATACTTGCTTATTGCATACATGTGGATCTTGAACTACAAGAAGAGCAGTTGAGCCACAAGTAAGCCCTACAGCTAGAAGCCAACGAAATAACTGTTCTCCATATCCTTGGCTATCAAACCTCCAATCCCTGAAGAAACAGAACAATTTGTTAGATTTTTTTCACTCAAGTTCTTCAAATTTTAATACTATATGGCCAAACCCACCAGGTATCATAAGGCTCCAATGGTAAGAATGTTTGCTTTTGTTGACTGGACCATTAAGGGAAGTGATGAAGCTCTGAAAGCTGAAAGAAAACAAAACTCAATCCTTCACAAACTTCAAAAGAAATATATAATCAAATAACAAAATTAATATATAGTAATCTAGTTTATAGACCAACTATAAATCTATGAAGGAAATTTAGAGGAGCACATTGAGGTGGATTTCAAAACTTCAGATAAGTGTGTGAAAAAAAATAGTAAGATTATATATAACATTGAAGTGTCATACCTTTTTATACATAAACCGAAAGAAATCATTCAAAGTTTGGAACACATTCCCAGCAAGATCATGTTAGTAGAGAAAAAAAAAATAAAACATAATAAAACGCATTAAATCAACAAAGCTCAGGCTAATATGAATATATGATATGATGTTGACAATACTCACTACATCATCAACACATCCAGTCTGATCATTATTGCTTGAATCCCCTCATCACCAAGTATTGAAGTAACCTTTTGCAGATTCTGAAACTTTTCATTTGCACCTATATATGCATATGAGCATGTTAATAACAGGTAAAACTTGTTGAACATTAAACTGGTCACTTACGTTGTGTGAAGGCCTTCATCTAGATCGGGTCATCAACTACAACATCAAAGTCCTTACTCCTCGATCTCTACCTCATCTTTTTTTGTACTTACCCTGGTGATACATGGGAGAAAATAAGATGGCCAGAAAGTGGATAAGTAAAACAACAGAAACAAAATCTAAAAAATTGAATCGTAATCGAAAGGGAAAGAGGGGAAACCTAAAGAGGACAAGGGGGTTTGAGGAAACGATTTCCATGCCTTGCCTTGCTTTGGAAATAGCCATTTTGGTTTCTTCTGCTCCAGACGGTTTCAAATTTCTCTGGTCAAACCTGCACATGCCACAAAAACCCCAAATTCATGTTGGAAAATTGGGTGTGATTGAATGGATGTCCCAAATGGTAAAACACTTGTCCCACATAGGTGTGGCGACAAAGTGGAAGGTTATTTATAAGGTAATATATTTGCCTCGCTAATATAACTTTAAGACATGTTTTACCATAAGTCCTACGCGCGAGCGCGCAGGGGGGGGGTGCAAAAATTGGAACCGGAATTTAGTTGAACTCGTGTGCGCCCGCACGTCCTGCGGACACGAATGCAGTTCCGAAAACCCAGGGCCCGCGTGTGGCAGTATTGATGAGAATTAACATGTGGTTTCAGTTATGATCTGTGCCTATAAAACCATGCAGACAATTACCACCAGCTTCTCTTCTCTCTTTGTCTCATCTTTGTTCTTTTCAGGCAAGTGCGCGGTGCTGCTTCGAACAGACGACGAATCTGTTTAAGGGAATTGTGTTAAACACAAGCCCGATTTCAATCGTTTACTTTTCTACTTCTGATTCATTTGCTGTTCTGGTCAGTGGTTGACCAGTGCTTACTGATTAGTTCTGATCAGTGCAGTTGTTTCAGATCAGTGGTTATTTTACTAACAAACTTAAACAGATCCGTTTTACTAATTGTTTCTGCATTTGTTCTTTTCAGAATGACGTCCCAGCCCATGTCTACCTCCGTTCCGTTTCTGCAGTCATGACTTCTGCTGTTGCTGTCACAACCGGTCTGGTTGCGCCACTGCCCAACGCAGTCTCACATGCTGAGAAACCTGAGAAATTCAACGGTCTGAATTTCAAACAGTGGCAGCAAAAGATGTTCTTTTATCTGACCACTCTGAACCTAGCACGGTTCTTGACTGAAACCGTTCCCCATGTGGATGAAGGGGATATGAATGCTCAATCAGTGAGCGCGGTTCATGCTTGGAATCATTCGGATTTCTTGTGCCGCAACTATATCTTGAATGGTATGGTTGATACGCTTTACAACGTGTATTGAAAAGCCAAGACTGCCAAAGAGTTGTGGGAGTCTCTGGACCGCAAATATAAAACAGAAGATGCGGGCACTAAGAAATTCGTGGTGGCTAAATTCTTGGACTTCAAAATGATAGACTCTAAAACTGTCATTAGCCAAGTTCAAGAACTTCAAGTTATTCTTCATGATATTCATGCGGAAGGAATGGTGCTCAGCGAGACATTCCAAGTTGCGGCTATGATTGAAAAGCTACCACCAAGCTGGGTTGATTCCAAGAACTATCTCAAGCATAAGCGGAAGGAAATGACCATTGAAGATCTTGTGGTTCGCCTTCGCATTGAAGAAGATAATAAAGTTGCTTTGAAAAGGATTGATAATCCTGAAACGGCAAAGGCTAATATTGTTGAGCATGGCCAATCTTCGAAGGGAAACAAGAATGGTGGAAAAGGTGGAAAGAAAGCTCATGGGAAACGCTCCAACCTTGGTCCTAAGGGAGGAGTTGGGAAAAAGAAGTTCCAAGGAACTTGCTATAATTGTCAGAAACAAGGCCATAAGGCCAACGAATGCAAGCTTCCAAAGAAGGAAAATGCTCGACAAGTTAACATGGTTCATGAGGTTGATAACCTCATTGCTATGGTCACGGACCTCTCGATTTTGGTCACGGAAGTTAACTTGGTTGGGCAAAACCACAACGATTGGTGGATTGATACGGGGGCTACCCGTCATGTGTGTTTTGACAAGAACTTGTTTAGCACCTTCAAGGAGGTGACTAATGGTGAAAAGGTTTTTATGGGAAATTCCGCCACGGCCGAAATCAAAGGCGAGGGGAATGCGGTTTTGAAAATGACTTCTGGAAAGGAACTCACTTTGTCAAATGTGTTGTATGTTCCAGAAATTCGTAAGAACCTTGTGTCGGGGTGGCAATTGAACAAGTTTGGGTTCAAAATGGTGATTGAGTCGGATAAGGTCGTGTTGACCAAAAATGGTATGTATGTTGGTAAGGGCTATGCCCTAAATGGAATGTTCAAACTCAATGTAATTGTCGTGAATGCAATGAAAGAAAACGCTACTAGTTCTACTTACTTGATTGAGTCCTCTTATCTTTGGCATGGTAGACTTGGTCATGTTAATTATAATTCCATTCGTCGTTTAATTAAACTTGATTGCATACCAACATTCGATATCGACTCAATTAATAAATGTGAAACTTGCGTAGAAGCAAAACAAACGAAATCGTCATTCAAAAAGGTTGAACGACTCACCGAACCCCTCGAGATGATCCACACTGATGTGTGTGATCTAAAAGCAATTCCTACTCGTGGTGGGAACAAGTACTTCATCACGTTCATTGATGATAGTACTAGGTATTGCTATGTGTACTTACTTAAGAGTAAGGACGAGGCTATTGACAAGTTTATCTTGTTCAAAGCCGAAGTTGAGAATCAACTAAATCGGAAAATCAAAATCGTAAGGAGCGACCGAGGAGGTGAATATGTTTCACCTTTTATTGACGTATGTGCAAAAAGTGGAATCATCCACGAACTCACAGCTCCTTACTCCCCTCAATCAAATGGCATAGCGGAACGGAAAAATCGTACCTTGAAAGAAATGATGAATGCCATGATGATAAGTTCTGGTGTAAACCAAAACATGTGGGGGGAAGCAATCTTATCGGCAAATTATGTGTTGAACATGATACCCAATAAGAAAAAGAATGTAACACCTTACGAATTATGGACGGGAAAGAAAACACCATATAAATCCTTGAAAGTGTGGGGGTGTCTAGCTAAGGTGGTGGTCACACCACCTAAGCGCCTACTAATAGGTCCCAAAACGGTGGATTGTGTACTTATAGGATACACCCGTCCTTATGGTCCTTATCGTTTTATTGTGCATGATTCCAAGAACCCTGGAATATGCAAAGGCACCTTAATCGAATCTAAGGATGCAACATGGTTTGAACATGTGTTCCCATGCTTAGATAGAAGTTAACCGAGTTCTTCTAGACCGGTTGAGGAAATTGTTCCCGAGGGTGAAGTTGAAAACGATGAACCTCGAGAACAATCTAAGACTGAGGATGTTGAAATCAGGAAGAGTAAACGACAAAGGACTGAAAAATCTTTTGGTCCTGAGTTTCTTACCTATATGGTAGAAGATGAACCTCAAACGTACCAACAAGCGGTGCATTCCTCAGAAGGACCTCAGTGGAGGGAGGCAATCAAAAGTGAGATAGACTCTATCTTACAAAACCATACTTGGGAACTAGTGGATCTTCCTCAAGGATGTAAACCACTAGGATATCGATGGATCTTCAAGAAGAAGATGAAACCAGATGGAACCATCGATAAGTACAAAGCAAGGTTGGTGATCAAAGGATATAAACAACGAGAAGGTTTAGATTACTTTGATACATATTCGCCAGTTACGCGAATAACGTCCATCAGGTTGGTGCTTGCCATTGCCGCCATTAGAAGTTTGGAAGTTCACCAAATGGATGTGAAAACAGCTTTCTTGAATGGAATTCTAGAGGAAGAAATCTACATGGAGCAACCCGAAGGCTTCAAAGCTATTGGGCAAGAAAAGAAAGTGTGTAAACTTGTGAAATCCTTGTATGGATTGAAACAAGCTCCAAAACAATGGCATCAAAAGTTTGACCATGTCATGCTTGATGATGGGTTCAAAATCAATGAATGTGACAAGTGTGTGTATGTGAAGGACACATCTGATGGATATGTCATTTTGTGTCTATATGTAGATGATATGCTCATTGCTGGAAGCAATGACAAAATCATAAAATCTACAAAGAACATGCTAAAAGCAAGATTTGACATGAAAGACATGGGTCTTGCGGATGTGATTTTGGGGGTTAAAATCACACGAACCCAAAGTGGACTTGTTTTAAGTCAATCCCACTATGTGGACAAAATTCTTGAGAAGTTCAATGCAAATGACTCTAATGAAGCTAGAACTCCACTTGACACAAGTCAACATCTAGCCAAGAATAGAGGTGAACCTATAAACCAGTTGGAATACTCAAGAATTATTGGTAGCTTGATGTATCTTATGAGTTGTACTAGACCAGACATAGCATTTGCTGTAAGCAAGCTAAGTAGATACACAAGCAACCCAAGTTCAATGCATTGGAACTGTATAACTCGGTTGCTTCGCTACTTAAGATACACTCGGGGATTCGGGTTGCATTATAACAGATATCCAGCAGTTATAGAAGGACACTGCGATGCAAATTGGATATCTGACACGAATGATTCCAGAGCAACAAGTGGGTATGTATTCACACTTGGAGGTGCTGCTATATCGTGGAAATCGTCAAAACAAACGGTTATCGCTAGATCCACGATGGAATCAGAGTTCATCGCTTTAGATAAAGCAGGTGAAGAGGCAGAATGGCTACGTCAATTTGTTGAGGATATACCAAGATGGCCTAAGCCGGCATCGGCCATTTGTATACATTGTGATAGCCAATCGGCACTTGGCAGAGCTCGTAGCACAATGTATAACGGTAGGAACAGACATATCAGACGTAGACACAATACCATACGACAACTAATCTCTACAGGAATTATCACTGTTGACTACGTGAGGTCAAAGGATAATATTACGGATCCGCTGACAAAAGGCCTAAGTAGAGAGTTAGTACAAAAGTCGTCCATGGGAATGGGACTGAAGCCCTTGAAAAATGAAATTCATATGATGGAAACCTAACTCAATAGACTGGAGATCCCAAGAATTGAGTTCAATAGGAAAACCTAATTGTATGAATAAGCGAGGTCACTGTGGGGGGAGGGGGGATAACCCTACGCATTTAATAAGGTAGTTTATTATAAAGATTAACAAACTTCCTAGTCCATTCCTAAAAGTGATGATCATCAGTTATGATCTGTGCCTATAAAACCCAATGCAGATAACCAGTTTGATATACCAATTACCAGCTTCTCTTCTCTCTTTGTCTCAGTTTTCTGCAACACAGTTCTTTGTTCTTTTCAGGCAAGTGCTCAAGTCCGGCAGTGCGCGGTGCTGCTTCGAACCGGCGTACCCTGGGAACAAACGACGAATCTGTTTAAGGGAATTGTGTTAAACACAAGCCCGGTTTCAATCGTTTACTGTTTTACATCTTCTTTTCTACTTCTGATTCATTTGCTGTTCTGGTCAGTGGTTTCAAACAGTGGTTGACCAGTGCTTACGGGTCAGTGGTTGACCAGTGTTTACTGATCAGTGATTGATTAGTTCTGATCAGTTGTTTGCTGATCAGTGGTTGATCAGTTGTTTCAGATCAGTGGTTATTTTACTAACAATTCAAACCCTAATGTTTTACACCAACGAATTCAAACAATAGTGTAGAATGTAACGGATATATGAAGCAAAACATATAAAATGAATAAAAACATCTCAAAATCTGACATTTAGCCTAACCTAGAGCCAATGATGTTTCTCTAGCTTTACCGAGTAGCCTGGCAGCGTCCTGCGATGGTGAAGATGATGGTTTAAACGACGGTGATTGGAAACAACAGGAATGAATCAGAAGACACAAAAAATTTAATTTCAGGCTAAGAACTCACTAACCTTGAACTCACTGGAGGTGAACTAAATTAGTAGAAGACGTCCTAGTGATAAACTACACCAAGTGATGGAGGCTTGAGAACATAAAAATTTCAATCAGAAGAAACCCTAATTTCAATCTAAATGCTTACCGAGTTGCGACTGAAGAACCCTTTAATGACCAGCCCACTGATTCAACTTTGCAGGGGTTGTGATTTAGATTGGCTGCAGCAGGTGGTGGGCGTTTGTGTTTCTCGAGACCAAACATGAGGGAAGATTGTGTTTATTTATGTGTATATAACTGTACATGGAGGTTATGGGCAGTGGAGGATTTATAATGGGATGGAGAAGAGATGTAGCTAAACTGCTAAAAACTTCGGTGAACCGCATAAAAACGGTTTTTGGGATAATTAGGTTGTAACCACCAAAAAGTTGTGGAGATCATGTGTAGAAAAAGGTGGAACAAACCACTTGCTCAAAAAACCGTAAATAACCTCCCCGAACCGCCATCATAGCGGTTATTTTTGGGAGTTTAAACGGTTGAGATTTCATCTCAGCTTGATCCGACGGTGGATATCGATTTAGAAAGCGGTTAGACTTAATGGGTTTAATATATATATATAATTTATATAAAAAAATTACTTCATGTTAATTTATTTTTAGTGAAATATGTTCATTTGTGTCCATTTATGTTTGTTCAAATATGTTTATTTGGGTTGTTAAATTATGTTCATTTAAGTTTGTTTGTTTATGTTCGTTTACATACGTGATCTGTTCGTTTAGATCTTAAACGAACGAACATAAAAGAATACAAACATCCCGATTTCTTAATAAGCGAGAACATGAACAAAAAAATGTGTTCGATTATATGTTCGTATTCGGTTAAAATAAATTGAACGAACACAAACATGCCTTTGTTCGGTTTATTTATAGGCCTAATTCACGTCAAGCACGTGAACATGAAGATGAACATGCGTCAAACACATAACCCCCCCCCCTTTTGCATATTGATACTTTAATTCTACAAATTTACAACCCATATAGTACATACATACATCAATTACATTTATACTATAAAACCCCATACTCGTTTATCTTTTATCTTTTAAATTTGTTCAAGTTATATAACATAAAAACATTTTCTTAAAAAAGATAATAAAATTAAACTTATTAATAGGTCAACCCAAACATCACTCGTTTAACACTTTAGCTAAACGCGTTATGGGTTCGGACCTAAAAATCTAAAATAACCCGGACCCACCCCGCAAACTTACGAATTTGCATTTTTGAGCCATAAAACTTATCAAATAATGGTCTATATATGGGCACAAATTCATGACATTAAACATATATAAAGTATAATACCAAAGTCTGACCAGGAGCGACGATAATGTAACCATGAGAGGCAATAAACTCGAAGAGGTCGCAATAACATGTATTAGGGATCGAAAAGCCATGGAGAAAGAGTATAACGGGAAAAGTCCCTTTTTCGGTAGGGTAAACAATGTACAAAGGCGGGTTTGGTGTATCATAATTCGATGATTTCGGTATGGTCTTCTTTTCCACTGTGTAGCTTCCGTCGTCAAAACAAGTAGCCCGTGTAGCCTGTGGTCGTGTTGATAAAGACTCGGTATACAACACCATTTTTAGAATGTTTGAAGAATAAATTGGTTCAAATGCAAGTAAAAATGATGAATCTATCATTCAAAAAACATATTTGTAGTCTAATTGCTAGGGCCACGTAAAAAATGAGGATATTTAAACAAGGTTGTCTTCTTCTTCCCATGTTTTGTTTCACATAATTTGTGGTTGTCATTTGTTTACACGCTCACACAAGTTGCCAACTTGCCATTTGATATATATATGTGCAATGAATGCTATGGATACAAGTTTTGTAGGTATAGATAAACATATGTATTTGTTTATAGGGATATTATATTATATATTATAAATTTGCAACATGTATGTGCAATAGGTGGTAGTACTTCCAGCATTAAAGGTTTTTTTTGTGCATTAGTGAGTTGTATTGTTTTGATTCTTTGTTGTACTTTACTTTCTCTAAGATGTCCTGCTGCGTGTCCTTCACCGACGTAAAGACTCCTAGGTTTCTCATACTTGCAATTTCATCTTTCCCCTGCCTTCCTTTCCTCACAAATCTCTCTCAGGGTTTTTTGGCTTTCAAGAAAAGTTTGAAACCCTAATTTGATGATGGAAGTTATGGAGATAGCGGAGCTATAGCAGTAGTGTTCATGGTTCCGGTGGTGGCTTGGTGAGTTGTTAGGGTTTCCAATCAGAGGGCACCGACGAGGACAATTGGAGGTCCGATGATGGCTTCCAATGGCAGCAACAACGGTTTCAACTTTTCCTCACTCAATCTCTCAACCTGAAACAGAAACTGCATCAAAAAATTAATTTAAATAATACCAATCAGCAACATAAAGATGCATTCACGAGTTATACGTAGGGCATGTACGGTGTTCCATGTGTGGGAATGGTTGTACGTTTGGTTTTCGGGTTGATACGTCTTCCTATTCTTGGCGCAGGTCTGTGCTTGCCATGTGTTGACTGATAGAAACTGGCGGTGGGATGTATCTCCTTGACCTCTACCGCTTTGATTTACGATCAAAACATCATTCAGTCTCTCTCTCACACATATGTCTATTGCTATGCAAATCCCCTGCTTTGTCTCTCATCTCGCTTTCTCTATCGCTATCGCAAATCCAGTCTGAACGAATGACGACTATTGTCAGGGTACCATCGACGGTGTTGTATTGTCTATATGCTTGCTATCGGCTCAAATTCCGACCGGTAAGTTTCAATTTTGTACAGGCACTACCCTCATTTGCTTATCAGTTAATTTTATTTTTCGAGTTACGTCTGTTAGATTAAATATATTATGTAACAATATTTAATCTATAGCCATTATAATCATTTACATAATATAGATCAAAATATATAATAACCTATTAAATAATTAGTTGGTAATTGTTGATGGACCATATTACCCTTATTAACTAATTAGGTTTCCTCCTGGGTGCTTATATAAGGAGAATTATGTGGAGGTTAAGGGGTTACTCAGTTACACATCCCATTAGCCATAACATCAATTTTCGACCTCCTTTCCTAATCGAATCCCCTATTCGATTTCTAAGTCCCCATCATCAGTCAGCACCCTAAGGAGGAACCAGATCACGATGACAAGCATGTCGAACTCCATTACTGGATTCTCCACTGCATTGAATGCTGTAACAGGTATGTATTTCATGTTTTCCTTCATGTATAAACAGAACTGAACCAACATATGGTATCAGAGCATATGTTGATTAGTCGGTTCTGTTTTCGTATCCATTAATTCTGGGATAGAAATCTGGAAAACGGATTTTTTGATAACCTTATAAACTAGCAGCCAATTTTCGAGTCATAAAGGACGACTCGAGACCACTGTTTTCGTAAAAGATCAATTATATGTTCGTTCGAAATAAACTGGGTAATGTTATAACCGAAATCTGTTTAAGAAAGGCTTTAAAGTTTCAGGTTTCGGGTTCCAGAATTTTATTTTTATGTTTAGGGTTCATCGCATGTTCTTAGAAAATTCGAAAATTCTGTTATGTTTTGGAATATGATTCGGTTTATGAAGTGTTTTTCCTGGTTTTGATCCGGTTTTGTCCTCAATAGATTTTCGAAAACTGTTATTAGATAAACATATCATAATTTTCGAAATATTTTGATAAAATTAGATCATCTTAAAACAGGAAACAATATCTCATAATCCCTTAGATTTCGAATTTGCAGTTATGTTATCACAATTCATAGCTGTTAACAGGAAGTTTCGAGACCATCAGATTACGACTCGAGACCATCAGTCTCGACTCGAGACAACAAGGTCTCGACTCGAAATCATCAGGCTATTAAACCTTCACAACTCGAGACAGAGGTCTCGACTCGAGACCATTAGATCTCGACTCGAGACCATAACGTGTCAACTCGAGACCATAACGTGTCAACTCGAGACAAAGGTCTCGACTCGAGACCATAAGGTCTCGACTCGAGACCATAAGGTCATTACTCGAGACAAAGGTCTCGACTCGAGACAACAAGGCTGTGACTCGAAACCTCATTATTTTAAGTTGTTTAATGTGAGCTAAATTTTTTTTGTAATAAACGGGTGGTTTGCTATTAAATAAATGGTTTTGTAATTTACTTAGTTAATTAATTAGAATCAGATAATGTTTTGCAAAACCAGAATAGCTTAACTTGAATGAGCTTTTGATGTATCATTTCTGACCAAAGCTGACTTGATACATCTACTTATCGTTCAAGTATTACGAAAGCTATGTTGTGTGTGCATCATAAGCATGAATGTTTTAATTTCTGGCCAAAGCTGATTTAATTCATTCATAGATGGCATACTCAACAAGTGCATAACTAAAGTGATTGTTTCAATTTCTGGCCAAAGCTGATTTGTTATAACCACTTTGCACATATGCTTAAATGATTACACTTCTGGCCAAAGCTATTTTGTCTTCGTTTAAGTAGAATTTTTTAGCTAAGTCTATTATTTTTTATGTTAGTAATAGACAATATCATAGCTTCATAATGTAAAATGGTCATTATTTATGCCTGCCTTAGTTTAACGTGCCCTTAGATCACATTAGGATTTCTTCCTTAGTATCATAACTTGCTCATCTTATTTCCACTATCAGCACCCAATTGCGGGATTCCACCTTTGACTGGTGATAACTTTGCTGCATGGAAGGATGCTCTCATGCTTACTCTTGGGCTGCTGGATTTTGATTATGCTCTAAGAGAGAATAAGCCAGCGGACCTTACCACTACTAGTACTGCTGCTGAGCAGTTAACTCATGACAAGTGGACTAGGTGTAATCGCATGTCTCTCATGTTTATGAAGCAGTCCATAAGCAATGCAATCAGGGGAGCCATTCCTGATTCTGAAGATGCTAAAACCTACTTGGAACATGTGGAGGCTCAGTTCAAGGGGACGTCTAAAGCACACGCTAGTACTCTTATTCTCAAGCTGGTGACAACTAAGTATGATGGGAGGAGCGGCATTCGCGAGCACATCATGATGATGAATGACATGGCCAATAAGCTGAAGGGGCTGGAAAGGGAAATCAGTGATGGTTTCCTTGTTCATTTTATCATCACTTCGCTTCCTTCGTCCTTTGAAGCATTCAAGATCAATTACAACACTCAGAAGGACAAATGGACGATGAGTGAATTGGTCGCTATGTGCGTACAGGAAGAAGAGCGTATGAGGATGGATCGCCATACTGATGTTGCAAACTTCACTACCTCCAACTCTAAGAAGAGGAAGAACAATCATCAGAGGAAGGATGCTTCTAAAGTTCAAAGGCCTAATCCTAATCCTAATCCTAATACAAGTGCACCTTCCAGCTCTAAGAACTCCTTAGGCAGTATCCGCTGCAAGTTCTGTAAGAAGACAGGACACATGCAGAAGGAATGCCCTGACTTCAAGGAGTGGCTGGCTAAGAAAGGTAACGATTATTTTATGATACTTGAGTCCTATAATTTAAGTGTTCCTGCTAATTCATGGTGGTTTGATTCTGGTTCTATGGTTCATGTTACCAATTCTACTCAGGGATTCCTTTCAATCCGGAAGCTGGAAAGAAACCAAAGAACGCTTAAGGTTGGGGATAATCGAGAATTAGAAGTGAAGGCCATTGGAACATTACAATTAGTTATGAAAACTGGTTTATGTATTAAACTTTATGATACCTTATATGTTCCTGAGGTAACTCGGAACCTTGTATCAGGACCAAAGTTAGACATGGACGGTTTTATTGTTTCCCATGGTCATCGCAAACTCTCTATCCTTTATGATTCTGTTCTTTATGGTACTGGTATTCTGGATGGTGGTCTCTATAGATTAGAACTAGAAGATAACTTTTCCAAATCTTTGTTGTCATATAACATTAATGAATCACTCACAAAGATGGAAGAGAAACGAGACTTAGAAACTTCATCCATGTTGTGGCATCAGCGTTTAGGCCACATCTCAAGAGAACGATTAAATCGTCTCGTAAAGGATGAAGTCTTACCTCCTCTCGATTTCTCTGATTTTGGAACATGTGTCAAATGTCTTAAGGGTAAAATGACATTAGCGAATAAGAAAGGTGCCACTAGGAGCTCTAATTTATTAGAACTCATTCACACTGACATTAGTGGTCCCTACCAAATCGCTGGCATAACAGGACATACTTCATTTATCACTTTTATTGATGATTATTCTCGTTACATGTACTTGTATCTAATTAAGGAAAAGTCTGAATCTCTAACAACTTTTAAAGATTATAAGGCTGAAGTTGAAAAGCAATTGGATCGTCAGATTAAAGTTGTGAGATCAGATAGAGGCGGTGAATATTATGGAAGACATACTGATGTGGGTCAAGCTCCTGGTCCATTTTATGAGTTTTGTAAGGGCCAGGGGATTGTGAACCAATACACCATGCCTGGTACACCTCAGCAGAACGATGTCGCTGAAAGAAGAAACCGTACCCTTATGAACATGGTGCGCAGTATGTTAGCTAACACTAATTTACCATTATTCCTCTGGACTGAAGCATTAAAAACAGCTGTTCATATACTCAATAGAGTTCCTTCTAAGTTTGTCCCTAAAACTCCTTATGAACTTTGGACAGGAAGGAAACCGAGTCTTAAATATATGAAAGTATGGGGCTGCATTGCTGAAGCAAAACTTTACAATCCTTTCCTAAGGAAACTTGACCCTAAAACAGTTACCTGTTTCTTTATCGGGTATCCTGAGAACTCTAAGGGTTATCGTTTCTATTGTCCTTCCCATGTCACCCGTATTGTTGAAACCAAGCGTGCTGCGTTCCTGGAGGATTTCAAGGTCAGTGGGAGCAATACCAACCCTTACGAAGAATTGCAAGAAGTACAAGACGCGGGGGGGGGGGGGGGAGAGACTCGTCGCTTACCATTACTCCGATTACTCCTCTTGTACCCAATGCAACTACTGTACCTGAAGCTACTGCACCAACTCCAAATTCACCTCTATAATCAGAACCCATTATACCTCATGACGAAGGCACATCAAACACTCATAACCACGACAACGCTGAACCCAATAATCCACTCAGGAGGTCATCTAGGCAAAGAAGGCCTACTAATTGGGATGATTATGTTACCTACCTGACTGAAATGGATTCTGGAAAGCTCAATGATCCTATCTCTTACAATGAAGCCATTAGCAGTGATCAGTCTTCTGAATGGAATAAAGCAATGATTGAAGAGCTTGAATCCATGAAGAAAAATGACGTTTGGGATTTGGTAGAATTACCCAACGGAGCCAAACCCGTAGGATGTAAATGGGTATTCAAAACAAAATTGGATCCGAATGGGAACGTTGAACGCTACAAAGCGAGATTGGTTGCAAAGGGCTACACTCAGAAAGAGGGAATTGATTATCAAGAGACGTTTTCACCTGTCTCTCGTAAAGATTCATTAAGGATCGTCATGGCCCTAGTAGCTCATTTTGATTTAGAGCTGCATCAGATGGACGTTAAAACCGCTTTCCTTAACGGAGATTTGGACGAAGATGTTTACATGAAACAACCTGAAGGCTTTAAACCTGAAGGTGAGGAACATCTAGTCTGTAAGCTGAAGAAATCCATTTACGGGTTAAAACAAGCATCACGTCAATGGTACCTCAAGTTTGATGAAGTCATGAAGAAACAAGGTTTTATGAAGAATCAAGTGGATCAATGCACCTACCTCAAGATGAGTGGGAGCAACTTTACTATACTTGTCCTTTACGTAGATGATATTCTATTGGCAAGTAATAGTTTAGACATGTTGCATGAGTCGAAGCGGTTACTTTCGCATAACTTCGACATGAAGGATCTCGGAGAGGCTTCTTACGTCATTGGCATCGAAATTCACCGGGATAGACACAAAGGGATCTTAGGATTATCCCAGAAGGCTTACATAGATCGTGTCCTTACACGATATAACATGCAACAGTGCAAACCCTCCGTCGCTCCAGTAGTTAAGGGAGATGTTTTCGGTTCATTCCAGTGTCCGACAACAGAGGTTGAGAAGGAGCAAATGAGCCAGATACCTTACGCGTCAGTAGTCGGGAGCCTGATGTATGCTCAAGTCTGTACTCGCCCGGATATCGCTTATATTGCTGGAATGCTAGGCCGTTATCAGACTAATCCTGGCCTAGATCACTGGAAAGCAGCTAAGAAGGTACTTCGATATCTGCAAGGGACGAAAGACTATAAGCTGACTTATAGAAGAAGTGATCATTTAGAAGTGGTGGGCTATTCTGATTCTGACTTTGCAAAATGCAAAGATGACAAGAAATCCACTTCGGGCTATATCTTTATGTTAGCAGGCGGCCCTATCTCATGGAAGAGTCATAAACAACAGTTGACCACAACTTCCACAATGATGGCAGAGTACATTGCTGTTTATAATGCAACCTGTCATGGAATGTTGCTTAGAAATCTGATAACTGGACTCAAAATTGTTAATTCCATTTCTAGACCATTGAAGCTCTACTGTGATAATTCAGCTGCCGTTAGTTTCTCGAACAGTAACAGTTCGACTGGAGCTGGTTTATATCTCGATACAAAATATTTGTTTGTACGTGAACGAGTTGAGGAAAATAATCTTTGTATCGAGTATATTAGTACTAAGGATATGCTTGCGGATCCGATGACTAAAGGTCTCCCTCCTAAGGTTTATGAAGAACATGTTCGTAATATGGGATTTAGTAAAGACCTTATTTGAGCATATTGTACTAGCTTATGTTTTATGTTAATGAAATTTCCTCAGTTTGATTTTGTATGTCTCTTAGAATATGTTCAACCGGTATAATGGCATATTGACAAATAAAGTTACAAATCAAACAAAGGGCTTACGCGTATTTTGATCATGACGATTAGGTTTTAAATTAAGGCTATAGTATGATTAATGGGGGTCCTGAGTCGCATAATGATTCAACGGCTGTAATTCTCTGCTATAGTACTTGTTTAAGGCTAAAATGAGTGTTAACTCCTGATCAGGCTTATCTAATACTCATAGTAAATGATTACTCGGCTAAGTGGGAGAATGTAAGATTAAATATATTATGTAACAATATTTAATCTATAGCCATTATAATCATTTACATAATATAGATCAAAATATATAATAACCTATTAAATAATTAGTTGGTAATTGTTGATGGACCATATTACCCTTATTAACTAATTAGGTTTCCTCCTGGGTGCTTATATAAGGAGAATTATGTGGAGGTTAAGGGGTTACTCAGTTACACATCCCATTAGCCATAACATAAATTTTCGACCTCCTTTCCTAATCGAATCCCCTATTCGATTTCTAAGTCCCCATCATCAGTCAGCACCCTAAGGAGGAACCAGATCACGATGACAAGCATGTCGAACTCCATTACTGGATTCTCCACTGCATTGAATGCTGTAACAGGTATGTATTTCATGTTTTCCTTCATGTATAAACAGAACTGAACCAACAACGTCCGGTGGTTGTGTACGTTTTATGTTTCTTTGCTGGTTGTTGCCTGTCAATTGTGCAATTCAGGTTGTTATACTTCATTCCGACTGGTAAGTTTGAAATTTTGGACTCTTCACTGCTCTTTACGCACAGAAGTGATGAAAGATGTTATTCGAACAAGCAAATGTTGTTTCAAAAGTTTCTATGACAAATGTAACTTTTTTGGCCCTTAGATTGTATGTGTTCAAGCCTTAATTCTTTATTTTTGTCATGATAAAACTATATTCTTTAATTTTTTACCTCAATTATGCTAACAAGTATATGAGACCCCATAATCAATAAATCAGTCTATGTCTTTGGTGTAACAAATGTGCTATCAGATGATTTTTACCCAATAAGACGCTACGGGATACAATAAACCGAATACTGGAGTCAAATAATAGCAGTGCTGAAAATGGTGGAAGTGCTTATCATGTTCAAGGTATATATAATAACACAACGTATTAACCGTATATAGTAATTAATAAATTGGAAGCAACATGCTGATTGTGTGATTGTTGTGAAGCTGCACTGGGAAGCACATCCACAAAAAAAAAATTTGTTCTCTTATTATATATTCATAATGTAATTATGCATGTTTTGTTTCAGGATCTTCTAAGTATGTTTCTGAGAAGACAAATGAGGTGTGAAGCTTGGCATCTAAGGTGGGTCAGGCGGTAGACATGGCTTGTGATGCTAAAGAAGATGGCAACACGAAAGCTTATGAAGCATATGCATACATCACTGAACTAGCACATGAGGCCATGAGAAAGGCTCAAGCTTTTGCTAGGGTGGTTGAAGAAATATCTGAAGAGAAAGGGAGTTGTGCATATGATCCTTTGACCGAAGGGACTGGCAAAGCAATGCGCATTGGTTCAAATGTGGCCCTAAATGCCAAAGAAACAGCGAGTGGTAAGGCATTCAATGTATATGATAAAGCAGATCAAAAAATCCGAATGGCCACAAAAAAGGGTTCTGAACTCCAAGCGACGATGGTCGGAGCAATGGTGGAAGGTAAAAATAAAGCACAAGATGCGTATGGTACAACTTCAGAGAAGGCTGGCGAAGCTAAAGAATCTTTCAAAGATGCAATGTCTCAGAGATTTGTTTTTATCATGATGTTAGCAATGCGATTTCTTCATCGCACAATTACTTCTCGCCATCTTCTCCGAGCTTAAGGTTCTTTTTTTATTTATTAGGGTTTAGGAATTAAGAGATCTAAAAGGATTGATGTTAGTTGAAATTGATAGCTTCTAAGTGTATGATTTAGATTGATTCTTATGTCTGATATGAATAAGTTGAACTATTGATCATACTCTGGTGATTTTGATTATCAATGTACATAGTTTAGGTAAAGCTCTGTGATCTTTTGTCTGCATAACAAATGGGACAGGGGTGGATTAAGTAGAAGATTTATTATTAATCTTAACTTTAATAGTGAACTGTTTATAAGAAATGAAAATTTAGTTGTGTGATTTTCAAAACATTATGATTAATGCAGCTCTTTTTTATAAGAAAACAAAATTTGTCAAGCAACTTGTAATGTATTTTTTATTAATGTGTGGGAAATCCAAATGTTAGATTTCTAATTACGGAAAGAGTCATTAGTTGGTAGCTTTTTTGTTTACTTGAAATTGTTAGCCTCTCTGTGTAATTGATGAGTCAAGAGTTTGACTTAAAAAGACTGGGATAATTATAGTCTTAGAATTTTTTTAAACCAGTTTTAGCGAGACGAAAAGAGCACCTAAAAGGAATCTGTGTCAACATTAAAATGCAAAATTATTAGGCTAAGCCACCATAATTTAATTATAGGCATTTGCAGTTTGGTGAGGTGATGATGGTTGTAGTAGAATTTGTGTTCAGCCATCTTACCTTACTGGTGTATATATGCCAAAGGCATTTTGTACATGGAAATCATCTATAAAGTCTTTATACCACCACTTTTTTAGATCTTTGTAAATCTCACTTTACCATAAACTACTTAGGGAACAAGGTATAACAACCCTTTATTAGACCAGGGAAAGGTGTAATGGTTGCTACCTAGGCAAATGTATGAGGGCTGCCAATGTGTTATGGCTGCACACATCCTATGGATCAACCAAATTGTTATGCAGATCTTGTCATCAAACCATGATAACCCCGCCGCAATGCGCGGGGGGTTATATCCTAGTTGTATTTAAATAACATCAAGTTTCACCATTTGATCGATAACACTGCCAACTTATGAATTGTACCACACCACTCCTAACTTTCAACTTATTTTCCTCTGACACTCACAAACTAACTGAACTCTGACCCAATTAGTTTTTTTGCTGACGTGGCATTTGACATGGCAGACAGTTGACTTGGCTTTTTGATGATGTGGTGTCTGATGTGGTACTTGTTTACTGACGTGGCATCTGACGTCAGCTAACTGGGTTAGGGTTCAGTTAGTTTGGGAGTGCTAGAGGAAAATAAGTTGAAAGTTGTAAGTGACGTGGTACAATTCGTGAGTTGGGAGTGTTATCGGCCAAATGGTAAAAGTTTGTGTTATTTAAATCCAATATCCCTTGTTTGAAAGTGTTATCGGCCAAATGCTAAAAGTTTGGGTTATTTAAATCTCATATCCCTTGTTTATATACTTTGTGATCTTGTCTTTTTAAATAGCAAAAATTATATTTACAAGTAGAGACACCTTGTATTGTTGGTGAGTATCCGTGTACACACACGAAGCCTGATTTTTTTATTCACATAGGACCGGCTCACACTATGCATTGTGGATGCTTCTGTCAGGCTATCTATGGTGTAACATCCTTGGCAAATCTCTCATCAGGCGTGGACATGCAAGATATCTGGTTCATAAGGAATGACCTGCCTCAAATATTACCAACGTGTTTTGGCTGCATTAGTTGTGAATCTCAACAGAACTCTATAGTTAAACGTGCTCATATAAGTTTAACACCGGGATGATTGACCTATTGGTAAGTTTCGAGCAACCAAAACAAATCCTTAAGCTTCTTGGAGACAAAACAAACAATATTGATGAAAAGAAATTGGATGTTTGGGGGCATGTGTAAAGATGGCCCTTCACTTAAAAAATATACTATATAGATATTTTTAGTAAAAAGAATAAAGATGTTTAAAATTTGAATTGAAATTATTGGCGGTATTATCTTTAGTGGGAGAAAAATAGGCCTATGGTAGAATGGACCATCAAACACGTGAATACTTTATAAAATGTGTTGCATACCTATTAACCATATCAAGGACGAGTGACTAGTATTGCTCTTTTGTTAAATTCGTACACATAAATTAATTATCTATTTATGCAAGTAGATCCATGTTTTCGTGATGATGTTAATTACTCAATAATCAATTGTTTATAAATGCTTATCCATAGTTTTATACCTTATAACTAAGTAACTGTTGCATCACGTGTCACAATTCTATAAGCCTAAAACATTTTTTCCACTTTTCATATTTCATATTTAATCTTTTAATTTTATAAAAGAGTTAATAATACTAATGAAACACAATATATACTAAATTAGTAGTTAGTAACTTATACGTAATTTTAACTAAAGAGTTGGGTTCAAATACTTGGCTCTTAAAAATTAGAAAGTCCTAGGAAGGGTATATTTCACATCTTCTTTCCTCTTGGGTCAAAACATGTCGGACTGCGAACACTTTCTATTTTATTTTTAGTTTCACAAGTAATTCATATGTCAAATATGATCGAGAGAACCATAACTAAAATAAATCATCCAATTTTTTGTTTAGTAAAACATTTCAAGACGTTTCTTTTTAGGGTTATTGGATTTTAATAATCCTAAGTTTCAACTGTTGGCCGACAATAATCCCAACGTTAAAAATTCCCTCCAATAATCCCAACTTGTAAAAGTTTGACCGCCATTGATCATTTTCAAACATATAAGAATTTGGTCTCAATAGATTCAATTACACCTAGAGACTCCTTAACTGGTTTAAGTGCACCTATGTTTGAAAATGATCAATGGCGGCCAAACTTTTACAAGTTGGGATTATTAGAGGGAATTTTTAAAGTTGAGATTATTATTGGCCAACAGGTGAAACTTAGGATTATTAAAATCCAATAACCCTTCTTTTTATATATTATTTATCACTTTTGAACCATAAAATTAGATCAAGAGAAAGCAACCCAAATCAACCCATTTTCACATAATTTGAATCACAAGTAGTTTTAGCATTAGAAGTAGATGCTTATAAGCTTACTAAGCACACATAGACATTGGTTATTACAATATACCTCCCCACACTTGTTTTTGTTCTTGTTCTTCTTATGGTTACTTGGTGGACTTCTTTTCTTCTACAATGGCAAGAAGCCTAGAAACACCTTGAGTCCACATATCATATTCTCGTTTAGTCCTACACTCGAACTCAACCAATCCACGTCCCACGGTCCTCAACCCGAAATAATGTCGCTCCTCCCCGCCGTCAAATAGATGTCTCCCTGGCCACGCCGACATGTTCTTGCACACCTCCAACACCACATCTGCAACCACCCGCAAGTGAAATCGTTAAACTACTTTTATCTAACAATGAACCACACTATTACAGGTATTTGGATATATGTTTTGAAGTGTTACGTGATTTTTAATAATCAGATAATTAGTTCAAAGAGAAATTGCTGTCGAGTTTTATAATAAAGCCTAATTTTTATATACACCTTGTATATTTAGTTATAATTTTAGAGTATTGAAATCAAGGCAAATGGTAATCAGTGTCAACTTGGACATATTTGTGCCATGTTCGGATTCATGTGCCTAACACAAATTTCGGGTTATAATTGTGTATTTAGCACCTTAGTAATCTTTCAAAATCCAAATGAAAACTTATAAAAATATATTAGTTTGCAGGCTGACCCATTTCAGGCTTGACCCACTACTAGCCCAACTGACCGGCCCATTTTTGACACCTCTCCTAAAAACAGATTCTAACAAGCTATATGACAGTAACCATATGGTCCATATGATAACTTACTTTTCTTCTTTTTTGTGATGGTGGATCCAACATGTTTGCTCTTCATCTTTAGCATCACTTGACCCGTTCGATGGATGTAAACCGACACAATTTTCCAGTGAAGATCACCTGCGTTACATTAGCCAACAACAGACAATTTATTGTTATTTGTTAAACAGCTTAACTGAACACGTAAGATGGTTATTCTTAGTTCTTACCATTACGGGTGCGTTTAAGAAGCTCGCTCCCGCGGGCTAGGAGTTCTTGGTTACAGATCCCCAAAAAGTTCTCTTCGGACGGAATCTGTTCACAATAACTATTGTTAGTTCCATGACTTTTACTTTCTTTAAGTCCTCGCTCCACTGGTATTACCGCCGCGATGTTCCATACTTCCTTTAGTGCCCTTGCCTTCAACGTCGCTGCGCCACGTAGAGCTAGAAAACCAAGAAACACAACTCGCGGTTTAATTGAAGCTCAAACGTTTCACGCCATTAAACCAAACAGGCCAAACGAGCTAGTGAAAATATAAGTATAAGAGCTATCTTGTAAAATACTATTGTTACAAAAACTTTATAGTTAAAATTATAAAAGCTAGTTTCTTTATATTTTTTTGTAATAAAATGATTTACTGTTTTGCAAATACTTTTTTGAGTAAAATGCCGAAATCAACCCTGAGGGCACTTTTGCTTGTTTCAACTTTCATCTAAAACAAGAATTTTTTGTCACTGAACCCCTTGACGTTTCATTTTTTGTGTCATTTTCATCCAAATCACTAACTTAGTTAAAATGTATCGTTAACTTATTGACGATTTTGACAATTTACCCATTTATTCTTTTGTTTTATCGTTTTATATATTTTAATTTTATCTTTAAATAAAATCATATAAAAATAATTATAAATATGATATATAACATATGTATTTATACATACACACTTTTTTTTTAATTTTCTTTTTACCTTTAAATAAAAAAAAATCTATTTAACTAAATGGGTCACTGGTTTAGGGTTTACCCGTTGCAGCCGCAGCGGTGAGAGTTAATATATCTCCATGGGATTTGACATTAACCGCAGAGCTAACCGCAGCAACAAGGTGTTCTCGCTCTGCTCCCATCGCTTCCGCTGCCTCCACGCACTGCGCAGCCACCAATGTCGCGGCCGATGCCACAGCCATATTAGTCTTAGCCATTTGTTCATCTTTACTAGACGCTGAAGCGGCTGCAGTGGCAGCCGCAATTGTGGCTACCGCAGCCGCCACTCCAGCAACTGACACTGCTGCGTGGAGCTGCGCGTTGTGGGCCCGGGTCTCTTCTTTCTTCTTCTCTCTCCTTTCCTTTAACCACCGTCCTACTGTCTTTCCTGCAGGCGTGGTGCTACACCCGCCTGCCCCATATCCACTCCTACCATTGACAAACAGCGGTTGGAGCGTGTTGTTTGCGCGCAAAAACTGTAGTTGCAATACAAAAAGCAGTTAATGATTTTGGATTTGATGAGGATTTGATGAATAATTTGACAATGACAAGTGTTGACGGTCAAAATAAAACCAAAAAGAAAAGCTGCAAAACAATACAAAAAGAAACATTGTCGCTTGAATGGATAATAAAGTTAAAGTCATAGGGTTCGGAGGTCTCACTATTTATCTTTTGGATCACATTCAAAAGCAAAAAAAACAGATCACACAATAATTTATTTGTCTTCTATGTTACTATTCAGTTTAGAATAAAGCAAAAGCATATATATGCAACAATTATATTCAACTTTTCTAAAATTACTTTCCTACATTAATTTATATAAAAAGTTTCTACAAATTTATAATTTTCTATTATTGTTATTCATAATAATCCCTTCCAAAACATACCACTGCACATTAAGTAAATTTTGTGTAAGTTATGTTATTAAAAACTAGTAATATTCAGCAAAAATTATAAATCCGCCATAGACGAGGATATGTTACCAACGCGTTTTGAATGCATTGGTTATGATGAGATCTCTACAGTGTGTAAAAAACAAAACCATGAATTTCTAGTCTACAAAGAGTAGATTAAAATGCCAAAATTGTCTCCGAGTTCAGGCCACTTTTGCCGCTTCAATCCAAAAATAAAAGTTTTTACACCTGGGGTCCCCGAGTTCTCATTTTTGTTGTCATTTTCATCCACTTGGCAAACTGTATTAGAATTTTCTGTTAACTTCTCACTTTTTTGTCGTTCTTCTCATTTAAATGAAGTGTATAATCGTCATTTTATGCCATTATATATTTTAATTAGATGAGAAAACGACAAAAAAATGAGAAGTTAACAGAAAATTTTAACCTAGTTTGCCAATTGAATGAAAATGACAACAAAAATGAAAGCTCAGAAGTGACAAAAGTAGCCTAAACGGCCCTAAAGTTAGGGACCAAGTTGGCATTTTACTCGTTCATTTAAGGTTGAAATTTATTTTGGAATAATATTTGTACAGTAAATATTCAAACAATGAACAGGTTCCAAATAATTCAAGATTTGCAAACAGAGAAAGCAATGTACAACTATTTATAAACATTCTACTTTTGTTGAAAATAGAAATAGAAATAGATATTGAAGATACAATACCTTAACGACGTCGTCGTACTCGTCGGACGGTGAGATGTGTGGACTGTCAGTTTCTTCCATGTGCGATGGATTCAGTGGTCCACTACTGTGTGAGAGTCTCCCTGAAGCTAACGGTGATAGATCCTGCAAAGCAACATTCAATTATTATTGTTATCCGGGGAAGGTTCTATGCAGAACACTAAATATTGCGAGAACACACAGAACAAAATGAATCACTCATTTTTTCAATCCTAAAAACCTAAAAAGTAAATGAAAATGTTATAAATGTAAGATTTATTGTTTCACACTAGAAATTAAAACAAAATATGAAAAATCTCAATTTTTAAATAACCTACACACATGTAGGTTATGTGTAGGCTAAATTACCTACATGTGTGTAGACTATATGTAGCGAAAAATATATGTTTTTTTTATGTATATATAATACATATATGAATGTAAGAAACATATAATTTAAAAAATATGAACCTTCAATCCCAAAATTTAGTGATTTAGAGTTGTTATTTTTGTTCTCGCAATAATTAGTGTTCTGTAATGATCCTTATCCTAATGTTCAAATCATTAAATGTTCATTCAAAACATTGATCTGTTAACATCACACAAATTTGATCTAACTTCCTCTTCTTCCTGATCTCTGTATTTCGTTGTACTACACACAGTTGTGTGTGTGAGAGAGAAGTTTCTAGAGAGAGAAACTATGAGTTTTCGTATTTTAATCACGAAATTACAAAAAACAAAAGGATTAAATGTGTTTAATCGAGTTTTTCAAAGTGAATCTCTGTAATGTTAACAGAAACGACGAAGAACAGAATGATTACAGGTGTTTAATCGAGTTTTTCGAAGTGAATCACGACCAAATTCATAGAAACTATGAAGATGAAAGCGATTAGAACCGTTTAATACAGTTTTTCATTGTGAATCACTACAACATTACAAAAATTCACAGAAACTACAAAGAACAAAACGATTCGAAGCGTTTAATCGCGTTTTTCATTGTGAATCACTATAACATTCACAAATACTACGAAGAACAAAGTGATTAGAACCGTTTAATCGAGTTTTTCAAAGCAAATCACTAAAGAATCAACTAAAACTACGAAGAACAAAACTATTAATAGTGTTTTAATCGTATTTTCATTGTAAATCGTTATAAAATTCACAGAAACTATGAAGATCACAACGATTAGAAGCATTAAATCGAGTTTTTCAAAGCGAATCACTACAAATCTCAAAAAAAACTACGAACAACAAACCGATAACAACACTTAAACCAACAATTTCACCTCAAATCAACAAAAACTCACCGACTGAGACATTATCCGTTCAAGCACAAGCTGCGAAGTAGCAGACGAAGCGAACGAAAACGTTTTTCCAGAAATCACATCCGCCGTAACCTCCTCCGCCGCATCGACGGCGTTAGTCTCCGTCGTAACATCGGAGTTTATGCCGGACCTAGAAATCAACGGCGAAGGCGGAGAATGCAGAGTCTTAAGAGTCGCATCACTCCATGACCTTGATAAGAACTCCATCGGCTTACGTGGACTCTCCGGCAGCTGAAAACCGCCGGCGGTGTTGTATTCCTGCCATAAACTGTCCATTTTGTAGTTTTGTTGGTGGCAATGTGACTGTGAGTGTTCTGTTATGATAACTTACCTTTTATAGAGGATGATGATAATAACCGTACGAACTCAGTCGGTTCGTGTCGGGTCGGGTTAACTTTTGCTTTTGTAATGGGAACTTGATCAAATAAGACTTTTATCAAGTTTGAATATAGACCGGGTTGAAAAATGTGTCGGGTTTTTGTAGAAAGTTTTACATATATTTTGATGTTACTTTTATTGAGTATGATTCAAAGAAAGATGTATTTTTGAGATTTGGTATTTGTTAAAGAAACTCGGTTTTTGCGTAAGCAAGCTTGAATGGTGATGAAAGTTATCTATAGTTGTCTTGGTTAGTTTTTGTTGTTAATTTTTGTGACTGTTGAGAAGTGATTGAATTGTTAAAAGAGAAACGAGTCGGTCGGTTTAAGATTTATATGGTTAGGTTTTGACTGTTTGGTTGTTTTGTTTGATCAAGGTTATTGATGGAAAGAGAGTGGCGAGAAAAGAGAGCAAGAGAAGAAGATGTACAAGAGGAGGATTGGACAATTGTATAGAGGTAAAGTAAAAAGAACGAATCGGAGACGGGTGTTGCGACGTTCTTACTAAATAATCTACCGGTTATGAATTGTCTAAATCCGGTTATGAGTTTAATAGGGCCTCCAGTTCAATCTACATTCGTCGAAGGGAGATCGATCATAGATGGTGTGTTGATTGTTAGTGAAGTTATGTCATAGGAAAAATGCTCTAAGATGGAGATTTTTTATTTTAGAGCTGACTTAGCTAAGGCATATGATTTGATTAACTGTAAGTTTTTGTTGTCAAATTAAAATACTATGGATTTCTCATCATTATGGAGGAAGTGGATCTGGTCCTACTTAAAGTCCAGCCAAGCTTCGGTCTTACTCTATGGATCTCAGACCTTCGATTTCCAATTTTTGAGGGGTTTGCGCTAAGGAGACCCCTATCATTGTTTCTCTTTATTTTGGTATTGGAAGCCTTCTATGTCATTATGAAAAGAGTAGTTGATCTAGAAATCTTTGAAGATGTGGTGTTGCCCAGTGGAGGTTTACGTGTCTCGCATTTATGTTATGTCTTTGTGCAATATGAGAGAGGCAGTCGGTTGTAGACTAAGCATCAAATGGTATCTCTTTGTGCAATATGAAGGCGTTACTGATACGTGTACACACCCAAATAATGGAACTAAGATACTTTAGTAGCAAGATGGTTTTGATATTTTTCGGCTCGACTCTATAAGTAAAAGATTGTAGGGATAATTAAAAAGGAAACAAGGGAAGATAGCTACACGATGATAGCCCGATCTTAAATCGATCTTCGAGTAAAAACTTGACCCCTGCAACTGGTCGAACAGATCGTCGATGCGTGGCAAAGGATAACGGTTCTTGACTGTCACCTTGTTGAGTTCACGGTAATCTATACACATACGAAAGGACCCGTCTTTCTTCTTCACAAACAGAACTGGGGCTCCCAAGGCGAAGAACTGGGTCGGATAAAACCTCTATCCAACAGTTCTTGAAGTTGATTAGATAACTCTTGCAATTCTCCAGGTGCAAGACGATAAGGAGCTCGAGCAATTGGGGCCGCTCCTGGTGTAAGATCAATCTGAAATTCCACTTGACGGTGAGGAGGTAAACCAGGAAGTTCCTCAGGAAACACATCGGTAAACTCACGAACAACTGGCAGGTCTTCGATCTTCCTTTCTCCAGGCGGAGTATCAGTAACAAGTGCTAGAATAGCAGGATACCCCTTTCGTAGACACTTCTGGGCTTTCAGAGCAGAAATGATGCCGACCATTGCACCACTTCGATGGCCCTGGACAGACAGTGATTCTCCACTAGGGAGCGGTATACGTACTATTTTCTCCTTACAAAGTATGTCAGCACGGTGTTTGGACAACCAGTCCATACCAACCACTACGTCAAAACTACCGAGGGTAACAGGAAGGAGGTCAATGTCAAACACCTGACCCACAAGATTGAGTTTACATCCCATAATAATGTGTGAGGCTTCAATTGCCTTATCATTGGCTAATTCTACTACATGCTTAGCTTCTAGAGGTGTAACACACCGTGTTTCCACAAGTCAAGGTCAAAGTCAACGACCGATTGTACGAATTTGACTTATAGTAATCTTCTTATTTTAATTGTATTATGTGGAGTAAGTGTTGTTAATTGCTAAAATCGATGTGTGTTAATCGCTATCTAATCGACTTACGACTGTGAATTATAGGAAGTAACAATGCGATAAAGCTAATTAATCGATAATCAAGCTACGCTACTCGACATCGAATCGTGATACGAACCGCAACTCGACTTAATTTGGTTATTATACGTGTGTGTGTGCCTTATGTGTTACTTGTGCGTGTTATATATATATATGTTGTGGAAATCAATCGAACTCAACCGAAACTCGAAACGTAATCGAACTCGAATCCGAATCGAAAATCGAACTATGATAATTAGTGGTTAGGACTGAAAGTAATTTGACTAGAAAACCCTATTGTGACGAGCCGCCCGCAATCGAAATCGAAACATCAGAAATCGTCGCGTCGAACAAACGAACCAAGTGCCATCCGGCCGGATAGCCATCCGACCGGATAGCCACTACGCTCCAGGTCAGGCGTCATCCGACCAGGATGTCATCCGACCGGATCGTCATCCGGGTGGTACGCCATCCGATCGGATAACCCTTTCCTCTTTTGGAATACTATAAATACCCCTGTCTTTTTTCATTCTTTCCATTTTTGGAAGTCCTTGTCCGAACCTTTCGTGCTCCTCACCTTTTCTTCGATATCTCTCAATCCAGGTAAGATCTCGCCTTAAATCTTGTGCTTTCTTAATCTACACGCACTCCTACACCTTTCTATCTTTTAAATCTTAACTTTTAACCGTGAAATCACTAGATTTCGGGTGTTCTAGGATGACGTCATCATGTGTTCTTCAAGAACTTCATGTTTTGGCCTCAATCCACCAAGAATAACCGAGATCTAACTGATTTCCACGCAAACATACAAAGATCTTGTAAAGATCCCGACACAAGAATGGTGAAAAAAGGATTGAAAGATGGTTTCTAACTTTCTTTCAACACTTTTACACTCATTACACTCAAAACCGGTAGAATCGGTTTCTGATTTAGTCTTCTACTCGATTGTAGTGTTGTACTAGCTCAAGATCTGGATTCTACCCACGAGACTACCGATTTCGGGTTAGTCAAGAACAACCGTCTCGAGCCGGTAACCGGCCAGACTAGGGTGATTCCTGGTCGGGTTGGTCATCTGGGTCGAACTAGGGTTCTGTTGGCTAACACGTTGTCAAAGTGTCTCGACATAATGACAAACCACCAAAACGACCAAGTGAAGGACGAACGGAACAACCATAACGGATTCCTATCCGACCGGATTACAATCCAATCGGATAGGTCATCCGAACGGATTGCCATCCGAACGGATCACACTTGGGTCCCACCTTTAAAACAATCTTAGCTGAAGTTGGAGAATCGAACGAATTGCAATCCGATCGGACTACCATCTGACTGGATTACTCTTCGGATCATGAGATACTAAGACTTTAAAGACTTAAACGACTTTCAACATGTTCAATAACAAGGTTGCCATCCGATCGAATGTCGCTTCTGTTGTGAATTTGCTTTCAGTAAGTAACCTCGTCACTAAGTCACCGTCCGACCGGATGACCATCCGAACGGATTGCCATCCGCACGACTAGTCATCCGATCGATCGACCTGATGGATAGAGATACTTCAATATTTTCAAATTGCTACAACGAAAACTTCAAAAGTCAAGCCATCGTACACAAACACATTCTTCTCATAGGAAGAAACAATCCACTCGAATTGTCATCCGAACGGACAAGCTGTCCGACCAGATGACCATCCGAACGGATTGTTATTCGCACGGATTAGCATCCGATCGGATTACCATCCGATCGAACCACTATCCGACCCTTTCACACTTTGTGACGTTTTACGCATCACTTATCGTTATGCTATCGAATCTATTCAGGCTAACCTTACTCGCTAAGCGCTCCCTTCAATCCATTAATCGCTGTGAGTATACTCAACCCCTTTTTTGCTTTAAGCACTTTTGGGTGTTACATATGTTACAACTATTCAAATCACATCAATCACACTACTCAATACTATGTGAACGCTAACCGTTAATGCATGTTATACGTGGCTTATGAATGCTTGTTTGTTATGTTTACACATGTAATGCTGTCTACCTGCCTTAGCAACGATAGTACTATAGTTTGGACTCAGCGCCCGTTCACACGGGGGTTGTTAAGGACCATTACTTGCATGGATTACGGTGGTAATCGTGTATTGCGAACTGCCTTGGGCAGTCAACCCGCAGTCATTGGTATCGATGGATCTATGTCGATAACTAACGTGCTTCATTTCACTGTGTGTACGTGCTGGTTATGCGTAAACGAATTCGAACTCTATATGCTATTATCAAACTTGTATGCTCACCTTTACATTTTATGTATTGACATTATTTTAACGTATGTGACAGGTGCTTAGGACGCACACTTGGTAGGAATTTGAAGCTAGAATAAAGCTTTAGAGCCCAACAAATAGTTGTCTGTTGTGGTCAAACTAAGGGTCTCTAGAAGCAGATAAACAATTGCTGTCTATTTAAATCTGAGTTGTCGGAACATAATATTTGCCTGGATGTTTGCCTGTAATAATTGTTTTGCTGTTTGAGATACGGTATGGGACGTATTATTTAAATTGAATAGTATTGATAATTGTTATGGAAACTTCTGGACAATCTGTTCCGCTCAGTGCCATGCCCCGATGATTCCGCCATCGGTTGGGGTGTGACAGATTGGTATCAGAGCCATAACTATAGGGAATTAGGCAAGACTCGACCTAGTCCGGGTCGGTGTCTTAGAAACCTAGTCTATAGTTAGGAACCAACAGACCGATTTATGCATATTCAGTAGGGATTATGTACGAGCTTATTCCTCGCTATTCTCGCTTACGCTACACTGTCACTACACTCGAATTTACAGCTATAAATAGGCGATGAAGTCGAGATTAGGTGTGAAAACCACAAACTCTCGACTAAATTGCTTGAATTAATGCTGTTTTATCAACTTACCAATGATTTCTTGTTTCTTTTTCAATAACGAACGCTTGTTCAACGGGGGAATTATACCAAATCAGGAGTGAAATCCATATTTTGATGAATAATCTCCTCTATTTTATCAAAAACAGAGACGAAGTTGTTTAGCCAGGGGTGAAACCCTAACCTTGACGACTTGTTCCGCACAATTTATAAAACTCCCACCAAAGTCTCGACGGATTCCAACGACCTGAAGTTACGACATGACTAACGGGATGTGTGCCAAACGCCCAAGAATCAAGGCGAGGACACAGTCCTGAAAGTCAAACGTAGACGACAAGTCCTTGCGAATAGTTGAATCGCTTTGGTTAGTCGAAGTCTACTAGCCGCATACAGTCTATCTCTCGATTTTTTTTACGTGTTTCAATTCTGAGCCCGCAACTGCTGACTCTGATGATTCGTCGATTTTATGCGATTTATGTGGTTTATGTTTATTTGTTAGCGTTTTGAGGTACTATTGGGTTCGATCTAACGCCTTTTGCTTCTGCTAATCACACAACACAACACACTACACAACGTTAACAAATCATTGAATCGTGGACGACCTTATGCTACGTTATACGCTTATACTACGCTACTCGATATACTAAACGCGATCGCTATATTCGAACGCTCTCGGACTTTGAATGATAGGTTTCTGTATTCTGACTACCTCCCAATGATAAAGGAACACGCATAATCATAAGAAAGTGGATACACGTAAAATATGTGTCTAAGTTATGTGCCTATGTGTTTATGTGTTTTATGGTTCTGTGTCCTACATGGTTATATGTCTATGTGTTTACGTGAGATGCGTTCCTGAGCTTTAGTAGTAGTAGACGTGTGAGGTGAGACTCGAATACATGTGTTGAGTCCTGTGACGATGTCTGTTGCAGACAATGTCGTCTGGATCCTGTCACGCACTTTCTCGTCAAGAAAAGAGAGACAAACGTCTTGCTGCCATCATCGCTAAAAGTGTAGCGAAGGCCGTGAGTGATGTTTATGAGAATGCCAGCAAATCGTCTGAGGAATCGAGAACCGAAGCTCCTAAAGCTACCGCGAAGACCTTCAATTTCAAGCAATTCAAGTCGTGTGGGCCAAAAGAATTCACTGGCGAGGGAGGTCCCACTGCATTATTTCACTGGTTTGATTCCATTGAGGTTACTCTGCGAAAGAGTGGTTGCCCTGATGACCTCCGTACTCTGAATGCTACCGGCGTTTTTCAGTCCCGTGCACTAGACTAGTGGACGGCCGAGAGGAACAAGCGAGGGAACGATGCAGCCTACGGTCTGTCGTGGGACGAGCTCAAGGAAGTTATGCTAGAGGAATTTTGCCCTCCTCATGAACGTCAAAAGCTAGAAGATGAATTTTGGCACATACAGCAAAAGGATGGTGACAATGCTGGTCTCACTGCTCGTATCAAACAGCTTAGCATTATCTGTCCCGACCAAGTCAAGACTCCAGACATGGCAATCAAGAAGTACATCCGGGCCCTGCCCGACTGCGTTGCTGATTTCGTGCAAGCGGCTAAGACTACGACGATCGAGGAAACTTATCTACTGGCCGCTGAAATCAACGACAAGCGGGTTAAGGCTGGTGTCTGGGATAAGACTTCGAAGCATCTGCATCAAGCTACCGCTACCGCACCAACTGCTGAACCCACCTCATCGAGCAACAAGAGAAAGAACAGCTCCAGCAACAAGAACTGTGCGATCAGTGCTGCACCGATCCAAGCTGTACCAGCCCAACAGCGTCAAGTAGCGGCGCCTGTGGCCAATGCACCTCTTGCTAAGCGTGCATACACTGGGCCACATCCGCTCTGCCCTACTTGTACCTACCACCACCCAACTGCCATTGCTTGCCGTTTTTGTGATCATTGCAATGTATACGGCCATTTTACTGCTAACTGCCGTATTCGACAAGCTCCTGCTCATCAAGCTCTACTCACAGCCCCTCAGGGTCAACAAGCTCCTCCGGCACCCGCGGTCAAAGCCAGAGCCTGCTTCGCATGTGGCGACCCGAACCATTTCGCCAACATGTGCCCAAACAGGGTCGTGGAACAAGAGCCCCAGCAACAGCAGCAACAACAGCAACAGCAGCCACAGCAGCAACAACAGCAGCAGCAGCAACAACAGGCCGCACGTGCCAGAACTTTCAACATCAACGTGCGCCAAGCCCAAGCCGACAACAACGTGGTCAATGGTACGTTCCTTGTGAATGGTTTTTATGCTTGATGTTTGTTTGATACTGGAGCCGATAATTGCTTTGTGTCGTTCGAATTCGAGAAGCTCCTTAACCGTAAACGCTCCAAACTCTCTTCGACGTTCGATGTAGAAGTTGCCACTGGAAGAACTGTCGCCGTCAATTCCCTTATCCGTGATTGTACTCTTGAGCTCAACAATCACATCTTCCCAATCGACCTCATTCCGATGCAGCTCGGAAGTTTCGACGTCATAGTAGGCATGGACTTTCTACGCGAAAACCATGCTGAAGTTGTGTGTTATGATAAGATGATTCGATTCTCGCTCGCGAATGGTGATTTATTGTGTGTATACGGTGAAACTGCCTCGAAAGGGCTCAAGCTCATGTCGTGTGTCCAAGCTAGCAAGTATCTCCGCAAGGAATACAAAGCTTTCTTGGCGAACATTGTAGTAGCAGAGAAGGAAAGGAAAAAGAAGAAGGAAGTAAAAGACGTTCCTGTGGTTCGTGAATTTCCTCATGTGTTCCCTGATGATCTTCCAGGTTTGCCACCAAGTCGTGATATCGACTTTCGTATCGACCTCGTTCCTGGAGCTAATCATGTTGCCAAAGCCCCTTATCAACTCGCGCCATCCGAAATGCGTGAACTCTCAAACCAACTACAGGAATTACTTGAGAAAGGCTTCATTCGCCCGAGCACCTCTCCATGGGGCGCTCCAGTCCTTTTTGTCAAAAAGAAGGATGGGTCGTTCCGGATGTGCATCGACTATCGGGAATTGAATAAGTTGACTATCAAGAACCGCTATCCCTTACCTCGCATCGACGATTTGTTTGATCAACTACAAGGCGCTACGTGTTTCTCAAAGATCGACCTACGTTCAGGCTATCATCAACTACGTATACAAGAGGAGGATATACCCAAAACCGCGTTTCGCACCCGATACGGCCATTACGAATTCGTTGTCATGCCTTTTGGTTTAACCAACACCCCGTGTTTCCACAAGTCAAAGTCAAGGTCAAAGTCAACGACCGATTGTACGAATTTGACTTATAGTAATCTTCTTATTTTAATTGTATTATGTGGAGTAAGTGTTGTTAATTGCTAAAATCGATGTGTGTTAATCGCTATCTAATCGACTTACGAATGTGAATTAAAGGAAGTAACAATGCGATAAAGCTAATTAATCGATAATCAAGCTACGCTACTCAACATCGAATCGTGATACAAACCCCAACTTGACTTAATTTGGTTATTATACGTGTGTGTGTGCCTTATGTGTTACTTGTGCGTGTTATATATATATATATGTTGTGGAAATCAATCGAACTCAACCGAAACTCGAAACGAAAATCAAACTATGATAATTAGTGGTTAGGACTGAAAGTAATTTGACTAGAAAACCCTATTGTGACGAGCCGCTCGCAATCGAAATCGAAAAATCAGAAATCGTCTCGTCGAACAAACGAACCAAGTGCCATCCGGCCGGATAGCCACTACGCTCCAGGTCAGGCGTCATCCGACCGGATCGTCATCCGGGCGGTACGCCATCCGATCGGATAACCCTTTCCTCTTTTGGAATCCTATAAATACCCTTGTCTTTGTCATTCTTTCCATTTTTGGAAGTCCTTGTCTGAACCTTTCGTGCTCCTCACCTTTTCTTCGATTTCTCTCAATCCAGGTAAAATCTCGCCCTAAATCTTGTACTTTCTTAATCTACACGCACTCCTACACCTTTCTATCTTTTAAATCTTAACTTTTAACCGTGAAATCACTAGATATCGGGTGTTCTAGGATGACGTCATCATGTGTTCTTCAAGAACTTCATGTTTTGGCCTCAATCCACCAAGAACAACCGAGATCTAACCGATTTCCACGCAAACATACAAAGATCTTGTAAAGATCCCGACACAAGAATGGTGAAAAAGGGATTGAAAGATGGTTTCTAACTTTCTTTCAACTCTTTTACACTCATTACACTCAAAACCGGTAGAATCGGGTTCTGATTTAGTCTTCTACTCGATTGTAGTGTTGTACTAGCTCAAGATCCGGATTCTACCCACGAGACTACCGACTTCGGGTTAGTCAAGAACAACCGTCTCGAGCCGGTAACCGGCCAGACTAGGGTGATTCCTGGTCGGGTTGGTCATCTGGGTCGAACTAGGGGTTCTGTTGGCTAACACGTTGTCAAAGTGTCTCGACATAATGACACACCATCAAAACGACCAAGTGAAGGACGAACGGAACAACCATAACGGATTGTTATCCGACTGGATTACAATCCGATCGGATAGGTCATCCGAACGGATTGCCATCCGAACGGATCACACTTGGGCCCCACCTTTAAAACAATCTTAGCTGAAGTTTGAGTATCGAACGAATTGCAATCCGATCGGACGACCATCTGACTGGATTACTCTTCGGATCATGAGATACTAAGACTTTAAAGACTTAAACGACTTTCAACATGTTCAATAACGAGGTTGCCATCCGATCGAATGACGCTTCTGTTGTGAATTTGCTTTCAGTAAGTAACCTCGTCACTAAGTCGCCGTCCGACCGGATGACCATCCAAACGGATTGCCATCCGCACGACTAGTCATCCGATCGACCGACCTGATGGATAGAGATACTTCAATATTTTCAAATTGCTACAACGAAAATTCAAAAGTCAAGCCAACGTACACAAACACATTCTTCTCATAGGAAGAAACAATCCACTCGAATTGTCATCCGAACGGATAAGCTGTCCGACCAGATGACCATCCGAACGGATTGTTATTCGCACGGATTAGCATCCGATCGGATTACCATCCGATCGAACCACTATCCGACCCTTTCACACTTTGTGACGTTTTACGCATCACTTATCGTTATGCTATCGAATCTATTCAGGCTAACCTTACTCGCTAAGCGCTCCCTTCAATCCATTAATCGCTGTGAGTATACTCGACCCCTTTTTTGCTTTAAGCACTTTTGGGTGTTACATATGTTACAACTATTCAAATCACATCAATCACACTACTCAATACTATGTGAACGCTAACCGTTAATGCATGTTATACGTGGCTTATGAATGCTTGTTTGTTATGTTTACACATGTAATGTTGTCTACCTGCCTTAGCAACGATAGTACTATAGTTTGGACTCAGCGCCCGTTCACACGGGGGTTGTTAAGGACCATTACTTGCATGGATTACGGTGGTAATCGTGTATTGCGAACTGCCTTGGGCATTCAACCTGCAGTCATTGGTATCGATGGATCTATGTCGATAACTAACGTGCTTCATTTCACTATGTGTACGTGCTGGTTATGCGTAAACGAATTCGAACTCTATATGCTATTATCAAACTTGTATGCTCACCTTTACATTTTATGTATTGACATTATTTTAACGTATGTAACAGGTGCTTAGGACGCACACTTGGTAGGAATTTGAAGCTAGAATAAAGCTTTAGAGCCCAATAAATAGTTGTCTGTAGTGGTCAAACTAAGGGTCTCTAGAAGCAAATAAACAATTGCTGTCTATTTAAATCTGAGTTGTCGGAACAGAATATTTGCCTGGATGTTTGCCTGTAATAATTGTTTTGCTGTTTGAGATACGGTATGGGACGTATTATTTAAATTGAATAGTATTAATAATTGTTATGGAAACTTCTGGACAATCTGTTCCGCTCAGTGCCATGCCCCGATGATTCCGCCATCGGTTGGGGTGTGACAAGAGGTGTTGGAGTTAACCCTAATCTTTGACTGAACTCTAAGGACACATAACTCCAATCGGCACCGGAATCAAATAACACAGAAGCAAAGAGGTTGTTCACAGAAAACGTACCAGTCACGACATTGTCGTCATTCCTAGCAACACCAGCACCAATCGTAAATACCCTTCCACGAGCACCATTGCCCCCATTGTTGCCGTTATTGTTGTTCCCATCATTGTTATTCTGACGGTTGTTGTTATCATTGGCATTTTGATTCAGCTGAGGGCAATCCCGTTTAATGTGACCCTCGTCCCCACACTGGAAACACCCCTTCCTATTGCCTTGGTTCTGTTGGGGTTGGTGCCTTTGTTGATGTTGCTGCTGTTGTTGATTCTGCTGTTGCTGTTGCTTTGGAAACGGAGCTCTACAATCTTTTGCCATATGGCCCACCTTATCACACCTATGGCAGGCTCGGACACACAGTCCACGATGATAATAACCACACTTGTTGCACTTTGGTTGCCTTCCAGCGTAGGAGCCTTGGTTCGGATTGCTGCCCTGACCTTGGTTGACAGAGGAGGACTGACTGAAACTACGATTATTGCTGTTGTCTGGCCTTTTCTGCGACTGATTCGAGTTGGACACCTTGTTCGTTTCGTTCCACTTGCGCTTGTTCTTACTAGCAGGGGTAGTAGCTGTAGCAGCTGGGGTAGTAGCAGAAACACGGGGCGGTAGCGAACCACGCTCGACCTCTTGGTTTGTAATCTTGTGTGCTAAACGAATGATCTGAGGCAAGTTGTTAAGATTTGCAGCAGTGACCAAACTCTTAACTTGCGGTGCTAAGCCTTTGATGTACAATTGGATTCTTCGAGGTGGTGGTCGTGATAAGTTAAGGCACATATTTGCTAGCTCATGAGATCATTTTGTGTAACCTCGATATCGGACCCCTCCATCTTCATATTATAGTATTCGTTCTCGAGTTTCTGAATCTCGTCACGAGGACAATACTCCTCCCGAATCAACTCCTTGAAATCATCCCAAGTAGTTGCATTAGCCATTTCGATGCCCAACATCTGCACTTGGGCATTCCACCAAGTTAAGGCCCCATCCTCCAATGTGCCTGTAGCATACTTCACCCGGTCCCCCACGGGACAGTTACACATAGCGAAGATTGACTCGGCTTTCTCAAACCAGCGAAGTAGCCCCACAGCTCCTTCAGTCCCACTGAATGTCTGTGGCTTACAATCCATGAACGTCTTAACCGTGCAAACAGGAAGATTGTTTTGATTTTGATTCACTTGTTGACCTAAGGACGAATGAAAATACAACACACGGGTAAGAGTTGAGTACGCGACACAAGAATAAAGAGTATTTGGCCGCTAGGCCTTCAGCCACACGAGTGTTGATCAGGTAGGTTAATTCAGCCTGAGTCATAGCAATGTTGACACGTCCACTGTAACAACCCGCACTTTTGTGCGTTGTTACTACTCGTTATACTCGTTACGCCTAGCACCAGAGATTCGGATCATAATGTAACTATATCGCATACTTCGCTATTCGAAGGATAAATCGCATATTTTCGCAATACACTATTATCACAAGCACTAACACTCACGATGACATTGGGTGAGGACCTATTCTACCCTCCTCGGTGGCCGTGGTGTGTCGAAACGCAGACAACTAACGCTAACAACGACTCTCGGATGAGTGCTATAGCTCCAGCCGTCGTGACGATGATGACAATACGAGTAAATGGTACCCCGTCAGTCTTTGTGGCACAACACACAATAACGTTCACTATGACATCGAGAAAGGACCTATACTACCCTCCTTGATGGCTGTGAAACGTTGCTAATAATCGCATACTCGAATCGAAAACCGAATGTTATATCGAAACTGTGGATTATAGATACGTAAGTACGACCCCTAGTGATATCTATAGGTATATATAATAATGATATAAAAAGCACGCACTTTAAAGTCGATCGCAACACTCAGAAACGGAGAAAACCATCGCGTCGGAGTGGTCATCCGGACGAATAGCTATCCGGACGGATGGGCCATCCGGACAGATGGGCCATCCGACCCAAAACCCCCTTCAGCCTTCTCTGTGCCTATAAATAGCATGTCACACCACTGTTTAAGTGATGTGACAGCTCCCACTCGACCAGACACGCTCCAGGACCCTTTTCTCTCGATTCCTCGCGATTTCGGTAAGATTTCAACCTAAAACCTTGTACTTCTGTGATCTACACTCAATTCTACATCCTTCTATCTTTTAAAACTCAATTTTTAACCGTGAAATCTATTGATTTGAGGTGTTTTAAGGTGATGTCACCAAGAGTTCATATGAACTTCAAGTTGTGACCTCATCCCACCATAAGCGCCTCAGATCTGAGTGATTTCCACATGTTTTGATAACGAATCTCACCTAAATCTATGTATTCAACCAAGGAACTGTGCGATTTCGAGCTAAACCGGAGAAACCGTCAAGAACGGCCAGTTACAGACGTGTCATCCGCACGGATCACATGCCATCCGCACGGATCACATGCCATCCGGACGGATCACATGCCATCCGGACGGATAACATGCCATCCGGACGGATAACATGACATCCGGACGGATAACATGTCATCCGGATGGATAACATGTCATCCGGACGGATAACTTGTCATCCGGACGGATAACATGTCATCCGGACGGATGAGCACCATCCGACCAAATAAATGACTTTTCAAGGCTATGCTCGCTTAACCGTACATCGTTTACTCTATTCTTCAACGATTAACACAGACGTGCTCGCAACCGATCCAATCAAGTTGTATCCTCGCTAAATACGCACTGTGAGTATACTTGAACCCCTTTTTAACCGTATTTTGGGTGTAACATACGTCTCTAGCAAATCGAACTCATCAAACGAATTATTCAATCAATCGAATTATCACTTGCGAATAACTGTTATGCATAGATATACGTGATGCTAGTTGCATATGTGCTAGGGCTTATACTCGCGACGTCCCACCATGACTAGTATAGTACTGTTGCGCCCGACGGGGTCTAGTTTGTCATCGCATATTCGAGCATCGAGGACTTAGTTGGTAGTATCAGCTTTGTGAGTATATATGTCGTGTGTTACGTTCTTGCATATGGAAATTCGCTACACTTTTTATCTATTACGCTATACCTAACAAACCTGTATACTCGCCAATACATTTGTATTGACAAATATTTTTAACGTATGTTGCAGGTTAGATCGCAGACTATATCAAATCAAGCTAGGAGGTCTAGAAACTCAACTAAAATCTAGGTTGACGGATTTGTATTGTTCGAGAGGACAAGAAATCTGTGATAACTTATGTGATCGTATTATTTGTTAGTATGGGATAACGAATGTATTAAATATTATCGCAATATAGTTGTTATGGATTCTCTTGAGCAATCCGATTCGCCTAGTGTCGCGCCCCGATGATTCCGCCATCGGTTGGGGTGTGACAGATTGGTATCAGAGCCATAACTATAGGGAATTAGGCCAGACTCGACCTAGTCCGGGTCGACGTCTTAGAAATTGACCTAGTCTATAGTCTAAGTACCAACAGGCCGACTCGTACGAACCCAGTAGGGTTTGTATCGGGCCTACTTGATACTCTCGATCGAAATTGCTAAAAGCTACAACTTTGTGTGAACGCCGCGTACTACAACTTCACACGAAGAAGCCTTTCCTAAGGCTGAAATACTACTTAGCCTTTCCTAAGGCCGACACAATACATATGTTTTCGAAAATACTCGCATAACGAAACCGAGCGATCCAGTCGAGATCAGGTGTGAAAACCAAGAACTCTCGATAGGATTGCTCACTCAGCGCATTTTTCTAGCACGAGAACCTTTCATCGAGTTAGGAGTGACATCCACATCTCGATGAAAGTCTCCATTTCGAAATCTAGTGGAATTCACGAATTTATTCGAGGAGCATAACCACAATTAGGAGCGAAGCTGTTAAGTCAGGGGTGAAACCCGTACCTTAATAAGTTGTTCCATTCTCTAAATTGGTTTTCAAAAGCTCTCACCAAGGACTCGACTATCATGATAACTCGAGCCACGTGATGACTAGGAAGACGAATGCCATGAGCTGCATCCCAGTGGAAGCATGGAGTCTTCTAGGTCAACGCGCGCGCACGAACTTGTTAAAGATAGTTGGGTTACCTTGGGTTAGTCGACGCCTAAACACCCAAGGCACTCTATCATACGAACCGCCGATCTTACCAATGGTTAGCACTTATTTACGATTTGAAACTTTACGCTTTATCGATTTCTCGATTTAACAATTTTCACTCCATGCTTTATAAACGCACAACTCGCACCGCCATCGCAATCTAAAACGAAAACCGAATGTTCGCAACAAAACTAATGCATGATCTATCGCCTTCGCTATCGTTTTCTCACCTCAACGCGTCCTCGCTTATTCTAAATCGACCTGTATTTGTATGATTACAAACTCCAATTATATAGGTATATAAATACGTATAAACAAACAAGTCAATGTGTGAGAACTTAGGGATTTCGTGTCTACTATGTGGCTCCTATGTGATTCGCATTACTAATATACTATCGCATCAAGTTTTGAACGCGCTCAATCGCATCGCAAAACCCAAAAATCATTATGATCGAATCTCATTCCAAGTCTCTTCCTGTCTAGATGCCTTCCAACGACTCTACCTCGAGACGAACAGCTAGGAGGAGAGCCAAACGAAGCGCCGATAAGAGGATTGCATCACTTGTGACCAAAGAAGTGGTAAAGCTTATTCCTCAAATTGCCGCTCGAGTGCACTCTCTCAGCAACTCTCGAACCTCGGAAGACTCCAAGACGGAAACGTCGCAATCTGCTTTTCTTTACAAACACTTCAAAGCCTGTGACCCGATGGAGTTCACAGGTGAAGGAGGTGTGACTCAACTACTCCAGTGGTTCGATTCTATCGAAGTTACCCTTCGTCAAAGTGGGTGTCCCGATAGTTTCCGTACTACTTGCGCCACCGGAGTATTTCAATCACGAGCACTCGACTGGTGGACCGCCGAACGTAACAAACGTGGGATCTCCGCAGCTTATGCTCTCTCTTGGGATGAGCTGAAAGAGCTCATGAAGAAAGAGTACTGTCCCCCTCACGCAAACCGAAGGTGACAATGCCGGCTACACCGCAAGGTTCAAGCAGCTTAGCGTAATCTGCCCAAGTCAAGTCAACACTTCAGGAAAAGCAATTCCTAAGTACATTCGCGGCTTGCCTGAGTGTGTGGGCGATTTTGTCGAAGCTGCAAGACCTGCTACAATCGAAGAAACCTACCGCTTAGCCGCAGAAATCAACAACAAACGACTCATGGAAGGGTTATTCTCAAGGAATCCTGTCAAGCGAGCTCATCAAGCAATCGCCATTAATCCTTCAGGCGAACATGTTGACGAATCTTCTGATGAATCTACTGACGAATCTTCTGACAAATCTGCTAACGATTCTTCTAACGAATCTGCTGACGAATCTTCTGACAAATCTGCTGGCGATTCTTCTAACGAATCTGCTAACGATTCTTCTAACGAATCTGCTAACGATTCTTCGGACGAATCTGCTGCCGATTCTTCTGACAAATCTGCTAACGGATCTTCCGATAAATCTGCCAAAGACTCTGCAAGTGAGTCCACAGACAAATCCTCCAACGACGACATCTCTTCGCAAGACACCGACAAACCCAGCCGCAAACGAAAGACTTCAAGCCCGAGCTCATCAACAACCGAACTGTCGCAACCGGAACCTCTTCGAGCAGTTCCGATGTTTCCAAAACGAGCCTACACCGGAGCTCATCCTCAGTGTTACTCGTGTACCTATCATCATCCAGTTGGGGCTGACTGTCGCTATTGCAGTAACTGCAACCGTTACGGTCACTTCACTCGTAACTGCCGCATCGAACCGTGAACTTGAGTACAACAACAACAGCTCCAGCAAAAGTCTTCAGCATCAGACATCTAGCAAGCGTAGGATAAAGTTGTAATGATACGATTTTCGACGTTAATTTCTAAGTGTTGAACCTACTCTATTACTCGATATTGCCACTATGTGTAACGTTCACTCTCGTCTTCGTTCTCTCTTTCACTCTTTAATCGTCGCACTTAGACTAGAATCACGCACATACTATATACTATATCACGAAATAATGTGTTTTACCCTCACTACACTCTTAGAACGAGGTACGATAAACGTGCAAGGAACGATTAATCATGGGTGCACACGGGATTATTTGGGTCAGTGCGCGGAGATCGTAGTAAATTCTAAGGTGCCATAAGCGTTACGACGAAGTATGACACCAAACCACGGGATCTAAGTAGTAGGGGTCAAGCAAGGTGTGCTTTACCATACTACCGAAGTTTCGTGCAGAAAGTGCCGCGTGGAGTTGAACGTTATTAGACCTATTATACTATTGTGATTACTTTCAACACACTACACTCAATCGCAAGGCGTAACAACTGAAATTGCATCATCGCAAGACTTGTCGTAAGTCTGCAAACGCAATGCAATCGCCTCATCGATGGACTTTGGAGAGTCTACCTCGCAGGACAATTGCATCAACGCAAGACTGGTCGTAAGTCTATAGCAATCAATCTCATCAAGTACATAAACGCTCACGATATTGTTGAGTGAGGACCTATTCTACCCTCCTCGGTAATCGTGATGCGTCGCAACGTAACGTAACGTTAAGCTTATTCGAAACAAAACTCGGCTAATCGCAATCGCTTACCATGTGTATCTCGCAACCTCTATCGCTGGTAGTGTGAATCTATATCGTTTGTTGTGTGTCAATCCATCGCTATACCGCTATCTGTGATAATTGTGTTAAGTTAGCACACATGATCTCGCTTCACGAGAGGAAGCTCATATGGTTAAAACAAGGTGTTTTAGTCATATCAACGGCCTTTCGTGGAAACAGGCCATGTGGGGTCTGATGTTGGTTAAACTCTGTGGTAAAATCAATCAAATCGAACCGCATAAGTCGCGTATACCTCCATCGCTTGCAACGCAACAACTGCCGCTTATCGTAATTCGTTTATCGCCGCCGTCTTTACTAGTGTTATGTTGTGCTAATCGCTTAATCACCTAATCGCTTATCGCCTATCGTGTAAAGTCTACCGCTTATTCGTGTATCGCGTACCGCTTATCGCTCGCTTGGTGTTCATTGCAGTCTGTGTGGTATTAGTACGCGTGACATCGCTTCACGAGGCAAAACTAACTTGGTTAAACGTGGTGTTTCACCATGTTAGCAAACTCTCTTGGAAACGTGCCATGTGGTTTTGAAGTGGAATCTAATCGAAAACGCGCTATTCGCTTATCGCTCGACGCCTACCCAGACACGACACATAAATGTTTTGTGCCATCAGGCTACTCGCGCACGCTGTTGTAGCTATGTTCGATTCTATCTTATACTCGGTCCGACCTTCTATCGATTGGACCGAGTGAGCGCAATTATATCCGTGTCGTATTGACGCACATGACACCGCCTCACGGAACGGAAGTAATATGGGAAAGACATGGTGGATACGCTGCTGATACTTCCTATATATAAATGTTTTAATCATATTAACGAACTTCCGGGGGAAGGTGCCAAGTGGGGCTCGATGCTAAATTACCTTTTTCAAACGGTTAAAACTGATTCTTTATAAAACTTTTATTAAAACCGTGGAATAAGTGAAATTCCTCACAATGTGGAGGTAACATCGAATCAGCTTAACTCCATGTTCAAGGGGAGCTTTCATGAGTCCAATTTTTTTTTCCTTAAAACCTTTTGCAATATCAAAAACAAGACTTTCTTGAGACGTTGGTTCAACATCGAGTTCAGCTTGAACCCATGCCATAGAAGAGTTTTCGTAGCCTCAGTTTTCATCTTGAATTCCTTTAAATGTTTAAAACTTAAACTTTCTTGTAACGTTGGTTAACGATCGACTCAGTTAACCCTACGTCATGAGAAACCTTTCCAGTTCTCTAAGTTACAATCGCATCGAACTAACGGATTCTTCACAACACGAGGTACCCAGGAACGCCAACTCGTGAGATATTACTCTTGTCTCTTACGTCACTTTCTCGCTATCGCAATCGACCTCTTATTCGAAGCACTCTCGTTCGTCAACTCACGGTCAGATCACTCGCTGAAACGCTACTTACGTGGGATCAACTCTCAGAAGTCTTCCTATTGGATTAATTTCGGGACGAAATTTCCTAAAGTAGGGGAGACTGTAACAACCCGCACTTTTGTGCGTTGTTACTACTCGTTATACTCGTTACGCCTAGCACCAGAGATTCGGATCATAATGTAACTATATCGCATACTTCGCTATTCGAAGGATAAATCGCATATTTTCACAATACACTATTATCACAAGCACTAACACTCACGATGACATTGGGTGAGGACCTATTCTACCCTCCTCGGTGGCCGTGGTGTGTCGAAACGCAGACAATTAACGCTAACAACGACTCTCGGATGAGTGCTATAGCTCCAGCCGGCGTGACGATGATGACAATACGAGTAAATGGTACCCCGTCAGTCTTTGTGGCACAACACACAATAACGTTCACTATGACATCGAGAAAGGACCTATACTACCCTCCTTGATGGCTGTGAAACGTTGCTAATAATCGCATACTCGAATCAAAAACCGATTGTTATATCGAAACTATGGATTATAGATACGTAAGTACGACCCCTAGTGATATCTATAGGTATATATAATAATGATATAAAAAGCACGCACTTCAAAGTCGATCGCAACACTCAGAAACAGAGAAAACCATCGCGTCGGAGTGGTCATCCGGACGGATGGGCCATCCGGACGGATAGCCATCCGCACGGATGGGCCATCCGGACCGATGGGCCATCCGACCCAAAACCCCCTTCAGCCCTCTCTGTGCCTATAAATAACATGTCACACCACTGTTTAAGTGATGTGACAGCTCCCACTCGACCAGACACGCTCCAGGACCCTTTTCTCTCGATTCCTCGCTATTTCGGTAAGATTTCAACCTAAAACCTTGTACTTCTGTGATCTACACTCAATTCTACATCATTCTATCTTTTAAAACTCAATTTTTAACCGTGAAATCTATTGATTTGAGGTGTTTTAAGGTGATGTCACCAAGAGTTCATATGAACTTCAAGTTGTGACCTCATCCCACCATAAGCGCCTCAGATCTGAGTGATTTCCACATGTTTTGATAACGAATCTCACCTAAATCTATGTATTCAACCAAGGAACTGTGCGATTTTGAGCTAAACCGGAGAAACCGTCAAGAACGGCCAGTTCTGATGGAGCGGGGTGATTCCCGGCCGTTAGAGCGGGTCGGAACTGATGGAATTTCAAGTGTTAGTACGAAATTACACTGTCCCGGTAACCCTGCACGTATTCCTTCCGATAAACACTCAAAAACAGTGTTCAGAATGCGAAACAGACGTGTCATCCGCACGGATCACATGCCGTCCGCACGGATCACATGCCATCCGCACGGATCACATGCCATCCGGACGGATAACATGTCATCCGGACGGATAACATGTCATCCGGACGGATGAGCACCATCGACCAAATAAATGACTTTTCAAGGCTATGCTCGCTTAACCGTACATCGTTTACTCTATTCTTCAACGATTAACACAGACGTGCTCGCAACCTATCCAATCAAGTTGTATCCTCGCTAAATACGCACTGTGAGTATACTTGAACCCCTTTTTCACCGTATTTTGGGTGTAACATACGTCTCTAGCAAATCGAACTCATTAAACGAATTATTCAATCAATCGAATTATCACTTGCGAATAACTGTTATGCATAGATATACGTGATGCTAGTTGCATATGTGCTAGGGCTTATACTCGCGACGTCCCACCATGACTAGTATAGTACTGTTGCGCCCGACGGGGTCTAGTTTGCCATCGCATATTCGAGCATCGAGGACTTAGTTGGTAGTATTAGCTTTGTGAGTATATATGTCGTGTGTTACGTTCTTGCATATGGAAATTCGCTACACTTTTTATCTATTACGCTATACATAACAAACCTGTATACTCGCCAATACTTTTGTATTGACAAATATTTTTAACGTATGTTGCAGGTTAGATCGCAGACTATATCAAATCAAGCTAGGAGGTCTAGAAACTCAACTAAAATCTAGGTTGACGGATTTGTATTGTTCGAGAGGACAAGAAATCTGTGATAACTTATGTGATCATATTATTTGTTAGTATGGGATAACGAATGTATTAAATATTATCGCAATATAGTTGTTATGGATTCTCTTGAGCAATCTGAATCGCCTAGTGCCGCGCCCCGATGATTCCGCCATCGGTTGGGCTGTGACATCCACCGCCGCGGCCTCCACCACGTCCACCATTACGTCCACCACGTCCACTCATGATTCTATATATATAAGAAAAGGGGAAAGAGGTTAAGGGTAGAGATTGAGTAGGAGTCCATCTTTATTAGGACTTCTACAGACTACTGAGTTCCATCATTAATTCAGACAACATAGCGGAATCCCCTTTTTACACTCGTTAAGCCTCACGGGGACTCACATGCACCCCACATTATCATTATGTGTGCACCCATAATGATAATGCAATTTGCATGTTCATCTCAGCTCCTCTTAACTTGTCCTAAAAGGTTCCTCAGATTCGAGTATCAAGACGAGAGACATCACAAAACACGAATCACAAAAGTCTAAGGAAAATATCACACTATCAATATCTATCACAAACAACACAGGGATTCATGCTATAGTGCAAAGTGTGCAATCACATGTTATGTCATACGTATGGGTATACTAGTTATACAATGCAATGAGTAAACAAGAGACGAACCTTGCCATCTGGAGCTGAGTGTCATGGTCTATTTCAAAACTTTTCGGTTATAGTCTGGTTTTATAGAAACATTTTAAAACCTAGTTCACTATAACCAGTGGCTCTGATACCAAACTGTCACACCCCCAAAATACCACATGCGGAAACACCGCGGGACATGTGACGTATCAGGATCCAGCCACCAATAACATTGAACTATAGCAAGATATTAAATAAAAGTTCCCATTTATTTCATAAAGTAATTTCAAATCACAAGTTAAACCAATACGTTCAGCGGAAGCATAATGTAAATCGTCATTCCAATGTTTCAAAAACTAATGTACGAAACCAATGAACACATATCCAAGAGACACGACCCATGACCACTCCAGCACTCCTAGGTAGCAAGCTCCATATCCATGAATCTAACGTCCTGCTAGCATGCAGACAAGTGTGTCAGACGACGCTGGTGAGTTCAAAGTTTAATAACACGTTTAGTTACCAGATATGAGTTTAAAACATTTCAGTGATTCAATGTTGTTAATAACTCGATTACCGCAAGATGGCTCCAGATTATTTGCCCTTCCCAAATGCTCTATCAAACATTGGTCGAGTGGTTAAGGTAATTAGTTTACGCCCGTCCTCCCCAGTACGGTGTGAGGGTGCCAAACCTAATATCGCTATCAACTAATAACCCCGTTGCCTCCTCGGCAACCAATTCGGTATATAATGGGACTTAAGTGATAGATATGAGTGTATTAACCAACATCCCAAGTTTAACATTCCAGTTAAACCCATTTACCCAATATTCCTCCCCGGAATATTTACCAGATGTCCCTCCCTGGGACGCATGCTTGAAAAAGACAGTGAACTCACCTTAGATTTGCTCGGTAAGACAAATCACACGTTCAAGTTAATCAATCAAAGCCTATAACGTTTACACGTACCCAATCAGTTTGTATGCGATTTACTTATTCATGCACATAATCTAGCACTTTACACCAAGCATACACGGTTCACATTTCAGACACATATAAACAAACAGATAGCATAAAATCCAACCCATCACTATGCGGCCCATTTAGTATAACAGGCCTGCGTAACATAAGGCCCAAAAGGGCTTGTGCGGTCGGCTGGGACTTGTGCGATCCCCCTACTGTTGTGCAATCAGGATCACTTGTGCGATCCCACACCCTTGTGCGATCCTATACGTGGTCCGGCCCAACATGACTGGCCCAGTAACAAATTGTGTGGCCTACCCCTCCAATCGCACAACTGTGCGATCCACCCTTCCAGTCGCACAACTAGTGCGGTCCACTCTTCCAATCGCACAACCCAATGGGCCTGGTCGCTATAGGTGCGGCCCAGATAAGATGATGTGGGTCCAAATCAGATTGGAGGCCCCTTGTGCGATTCTAGACAGGTTGTGCGATCGGCTGTGGCTTGCCATGATTCATGGTTTTCGGTTACACCTTTACCATTTTCACATTCAATCACATAGTTTCCAAATAATTCTTGATATTCACAATTCCTAATCATGATTTATTGTCACCGAAATTACAACAATACTAACACCCAACCATGATCAATTTCCTTTTCAATTAGCATCTATCTAACAAATCATCGCAAATCATCATGCACTCATCGTCATTCATCATCTTGTAACCCGAGTTGAATAGTTATTCATTATGAATGCAGTTCATATCCAACCCTCTAACCCCTTAATCATCAATCATTTGATTCACACCAAATCATAAACATGTTATATATTAATTCCTAGATTCAAGTATGAGCATTCATCAACAACAATAATCAAGTGTCATATAATCATATCATACAAGGAACATGGTAACAAAACACATAAGAAAACGCACATGAATCGCAATCGGACAACGAACAAGTTTACTAACCGAGAGGTAGAGTGCCTAGAACAAGAGACTGAAGTGCTTCGAAGGTGATGATGATGGCTGCCGCGAACTCAAGGGGAGAGGAGAGAATATTAGGGTTTGTGTGTGTTGTGTTATGAGGGAATTATGAGGGTACTAACACACACCCCTAGTGTATGCGTACAAGAGATGAGCCGGGCTCATTTGTTTGGGCCGAGAACAGTGTACACGAGATGAGGAGTATACAACCCAAAGGTGTTGTGCGATCATGATCATCTTAAACAAATAACACTTAACGTTTAATCAACCGTTTACATAATTAAACATTCAATTAAAATTAACACCCCAACTATTCAAATAGCATACACACAAGTTACACCGACATACAAGTTACATCGAGACACAAAGAAAGGGCTCTTAAAATTAACATCTTGTAGGAGGTCTTGAACCTAGTCCTCACTCTTTCTGTTTCAAAGGGTTGGATAAAGGTGATTGGCTTTTTGGCAAATTTGGATGGCGAAAAATGAAAAGAAGTTTGATAATAATCATATCTTGATTTTAGGATCGGTACAAGAAATAAAGACTAATGCATTCTTATGGGTGAAGAGTATATATGAATTCAAAAGCTTAAATTGGGTGAGATGGTGTGAATTTAATATCTGAGATGTAACTGCATAATTGCTTGTGTTTTGTCGTTTGCTTTGTTTTTGTTTGAAACTTTGGGTATTCAGCAACTTCTTGTTGGTAGGCCTGTAAATGAATGAACGTTCATGAACCGTTAGTGAATTATTGGGTGACAAGTTCGTTTATGTTCATTTATTTAATAAATGAACTAACATTAATAATTTTTTTTGGTAATTTAATTTAATGAACATGAACACATGTTTTGTTCATTCATTAGTGTTCATTCGTTCATGTCCGTTTAAATTTTAGTAGATACATAAGTAGTTATATTCATAAAAATATAAACATAAAAGGGTTTTCTAACTAGTTGGATATATATAACTAATTAGTAATTGGGCTTTCTCGTAATAAAAATGAGTTTTTAAATGGATCTTAGACCATTTCCAATGGAAGATGAAAATTCTTGTAAAGAATTTTGCCACCCCATCTCCTTATTTACTCTCTTTCATCTTTCTTTTTCTTCATTTAAGACCTTACTACTCATAAAACGCATTCTCTCTCTACAAATGCATGCTGTTAGCCAAGAGGCCCAAGAACATTTCTACTCTCCATCTCCTCCAACTCATCATCTATTTCATAAATGCATCTTAAATGCATTGCATTGAGTTTGATGTTATCGTAATTGATCACTAATTCATATAAATTTCATTTACGTCGTGGTTCGTATATACTTGTACTATGATATTTGTTTGAGTTTGTTTTTTTTTTCATTTACGTCGTGAACTGTTCGTTTATGTTTTAAACGAACGGGCATGTACATGCCCATTTTATTAATGAACGAGCATGAACACAAAATTATGTTCGATATTAATATGTTTGTGTTTGTATTCGACTAAAGTTATATGAATAAACATGTACATACCAATGTTTGTGTTCGTTCAGGTTGTTTATATCCTACATGTTGGCCTATTTTTTGTATTTTATATATAATTTCTGCCGTTTAAAAAAACTTAGAAAAAAGATAAGGTAATCATCAAATTTACGAAGAATTATATGTATTAATTAATTACCAACTCAACATTGCATTTATATTGTACGGTTGGGTTTTTTTATCGGCAAGGAATGACGTGTCAATCACCGTGACATTGGGCACTGTGGCCAAGGTCGACTACTCGACCGCCGTTAGCCCTTGGCTCTCCCAGATGCGTGAAAACCCGACTTCCACCCCCTCGAAGGCACGACCGTGGAATAATCAGTAAAACCTCGTCTCTCATCCAAGACGAACCGGCGCCACCCGTATTCACCATTCACTTTGATGCCGTAGAAAATAATGGAAAGAACGAGAGTCGAACCTGGGTCACAAGTGTTTCCACAACCCACCACTACCTTATTGGCTGTACGGTTGGTCTTATTGGTTAATGAGAAAGGACCCACTAATTTAGTAAGATTTACATGGCATTTATTTTTTATAGGATATAGCTTTTAAAACGCACATGTTGTTGTCTCATGATTACATCCACAACATGAATATGTCTTTAATAATAAATTATCGTAATTACTAATTTTGGCACCATTATAAACTATTTTTTCTATTTATAATTTCATTCCTTCTAAAACTATTTTAATATATCTTTCAAATAACCTACAAGATAGACATAATCAAGTTGAAGTATGTCATTATCATAAATTCAAAGAATATATTCAATAATTACGTATGATCATTGGCGCATCTAAGGAAAAGTATATAAAACTTGCTTGCAATATATATGGCTACTAAGTATGAAAGTGAGCAATGTTTTATAATCGGATCGGACAATAAATCAGAAGTGTTATTGGTAAAGGACGAGGATTGAAACCTGTTGTAAAATGTTTTAAAGGCAAAAAATGAGTATTGAAATCTGGTGTAAACATAAAAGACGATATAAACACGCGTCTCATTGCGTTAACATTTATTTGTGTTCATTCATGTATGCTAGTTAACATTTATTATAGGTATAACCTTTTTTACCCCCTTGTAAGGTCAGCCCTCGATATACAACTTCAATATAAATTGCTCTTTGATAGGATTATTTATCTTAGGTTTTTTGTTTATTTATTATATTACATGTTGAAAGGACAAAATTACTCATATAACCATTACGGATAATGTATGTTGTTGCATATTTATAAATTTAGAAGAGTAAAATTAATTTGTTTCAAAAAAATGTTGTTGTCTTTTTTTTAAAGGTGATAAACTTATAGGCTTATTCTATACGCACCCCCCCTATTACTTTCTACATCCCCCCTTGTGAGAGAAAAACTGTCGGTCCCACGCAGGCCCCACTTGTAAGTATGTGAGAGGAGAGGGGTGTAGAAAGTAATAGAGGGGTGTGTATAGTAGCACCCAACTTATATTGCAAAGCTAGCAAAGAGCTAGAGAACACGCTACAAATTAAACGTACATCAATCACTTCATTCTAATAGATGCAAGTTTGTCTTATTATTGATTCATAGATAAGACCATGGGGTATGGTGGGGCTTGGGTTGGGCATTGGTTGACACGTGGAATGGAGTGGCAGACATGGGTAAACCCACATTGAACACGGTATGGTGGGGCGGGGGTTTGGGGCGTGGGTTTGGTGGGCTTGTGGGCTGACCGGCTGGACTGACCCGCTGGGCAGACCCAATAAACACAAATTTAATTTTTTATATTTTTAAATAAAGATCATTACAAAAAAAGAAAATTACAAAAAAAAAAAAATCCTAATTTTTATATTTGTTTTTTATCTCTTCTCTCAACGCCAAGACTATTTCTAACTCGTCACCCTGTAGGTGATCAATCGGCTGGGATAGAATTTTCAAATCATCACGTCTTTGTTTCAGGGCATCTCTAGCAGAATCTCTAGCTTCTTTGCTCCTTCGTATTTCGGCCCTTTGTTGTTGGAATACGTTGAATGTATCCATCTTGCATGAAATGTCATCCAACTGGTCGCTGTATATTCCCCTACGCGAGCCAGAACTCCCAGCTGAAGCCGATGCCGTTTGTTTTTTAGCACGCCTTCTTGAGGCATTTCTTCCATGCTCAGGCCGGTTTGGGTTTGGCGAATCATCCAAAAGGTCTTCAAACTCTTGATCTCGTGCATCAGATTGGGCTTGGGACGAGGCCCTTGACCTTTTGGAAGACGAGTTAGTTTCGCTACCAATGGGGATAGTCGACCACTTTGGATGGAATTTACAAATCTCCCAACAATGCATGAAACGGAAGTCGGTCTTCATATTTGATTTGAATGCGACCAGTGCATTTGTCAAAATGTCGGCTTCGGTTTCACCACTTTTAGGGTTTTGATTTGCTTTATTTAAAAACCCACTAAATTTTGTAAGGTGGGTGCTTATTTCGCTCCACTTTGAGGATAAGCTATCGTTTTCACGATAAGTCTCCCTACCCATTTCTTCATGGAATAGTTTACTAACCCATTCCCACAAGGCGGTTCGATGTTGCGAATTTCCTATTTTAATAAAAAATATTAATATATTACAAACTTATATAAAAAATAACCATTCCATTAATAAAAACAAAGGTTAAGAATACCTAAAGTTGAATGTTGAGATTGTTCACACCAAGCCCTCGCCAATGCAACTTCTTCAGCATAGACCCATTTTTGTTGTTTTCGTTTGGCGGTTTCAACTACTTTATCCTCCTCGGTTTTTTTCTTATGACTTCTTTTTTTTTTATGGGTTTCGATGCGGAAGGACTCTCTTTGGGTGGTTGAGTTTCGGGAACGGATTCGTTTTGTGAAAGGTCGATGGAGGTTGGTGAAAGGTCGATGGGCGATTGTGAAAACGGGGTAGGTATTGAATCTTCGGTGTTTGGGAAGTTAGTAAATACACGATTCCCGATATACGATGCATAACCCGCCATGTCGGGCATATGAGAGTGTATGAAAAATGGACGAGCTACTGGACGAGTGGGTGGTGGGCTAGGATTATTTTCTTGGAATCCATACGGGTTGCTCGGGTCAAAAGGACGGTTGTAAGGATGCATTTTTTTCGTTTTGTAGAAGGAGAATTGAAGATGTATAGAAGATATGGTTGAATGTGGTAAAAAATGGAAGTAAAATGTGAGTTTTATAGTGAAAAAATGGAATTTTTTTTTTAATATAGCCGTTGGCCAACGGCTCTTTTCTTTTGGCCATTCACAAACCGCCATGTCACCTTGCTCCCCCGCCCCACGCCCGGCTTGAAACCCAAGCCCCAAGGGGCCACGCCCCAACCCAAGCCCACCCGGGGTGGTGCCTTGGGCGTTTTACCCCAACCCACGCCCAAACCCCCGCCCCATAACCACGGCCTAAGTGCTCGCTTTTATTTCCTCGCAACCTTCTCCATGAATAGATGATTTTTCATTCCTCACTCTCTATATAAGTCATATGGCGGAAACTATTAAGCTATCTGATATTGGGTTTGTGTGAGTATCATTGAGCTGCCACCTAGGACCATCAAGATCCCCAACACCGCCACCATGACCCTAGGCTCATCAAGATCGTGGGGTATCCCACGATCACCACGAGCCTCCTCCTCTCGTCATTAATTGTTTGATGATGGATGAGGGTGATGTGGAGGATCATCATCATACCCCATAAGACACAAATAATGCCTCCACCCTTGGGCGTTTTGCGTCATGTGACAGTTCAGTTAGCAATTGAGCATTGTGAGGCATTATGTTAAAAGAGATTTAGTGGGGCTTTAAATCTTTTAGGACATTACAGTCTAATAGAATTAAATAAAAAATAAAAACCATAAAAAATACTATTGGTCAAAGATTGGGAAGGTGTGTGGTCATTGACCAAAAATTTGATGGAAGGCGCGGGAAAAAAGAACGTCGTCTGGGATAAAAAATTTGAAAATATGCCTAAGGGGGCGGGTAAGGGGCGTTTTTTTAGGGAAAAACGCCAAAAAAACCCCACTACAGGTGTTCTAATATAGTGATTAAAGATAGTGATTAAGGATAATGATGAAGGGAATGATGATGTGAAGGATGGTTATGGGGTTTGGACTCATCATTGTACCTTAGTAGCCTTATTATGCTGCCTAGTTGAAGAAAACACTAAGTCTAAAATACGTTCTTCACATGTTGGCATGTGGGGTTAGATTTTCCTTGTTTTAATGAATGAAAACATACAAAATCCATAGAGGTTATATGATTATAAAATAACGAGGACTTTGAATAAAGTGATGAGATGATAGCGGCTACTTTTGATAAAACAAATAATAAGTCTCGATAATCTCGTATTATTCCTCACTATTTTGGGAATGGGTCTATGTTACCACTTCCAATGGCTCTCTCTTCTCCCCAACAACTTTGTCCCTATCTTATATAAAGCTCAAATTTGTCATTAAATTTAACAATACTATAAAAAAATATATATGAAATGTTAGAATACCGTTATGTAGTTTGTAAAACTTTTTTTTTTTTTTTTTGAAAATTATTATATAATAACCTTTTAATAACTTTTTATGGATTGAGACATTAAGTAACATTATTTTATTATATCTAAAGCTTTTGAGTTAGTAAATAACATTAAAATATGATCAAATATTTAAAGTGAGTAAGGCACTATTTTTTTATAAACTGTAAAATTTGGATCACTAACAAAATATTGAAGCATTGTCGTGCAACAGTATAGTGTGAAATAACAACAGTACAATGAGTGTGAAAGGGGGCCTAGGAAAGGCAGGAGATGAATAAAGGGGTTATGGACTTTTGGTCAAGGTGGAACGGAAAGATGTTGATAAGTCAAACTAAACGATTAAAGGTATTTAGTGATGATATTTATGGATGTATATGGATTTTTATTTTTTTTTGGCAAACTGATATATAAATAAAGTCCAGAAAACTTGTTAAGTTACATCAAAACAGAAGGTAGACGGGCAACAAGCTGCGCCGCCAATCCTTTCTGAATTGCAAACCCCAACCTCCCGAACACAAACCCCTGCCCCCCTGGGGTCGAACAATTGCTGTGGATAACCCGTTGAACCCTCATCAAGAAGTTGATGGCTTCTGGCGCTAGGGAGCCAAAAGTATCAAAGGCAAAAGGGATAAAGACATGTTGGTTCTCTGCGCAAGCTTTAGCGTGCTTATCCACTTTCTTTGATTCTGCCTTTCTTGCTGCTAGTCCAGCTACAAACCCGTTTTCCCTTAAACCAACCAAAGGGGAAACCCCCGTGAGGTCCACACAAGCATGTTTCCCCCCAGCCCAGCCAAAGACGAGCAGATCCGCTGGTCGCAGAGTAGATCTCCCTTCCATAGGGTCCGTGAGGAAATTCACAGGGGCCTCTTTCTTAGCAGAAATCCCAGCTCTTCTTAAGATGTCCCCCAAAACATCTCGCACCCAGTCATGCCGATATTTAAACCCAGGGAGCTCTTTACAGTGAACTGCGTGCTCCCCATATTTATCCATACAAGCTTTACGACATATCAGGCAGGTTTCATCTTCTGGGTACATAGGGATCATTAGCCGGTATTTGAGAATGGTTCTATATTCTACTGCCGACATGCATTGTCCTAACCCCTCAATCGGGATAACGGTCAAAAATTCCTGAGCGTGGGGACCCTTCAGACACTCAAACACCGCCTTCTGGCGGGGTGACAAATCAAAAGCTTCTCACAGGCTTTGAGCGATTTTGCTAAAAAGTGCATACGCCAAAGTTTTTTGCGGCTTCGAGGGGGCGGTGTCCTTGTTAGAGAAACCGCCAATATCCAAGTCTGGGAGAGAGACATTTAAGCGTTCGAGCGCTTGTTGATAGTCCGGGTCAAGCCCGACAACCCCACCGTTTCGAAGGATATGATCCTGTAGTTCCCAAGACTGAGCTCTAGACGCCACAAAGGCATAAGCCCCAACATCTCGGGCTGAGAAGAGGCCCAAACCACCTAGACGCATTGGCAAAGATGCTAGACGCCACTGGAGGTCACCAAAGAAGGGGCCGCCACCCACTACTATGTCTTCTATAGCCTTTCTAAGGCCATCATCGAACCGAGATACCGCATCCTCCATCAAATGGGGTTGACAAGTCCGCAGCCCAAAAAGCAACTTAGCAACACCCATGCACGACCTTAGCAGGAGGAGTTCATTGAGAAAATGGTGATTATGTGTAACACCCCGATATATTAAATCAAATCCTATGATACTTGTCTAGAATCTTTCCGTATGATTCAGATACATTAAAAGAGAGAAACAATAATAATGAAAAGGGTTACGGTGACACCTCGGAAAATATCGACAAATAAAATGGCGACACGTGTCCGTTAACTTTCAAATATTTCCGGTAAGTTGGATGAGAGAGATCAAATACGTAAAAATATGGAAGATGGATAGTGGAGGGATCAAACATGACAAAATATAAAAATAATGGCTTCTGAAGGTCCCTTACGGACCGCAAGCTATGCCTTAGGGTCTGTAAGGATGTTTGAAAAACCAGGGGCGCCAAAGGTCCTTTACGGACCGTAACCAATCTCTTACGGTCCATAAAGGGTGTCGCTGGCAGATTCTGCTTGCTGGCAGCAGCAGTAGCTTACAAATCATGCCACATATCTCGTGACTTGCCACACTTTTCTTGCTTCTTCCACCTCAATAGACACTAATCAACATCAGTGAAGCTTTGTGAACACTTGCCATCATCTTGTGAGTCTTGATCAACTATAAATAGCCCCATACTTCACTCCTTCAAGACTTGCACCTTTCAAATAATTATTTCTCTCTATATTAGAGTTGCTTCTACTCATAAGAGGCCTCCAACCTGAAGTCTAAGCTTTCCTTGAACACTTGTAAGTGTTCTTCCTTGTCTTGTTTCATTTCTAGGCTAGTTATTAATCGAAAGTCAAGCAAGTTGACTTTTGCGTTGACTTTCAGTTATGATCATTTCGGTCAAGCCAAAGTTCGAATCGAACATGGCTACGTGATAGTAATAAGTAAGGCATTAATACCCTATGAGGGCACCTTCTGAAGATCACGATAAGTTGGTAAAATGACGGGTCAAAGTTTTATTAAATAAAAGTCAAAAACGCAGATTTTCGTAATTTACGTTAAATGAACTTCTAATTAACGAAACCTTAATTTTTGACATTATAACAGTTTATATAACATATTAGGACGTGTTAGATCATGTTCAACTCGTCATTTCTTGCTTAGAGCTCGGTTCGCAATCGAAAGTCAAACAGTTTGACTTTTGCTTTGGCTTTCGATTCTGAACCATTTAAGATAGTTTAGATACCGATTAAGTGTGTAATATGATCATATTATTGTAGGGAATAACCCTTAGAGGTTATACCTTTTGATCATATTGTTTGTCAGGTTTTATGCAAAGTCCTTATAATATGCCCAAAAATGCCTAAAACGCCCTTTTGGCATAAATAATGGTTTTAAAATATAATGAAACCATAATCTGAATTTGAAACTGATGTAATAACATAAAGAAACATGTTTTGGCATATTGGACTTATCATAGACCCATTCGACCACCCGGTGCCGCATATGCGCGTAAGGTTGACTTATATAGCTTAATATATATAAGTTAGCCGAATCAGGTCAAAACCTTTCTAAATCAGTTCTAATCAGAATATATGGTTGATTGACCCATATTATACGAGTCCTCGTATTCGAAAGGGCATAAACCACATTCTATTCGGCCTCCGCTTAATCTAGCGAACCGTACTTATTTATTAAAGTTAACCGATCAAATTCAAATGACTTACGTAAGACCCGTTAACGTTCTAACTACTCATAGTTCCGTTCATTCCAGACTTGGATCCTCCAGTAAATTGCACCTGTGTTTAGGTTGTTTTGATTACAGTTGTGCTTAAGCATCTTTGATTTGTAAATATAAGCGCAGGTAAATACTCTTAGCATGTTTTCCCTATACGGGCTTGAGATACGGCTTTAGGCGCTTGGTCGGGTATTAAATAAATGACGAATGATGTCCAAAATTTAAATAACTCGTTTTAATTTGTTTTGCTTGATAACTTAAACATTGGGGGTTAATACGACGGTGTCCTGAATATCCACGACTCACTTAATTGCAAGTAGCCACGACCTAAGCGCGGGGTGTAGGCATACACCTGACAGACGCTAATGCTATTATAGATGATTTTGAAAATGTGGCGTGTCGGTTAATCATGTATCGATTTTCATCTTCGGTCCCCATATGTATTAACAAGCATGTAAAACTGGTAACAAGAAATATTATCTTATTCAAGTTATCTATAAAATGATATACCAAGTGGTATAAAAATGATTTTCAAAAGATTTTCAAAATGTGTCGGTTAATTGTACTTACTCGTGAAAACTGACGTATTTTCAAAAGACTAAGCTTAGGTTAAATAGCAAATACGGAATAGGTTGGAGCTGCTCGGTCTAAGCATATTGGAATTTGTGACTCCACGCAAGGCCTATTAGTCTAAAGTCTCTCTATTGTTATATTCGATCCGCCTGTGGATCTTTTAAATACCATTCAGTCTGTATAATATTTTTGAACTTTCCGGATACTATACTTTGTAATAAATTAATTTAAAATCTCATCTTAGCTGTGCTATGTGATTGCTGATATCAATCGTCACACATAAACCCCAAGTCCGGGCCCACCGTAAAATCATGGTGTGATAGTTATAAATAATGAAAATATTATAAAATGTCGTTGAGGGGCTCAAAATGCCAAAAAGACATTCAAGTTATTTCTAGGAGGTCCTTTGTGGACCGTATGAACTTAACCTTGCGGTCCGTAAGGATATTCAAAAAAATTACTACGCGTCTTGTCCCCTTACGGATCGTAAGGCGTATCCCCTTACAGTCCGCAAGGGGAACGCTGACTACAAAAATCTTGTTGGACAACAACCTTTCTTCTACACTTGACACGTATTCAACATCTTGCCACATTAAATCTCATGGTGACGCCTCAAGTGCCACTAATCCTCTCCTTATCATTCCTAAGAACACTTGTCAACATCTTATGAATCCTGGATTAGTATAAACAGACCTAAGTTTTTCCAAGTTCATCACACCATTCATTCTTTCACTCTCAATCTTGGATTGGTATAAACCGTCCAGTACACCCGATTGAACCACCTGATACACCCGATTAAACTGTTTCTGAGCTACGGTATAAAAACCGGACAGAGCATAAACCATCCACAAATATAAATCACCCAATAATATAGATGTGAACATGAATAAAGTAGAAAACTATTCCAATAAATACATAAGACCATGTGTATTGGTGAGTGAAACAAATGTCTCACCCTTGGGCATGAGGCTACTCGGTGTGGGGGTCGTCTTGGCCCGGCGACGTTCTTAGTGGCAGGATGGAGATGTTGAGGACGGGGCATGTGAGGGCAAAAATAATGCCGTTGTAAACGGCTAGAAATTAAAAAAAAAAATCTTCACCCCAAGGACTACTTTTATAAAAAAAAAATATTTATTTTACCTATATATACGCATCTTTCACCCGATTTTTTAAACACTACAACCAATACTCTCTCTCAACTTTATAAAATTCTTCAACTTTTTATAACTTTTGCCATGGATCCATACAATCCGAACAACCCGAACCCAAACCCAAACGCTAACCCAAACCAAAACGTTTTCTCGGTACCCGGCTACTATCCTACGATGCATCTAAGTTGATCATCCTCGCAATTTTCTCTCATCGCTTTCTCGGGTTTCATTCAAAGATTTCAAATAGTTGTGTCACATTTAATTCCAGCTTTCAAATAGTCTTAATTTTTTTTTTAGTACACTTTGTAAATCAAACAATATTAAAACCTATATAAATTAGCAAATTTTTTGTGCATAAGGATTTGTAAGTTGTGGTTTGGGTGTTTTCCAAAAAAAAAACTTGATTTTTTAGTTTTAACCCAAAGGTTTGTATCTTTTTCAATTTTAACCCTACATAATTTGTTTTTTTAACTTTAACCCAAAACTTTTCATTATTTGCAATTTAACTTCACAACTTTTGTCACTTATACTTTTCATCTTTCGCAAATTTTCGTTTTACGTATAGTTCTAAATTTTTCAAGTTAATACGACGCAACGTGCATGTGTGGTTCAACGTTTTTACCTCTATTTTTCCATGTTTGACAGGTTCGTCGCAATACGCATATTATAGGTCGAGTCAGTGTTGGTTGTCAATGACGGTTGTGTGACATTAGTACTATTTGACACCGTTTTACGCCCCGCCGCAACGCGGGGTGTGCTTTGGGGATTTTTCAAAGAAAAAAATTGTTATGCATATGGTTGGCGTAACGTTGGCTTTGGGGCTTTTCCAAAAAAAATTTGATTTTTTTTTACTTTTCACCCAAAAGTATTTCATAAATTACTTTTAACCCAAAACTATTTGTTTTTTACTTTTAACCCAAAACTTTTTATTTTTTACAATCTATCCTCATAACTTTTTTTACTTTCAACTTTGGTCCTTTATAGTTTTCATTTTCCGCAAATTTTGCGCTCTATGCTTGGTTCTAAATTTTGTGACTTAACACATCACAGCGTGCGTCTTTGGCTTAACGTTTTTACGTTTCGTTCTAAATTTTGCGAGTTAACACGACGCAACGTGCGTGTGTGGGTGAACGTTTTTACATCGTCTATTTTTACCCCGTTTGACAGGTTTAACATAACGTGTGGGTCGTAGATCGACTTAGTTATAAATAAAGAATCCCCGCCGCATTGCGGCGGGTCGTAATCCTAGTTTATTTAAACTAGGAAGTACAGAAAACAATTTCGTCAAATATAACTTCTTTCTTTCAAATCATTTAAAAAATTGATTTTTTCGTACATTTTGTCAATCGAACAATATTTATTTACACTGTAATAAGAATTCTAAAATACATATGATTAAATTAATTATGTATATAATATCATAAAAAAATAAATAGATTTTATGTTAATTAAGAGATATAATTAAAAGATGAAAAAAAATAGATTTTGTAAAATTGATTTAAACTTAAATAAAATTAGGTGTTAGTACCCAAAGGTGTTACATTGATAAAATTAAAAAATGGAAGGGTATTTTAGTCATTATATTGATAAAATTAACTAATTTGGTGTTAGTACCCAAATGTGTTACAAAATTGAAACCACAAAACCTAAACCTGTAAAAAAAAGTTAGTACCCAAAGGTGAAACTAACTATAAACCATAGGGTCCATCTATGTAATTAACTCTATTTAATATATGGTAATTGTGGAGGAAAACTACATGTGCAAAATAGGCTTGCACTCCAACCATCGTAAGGGGGTCGGGGCGCCCCGTTATCAATCAAACTTCACGCGTGGTTGTCCGTGATACACCGCCGCCGCTGATCTTCTTCACGCGTGGACTTCAACACGCTTCGTACGTATGACGCGTGAATTTTGAAGAACAACAACCTCATTTCTTAGATGCATGTTTTCTTTGCTAAAAACCACTTGGTCAACAGAGACATCTTCATTTACGGGTAAAATTGGCTCAAATTTCATCAAAGTTTTCGTTTTTTTGTTGTTAATTGAATTGATTTGAGTCATATCTCAAATGGGTATTTATTGTTTTTCCCAATTTTAATTTGGGTTTTTGATAATTTTGTTTCTAATATGGGGTTTGAATAAGGTTTCGATTTTTATCAAAAACAATGACCAAATCTGGTTGATTTTACAACCGGAAGAAACAAATTTTGAAATTCTGTTTCTTGATTATTTTCGCAAATATGGTTGATTTTGCAATAGGAAGAAACAAATCTTGATTGTTTTAATTTGTTTATTTATAATTTAAAAATATAAAGAAAACCCATCACTAGTGATCGGCATGAACACCCCTACTAAAATCCATCACTAGTGATGAAATCAACCTCAATGACGTGACGGACAATGATTGGATGTGGTGAGTAATGGAAAGTGGAGCACCCCTACCTCTAAGACTGGTATGGACTAATCTGTTATGGCTGATTCTAAACACACCCTCCATCCTGATTATACCCCCCTTTGTGAGAGGAAAAATGCCGGTCCCACGCGGGCCCCACCTGTAAGTATGTGAGAGGAAGGGGGTGTAAAAAGTAATTAGGGAGTGTAGAAAGTAGCACCCATCTGTTATACATCCTTCATCACTATCGTTATGAATATACTAAAAAACAACTAAAAATATTTTTTCTACTTTTATGATTACATTTTCTCTTTCTTCCATTTACAACCAAGTCCTTCGCGTAAACTCAGACATCACCTAATACAATACCCGTAAAAACTTTTAAAACTAATTTCAAACCCGAATACACGCTCCATTACCCGTCACGAAAGTTTATAACATCTTTGTGTACTTATATTAATGTTTGCCCAAAACAGTAAAATCAATGATAGATAAAAAATTGAAACAAGTATGAAAAACAACAACCGATAGGGAAACAGCACCGGCCGACCAACGATTCCGACTCCTGTTTCAACGACAACCGTCAGCAACACCAACAACACTGATCAACTGTCTAACAGAAGGCGTGCCTGATGACGTCATGATCGGCTTATTCCTCGAAGGAACCAATATATGAACAATCTGAGAAGAATATTTGCAGGAAATAAAGCAAGCAGCAAGGAAGCAGCTTTCTCTTTCTCCCAAATTAAAAGCAAGTTTCTCCTCTAAATCTGTGACTCCAAAGGGTCCATATGTTTCTGTACTCGCTTTCAATGTTTCTTTCACTCACTTATTTGTCACCATTTTCATACCCTTTTTTCTTTCTTTACTTTCTTTTTACATGATCAAAATTGTCTTTTATCTTTTGTTTTATTTTTAATCATTGATCATGTATTTTGTTTAGGAATATTGGATTTTAATAATCTCAACTATTCGCCGTTGGAGTGTTGACGTGGCACCTGACATGGAATTTTTTGATGTCGTGGAAGCTGACGTGGCATTCGGCTTGGCTTTTTTGATGACGTGGCAACTGATATGGTATTGGTTTGGTGACGTGACAACTGATGTGAGCAAACTGGGTTAGTTTGGGAGTGTTATCGGCCAATAAGTTGAAAGTTGGGAGTGGTGTGGTACAAATCGAAAGGTTAGAGTGCTATCGATCAATTCGTGAAAGTTGAGGTTATTAAAATCCAGTATCTCTCATTTATATGATTTCATGATTTTCTATCATAAGTTGGAGTATATCTCTGATGTGAGGATGTGGAGGATCCGTGAGTGGAGTCCGTTTGATGTGAGGAGAGAGGTTATTTTCGTGAGAGGGAGCGTCGTGCATGAAGGATTGTGAGAGGGGGAGGAAAGAGAGGAAGAAAAGCGTGCGTTTGGATCGGTGGAAAATGGAAGAAACGTGACGCTAGGTTGGACCGCTCCAACTTAGAGAAAAGAAGTGGGGTGTCGATATAACCCGTTGAAGATCGTTTTATACATACTAACTAGATTTTGTTAGCAGTTGACAGCGATTAACTTCTTGGTATATTGCCATGCTAAAGGTGTTTATAAGTTGTAACTTAATTCCCAGACAATAAAACAATGGAGATGATAAAAGCGAACACGTATCTATGGATCAAAGGTAGATTAAAATTCAAAAAACACTAATTGGGAGAGATGGGTTGACTTCAATATACGAGATGTAATCACGTAATATCGGGTTCTAGCCTAGTAGTATCTTTTGTCGTTTCAAATTTTCTTTTCTTTTGTAACTTTGGGTTTTATAGTCTTATTGGCCTGTTATTTGATATTATATAATCATAGAATCCTTTAACGTTAAAAAAAAAAAGCATTGTAGGCTTGTGAGGCTTCCCATGTGTTAATTTGATTATTAATATCGATTCAAGGAAAATACTTACCAAAAAATCAAGAAATAACAAAAAGTTCTTAGAAATTTTGTAATAATTGTATGAACCCTTTTGATGTAAATTATTAGACCACCCGTAGTGGGGGAATATTTGGGCGTGAATTGGGTCAAAAATGCCCCAAAACGCCATGTGCACCGCCCCTGTGGGCGTTTGATTGCATTTTTTTGCTTGGGCGTGTCTATTTAAACGCCGGATGAAAAACTGATGGACCAGTAAGAAATTTTCAACTCATTTATGATAATATTATATGTTTTATTTTTCTAAAAAGCTAATAATTAGGTAATCATTGTTGGAGCATTATACCACTACACCCATTTTAGAAAAATGTCCCATAATACCCAATTACCGCTACATGACGGATAATGCCCAAGGTCTTCCTTTACCACTACACATGTTCTTATGTCATTTTGTAGTAAGATAGCTAATAGAGAAGTTATATTTATTGTATTTTCTTTATCATGACAGGAGATATACTTTGATTACCTTTCGAATTTTTATCATTGTACACAATATAATTTGTATTATTCCATATAATATACTGTTGAAAACACAATGACTTGATTGTTCAATGTTTGTTTGTTTATCATTCATAGGTACATGTTGATTTGATTAATGAAAATAGAAACTTGTTCCTATTCCATGTACATAAAGTAGTGTCATTTTACCCTCAAGAGGGTAAAAGGGATTTTTTTTTCTTAAAGTCTGGAAAATCTTATTTAAATGATTGAAACTTTTATGATACTAAAATGACATATATCCCATAATCACCTACCTAGTTTGCTAAATATGTGAATCTAAATATGGGCTATAAATGTTTAATAATGCATCCCATCACAAATATGTTGCATGTTTTAAAGTTATGTGGTACAAATAACAATCCTTTTTATGTTGTTCCTAAATGTTTTAAAAAAGCGGTTCAAACCGGCTGGTTGAATCGTCCGGTTGAACTGGTTAAACCGTCTAATACATCCGATTGAACCACCTGATACACCCGATTAAACTGTTTCTGAGCTACGGTATAAAAATCGGACAGAGCATAAACCATCCACAAATATAAATCACCCATTGATATAGATGTGAACATGAATAAAGTAGAAAACTATTCCAATAAATACATAACATCATGTGTACCGGTGAGCGACACAAATGCTCTATCTTTGAGTATGAAGCGACACGTGGTCGTCTAGTCAGCAAAGAGACATTATGGGGCTTGAAGTTAAAAATAGGCCGTCTAGTCAGCAAAGAGACAAATTCCCCAATTATTATCTTTTTTAGGAAAATAAAACAAATAAATGAGTTGGAAATTTGTTATTGGTCAAAATTTCAAAATGGAATGTGATGTTTTGAACAATACGACATTTTAAATAACACGCTCCCATAATTTTTTTTTTAAACCACGCCCAGGGGCAGTGATTTCGGCGTTTTAGGGCGTTTTTTTGCCCCCATGCCCTCTCAAGTCACCATTACATGTGGTCTAACAAAACTTGACTTAATTAATTTCTTATTTCACTTATTAATATTTTAAGATTTTTTTATTTGATCCTCCTATATGTATTAAGTTAATAAAAATGTATAACATTCAGTAGCGGACCCATGAATTAATTGCTATGGGTGCGGATTAGGGGTTCAACCATATTTTTAAGATGTGCGGTCAGATTTTTTGCCTAAAAAATAAGCTAAGTTTTTTTTCAGGGGATGCGCTCACCCACCCACCAAAACACTTAGGTCTGCACCTGCTATGATTTTAAGATTTTTTATTTGATCGCTTCTATATGTATAAAAGTTAATAAAAGACGTCATTTTTTGCTACAACTAGTAAAAAAACCCTAAATTCCGATGTAAATGATGAATTACATCGATGAAATAAGAGTTCGCTGACAATATGTGATAAAAAAAAGTACTGTGTTTTACATCAAAATATTCGAGTTTACCTTGCATTGCTACTAAAAACAGGCTAGGTGTTTATTTTTATTATTTTTTATTTTTTAACTTGAACCCTTTTAATGTACATTATATTATTGTTATGTAGCTTTTGTAGTAAGATAATCAATCTCAACATATTGATTTGACTATTTGAGTGTTCGTACATACATACATATGTACATTTTGATATGATTGACGAAAATCAATTTTTTTTACCCATTACACGTACATATAAGGATAGTGTGTCGTGTGTGTCGTGAAAGGTTGGACGTTACGGTTTCAAATATTAAGGTTCGATGATGATCGATAATATGTGAAAGAAACAGTAAAAAAGGAGTATTTTTTTAGCTTTATTATTGTCAATCTTTTATTAATATTTATGTATTGAAATATAAATAAGTTCAAACACAAATATTTTTACCTTTTATGTTGATAAACCATTAAGTTAAAGAAAAAGAAAAAAAAAAACTGTGTGAACTTTTAAGTTTTAAGAGACCCAATCCGATTTTAAAAGTATTACATTTGATAATATTATTCTTTTTGGGCTTTTCTAGTTGGGCTTTAGTAAACTGAGATTTTTTATAGGGTAAATTACATTTTTCGTCCTTTATATTTATGTTTGTAGCGGGTTGCAATAGATACTATTTAACTTTAATAATTACAGTCACAATCCTTTATTTGGAAAACCTATTACACATTTCGTCATTTACCACTAACCAAGTTAAAAATTTAAGTTAAATCTATTCACTTAAGGGTATTCAAGTCATTTCACACTTTTATTTTAATCTCTCTAAATTAAAACAACCACCACCAGCGCCCGGCCCGGTTACAATCAGCACCCCGCCGCCAATCACCACCATTTGCCGCCGCAAATCACCATCTCAGCTTATACATACCCTTCTCTCTATATCAGAGCTGAGAGAGAGAGAAAGAGAGCTGAAACCCCCTCTCTATACATCTGGAATCATTGCAAGAGATGATGGCGGATGAAGTCGGGGTAGACGACAACCATGAAGAGCATCTCCTCCCGGCGACTCGCAATATTCGTCGATCTTAGAGCTCTGATTTGGGTTTCTGCGAAAGAGGGAGATGGCTTTCATAAGGGGTAACCTAAGAACACCTGTCAACTTATACATATCCCTATCTCTCTGTTTATATCTCATTTTGTACTTCCGATTTGGTTTCCTGCATCTCAGAGGATCTCACTATATATCCGATTTGGTGGTGATGGGGTTTAGTTGAAAAGAGATATAGAGAGAGCTGACATAAAGAGAGTTGTGAAAGAGGGTTTGATAAAGGGGAGAGAGAAGGTGTGAAAAAGACATAAATGCCCTCACATGGGGTCCATGTGACTTTAGTTAACGTATTTTTAACCTGGTTAGTGGCAAAGGACGAAAGGTGTAATGGGTTTTCCAAATAAATGATTGTGACTGTAATTATTGAAGTTAAAGGATATCCATTGCAACCCACTACAAACATAAAGGATGAAAAGTGTAATTTACCCTTTTTTATATACACAACAAGGAGGTCCAACGGGTTTAAAAATATGTACGGGCAATGGGCAAATAGCTCTAGCCGAATTAGGTCGAGCAGATTTTAATCAAGGGGTTGTTTGGCAACTTCTGAATGGGTAAGTATTGAACCAGTAAAAGGTCTGAACCGTTAAGTGTCGAACCAGTAAGATGTCTGCACCATTAAGAGCCAGTATAAAGCTTAACCGTTTAGAGGCAAATGTCTGACCAATTCAGATAAAAGGTCTTAACCATTCATACTCAGTATAGTGCTTAACCATTCAGAGGCAATGTCTGAATCATTCAGACATTTGCTCGTGAAACAAACACTCTAAACCATTAAGTACTGAACCAGTAAGAGGTCTAAACCATTAAGAGCCCTATTAAGAGTTATAAAACAACCCCTAAGATTTTAAAGGCTAATCTTAAACAAGTCACAAGCTATTTGAAGAGCCCTAAGCCTTATGTGAAACCATATTGTTTGATATCTTCAATGTGAGGATGTGGCAGATCCATGAGTCATATTTGTCTAATGTGGTGGGAGAGCAAGGGGTTGTGCCTGTGAGTACGAGAGTCATTCGTATAGGATTGTGAAAAGGGGGGGGGGGGAGAGGAAGGGAGACGTCTGTTTGATCCATAAAATAGAAAAAAAGTGATAGGTAGGTTGGACAGCTCTAACGTTAAGGAGAAAGTAGGGTGTCCATATAGCCCTTTTGTTAAAATACTAGTATTTATCCAGTATAAATGTGTCCTTTTTTTATTTCCTTTTATTTATTTTTAACCATTTCCTTTTATCTTTGATTGTGAGGTTTGGTCTATGTTGTTTGGACTGCTGGCTTTGGGCTTATTATCAAGATGGGTTGTTGGCTCTGCTAGCTTGGGCTTATAGCCGTTATGTCTAGTTGGGCTGCTGTCTTGGGCTCCTGTGTTGTCACTTAGGGTTTGCCAGGATAAAAAGGGGGCTTGGTCCCTTGGCTTATGCAATCGAGCATCTCATTCTCTTGTTCATCATTTCTTTGTTCACTGCTTTGTTTCCCTATCCTCACACGTACATTCGTGAGTCTAGGGTTTATCTATTACTTGTACCGATCATCCAGTTGGAGATCCTTTTGCTCTTTTGTTCGTTTGTTAATCTGTGATGACAGATTTGTTCAATCATTGTATTTGGTGCTAAGTTTTCATAATAAAACTGTTTGATTCTTGAGTTCTGACATGGTATCAGAGCTCCGAGGTTGAATCAGTGCTCTGGTGTTCTTCCGCTGCATCTCTTGAAGGTCTGATTCACTGTGAATAAACCTAGGGTTTCTGGTAAACTTGAGGTCCTGGTAGTCCTTTGAGTCTGCCGACTTCAATCGTGATGTCTCCCTTCTCTTGCTGCTGCTGTGGTTGAAACCTTAATTTCTAGGGTTTGGTGATTCGGTTCTGGTGCCCTGTTTTCTGGAGACAGCGCTGCTCGTGTGGAATTGAAACCCTAATTTTTGGGTACTGCTCGGTTCCTTGAAGAAGGTCCTCGTTAGTCCCTCTTAGGGCAAACTAACAGGACCCGTGTTTGGTTTTCTGATTAAGTGCTTGTAACCCTAAGTGAAGGTTATAAGCCTGATCCGCTGGAGTATTTCGCACCCACTGTGAGATCGTTCTCTCTATCCCTTTTTTTTACTGTGTTTTGCATCATTGAGTCCGGTGTCTAGGCATATTGATACCGGGTTTTAGGCAAGACCGGCTTGATTGGGACACAGAGAGGGTACACTCTGTTGCATTTGTTGTTTATTGTTTTGTGGCTCCCTGGTTACCGTCTGCGGAGGCACCTTGAGTGACGAACCTCTGAATGGACCTCTGTCCAGGCTTTGCCGTGTCTGGTCTGTGTTTGTTTCTGTGCTTTATCTGCCTGTGTGTTTTTGGCTCTTTACACTGTGCTATATTATCTTTTTGTTTCTGACAATTGTGTTTCTGAACTGTGCTGCTATTTGCTTTAAATGGGTGATAAATCTGAGCCATCCGTGACCTTGATTAGTAAACTTGATGCTAGTGACCCGTTATATCTTCATGCCAGTGACTCTAGTGGTCTCACTATAGTTAATATAAAACTAAAAGGGACTGAAAACTATGCGGTCTGGTCTAATGCTATGAAACTTGCTCTTATGGCTAAAATCAAATTAGGCTTTATTGATGGAACTTGTACTAAGTCTAAAGACAATGATGTCCTTGCTAGCCAATGGGATCGATGTAATTCTATTGTTTTAACCTGTATTCTGAACTCTATTTCTGATGAGCTGTATGTTGGTCAAGTATATTCTAAACTTGCTTCAGAAGTCTGGGATGATTTAAAAGACACTTATGATAAAGTTGATGGGTCTGTTGTGTTTAGCTTATATCAGAAAATCAATTCTGTAAGTCAAAATGGCTCTAGTGTCTCTGAGTATTATCATAAAATAAACACTATGTGGAAGCAATTTGATGCCATGTTACAGTTACCCTTTTGTACTTGCCATGCATCATCTAAGTTCAATGAGTTTAATCAGTTAATCAAACTTATGCAATTCTTGATGGGCCTTGATGACATTTACCAACCTGTTAGAACTAATCTATTGACTAGGGATCCTCAACCAACTATCAAAACTGCCTTCTCTATTATCTCTAGAGAAGAATCTCATAAAGGATCAAATAGTGGGTCTAAAATACCTAATGTTGGTTTTGTTGCTAAGTCAAACAATTTTAGTGACAGAAAAAAGTTTAACAAGGGTCTCAATCCTAATCTTAAATGTACTCATTGCAATAAAGTTGGGCGTACTATTTGTAAATGCTTTGAGCTACATGGCTATCCTTCTAACTATAGACAAAAACCAAATAGTCGGTGGTCTAAGTCAAATAATTATGTTAGTAATGGGAATAGTCCTTCTGTGAATAACTCTATGGGTGATAAAGGTGGTAGTTCCTTAAATACCCTGTCTGCTGATCAATTTTCTAAGTTGCTAGGGCTGCTGAATGAAAATAAAACTGAAGATTCTAATAAGTCCAATGTGGGAGGTAAATGCTTTAATTCCTTCTCTAATTTCAAAAACCTTTTCTGTTTTAACTCCATGGACTCCTCTGTACATAATCTAAACTGGATCATAGACTCTGGTGCAAACCAGCATATGGTCATGTCCAGTAAAAATATGTTCAATCTGATTGATGTCACTGAATATAATATAACCATCAAGCACCCTAATGGAACAGATGCTAAAGTCACTAAAATTGGATGTTTTAAGCTATCTGATTCTGTGATTCTAAAGGATGTTTTTGTTGTGCCTGAATATTATGTGAATCTCATCTTTGTCTATAAGTTAGCTAAAGATAATAAGCTTAGGGTTATATTTGATGAGAATACTTGCTACATTCAGGATTCATGCACCAAGAAAACCCTGGTGACTGGTAGACAAAATGAGGGTTTGTACTTTTGTGGTAAACCTCTAGGCACTAATTTTTCTTGCTTAAGTAAAACTGAAAGCATAATGCTCTGGCACTCAAGGCTGGGTCACCCAGCTGAACAAGTGTTAAAAATTTTACAAATTAAAACTGAGCCTAATGATACCAATCCCTGTGACATTTGTCACAGGGCCAAACAACATAGGGCTCCATTTCCTCTAAGTGACCATAGGTCAACTAAAGTAGGGGATCTAGTACACTTAGATGTTTGGGGTCCCTACAAAGTCACTAGCATAGATAGGTACAAATATTTTCTCACTGTTGTCGATGATTTCACCAGATCTGTATGGGTGTATCTAATGAAATCTAAATCCGAAGTTTTTGAAAACATACAAAGTTTTTACAATTTAGTCAAAACCCAATTTGAAGTTGATATCAAAGTACTTCGAAGTGAAAATGGGTCAGAATTCATTAACTCTCAAATGACAGCCTTTGTTAAAACTAAAGGAATTATTCATCAAACATCATGCACTTATACCCCACAACACAATAGGGTTGTAGAGAGAAAACATAGACACTTGTTAAATGTTGCAAGAGCTTTATTATTTCAGTCTAAAGTCCCTCTTAAATACTGGTCTGAATGTGTTCTTACTGCTTCCTACTTAATTAACAGGCTTCCTTCCTCTGTGCTGCATGGTTGTTCTCCTTATGAAATGCTATTTGGTTTTAAACCTTCTCTTGATCACTTGAAAGTGTTTGGTTGCCTTTGTTTCTTCACCATTTTAGACAATTCTGATAAACTTGAGGAACGAGCTGAAAAATGCGTTTTTATAGGATATTCTAACTTTAAAAAGGGGTAAAAGGTCTGGAGTTTGGACCAAAGAAAATTCATTTTTTCTAGAGATGTCAGTTTTCATGAATCTGTTTTCCCTTTTAGAAATGACTCTCCTGATCAAACTAATTCAAGCCTTTTAAACCAACTAAACTTTTTTGACAACCTTGAACCTTTAAGTGATACAAATCCCAATGATGAAGAGAAGGGTGCCACTGACTCAACTAATGTGACTCAGCAACACAGTGATGCAGTTGAGTCAACTATTAGTGATACTCAACAATCATCCGGCATTGATGATGTGTCTGAGAACAATGAGTCCATAGGTGTTACAACTGAACCTGTGAGGGCTGAGTCTAGTAGTATTCATGATGAGTCAAACCTTCCTGAGGGTACTCAAAACATTAGAAGATTTACTAGATCTGCCTCTGCTCCTAAAAGATTTGATGACTTTATTGTTGGGAATGCTAAATATAGTTATGATAAAGTTGTTAATTATTCCAACCTACCTAGTGAAAATATATGCCTTGCTGCCAAGATCAATAAAGTTATTGAACCACACACTTATAAAGAAGCTCTTAAAGATAAAAGGTGGATTGATGCTATGAATGATTAATTGTCTGCTTTATATAAAAACAATACCTGGGATATTGTGGATATCCCTAGTGGTAAAAAACCTATTGGGTGTAAATGGGTGTTTAAGGTTAAATGCAAATCAACAGGTGAAATAGATAGATTTAAAGCTAGGCTTGTTGCTAAGGGGTTTAACCAACGTGAAGGGATTGACTTTGAGGAAACATTCTCCCCTATTGTCAAAATGGTTACGGTTCGATGTGTTGTTAGTCTATCTGTTCAAAACAACTGGCCGTTATATCAACTTGACGTAAATAATGCTTTTCTTTATGGTAATCTTAGGGAAGAAGTCTATGTGACTCTACCTGATGGGTTAAATGTTGATCCACAGAATAAAGTTTGTAAATTAAACAAATCTTTATATGGGTTAAAACAAGCCCCACGTATGTGGAATGAGCGGCTTGTTCAAACATTAGTTAAAATTGGGTTTGCTCAATCTAAATGTGATCATTCCATGTTTATTAAGTCCGAAAATATGTCTTTATTGTCCTCTTGGTGTATGTTGATGATATTGTGTTAACAGGGAACTGTGGACAGGAGATAACTAAAATCAAGAGTCTTTTGAAAAATGAATTTTTGATCAAAGATCTTGGTTTACTAAAGTATTTTCTTGGGATAGAAGTAATCAAAACTAATAACGGTGTTTGCCTTTCTCAAAGAAAGTATTGTATGGACTTACTAAATGAGTATGGGATGAGTGGTAGTAAGCCGAATAGCTGTCCCATTGACCAAAATCATGTTTTGACCAATGACGTGTGCGTATATATACATAATTTTGCAATGAAATTACACACGATTCGGTTTTAAATTTATAAAAGTGATTATTACTTTAACATCAAAACACACACGAAAGAGGAAAGTGTACCCCGTCATATATGTAGTAAAGTATCGGTAAGAAGCAAGTATCGATCCAAGGAAATGGGCGGAGAAATAATACTAGACCTTTGTCACTAAACTACCGGTAAAAACATAAGCTGTTTGATTTTCAATAAACTAAAGTAAGCATAAACAAATACTTATAAAACATAGTAGAAAATATATAAATAGCCTTGCTTAATACACAACCAAAGTATGTCAACTAAGTCGGTTTTGGCACTAGAAGCATTCGATCAATTTTCCATTTTAAGACAATTAGTATCCCTTTCGGGAATCCTAACATGACAATCATTCGGAAAGTTAAAACGATAAACACACTTTAACCACCTAAAATTGTTCTTTAACGTGCAATTGATAAATGTCTATGAAAATCTCTTAAAAATAAGTTAGTCATCCGTTAGGAGTTTTCTAACCTCACTTAAACAAGGAAAGCGACACCGATAAACACAATGCAACCACCGAGACAAGCATAAACTAGATTAAATCACAACCGAGTTCATTTTACAAATCTTGCACATAAATTCACCAAGATAGCAATTTTGGCCTAAACTACTAACTAAGCTAACAAATCATGGCAAGAATTTATAACGACACCATTTAACCCGTTAAGGTCCTTACGTGACGGCAAGCTTTCTTGATTAACAATAATTACATTTTATTAAACCACTAACTATTTCTAGTATCATGGTGCACACATTTTAACCAAGCTAAACTAGTTAACAAAGTTTAAAGTTTACTAATACAAGATTAATTAAGCTTCATTTTTCAACTATCTTAACCAAACCAAATACCAATCATCCAACACAATTACTTATAATCATGAAATCAATATCAATAACAAGGTTGCAAACTAATCATCAAAGATTAACATAGAAAATACTTCCAAATGTCATTACAAACAAAGATTAACATACTAATGATTATAATCAAGCAAGGGATTGTTGTGTTTTTGCCCAAAGGCTACAATAATACATAAACATTAATCTAAATGCTTGAAAGATTAACAAAATCATGGAAAGATTAGAAAACCAAACCATAAACAAGCATAAGATTAAGAATCTGGAAGATAACGAAGCTAATAGGCACAATGTGGCTTGAATCCGGGTGAAAGCAGAAGCCTCCGGAGCCTGAAAATCGCCAGAATCGCTTCCAAAATCTCCAGAGTTCCTGGCAGAATGTTTCTGCAGGTTTTTTATATTTTTCGATCTCGCACGGTCGTGCACTTTATGGCACAACCGTTCACTTTTTGCATTATTGAAGTTACTGTGCACCATACCGCATGACGTCATCAGATCTTGACCAGATTCGATCTCGCACGGGCGTGCCATGGGGTGCACGGGCGTGCATCACCGAGCTGGGGCTGGTCATCGCATCCGCACGGGGGTGCGTTCAGTCGCACGGGAGTGCGTTCTCGAGATTTCATTGCACTCCTGATCGCACTGGGTGTGCAACGCCGAGCTGAGCTTTGTTGTCGCATCCGCACGGGGGTGCCACCAGTCGCACGGGGGTGCGTTCTCGAGATTTCGTTGCACTCCTGATCGCACTGGGTGTGCAATGCCGAGCTGAGCTTTGTTGTCGCATCCGCACGGGAGTGCCACCAGTCGCACGGGGTTGCGACTTGCCCAGGTCAGAATTTTCCACAGAATGTTCGCAGTTCAGCCGTTTCGCCCGGAAAATCCTCGTTTTCACTATCATCTTGTCTGGTATGCTGTTTTGGGCCTGTAAACAAAAGTATACTTGATTAAGTATCCGAATGACGGTTTTACGGCCGAAAACGCATAAAATGGGGATAAAATGGGGGACTAAAATATGTATAAATTAGTGAATATCAACCAATCTAACACTAAATATCTCTAAGCCTGTTGATGTCACACGATATCAAAAACTGATAGGTAAACTTATTTACCTATCACACACTAGACCTGATATTGCTTACTATGTTCATTATTTATCTCAGTTTATGCATAAGCCTACTGAGGCTCATACTCAAATCGCTTTCAAGGTATTAAGGTACCTAAAAGGTGCACCTGGCACTAGGATCCTGTTTACAAAAAGCAATACATTCCAGTTAACTGCATTTGCAGACTCGGACTGGGCTAAATGTGTGGACAGCCGTAGGTCTATCACTGGGTTTTGCATATTTCTTGGTGGATCCTTGGTTCCATGGAAAAGCAAAAAACAATGTGTAGTTTCACGGTCCTCTGCCGATGCCGAATATAGGTCCATGTGCAGTGCCACATGTGAAGTGTTGTGGCTGCTGAATATCTTAAGAGAACTTCATGTTGATGTGAATATTCCAGTTGTGTTGAAGTGCGATAACACTGTTGCTTTGTCCATTGCTGCCAATCCTGTCTTTCATGACAGAATCAAGCATTTCGAAGTTGATTTATTCTTTCTAAGGGAGAAAATTGTATCAGGGTTGATCAAAACTCAAGGGGTTAAGATCGAGCATCAACTAGCTGACATATTTACCAAAGGCTTACTCCCAAAAGGTCATTCTGAAATGTGTAAGTCACTAGGTCTGTCCAATATTTTTGCACATTTAAACTGAGGGGGGATGTTAAAATACTAGTATTTATCCAGTATAAATGTGCCCTTTTTTTATTTCCTTTTATTTATTTTTAACCATTTCCTTTTATCTTTGATTGTGAGGTTTGGTCTATGCTGTTTGGACTGCTGGCTTTGGGCTTATTATCAAGATGGGCTGGTGGCTCTGCTGGCTTGGGCTTATAGCCGTTATGTCTAGTTGGGCTGCTGTCTTGGGCTCCTGTGTTGTCGCTTAGGGTTTGCCAGGATAAAAAGGGGGCTTGGTCCCTTGGCTTATGCAATCGAGCATCTCATTCTCTTGTTCATCATTTCTTTGTTCACTGCTTTGTTTCCCTATCCTCACAAGTACATTCGTGAGTCTAGGGTTTATCTATTACTTGTACCGATCATCCAGTTGGAGATCCTTTTGCTCTTTTGTTCGTTTGTTAATCTGTGATGACAGATTTGTTCAATCATTGTATTTGGTGCTAAGTTTTCATAATAAAATTGTTTGATTCTTGAGTTCTGACACCGTTGAAGATGGTCTTATACTTATAGCATATGATGTAATTTGTCAATAGTTGATAACCATTAACTTCTTGACATCTTACCACGCTAAAGGTGTTTATAATCTGTAACTTAATTCATTTGAATACTAAATAACATTAAAGGTTATCTATATGTTAATTTGACTATTCATATCGATTCATGGAAAATCCGAAAATACTTGCCAAAAATACGTATAGCGTCTGTATTGTTTACAAATTTATCTCATTATTAAATGACCACCTTTTATATTTGATCCCTCCTATATGTATAAAAGTTAATAAAAAGAGAAAAGTGCCCCGATAGTCCCTGTGGTTTGTTCAGATTTCACCTATAGTCCCTGCACTTCTAAAATTACAGCTATAGTCTCCAATTTTTGCATATTCGTTCTCGGATGGTCCCTATACCTAACATCAGTTAGTTTTCTTAGTTAAGTGGGAGTGAAATGACAAAAATACCCTTACTATAAAACAAAACAGAACAAAATATTTATTTAATAGTTTAACTGGAATATGTGATAAAAAGTATGAGTTCTACATCAAAACATCTGAGTTTACCTTGAAATGTAAATAGGCTGTGGGTTGATTTGCTTTTTACTTGAACTCTTTTAATGTACATAATATTATTGTTATGTCATTTTTGTATTTAGATAATCAATCTCAACATACTGATTTGATTGTTCATACATACATACATATATATGTACATTTTGATTTGATTGACGAAAATCGATTTCTTCCCAATCACACGTACATATAGGATAGTGTGCCATGAAAGGCTGGATATTACGGTCTCAAATTCAAATTCAAAGTTCGATATTATGTAAAAGAAACAGTAAAAAAGGAGTATTGTCTTAACTTTATTATTATCAATCTTCTATTAATATTTATGTATAGAAAAATAAATAAGTTCAAGAGTTAAATGTCATTTTAATCTCTGTGGTTTGGGTCATTTTGACAGTTTAGTTCAAAGGTTTTATTTTTTGTCTGTGGGTCCAAAAAGGTTTCACCGTTGCCATTTTAGTCCACTGGGTGAACTTCATCTATTTTTTATGTTAACGAGAAGGGCAATTCGATCATTTTATATGTAATTCTGTTAGCTAGAAGGGCAATTCGACCATATAAAATGTCCGAATTGCCATTCTCGTTAACAGAAATAATTGATGAAGTTAACCCAGTGGACTAAAATGGCAACGGTGAAACATTTTTGGACCCACAAGTGATAAATAAAACCTTTGGACTAAACTGACAAAATAGCCCAAACCACAGGGACTAAAATGACATTTAACTCTAAGTTCAAACACAAATAAGTTTTACCTTTTTTTCTTTATAAACCATTGAATTTAAAAAAAAAAAAAAACCGTGTTAATTCTAATTCATTTGTTTATTACCAATCCAATTTTCAATGTAATAACATTTGATATAATATTAATATTTTTGGGCTTTTCTAGTTGGGATTTTTTTATATACACGAGAAAGCTAAAGATGTAAAAATTCGGTTTGGGCCCGATGAACTAGTTTTCAACCCGGCCCGATCCCCAAAAAACCGGTTTGAGCCCAAACCAGTCTAGCGGTTTGGCATAAGTTCATAACTTTTGTGTTGAGAACTAATTTCAACCCAAATCAATTTGGGCCGGATCCAAAAAACGGTCTAGCGCTCTAAACCAGTTTGAACCCGATCCATATGGTTTTTCAACCCTAAAATAAGTTGATAACCCGAACCAGTTTGCCCATTAAAAAAAGCGATTCGGTTTGGGGCCAAACTTGTTTTTGTACTCCTAACCGGTTTAAACATACGTACAAGCCAATGGTTCTAGCCGAATTAGCTCGAGCTGATTTTACTTAAGATTTTATAAGCTAATTTTAAACGAATCACAAGCTATTTGAACAACCCTAAGCAATCTGTGAAACCATTTTGGTTGCATTTTCGGATTTCAAAGAACACATGGTACGCGACGTCCATATTCTGACGTTAATCTGATCCAACACCAAACAAGTTAGAACTAGAAGTAACATTCGATCGATTACCTAAACACCATGATCGAGGATCCCACCGAGGCTCGTGTCTGCCTTCACTTTCCACACCAATTATCGGTAATGGTACATAGACTCGACTAAAGTGAGATGATCTCATCCTAAGTTACATGAACAAGTAGTTCACAACTAGCCTCATTACAGTTCAGCTCTACAGTCTACACAACCACATGATTACATGAACAAACAACAAAATGTGACAAAGGTTACTAAACACAAACCGACTACGAATTCCCCACAATGCTAGCTCCGGTTCCTGTTGCGCCTCCGGTTCTCTTCAAGCTCTTTGACAACCAAATTGCGGTTTCTCTAGGAGACACCCTTTCGGGCCCAAACGGTTTCAACAAAACCGCCAACTCTTCTATCCGTTCTTGTTGCATAAGCTGTGCACTGAACTCCAACAAGCCTTCTAACGCCTCTGCTCGTTGTTGGTACGATGAGGTGTCAAACCTACACCTATGTCCCCTTAAATCCGATGACGTGTCATCGCTCCTGTTGTTTGTAGAATGAGCCCCACTCGCGCATGTTTGGTGGCTTTGGCTGGGGTTCACGGTCTTGACTGTACACATGTCGATTGTAATGGACCGGTCCGGGATGATGTTTGTGTTGGAAGAAGTAGCAGAAGAACACTGGGCAGATGTTGAAGAAGTTTTGCGGACTGGTATGATCACGGGTGATTGTGTGTACGTTAAGGGTAAATCGGTCATTTTGTCGATCCGCGGAGCGTTGACTGATACGTCTGGTGATTCGAACCCCAAATGTGGCTTCGTGGCACGTGTTGATAAGGGTAAAGATGTCCGACGAGCTGTTCGCGACGATATGCTGGTCGGAGTTTGGGATATCGGAAGCTGAAAACAGAACAGAAATTAACATAATGGTTAGGTGGTATATAAGTGTAAAAACTGCTATTAAAAACATTAGAGTAAAATGCCATTTTCGTCCAAACGTTTGTTTTTTCGCATATGGATTCAAAATGTTTGAAATCTAGCCATTTTCATCCGGCTCATTAACTTCGTCCATTTTTCTCGGTTAATTCAAGGGTATTTACGTCTTTATTGTTAACTTAAAGGGCAATTCGGTCTTTTTTCAGAGGTATTTGGTCTTTTTACATAAAGCAAAAAAAGACCGAACTGCCTTTTAAGTTAGCCAAAACAACAAAAATACCCCTGACTTAACAAAGAAAAATGGATGGAGTTAACAAGGTTCAAACCTTTTGGACCAGATGCAAAAAAAAACAAATCTTTGGACGAAAGTCGCAAAACTGGCCAAACCTCATGGACTAAAATGACATTTACTCAAAAAACTAACATAATTTGGACGGTTAAGTCGGTTTCAACAGTTTCTGAACAACCAACCCATGATATTTATAAGTTTTAAACTCAAAACCGATATTATTTCGTTTACAAAAACTTACCACATCACGATCTGAACTCCGTCTTATCACATTTGGTGAAGCAATGTGTCTTCTGGGAGTGATAACAGAAGGTTTTACAGGAGTGACTCTGGCAGCTACTAACTTCTCTGTTTGTATATATTCTTCAACACTGCCAATGGATAGCTTTCTTGTTGAAGTTTGAGAATATGAAGAATATTGATCGTGTTCGGATATACTAGGATTCAAACCCCTGTCACTGCTAAAAGATGGTCTTTTACCGTTGTGATAATGAACGGGTCTGGGCTCGGGCTCAATGAACGTGGTTTTCTTTTCGTAGTTGTAATCGGGCCACTGGGCTGGGAGCGTATGGCGTCTAGGCCTGTTGATGTTAAGATGGAGTTTAAGTACATATGGTTGTAGATGTGAATGTTTGAGCAAATCAGCAGCCTGCACAGATTAGATTCCATATAAGATTGCTTCTATAATAAAAGAAAGAGTAAATTGTCATTTTCGTCCCTAAGGTTTGGCCAGTTTTGCGACTTTCATCCAAAGATTTGTTTTTCCACGTCTGGATCCAAAAGGTTTGAAATCTTACCATTTTCATCCGGCTCGTTAACTCCATCCATTTTTCTCCGTTAAGTCTGGGGTATTTCCGTCTTTTTTTAACTTAAAGGGCAATTCAGTCTTTTTTAGGGGTATTCGGGTATTTACATAAAGTGAAAAAGACCGAATTGCCCTTTAAGTTAACAAAAAGACGAAAATACCCTTGACTTAACGGAGAAAAATAGATGGAGTTAACGAGCCGGATGAAATGGCAAGATTTCAAACATTTTTTATCCAGATGCGAAAAAACAAACCTTTGAACGAAAATCGCAAAACTGGCTAAACCTCAGGGACGAAATGACATTTTACTTTAAAAAGAAAAGGTAACAGATATACATACGCTTGGTCTCATTTCTGGGTTTTTCCGCAGCATACTCTTAATAAGTCCTCGGCTATAAACAGATGAGTAAAAGTAAGAGAAGTTAAATAAAAAAAGTGACAAAAGTGAAAAACTAAATTATATGGTAAAATGAGTAACTCACAATGTTCCAGAATACATGGTAGGGAGTGGAGACACAATGGATTTATTTATTTTGTTGATCAGAGACTGCATGTCCTGCTCAAAAATAAAGTTTTAGAGTCGATAATTAACCGCTTCACATACTGCTGTAAAAGCATAGTTAAGACATAATATTAAGTTCATGAAAAAACCATGAGTGACTTACGAAAGCTTTGAATGCAGACTTGAACGCGGCCATTTCATACATGCAGCATCCTGAACAAGTTATGTGTCAGAATTACATTAACATGCCAGAACGGGTGGTTAACAGAAACCTTAATTAACTGTTTTAGCCTTTTAAGAATTACCTAATGACCATATGTCTGATTTTGAACCATAAGGTATATCTGCAAGAAGTTCAGGGCACATATAACTAGGAGTTCCCACAACCTGAAAGTTAACCAGTTAAATAAGAGAGAATAGATCATTATTTAAAGAGTAAAATGCCATTTTCGTTCCTGAAGTTTGGCCAGTTTTGCAACTTTTGTCCAAAGGTTTGTTTTTCCGCATCTAAATAGAAAAGGTTTGAAATCTTGCCATTTTCATCCGGCTCGTTAACTCCATCCATTTTTTCTCCTTTAAGTCAGGGGTATTTCCATCTTTTTAGTTAACTTAAAGGGCAATTCGGTCTTCTTCACTTTATGTAAAAAGACCGAATTGCCTTTTAAGTTAACAAAAAAGACGGAAATACCCTTGACTTAACGGAGAAAAATGGACGGAGTTAACGAGTCGGATGAAAATGGCAAGATTTCAAACCTTTTGGATCCAGATGTGGAAAAACAAACCTTTGGACGAAAGTCGCAAAACTGGCCAAACCTAAGCGACGGAAATGACATTTTACTCTTATTTAAAACTTAAACCCGTAAAGGCTAGAAAAAATTACCGAGGATGCAAGATCATCAGAAGTTAACATTTTTGCAAGACCGAAATCACCTAAAGAGGAGAAAAGCAGCCCAGGTTAATATGAGGCTATACGATGCTTGTGTTTTGATTTCAAGATATTAGACAGCAATTATTACCAAGTCGGATATCTTGATCTCTTGTTAGGAAGATATTTTTACACTGAAAGATATGCATCAATGATCAAACACGAGTTGTATCATTGCCGACTAATATATTGTGAAAATATGACTAACCTTGACATCACGGTGAATAATATGATTGACGTGCAAATAATCAAGTGCCACCAACAGTTCAACGAGCCATTTGCAAAGTTTCTGAAAAAAGAAATTGCAAATAAAGGTCAGTCAGTGTTGTGAAGCTAATATAGAAAATGAACATAAATGGAACTAAAGTACTAACCTCTTCTGAAAAATGAACACCGTTGGCTTTTTTTATTGCTTCCGCCCTATACGAAAACAAAATGATTACTTATATAACAGCTTGACGCAAGAACGGTCATATAAGGGTGAAACTGCTGAAAAATATAACTTACATGTCTCCTCCTTCACAGTACGCTATAACAATGCATACATAGCAACCCTGAGAGAAAAAAATTATTATAAATTTAACATACATTAGACAACATAAATCAAGTGAAGCACAATACTAAATTTAGCACAAACCTTTTCGACCCATGAATCTTTGTACTCCACTATAAAAGGGTTTTGTACCGTAGAAATAAGTTCCATCTGCATAATACATAATCATTTCAGTTTAGCGGACTCAATAATGTTAACTTTAATACATCATGTACGTTAGATATATCGAAATTAATAAAACCTCCAAGAGAGCAGATCGGCGGGTCCTATCAGTCTGGCGAGCAAGTCGAATCTTCTTCAAAACATACCTGAAATGGCGAAAATATCAAATAGCTGATAAACAACTATACAATTTGCAAACCAATAACTATGAAACCAACATAATTAAATTTAAAAAAACAAAACAAAAAAAAAAACTTCACCTTTTGTTTTCATGTTTATGCCTCACAAGTAAAGCAGAAGCAAAGGACCCTTTACCAATTTGTTCTAGTATTTCATAATTCTCCATGATGATCTCAACTCTTTCAACACTTTCCGGTACACTTTCTTACGATCAAACTCAGCTAACATACACAAAAAAAAAAAAAAAAAAAAAAACATCAAAATCTCAAAAACCTTGCATTAACAGCAGCCCAAAAGAGCAAATTAAAAACTTGTAAGCAACTAATGACACAAGAAGCTTGTGTGACACAAACTTCATATATCACTCATTGATGACATAATACTTGCAAAAACTAGAAAAAGACATTACTAGAATTGGGTTGGCCGGAAGTTATTAATTCACTTAAATAACAATAATTTGTGCACCAGATTTATACCAAACCATAAACATCAACTCATTTACTCAAATCAATTTAAGTTGATGTCTGCATCAGGTCTCTCAAAATCATTGACCCTACAAAACAATAATATATTCCATATTCCATATCTAATTAATATTATAACAATTAATTACTAAAATATAATATGCAACCACTAACATCCTTTCTCTACAGACAAAAGACATCAAAGTATAAACTATAAAGTAGGGTCACAATAAAATGATTATTTTCGGAAAACCATACTTTAATCCTGCCAAAAGGAGAAACTAGTAGAAATTTCACTAATAATTCACTCCAAAAAGTCAAACAAAAAACAGAATAATAACCAAATCAGGAAAGAAATCGATACAGTAACAAAAAGTACAGATACCAAAAACGTTTAAAAATATAAACCGAATACCGTAACGATTATAACGCTACTGTACCGGTAGTGTGAAAATACCAAAAAATTCTGAAAACGAAAATCCTAAAAATGAATACCGATACTGTTTTTGTTAGATCGGTATTGGTTTGGTACAGGGCTATGCAGTTAATGCGGTAAAATATCGGATTTCGATCAAGGACTGATATTTGAGATATAGGTTATCTCGGTGAGATATCGGTAATTTTAATATAATGAAGAATTTATATATATATATAGCAATTTAACACTAATAATTCAATGATATATCGATGATATGCTAGGAGTTGGCTACCAAGTCCAAATTTCCTAAAAAGTGTAAAAGGTTATAGAACACCGTAATGTCAACCAAAACCCACAAATAACATAATAAAGATTACTAAAATATCATATATGTCGGTTTTGTGTTTTGTTTTGGATGATAAGGCTCTGATTATGCAATGTCAAACATTATTGTGTTTTATGTTGATTAGCTTGTTGTGTTTTATATCCATAGTTTTACGACGGTGTGTTTGAAGTTTTTATGGACTATTAGGGTTTGAGTATGGTGTTTTAGTAATATTCACTCTGTTATTTGTGGGTTTTAAGTGTGTTTTATGGCTGAAATTATAATGTTTTATGACTTTTTACACTTTTTAAGAAATTTGGACTTTGTAGCCGAACCCCACCCAATCGGTGATATATCGGTTATATCGTCAAATATCGCTGATATTATCGATACTGATATTTGACACCAATATTTTACTAGGGGACCGATATATCACCGATATTAACTGCATAATGTATCAGTAGTGTAAAAATACCGAAACTGACTAGTACCTAAACCGAAAACCCTAAAATTGAATACCTGTTTTCGTTAGGTCGGTATCAGTTAGGTACTGGCAATGTAAAAATATCGAAAGAAACCGAAACCAACTAATACCGAAACAGAAACCCAAAAATAGATACCGGTACCGATTTTGTTCAATCGTTATAGGTTCAGTAAGGTAGCTGTAAGTAATCAATTTATTTACAACAAGTTAGGTATGAAAATTGAAAAATAACCGTCAAACAAAAATAAAAAAACCTAAATCACAATAATAATAATAATTACATGAATATCACAACAACGATAACGATAACATTGACGGAGCAAACGGAAACATAACAAAAACCTAAAGCATGATTACATGAAAACAGTATAAATTTCACTAATAATAATCTCCAAAAAGTCAAACGAAAAATCAATAACAACAAATTAGGTATGAAAATTAACCGTAGAAACAAAAAAAAAATCATAATTACATGATAAATCACAACAACAATATCGATAACGATAACGATAACAGAGCAAACGGAAACGGAAACAGAATAAGAGTAATCAATTAACAACAAGTTATGTATGAAAATTAACCTAAAGCATGAGTACATGAAAACAGTAGTAATTAACGAATAACGATATAAGAATTCAGTAACGGTGACGGTGAAAATGAGATTCGATATAGTTTAGTACCTGAAACTGAACGAGATGATCATTATTATTCATTAATTCATAATTAGCGTCAGTTGTTGAATCGGATGAATGTAACGGTGGATTTAACGGATCAGTTGTTGGAAGAGGTGTGTGAGGATGAAGTGTTTAAGAGGAGTATTCCGGTGAAGGTCGCCGGAGTTGTTGCCGGAGATGTTGCAGAGATGAATAAGAAGCGGCAAAAGAATTGGAAATAAAGGAAAAGGTGAAAATGGGAGATTTGAAAGTTGAAAACGTGCAGATATTTTTTTATTATTATTTTTGGGCGTGTATTTTTCCCAAATATTTATTGAAGTCAAATGTCTCATTATTGTTTGTCGTTGAGGGGTTGTTTGTGTTTGGATTTCCAAATCATCTACCATGTATATATTTTATAACTGCCAACTAAATCACCGGATAAGCATTCTGAGATGTTCTCAATCGAGCAAACGCATCATCTTCTTCATAACGGTCAGAGTTGGATGCATACCCGAGCCGCCAGTTCCGGGGAAAACCCGCCGCCCGAAGGCCAACTGCGTTAAAACCCGGTTCGGCTCGGTTTCGAACTGGCAACCTCCAGAGAGGCCTAGTTCTAAACTTCATTGCCACCACCAATGTTCTTCAAAGTGATGCTAGTGGGAGTTGAAGTGTTGAACTTGGGACCTCAAGGAGAGAAACCAAGTGACTAACCACTAGACCAACTTGTCAGGACTCATCTACCATGTATTAATAATAATTTTAAAGGTGTGAATTATTCGCGATGGGAGGTCTAGCATACGTTGTTTTAATCGGGTCTGCGCTAGAGACTCCCCTCGCACAATAGATCCTCAATTTAAACCCCTATCACCCAGGCTTAAACTTAAGACCTGAAGGAGAAAATTCACCTGGACACTAGTGATGGTTTATTAATTAATAAATAAGCTAAAAAGTTATTTGCTCTTATCTAGTACAATCTTGTTCCACCGGGTTCTAGAAAAAATGGTAATTGATTGAATCCAAATCCTTATGCACAATCCATATACAAATTTGGGTGGTCGAAATGGGTGCCACTAAAGGTAAATGTTTTATGTTAGAGGGCAGCAATTGATCTTTTCAAACGAGACAAATTAAGTTCTACCTAATAAAAAATAAGTTTCAAATTTCATTAAAGTTCATCATATGCTTATTAGCATCCTAATCAACCCTTAAATATGCTCTAGTCTCTAGATATCTAACTACACTCATAAAGACCTACAAATAATCACCATTTTTTTATAATAGGTTATGTGTATATAAAAATAAATTATATTCTAAGTAAAATAATCCGAGCTGAACCAATCTGAGTTAATGAGTGGGCCAAACCAATCTAATCCGGCTCTTTACGAACCGAGCGAGCCGGCTCGGCTCGGCTCAACTTCAAACCGAGCCATATCGAACGAAATTTTTCCGAACGAGCTCCGAGCCGCAAGCTTTCTAAACATCTATGCTTGTAAACCCGTTCCATTTTTGCAATTATCATAATTATTATTTCACTCTTTGATACAAGAATTGTTTCTTTTATTTTTCGTTTAACCTCACTATACGTACCAATCTTTGTACTAATCATCATCATCATACTCAGTAAATTTCATTAATAGCAAAGCTAAAATAGAATCTAAGGAAGGTAGGATGTATACAGTCATATCAATCTTTTTACTAATATGATGTGTATATATTTTGTAAATGATTAAATATATTAAATGAATTGATAATGGGCTTTTGAATACTCTATAATTGTTAGTATTAGTTAGGGATGGCAATCGAACCCGAACCCGATGGGTAAACCCGAAACCCAACACATCTGGGACGGGTTTGGGGTCGGTTAATCAGGTTTGGGACGGGTTTGGGACTAGTTTTTATTTTTTTCGCAGGTTTGGGATGGGTTTGGGATTTGGTGATATACCTGTTTACTCGACCCAATTACCCGATAAAGTAAACATGTTTACCCGATTGTATACACTATATAATTTCTTTTATATTTTTAAATATGTAAATATATAATACATCTTTTTTCTATACACATAGGTATTTTATCTCGTATACATTATAGTTATTTGATATATTTCTTTAGTGATAATACTAAATGTAACTGATTAGAAGATACCCGATGGGTTTTGGGTCGGGTATACCCAATGGGTAAACTTTTTAAAATTAATGGGTTACCCGAAACCCGCGGCTATACCCGATACCCGATGGGTATTTACCCGCTAGAAACCCGACGGGTTTGGGACAAGCATTATCTAATCGGGTTTGAGGTTGGGATTACCTAAACCCGACCCATTGTCATCCCTAGTATTAGTTCGACTATAATTCTCAAAAGAACATATTGGGTTGTATGACCTCTCTTTAAGCAATATTTTAGTTGTATGTTTCCTATTTTATTATCATCCTCGTTTCTTAGACATGTTTCAGTTTAATACTGATTCAGCGACCTTCTAAGTCATTTTCTGCAAAAAGTTCAAGGTTCTGCAAAAGCTGCACAAAGTAATGAAAGTCGCTGATTGAGATAACAGCTTTGTTTAAAGTCGCTGATTGGTCATACAATCTTCTCATAGTCGCTGAATGATGTAACAACCTTGTTTAAAGTCGCCAAATCATATATCCACCTTGCTGAAAGTCGCTGTTTCATGGTTCCACCTTGCTGAAAGTCGCCGTATCATATAACCAGCTTACTGAAAGTCGCCAAATCATAAAGCAAACTTATAATAAGTCGCTGATTGGAAGTACAATAGAAGAAGGTTGTTTGTGATGGATGTCGGAACGGTGGAGATGAGACGATGAATGAAGTGACGATAAACTGAGATGATGATGAAGATGTTTCGGAGAACTGTGGAGATGATTGGTGTATGTCGAAATCTCCTTTAGTCGGACTCAGATGATTAACAGTTGACCTTGGTGGTTGCGACTCACCAATTCAAAAATAGTTACTCGAAATCGGACTCGAAACCTTGAGAGATGGTTGCGACTCGGAATGATTGCGACTCAGAAGAAGATAAGGTTCCTCTAACTCGAAACCGTGACTCAGAACCGTGACTCGGAACAGTGGTTGCGACACGGAATCGGAATGGTGAACTCGAAACCACAAGAGATGAACTCGAAACCTCTGTTGTAAAGTTGTAAATTCGAAACCACAGTTGAGTCGAAACTTATTATTTTGGGAAGATGGGAGTCGAAACCGTTGAGAGATGGGACTCGAGACCTGTGGAGAACTCCTTTGCACGTGATATGACTCGAGACCGTGGAGGTTGCGACTCGATATAGGAGGACTCGAAACCAGATGATGTTGTGATGCAGAAGGATGGTTTCGACTCGGGAGAATACAACTCGAAACCTTTTGGAATGTTGGCTCGAAACCTTTATTGAAATCTCTCGGTGTCGAAATCAGAACTCCAAAACACTCGGACTCGAAACCGTCAAGTTGTGTCGAAACCTTGAGTCGAAACCTGTTGTGAAGTTTTGTCGAAACCTGATTAGTCGGAAACCTGTTGAATCGAAAACAAAGGAGAAGATGAACGATGACGATGATAAATCAGATTGAAGACGATTGTCTTTGTTTCTATCTCAAATCAATGATTGTTTAAGATACCGAAGATAATGTTACGAAGAAACGGAATGGTGATGTTTTCGTTACAGCAGTGAAGGTGGTGCTGTGAAAGATAAAGAAGATTGCAGGTTGTTCAATACGGTGATCGGAGATGGTGAACGATGATGGACGGTGAACTATCGGAATCGGAGAGATGACTAGAAACCTTAGAGGTGGTGCGAGTCGAAATCGTGGAGAATGATAACGGTGGTTTCGACTCGGAATCAGGAAATGGTGTTGAAAAACAAATCTCGACGACAACTGTATGTTAAATATGATATGGAAAGTGTCAACTTTTTTTAAAATATTTAGCCACCAGAATGTCAAACTGTCAAAGAGATCTCCGAAATGGTTTTATGAATCTGCGACCTTATGGAAGATTGTACATTCAAACTGCGACTTTTATGAAGAATGGTAACATGAAACTGCGACTTTTATGAAGATGGTAACGTGAAACAGCGACTTCTATGAAGATTGTAATATCAAAAAGCGACTTTCAAAAGGTTGTAACATGATACAGCGACTTTCAACAATTTTCTGCAGCTTTTGAAGAGTTTGCAGCTTTGGACAGAATTCTCAATGAAGGGTCGCTGTTTCGATTTACAACTTACCTAGATATGAAAACAAATTTGTAACCCACCTAATGGCACTCTTTTCTGGCTCAAGACACCTACTTCTGCAAAAAATTCTTTAATACTTTCCCCATATAAATAATTACGATATATAGTTAATGTGGTCGCGTATGTAGAAGTCGTTTGATTATTCAATTTCATACATTAAGGTTATGTTTGGCAAAAGTAGCTGGTGGTTGGTGGCTGGAAGCTGGTAGCTGGTGGCTGATAGCTGTAGCTGGTAGCTAGTAGCTGTAGCTTTTTAGATATATTTGGTGTTTGACAGAGTAGCTGGAGCTCTTAATAAAATGTATAAAATGAACAAAATAGACATAACTAAAAATTTAAAAAGTTTATACATTAAAAAAATCATTATTTTTAGAGGTTTAAATAGTCATTTTTCCCTAAAAGCTCGTAGCTCTCTCTAAACGCTACTAGTGGTAGCGTTCAACCAAAAGGTTCAAGCTCCTAACCTAAAAGCTTAAAGTTCCTTCAACCAAACAAGACTTTTTTATTGAGTATGAGTTTTTTCTTAAAAGTTTAAAGCTAGAAGCTTCTAAAAGCTCCTAAAAGCTCGATGCCAAACATACCCTAAAGTTATTCCTTCATAAAACAATTGTGTAAATTTTAACTACTTTTTTAAGTTGTACTACTTGGACTATGAATAATAATATACTATGTGTTTAAGTGTTCATCCTCAAATTGTATTACCTATAATATCCAAAAGGTATTTAATTATTGGATATATATATGTATAATAGTCAATGATTTTTCTAAAATTAATCAAAAGTTTATAGTTATAAAAATTATTAATAAAATGAAACTCGACCAATACTAAACGTGTAGACCATTTTATGTAAAACGTAGTCACTTATTTGCAAAGCTTTGTTCTGATTAGACACTGATGCAAAAGCGGTACCGCATTTGCTCCTACTAAGCATTTGCAAAGCATTGTTCTAATTAGACACTGATGCAAAAAGTGCTACTACATTTGCACCTAATAAGTATTATCGTAAATGTTCTTTGTTCTAGTTAGACATTGATGCAAAAGTGCTATCACATTTGCGTCGACTAAGCATTATCGTCAATGTTGTTTGTTCTGATTAGACACTGATGTAAAAGTATTGCTATCGCATTTGCGCCTACTAAGCATTTGCAAAGCATTGTTCTAGTTAGACACCGATGCAAAAGTGCAACCACATTTGCACCTAATAAGAATTATCGTAAATGTTCTTTATTCTAGTTAGACATTGATGCAAAAGTGCTACCACATTTGCGTCGACTAAGCATTATTATAAATGTTGTTTGTTCTGATTAGACACTGATGTAAAAGTATTTGTTTTGTTACTTGAGTATAGGGATTTTAACTTAATTTTGTGTATAACAAACAGATTGGTAATTGAGAAAAAAATCCATGAATATTTTGATTTACCCACTTGATCATGCAATCATTCTCAATTTCTCATCATTTTTCCTTTACTCAAACATGTGTATTAACTAGACTACATGTTGCGGCAGACTATCAGCCCCATCGCGAGCCACGTAAGCCTCGTCATGATGGCGAACACCTTAATGAGGTGGCGTCAGCGCGAGCGGGCAACCCCCTAGGTGAGCACCATAGCGTGAGAAAAGGTAGCCGTTGGAGGTGGGGCCCATGTTCTTGACCGTTGGCTTTTAAAAAAATAAATTCAACTTTTTTTATATAAAACCATTACATTTCCTCATCTCTATTCACATTTCAAACTCTCTAAAATTCTTTCTTCTCTTTATATAAAACCCACAGTTTTACTCTCACAAAAAAAATGGAGTGGGATGATTTTGTATTAGAGTAGTATTATTTATTGCTTGTAGTTTTTTATTTCTTTTAGTGTGATATTTTATAAAAATACGTTTTATACGAATATTAGCTTATAAATTTAGAAAGAATAATAAAAAAAATACTTGCTCAAGTCATCCGCTCACATGGACCACAACATGGTGATAAAGCTTCAGCGGTGACTTTATCAAGTGCACAGTCAGCATCTAGTTAGCGGTAGGTGGAGCAATATTACAGGATGAATTCGAATTGCTAACTTTAAGTCTTTAACTCACCTGACCACAACGGTTAGTCTTAAAAGACTTTATACTTAAAAAAAAGTTTAAACCACAACGGATAGTCTTAACAGAGTTTATACTTAAGAAAAAGTAGAAATTGTAAAAGGTTCCTTTAAGTAATAAAGTTGAGACAAGAAATAATTTTTTTTTTTTTTTGGATATCGAAGATCTATCCAAATTGTTTTATTCAATAAACTATATATTTTTTGAAATTATTTTACTTTTGAAATCAACGGAAAAAACCTAGTCTACAATTAAAGTTGATTATATTGTTGTTTTATCACGGAGAATCATTTGTAGGGCACTCCTATAGCCTATAAAGGCCAGAAAAAAATATTTTCTTCTTTTTTAAATTATTTATTGAAGGCCACACACAAAGTAAGTCTACAAGCCTGTCCTAATCTTGATTTGACTCCTCCATTATGAATATTTCAAAAAACTAATACTCAAATTACAACTTTAAAGATAATGTAACAATAATATTTGTCTAGCAATTAAGTTCATTAATCTCAACAATTATTTGTTTCATGCTTTCTGAACAAAATAGTTCTTAATAGATTAGATAGCAACATACTTTTTCAATATTATGTTTTGTCCTTGTGAAACATTTAGCTAACTGATTTGTAGAATAATATCTTTTTTTATAACGGCCAACGAAACACATTATGTCATATACATCGCTAATGTAGAGTTAGCCCACCAAAAGATACAATCATCAATGAGTAAATCAAACACCCATGTTCCATACAAGACAAATCGAAATTATAACATTGGACTCAAGTGAGAGCTTGAGATTTCACTCGATACCTAAGTCATAAGAAAGCCAATACTTTCATTTCCTCCACCACCCTCTTAGACCGCCCGTAGTGGGGCGGTATTTTTAAAAAAATTTCAAAAAAAACGCCCCCACCCCCATCACATAGGGCGTTGTTTGGCATTATTTTTGAAAAAAAATTAGTTCAGCGTTTTTAAAACAACGCCAACATTGCATGCAACCATGTTTGACTGACCAATCCCATGCTGACTATTAGTTTCTTTCTTTCTTTCTTTTTTTAATTCTAAAATTTACACACACACACGAAACATGATACATGGCATTGTATACACACACACGAAACATGATACATGGCATCACCTATTTCGTGTGTTTATTTATTTTTTTTTAATTCTAAAATTTACCCACTATATATATATCACCCACTTTCTCCTACTTTTTTATAAAAAAACTCACTTTCTCTCCTACTTGTTTTATATTTTATACAAACATGTATCCATTCCGACCCCCCTTATTTCAAGTAGTGTAATTTTTATTTTAAATTAATGAAGATTTTTATGTTTTAAATTAAAAAAAAAATTATGAAATGATTGCAAGGGCGTTATTGGAATAATGCCCCACTACGCCACTTTTGGAATAATGCCCCATGCTGACTGGACTGTCACGTGTCGAATAATGCCCCATGGTGGGGGCATTATTTTGTTTAACCACTACACATGGTCTTAGTGTTGGGCGTTTTTGATTAAGCACTAAATGATTATAGGCCCTCCAAATACACCATACAACGGCCTGAACTACTGTATAAACAGCTTTTTTCCATTTCTTGCCTTTGCAAATCCAGCACTTCCTATTTAACTATGTTTTACTTGATTTCATCATAAAGAATAGTATAACCTTTTCAATAAAGGATTATTACGGTTAGAAAAACAATTTTTCAATTAGTTATGTTTTATAACTATGATTAATCTTCCTCAAAATATAATGCAAAACACCTTTACTTATGTTTTCTTTCTAAAAGTAAAGGAATAGTGCTTATCAAGATAAGACAAGTTTCCCAAATTTTTAAATCAAGGTTGGAGGCCACACTCAATAGCTTGATGGAAACGATCATAAACAATCACTAAACGACATAAAGACGTGGTTGGATGCCACACTCAATAGCTTGACGGAAACGATCAATAACAAAATGGGGTCATTGGGGCTTAACCCGAATTGAGGGTGATGAGGATACTCACTTTTGTTGGAGAATTTATGGAAGACGATAATGATTGTGAATATTTGTGAGGAAAGGATGTTATCATTGTAAAAACTTGCGAGAGAGGCAAAATATGAGTTGGGAATATTGATGGTTTGATATTTTTTTCAACTCGAAATTAGAAAGAAATCTTAAATACGATTTAAGCTCATGCCTATAGTGTAATTTAGTCCTACATTAATAACTTTTTTACATAAAAAACAACATATCAAACAAGAAGTCAAGAATCAGTTTAACCAAAAGAAAAAAAAAACAAAGTTCAAATTGTAAAAAAATAAATAAACGTAATTGCTTTAAAAATTGTATAATATTTTTGTATGGACAGAAGGACTGTAGGGCTGTCCAAACTGCTCGACGATCGAAGATCGCTCGAAAAATGCTCGAAAAATGCTCGTTCGATTCCCGCTCAGTTTGTAAATGAGCCGATCGGATCGGTTCGATTCAAATTCAATCCGAGCATGAGCGTAGCTCCGCTCGCTCGTCGATCGCTCGGTTTCGCTCGAATTATTTTTATTAATAATTAATATATATATTTATATTATAGATTTTATAGATAAAAACCAAAAAAAATATAATAGCCCAAAAAAAAACTAAAAGCCCAAATAACATTCAACCTAACTTAATATTTAATATATAAATCTAAGTATCTAACCCTAAATCTATTCTTCCCTAATCAGTCGTATTCAAATTTCCGCTCTAATCTCGGTCTCACTCTCCGGTCTCCACAGTCACAGACTCACAGTCTCCGTCTCCGACCCTCTAATCTCCGACACACATATCGCCGTTGTCTCTAGTCTTCAATCTTCGGACGGTTTTCAACAGTTCTTCAATCTGCTGTTTTTTTTAATCTGTTTTTTTTTTAATCTGCTGTTTGGTATGTTATGTTTCTGTTTGGTATGTTTGTTATAGTAGCATAGAGAAAGATGGAGATCAATGACATTCGACAGTTGGCAAAATTTTGATGTAAACATAGTTGGTGATTAGCTGTTGTTTGTCTCAGGTCCTTTCTAGCTTCTTGCTAGTTGGGCCTGGTTGGTTGTATTCGCATTTTATTTTGTGTTGCTTTTGTATTCGCACTTTATTTTGTGTTTCGTATGTATTCGCACTTTATTTTATGTTGCTTTTGTATTCGCACTTTAAGTTAGAATTTGTTTTTGTTGAACGAAGCCTTATTATTCAATCGAGCGAAAACGATTCGCTCGCTTTTTTTTTAGGATTTGATAAAAACCGAGCGAAACCGAGCCGATCGGATCGGTTCGATTCAAATTCAATCCGAGCATGAGCATCAGTTTTGCGATCGGTTTTACAAATTTGATCCGCTCGGATCGGATCGGTTGTATTTCAATCCGAGCATGAGCAGACCCTCGATCGGATCGGATCGGATCGTGAACACCCCTAAGAAGGACACAGCCGCATCTCACCTTGAATTGTAGAAATTATTTTTTAATTAGAATAAATTGTAACCCGTCCAATTATTTATTTTAAATTTAAAAGAATTTAGATATTTTATTATTATTTTTTGTTCCTATGCAAGGTCATTATCTTCGTGACGACGGACCCTTTAATTCAAAATCCGGAGTAGTCAATCTTGGTCTACTTAATAATTATCTCAATTAATAAAAGAAATAATTGTAGTTCTACTCAATAATTCTCTCATTTAATAAAAAAAATAATTGTACGTATTCTTTTCATATTAGGCCACACGGTGTGAAACCGTGCCTCCAGCCACATCACCCTCATAGCGCCCTGCACAATGTTGCCTGAGCGTTTTTGGGTACTATGGAGGGTTTCACCAGAGGTATAGAGATCACTATGGAGGGATGATGTGTGGGGCGCACTTGCATAACCAATAAGATTTCCTTTTTGTTTTAATTTCTTCCTTTATAAATTCTATATATATATATATATATATATATAGGATAAGGATCATGTGAGAAGTAGTAGGCTAAATGAGAAACTTGAGAAGCATTCTGGACCACACATTTTCCCTAAGCAAAAAAATGCAAAAAAAAGGTGAAAAAATGCAAAAAATTTTTTTTTTTTTTTTTTTTTTTTGGAAAAATCGCTGCTTTTTCTTTAAGAATTAAAAAAAAAAAAAATTTTTTTTTAAAAAAAAAAATTTTTTTTTTTGGATTTATACACATGTGTATATTGTTAATCTTTTAACTATACATATATGTATATTGTCAATTATACATATATGTATATACATGTTTAAAATTGAAAAATAAGTGTTATTTAGGGTTTAGCATTAGTATTTAGGGTTTAGCATTAGGGTTTAGGGTTTAGCTTTATGGTTTAGGGTTTAGCTTTAGGGTTTAACATTAGGGTTTAGTATTAGGGTTTAGCAATAGTATTTAGGGTTTAGCATTAGGGTTTAGCTTTTGGGTTTAGCATTAGGGTTTAGCTTTTGGGTTTAGCTTTAACTTTTGGGTTTAACTTTATCTTTAGGGTTAGTATTAGGGTTTAGCATTAAGGGTTTAGCTTTAGTGTTTAGTTTTAGCTTTTGGGTTTAGCATTAGGGTTTAGCTTTAGGGTTTAGAATTAGGGTTTAGCTTTAGGGTTTAGCATTAGGGTTTAGCTTTAGGGTTTAGCTTTAGGGTTTAGAGTTTAGGGTTTAGCTTTAGTGTTTATGGTTTAAGATTAACAATATACACATTTTTTCAATTTTAAACATGTATATACATATATGTATAATTGACAACATACATATATGTATAGTTAAAAGATTAACAATATACACATGTGTATAAATCCAAAAAAAATTTTTTTTTTTTAAATTTTTTTTTTTTTTTTTTTTTAATTCTTAAAGAAAAAGCAGCGATTTTTCCCAAAAAAAAAAAAAAAAAAAAAAAAATTTTTTTGCATTTTTTTCACCTTTTTTTTTGTATTTTTTGCTTAGGTAAAATGTGTGGTCCAGAATGCTTCTCAAGTTTCTCAAATAGGGTGGACTTCTCTTAGGATCCCTACCCTATATATATATATATATATATATATATATATATATAGGGAGCCGCTAGAATGAGAACCACCACGAGTTATATATATATATATATATATATATATATATATATATATATATATATATATATAAAGGTGACTTTATTTCACACATTGCAAGTTAACAATAAAGTCTAAAGTTCATCGCTTACGTAATGCTGATGTGGCATGAGGTTTTATTCCACACCATGCAACCTTAGAGTGTGCAGCGGGTTGGCGTTCATCGCCACTGCTGCATAATGCTGATGTGACAATTGAACTCGAATTCGATGACAAACTCGAAACCTAAAACACTAGAGATGGGTAATGAGACAAGTATTCAGACGGGACCGAGTGAGATTAATTTTGAAACTTTTCACGGGTGTGGGATCGGTGATATCGGACCAGATCACCCGAAAACCAATACCTGATTACCCGCATCATATACCGATCCATATACTTAATTTTTAAAAAAATTTATTTTTTTACTTTTCATTAATCCTAAATAATATTGTTCTTTATAAATTGTCGGTGTATCAAAACAATCATATAGAAATCTAGACATACGTGCACTAGTCGTATTTAATTTAATTAATTATTATTCCCGTTTAGTTCAATCATTATAACAAAATTATTTGATTGTCGGCAAGCATATCACTTATGGTGATTATGACAAAAAAAAAATAACAATAATAAAAAAAAAGAATAAAATAAGTGAAAGTGTATGTAATAAAGCAGACGATCAAATGTGTGCCGATTTCAATATGTTCTAATCTCATTTGAAGCTTTCATTTTGTCTGTAGCGGGTCGGTTTTCGTTAGGTGTGTAGTTTGAGATTGTCATATTCGCATTTTATTTTTTATTTTTTTTTATTTTCTCTCACACTGAGAAAATAACATGTCATGATTCATCATCATATTGATGTGATTACTCGATGTTTTTCGATGTACCTTGCGATAACAATTTTTATACTATTTGTTATACTCATTTCACATTCCTCCATCCCTCGTTGCCATTTTCGCTATACTCATTTCACGATTCATACACTGAGAAAATAACATGTCAAGATTCATCATATTGACGCCAAAAGTCGGTACTGAAAATATTTCGGTTCAGGAAGCATGATCCCACGTGGCCACATCATCGCCTCGCATCCGTCTCCTGTGAGTATAACACATGACCTAACCATTGTCTTTCTAGTTATTGTTGGTTTAATGTATAGATTTTTTTTTTAAATGAAGTTCTCTTTTAAAATTAAAAAAAACATAGAAATAGATGTGAACCACATCTTTGACTTTTTTTGGTCATGTTGATAACAAAACTATACACCTTTAAAGAACCTTTAAAGAGCATGTAGAAAACAAATGAGGATTCACATAGGGTTTGTACTTTGTAGTGTTTGACCGGAACGACAAGATACGCTTTCTTCCTCTGACCAAGCTCCGACTTGAGAATAAGTATATGTATATGAAAACCCAGAGTTAAAAAAAAAAAAAAAAAAAAAAAAAAAAAAAAAAAAAAACATTTTACAAGAATGAAAGGCCAACTTTAAACAAGCTCTCTAAAATGGCTTCTTGAATGAGATTAGATCCCTCCTGTCTAAACCCAAAAACCACAAGTTATTCATTAGTATTATATAACAAACACAAAAAACACACACACTAAATCAACTCGTAAACGAAAAACTCAATCGCCTTTAGTCGAAGGCTCGACACACGCACAGAAATGGCCTTTCTTCCGCCTGCTGCTACTAACCGTCGCTTTCGTTCTCCCTCCACCGTAAAGATAATCTTTCAACAGCACCCGTTTACTGCTATCCATAAACCTCGTTTTTCCTGCTGCTTCGGTTTCATCATCGAGTTTCACCAACACAAACTGTATCTTCTGTATCTCTAACTGCAACCGACCGATCTTTTCCGACACCCTTCTTGCTTGTTCCGACACCTTTTTTCTTCTCATACTTTCGCTCTCTCCACCGTCGTCGATACCTTCTATTTGTTTTACGAATTTCCCGTTCAGTTCGTATAGTTTCTGGATCGCGGATTCGGCTTCCATGAGTTGGCCTTTTAGCGTCTCGCATTCGATCATCGCTTTTCCTCGTCTGCTACGTAACGTGATCTCGACTTTCCGTTTCAAATCCTCGATCGTAATCTGGAGATTCGTCAACTTTAGAACATCGGAGTTTAATCGTTCCAGAACTTTCCGCTTGCTTTCGTCATCACCACGAGACTCCTTGAATCTTCTAGAAACTTCTAGCTTATCCACTATGTTATCGAGAGACACATCCGAAGCGGTTGGATTGTGTATGTACATACTTTTCGAATCATTCGCGGTTTCCCAAACCTCACCTTCGGTTGTTCCTCTTTTGCTTACACCGTATGACGAACATTCTGACGCTTGATCTAACATGATATCTTTCGGATCGGCTTCCGAGATTTCCGATCGTGATTTTGGTTTACTACGAGAACTCTTTTGCGAACTCAACTCTTCGATCTGCTGCATTGCGGATTCCAGCTTTGCATCTGAATCTAACTTCTGTTGCGTTGACCGCATTTGCATTTCGACTACTGCCATTTCGATAACTTTAACCTTACTCTGAAGATCCTGCAACTCAACAAACGCATCTCGCTCCATTGTTGCGGATTCACCACCCTGAAAATAGTAATCATTAATTACCTGAAAATAGTAATCATTAATTACCTGAAACGTTAATAGTACGGTTTCATCTAGACCTGTAAACGAACCGAACGTTCGTGAACTTGTTCGGCGGGAAGTTTGTTTATGTTCATTTATTTAATAAATGAACAAATTTATTCTTTCGTTTAATTAAATGAATGAACATGAACACACGTGTTGTTTGTTCATTTATGTTCGTAACTTTCGTTTATGCTCGTTATGTTTGTTAGTTTATATTTTAACAAATACATATGGAGTTGTATTTATACAAATATAAACATAAAAGAGGTTTTCTAACTACTTATATACATATGACTAATTGATAATTAGGCTTTGTAGTAATAAAAACGCTTTCCAATAGAGGTTATCGTAATTAATCAATAATTTATATAAACTACTTTATGTCCGTTTATGTTTGGTCATTTATGTTCATTTGTATTTTTTTATATTTGTTAAATTATGTTCGTTTAAGTTTGTTTGTTTATGCTCGTGAATCGTTCGTTTAGGTTTTAAACAAATGAACATGAACATGCCCATTTTCTCAATGAACGAACACGAACAAAAAAAATTGTTCAATTATATGTTCGTGTTCGTGTTCGGTTGAAGTTCAATAAGCGAACACGAACATGCCCCTGTTCGTGTTCGTTCGGTTCGGTTACAGGCCTTCACTTTCATCAGATATTCGACAATTACCTTTGCATCCTCGTTATCGGATTCCGGAACTTTGGTTCTGATACATATATGATCTTCCAATGATACGATGCTATCTTTCAAAGATTCAAGTGCCGGACCGTAAGCAGCCAAACGAGCTTTAAGATCATTATTCTCACATTCCAAAACGTCGGTTTTTTCTTTAAGCAGTTCATGATTCACGTCTTTGGCGTTATATTCTTCTTGAAGATTCAAACAAACTTTTGTAAGTTCACGGATCTTCTCTTCCAATAAAACTTGATACATCGTAGACGTCTGCAAATCACCGTAAACTAACGATCCTTCGGTTTCCAAAAACCGAGCGTTTTCCTCAGTTTTTTCCAGATTTTCCGTCAATTCTTGCATTTTAATGTCAGAAATCTGGTTTTCGATACTCAAATGATCATTTTCTTGTAAAAGTTCGAGAATTTGTTTCCGTTGTTGATCGTTTGTCATTTTAACCTCGTCGTTTTCTCTCCGCAAATTGGCAAAAATCTCCGACAGCTCATTTTTGTCATTCTCTAACATCATAATTTGTTCGACCGCTTCCTTGTGTTCCTTTTCTTTTACTTGCAGCAAATTACTTGTGTTTGCTAAATCCGAATTTAGTCGATCACGAACGGATATAACGGTTTTCAACTCATGTTCGGATTTTTCCAAACTCTTTTTAAGATCAATGTTTTCCGTTCCCGCATCTTCCAATTTCTTCTCAACCATCGACATTTCTTCGTGTTTTTCATCAATGTAATTCTTCAAAGCTTGTGCGAGAATGCTTTGACTTAAAACCTCGGTCAAAAAGATTTCGTTTTCCTCTTCGGAAGCACGAATCTTGCTCTTGATATGGAAATTATCTTTCAACAAAGATGTTTTTTCTTCGAGAACCGCCGAATTCTCCATCTGTAACATTCGGAAAGCTTCTTGAGCAATTGACAATTCACACTGTATATTCTCTAGCTGAGTTCGTAACCCCGATTCGTTAATATCGCCTTCGATCACTTTACATCTTAATGCTTCATTCGTTTCCAACATTTTCTGGGCCTCGTTCTCCAACCCGAGAATCTTTTCAGACCGAACACGCAGCTCCTGTTGAATATCATGCTTTTCCGCCTCGAGATCAGCCACTTCTGTTTTAAACTGCCTCAAAAGTGCGACTAGAATCGATATTTCAACAACCAACTTCATGTTTTTTTCTTCGTTTTCGATTACGGCACGGTTTGTAGCCTCGAACGTTTTCTGTATACTGTCGAAATACGTTTGTTCCTGCCCGTTTTCAGATCCCGCGTGTAAAGAAATACCCGCAAATTTCAACAACTGATGCGTCCCGTTTTTCAACCGATTGTTTTGATCGGATAAAGATTTGATCTTTATCTGGCTTTCGGTTTTCTCTTGCTTCAACACACGAACGAGACTTTCGGATAACTGTAACGCTTCTTGGAGTTTACGATAATCATTGAACAACGAAAGGTTATTTTCTTCAAGATCTTGCACGCATTTCGACAACACGAAGATGTTGATTTCCGAATCGAAAGCTTTATCCAACTCTTCTTCGAATTCTTTGCTTTTATTTCGACGTTCTTCTTGCAGGCGTTGAATTTCGCTTCTCATTGCATGCAACTGTTTACCGTTCTTTTCGGCAAAAATAACATGTTCTTGATTTTGTAACGCCAATGATACGTTCAACTCTTCGACTTTTTGAATAGTAGATTCTCGTTCTTTCTCCATTAACGAATATTTCTCTACCAAATCTGTGTATTTTGTCTCTAGATCCTTTAACGTTCTTTCGGTAATTTCCATCTGTGAGACAAGAGTACCGTTTTCGCTAATAAGTGCAGACTTTTCATCCGCAAGCAACCGACACGAATCTTCGAAACTCTTCGACTTTTGCTTCAAGATTTCGAGTTTCACATGCGCGTCAAAAAGGGAATTCTCGAGAACCGTGTTCTTCTCCGAAACTTGACTCAAATTATCGGTTGTTACTTGTAACTGCCCTAATAAATTCGCCTTTTCGACAACGATATTCGATTTTTCTTCCGAAAGAGATTGATACGATTCTTCAAGTGACTTTAACTTTCCCCGTACCCCTTCTAACTCCGCACCCAAATCCGATAACGAATTCTCCAAAACCACGTTTCTCTCGAGAAGTTGACCCATAATTTCCAATTTCTCCAGTAACGCTTCTTTTGCGGCTTTTTCCGTTTGCCATTCGTTTTTCAAATTGACGTTTTCGTCTTGCAACTCCTTTACAGATGACTCGAAGCTTTCGGGATTCAACCCGACAGACGTAACCTGCTCCAAAATCGACCCGTGCTTTTTATTCAATTCGTTTAGTTCCTCTTTTAAACAGTATATTTCTTGCTGAAGAGCGTTTCGTTGGTCAACTCGAAGGTCAACCTCTTCCTCGAGCTTCCCGTTGACTTCTTTTAAGCTACTGATCTCCGCCTGCATTTCGTTTAACGAAACGCCCGAAGATAAGTTGATCGCGTTAAGATTCTTGTTCTCCTCGATTTGCTTTTGTATCTCTTGTTCCAAAACTTCGTTACGCGCTTCGATTTCGCGTAAGATCTGTGCCCTGTTTTGTAACTCTCCCGCCATTGATCGTAACTCTTCTTGCGATTGAGCGTGTAATTGCTGTAACGTTTGGAACGCGGTTTCGGCCTCCACGAACCGTAACCGCTCTTCTTGTATACACGTCCATAACCTCCCTAACTCCTTCTGCTTCTCGGTAATTTCTTGACTTTGACTCCCAATTTTGACCTCCATTGACGTCAGTTCCATGTGAAGACTCTTGTTTGACTTTTCGAGAACTAACCGTTGTTCTTCCGCTTCCTTTAATCGTAAAACTCCGTTATCGATTTCGGTTTTCAGCCTTTCTGTTTCTTCTTGTGCACATACAAGTCGAAGTTCCAGACTCGCAACGGTCTCCATGCATTTCTGGTATAAAACCGTTTGCGCGTCTTTCTCTTCGGTTAATTTCGCAATCGCTAGCTTTAACGTTTCGATTTCCGTCTCTGCTTCTCGTAACTTATTTTCCAAATCCGATATTGAATTCAACGATTGTTTGTACTGATCATACGCCGCATCCCGTTCATTTTTCAATCTATCGATTTCTTCCTTCAAATTTTGCTCGTTAATTTCCTCGATTTTCTTTTGCGCCTGACGGTAATGCTCAAGACTTTCCTCTTTTTCCGCTTCTAACTTTTGCAACACGTCTTTCAATTCCCGCGATTCAGCCTCGGCTTTACTTGCACGATCGGCGAGTTCGCTAGATTCTTCTTGCGATTTTAAAATCTCGTTCTCGAGTTTCGCTAATTTATCCAAACTCTCGATGTACTGCTTTAATCCTGCTTCTTTTTCGTCTTCTAATTTAGCCAAGGCCTCTTTTAATAACAAGATCTCTTTATCATCCACACCGACACTCTCTAGGTTCCGATCGTGGGTCCCGTTTTTATCATTGCTAACATCTTCCGAATCACTGAAGTTAAGTGCTTTTCTTGCAGTTCCTGTTGACCCGTCTTTCTGTAACTCATCCGGGTCAAAATACGGGTTTCGGGTGGTTCTCGAATCTGGGGTCTGAGGATCGGTATCGTACGGAGAATTAGTCGCTGAGTCGTCACATCCTGCGGGGACTTGATTCGGGAATGCTTCGGTCATTGTTTTGTGGGCCTGGCGGAGGGCCCCGGTTGCATGATCATATCTTTCGGCTAAGGCACGATATGCTCTGTATAACTCTTCGACCAGTTTCATAAGCTCGGGTCGTTTTTTGTAATACATTTCTGCGCGTCTAGCGAATGAATCAGCGTCTTCTTCGATGAGTTTTATCATTGCTTTCACTTTGATATCCACATCTGTTCATGCACACAAGGAAAATCAATATGTATACATTTTAAACAAATTGCATAATTAACTATATAAAGAACTGAACCTAAAATGGAAGTTGAGAAAGCATTTATGTAAAAAAAAAAAAAATCCTAAAATACCTAAATGTATTCAAGTACTATATTAACAATTTTGTAACAATAACTCCTAAATTTTACAACTCGCGTAAACCGTGTAACATTCAAATCATTTTTTAGACCAAAGCACGTGTCTTGAACCGTCGTTGGTTCAAACCGTTACTTTTGCGTAATCATACCATATTATCTTGATACCAACCAAAATATTCTCAAAATTCAATAAGATCCAGATTCTTATATGCAATGTTTTAAAATCCGGTTTTTATACCGTACCGGATTTGATGCAGCACGATCTAATACAACGAAATTTGTATGTAAGCTAGCTACAGTTTGCTAAAAGACACTGAACATTTTTTGCATTTGCATAAGGAAATCAATCAAATTATTCACATCTCTTCTCCTGGGAACATGTTAATAACTTCCACAAGGACCAACAGAAATGTTGAATACGCTTACGGAATCAAAAACTCATACCTGTAAGATTTTCTTGAAGCCATTTAGAATTCTTGGGACTGATATGGCTGTTCCACCACCACGAATACATACGCCTGGAATCCGCCTTCGACAGAGACGCCATTGTTCGTTCCAACGTCTTCCAAATTTAATCCGAATCGCTACAGCACAATTTTCTCACCACAGAAGTATTAACTTATTTAGATCAACCCACAATTCAGCACTGATAAAAAAGTATAAAACCTTAATTTCCAGTATCCTTCCTGTAAAACAAACAAACAAGTTTCAATCCATAACAATTCAGATCAAACACACAAAAAAAAATTAATTGAAATTTTAAAAAAAAAATTGATAGCTGAAATTTTCAAAATTTCTATAAATCCAGATATGGGTTGTATTTAACTATCTATTGGCCTTAAAAAAAAAAAAAAATTAAAAAAAAAAAAAAAATTGATGTCTAAAATTTTCAAAATTTCTGTAAATTCAGATGTGGGTTGTATCTAACTATCTATTGGCCTTATAAAAAACAAAAAAAATATAAATAAAAAAAATGATAGCTAAAATTTTCAAAATTTCTGTAAATTCAGATGTGGGTTGTATTTAACTATTTTTTGGCCGTTAAAAAAAAAAAAAAAAAAACTTTTCTTGTAAAAAATATTAATCATGAATTTTTTAACACTTATTATAAAACTTTAATTATCCACACCTACCTCCAAAATCAACAAAAAGCAAAAAGTAACAAACCCTAAAACACAAGATCCAAAACCTCTACTCCGATCGATCATGATCACAACACAATTAACCTAAAAAACCGATAAATTCTTCACCGATCGGCACCTAAGACTCTAAACAAGTGATCAACAGTTGAAGAAACTTACCGGAAAACTGAAATTGGGTTGTGATTTGGATGATATTGAGCAACTGGATAAACAGAATTATAGGGAATTAAGAGGGGGTATTGGGGCCTCGAATTTACCCCATGACAGCTTGATCTGGCAGCGGTAGTTTCTAGAAGTAACGGTAGTTCGTCTTTTTATGATTTCTTCTTGTTGTTGTAGAGAGAGAGTTGTGTGGGTTTTGCCGTTTTGTGAATTGGAGAGAGCTGTCGGTTTGATGATGAATAATAATAAAAAAAAATTTTGATAAAGTGGAGGGTAGGAGGAGGAGAGTTGATATTCACAAAATGTGAAATGAGACAAATTGTTGAATAATTGTTTCTATACTTTTGACTTACTATTTCTATTTACCACTAAATTATAAATCATTCAATTTTTTTTTTCTAGAAAAATGTGTGTGGGGGTGTATGATTATATTTGATTTAGGTGCTAGAGGTAAAACAGTATGCGAACCACGTCTGCATACATCCTGTAAAAGAAGAGGTGGATCAAACCTCTAGAGTGTGCAAGAAGAAGGTTGTTTGTTTTTAACGTATGAGGACTTTTAAAATAAACTGGTAGTGGTGTACGGACAGTGGTGGTGGGTGGTGAACAGTGGTGATGGTGGTAGACGGTGGTGGTGGTGATGGACGGTAGTGGGTGGTGGACGGTGATGGTGATGGACGGCGGTGGGTGGTGGACAGTGGTGGTGGTGATGGACGGCAGTGGGTGGTGGATGGTGGTGGTGAACTGTGGTGGTGGTGGTGAGTGGCGGTGTTTAACGCTCTGCAGATCTTAGAAGATCTTAGAAGTGGCTCGGCCAAGTCTGCACCAAGAAGAGCTCGCGTAGACGTTTTTTAATGAAACGTCTTCGGAAAAACAAACAGTCAACACGTGGCAATGTCTGCGTGTGGTCTGCGCGATGCAGACAGAAGAGCTTGCGTAGAGCTTTTCAGAAAAAAAAACAAAAACAAAAAAAACACCTTGGTGTGACGGATAACTGAAGGATTAAAATAGAGGTGGTTTAAATTGACTTGATTAGACTGATTATGTAGTTGGATCATCGACCAACCGGTGTAGTTTGATTCTTGTAACATCTTAAAAACAGATTTGGTAATTAAACCAAATTAACTGGGAATAAGCCGATAAAATACTTCTAAAAACATTCATTTATCTTTTATTTAACATCAAGTTTATTTAGGGCTGGCAATTGGGTACCTGTTAAGACACGATTAGATCTGTTTGACTGAAAAATACACCCTTTGACTTTTTAAAATTTTAAAATAATTAAAATTATAATGTTAGGATCTATCATTTATTCATCTTTGTACATAAAACATAAAACTGTTTTATAAACATGAGGTAGAAAGTAGTTAAACGAGTCGTAATCATGTTTGAAACTTATGTTGTGCGCGCCGTCAGAAACCTGTTAAGACACGATTTGCCAGCCTTAATTTTATTTAATTAAATCCTAATATTTAAGAAGATTATATGTTGATAGTTTTTTTATGCTTATAATACGCTTAATTTTATAATACATATAATAGATTTTTTTTTATCTCTTTCTCTCGTATAGATAATAAGTTATTAATTTGTTCTTACTCATTAAGACTATTTTTTTTCTATAACTAGGGAGAAAGCCCGTGTGATGCACGGCATGCATAATAGCTATTGTTTGTTCGTGGTAAGACGTCTGACACGGCCGGTGCATAACATGTAAGACAAAACGCCTACAAAGGGGCGTGCTTAAACTTTATTAAACCATGGACCATAAGTTGTTTCCTTGGCAAAACTTGCCGGCCAAAAAGAAGTGAAAAAAGATGTCTTCCAAGGAAAATAAAACATGAAACAGAAAAAGGAAAAACGCATAAACTCTCGCACGCCTTCTTATCTTATTGGATAACACATAGACCAAACTTTTGCTAACGCATGCCACCGTCATCCCCAACCCCATCACCAGCCAACTGACTGCAGTGAAATAACGAAAAGAAAACTATTAAAAAGGGTATACTATGTTTATGTATATATGCATCGAAAAGTAGTACGGGTTTTCATTACTAACACTAAGTGCAGACGGTATACCTTTCATGTGGGTCACTGTCAACTGTTTCTTCTGAATCCGAATCTGCATAAGCAGGCCTGGGAAGGAAAAGCACGAAACATTTATGTAGACGGTTATCCAAAAATAAATATGCACAGTTACATTGTTTATGGAAATCAATCAATTATTGTTGAAAGTTTTTTTGTTGCCTTTCCATTTATAACGACACCAAGTTTATTTTTTTCAAAAGCCAACTTCTCCCCTTATATGTCTTTACACATTCGAAGTGATGCGTTACCAAGTTTTTTTATTCCTATTTTTTTAATGTAGAAAAATGCACTTTTATATTTACGAACTCAAGTTTCCGACTGTTGTAGCCTCCTAATTTTAAAATAGAGTAAACATATATCAGGTATGTAAATAACATTTCAGATCGAGTAGAAAGGTAAATAGCACATCTTTAATTAAAATGGTTTATTAAACAGGGCACGGATAAAGTGTAAGCCGACATATACCTTACGATCACAAAGGGGTTGTCTTTAAGAACCCGATACTGATTTGTAGGTTGCACGGCGAAACCGTTGACCAAATATACACCGCCCTCTTTGAGTTTGTCAAAGAAATAGTGGGCAATGTTATTCCTTGCGGTGCAATGCATCACACCTCTCTGCGCAAATAAAGGTGTAGATTTTTGTTTCAGAATCAAAAGTAGAAAAACGTAAGAATGCGGGATAGCAGAGGGTAAAAAACTACCTTTATGTCCGTGACAATATAGTCGGTGCTCATGTACCTGCCGTTAACACTTGTCACGTCCCATTTTCTACAAACCATTATCATGATAGGTCCGGTGCTCCCTTCACGGAGTTCACTAAGGAACATATGACTGCTTGTACCACCGTCGGACGTTTGCAAACTAAGGGGCTGGCCATGGCAATAGAGGAGGAAAGAGAACTATGAACCTACAAACATAACAAAGCCGGCAATCTTATAGCATAACCAAAGACCGTTCAACTGTCTACAAATTAATCATATCCTAATGAATGATATTAAATGACAGGGATATTCAAAGAGGCATAATAAAACAATGCAATTTAATTAATTTTAAAGCGACTTTTGGTATCCTAGCTTGTAGTTAGAGTTTCTTGAATTGGTTTTTATATAATGTTAGACTTTATAAAAGAGAACAATTTATTAAGAAATACCTACCACTTGTACACTATTAATTATGAATGTGATGGTTCATTTATATGGCTTTGGACACCACATGATTTATAAAAAGTTTAATTCTTTTAATTTGATTTAAAAATTATAATCAATTGAATATCATCCGCATGTAATATGCACCATTAAGACAAAATGGAAAACCTTTTCAATTTTCCAATCTAATTCGAAGAACTTCACAGGTCGCACACTCCATTTCGTAACCGACATGTATTAATCACACATGTATTAATCACACAATCAATGACTTGAGTTAATATTTGTTAATTGGTAACTGATAATCATTATAAAGGAGACAACTTGAAAGACACAAATGTATTTAAGAGGCTCATAATGAAGGTTGTCAATGGCATCAAAGGAAGATAACAGAATTTGAACTTTTACACATCAATTTTCATCATAAAATTCTAAATCTCTACTAAATATATTCACCAACTAACATTGAAAATCAACTGAAGTCTACTAAGATAAAGAATGAACAGAGCATTTATAGCACCCTTAATTTATGTTTACATTGTAGCTTTGTTTTAATAAAATGTTATATCCAATAGCCAAACACTTATGAATAGGTCAATTTGGGTTGTGTTAGGTCAATTAAAGATTTGAGTTAAAAAGAGAACCGGGTAAAAAGTTTGCAAAATTCTACTTTTAATACTCACATGTGGGTCTAAATCCGTTAGCATGTGCACATATTACTGTAAAAGAAGTGAGAACGCTCCCGTGTATGATACAGTTTATCCTTCAAATCACCAATATTACGAGTTCATGAAATACAGTTTATAATCGTGTTATAAATATCATCGTCATCATCATCCCTATTTCTATCGTCTAATGTTGCGGTTGGCTGACTGAAAAAAATAGAAATATATATTAAATTAACGAACACATATACAATTTATGGATTCCGATTAAACATTAGAATTATCAAAACCAAACTTCAACAGTTCTTATAAGATGATTAGAAGGTACTCACAAGCCCACTAATACACATTTTCAACAACGTTGCGCTCTTGTAGAACAGTAGTCTGCCACTCATTTCATTTGCTACTTTCCTAATAACAGTACACTTTTATAAGTAAGGATTTGCATAAAAGTAAAAAAAAAAAAATGAAGTTCAAGTAACCAATTATTTCATAAATGACTACTACACCTCAACATTTCCCACTGGGTGATTTTGTTGGTGATACATGCTAGATGACCAAAATGGCCAACCCAAGGTGCATTTCTTCCGGGAGAAGCTAGTGTTGGCTGTAATATCAAAAGAAATCATTAAAAAACAAACTTGTTTCAATTTTTAGAAAAAAAATCAAATCTAAACTTCGGTGATTTTTCCGGTACTTCATCTACTAACCACATACGTCAAAACCAAAACTTTTGATTGTAACACTTCTGGTCATCTTCCCAAACACCGCCTACTAATCCTTTCGTCATGCCATTAAAGTGGTCTCTTTTATCTCCCAATACTGCCATCTCTCTCCAACCATCAAAGTGCAAATTCAAACACTGCCTCCAAATCGTGTTAACTGTCATTAATTTTCCACTACATTACAAACACTATAATTCATGGCCCATCTTTATAAAGATAATTTTTTTACCTCTTCTCATCTCACTTTCATCCGGAATATCATCATGTATCAGTATGAATCATTTCCAAAATGTCTGCCAAGCGCCTTGTAAGTTCCCTGAGTCAATTAAAGAAACATGTCACTATTGTCACATACATTTCTAACCATTTGGGGATTAAAAATTAAGTATATATACTCAATCCAAACCTGAAGGCGCTAATGTGGCTCTTGACACTTTATAAAACGCAAATTGTTAACGCACCACCAAATTGGAAGCCCGAACTCGTAATTGAACCTAAAAGAATGCAAATTCGGACTGACGTGATAAACAAAAATCACACAACAGCAGCAGAAGAACTCTTATTCTAGCGCCGCCATCAATCGTGTAGAGAAGAGATAGTGGGCATCGGAGTGGTCATGGTGGGTGGGTGGAGTGATCGGAACTTCGCCGGAGATGGATGCTCTTCTCCAACTCTCGTGACTCTCTCACTCTCTTTAAAAAAATTAGTGTGGGAATGTTGAGTGATTTTACATAGGCTAAAAGGATTATGAGTTTCCATACCAATTAATAATCATTAAAGTTTCCCATCAAAATTAGTAGGTTACAAAATTCGTCTGAGGAAATAGAAATTAATACATTAAATTTGTACATTTCAACTTACAGGAGGAGATGAAGGGGCTAATTAAGTATATATAGATATATCAAAACCCTAATTAAAACGAATAAGGTGGATGGAGGCGGACTTATGATTTTGTAATATATTATTTTAATCAATATTATTTTAAGTACTGCATTTAAAACATCATAAATGTTGATTTTAAAACAGAACATGTAACTAAATTTTAGATTATATATAGATTATCTTTGTACACACAGGTGTTATGAAATTTATACTATCTCTAAAAGGTAAAAACATTTTACGCTGTTTAATTTAAGACCATCCGCAAATAAGGAGTTATGGAGCCACATAGGACTCATGTGACATCGATGGATGCATCCGTCCATCGATGCCGCATTGCACGACCTCATTTGTGGGCTATTCAAGATGGATATATCCATGAGGACAGACGGACACCCACATATGAGTCCATGTGGGTCTCCACATTTCGATTTTTATTTGTTAGAGTGGTTTGGATGGTTTAGGATCATATGATGATTTTGGTGGTTGATTTTGCCATAAAAGAGGAAAGAAGAAAGCCTTGTATAGCCAAAAATGGGAAAGAGAAAATAGTCGGGTGGGTGGAAAAAAGAAAGATTAATTGCATTAGGGGTGTTAATTGTGTTGGGTTAGTAGGTTGAAATGTGTAACCCGAACACGACCCACATTATTATTTGTGTAAAAGATTTCTACCCTAATCACACCCGCATAAATTTGGGTCAACTTGAGTACAACCAGTTTGACTCATATTCCAAAACCTAGTCTTTTTGTATCATCTTCAGATCGTATTAAGAACTACCGCCCCTAAATTGCATCATGTGCATATTGAAAATAAATCTAAAAGTTGGTGGTGAATTGAACACCATAATGGTGTTTGACACAATTCTCACGAAACAATTTTCGTCAAAACACACAAGCGTTTCTCATGGTACAACAGTTGAAATAGAAAACTACTTGGCTGTGGAAAAAAAAATGTTCAATCGCATCTATATCTTACTATTATAATAAACAAAACCTTGTGGGGACACGTGTCAATTGTTGAGGGACTCTTTGGATGATTTTCCCGCCTATTGACACACGGACCCTTTGGGTAAAATAATCCGACCCGGATAATTGGTTTAATCATATTCATACCTACTTTTCGTTAATCGCGTCTCCCGCATCCTAATGGCGACGACACCGTTCATATGATACAACCGGTCGATCTTCCTCCAATAGGTAATCTTTTCATTTGCTCCTGCCAAAGTTGAATTTATATTACATATTCTTTGCTTTGTTTTAATTATTTCTACTTGATTTATGTTAAACATTCATGTCTTTGTTTATTAGGGTTATTTCGATGACATTCTCTGTTTCACCCAAATATGTTTGTTTATTAGGGTTACTCTGATGCCATTCTCTGTTTCAGCCAAATCAAGATTTAGTATATTTGTTGCAATTTGTTATTTAATTTTTACTATCAGATCTATGAATGTTATAAAATCATTTTACATTCATAGATTAACAAAATGATGAAGAGTAAAGATAAGTAGTAATTAAGTATGCAATGAAAGTGAACCCCTCAGACACTCTTTCTCACCACCATATATCACCACACATCCCTTCAACACCAAACAAATTGCAGCAAGTTTGGGGCTATAAGCCTGTAAATGGGCGGCGAGTACGAACGATAGGTCGTGGGTTGTTGTTTGCAATGGTTGTGGTGGTGGTTAATTGAAAGAAATCTGAACTCAAGAGACAATTTTCTAAATATGTTTCTGAATTTGGGTACACGAATTTTGTTTTTAGGAGTAGCGGCATCGGTTGCTTGAGAGGTAAGAACTCTATAGCTTCTTTTTTTGTCTTTTTAAATGCCGAACAAAGATTAGGGGTTTCATTATAGCTTATCTAATGGAAATTAGGGATTATTGAGGTCAGATGGGGCTAGGTCATGTTCACTGATTGACTACCTGAATTTTACCCAAGTCTTTCCCCTTTTACCAAATACTTCACTTTTATGTCCATGGATCGTCGCTAATCTATCAGGTTGTAGCATATTGATAACGTTTGTTGTAAAATGGGGTGGCGATGAATATTGTTGAACGTTGACTGATTGAGTAGCATTGGTTTTCAGAGGTTTTAGACGAATGGTTGCGGTGCATTGTGTTTTAGATTAATGGGGGTGTGAATCTTGAATCTTTGTTTATAGATTAAATACAGTTTTGACAGGATTAGTGGGTTTCATAAGGTTGAATTCACAAGTAAAAACAATATAAGTTGGGTCAATCAGATCCATCAAATACAAAATTATAGGATAAATTTGTTTTGAGGGTGAGGGTATCTGATACATCCGCCAGGATCCCAAATGAAGAGGTAACTTGCTTTTGGATACCAAGATGGTAAAAGACAAAAAAATCTTGCAAGGGTTTCGGTTAATCTGTTATCTTTTGTTTTGTTTTCTGCCGATTCTTGTGAATAATTTTTCTTTTTTTTTTGGTGTAGCCCATTTGGGAGGCGCGTGCAACAGTTGTTTGGCTTGATAAAATTTATCACCCTGTTCGTATTCCACCAGATGTGAGATCCAAAATTGTCCCATTTATTCGTCATGATGTGCCCGATTGATGTATCATATCAAAAAGGTCTAACAAACACTTTTGAAGTATTTTACAAGATATATCTTTTTCGATAAGGTTAAGATTGTTATATTAATATATTCATATCGTGTTTTTTTGTTTTTGAAAGGTTACCTTGATGATTAAAGTTTTGTGTTGATTTATACTTAATGAAAATCTTAATACTTAAATGACATTTAGATGCAGTCCATAAACCGCATGCTTAAACTAAAAGTACTAAATTTGGAAAAATCGATATAGATGATGTTCCAGGTATATGACCCTTTGATATATAATGGTTATTTCTCTTTATTGTCGTCTTTTTTATGTTTTTAGTAACTATAACGCATTTCATTAAACTGGGCATCTACATAATATATGTTTTCTTTATATGTTAGTTAGAATTTAGGTTATTGAGGATGATGTTCAAAAAAAGATGAGCAGCATGATCATCATACCATCATGAGTTATTTTACTCAGTTATGCATAATTGTTGTTTAGGAGTAATGTTTTTTTTTCCTGTTCAATACTTCATGATGATACCCATGACCCTGGGTATCTTCAGTTAGCATAATTTGTGATGGGAGCTTAGATATTGAAAAGGTAAATACTTCATGTTTGTTGTAATACTTTTTCAAACTTTCTCAACTTTAAAACTTACTACTATTTGTTCCAATAAACTTTATTGTATAAGTCTTTAACATATATTTTTTTTAAATTAGTTTAGCATTTCTTAAACATGTATTCACTAATATTAGATAGAGACGGTTAAGTTACAAATTAAAAGACAAATATTATATACAAGGAGCTATTTAGATATTTATGATTACTTTATAATACATTGTGACTTGTAATTGTAATTTTTTTTATTTAATGTAATATCTAATTTTATTTATCTTTATTTTACTTGTATATTTATGACTTACATAATTTAAATTGTTCCACCCGTGTATTACACGGGTAGATAACCTAGTATATAATAAAAGAAACCTTATATGGGACACGTGGCTTTCTATGGTGCAATCTCAATTTAGTTTTCCCGCTATAGTGTTACTCGCGGATCAACTGACATAAACCCGACCCGTCCTTTATTCCTTTGTTGCTTTTCAGAAACCCTATCCTCTGTTTCCTTTGATGGTAGAATCATCTATGCAACATCATCTCTACCCAAATCCATATCTGCAGTTCTTCACAATCCTCATCTACCTATTTGGCTGTCTATCTTGATTCTGAAGCCGTAATTTTCTTCTCCCTCTTTACGCTGATTTCTCCCTCTGGCGAACTTCCATAGGAGGCGTTTCAGATCAACCATCTGCCAAAATCGTCTATGCAAAACATCGTTGGAATTCATCTTTTCTGAATGCTATTTGGTTCCGATCGTTCCAGTATAGGGTAAGATTATACAGATTAGGTCAAATTTTAACATTAACTCATCTCTTATTCTTTGATTTCTTAGATTGAATCTATTATTTTTTGTTTTTCCCATTTCATCTTTGTGAGGTTTTTAGCTAAGCCTTAAATTAAATAAACCCAAATATCTAATTGAATGTGAATAGTCGCAGATTACAGTTGCAAGTTGCAACTTAAAGATTACTAGGTTAGTATTTAGATTTCTTGGTTTTGGCTTCTCCACTGTATTTTATGTGTTACATTTGATTTTAGGACTGTTTTGATATGCTGATTTTGTTATACAACTATTAAGATCTGTTATATTGTTTCCAATATGTGTTCCTTAAAATCCACTAATGAATTTGGAATTGGGAATTATTGTTGCAACTTATATGCTATGTTTTACGAATTTATTTGCCTTTTTTTGTTGAAGGGTTTGTAATACTCTCTATTCTCAAGGTTTTATTTGCAACTACGATGCCAAGCCAAACTCCGATGCCAAGCGTGGGCCCGGTTAAGACAACATAGTCTTGGCCAGAGTGGGGTGGAGGGCCTGCCAATGTGGTGGGTACGATATCTATCGCCTGTTGTAGAAACTCGCCGTTCAAAAAAAAAGTAAGTGGAATCTACTACTTTTTGGGAGCTCAATAGCCAGTAACCTATATATTTTTATAATCTAGAACCTTTTTACTTCTGTTAAGTTGTTATATAATGACTCGAATTCGTAGATTTAGGGAATTTAAGATAAACTTAATTAATTTAATTTGGATGCTAACAATACCTTATGGGAGGGATAACATGTTGTGGAATTGAACTTGGTGTTAGCATATTGTCTTAGTTCCTGAAGATTTTTGTGGAGTACTTAGTTTTAATATCTCATGGGATAACGGGTAAAGATGGCCATTTTGACCCGTTTTATCATTGGGATCAGATTTGCTAATTGTTTTTGTAAAAGGAAGTAAGGAACTAAAATCCTGGACCAAAAATGTTTTGGCTTAGTGGCTTTCTATTTTTTGGTGGGTCTATCATCTATCGAATTGTTTTGTAAAGAGAGGCAAACCTTCTAGACATATATGGTCACATGTAACTGAACTTTATATAGGAGTTTATATTTTGTCACATATGTATACACATCCTATACTTTTAGCTTGCATAGATGCTTAACAATATTGACTGTAGCATTGTTAGTTTGTGATAGCAATTGGTAACAAGCATGTGCATGAGGCTGAGCATTTGAGAAATACCAGGTCAATAAATAATCCCCTTTTGTTGGCTTGGTGTAAAATGGTTGGGTTCTATGGGTCAAAATGGCTTTTCTTTCAAATTGTATGGGATTATACATTTGTCCAAAAATTGATTAACAATAGGTCAATAGTGTATTATATTGACCGGTTTATAAAAAAATAAGTTATTTTAATTCCTATGAGCGAATTCTTTTCAAGTTACAAAGAAGATAATTTCCACTATGTGTTTGTTTCGCAGTGACAATCACCGAGAGTTAGGATCAATTATTATCAAGGGTTGGTTTGTTCTTGAGGCAACCGGCTTTCACTCACGGACAGGCTATATGTGGCACTCTCAAGAGTTAAAAGCATGACGGTTTCAAACTTTTAATATTAGACAGTGATGGATAATTACAAATAAAACCTCCAATGTTATATACAAATAAATATTTATAAGTTCATAAATTATATTAAGGATGTTATTTGCATTAATATCGAATCTCACTTAGTTATAGCTTTAAACTTTATACAAATATTATTTGTTACTCCCGTGTGTCACACGGGCCAATAACCTAGTAATATAATAAAGTAAATCATATGGGGGACACATGACACTCTATAAGGTGATCTCAATAATTTTTTTCCGCTTAAATAAATAGATATAGATAACATTTGTTAATAAGAGTTAAATAAAAAATATATTATTTTAATCCCTAAATTTTATCTTTTTATCATTTACCCTAAATAAATAGATTGGTTGCATAAAACAAACTTATAATAATAAAACGGTTTAATATACTTTTTGTAGTTTTTATTATTTTAATCAATTTATTCTATTAATCGCATAAAACAAACTATAATAATAAAACAGTTTAATATACTTTTTGTAATTTTTATTAATTTAATCAATTTATTCTATTAAGAACGCAAAATGAATTGGGTATTTTTCATAAGATTCAAATAAAGAATAATTTTTTTTATTTAATATATAAAATTACATTTATTCAACCTGTGTAATACACGAGGCTTTTTAAAGATACAGTTTTTATTATTATTTGTTGTACAAAATTACATTTATTCAATCCTTGTAATACACGTTGTTTTTAAAGATATAACATTTTTATTATTTGGTATATAAAATTAGATTTATTCAACATGTACAATACACAGGGGAATTTTGATGATATACAAAATTACATTTATTCAACTTATATAATACATAGGGTTTTTAAAGATATAACTTTTTTATTATTTGGTATATAAAATTACATTTATTCAACCCGTACACTACACAAGGTTATATAATAAAAGAAATAAAATGGGAACATTTTCCATTGGGTTGAGATGCATGTATTGATACCAAGACTTTTCTTTTCAATAAGTAACACACACAAAATAGTAAAAGTGAGTAAAAAAATCAAAATAGTTGCATGTTTCTTTAGGGAATATTGGATTTCAATAATAACAACTATTCGTCGTTGGCCGCCAATAGTCCCAACTTAAAATGTAACCACTGACAGTCCCAACTATTAACATATTGGCCTCCAATGGACCCTGACTAACAGAACCCTAATGTCGTTAGTCTCCGGTCGCCGAAAAAGCGTTTTTGGCCGGAAAACTCAATTTTTTTGTCTCAAACCTCTTTGTAACCTTATTACTTATTTTAGGAACCTTTTTCTACTAAAAGCCCCAATTATTGAGGTCGCCGTAAATTCTTTCATCGCTAGAAAACTGCTTTTTGTCCGGAAAACTTAAGTTTTTGGCCAAAAAACTCAACATTTTCGTCTCAAACATTTTTGTAACCTTATATCGGACCTTTAAGAACCTTTTTCTGGCTAAAAACGTTTTTCCGGCGATCAAATACTAACAACGTTACGGTTCTGTTAGTCAGGTTCTATTGGAAGCTAATATGTTAATAGTTGGGACGACCAATGGTTATTTTTGAAATTGGAACTGATAGCGGCCAACGGCGAATAGTTGAGATTATTAAAATCTAATGTTCCTTTCTTTAATTAACTTTTCCCAAGTTTTGTTGATGTGAATTTTGATGACTTTGTTTTTTTATTTTTAATTTTAGGATGTTTATCTCATGAAATTCATTGTTATTAGAAGTTTGTCCCATGAAATTCAAAATTATTAATGACAACTTATGAATTTATCATGTATGTTCAATTAAAACTATCAAGAGTAGATTAAAAATAATACGTATTTTCAAATAATAAATTATATCGTTTTCATTAATCAACCCGTGTAACACACGGGGCCATAACCTAGTAAGTAGATAAACACAAATATTAAATTGTATTTGACCTTTTTAATAACAATTTAACAAACTTAATAGACAATTATAGGCAAATCAAATTAATTGTCATTAATCATACTTTTTGTTACGCAAACTCCGGTTGTACAACCACAAGAGTTTTGGTCCCGGCTCACAGTGAGACAACTAAAAATGTTTGCTAAACAAGTTTGCATGCAATTTCATACAAAAACACTTCCATTTTAACACATGTATCTTCTGGCGTCGATATTTCGCTAATTTAGCTTAATTTTACACTTCTGACTTCTTAACGCGTTGAGAATATCTTACCAGTGAGACTGCAAATCCGGTATTTAATAATTATATTACAAACAAGTTACCAGTGAGACCACAAGCCCGATATTTAATAATTATATTACTTACAAGTACTTGTATATATTTGCGTATTATTTTGCGATAAAACACGTTTTCACTAGTTTTCACAAGACAACTCAAGATAAATTTTATAATCTATTAAAGTGTATCTAATATAATATATTTTTATTTTATGTTGGGACTAAATACAAACAAATTTTGATGTGTAAAACGTATGAATAAGTAGAGTAATTTATGCTCGAACTAGAGTAACTATTCTTCATATATTCCACATGTTAACCCTTATTTGTATCGTATATCGCCACTACTTTTAAATCGGGGAAGGATCCACTAAAAAGTGGATTTTGCCTAAGTAGCCTAAGAAGGATTGTGATGATGACATGTGGCACTCCTAATAAGTAGGAATGAAGGGCATTTTGGTCCTTATAAATAGGAGTGAAAATGACATATGGCACCCATTTTGTTTTTTAAAAATACAACAAAAAAATCTAGTACAAAAAAAATCTAGCACAAAAAGAACTAGTACAAAAAAATCTAGCACAAAAATGTAGTACAAAAAAATATAGCACAAAAAAATATAATACAAAAAAATATAGCACGAAAAAATTCAGCAAAAAAATGTAGTACAAAAAAATGCAGCACAAAAAATTGAGAAAAAAAAATTTAAGACAAAAAAATTCAGCACAAAAAAAATTAACACAAAAATATAGTACAAAAATTCAGCACAAAATAATGTTATACAACATAGAAATACAACACATTTAAGTGGGTTTTTTTAGTCTTCATATTTTATATAGCAATATGGTACTCAAATTAAAGATAAAAAGACGCTCGATTTTACGGTGAAATTTTTATGAAAAAATAATGTCGTATAAAAAAGTTATGAACGTTTAAAAAAATGAGGGTGGAATATGCATGTGCCTTGCATGAGGAGAGAGAAAGTTCATAAATAGGATTTTCCCAAGATACCCTTGCATAGGGATGAGCTCGGTACCGTTCGGTACCGAAAGAACCGGTACCGAAAATGCTCAAAAGTGGGTACCGGTACCGAATATACCCGGTTCGGTACGGTTCGGTACCGGTATTTGAGGGTAAAAACCACAAAATACCGGTACCGAACCGGTACCGAAAATGTCAAAAGTCGGTACCGAATCGGACCGAAAAGGTACCCGGTTCGGTAAATTCGGTACCGGTACCGGGTCCATTTTGCTCATCCCTACCCTTGCACTCCTCATTTCTCCTACCCTTTCATCTTAACCATTGATTTGAAAAATGAATGGTTAAGATTCCTTCTCATCCTACTTAGGGAAAATTAACTTTTTATTTGATCTTACCCCCTTTTAAATCTTCCGTTTATTTATATCGTCTATAACTCTATTGTTTGTTGTATTTTCTAATAAAATGTTAATGTTAATGTTAATATGCTAGGATTTATTCGGCTAATTTAGTTCGAGAAGGAGAGGCGAGCTCGTCAACTATGACATCGCGTTTGGAATTTACTCATTCACGTGCCAAAATCAAGGCTCGATTAGTTTTAGAGTTTTTTAAATATTTTAAAATTTTAATTTAATGAAATTTGATTGACAAAGAAGCTTTCAAATTTTGTATGCTAAACCAGCCTTGGAACCGGTCTTATATGACCAATTATTCTTTATATTTTTTTTTCTAATCCTATTAACTTTACAAGTATTACTTTTGATATGATTAGCTAATAATATAATAAATGTATATTGTATACTAGCATGCATTATTTTAATTTATACCTAATAAATAAGTAAATTCTCTTAAATAAATATGGTCCGGTGCAGTGGCGGATTTAGAAGACAAGTTTTGGGGTATTCCAAAAATTTAATTTGGATATAGGGGTATCCTAATATTTGCTCAGGGGTGTCCCCAATACATAAAACGGAGAGAAAATATTTTTTGCACTAATTTTACACTCCGTCGACAAAGTTGGGAAGTAGCCCGGGCTACCCCTAATATCGGTGTGGTGGTAAAGAGTCTCATCACTAGAATGTAACTTGTTAAAAGAAAAATAATACTTGTTATTATATATGTTAATAGATGTTAAACTACCAACTAGTCATTGTCAAATAAAAATATAGAGTAAATTAGTTTTTGAGTCCCTGTGTTTTAATGGTTTTAACCATTTAAGTACAAAATCAAAAAGTTTAATGCTCTGAGTCCCTAATTGCTCATTTTATAACGTTTTGGGTCCCTGTGTTTTAGTGATTTTAATCACTTGAGTCCAAAATCAAAGTATAAGTGTTAAAAAATTGGACTCAAAACGTTATAAAACGAGCGATTAGGGACTCAGGTCGTTAAATTTTTTGATTTTGTATTCAAGTGGTTAAAACCATTAAAACATAGAGACTCAAAAGGTAATTTACTAAAAAAAATATAAAGGGGCAGTTCATAACCTTTTTTGGTTAGATAAATCACAATTGACCTTGGGACGTGTCCCAGTGGTCATGGCAATGAAGGTTAGGACTTGAGATGAAAAGGTCTCCGGTTCGAATCCGAGCCACCCCGAGTTTTCTATTACAGTGCATTTACTCCAGAGAACCTTGGTTCTTGTAGAGGGTGCAACTCCTATCAAGTGGCAGTGGGCTGGAAATTTTCTCGGGGAAAGCTCAAGCCAAACTCTGATACCTTGACGTGGATCCGTTTAAGACAACCTAAGTCAAGCGGCCTTAGTTGTAACACCCCGTGTTTTCAGAAGTCAAGGTCAAAGTCAACGGCCGATAGTACGAATTTGACTTATAGAAACTTCTTTATTTTAATTGTATTATGTGGAGTAAATGTTGTTAATTGCTAAAATCGATGGGTGTTAATCGCTGATTAATCAACTCGCGACTGTGAAATATAGGAAGTAACAATGCGATAAAGTTAACTAATCAATAATCAAGCTATACTACTCGACATCGAATCGTGATACGAACCGCAACTCGATTTACTTTGGTTATTATACGTGTGGGTGTGCCTTATGTGTTACTTGTGCGTGTTATATATATATATATATATATATATATGTTGTGGGAATCAATCGAACTCGAACCCGAATTGAAAATCGAAAATCGAATCATGATAGTTAGTAGTTGGGACTGAAAGTAATTTGACTAGTAAACCCTATCGTGACGAGCCGCTCGCAATCGAAATCGAAACACCAAAAATCGTCGCGTCAACAATCGAATCAAGTGCCATCCGGCCGGATAGCCATCCGACCGGATAGCCACTGTGCCTCAGGTCAGGAGTCATCCGACCAGGATGTCATCCGACCGGATCGTCATCCGGGCGGAGCGCCATCCGATCGGATAACCCTTTCCTCTTTTGGAATCCTATAAATACCCCTGTCATTGTCATTCTTTCCATTTCTGGAAACCCTCTGTCCGAACCATTCGTGCTCCTCACCTTTTCTTCGATTTATCTCAATCCAGGTAAGATCTCGCCCTAAATCTTGTACTTTCTTGATCTACACACACTCCTACACCCTTCTATCTTTTAAATCTTAACTTTTAACCGTGAAATCACTAGATTTCGGGTGTTCTAGGGTGACGTCATCATGTGTTTTTCTAGAACTTCATGTTTTGACTACAATCCACCAAGAACAACCGAGATCTAACCGATTTCCACGCAAACATACAAAGATCTGTAAAGATCTCGACACAAGAAACGGTGAAAAATGATTGAAAGATGGTTTTAACTTTCTTTCAACTCTTTTTACACTCAAAACACTCAGAACCGATAGGATCCGACCCTGATTTAGTCTTCTACTCGATTGTAGTGTTGTACTAGCTCAAGTTTCAGATTCTACTCACGAGACTACCGACTTCGGGTTAGCCAAAACCAACCGTCTCGAGCCGGTAACCGGCCGGACTAGGGTGATTCCTGGTCGGGTTGGTCATCTGGGTCGAAATAGAGGTTCTGTTGGCTGACACGCTGTCAAAGTGTCTCGACATAACGACAAACCTTCAAAACGACCAAGTGTAGAACGAACAGGACAACCGGAACGTATTGCTGTCCGAACGGATTGCTGTCCGATCGGATAGGTCATCCGAACGAATTGTCATCCGAACGGATCACACTTGGGTCCCACCTTTTAAAACAATCCTAACTGAAGTTTGAGTATCGAACGAATTGCAATCCGATCGGACGACCATCTGACTGGATTACTCTTCGGATCATGAGATACTAAGACTTCAAAGACTTAAACAATTTTCAACATGTTCGATAATAAGGTTGCCATCCGATCGGATTGCCATCCGATCGAATGACACTTCTGTCATGAACTTGCCTTCAGTAAGTAACCTCATCACTAAGTCGTCGTCCGACCGGATGACCATCCGAACGGATTATCATCCGCACGACCAGTCATCCGATTAACCGACTTGAAGGATAGAGATACTTCCATGTTTTCAAAATACTACAACGAATACTTCAAAAGTCAAGCCATCATACACAAACACCTTCTCATCATAGGAAGAAACAATCCACTCGAGGACCACTGTCCGACCGGATGACCACTCGAACGAATTGTTATCCGCACGGATTGCTGTCCGATTGGATTACCATCCGATCGAACCACCATTCGACCCTTCACACTTTGTGACGTTTTACACATCACTTATCGTTATGCAATCTAATCTACCCAGGCTAACCTTACTCGCTAAGCGCTCCCTTCAATCCATCAATCGCTGTGAGTATACTCGATCCCTTTTTGCTTTAAGCACTTTTGGGTGTTACATACGTTACGAATATTCAAACTACAACAATCACACTACTCAATACTATTTGAACGCTAACCGTTAATGCATGTTATACGTGGCTTATGAATGCTTGTTTGTTATGTTTACACATGGAATGCTGTCTACCTGCCTTAGCAACGATAGTACTATAGTTTGGACTCAGCACCCGTTCACACGGGGGTTGTTAAGGATCATTTACTTGCATGGATTACGGTGGTAATCATGTATTGCGAACTGCCTCGGGCAGTCAACCCGCAGTCACTGGTATCGATGGATCTATGTCGATAACTAGCGTGCTTCATTTCACTATGTGTAAGTGCTGGTTATGCGTAAACGAATTCGAACTCTATATGCTATTATCAAACTTGTATGCTCACCTTTACATTATATGTATTGACTTTTATTTTAACGTATGTGACATGTGCTTAGGACGCACACTTGGTAGGAATTTGAAACTTGAATAAAGCTTTAGAGCCCAACAAATAGTTGTCTGTAGTGGTCAAACTAAGGGTCTCTAGAAGCAGATAAACAACTGATGTCTATTTAAATCTGAGTTGTCGGAACGGAATATTTGCCTAGATCTTGTCTGTAATAATAGTTTTACTGTTTGAGATACGGTATGGGACGTATTATTTAAATTGAATGGTATTGATAATTGTTATGGAAACTTCTGGACAATCTGTTTCGCTCAGTGCCATGCCCCGATGATTCCGCCATCGGTTGGGGTGTGACAGGAGTGGGGCGACGGGGCCTCTGTTTGCGGGGGTGTCAGACTTCCGTCTGTTGAATAAATCTGACCTTCCAAAAAAAAAAAAGATAAATCACAATTAATTAAATTATAACATCAACATCATCATACTTAATAAATCACATCAATTGCAAATCTAAGATAAAGTCTGAGGAGGATAACATGTTGATAACCTTACCTTTATCACGTAGGAATAGAGATGCTGCTTTCAGTGAGACCCCCTGCTTGATGGTAGATTTGCATCAAACCTTAGACATAAGGCACATAACTATCGACAATTAAGACAAATGCCAATTAGCCCTCTTTTAACATTATTTTCGTGAAATTAGTAAAATAACGTTAAAATTAGTGCACTTTCACTTTTGTCCCCCGAAAGCCCACACATATATATACATTATATGAGTATACCGCAAACGGGACATGATTAATTTTTGTAACGTAAATGGTCTATACGCTTTATAGTTAGTTATTGATTTCGTCCTCAAGCGTACGCTTTATAGTTAGTTTTGATTTCGTCCTCAAGTTTTCAAAACTTTAAAGTTGCTAAAACAATCTAAGTTACACTTGTAATCTTATATGTACATAAAGGGGTGTCTCCTGTGCAAGATGAAAACTATGTTAAAATAATACGAGAACCATTTAAATACTTGTATATAAAATCTCAAAATGTGATTCTCTATATAATTAAATTTTGTAAAATACAAGTGGTAAAATAGTATGATTTTCCCCTTTTTATTTCTCTTGATCTTATTCTCTCTCTGATCCTCTCTCACCTCTCTTGCAACTATGTACATGTGCATAAAGTGTATTTTTATTTGCATATAAATATAACATTATAAGTACATGCTTTAAAAAGGTATAAAAATATTCATGCATATGGGCATGTAGTGTACATTGTACACCTAGTCAATTTATGTAATAGATCAAACCATAAGTGCATTACATGTAAAAAGAAAGCTATGCTTACAACAACTATTTACACACAAAAAAAAAAAACCACTACGATGATACACTTTGTATCTAATGTAAAATGTATTCGTTGATTAATCCAAAAACAAAATGTTACACGTACAATACACAAATGTGCACGCATAAGAAATATTGTATATTCACATGCTTCTCTAAAAACACATATATGTTTGTGATTGTATTTGTGTCATCATCTACAAGAGCGAGTTCCTAAAAAGCGAAGGCATGCGTTGGTGTTGCTACATTACGTAGTGGTGGTTTTGGTGGTTGTTTACATACGACTTGTGGTGGTTCACCTTATGTGTAAGCACATAGGTGTCTAACTATGGTGATTTGCCTCATACAAACGACCTCGTTGTGGTGGTTTACCAGATGTGGCTTGTGGTGGTGAGATGGGTGGCCGAATTTGAGATAAGGATGACGTAACACCCAAAAAATTGTATACTTGTTTAATTACTTGTATCAAACATAATTTCCATGTCACATTTACAACCAAAAAAAAAAGATGACTTCTCAAAAACTTTGATGTTCTAATCTCGCCCATGAACTTGGTCAATAACTAACCAATGTGCATATTACTTTGAATTTTATGCGCACAATATTAGCATATAGCTAAGTGAGATTACAATTACCCAAGCAAGAAATCCTATACTTAAAAGCAACTCAAGAAGATATTCAAAGTGATATATAATACATTGGGTTGGACTTTTTATACGTCACCACCATTTTGGCCTGGTGGCGTATATGGCAACGTATGATGGTGACTTTAAGCGTATTTGCTTGCACACGAGCATATAATATGCTAGTGGGCGTACAATACAAATGCTTATAAGTTAAGTTTCTCTTTTGATGACTTAAAGCATACAAATCACCCCCTCTCCCCACACACACACAATACAACACATTATAAACACATGAAGTTACAACAATCTCTCCATGTTAGAATAAGTTCTCATGAGTTAGTTAACACGGATTCTCAAAATAGGGTCACATTCTCATTATGACTGACAACTTTACACTTATCATATGTGATTAAAAATCATGTGCGCCTACTCTTGATGGAACAAGATTATCTCAATGAGCAACCCTTATGTATTAGATAATGTTGTTTAAGACTACATAGTACATACTGATTGCGTACTCCTTATGATTGAGATTTTGCTCTTTTACTAGACAAAAATAATACTTCACATAGTAACTCTATTAAAGTTGTTTGGGATTGACACATATTTCATTCTTTCAATTGTTTATAAAGTTCTGTAAATTACTTTTTTGTTGTTAACAACTAAACACGCACATCTTCCGTTACGCAGCCTATATGTTATGGTTTCATTAGTTTTTATTGTCAGATAAAAAACTGGCTACTACCTCGCAAGAGGGTTTTCACTCACTTTTTTTTTCCATTTAAGTGTGTAATGATTTCAGTATACATCATCCTATTAAATAATGATTCAATTAAATAAATTCAAAGCGATTAAAAACAAATTTTTTTTTGAACGGCAAATTTGGATCACTGTCGTGCCACCAGCGGAACCACCCGATCATATCCATCTCCATTAGGCATAATGCCTATACACCAATTCAGGAGGAAACCCAATAAATATGGGAAAACCCCTTGTGGGAATCGAACCCAAGACCTTTTAGTCCAAAGTCTTATCCCACCCCAAAATACCATTAGGCTATAAAGCCATGTGTTAAAAAGATCATGCTGTGAATGCTAGGGTAATTTGTTGTTTTGTGATTGGCAAAAAAGAGAAAGTTTGTGACATATCATGCTGTGAATGCTAGGGTTGTGCAATAATTGAACCGTTAATTAAAACCGAATCGGAAAACGAACCGAAATTAATCGAAACCAAATTAACCGAAAGTCGGTTATCGGTTATTTTTTTACCATCGGTTAACTGAAATTAACCGAACCGAACCATTTATGTTTTCATATATTTATAGCTTTTATGCCTCCATTTCTTGTTTTATACTTTCATTTCATGTTTTATACTTTCATTTTATATACTTATACCTACATTTCATTTATTTATACTTCCATTTCATTTATTTATACATCCATTACATGTATTTCTAAGCAAAAATTTTAACCTTTGTTTGATTTGGTTATTAACCGAGAGTAACTGAACCAAACCAGAAAACGACAAATTAATCGAATTAACCAATGACTTCGCTTACAGTTACGCTTAATGCTAATAATCAAACCGAACAAACCGTGCAAACCTAAACGCCCCCACACCCCATTCTTTCACGCCAATGCAGGGCTGGCGTTCAACGCTAGTAACGTTAGTCGCCCATACCACATGACACTAGCGTTATCGCATAACACATACACTTAAGGAATGTTTTCAATTTAATCTTACAGTTTTATTTTTATTTTAAATACTAACATTGACAACACAACACAACATGACATGGATTTTTGACTTTTGAGAATGCAAAAAAAAAAAAAAAAAAAACTTAAATTATTGTTAGATGAGTTTCAACTATGTTTTCATCATGTGTTTGGTGGACTTGTAATTTCACCACTCATTTTGTGTGACACTAATAAAATTAAAAAGCACATAAATGATTGATCAAAGAATACAAAAACAAAATAAAAGCATATAAATAATAGAGCAAAGAAAACAAAAAATTAAAGGAATGCATGACGTCATCTAAGAGCGTTTTTTTTTTTTTTTTTTTTTTTTTTTTTTTTTTATCAAAGAAAACAAAAAAGAATTTGTGGCTATTTGTGAAGTGGGTCGGTTGCAAAAGTGGTTGGTGAGGACTGGGTGGCGTGCGGTGGCCGGTGGCCCCACCGTCGTCATTCTCTATACGACACTCTATCTCCGGTGGGTCCATATTCTCTTCCAAACTATAATTATATCCTCCAGACTAGCATCTTCATCTTCACCTGCACATGTTTTTTTCTTTTTGATTGTTTTTTTTTTCTTTTTTTTTTTTTCAGTGGAACGGGTGGAGGGCCAGTTGGTTCGAAACCCGGGAGCCACCCCGAGTTTTCTATTACAGTGCATTTACTCCAGAGAGTCCCCGACTCTTGTGGAGGGTGCAACTACACGCTCCCGGTTAATCGGGTGGGCAGTGGGCTGGAAATTTTCTCGGGGAATGCCTTAGCCAAACTCTGACGCACCAAGCGTGGGCCCGGTTAAGACAACATAGCCTTGGATGCCGGAGTGGGGCGGAGGGGCCTACCCGAGTTATAGGGTAGGTGCGATCTCTATCGCCTGTTGTAGAAATATCGCCGTTCAAAAAAAAAATAAAGATGGGACCGTTGCAGTCTTCTTCTGATGAGTCCTGAACTTATCTGGTAGTATAAATAATTATGTTTGATTTTCTGACTTTTTAATTTATATATATGCTATAATTTATAGGTATTTCTACAGGGGCCTGCAAACGAACCAAATGTTCGACAAATAATTCGTGAACTGTTCAGCAGTAAGTTTGTTTATATTTGTTCGTTTATTAAATAAACAAACATGAAAAAAAAATCGTTCGTTTAATTAAATGAACAAACATGAACAGTGACCGCGTTCGTTCATTTATGTTTGTTAACATTCGGTAACGTGTTTGCTTTTGTTTGATGGTTCATTAATGTTTTAGGTTTTATATTTTATTTAAATACTTCAAAATTTCGACAAATTAAATATTTAATACGTATCAGTGTGTTATATATATTTTGTTCATGAACTTTTGTTTGTTTCCATTTGTGTTCATAAACATTAGTTTGTGCCCATTTGTGTTCATTAATGTTTGTTTTTGTTCGTAGCCTAAAGTTAACAAATGAACACGAACAAATTCATTTCCTTAACAAACGAATACGAACACAAAATCTCGTTCAGTAAGTGTTCAAGAACAGTTTGTAAACACATATATTTCTTAACAAACGAACACGAACAAGTTGGACAAATCACTTACAAGGTATTATTCGTGTTCATTTGGTTCGTTAGCAGCCCTAGTTATTATATATGAGATTTAAAGCGCTAGAATCATGTCTTTCTTGTAGAGTTGTAGCTTTATAGTTCTTGATGCGGTTTGATCAAATCAAGACTAGGAGATGTGGGATTTATCCAACGTGTTACCAAAACACCTATAAGTACTCGCCATTTTTGATAATGCTTGTGCCCTCGTACCGAATTAGACATGAGTGAATATGATATATACCATTAGTAACATCCGACCTCTTAAACCAAACAATATTATCCGTTATGCCTTACAAGAGTAGTTCACGAGCGATTTGCCTCGTTTACACCCTTAGTTTTGCACTTTTGCCTTCAATGAACACACGATTGTGTTTTTTGTTTTTTTTTTTGTGTGTGTTTTTTTGCTTGTCTGGGTGGGGATTTCTCAGTATGTTACCCATCTTGGAGTTACTCTCATCTAAGAACACTTTTGCAAAGTTCCCATCTTAACCACGACCAATAATTCCAAAATATGTTGGTGATATTTGAGGTTGGACCTTCCTTACGAGCACATTATCTCTCCTGTTCCGAGCGATGTATATTTCCTAAAAGTCTTATGTAACACCCGTCTCGATTTAACGCATTTATATTATTTATGCACACATTTTATACAAAAATGCGAGTTTCCTAAAACTTTGTTTGGATAAAATCCACACATGATCGAAGTATTCGAGTTATCATTCTAACTAGTTTAAACATTCATATGCAATTCTTAGTGTTTACATATTATCTAAAACAAAATAAATCAATGCGGAAGCTTGTTCGGTGTGTTCGGTTCTTAAAAGTCGCTTGATCTTCATCCGGAAGTCTTGAGAGCATTCACCTAATGCCAAAACCACATAAACTATTAGTTTTGACAACGTTTAAGTACATATAATCAAGTTCTAAGGCCCAACTATGGGAATAAAACAAAATTTCTGGGATATAAGTCGGTCGCAGCCCGCGACCGTTTGAAACTCATCCTTCGCGGCCCGCGACAAGTGTCGCGTCGCGCGACCATTTTGTTGAATCACCGTCGCGTAGCGCGACGGCCTATTTTTCACAGCAGGTTCGTTTGTTTGAGCTGCAAATGCCCAGCTCCGAGTTTTAACCAAATTCTAACTTTAAAATTTCATAACTTTCGTTCTACATGTCTGTTTCGCGTGATTCTTTTTCCCACGCGACCGTAATTTGATTCTCCATCATATGGAGTTATAATTCAACATTCAAACTAATAAAATTCCAAATTTTTAAGCATTCGACTTATTTTTCAAAATCAACATTTTGTCCCGTTTGTATTTAAAACCACAAACTTGTTTCTTAAACAACCAAATACATACATCAATGTATTTAACTCAAGATCTCTAGCTCGGGTTTATAATTCTTATGAATTATGCAACTAGTACGCAAGCTTTGCGCATAAATCCGTTTTGACCCGTTTAGGGGATTTAAACAATTTAGTCTAAAACTATCTCATTTCTTGTCACACTTCGCGGTGTCATATCTGAAGTATCTACCTATATTCCATAATCTCCATACAAGTTCCTAAATAACCCATATGGGTCATTTGCCTAATTTACCCATCAAGGGCCTTTTGGTCAAATTTAGTCCTTCATTTACGACGAAGGACTTTCGCTAATATTTGACCAAATATCGTTTTTTAAGTATAATTCTAAATATGCGTACCTGGCCCGGGTCAACAAATAAACCCGATTTATACCTTGCTTTTATTATCACAAATTCTATGGCGACGCAATCATCCGAATTGCTAATCGTTCCTGTTAACATAAGACTCGACAACCACATTAGTCGATATTGTCAAATGGTGTTACCACCACCATTTGACCCGTTTGGCCTATATGGCCAAACCCTTACATGTGTAGCAAAAACATGGTTTTTAGTAACCAATTCGCGCATCCGACCCATTTCGGATTTTACCATTAGATCCCTTTTTCCATTAACCAAGGATTTTCATCATTTTATATGTTCCGATCCGTATTATTTCTTATCGGAAACGTATTTCGGATATAGCTTTTGTCATATTTATAATCTATGAATAAATGCATGTCTTATAAAAAGTGTGTAAGCTTTTACTTACCTCGCGTCTGCGCAAACATTCTTCGCATCCATGATCCGTTTGACCCGTTCCTCTCCAAGCCCCCACTAGCTTGTTTAGAGTCAAACTATATTATAACATCCATATGATGGTTAGATTGGTCATTTTATACAATGGCCATCACCTTATGGACCCCCTTTTTTTTTACATACTTATCAATCAAAGCATGTCATATATTCAACAACTAGTTTATAACTTGTCATTTAGCCAAGATTAACATCAATTAGGCAAGTTCATATCACCGAAAAATAGGCTGTTTTTGGTGACCTGTTTAACTTGTTTACAAGTCTTCAAAAATTATGATTTTTTTATGTGACGTACCTCTCAGAAGGTTAGGCCTTGTGTTAAAATTTGAAGATCCAACTCTTTACCAAAAATTCATAAAAATTCATTTACTAAGCTGCAATCAGATTCGTCACTTCTGACTGCAGCTTACAAAAAAATTCATTTAAAATTTCTCGTTTATCTGATTGACGAAATTCCAATTTGAGGTTTTTGGAATTACCTGAAGCTACCTACAGTAAAAATTTGAGATCATAAATCAATTCTTAAATTGAGTTATGACATTCTTAATGGGCTGCAAATTCTGCTAGAAAACGCAGCCTGAACCTTCGATACCGAAAAATTCATAAAACATTCAATTTTTGTCGAAAAAATGCAATTACAGTGGGATTTTAAAGATATTTCCTGGAATTACGTTTTAGACTCAAGAAACACATGTTTTTGTCAAGTTTTGTCCACGTTACAGCCAATACAAGTCGGCTGTAAATTCTGATCAGAAGCTGTTTGAATTCATCTTTCAATTAAAACATGTTTATGAGATTATAACACTATTTTTAGCAATCAAAAACCCTAGAAACATCACATACACGAATTTGGTCAAAACCCACTTCCTAGTTTACTTGTTAATCATCTTCAAGTAATATTACATCAAGTTTTTCATAATATCATCCTAACTAACGAAATTAAACATACATAGACATTCAATTTCGACTTTGGATCATAACCCAACCATCTATTTGCTAGTAACCTACTTGTCTAGATTTTCAACTTTAACCAATCTAGGTTTTATGACATACCTTATGATCCCCATGACTAGGTGATCGTTTCTATGTATTCATGCATCGATTTTGGCCTTGAATCAAGCTTCAATTTGATGATTTTGTAGAGTTTAGGGTTTGAGCTCCTTTTCTCCTGCTCTGGTCGATCGACTCACACACACAACAAGTGTGTGTTTTGATTTTTATTATTGTTTTTAATTAAAACATTTCCTAAATTGCCCACTTTTGGTCCCTCATGTTTAGAAGTTTTATAAAGAGGGTTAAAAGTCTTGATCTTTATTTATTCAGTTAATTACACGTTAATAACTAGGTTAATTATTCCTAGTTAGCTTAGTAGGTTCCGGGGGTTATAACCCATTTCACTCTACGTCCCGTTAACTCGGGCCTCTTATGAACTTTATTTTTCTCAAAACTTTTATTCTCTTTTTATTTAATATTAGGTTTAATTATTTAAATCCTAATATTTACCGGGTTAATTTTACCTCTAACGGTATTTTACCCGTCTTTTTGTATTAGGTTTAATTATTTAAATCCTAATATTTACCGGGTTAATTTTACCTCTAACGGTATTTTACCCGTCTTTTAGTATTAATGGGGTTTGATTACCAAACCCGTTTTCGGGTGTTACATCTTAGAAGGTTTGGTTTTTTTTTTTTTGAACGGCAAATTTGGATCACTGACGGACCACTCATCGTGCCACCAGCGGAACCACCCGATCATATCCATCTCCACTAGGCATAATGCCATACACCAATTCAGCAGGAAACCCAATAAATATGGGAAAAAAAACCCCTTGTGAGAATCGAACTCAAGACCTATTGGTCCTAAAGTCTTATCTCACCCTCAAGATGCTTAGAAGGTTTGTTGTTGTAAACTATAGACTATCACTAAAAAATGAAAACAATCAAACCGTTTATTTTTGGAAACAATCGTATACCACATTAAGTCGCTTTGATGGTCTAACATGCTATAATGGTTCGCTTTGATGATCAAATACAAAGGATAAAATAAGTAAGAATGGTAAGAAGGATTCTAATCCATTGATCTTAGATTTGGAGGGTTGAGATTAGTTGTAGGGAAAAGAAGATAATAGAAGGGCATAAAGAGAATCCTATATTTATGGATTTTCTCTCTCCACATGCAAGGCACATGTCAATTCCCCCATTGATTTAAAACGTCCATAACTTTTTCATACGGCATTTTTTTTAAAAACAAAATTCACCATAATAACAAGCGTTTTTTTTATCTTTAATATGAGTACCATATTATCATATAAAAATAAAATAAAAATTTTCATTTTTACTGGGTTTTTTTTGCATTGTGTTAAAGGTTCAGGTCATTGTGTCTTTTAACTGGGTTTTGGTCAGTAGAGTTTCTATACATTGTGTTATTATCAAAACCTATAATACAATGTTAATTTGGGTTCTATCCATTGCGTTTTTATAAGAACCTATAACACAATATATGACACAATGAAGATAGTGTTATATCTGGGTTTTCTATAAATTGTGTTATTAGTTCAGGTCATTGTGTTTAATATGTTATTCATTGTGTTTTAATATGTTGTCCATTGTGTTTTAATAATTTGTTCAATTCTTTTTATTATCTTTGTTCATTGTGTTTTAGTTTGTTGTATATTGTGTTTTTAGTTTGTTTTCCATTGTGTCTTCGTCTGCTCTCCATTGTGTCTTTTATCTGCTGTCATTAATTGTGTCTTTTATCTGTTGTCATCAATTGTGTTTTTATTTAGTCTGATACTTATTGTGTTATATGTTATCTCCATTGTGTTATACGTTATGATCATTGTGTTTTAGTATGTTGTCCATTGTGTCTTTATCTGTTGCCATTGATTGTGTTTTTGATCTACTTTACATTGTGTTTTACATCATGTCCATTGTGTTATTATCAAAACCTATAACACAATGTTAATTTGGGTTCTATCCATTGTGTTTTTATAAGAACCTATAACACAATATATGACACAATGAAGATGGTGTTATATTTGGGTTTTCTATAAATTGTGTTATTAGTTCAGGTCATTGTGTTTAATATGTTATTCATTGTATTTTAATATGTTGTCCATTGTGTTTTAATAATTTGTTCAATTTTTTTTATTATCTTTGTTCATTGTGTTTTAGTTTGTTGTGTATTGTGTTTTTAGTTTGTTTTCCATTGTGTCTTCATCTGCTCTCCGCCTCTCCATTGTGTCTTTTATCTGCTGTCATTAATTGTGTCTTTTATCTGTTGTCATCAATTGTGTTTTTATTTAGTCTGATACTTATTGTGTTATATGTTATCGCCATTGTGTTATACGTTATGGTCCTTGTGTTTTAGTATGTTGTTCATTGTGTCTTTATCTGTTGTCATTGATTGTGTTTTTTATCTACTTTACATTGTGTTTTACATCATGTCCATTGTGTAATATGCAACTGGGTTTTTGAAGATAAAAAAACGCTTGATTTTATGGTATAATTTTTTTAAAAACAAATGATCTATAAAAAAGTTACGGACGTTTAAAAATTGGGGGGAAATAACATGTGACTTGCATATGCATATTCTCTTTCCTCTTGTAGACAAAATTACCATTTCCATTTAATTACTCCTAGGACACTTATCACTCTGATGGCTTCTTACCCTTCTTATTTTTAAACTCTATTATAACTCAACCCTTGAAAAATAATAACATGCATTCTGTTTGACAATAATAACATGCTTTAATGGAAAGTTCGGTTTACACTTTATGAACTTTTTTTTACAAACCAAACTTATAAACCGAATCGGTTGTTTATCTTTTTTCATTTTTGAAATATGTAAACGTATAATCATTAGTCATCTTTATCATTTAAAAAATTTAATATAAATTAACAACTTTGAAATTTGAAAAAAAAAAAAATTTCAAACCATCATCCCGAACTAGTTTTTGTATCATTTGCATTTGAAACTTTTGGTTACCTTGCGCATGAGGTTGTGGAGCTACCCAGTCGAGTCCAACGGGTTATGCATAGTAATGTTACGACTGCAAGATCTATAAATGTAGTTTTCTATTTTAATGTCTTAGTTTGCTATTAGGATATTGATATTATGGTTAAAGAAAAAGAAATTCGAATTTTAATTAATGTTGGTAACTACTGTGTTATGTTCGGTCAAACCTTCAACACAAAAAAAATGTTGTGTTACTGATTCTCATGTGATACACATGATATACCTAAATGTTTGGTTTTAGAGATGGTTGTTTATGGAGTTTGGGATGGTCATTGGTCTCTTTTTTTTTTTTTTTTTCTTTTCTTTTAGTGACTAATACAAAACTTTCTAAATTATGTTTTTAAAACAAAAAACTTTCTAAATTATGTTTTTAAAACAAAATTTATCTATTGCTCACTTTATGAGATTTGAATCGAACCCTTTCCACTCTAATGGGTTTATATACCTGATGACACTAGACCATCAACGGATGTTTGTTATGTAAGCAAACCTAAAACAAACCATTAATACATTTGGTTTCGAAGTGCCTTCATAGTTTGGGTTTACAACACATTAGAAACAAGTAACTTATGACATGCGTTGGTTTGACCCGGTAGATACAAGTAACATATCATTTGACATACTTTTAGAAGAAGAAAAAACAACGTTAAGTAAAGAAAAAAAAATATTTTACAGGAGTAAGGAGAAAACTTTTAGGATTGTGCAACATGTGTTGGTTTATTTGCTACGATTAAGCAAACGGTGGTTTGATACCAGTAAGTTTAAAAACCAATTCGCTAACCAAACCTTTTAGTCCGGTTTAAAGATAAAACTACAGAGTGAGTTTGAAGGTGTAAATAACAACAAAAAAAAATCTGCTCTCAAAAACCATATTGAATAGTTGATAAAGGATTCCATTTCTTAAATCAGACGTTAAACATCTTTAGTACATATAATAACGTGATTACTAAAAATAAACAAAAATATATATAACCATAGATGGTAGATCTAACGCCCAACATTCATACATGTCTCACACATGCATACATATTGGTTTGTTTACTATGGTTAAGTAAATATATCTTACACGTAAAAATAGGTATTTAATACGTAACCAATTTCAAGTAAAAAATTATAAGTATTATCTCATACCAAATATTACAGTTTTTTCTGTTATCCCGATTTACTTAATTATAAGGGTGTAGGGAGTGATTAGACACTTTGAATAGGTAAACTCTCATATCACACAATCAAGCAGTGCCGCATTATTTTACCTATTTTGTTTACATATTGCTCAAAAACGTTGGCGACGATTAGACACTTTGGAATAGGTAAACTATTTAAAAAAAATGTGTGATTGGTTAAGAAGGCATGGACCCCACCACACACCCATCTCTCTCTCCCCTTCCCTCCCTCTCCCCAATTCGGTGAAGGTTCACCGATTTTCTCCCCCTTTTCGGTAAAGCATTTTCAGTAAACATGATGGCAATGGAGGAGGGTCGGTATCGAGTCGGTTTACCGCCCCCACTCCGGATACCCAAAATATGCAAATGGTCTAGTAACCATAAGTTTGACTACTAACTACAATTTCACCACTTTAGTAACTAAACTAACATCTCTACTGCAAAAACATATGATTTCTGTAACATGATAAAAGTAAACTATAAAGTCAATCACCTAAAAAGCATCCATCATTAAAACCACCAGTATAGTACCTTCATTCAACAATTATTATTATAATTTTTTACATAATTCAACAAATAATGTCCTGAATATCATTTTAATGATTGGACAATATTTTTAATCCATTGCAATAACTTGGAAAATATAGTTAGTTTAATACGAAAGACACTTTTAACTAAAAACTGCACTTGTTAGGTTAAAAAATTACTATCATTTTCTGATATTTTTTAAATGAATTATTATGTATTGGACGTAATTTAACACTTGTATAGACATCAGTATAAACACTTAAAAACTTTTAGAAATTTATATTCTTGAACTTTGATAGTACTTTAAATTTATAAACACATTCAAAACTTTAAGAAATTTATATATAAGTTATTAAATTTTATTAAAAGACAAAACATAACTTATTTTTATTTTTAAAAGGAAAAATGAAAATAAGAAATAACAAAGGAAACAATAAATTGAAGAAGCTACTATAAACCAATGTTATTTGTATGATTTAAATATATAATATGCCGGATAATACAGTTTTTAATAAAAAGTGTGACAAAAAACTATAAAAGTAAAATAACATCTTTGTTTTGTTTTTTCAAATTATTATACCTGGACTAATGTGAGCATAATTTATTATTCATGAACGATTTTTAAGGATTTTTGTTACATGTTCGGGCCACACATATGAAGTTGGGCCAGGCCCAATATTGAGAACATGTTCTCTTTTTTAAAAGGATAAATTACAGTTTTCGTCCTTTATGTTTGTATCGGATTGCAATGGATGACCTTTAACTTCAACAATTACAGTCACGGTCCTTTATTTGTAAAACACATTACAAACTACGTCCTTTTACACTAACCAGGTTAAATTTTTCAGTTAATCATATCACATAAGGGGTAGTTTAGTCTTTTACTGATTTAATTAAAAGTAGTTTAATAATAAAAAAAAAAATACCTAAAATACATACCCCATATCATATTAGATCGCAGATCCCTCCCTCAACACACACATCCTCTATCTCTAAGAGCATTCACATTCAATCCATCAAATTATACATACATTCCACTAAAAAACAACTCCTATATCAATATATTTCCACTAAAAACAAATACTTTTTCTCTCTCCTTTCAATTAAATAATATTATTATTACATTTTTCTCTCTCCTTCACTCACAACCACTTTCAATATATATTAAAAAAATTATACTGGATGAACAGTGTCCCCCCAAATATACAGATGAACAGTAACATTTTCTCTCTCCTCCACTCACAACCACTTTTTATACCCTTTATAATATAAAAACCTCCCATCTCATTATTTGATGGATTGAATGTGAGTGCTCTAAACCTTTTCTTCCCCAACCAAACCCACCACCTGCCATCACCACACCATCTGAACCACCACAATTACGTCGCCAAACAGAATCAGATCATGGAGGTGAAGACGGAAAACGACCAGATCTTGATGGAAAACGACCAGATCTTGACGGAAAACGACCAGACATTGACAGGATACGGTGGTGACGCTGGATTCGGTGATGGTGCTGGGGATTGGTGGATGGATACGGTGGTGGCGGCTGAAATACGGTGGTGGCGGCGACTGTATTTAGTGGTGGTGAATCATGGAATCGGGTTTGAGGTGAGTTAGGTGTAGGAATCATGGATATTTATTTTTTTTGTTGGATATTTATTATTTAGCCTACTTTCTCCAGATTGAATTCTCTACCACAACCATGTAAAGATCACGATGGTGATCCAAAAATCTGGATGACGATGATGGCGCATATGGTGGTGGTGTCCCTGGTGTTAATATGGTCGTGGTGGTGGGTGGGATAAAGAAAGAGGGGTGGGATTTACAAGGGAGATGAAACAGGAAGTTAAATGACATTTTTGCCCTCACATAGGGTGCACATGATGTCACTTAATGTTAAAAATTAACCTGGTTAGTGTTAAAGGACCTAGGGTGTAATGAGTTTTACAAATAAAGGACCGTGACTGTAATTATTGAAGGTAAAGGTCATACATTGCAATCTGATACAAACATAAAGGACGAAAACTGTAATTTATCCTTTTTAAAAAGGAAACGAGAGAAAAATCTTACAAGCCGAATATAGATGAATTTTGTATAATTTAATGCATAAGGTGATTTAATAAGTTAATCCACGTTCTAAAAAAATCTTACATGTAATAAAAGAAACTAATAAAATGACACTTGTCATTATTCTAGACCATCTACTATTAGATAATTATTATTTATTTTAAATTATTAAATTTAATATATGTTTCAAACATTTAAGAAATTACGGATAAAGTTCCATAAATTATCTTATTATTTATTTATATTAATTACTAGGTTATTATTCTAGACCATCTACTCTTACTTAATTGTAGATAATTATTATTTAATTTAAATTATTAAAAGTATTATTTGTTTCAAACATTTAAGAAATTACGGATAAAATTTCATAAATTATCTTATTATTTATTTATATTTATATTAATTACTAGGGTAGAAATTATATTTTAATAATTGAAACAAATATCGAGCATTTTCATAACGAGGGTGGAGGGAACGATTTTCTTATTTATATGAATTACTTCATAACGAGGGTGGAGGGAACGATTTTCTTATTTATATGAATTACTAGGTTAGAAATTATATCTTAATAATTGTAACAAATATCGACCATTTTCATAATGAGGGTGGAGGGAACGATTTTCTTGCTTAACAAATAATTTATTTATTTAATATATTTAAAATACAAGAAGAATAATAACTACATTTATTATCATACTAATAAATCTATTAAAAAACAACCATCCTTTTAAGATGCAGCTCAAGTGCATATACTTAAGTTTTAAAGTTATATAACTTAATAATTACCGATAATTTATACTTATCTAATTAATTTAAATATTATTTTGTAGCTATAAGTTTATCTAATTGGCTAATTGCTATATGCCTAATCTAAACATTTCAACAGTATTTTTAGAAATAATAAATTATGACAACTGTTATTTAAATAAAACTTGGGTTCACGTCGTGAGAAAGTCGATTATACAGTTTGTCTTCTAATCGATGGTTCAAATGCTTTCATATTTATAAACTTGACAAACATCACAAGTTTTGATCATACATAAAAAAAATTTTGTTCGGATATGAGAAAAGTGTCTTAAAATATCGTTTTATAATTGTTAAATCTTCGTTATTAACTATTTGATATTTTATTTACTTAACCCGTGTAATACACGGGGTTATAACCTAGTGCTGATTAAATAAATACTTACTTGTGGATTCACTTGGGATAGTATGCATAAAAAATAGCAAACATACTTGTACTCAATAAAATGAATTTCATTTATAGCAAAAGCTACTCGTAGAGTATAAAGAGAAGAGAGAGACTAGGACAAATCTTAGGAGCCCATCTTACACCCATCGTAATCACCCCCATCACAACAACCAATATCACCACCATCATCACCGTTCTTCCTTCTGACCATCACCTGCAACAACTACCCACCATCACCTGTCTACCTCCACCTACAATTCAAATACAAAGGCGGCTCTCAAGCGGCTTGCGGCGTTGCGAGCGTGCAAAGTGCACCATCAAAGCGCCACATTGCGCCCACGCCACGCGCGCGTGTGCGAGTTAGGTGCCCCCTTCCCGAGTACACTTAGTGTGTGCTTCCATGAAACAATAAGAATGGAGAGTTCCTCCTTAAATCTCCTTTAAGTTTCATCTTTCCTCCTATGTGGGACAAGATGCCACTCCCAATTTTTTTTCAGCATTCAATGTTTCAAACACCAAACTTCAAGCATCGATATCTCATTCATCTTAGCTCCGTTTTAGACGTGGTTTAGTTCGTTAAGCTCTTCCAACGTAGAATACAAACCCATAAATTAATATATAAAACCACCTCAGTTTCTTATATTTATTTGTAGTCCAAAAATAGGAAAAATGCATTTCCTATATTTGTGAAAATTCATATTCACATAATTTCCAACATGTTATGACTTTACTTGCCTGCCTAATCACGTTACTGCATAAATTACTTTTACTACTTTACATCTCAACGATCGAGACGTACTCTTTTATTAATATGTCTAATGACGTTAATGTCACGAACGTAATGTGTGCAACAAAGTAAAAAACGCGTAATGTCACGTGCGAGCACCACATGTTAATGTGATCATCTTACGCTATAACCGCAACGCTTATATAAGTTACAGTAAGTTTGACTTTGTTATATAGTGAGGTTTCCAATCGATTTAATCATTTATCAATTAAGTGATTGATACTTTGTTCCTCTTCGAAGTGAAAACTTGATAAGTTTGTTGACTTCAATAGTTGCAGCATGCTATCTATATAAAATTGATCACAGATCTTCTAGAACCTTCATCTACTAATCTCCAAGTGAATATTAGCAATAAACGAATGAGTGTATAATGAAAATCTTACGGAATATAAAGTGGAAACTGTAAAAAAAGTCATCAAGCTTTTGTTGCAGGCATAGTTGTTAATGATGAATAGAGACAAATAGCGATAAGGTATTTGAGTCAAAAAGTTCACAAGTGGCGGCGTTAGAAAGATCCGAAGTGAGTTCAATCTTTGAGTCAAAAAGTTCAAGCTTTTTAGACCCTTTGATATTTCTTAAGCAAAAGGATTTAGAGGAATCAGATTGTGTTTCGTTGACGTTAAATGAATATTGGTAATGCTACCGAAGTTGTTTGGCGAATATATATTCTCTTTGTCACATTAAAGAACAAAAAAAAAAATCAATTATATTTGAACCATTTGATTTTGAATGAAACGTATGTTAAAAGTAAGCACGTGTCAACGATACATTCAAATTTTTTTTTTAATTTTAATAATAACAAAAAAGTGTAAGGTAGTTTAATAAAAATAGCCACGTCTCAACGGCATAATCTGACTAGGATGAAAAAACAAATGACAATTAGCAAAAGGACAATAGCAGAATTGTCCCTGTCTATAGTGATCATTACAAACTCAACTACATGCCAAAATCCATTACCCATTACCTTACGGTATAAATTTCGTCCTTGATTCCCATTATTTTATTATTATAACAATTCATTTTTTGAACATATTTTGTTTTTCGTTCCAGTGTAAACTTCGTTTCGATTCCAGATCAACAAGGTTGAACTTTGAAATGTATTCAAAATAAAGTTTTTTTTTATCGTACGCTATAACAAGTGTCACTAACATGCTCTTGCTGTAACGAACGAACTAATTCCAACCAAGCAACATCATTATCAATATTATCACACCACTTACCAGCTAATATTCGTTTATACACCTTTCAAATGATATAAAACACATGTCTATATCCTTTCGAACATATAACAATTTTATTTTTTAAACCTCATCTTTCGTCTGCTATAACAAGTATCAATATCACACCAATACCGTAATAAATCAAATCAATAGCATCCAAAACTTTATTAATGCATATAGGTGTTGTACCCTATGTTCTGAGGATTTTCAAAAAAAGTTGATATTACACTTTTAACCCAAAACTCCTTGATTTTTTTTACTTTCAACCCAAAATTTTTCATCTTTTTCATTTTAACCTCATAATCTTTTTACTTTCAACTTTGGTCCTCTATACTTTATATACTTCTCAAAATTTTCATTTTACGTTTCATTCTAAATTTTACGAGTTAACACGGCGCAAGGTACGCGTATAGTTCAACATTTTTACGCTTTGTTTTACGCTACGCTCTAAATTTTGCAAGTTAACATGGCGCAACGGTGCATGTGTGGTTCAACGTTTTTCCATTGTCTATGTTTTCTCGTGTCGCAACACGCGAGTCCTAAATCGACTTAATTATTATTTTCTATGTGTTACGTTTCGGTCTAATTATCCGCATTAACACGCCACAACTTCAGTGTTGGTAGTCGTTAGCTGTGGTATGACATTAATGCTATTTGTCACGGTTTTATGCCCCGTCACAACACGAGCACTTAATACTAATTATAAAAAAAATCGATCGTCTTATGTGGCAAACATATCGCATATCCTAATCCTAACTAATAATAAAAAATTCAAGATTGGATAGATAAATCCTGTCACTTGTCAAAATTGGCATGAAATGATGATATCAACACGTGAGCATGATGGGCTCTTGTAATAAAGAGTTAACTTTTGTTTTCCTCCTTATAATTTGGTTATTTTAAAAGTTTTGCCACAATAGTTTTAAAATAGTCATAATCCTCCCTCCATAATCTTTCTAATTTACCATCATTTGCTTTCTGCTTTTAACTTCATCCAAAAAATCTATTAACTAGAAGGGTATTGTAATAATTTTATAGATAAAAGCAAGGATATGTAAATTTTTTCACCTAAATAAACCTTTAACTGAGTTAGAGCCAGGAGCAAATTGACGACAAACTCGAAAAATCAGGGAAAAAATTGTCATTTTTAAACTATTAGGACAAAACCGTTAAATAACCAAACTATAGGAAGGAAAACAAAAATTAACTCTATAATAAACCTCCCACACCACCACTCCACACTCCAAACCACCACTAACCACCACCATGTCAATAACAACAATGATTCACCGGAAACTTAACCGAAAACTTCACCGGAACTTCAACAAACAATTCATTAGACTGTCATCTTCATCAACGAACCTAACCAACACTGAGAACAGTAATCGGAAGATCGAGAAGCTTCTAATAGCGAACAGAGGAGAAATCGCGTGTAGGATTATGAGAACAGCGAAGAGGTTAGGTATACAGACGGTTGCGGTTTATAGTGATGCTGATAGGCATAGTTTGCATGTGAAGTCAGCTGATGAGGCGGTTAGGATCGGTCCGCCACCGGCTCGATCGAGTTATCTTAATAGTTCTTCGATTATTGAAGCTGCTGTTCGTACTGGTGCTCAGGTATGGTTGATTTAGGGCTTTGTTAACTTGTGGTTTTGTTATTATTTTTTGAGACACTGAAATTAGAGTATTAGAATGTTAGATTGTGTTGATTTGAGGAATATTAGTGTGATTTGTGGTTAGTTGTTGATGAGGAATGGTTAATTAGTTTGATGCGGTAGTATTTGGCTAGTAATGGTTCTGTTTTGACTGTAGTGTGCATGATTTGTTTATATACTGTTGTATTTATTTATGTAGGTTTAGTTTTCTTATAGTGATTGTACTGGTGCTCAGGTATGATTGATTTAGGGCTTTGTTGAGTTGTGGTTTTGTGGTTATTGTATGAGAGAATAGGTTTGGGGATTTTGTTTGAAGTTAGAGAGTTAGATGCTGTTGATTTGAGGAATTTTAGTGTGATTTGTTGTTAGTTGTTGCTGGGGAATGATTAATTTGTTTGCTGTAGTAATATTTGACTAGTAATGGTTATATTTTGACTGTAGTGTGCATGATTTGTTTAAATGTTGTTATATGTTTCTGTAGGTTTAGCTGCGTTGCAGCAGTTGTTGTAAAACTGTGTCAAGTAGTACCAATGCTATACCACTGTCAGCGACTACCAACACCGGAAAAGCTCGTAAAAACAAATTAAATAAAAACGAAAAAAATAACGCCGAGCGAAAAGTAGACACAAAATCTTTGAATCACGAACGCCCGTTGCAAAGAAATTAAACCGAAACGTAAAATATAGAAAAAAAATAACCAAGTCAATCCAGGACTCGCGCGTTGGTCGAACTTGTTAAACGGAGAAAAATAGATGTGTTGCGACGGGCCAGTCAAATGGGAAAAAATATACGGAAAAAATGTTGAACCTCACACGCACGTTGCGGTGCATTAACTCACAAAATTTAGAACGAAACGAAAAACTTGGGAAAGAAGATAAGTATGGTGGACCACAATTGAAAATAAAAAAGAGTTGGGATTAAATTGGAAAAGATGAAAAACTTTGGGTTAAAAATAAAAAAAACAAAGGGTCTAAATTGCATAATTGAAGTTATTTATTAATCTTAGATAAAGATAAGGATAAAAATAAATAATATCTATATATTAGTTATTAATGTTAATATTAATTTTAAAGGAAATTTATTAAATAATTATAAATAAAATTTATGAGGTTGAAGGAGAGAATGACATGAGGCATTATTTGGAGTCTTTTATTATAAGTTCGATTGTACTGCTATCTGAACACTTGGAATGTAAGTTGAATAACAGAGGCTGATGTTCACTCAATTTGTGTGTTTTGACTTTTACATTTTATGCTATATTGATTGTACAATGATTGTAGTCACCAAAGGATCTGTTTGTGTTAATTACTGGTCTAGTGGGAAGTTGGTGCCCTGCTGTTGAGTATTGCATCATATATCGTTATTTCAGATGACACTAGCTCCAGTTTGAAAAGTTGTGCTGTGGTTTCTAGTATTCACTAGTTTGAAGTATATATATGTATATTTTTAGTACTTGTATCTTGTCGTTGTGAACGAGTCGTGTACATCCTGAAAAGCATAGCAGGTTTGTTTGATCTAGCTCTCAGTTAATTGGGCTAGAAGTTTGGGTAGTTGGGTTTTTATAAATTTTATTATGTCGATATTATGCGATTTTTCTGCCAAAAAAGTACGGGATGACTTCTTTTTGGTCATCCTGAGAATTGAAGTGGAATGTAAAGGTAATCCTTGGTATCTGTAGAAAACAACAAAATCATTCCCTATGATGACTAGCCCTTGAAAATAAAGAGAAAATTAAATGAAACTCCTCATGACTCATGCAGAAGCAAGAAAGTAGTGTGCTTTATATTAGGGTGGCCAGAACAAAAGTAAAAAAGAAAAGAATCTATTGATATATCCGATTAAGTTATATTTGAATTGCTTTTGTTTTCGTATTCATTCTGAATATCAAGTATTCACAGAAAAAAAGTTATGTAATAATATTTGACATGCATGTTAGTATTGTTACCAACTCTGATTCCGATATACTGTTGATCCTTATTAAGTTATATCTGAACTGTTTTTTAGTGTCCGTATCACAGACGACGAAACAAAATTTTTCTAACATAAAGAGACTTGTATATATATACTTTATATAATTACATGTGGCACTTTTAGGTTCATATTTTTCTATTGGTAAATTGCGGTTCAGTTTCACCATACATTGATTTTAAGTTTGTTAGATTGTTGATTTTTTTTTTTGGTTTTACACATTCAAGGACATAGTTCATGAGCAGATATTATCTTTTGATAACAGGCTATACATCCAGGCTATGGTTTCTTATCAGAAAATGCAGACTTTGCTCAACTTTGTGAAAATGAGGGATTCACTTTTGTTGGACCCCTTGCATCGGCAATACGTGAAATGGGTGATAAAAGGTGCATATATCTCTAAAGTCTTTTGATGTGATTCTGCTAGGACCTTAATCTAGTTCCAACTTAATTTCTTTGAATTATTTTTTTTATCCAGCTCTTCTCATTTGATGCTATTATGTTACCATCAGTGCATCAAAGAGAATAATGGGTGCAGCTGGTGTGCCACTTGTGCCTGGGTATCATGGTCATGAACAAGATATTAATATCATGAAATCAGAAGCAGATAAGATCGGATACCCTATTCTAATAAAGCCCACCCATGGAGGTGGAGGAAAGGTACTTTTTTTAACGTAAAATAATTGTTAAATCTTGTTTCAGATACTTATGTCATTTTTGTGTAATTGTTCGGTGAGTTTCAGGGTATGAGGATTGTGCAAAGTCCAAAAGAATTTGTTGACTCGTTCTTAGGAGCCCAACGAGAGGCTGCTGCTTCTTTTGGCGTAAACACAATTTTGCTGGAGAAATATATAACCAGACCAAGGCATATAGAAGTCCAAGTAATCTTCTGGTTACAATACTTTCAACAGTATTTACATTTTTCAACAATACTTTAACTTATTTCAGTTTGAAAATTACGAAAAAGTAGCTACTAACCACATAACCATCTAGGCCTGTAAATCATAGTTATTAAAGACGCGAAGCGCACTCTAGGCGCATAGGCTCCGATTATAGCCTAGGCGATAGGCGCAAAAAAAGCGTGGGCCCGAGAAAAAAAAAGCGCACTTAAATAAAAAAAATTAAAAAGTTCATTAAGGGAATAAAGTACTCAAAACCAAAACAATAATGTTCATACTAGCACTTAAAAAGTCTCAGATAACAAAAAACTTAAAACCAAAATGTTCATAGCACTTAAAAAGTCTCAAATAACAAAATACTTAAAATCAAAATGGTCAAACTCGGAAACAAAAGGTTCACTAAAGTAATAATGAGTAAAACTTGAAAGCCAAAAGAACTGAATAGTCTTGATAACACGAACTGAATAATCTTGAAAACACGAACTGAATAATTTTGATAATTCGAACTGAACAATTTGATAATTCGAACTGAAAAATGTGATAATAAATTGATATCATTTGTTTAAAAGCCCTATAAATACTGCAGAAAAAGTGGAAATTACCAATTAAAAAATAAAAAGCATAAATGATTAATTACGCATGGGAAGAATTAAGCTGCGCTATTATTACCTGGGAACTATAAGCGCAGTAAATGCGAATCGCCCAGAAAAAGCGCCCAGGCGCCAAAAGCGCTCGCTTTTGATAACTCTGCTGTAAATGAACCGAGCAAACACGAACAGAGACATGTTTGTGTTTGTTCATTTAACTTTAACCGAATACGAACATATAATCGAACACAGTTTTTTGTTCATGTTCGTTTATTAAGAAAATGGGCATGTTCGTGTTGGTTTATGTTCGCCCGTTTAAAACCTAAACAAACGATTCACGAACTTAAACGAACACAAACAAACAAACTTAAACAAACATAATTTAACAAACAATAAACAACACAAATGAACGTAATTGAACGGACATTAATGAACACAAATGACAAACGAACATAAAGTAAATTTTTATATAAATTAGTGATTAATTACGATAAATTCCGTTGGAAAACCCATTTTTGTTACTAGAAAGCCCAATTACCAATTAGTTATATTTATATAAGTAGTTAGAAAGTTCCTTTTTTGTTTAATATTTATACAAATATAACTACTTATGTATTTAAATTGAAACGAACATAAACAAATATAAATAAACGAACATAAACGGACGTGCAGGAACATAAATGAACGAACAAAACGTGTGTTCATGTTCGTTTGTTTAATTAATAAAAACAAAAAATTATATTCATGCTTGTTAATAAACGAACTTCCCGCTGAACAGTTCATGAACGTTCGGTTCGTTTACAGGCCTATAACCATCTAATCTTCATAATGATAGGTATTTGGGGACAAGCACGGAAACGTGGTATACTTGTACGAGAGAGATTGCAGTGTGCAGAGAAGACACCAAAAGATAATTGAAGAAGCTCCAGCTGTAATTCATACACATTTAATTCTTTTCTTTTCTTTTCTTTTTGCAATTCTTATGGGATTGTGACAAACCTCTGTTTTGCAGCCAGATATTCTTAGCGACTTCAGAACACGCTTGGGTCAAGCTGCTGTATCTGCTGCCAAGGTATTTGTAGCTATTCGAATTATCTAAGGAGTCAGTTTACTAATTTAACAGTTGCAACTAAAGGACAGTAACATATTTTCAGTGGCTTTACTGATCTGGTGGTTTGTGTCTGATTATTATAGGCGGTTGGTTATCACAATGCTGGCACGGTTGAGTTCATCGTCGATACTCTATCCGGGGAGTTTTATTTTATGGAGATGAACACACGTCTTCAGGTACTTTGAACTTTCTTGTGTCATCACTTTATATTAACTAGTGATGGATAGTGATGGATAGGATGTTTCATATTTGTGTTGCATTTAATTCTGATTTTGTTACATTCTTTTTCCAGGTTGAACATCCTGTGACTGAGATGATTGTTGGTCAAGATCTTGTAGAGTGGCAAATTCGTGTCGCTAATGGAGAATCACTTCCCCTTGATCAAGCACAGATCCCTTTATCTGGTGAATTGTCGCCTCAAATATATTTTTGTTCTTATATTGTATTCTTATATTTTTGTATATTCTTAGTTTGATTGCAATTTGCAGGTCATGCTTTTGAAGCCCGGATATATGCTGAAAATGTGTCAAGAGGATTTCTGCCAGCCACCGGAGTTCTTCAATATTACCATCCTCTTCCAATCTCAGAAACTGGTATGTTTCGGCATTATCTATCTGCTTAAATCATAAAACATGCAGTAAACTGCTATTTTCATCAGGAAGTATCACCCTTTTGACACACTCTGTTTTTATGCATGTCAGTTCGAGTTGAGACCGGAGTTGAAGAAGGAGACACCGTAAGCATGCATTATGACCCTATGATTGCTAAGCTTGTGGTTTGGGGCGAGAACCGCACTGCAGCGTTAGTTAAACTGAAGGATTCCTTGTCCAAGTTTCAGGTATATCATATTATTACTAATAGCTTGCATAACATGTAGTAAAAATATCCAAACTACTGATTTGACATGATAGCATAATCTGATTTTTGAGAATATTGTAACTACTTACGTACACATACTTTCGGCAGGTTGCAGGTTTGCCCACAAATATCGAGTTTCTCTACAAACTTGCCAATCACAGAGCATTTGCAAATAGTGAACTTGAAACCCATTTCATCGATCAATTCAAAGATGATTTATTGGCGACACCAAACGATTCAGCATCAGCAGAGGCAGCATACGACACTGCTAAACACAGCGCAGCCTTAGTAGCTGCATGCATATGTGAAAAGGAGCGTACACTATTGAAGAAAAGCCCTCCTGGTAAACCGTAAACCAAAAACTTTTTCTTTAAAAAACGCATATTATTCAAAGAATACTAATAATCGTTAACAAATGTACTTTAGGCGGGTTGCCTGTGTGGTATACACATGTTCCGTTTAGACTCAATCTTCATGCTACACGTACAATAGAACTAGAGTGGGAGAATGAATACCGTGATAACACCTCAGATCACCTCACTCTTTCCATCGACTATCTGCCAAACGGGAATTATCTCATCAAGGTAAACATCATAATAATGCTTACAAAAGTTGGTGTGTCATCACTGTTATATATGATTACAAAAGTTATATTCTCTCGGCATTGATGTTACTTTTTGAACAAAGTGATGTAGGAGATTTTATGCATATTGAAAAAGAAAAAGCTCTTTGGGTTGTTTGACTCGTTCAACTGAGTTGACCCATTTCCTTTTCAGCTTACTCTTTTCATTTAAACTGTCTGACCAATTTGGATAAAGCATAACCTGAATCGCACTAACATTAGTAAACAAGCCGGAATTTCTGCCACCGGTATACTTGTTGGTGGTAAATGGTCGGATCAAATACAAGAATGCGATGTAATTCGAAAGAACACGAGTGTTGTGAATGAATGTAATCAGAAAGTATTCAAATAGAAACGGTTAGGAGATATTATAATTTCTTAGTGATTATCAAAGTGATGATCATCTAAATTATATGCAGTGCTGACAACGGTTATTGGCCCCAATCAAACCGACACAACCGTATTTGGGGTCGCTTCAATTTTAACTACCTTATAACAGTCATAGCCTAACCTACCAAGTAATAAATATGAGTATTATGTTACATAAGAATAATAATATACGATAATTCGAGTTTATAAGTTTTAACAATACTTGCTTGTTACCTTTTCAAAACATTCAACTTCAAGACTTGTAACCAGGTCTGCTTTATACATATTTACAGATTGGGGAAAACAGCTTTAGCTATCTGGAAGCCACAGTAACACACCTGGGAGATCATGATTTCAGAGTAGAGGCTGATGGTATAAGCAAGAATGTGAATCTGGCCAGTTATGTAACGGTGCGTCATCTCTTTTTGTATTCTTCCTATAGGTGGGTCATACAGGCTGGGTTGGGCTGGCCCGGAAAACATTTTGTCCAAAGATTTTGAATCTATTTATAAATAAGAGGGTGTTTGGGGTTGAGTTTTGAAAATAGATTATGCGTTTTGAATAATCAGAATCAGATAATTAACTGTAACAAAACGTGATGTTGAAAGATAGTGTTTGGATTTGATTATGTTGCTTGATTTCACAATAATCAGATAATCAACTATTTGAGTGTTTGGCAAATATATATTTAAAAAAAGAGTTAACTGCCATTTTCGTCCCTGTGGTTTGGTCACTTTGGCCATTTCAGTCCATTTTTCAAAAATGCGCCATTTTCCTCCCCGACGTTCTAGAAAGGTGCCATTTCAGTCCAAAAATCATAACCCAGTTAAGTCAGTTAGTAAATAAGGACTGATTGTGTAAATTTGTAACATAAAGGTCTGATTGAGTAAATTTGTAACACCACCACCACTAGCCCTGCCACCACCACCACTCCGCTGCCACCACCAACACCACCGCCACCACAGCCACCACAGCCACCACCACAGCCACTGCCACCACCACCACCACCGCCACCACAGCCACACCGCCACCACAGCCACTGCCACCACCGCGACTACGGGATCTTGTGCGATCACAACGATCACCAAGCACATCACCACCGCTGTGTTCGGAGTTCTCGATTTACGGATGAAGATGATTACCGGAGACGAGAAGTGTAACCATGGATGATGATGACTGAAAGAATTGAAATGGTGAAGATGGAGGTTTCAAAACGGAAGATGGAGGTGAACGGAGATGATGGTAAGATGACGGAGAAGTGAATTTGCAAGTTTCGATGACGGATACATGAAGTTGCAGGTTCCGGAAACACTTCAGATTCAAAAACTCCTTCTCCCATTGATCCGAAACACTTCAGATTCAAAACTTTATTCAATCAGATTCAAAAACCAGTTTACAAAGTCTTAACAGTTGCATAAATTTTATGTTATCTGATTGAACCATGCACAATATTTCACATCAGTTCCCAAACCAGCGTTAGGGTGATAGACTAACAAAGCAGAATTAAAGAAAACAACTTCTAACTTGACTGAGCAGCTCTCCTAGTTCCACTTGATCTAGTGCGGAACAAGAAAAACATTTCAAATAAACCTCAATAACTAAGCATCCTGTATCAAGATTGATTAGGCTCCTGAATCTAAAATTTGAATGTACCTACTTTTAATTACATAATAACTGTTAATGTCTGTTAGTCAATCTGAAACTTGTTTGTTAACATTTGGGGGTGAGGTTTATAAGCAGCAAGGGTTTTCAATTGTATTTACTTCGTTCATGAGTGTTGATCAATAATAAGCTGAAGCAGTTGATTCTCATCTTGTTTTTTCCTAATCCCTTTGATCTTGATTTCTTCTGGTGTGATTACTTCCGCATTTTTGTTCACACCACCGTGTTAGATGTCATCTTCAAAGAAGGAGACTGGTATTACAGATGGAGATGCCAACTCCGACACAGTTGTAGGAAGATTCGAAACCGGTCACCGGAACCTGCAACTTCACCGGAACCTGCAACTTCATCCGAATTCAGGCAAATCGACCACTTCCATCGTCTGCATCCTCCATTTCGTTTTGCACGTAAACGTTCCAGAAAATGTGGTGGCGGTGGTGGCTGTGGTGGCGGTGGTGGCTGTGGTGGCGGTGGTGGCTGTGGTGGCGGTGGTGGTGGTGGTGGTGGTGGCAGGGGCTGTGGTGGCGGTGGTGGCGGTGGTGGTGGTGGTGGCAGCGGAGTGGTGGTGGTGGCAGGGCTAGTGGTGGTGGTGTTACAAATTTACACAATCAGTCCTTGTTTACTAACTGGGTTATGATTTTTGGACTGAAATGGCACCTTTCCAGAACGTCGGGGAGGAAAATGGCGCATTTTTGAAAAATGGACTGAAATGGCCAAAGTGACCAAACCACAGGGACGAAAATGACAGTTAACTCTTAAAAAAATAAACAAGTGAAAATCCTTTTCTAAACGCAAATAATCAATTTTTGGAAAACTGCGTTTTGTTGCAGGAGGGGGGGGGGGGGGGGGGGGGGTTGCTTTTGAAAAACTGTGTTTTGTAACTTTCTAAACACAAATAATCAATTTTTAATTTTTTTACCCAAACACTCAAAACTGATTATTTACGATTTCAAAACTCAATAATCTAAAAATCTCCTTCAAAACTCAACCCCAGTCCCCCAAACACCCTCTAAGTAGTGTGTCAAAGATGATTATAAAAGCTATGTTATCTCAATACTACTCTAATTTTTTTGATAACATGATTTTTGAGGTTTTTTAGCACCAAAGTAAATGGGTCTACATTTCCACCTCTAATTTATATTTATAATACCTTAAAAAGAAAAGCCACCAACCCTTTCTACCCTTAAGCTTTGTGATATTGTCAAAACTAGCCCCTCTAACTTTGTAAATGTCACTTTGACCCCCTTCAAGTTTCTAAAGTTTCGAGTTTACCTTAAAACTAATTTCTTACGTTTTTATTTTTTTGTACGTATCGGTATAAATTCGAGTTCGTCTACGCTTTTAACATAATTTTTGTTTGGAAACGAGTCGGTCAATTATATCTTGTTTTATTTTTATGTTCGTTTTGAGTTGAACTACGTTTTTGTTTGTAAACAAATCGGGTGAAACATAATACGTTTTCATTCGAGGGTATAAATTTGAGTTGCTACATGTTTCGACGTAAATTTAGTTCGGGAAACAAGTCGGGTCGATTGTAGTCTATACTTTATCATGCCGCGTATGACGCCAACACACGTGTTTATTTTATGTACGTTTTGAGTTTGTCTACGTTTCGACGTAAATTTTGTTTGGAAACAAGTCGGGTCAAATATAATAAATTTTCATTCAATGGTTGACTTGCAGGATCAGACTGAGCACTTTCACATATGGCATGGTTCAAACCATCATCACTTCAAGCAAAAACTAGGGCTTGATTTGTTGGATAACCTTGAAACCCATGATCACCGAAACCGTGAATCTGCATCTCATCCTCCAGGGACAGTTGCCGCCCCCATGTCTGGTCTGGTGGTTAAGATTCTGGTCAAAGATGGAATGAAAGTTGAAGAAGGTCAACCTATGTTAGTTATGGAAGCCATGAAAATGGAGGTTTGAAATTATACTCATACGAGTCGTTAATAAATCATTTTGAATTCGTTACTAATGTTTTCCAAATTTATTTCATGGTTATTAAATAGCATGTGATCAAGGCACCATCCTCCGGCATTGTTAGCGGGCTTCAAGTCGCTCTTGGCCAACAGGTTTCCGACAACAGTGTTCTCTTCAATGTCAAGGTTAGGCAGTTCAAAATTTGACCTATGGGTATATTTTTTTGCACGACATGAACCTAACACTAAGTTCACGGGTTTGGGTTTATGCTAAATGGGTTGGGGTATTTTTGGGTCAAACCTGCAGGTGTATTTAGTTAAACGGGGGTCGTGTTTGTGTCAACCTCGTGGGTTAGCAGGTTGACTCAGAAAACCTGTTTAATTTTATAGGTATCTTTTTTGAAAGTGTTTCATGTCACAAGTTAAACCGTTGAGTATTTTATGATAAATTTAAAATATTAAAGGAGAAATGATTAAAATGAACATTAAGTTTTGTAGTTTAAATGTAACTATTTTGTATACGTGGGTATTTTTATTTTAAACTTGTAATTATAGAGTAGTAAAATGCAAGAGTAAATTAAATTAAATTTCAGATTAAATGGTGTTCGTGTCAACATGTGAAAGCTCATGTTATGCTCGGCCGCTCGGGTTTATGTGTCTGACATAATTTTCACTGTGTTGGGTTCGACCTAGTGAACACCTTAACACCTCTATTTTGACCGTTTCATCATCATCATCATCATACTCAGTAAATCCCACCAATAGAAAAGCTAAGGTAAGGTCTGAGGAGGGTACGATGTAGACAGCCTTACATCTACCCTGTAGGAATAGAGAGGCTGCTTCCAGTGAGACCCCCGGCTCGATAGTAGTTTTGCATTAAGCCTTGGACATAAGTCACATAACACTCGGCAATTAAGACAAAGGCCAATTAGTGCATGTACTCCTTTTTCTTTGGGCTATCAACGCCACTACATGATGCATGATTAACCATTCCCCTCTTTTAACATTATTTTCACGAAATTAGTAAAATAACGTTAAAATTAGTGCACTTTCTCTTTTGCCCCCCGAGCCCCCACACATATTTTGACCGTTTCTGTTTTATCTAATTGTTTGGACAGGCTGCATAATGCTGGGGTGCAAATATCGCCCAAGTAACCATAACATACTGTTGCCAGGCGGGAGTTGATACCAAATTCGAGTCGTGTGGCTTTGTATATTGTATAATCATTACGAATTTCTCAAATCAAATGCACCTTTTATCTTTACTGCTCAAGTGTAGAGGTGAAAATTGGTGGGTTGTAACGGGTGGTTTCCAATGCGGGTCAAAAGTAGAGTGGTTCGACTTTAATAGAATGACTTAAAGAGGTAAAAAAATGTTTTAAGTAACCCTTTGAGCGACTTTCACCCCCATTTGATACATTTGACCCGTTTCAGCTTTTACCAAGGTATAAATATGTCCGTTCGACTCGTTATGGATAAAATTTAGCCCAAATAAAATCGTAAACTGGTTGTAACCGTCAACCACTGATCAGGTGTGTTTGTTCTTGCTTTTGGGTTGGTGGAATGGTAGTTGAATTTTGAAAGCAAAGAGTTCCTTACCCAACCACCCCACTCACTATTCATGTCATGATGCATGTTTCATTTTTATATGTCACTGTTGTTTTAACAAATGCTATAATCGTTTATAATAACTTAATAAGGCATAATGCACATAGCACATTCAATATTTTATGACATCAATCAAGTCAAAACTCAAAAGTCCTTGTCAATGATTTTAGTTTATTATTGTCATCATAATATATGCTCTTGTTTGTTATTTATCAGGTATATTATTTAGGTTGTTTTTTTATTATGATTTTCTATACAATCGCATTCGTCATGTAATTATATGATTACAGAGAATAAAAATTGTTAATATGTGTAAACAATAGATATGTTTAAGCTCGTGAGTTTAGTCATGCCTCGGTCATATGTGAAGCATGAAGCATGGGCTTAAACTTGAGCTTGTTTAAGCTCGACTCGTTTCCTTTTTAGATTTGTCTGATCCACAGAAATGATAGCGACTTAATCTCATTCAGAAGGTTCTCCACCTTCACCGGGTGATGGTTAAAAACCAAATTATTGTGTGCCCGCCATATACTCCAATACACATAAGGACAATAGCTTGAATCGTCTTCCTAACCCACGACTGCTTGGTACTATGCAAATGAACCTTGAGTTGATCCTGAACTGAAAACGCATAAATAGGATGGATTTTGCACCACCTAGATATGTCGACCCACGCTAGAGAAGCCACGTAACAAGCTCGGAACAAGTGATCTGAAGACTCCAAAGTAGCGTTTCATAGGTAGCAAACATTCGGACCAGTAAACAAACTCCTCTTAATAAGATTGTCGATAGTTGGTAGACGAGACTGAATAGCCCTCCACCCAACTCATCTTTTTCTTACCTTCGTTTTTCCCCATATGAGTTTCTTCTTTTGGCTATAAAACATCAATCACTTTTGCAGGAGCTTTATACAAAGAGAAGTAGTAACTAGGAAGGCTTTCAAGAACCGATTTGATCACAACTAGACTAGCCTATTATCGAAAATATCCAACACAACTTGCCAATTATTAATATGATTCATATTGGCACCCACCTATAAACCAAGATACACAAAAGGAATCGAGCCTGGTTTGCAATGCATGATACCCACCATTCTCATAACCTCAACTTTATCCACCCTTGTACAAATCACATTGGATTTATGCGTATTTATTTTTAAGACTGGAAAGCAGGTTGAAACACCAAAGAAACTGGACAATACTCATCACATATGCATATGCATATACATATGTCCACTCTCCAATAATGAGGGCATCATCGGCGTAAGGAGGTGAGAGATGGAAGGCGTACATTCGAAGACAAAAAAACATGGAAATCCCCGATGTGACACACCTTCATCATAATGATAATCGAAAAGGCCTTCATAGCCAAAATAAAGAGGGAAGAAGAAATAGAGTCGCCTTGACGAATACCCCTAAAACACTTAAATTCAAAAGTAGTGGCTCCATTAACGAGCACGGAGGACACCAAACCCACTACCCAATGTCGCCATTTATCCAGGAAATTCATAGTTGCCATCACCGAATCAAGGAAGTTCCGGTTAATGTGATCATATGCTTTTTTAAAATCAATTTTGAAAAGCATACTCCGTTCTTTTATCTTTCTCAACCAAGTAATAATCTCGTTAATAACCAATGGACCATCTAGAATAGATCTCCCGCTTAGAAATGTGGATTGAGTCTCCGAAACGACAAAGTCAATAAACCATTTGAGCATATTTGATTATTCAAGTTCAAATATTGCTAACAAAACTTTTAAAGTGAAGATAACCATGATATGTCATATGATACAACCCTCAGCAAATATATTGACTTGCTGGATTTCGTTTGACGTCTCATTTTTACCCTGAACTACCCTAATTAGTGGTGTCACTCCTTTTAAGTACCCAAAACCATTTTTCTTTTCCTTTTTTTTTCAAATTAAAAATAATTTTTATATCTAAAACACAAATGAAACTAAAACATTACATAGTTCAAATAAAAAAAAGATCAAAATACGAAAACATAAATAAAAAATGCATGGATATAAAATTAAACTACTTATCCAACGCGAGGTATGCTAGATCTAGAGTTCCAAGATGTTCCACAAGATCAAATCGAAGTTGGGAATGTGAATTTGCATCTTGCAACTCCGAAAGGACATTATCGTCAATAACTGGTTCCACCAGAGGATCCCCAATGTAGACCAGTGATATCGCATTTTCGTCGTCTTTTATGATCATGTTGTGAAATGAAATGCACACATACACCACATTCCTAATCTTTGCTACAGTCATAGCCTAGGTGAGTCGCCTAATTATACCTCACTTTGCCTCTGAAAACTGCTCCACATCTTTTCTTATCGACTCTTGTACCTACCTGAACTTCTTTTCCTTTGGATCAGTCGGATATGGAAACACTTTCACAAACGTTAACCAAGAAGGGTAGATCTCCTCGGTAAGATAGTATTCATGTTTGTATTCTTGTCCATTTCCATGGAATGGACCCTTAGGCACGGTTCCATTTCGTTCGCTGAGAAATATTGGAGATTGTTGTAGAACATTGATATCGTTGTTTGGGCGGTAGGACCGCATAACGCATGCCAAACCCACAAATCAATTGAAGACTTCTGGCATGATCGTTGGGTATTGGTGATCACCTCACATATATTGGTCTCGCAACTCAGTAGGATACATTCTCCAAACAATATGTGTACAGTTACTATTACCGATCATTCTCGAAACGTGATGGTTTTCTTCACGTGCTTGGCACAAAAGTGCAATATCGTGACTTGTTGGTCTACCTAAGAACTCTTGGTCGTATAACTTAATTATGACATTACCGAAATATTCTAGGCATTCACGCGAAGTCCTTTTGGCCATACATAAATACTCATCGTATACGTCAGGAGGATTACCAGTTGAAAGTTGTTTACCAGCTAATATGCTTTTTTGTAATGCCGTAAAACTCTTTTTCGTCCTTCTGTCTAGGCCCTCTTGAAACCATTCATATCTTGCTTCCATATCACCCACAATCTTTATAAACAATGATTTCGGCATACAAACCTTGCTCGAAACGTCACTTTGTCGTATTTTGGGTTGTCGACGAAATAATCTTATGTTAGAACTTGGTGAGCTCTTTCGTGATCACGTTGCTTATATCTTTTTTTAGAAATTGCCATGTCTTCAACTTCATCTTGGGCGACAATATCCATAATAAACTAAAGGCTACTACTGTAACGCCTCGCTTTTTAGAACTTCCCTTATTCAGAAAGCTCGCCTTGTATTCTATTTATGGAAACTCGTATTCTTTTGTAATCGTATTTCGTTGCCAATCAGTAAAAACCGACGCTTTAATCGTAATAAAAACTTGGTCATTCTACTTAAATTGTGCATTTATTATACGTACTGGTTTCACATTCAAACTACATACAAGGTTGATATACATCCATCTCCCGCACATACTCGTATTTGTTTTACTTACAATCAGTCGTTTAAATACGTGTTTTGATACTCTTTATACGTGCAAATACTTATACATGCATTCACGACACTCAAATTATGATTGCACACATGTTACATACTTGAAAATGTGCTAAAAATGGAAGTTGTGGCTTAAAATAATAAGAAAATCAAAGTTCAGGGGCCAAAATGCAATAAATCAAACTTGGTGCTGATAAGGTGGGGTTTCACGGGGCGTGATACCCTAAGCCTTGTCTATCGCGGCCCTTGAAAGCCCTTAATCCGCATAATGTTGTTTTTAGCTACGGGATTGGTCCATTTTCACTCATATCTCCCACCTAACTTCATTTAAAACACTCTCAACTCCTAACCCTAATCACCCACTATATATACACCTATTCTAACACCCATTTTTACTTTCCAAACTCCTTAAACACTCTCAAATCCTCTCAATTCATCCAAATTTCTAATGTTGGTAGATTATACCTTTGCTCAAAACAGTGAGTTTTGAGCACTTTTCTTCTACTTTTCTCCATGTTTTCTTGTAACAATCTACTTGGATGACCTTCAAGGATGTTATCCAAGATTCACCAAGGTGAAATCACGTGATACATCACTTATATAAGGCTCCAAAGTCATATTTATTTTCTGATTTATAAAAACTTATGCAAACTCATTTCTTTCATTGTTTATCTTGTGAATCTTGTGCCAAACTTGTCCTCAATCAAACTCATGGTTGTAGTACTTGATTATGGGTGATTCTTATGAGTTTAAGAGGTGCAAACACCTCTAAACTTTATGTTTTGTTCAATGGTCATGTACCTTTTGTTTCTTTGATAAAACTTGGCACAACTTAGTCTATAGTTGTGGGTTTGTGTTGAGGTTATTTCCATCAAGTTATGGGTTCAAAACTCTTTACTTTTCAGTTTATACATATCATAATCCAAGTGTTGAAAACAAGCATGATTCATCATCTTCTATATGTTGAACTCGTGACTTGTAAAAGTGTGAACCGTGGGAGTTTTGGCTTTCCAATCTAGTTCCACCACCTCACTTGTGAACCTTGTGTATGAACACTCAAGTGGCTTCCTAGTATCAAAGTAACATAACCCCGCCTAACCTCCGACACTTAACTAACGCTTTCCATGTTGTGGTGGTTCACCTGGGTTAGGATTTACTTGGCCACTTGAGCGTGTATTAGTTAGTTCTTATTTCTTGTTATTCATGACCCTCCGAATCATCCTTGTGATGATTTGTGTAGTGGTGAATCATATAACGAGGATAATCCTCCATGCTTGACTTACATGATAGTATATGACAATCTATGATGGACTTAGTTTTAGGATTATTATATAACTATAAACTATATGTACATATATGAACATAGCCAAATTTGTGATGATAATCAATTTATGGTTATTCGTCATGAACTTATGCTACTTTATCTACGAATCTAAGTCTCTCGTTGATGATTCTAATGGGCAAACTAGGACCCATGAAATCACATACAACTTAGTGTCAAAAAACGAGTACTCAGACTAGATATACTTTTATGCATAACATACTTTTGTATTCAAAATTCTAAATCCCGAATCTAATCACTTCATAAACATCGTATAACCCTACCTTCGATTCCTTAAATCACGAACAACTCGTCACTCATGGATAATTGGAAAGCTTTTGCAATATTGTGAGTATACTCGAACACCCTTTTTCATTTTACACTTTTGGGTGCAATATGTTTACTTATTCAACTTACACAAACACGTATACTTTTATGCAATCACACAAACAATCCAATACATCCATACTAATATGTTATACTTTATTCGTGCTTATGGGTGATTATGTGATAAACTTGTCATTAACTTCGTACGAGCCTCCCCTTAACATGTATAGCGCTATAGGAGTAAAGCACCGCCCGTGAACGTGAGGTCATGTTAAGTTATTCATTCATTTATACTTGCGGTAATCAGAGGGTTGACTTGTTATTCGCATGCCAGTTTTACGTTAATCTTGATAACTAGGTGTGCCATGTGGATTTGTTTCAATCATTTTTATACGTATGCTATGTATCAAACTTGTATACTCGTCAATACTTTGTATTGAACTATGCTTTTTAAACATGTTGCAGGTTGTTGATGTTGATGCATATAGAATCTAGTAGGATATTCTTAGATACACACTTAGACTATTAATGATGTCATTGTATTTTAAATTTGTTGTATTTCGTTCATAAAATGTTGTATTTTGATTTTTTTCATGTATTGTATTAGACAAATACTATCATTGAAATGAAACTTGTTTATTTAATACTTGTCACAATTAGTGTTATGAAGTCTCGAGTAATCTCATTCGTCTCACTCTGATGTTTCCGTCATCGGTTAGGGTGTGACAACTACCGGTGGGGAATAAATCATCGGGATCGTCGAGTGGAATGTATAATTTTCCATCACCATCAATCTTGTAGTATAAATGTATAATTGAGTAGAGAAGTTTATAGAGAGAAGAAATGGTTGTAGAATTAGTGTGTTGAAAATAAAATGTGAGATATGTATTTAAAGAGGGTATTTTTTTTTATCTTTCTGCCCAACGATCAAAATTGACCAAATTTAACGGCCACATTTGTGATCTTTTATCGGTGAGTAATACCTGAGACCACAACCTGCATGGCCTACCCGAGTGGGTGGCAGTGGTATTCCCTGTGTTTACCATATACCTTAAGGGTACCCAAGTGGTGCCCCGCCTATCCTAAAGGCTCAAAACGAGTAAAGAGATTATCGATCAACTTGTGCTTTAGCTCGGACCAGATCTCAAGTCGTCTAATTGCTACATAGGGTATAACCATGGGCGACCCTGAGGGTGGGCGGGGAGGACCACCGGCCAGGGCCCGATATATCGAGGGGCACATTATTTTATGATAAAAAACCCGATATGTATATGTATAATATTATTTTTAATAGGGTATACCCATACAAACACCAAGATAGGCCCACTTACAAAACTATTCTTATGGTTTAGATTAGTTATTAGCGTATTGACATTAGGTTTAGACCTTTAGTGAGCCCAATACCCAATTTCGTTAAGGCCTGAGGGCACGTTTTTCAAGCTCAAACAGGGTACACGAATTCTCAGGACCGGCCCTGGGTATAACTTATTAATGCATAAAATATGTATCATTCTCATTTAACCCATTATTTACTCTTTAATTCACTTCACATTTAAACTCATTTATGATTATTATAAATGGTTCTCATAATTCGTCAACTTTTTTTTACGTTTTTCTGAATGCTTATTAGGTAAACAGATTCACGGCCTTAAAAAGTATTATGAACATGGAGGCAAAGGTTATGGTTGACGGTAAACGGATTCACAGCCTTATAAAAGGGATTGTGGGGAACGGTTGCAGTATCAGATTCTGATTCTGGATTGATCATTGGGTTGGCGACAAGCCACTTATGTCGAGATGGCCTAGCTTGTTTGCCTTAGAAAAACAAAAAATGTGCTTGGTTAGTGATCGGTTGCCGGTTGAGGGGGGGGGGGGTATCGATGTTATTAACTGGACGTGGTCTAGTCCTCCTTCTTTGCCGAATTAAATCGTTGATTTCAATGGTTGTTCGGCCTAGGGATGGCAATGGGTCGGGTTTGGGACGGGTTTAGGTAATCCCAAACCCAAACCCGGTTAGAGAAGCTTGTCCCAAACCCGTCCCAAAACCCGTTGGGTTTCTAGCGGGTAAATACCCATCGGGTTTCGGGTATACCCGCGGGTTTCGGGTAAACCTGTTAATTTAAAAAGATTACTCGTTGGGTATACTCATCTCAAAACCCACTGGGTATTTATCCGGTAACTACTAACCGGTTACATTTTGTATTGTCATTATAAAAATATATATCAAATAACTACAATGTATACGGAATAGAATACCTATATGTGTTAAAAATGGATGTATCATATATATACATATTTAATAATATAAAAGAAAGTATATCGGGTATACAATCGGGTAAACGGGTACACTTTATCGGGTAATTGGGTCGGGTAAACGGGTATATCACTAAATCCCAAACCCGTCCCAAACCCACGAAAAAAATAAAAACTTTTCCCAAACCCAATTAACCGACCCCAAACCCGTCCCAAATGTGTCGGGTTTCGGATTTACCCAACGGGTTCGGGTTTGATTGCCATCCCTAGTTCGGCCGAGCTTGCTAGCCTTTTCACGTCCTCTGTTAAGGATACTTGGAAGTGGAAGCCGGAAGCTACTGGTTTGTTTTCCTCCAAATCGTATAAAAAGTTGGCTACATGAATGGGTAATGAGGAAGATGTGATACCGGCTTTCAAATGCGGGTGGGTTCCGGCTAAAGTAAACATTTTTATGTGGAGGGCGGCGTTGGATCGAATCCCAACGAGGCAGAATTTGGTTAGGAGAAACCTATATGTCGAGTCGGATACCTGTGCTTTGTGTGGAGATTCGGTTGAAGACTTGGATCATCTCTTCACGGCTTGCTCCGTCTCTCTTAGAGTGTGGAGTAGAGTCTGTTCTTGGGTGAAGCTTCCGCCTTTCTTTGCCATTTCGTTCAAGGAAATTCTTGACTTCCATAATAGCTTCGGTGGGGATAAAAAAACCAAGGAGATTATTCGTGGGCTTTTTGCCGTGGTGGTTTGGTGCATTTGGAAAGCGAGAAATGATCATATCTTCTCTACTGGTAGAGGTGATAGTAACGAGATCTTCGGGGAATTAAGGTCTCTCGGGTATTTTTGGTTGAAATTTAGATCGAAATATAGGGATATTGAGTGGAGTGAATGGTGTAAATTTCCTTTGTATATGTTGTAAGGGTTTTTGGTACGGTCCTGTGTTTTTTTGTCAAACCGACCGGTTTTAATGATTTTTCCTTTCAAAAAAAGATGAAGAAAAAACTTTCCTTTTGATGTTTTTTAAATTGTTTGAATTTATTTGACTGTGATATTTGAAATCAAAAAAGTTTCTTATTTTAATGTTTTTTTTTTTTTTTTTGTGCAATTGTTCGAATTTATTTGACTATGATTCTTGAAATCCCAAAAGTTGCCTATTCTTATGTTTTTTAGATATGTTTGAATTTATTTATTTGACTATGATTCTTGAAATCACAAAAATGTAAATATAATTTTTAAAAGATATACTATACTATAACATATAAAAACTAGATAGGAAATATTCCAAGTGTAACAAAAGGAGTTATTACTTTTTTTTAATTGTGTATAAAAGTGTAATTTAAAACAATAATGGGCTAACTGGTTTAGTTGGGTAAATGGGTTTGATTGTTTAATGGGCACCAAAACTATATCAAAAGTTAATGGGTCTAATAAACAAATTGGGTCTTTAAAATTTTTTAGGGGAAATGGACTGTATCACCCTAAACTATGCAAAATTGGCTGATACCACGCCCAACTTTCAAGTTGGCTCCCACCACCCCCAACTCGACAACTTGGTGTCACTGTCACCCCTTCGTTAAAAAATTACTAACTGAGTTTGTTTATTTTGCTGATGTGGCTTTTTATCTGATGTGGCAAGGTGACGTGGCATTTTTTAATTATAATTACTATAAATATATATATATATAACACAATACATACAGATTACCCCAACTTTCAAATCATCATCGTCTGATTACCCCAACTTTCAAAGTGATGGCGACGGCAAACAGATGTTCAAAGCGGCGACGGCAAGATCGCTCCGGCAAACAGATGTTCAAACCGGTCGGAATCCATGGCTCTGGCAAGACGGAGACGTCTCCATCTTCAAATCATCATCGTCTTCGCCAAACAGATGTTCAAACCGGTCGGAATCCAGGTCTGATTACCCCAACTTTCAAATCATCATCGTCTCCGGCAAACAGATGTTCAAACCGGTCGGAATCCAGGTCTGATTACCCCAACTTTCAAATCATCATCGTCTTCGCCAAACAGATGTTCAAATCATCATCGTCTTCGCTAATCTCTCTTCAAAACTCACATCTCGCACATCCTCTGCAATTTTGACCAAAGAACAGCAGTTTGATGACGCCTCAACGTCTCCATCTTCATCGTTTGATGATCAATCGGCTCACAGATCTGCCATCACTTGATATTTCGACGTTATTGGACCGAATGAACTTCTGAATTGAAGGAACTGAAGGTGAATTTGACGCGATTTGCAGGCGGAGTGGCGGAGGCGTTATCGAAGGTCAATCGGCTCATAGAAATATATCATTGAATTTGACCGAATGAACTTCTGAATTGAAGGAACTGAAGGTGAATTCGACGTTATCGAAGGTGGTGTTTGGGGTGTCGGAGGCGCCAGCGCCGGCTAGAGATTCCGTCGGGTTTAATGGAGCTGCGGTAGGATTATCGAAGCCTTACCCCGATTTGCAGGCGGAGTGGCGGTTCCATGACTTACGCAAAGTGCAGACGGCGGTGGTGGACGATGAGTTGAGTCTGGATTCGGTAGATGTGGGCGGCTGATGTGCAGTTAAGTAGATTGATTATTTTGTACACCTAAGCAGCATGCCAGGTCAAAACTAAGCATGCCAGGTCACAACTCTTTTTGCCACATAGGATAAATAACTAACCAGGTTAGTGGCTAAGTAACGACAGGGTGACATAGCAACCCAAGTGTCCAGTTGGGGGTGGTGGGAGCCAACTTGAAAGTTGGGCGTGGTATTGGCCAATTTTGCATAGTTTAGGGTGATACAGTCCATTTCCCCAATTTTTTATTAGCTAATAAAATCTTATCTTATCTTACTATTATAATAAAAGAAAGCTGTTTCGGACACGTGTCATCCAATCGGGGCCACCTTAGTTTTTTTTTTCCCGCTCAATGCCCATGTTATAAGATAAGGTCAACATGCGGTGCTCATCTAATCCTAAAAATCCGACCCAAATACTCCAATAGATGATACATACAAGTGAGACCAAACCCAATGCACTGTATTTGTATTTATGGTTGCATTTAGATGACATGAGATGAGAAGAATTAAATACTGCATTGTAGGCCAAATGCATTCGTACAAAGGCTTGTCACTACGTGCGTTGCATTTAGAATATAAGTGGGGCCTCTTTTACATAAAGCATTTAATAGTTTCATTTTACCAAATAACATGAAGCATCTAATATTTTCATTTTACCAAAGAGTAAATTGCTATTTTAGTCCCTGAGGTTTGATCAAAATTATTACTTTAGAGCAGGCGGGGTGGTCTGTTATGGCCATCCCATAACGAGTGATACCACCACGAACACCGCCGCCGCACCCACCATCACGCGTGAAAAACAAAACGCGTTGAAACTATAACGCGTGGAAATTCAAAAAAGAACCGTTGATTGTGACGTCGAAATGGACGGATTTGAACGGGAAAATTAGTAAGTTCAACGCTTGTTTCATTCAAAAGGTATGTTTTTTATTAAAGTTTAAATCTTTTTTCATTCAAAACTGTTTTTTTATTAAAAAAAACAGAAACAGTTTTTATTTAAAAAAAAAACATAAACAGTTAAAAAAAACAGTTTAAAAAAAACAGAAAACATTTTATAAAAAAAAGAAAACAGTTTCTACACGTGGCGGCATGGGAAGTTGCGAGAAATCACCCGAAGTGGGTCCCCGTTGAGTTGGTTGACATGCGTGGTCCTACGGCTCCAAAAAAACGAGGAGGTTTGAAAAGATCAAAGACATCCGATTTGGGGAACTACACGACTTCCGCGTCGGATAACTTGCCCCAAATGAACTTAATCGACGACCCCCTTGACGAACCCGATCAACCCGTTGACGACCCCGTTGAAGAAGATACACCTACAAGGCCACGCCGCAGGAGAGGTGGTGAATCGTCAAGCAAAGGGAAGGAAGCGGTGGCGGAGTCGATTTTCATAATCGAAGAGGAGAAAATGACGCGATACAAGAAAGTCGAAGAAAGAAAAGATATAATCATGTCCGCAAAAGTTGAACGCGAGCAGGCGTACAAGGAACACTTGAAAACGGTTGAAAGACAAAATGATTTAAAAATCTTGTGTGAAAAGCACAACCATCTCGACGAACCGTTTAAGTCAATTGTCATTCAACAAAAGCGCAAGATTTGCGCAAAGTGAGGTTGGGAGATGCCACCCGTTTAGTTTTTTTTTTTTCCAATGTTTAGTTGTTTTTTTTTTATTTTGCTATGTAATTTATTTTTTAAGTTTAATGAAATTTATAATTTTAGTATTTTATTGTTAATTTCTAATTTTAAAATGAAAATTAAAAAAATTTGGGAGTGATAAAATTCCATCACTAGTGATACCACCCCCACTACAATTCTATCACTAGTGATAAAATATTGGGTGATGACATGACATGATTTGATTGGATATTGGGAGTGATAGAAATCTATCACTAGTGACCACCCCTCCCCCCTTAGTTTAAATATTTTTTTCTTACCATTTTAGTTTAAATAGTTTTGTTTTCTGTCATTTTAGTTCCTGACTTTTATCATTTTTGTCATTTTCATCCAACCCACTAACTCAATTAAAAAAAAATTAGTTAGCTTAGGTGAATTTTGGTCAAACCACTTTTTTTTTTTTTTTGCAGGTGCAATGGTATGGGAATGGTGTTGTGCCGGTTTACAGTGAAGATGATGGCGGTGGTTGTTGGTTTTACGATGATGACGGTGGTGTTGGTTGATGACATGGGTGACGGAAAAGTGGTCGGTGGTGGTGGAAATGGTGGGTGGTGATGGTGGTGGGGTGGGTGGGTGGTGACGGTGCAGGCAGGTGGTGATGATGATGATAGAAGGTTTTAGAAGAAAGACCCATGTGAACTTGTGTTTATGCATTATTTAAGCCTATTGTGAACTTTTGGCAACTTTTGATTCACTAAACAGATTCCTAGATATGTAATCATTGAAACATTCGTAAACAGGTATTAACAGGTAATTATTGTGTATACCTTTTAAAAAATATTTCGTGTTCGTGTATGGACAATTGGACACGATACCTTATCGTGTCGTATTCGTGTATTGGATTTCGTGTATCGTGTACAAGGCCGGCTTGGAGGGGGTGCGGGATGGGCGACGACACAGGACCCAAATCTTTTTATTCTTGTATATAAGTTACGTTGTATAAGCTAGAATATATATATACTGAATCGAAAGATGACATAAAGAAGCTCTTGTCAGTGTGGTTATTGTCTTGCTTAAACAACAAGGAGACGCAAGTTCTAATCCGGGCTTCTCCAAATTCTCTAACTTAGCTTCATTTTTTAGTTTTTTTAGCTGCATATGACATTTAGTGTCTAATTTTGTCACCTATATTTTTTTCTTTAATTAATAAATTACTAACTACAGTTAGCTAATAATAACTATTTAAATTACTTTCACATAAATTTTAGTGATTAAATAATTGATGGGTTTATATACATGGAAATTTGCGAATAGGGTCTAAAATTTTTATTTTGCACATGGCTAATTTTTTTTTGTTATTTTCGGAGACGACCGGATCATGTATTATCGTGTACATGTATACACGATATGTCAGTCCTAGTCGAGACGAGCAACAATTTAATAAAATATTCACTTATTTGTTATTTTATTTATACAAATAAAATAAATAGAATGATCATGATTGAGGGAGAGTTGAAGAATATTAAAAAAGCAATTGACATTCACAGATGGTGGGTATTGACGTACACACAGTGTACAACTTTTTGAATTGTCGTTTTGCATAGATCAGATGTCGTTTATCTAGCGACGGTTCTTCCAATGTCGTCGCCGACCCACATTCTTGTCATATCCATCTTTTGCTTTCCAATTTCCTTTACTCTTTTATTTAATTTTCTTTTTAGTTTGTATGGTATTTTACACACACGGCTCGTATAAAGTTATAAATACAGGCCATGTAATTGATTATTGCACAAAAAAAAGTCAGAGAATGATTTTTTGTTTCCATGTATAACATTATACAGGCTGTATAACATTTAGTTATATGGGTCGTATAATATTGACCCATATAATGTTATACAACCCAAACCTCATATAATGTTATACAACCCGTATGATGTTATACGACCTAATATTTTCTCAATCTATACGAGTCATATACAGGGTGTGAAATCAATATTTAGGGTGTGACTTTATTAGGACCCTATTTTATTCATCAAAAATTAATATTATTCGGATTTTGAAATTTTGAAGTTGTATTTGAATTTGATTCAAAATTCAAATTACGAAATTTGAACCGAATTTAAATTCTCATCAAAGTAATATTATTTGGATTTTGAAGTTGAATTCAAATTCGATTCAAAATTCAACTACGAAATTTAAACCGAATTTGAATTCTCAAAAAAATGAAGCTAGATTTGAATTCAATTCTAAATCGATTACTAAGTTGGAACCGAATTCACATCTAACTTAAAAATTCTAATGATGGGTGAATTTGATCCATGATTCTATAAATAACAAAATTAACTCAAAATCGAACAACAACAAACTAAATAAACTCGAAATCAAATACATAAACTCTTAATCGATTTACTATTCTTCAATGATAAATGTAGTAGAGTTGAAAAATGTGGAAGCGACTCAATTGATAGACATTTAATTCAATGATAAATGTCTAGTAGGGTTAAGAAATGTGGAAGCGACTCACATGTTAGACATTTAAATATTTAATTAATGATTTTAGGGTAATTGGGTTGACAATTGGATTGGAAATTAAATGGTAGGAGACCCAAATGTTAGAAGACCCTTTTATGGTTTTGTGTGTATATAATTAAGTGTTGTGTTATGCGTTGTGTGTATAAATATATATAATAAAATTAAATACATAATTTGAGTTCGAATTTTGATTTAGCTAAAATCACAAATTCATATTCAATTCGAAATTCGAAATTCGATTAGTAAATTCGAATATTTAACAAAAACAAATTCTATTATATTCTATTCTAATTAAGTTTCGAGATTCCCGATACCATATTATAAGTATAACACTTATTAAAATTATATTATTTTTAGATGGTACTTTGATATTTCATAAGGTGTTTTATGGTCGATTTGGAACTAGTTAACCACTTTTAATAATTTAACTCAAGGAATAACTAGTTAACCACTTTTAGTATTTAATGAATTTATGATTATCTTAATGTTGACCGTCCCTTGATATATTTAATAAGTTTGCATTTATCTATATTTTTTTACCCATTGACAATATAAAAAATGTATTATCTCCAAAGACATCAAAGATATATATTTTGCGTCTATAGTAATTTATATGTTTTATGTGTATTTATTATTTTTATTATATATATATATATATATATATTTTTTGAGTTTACATTACTATTATATTGATTGATAATAATGCACTTTACATCAATATCGCAGGTTTTGTCCTTTGTCTTTATATCACTTTTCAGGCGGTATCATTTTTAATGAACGTTGACAGGCGGTGTTCTTTACTAGGTATTTTGTTGCAAGTTTAGTCCTTTACCTAGGTATTTTGTTGCAAGTTTAGTCCTTTACACCCAACAATTAACATGGTTTTTTAACTGGGTTGGGTGTAAAGGACTAAACTTACAACAAAATACCTAGTAAAGGACACCGCCTGTCAACATTCGTGGACAAAACTTGTAATTTTTTCCTTATATATAATAAATCAATATTGACTTTTTCAAGAACCCGTGAAGTATTCCTTGTAAATATATTTCGCATTTTCGGTGCTAACTTCCCAAATGTTCAAAAGGCGAATTTCCTGTCAATTCTGGAAGTAAAAGTTGAAAGGGTCATATATTATTATATTTAAAGCGATTTTTCAGTGTTTTATCGTTATAATAATAATAATAATAATAATAATAATAATAATAATAAATAGTCATAGGCCCTGCTTTGCGGTGAGGGGTGTAAATCCGTGCTACCAGTGTTACAGGTGGGGGCGTGGAAAAAAACGTAAAATAAAAACACAAATTGCTAACACAAAACGACTCACGTGACGTAAAATGTAGACGAAGCTGAATTTATACCAACACGTATTAGAAAGTCGAGAGGGTAAAAAAACGTGAGAGACCAAAAGTAACCACCAAACACCATGCTAAAGTAGCAACCGAACGACGACCAAAATCACGAAAAAAGTGTAAAACAAAACTAACAAAATAATGAATTCACATAATTTTTGTAGCAAAATTATAAAAAAAACTAAATTTTATTACAAAAATTAAATCCTTCAAGTCTACTATGCAAAAGAAAAAAAAAACAAAAAAACCACTATTCCTTATAATGTTATGAATTAATCTATCTACTATAATAAAAGAAACCAATTTTTGGACACGTGTCATTTATTGAAGGTATTCTCAAATCTATACTTATCTTATATTAATTAAATAAATAAATAATAAATTAATATTAAATTTTATCATACTTTAATAAAATATTATCCTCAAATCTAAATTGTTAGTTTAATATATTTTTAAAACAAATATCTCTCTTTCCTACTTATCTTATATTAAATATATAAATAATAAATTAATATTAAATGTTATCCTAATTTATTAAAAATATAACTTTTTTATTATTTGGTATACAAAATTATATTTATTCAACTCGTGTAAAACGCGGGGGTTTTAAAAATATATTTATGTAAAATTAGATTTATTCAACACGTGTAATACACGGGGTTTTTTAAGGATATAATTTTTTTTATTATTTGGTAGATTTTTCAACCCGACTATACACGGGTTTTGTAAAGATACGACGTTTTTAGTATTTAATATACAAAATTACATTTATTTAATATGTGTAATACACATGGTTTTTAAAGATAAAACTCTTTTTTAGATCTATTCAACACGTGTAATATACGGGGTTTTTAAGGATGTAATTTTTTATTATTTGGTAGATTTATTCAACCCGATTATACACGAATTTTTTTAAATATACGACGTTTTTAGTATTTATTATACAAAATTACATTTATTTAATATGTGTAATGCACATGGTTTTTAAAGATATAACTTGTTTTATTATTTGATATATAAATTTATATTTATTTAACCCGTACAATATACGAGTTTCATAAAGATATAAATTTTTATTATTTAATATATAAAATTATATTTATTCAACTCGTGTAATACACGAGATTCTAACCTAGTATATACTATATAATAGTATTATTATTGTTGTTCTTATTATTATTCACTATTTTTAAAAACAATAACTACAAAAAATTTAAAAAAAATCACTAATTTGTTAGAATAACTACAAAAAAATTTAAAAAATTACTAATTTGTTACTATTATTATTATTAAAACTTATTATCATCGTCTAATTATTATTATTTTATTATTATTTTTAGGTGAGATCACAATAGCTATTTAGGAGCCACCCGCCATTGCATTTTTCTCCCCTTTCTTCGCTTATTCTTCTTCCCACCACAAAATTCTCTATCTCCACCATCAAAATCCATTCTTTTTTTTTATTATTTTCAACTTATATTTCTTCTTCAGTATAATTTTTCTTCACATCTTTAGAATCTTTAAAAAAAAAAATCACACCTTTTTCCATCTGGGTTTCCTATAATTGTGCTTCTAGCTCCACTTTCTTGATTTTTCTGAGGTTTATTCATTAGGGTTTTGTTTAATTTGTTTAATTTCAAGAAATCTTGAAAAAAGATTCAATCTTTGTAATTCTTGATCCAATTCAAGTTCTTGTTTCTTGATTGTGTTGCAAGTTTTCTTGTGGGGTTTGATTGAATTTCAAGAAATCTTTATATGCATGCTGTAAAAGCTTCTATATTTGATTGTTAGGTTTAAAAAATAAAAATACCCTTTTGTTTTTTTATCAAATAAAGTATGGATTTGAAGAAATATAGAGAAGAAAGTGATGGTGAAAGTGGTAGCAAGAGATCAGAATCAAGAAGCCTTGGTTCATCCCCAAAGAATTCAAGTGGTCAACTAGGGTCAAAGTCAAAGGATTTGGGTAATATGAGTAATAAAGATTCATTTTTGAGGGCTGATAAGATTGATTTCAAGAGTTGGGATGTGCAATTGGATAAACATTTGAGTAGGGTTTGGTCAAGAGATAAAGATAAAGAAACAAATACTAAAAAAGAAGAGTGGGAAATTGATTTGGCAAAATTGGATATTAGGAATGTTATTGCCCATGGTACTTATGGTACTGTTTATAAAGGTGTTTATGATGGTCAAGATGTTGCAGGTAAATGTTTTTTTATGTTGGTTATTGTGATTATTTTGGGTTAATTGTTGTTTGGTATGTTAAAGTTTGAATCTTTATAGGTTTTGATTGAATTTATAGACTTGTAATAGTGAGATGATTATGTGGTATTGTTATTCGTTTCGTTCTACATGGTTCGGTAGGAATGGATCCTAAATTTATATAATTATATATGGTTTGCTTTCTATATTTAGTTATTGTCAAAGTTGTAACTATTTGGTTAAGGATCCCAAGTTTATAATCATTGTAAATAAGGAATTATTGGATCTTTTTTTGACAAGAATAAGTTGTTTTTTATCGAATTCGTCCTTGTTATCCACAAGTATATTTATTTAAAATTTGTGATTACATAACTATCATATGTATAGCGGTTAAAGCAACACTTGTATGTGTTTATGTGGTTCTTGCAATTCTATACTTGAAATTGGTTATGTATTGAACAACTCTCTATATTGTTTGTACACACCTAATTAGAGAACTGCTGGAACCGCACAAACACTTGTACCTATTGTTTAATTGTAGGCTATTTTGATGTATTCAAATGCAGTTAGAGGGATTTGTTTATGATCATGAGGGTGTTTGGATGTGCATTTACAGAGTGATTATTACGACTCCGAGATTCAAAAAAATCACTATCATTATTAACTAACACTAAAAAGTTCATAATTCCAACTTAAGCACATCCAAACACCCTGTATGTATGCATAATTTTCCCTTGACATGGAATATATACTGATCTAAAATTTTTTTAATAATTATTTCATGTTTCTTTCAACTTATGTGTTTTGAAAACTTACAGTGAAGGTATTGGATTGGGGAGAGGACGGTCTTGCCACTGCTGCCGAGACCGCAAATCTGCGTACGTCTTTTCGACAAGAGGTTGCTGTGTGGCATAAGCTTGATCATCCAAATGTCACCAAGGTCAGTGCTTCAAAATGGTATTATTTTGAATAGTTAAAATAACTTTAAATAGTTAAAATAACTTTACAATGATCAAAGGTTCGTAGCTATTTGTACTATAGGTGGCAAAATGGGCAACTTTTTACTCCATCTTTTTGTAACTTTATAAATACTTAACGTATTTCATAAGATTTATAAAGCTTTTATTATTAAAATAGTAATATATATTTTTGTAAAGCTATTTGGGAGGTTATAAGCATTTTAAAAACTGTGTAACTTTCGACTGGTTTGCATGTTTAGTCAAGTTTTTAAAAAAATCCGGTTTGACCCGTTAGAGATAAACTCAGATTGACCCATTTTCAGGAAAGTGGGTTGAAATTGCCACCTCTAGTTTTTACTTTTTACGGTTTTATAAGCATGTTGTCTTTACTCTTATATTCTCTTATGACATTGTAGTTTGTTGGAGCTTCAATGGGAACCTCGGATCTTAAGATCCCATCGAACAACACGTCAAATATGGGTCAAAACTCGCTACCGTCTAGGGCTTGTTGTGTTGTAGTAGAGTATCTTCCTGGTGGGACCCTCAAGAAATATTTGATCAGGAATAGTAGAAAGAAACTCTCTTTCAAGATTGTTGTTCAACTCGCTTTAGATCTCTCTAGAGGGTGAGCTCAATTCTAATTTTCTTTTCTTTAATTAAAAAAAAGTTTTTTTATACATCTTTTAACGATAAATCGTTTGTGGGGTTTCTTGATTTTTGCAGTTTAAGCTACCTTCACTCTAAGAAGATTGTGCACCGGGATGTTAAAACTGAAAATATGCTCTTAGATTTGAATAGAACCCTAAAGATTGCTGATTTTGGAGTTGCTCGTGTTGAAGCTCAAAACCCTCGAGACATGACCGGTGAAACGGGAACACTTGGTTACATGGCACCAGAGGTATGTATACCTCGGTTCACATTTTATGTTCGAGATTTGATTTGGATGCATGTTTTGCATCTAAGTAACTACAAGGGCAGGGGTGTGAATGAATCGAGCCGTACGGTACTTGAGTTTAGCTCGTTTTAGTTAAGAGAGCTTGAGCTCATCTGGGCTCGTTTCAAGCCTATTGTGTAAAAGTCGAGCCCAGCTTGCATTTTCAATACAAAGTCAAAGTTTGTTGTCAATATGACATAATTTTTTCAATAATAACATTTTTTTTTGCAAAAAAATGATTTTGAAGGTTTTATGCATTCAAAATATCACTTTGGGAGATATTCAACCCGTTTTCCTTTAAACCCGTCAAAGATATAACATAACCTGAAATGCGATGTCTATACTTTTGGAAAATTGTGAGAGAAGATATAAAAGACTTGAATCTTGTAGGTTCTTGATGGAAAGCCTTACAACCGGAAATGCGATGTCTATAGTTTTGGCATATGCCTATGGGAAGTGTATTGTTGTGACATGCCTTATGCTGATCTAAGTTTCGCTGAAGTATCTTCTGCGGTTGTTCGTCAGGTTTGTCATTTTTTTACTAATCCTGTCATTTATATTTATAATCTTAATATTGTTCAAATAGTATCACTCAGTTTAATATTAGAACATTGTCACTTTTTTGTCAGTTGAAAACATATTATAACTAATTAAGGCGTTATTTAACGAATAGATAAAACGATTAAAAAGGTTGTGTGCATTAAAAAAGACATTTGGAGACTTGATCCATTCAACCTTTTCCCCCTTTAGCAAAAGTAAAAAAAAAAAGAAATTTATTTGACCCGTTTGAGATAAAACGCAACTAAATATGTTACCTTGATACTATCTCCATGCTTTGTTACTACTTATCAATAATAGTTTTTATATTCTTTTTTTACAGAATTTACGGCCCGACATTCCTAAATGCTGCCCGAGTTCATTTGCAAACATTTTGAGAAAATGTTGGGATGCAAATCCCGACAAGAGACCCGAGATGGATGAGGTTGTGAGATTGTTAGAGGCGATAGATACAAGTAAAGGTGGCGGGATGATACCCGAAGACCAAGCCTCCGGTTGTTTTTGTTTCACCCCGAGACGTGGCCCGTGATCCGTTTTCCTCATGTTATGAATGTCACAAACATTTTGTTTTTTTTCCCAAATATTTTGCATAAGTTTACAACTTTGTAAACCATTGGTAGTCCCTTCCCAAAAATTTTTGTCAACTTTCATTTAAAGATTTGCTATGCAAATTTTATGCAGTGGCTACTCTTATGTTTTTTGTTTTGTTATATATATTTTATATAATAATGATTGATTATTACTCATTTTCAATTTTATTATACATTTGACATTGCATGAGTTCTCATAGGCAGCTCTAAAATTTTAGTGGAATTAATTCCAATTCCTTTCAAATATTCCAATTTCGTCGTAAATATTCCATGAACCAAACGACTGCTAAGGATTGATGAATAAAAAATGATCTATACGAACATAAATAAGAGCAGGGAAGGAAGTAAGCGTGACGAAGGGATCGGTTAACCCTCCAATGACCGATTCGTCATATTTTATATAACAAACTTCATTTTTTTTAAAGAAAAACATGAATTACATCTTCTAGTTGCAATTGGTAGGGAAGAGAATTTTATAATGAGCTATGACTAACAAATATTGATTCCTCACCCAATGAGAGAGTTTAAGAATCTATTTTAGGAATGGGAATGGAACATATGCTTGGTTTTGTGCCTTTTGTTTTCTTATATTCTATTACCATGAACCTAGGAGGTTCCATATGTATGTACTCTTGGTTTGTGGGGGTACTATAATAAATGCTCAATCCAAGGGACCAACCTTGTGTGGGCACAAGAGGAGAATTTTCTCATTTTAGGTGTGTTTGGTGACTTTTGCCATCAAATTTCACCATCATGGTTTGTTGAATATTCACTTTAGCATCACAAATGCATTTACTTTTTTTTTTATTTTTATCAACTTACACTTTTAACCTTTTGTAGTTTCTTATTTGACAACTATATTATGTATCATTTTGTTGATTAAAAAAATAATTAGATTATTTCATGTAAAATGTATTTGTAGGTATTAAAATTTGAATGTAAAAAAAGAATATGTTATAAAGTTGTTTGTTTGTGAAGCATCTAACTTATGAAGAGGAACTTTCAACAACTGCTAGTGATGTTCTAACCTCTTAGGGGCTGCTTGGCAACTTCTGAGCTGAACCATTAAGAATCAGTATAATGTTTAACCGTTCAGATGCAAATGTTTGACTAATTCTGATTAGAGATCTTAACCATCTAGACTCACTATAATGTTTAACCATTCAGAGACAAATGTCTGAACCATTTAGACATCTGCTCGCGAAACAAACAGTCTAAACCATTAAATACTGAACCAGTAAGATGTCTGAACCATTAAGAGCATCACTAAGACTCTAAGAGCTAAACAAGCAACTCCCTAGTCAACAAAACATCATATGACGGGTATGAGATATTACATAAGCTAAAATCGGTTGATGTTATCAATTTTTTTACAAAGAAGTTTCAAATAATAGCACATATGAACCACAACACGTCTCTAAATTATGTGTTCTTAAAGATTCGGAACCACTCTAAAGAAAAAAAAAATTCTATCAACACATCTCTAATTGAATGAGCGGCACACTAGTAAATCGTGGACTCATCAGTATGCCGAGCCGCTCAACGGGCACAACCTGCACCTAACAGGAAGTTTTTGTTGTGTGTTGAACCAATGTATAACAAAGGTGACTCTCAAACGACTTACATTAATATGAAGTGTAAATTACATGAAAATAAACATGTAAAAATACAATGGCTCACATGTAACTAGTTTATTAAATAATATAAAAACATGTGAAAATATAAACTACGAAATAGTTTAGCTTTGTAGGGGGGGGGGGGGGGGGGGGGTAGTTGCACGGACCTCCCATCCGCCGGAGTATTGCAACTCCGCAAGCTAGCTTAGCCCCATAGCTGCCTGGCGGTGATTACCCACGGTGAAGAGCCCCAACACCCCATAAGGGCATTGCCGGGAATCGAACCGGTGACCTCAAGTAGAGGCCTGGGTGAGGCTGGCCAACTGGGCTACCCCAGAAGGTTATTTTAGCTTTGTACTATATAACTAAACACGTGAAAATAACGCTAGAAGTATATTCTTGCATTATAATTTTTCTAGAAATGGAATATAATAAAAGAAAAATAGAAATATCATTTGGTGTTTTACTTTTAGTACCAAGGGCTTAAGAGAATAAAATACATTAGGAATCATAATATGCATCAATTTGTATAGTGGATTAGCTAGTGGGTTTATTCTTTTAAAATTTATGGATTCTGTATTTTATTTGATTCTTTATGTTTAGCATGCATCGTGTTTATCGTTTTCGGTTTAAAAAGGTGAAAAAAAAAAACCATATTTTGAGTTGTTGCTATGAATGGAAATGACAATAACTCATTTATTTATTTATAATGAAAACAAATATATAAGTTAAAAAAGCAAAGTGTATAACTAGGATGGTTTTTATTTATAATGAAAACAAATATACAAGTTAAAAAGGCAAAGTGTATAACTAGGATGGTTTATAAGAAACACTTGTTCATCTTTCAAGCAATGTTGTAAAACAAGGCCTTGAAGGCCGAGTACTCCCCGAATAATCGTTACAAGATCGGCTGCCGATATGACTTTCTTTAAACCCGCTTAATTACTTGGAATCGATTGAACGCCGTCAATCTCGACCAGAATTGGATCTAATAGGTCAACTCAGTACGAGTTTGACTTAAAAAAATAAAACATAATTCCTATATCTATCATAAATGAATACCAATTTTTGAACTACTTTATTATTTGAACATGTATTTTTTATTTATATTGATATTCACGTATTTTGTAATAAATATTAGTAAACTAAAGATATTTAACATACATATAAATTCCCGAAAACAAATTTCTTTATAATTTAACATGTCCGAGTACTCCACGACTGCTCTCCGCCTAGGCCAAGTACTCTCAACTCCCCAGTTGGGCCGACTAGGGAGCGCCTAACGATTTTTGCAACCATGCTTTCAAGTTTAAAATTACGTCGATTGTTGGGTACACTGCTCATGGGGAAGGTTCATTGGGGACCACTAAAAAATGGGGAACAACGGGGAACCAACTCAAACGATTCGTAGATGAGAATCATGTAAATCTCCGCCTAGGCCAATCGGAGTTCGTTTGAGTCGGTTCCCCACTGTTCCCCACTTTTTTAGTGTTTCTCAATGAACCTCACACTAGTGCTCATATTATAAAGATTTGTAGATGAGAATCATGTAAATTTCCTTTTGTATCCGTAGGTCAAACTTTTAGTCACCATACCATCTTCTAGTTCATAAAATAGTCAGATATACATGTATGCATATATAGTACATTCAAGATTATCTCTTGTCAACAGACTCTTTTAATGATAAACGAAAGTAAGTAGTAAAGATACAAATAATATATATCGTTTTTATTATCCAAAGACAAAATATATTTATGAATACAAATATCTTATACATACGAGTCTGTACTAAAGAATCCAATTTCTAGTTTGTTCTGTGGTCCATACATGTTTTTGTTTGTAGTTTGTTTATGGTGAAGTTACTTCATCCACCAGTTTAATTCCATCAAGCTAGTAAGTTTATCCTTTTTTTATCATAATAAAATGTCGAAAATCTCGTGCATGCTTCGCTGTGTTCCCAAGTTTCATGTAACGAATGAAAATAAAGGATTTGGAATTATGTAAAAAAATCGTGTTTCAGAGTTTTTTAAGGAAGGAAATGGAAAGAAAACTTATGTCTTTTTCGTTCATTTTAAATCCTTCCAAATGAAAGATTTGGAAGAAAAGGATTTTTATACATAAAATCCTTACTTTTCTTTTCATTTCCTTCGAACTCGGGAATACGGTAGTTAACTAAAATTTCTCTTTCTACTCATTTTATTTTCTCTCCTCAAATTATTTTCCTTTCTTTTCTTTTCTTTTCTTTTCTTTTCTTTCGGTTATTAAACACGGGAACATAGCAATGTTTTCATCCTCAACCCATTATTTTCCTTTGAATAATCGTTTGTTCGATATTATCAATTTGCATCAAAGGACGAAGAAAGGAAGATTAGTAAGAAGTTACGGGGCAAGTTGGATTATAGAAGGTAGTGGCTAGTGTGGTTGTATGGTTTGAAGTGGCGTTAGGGCGTGGGATGCCAACATGGAATGGTAAAAGGATACTAAATGAAGGATATCTCAAGATAGAAAGAAATTAGAGAGACCGAGTAAAGAGAAAGTATGTAACCCCTAGTGGGTGCGGGAGGGGGGGTAGGTTTATTTACTATTTTTAAATATGAATACCCGAACAATAAACAAAAAGAGAAATGGTAAAAAAGGAAGATGTAACACCCCAAAAATGAAAACACAATAAAGATAAGTGTGGATAAATAATAAACTTAATATGATTAAGGATTTATGGCAAAATGATAGTTAAATGTGGGTTAAAGATTAGAGTTGTAAATAGCAACTAAGTGTAGGAGGTAAAGTGCAAAAGTGATTAAACTTAAAATTATTAAAAACAAATTAAAACCCTAAACACAGTGGGTGTGTCTGGGATCGATCGAACAGGAAGGAGAAGGGTGAAAACCCTTGCTCTTGCTAATTCCCTCAATTGATCAAGAAATTCAAGCCAAATATGTTGCATGTCTCAAGATTTTCGAAAATCTAACCCTAGTTAGTGAAGTGGTAAGTTCAATTTTCTGAAATTATGCTTTGTAACAAGAAGGGTTCAACCCAATTCAATTTTTTTTTATCCAAAGTGGGAAATCCAAGTTAGAATTGCTTCCTAGAACAGGAATCGTGTTGATTTTAGGTTGTATGAAAGGATTATAGCAAAAACCCACTTGTTAAGAAGTTAGTAAGGGTTTGATGATTATGAGAAATCATAAAACTAGGAAGTTAGTGTATAAGCTTGTTGTGATACTTGAATAATGAATGAAATTGATGTAGAATGAAATAGCTAAGTGAATTTGAATGAATGAAATTGTTGTGTGATGATAAACTAGTAAGAATATGCTTTATAGACTTGTACCATGTACCTTAACTACAATGCCTACCAAGTGTTCGATAAAATGCCTGAAAGATGAATGTATATGTATTACGAAAAATGGTAGAATGAATTGATAGACTAAATGAAAGAATGAATGTTGTAATGTAGGCGTAAAGGAAGAAGGTACAAGCACCAAGAAGACGGAAGGTGCGCAAGATCGAGGTATGTTCCGTTGCATACAATACCTTACTTAAATTTTGCTAATAATTATGATGAACAATCCTAGTTATAATGAATATGGTGATTAGTAAATGAATAACAAACTCCTTGTGGGTTTGATTATGCTAACAAAGGTTATGATAAGTTATGCAAGTCGACCGGTTCGAATTGAACAAGTCGAGTAAGAATAAGGTACCATCCGTTTAGAACGGGTGGTCATGAATGCAATAATGAATGTATGCAGTTCAATCCGTGTAACGGATAGAACGAAGGATTTATGTTGAAAGTAATCAACCCGATGTTACCGGGTCGTAAGTGTACCATTGCATCTCATTATGAGAGTATATGACAATCCATTTAGTTGGGTAATCGAATGCGTAAGAAAAATGAAGGAACATAAACGAATGGAATTATATTGATGTTATTGTAAGCGAAACAAGTATTATGATTAACTTTTTAAAGTTTGTTGTGAATGTAGGTAAATCCTCATCTTAGACGACTTGGAGAATTGGAGCGAGCACGTGTTCTTGATATGTCATGCCAAACGCTTCCGCTAGTTTGCTTTAATGTTTTGTGTCAAACCTTTGTTTATTTTGCCTAACTTTGTTAGTAGTCATACTTTTCAAAACTTGTTGTTTTGGTTTAGTAGTATGTTGTCGAACAAACCGTAGTGTTGTATTTAGTTTGATTATAATCCTAACAGGGGTATGCTCGTCTTAAGAACGGGACATGCCCAAATTTTGTTAAAAGTTTTTTTTTTATGAATGTTGTAAATGTAAAGTCTTTAAATCAGTAAAGTGGTTATTATATAAATACGAATAAGCGGTCCTTACAAGTTGGTATCAGAGCCTAGGTTTGAGGGATTCGAGCTTTAACGCGATGCTTGAACTCAAACCGACGGCTCATTCGAAAGTGTGTTCGCTCCAAGATCGCCAATGAGGTAACGTTTAAGTTATAAACAAATTGCAAGTGTGTTTATTATGAGTATGATGAAAATAATAAAATAGATATGTGGGGAGGTTAAATGTGAAGTTCAGGAGCTGTAGAGCCTAAACAGAATGGAAAGAAGCGAACAATAATGCTTAAAAATCAATCTGCAGCGTTTCTGCTAAACGAAAGCCCGTCGCCGACGCCACACCCCCGTCCGACGCCCTAACTTCCTGTCGACGGGTAAACAAGTCTGACGCCCATTTTAAAAGCCCGTCGCCGACGGGCATCTTAGCCGTCGCCGACGGCTTACACAATATCAATCCGCTGATTTTTTTTTGTTTTTCACGTTTTGTGTTGCCGGGCTATCCAAAAACTTATTTCATGACTACGTAGAGTCCATATAAGGCTTAATAGGTATATGTAATCACAATTAGTGATTACAACAAGAATGAATTCATAAGAATCAAAAGTGATGAACCGAATGACATGAGATGGATTAAGTAAATGCTGATTAATGAACAATGATATACTGAAAGTTTGTGATTTGTATTAAATGAAAACATGACATTGTGTAGATGGCTGATGCAAGCAACGTTAATGATGATGATGATACTGCTCGTCAAGAAGCATTTTACAATAAAGTCACAGAAGTGGCAGAAGGGGTTATGCAAGCTAATCTTCCACGATTAGCTCAAGAAGTAGAAAGTCGGGTGTTGGGAGTTGTGGATGCCATGATGACTAGCAAGATTGAAGAACTGAAAGAACTGATAGAGGGATCTAAAAGCAAAAGCAAAGAACGACGGTGCACGTATAAAGACTTTATGGCGTGCAATCCCGCAACGTATGATGGTAAAATCGACCCGATCGCATGCCAAAGATGGATTTCAAATATAGAAGCAGTATTTATTCGAAGTCGTTGTGATAACGAAGATAAGGTGATGTTCGCTACTGGCCAACTCACTCTTCAGGCGAAGGATTGGTGGGATGCACACAGTAAAGAAATAGGGGAGGATAGACTCCAAGTGATGACTTGGCAAGAATTTAAGGAACCCTTTATGAGATACCATTGCCCTCAGTCGGCTATTGATAAGATCCAGGAGGATTTCTTGCGCCTCCGACAGAAAAACGAGTCGATAAATGAAATATCAAATACTTTCATGGATAAGATGAAGTTCTGTGGAGATTTTGTGAAGACTGAAAGGATGAAGATCAATCGCTTTTACAGGGTGTTAAAGGCGGAATTTAGGGAGTTCATTACTCCCTCGAAATGTGAGACCCTTGATGAGCTCATCAACCTGGCACGGGATAGAGAAATAGAAATTAAGAGGCAAGAAGAACGTGGGGAAAAAAGATCAAGTGAGAAAGGTGCAAGTTCGATGTAACACCCCAAAACCCGAATGTCTATATTCGTTACATGTTCTAATATGGTACATTGAGAAATAAATAACTAGGTTAATTATCCTAGTTAAAAGTATAGTAGAAACAAGTAAAGAATGAAAGTGTGCCAATTATGTTAAATGGTAAACATGAGGGGCTAGATGGTATAGGATGAAAGATGAGTTGTTAAAAGAAAATAATACACACACAAACACACTTTCGTGTGTGTGCAAGATCGACCAGGAGACTCCCATGGAGTCTCAAACCCTAAACATGAAAGATCATCCAATTGGAAGGCTAAATGATGCTTAAATTCATAACCAAACACGGATTAACGATCACCTTCACAAGGGGATCGTAAGGTATGTCTTAGATTCTAGATTGGTGATGATGCACGAAATGGGTTATGTTGTAAATCACGAATTTGTATGAAATTAAGCATGAGTATGTGTTAGATTCATCATTTGGAACATGGATTATGCATGAATTGGGGTAATTTGATGTTTAAGGGTGAAACCCATTTGTTATGGTGAAGAAGATGACATGAGTAAATCATCTATGTTTAAGTTCTTGCTTAATATTGATGTATTTTGAGTTGTATGATGTATTCTTGTTAGAAGGATTGAAAGAAATGTGATACTAGTATGTTTGATGTTATGCATGTATGAATCATGTTGATTAGGAGGAAGAAATTGATGAATTGTGTATGAGATTAGAATGATATGCATGAACTAGTTGTACACCATGCTTACAAGGCAGTACATATATCAAAAGTATGATGAGTTATGAAGAACTTAAGATTAAATCACTTGTAAGTGATTAACAAGTAGTTATGAAGTGGGTTTTTGATGATGTAATGTAATTTGATGATTCACTTATGTTAATAATGTTTGAAATCATACATGTGTGTGAATGTTTAAAGAAATGGGATAAGAAATGATGAATTGTTGTAGATGAAGTGAATGAAATGTGATGATAACATGTTTGATGTTTAATTTAAATACCCCATGTTGGATTGTAGAAGCATTTGATGAACTATGTATGAATCTAGAAGATTGTGTATGAATTAGTTGTACGTTATGCTTAAAAGGTAGTACGTATATCAAGTGAATGATAAAATGTATATAGTGTCGTCCGTATAGTCAATTATGATGTTACGGGAATATGTTGATAAGTCGATAGATATGTATGGTTAATAGTTGACTTTTGAAAGTCAACTAAGTATAAGCAACATGAGTTGACTCGTGATGGTAAATATAGGTTAATGAGAAGTCGTATGGTACATGTAATGTCAATCCGTGTTAAATGTAATGACATGATGAGTTACATGCGTTAAACGTATGCGAACATGATTATATGAGTTATGTTTGTTAGAAATGATTGATGAAAGTTAAGTGTGAAATATGGGATTGATACGATTGTTATCATGTACAAATGAGTATGCTAATGATAGCGTGATTTCTATGACATGAAAGTATAGGAATCATGTGGAGACGGACTCAAGCGCGAAAGGCTAACGGGTCAAGAAGAGGCGTGGAAACGGATGTGGACACGGATTCATGAGGTAAGTGATTCCGTAATCACTTCTTAGTTGTTTATGTAAAGTTATATGTATTTTAACTAAATGTGTTAATTGAGGTCAAATAGGAATGAGTTGAATGAAATCGATGAAGTATTAAACGGATCTTAGCTTTGATCCGAGTAAGGTATATGCGTTAGAATTGAAGTTAAGTGGTAGGATTGGTTAAATATGCAATGAGGTCCTTGGTTGTAAAGGATTGAGCAATGTTGACAAAAACGCCCTTGATAGGTATATCGGGCGAACGACCTTAAATGCCCATTTGGAAATAAGCTAATCGATTAGAATAATGTTATAGTCATGTGTGAAAGCGAAGAGTATGGTTTTGTATGTCATAGACCATTTAATGCGCAAATACCCATAACGGGTCAAATAATTAGAGAATGACAATAAGCCGAATGCATGCAAGTTAAGAATTTCCTTAATCCGTATGTGGGATTTTAAGTTTATATGATAGAATGTGAATTTACAAGCATGTAGGAAGAAACGGGAGGTTAAACGGGTAAACGGTTAGAAAGTTACGCGCGTTTTAGTGCGTTCGGACGTCGAAACGGAGCTGCAGAAAAATGCACTTTAGAGAGCCCGTCGCCGACGGGCAAGGAGGCCGTCGCCGACGGGCAAGGGAAAACCACTTTTTTTGCTGACGGGTTAACACACTGCCGACGGGTTAAATGGCCCGACGGGCATATCTACAACCCGTCGCCGACGGCTTGGAGCCCGTCGGCAACGGGCACTTGTTTGTAAGCTTTTATTTTTCGCGTCTGGTGTTTCCGGTTGACCCGTAACGTGTTCTGGTGCTCCGGTTTTCGACCCGGTAGCATGTAAAGCTCCCGAAAGGCTCCTTAACCTTGTATGAGATGATATCTATGTATGTTTATATGTAGGCATTAGTGTATGCATGAAATCAAGTAATATGTATGAGTATGAGCTCTAGGTAATTAAGTATGAAGGTATACGCGTGTGTAGGTATGAATATATACATATATATGTGAATGGAATTATGCAAGTTTGTATATGAGTAGGAAGTAATGTATGTAAGTATGTATTGATGTAATGATGTATATGCGAAGATGCGTATGTGTATATGTACGTATGTAGAAATGTAGTAACATATATGTATATGTAGATGGGTATTTGGTATATACTAAGCTACATATGAGTGTGTGCATACATGTAGATATATAAGAAAGGTATGTACACACGTAAATGTGTATGTATGCATGTATAAGGGTATGTATGAATGTATATATGTGAGTAAAGATGTAGGAAAGGTTTGTATGTATGTAGATGTGTACGTATGTATGTGGAAAGATGTGTACGATTGTATGTATGCATGTAATGATGTAGGATGGGTTTGTATGTATATAGATGAGTATGTATGTATGTAAGTACGTATATATGCATGGAATAGACACGTTGAGTGTTAATGTTATTAATGGTATACCTCGAGAATGAAAAGTAATGCAGGTACATTATTGAAGCCTCACCAGGAAATGGATATGCAGATGAAATGCTTAAAGCTTAAAAGATGACGAAGTGTGAAGTGTACGCGAATGAACTTTGTTTCTTAAATGTGTACTAATGTTATGAATGTATGTGGTGAATGCAGGTTGTATGGATGATGAGCGATTATCACAAGGATTAGAGATCGAAGACCGAGTCACTAGAGAGATTGTACGGGGACGTTGAATGTAAAATGTAGAAAACATAAGCTATGTCTTTAATTAGTAAATAAGAGGATGACAGATTTATAATAAGAGTTATGATAAAGTTAAAGTTTAAATAAGTTGAGGTATTTATAAAGAAAGAAATTTTATGGTTAGTGTTTCCGCTGCGACTTTTGTCATGTATGATTTAGGGTGTAACAAGTTGGTATCAGAGCCCTGGTTTGAGAGAATCAAGTGTAAGAAGGTAAGTGCTTGAACTCAAACCTGTGTGCTCTTGTGTTAAGAAACCCGTACAATCCAAGACTCGGTCAAGATCCAAAGGTAAAAGAGAATGTAAGTATGTACTTATGTATACGCATAAAGAAACTGACGGTTTTGTATATGCAAGGTAAGTATAAGCGTTTGAAGAGGATGATCCGCGAGTGCGGTCAACTACCGACACCAAGGCATGAAATAAGATAAAGTTAAGGTACGTAAATTTAATATGTCGGTATATGAAATGGTAAAGTGCATTAAGGGAAGAAAATGCTAAATGAAGGACCATGATGGTATAGTAAACATGTTTTAAAAAAATGATACACGTGCCGAAACCAAATTCTTCGGACATAAGGTGACAATTACACGAAGACACGAAACTAGTATGTGGATTGTGTACCTGGCCAGTACACGCGAAGCATATGACGTTCGTGGGACCGTGATAATTGATACAGGTATGTCCGTTAGGATTAAGTAGTAGGTGGACGTGAGGGTAAAGAGAAATGTAAGACTCTCAAGAATGAGAGTATGAAATGCTATGCTAGAATCCGCGAGACGGATTCGAAACATGATATGCTATGCTAGAATCCGCGAGACGGATTCGAAGTATGATATGCTATGCTAAGATCCGCGAGACGGATTCGAAGTATGATATGCTATGCTAAGATCCGCGAGACGGATTCGAAGTATGATATGCTATGCTAAGATCCGCGAGACGGATTCGAAGTATGATATGCTATGCTAGAATCCGCGGGACGGATTCGAAATATGATACGCTATGCTAGAATCCGCGAGACGGATTCGAAACATGATATGCTATGCTAGAATCCGCGAGACGGATTTGAGGTATGATATGCTATGCTAGAATCCGCGGGACGGATTCGAAATATGATACGTTATGCTAGAATCCGCGAGACGGATTCGAAACATGAAATGCTATGCTAGAATCCGCGAGACGGATTCGAATTATGATACGTTATGCTAGGATCCGCGAGACGGATTCGAAACATGAAAAAGGTTAAAGTATAAATGAAATGTTTGAAACTGTTAGATGGATTCAAAACATAGACGATACAAAAAACTACAAAATGTAGGACGATGTTAGCTACGGAGATAAGCAAGTAGGTATGACAATGACATGGTAGTTTTGTTGTGATAACAAAACAAGGGTTAAATGTTATGCAATGTGTCTATAGAACGGAATCATAGAGGATGAGATAAAAGTACTAAATCTGTTATAAACGGAACATATGAGTATAAGCATTATTATAAGTTTGAATAAGTATGTATATTAACCTGTTATTAACGGGTCAAAGGAAATGAGAATGTTATACGAAAGTATGCCATGGAAAGTATAGACTTGTTAAGAAGAGGAAGCCAATTGATTGAATAATTAGGAAATGTGATAGGATGATTACTTATGATTATGATGTGACCGTGATGTCAAACATGAATGTGTGTGTGTAAGAGGAAATGAGAAAGGTTTCGGGGACGAAACCTTATTTAAGGGGGGTAGACTTGTAACACCCCAAAACCCGAATGTCTATATTCGTTACATGTTCTAATATGGTACATTGAGAAATAAATAACTAGGTTAATTATCCTAGTTAAAAGTATAGTAGAAACAAGTAAAGAATGAAAGTGTGCCAATTATGTTAAATGGTAAACATGAGGGGCTAGATGGTATAGGATGAAAGATGAGTTGTTAAAAGAAAATAATACACACACAAACACACTTTCGTGTGTGTGCAAGATCGACCAGGAGACTCCCATGGAGTCTCAAACCCTAAACATGAAAGATCATCCAATTGGAAGGCTAAATGATGCTTAAATTCATAACCAAACACGGATTAACGATCACCTTCACAAGGGGATCGTAAGGTATGTCTTAGATTCTAGATTGGTGATGCTGCACGAAATGGGTTATGTTGTAAATCACGAATTTGTATGAAATTGAGCATGAGTATGTGTTAGATTCATCATTTGGAACATGGATTATGCATGAATTGGGGTAATTTGATGTTTAAGGGTGAAACCCATTTGTTATGGTGAAGAAGATGACATGAGTAAATCATCTATGTTTAAGTTCTTGCTTAATATTGATGTATTTTGAGTTGTATGATGTATTCTTGTTAGAAGGATTGAAAGAAATGTGATACTAGTATGTTTGATGTTATGCATGTATGAATCATGTTGATTAGGAGGAAGAAATTGATGAATTGTGTATGAGATTAGAATGATATGCATGAACTAGTTGTACACTATGCTTACAAGGTAGTACATATATCAAAAGTATGATGAGTTATGAAGAACTTAAGATTAAATCACTTGTAAGTGATTAACAAGTAGTTATGAAGTGGGTTTTTGATGATGTAATGTAATTTGATGATTCACTTATGTTAATAATGTTTGAAATCATACATGTGTGTGAATGTTTAAAGAAATGGGATAAGAAATGATGAATTGTTGTAGATGAAGTGAATGAAATGTGATGATAACATGTTTGATGTTTAATTTAAATACCCCATGTTGGATTGTAGAAGCATTTGATGAACTATGTATGAATCTAGAAGATTGTGTATGAATTAGTTGTACGTTATGCTTAAAAGGTAGTACGTATATCAAGTGAATGATAAAATGTATATAGTGTCGTCCGTATAGTCAATTATGATGTTACGGGAATATGTTGATAAGTCGATAGATATGTATGGTTAATAGTTGACTTTTGAAAGTCAACTAAGTATAAGCAACATGAGTTGACTCGTGATGGTAAATATAGGTTAATGAGAAGTCGTATGGTACATGTAATGTCAATCCGTGTTAAATGTAATGACATGATGAGTTACATGCGTTAAACGTATGCGAACATGATTATATGAGTTATGTTTGTTAGAAATGATTGATGAAAGTTAAGTGTGAAATATGGGATTGATACGATTGTTATCATGTACAAATGAGTATGCTAATGATAGCGTGATTTCTATGACATGAAAGTATAGGAATCATGTGGAGACGGACTCAAGCGCGAAAGGCTAACGGGTCAAGAAGAGGCGTGGAAACGGATGTGGACACGGATTCATGAGGTAAGTGATTCCGTAATCACTTCTTAGTTGTTTATGTAAAGTTATATGTATTTTAACTAAATGTGTTAATTGAGGTCAAATAGGAATGAGTTGAATGAAATCGATGAAGTATTAAACGGATCTTAGCTTTGATCCGAGTAAGGTATATGCGTTAGAATTGAAGTTAAGTGGTAGGATTGGTTAAATATGCAATGAGGTCCTTGGTTGTAAAGGATTGAGCAATGTTGACAAAAACGCCCTTGATAGGTATATCGGGCGAACGACCTTAAATGCCCATTTGGAAATAAGCTAATCGATTAGAATAATGTTATAGTCATGTGTGAAAGCGAAGAGTATGGTTTTGTATGTCATAGACCATTTAATGCGCAAATACCCATAACGGGTCAAATAATTAGAGAATGACAATAAGCCGAATGCATGCAAGTTAAGAATTTCCTTAATCCGTATGTGGGATTTTAAGTTTATATGATAGAATGTGAATTTACAAGCATGTAGGAAGAAACGGGAGGTTAAACGGGTAAACGGTTAGAAAGTTACGCGCGTTTTAGTGCGTTCGGACGTCGAAACGGAGCTGCAGAAAAATGCACTTTAGAGAGCCCGTCGCCGACGGGCAAGGAGGCCGTTGCCGACGGGCAAGGGAAAACCACTTTTTTTGCTGACGGGTTAACACACTGCCGACGGGTTAAATGGCCCGACGGGCATATCTACAACCCGTCTCCGACGGCTTGGAGCCCGTCGGCAACGGGCACTTGTTTGTAAGCTTTTATTTTTCGCGTCTGGTGTTTCCGGTTGACCCGTAACGTGTTCTGGTGCTCCGGTTTTCGACCCGGTAGCATGTAAAGCTCCCGAAAGGCTCCTTAACCTTGTATGAGATGATATCTATGTATGTTTATATGTAGGCATTAGTGTATGCATGAAATCAAGTAATATGTATGAGTATGAGCTCTAGGTAATTAAGTATGAAGGTATACGCGTGTGTAGGTATGAATATATACATATATATGTGAATGGAATTATGCAAGTTTGTATATGAGTAGGAAGTAATGTATGTAAGTATGTATTGATGTAATGATGTATATGCGAAGATGCGTATGTGTATATGTACGTATGTAGAAATGTAGTAACATATATGTATATGTAGATGGGTATTTGGTATATACTAAGCTACATATGAGTGTGTGCATACATGTAGATATATAAGAAAGGTATGTACACACGTAAATGTGTATGTATGCATGTATAAGGGTATGTATGAATGTATATATGTGAGTAAAGATGTAGGAAAGGTTTGTATGTATGTAGATGTGTACGTATGTATGTGGAAAGATGTGTACGATTGTATGTATGCATGTAATGATGTAGGATGGGTTTGTATGTATATAGATGAGTATGTATGTATGTATGTAAGTACGTATATATGCATGGAATAGACACGTTGAGTGTTAATGTTATTAATGGTATACCTCGAGAATGAAAAGTAATGCAGGTACATTATTGAAGCCTCACCAGGAAATGGATATGCAGATGAAATGCTTAAAGCTTAAAAGATGACGAAGTGTGAAGTGTACGCGAATGAACTTTGTTTCTTAAATGTGTACTAATGTTATGAATGTATGTGGTGAATGCAGGTTGTATGGATGATGAGCGATTATCACAAGGATTAGAGATCGAAGACCGAGTCACTAGAGAGATTGTACGGGGACGTTGAATGTAAAATGTAGAAAACATAAGCTATGTCTTTAATTAGTAAATAAGAGGATGACAGATTTATAATAAGAGTTATGATAAAGTTAAAGTTTAAATAAGTTGAGGTATTTATAAAGAAAGAAATTTTATGGTTAGTGTTTCCGCTGCGACTTTTGTCATGTATGATTTAGGGTGTAACATTCGAGTCCATCCAAAAAGGGAAAGTATCAAGAGCAAGGAAGGAAAGATAAGTCGAAGGGTGGTATCACTCCTTGTAAGACTTGTGGAAAGCTTCATACTGGAGAGTGTCTGTTAGGCAAGAAGGGGTGCTACAAATGTGGTAAGGAGGGACATTCGTCTTATCAATGTCCAAATAGCCCGAAGACTTGTTTCAACTGTTTCGAAAAGGGGCACTTTAAATCGGAATGCCCTAAACTTCAGCAAGAATCGAAAAAGGAAGATAAGAAGCAAGAGGGTTCTAGGGCTAAAGGAAGAATGTTCCAAATCACATCGGAGGAAGCTAAGGTTCATCCGAATGTAGTTTCAGGTATCTTTTATTAAACTCTATGCCGATTTATGTATTATTTGATACTGGGGCTACCATGTCGTTTATTTCGAATGAGATAGCAAATCATCCCTCGTTTAAGATTGAATTAATGTCAGTTCCTCTAGAAGTAGAAATAGCCGATAGTAAAAACTACTTGTTACGCGAGATTTGTAGAAATTGCAAATTCACTATAGAGGACGAAGAACTCGATATCGACCTTATACCCATGGTTTTGGGAGAATTTAAAATGATAGTGGGTATGGATTGGATGACCAGACACCATGCGGAGATTAATTGTGAAACCAAAACAATACTTATCCAATCTCCAAGTGGAAGGCGATTAATTATACAAGGCGAAAGAAAGGTGGAAGCGAAACTTTGTACCCTCGTTCAAGCCGCTAAGTATACACTTAACGGGGGTAGGGCATACCTAGCTTACGTGATAGATGCTCAACAAGGTTTTCCGAAGCTTGAAGACGTGGAGATCGTGAATGAATTTCCGGATGTATTTCCGGAGGAATTACCGGGACTTCCCCCCGAAAGAGAGATAGAGTTTCGCATCGAATTGAACCCAGGTGCGAAGCCGGTTGCGAAGGCTCCCTATAAACTGGCTCCCACCGAGATGCGGGAGTTAATGACACAATTACAAGATTTGCTAGATAAGGGCTTTATACGTCCGAGTGTGTCACCTTGGGGAGCGCCTGTCTTATTTGTTAAAAAGAAAGACGGGTCGATGCGCATGTGCATTGACTACAGAGAATTAAATAAGCTAACCGTCAAGAACCGCTACCCTTTACCTAGAATTGACGATCTTTTTGATCAATTGCAAGGGGCGAGTTGGTTCTCCAAGATAGATCTGCGTTCGGGGTACCATCAAGTTAGAGTACGGGAAGAAGATATTCCGAAAACCGCGTTCAGAACCCGTTATGGGCATTATGAATTTTTAGTCATGTCTTTCGGATTGACGAATGCGCCGGCTGCGTTTATGGATCTTATGAACCGGGTATGCCGGCTGCGTTTATGGATCTTGTTTAAAAATTGTGATTACATAAGTGTCATATGTATAGCGGTTAAAGCAACACTTGTATGTGTTTGTACACACCTAATTAGAGAACTGCTGGAACCGCACAAACACTTGTACCAATTGTTTAAGTGTAGGCTATTTTGATGTATTCAAATGCAGTTATTAGAGGGATTTGTTTATGATCATGAGGGTGTTTGGATGTGCATTTATGATGTGTGCAAAACGAACTATAAAATATTAACTAAATTAGACTCTCTAAACTAGACACGAAAAGCTTTAAATTTATAACTAAGACTCTTTAACCTAAACCACACAACCGGCAAGTGTACCGATCAATGTAGTATAACCTAGCAAGTCCGAGTATCGAACCCAAAGACTCTATGTATTACGTAAACTAGACTCTGACAAGACAATGACGGACGCGACTAACTTGTTTAATTGTTTTGGGGGGGGGGGGGGTTACTGAAAACTATGGAAATCTATATTAACTACTAAAATAATGAAATTAGAACTAAGTCACGAACGAAGAACGAAGTTTGTATTCAGATGAGATTAAAGACTACCTAGACTCGAATCCAGTTTAACTAGGAATGGACTTCTAATGGTATTAAAGTTGTATGGAGCCGGGATCGTAAGATACTAAACCTTAAGGTATTTCAATGCTAAGACTTCCCGACCCTTCTCAGGAAGAAACCTAGGAAATCCTACAAGGCTGTTATGATTACCGACTGTTAGACTTCCTCTCAGTCCTCTAACGATTCCAAAAGTGCCCTAATATGACTATCTACCTCTCAGCGCGATAATCTAAGGCAATTCTAGGTTCTGACTTGGTTTACTAGACACAAATGCAATTAGGGAAATAAGATCGACTTCTCTCAAAACCTATCTTAGATATAAATTGCACTGCGACCTAATAACTAACTCGAGCCTCTCAGCGACAAATTAAGCAGAACACTTGATTTTATTAAATTACTGATTATTACTTCTAAGGTTACTTACATGATTTTCACCCTAAAGGATCAAAGGTTTATTATGTGATATAGACACTCACCAAAACCTAAAACCCTAGCCTGATTCTATTCCGTGATAAAGACCGTCACCAAGATTCAAGCGAAGCAATAAACAGTAGTAAAACAATCGTCAAGTATGCATAAGCACCAAATCAGAAGTTCTAGAACATGTTACTTTCAGAAATCAATCCATAACGAACAATAATAACCATTAAAAATCCAAACTTGAATCAAACATTCATCTTGTCTAGGTAGTTATGAAAGTTTAGCCAAGCATCTTAAATTGTGAAATCAAATCAAAGTAATCGAATAAAGAATTCATCATGACAAGTATCAAACAAATAATCGACAAACAAAGGAGTGGAAAACCCGATTGATCTTCGATTCTTCACTCTCAACTCGTACCGATGATTCCCAGCCTTCAAGATCTCTGATTGCTCCAAAAGAATGCTCCAAACTTGCTCTCAAAGTCTCCCAATTCGTAACTTCCCGTTTCTAAATGATTTTCTTGGTTTATATAGTAAACCCTAGTCGACCACAAAATCAGACGCAACATTCATGCCAGTCGCGTAGCACTACTGGCCTTCATCTCGTGCTCGCGCTACGCTAGTGCTCAAAAAGTCAACAAAGTCAGTAACATCTCAGTCACGTAGCGCGACTGATAACTCCTTCACCTTAGCGCTACGCGAGTGCGCTTTTTTTAACAGAATGTTCACTTTTAAAATCAGCTTTAAGTCTCCAAAAACCTCTGAAATAATTCTAACTCTTTGTAGCTCATTCCACTGCGTACACTTTCAGCGTCAAACTCGTTTCCACTCAATTTCCAGCCAATTGTCGTATAAAGACCTGGAAAACCGAACTTTTATCAATAGTACGCAATTCTAAACTAAACTAAACCAGAAATAACGATAAAACGTACAAACTATACACGATATAAGTATGTATTTTGCAATACATCAAACATCCCCACACTTACACTTTTTTCGTCCCCGAAAAAGAATTGTGCAACGGAATCAGAGACAAATCATTACTTGGATCAAAAATTATTTATATCTTGTTAAAACCAAAACTTGCGTTAGCTGCGATTGCGAATATACTGATCCTCTTAAACCCGAATCTAATCCTAAGCCCTTATCATGTGAATTTAATTTAAGTGCGGTCAATCCACCTAAGGTCTCACACTAGAATTTACGGTCCATCTACTCCCACCTCAAGCTTATAGGACTAAAAGAACGATCACTGGATCAATTCCTAACCGTTTTATATCAAAACCAAGAGAGTAAACAATCATTTTTTTTCTTTTCCATTTTTTTTCTTTTGCTTTTTCTCTCTGTTTTTTTTTTCAATTTTTTTTTTCATTCGAATTCGTGAGACTAGACGATGCTTTCCCTAACCCAGCGGTATTCCGACTGTAGAGTCGCTATCCCCAATCACAGATTACATAGGTTTCGGTACTTTTATTCGGCAAATCGATTTCACACATCCCAGAGGTAAACCGGCTGTAGAGTCGCTATCCCCAACTCGGAATACGTAGGCCTGTGTTACTTTCATTTAGTTTCTAGCTCACTTTTATTCTATTTTTTTTTCACATGATCACAAACTCTAACGGTTTTAACTTATAACAGTGCCCCTTATACTATTATTGGCAGTTTTGATTTCCCATATTTCCTAGGCGAAAACCCACTAGCGGACCGACAATTTAAGGTATTTAAGATCAAAGGGACTTAAAACCAAACCCGGGCCTATCCACATATCCCTAACTAGACGCAAGCTCGATTTATTATATCCTCATATTATTATTATTCAAACCAAGCAACAAATCACCTTTTCTATCATTTTCCGTTTTAATTTGCAAACTTCTCATATCGAAAGACATTTTCTGATTTTTTAATTTTTTTGGATTTTTCAATTTTTTTAATTTTTTTTTTTTCCGTTTTTCATATTAAGACTCAAAAATTTACAAGTATCCCATCCCCACACTTAGAGATTGCATTGTCCCTAATGCAAGAACGAAAATACGACACAACACTACCTACGAAAAGAAACTGCGAACGAAATAAAAATACAACAACAACAAAAGGGAAACGACTTAGCTGGTTAGGACAAAAGTCAGTGCCAGCCGTACGAATCTTGAATCCCCCGAACGATCGTATAGCATTTCATTCGCGATCGTTGACTAGTCTGCTTGGGTTTATCAATATAGCAAGTCCGAAATCACCCGAATGGCAATTAAGTACGGGTGGTACAATCCAAACCTGCATAATCAAAACAAAACAAAACCCAACGCAGTACCGACTCTAAAAACGAAAAGACTCAAAAACTACTACTTAGACTCATGGTACAAAATAAAAGACTCAGAAATACAAACTCTACAAATTAATATCAACTTTTCACAAACTTACGGAGGATCATGGAAGCGCAACTCACCCTCCAACATCGCCCTCACTTTACGGGCTATAGCACTATCCTTCCTACCACTACCCAAATCACTCCCAACTTTTTCATATTCTCTCAACTCATCATCTGGTGGTTTGAATCTAAAAATATCATCTCTATACTTATCCCCACACTGAGCCTTGCTCAATGTCTCAAACCTAGACTCTAAACTCACCACCCTCTCTTCTAATTCTTCCAATTTCCTATCTGGTGGGTCCCCACACTTGAGTCCTAGCACCTTCTCTAGACTCGTATCACTCCCATCCTTCTCCTCATCTTTCTCTTCCTTCTCACACTCTCCCACTAACGAAACCGAATGCACTCTATCTCTAGGCCCTCTCGAATCCATAACATTAAACACTACCGCTTCCTCACCCGCTCTAAGTGTGATAGTGCCTAAAGAGACATCTATTAGGGCTTTAGCGGTGTTTAAGAATGGGCGTCCTAGAATTAACGGTACCTTCTCGTCGGCTTCCATGTCGAGTACGACAAAGTCTACCGGAAAAACAAACTTATCTACTTTAACTAACAAATTCTCAACTATACCCCTAGGGTACTTAACAGACCGATCGGCTAAAGATAGTGTCATCCGGGTAGGTGAAAGCTCGCCTAAGTCTAGCTTCTCATAAAGTGAAAAGGGCATCAAATTAATACTAGCTCCTAAGTCGGCTAACGCTCGAGTGTTGGTATTACTACCGAATAGACACGGAATAGTGAAAATACCCGGATCGGTAAGCTTTTCAGGAAGCTTATTTGAAACAACGGCCGAACACCCTCCATGCAATGGAACGTTCGACAACTCACCTAATTTCTCCTTATTCCTAAGAAGGTCCTTCAAGAATTTTGCATACTTAGGCATGGACTGGAGTGCCTCTATAAACGGAAGATTAATCTTCAATTGCTTGAAGATATCTAAAAATTGTCCGTATTCCTTTGAATATTTTTGATTCTTAAGACGTGAAGGAAACGGAGCATATGCATGATTCACATAAGGTGAAGGCCTAACAACTACGGGCTCTTTCTCAACTTGAGACTCACCTGGCTGTGCGGTACTTGCTGGGCTTAGCCTCTTTTGCACTTTGCCGGGAACCTCCATCTCTATCACTTCATCTATCACATCACCATCCTCATCAACCTCTCTTTCCTCTACAACTCTCGGGTCTCCTACGGTCTTACCACTACGAGTAGTAATGGCATTTACTTGGGCATTAGGGTTTTGTTGGGTGTTACCCGCAAATTTACCGGGTAATCTCTCCTCTAACTTCTTAGCAATATCACCTACAACCCTAGAAAGGTCTTGGACCGCAGCTTGGTGATTCTTAAGCATGAGGTCATGTTCACTAAGTTTCTTTTGGGTATTTTGATCTCTAACAACTAGCTGGCTCATCATAGTCTCCATTCTCTCCATGCTACCCCCTAAATCGAAACTCGAACCCTGACCTGTTTGACCTTGGCTACTCGACCCTCCATCCTTAACCTGCCCATTCGAACTTCCATTAAAAAGTGAACCTAGACCCCTATTTGGATTTTGAGCTATTTGCAAACTAGGAGGTCCACTTGATCGGAAATTGCTATTATTATTAAAATTATTATTAGAACGCCAACCCGAACCAAAGTTATTATTATTACCTCCGAAACTGCTAGGTTGACCTCTACCGAACCCTCCTCCTAAGTAATCACACTTCTCCTCACCAACTAGTAAAGGGCACGCACTCGTGTCATGACCACCTCGACACAACTCACACTTATCAATCTTAGCTCTAATCTCCTTAAGTTGCCTATCCATATTTTCCAAAACAGAGGCCAAACTAGGGTCCATAGTGACATGGTTCACCCCATGGGCGGGTGCACTAGTAGTGGTATTAGAATTACCACTTTGATACCTCTGATCGGATCTTGATTGGGATTGAGACTGAGCAAATGCCTCAAAACGCTCTAGACACTCAGGAACTGTAAGTATACCCATCATATGCCCCCCCACATTTGTATCAAACCTATCTCTAGTCTCTTGGGTAAGACCGTTGTAAAATTTCTCGCATAAAGCCCAATCAGAAAGACCATGTTGGGAGCAACGAGCACAAAGGGTTTGGAACCTTTCCCAAGCAAGGTAGTAAGGCTCGTCGGGCCCCATGCGGAAGGAATGGATTTCGTCTCTAAGCCGTGAAGCTTTAGCGGGCGGGAAATACTTATTCAAAAAGGCTTGACGAAGCCCCGCCCAAGTGGTAAAAGTACCGGTTGGCTGTGAGTCCAACCAAGTAGCCGCACGGCCGGCTAAAGAAAATGGGAAAAGCTGTAGGTAAGTGGCATCGTTGGGTGCACCGCTAAGGCTAAAGGTAGCTAGCATCCTAGAGAAACGGTTAATGTGGGCCGGGGCGTCCTCATCGTCTCGGCCATGGAATTGGATACTATTAGTTATGGCCTGCATGGCATAGGACGGGATTTGCCATGAATTCTCATTCACTATAGGTGGAACGGTGATGGGTGAAGCAAGGCCGGTGAAATTCTGAGTGGCCTGCTGATGAACGGTTTGCCTAGGGTTAGCCATATTTTCTAAAGTTTCTAGATTACTAGAGGTACTAGAAGTAGGGCTATTGGGTGGAGAAACCTTAGGTGAATGGTTTGGTGAAGGTGGTGGTGTAGGAGGTGGGGTGGGTAATGGGGTGGAATCGAAATGTGGGAAACGAAAAGAGGATGTAGAAGTAACCTGTGGGCCTTCGCCCAATCGGGATGATGATTGCTTGACTGGTGGTGGCGGTCCGTGCGAGCGCAGATGTGGCATCCACTGCTAGCAAAAACCTGAACACAAGAAAAGCAAACACTAGTTACCGAGACACAAGAAAAGACAAAGACTCAACAAAACAAATAAAACACGTAGCACGTATTTGTCAATTAGGTCTATCAAAGCTAATAAACGCAATTGCCAAGAGTCCCCGGCAACGGCGCCAAAAACTTGATGTGTGCAAAACGAACTATAAAATATTAACTAAATTAGACTCTCTAAACTAGACACGAAAAGCTTTAAATTTATAACTAAGACTCTTTAACCTAAACCACACAACCGGCAAGTGTACCGATCAATGTAGTATAACCTAGCAAGTCCGAGTATCGAACCCAAAGACTCTATGTATTACGTACACTAGACTCTGACAAGACAATGACGGACGCGACTAACTTGTTTAATTGTTTTGGGGGGGGGGGGGGGTTACTGAAAACTATGGAAATCTATATTAACTACTAAAATAATGAAATTAGAACTAAGTCACGAACGAAGAACGAAGTTTGTATTCAGATGAGATTAAAGACTACCTAGACTCGAATCCAGTTTAACTAGGAATGGACTTCTAATGGTATTAAAGTTGTATGGAGCCGGGATCGTAAGATACTAAACCTTAAGGTATTTCAATGCTAAGACTTCCCGACCCTTCTCAGGAAGAAACCTAGGAAATCCTACAAGGCTGTTATGATTACCGACTGTTAGACTTCCTCTCAGTCCTCTAACGATTCCAAAAGTGCCCTAATATGACTATCTACCTCTCAGCGCGATAATCTAAGGCAATTCTAGGTTCTGACTTGGTTTACTAGACACAAATGCAATTAGGGAAATAAGATCGACTTCTCTCAAAACCTATCTTAGATATAAATTGCACTGCGACCTAATAACTAACTCGAGCCTCTCAGCGACAAATTAAGCAGAACACTTGATTTTATTAAATTACTGATTATTACTTCTAAGGTTACTTACATGATTTTCACCCTAAAGGATCAAAGGTTTATTATGTGATATAGACACTCACCAAAACCTAAAACCCTAGCCTGATTCTATTCCGTGATAAAGACCGTCACCAAGATTCAAGCGAAGCAATAAACAGTAGTAAAACAATCGTCAAGTATGCATAAGCACCAAATCAGAAGTTCTAGAACATGTTACTTTCAGAAATCAATCCATAACGAACAATAATAACCATTAAAAATCCAAACTTGAATCAAACATTCATCTTGTCTAGGTAGTTATGAAAGTTTAGCCAAGCATCTTAAATTGTGAAATCAAATCAAAGTAATCGAATAAAGAATTCATCATGACAAGTATCAAACAAATAATCGACAAACAAAGGAGTGGAAAACCCGATTGATCTTCGATTCTTCACTCTCAACTCGTACCGATGATTCCCAGCCTTCAAGATCTCTGATTGCTCCAAAAGAATGCTCCAAACTTGCTCTCAAAGTCTCCCAATTCGTAACTTCCCGTTTCTAAATGATTTTCTTGGTTTATATAGTAAACCCTAGTCGACCACAAAATCAGACGCAACATTCATGCCAGTCGCGTAGCGCTACTGGCCTTCATCTCGTGCTCGCGCTACGCTAGTGCTCAAAAAGTCAACAAAGTCAGTAACATCTCAGTCGCGTAGCGCGACTGATAACTCCTTCACCTTAGCGCTACGCGAGTGCGCTTTTTTTAACAGAATGTTCACTTTTAAAATCAGCTTTAAGTCTCCAAAAACCTCTGAAATAATTCTAACTCTTTGTAGCTCATTCCACTGCGTACACTTTCAGCGTCAAACTCGTTTCCACTCAATTTCCAGCCAATTATCGTATAAAGACCTGGAAAACCGAACTTTTATCAATAGTACGCAATTCTAAACTAAACTAAACCAGAAATAACGATAAAACGTACAAACTATACACGATATAAGTATGTATTTTGCAATACATCAATTTACAAAGTGATTATTACGACTCCGAGATTCAAAAAATCACTATCTTTATTAACTAACACTAAAAAGTTTTCATAATTCCAACTTAAGCACATAAAAACACTTGTACCTATTGTTTAAGTGTAGGCTATTTTGATGTATTCAAATGCAGTTATTAGAGGGATTTGTTTATGATCATGAGGGTGTTTGGATGTGCATTTACAAAGTGATTATTACGACTCCGAGATTCAAAAAAATCACTATCATTATTAACTAACACTAAAAAGTTCATAATTCCAACTTAAGCACATCCAAACACCCTGTATGTATGCATAATTTTCCCCTGACATGGAATATATACTGATCTAAAACTTTTTCTAATAATTATTTCATGTTTCTTTCAACTTATGTGTTTTGAAAACTTACAGTGAAGGTATTGGATTGGGGAGAGGACGGTCTTGCCACTGCTGCCGAGACCGCAAATCTGCGTACGTCTTTTCGACAAGAGGTTGCTGTGTGGCATAAGCTTGATCATCCAAATGTCACCCATGTTAGATAAATCTGTGATCGTGTTCATAGATGATATTCTAGTCTACTCGCGAAGCAAGGCCGAACATGCAAGACACTTGCGTGAAGTACTTGAAGTTCTCCGTAAGGAGAAACTTTACGCGAAATTTTCAAAATGCGCCTTTTGGCTCAGAGAGGTGCAGTTTCTGGGTCATGTGATCAATTCGGAGGGTGTCTTAATAGATCCGTCAAAGATTGACGCCGTAATGAAATGGGTTTCTCCGATGAACCCGACTGAAATAAGAAGTTTTCTAGGCCTCGCGGGATATTACAGAAGGTTCATACAGGATTTTTCGAAGATAGCTTTACCCTTAACAAAACTGACAAGGAAGAAAGAGAAGTTTGTGTGGGGTAAAGAACAGGAGGAAGCCTTTCGAGTATTAAAAGAGAAATTATCATGTCCCCCGGTCTTGACATTACCGGACGGGACTGAAGACCTGGTGGTCTATTCAGACGCTTCACACCAGGGTTTGGGTTGCGTTTTGATGCAAAGGGGAAGGGTCATCGCATATGCTTCACGACAATTGAAACTGCATGAAGTAAACTACCCAACACACGATTTGGAATTGGCAGCGGTAGTGTTTGCCTTAAAGATTTGGAGGCATTATCTATATGGCGCGAGATGCGCAATTTACTCGGATCACAAAAGCCTTAAATATTTCTTTGAGCAGAAAGACTTAAATATGAGGCAACGGAGGTGGTTGGAACTTATCAAAGATTACGATTGTGATATCCTTTATCACCCGGGAAAAGCGAATGTGGTAGCCGACGCGTTAAGCCGAAAAGAGTATCCGTCTCCCATTCGAGTAAAATCCATAAAGATGATAGTTACGCCACGATTACTCGAGACGATACGTGATTCCCAAATAAAGTCGCTTGGAGCGGAAGACTTAAAGAAAGAAAGATTAAAAGGTGTAACCGATAAACTAGAAGAAAATTCGACCGGACTCAAGACGAGATTCGGCCGAATTTGGATACCACGATTCTGCGAAGTCAAAACCGCTCTACTCGACGAGGCTCATAAGTCACGATATTCGGTCCATCCCGGGGCTACAAAGATGTATCGGGACTTGAAGGTCAATTATTGGTGGCCGGGCATGAAGCGCGATATTGTTAAGTATGTCGCGAAATGCTTAACACGCTCCCAAGTCAAAGCAGAACATCAAAAGCCATACGGGGAATTACAACCTTTGGAAATTCCGGTATGGAAATGGGAGGAACTAACGATGGATTTGGTAACCAAACTTCCTAGAACGAAAAAGGGGCATGATACAATATGGGTAATCGTGGACCGACTCACGAAAAGTGCTCATTTTCTACCCATCAAAGAAGCTTACTCTTCCGAGAGAATGGCAGAAATTTATATGAACGAGATCATATCTCGACACGGGGTACCCGTGTTGTCACACCCCAACCAATGGCGGAATCATCGAGGCATGGCACTGAGCGAAACAGATTGTTCAGAAGTTTCCATAACAACTATCATCACCATTTAATTAAAGCATTACGTCCCATACCGTAACATAAATAGTCAAACAAGTTATTACAGACAACATCAAAACAAATACTCTATTCCGACAACTCAGATTTTAAATAAGTAGCGATTGTTTATCTGCTTCTAGAGACCCCTAATAAGTTATCTACAGACAACTATTTGTTGGGCTCTAAAGCGTTATTCTAGCTTCCATTTCCTACCACATATGCGTCCTAAGCACCTGTCACATACGTTAAAATAATGTCAATACATAAAATGTAAAGGTGAGCATACAAGTTTGATAATAGCATATAGAGTTCGAATTCGTTTACGCATAACCAGCACGTACACATAGTGAAATGAAGCACGTTAGTTATCGACATAGATCCATCGATACCAATGACTGCGGGTTGACTGCCCGAGGCAGTTCGCAATACACGATTACCACTGTAATCCATGCAAGTAAAAGATCCTTAACAACCCCCGTGTGAACGGGTGCTGAGTCCAAACTATAGTACTATCGTTGCTAAGGCAGGCAGACAGCATTCCATGTGTAAACATAACAAACAAGCATTCATAAGCCACGTATAACATGCATTAATGGTTAAGCGTTAAAATAGCTCGAGTAGTGTGATGGTTGTAGTTTGAATAGTTGTAACGTATGTAACACCCAAAAGTGCTAAAAGAAAAAAGGGTTCGAGTATACTCACAGCGATTGTGGATTGAAGGGAGCGCTTTACAGCGAGTACGGTTAGCCTGAATAGATTCAATAACGTAACGATAAGTGGCGCATAAAACAGTACAAGTGAGAGTGGGTAGGATGACCGATCGTGCGGATCAGTTATCCGTGAGTAGAAGTCATCCGTGCGCATGACCTATCCGTGCGGATGGTGATGCGTGCAGATGGTGATGCGTGCGGATGGTGATCCATCCGGATAAGTTATCCGTGCGTGCGACTGTCCGTGCGGGTGGTAACCCGTGCGGATTAGTTGTGCGTGCGGGTGACTTATCCGTACGGACAAGTTGTTTGTGTGAATAAATGTTCAAGTGGATTGTTTCTTCCTAGGATGTGTTTGTGTATGATGGCTTGTGCTTTGGAGTTTTCGTTGTAGCATTTAGAAAACACATAAGTGTTTCTACCTTTCAAGCCGGTCGCGCGGACGACAGTCCGTGCGTACGGTAGTCCGTGCGGACAGTGGTGGTCCGTGCGGACAGTAGTGGTCCGTGCGGGCAGTCTGTGCGCGCGGGCAGAGCCAATCCGTCCGGATAGCCTGTCCGTGCGTACGACTTGGCCGTGCGGATGAACGTTGTTTGAATTTTAGTTTAAGGCCTTAGTATCTCATGATCCGAAGAGTAATCCATTCAGAGGTCGTCCGTCCGGATTGCTCATTCGTCGATACTCAAACCTTGTTTGGAAAGTGGGTCCCAAGGGTAGTTCGTCCGGGTGACAACCCGTCCGTATGGCCTGTGCGTGCGGATGGTAATCCGTGCGCACAGCCTGTCCGTGCGGACAGTTTGTCCGTGCGGACAGCTAGTCCGTGTGGACAACTGGTCTGGTTGTTCCGTTCGTCTACACTTGGTTTCTGTTGTCGTTTATCGAGATGTTCTGATTTCGTGGCAACCACTGGGAGTTGTGTTCTCACCCGCGTGACTAGACCGGTCAGGAACCACCCTAACTCGGCCTGTCGGCGACTCAGAACAGTCATCCCGGTTATCCCCGAAATCAGTTGTCTGTGGGTAGGATTCCAGATCTAGAACTAGTGAATCACTATTAACGAGTAGAACACTAGAACCGATCTGATCGTACCGGTTTTAAGGGTAAAAGAAGGAGGGAACTTAGGTTTATTTCTTTCAACTCTTTTATCCTTAGAAAAGTTTAGATCTAGATGAAATTGTTGTGAAATCTTGTGGAAATCGTTTAGATCTGAGGTATTCTTGGTGGAATGAGGTCAAGCTTGAAGTCCTTATGAACTTCATGATGACGTCACCCGAGAATACCTCGAATCTGGATGATTTCGTGGTTAAAAGTGAAGATTTGAAAGATAGAAATGTGTAGAATCGTGTAGTGATCAAAGATGTACAAGAATTAGTGCAAGATCTTACCTGGATTGAGAGAAATCTGAGAAAAGGTGAAGAATGCGTGTGGTTCGGACGTCACTTGCCAAAAGTGGAAAAAGTGGAGAGTGACCCGTGTATTTATAGGATGCCAAAAAGGGAAAGGGTGAGCCGTGCGCATGGCACGCACCCGGGTAGGCTATCCGCGCGGACTGGTCATCCGTGCGGATTGGCAATCCGTGCGGATGCCGCCTGCTTTGGTGTGTTCGGTGCGATGTTGCTTCGGTTTCGATTTGCGAGCGATTTGATAGGGTTCCCTAGTCAAATTACTTTCAGTCCCAACTACTTCTTATAGGGTTCGACTCGGAATTCGGGTTCGGGTTCGTTTATGTTCGAGTTAGACTTCGAGTTCGATTGAGTTCGCTTGATTATCCCAACATAAAATAATATAAAATAAACATGCACAGGTAACACGTAAGGCACACACACACGTATAACCGACAAGTAAAATACATAGCTCGAGTTATGAGTTGATGTCGATTTGATTAGCATAGCTTGATTAACTTTATCGCATTGTTACTTCCTATCGTTCACAGTCGTAGGTCGATTGAAATACGGTTAGCATGACTCGATTATTGTAATGTACGACATTTACTCCACATAATCTAAATATAATAGAAACAATTCTACGAGTCAAGTCGCGCGAAATCGGTCGTTGACTTTGACCTTGACTTTGACTTTCACTCGTGAAAACACGGGGTGTTACACGTGTCAATCCTCTCGGACCGGGACACCAGATTTACCTCCCGCTACTGGCAAAAGTTTCACGAAAGTGTGGGCACGAGGTTACACATAAGCACCGCCTACCACCCTCAGACTGACGGCCAGTCAGAAAGAACCATTCAAACACTTGTCGATATGCTGAGAGCGTGTGCCTTAGACTTTGGGGGAAGTTGGGACGACCATTTACCACTAGTGGAATTCTCTTATAATAATAGCTACCATAGTGGCATTCAGATGGCGCCCTATGAATTATTATACGGGAGAAAGTGTAGAACCCCCGTATGTTGGGGTGAAGTTGGGCAAAGAGAGCTTGCGCCAAGAGATTTAATAGCTATAACAAATGAAAAGATTGAATTGATTAGAGCTCGATTGAAAGCAGCCCAGGATCGGCAAAAAGCTTATGCAAACAAGAAAAGGCGTTCTATTGAATTTCAAGTCGGAGATTACGTTCTGCTGAAAGTGTCCCCATGGAAGGGTATAATCCGTTTTCGCAAACGGGGTAAGTTAGGCCCTCGATATATTGGACCGTTCAAAATCTTGGCTCAAGTTGGAAGGGTTGCATATCGATTAGAATTACCGCCTGCTCTTGACGGGATTCACAATACCTTCCACGTGTCGCAGTTAAGGAAGTGTATAGCGGATGAAACCGCGTTAGTACCTCTCGATGATATCGAGTTGGACGAGGGGTTGAACTATGTCGAAAAACCAATAGTTATTAAAGACGTCAAGGTGAAGAATCTCCGCAATAAAGCTGTTAGACAAGTGTTGGTTCAATGGCAACACAGAAAGGGGTCAGAACTCACATGGGAAGCGGAAGATGAAATGAGGAAGCACTATCCTTTTCTGTTTGGTATGTGCACGTTTAAATTTGTTATTTACCCAGGTTTCGGGGACGAGACATCTTTTTAGGGGGGTAGACTTGTAACAGCCCAAAAATGAAAACACAATAAAGATAAGTGTGGATAAATAATAAACTTAATATGATTAAGGATTTATGGCAAAATGATAGTTAAATGTGGGTTAAAGATTAGAGTTGTAAATAGCAACTAAGTGTAGGGGTAAAGTGCAAAAGTGATTAAACTTAAAATTATTAAAAACAAATTAAAACTCCAAACACAGTGGGTGTGTCTGGGATCGATCGAACAGGAAGGAGAAGGGTGAAAACCCTTGCTCTTGCTAATTCCCTCAATTGATCAAGAAATTCAAGCCAAATCTGTTGCATGTCTCAAGATTTTCGAAAATCTAACCCTAGTTAGTGAAGTGGTAAGTTCAATTTTCTGAAATTATGCTTTGTAACAAGAAGGGTTCAACCCAATTCAATTTTTTTATCCAAAGTGGGAAATCCGAGTTAGAATTGCTTCCTAGAACAGGAATCGTGTTGATTTTAGGTTGCATGAAAGGATTATAGCAAAAACCCACTTGTTAAGAAGTTAGTAAGGGGTTGATGATTATGAGAAATCATAAAACTAGGAAGTTAGTGTATAAACTTGTTGTGATACTTGAATAATGAATGAAATTGATGTAGAATGAAATAGCTAAGTGAATTTGAATGAATGAAATTGTTGTGTGATGATAAACTAGTAAGAATATGCTTTATAGACTTGTACCATGTACCTTACTACAATGCCTACCAAGTGTTCGATAAAATGCCTGAAAGATGAATGTATATGTATTACGGAAAAATGGTAGAATGAATTGATAGACTAAATGAAAGAATGAATGTTGTAATGTAGGCGTAAAGGAAGAAGGTACAAGCACCAAGAAGACGGAAGGTGCGCAAGATCGAGGTATGTTCCGTTGCATACAATACCTTACTTAAATTTTGCTAATAATTATGATGAACAATCCTAGTTATAATGAATATGGTGATTAGTAAATGAATAACAAACTCCTTGTGGGTTTGATTATGCTAACAAAGGTTATGATAAGTTATGCAAGTCGACCGGTTCGAATTGAACAAGTCGAGTAAGAATAAGGTACCATCCGTTTAGAACGGGTGGTCATGAATGCAATAATGAATGTATGCAGTTCAATCCGTGTAACGGATAGAACGAAGGATTTATGTTGAAAGTAATCAACCCGATGTTACCGGGTCGTAAGTGTACCATTGCATCTCATTATGAGAGTATATGCCAATCCATTTAGTTGGGTAATCGAATGCGTAAGAAAAATGAAGGAACATAAACGAATGGAATTTTATTGATGTTATTGTAAGCGAAACAAGTATTATGATTGACTTTTTAAAGTTTGTTGTGAATGTAGGTAAATCCTCATCTTAGACGACTTGGAGAATTGGAGCGAGCACGTGTTCTTGATATGTCATGCCAAACGCTTCCGCTAGTTTGCTTTAATGTTTTGTGTCAAACCTTTGTTTATTTTGCCTAACTTTGTTAGTAGTCATACTTTTCAAAACTTGTTGTTTTGGTTTAGTAGTATGTTGTCGAACAAACCGTAGTGTTGTATTTAGTTTGATTATAATCCTAACAGGGGTATGCTCGTCTTAAGAACGGGACATGCCCAAATTTTGTTAAAAGTTTTTTTTTATGAATGTTGTAAATGTAAAGTCTTTAAATCAGTAAAGTGGTTATTATATAAATACGAATAAGCGGTCCTTACAGAAGACCTGAATGCCATATATTAAGGGCCATTTGTACAACAAGTTAAAAAAATTGAGACAGTCAGTATAGCTTTTTACATATAAATACATCCCGACAAGATATCATTGCCTTCTTATTAGCAATTCAAATAATAAATATCGATTATGATATAATCAAACTTGGTCTTGTCATCGGGTCTAAACCCAAACCGAACCAAAACGAGTTTGTGTTAGCACCAAAACCAACCAAAAGTTGCCTCCACAAGGTGTGTGTCCGGATGAAGAGGGTGTGCTATATGAGGAAAATGGCACAATTCGGTTTTTTCGGTACACAATCTTTTGAGATTTTGTTTGTAATGCTTGATTTGTTGGCATCATTTAGTTGTGTCGAGTGTTTGGTTTACATTTAGCTTGATAGATGGCCATTGTTTGTTTTCATGTTTTGTCTATCCTCCCCCACCCATAATAAATGTGTAGGGTGTGTGTGATATGTGTTTGTTTGTATTATTTCTTTTCGTTATTTATTACATTTTATGACTTTCCCTTTATAGTTTATATATGTGAAAACAATCAAAACAATGAAAGTAACTAACCTTAGCTGAATTTTATCATTAATTCAATTCCTTAAAAGAATAAACTACGAAGTGGAACTAATTCGCCTAATTAGAAATTGAGGTTTCAATAATAAGTTATAAGAAATTAACAATAACGTGGAAAATAAAACGATTTTATTAGTGTGTTCCTTATGCATTATAGGTGTGTATACTCTATGCACTAGAGATGGTAGGTTAGGCAGATTTAAAGAGTGTTTGGTTGGATAAGATATTTAGTTGAGGATATTTGGAAATGAGTGGTAAATATATTTAATGGGGTTGGTGATTAGTCATTCATCTATTACGTAGTGTTGTGTTTGGTATGTAAGAATGTGAGTCGAAATAGAATAGACTATTAGACCACCCGTAGTGGGGCGTGATTTTTAAAAAAAATTGTAGAAAAACGCCCCCACCCCATTACACGGGGCGTTATTAGGCGTTATTTTTTGAAAAGTTGCATTCTAGCGTTTTAAATATAACGCTGAAGTTGGGTTGTTGGATTTTGCTTTTGGCCAATGAGAAGGGGGACATGCACTGACAAAACAACTTTTTCAATAAGTTTTTTTTTTATCCTTTTTAATGTTGACTAGCCAATGAGAAGGGGGACATGCACATGACCATTTTGTTTGTTTGTTTGTTTTTTTCTAAATTGGAAGGGGCGTTATTGACATAATGCCCCACTACACCACTTTTGCTATAATGCCCCAACGCTGACTAGGATGCCACGTGTCGGATAATGCTCCATGGTGGGGGCATTATGTTAGTTCACCACTACACATGGTCTTACGAGTGAATGAAATTAAATGTGTTTGTTTGGTTAAAGTAATGGAAAAGCTCATTCCATAAGGCATTATTCTTGAAATTCATTCCACCTTCTTGTTTTTTTTTTTTTTTCATTCTATTACCCCTCTCACCCTTCATCACCAACACCGCCACCCTCCGCAGCTGACCACCACCACTTGTCGCCGTCACCACCCGCCACCGCTGCTGCCACCCTCTACAACCGACCATCGCCATCACCCCCACCACCCCTGCCGCCCTGCCACCCGTCACTGACCATCGGCGCCAATGCCACCCGACCACCGTTGCACCGGCTACCACCACCATCACCAACCACTGCACCCCAGTGCCCCCACCACTCATCGTTGTCAGCGCCACCACCCTCCACCGCCAACACCCATCGACGATTTTATTCCTTTGTTTTTTCCTGTCACCCAAACAACACAAGGTAATGATTCATTTCATTCTCACATGGTAACCAAATAAGACTATGGAATGGTAATGATCCATTTCCTTCCTTTGTATATTCCATCACCTTAAGCTAAACAGACGTTTATTGCTTTTTTTTTAAATCCAATACTATTTTAATTTTATATACTTTAACTAACTTATAACGTAGTTTAGTTTTTAAATTATATGTAATGGGCTTTAAAAAGCACGATGTGGTATAGAGACGAGCATGGTACCTGTTACCGGTACCGAATATACCGGTTCGGTTCGGTACCAAAAAGTGAAGAAAATGTATACCGGTACCGAATATACCGGTTCGGTACCGGTACAGGTACCCAGTACACATGCTCATCCCTAATGTGGTATTAGCTAAACAATTAAATAAAAGAAAAAAAATTAAAAAAAAATGTGTGTATGCACATGTGATTGGTGGAAGGTAGTGGATCCATCCCACGTTTTGTGTTACAAGCGTTAAGAGAGTAACCCCACCCCCTTGACACCTCCTTTAACGCTCGTGAGTTTGTGTTTATCTTGTTAAACAAGTGAGGTGGCGTGGGGCGTCACCCCACCATACATAACGCAACAAGTAATGTTATAAATGAATCGAACGTTTAACGAACATTTCATGAAATATTCTATGAGAAGTTCGTGTTCGTTAGTTGAATAAATGAATGAACATGAACAATACTTTCGTTATATTAAGTAAATGAATGAACATGAACACTCATCTCGTTCATTCAGTTGTTTTCGTGAACGTTCATTCATGTTCGTTTGTTTATGTTGTTCATTAAAATGCCTGGACATTTACTTATATTATTATATTCTTTAAATTTATTTATTCATTACCCTAACAATTAAAATAAGAAACTTCATTCTTACCTTATTTATGTACTGTTCCCCGTTTCTCTCTCATTATTCACATCGACGAACACTATCAATCTCCATTCCACGATTAGGGCTTCATGTTCCAGCACTACCGCCTCCACCGCCTTCACAAATTTTATATTTGTTTATGAACCTTTCAAAACACATGTACTTCCTTAACAAACGAACACGAACAAAGTCCTTCGGCCTAATAACAAGTCCGATTTTCAAATCCTCTATGTAAAGTAACAAATCACAAAAATTGGTAATTTGTAACCCCGAGGGACTATTCATACAAAACACTCAAACTAAAGGGGGTAAAAACTAACATAAGTTTCAAATTCCACACCAATTCCCGGCCCCTTTCTATATATTGAACCTGGACTCTAAACACTTCTCATTCATCCCTCTCCGTACAACTAACATCGCCGCCGTTCGCCGGAGACTCCATTTCCGCCCTAACAACCGCAATGAGCCACGCCGACGTAGACACATTGATGTCCGATTTCCTCCGCAACTCCGGCGGCGTTGCGCTCATCGACGGTGGCCTTGCGACGGAGCTCGAACGCTACGGCGCCGACCTCAACGATCCTCTCTGGAGCGCTAAATGCCTCCTCACTTCTCCTCATCTTATTCGACAGGTATAATAATTATAATAATATTTATAAATTATAATAATATTAATAGTAACCGTCGTTAAAGTAGTTTTAATTTCATGCTTAATGATGTTATTAGGTTTTTTGTTACGTTTGTTGTGAGAATATTTGAGAATTGTGACTGAGGAAGAATGAGTTAATAGTTGTTGATGAAGCGTATGCGTTTATAACTTTTAAGATATGGTATTTTATATAGTATGATGTTTTGATGTAATTTCTCTGTTTAGAAATTATAATTATTCTGTATTTCGTGAGTAATGTTATTAGGTTTTTGTTACGTTCGTTGTGAGGAAGAATGAGTTAATAGTTGTTGATGAAGCGTATGCGTTTATAACTTTTAAGATATGGTATTTTATATGTTATGAAGTTTTGATGTAATTTCTCTGATTTAGATTTTGTAATTGTTATGTTGTGTTATGTCTTGTTATGAAGATTGAAGGATGATTTTAGTGTGTGTAGATGAGATAATTTGTTTGTGTGAAATTACAGTAGTGCCATACACTTTGCATGTTTGTTTTGATATTTTTAGGGGATAAAAATTAAAAAGCAGAATTGTTAACCTTAGCATAGATCTGTTAGTTCAGATACTGGTAGGACTGTTTATGAGCAGAGACTGGAATGAATCTGAATTGCTTATTTATTTATTTATTTATTTATTTATTTATTTATTTTTGTTTAGTGGTTTGTACTTTGTACTATTATAAATTTTATGCTTCTTACTTGCAGGTGTGTAAGTTATGCACATAAAAAAACCATGAAACTGATTTTTTTGTATGTTTTTTAGTTTTGTACTGTTTGGTATATACACATGACCTACACATGTGTAGGTTATATACATCAATGTACAATCAGATATACGGGTGAGAATATGACTCTAATACCATTTTTTCTTGTTTTTAAATTTTTAAAGATTAGAAAAATGAATGCTTCCTTTTGTTAGTTTTCTCGCGATATGAATCTATTGTTCTGCATAGATTTCTCTCCTGTATAACAAGTTTAAAATAAAATAATTTGAGCCGAGCCGGCTTGGTTTGTAAACGAGCCAAGTCGACTCGTTTGTAAGCGAGATGATTTCGAACAGGATTTGAGTCACAAGCTATATGAACAGCCCTAGGTGGCATACTGAAATCTGATTTAATAATCAATTAGTCGTATTTCATATGCATAGGTACTCATTTGTGTTGACACTGCAGGTACACCTTGATTATCTTGAAGCTGGTGCGGATGTAATAATCACAGCATCTTACCAGGTATTGTAAGCTGTATTTCAATATTATTTAGCATGCATCTGTCTGTCTCTCTTAACGTACCATAACTGAACAGGCCACAATTCAAGGGTTTGAGGCTAAAGGCTATTCTTCAGAAGACGGTGAGTCCATGCTCAGAAAAAGTGTAGAAATTGCTTGTGAAGCAAGGGATTTGTATCATCAAAGATGCCGTGAATCGTCGGTTGATTATACCGGTGATGGTAGGATTTTCAAAAAACGTCCTGTTTTAGTTGCTGCATCTGTAGGGAGTTATGGGGCTTATCTTGCTGATGGTTCTGAATACAGGTAACTTCACATTATGGGTTAAATAGTGTTATTCAGCATTAGTGGAAGTCTTTTTTTATACATCTTCATACCATAGGGGTGTTCAGGCTGTTTGAGATTTATATGGTTTGGTTAAAAACTTTAACCTGTTACTGTTGCTTATAAAATCTTCTGTCTTGTTATAGTGGGGACTATGGTGATGCAATGAACTTGGAATTTTTGAAAGGGTTTCACCGTAGAAGGGTACAAGTTTTAGCGGAATCTGGTGCTGATCTGATAGCATTCGAAACAATACCAAATAAGCTAGAAGCACAGGTCAGCCAGAATCTTTATCTTTTTTTAGCTTTTTGCTATTTTATTCTGGAGTAAAATGTCATTTTCATCCCTGAGGTTTGGCCAGTTTCACGAATTTCATCCAAAAGTTTGTTTTTCCACATTTGGAAATCTTGCCATTTTCATGCGGCTCGTTAACTCCGTTCATTTTTCTCCGTTAAGTCAGCGGTATTTCCGTCTTTACAGGGGTATTCGGTCTTTTTATATAAAGTGAAAAGGACAGAATTGATCTTTAAGTTAAAAAAAGACGGAAATACCCCTGACTTAACGGAAAAAATGGATGGAGACATGGAGTTAACGAGCCGGATGAAAATGGCAAAATTTCAAAACTTTTGGATCACGATGCGAAAAAACAAACATTTGGACGAAAGTCGCAAAACTGGCCAAACCTCAAAAGACGAAAATGGTATTTTACTCTTTATTCTTCCACATAACTTTATGTCTTTAAAGGAATAATACCAAAACATGAGTTTTCTAGCTTTTTTTTATAATAATTAATTCAAAAGCTACATTCGGATATATCATATAAGTTTGGGTTTTTGAGTAGGCGTTTTCTGAGCTTCTTGAAGAAGGCATAAATATTCCCGCATGGTTTGCATTTAACTCCAAAGACGGTGTGAATGTGGTGAGCGGTGATTCGTTAGCCGAATGTGCGGCAATTGCGGATTCAAGCAAGAAAGTTGTTGCTGTAGGAATCAACTGTACCCCTCCTAGATTCATTGGTGGTCTCATTTCCACAATAAAAAAGGTATCACTTTTACTTCTAGCTTTATTAGCTTTATTTTATTTATCATTTTTTATAGGATACAATATACATAATTACTTATCTAATATGTTAGTAATCTTAATTTGCTGTCCTGTGCAGGTGACAAATAAACCAATTCTTATATATCCAAACAGTGGTGAAAGCTATGATGCTCAACTAAAACAGTGGGTGGTAAGCACTTCTTCTATCCGGTCAAATAAATTTGAGTAAAATGCCATTTTCGTCCCTGACGTTTGGCCACTTTCGTCCCTGACGTTTGGCCATTTTTACGACTTTCATCCAAATTTTTGTTTTTCCGCATCTGGATCCAATAGGTTTGAAATCTTGCTATTTTCATCCGACTCGTTAACTCCATCGATTTTTATCTGTTAAGTCAAGGGTATTTTTGTCATTTTTGTGAACTTAAAGTCAGGGGACTTAACTTTTATCTAGTTTGAATGCTTGAATAAAAAGTGAAAAAGATCGAATTGCCCTATAAATTAACACAAAAGACGGAAATACCCCTGAATTAATGAAGAAAATGGATGGAGTTAGCGAGCTAGACAAAAATGACAAGATTTCAAATCTTTTGGATTCAAATGCTAAAAAACAAACCTTTGGACAAAAGTCGCAAAACTGGCCAAACCTCATTGACGAAAATTGACATATTACACGATTAATTTTGTATATAGTTTTAAGTAATATGTTTGACTGTTTATCAAATATACAACGGGTCAAAATTGTCACCTCTCGTGCTATTCTTTTGAATGAATTGGAATTTAACGTTTTTTTTATAAATATTTGTTATATAGCAAAACACTGGAGTTCTAGAAGAGGATTTTGTTTCATATGTGAACACATGGTGCGAGATGGGTGCATCGCTTGTTGGAGGCTGCTGCAGAACTACACCCGACACAATTAGAGCCATTCACAGGACTCTTCCCAGCCGATCCGCTTCTACACCCGTTGTTGAAACTCTTCAAAGTGAGCCGGGACTTGTGATGATCAAAACCGCATAGAGGTTTCATTTTCAGGTTTACCATGTGCCAATTTGGCATTAAAACCTCATAAAGTTATTGTAAAAGACGTTTGAATAACATTGAGGTGTTAACTTATATGTTACTTTTTAACTCCGTCATTACTGCACCGCGTTTTACATAATCCTATTGGTTAGTCGATATGGGTTAGGTGATTTTTTTTGGGGTTCTTATGGTTATAAAAAAAACTTATATGTTATGGTTCTATATGGTTCGTATTATGCTAAAATATATTTTTAATAGGTTAAATGAATGCGAGCTTTTTAGAATGATTTTTCTAACGTCAATGATCAAAATTAAAGAATCGCACTATGGTTAGCAAAGTAATATTAAAAGTTATTTACAAGAAAACAATTACATAATTAAAAGAGTAAACTGCTAAAATCGTCTCTGAGGTTTGACTCAAAATGCTAGATCAGTCCAAAATCAACTTTTGTTGCTAAAACAGTCACTGAGCCCAAGTTATGTTGCTAGATCAGTCCAATTAGTTTAGTTTTTAACTTTTATTTATTACACAAACAGTCCCTGTAGTTATAATTTACTAGTTTTAACTATGAGTTAATAGCCAAAATGGTCCCTGAGGTTTGCACCACCACCACCACCACCGCCACCACACCGCCACCACCGCACCGCCGCCACCACCACCACCACCACACCGCCGCCACCACCACCACAGCACCGCCGCCACCACCGCCACCACCACAGCACCGCCGCCACCACCGCCACCACCACCACCACTACCGCCGCACCACCACCACCACCACCACCATCGCCACAGCACCGCCACCACCACCACCACCACCATCGTCTGGTCACCATCACCATCGCCACAGTGGGTTGCAGGTTTGACTGGAAAACTCGAAACAGTGGGTTGCAGGTTTGACCGGAAAACTCGAAACAGATTATATCACGCGTGGAACTTTGTTGTGGGGGTGGATATCACGCGTTATCTTTTGTTTTCGTGATAAAATAACGCACCACCCCGGGCGGCCTTACTATTTTTTTTTTACAGATAGAGAATATTTCGAGTTTTCCGGTCAAACCTGCAACCCACCGTGGCGATGGTGGTGGTGGCGGTGCGGCGGCGGCGGCGGCGGTGGTGGTGGCGGTGCTGTGGTGGAGGTGGTGGTGGCGGCGGTGCTGTGGTGGCGGTGGTGGTGGTGGTGGCGGCGGCGGTGCTGTGGTGGCGGTGCTGTGGTGGTGGTGGCGGTGCGGTGCGGTGGTGGTGGTGGTGGTGCAAACCTCAGGGACCATTTTGGCTATTAACTCATAGTTAAAACTAGTAAATTATAACTACAGAGACTGTTTGTGTAATAAATAAAAGTTAAAAACTAACTTCAGTTAACTAATTGGACTGATCTAGCAACAGAACTTGGGCTCAGTGACTGTTTTAGCAACAAAAGTTGATTTTGGACTGATTTAGCATTTTGAGTCAAACCTCAGGGACGATTTTAGCAGTTTACTCTAATTAAAATTAGCCATTTTTCTAAAATTACTAGGTTCATTAACCATTTTCCTAAAATTACTAGGTTCGTCATCAGTTATTACATTAAGTTGTATTGTAATGTGAACTAGATTTACCACCCACAATAATGCGGCGGGGGTGTAAAACCGTGCCGAATAGCACCAATGTCACACCATTGCCAGCAACAACCAATACTGAAGTTACGGTGCGTTAATGCGAAGAAATTAGACTGCAATGTAATACATAGAAAATAATAATTAAGTCAATTTAAGACCTCGCACGTTGTAACGAACCTGTCAAATTGGAAAAAAAATAGACGACGTAAAAACGTTAAACCACACACGCACGTTGAGTCGTGTTAACTCGTAAATTCTAGTATGAAGCGTAAAACGAAACGTTAAAACGTTGAACCAATGGCGGAACCAAAACGATTTAGTTAGGGGGTCATCATAAGCTTATATTTTATACTTGTTCAAATTAGGGGGTCTATCTCTAAGTTTGTTCTTCAAAAACTCAAAATTTATAAATAAAAATTCAAAAAGTTCCGGTAACCGGAGGGTCAACGGACCCTCTTGACCCCCCTCTGGTTCCGCCCCTGTTGAACCACACACACGTTACGTCATGTTAACTCGCAAAATATAAAACGAAGGTTTGAAATTGAGTTGAGTCGACTCGGCTCAGTTAGAAAGTGAGCCTAGCTTGTCTCGGCTCGTAACAAGCCAAATTGGCTCAGTTTGACTCGCTTGTTAGCTCGGCTCGAATCGACTTAGCTCGGATTATTTTACCTTTAATATGCTTTATTTTAATATACATATAATATATTATAGAAAAATGATTTTTATTTGCATGCATTTAGGAGTGCAGTTAGAGTAGGGATGAGCATATCGGTATCCGATACCGAACCGATACCGCCTAATACCGATCCCGAATTTCACCCAAACTAGATACCGATACCGAAACATGTCGGTTAGGTATCGGTACGGTACAGTATCGGTATTATACCGTATTTTGAGGGTCGGTATCGGTATAATACCGATACCGTACCGTACCGATACCGAAAACGCCAAAAAGTGGATACCGATCGGGATCGGAATCGGTACGGGATCGGTATTCGGTGGCATATGCTCATCCCTAAGTTAGAGTGTAAAACTTAGCGCCCACAATCGACAATTCACATCAATAAAACTTCTTCCTCACTCAAATATAAAAAATCATTGGGTTTTTCAAATTAAGTTCTTCAACCAATCATCTAGGTTTACATTCTTTTGACTTTTGTTCAATCATTTATGTTGTTAATTGTTATAGTGTATGCTATTGTTTTATAATGGGTATTTAATCAAGAACTTTTAGAAAATTTTGTTTATTATAGATTAACTTTTGTAATATTTATTTATTATGGAATGATGTAGTTTTGGATTAGTTTTTGAGTTGAAATATATTTTATGGATTTATAGAGTTAATTAGTCAACACGGTTGAACCGCCTAATACAACCCGATTCAACCGGTTGAACCATTTCTGACTCTAACCCGGTACGATTAAAATACCAGTTTTTAAAACATTGCATATTAGGGTTAAACTTGAAAACAAAAGCAATGATGTAGTTTTGGATTCTTTTTTGAGTTGAAATTATATTTTATGGATTTATAGTATTAATTAGTCAACACGTTTGAACCGCCTAATACAACTAGGGGTGTTCAAAAAACTCGTGGCTCGCAGCTCGCTCGAAGAAAGCTCGGCTCGAAATTGGCTCGGTTTTTAACGAGCCAGCTCGGCTCGGCTCGGTTTGTAAACGAGCTGAGCTCGAGCTTGGCCAGGCTCGGCTCGTGAGCTCGCGAGCTGGCTCGATAAGGTTTACATCCTTCATTTTTTTTGTCCCACATCGCTTAGAAAACAAAAACTAAGGGAGTTTTTCCCCTTTAAAAGAATGTTAAGACAATGTACAAAGTGAATTAACTATTTATACTTGCATATTTAGCCATATGGTTAAATTAAATGGTAATTATGGCCCTTAGCCTATGAAGAAATTTATTTTAAGAGCTTTTTAAATAGTAAATTTTGCGGTTTTTTGATAGTTCGAGCTAGATCGAGCCGAGCCGAGCTAGCTCGAATTCTAATCGAGTCGAGCTCGAGCCTCAAATCTCAGCTCGATTTGAAATTCGAGCTCGAGCCGAGCCAGCTCGAATCGAGTTCGAGTCGAGCTGGGTCTAGCTCGGCTGACTCGGCTCGTTTACAGCCCTAAATGCAACACGATTCAACCGGTTGAACTATTTCTGCTCTAACACCACGGTACGATTAAAATACCGGTTTTTAAAACATTTCATATTTTAGGGTTAAACTTCAAAACAAAAGCGTGAACCGAGAACCTTATCACTTATCAGACCACGCCTCCACCTGTCTACGCCGTTCGCCTCCGCTTCCACCGTTCCAGTCGTCGGTTCCACCACTCCAAATCTCAACGACTCAGGTCAGCGTGTTAAAATTTGTTGTTAATTTTTAGTTTGTTGTCTTTTAATATGCTTTAATTAAGATGTTAATTTACAGTGTGTAATATGATTAGTGAAACTTGAATTGATTAGTGATTCTATGTAGTTAATTTCCGGATAGTTATCGGTCCCCTGGTGAGATATCGGTACCGATAATACCTGCGATTAGGGCCGTTCAAACCGCTCGGCGCTCGTTCGGAAATTGCTTGAAAAATGCTCGTTCGATTTGACGCTCGGTTGTAAACAAGCCGCTCTGCTCGGTTCGGTTTGTAAACGAGCCAAGCATGAGCAAAGGTCCGCTCGGCTCGGCTCGGTTCGGTTCGGCTCGAATTATTATTATTCATTAGTGTGTATATATACATATACACATACATATATAAACATGTATATACGCATATATATACACAAATATAAATTATATATATATATATACACTCACACACCTATATATATACACACATAAATATATACTTAAATATAAATTAAATTTATAGTTTAATATATATACCACTCTATTAGATTTTGGTCAACTATATACAAATTTATAACTATATCTATACGTACTAGCCCAATCAAACCAATAAAAAATTAATATCAAATCTAAAAGTTAAACCCTAAACCGATAAATGGTAGTCTGCTCATCGCCTCAATGTTTCATGCCGTTACCCTAAGTCGATCGTCTCCTACTCTCAACATCATTGTTCGTGTAATATGATCATCACCTCGTCGGCCACAACATTGTTATTCATAAGAAAAATATTATGCCGTGAAATGTGCCTGTTTTTAAAGATATAAAAACTTGAGATCCAACATTGTCACTGTCTCAACAAATTTAAATTGGGCGACACGGTTGTTCAAATCGGTCGAACTTCGCTCGACGCTCGCTTGGAATATTTACTGCTCGGAGAATGCTCGCTTGATTTGTGGCTCGGTTTTATATGAGCCGCTCCGCTCGGTTCGATTTGTAAACGAGCCAAACACGAGCAAAGGTCCGCTCGGTTCGGCTCGGCTCGTGAACAGCCCTACCTGCGATTCTGACCGATATATCACCGATTTTTCCAATATCAATACTTTTCTTCTTAGTTCTACTATTTGTCTTTCTTCTTATTGCTGATATTAGTGTTTTAAGTCTTAATTGTTAGTGTTGAATGTTAGTGTTTTAAGTCTTAATGAGTTCCTACTTGCTACAATTGTTAGTGTTTTGTAAGTTGCAAAAGGTTAATTTGTTAATCGGTTTATCGGTCCCCTGGTGAGATATCGGTGCAAAATATCGGTCAGAATATCAGCGCCAATATTGACCGATATATCACCGATATTTGACCAGTGTATCACCAATTTTCCCGATATTAGTACCTTTCTTCTTAGTTCTTGCATTCTTCTTTCAATTATTAGTGTTTTAAGTCTTAATTGTTAGTGTTTTAAGTCTTAATGAGTTCCTACTTGCTACAATTGTTAGTGTTTTGCAAGTTGCAAACGGTTAATTTGTTAATGGTAGGAGAGTATACTGAATTGTTACTGTTAAATTGCTATATATATAAATTTTGCATGATATTAAAATTACCGATATCCCACCGTGATTACCGATATCTCAAATATCGGTCCTTGACTGATATCTGACCTTTTAGCGCATTAACTAGTTAGAGTGATTGATGATGTTAAATAATTTCAATTTTTTGGTTAAAGTTTGTTGGCTCAGGAACTTGTCTTTTTGTACGATCAGTGATGTTAAATGTTAATTTATAGTGTGTTTATAAGATGATGATTTCAGTTTGTTGTCTTTTAATATGCTATAAGATGTTAATATTAATTTATAGTGTGTAATATGCTTCGAAATTATGATTAGTATTGTTAATTTATAATATATTGAAATTTGCATTTGATATTAGTAATGACTACATTTTTTTTATTATTGTATCGTATTTTTATTATGTGATGGACCTTATCCAATACGAACCGTCGACCCAACCCGACCCGAAAATTCTATGTTCAGTCATGAAATTGGAGCATCTAAAAAAGTGAACCCAGTGGAAAAACTTCCTGGATCCGCCACTACGGCACTACCCCCACATGATTTAGAAATCATCAAACAAAACTTAACCCCTTAAACTCTGAACAAAACTTTAAACCCCCAAACTACAAATTTACACAATAATCTCTAATAGGGGTGCAAACGAGCCGAGCCGAGCTTGACCAAGCTCGAGCTCGTTTACTAAATAAGCTTATTTTTAGGTTCGGGGTCGGCTCGTAAACAAGTTTAAATAAGATCGGCTCGGCTCTTTTACACTAAAGCTCGATAAGGCTCGACGAGCCTGACGAGCTTCACATGCCAGGCTCGAGCTCAGGCTCGATAAACAAACGAGCTTTTATTTTAGGCTCAAGCTCAGCTCGGGCTCGATAAGGCTCGGCTTATTTCGAGCTTTTTCTGGAGCCGATCTAGAGTAGCTTGCGAGTCATCCTAATTGATGGAGAAAGGTCTGGTGGCAAGAAAAGCTGCTTCTAGGAGGTTGTCAAGTGTTTTCACTCTACGATTGGGGTGCAAACGAGCCGAGCCAAGCCCGAGCTTGACCAAGCTCGAGCTCGTTTACTAAATAAGCTTATTTTTAGGTTCGGGGTCGGCTCGTAAACAAGTTTAAATAAGATCGGCTCGGCTCTTTTACACTAAAGCTCGATAAGGCTCGACGAGCCTGACGAGCTTCACATGCCAGGCTCGAGCTCAGGCTCGATAAACAAACGAGCTTTTATTTTAGGCTCAAGCTCGGCTCGGGCTCGATAAGGCTCGGCTTATTTCGAGCTTTTTTCTCGAGCCGATCTCGAGTAGCTCGCTAGCCGCTCGGCTCGTTTGCACCCCTAATCCCTAATCTCTAACAATTCCGTACACACCAACGTGAATTTACCAAATTACCCCCAACAATCCGATAAGAAAAACAATAAACCCCAAACTATGAAACCCTCAGTTGTCCTGCTCGTTTCTGTTGACGCCGTCACAAGGTAACCTCATTTTTCTCTATCAACTGCTATTCTAGGGTTTCAGTTACTCCAAGTTTTTTAATTTATGAATCTTTAGAACAAGTTAGACACAGTATTCATGAGATTATAGATATGGGTTTTCGTATTTGTGTCTATTATAGTGTTTCAAAACTGTAATGCATAGTTGTATACCATGTGTGTGATGAAATTCCCATGAGACAACTCTAGCTAACTCAAACAAGTTTTTTAAATTCTGGATTTTTAGAACTAGTTAGATAGAGTATTCATGTGATTATAGATGTGGGTTTATGTATTTGTGTTGATTATAGTTTCTAAATTGTAATGCATACCATGTGTTCGATGAAATTCCCATGAGAAAATTGTAGCTAAATCAAGTTGTGACTAATTTCAACACAGTTTCCACATGTAGAAAGAGCGTGTGAAGTTAGAATTTTGATGAAATTTGAAGCTCAAGTTTATGTGTATGTTATTGAATGTAGGACGGCATAATCCCCAAAGAAAACACATATGGATACTGAAGCAAGTGGAGAAAATGGCTCTTTGGTTCTGATAAAGCAAGGGGCTGAAGCTGTGAGTTAATTTGCTTTTGAACTTTATGCTTTATTGTGGTTGGGAGTATGGAATTCAAGGGCTGAGATTGAAATTTGAAGCTGAAATTTTATCATTCGGAAATTCTTATTTCAAGATATGTAATTAAACTTGAGAGACTTGTATGTTATGTGCTGATATTCAGTTGATGTTTATCAGAGAGTTTTTGAGTCAATATTTGCTGGAAGGAAGTCCATCGTTAAGGAACGGTTTTCAAAGAAGTATAGGCATCCGACTTTAGATTCAAAGCTCACACTCAAGCGGTTAAATGCGGTTTGTTGCTCAGATTGACAACTAGTATCAATCCTTTTGATTTTAATGTTAAAAACATCATTGTTTAGTTGTGTTTTTTTTTGTTATCGCTAGGAGGCTAGGTGCATGACAAAGGCTAGACGGCTCGGAGTTTCTACTCCCGTGCTTTATGCGGTAGACCCTGTAACGCATACACTCACTTTTGAGTATATCGAAGGTCCCGCTATCAAAGATATATTTCTTGAATTTGGATCCAAAGGAGTTGTTGACGAAAAGATGGATGATATCGCGTTGCAAATCGGGGATACAATTGGAAAGTTACATGATGGTGGGGTCATTCATGGGGATTTGACCACATCCAATATGTTATGGCGTAGTGGCAGCAACCAGCTGGTACTTCAATATTTATTCAATCTACTTTTACGTTTTATGAAGTTTTATCTAATAGGAATATTACATGTATGGACAATGTAATATGTAGAGGACTCATTGATCTTATTGTATGTGTATTTTGCTTTATATATTCAGGTATTGATTGATTTCGGTTTGAGCTTTGTGTCAACTCTTCCAGAAGATAAAGCTGTTGATTTATATGTGCTTGAACGAGCCTTGCTGTCGATGCATTCTTCTTGTGGGAATGTGGTAAGCCAAATGGACATTTTGTTGCATGATTATGATTTGCTGATTCTTTAGGGTTATACGAATTAGATTTGAAGAAACATGTAAGAGGTTTTTTAAGGAAGCTAATGCTAATTATTGAGATAAATGTATAATTACGAGCCTATATCTTGCTCTAATAATTTGATAAACTAATGTTGCAACTTGCAATATTCACTTTTAAAAAATCACACATCCAAACACCCTATAATTCACTAAAAACAAACTTTAATGTGCAAAGACCCCTGTTGTCAATAGTGAAGATAACGTTCGCTATCACGCGCTTCATAGCGGAGCTACCATATATCGCAAGTTCGCAACCTGATAATTAACGACTCCATAGCGTAAATATAGCTGGATAACCTGGATTTTAGGTCTTTATTTACTTTCTTTTTGCTTTAATATAAATGGCGATGCCCATTAGGTTTTTTTTTTTTTTTTTCCTGTTATAATTGATGCAGTTTTTCTTATGCAATCAAGTTGGACCAAACACCAAACGAAAACAAGCTGGAACGGTTCTTATAACTTTTAATAATCAAAAAACTGTCTGTAACAATGAGGATTCTGGAACAATTTAAAGACAACCCTAAGCCTCCAAAATAGGCAAAACGTAGAAAAAGGAAATAAACATAGTCCAAAAATCAAATAGCAAAAATAAAAGATATGCAAAAATAAAAGAACGAAAATAGTTCCAGCTTGAAAATATCCCCAATCGGACTAGCCTGGACTGCTGACTGGGCTGTCCACTTCAGTTGGGCCTGCTGAGCCTATAGTGGGTTCTTCAATCAGGCCTGTTGGGCCGCCAACTGCATCATCCTCCCCCCCTTCGAAAGGACTCGTCCTCGAGTCATATGGGTCATCAAGCTCAGGTATAAACGGTGAAAGATCAGCGACATTGAAGGTGGCAGAAACACTGTAATGCCCGGGTAAATCAATCTTATAGGCGTTATCGTTGTTGCGCTGCAAAACTCTAAACGGGCCATCCGCTCGTGGTTGTAACTTACCCGAACGACCACCCGGAAAACGATCTTTACTTAAATGAATCCAAACAAGGTCACCCTCTTGAAAAACAACCTTCTTACGTCTCACATTGGCCCGTCGTTGGTAAACAATGTTGGTAATAATGCGGTCACGCACTTGTTGGTGAATTAACTTTATTTGGGCCGCTCGATCCTCTCCATCCGCGCTGAAATATTCAGTAACAGGCAAAGGCGCAAGGTCGAGCGGAGTGAACGGATTCCGTCCGTAAACGACCAAGAAAGGACTCATTCCGGTCGAACGATGGGTAGATCGATTATAGGCGAACTCGGCTTGGGGAAGAACCTTGTCCCACTGTTTTGGATTGGACCCAACAAGACTACGCAAAAGATTACCCAAACTTCTATTTGTAACCTCCGTTTGTCCATCACTTTGAAGATGGTGAGCACTACTAAAATTGAGGCGAGCGCGAGACCCTAACCGTCTCCACAACGTTCGCCAAAAATGACCGACAAATTTAACATCCCTATCTGACGTTAACGTTTTTGGCACCCCATGCAACCTCACAATCTCTGCAAAATATAAACGAGCGATCTGACTTGCATCATAAGTTTTGGCACATGGAACAAAATGCGCCATTTTTGAGAAACGATCCACCACTACCATTATAGAGTCTTTTTGCCTTTGAGTCCGAGGAAGACCCACCACAAAGTCAAGACTAACATCCTCCCACGGTCCATCGGAAACGGGTAATGGCGTATAAAGCCCGGCATTTGAGTGATGGGTTTTAGCAATATGACAAATACGGCAGCGTTCCACAATTCGTGTGACATCCACACTCATCTTGGGCCAAAAAAATCGTTCTTTTACCAGTTTCAGCGTCTTTTCTCTACCAAAATGCCCCGCCAACGCCCCTTGGTGTCCCTCTAAAATGATGGCGTCTCGCAAAGAACACTTAGGAACACACAACCGAATACCCTTAAATAAAAACCCCTCCTGAAGCGAATAGCCATGGGCCGGGGTGACCCGACAAGCGGCCCATAAGGCCGAAAACTCCGGGTCGTCAGGATAAAGTGTACAAAAGGATTCGAATGCGTCAACCCGAACCTGTAATGACGTAAGAAGTGCACGCCGACGGCTGAGAGCATCAGCGACTGTATTGGTTGCGCCAGACTTGTGTCTGATGACAAGAGAAATCTTGTAGGAACTCGACCCATTTAGCATGACGTGGATTGAGTTTGTGTTGACCCTGGATAAACAGTAGTGCTTGATGATCTGAAAATAGAACAAACTCATTGTGGAGGAGGTAATGTCGCCAAAACTCTAAACTTCGTATAATGGCGTAAAACTCTTTGTCATACGTACTGAACTTCTGTTTGGCCTTGCTAAGCTTCTCACTGAAAAAGGCTATCGGACGCCCCTCTTGACTAAGGACTCCCCCAATACCAAACCCGGATGCATCACATTCTACTTGGAATGCTATCTGAAAGTTGTAATGCCAGGACGGGTGCTTGTGTAATACAAAGTTTTAATTCCTCAAACGCCTTTGTAGCGGCAGTTGTCCAATAAAAGACTTGCCCCTTTAAACAATCGGTAATAGGTGCCACAATGGTACTGAAATTGCGGATGAACCGGCGGTAAAAAGATGCCAGTCCATGAAAACTTCGGACTTCATGAACTGTGCTTGGTGTGGGCCAGGTGGTAATGGCCTGTATCTTGGATTCATCCATACGAATACCCTCCCCCGAAATTAGGTAGCCCAGAAATAATATTTCCGATGATAAAAAGGAACATTTATCACGATTTGCATACAGTTTTTGATCCCTTAAAATTGTAAATACCTGGCGTAAATGGTAGAGGTGTTGGGGTAGATCACGGCTAAAAACTAGGATGTCATCGAAATAAACGACAACACACTGTCCAATCAGTGGCTTAAAAATATGATTCATCAACCTCATAAACGTACTTGGCGCGTTGGAGAGGCCAAAGGGCATTACCATCCACTCATACAACCCATCCCGTGTTTTGAAAGCCGTTTTCCATTCATCACCGGGGCGCATCCGAATCTGGTGATATCCACTTCTTAAATCAATTTTAGAGAAAATTGTTGATCCGTATAGTTGATCGAGAAGGTCATCAAAACGGGGAATGGGAAACCGGTATTTGATTGTGATTTTGTTAACGGACCGACTATCGATACACATCCGATACGTGCCATTAGCTTTTGGAACCAACAACGCCGGAATTGCACATGGACTCATACTTTCTCGAATAAGGCCTTTATCAAGGAGTTCAGTGACTTGCCTGTGTAGTTCCTCGTACTCTTTCGGGTTCATACGGTACGCTGGTTTATTCGGGATCACATCTCCGGGCATAAAGTCAATGCAGTGTTGGATTTCTCGGACAAGAGGTAGACCCGCAGGTATCTCAGATGGAAAAACATCATGGAATTCAGCAAGTATGGGTTGTACCGTCGGTGGTGCGTCATGGGTTGCGGGATTGGTTTCAGTGATGATCATAGCAAACATGAGTGAGACTTTTGAGGATTTAGTGAAATCCAAGAAGGCTGATTTGTTGAGCACAAGGGCTTCGGTTCCAGATTCACGAGTATCAAGGGGAGCTAGCTGAACATTGACACCTTCCTTTTTGAAAGTATAGGTGTTAAGGAACCCATCATGCTTTACACGTCTATTATACTGCCATGGTCGCCCTAATAAAATATGGCAGGCATCCATAGGAATAACCTCACACCAAATTTCATCCGAGTATCGGGTTCCTATGCTGAAGTGAACAAGACATCTTTGATTAACCTTGACAACATTGCCTTTCTTTAACCAGGTCAATTGATAAGGCTCGGGATGCGGTTCCACTGTTAACCCCAATTTTTCCACCATGGCTGAAGCCACCATATTTTCACAACTACCACCGTCAATAATAATAGTGCACACATTTCCCTTGACCGTACACCGCGTTCGGAATATATTGTTGCGAAGCCAAAGTTTGTCATCGACTTAGCGGGCCGGATTGGTACTTAAAACCCGCTGGGCAATCAGAGCTTCACCCTTGTCTGGGTAAACTACTTCAACTTTCTCTTCTTTCGGTTGATCATCGTCCGTGTCATACAAGGGTAACGTATCCTCGGTAAGAGTAACCAACTGAGTGTTAGCACACTCCCGCGCGAAGTGTCCTAAACCGCCACATTTAAAACACCTGGGGGGTGCCTTGGTTTTAAAAAGCTCGCCTTAGGCGCGCCTAGGCGCAAAGCGACCCTAGGCGCAAGCTGCTGCGCCTTGTGTTACACAAGGCGAGGGTTGTACATAAAGCGAGCGCCTATGGCGCTTTTCTGGTAAGATGTTGAAGCGAGCGCTTCATGTACAGGGAGATGAAATCGAGCATTTTTGCTTAAGAATCTGCTCTTATATGTTGGAATAGAATATAATAAACTTACCTGTGATGAAGATGTGCCATATAGATTAGCAGATAGTGGCGATAGATAAAAGATGAGCAGATGGAAAGGATTTTTCATGGCGGCTGGGTTTTAGGGTAGAAAGAAAGAATGTGATGGAGATAGAAGTAGGGTTACAAACTTACAACATCATACGTATTTGTATCTTTTTCTTTTTACTAAGTTACACTTTTAACCCTTAATGTTTAAGTCTTTATCAGATTTAATCTTAAAACTTCTCCTAATATGTTTATTTGTTTTCTAAGTGCATCATAATAGTTGTACATTTAGCTTTTTATGTTGTATAAAAAAGTCATAAATAAATTTAAACCGTATATATCTTTTATTTATCTAAATTTTAGGGGTAAAAAACCTAACATTATAGCTAATATTATATGTAATTTATAAAAAAATATTATATTAATACTTTGCGCTTCACGTACGGAAAGCCCTGCGCTTTTGCGCTCTGCGCTTCGGTTTTAGACCTTGTCGCTTTAGTGCGCTTCCCGCTTTTTAAAACCAAGGGGGGTGCACGGGACGAGGCCGCGGGTGCAGTGGATGAGGAGCTTCCTTCGGTTTTAGTGGGTCCAATTGAAGAGGCCCCTTGTCCGGAGCGGTTTCCCGTTGGGGCAGGGGTTCTCGTGACTTCAGATCGGACCGAGTTTAGTCGGGCTACTGGGGGTTTTCCTTTGGCCTTGAGTTGCTTCTCCACTTTTAGAGCTAGTTGGCATACATCATTAAATGTCCAGTATTGTTGCAACTGGACAATATCGGCTATTTCGGGTCGGAGAATCCCAAGGAAACGGGCAACAACTTGTTCCTCCTCATCTTCAACCCCACGCCTCATTCGCAACCTGTCAAATTCACAGATTAACTCCTCAACGGTGGTTGACCGTTGGGAGAGATTATGATATTCGAGAAAGGCCTCTTGGCGAAAATTAATGGGTAAAAACTTTTCCTTAAGCAACTTTTTCATCTTGTCCCACGTTTTGACTTTAGACTTCCCTTCTTGAGCCCTTTTTTTCTTAGCATGCTCCCACCATAAAGAGGCATAATTACGTAATTTGGTAGCTATGAGTTTTACCTTGATCTTGTCTGGAATATCACGGAGATCAAAGATGCGCTCCACGGTTTGAAGCCAGTCAATAAACACATCAGGTTGAGCTCTTCCATCAAACTCTGGGATGTCACTCTTGACTCCCAAGTGTCGCAACGGGTCGGGCCGAGGTTCCCTTCTCGCGAACGGGTTCCGCTGGTCGTTCGCGAACGGGTTCCACCGGTCATCTTGGTCAAATGCTCGGGGACTGGCCCATTCATCCCAGATGATGGAGTCAGTTTCGTCCCGGACCCGTTGTTGCAGTTGTGCGATCTCCTCGATGTCTCGTGGGTCGCGTCGATAGTCCTCGTTGCCTCGGTCGGCGTTTCTACGGGGATATCTATTCATACGTGCTCCACGGTCGCCCATTGATCTCGCTGAAGCTCTGATACCAACTGATGCAGTTTTTCTTATGCAATCAAGTTGGACCAAACACCAAACGAAAACAAGCTGGAACGGTTCTTATAACTTTTAATAATCAAAAAACTGTCTGTAACAATGAGGATTCTGGAACAATTTAAAGACAACCCTAAGCCTCCAAAATAGGCAAAACATAGAAAAAGGAAATAAACATAGTCCAAAAATCAAATAGCAAAAATAAAAGATATGCAAAAATAAAAGAACGAAAATAGTTCCAGCTTGAAAATATCCCCAATCGGACTAGCCTGGACTGCTGACTGGGCTGTCCACTTCAGTTGGGCCTGCTGAGCCTATAGTGGGTTCTTCAATCAGGCCTGTTGGGCCGCCAACTGCATCAATAATATAACTCTTTAATATTTAATATAAATAGCCTATTTGGATGACATATACAGGCGTATTCTGATAAAATATACCTATAAAATATTTCTATTTTTTTCTAACGTATCGCTAAACCTAAAATAGTGACCGCTATTTCGTCGCTATCTCTATGTAGAGTATAGATAGCTTGTCGCTATTTGCTATTGGCAACTATGGCAAAGACACCGTAATAGGCATAATTTGATGTAACTTTGATATGACATTCTTGAACAGATGGATAAGATTCTTGCAGCATATAGGAAGTCTTCAAAGCAATGGTCAGCCACATTTAACAAACTCGGTCAAGGTATAATATAATCTTATTCTGTCTATTCTTGTCTAATTATTTTCATTTACCCTTATACTTGATTTCTATAGCGTAATCTGAATAAGGATATTTTAGATATGAACGACTTGATTTAGGTTGTCTTTTATCTCAAATGGGTCAAATAAAAAATGTAGCTAGAAGGAACGGATTAAAGTGGTCAAATGCTTCAATAGCCGCCAAAATGTATTTTTAACGCACACAACCTTCTAATCATTATATTAAAAAAAGTTCAAACATATTGTTTTATATAATCATATTTATTAAACGCATCAATGGTTTATTAAATTTAAAAAAAAAGACAATGTTTTGTGGCCCAACTAGTCCTAAGTATTAATCGTTTTGACCCATGCCTAATACCCGTTTTTCCACCTTTTAAATAAATCATATTTATCAAACACATTAATTGGTTGTTTATATGATCGTGTAATTACTTCTTAACTTGTCACAGTGAGACTACGAGGTAGAAAACGAACCATGATCGGATGAAATCACACTGCCGATGTGCTTTCTGGCTTTCCCTTTTTTAGAGTCAAGTATCTCAGTTTAAAAACCATATCCTTCATCGGTATGTGCTAAACTCCTTAAGATTGTTTGTATCTATGCTGATATATACATTTGGATAATGTTTTTCAGACGATGACATTGAAAACCATAGATTGCAGTTTGATTTGAAGTTTGCATCTCATCCTAGTCTGTGTTTATGATAACACTTTATTAACTAAGATACTAAACCGTAACAAATCATAAAATTAGATAATAAAGGTAATGTTAAGTAATGTGGTGTGATGAGCAATTGGCCTCTTACAAGTTTGTGTTAATATTAATCATAGGTGTATACTTTTTGGGTCGTGTCGTGACATAACTTTTCTCTAATATCAATCAGTTTAACTCCTTATTCTCAAATTCAACAGGTTAACGATGATAAAAGAAAAAAAAATAATACTTATTATTTCGGTCGTTATATTTATTGATTTATGTTTAGTTGACTGAATTAAAATCAAATAAAACAATAATTAACATTAATATTAAATTAATTAAACATTAATCATTAAACATTAATACATTCAAGTATTGTTATTTTTGCATGGCCAAAAAAAACTAACTGCATTCAATTTTATATATCTTCCCTTCAGTTGTAACATGAATGTTGTTTGGGTAATATTGTTTGTGTTTATGGGCCTTGTGGCCCATCTAGATTTTTATGGGCTTGTGTAGGCTGACAGTGCAATCAATTTGTACAATTGTACATGGAAATGGAGGTCCTTAACATACCATAGGTCCATACCCTTCATTCAAGATATTACTGTTTGGTGAAAAAGAAATTTATGAATTTTGTAGGAGCGAAAACTGAATCTATGACTGTTTTGGTTTTTAGATTTTCAAAACCGATCAGTTTTGGTTTCAAATGGTTTGGTTATTTTGGTTGTTGGGAAAGCGGGCCGGTCATATGATTCTGCCAGGCATGTCAAATATAAGCTTATTATGAAATCAAGTTTTACTTTAAATATAAAGATAACAAACCTGTTAATTTGTAAAGCTGAAGGAGGGGGCAAGTAATATATTATTCGTAAAAATTGTGAAATATGTTTTTCTTAAGATAATATGTTATTTATAAAAAGTATAAAGGCTAGTATAGTGGTGGTTGAATTTGATTATATACCTCAGTTCATATTTGTCAATAGCGCTGGTAGCGCCAGCTATAGCGAATAGCGCAACGAATAGGAGAAGGGTCACTACAGACCCTATAGCGATAAATAGAGGATTTTTATTTTTATTTTTTATTTATTTATATGATTAGTGAAAGCATATTTTTAGCACTTGTATACATAACTGGTGTGTTAAATATAGTTTTTTATTTTATTTTTCTACCCCTTTATCGCTAAACATGAAAATTGGGGTCGCTATTACGCATAGTTATTAATAACGCTCATAGCGAGCCGAATAGCATAGCGTAGCACTCACGTGTTGCTATTTGATTTTGGCATCTCCATAGCGGGCAAATAGCAGGATTTTAGGTTTTTTCTTGCTTTAATATACATAGCGGGATTTTATGGGTATAAAATAGCAGGATTTTAGGTTATTTGTTAAGCATACATATAAAACAGCGCATAAAACTGCTTATTTGGATATAATATACATATAAAATATTTCTAAAATTTTCTCCTAGTGTGTCGCTAAACATAAAATAACGCCCGCTATTTCATCGCTATCACTAAGTAGCGTACAGGTAGTTTGTCGCTATGGTCCGCTGTTCGCTATTGACAATTATGCCTCAGTTACGGAAAAGAAAATTATATTTGAAATATTAGTTTCTCAACTGGTTTAATTTCTGGTCTTTACTAACTTCCATGTAATGTCAAGTCATCTCATATAGAAGCTTCATTTACTTGCATATATATATTTAGTTGAAGAAAATTATGTAGAATTGTAGGTAGCACACAAAATGCTCTTATCTTCTTCTATTCTTTAGGCTATTGTCTTAACTATCTGACTGCAGGACTGTAAATTGTAATAGTTAATTGACAATCAATGTGAAGAGTGGGTTAGGTAACTATATCCACAACTGTAGTTTACACAGGTAAAAACTAGAATTTACTCAGTGAAAATTGTATAGTACCATGAGAGTTAGGTAGGTGTTAATTTCAGGAGTGTAGAGTTTTTTATTACTTCTCTTCATGTTTCAAAGTTGATCAGTTGTTTTTGCAGATGATGAGGAATCACTTATTATTAAACAATTTCATATCGGGTAATAGTAATTTGACTAACATTTAACTAAGGGTTGTAGTAGTTCTATATCTTTTATATTAGCAACCAAAAAACTTTTATATATTATTATCTCGTTGGGATGATTTTTGGCATACTCTTTTTGCTGTCGGCTAGGCAATTTATCAACCCGTCTCTTGTCATCAATACAAGACAATAGTCGTAGTACATAATGTATTTTGTATTATTATAATCATATCTAGGAATACCCCGAAAGCGATACCACGAGTAGTGCATTTAGTGGACCTTGTAGTTGGTTCATGTCTTAGTCCCACTTGGTTTAAAGATTGCATGAACACCTTTAAATTAAATGCAACTTGTTGTCTTGCTTCGTCCGCAGTCCATAATATTAAGTTTTGTTAATGGTCCATCGCATGTGTACTTGCACTATATGATCCTAATTTGTTCTTTACTGTTTGTCAAAGTTTAGATTTTTTGCAATATTATGCAGTCATTTGTATCATACATAAAAAGTGTATGTAAAGGTTTCAAATATAATAAGTTATCTTGTGTAGGGTCAAAGGATATCATTATATACATCCACATTGCCCTCATGCCAAGTTGGTTGTAGAAATAATCACTCCAAAACAGACAAGTTATGGGAATGAAATGGTGTCCTCTTGTACTTGGTGTTGGGTAGGTCAAGACTCAAAAGAGTTTTAAGACAATGACATGATCTTTTGTATAGATTCAATAACATTTAGTGGTGATCATGGGCCGCTTTGGTTCGGTTATGGCTAAAACCGAATCTATAACTGTTGTTTTGGTGTTTAGGTTATCATAACTGATCAGTTTTGGTTTCAAATTGTTCGGTTATTTTGGTTGTTTGGAAAGGCGGGGGCAAGTAATATATGAGAGTGATTGACCCGCCTTTCCAAGCTGAAGAGGGGGCAAGTAATTATTATTATTATTTGTAAAATCGTAAAATGTGTTATTTAGGGATATTTATGGGAATGAAATGGTGTCCTCTTGTACTTGGTGTTGGGTTGGTCAAGACTCAAAAGAGTTTAAGACAATGACATGATCTTTTGTATAGATTCAATAACATTGGCCGCTTTGGTTCGGTTATGGCTAAAACCGAATCTATAACTGTTGTTTTGGTGTTTAGGTTATCATAATTGATCAGTTTTGGTTTCAAATTGTTCGGTTATTTGGAAAGGCGGGGGCAAGTAATATATGAGAGTGATTGACCCGCCTTTCCAAGCTGAAGAGGGGGGCAATCGTAAAATTGTTATTTAGGGATATTTATGGAAATGAAATGGTGTCCTTTTGTACTTGGTGTTGGGTAGGTGAAGACTCAAAAGAGTTTAAGACAATGACATGATCTTTTGTATATAGATTCAATAACATTTAGAGGTGGTCATGGGCCGCTTTGGTTCGGTTATGACTAAAACCGAATCTATAACTGTTGTTTTGGTGTTTACGTTATCATAACTGATCAGTTTTGGTTTCAAATTGTTCGGTTATTTTGGTTGCTTGGAAAGGCAGGGGCAAGTAATATATGAGAGTGATTGACCCGCCTTTCCAAGCTAAAGAGGAGGCAAGTAATTATTATTTGTAAAATCGTAAAATGTGTTATTTAGGGATATTGGATTTAAATAATCTTAACTTTCACAAATTTGCCGATAGCACTCAACTTTCGATTTGTACCTCACTACTTTCAACTTTCAACTTATTTTCATCTGTCACTCCCAAACTAACTGAATCCTAACCCAATTAGTTTTTTGCTGATATTACACTTTGTTTAATGATGTGGCATATGACGTGACATCTAACGTGGCATTTTTATGACGTGGTGTCTGATATGGCACTTGTTTAGTGACGTGACATCTGACATCAGTTAACTGTGTTAGGGTTCAGTTAGTTTGAGAGTGCTAGAGGAAAATATGTTAAAAGTTGGGGTGGTGGTACAAATCGAAAGTTGAGAGTACTATCGGTCAATTGGTGAAAGTTGAGTTGTTTAAATCCAATATCCTTTATTTTACGTAATATATTATTTATAAAAAGGTATAAAGGCTACCTTAGCGGTGGTTCGCTATGATTATTTCGATTAATTTTAATTTATAACCATAACTAGACCTTAAACAGTAGTTTTAAATAAGAAAATTATATTTGAGTCATTAGTTTCTCAATTGATTTGTTTTCTTTTCATTTATTTCAGTTATGGTTAAAATATTTGAATTTATAAAGTTACTCCAATTTTTACCTAGGTGAAAAGCCTTCACATCAACTAATTAGAGAAGCTTCTTCATCACTTCTATTTTCTTTCAAGTAGTCAGTACTCCACTCTTTGTACCTTGTGCAGGTGTATTAGTTTGTGTGCAAAGATTGGTTTCATTTTATTATTTATTAAAAAAAGAGTTAAATGTCATTTTAGTCCTTGTGGTTTGTGCTATTTTGTCAGTTTAATTCAAAAGTTTGAAACATTGTCATTTTAGTTCAAATAGTTTCAAACGTTGCCATTTTAGTACATTGGGATAACTTCATCCATTTTTCTGTTAATTAGAAGGGCATTTTGGTCATTTTATATGTAATCTGGTTAACTAGAAGGTCAATTCGGCTATATAAAATGACCGAATTGCCCTTCTAGTTAACAAAAAAATTGGATGGAGTTAATACAATGGACTAAAATGGCAATGTTTGAAACTATTTGAACTAAAATGACAACGTTTCAAGCCTTTGGACTAAACTGACAAAATAACCAAACCACAAGGACTAAAATGACATTTAACTCTTAAAAAATACCATTTTGTGGCCCCATCTTTACTAGTATGATTTTGTCTTTCATAAATGTATTTTATTAGACGTGGCCTAGTTGTGGTCCTGTGGAAGGGTTTTGAACAACATTACAACTCTACTAAAGGAAAAAGAAAGAAAAGCCTTTAGGGTCATTTACAAAGTACAAACATTGTACATGGTCAAAGGTGTACACCAATCAACCAAAATATATTGTACACAAGTATGTTGGTATTATACTTCTAGTATTGGAGACTTAATGCTATAGTAATATTAAGTTGTGGAGTTAGGTATCGTCGCATAAACAAGTCACGATTCTGGTGTGAGAATAAGTAGATTGTAATTAGGGTGGACACGTTGCAAAGTATTAGAGAGTTAATCTAGTTGGTCAAGGGATGTTTATAAGCGTTGGTTGACATTAGTGACTTTTATTATAGATATGTCATTTGGACAAAGAATATCATTGTCCTTAGGCTATCTTCTATCGTTTCACGCCCTGTCACTCCACATCACTGATACGTCATCACCTCACTTTCCTTTACTTTCTTCCAATAACCCCTACTATGGTTTCACGTCATTTCACTAACCAATCAATACCCATTAAAATAATATATATATATAGGGAAATGTTATCATACAAAAACCCTTATCGTACATCATGTACGCGACGGGCGTAACCGTCCGATCAGGCACTAATCCCGCATGGGACACAAAATAACGCATGGGATCCTTTTTTTTGACCTAATCACGCATTGGACATTATTACGCATGTTCATTTTGTCAAATAATCACGCATTGGAAATTATTACGCATGTTCATTTTGTCAAATCTTGCAAATAATAACGCATGGAACATAATTACGCAAGTTCTATAGTTTGTCGCGTACGATAACGTAGGATAAGCCTTTTTGTACATTATACTTATTCTATATATATATATTAAATAAAGTTAAAAGAATGATATTTTTTGATTGGTTGAGAAAGATGGGGCTCACCACAAACACCTCCTCCACACCACTCCCCACACCCACCCTTTCCCGCCCCTTCCGGCGGTGTTTTAGTTGGGTGGGTTATTAAAGCAAGTACATGTCCACTATTCCACGTGTAGGTGTACGCGTGTGCTGTCATGTAACATTTATGGTTTCGGCTAGCAGTCGAGACACCATGTATCGTGTCAAATATTATTTTATCGTTGTGGCCTATTATTGTGCCTGGGTGATATTAGTATTTGTTAGGAGCAGCGTTCTTATGGTTTTGATCTTTGGTTTATCGTATTATGTAGATAAGATCATACGAATTGTTCGGGATTGCCAAAGCATTAGGAATTATTTCATCTCGATTTATTTTATAAGTAATGGTTTTATAGTTTGTGAAATAATTTTGTGGTTTATGAAACTAGACTTTAGAAACTTTTTCAATACATGTCCACATCGTGTTATAAATTATTGATTAGGATACTTTTTCAATAATGTCGTGGCTATACATAGACTACATATAAAAACAAAGCCTACATCTAAACATGCTAAAATAAGAAAGTTGAGTAAAATAATACTCTCTCTCTTTATATATACATATACATATACACACACATACTTGTATGTGAAAAAATGGCATTGTGGAGAACAATCACAACTATTTGATATTTGCTAATATGATGGTGAAATAATGTATATATGCCTTTTAGATATAATAAATGTAACCCCATTTTTTAAAAGAACATATTGTTGTTATTGATTAATATTTGGATATTTATAACATGTAAGTGATTGATTTTATAAAATGACATACCAAACATATTAAAAAAATCATAAATAAAGGGAGTATTAAATACGTGTTTAAGGCTTGTACGAGTAGCTGACCAAGTCTTCCCATAATAACTGTCAATTATATTACATGGTACGTCAAAACTCAAAACCTTTCAGGTTTTATGTGTGTGTGTGTGTGTGTGTGTGGGGGGGGGGGGGGGGGGGGGGGCATTATATTATACTTTTATGTGTTAACTTTCAGTATTGACACTTACACACCCCTTAACTCTCTATAAACTTTGTAATCGAGTTTTACGTGTTTATTTTTATATACAAGTGGGTATAAATTCAAGTTGATTTACAATTTAATATAATATGTTCTTATGCTTATAATTAGGTACGTTTTCGGTTGGTCAATGTTTTGACGTAATTTTTTTTTTCCAGAAATGAGTCGGGTAAAATATAATACGTTTTCGTGCTTATTTTTATGTACGCTTTTAGTTGGTCTACGTTTTGACGTAAAAAAATCAAAACACTTCAGCAATGTGCGGGACCGTTTACTAGTTAAGGATATTTATCCTATAAACCATAAGAACAGATCCTAGCACTTAAAAAAGTTAAATTAACACATACAAAAACAATACATACATAAAAGTAGCTCTTTTGAATTATATTAGCATCTGAAAAGTAATCAAGATAATTGATTTTAGCACATATTTGAATGATATCAACACTTTTCTTAATGAGCACATTGAAAACAAAAGGAAGATCCAAATAAAGAATTAATTGTTTGTTAGCATATTTATAGGGAATTCAATATAATTGATACTATCTAGGATATTATTTTATCATTTCTCTATAATTGGTTGGATGCCACGTGACACTTTTTAAATGGTTCTTACAGTTTGTATGCAAAATGTGGTTTGTATTTGATCCTACTCCGATAAATTAAAATGTGCGGTTTGATGAAAAGAGAGACTTTTTTTTCTCATTTAATTTTATTTACACCTTTTAATTTTACTTTTTTGTTTTTCAGCCGCATCACTCTCTTTTTTGTCTTCTACTATGCAACAACACAAGACCAAAAACCTTAAAAACTCAATACATTAGCTACCATTAATGCTGTAGTTGCAACAACGATTATTTCCCACTATTAATCGTTCGTTGTTGTTGTTGTTGTTGCGACAATGGTATGTCATCGTCGCCGTTGGTGTAGATCTCGTCGGTCATGGCGAGTTAAAAGAAAAAGCAAGTTTACGTTTGTTGTTATGGCGAGTTAAAGAAAAGCAAGTTTATGTTTTGTGATGGTAGACGATTGTGATATAGTTTTTTTTGGGTTTGGTTTTTGATGAAGAAGAAGTGTTAATATGTGACGACCGTAAGAACTTTAGGGTTTTGTGATTATTTGACAACATGCACAAAGAACCGATAAAGTTTTAATGTGGTGGTGAATCTGATGTTCTTGGTGAATTTTAAATTTGGGGGATTTGAATCTAATGTTCTTGGTGAATTTTGAATTTCGGAGAGATGAATCTTATTATCTTAGTGAATTTTAATTATTTGAAGATGAAATAATAATAATAATAAGGTGTAAAATGGTCTTTTCACTCATTTTCAAACGGTTAAACTGACAGAAGGACTCAATGTGTAGCAAAATTCAAACAATATGGACTCAGGCATCTAAAAACTTCCGATAGGAACTTAAGTTGACTCCGTTCAGAAAGCACAAGAACGCAAATTGCATTGTACTCTTTTCAAAATAACAAATAAGATCAAGATGTCATTTTTTATAAAGAAATGAATGGAAGTTTACTTTAAGTTAGATGTATAAAATTAATATGCTATTTGTCTTCAAACATAAAATAAACTCGAAATCTTTATAAAAAGAGTATATTACAATTTGCCCCCTTTGGTTTGGTATATTTTGCAGAATGACACTCTATTTTCCAGATTTTGCCTTATGGCTCCCCTGTGCCCAACGTTTCATCACATTCTGCCCACAGCCGTTAGTCAAATATTTGTTTGACCGTCCAACTGAGGGGTAAAATCATCAATTCGCATACCTTTCCCCCTAAACCTCGTTTCTTATCTTCGATTCACATATGCAACCCCATGTTATTCCCCAAAGCAGTTCGTTTACACTTAGAGCCGTTAAGCATACGTACATTATACAAACCAAAAATAGATTCCATCCTAGTAGAAAATATTTGCATGGTAGCATTGCATTCATTGAAGTGTCGAGTTAGATGATTTTGGGGTTGATGTGTTGGAAGAAATGGTTAAGTGTGTAGGTTATGATTGTGATATGGTTTTTTACTTCCATTATGCAGTTCCTAATATGAGCTTGGATGAGGGTCTAAGAAATTTGATTGTGGATCATGATTTTAAATAGATTTTTAATCATGTGCGAGCATGAGTAAAGTTAATTGAAATATATGTTGAGCATTGGGTCTCACGTGTCACACCCCAACCGGTGGCGGAAACATCGGAGTGAGACGAAATAGATTGCAAGAGACTTCATAACACTATTTGTGACAAGTATTTAAATAATAAATTTCCATTTCATTTCTAAAGAGTCAATTACAAAGATTTGAAATAAATACAACATGAGTAACGAAATACAATACAATAAGAATACAAATTTAAAGTGTGTATCTAAGCATCCTACTAGATTCCATGCATCACCAACATCATCGCTAAACATGCAACATGTTTTAAAAGTGTAGTTCAATACAAAAAGTATTGGCAAGCATACAAGTTGGGTGCGTAGTATATAAGTATAAAAATGATAAGGAACAATCCACATGGCAAACCTAGTTATCAAGATTAACGTATTAAACTGGCATGCAATTTACAACTTAACCCTCTGTTTACGCAAGTGTGAATGAATAAACCTAACATGACATCTCGTTCACGGGCGGTGCGTTACTCCTATAGCGCTATACATGTTAAGTGGAGGCTTGTACAAAGCTAATGACAAGTTCATCACATAAGAATCACCCAGAAAACACGAATCAAGCATAACAAATAGTAAGCATGTATTGGATTGTTTGTTTATGTAGTTGCATAAGAATATGTATACTAAGTGTGTTTTGTATATAAAAACATGTTACACCCAAAAGTGTGAAAACGGTAAAATGGGTCAAGTATACTCACAAAATTTGCATATGCTTTCCGATTATCCAATTGTTGACGAGCAATGAGATTAGGAGATCAAATGTATAAGGGTTAAAGTTCAAGGTATGTTTAGAGTCGAGATTCGGAATATAAAACATAAGAATATAACATATGAAAGTAATCATCTTTTAACACATAATACTTGTTTGACACTATGAAACCCCAAGGGTTAGAATGTTTTCATGGGTAGAACACCCATTAGAATCATAACAAGTTTTAGGTCTTAGATGATGCAATCTAGTACTTTGACGAATGAACACAAATTCATCATCAAAGGTTCGAATATTTGGATAGTTTATATAAGTATTATATATGTTATGTAATATATCAATAAGTCCATTAGTTCAAGCATGAGGTAGGAAGATGAATCCTCCATTTAGGAACCTCTTAAGTGTCATAGAATTCATGTAGGAGGTAGGAAGAAAAGTCTTCCATTTAGGCACCTCTAAGTGTTCACCACTACACTTGATGTTATGAATATACAAGGAGGGTCAAGAACTTACAAGTAATACAAGAATATGAAAAACTAATCTATGAGAAATCATCAAGCAATGTGTGGATTTTTAAGTAGGATAACCCAAGTTAATCCTAAATCACACAAACATCAAGTCTTGAACTTGAACATTACTTGTGGGTTAAACCCTTGAACAAAACAGAAAGTTTGTGAGGTTTATAACTCTGATTTTGAATGTCTCAACCTTGTTTTTAAGCCTAACCAACCATAGATGTGGTTATAAGCATAAGGACATAGGTTTGAGATGAGTTTCCTCAAGTTTAAACAAGTTTATCAAAGATTGAAACATGAACAGAAAAATCAGTCAATTTTGGAGCCCTTTTGGCGATGTTCCAGGCTCTGATTTTCCAGGGAAAACCCATGGAAACGTAGCTAAGGTCAATACAAAGAAGTAGCAAAAAGAATCGAGTGAATCGGATAAGAATTAAGGGAGTTATGCTCACTTTAGTGAAGTAGTATCAATCTGCTCGAACTTCAGAAGTCAGCTACGGTTTGGAGTGTTTGAGAGTGAATGGAGAGTGTTTAGAAAGTGAAAAATGCTTGGAGGAGGCTTGGGTTATATAGGGGATGGATTAGGGTTTCATTGGGATGGGCTCTAGAAGTGTTTAGTGGGCTGAATAACTCAAAACAAAGAATTTAAGTGGGCTGATGCAAGGCTGTTAACAACCCTATAATTTTTGTTTTATTTTATTTTTTTTTGACATTAGAAGGTATATATTTGATGTTTAATAAAGTGTTACATGGTGTCTAGTAAAGGTCCAAAATGCATAAATGACATGTTTTAATTTAGCAAAAAGTGTGATAACATAGGTGTGCATAACACATGAAATGTAACAAGTATGTATGGTTTATAGTTTGGTATGATCAAGTGAAAAAAAACATACAACTTAATCTTATAATCGAATAACCAAGTGTTTGAATGTATGAAGATTTAGGGATTACGAATACACGATCATTGCTTACGAGTTAAGCTTATGTTTATGCGAATTACGAATCATGTGTCAAACAAACGTATGTGTAACACCCCGAAAATATAAAACCTTAAATAGGAATTTGTAAGGTTTAAATAAACAAGAATTTACTAACTAGGAATTTTAACCTAATTAGTTATGAGTCTAGAAATAACCTAAAGTAGGGTTAAAGGTAACAAAAATCAATATTTATCAAAGTGGAGGGGTGTAAGTTGTTAAAAACTGAAACTTTAGTTAATGAAAATAAATAAAACAAACCAAACATCCCACAAAGGGGAGGTCTGGTCGTTCAAGCAAGACAGGGGGCGATCCCCACTTCTCCAAAACCTAAAACTTCCTTAAATCCACAAATTGAAGGAGCAAATCTGGTCCAAACGAAAATCCGGGCTTAGAATCGTGATCCTCATCGTAAGAGGATTACAAGGTATGTAAAATTTAGTAAAAACTCTTAACTTGAAATTCTCATGAAAATTTGATAAATCTGAATTAGGGTTGCATGTTTATGTTGTGATGATTGAAGAACAACTATAGTGTCTAGGAACAAACCCTAGACCAATAGAAGTTGAAATCATAGGAAATTTTGGTGAATCTATGAACACCATCATATGTGATTAATGGGTTATGAGTAAATTGATGAATACTAGAATATGGGATGTTAAATTTCTGTAATTTGACGTATTGAAAGTGATTTCAGGAAATTAGAAGCTAACAAACATGTATAATGTTGATTGAAGTGAAATTAGGGTTAAATGTTAAACTAGAAACTCGTCATATAATCTTGTGATAAATCTGCCTTTAAGGTGTTTGTGAAAATGCCTCAAAGAAAGCTTAGAAATAGAAATTTAAGGCTTTAACGCATAATAATGATGTTTCGGTATATTATGCGAAGGGAGGTCTAAAGAGAGTTCTAAACATGTCTTGAATTGAACTCTATAGGACAAGATACCGGAACGTCGAGTGGACAAGCCGGTGGTGATTCGTGGTTGAAGGGCGTACGCTAAGGTATGTAACTTGACCCGTTACATTTAGTAGATTGGATGTTTATATGATGTGTACTTGAATTTAGAATAAAGGATGCTATGAAATAAAGCGTTGATGTCGTTATATAGTATAGTTGGTCAAAAGTTGGTTATAATTCATTGGTAGTCGTCATAAGGAAGAAATTTCCGTAGACGAGCTAAACGGGTCGAATAATCAAAATAAAGCATGGTTAATACTACGGAATATGTAGATTTTACTTTGATATTGGTTAACATGTAACACGTTAGAAATACTAGAATTTGATGTAGTAAATTCTTAGAAAACGAAATCCGAAAGTTGGGTTTGAGAGCATTGAACAAAACAAGCAAAAACAAGGATTTCCAGGAACTACCGTAAATTACGGTAGTATCGTAATTTACGGTAGAGGTCATGTCTGTTACGGTGATTCACTACTGGTTTACGGTGGAACCAGGGATTTCCAGATGTCACCGTAAATTACGGTAATACCGTAATTTACGGTGGAGACAGGAAATTTTATATTTTTATTTTATTTAAATTAATGTTGTAATATATGTTTAACCTTATTTTCCCAAAGTCAAAACTAATGTTCTAATGGTTTTGACCCTAGGTGACTAGATGGACCTTACGGATGGTGGTCAAGCAGCGTCAAAGAACCGAACACGATTAATGAAGCTTCCGCTATATTTTAAATCTTTTGTAGTCCTTGTGTATGGGTTGTAAACACATGTTTTGAACATCTTTTAAATGTTCCAATTTAGTTATTAGTGATTAAGTTAGATGGAAATTATGAACTTTAATATGAAAGTCAGGTTTTGTAATCAATATTTTACTAGAAATGGTACAAACTATTATAAATATCAAGGGTTTAATTTAGGGTGTTACAAGTTGGTATCAGAGCCTAAGGTTGTCAACAAAGTGTTCGGTTCAAGCTTGATCGATCGTCCGGTAAGAGTTAACTTATTTTGTTAATAAATTATGTATTACGTATAGAATGAGAAATGAATAAATATGCATGAAAATGAAAAGAGTGTGTAAGCTCACTTAAAAACAGGAAATGCATGAAACAAGAATTGTTAAAATCAAGTTACGAACTTGATTGAATTGAAACAAGAATTATTAAATCAAGTTACGAACTTGATTGAATTGAAACAAGAATTATTAAATCAAGTTATGAACTTGATTGAATTGAAACAAGAATGATTAAATCGAGTTATGAACTTGATTAAATCAAAACAAGTAAAGCATGTGTTATAAATGTAATGTTTAACAATCTATGTAAACATTTCAGAAATCGAGATGGCTGATGGAGATAATGTTAATGCGGTGCCAAGAGTCACCGAACAAATGAAAGAAGTGATTGCCGAAGAAGTTGGAAAGGCGATCGAAAACAGTTTGTCGGGCTTTATTGATAAGATTCAAAATACAGTTTTATCAATAATAGAAGAAAGAATCAAGAAATTGGAAGATGATTCCAATTCAGCAAAGGAAAAGCATGGTGGACGAAAGCCTTGTTCATACAAGGAATTCATGGCATGTAAACCACCATTATATAATGGAGAGGTTGATCCAATTGTGTGCCAACGATGGCTAAGTGATATCGAAGGAGTATTCGAGAGATCTCATTGTGATGAAAACGACTACGTAGCTTATGGTACGGGTCAATTAAGAAGTCAAGCGAAAGATTGGTGGGATAACAAAAAGAAGGAGATTGGAAGTGAAGCGGCTAAGGCCATGACATGGGAGGAGTTTAAGACGCCGTTTCTTAAACACCATAGTCCCAAAGCGGTCATAAATAGAATCAAGGAAGAGTTTATGCAACTCAGACACAAGGGTGAATCCATAGACAAGATCACGGGAATGTTTATGGACAAGATAAAGTTCTGTGATGATTTGGTGACAAACGAAGAACAAAAAGTCTATTACTACCATAATATGCTAAGTGCGGAATATAGAGAGTTCATAACCCCTTCAAAATACGAGACCCTTACCGAGATCGTCAATGCTGCTCGGGAAAGGGAGATCGAATTGAAAAAGAGCATAGAACGGGGTGAACGAAGGGCACAAGATGCGAATCCAAGCCCTACTAAGAAGGCACGAACAAATGAAAGCACAAAGAAATCTGATACGAAAAGCGGGTCGCCAAGTTGTAGAATCTGCGGGAAAGGTCATAAAGGCGAATGTCGTTACAAGGATAAGCCTTGTCCCATATGCAAGAAAACGGGACATATGGCTATGTCATGCCCAGAGAAAGTGACGGTTTGTTACAACTGTTATCGAACGGGTCACAAGAAGTCGGAATTCCCGGAATTGGTTGGAAAGAAGGATGGGCAAGAATCGAAAGGTGAAGCCCCGAAAGCAAAGGCAAGATCTTTCCAACTAACTGCCGCAGAAGCAAAGGTTGAACCTGACGTGGTCTCAGGTATATTTGCTGTAAATTCAATTCCTGCACACGTGTTATTTGATACGGGTGCGAATAAATCCTTTGTTTCATATGGACTTATTCGACATCCTTCATTTATTCTAACAAAATTACCTGTGCCTTTAGAAGTAGAGATAGGTAATAACAAAAGCTTTATTGTTTGTGATGTATGTGAAAATTGTAAACTGAGCATCGACGATGAAGAATATTCGATAAATTTAATCCCTATGTCGATGGGAGAATTTCAAGTAGTCGTTGGGATGGATTGGCTATCTCGACACCATGCAAAGGTCGTGTGCTTTCGTAAAGAGATAAAACTAACATCTCCGAGCGGGAAACACGTCACCATTTATGGCTAAAAAGGAGGCAACCCCATAGTATGCTCGATGTTGAAAGCTCACAAGCTAATGAAGCGAGGATGCAAGGCGTTCATAATATATGCAAATGAGCCCGAGAAAGAATCAAGAAAGATTGAAGATGTACCAGTAGTACGAGATTATGAAGATGTTTTTCCGGAAGATTTACCGGGGATACCGCCTGAACGGGAAGTAGAGTTCGGGACCGAATTGATTCCGGGCGCGAAACCTGTAGCAAAAGCCCCATACCGACTTGCGCCGTCGGAATTACAAGAGTTGATGTCCCAAATTCAAGATTTGCTTGACAAGGGATTCATAAGGCCGAGTGTGTCTCCTTGGGGCGCACCGGTATTGTTTGTGAGAAAGAAGGACGGGAGCATGCGCATGTGTATCGATTACCGGGAGTTAAACAAACTCACGGTAAAGAACCGATACCCGCTCCCGAGGATAGACGACTTATTTGACCAACTACAAGGCGCGAGTTGGTTTTCAAAAATTGACCTTAGGTCGGGGTATCACCAACTAAAGGTCAAAGAAGAAGATGTGCCGAAGACGGCCTTCCGTACGAGATACGGACATTACGAATTTCTCGTGATGTCATTTGGGCTAACAAATGCGCCCGCGGCTTTCATGGACCTCATGAACCGGGTTTGCAAGCCAATGTTGGACAAGTCGGTCATCGTGTTCATCGATGATATCTTGGTGTATTCGAAAAGTGAAGCCGAACAAGCACACCACTTACAAGAAGTGTTAGAGACACTTAGACGAGAGAAGTTATATGCAAAATTCTCTAAATGTGCCTTTTGGTTACGAGAGGTACAATTTCTCGGCCATGTCATAAATGCCGACGGAGTTTTGGTGGATCCGTCAAAGATAGAGGCGGTGTCAAAATGGAATCCCCCGAAGAACCCTTCGGAAATTAGAAGCTTTTTGGAGCTTGCTGGATATTATAGGAGATTCATTCAAGATTTCTCCAAGATTGCATCGCCGCTAACAAAGCTAACCCAAAAGAAAGCAAAGTTTGTTTGGGGAGTCGATCAAGAAAAAGCGTTTCGGACGCTAAAAGAAAGGCTAACTCAAGCTCCGGTACTGACATTGCCGGACGGAGTCGAAGACATGGTGGTTTATTCGGATGCTTCATTATCGGGGCTCGGTTGCGTGTTGATGCAACGGGGCAAGGTAATAGCCTATGCCTCGAGACAATTGAAGATACACGAGAAGAAATACCCCACGCACGATCTCGAGTTGGCAGCGGTGGTATTTGCATTAAAAATATGGAGGCATTACTTGTATGGGGTAAAATGCACCATATTCACCGACCACAAGAGCTTGAAATACTTCTTCGATCAGAAGGAGTTAAATATGCGACAAAGGCGATGGTTGGAAACGGTGAAAGACTATGATTGTGAGATACATTATCACCCCGGAAAGGCAAATGTGGTAGCGGACGCTCTGAGCAGAAAAGCGGATTATGTCCCGATACGAGTACGATCGATGCAACTCGTGGTAACCTCGGGTATACTTGAACGTATTCGAGAGGCGCAATTAGAAGCAGTGAAAGAAGAGAATTGGAAGAAAGAAAGAATAATTGGTCAACTGAAAGATTTGTCGGATGGGAGTCACGGATTAAAGACTCGATCCGGAAGGATATGGGTCCCGCATACCTGTGGAGTGAAGGCGCTTCTACTTAACGAAGCTCATAAATCCCGTTATTCGATTCATCCGGGTGCAACCAAGATGTACAATGATTTGAAACAAAATTATTGGTGGCCCGGAATGAAGAGGGACGTGGCGAAATATGTGGAAAAATGCTTGACATGTTTGCAAGTCAAGGCGGAGCACCAGAAACCATACGGCAAACTTCAACCGTTAGAAATTCCGGTTTGGAAATGGGAACATATTACAATGGACCTGTTAACCAAGTTGCCTAAGACAAATCGTGGTTTTGATGCCATATGGGTAGTGGTGGATAGATTGACGAAAAATGCTCACTTCATTCCGATTCGTGAGACTTATACGTCAGAAAAGATGTCAGAAGTTTATACCAATGAAATCATAGCACGTCATGGAGTGCCGGTGTCCATCGTGTCCGATAGGGATACCCGGTTTACTTCGAATTTTTGGCGAGATTTCCAAGAGCAAATGGGGACCAAATTGTTCATTAGCACTGCGTACCATCCTCAAACGGATGGACAAAGTGAAAGAACGATACAAACACTGGGGGACATGCTACGGGCGTGTATAATCGACTTTGGAGGCAGTTGGGATGTACACTTACCGTTAGTCGAGTTTTCATATAACAACAGTTACCAATCTAGTATTAAGATGGCACCATACGAAATGCTTTACGGTAGGAAGTGTCGAACCCCGGTATGTTGGGGTGAAGTGGGTCCACGTGAACTCGCCCACCAAGATATAGTACGAGCCACGAATGAAAAGATCGATAAAGTTCGGGCACACTTGAAAGCGGCTCAAGACAGGCAAAAGGCGTATGTTGATAAAAGGAAAAGGCCGATTGAATTCCAAGTTGGTGACATGGTCATGCTAAAAGTCTCCCCATGGAAAGGTGTTATTAGATTCAGAAAAAGGGGGAAGCTAAGCCCAAGGTTTATTGGACCCTTTAAAATTATCGGGAAGGTTGGTAAGGTAGCTTACCGCCTTGATTTACCGGAGGAGCTAAGTGGAATCCATGGCACGTTCCACGTGTCGCAATTAAGAAAGTGCCTAGCAGACGAAACGACCTATATCCATTACAATGATATCGAAGTGGATAATAGTTTGAATTACGCTGTGAGACCGTTGGAGATTCTAGATCGAAAAGTCAAACACTTACGAAATAGACAAATCGATCAAGTCAAAGTCAAATGGGAGCATAGGAAGGGTTCGGACACTACATGGGAGTCCGAAGAGGAGATGAGACGTCTTCACCCTACTTTATTTGGTACGTATTACGGTTTCGAGGACGAAACCCTTTTAAGGGGGGTGGACTTGTAACACCCCGAAAATATAAAACCTTAAATAGGAATTTGTAAGGTTTAAATAAACAAGAATTTACTAACTAGGAATTTTAACCTAATTAGTTATGAGTCTAGAAATAACCTAAAGTAGGGTTAAAGGTAACAAAAATCAATATTTATCAAAGTGGAGGGGTGTAAGTTGTTAAAAACTGAAACTTTAGTTAATGAAAATAAATAAAACAAACCAAACATCCCACAAAGGGGAGGTCTGGTCGTTCAAGCAAGACAGGGGGCGATCCCCACTTCTCCAAAACCTAAAACTTCCTTAAATCCACAAATTGAAGGAGCAAATCTGGTCCAAACGAAAATCCGGGCTTAGAATCGTGATCCTCATCGTAAGAGGATTACAAGGTATGTAAAATTTAGTAAAAACTCTTAACTTGAAATTCTCATGAAAATTTGATAAATCTGAATTAGGGTTGCATGTTTATGTTGTGATGATTGAAGAACAACTATAGTGTCTAGGAACAAACCCTAGACCAATAGAAGTTGAAATCATAGGAAATTTTGGTGAATCTATGAACACCATCATATGTGATTAATGGGTTATGAGTAAATTGATGAATACTAGAATATGGGATGTTAAATTTCTGTAATTTGACGTATTGAAAGTGATTTCAGGAAATTAGAAGCTAACAAACATGTATAATGTTGATTGAAGTGAAATTAGGGTTAAATGTTAAACTAGAAACTCGTCATATAATCTTGTGATAAATCTGCCTTTAAGGTGTTTGTGAAAATGCCTCAAAGAAAGCTTAGAAATAGAAATTTAAGGCTTTAACGCATAATAATGATGTTTCGGTATATTATGCGAAGGGAGGTCTAAAGAGAGTTCTAAACATGTCTTGAATTGAACTCTATAGGACAAGATACCGGAACGTCGAGTGGACAAGCCGGTGGTGATTCGCGGTTGAAGGGCGTACGCTAAGGTATGTAACTTGACCCGTTACATTTAGTAGATTGGATGTTTATATGATGTGTACTTGAATTTAGAATAAAGGATGCTATGAAATAAAGCGTTGATGTCGTTATATAGTATAGTTGGTCAAAAGTTGGTTATAATTCGTTGGTAGTCGTCATAAGGAAGAAATTTCCGTAGACGAGCTAAACGGGTCGAATAATCAAAATAAAGCATGGTTAATACTACGGAATATGTAGATTTTACTTTGATATTGGTTAACATGTAACACGTTAGAAATACTAGAATTTGATGTAGTAAATTCTTAGAAAACGAAATCTGAAAGTTGGGTTTGAGAGCATTGAACAAAACAAGCAAAAACAAGGATTTCCAGGAACTACCGTAAATTACGGTAGTACCGTAATTTACGGTAGAGGTCATGTCTGTTACGGTGATTCACTACTGGTTTACGGTGGAACCAGGGATTTCCAGATGTCACCGTAAATTACGGTAATACCGTAATTTACGGTGGAGACAGGAAATTTTATATTTTTATTTTATTTAAATTAATGTTGTAATATATGTTTAACCTTATTTTCCCAAAGTCAAAACTAATGTTCTAATGGTTTTGAGCCTAGGTGACTAGATGGACCTTACGGATGGTGGTCAAGCAGCGTCAAAGAACCGAACACGATTAATGAAGCTTCCGCTATATTTTAAATCTTTTGTAGTCCTTGTGTATGGGTTGTAAACACATGTTTTGAACATCTTTTAAATGTTCCAACTTAGTTATTAGTGATTAAGTTAGATGGAAATTATGAACTTTAATATGAAAGTCAGGTTTTGTAATCAATATTTTACTAGAAATGGTACAAACTATTATAAATATCAAGGGTTTAATTTAGGGTGTTACAGTATGTATCAATGTATAAATAATGTATAAATGATGTATATTTCATATAAAAGATTCCTTTCATTACGATCAAGTCTCGGATTTACAATAGCTTGAAACGAAATACGATTACAAAGGAAACGGGTTTTCGAAAATAGAATTACAAGATGAACTTTCTAAAAACAGAAAGCTGCGAAAAGCGAGGCGTTACACCACGTGTGTATTTAAATTCCATTCCATATCAAGATGATGTAATTGGTCCATCTATATCATCTCTTGTAATTGAATCTAGTGAGGTTGTTCCTTATAGTCATGGCACATAATTGGGAAATAATGATCATGAATTAGAAGATTATGAAGAATCAGAAGGTGATCATGGTTTAGAAGACTTAGGTTTAGAAGGTAATCATGGATTGGGAAGGGATAATGTGGAGGATAATTTGGATGATGATCCTGACTATATGGTAGTGGAAGAAGATCCCGGAAGGGATGTTGAAGTGGACATGAGCCACCTTAAGGCAATAGTTAATCATGATGTAGTAGAAGATGACCTCCATGATTAGCTTAGTAGAAGTTATTATGAAGAATTGTTAAAGGCCAATCAAGGTAGCACCATCAAAATAGATATGGAGCCATTAACAAACCTTCACGAACAAACTAGGCAATTCAGAATGATATACATATGTTATGATGGCATGAAAAAGGGTTTTAAGCTTTTTGGGAGAAATATTCTAGCATTGGATGGTTGTTTTATGAAAGGACCATACCCATGTTAGATATTGAGTGTTATGGGTGTTGATGGTAACAATGGTATATATTCACTTGCTTTGGCTGCGGTTGAAACTGAAACTTATCAGGGTTGGGCATGGTTCTTGAGGAACCTCCAACATGATCTAGAGTTAACTGTGGATGATGGTTTCACATTTATCAGTGACCGTCAAAAGTTAAGCTTGTGAATTAATTAATCCATGTACATGCCTTATGAATAAATTATTTGTAAATGAAATTAACATGTTTGCTGTATACTTATGTAGGGTCTTATTCCAGCAATGAATAGTGTTTTCTCAAATGTAAAGCATAAGTATTGCCTTACACACATACATGAGAACATGAAGAAGCAATGGAAAAGAGATGTGTGTAAGAACATGTTAGGAGAGCAACTATGATGACTAGTGTGCCTTATTCTAACACTTCCATGCAAGAAATAAAGGCGGCAGACTCAAAATTACACCATTGGCTACTCCGGATCCCACCTAAAACCTGGTCAAGAGTTGACTTTACACCTAGGGCACAATGTGATATTTATTGAACAACATTTGTAAGGTGTTTAACAAGAAACTAATTGGAGCTAGAGACAATCCTATAATCACATGTTTGGAGTACATCAGGGAATACATGACAAAAAGGATTGTTAATGTTAAAAGGCTTTAAGCAAAGTCAAAAGGTCCACTAACCTAATATGCTGAAGAGATCTTCAAAGAAATTAAAGAACAAGCCTCACAAATGAATGTTCTCATGGTGACTACTTCAAAATACTAGGTTACTAGGCCCAGGTCTCAGTGTGTGGTGAATGTGGATTTAAAAACATGTTCAAGTGTAAAGTGGGATTTGACTGAGATTCCCTGTAAACATGTCATGGCTGCAATTTGGGACATGTCCAGAAATGGTACTAAGGCTGGAATACCATAAAATTGGGTGTCAAAATTTTACTGGTTAGATACATGGAAAAGGCATACAAATACCACATTAAGCCATCTTGTGGTCCTGAATTGTGGACTCCATCACAGTGCCCCACAACACTAATTCCTCCAAAACATCATAAGCATGTATGGATATACTACATTGTATAGAATGCATAATGTATGAACTGAAATGTGTATGTATATGATTCTAGGTGGGGAGACCAAAGAAAAAGAGGAAACAAAGTGTTGACGAGGTTAAAAAAACATTTGACAAAGGAGGAAAAATGACAAAGAACGAGCAACCCACAATATGTACCAAATGTGGGAATAAAGGCCACAACCTAGTACGTGCAAAGGTCAAGCAGAAGGGACATAAACACAAGCTACTTAAAATGCAACATATGGTGCACCACAGGTTACTCAAAATTGATGTTTATGATGTTTAAGACATGTTTCAATGTTGTAACGGTTTTTAAAACAATTTTTGTTATGTTTTGTTTGGTTAGTATGACTTTAGGAAATGTTTGACTTCAGTAAGTGAAACTATTTGGTGTGTTTTTAGACAATTTATGTTATGTTTTGTTTGGTTGGTATGACTTTAGGAAATGTTTGACTTTAGTAAGTTAAACTATTTGGTGTGTTTTTTAAGACAATTTTTGTTATGTTTGGTTGGTATGTTAAGACATGTTTGATTGAATTAGTTAATTTGTATTGGGTTATATGACTTTGTTTGTAATATTATCATTTGATTGGATTAGTTAAGTTAGACGACAGGAGTCAAATTGACATGTAAATTTGAATTCGAGACATGTTTGACTTTTTAAAGTCAAACTGCAATGTAATCGTCATACATATCCAATTAGTTAGCGATTTGACTTCATAAAGTCGAACTGACCTCTACGACTGCATTTGTTTAAATTAATCAAGAGGTTGACTTAAGAAAGTCAACCTGCAATATGGGTCAGATATATGGTATGAAACAACAATTACAAAGGTATCAATATTTGTCATTCCTAACTTCAAACATTACAAATAAGAAAATTCATAATCCGACCATTACAAACATTACATAACACGACAACCACTATCATTACAACCATTACATAACATTAGTCGATTCATTTCCAATGGCAATCATCATTTGACAATTTAGAATCTGATTCATGTTCTCCTTTGTACGAATTATGATACCAGTCCTCCTTCTCTTCGTAGTCCCAAGCATTTTTCAAAACCTCACTCTCATATTCCAACTCCAGATCCTTTTCATATTGTTCTTCTGCATCTTCTACGAAGTTGTTGTAATCCATTGCATATTTTGCTTGCAACTCTTCTTTGGGTATACTGTAGACACAATTATCTTCAATCACTTCTTTGTCTTCCACGTTTACAACTTGTTTTTCAACCTCATGTTACAACAATACTATAGGCATGATCAACATATTAATCAACATAAGCAACATATTTGACAAATTGAAACCAACATAATTAACATAAACATAAATCAAATCCATTACAATGTTGGTTATAGTACGTTTCAAATGATAACAAACAACAACAAACTAACTACTAAACTAGGTCTCCATATTGTCACTTACATAGCTTTGGTTATAGTACGTTTCAAACGATAATAACATACATAAAAAAAACAACCAACTAAGCACTAAAACAATCTTCCACACTATGACCTGCCTAGCTTTGCTTTTGACCATTTCGTCCATCTTGTTGATAGTCTATAATAAAGCGAGAACTAGACTTTCACATTTGTCTCAAATGGGAGTATCAGCCCACCTTAGGAAACCACATTTTCCCTTCTGTTGAACACACAATCTAATCAAACACATGATAATGATACGCATTGAACACACACATTATCACTACTTGAATCCAAGTAAACCACACGCTGATCATAGTGCTCCATCACACACATTAACACACTGATCATAGTGCTACAGTTCAAGTAAACCACATGCAGTTCAACATGATCCACGACTTACATTGCTGCAATTTTACTAAACATAAATCAATATATTTACAAGCAAAATTAGCAACACTTACCCAACAGAGGAATCTCCGTCCAGGATTAGCGTCAGTCTTCGACGTTTTATAGCATGTAACTGCACCACACACTGAGCAAATCTTCTCTGACCTATCAACATTACGTGAGCTCCATTTCGAAGTAGAAGACGACAAGTACTAAGACATTCGCCGTTCGATTGGGGGTGACTTCGAAGAGCTCAGTGGACCGATTGGGGGATTGGGGAAGAACTGAAATGTGTCTTTTCGGGTTTTAGGGCTTGTAATTTGGGTTTATTGGAGAGGAAAGAATTGACAGGGGTAGAATTGTCTTTTAACTCTCAGCTTGACGGTCAAACAAACGTTTTACTGATGGCTGGGGGCAAAGTGTGATGAAACGTTAGGCACGGGGAGCTATAAGACAAAATCTGTAAGATAAGGTGTCATTTTGCAATATGGACCAAACCACATGAAAACAAATCGTAAATTACTCTTTTAAAGATAATTTTACAGTCAATACAATTAACTAATTAAAATATATTTTCAAAATTACACTATAACTTTCATATTTTATATTTTAGTTAAAAAAGAATAGTTAAGCAAACACTAGATGAAAGTGACTTGGTGGCATCTCATGTCTATGTAATTGAGATTCTCTCCTATTTTTCTGTGTTTATTTCACACTGTTCAAGAAAATCTCTTTTTGACCCCACATTCTTGTATTTTTCTAGCGTAAATTTTGTTCTCTAAATCGTTAAATCCACCCAATTTGTTGTTTAACCAAATGTCGTGTACATTAGATTTATACTATGAAGAATAAATGTGCCAATATCATGATATACAAATGAACACAAAAGCAAAATGTAACAAAATCAAAACGTGATGTAAAACTTATGGTAAACCTAATACAAAAGCTAGCTCGACTAATTCAACATTAGTTTTTTTTTTTTTTTTTTTGAGTTTTGAAATCTTTACAAGTTTTGAAAACTTCGGTTTCGAGGTCTTATTTGGGTGCATCACTTTTTAATTCTTCATACTAAGAACCTATAATAATTGTAGTCCATGGAGTCAATAAGACTCTTAGATCATCCGTAGTGGAGGTTTTGGGCGTTTCCCCCCCTAAAAAACGCCCCACACCGCCCATCCACCGCCCCCGTGGAGTTTTTTTTTCAAAAAAATGCAAATGACGTCATTTTTCTACGCCCATGTTCAAGATCTTTGGCCAATCATAGGTTTTTTTCTTTTTGGTTGGGCAATACCCTTATTTTTATGGCTTTTTTAATTTAATTTTTTACACCCATTTTAACATAATGCCCCACAATGCCCACATCCCTACTACACCCGTTTTGAAAAAACCCGCCTCATAATGCTTCATTGCTGATTGGACTGCCACATGACGCAAAATGCCCAAAAATATGGACATTATTTGTGTCTTCCACTACACATGGTCTTATACAAATATTCAACTATTATATTTATATTTGTCAAATCTAACTTTTAGCTTGTGAGACTTTTCGTGTTATGGTCATATCATGTCACCCAAACAATGCAAAAAAGTATATCAAAATAACAAAGGAAAATGTGATGGTGTATAAGTTAATGTGTAATCTATGTCATTTAATCAATTTAAAAGTTCTATATTGTTTCATTATTATGAAACGTTTAGTAGATGTTTAACCTAATTATGTTGAAACAGTTATACATTTTCGTTATTAACTATTGTTTCATTTTAAGTTAAATAAATACATATATAATAATTATTAAATAGTAGCAAAGTTTCTTAGGCCATGGGGTATACTTTCACGCCCGTTAACTACGCATAGGCGCTACATCACCCACTTAATCCTCTTTCACTTCACCTCACACCAAGGAATTGGTTTAACCCCCATTAACGCCCTTAAATTAAATAAAATACATATATATATAGCATGTTATGTGTGTGCAAATTTTCCAATGTTTGATTCCCTCCCTCTCTCTCCTAGTTAACATCTTAACACGTGAAGCTTTTAATGCCCCTTAACATTCTCCAGGAGCGGTATGACGAGTGTTAACGAATGCCAACTATGATTACACCTACGGGTATTAAAATATACCAGGCGGCCTTATATATTTTATTTGAATCACCCTATTTAACAAACCATATAATACTTGAGCAACATAAGTGACTTAACTTAAATGAAACATTTATGAGGTCCTATCATTATTTTTTTTATTTTTTACTTATAACAAACTAATTAACAGAAATAATAAGTCTTTGTCCCAAAATGCAAACTTCTTTATATCATGGGTAATACAAAAAACATCTTGTAATATTTCAATTTTTTGTTCACTAATAATCATTAGTTTTGATTTTGGTTTATAACTATTCTTTATTCATTTTTATGAAAAATCTAACAACAATATCAAAATTCTTTAAATAAATACATCAATACATGCATCCCTCAAGATTTGAACTTCTAATGTTTCGGTTGTGAAGCATACCACTTAACAATTAGGATGTCCCTTCGAGATCTGAAAATAATTTTAATTAACCTATGCATTAAGAGAGGTTTGGGACATTATTTTCAACCGTTTATTAAATGATAAATGATAATTAAATATCAGATAATTAACTTGTACGAAACTAATATAAAGTTATTAATATTTAGATAGTCTTGCATTTTCCTACAAAAATAATATTTGGTGACACTATTATCTGCATTCAGGAATTGGAATATTTTGAACATGTCAAAAAAAAAAAAAAAAAAAAAAAAAAAAAAAACACTAAACGCATTTTCCATGGCTCTCATCATTAAAAATATATAAAAAAACTTGTACAACTTCTTATTTTAAAATCAAAATGTACCATATTTACACACCTTTCAATCCAATATATATATAGAGAGAGGGAGACCGGTTATGGTACAATTGGCCTTAACGTACGATGCGTACGTTATGAAAATATAATATGCAGCTTCACAAACTCTGACAGTCTATAACATGCGAATTCACTACCCCGGACACTATATAACATGCATACTTTACAAACCCGGACGCTACTTCACAAACCCGGACACATATAGCGTGCGGCTTAACAAACTCGGAAACATATAACACGTGGAATACTCATCACGTACGCTCGCACGTTAATGTCAATTGTATTTTACACTTTCTCTCTCTATATATCCAAGATAAAGTAAATAATATTTTATTATGAAGATGTATTACTTTTTTTTTTTAAATTTGGAACATGTCTTAGACAACCTTAACAGAGACCAACTGGTTTGTTTATGCTGCTGGGTGAAGGTTTAATAGGGATGGTGTAGGGGTAGTAGTGGGCTACATGCGCTATGTTTGTTCCTAACCTTTTTGTTAAAGTTTTGGAGGGCTACAAGTGTTAATTTAATAGAGTTTAGCCTTCATATTTAAATAACATTAATAATTAAAATACTTGCATGTAATAATATTTTTTTCATTCAAGTCCCTTGGTTAAAGACCAAGCACAGTCTCCCACATGCACCATGTGATTTTAGAATATTAGAACTTCCCCAAAACCATGTGTAATTAGTCCAAGATTTAACTTTGTTCTTAACCCAGCTAAGCTATCATTAATATTTTAATAATATTAAAAACAGTATTATAGGTAACGACGCGAAACTCTAGGAGGTTGCATTGATTTGTGGGTCGATTTTAGTTTAACGTTAAAGGAAGTTAAATGTCTTAACCAGTTACACATGGGTCGATTTTAGTTTAACGTTAAAAGAAGTTGAATGTCTTAACCAGTTACACATACGATGACTTAAATCCTAAAGAATGGCATAATTCATTCATGGACTATGGTTTAAGAGCAAGAAGGTAAATGTCATAACCCATAACCAATTACAAATAGTAATGGGTTACAACTTAGAAAGTTGGTGACGCGGTAACCTTCCCTAATCGTATCATTCGTATCGTGAAAGAATGTGTGATTCATAGATCGTATAGTAAGTCTTAGGGGTTGTTTGTTTATCTCTTAATGGTTCAGACATCTTATTGGTTCAACACTCAAAGGTTCAGAATGTTTGTTTTGCAAGCAAATGTCTGAATGATTCAGATATTTGCCTCTTAATGGTTAAACATTATACTGAGTCTGAATGGTTAAGACCTCTAATCTGAATTGGTCAGACATTTGCCTCTGAACGGTTAAACATTATACTGACTCTTAATGATTCAGACCTCTTACTAGTTCAACACTTAATGGTTCAGATCTCTTACTGGTTCAACACTTAACCATTCAGAAGTTGCCAAACAACCCCTTATTTAAGGCTATAAATGTTTAATTTCATAATGAGATTACATTATAAATGGACAGGTTGTCTTTAGTTTAGTGTTGGCCTATAAGAATATTACGAATCTTGATGCACTTTTTTTCCAAGGTTAAAATGAATCAATTCCGAAGTGGGGTTGGGACCATTTATTGATTATGTTTTAAAATGACAGGTTTCTTGATCTATGGTAAAGAACACATTGTTGGATTGCTTGCAAACAAAAGGAAGACTTTAAGGAGATTGTAAACAATTATCCTAACCTACAAAAGCTAACATCCTAAAAACACTCCACAAAATCTCCCAAAACCCCAAAACAAGCACATTATAGTTATTTTCATGCAGATTGAACCCTATAAAGGTATGTATTGCTCGAACCCCAATGAAAATCTACTTGACCCATCTTTAGTTGTGCTCAAATATTCCTTTGATTCATATTCTATGCAAAGTGTAAACACACCCACCATAACAAAAGACAAATCTTGAAATGCAATGTAAAAGCCAAGATTCATCTTATGTTTGACCAAGTTTTAAAATTGAAAAAAAAAAACATTAACACACTTTTAATTATGCAATGTAAAACCCAAGATTCATTTAAAGTTTGACCAAAGTTAGAAAAAACCACTCATCACACTTTCACTAAACTTATAATATGGTTCTTAGATCTTTGAATTATTACTAAAATCATTCCGCCTTTGAATATACATATAAAACCATAGTACCACACTATTCTATCAACATGTTGTATGTTTGGTCAAAACAACTTGTTATAATCAGTTTTCACAAGCACACTAGTTTGAGTAATGATTTTAAAAACCGAACAACCAAATTAAAAATGTAGTATAAATACATCATCATTTATAGAAATAGAACAAAAGAAACAAATATGCAACTATGCAAGTAATCCATAATTAGTAACTACACAATTTGTAACCAACTAATTATACCAAAATATTTGCCATAATCCCCCTTATTAAATAATCCTTAGATTCATATTCTATGCGAAGTGTAAACACACCCACCAAAACAAAAGACAAATCTTGATATGCAATGTAAAAACCAAGATTCATCTAAAGTTTGACCAAGTTTTATAAAAATTGAAAAACCATCAACACACTTTTAATTATGCAATGTAAAACCCAAGATTCATCAAAAGTTTGACCAAGTTGATCAAACATTAAAAAACCACTCATCACACTATAAGGCTATTAGGTGTGGTCATAACCCTCATGGTCACCATGACCCTTTACATCAGCGTCATATCACCCACTTCTAATTCATCATCCAAAACCACTACCCCAAGGGTGTGGTCATGATCCAAACCACTATTCTCTTATTTTAATTTATTTTTGTGAAAAGGAAAAGTAAATATTAAAAAGGAAAGGAGGCTCATGGTTTAATTTAATCCATGGCAACTATGGTGGACAAGACAAGGGGGTGGTGTAGCAATCCATTAATGATCCTACGTAGCGATTGATGATCCAACCCATGCCCCCGCACCTTTTAGCATAATGAAATGTAAAATATACCATATGGTTATTAGATCTTCAAATTCATATTAATTCCCTACAGATTTGAATGATATACAACGTAAAGAAAATTACATAAGAATGACAGGTAAACGGGCAACAAGTTACGCCACAACCTAAAATCTTCAAATTATTACTAAAGTCATTCCGCTTTTTAAAACGCATATAAAACCATAATACCACACTATTTCATCAACATGTTACATCTTCGGTCGAAACAACTTATTATAACCAGTTTTCACGAGCGCAATAGTTTCAATAATGACTTTTAAAAACCAAACAACCAAATTAAAACCGCACTATAAATACTCACCATTTAGAGAATCATAAACCAAAAAGTAACAAAATACACCTATGCAAGCAATCCATAATTAGTCACTACACAATTTGTAACCAACTAATTACACCATAATATTGCCATAATCCCTCACATTAATATTCTTTCTCATTAAAAACTTAGGCCTAGAATTTGAGGAAAAGACTCAAAGCCTCGATTGTTGAAGAAATAGGAGAGAGAGGTCCCACACCCCACCCCACCCCACCCACTCCCTAAACACCCACCCCCCCCCCCCCCCCCCCTCTCTTTATTCTCTTTTAACTTCCATACTTTGATGTACCCAGAACGAGGTTTTTTGCAGAGAAGAAAACCCTCTTCCCATTTCCCCAATACCCATCTTTTTCTTTCACATTTTCTTGAAAATTTGTAACTTTGTTTTCTTTCTTTATTTCTTCTGTTTCTTGCGTACACAACAAATAGGTGTAAGAAGTAAGAATAGACTCCTGCAGAAACAACAACACCCAACTGGGGTTTGGTTTCTCTTTGATTTGACTCTTTGTTTGCAATTTTTGAAACCAAAATGCCAAGAAACTGCCACTTTCTTCTCCTCTTTATATCTTGAGATCCATCACTCTTCTGGGTATCCTTAAAAATTCAATCTTTTTTATCATCTGAAGTTAGTTTTTGTAAATTAGTTACTGGGTAGGAATCTTTATGTGGTTTTGAAACAATGAGAGATGAATGCAAGAAAAGCAAGGTTTGTAAGGGTTTTTTTTTTTTTTTTTTTTTTGGGTGACATTTGATTATTATTTGTTTAAATGTATTGAGATATTATTGGCTTTAATTTAATGATGTTGGATTATTGAAGGTTTCTTGGCCTAAAACACTCAAGAGATGGTTTGGTGTTAAGAGCAAAGCTGAAGATTTTCATGCTGATGATTTTAGTTCTAGAGGTAATTTGTGATTTTGTTCATCAGTTAAATTTTTTAATTTTTTTTATTTATTTTTGTGTTTATGTATAGGGAACAACACTAATTGACTTGCAGTTTTTGCTTTATTTCTGTAATCAATGACTGAATATTTCAGTTCATATTTTATTTGGAATCTTAATGGCTTTTATCCACTTTTTTCTCTTTGCAGTTCAAGATCTGTTCTTTGTTTTCTTCTTCCTTTTTTGGTCTTCAATAGTTGTTGTTCACTCTCTTTTTATATAATTTGATGTTAGATTTTATTCTGTTCTAAAAAAAAATTAATTAAGATTTTATCATAAATTAACAAATGTGTAAAATTTATGATTTTTACATTTTTATGTAATAATTCTTTAACTTAGGATTTAAAACACATTTTATAAACATCTATATTCTGTTAATTTTGCAGAGGGAGATGAAGAATGGGTCAACAATATTAATGAAAGAGAAGCTTGTAACATCAAGAAAAACAAAAGAACAGGTTTAATTTCATATTTTCATATATTTAACAATACCGAATTCAATTTACATAACTATAAGATAAACCAATATGAAAAAAATGCTAAAAATCAAAACTTTATTACAGAAAGATCAAGTAAAAAGAATGTGAATAGCCGAAACCGGAGTAGAATCGATCTTGATGCTGGTCAAGTAACAGATGTCAATCATTACAGGTTTGTTGATTCAGATCATCTATTTGGTATGTTGTTAATGTTTTACATGTTTCTAATTTATTTAAATATCTTGTAATAGAATCTTTGCAGCCACCTGGAATGTGGCCGGAAAATCGCCTACGAGTAGTTTGAATCTTGAAGATTGGTTACACACTTCACCGCCGGCTGACATTTATGTTCTCGGGTTAGTATTTATTTCCGCGATAAACAAACAAAATAAACGTACCCAGTATAGTTCCACTCGTAGCAGTTAAGCTACTGGTAGGGCTGGTAGGGTCTGAGGACGGTGGGACCTGCGCCTGCATAAACTTTTTTGTTTATATTCTTTTTAACATGTAAAGTATAGTAATCCGGATAACATAAAGTGTGCTGATATTGAATCAGGTTCCAAGAAATCGTTCCGCTGAATGCCGGCAACGTTTTGGGCACCGAAGACAACATTCCGGCGAAAAAATGGCTAGCGCTGATTCGAAAGACGCTCAACAGTCTTCCGGGAACGACTGGTGGATGCCAGACCCCATCGCCAGTTCCCGATCCAGTAGTCGAACTAGACTCAGATTTCGAAGGATCAACACAACCACGATCTTCGTCGTTTTTCCAACGTCGGTCTTTCCAATCGTTGAGCCGGAGCATGAGGATGACGGAGTACGGGTTGCAGGTTTCGCAGCCCCAGTTCGAACGCAGATACAGTGTTTGTGATCGAGCAATGTTCGGAAACAGGCCGAGTGATTACGATCCGTGTTCGCGGTGGGGTGGTGGATCTTCGGATGAAGATAACGGGCCGGATGATTCGCCTTGTTATAGTAATTACTCGCAGGCTCCGTTTAGTGGATTGTTTTCGATGGAGGAAAGAGATAAACCGGTTGGGAACTCGATGTATTGTTTGGTTGCGAGTAAGCAAATGGTCGGGATTTATCTTACGATATGGGTCAAAAGTGATCTTAGAGACGATGTTCGTAACATGAAGGTATCCTGTGTTGGTAGAGGATTGATGGGGTATCTCGGAAACAAGGTAAACACTTGATCCGATCATTTCATAATGTGACCGGTCAGACATGTTTCAAAAACCGGATGACATCATAAATAATTTCAAAGTTCAAAAACATATATAGATAGCTAATATAAAATCAACTTTAGTACTCAAACACGATTACACGATCCTAAAGCGATTTACGCTGATCTTTATGAACGGTTGTAGGGTTCGATCTCAATTAGCATGTCGTTGCATCAAACGAGCTTTTGCTTCATATGTAGTCACTTGACTTCGGGTCAAAAGGAAGGCGATGAGTTGAGGAGAAACTCTGACGTTATGGAAATTCTTAGAAAAACTCGGTTTCCACGCGTTCAAAGAACGGGAGACGAGAATTCTCCTCAAACGATCCTCGAGCATGAGTATGTCAAGGTTTACAAGATTGTTAAACACTAGTTTTTTGTATCGCTTAATGATTGTTAACCGATTCTTGTATTTTTGTGCACGTAGTCGAATCATATGGCTTGGTGATTTAAATTACCGGATCGCACTCTCGTATCGAGCTGCGAAAGCGCTTGTCGAGATGCGAAATTGGAGGGCTTTATTGGAAAAAGATCAGCTTCGGATAGAACAACGAAGGGGACGCGCGTTTAAAGGATGGAGCGAAGGGAAGATATATTTCCCTCCGACTTACAAATATTCAAATAATTCGGATAGATACGCGGGTGATGATATGCACCCGAAAGAAAAACGAAGAACTCCCGCATGGTAAATCTTTAAAATAATAAAAACTTGGACAAAGAAGAGACCCCGTTTGTGATCTTCATTAACGACTAAACGTTAACTGATTTCTCGTGTGAAGGTGTGATCGAATATTGTGGTACGGTAGAGGACTCCATCAAATGTCATATGTTCGCGGGGAATCAAGATTTTCGGATCATAGTCCCGTTTACAGCATATTTATAGCCGAAGTTGAATCGATTAACCGTAGCAGAATCAAGAAAACTACAAGCGGTTCTTCACGAATCGAGGTTGAAGAACTACTACCGTATTCAAGAAGATACGGCGATGTTAACTTGTATTAAGGACTTACTTAGCATTGTAAGATCTCTACTCTTGCTTTTTGTTATAAAGATCATAACTTCATCCTGAATTGTTTTTTAAGATTCTTCATGTTCTCTTCAGGAAATCTCATTTTGGATTTGTTGAACAAGTTGGAATGTTTCAAGTTCTGTAACTTTGGATTACAAGATCGGGGATTTTGAACCAGGGTATGCTCAATTGCTCAGACCCCCCCCCCCACACACACACACACAATCCCTTTTTAAAGATGCACGGGTTGTTAAACGGGTTGGACCTGAACGCGATATTAGGGATGAACATTTGGTACTTGGTACCAGTATTTTCAGTTCGATACTGGTATTTTTTTCCGAATTTTACATACAAATACTGGTGCCGTACTGTACCGAACATTTTCGGTACCGGTACCCATATTTAGCGATTTTCAATATCGATACCAGGGTCATCCCTACGCGACTTGAGCCCGAAACGGCACTAGTTTTCGCGGGATTCCACGAATACGGCCCGTTTAACCCGAAATATTATTTTCTTTTATGTTATCTTTTTTGTATCTCAAATTATCATTGCTCTAAAATTACACACCACAACAAGAAAATACAAATGTACATTAAATGATTATGTTTAAACTATAAGACTCCTTTCTCTTTTATATTTTACATTTTGGGCATAAAATAGTAAAATACCCAATCTGAATATATTATAACATAAAACATATTTTAAAAAATAAAATGTAAAATTAAATGGGTTAATTGGGTCACCCTATGATCCGACCCGAACATGACCCGTTTATCGAAACGTGTTCCATTTAGTCTAAAATCAAACCTACAATGTTAGATTCGTGTGATGTCAGAAATTCCGCTTTATGTACTTATTACCGTGTTAGATTCGTGCTGTGTCAGAAATTCCGCTTTATGTTCTTACCATCTGTTTTTCACTTTTGAAGATTCTGGCTAAAGAATGTTTCAAGGATCAAGTTGTTCAAGAAGGTTGACCTTTTGCTAGATCTAATGATCAAAACATTTCATTTCTTGATCCAACGGAACTCGTGTGTCGTGATGAAAAAAGTGTTTGGTGTTCACTGATCAGGTAAAAACTTATATCAATGATTTATTCTGTTAAACATGTTTCTTTCTTGATGACTAGTGGATTCACTTTTATGATCAAAGTTTCTCATTGCTTCTGCAGACATGAGTGTTCATCATATGCTTTTGACATAGCAATGCCCTTAGAATAAGTTGTGCATTGTGCATTAAGAGTTGTACATTGGAATTTCTGCATAAAGTTTAGGGGACAGAAATGGGATTTGAAGCTTTTGTTGTTTGGTTTGAGGGATTGATGATTTTATACTGAAAAGGTGGAATTTTTACTGAAAAAGATAAAGTTAAAGATTATTATTGATTGTGTCACTGATGCTTCATTTTCCTTTGGATTTTAAGTTGTACCAAAAGGAAGGATAAATAATCAATCTTCTACTTTGCCATTGCAATGTCTATGTTTAGGTACAATGTATTGCTTTTTTTCAGATATATTTGGGATGATTTTCTTTTCTTTTTTCAAGTTGTTGAAAAAGGAGTGATTTGGATAGGTTGAAGCACTGTAACATTCATGTAATGATCAATTATTGGTTTGGTTTTGATTGTAAGTTGAATGTGGAGAATGATTTCTATGTGTACTCAAAAGATATGAGAGCATATTTTGCACTTATTTGGTTGAGTTTATAAAGATCAGATACAAATGAGTTAACGTACAACATACGCTTAACGTAAGAAGTGAAGGAATGATTTTTTTTTAGAATTTTTTTCCCTAATACTACTTAAGAAAAATCTAAAAAAAATAATTTGTGATTGAAGGATTTTTTTTTTAGAATTTCTTTCCCTACTACTACTTAAGAAAAATCTAAATATGCTCTTGAGTGAATTTCAAAGATAAGTTCAACGGCAGATTTACAGCTCAAAGCCTTTGCAACCTTTGAATTGACAAAAATGCCCTCATGTGCAAAGCACATGACCAAATTTAATTGAAAAAACTAACTGGGTTAGGCCTAAAGGACAAAACGTGTATGATATAAAAACACAAAGGACAAAACTCGTCAATTTTGAACATAAAGGACAGCGCTTGAAAATGGGTATAAAGATAAAGGACAACCTTTGAAATTCACTCTAGAGCATATTTATATCTCCTTTATAAATAGATGCTGGATATAAATCTTGAAAATTCGTATAAATTCTAATTTTCAACATTAAATTATTGAACTACAAATAATTAAAAGAGTTAAATGTCATTTTAGTCCCTATGGCTTGGGTCATTTTGCCAGTTTAGTCCAAATGTTTCATTTTTCACCTGTTGGTCCAAAAAGGTTTCACCTTTGTCATTTTAGTCCACTGGGTTAACTTCATCTATTTTTTCTGTTAACGAGAAGGACAATCCGGTCATTTATATGTAATTATGTTAACTAGAATGGCAATTTGTCCGTATAAAATGACCGAATTGGCCTTCTCGTTAACAGAAAAATGGATGAAGTTAACTCAATGGACTAAAATGGCAACGGTGAAACCTTTTTGGACCCACAGGCGAAAAATGAAACCTTTGGACTAAACTGGCAAAATAGGCCAAACCACAGGAACTAAAATGACATTTAACTCTAACTAGTTTTTTTTTCAGTCGCGCGTTGCGGCGAAAAGGAGCAAATGATAATGTAAAACAAATGTTATTTGAAAATGTAGCATGCTGTTTAGAAAGTCAAACCATTAGAATCGGTTCAGTTTATCATCGTATCATTTTACGATAGCAAATAAATATTTTATTTTTTAATATAAATTCATTTTTAATAAAACTTATACTAATCGAGGGTAATAATAAAGCTCAACTACTTTCTTAAGTTTTAAAAAAAATTAACGAACATAAGTTATTAAAGAAATATCAAATTAACTGATAAAGTAAAGATAGATTTAAAAAAAGAAGAGTTAACTGCTATTTTCGTCCCTGTGGTTTGGTCACTTTGGCCATTTCAGTCCATTTTTCAAAAATGCGCCATTTTCCTCCCCGACGTTCTGGAAAGGTGCCATTTCAGTCCAAAAATCATAACCCAGTTAAGTCAGTTTGTAAATAAGGACTGATTGTGTAAATTTGTTAACATAAAGGACCATTTAAGTAAAATGTATAAATATTTATATAATTATAAAATCTATAATATATAAACACACAAATCACTGCTCTCCCTTTCTCTACTCTCTCTCTAAACCACCACCACCATCACCTTCACCTCCACCGCCGGTCAACCACCGCTACAGAACACCACCGCCGTCATCATCCTCCGCCGTCATCATCAACCACCATCCCAAAAACACCACCGCCGTCATCATCCTCCTCTCCTCATCATCAACCACCATCCTAAAACACCACCGCCGTCATCATCCTCCGCCATCATCATCAACCACCATCCCAAAAACACCACCGCCGTCATCATCGCCACTCTCTCTCTTTCTACTCCCTCTCTCTCTAAACCACCACCACCACCACCACCACCACCACCTTTACCGCCGCCACACCAGACCTCCGCCGCCACCAACTGAATCGGCAACGCCGATGACGGAGAAGGTTACGGCGGCAGATGATGACCAGCAGCAGAAGCCCTAACGTTCGCCTCTGTTTCAGGTAGTTGAACTCTCCGATCACCGTTCTGCTCAGATCCGTATGATTAAACAAGCCCTAATGTTCGCCTCTGTTTCAGGTAGTTATCAGTTGATTTATTCTATGTTTGTTATCGGTTGTTATAAGATTTGTAATTGTTAATTAGGTTTTTGAGAATTAAGTTTGACTTATAGCTGAATAATCTATGCTGATTTTGAATCTGACATGTGTTTTTGAACGGTTGTTATTGAATTTGCTAATGCTACAATAGTTTGTGAATGATATGGTTACAGGTGGTGATTAATCTGTGGGGGTGAATTGTGATGACCGGAGATGTGGTGGATGTGGTAGCTGTGGTTGGTGGCGGCAGTGGCTGTGGTGGCGGTGGTGGAGACCAGTGGTGCAGGTGTTTGTGTATGTATTTATGTAGGGATTCTATGTTGGAGGTGAATTGTGATGACCGGAGAAGTAGTGGAGGAGGTAGCTGTGGTTGGTGGCAGCAGTGGCTGTGGTGGCGGTGGTGGAGACCAGTGGTGCAGGTGTTTGTGTATGTATTTATGTATCAGTGTTTGTGTATGTATTTATGTGTGTATATGTATATTTTAATAAATCTTTATTCTTTAATTTTCTACTTAAATAAATTACTTAAATGGTCCTTTATGTTAACAAATTTACACAATCAGTCCTTATTTACAAACTGACTTAACTGGGTTATGATTTTTGGACTGAAATGGCACCTTTCCAGAACGTCGGGGAGGAAAATGGCGCATTTTTGAAAAATGGACTGAAATGGCCAAAGTGACCAAACCACAGGGACGAAAATGGCAGTTAACTCAAAAAAGAAAAAGATATACTATTAAAAACAAAACAAATGACAAATGAAATATGGTTTTAGAAAAGGAAAAAAATAAAAATACGTTAAAAGCTAAAATTAAATAGAAAAAAGTTAAAATATGTTAAAAGTTAAAAGTAAATATTAAAAAATACATTAATATAATAAAATATTAAAAAACTATATATTATTTTAAATTTAAAATTACTAATCATGGTCCTTCGAAAACTCTCTCTCTCTCTCTCTCTCTCTATATATATATATATATATATAGGAGTTGGCCAGAAAGTCCAAATTTCCTAAAAAGTGTAAAAATCATAAAACACCATAATGTCAACCATAAAACACACCAAAAACCCACAAATAATATGATGAAGATTACTAAAACATCATGTATGTGGGTTTTGTGTTGTGTTTTAGATGTTAAGGCTCTGATTGTGGAATGACAAATATTATTGTGTTTTATGTTGTTTAGCATTGTGTGTTTTATATTCATAGTTCTACGATGGTGTGTTTGAAGTTTTTATGGACTATAAGAGTTTGAATATGGTGTTTTAGTAATATTCATTCTATTATTTGTGAGTTTTATGCCTGAAATTATTGTGTTTTATGACTTTTTACACTTTTTAGGAAAAACACACTTTCCGTAGGATCCCCACTCTATATATATATATATATAAATATAGAGGAAGGTTAACGTACATTACGGCTTAACGTACATCACGTACGACAGGTAATTACGCACGTTCATTTTAAAATCACGCACGTTATAACTCAAAAATCCAAAATCACGCATGTTGAAACACAATAATCACGCATATTGAAAACATTAATCACGCATGTTATAGAACAAATCACGCACGTTATCGTACGTGAAGTACGTTAAGCCGTAATGTACGATATACTTTCTATATATATATATATATATATATAGGGAGAAGATCATGCGAGAACCACCTCTTATTGCGAGAACCGCGAGAACCAATGTGAACACAACCAAAAATGCCTAAAAATAGCTAAAAATCACACAAAAATTTTTTTTTTGAATTTTTTAATATTTTTTTTATAAAAAATTGCTACTTTTCGAAGCAAAAAAAAAAAAATTGGCTTCGAAAAGTAGCGATTTTAACATAAAAAATATTAAAAAATTCAAAAAAAAATTTTTAGATTTTTTTTAGATTTGTTTAGGTTTTTTGGGGGTTTAGTTTTTAGCATTTTAGCTTGGGGGGTGTTTAGGTTTTTGGGGGGTGGGGAAGGGGGGGGGGGGGGTGGGGGGGTAGGTTTTTTTAGGTTTTTTTAGCTATTTTAAGTTGTGTTCACATTGGTTCTCGCGGTTCTCACAATAAAGGTGGTTCTCGCATGAGCTCCTCCCTATATATATATATATATATATATATAGGGGAGGGTTCATTGGGGAACACTAAAAAAGTGGGGAACGGGGGAACACTCTTAAAAATTATACTTAACATGTTAAAAAAAATCATTTTCTAAATTTGTTTCGGCGCTTTTTCTTATAAATACAAGTAGAAACATTTTTAATAAAAAAAATCAAAAACTAAAAATATAAAAAAAATGTTTAAAAAACAGTTATATCTTATAGAATTAACTTAACATGTTAAAAATAATTTTCTTTTAATTTTTTTAGCGCTTTTCTTTATAAAAATGAGGAGAAACTAGTCGGATAAAAAAATATTTTTTCTAAAAAAAATTTTTTTAGCTTTTTTTTAATTGTTTTTTTAATATTTTTCGTTTTTGATTTTTTTTATTAAAAATGCTTCTACAAGTATATATAAGGAGAAGCGCCGAAAAAGATGTTTAAAAAATTAATTTTTAACATGTTAAGTTAAATTTTTAAGAGTGTTCCCCAGTTCCTCACTTTTTTAGTGTTCCCCAAAGAACCTCACACTATATATATATATATATATATATATTTTTTTTTTTTCTTGATGGACTTGTCTAGATCTCGGTTTTAGCATAATTTTTATGGTGAATTTGTTTTGGGCTCGGTTATAGAATGACTAGTCAATTCAATCCTACAATTCAACCAAAAATAAGAGAATGTCGACCTATTTATATACAAAAAGATCAACAACATAATTGATATAAATCGAGCATTTCCATTATAAAAACATAGATACAATGGTACCCCATTTATATATATAACTAGGTTAAAATCCCGTATGATACACGTCCTTGGGTTAAAAGAAACATTTAAAAAAATCCTTAATTTTTTTTCCCAATAAAAGTAGAATATCATTCCACACGAAAAAGGGCAATAAACTATGCTATTCGTTAGATAAATATACATGGTTTATATAAAGATAATAAACTATGCTATGTGTTAAATAAATATACATGGTTTACTCCACAAATGTAATTCGATATATCTGTTTGTAGATTTCATACGAAGAAGAGCAAAGATTTTGACTTTTAAAAAGTCAAATGATATCATTTGAGAATGAACCATACTTGTAAGGGTGGAGGGTATCGTTCAATCATTTAGGGTGTTTGAGTTATTCTCTAGCCAATAATATCATGCCATATCAAGTCCCTATTCCACTCTCCATTTTGCAATCAATTACTGGCAATGGTTCAAACACCTAGAGAATGGTAAAGAATTTTTAAAAAAATTGTGATTGGTTGAAAGGGATTAGGACCCACCATTAAACCCCCCCTCTCTCCTCCTTCGTCCTTCCTTCCTCTTCCCGCATCGGTGAGTAGTCACCGAAATTACCACTCCCTACTCACCGATTTAAAGCCGGCAATCATTCACCGCTCGGCAAACACACTCCCCGATGCCTCTCCCCGAGATCATACCGAGTACCCTAAGTGTGCCCCTTTTTTGTTATATGTTTCTAAATTATAGCCATTTAGAAAAACACAAAAAGAAAATATCTTCATGTTGTTTATTTATGGATATAGACTTTTAGTCACTAATAACATTACCTATTAACATTATAAAAATAAAAGAAACTAAATAAAATGAAATTTTAGTCCAAAAGAATAGTTGCTACTGGATTTTAGGAGACGAGTAGTAAAGAAACTCTCGATCGGAGGATTGGGGAGAGAACGTAGATGGATTAGTTAATATCTCTCGAACCTTTATAAATCGGTTTTATCATTCCTTTCCTTAACTTTTTTAAATACTTGCATATATTATTGTTTATTGTTTACAAGTATAAATCAACTACAACAAGTGTTTAACAAAGAAATTAAAAAAAAAAAAAAAAAACTATTCATCCCTTTCTAGTTTTCAACAAAAATTTGTTTTTGTTTACAATATTTAATTTCATAGGCAAAAGATCAAATACAAATACCTTTATCATACATTCATACTAAACGTACGAATAAGGTGAAAATGTACAAAAAAAGTTGTGACATTTTCGTAATTATTTACTCGTAGAGTAATTATCAGAATTACTCTACAAATGATCTTGTATGGTAATTTTAATCTTGTAGAGTAATTTTGTAAAATATTCTTGTAGGGTAATTTTGATCTTGTAGAGTATCATAAATACTCTACAAATGATCTTGTATGATAATTTTGTAGAGTATCATAATTACTCTACAAATGATTTTGTAGAGTAATTTTAAATTGTATGTTGTTTGATAAACTTATAGAGTAATTTTGATAATTACCCTACAAGATCAAAATTACTCTACAAGATCATTTTTAGAGTGTTGTAGAGTAATTTTGATAATTACCCTACAAGATCAAAATTACTCTACAAGATCATTTTTAGAGTGTTTTTTATAATTATCCTACGAGCAAGTAATTACGAAAATGCCACCGCATTTTTTTGGTTTTTTCATACGTTTTGTACGATAAGACACTTTGTACGTAAACTTAACTCTAATTTTATAGTATTAATATATTTTAAATAGCTCCAAATAGATGATACTTGAGTTACACTTTTTAGCATTGTCTTCTAGATAAATCTTGGATGTTAATATTTCCTGCAGATTAATGTGCTACAACGATACGTTGATGTAAATTTCTTGTGGTTGAAACTAAAAAATATTAAAAGTATTAATACTAGTTCCTATGTAGTTGTTAAAAGTATTTAAGAGTAATTTTTTGTACAGGGTTGCTGAGAAAATAGAAACAGAGAGTGGAAATGGTTCTTTCAAATGGCACTAGTCGAGGCAGCCTGAGTCTGATGAGGAACTTAAGGAATGGAAGGAATGTTGCGAGGTCCTCAATAGTGTGAGTCTCACCAGCGGCAAGGATGCATGGTTTTGGAAGGATGATAGCTAGAACGGTTTCTTGGTGAAGGAGGTTAAATCGGCTCTAATCAATGATAGAGCAAATTGTCACCCTCCAAATTTTGAGTGGTGCAAGTGGGTGCCCATTAAATACAACATTATGAATTGGAGAGGCAATCTAGATAGACTTCCGACTAGAATAAATTTAAAAAGAAGGAATGTGAACATACCTTTGGTTATGTGCCCGTTTTGTGACGAGGTCGAGGGGTCGGTGCATCATTTGTTCACTGCTTGCTCGATTGCTTTGAGGGTGTGGTCGGCTTTCAGTGTTTGGTGTAACATTACACCGCTTTACCTTTTTGAGTTTAAAAACATCTTAGAAATCCACAAGTTCAGTAAGCGGAGTAAGAATGAAGGAATGATCATTTACGGGTTGGCTTTGATAGCGTGTTGGTGCATATGGAAAGAAAGGAACGATGTGGTTTTAACCAGAAAAGATGTAGCTCGCAAGAGATCATTGGGGAGTTTAAGTCTAGAGGTTACGCTTGGTTAAAAAACAGATCTTCATATAATTATATTAGTTGGTCAGAATGGTGTAAATACCCTCTGTATATGTTGTAATTTCTTTGCCCTTTGCCCGTTTGGTCGGGGGTGCAGTTGTTTATTTGGCCTTTTGCCCGTTTGGGTCGGAGGTTGTTTAATGAAGTTTAATTTAAAAAAAATTAAGAGTAATTTAGTTTGAAGTTAAAAAAAATATGTTTTATTATATTTGGCAGGTGTGTTTTTGAGTAAAGAAGGTAAGGACAAAAGGTTACTTTAATGGTAGCTCACATAATTATACCAATAGTGTGAAATTGCACTCAAAACCAGAATAAAAATCACGGGTCATATTTTTTTTGAAGTGCTCAAGAATCTACAACAACAAATTGCACAATTATTGCTAATTTAGCATGCTTACCATTGCAAGCTCCTCAATAAATTATTTTAGAAATATATAAGATTTTAAAGTCAAAATAATTCAGTATTTTATATGAGTAGCAAGGTCCAATAACCTTGCTAATCATATAAAATACTGAATTGCATCATTTCGGAAAATCAGACGGCGTTTTTTAAAGGAAGGTATATTCTCGACAACCCTTTAATGTTAAATGAACTTATTGCTTGGATTAAAAAAGAGAACAAAAAGGCTTTTCTTTTAAAAATTGATTTTGAAAAGGCTTATGATAACGTAAATTGGAAATTTCTTTTAGACATCATGGGTCAAGTGGGTTTTCCTGGGTTATGGTGTAAATGGGTAGAAGGGGTTCTAGTTTCGGCTAGATCCTCGGTTCTTGTGAACGGGTCTCCTACCTTTGATTTTAGTTGTTCCAAAGGAGTTAGGCAAGGAGATCCGTTGTCTCCGTTTTTGTTCCTTCTTGTTATGGAAGCTCTATCCGGCATCTTTTGCAAAGCTGGGGCTGAAGGTTTATTCAAAGGAATTCAAACTCCTAATAATGGTCCGAAAATATCTCATTTGTTCTATGCGGACGATGCTCTTTTGATGGGGGATTGGGATAGGGATAATGTTGTAAATGTGACTAGATGCTTGAGAATATTTTATTTATGTTCGGGTTTAAAAAATTAATCTTCATAAATCTAACTTATACGGGTTGGGAGTGGAAGATTGTGAGATAAGGGATATGGCTACGGTGGTGGGGTGTAATTATGATAATGCCCCGCTATCTTATTTGGGGATAACGGTGGGAGCTAACATGAACAGAATCAATAATTGGACTCCGATTATTGAGGTTTTCGACAAAAGATTGTCGGTGTGGAAAGCCAAATCTATTTCGATAGGGGGAGGGGAGACTCACTCTGATTAATTCTGTGTTGGAAAGTCTCCCGGCATATTACTTCTCATTATATAAGGATCCGGTGAGAATTATTAAGATTCTTGAAGTGAAAATGAGAAAATTTTTCTGGGCGGGAACAAATGAAAATAACAAAATGAACTGGGTGGCTTGGGATTGGATCACATAGCCCAAATCAAAAGGGGGGTTGGGTATCAACAGACTCAAAGAGATCAATTTAGCGCATCTTTTTAAATGGGGATAGAGGTACAGAGTCGAAAATCATAGTTTGTGGAGAAAGGTGGTGGAAGCGTGTCATGGTAAAAACAGTCATAGGAACTTCCTTCCGATTAATGGAAAAATTAAGGGTTGTTGGAAAAATATTGTGAATACGATTTCTAAATTGAAAATTAACGGGAAGGGTATAAACCAGTTGATTTTGGGTAAGGTTGGGAATGGGGAGGAGATTCGTTTCTAGTTGGACACTTGGATGGGTGATATGCCTTTTGTGGAAAGATGGCCACACTTGTTTGGTTTGGAATTGTTTAAAATGTGCAGGGTTGCTGAAAAATGGATGTGAACCAAGGAAATAGCGGATTTGTTTGGAATTGGTCTAGGCAGCCAGAGTCGGACGCGGAGCTTAAGGAATGGCAGGAATGTCAGGAGGTTCTCAGTGGGACGTCTTTTTCAAATAATGGGGATATATGGTTGTGGAACGTAGACAAACAGGAAGGATTCTCGATGAAGTCCGTCAAATTGGCTCTCATTGAGGATAGGGGAGTTAGTCACCCCCTAACTTTGAATGGTGTAAATGGGTCCCGCTCAAATGCAATATTATGGCGTGGAGAGGTAATGTGGATAGATTAGCTACAAGAGTTAACTTGAGAAGAAGGAATGTGAATGTTACTTCGGTTATGTGCCCTTATTGTGAAGAATTCGAGGGAACGGTGGAGCACTTATTTACTGCATGTCCAGTGGTGGAGAGGTCTGGTCGGCTTTCAGTGTTTGGTGTAAATTACCGCAGATATATGCTTTCGACTTCAAAGACATTATGGAGATACACAATTTCACGCAACAAGGTAAGAAAGCTAAGAGTCTTATTCAAGGTTTGGTAATTATTTTGTGTTGGTGTATCTGGAAAGGGAAATGAATTGGTTTTCAAGCAGCTTAGACGAAGCCCACAAGATATTTTAGGGGAGATAAAGTCGAGGGGTTATGGGTGGATTAAAAATAGATCTTCTTGTATAGATATTAGTTGAAAGGATTGGTGTAAATACCCGATGTATATGCTGTAACTGTTTGCCCTTTGCCCGTTTGGGTCGGGGGTGTTGTCTTGTTGTTTGGCCTTTTGCCCGCTTAGGTCGGAGGTGTGTTTTAATGAAGTTTACTTTTCAAAAAAAAAAAAAAATAGCAAGGTCCAATGACGAGTATTCGGTAGAGCTAACAAGCATGACATAATTCAATAACACGATATTACTCGATATAAAGTTAAAAGATTTTGAGTTTGAGGCAAATTAACTCAAGTTATAAATGGGTCGACACATTTATGATAGAGTTAAAAATTTGTATAATCATATTTAACCCGCTTAACATGTTTTGATAACAGACAAATTCGTAGAATGAGGTCTCAGATTTTTTTAACATAAAACTTATATGTCTAGGTTAACTGATAATCCAGACGAACCGACATAACTAATTTTACACTTAAAATACAAGCTAGAAATTATAATGCCTTAAGCTTGAAAACTCTGTCGTGCATGATCAAGCTTGATGCTTCCATAATTATTTCCCCAGGGATAGCGATTTAATAGTGTTCGGTTCTTCATATGCTTGGTCGTCCGTCCGGTACCCGCCTTTGTAAAAGCCTAACACAAACAGTAAAAACAAATAGTGTTTGCGTTAAACAGTCAAACGCTATTAAAACAACAAAGATAAACAAGTTTTATTCTTTAGAGATTTATTCCTCTACAATCCAATTCACATCCAATTCGGTTTGGTGTTTTACCCAACCGCCCCTTTAAGGGATTATAAGCGTTCTAGCTCAAGTATCCTATATCCCTTATTATGTTTCCCATATTTTCTCTCAACTACAACCGCAATTGTGGTTGGTTTTATTTAACAAAATATTAACTTTTCATTGTTACCTTTTGGTATGGTGTTTTACCAAAAATGGCCCGTTATGAGACCTTAAGTTTTATGTTACCAAAAAGATCAACCCAATTTTAGGACTTATTATTAACCTACCCTTAGGGGTAGTTTACTCGCTATATCACCCGGGGCATTCTAGTCAATTTAGTTCATTTCGCATAATGGACGTGCTTTGGCTCGAATGGCCGTTGTACCTAAAATGCTAAATGCATTTCACTTGGGTTAATATATTACCCAAATTTGACCTATCCTTCTTTAGTCGAGCCATAATCCCCTACCGAAAGCATAACCTTTTATACATACATGTCACGAGTTCAAACCATTGACTCGTTATCCATACTTTGCGATTTCTATTTCTTTCCAATTTGTGGCAATGCATGCTCATACATTATGCTTGCCTATAAGCATCAAACTTGACAAAACAAAGCATTAAATAACGTGTAACAACTCTCATTAAAATTACCATTTCTTATCTTATTTTGTCCAATATGAAACCCTAATTGAGACCCCCAAGAAATATTGCGTGACCCCTAAAATTTTCAGAACAATCGGAACTAGGATCAGGGCCCCTAAAACTCGGGGGGGGGGGATTCCCTAATCAATATTATCTTCACAGTTTCTTGTCAAACACGAATTTCTTCAAACCGTCGACTCACCTGAGCTAGTAAGACACGGGGCTACCCTATGCTAAGGGGTACCCCTCGCGCCACGCGAGGGCGCCGTTTTTCCAGTATAAATTCAGGGGTGTGGCACTTGAAGTTTGGCGTTGGTTCGGCGTTAAAATTCAATTCGTACACTGAAATATCCTCTGTTTACTTCAAAATACACACACCGCACGAAACGTTGCCGCGACAACAGGGTAATAACTCTATCACTGCTACGATTTAATGTCCGATCGATGGAAACCAATCCGATGGATGTTTAAGTGCTGCCCAAACTCGGGCTATACTTTGTCATTCGTCGTGAATTCGATGGATGTTTAAGTATTGCACTTTGTCATTCATTGTGAAGGTTTTGATCTCGTGAGTTGTCGTAAAAGTTGGATTAAAGTTACTAACCTAGTTTCGTGTGCATTGTTATTTAAATTAGGTTACAAGGCTAATCAGTAGGCTAAACTCTGCCCGTTTAAATCTGCAATGTGAGTCATTCTCTTTTTATCAAAGTGATTTATAAAACCCTAAATGTTTTCCAGTTATAATTACAGGGATTAAGTCTTTGTAATCTTCAATTACTGCCGGTATATGGGGTTTTGTATACATTACTTGATTCCCGTCACCATTGGACAATGGGTTAGCCAATCGGTGATCTGACCATAGTCACAGATATAGTCGAGTGACAAATACCGATTTGGGGTAATTGGTTGATAGAAACAATGTAATCACCCTTAATACTATATATTATAACAATGTGTCGTTTTGTGCAACTTGAATGACTCGCCAGTATTTCCCTGCTGATAAAACCTTTTTAAAACATGTTTTAGGTGATCTGCTGTGATCCAGGAAAAAGTGCCATGTAGCACACCAAGCTTGAAGAAGTGGCTTAATAAAAATAAAGAAACATGTTTTTGTAAAATAGGGGTTTCCCAGCGAGATTCCCTTATTGTAAATTATGTAGTTAGTCCCTAATTGTGAAATAAAATAATCGGGTATTTTCAAGTTTCAAACGATCCTGTTAATAATTTCGCTGCCAAACTAAATAAATACCACGGGGGTTCTGTCCCGCGGCTTCTGGACCAGGTCAAACCGGGCCGGGGGCCGTGACAGAAAAAGGTGGTATCAGAGCCACTGATTTAAGCCAATTAAGTATTTAGAAATACTTAATTTTTCTAATTGCCATTCTGTGATTATGTGTTTTTGTGTTATTTGACTATTTATTAGTTTACAGTATGGGTAAGCAAAGAATTTCGGACATCTATCGTCAGTTAGATAGTTCACTAAAAGATAAGGGAACCTCATTTCAATCAAATTCCTCAAGATACTCAGCAGATACGGAGGAAGGAATATTTGTTCGTAAGGCACAGTGTGAGAAACCACTTACCACTAAGAAAAGAAGTTGGATTATTAGAAAAAGTCAAGAGAAAATAAAGAAGTCATAACCAAAAGGAGTGATGATTAATAAGGAAACTCAGGAAATAGGCAATAACCCACCATGGGAAGATGAATTAGATGAACAATGGGCAAATCTCTATATGTTAGCCACTACAGAAGTAAATGTTAACTTTTAATTAAGTTAAACTGCCAAACCCGGACCAACCAATGAAATTAGATCTCAACCAGAAAAGTTTATAAATTATCTTATATCTCTACACCCTGACCCGGTACTAGCACCCACATCATGTATAAGCCAGAAACTTTAAAGGAACTTTGCCCATTAGATAAACAACTTAGTAAGGGAAGATAGAATAAACCTTATATAAAAGCATGCTAAATATTCCTAGATAGACTAAAATAAATTATGAATGCACAACCCTTAGTATATTTTGAATTTCAGTGTAATTTGTAATAGACATGTGTGTGTATATATATATATATATATATAAAAGTCGCAATGTTTGCCATTTTTCTGTTTGTACAGAGATACTTGAATGGTTGTACTAAATATTAGCCTGTGATAATTAATAATTGATAAAAATTCAGATGGAATATGCTGGTAATGAACCAGTTAACGAGGTTAATCAATATGAGCAAAACCATGAAGATCAATTTCTGAATAGGCAAGATATCGAAAATATCGTTGCCCAAGGAATAGCCAATGCTATTCCAGCAATCCTTGTTGCTGCCCAAAATCCAGTTGAACCTCAACAAATTATTCCTAGCAAACGTACTCATGAAGACAACTTCAGTAATAGCGTAAATGGAGGCGGTAACATTAATAATAATGATAATGATGTACTGCAAGCCCCAATTCTCAAAAGAATGAAAGCTGCAACGCCTGGTTGCACTTACAAGGAGTTTCTTGCCTGTAAACCTGTTGAATTTGCAGGCAATGAAGGGGCGACTGCGGCACTGCGTTGGTTGGAGAAAACCGAGGCAGTAATCAAAATAAGTAAATGTGTCGCGGAGGATAAAGTCATGTACGCTTCTCACCTTTTAAAGGAAGAAGCATTAGAATGGTGGAACATGGTGTTACAAGCTAAGGGAAGTGACATGGCCTATGCTATGAGTTGGGAGGAGTTTAAGCGTCTGGTGGAAAGAAAATTATGTCCAGAATATGAAAAAGAACAAATGGCAAACAAATTTCTGAGCCACCGGATGGTGGATGTTGATTGTCGAGGATATACTTCGAAGTTTTTCGAATATGCTCGAATTGTGCCTACTCTGGCTTCGCTAGAGCCGGTACTTATTTCTTGCTATATTTGGGGTTTAATTAGCGAGATTCGTGACATTGTCAAAGCTGCAAGACCCCGCACAATCGATGATGCGGTGGAATTAGCCAACACTTTGACTGACGGACTGGTGCGTATGCGAGAAGAGAACAGGAAGAAGGAATTGGCTCAGAAAATTACCCAAGGATTTCGTGTGGGTAATAATAGCAATTTCAAGAGAAAGGGAACTGGGCAATCTTCTACCCCGCCGTTCTGCGGGAACTGCAGAAAGAAACATTTTGGAAATTGTAATGAAACCTGCAACTTCTGCAAAGCTGTAGGACATCGTGAAGAAGACTGCAGAAAGAAAACAAGGGTTTGCTATAACTGTGGAGAAGCTGGGCATTTCAGACCAGAATGCCCTAAGTTGGTCAAACCAGCAGATAACAAGGCTAAACCTGCAGAAGGAACTACCAAGAAAAACGCAAGAGTCTTTCAGTTGACCACGCAGGAAGCCGAACTAATTCCTGACGTAATAGCTGGTACGTTATTAGTTCACAACGTATATGCAAAAGTATTATTTGACTCTGGTGCAAACCAAAGTTTTATAAATACTTCGTTCTGCCAAGCACTTAAGCTACCCTTAACAAAACTTAGGCAAGTTTTTACGGTAGAAACGGCAGATGAAAATTCTGTCAACATAGATACGGTTTTGCAAAAAGAAATTATAGAACTTTCAGGTCATAAATTTTCTGCAAACCTATTACCCATGAATTTAGCTGGATTCGATGTAGTGTTAGGAATGGATTGGTTAGTAGCCAACCATGCTCGAATCCTTTGTGATAAGAACTCCATAGAAATTCGTGCACCCACCGGAGAAGTAATCATGGTTACAGGAGATAAGCTGCGAAAACCCATGAAGTTCATTTCAGTAATGAAAGTTGCTAGTTATGAACGAAAGCAAGGAATAGTGTATATGATTTCGGTAATCATTAGCACTAAGGGTAAGGAACTTAAATAAATTCCTGTAGTTTCAGAATACTCAGATGTATTCCCAGAAGAGTTACCAGGATTACCACCAGATAGGGAGCTAGAGTTTAGAATTCATTTGATTCCTGGAACTACACCCGTAGCTAAAGCACCCTACCGATTAGCACCCACTGAAATATTAGAACTGAAAAAGCAATTAGATGAATTGCTTAGTAAAGGATTCATACAACCTAGTTCATCCCCTTGGGGAGCACCAGTGTTGTTTGTGAAAAAGAAAGATGGGTCAATGAGAATGTGTATCGATTATAGGGAATTGAATAAGGTTACAATTAAGAATCAATACCCATTACCTAGGATTGATGACCTTTTTGATCAACTTCAAGGAGCTAGATACTTTTCTAAGATAGATTTACGCTCCGGATATCATCAGTTGAATGTACAAGAAGAAGACATACCTAAAACCGCATTCAGAACTAGGTATGGTCACTACGAGTTTACAGTCATGCCCTTTGGACTAACAAATGCTCCTGCAGCCTTTATGGACATGATGAATAGGATCTGTAAACCGTACTTGGATAAATTTGTAATTGTCTTCATCGACGATATACTTATTTATTCCAAAAGCTAGGAAGAGCATTGTGAGCACCTGCATGCACTCTTAACTTTGTTAAGAAAGGAAAAGCTATACGCCAAATTCTCGAAGTGTGAATTTTAGCTACAGGAGGTGCAATTTTTAGGTCACATGGTGAATCACGAAGGTATTCACGTAGATCCTACTAAGATAGAAGCGATCACTAAATGGAAGGTCCCGCAATCAGCTACGGAAGTTAGAAGTTTTCTAGGATTAGCTGGATACTATAGGCGCTTTATTAAGGATTTTTAAGATAGCTGTGCCATTAAGTAATCTAACCTGTAAAACAGTTATGTTTGAATGGGGACCTAAGCAAGAAGAGGCTTTTAGGATTTTGAAACAAAGGTTAACAAACACCCCAATTCTTGCCTTACCAGAAAGGACAGAAAATTTTGAAGTTTACTGTGATGCTTCAAAGCTAGGATTAGGAGGTGTGCTAATGCAACACAAAAAGATAATTGTGTATGCTTCAAGGCAATTGAAAAAGCATGAAGAAAATTATACGACTCATGACTTAGAATTAGGAGCCATAATTTTTGCCCTTAAGATTTGGAGACACTATTTGTATGGAAGTAAGTTTACAGTCTATACAGATCATAAGAGTTTAAGGTATATATTTGGGCAAAAAGAATTAAACATGAGACAACGAAGATGGATGGAAATCCTAAGTGACTACGACTGTGATATCCAATATCACGAAGGAAAAGCAAATGTAGTCGCAGATGCCTTAAGTCGTAAGTATCATGAAAAGCAAAAGCGAGTTCGTGCTCTAAGATTAAGTTTACAATTAGACTTAATGGAACAACTGGAGAATATTCAAGAAACAGCAATCAAGGATGATGCTGAAGGAATGAAGGGAAGAATAAAGGAATTAGAGCAAGGAGCTGATGGAATTTGGAGATTCCACAAGAAAAGAATTTGGGTACCTAAGCAGGGAGAAATAAGAAATAAGATTTTAGAGGAAGCCCATAAATCTAGATATACCATGCATCCTGGTAATAATAAGATGTATCAAGATTTTAGAAATAATTTCTGGTGGATAGGAATGAAAAAGGACATAGCTAGATATGTATCTAAGTGTCTAACTTGTTCACAAGTTAAAGCAGAACACCAGAAACCTTCAGGGTTACTTCAATAATTAGAAATGCCTATTTGGAAGTGGGAACTAATAACCATGGATTTTGTTACTAAGTTGCCCAAAACCAGAAAAGGTAACGATGCAATCTGGGTGATTGTAGATCGATTAACCAAATCAGCTCATTTTCTACCCATGAAAGAAACCTTTAGCATGGAAAGGTTGGCAAGGCTGTATGTAGACGAAGTAGTATCTTTACATGGAGTTCCACTCTCCATTGTATCGGATAGAGATAGTCGTTTCACTTCGCATTTCTGGACAAGTTTCCAAGAAGCCATGGGGACTAAACTGAATTTGAGCACTGCATATCATCCCCAAACAGATGGACAAAGTGAAAGGACGATCCAAACCCTGGAAGACATGCTCCGGGAATGTGTAATAGATTTTGGTGGAAATTGGGATGACCACCTACCTTTAATTGAATTCTCCTACAACAACAGTTATCATGCAAGCATTGAAGCTGCCCCATTCAAAGCATTGTATGGACGAAAGTGCAGAACTCCAGTTTGTTGGGCAGAAATAGGAGAAAGCCAATTATCAGGTCCTGAGATTGTACAAGAAACCACTGAAAAGATAACTCAAATCAAGGAAAGACTAAAGACGGCTCGAGATCGCCAGAAGAATTATGCTGATAATCGATGCAAGCCACTGGAATTTCAAGTCAGAGATAAGGTACTCTTGAAAGTTTCTCCTTGGAAAGGAGTAGTTCGGTTTGGAAAGAAGGGAAAGCTAAGTCCAAGGTACATAGGACCATTCCCAATAATCCAGCGAATAGGACCAGTTGCCTATCCCTTACAACTACCAGAAGAGCTAGCCGGGGTACATAACGTGTTTCATGTATCCAACCTTAAGAAATGTCTAGCTGACGAATCCCTGGTAGTACCTCTTCAAGACGTAGAGGTAAATGAGAAGTTGAAATTTGTTGAGAAGCCACTGCAGATAGAAGACAGAAAGGTCAAGTTTCTCAAACACAAGCGACTAGTGCTGGTCAAAGTCAAGTGGGATTCAAAGAGAGGACCTGAATACACTTGGGAACTAGAATCAGAGATGAAGCGAAAGTATCCCTACTTGTTCCAGTAAATCTCTAGGACGAGATTTAATTAAGGTGGAGAGGATGTAACAACTCTCATTAAAATTACCATTTCTTATCTTATTTTATCCAATAGGAAACCCTAATTGAGACCCCCAAGAAATATTGCGTGACCCCTAAAATTTTCAGAACAATCGGAACTAGGATCAGGGCCCCTAAAACTCAGGGGGGGGGGGGGTATTCCCTAATCAATATTATCTTCACAGTTTCTTGTCAAACACGAATTTCTTCAAACCGTCGACTCACCTGAGCTAGTAAGACACGGGGCTACCCTATGCTAGGGGGTACCCCTCGCGCCACGCGAGGGCGCCGTTTTTCCAGTATAAATTCAGGGGTGTGGCACTTGAAGTTTGGCGTTGGTTCGACGTTAAAATTCAATTCGTACACTGAAATATCCTCTGTTTACTTCAAAATACACACACCGCACGAAACGCTGCCGCGACAACAGGGTAATAACTCTATCACTGCTACGATTTAATGTCCAATCGATGGAAACCAATCCGATGGATGTTTAAGTGCTGCCCAAACTCGGGCTATACTTTGTCATTCGTCGTGAATTCGATGGATGTTTAAGTATTGCACTTTGTCATTCATTGTGAAGGTTTTGATCTAGTGAGTTGTCGTAAAAGTTGGATTAAAGTTACTAACCTAGTTTCGTGTGCATTGTTATTTAAATTAGGTTACAAGGCTAATCAGTAGGCTAAACTCTGCCCGTTTAAATCTGCAATGTGAGTCATTCTCTTTTTATCAAAGTGCTTTATAAAACCCTAAATGTTTTCCAGTTATAATTACAGGGATTAAGTCTTTGTAATCTTCAATTACTGCCGGTATGTGGGTTTTTGTATACATTACTTGATTCCCGTCACCATTGGACAACGGGTTAGCCAATCGGTGATCTGACCATAGTCACAGATATAGTCGAGTGACAAATACCGATTTGGGGTAATTGGTTGATAGAAACAATGTAATCACCCTTAATACTGTATATTATAACAATGTGTCGTTTTGTGCAACTTGAATGACTCGCCAGTATTTCCCTACTGATAAAACATTTTTAAAACATGTTTCAGGTGATCTGCTGTGATCCAGGAAAAAGTGCCATGTAGCACACCAAGCTTGAAGAAGTGGCTTAATAAAAATAAAGAAACATGTTTTTGTAAAATAGGGGTTTCCCAGCGAGATTCCCTTATTGTAAATTATGGGGTTAGTCCCTAATTGTGAAATAAAATAATCAGGCATTTTCAAGTTTCAAACGATCCTGTTAATAATTTCGCTGCCAAACTAAATAAATACCACGGAGTTTCTGTCCCGCGGCTTCTGGACCAGGTCAAACCGGGCCGGGGGCCGTGACATAACGAGTTCAAATGGTGATCACCATTTGACCCGCATGACCCATTTGTCCTTTTGACCATTCTTAATTCGCCCTTTGTGGCATCTAAATCAATCTTTATATTGTTTGACCCTTTTGGTTCACGTCAGCAATTATTTACACCAAAACTCATTTCTACTAGTTTTGGTTCGAGTCGGCAAATGTTTATACCACAAACTCGTTTCTCTTTGTTTGGCCCGTTATGGCTTGCGCTATAAAGTAATCCTTTCAAAACTCATTGTTAACCACCAAAATATGGTTTCGCACCAATTGTAAGACCCATTCTAATTAAATGCTGACTTCTATAGTAATTTGCATATTGACTTTAAAAGTAGTTTGCATACAAACATATTTGCATATTGGCTTTTAAAATAGTTTGCATAAAAACATGTTGCATATTCACTTTTATAGTAGTTTGCATACAAACATATTTGCATATTTCGCGTCAGCGAGTATTTACACCATAACTCATTTCTACTAGTTTTGGTTCACATCCGCAAATGTTTATACCAAAAACTCATCTTTACTTAGTTGACTCCTTTCATGGTTTACATCATGGGGTATCGTCTTAACAAATATTCATTTATCACAGACATTAGTTCATCATAACTTTAATCGTTTTGACCCGTTTCATGGTTTACACAATGGGGTGTCGTCTTAACAAACTTTCATTTATCACGAACATTATTTCATCATAATTTTGCTCGTTTTGACCTGTTTCATGGTTTACACCATGGGGTATCGTCTTAACAAACTTTCACTTATCGCGGACATTAGTTCATCATAATTTTCCTCGTTTTGACCCGTTTCATGGTTTACACCATGGGGTATTGTCTTAACAAACTTTCATTTATCACGAACATTAGGTCATCACAATTTTACTCGTTTTGACCTGTTTCATTGTTTACACCATGGGGCCTCCTCTTAACATTTATTCGGCTAACCAGATCTTAACTAAAATACTTCCATCACATATATTGTGATTCTATTTTAGGAGGTGTAAGCTTTACTTAACTTGTGTCCGTTCAAGCTTCCATGCGTAATTGATTCATTTTACCCGTTCCTTTCCAAGCTCCCACCTAGCTTGTCAAGAGTCAAACTATCACATAATATCCACAAGATGGTTAAATTGTCATCAAATGCCATGACCATCACCCTTATGGATTTATATACAACATTTACCAATCCATTCTACTTTAGGTCAATTTGACTTTTAAAAGTCAAACTGCCAATTGACATACATGGATACAATATCGAGTTCAATAAAACCCATTTAGGCATTTTATCAAACACTTGGTGGACGTCATTTTTAGGCCATCATATTAGCTAAATTTTCCAACCAAAATCACTATGCATCTTTCAACTTAACAAGTTTATACACTTTCTAGCTTCAAGTTAACATAACTTTCAATTATCATAAGCTAATTCATTATTTTGACCAGCATAATTCATAGGTTCAACTCTTATGTCAAAACCCACTTCTTGTCACTTAAGAATACTTATCAAAATCTATAAATTGTTCAAGTAATTCACACATACAAGCAAGTAAGAATACTTATCAAAACCTCTAGGAAGGTTTTCACAAGTTTGTCATGGCAAACTAAGGTGAAACCTCACCATATTTGAGGTCCAAAGTAAGATTAAATTATGTTTTGTTCAAAGTTCTTATATCTTCTATTTCTTTTACTAAACTTGGTGAAATCTTGTACCCACCAAGCTCACAACTTAGTCCATAGTTGTGGGTTTGTGTTGAGGTTGATCTCCATCAAGTTGTGAGTTCAAAACTATTTTACTTTAAGTTCATACATGCTATATTCCAAGTGTTGAAAACATTCACGATTCACCATCTTCCATATGGCAGGACTTGTATCTTGTAAAAGTGTGAACCGTGGGAGCTTTGGCTTTCCAACCTAGTTCCACTACCTCACTTGTGAACCTTGTGTATAAACACTCAAGTAGTTTTCTAGTCTCAAAGTAACATAATCTCATCTAGCCTCCAAGACTTAGTTAACTCTTTCCATGTTGTGGTGGTTTACACGGGTTAGGTCTTACTTGGCTACTTGATAATGTACTAGTTAGTTGTTTATTTCTTTTTACTCATGACCATCTAAATCATCCTTGTGATGATTTGTGTATTGGCGAATCATATAATGAGGTTAATCCTCAATGCTTGACTTATATGACAATCTATGAAACTCATGATGGACTTAGTTTTAGGATTATCATTATAACTAATATATATATATATATATGGGGTAGGGTTCCAGCGTTGAAGGGGTAAGGTCCCAAAAACCTCATAAAAAGGATTTGAGACCATACCACAAACCAACCTTTTTAACCGTTCGACCTTGCGCGGCCGCGCATTGGTCTTGCAAAGAAGAAGAGGTCAGCGATTCATAATCGCGCGCCCAAAGGAAAACATAAATCCTTGCGCCTTCTCCCATTTAACAAAGGATTAAAATCCTTTGTTCAATACCTCCGCCTAAATATCCAGACTTGGATATTATTTTACCCAGACTTGGGATTTATTTGTCTGTGTCCACACAGCAAGGTGTCACACCAGATTACAGCAGTAATCTTCTAGAAAGAAATACAATCGTACACCACCCAGACGGTTATAACCGTCTGGACACGTGTCATCACCACAAGCAACCCTGGAATCACAACGAAGGCATGCAATTGAAGAGTAATCTCCACTTAATCACTTTCCACGTGGCAATCCCCCAGCCATAGATCAAACCACGATCCGTGTGCATTCACATCGGATCGAGACAACTTAACGAAGGATCAAAGAACTTAACGGAAGAAAAAATAACCGCTACGGCGTTAGCATCTTCCGTAATCTTTTCAATAACAGGTTTTCCCTCCCAAACTCCCGGTTATAAATATGAGAACTGTTCAGGTATAAACTCAGATCATACTCACTTCTCAAATACTTTCTTCTCCATTACCAATACTTATTCTCACACCGGAGTCGGGTCAAGGAGAGAACCCTCTTCTCCCCTTGGCGAGGCTAACGGTGTTCTTTTTTGCAAGATCACCGGAGAAGAATTCCCGTTGCAACTGAATCAACCGAGAGAGAGCTAACCCTTTTATGCGGATTCAAACCCCCTAACTATCTCGGTTCCGACCATTTAGTTAGTGTTTCTTCATTGGCGCCCACCGTTTTCTCAGTTTTTCTAGTTTCTATCTCGTTTCGATTCAGTTCATTCCGTTTTCTGTTTTTTGCACATGGCAGAAAATTCGTCATCTCACCGACAACCTGGTCCTCGACCAAACGTCGGAAACAATTTACCAGTGGAAGGGATCGTAGAAGAGGCCTCGGACGATAATGAGGTTCAATCTAATCGAGCAAATGATCCTGTTACTCCAGGAATGTTACCAGCAAACCCTGCACAATCAATCTTACCACCAGGAGAAACTCCGATATCATGGTATGTCCGGTCCCAATGGGCATTAAACGCAGTATACACACAATTGTGTGCTCAAACTGCTCCTGTAACCCAATCACGGAGGCCGGGATCTAGAGCTCATGCCTCTCAGCGAGAAGAGTCAACTTATGACGATACAGGCAGTTACCAGAGACAACACCATGGTGAACCACACCCTCGTCGAAGACAATCGGTTCATGATAGGTTGGGTTCCCAACGGGACGCTCACACTGATGAATCCGATCAAACATATCGTTTGAGTGCAAACACCAGCGTATTCAACAGACTGCAGCCAAACTATAACAAATGCAGGTCTCGGGCGATCTATAATCCTGAAGCAGAGCATAACTATGACTTAGTTTATCGCCCTGATGAAGCGGCAGAAAACTCAAAGTTCATACTGGAGATAGCTCTGGCTCCATTGGAAAGGGCCAAATTACCATCTAACGTTGGGAAATTCAATGGGTTAACTGACCCCGATGATCATCTAAGAGTATTCACCAGCGCAGGGTTGGTTGGCGGTTGGACTCTTCCGCTATGGTGTCATTTGTTTGTGCAAACACTAACCGGCCCAGCGCGAATCTGGTTTGATAACCTACCAACAGGACAGATCGAGTCGTGGAAGGATCTACGGAGAAAGTTTTTAACACACTTCAGCCAACAAAGGCGGTCAAAACGTGATACATCCGACGTCATGAACATCTGGCGCCGCGATGATGAGAATCTGGAAGATTTTATTACCAGATACAATAAAGAAGTGTTAGAGATTGGAGGTGTTAACGAACAGCTAATCCGTGCTCAGTTCAAGTACGCGGTTAGATGTGATGACATGGTCAAGGTATTATCGGGAACAGAGGGCCTTCCCACGAGTTGGGAAAAGATAATGGCGGCGGCCAAGGTTTATGCGCAGACCGAGAAAAACCTTACTACAAACAGGCCACCACCACCACCACACAACAGGCCCGCAGATTTAAGCGCAGCTGGTGAAAGAAGGTATAAAAAATCATGGCGCGAGGCATCAGGAAGTCGTTCCTCCGAAGATGCCCGCACAACAATCAACAAGCTCTCTGCGCAAAGAGAGAACAAGCACGAAAATAGGGAGAGGCAGTGGACTCCCCTAACAAAAACCCCGGCGGAGGTTCTAAGTACTGAGGACCACCAATTTAAACCTCCGATTCCGATGAAGAGTAAACGTGGTCAAGACCCGACGCAATACTGCGAATATCATAAGGATAACGGGCACACCACGAACAACTGCATATCTCTGCGCACGGAAATAGAGAAGGCCCTCAAAAATGGAGAACTTACGCATTTGCTCCAGAATATGCGCAAGGAGATTAAGCAGATTACCCGGGGAGAAGAAAGCTCAAGCAAACGGGCTAAAACTTAAAGGACTCTATAAGTTTTCCGCAGAAAAGACATGACTTATCAAAAGCGGCGGAACTATCAGGGAGTAAGTTAAGTTCCATTTAATTATCCGAAAAACTTTGTAATGCCTCTGAGCACTATCCATGAATAAAATTACAAAGTTTCTATTATTTTTGTGTTTACAAAGTGCATGCAATTTCTTTTTAGTAAGTGCAAAAACATTATGGTAGTATAACACAAAGCTCCATGCGCGGTCAGTGATCACGTCACAAACGGCCATAAACTCACACATGAGCTTCATACCAACTTTATTCGCCTTACTCAAAGCAAAAGTAATTGTACTCATGCAAAATATTGTAAAGACATTTAACAAAACAAATAGAAACATACTATCTTGGCGTACAAATACGTCCTAAAGAGTTTAGACACAGCAGTGTTTAAAATCCTTGCGCAACAGCGCACCGTCAGAACAAGGATCAACATCCTACATAAAAAAATTGTTCAAAACAATTTCATTCTACTCTAAATCTTCACCCTCATCCAGAAAGATTTCTTTGAGTTGCGCCACATGATCATCCGATTGCAGTGCCACATTTATCAACTCCATAACTGGAAGTTGCAAATTATTAAATTCCGTCTTCATGGAAGCAAGCGCGGCAGCAGTATTTATGCCAAAGGTAGCAGACTTGCTATCATTCCAGTCCACCTTCAGCGCGCTATTCACATGTTGGGAACATTCTGCGTAACCTTGCGCGTACCCATCTCGCCATGCAGCAACCATCAAATTAGCAACAGTTTTATCCAGTTCTTCAGAGTTTAACACAGATTCAGCAACCTATGAAATCAAGCAAAAATAAGCATCAAGAAAAGCGCATACATGAACAAAAAAAAAAAGAGAAGAAAGAATCTTACGCAAGCAATCCCGCAATCTTTCAACCAGGCCATATCATTCTTTAAAGGTTCAAGCTCGCTTTCCGCTGAAACCCGCGCCATTTCTGAATTCTCTAGTTTCTCTTCAACCTCAGTCAAACGGCGGGAGGTTTCAGTATTCTCAGAACGCGCAAGCTCCAGATCCTTCTTCAATTGTTCCTGGTCAGAAACCAAAGCGGTAAGTTCCTCTAATTCTTTATCTCTAACGGCAAGAGTGGCTAAAGCTTGTACCTCCCGTTGCTCACTTCGTTCCCTATGAGAGCGCGTCTCCATCAACATAGCTTCCATATCAGCTTTTTCTTTCTTCAATCTTTCTACCTCCGCATCTTGATTCTTCAGATTTTCAACCTCAGCCTTGAGGTTATTTATGATATTGCGGAGGTTTGCCTTCTCGGCATTATCTTTCTCACAAATTCTCCTCCAATTTTTGCGCTCCTCAGACAAAAGCGCAGCTTCAGCTTCAGCTTTTCTTTTCCAACCAGAAACTGACCATTCCTCAGTCTTGCGCTCAGCTTCAAACTGAGCTTGCTCAGCCTCTAATTTAGCCTTCAACTGAGCCACATGTTTTTCATCTTTAGCAAACTTCCTTTGTGATGCTACAAAAGATACCCGCTCTTTATGCATGCTATACCACTCACGCACTATACGGTGAGTAGTAGAAACATGAGAAGCAGTTTCTGCAAGATAAGACTGATAGGTCTGTTCATAAGGCTGATTTTCCTGAAATTTAATCTCGCCAGGCGGAAGTATCCCCTGCAACCAATCTTGGCATACACGCCAATCCGAGAAGGTATCTCCTTTCTTCACATTCCAAACAGGAAGATGAGGATCAGCAGCATCTTTCTCCGCATACGTCCGGTAATAATACTCTCCCAGGGTTTCTTCTGGACGAATTGGAGATTGCTTCTCAACACCAGCAGATGAACCTGCCCCCTCAGTGGCGGCCTTCTCAGTATGTTCAGGTATAGTTTCAGAAGGTCTAGGGGGAGAAGATTGAATTTTTTCAGCAGTTTCCTTTTCCGGTGTCGGTGGATTATCAGCATCATTTACCACACACGGCTCAACAATCTGTTCAGTCTCTGTATTAGCACCAACAGGCTCCTCAGCCTCAATAGTTTTCTCAACACCTTCCCCAGCTATCTCTGAAGACTCTAACGGGTCTACAACGGCAGCGCGCGGCGGGGAAGGGGGAAGTTCTTTATCAACCACAGTTGGTACGTCTACAGGAACAGGAGAAACAAGAATTTCTGGACAAACAAAAGTCTGTAAAAATCCTATCCGCTCAAAGAAAACAAAGAAAAGCAATACTTACCAGGAATAGATTCTGAAACAAAAGCATCTAGGTTTCCTTTTCTGGTAATTTTCTTCCTCTGCACTTTCTTGGGAGGTTGACCCTCCGCATCAGCATCAGCTTGCTTTCTTTTACCAGCCTTCCTATGAACCAAATGTTCGGGACTGGAATCCAGATCAATAGGCTCATTCAGGTTAGAAGGAGGAATGTCAGCAGAATCCTTTGGTTCCGGCTTCGGTTCCTGCATAGTCACTACAGGAATAAGACCCTCCAAAGAGTCAGAAACCACCACATAATCACATCTGGAGACAGAAGTACGGCGCGTACCTTTCTTCTCCCCAACATTTTTCGCTTTCAAAGGATGAGTCTTAACAGTCTCACTTCTCTTCGGCGCGGAAGTAGACGTAGTTGCGCGTTTTTTTCTTTTCAGGACCTATGCCCAAATTCAACAATTCACCTACAAAAGCGCAAGACAAAAAATTACTCAAAGCAAAAAAGAAAGGAAAAACAGATGTAAACTCACCAGCACCGGCTGCCGGTTGAACAGACAGATCTGCATCCCGCGGAAGAACAAAATTTCTCACAATTCGATGATACCAAAGCTCTTCTTCAGGTTTCTTCTTGATAGTACCCATTCTCCCGCCTTCCCTCTTGAAGGCAACAACATATAGAGAAACAACTACATTTTGAAGAGAGAGCAGGTCAAAAAAAAAAAAAAAAAAAGAAGAGAGAAAAAGAAGAACAGTGAAAAAGCCCCAAACTTACTATGACCATCCTCGGTATACACGGGTTTATCATCACGTTCCATCTTCCAGTTCAAACTCATGCCGGCTCCGACTAGGGCTTTCTCCGGCAAAGCAATATTGGGCACATCCTTCAGATCTTGGTACCAGTTCTCATCAACAGGAGTCTGAAGCGTTTCAATCGGAATATCGTCCTTCCCTCTTAAAATCATCTTCACCGGAATCACTCCAGCCTTGATAAAGAAGAATTTCTGTTTCCAATCATGAAACGATTTTGGGGGTTGATGTAAAATCTTCTTTGCAGAAGCCCTCTGAACGAATGAATAAAATCCTTGGATACAATGCATCTGATAAAAAACCCTAAATCGGGGAACGGTTGGCTCCACATACATCGTCCGACATACGAATTCGAAATGTCGAACCCTAACCATACCAATAGGGTGAAGTTGGGAGATGTGCAGATTGTAGAATCCAAGAATTTCAAGGAAAAATCTAGTGACAGGCAAGCGAAAGTTACCGTCACAGAAGAAATCCCAAAAAAGGGTAATATACCCGGCCGGAGCATCTGCTGCTGTTTGTCCCTCTCCAGGATACAAGGCACCCCAGTTCTCCGGAAACTTAAGATTCTGAATCAAACCCTCAAAAGACGCCCTGGGCCATTTCAATGGTGGAAGTTCAGTCGACATATCTTCAACAAGATCCTCTTGACGTTCTTCGGTTGACATAAGCAAGGGAATGATGGAAAGTTTTTCTTAAGAACAAGGAATAAGGAAAAGTTTTCAAACAAAACAATGATTACACAGAGGAGGTTACCCAAACGATTATATACCCATCGCAATAAATAGCATCGGTAACCGTCACAGTACTGTTCCGGGTATCACGGTTCCCCAAGCAACGGAAAAAGCAGATGTCAGAACATACACGCGTTTACACGCGCGCGTGTAAGACACGGACAGTAAAAAACAACTGACAATGACAGGCTGTCAAAATCAATTTACTGTGCTAGCTTCAAGTCAAAGATTTTCCATAAAAATCTTTACAAATTCAAATCTTCTCATAGAAGCTTTCTTACCTTTTCGCGCCCAAAAACCATTTCCCTCTCATAAGTCCAGTGCTCCACTTATTTGCATAAGTACAACACTAGACTGGGGGGACTTGAAGGGGTAAGGTCCCAAAAACCTCATAAAAAGGATTTGAGACCATACCACAAACCAACCTTTTTAACCGTTCGACCTTGCGCGGCCGCGCATTGGTCTTGCAAAGAAGAAGAAGTCAGCGATTCATAATCGTGCGCCCAAAGGAAAACATAAATCCTTGCGCCTTCTCCCATTTAACAAAGGATTAAAATCCTTTGTTTAATACCTCCGCCTAAATATCCAGACTTGGATATTATTTTACCCAGACTTGGGATTTATTTGTCTGTGTCCACACAGCAAGGTGTCACACCAGATTACAGCAGTAATCTTCTAGAAAGAAATACAATCGTACACCACCCAGACGGTTATAACCGTCTGGACACGTATCATCACCACAAGCAACCCTGGAATCACAACGAAGGCATGCAATTGAAGAGTAATCTCCACTTAATCACTTTCCACGTGGCAATCCCCCAGCCATAGATCAAACCACGATCCGTGTGCATTCACATCGGATCGAGACAACTTAACGAAGGATCAAAGAACTTAACGGAAGAAAAAATAACCGCTACGGCGTTAGCATCTTCCGTCATCTTTTCAATAACAGGTTTTCCCTCCCAAACTCCCGGTTATAAATATGAGAACTGTTCAGGTATAAACTCAGATCATACTCACTTCTTAAATACTTTCTTCTCCATTACCAATACTTATTCTCACACCGGAGTCGGGTCAAGGAGAGAACCCTCTTCTCCCCTTGGCGAGGCTAACGGTGTTCTTTTTTGCAGGATCACCGGAGAAGAATTCCCGTTGCAACTGAATCAACCGAGAGAGAGCTAACCCTTTTATGCGGATTCCAACCCCCTAACTATCTCGGTTCCGACCGTTTAGTTAGTGTTTCTTCAAGCGTGAACAACCTCCCAAGAGTGAACTGCGTGAACAGATCTGGACCCTTAATTTCCTTTTTAGTTGTTAAGGGTAGGATTGTAATTATATAAAAAAAATAGATTTAAATCATTATTTTAATAATTGAATTAAGTTACATCTTTCCTATTTTAAATTCATTATCCACATTATCTTTTATTTTTTAATAAGATAATTATCAAAACAAGCAACAAATCACAAGATTTCAATTTCAATTTTTATTTCAGATTTCATCACCAGAATTCAAATTTTGATATTTAAGATCCACGTAACCTTCATATTTCAACGGTATACACATGTGTACTTGGATATAAATAGAACAGCACACATGTGTACTCAGCATCGTACATATGTTTAATTAGCTACATAGTGCATACATAGAAACAATACATGTAAAACTATTTTATATTTAACAAATTACAAGTTCCATAATGTTTGCCAAACCAAACAAAAAAACAAACAATTACAAGTTCCAGTTTCGTGAAACCAATAAACCCAACATAATCAGAAAAACAAAAAACATAATCTTTTACAACTATTCGCTACGTTGTATGCTGAGTCATCTTTATCGACCAAGCAAACAAACATACTTGAATCATCCATATCGACCTCATATGAGAATCATCCTTATCGACCTTCCATCTCCACTTTTCTTGTTAACGACAACTCCTATAATAGCACAAAAAAACTCAGCAACTAATACTTTGCATAATTCACAAGTGTACATCAACAACTTTACACATTCAATGCACCAAAAATTATGAGATATAACAAAAACAGACGCTATACACTTGTGTACATCTAGGGGTGTGCAAAGTTCGGTTCGGTATTTGAGCAAAACCGAAACCGAAATGTCGGTTTTCGGATTTTTAAAACCGTTCGGTTTCAGTTTTTCTCGGTTTCGGATTTTAGGTTTTTACGCTGGTTCGGTTCGGTTTTTCGGTTATTTCGGTTTTTGGAACAAATTTATGTAAGATTCCAAAAAATGTATAATTTAAGATATAAGAATCTTTCTTATATATATTTACATTTAAGTTATTATAGTTAACTCTTTAATTAATATATTATTTACATAAATCTAGACTCTTAATCTATTTTTATGTTTCCCCAAAGTTTTTATTAAGACATTTTCTTTAATAATAACTTGAAGATCATTTAGTTTGTATATTAAATTTGGTTATTTGTTGTAGGTTACTAATAAATCATTTCAATTATAAATAAACATGTAACGTTTTTATTATAAATACTTAACATCCAAGAACAAAATTAATAAATTCTACTAGCATTGGGTTAAACGCTTAAAAACTTAAACTTAAACATAAAAATATATGGATCGTAACTTATTGGTTCGGTTCGGTTTTTTCGGTTATTGGAAATGGTTATCCAAAAACCGAACCAAAATTTGCGGTTATTAAAAATCCAAAAACCGAATCGTCGGTTTTTCTTTCGGTTCGGTTTTTTTTGGTTCGGTTTCTTCGGTTATTTCAGTTTTCTGCTCACCCCTATTACATCACATTAAAATCAGAGCAAAATCAGAATACACATGTGTACTTCGCATTAAAACAGAGCAAAATCAGAATACACATGTGTACATCGCGTTAAAAACAGAGCAAAATCAAAAAATTGAACAAAAAGAACTCAACAACTAATACTTTGCATAATTCACAAGTGTACATCAACAACTTTTACACATTCAATACACAAAAAAAACTGAGATATCACAAAAAACAGACGCTATACACATGTGTACATCGCATTAAAAACAAAACAAATTAGAATACACATGTGTACATCGCATTAAAAACAGAGCAAAATCAAAATACACATGTGTACATCTAGAGGCACAGAGAGAAAGAGGATGTGGCCGGCGATCATCTAGAGGCACAGAGAGAAAGAGGATGTGAGTTTTTGTTTTAAAAGGGAAATCAAAAGATTGATAAACAAACTTATAGATAATTACGGGATTTAATGAAATTGGAGAATATGGAAACAATCTAGTTTCCTGATTTTAAATAACCAGTTAATCTAATTACACTTTTACCCTTTTGATTTTAATAAAACAATAAAAACTAACCTAATAATTACGATCATGCCACCCATTCAAAATATAAAGATCATAATAATCAATGGTCCAGATCAGTTCACGCAGTTCACTCTTGGGATTTTGTTCACGTTTGAACCTAATCCTATATGTGTGTGTATATGATCTTCAAGTTATTATTAAAGAAAATGCGATGCCCTCAGCCGTACGATCTTCAATCGATCAAACGCGACCGAAACTAATTTAAATGATTGAATTAATCATTTTAATATATCTAAATCATACCAGGAAGGTTAAAAACGTCATTGCGAGGTCATAAATCTCTGTAATTGACCGATGATAGTTCAAAATCAAACCCTAAATCAAATTCAAAAACCTGAAATTCTTCTTCCCCAACCTCCCTTCGTTCCTTTTGGTGCGATATCGATAATAAGAACTACTAATTTGGGAGTTATAAGGGTCAAACGGAAGAAGACTGACAATGATCGACCAACAATCGAAGAAGATGAACAGTAACACACACACAGATTATACACATGCGATTTCATCAAAATTACCACATGCGAAATTGTTGCAAAAAAACAACATGCTATTTCATCAAAATTATCACATGCGAATTTGGTACAAAAAAACAACATGCGAATTCATCAAAAATTATCACATGCGAAATTGTTATAAAAAAAACAACATGCTATTTCATCAAAATTATCACATGCGAAATTGGTATAAAAAAACAACATGCGAATTCATCAAAAATTATCACATGCGAAATTGTTATAAAAAAAACAACATGCGATTTTAAAATGCGGGAAGATGATCTGACGGCTGAGATTGTAGCGTACATAATGTACGATAAGCAATATTGTACAGTACTCTTTACCTATATATATATATATATATATAGGGTCGGGATTTAGAGAAAACAATGAAAAGTGTGAGAACGGTGAGAACGCTTATCGATCGTCCGATCAAAACAATCTATGGACTAGATTGGCGCGGTAGCGTTTTCGTAAATAACATCAATTTTATTACGTGGACGCGCTTCATTAAGGGTAAAAGGGTCTTTTGACTTCTACACACAAAACACCATCTCATGAAATAAAACGCCAAAAACAAAAATCACAGACCATTCCCAGTAAAAACGCCATTATATATAAAACGCCAAACTTAATTAAAGCAAAATCCCGCCTAAAAAAACCGCCAAAAAAATCCTATATATACGACATCTTAGACCTTCAATTAAAAACACACACAAAAACCCAAACGCCATATTTCTTATATCCCATTCACATTAGAAACGCCAAAAAACCCAAACATCAAATACCTTCTAACCCAAAACGTTTTTTTGAAATTCAGTTTGGATGTCTATAAGATTCGCTCAATGAAATTGACAAAATCCGTAAGTGAGGATGTTCTCCATTTCATTTAGTAAAATGTTATTGACTAATCCTCAACTTCCATCCAATTTATAACGCCAAAACATACAAAAACATTATTGAGCTTTGTTGTCAATAAAGTTTAGCTGTATGGGGTGGACAACATTGTCAGTTATCTTTCTTAACCGAGGACTAACAATGTTGTCCATCTCATACAGCAAAACATTATTGATTTTAGCATGATCAAATTTTGAGGTTTAAGGTGCTCTTATTTCGTGGCGTTCTTTTTATCGGTAAAACGCAAAAAAAGTTAAAAAAATCAAACATCGTTCATTGGGAAATTCAAGATTGTTGGCTGAAGGGTCTAAACTCAATAACATTTTGCTGCATGAGATGGAAAAATTTTCAAGAAAAAGATGCTGATGTCAGACTGTGTGCTTCCAAACAGCCACACAAAAAACTACATGAAAAACAAAAAACAAAAAAAACAAAATAAATCATACGAAAGTCGAACCAACCAGTTAACATGATTTAAAAAAGAAGAAAGAGACTGGTGACAGTGAAGATTTGGAAGAACAATTGTTTATGTATTCTTTTTTTTTATTTTCCTTTTCCATTGATTGTTATATAATAAAAACGCCTTATATAATAAAAACGCCAAAACAGCCAAAATGCTTGTTTAAACGCCAAACTCCCAAACTGTAACAAAATTACTTTGAAAAAATATTATAAAAAAGCCAAAAAAAAAAAAAAAAAAAAAAACTTGAAAATTTAACTACGAACAGAAAATAAAAATCAGTAATACTGAAGATAGGAAAATTTTATTATATTAGAATCTAAAACGCCAAACTTGAAAGATGGGACGTGTTACATACTTCAGAGATAAAGCTTATAAAAAACAATAATTACAAACAGTAACTGAAAGGTCGAATACTTTATTATAATAATGCACCGCCTAACTTAGGCGCCAAAAACACATCCTATAAAATGATAGGACTCAGCAACTTCCATTTGATCAAAAAAAAAAAAAAAAACTCCAATACTACTAAATACCACTCACTGAAAAACGCCAAAAAAGCAAAAAAAATCAATTATTGCTAATATGCTTTCTTGGATATTCATAATTGTTCTTCGTGAAGTTTCACTGAATGAAATATTATCAGAAGGGAGTAACTCAGAAAGATTTTGCTGCATGAGATGGACAAAAAATCAATAAAAAGATACAAATGCCAATCATATGGCATTTTGTATTTTTTGTTCTTGAAGAATGTTTGGATGACGAGAAGAGATAAATGACACAGAAGAGTTGGTTGATTATAAAGATGAAGATCAAGATAAAGATAAAGAAAAAGCGAAAAACCCACTCACACGTCATAGATCTATGTCCCCAAACATTCACAAAAAAGTCAGTTCAACAGACGAGCAGGCAAAATAATCAAACCAATGGGTTTGTTAAGTTTTACATAAAACGCCCTATATTTGGTGACAGTTCTAGTACTATTAAAGAAGAGAGAGACTGATGGCAGTGAAGATTGGGAAGAGAGATCCGATTAGGATTTTTAATTTATTTTCTTCACTTGTATTTGTTTTTTCCTGTGGTTGAAATATAATCTAACAATAGTAAAACGCCAAGATAACACAAACGCCAAAATGTTTATAAAAAATAATAGAACAATGGGGCATCTTGTTTAAAACGCCTTGGAAAACGCCATTCAGATAGATTTCCTGACCCCCTGGGTTCCAATGGCATACGATTGGAATAAACGCCATAAATGCCAAAGTGTTAATACAATGAAACCATTAAACGCCATTAAATGTTGAATTTGGTTAACACCAAAAATCTTAAACCCTAAAAATTAAAACAATATTGGGAAAAGTGGAACTTGAAAAGCAGAAGATGAATGGACAAAAAAGCCCCTCTGCCCTTTTCTAAGCGGCGTGACACGTGTTGGGTCAGGAAGCGTTCTCACCGTTCTCACACTTTTGAGCGTTTTCTCCTGATCCCGTTATATATATATATATATATATATATATATATATATATATATATAGGGAGAAGATCATGCGAGAACCACCTCTTATTGCGAGAACCAATGTGAACACAACCAAAAATGCCTAAAAATAGCTAAAAATCACACAAATTTTTTTTTTAATATTTTTTATAGAAAAATCGCTACTTTTCGAAGCCAAAAAAAAAAATTTTTTTGCCCACTAAAAGTAGCGATTTGTGCATAAAAAATATTAAAAAAAAACATTTTAGATTTTTTTTTGATTTTTTTAGGTTTTTTGGGGGTTTAGTTTTTAGCATTTTAGCTTGGGGGGGGGGGGGGGTTTAGGTTTTTGGGGGGTGGGGGAGGGGGGTTTAGGTTTTTTTTTGGGGGGGGGGGGGGGGTTAGGGTTTTTTTAGGTTTTTTTTGGGTTTTAGTTTTTAGCATTTAGCTTGGGGGGGGGGGGGTTTAGGTTTTTTTTTTTTAGGGGGGGGGGTGGGGGTTAGGTTTTTTTAGCTATTTTAGGTTGTGTTCACATTGGTTCTCGCGGTTCTGGCAATAAGGGTGGTTCTCGCATGATCTCCTCCCTATATATATATATATATATATATAGGATAAGGATAGGGAGAAAACCCTTTAAATTGAGAAAACCTTGGAAACCCATCACAAGGCCTACAATTGGCCACAACTTATGATGATAATCGGTTTATGATTATTCTTTATGAACTTTGGCTAACTTATCTATAATTCTAAGTCTCACGTTGTTGATTCTAATGGGCAAACTAGGACCCATGAGATCACATACAACTTAGTGTCAAAACGAGTACTTAGACTAGGTATACTTTTATGCATAACATACTTTTGTACTTAATATTTAAATCCCGAATCTAACTACTCCATAAACGGTGTATGACCTTACCTTCAATTCCCCATTCTCAAGCAACTCGTCACTCACGGATAATCGGAAAGCTTTTGCAAACTTGTGAGTATACATGACCCATTTTACTTTTACACTTTTAGGTGCAATACGTTTATATACTATTAAACACACGCAATCACATACTTTATGCTTAAATCACAAACACAAACAATCCAATCATACAGGCCTAAATACGTGATACTTTATTTGTATACTTGGATGATTCTTTTGTGCGATTTACTTGTCATTAACTTCGTACGAGCCTCCCCTTAACATATAACGCTATAACCGCCCGTATTCTTGAGGTAATGGTAAGTCTTTTAGTCTTGCGGTAATAAGAGGGTTGACTTGTTAAATTGCATGCCATGTTTACATTAATCTCGTTAAATATTTTGTCATTTGGGTTGTTCAAACTCTTATACATATATGCAGTGGCGTCTCTGAGAATTCATGTACCCTGTTCGAGGTCAAAAAAATATGCCCTTATATGCTAATGATAAACAAGGCATTTACGAAAATGACAAAATCGTATTATTCGATAAACAATGTGTAACATCCTCCAAAAACGGATCTTCGATACCCATCCGTTTTGAAAACTGGATCCTAAACGAACTTTTTTTATTTATATTAGATGTCGCATATTTAGAAATTACTATAACTAGTTTTTTTGGGTTTAAAATATTAATTTTATGAATGAAACTTGTTAGTCCCGTTAATAATTACAAAAGAAATAACTAACCTAGTTATAAATTTTAGATTAAACTAATTTCCTAATTGAAGGGACTGATTTGGTAATTCTTTAGAACTTTTAAGTGTAGGGACCAGTTGTGCAATTATTGAAAACTGTTAAATGAAACTCAACAAAAAAGAAATGAACCAAAGGACTCGAACCCAGGTCTCACCGGGCCCAAAGAACTAACCAAAACACGCGCGCCACTCCACCAAAGATCATTTTATGTATATTGTTTGATTCGATTTCTATTTATTAACATATATATATATATATATATATATATATATATATATATATATATATATATATATATATATATATATATCAGTTTAAAAAAAAACACGTCTTCGAAATCACGGGCCCTGTGCGGAAGTCCTCCCCGCACACCCTCATAGCCGCCCCTGCATATATGCTAGTACTGAAAACTTGTATACTCGCCAATACTTTTGTATTGTACTATACTTTAAAACGTATTGCAGGATTTTGATGATGATGATGATGATGCACGGAATCTAGTAATATGCCTAGAAACACACCAAACTTTAATTCGTGTTATTAGTTTAGTCATTCGATAATTGTTGTAATTCATTTTGTTTCAAATTCGATGTATTCTATTTCAAACATTGTACTTGATATTAGTAATTAAATGAAATTGTTTATTACATACTTGTCACATTTAGTGTTATGAAGTCTCGAGCAATTTCGTTCGTCTCACTCCGATGTTTCCACCATCGGTTAGGGTGTGACATTAGAGTCGTAAGTCAGTCAGTAAGTTGCTTACTGTGACATTCTGAGGCGAGATTGTCGCTGGCAGGTTATAAAGTCTAGAAAACCCGTTTAAAGAACCGACGCAGAAGCAATTCTTTACCAAGGTCCTTGAAATAACTTTTACAATATTGTTCCACACCCCACACAACGTGTTTCGACAAGGGATAAAATCCCAATTGTTCCTACAAGTATGGAACGCCTCTATCGCCTTCTTCCAAAGATTGTTATTTTCCGATTTAAAACGCTACCCCCATTTTGAAAGAAGCGCCACATTGACGTTTCTAAGGCTATTTAAACCGAGGCCCCCTTCCTTTCTCGGAGTCGAAACTCTTTCCCATGCTACCCAATGCATTTTGTGGCCCCCACTATCGCCACCTCATAAAAACCTTTTAATCATTTTTTTATGAACGGGCAACGAATCCTCAAAATGGGCTACTGGCGAAATTCGCCACATCGGGATATACTCGCTTTCCGAACCGGGGAAAACCCTCACCTAGGGCCGAAGCTCATGAACACTCGCCCAAAGGCACGGCACGGCAGTGCTATGAGTTAAAGTCCGCTCAGTTTAAGGATCGAACTAGCGATCGCCACCTACTCGCCTAGTCTCTCTTCATCACCAGGTGCCACAAAAACTAAATACTAAAAGCAAAAAATTAACCTGGATCACTTAAAATAGTAAGTCTCTCCGTTCTCACCCCAACACTAACTAGCTCATTGTCATGTTTTTATCAATTTATGATGCACGCTTTTGGTTTACACTACACAAAGAGGTGGTAACATCATTGATGAATAGACCCTCCTGACAACGTGTCAGTCTATGAATGAAAGACAGACAGACACGTGATGAGCACGTGACGTCAAAGGTGACTGTACCCATCATCCTCGTACACTTGATTTTCCAAAAACATTCCAAAAAGGGAAAGTAAGTGTGAAACGAGATGCAGAGGATACCCCACCCCCATCATCGTCGTTTCCAATATGTCAAATTTTATTAGATACCTTTTGTCAACACATAAAACCAATTAAAATAATACATGTTCATGGTTGATATATGCTTTTATTTCAATAGAATTTCATACATTTTTAAATGTTTTAAGTGATGTATACTTTGTGCAATACACATACAATTATGCTTTTAGGATACACGTGTATGTATATATGGTTACTTTTAACTATGATATATAAATAACTATCTATACAAAACTTGTTGGTATTTATCAAATGTGTTATGCTAGTAGAATTTTCTCACGCATTGTAGCGGAAATTTGGTTGGTATCGGTTTTACTGATTACGATATGATTATGGCACTGTCACTCGGTATGGCAACCGAAAAATAAAGCCCAAAGATACAGTCATGATATGCTTAAAAGGATCCATAAACACAAATATTAGTAACGATGTTGATAGTACCGATACCGGCCGAAATTTGTTCGGTTGGAATCAATGTTGTACTGATATTCTTCGGACGTTATCAGTACGGTTGGTTATAAAAAATCGTATCTTTATAATTATAAGGAAAAGCAAAATATGCTAAAAATGAGTTATAATAGTAAAATAATGAAAAATAGAAACTATAAAAAAGGGAAAAAATAACAATAAAATATAATAAAAACATTGTACATCATTTTTAATAAATGTTATATAGTATAGTATAGTATAGTATAGTATAGTATAGTATAGTATAGTATAGTATAGTATAGTATAGTATAGTATAGTATAGTATAGTATAGTATAGTATAGTATAGTATAGTATAGTATACATGAGAGACGTCTAGACATAACACAAGATATTACGAGAAAAAAATGAACCATTTAATTTTCAATCTTTAAAAAGATTAAATGTAATGGTTATTGTCTGTTACTCTTATCTTCTAAATATAAAAAAAACAATGAATTTTTTTAACAACTTATTCAACAATTAATTAAGCATTTTTATTAATTATTCAGTAACAAGTTTTACTCTTTAACTTATTTAAAAAAATCTAAATACAAAGGGTTGTCTAATTATTATTATTATTATTATTATTGTTATTATTATTGTTATTATTATTATTATTATTATTATTATTATTATTATTTTGTGAACATTTTGATTCAAATTTTATTGAAAACCAACTTGGTGTCTAAATAAAGTATTTCTTGGATCATATATGCCTTTAGTACGTATGTGAATGGTAACTTTGATGGAACATATTTACGTACTTCGACAACCCAACAACAATGAAGACTAGATATAAATATCTTTTATCTTATTTTACGTTTGTGTTTTTTTAAATGGCTCGCGTTGTAGCTTGTTTATACTATTTTTTAGAAGTTACTTTTAAATGTTCACTTATGTTTTAAGTTACAAATTCTTAACCATAAGATAGTATTTGTAATTAAAAATGAAGCTTGTTTATACTATTTTTTAGAAGTTACTTTTAAATGTTCACGTATGTTTTAAGTTACAAATTCTTAACCATAAGATAGTATTTGTAATTAAAAATGAAAATTATGTGGCATGTGAAACCGTGTGATATGTGAAATTGTGAATACCATTTTTCTTACTATGTGATAGGTGTGAAAAATGAAGTAACAATTAGATTAAAGTAAGTTTTTCACATATGATAAGTGCCATGCACCCGTTTATGTAATAAATATTTAATGTTACTTGCAGGGATATAGATCACAGATCCACTTTGATCGATTATTAACTTGTATATATTTATACATTTAATAAATGTCCATTTTATTATTAAAAGTAAAATAAAACCCTAAAATAAAATAGAGTGATGGGAGTGTGCACTGAGTAATAAATGCCAAGGAGGAGTGGAAATTGGAAAAATGTCAGAAATGAAAAAGAGTGAGTAATTAGCAAACAAGTGCATATAATTTGATCTTTGTTTGGTTTTCTTCTCTTGTACTTTTTTGGCTTCTTTGGTAACCTGTCACACCCATCTATTCAACTTCCTTCACTAATTACATACAATTCTATTCAGTTGGGAAAAGGAAGAAGAAGATTATCCGTGAATTGGTTATTATTTTGTGTTGGTGTATTTGGAAAAGCAGGAACATAATGGTATTTAATCAGAGAAGTCCGCAAGATATTTTGATAGAGACTAAGTCGAGAGGTTTTGAGTGGTTAAGGAATAGATCATCATGTAAATATATTAGTTGGAATGAGTTGTGTAAATATCCTATGTATATGTTGTAATTTTTCCCTTTGCCCGTTTGGGTCAGGGGAGTGGTTTTGTTTTGGCCTTTTGCCCGTTTGAGTCGGAGGTTTGTTGTTTAATTTAAAAAAAAAATTACATACAATAAATAATTATATATTATCTCAAAAGTGATAAGGGGCTGGCACTACTTTAAGACTATACACTATGGAGCGTGGAGGGGAGGGCAAAGCCTCTCTGTGCCCTAAACACAACCCCTCCACTCCCAAAGGCGTTGTCCCTCTCACTCACCAGCTTGATCTCCTCTCTCTTTTTTGATGTGGATGGCAAAGTCCACATCACTCCCTCTATCCACTACCCTAAAAACACTTAGGCTGAGGGGGGTGTGGTTGTACTTGTGTCTTCCACGACCACCCCCTCCACCACATCACTTCACACCACCTTTCTCTCCATCCCTGTAAGGGAGGGTGGTGTTTCCCTTCCCCTCCAATCACATCATTCCAACTCATCATCACCAACACAGATAGGGCTGGCAAAAAAGCCCAAGCCCGACGGGTATACCCGAAACCCGAAACATACGGTCCGGGTATACCCGAAGCCCAATGGGTATGGGTCGGGTATAAGCTTAAAAAAGAAAAAAAAATCGGGTACGGGTACGGGTATGGGATTTAGTGATACCCGCCCGATACCCGGCCCATTAACCCGAATAATACCCGAATGTATCATATTATATATTTCCATATATATAAACTTAGTACATGTATTTATTATCTTCTCTATAGTCATATGTGGATATGTATTTGGTAGGTGCTTAGCGAACAAATAACTTATTTTTGAGTATGTATATTGGATATGGAAGTTATCACCCTTTATTATGTGGTTGTTTATGCAATTTGGTGGTCATGATACAATTATTTAATTAAGTAATCGTTTTGATTTAGTTTGGTATATGTGATCTGAATATGATATGTAAGTTATTAATCATACTTTCCTTTGTTATAGTCATTAAAATAATAAATTATATAAACATCAAAGTAAAAATTGAACATTGTCCCAACGGGTATTTTTATGAAATTAACGGGTATACCCAACACATGCGGGTATGCCCGATAACCAACGGGTAATTACCCGAAGGGTAACGGGCCGGGTATGGGACAAAGAATTACAACCGGGTACGGGACTGGGATTACCAATACTCGGCCCAAGCCCGGCCCATTGGCATTCCTAAACACAGAACATCTCGTCGGGGAGCTCAGGGAGATTTCACCGTGGGCACCCGCGCGGGGGGGGGGGGGGGCAGTGATCCCCATTGAGGAAGAGGGTCACACCAGCTCTCCGACCCCTTCCTACACCCCTCGGCCTTAATTTTGATGGCAGTGCTACCCTAAAACTTTTTCTTCTTTATTTTTCTATTTAAAATTAAATTTAGCATTTTAATTTAAAATACATACAACATATAACTAAATAAAATAAAAATTACATAATTAAAAATACAAACAACATAAATTAGCAAAATTTCATAAAAACTGGAAACAATAAAAAATATTAATCTATCTACTATAATAGAATAAACCAATTTTTGAACACATGTCATTCATTAAAGGTATCTTCAAATCTATTCTTATCTTATATTAATTAAAAAAATATAAATTAATATTAAATCTTATCATACTTTAACAAAATATTATCCTCAAATCTAAATTGTTAATTTAATATATTTTTAAAACAAATACCTCTCTTTTCTACTTATCTTATATTGAATATATAAATAATAAATTAATATTAAATGTTATCCAAATTTGTTAAAAATATAACTTTTATTATTATTTGGTATACAAAATTATATTTATTCAACTCGTGTAAAACGCGAGGTTTTCAAAAATATATATTTTTTTTATTATTTACTATACAAAGTTACATTTATATAACCCGTGTAATACACAAAGTGTTTAAAGATATAACTTTTTATCATTTGCTATGTAAAATTAGATTTATTCAACACGTGTAATACACGGGGTTTTAAGGATATATTTTTTATTATTTGATAGATTTTTCAACCCGATTATACATTGGTATTTTTTAAAGACATGACGTTTTAGTATCTAATATACAAAATTACATTTATTTAATCTGTGTAATACACATGTTTTTAAAGATATAGCTCTTTTTAGATCTATTTAACATGTGTAATATATGGGTTTTTAAGAAAGTAATTTTTTTATTATTTGTTAGATTTATTCAACCCGATTATATACGGGTTTTTTAAAGATATGATGTTTTTAGTATTTAGTATACAAAATTGCATTTATTTAATCTGTGTAATACAAATGGTTTTTAAAGATATAACTTTTTTATTATTTGATATATAAAACTACATTTATTTAACCCGTACAATATACGAGGTTCATAAAGATCTAACATTTTATTGTTTAATATATAAAATTACATTTATTCAACCAGTGTAATACATGGAGTTCTAACCTAGTCTATACTATATAATAAAAGAAACCAATAATAGGACACATATCATTAATTGAAGCCGTCTATTTTTTATAGAAAATTAATATTAATTAAAAGATAATTATAAAATTAAATTTAATATAAATTTAAACAATTCGTATAGGAGATAATATAATATTTTAAAATATTTATCAGATTTCAAAATTATTTATCCTGAAATTAACAAAAGATGTACGCTAAATATAAATTAATATAATGTAAATTATTTATTTATTTTATTAAACTAAAGTAGTTAAGGGTAGAACCTATTTCAAAAATGTTTATAAGGGGTAAACAAAAAATATTAATCAATGTTTATTGGTTCTATACTTTTATTTTCGTGTTCAACTCTCAACTAAAATACGGTAATCACTATGTTTACGTGACATTTATAAGAACCATCACCGCAATCACCCCATCCATCGTATATCGAGTATATCCGTTAGTTTTTTTAAGATATAAATTTTTATTAGATTCATTCAACCCGTGTAATAAACGAGGTTTTTTAAAGATATAACATTTTTTATTTTTTCTATACAAACTTACATTTATGCGACTCGTGTAATACACGGGGTTTTTAAAAATATAACTTTTTTTTATTATGTAGTATATAAAATTAGATTTATTCAATCCATATAATAATAGGGTTTATAAAGATGTAACTTTTTATTGTTTGGTATATAAAATTACATGTGCTCAACCCGTATAACATATGAGGTTCTTAAAAATGTAACTTTTTCATTCTTTAATATATAAAATTATATTTATTCAACCCGTACAATACACAGGGTTCTTAAAAATATAACTTTTTATTATTTAATATATAAAATTACATTTATTCAACCATGTAATAAGCGAGATTTTTAAATATATATTGTTTTATTATTTGGTATATAAAATTACATTTATTCAACCCGTGTAATAAACGAGATTTTTAAAGATATATTTTTTTATTATTTGGTATATAAAATTACATTTATTCAACCCGTGTAATACACGGGGTTCTAACCTAGTATTAATAAAAGTAAAAGAAATACGCAATAGTTTAAGCAACTAAACATGTAGATAATGACAAACTTTCATGGTCTAAAACATCTAAACGATTAGCTTCCAAATACGTCCGAAAATAAAAACTTGAACGTAAGTAATTAAATCTTGTTAAAAAAAAGAGTAAATTACGATTTTGGCACCTGTTGTTATATCATTTTTACCCTTTTAGCCAATTTTTTTTAACATCTGAGTGCCCAAAGTCTTTTTTTCTAACTTTTTTGGCCCCTAACACTAACCTCATCCATTAAATGTTACGGGCCAAAATGGTTAGAAAAAAAAACGTTAGGGGCCAAAATGGTTAGAAAAAAAGACGTTGGAGGCTTAGATGTTAAAAAAAAAAATTGACGCTAAAAGGGTAAAAGCGATATAACCACAGGAGCCAAAGTCGAAATTTACCAAAAAAAAATACTAATAAACATAATTCATTCACATATTTCGCCTCTTCTAAGGTGGTGTTTGTTTTTTGGCCAGAAGCACTTCTGGCCACTTATGTCTGCGCCGCGCAGACGCGCGCAGACGTTTGGATGCTGCAGCTTGTTTGTTTTCTCGCAGACCTTTCATTAAAAAAGGTCTGCGAGACCTCTTCACCACACAGACATTCACCTATGTCTTCTTGGCACAGACCTCTACCTCTTCTTGGCACAGACTTATTCTTCTTCCACACCTCCACCCCCACATCCCCATCACCACCTCCACCACCACATCTCCGCCACCACCGCCACCTGATACATCACCACCACCATCATCATCGGAGAGAGAGACCGTAGAGAGAGAGAGAGAGAGAGAGAAAGAAGAGAGAGATTGGTGAGAGAGAGATACCGTAGAGAGAGAGGGGGGGGGGGAGTGGCAGGAGATCATCATCATCGGAGACCATAAAAAACCCCCAAATCGGAGATCATCAAAAAACCCCAAATCGGAGATCATCAAAAAACCCCAAATCGGAGAGAGAGCGGTGGGTGGTTGTGGTTGTGGTGGTAGATGAAGGCAGTCGGGGGTGGGTGGTTGTGGTTGTTCTTGGCGGTAGATGAGGCCGAGGAGAGAGAGGTCGAGGAGAGAGAGACGGTGGTGGCGGTGGTGTAGTGGTGACGGTGGTGGTGGTGGGTTTGCGGTGGTGCTTGGTGGTGGTGATGAAGGCAGAGAGAGGGATCGAGGGAGGAGAGAGATATGTGGAGGAGAGAGACTGTGTGTTGTGTGTGTGTGAGAAGTGGTTTATGTATAATAAAAAAACAAACCCTCTTCTCCTTGCAGACTGCAGACATTTGGTCCACCTCTTCTCCTGCAGATGCCTGCAGATGTGGTCCGCAGACTGCAGACCTTTTCCTGCAGAAAAAACAAACACCACCTAAGTGTCTACTTTCTCTTCTTCTTCACCACTCTAAACTCACATGCTTTGTTTCATTCCACCACCAAAAACCCTAAATTCTTTCACAAATTTCACAATAAACTCAAACCCATCAATCTTCATGCATTTGGTCACCTTTTCAATTCCTTGATCCGTTAACACAACCTGAATTCCCTACCCAAAGACCCCAACCCGGTTGACTGGCGCCAGTGTTGTCGGTCAGGTAGGGGCTACCTGCATGCATTTCTTTTATTCATGTCGTCTGTGGGACTTGAACCCAAGACCTCCCTCTCCTAAGGTGTTTAAAGGTTTTGCATTTGCTAATGGACCACCACCCCATTTACCTGCAAGCATTTCGGCAAGTGCTCCGACCCCGCTAAGACTCATAACTCATAAAATAAAGTTTATTAGATTTATTTTTTATTTTATTTTATTTTTATTTTAATTTTTTAAATGACAATACTTACTCTCTCATAATTTACACCAAATTTAATCCTACAGAACTCCTTGCTTGGGACTGAACCCAAGACCTTCCACTAAGAGACAAAAGTCTCTACCAACTGAGCTAGCTCCACGATGGCTTTTGTTTTGTTAATTTAACAATAAGATGCTAATATTTGCTAAAATAATTTTTTTTCCTTTAGTCATGTTTTTTTTTTCATACTACTAAAATGATAACTAAACAGATAAAAAGACAACTCTATGTGTCATCTGAAGGGCCGCGTGTTCGACTTCAGCTCTACACATACGCGGACCCTAACCGGTTTATCTTAGCTGAAATACCATACCCGGGTAGGTTCGGGTTTAAAATACCCGGTTTTTTTAACACCCGGGTCTGGGTTTTTTTTTCGAGTTCAGGTTTTTTGTGCACCTCTAAGTTGCATCATACAATTTGTCGGGCCCTTAGAACGAGGATTAAATGTAAATAATTGGGTTTATATTTCGACCCAAAAAGAGATGAAATTTGTTTGGGCTCTATATTTTTTCAAAGATTAAATCTAAGTAAATGGGTTTGTTCTTTGGTAAAGCAACTACAAGTCTACAACTCTACAACAGTCTCATTTGATGATTTGACCAAAAAAAAAAAGGAGGAAATAGAAAAAGAGTCCGGTTAACGTACAATATTCCTTAACGTACGAGCGTAAGCTGTGGAATTACAACGTGCGCAATATCACAGCGTATGCTCATACGTTAAGCAATATTGTATTTTACAGTTTCACTAGAAAAAAATTTTATATAATCTATTGCCATGCAAAATGTTTCGTTTGACTCATAAGCTACTTGTTTTGATCTGAACCCATTTTAACACCGTCTCAACGCATCTAAACAAACCCGAAGCAGTAATAACACTGAAACGGAAACCCAAATGCCAAAAAAAAATACAACCCAACAACTCATAAGACATCATAACCCAAGTTTGAAACACATTATCTCAACGATTTATTATAATACGAGTTTGATTTATTGCTTGATTGGTATTCATATATCGAGCATCGCTCGATCTAAAACCCATTTCAAGTAGAAAACAATATAAAAAACTTATTGTTTCAACAATGATATATTAGTCGGTTATGTAACTGCATGACAGACTCCCCTCTCTCACCATATCTTTCAAACTACATGCGAGTGATAATTGGTTGGTGTTGTTTCTATGGTTTCTGGTTATTGTGTTGTTAAAGTCGTTCAGTTGTACGTTCGTACAAGAACATTGTGACACATCAAATGATACATCTTATGACATTCGGAAAACAAAACAAAAAACAAACATGTTAATGCATGATTTCATTAGCAATGTTACTTAAAACATGCTTTGTCTGCTAACATGTTCACTTCACACAAATATAAGCCCTACCTCGCTGGTATTCTAAAGATCTGGCATGCCCTTACCAGTTTTAGCATCATACGTCTTCTCGTGCACCAGCTCTAGAGGAGTATCCTTCGCCCCCGCTGTTGCAAAAACATAAAACCAATATTAGATTAATGGGTTATTAGATTTTATCACCCTTAACTAGCTATTGGCCACTGGCTGCTGTCATCCCCAACAATCACTTTGATGCCCGCCACCCCCAACTTAACACTTATTGTGTTCTGTCACCAAGTCGTTAACTGATCACTAACTTTTGATCCCGTTACTATACTTTTGAGGGTGTATGACACCCTCAAAAGTATAGTAACAGGATCAAAAGTTAGTGATCAGTTAACGACTTGGTGACAGAACACACTGAGTGTTAAGTTGAGGGTGACGGGCGTCAAAGTGATATTTGAGGGTGGCAACGACCAATAGCCAATAGTTGGGGGTGATAAAATCTAATAACCCTAGATTAATGTCCTGTGTACAAAAATGAACTCGAAATATAAAATGAGTCTAGCTAGAGTACATAGAAAGTTGACTCAGATTATTATCAATAGTTTTGAGTCCTCCAGTATATATGAGTTCAACTGTTCATATGTGTATACGCATATGGGACTTGTCAAAAAATGGTTTCGTCCCACCCTTCCTGGACCCTACGACTCTACATGTAAAAAAAGGGTTTTTCAAGTTGGGGGATCTCGGTGAGAGCAGCCTAGGGGTGCAAACGAGCCGATCGGCTCGAGAAAAAGCTCAGAATGAGCCGGGCCTTATCAAGCCCAAGCCAAGCTTGAGCCTAAAATAAAGCTTGTTTGTTTGTCGCGCCAGAGCTCGAACCTAGCATGTGAAGCTCATCAGACTCGTCGAGCCATATCGAACTTAGTGTAATATTAGTTTTTATTAATATTTAATAACATTTACTCCTTATTTAAAGTTTTCCAGTAAAGGAGCCGAGCCGAGCTTATTTAAACTTGCTTACGAGCTGAGCCCGACCTGGAAATAAGCTTAGTAAAGATCCCGACCCCGAGCTTCACTTATCGAGCTTGTGAGCCTAAACGAGCCTTTTATTTTGTATTATTTTATTTAATATATTAATTTAATAGATAATAAATGAGCCGAGCCCGAGTCTGAGAAACTACCAACGAGCCGAGCTCGAGTTTGGGCCCGGCTCGTTTGCACCCCTAGAGCAGCCTCTCTAACCTGTGGGGATAGAGGAAAGGTCTACCTTCGTCCCACCCTATGCATATTCTACGACTAGCTTTTGCTACGAATGATATTATACTGGGTAGTGGGTACGTTTGTTAGTTCTGGGTTATAATGGGTCTTTTTGTATGGGCAGACTGGTTGGGTTTGGTCTGCCAACAAATTTTCATATATGTTTAGAAAGCTTAGAATGTAAATTTCATATGCGTTAAACAATACATTTCATGTAAATTTCAGCCTGTTTGACCAGCAAGCATGACGGATTGTTTAACGGGTCAAATTAGGTCTGGGTTATGACGGATCTTTTTGTATGTGCAGAGTGATGAGTTTAAAAAACATTATTACAATAATCAACTTTATCTCCGTATAAAAATAATTTAGGTTATTTTTAGAACTGCTGACTCACACCCACTAATTCTACTTTTAAATCTACATATATGGACAGCTTTCAGCCCGTGCAACCATTTGATTCGTTCTCCTATTAGCTCGGTTCCTCATGTTAAATTCACCAAAACGCATACTGACCCATTCATAAGTAAACGGGTCAAAATTGCCACACAAATATACAGAAAATAAGAGAATACCGATTGTTGGGCGTGGAGTAGCCCTAATTTTCAAAATCTCAGGACGAGGAATAATCGACCCAGATGCTCCTATCCCTCTTGCAACTCTTACTTTAGTACCGTCTTCTTGATACCTTATTCCAACCTTACAAGGCTGCCTGAAAAAAAAAAAGATTTTAACAATCATCTTACTGAATCAATGGCTAAAAACTAGGGGTGTTCACGGTCTTGTTTGACAGTTTTCAGGTCAAACCACGAGTCAAACCCTTACTAACGGTTTTTCATCATTGTTAAACAATAACCTAACTAGGGCTGCAAACGAACCGAACGTGTTCGTTTGTTAAGGAAATATATGTGTTCATGAACCATTCATGAACACTTACCGAACAAGATTTTATGTTCGAGTTCGTTCATTAAGGAAATGAATGTGTTTGTGTTCGTTTGTTAACTTTAGGTAACGAACGCAAACGAACGTTCACGAACACAAACTAATGTGTATGAACACAAATGAAAACAAACGAGCACAAATAAGCGTTCATGACCAAAATATATAATACATTGATACTTATTAAATATTTTATTTGTTTAAATTTTGAAGTATTTTATGAAAATATAAAATTTAAAAACACTAATGAACTGTTGAAAACCAACGTACATAAACGAACATCGAACCTTCACGAACATAAATGAACGAACGCGACCTCTTTTCCTGTTCGTTCATTTAACTAAACGAACGAAATTTCTTGTTTGTATTCTCATTCAGTTATTAAACGAACGAACGAACACAAGCGAATGGTTCACGAACAGTTTGTTGAACATTTGGTTCGTTTGTAGCCCTAAACCAAACTGTTGAAAATTTGGTTTGGTTTCATAGTTTGAGCTTTATGGACCGAGGATAAATTATAGCCAAATATGCGGTTTCACGATTACACTGTACCATTAATGCAACAAAAAAATGAACCCTTTTTCTTCATTAAAGTATGCATACCCTGTAACTGGATCAACGATTTGAACATTTGAGACATGAAGAGGGGCTTCTACGGTAAATATCCCACCTTCATGGCCTTGCCCTTGCTTTATATGTTTCTTTACCTGCATATGTGTTTCGATACAAAGTGAGTGAATATGAAACAATAACAAATTTATATCATATCAAATATCACATATCCATATAAAAAAATATATGTATGAAGAGATTAATCACCAGATTTTTTCCCTCAACAATAACACGGTTCTGAGAGCGAATCACTCGTTTTATAGTGCCAGTTTCACCCCTATCTTTTCCCCTAATTATCATCACCTGTAACATACGGTTTATTTAAACACCCGCAAACAAATAATCGTATAAAGTGCAAAGTTTTATGGTGAAAGAATGATGTAGTATCTTTTACATTATCTCCTCGCAAAATCTTCCAGTGATGTATGAGCTTTTGAGCTGCTTTCCATCCCATTATGTGCCGGTCTGAAATGAGCATGAATTCAAAATGATACCACTTATGTTATCATATAATGATATAAATATAAATAACAAACCCCAAGTTATATTCAACTTGAAGCATCTGTGAAACATCAACTCCCGTCCTAAGTAGTTAATGCGCTAAAAAGTCAGATATCGGTCAAGGACCGATATTTGAGATATCGGTAATCGAAGTGGGATATCGGTAATTTTAATATCATGCAGAATTTATATATATATATATATAGCAATTTAACACTAACAATTCAATATACTCTCCTACCATTAACAAATTAACCTTTTGCAACTTGCAAAACACTAACAATTGTAGCAATTAGGAACTCATTAAGACTTAGAGTAAATTACCTTTTTAGTCCCTGTGTTTTAGTGTTTTAACCACTTGAGTCCAAAATAAAAAAGTTTAACGCTCCGAGTCCCTAGCCACTCATTTTATAACGTTTTGAGTCCCCGTGTTTTAGTGGTTTTAACCACTTGAGTCCAAAATCAAAAGTACAAGTGTTAAAAATTGGACTCAAAACGTTATAAAATGAGCAGTTAGGGACTCAGAGCGTTAAACTTTTTAATTTTGGATTCAAGTGGTTAAAACCACTAAAAAACACAAGGACTCAAAAAGTAATTTACTCTAAGACTTAAAACACTAACAATTAAGACTTAAAACACTGATAATTGAAAAACGAATGCAAGAACTAAGAAGAAAGGTACTAATATCGGGAAAATTGGTGATACATCGGTCAAATATCAGTGATATATATTGGCACCGATATTTTGACAGATATTTTGCACCGATATCTCACCAGGGGACCGATAACCGATATATCACGGTGATATATCGCGATACTAACTACATACACATCTATTGATCCTCAAGTTCACAATGAAGTATTAAAAATCAACGACAAATTGCAAACTAGTCAATAAAAGAATATGTAAATCAATTTCAGCCTAGCTCTGAAACTCATATGTATTATCCTTTTCAAGATTTAGCATCAAGACTTCCGATCCCCCCCCCCCCCCCCCCCCCCGCAAAAAAAAAAAAAAAAAAAAAAAAACATCACATACTCAACAAAGCACAGCCTCTTATCTAACTAAAAAATATGAAATTTATCCTCCTAAATCAAAACCCAATTCTTATTACTACATAAAAGTAGAAACTTTTAAAACCAAAAAGGGGTAAAATCGTAAATCAATACATGATGATGTTCAATAGTGAAACTTCAGTCTGATGATAAAGATACCTAATTTGATTAAAAAAAAAAAGAATGTAAGCTGAGGATTTGTATAGGTGATTAGATGTTTGACGAATAAAGCTATGAATGCATCTTTAGGGTTTCTACATACATTATTAACAATAACGAATAATACAACCCCAAATCAAAGATAACCAGAAATTAAAAAAGGGGTTTTTTTAGGGTTTAGGGTTTTACCTGTGATTCTCGAGAAGATGGAGTTCGAGTGTGAGAGTCAAGATCTGGGTTTATTAGTTTAGAAAGGTTTTGTAATGGTGATGTGATGTGGGTGTGATTCGGGTTTGGTTAGCGGGTGACAATTCCTGACATGACCCGAATTTGACACGACCCGAATCAGAACACGAGCCTTTTAAAGTACAGGTTGACTCAAACACGACGTGTTAATAAGTAGGTTGACTTGTTAACCGGTTTAAGAGTGTACTTTAACTCGTTGGTCTTTTGATTTCTAACACGAACATTGTTCTAATTTAAAGGCTTTTAACTTTTAAAAGTGGGATTAATTTATGTTTTAAACCTTATTATTATCAACCAACAATTTGATTTTATTCTAATTGCCATGCTTTGTTTATGGTATTCGCTTCTTCTAATCTCGAGCTAAGTATATAAATCGAAATTGGTTAATTGAGAATGAGAGATATCTATACAAAAAACATGTAAAGTAACACACATTACAAAAAAAGGGTTTCATATCGATCGGAGTAATATGTTTAAATTGTTACTAAGTCATTATTTATTGTGAATCATTGTAAATGAACATGAAACCGGTTGATCCGAACACAACATGAATTTAAGTGGGTTTGACACGACACGAATAAGTATATGGGTTAGGTTAGGGTTGAAGAATTCAACCCGCCAACGTACTAACCCACCAACCCGACATGATTTACATCCCTAGGCTCGGTTACATCAGCATCACGTTCGCGAAACACAGCGTTGTGGTTTCATGAGCGGGGCGTGGTTCTTTTCTCAGTGAGTCATCCAACGAGCTTGGTGAGCGAACTACCGTTGATTTTAATATATTTTGTGTTTTTTTGTATAATATGATATTGGCAAGTGTTTATTTGACGCTTTTCATGAGTGAAATGTTTCAAGGTCCCATAGTGCAACGTGTCACTCTATGATTGCATAAATAGCAACGTGTCACTTTTTAATTGGAACAATGTGTCGGCAATTGATTTTAATACGTTGTCTAGGTCGAATCGCAATGGTATTCAAATGAGTTTTTATCGGTATAAAGCATGAAATTGAGGTGCCTTGATAATACATGTGAGTTGTTGGCAATTGATTTAAATAAATAGTCTAAGTGAAAAAGGTTTTCAAATGAGTTTTTCTTTGTATAAAGCCTGAAATTGGGGCGCCTTGATAATACATATGAGTAGATCATAGAACAACACACACAAACGAAAATATTGAGAGATTTGGGCATCGAGAGATAAGAAAGGTTTGAAATCACCGATTCTCAGACAAGGAAAGATGGATCAAAGTAATTGGATCTTTGATCACAATCATACAAATACTCATTAATGAAGAATCAATTTAATAAGGGAAATTTACTGGAAGTTATATGATAATGTAATAATCTATATATATATATAAACATGATAAATAAGGGCTTATGTGTCATGTTATGAGGGCTTGGAAAATGAGGTGGCATCACCATAGGGCTTCTTGAAATTGGTTTTGGCTCCAAAATTCGGGTCATAAGAATTTGTGTATATGGGTTAACACGGGATCCGTTTCCTTTAATGTTGACCCGACTTTATTTGTACGATATATGCGTTTCTTTTCCAAAACCCTAGAGAACCTCCATCTCCATTCTCCATCTCCATTCCAAGCAACTGATCATCTCTTCACATGTCTTTCCTAATGAATTCCATATCGATAAGATAAATGTCTGAGCATCGTGAATCCTTCATTCGTTTCATTCAACACCGCTATTCTGACCCAAATCAAAGGATGCTTCTTTCTAAACCCTAGCCTCCTTCATCTCGCTCTTCTGGATCAATCGTATTCTCATCAAATGATTCAATAATCAGGTACCCAAATCTGTTTAGTTAATAGGGGTTGTATCTATGTTGATTTCACTTTTTGATAACCGATTTTGATTATAGGTATGATTCCTTTCAATCACAGGTATGATTCCTTCAACCAACTTCAATCTGATTGTTGATTATGTTAGGTTTCTTTTCTTTATTCCCGATTCAAGTCGTTCGAACGATTCAGCATCAGGTATGTTCAATCTTCCTAATACCAAATCTTCTTTCAATTCAATTCATTCTTTTTTTATAGTTGTCTACTTCGTTGTTATGCGTTTCTTGGTTCAGATTTGGCGGCCACGATGATTGGAACTGATGGTGGTAAATTAATCAAGCAGTGATGATTTCATCCACCAGCATTGTTACAGTGGTGGTTTTCTTGAATCATAGTCCTATGATGTTTGAAACCTTCTTATTGACTTTGCATCTTGATTTAGTATTGTATCAGTTGTTAAAATGTTTAAATCGGAAAAAAAAACTATAGGGCTTTGACTAATTGATGTTTCTGTTTGTTTTTGGCATTGATTCTTGATATTGTTGAAGGTTTCTAATGGTGTTGAGGGTTTCTCCAGTTGATTTATCATCGGATTTTGTCCACAATCAAGGTCAGTTTGTATATTTTATTCTTCTTTTATTTTAATTTTTCCCTATCTTTCATGGTTTAGTCGTTCATGGCCGATTAGGTTTTTAGTTATCTTATTCTCACTGTGGTTTTTCCTTTGTTCTCTATTCCACAGATTCCCTCATCTCGCCTGAGATAGTTTATCTGGTGTCGTTACGATCTCTTCGCCATTCGCGGCGGCTGATTCCGTTTCGGTGTCTAGAATCGAAGAATCGGGAGATGATGAGGAGTTTCAACTCTAGGTGGTGTCGTTTAACAAGTTTGCTGATTTTCCTGACCATGTCGATTTGCGTAAATCATTGAAAAGCTGGTAAGTGTTCTCTACATACATGTTGCTGAATTAGGTTTAATCGACGTAGTTTTGATTCATGAGAGTTAGATTTAATTCGACTTATATGTTTGTTTTTCAGTATTAGTGTACCGATTTGGTTTCTAATTCTTGATTCTAAACAACTGTTGGATGATTCATGAGAGTTAGATTTAATTTGACTTATATGTTTGTTTTTCAGTATTAGCGTACCGATTTGGTTTTTAATTCTTGATTCTAAACAACTGTTGGAGATTTAATTTCACTTCTTGATTCTAAACAATTGTTGGCCATATGAATGAAGGATATGGGTTAGGATTGCCGATATTAAATAGGTATCTTTCTGATTCTGATTGATTTTAAGGACTAAAAGTCACTTCAGATCGAGGATTGAAGGCCTAAGGTTTCAAATGATTTCAATTAAACTGTTTGCCTTCCCATCGCAATTTATTTTGTCTCCGTTGAGTTAATCTTTTGTAGTGAGTCAGTTGCTGATTTTTGCATTTTAAATTTATTTTTTAAAATATGATTGCTTATAATCTATCTATATGGCCAAATTTTCTATCATTATGAATAATTTGGTTTCTTATATATGTTTTTTTATAATCTGATTGATTATAATCTATCTGTATGACTGTGAACCCCAGCTGCCAGTTTTATATGATTTGTTTTTATTAGGAATATCGAACTATATGACTGGTTCGGGATTTTTTTTTATTTTTAACCGGGATTTTTTCATATACGTTAGTTTAAAAGATGATTCATATAACTTAGTGACACTTTCAATTACTTTTTCAAAAGTATCCCACCGCTTCTTATGATTTCAATGTCTTAAATTAGTGGCAAAGAAAGATAAAACTTTTAGTAATAACCTGTTTTAAACATGATAAAATAAGATTTTTTAGGACTAAATATGGCGGAATATTGTACCATTTGAACTGTATCCAAGACAAGTAACAAATTTTATCTTTGCTTTTTAAGTTTAGTATCTTCTCTGGTTTTGCCAGACCTCCGATTAGGGCTCCAGTTTCGCAGTCTCATGCCTCTAGGCTTCTACTCAGGTTAGCATTTTGTATCTTTTGCGAAGACACTATCTAATCAGTCCATTTGTTTTCTTTTGTGATTTTAATAGCGAGCACACGGTTTCACCTGTTTGTTTTTGTATTGTGTGTGTTTGATTTTGCAGTTTCAGTCGCACACCATTCTCATCATTGTGAAGCATCACAATAAGTTCCGAAGTCAATTTATTGGCTTTATCATCGTTTACTTCATGAATTCAGCTCCAGTTTATTTTAGTAATCATCTTATGTTTTAAAAACACGTAACATTTTAATGATTTTGCCAGGTTGACTTATGAGCTTCTAAGACGTAATCTTCTCTCACCAGTTTGGAGTGCCTACAAACGGCTGCCATTAAAGCTCTAGCATCTGCAACCGCTTTTAGCATGGCTAAGGCTTTTGAATTAAATATGAAAATCCAAGATTTTAAATTAAATGGGTAGATCTGTGGTTAATAGTGTTCGAACCACATACTTCATACCAAATTTCAAGACAACTTATTGGAAGTGGATTGAAGCTTGAAGCTGGTGTTCGGGTCATTGAATCACTTAAAAAAAGGTTGCACAACTTCAATATGAAGTAAAATGACTGAGTTCTATTAAGCATGATTTATATGTCCTGATCCAGACTCTCACAAAAGACCTCACTTAATTGCAAGTTGAGAAAAAGCAACTTCCAGCTTTTGCTTTAAGAGAAGAGCTTGAGGAATTACACAAGGAGCTTATGCATTCCAGGTTAGACATCCACTCTATTTCATATGGTGTGCGGTTTTTTTACTAAAACAGAAACCAACCCGGAAAGTTCGGTTTTTGGGATATGGAAACCAATTACTTTCTCTTCTTAAGCGATCTATTTTTTCCTTTAGTTTTGCTTCTCCAGCTTTTTTGGGGATTTTTCAGCCCCCACATGCCAATACACACATTATCTTTTTTTAGACTTCCACACGAATCAGGCTTAGGCTTGGGTCGATTCATCCGAACAAGCAACACCATAAGTCATTATGATGCCAACTACACCCATTGTTTTTGTAAGACGCTGCACATGGTTACCAGTTTGTATAGTAAAAGTAATTAGTATGTGAAGTGAACGTTAAGTTGAACAATATTGTTAATTTTGAAGCAAATAATATACCATGAGCAAAATGAATGTGTTTTCATTATCAAAAAGTGGTCCGCTTTGTTTTCTATTGGTTTTCTCACATAAGGATTCTCGGGCTGAAATATTGAAAGTAATAGCAACAACTTTCAGGCCATAGAATATTGAAAAACATGTTACATACTATTTTCACTTTCTTTTAAAAATGTATATACCACGGCTAAATCATGTTTCTTTTTCGGCCATTGATACTTGATTGTATAGATGGATCATGCAGGATGAATTCCAACATTTATGACAACAGTTTTATTCCTCCATATGTCGATGCATATATATATTCTCTGCTCATATTCCAGTGAAAATATGTCTCAGGCAATCTATAGGTGAAGCTTCTATTGTTGTTAACGATGGTGTGCGGTACTTTATCGGTTTCCAGTCAGTTAACCACCCTGAAAATCGAAAGCCCGAGATCAGGACGCAGACAAACATCCTTAATCGATCAATCTCGGGTCAAAATTTAAGACAACATGCAAGACTTCAAAGAGCATACTCGGACCACAATCTGTGTTATTCTGCTATTAATGTTCAGGCGTCGATGAATCAACCGAAGTTGAAAAACAACTATTCAATGGGAGTTTTCAACTTAAAACCGTCAAGCTCGATTGTTCCAAATGCACTCAAGACAGATGTTGGTGAAATAATGGCGAAGGAAGGGAAGAAACGGGGTAACTGGATCGAGATGCTAATGGAAATTAGAAGCCGTTAGGTTCAAAAACAAAACAATAAACTCGACGGTGCAAATAGGATACAGGAGCAAATAAGTTTCAGTTTCGATTACTCAATGTTCATGTATTGTTTTCATGTAATTATACCAGTTGTTTCAATAGCGACATGTTCTTTATTTTAAAATCAATGATTGAGATTATAGGATGGGAAGTTTGTTTACAGACTCATCTATCTTAGCAAATCTGATGCGGTTTTTGACACAAGATGAAGCTATGATGACCACATCTCTTCTGGTAGGATCACTGGGAGATGAAAAGTTAGTAAAAAGGGCTTTGAAGACTTTATCCCTGCTCAATGCTGGCCATGGTGAATAAAGATATCGACTATTATCTTCAACTTTTATGCTACTCAAGTAAAATCCCCACCAAAAGTTTCAAACTTGTGAGTATCTTTTTATGAATTCTATCGTAGTATTTTCAATTCACACATGCAATGTGTGTTTTATATATGTTATTACATATACCATTTTCATTGTTCAACCCGTGTATATACAGGTCTATAACCTAAATAATATTATTAATATTGGTTCGGGTGAAAAAAAATCTGACCAAATATGGGTTCATGAACATATGGTTACCGTCTTAGTCTTAATGGGTCGTTTTTTTTAAATGTATGAGTTTGTTTCGGGTCAAAACAAATCAGAAGAAATATGGGTTCATGATTTCATGGTGATGGTTTGTTTTAAAGAGTATTAATTTGGTTTAGGTCATCGCAAGTCAATTCATCTTTTTTATGTCGTCAGAACATTGTGTATAGTGTCGACTTCGAGCATACTTGGTGTAATATCAACAGAACCGCTCGCGTGGAGATTGATTAAAGTTTGGTTGCCTGTGAATTTTAAAAGTGTTGGGATGTTAGTTAAATAATATGATTTACTTTGAGACCACACGTGTAACACAACAATTTTATAACCTATCCTTTATATATACAAAAAAAAACATTACATATACTTATCTTGGTTTTGTATGTTTTTATGGCTTTTTTCAACTAGAAAAGTTTAAGAAATCGAATTAAAAATTTGTGGTGGAGATAAGGGAAAGAGAATGCTTTAGAGGTTAAAAATGTTATTTATATACTTTTATTTGTTGTAAATTAAAAGTTTCTACCCGGAAAGTTTCCGGGTTATAACCTAGTAGATGTATAAAAGATTAAAAGGCACCTAATTTGTAACTTGTAATTCTTTTTAAACACTTAGGGGCTGTTTGCAACATCTGAATGGTTAAGTGCTGAACCAGTAAGATGTCTAAACCATTAAGTGTTGAACCAGTAAAATGTCTAAACAATTAAGAGTTTGTATAATGTTAACCGTTCAGAGGGAAATTTCTGACCAGTTCAGATTAGAGGTCTTAACCATTCAGACTCTGTATAAATCAACCATTCAGAGGCAAATGTCTGAACCATTCAGACATCTGCTCGTGAAACAAACAGTCTGAACCATTAAGTGCTGAACCAGTAAAATGTCTGAACCATTAAGAGCCTCATTAAAAGGTAAATAAACAGCCCCTTATTTGTACTCGTTAATCAATGTAATACATTAGATATGCTATCACTATCAAAGCGTAAAAAACATGTTTATCATGTCTTTAATATGAACAAAACCATGTAATACATTTAATCACGTATATAATCGACTTTACAACTTTTAAGTTTTGACTATTTATTTACTACTTAAAATTTTCGAAGGGTAAACTTGTAAAAAAAAAAGTCATTATATTTTATGTATTGCTAACAGTTTATGACATGACATGTTAACACAACATAACTCTACACGAAGTTGAGTGGGTTAGTGTTTGGAGTAAAGTTGTTTGGTTCATAACAGCTCGACATGTTAATGACATGATTAGAAACGTGTTTAAACAAGTTCAACGCGCTTAACCTAATTTACTACATGCTTAACACTTTTAACTTATCATAGTAGGTTAATAGGTGGACACGACACGTTTATAACCCCTTTTATCATAACAATTTTATAGTTTTATAAATAGTTATATACGAATTGGATTTTTTTTGTTAGTTTCGTTTTATCGTGTTATTTGGGTCGTATTAATTTAAATGTGTTTAGTGAGTCATGCTAAACATGTCAAAATATTAGTGTTAGTACTTATATTCAACATTAATGTCAAATGTGTCATGTCATTCTTATTATTGATGTGTTAACATTTAATCGTATTAAGTGTGTTATGTTGTGTAACCTATTTATTAAACATATTCATATTAGTGTTTAGATATATAACTCGTTTAATTAAACAACTCGTGCCGAACATGACTGATAACTCGAATACGACACGTATTGCAAACTCTAAGTTAATGACTATTTAGTTGTTACTAAAAGAATTCTAACATTATCAGGGGTAAAATACTTTATGGTATTTAGAATGGGGTTAGCAAACCATAACATCTTTTGTTTTGTATAATTTTTTTAAGCATAACGTACAAATTTAAAATATAGACCCATCAAATAACTAATATGGTTATAATTCAATTTCAGTTTGATGAGATGTTCATAATAGAAGTTTATGAAGATAGAACTTCATTGAGATGAGCAAAAATAAGAGAATGCTTACAACTTAGTGGAAGTTTAAAATTAAAAAACAAACAAATAAAAAATTATTATGATTATATTTTTATTATATTATATTGTATCGTATCTTATCTTCATATCACATCACATCAAATAATATCATATTATATCATATCATATTATATTACGTCATATCGTATCGTATCTTATTATATCACAACATATAATAAAATTTTAATTAAGTCATATTATTATATATATAATTGAAAAAGTTATTAGCTATAGTAGAAACTATATTGACATGTAGGTAACTCACTAACAACATCATATTCAACCATGTAGAATGTGATGTCATCTTTAAATTAATACTTATTTTGCATAAAAAATCTAATTAATATTGTTGTAAATTTCATAACTTTTGTATTTATTTGAAATACACTTTTCATTAAATTATTAATAAATAAACACCCCCACCCACCCAACATATGGAAGGGAGGAGTAGAGTAAGGCCTAAATTGATTTAAGATGAGCGGATTAGGCAAGATTTGCTAGAGATGCACCGATCTAAGGACATGGTACAAGATAGGAGTTTGTGAAGACGTAGAATTAATGTTAAAAACTTAAAAAAAAAAGGTATAATTGGGTCTTAGCTTTGTGTTAGGGGATTAGACTTTCCTACAATTCAGGTGAAAATTGCATGTGACTACCTTATGGCTTATATTTATATGTTTTATGATGGTATATACTTGTTTATATTATACTATTTTTATGAGTTATATCTATCTTTATTTTATTATGTTACTTTGTAACCACTCTTGTGTTATTGTGTCATTGCTATATTTTTAGTCCGGTTTGTTTGTATGTTGATTGTTATGAGTCAATGGTCTCTCTGAAAGAAACCTCTCTACTCATATAAAGGTAAAGTTTATTTATATCTTACCATTCCCATACCCTACTATTTGTAGGATTTACTATTCTTGTTGTTGTATTCATAGTATACAAACATAAATAACATCATCAAAATATATGTATATCTTTAAAGAAAAATTTATACTGTAAGTAATTAAGGTATTATAATGAACCATTCCTAAACAAGTGTTAATAGAAAATAAAAGAGTGAATTGCACAAAACGTCCTTTATCTTTTATCAAACTTGCAGGTTTCATCCTTAATATTTAAAACTTGCTAAAAACATCCTTTAAGTTTATTTTTGTTTCCGGTTCAAGCCTTTACAATTAACCACATTAAATATGTTGATTTATGTCAAATAGTATTCTTTTACCCTACATTATCTTCCTTGGAGTTTTTATAGTTTTTTTAGTAGTATTCTTTTGATAAGAGATCATGTACAAAAGAGAAATTTGTACGAAGTGTAGGAGAGAATCATGATCACGTATTTATTTTTCTCAAATTAAAAAGGGAAGGGTATGATAGTCTTTTCTCCTTTTGACTAGTTTCGTCCTTGATTTTCAAATGGCTATAATTTTTTCATACGTTAATATTTAAAAAAAAATACACCGTTTTAACGAACATTTCATTCTCTTTAATTTGAGCAGCTTATTGCTATAGTGTTCTTAAATTTTTTTACAAGACTTTGAATACCCATTACGTCATTACGTGATTTTGAATACCCAGTACCCGTTACGTGATTTTGAATACTCGGTAAATGACTACGTGATTATACAATCAACAAAAATCATTACGCATTCAATGCAAATTCATTACGTGATCACACATTCAATATGATTTGTTATAACTAATGTTAATACAATTATGTTTATAGTGTGAATATACATTTCATGAACTTGATTGTTTATGCTTTATTACGTGGTTAAATATCTAATATACGACATTATGTTGTATTATAAGTTGGTTTGGCTAATGTTTTATATATAATTTATCCTTAACACGTGATTATACCTGAAATATTAGGTATTCCATATGAAATATTATGTATTACATGTTTTATTTTACGTAATTACGTAATCACTCAGTAGGGTTTCACATAAATACTATAATGAAATCACGTAATCACAAAATGAGTATTTAAAATCATCTAGTCACGTAATAATACATAGTCAACTATTGTTATGTAATTACGTAATCTTACTTACTGGGTTTCACATAAAATACTATAATGAAATCAATTAATCATGTAATGTATATTCAAAATCACGTAGTCACTTACTGGGTTTCACATAAAATACTATAATGCAATCAATTAATCATGTAATGTATATTCAAAATCACGTAGTCACTTACTGGGTATTCAAAATCACGTAATGAGTACTTAAAATCCTGTAATTTTTTTAAGAAAAGTATAGCAATAGACTGCTCGAATTAAATAGAATGAAATGCTCGTTACGGTGTAATTTTATAAAAAAAATATTAATGTATGAAAAAGTTATAGCCGTTTGAAAATCAAGAGGATATGGGTTTATGAGTTAACAATATGGGATTTTCCTATTTTACCATTTCCTCACTTGTTTCCCTTGTTGTTAGTTATGTGAATTTTATATTTCGAAACCACTTAATCTCAACCATTAGTCATGCAAATCAAGGGCCAAACTTATCTCCTACACTTCGTACGATTTTTTCTTTTTGTAGAATAACCTTTCTCGTATTCTTTTACCCTATATTATCTTTTTTATAGTTTTTTAGTACTAAATAAGCAAATTATATTAAAACAGAATATCCTAATTACTAACGTACTTTATAGTTTATAATCGATATCATTGACGGATTTTACGTCCATCTAAAAATTAGCAAATCATTGACGGATTTTACGTCCATCTCAAAATTAGCAAGTCTTAAATATTTTCACTATTTATACCCATCATTTTTATTCAAAACCACAAAATTATTATCTACCCTCACCAATTATACACAAACAATTTCCACAATATTAGAATGGCCCGATCCACCGGTATTCATTTGTACAATGTGGTGCTTCTCACACTCCTTATAATCACAGGTATGAACATATATATGTATGAAGATATATACACTTTACATGTTCATGGTTATAATTTGTCTTGTAAACATTAAATCAAAGTTCAACATATTAAATGTTTATTCACTAATGCTCATATTTATAAATACTTGATCAATACAGTTCAAATGATGGCATCGGCGAATGCTGAGTGCACGACGTTGTTAGCGTTTTCGCCAAAGTTTTGCGATGGCGATACTTATGTCTCGGATGATTGTTGGGGAGCATGTCGGGATAGATTTACTGTAGATCTAGTAAAGGCAAATTGTGATTACATGTCGACATTTCCTGGTCAGAATAAAAGTGTTTGTAAATGTTGGTATCTATGTTAAGTAATGGTTTTTGTTATGAGATGTTATAACATTTGAAATTATTCAATATGGATTGATTACTTTGGTTGTTGGTTATTGTTTTTTTAACGAAGTTTGTGACCAATTCACATTCAGTTAATATGATATTTTTTATGAATGTCTATCTAATATAACTAATATAACAAATAATAAAAAATTCCAATAAATGCGACATAATATTCTTTTCTTCAACCTCAAAAATTCAACTTATATTTTATTTTCATGTTTTTTTTAATAAATAAATATCACTTATTATTTTATCTTTATTCCAATAAATGATTCCAAATAATTCCTCCCAATTTTATTATTACATATATCTCTTCTTCAATTTTAAACGATATCTATATTTATATCCATCAATTCTATCTATGTGACATATGTGATATGACACATTTTTAGAATTACAAGTTTAAATAAATATTCAAATATGGTTGATTAAATTTGATAAATATATAATTATTTCGATGCATTATTATATGATTCATCGCATAGCATACGGGAAAAATAAACAAAAAAAATTGTGTAACAGTTTATATATAGTAAATTTATGTTAAACAATATATTTAACAAATATAAATTTATGTTACATTTGCGTTGAATAAATAGTTTAATATATGTTTGTTTTTTAATATATAGTTTAATTGGTGTAAGTTTTAATAAAAAAAATGATATGGGATAATAATTATTATTGTTGTATTAAAGGAGTAAGTACATTTTAATTGAATTAATAATTAGGTAAAAAAAATTTAACACCCAGTTGAATGAAAACATTTTTAAAGCTAACTTGAAATAATTTTTAATGGTCACGTCAAAGTAATTTTTTTAAAGACGCATATTGACGACTTTATTACATTTTATTTAGTCGATGTAATATTGTAATACGCGGTACAACATATGGCTTTCTAAAACATATTTTTTATTATTATTAAGTATATAACATAACAATATTTCAATCAGTGTAATACACGAGATTATAATCCACTGTGTGTATATATATATATAATAAGATAAAATTTGAAAATTTAGAAACTAGTTAGGATTAATTAAATATGTTTTTTTGACAGCTCACGTTCAATTAATGTATGATACACTAAAATATAAGAGTAAAGTTCTTTTTGAGTCCCCGTGGTTTATGCATTTTAACCATTTGAATTCAAAAATCAAATTTGTCTTGATTTGAGTCCCCGTGGTTTCTAATTTTAACTATTTGAATCCAAAATGTGAACAACATTCAAATTAGAAACATTTGGTTTTTGGATTCAAATGGTTAAAATTAAAGAGCACAGGGACTCAAATGGTTAAAATTAGAGAGCACTGAGACTCAAATCAAGACAAGTTTGGTTTTTGGATTCAAATGGTTAAAATACAAAAACCACAAGGACTCAAAAAGGACTTTACTCAAAATATAATGATTAATGATTTATTTTAACAATATTATGAATTTAATGACATTACCAACCTTATTCACTGATTTCACTCCACTTTCATGGAATTCGAATTCCTTAATTTTAAATAAAATTCTGAGGATCTTAGTTCTCTTTTGCCGATTAAACGTTCAGATTTGAAATTGTTTTTGAATCAAACGAGTCCTAAGTTTCTATAGGAGAAGAGATTTATTTGTTTCTTGTTCTTCATGTGATAATCTCGACCAATTTACCTGAACGTTTTTATTTTCAAAAGATATTTGAAATAAAGTTTATAGGCTATAGCTGTATAAAAAAAAAACAAGTAAATGACGAAAATGAATATCGACCAAACTCATTTTACCATTAATAAACATCTTAAGCAGACAAGGTTAGGAAACACACGAAAATCCATTCAGCTCAGAACTTGACACTTGTCCGAAGTGTTTAAAAAATAGACTCTTAAATCATGTAGGCACCAACTTAATATCCGATAGGAAATAGTCACATGTTTAAAGAATCTAAATAGACTCTACTTCTATTTATGCGTCTAAAATTTAGGCTCTACAACTGATATCAAATGAAGAGGCTATACTTTTAACTAAAGTGACTAGTTTTAGATGTAGAGTCTGAGCCTAATCTTTTGATCTGATATAAATTGTAGAGACTAAATTTTAGATGCATGACAATTGTAGAATCTATCTAGACTCTTTAAACACATCGCTATTTTCTACTGGATATCAAGGTGGGGCCTACATGATTTAAGAGTCTATCTTTTAGACGCTTCAAACACGTGTAAAGTTTATTAACCGAATGGATCTTCATGTGATCCTTAACCTGTTGCATTACAGTGGCGGAGCTAGCCTAAAAATTCAGGGGCATTCTAATTTATTTTTTGGAGGATCATGTGTACCCTTTATATAAAACAAGGATTTTTTTTACGCAACGAAAACAGTACGGAGACAGAGTGAAAGGGTAACCCGTACTACCCCTTCAAATACACTAGCTCCACCCATACTTCATTGAATGTTTATTTTGGGAAAATGAGCTAGGTCAATGTTCATTTTCCTTGTTTTCCTAAAATAGGATAAATTAGAAGTCAAACAAAGGTTACATTATTTTGGGAAAAAGAGCTTTGTCAATGTCCATTTTCCTTATTTTCCTAAAATAGGATAAATTAGAAATCAAACAAAGGTTAGGGTGAAGGAAGTGGTTACCTAATCAAATAGGTAAACTCTCAATTCATCCAATCAAATAGCGCCATGTCAATTGTTTACCTAATGCTAAAAAACATTGGCGGTGGTTTACCTAATGGGGTTTAGATAAACTATTTAAAAAAAAAAAAAATGTGTGATTGGTTGAGAAGAAATGGACCCCACCACACACCCTCTCTCTCCCTTTCCCTCCCTTCACCGAATCAGTGAATTAACCTTCATCGAAAACACCCCCCAATTCGGTAATCCCCATGCATCCCCGATCGGTAAAAATGGTTGGCAGTGGAGGGGGGGGGGGGGGGTTGGTACCGAGTGGGTTTACCGCCCTCACTCTGTTCACCCTTAGAAGGTTGAACACTTCTTGACTCCTATTAGTCGATGTGGCCTCTCTTCTTGTTTTTTCAGCTTTTTTTTCCTTTTTTTTCCTGTGTTATTCAGTAATACATAACGTTATTATTAACTTTCAAATATATCGTTTAACTTGCTTATTTTTATCTATTTTTTTATTTGAACTATGTTAAAAATTGGCCAAACATTGCCATTTTTGTAATAATTTGTTTTTAATTAATATCGTTAAACTAACACATCCACTAAATCTATTTTTAAATTTTACATCAAAATCTATCATGGACTAGAATCCGTACCACTTAAGGTACAACACCTTACGACACTAGTACCATTAGAATTTGCTAGATTGATTATATTTTGTAGTATTTATAATTTTCTTTAACGGTAAATTTCTCCCATACCATTATTCCATTCTAAAAAAATTATATCTGAAAACAATATAAAGAAATACTGTATATCCTGTTAAAAGAATTACCATTTTTAAGTTCTTATTTATAATAATTTTAACCCATTGGTAGTATAAGAAAAATTTTAGTACAAAAGTTTGTAAGAAGTAACAACATAGATATACAAAGTTTTATGCATCGATAATTTAAGTTGGTGTAAACAGGGCCGGTCTAGGGGTGGGTGAGCCGCACCTCCAGCCAAAGCCCGATTTTTTAGGGGCCAAATCTTGCAACTTGTTGGGCTCAAATAATTTTATTCTATTCATATCTAAAATCTTATAATATATTAGGCTTATTGGTCTTATTTTGATCCATATCCATTATCCAAACATCTGTCTGTCTAATATAATTTATTAGATCCTCTCTACAAAAAAAATTAATCTTACAACTTATTGGGCCTAAATAAATTTACTTTATCTATATCTAAAATTTTATAACATATTCGGCCCACTAGTTTTATTTTGATCCAAATCGATTATCCAAACATTTATTTAATCCATCTAATGTAATTAATAGTAAAAAGTAAAAAAAAAAAAAAAAAAACTAAAGATAGGATATTGAAGAACTTTATATGTAGTTGAAGTTATTTGACACATTAGAAACCAATGGATTTAACAACCTTCTATATTTGTTATGTTTATTGCTATAACGTTAATCATTGTTTAAAATAAATAGTTTGGCAAAAGATCAAATACAAATAATCTTAACATACTAAACATACACATTAAAGGAAAACCCAAAAAGACAAGGTGGCATTTTTGTAATTACCACCAACTATCAAAGTTACAACAAAAAATACCTAAAAAAACACAAATTTTTTTTTTAACATTTTTTATTAAAAAATCGCTACATTTCGTTAGCAAAAAAAAAAAAAAAAAAAAAAAAAAAAATATTTTTTTTTTTTTTTTTTTTTTTTTTGCTGCTACTAAAAGTAGCGATTTTTTAATAAAAAATGTTAAAAAATAAAATAAAATAAAATAATTTGTGTGTTTTTTTTTATTTTTTTAGATTTTTTTAGGTTTTTTGGGGGTTTAGTTTTTAGCATTTTAGCTTGGGTGGGGGGGGGGGGGTTAGGTTTTTTTTTAGGTTTTTGGGGGGTGGGGGGGGGGGGGGTTAGGTTTTTTTTAGGTTTTTGGGGGGTGGGGGGGGGGGGGTTAGGTTTTTTTTAGGTTTTTGGGGGGTGGGGGGGGGGGGGGGGGGTTTAGGTTTTTTTAGGTTTTTGGGGGGGTGGGGGGAGTGGTTATGTTTTTTTAGGTATATTTGTAGAGTAACTTTGATAGTTATTGATAATTACAAAAATGCCACCTTGTCTTTTTGAGTTTTCCTTCAATTTGTATGTTTAGTATGTTAAGATTATTTGTACAAGAACTTTACCCTAAATAGTTTATATAATTCGTTAGACCAAAGGTTTTTTTTTCTGACTCAGTCGAGGCACTTAAATATTGAGGGACTGCTATAGGTTTAAACATATTGGAGTTCCTACTTTTAAAGTGTATGATATTACCTATGACTACAAACACCATAAGGGGGAATAGTGCCATGCACTTGGCACCCCCTTATTGTATGATGGTTTCTATTTTTGATATGGTTTGTGTTGGCGATGACGATATGTTGTTCTTGGCACGGCAACTGAGATGGCTAGAAATAAGCAACCGGTGACAACACTATACATGTTTAATATGCAAATTTATATTATATAAGCAACCGGTGACAACACTATACATGTTTAATATGCAAATTTATATTATATAAATCATTATGGCAATGACAAATTACATTGTTATGAGCCTCTTTATGGTAATTTGTTTATATGTTTAAAATTATTCAAGCACACTCTACTAGGTATATAATTTTGTTTCTTTTAGAATGTCATCTCCACATTGAAGAACCAAATGTGTTCATATGGCTCGCATCCGATCGTCGAGTTAAGCAAAAATAAACGAATTAACCGAGAAAGTTAGTAACATCCGTAAAACACAAGCAGAGTTACAAGCAACCATTGACACGTTATATGCGTGTTACGAATCCCACAAAAATGTTAAGGACTAGTTTAGGCTTAAGTATATCATCTGTAAAGATAATTGATTTAAAATTTTGTAATGTACAAGTATACAATCAAATATATTAGTTATAGCGACCGATTCTAAATTTTACGTAAAATTAACGTATAATTAATCGCGTTAGTTGTTTTATCCGTTTGATACGGTACATACCCGCGGGGCAACACCCCTAGAAAAAAAATAGTAGTTTTCCTTTTTTTTTTGTTTTTATGAAACTTTATAGGTCAAGTTACCAAAGGGTTATGTTAGGTTAGATGGAGTTCAGCTACCTTAATTTGCTAGGTGAATATTGGTTTGTCTGTTTGTTATTTTAATACATTAGTCTCATTATGTCATAACTTTGACCATATTGCTTCTACAAAGTGCCATTAGGTGAGGGAGAGGGACATATCATTTGAGATTTTATCGTTAAAAAAGAATTTAAAATAATAATTGTTTGTAGAGTTGGTCAGCCATATAAACCAATAAAACTTGTCCTTTTCCATGTACTACACTATATATAATCTTCCACATTTCTAGCATTTCTGTACTAAAAAAAACCCTTTAAGCACTTCTTTTTAACTAGAACCAAAAAAGAGTCCATATTATAAAATGGCATCCAAAATGGTTGGTATGGTTCTAGCCATGGTCCTTATTGTCTCCATATGTGGTGGAGCTATGGCTCAATCAGGCTGCACCAATGCCCTCATGGGTATGTCTTCTTGCCTTAACTTCATTACAGGAAATACATCCACCCCTTCGTCTTCTTGTTGCTCGCAGCTTGGAAATGTTGTTCAATCTCAGCCGCAATGCCTTTGCCAAGTTCTAAACGGCGCCAGTATTAATCTTGGTATAAGTATTAACCGAACACTCGCTCTTACACTTCCTGGTGCTTGTAATGTTCAGACTCCACCGGTCAGCCAATGCGACGGTAACATTCTTGTTTTTTGTTCTTTATTATGATCCCTTTAACCCGTTTTATTTGGTTTTAGCTAAGATTTTTTATTTAAAATGTCTTAGATTAAAATAAACCAAATACCCTCGTTCATGTGTAAATGAGTCAAAATTGTCATATCTAATACTCGCGTCCCAAATTTCTAACATATTTGGCTTTGTTGTTGTTGTTTGCGTATGCAGCTGCAAACGGGCCACCTGCTACGCCCACGCCAGCTGCTTCTCCTGAAGGATCTACTTACGAACCAAATATATTGCCAGAAAGCCCAACCGAGTCGGATACTCCATCAGGTATCAAAGTTATTTTAGGCAAAGTGCACCCTCATGTGTTGGGTTCAATCTATGCAAACTCTTCTCATCATAGTGATTGGGCCTCTAAACTTAAGCACACATGGGTTTTGTTGGGACTGGTTGCCAACACTTTTTATTTATTTTATTATTTATATGAATAACTAAAAATAAATAGAAAAAAAATATTTATTTTTTTAGATTAGTGATTTCGACTTGTTTATTAAATAAACCAATCTAAGATGCTCCAAACTCTTGAGGATGCATTGGGCAACTTCTAAATTGTGACCCTTTTGGGTTGAAAACTTGAAATGGCTACCACCAGTGCTAATTGACCGATGAAACGATGATTGCATTGCAGGATCAGGGTCAAAGACAGATGGCTTGACACCTAATGGAAGCCAATTGCCGGTGCCTCTTCATCTCTTGGCGCTAGTAATGTTCGTGGTGTCGTGGGCTTCAACAACTACTAGTTTCGGATTGTAACTCCATTTATTCGTTCTTCAATGTGCTAAAGAAGTTTGATTTCTTGTTTATGTTTGAAGGTTTGTGAGAGTGACTTATTATTTATTGGAGGGGTTTTTTATTTTTAGAAAGATAGCAATTTGTTGTTTTTGTGCAAATATATTGATGTGCTTCGATTTCTAGCATGATAAATTTACTTGCACTTATAAGAACTAATCAAAAGGCCACCCCAAATATGAATTGTGGTATGTATTAGATACGTTAAATAGTTGTACTATGCATTTTGACAACACAAGTTGTGATGAATCGAATAATAAAGAACTTTAATGGGCAAAATCCTCATCGCACACCTTAAAAATTTGGTTAAACCTCTCGTTCTCACTGGCAGAAAATAATTTCTGAATCCGCCACTGCTTACACATGGCATTTAGGACTCGTATTTAAGAAATGGGCTGATTTAGTTATTTTTATTTATTATGATCCATTTGAGTCTATGTACTCAACTTATACATAGTGGCGGAGCCAGAAAGTTTTTCTTATGGTGTCATTTTTATTTTTTTTATGGATACTCCGATTTATAGTAACCCAGAGTCGAACTTTTTGGATTGGTTCGGATCTAGTCGGGTCAAATCACATAATAAAAGCAAATATCACAGTGAAAGTACAATGTCAATCAATAAAAACACATAATAAAATTACAAAGTCATATGAAATATATAAAAAAATTCATTTAATAGTTGCTCTGTACGCATTTTCATGTTTTGAAAACGATTCATAACGTTTTCAACTAGTATTCGAGCATGCGCTTCGCGGCGGGTCGTAGGAGGTTGATGGTGAAGATTGGAGCTCACGCTTCGCGGCGAGGTCGTAGAGCTTGATGGCGAGGATGTATATATTTCATGACGGTAATATTAAGTAAAGAATTTAGAGGTAAAAGTTCCATTTAACTATGATAAGGTAACTAAAAAAACGATAATATTTGTTATCTTGTATATTTTATATATTTTATATTGAAGGGTTAAGCAACATGATTAAATAACCATGTCTAGAGCTAAAAGTTAGCTTTAATTATAATAAGTAAAACAAATAAGGACTAAACCTATAGAAAGGATAAAAGAACAGATATTTGTTAAAAAAGAAAAAAAAAGTTTATTAACTTTATTAAACTTTAAGCACTGTATGATAACTCTATTAAAGTTTGGGGGTGGAAATATAAAAACTTATAAAAAATATAATTATTATTAAACTTACCTATGGTAAATCTATTAAAGTTTAAGGGTATATGTAAATCATTTATCAAAAAATTATTATAGTTTAGAGGTTGTATGATAACTTTATTAATGTTCAGGGTTAAAAACGTAAATTAATTATAAAAAAGACAATAATGTTATAGCCTTGTAATTATGAATTAAACTATTAAATGACCAAACATAGATTTATTACTATTCACATTTTGAATTGTTATATTGTAGAATGGCAACTTGAAAAAAAAAAAAAAAAAAAAAAGGAAAAACCTCTTTTTCATTATAACAAAAAAGTGAAAGTGTCATTCAGATGATCATCAAACATCTGGTTCGGTTAGGTTAAACAATTGAAATAAAACCAATTAGATATGAGCCTATAATGCTTACTAAACAATTGAAACAAAACCAATTAGACATGAGCTTATAATGCTTACTAGATTAGAACAAAAAATTAAGCATGTACTTCTAATGATTTAAAGTATACAAATTAAATTCAAGTAACTAGGCTTAATTTTTGAACTATGAATTTGTTTATTATCTAATTCTTTTAGAAGAAAACAAAACAATGGTGTTGTTTGTAAAAAGACCATGGTGTCGCTCGTAATAAAACAATGGTGTCGCTCAAATTTTCCCTATTATACGTTGTATTTGCTACACAAAATTCAATGGTGTCGTGCGATACCGTTGTTCAAAGTGTGGTTCCGGCACTGCTTATACATGGTTCAAAATGCATTCATACCGTCCCCATGAATCCATGATAGTGCTTTAGAGGTAAGAAGGTGAGAATACGTTATGAAGGGTTTGGAAAAGAAACACCAAGTAGTGACGTACACATTTCTCATGTTAGTCGTGGGATCGGTCGGTGAGGGACACCTAGTAGTGACGTACACCAAAATACATGGATACCACCCATTACCAATATGTATTATTGTAGTGCAAATGCTTACCAGTCGTTGCCACCACAACCGCTGCCTTGACAACCTCGACCACTGGTCACCCTTGTCATCGCGGCCAGTCCCACCATCGTCACCGTCACCACCTATACTTATTATCGCCTCCAACAACACCACCTTCGTCTCCCACACTGTCCACCTCACCACCTCCGCCACCAATTGTCGTCACTAGCCAATATAAAGTAAATATAGCGGGTGAACCCAATTTTGATCCAACCAAATTTTACTCTAAGCCGTTTGATCCAAACTAGTTACATGATCCAACCCACCATTTTTTCACCTCTAATTAATACATAGATACATCAAAATTGTCCTAATACTCCAATTGCAAAATCCACTTATCCTCTTCTTCAGACCAAGACACAATATGAAGTTCATCCTCATGTTGCTTGAACTAGTTTTCTTCTGCTTCACCTCTAGCCTCTAGGAACTCTATGCCATCTCCATGCCCAACCCTTTTGGCCCCTACGATTAGTAATCAAACATTTTTTCATCACCTACAAGATTATATACTCTAAGGAACCTTAAAAAAGTGGTTAAATTTCTTTTTCCTTCTATCCTTTGAGCAACATGTCTTCCCTTGTTTCTCATTTTGGATCTTTAATTAATTAAGTACAGAATAACATGTAATTTCAAAGGACATAGTTTCAATACTAATATTAAATAAAAAATGGGTTTGTAGGAAAACCGTTCGCATAATTTAAATAAAACACTCCAAGTTTTATCCCTCATCCTATGCGGGTTGCTCCATGTAAATGACAATAAACGAGTCTACATATTTTGTCACTAACCAAGACCTTCTTTTTATCTATAACCTTTGATCACTAGCATAGCCTTTTATTTGTCAATACTACCATAGACTTTCATCTTCCTTTTGAATATACAATGGTATCCAAGTGGTTTATAACCCGACGGAAGATCTACGGGCTCCCTCGTATGCTTTTGCAAGATATAATCAATTCCATTCTTGAAAGTTTCTTTCCATTGAGGTTCTTCCAAAGAGGTAAACATCTATTGGTAGGTACTGGGCTCACCCTCAACCATATAGCTTAGGAAGTCCAGACCAAAGGATTTCTCAACCCTTTCTCTTTTGCTTCGTATAGGCTTAACCTCTTAAAGCTTGGGTCGTTCAAGTCTCTCATCATGAACAATATCATCAATCGGTGTTGATGATTGCATGTGTTTGTCCTAAACAAGGAAACATATTTTCAAAAAGTGAAGCATTACTAGATTCCATGAAAGTGTTCTTGTGTACATTGGGGACTCATGTATAAGATACCGATGTTCACTATGAGCATATCCTATGAATATGCAATCAACAAATTTGGGGGTCCTATCCTTAGGTGGTGGAATAATAACCAATCATGTGGTAGACTAGGTACAACGTGGGTTACCTAGATGCATGATGGACAATGGGGCGTGATGCTTTGGCAGGTGACGGTGTGCGTACTGCGTGCTGTGTGACAAGTTTGGATGTGTGGCGCAAGCCCTCTTGGCGAGCGCATACCTTTTGTGGCAGTAGAACTGGGGTGTGGCCTTGCATGGCGTGTATTGGTTTGCTCGCACTTACTTGGGCACAACAACGAATCAGAGTGTGTGAATGCTGCAATTACGGGTGCAAATTTGTAACACCCTATGTATCAACTTACAATATTACATAATGTTAGAATGTACTTGAAAACTATCTCATAACATCACAGTCTTTATAGTAAAACTAAAATGGGATATATTGGGCTAGGATTCGAGTTATAGGAACAAGGGAACCAACCACCCAAGAATGGAATCGTCGAGCGAAAACACTTGACAACCTCCTGGAAGCAGCTTTTCTTGCCACCAGACCTTTCTCCATCAATTAGGAATCTGATGCCGTCACTAAACACATTCCTTAAATTGTAGCCATTTTTTGAGTGTTTATTTTTTGGTGTCTAATCCGCATATATATCACCATTGCTCTTGATTTTCTTGACTGTATACACGTGTGATTTAGTTTACGAAGATTCTTCAATGCCAAGAACCTCGATCGGAGAGTAAAAAAGGCGTAAGGTTCACAATGGTGTAAACCTAAAATGGGATATACCGGGCTAGGATTCGAGTTACAGGAACAAGGGATAAACCAACCACCCAAGAATGGAATCGTCGAGCGAAAACACTTGACAACCCCCTGGAAGCAGCTTTTCTTGCCACCAGACAAATCTCCATCAATTTGGAATCTGATGCCGTCACTAAACACATTCCTTAAATTGTAGCCATTTTTGAGTGTTTTTTTTGTGTCTAATCCGCATATATATCACCATTGCTCTTGATTTTCTTGATTGTATATCTCTTAAAATGTCAACATATACATGTGTGATTTAGTTTCGATGATTTTTCAATGCCGAGAACCTCGACCAGAGAGTAAAAATGGCGTAAGGTTCACGATGGTGTAAAACTAAAATGGGATATACCGGGCTAGGATTCGAGTTACAGGAACAAGGGCCAAACCAACCACCCAACAATGGAATCGTCGAGCGAAAACACTTGACAACCTCCTGGAAGCAGCTTCTCTTGCCACCAGACCTTTCTCCATCAATTAGGAATTTGATGCCATCACTAAACACATTCCTTAAATTGTAGCAATTTTTTGAGTGTTTATTTTTTGGTGTCTAATCGGCATATATATCACCATTGCTCTTGATTTTCTTGACTGTATATCTCTTAAATGTCAACACATACACGTGTGATTTAGTTTACGAAGATTTTTCAATGCCGAGAACCTCGATCAGAGAGTAATAAAGGCGTAAGGTTCACAATGGTGTAAAACTAAAATGGGATATACCGGGCTAGGATTCGAGTTACAGGAACAAGGGCCAAACCAACCACCCAAGAATGGAATCGTCGAGCGAAAACACTTAACAACCTCCTGGAAGCAGCTTTTCTTGCCACCAGACCTTTCTCCATCAATTATGAATCTGATGCTGTCACTAAACACATTCCTTAAATTGTAGCCATTTTTTGAGTGTTTATTTTTTGGTGTCTAATCCGCATATATATCACCATTGCTCTTGATTTTCTTGACTATGTATCTCTTAAATGTCAACATATACACGTGTGATTTAGTTTACGAAGATTTTTCAATGCCGGGAACCTCGATCAGAGAGTAAAAAAGGCGTAAGGTTCACAATGGTGTAAAACTAAAATGGGATATACCGGGCTAGGATTCGAGTTACAGGAACAAGGGCAAAACCAACCACCCAAGAATGGAATCGTCGAGCGAAAACACTTGAAAACCTCCTGGAAACATCTTTTCTTGCCACCAGACCTTTCTCAATCAATTAAGAATCTGAAGCCGTCACTAAACACATTCCTTAAATTGTAGCCATTTTTTGAGTGTTTATTTTTTGCTGTCTAATCAGCATATATATCACCATTGCTCTTGATTTTCTTGACTGTATATCTCTTAAATGTCAACATATACACGTGTGATTTAGTTTACGAAGATTTTTCAATGCCGAGAACCTCGATCAGAGAGTAAAAAAGGCGTAAGGTTCACAATGGTGTAAAACTAAAATGAGATATACCGGGCTAGGATTCGAGTTACAGGAACAAGAGCCAAACCAACCAACCAAGAATGGAATCGTCGAGCAAAAACACCTGACATCCTCCTGGAAGCAGCTTTTCTTGCCACCAGACCTTTCTCCATCAATTAGGAATCCGATGCCGTCACTAAACACATTCCTTAAATTGTAGCCATTTTTTGAATTTTTATTTTTTGGTGTCTAATCCGCATATATATCACCATTGCTGTTGATTTTCTTGACTGTATATCTCTTAAATGTCAACATATACACGTGTGATTTAGTTTACGAAGGTTTTTCAATGCCGAGAACTTCGATCAGAGAGTAAAAAAGGCGTAAGGTTCACAATGGTGTAAAACTTAAATTGGATATACCAGGCTCGGATTTGAGTTACAGGAACAAGGCTGAACCAAAATAATAATATAACACCCCAGCCCAATGCTTTCATAATCCATATCAAGATGCCTTGAAGTGGGCCCAATATTATCTGTTTCACCAGCAACTACCGTTGGCAAAGTCGCTATACAAAGTGGGCCTCTATTTTGTAGGTGTTGGACTATTATTATCCAATTCATTGTAACACATACCTGGGCTCCTCTCTATTGGGCTTAAAAAAAGATCACCAGCCTTAGAAGCTTCTCGGCTGCACAGTAGGTCCCGCACATTGTTACAAAATTCCCTTTTATCTTCTGGCCATTGATTATGCATTCCATCTAACGGTTCATAATTATTAGGGATTTTAACCTTTTCTGATGTTACATCCTTTGCAGCCACCTAGGAATGTTCCTTCTGTATCACTCTGACATCAGCAGCATTGAAACCAACCTTTTCCATCTTTTCTGATGACATGACTTACCGGAGACAACTTCGGAAGTTATCCACCGACCGGAACCAACGATCTCCGACCATCACCATAATCATCGACGAGCATCGTTGAAGAACACAGTTAACCGGAGCCACCACTATCAGCGATTACAACCGTATACAATATCGTTTAACCACTCACATCGACCATCCCTATTCACAACCGTCAGACCACCGTTGATCGGAGAGCCGCATATGCCGGAAAACAAACCTGATTTATCATCATACCACCATCTTCCACCTTGTGTCTCTATAATCAGTCACGACAACCATCGTTATCCAGCATCCCCTCCATCTCAAAACCGCTGATAAACCCATTGTCAACAACCAGATCTGCAAAACCCCTGATCCAAAACTTTGTCAAAACCCAGATCTGCAAACGCTGTTCGATGGCGGCGAGGGACGAAAGAGAAGGTGGTGAGTGTAAGGCGGCGGTTGGTGGTGGTGGAATGGTGAAACGTGAGAATAAAACCCTAGAGAAAGCTGCCGCCATTAGAGTCTCCGGCCAAGCCCTCAGGCGAGTTTTTCTTGTGCTCTGTTATTAACCATGAATTTTCCGACGGAGATAAGGTTGTGTACGGCTGAAAAGTGGAGAGAGAACATAGAGACACTTTCATTCACACCTTTAGTATGTGTTGGCAGAAAAGGATAACTGAGCAATTATCCGCCAAAAGTCACCATAATTTCCAGATCATCAGCACCTCAGACTCCGAAAATCAAAGTGAATTGGCGACACTGTGCAAATTTTTCTTCTTATTCTTCGAGTGATATCAAAACCGAGCCTTTGAAAGACTTCAATGGCTCTGATACCACTTGTTAGTCCCGAAAAACCCAAGATATCACTCAAAGGTTTAATCGAATGCGGAATATAAGATCAAACCACACGAACAAAAAGAAATTATATCATTACATAACATAGTGCCGCTGCTTAGATCGCACACAGCTTCTAGAACTGTCTGGTATGATCTTTAGGAACCTTGCACACAATCTCTAGGATTGTCTGGTACAAGGTTCTCATTTGAGGATTACATGATTACGAAATGAGAGAGCTCTACTACCAATAATCTAGACATAACTATATATAGGAGCCTCTACCCCATTGGCCCACATGGCCTAGCACAAGCCCAAGTCATAATCTAAACCCAATAAACATAAACAAAATATAATAAAGATAAGCGTAAAACTCTGGACCTAACAATTATTAGGCCCTTAAAGGTTTATGGATAAGTAGCCCAGTGGATTAGTAGGAGTTTGGGGTTTAATGATTGTAAATGGGCTTTTTGGGTAGTTTGGGCCTAGCGTTTAGGGAGCCTCCTCCCTAATCTATTACTATAAATAGAAGGTTATGTCATAGGTGCATGTTGGTGGTTTTGGGAGTAAATCTTGTATTGGACAATCATTGTATGCAAGATTGAATCTTTTGAATTCACAATCATCCGTCTTTTATCTCTTTTGTTTCTTTACAACTTGTTAGTGTGATTCCACCACCTTACGAGTTGTGCGATATCATTGTGATCTCGGTTTTGGGACTTACAATTGGTATCAGAGGCTTACGAACCTGATTTCCATGCTCGGATCTGATATCGCGTTGCTGGATACTGCTACTGTTCCGTTTTTGAGCTCCTGTTCCAACTTCTGGAGGTTTCTGGAATGTTTCAGAGCATTTCGGAGTGTCTTCATTTGATCTCAGACTGTCTTCATCGCATTCTGGATCATTTCGGATCATCATTAGCCATCTTGGACTTGAAGATTGCCTGATCTCGGATCATCTTCAAGTCATTTCGGACCATTATTAAAGCATCTCGAACCATCATCAAGGCATCTCGGATCATCATCAAGCCATCTCGGACCACCATCATCAGATCACGGACCGTCATCATTAGATCTCGGACTGTCATCATCAGATCACGGACCAACATCATCAGATCACGGATAGAATCATCAGATTCCGGATTGTGTTTAGTCATCTCGGATCACTTGTGTTTGAAGATTGACTTGTGTTTTATCTCGGACTCATATCATTTCGGATAGAAACCATCTCGGACAGAATCCATTTCGGATAAAACCCATCTCGGACTACTGTTCATTTCGGACTTAATATTTTCGGATCAGTGACCATTTCAGACTCTTCATCTCGGACCACTATTCAAACTTTACAAACATCATGTTGAACCAAACCGGTATTATGAACGGCGTTGTGACCGCAGCTGATCTCGCTAATGCTACCCTTGCTGCCATTCAGACTCAGTCTTTGGCTTTCCATCAAGAACTTGATCAAGTTATCGGCACGTCCACCAAAGTTCCAAGGTGTTTGTATGGAGACGACTACTATGAGTGGAAGTTTAGGTTTGAGCAATACTGTAAGGGAAAGAACCTTATGTTTGGAGAAGCATCAAGAATGGACCATGCACTATCATGTACGCTACTGAAGATGACCCTCAAACCCAAGTTCCCAAACCAGAAAACATTTACACTGAGGAAGACAGAAAGGTCGTTGCTGAGGATGAAGCTGCTTATGGAACTCTCTCAATGGCTCTTGGTCCAGACATTTCAATTGGAGTTCAAAACTGTAAAAGTGCAAAGGAAATTTGGGATCAACTGACACACTTGTTTGAAGGAAATGCTGACATGAAAGCTAGCAGAATCAACATGATGAACCAACAGTTCAGTTCGTTTAACCACATCTATGGAGAAACTGTTGAGAATCAGATTAGGAGGTTTGTCAAACTTGTGTCACAGATAGTGAGTGCTGGAATCAACATCTCAAATATGGGAATGAATCGTCAGCTGCTTAACTCTCTGCCTATAGGATGGGATGCCGAGGTTTCTATGATCAAGCGTACCAAGGATCTGAATGAAATGACACTTACGAAACTGATTGCTACTATCAAGTCTTATGAGATCGACAATCAGCAGAGAGAAATGAATCACAAGAACTCACTGATGGCCGCTGGAATGACTAGCCCCAACAACGCATCATTGATGTCTCAAGCTCATCCAAATCTGGTTTTCAGCCCTGTTTATGGAGTTATGAATCAGAACCCAAACATTGTTTTCAGTCCTATTGCACCAAAATCCAACTATGTGTATGGGATGTCTCTTCCTACTTCTCAAGCTCCTGCTGTCAATGTCACAAATGTGCAACCGCAATCTCAGCCCTAGCCACAACATGCTAATGCTGCTTTTGGTTCGACCACTCAGTCTGCTCCTCAGTAAACCCCATCATCACCTTCAGTGGACCACATGGCTTTCCTGACCAAAAAAAATGAAGAAAAACTTGCTCTTGCAGCCTCTATGATCTCTAGTTTCAGTGCTTTCTTAGCAGGAGATCTCATGCCCTCAGGAGAGATAACACCAGATGTGAATCAAGTTGTGGAAGAAGACTTGGATGAACTGGATGTGGCTTGGAATATGGCTATGTCAGCATTTAAGGCATATAAGTTTGCTAAGAAATATGGGCGCCGTCCTATGAATGCTCGTCCTGGAGTGCTAAGAGACAGGTTGAGGTGCTACAGGTGCTATGAACCGGGACACTTTGCTAGGGATTGCAAGAAGGTTCTTGCAGGTTATGAAGCTACTCAGGCGGCAGCGGCAAGGAACAAGGAAAGGTCTATGGTTCCCGCTACTCCTACTGAGACTTCGACTTCAGCTAGACAGGGAAACTCTGGAGCTGGAAGAGCTTTGATTGCACAAGAGTAGAATGGATTCAACTGGGCTGATGCAGTTGCTCAAGTGGAATCAATGAAGCTGTCTGAAACTACTGCTATGGAAAGGGTTCATCAGTGCTTGATGGCCGATGACCGAGGAACCAAAATCTCTCTCCGAGACGGTAATTCCCTTTTATGTACTGAACATTGTAGGAAGAAAGTTGCATTGCTGAGATCTCAAAACTCAGCTTTAATCACTGATTACAACACTGTGATGGGAAAGTACATTAGTCTTTGAGAGAATAATAAAATTCTATATAAAAAGATTGAGGCACTTAAGAAGGACATAGCTCAACTACACAGAGATGTGAACCAACAGCAATGTTGGGTTCACGACTACAAACATAGACTCACAGTCAAGTCCCTTGAATGTGATTCTGTGAAGGCTGAGCTAGAGCTTCTCACTGGAAAGTATAAACAAAATGAGTTAAACATCAAGAAGTTTGATACTTCCAGTGACACAGTTCGTAATCTGTGCAACGTGCAACTTGCTTATAAGGAAAACAAGGGAAAGGGATTGGGATATACACAGGTTCCGCCACCATATAATCACAATTATTCCAGACTGCCTATCACTGAGCAGGAGATGGAAAATTATGACAAAATGATGTATGGCAAGCCTAGTGATTATGTTCCATATGAACCATCAAAGTTTAAAAATGATCAACAAGCTGATTTCAAGAAACCAATGAATTTTGTCAAAAATGAAAATGTTCAAAATGAATCAGCGGATAAATCCGATCATGTAAATGAAACAATAACAAATACAGAAGCTAAAACTGAAACAAAAACGGAACCAGTTAACACACCCGTAGAGGAGATGAAGGATAGTTCACCAAATTCTGATTCTGATGAAAATACTAACTGTTCTAGTTTGTGTGCAGTGTCAGTAAGAATTAAAGAGAAGTCTAAAGAGGATGATGAATCACATCAACGTGCTGCTGATAATGTTATTTCTGATAAAAATGACCTTTATGCTTGGAATTGTGTTTTTTCTTTGTTTGCTGAGACATGGGGTGTTCCCACTAAGACTGATGAATCTGGTGCTATTATTCTAGATTATGCTTGTGATAAAAATGACTATGTTGAGAATGTTGAAAATGTTTTGACAGGAGAGCCTGATGCATCGACTGAGGAACTTGAGACATCTGTTTCAAGTAACTCAGAAATCAATTCTGATGATTCAGGAAATTGCACTTGTATGCCTGAAACATCGAATGATACATCAGAAGCTTCCTACAATAATGAAAAACTTGATACTTTTGATTGTAATAATGAAGAGATTGTTGTTGAACAGGGATCATCTGATGATCTTGGCGGCCAAACAGAGGATTTAGGAATCTCAGATAATGAGTTCAAATCTTCAAGTGGTTCCGATTGTGATGAACAATCAGAATCTAGCAGCATTGCAAAAGAAGACAGTCAAACTGTCTTAGACACAGACTACTCATCATCTGAATTACAAGAATCGTCTAATGTCGAGAGCTCAGAGGTTGATCTGACTGAAGAAGAGACATCCATAGAGTCCAATTCTGCAGAAACCCATGGAAACATGAACCCTATGGAGAAGGAATCCATGGAAATCAATTCCACAGTCGAATCAGATAATGAAAATGTAGAAGAACTTATTGTGGAAACCTTCTCTGCAGAATCTCCTGAAAACATGGTCTCTGAGGAAAAGGGATCTGTGAAAGTCACTTCCACAGACATTTCAACTATCGATCCAAAAGGTGACCTGAACAAAACAGAAACAACTGAATCTGTTCCCCCTAAAAGAAAGCGGTCACGTAGAAACCGAAGGCCAAAGAGAAAGAATGTTAAAAGGGAAAACCCAAATCTCAAGCAAACATAACCCAAACTCAAGGGTAAGGTAGCGGATACTTACTCTTGTGCTGACAGCTGTGAGTCGGGTTCATCCAAGATCAAGCATCCTCGAAAGCACTCAGCGCCAAATGAAAGGAAAAAGACGTGATCAGTTCTCGAGAATAACACTAGCTGAACTAGATGTTGTTTTCTCAAAGAGACAAACATGTTTTAATTGTGGAATTCTGGGACACATTGTGTTCATCTTCCCTACTACTCTAGGAACATGTATCATCAGAAGGCCATGCACTCTCACTTTACCAAAAATGGTCCTCCCAAAGCAAGGCCTTCTGACAGTGACTGTAATCTTGCCAAACAGGAAAACCAAAAATTTTCAAACATAAACAGGTTTCAAGGAAAAACGAAAGTTTTTCCATCAAATGGAAGTGTTTCGGACACCAAAAATTGGAAACCTAAAATTCCTGTTGGATCCCAGTCTCCATGTTCGCAACCATCAACTTCTACCACCTCACCAAAAACCACAAGCAATGATAAAAGTCATATGATCTTTTGCGAGGTTACTTACACAGATAGCGATGGTAAACTCAGGTCCACTATGGCCTGGGTTCCAGTCTCTAACTGATTCCATTAAATGTGCAGGAACGACTATGGAAGGCTATCTTTAGACTCTGGTTTATTGATAGTGGTTGTTCTAGACACATGACGAGAGACACATCCTAGTTGAATGACATCAAGATATTCGACGGAGGATGTGTCAACTTCGTTGGAGGAGAATCAGGGAGAATCGGGGAGAATCACCATGAAAGGCACAGTAAAAAATGGCATCCTCACCTTTTCAGATGTTAGCTATGTCCCTGAGCTAAAGCACAGTCTTCTGAGTGTATCACAGATGTGCGAAAAATGAATGGAAGTTCTCCTCACCAAGAGTGGCTGCATTATTTTGAAACCAGGAATTATCATACCTGAAGACTGGTTTCTGATTGAGGCTGAACGAAGAGGAAATGCTTACGTAATTGATATGAACAAAGCACCTGCTGATCATGTTACTTGTTTGTTTTCAGAAATTGCTGAACATGATGCTATGCTGTGGCACCGTCGGTTGGGTCACCTGAACATGAAAAATTTGAATCGATTAGCAAAAGGAGGTCTCGTCAGGAACTTGCCAATTAAGGATTTCATGCAAATAGAGAAATGTGAAGCATGTGCTCGAGGAAAGCAACATCGACGGCCTCATAAGTCCAAACCTGTTCACACCACATCAAAGGTATTGGAACTGCTGCATATGGATTTATTTAGTCCGGTCAATGTATTCAGTATCGGAGGAAAGGCTTATTGTTTGGTCATCACAGATGATTTTTCTCGTTTCACTTGGGGTATTCTTCTTGGAGTAGAAAAGCGAGACTACTGGTTTAATCAAGAAATTTGTAATACTCATGGAGAATCAGTCAAATGAACGTGTAAAGATTATCCGCTGTGACAATGGGACAGAATTCAAGAATGCCGAGCTGAACGAATTTTGTGCCCTCAAAGGAATCGACCATCAATACAGTACAACAAGATCTCCTCAACAGAATGGGGTTGCAGAAAGACGCAATCATACTCTTATCGAAGCTGCACGCACAATGCTGATAGATTCGGGTCTTCCACAAGTATTCTGGGCAGAAGCAGTGAACACAGCTTGCTATGTTTAGAATCATGCCTTGATCAACAAATGTCACATGAAAACTCCTTATGAAATAGTTGAAGGTCAAAAACCCTCCGTGCAACACTTTCGCACTTTTGGCTGTCCGTGTGTACTTCTTCTCATGGATTCCAGAGGAAAATTTGAAGCTCGTGGAGATCCATGCTATTTCATTGGATAAGCTAAAAATACTTCTTATCGTGTGTACAACAAGGTCAAGAAGCAAGTTGTGGAAGCATATCATGTGGATTGGCTGGAAGAAAATCCAAAAGATGCTCGCGTTGGACCTGATTGGCTATATGATTATTCCTCCTTGTTTAAATCATTTCCTATTTTATCTGATGAAGTTGTTGATGCAGGAATTTCAGCTGCAGAGATGCCTATTCCCCTTGAAAATGAAGATGAGGATGTGCCCCTGCAAAATTTTATCAAGAAACTCACAGTGAATCCATCAGGATTTGACAAGGAAACAACAGCACAACGTCATTCCTCCACTGCTCAGGAGCCGATTCCTAAACCTTCAGTAGCTACCCCTGATGGTGAAGTTAGCAACACTGAAATCTCCGCAGGACCGTCAAACGTTCAAGGAGCTTCTTTGGTTCAAGAAGCAATTCCATCGGATTGTACTGTAGATCCTCGCGTGATCAACACCGATGCACCAAATGAGTGGGAGCCATCTGGAATAGCATCAAGAAGCTTTTCAAATTTGCAACCTAACCTGCAAGTCTCTGCAACAGCAATTCCACAGCGTGTTCAGAAAAGTCACCCAATCACGAATGTCATTGGCCCAGTATCTGCTGGTGTTCAAACCCGCAGCAAATCTGGAGACATCAACTCGTGCTTATACTCTTGCTTCATATCACAGATTGAGCCTAAAAACATTAATGTTGCTTTGCAGGAACTTGGATGGGTTGATGCAATGCATGAAGAGCTCAATCAGTTCGAACGGCTTGGAGTATGGAAGCTTGAAAAGCTGCCTCAAAGAAAACGAGCTCTTGGCACACGATGGTTATTTTGTAACAAGCAAGATGATTCTGGAGTGATCGTAAGGAACAAGGCCAGATTAGTAGTTCAAGGTTTCAGTCAGGTCGAAGGTCTAGATTATGATGAAGTGTATGCTCCAGTAGCGCGTCTTGAAGCCATCCGTATTTTCCTTGCATATGCATCCTTTATGGGATTTACAGTCTATCAAATGGATCTAAAGACTGCATTTCTTTATGGGAAGGTCAAGGAGGAGATCTATGTTGCTCAACCACCGGGATTCGTTGATCAAGAAAAGGAAGGTTATGCCTACAAGCTGGACAAGGCTCTATATGGTTTGCACCAAGCACCCCGTGCATGGTATGCTACCCTAACGGAACATTTGCTCGTTCATGGGTACACTCGAGGGACAATCGATCAGACGCTGTTCATTAAATGTGTTGACAAGGACATCATCCTAGTTCAAATATACGTTGATGACATCATCTTCGGATCGACAAATGATGCACTTTGCAAAGAGTCTGAAGAGGTCATGAAGAGGAAGTTCGAGATGGGTTCCTTAGGAGAGATGACAATGTTTTTGGGCCTACAAGTTTTTCAGAATAATCAAGGAATCTTGATTCACCAGAGTAAATATGTAAATGACGTTCTTGCAAAATTCAGCATGACAGACTCAAAGCCAATAGACTCCCAAATTGTAGAACGACCGTTGATGACTGAGGATCCAGAGGGAAGTCCTGTTAATCAGACATTGTATCGATCTATGATCGGCTCACTGATGTACTTGACTGCAAGTCGGCCAGACATTCTATACGCCGTTTGCCAGTGTGCTCGTTACCAGGCCAACCCTAAACTCAATCATTTAACTACTGTTAAAAGAATTTTTGGATATTTGAAGGGAGCTCCTAAACTCGGACTCTTGTATCCTAGAGATTCAAACTTTGATCTGTTTGCCTTTTCAGATAGCAACTTTGGTGGGACTGACAGGGATAGGAAATCTACGTCAGCTGGATGCTAGTTCTTGGGAGATAGACTCATCTCTTGGCAGTGCAAGAAGCAGCAAACTGTATCTCTCTCCACAGCGGAAGCAGGATATGTTGCAGCATCTGCTTGCTGCTCCAAGGTTCTTTGGATGCAACACCAGCTGGAGGATTACGGTTTGAGTTATCTTGATCCAACCATTTATTGTGATAATGATGCCGCTATCCAGATCACTAAAAACCCTGTTTTCACTCCAAAACCAAGCACATTGACATCAAAATTCATTTCATACGAGATTGCTTTGATAGAGGTCTTAATAGACTTGAACAGATCCATACTGATGCTAACACAACAGATCTTTTTACAAAACCTGTCAGCATCTCTAGGTTCAATGTGATTGTAGACCTCTTGAAAATGATACGCTTCACCGACTGAGCATAAAAAAAAGTATATAACAAATAAATGGGTTTTGTGAATAACGGTATCTCATATGGTAAATTTGGGCATAAAGTATTCTACTTTTGCACAAATTTAGGGGGAGAAAAGTTGCTGGGAATGAAATGATTTTTCATGTTAAAGAACTTGATTAACACACGTAAGGTTTCAATGTTGAATAGGCTAGGATCCACTGCAATGTGTTGATAGGTCTACAGCTCGAAAAGCAAAAAGAGGCAAAGTGATATAAACATAATGGACTAGACATCTCGTGGGTAACAGACCAACGTTGTATGATTTTGATGGTCTTAAATCCTGCGTTGATAGATAGCCAACATCTGAAGTTTCTTGTGTTTATGCTGATGAATCATCCGGGATATCAGGGCTGTCCCTCTGTTGCATCCAGACTATATGCAGACCTGGGCACAGTCAGGATATCTTGCAAAAGAGCCAAAAAGCGCCAAAACCTGAAAACGGAAGAAATCTCACTAAAAAGAGAATTCCATGTGCTATTAAAGCCAAATTCGTACCGTTAAAGGTATCTGTCTCGCCCTCGTCAGAACTTCCCTGGTCTCTCTGCTGTACGGAAGTACTGACCTGTTCACCAGGAAGTCTGGCGTTGAAAACTTAAGGATGATCTCAGTATACTCACCTACTACGATAAACTGTTGTGCTTACCTTGATCGCGGGGGTATGCCTTGGAATGGGACACACGGATGTTACAACATAACTCTACCTAAAGCGTATCACAAAGCTAAAAGTTGAAGTTTGAGTGGTGGATTTAAGAGGACAAGCATATTAACAATCGCATGGACCATTCCAAGTAAACGAAGAGCTGAAAAGTGTTCCTTAATCAGTTTGAAAACGATTTCATCCCGGCAGTCTTCCCAAAATAACCCAGTGTTGGTATTTCATACATATTATTGTTTTATTATTTCATTATTATTTTATTTGTTGCTCAGTGGGTAGATTCGTTGATTTTAAAGGGGGTACTTTGCTATTGTTGAAAAATAATAAAATAATGAGCTGGATGGCCCACGATCTCGGATGGGACCCATTAGGGTTTGACCAAGTCAAAGACTGAACAGGCCCACTATCTTAGACCAATCATCCGAGATGGGCCTGTCCCATTATCATCCGAGAGCATTAAATACCAAACAGACAAAGATCCGAGACACAATTTCGAATCATCTCGGACTACTTTAAACGAATTCTCTCTCAACTTCCCTCATCTCGGACTATATCTGTAACACCTCAAAATTTCGTTTTTAATAAGATAACGACACGTGTCATGTACGACAAAAACGCATTGTAAACCCGGATTTAAATAAAGATGTTCTGGCGGAATTTAAAAAGGGGTGTCATGTTAATTTTTACCTCTGAACACCTCATTGATAAATCCCAAGACCCAGGTTATTATACATATTTAACATCTACTAAGTTTTAAATCCATAAATGGGTTGACAAGAATGGAATTTGTAATGCATGATGTGATCCCCACGAAGAAATGAATGATAAACCTTTGTTTTCGGGACTTTAATTTGAATTCAAGGAAACAACTTCAATTGGTAGGGTTTAGAATAGTATTAAGCACTTATTGGAAGGTCCCTAGATGATAATTGATGCCCCATATGCGGAAAATGGGGTTACCTTTTCGAATAAATGAAAGAACAAGTGAAACAACCCCTGATGACTGCTTACGGACCGTAAGCAGATGTGCTTACGGTGCGCAAGCTGCGCACAGCGATCAGAAAACAGGCTGTTGCCTGTTTAACGCGAATCTGACCCATTTGGCCGGTTTCTTCTCACTTATGAACGACCCTAGGCACCCCCTAAGCACTAGTAACATGTGTATATCAGTTGTGGAGAGTTGTAGACCTTGTTGTCAATAAATCATGGTGCCTTGAACACTATATAAACCTCATAAGTTGCAACTCTTTGATCATTCCATTCTCAATTCAATTTTGATCAATTGAGGAGCTTTCAAGCTGATTACAAGGCCTCTCTAATCATCATTAAACACTTTTGTAAGTTGCCTAACCTTTTATAATAAATTTTAGCTTAGTTATTTAGTTAAAAGTCAAACCGACGTAAACACGGTTTGACTTCGAGTTTAATTAATGATAACTCAGTCTTATCTCGATTTAAAAGTACCGTTAAATAGGTAATCATATGGGTATTAAACCCTTATAAGGGCGCTTACTGATTCCAGACATAACTAAGTCATTTGTCGAGTCAAACGTTGACCGAAAAAGTCAACAGTGATGTAAATTACGATTTAATGCACGATTAGCAATACGTGATGCGTGTAACCTGTTTTAAACTTAATATAACTTGGTAATAAGTGTACGGACATGTCTAAACTGGTCAGACTCGACAACTCTCAGTTTTAAACCGGTTCGGAACCGAAAGTCACGAAACTATGACTTTTACGTTGACTTCAGTTCTGGCCCGAGTTAGATGGAATTAGAAATGCCTTAATGCTTCATTAGGGTTGGGTTACATGATAGTATAAGCCTCTGTACTTGTTTCGTTGATTACCCAATTAATATACATGTTTCCGTTAATCGCTCATATGTTGACCATTATGCCCTTATTACCTTAAAACGTGATTTTTGGAAAAGTAAAAGTGTAGAAACCTTAATTACTGATATTGTAACAACCCTCGGTAAAACCAATACCCTTATAAATTATTCCGACACCCTGTTATATGTTAAAATACCCTTATATATCTTATATTACATCCCGTATGTGAAAACCGAGCCCTAGTTATGTTATAATTATATAAAATAAATAAAATTCTGAAAGTATAAGCTGAGGCGGGCCGCGAACGACCTCACCTCAGACTAACGCGGGCCGAATTAGGACCAGGTGTTGACTTCGCTGACTTTTCTAGTCAAAGCGGGCCGCTTTAGATTTACGTTAAGTGAATGCGGGCCGCGAGTGACTTGGTTACGCGAATGCACCAGAGGTCGACACGTGTCGTAATCGTGTCAAGTCTAGTAAACGACTCAGCTAAGCTACCGCGTTGACTTATGTTGACGCGGCCCGCTTTAGGTTTAGCGTTTTCGAACGCGGGCCGCGTGAGGATCAGATTTCACAACTATAAATAGCCAGCATCAGATTTCATTTTCCGTCGCTCACATTCTTTTCTCAATCTCGAATTCTGAATAGTTGAAGTAATATTTTGGGTATTATACCCCTAATTAGCGAGGTTCTGCTTCATTGTAAGTATTATAACCCCGGTTTCATAATAGTTACGCTGCCCGATTGATTTAGGGTTCCGTAACAACTGTCGTGGTTCTGCCCGACGTAGTTGTTGGAATGCCGTCTCGGGGAGGGTATTATTAATAATTTCAAAGGGTTATGGTACTAATCAATGTACATTTGTATAAATTTTAGATTATAGCCAGGAAACCCTTACGAAAAGCCTAAGACAGCAATGTGAGTTTATCCTCTTTTTGTTAATGTTTTTGGTACTGTTTTACCAAACCTTAAATGTTTTACTATGAAATTAAGCGGTGATTGAGTCTTTGTAGTTCTTCAATTACTGCCGGTATTATGGGGTTTTGTATACAAAATTTACTACGAGTAGTAGTAAGTCTGAATGACAGTGCATTACCATTGGACGACGAGTTAGCCAATGGGTAATTTGACCATAGCCATAGATCCGGTCGAGTGGCAAATACTGAATGAGTAATTGTGTAGAAATAAACAATGTGATCGCTCTCAATACTGTTTTAATTAATAAAATGTTTCTTGATTAAACTGGGATTCACTCACCAGTATTTCCGACTGACAAATGTTTTTAAAACACGTTACAGGTAACACAATGTGAACAGCCAATTAGTAAAAAGCCAGCTGGAGAGCACTGAAGGCTTGGGAAAAATGTGGCTAGAAAAGTTACCTAATACACGATGTTTTAAATTAAATAAAATAGGGTTTATCCCTATAATGTATTGTAATAAAGAAACTTGGGTTTTGCTCATGTTATTATTAATATAAAAGAAGGTGGTTTTACTCTGATAAACATTTCCTAACTACGGTCCTGATGTAAATTCCGCTGCGAGACTAATTAAAACTGATACCACCAAACTCTGTGATCACGTCCGCCCGTTCCCGGGGATCAGGGATCGGGGGTTGTGACAGAAGGTGGTATCAGAGCCTAGTCACTGGTCTGAGCCAAAGAAGTGTTCTGCTGACACTTAAATTCTAAATTTTGTGTTAGGAAATAATTACGGAAATATGTGCATAACTGTAATTATGTGTTATGTGTTATTTGACTATCTGTTAGTTTTCAGTATGAGTGATCAAGGGCCATCAGACGTGAATCGTCAGTTAGCTGATTCACCTAGGAGTGAAGGTACATCATCACAGCCTGCCCTCTCGGGGTATGTTGCTGATCAGGAGGACGGGATATTTGCTTTTAGAGCTCAATCTGAAGAACCATTTCCTACTAAGAAACGAGGATGGTTCAGTAAAGATGCTTTTGCTCGTAGAAAAAGAATGAGGAAATTGCAACAGCAAAGGGCTTTAGCAGCTATTAAGAGAGAGACAGATGCCCAAACTCAAGAAATACTTAATAGAAGCCTAGCTAATTTCCATATCTTAGCTACGACTGCTGCTGACCCAGGTCTGGAACAATTAGTAGCCCCACTACCATAAAACCCAGAACAGCCCATGGAAATAGAAAATCAGGAAAACCAAGAAGAGATGTACAACTTTAACCCAGAAGAAATTCCTAGAGTGCCTGCACCAAACCCCATAGACCCGAATTATGACCCCTGGTGGGACGACAATAGAGACTTTGTGCAACGTTACCCTATCCAGGATTATCCACCCATACAGAACATAGAAACTTACCCAGGTATGGACCCTTTAGATCTCTATTATCAAAATGACTATATTAGGGAAATATTAGAGGATCCTTACCAATTTCAGGAAATGTCACCCCCATATCAGAAACCCGTACCCCAGATTCCAAACCTAGTCCGAGAACCTGCACCCCCAATGAGTGCAGAAAACGTGCAAGAACTTAGGACTTTCGGGGAGGAGATTTTAGAAAGTAGTGAGAGGATGCGCCAGGTGGGAGAGCGTCTCGTATGGAAATACGATGAGCGCAATATGGATTTTTGGATAAATCCATATCCATGAATGTTAGAATGGAGAAAGCAGTAGTAATAATAATATAATAAAATAAAATAAGATATGTGTGTACGGATGCATATTATTATTTTATTTCTGTTGGTATTGTAATTTCATTTCTGTACTGGTGTGTATTAGACGCATAAGTATATGAAAAGAGTAAAGTAGCAATGATCTACGCTTTTGGCAAAACTGCGTGTCATGTGATTAATTATATTAAGATAGTAATTGTGAGATTAATATTGGATAAATGTTTAAAATTCAGATGGCCGATGAAGGAATTCAAGAAAATCTGAATAACGATAACCAGAGTAACATTAACGTGGTTGATGATAATCTGAATAATGGGAACTCGAACAACAATAACAATGGGAACCAGATGGATAATAGTGCTATCCAACACATTGTAGCCCAAGGAATAATAGATGCAATGCCATTTATACTTCAAACTGTTAAGGATGCGGATAATAAAAGTAGGCATAGCAGTAAACGACCACTTGAACCAGAAAACAGTGTGAACAATGGACCTGTACTTCAAATGCCTATTCCTAAAAGAAGAAGAACCGTGCCTAACGGTTGTTCTTATAAAGAATTCTGGTCTTGTAAACCAATAGAATTCTCGGGCAACGAAGGGGCCATTGCAACCTTACGCTGGATAGAAAATGTCACACCCCCAAAATCCACATGCGGAGTACTACCGCTTGGAGGCGTGACTGACCAGGATCCAGCCACCAATTATACTGAGCATTGGATAATAGTAAGAATGATCACCAACCATAATGGTTAGTAAACACCATAGTTTAAAGTTCAAATGTTTAGGTTCAAATAACAGTTAAGTAAGTAGCGGAAGCATAGGTAAAATAGTTTAAACAAAGTTCATAGTTCAAATTAATTAGAACCCAACATGCGGGTTTAGGCGACCACTACACTTCCCAAGCTGCAAGCTCCTGAGTCACTAGGTACCTGCAAAGCATGCAGTAGGGTATCAACAAAGATTGTTGGCGAGTTCACGAGTTGTCCAGTTTTAATTTCCAAAAACTTGTTTCACCAGTTAATTTATCCGTTTATACATGCGATGGGGAGCTACCCCACAAGTAAGCGACTAAACTGTTTTTACAATACCGAATACTATTCATCCGTACGTTTCCGTAGAGTGCCCCGTTTGTCAATGTTCTATCATCATTGACGGTTGCCAGAGTACATTAGTTCACGCCCGATCCCATACGCGGGCACGGTGTGAGGTTGGTGAGACCTAAATAGCGCTATCAACTAATAACCCGTTCGCCTGACCCCGGCGACTAATCGGTATTAAGAAGTGAGGACTTGAGTGATAGAGTTTTGTTTAGTGTTGCTTGTTGCATCCAGTATAAACAGTAATTAACTAAAAGTCCCGTTTAAGGGGAGAGAAGTAGGTTTGTATCCCTTACAAGGGGATAGCGTTGCTTAAGTTTCCGTTTCCCAACCACCGGGAACGCATGCTTTATTAGTTGTGAACTCACCTTGGGTTGCTCGGTAGGTTGTTTACTTGGTCAATCACGTTGGTCACCACGTCCTAGCATGGTTACCAATATAGGTCAAGTTGGGGTACAAGTATTCACGTATAATCTACACATAACTAGCACATATCATACATAACACATGATCATCCAGCAAGTTATCGGGCCTATTATGATACGAAGCAGTTAAACAGTGAACATCAACAACTATCATACAAATTATAAGTGTTATTGGGCCTATCAGATCACATTAACAGTTAACAGCATCACAGAAACCAAATAGAACGGTATGCACAGCCCACACGTCCTTGGCCCAATATCGGAGACAAGCAGCCCAGTCGAGACCAGGAGGTCTCGACTCGAGAACACACAGTTTCGAGTCGCAACCGGTGTTTCGACTTGTCATGTCTTGGTTGCGAGTCGCAACCGCCGTAGTCTCGAGTTGTCATGTTTTGGTTGCGAGTCGTAACCGGAGGTTTCGACTTGTCATGGTCTGGTTTCGAGTCGCAACCGGGCGGTCTCGAGTCGCAACCGGGCGGTCTCGAGTTGTCATGGTCTGGTTTCGAGTCGCAACCGGAGGTTTCGACTTGTCATGTTTTGGTTGCGAGTCGTAACCGGGGGTTTCGAGTCGCAACCTCGGATACGTGCACCTGAAGTTCTTCTAGAACATCTGATGTACTAACCAATAATCTTGCAATTTCATGTAATAGTGTACTAGCCAATAGAATTTCATAAACATGTTTTATTGTCTAATTCTATTTCAACATGGATCAAACACAGCATTTTCAAATATTTTCATGATCTTCAAACTGTTCTTCATATATTCAAGTTATCCATTATGCACATTCATTCAAAACAGACCCAAATTACCTCATCCTAAATCTAGCACACTTGTAACTTTGAAAACATACCAGCAGGCTCACAATATTCTTGTGTCACATATCATGAATATCACCAAATCCTACACTATCTCATTCATCCTAAGCCATCAAGATTCATTCTTATTATCTTAAAGACTCAATGCAATATTTATCAACAAGTTCTATGTTAGCAATAAACACAATAGATCATACAACTCCTACTCAATTTCATCCGAGGTTCATTTATTATAACACATTATCATACATCTAAACATTCACACAAGTAAACACTTTTAGCATGCGTTGTCATCTCATTTCGAGGGGAACAAACTAACCGATTGTTATGTGACACAAAGGCGTGTAAGAAGGTGATGAAATGAAGCCTCCGAGTGATGATCACAAGCTTGAACCGAGATCCTTGCTGTCGTCGGTTTGGTCCGAGAGGGAAGGAGAGGAGAGGAGAGGGTGTGTTGTTAGGGTCTTAGTGAGATAGGGTGAGATAGAGTGTAAAAGAGAGTGTGTGTGAGGGTTTTAGGCTTAAATAGGAGGTGATGCACCCCAAGTGGGTTTCCGAGTGGGCTGAGGAAGGTTGCGGCCCATCCGGCCCATTTGTCACTGTTCACTCGAGAGTCGGGTCCTTAAGTCGATGGGCTAGGTAGGTTGGTAGTCCATAGTGTACCAGAGAGGGGTTTCGGTTTGGTTTGCTAAAACATATTCGCCCATACATTATACGTACACACACACACATATATATATACACACATACCACACATAGCACATTAAGGTAAAACGCAACTTTTCATTTAATAACACATATATACGCACAACGTAATTACAAGGTGCTTGCTCGGAAAACCTAGAGTGTCACATTATCCCCAAGTTTTAAGAACTTTCGTCCCGCAAGTTAAGGCAGCCACTGACAAGCTAGTGCAAATGCGAACATTTCAACGGGGTGTCACATCATCCCCCCGTTAGTTTGGAATTTCGTCCCGAAATTCAGTTGTAGCTTCAGTGCTGGGGGTTTCATTTGGGAACAGCTGGGGATACTTGCGCTTCATCTGGTCTTCCCGCTCCCAGGTAAACTCTGGGCCACGGCGTGAGTTCCAACGAACTCGCACGAGGGGTATCTGGCTACGTTTGAGGGTTTTGATCTCACGATCCGTGATCTCAACCGGTTCCTCAGTAAAGTGTAGCTGTTCGTCAATAGTAAGCTCCTTGTAAGGAATGACGAGTGTTTCATCTGACAAACACTTCTTCAGATTAGACACATGGAAGACGTTGTGCACAACACTCAGTTCTTCAGGCAGATTCAATCTGTAAGCGGCCGTACCGATCTTTTCGGTAACTTCAAAGGGTCCGACATATCTTGGATTAAGCTTGCCCCGTTTTCCAAAACGAACCACACCCTTCCATGGTGAGACCTTAAGTAGAGCCCGTTCACCAACCTGGAACTCTTGCGGTTTCCTATCTTTGTCAGCGTAGTGCTTTTGACGGTCACGAGCTGCCGCCATGCATTGCCTAATCTGGGAAATCTTTTCTGTGGTGTCGACTACATGTTCCGGGCCTGTGATCTGGCTGTCACCAACCTCCGCCCAGCAGAGAGGCGATCGACATTTACGACCGTACAATGCCTCAAAGGGTGCTGCCTGAATGCTGGTGTGGTAGCTGTTGTTGTAGGAGAATTCCACCAACGGTAGGTGCTTCTCCCAATTCTTGCCAAAATCGATCACGCATGCCCTAAGCATGTCTTCGAGGGTTTGGATGGTGCGTTCAGACTGCCCATCCGTTTGCGGATGATAAGCGGTGCTCATGTCTAAGCGTGAGCCAAAAGATTTGTGCATGGCTTGCCACAACTCAGAAGTAAAACGCGCATCTCGAGCAGAAATAATAGAGGTAGGCACTCCGTGCTTCGAAACAACTTCTTTTAAGTATACCTCTGCCAGGGTAGAGAACTTGTCTGTTTCTTTGATAGCCAAAAAGTGTGCAGACTTAGTTAAGCGATCCACTATTACCCAAATAGTGTCATTTCCGCGTTGAGACCTAGGCAGGCTAGTAACAAAATCCATGGAAATCTGCTCCCATTTCCATTGCGGGATCTCTGGCTGTTGGAGTAGGCCTGATGGTTTCTGATACTCAGCCTTGACTCTTGCACAAGTTAAACATTTTCTGACATAGGTTGCTATGTGGGCTTTCATGCCAGGCCACCAATAGGTAGCCCTCAAGTCGTGGTACATCTTATCTGAACCCGGATGTACTGAGTAACGGGACTTGTGGGCTTCATCCATCACAAGGTCACGTAAACTTCCATAAAGCGGAACCCATATGCGTCCGGCTACGTAGTAAGCACCGTCTTCTTTTTGTTCCAATCGTTGTCTCGATCCTCGCAGGGACTCAGCCCTGATGTTCTCGGCTTTCAATGCTTCAACCTGAGCATTCCGAATTTGATTAGGGAGGTTCGAGTGGATAGTGAGCTGTAAGGCACGAACACGCTTGGGTTTGGTCTCCTTTCTGCTGAGGGCATCGGCTACCACATTAGCCTTGCCTGGGTGATATTTGATTGCACACTCGTAGTCATTTAGGAGTTCGACCCATCGGCGTTGCCGCATATTCAACTCCTTTTGTCCCATTATGTGCTGGAGACTCTTGTGATCAGTGTAAATCGTGCACTTGGTGCCGTACAAGTAGTGTCTCCAAAGCTTGAGCGCGAAGACCACAGCTCCAAATTCTAAGTCATGCGTCGTATAGTTCCGTTCGTGGACCTTGAGTTGTCGCGAGGCGTAAGCAATAACTTTCTCGCGTTGCATCAATACGCAGCCAAGTCCTTGAATAGAAGCGTCGCAGTAAACGACGAAGTCGTCGGTACCTTCGGGTAAGGAGAGGATAGGAGCACTACAAAGGTTCTTCTTTAGTTCCTGGAAGGCAGATTCCTGAGCATCACTCCATTTGTAAGCAACACCCTTCTGAGTGAGTGTCGTAAGTGGTTGAGCGATCTTAGAGAATCCCTTGATAAATCTTCGATAGTATCCCGCCAATCCCAAGAATTGGCGAACTTCGGTCGGAGTCTTAGGCACAGGCCAATTCTTAATGGACTCAATCTTAGCAGGGTCAACATGAATCCCTTCCTGATTGACGATGTGTCCAAGGAAATGGACTTCTCTAAGCCAGAAATCACATTTCGAGAATTTGGCGTACAGTTGCTCATTGCGAAGGAGTTCGAGAATAAGACGTAGGTGTTGTTCATGCTCCTCTTGGCTCTTCGAGTAGATTAGGATGTCGTCGATAAACACAATTACGAACTTATCGAGGTAGGGTTTGCATACTCGGTTCATGAGATCCATGAAGATTGCAGGTGCGTTGGTCATCCCGAAAGGCATAACAAGGAATTCGTAGTGACCATAGCGGGTTCTGAAAGCAGTCTTAGAGATGTCCTCATCGCGGACTCTCAGCTGGTGATAACCCGATCGCAGATCGATCTTGGAATAATAGCTCGACCCTTGCAGCTGGTCGAACAGGTCGTCGATACGGGGAAGTGGATAACGATTCTTGATGGTAACCTTGTTAAGTTCGCGGTAGTCAATGCACATTCGGAATGAGCCATCTTTCTTTTTGACGAAGAGCACTGGGGCTCCCCAGGGTGATGAACTAGGACGGATAAAACCTTTGTCCAGAAGTTCTTGTAGTTGAGTAGAAAGCTCCTTGAGCTCCGCGGGGGCTAATCGATAAGGTGCACGAGCTATAGGCGCTGCTCCGGGAGCTAGCTCGATTTGAAATTCGACCTGACGGTGAGGAGGGAGTCCAGGTAGTTCCTCCGGGAATACCTCAGGATAGTCGCGTACAACTGGAAAATCTTCAATCCTGTTTTCCATTTTCTGTGTGTCGGTAATGAGTGCTAAGATAGCGGTGTGCCCTTTTCGTAGATACTTCTGGGCCTTTAAGAATGAAATGATGCCTGTGACTTCTCCGCTCTTGTCGCCTTGAACTATAAGAGGTTTGCCAGGGGGACGGGGAATACGAATAGCTTTCTCCTGGCAGAGGATTTCAGCTCGATGTTTGGATAACCAATCCATACCAATAATGACGTCGAAGCTTCCAAGAATGATGGGGAAGAGATCGATACAGAAGGTCTGACCAGACAAATCTAATTTGCAGTCACGAATTATGTGTGAGGCCTCGAGGTTTCTACCGTTAGCTATTTCAACGGTGTGCTTAGAGCTTAGCGGCGTAAGAGTGAGCTTAAGTTTCTTTCTAATACGTAGGGATACATAACTAGCATCTGCTCCGGAATCAAATAGTACGGAAACATAACGATCATTAAGTAGGAACTTACCCGCCACAACGTTGGGGTCATTCCTTGCTTCCCCAGCTCCAATCACAAAAGCTTTTCCTCTAGCACCATTTCCAGCATTGTTGTTATTGTTCCCAGCACCCTGATTGTTGTTGTTTTGATTCAGTTCAGGGCAATCCTTTCGCATGTGCCCCGTTGCTCCACACTTGAAGCATCCACGGTTGTTTCCTTGTTGCTGCTGTTGCTGTGGTTGTTGCTGATTCTGCCTAGCTGGGAACTGGCTTCGGCAGTCTTTGGCTTCGTGCCCCATCTTGTTGCATCGCTGACACTGACCTTTTCCACATGGCCCACTGTGATGTCGGTTACATTTGTTACACTTAGGGTGGTTTCCTCGATAGCCACCCTGTTGCTGAGGGCCCTTGTTGCTTTCAGTCTTCCTTTGTTGAACTGGGGCCTGAGTGGGGTTAGCATCCTTTCCCTGATTTCCATCCCACTTTCGCTTGTTATCGCCAGAAGTTCCAGCAGTAGCACCGATCCTCTTGGGCAGCTTGCCCTCTTCCACAGCCTGATTGGTGAGTTTGTGAGCAAGACGAACCACGGGCTGTATGGTATTGAGGTTGGCTGAGGTCACATGACTTCTGATTTCAGGGACCAAGCCTTTGATGTATAATTCAATCCTTCGGTACATAGGTCGGGACATGTTTGGGCAAAGTGCGGCATAGTCGTTGGACTGCTTGGTGTAGGTCTCAATCTCTGATCCAACCATCTTGAGCGCATAGTACTCGTTCTCGAGCTTGTGGATGTCATCCCTGTGACAGTATTCCTCTTTGATCATGTCCTTGAAATCTTCCCACGCAGTAGCATTAGCAGTTTCCAGACCAAGCATCTGAATCTGTGCTTTCCACCATGAAAGCGCGTTCCCCTCAAGCGTACCAGTCGCGAACTTTACCCAGTTAGCAGGGGGACACTCACAGACAACAAAGACAGCTTCGGCCTTTTCAATCCAGTGCAGAAGGCCTATGGCACCCTCAGTGCCGTTGAAAGGGAGGGGCTTGCCATCCATGAAGGTTTTGAAAGTACAAACATGTGGCTGCGCGGGCGCAGGCTGACCTGTTGTGAGAAGCGAAGCGAATAGGTTTAGAGGTGAAAAGACGATGTGGGGGTAGGATCTAAACATCCTATAGCAACGAGTTTACCTCCAGGGTGAGCTGCGAAAGCTGCAGCCACCGTGTTGAGCAAGTTAGCGAATTGAGCCTGAGTCATGTTAACGCTTCCTCTTCCGCGTCCACTCATTGTCTTCATAGCCAGAAAACACAGTATGAGTGTGATGTCGTAACGTAGCGAGAATAAGACAGAAGAGAGATGTGTATCCATCTAATTAGGCACACTAGTATGTATAGTAGAGCAGTCAATATAAGATAAATAAGCATGAAAGCACAAGTCCGAGCTATGAGGTCTAATATGCCGAGTCTTGCCCTTGGAGTGTAGTGTCGTCACGAGTCACGGGTTATAGTCTGGTTTTTCTCAAAAAGACTTTCCTTTTTAAAACCAAGTTCACTATAACCAATGGCTCTGATACCAATCTGTCACACCCCCAAAATCCACATGCGGAGTACTACCGCTTGGAGGCGTGACTGACCAGGATCCAGCCACCAATTATACTGAGCATTGGATAATAGTAAGAATGATCACCAACCATAATGGTTAGTAAACACCATAGTTTAAAGTTCAAATGTTTAGGTTCAAATAACAGTTAAGTAAGTAGCGGAAGCATAGGTAAAATAGTTTAAACAAAGTTCATAGTTCAAATTAATTAGAACCCAACATGCGGGTTTAGGCGACCACTACACTTCCCAAGCTGCAAGCTCCTGAGTCACTGGGTACCTGCAAAGCATGCAGTAGGGTATCAACAAAGATTGTTGGCGAGTTCACGAGTTGTCCAGTTTTAATTTCCAAAAACTTGTTTCACCAGTTAATTTATCCGTTTATACATGCGATGGGGAGCTACCCCACAAGTAAGCGACTAAACTGTTTTTACAATACCGAATACTATTCATCCGTACGTTTCCGTAGAGTGCCCCGTTTGTCAATGTTCTATCATCATTGACGGTTGCCAGAGTACATTAGTTCACGCCCGATCCCATACGCGGGCACGGTGTGAGGTTGGTGAGACCTAAATAGCGCTATCAACTAATAACCCGTTCGCCTGACCCCGGCGACTAATCGGTATTAAGAAGTGAGGACTTGAGTGATAGAGTTTTGTTTAGTGTTGCTTGTTGCATCCAGTATAAACAGTAATTAACTAAAAGTCCCGTTTAAGGGGAGAGAAGTAGGTTTGTATCCCTTACAAGGGGATAGCGTTGCTTAAGTTTCCGTTTCCCAACCACCGGGAACGCATGCTTTATTAGTTGTGAACTCACCTTGGGTTGCTCGGTAGGTTGTTTACTTGGTCAATCACGTTGGTCACCACGTCCTAGCATGGTTACCAATATAGGTCAAGTTGGGGTACAAGTATTCACGTATAATCTACACATAACTAGCACATATCATACATAACACATGATCATCCAGCAAGTTATCGGGCCTATTATGATACGAAGCAGTTAAACAGTGAACATCAACAACTATCATACAAATTATAAGTGTTATTGGGCCTATCAGATCACATTAACAGTTAACAGCATCACAGAAACCAAATAGAACGGTATGCACAGCCCACACGTCCTTGGCCCAATATCGGAGACAAGCAGCCCAGTCGAGACCAGGAGGTCTCGACTCGAGAACACACAGTTTCGAGTCGCAACCGGTGTTTCGACTTGTCATGTCTTGGTTGCGAGTCGCAACCGCCGTAGTCTCGAGTTGTCATGTTTTGGTTGCGAGTCGTAACCGGAGGTTTCGACTTGTCATGGTCTGGTTTCGAGTCGCAACCGGGCGGTCTCGAGTCGCAACCGGGCGGTCTCGAGTTGTCATGGTCTGGTTTCGAGTCGCAACCGGAGGTTTCGACTTGTCATGTTTTGGTTGCGAGTCGTAACCGGGGGTTTCGAGTCGCAACCTCGGATACGTGCACCTGAAGTTCTTCTAGAACATCTGATGTACTAACCAATAATCTTGCAATTTCATGTAATAGTGTACTAGCCAATAGAATTTCATAAACATGTTTTATTGTCTAATTCTATTTCAACATGGATCAAACACAGCATTTTCAAATATTTTCATGATCTTCAAACTGTTCTTCATATATTCAAGTTATCCATTATGCACATTCATTCAAAACAGACCCAAATTACCTCATCCTAAATCTAGCACACTTGTAACTTTGAAAACATACCAGCAGGCTCACAATATTCTTGTGTCACATATCATGAATATCACCAAATCCTACACTATCTCATTCATCCTAAGCCATCAAGATTCATTCTTATTATCTTAAAGACTCAATGCAATATTTATCAACAAGTTCTATGTTAGCAATAAACACAATAGATCATACAACTCCTACTCAATTTCATCCGAGGTTCATTTATTATAACACATTATCATACATCTAAACATTCACACAAGTAAACACTTTTAGCATGCGTTGTCATCTCATTTCGAGGGGAACAAACTAACCGATTGTTATGTGACACAAAGGCGTGTAAGAAGGTGATGAAATGAAGCCTCCGAGTGATGATCACAAGCTTGAACCGAGATCCTTGCTGTCGTCGGTTTGGTCCGAGAGGGAAGGAGAGGAGAGGAGAGGGTGTGTTGTTAGGGTCTTAGTGAGATAGGGTGAGATAGAGTGTAAAAGAGAGTGTGTGTGAGGGTTTTAGGCTTAAATAGGAGGTGATGCACCCCAAGTGGGTTTCCGAGTGGGCTGAGGAAGGTTGCGGCCCATCCGGCCCATTTGTCACTGTTCACTCGAGAGTCGGGTCCTTAAGTCGATGGGCTAGGTAGGTTGGTAGTCCATAGTGTACCAGAGAGGGGTTTCGGTTTGGTTTGCTAAAACATATTCGCCCATACATTATACGTACACACACACACACATATATATATACACACATACCACACATAGCACATTAAGGTAAAACGCAACTTTTCATTTAATAACACATATATACGCACAACGTAATTACAAGGTGCTTGCTCGGAAAACCTAGAGTGTCACATTATCCCCAAGTTTTAAGAACTTTCGTCCCGAAAGTTAAGGCAGCCACTGACAAGCTAGTGCAAATGCGAACATTTCAACGGGGTGTCACAGAAAAGACGGAGGCAGTCTTAAGGATAAGTAAGTGTGCTGAAGAAGATAAGATATTGTTTGCTTCTAATCTGTTTAAGAATGCAGCATTAGAATGGTGGAACACTATCCTCCAGACAAGAGGAAGTGATCAAACCTATAATATGGAATGGGAAGAATTTAAAAACAAGGTAGAAAGGAAATTCTGCCCACCCAATGAAAAAGAACAGATAGCAAACAAATTCCTAAACCTTAGGATGACTGGTGTAGATAGCAAAGGGTATACAAAGCTATTTTTCGAATATGCTAGGATAGTGCCAACTCTTGCTTCACCAGAACCAGTGTTAATTTCCCGTTATATTTGGGGATTAATTGGAGAGATAAGACATGTAGTCAAGGCAGCTAGACCACAAACCATAGAAGAAGCTGTAGAATTAGCCAATACCTTGACTGATGAATTAGTTCGTACCCGAGAAGAGGATCAAAAGAGGAACCTAACCCAGAAATTAACTCAAGAATTTCGTTCTGGAAATTCTAATCGTGGGAGAAATGTAGGATCTACCTCTGCACCCTATTGTAAGTATTGCAAAAGAAAGCATTCAGGAAGATGCTCTATATATTGTAACTTTTGCAAAATGTCGGGACACAAGGAAGAAAACTGCAGGAAGAAAGCTAACAGCAGGGTATGTTACAATTGCGGAGAACAAGGTCATATCAAACTGAACTGCCCAAAATTAGCTCCAGCTACAGATAACAAGAATACCAAAAATGCTAGAGCATTTGTTCTAACTGCAGATGAAGCTAGAATGATTCCAGATGTCATAGCTGGTACGTTTTTAGTTAATGATGTCTTTGCTAAAGTATTATTTGACTCTGGTGCAAACCAAAGTTTTATTAATACATCGTTTTGCAAATTTCTAAATCAGTCATTAACTAAACTACCACAAGAATGTGTAGTAGAGACAGCTAATGGAGAAATCATTAGAATTTCTGAAATCTTGCAGGGAGCAAGCATAGAAATTTTAAATCAGAAATTTATTGCAAATCTTTATCCCATGAATCTGGTAGGATTTGATGTTGTTCTAGGAATGGATTGGTTAATAGCCAATAAAGCTAGTATTTTATGTGATCAAAAGTTAATCCAAGTAAAATCACCAAAAGGTAAAAAGATCACAATTAAAGGAGATAAGCCCTTTAGATCTACTAAATTCATTTCTGCAATGAAAACTGCAAGTTGTATGAGAAAAGGTTCTATAGTGTATTTGATTTCTATAATCACTAACACTAAAGGGAAAGAACTAAAAGATATTCCAGTAGTATCTCAGTTTTCAGATGTCTTTCCAGAAGAATTACCAGGACTACTTCCAGATAGAGAAGTTGAATTCAGAATTCACTTATTACCAGGAACATCACCAATTGCCAAAACACCTTACCGTTTGGCACCTGCAGAAATGCAAGAATTGAAGAAACAATTAGATGAATTATTAGAAAAAGGATTTATACAGCCAAGTTCATCACCATGGGGAGCGCCGATATTGTTTGTCAAAAAGAAGGACGGATCAATGCGTATGTGCATTGATTACCGTGAATTAAACAAGGTCACGATTAAGAATCGGTACCCATTACCGAGAATCGATGATTTGTTTGATCAATTGCAAGGAGCTCGATTTTTCTCTAAGATCGATTTAAGGTCAGGATATCATCAATTAAAGGTACAGGAAGAGGACATTCCTAAAACCGCTTTTAGAACGAGGTATGGCCATTATGAATTTACTGTCATGCCATTTGGTTTAACCAATGCCCCAGCTGCATTTATGGACATGATGAACCGAATATGTAAGCCATATTTGGATAAATTCATAATTGTGTTTATAGATGATATTCTAATTTATTCTAAGAATAAAGAGGATCATGCAAAACATTTGCACATACTTTTAAGTTTGTTAAGAAAAGAAAAGCTTTATGCTAAGTTTTCAAAATGTGAATTTTGGTTAGAACAGGTACAATTTCTTGGACACCTAGTTAATCATGAAGGAATTCATGTAGACCCAACCAAAATCGAGGCAATTACGAAATGGAAAACCCCTGAGTCACCAACTGAGGTTAGAAGTTTCCTAGGATTGGCCGGTTATTATAGAAGATTTATTAAAGATTTTTCTAGAATAGCCATTCCCTTAACTAAGTTAACTTGTAAATCTGTTAAGTTTGAATGGGGAGTAAAACAAGAAGAAGCCTTTAGAATTCTTAAGCAAAGATTAACCCATACACCAATATTAGCATTACCAGAAGGAACTGAAGACTTTGTAGTCTATTGTGATGCTTCTAAATTAGGTTATGGATGTGTATTGATGCAACGCCAAAAGGTTATAGCATATGCATCTAGACAACTTAAGAATCATGAAGATAATTATTCAACCCATGATTTAGAATTAGGAGCTATAATTTTTGCTCTTAAGATTTGGAGACATTACCTTTATGGTAGTAAGTTTACCATATTCACTGATCATAAAAGTTTAAGGTATGTTTTCGGGCAGAAAGAGTTGAATATGAGACAAAGACGTTGGATGGAATTTCTTAGTGACTATGATTGTGATATCCAGTATCATGAAGGAAAAGCAAATGTAGTGGCAGATGCTTTAAGCCGCAAGTATCATGAAAAGCCAAAAAGGGTACGTTCTCTTAAATTAAATCTGCAAGTAGATTTAAATGATCAGATAAGAGAAGCACAAGAATCAGTAATCAAGGATGATTCTGAAAAATTAAAAGGTATGTTAAAAGAATTAAAACAAGGAATAGATGGGATATGGAGATTCCATGAAAAGAGAATATGGATACCTAAATTAGGGAATCTACGTAATTGTATATTAGAAGAAGCCCATAAATCTAAGTATACAATGCATCCAGGAAGTGATAAAATGTACCAGGATTTAAGGAATAATTTCTGGTGGATAGGAATGAAAAAGGACATAGCAACCTATATTTCTAAATGTTTAACTTGTTCACAAGTTAAAGCTGAACATCAGAAACCCTCAGGTTTGTTACAGCAATTAGAAATGCCAGTTTGGAAATGGGAATTAATAACAATGGATTTTGTTACTAAATTACCCAAAACTAGGAAAGGAAATAATACAATCTGGGTGATTGTAGATAGACTAACTAAGTCAGCTCATTTTCTACCAATGAAGGAAACAATTAGCATGGAACAATTAGCTAAATTGTATGTAAATGAAATTGTTTCTTTACATGGCATTCCTTTATCAATTGTTTCTGATAGAGATAGTAGATTTACCTCTCGTTTTTGGTCAAGTTTCCAAAAGGCAATGGGAACCAAGTTAAAGCTAAGTACAGCTTATCATCCACAAACAGATGGACAAAGTGAAAGAACAATCCAGACAATGGAAGATATGCTTAGAGCTTGTGTAATTGATTTTGGAGGTAATTGGGATGAACACTTACCTTTAATAGAATTTTCTTATAATAATAGTTATCACACAAGTATCAATGCCGCACCATTTGAAGCACTTTATGGAAGAAAGTGTCGAACCCCAGTCTGTTGGGCAGAAATTGGGGAACAACAATTATCTGGACCTGAGATAGTGCAAGAAACAACTGACAAAATTATTCAAGTCAAGGAACGACTGAAAGCTGCACGTAATCGACAAAAGAGTTATGCTGATAACCGATGCAAGCCGTTAGAATTTCAAGTAGGAGATAAAGTGCTATTAAAAGTCTCTCCTTGGAAAGGAGTGGTAAGATTCATCAAACGAGGGAAGTTAAGTCCCAGGTATGTTGGACCTTTTAAGATTATTAGAAGAATAGGACCTGTAGCCTATCAGCTACAATTGCCAGAGGAAATGGCAGGAATACATGATGTGTTTCATGTATCTAATCTTAAAAAGTGTTTAGCTGATGAATCACTGATAGTGCCTCTTAAGGACATAAAAATAAATGAACAACTCAAGTTTGTAGAAAGACCTCTACAAATTGAAGACAGGAAAATCAAGAATCTCAAACATAAGAGACTAGTTCTAGTCAAAGTGAAGTGGGAATCCAAAAGAGGACCTGAGTACACATGGGAACTCGAGTCAGAAATGAAGAAGAAATATCCGCACTTGTTTCAGTAGAACTCGAGGACGAGCTCTAAACAAGGTGGGGAGAATGTAACAACCCTCGGTAAAACCAATACCCTTATAAATTATTCCGACACCCTGTTATATGTTAAAATACCCTTATATATCTTATATTACATCCCGTATGTGAAAACCGAGCCCTAGTTATGTTATAATTATATAAAATAAATAAAATTCTGAAAGTATAAGCTGAGGCGGGCCGCGAACGACCTCACCTCAGACTAACGCGGGCCGAATTAGGACCAGGTGTTGACTTCGCTGACTTTTCTAGTCAAAGCGGGCCGCTTTAGATTTACGTTAAGTGAATGCGGGCCGCGAGTGACTTGGTTACGCGAATGCACCAGAGGTCGACACGTGTCGTAATCGTGTCAAGTCTAGTAAACGACTTAGCTAAGCTACCGCGTTGACTTATGTTGACGCGGCCCGCTTTAGGTTTAGCGTTTTCGAACGCGGGCCGCGTGAGGATCAGATTTCACAACTATAAATAGCCAGCATCAGATTTCATTTTCCGTCGCTCACATTCTTTTCTCAATCTCGAATTCTGAATAGTTGAAGTAATATTTTGGGTATTATACCCCTAATTAGCGAGGTTCTGCTTCATTGTAAGTATTATAACCCCGGTTTCATAATAGTTACGCTGCCCGATTGATTTAGGGTTCCGTAACAACTGTCGTGGTTCTGCCCGACGTAGTTGTTGGAATGCCGTCTCGGGGAGGGTATTATTAATAATTTCAAAGGGTTATGGTACTAATCAATGTACATTTGTATAAATTTTAGATTATAGCCAGGAAACCCTTACGAAAAGCCTAAGACAGCAATGTGAGTTTATCCTCTTTTTGTTAATGTTTTTGGTACTGTTTTACCAAACCTTAAATGTTTTACTATGAAATTAAGCGGTGATTGAGTCTTTGTAGTTCTTCAATTACTGCCGGTATTATGGGGTTTTGTATACAAAATTTACTACGAGTAGTAGTAAGTCTGAATGACAGTGCATTACCATTGGACGACGAGTTAGCCAATGGGTAATTTGACCATAGCCATAGATCCGGTCGAGTGGCAAATACTGAATGAGTAATTGTGTAGAAATAAACAATGTGATCGCTCTCAATACTGTTTTAATTAATAAAATGTTTCTTGATTAAACTGGGATTCACTCACCAGTATTTCCGACTGACAAATGTTTTTAAAACACGTTACAGGTAACACAATGTGAACAGCCAATTAGTAAAAAGCCAGCTGGAGAGCACTGAAGGCTTGGGAAAAATGTGGCTATAAAAGTTACCTAATACACGATGTTTTAAATTAAATAAAATAGGGTTTATCCCTATAATGTATTGTAATAAAGAAACTTGGGTTTTGCTCATGTTATTATTAATATAAAAGAAGGTGGTTTTACTCTGATAAACATTTCCTAACTACGGTCCTGATGTAAATTCCGCTGCGAGACTAATTAAAACTGATACCACCAAACTCTGTGATCACGTCCGCCCGTTCCCGGGGATCAGGGATCGGGGGTTGTGACAGATATATAGACTTGTATGCAAAGTTTGACATCAGTTTGAATTGTAGAATAAGAGTTATGCTCATTAGCGTAATTACGGTGCTTTATGTTAATAAAATGGCGTAATTAGCGTATAGCCTAGTTAAACATACTTTTTGGTATCAAATCTTTTACCCACTATTGTAATATATTATTTTGGGATTTTTAAAGATTTTAAATAAATTTTAGGCTGAGCATAACTCATAGTCGTAGGCTTAATTCGGTAATTGTCGGTTTTGCCCTTACGGGCCATAAAATGAGTTTTACATATCTAAACGACCCCAAACCTTTTGCCACTGATTTGTTATGATAAATAAATTATTTTAAGCCTTCTGGAAATATCAAAATATCAGATTTAAGTATCGAACCCGGTAATGGCCTTTAATCGCCTTATTTAGCGTTTTTTAGCGCATAGTATGTTTTAAAATCATATTGGACATACCCGGGTTGATACCTACTGATATAAGAGGCAAATTATAATATTTTAACAGTAAGCAAAGGTTGACAAACTCAGACTTCGGTTTTGAGCTTTTCGGCTTATGTGAAATTACCAAAATACCCCTACGGGGCCTAGTTTGGTTAAAAATGATAAGTTTCACATACGTGCTTTAACCTACTGATGTAACTTAGAAAATTGAGTATATTTGCTGATTACATCAGACCTGTAACTCAGGTTGTAACTTAAACGCTTTTATAAACTTTTAAATGACCAAACTACCCCTACGGGGCCTAGTTTGTGTTTAAATACGTTTCGGGCATAACGAAGGACACCTTACTGATGTCACAACATATTTGAGACATAATTAACTTAGGAAACCTGTATATAGCTCTCATGACTACCCGTCACGCTTATTACGCGTACGGTTCGGTTTATGTAACAAGTTTACATAAATTAGCCGAAACGGGTCAAACCTTAACGGTTGTATCTCAAAATCCAGAATGTGAATAATAAACCCATATTAAACAAGTCTTCAAACTTGTCGGGTCTGAATCACATTCTATCCGGTTTTCGCTTAATCGTGCGTACGAACCGTATCTTGAAACTAGCCGGTCTAAGCTTAAGCTTAATAAAAGACCCGTTAGCATTCTAATAGGTTATTATAAACCTTCGTTCCAGATTAGGAGAACCAGTAAAAGCTACGTGCATTTTGCTTGTTGTGATTAATACTTACTCAGGTAAATACTTTTAACTTATTTTCCCTATACGGGCTTGGGTTACTGTACATAGCGTACCGCTTGATCGGGCATCAAATCTCCACGCTTAGTGGGTAGTTGAATAATTTGATTGGCTCGTTTAAACAATCTTGTTTACTTTACAGCCTTTGGGGGGTTAATGACCATGTCCCGGATATCCTTGGCATCATCTTACGAGATGGCCGCGACCTGAGCACGGGGTGTAGGCGTACACCGTCCGTGTATAACTCAATGATGTGGTGTGTCTATTGATCTTTAACCCGGACTAGATTCGGGCTACTGAACGCATAAGTAACATGTAATTCGTGCACAAGATTATAATATTAAATAATTCTCCTAAGTTAAATAAAAATGTTTATGCCATGTGCATCCAAACCAATTTTCAATCATTTTCCAAAATGAGTCAGTTGAATGTATTTACCAGTGTAAACTGACGTATTTTCCCAAAAAGACTGAATGCAGGTACTAAACGAAATTGGCTGGCTTGTCTCCTAAGCATCAATAAAAAGTCTCGCAAGCTTAGGATGCCAGAAGTCTGTTGAACCATTAAATGTTATTTTGTTTCGATCCTACTGTGGATAAACACCGGATATTGTGACTTTGATTACAATAAATAAATTCGGTTGTATTATATTTTAAATTTGCTTCCGCTGTGCATTATTATATTGTGTTGTTTGACTATTACGTTGCCAACCACGTCACGATACTCCCCCACCGGGCCCACCGGTGACACGTGGAAATCGGGGTGTGACAGGTTGGTATCAGAGCCAACACTGAGTGAATTAAACACTAGCCTTTTGTGTTTAATCTCAGTTACACAATTGCACATATCTAAACCTTCGAGTCTAGACTTATAACATAGGACAAATTCCACCTTATTCGGGTTTTTTGTTTTGTCCTTTGAATTTTATATTTGTTATTGTTATCTTATGCTTTATTGACAGGAATATCAAAATGCCTCCAAGATTTTTCCGGACACGAGGATGAGGAAAGGGGCCAATCTCCGCCCCCAATGACCATGAAGCTGGACCGTCTAATGTACGAGCTCCAACTGCTACGGAGAGCGAACATCCACGTCGGAACAGGAGAAACCTGTTCGAGCCGGCGAGATGATCTGTTTCACACAGCTCTACACCTCCGGTCCACAATTCATATGGACCACATTCGGAAGACGAGCCCAACAACCCTCTGCCTTCATACATACCGCTGCAGAGATCTTTGTCCCATCATTCCTATGGAGACCCTACACCTGTTTTTCGGGGACAGTTTAACCCGGTAGGATTCATACCAGAACCCGTGGGTTTCAACCCACTAGGGCCAGACGATCACTTTTCTGGCGATCACGCTGATGACATGGACGAGGATACGGACCCCGTCATACCTGCTAGTGGCACTCCAAACCATCCGATTGAGATCTCCGATGGATCGTCTTTTCACGGATCACCCTATGGTGGTCCAGACAGTTTCCAAGCCCTGTTTAATCAACACGAGTGGTACTATACGCCTTCTCACCACTCGTCGTCTCATGGGCAACAACATCAGCAGCAGCAACAGCAGCAGGAGCCACCGCCGCAGCCGCATCATCAAGATTCATCTGAGGATCACCGATTTGTGGCAGTTACGCCACCACCTCCACCGCCACCAGTTCAGCCGGCACCTCCTCAACCGCCAAGGCGTAGGAGAACCGGTGCCCGCATGTCGGTGCGACCAGGGGACTTTCATTTTAGCTCCCCACGTCAGTCGAGTGCTAGTCACTACCCGCCCCACCAGGAGGACCCGCAAATGGGTGGACCCTCCAACCCTGCTGTACTACAACCACCGCCGATGGGATTTGATAACCCAATCCCGGCGTATACGAGTGGCATGGGATACAACCCGTTTGAACCCCCAACGCATCACAACTATGGTTACGGGGAGGCTGATCCGTACATGGTAACAACGAACTATAACACCCAAGGATCCTATGGGGATCCATGGGGGGTGAGTTACCCGACTCAGGGATACGCGATACCTCCTAGACCCATTATCAGGACGCAATCGCAGCCACCACGGTTTTCTCCCCCAGAAAGGGAGGAAATCTTACAGAGGTTGGAGCAAGTTGAACGGGAAGCTCACGAGGAACGTAGGGAAAGACAGACGTTCTTCCAAGGATTAGCTAGCTTGATCAAGGGGAAGAACAAGAAGGATCGTTGAATCCTTCCACAGTTATTTCCTCCTGTATTTACTGTTGAACCCCTGCGTGGGTGTATTTGGTATGTTGCTTTAAGCCCCTGCGTGGGCATGCTTGTTTGTTTTAACCCCTACGTGGGTGTATTGTTAGTGTGAGTCCCTGCGTGGACTATTATATTATGTAGTCCCTACGTATGTGTGATATTTAGCCCCTGCGTGGGCATGTGTGTTATTAAGCCCCTGCGAGGGTAAGCACTTGTTTAACCCCTGCGTGGGTATTCTGTTAATTGAAAAGACCCATTTAGGGCAACATGTAAAACTTTGAATAAGCAAATGGAATGTTGTTTTTATGAATTTCATGTTCGCCATTTTGTACATAAATAATTTATAAATGAAATAAATAAACTAAAAATCATTCCTTTTAAATTAATCTGCCTATGTAATTATCTAATTAAGAATCTTAAGGTGTGAAACCTAGCCTCGTGTCAAATATAAGACCGGGCCGAGATGGTAAGACCTAGTTAAAAGATTCAAATTCCTGTTAACATCCTAAAACATGTTAACACTCCTGGCAGAAGTGATTCGTTAAAATCACATGTCATTCTTATATGTATAAGGATTCTTTAGAAGATTCCAAACCCAGTGACATGATCTCTGAATCATGGGTTAAGATCATCAATTAAGATGATCATATTTTACCATACGTGGTAATATGATGCCTACGGGCCCAGCTCACTCCCATATGAGCCAAAAGACAGTGGTAGCTATGACTCCCTGTCTGATAAAGGTAATAAACTAGGTTCAAACCTTAAAAGTTTTGATTCTCAGAAATCATAGATTATAATTTAAATAGTCCATGTGACCAAGCCTTATGTGCTAATATATATATTGTTATTGTTATGTTTAGGATAAATTTTAATTGAAATCCTAAATAAATATGATTAATAAGTTAACCAAATATGGTCTCTGTTTACCATGGTTAGCGAGTTACCCTAAGGGGTAATTCCATAATAAACTCCCAAATAAAATATTGTTCTTGTTTTCTGCAACAGTTCAATTCAAATGGCTAACTCAAGTGAAATCAATAGCCATCCAGTGGAGCCAAACGTGAACGCCCAGATTACGTTAACGGGTGCCGAATTAAAAGCGATCATAGACGGCGCTGTTACTCAGGCTTTGGAAAGGCAGTATGAAGATTACAGTAGTACTCGAAGTAGGACCCACTCTGCCACACATTCAAAGCCCAGGACACATTCTGAGGCTCATAGCAAGCCTCCTCCCAAAAAGAATGGACCCAAGAAAGATGGTGATGACCGTCAGTCCACCAACCATCAAAGTTTCCCATCTCAGCATATAGTACTGCATCAAGAGCCCAGTAACAAGGGTTGCTCCTATAAGTACTTCGTGTCTTGTAAGCCCAGGGATTTTACTGGGGAAAAAGGAGCCGTCGATTGTATGACTTGGCTGGACGAGATGGACACGGTGGTAGATATCAGCGGGTGCGCTGAAAGGGATGTAGTTAAGTTTGTGTCACAGTCCTTCAAGGGTGAAGCGTTGGCATGGTGGAGATCTCTAATGGAGGCCTCCGGAAAGATCCCATTGTATAGTATGTCGTGGGATCAATTCATTGCCCTAATCAAGGAAAATTTCTGCCCTCAACATGAGGTGGAGAAGATAGAATCTGACTTTCTATCGTTGGTGATGAAGAACCTCGACTGTCAAGCTTACCTAACAAGCTTCAATACGCTGTCCCGGTTGGTTCCCTACCTGGTAACCCCGGAGCCAAAAAGAATCGTTCGCTTTATTGGTGGTTTAGAACCCGAGATCAAGGCCAGTGTAAAAGCTTCTAGGCCAGTTACCTTCAGGTCTGTAACCGACCTTTCCTTATCCCTCACTCTGGATGCGGTCAGACAGAGATCGCTGAGGAATAAGGAGGCCGAGAAGAGGAAGCGTGAAGATGATGGTTCGCGAAGGTCGAATAAGAAACACCGTGGGAACGGTGATAACAAGAAGGGATCTGAGTCGAGGAAGGATGGGCATAAGTCTGATGAGAAGCCCAAGTGTAAAATTTGCAAGAAGCAGCACTATGGAAAGTGCAGACTGGAGTCGAGCTCTCAGACTCAGTCAAAATCCTTTGCTTGTGGAATTTGCAAGTCCACGGATCACAAGACCCTGGATTGCAAAAAGATAAAAGACGCAACGTGCTACCGTTGCAACGAAAAGGGGCACATCAAGACCAACTGCCCGAAATACAATAAGAAGCCTGAGGAGGCAAAGAAGACTAATGCCAGAGTCTTCAGAATGGACGCGAAAGAAGCTGTGCAGGACGATAATGTCATAACAGGTACTTTCCTTGTAAATGATGTCTTTGCAAGAGTACTTTTTGATTCATGCGCAGATAAGTCTTTCGTAGATCATAAGTTTTGTAAATTGTTGAATTTACCTGTCAAAACCTTAAACGCAAACTATGAGGTAGAGTTAGCAGATGGTACCATAGAAACCGTCTCTACTGTGTTAGATGGATGTGTTATGTCCATTAAGAACCATTCTTTTCCTCTGTCTCTACTTCCCTTTAAGTTGGCTGGTTTTGACATCGTTCTGGGTATGGACTGGTTATCTCATAACCAGGCCCAAATTGTCTGTAACCAGAAACAGGTGGTAATAAAGACTCCGTCTGGTGAATCACTTACCATTCGGGGAGATACCTAGTATGGGCTGCCTGAGCAGGTAACTATGCTCAAGGCTTCCAAGTGTTTGAAGAAGGGTTGTGTCATTTACATGGCGCAAGTGATTATTGATGAGCCTAAACCGAAGATAGAAGACATCCCTGTCATTTCTGAATTCCCAGAAGTGTTTCCTGAAGATCTACCTGAGTTACCACCAGATAGGCAAGTCGAATTCAGGATCGATATCATCCCCGGAGCAGCACCAGTTGCCAGGGCACCATACAGATTGGCACCCACAGAAATGAAGGAGTTGCGGACGCAGCTAGATGAATTGCTGGCTAAAGGTTTCATTAGACCTAGTTCATCTCCTTGGGGAGCGCCAATCTTGTTTGTCAAGAAGAAGGATGGGTCGATGCGCCTGTGCATCGACTATCGCGAGCTAAATAAAGTCACGATCAAGAATAGGTATCCTCTGCCCAGAATCGACGATTTGTTCGATCAGCTTCAAGGGGCAAGTTACTTCTCGAAGATTGATTTGAGGTTAGGCTACCATCAATTGAAGGTCAAAGATGAAGACGTTCATAAGACTGCATTTAGGACTCGTTACGGTCACTACGAGTTCCTAGTGATGCCTTTTGGGCTCACTAATGCACCAGCCGCGTTCATGGATCTCATGAATCGCGTCTGCAAGCCTTACCTGGATAAATTCGTTATCGTCTTCATCGCTGACATCCTTATTTATTCAAAGAACCAAGCCGACCACGAGAAACACCTTCGATGTATTCTCAAACTCCTGCACCAGGAGAAGCTCTATGCCAAATTCTCCAAGTGTGAATTTTGGCTTCGAGAGGTCCAATTTCTTGGACATGTGGTCAGTGAGCATGGTATCCAGGTGGATCCCGCTAAAGTTGAAGCTGTTATGAATTGGCAAGAGCCAAAGATGCCTACGGAGATACGTAGCTTCCTGGGATTGGCAGGATATTACAGGCGCTTCATTGAAAATTTTTCAAGGATTGCTGCACCCCTAACTTCCCTGACCAAGAAGAAAGTAAAGTTCGTTTGGGGCCCTAAGCAGCAAGAGTCCTTCGATGTTTTGAAACAGAAGTTGAGCAACGCTCCTGTGCTTACATTACCTGAAGGCGCTGAAGAATTTGTAGTTTATTGTGACGCTTCGCACACTGGCATGGGGTGTGTGCTTATGCAAAAAGGCAAGGTTATTGCCTATGCATCACGACAGTTAAAGGTGCACGAAAAGAATTACACCACCCATGACTTGGAATTGGGTGCCGTTGTGTTCGCACTAAAACTGTGGAGGCATTATCTGTATGGAATCAAGTTTGTGATCTATTCTGATCACAAGAGCCTCCAACATCTGTTTAATCAGAAATAATTAAACATGAGGCAACGCCGTTGGATGGAAACTTTGAATGATTATGATTGTGAAATCAAATACCATCCCGGCAAGGCGAATGTAGTCGCCGATGCCTTGAGTCGGAAGGAAAGGGTTAAGCCCATCCGAATTAACGCCAAGCGTATGGAGATAAAGAATAATTTGATGGAAAGGTTGTTAGCTGCACAGAAAGAAGCTGTGTTGGGAGCTAATTATCCTAATGAAAAGTTAGGAGTAACTGAGGAACATTTAACTCTTAGCAAGGACGGAATTTTACGATTAAATGGACGAATATGGGTTCCAATTTTTGGAGGACTTCGTGATGTCATCCTCCAGGAAGCCCATAATTCCAAATACTCCGTTCATCCTGGAGCTGATAAGATGTACCAGGATTTGAAGGCAAATTATTGGTGGATAGGCTTGAAAAAGTCTGTAGCCGCCCATGTAGCAAAATGCTTGACATGTGCGCAAGTCAAAGCCGAGCATCAGAAACCGTCAGGCTTACTACAACAGCCTGAACTTCCTACGTGGAAGTGGGAAATGGTAACTATGGATTTCATTACCAAGTTACCCAAGACAAGGAAAGGAAATGATACGATATGGGTTATAGTTGACCGACTGACTAAGTCAGCTCATTTCTTACCCATCAAGGAGACTTATAGCTCTGATATGTTAGCCCAGTTATACGTTGATAAGATTGTAGCCTTACACGGCATACCTGTAGCTATTATCTCTGACCGGGATACTAGATACATGTCACATTTTTGGAAGAGCTTCCAGCAATCTTTGGGCACACGTTTGAACTTTAGTACGGCTTACCATCCTCAGACTGACGGTCAGAGTGAGCGTACTATTCAAACGTTGGAAGACATGCTACGTGCATGTGCGATCGATTTGGGAGGTAGCTGGGATAAGAACCTACCATTGATCGAATTCTCCTACAACAATAGCTACCATACCAGCATTAAGGCTGCGCCTTTTGAGGCATTATACGGTAGAAAGTGTAGATCGCCAGTTTGTTGGGCGGAAGTCGGAGAAGTCCAGTTATCAGGACCAGAAATCGTGTTCGAAACGACGGACAAGATTGTCCAGATTCGTGAAAATCTCAAAGCTTCCCGGGATAGGCAGAAGAGTTACGCTGATCCAAATCGCAAGGATTTTCACTTCGAAGTAGGTGACAAAGTCCTACTTAAAGTCTCGCCCTGGAAGGGAGTGATGCGATTTGGTAAGAAAGGCAAGCTAAGCCCGAGATACATAGGACCTTTCGAGGTTATCGAACGTGTTGGGTCAGTTGCCTATAAGTTGAACTTACCAGAAGAGCTCAGTGGAATTCACAATGTGTTCCACATCTGTAATCTAAAGAAGTGTTTCGCTGACGAATCACTGGTTATACCACATACAGATGTGCATGTAGACGCGAGCTTAAAATTTGTTGAAAAACCTTTGTTGATTGAAGATCGACCGGTAAGGAAGCTTCGAAGGAAGCATATACCTTTTGTAAAGGTCAAATGGGATGCCCGTAGAGGTCCCGAATTCACGTGGGAGGTTGAATCCACGATGAAAGAAAAGTACCCTTACTTGTTTCAGTAAATCTCGGGTCGAGATTTATTTGAAGGGGGTGAGGATGTAACACCTCAAAATTTCGTGTTTAATAAGATAACGACACGTGTCATGTACGACAAAAAACGCATTGTAAACCCGGATTTAAATAAAGATGTTCTGGCGGAATTTAAAAAGGGGCGTCATGTTAATTTTTACCTCTGAACACCTCATTGATAAATCCCAAGACCCAGGTTATTATACATATTTAACATCTGCTAAGTTTTAAATCCATAAATGGGTTGACAAGAATGGAATTTGTAATGCATGATGTGATCCCCACGAAGAAATGAATGATAAACCTTTGTTTTCGGGACTTTAATTTGAATTCAAGGAAACAACTTCAATTGGTAGGGTTTAGAATAGTATTAAGCACTTATTGGAAGGTCCCCAGATGATAATTGATGCCCCATATGCGGAAAATGGGGTTACCTTTTCGAATAAATGAAAGAACAAGCGAAACAGCCCCTGATGACTGCTTACGGACTGTAAGCAGATGTGCTTACGGTGCGCAAGCTGCGCACAGCGATCAGAAAACAGGCTGTTGCCTGTTTAACACGAATCTGACCCATTTGGCCGGTTTCTTCTCACTTATGAACGACCCTAGGCACCCCCTAAGCACTAGTAACATGTGTATATCAGTTGTGGAGAGTTGTAGACCTTGTTGTCAATAAATCATGGTGCCTTGAACACTATATAAACCTCATAAGTTGCAACTCTTTGATCATTCCATTCTCAATTCAATTCTGATCAATTGAGGAGCTTTCAAGCTGATTACAAGGCCTCTCTAATCATCATTAAACACTTTTGTAAGTTGCCTAACCTTTTATAATAAATTTTAGCTTAGTTATTTAGTTAAAAGTCAAACCGACATAAACACGGTTTGACTTCGAGTTTAATTAATGATAACTCAGTCTTATCTCGATTTAAAAGTACCGTTAAATAGGTAATCATATGGGTATTAAACCCTTATAAGGGCGCTTACTGATTCCAGACATAACTAAGTCATTTGTCGAGTCAAACGTTGACCGAAAAAGTCAACAGTGATGTAAATTACGATTTAATGCACGATTAGCAATACGTGATGCGTGTAACCTGTTTTAAACTTAATATAACTTGGTAATAAGTGTACGGACATGTCTAAACTGGTCAGACTCGACAACTCTCAGTTTTAAACCGGTTCGGAACCGAAAGTCACGAAACTATGACTTTTACGTTGACTTCAGTTCTGGCCCGAGTTAGATGGAATTAGAAATGCCTTAATGCTTCATTAGGGTTGGGTTACATGATAGTATAAGCCTCTGTACTTGTTTCGTTGATTACCCAATTAATATACATGTTTCCGTTAATCGCTCATATGTTGACCATTATGCCCTTATTACCTTAAAACGTGATTTTTGGAAAAGTAAAAGTGTAGAAACCTTAATTACTGATATATAGACTTGTATGCAAAGTTTGACATCAGTTTGAATTGTAGAATAAGAGTTATGCTCATTAGCGTAATTACGGTGCTTTATGTTAATAAAATGGCGTAATTAGCGTATAGCCTAGTTAAACATACTTTTTGGTATCAAATCTTTTACCCACTGATGTAATATATTATTTTGGGATTTTTAAAGATTTTTAATTAATTTTAGGCTGAGCATAACTCATAGTCGTAGGCTTAATTCGGTAATTGTCGGTTTTGCCCTTACGGGCCATAAAATGAGTTTTACATATCTAAACGACCCCAAACCTTTTGCCACTGATTTTTTATGATAAATAAATTATTTTAAGCCTTCTGGAAATATCAAAATATCAGATTTAAGTATCGAACCCGGTAATGGCCTTTAATCGCCTTATTTAGCGTTTTTAGCGCATAGTATGTTTTAAAATCATATTGGACATACCCGGGTTGATACCTACTGATATAAGAGGCAAACTATAATATTTTAACAGTAAGAAAAGGTTGATAAACTCAGACTTCGGTTTTGAGCTTTTCGGCTTATGTGAAATTACCAAAATACCCCTACGGGGCCTAGTTTGGTTAAAAATGATAAGTTTCACATACATGCTTTAACCTACTGATGTAACTTAGCAAATTGAGTATATTTGCTGATTACATCAGACCTGTAACTCAGGTTGTAACTTAAACGCTTTTATAAACTTTTAAATGACCAAACTACCCCTACGGGGCCTAGTTTGTGTTTAAATACGTTTCGGGCATAACGAAGGACACCTTACTGATGTCACAACATATTTGAGACATAATTAACTTAGGAAACCTGTATATAGCTCTCATGACTACCCGTCACGCTTATTACGCGTACGGTTCGGTTTATGTAACAAGTTTACATAAATTAGCCGAAACGGGTCAAACCTTAACGGTTGTATCTCAAAATCCAGAATGTGAATAATAAACCCATATTAAACAAGTCTTCAAACTTTTCGGGTCTGAATCACATTCTATCCGGTTTTCGCTTAATCGTGCGTACGAACCGTATCTTGAAACTAGCCGGTCTAAGCTTAAGCTTAATAAAAGACCCGTTAGCATTCTAATAGGTTATTATAAACCTTCGTTCCAGATTAGGAGAACCAGTAAAAGCTACGTGCATTTTTCTTGTTGTGATTAATACTTACTCAGGTAAATACTTTTAACTTATTTTCCCTATACGGGCTTGGGTTACTGTACATAGCGTACCGCTTGATCGGGCATCAAATCTCCACGCTTAGTGGGTAGTTGAATAATTTGATTGGCTCGTTTAAACAATCTTGTTTACTTTACAGCCTTTGGGGGGTTAATGACCATGTCCCGGATATCCTTGGCATCATCTTACGAGATGGCCGCGACCTGAGCACGGGGTGTAGGCGTACACCGTCCGTGTATAACTCAATGATGTGGTGTGTCTATTGATCTTTAACCCGGACTAGATTCGGGCTACTGAACGCATAAGTAACATGTAATTCGTTCACAAGATTATAATATTAAATAATTCTCCCAAGTTAAATAAAAATGTTTATGCCATGTGCATCCAAACCAATTTTCAATCATTTTCCAAAATGAGTCAGTTGAATGTATTTACCAGTGTAAACTGACGTATTTTCCCAAAAAGACTGAATGCAGGTACTAAACGAAATTGGCTGGCTTGTCTCCTAAGCATCAATAAAAAGTCTCGCAAGCTTAGGATGCCAGAAGTCTGTTGAACCATTAAATGTTATTTTGTTTCGATCCTACTGTGGATAAACACCGGATATTGTGACTTTGATTACAATAAATAAATTCGGTTGTATTATATTTTAAATTTGCTTCCGCTGTGCATTATTATATTGTGTTGTTTGACTATTACGTTGCCAACCACGTCACGATACTCCCCCACCGGTGACACGTGGAAATCGGGGTGTGACAATATCGGACTCATTCTGGACTGAAGGTGTGTGATTCCGGACTAACTAAGCAGCATCACGGATGATCTCGGACTTGAGATCATCATCACGGATGATCTCAGACTGAGAGATCCCCATCTCGGATGATCTCGGATGGAATGACTATGTCATTCCGGATGAAGAGGTCCATCCGAGATGAACCCTCATCATTACGGACCTTGACCAGGGTTTACTTGAACTTTTTCTAACCTGGGCCATTGAACTGGACTGCTTTTGAACCTTCTTTCTTGACATGTTTGCTTGTGTTTTAACCATTTGATGTGTTGATTTTATTGACTCGTCATTAACTTCAAATATAAGTTAACGTTTGTTTAAAAGGATCTAACGTCAAAATTTTAGTGCAGAAAATGGCTGGTGCTATGATGCAGGAAAGGAACCAATGGTAGTTGGAAGTAAATGAATTTCATAATCAAGCAGGCTACTTGTCGGATCCGCCAGCAGATCAAATAGAGTTATTTGGATCTCTCATTAGGGGTCTAAACAACTGTCCCCTCACTCACGCCTTGCGAGCAGAACCAGTTATATGCAACAGCTGCATCAACACTTTTTTGAATACCGCAAAAATCAACAGACAAGGTACAGGTTCAATTGAAGTAACCGTTCAAAAGACAAAGATCATTGTGACCGAGGCGATAATACGAGAAGTCTTAAGAATGGGAGATCAACCACATCATCCTACGTCTTATGATCAAACTAGAGTTCTTGCTGCGCTACAAAGGATTAGCTATGAAGGGGGTTATCCAACTGTGCAGAAGAAGCTATTTCCACCATACTGGAGGTTATTAGTCCATTTCTTCCGGCAATGCATCGTTGAAAACAAAGGGGGATTCGATCAACTCAACAAGACACAAACTTCTGCAATAGTAGCATTGGTGAATGGATGGGATTTCAATTTTTCAGCTTTTATCTTTGATAATATGAAGAAGATGCTCGAAGATCCGAAAAAGAAGATTTTCATGCTGTATCCAAGATTTATTCAGATGATTCTTGACGATCGATACCCAACGTTGGTCAAGGGACCAAACTTCATTAATCTAAAGCCAATGGGGCCGAGCTGCTTTGAGAATTCTTGTAGAAACAAAAGAGTAAAGCATCGCAACTTTGAGGGAAGAATAGTTCTTGAAAAGCATGGTAGATTTGCAGATGATGTACAAGGAGCTCTAGTTGCCCCAGCTCCTCCAGTTGCCCATGTTGCTCTAGTTCCGCCTCCAATCAATGCACAAATTGCGGAAGAGCATGATGTACAACTTATGCAGCAAGTACACCAGGTGGCTGATGATGGAGATGAAATTCAAATTGTTGATTCAGAATCAGAGACAGACTCCAGTGAAGAACTTGATTCTGAAAGCGAAGTGGAGATAGTGGTGTCTGATAAGGAAGAGGATACTGTTCACAAGCCTGTGCCATTGACAAGTGAGAATTTAGCAGCTTTACTTATGAGTTTAAAGGGTGGTGATGGAAACCCTCCATCTGTCTCCACTGCTGATGCGCAAGATGCTGCTCATACATCGCAAGTTGAAAAGGAAATTGAAGTGACTGCTGATGTTGCTGAAGAATCAGCCCGAAAGAAACAAAGAACCGACTCCGCACCTGATGACATTCTTTCTGGTCCATCAACTACCCCTGAGTCCACTCCAATCGTTGACCCTCAGCCTGATCCACAAACAGAAGGTGCATCAGAGAAGATAAACACTGAGGACCCAGATCTGTATGACTTTAACTTTGATTTTGAAACCACCCCCTCACAACCAAGCAGTTCAAGTGGTGGTGTTCGATTTGAAGCTGGAAGCTCAAGTGGGGGAGGTAATACTGAGCATGATGAAGCAGCTTTTCGTTATGCGGCTGAGAAACGTCAAGTCTTTGAAAGCGAAAGTGATAGTGATGAAGATGAATACGTTAAAAGATTGAAAAGGTATGTGGTCGTATTAGAATAGGATGTAGAGCTGAAGAATGCTCAGATCGTTTCTCTTCAACAAGACGCTGATTTGAAAGAAGCCCAGATCTCTTCACTACAATCACAACTCACTAACAGAGATCTCATGATAGATCAGCTGCAAGGTGATGTAGGGACGCTGATGTCCACAGTATATGATCTGAAGGCAAAATTAGAGAAGAAGTTCGGAAACGAGTTTGTCGATAAAGAATATGAACAATTTTATGTTGGAAGATCTGAACAAACTCCAGAACAGAGAGCAGCATCTCATGCAGCAGCTGAAGCAGAACGTGCAGCTGCATTGGAAGCTTATCTGGCTGCTAAGCCAAAGAAAAGGAGCAGCAAGTCAAAGAAAAGAAAAGAACATAAAGAGAAAGAGAAGCAGAGCAAGAAATTGTTGGTGATGAAGAATCAGGATTTAAATCCTCTTGATGAAAACTTTCAGTTGAAGGATCCCACGAAAAGGCCTGACAGACTAGTGATGGAATTGGGATCTTCTCATTATGATGAAGTCGGGAACAAATCTGAAGTTGCCTGCTGGAGATATGAACATGACAAGCTGATGTGGATGGTTACGCGTAAGAGTGGTCACAGAGAATATTATGCTAAGGAAAGCTAATTTGAGCCCTAGACAAAGATTGATTTAACGAGTCTTCTGCGTGCTCCCTTTTATGATCCTGATCTAAATCGAAGAGGTAGAGGTTGGGCATTCCACTCCAGACTTGAAAAGGAAGTGAGAACTAACTTTGCCACGATGAAGACTGCTGAGCCAACTATTAGAAGAAATCCAGGTGTTCGTGACCCACACACCAAGCGCAGTGTGAAATCCGTGATTTGGCCAGCTACCGACAAGGAGAAGATCATTCCAATTGCAAAGAAGTTTGAAAAGGGAATTCTGAGAAACTTCAAGTTCTGGGCCTATGATCCTAAAATGGCCGAAGCTGCCATTGGCACTAAAGAGCAATCCATCAGGATCCCGAATTCATATGACCTGATGAGTTTTCATGAAGAAGATATCATGGTTCTTAACAATCATCAAATCCAGACAAATGAAAAATATGAAGAGTGTGCAAAGGCCTGGACAAGCGCTGCTGCCAACATTCTGATGAATCGATTGTTTGCACCAGATCAAGATGAAGGTGGTCCTCAGGTGTGATGCAGCTACTGATCCAATAAACCTAGGGGGAGATTGTTAGGCCCTTAAAGGTTTATGGATGAGTAGCCTAGTGGATTAGTAGGAGTTTGGGGTTTAATGAGTGTAAATGGGCTTTTTGGGTAGTTTGGGCCTAGGGTTTAGGGAGCCTCCTCCCTAACCTATTACTATACAAAGAAGGTTATGTCATAGGTGCATGTTGGTGGTTTTGGAAGTAAATCTTGTATTGGACAATCATTGTATGCAAGATTGAATCTTTTGAATACACAATCATCCTTCTTCCATCTCTTTTGTTTCTTTACAACTTGTTAGTGTGATTCCACCACCTTACGAGTTGTGCGATATCATTGTGATCTCGGTTTCGGGACTTATAGTAGCCATTTTTTGAGTGTTTATTTTTTGGTGTCTAATCCACATATATATCACCATTGCTCTTGATTTTCTTGACCGTGTATCCCTTAAATGTCAACATATACACATGTGATTTAGTTTACGATGATTTTTAGATGCCGAGAACCTCGATCAGAGAGTAAAAAAGGCGTAAGGTTCACAATGGTGTAAAACTAAAATGGGATATACCGGGCTAGGATTCGAGTTACAGGAACAAGGGCCAAACCAACCACCCAAGAATGGAATCGTCGAGCGAAAACACTTGACAACCTCCTGGAAGCAGCTTTTCTTGCCACCAGACTTTTCTCCATCAATTAGGAATATGATGCCGTCACTAAACACATTCCTTAAATTGTAGCCATTTCTTGAGTGTTTATTTTCTGGTGTCTAATCCGCATATATATCACCAATGCTCTTGATTTTCTTGACTTTATATCTCATAAATGTCAACATATACACGTGTGATTAAGTTTACGAAGATTTTTCAATGCCAAGAACCTCGATCAGAGAGTAAAAAAGGTGTAAGGTTCACAATGGTGTAAAACTAAAATAGGATATACCGGGCTAGGATTCGAGTTACAGGAACAAAGGCCAAACCAACCACCCAGGAATGTAATCGTCGAGCGAAAACACTTGACAACCTCCTAGAAGCGACTTTTCTTGCCACCAGACCTTTCTCCATCAACTAGGAATCTGATGCCGTCACTAAACACATTCCTTAAATTGTAGCCATTTTTTGAGTGTTTATTTTTTGGTGTCTAATCCGCATATATATCACCATTGCTCTTGATTTTCTAGACCGTATATCTCTTAAATGTCAACATATACACGTGTGATTTAGTTTACGAAGATTTTTCAATGCCGAGAACCTCGATCAGAGAGTAAAAAAGGCGTAAGGTTCACAATGGTGTAAAACTAAAATGGGATATACCGGGCTAAGATTCGAGTTTCAGGAACAAGGGCCAAACCAACCACCCAAGAATGGAATCGTCGAGCGAAAACACTTGACAACCTCCTGGAAGCAGCTTTTCTTGCCACCAGACTTTTCTCCATCAATTAGGAATATGATGCCGTCACTAAACACATTCCATAAATTGTAGCCATTTCTTGAGTGTTTATTTTCTGGTGTCTAATCCGCATATATATCACCAATGCTCTTGATTTTCTTGACTTTATATCTCATAAATGTCAACATATACACGTGTGATTTAGTTTACGAAGATTTTTCAATGCCAAGAACCTCGATCAGAGAGTAAAAAAGGTGTAAGGTTCACAATGGTGTAAAACTAAAATGGGATATACCGGGCTAGGATTCGAGTTACAGGAACAAAGGCCAAACCAACCACCCAGGAATGTAATCGTCGAGCGAAAACACTTGACAACCTCCTAGAAGCGACTTTTCTTGCCACCAGACCTTTCTCCATAAACTAGGAATCTGATGCCGTCACTAAACACATTCCTTAAATTGTAGCCATTTTTTGAGTGTTTATTTTTTGGTGTCTAATCCGCATATATATCACCATTGCTCTTGATTTTCTAGACTGTATATCTCTTAAATGTCAACATATACACGTGTGATTTAGTTTACGAAGATTTTTCAATGCCGAGAACCTCGATCAGAGAGTAAAAAAGGTGTAAGGTTCACAATGGTGTAAAACTAAAATGGGATATACCGGGCTAGGATTCGAGTTACAGGAACAAAGGCCAAACCAACCACCCAGGAATGTAATCGTCGAGCGAAAACACTTGACAACCTCCTAGAAGCGACTTTTCTTGCCACCAGTCCTTTCTCCATCAACTAGGAATCTGATGCCGTCACTAAACACATTCCTTAAATTGTAGCCATTTTTTGTGTGTTTATTTTTTGGTGTCTAATCCGCATATATATCACCATTGCTCTTGATTTTCTAGACTGTATATCTCTTAAATGTCAACATATACACGTGTGATTTAGTTTACGAAGATTTTTCAATGCCGAGAACCTCGATTAGAGAGTAAAAAAGGCGTAAGGTTCACAATGGTGTAAAACTAAAATGGGATATACCGGGCTAAGATTCGAGTTTCAGGAACAAGGGCCAAACCAACCACCCAAGAATGGAATCGTCGAGCGAAAACACTTGACAACCTCCTGGAAGCAGCTTTTCTTGCCACCAGACCTTTCTCCATAGATTAGGAATTTGATGCCGTCGCTAAACACATTCCTCAAATTGTAGCCATTTTTTGAGTGTTTATTATTTGGTGTCGAATCCGCATATATATCACCATTACTCTTGATTTTCATGACTGTATATCTCTTAAATGTCAACATATACACGTGTGATTTTGTTTACGAAGATTTTTCAATGACGAGAACCTCGATCAGAGAGTAAAAAAGGCGTAAGGTTTACAATGGTGTAAAACTAAAATGGGATATACCGGGCTAGGATTCGAGTTACAGCAACAAGGGCCAAACCAACCACGCAAGAATGGAATCGTCAAGCAAAAACACTTGACAACCTCCTGTAAGCAGCTTTTCTTGCCCCCAGACCTTTCTCCATCAATTAGGAATCTGATGCCGTCCCTAATAACATTCCTTAAATTGTAACCATTTTTTGAGTGTTTATTTTTTGGTGTCGAATCCGCATATATATCACCATGGCTCTTGATTTTCTTGACTGTATATCTCTTAAATGTCAACATATACATCTGTGATTTAGTTTACGAAGATTTTTCAATGCCGAGAACCTCGATCAGAGTGTAAAAAAGGCGTAAGGTTCTCAATGGTGTAAAACTAAAATGGGATATAACGGGCCAGGATTCGAGTTACAGGAACAAGTGACAAACCAACCACCCAAGAATGGAATCGTCAAGCGAAAACACTTGACAACCTCCTGGAAGCAGCTTTTCTTGTCCCCCAGACTTTTCTCCATCAATTAGGAATCTGATGCCGTCCCTAAACACATTCATTAAATTGTAGCCATTTTTTGAGTGTTTATTTTTTGGTGTCTAACCGCATATATATCACCGTTGCTCTTGATTTTTTTGACTGTACATTTCTTAAATGTCAACATATACACGTGTGATTTAGTTTACGAAGATTTTTCAATGCCGAGAAGCTCGATCAGAGAGTAAAAAAGGTGTAAGGCTCACAATGGTGTAAAACTAAAATGGGATATACCGGGCTAGGATTCGAGTTACAGGAACATGGGCCAAACCAACCACCCAAGAATGGAATCGTCGAGCAAAAACCCTTGACAACCTCCTAGAAGCAGCTTTTCTTGCCAACAGACCTTTCTACATCAATGAGGAATCTGATGCCGTCACTAAACCCATTCCTTAAATTGTAGCCATTTTTTGAGTGTTAATTTTTTGGTGTCTAATATAACAACCCTCCAAAATTTCTCTGACACCCCTAATATATTTGAAGTGTCCCTACACGTCCTAAAATACACCCTGTATACGAAAATGGGCCCTGAATACTTTTATTTTTATTAAATTAATTAAAAATCCAATTTTTAGGGCTGTGGCGGGCCGCGAAGACCTAGCCCTGGTCTTACGCGGGCCGCGAGCAAGTGAACAAGAGGCAAAGCCCGGTGTCGCAACGTGTCGAGTGCGTGTCGAGGCTATTGGCTGTGTCGGACAAGCTTGGGCCTACCCTAGCTGCCCTCGCGGGCCGCGTAGCCCTTGGCTAAACCCTTTACGGGGCGCGACAAGGTGTCGAACAGACGCTATAAATAGATGCAATCGACCTTCAGTTTACCTCGTTGAAATTTCACTTCTCTCTCTCAATATTCTCTATAGTAGGCAATATATCGGGCATAATACCCCCCTAAATAACGAAGTTCTACCTTGTTGTAAGTATCATAACCCCCGGTTACGTATTAGATACGCTGCCCGATTGATCCAGGGTTCCGTAACGGCTGTCGTGGTTCTACCCGACGTAGTTGTTGGAATGGCGTCTCGGGGAGGGTATTACTAATGTAAATATTGGGTCATTATACTAACGCGTGTACATTTGTGTAATTAATAGATAATCACCAGGAAATCCTTAAGGAAAACCCTAAGACAGCAATGTGAGTAATCTCCTTTTTGCAAACTGTTTTTACAAAACCTCATATGATTAACATTATATTAAACATTGATTGAGTATTTGTATTCTATAATTATCATCGGTATGTTGGGGTTTTGTATACAAAATTTGTTACTACATTGTGAGTAGTAAAATGACCACAAGTCGGGTTGACAGTACCGTGGGTGGTAATTAAAGTAGATGGAAACAAATGTAATTGCGCGACCGCCGTCAATACTGTACAATGGTTTTTACATGTCTTGATTAAACTGGGATTCACTCACCAGTATTTCCCACTGACAAAATGTTTTTTAACGTGTTTCAGGTAACAAAATGTGAAAGCCAAATAGAAGCCAGCTGGACAGCACTGAAGGCATGGAAAAGTGGCTATAAAGTTACCTAAAATAAAGAAATGTTTTATTTAAATAAAATAGGGTTTGTCCCTAGAAAATGTGTGTACTTGAAACTTGGGATTTTCTCATGTGTTTAATATTATAAAAGCGTGGTATTTTACTCTGATAAGATATTTCCTAACTACGATCCTGATGTAATTTCCGCTGCCAAAATGATAAACACCGATACCACCAAAAATGGCCGCGGCCGCCCATTCCCGGGTAATTAGGGGACGGGGGTTGCGACAGAAGGTGGTATCAGAGCTAAGCCACTGATTCAGCCACAGAAGTGTTTTGCTGACACTAAGATATTATTCAAATTGTTAGGAAATTAATTACGGAAATACGTGCATATCTGTATATTATTGTTGTGTGTTAATTGACTATTTGTTAGTTTACAGTATGAGCGACCAAGGACCTTCCGACGCCTACCGTCAGTTGTCCAGCTCACCTAGGAGCGAAGGCACCTCTTCACAGCCTACCCTCTCAGGGTATTCAGCTGACAATGAAGATGGGATATTCGTGTTTAAGGCTCAGTCTGAAGAGCCATTCCCTCCTAAGAAGAGATGATGGTTCAGTAGAGGAGGTCATGAACGTAGGAAAATAATGAAAAAGTTACAACACCAGCGTGCTTTAGCAGCCGTTAAGAGAGAAACATATGCTCACACACAGGATATGCTCAATAGGAGTCTAGCAAATTTTCATATTCTAGCAACTACAGCTGCGGTCCCTAATTTAGAGCAACTCATAGCACCCCAGCCTATACCACTATTTCCCACCCAGCCAATGGAAATTGAAAATAACCTGGAAAATCAAATCCCAATGCCTGATTTCAACCCAGCTGAGATACCTAGAATACCAGCACCCAATCCCTTAGTCCCAGACTACGACCCGTGGTTAGACGACCATAGGGATTACCAGCAATGCTACCCAATACCAGAAGACGAACCCATGCCAAACTTAGCAGCTTACCCAGACTTGGACCCTCAAGATCCCTACTATGATAATGACCAACACATTAGGGAAATTTTAGAGAATCCTTTTCCTTACCAGGAACCCATGCCCTAGTTCCCAAACCCAGTACCAGCCCCTGCACCCCCAATGAGTACATAGAATGTACAAGAGCTCCGAACCTTTGGTAAGGAGATTTTAGAAGGTAGTGAGAAGATGAGGCAGATCGGAGAATGACTCGTCTGGAAGTATGACGAGCATAATATGGAGTTCTGGATGGACCCATATCAGTGATGGTGATAGTAGTAATAATAATAAAATAATAATAATAAAATAATAATAATATATAATATGTGTGTATGTTCGAAAAAAAACTAGACCATAGCTACGGATGCCTAATAGTAGTGTAATTTCAATTTCAGTTGTATTGTAATATATATGGATGCATACTATAAGAAAGAGTAAGTCGTAATGTTCGACGATTTTGATCAATATGCGTGTTTTGTGATAGTTTATATTAAATATTATCTTGTGATATTAATATGTGGTAATTGTTTATAATTTAGATGGCCGACCAAGTGAATCAAGAAAACCCGAATAATAACTCGGAAAACCAGAATAACGATAACCCGAACAACAATAATAATGGAAACCAAGTGGATAACAGTGCCATCCAACACATAATGGCACAGGGAATAATAGATGCGATGCCATATATTATCAAAACGGTTAAGGAAGCTGATAATAAAAGTAACCGTGATAGTAAACGACACACTGAACTAGAACTCAGCGTAAACAATGGACCCATACTTCAAGTGCCCATTCCCAAAAGAAGAAGAACCATGTCTTATGGTTGTTCTTATAAAGAATTCTGGTCTTGTAAACCAATGGAATTCTCAGGCAATGAAGGGGCCATTGCAGCTCTACGCTGGATACAAAAGACTGAGGCAGTCTTAAAAATAACAAATTCGTGGAAGAGGATAAGATAATGTTTGCTTCCAATCTGTTTAAGAACTCAGCACTAGAATGGTGGAACACTATCCTCCAGTCTAGGGGAAGTGACCGGGTTTACAATATGGAATGGGAGGAATTTAAAAACATGGTAGAAAGGAAATTCTGCCCTCCCAATGAAAAAGAACAGATAGCAAATAAATTCTTAAACCTTAGAATGACTGGAGTGGACAGTAAGGGTTACACTACATTATTCTTTGAATATGCTAGAATAGCGCCGACCCTTGCATCACCTGAACTAGTATTAATCTCCCGTTACATCTGGGGATTAATCAGTGAGATTAGATATGTAGTCAAGGCGGCTAGACCTCAAACTATAGAAGAAACTGTAGAACTAGTAAACACCTTGACTGATGAATTAGTACGTACACGAGAAGAGGACCAGAGGCGAAACCTAGCTCAAAGGCTTACCCATGAATTTCGCTATGGAAATTCCAACCGTGGGAAAAATGTAGGTTCTACCTCTGCACCTTATTGTAAGGCCTGCAAAAAGAAGCATTCAGGAAAATGCTCCACTTACTGCAATTTCTGCAAGATACCAGGACACAAGGAAGAAGATTGCAGGAAGAAACCTAATAATGGAATGTGCTTCAACTGTGGAGAAAAGGGTCACATCAAACCAAACTGTCCGAAACTAACTCCAGCCATGAACAACAAGACTACTAAAAATGCTAGAGAATTTGTTCTGACTGCAGATGAAGCCAAGATGATTCCGGACGTTATCGCCGGTACGTTTTTAGTTAATGATGTCTTTGCTAAAGTATTATTTGACTCTGGTGCGAACCAAAGTTTTATTAATACTTCATTTTGCAAACTTTTCAATCAACCATTAACTAAACTCCCACAAGAATGTCTAGTAGAGACAGCAAATGGAGAAACCATTAAGATTTCTGAAATCTTGCAGGGAGCAAGAATAGAATTTTTAAATCAAAAGTTTATTGCAAACCTTTATCCAATGAATCTGGCAGGATTTGATGTTGTATTAGGAATGGATTGGTTAGTAGCCAATAAAGCTAGTATTTTATGTGATCAAAAGTCGATCCAAGTAAATTCACCAAAGGGTGAAAAGATCACAATTAAAGGAGATAAGCCCTCTAGATCCACGAGATTCATCTCTGTGATGTAAACAAGTTATATAAGAAAAGGATCATTAGCGTATTTGATTTCCATAATCACTAACACTAAAGGAAAAGAATTGAAAGATATTCTAGTAGTATCTCAGTTCCCAGATGTATTTCCAGAAGAACTACCAGGACTACCGCCAGACAGAGAAGTTGAATTCAGAATTCACCTGCTACCAGGAACAACACCAATCGCCAAAGCCCCTTATCGTTTGGCACCCGCAGAAATGCAGGAACTGAAGAAACAGTTAGACGAATTGTTAGAAAAAGGATTCATACAGCCAAGTTCATCGCCATGGGGAGTGCCAATCTTATTCGTCAAGAAGAAAGACGGGTCAATGCGTATGTGCATTGATTACCGTGAATTGAACAAGGTCACGATTAAAAATCGGTACCACTACCGAGAATCGATGATTTGTTTGATCAGTTGCAAGGAGCTCGATTTTTCTCCAAGATTGATTTACGCCCAGGATATCATCAATTAAAGGTACATGAAGAGGACATTCCTAAGACCGCTTTTAGAACAAGGTATGGCCATTATGAATTTACTGTCTTGCCATTTGGTTTAACCAACGCCCCAGCCGCATTTATGGACATGATGAACCGAATATGTAAACCATATTTGGATAAATTCATAATTGTCTTTATAGATGATATTCTCATTTACTCTAAAAACAAGGAGGAACACGTAGCGCATCTGCACGCACTTCTCAGTCTATTAAGAAAAGAAAAGCTTTATGCTAATTTTTTGATGTGTGAGTTTTGGTTAGAACAGGTACAGTTTCTTGGATATTTGGTTAATCATGAAGGAATTCATCTGGATCCCACCAAGATCGAGGCAATTATCAAATGGAAAACCCCTGAGTCACCAACTGAGGTTAGAAGTTTCTTAGGATTGGCCGGTTATTATAGAAGATTTATTCGAGATTTTTCTAGAATAGCCATTACTTTAACTAAGCTAACCTGTAAATCTGTTAAGTTTGAATGGGGACCAAAACAGGAAGAAGCCTTTAGAATTCTTAAGCAAAGATTAACCAACGCACCCATACTAGCGTTACTAGAAGGAACTGAAGACTTTGTAGTCTATTGTGACGCTTCTAAATTAGGGTATGGATGTGTGTTAATGCAACGTCAAAAGGTTATAGCTTATGCATCTAGACAACTTAAGAATCATGAAGAAAATTATTCAACCCATGATCTAGAATTTGGTGCTATAATTTTTACCCTTAAGATTTGGAGACATTACCTATACGGAAGTAAGTTTACCATTTTCACCGACCATAAAAGTTTAAGGTATGTTTTCGGGCAAAAGGAGTTAAATATGAGACAAAGACGCTGGATGGAGATACTTAGTGATTATGATTATAATATCCAGTATCATGTGGGAAAGGCTAATGTAGTAGTTGATGCTTTAAGTCAAAAATATCATGAAAAGCCAAAAAGAGTACGTTCTCTTAAATTAAATCTACAGGTAGATTTAAATGAACAAATTAGAAAAGCACAAGAATCAGTAATCAAGGATGATACTGAAAAATTGAAAGGAATGATTAAGGAACTAGAACAAGGAACAGATGGAACTTGGAGATTCCATAAGATAAGAATGTGGATACTTAATTTAGGAAACTTACGCCATCGTATATTAGAAGAAGCCCATAAGTCTAAGTGTATAATGCATCCTGGAAGTGATAAGATGTATCGGGATTTAAGAAAGAATTTTTGATGGATAGGAATGAAGAAGGATATAGCAACTTATGTTTCTAAATGTTTAAGCTGTTCACAAGTTAAAGCTGAACATCAGAAACGACCCTTATGTTTGTTGCAGCAGTTAGAAATGCCCGTTTGGAAATGGGAGTTGATAACAATGGATTTTGTTACCAAACTACCCAAAACAAAGAAAGGTAATGATACAATCTGGGTGATTGTAGACAGGCTAACTAAGTCAGTTCATTTCCTACCAATGAAGGAAACTTTCAGTATGGAACAGTTAGCTAAATTGTATGTAAATGAAATAGTTTCATTGCATGGAATTCCTTTATCATTTATTTCTGATAGAGATAGTCGTTTTACCTCTCATTTTTGGACAAGTTTCCAAAAAGCCATGGGAACCAAGCTCAATCTAAGCACTGCTTATCATCCTCAAACGGATGGACAAAGTGAAAAGACAATTCAGACGATGGAAGATATGCTTAGAGCTTGTGTAATTGATTTCAGAGGTAATTGAGATGATCACTTACCATTAATAGAATTTTCTTATAATAACAGCTATCACACAAGCATCAATGCTGCACCATTCGAAGCACTTTATGGACGAAAGTGCCGAACTCCAGTCTGTTGGGCAGAAATTAGAGAAAAGCAACTATCTGGACCTGAAATAGTGCAAGAAACAACCGACAAAATCATTCAAGTCAAAGAACGACTGAAAGCAGCACGTGATCAACAAAAGAGCTATGCTGATAACAGACGAAAACCCTTGGAATTTCAGGTAGGAGACAAGGTGTTATTGAAAGTCTCTCCTTGGAAATGAGTAGTCAGATTCATCAAAAGGGGAAAGCTAAGCCCCAGGTATATTGGACCTTTTGAGATTATTAAAAGAATAGGACCTGTAGCCTATCAGCTACAACTGCCAGAAGAAATGGCAGGAGTACATGATGTATTTCATGTATGTAATCTCAAGAAATGCTTAGCCGATAAATCACTGGTATTACCTCTTAAGGATATAGAGGTAAATGAACAACTTAAATTTGTAGAGAGGCCTCTACAAATTGAAGACAAGAAAGTCAAGAATCTCAAACACAAGAGACTAGTTCTGGTCAAAATAAAATGGGACTCCAAAAGAGGACCAGAATACACATGGGAACTTGAATCAGAAATGCAAAAGAAATATCCACACTTATTCCAGTAGACCTCGAGGACGAGTTCTAAAACAATGTGGGGAGGATATAACAACCCTCCAAAATATCTCTGACACCCCTAATATATTTAAAGTGTCCCTACACGTCCTAAAATACACCCCGTATATGAAAATGGGCCCGAATACCTTTATTTTTATTAAATTAATTAAAAATCCAATTTTTAGGGATGTGGCGGGCCACGAAGACCTAGCCCTAGTCTTACACGGGCCGCGAGCAAGTGAACAAGAGGCAAAGCCAGGCGCCGCCACGTGTCGAGTGTGTGTCGAGGCTACTGGCTGAGTCGGACAAGCTAGGGCCTACCCTAGCTTCCCTCGCGGGCCGCGTAGCCCTTGGCTAAACCCTTCGCGGGGCGGGACAAGGTGTAGAACAGACACTATAAATAGATGCAATAGGCCTTCAGTTTACCTCGTTCAAATTTCACTTCTCTCTATCAATATTCTCTATAGTAGGCATTATATCGGGCATAATACCCCCTAAATAACGAAGTTCTGCCGTGTTGTAAGTATCATAACCCCCGGTTACGTATTAGATACGCTGCTCGATTGATCCAGGGTTCCGTAACGGCTGTCGTGGTTATGCCCGACGTAGTCGTTGGAATGCCGTCTCGGGGAGGGTATTACTAATGCAAATATTGGGTTATTATACTAATGCGTGTGCATTTGTGTAATTAATAGATAATCACCAGGAAATCCTTAAGGAAAACCCTAAGACAGCAATGTGAGTAATCTCCTTTTTGCAAACTATTTTTACAAAACCTCATATGATTAACATTATATTAAACAGTGATTGAGTATTTGTATTCTACAATTATCGTCGGTATGTTGGGGTTTTGTATACAAAATTTGTTACTACATTGTGAGTAGTAACATGACCACAAGTCGGGTTGACAATACCATGGGTGGTAATTAAAGTAGACGGAAACAAATGTAATTGCGCGACTTCCCTCAATATTATACAATGGTTTTTACATGTCTTAATTAAACTGGGATTCACTCGCCAGTATTTCCCAGTGAAAAAATGTTTTCTAACGCGTTTCAGGTAACAAAATGTGAAAGCCAAATAGAAGCCAGCTGGACAGCACTGAATGCTTGGAAAAGTGGCTACAAAGTTACCTAAAATAAAGAGATGTTTTATTTAAATAAAATAGGGTTTATCCCTAGAAAAATGTGTGTACTTGAAACTTGGGATTTTCTCATGTGTTTAATATTATAAAAGCGTGGTATTTTACTCTGATAAGATATTTCCTAACTACGATCCTGATGTAATTTCCGCTGCCAAAATGATAAACACCGATACCACCAAAAATGGCCGCGGCCTCCCGTTCCCGGATAATTAGGGGACGGGGGTTGCGACATCTAATCCGCATATATATCACCATTGCTCTTGATTTTCTTGACTGTATATCTCTCAAATGTCAACATATACATGTGTGATTTAGTTTACGAATATTCTTCATTGCCGAGAACCTCGATCAGAGAAAAAAATGCGTAAGGTTCACAATGGTGTAAAACTAAAATGGGATATACCGGGCTAGGATTCGAGTTACAGGAACAAGGGCCAAACCAAGCACCCAAGAATGGAATCATCGAGCGAAAACACTTGACAACCTCCTGGAAGCAGCTTTTCTTGCCACCAGACCTTTCTCCTTCAATTAGGAAACTGATGCCGTCACTAAACACATTCCATAAATTGTAGCCATTTTTTAAGTGTTTATTTTTTTGGTGTCTAATCCGCATATATACCACCATTTCTCTTGATATTCTTGACTGTATATCTCTTAAATGTCAACATAGACATGTGTGATTTAGTTTACGAAGATTTTTCAATGCCGAGAACCTCGACCAGAGAGTAAAAAAGGCGTGAGGTTCACAATGGTGTAAAACTTAAATGGGATATACCGGGCTAGGATTCGAGTTACAGGAACAAGGGCCAAACCAACCACCCAAGAATGGAATCGTCGAGCGAAAACACTTGACAACATCCTGGAAGCAGCTTTACTTGCCACCAGACCTTTCACCATCAATTAGGAATCTGATGCCGTCACTAAACACACTCCTTAAATTGTAGCCATTTTTTGTGGTCTAATCCGCATATATATCAACATTGCTCTTGATTTTCTTGACTGTATATCTCTTAAATGTCAACATATACACGTGTGATTTAGTTTACAAAGATTTTTCAAATCCGAGAACCTCCATAAGAGATTAAAAAGGCTTAAGGTTCACAATGGTGTAAAACTAAAATGGGATATACCGGGCTAGGATTTGAGTTAAAGGAACAAGGGCCAAACCAACCACCCAAGAATGGAATCGTTGAGCGAAAACACTTGACAACCTCCTAGAAGCAGCTTTTCTTGCCACCAGACCTTTCTCCATCAATTAAGAATCTGATGCCGTCACTAAACACATTCCTTAAATTGTAGCCATTTTTTGAGTGTTTATTTTTTGGTGTCTAATCCGTATATATATCACCATTGCTCTTGATTTTCTTGACTGTATATCTCTTAAATGTCAACATATACACGTGTGATTTAGTTTACGAAGATTTTTCAATGCCAAGAACCTCGATCAGAGAGTTAAAAAGACGTGACGCTCACAATGGGGTAAAACTAAAATGGGATATACCGGGCTAGGATTCGAGTTACAGGAACAAGGGCTAAACCAACCACCCAAGAATGGAATCGTCTAGCGAAAACACTTGACAACCTCTTGGAAGCAACTTTTCTAGCCACCAGATCTTTCTCCATCAATCAGAAATCTGATGCCGTCACTAAACACGTTCCAAAAATTGTAGCCATTTTTTGAGTGTTTATTTTTTGGTGTCTATTCTGCATATATATCACCATTGCTCTTGATTTTCTTGATTGTATATCTCTTAAATGTCAACATATACACGTGTGATTTAGTTTATGAAGATTTTTCAATCCCGAGAACCTCGATCAGAGAGTAAAAAAGGCGTGGGGTTCACAATGGTGTAAAACTAAAATGGGATATACCGCGCTAGGATTCGAGTTACAGGACAAGGGCCAAACCAACCACTCAAGAATGGAATCGTCGAGCGAAAACACTTGACAACCTCCTGGAAGCAGCCATTCTTGCCACCAGACCTTTCTCCATCAATCAGAAATCTGATGCCGTCACTAAACACATTCCTTAAATTGTAGCCATTTTTTGAGTGTTTATTTTTTGGTGTCTAATCCGCATATATATCACCATTGCTCTTGCTTTTCTTGACTGTATATCTCTTGAATGTCAACTTATACACGTGTAATTTAGTTTACAAAGATTTTTCAATGCCGAGAACCTTGATCAGAGAGTAAAAAGGCGTGAGGTTAACAATGGTGTAAAACTAAAATGGGATATACTGGGCTAGGATTCGAGTTACAGGAACAAGGGCCAAACCAACCACCTGAGAATGGAATCGTCGAATGAAAACCCTTGACAACCTCCTGGAAGCAGCTTTTCTTGCCACCAGACCTTTCACAATCAATTAGGAATCTAATGCCGTCACTAAACTCATTCTTTAAATTGTAGCTATTTTTTGAGTGTTTATTTTTTGGTGTCTAATCCGCATATATATCACCATTGCTCTTGATTTCTTGAATGTAAATCTTTTAAATGTCAACATATACACGTGTGATTTAGTTTACGAAGATTTTTCAATGCCGAGAACCTCGATCGGAGAGTAAAAAGGGCGTGAGGTTCACAATGGTGTAAAACTAAAATGGGATATACCGGGCTAGGATTTGAGTTACAGGAACAAGGGCCAAACCAACCACCCAAGAATGGAATCGTCGAGCGAAAATACTTGACAACCTCCTGGAAGAAGCCTTTCTTGCCACCATACCTTTCTCCATCAATTAGGAAACTGATGTCGTCACTAAACACATTCCTTAAATTGTAGCCATTTTTGAGTGTTCAACTTTTGGTACCTAATCCGCATATATATCACCATTGCTCTTGAATTTCTTGACTGTATATCTCTTAATTGTCAACATATATACGTGGGATTTAGTTTACGAAGATTTTTCAATGCCGAGAACCTCGATCAGAGAGTTAAAAAGGCGTGAGGTTAATAATGGTGTAAAACTAAAATGAGATATACCGGGCTAGGATTCGAGTTACCAGAACTAGGGCCAAACCAACCACCCAAGAATGGAATCGTCGAGGGAAAACACTTGACAACCTCCTGGAAGCAGCTTTTCTAGCCACCAGACCTTTCTCCATCAATTAGGAATCTGATGCCTTCACTAAACAGATTCCTTAAATTGTAGGCATTTCTTGAGTGTTTATTTTTTGGTGTCTAATCCGCATATATATCACCATTGCTCTTGATTTTCTTGACTGTATATACCTTAAATGTCAACATATACACGTGTGATTTAGTTTACGAAGATTTTTCAATGCCGAGAACCTCGATCAGAGAGTAAAAAAGGCGTAAGGTTCACAATGGTGTAAAACAAAAATGGGATATACCGGGCTAGGATTCGAGTTACAGGAACAAGGGCCAAACCAACCACCCAAGAATGGAATCGTCGAGCGAAAACACTTGACAACCTCCTAGAAGCAGCTTTTCTTGCCCCCAGACCTTTCTCCATTAATAAGGAATCTGATGCTGTCACTAAACACATTCCTTAAATTGTAGCCATTTTTTGAGTGTTTATTTTTTTGTGTCTAATCCGCATATATATCACCATTGCTCTAGATTTTCTTGACTGTATATCTCTTAAATGTCAACATTTACACGTGTGATTTAGTTTACGAAGATTTTTCAATGCCGAGAACCTCGATCAGAGAGTAAAATAGACGTGAGGTTCACAATGGTGTAAAACTAAAATGGGATATACCGGTCTAGAATTCGAGTTACAGGAACAAGGGCCAAACCAACCACCTTAGAATGGAATCGTCGAGCAAAAACACTTGACAACCTCCTGGAAGCAGCTTTTGTTGCCACCAGACCTTTCTCCATCAATTAGGAATCTGATGCCGTCACTAAACACATTCCTTAAATTGTTGCCATTTTTTGAATGTTTATTTTTTGGTGTCTAATCCGCATATATATCACCATTGCTCTTGATTTTCTTGACTATATATCTCTTAAATGTCAACATATACACGTGTGATTTAGTTTACGAAGATTTTTCAATGCCGAGAACCTCGATCAGAGAGTAAAAAAGGTGTGAGGTTCACAATGGTGTAAAACTAAAATGGGATATACAGGGCTAGGATTCGAGTTACAGGAGCAAGGGCCAAACCAACCACCCAAGAATGGAATCGTTGAGTGAAAACACTTGACAACCTCCTAGAAGCAGCTTTTCTTGCCACCAGACCTTTCTCCATCAATTAGGAATGTGATGCCGTCACTAAATAGCTTCCTTAAATTGTAGCCATTTTTTGAGTGTTTATTTTTTGGTGTCTACTCCGCATATATATCACCATTGCTCATGATTTTCTTGACTGTATATATCTTAAATGTCAACATATACACGTGTGATTTAGTTTACAAAGATTTTTCAATGCCGAGAACCTCGATCAGAGAGTAAAAAAGGCGTGAGGTTCACAATGGTGTAAAACTAAAATGGGATATACCGGGCTAGGATTCGAGTTAACGGAACAAGGGCCAAACCAACCACCCAAGAATGGAATCGTCGAGCGAAAACACTTGACAACCTCCTGGAAGCATATTTTCTTGCCACCAGACCCTTCTGCATAAATTAGGAATCTGATGCCGTCACTAAACACATTCCTTAAATTGTAGCCATTTTTTGAGTGTTTATTTTTTGGTGTCTAATCCGCATATATATCACCATTGCTCTTGATTTTCTTAACTGTATATCTCTTAAATGTCAACATATACATGTGTGATTTAGTTTACGAAGATTTTTCAATGCCGAGAACCTCGATCAGAGAGTAAAAAAAGGCTTAAGGTTCACAATGGTGTAAAACTAAAATGGTATATACCGGGCTAAGATTCGAGTTACAAGAACAAGGGCCAAACCAACCACCCAAGAATGGAATTGTCGAGTGAAAACACTTGACAACCTCCTTGAAGTAGCTTTTCTTGCCACCAGACCTTTCTCCATCAATTAGGAATCTGATGCCGCCACTAAACACATTCCTTAAATTGTAGTCATATTTTGAGAGTTTATTTTTTGGTGTCTAATCCGCATATATATCAGCATTGCTCTTAATTTTCTTAAGTGTATATCTCTTAAATTTCAACATATACACGTGTGATTTAGTTTACGAAGATTTTTCAATGCCGAGAACCCCGATTAGAGAGTAAAAAAGGCGTGAGGTTCACAATGGTGTAAAACTAAAATGGGATATACCGAGCTATGATTCGAGTTACAGGAACAATGGCCAAACCAAGCACCCAAGAATGGAATCGTTGAGCGAAAAAACTTGACAACCTCCTGGAAGCAGCTTTTCTTGCCACCATTCGTTTCTCCATCAATTAGAAATCGGATGCCGTCAGTAAAAACAATCCTTAAATCGTAGCCATTTTTTAGTGTTTATTTTTTGGTGTCTAATCCGCATATATATCACAATTTCTCTTGATTTTCTTAACAGTATATCTCCTAAATGTCAACATATACAAGTGTGATTTTGTTTACGAAGATGTTTCAATGCCAAGAACCTCGATCAGAGTGTAAAAAAGGCGTGAGGTTCACAATGGTGTAAAACTAAAATCGGATATACCGGGCTAGGATTCAAGTAACAGGAACAAGGTCCAAATCAACCACCCAAGAATGGAATCGTCGAGCGAAAACGCTTGACAACCTCCTGGAAGCAGCTTTTGTTCCACCAGACCTTTCTCTATCAATTAGGAATCTGATGCCGTCACTAAATACAATCCTTAAATTGTAGCCATTTTTTGAGTGTTTATTTTTTGGTGTCTAATCCGCATATATATATCACCATTGCACTTGATTTTCTTGACTGTATATTTATTAAATGTCAACATATACACGTGTGATTTAGTTTACGAAGATTTTTCAATGCCGAGAACCTCGATCAGAGAGTAAAAAAGGCGTGAGGTTCACATTGGTGTAAAACTAAAATGGGATATACCGGGCTAGGATTCGAGTTACAGGAACAAGGGGCAAACTAACAACCCAAGAATGCAATCGTCGAGCGAAATCACTTGACAACCGCCTGGAAGCAGCTTTTCTTGCCACCAGACCTTTCTCCATCAATTTGGATTCTGATGTCGTCACTAAAAACAATCCTTAAATTGTAGCCATTTTTTGAGTCTTTATTTTTTGATGTCTAATCCGCATATATATCACCATTGCTGTTGATTTTCTTGACTGTATATCTCTTAAATGTAAACGTTTACACGTGTGATTTAGTTTGCGAAGATTTTTCAATGCCGAGAAACTCGATCAGAGAGTAAAAACGGCAAAAGGTTCACAATGGTGTAAAACTAAAATGGTATATACCGGGCTAAGATTCGAGATACAGGAACAAGGGCCAAACCAACCACCCAAGAATGGAATAGTCGAGCGAAAACACTTGAAAACCTCCTAGAAGCAGCTTTTCTTGCCACCAGACCTTTCTCCATCAATTAGGAATCTGATGCCGCCATTAAACACATTCCTTAAATTGTAGCCATTTTTTGAGTGTTTATTTTTTGGTGTCTAATCCGGATATATATCACCATTGATCTTGATTTTCTTGACAATATATCTCTTAAATGTCAACATACACGTGTGATTTAGTTTACGAAGATTTTTCAATGCGGAGAGCCTTGATCAGACAGTAAAAAAGCGTGAGGTTCACAATGGTGTAAAACTAAAATGGGATATACTGGGTTAGGATTCGAGATACAGGAGCAAGAGCCAAACAAACCACCCAAGAATGGAATCATCGAGTGAAAACACTTGACAACCTCCTGGAAGCATCTTTACTTTCCACCAGACCTTTCTCCATCAATTAGGAATCTTATGCCCGTACTAAACACATTCCTTAAATTGTAGCCATTTTTTAAGTGTTTATTTTTTGGTGTCTAATTCGCATATATATCACCATTGCTCTTGATTTTCTTTACTGCATATCTCTTAAAAGTCAACATATACACGTGTGATTTAGTTTACGAAGATTTTTCAATGTCAAGAAACTTGATCAGAGAGTAAGAAAGGTGTGAGGTTCACAATGGTGTAAAACTAAAATGGTTTATACCGGGCTAGGATTCGAGTTACAGGCACAAGGGCCAAACCAAGGACCCAAGAATGGAATCGTCGAGCGAAAACACTTGACAACCTCCTGGAAGTAGCTTTTCTTGCCACCAGACCTTTCTCCATCCATTAGGAATCTGATGCCGTCACTAAACACATTCCTTAAACTGTAGTCATTTTTTGAGCGTTTATTTTTTGTGTGTCTAATCCGCATATATATATCACCATTGCTCTTGATTTTCCTTACTATATATCTCTTAAATGTCAACATATACACGAGTGATTTAGTTTACGAAGATTTTTTGATGCCGAGAACCTCGATTAGAGAGTAAAAAAGGCATAAGGTTCACAATGGTGTAAAACTAAAATGGTATATACCGTGCTAGGATTTGAGTTACAGGAACAGGGGCCAAACCAACCACCCAAGAATGGAATCTTCGAGCGAAAACACTTGACAACCTCCTGGAAGCAGCTTTTCTTGCCACAAGACATTTCTCCATCAATTAGGAATCTGATGCCGGCACTAAACAGATTCCTTAAATTGTAGCCATTTTTTGAGTGTTTATTTTTTGGTGTCTAATCCGCATATATATCACCATAGCTCTTGATTTTCTTGACTGCATATCTCTTAAATGTCAACATATACACGTGTGATTTAGTTTACGAAGATTTGTCAATGCCGAGAACCTTGATCAGAGAGTAAAAAGGCGTGAGGTTCACAATGGTGTAAAACTAAAATGGGATATATACCGGGCTAGGATTCGAGTTACAGGAACAAGGGCCAAACCAACCACCCAAGAATGGAATCGTCGAGCGAAAACACAATTTACAACCTCCTGGAAGCAGTTTTCTTGCCACCAGACCTTTCTCTATCAATTAGGTATCTGATGCCTTCACTAAACACATTCCTTAAATTGTAGCCATTTTTTGAGTGTTTATTTTTTGGTGTCTAATGCGCATATATATCACCATTACTCTTGATTTCTTGATTGTATATCTCTTAAATGTCAACATATACACGTGTGATTTAGTTTACAAAGATTTTTCAATGTCGAGAACCTCGATCAGAGAGTAAAAAAGGCGTGAGGTTCACAATGGTGTAAAACTAAAATGGTATATACCGGGCTAGGATTCGAGTTACAGGAACATGGGCCAAACCAACCACTCAAGAATGGAATCATCGAGCGAAAACACTTGACAACCTCCTGGAAGCAGCCTTTCTTGCCACCAGACCTTTCTCCATCAATCAGAAATCTGATGCCGTCACTAAACACATTCCTTAAATTGTAGCCATTTTTTGAGTGTTTATTTTTTGGTGTCTAATCCGCGTATATATCACCATTGCTCTTGATTTTCTTGACTGTATATCTCTTAAATGTCAACATATACAAGTGTAATTTAGTTTACAAAGATTTTTCAATGCCGAGAACCTTGATCAGAGAGTAAAAAGGCGTAAGGTTCACAATGGTGTAAAACTAAAATGGGATATACTGGGCTAGGATTCGAGTTACAGGAACAAGGGCCAAACCAACCACCTGAGAATGGAATCGTCGAACGAAAACACTTGACAACCTCCTGGAAGCAGCTTTTCTTGCCACCAGACCTTTTCCATCAATTAGGAATCTAATGCCGTCACTACACACATTCTTTAAATTGTAGCTATTTTTTGAGTGTTTATTTTTTGGTGTCTAATCCACATATATATCACCATTTCTCTTGATTTTCTTGACTGTAAATCTTTTAAATGTCAACATATACACGTGTGATTTAGTTTACGAAGATTTTTCAATGTCGAGAACCTCGATCGGAGAGTAAAAAAGGCGTGAGGTTCACAATGGTGTAAAACTAAAATGGGATATACCGGGCTAGGATTTGAGTTACAGGAACAAGGGCCAAACCAACCACCCAATAATGGAATCGTCGAGCGAAATTACTTGACAACCTCCTGGAAGAAGCCTTTCTTGCCACCATACATTTCTCCATCAATTAGGAAACTGATGCCGTCACTAAACACATTCCTTAAATTGTAGCCATTTTTGAGTGTTCAACTTTTGGTGCCTAATCCGCATATATATCACCATTGCTCTGCAATTTCTTGACTGTGTATCTCTTAATTGTCAGCATATACACGTGGGATTTAGTTTACGAAGATTTTTCAATGCCGAGAATCTCGATCAGAGAGTTAAAAAGGCGTGAGGTTAACAATGGTGTAAAACTAAAATGAGATATACCGGGCTAGGATTCGAGTTACCGGAACTAGGGCCAAACTAACCACCCAAGAATGGAATTGTCGAGGGAAAACACTTGACAACCTCCTGGAAGAAGCTTTTCTTGCCACCAGACTTTTCTCCATCAATTAGGAATCTGATGCCGTCACTAAACAGATTCCTTAAATTGTAGGCATTTCTTGAGTGTTTATTTTTTGGTGTCTAATCCGCATATATATCACCATTGCTCTTGATTTTTTTGACTGTATATATCTTAAATGTCAACATATACACGTGTGATTTAGTTTACGAAGATTTTTCAATGCCTAGAACCTAGATCAGAGAGTAAAAAAGGCGTAAGGTTCACAATGGTGTAAAACTAAAATGGGATATACCGGGCTAGGATTCGAGTTACAGGAACAAGGGCCAAACCAACCACCCAAGAATGGATTCGTCGAGCGAAAACACTTGACAACCTCCTAGAAGCAGCTTTTCTTGCCCCCAGACCTTTCTCCATTAATAAGGAATCTGATGCTGTCACTAAACACATTCATTAAATTGTAGCCATTTTTTGAGTGTTTATTTTTTGGTGTCTAATCTGCATATATATCACCATTGCTCTTGATTTTCTTGACTATATATCTCTTAAATGTCAACATATACATGTGTGATTTAGTTTACGAAGATTTTTCAATGCCGAGAACCTCGATCAGAGAGTAAAAAAGGTGTGAGGTTCACAATGGTGTAAAACTAAAATGGGATATACAAGGCTAGGATTCGAGTTACAGGAGCAATGGCCAAACCAACCACCCAAGAATTGAATCGTTGAGTGAAAACACTTGACAACCTCCTAGAAGCAGCTTTTCTTGCCATCAGACCTTTCTCCATCAATTAAGAATGTGATGCCCTCACTAAACAGATTCCTTAAATTGTAGCCATTTTTTGAGTGTTTATTTTTTGGTGTCTACTCCGCATATATATCACCATTGCTCATGATTTTCTTGACTGTATATATCTTAAATGTCAACATATACACGTGTGATTTAGTTTACAAAGATTTTTCAATGCCGAGAACCTCGATCAGAGAGTAAAAAAGGCGTGAGGTTCACAATGGTGTAAAACTAAAATGGGATTTAACGGGCTAGGATTCGAGTTGCAGGAACAAGGGCCAAACCAACCACCCAAGAATGGAATTATCGAGCGAAAACACTTGACAACCTCCTAGAAGCAGCTTTTCTTGCCACCAGACCTTTCTCCATCAATTAGGAATCTGATGCCGTCAGTAAACACATTCCTTAAATTGTAGCTGTTTTTTGAGTGTTTATTTTTTGGTGTCTAATCCGCATATATATCACCATTGCTCTTGATTTTCTTGACTGTATATCTCTTAAATATCAACATATACACGTGTGATTTAGTTTACGAAGATTTTTCAATGCAGAGAACCTCGATCAGAGAGTATAAAAGGCGTAAGGTTCACAATGGTGTAAAACTAAAATGGGATATATCGAGCTAGGATTCGAGTTACAGGAACAAGGGCCAAACTAACCACCCAAGAATGGAATCTTCGACTGAAAACACTTAACAACCTCCTGGAAGCAGCTTTTCTTTCCACCAGACCTTTCTCCATGTTGGTGCATAGTTGTGACAACAACTTAGATTTGGTCTTTAGATATCTTGTAATTAGGAAAACGATAAACGGTTAGCGGGTTTTGCTTTGTATTAGTCGAATAATAGAGTTTGGGCTAAACAAAACTCAGATTGGATCAAGGGGGGATGAATTGGGCTTTGTCCATGTAGGAAACCCTAGCCCAAGTTGCAACCTTGTGTTATGTAAACAAGGCTTTGCATTAGGGTTGAGGTTAATCAACCAAAACGGTTTGTGTGAGGAATTTCGTGAAGGCATTGATTGATTGTAATTCTTGTGATTGATAATCAATAAAAACCCGGTTGATAGTAATTTCTGTTTTCTACTCGTTTCTGTGCTATTCTGGTCTAGAGGATTCCGCACTCTAGACTGGATTGACGATTCTGTGACGATCCGTATGAACCAGGGGACTTACAATTGGTATCAGAGTGTGAGGCTCTTGAAATAGCTCGGTTCAGAATTGTGATATGCAGAATTCGAGTGGAAGTGTTTGAAATTTTTGAAAATTTTTAAACCTGAATTAGGGTTTTTAAATTTTTTTTTGGGTTTGATATAATTTTCAAAATTTTATTTTATCGGAATTGGTTGTTTTTGATCTTCTGCATTTTTAGTTTGCTGTTTTGCAGGATTTCGGGATAGTTCTGGTTGACAGGTTGAAGAATTTTTGCTAGAAAGACTTGAAGATTCGAAGACTGTTCTTCGTGTTCTTTATTAAGTTCATCAAAATTTTTGTCAAAACTTTGCTGATTTAGTTATTTGATTTTTCAGAAAATTGATAAGAGATAAGGATAAAATCTTCTGAAATTTTGAAAAGATTTGGTTCTGGCGAAGTTGTTGAATTCGGAATAAATTCGCTGACAAACCAGAGGAATTATCTGATCCGGCGTATTTAACATCTACACTGGTTGACCGGCGAAATTAAAATCCAGAGGCGACTTTGGTAACCGTTTTAATAGTCCTTAACGACATTATTTTGGTGATCGGCGAAATTAATAGTCGTCGTAATAGTGAACTGATCAGCCAGCATAATTAACCAGCGTATTTAGCAGCATATTTAATCAGCCAACATAATTAGCTTAACCCAGCATAATTAACTTGGACCAGCATATTTAGTCACTAGCATAATTAACGTGGCTAACCAGCATATTTGTTGGAGGAATTAAAAAGGTGGACTATTTATTTTGGAGGAGTATTTAGGTGAGTATAGAGGAATTAACGTTTTTGAAATAGAAAACGATCTGTAACTCATCTTAGCAAACCGTTTGCTGGAGGAATTAAAAGGTGGAGTACTTATTTTGGTGGAGTATTTGGGTGCGTATAGAGGAATTAACGTTTGGAAATTCCCGAAATAGGTGTTTGACATTATATGTCATTGGATTTGTAATTTGAGACGATTCTAACGGTATAATTTGGTAGTCGTAGTTTTTGAAAAAAATTTGTACGGTTTTAACAGTACGATTACGGTAAAAGCTCGACGAGGACCAGGAGAGAAGTTAGATTTGGATTTTCACACATGTCACCAAAATCCATTTAAACTTTTAAGCTGCGTGTTTAAAGTTGGTCAAAATAGATACGGTCAGTGAGACTGTTAAGAATTGGCCAAAGCTTACAAACATCAAAGAATATGCTGACTGGAAAGAGAAGTTTGAGGTATTTGTGAAAAGTGAAGATACCAGAATGTGGAGCTGTATGATTGATGGATATGTTGCTCCTACACGTCGTGTTGAAGGAAGAGTTAAAGTTATTTCTTATGAGAAGATGGATGAATATGAGAAACTTATGGTTGATGCTGAGATGAAAGCTTTAGCAGTGATCAAGATGTCCTTGCCTGAGGGAATTAAACATACCTTCAAGAAGTAAGGGATTTCTAGAGAGCTGTGGGAAGTGTTAGAAAAACGTTATCAAAGTTCATCTAGACAAAGTGTAGGTGTTCGTGCTTCAGATGTAGAAGCAGATGTTGTGGTAGAGGAGAATGTTGAGATGAAGGAGGCAGAAGTTTTAAAGTGCTTGAATGGTGTGAATGAACTTATAATAGAGGTGAAGATAAAATCATAATCTGTAAGTCATACATGTCATAATTGCACTGAACTACAAGGTAAAGTTGACAAACTATCGGAGCAAAACAAAATCCTGTTAGTTGAATTAGAAAAGTTAAAAGAGTCAAATGTTCTTTTGATTAAACGAGAGTTAAATTGTTTAAACAAACTGAAATCAAATGAACAGGAAATCAGCAGTTTAACAAGCAAAGTCAATGAACTGTTACATATCATTGATTTGGCTCGTGATACTGTGAAGGATAAAACTAATGAGTTTTCTGATAAGTGCAGGGAATTGGCCATTGCACAAGACCAAATTGTTGAACTTAAAGGAAAGTTAGACAAATCTGGAAAATCATCATTAATTAGGACTCAAATTCAAGCAAGTTTGAAAAGGAGTAATGATAAAAAGGGTTTGGGGTTTAGTAAAGCCTCATCTTCTAAAAATCAAGACTACTCTTTTTTACCTGATGAGAATGAGCTAACTGACTTTGTGCCTACTACACCAGCTGTGGACTTGCCAAATAGTCAGTCCAGTTTCTTTGAAAGAATCTGTTAAGTCTAACAGTACACCTCATAAATCGGATGAGGATACTAAAGACGAAAAGAAGGAAACATTTAAAAAGAGATTTCAAAAAAGAGAATTTATAAGACAAAATCTTGTTTTAAATGTCACAACAAAGGGCACGTGGCGAGTTGTTGTCCTTTAAAGAAAAATAAGCAAAAAGTTGAAGAAGTTAAGGATGGGAATAGGGTTGGTTTAAATAATAATGTGCAGCCACATTGTCAATATAATCAACCAAGATTTCAATCAAAGACTTCAACATCAGGAAGATTTGATAGACCAAGAAGCAATTTTACACATTTTAGTCATGTTAATGGTAAATCAAATCGGTTTCAAAATCAAAATAGAAATTTTGGATATCAAAATCGATACCATACTAACGGTAATCGAAATTTTCAAAGAAGAAACGAACATAGGGGTTTTAGTAACTCAAATGTTCAACAACATCCAATTTTTTTTCAAAATTCATGGTATGATAATGGGCGAAGAAGGTATCAAGATAATAATTTTCAAAGGTCAGAAAATACGAGATTTTATTGGAACTCTCGCGATCAAAGACCTAGTGGAAGTTATAAATCTTGTTCAACAACAGGTAAAACACCAGAAAGGTGTGATGGATATTGGTTAGAAGCATCGTATATGGATTTACACGGTCAACCCAAAACCAGTCAGGTTTGGGTTGTTAAGTCTAACTGAGTTGTTGAGTGTGTGCAGGATGATCAAGAAGGACTGTTGATGTGTTCAACAATGGTTATTCCTGTAAACTGTCTGAGGTGAATAGTAGGTTAAAATTGGTAACTAACTATTTACTTTAGTGATTGATTGATGATTAATTGGTGAAAAACTTATTATCAGATTGAAGTGGGAGTTTGTTTGTGTTTGTAAATTTGTGTTTTCAAAACTTACTTCATAAAAACAAAAATTTCGGGGGAGAAATTTCCCTAAGCCAAAACAGAGTTTAGTTAGTGCGTGTGTTTAGGGGGAGTAAGTTATAAATTAAAAATTAAAAACATACAAAAACATTGAAAAATGAAAACCATAAAAAATGAAAAATTGAAAAAAGAGATTTCATGGTGTGAAAAAGAAGAAATGATAGGCAAAAAGCATTAAATAATCAACTTACCAATGTGATATAAACCTAAACAAACTGTGTATGAGTGGGGAACACATTAGTGGCGTATGGTTTAATGACCTTAAATCTTGTGTTGATAGATTGCCAAAATCTGAGGTTTTGGGTCTTTATATTGTTATTTCATCTGGGGATATCAGAGTTGTCCTTCTGCTGCATCCAGATACATGCTGACCTAGGAACAACCAGGATATCTTAAAAGACCAAAAAATGCCAAATCCCATAAATGAAGAAGCTCTCCTAGAGAGTCATTCAAATGTGCAAAATGCATAAATCGTACAAAAAAATGGTATCTGTCTTAGCCCTCGTTAGATATTTTGGTCTCTTTGCTGTACGAAAGTACTGACCTGATCACCAATTATCTATCGTTGAAAAACAAAACGAATGAATTCGGTATACTCACCTACTACGAGGAATCTTTGTGCATACCTTGATCGCGAGGGTACATCCTGAAGTGGGACACACTAGTATATCAGTATAATATTACTTTAAAGTATCATATGGTAATGGAACTACAAATGTTCATGCATTTTGTTTAAGTGGATAAACAATACTGGTAATCCTCTTGGACTGCTTTTCACGAAAAATTATATAAGAATTATCTAATAGTGTGAAAACAATTTGAGTTTGTTGATATGATCTTCTTGCACATGATTCTCACAAAAAGATGAAATTGTAAATATTTTTGAGTTTAGTTTAGATTGTTAGTTTGTTTTGAAAAAAAAAATCAATAATACCAAAAAGATTTCTTTTTAAAAGACTTCCATTTTGATTTGAAAGGTAGTTGTTTTTGCATATCTAGATAAAATATTGGTTTATCTTGAAATGTGAAAAAGACTAATGGTTTTTCGAGATACTTGCTTGTGTTTCTAAACAGATTGATGTAGTTATCAAAATGAATTGCAGAATACAAGTAAAGTGCAGATTGAGAGTGTAGTGAAGATGTGTGTAGATGCATGGTAGGATCCTTCTACTACATTGTAGAGTGATATGAAGAATTTGGAGATACTTGCTTAACTGAAGATTTCCAGTTCACTGATCTACAATGAATGAAAGTTTTGGTGATCGGAAGCATCAGCTAAGGGGGAGTCTATTGATGTCAGAAATTGTGTAGCTGACGCTATCCAAAGACCAAAAGAACACAAGATGTTTGAAGACAATGTTACACTATGAAGCTATTGTCAAGGGGGAGTTTGTTGGTGCATATTTGTGACAACAGCTTAGATTTGGTCTTTGGATATCTTGTAATTAGTAAAACGATAAACGGTTAGCGGGTTTGGCTTTGTATTACTCAAATAATAGAGTTTGGGCAAAACAAAACCCAGATTGGGTCAAGGGGGACGAATTGGGCTTTGCCCATGTAGGAAACCCTAGCCCAAGTTGCAACCTTGTGTTATATAAACAAGGCTTTGCATTAGGGTTGAGGTTAATCAGCCAAAACGGTTTGTGTGAGGAATTTCATGAAGGCATTAGCTTGGACAAATTAGGGTTATGATTGATTGTAATTCTTGTGATTGATAATCAATAAAAACCCAATTGATACTAATTTCTGTTTTCTACTCGTTTCTATGCTATTCTGGTCTAGAGGATTCCGCATTGGATTGACGATTCTGTGATGATCCGTACGAACCACGGGACCTACACTCCATCAATTAGGAATCTGATGATGTCACTAAACACATTCCTTAAATTGTAGCCATTTTTTTTAGTGTTTATTTTTTGGTGTCTAATCCGCATATATATCACCATTGCTCTTGATTTTCTTGACTATATATCTCTTAAATGTCAACATATACACGTGTGATTTAGTTTACGAAAATTTTTCAATGCCGGGAACCTCGATCAGATAGTAAAGAAGGCGTAAGGATGTGACAACCCGAGTTTTCAAGGTCTTTCCTCTACACGTTATTGTTCGCAATTGTGTTCGCGTAACTTATTTTGCCTTGTAATTGTACACGTTTGTTATATGCTTGAGATGTTGTGTTATGGTGTTATTATTCAGTAGATGAGTAATGTGTTAATATGTCAGCTTTTATAAACTTAAGAGTGGTGTATAAGTTAAAAACAATACTTGTTGAAGCAATGATGTTTCGCCGTTAACAAACCCGATGAAACTCAGGGAGTTTCGCCATTCCTCCAATATGACGAAACTGGGGTTTCGTCACCCCTTACGCGACGAAACACTGAGGTTTCGCCATAACGCGGCCCAGTAAGGTCCGACCCAACTCCTCTTTATATTAAAACCTTCCCGTTCATCAGTTACGTAAAAATACCCCAAACCCTAGAGTCTCTTTCCCTGTTCCCCTGTGCGACGACAACTGTCATCTTTCACCATTATCTCTCTCTCGAATCCTTGCTAGTTCGTCTTGTAACCGGTTAGTGTATAGATATTAATTAACTGATTCAATTTCCTGTTATATTTGATTTCATGATGCCATGATAGAGTGCTTTTATTATTACTGTCTAATGATTTCTGCATCGGGTTGTATGGATAGACAGTTATGATGGTCTGTATGTTGAGATTCAATTGTTTGATGAGTATGATACTTGTAAATTGCGGATTTGATGATCTGTATGAGATGATGTAATGATGAAATTGTTTATAGTTAGGGTTTATTATTTGGTCGTTAATCTTTTGGTTCGATCTGATGTTGTGATTATATTCATCCATGATTCACCGCTCGGAAGTATGTTACGGATTGATGTTCTGTTGTATGTTATGTATATTAATGAATCGGTATTAGGGTCAAGTATTTTGTTAATAGATCATTAGACCCATGATGATTGTTTTGAAACCGTCGCTAATGATTAGGGTTCTAGGAAGATAAGAAACTGAAACCATGTAAACCTGTAACTGTTTCATCGAATTATGGAGAAGTGACGAAACATCATGTGTGACGAAACCCTATAGGTTTCGCCACATTGCCTCACGACGAAACCCTATGAGTTTCACCATGTTACATCTCGACGAAACTCCATGTGTTTCGTCGCCTGAAGTTTCGCCGACTAGTGTGTGATTCACAACAGAATTGTATTTGACATATGTATGAGACTTGATGCTTATTAACTGTTTGTTTATGAACCTCTTATCATGACTTAGGAAGTATGAGCTAGCATGCAAAACATAGATAACGAACTGTATGCTTGATTGAGTAATATAACTGCTTTGTATTAATCAATGCTCGTTATTTTTGCATGCATTCTATGGTTGTGAATTACGTGAAAAACAAAACGTTCATAAACTGATCACGCGTGTATGGATATAATAGGCTTTGATTGAATAAATTGAACGAGTAGTTAAGCATACCGAGCAAACCGAGGTGAGTTCAGACTTTCCACAAGGTATGGGATTCCCAAGGGTTGGGAATGGGTAAAGGATTGAAACCAAAACTGCGTGATCTCCTGGTTTGGAACACGTACACACCCTCTTGATTGAAGGGTGACAACATGTGATAGGTATTTAATCAGAACCTGCGTAATCTCCAGGTTTGGAGATTACGTACACACCCTCTTTATTGAAGGGTGACAACACGGATACTAGACCAAAACTCTCTATCATGAAGTCCCTCCTTTTTATATCGACTTAATCGCCGGGCCAATGGCGAGCGGGTCATTAGTTAGATAGCGCTATTTAGGTTTGAGAAGCCTCACACCGTGCCGCAGAGGAGGGGCGTGAACTAATGGATCTGGACACTAGTCAATGATGATAGACATTGACGTCAGGGCACCAGCTTACTTTAGTCAGTGGTCGATATGGTAAACGGTTCTAGTGATTCACATGGGGAAGCCCCCACAGATTATGGATATGTTTGGGAAACAGGGTAAACTGGTTAACTTACGACTTACAAATGAACTCCAGGTTTTGAAACAACTTAACAATGAACACCAACTGTGAACTCGCTAAACTTTGTTGTTGACTCGTTGTTACATGCCTTGCAGGTCGTTAGGTACTTCTGGAGCTTGCACGAGGAGGTGTGGTCGTTGTGGGACATGGATAGTCCTATGCCATGTTAAACATTTGAAATATTCGAACTTATACTTTGGTTTTAAACATTATGCTTCCACTTACAACTTAAACTACGTTTTGTTTGGACACCAATTATATTGTGTTGGGTTTTATATTCATTTACATGCTATGTTCAATATGATTGGTGGCTTGATCCTGGTCAGTCACGCCTCCATACGGTGATATTCCGCTTGTGGATTTTGGGGGTGTGACAAAGGATCACAATGGTGTAAAACTAAAATGGGATACACCAGGCTAGAATTCGAGTTACAGGAACAAGGGCCAAACCAACCACCCAAGAATGGAATCGTCGAGCGAAAACACTTGAAAACCTCATGGAAGCAGCTTTTCTTGCCACCAGACCTTTCTCCAACAATTAGGAATCTGATGCCGTCATTAAACACATTCCTTAAATTGTAGCCATTTTTTGAGTGTTTATTTTTTGGTGTCTAATCCGCATATATATCACCATTGCTCTTGATTTTCTTGACTATATATCTCTTAAATGTCAACATATACACGTATGATTTAGTTTACGAAGATTTTTCAATGCCGTGAACCTCGATAAGAGAGTTAAAAAGGCGTAAGGATCACAATGGTGTAAAACTAAAATGGGATATACCGGGCTAGGATTCAAGTAACAGGAAGAAGGGCCAAACCAACCACCCAAGAATGGAATCGTCGAGCAAAAACACTTGACAACCTCCTGGAAGCAGTTTTTCTTGCCACCAGACCTTTCTCCATCAATTAGGAATCTGATGCCGTCACTAAACACATTCCTTAAATTGTAGCCATTTTTTGAGTGTTTATTTTTTGGTGTCTAATCCACATACATATCACCATTGCTTTTGATTTTCTTGACGGTGTATCTCTTAAATGTCAACATATACACGTGTGATTTAGTTTACGAAGATTTTTCAATGCTGAGAACCTCGATCAGAGAGTAAAAAAGGCGTAAGGTTCACAATGGTGTAAAACTAAAATGGGATATACTGGGCTAGGATTCGAGTTACAGGAACAAGGGCCAAACCAACCACCCAAGAATGGAATCGTCGAGCGAAAACACTTGACAACCTCCTGGAAGCAGCTTTTCTTGTCACCAGACCTTTCTCCAACAATTAGGAATCTGATGCCGTCATTAAACACATTCCTTAAATTGTAGCTTTTTTTTAGTGTTTATTTTTTAGTGTCTAGTGCGCATATATGTCACCATTGCTCTTGATTTTCTTGACTGTATATCTCATAAATGTCAACATATACATGTGTGATTTAGTTTATGAAGATTTTTCAATGCCAAGAACCTCGATCAGAGAGTAAAAAAGGAGTAAGGTTCACAACGGTGTAAAACTAAAATGGGATATACCGGGCTAGGATTCGAGTTGCAGGAACAAGTGCCAAACCAACCACCCAAGAATGGAATCGTCGAGCGGAAACACTTGACAACCACCTGGAACCAGCTTTTCTTGCAACCAAACCTTTCTCCATCAATTAGGAATCTGATGCTGTCACTAAACACATTCCTTAAATTGTAGCCATTTTTTGAGTGTTTATTTTTTGGTGTCTAATCCGCATATATATCACCATTGCTCTTGATTTTCTTTACTGTATATCTCTTAAATGTCAACATATACACGTGTGATTTAGTTTACGAAGATTTTTCAATGCCGAGAACCTCGATCAAAGAGTAAAAAAGGCGTAAGGATCACAATGGTGAAAAACTAAAATGGGATATACCGGGCTAGGATTCGAGTTACAGGAATAAGGGCCAAACCAACCACCCAAGAATAGAATGGTTGAGCAAAAACACTTGACAACCTCCTGTAAGCAGCTTTTCTTGCCACTCCAACAATAGGAATCGGGTGCCGTCACTAAACACATTCCTAAAATTGTAGCCATTTTTTAGTGTTTATTTTTTGGTGTATAATCCGCATATATATCACCATTGCTCTTGATTTTCATGACTGTATATCTCTTAAATGTCAACATATACACGTATCATGTAGTTTACGAAGATTTTTCAATGCCGAGAACCTCGATCAGAGAGTAAAAAAGGCGTAAGGATCACAATGGTGTAAAACTAAAAAGGGATATACTGGGCTAGGATTCGAGTTACAGGAACAAGGCCAAACCAACCACCCAAGAATGGAATCGACGAGCGAAAACACTTAACAACCTCTTGGAAGCAGGTTTCCTTGCCACCAGACCTTTCTCCATCAATAAGGAATCTGATGCCATCACTAAACACATCCCTTAAATTGTAGCCACTTTTTAGGTGTTTATTTTCTGGTGTCTAATCCGCATATGTCTCACCATTGCTCTTTATTTTCTTGACTGTATATCTCTTAAATGTCAACATATACACGTGTGATTTAGTTTACGAAGATTTTTCAATGCCGAGAACGTCGATCAGAGAGTAAAAGAAGGGCGCAAGGTTCACAATGGTGTAAAACTAAAATGGGATATACCGGGCTATGATTCGAGTTACAGGAACAAGGGCCAAACCAACCACCCAATAATGGAATCGTCAAGCGAAAACACTTTACAACCTCCTGGAAGCAACTTTTTTTGCCACCAGACCTTTCTCCATCAATTTGGAATCTGATGCCGTCACTAAACACATTCCTTAAATTGTAGCCATTTTTTGAGTGTTTATTTTTTGGTGTCTAATCCGCACATATATCACCATTGCTCTTGATTTTTTCGACTGTATATCTCTTAAATGTCAATATATACACGTGTGATTTAGTTAACGAAGATTTTTCAACGCCGAGAACCTCGATCAGAGAGTAAAAAAGGTGTAAGGATCACAATGGTGTAAAACTAAAATGGGATATACCGGGCAAGGATTTAAGTTACAGGAACAAGGGCCAAACCAAACACCCAAGAATGGAATCATCGGGCGAAAACACTTGACAGCCTACTGGAAGTAGCTTTTCATGCCACCAGGCCTTTCTCCAACAATTAGGAATCTGATGCCGTCACTAAACACAATCCTTAAATTGTAGCCATTTTTGAGTGTTTATTTTTTGGTGTCTAATCCTTATGTATATCACCATTGCTCTTGATTTTCTTGATTGTATATCTCTTAAATGTCAACGTATACATGCGTGATTTAGTTTACGAAGATTTTTCGTCGCCGAGAACCTCGATCAGAGAGTAAAAAAGGCGTAAGGTTCACAATGGTGTAAAACTAAAATGGGAGAAACCGGGCTTGGATTCGAGTTACAGGAACAAGGGCCAAACCAACCACCCAAGACTGGAATCTTCGAGAGAAAACACTTAACAACCTCCTGGAAGCAGTTTTTCTTGCCACCAGACCTTTCTCCGTCAATTAGGAATCTGATGCCATCACTAAACACATTCCTTAAATTGTAGCCATTTTTTGAGTGTTTATTTTTGGTGTCTAATCCGCATATATATCACCATTGCTCTTGATTTTCTTGACTATATATCTCTTAAGTGTCAACATATACACGTGTGATTTAGTTTACGAAGATTTTTCAATGCCGAGAACCTCGATCACAGAGTAAAAAAGGCGCAAGGATCACAATTGTGTAAAACTAAAATGGGATATACCGGGCTAGGATTCGAGTTAAAGGAACAAGGGCCAAACCAACCACTCAAGAATGGAATTGTCGTTGGAAAACACTTGACAACCTCCTCGAAGCAGGTTTTCTTGCCACCAGACCTTTCTCCATCAGTTAGGAATCTGATGCTGTCACTAAACACATCCCTTAAATTGTAGCCATTTTTTGAGTGTTTATTTTTTGGTGTCTAATCCGCATATATATCACCATTGCTCATGATTTGCTTAAATGTATATCTCTTAAATGTCAACATATACATGTGTGATTTAGTTTACGAAGATTTTTGAATGCCGAGAACCTCGATCAGAGAGTAAAAAAGGCGTAAGGTTCACAATGGTGTAAAACTAAAATGGGATACACTGGGCTAGTATTCGAGTTACAGGAACAAGGGCCAAACCAACCACCCAAGAATGGAATCGTCAAGGGAAATCACTTTTCAAACTCCTGGAAGCAGATTTTCTTGCCACCAGACCTCTCTCCATCAATTAGGAATCTGATGTCGTCACTAAACACATTCCTTAAATTGTAGCCATTTTTTGAGTGTTTATTTTTTGGTGTCTAATCCTCACATATATCACCATTGCTCTTGATTTTCTTGACTGTATGTCTCTGAAATTTCAACATATACACGAGTGATTTAGTTTACGAATATTTTTCAATGCCGAAAACCAGGATCAGAGTGTAAAAAAGGCCTAACGTTCACAATGGTGTAAAATTAAAATGGGATATACCGGGCTAGGATTTGAGTTACAGGAACAAGGGCCAAACCAACCACCCAAGAATAAAATCGTCGAGCGAAAACACATTACAACCTCCTAGAATCAGCTTTTCTTGCCACCAGACCTTTCTCCATCAATTAGAAATGTGATGCCGTCAGTAAACACATTTCTTAAATTGTAGCCATTTTTTGAGTGTTTATTTTTTGGTGTCTAGTCCGCATATATATCACCATTGCTCTTGATTTTCTTGACTGTATATCTCTTAAATGTCAACATATACATGTGTGATTTAGTTAACAAAGATTTTTCAATGCCGAGAACCTCGATCAGAGATTAAAAAAGGCGTAAGGTTCACAATGGTGTAAAACTAAAATGGATATATTGGGCAAGGATTCGAGTGACAGGAACAAGGGCCAAACCAACCACCCAAGAATAGAATCGTCGAGCAAAAACACTTGACAACCTCCTGTAAGCAGTTTTTTTGCCACCAGAGCATTCTGCATCAATTAGGAATCTGATGCCGTCACCAAACACATTACTTAAATTGTAGCCATTTTTTGAGTATTTATTTTTTGGTGTCCAATCCGCACATATATCACCATTGCTCATGATATTCTTCACTGTATATCTCTAAAATGTCAACATATACACGTGTGATTAAGTTTACGAAAATTATTCAATGCCGAGAACCTCGATTAGAGAGTAAAAAAGGCGTAAGGTTCACAATGGTGTAAAACTAAAATGGGATATACCTGGCTAGGATTCGAGTTATAGGAACAGGGGCCAAACCAACAACCTAAGAATGGAATCGTCGAGCGAAAACACTTGACAACCTACTGGAAGCAGCTTTTCTTTCCACAAGACCTTTCTCCAACAATTAGGATTCTGATACCCTCACTAAACACATTCCTTAAATTATAGCCATTTTTTGAGTGTTTATTTTTTGGTGTCTAATCCGCATAGATATATCACCATTTCTCTTGATTTTCTTGACTGTATATCTCTTAAATGCCAACATATACATGTGTGATCAAGTTTACGAAGATTTTTCAATGCCGAGAACCTCGATCAGAGAGTAAAGAATGTGTAAGTTTCACAATGGTGTAAAACTAAAATGGGATATACCGGGCTAGGATTCGAGTTACAGGAACAAGGGCCAAACCAACAACCCAAGAATGGAATCGTCGAGCGAAAAAACTTAACAACCTCCTGGGAGCAGCTTTTCTTGCCAGCAGACCTTTCTCCATCAATTAGGAATCTGATGTCGTCACTAAGCACATTTCTTGAATTGTAGCCATTTTTAGACTGTTTATTTTTTGGTGTCTAATCCACATATATATCACCATTGCTCTTGATTTTCTTGACTGTATATTTCTTAAATGTCAACATACACACATGTGATTTTGTTTCCGAAGATTTTGTCAATGCCGAGAACCTCGATCAGAGAGTAAAAAAGGCGTCAGGATCACAATGGTGTAAAACTAAAATGGGATATACGAGGATAGGATTCGAGTTAAAGGAACAGGGGCCATACCAACCACCCAAGAATGGAATCGTCGAGCGAAAACACTTGACAACCTCCTGGAAGCAGCTTTTCTTGCCAGCAGACCTTTCTCCATCAATTAGGAATCTGATGCCGTCATTAAACACATCCTTAAATTGTAGCATTTTTTTGTTTTTTGGTGTCTAATCCGCATACATATCACCATTGCTCTTGATTTTCTAGACTGTATATCTCTTAAATGTCAACATATACTTGTGTGATTTAGTTTACGAATATTTTTCAACGTCGAGAACCTCGATCAGAGAGTAAAAGAGGCGTAAGGTTCACAATGGTGTTAAACTAAAATGGTATATACCGGGCTAGGATTCGAGTTAAAGGAACAAGGGCCAAACCAACCACCCAAGAATGGAATCGTCGAGCGAAAACACTCGACAACCTCCTGGAAGCAGCTTTTCTTGCCACCATACATTTATCCATCAATAAGGAATCTAATGCCGTCACTAAACACATTCCTTAAATTGTAGGCATTTTTTGAGTGTTTATTTTTTGGTGTCTAATCCGCACATATATCACCATTGCTCATGATTTTCTTGATTGTGTATCTCTTAAATGTCAACATATGCACGTGTGATTTAGTTTACGAAGATTTTTCAATGCTGAGAATCTCCATCAGAGAGTAAAAAAGGCACAAGATTCACAATGGTGTAAATCTAAAATGGGATATACCAGGCTAGGATTCGAGTTACAGGAACAAGGGCTAAACCAACCACCCAAGAATGGAATCGTCGATCGAAAACACTTGACAACCTCCTGGAAGCAGCTTTTCTTGCCACCAGACCTTTCTCCATCAATTAGGAATCTGAAGCCATCACTAAACACATTCCTTAAATTGTAGCCATTTTTCGAGTGTTTATTTTTTGGTGTCTAATCCGCACATATATCACCATTGCTCTTGATTTTCTTGATTGTATATCTCTTAAATGTCTACATATACACGTGTGATTAAGTTAACGAAGATTTCTCAATGCCGAGAACCTCGATCAGATTGTAAAGAAGGCGTAAGGTTCACAATGGTGTAAAACTAAAATGGCATATACCGGGATAGGATTCGAGTTACAGGAACAATGGCCAAACCAACCACTCAAGAATGGAATCGTCGAGCGAAAACTCTTGACAACCTCCTGGAAGCAGCTTTTCTTGCCACTAGACATTTCTCCATCAATTAGGAATCTGATGCCGTCACTAAACACATTCCTTAAATTGTAGCCATTTTTTGAGTGTTTATATTTTGGTGTCTAATCCGCATATATATGACCATTACTCTTAATTTTCTTGACTGTATATCTCTTAAATGTCAACATATACACGTGTGATTTAGTTTCGGAAGATTTTTCAATGCCGAGAATCTCGATCAAAGAGTAAAGAAGGCGTAAGTTTCACAATGGTGTAAAACTAAAATGAGATTTACCGGGCTTGGATTCGAGTTACAGGAACAAGGGCCAAACCAACCACCCAAGAATGGAATCGTTGAGCGAAAACACTTGACAACCTCCTGGAATCAGCTTTTCTTGCCACCAGACCTTTCTCCATCAATTAGGAATCTGATGCCGTCAATAAACACATTCCTTAAATATTTATCCATTTTTTGAGTGTTTATTTTGTTGTGTCTAATCCGCACATATATAACCATTTCTCTTGATTTTCTTGACTGTATATATCTTAAATGTCAACATATACACGTGTGATTTAGTTTTCGAAGATTTTTCAATGCCGAGAACCTCGATCAGAGAGTAAAAAAGGCGTAAGGTTTACAATGGTGTAAAACTAAAATGGCATATACCGGGCTAGGATTCGAGTTACAGGAACAAGGGCCAAACCAACCACCCAAGAATGGAATCGTCGAGCGAAAACACTTGACAACCTCATGAAAGCAGCTTTTCTTGCCCCCAGACCTTTCTCCATCAATTAGCAATCTGATGCCGTCACTAAAAACATTCCTTAAATTGTAGCCATTTTTTGTGTGTTTATTTTTTGGTGTCTAATCCGCATATATATCACCATTGCTCTTAATTTTCTTGATTGTATATCTCTTAAATGTCATCATATACTTGTGTGATTTAGTTTACAAAGATTTTTCAATGCCGAGAACCTCGATGAGAGAGTAATAAAGGTGTCAGGTTCACAATGGTGTAAAACTAAAATGGGATATACCGGGCTAGGACTCGAGTTACAGGAAAAAGGGCCAAACCTACCACCCAAGAATGGAATCGTCGAGCGAAAACGCTCGACAACCTCCTTGAAGCAACTTTTCTTGCCACCAAACCTTTCTCCATCAATAAGGAATCTAATGCCGTCACTAAACACATTCCTTAAATTGTAGCCATTTTTTGAGTGTTTATTTTTTGGTGTCTAATCCGCAAATATATCACCATTGCTCTTTATGTTCTTGACTGTATATCTCTTAAATGTCAACATATACACGTGTGATTTAGTTTACGAAGATTTTTCAATGCCAAGAACCTCGACCAGAGAGTAAAAAAGGCGTAATGTTCACAATGGTGTAAAACTAAAATGGAATATATACCGGGCTAGGATTCGAGTTACAGGAACAAGGGCCAAACCAACCACCCAAGAATGGATTCGTCGAGCGAAAACACTCGACAACCTCCTGGAAGCAGCTTTTCTTGCCACCATACCTTTCTCCATCAATAAGGAATCTAATGCCGTCACTAAACACATTCCTTAAATTATAGCCATTTTTTGAGTGTTTATTTTTTGGTGTCTAATCCGCACATATATCACCATTGCTCTTGATTTTCTTGACTGTATATCTCTTAAATGTCAACATATACACGTGTGATTTAGTTTCCGAAGATTTTTCAATGCCAAGAACCTCGATCAGAGAGTAAAAGAGGCGTAAGGATCACAATGGTGTAAAAGTAAAATGGGATATACCGGGCTAGTATTCGAGTTACAAGAACAAGGGCCAAACCAACCACCCAAGAATGGAATCGTTGAGCGAAAACAATTCACAACCTCCTGGAAGCAGCTTTTCTTGCCACCGAACCTTTCTCCATCAATAAGAAATCTAATGGCGTCACTAAACACATTCTTTAAATTGTAGCCATTTTTTGAGTGTTTATTTTTTGGTGTCTAATTCGCACATATATCACCATTGCTCTTGATTTTCTTGACTGTATATCTCTTAAATGTCAACATATACACGTGTGATTCAGTTTACGAAGAGTTTTCAATGCCGAGAACCTCGATCAGAGAGTAAAAAAGGCGTAAGGTTCACAATGGCGTAAAACTAAAATGGGATATACCGGGCTAGGATTCGAGTTACAGGAACAAGGGCCAAACCAACCACCTAAGAATGGAATCGTCGAGTGAAAACAATTCACAACCTCCTGGAAGCAGCTTTTCTTACCACCAGACCTTTCTCCATCAATAAGGAATCTAATGCCGTCACTAAACACATTCCTTAAATTGTAGCCATTTTTGAGTGTTTATTTTTTGGTGTCTAATCCGCACATATATCACAATTGCTCTTGATTTTCTTGATTGTATATCTCTTAAATGTCTACATATACACGTGTGATTAAGTTTACGAAGATTTCTCAATGCCGAGAACCTCGATTAGATAGTAAAGAAGGCGTAAGGTTCACAATGGTGTAAAACTAAAATGGGATATACCGGGATATGATTCGAGTTACAGGAACAAGGGCTAAACCAACCACCCAAGAATGGAATCGTCAAGCGAAAACAATTCACAACCTCCTAGAAGCATCTTTTCTTGCCACCAGACCTTTCTCCATCAATAAGGAATCTAATGCCGTCACTAAAGACATTCCTTAAATTGTAGCCATTTTTTGAGTGTTTATTTTTTGGTGTCTAATTCGCACATATATCACCATTGCTCTTGATTTTCTTGACTGTATATCTCTTAAATGTCAACATGTACACGTGTGATTAAGTTTACGAAGAGTTTTCAATGCCGAGAACCTCGATCAGAGAGTAAAAAAGGCGCAAGGTTCACAATGGTGTAAAACTAAAATGGGATATACCAGACTTGGATTCGAGTTACAGGAACAAGGGCCAAACCAACCACCCAAGAATGGAATCGTCGAGCGAAAACACTTGACAACCTCCTGGAAGCAGCTTTTCTTGCCACCAGACCTTTCTCCATCAATTAGGAATCTGAAGCCGTCACTAAACACGTTCCTTAAATTGTAGCCATTTTTTGAGTGTTTATTTTTTGGTGTCTAATCCGCACATATATCACCATTGCTCTTGATTTTCTTAATTATATATCTCTTAAATGTCTACATATACACGTGTGATTAAGTTTACGAAGATTTCTCAATGCCGAGAACTTCGATCAGATAGTAAAGAAGGCGTAAGGTTCACAATGGTGTAAAACTAAAATGGGATATACCGGGATAGGATTCGAGTTACAGGAACAATGGCCAAACCAACCACCCAAGAATGGAATCGTCGAGCGAAAACTCTTGACAAACTCCTGGAAGCAACTTTTCTTGCCACCAGACCTTTCTCCATCAATTAGGAATCAGAAGTGTAGGATCGTTTTGTGACCCAAACGAGTCGTTCAGAAGAGATTTTATCAGTTTCAGATGCGGAAAATAAGAAACTGACTTTGAAACAGCTTGCTTATCACTTTAAACACTGATTATATTGATATTATAGCAATTACAATCAGTCTTCACACCGGCAGCACCTCGGTATGGAATTCACGAACTGTTACAAATGAATAGAACACTCCCCTATTTATACTATTCTAGGTTTAGCTTGAAGATGACATGACAATTTCAAGCTAAACCTCCTAATTACTTTCAAGCTAAACCTCCTTTTGTCTTCTAGCGAAACCTTTCATGTAAACTTCAATTCTGTTTTGTGTTTGACTTTGAATGATGATGTCATATTCATGTCATTTTCATGATGTCATCAATGAGTAAGATGACATCATGTCTTGATCAAAACCGCAACGAAAACTAAGACTCGACATAAGACGAAGACGACAGATGTGTGCACCAACAGACTCCCCCTCAGATGTTGACGAGTCTTAAATGTCGAGTCTGCACAATCTTCAGTCTTTATCAGTCTCTTTTCTTTCTTAGCATATACCAGGATCTTCTCTTTGGCTCTAACCTCGTCAGACTCCCCCTCTCATCATGATGGGATCGCCGTCTGGAATTAGCTATCACCTTGAGATCAATCCCTGGCTTTATCTCTGTTTAAGCTCATTTTCTACACAATTCTCATCAAAACATAAGTTTTTACTTAAAACAATAAGAAAAACTTATTAGAAATAGTTCCATCAAGTTCAAATTAATGACCCTGATTAACTAATCTAACTTTCTTTTTCAAAATAAGTTTCTTCTTTTAAACGCACACTCCCAAACCATTTCATCATGTTCAACACTAGAAATTTTGAATATCAGCTCTCCAACATCAGTTGTCGAAAATCTTTGTGAATTTTTCAAAATTTATGCTAAAACACACTGAAATCTTTTTGGATTTTTCAATGAAATAAAATGAAATGCAGTAAAGAAATATATACAGACACTATTTTTGTGAGTTTGCAAAAGAGGATCATATCAGTTTTTGTGACCAATCACAAACACCGTTAAGCTTGATTTCATTTTAAGCTCTAAACGATTCACATTGATTGACGATATTGTTGTCCACTTAAACTCAATCTAAAAACTTTCGAAATGCTTACCGATACGTTAAGGTATATTAATATTGCACTAAGTTCTTATGGACCCCACGATCTCAGCATATCCCCTCATCATGCGATACACTGACTCAAGTAATGCCTTTAAACTTTTATCAACTGTGATTTGTGCGAAAAACAAAGCAGAATGTTTAAACATTAACAATCAGGTCGATACTTCCGTATACGCAGAGAAAGTCCAATGTTTAAACAAAATAAGAAAATAAAAATAAGTTGAAGTTGTTTAGGCTTTAACCACCAGGTCGATACTTCCGTATACGCAGAGGTGATCCAAAGCTTAAACGAAACACCAAAGAAAATAAAGCAGAACGTTTAGGCAATAACATCCAGGTCGATACTCACATATACGTAGAGGATGTCCAATGCTTAAACAAAATAAAGAAATAAAACATGTCTAAGTCTTTGCAAAATGAAATACACAATCACAATGACTTTTCAGCAAAGTTGTGAAAGTTCACAAACTTAACCAGTTTTATGTCTTTCGACAATCAGCGATCACTGAGTAGGCACACAGTCAAGAAGGACAAAACTAAGTACTATGCTTTTGACCATGTTTCCCACTAGAACTAGGCTTTTTCATTTAAGTTTGTATCGTTATCGCAAATCAACTAATCTAGCTGAGCCTACCGTCACATCTTTAGTGAGACCGTTTATCACATTTTAACTTTCCATTTCTTTAGCATGCTGTGACAGTCTACTGATGTACTATCATTTCCTCTTTTATGCAATAAAAACTCATTTTTCATTTTATCATGTTTTTGGCTTTTTCAAATTTTCTAATGTTTTTGGATTTTCAGAAATTTCTTACTCTCCCTAAAATACAAACACATTTTAGGAAATTTGAAAACAAACTGTACAAGTAACGTGACAACTGATATCGAATCGCCTCAATTCGCCATCCACTTGGCATAAACAATCAGAACTCCCCCTCACAACAAACTATTTTCCCATTGATTTCAAAACACTTAAGTTTGTTTTAGTCAAATGGTTTTTCCGGAAAATAAGTTTTGTTGATTTTGTAAAACCATTTGTAGGTTAGGGGTTTGGTTCATCACATTGTTTTTTAACCACTTGTAGGAAATAAGATACAACTTAATGTCCCTGATTTACCACTTTTTTAAGCCGTCACTAAACACATTCCTTAAATTATAGCCATTTTTTGAGTGTTTATTTTTTGGTGTCTAATCCGCATATATATCACCATTACTCTTAATTTTCTTAACTGTATATCTCTTAAATGTCAACATATACACGTATGATTTAGTTTCGGAAGATTTTTCAATGCCGAGAACCTCGATCAAAGAGTAAAGAAGGCGTAAGTTTCACAATGGTGTAAAACTAAAATGAGATTTACCGGGCTAGGATTCGTGTTACAGGAACAAGGGCCAAACCAACCACCCAAGAAAAGAATCGTCAAGCGAAAACACTTGACCAACTTCAGGAAGCAGCTTTTCTTGCTACCAGACCTTTCTCCATCAATTAGAAATCTGATGCCGTCAGTAAACACTTTCCTTAAATTGTAGCAATTTTTTGAGTGTTTATTTAGTGGTGTCTAATCCGCACATATATCACCATTGCTCTTGATTTTCTTGACTGTATATCTCTTAAATGTCAACATATACACGTGTGATTTAGTTTCCGAAGATTTTTCAATGCCGAGAACCTCGATCAGAGAGTAAAAGAGGAGTAAGGATCACAATGGTGTAAAAGTAAAATGGGATATACCGGGCTAGTATTCGAGTTACAAGAACAAGGGCCAAACCAACCATCCAAGAATGGAATCGTCGAGCGAAAACAATTCACAACCTCCTGGAAGAAGCTTTTCTTGCCACCAGACCTTTTTCCATCAATAAGGAATCTAATGCCGTCACTAAACACATTCCTTAAATTGTAGCCATTTTTTGAGTCTTTATTTTTTGGTGTCTAATTCGCACATATATCACCATTGCTCTTGATTTTCTTGACTGTATATCTCTTAAATGTCAACATATACACGTGTGATTCAGTTTACGAAGAGTTTTCAATGCCGAGAACCTCGATCAGAGAGTAAATAAGGCGCAAGGTTCACAACGGTGTAAAACTAAAATGGGATATACCAGACTAGGATTCGAGTTACAGGAACAAGGGCCAAACCAACCACCCAAGAATGGAATCGTCGAGTGAAAACACTTGACAACCTCCTGGAAGCAGCTTTTCTTGCCACCAGACCTTTCTCCATCAATTAGGAATCTGAAGCCGTCACTAAACACATTCCTTAAATTGTAGCCATTTTTTGAGTGTTTATTTTTTGGTGTCTAATTCGCACATATATCACCATTGCTCTTGATTTTCTTGACAGTATATCTCTTAAATGTCAACATATACACGTGTGATTCAGTTTACAAAGAGTTTTCAATGCCGAGAACCTCGATCAGAGAGTAAAAAAGGCGCAAGGTTCACAATGGTGTAAAACTAAAATGGGATATACCAGACTAGGATTCGAGTTACAGGAACCAGGGCCAAACCAACCACCCAAGAATGGAATCGTCAAGCGAAAACACTTGACAACCTCCTGGAAGCAGCTTTTCTTGCCACCAGACCTTTCTCCATCAATTAGGAATCTGAAGCCGTCACTAAACACATTCCTTAAATTGTAGCCATTTTTTGAGTGTTTATTTTTTGGTGTCTAATCTGCGCATATATCACCATTTCTCTTGATTTTCTTAATTGTATATCTCTTAAATGTCTACATATACACGTGTGATTAAGTTTACGAAGATTTCTCATTGCCGAGAACCTCGATCAGATAGTAAAGAAGGCGTAAGGTTCACAATGGTGTAAAACTAAAATGGGATATACCGGGATAGGATTCGAGTTACAAGAACAAGGGCCAAACCAACCACCCAAGAATGGAATCGTCGAGCGAAAACTGTTGACAAACTCCTGGAAGCAGCTTTTCTTGCCACCAGACCTTTCTCCATCAATTAGGAATCTGAAGCCGTCACTAAACACATTCCTTAAATTGTAGCCACTTTTTGATTGTTTATATTTGGTGTCTAATCCGCATATATATCACCATTAATCTTAATTTTCTTGACTGTATATCTCTTAAATGTCAACATATACACGTGTGATTTAGTTTCGGAAGATTTTTCAATGCCGAGAACCTCGATCAAAGAGTAAACAAGGCGTAAGTTTCACAATGGTGTAAAACTAAAATGAGATTTACCGGGCTAGGATTCGTGGTACAGGAACAAGGGCCAAACCAACCACCCAAGAATGGAATCATCAAGCGAAAACACTTGACCAACTTCAGGAAGCAACCTTTCTTGCTACCAGACCTTTATCTATCAATTAGGAATCTGATGCCGTCAGTAAACTCTTTCCTTAAATTGTAGCCATTTTTTGAGTGTTTATTTTGTGGTGTGTAATCCGCAGATATATCACCATTTCTCTTGATTTTCTTAATTGTATATCTCTTAAATGTCTACATATACACGTGTGATTAAGTTTACGAAGATTTCTCATTGCCGAGAACCTCGATCAGATAGTAAAGAAGGCGTAAGGTTCACAATGGTGTAAAACTAAAATGGGATATACCGGGATAGGATTCGAGTTACAAGAACAAGGGCCAAACCAACCACCCAAGAATGGAATCGTCGAGCGAAAACTGTTGACAAACTCCTGGAAGCAGCTTTTCTTGCCACCAGACCTTTCTCCATCAATTAGGAATCTGAAGCCGTCACTAAACACATTCCTTAAATTGTAGCCACTTTTTGATTGTTTATATTTGGTGTCTAATCCGCATATATATCACCATTAATCTTAATTTTCTTGACTGTATATCTCTTAAATGTCAACATATACACGTGTGATTTAGTTTCGGAAGATTTTTCAATGCCGAGAACCTCGATCAAAGAGTAAACAAGGCGTAAGTTTCACAATGGTGTAAAACTAAAATGAGATTTACCGGGCTAGGATTCGTGGTACAGGAACAAGGGCCAAACTAACCACCCAAGAATGGAATCATCAAGCGAAAACACTTGACCAACTTCAGGAAGCAACCTTTCTTGCTACCAGACCTTTATCTATCAATTAGGAATCTGATGCCGTCAGTAAACTCTTTCCTTAAATTGTAGCCATTTTTTGAGTGTTTATTTTGTGGTGTGTAATCCGCAGATATATCACCATTGCTCTTGATTTTCTTGACTGTATATCTCTTAAATGTCAACATATACACGTGTGATTTAGTTTCCGAAGATTTTTCAATGCCGAAAACCTCGATCAGTGAGTAAAAGAGGCGTAAGGATCACAATGGTGTAAAAGTAAAATGGGATATACCGGGTTAGTATTCGAGTTACAAGAACAAGGGCCAAACCAACCACCCAAGAATGGAATCGTCGAGCGAAAACAATTTACAACCTCCTGGAAGCAGCTTCTCTTGCCACCAGACCTTTCTCCATCAATAAGGAATCTAATGCCGTCACTAAACACATTCCTTAAATTTTAGCCATTTTTTGAGTGTTTATTTTTTGGTGTCTAATTCGCACATATATCACCATTGCTCTTGATTTTCTTGACTGTATATCTCTTAAATGTCAACATATACACGTGTGATTCAGTTTACGAAAAGTTTTCAATGCCGAGAACCTCGATCAGAGAGTAAAAAAGGCGTAAGGTTCACAATGGCGTAAAACTAAAATGGGATATACCGGGCTAGGATTCGAGTTACAGGAACAAGGGCCAAACCAACCACCTATGAATGGAATCGTCGAGTGAAAACACTTGACAACCTCCTGGAAGCACCTTTTGTTGCCACCAGACCTTTTTCTATCAATTAGGAATATGATGCCGTCACTAAACACATTCCTTAAATTGTAGCCATTTTTTAGGTGTTTATTTTTTGGTGTCGAATCCGCATATATATCACCATTGCTCTTGATTTTCTTGACTTTATATCTCTTAAATGTCCACATATACACGTGTGATTTAGTTTCGGAAGATTTTTTAATGCCGAGAACCTCGATCAAAGAGTAAAGAACGCGTAAGGTTCACAATGGTGTAAAACTAAAATGAGATATACCGGGCTAGGATTCGAGTTACAGGAACAAGAGCCAAACTAACCACCCAAGAATGGAATCGTCGAGCGAAAACACTTGACAAACTCCCGGAAGAAGCTTTTCTTGCCACCAGACCTTTCTCCATCAATTAGGAATCTGATGCCATCACTAAACACATTCCTTAAATTTTAGCCATTTTTTGAGTGTTTATTTTTTGGTGTCTAATCCGCATATATATCACCACTGTTTTTGATTTTCTTGACTGTATATCTCTTAAATATCAACATATACACGTGTGATTTAGTTTACGAAGATTTTTCAATGCCGAGAACCTCGATCATAGAGTAAAAAAGCGCAAGGTTCACAATGGTGTAAAAATAAAATTGGATATACCGGGCTAGGATTCGAGTTACAGGAACAAGGGCCAAACCAACCACCCAAGAATGGAATCGTCGAGCGAAAACACTTGACAACCTCCTGGAAGCAGCTTTTCTTGCCACCAGACCTTTCTCCATCAATTAGGAATCTGATGCCGTCCCATAACACATTCCTTAAATTGTAGCCATTTTTTGAGTGTTTATTTTTTGGTGTCTAATCCGCATATATATCATCATTAATCTTGATTTTCTTGACTGTATATGTCTTAAATGTCAACATATACACGTGTGATTTAGTTTACGAAGATTTTTCAATGCCAAGAACCTCGATCAGAGAGTAAACAAGGCGTAAGGTTCACAATGGTGTAAAACTAAAATGGGATATACCGGGCTAGGATTCGAGTTACAGGAACAAGGGCCAAACCAACCACCCAAGAATGGAGTCGTCGAGCTAAAACACTTGACAACCTCATGGAAGCAGCTTTTCTTGCCACCAAACCTTTCTCCATCATTTAGGAATCTGATGCCGTCACTAAAAACATTCCTTAAATTGTAGCCATTTTTTGTGTGTTTATTTTTTGGTGTCTAATCCGCATATATATCACCATTGCTCTTAATTTTCTTGACTGTATATATCTCTTAAATGTCAACATATACTTGTGTGATTTAGTTTACAAAGATTTTTCAATGCCGAGAACCTCGATCAGAGAGTAATAAAGGTGTCAGGTTCACAATGGTGTAAAACTAAAATGGGATATACCGGGCTAGGACTCGAGTTACAGGAACAAGGGCCAAACCAACCACCCAAGAATGGAATCGTTGAGCGAAAAACTCGACAACCTTTTGAAGCAGATTTTCTTGCCACCAGACCATTCTCCATCAATAAGGAATATAATGCCGTCACTAAGCACATTCATTAAATTGTAGCCATTTTTTTAGTGATTATTTTTTGGTGTCTAATTCGCACATATATCACCATTGCTCTTGATTTTCTTGACTGTATATCTCTTAAATGTCAACATATACACGTGTGATTTAGTTTACGAAGATTTTTCAATGCCAAGAACCTCGATCAGAGAGTAAAAAAGGCGTAAGGTTCACAATGGTGTAAAACTAAAATGGGTGGGTTGGATTCGAGTTATAGGAACAAGGGCCAAACCAACCACCCAAGAATGGAATCATCGAGCAAAAACACTCGACAACCTCCTGAAAGCAGCTTTTCTTGCCACCATACCTTTCTCCATCAATAAGGAATCTAATGCCGTCACTAAACACATTCTTTAAATTATAGCCATTTTTTGAGTGTTTATTTTTTGGTGTCTAATCCGCACATATATCACCATTGCTCTTGATTTTCTTAACTGTATATCTCTTAAATGTCAACATATACACGTGTGATTTAGTTTACGAAGATTTTTCAATGTCGAGAACCTCGATCAAAGAGTAAAAATGGCGCAAGGTTCACAATGGTGTAAAACTAAAATAGGATATACCTGACTAGGATTCGAGTAATAGGAACAAGGCCTAAACCAACCACCCAAGAATGGAAACGTAGACCGAAAACACTTGACAACCTCCTGGAAGCAGCTTTTCTTGCCACCAGACCTTTCTCCATCAATTAGGAATGTGAAGCCGTCACCAAACACATTCCTTAAATTGTAGCCATTTTTTGAGTGTTTATTTTTTGGTGTCTAATCCGCACATATATCACCATTGCTCTTAATTTTCTTGATTGTATATCTCTTAAATGTCTACATATACACGTGTGATTAAGTTTACGAAGATTTCTCAACGCAGAGAACCTCGATCAGATAGTAAAGAAGGCGTAAGGTTCACAATGGTGTAAAACTAAAATGGGATATACCGGGATAGGATTCGAGTTACAGGAACAAGGGCCAAACCAACCACCCAAGAATGGAATCGTCGAGCGAAAACTCTTGACAAACTCCTGGAAGCAGCTTTTCTTGCCACCAGACCTTTCTCTATCAATTAGGAATCAGATGCCGTCACTAAACACATTCCTTAAATTGTAGCCATTTTTTTAGTGTTTATATTTTGGTGTCTAATCCGCATATATATCACCATTACTCTTAATTTTCTTGACTCTATATCTCTTAAATGTCAACATATACACGTGTGATTTAGTTTCGGAATATTTTTCAATGCCGAGAACCTCGATCAAAGAGTAAAGAAGGTGTAAGTTTCACAACGGTGTAAAACTAAAATGAGATTTACCGGGCTAGGATTCGAGTTACAGGAACAAGGGCCAAACCAACAACCCAAGAATGGAATCGTCAAGCGAAAACACTTGACAAACTTCAGGAAGCAGCTTTTCTTGCTACCAGACCTTTCTCCATCAATTAGGAATCTGACGGCGCCAGTAAACACTTTCCTTAAATCGTAGCCATTTTTTGAGTGTTTATTTTCTGGTGTCTAATCCGCACATATATCACCATTGCTCTTGATTTTCTTGACTGTATATCTCTTAAATGTCAACATATACACATGTGATTTAATTTCCGAAAATTTTTCAATGCCGAGAACCTTGATCAGAGAGTAAAAGAGGCGTAAGGATCACAATGGTGTAAAAGTAAAATGGGATATACCGGGTTAGTATTCGAGTTACAAGAACAAGGGCCAAACCAACCACCCAAGAATGGAATCGTCGAGCGAAAACAATTCACAACCTCCTGGAAGCAGCTTTTCTTGCCACCAGACCTTTCTCCATCAATAAGGAATCTAATGCCGTCACTAAACACATTCCTTAAATTGAAGCCATTTTTTGACTGTTTATTTTTTGGTGTCTAATTCGCACATATATCACCATTGCTCTTGATTTTCTTGACTGTATATCTCTTAAATGTCAACATATACAAGTGTGATTCAGTTTACGAAGAGTTTTCAATGCCGAGAACCTCGATCAGAGAGTAAAAAAGGCGTAAGGTTCACAATGGCGTAAAACTAAAATGGGTGGCTAGGATTCGAGTTACAGGAACAAGGGCCAAACCAACCACCTAAGAATGGAATCGTCGAGTGAAAACACTTGACAACCTCCTGTAAGCACCATTTCTTGCCACCGGACCTTTTTCCATCAATTAGGAATATGATGCCGTCACTAAACACATTCCTTAAATTGTAGCCATTTTTTGAGTGTTTATTTTTTGGTGTCGAATCCGCATATATATCACCATTGCTCTTGATTTTCTTGACTTTATATCTCTTAAATGACAACATATATACGTGTGATTTAGTTTCGGAAGATTTATTAATGCCGCGAACCTCGATGAAAGAGTAAAAAGGCGTAAGGTTCACAATGGTGTAAAACTAAAATGAGATATACCGGGATAGGATTCGAGTTACAGGAACAAGAGCCAAACTAACCACCCAAGAATTGAATCGTCGATCGAAAACACTTGACAAACTCCCGGAAGAATCTTTTCTTGCCACCAGACCTTTCTCCATCAATTAGGAATCTGATGCCTTCACTAAACACATTCCTTAAATTGTAGCCATTTTATGAGTGTTTATTTTTTGGTGTCTAATCCGCATATATATCACCACTGTTTTTGAATTTCTTGACTGTATATCTCTTAAATATCAACATATACACGTGTGATTTAGTTTACGAAGATTTTACAATGCCGAGAACCTCGATCGTAGAGTAAAAAAGGCGAAAGGTTCACAATGGCGTAAAACTAAAATGGGTTATACAGGGCTAGGATTAGAGTTACAGGAAAAAGGGCCAAGCCAACCACCCAAGAATGGAATCGTCGAGCGAAAACACTTGACAACCTCCTGGAAGCAGCTTTTCTTGCCACCAGACCTTTCTCCATCACTTATGAATCTGATGCCGTCACATAACACATTCCTTAAATTGTAGCCATTTTTTGAGTGTTTATTTTTTGGTGTCTAATCCGCATATATATCACCATTGCTCTTGATTTTCTTGATTGTATATGTCTTAAATGTCAACATATACACGTGTGATTTAGTTTACCAAGATTTTTCAATGCCAAGAACCTCGATCAGAGAGTAAAAAAGGCATAAAGTTCATAATGATGTAAAACTAAAATGGGATATACCGGGCTAGATTTGAGTTACAGAAACAAGGGCCAAACCAACCACCCAAGAAAGGAATCGTCTAGCGAAAACACTTGACAACCTCCTGAAAGCAGCTTTTCTTTCCACCAGACCTTTCTCCAATAATTAGGAATCTGATGCCGTCACTAAACACATTACTTAAATTGTAGCTATTTTTTTAGCGTTTATTTTTTGGTGTCTAATCCGCATATATATCACCATTGCTCTTGATTTTCTTGACTGTATATCTCTTAAATGTCAACATATACACGTGTGATTTAGATTATAAACATTTTTCAATGCCGAGAACCTCGATCAGAGAGTAACAAAGGCGTAAGGTTCACAATTGTGTAAAACTAAAATGAGATATACCGGGCTAGGATTCGAGTTACAGGAACAAGGGCCAAACCAACCACCCAAGAATGGAATCGTCGAGCGAAAACGCGTGACAACCTTCTGGAAGCAGCTTTTCTTGCCACCAGACCTTTCACCATCAATTAGGAATCTAATGCTGTCACCAAACACATTCTTTAAATTGTAGCCATTTTTTGAGTGTTTATTTTTTGGTGTCTAATCCGCATATATATCATATCTCTTAAATGTCAACATATACACGTGTGATTTAGTTTACGAAGATTTTTAAAAGCCGAGAACCTCGATCAGAAAGTAAAAAGGACGTAAAGTTCACAATGGTGTAAAACTAAAATGGGATATACCGGGCAAGCATTCTGGAGCGAAAACAACCACCCAAGAATGGAATCGTCAAGCAAAAACACGTGACAACCCCTTGGAAGCAGCTTCTTTTGCCACCAGACCTTTCTCCGTCAATTAGAAAACTGATGTTGTCACTAAACACATTCCTTAAATTGTAGCCATTTTTTGAGTGTTTTGTTTTGTGTCTAATCCGCATATATATCACCATTGCTCTTGATTTTCTTGACTGTATATATTTTAAATGTCGACATATACACGTGTGATTTAGTTTACGAAGATTTTTCAATGCCGAGAACCTCGATCAGAGAGTAAAAAAGGTGTAAGGTTCACAATGGTGTAAAACTAAAATGGGATATACCGGGCTAGGATTCGAGTTACAGGAACAATGGCCAAACCAACCACCCAAGAATGGAATCGTCGAGCGAAATCACTTGACAACCTCCTGAAAGCAGCTTTTCTTTCCACCAGACCTTTCTCCATCAATTAGGAATCTGATGCCGTCACTAAACACCTTCCTTAAATTGTAGCCATTTTTTGAGTGTTTATTTTTTGGTGTCTAATCCGCATATATATCACTATTGCTCTTGATTTTTATGACTGTATATCTCTTAAATGTCAACATATACACGTGTGACTTAGTTTACGAAGCTTTTTCAATGCCGAGTACCTCAATCAGAGTGTAAAAAAGGCGTAAGTTTCACAATAGTGTAACACTAAAAAGGGATATACCGGGCTAGGTTTCGAGTTACAGGAACAAGGGCCAAACCAACCACCCAATAATGGAATCGTCGAGCGAAAACACTTGACAACCACCTCGAAGCAACTTTTCTTACCACCACACCTTTCTTCAATAATTAGGAATCTGATGTCGTTACTAAACACATTCGTTAAATTGTAGCCATTTTTTGAGTGTTTATCCGCATATATATCTCTTAAATGTTAACATATACACATGTGAGTTAGTTTACGAAAATTTTTCATTGCCGAGAACCTCGATCAGAGAGTAAAAAAGGTGTAAGGTTCACAGTGATGTAAAACTAAAATGGGATATACCAGACTAGGATTCGAGTTACAGGAACAATGGCCAAACCAACCACCCAAGAATGGAATCGTCGAGCGAAAACACTTGACAACCTCCTTAAAGCAGCTTTTCTTGCCACCAGACCTTTCTCAATCAATTAGGAATCTGATGTCGTCACTAAACACATTCCCTAAATTGTAGCCTTTTATTTAGTGTTTATCTTTTGGTGTCTAATCCGCATATATATCACCATTGCTCTTGATTTTCTTGACTGTATATCTCTTAAATGTTAACATATACACGTGTGATTTAGTTTACGAAGATTTTTCAATGCCGAGAATCTCGTTCAGAGAGTAAAAAAGGCGTAAGGTTCACAATGGTGTAAAACTAAAATGGGATATACCAGGCTAGGAGTCGAGTTACACGAACAAGGGCCAAACCAACCACCCAAGAATGGAATCGTCGAGCGAAAACACTTGACAACCTCATGGAAGCAGCTTTTCTTGCCACCAGACTCTTCTCCATCAATTAGGAATCTGATGCCGTCAGTAAACACATTCCTTATATTATAGCCATTTTTTTAGTGTTTATTGTTTGATGTCTAATCCGCATATATATCACCATTGCTCTTGATTTTCCTGACTGTATATCACTTAAATGTCAACATATACACGTGTGATTTAGCTTACAAATATTTTTCAATGCCGAGAATCTCGATCAAAGAGTTAAAAAGGCGTAAGGTTCACAATTTTGTAACACTAAAATGGGATATACCGGGCTAGGATTCGAGTTACAAGAACAAGGGCCAAACCAACCACCCAAGAATGGAATCGTCGAGCGAAAACACTTGACAACCTCCTGGAAGCAGCTTTTCGTGCCACCAGACCTTTCTCCATTAATTAGGAATCTGATGCCGTCACTAAACACATTCCTTAAATTGTAGCCATTTTTTGAGTGTTTATTTTTTGGTGTCTAATCCGCAAATATATCCCCATTGCTCTTGATTTTCTTGACTGTATATCTCTTAAATATCAACATATACATGTGTGATTTAGTTTACGAAGATTTTTCAATTCCGAGAACCTCGATCAGAGACTAAAAAAGGTGTAAGGTTCACAATGGTGTAAAACTAAAATGGGATATACCGGGCTAGGATTCGAGTTATAGGAACAAGGGCCAAACCAACCACCCAAGAATGGAATCGTCAAGCAAAAACACTTGACAACCTCCTGGAAGCAGCTTTTCTTGCCACCAGACCTTTCTCCATCAATTAGGAATCTGATGCCGTCACTAAACACATTCCTTAAATTGTAGCCATTTTTTGAGTGTTTATTTTTTTGTGTCTAATATGCATATATATCACCATTGCTCTTGATTTTCTTGACTGTATATCTCTTAAATGTCAATATATACACGTGTGATTTAGTTTACGAAGATTTTTTTAATTCCGAGAACCTCGATCAAAGAGTAAAAGAGGCGTAAGGTTCACAATGATGTAAAACTAAAATGGGATATATCGGGCTAGGATTCGAGTTACGGTAATAAGGGCCAAACCAACCATCCAAGAAAGGAATCGTCGAGTGAAAACACTTGACAACCTCCTGGAAGCAGCTTTTCTTGCCACCAGACCTTTCTCCATCAATTAGGAATCTGATGCCGTCACTAAACACCTTCCTTAAATTGTAGCCATTTTTTGAGTGTTTATTTTTTGGTGTCTAATCCGCATATATATCACCATTGCTCTTGATTTTCTTGACTCTATATCTCTTGAATGTTAACATATACACATGTGATTTAGTTTACAAAGATTTTTCAATGCCGAGAACATCGATCAGAGAGTACAAAAGTCGTAAGGTTCACAATGATGTAAAACTAAAATGGGATATACCGGGCTAGGATTCGAGTTACTGGAACAATGGCCAAACCAACCTCCCAAGAATGGAATCGTCGATCGAAAACACTTGACAACCTCTTGGAAGCAGCTTTTCTTGCCAACAGACCTTTCTCCATCAATTAGGAATATGATGCCGTCACTAAACACATTCCCTAAATTGTAACCTTTTTTTGAGTGTATATTTTTTGATGTCTAATCCGCATATATATCCCCATTGCTCTTGGTTTTCTTGACTGTATATCTCTTAAATGTTAGCATATACACGTGTGCTTTAGTTTATGAAGATTTTTCAATGCCGATAACCTCGATCAGAGAGTAAAAAAGGCGTAAGGTTCACAATGGTGTAAAACTAAAATGGGATATATCGGGCTTGGATTCGAGTTACAGGAACAAGGGTGATCGGGAGTGTCGCGCTCCGGTCAAAGATAATATTTATAGTCCTAAATTACCCTTAACAAATAGTTAGTGGTAGCAAGGGGTCGAACCACGAAGAGTCTGTGGTTTGCGAATGGACTTTGAATGAATTGTAAAAGTTGTCACTATTATGAAGCTTGCTACTTGTTTTTGTGATTTTCCTTTAATGAAGGGATGTTTAATAAAATTACTAAGTGATTGGTTTGATTGATTACTAACAATTAACAATTGCACAAATGTAATTAAAGGTTTAAACAATATAGAGAAAACAAGGCTCACATCCGGTTCGGTAATTGCAATCCTAGGGTTCTTACACGTTTTAAATTTGATTCACTTGAATATGTTATTAACGGAATTCTATCATCAAAGCTTAGGTGCAATTGCTATCAACGCCGTGAAGGACGTACCACAATGCACTTCGTTATTTCGGACAAGTAAAACATATTGAAAGACAAGGCATAATTGTACAAACTTGTTTCGCAAAGTCAAATTTCATAACTCACTCGACAATTCACAAATATAGTTCAAATGCAAGACAATTGTCAATCAATTCAAATACAAATCAAGTTGTCACAAAACCAAACTAAAACATTGTTCAAACCCTAGACTTACAATAACCTACACCGGGGTGAAACCTCCTAGAAATTAGCCGAGCATGATCGAAAGGACTTGATCACCGGATGTTGGAAGCTTGATCTTGATCATCTTGAAGTTGGGAGAATGATGGAATGGTGGTTAGGGTTTTGTGGTGGAGAAATTGAATGGATGGAGGGTTGAAGGATGATTGAAATAGTGATGAACTAGGGTTTGGATTTTTAGTGATTCGGATGATGATTCGTGTCGTGGTAATGACGGTAGGTGAATGGTAGATGATAGATGGTGAATAGTGGCTCCCAAGTGATATTCAAAACTCCCAAAAATGTGTAACTGTCGAATGAATGATGACCATGATGATTTTGATTCGTTCCAAGACCAAGGGAGTCAAAATTTCGCGATGCCAACATAGGAGATCCGTCGCCGACGGTGGATGTGTCCGTCGGCGACGGTGCGTGGTTTTCCAAATGCAGCCGACGGCCTAGCACGCTGTCTACGGTGACTTCTGGCGATGGAGGATTGTAGAGACCGTCGGGGACGGCCCATATGGGCGTCGGCGACGGTGCCCCAAAACCTCATTTTCCGTTTTTCGCGTTCCTTGCTCCCGGTTGACCCGTTTCGCTTCCCGGTGGTTCGTTTTTCATCCCGTTGACCTGTAAAGCTCCCGAAAAGCTCCTTTAACTCCGCTAGACCTGCAAAACGAGTATCTAATCAAAAGTAGGCTATTCGAATTTAAAACTTGTGTAAAAACATCAAATTAAACAATTACAAGCACCTGTTTTCGACCACGTATCACATCCCACACTTGTCTTTTGCTTGCCCTCAAGCAAATCTGTTTTTCACTTTCACGTGGGTCGAACAACGAATACACTCCCCATTCCCAAAACGAAGGTTAAGGTCCATTGTCATGCTAAAGTTCAAACTCTTTACAATTTTCAACATATTTAACAGTAAAGTGATTTCTCATACAAAATATGGTTACCCAAGATTAACACGCCCGTGAAACCAACAATTCATGCACATCCCTCACAATGTTCTCTCCACTTGGCTTGTAAATTGGCTAATGTTTATAATGTATTAGCACTTCAAAGAATATTCACTCAAAACCGATTAGAAAACATACCCGCATAAGCTTGCAACTCAATCATTCTCCACCATCGATCACGAATACTAAGCACAAGTCATAAGGTCTTTGTAAGGGTTGTAACGGGGCTAGTGTAGGATCGTTTTGTGACCCAAACGAGTCGTTCAGAAGAGTTTTTCACCAATACAAAAGGCGGAAACAGATGTATCGATGTTATTTCAGCTGTAATGCACGAGAAATCACTTTAAACTGTCTTTTGATTGATATCAGATTGATTACAATGTTGTAGACACTTCGGCAGAGCTTCGCTACCGGAATTAGAATCGTTACAAATGACTTGACACGACAGGTATTTATAGGCTAGGTGATTTCGCTTGAAACAACCAAGCGGAATCTAATTCCGCACGAAATTACTCAAACGAAATCAGCATCTGATTTCAAGCGGAATTACTCACTTGATTTCGTATGAAATGACCTTGTGTCATTTCAAGCGAAATACCTATAACCACACATTTCTCGTTTTTCATGCCCTGATCAATCTATTACAATACAAGACTCGATACAAGACGAAGTCGACAGACGGATGCACCAACAAACTCCCCCTCGGATGTTGACGAAGTCTTCGGTGTCGAGTCTTTGGTTGTCAAACCTTCAGCCTTTATCAGTCTTCTCGCTTTCTCCAAAAATTCTCCATTGTAAGCATCCTCAATCAATCTCTTTCTCTTTCTTTCAGAATCTCAACCTGGCTCTATATTCTTCTTGATCAGGTCTCTTGATTCTTTTTCTTCAGAATCGTAATCCTGGCTCTTATCCTCTTTCAGCATCAGCTTCTTCAGACTCCCTCTTGATGTCACCAGTCTCCCCCTTTCGATAAGCTGGGATCGCAGTCTGGAATTCACCTTTTCACAGGTTCTAAGATCGTAACCTGGCTTTTCTCAAACTCAGGTATCGGAACCTGGCTAACCTGCACATTCTCTACCACAAACATAAGTTTCACAAATTTAAAATATTGCAAATTTAGAAACCACTTTGCAGGAATAGAATGATTTAACATTTTAAAAATTTCTGATGATCACTTGTAGGCAAACATTCAAAATTTTTCATCTTAAACTTCTCAAACACACTCTCCCAAACCTTTTGTTCATCATGTTTAGCACTTAGAATTTTGAAAATTAGCTCTTCAACATCAGTTGTCAAAAATCTTTTTGAATTTTTCAAAATTTATGCTAAAACACACTAAAAATCCTTTTGGATTTTTTATTTTACAAAAAGCAATAAAGAAATATTTACAGACAATATTTTTGTGAGTTTGTGTAAGAGGATCATATCAGTTTTTGAGACAAATCACCAACACCGTTAAGCTTTAAACATTTTAATTTCTAAACGATTCACGTAGATTGTCAGTATACTGATCCACTTAAATTTTCACACAAAATTCAATTGTTACGAGATACGAGATTAGTGTTTTAGAGACTTAAACTTATTCGTGTGTCCCACCTCAGAATATACTCCCGTATCCAGATCCCAATATTCAGTCTTATAGGTGAGTATACCTAGATGATATCTGTAAAGGGTTAAATGTGAGGGTCGTGAGAGCTTAGGCTATTGCTTCCGCAAAATTAGAGAGATGACGGCTTCGACTTTTAGGTGTGTTCCCTTTAGAGAATCTTTTCTTCAACAGCACATGATTAGCATTTTTCAATGTTTCATCATTTTTATGCTGAGGGGGGTGCTATATTTCAAGAAAGCAGAAAGTATTATACGGGGACTAGGCCATTGCTTCCGCAAAATCAGAAGTCCCGGGATAATACCCCAGATATCACTGAGTATAAAGATCTAGTATCTCAGAAAGAGGGACCTTTCAAACAAGATTTCGGGGGTTACCCATATATCCGAGAGATGTTCTCCACGAGATAAGTAAGTTTGAAATTTAAGTTTATATCTCGACACAATTTACTAAATGTGCAAAAACCTACTGGCACATCATCAGTGAGACCGTTTATCACTTTTACACTTTCCAATTCTTTAGCATGCTGTGATCGTTCACTGATGTACTATCATTTCCTCTTTTTTACAACAAAACTCATTGTTGATTTTATCATGTTTTTGGCTTTTTCAAATTTTCTAATGTTTTTGGATTTTCTGAAATTTCTTACTCCCCCTAAAATTCAAAAAACATTTAAAAGAAATTTGAAAACAAACTATACAAGTAACGTGACAACTGATATCGAATCACTTCAAATCGCCATCCACTTGGCATAAACAATCAGAACTCCCCCTTACAACAAACTATTTTCCCATTATGATTTCAAAACACTTAAGTTTGTTTTAATCAAATGGTTTTTCAGGAAAATTAGTTTTGTTGATTTCATAAAACCACTTTGTAGGTTAGGGGTTTCATCACATTGTTCTTTCATCTTCAACCTTTTGAAAAATATAACAATTTTTAAGTTCAAACATCAAATATCACTTGTAGAAAATCAAGTACATCTTAATGTCCCTGATTTACCACTTGTAAGATCACATCCCTATATTCCAACCAAATACCACTTGTAAGTAAAACCTCTTTTTCAACCACTTGTCGGTTTGTTTACCAACAATTACCACTTGTAGATTGAAATCTCAAGATGCTGATTCCTACTCCACACTTACCAACCTGGGAGTTCCGGCAAGTCATACTAGTGAAAAATTTTCAATTTTCCAAAACAATATTTCAAGAATGATGCCGATTCATGCTCCGCGATTACCAACTTGGGAGCTCCGGCAAGTCAGGTTTTTCAGTTAGAGAGATTCTCCCAAGCCTGACGGTCCTTGGGAGATTCTGAGTTACCAACACTCGGTTGCTTACCTGCCATCTTTTTCTCATAGAATTCTTTAACCCCCTTGACCTTCCCATCAATCATTTTACCAAAAATATTTTGAACGCTGGGGTTAAAAGCCTTTTCAACATCAAATTCTTTCTTTTCAGGAAAAAATTGATTTGAAATTTCAACTTTACCAATTTTAGATTTAAAATTTTCAGCCCGCAATGGTGGAAAATTTGCATCATCCAAAGGCGGAACTGACTTCTCTTCTTTCATAACCACTTTTGGCTCCTCTGATTTTGTGAAATCAGATTCATCACGAGAACTATCACTTGAATTCTTAACAACCCATTTTTTATTGTTAAGTTTCTCCTTTCTTTTGTAAACATCTTATGAACATTCACCAACCTCAAAAATTGAATTTTCAAAAACTTTAAATCTATTTGTTGGTGGTTCTGTTTTCTCAACATTTTTTTCTTTCAGTTTACCAAAGACTCCCTGTTTTGTTCGTATTGTCTTTGGACATTTTCTGGCAATGTGACCAACTGTTTTACATTGAAAACAGGTTCTCGTCTCTATCTTCTTCTGAGTAACACTTTTCTTCATTTCTTCTTGCTTCTTGGCAAGGAATTCTTTATTAGATTGTTTTCTAAACACTTGCTCTTTTTCTTCTTCAGATGATTTTCCTGTAACAAAAACTGTTTCTGGTTTATAAAGTTTCTCATTTTTATAATTTTTTGGTGGAATAAAACCAAGTCCTTTCTTTTTGAAATTACTGTTATGGTTTGGTTTCTTTTGAAAACCTGAACCAGAACTGTAACCCATTTTCTTGTTTAAACGTTGTTGAACTCTTGAGGTGTAAGTTTTAGATTTTCCAGAAAGATTTACATCTGTTATTTCAGAAATATTAATTTCTGTTAGTTTAAAAACCTTTTTGATCATTTCAGTCTTAACACCTCTTATTGGAAATACCTCATCAGAATATAATTTGTCAGAATCTTTCAGAGTATATGCTACTTTGATCGGTTCGTCATTCAAATTAGATTTTGATAACAAAAATTCTTTATTATAAACCCGTTTGTCCTTTTTGACTGCTGAATTTGACGTGTTGGAGTCAGACTTTGACTCTGATTTGGACTCCTCCGTTTAATCCTTATCCAACACCTGATCGACCACTTTCTTTATTAATTCGGACTCATGATCAGTGTCAGACGATGTGAACGTGACATCAATGTTTTCTGGCAAATTATCTGAAGATTCAGAATCCCACCGTAAGTTTGTTGCCTTTTTTACTCTTTCTGAATTTGGATTTCGAGGAGAATATCCATTTTCGACCAGGGGTGGACATTTGTTATAGACAACACTTGGTTTCTTACCAGAAATCTTCACTTCATCATCTTCTTTTGTTTCAGACTTCTTCTCTTCAGAAGTCTTTTCTTCTTCGAACGTCTTCAATCCTTCTACGATCGGGTAAATCCTGTCAACAACAAAAGTAGAACATGAGTAACTTTTTAATAATCTGTTTACTCTCTCGGTTTCTATTCTCTGAGTTTCCAACTTCAATTCAATCTCAGCACACTTCTCGGTGTAATAAGTGACATTGTCAAGCTGTCTCATGTATGCTCCTTTGAGTGTATTCATTGCTATAGCTTGTTCACTGCTCGACTCATTGTATTTATTCATGGCTTTGTTCAAGACATCATATGATTCTTTCAGCCTTTTTATATTGTGTAACAATTCATTGTTTTGTTTTATCAGAGATTCACAATTCATACACTTCTCAGAAACCTTGACTGCATCAGCATCTGTTTTAATTTCAAATTCTGGAATTTCTTTGACTACTCTCACTCGAACTTCTTCTTCAACTTCCTTCTTTTTCTCAGTTTCAGCATTTAGACGTTTTTTGATTTTTTCTGCCCAACAGTCATCAGTATAATCATTGATAACCTGAGCAACAACAGCTTTAGCTTTTAAAATCTCTGTCTGGACAAAACTTGTCCTAGCTAAAGTTTTCCCAGCTAAAACCTTCTGGTAATCTCTCATCATCTTGATTTATCAGACAAGCTTTATTATCAGCTGGAATATATTTATCCCAACTGAAATCCTTTGATGAACTTCCATCATTTTTATTGACTAGACACGCTCTCTTTGAATCTTCAATCTCTTTTCTAGCATGTGCAGTTTGTGGCTGTTGTTGTTGATATGGCTGTTGAGCAACTTGATGATAAATTGCCTTTCGATAGTAGTCGTTGTTTCCGAAAGGATTTTGAGCTCCGTTTGCTTCGCTATTTATGCACTCCCTCTTAAAATGCCCCTTTTCCCTGCAACGAAAACAAGTGACTTTAGATTTATCAAAACCTAAAGTAGAAACATTCGCATCACGGAAATCATCACTTCCCGTAATTTGTTTAAAATTTTCGGCTCTTCTCAACACGCTTGCCAAGCACCACTTTATATCTATCATCTCCATCTCCTCAGCATCAACTTGATCGTAATCCTCTTTTGTAAGCATTGGATTCCCGATCCTCCCTGCAACTAAACTACCATAAGATTCAAGCACATTTACTAACAAAGACATATGGCTTTTAGCTACTTCCTCTGAATAGTTTTGATCATTTTCCAGATTTAATGCAATGTTGCATTGAAGTACTTTGCCACTCTTTGTTGCTGTAAAATGTGGATCAAACGATGGAAATGAAGTAAATCCTGTTTTGCTGCTTGATCCTTGAGATGAACTTTCAGAAGAACTTTTTGCATTGAAGGTCGTTTCAATCTTCGATGAAATGTTGGTCTTCTCACTAACTCCACCTTTGTAATATAACCTAATATCTTGTTCTCCATCATAGTTTTTCATTCTAGCAATTTTCTTTTGTTCCATCTATTGAGCTTCAAGATATTTAATAAACTCGCTTAGTGTGATATTGTTAAAATCTGGTTTATTTTTTAACATCATCAAATACGTCTCCCAAACATCATGTGGCAACGCATCAGCCAACTTCTCAATCAACTCATCTTTATCTTTGTTGATGCCCAATCTTTTCATATTCTTCAATAAATTGCAGTATCTCTCAATGATCTGCTTGGTGCTTTCATTTCTTAAACCTCGGAACAAATCGAATTCTTTCTTCATACGCGACTTTTTATTCTTTAGCATATCATTACTTCCAAGAAACTTTGATTCTAATTCTTCCCATATCGAACATGCACTTCCATTGTGTTGAAGTAAGATCAAGATGTCTTCTTTAATCGCTTGCTGCAACAAACTAACCATCAACTTCTCATCTTTGTATTTCTTTTTCTCTTCAACACTCAATTCTCTAATTGGTATTTTCACACTATTGTTCCCGACTGGTCTAGTATATTGAACTTCAGTATGTTCCCAAGCATCTAAGTGATAAGCTTTAACCCAGTTACCAAAACCTTCAGCCCATCCACTAAAATCATCAATGTCCATAAGCTTAGGCAGTTTTTGTGTTGTTCCCATCTCATTTTCAAGCATTGTACTCTGAGTAATTGTCATCGGACTAGCAAAGGCATTATAAAACTCGTTCTCCATGATTAAGTTTTCAAAAGTCAGTTTCAAACGAAATATCTTTCTCACACGAAATCACTTTTCACACGGAATTAAGTTTCAAACGAAATCAATCCTCTTTCAAGGGAAATCAACTTTTCAAGCGAAATCAGTATGTTTTTCACGCGGAATCAACTTTCATACGAAATAACCTTTTGGTACGGAATAAGCTTCAAACGAAATAGGTGATTTCGTGTGAAATCAACTGCTATTTCATGCGGAATTACACTCTGATGCCCACACTAAAGCGGAATCACCTTTGAAGCGAAATAAGATCTAGTTTCGTGTGAAATACGACAATGTTCAAGCGAAATTATATCAATTTTGAGCGGAATTAAACTTTCGGACAATTTTTTCAAAAATTTATCATGTTTTACTTCGAATTAAAGTCTGATTCTTTCTAGGATTTGTTAAAACACTATTTCGCATATAATGTGAGAATATCAAGTCATTTTAACCGTGAAAAATTGTTTAATTTTGAAAAGAAGGTGTAGAAAACAGATTTTGCAGCTGAAATGGTAAGAACTCTTCCTCCTGAGCTTTGATACCACTTGTAGGATCGTTTTGTGACCCAAACGAGTCGTTCAGTAGAGTTTTTCACCAATACAAAAGGCGGAAACAGATGTATCGATGTTATTTCAGCTGTAATGCACGAGAAATCACTTTAAACTGTCTTTTGTTTGATATCAGATTGATTACAATGCTGTAGACATTTCGGCAGAGCTTCACTACCAGAATCAGAATCGTTACAAATGACTTGACCCGACAGGTATTTATAGGCTAGGTGATTTTGCTTGAAACAACCAAGCGGAATCTAATTCCGCATGAAATTACTCAAACGAAATCAGCATCTGATTTCAAGTGGAATTACTCACTTGATTTCGTATGAAATGACCCTGTGTCATTTCAAGCGAAATACCTATAAACACACATTTCTCGTTTTTCATGCCCTGATCAATCTATTACAATACAAGACTCGATACAAGACGAAGTCGACAGACGGATGCACCAACAGGTAGGCTAAGGGTAGGAAATAGGATATTTTAAAATGGCTAAGGCGATGAAAATTCGATTTTTATTACAAACCACTAACTTAAACAAAACTAAAAATGAACATCAACTATGGGCAATAATCTTTCGCCCTTTTATTCAACAACTACTAACACTTCTTTTTGTGTTTTTCTCAATGCTTTTTCGATTCTTTTTCATAACATTTTCTATTTTTTTTGCATGCAAACAATCAAAAACAACTATACAAATACGACTCCTATAATCGACTTTCCATCACACGGGTTTAAAAGAAAAAGGTTTAAGGTTATGGGCTATAGGGTGGTCAAACGAAAGGTTTAGGCTCAAGTGGGCGACTAGGGGATTTATTTGGGTAAGGATGGATAAATGGTTTTAAAAGAAAAGGTTAACCTAATGCCTTAATCATTCTCGTGCTTGTATTTGGTCTATGGTCTCAAACGTATCAAAAGTTGCAAGTTCTACAATATATGACTAATGGTCCACTCAAACAAAGAAACATAGGTATGTAATCTATGATATAAAAGTGGCTCAAAACCTCACATATCTAAAAGGGTATGGTGTGTGACATGCATAAAATACTAGTTTCTTTGCGGATTATTCCCAAATAACCACCCGCTAAATACCCGTCATGCTATTAATTCGAACTTGACCATGACAAAAGACCAAATGGGTTGTGACATCCCTCGTTGACTTAGTTACTTGTGCTTTTAAGATCGCTTTTGGAACAAGATATTTTTGAAATTTTTTTTGAAATTTTCCCCCATCCCCACACTTGAGGTGAACATTGTCCTCAATGTGTAGTATTTAAATGAACGGGTAAAAATCTAAAACTTTTACTACTCCCCCATCCCCACACTTGAGGTAAACATTGTCCTCAATGTGTAAGAACTAGAGTTTTTTAAAGCACACAAGGGATGTGACACGACTAATTTTCCCAAATTTTCACCCCGGAAAAATAATATATAATTTACAATCCACTTATTTGCTAACTAAAAATCAAAAGTAAAAAGAAACGTATGCACCTGATTTTTGAGCTTATTCCTCGTGTGCTCTTCTTCTCTTCAAGAAAGCGGTTGTCCCCCGAACACAATGTACCTACAAATCTTAACCCTTGTGTAGAAGCATGCTTCTCATAACCATCAAAATTTGTTAGTTACCTAGTTCTACCACTTTTATGAAAACATTACCAAGCCATACGTTATTTACTTTTGATTTGTGTGGAAAATTTACTTACAACAATAACAAACCTAACTCACTTTCGTAGGAATCACGGTTGCATTTAGCTTATGTAACAAGCCCTTTTAAACCCCCCAATAGCTTGGGAGGACGAGAGGTCTCGTGAGGGTTATATAGGGAACACACCCACAATGTTCATTTAACTAGGCAAAAAAAATAACGAAATAGAAATAAAGAAAACAAAATATACAACAACAACAACACAGAACATACCATGCCTCTACCGCTAATATCGTTCGTTGGGGTTAACTGGCGGGTTTGGCTGGTATTGATAACCAGTGAGGGCCTCAAACATCTCCCTATAGTTATCGAGTGGGTTCTGCTCCCCTTGAGGTGGTGGTTGGTAAGGAATCGGGATGAAGCTGGAGTCTACAGCTTCGGGCCAGTGAGGGGTTGGATCGGATGGGCCTTGTGGATGGGGAAGGTTGGGGTAATCGGTCCACCCCGAGTGTTCGGCATATGGGAGACTGGCTTGATAGTCTCTTGGATGTCACTCCTGATCGTGGAGCACATTGGCATTATTAATAGCCATTTGGTTAGAGACAGCTAAAGCTCTCCATCGGCGTTGCTACAATTCTCTGTGTTCATTTTGACGCCTTGCCTCTTCTTCCTCCCATGCCCGTCTTCGGGCCCTTTCTTCCTCTTGTAACTGTAACAAACGTTCCATTTGTGACCGTTGTAACGCTTGTTGCAATTGTTGTTCCTCCATTTGTTTCTCCATCCTCTCGCGAAAGGATGCTTGGAAAGCCCACTGTTCTTGCGAGTACGCCCCTTGCGCCTCTTCCCATCCTTTCCTTCTTACCTCATTTTCTCTTCCCTCACCTATACATGCCGAGATGTTATCATAACACGCTTGTTGCCCGCGGTTCCAAAAACGGTACGTCGGCCCTTGTCTTTGATTCACAAAGTCTGGTACATCGGCAGAAATTTCCCGATGTTTCCGCCTGTATCTCTGCCTTATTCCCCATGGACCGGGAGGCTCCGTCTCATCCTCCATATCAACCATCTCCTCATCTTCATCTTCCTCTTCATCACCCTCTCTCAGTTCAGTGAACCTGTAACCGCGTCCTTGTTCATCCTCGACTGTGTGAAGATGACCAAAAACCTTAACCGTTATCTTCCAATGTCGCCTTATGGAGGTGAAGTTGAACTGATCGATGGGTTTAGACACCTACAACGACTCCTGAGGCAATGCAGTTTCCTGCAAAATCATTGCGCTAATCAATCTCGCATAAGGGATCATCTTCCGTTTGAATGATTCCCTTGTATCCCATGTATTGATCATCACGATTAGACGCCATGATAGCCTTGGCGTCCCATACAACAACGAGTGCAAAACCCGACAGTCGGGTGCCTTCAATGTCCCGCAGTCCCCAAACCGCACCATAACATTATCCAATGAAATGCCTTGTAAAATTCTGCCTTCCAAAGACTTATCATTTCTGGATTCCCCTGCACCTCCAGAACCTTGCAAGACCGATGCTAGCATTTGATCCGGATCAGCCGTGTTTGCCTTGTTATCCAGAAAATGGTCGTAGTCATAGTAATCGTATGCTTCAACCCCAAGCGAATCAAATCTCGCAATAGCATTCATATGCTCAAATGACATAATCATTTGATTCTTTCCAATATTTCTGACTAACCGCCACGTAGGAGCCGGCCCATCAGAATGTTCAAACCGTAGAGTAGACAACCATTCACAAACCGCGCCCAAATACACCCGGGTGGTTATATCCTCGCACCAATCAAGTACTCGTTCCCACCCAATCTTTTCAAACCTTTGAACTATGCCGATTTTGCGAAATTCTTCGACATCCACCGTACGCTCACATACTACCCTCTCGGGTACGGGCTTTGAAACACCCGTGACCATCTTCATTTTCCACATCTTCGCCTCTAATTTCTTGTTTTGATACTGGGAAAGAGCTTTCAGTTTTTCGTCTTTCCAAACCGAGGCCGACCGACTATTCTTAGCCTCTTCCCAATCCCAATCTTGTCGAATAAGTTGCCCATCACCTTCTTCTACATTACTTAACTGTTCTCAACGTTTTTGATATAGCCCCGAGCCTGAACCGGCTCCCGAAGACGAACCTTGCCCAGAGGTTTTTGCTTTCTTTCTTCCTCCAGCCATAGCTACAATCAAAAGACAATAAAGCACAATTAGCATACCCAAAATCTTCAAACAATCCCAAACTTTGAACATAATATGCAATGTTGAATTTCAATCAATAATTATATGTAAAATCGCCTTTTTAAACTTCCAAAGTCGCACATTTTAACATCTACATATCAATTTAGCATGTTTATTCACAAGATTTCTCAAAATTTCATGGTTTCAACAATATCCAACATTACAACTATGCTCAATCATGCAAAAATCTAGTGTAATCACATCACCAAGACTAAAGCATGCTCAAATCCCACCCAAATCAAGTAACATTCTTAAGTTTATGCTAAAACATCATACATTATGATAAACAACCTACTCTTAACCAATGAGCTTAAAATTTCGGAAGAAATCAACAATACATATGAAAATCATTCATAAATTTACTGAAATTTATACCTTTGATGTAGATTGATCAAGAAAAACTAAGAAAAGAGTGCAAGCAAAAAGTTTGAGGAACACCCTTCAAAAACCCTAGAAATCACGCCCAGAAATCTTGCAAACGAGCAAGAATTAACGAAAACCGTGATGGGGGTTTTGTTCCTCTCGAAAAATTACTCAAGATAGTCTCAAGAATCACTAGATTTGGTGGTGATTAGAAGAAGTTATGGAAGATGGAAGATTTAGGGTTCTTGGTGGAAGGTTTGGAGAAGATGAAGATGCAAGAGAGAGAAAGGTGGAAGTTGAATTGAATGGATGATGTTTCTGGATGGTTGAGATGTATGAATGGTTTTCGGTTCATAGATGTGGGCAAAAACACGTTTATATTTGTGTTTGACGAGTTTAAATGGTTCCAAGTTCGAATCTAGATATTTAACAATGATTAATCGTCGGCTGATAATGGAGGGACCGTCGGCGACGGGTGTGAGTGCCGTCGGCGACGGTTGGCAGAAAATGGGGTGAGAGGCGACGGTTAAAATCGCTGTCTACGGGCAAAAGTGGGCGACGGATGATTCTAGGGGCCGTAGGCGACGGTCATACACACCGTGGGCGACGGTGCCCAGAAATCCCATTTTTTATTTTTTTTCAATTTTATGCTTTTTTTTATGAAAAATATGATGAAAATTATGAAACTTTAATAAAATAACTATATACAAATAGAATTCCTAAAAAATATTAAAAATCTTTATGTAATTTTTTAAAAGTTAAAATTTTAAAACGCGAAAATAGTTAACGGCCCTACTACCCCCCCGAAAAGTCGTGTATTGTCCCTAACACACACAAATACGTCTAAAACATACCTTTTGTCTTCAAGACCCGTTCGGAATGTCCGGACTTCACACAATCACAAGGGTTAGTGCGGAATGAGAATGATTATCACAAAAATACTCAAACAATTAAATGAATTGTACATAACTTTACAAAACTCATTACCGGTCCTTTCAGTTGACCTCATAAGTTGGCACACTTACCACGAAGTTCACCAACTCACACATTTTCATCCTTTTTCTCATTGTTACCATCAAGGAACGGTTTAAGGTGATGCCCATTAACCGTTTGCTTCGACCCATCCTTCGGGTCCTTGATTGTAACATCTCCAAGCTTTCCGACCTGTGTAATCACGTACGGGCCCATCCATTTGCTCTTGAGCTTACCGGGAAAGTATTTAAGCCTTGAATTGTAGAGCCAAACCTTTTGACCCACCTCGAACTCCTTCGGCTTCAACTTCGCGTCATGTGCCCTCTTCATATCATCCTTGTATTTTGAGGCGCACTCATACGCTTCTTCCCTAAGCTCCTCCAATTCGCAAAGCTTTAACTTTCGCTCCTTTCCTGCATCGTCATATTTCATGTTAACCTCTTTAATAGCCCACCAAGCACGATGCACAAGTTCAACCGGTAAATGGAAATTTCGCCCATAAACTAAGCGATAAGGTGTAGTTCCAATAGGTGTTTTATGAGCCGTTCTATAAGCCCACAAAGCATCATTCAACTTCGTCGACCAATCCTTTCGGTCGGGTCAAACGGTCTTTTGCAAAATCTCTTTTATTTGCCTATTGGAAACCTCCACTTGACCGCTTGTTTGTGGGTGGTAAGGGGTTGCAATTCGATGGTCAACACCATACCGTTTCAAGAGTTTGCAAAAGTTAAAATTCTTAAAGTGAGATCCCCCATCACTAATGATCACTCGGGGAATCCCAAATCTAGAAATTATAATTGTTTGTACAAAATTCCAAACAACGGTATGGTCATTCGTCTTGGTGGCAATCGCTTCGACCCACTTGGATACATAATCGACCGCCACCAAGATGTATAAGTTGCCATGCGAATTAGGGAATGGGCCCATGAAATCGATCCACCACACATCAAAAATATCTACAATGAGGATTGGTTGCATGGGCATTTCATCCCTTTTAGAAATACCCCCTAACTATTGACACTCTACACAGTTCTTAGCGAAATTAAAAGCACCTTAAAAATAGTCGGCCAATAAAGACCGCTATTGAGCACTTTGTGCCCGGTTTTGTGACCACCGAAATGGCCCCCATAAGCAAATGAATGCAGGTGCATCAAGACGCTAGGAATCTCCTCGTCGGGTATGCATCTTCGAACGACTTGATCCGAACAAAACTTGAATAAGTCCGGTTCTTCCAACGTGTAGTACTTGATTTGAGAAAGGAAGTGCAACCTCTTCCTTCTATCCCAATGAGCCGGAAAGTCACCTGTGACCAAATAATTAACAATATTAGCATACCATGGTAATATTGAAACCTTTAAAATTTTCTCATCTGGGAAATTCTCATTAATCTCTTCACGGGAAGAATCCTCCTCTACCACCAATCGAGACAAGTGGTCCGCAACCACATTCTCACTCCCTTTCTTGTCTCTAATTTCCAAATCAAACTCTTGTAGCAAGAGAACCCATCAGATTAATCTCGGCTTCACATCCTTCTTGTCCATGAGATACCTAACTGCAGAATGGTCAGAATATACAATGACCTTAGTACCCCATATATAAGCACGAAATTTGTTCGACGCATATACCACCACAAGTAGCTCTTTCTCGGTAGTTGTATAATTTAATTGTGCATCTGAGAGAGTCTTACTTGCGTAGTAAATGGCAACCGGTTTCTTGTCCACCCTTTGACCCAATACGGCCCCCACCGCATAATCACTTGCATCACACATGATTTCGAATGGTAAAGACCAATTCGGTGATTGCAAGATTGGGGCCTCAACCAACTTTTTCTTCAACACTTTAACGGCATTTTGGCAATTTTTATCAAAATCAAAAGTTTTATCCTTTAACAAAAAATTGCATAGGGGTTTTGTTATATCACTAAAGCTTTTTATGAACCGCCTATAAAACCCCGCGTGTCCTAAAAACGAACGAATACCCTTAACACTTGTAGGATAAGGCAAAGTGGATATGACTTGCACTTTTGCTCTATCCACCTCAATTCCATGACTCGAGACGACATGCCCCAACACAATCCCTTCTTGAACCATAAAATGGCTCTTTTCCCAACTCAAAACAAGATTTTTCTCAACACATCTTTCTAAAACTTTTTCGACTTGGTCAAGGCATGTATCAAATGATGACCCAAATATTGAGAAATCATCCATGAAGATTTCCAAAGACTCCCCCACCATATCTGAAAAGATACTCGTCATACACCTTTGGAAGGTGGCGGGGGCATTACAAAGTCCAAAGGGCATTCGCCTAAATGCGAAGGTACCGTATGGACAAGTAAAAGTAGTATTTGCTTGGTCTTCCGGATGTATAGTAATTTGATTATATCCGGAATAACCATCCAGAAAACAATAAAATTTTTGTCCGGCCAATTTCTCAACAATTTGGTCAATAAATGGCAAAGGGAAATGATCTTTGGAAGTTGCAGCATTTAACTTCCTATAGTCAATACAAATACGCCACCCGGTTACCGGCCGAGTGGCGACCTCTTCACCTGCGTCATTTGTGACGACTTGAATGCCCAATTTCTTAGGAACCGTTTGTGTCGGGCTTACCCACTGGCTATCCGAAATAGGGTATATGATACCCGCATCTAGCCACTTCAATACCTCCTTTTTAACCACTTCTCGCATGTTCGGGTTAAGTCTCCGTTGTGTCGCGAGAAGGACTCATTCCATCTTCCGTGATGATCTTGTGCATCACCACCGAGGGACTAATTCCCTTCAAATCCGCAATGGTCTACCCGATAGCGGATCTATGAGTGACCAACACCTTCATCAATTTCTCTTCTTTCTCCCCGGTCAAATTAGATGCAATGATAACCGGGAGCGTGCTACCTTCACCCACATAAGCATACTTAAGATGCTTGGGTAGCGCCTTCAACTCTAGCACCGGAGGCTCTTCCAACGACGGCTTCAACTTTGTGTCAATGCTTTCCGGAAGACTTTTCACTTGATGTGTCCAAGTGGGCCTTCCTTCCTTTGCCGCCATGACCTCCAATTCTTTCACCTCTTCATCCATGCTCCGATTCGTCTCTCCGTGTAACCTGTCAAAAATGAAACATTCCTCTATTGTGTTTTCCTCTTCGACACTAATGTCGCATAGAGGTATACACTCGTCAACAATGTCCGCCATATAGCATTCATCGCCGACTAGAGGATCCGTCAATCCCGAAAATACATTTAACCGCAACCGACGGTTACCAAAAGTCATGTCGACCGTGCCCGATTTGCAATTAATTTGGGCATTCGATGTTGCCAAAAATGGTCGACCGAGAATCACCATTGGTTGCTTAGTTCGGTCCAAAGAGACATAATCTAATACAAGAAAATCCACCGGATAATAAAAGTCCTCGACCTTGACTATTACATCCGTGACTATCCCACGGGGTAGTTTAGGGGTTAAGTCGGCTAACACTACGGTGGTGTTAGACACTTGAAGTGGACCAAAATCATATTGGTCGTATAAACTACCCGGCAAGATACTCACACTTGCCCCAAGATCCAAAAGTGCCCGGGTCATTTTAAATTCACCAACTTGTATTGAAATAATGGGCGCCCCCGGATCTTGAAGTTTTGGTGGAAGTGCACCCGAAAGAATCGAACTCACATTTTCGGTTAAATCAAGTTTCTTAGGAAACTTGTGAGTCCGTTTTTGGGTGCATAAATCTTTCAAGTATTTAGCATATGAAGGTACTTGCTTAATTGCATCTAAGAGTGGTAAATTGATTTTGACTTGTTTAAAAATTTCCCACATCTCTTCTTGTTGTGGGCCTCGTTTGTTTACCACTTTCTTAGATGGTCCCAACAAAGCTTCGGGATAAGGAGCGGTATTAACCTCCACACCCTTTTCCTTAGCCTTTGGGACGGGAACGGTCACAACGGGTGTATTTTTATTAATTTTTAAATCATTTTTATTTTGACCCGTTTGACCGTTATTACCTTCATCATCACTCGCATCTTCCACCACCCCTTCAACAAACTTGGGGTGGTGGTGGCTCAACACCATTATCTACAACTCGACCACTACGCAAAGTAATTTTATTAATTGGTACCTCACGCGTGTTCTTTGAGCTCGACCCTTGATGCTTAGGGTTCACTGTGGTGTCACTTGGAAGTCCTCCTCCACTTCCACGAATTTGAGCCATCTCTTGGGCAAGTTGCCCCACTTGCTTCTCCAACGCCTTATGAGATTTATCTCTTACTTCAAACTCCTTCCTCATTTCAGCTTTGATCTCTTGGTGCGAATTAGTAAGAGCTTGATGTGAATTGGTAAGATTACTCACAACATTCATGATGGCATCAAATTTCGAATTTATCGAGTCATCACCTTGGGAGTTTGAAGCATTACCCCCATTTCCACTTTGGTGGTAACCCCATTGATAGTTGCTTTCACGGCTTTGATACCCTTGGTTACCCCCTTGATTGTAATTCCTTTGATAACCCCGTTGGTTACCACCTTGACGGTTGTTGTAAGAAGAACCACCTTGACCACCTTGATTACCCGATTGAAAATTAGGGTTCATTTGATTTGAGGCATTACCATACCGGAAGTTAGGGTGATTTCTCAAACCCGGATGGTAAGTGTTGGAATTCATGTCATATTACTTTCGATCCCCATACACTTGGTTTACCTCCTCGGTGTAATCACTCGTCCCCATTGGATATTGCTCGGTTCTATGACCGATATCTCCACACTCTTCACACACCGCGAATTGTACCGCGTTCACCTCCTTGTTCTTCATACGAGCCATTTCCCGTTCTAAGGTAGAAATTCGATCCTTAGAATCAAGGTCGGGAAGTGACCGGGAAACGGGATGTTTCTTGGCTCTATCGGCGGATTCCTTTTCCTTCGACCGCTTACTCATCCGCTCGAGGAACTCCCAATCATCATCTTCATGATTGCTCAATAAAGTCCCGTTGCTCGTTGACTCGAGGCGATTCCATGTCATATCATCCAAACCCCATACAAAACACTTGACTAACTCCCACTTCTCTATTTGATGATGTGGGCACTTTCGCATCAACTCCCTGTATCTTGTGAATGCCTCATGCAACGGTTCACCCGATAGTTGGCGGAAAGACCTAATTTCATCACGAGTGTCATCGGTCTTCGCCATCGAATAGTATTCATCAAGAAAAGCTTGATGCATTTCTCCCCATGTTCGTATACTATTTACCGGAAGTGTAAGGAACCATTGCTTCGCTTTGTCCTTTAATGAAAATTGAAATAGTCGAAGCTTGACTTCCTCCAATGCGAAATTGTGCCCCCCGATTGTGTTACATATAGATGAGAATTCCGCTAAATGCGTGTACGGTTCATCATTCGACCTTCCATTGAAGTGAGGAAGTATATTGATGTAATGAGGTTTGCAATCAAACATCCTTCATTCACAAACAATTGGTGAATCATTCTCGGTGACCACCAGCCTAAAATGGTCATTCACTCCCCATGGAGGTTGTTGACGACGATGCGGACCATTAACTTCTTGATCAACCGGTCTTCGGTTGTCCCTTCGATCACCCCTTCTATCCCCACGTTGATTTCTACCTTGATTACCTCTTTGATTTCCTCCTCCCACGAAACGAGGGATCCGATTAGGGTTGACATTGTTGTTGTTGTTGTAATACCCGTCATTTCGGTTCCTTTGGTTGTTGCTTCATGGTTGACGGTTGTTCTCATAACCGTCATTTCTCCTATCCCCGTACTCATAATCATCATCCCCACAAAATTGGCGTTCTGGTAGCCAAACTCGTCATCTTAAAACCTTCTTGCATTGTAGATATTACCCTGATTCACATACCCCCAATCTTCATCATCATTAGCCCGATCGTCATAATATCCCCCATCGTCCGAATTTTCTGTATGTACGCTCACATGTTCCGGCGATTGGTAACCGGGAACACTATATGGTTCGTCATCGGGGATGGCGTTCCTCAAATCATCTATATTGAAGAAGGGGTCTTCGTTCACGGGATTTCCATGATCTCGATTACCTCGACAGTCGGAATTGACATTCCGGTCATCCAGGTTGATGGGTAAGGAAGTTTGTCGATGAAGGTTTTGTTGTTGGGGTGTTCTTTGGGTGTTGTTGGGATTTTGGTTTTGGAAAGGTGGTGTGGGTGGTCCATTGTTGTTACTACCACCCGGTCGCTCTTGAGGCATAGGTTGAACATTTTGAGCGGGATTGAAGTTGCTTCGGTATTGGAATTGGTTCGGGTTAAGGTTTTGGTTTGAGTTTTGGTTTGCCATTGAATCGGTTTCAACGGTCGGTGTGAGTGGTGGTGTTTTGGTGGTTTGATTAGAAGCAAGTGTTGCCCCTAACCGGCTTGCTAAATTCCTCCTTGCAACTCTTTCAATTTCCGGTTCGTAGACTAAAGGTGAAGTCCTCCCAGAGTTCTGCGTATGCATGTACTACCTGTAACCTGCACAAGTAACACACCCGCGTAACAAGGAAAAAGACAAAGTGCACAAAGAAACCAAACAACTTAAACAGATAATCACGAAATTCAAACAATAATCCAAACACAAAGCGCACGCACTCCCCGGAAACGGTGCCAAAATTTGATCGGAGTGTCGCGCTCCGGTCAAAGATAATATTTATAGTCCCAAATTACCCTTAACAAATAGTTAGTGGTAGCAAGGGCTCAAACCACGAAGAGTCTGTGGTTTGCGAATGGACTTTGAATGAATTGTAAAAGTTGTCACTATTATGAAGCTTGCTACTTGTTTTTATGATTTTCGTTTAATGAAGGGATGTTTAATAAAATTACTAAGTGATTGGTTTGATTGATTACTAACAATTAACAATTGCACAAATGTAATTAAAGGTTTAAACAATATAGAGAAAACAAGGCTCACACCCGGTTCGGTAATTGCAATCCTAGGGTTCTTCCACGTTTTAAATTTGATTCACTTGAATATGTTATTAACGGAATTCTATCATCAAAGCTTAGGTGCCAATTGCTATCAACGCCGTGAAGGACGGTCCACAATGCACTTCGTTACTTTGGACAAGTAAAACCTATTGAAAGACAATTCACAAATATAGTTCAAATGCAAGACAATTGTCAATCAATTCAAATACAAATCAAGTTGTCACAAAACAAAACTAAAACATTGTTCAAACCCAAGACTTACAATAACCTACACCGGGGTGAAACCTCCTAGAAATTAGCCGAGCATGATCGAAAGGACTTGATCACCGGATGTTGGAAGCTTGATCTTGATCATCTTGAAGTTGGGAGAATGATGGAATGGTGGTTAGGGTTTTGTGGTGGAGAAATTGAATAGATGGAGGGTTGAAGGATGATTGAAATAGTGATGAACTAGGGTTTGGATTTTTAGTGATTCGGATGATGATTCGTGTCGTGGTGATGATGGTAGGTGAATGGTAGATGATAGATGGTGAATAGTGGCTCCCAAGTGATATTCAAAACTCCCAAAAATGTGTAACTGTCGAATGAATGATGACCATGATGATTTTGATTCCAAGACCAAGGGAGTCAATATTTCGCGATGCCAACATAGGAGAGCCGTCGCCGACGGTGGATGTGTCCGCCGGCGACGGTGCGTGGTTTTCCAAATGCAGCCAACGGCCTAACACGCTGTCTACGGTGAATTCTGGCGATGGAGGATTGTAGAGACCGTCGGCAACGGCCAATATGGGCGTCGGCGACGGTGCCCCAAAACCTCATTTTCCGTTTTTCACGTTCCTTGCTCCCGGTTAACCCGTTTCGCTTCCCGGTGGTTCGTTTTTCATCCCGGTGACCTGTAAGGCTCCCGAAAAGCTCCTTTAACTCCGCTAGACCTGCAAAACAAGTAGCTAATCAAAAGTAGGCTATTCGAAATTAAAACTTGTGTAAAAACATCAAATTAAACAATTACAAGCGCCGGTTTTCGACCACGTATCAAAGTGCCAAACCAACCACCCAAGAATGGAGTCGTCGAGCGAAAACGCATGACAATCTCCTGGAAGCAGCTTTTCTTGCCACCAGACCTTTCTCCATCAATTAGGAATCTAATTCCGTCACTAAACATATTCCTTAAATTGTAGCCATTTTTAAGTGTTTATTTTTTGGTGTCTAATCCGCATATATATCACCATTGCTCTTGATTTTCTTGACTGTATATCTCTTAAATGTCAACATATACACGTGTGATTTAGTTTACAAAGATTTTTCAATGCCGAGAACCTCGATCAGAGAGTAAAAAAGGCGTAGGGTTCACAATGGTGTAAAACTAAAATGGGATATACCGGGCTAGGATTCGAGTTGCAGGAACAAGGGCCAAACCAACCACCCAAGAATGGAATCGTCGAGCGAAAACACTAGACAACCTCCTGGAAGTAGCTTTTATTGCCACCACACCTTTCTCCATCAATTAGGAATTTGATGCCGTCACTAAACGCATTCCTTAAATTGTAGCCATTTTTTGAGGGTTTGTTTTTTGGTGTCTAATCCGCATATATATCACCATTGCTCTCGATATTCTTGACTGTATATCTCTTAAGCATCAAGATATACACGTGTGATTTAGTTTACGAAGATTTTTCAATTATGAGAACCTCGATCAGAGAGTAAAAAAGGCGTAAGGTTCACAATGGTGTAAAAGTAAATGGGATATACCGGGCTAGGATTCGAGTTACAGGAACAAGGGCCAAACCAATAACCCAAGAATGGAATCGTCGAGCGAGAACACTTGACAACCTCCTGTAAGCAGCTTTTCTTGCCACCAGACCTTTCTCCATCCATTAGTAATCTGATGCCGTTACTAAACAAATTCCTTAAATGTAGCCATTTTTTGAGTGTTTATTTTTTGGTGTCTAATCCGCATATATATCACCATTGCTCTTGATTTTCTTGACTGTATATCTCTTAAATGTCAACATATACACGTGTAATTTATTTTACGAAGATTTTTCAATGCTGGGAACCTCGACAGAGAGTAAAAAAGGCGTGAGGTTCGCAATGGTGTAAAACTAAAATGGGATATACCGGGCTAGAATTTGAGTTACAGGAACAAGGGCCAAACCAACCACCCAAGAATGGAATCGTCGAGTGAAAACATTTGACAACCTCCTGGAAGCAGCTTTTCTTGCCACGAGACCTTTCTCCATCAATTAAGAATCTGATGCCGTCACTAAACACAATCCTTAAATTGTAGCCATTTTTTAGTGTTTATTTTTGGTGTAAATCCACATAAATATCACTATTGCTCTTGATTTTCTTGACTGTATATCTCTTAAATGTCAACATATACACGTGTGATTTAGTCTACGAAAATTTTTCAATGCCGAGAACCTCGATCAGAGAGTAAAAAAGGGGTGAGGTTAACAATGGTGTAAATTAAAATGAGATATAATGGGCTAGGATTCGAGTTACAGGAAAAAGGGCTAAACCAACCACCCAAGAATGGAATCGTCGAGCGAAAACACTTGACAACCTCCTGGAAGCAGCTATTCTTGCCACCAGACCTATCTCCATCAATTAGTAATCTGATGCCGTCACTAAACACATTCCTTAAATTGTAGCCATTTTTTGAGTGTTTATTTTTTGGTGTCTAATCCGCATATATATCACCATTGCTCTTGATTTTCTTGACTGTATATCCCTTAAGTGTTAACATATACATGTGTGATTTGGTTTACGAAGATTTTTCAATGCCGAGAACCTCGATCAGAGAGTAAAAAAGGCATGAGGTTCACAATAGTGTAAAACTAAAATGGGATATAGCGGGCAAGGATTCGAGTTACAGGAACAAGGGCCAAACCAACCACCCAAGAATGGAATCGTCGAGCGAAAACACTTGACAACCTCCTGAAAGCAGCTTTTCTTGCCACCAGACCTTTCTGCATCAATTCGGAATCTGATGCCGTCACTAAACACATTCCTTAAATTGTAGCCATTTTTTGAGTGTTTATTTTTTGGTGTCAAATCCGCATATATATCACCATTGCTCTTGATTTTCTCGACTGTATATCTCTTAAATGTCACAATATACACGTGTGATTTAGTTTACGAATACTTTTCAAAGCTAAGAAACTCGATAAGAGAGTAAAAAGGCGTGAGGTTCATAATGGTGTAAAACTAAAATGGGATATACCGGGCTAGGATTCGAGTTACAGGAACAAGAGCCCAACCAACCACCCGAAAATGGAATCGTCGAGCGAAAACACTTGACAACCTCCTGGAAGCAGCTTTTCTTGCCACAAGACCTTTCTCCATCAATTAGGAATCTGATGCTGTCACTAAACACATTACTTAAATTGTAGCCATTTTTTGAGAGTACATTTTTTGGTGTCTAATCCGCATATATATCACCATTGCTCTTGATTTTCTTGACTGTATATCTCTTAAATGTCAACATATACACGTGTGATTTAGTTTACAAAGATTTTTCATTGCCGAGAACCTCGATCAGAGAGTAAAAAAGGCGTGAGGTTCATAATGGTGTAAAACTAAAATGGGATATACCGGGCTAGGATTCGAGTTACAGGAACAAGTGCCAAATCAACCACCCAAGAATGGAATCTTCGAGCGAAAACACTTGACAATTTCCTGGAAGCAGCTTTACTTGCCACCAGACATTTCTCTATCAATTAGGAATCTGATGCCGTCACTAAACACATTCCTTAAATTGTAGCCATTTTTTGAGTATTTATTTTTTGGTGTCTAATCCGCATATATATCACCGTTGCTCTTGATTTTCTTGATTGTATATCTCTTAAATGTCAACATATACACGTGTGATTTAGTTTACGAATATTTTTTAATGCCGAGAACCTCGATCAGAGAGTAGAAAAGGCGTGAGGTTCACAATGTTGTAAAACTAAAAAGGGATATACCAGGCTAGGATTCGAGTTACAGGAACAAGGGCCAAACCAACCACCCAAGAATGGAATCGTCGAGCGAAAACACTTGACAGCCTCTTGGAAGCAGCTTTTCTTGCCACCAGGCCTTTCTCCATCAATTAGGAATCTGATGCCGTCACTAAACACATTCCTTAAATTGTAGCCATTTTTTGCGAGTTTATTTTTTGGTGTCTAATCCGCATATATATCACCATTGCTCTTGATTTTTTTGACTGTATATCTCTTAATGTCAACATATACACGAGTGATTTAGTTTACGAAGAGTTTTCAATGCCGAGAACCTCGATCAGAGAGTAAAAAAGTTGTGAGTTCACAATGGTGTAAAACTAAAATGTGATATACCGGGCTAGGATTCGAGTTACAGGAACAAGGGCCAAACCAACCACCCAAGAATGGAATCATCGAGCGAATACACTTGCCAACCTCCTGGAAGCAGCTTTACTTGCCACCAGACCTTTCTCCATCAACTAGGAATCTGATGCCATCACTAAACACATTCCTTAAATTGTAGCCATTTTTTGAGTGTTTATTTTTTGGTGTCTAATCCGCATATATATCACCATTGCCCTAATTTTCTTGACTGTATATCTCTAAAATGTCAACATATACACATGTGATTTAGTTTACGAAAATTTATCAATGCCAAGAACCTCGATCAGAGAGTAAAGAAGGCGTGATGTTCACAATGGTGTAAAACTAAAATGGGATATACCGGGCTAGGATTCGAGTTACAGGAACAAGGGTCAAACCAACCACCCAAGAATGGAATCGGGCTAGGATTCGAGGTTCACAATCTACCGGTTTTGATTCGTAAAGAGAAGAACATAAACACCACAATCATAACCATTTGTTTGTTGTGGAACCTGGCAGAAAAAAACAAATTACATAAGACCTAAATTTTTCATTTTGGAAAGAGAAACACATATAGGTGATTTAGACCTCAATATTGACCATGCCACATATATACTCACAGGAAGCTAGTTTCAAAAGCTTAAAGTCTTAAACTCTTGCTCAATTTGGTTTGAAGTGAAATTATGAAATAGGCAATTTAAAAGTTGAATTTCGAATCTCGTGTCTGACGTTTCACACTTTCACGTAATCCATTTGATGGTTTTTAGTAAATAAAAAACTTACATCTACTTCTTTGTCAACAATCCTGCTTACGTGACTTCCTTGGCAATGCTTCAGTTCTTCCTCCAAGAAGCTAAAAACAAAGATTCAAATTGTCTATTAGTGGCGAAGTAGTCACCTTTGGTTACACATGTATATTACAATATTCTGATAAAATAATCATTTGGCTTATTTTTGTCTCACCTTTTACGGTTCTTAACGATTTTAGTTCTATCATGCAATGTTAGCCTTTTTGCCAGGCATACAGATTATGACCAAGCTCCAATGTTCACTGGATAAAAGAAAAGAAACTGAATCAATATATTTGATTTAAAACAAATTGCTTTTGAATGGAAATATCTTAGGAAAACTTACTTTTCATGAATTGGAATAAGTGAATATGCTTTCTGAAATATATCCCTATCCCACCACCTTCTAAATTTTTTGAATGAATTTTCATCAATTCCCTATTCAAGGAATGCACGGACCACACAAGCATGAGTGGGAGAAATGATAATCATAATAGTCAAATAGTTTGACAGTTGAGGTAATTAAACAAAGGCTACACCACATAATAGGCAATCATCTACAAGAGAACAAGAAAGAGAAAACCTTGTCTGATACACATCTTTCCAACCTAGTGTAAAAAAATGTGTTGCAGAAGTGATAGTCACTTATCGTTCCATTTGTTGGAGATTCCTCCCGCTGTAAATGTCTGGCCAAAAGCACAAATAATGTGATTATTATTAAAAAAACAGTTATTTACGATAGGATTCAATTCAATTACATGATAAAAGTTGATTAGATTTCAAAATTATTGGATAAAAGTTGAATAGATCACTGAATGTAAAAGGTCATAATATTATCCATCAAGCATCCTTCAGGAGCGACACTTTCAAAATCACAATCAGAAATTTGAACATCTTGATAAGAAGTTTGAACATTATGAGCATCAGTCGTTTCTTCCTCATCTTCTTGCTGCAAAATACAGATAAAAAACAACCTTAACACGGTATATGGCATGAAATTTTGATGTTGATGTATCTAATCTTAACCTCCATATCATGAGTCTTTGACCCTGATAGAGTCCCATCCATGACGCCACTTCCCAACATAATATTCTTCCTGTACAAGTCAAGCTCTCTCTTGTATATTTCTTCATAATTGCGTTTAAATTGGCCCCGATTATCCCTAAACTTGATATCGTAATCAAACTCTCCAATCATTGATATACTAATCTCATCATCTAGGATCCCGAATTGCGCTAACACACGATCTGGTCGATGATGCACCACATAGTTGTTGTTGAAAATGTGGCCAAGCCTAAGGAATCTCTGGAAATTACTTTGGCTTTGCAAAGTACTTGGCAATTTACAACCAAGATAGGGCCTCCATGTGATGTACTCTTCATAGAAACAATCAAAGTTAGTTTCATACAAACAACCTAAGGTGCCAAGCTTAAGAAATCTCTCAATCAAAGGTCTTGGAAGTTACCTCATGCGTAACATCACCAACATCATTAAGAAAAGCTTCCACTGCTTTGAAACAACTGTCTTTGTTGTCATTGCATTTGTTTTGCAGGTTTTTAAGAACCCATGACAAAAGAGGTTGCGTGTCCGTTTTTTCTGACGTTGTAATCCCCATAATATCCCACAATGAGGGAATGCGAACAAAGAAAAAAGCCTACAAAACAAGGAAACTGATATATAAATAAGCTAGAAACAAAAGATATATATTCTCAAGCAACTGAAAACTCACTTACCAAGACAATCCATAGATTGCCATTTATTCCATCTTTTTTCTTGTTGATTCCCTGCAACTCGTGAACCAAATATGCTAACAAGGCTGCACCCCACGCATACTTTGGGACTTCGTCTAAATCCTTTAGAAGTTCAACATATGTGGGGGAAACTTCATACCCATTATAGCCAGGCATGATGAAGCAACCAACTATCATTTTCAACACGGCAACCTTGTGTTTCCTCTCATCATTATTCTTATCAAATGCAATATTTTTTAGGTCCTGGATCTTCGTTGGTGCCCTATCTCCGAAAACTTCTTCACATGCTTCCTTGCTCAAAGACTCCTTGCACAGGACTGGTTTACCATCAATTGGCAAATGCGTAAGATATAGAATATCTTCCAGCGTTATGGAAAGTCTTTTTCCTTTCACCACGAAGACGTTCGAATCACGGTTGTACATCTTGAGAAGTAAATCAATCAAAGGTGTTAGAAGTTTTATTTTTGCATCTACCAAAAAGAAAGGCATGAAGAGACCTCCTTCATTGAGAAGCTTCTTCAGAAAAATTTCATCGTGAGTTTCCATGCTCGACTTCCAACTATAAAGGGTATCCAACCCACCCTTAGTCTTCATAATCTCCAAGTTGATTGTAGTTCCTAGATCAATGTTGTTCTATTCATTTAATAAGTTAAAAAAATTACTTAAATGTTATATTTGCATTCTAAGTTTTTAACAACTTCAACTTTGGTAAAAAAATCATAAGTCACTCTAATGCAACTAATTATCAGTTTTAATGGTTGCACAAACAGATCCTGCCATGTCTCTAAGGCTCTAATCATTTAAACTTTTAATTTTGGTTTATGCACTGCTCTTAGAAAGGTTCAATATAAGCCAACAGAATTAATTCTCACATAACATGTTGATGTTTCAATGCATCTAGCGAAACTTATATATAAGCATCATAAGCAATATATTGTCGCAAGAAACAACAAATGCAAAAAGGTGGAACTTCATAAGAATTTTTTCAAAAGATACTTACAGACTAACTATATAACCCAGATAGAGAGACACATACATATATTGATATACATAAACAATATGTCCGTATTTACATAATGATATGGTTGCCACTCATAAATCAATTTTAATGGTCTACAAAATAATTCCAGTTCATTTGCATCAGAAGCAAAAAAATATAATCTCCAAGCTGACTAATGTTCTTCTATGCTTTTAATAAGTAAAATAATAATACTACTTAAATGTTAGTTTTGCATTTTAAGTTTTTAACAACTTCAACTTTGGTAAATATTCATATATCTCAACTGGTAATGGAAAAAAAAATCCAATAGTCATGCTAATGAAACTAATGATCAGTTTTAATGGTTGCACAAACAGACCCTGCCAATGCCATGCCTCTGATCATTTTAAAGCTTTTAATTTTGGTTTATGCACTGGACACACGCATATACAGATATACATAACAGTATGTCCATTTTTACATTTATGATACGGTTACCGCTCATAAATCAATTTGAATGGTCTACAAAACAAGACATTACGGTTTGAAAGAACCAACTTAACAATTAGGCATTCTAGTATCTATTGGAACTAAGGAAGATTGACCTAAAAATCCCTAATTTGACAACGCATAAATTTTCAATTTTGGTGTTTGTAATTTTCACAATATGCTAAGAATTTTCTGATGCAAAACCCTAACATAAAAATGATCTATTCGAGAACTAACCAAATGATTTTCTTGAAATGTTGAAATCGCCGAGTACCAAAGGAAATGAAGTCAATGAGATTATGTAAAAATGTGAGTAAAACGTTCCAAGTGTCTAACGAAGGGTGGAACCAGTGTTATGTGAGTAGTAGCACACGCCGAAAACTTCTTCACAAGCTTCCTTGCTCGAAGACTCCTTGCACAGGACCGGTTTGCCATCCTGCCAAGCATGGCAGGATCTGTTTGTGCTACCATTAAAACTGATAATTAGTTGCATTAGAGTGACTTATGATTTTTTTTACCAAAGTTGAAGTTGTTAAAAACTTAGAATGCAAATATAACATTTAAGTAATTTTTTTTAACTTATTAAATGAATAGAACAACATTGATCTAGGAACTTCAATCAACTTGGAGATTATGAAGACTAAGGGTGGGTTGGATACCCTTTATAGTTGGAAGTCGAGCCTGGAAACTCACGATGAAATTTTTCTGAAGAAGCTTCTCAATGAAGGAGGTCTCTTCACGCCTCTCTTTTTGGCAGATGCAAAAATAAAACTTCAAACGCCTTTGATTGATTTACTTCTCAAGATGTACAACCGTGATTCGAACGTCTTCGTGGTGAAAGGAAAAAGACTTTCCATAACGCTGGAAGATATTCTATATCTTACGCATTTGTCAATTGATGGCAAACCGGTCCTGTGCAAGGAGACTCCGAGCAAGGAAGCTTGTGAAGAAGTTTTCGGCGTGTGCTACTACTCACATAACACTGGTTCCGCCTTTCGTTAGACACTTGGAACGTTTTACTCACATTTTTACATAATCTCAATGACTTCGTTTCCTTTGGTACTCGGCGATTTCAACATTTCAAGAAAATCCTCTGGTTAGTTCTCGAATTGATCATTTTTATGTTAGGGTTTTGCATCGGAAAATTCTTAGCATATTGTGAAAATTACAAACACCAAAATTGAAAATTTATGCGTTGTTAAATTAAGGATTTTTAGGTCAATCTTCCTTTGTTCCAATAGATACTAGAATGCCTAATTGTTAAGTTGGTTCTTTCAAACCGTAATTGCTTGTTTTGTAGACCATTCAAATTGATTTATGAGCGGTAACCGTATCATAAATGTAAAAATGGACATACTGTTATGTATATCCGTATATGCGTGTGTCCAGTGCATAAACCAAAATTAAAAGTTTTAAAATGATCAGAGGCATGGCATTGGCAGGGTCTGTTTGTGCAACCATTAAAACTGATCATTAGTTTCATTAGCATGACTATTGGATTTTTTTCCGTTACCAGTTGAGATATATGAATATTTACCAAAGTTGAAGTTGTTAAAAACTTAAAATGCAAAACTAACATTTAAGTAGTATTATTATTTTACTTTTTAAAAGCATAGAAGAACATTAGTCAGCTTGGAGATTATATTTTTTTGCTTCTGATGCAAATGAACTGGAATTATTTTGTAGACCATTAAAATTGATTTATAAGTGGCAACCATATCATTATGTAAATATGGACATATTGTTTATGTGTATCAATATATGTATGTGTCTCTCTATCTGGGTTATATAGTTAGTCTGTAAGTATCTTTTGAAAAAATTCTTATGAAGTTCCACCTTTTTGCATTTGTTGTTTCTTGCGAAAATATATTGCTTATGATGCTTATATATAAGTTTCGCTAGATGCATTGAAACATCAACAGGTTATGTGAGAATTAATTATGTTGGCTTATATTGAACCTTTCTAAGAGCAGTGCATAAACCAAAATTAAAAGTTTAAATAATTAGAGCCTTAGAGGCATGGCAGGATTTGTTTGTGCAACCATTAAAACTGATAATTAGTTGCATTAGAGTGACTTATGATTTTTTTTTACCAAAGTTGAAGTTGTTAAAAACTTAGAATGCAAATATAAGATTTAAGTAATTTTTTTTAACTTATTAAGTGAATAGAACAACATTGATCTAGGAACTACAATCAACTTGGAGATTATGAAGACTAAGGGTGGGTTGGATACCCTTTATAGTTGGAAGTCGAGCATGGAAACTCACGATGAAATTTTTCTGAAGAAGCTTCTCAATGAAGGAGGTCTCTTCACGCCTCTCTTTTTGGCAGATGCAAAAATAAAACTTCTAACGCCTTTGATTGATTTACTTCTCAAGATGCACAACCGTGATTCGAACATCTTCGTGGTGAAAGGAAAAAGACTTTCCATAACGCTGGAAGATATTCTATATCTTACGCATTTGCCAATTGATGGCAAACCAGTCCTGTGCAAGGAGTCTCCGAGCAAGGAAGCTTGTGAAGAAGTTTTCGGCGATAGGGAGCCAACGAAGATCCAGGACCTAAAAAATATTGCGTTTGATAAGAATAATGATGAGAGGAAACGCAAGGTTGCCGTGTTGAAAATGATAGTTGGTTGCTTCATCATGCCTGGCTATAATGGGTATGAAGTTTCCCCCACATATGTTGAACTTCTAAAGGATTTAGACGAAGTCCCAAAGTATGTGTGGGGTGCAGCCTTATTAGCATATTTGGTTCACGAGTTGCAGGGAATCAACAAGAAAAAAGATGGAATAAATGGCAACCTTTGGATTGTCTTGGTAAGTGAGTTTTCAGTTGCTTGAGAATATATATCTTTTGTTTCTAGCTTATTTATATATCAGTTTCCTTGTTTTGCAGGCTTTTTTCTTTGTTTGCATTCCCTCATTGTGGGATATTATGGGGATTACAACGTCAGAAAGAACAGACACGCAACCTCTTTTGTCATGGGTTCTTAAAAACCTGCAAAACAAATGCAATTACAACAAAGGCAGTTATGTCAAAGTAGTGGAAGCTTTTCTCAATGATGTTGGTGATGTTACGCATGAGGTAACTTCCAAGACCTTTGATTGAGAGATTTCTTAAGCTTGGCACCTTAGGTTGTTTGTATGAAACTAACTTTGATTGTTTCTATGAACAGTACATCACATGGAGGCCCTATCTTGGTTGTAAATTGCCAAGTACTTTGCAAAGCCAAAGTAATTCACAGGGATTCCTTAGGCTTGGCCCCATTTTCAACAACAACTATGTGGTGCATCATCAACCAGATCGTGTGTTAGCGCAATTCAGGATCCTAGATGATGAGATTAGTATATCAATGATTGGAGAGTTTTATTACGATATCAAGTTTAGGGATAACCGGGGCCAATTTAAACGCAACTATGAAGAAATATACAAGAGAGAGCTTGACTTGTACAGGAAGAATATTATGTTGGGAAGTGGCGTCATGGATGGGACTCCATCAGGGTCAAAGACGAAAGAGTCAAAGACTCATGATATGGAGGTTAAGATTAGATATATCAGCATCAAAATTTCATGCCATATACCGTGTTAAGGTTGTTTTTTATCTGTATTTTGCAGCAAGAAGATGAGGAAGAAACGGTTAATGCTCATAATGTTCAAACTTCTTATCAAGATGTTCAAATTTCTGATTGTGATATTGAAAGTGTCGCTCCTGAAGGATGCTTGACGGATAATATTATGACCTTGTACATTCAGTGATCTAATCAACTTTTATCCAATAATTTTGAAATCTAATCAACTTTTATCATGTAATTGAATTGAATCCTATCGCAAAGTACTGTTTTTTTAATAATAATCACATTATTTGTGCTTTTGGCCAGACATTTACAGCGAGAGGAATCTCCAACAAATGGAACGATAAGTGACTATCACTTCTGCAACACATTTTTTTACACTAGGTTGGAAAGATGTGTATCAGACAAGGTTTTGTCTTTCTTGTTCTCTTGTAGATGATTGCCTATTATGTAGTGTAGCCTTTGTTTAATTACCTCAACTGTCAAACTATTTGACTATTATGATTATCATTTCTCCCACTCATGCTTGTGTGGTCCGTGCATTCCTTGAATAGGGAATTGATGAAAATTCATTCAAAAAATTTAGAAGGTGGTGGGATAGCGATATATTTCAGAAGCATATTTACTTATCCCAATTCATGAAAAGTAAGTTTTCCTAAGATATTTCCATTCAAAAGCAATTTGTTTTAAATCAGATATATTGATTCAGTTTTCTTTTATCCAGTGAACATTGGAGCTTGGTCATAATCTGTATGCCTGGCAAAAAGGCTAAATCAGGGCCAACGATCCTTCATTTTGATTCTTCATTAGGATTGCATAATAGAACTAAAATTGTTAAGAACTGTAAAAGGTGAGACAAAAATAAGCCAAATGATTATTTTATCAGAATATTGTAATATACATGTGTAACCAAAGATGACTGCTTCGCCACTAATAGACAATTTGAATCTTTGTTTTTTGCTTCTTGGAGGAAGAACTGAAGCATCGCCAAGGAAGTCACGTAAGCAGGATTGTTGACAAAGAAGTAGATGTAAGTTTTTTTTTTACTAAAAACCATCAAATGGATTACGTGAAAGTGTGAAACGCCGGACACGAGATTCGAAATTCAACTTTTAAATTGGCTATTTCATAATTGCACTTCAAACCAAATTGAGCAAGAGTTTAAGACTTTAAGGGGGTATTGGATTTTAATAATCCCAAGTTTCACTAATTGGCCGGTAATAATCCCAACTTCAAAAATTGCCTACAACAGTCCCAACTTGTAAGATTTTGGCCACCAATGATCCTTGTCTAACTGGGTTATAACCTTGTTGGGCTGGTGACCTGCAACTTATTCCGGCGACCCGTTTTACCCCTGAAACCACCAAACGAGACCACCACCAATCATCTCCGACCTCCTGTAATCTTCTCCGCTTCTCAAAAGTTTAAAATTTCCACCATCTACGCAACTCCGATGACCTGCAACTTATTCCGACGACCTTCTTTACCCCTGAAACCACCAAAGGAGACCACCACTTGTCATCTCCAACCTCTAGTGACCTTCTCCGCCGCTCAAAACTTCAAAAAACTAACTGGGTTATAACCGAGTTAGACAAGGATCATTGGTGGCCAAAATCTTACAAGTTGGGACTGTTGTAGGCAATTTTTGAAGTTGGGATTATTACCGGCCAATTAGTGAAACTTGGGATTATTAAAATCTAATACCCCGACTTTAAGCTTTTGAAACTAGCTTCCTGTGAGTATATATGTGGCATGGTCAATATTGAGGTCTAGATCACCTATATGTGTTTCTCTTTCCAAAATGGAAAATTTAGGTTTTATGTGATTTGTTTTTTTTTTCTGCCAGGTTCCACAGCAAACAAATGGTTATGATTGTGGTGTTTATGTTCTTCCCTTTATTGAAAACTCCATCAAACAGGCCCCAGAAAGAATGACAAACTTCATCCCGGTTTTGATTCGTAACTTGCAACAAACATCAAAGATTCATGCAACCGAGACCGCCTTGTTAATTTTAATTAAGCAACAAACATCAAAGCTTCATGCAACCAAGACCGCCTTGTTAATTTTAATGAAGCAACGAAGATTGAATGTGCCAAACATAAACTAAAATGGAACATAATCTCAGGTTGTATAGAGAAGCGCTTTTATCATGTGCCATATGGTAACAAGAGTATGTTGTTCCAAGATCATATTTTTGAGACAATAACAGATAATGAACCAATTGTTGGACTTCTTGTTCCAAATGCAGCTGATGAAACCGAAGCTGTTATCTCGGTTGTTCAGTACTTCGAGACATTTGTTGGTCTTCAAACATCTAGGAAACATTTGTTGGTAACAACGGTTCTCCAAAATTGCAGAAACTTATTCAGATCTCTATTTGGTTATCTGTACAAACTGCAACACACGAGTATGTGGTTTAAACGAATAGTTTTGGACTACTTGTTCCAAATGCAGCTGATGAAACCGGAGTTGTTATCTCGGTTGTTCAGTACTTTCGAGACGATTCAACTGATGAAACCGGAGCTGTCATTTTGTCATAAAATGACAAAATATGCGAAAGTTCGTTAAAAAAACGACATGTATACGCGTCTAACCGAGGAAAACATGATAAAACCAATTTTCAAATTATGCCATATACGATCGTATAGGCCTATGTTCAATACTTCCGAGATGATTAAACTGATGAAACCGGAGCTGTTATCTCGGTAGTGCAGTACTTCTGAGACATTTGTTGGACTTCAAACATCTAGGAAACATTTGTTGGTAACAACGGTTCTCCAATTCCAGAAACTTATTCAGATCTCTATTCGGTCATCTTTCCAAACTGCAATACACGAGGACCAGCAGCACACTCATGTTAGCTGCAACTGTCAGTAATGGCCTTATTGCAAACCACTTTTATCATCCATTGACATTTCATGATCACTTTCAGTTATGTTTAGTGTTTATCATTGCTGAATCTGGGTGTTGTTTTGTATCTAAATCCAGCACGTTCTTGTAAAATTGTCAATGAAAATAATGTAATATGCTGCTTTGCAATGATAGGGTACTTTGAGGTTCTGCAACATCAGTGTGTGCTAGTTAAAAAAAGGGAAATCTCGACAGAGTGATTTGAAAAGGTTTAAAGAGAAACGTGATTTATATGCCAAGTACTCCACTCGGGCTTCTATATCTTGTAATGTGCTAAGCACTAGAAAACATGTTGTCGAATAGATGCATCGATCGTTTTGGTGTAGTACCTACAACAAATCAACTCTCTGAAAAAGACACGCAGGTGCTGAAACGTTATTGGGAACTGAAGTCGAAACTGAAAGAGACAGTTACTATGCTAGTTAAAAAAGGGAAATCTCGGCAGAGTGATTTGAAAAGGTTTAAAGAGAAACGTGATTTATATGCCAAGTACTTCACTCGGGCTTCTATATCTTGTTCGGAGAAGGAGAAACCGGTTGTTACACAATCTACCGGTTTTGATGCTACTTTATTCAATAAGATTTTTGTTAAACTTCTGCTTGTTGACTAGTTCTCTTGAGTTTCTTCGACCGTTATCTCAGATTTCCAACCATTTTTTTCTTAAAGATTTTATCATATTGTCCGCCATATTTCTTGGTTTGAAAGTGTGTAAATATGTGACATTGTGTTATGATTCTTTGATCAAAATCTCTGCGTTTTTTGTATGCAATTGAGCCCGAGTTCGTCAACACTGAGCTTTTCTCAGCCTTGAGTAGGAAGGAAAGGTATCTACATAATCCGCCAACCGAAAACCGTTTTCACATGCCAAAAGCACCTACGACCATAGAAGACGCGATACCACTCAAGAAGAAGTATTGGCCTTCATGGGATACAAGAGAACAGTTGATTTTTATTAGTTCTGAAGCTATTGGAATTACCCAACTATGTAACAGACTCACAAATCAATTGATAAACCCAGAGGGGGATACTTTCTGTTGAACAGCAGAATAATCTTCTTCATCAATGCAGGACCTTGAATCTTATGTGGGTGGTCAGCGAACAATTAGCACCACTTGAACCTGAGTTGGTTCTTGGGTACCCATTGCATCACACCGAGGCGGATGGGATGAGCGTGGGAGAAAGGAAACCAGCAAAAAGACAGATATTTTGGGTTTGACTTCTGGTGAGCACCCCTTCATTGATGTTGCCAATAACTTGATCAAATGGATGATCTTTAAGGTAGATTAGATTACCTTGATATGGAACAATGACATTTTGAGGTGAAGGTTGCAGATGTGAGTCATCTTAACTAACATGCAAGATCCTACCTCAAGAAAAAAGCAACTCTCATTAATGGCGAACACACTCAACGTTGCTGAACTCCTAGACGAACTCTCAAAACGAGGCCTCACTACCACCGGAATCAAATCCACACTAGTACGCCAACTCTTCTTCTTTCCAATTTTGGAAGATTTGGTATTTTATGTTTACGCGACTCATGGCGATAGGTAAGGCGCATTTGGTATTTTATGTTTGTGCATTATCTGATGTGGCAGTGATGACTTGGATGCATATAGTAAGTGCAGGGTGTTGCATTGCAGGCAGTCTAACAAGTTAGGGAGGGGGAAATATGCAATTAAAATTAGGGATTAGGTAAATATGCACTTAAGAAGTTAGAGAGGGAGAAATATGCAATTAAAATTAGGGGTTGGGTAAATATGCATTTAACAAATTGAAGACATGGTTCTCCTTTTTGGTTCCTAGTAAAAACCTTAGAAGAAGATCTTTCTCTGAAGACTTGGTTCCCTTTTTTGGTTCCTACTGAAAACCTTAGAAGATGATCTTTCTCTAGACATGGTTCCCCTTTTTGGTTCCTAGTAAAAACCTTAACAGGGGATTTTTCTCTGAAGACTTAGTTTCCCTTTTTGGTTCCTAGTGAAAACCTTAGAAGGGGATCTTTCTCTGAAGACTTGGCTCCCCTTTTTTGTTCTTAGTAAAAACCTTAGATGGGGATCTGTAGCCATTTTTACAACACTGGTAAATAAAAATAAAATAGTTAATTGCTAAAATCATCCCTAAGGTTTGGGCAAGTTTGCCATTTTCGTCCAAAATGACACTTTTGTACCAAATTGCCCCCAACGTTTGTAACTTTTTGCCATTTTCATCCAAATCACTAACTTAGTTTATTTTTTCTGTTAAGTTGATGATATTTGGATGAAACTGGCAAGTATAAAACCACAAGGACGATTTTGGCAATTTACTCAAGCTCTTTTAAATTTCTTTTATTTAATTAATTTTGTTACATATATAATAAAAAAGAATATACATGCAATTTTTATATGAAAAAATAATAGCTTTGTCACATAATTTTTATAAATTTTCATCCAACCACTAACTAATTTAATTTTTTTTTATTAAGGCGAAGGGTGTTTATAAACTAAGACAGAAATTAATTTCTAATTTTTTTTATATAGATCAGTTTTATAAAAATAAAATCTACTTAAACCTCTAAATTTTATAAAACTAAAATGTTGGTGACCTTATTGAAAAAGGTCAAATAAAAAAAATCTTATCATATGTACCAAGTTTGTAATTCATCTTCTACTATTTTAAATTCGCTCATAAGGAAAAACAGAAGTCACCCCCCCCCCCTATCAAAAAACGTATCGTTAGCTAACCTTAAAATTACCCACCAAATTATAATTATAATGCTATAAACCAAAAGTTTCTGTACTCAAGCCACTCAGAATAAGTACTCAAGCCACTCAGAATAAGTATTAGTTAGTTACCCTCATAATCTTAATTAAATAAATATTTTATTTCTTCCAATATATTTCCTAGGTGCTCAACACATTTAAAAAATATGTAACGTTTTACATTTTTTTTCTATCTCTATAACTGATAAATACTAAAAGTTGTAATCGATTGTTATGTGTTGCACACCAATGACGTTTTCTCTTTATAAAACTGATTTATATAAAGAAGCTGTAAATTAATTTTTGTCTTAATTTATAAAATTTAAAACATCCTTCACCTTAATAGAAAAAATAAACTAAGTTAGTGATTTGATGAAAATTTATAAAAATTATATGACAAAACTATTAATTTTTTCATATAAAAATTGCATGTATATTATTTTTTATTATATATGTAACAAAATTAATTAAATAAAAGAAATTAAAAAGGGTTTGGGTAAATTGCCAAAATCGTCCCTGTGGTTTTATATTTACCAGTTTCATCCAAATATTCTCAACTTAACAGAAAAAATAAACTAAGTTAGTGGTTTGGACGAAAATGGCAAAAAGTTACAAACGTTGGGGGCAATTTGGTACAAAAGTGTCATTTTGGACGAAAATGGCAAACGTACCCAAATCTCAGGGACGATTTTCGCAATTAACTCAAATAAAATATTCTACTACAATTTGAGTGTCTCATGTAGTCGAAGTCAAAACTCACCAGAATACATGGTTGCATAACACGCTAGGGGTGGTGGGGTGGGGACTAACGATTAATCAGGATTAATCGAATCGGACTTTTTATGTATAATTTTAAGTTATATACATATATACACATATTTTTATACGTAATTTTTTTTAAATAGACAAGTTTTGAACGGAATCTGGCAGGGTCTTGCCGGAATATGTGTTTTTTTCTGATTTTTTTTCAATTTTCTCCATTTTTTCCGAGTTTTGGCCGGCCAATTTGAGCCGACTAAGACCGATTAGGCCCGACTAGAGATTAATGGACTGATTAACGAAAAATTAATCAGTAGAGAGGGCCAACTAGCATTAATCGACAACTAGATACAACACTGCCATAATGTAAAAAATCGGCTTGTGGTAAACCCACCATAACATCCGTGCAACATACTTTTGTAACAGAAACTAGATTATAATATTATAATAACTTGAGGTTCACATATAAGATTAATTTCTTTCTCTAGATACTTTTAACAAACGATGAATACTTAAATACCTGTTAGCATAAGGGATTTGGAAAACCGAACAGAAATACGTGAATTGATTGATGGGGCAAATAATCAAATGAGAAGGAGAAGAATCGAGATATAGAAACCCACCCACCTAATATAAATTATACATCTTTAAGAGTTTTTAAAGGTAAATAAAAGCTTTTTCTGTTACATTTTTAGTATAAACAGAAATTTTGATCATTTAATTAATGTTGTTTCGATAAAACTTAATTATCTTTGTATAAACAGAAATTTTGATCACTTAATTAATGTTGTTTCTATAAAAACTGTAACTCCCCAAACTCGGGTCCAAATATTTTATTTGGACATTTTATTAGGTTGGAATAAGTAAGTATGATTTATTGGCTAAGTGGCATATTTTACTAATAACCAAGTAATCTAACTTGGTTAGATAAAGTTGGCTATTAATTAAGAGTGGAAAACTATGGAGGGTCAAATAAATAAGAAAGAACATGAGGGACTAAGGTTGCCAAAGTGGGAACTTGAATTAATTAAAAGAATAAAAAGAAAATCTAAAACACACACACTATGTGTGTTTGTTTGGGGATCGAACTAAGCAGAAGAAAAAGGGTGAAACCCTAATTCACAAGAATCATCAAATTAGAAAGGGGAATTCAGCAAATTCTATTGCATGTACAAGGATTCTTGATCATCCATGTGTTCTTCACATTAAGTAAGTTTAATTTTATGTTTTGGTGATGTTTGATGTTATGGGTTATGGTTAATCCAAGAATTGATGCAAAAATTGAACATGAATAAGTGTTATAATCCTCGTATGGAGTATGTGTTATGCATGATTTTGATCAATTAGGTGTTTGGAGGTGAAAGCCACCATAGATGATGGAAATGACGACATGGGTATTTCACCCATGTCCAATCTTCGTTCGATTCTTGATATGTTATGTTGTATGTGACCATCTTGCTAGTTAGGTTGAACTTGGTATGAAATTAGTTTGGTATTTTGTATTGATAATGATTGAAAGTAAAGAATTAGGAAGAAACAGAATGAAAATACTTGTACATTATGCTTAGATATTAGTACGCACGCCAAGTGTATGATGAAATGTCTAAGTGAAGTTAGGATGGGGAGATTGTATGAAATGGATTGATACATATGAATGTGATATGAATTTGTTGATGTTTTTGTGTTAATTGATGAATGAAAGCATGAAGTAGGAAGTAAAGCATGAAACACTTGTACATTATGCATAAATCGTGGTATGCACACTAAGTGCTTGATGAAATGCCTAGGTGAGATTAATAGATGAAATGGTATGCAAGTAATGGATGAAATCGTATAACATGGGGATATGATGTATTTGATGATAAATAAACATGAGAAATGTATTTTTAGATGGAATTCATGTAGGATTTGGTTGGCCATGTTATTTGGTAAAAGTATGCATTAGAATAATGTACTCTATGTTGGAGTGGTATGATGTTTACTACATGTTTGAATAATTGCTTAATCAAAATTGATAAGTAAAAGTACACTAAATGTGAAGCATATGAGATCATTAGAATGGGATGAAGTTAGAATGATGTTGGGTTGTTAAGCATAGGTCATGGTGTTAGTTGTAGAATTATGTTAATAGAATGAAAGGAATTAAATATGTTTGGTGTGTGCATATAACTAGATGATCATGTGGTTGTATGCTTATTGCATCGTGAGTATGAAATGTATATAGTGCCATTAGTATAGTCTACTATAATGACATGGATGTATGAGGTTAAATCGAAAGTCATATGATGCGTGTTATATCTATATGTGTTATATGTGATGACGTGATGAATTATATGAGTTTTAAAAGATTGACTTGTGGAAATATGCCTTATGCTTGTTAGAATTTACTAATGAAAGTCAAATGTGAAACATGAATTTGATATGATCGTTAATATGTACAATCATGTATGCTAACAAGAATATGAATGCGATGACATGAAAGTATAGGGATCATGTTAATATGGATGGAAGCATGGAAGGCTAACGGGTCAAAAGGAGGCGAGGAAACGGATGCGAATACGGACACTTAAGGTAAGTGATTTCCGGAATCACTTCTTATTTATAAATGAAGTTTGGTATGTTATATATAGGGAACCAAGCAAGAATTACGGGTAAGGGTAAGTACCAAGGTAAGTTCATATGAACTTCGTCTATTCTTAATGTAAATTAAGATGATAGTTTCATCATGTTAATGGAATGTTCATTATGAATAATGGAATGTTCATTATGTTACTGAATGTTCACCGTGTTAATGGAAAGTTCATTATGTTGCTGAATGTTCATCGTGTTAATGGAATGTTCATTATGTTGCTGAATGTTCATCGTGTTAATGGAATGTGCATTATGTTGTTGAATGTTCATCGTGTTAATGGAATGTTCATTATGTTACTGAATGTTCATCGTGTTAATGGAATGTGCATTATGTTGCTGAATGTTCATCGTGTTAATGGAATGTTCATTATGTTGCTGAATGTTCATCGTGTTAATGGAATGTTCATTATGTTGCTGAATGTTCATAGTGTTAATGGAATGTTCATTATGTTGCTGAATGTTCATCATGTTTGTTGGAAGTTCGTCGGTTATGTTTGTTTGTAATTGCATTGATTTGTGTTGATATGTTTGTAGATAAGGCTCAACTTACAAATAAGTGAATGTGACTTGTATGTATGTATGTATGTAGATATGGAATTGTAGCGTGTGTAAGTCGTGTGAACTTGTATGTACGTGCAAATGAATGAGATACATATGAATGTACTTAGATATATGAAAGTGTATACACGTGTTGTAATCTAATGATTGTAGATCACTGGTATACGTATACATGAAGATGTGGGTTTTCAATATGTTTGAGATTACGTACTCCTAACCATGTTACTATTGAGAATGAAATAAATGGAGTGCAGGTATGGGAACGCCAGACCCTCGAGGAATTGATGTCGGACTCGAGTAAATAAAATTGAGAGGATGTTTCAATGGAATACCTTACGTAGTTAGAATGTGATATATCCTTTTAAGTATATGTATTAAATTATATATGATGTTACCATGTACTAACGTGTTGGTTATATATGATGACCGCAGGTTAGTCAGATATTCATGATAGACAAGTGAATGAGGATCAAGTTGAAGATCATGGATTGTACGGGAAAGCGGTCACGTTGTTTGTAATCATTTGTTAACATAGTTACATTAAATAAACTAGGTTAGAATCTCGTGTATTACACGGGTTGAATAAATGTAATTTTATATACTAAATAAAAAAACAATATATTTTTAAAAACCTCATTTATTACACGTGTTGAATAAATATAACTTAATATCTATATATATTCTAAAGTTTAGTTACATGTTCTATTTTAAAACCAAAATTTATGGTTGTTTTAAATGCACAAGCCTATAAAAATCCTATTAATTGCATTTAATTTACATTAAATAAATAAGAGATAAGATAAAAAATAAAATAAAATAATTATATATCAATAATCATTAAAATTAATATCAATCAATAACACATTATACTAAATAATATATTATAGATAAAGGTAGATTAGTTTAAAGTTAACTTTGATCTTAATTTTTTTTAATAATTGGTTTAAAGATAATTATTCCAAACTTATGATTATTCTATAAAATGATCTTTGACAAGGTAACCATAAATTTAAATTTCGAAGTAACTAATATATTAAAGTAGCTCAAATATAATTCGTAATAAAAACACAACAATATATTTTCAAAGAAAACATATAATAAAAAAATAGGTAAAGGGATCCAAATGATATCAAATATTAAGAACTTATCCATGATATTAGTATCAGAATTTAATAGATTAAGATAAAATTTAAACCGAAAGATCATAAGTATCATAAAAATATCATTACATTAAAGTTAAAAAGTTCTATTTTAAAACCAAAATTTATGGTTGTTTTAAATGCACAAGCCTATAAAAATCCTATCAGTTGCATTTAATTTACATTAAATAAATAAGAGATAAGATAAAAAATAAAATAAAATAATTATATATCAATAATCATTAAAATTAATATCAATCAATAACACATTATACTAAATAATATATTATAGATAAAGGTAGATTAGTTTAAAGTTAACTTTGATCTTAATTTTTTTTAATAATTGGTTTAAAGATAATTATTCCAAACTTATGATTATTCTATAAAATGATCTTTGACAAGGTAACCATAAATTTAAATTTCGAAGTAACTAATATATTAAAGTAGCTCAAATATAATTCGTAATAAAAACACAACAATATATTTTCAAAGAAAACATATAATAAAAAAATAGGTAAAGGGATCCAAATGATATCAAATATTAAGAACTTATCCATGATATTAGTATCAGAATTTAATAGATTAAGATAAAATTTAAACCGAAAGATCATAAGTATCATAAAAATATCATTACATTAAAGTTAAAAAGTAAAGAAAAGAATTATTATTATAATATTAAAATAATAAAAATATTTAAAAAACTATATATATTATTAAAATATTAAAATTACTATTTGTACCGATACCAAACAAGACCGTACCGGTATTTTCGATACCAGTACCGGTTGACACCAACTAAAAAATCATTAAATTAAAGTTAAAAAGTAAAAAAAAAGGAATTATTATTATAATATTAAAATAATATAAGTATTAAAATAACTATATATATATATTCTAATATATTATTAACAAGATTTTGGCTAAATTAATTAGATTATTATAAATAATAATAATAATTTACAAATAAAACAACACAATTTGCAATAAAGCAATGCATGAAACACCATATTAACATATAGTACAGTACATTAATGCTAGAACCTAATGCAAATTAATAGTTACATTACTTTAATCATTTGTGTAAAAAATAATTCCACAAACCCTAGATCATCTGATAATAACAATAAGAAGAAAGCTCCGGCCGCACACAAATCTCCGGTATTCGACTGCGATTGCTTCGATTGTTACACGAACTTCTGGTTCCGGTGGGACACGTCTGTTAACCGAGAGCTAATTCATCAAGTAATTGAAGCATTTGAAGAAAACCTTACCAGTAGTGAACAGGTTAACTGCCGCGGCTGTAAACCTAACCAGAAGAAAGAGAAGGCGAGTCATCGGAGGTTCGCCGGAAAAGCTTTAAATCCTCCGCCAGAGGTTTTGGTTTCGCTTCCGTACGACGTCTCATTAGTTGAAGAATGTGCAAAGGAAGAACATGAGGTAGTGGAGGAGTCGCCGGAGACGGATGCAACGGCGAGAAGAGGACTTCCGGAAGTGAAAGGGTTGTTTAACTGGCGTTTGTGGGGACTTTGGAGTCCGTGATATTCATCCTTCGCCTCTCAATATATGCTCTCCAATCCATAATTAACTTCTCCCCAATTGAAGATCTTCATCGATTAGGCACACAACTCTCAGACATATATCTTCGATTGATCTCCTGCACAGGCTCGCCATCAGGCTCTCCATCAGTCGGCAACTCAATTGGAATCATAAGTAACTTCTCCCCAATTGAAGATCTTCATCGATTTGGCACACAATTCTCAGACATATATCTTCGATTGATCTCCTGCACAGGCTCTCCATCAGTCGGCAACTTCAATTGGAATCAAAATGGGTCATTTACTTGCTCCTTTAATTACACATCATCCTCCGACTCTCCAGCAACCTTTAAGTGCAATATCTATATCTCTAAGATGAAGATAATGTATGGTAATGAAGATTTGGAGCAGCAAGAGGTAAAAAAAGCCCGAATTTTTCCTTTTATAAATTAGATTCGTGAGTGTTAGTGTGTGTGTTTATATTGATTAGGGTTTCATCAAATGCAATGTGAGGGTTTCCAATCGGTGTTTATACAAATAATATTGAACCCAATTTTTATGTATGTGTATGCAGTGTGTAGTATGGGGTCTTGCTTACCTCATTCAAGGAATAACAATGAAAGACAGGGGTCATTGATATCGAAAAACTCCGCCCCTTTGTTCGCCTTCTTCCTGATTTTAAGTTATGGTGAGTCAATTTCCTTTTTTCTGATTCTAATCAATTAAGAACTATACGTGATTAACCAACGAATCGTGGTAGATTTTTTGTTTCTATTGCAGTGTTTGGATTGAATTAACTGTTGCAATTTAATAATCGTCAGTTATAGGTTGTTTTTTGAATATAGAGAAACACTGACTTATTTAAGGTGCTTGATTTGGGTGAATAGTAGCAATATAAACTGCTATTGTAATTTGGTGTGATATTCAATTCAGTATCAGCAACCTAATCAAATTGTGCCCTAAACATAGAGTAAATGTGTTCACCAGCAAGGTAATAATATGTACTAATTTTCAAATATCAGTGACTTCTAATAAGGAAATATAGCTATTAGGTTATGTCAAGGTAAGCATAGTTTATAAAGAATATGTTGCAGAATAAAGTTAATACAACATTTTAGTAATAAATAATAAACTGCTTTCTTATCTATAAAAGGGAACAAAACTTGCAATTTGACTTTTAGATGTCAAAACTGAATTTATATGTATATGTGTATGTAGTATAATATATATATTTAACATCTATTTTACACCATCTAAAACAATAAAAAAATATATAATCTAAAGTTTAGTTATATGTTCTATTTTAAAACCAAAATTTATGGTTGTTTTAAATGCACAAGCCTATAAAAATCCTATTAATTGCATTTAATTTACATTAAATAAATAAGAGATAACATAAAAAATAAAATAAAATAATTATATATCAATAATCATTAAAATTAATATCAATCAATAACACATTATACTAAATAATATATTATAGATAAAGGTAGATTAGTTTAAAGTTAACTTTGATCTTAATTTTTTTTAATAATTGGTTTAAAGATAATTATTCCAAACTTATGATTATTCTATAAAATGATCTTTGACAAGGTAACCATAAATTTAAATTTCGAAGTAACTAATATATTAAAGTAGCTCAAATATAATTCGTAATAAAACACAACAATATATTTTCAAAGAAAACATATAATAAAAAAATAGGTAAAGGGATCCAAATGATATCAAATATTAAGAACTTATCCATAATATTAGTATCAGAATTTAATAGATTAAGATAAAATTTAAACCGAAAGATCATAAGTATCATAAAAATATCATTACATTAAAGTTAAAAAGTAAAGAAAAGAATTATTATTATAATATTAAAATAATAAATATATTTAAAAAACTATATATATTATTAAAATATTAAAATTACTATTTGTACCGATACCAAACAAGACCGTACCGGTATTTTCGATACCAGTACCGGTTGACACCAACTAAAAAATCATTAAATTAAAGTTAAAAAGTAAAAAAAAGGAATTATTATTATAATATTAAAATAATATAAGTATTAAAATAACTATATATATATATTCTAATATATTATTAACAAGATTTTGGCTAAATTAATTAGATTATTATAAATAATAATAATAATTTACAAATAAAACAACACAATTTGCAACAAAGCAATGCATGAAACACCATATTAACATATAGTACAGTACATTAATGCTCGAACCTAATGCAAATTAATAGTTACATTACTTTAATCATTTGTGTCAAAAATAATTCCACAAACCCTAGATCATCTGATAATAACAATAAGAAGAAAGCTCCGGCCGCACACAAATCTCCGGTATTCGACTGCGATTGCTTCGATTGTTACACGAACTACTGGTTCCGGTGGGACACGTCTGTTAACCGAGAGCTAATTCATCAAGTAATTGAAGCATTTGAAGAAAACCTTACCAGTAGTGAACAGGTTAACTGCCGCGGCTGTAAACCTAACCAGAAGATAGAGAAGGCGAGTCATCGGAGGTTCGCCGGAAAAGCTTTAAATCCTCCGCCAGAGGTTTTGGTTTCGCTTCCGTACGACGTCTCATTAGTTGAAGAATGTGCAAAGGAAGAACATGAGGTAGTGGAGGAGTCGCCGGAGACGGATGCAACGGCGAGAAGAGGACTTCCGGAAGTGAAAGGGTTGTTTAACTGGCGTTTGTGGGGACTTTGGAGTCCGTGATATTCATCCTTCGCCTCTCAATATATGCTCTCCAATCCATAATTAACTTCTCCCCAATTGAAGATCTTCATCGATTAGGCACACAACTCTCAGACATATATCTTCGATTGATCTCCTGCACAAGCTCGCCATCAGGCTCTCCATCAGTCGGCAACTCAATTGGAATCATAATTAACTTCTCCCCAATTGAAGATCTTCATCGATTTGGCACACAATTCTCAGACATATATCTTCGATTGATCTCCTGCACAGGCTCTCCATCAGTCGGCAACTTCAATTGGAATCAAAATGGGTCATTTACTTGCTCCTTTAATTACACATCATCCTCCGACTCTCCAGCAACCTTTAAGTGCAATATCTATATCTCTAAGATGAAGATAATGTATGGTAATGAAGATTTGGAGCAGCAAGAGGTAAAAAAAGCCCGAATTTTTCCTTTTATAAATTAGATTCGTGAGTGTTAGTGTGTGTGTTTATATTGATTAGGGTTTCATCAAATGCAATGTGAGGGTTTCCAATCGGTGTTTATACAAATAATATTGAACCCAATTTTTATGTATGTGTATGCAGTGTGTAGTATGGGGTCTTGCTTACCTCATTAAAGGAATAACAATGAAAGACAGGGGTCATTGATATCGAAAAACTCCGCCCCTTTGTTCGCCTTCTTCCTGATTTTAAGTTATGGTGAGTCAATTTCCTTTTTTCTGATTCTAATCAATTAAGAACTATACGTGATTAACCAACGAATCGTGATAGATTTTTTGTTTCTATTGCAGTGTTTGGATTGAATTGACTGTTGCAATTTAATAATCGTCAGTTATAGTTTGTTTTTTGAATATAGAGAAACACTGACTTATTTAAGGTGCTTGATTTGGGTGAATAGTAGCAATATAAACTGCTATTGTAATTTGGTGTGATATTCAATTCAGTATCAGCAACCTAATCAAATTGTGCCCTAAACATAGAGTAAATGTGTTCACCAGCAAGGTAATAATATGTACTAATTTTCAATTATCAGTGACTTCTAATAAGGAAATATAGCTATTAGGTTATGTCAAGGTAAGCATAGTTTATAAAGAATATGTTGCAGAATAAAGTTAATACAACATTTTAGTAATAAATAATAAACTGCTTTCTTATCTATAAAAGGGAACAAAACTTGCAATTTGACTTTTAGATGTCAAAACTGAATTTATATGTATATGTGTATGTAGTATAATATATATATTTAACATCTATTTTACACCATCTAAAACAATGAAAAAATATATAATCTAAAGTTTAGTTATATGTTCTATTTTAAAACCAAAATTTATGGTTGTTTTAAATGCACAAGCCTATAAAAATCCTATTAATTGCATTTAATTTACATTAAATAAATAAGAGATAACATAAAAAATAAAATAAAATAATTATATATCAATAATCATTAAAATTAATATCAATCAATAACACATTATACTAAATAATATATTATAGATAAAGGTAGATTAGTTTAAAGTTAACTTTGATCTTAATTTTTTTTAATAATTGGTTTAAAGATAATTATTCCAAACTTATGATTATTCTATAAAATGATCTTTGACAAGGTAACCATAAATTTAAATTTCGAAGTAACTAATATATTAAAGTAGCTCAAATATAATTCGTAATAAAAACACAACAATATATTTTCAAAGAAAACATATAATAAAAAAATAGGTAAAGGGATCCAAATGATATCAAATATTAAGAACTTATCCATGATATTAGTATCAGAATTTAATAGATTAAGATAAAATTTAAACCGAAAGATCATAAGTATCATAAAAATATCATTACATTAAAGTTAAAAAGTTCTATTTTAAAACCAAAATTTATGGTTGTTTTAAATGCACAAGCCTATAAAAATCCTATCAGTTGCATTTAATTTACATTAAATAAATAAGAGATAAGATAAAAAATAAAATAAAATAATTATATATCAATAATCATTAAAATTAATATCAATCAATAACACATTATACTAAATAATATATTATAGATAAAGGTAGATTAGTTTAAAGTTAACTTTGATCTTAATTTTTTTTAATAATTGGTTTAAAGATAATTATTCCAAACTTATGATTATTCTATAAAATGATCTTTGACAAGGTAACCATAAATTTAAATTTCGAAGTAACTAATATATTAAAGTAGCTCAAATATAATTCGTAATAAAAACACAACAATATATTTTCAAAGAAAACATATAATAAAAAAATAGGTAAAGGGATCCAAATGATATCAAATATTAAGAACTTATCCATGATATTAGTATCAGAATTTAATAGATTAAGATAAAATTTAAACCGAAAGATCATAAGTATCATAAAAATATCATTACATTAAAGTTAAAAAGTAAAGAAAAGAATTATTATTATAATATTAAAATAATAAAAATATTTAAAAAACTATATATATTATTAAAATATTAAAATTACTATTTGTACCGATACCAAACAAGACCGTACCGGTATTTTCGATACCAGTACCGGTTGACACCAAGCTTATCCCACCCCGTGATACTAAAAAATCATTAAATTAAAGTTAAAAAGTAAAAAAAAGGAATTATTATTATAATATTAAAATAATATAAGTATTAAAATAACTATATATATATTCTAAAATATTATTAACAAGATTTTGGCTAAATTAATCTATATATATATATAAACATGTTAAATAAGGGCTTAGGTGGCATGTTGTGAGGGCTTGAGAGATGATGTGGCATCACCATATGGCTTCTTGATTGTGCATTTTGGCGGGAAAATTCCGTCCACTTTTCTTTGGACGCGGGATCCGAAATAAATAGGGTCGGAAGATGGGTCAACCAGTACGATAATGGATCCTTTATATTTCCTTTTTCCTCATTCTTCTTTCATAACCCTAAAAAACATATTACAGCTCTCTCTTCCTCCTATCGCCACCGCCAAGATCCCTCCTCAGTTCCACAAAATCTCACCTATCGACAATCATACACTCGATCTAAGGTACTATAACTCGATCTAAGGCATTATACTGATTAATCGAAACAATCACGGTATGTATTTTAGTCCTCTGTTACGTTGTTTGATATGATTTTGTTTTTAGATTTATTTTCCAGATCTGACTATTAGGGCTTCATACGATTTGGTGGTCTGGTGTTGAGCTTATGATGATGAGGATATTTTCGAGTCAATCTTTTTTTATAACTGAATTTATAGATGACAAATACTCGATATATTAGTTATACACATCTTATTTTCATCAATTATTTTGTCATTATAGATCTGTTATGTAAGTATTATTATCTGTTTCTATTGCATGTTTGTTAAGATGATTAAATTTTCAGTTTTATTTAGGGATCTTGAGAGTTTTTTCGCTTAATTGATGATGATGAGCTTATGATGATGATGATGACGCCGCCGCCAACGATGACACTAAGGTATGATAAGGTATTACGTATATGTTTTTTTTCTTTAATTTTTGTATTTGATATAGTCTTTAATACTTGCAGAGAATAACATTTGCAAGAGGTTGGATTTGCATAAGGTACTTTTCAATATCTTATTTTTTTTTCTTAAATAATCATGGTGGGTGTTGGTTTAGATTGTATTAAATTTACTTTTAAGCAAGTGCTAAGTAATTATATGGTTTTAATCTTTTTAGGAAGCCGAAGATTTTATTAAAAAGTTTAATCATATAAGCAAGAGAAAACAATCAACAATTTATTAAAAGTCTGGTGAAGAAACCATTTTCTGTGTAGGTTTGATTGACAATGAAATATGGGAAGGGTCAAATTTTTCTATCTCTCCTTGGGTCTCTATAAAGGTTGAGTTGTCCTTGCATACATCTTGATTAAAAGTTTATATCTTGGATTCGATTTATATTTGTTAAATATATGATTATACATCCAGTTTTTGGTATATTGTTTGATGTGATCTCTGGGAATTTTGGATTTTCTAGGCATCGTTGACTAAATATGATTTGTTGATTATGGTTTATGTGAAAAAGGATGTTACTTTGTAGTTGAATGGTTGAAGGTGTTGTCGGTAGGTGGTATGAAGGTGTGATCAGGTAATATGAAAGTACTATCTGGTGTTACTTTGTTTTTTTTATTAAGTAATAAATCTGTTTCTACTTAACCTTTGTGGTTGTTTCTATGTAATAAATCTGTTTCACGTTGATGTGTGCTAAACAGACTATAAAAATTAACTAAGTTAGACTCTCTAAGCTAGACACTAAAAAGCTTTAATTCTAGACTCGACCTAAACCACACAATCGGCAAGTGTACCGATCAATGTAGTATAACCTAGGAAGTCCGGATATCGAACCACGAGACTCTATAAATTACGTGAACTAGACTCTGACAGACACTGACGGACGCGACTTAACTTGTTTATTTGTTGGGGGGGGGGGGGGGTTACTGAAAACTAAGGAAATCTATATTAACTACTAAATTAAACTAGAATTAAACTAAGAACGAATGACGACTGTGAACTTTTCTTATGTGAAAAAGGGACCACCTAGACAAGAATCCTGGATTGCTTTTAAGAGATTACCGAATAAGTTAATTGCACGAGTTATGGAACCGGGATCTTATGATACTAAACCTATTAAGAACCAACGAGGCCCCTCGACCCTTCTCAAGGAGAAACCTGTGATACTACCTAGGCTGTTAATCCTACCGGTTATTAGATTTCTTCCCAGTCCTCTAATTATCGTGTAAGTACCCTAATGTTGACCTACTTCTTCCCAGTCCTAGGTCTAGGGTAGTTTAGATTAATTACTTTGACTTGATAGACTAATAAAACCGACAGGTAAACCAAGACATAACCTTTCCCAAAGCCTATCTAAAGCAATTCGCCGGGTAAGACCTACCAATAGCCCCTCACTTCCCAGATATCGGAACTAGTAGAACACTAAGAACTAGCAAATTATTATTAGTTACTTCTAGAGGTTATCGCGCGATTCTCCCTAAAGAGTGAAGGTTCTCTTATGTGATATAGACACTCACCGAAACCCTAAACCCTAATATGACTCTACGTTGTGATAAAGACCGTCACTAAGAATCATATGAAGCAAGTAATAACAATAAACCAATTCAAAGCATGCATATACATCAAAGAATTAAAATAAACTTCTTACTAAACACAATCACCCATAACAATCATGCAAATAACATAAACAGTAAAACTCTTTATTCAATCCATTCAACTCATCTAGGTGGTTTAAAAGGTTTAGCCAAGCATCTCAAAAATCAAACACAAAACAAAGATGTCTAACAAAGAATTCATTGTAACAAAGTTTCAAGAAAATAATCGACAAAATAAGGGATTAGAAAACCCGATTAAATCTTCGATTCTTCACTCTTGACTCGTACCAATGATTCCGGTGCTTTGAAATCTCCGATTGCCTTCAAAGAATGCTCCAAGATAGCTCTCCACCCTCACAAAATCGTAACTAGGGTTTGTATATTGTTTTCCTCCGAATTAAAAGTCAAAACCCTAATCAGAAGTCAACACGGTCAAAATCAAGACCCTAGCGTGACGCTAGGGGTATGGTGGCGTCACGCGTCGCCCTTAAAGACAATTTCTGATTTCTTTATTGTTTTTCGATTTCCAGCTTCTCCGACGCGCGTACGAATCCCGTTTTTCTTCCGAACAGCTCGTTTTTACTCGTTTTTCAACACTTTAAGCTACGGGACCTGAAATCAAAGCTTAACGTCAGCAGTATCATAGTTCTAACCTAAAACAGACTCTAAACGACTGAAAACTGACCAAAATATACACTATAAACATATGTACTTTTCAGTACATCAAACATCCCCACACTTACTCTTTTTTCGTCCTCGAAAAAGAATTATGCAACGGAATCAGAAACAAACAATCACCCGGGTCAAAAGTATAGGTATAATTAATTAAAACCAAGATTTACGTTAGCCGCGATTGCGAATATACTTGTCCACTTAAACCCGAATCCAATCCTAAACCCTTATCATGTAAATTTAGTTTAAGTGCAGTCAGTCCACCTAGGGTCTCACACTAGAATCTACAGTCCACCTACTCCCCCCTCAAGCTTATAGGACTAAAAGAACGATCACTGGACCAATTCCTAACCGTTTTATACCAAGATAAAGAGAGTTAAAAATCAAATCTATTTTTTTTTCCATTTTTTTTCTTTTCTTGCTTTTTTTTTTCTTTTTCTTTTTTTTTTTTTTTTTTTTTCATTCGTGAGACTAGACGATGCTTTCCCTAACCCAGCGGTATTCCGACTGTAGAGTCGCTATCCCCAATCACAGATTACATAGGTTTCGGTACTTTTATTCGGCAAGTCGATTTCACACATCCCAGAGGTAAACCGGCTGTAGAGTCGCTATCCCCAACTCGGAATACATAGACCTGTGTTACTCTCATTTAGTTTCTAGCTCACTTTTATTCTTTTTTTTTTTTTCCAGCGAGATATGATAAAAAACTCTAACTATCTTAGCTTATAACGGTGCCCCTTATACTATTTTTGGCGGTTTTAGTTTCCCATATTTCCCAGGCGAGAACCCACTAGCAGACCGACAATTAAGGTATATTAGCTCAAAGGGACTTAAAACCAAACCCGGGCCTACTCACATATCCCAAACTAGACGCAAACTCGGTTTATTATAGTCTCATATTATTATTATTTGAACCCGAGCAAAAATTCGTTTTTTCTATCATTTTCCGCTTTAATTGCAAACTTCTTTTTTTTTATTCGAAAGACATTTTCTGTTTTTTTCATTTTTTTTTTTTTTTTTTTTTGAATTTTTCAAAATTTTCTAATTTTTTTGTGTTTTTTTCAAATTTATGACTCAAATATTTACATGTATCCCATCCCCACACTTAGAGATTGCATTGTCCCTAATGCAAGAACGAAAATACGACTCAACAACTACCTAAAAAAAATAAAAACTGCAAACGAAATAAATAAAAATATACAACAACAACAAAAAGGAAAACGACTTAGCTGTATATGTGAGACTGTCAAAGTGCCAGTCGTTTCCACATAGCCCTCCAATACCGAACGTGCTCAGCAAACAATACCAAACTCCCTCACACACGAACGGAAAGCGGCTCCAAATCATCAACCTAAAACCAACATAACATACCAAACCAACTACTACCAAGCATTCATCGTTCCACAAATCCAAGTTCAAACAAAAAATAAAAATATGTCTAATACAACCATATCGAATCTACCAAAACAGCATAAATAAAATAAACATCAAAGGATATATGCTGCTTCAGTCCATCTGCTCCATCACTCCTCATCATCCTCAGAATCCTCCTCCATCTGCTGAGTACCTGAACCGCCAGCCTGCTGCCACCCGAACTGACCATTGTAATCGTAACCACTCTGGCCCCCCCACTGGTCATACCCCGGATACTGACCATAAACATACGGGGTCTGCTGATCGCCTCCATAAACTGGTGGAGGTAATAGTCCGGCAAAGGGCTGTGGTATCGGTGCATTAAGTGCCATACCCGACATCATGTATCTGAGCATATCATCCTGCCTGTGGTGGCTCTGCATCGTCCATTGCTGATTAACCCGCATCATCTCTTCCATCTGAGTAAGTCTCTGCTGTGTATAATCAAAAGCAGCCACCTGCGTGAACGGGTCGGGTCTCTGCTGTCTCGCTGGCTGCTGTGGAGGAGGCTCACGCCTACGTCGAGGTGCTGGCGGTCGTGCTGGAGGAGCACCCACTTCATGGTTCCATTGCGGCGGGTCCGTATGTGTCAAAACCCCCGCTAACTGCAACTCGGCAATACCCCAATAAGCCGTGGGGAAACTCAAATGCATCTCCTCCGCATGATATGTTTTAAAAGCCCGAATATTTCCTGCCAGCCTAGCAATGTACGGCCCAAGATCCATAGCCGCCCTTTTTCCTCCCCGACGTGGCCTACCGCACGACCATGCAAAGAAACTCGCCAGATTCCAGTTTCTTTTCTCTACCATGCACATCAAAGCAAACAAATCCAGCCAGTTTGCTTTATTTTCACCAGATTTTCTAGCCACAATCGTCGTCGCCAACACTTTCAAAATGTACCTATAAACGGGGTCACGAACCGCTGTAATCAGGTTCGTCGGGGCGAACGGTTGGGTTGCAATACCATCCCAAAATCTTTCCAAATCAGCCGAATCCAAACACTTCGTCCTCGGGTAATTATAAACACCCCTTAACCCATTCACAAACTCCTCAGTCTTCACCTCCTCCGCATTATAGAAACCCAAAGCTACTCCAAACTGCGGGATACTCATCTCATACAGATTTCGACCCAAAGAAAACGAGACCGCATTGTGTTCCGCAAAAGTACCCTCCTTGTGACGAAAAGTGCAATGGAACTCAAGGGTAATCTCATTATATTGCGGCCCCCGAAAATCTACAGCTGCTCTTACTCGTGGCCCTAACAACTCTGCCACCCTCTCACTTGCTCCCATCTCTCGCAACCAATCCCAGTTTATTGTGCGGTGCTCCAACATAATAGTATCCGCATACTTTTTCAGCTTTTTTCTCTCCTCACTGTCTTCCTCAAAATCTAAAACCGGATGATCAATAATCCGCTCAACCCGTGAATACACCTTCCTTTCTCTCCCCCGATACTTGATCCTTCTCTTTCTTGGGTTTGACGAGGAAGCTTCACCCGACATGTTTCTGCAAAACAAACAAGATTCGACAAGAAAACAATGCAGAAAGTTAGCAATCACAAACTATTTTTTGTGTTTTTAATTTTTAATTTTTTTTTTTTTTTTTTAGATAATAAAATAATAATATAATAATATAATAATGTACAGTCGAACGACGGCCGTATAGCATTTCGTTCGCGGCCGTTATTCGATACAAGTGACTTTTTACGCATATCGACTCGAAAACGAACCGAACTCCGCCCGAATGGAGATTGAGTACGAGCGAAGCGATCCGATGATCAAGCGATGTACTTTGCGCAAACCGACACTGGACAAGACTCTAAGACGACTCGAAAGACTCAAAAACGACCCTAAACGACGCTATAACGACACTCTAATTGATTTAGACGCAATATACAAAAAATATTACACTTCTACCCCCTCCCGGCATCTTGCTCGCCCTCGAGCAATCCTAAGTGCCGAGAAAATAAACGAAAACCTAAGCGTGGAAGCAACGGATGCGGCGCACAATGTTATGATGAAAAAATTTTAGATTGTTATGAAAAACTGCGCGATGCATCCCCACACTTGATTTAAACGACGCCTTAAACAATAGTCCGCAATATCACGTGTAAGCCAAAACAATGCGGCCAAAAATTTGTCATTCGTTCAAAACCTTCCCCCCCATGTTTATCATATTCCCATCCTCACAACGCTCAAATCAAATCAATCATAGTCCAACCCGAGCCACCCGCACCCTCGCTATAGCCATATCATTAAACCTGCAAACATGTGAGACTCATGATACTGCGAACTCTAAATAAACATCATTCTGTCATGACATTATTCGGAATACAAGCAACGCAAAACCACAGCTCAATCCTAATCCACATAATCATTAAACAGGCGACTCAATACTTGACAATTGCCACAAATACCACTGACTCGACTAGACGCAACTAACAGCAACCTAACTTAACATCAAAATGACTCGATGCACCTTAACAAACCTGCAGATAATACGTGACCCAAACAGCATTGACTCGACATATTACACATTAACTGACTCAATTACAGAACTACGGACTCTAAACACAAACTCACAAGAACAAGAGAATAATGCAAGTATCGTACCTGAATTGTTGAAAAGTTTGAAATTTGTGCACCAAGTGAGATCCCAAATCGGACAATGTAACCGGCGGATGTTTGGAATCGGTTAGGGGCTTTGTTCGGGATGGAATTTCGATCACAATGGTGGTCGTGATGTTTAAAACGGTGGTCGGATGAGGAAGATATGATGATGTAGGTGAAAATCTCGTTTTAGGGTTTGATATGTGAAAAGGATGTGTTATTTCAGCAACAGGTTCAAATAACATGTTTTATTCGGTTCTTAAGGGCCTCGCGTGACGCGGTGGAAGGTCATGGGGGCCTCGCGTCGCGCGGCGGGTCAATTTTTATTTGTTTTGAACTGTTTGAGGGCGCGTCACGCTAAGCCCCCTGGCGTCACGCCAGGGGCCAATTTTCACAGAAGGTTTCGTTGGGTTTGGGGATCTCATGCCTTAGAAAAAATTTTCAAAATTTCCCAAACCATCCAAAACACTTAGAATTTTTTTCTAAGTACCGAAAACACATACCTGGGACCTCTTTTCTCATGCTTTTTCCTCTTCCACTCCGGTAACGAATCCTGCAAAATTCTCAAAGACACAAAACACAAACCGAAAAACTACGGAAAAACACGTTAAAATACGAAAAAAACTCAAACGAAGACTCTTATACAAACGATACAAAATGTACACTTGGGCTTTCACCCAAAACACTAATTGGCGGCTTTAGGTGGGATTTCGAGAGGAGTTACCTCCCTCTCATCCTCGTTTATCGCTCCTCCAAGGTAGTGCTTCAAACGATGGTCGTTCACCTTCCAACTACGGCCATCTTTCTCATCCATAATCTCCACCGCTCCATACGGAAACACGTAATGAACCATAAAAGGTCCCGACCACTTGGACTTCAATTTTCCCGCGAAAAGCTTCAATCTCGAATTGTAAAGAAGCACTTTATCGCCCTTGCTAAACTCTTTCACTTTCCTCAACCTCCTATCGTGCAACAACTTCGTTTTCTCCTTCATTCCCAACGATCGAGCGTATGCCGTATCTCTAAGCTCCTCAAGCTCATGAATTTGGAAGAAACGCTTCCTAGCGGCTTCGGTCATATCTAAATTAACGGTTTTCAAAGCCCAAAGCGCTCTATGTTCTAACTCGACGGGGAGATGACAAGCTTTCCCGTAGACGATCATGAAAGGTGTAGTTCCTAAAGGGGTCTTGTAGGCGGTTCTAAACGCCCACAAAGCATCGTCTAGCTTGTCGGTCCAATCTTTCCTATTCTTACCAACGGTCTTCTCTAGGATTCGTTTAATACCGCGATTCGCATTTTCCACTTGTCCACTCGTTTGTGGATGGTATGCGGTAGATAAACGATGAGTGACACCGTAGCGTGCAAGCAACTTCTCCATCAATGCATTGCAAAAGTGAGTGCCACGGTCACTAATTAGGGCTTTAGGAGTACCAAATCGTGAAAAGAGCTTTTTAAGGAAATTCAAAACAACTCGGGCTTCGTTTGTGGGAAGAGCTTGAGCCTCAACCCATTTAGAAACGTAATCGATTGCCACAAGTATGTAACGGTTTCCTTTGGAATTTGGGAAGGGTCCCATGAAATCGATGCCCCAAACATCAAAAACCTCTACTACTTGTATTGGATTTTGAGGCATCTCATCTTTGGCGGAAATATTTCCGGTTCGTTGACATGCATCACACATCTTCACGAACTCCTCGGCATCTCTAAGAACGGTAGGCCAATAGAAACCACAATCAAATACCTTTTGGGCGGTGGTGTGTGCACCATGATGTCCTCCCGTAAGGCCCTCATGCACATGCTTAATAATGTTCCAACCTTCCTCTCTCGACACACAACGTCTAAGGACTCTATCTCCTCCTATCCTAAAAAGAAACGGATCATCCCAAACATACTTCTTCGCCTCACTAAACAATCGCTTCCTTTGTTGATTCGACATCCCTTTCACAACAGTGCCACTAGAAAGATAATTTGCTAAATCACAAAACCATGGCAATCCCTCTTTTTCGGCCTCAACAAACTCTATGGATTCGTGAGGGAACGTATCTCCAATCTCCTCCTCACGGATCTCTTCCCTCTTGGGATCCTCTAACCTCGATAAGTGATCGGCCGCCACATTTTCGGCCCCTCTCTTGTCCCTAATCTCAATATCAAACTCACTAAGCAAAAGAATCCACCGAATGAGTCGGGGTTTAGCGTCTTTCTTTTGAAAAAGAAAACGCAACGCAGAATGATCGGTGAAAACTATAGTCTTGGACAAAACGAGGTAGGAGCGGAATTTATCAAAAGCGAAAACTACGGCTAAAAGTTCTTTCTCCGTGGTAGTGTAGTTTTCTTGAGCATCATTGAGTGTTTTGCTTGCATAGTAGATGGGGTGAAAGTGCTTATCCTTTCTTTGTCCTAAAACCGCTCCAACGGCATAGTCACTCGCATCGCACATGAGCTCAAAGGGCAAGCTCCAGTCGGGCGAGATAAGAATAGGTGCACTAACCAACTGTTCCTTCAAAAAGTTGAAGGCCTTAAGACACTCCTCGTCAAAGACGAATGGAACATCTTTCTCTAGCAAGCGGGTCATGGGGCGGGTAATTTTTGAGAAATCCCTAATGAAGCGTCTATAGAAGCCCGCATGCCCTAGAAAACTCCTAATCGACTTAACACTCGTGGGTGGAGGCAACCTACTAATGGTATCTATTTTCGCACGATCTACCTCTATACCCTCTCTAGAAATCTTATGCCCTAACACTATACCTTCCGTCACCATAAAGTGACACTTCTCCCAGTTTAGCATAAGCTTCGTCTCTACACATCGCTTCAACATTCTCTCCAAATTCCTCAAACACACCTCAAAAGAATCACCATAAACCGAAAAATCATCCATGAAAACCTCCATGGAAGTCTCTATCATATCCTGAAATATGGCGACCATACAACGCTGAAAGGTAGCCGGAGCGTTACATAACCCGAATGGCATGCGTCGGTACGCATAGGTGCCGTAAGGGCATGTGAAGGTGGTTTTATCCTGATCCTCCGGTGCAATGGGGATCTGGAAGTAACCGGAAAAGCCGTCTAAGAAACAATAGAATTGTTGACCGGCCAAACGCTCCAACATTTGATCTATGAAAGGCAATGGGAAGTGGTCTTTACGGGTGGCATCATTCAACTTTCGGTAGTCGATGCACACGCGCCAACCCGTGACCGTGCGTGAAGGGATAAGCTCGTTCTTTTCGTTCATGACAACGGTCATCCCCCCCTTCTTGGGGACAACCTGTGTGGGACTAACCCAAGGTGAATCAGAAATGGGATATATCATCCCGGCATCTAAGAGTTTCAACACCTCCTTTTTCACTACATCTTGCATGTTGGGATTAAGCCTCCTTTGGGGTTGCACCACCGGTTTATAGTCATCCTCCATGAGTATCCGGTGGGTGCAATAGGAAGGACTTATGCCCTTAATGTCGGACAATCTCCATGCAATGGCCTCTTTGTTGGCCTTCAACACCTCTAACAACCTCACTTTCTCACTCTCCTCTAACTCGGATGAAATAATGACCGGTAGTTCGGAACCCTCCCCTAAGAAAGCATACTCTAAATGAGATGGAAGTACCTTAAGCTCTAAGGGTGGGGGTTGGGTGGTGTCATCACTAACCGCTAACACATCGGGGATTAAAGGAATCCCCTCCTCTTCAACTTCACCTACACTCTCTAACTCTTCCTCTATCTTCTCTCCTACCTTCTCATCTACCACTAGGTCCGCTCCACTTATGTACTCTAAGCAATGGTCAACACACGAGATGAACGAGTTCAAAAAGTAGACGGAATGGCAAGGACCACTATAGTCATCCGAACCACTCGAGTGATTCATGGAACGATCTATCTCAAAAGTAACTCTCTCCTCACCGACCCTAAGGGTGATCTTACCATCGTAGACATCTATGAGAGCTTTGGCGGTACGTAAGAAAGGACGACCTAAGATAATGGGCACTCTCTCATCCGCTTCCATATCCAGAATTACGAAGTCGGCGGGAAACACGAATTTGTCTACCTTAACTAACAAGTTCTCTACTATACCCCTAGGGTACTTAACGGACCGATCGGCTAAAGATAATGTCATTCGGGTAGGTGCAAGCTCTCCTAGATCTAGTTTCTCATAAAGAGAAAAGGGCATCAAGTTGATACTAGCTCCTAAGTCGGCTAAAGCTCGAGTGTTGGTGTTACTACCGAATAGACAAGGGATGGTGAAAATACCCGGATCGGTAAGCTTTTCGGGAAGCTTATTTAGAACCACGGCGGAACATCCCCCATTCAATGGGACGTTAGACAACTCTCCTAATTTTTCTTTGTTCCTAAGGAGATCCTTCAAGAACTTAGCGTATTTAGGCATTGATTGGAGTGCCTCTATGAATGGAAGGTTAATCTTCAACTGCTTGAAGATATCCAAAAACTGCCCGTATTCCCTAGAGTATTTTTGGTTCTTAAGGCGAGAGGGAAACGGGACATACGCATGGTTCACTAAGGGTGAAGGTCTCACATCTATCGGGGTTTTTTCGACTTTCTTCTCACCTTGAGACTCACCGGGCTGTGCGGTACTTGCTGGGGTTACCCTGTTTTGCACTTTGCCGGGAGCCTCCATCTCTATCACTTCATCTATCACATCTCCATCTTCATCTACTTCCTTCTCCTCAACAACTCTAGGGTTTCCTACGGTCTTGCCACTACGGGTGGTAATGGCTTTAGCATGGGCATTAGGATTGGGTTTTGTGTTACCTGCGAACTGACCGGGTAACCTCTCTTCTAGCTTCCTAGACATATCCCCTACAACTCGTTGAAGGTCCTGAAACGAAGCTTGATGGTTTTTAAGCAAGAGGTCATGTTCACTTAAGGTCTTTTGGGTAGTTTGGTCTCTAACAATTAGTTGACTCATCATTGACTCCATTCGTTCTAGACTACCTCCTAGGTCATAACTTGAACCTTGACCTGTTTGACCCTGATTATTTGACCCCCCATCCTTGACCTGCCCATTGAACCCTTTGTTGAACTGCCCACTTGAACCCCCACCAAAGAGTGAATTTTGGCCCCTATTAGGGTTTTGAGCCATTTGAAAGCCAGGGGGTCCATTTGGACGAAAAATATTATTATTATTGAAGTTATTATTATTATTATTTCTCCAACCCGACCCAAAGTTGTTATTACCCCCAAAACCACTCGACTGACCTCTACCAAAACCTCCTCCTAGGTAGTCTACCTGCTCCTCACCAACTAACAAAGGACACGCATTCGTATCGTGTCCACCTCGGCAAAACTCACATTTATCTATCTTAGCTTGAATTTCGTTGAGTTGCTTACTCATGTTTTGCAAGAAAGAGGCTAGACCAGGATCCACGGTGACGTGGTTCACCCCTTGGGCGGGTGTGCTGGTAGTGGTATTAGAATTACCACCTTGATACCTCTGATCGGAACGTGACTGAGATTGAGACTGAGCAAATGCCTCGAACCTCTCTAAGCACTCAGGAACTGTAAGAATACCCATCATATGCCCCCCTGCATTCGTATCAAACCTATCCCTAGTTTCTTGGGTGAGTCCATTGTAGAACTTCTCACATAAGGCCCAATCGGAAAGACCGTGTTGGGAGCAACGAGCACAAAGGTTTTGGAACCTTTCCCAAGCAAGGTAGTAAGGCTCGTCGGGCCCCATGCGGAAAGAGTGAATCTCGTCTCTAAGCCGTGAAGCTTTTGCGGGCGGGAAGTACTTGTTCAGAAAGGCTTGACGAAGCCCCGCCCATGTGGTAAAAGTACCGGCTGGTTGAGAATCCAACCAAGTAGCTGCACGGCCGGCTAATGAGAACGGGAACAGTTGTAGGTAAGTAGCATCGTTTGGTGCACCCTGAAGGCTAAAAGTAGCTATAATGCGGGAGAATCGGTTAATGTGGGCAGGGGCGTCCTCATCGTCCCTACCATGAAATTGGACAGTGTTGGTTATGGCTTGCATGGCATAAGATGGAATCTGCCATGAATGGTCATTGACTATGGGTGGAACGGTGATGGGTGAAGCAAGGCCCGTAAAGTTCTGAGTGGCCTGCTGGTGGACGGTTTGCCTAGGGTTGGCCATGTGTTCGAAGTTTTCTGGTTCACTAGCGGAACTAGAGGTGGGACTATCGGGTGGGGTGTTCTTAGGTGTGTGGTTCGGTGAAGGCGGTGGGACGGGAATTGGGAATTCTATGAGGGGCGGGAAAGATGAAGATGACTCACTAACTTCAGACGACGATTGCTTGACTGGTGGTGGTGGTCCGTGCGAGCGTAGATGTGGCATCCACTACTAGCAAAAACCTGCACACAAGAAAAGCAAACTAGATTACTACGACTCAAGATGAAAAATAAAAGACACAAAAACAAAGTAAACACGTAGCACGTATATATCAATTAAGTCTATCAAAGCAAATGAACGCAATTACCAAGAGTCCTGGATTGCTTTTAAGGAAATCTATATTAACTACTAAATTAAACTAGAATTAAACTAAGAACGAATGACGACTGTGAACTTTTCTTATGTGAAAAAGGGACCACCTAGACAAGAATCCTGGATTGCTTTTAAGAGATTACCGAATAAGTTAATTGCACGAGTTATGGAACCGGGATCTTATGATACTAAACCTATTAAGAACCAACGAGGCCCCTCGACCCTTCTCAAGGAGAAACCTGTGATACTACCTAGGCTGTTAATCCTACCGGTTATTAGATTTCTTCCCAGTCCTCTAATTATCGTGTAAGTACCCTAATGTTGACCTACTTCTTCCCAGTCCTAGGTCTAGGGTAGTTTAGATTAATTACTTTGACTTGATAGACTAATAAAACCGACAGGTAAACCAAGACATAACCTTTCCCAAAGCCTATCTAAAGCAATTCGCCGGGTAAGACCTACCAATAGCCCCTCACTTCCCAGATATCGGAACTAGTAGAACACTAAGAACTAGCAAATTATTATTAGTTACTTCTAGAGGTTATCGCGCGATTCTCCCTAAAGAGTGAAGGTTCTCTTATGTGATATAGACACTCACCGAAACCCTAAACCCTAATATGACTCTACGTTGTGATAAAGACCGTCACTAAGAATCATATGAAGCAAGTAATAACAATAAACCAATTCAAAGCATGCATATACATCAAAGAATTAAAATAAACTTCTTACTAAACACAATCACCCATAACAATCATGCAAATAACATAAACAGTAAAACTCTTTATTCAATCCATTCAACTCATCTAGGTGGTTTAAAAGGTTTAGCCAAGCATCTCAAAAATCAAACACAAAACAAAGATGTCTAACAAAGAATTCATTGTAACAAAGTTTCAAGAAAATAATCGACAAAATAAGGGATTAGAAAACCCGATTAAATCTTCGATTCTTCACTCTTGACTCGTACCAATGATTCCGGTGCTTTGAAATCTCCGATTGCCTTCAAAGAATGCTCCAAGATAGCTCTCCACCCTCACAAAATCGTAACTAGGGTTTGTATATTGTTTTCCTCCGAATTAAAAGTCAAAACCCTAATCAGAAGTCAACACGGTCAAAATCAAGACCCTAGCGTGACGCTAGGGGTATGGTGGCGTCACGCGTCGCCCTTAAAGACAATTTCTGATTTCTTTATTGTTTTTCGATTTCCAGCTTCTCCGACGCGCGTACGAATCCCGTTTTTCTTCCGAACAGCTCGTTTTTACTCGTTTTTCAACACTTTAAGCTACGGGACCTGAAATCAAAGCTTAACGTCAGCAGTATCATTGTTCTAACCTAAAACAGACTCTAAACGACTGAAAACTGACCAAAATATACACTATAAACATATGTACTTTTCAGTACATCACACGTCCACTTTGTTTTTTTCATTTGGACACGGGATCCGATAGAATACGGGTCATCCGTTACCTTGAATTCGGATATGTATAAAAGGCAATACATCAGAACATTTTCTCTGTAAACCCTAAACTACAAACGCCGCTTTCATTCTTTTCATCTATCTTTGTGTTTTCTCCTCTCCATTGAAGCCGCTTCGATTATGTTTAAGGTTTCCATTTTATAATTCTTTGCCTTTCTTGACTTACAGATATGCTATTGTTTCTTCATGAATATGATGTTTTTATTTTGTTGAATCTGATTTCATTTTTCTTGAATCTGATTTCTGGAAGCGGACGACGGCAACGAAGTCTTCGTTATGTGTGAAGGCCGTAATCAACGTTGGTGATGGTGGTGCCGGGTGTTAACATCACTGAACTCTAAATCACTAACAGAGACTATATTTATTCAATTGGTAAGATTAAATGGTTTTTAATTTTAATTTATGCTTTCGTTTGATATCCAATGCTATTCTCCCTTCTTATTTTTGAGATTACAAGAAATCACACGCATAATTGATTTTGTAGGATGGTGGGAACTGCCGGTGAGAACGACGACGAAGACCGATGGCTGTCGTAATAGGTTACAACATGATTTATCCTGTGAATCTGTTTTAAGTGACGAAGTTTTCATCTCATTTGAATGATTTAATACTGTTTGTGTAGGTTGTGGTGGAAAGGTGGACTAAACCGATCTTCCTGGGATGGAGAAGAAGAATTATGTGTCTTTGTGAGTTTTTTCATTCAATGAATTTACTTTTTTTTTGTTTAACGGTTTTATGAAGTTCTTTTTTTGCAATTCAATTTTCCCATTGATTGATTACCTCTTAAAAGTTTCGCTTTGATTCGTATTATCTTATCTATTTATTTAGTTGATATATGATGGGGGAGACGGTACTTTTTTCCAATAAAATAAGAAGTCAGAGTTGAGAATTAGTCTTACTGAGGATTCAACTAAAAGTCATTTATTTGGTTTAACTACAAGCAAAGATGCTAATAAGAGGGTTAATTGTGTCTCTTTGATTTTACTTTGTAGGATGGAAGTTGGAATCTAAGTGATTACTTGGCAAATGGAGTCGACATGAAGATTGAAACACCCTGGTTTGAGGTATTTCAAACTTTTATTGACATTATGTTTTATAAACCTTAAGATCTAAATATCTTAGTTCTATTTTGTTATACCTTAAAATTCTCTCATGGGTAAATTATTCAATGATTTATTAAAAGTTTGGTGGTTAATGTCATTTTGGATGAAGATGACAGTTGACCTTTTTATAAACATATATACATATTAAAAATATATTACTAAACGATCATTATCAGGTTAATGGAATACAAGTGAACTACTGGGTCATCAATTATGTTATAAATTTTTTGTATGTTGTGCTGAATAGCTAGGTGTTCACACACGGGCCAAACTTGCGAAAGAAAACTGGAAAAAAATACAACTATTAGAGTGCTAAAATGTTGCAGAAATAAACTATTTCAAATCCAGTGTTGGATTGTTATTATGTTGACATCAAGTTTCAGGTTTTATAAAAGTAGTTCAAGGATTAATTCTCTTACTTTTATCATTAGAAGGAGGTATTATTCTTAAACAGTTTGCTGATGCTATGGCCCACATAATGCACAATAAAAGATTAATCTAAACATTTTATTTGTATATGATTGCAGTGACACTTGGATTTACTTAAATGAAAAGAAGAGGAAAAAAATAAGGCGGATTCCATGGGGATAAAATTGTATGCGTGTAATGAGTTCTCTCACACGGTTAGTTTTCCATTTGCAATTAATACTAGGTGCAGTTTGGACCCTTTTACTTATTATTGGTTTAGGTTGCGTTCTACATCAAATGGGTTAAATAGTCAAAGAAAGTGTTTTGGAATGTTCATTCAAATGTCAATAATATACTGCTAATAAATAATTAGCGCATTATCTTTTTACTAAAAAAAATTCAAAGCTGAGCAAGAAAATGGTTGAGAATCAGCACTAGGGATGAGCATGGTACCCGTTCAGTACTAAACCGGTACTGGTACTTCTGAAAGTACCGGTACCAAAATACGGGAAAAATTGGTACCGGTACCGTATATACCGGTTTGATACGGTACCGGTATTTACTGGTGTTTTACCCTTAAATACCGCTACCTGGCACCAAATACTCATCTCTAATCAACACAACTAGCAATGGGTGATAGTTTTGTTTCTTAAAAATATAAATCAGTGGATGTGATATTACATATATTTTAGTTTTACATTTCTTTTTATTTTTTTGTTATTTCTTTATTTACACTCACTATTTAGCTTCCTTTTTTACTTTGATATTAATTTTAATTTTGTCTTAATCTTTAATTTTGTTTTAATCCTATTATTCATTCTAACAGTACTTTTATAAAGATGGTTACTACTTTTTAGATGTAGAAAAGTGAGTGCATTGGGTAATGGTTTGAAATGGGTTTGGGTTGAAGTGGGTCACCTTAGTCGACAAGAAAGTGTTATGGTTCAATCCATTTTGACCCTTGCTAGGAGGACATACTTCAAGCCTACGTTGTACCCAACTCGCCCATCTTGCCTCCTCCATTGTTAATGACAGTTTTTATTCGTCAGATTCTTTGATTGGCAGGTGTAAATTATTGTTTACAAGGTTCCTAAAGACGAGTTTGAGAATAACTTCCATAGTCGCTCAAGAGGAAATATGATTGGTGCAACATCCAGTAAACAAGTTTTTGTTTTGTTATTCTATGTGTTAATATATTTTTTTCACGTATAATTTTAAAGTATGTATCTACGGTTTCAGTTAAGTTGACTGGCAACAATTACTCCACCGACTCTGCGACTCGGCTTTTAAGTTCCTCATCTTCAGACATCAGGTTCGTCTTCACTGAATATGTAAATGTAGAGTATAATAGATTTCGTACTTTTGACCTGTTTGCTTATGAACCGGTTTGTCTATGTAAGGAAGAATTTGGTGATATGTTGTGAGTTGTTTGTTTCATGATGTTCTTTGTGAGTTGTTTGCTTATAGAATTTATTATGTTGGTCCCATCTTTATGCAGAAGGTCGTAAAGACAACTACGTGTACGTCTCTGAAGCTCTCACAGCAGGAATCGTAGCAGGTGGTGTGGAATCACTAATGAGCTATCACTAATGAGATGCTGGACGTATTGCTGCCATGGCTTCCCTGAGAAAGGTTTCGGTTGCCGAAAGCATGCTTCAATGTATAAGGTAATTTACTAAGGGAAAGGTTTTGGTAACTCGAAGGATATGCATCTTCAAAGAGACTCGACTATCTTTAAATTGTATATCCACTATATCACTAATTTATGTAACATGAGACTTTGTATTTTATTTTATTTATACACTTGATATTTATCGTAATAGTTTTCTCCAACCCGGGTAGCACCCGGGTGATAACCTAGTTAGATTATTATAAATAATAATAATAATTTACAAATAAAACAACACAATTTGCAACAAAGCAATGCATGAAACACCATACTAACATATAGTACAGTACATTAATGCTAGAACCTAATGCAAATTAATAGTTACATTACTTTAATCATTTGTGTCAAAAATAATTCCACAAACCCTAGATCATCTGATAATAACAATAAGAAGAAAGCTCCGGCCGCACACAAATCTCCGGTATTCGACTGCGATTGCTTCGATTGTTACACGAACTACTGGTTCCGGTGGGACACGTCTGTTAACCGAGAGCTAATTCATCAAGTAATTGAAGCATTTGAAGAAAACCTTACCAGTAGTGAACAGGTTAACTGCCGCGGCTGTAAACCTAACCAGAAGAAAGAGAAGGCGAGTCATCGGAGGTTCGCCGGAAAAGCTTTAAATCCTCCGCCAGAGGTTTTGGTTTCACTTCCGTACGACGTCTCATTAGTTGAAGAATGTGCAAAGGAAGAACATGAGGTAGTGGAGGAGTCGCCGGAGACGGATGCAACGGCGAGAAGAGGACTTCCGGAAGTGAAAGGGTTGTTTAACTGGCGTTTGTGGGGACTTTGGAGTCCGTGATATTCATCCTTCGCCTCTCGATATATGCTCTCCAATCCATAATTAACTTCTCCCCAATTGAAGATCTTCATCGATTAGGCACACAACTCTCAGACATATATCTTCGATTGATCTCCTGCACAGGCTCTCCATCAGTCGGCAACTCAATTGGAATCGTAATTAACTTCTCCCCAATTGAAGATCTTCATCGATTTGGCACACAATTCTCAGACATATATCTTCGATTGATCTCCTGCACAGGCTCTCCATCAGTCGGCAACTTCAATTGGAATCAAAATGGGTCATTTACTTGCTCCTTTAATTACACATCATCCTCCGACTCTCCAGCAACCTTTAAGTGCAATATCTATATCTCTAAGATGAAGATAATGTATGGTAATGAAGATTTGGAGCAGCAAGAGGTAAAAAAAGCCCGAATTTTTCCTTTTATAAATTAGATTCATGAGTGTTAGTGTGTGTGTTTATATTGATTAGGGTTTCATCAAATGCAATGTGAGGGTTTCCAATCGGTGTTTATACAAATAATATTGAACCCAATTTTTATGTATGTGTATGCAGTGTGTAGTATGGGGTCTTGCTTACCTCATTCAAGGAATAACAATGAAAGACAGGGGTCATTGATATCGAAAAACTCCGCCCCTTTGTTCGCCTTCTTCCTGATTTTAAGTTATGGTGAGTCAATTTCCTTTTTTCTGATTCTAATCAATTAAGAACTATACGTGATTAACCAACGAATTGTGGTAGATTTTTTGTTTCTATTGCAGTGTTTGGATTGAATTGACTGTTGCAATTTAATAATCGTCAGTTATAGTTCGTTTTTTGAATATAGAGAAACACTGACTTATTTAAGGTGCTTGATTTGGGTGAATAGTAGCAATATAAACTGCTATTGTAATTTGTTGTGATATTCAATTCAGTATCAGCAACCTAATCAAATTGTGCCCTAAACATAGAGTAAATGTGTTCACCAGCAAGGTAATAATATGTACTAATTTTCAATTATCAGTGACTTATAATAAGGAAATATAGCTATTAGGTTATGTCAAGGTAAGCATAGTTTATAAAGAATATGTTGCTGAATAAAGTTAATACAACATTTTAGTAATAAATAATAAACTGCTTTCTTATCTATAAAAGGGAACAAAACTTGCAATTTGACTTTTAGATGTCAAAACTGAATTTATATGTATATGTGTATGTAGTATAATATATATATTTAACATCTATTTTACACCATCTAAAACAATGAAAAAGCAAAAATAAAAATAAAAAATTTGAAAACTGTGACGTCTTTTGAAGAGGGTTGAGAAACCAGACGTCCATAGATTTGAAGTTTTGTGAAACCACATGTGGTGGGGCGCAAACCTCTCTCAAAGCGTCTTAAAAACGCGGGGGAACACTATACCCTCGGGCGTTTTGGGCCTTTTTTGACTGGTAGTGCTACCACAAAGCGCCGAACGAGGAGTGGACTTTGGTCAAAATAACCATGGTCAAACGGCTAACTTTAAAAAAAACCGGTTTTTGTTTTAAAAATCTATACTATATTCGCACTTTCGTACCGTGTCACACACTATCTATATCAGTCGTCGTTCCAGAAAAAACAATAACTATTATGCATGTCGTGCATCGCACGGGTGTTCCCCCTAGTATTAAATAATAAAAAAGAAGATATTTAAGAAGCTCGTTTATTGTGCGGGTTGAATAAATGTAATTTTATATACTAAACAATAAAAAAAATTATATTTTAAAAAACCCTATGTATTCACGGGTGGAAGAAATATAATTTTATGTACTAAATAATAAAAAGTTATATTTTAAAAAAACTCTGTGTGTTGTACCGGGATGAATAAATCTAATTGTATATATCAAATAATAAAAAAAATGTTATATTTTTAAAAACCATGTGTATTACACGGGTTTATCTATTATTAAAAAAATCTTTAAAATTATATCTTTAACAACCTCTTTTATTGTGTGGGTTGAATAAATGTAATTTTATATACCAATCAATAAAAAAGTTATATTTAAAAAAAAACCATGTGTATTCACGGGTGGAATAAATGTAATTTTATATACTAAATAATAAAAAAAGTTATATTTTAAAAAAACTCCGTGTATTGTGTATTGTACTGGTTGAATAAATCTAATTTTATATAGCAAATAATTAAAAAAAATGTTATATCTTTAAAAACTCTTTGTATTACACGGGTTTATCTATTGTTAAAAAAAATCTTTCTAAATTAAAATGAATTTTTTAATATTTTTTAAATTAGGTTAATACTATTTTAAATTTTTGGTTTGATCAATAAGTTGTTTAATATAATTTCTCATAGCTAAAAATAATAACATTAACAATAAATAATATGCATGTTTATCTACTGTTAAGTGAAACAATGCTTTAGTTTAGATAAGATTTTACGATTTGAAGTTAAGTTTATGCCAATAATTTAGAGTTGATAAGATTTATATTAATTTAATTTTATATAGCAAATAATAAAAAAATGTTATATCTTTAAAACCCTGTGTATTACACGGGTTTATCTATTGTTAAAAAAATATTTAAAATTATATCTTTAAAAACCCCGTTTATTGTGCGGGTTGAATAACTGTAATTTTATATACCAAACATTAAAAAAGTTATATTATAAAACCCTGTGTATTCACGAGTGGAAGAAATGTAATTTTATATACTAAATAATTAAAAGTTATATTTTTTAAAAAAAACTCTGTGTATTGTATGCGTTGAATAAATCTAATTTTATATAGCAAATAATAAAAAAATGTTATATCTTTAAAAACCATGTGTATTACACGGGTTTATCTATTGTAAAAAAAATCTTTCTAAATCAAAATGGATTTATTATTTTTTAAATTAGGTTAATACTATTTTAAATTTTTGGTTTGATTAATAAGTTGTTTAATATAATTTCTCATAGTTAACAATAATAATATTAACAATAAATAATATACTAAATAATAAAAAAAATTATATTTTAAAAAAACTCCGTGTATTGTACGGGTTGAATAAATCTAATTTTGTATAGTAGATAATAAAAAAATGTTATATCTTTAAAAACTCTGTGTATGACACGAGATTATCTATTGTTAAAAAAAGCTTTCTAAATCAAAATGGATTTATTATTTTTTTAAATTAGGTTAATACTATTTTAAATTTTTTGTTTTATTAATAAGTTGTTTAATATAATTTCTCATAATTAACAATAATAATATTAACATTAACAATAAATAATATGCATGTTTTGAGTGAAACGATGCTTTTTAGGTTACATAATACTTTACAATTTAAAGTTAAGTTTATGCCAACTGTCACACCCCCAAAATACCACTTAGGGAGTGTCACTGCTAGGCGTGTGACAAACCAGTAACGAGCCACCAATCATATTGAACTCATGATAAGTTTGTAAATAATTACCAATTATTAAAGAATTATTCCAATAATGAGTTTAGTAAATCCCAATAAGTTCAGCGGAAGCAAAATAGAAAACTAAAGTCAAACAGTATCAATAAGCCAAGTTATAATATCAAGAACATCTCATGAATCTCTTCAGTCGACCCATGACCACTCCAGCTTCCTCAGACAGCAAGTTCCTCAACCCAGAATACCTAACGACATGCGAGCATGCAACAAGTGAATCAGACAAAGCTGGCGAGTTCACAGTTTTAATAAAACGTTAGTTACCAAGTATTTAATCCAGTCTGTTTAACAAATACGAAAGCAATGTTGATAATATCTCGATACTGAACAAGACGGCTCCTGATGTATGTTTTGCCCTTTCCCCAGTGCTCCTATCAAAGCACTGGGCCCGACTGAGTAATTAGTTCACAATCGTCCTCCCCGGTACGGCGTGAGGGTGCCAAACCTAAGTAGCGCTACCAACTAATACCCCGTTACCTCCCCGGTAACAAAAGATGGGACTTAAAAGATAGAGAGTGAGAATATTATCCAACATCCCAGTTTTACCCAAAAGATTTATCCCTCCCCAGGATACCCACTGACTGTCCCAACCACCGGGACGCATGCTCAAAGTAGTGAACTCACCTTTGGTTTGCTCGGTAAGATCAATGCACGTATTCCAAGTGGATCAATTAGTTCCTAATGTGGTTACCACCAACCGTTAGAATCTCATGTTTCCCAAATCACACATGTAACCACCAAATAAACATTTGGTTTTCATACATTTCACATAGCATGTTCACGTTTCACATAGACACTTCGCAATATTATACAAATCAATCAAATATGTTGTACAACCAGAAGTTTCACTCGCGGCCAAAGACTTCACCAACCCAATTCATTTGGTGATCCAAATCACAACCGTGGGCCACCACTTAACGTGCAACCCGACCCAACTGCTGGCCCACAATGCCGGCCCAGTCTAAACAGTAACCCGGCCCCAAACGTGGTTGTGCAACTGGACTCATATATTGCCGGTCCAGTTCGTACGCTGCTGGGCTTAAACGCTCATTCCCGCATAAGTCCATTTTAACGTCAATTGCTTGTGGCCCAACAACTTAACATAAGCCCAAACCAATAAACCAATTTATATGTATGCGTGTGTCCAGTAATTAAATTACATGCGGCCCAATCAATAACCCATCCACAACTTGATAATTCATTTAATCAATTATTATTCCCAAACATTATATATGTAATCTGTTAAAGCATTCGGTCCAAACCAATCAACTATCATTCTTACATTCAGTAGCCTAATTCTATGCAACTAGCAATCTAAGTCACATAACACAATACCCTAAGCATGATGAACGCTCAGTCAATTGTTATCCAACTTTCATAAATATCAACACATTGAGTATTATTCTATCAAAATCATTAAAGTCTCTTAGTGACACACAAGCCGTAATTGATCAAACCTCACATATGAAGCAAGGGTTATCGGAGCATATTATACATATAAGGCTAGATCATCAAAATCATATAGTCAAGTAATTCAGATCCAAAACAGCCCCATACATACCTACTGATTAATGGGCCATTTCGATTAACACTATATTATGTTAACCATCAGTCCCTCTTGCATTCTTAATTCGCACATTGACAAATTATTAGTTTAGCAATTCCCTGAGTATTCGAGTCAAGTACTTATTCATAACTTCACAGTTCTAATGGTTCATTATTAATCCATATTCACTATTAACTGGCTAACATGTAATCAGGATTCGAATCAACATGATGCATATTATGGACAGTGAACTACCAGAAATAATCAAGGACTTATCAACATATAAACAATACAGCCCATGCACATGATATTCGGTTATGTTTCGATAGAACGTATACATATATATATATATATCCGTGTGATGTTAATTATAATTGCACACAAACAAAATCAACCAATAAGAATTAGCAAGATTAACAATTAGCAATTAAAACTAACGTGACATGAATCCACTAACCAAGAGGGGGGCTCGGCCAGAAGGGATGATGCTTGAATGATATCTGCTGCCGTCGCTTTTACAAGGGGAGGTGCTTAGGGTTTGCTAAGTGATATTGTGAGTTGTGAATTAATAGAAGGAAAAGGTTTACGTGATTTATAGCACAAGTGGGCCGGTGATTAACATGTAACATTACCTACTACTACAAAGTTCATGTGGGGGAATAGTGCCAGGCAGCTGCCTGGCACTCCCCCATTGGACCAACTTATTTTTAAATTAATTTTATTTACAGTTTAAAATTACGCTTTCGTCCTTTGTTTAAAATTATGTTTTTGGCCCCAGCACAAAATAAAATTATAGTCTTGCCCCTAGCTCAAAATTACTCTTTTGCCCTCGATACAAAACCTCACTTTTACTTTTGCTCCCAGTTTAAAATTACGGTTTCGCCCTCCGTTTAAAATTACGTTTTTGCCCCAGTTTAAAATTTGTCTGGCACTCCCTATCGGACCGGCCCAGTTTTAATTTAATTTTATTCTCAGTTTAAAATTATGCTTTTGTCCTTTGTTTAAAATTACGATTTTGCCCCCAGCTAAAAATAAAATTATAATTTTGCCGCTAGCTTAAAATTACGTTTTTGCCCTCGGTTAAAAAACTCACTGTTCATTTTGTTCCCATTTTAAAATTACGGTTTCACCCTCCATTTAAAATTACGTTTTTTTGCCCCCAGCTAAAAATAAAATGTTGTTTCTCCCTCTAGCTCAAAATTACGATTCTGCCCTCAGCTCAAAATTACGTTTTTGCCCACCGTTCAAAATGAAAATATGTTTTTCCCCCTAGCTAAAAATTATGATTTTGCTCTCAGTTTAAAATTATGATTTCGCCTCTGGTTCAAAATATAATTACGATTTTGCCCTCTGTACAACCATACATGTCATGAGAGAGAAGCCCAAAATTACGGTCATATCATCATTTTTTTTTTCATAGCAAAATTATAGTAGTCTTTTTATAATTGATTGAGAATTATTCGGCCATCGCCCCGCAACGCGGGCGGGGCATCTACTAGTTCAATAATAAAACACAAGACATAGTGGGCCGAGGTCAATTAGTTAAGTGGGCCGAGATCAAATAATAATATGTACGGTGTTGGACCGAGATCAATTTAAATGTTCAGTGGGCTCGGTGGCCCATGTTGAGAGCTGATACATTGACAGGCGTTAACGTGTGAAGATGCGGGCCATTTGATGTGCGGCCCAAATGTCGAAACATTACTAGATAAGTTATTGTATCATTCAGTTTAACAAGGTTATACGAACAGAACGTATTAATCATAATCGGGAAAGATAACAAGAAGTAAGGATCAAAAGATGGAACGCTACCTTGAAAGTTCGGGTTGTCACACCAACAATTTAGAGTTCTCAAATTTAATAATTTTCAATATTAATATACAAAACGATTTTTTTTCCAAACGTGATAACACTAAACATCATTCGATTATTATTGTATAAACTATTAAGACATTTTGCATAAGAAAGAGAATATTATGTGTTCACGGAAATTGACTTTACAAAATTAATTTTAATAAAAAACGATAAAGAATTGATAAGATTTATGTTAATTTATTAATATTTAATAATTTAAATTAAATAATAATTATCTACAATTAAGGATGGTCTAGAATGATGACAAGTGTCTCTTTATTGGTTTCTTTTATTATATAGTATAGATGATGAATGATGTATTTATGTTAGAAGGGTTGACCTAAACGGTATTTAAGTATGTTAGAGTAGTTAAAAGAAAGAAATTTTACGGTTCATTTTCCGCTGCGTCGTTTTGGGTCAAATCGTGAATAGGGTCTTACAAAAACTTAATTATCTTTATAAAATCCAACCTAATATAAATTATACATGTATAATTAAATATAGAGTAAATTATACATGTATAATTAAAAAGATAATCATTTTCAGCACATCAACGCTAATATATGTATGCCTAAAAGAAATTCAGATTCTCAAAATTAAAGATTGAGAAATTTTCATATTACCTGGTGAGATGTAAGGAACGAAGTGCCAATATATGTGATTGAAACAGCAATTGTGCCTTTATCAACCTCAAGATCAAAATCCAACCGAAATTCCTCTTTAACTTAATTGAGTAGAAATGATACTCTTTATTTGAATCATTTTCATATTGGCCCACAAGTTCAGGTGGCATGTATTGAACTTCAACATAGTCGTACGCTGAAACAGTAAAAAGCCTATTTGAAAACGAAGTTAAAAAATATAGAAGTCTCTCTCAACTATGTTAAAAGGGATTGAAAAAATGATCTTTACTTTCACCTTCAAATAATCAGTTTATAAAACTGATTATTTGATCCCTATAACAGGGGCTAAATTTGTTCTTCCAAAGAATAAAATCTAAATATTAGGACTTCAAATTGCAATATAATAACGTAAAAATGTGGACTTTGGATACATTTTTGTTGTTAGGATGTTGCGAAACTCAGATAATATCATAATAATTATTAAATAACTAGTTTCAAAAAAAAAAAGAGTAAAATGCCATTTTCGTCTGAGGTTTGGCCAGTTTTGCGACTTTCGTCCGAAGGATTCTTTTTTCGCATCTAGATTCATAAGGTTTGAAATTTTGTCATCTTCATCTGACTCGTTACCCTACCCATTTTACGTTAAGTCAGGGGTATTTTCGTCATTTTAACTCTTTGTTTTTTTATTTATAGCAAAATGGCAAGATTAAATGACGGAAATATCCCTGACTTGTTAAAAAATCGATGGAGTTAACGATTTAGATGAAAATGGCAAAATTTCAAACCTTATCGATCCAGATGCGAAGAAACAAACCTTTGGACGAAAGTCGCAAAAATGGCCAAACCTCAGGGGACGAAAATGGCATTTTGCTCTTCAAAAAAAATATTAAAACACCTAACAAGGCCAAAATAACTTTTTACCAATTTCCTGTGCATCGATATCAGCTTTCTCCACAGTATCTGGGACAAGATAATTTGTTAATGCACCGATCTTATGCAGTTCCTTGCATGCTTCAAGGCATGCAAGTTGCTTCAGCATTTTTCCATTGCCGGTCACACGCACACTTGGAAGTGGGCAGCTCTTAGGAAAATAAATAACGCAGGTTCCTGCTTCCTTATCAATTTCGAATCTTGGATAAGGCTTAAAATACCTATAAAACATGTGGCATTAAAAATATAAGCACATTTTTATTAAAAGATGCTAAAAACAAAGATATGTCCACTTTGCATCTTTAATAGTACTACTAACAATAGAAGTGTAAACATATAAGACTTAGTTTTTTTTTAAATACACGCATGTATGACAGGGGCGGATATATATTAGACCAAGGGGTAGCCTCCGCTACCGCTTGGTCGGAAAATTTTTGACGTTTTTAGTGTAAATTTTGGAAAAATTTGACGTTTTTTCGATTTCGTTACCGATTATTTATAAAACGTTCCCGCTTGGTCGGAATCCTAGATCCGCCACTGATGTATGAAACTCTTTATGAAAAGACTGACTAGGCACTAGACCCCTAAATAAACAGATAATCATAATAAGACCAATGGGTATGGGGTTCGGCACCGGGTCGTCCCCCCCATTTAGGCACGTCGCACACCGGCCCCCTTAGGGGCGTCGCGGCACTTCCAGCAGAAATCAGACGCCGGAGACGGGGCTTGTGATTGGCTGCTTTCATGAAGGTGGGCCCTCTCCCTCTCTCTCCTTTTAGTAATATATTGATTTTTTTATTAAAGTGGGTAGTCCCCCTCACACCCTTGGGTAGTCCCCAAGGGATGATCCTCCACCAAAGCTTATGTGGCGCCTATGTGGCGGATAGTCTCTTTGGAGACTATCCTCCTCATGCCCAATGGTCTAAGAATCACCTCAATCCAACCTTTCTCCTTATGATGTCTGCCCTTTTGAAGAGTATTCCGAACAACAAAAAGTTGTCTAGCAGCAAAAAACGATTCCTCTCCATACTGCAAATCAATCCCATGCCTGCATTTTCAACTAAGCTATTATCAGTTTATCACCCAAACACAACATTCAATAAATAAAGGGGGCAGATGTCCAAAAAGACCCTTTTACTTTGGCTGGATATGCATATAAGCCCCTGGCCTTTAAATTTGCACAACTAGGTCCCTAACGGTCATTTATATGAACTTCAAACAATTAATCATGCAGACAGTAAATGACCTAATTGTTAGTTTTTAGAATTAGAGACTTCATTATGCAAATATAATCGAACACAAACTTACTTAGGGTTGAAATTGAGCAAATACACAATCAAATCGACGGTGGATTTGAATGCTGGAGGCGACGGCGGACGGCGATGCGGTTGCAACGGCGGCGATGGTATTTTGTTCTTCTCGGCGGAGTCCAAGTTTCATGGAGTATGGTGGAAGACAAGAGTATGTTTACAGAGGGCAAACTTGAAAACACAGGGGGTGTTCGGGATTCCTTCTCAAAATAACTTATTAACTTATATAAGTCATAAGTGAGAAGTTAGAAATTCTCAGAAATGACTTCTCATACACACAAAAATCTCTAAAATAAGCAAACCCAAACACTCAAAAAACAACTTATTAACTTTTATAAGTCAATAAGTCATAAGTTGCTCCAAAATAAGCTAACCCAAACACCCCCATACTTACGTGAAATTGTTCCACCGATTTGGAGATAATCCGATCTAGGGTTTAAAATCAGTGAGGTTACAAAGGGGGTATTTGGGTTGGCTTATTTTGGAGCAACTTATAAAAGTTAATAAAGTTGTTTTTGGAGTGTTTGGGTTAGTTTATTTGGGAGAGTTTTGTGTATTGAGATTTATGAGTTATATAAGTTAATAAGTCATTTTTTAGAAGGAATCCCAAACACCCACAAAGATGATGAGAAAAGGATGAGGGAAATTGGTGGGGTGAAATAGGGGGTTTCGTTTGCAAGAGGGAACCATTTTCCCCGGTAAAAGAGAAGTTAAGCCAAGAAGCGGGTAAGTTGTCCCAAGATTACCAGATACAATTGAAAAAACTCTGGTTGGAGGATACGTAAAGCCAATAAGCGGTCGAATGAGGATTTTAAAATTTTGGCTACTTCAATCATCTAACGGGCTTGGGTTTTCGAGCGGCCGAATTAAAGTTTCTCGCGTCCCTTAAAGATAAATATATAATTTTTTTATTTTAAGAATGGTGATATTCAATAAACTATGCACATGAATGGTACAATATGGAATGGTAATAATCTAATTGTTGATGACATATTTGAATGGTACAATATGATATTGAAAATGATGTAGTAAACATATGAAGTTTGTATAGTAGGAATGGCAATGGGACGGGTTTAGGCTTTCCCAAACCCATACTCGGTTAGAAAAGCCCATCGTGTTTTGGGTATACCTGTTAGTTTATTAGAAATGTCTATCGAGTTTTAAAATTTAGATGTGAGAATGTGAAAGCCAAACTAAATATACTTAAATCTGTTAATTAAATATATTTAGTTTTGAAATTGGAGTATGTTACAAATATACTTAAATCTGTTCTAATTCATTAATTGTTATAAGAAAAAAAAAACAAGAGAGGATTCTACTTTCTATCTCTATAACACCTGTACTCGATTATCGTTGTATTTTGCTTTATATATATATATTCTTTTCAGAACCCATTTTTTTTTTTAAGAACTTACAGAACCAACGTGAGCCACTCATTTATTTTAAACTTAATTTGTTTATAAATAAATAAAAAAGGGTATAATGGTAATTTGAAAAATATGATTTTTGTCCAATTAATTAAATAAATATCTATCTATCTATCCTATTTTCTCTAACTCTCTGTATGTTAAGGATTTAACCAATGTTAATTATGGTTATTAATTTCATCAAACTGATTATATGTGATCTATTTACACATATGTAAACATTCTACATATGTGTAAGTGTACAAATTTACATATATGAGCTCTTTCAACTTATAATAATTTTTTATATATGAACGTTTGTGTACACATATGTAATTTTCGTACTTATCATCTATTTTTCAATCTCAACATCTATTTATTCATGTACATAAAATATTCAAAATGGTCATCATGTTCATTTTTTTTTCAAAACTGGTCTTCTATTTAGATCTTCGTACAGATAATTCCTTTCTCAAAATGGTTGTCAATTTACATATATGCAACTCTGTTTTACATATATGTATATTAAAATCTTTACATACGTGTAATGTTGTTTAGATATCAAAATGGTTGTCAATTTACATATATGCAATTCTGTTTTACATATATGTATATTAAAATCTTTACATAAGTGTAATGTTGTTTAGATATATAGAAGTAAACCAGTTCATATTTGTAATTGAATATGAAAAAAGTTCATAATAAAAAAAAGATATAACAAAATGTAAATAGTTGAGAAGAATCAAGAATGCAACCAAACATAAAACCTTCAATTTCACTATTGCCATCCTCTACGTGAATTCAAAAATAAAACAAATTAGATTAATAAATATGGTGTAATTTTAACACTAAACTGAAACAAGATTTGAAATTGATTTAAATAATCAACCACCACTCAAACCTTTTCTCCCCTCAAGTCTTTCTGTGTTTATTCTCCATCTCGCCATTTAAATTTACAACACAAAGGGTTTGTGCTTCATCGCATCGATCTTCTTAAATAACAGGATGGTTGAGCATAAAACTTTTCATGCGATCTACCAATGCTTGTACCATTGTGTTGTTCACTCTTGATATTTTGGTGGTCTTTTCCTGATTTGTGCTTCTAATTAGACGAGAAACTATTATAATTGGTCGCCAACTTCTTCCCTTGATCAAACTAACGTTTTTTTGTTTTTGTTTTAGGTTTAGATAAAGATTGTGGATTTTGTATTTTAGGTTTAGATAGAAATTGTGGAAGAGAAAAAGAGGGATGAATTTGACTAAATCTACGGGTGGTTATAACTTTCTTTTTCTTATTTCCTAAACTACCCTTTTTAATCTAATAAAATACTCTTAAACTTCTAAACTATTACTAAAATGCCATTTTGATTTGTAGCCATTGATTGAATAATCTAAGGGCTCTAAAGAGTTCTGCAGGTTCTGTAAATTTTTTTGGTTCTGAAATGATCTTGATCCTATATATATATATATATATATATATATATATATATAGGGCAAGGCTACATAGGAAACCCTATCTATATGAAAAACCCTAGAAAACCCAACCTCCCGACATTTTTTTTTTTGAAAAAATTAACACATGTAATATATATGTTTTTAAGAGTTTTGGGCCAAAAAAATCAAAAAAGCGCCGAAGGGATCTTTTTAAAAAAAAAAAAAAATTTCAGCAACTTTCAGCATTTTTGTCTAACACATGTTAGGCACTGAATTTTGTTTATTTTTTTTTTAAAAATCCCTTCGGCGCTTTTTTGTTTTTTTTGGACCAAAACACTCTAAAACATGTATATTACATGTGTAATTTTTTTCAAAAAAAAAATGTCGGGAGGTTGGGTAAAAATGGGTTCCCATTTGGGTTTCCAGAGTTTTCTAAGAATTTGAGGGTTTTTTGTCTATCTTTATCCTATATATATATATATATATAATAATTCCTAATTTTATACTATATGGAAGGAAAATGCTCAAATTTTTGTCTTGTACAAGGCCCAAATTTTTTGTCTTGCACTAGGTCACATGTCCCTTATTTAGGTCCTATAAAAGGAAACAAGGTCAGAGAATGATTGTACCTGTGTGTTTTTGTTAAAAACATTTGTGTAGCAAGTAAGTAAATCGTAAATTTGATTATGTTTACAGTTAGAAATATAAGGGGATTTATAAGTTGGTTGTTTATAAACCGGGTTTTAAGGCAAATAAAGATGTTGAACGAGATCGTGTTAAAATTATGGACACGTAGGAAAAAGAATCGAGTAAAACGGACTAGTAGAACTATGGTTATCACACGCCTCCTCCTATGCTTATCACGACTAGCACGCTAAATCGCAAACGCAGTTATTAGTAGTAATGTGATAACGTGTGTTTTACGTGTCTTACTTGTGTGTGTTTATTATGAGAATTGTTACTCGCAAACGCTATCACAACGCAAACTCAACGCTACTCGCACAACTCGATTTACCGCTCTAAAACGCAACGCAACTTGAAACTCAGTGCTACGCTAAAATAATTAAAGTACAAAAACTATCAAACGCAACGAAACGCATTAAACGAGCATCTTACACGCGAAACGAGAAAAAGGTTGCACAAAACAACACCTTTGTTCGAAGCTAGGCAGTTTTCTTCGATTATACAACGTTTTCCACTTCGATTTTCACAAGAATCACTACATTTTTATTTAAATTCTTCTGTTTTCACATAGAAACAAACATCTTTTCACTTAACTTTTTCTTTTCTTCATAAATTCCTGCTTTTCACTAGAACCCTTCATTTTTTTCACCAAAATCTTCTTATTTCGCCTCTAATCTACACTTAACCGGGTGTATTGGGACTAGCTATGGCTTTCCAAGTTAGAAGGAACATGGCCTCGTACGAAGACACTGCCCGATTTCCATATGTGACACAATCAAGGACCTCTCCGAATCTAAGCTCAATCAATAGCTTAAGGTTGGAGGGATGGACACTCGATTTTCCGAAGACGACGCGAAGACACTCGATTTTGGACAATGGAAGCAGCATGTGTACGAAGACTGCCCCTTCGTACGAAGGCACCAGCTTCGTACGAAGCTTCTGTTTTCCTACCAACACTTTGATTTCCGACCGTTTCAGCACTTTGGGGGACTTATGCTTTTGTTCCCGTACACGGGCTGACCCGGCGCTCCTTTCAATCCACTGAGGATCGTGTTTCTTTATTAGTACACGCTCGGTGAGTATACTCGAACCCATTTCCGTTTAACGCACTTTTAGGTGTTACATACGTTCTCTATCAAAACACAACACACAACGCAAACACTTTATGAACGCTAACTGCTCCCCCATGCTATACGTGATTTGTTGAATACTTGTTACTATGCTTATACAGTGTTACACTAGACCGCCTCTAGCAAAGATAGTACTATAGTTTGGACTCAACACCTGTGTGATAGGGGGTTGCTAGGGATCACATTACTTTACTTCACGTGTTCGCTTCGGTGAACATGTGTTGTGCATACTCTACATCGCAGTCTCGTGGTTAGGTTGTATCATTGTTGATAGTTACATGCTTCACCTGTTACGTGTTACATGCTGGTTATGCGTAAAATGCTTTGCATACTATATCTATGCAAACTTGTATGCTCACCTTTACTTTACGTATTGACTTTTATTTTTACGTATGTGACAGGTTGATTGGATGTTATGCTGCAAACAAGTTAGGAAGTCTAGAAACTCGCAATAAAATCTAGGTTGTTGGACTTGTTTTGTTTTTGAGAACTCGCTATCTGTAATAACTGTTTGTTGACTATTTGTTCGTTGGTATGGGACAATGAACCTTTAAAAATATTGGTAATGGGTAGTTGTTATGGATTCTCTTGAGCAATCTGGTTCGCCTAGTGCCGCGCCCCGATGATTCCGCCATCGGTTGGGGTGTGACAAATTGGTATCAAAGCCATAACTATAGGGAATTAGGCCTTGATCCATAGAATTGACCTAGTCTATAGTCTATGTACCAACAGACCAGCTTCGTGCGAACCCACTTAGCCTTCGTCAATAACCTTGCATTTCATGAAGAAGAACAGGTTGATTCAATTTCGTTCGTCAATAACCTTGCATTTGATGAAGAAGAACATATCGATTCCATTTCGTTCCCCCCTTTCTTCATAATGACGGAGAAAAGTGTAGTTGAGATTTGACCAGGGGCGGACCCACATGCTGCGGGTCGGGGTCCATGGACCCCAATGTTTTTTAAAAAAATAGTAGAACCGGTATGTTAAATTTTTCAAGGACCCTATAAAATAAATTAGTTGGACCCCATAGTATTAAAAGCAAAGATGGTATGGTGGTAAATCTCCTTGTTTTCCAACAACTAGGTCTCAAATTCAAGTCTTACATCTCTTGTTTTTTGTTTATTTTTTCCATCAAATTAAACTAGTGTTTTAAAACACCACAACCAATCATCTAATTTGCTTTTTTTAAATGATAAATTTAATGTCTTTGAATGATTTTATTTCAGATTTGATTACCAAATAAGACTTTCAACATATAGGCATTAAAAAAAAGCTTAAACAAAATTTTAAAGTTATGTGAAGTAGTTTTGTTGTTTAGGTAGCTATTGGTTTCAAGCAACTTATTAATCACCACAATTTGATAACTTGATTCTTAAAAATGATTATTAATAATGTAGTGGTTTCATGTCAACTAAATGCTTCTACATTATTTTCTAGCCCCGACCTGACTACGATGACCGGCCCGAAAATTTTAATGTTTGGTTGTGAAAAATTCTAACGTAAAAAAATGGACCCCAATGAAAAAAATCCTGGGTACGCCACTAGATTTGACAGTCTAGGCTAGTCGTAGCCTGGTTTTGATACGGGAAATACGCAGAATAGTAAAAGTAGTGAATATTATTATTATTATTATTATTATTATTAGAAAAAAAAAACTTAAATGGTCCCCGTGGTTTGCAAAAATTTCACATTTGGTCCCAATCTTTTATTTTGCACTCTGATCATCCCTAACTTTTGCTTTTACTACGTCTTTGGTCCCCGATAAATATTAAAAGACCATATTACCCTTTATATTTTCTTTTTCATTTTTGTTATTATTTATAAAAGAAACACCGTTCAGTTTTTACTGCATATGTACCATTTCTGTAAAAAAAAATCATTCACATAGACCTTACAGTCAAATGTATTTTTGGAATTTTGAATTGTACTGCTACTGTAACAAAGTACAATGTCTTAATTTGTAGATTCCTGGAATACATTGCCTTAATTAAAAACATTGAAAGTGCACAAAATTCAATTTATGCATTCGGCCTCCAACCAAAAAAAAAAGTAAATAAACAAATTTTAGGATAAAAATAATGAATAAAAAGAGATAGAGACTATTTTTTTAAAAGCAAAATAAAGCGGAACCTTATGATGCTCATTTTGCTCAGCTCTGGCCTGGAAGAATGAACAAAGAGGCTCGTCTGTCGGTATATGGTAAGAAGAGAAGTGAACAAAGAGGCTCACAATTTAATAACTCATTCTTAAATAAATTAATAAATATAAAAAATAGTAAGGGTAAATGTGTCTTTTTATATTGATTAGGGACTCTTTTCGAAAAGATTTTCAAGCAAAGCTGATCGTGATTAAGAAGAACAAAGAGCCCAAGTTTGAAGATAAAAAGATAAAGTATCTTCATACATAGACCTGATATGAAGACAACAGTATGATAAAGACAGCATAAACCTAGGGGGATATTGTAAGGCCATATAATCGTGTAGGTTTATGCTTATCTTTATCAAAAACAAGTATAGGCTATTGGGCTTAGCTTTGTAGTGGGTTAGATAGCATTGCGATAAGTCATGTGGGCTAATTAAGGATTTGGGCCTGTTTAGTTAATATTGTACATGTGGGCCAGGCCCAACTTGTAATTAGGTTACCCTATGTAACTATAAATAAGGTGAACCTATGTCATTTTAGGGTTGCTGTTCATTATCGTTCTTCTAGTCATTTTTTAATTCTTGTGTCAAGTGTACCAGACGGCTCTTTAGAAACCGTCATCCTAAATGGATGTTTGATGCGGCTTGCATAGGTTGGAATACGGTTCACCCAATAGACCACCGTTGTTCTACCTTTTTATTCACCGTCGTTGACATAGGAGTTTATAAATGCGTGTGTGTTTCTTTTTCCGTATCAAAGTACAACATATTAATACATTCCACACACCCGAACCCGTTTGATGCAGGTTGCATAGGTTGGAATACGGTTCACCCCATAGACCACCGCTAATACGGTTTACTCATTGGAGTGTCATGGTCTACGGTTCACCCCAAAGACCACCGAACCCGTTTTATTCACCTTAGATTAAACCTAAGGTGGGATCCTTGCCTAGAGTTTACGATCCCTTTTCTTGGTTCCTTAATGAAACCTCAGGTGGGATCCTTGCCTGGGGTATTGGATCCCACTTTTTGGTTCCTAGATAAAACCTACGGTGGGATCCTTGCCTAGAGTTTACGATCCCACTTCTTGGTTCCTAGATAAAACCTAAGGTGGGATCCTTGCCTGGGGTATGAGATCTTTTCCGTATCAAAGTATAACATATTAATACACTTATTCGTGGAAGAAAAATGGGGAAAAAAACCCGGGTTGAACGGTGTTTGGCCTAAACGGTGAGTGTTCGGTTTGTGGGGGCGAGTCGATTGACATGAAATTTTGCGTGAGGCATAGGGGCCCTCGTATGAAAAAATGAAGTTCTAAAAGGGAGTTGCGGCCACACACCCGAACTCGTTTGATGCGGCTTGCATAGGTTGGAATACTGTTCACCCCATAGACCAACGTTGTTCTACCTTGTTATTCACCTCCGTTGACATAGGAGTTTATAAATGCGTGTGTGTTTCTTTTCCCGTATCAAAGTATAACATATTAATACATTCCACACACCCGAACCCGTTTGATGCGGGTTGCATAGGTTGAAATACGGTTCACCCCATAGACCACCGCAAATACGATTTACTCATTGGAGTATACTGCCTTTTTATTCACCGCAATTGACATAGGAGTTTATAAATGCGTGTGTGTTTCTTTTTCCGTATCAAAGTATAACATACTAATACACTAATTCGTGGAAGAAAAATGGGGAAAAAAACCCCGGGTTGAACGGTGTTTGGCACAAACGGTGAGTGTTCGGTTTGTGGGGGTGAGTCGATTGACACGAAATTTTGCGTGAGGAATGGGGGCCCTCGTATGAAAAATGAAGTTCTAAAAGAGAGTTGCGGCCACACACCCGAACTCGTTTGATGCGGCTTGCAAAGGTTGGAATACGGTTCACCTCATAGAACACCGTTGTTCTACCTTTTTATTCACCGTCTTTGACATAGGAGTTTATAAATGCGTGAGGCATGGGGGCCATCGTATGAAAAATGAAGTTCTAAGAGGGAGTTGCGGCCACACACCCGAACTCGTTTGATGCGGCTTGTATAGGTTGGAATAGGGTTCACCCCATAGACCACCGTTGTTCTACATTTTTATTCACCGCCGTTGACATAGGAGTTTATAAATGCGTGTGTGTTTCTTTTTCCGTATCAAAGTATAACATATTAATACATTCCACACACCCGAACCCATTTGATGCGGGTTGCATAGGTTGGAATACGGTTCACCCCATAGACCACCGCTAATACGGTTTACTCATTGGAGTATACTGCCTTTTTATTCACCACAGTTCACATAGGAGTTTATAAATGCGTGTGTGTTTCTTTTTCCGTATCAAAGTATAACATACTAATACACTTATTCGTGGAAGAAAAATGGGGAAAAAACCCCGGGTTGAACGGTGTTTGGAACAAACGGTGAGTGTTCGGTTTGTGGGGGCAAGTCGATTGACACGAAATTTTGCCTGAGGCATTGGGGGCCTCTTATGAAAAATGAAGTTCTAAAAGGGAGTTGCGGCCAGACACCCGAACTCGTTTGATGCGGCTTGCAAAGGTTGGAATACGGTTCACCTCATAGAACACCGTTGTTCTACCTTTCTATTCACCATCGTTGACATAGGAGTTTATAAATGCGTGAGGCATGGGGGCCCTCATATGAAAAATGAAGTTCTAAGAGGGCGGCCACACACCCGAACTCGTTTGATGCGGCCTGCATAGGTTGGGATACGGTTCACCCCATAGACCACTGTTGTTCTATTATTTTATTCACCTCCGTTGACATAGGAGTTTATAAATGCGTATGTGTTTCCTTTTCTGTATCAAAGTATAACATATAAATATACTTATTCTAAGAGGGAGTTGGGGCCACACACCCGAACTCATTTGATGCGGCTTGCATAGGTTGGAATATGGTTCACCCCATAGACCACCGTTGTTCTACGTTTTTATTCACCGCCATTGACATAGGAGTTTATAAATGCGTGTGTGTTTCTTTTTCCGTATCAAAGTATAACATATTAATACATTCCACACACCCGAACCCGTTTGATGCGGGTTGCATAGGTTGGAATACGGTTCACCCCATAGACCACCGCGAATACGGTTTATTCATTGGAATGTCATGGTCTACGGTTCACCCCATAGACCACCGAACCCGTTTTATTCACCTTAGATAAAACCTAAGGTGGGATCCTTGCCTAGAGTTTACGATCCCTTTTCTTGGTTCCTTAATGAAACCTCAGGTGGGATCCTTGCCTGGGGTATGGAATCCCACTTTTTGGTTCCTAGATAAAACCTATGGTGGGATCCTTGCCTAGAGTTTACGATCCCACTTCTTGGTTCCTAGATACAACCTAAGGTGGGATCCTTGCCTGGGGTATGAGATCTTTTCCGTATCAAAGTATAACATATTAATACACTTATTCAAGGAAGAAAAATGGGAAAAAAAACCCCGGGTTGAACGGTGTTTGGCATAAACGGTGAGTGTTTGGTTTGTGGGGGCGAGTCGATTAATTTTGCGTGAGGCATGGGGGCCCTCGTATGAAAAATGAAGTTCTAAAAGGGTGTTGTGGCCACACACCCGAACTCGTTTGATGCGGCTTGCATAGGTTGGAATACGGTTCACCCCATAGACCATCGTTGTTCTACCTTGTTATTCACCACCGTTGACATAGGAGTTTATAAATGCGTGTGTGTTTCTTTTTCCGTATCAAAGTATAACATATTAATACATTCCAACCACCCGAACCCATTTGATGTGGGTTGCATAGGTTGGAATACGGTTCACCCCACAGACCACCGCTAATACAGTTTACTCATTGGTGTGTCATGGTCTACGGTTCACCCCATAGACCACCTAACCCGTTTTATTCACCTTAGATAAAACTTAAGGTGGGATCCATGCCTAGAGTTTACGATCCCTTTTCTTGGTTCCTTAATGAAACCTCAAGTGGGATCCTTGCCTGGGGTACGGGATCCCCCTTTTTGGTTCCTAGATAAAACCTACGGTGGGATCCTTGCCTAGAGTTTACGATCCCACTTCTTGGCTCCTAGATAAATCCTAAGGTGGGATCCTTTCCTGGGGTATGAGATCTTTTCCGTATCAATGTATAACATATTAATACACTTATTCATGGAAGAAAAATGGGGAAAAAAAACCCCGGGTTGAACGGTGTTTGGCATAAACGGTGAATGTTCGGTTTATGGGGGTGAGTCGATTGACACGAAATTTTGCGTGAGCAATGGGGGCCCCGTATGAAAATGAAGTTTTAAAAGGGAGTTGCGGCCACACACCCGAACTCGTTTGATGCGGCTTGCTTAGGTTGGAATACCGTTCACCCCATAGACCAACGTTGTTCTACCTTGTGTAAGTCATCACTTTCTCGTGTTGCGTCGGTGTGTAAACATTGCAGAGTTAGGATTCGAAAGCTGAAAAGACGTCCTCCTGTTTTGTCCTTCACGAGCACAACACCCTACAGTGCTAAAGAGATTTAAGCTGCGCGATCTTCGAAAATCCTGTGGTGAATCTGCGATAGTCTAGTGTGACCAAGAAATTGCTGCATCCTCGAAGGGGTCTTTGATGCCGAACAATATCTAACGAAATGGGCCTTTAGCGAGATCCACGTGGCTCCTCCCTCAGGAGCTCTAAAATAAGATACAAAGCTGCCCATGATGTTCCTTTCTCCTAGAAATGATTCAATATGTCGTCAATAAGCATGGTCGATTCATGTGATCCATACAGCTGCTGGTGTGATGATTAGCTCGAAAGTCTTGGAATGTAACGTCGAAATGGCCGCACTGTGCTTGTTATGCCGTTGCAGGCACATTCTCCCATTAAACTACCTTCTGACAATAGCTCATTTGTTATTCAAACCTCGAATGGAAGCTCGACCCCCACAACTGGTTGTCAGGTTGTCAATATATGGTCGTGGCAAACAGTTCTCAACTGTCACCTTATTGAGTTCTTAAAAATCAGTACACATACGAAAAGGCTTATCTTCACGGATATAACCGGGGCTCCCCAAAGCGAAAAGCTAGGTCCGACAAAACTCTTGTCCAACAGTTCCTGCAGTTGATTAGACAGCTCTTGCAACCCTCCTGGTGCAAGACGGTAAGAGTGAGTGTAGTCAGGGCTGCCTCTGGCGCGAGATCAGACTGAGATTTCACCTAACAGTTGTGGAAGTAACCCGAAAGTTCCTTGGGTAGCATACCGAAAGGAATCACGAATGATTGGTGGATCCTCGATCCTCTGTTTCCTTAGCCCTAACATCAGTAACGATTTCTAGTATAGCGGAGAAACCCCTCCGTAGACACTTCTGGCCTTCATAGCTGAAATGGCGCTAACCTTTGCACCACTCTGACGCTTTAGAACAAATAACGATTCTCCACACAAAATTTTCTCCTCACTGGTGTATCTGCCGATCTCTGGATAACCAATCCACACTAACTACTGTATTGCAACCATCAAGGGTAGTGGAAGGAAGGTCGATGTCGAACACATGTCCCCGAAGGTCGAGTTTGCATCCCAGCGAACATATAAGGCTTTAATTGACTTGCATCAGTCGACTCCATAACAGGTTCGGTTTCAAGAAGCATCAGGGTTAAACAGAACAGAGACGAAGCGAATAGCTACCCATCCAAGCTATTGTGTTGCTATTACACCTGATATAGCCTATGCCAATACTAAATGTCCTTCCATGAGCTTCATTTCCAGTGTTGTTTTCGTCACGAGAATTTCCAGTACTGCCGTCGTTCCCTTGGTTGTCGTCACCTTGACTTAACACAGTCAATCCTTGTCGAGGTCACCTTCGTTTCCATACTGTAAGCTACGATCACGAGTACCTTGATGTTGCCGCGACTGTTGCCTCTAATATTGTTGCCTGTAACGGTGCCCTGCGTCCTTTCACCAACAAGGTCCATCTTTTCACATTCCGTGCCACGTCCTAAGGCACTACTCATGGTGCGGGCAGTTACACAGTCCGCTCTACAGTCAATCGTCATCGATTTTGTCCCGCTTGGTTCGTAAGAGTCGACTCCCATGAGTCGCTGGCTGGGGTTAAGGATTCGATTGGAGTCAAATCGCTGTTGTTCGTTGCCAATAACTAGGGTCGTTCAAATGCCGAAGTCGGTAAGGTACTACGTTTACCCTCTTGTCCATCGTTCTTGCAAGTTGACTGAGTAATACACGGGGCGAGAGTGTTGCAGAAGTGATCGCACTTCGGGATCTAAGGCGTCAACACGCTAAGTTCCAGCAAACAAAGATAAGTGAGGAAATTATAGTCCAATCATTTGACACTGAGCCATCCAACTCAGGGACGTTCGTACTAGCACCTAACATTCTACACAGTTCGCTAGGCATTCAGATGTGTGATCAGGTGATACTCGATAGCATCGAGATTCGTAAGGATTCAGGAAGGGGTGAAAAGATCATGTTCGAGTAGGAGACAATCACTGCTATGACTCCTATAGACTACTGAGTTCTAACATAACATCAATTAACAGAGCGGAACCCCTCTCACACCCGTTAAGCCTCACTGGGACTCACATGCACCCCACATTATTATTATGTGTGCACCCATAATAATAAGGCAATTTGCATGCTTATCTCAGTGCCTCTTAACTCGCGCTAAAAGGTTCCCCGAATTCGAGCAATAAGACAGATGACGCCACAACATAGATCATGAAAGTTCAAAAAGAGTCGCACTCTTAAAACATGTAACATGGGTTGGTAACATAGAAGTTCATACTGCAGTGCTAAGTGTGCATTCACGTGTGATGTTATTCATAAGCAAACACTAGATATACTATGCAATAGTAAACGAGAAACGAACCTTGCAGTCTGGAGCTGAGTGTCATGGTCGATTTCGGATCTGTTCGGTTATAGTCTGGCTTTATAAAAACGTTTTAAAACCAAACTCACTATAACCAGTGGCTCTGATACCAAACTGTCACACCCCCAAAATACCACATGCGGAAACCCCCGCGAGGCGTGTGACGTACCTGGATCCAAGCCACCAATCACGTTGAACTCATAAATATATTTAAATAAAACTTTCATTCATTAACATAAAGGGTTACAAATGTTACATATCATTCATTGTGTACAGCGGAAGCAAAACTCGTTTGTTAAGTGTTTAGTAAACCATGTGTACATAAATCATTTAGCTTGTGTTGAGATTCCATGTATCACGACCCATGACCACTCCAGCATCCCAGACAGCAAGTCCCAATGATATAAACCTACAACCTGCAAGCATGCAGACAAGTGTGTCAGACGACGCTGGTGAGTTCAAAGTTTTGTTAACGTGTTTAGATACCAGTTACCAGATTAAAACGTTGCACAGTTTTGATGATTTGATTTGATTTGATGTTTCGTTGTTTTGATGTTGTTATTACACGATTACCGAATAGCTACAAGATATGTGATTGCCCAACCCCAATGTCTCTATCAAAACATTGGTCATGCTTTAAGGAAATTAGTTCACGACCGTCCTCCCCGGTACGATGTGAGGGTGCCAAACCTAATAGCGCTATCAACTAATAACCTCGTTGCCTCCCCGGCAACTGTCGGTAGATGTAAGGGGTCTTACGAGATAGATACTGAGTATAATAACAAACATCCCAATAAACACGCGTTCCTCCCCGGAACGTTACCCGATATCCCTCCCCGGGATGCATGCTTGAGAAAAGCAGTGAACTCACCTTAGGTTTGCTCGATAAGTTTAGTTTAATGATCCAATTCAATCAACCGACCCTAATGTCGTTATCATAGAGTAGTCAGTTTGGCATGAACAATTATTCACACATCGTTGCACATATGTCAGCAATTACAGTCATGTTTGCATGTAAATCAACTAGTCATGCACATATCTTATCACCAATCCGAATTAACATGTAGCACAATTATGTAGGCAAACAATATTAAGGTGCACATGATATATATATCAACACACCACATGCACCCTAATCATTTGGCAGTAACATTCATCATGATTATCATTTAACATTAAGCATATCATTTATTGTTACACCGATTAGCCATATATTGAACGTAACCAGGATCAACCAAGTAGTATTAATCAAGATCACAATCACATAACTACACATAATATTACACAAATAAATCAACCATCATATGAAATAACAATCATATAAAATAATGCCTAGATTCATGAAATTATGCCTATACACGTAACCCACAATTTAATAATTGACATTGGTATTAGATATGTAAGATACCACATGGAACCCTATCACAATTGCACCACTACTGTCGTCAATTTGAGAAGAGAATGATGGGTTTTGCCATGTGCCACTTCTTGGGAAAACAACCAACAACAATCCATACCCGAATATGTCTATATACATGCGCTCCAAAAGAATGAAGTGGGCCGATATTATTATTACAAGGGAACACGTGTGGAGAGCCCAATATCACTATCACATCGTCCAACATCAACAATATGCCAAACCCAATTATTTGATTAACCAATATAGGGAGCCGCTAGAATGAGAACCACCTCCAGTTATGAGAACCATGAGAACCACTCTCAACCAATCAGATTTTAACATCTCAAAGGGTATATTAGTCATTTACTTCAAATGTCTTATCTCTCTCTCTCTCTCCTCAATTAAAGTCTGACTTTCCTTGCACCTCTCACATGTCATCTCTCTCTCCTCAATTAATCTGTATATTGTTCCAACATCTCTCTTCATTTGAACATTTGGAAAATTCCATTTTCTTTTTGTGTTCTTCATCTGGGATGAATATGAACACCGACGACCTTCGAACACCATGTTTCCGGCAACCACCATGTTTCCAGCAACCACCAGCCAAAACACCCCCCCCCCCTTCCGTCTCAACAGTAATCACCACCACCCAACTGTCACAAAACCCCAACCACTGTTCACCGAGATGGGGGGACTGAAATGAGATGGGGGAACAATTCCAAGCTCCGATTTAGGGGTAGTGAGTTCCGATTTGATGTTGAGGTGGTGGTGTTGACCGTAGCGAGGGGAACGGCGGCGATAGGCGGTGGCGGAGAACGGCGTCGGTGGTTTCAGGGGCGATGGTGCGTCGGTGGGTAAGTGTTTTTGTTGATGGTTTTTTTTTCGATGATGCTCATGGTTTGTTTTTGATGTTATGTTTTTGAATCTGTTTTTGATGTTCTGTAATTAAAATATCAAATGAATTCCACTCATCAATTAGTGCAGCCACTACCCACTCTTCAAATATTTTTTGTAGATGCTTTTCAAAAGTGTTTTCCACGAAGCTTCAATATATAATTGCAAATAATGTTTCATAGGTGGCCCAATTTGATCGGATGTGATATCGGAATGCTGTAAAAGACGAAAGTAAAGTTGACAGTTTTGGTGGGTTTGTTCTGTTTTGTGGAAATTTTGGATATGTGGGTTTGATCTGTTTCGATATGGGTTTGATTCAGTTGAATCTGGTGCTGGGTTTTATTCGGTTGAATCTGGTGCTTTTTGGTAGATTTCGACCAGTGAATTTGGGCGGTGATGATGAAAAAAAAAAAACGTATATTTTGTTGACGATGGCGCGGCACGGTTGGTGGATGGTAGATTTTTGAACCTGCAACCCCACTTTGCAGCCTCTGATTATCGAAAAAATCTGAGCCAAGCCCCGTTTTTTTCAAGAATCCGATCATTGTTTTTGATTTTTGTTGTTTTTTAATTTTTTTTTCCCAGTCGATGATGATAACAATCTATCTGAGACATCTACCGAGTTGTGATTTTTGGGTGTGTTCGTTTTTGTGTAGTTTTTTTTGAAAAAAGTGCCAAAACCGTAAACTTCTTAACGTAAAACGTAAATTTTTTAAACCGTAAACTTTTTAATCTAAACCGTAAACTTTTTAACGTAAAACGTAAAACGTAAAAAGTTTAAAAAGTTTTACGTAAAACGCTTAAAAAACGTTTAAAAAAACTGTGCGTAAGTTGTAAAACGTAAAAAACAACGCTTAAAACAGTTTTACGTAAAAAGTTTAAAACGTAAAACGTAATAAAGTTTAATGTAAAACGTAAAAAGATTAAAAAAATTAACGTAATACGTAAAACATACATTTTTTAACGTCAAACGTAAACTTTTAACGTAAAACGTAAACTTTTTAATGTAAAAAATGTAAAGTTTTTAAAGTAAAACGTAAATATTTTAACGTAAAACGTAAAAACATAAAACGTAAACTTTTTAACGTAAAACGTAAATTTTTTAACGTAAAACGTAAACTTTTTAACGTAAAACGTAAACCTTTTTAACGTAAAACGTAAATTTTTTAACAAAAAACGTAAACTTTTTAACGTAAAAAGTCGGCCGTAAAAGCGGCGTGTTAAAAACTACGCGTTAAAAAGCGACGCGTAAAAACGTAAAAGGTAAAAGGTTTTTCGTAAAACGTAAAACGTAAAAAGTTTTACGTAAAACGTAAAACGTAAAAAGTTTTTCGTAAAACGTAAAACGTAAAATGTTTTTCGTAAAACGTAAAACGTAAAATGTTTTTCGTAAAATGTAAAACGTAAAAAGTTTTTCGTAAAACGTAAAACGTAAATAAAACGGGACTTAAAAAACGCCGCGTTAAAACGGGACGTAAAAAACGCCGCGTTAAAACGGGACGTAAAAAACGCCGCGTTAAAACAGGACGTAAAAAACGTTAACGTAAAAAACCGGGGGCGTAAAACGTAAAAAACCGACGCGTAAACATAAAAAACCGACGCGTAAAACGTAAAAAACCGACGCGTAAAACGTAAAAAACGGGGCGTAAAACGTAAAAAACCGACGCGTAAGACGTAAAAAACCGACGCGTAAAACGTAAAAAACCGACACGTAAAACGTAAAAAACCGTCGAGTAAAACGTAAAAAAACGGGGCGTAAAACGGGAAAGCTTGTAAAAAAACGGGACGGCTAAAACGGGACGGCAGAAAACGGGACGGCTAAAACGGGACGGCAAAAAACGGGACGGCAAAAAACGGGACGGCAAAAAAACGGGACGGCTAAAACGGGACGGCAAAAAACGGGACGGCTTGTAAAAAAACGTGACGCTAAAAACGGCGCGGCAAAAAACGTGACGTAAATAATGGGGCGAAAAAAACGGGACGTAAAAAATGGGGCGCAAAAAACGGGACGGCTTGTAAAAAACGTGACGTAAAAAACGGCGCGGCAAAAAACGGGACGGCTTGTAAAAAAACGGGACGGCTAAAACGGGACGGCAAAAAACGGGACGGCTAAAACGAGACGACAAAAAACGGGACGGCTTGTAAAAAAACGTGACGCTAAAACGGCGAGCTAAAACGGGACGGCTTGTAAAAAACATGACGTAAAAAACGGCGCGGCAAAAAACGGCGCCTAAAACCGGGCCTAAAAACGGCACTTAAAAACGATGGTCGCAAAATCGGCGTGAAAAAACGGAGCGTAAAACGGGTCGTAAAAAAACGCGCGTAAAAAACGGGTGGTAAAAAAAAGCGCATAGATTTTTTTTATATAAAAAATCTGATTTTCAAAATTTTTGTTTAATAAAGAAATCTTTTTAAAAAATAAAAAGTAATATAATAAAACTAAAAAGTAATATAATAAAACAAAAGGTAATTAAAAAATAATAAAGTGAAAAAGACAAAAAAAAGTTATTTTACCAATCTACCCTTTTTGATTAAAATATAAAAGACATAATAAGACAAATTTTATTTAATATTAGTTTTTGTTACTTTTAATCTCATCCATCCATCAAGTTAATCTAAATGCTATAAAGTGGTTCTCATGGTTCTCATAACTGGAGGTGGTTCTCATTTTAGCGATCCCCAACCAATATATATATATATATATATATATATATATATATATATCATAACCAATCCGTTTGTAGCCGCAACATTGTATCGCAAGCTATTGGTTCTAGTTATTTTATCACCTGTTTCATATTCGTATGCAAGGATATTTCTAAAGATGTCTCATACACACCAACACACAAATCACAATAACACGTAATTCACATAGATATTTCATAAAGATGTTTCATATACAAGGTGAGCATGCTAACCAATCTAGAAGAAATTGCGGATGATGCTACTGCCGAGAATGAACGAAATCCTTGAGGGAAGCTACTGCCGCGGATCAGAGGAAATTAGGGTTGTGGGATACGTATTTTGTGCTACAAAAACAACTGCCAAGAATGATCATATACACGCCACTAATGGGTTTGGGGATGGGCTTGGTTAAGGAAAATGGGCTTGCGAGACTTAGGGTAACCAATATTTAAAGTGGGTTTACTTATACATAGCCAAAGTCCATGAGGAGTGGGCTGCCCAACGCTAGGGTAGTCGGCCCAACTCGATGGTTCAGTTGGGCTCTAGGCCCAAACACATGCTATTTAACCGAGTCATCACAAACGTCTAAATATTAACGGAATTAAAATCACAATAATAAACGTTATTAAACTTGAAAATTCGGGTTGTCACATCATCCCCAACTTGAAAGAAATTTCGTCCCGAAATTTGACAAGTAGTCACAAGGAGGTGAAGTGATAAATCAAGATTGTTGCAGGTTTTCCTCAGGTGCAACATCATCCCCAGCTTGAAATGGAATTTCGTCCCGAAATTCACCAGTAGTACCAGAATTAGATTGATCGCGCTCCCATGTGAACTCCGGTCCTCGTCCTGAGTTCCAACGAACTCTCACGATCGGAATACGACTATGTTTACGCACCTTGACCTCCCGGTCCATGATCTTGATAGGTTCTTCGACAAACTGTAACTTGCCGTCAATCTTGAGCTCTTGAAACGGCACAATCAGTGTTTCTTCAGACAAACACTTCTTCAATTGCGAAACATGAAAGACATCATGAATGTTACCCAGCTCAACAGGTAACTCAAGTTTGTAGGTTATGATACCGATTCTTCCCAGACTGTTGAAAGGTCCATCGTGACGTCAGTTAAGCTCGCCATGCTTCCCAAGCGTTCCACACCCTCCCAGGGTGAGACTTTCAACATAATACGATCGTCTACAGCGATCTTCCAGCTTTTCCCAAGTTTAGCAGTTCTCCTGACGATCACGCGTTGCCGCCAATCGACTCCCGTTCCAAACAACCTCCCCAAGAGTTTCGAGTACCAGTCCTGGACCAGTAATGAAGTTGTCTACCATCTCAGTCTACAAGAAGGTTGGCATTATCGTCTATGTAATGCCCCAACAGAGCTGTCTGGTTACCAAAATGATAACTACCACAGTAGTACTCAACCATAGGTAAAAGTCCTTCAAATTTGCACCAAAGCCAATCACACACACATGCTCGCAGCATGTCTTCGAGTGCCAGGAGAGTTCGTTTACTCTGACCATTTCTCCAATGGTGATAAGCAATGCTCTGGTCCTGGCGTGAGCCAAGGGTGTTATGTATTGCCTGACATAATCATGCATAGATCAAATTTAGAGATAGCAGGAGTTGGCACCTCATGCCTAAAAGCCGCCTCTCCCAGAGGAGCATTCACAACTGTGAAGACTCGTCAGTTTTCTAGGTTGCAAGAAAGTGTGCTGGTAACATGAGTCCATCAACGATCACCCAGGTAATAATGTTTCTGTTTCGAGTTGTAAGTAGACCAGTAACAAAATCCATGGCAGTCTGTTCTCATTTCCATATGTATGTTTCTGGTTGCTAAAATACCACCTTGACTTTTCCACAAGTCAAACATCGTTCCCATGCGTTGCTATGTGGGCCTTCAGGCCCGGTCATCCGTACATGGTATTCAGGTTTCAATACATCCTATCAAAACTCAGATGAATAGGACATCGAGACCCGTGTGCCTCGCCTGCACCAGTTCCCTAAGGTTGCTGTATAGTGAGGTCCATATTCGTTCCATGAAGTAGCAAATATCGTCCGACCTGCCAAAGGTTGCTTCCCCATGCCCCGCATGGGTCCATCTTGAAAACTCTCTTCCTTCAGTTCTTCAGTTTGAGCAAGGCGAGTCCGATCAGGTATGTTAAAGTCGGACGATTTGATTAACCAATATATATATATATATATATATATATATATATATATATATATCATAACAATCCGTTTGTAGCCGCAACATTGTATCTGTCACACCCCTAATTTCCACGTGTCACCGGTGGGCCCGGTGGGGGTATCGTGACGTCGTTGGTATCATCATAGACAAACAACACAATATAATAATGCACAGCGGAAGCAAAAGATAGATTCGTTTCAACTTTAAATAGAAATGTAATATTAATTATCACAAGTAGTCGAAACGGATCCACAGGCGGATCGAAAAATAAAATAGGATAATTGTTCAACAGTTTATTTGTCGTCCAAGCTGCGAGACCTATTGTGGACGCTCTAGAAGCCTGCCAGCCTATTACGTGTAGTACCTGCACTTAATCTTTTTGGGAAAAATACGTCAGTTTACACTGGTAAATACAATTCGACTGACTCATTTTGAAAAGGTTGAAAATTGATTTAAATGCACAAGGCACAAAACATTTTTATTAACTTGGGTCAATTATTTAATATGATAATCATGTGAACGAATTACATGTTACTTGCGTTCAGTGGCCCGGATCTAGTCCGGGCTAAAGATCAATGGACACACCACATAAGCGAGTTATACACTGACGGGTGCACGCCTACACCCCGTGCTCTAGTTGTGGCCATCTCGTAAGATGATGCCAAGGATATCCGGGACATGGTCATTAACCCCCCAAAGGCTTAAAGTAAGCAAGACTGTTTAAACGAGCCACACAAATTATTCAAACTAAATACCCAAGGGTGTAGGATTTAACGCTCGATCAAGCGGTATTCTATATACCGTAACCCAAGCCCGTATAGGGAAAATAAGCCAAAGAGTATTTACCTGAATAAGTATCAATCACAATCAAGACAAATGCAAGTATCTTTTACTGGTGCTCCTAATCTGGAACAAAGGTTTATAATAACCTATTAGATTTCTAACGGGTCTTTATTTAAGCCTAAGCCTAGACCGGTTAGTTTTAAATGACGATACGGTTTACGCACGATTAAGCGAAGACCGGATGAAATGTGAATTTGACCCGACAAGTTTGAAGACTTGTATAATATGGGTTTACTAAACACATTCTGGATTTTGAGACAAAAATGATAATGTTCGACCCGTTTCGGCCAATTTATGTAAACTAGTTACATAAACCGAACCGAACGCGAAAAGTGCGTTACGGGCGACATGAGAGTCATATGCAAGTTTCCTGAGATAATATGCTCTAAATATGTTATAATATCAGTAAGTTATTTTCTATTTTGCCCGGAACGGATTAAAAATCAATTTATGCCTTATAAGGGCATTTTGGTCATTTAAAAGGTTGTAAAAGAGTTTATTTATGAATCTGAGTTACAAGTCTGGTCCATACAGTAATTATATTTAATTTTACATATTATAACAGTAGGGTATGACACGTAAGTGAAAATTATCATTTAAAACAAAACTATGCACCATAGGGGCATTTTGGTAATTTCACAAGGGCTAAAAATGCCAAAACTGGAAATCTGAGTTTATAATATTGTACTTACTGTTTTTATATGAAAATATGTTAATTACATCAGTAGGTATAAGTCTTATATGTTTGACATGGTTATAGCATATACTATGCGTTAAAATGCCTAAAAAGGCGAATTAGAGCCGTTTCCGGGTTTTTAAAAGAAAGCTGAGATTTTTATATTTCCAGAATGCTCAAAATAATCTATTTAACAAATAAAATCAGTAGAAAAAGGTTTGGGGTCAAAAGAATTTATAAAACTCATTTTATGGCTTAAAAGGTCAAAACCGGCATTAACCGAATCAACTTAGCGACCTATGAAACGATCAGCCAAAAATTAAATAAAAATCATCAAAAATCCCAAAATATTATATAACATCAGTGGGTAAAAATTTTTATACCAAAAAGTGGCCTTAAATAGGTTATACGCTAAAAGCGCCGTTTATGCACATAAAGATATAGTTTTACGATATCGGCCATAACTCAAAATCTGGACCACCAACTGATCTCAAATTTTCGGTGCAAGTTTATAAATTAGTAATAAAGATTTCTACTCTTTCACTTTTCCAAAAATCACGTTTTATATCAAAAAGGGCAAAATAGTCAACTTTAAGCATAACTCGGAAACATGCATACGAATCGGTTAAGCATAGACTCAAGTTATAAAAATTCCAGAGAGTCATACATAAATAAAAATGGTCAAAAATAAACTCTAATACAGATCTCAAACATGCATGCACGGATCCGAATCGAGAGTCAACGAAAAAGTCGTTTTATAAGACTTTCGGTTCCAATCCGAGTTTATACCAAAGATTGTCGAGTTGATCATGGTAAAACATATTCTTACATTCATTATAAAGCTATTTTTGATGATCAAACTGATTGCATGTCATCTACATTACTATTTATGTTATATTTCACAAAAACAATTTCTGTTGACTTTTTAAGAACAACTTTGACTCGACAAATAGCATGCTTAGAGTGGGAATCAGAGAATACCCTTTTGAGGGTTTGTTTCCCACATAAATACCATCTTATAAGTGGTTTCAATTTGAGAAATGACAGAGCCAAATTCGTTTAATCGAAAAGTCAAACTATATGAACAACGGTTTGACTTTTAACTAATAATCTATGCTAGAACGGATTAGAGGATGATATGAATGCTTACAAAGGTCCTAATGAAGCTTAGATAGGACTAGGAAGCTGCCTTGACGACCAGAATGCTCCTGGAATGCCTTGTGAAGTTTTGATAGTTGTGATGTTCTTGTTTACAATGTAAGTGCCTCAAAAAAATGAAGCTTTAATCTGATATAAATGGGAATTCAGGTGTTACAAGAGTGCAACAGGTGTCCCAACATGCATGAGGGCTGATTGGTGAGTTTTAGAGGTGATACAAGCTGTCAAGCACTCAAAAATCGGACTTAAACAGCAGCTGATCGCAATTCTGCACATGGGGCTGCCAAACTTTAATTAAAAATGGCAGCTTTGGTCCCTGTCTTTGCACGCGAGGTTTCGGCTATTTATTTTGACTCGTAAACCCCCAAACTTGGTTTTTAAGAACCTTGGGACATTTACCAACATGGTAATGTCCTCGGATAACTTTGCGCTCACCCGAAAAGCCATGAAATTCGACGTTGACGCTTTTAGCCCCTCAAGTACGGTTTTGGCCATAACTTTCTCATACGATAACGAAACTTCATGAAATTTTTACCACGTATTCTAGTGAGTATATTCTAGCATTACAAAGCTTCGGGGCTGCCAAAAGTTCACCCAGAGGTATAAATTCAACATGTTGACACTTTTAGTCCCTATAGTTTGAAATTCCTCACTTTCTTTCATTTTTCGCTTCGTATGATCCATGATCTATCCGTTTAAGGTTATAAACACCATGTAGGGTTATTGTAGGACTTATTTATCAGTTGTTGACACTTTGAACCCTTATAAGTACATAGTTTCACCGTTTGTCAACTTTAGTCCCTCTAAAGTATGTTTTCACACATTCAAAGTCCATGACACGTGTCACCACATTATTGGACGTAAATTTCCGAGGTGTTACATCCTCACCCCCTTAAAAGAAATCTCGACCCCGAGATTTACTGAAACAAATGAGGGTATTTTTCTTTCATCGTGGATTCTACCTCCCATGTGTATTCGGGACCTCTACGGGCATCCCATTTGACCTTAACAATAGGTATGTGCTTCCTTCGAAGCTTCTTTACCTTTCGGTCTTCAATCGATAACGGCGTTTCCACAAATTTCAAGCTTTCATCTATATGTACATCCGTATACGGTATAACCGGTGGTCCATCAGCGGAACACTTCTTCAAATTACAGATGTGAAACACATTATGGATAGCGCTAAGTTCTTCGGGCAAGTTTAATTTATAAGCAACTGACCCGACACGTTCGATAATCTCGAAAGGTCCTATGTACCTTGGGCTTAGCTTGCCTTTCTTGCCAAATCGCATCACCCCCTTCCAGGGTGATACCTTAAGCAACACTTTTTCACCTACTTCGAAGTGAAAATCTTTGCGCTGTGGATCCGCATAACTTTTCTGCCTTTCCCTGGCAGCTCTCAATCGATCGCGGATTTGGACAATCTTGTCCGTTGTCTCGAAAACAATTTCTGGTCCTGATAGTTGGACATCTCCAACTTCTGCCCAACAAATAGGCGATCTACACTTTCTACCATATAAGGCCTCAAAAGGCGCAGCTTTTATGCTGGTGTGGTAGCTATTGTTGTAGGAGAATTCAATTAGTGGTAGGTTCTTGTCCCAACTACCACCTAAGTCGATTTCACATGCGCGTAGCATGTCTTCCAGCGTTTGAATAGTACGCTCGCTCTGACCGTCAGTCTGTGGATGATAAGCCGTACTAAAATTCAAACGTGTGCCCAAAGATTGTTGGAAACTCTTCCAAAAATGTGACGTGTATCTAGTATCTCTATCAGAGATAATGGCTACAGGTATGCCATGTAAGGCTACAATCTTATCCACTTATAACTGGGCTAGCATATCGGAGCTATAAGTCTCCTTGATGGGTAAGAAATGAGCTGACTTAGTCAGTCCATCAACAATAACCCATATTGTATCATTTCCTTTCCTTGTCTTGGGTAACTTGGTAATAAAATCCATAGTTACCATTTCCCACTTCCACGTAGGAAGTTCAGGCAGTTGTAGCAAGCCTGACGGCTTTTAATGCTCGGCTTTGACTTGCGCACCTGTCAAGTATTTAGCTACATGGGTGGCTACGGACTTTTTCAAGCCTATCCACCAATAATTTGCCCTTAGATCCTGGGTAGCTGATGGCAAATTCTTAATCGATGCCTAATTAGGGTTGCGGCATTTAATACGTAGGCAATATGAACCGTCTTTCTTATTTAACAACATAAAACCCTCAGAAGATTGAGTCAGGCTATATGTGCCTATGTCTTAAAACCTACTAAATCAAGGTTTCGATTCTTCCATAATCGATATGGAGTTTTCATAATACTCAAGCCCACAGCGGGATGTTAATCTTAGTTCTACCTGTCTTCCAGGAGGTAAGCAGGGGAAACTTTTGAGAAGATAATTAAGATACAAGGAGGCTATGGAGATTTTCCATATCTCAGGCTCCAGTTCATCCATCATTGTTCGTGTCAAATGAGTGACACCTTTATGTTATAAGTCCACGAATTCCTTAATCGGGAACATTTACTTGGAAAAATTCCATTTTGGATATCTTCTTTGAATACTACTAGTCGACTTTAGTACAATATGATCATTGGGATATCTTAGGGGTTCCATGTATTAAACCTCCATGCTGATCAGACATGGAAATAATCTATGAGACACACTAGGATACGCCAATCCTCATATGACACTTTTATCAGACATAGTTTGGCATTCGCAGGCGATAGATAACAATGAGAAAAATAATTAAAATAACATATGTTGTCGTACTCTATGCAAAGAAAGAGTGCTCTTAGATTTTCGGAAGGACTCCTTGCCGATCTATAAGAATCAGTTACTATGGTTTCCTTGGTAGTTATACCTTGTGGATGATAATAAAAATTTTGCTAAGTTTATGGTTCATGAAGATTTATTATTGCCTGTATTAAAAACAGGACACTTAGCAAAAATTATCATTGATAATGATAAGGAAATTTATTGTACAAGTGCTTATATTTAATTAATAATGGAAGTTTCACAAACTAGGCACCTAGCTCGGTTGGCTAGGCGCGCGAAAGGGTGCGGCCGGCCTAGACCCAGGTTCGATTCCGGGGACGGCCAGTTCCACCATTTTTTTGTGTTTAATATTAATTAATCGCACGGATACGTGTAATTATGAGAGTTGTCTTATAAGGAGTCTTGATAATTAATTGCTCCTTATTACCCACAATATGGGCTTGATTTTTAAGGCAACCAATCGATTTTTATCACTTTATTGAGTCCTTATGTTTAACGTAACTAGGACATCGGAAAAATGATTCCCAATGGATATAAAACATCCATCTAATAATGTTGAAGCAGTCTCAGAGGTATACAGGCTTCTTACTGAACTTTCGTTGCTTTTTATTAAGTCTGTACTTGCTCTCTTTCTCAGATTTCTGGGAGTTATTCTCCTTCTTTTGGTTCATCCTTCATATACGAAGTGTGAACGAAATCTCCTCATGAGCAATTTAAACATGGTTTTAAATGAGATTTAGAGCGAGAAGAATTCGGCTCCTTGGATTGTCTCGTGACCTTTCTATGGTCCTTCCATCTGCTGCGTCAACCACAGCCTAGAGATTAACTCCATTGATATTGAGGTTTACGTTTGCATTTTCATTAACTTTCGTCGCATTAATAGTATTGCGACTGTCGTCTACCTCATCCGAGTTTTCCATGCTCGAAACTTGGTACTAATCACCAAGATTAACAATTATTAGTCATCATCCTGATGACCTGACTTAGATTAGCCACGGGATTCATAAACCGTATGGGCTATTCTGTTCCGAACATTCATAGTGAATGTTATTTAAACGTATTTCCATTATATGTAGCCTAGGTCACAAAAGGACCATCAATGGCATTCAAAGTTTGGAACGAGTCCAATATTTACTTGACAGGGGATCATAATGTCACAACTGTCTTTGGCACACGAATGATCATGAATAGCTCAAAGGCTAGCCTTACAAGACTTTTATTATATATCTACATATATGGCATAGAAGCCTGTCTCGAGGGACGTAGAAAGATATGGCTTAAAGCCTAGTCATGAAGGACATAAGTAATCGTATGGCGCGAAGGCCTTGTCGTAATGACATTTAGATGCGGCACAAACGGCCTTGTCTCTAGGACGTTATAGGATATGGCACTAAGGCCTGTCACCAGCGATGTTAACATTTAGTATGTTAACTTGTCACGAACGACGAATTATAGCTCGGAGGCTTGTTATGGGTGACTTGAAATATAACTTGTGGATTTGTCACAAGGACATCAATTCATAGGCTGCAAATCTTATTAGATCAGGAGTCTTAAGGCTTGAACATAGTTCTTCACCTTTGGACAGGGAGTCATAGACTACAACTGTCATCGTCTTGAAAGACGATTCATTTGGCAGAAAGGTAAGCCAATCAACATCACTAATGGATGTTTATATATAACCTATCGTATCTAATGATATTAGTCATGATCACATCGGTCATATTGACCATTAGGCTTGGGTATAATCACACCATTTTGAACAGGGGATCATAAAGATCACTACTATCTTTGTCTTACCGACACTAGAATAGAGTATAGCCCGTAGGCATTTCATCGCGAGGTATGTTAATATTATGATCATCATACTGATGATACCAGTCAGGATCGCAACGAGTATAGACTATGGGGTTTGAGTATAGCTCACCCCTTTGGCAGAGAATCACAAAAGATTACAATTGCCTCGTCTCAGCATAACATAGCCCTTAGGTAAAACATCATTAAGGATGTTGAAAAATGTTTTAATCATCGTATTGATGATTTTTGTCATGCCCGCATTGATCATATAAACTTTTTGGCTTGAGCATAGCTCACCACCTTGGACAGGGAATCGTAAAGATCACAATGTCTTTGTCACACATGGACAATATAATATGGCCCAGAGGCGAAACATCACTAATGGAGGTTTATAATAGGTTCATCCTATTAGAAGATATAAGTCATGATTGCATCCATCATATTGACTATTTTGGCTTGAGCATAGCTCACCACCTCAGACAAGGAATCATAAAGATAACAATGTCAATGTCTCAAATGGACAATATATTATAGCCCGTAGGCAAGACATCACTAAAGGATGTTAAATAATATGATCATCGTATTAGATGATATTAGTCATGATCGTATTGATCATATGGACTATTATGTTTGGACATAGTCCAACATTTTAGACAGGAGATCAAAGACCACCACTGTCGTTGTCTTATCGGACAACAAGTTTAGCCCGTAGGCACTTCATCACTAACGGATGTTCAAAATATGATCATCTCATAGGATGATATAAGCCATGATTTCTAAATCACTGGGCTAGATTTGAAAATTGGAAAAATCCAATATAAGGATGACTGTTGTGATTTTCCCGAATCACATTTGTCAAGAGTGCTAACACATTCCTAGGTGTTAACAAGGATCTGAATCCCTTGAGTAGGTTTCACCATCTTGGCCGTGTAGGCTAGGTTTCACCTTTAAGATTCCCTTCAATTGCATACTGACAGAGAAGGAAAGATATTTATTTTATTCAGGATTTTTATCATAAATCCTAATTCATAAGTTAATAATAATAGCACAAATGGCCTAGTCGCGTAGACAAGTTAAATTTATAAGCCATGATTTCAGAGAATCGTGGCATTAAGGTTTGAATCAAAGTTCTTTACCTTTTCCTGACAGGGAGCTGTAGGCTACCACTGTCTTTAGTCTCAGAGGACATTAACTATAGCCCGTAGGCATTTCCCTTATAAGAGATGTTTATTACGGAATTGCCCCTTAGGAAAATTCATTAACCATGGTAGACAGAGACCATATTTGGTTAATTTATTAATCATATTTATTTAGGATTTCTATTATAATTTATCCTAATTATAAAACATTAACAGTTTTATCAGTGGCACCCAATGGCATGGTCACATGGACATTTATAAATCATAAGCTCATGATTTCAGAGAATCAAAGCATGAAGGTATATTGGCACAATAGGCCTAGTCACAAGGACAATTTTAAATTATATGCTAGGATTTCAGAGAATCAAAGCATTTGAGGTTTGAACCTAGTTCATTACCTTTATCTGACAGGGAGTCATAGCTACCACTGTATTTTGGCTCATGTAGAATTGAGCAAGGCCCGTAGGCACTATATTACCATGTATGGTTAAAATATGATCATCTTAATTGATGACGTGAACCCAAGATTCAGGGATCATTAAACTGGGTTAGGAATCTTTTGAAGAATCCTATATAAAAATGACGTGTGTGATTTTAAATGAATCACATCTGCCAGGAGTGTTAACATGTTTTAAGATGTTAACAGGGAATTTAAATCTTTTAAACAGGTCTTACCATCTTGGCCCGGTCTTATAATTGACCCGTAGGCTAGGTTTCACACTTAAGATTCTTAATTAATAATTAAAGCAGAACAATTTTAAAATGAGGTGTAAATGTGGATCTGAATCTAAATTGCGGAACTGCCATCTTGGCCGGTCTTAATACGACCCGAAGCTAGGTCTTGCCCTTTTAGATTTTGCCATTTTATTATAATGGTAGATCTTGCAAAAAGGAAATATTATTTCTTCCATTTATTTAATATTTCTTATTTAGAATGAAAGTTTAAACCTAATCATTCCATTATATAAAAATAAAGGTATAATGTTGCCTTAAGCGGGACTTAAAAGGAATAATGTTGTCCTCGTAGGGACTGAAAGATAATTATGTCCTTATAAGGACTAATAAGGAAACGATCTTCAGTAAAAGGAGGTTCTTCTTCATTATATTTCTGAATGCTTTCTCCTTGGATGCTCGTTTCATTCTAGCCGCGGTACGAAGCTCAGCATCTCAGGGCTCCGGGTGTGGAGAACTCCTATTACGGCTTCTTCGCTTGGCGACGTATCCAATAAAAATTTGGAAGTAAAAATTCAAGATTAGGATTGAGAATATTCCTAAGTTAAGTCTAGACTCAGGAGTTTAGAATTGTGCAATTGTGTAACTGAGATTAAACACTAAAGGCTAGTGTTTAATTCACTCAGTGTTGGCTCTGATACCAACCTGTCACACCCCTAATTTCCACGTGTCACCGGTGGGCCCGGTGGGGGTATCGTGACGTCGTTGGTATCATCATAGACAAACAACACAATATAATAATGCACAGCGGAAGCAAAAGATAGATTCGTTTCAACTTTAAATAGAAATGTAATATTAATTATCACAAGTAGTCGAAACGGATCCACAGGCGGATCGAAAAATAAAATAGGATAATTGTTCAACAGTTTATTTGTCGTCCAAGCTGCGAGACCTATTGTGGACGCTCTAGAAGCCTGCCAGCCTATTACGTGTAGTACCTGCACTTAATCTTTTTGGGAAAAATACGTCAGTTTACACTGGTAAATACAATTCGACTGACTCATTTTGAAAAGGTTGAAAATTGATTTAAATGCACAAGGCACAAAACATTTTTATTAACTTGGGTCAATTATTTAATATGATAATCATGTGAACGAATTACATGTTACTTGCGTTCAGTGGCCCGGATCTAGTCCGGGCTAAAGATCAATGGACACACCACATAAGCGAGTTATACACTGACGGGTGCACGCCTACACCCCGTGCTCTAGTTGTGGCCATCTCGTAAGATGATGCCAAGGATACCCGAGACATGGTCATTAACCCCCCAAAGGCTTAAAGTAAGCAAGACTGTTTAAACGAGCCGCACAAATTATTCAAACTAAACACCCAAGGGTGTAGGATTTAACGCTCGATCAAGCGGTATTCTATATACCGTAACCCAAGCCCGTATAGGGAAAATAAGCCAAAGAGTATTTACCTGAATAAGTATCAATCACAATCAAGACAAATGCAAGTATCTTTTACTGGTGCTCCTAATCTGGAACAAAGGTTTATAATAACCTATTAGATTTCTAACGGGTCTTTATTTAAGCCTAAGCCTAGACCGGTTAGTTTTAAATGACGATACGGTTTACGCACGATTAAGCGAAGACCGGATGAAATGTGAATTTGACCCGACAAGTTTGAAGACTTGTATAATATGGGTTTACTAAACACATTCTGGATTTTGAGACAAAAATGATAATGTTCGACCCGTTTCGGCCAATTTATGTAAACTAGTTACATAAACCGAACCGAACGCGAAAAGTGCGTTACGGGCGACATGAGAGTCATATGCAAGTTTCCTGAGATAATATGCTCTAAATATGTTATAATATCAGTAAGTTATTTTCTATTTTGCCCGGAACGGATTAAAAATCAATTTATGCCTTATAAGGGCATTTTGGTCATTTAAAAGGTTGTAAAAGAGTTTATTTATGAATCTGAGTTACAAGTCTGGTCCATACAGTAATTATATTTAATTTTACATATTATAACAGTAGGGTATGACACGTAAGTGAAAATTATCATTTAAAACAAAACTATGCACCATAGGGGCATTTTGGTAATTTCACAAGGGCTAAAAATGCCAAAACTGGAAATCTGAGTTTATAATATTGTACTTACTGTTTTTATATGAAAATATGTTAATTACATCAGTAGGTATAAGTCTTATATGTTTGACATGGTTATAGCATATACTATGCGTTAAAATGCCTAAAAAGGCGAATTAGAGCCGTTTCCGGGTTTTTAAAAGAAAGCTGAGATTTTTATATTTCCAGAATGCTCAAAATAATCTATTTAACAAATAAAATCAGTAGAAAAAGGTTTGGGGTCAAAAGAATTTATAAAACTCATTTTATGGCTTAAAAGGTCAAAACCGGCATTAACCGAATCAACTTAGCGACCTATGAAACGATCAGCCAAAAATTAAATAAAAATCATCAAAAATCCCAAAATATTATATAACATCAGTGGGTAAAAATTTTTATACCAAAAAGTGGCCTTAAATAGGTTATACGCTAAAAGCGCCGTTTATGCACATAAAGATATAGTTTTACGATATCGGCCATAACTCAAAATCTGGACCACCAACTGATCTCAAATTTTCGGTGCAAGTTTATAAATTAGTAATAAAGATTTCTACTCTTTCACTTTTCCAAAAATCACGTTTTATATCAAAAAGGGCAAAATAGTCAACTTTAAGCATAACTCGGAAACATGCATACGAATCGGTTAAGCATAGACTCAAGTTATAAAAATTCCAGAGAGTCATACATAAATAAAAATGGTCAAAAATAAACTCTAATACAGATCTCAAACATGCATGCACGGATCCGAATCGAGAGTCAACGAAAAAGTCGTTTTATAAGACTTTCGGTTCCAATCCGAGTTTATACCAAAGATTGTCGAGTTGATCATGGTAAAACATATTCTTACATTCATTATAAAGCTATTTTTGATGATCAAACTGATTGCATGTCATCTACATTACTATTTATGTTATATTTCACAAAAACAATTTCTGTTGACTTTTTAAGAACAACTTTGACTCGACAAATAGCATGCTTAGAGTGGGAATCAGAGAATACCCTTTTGAGGGTTTGTTTCCCACATAAATACCATCTTATAAGTGGTTTCAATTTGAGAAATGACAGAGCCAAATTCGTTTAATCGAAAAGTCAAACTATATGAACAACGGTTTGACTTTTAACTAATAATCTATGCTAGAACGGATTAGAGGATGATATGAATGCTTACAAAGGTCCTAATGAAGCTTAGATAGGACTAGGAAGCTGCCTTGACGACCAGAATGCTCCTGGAATGCCTTGTGAAGTTTTGATAGTTGTGATGTTCTTGTTTACAATGTAAGTGCCTCAAAAAAATGAAGCTTTAATCTGATATAAATGGGAATTCAGGTGTTACAAGAGTGCAACAGGTGTCCCAACATGCATGAGGGCTGATTGGTGAGTTTTAGAGGTGATACAAGCTGTCAAGCACTCAAAAATCGGACTTAAACAGCAGCTGATCGCAATTCTGCACATGGGGCTGCCAAACTTTAATTAAAAATGGCAGCTTTGGTCCCTGTCTTTGCACGCGAGGTTTCGGCTATTTATTTTGACTCGTAAACCCCCAAACTTGGTTTTTAAGAACCTTGGGACATTTACCAACATGGTAATGTCCTCGGATAACTTTGCGCTCACCCGAAAAGCCATGAAATTCGACGTTGACGCTTTTAGCCCCTCAAGTACGGTTTTGGCCATAACTTTCTCATACGATAACGAAACTTCATGAAATTTTTACCACGTATTCTAGTGAGTATATTCTAGCATTACAAAGCTTCGGGGCTGCCAAAAGTTCACCCAGAGGTATAAATTCAACATGTTGACACTTTTAGTCCCTATAGTTTGAAATTCCTCACTTTCTTTCATTTTTCGCTTCGTATGATCCATGATCTATCCGTTTAAGGTTATAAACACCATGTAGGGTTATTGTAGGACTTATTTATCAGTTGTTGACACTTTGAACCCTTATAAGTACATAGTTTCACCGTTTGTCAACTTTAGTCCCTCTAAAGTATGTTTTCACACATTCAAAGTCCATGACACGTGTCACCACATTATTGGACGTAAATTTCCGAGGTGTTACAGTATCGCAAGTTATTGGTTCTAGTTATTTTATCACCTGTTTCATATTCGTATGCAAGGATATTTCTAAAGATGTCTCATACACACCAACACACAAATCACAATAACATGTAATTCACATAGATGTTTCATAAAGATGTTTCATATACAAGGTGAGCATGCTAACCAATCTAGAAGAAATTGCGGAAGATGCTACTGCCGAGAATGAACGAAATCCTTGAGGGAAGCTACTGCCGCGGATCAGAGGAAATTAGGGTTGTGGGATACGTATTTTGTGCTACAAAAACAACTGCCAAGAATGATCATATACACGCCACTAATGGGTTTGGGGATGGGCTTGGTTAAGGAAAATGGGCTTGCGAGACTTAGGGTAACCAATATTTAAAGTGGGTTTACTTATACATAGCCAAAGTCCATGAGGAGTGGGCTGCCCAACGCTAGGGTAGTCGGCCCAACTCGATGGTTCAGTTGGGCTCTAGGCCCAAACACATGCTATTTAACCGAGTCATCACCAACGTCTAAATATTAACGGAATTAAAATCACAATAATAAACGTTATTAAACTTGAAAATTCGGGTTGTCACACATGGGGGCCCTCGTATGAAAAATGAAGTTCTAAGAGGGAGTTGCGGTTTACCCCATAGACCAAGGTTGACATAGGAGTTTATAAATGCGTGTGTGTTTCTTTTTCCGTATCAAAGTATAACATATTAATACATTCCACACACCCGAACCCGTTTGATGCGGGTTGCCAAGGTTGGAATACGGTTCACCCCATAGACCACCGCTAATACGGTTTACTCATTGGAGTATACTCCCTTTTTATTAACCGCAGTTGACATAGGAGTTTATAAATGCGTATGTGTTTCTTTTTCCATACGAAAGTATAACATATTAATACACTTATTCGTGGAAGAAAAATGAGGAAAAAAAACCCCGGGTTTAACGGTGTTGGCATAAACGGTGAGTGTTCGGTTTGTGGGGGCGAGTCGATTGACACGAAATTTTGCGTGAGGCATGGGGCCCTCGTATGAAAAATGAAGTTCTAAAAGGGAGTTGCGGCCACACACCCTAACTCGTTTGATGCGGCTTGCATAGGTTGGAATACGGTTCACCCCATAGACCACCGTTGTTCTACCTTGTTATTCACCGCCGTTGACATAGGAGTTTATAAATGCGGCTTGCATAGGTTGGAATACGGTTCACCCCACAACATCGACTGGGGCAACCAAACTGACACGAGCCGGAGCTCCAACCTTGTACTTAGCAACTTCCTCACGAACTTCCTTCAAGTCACCCTTGGTGAAGATCAGACCAACATTTCCAACAAGCAACGGAATCAAGTTCAAATAGGCCTGATTGCCAGTCTTCTCAGAATGCATCCTAATAGACCTCTTCATCATAGTATTCTTCCCCATAAGAATAACCGAATCACCCCTCAACCCTTGACGAATGTTCTGGAGCTCGTTGGAGCCAACATTATCGGCAACCGCCACAAGGACCTGAGTGTAGTCATCGAGAAGCTTGCAAAGCTTCTGGTCGTAAGCGATCTTCTTATCAGCCTTTGATACTTTGCCCATTGTTTTTTTGAGAAAACTAAACCCTAGATATAAACGGAAGAGATGGTGGTTGAGAAAACCGAGGGCCAAGACAGCGGTGGTGGTGCTGAAACAAGGCGGACAGCGGTGGCGGCCGTCGCTTTAAACTCTTGTATTCTATTCAAGAGTTTGGGTGGTGGAGAGAGAGAAACTGTAAACCCTAACTAGCAGCCGTCACTTTAACCTCTTCGATTTGATCCTACAATTTGGTATCAGAGCAATAAAACTATCATATCTCGAACATTCACACTCCATATCTTTCTTAGATCTTCTCGTGTCGACTTGCGCGTTGACTTTGACTTGTTGGCATTGACTTTGTTGACTTGATTCGTTCATAACATTAGACTACACGATTTAGACCAAACAATCTCCCCCTTAGGCTAATGTTATCAAACTCTTGCATCATCTTTAGAACCATCAACATCCTGCACGATGTGATCTTCAATTTGGCAAGCTTCAGTCTCAATTTTAGACCCAACAATAGTCGATGAAGAAATCCAAGAAAATAGGACAGTCAAAGAGCAGAAAAGATATTCAATATTGGAATTGCAAAGAAAAGAGCCACTTTAGACATTGCACCAAACCAAAAAATATATTGACTTAAACAAAAAGTGTGGACCCAATACACAAACTTTTTGAATTTATTCTTAGAGGGATTTAGTATTCGAGTAGAATCTAAGTCTATGGATGGAATGGAGGTCCAGAGATACCTCTATCGTGTCGACAGGATGCTTGTTCGAATTGCTTATTCTGTTGTTTGAAGATTTGAAAGGATCAAGCGGATGATAGGATCCGGAAGGTTACGGATCATATCCGTCCCTTTTTTTTGCGTTTGGTTCGTCTGTAAATTATCATGCTTAATTATGTTAATTTGGTTAACGAAACCAAATATTAGTGAAAGATGCAAATGGAAGAAGAAATCACCACAATGCCATTAGTGTGTGTTTCTTTTTCCGTATCAAAGTATAACATATTAATACATTCCACACACCCGAACCCGTTTGATGTGGGTTGCATAGGTTGGAATACGGTTCACCCCATAGACCACCGCTAATATGGTTTACTCATTGGAGTATACTGCCTTTTAATTCACCGCAGTTGACATAGGAGTTTATAAATGCGTGTGTGTTTCTTTTTCCGTATCAAAGTATAACATACTAATACACTTATTCGTGGAAGAAAAATGGGGAAAAACCCCCGGGTTGAACGGTGTTTGGCACAAACGGTGAGTGTTCCATTTGCGGGGGCGAGCCGATTGACACGAAATTTTGCGTGAGGCATGGGGGCCCTCTTATGAAAAATGAAGTTCTAAAAGGGAGTTGCGGCCACACACCCGAACTCGTTTGATGCGGCTTGCAAAGGTTGGAATACGGTTCACCTCATTGAACACCGTTGTTCTACCTTTCTATTCACCCTCGTTGACATAGGAATTCATAAATGCGTGAGGCATGGGGGCCCTCGTATGAAAAATGAAGTTCTAAGAGGGAGTTGCGGCGACACACCCGAACTCGTTTGATGCGGCCTGCATAGGTTGGAATACGGTTCACCCAAAAGACCACCGTTGTTCTATTATTTTATTCACCTCCGTTGACATAGGAGTTTATAAATGTGTGTGTGTTTCATTTTCCGTATCAAAGTATAACATATAAATACACTTATTCTAAGAGGGAGTTGCGGCCACACACCCGAACTGGTTTGATGCGGCTTGCATAGGTTGGAATATGGTTCACCCAATAGACCACCATTGTTCTACCTTTTTATTTACCGCCGTTGACATAGGAGTTTATAAATGCGTGTGTCTTTCTTTTTCCGTATCAAAGTATAACATATTAATACATTCCACAAACCCGAACCCGTTTGATGCAGGTTGCATAGGTTGGAATACGGTTCACCCCATAGACCACCGCTAATACGGTTTACTCATTGGAGTGTCATGGTCTACGGTTCACCCCATAGACCACCGAACCCGTTTTATTCTCCTTAGATAAAACCTAAGGTGGGATCCTTGCCTAGAGTTTACGATCCCTTTTCTTGGTTCCTTAATGAAACCTCAGGTGGGATCCTTGCCTGCGGTATGGGATCCCACTTTTTGGTTCCTAGATAAAACCTATGGTGGGATCCTTGCCTAGAGTTTACGATCCCACTTCTTGGTTCCTAGATAAAACCTAAGGTGGGATCCTTTCCTGGGGTATGAGATCTTTTCCGTATCAAAGTATAACATATTAATACACTTATTCGTGGAAGAAAAATGGAGAAAAACATCACCTGGTTGAACGGTGTTTGGCATAAACGGTGAGTGTTTGGTTTGTGGGGGCAAGTCGATTGACACGAAATTTTGCGTGAGGCATGGTGGCCCTCGTATGAAAAATGAAGTTCTAAAAGGGAGTTGTGGCCACACACCCGAACTCGTTTGATGCGGCTTGCATAGGTTGGAATACGGTTCAGCCCATAGACCACCGTTGTTCTACCTTGTTATTCACCGCCGTTGACATAGGAGTTTATAAATGCGTGTGTGTTTCTTTTTCCGTATCAAAGTATAACATATTAATACATTCCACACACTCGAACCCCTTTGATGCGGGTTGCATAGGTTGGAATACGGTTCACCCCATACACCACCGCTAATACGGTTTACTCATTGGAGTATACTGCCTTTTTTATTCACCGCAATTGACATAGGAGTTTATAAATGCGTTTGTGTTTCTTTTTCCATATCAAAGTATAACATACTAATAAACTTATTCGTGGAAGAAAAATGGGAAAAAAAAAACCCCGGGTTGAACGGTGTTTGGCACAAACGGTGAGTGTTCGGTTTGTGGGGGCGAGTCGATTGACACGAAATTTTGCGTGATGAATGGGGGCCCTCGTATGAAAAAATGAAGTTCTATAAGGGAGTTACGGCCACACACCGGAACTCGTTTGATGCGGCTTGCAAAGGTTGGAATACGGTTCACCTCATAGAACACCATTGTTCTACCTTTTTATTCACCGTCGTTGACATAGGAGTTTATAAATGCGTGAGGCATGGGGGCTCTCGTATGAAAAATGAAGTTCTAAGAGGGAGTTGTGGCCACACACCCGAACTCGTTTGATGCGGCTTGCATTGGTTGGAATAAGCTTCACCCCATAGACCATCGTTGTTCTACATTTTTATTCACCGCCGTTGACATAGGAGTTTATAAATGTGTGTGTGTTTCTTTTTCCATATCAAAGTATAACATATTAATACATTCCACACACCCGAACCCGTTTGATGCGGGTTGCATAGGTTGGAATAAGGTTCACCCCATAGACCACCGCTAATACGGTTTACTCATTGGAGTATACTCCCTTTTAATTCACCGCAGTTGACATAGGAGTTTATAAATGCGTGTGTGTTTCTTTTTCCGTATCAAAGTATAACATATTAATACACTTATTCGTGGAAGAAAAATGGGGGAAAAAACCCGGGTTGAACGGTGTTTGGCACAAACGGTGAGTGTTCGGTTTGTGGGGGCGAGTCGATTGACAAGAAATTTTGCGTGAGGCATGGGGGCCCTCTTATGAAAAATGAAGTTCTAAAAGGGAGTTGCGGCCACACACCCGAACTCGTTTGATGCGGCTTGCAAAGGTTTGGAATACGGTTCACCGCATAGAACACCGTTGTTCTACCTTTTTATTCACCGTCGTTGACATAGGAGTTTATAAATGCGTGAGGCATGGGGGCCCTCATATGAAAAATGAAGTTCTAAGAGGGAGTTGCGGTTCACCCCATTGACCAGGGTTGACATAGGAGTTTATAAATGCGTGTGTGTTTCTTTTTCCGTATCAAAGTATAACATATTAATACATTCCACACACCCGAACCCGTTTGATGCGGGTTGCAAAGGTTGGAATACGGTTCACCCCATAGACCACCGCTAATACGGTTTACTCTTTGGAGTATACTCCCTTTTTATTCACCGTAGTTGACATAGGAGTTTATAAATGCGTGTGTGTTTCTTTTTCCGTATCAAAGTATAACATACTAATACACTTATTCGTGGAAGAAAAATGGGGAAAAAAAAACCCCGGGTTGAACGGTGTTTGGCATAAACGGTGAGTGTTCGGTTTGTGGGGGCGAGTCGATTGACACGAAATTTTGCGTAAGGCATGTGGCCCTCGTATGAAAAATGAAGTTCTAAAAGGGAGTTGCGGCCACACACCCGAACTCGTTTGATGCGGCTTGCCTAGGTTGGAATACGGTTCACCCCATAGACCACCGTTGTTCTACCTTGTTATTCACCACCGTTGACATAGGAGTTTATAAATGCGTGTGTGTTTCTTTTTCCGTATCAAAGTATAACATATTAATACATTCCACACACCCGAACCCGTTTGATGCGGGTTGCATTGGTTGGAATACGGTTCACCCCATAGACCACCGCTAATACGGTTTACTCATTGGAGTATACTGCCTTTTTATTCACCGCAGTTGACATAGGAGTTTATAAATGCGTGTGTGTTTCTTTTTCCGTATCAAAGTATAACATACTAATACACTTATTCGTGTAATAAGTTTTCCAAATAAACAATTGGGACTGTAATTATTGAAGTTAAAGGTTGTCCATTGCAATCCGATAAAAACATAAAGGACGAAAAATGTAATTTACCTAAAATTAAGAGTAATTTCGGTTTTCGTCCCTAAGGTTTGTCAATTTTAACTAGTTTAGTCCAAAAATCTAATTTACAACAAATCCAGCCCTGAATTTTGCATTTCTTAACGCTTTTCATCCCTATGGGTGCTTTTTCATTTAATTCTTAGGGATGAAAAGCGTTAAGAAATGCAAACCTTAGGGTTGAAAAGTGTTAAGAAATGCAAACCTTAGGGATGGTTTTGTTATAAATTAGATTTTTGGACTAAACTAGTTAAAATGGACAAACCTCAGGGACGAAAACAGAAATTTACTCTAAAATTAAATAACATAAATAAATGGCGGCGAAGTTCAGGTCCTCTCTCTCTCTCTCTCTCTCTCTCTCTCTCGTTCAGATCTAGGAACGAAGTTCAAATCTAGCGAACGGATTATGGTGACGATCATGTGGAACCTAAGCATCCCTTATAAACCCTATATCGATATAGCCTGGATTTTTTTAGGTTGGGAGATCAATATATGCTTTGAAACTTTTGAACATATGCAATCTGTAGGCGTGACTCCAAATTTCATTACTTATTTTGTGTTATTGGATAGACTGTGCAAGAATTGTAGGGTGAATGAGGCATTATATTTGTTTCATATTATAATAAACAATGGTATTCATCTTAATGTTGCATTGTACACTCTTCTTATTGATGGTTGCTGCAAAAACGGGAAGCTTGGTGTTGTTGCTCTGTTTTTTTTAGTATACCATGTTCTAGTGACGGAGCTAGCCCATTAATATAGGGGTATCTTGGAATTTTTGTTATACCGTGAAATCATACAATAATAAAATAAAAAGATGATAATAAAGTCTTAAACCTACCAATTAACAAATGGGTTATTGGATTTTAATAATCATAAGTTTCACCAGTTGGTCGATAATAATCTCAACTTTAAAAATTCCCTCCAATAATCACTTGTAAAAGTTTGGCCGCCATCGATCCTTTTCAAACATATAAGAATTTGGTCTCCTCAATAAACTCAATTACACCTAGAGACTCATTAATTGATTTAAGTGCACCTATGTTAGAAAAGGATCAATGGCGGCCAAACTTTTACAAGTTGGGATTATTGGAGGGAATTTTAAAGTTGGGATTATTATCGGCCAACTGGTGAAACTTAGGATTGTTAAAATCCAATAACCCTTAACAAATATACAAACTACTAAACCAGAATTCCAGATAAAACAATAATAAAAAAGATGATAATAAAGTCTTAAACCTAACAATTAATAAATATACAATCTACTAAATTAGAATTCTAGATATACTATAACATCATCATACAAGAAATCAAACTATCAAAGATTCAAAGGACAAGAAAACTCACAAGAAATCAAACATGTATGTCGATCAAAAGCAACGCAGCAACCGGTTAAATCAATTTTCAGGCACTGAGGCGTGAGCAGGGCTGAATCACTAATCGTCGGCTTCTGTCCTGTACTCCTGTTCGTGCGATGTTGAATGTTCGACACTTCGACGTTTGTGTAACACCCCGAAAATTTACGTCCTATAATGTGTTGACACGTGTCATAGGTTTGAACGTGTGAAATAATGTTCTTAAAGACTAAAGTTGGCAAACAGTGAAACTGTGTAAATATAAGGGTTCAAAGTGTCAACAATGAATAAATATACTTTGCAATAACCCTACATGATGTTTATAACCTTAAACGAATAGATCATGGATTATACGAAGCGAATTGTGAAAGAAAGTGAGAGATTACAAACTACAGGGGTTAAATGTGCCAACAAGTTTAAGTTATACCTCTGAGTGACCTTTTGACAAACCCGAAGCTTTGTAACGATTAATTATGCTCACTAGAATGTACCACAAAAATTTCATGAAGTTTCGTTATCGTATGAGCAAGTTGTGATAAAATTCGTGTGTGAGGGTTAGAATCGTCAACATTGAAATTTAGGGCTTTTCGGGTGATCACAAAGTTACCCGAGGACTTGACAAAGTGGGTATAAGTATTAAAGCCCCTATATATAAATATCAAAGCCTTATATTGCAAGAAACATCATGAAAACGACCTTTCGGGGGACTAGGGGCCAAAGTGCAATTAAAGAAACATGTGTGACCTGATCCGAAGGGCCACGCGGCCCGCCTCCCATATGTGAACATCTAATGCGGGCCGCTTCCGACCTGCAAATGCAGAAAAAACAGGCAGCTGCCTGTTGATGCATGTAACCGACTCCAATCTCATTTTTTCGAAACCTTGGGCTGCCTAAGATGGTTTCTAGCCTATAGGGCACTTGTGGATGATAATGCAACACCCCTAGACTTATGTGTTGATCATCTAAGAGTGTTTGAAGCCTTATATCAAGACCCACATGTTACCACATTGTTCATTCATCACCTCTGAGAATTTCTGGAGCATTCAAGCAGGCCACAAGCATCCTAATTCGTCCATTAGTTGTGTGTAAGTATGTTTAACCCTTCCTAATTCATTTATACTTAGTTAATAGCCTAAAAATCAAACCGTCGTAACTACAGTTTGATTTATCGATAAATCACAATCGGTCCAGAGTTTAGTCGAATCGAAAGTTGTTATAAGTTGGTATTTATATGGGTAATAAACCCCTAAAAGGTCACCCACTGATTTCAATCTTAACTATGTCGTTTGATCGAGTCAAACTTCTTCCGAAAAGTCAACAGAAATGTTAATCGCATATTTAATGATACGGAAGGCGTGTAATCTGTTTTATCAGTCATACAACTTGAAAATAAGTATAATAACTTGTCTAAGTTTGTTTGATTCGACAACTTTATGTTTTGAACCGATTCGGAACCGAGAGACGCAAAAGTTTGACTTTTGCTTTGACCTCAGTTCTGACCCGATTTATATAGGTTTAGACATGCCTTAAAGTTCCATTAGGACCTAGTAGCATGTGTGTATAAGCGTCTGCGTTTATACCACTCGAATCCCTAATCGTCCGATGTTTCCGTTAAACGCCTAAATATTGACCGTAATGCCCTTATGATCATAAAACGAGATTTTTGGAAATGTGAAAGTGCCATAATCTTAGTTACTGATTTTTAGACTTGTACCTAAAATTTCACATCAGTTGGAGGTCTAGATAAGGAGTTATGCTTAATGACGTAATTTGAATGCTTTTAAGTAATTAAACGGCGTCATTAGCGTAAAGTGTAGCAACTCTCACTAAAAAGTCCTATTTAGTATTATAATTAGTCCAATTGGAAACCCTAATTAAGAAACCCAAGTGATTCTGCACAAACCCTAAGATTTCCAGAACAATCAGAATCAGGATTAGGGCCCCTAAAACTCAAGGGGGGAAAAACCTAGTTAACGATTATCCCAATTTACGTGCTGTCCAAGTTGAATTTTGATAAAGTGTCGACTCATCTGAGCTAGTCCCACACGTGGCAACAATTTAAGCATGAAGTGTACCTTACGGACCGTAAGGTCACCAAGCTTACGGTGCGTATGCTGCCTTACGGACCTCAACATTGATAAGCTTACGGTCCGTAAGCATGTCAACTTTCGTGTATAAATAGCAGGCCTTGGCACTTGAATCTGGGCACAAAATCGACGAAGAAACTCAAAATATACGCTGAGATTTCGTCCGATTTCTCTCCAAACACACACAAAACACTAATTAAGAGTAGCAGGGTACTGCAGAACAGGGTATTAACTCAATCACTCTTACGATTCAATGTCCGATCGATTGAAACTATCCGATAGATGTTTAAGTGCTGCTCAAATTGGGTTTATACTTTGTCATTCGTCGTGATTTCGACTTGAATGTTTGAGTACTGTTCGAAATCGGACTATACTCTGTCATTCGTTGTGAATCCGCTGGATGTTTAAGTATCGCACTTTGTCATTTGTTGTGAGGGTTTGATCTCGTGAGTTATCGTAAAAGCTGTATTAAATTACTTACCTAGTTTCGTGTGCAAATTAGGTTATTAGGTTTATCAGTAGGCTAAACTCTACCTCATACCAAAGTAGATGCTAATCCTCAGAAGAGTTAGAATCAGGAAGCTTGCTAAATCAAGGTGAGTTCACAACCTAAAGCATGTATTCCCGGTGGTTTGGGAAACGGAACTAAAAACAACACTATCCCCTTATGAGGGATACAACTTACTTTTCTTCCCTTGTTATTGGGAACCTTTTAGTTAATTACTGTTTATACGGATTGCAACAAACGGCACTAAACGAAACTCTATCACTTAAAGTCCCTACTACATAATACCGATTAGTCGCCGGGGCCAGGCGAACGGGTTATTAGTTGATAGCGCTATTTAGGTCTTACCAACCTCACACCGTGCCAAGGTATGGGATCGGTCGTGAACTAATGTACTCAGGCATCCGTCAATGATGATAGAACATTGACATCGGGGCACTCTGCGGATACGCAACGGTCACCTAGTGTTCGGTATTGGAAAAACAGTTTAGTTGCTAAGTTTTGGGATAGCTCCCCATGGCATGTATAAACGGATAAATTAACTGGTGAAATAAGTTTTTGGAAATTAAAACTGGACAACTAGTGAACTCACTCAGCATTATTGTTGACCCCTTACTGCATGCTTTGCAGGTCGTTAGATCCCTAGCTTAAGGAGCTTGCACGAGGAGGCATGGTCGTTGTGGGAAAATATGAAACTTATGTTTTGCTTCCGCTGTAAACTCAAACTATGTTTTGACACCAATTGTATTGTGTTGGATTTTATAAAAATTACTTACATGCTTTGTTCAATATGATTGGTGGCTATGATCCTGGGCATGTCACGCCTCCAAGGCGGGGTGGGGGTTTTTGGAGGGTGTGACAGAGTGGTATCAGAGCCATTGGTTATAGTGAACTTGGTTTTAAAAAGGAAAAAGTTTTTGATGAAAACCAGACTATAACCGGTAAAGTGTTCAATGATCCACAACGATGCTTCATTCCAAGTGCAAGACTCAATACTTTACGGTGTTCTATAATATTTATTTTAAAGTACTATGGTTAAGGTTAAGTCATCCCTAAGTATTTCATGTATATAACCTTAAGAAATGTATATCTGACAAATTTCTGGTAATATTTCTTTAAGACATAGAGATAAATGAAAAGTTTAAAGAAAAGATTAAGGTTAAGTTTCTTGAACATAAAAGATTAGTACTAGTATCCTTACTTATTTAAGTAAATCTCGAGGACGAGATTTCTATAAGGAGGGGAGAATGTAGCAACTCTCACTAAAAAGTCCTATTTAGTATTATAATTAGTCCAATTGGAAACCCTAATTAAGAAACCCAAGTGATTCTGCACAAACCCTAAGATTTCCAGAACAATCAGAATCAGGATTAGGGCCCCTAAAACTCAAGGGGGGAAAAACCTAGTTAACGATTATCCCAATTTACGTGCTGTCCAAGTTGAATTTTGATAAAGTGTCGACTCATCTGAGCTAGTCCCACACGTGGCAACAATTTAAGCATGAAGTGTACCTTACGGACCGTAAGGTCACCAAGCTTACGGTCCATATGCTGCCTTACGGACCTCAACATTGATAAGCTTACGGTCCGTAAGCATGTCAACTTTCGTGTATAAATAGCAGGCCTTGGCACTTGAATCTGGGCACAAAATCGACGAAGAAACTCAAAATATACGCTGAGATTTCGTCCGATTTCTCTCCAAACACACACAAAACACTAATTAAGAGTAGCAGGGTACTGCAGAACAGGGTATTAACTCAATCACTCTTACGATTCAATGTCCGATCGATTGAAACTATCCGATAGATGTTTAAGTGCTGCTCAAATTGGGTTTATACTTTGTCATTCGTCGTGATTTCGACTTGAATGTTTGAGTACTGTTCGAAATCGGACTATACTCTGTCATTCGTTGTGAATCCGCTGGATGTTTAAGTATCGCACTTTGTCATTTGTTGTGAGGGTTTGATCTCGTGAGTTATCGTAAAAGCTGTATTAAATTACTTACCTAGTTTCGTGTGCAAATTAGGTTATTAGGTTTATCAGTAGGCTAAACTCTACCTCATACCAAAGTAGATGCTAATCCTCAGAAGAGTTAGAATCAGGAAGCTTGCTAAATCAAGGTGAGTTCACAACCTAAAGCATGTATTCCCGGTGGTTTGGGAAACGGAACTAAAAACAACACTATCCCCTTATGAGGGATACAACTTACTTTTCTTCCCTTGTTATTGGGAACCTTTTAGTTAATTACTGTTTATACGGATTGCAACAAACGGCACTAAACGAAACTCTATCACTTAAAGTCCCTACTACATAATACCGATTAGTCGCCGGGGCCAGGCGAACGGGTTATTAGTTGATAGCGCTATTTAGGTCTTACCAACCTCACACCGTGCCAAGGTATGGGATCGGTCGTGAACTAATGTACTCAGGCATCCGTCAATGATGATAGAACATTGACATCGGGGCACTCGGCGGATACGCAACGGTCACCTAGTGTTCGGTATTGGAAAAACAGTTTAGTTGCTAAGTTTTGGGATAGCTCCCCATGGCATGTATAAACGGATAAATTAACTGGTGAAATAAGTTTTTGGAAATTAAAATTGGACAACTAGTGAACTCACTCAGCATTATTGTTGACCCCTTACTGCATGCTTTGCAGGTCGTTAGATCCCTAGCTTAAGGAGCTTGCACGAGGAGGCATGGTCGTTGTGGGAAAATATGAAACTTATGTTTTGCTTCCGCTGTAAACTCAAACTATGTTTTGACACCAATTGTATTGTGTTGGATTTTATAAAAATTACTTACATGCTTTGTTCAATATGATTGGTGGCTATGATCCTGGGCATGTCACGCCTCCAAGGCGGGGTGGGGGTTTTTGGAGGGTGTGACATAAAGCCTATCTAAACCCAATTTTGGACACCAAACCTTTTACCCACTGATGTGATATAATATTTTGGGATTTTTGAAGATTTTTAATTATTTTTAAACTGATCATAAGCTAGGTTTATCGCCTCGATTCGGTTAATACCAAAAAATACCCTTTTCGGCCATAAAATGAGTTTTACAAATCCTTTTAACGCCAATCCAATTGCTACTGATTTTAAATAATAAGTGGAGTATTTTGAGCCTGTTTATTTGATCAGAAAACTCAGAATCGTATTTTAACCCGTACATCGCTTAAAACGACTTTATACGCGTATTTAACGCATAGTTTGGGTTTAAAACTATTTTAGTATATAAGACTTATTACCAAAGGTTATAACCTGTTAAAATAAGCTATTTTACTGATCAACTCAGACCCGGATCACAGGTGTTAAATTAAACCCTTTTATAATCTTTAAAATGACCAAAATACCCCTGCGGGGCTTATTAAGAGATTAAACTCGTTTGGGGCATCATGGGTGATATCCTACTGATATCACAACTTATTTAAGGTGTGTTAACTTAGGAAACCTGTTTAGGACTCTTACGGATACCCGTTACGCTTCACGCGTGTTCGGTTCGGTTTATGTAACTAGTTTACATAAATTAGCCGAAACGGGTCAAACCTTATTGGTTTTATCTCAAAATCCAGAATGTGTATCATATACCCATATTAAACAAGTCTTCAAACTTGTCGGGTCTAAATCACATTCTATCCGGTCTTCGCTTAATCGTGCGTACGAACCGTATCTTTAAAACTAACCGGTTTAAGCGTAAGCTTAACTAAAGACCCGTTAGGATTCTAATAGGTTATTATAAACCTTCGTTCCAGATTAGGGGAACCAGTAAAAGATACTTGCACTCTCTGATTTTGAACTATACTTGCTCAGGTAAATACTTTTAACTTATTTTCCCTATACGGGCTTGGGGTACGGTATATAAAATACCGCTTGGTCCGGCATTGAATCTTTAATCGAATAGAGGTTAAATCATTGATATGCTACGTTTTGAAATGTTTTGTTTGCTTAAAGCCTTTGGGGGGTTAATGACCATGTCCCGGATATCCCTGGCATCATTTTACGAAATGGCCACGACCTTAGCACTCAGGTGTAGGCGTACACCTGTCAGTGTCTCATTATATAAAGTGGTGTGTCCATTGATCTTTAACCCGGTCTACGGATCGGGCTACTGAACGCATAAGAAACATGTAATTCGTTTACAAGTTTATATATTTAAATAATTATCCCAAGTTATAAAATATTATTTGTGCCTTGTGCCTTAAATGCATTTTCTTAAACTCTTTTCAAAATGAGTCGGTTGATTGTATTTACCAGTGTAAACTGACGTATTTTCTTAAAAAGGTTAAGTGCAGGTACTACGCGAAATAGGCTGGCTTGTCTCCTAGCATCCACATTAAGTCTCGCCAGCTTGGATGTCATAAACTGTTGAACATTTGTTTCCTTTTATTTTGATCTACCTGTGGATTTATATTCGACTATTTGTGATACTTAATATTACAATATCGTTTGGTTGAATTAAATCTATACGTTGCTTCCGCTGTGCATTTAAATATTGTGTTGTTTGACTATTATGTTGCCAACCACGTCACGATACTCCCCTACCGGGCCCACCGGTAACACGTGGAAATTCGGGGTGTGACAGGTTGGTATCAGAGCCAACTCTGAGTGAATTAAACACTAGCCTTTTTGTGTTTAATCTCAGTTACACAATTGCACATTCCTAAATCTTCGAGTCTAGACAAAGAACTTTGGAATAATCCAAAATGTTTTATTTTACTTTTAATTTTGTCCTTTATTTTTCCTTGTTATTACCTTTGTGTATATGGACAGGTTTAAAGATGCCGCCAAGATTCAGACGGGGAAGTCGAGGAAAGGAGCCAATGAGAGCCCCTAACGACCACGAGGCCGGGCCTTCGGGCCGGCGAACTCCTTCATCTACAAGGAGTGTAGATCCACAAGAACCTTGGAGGGTTTACGAGGAGCCTTCCAGACGATCTACTACACATAGCTCCACGCCTCCATATTATCACTCATATGGGCCTCAGTCCGAGAATGAGCCCAACAATCCGCCACCTTCGCACATACCTCTACAACGATCAGCATCGCACCGTTCCTTCGACGACCCTACTCCTATCTTTCAGGGTCAGTTTAACCCAGCAGAGTACCTACCAGAGCACGTGGGCTTTAACCCACTTGGACCGGAGGATCACTTTTCTGGTGATCAAGATATGGACGAGGACACAGATCCCGTCGAGGCTTCAACCGGATCCTTGAACCATCCTTTCGTGATCTCAGACGGATCGTCATTTCACGGAACACCATATCAGGGTCCGGATAGTCACATGGCACGGTTCGAACGGTGTGAGTGGTACAATACACCATCTTACCACCCATCACCTCACTAGCAGCCACCACAGCAGCAACAGCAAGATCCCTCTGGGGATCCACGTTATGAGGCAGTCACGCCACCGCCTCCACCGCCGCCAGTGCATCTAGAGCCTCCAGAGCCACCAAGACGTAGGAGGACTGGCGCACGGATCTCAGCACGAGAGGTTGATTTTCGTCTCAACACCCCTCAACACTCTAGCGGCAGCCATTACCCGCCTACTTATGAAGTCCCATAGATGGGTTTACCTTCTGTTCCAGTTTCGAAGGTGAATTCAGCACCTATTGTACTGCCATCACCGGGTTTTGGCCACCCAATCCCTGCTTATACGGCTCCGGCAGCTTACAACCCATACGGACCGCCAACGTACCATGGTTATAACTATGCCGATGATCCTTACAACGTGGCATCAAGCTACCTAGCCCATAATAATCCCGAGGGACCATATGGACCCCCTTGGGGAATGGGATACCCAGCTCGGGGGTATCAAGCACCTGTTCAGCCGCCACCACAGTACCAGCCACCACGGGCTCCCCCTTCTGAGCAGGAGGATCTCCGTCAAAGACTGGCCAAAGTGGAGCGAGACTTCCAGAAAGAACGTAGGAAGAATGAGGGATTCATGAGTGGGTTGGCAAATTTGCTGAAGGGAAAGAAGAAACGGGATCGTTAAATCCCAATATGTATTATTGTATTTCCTTGTTTAAATCAAGTCCCTACGTGGACATTTATTTATGTGTGTATGTAGTCCCTGCGTGGACATCTACCCTTGTACTTAGTCCCTACGTGGACTTGTCTCTATTAGTCCCTGCGTGGACATTTACTTCTGTACACAGTCCCTGTGAGGACATGTATTATATGTATAGCTCCTGCGTGGGCATGTGTTTATGTGAAAAGTCCCGTTTAGGGCAAAAATGTACTACTTTTAGTTTTAATGGAATGTAAGTTTATAAATTTCATCTTTGCTATGTTATGCATAATTAAATTATATATGAAATAAATAAATCAGAATCATTCCTTTTTAAAAATCTATCTGCCTATGTCATTTTTAATCAAGGATCTTAAAAGTATAACCTAGCCTGCATGTCATTTTAAGACCTGGCCCAGATGGTAAAACTCGTTAAAAAGATTCAAATCCTTGTTAACATCTGAAAACATGTTAACACTCCTGGCAGACTTGATTCGTTAGAAACACACGTGTTATTATTATATATGGATCTTTTCAAAGATTCTAAACCCACATAAATGATCTCTGAATCATGGGTTAAATCATTAATAAAGATGATCAGTTCTTTTACCATCCATGGTAATGGAATGCCTACGGGCTCTTCTCATTTTCATATGAGACAAAAGACAGTAATAGTCTGTGACCCTGTCTGATAAAGGTAATGAACTTTGTTCAAACCATCATGCTTTGATTCTTTGAAATCATAAGCTTATAATCCAAATTGTCCCTGTGACTAGGCCTTATGTGCTAATAAAACTGTTTGTTTTAATAATTAGGATAAATTATATTAGAAATCCTAAATAAATGTGAGAAATAAATTAACCATATATGGTCTATGTTTACCACGGTTAATAAAATTGCCATAAAAGACAATTCTATAATAAACTCACCAATAAATTATTGTCGATATGTTACAGTTCAAGATACATGGCAGACTCAAACGAGGTCAACAGTCACCCAGGGATAGTGAATGATAATGCCCATGTAAACGTAGCAGGTGCCGAGTTACAAGCTATGATAGATAATGCCGTTAATCGAGCTATGAATAGACAGCCCCATGGATCAAGTGGTACCCATACGAGGACCCGATCTGCACCACACTCTAGAACACCCTCCAGGACCCACACTGCCCACAACAGTAATTCTCACCACTCCTCGAATCAAAGGAGTAACCCATCCCAAAGGGTCATACTGAACCAAGAACCTCGTAATAGGGGTTGCTCCTACAAGTACTTCGTATCGTACAAACCCAGGGATTTCACTGGGGAAAAAGGAGCGGTAGATTGCATGACTTGGATGGACGAGATGGATACGGTTGTGGATATTAGTGGTTGTGATGATAGGGACATTGTGAAATTCGTGTCTCAGTCTTTTAAGGGAGAAGCATTGGCTTGGTGGAGATCTTTGATCCAAGCTACAGGGAAAGTCCCGTTATACAACATGACCTGGGAACAGTTCATGGCTCTAATCAAGGAAAATTTCTGCCCTCAACATGAGGTTGAGAGAATTGAATCTGACTTCTTGGCGTTGGTCATGAGAAACCTTGACTGTCAGGCCTACCTTACCAGTTTCAACACTTTGTCAAGGTTGGTTCCATATTTGGTAACTCCGGAGCCCAAACGTATAGCTCGATTCATTGGGGGTTTGGAACCGGAGATCAAAGCGAATGTGAAGGCCTCCAGACCGACTACTTTTCGGTTAGTAACGGACATTTCATTGTCCCTTACCTTGGATGCTGTCAGGCAGAGGTCACTGAGGAAAACTGATACCGAGAAAAGGAAGCGTGAGGATGACAACTCACGACGTTCAGATAAGAAGCAGAAGGGAAACAATGACTCTAAGAAAGGGTCAGGATTTAGAAAGGATGGTCAGCAGTCGGGTGAAAAACCCAGATGTAAAATTTGCAAGAAGCACCACTTTGGAAGGTGCAGACTTGACTCAAAATCCCAATATCAGCCGAGGCCTTGTGGGATTTGCAAGTCTACGGAACATAAGACCCTGGAGTGCAAGAAGATAAAGGACGCAACGTGTTATAGTTGCAATGAAAAGGGGCATATCAAATCCAATTGCCCAAAATACGCCAAGAAGCCCGAAGAGGCTAGGAAGACAAATGCTAGGGTCTTCAGAATGGATGCTAAGGAAGCCGTCAAGGACGACAACGTGATAACAGGTACCTTTCTCGTAAATGATGTTTATGCGAGAGTGTTATTTGATTCAGGCGCTGATAAGTCGTTTGTAGATAATAAGTTTTGTGAATTGTTGAAACTACCTGTTAGAACTTTAAGTGTGAAGTATGAGGTGGAACTAGCAGATGGCACTTTAGAAACCGCTTCAACCTTATTAGATGGATGTTTCATATCCATTAAGAATCACTCTTTTCCTTTGTCCCTACTTCCTTTAAAACTAGCCGGTTTCGACATAGTTTTGGGTATGGACTGGTTATCTCATAACCAGGCCCAGATTATTTGCAATAAGAAGCAAGTGATGATCAAGACTTCGTCTGGTGAATCACTTACTATCCAGGGAGATACCCAGTATGGGCTGCCCGAGAAAATGTCTATACTCAAAGACTCTAAGTGTTTGAAAAAGGGTTGTGTCATTTACATGGCACAGGTGATTATTGATGAGCCGAAACCCAAGATTGGAGATATCCCAGTCATTTCTGAATACCCCGAAGTATTTCCTGAAGAACTACCTGGTTTGCCACCAGATAGACAAGTAGAATTCAGAATTGACATTATTCCTGGGTCAGCACCAGTTGCAAGGGCGCCTTATAGGTTGGCACCAACAGAGATGAAGGAATTGAGAACGCAGCTAGATGATTTGCTAGCCAAAGGTTTCATCAAACCTAGTTCGTCTCCTTGGGGAGCACCAGTTTTATTCGTCAAGAAGAAGGATGGATCGATGCGTCTGTGCATCGACTACCGCGAGCTTAATAAGGTTACCATCAAGAATAGGTATCCTTTGCCTAGAATCGACGATCTGTTCGATCAACTGCAAGGGGCAAGTTTCTTCTCTAAGATTGACTTAAGGTCAGGCTATCACCAACTGAAGGTTAGAGATGAAGACGTATACAAGACTGCATTTAGGACTCGTTATGGTCATTACGAGTTCCTAGTGATGCCTTTTAGGCTCACAAATGCACCAGCCGCATTCATGGATCTCATGAATCGCGTCTGTAAGCCTTACATGGATAAATTTGTCATCGTTTTCATCGATGATATCCTCATCTACTCAAAGAACCAAGCTGACCACGAGAAGCATCTTCACTGCATTTTAGAACTACTTCATAAAGAAAAACTCTACGCCAAGTTCTCGAAATGTGAATTCTGGCTTCGAGCAGTCCAATTTCTTGGACATGTTGTTAGTGAGCGGGGCATCCAAGTAGATCCCGCTAAAGTTGAAGCTGTCATGAATTGGCACGAGCCAAAGACGCCTACAGAAATCCGTAGCTTCCTGGGTTTGGCAGGATATTATAGGCGATTCATAGAAAACTTCTCAAGGATTGCTGCACCCCTGACTTCGCTGACACGTAAGAAGATTAAGTTTGACTGGGGTCCTAAGCAGCAGGAATCCTTCGACATTCTGAAACAGAAGTTGAGCAATGCTCCAGTGCTGACATTGCCTGATGGATTAGAGGAGTTTGTAGTTTATTGTGATGCATCACACACAGGGATGGGATGTGTGCTTATGCAAAAAGGCAAAGTCATTGCCTATGCTTCACGCCAGTTAAAGGTGCACGAAAAGAATTACACCACCCACGACCTAGAGTTGGGTGCCGTTGTATTCGCACTAAAACTGTGGAGGCACTACTTATATGGAATAAAATGTGTGATCTATTCTGATCACAAAAGCCTTCAACATCTGTTCAACCAGAAGGACTTGAACATGAGGCAACGCCGTTGGATGGAAACTCTGAATGATTACGATTGTGAAATAAGATACCATCCCGGCAAGGCGAATGTAGTCGCCGATGCCTTGAGTCGAAAGGAGAAGGTGAAACCCATCCGAATCAATGCCAAGCGCATGGAAATAAAGAACAATTTAATAGAAAGGTTGTTAGCTGCACAGAAGGAAGCTGTGTTGGGAGCTAACTATCCCAACGAAAAGCTAGGAGTAACTGAGGAGCAGTTATCTCTTAGCAAGGATGGAATCCTTAGATTGAATGGACGGATATGGGTTCCAATTTATGGAGGACTCCGAGATGTTATCCTCCAGGAAGCCCACAGCTCTAAATATTCTGTTCATCCTGGAGCTGATAAAATGTACCAGGATCTAAGGGCAAACTACTGGTGGATAGGCTTGAAGAAGTCTGTAGCTACCTATGTAGCTAAATGCTTGACGTGTGCACAAGTCAAGGCAGAACATCAAAAACCGTCAGGTTTGCTACAACATTCCTACTTGGAAGTGGGAAATGGTAACTATGGATTTTATCACCAAGTTACCCAAGACAAGGAAAGGAAATGACACCATTTGGGTGATAGTTGACCGACTGACTAAGTCAGCACATTTCCTACCTATCAAGGAGACTTACAGCTCCGATATGCTAGCCCAACTGTACGTGGATAAGATTGTAGCTTTACATGGCATACCTGTGTCTATTATCTCTGACCGAGATACTAGATACACATCACATTTTTGGAAAAGCTTCCAACAATCTTTGGGCACACGTTTGAACTTTAGTACGGCTTACCATCCACAGACTGACGGTCAGAGTGAGCGTACTATTCAAACGTTGGAAGACATGCTACGTGCATGTGAGATCGATTTGGGAGGTAGCTGGGATAAGAACCTACCATTGATCGAATTCTCCTACAACAATAGCTACCATACCAGCATAAAGGCGGCGCCTTTTGAGGCATTATACGGTAGAAAGTGTAGATCGCCTGTTTGTTGGGCGGAAGTTGGAGAAGTCCAGTTATCAGGACCAGAGATAGTGTTCGAAACGACGGACAAGATTGTCCAGATTCGTAACAATCTCCAAGCTGCCCGGAATAGGCAGAAGATTTACGCTGATCCAAATCGTAAGGATTTTCACTTCGAAGTAGGTGAAAAAGTCCTACTTAAAGTGTCACCCTGGAAGGGAGTGATGCGATTTGGTAAGAAAGGTAAGCTAAGCCCGAGATACATAGGACCTTTCGAGGTTATCGAACGTGTCGGGTCAGTTGCCTACAAGTTAAACTTACCTGAAGAGCTCAGTAGTATACACAATGTGTTCCACATCTGCAATCTGAAGAAGTGTTTCGCTGACGAATCAGTGGTTATACCTTATACAGATGTGCATATCGATGAGAGCTTGAAATTTGTGGAAAAACCTTTATCGATCGAAGATCGATAGGTAAGGAAGCTTCGAAGGAAGCATATACCTTTTGTAAAGGTCAAATGGGATGCCCGAAGAGGTCCCGAATTCACGTGGGAAGTTGAATCCACGATGAAAGAAAAGTACCCTTACTTGTTTCAGTAAATCTCGGGTCGAGATTTCTTTTAAGGGGGTGAGGATGTAACACCCCGAAAATTTACGTCCTATAATGTGTTGACACGTGTCATAGGTTTGAACGTGTGAAATAATGTTCTTGAAGGACTAAAGTTGGCAAACAGTGAAACTGTGTAAATATAAGGGTTCAAAGTGTCAACAATGAATAAATATACTTTGCAATAACCCTACATGATGTTTATAACCTTAAACGAATAGATCATGGATTATACGAAGCGAATTGTGAAAGAAAGTGAGAGATTACAAACTACAGGGGTTAAATGTGCCAACAAGTTTAAGTTATACCTCTGAGTGACCTTTTGACAAACCCGAAGCTTTGTAACGATTAATTATGCTCACTAGAATGTACCACAAAAATTTTATGAAGTTTCGTTATCGTATGAGCAAATTGTGATAAAATTCGTGTGTGAGGGTTAGAATCGTCAACATTGAAATTTAGGGCTTTTCGGGTGATCACAAAGTTACCCAAGGACTTGACAAAGTGGGTATAAGTATTAAAGCCCCTATATATAAATATCAAAGCCTTATATTGCAAGAAACATCATGAAAACGACCTTTCGGGGGACTAGGGGCCAAAGTGCAATTAAAGAAACATGTGTGACCTGATCCGAAGGGCCACGCGGCCCGCCTCCCATATGTGAACATCTAATGCGGGCCGCTTCCGACCTGCAGATGCAGAAAAAACAGGCAGCTGCCTGTTGATGCATGTAACCGACTCCAATCTCATTTTTTCGAAACCTTGGGCTGCCTAAGATGGTTTCTAGCCTATAGGGCACTTGTGGATGATAATGCAACACCCCTAGACTTATGTGTTGATCATCTAAGAGTGTTTGAAGCCTTATATCAAGACCCACATGTTACCACATTGTTCATTCATCACCTCTGAGAATTTCTGGAGCATTCAAGCAGGCCACAAGCATCCTAATTCGTCCATTAGTTGTGTGTAAGTATGTTTAACCCTTCCTAATTCATTTATACTTAGTTAATAGCCTAAAAATCAAACCGTCGTAACTACGGTTTGATTTATCGATAAATCACAATCGGTCCAGAGTTTAGTCGAATCGAAAGTTGTTATAAGTTGGTATTTATATGGGTAATAAACCCCTAAAAGGTCACCCACTGATTTCAATCTTAACTATGTCGTTTGATCGAGTCAAACTTCTTCCGAAAAGTCAACAGAAATGTTAATCGCATATTTAATGATACGGAAGGCGTGTAATCTGTTTTATCAGTCATACAACTTGAAAATAAGTATAATAACTTGTCTAAGTTTGTTTGATTCGACAACTTTATGTTTTGAACCGATTTGGAACCGAGAGACGCAAAAGTTTGACTTTTGCTTTGACCTCAGTTCTGACCCGATTTATATAGGTTTAGACATGCCTTAAAGTTCCATTAGGACCTAGTAGCATGTGTGTATAAGCCTCTGCGTTTATACCACTCGAATCCCTAATCGTCCGATGTTTCCGTTAAACGCCTAAATATTAACCGTAATGCCCTTATGATCATAAAACGATATTTTTGGAAATGTGAAAGTGCCATAATCTTAGTTACTGATTTTTAGACTTGTACCTAAAATTTCACATCAGTTGGAGGTCTAGATAAGGAGTTATGCTTAATGACGTAATTTGAATGCTTTTAAGTAATTAAACGGCGTCATTAGCGTAAAGCCTATCTAAACCCAATTTTGGACACCAAACCTTTTACCCACTGATGTGATATAATATTTTGGGATTTTTGAAGATTTTTAATTATTTTTAAACTGATCATAAGCTAGGTTTATCGCCTCGATTCGGTTAATACCAAAAAATACCCTTTTCGGCCATAAAATGAGTTTTACAAATCCTTTTAACGCCAATCCAATTGCTACTGATTTTAAATAATAAGTGGAGTATTTTGAGCCTGTTTATTTGATCAGAAAACTCAGAATCGTATTTTAACCCGTACATCGCTTAAAACGACTTTATACGCGTATTTAACGCATAGTTTGGGTTTAAAACTATTTTAGTATATAAGACTTATTACCAAAGGTTATAACCTGTTAAAATAAGCTATTTTACTGATCAACTCAGACCCGGATCACAGGTGTTAAATTAAACCCTTTTATAATCTTTAAAATGACCAAAATACCCCTGCGGGGCTTATTAAGAGATTAAACTCGTTTGGGGCATCATGGGTGATATCCTACTGATATCACAACTTATTTAAGGTGTGTTAACTTAGGAAACCTGTTTAGGACTCTTACGGATACCCGTTACGCTTCACGCGTGTTCGGTTCGGTTTATGTAACTAGTTTACATAAATTAGCCGAAACGGGTCAAACCTTATTGGTTTTATCTCAAAATCCAGAATGTGTATCATATACCCATATTAAACAAGTCTTCAAACTTGTCGGGTCTAAATCACATTCTATCCGGTCTTCGCTTAATCGTGCGTACGAACCGTATCTTTAAAACTAACCGGTTTAAGCGTAAGCTTAACTAAAGACCCGTTAGGATTCTAATAGGTTATTATAAACCTTCGTTCCAGATTAGGGGAACCAGTAAAAGATACTTGCACTCGCTGATTTTGAACTATACTTGCTCAGGTAAATACTTTTAACTTATTTTCCCTATACGGGCTTGGGGTACGGTATATAAAATACCGCTTGGTCCGGCATTGAATCTTTAATCGAATAGAGGTTAAATCATTGATATGCTACGTTTTGAAATGTTTTGTTTGCTTAAAGCCTTTGGGGGGTTAATGACCATGTCCCGGATATCCCTGGCATCATTTTACGAAATGGCCACGACCTTAGCACTCAGGTGTAGGCGTACACCTGTCAGTGTCTCATTATATAAAGTGGTGTGTCCATTGATCTTTAACCCGGTCTACGGATCGGGCTACTGAACGCATAAGAAACATGTAATTCGTTTACAAGTTTATATATTTAAATAATTATCCCAAGTTATAAAATATTATTTGTGCCTTGTGCCTTAAATGCATTTTCTTAAACTCTTTTCAAAATGAGTCGGTTGATTGTATTTACCAGTGTAAACTGACGTATTTTCTTAAAAAGGTTAAGTGCAGGTACTACGCGAAATAGGCTGGCTTGTCTCCTAGCATCCACATTAAGTCTCGCCAGCTTGGATGTCATAAACTGTTGAACATTTGTTTCCTTTTATTTTGATCTACCTGTGGATTTATATTCGACTATTTGTGATACTTAATATTACAATATCGTTTGGTTGAATTAAATCTATACTTTGCTTCCGCTGTGCATTTAAATATTGTGTTGTTTGACTATTATGTTGCCAACCACGTCACGATACTCCCCTACCGGGCCCACCGGTAACACGTGGAAATTCGGGGTGTGACATTTTGGGTTTCCTTCCGGTTTCCAATTGCCGACCATCCCCATAATCAATGGTTTATTTTATGGGATATTGGCCTCTAATAATCCCAAGTATACGTCATTGGCCATTAGCAGTCCCACCTTTTTTATTCCCCCTGGCGGTCCCACATTTCAACTATTTTTCCTCCACCGGTCCTCAGGTAGAAAAAATTAATGGAGTTAAGTTTTTTTTTTCGAATTACAAACTGATGTTTTAGGGCTTTTGATCAGAACGAGGATACGAGTCTATTGATGTAAAACTTACCTCGAAACGATGCTCCAAACGACTAGATTTTTGTTAATTGGAAGTTTAAACACCCGAATTGAAACACCGTTTTCGTCGTTTGAAACACCAAAGGTCTTATGCCGCAAGGACTTGGTTTGAAAGGACAACCTCTAGGGGTGTTACCAAAAGTTTACCAAGGTAATTCAAGTTGGTACATCACCATTTTGAGGTTAAGTTGGGTGTTTTTCTTAAAACTTTCATACTTGTTCATCTTGTACTTTGTTTCTTGGAAAGAAAGCAAAGTGAACAAACTACACCAAGGTGGTGTTTGTTTTTTCTAAAAAGCTCTTCTGGTCCTCTTATGTATGCACCGCACAGACCACGCGCAGACGTTTGTGTCTGCAGAGTGTTTGTTTTCTCGAAGACATTTCATTAAAAAAAACCTCTGCGCGTCCTCTTCTTGATGCAGATGTGGGATAGCCTCTTCTAAACTCTTCTTTCCTCTTCTTCTTGCCCTAATATCACAAACGCAAAACCAGACATTTTTCATCCAAAACCCTAGCATATCTTCTCCACCCCTCTCCTCCACCACCACCGCCGCCGTCACCCTCCTCCCCCAGCCCCGCCGCCGTCACCCTCCTCCCCCAGCCCCGCCTCCGTCACCCTCATCCCCAGCGCCACCGTCACCATCCGCCCCCAGCCCCGCCGCCGTCACCCTCCTCCCCCAGCCCCGCCGTCACCGGAGGATGATGATCGGTTCAGAGATATATAGCTGTCATTCACCTCTTCTTTGTTAGCCACCTGTTCCTCTTGTCGTTTATTTATGTCTGAAATCGTTGGGGTTCTAGCTTCAAAGTTTAGTTCTTTATTCAATTGGTGGTTACTTTTTGATATGGGTTTTGAAGAAATTGAAAAGGGTTTTGGTGAATTTTTCTTTTTTCGTCTGTAGGTGATGAAGACTATTCTGAAAAATGTTGTCATTACTTTATATTACATTTGAATATTTTATTATATTGTATTCAGATATTTATCGTTAAATTTCCGTTACCCAACTATTTTGATATATCAGTTTAATTTTCGTTTATTTCGACAGCTTGCAGAAGTTAAAAAAACAAACAGTCTTCTTCTTGCAGACTGCAGAGGTTTGGTCCACCTCTTCTGCTACAGATGTCTGCAGATGTGGTCCGCAGACTGCAGACATTTTACCTCTGAAAAAACAAACAACACCCAAGTCTCCGATCATAACCATGTTTGGAAGTACTCGTCTAGTTGAACTCACTTGGTTACATGGTGAATTAAAATAGTTAGATTATCTTCTTCAAATTATATACTATTATTAATTCAAAGTTTCATAAAAATAAATTATTATCCTTATATAAATTATATTTAGTTAAGCCATTGTTTAATATTATTATTGTTTAATAGGAAAAAAAATTGAAAAATAAGATAAGGAGGCATAAGAGATTGACACGTGTCAAAAAAAAGATTTTCGTTTATATAGGAAGATACACCGTTTTAGCTCATTTTCTCTTTGAATCTTTAAACTTCAATTATAAATCAAGAATGAGTAGAGTTCAATACAAAATAATACTAAAGCTACTCAACAGTATAGGAAATATTATATAAAAATATGTATAATTTAAGCTTATCAGAGGATACCCTATCTCCAATACATGACTATAATATATCTACCAAAATTATCATAGTTTTAGACTCCTTATTTTGGACTTCTAATGGGTGACTTAGTGCCTATGAATAACACTAACTAAAATAGTGTCCGAATAAGTATCTAAGCAAGATATATTTTTTATGTATTTCCATACTTATAAATTCCCGAATACATTTCGTCTTTAAACTCCATAAACTCATACACCTTTTTTTATCCTTTTAGGGTAACTTTGGTGATTCCATCCTATGAAACTGCTTACTCGATTTTTGTGGAATAGCTTCGTAAACCGTAAGTACACTTGACCCATTTTATGCTTTATATCACTTTGGGTTGTAACATGTATCATTACTAAATTCATAGTCACACATAAAAGCAATCTTATGCAAACACTCAATCCTTAACATGCTACTTGTTTATACATACTAGAATCCTATCATGCATGTTATCTATCATTAACTTTGCAAGTCTTCCTTAACATGTATAGCGATAGGAGTAGAACACCACCCATTTTGTGGTCATTGTTAAGTATTCAATCAAGACGATCTTATTCACTTCGGAGATAAGATTACGCTAGTGGAAACTTTGTTTGATTTATAGTTGATGCATGCTCGTGTGTTCATATAACCTAGTGTACAGTTAACTTATGGATTCGAGACATTTTCATACTTATGCTATGTAGACAAAACTTATATGCTCACCGACCTTTTTGTGTTGACAGATGCTTTATACACATGTTGCAGGAAATTTATGATGATGCACGAGAAATCAACTTAGGGTGGAAATTAGAAACACACCCGAATTTTGTTTATGTATTTCCTTTCGTGTTTAGTCATGTTGATCCCAAGTTGTTGTAATTTCTTTTGAGACAATGTATCTTTGGAAGTTATGAAATGAAACGAAATTTAAAATCTTAATTTATTGTCACAAATAGCATGTTGTGACGTTTTGAGCAATCTTGCCTGTCCCGCCTTGATGTTTCCGCTATTAGTTGGGGTGTGACAAGGGTGTTCCCAGAAAGTGTTTTAGTGATATGTATGATAAGGCTGAAACTAGTGTTCTGGAACCTGTAGGGGACACTGTTCCTTTCCCTATGGAGGTAGGACTCCATCAAGGCTCTGCATTACGTCCTTTTCTTTTTGTTGTCATTTTCGATGAGTTAACTAGGTTGATTCAGAAGTCACTACTGTAGTGCATGCTCTTTGCCGATGATATTGTGTTAGTGGCAGAGAATAAATAAACCCTAAATGAGAGGGTAGAGGAGTGGCGATCAGCTTTAGAGGACCAGGGTTTAAGAATTAGTCGTTTTAAGACTGAGTTCTTTTCTATGATTTCAGCGGTGCAGACGACAATGACGAATCTCAAATCACCATTGGGGGTCAAGTGGTTCCGCAGGCAACTAGTTTTAAGTATTTAGGATCTTTTTACAGAGAGATAGGGAGATAGATAGAGATGTAGCCCATCGTATCTAGGCCGACTGGTGTAGGTGGAAAGCTGCCACTAGGGTGTTGTGCAACAAGATGTTCCCATGGTTGCAGAAATCGGCGCCTAGGCGCTAGGCGGCCACTTACTGCCTAATTTTGAGCTAGTCGGTCAATTAATCGGCCATGGTCAAAGGCGGTACCTAGGCGGTCAAAAATCGGATTAATCGGACTATATTAATCGGTCAAAATCGGTCCTAGGCGGTCAAAATTGGTCAAAATCGGTCAAAATCGAACCATACTATCTGAAACTTGAAGTATTTATGTGAATTTTGAAGTATTATTTTTATATTATTGGGTATATATATATATATATATAATTTTGAAAAAATACATATAAAATCCCATTCCGATTAATCCCTAGGCGGTACCTCACCGCCCGACTAGCGCCTAGCGCCTTCTACAACATTATGTTCCTAGGGGTGCAAACGAGCCGAGCCCGAACTTGACCAGGCTCGAGCTCGATTAACTTATGAGAGCTCGGGCTCGAGCTCTGCTCGATTCGAGCTTTGTTTTCAAAGCTCGAGCTCGGCTCGTTTGTATTTTCTTAAGCTTGAGCTCGGCTCGTTTATTATCTATTAATTAGTATATTAAATAAAAATAATACAAATAATAGACTTTTTAGGCTCGGGAGCTCGATAAGTGAAGCTCGGGCTCGGGCTCGTTTACTAAATAAGCTTATTTTTAGATTCGAGGTCGGTTTGTAAACAACTTTAAATAAGCTCGGCTCGACTCGGCTCATTTACACTAAGGCTCGATAAGGTTCGACGAGCCTAACGAGCTTCACATGCGAGGCTCGAGCTCGGACTCGATAAACAAACGAGCTTTGTTTTGAGGCTCAAGCTCGGCTCGGGCTCGATAAGGCTCGGCTCGTTTTGAGCTTTTTCTCGAGCCGATCTCGGGTTGCTCGCGAGCCACTCGGCTCGTTTGCACCCCTAGATGTTCCCAACAAAATTGAAGGGGAAGTTTTTTCGAGTTGCAGTTAGTCCTGCTATGTTATATGGGACAGAGTATTGGGCCATCAAGAAGACACAAACACGTAAGATGGTTTTGGCATGTGAGGATGAGACAAAAGACAACGCTTGTTAGAGTAGTGGAAAACCTCATTGTGAAAGGGAGGAGGAGTACATGTATACCTAAATTGATTTGGGATGAGTGGATTAGATATGATTTGCTAAAGTTGTGCCTCTTTAAGAACATGGTTTAGGATAGGAGAGCATGGAGGCGTAGGATTAAGGTTAATGACTTTAAGGAGAAAGTAAAAATGAACCTTAGGTGTGATTTAGGAACTTAGATGTCCATGTACTTTAAGGGTTTTTTTGCATGTGTTTGTGACTGTGCTTGCCTATATGTTGTGCATCATATTATACATGTCTATGTTTTTCGTATGTTTCTCTTTCATCCCCTCTTTTATTAGTGGTAGCTTCTTATGTCTATCTATTTAGTTTTGTGTGTTTCTCAGTTGTCTGTTTGGAGTCGGTGGACTGTCTGGAACGTGTCTCTCATCCTTCTCAGACTCTACAAACGGCTTGTTGTTTATGGAATTTATTGAGCATGATTGTTATAGGGGGTGGTGTTACACCTGCATGCCAAATACCACATAAACACAATTTGATACCAACTCGCGGTTGGTGACCTCATGGCTCATAGTAAAAAGTTAATAAAAATATTGTTGCGGTATCAAAATATATCTTAATTAAATATTAAATAATGATTTTGGATAGTATAGCAAGATATAAAGGATATTGATACATATTTTCTTCACAAAAGGAATAACCATTATTCATAATCAGATTCACAATAATTTGAATTGAGTACTAATTAATATAAGCAAATATATTTCTGCAAATCTTCTTGACTAACGGAACAACCATTTTCAATTTCAGATTTCATTTTGCTATTTTTTATTTTGGCTTCTTAAGATATTATTATTTTTGAATTTGGAAACAACACTTCAATATAATTTTGAAAACATACATTTTTAAGTATATAAAATACTTGAACTATGATATAGCATTATCTAAAGATTTTGAAAACTTACATTTTTAATGGGATGTTTGGTAGCCTCGACCATTCAGATGCTAACTCTTAATGGATTAAAACCTCTGAATGAATAAGAGGTAACTTCAAGTCTGAATGGTTAAGAGGTAACCTCTGAATGGTAAATCATCACATGTCACATTCTTCTACCTTCTCATTGGTAAAATTCTTAATGGTTCCATTAAGAGGTAGCCTCTTAATAACCATTCAGATACTACCAAACAGCCCCTAAGTATATAAAATACTTGAATTATGATATAGCATTACACCAAATTAATCGTAATATACTTTATGTTAGAAATTGAACCATGATCTTCTCCAAAAGGGCAAAACTTGTATCACTGGCATGTTAGAACGACAATTAATTCTAATGATTATGACAAGATTAAATAAGTAAATTATATTTAGAAGATCCTAACTACTAATGACATTTATTTTCAATACCATTAACGGATTTTACGTCCACCTCAATTTTATAATGATTTCACTATTTATACCCGACATTTTTATTCAAAACCATAAAATAGTTTTTTTCTTTCTTAAAAATCCTACACAAACAATTTTCCACAAAATTAAAATGGCACGATTCACCAGTATGCATGTGTACAAGAATGGGGTGTTTCTCATACTGCTTATAATCACAGGTAAATACACTTTATGTTAAATGGATATAAGTTTTGTCTTTTAAAATATATAACCATATTTATGTAAATACACTTTACATTTCATGGTTATAATTAGTTTCTTATATTATATAAACATTTGATTGATAATACAGTTGAAATGATGGCATCGGCAAAGGGTATGCTCTGCACTGAAGTGTTACCGTTTTCTCCAAAGATTTGCGATGGTGAAAGCGTCTCAAATGATTGCTGGGAAGTATGTCGCCAAAGATATATGCTTTTTTTTAGAAAAGCAACGTGTGATCACTCTACTCCGAATAAAAATCGTTGTAAATGTTGGTATAGTTGTAAGTAATGGTTTTTATTACGTGGTATTAATAATATATGAAGTTGTTTATGGTGGATGATTTGGTTGTTGGTCTTTGTATTTTACCAAATTTTATGATCAATTAAGATTCAACAAAATATGATATTTTTTGCATGCGTATATATAAGAAACAGGTTAAGTTCACTTTCATCCTTTTGTTTAGGCCAATTAACTAGTTTAGTTTAAAATTAAAAGAGTAAAGTACTATTTTGGTCTATGTGGTTTTGTTAGTATTTTCTAAAGTTTTATTTATTGCCTGTGGGTTCAAAAAGGTTTTACCATTGCCATTTTGATCCAACTAACTTAACCCATCCAATGAACTGTGTTAGTTAGGTGCAATTTTGTCATTTCATATTATTTAATTTCACTTTACTTTAATCATTGAAAAATCCCAGCTTAATAAACCACCACAGCCACCCATCTCCACCCGTCTAAAACACAACCACAACATCACTGCCACCCATCTTCGTCCGTCATCGACCACCGTTCACCACCACAACCACCGTGCCCCACCGTCACCAACCACCACAACACCAAACCCTAACCCCCCCCCCCCCCCCCCTTTCTACCTGTTACCAACCAACATGAACACCCCACCATTATCACCACCACACCATTGCCACCCATATCCACCCCTCTGAAAAACAACCACCACAATAACCACCCATCACCAGCCTTAATAAACCACCACAGCCACCCATCTCCAGAAAATCGTAAAATACAATACGGCTTAACGTGCACGATTATGTGTATAACGTGCGTGTTTAATATTTTCCAACATGCGTGATTTGGGTTTTTTAGTTTATAACGTGCATGATTTTCAAATGAACGTGCGTAATTATCTGTCGTACGTGATGTACGTTAAGCCGTATTGTACGTTGGACTATATATATATATATATATAGTAGGGATCCTGCGGAAAGTGTGTTTTTCCTAGAAAGTGTAGGAAGTGGGCCATTAGATGAGTGTGTTTAATGGCTTAGATTAAATGGATGGCATTTTCGTAATATCCGAGTTATATAATTAGAGACTTTTAATATAGTGAGGGTATTTTGGTAATTGGAAGTGTTTTAAATCAGTTAAGAAACTGCCATATCAATAACCAATCCTTAAATTCATGCGATTTCCCCTCTTTCTCTCTCTCTCTCCCTCTCTAAACCCACCTCCAAGAACCTCAAAACTTCATGTGGATCGGATCGCTAATCGAACGATTAGCCACTCGATAGTTGACATCACTTCTCAAAATTTCAAACAAGCTTCAATCTTCAACAAATTTCCACCAAAAATGAAGACTATTGGACCGATAATATTGGGGCATACTACCCTCACATGCAAACTGAATATTGAAATATTGTGGCCGACAACAGTGATAAGAATCAAATTCTTATTGGACCAATATCAATTAAATTTTTGACTTTATTATGTATCAGTTTGTCTTTCATGCAATGTATTGAATGAAAATAAATGTGATGAGTGTCGAATGAAAAACCTCAAAACGGTGATGGCCGCAACACACAGTGGAGGAGGGATTTTGTGGGGTTAGGTGGCGGCGCAGGATGGCGCTGTGGTGACGCCGCCGCCGACAATCAGTCAAGGTTTCCGGCGAGCCCTTTTCGAATCCAGGTCAGTCTCATTTAACTCTAGGTTACCCGATTCACTTTCGTATCTTCGTTGTATGATTTAAGGTTGATGTGTTTTGCCACTTTAAGGTTGATGATGACAGTGTGTTTTAAAATGACATCTGAATATGTTGATGATGACAGTGTGTTTTAAGGTTTATGTGTTTTACCATTTTAATGTTGATGATGACAGTGTGTTGAAGACGAAGACACTGGGTTGTGTTGAAGACGAAGACACTGACAGTGTGTCCAGCAATCTGCTTGCTGTTAAAACACAATGTCAAGAAATCTGCTTGCTGTTAAAACACAGCGTCAAGAAATCTGCTTGTTGTTAAAACACAATGTCCAGCAATCTGCTTGTTGTTAAAACACAGCGTCAAGGAAATCTGCTTGCTGTTAAAACACAATGTCAAGAAATCTGCTTGCTGTTAAAACACAATGTCAAGAATCCTCCAGCAATCTGCTTGCTGTTAGAACACAGCGTCAAGAAATCTGCTTGCTGTTAAAACACAGCGTCAAGAAATCTGCTTGCTGTTAAAACACAATGTCAAGAAATATGCTTGCTGTTAAAACACAATATCAAGAATCATCCAGCAAATATGCTTGCTGTTAAAACACAGCGTCAAGAAATATGCTTGCTGTTAAAACACAATGTCAAGAATCATCCAGCAATGTTGTAAAATCCTTTTTTACGAATTCCTGTGAATATGTTGTATGGATTGTATGATTTAAATTGAAACTGTCAATTTGAATTAAATGGGATATTTAGTTTCCATAATTTCCTGGTTAGTTAGTTATCCTAATAAAATAATCCATAATTAAAATAATATTCAAATTACACAATTGCCCTTTTAGTTAAAATCCTTCAATGCCACATGTCGCGTTCTTATTGCTTCCTAGACTTTCTAGGAAAAACACACTTTCTACCTAACTCCTACTATATATATATATATATATATATATATATAGGGTTGAGTTCATTTCAGAACTCTAAATAACTACAGAACTTTCAGAACTCCTACTAAACAATCATTTTATATATAAGTTTTTGTATTTATAATCTTTTTATCATCTATTATATGTATTTCTTTGATTACATACATGTTAAAAGTAGTTTACATATGTTTAATTGCCAAAATTATATATATGTGTCATAACTAATTACATATATGTAAAAAAACTAGTTTACATATGTGTAATTATAAAATTACATATAAAAAATGATAAAATTACTCTTAACATGTATGTAATCGTAAAAATACATATAATAAATGATAAGATTATCCTAAACATAAAAATATATAAATAAAAAGATTGTTTATTAGGAGTTCTGCGAGTTCTGTAAATATTTATGGTTCTGAAATGATCATGGCCCTATATATATATATGGGACCGCTAAAATGAGAACCACCTCCAGTTGTAAGAACTGTGAGAATTACACCGTATGGGGCGAGGTGGACCAAAATTTTTTTTCATAAACGTAGATGCATGTATTATAAACACATTTGTAAAAAAAATTCAAAAAAAAAATGCCTGGTGTGTAGTTTTGAGCACCCAAAGTTTGCGTTTACGGGACCCGTAAAATTTACGGTACCCGTAAACACAAACTTGTGGTGTTCAAAACTACACACAAGACATTTTTTTTTTGAATTTTTTTTTATAAATGTGTTTATAATACAAGCATCTACGTTTATGGAAAAAAATTGGTCCAACTCGCCCCGGATCAAAAAGTTCTCACGGTTCTTACAACTGGAGGTGGTTCTCATTTTAGCGGTCTCCTATACATATATATACATATATATATATATATATATATAATTTGTCTCTTTATTCATTTTATTAATAAAATATAAAAATAACTAAAAAAGACAAAGATCCCCTTGATTTAACGTTACAAAATGGATGGAATTAAGTTAGTTGAACCAAAATGGCAATGGTCCAAAACTTTTTGGACCCATAGACGATAAATAAAATCTTTGGAATATATTAGCAAAACTGGCCAACCCACATGGACTAAAATGTTACTTTACTAGAACCAAAATTTTCAAACCTTTGAGTCATTATGGATTCAGTTTCTTTTTTCAATTTTCGTCCCAAAACCTAATACGTCCAAAAAAATAAGTTAACCCCTCCCACGGGCCGAAGGTTGGGGTGGTGTGTTGCTTGAGAAATAAGGGGGTGTATTGGGTAGATGTTAGAAAAAAAACCTTTTTAACATACACTAGTATGTATACACACACATATATACATATAAAACAAAATATACATAAAAAACAAGCATGTCGCAACAATACTTTAATAAAAGTCAAAAAGTAAAGTTTTAATATGCTAAAAAAGATATCAATGCATGTTTTACATCTATCGAAAACACAAACAAAATAAGGAGTGAAAACGAACCTTGAAGCAACATTGACACCATTGGTGATTTCAAGACTTGTACATTATCACAGACAACCTGATTCTGAATAAATCTGACACTAAAACGTATATAAAAATAAGAAAGTCGCAATAATAACTTCAGTATAAATTTTATATTAATTAGAACAACTATGAGTGGGCCAAGTGTCAACTCTGGTTGAGGCAAACAAATTAAAAATATTGAAAAGTTTAGGGTTAAATCAAACAACGATTCAATTAAAACTTTACTAAGGTTAATACCTACTAAACATTGATAACATAGAAGTGTGATACATCACGATAGCATGCAAACGAGCAACAAACTTGCCACTAGCTTTTTTTGAATAGTAAAACTAAGCCTTTAAAAAACTACAGTCATGGATTTTAAGGTCATAACATTACTGTTAAACAAACTTAAGCATTTTCTCATTTTGTAGTTACTTAATTCTTTTATATCCTTTATGTAATTGTATATATATCATGTGTCCTATCTTTATGGGTATGCTATAACTGAATTCTCAATATTGCATCCCATTTTGTGGTATGCAGTAGTTGAATACTCAATATACACCTAACATTTCCCCCTCTCTCTTGTCTATCTTTATTCCGATCCTCTTCTCTTCGCTTTTTCTCTCTCCCGTTTTCTGTAGCCTTTCCTCTTCATCTCTGTGGCAGTTTCCTCCTCATCCACCACCACTAAGACCATGCGTAGTGGTTTGATGAATAATGCCCCCACCCTGGGGCATTTTCTGACATGTGGCAGTCTAGTCAGCATGGGGGCATTATTGGACGTTTTTGCAAAAGTGGCCTAGTGGAATAATGCCCAATAACGCCCCATCCAATCATTACACAATTATTTATTTTTTTAAATTAAAAACTTAAAATACTTCATTAAATAAAAAAATTACAATATTAGAAATAAAAAAAATAAAAACCGACTAAACTTTAAAAAAAACAGGAAATAAAAAAAACTGGGAATAAAAAAACAAATAAAAACCACAAGGACCTAATTTGCCATTTTTTAAACTTCTTCTTCTTCTTTGACCTAGCCGCTGTAATACCCCGAACCTTAATATACTGTTTATAAACGTATGAAATATGTAATTTATATTTCATATATTGTTAAACGAGTAAGATGATGGTGTGAAATGTGAAATATCTTGACAAGCCTTGGCTACTATAGGAGACCGTTTAATATTAATAATTAAATATATTATTTTTGACCTTACTCCGTTTTTAATGAAACTTAGGTTAAAACGTAGATAAAAATAAGCTCGTTCTAATGACATATTCGTCGTTTTATAAAACGTCATATTTTAAAAGTTATAAAAGAAAAACGAGTGAAGCAGCTGAAATAATATAACTAAGCTAGCTAGCTAGCACGTCAATTGTCCCACATCGCCCAGAAAGCCATTGAGGTGCTTGCTTGCTTCATATATATAGGAGTTAAATTGTAGGATTTTAGATACACCAAAATTTTAACGGGAACGCTCTAGTATTGAGAATCCCGAGTATACGATACCCCGTTGGGTGTTGTTAGTAGTCGTTTTTGGAGCACGAGTAGGAGCAGGAGTAGGGAAACTCTACATCAACGTGCCGTAGATAGTTTTGAGGTATACTCTCGTTTAAGTTTATGTTTAGTTATTTATTATCTATTTTTAGTAGTTAATATTAGTTTTATTATTAGTAATAATATATTAGTAGTAGTAGTGTTAGTATTATTTTTAGGTACTAGGGTTATTGTCAGGGGCGGGTATTGGGTAGCCTAGCCTTAGTTAGGAATGGACTGATCACCCATGCTTAAACAAGGCAGCACTAACCAATATCCAACCATGATAATGACTAGTTAGGTGTACCATTACCTAACCTAGGATTATGTAATTGTGTCAGGACCTTGAGACATAACCCAGTCGTACTAGAGGCAGTTAAGCAATTGCTAATCAGGTGAGTCATCATACTTGTCTTTTAAACTGTGATAGTATACTCATCCATAACTGGTAATAATGAGAATGCTGCAGTATGCATGTGTCAGTAGGGGTATATGGGATCCTATTATGCTTAATGAGGTGTGTCACTCTGGGAAGGGTAATAAGGTGTTGTACCCACAGGCACTTCGTGCTTATAAAGTCCAGCGACACACTCATACCTATGTGATGGCCGTAGGGGGACACAGCTGGAGGACCAGTATGTCTCTTGTACGGTGGTTTGTGACAAGTCAAATGTGACCTATAAGGTTCAATGAGGCCCAACCTGACTATAATGTGGTCACATGCCCATATTGTGTATGCATATAATGTAAACTGTGGTATGTCTTTATAAAAATTGTATAGTATGAGCTCACCAGTATATATCTGACATCGTTTTGAGTATACTTATCTCAGGTGAGTAATGAGGAAAGCTGTAGGAACTACTTGACAGTTGTGGAGTTTTAGAAGATCAAGGAGTTTTTTTTTTAGTTGCCAAAAGTTTATAAATAAATAGTTGTACTCAAACTATTATAAGTTTTAATGAAAGTTTAGTTTGTTTCCGCTGTAAGTGTATCAATTGTGCACAATCACCCGGGTTACGGGGTGGGTGTTACAGTTGGTATCAGAGCCCGAGGTTTTAGCGAATTAGGTATTGCAGGAATGCCTAAGCTTTAACCAGTAGTTCTTTAAAGATTAATAGCACACTCAGACTAGGCCAAATAACATGTTCTCAGGAAAAGTACTTGCATAGTCAATTGAGTGACGCTAGAAGAAGTAAAACTATGTTGTGCCTTTTTATGTGCTATATATATACGTATATATATATATATATATATATGTGATGTATATAGTTGTTATATTATAATAATGTATCATACATACTAATAACTCTTTATACTCATATTACTATAGGAAGGAGACAATGTCTGAACATAGAGATGAACAAGGGTCTAGAAATAATCAGAATAACAGAAGGAGAGAGGAAGGCTCTTCTAGGACTCGAACTCCCTCTCACAGTGTCAGGTCCTAGTCTAGTACAAGCATGCGTCTAAATACTGAGGATATCCACAATATAGCTTTGGAAGTAGATAAGGTAATGAAGAATACACAAACCGGTAATGTCAACCAATCTGGAGAACGACATGAAGAAAGCTCAGCAGCCTCCACACCAGTACAAAGGGAAGGAATGGGTGAAAGGAAAAACACTATTGCAACCATGCCACTAGAAGGAAAAGGTGAATATTCCAAATCAAAGGAGTGTACTTATAAGCACTTCATGTCCTGTAAACCCCAGTCCTTTGATGGAAGAAAGGGAGCACTAGAAGCTCAAGACTGGCTCAACAGAATGGAGTCAGTATTAGACATATGTGAGTGTGATGACCGCAACAAAGTACGGTTCGCCGTACATATGTTTGAAGCTGAAGCCCTTCACTGGTGGAACATTGTGGTCCGAACAGAGGGAAAAGAAAAGGTTAAGGAGATGAAGTGGGAGGAGTTTCTTCATAAGTTTCTTGCTAAGTATTGCCCTCCCAGTGAGACTGAGCAACTGGAAGTGGAATTCTTTTAGTTAAAAATGGGAAATAAAACCTATCGAGAGTATGTTTCTCGTTTCAATGACATATCTCGACTGGTTTCTTATTTAGCATTGACTGAGGAACAACTGATCAATAGAATTATTTGGGGTCTACCCTCTGAAATGAGGGTGTTTATCAAATCCAAATCCCCCAAGACTTTTGCAGAAGCTGTTGAGGCTGGCGCCGTCATGGCTGCCGAGATGATTCTGCGACAGGCTGAATCTCCCGCACCAAAAAGGAAGGGGGAAGAAAGAAAGGGGGACACCCGGAATAACAACTTTAAAAGGCCTAAAACATTTCCTCAATGTCAAATTTGCAAACGCTTTCATACGGGGGAATGTCGTTTTCCTTGTCCAAATTGTAAAAAGACGGGTCATGCTCTTCAAGAATGCAAGGAAAAGAAGAAGTGTTTCAAATGTGGAGACCCTAACCACATGAGATCTGAATGTCCCGAACTCAAAAGAAATGATAGGACACAACCAAATCAGCCAAAAGGGCGTGCATTTGTACTCACCACGGAAGAAGCCAAGACCAATACAGACGTTATCACGGGTACGTATCTCGTAAATGATGTATATGCGCGTGTGTTATTTTATACCGGTGCAAATAGAAGTCTAGTGTCGACTACCTTTAGACCTTACTTGAACCAGGCGTCCCAAAACCTAGATCATGCCTTTACAGTAGAAATGGCTGATGGAAGTCAAAGAGAGATAGTTGACATTGTTAAGAATTGTAAAATAAGCTTAAACAACCATGTTATCCCTATAGACCTAATGCCTATGGAACTTGGAGAATTCGACATAGTCATAGGAATGGACTGGTTGACACCATATCATGCGGAAGTTATATGTGATAAAAGGATCGTCCGACTCCGATTACCCAACGGCAAACAACTAACTGTATCGGGAGACCGCACTGACAAGACTAAGAACCTCATCACGATAGCACAAGCACATAAATGCCTAAGGAAAGGGTATGTTTCCTTTCTAGCATATGTCGTAAACACTACAGAAAAGCAGAAGGTCGAGGACTTGCCAGTAGTACGAGAATACCCCGAAGTGTTTTCCTGATGAGCTCTCGGGAGTACCATCGGATAGACAGGTTGAGTTTCGCATTGACCTAGTTCCCGGTACATCACCGATTGGTAAGTCGCCGTATAGACTAGCCCCGACAGAAATGCAAGAACTCACGAAGCAACTACAAGAGTTGCTTGACAAGGGGTTTATCCAACCTAGTTCGTCGCCATGGGGAGCACCCATCTTATTTGTCAAGAAGAAAGATGGGACGATGCGCATGTGCATCGATTATAGAGACTTGAATAAAGCCACTATAAAGAATAAATACCCTTTGCCCAGGATCGATGACTTGTTTGATCAATTACAAGGGGCAAGCTATTTCTCTAAAATAGACTTGAGGTCTGGATACCACCAAGTGAAAGTTGCACCAGAAGACATACCTAAGACTGCCTTCAGGACTAGGTATGGTCATTATGAATTTTTGGTAATGCCATTTGGATTAACCAACGCACCTGCGGTGTTCATGGACCTCATGAACAGGGTTTGTAAACCTTACCTCGATAAGTTTGTGATCGTTTTTATTGACGATATCCTTATCTACTCTAAGAACGAGGTAGAACATGAACAACACCTGAGAGCAGTCCTTGAATTGCTCAAGAAAGAAAAACTCTATGCAAAGTTCTCTAAGTGTGAATTTTGGATACGTGAGGTGCAATTCCTAGGCCACGTGATAAATGAATGTGGAATACAAGTTGACCCTGCAAAGATTGAGGCCATCAAGAAATGGGAATTACCGAAGAATCCCACTGAAATCAGAAGATTTCTGGGGTTAGCAGGATACTATAGAAGGTTTATTCAAGACTTCTCAAAGATTGCAACACCACTAACCACACTAACCAAGAAAGCCTCTAAGTTTAATTGGGGACCTAAACAAGAAGAAGCCTTTAACACGTTAAAGCATAAGTTATGTAGCGCCCCAATACTATCACTTCCTGAGGGAATAAAAGATTTTGCCGTCTACTGTGATGCATCTCACTATGGTATGGGATGTGTACTCATGCAAAGAGGCAAAGTAATTGCCTACGCCTCTAGACAGTTGAAGATTCATGAACGGAACTACACAACCCATGATTTGGAACTTGGTGCCATAGTGTTCGCATTGAAAATTTGGAGGCACTATCTTAACGGTACAAAGTGCACTATCTATAGTGACCATAAAAGTTTAAAACATATATTTGAGCAGAAGGAGCTCAATATGCGTCAGAGACGATGGATGGAGTTATTAAGTGATTACGACTGTGAGATCCAATACCATCCAGGTAAGGCAAACATAGTAGCAGATGCTCTAAGTAGAAAAGAGAAACCTCAACCAATAAGAATTCGTGCAACCAGAATAAAGGTTAAAACTAGTCTCTTAGATCAAGTTAAGAATATACAACAAGAAGCCTTAAAAGAGAATCATATTGTAAAAGAAAGAATGATTGGGAGACTGAAGCTACTGACAATGGGAAATGATAATATCCTTAGGTTCAACAATAGGATATGGGTTCCTAATTTTGGAGGACTGCAGGATATCATCTTAAAGGAAGCTCATAAGTCTAAGTATTCCATTCACCCTGGTGTAACACCCTAATTAATTTTTTTTTTTTTTATACAAAATATAATTCAAGTACATGACTTTCATTAACGAAGATCATAAGTAACTAAGACCTTAGTCAACTAATGACTAAGTTAAAACGTTTCAAAAATTGTTTAACATGTGTTTACAACCCATACACAAGGACTACATAGATCTAAAACATTGCGGAAGCTTCAAAACGGAGTGTTCGGTTCTTCATCTAATTGCTTGATCGCCACCTGTAAGATCTACCAAATTTACCTATGATCAAAACCATAAAAACATTAGTTTTGACGTTGTTATATAATATGACTTCAAAGTTTAACAACACATTTGAATTAACAAACACATAATAGCTTTTCTGGGTTCACCGTAAATTACGGTATCACCGTAATTTACGGTGAGACCTGGGATTGTCTGGTCACCGTAAACCAGTAGAGCACTACCGTAAAACTCATGACTCCTACCGTAAATTACGGTATTACCGTAATTTACGGTGGATGCTGGAGATTCACGTTCTTGTTTGGTTTGTTCATTTTACTCCAACCAAATTCACGGATTTCACTTTTCTAAAGAAAAACAATACATCAAATTTTCTTATTTCTAATATATATATATACATTACTCAAAATCAAAGAATAATCCGACATATTTCAAGGTATTAACCATGCTACACTTGATTATTCGACCCGTTCGGCTTGTCTATGAAATTTCTTCCTTTTTGACAACTACCAACGAGTTAAATCCATCTTTCGACCAAATATTCAATATAGCAATATCATAGCTTTAATTCGTAACAACTTGCATTTTATAATTCGACCTAACCAAATACAATGATCTAATTTTTACTTAATGTAACGGGTCAAGTTACATACCTTAGCGCACGCCCTTCAACCGTGAATCACCACCGGCTTGTCCACTCGACGTTCCGGTATCTTGTCCTATAGAGTTCAATTCAAGACATGTTTAGAACTCTCTTCACATCATAATTCGCATAATACACCGAACATCATGATTATGCGTTTAACTCAAAATTTCAGTTTTTAAGCCTTCATAGAGGCATTTCAACAAACACTTTATAAGCAGATTTTTAAATGATCAAACATCACATCTTTAGTTTATCATTTAACCCTATTTTCATATAAATCAATCAATTTACATGAATGTTAGCTTCAAATTACTGAAATCATTCCCAGATTGCTAAAATATACTAGATTAACAATTTACTTCCTAGTGTTCATCCAAATACACATGACCCACTAACCACCTACCTTGGTGATTATGGATTCACCCAAAATTTCTTAGGATATCAACTTCTATTGATCTAGGGTTTGTCCTTAGACACTATAATAGTTCCACAATCATCATAACATAAACATGCAACCCTAATTCCAGATTTTTCCCAAATCGTCAAAATTTCAAGTTGAGAGAAATCCTTAAATTTTACATACCTTGTAATCCTCTTGTGATGAGGATCACGATTCTATGCTCGGATTTTCGTTTGGACCAGATTTGCTCCTTCAATTTGTGAATTTCAGTAGAATCCTAGGTTTGAATGAAGTGGGTGTCGCCCCTGAGGATTTCTGGTCGACCAGGGATTTTCAAGTGGGGTTAAGTTTGTGTTTTGTTTGGTTATTAGAATTAAGTTTTCAATTTTAACAACTTAAACCCCTCCACTTTGATCAATATAGTTTTTAGTGAACTTTAACTCTACTTTATGGTTATTTCTAGACTTTTAACTAATTAGGTTAAAATTCCTAGTTAGTAAATTCTTGTTTATTTAAACCTTACTAATTCCAGTTTAAGGTTTTACATTTTTCGGGGTGTTACAAGTCCACCCCCCTTAAAAAGGGTTTCGTCCTCGAAACCGCAATACGTACCAAATAAAGTAGGGTGAAGACGTCGCATTTCCTCTTCGGACTCCCACGTAGTGTCCGAACCCTTCCTATGCTCCCATTTGACTTTGACTTGTTCAATTTGCTTATTTCGTAAACGTTTGACCTTTCTGTCTAAAATTTCAACCGGTCTCACCGCATAATTTAGACTATTATCCACTTCGATATCATCGTAATGGATATAGGTCGTTTCGTCTGCTAGGCACTTTCCTAATTGAGATACGTGAAACGTGCCATGGATCCCACTCAGCTCCTCCGGTAGTTCAAGACGGTAAGCTACCTTGCCAGCTCTTCCAATAATTTTAAATGGCCCGATAAACCTTGGGCTTAACTTCCCCTTCTTTCTAAATCTAATAACACCTTTCCATGGGGACACTTTTAGCATGACCATGTCACCGACTTGAAATTCAATTGGTCTTTTCCTTTTATCAACATACGCCTTTTGCCTATCTTGAGCCGCTTTCAAGTGTGCCCGAACTTTATCGATCTTTTCGTTCGTGGCTCGTACTATGTCTTGGTGGGCGAGTTCACGTGGACCCACTTCACCCCAACAAACCGGGGTCCGATTATTCCGGATCGAGTCTTTAACCCGTGATTCCCATCTGACAAGTCTTTCAACTGACCAATTATTCTTTCCTTCTTCCAATTCTTTTCTTTTACTGCTTCTAATTGCGCCTCTCGAATACGTTCAAGTATACCCGAGGTTACCACGAGTTGCATCGATCGTACTCGTATCGGGACATAATCCGCTTTTCTGCTCAGAGCGTCCGCTACCACATTTTCCTTTCCGGGGTGATAATGTATCTCACAATCATAGTCTTTCACCGTTTCCAACCATCGCCTTTGTCGCATATTTAACTCCTTCTGATCGAAGAAGTATTTCAAGCTCTTGTGGTCGGTGAATATGGTGCATTTTACCCCATACAAATAATGCCTCCATATTTTTAATGCAAATACCACCGCTGCCAGCTCAAGATCGTGCGTGGGGTATTTCTTCTCGTGTATCTTCAATTGTCTCGAGGCATAGGCTATTACCTTGCCCCGTTGCATCAACACGCAACCGAGCCCCGATAATGAAGCATCCGAATAAACCACCATGTCTTCGACTCCGTCCGGCAATGTCAGTACCGGAGCTTGAGTTAGCCTTTCTTTTAGCGTCCGAAACGCTTTTTCTTGATCGACTCCCCAAACAAACTTTGCTTTCTTTTGGGTTAACTTTGTTAGCGGCGATGCAATCTTGGAGAAATCTTGAATGAATCTCCTATAATATCCAGCAAGCCCCAAAAAGCTTCTAATTTCAGAAGGGTTCTTCGGGGAATTCCATTTTGACACTGCTTCTATCTTTGACGGATCCACCAATACTCCGTCGGCATTTATGACATGACCTAAAAATTGAACCTCTCGTAACCAAAAGGCACATTTAGAGAATTTTGCATATAACTTTTCTCGCCTAAGTGTCTCTAACACTTCTTGTAAATGGTGTGCGTGTTCAGCTTCATTTTTCGAGTACACCAAGATATCATCGATAAACACGATGACCGACTTATCCAACATTGGCTTGCAAACCCGGTTCATGAGGTCCATGAAAGCAGCGGGTGCATTTGTTAGCCCAAATGACATCACGAGGAATTCGTAATGTCCGTATCTCGTGCGGAAAGCCGTCTTTGGCACATCTTCTTCTTTGACCTTTAGTTGATGATACCCCGATCTAAGGTCAATTTTGGAAAACCAATTCGCACCTTGTAGTTGGTCGAATAAATCATCTATCCTCGGGAGCGGGTATCGGTTCTTTACCGTGAGTTTGTTTAACTCCCGGTAATCAATACACATACGCATGCTCCCGTCTTTCTTCCTCACGAACAATACCGGTGCGCCCCAAGGAGACACACTCGGCCTTATGAATCCCTTGTCAAGCAAATCCTGAATTTGGGACATCAGTTCTTGTAATTCCGACGGTGCAAGTCGGTACGGGGCTTTTGCTATAGGTTTCGCGCCCGGAATCAATTCAATCCCGAACTCTACTTCCCGTTCAGGCGGTATCCCCGGTAAATCTTCCGGAAAAACATATTCATAATCTCGTACAACCGGTACATCTCCAATCTTTCGTGATTCTTTCTCGGTCTCATTTGCATAAATTATGAATGCTTTGCATCCTCGCTTCATGAGCTTGTGAGCTTTCAACATCGAACATACTATGGGGTTGCCTCGTTTTTCGCCATAAATGGTGACGTGTTTTCCGCTCGGAGATGTTAGTTTTATCTCTTTGCGAAAACACACGACCTTTGCATGGTATTGAGATAGCCAATCCATCCCAACGACTACTTGGAATTCTCCCATCGACATCGGAATTAGATTTATCAAATATTCTTCATCGTCAATGCTCAATTTACAGTTTTCACATACATCACAAACAATAAAACTCTTGTTATTACCTATCTCTACTTCTAAAGGCACAGGTAATTTTGTTAGAATAAATGAAGGATGTCGAATAAACCCATATGAAACAAAGGATTTATTCGCACCCGTATCAAATAACACGTGTGCGGGAATTGAATTTATAGCAAATATACCTGAGACCACGTCAGGTTCAATCTTCGCTTCTGCGGTGGTTAATTGAAAAGATCTTGCCTTTGCTTTTGGGGCTTCACCTTTCGGTTCCTGCCCATCTTTCTTTCCAACCAGTTCCGGGCATTCCGACTTTTTGTGACCCGTTCGATAACAATTGTAACAAACCGTCACCTTCTCCGGACAAGACATAGCCATATGTCCCGTTTTCTTGCATATAGGACAAGGCTTATCTTTGTAACGGCATTCACCCTTATGATTTTTCCCACAAACTTTGCAACCAGGTGTACTACCTTTAGCATCTGATCTCTTTGCTGTTTCATTCGTTCTTGCTTTCTTGGTAGGGCTTGGATTCACATCTTGTGCCCTTCGTTCACCCCGTTTTATACTCTTTTTCAATTCAATCTCCCTTTCCCGAGCAGCATTGACAATCTCGGTAAGGGTCTCGTACTTTGAAGGGGTTATGAACTCTCTATATTCCGCGCTTAGCATGTTATGATAATAATAGACCTTTTGCTCTTCATTCGTTATCAAATCATCACAGAACTTCATCTTGTCCATAAACATCCCCGTGATCTTGTCTATGGATTCACCTTTGTGTCTGAGTTGCATGAACTCTTCCTTGATTTTATTTATGACCGCCTTGGGACTATGGTGTTTAAGAAACGGCGTCTTAAACTCCTCCCAAGTCATGGCCTTAGCCGCTTCACTTCCAATCTCCTTCTTTTTGTTATCCCACCAATCTTTCGCTTGACTCCTTAGTTGACCCGTACCATAGGCTACGTAGTCTTCTTCGTCACAATGGGTTCTCTCGAATACCCCTTCGATGTCACTTAGCCATCGTTGGCACACTATTGGGTCAACCTCCCCATTATATGTTGGTGGTTTACAAGCCATGAATTCCTTGTATGAACAAGGCTTTCGTCCTCCGCGCCTTTCCTTTGCTACATTTGAATCATCTTCTAGTTTCTTGATTCTATCTTCTACTATTGATAAAACCGTGTTTTGGATTTTATCAATAAAGCCCGACAAACTGTTTTCGATCGCCTTTCCAACCTCTTCGGCAATCACTTCCCTCACTTGTTCGGTGACTCTTGGCACCGCATTATCATTGCCTTCATCAGCCATCTCGATTTCTGAAATGTTTACATAGATTGTTAAACATTCCATTTATAACACATGCTTTACTTGTTTTGATTTAATCAAGTTCATAACTTGATTTAATCATTCTTGTTTCAATTCAATCAAGTTCGTAACTTGATTTAATAATTCTTGTTTCTATTCAATCAAGTCCGTAACTTGATTTAATCATTCTTGTTTCTATTCAATCAAGTCCGTAACTTGATTTAATCATTCTTGTTTCAATTCAATCAAGTCCGTAACTTGATTTAATCATTCTTGTTTCAATTCAATCAAGTCCATAACTTGATTTAATCATTCTTGTTTCATGCATTTCTTATTCATTTCTCATTTTATACCTAGTACATAATTTATTAACAAAACAAGTTAATTCTTACCGGACGATCGATCAAGCTTGAACCGAACACTTATTGACAACCTTGACCTCTGATTACCAACTTGTAACACCCTAATTAATTTTTTTTTTTTTATACAAAATATAATTCAAGTACATGACTTTCATTAACGAAGATCATAAGTAACTAAGACCTTAGTCAACTAATGACTAAGTTAAAACGTTTCAAAAATTGTTTAACATGTGTTTACAACCCATACACAAGGACTACATAGATCTAAAACATTGCGGAAGCTTCAAAACGGAGTGTTCGGTTCTTCATCTAATTGCTTGATCGCCACCTGTAAGATCTACCAAATTTACCTATGATCAAAACCATAAAAACATTAGTTTTGACGTTGTTATATAATATGACTTCAAAGTTTAACAACACATTTGAATTAACAAACACATAATAGCTTTTCTGGGTTCACCGTAAATTACGGTATCACCGTAATTTACGGTGAGACCTGGGATTGTCTGGTCACCGTAAACCAGTAGAGCACTACCGTAAAACTCATGACTCCTACCGTAAATTACGGTATTACCGTAATTTACGGTGGATGCTGGAGATTCACGTTCTTGTTTGGTTTGTTCATTTTACTCCAACCAAATTCACGGATTTCACTTTTCTAAAGAAAAACAATACATCAAATTTTCTTATTTCTAATATATATATATACATTACTCAAAATCAAAGAATAATCCGACATATTTCAAGGTATTAACCATGCTACACTTGATTATTCGACCCGTTCGGCTTGTCTATGAAATTTCTTCCTTTTTGACAACTACCAACGAGTTAAATCCATCTTTCGACCAAATATTCAATATAGCAATATCATAGCTTTAATTCGTAACAACTTGCATTTTATAATTCGACCTAACCAAATACAATGATCTAATTTTTACTTAATGTAACGGGTCAAGTTACATACCTTAGCGCACGCCCTTCAACCGTGAATCACCACCGGCTTGTCCACTCGACGTTCCGGTATCTTGTCCTATAGAGTTCAATTCAAGACATGTTTAGAACTCTCTTCACATCATAATTCGCATAATACACCGAACATCATGATTATGCGTTTAACTCAAAATTTCAGTTTTTAAGCCTTCATAGAGGCATTTCAACAAACACTTTATAAGCAGATTTTTAAATGATCAAACATCACATCTTTAGTTTATCATTTAACCCTATTTTCATATAAATCAATCAATTTACATGAATGTTAGCTTCAAATTACTGAAATCATTCCCAGATTGCTAAAATATACTAGATTAACAATTTACTTCCTAGTGTTCATCCAAATACACATGACCCACTAACCACCTACCTTGGTGATTATGGATTCACCCAAAATTTCTTAGGATATCAACTTCTATTGATCTAGGGTTTGTCCTTAGACACTATAATAGTTCCACAATCATCATAACATAAACATGAAACCCTAATTCCAGATTTTTCCCAAATCGTCAAAATTTCAAGTTGAGAGAAATCCTTAAATTTTACATACCTTGTAATCCTCTTGTGATGAGGATCACGATTCTATGCTCGGATTTTCGTTTGGACCAGATTTGCTCCTTCAATTTGTGAATTTCAGTAGAATCCTAGGTTTGAATGAAGTGGGGGTCGCCCCTGAGGATTTCTGGTCGACCAGGGATTTTCAAGTGGGGTTAAGTTTGTGTTTTGTTTGGTTATTAGAATTAAGTTTTCAATTTTAACAACTTAAACCCCTCCACTTTGATCAATATAGTTTTTAGTGAACTTTAACTCTACTTTATGGTTATTTCTAGACTTTTAACTAATTAGGTTAAAATTCCTAGTTAGTAAATTCTTGTTTATTTAAACCTTACTAATTCCAGTTTAAGGTTTTACATTTTTCGGGGTGTTACACCTGGCAGTGACAAGATGTATAAGGATTTAAGGAGAGATTATTGGTGGCCAGGAATGAAGCGATCTATTGCCCATTATATGGAAAAGTGCCTTTCATGCCTTACGGTGAAGGCAGAACATCAAAAACCCTATGGATACTTGCAACAACTAGAGATTCCAGAATGAAAATGGGAGAAAATCACCATGGATTTTATCACGAAGCTCCCAAGGTCAAGTCACGATTATGATACTATTTGGGTAATAGTGGACAGACTGACCAAGTCTGCACACTTCGTGCCAATTCGTGAGGACTATAAGATGAACAAGCTAGCTCAAATTTACATCAAAGAAATAGTCTCACGACATGGGGTGCCTGTATCGATCATATCAGACAGAGATAGTCGTTTCACATCTAAATTCTGGCAAAGTTTTCAACAAGAGTTGGGAACCAAGCTTAATCTAAGCACTGCATATCATCCTCAGACGGATGGGCAGAGTGAACGGACTATTCAGACATTAGAAGATATGCTTCGGGCTTGTGTAATTGATTTTGGTGGAAGTTGGGACAATCATCTACCACTCATCGAATTCGCTTACAGCAATAGCTATCACACTAGCATTAAAGCTGCACCTTATGAAGCTTTATACGGAAGAAAGTGTCGAACTTCTATCTGCTGGACAGAAGTAGGCGAAAGTCAACTGTCAGGACCAGAAATCATTGTGGAGACCACCGAAAAGATTCAGCAAATCAAAGAAAGGATGAAAAGTGCTCAAGATCGACAAAAGAGTTATGCAGATCAGAGGCGTAAACCCCTAGAGTTCCAAATAGGGGATAAAGTAATGCTTAAGGTATCACCTCTGAAAGGAGTGATTCGGTTTGGAAAGAAGGGAAAGTTGAAACCCCGATACACTGGGCCGTTTGAAGTAACAAGCAAAGTAGGACCAGTGGCTTATCGGCTAAAACTTCCTGAACAGCTGGCAGGAATACATAATACTTTTCATGTATCAAATTTAAGGAACTGCCTAGTGGACGAAGCCCAACAAATACCCCTGGAAGACGTACAGGTTGACGACAAACTCAACTTAATTGAAGAACCACTACAAATCGAAGATAGGAAGGTTAAAAAGTTACGCAAGAAGGAAATCCCGTTAGTCAAAGTCAAGTGGAACGCACGTCAGGGACCCAACTTTACATGGGAATTAGAAAACATAATGAAAGATAAGTACCCTCATCTTTTTAAGTGATGACAAATTTCGAGGACGAAATTTTTGTAAGGAGGGAAGGATGTAATACCCCGAACCTTAATATACTGTTTATAAACGTATGAAATATGTAATTTATATTTCATATATTGTTAAACGAGTAAGATGATGCTGTGAAAGGTGAAATATCTTGACAAGTCTTGGCTAGTATAGGAGACCGTTTAATATTAATAATTAAATATATTATTTTTGACCTTACTCCGTTTTTAATGAAACTTAGGTTAAAACGTAGATAAAAATATGCTCGTTCTAATGACATATTCTTCGTTTTATAAAACGTCATATTTTAAAAGTTATAAAAGAAAAACGAGAGAAGCAGCTGAAATAATATAACTAAGCTAGCTAGCTAGCACGTCAATTGTCCCACATCGCCCAGAAAGCCATTGAGGTGCTTGCTTGCTTCACATATATATAGGAGTTAAATTGTAGGATTTTAGATACACAAAAAATTTAACGGGAACGCTCTAGTATTGAGAATCCCGAGTATACGATACCCCGTTGGGTGTTGTTAGTAGTCGTTTTTGGAGCACGAGTAGGAGCAGGAGTAGGGAAACTCTACATCAACGTGCCGTAGATAGTTTTGAGGTATACTATCGTTTAAGTTTATGTTTAGTTATTTATTATCTATTTTTAGTAGTTAATATTAGTTTTATTATTAGTAATAATATATTAGTAGTAGTAGTGTTAGTATTATTTTTAGGTACTAGGGTTATTGTCAGGGGCGGGTATTGGGTAGCCTAGCCTTAGTTAGGCATGGACTGATCACCCATGCTTAAACAAGGCAGCACTAACCAATATCCAACCATGATAATGACTAGTTAGGTGTACCATTACCTAACCTAGGATTATGTAATTGTGTCAGGACCTTGAGACATAACCCAGTCGTACTAGCGGCAGTTAAGCAATTGCTAATCAGGTGAGTCATCATACTTGTCTTTTAAACTGTGATAGTATACTCGTCCGTAACTGGTAATAATGAGAATGCTGCAGTATGCATGTGTCAGTAGGGGTATATGGGATCCTATTATGCTTAATGAGGTGTGTCACTCTGGGAAGAGTAATAAGGTGTTGTACCCACAGGCACTTCGTGCTTATAAGGTCCAGCGACACACACTCATACCTATGTGACGGCCGTAGGGGGACACAGCTGGAGGACCAGTGTGTCTCTTGTACGGTGGTTTGTGACAAGTCAAATGTGACCTATAAGGTTCAATGAGGCCCAACCTGACTATTATGTGGTCACATGCCCATATTGTGTATGCATATAATGTAAACTGTGGTCTGTCTTTATAAAAATTATATAGTATGAGCTCACCAGTATATATCTGACGTCGTTTTGAGTATACTTATCTCAGGTGAGTAATGAGGAAAGCTATAGGAACTACTTGACAGTTGTGGAGTTTTAGAAGATCAATGAGTTTTTTTTTAGTTGCCAAAAGTTTATAAATAAATAAAGTGTTGTACTCAAACTATTATAAGTTTTAATGAAAGTTTAGTTTGTTTCCGCTGTAAGTGTATCAATTGTGCACAATCACCCGGGTTACGGGGTGGGTGTTACAGCCGCCTCCCACAGTCCCACCATTCTTCTTCTTCTGACCTTCTTCTTCTTCTTCTTCTTTGACCTGCAACTTCTGGCAAAAAATTCCGGCAAAACCAAAAAATTCTGGCATTCTTCTTCTTCTTCGTTCCCATTGGTCCATCATTTGCCCCTTCCAGCGTTATTCAAAAAACGTCAAACACAAAATCGCCCAAAATAACGCCCAATCACGCCGGTATGTAGTGGTTATCCGGCGTTTTTTTCGAAAAATTTTTATAAAACACGCCCCATTACGGGCGGTCTAATGTAATGTAAATTACATCTGTTTCTGTGTATAGTTTGTATAATAATTTAAGTCGTTTTATGTTATTTTACCATTGGTTTTGTATATTGTGTCTTGTGTGCTTTGCAGGGTTCCGGAAGTGAAAACGAGTAAAACGTTGAAGAAACGAGCACACGGGAGAAGGTTTGGGCTTAGTGAAGGATTCTCATGGAATGAAAATGGATATTTGAGAGGATGAGAAGGTAGCGAATTGAATTACGAATCCGTAGGCGAAAACGGTGAAGAAAACGAAGTTGAAACGAAAAAGTTATGAACAAAACGTTTTTCTCAGTACGACTCGCGGTTGGTGACCTCATGGCTCATAGTAAAAATTAATAAAAATATTGTTGTCGTATCAAAATATATCTTAATTATCAACACATACATTTTCAAGATGCTGACGTCATTTTTCAATAGTTCTTGCCAGCCATTGGCTGAAATGGGTGGCCGGCCTTCCCCTGTTGGACCAACCATTTTATTATTTTATATCCACTTCAAAATTACGTTTTTGCCCCCAGTTTAAAATTACGCTTTTCTCCCAACTAAAAAAATATAATAACCCTTTTGCCAGCAGCTCAAATTTATGATTTTGCCATCGGTAAAAAAATAAGATTTTCCCCTCAGCTTTATATTTTATACCCGCTTTAAAATTACGGTTTTGCCTCCAGTTGAAAATTACGTCTTCGCCCCCAGTTCAAAATAAAATTATGCTTTTGCCCCCACCTAAAAATTATGTTTTTTCACTCGGTTCAAAATTACGATTTCACCCTCAGTTTAAAATTCCTTTTCCGCCCTAAAATTATGGTTTTCCCCTACCTCAAAATTACGATTTTACCCTCGGTTCAAAATTATGATTTCCCCCGGTTCAAAATAAAAATATGACTTTACACCTATCTAAACCGAAAATACGGTTTCGCCCTCGGTAAAAAAATTACGCTTTTACCATCAGCCGAAATTACATTTTCGCCCCAGTTCAAAATAAAATTTTCTTTTTCCCCCGGCTCAAAATTACGATTTTACACCAGTTTATTATTTTATACCCACTTTAAAATTACGGTTTTCCCCAGTTTAAAATTACGTTTTTACCCCCAGTTCAAAATAAAATTATGCTTTTGTCGCTAGCTAAAAATTATGATTTTACCATCGGGAAAAAAATTGATTTTCCTCCAAGTAAAAATAAAAATATGACTTTGCCCCCAGCTAAAAATCGTGTCAAGAAGTTGCCTAACATTTTTTTTACTTTTTCTTTCTAGCAAAACTATGGTACTGTTTTTTTAATTGGTTAAGAATTATTCGGTCATCGCCCCGCAACGCTGGCGGGGCAACACCTAGTTAAATATTACATAATGATTTTGGATAGTATAGCAAGATATAAATGATATTGATGCAAATTTTCTTCACAAAAGGAATAACCATTAATCATAATCAGATTCACAATAATTTGAATTGAGTACTAATATAAGCAAATATATTTCTGCAAATCTTCTTGACGAACGGAACAACCATTTTCAATTTCAGATTTCATTTTGCTATTTTTTATTTTGGCTTCTTAAGATATTATTATTTTTGAATTTAGAAACAACACTTCAAAATAATTTGAAAACTTACATTTTTAAGTATATAAAATACGGGTGAGGATCAAAGAGGAAATTTATTTTGGCTAGGAAGCAATAGGATTAGGACATGTGGCAAAATTTAAAATAAAGAGAAAGGGTATTTTAGTCAATCTAATCATTTTCTTCTTCTTTCTTTTTCCCAGTAACATCAAAACCCACCATTTTCAAAACCCACCATCTTCAACCATTTCTTCACTTTCTATCTCAATAATCACTACATTATAGTGTGATTTTCGTCACCAATCAATGATTCAAACACCCGATCAACGTGTTCTTCAGCTTTTTTGAAGAAAACCCAGTTTAATTTCATACAAAATCTAGTTTTTTCCGGTGATTTTGAAGATAATCACTCGATCCGTTCGATTCGATCTCTGATAAGTGTTTCAATCATTCAAATTTCGTCAATCGTTGACGAAACCGACTTCGATCCCTGTAAGAAATCTTTAGTTTCATTTTTATTATCTGGGTTTTTTATTTAGTTATTGCGTTTTACGATCTTGGCATGGGTCCGGGGGCAGCGCCCCTGGTAGCAAGGTCCCAGGGGCGGCAGCCCCTAGCGGGGTCCAAGGGGCAGAGCCCCTGGCTCGGAAATTTTTTTTCGATTAAATTGCTTTAATAAAAATGCATCAGAAAAGTTAATTTTCTGTAAATTGCCTCTGGAAAACTGCATTCGTAAACTGCATTGGTTCAGACAATTCACAGCACAGACAAAACTATTGTCCTGGTTCAATGCGTTTTAGAGAGAACACTTTCTTTGGTGTTTTTAGGCCATTGCGTTTTAGAACTAAGACATTTTTATGTGTTTTCTGGCCATTGCATTTTAGGAAAACACATTTTTGAAGTGTTTTTAGTCAATGCGTTTTAGGTAAAACACATTTTTAGGTGTTTTCAGTCCATTGCGTTTTAGAGAGAACACTTTCTTTTGTTTTTTTAGGCCATTGCGTTTTAGAAAGGAGACATTTTAAGTGTTTTCTGGCCATTGCGTTTTATAAATAAGACATTTCTTTGTGTTTTTTGTGCATTGCGTTTTAGGTAAAACACATTTTTATGTGTTTTCAGTCCATTGCGTTTTAGAAAATAAGACATTTGTTTGTGATTTTGGTGCATTGCGTTTTAGGTAAAACACATTTTTATGTGTTTTCAGTCCATTGCGTTTTAGAAAGTACATTTTCTTTTGTGTTTTTAGGCTATTGCGTTTTAGAAATAAGGCATTTCTTTGTGTTTTCTTGCCATTGCGTTTTACAAATAAGACATTTCTTTGTGTTTTTTGTGCATTGCGTTTTAGAAAATGTCATTTTTTAGGTTTTTTTTTCATTGCGTTTTACGCAACTGGGTTTTTTCCATTGCGTTTTACGCAACTGGGTTTTTAAAAAAATTCGAAAATATAGCAATAGTATACTCGTTTTTTTGGTGCAATTTTATAAAAAAAAAATATCGTATTAAAGAGTTATTAACGTTTAAAAATGGGGAGGAATTGGAGGAGAGAGAAACTATTGCCTTGGATTGACTAGAATGCCCCTAAACAAACTCACGCGCCTCTTTTCTTTCTTTCAATTTCTCTCATTTAATCTTAGCCCTTGATTAACTAAATAGATGCTCAAGATTACTTCCTAGCCTTCTTAGCCAAATAAAATTCCTTTTATATCCTAACCCTATAAAATACTTGAATTATGATATAGCATTATCTAAAGATAAAAGTTAATTACCCAGATTCCATGTATATAGTTAACTCTAATAACTCTTCCTTTTTAACATGGAGTGGTATTCTACTCATATAACTACTAAATTACACTAAGGGGCTGTTTGTTTGTGTCTGAATGGAACCATTCAGAGGTTCACATCTGATTCGGTCAGCTGTAGAGGTGTTTGGTTTATTAAGACATCACCTCTAAATGGAGCCATTCAGATCTGAATGGTTCAGACAAATTTGATATCTGAATGGAATTTTGACAAGCTTGCCCTCATCCACACTGCCCCTTCATCTCCACACCTACCGAGTCAACATAACCGCCACCACTGTCGGCCGGCCTGAAGCCGTCACCGCCGGAGTCTTCACCGTCATCAACGTCAACGGCCGTCGCCGCCGCTACTCCTTTCCGGTCTCTCTTTCCCTCCGACTCTTCTCTCTCTCTCTCTCTTCTCGTTCCTGTCCTCTCCCTCTGCTCGTACATGCCCCTCCCATCACGTCACCGCCGGCCTCCTCCACATTACCACCGTCCATCCGCCTATTCCCATCGTCCATCACAATCTTCTTCATGCTGCTTGTTGTTTGACTCGGATGGTTTATTAAGTAACTCATGATCATCAGATTTTGCCATGAATTTGAGATTGAAATGAGTTCAGGTGGAGAGAGAAGATAAAAGAGATCAAATATGTGTTGATATAAAGTAGGATAGGATGAGTTTGAATAAGTCACGGATACATATTTTTTTGTCCTTTTGTTGATATAAAGCAGGGGTAAAAATGTCATTTTACATAGTCATTCAGATGTGCAACCAAACAGCACTTTACCAGTTCTGCACTTAATGATTCAGAGCCTCTTATCCATTCAGACCTCTTATTCATTCAGCACTTATTGGTTCAGATGTTGCCAAACAGCCCCTAAATTAATCGTAATATACTTTATGTTAGAAATTGAACCATGATCTTCTCCAAAAGGGCAAAAACCTGTATCAGTGGCATGTTAGAACGACAATTAATTCTAATGATTATGACAAGATTAAATAAGTAAATTATATTTAGAAGATCCTAACTACTAATGACATTTATTTTCAATACCATTAACGGATTTTACGTCCACCTCAATTTTATAATGATTTCACTATTTATACCCGACATTTTTATTCAAAACCATAAAATACTTTTTTTCTTTCTTAAAAATCCTACACAAACAATTTTCCACAAAATTAAAATGGCACGATTCACCAGTATGCATGTGTACAAGAATGTGGTGTTTCTCATACTCCTTATAATCACAGGTAAATACACTTTATATTTCATGGATATAAGTTGTCTTTTAAAATAGAGTTAAGTGTCATTTACGTTCCTGTGATTTATTCACTTTTGCTATCTCAGGCCAAATTTCAAATTTGTACTATTTCCCTCTCTAACATTCTCGAAACGTGTCATTTCAGTCCAAAAAACTAACCTCAGTTAAAAAAAACTCAGTTAGCTCAGGGACGAAAATGATATTCTATTCTAGATTTTTCGATTGAATTGACATGTTTCGAGAATGTCAGGGGTATTTCATTGTAAATGCACTTTATATTTCATGGTTATAATTAGTTTCTTATATTATATAAACATTTGATTGATAATACAGTTGAAATGATGGCATCGGCAAAGGGTATGCTCTGCACTGAAGTGTTACCGTTTTCTCCAAAGATTTGCGATGGTGAAAGCGTCTCAAATGATTGCTGGGAAGTATGTCGCCAAAGATATATGCTTTTTTTTAGAAAAGCAACGTGTGATCACTCTACTCCGAATAAAAATCGTTGTAAATGTTGGTACAGTTGTAAGTAATGGTTTTTATTACGTAGTATTAATAATATATGAAGTTGTTTATGGTGGATGATTTGGTTGTTGGTCTTTGTATTTTACCAAATTTTATGATCAATTAAGATTCAACAAAATATGATATTTTTTGCATGCGTATATATAAGAAACAGGTTAAGTTCACTTTCATCCTTTTGTTTAGGCCAATTAACTAGTTTAGTTTAAAATTAAAAGAGTAAAGTACTATTTTGGTCTATGTGGTTTTGTTAGTATTTTCTAAAATTTTATTTATTGCCTGTGGGTTCAAAAAGGTTTTACCATTGCCATTTTGATCCAACTAACTTAACCCATCTAATAAACTTTGTTAGTTAGGTGCAATTTTGTCATTTCATATTATTTAATTTCACTTTACTTTAATCATTGTTAAATCCCAGCTTAATAAACCACCACAACCACCCATCTCCACCCGTCTAAAACACAACCACCACATCACTGCCACCCATCTTCGTCCGTCATCGACCACCGTTCACCACCACAACCACCGTGCCCCACCGTCACCAACCACCACAACACCAAACCCTAACCCCCCCTCTTCTACCTGTTACCAACCAACAGGAACAACCCACCATTATCACCACCACACCATTGCCATCCATATCCACCCCTCTGAAAAACAACCACCCATCACCAGCCTTAATAAACCACCACAGCCACCCATCTCCAGAAAAGCGTAAAATACAATAACGTACATCACGTACGACAACGTGCGTGATTATGTGTATAAAGTGCGTGATTAATGTTTTCATCATGCGTGATTAATGTTTTCCAACATGCGTGATTTGGGTTTTTTAGTTTATAACGTGCATGATTTTCAAATGAACGTGCGTAATTATCTGTCGTACGTGATGTACGTTAAGCCGTATTGTACGTTAACTGGACTCTATACATATACACACACACACATATATATATGTATATATATACATATGTATATATACATATATATATATACATATATATATACATATATATAGGGTAGGGATCCTAAGAGAAGTTTGCCCTATTTGAGAAACTTGAGAAGCAATTTGGACCACACATTTTTCGTAAGCAAAAAATGCAAAAAAAAAAAATGTGAAAAAAATGCAATTTTTTTTTTGAAAAATCGCAGCTTTTTCTTTAAGGATTAAATTTTTTTATTATTTTTTTTTAAATTTTTTTTTGGATTTATACACATGTGTATATTGTTAATCTTTTAACTATACATATATGTATATACATGTTTAAAATTGAAAAAATATGTGTTATAAATCCTAAACCTTAAACGATAAACACTAAAGCTAAACCTTAATGCTAAACCCTAAACCCTAAAGCTAAATCCTAATGCTAAACCCTAAAGCTAAACCCTAATTCTAAACACTAATGCTAAACCCTAATGCTAAACCCTAAAGCTAAAACTAACCCCTAAAGCTAAACATTTAATGCTAAACCCTAATGCAAACCCTAAAGATAAAGCTAAACCCAAAAGTTAAAGCTAAACCCTAATGCTAAACCCTAATGTTAAACCATAAATACTATTGCTAAACCCTAATGCTAAACCCTAATGTTAAACCCTAAACCATAAAGCTAAACCCTAAACTCTAATGGTAAACCCTAAATACTAATGCTAAACCATAAATAACACTTATTTTTTAATTTTAAACATGTATATACATATATGTATAATTGACAATATACATATATGTATAGTTAAAAGATTAACAATATACACATGTGTATAAATCACAAAAAAAAATTTAAATCCTTAAAGAAAAGCTGCGACTTTTCCAAAAAAAAAATTGCATTTTTTTTTACCTTCTTTTGCATTTTTTTGCTTAGGGAAAATGTGAGGTCCAGAATACTTCTCAAGTTTCTCAATTAGCCTACTACTTCTCACATGATCCTTATCATATATATATATATATATATATATATAATTTGTTTCTTTATTCATTTTATTAATAAAATATAAAAATAACTAAAAAAGACAAAGATCCCCATGATTTAACGTTACAAAATGGATGGAATTAAGTTAGTTGAACCAAAATGGCAATGGTCCAAAACTTTTTGGACACATAGACGATAAATAAAACCTTTAGAATATACTAGCAAAACTGGCCAAACCACATGGACTAAAATATTACTTTACTAGAACCAAAATTTTCAAACCTTTGAGTCATTATGGATTCAGTTTCTTTTTTCAATTTTCGTCCCAAAACATAATACGTCCAAAAAAATAAGTTAACCCCTCCCACGGGCCGAAGGTTGGGGTGGTGTGTTGCTTGAGAAATAAGGGGGTGTATTGGGTAGATGTTAGAAAAAAAACCTTTTTAACATACACTAGTATGTATACACACACATATATACATATAAAAAAAATATAGATAAAAAACAAGCTTGTCGCAACAATACTTTAATAAAAGTCAAAAAGTAAAGTTTTAATATGTTAAAAAAGATATCAACGCATGTTTTACATATATCGAAAACACAAACAAAATAAGGAGTGAAAACGAACCTTGAAGCAACATTGACACCATTGGTGATTTCAAGACTTGTACATTATCACAGACAACCTGATTCTGAATAAATCTGACACTAAAACATATATAAAAATAAGAAAGTCGCAATAATAACTTCAGTATAAATTTTAGGCAAATTGGATTTAAATAATTCTAGCTTTCTCAATTTGACCAATAATAATCCCAACTCAGTTATTGACCGATAATAATCCCAACTAGTCCACTTTTGGCCGATAATAGTCTGCGTTAAATATAGCTTAACGGAGTTAAGTTTTTTTCCGAATTACAAACTGATGTTTTAGGGCTTTTGATTAGAACGAGGATACGAGTTGATTAATGTAAAATTTACCTCGAAATACTGCCTCAAACAAAAAAAACGGTACTTCAATTCGGGTGTTTAAACTTCCAATTAACAAAAATCAAGTCGTTTGAAGCATCGTTTCGATGTAAGTTTTACATAAATCGACTCGTATCCTCGTTCTGATCAGTTCGTAATTCGGATAAAAGATTAACTCCGTTAAGCTATTTTTAACGGCGGACTATTATCGGCCAAAAGTGGACCAGTTGGGATTATTATCGGCCAATAAATGAGTTGAGATTATTATCGGACAAATTGAGAAAACTGTGATTATTTAAATCTAATTTGCCTAAATTTTATATTAATTAGAACAACTATGAGTGGGCCAAGTGTCAACTCTGGTTGAGGCAAACAAATTAAAAATATTGAAAAGTTTAGGGTTAAATCAAACAACGATTCAATTAAAACTTTACTAAGGTTAACACCTACTTAACATTGATAACATAGAAGTGTGATACATCACGATAGCGTGCAAACGAGCAACAAACTTGCCATTAGCTTTTTTTGAATAGTAAAACTAAGCCTTTAAAAAACTACAGTCATAGATTTTAAGGTCATAACATTACTGTTAAACAAACTTAAGCATTTTCTCATTTTGTAGTTACTTAATTCTTTTATATCCTTTATGTAATTGTATATATATCATGTGTCCTATCTTTATGGATGCTATAACTGAATTCTAAATATTGCATCCCTTTTTGTGGTATGCAGTAATTGAATACTCAATATACACCTAACCTTTCCCCATCCCTCTTGTCTATCTTTATTCCGATCCTCTTCTCTTCGCTTTTTCTCTCTCCCGTTTTCTGTAGCCTTTCCTCTTCATCTCTGTGGCAGTTTCCTCCTCATCCACCACCACTAATGTAATGTAATGTAAATTACATCTGTTTCCGTGTATAGTTTGTATAATAATTTAAGTCGTTTTATGTTATTTTACCATTGGTTTTGTATATTGTGTCTTGTGTGCTTTGCAGGGTTCCGGAAGTGAAAACGAGTAAAACGTTGAAGAAACGAGCACACGGGAGAAGGTTTGGGCTTAGTGAAGGATTCTCATGGAATGAAAATGGATATTTGAGAAGATGAGAAGGTAACGAATTGAATTACGAATCCGTAGGCGAAAACGATGAAGAAAACGGAGTTGAAACGAAGAAGTTATGAACAAAACGTTTTTATCAGTACGACTCGCGGTTGGTGACCTCACAGCTCATAGTAAAAATTAATAAAAATATTGTTGCCGTATCAAAATATATCTTAATTAAATATTACATAATGATTTTGGATAGTATAGCAAGATATAAATGATATTGATGCAAATTTTCTTCACAAAAGGAATAACCATTAATCATAATCAGATTCACAATAATTTGAATTGAGTACTAATATAAGCAAATATATTTCTGCAAATCTTCTTGACGAACGGAACAACCATTTTCAATTTCAGATTTCATTTTGCTATTTTTTATTTTGGCTTCTTAAGATATTATTATTTTTGAATTTGGAAACAACACTTCAATATAATTTTGAAAACTTACATTTTTAAGTATATAAAATACTTGAATTATGATATAGCATTATCTAAAGATAAAAGTTAATTACCCAGATTCCATGTATATAATTAACTCTAATAACTTTTCCTTTTTTAACATGAAATGGTATTCTACTCATATAACTACTAAATTACACCAAATTAATCGTAATATACTTTATGTTAGAAATTGAACCATGGTCTTCTCCAAGAGGCAAAAAGCTGTATCACTGGCATGTTAGAACGACAATTAATTCTAATAATTATAAAAAGATTAAATAAGTAAATTATATTTAGAAGATCTTAACTACTAATGACATTTATTTTCAATACCATTAACGGATTTTACGTCCACCTCAATTTTATAATGACTTCACTATTTATACCCGACATTTTTATTCAAAACCATAAAATAGTTTGTTTCTTTCTTAAAGATCATATTTTCCACAAAGTTAAAATGGCACGATTCACCAGTATGCATGTGTACAAGAATGTGGTGTTTCTCACACTCCTTATAATCACAGGTAAATACACTTTATATTTCATGGTTATAATTAGTTTCTTATATTATATAAACATTTGATTGATAATACAGTTGAAATGATGGCATCGGCAAAGGGTATGCTCACTACTAGAAAACTACATTTTTTCCTACAAAAGTTTTCTACAAATTTCCTACAACTCAATTTTTTTTACAATTTTCCTACAATTTTTTGACAAAAAAGAAAAACAAAAAAAGACCCAAAACTTTTCCACAAATTTCCTACAAAATTGCCACACAACAAGCATTTGTAGCAATTTCGTCACAAAATTTATAACCTTTACGACAAAATTCCGACAAAAATTATAAAATTCTATATTATTTGTAACTACAACAAAATAAATAATTTAAAAAATATTAAATATTAAATTTGTCTGAAATTTGTAGCAAATTTAAACCACTTGCTACAAATTTCCTACAAAAAAAAGTTATTTTATTTATTATTTATTAATTTTATAAAAATAGATAATTTTAAAAAATAAAATGATAAGTTTGTCGGAAATTTGTAGCAAATTGACAGCAGTTGCTACAAATTTCCTACAAAAAAGGCTATTATTCAACAAATTAAAAAGAAATCATAATTTTAAAAAATAAATTATTAAATTTGTCGGAAATTTGTAGCAAATTGACACTAGTTGCTACATATTTCCTACAAAAAAAAGTTATGTTATTTGTTATTTATCAATTTTAGAAAAATATATAATTTTAAAAAATAAAATGATAAATTTGTTGGAAATTTGTAGCAAATTGACACCAGTTGCTACAAATTTCCTACAAAAAAGCTATTATTCAATAAATTAAAAAGAATACATAATTTAAAAAAATAAAATATTAGATTTGTCGGAAATTTGTAGCAAATTGACACTAGTTGCTACATATTTTCTACAAAAAAAATTATGTTATTTTTTATTTATCAATTTTAGAAAAATAGATAATTTAAAAAAAATAAAATGATAACTTTGTCGGAAATTTGTAGCAAATTGATAGTAGTTGCTACAAAATTCTTACAAAAAAGGCTATTATTCAAAAATTAAAAAGAAAACATAATTTTAAAAAATAAAATATTAGATTTATCGAAAATTTGTAGCAAATTGACACTAGTTGCTACAGATTTCCTACAAAAAAAAGTTATGTTATTTGTTATTTATCAATTTTAGAATAATTTTAAAAAATAAAATGATAAGTTTGTCGGAAATTTGTAGCAAATTGACAGCAGTTGCTACAAATTTCCTACAAAAAAGGCTATTATTCAACAAATTAAAAAGAAATCGTAATTTTAAAAAATAAATTATTAGATTTGTCGGAAATTTGTAGCAAATTGACACTAGTTGCTACATATTTCCTACAAAAAATAGTGTGCAACCCACAGATCGTAAATAATGATAAGGGCTTGTGGGTTGCACACTATTTTTATCTTTCTGCACGATCTACACAATTATCATTATTTACGATCTGTGAGAGTGGTGGTGGCAGCGGAGTGGTGGTGGTGGCAGGGCTGTGGTGGCGGTGGTGGCAGGGCTGTGGTGGCGGTGGTGGTGGTGGCAGCGGAGTGGTGGTGGTGGCAGGGCTGTGGTGGTGGTGGTGGTGGTGGTGGTGGTGGTGGTGGTGGCAGCGGAGTGGTGGTGGTGGCAGGGCTAGTGGTGGTGGTGTTTAATATTTACTTAAATGGTCCTTTATGTTACAAATTTACACAATCAGTCCTTATTTACTAACTGACTTAACTGGGTTATGATTTTTGGACTGAAATGGCACCTTTCCAGAACGTGGGGGACGAAAATGGCGCATTTTTGAAAAATGGACTGAAATGGCCAAAGTGACCAAACCACAGGGACGAAAATGGCAGTTAACTCTTTATCAATTTTAGAAAAATATATAATTTTAAAAAATAAAATGATAAATTTGTCGGAAATTTGTAGCAAATTGACACTAGTTGCTACAAATTTCCTACAAAAAAGGCTATTATTCAAAAATTAAAAAGAAAACATAATTTTAAAAAATAAAATATTAGATTTGTCGAAAATTTGTAGCAAATTGACACTAGTTGCTACAGATTTCCTACAAAAAAAAAGTTATGTTATTTGTTATTTATCAATTTTAGAATAATTTTAAAAAATAAAATGATAAGTTTGTCGGAAATTTGTAGCAAATTGACAGCAGTTGCTACAAATTTCCTACAAAAAAGGCTATTATTCAACAAATTAAAAAGAAATCATAATTTTAAAAAATAAATTATTAGATTTGTCGGAAATTTGTAGCAAATTGACACTAGTTGCTACATATTTCCTACAAAAAAAATTATGTTATTTTTTATTTATCAATTTTTGAAAAATAGATAATTTAAAAAAAATAAAATGATAACTTTGTAGGAAATTTGTAGCAAATTGACAGTAGTTGCTACAAATTTCCTACAAAAAAGGCTATTATTCAAAAATTAAAAAGAAAACATAATTTTAAAAATTAAAATATTAGATTTGTTAGAAATTTGTAGCAAATTGACACTAGTTGCTACATATTTCCTATAAAAAAAAGTTATGTTATTTGTTATTTATCAATTTTAGAAAAATAGATAATTTTAAAAAAAATAAAATGATAACTTTGTCGGAAATTTGTAGCAAATTGATAGTAGTTGCTACAAATTTCCTACAAAAAAGGCTATTATTCAAAAATTAAAAAGAAAACATAATTTTAAAAAATAAAATATTATATTTGTCGAAAATTTGTAGCAAATTAACACTAGTTGCTACATATTTCCTTCACAAAAAAGTTATGTTATTTGTTATTTATCAATTTTAGAATAATTTAAAAAAAAAATGATAAGTTTGTCGGATATTTGTAGCAAACTAACAGCAGTTGCTACAAATTTCCTACAAAAAAGCTATTATTCAACAAATTAAAAAGAAAACTACACTCATATACTATGCTACTCTACACTATACTATACTGTACGATGCTATCATATACTATACAATACTACACTCATATACTATGCTACACTATACTATACTATATTGTACTATATTGTAATGTACTATACTATAATATACTATATTGTACGATACGATACCGTGATGAACTACCGGTATTCACTTTTAATCTAAAAGGCATACAAATATATTTTAAAACAAGTGCAGGTCCTATAACAATTCCGAACGTTACCACCCCGAATCCCTTGCATAACGAATCAAACCGATACGGACGATTTCTCATCGCATAGCACGGGCAAATCCTGCTAGTTATATTAGACGATATTGACACTTTATTTTTCACACGTTACCTAAAATTTTCCAATAAATATCATATAAAATAGAAAAAATATCATAAATTGTACAATTATGGTGGCGGAGGTCGTACATATGCGTTTATGTAAATGTAATTGTATCGTATGTGTGTACGTTTGTATGTGTATGTGTTAGTGTATGAATGTATATACGTGTGTGCATATTATGTATGTGTGTATATAATTAATTTTATTATCAATATAGTAGGCAAAAAATAGTTTTTTTATAGGGTAAATTACTTTTTGAGTCCTTGTGTTTTATGGGTTTTAATTAGTTGAGTCCAAAAGCAAAAAGTTTAACGACCTGAGTCCCCATAAGCATTTTCTTTAACAATTTGAGTCCAAATTTCTAACTCTATCCACCAAGTTTGTTAACTACAAGGGTAATTTGGTCATTTACACACAAAGTACAAGTCTTATATGCACAAGAGTATAAGGAACAAGTCTTTAATGCATAAATATTTTAATATTATATATAAAATAAATTATATATATTGTTATACACATCTGCACATAAACATTTCACACACCTGCCCATACCTCCTCTCTTTCTCTCTACCCCTACCACCACCATTAACACCACCGCACCACCATTGCACCACCACCATCCCTACCGCACATCCACCACTATCACCACCTTCCGTTGACCGTCAACCACCAGTCACCGCTTGCAAACCGTACCTCCACCATTATCACTGCCTTCCCCACCGTCAACCGTCGGTTGTGGGTTAGGGAACCTTAATCCGAGTAACGAAAGATCGATCAACACTACCAGTCACCGTCGGTTGTTGTCGGATTGAATCAAAATTTCTTTCAAGTTTCCAGCTGGATGTGAGTTGTATGAAGCATTGGGACCCACATTTTATAAGCAGAAGAATGGCAGTTAACTCTTACCATAATGAGGACTGGTTAAAAAAGAATCTTACCAATTAAGTGTAGTAGATGTTCAGCACCGTATACGCTTGACGGGGAAACATCATTTTTAACTGATTCACGATATTGTACACACTCTTTATCGTATAAAAGTATAACAGGCAAGGCCCTGTCAAGGTAACACCTTAATCCCTTCAAAATCTCTCCAACTGAATCTGACATCCTGTAGTCAACGCATTATTATGGATCAAGCACCAACGATAAGACATGCATTATCTATTATTATCCACTAATCACTATGGTTTGATATGACTCTCTACAACTCGATCTTACAATTTAACACTGAACACAACATAATAATGCATACAAAGGAGTATAACGAGAGATTCATAAATATTGATTCCAAATAAGGCTTGTGAAGACAGTGGCGAAGCTTGAGATTTCTGACCGTGGGGTCGAAAACGTACACACCCAAAAATTTCTATATAAAACGGGGGGTAGAAAACATATATACCCGGAAATTTCTATACGAAAACTACATACTCTCCACTACTGAGGGAAAAGTTCGGGGGGTCGGCCGCCCCCTCCCGCCCCCACTATCCTACTCCCTTGTGTGAAGACATGTGTGGTCCAATATAACATGTTACGCCATATTTTAGAGAATGTATATGTACTCGTACCTTATTTTTTTTATATACTATTAATTTTTACATATAATTTTTCAGAGTTAGTCGATGTTAGGGATGAGTTTGGTGTCGTACCCGTATCGAAAGTATTGATCCCGAAAATCATAAAAATGGATACCGGTATAGGTATGGTATGATACGGTACCGGTCAGCCCTAGTCGATGTTTGTAAACCATTTTTTATGATGTAACTTCACTTTAAAAAAATATATATTTTTTGTTTTTAAATATCTAAACAATCTAACTCTTTCTCCAAATTTTTTGATCACAATGGTCCTTATCCGTGTCAATGTTATAAAATCCATTCACAGCCGTTTGATCACAATATCATCTAAGGGCCCTTGTTTTATTAACACTAAAAGGTTTCTCAAAACCTTAGGCGGGCTCACTCTCACTTTTCCCTCCCAAATCACACCACTTCCTCCCCCAAACCCTAGAGAGACAGACCTCCGCCGTCTCCTCCGCCACAGACCTCCGCCGTCTCCTCCGCCACAAACCCCCACCGTCTCCGCCATCATCTCCTCCGAGCGTCGCCACCATCAGGTATGTATTTTTCGATTTGCAAAATACCCAATTCAACAAATCAAAGATGGAGCAAACCTTTATCATGATCAAGCCCGATGGTGTTCAAAGAGGCCTTGAAACCCTAGAACACTCCCCAATTCACAAAATGAAGGCAAACCAGAGGCGAAAATCCACCCAAAGTGAACCAGTTATGTCAAATCCAAACCCTAAACCACACGTCAATCACATCAGCGGCATACCAATCGAGTTTCCATACCCGCCATACGGCTCTCAGCTGGCTTACATGAGCAGAGTCATCGCAACACTCGATCGAGCGCAACGAGACGGTCATTTTCATGCCCTACTTGAATCGCCTACTGGTACCGGCAAGTCATTGTCTCTGCTTTGCTCGGTTCTTGCGTGGCAGAAGAATCACCGCTCAAAGTCTCTGTACGGCAACATTTCTCACTCAAAACCTGATCCCGGAGGCTCTCGTTGACCCGCTCGGTCACGGCGGGGGGTTTGTTCCTGAAGTGGAGCAAACGTCAGGTATAATTAATCATTTCATTTCATTATGTTTAGTTTTACTACTGATGTTATTATTGTTAGATACAATGCTTTTGGGCTTATGCTATAAATTTCATAGTTTAAAATTGTTTATTTTGTTGTTGATAAATGAGGCTTTTCTGTTTTTCACCTCATTAAGATATGAGCTTATAAGTTACTGAGGAAATATGACTGCTAGAGCTGGAATTTAGAGAAAATAATAGGAGAAACATCTGTGCTCATACACATCTTTTTTTATTTTCTAGTATACTCTTGGTACTCGTTGATGTTAGTAGATAATGTGCCTGTTTTTTATCTAGTGAGAAAACTTTTGAAAAGAGTTGGGATTAGTTAACACTTGTGTATCATTGAATAAAACCATAGCTCTTCGCTTTTCTTGAGTTTGATGCCATGAAGCACGTATATTTTCGTTTTGCAGATACGTTTGTATTTTGTTTTATGCAGGTGGATCACCCTCAACCTAGTTATATGGCTATTTATATGTGATTTTTTCTTAAAAGTTGCTCATCACTAAATTAATGTTTTGGTCTCTTTATAAATTACAGCTAACGTGATGCCTACTCTTTCTGAGACAAACAATGGAAAGCAGAAGAAAAAAAGAGGCGTTGTCATCTACTATGACTCGTAAGTTTTGTTCAATCAAGCACTTGAGATTCTAGTGTATATGTTTTCTATTATTTGCCATTTTTTTGGGAATGTTGATATTTCTGCACATGAACACTGTTTTTTTTATAACAATATTTATTACAAGAAAATCTCTTTATATAGATACATGTGGCATAACAGATAAAAATATAAAGTTATAAACACCAAAGCGGTATCACAAACGGTGAAGTACCGAAAAACTGGTACTGATACGCCAATTTCGGAAAACAAGCTATCATGTGCCTATGGGAGTTTTGGTTCGTTATCTGGATCTTACCTTTTGTCCTACATGCACTTTTGGTTTATTGTTTGTTGTCTTGTTTGACAAGATTTCTTGTAGATATATGTTTTTGCATTCTTATGTTGATAAGTTTTCTCTTGCAGCAACTTTTTTTAACTTATGCTAAAAAAAGAAATAAGTTAAACTCTTCTAGTGTTTTGTTTTGATCACCATCTAGTCATAGAACTATATTACAACAAAGTAAGTGAAAACTAATTAATATGTGTATATGTCCATTTTAACCTTCTGGAATCTTATAATAATATTATTATGATTGTCTTATTAATAGCGTTTATATCTTAAAAAAATTAATGTTCTATATATTAATGATATTCAGATCTTATCCTTTTTATTCGGACATTTTTGGTACATTCAAATCTTGATGAAAAAACAAATATACTAATTTTTATGTCTGATTGAAGTAGACATATGTACTATTAAGTGATTCTATGTAAAAAACATTTAGTGTTATTATTGGTCTTAACTTCGATCCTTTTGACTGTTGGGGGGGGGGGGGGGATAGAGCACGGTCCTCCCAACCGCCGGAGTGTTCCCACTCCGAGAGCCGCTACCCGACCAAGCTAGCTCCGCGGTGAATTCCCCTTGCCGAGTTCTTACCCTGGGCGACATATGCCACTACCAAGACTCGAACCCGGTACCTCTGGGAAGAGGTGGGTGTCGGTGGCCAACTGGGCTACCCCAGTTGGTTACGACATTTATCAGATAAATGCACTTGTGTCAATTTTTTTCTAAAATTTGAAAAAACCTGCCCCCTTTCATCTTTCAGGGATCTAGAAAACGCTACTGTACAAACCCTAAAGTTCGTGATCAAGATAATATCAATTACATTTCACAAGTTGACCAATATGGCAGAAATGGTGGCCTGAGAGGGGGGATTATCTGGTTGGAATGCACATGTTTCACCCCTTGAGGTAATTGTCGCCTTTAATCTTGTTTGTATCTATTGTTTAACCAATATGGCTTTCTTAAAAAACTTATTTCACTAGGCATCGGGGATGATTAGCTTATGCTTGCACATCAATGGGACATATAGAGCCCATTGGGCTGACCGTTTGGGATTATGTAAGAATTAGTTACATATATGTGCATTATTTGCTTCCAATTTCAAAATACATGACTGTGTTGCTGTATATCCAGGTAAAAGTGGGTGTGCTCCGTTAGCATTTAAGTGCATTAAAGGTTCTGGAGGGGTGGTTCCCAACACATTAGTTGGAGTCACTCGGATATACCCTGTTCTATACAGGGAGAGGTATGCTGAAGCAAATATAAGATACTATTAAGATTACCAACTTAGTTTCTTATTATATAGATCTTTTACTCTCTTCCATGCTAAAAGTTATAACATATAATTGTGATTCCTCTTTTTCAGTATATCTTTAACATATCTGTTGTTATTGCAGCAATCAAAGTTGGTTGAAGGGCAAGCATATGCTGTTGCAGGCCTCACACTAATTAACTCTGATACATGCACTATTTATTTGCGTGCTAGAGGCTCTACAACCCAATGGCGCCCATTATCTCCCTTGACAATTCAACATTTTCAGTAAGTTCTCATTTAATTTATCTATTTTTTCAACTTTTCTCATGTGACAGTTTTAACCCATTTTCAGTAAGTTCTCATTTAATTTATCACATTTTCCGTAAGTTCTCTTATAAGTGGGTTGATTTGATTTTGGTTGTTTAGAAAGGAAACAGATTCAACACTGGCCAAAGTGTATTTCACCATTTTGAATGCATAAAAACTTCGAAACTGTTTATTTAGAAAAAGTTGGTATATTATTGAAATATTATTAATTTTGTAATTAATAAAAGTATTTGTAACCATTTTGTGTCTTCTTCTTTCAGGCCTTTTTATACTCCTCGGAAAGCGGTATCATTATTACAATTTACAAATGGGTGAAGTTCCACTCTCTAGGTATTTTTCTTCAACAATGCATGAATTGGTATCTGGAAGTCAACATAGTCAGTTAGTCACCACTCAGTTTCTCATGATTTTCAGCGAATTCGATGTTTGTGGGGGCTGGTTTGACTTAGAAAGAGAACGAGAGGCCCGACAAAACATAAAAGCCCGTTTCGAACAATTTCAACAAGAGAGTGAAAAAGAGCGGGCCGACCAAGACGCATAGCGAAAAAATATGGAAGAAATGGTGATTGAATTAGTTTTGAATAAAAAACTTGCTCTTAATTAGGATTTTTTGTGTTTTGGAATGTTTTCGAACTTTTGGAAGGTTTTAGAAGTTGCAGTTGTGTTGGAATTATCTATAATTTTGCTTGCTGCAATTTTTTTGGAATGCTTTATATTTTGCTGCATTTTTTATACAAAAATGGTTTTTTAAAATATATTGTTAATTTGTCACAAATCTGTTGCAAAAAAGTTGTAGGAATTTAGTCGCAAATTTTAATTTCTAAGTTGTAGGAAATTTGTAGCTACATTAAAAACTATATTTTTTATTTGTAGGAAATTTGTCGCAACTGTTTAGAGAAAATTTAATAACTTTGTAGGAAATTTGTTGGAAACCGTTAATTTTGTAGATAATTTGTCGCAAATTGTTTAGAGAAATTTTATAAATTTGTAGGAAACTTGTGGAAAGTTTTATGATTTGTAGGAATTTTTGTCGCAAGAAAGTTTTATAGTTTGTAGGAATTTTGTCGCAGAAACGTTTTATAATTTGTAGGAATTTTGTGGCAAGAACGTTTTATAATCTGTAGGAATTTTGTGGCAAGAATGTTTTATAATCCGTAGGAATTTTGTCGCAGAAAAGTTTTATAATTTGTAGGAATTTTGTCGCAAAAACGTTTTATAATTTGTAGGAATTTTGTCGGGAAAATAAAAAATTATGAATATTTTTTTTAATAATTTTATTAATTTTAAAAATAAAATATCATAAAATAATATAAAAAAAAGGCAAAAACGTGGAAGAATTGTCGGAATTTTGCAAGAAGAGCGTTTTGTCAGTATTTTGTAGCAAATTTTGCGACCAGAGATTTTGTAGGAATTTTGTAGCAGATTTTGTAGGAATTTTGTAGCTAATCCGGTTACCCACAAGTTTATATACTACGAATTTTTTTGTAGGAAATTTGTGGGTAAGGCCAATTTCAGACAAATTTGCTACAAATTTGGTTGTCACAAACTGGACAATTTTCTAGTAGTGGCTCTGCACTGAAGTGTTACCGTTTTCTCCAAAGATTTGCGATGGTGAAAGCGTCTCAAATGATTGTTGGGAAGTATGTCGCCAAAGATATATGCTTTTTTTTAGAAAAGCAACGTGTGATCACTCTACTCCGAATAAAAATCGTTGTAAATGTTGGTACAGTTGTAAGTAATGGTTTTTATTACGTGGTATTAATAATATATGAAGTTGTTTATGGTGGATGATTTGGTTGTTGGTCTTTGTATTATACCAAATTTTATGATCAATAAAGATTCAACAAAATATGATATTTTTTGCATGCGTATATATAAGAAACAGGTTAAGTTCACTTTCATCCTTTTGTTTAGGCCAATTAACTAGTTTAGTTTAAAATTAAAAGAGTAAAGTACTATTTTGGTCTATGTGGTTTTGTTAGTATTTTCTAAAGTTTTATTTATTACATGTGGGTTCAAAAAGGTTTTACTATTGCCATTTGATCCAACTAACTTAACCCATCCAATAAACTTTGTTAGTTAGGTGCAATTTTGTCATTTCATATTATTTAATTTCACTTTATTTTAATCATTGTTAAATCCCAGCTTAATAAACCACCACAACCACCCATCCCCACCCGTCTAAAACACAACCACCACATCACTGCCGCCCATCTTCGTCCGTCATCGACCACCGTTCACCACCACAACCACCGTGTCCCACCGTCACCAACCACCACAACACCAAACCCTAACCCCCCCCCCCCTTTTTCTACCTGTTACCAACCAACATGAACACCCCACCATTATCACCACCACACCATTGCCACCCATATCCACCCCTCTGAAAAACAACCACCACAATAACCACCCATCACCAGCCTTAATAAACCACCACAGCCACCCATCTCCAGAAAAGCGTAAAATACAATACGGCTTGACGTACATCACGTTCGACAATGTGCGTGCTTATGTGTATAACGTGCGTGATTAATGTTTTCATCATGCGTGATTAATGTTTTCCAACATGCGTGATTTGGGTTTTTTAGTTTATAACGTGCATGATTTTCAAATGAACGTGCATAATTATCTGTCGTACGTGATGTACGTTAAGCCGTATTGTACGTTAACTGGACTCTATATATGTAAATATATATATATATATATACAAAGTATATCATACATTACGACTTAACGTACTTCACGTACAACAATATGCGTGATTTGTTCTATAACATGCGTGATTAATGTTTTCTATATGCGTGATTATTGTGTTTCAACATGCGTGATTTTGGAATTTTGAGTTATAACGTGCGTGATTTTAAAATGAACGTGCGTAATTACCTGTCGTACGTGATGTACGTTAAGCCGTAATGTATGTTAACCTTCCTCTATATATATATAAAATTTGTTTCTTTATTCATTTTATTAATAAAATATAAAAATAACTAAAAAAGACAAAGATCCCCTTGATTTAACGTTACAAAATGGATGGAATTAAGTTAGTTGAACCAAAATGGCAATGGTTCAAAACTTTTTGGACCCATAAACGATAAATAAAACCTTTGGAATATACTAGCAAAACTGGCCAAACCACATGGACTAAAATGTTACTTTACTAGAACCAAAATTTTCAAACCTTTGAGTCATTATATGGATTCAGTTTCTTTTTTCCATTTTTCGTCCCAAAACCTAATACGTCCAAAAAAATAAGTTAACCCCTCCCACGGGCCAAAGGTTGGGGTGGTGTGTTGCTTGAGAAATAAGGGGGTGTATTAGGTAGATGTTAGAAAAAAAAAAACCTTTTTAACATACACTAGTATGTATACACACACATATATACATATAAAACAGAATATACATAAAAAACAAGCATGTCGCAACAATACTTTAATAAAAGTCAAAAAGTAAAGTTTTAATATGCTAAAAAAGATATCAACACATGTTTTACATCTATCGAAAACACAAACAAAATAAGGAGTGAAAACGAACCTTGAAGCAACATTGACACCGTTGGTGATTTCAAGACTTGTACATTATCACAGACAACCTGATTCTGAATAAATCTGACACTAAAACGTATATAAAAATAAGAATGTCGCAATAATACATTCAGTATAAATTTTATATTAATTAGAACAACTATGAGTGGGCCAAGTGTCAACTCTGGTTGAGGCAAACAAATTAAAAATATTGAAAAGTTTAGGGTTAAATCAAACAAAGATTCAATTAAAACTTTACTAAGGTTAATACCTACTTAACATTGATAACATAGAAGTGTGATACATCACGATAGCATGCAAATGAGCAACAAACTTGCCACTAGCTTTTTTTTAATAGTAAAACTAAGCCTTTAAAAAACTACAGTCATAGATTTTAAGGTCCTAACATTACTGTTAAACAAACTTAAGCATTTTCTCATTTTGTAGTTACTTAATTCTTTTATATCCTTTATGTAATTGTATATATATCATGTGTCCTATCTTTATGGGTATGCTATAACTGAATTCTCAATATTGCATCCCTTTTTGTGGTATGTAGTAATTGAATACTCAATATACACCTAACCTTTCCCCTCCCTCTTGTCTATCTTTATTCCGATCCTCTTCTCTTCGCTTTTTCTCTCTCCCGTTTTCTGTAGCCTTTCCTCTTCATGGGCTTAGTGAAGGATTCTCATGGAATGAAAATGGATATTTGAGAAGATGAGAAGGTAGTGAATTGAATTACGAATCCGTGGGCGAAAACGGTGAAGAAAACGAAGTTGAAACGAAGAAGTTATGAACAAAACGTTTTTCTCAGTACATAAAAGTTCCCTTTCTACCCTATTTAAGCCCATGTTTAACCCTAATAAAAAAGAGACAACTCTAGACGAATTGGGAGTAACTTCGACGAAAATTCTGAAGCTTTTGGAGCGTTTTCGAAGAAAAAGAAGCATCTGTTGAAGAATAGAAGTGCTAGGATCGTTCTGCTCTTGATTTTATCATCCGGGTTTACTTGTTCTTCACTTTTAGTTCTTAATCATGTTTTGTTACCTCGTTGATACTCTTGTTTTGCTTTTATTGAACATGATGTCGGGCTAAAAACCTTGTACTACTTAGATTGTGATGAACGGATTGATAAAGTTGTGATTTTTTGTATGGATGCTTGTTAATTATGGATTTTTTATGTTAAAGTAGCAAACTTGATTATTGGTTCGTTGTGTATGCGTATCTAGATTTGTTTAATCATTGTTTATTGTTGCGTATGAATGTATGATCTTTGGTGAATGTTTTTCGCATAATAGGGTCATGCTAGATCGTTAACTTCCGTTTTTAATTTGTTTGGTTAATTGGGCAATATACCTTAGGAGCAATATCCGATAATTGAGTAGGTCTAGGTGTTCCACTAATCTTAATAGCTGAGAGGTGCGAGATTATCGGTAGGTCTAAGTTGGTAAATTGCTAGGTAGGTCTTTGAGAGGAGTCCGTCTTAGTTTCCTTGTCAACCCTTGTCTATCAAGTCGAATCAAGAACCCAAGTTACCCTAGGTTTATAACCCGAGAGGGAGTAGATCATATTAGGGTACTTTACATAAAACACTTAGACAACTCAGAGGGAGTCTCGACTAAACCGGTGTTCTCACCAGCCTTTAAAGTTCCATAGCGGTCTTCCCGAGAAGGGTCGGGGGTCTTGTTCGGTGTCTCGATAGGTTTAGCAATTTATGATCCCGGTTCCATAATAACTTGCATCTTATTAAAACTCATTGTCTGAAGTAAATCCAAGTCTTTTTGTGTCTTAGTTAACTTAGTTAATTAGTGTTTAAATAATCACAATTTTAGGATATTTAGACCCCCCCCCAATATAAACAGTTAGAGTCGTGTCAGTTTTAGTCTAGAGAGTCTAGTTGACGTAATTAAGTAGAGTTCTATGGGTTCGATTTTTGGACTTACTTAGCTTACTAGAGTCGATCGGTTCACTTGCCGGTTAGTAGTTTAGTTGAGTTTTAGAGAGTCTATGGGTATTACTTAGTGTCTAAATTAGGGTAATTTAGTTAATTTGAATTGAACTACTTTTAGCACATCAACCACCGACGGTGCCCTCCCAGTTAGGGGTGTTTTTTGGGTTATTTTTTCATGTTTCGGGTTTTTTGGTTCGGGTTGTTCGGGTTTTTGGCTAGGAAAAAATGACCTGATAACCAACCCATTTAAAGTTCGGGTTGTTCGGGTATAGGTTATTCGGGTTTGGGTTGTTCGATTTTTGGGTTTAAATGTAAAATGAAGAAAATAATAAATATATCATGTTGTTAAAAAAGACAATTAATGTTCGAATTTTTATTCGGGTTTCAAGTTTCTGGTTATTCGGGTCGGGTTATTCGGGTTTTTGGTTGGGAAAAGTGACCCGATAACCGACCTATTTAAGGTTCGGGTTGGTCGTGTTTGGGTTGTTCGGGTTCGGGTGACTTTAAATTCGGGTCAGTTTCGGGTTTCAGATAAAAAAGAAAAGCCCTACTCCCCATGAACTCCCGGTTGCACATGATAACCATCAAGTTAACCTCATCAAATTATCTATACTGGTGCAATCAGATGATCACCATCTTATTCTATTCGGATTTGTTGTCGCGCATTGATGGTTCGACTGAACCACTGACAACCAAAGTTCTGGATGAAAATAAACCTTCTCCCAACCCCCGCTATGCTACCCGGGTTATGGATGATTGCAAATTCGCCGTTGTTATTCATGCCTCTCTCTCTCTCTCTCTCTGAAGAGGCTGCTCTAAAAATCCTTGATCTAACAACCGCTTAATATGGACTGCCTTTAAATCAACCTACAACACGCATGAAGTACCTTTTTATGCAGCTCTTACTCAATTTTTGTGTAATAGCTTCGCAAACCGTGAATATACTTGACCTATTTTATGCTTTAAATCACTTTGGGTTGTAACATGTATCATTACTAAATTCATAGTCACATATACAATCAATCTTATGCAAACACTCAATCCTTAACTTGCTACTTGTTTATACATACTAGAATCCTATCATGCATGGTATCTATCATTAACTTTGCAGTCTTCCTTAACATGTATAGCGCTATAGGAGTAGAACACCACCCATTTTGTGGTCATTGTTAAGTATTCAATCAATACGGTCTTATTCACTTCGGAGATAAGATTACGCTAGTGGACACTTTGGTTTGATTTATAGTTGATGCATGCTAGTATGTTCGTATAACCTCGTGTACAATTAACTTGTGGATTTGAGACATTTTCATACTTATGCTATGTAGACAAAACTTGTATGCTCACCGACCTTTTTGTCTTGACAGATGCTTTATATACATGTTGCAGGAACTTTATGACGATGCACGAGAAATCAACTTAGGGTGGAAATTAGAAACATACCCCGAATTTTGTTTATGTATTTCCTTTCGTGTTTAGTCATGTTGATCCCAAGTTGTAATTTCTTTTGAGACAATGTATCTTTGGAAGTTATGAAATGAAACGAAATTTAAAATCTTAATTTATTGTCACAAATAGCATGTTATGATGTTTTGAGCAATCTTGTTCGTTCCGCCTTGATGTTTCCGCCATTGGTTGGGGTGTGACAGGGGTGTTCCTAGGAAGTGCATTGATATTTTTAGTGATATTTATGATAAGACTGAAACTAGTGTTCGGGAACCTGTAGGGGACACTGTTCATTTCCCTGTGGAGGTAGGACTCCATCAAGACTCTGCATTGAGTCCTTTTCTTTTTGTTGTCATTTTCGATGAGTTAACTAGGTCGATTCAGAAGTCACTATCGTGGTGCATGCTCTTTTCCGATGATATTGTGTTAGTGGCAGAGAATAAATAAACCCTAAATGTGAGGGTAGAGGAATGGCGAGCAGCTTTAGAGGATAAGGGTTTAAGAATTAGTCACTTTAAGACTGGGTACCTTTTCTATGATTTCAGCGGTGCAGACGACAATGACGAATCTCAAATCACCATTGAGGGTCAAGTGGTTCCGCAGGCAACTAGTTTTAAGTATTTAGGATCTTTTTACAGAGATATGGGGAGATAAATGGAGATGTAGCACATTGTATCTAGGCCTACTGGTGTAGGTGGAAAGCTATCACTAGGGTGTTGTGCAACAAGATGTTCCCAACAAAATTGAAGGTTTTTTCGAGTTGCAGTTAGCCCTGCTATGTTATATGTGACGGAGTATTGGGCCATCAAAAAGACACAAACACGTAAGATGGTTTTGGCATGTGAGGAGGAGACAAAAGACAACGCTAGTTAGAGTAGTGGCAAACCTCATTGTGAAAGGGAGGAAGGGTACATGTATACCTAAATTGATTTGGGATGAGTGGATTAGACATGATTTGCTAGAGTTGCACCTCTCTAAAAACATGGTTTATGATAGGAGAGCATGGAGGCGTAGGATTAAGGTTAAGGACTTTAAGGGGAATGTAAAAATGAGCCTTAGGTGTGATTTAGGAACTTAGATGTCCATGCACTTTAAGGGTTTTTTGCATGTGTTTGTGACTATGCCTATCTATATGTTATGCATCATATTATACATGTCTATGTTTTTCGTATGTTTCTCTTTCATCCCCTCTTTTATTAGTGGTAGCTTTTTATGTCTATCTATTTAGTTTTCTGTGTTTCTCAGCTGTTTGTTTGGAGTCAATGGACTCTCTGAAACGTGTCTCTCTATCTCATAGATGGAGGTAATGTTTGCCTATATCTCATCCTCCTCAGACTCTACAAACGGCTTGTTGTTTATGGAATTTAGTGAGCATGATTGTTATATAGGGGTGGTGTTACACCTCCATGCCAAATACCACATAAACACAATTTGATACCAACTTGGACTTCACAACAACGGACTCGGGGTTGGTGACCTCATGGCTCACAGTAAAAAGTTAATAAAAATATTGTTGCCGTATCAAAATATATCTTAATTAAATATTAAATAACGATTTTGGATAGTATATCAAGATATAAAGGATATTGATGCAAATTTTCTTCACAAAAGGAATAACCATTAATCATAATCAGATTCACAATAATAATATGAATTGAGTACTAATATAAGGAAATATATTTCTGCAAATCTTCTTGACTAACGGAACAGCCATTTTCAATTTCAGATTTCATTTTGCTATTTTTTATTTTGGCTTTTTAAGATATTATTATTTTTGAATTTGGAAACAACACTTCAATATAATTTTGAAAACTTACATTTTTAAGTATATAGAATACTTGAATTATGATATAGCATTTTCTAAAGATTTTGAATACTTGAATTATGATATAGCATTATCTAAAGATAAACGTTAATTACCCAGATTCCATGTATATAATTAACTCTAATAACTTTTCCTTTTTAACTACTAAATTACACCAAATTAATCGTAATATACTTTATGTTAGAAATTGAACCATGATCTTCTCCAAGAGGCAAAAACCTATATCACTGGCATGTTAGAACGACAATTAATTCTAATAATTATGACAAGATTAATAAGTAAATCTATACTACTATATTAAAGAAACTGGGTTTTTTACCCTTTTGGTCATTTTACACACGTATAAATTTTATAACATTACGTACAAGAGAGTACAAGCTGTTTTAGAGGGGGTAAACTTGCCCATTCTTCAAAAATTTAAGACACTTTAGGGGTATTTTAGGTATTTTGGCACATGTGTAACTATAATATTAATATGACATATGAAAAGTCTAAGTTAATTGATTAAATTTATTATGAGTTAATTGAATTAAATTAAGAAATTAAATAAAAGTTTTAAGAATGACGCTAATTATCTTCATAAATTAATTATAAGTAACTCTTAAGTTCTTGTAAATATACTACTATATTAAAGAAACTGGGTTTTCTACCCTTTTGATCATTTTACACACGTATAAATTTTATAGCATTACGTACAAGAGAGTACAAACTGTTTTAGAGGGGGTAAACTTGCCCATTCTTCAAAAATTTAAGACACTTTAGGGGTATTTTAGGTATTTTGGCACATGTGTAACTAAAATATTAATATGACATATGAAGAGTCTAAGTTAATTGATTAAATTTATTATGAGTTAATTGAATTAAATTAAGAAATTAAATAAAAGTTTTAAGAAGAGTTAATTACATAGTTAGTCCCTGTGGTTTGCACAAAATAACATACTTAGGTACTAATAGTTTAAAATAACATTCTAGGGTATTAACTTTTCATTTTGTAACGTTTGGAGGTATTAACTTCTAAGGTAGTAACATAGGTAGTCCCTGTGGTTTGCACAAAATAACATACTTAGGTACTAACAGAATGTGATTTTAAGCCTACAAATAAGCTTAATACCCCCAAACATTACAAAATGAAAAGTTAATACCCTAGAATGTTATTTTAAACTATTAGTACCTAAGTATGTTACTTTGTGCAAACCATAGGGACTAACTATGTAATTAACTCTTTTAAGAATGACACTAATTATCTTTATAAATTAATTATAAGTAACTCTTAAGTTCTTGTAAATAATGCATTCAATTAAATAATGCATTCAATTGAATACATTAATTGATTAAATTAAAGAAATTATTCCATATATAAGTTTGCAAGTTTTTTGTGCATCTTCAGTTGTACATTGAGCTTTGGGAGTTTTTCAAAAAACAAACTTGATTTTTTTACTTTAACCCAAAGGTTTTTACTTTTTTCAATTTTAACCCTACATAATTTTTTTTTAACTTTAACCCAAAACTTTTTATTATTTGCAATTTAACTTCGTAAATTTTGTCACTTATACTTTTCATCTTTCGCAAATTTTCGTTTTACGTATAGTTCTAAATTTTTTCGAGTTAATACGACACAACGTGCATGTATGGTTCAGTGTTGGTGGTCGATGACGGTTGTGTGACATTAGTACTATTCGACAACGTTTTACACCTCGCCGCAACGCGGGGTGTGCTTTGGGGTTTTTCAAAGAAAAAATAGTTATGCATATGGTTGTCGTAACGTTGGCTTTGGGGGTTTTCCAAAAAAAATTTGTTTTTTTTTACTTTTCACCCAAAAGTATTTCATAAATTACTTTTAACTAAAAACTATTTGTTTTATTACTTCTAACCCAAAACTTTTTATCTTTTGCAATCTATCCTCATAATTTTTTTTACTTTCAACTTGGTCCTTTATAGTTTTCATTTTCCGCAAATTTTTTGCTTTATGCTTGGTTCTAAATTTTGTGACTTAACACATCGCAACGTGCGTCTTTGGTTTAACGTTTTTACGTTTCGTTCTAATTTTGCGAGTTAACACGACGCAACGTGCGTGTGTGAGTGAACGTTTTTACATCGTCTATTTTTCCCCGTTTGACAAGTTTAACATAACGTGCGGGTCCTAGATCGACTTAGTTATAACTAAAGATTCCCCGCCGCATTGCGGCGGGTCGCAATCCTAGTTAATTGATTAAATTAAAGGTTAGGCATATAACCTTTAGGATTTTCATGATTTAATAGTATGTATAAATATAAAAAATAGATTTATATGGACTATATAATATAATCTATATCTATATCTATACTATCTTATTAAGCAAACTAGGTTTACCCATATGGTAATTTTACATTATGTACACATTTTGAAGCAACATGCATTGTCAAAAAATTTAAGACACTTTAAGGGCATTTTAGTGATTTCGGCCCTTTTGTATCTTATAATTAAGATGTCATGTGAAGAGTCTAAAGTAATTGTTATTCTTAATAAATTTATGCATAACAAAATATCTATATTTCTATGATCGTTTTGTTTCCTCTTCTTTTGTTTCAAGAATCACAATGATGTAATGATTAATAAATTGAAACCGAAATTCAATTGAAAACATAATTAATCAGAGTAAAATCAAATTATTAGCCTTAATCTTAACAATTATTGTTTAGATTGGGTATAAAAATCTATTACTTCTCCAAATCTTGAAGCACCATGTACAAATGAAGCAAACCATTTTAGAGGTGTGAAACTTGGACATTGTCCAAAGTTTTAAGATACTTTGAGGGCAGTTTAGACATTTCAACCATGGAATCCATGCTTACTTATGTCTATCATTAATTGAATTAAATTAAGGAATTAAATAAAAGTTTTATAATAATTAAAGGAATTAATTGAATAAATTAAAGGTTAGACATGCAACCTTTGGGATTTTCATGATTTAATAGTATTGTATTCTTGGTTTTTATGTCAATTATGCAATTCATGAATTGATATATTAATGATACTACACAATACTTTAAAAGATAAACCAGGTGAAACAAACCATGCAAACTGCATGCCAACAACGATTACACCTTAACTTTAGGTTTCATTTATGATATTGATTTCCAGTTAATTTTATTCAGTCCTAGGTGATATGCTATATTTGTTCTTTCATCCAACCATTTTTACGCATTTCAAGTTAATTTAGCATAACTCACATGTTTCGTTTTGTCAGATAAGAGTGATATGTTGGGTTTTGTAACTAACAAATTTCATGCTTAAAAGTCAGCATTTATAATACATATCATAAATGAATATGATATCAGTTGAGATACCCCCCACTATTATATTTAGAAGATCTTAACTACTAATGACATTTATTTTCAATACCATTAACGGATTTTACGTCCACCTCAATTTTATAATGATTTCACTATTTATACCCGACATTTTTATTCAAAACCATAAAATAGTTTTTTTTCTTTCTTAAAAATCCTACACAAACAATTTTCCACAAAATTAAAATGGCACGATTCACCAGTATGCATGTGTACAAGAATGTGGTGTTTCTCATACTGCTTATAATCACAGGTAAATACACTTTATATTTCATGGATATAAGTTTTGTCTTTTAAAATATATAACCATATTCATGTAAATGCACTTTATATTTCCTGGTTATAATTAGTTTCTTATATTATATAAACATTTGATTGATAATACAGTTGAAATGATGGCATCGGCAAAGGGTATGCTCTGCACTGAGGTGTTACCGTTTTCTCCAAAGATTTGCGATGGTGAAAGCGTCTCAAATGATTGCTGGGAAGTATGTCGCCAAAGATATTTGCTTTTTTTTAGAAAAGCAACGTGTGATCACTCCACTCCGAATAAAAATCGTTGTAAATGTTGGTATAGTTGTAAGTAATGGTTTTTATTACGTGGTATTAATAATAATATATGAAGTTATGATTTGATTGTTGGTCTTTGTATTTTACCAAATTTTATGATCAATTTAGATTCAACAAAATATGATATTTTTTGCATGCGTATATTGACATAATAACAAACAAGTTAAGTTCTCTTTCATCCTTTTGTTTAGTCCATTTAACTAGTTTAGTTTAAAACCAAAAGAGTAAAGTAGTATTTTGATTCGTGTGGTTTGGTCATTTTTGTCAGTATTGTCCAAATGTTTTATTTATTGCATGTGGGTTCAAAAAGGTTTTACCATTGACATTTTGATCCAACTGACTTAACTCATCCAATGAACTTTGTTAGTTAGGTGCAATTTTGTCATTTCATATTATTTAATTTCACTTTACTTTAATGATTGTTAAATCCTAGCTTAATAAACCACCACAACCACCCATCTCCACCCCTCTAAAACACAACCACCACATCATTGCCACCCATCTTCGTCCGTCATCGACCACCGTTCACCACCACCACCACAACCACTGTGCCCACCGTCACCAACCACCACAACACCAAACCCTAACCCCCCCCCCCCCCTTTTTCTATCTGTTACCAACCAACATGAACACCCCATCATTATCACCACCACACCATTGCCACCCATCTCCACCCCTCTGAAAAACAACCACCACAATAACCACCGATCACCAGCCTTAATAAACCACCACAACCACCCATCTCCACCCCTTTGAAACACAACCTTGACACCACTGCAACCCATCTTCACCCCTCACCAACCACAACCATCGTGCCCCACCGTCACCAACCACCACAACACCAAACCCTAACCCCCCTCCTTTTTCTACATGTTATCACCCAACATCAACGCCCCACTAATAAAGAGAGAACCGAGAGGGAGAGGGAGAGAACCGAGGGTTGGCGGCTAGGGCTCCGACTTAAAAGACCTTGCTGCACGCCGGTGGTGAGGATGATTATGGTCTACTCCTGATTTGTTCCGACTAGGGTTTATCTGGCTTTCTTCCTGATTTGTTCCTGCTAGGGTGGATAGTGGTGGTGATGCTTGTGGTAATTGGTAAGGCAGGTGGTGGTAAGGAAGTGGCTAATGGTGGCCGGAGAGAGAGAGACAGGCATATCTCTAGAAGAAAGTGTGTGTGTGAGTATGTGTTATACGTGTGTGTGCGTGTGTGTGTAATATTTGTTTCTTTATTCATTTTATTAATAAAATATAAAAATAATTAAAAAGTCAAAGATGCCCTTGACTTAACGTTATAAAATGGATGGAGTTAAGTCAGTTGAACCAAAATGACAATGGTCCAAAACTTTTTAGACCCACAAGCGATAAATAAAAACTTTTGACTATACTAGCAAAACTGACCAAACCACAGGGACTAAAATGTTACTTTACTAGAACCAAAATTTTCAAACCTTTGAGTCATTATGGATTCAGTTTCTTTTTTCAATTTTCGTCCCTAAACCTAATACGTCCAAAAAAATAAGTTAACCCATCCCACGGGTCGGAGGTTGGGCGGTATGTTGCTTGAGAAAGAAGGGGGTGTATTGGGTAAATGTTAGAAAAAATAACATTTTTAACATACACTAGTATGTATATACACACACATGTATACATATAAAACAAAACGTACATAAAAAAACAAGCATGTCGCAACAATATACTTTAATAAAAGTCAAAAAGTAAAGTTTTAATACACTAAAAAGGATATCAATACATGTTTTACATCTATCGAAAACACAAAAACAAAATAAGGAGTGAAAACGAACCTTGAAGCAATATTGACACCATTGGTGATTTCATGACTTGTACATTATCATATACAACCTGATTCTGAATAAATCTGACACTAAAACATATATAAAAATAAGAACGTTGCAATAATACATTCAGTATAAATTTTATATTAATTAAAACAACTATGAGTGGGCCAAGTGTCAACTTTGGTTGAGGCAAACAAATTAAAAATATTGAAAAGTTTAGGGTTAAATCAAACAACGATTCAATTAAAACTTTATTAAGGTTAATACCTACTTAACATTGATAACATAAAAGTGTGATACATCACGATAGAAAGCAAAAGAGCAACAAACTTGCCACTAGCATTTTTTGAATAGTAAAACTAAGTCTTTTAAAAACTACAGTCATAGATTTTAGGGTCATAACATTACTGTTAAACAAACTTAAGCATTTTCTCATTTTGAAGTTACTTAATTCTTTTATATCCTTTATGTAATTGTGTGTATATATATCATGTGTCATATCCTTATAGGTATGTTGTAACTCAATACTCAATATTGCATCCCTTTTTGTGGTATCCAGTAATTCAATGCTCAATATACACCTAACCTTTCCCCCTCCCTTTTATCTATCTTTATTATGATCCTCTTCTCTTTGCTTCCTCTCTCTCTCCCATTTTCTGTAGCCTTTTCTCTTCATCTCCATGGCAGTTTCCTCCTCATCCAACACCACTGATGTAATGTAAATTGCATATGTTTCCGTGTATAGTTTGTATAATAATTTGATTCGTTTTATGTCATTTTACCATTGGGATTGTATATTATTGTGTCTTGTGTGCTTTGCAGGGTTCCGGAAGTGAAAACGAGCAAAAACGCTGAAGAAACGAGCACACGGGAGGAGGTTTGGGCTTAGTGAAGTATTCTCATGGAATGAAAATGGAAATTTGAGAAGATAAGAAGGTAGAGAATTGAAATATGAATCCGTAGGCGAAAACGGTGAAGAAAACGAAGTTGAAACATAGAAGTTATGAACAAAACGGTTTTCTCAGTACGTAAGTTGCTCGCGTCACGCGGAGCTCTTCCTTTAACAGGTCGCGTGACGCGGCATGTGACATGATCAGCGTGTAAAATATAACAACCCTCCTAAAAATATTTATAACGTTCCTATACGCCCTAAAATACACCCCGTATAAGAAAAGTGGGCCCCAAATACTTTAATTTAATAAAAATAAAATAAAAACAAATTTAATGGTTCCTGGCGGGGCGCGACAGAGCCCTTGAAGGCTGTCGCGGGGCGCGAGCGCCTGGCCACCAGCCCTCACCCCCTGCCGCCACGTGTCACGTGCGTGTCGAACCTATGCGTGTGACTGGTCAAAGCTACCCCCTGGACCCCCTAGCTCGCGGGCCGCGAAAGCCACCCTTGGCTACGTCGCGGGGCGCGAGGGACTCAACGAACAGCCCTATAAAGGGAGGGCATCGGCATTCATTTTCCGTCGTTCAAAAGTTTCGATCTCTCTCTCAAATTCTCTGAATAACAATAATAATATCGGGTATTATACCCACTAAAATAGCGAAGCTCTACCTCGATGTAAGTATCATAAGCCCCGGTTACTTATTAGATACGCTGCTCGATTGATCTAGTGCTCCGTAACGCCTGTCGAGGCTCTGCCCGATGTAGTCGTTGGAGTTTCTGTCTTGGGGAGGGTATAACTAATGTAAATTGGGTTATTATAATGACGCGTTTGCATTGTTTAATTAATAGATTATAACCAGGAAGTCACAAAGGAAATACCTAAAATAGCAATGTGAGTAATTCCTCATTTTGTAAATTGTTTTTACAAAACCTCAATTGTTTTAATTTATATTTAACAGTGATTGAGTATTTGTATTCTACAATTATCGTCGGTATGTTGGGGTTTTGTATACAAAATTTGTTACTACACTGTGAGTAGTAACATTACCACCAGTCAGGATTGACAGTACCGTGGGTGGTAATTAAAGTAGATGTAAACAAATGTAATTGCTGGATTGCCCTCAATGCTGTACAATGATAAAACTTTTTTTGATTAAATTGGGATTCACTCACTAGTATTTCCCACTGACAAAATGTTTTTAAACGCGTTTCAGGTAACAAAATGTGAAAGCCAATTCGAAGCCAGCTGGACAGCACTGAAGGCTTGGAAAAGTGGCTACAAAAGTTACCTAAATAAAGAAGATGTTTTATTTCAATAAAATAGGGTTTATCCCTATAAACATGTTTGTAATGGAAACTTGAGAATTTCCCATGTATTTAATATTATAAAAATGTGGTATTTAACTCTGATAAAAATATTTCCTAACTACGGTCCTAATGAAAATTCCGCTGCCAAAATGTTAAACACCGATACCACGGATACTGGATCGCGGCCGCCCGTTAGCAGGTGATTAGGGCCGGGGTTTGCGACATAAAAGTTCCCTTTTTGACCCTATTTAAGCCCATGTTTAACCCTAATAAAAAAAGAGACAACCCTAGACGAATTGGGAGTAACTTGGACGAAAATTTTGAAGCTTTTGGAGCGTTTTCGAAGGAAAATAAGCATCGGTTGAAGATTGGAAGTGCTAGGATCGTTCGGCTCGTGATTTTATCATCCGGGTTTACTTGTTCTTCACTTTTAATTCTTCATCATATTTTGTTACCTTGTTAATACTCTTGTTTTGCTTTTATTGAACATGACGTCTGGCTAAAAACCTTGTACTACCTAGATTGTGATGAACGGATTGATAAAGTTGTGATTTTTAGTATGGATGCTTGTTAATTATGGATTTTTTATGTTAAAGTAGCAAACTTGATTATTGGTTCGTTGTGTATGCATATCTAGATTTGTTTAATCGTTGTTTATTGCTTCGTATGATCTTTGGTGAATGTCTTTCGCGTAATAGGTTCATGCTAGATCATTAACTTGCGTCTTTTATTTGTTTGGTTAATTGGCCAATATACCTTAGGAGCAATATTCATTAATTGAGTAGGTCTAGGTGTTCTATTAATCTTAATAGCCGAGAGGTGTGAGATTATCGGTAGGTCTAAGTTGGTAAATTGCTAGGTAGGTCTTCGAGAGGAGTCTGTCTTAGTTTCCTTGTCAACCCTTGTCTATCGAGTCGAATCAAGAACCCAAGTTTCCCTAGGTTTATAACCCGAGAGGGAGTAGATCATATTAGGATACATAAAACACTTAGACAACTGAGAGGGAGTCTAGACTAAACCGGTGTTCTCAACAGCCTTTAGAGTTCCATAGGTATCTTCCCGAGAAGGGTCAGAGATCTTGTTCGGTGTCTCGATAGATTTAGCAATTTATGATCCCAGTTCCATATTGACTTGCATCTGATTAAAATTCATTATCTGAAGTAAATCCAAGTCTTTTCGTGTCTTAGTTAACTTAGTCAATTAGTTTTTAATTAATCGCAATTTTAGGATATTTAAACCCCCCCCCCCCCCCCCCCAACAAAAAAAATATAAAAACAGTTAGAGTCATGTCAGTTTTAGTCTAGAAAGTCTAGTTGACGTAATTAAATAGAGTCTTGTGGGTTCGATTTTCGGACTTACTTAGCTTAGTAGAGTCGATCGGTTCACTTGTCGGTTAGTAGTTTAGTTGAGTTTTAGAGAATCTACGATATTACTTAGTGTCTAAATTAGGGTAATTTAGTTAATTTTAGCCGAACTACTTTTAGCACATCAACCACCGACGGTGGCCTCCCCGTTAGTGGTATTTTTTGGGTTATTTTTTAGGGTTTCGTGTTTTTCAAGTCGGGTTATTCGGGTTTTTTGCTAGGAAAAAATGACCTAATAACCAACCCATTTAAAGTTCGGGTTGTTCGGGTATAGGTTATTCAGGTTTGGTTTGTTCGGTTTTTTGGTAGATGTAAAATGAAGAAAAGAATAAATATATCATGTTGTTAAAAAGACAATTAATGTTCGAATTTCGGGTTATTCGGGTTTTTGGTTGGGAAAAATGACCCGATAACCAATGCATTTAAGGTTCGGGTTGATCGTGTTTGGGTTGTTCGGGTTCGGGTGACTTCAAATTTGGGTCGGTTTCGGGTTTCAGGTAAAAAAGAACAGCCCTACTCCCCATGAACTCCTAGTTGCACATGATAACCATCAAGTTAACCTCATCAAATTATCTATATTGGTGCAATCAGATGATAACCATCTTATTCTATCAGGATTTTTTCTCGCGCATTGATGGTTCGACTGAACCGCTGACAACCAAAGTTCTGCATGAAAATAAACCTTCTCCCAACCCCCGCTATGCGACGCGGGTTGCGAATGATTGCGAAGCCATCGTTGTTATTCATGTCTCTCTCTCTCTCTCTCTCTCTCTCTCTGAAGAGGCTACTCTAGAAATCCTTGATCTAACAACCACTTAATATGGACTGCCTTTGAATCAACCTACAACACGCATGAAGTACCTTTTTATGAAGCGTGTGCCTCACCTAGTCATAGGCGAGAGGGCTTGCGCCCAAGGTCTCCTCACTGACTTTTAAAAAAAATGCTGCATTTTCAGACCTTTGGGGTTTTTGTTAGTATTGGTCATTCAAATTAGGTGTGTGTTCTGAGTTTTAGGTATTATGGTGGAACTTTGTCCGAGAAGGTACTCGGAAAAGCTCTGAAGGTATGGGAGGTATAAGTAAGGTTTTGATTTCAGTGTCGTAAAGGTAACTAAGAGTATTGACGAGAGCTTAGAATGCTTGCAGATGGGTTATGTTGATTTATTACAATGTCACGACATTGAATTTGTCTCACTTGATTAGGTGCTCGGTTTGAGTTATTAATATTAGTACATTACATTGGTTTATTTATTGTTACAATCACTCATCATTTTGTTAACTATTGTTCCTGGAATTAACAGTCTTCCCCATCTCAATAACAATCTTTTCACTTACCAAACGCCTCAACCCACCATTACTAGGTAAAATGCAATAAATAAGGAAATCTTTTGATGCGTAAAAACCAGTTTCCATGACATAATCAACTAACTCAAAGTAAGAAAGCTTATCAATGTCTAACTTTATTAGTTCATGATCACCCCTTAGGCCGGAGGGTATGGGGGCATCACCAAGGCCACCTCAACCTCTATGGCGCCGGTGAGGCTCCATCACCCATACCACCATTTTTAAAGGGGGCGCTATAAGGGGGGCGCCAAGATGGTAACCGAAGAAAGGGGGCTCCATCGATTCTGATTGGCTTTAAAGGGGGGCGTTATAGAGCCCCTAGCCACACTCTCCACACCCTTCAAGTTAAAGGAGGGGCTTTAAAGCCCTTGTGTGACGTGGCGGTGAGGTGGCGGTGATAAAGCCCCTACCACACCCTCTAGCCTTACATACCTAAGTCGTGGAGTAGCCACTTCGAACGTACTACCATACCATATCCTTACGTTGATGATTTCTACCATCTGACTGATCAGAAGCAACAAACAAATAGAGTGAAGAAACCCTAGCCTCAGTGATCGAGCTTTTTTGTTGAAGAATGAATCGTCGATTTTCTTGAGAGAGGATTGATTGAGTGTTAGGGTTTAGTGTTATGAAATTGTGAAGTGTTAGTGTGCTTTAATCAGTTATGAAAAACATACATGATACACGTCACAGGCCACAGGAGCATCCACATGTTAGCTTTTAAACACATAAGCGTCTACGTCATCTGCCACGTCACACTTAATTAACCCAATTACAAAAAGATCGATGAGGCCAAAATCTTACAAGTTGGGATTGTCAGATGGAATTTTTAAAGTTAAGATTATTATTGGTCAACTGATGAAACTAAAGAATATTAAAATCCAATAAGTGTAAAACTAGTAACCATTTATTCAAATTCAGATTCACAATAATTTGAATTGAATACTAATATATAAGCAAGGCAAATCTTCTTGACGAACGGAACAACCATTTTTAATTTCAGATTTATTTTTGCTATTTATTGTTTTGCTTGCCATATTGTTATCTTTGAATTCGGAAACAATATTTTTTCTATTAGTGACATGTATATGATTATTTTATAAACTTACATTTTAAGTATATAAAACACCTTTTTTTTAAACTTGTATATAAAACACTTGAATTATGATATAATAACTATGGCAAGATTAAATAAGTAAATTATATTCAGAAGATCTTAAGTTCTTAACTACTAATGAAATTTATTATCAATACCATTAACGGATTTTACGTCCACCTCAAACTTAGCAAGTCTGTAAAAATTTCACTATTTATACCCGACAATTTTTATTCAAAACCATAAAATAGTTTTTTTTCTTTCTTAAAGATCCTACACAAACAATTTTCCACAAAATTAAAATGGCACGATTCACCGGTATGCATGTGTACAAGAATGTGGTGTTTCTCATACTCCTTATAATCACAGGTAAATACACTTCATATTTTATGGTTATAAGTTTTGTGTTTTGAAATATATAACCATATTCAAAATAAACGAGTTAATTACATATAGAATGTTTATTCACTATTTCTTATATTATATAAACTAGAATTGATTCCCTGCGTTGCGGGCAATGCTTTAAAAACCAGTTCAAACCGGCCGATACATCCGGTTAAACCTCTTTTTAGCCCAACCCGGTACGGTATAAAAAACGGATTTTAAAACATTGATTGCAGGGTCAGTTTTTTAATGCGATCTGAGCGTACTAATATATATATATATATATATATATATATATATATATATATATATATATATATATATATATATATATATATATATATATATATATATATAGTCTTTTTTTGCAATGGCCTTTGAAACTCTTTTGATACTTTCAAATTTGTTTGAGAAATCAATTGTATTCGGATCTCATGGTGTGTTAATGCGGTTGAACCCACATCTTACCGCAATTTTGTATTTATTAATCGTAGTAGGATCTCATAGATAGATTGTTTCAAGTCGAACTTTTCAATTAATTATAGACTTTTAGTAAATATCCACACGACACATATACTAAACCCATATGATTTCAAAAAAGTTAATTCTATTTATTATTATTTATTTTAATTTAATTTTAATAATAAAATAAGGATTGTTACCTTGAAAAACGAAATTAATTGAAATAATACAGAACTCGTTAAAATTGCAACAATATGAATTTAGATTTTTCATGTAAAATATGTATATTTATGAGATGACATCACATAATAATAAAATAAGGATGTTACCTTAAAAAATGAAATTAATAAAAAACTACAGAACTAATTAAAATGACAATAGTATGAATATAATTTTTTCATGTAAAATATGTATAAATTTATGTGATGACATCACATTCTACATGGTTGGATATGAATGTGTTTGTAAGTCACTTATATGTGTACAATTTTCATTGTTGCTAACAAATTCTCCAATTATATATATATAATATACAGTTGAAATGATGGCATCGGCAAAGGCTAGGATCTGCACCGAGGTGTTAGCGTTTTCTCCAAAGATTTGCGATGGTGAGAACGTCTCAAATGATTGCTGGGAAGAATGTCGGGAAAAATATAATGTGTTTTTGATAAAAGCAACGTGTGATCACTCTACTCCGAATAAAAAAGGTTGTAAATGTTGGTATAGTTGTAAGTAATGATTTTTCTTAAGTGATATTAATAATATATGAAGTTATTTATGGTGGATGATTTGGTTGTTGGTCTTTGTATTTTACCAAATTTTATGATAAATTAAGATTCAACAAAATGTGATATTTTTTGCATGCGTATATTGACATAATAAGAAACAGGTTAACTTCTCTTTCATCCTTGTGTTTAGGGCATTTAAATAGTTTAGTTTGTAATCAAAATTTTCAAACCTTTGAGTCGTTATGGATTCATTTTTTTTTTCTATTTTCGTCCTTAAACCTAATACATTGAAAAAATAAGTTAACCCCTCCTACGTGCCGGAGGGGGGGTGTCTTGCTTGAGAAAGAAGGGGGTGTATTGGGTAGATGTTAGAAAAAAAAACTTTTTTAACATACATATGCGCGTATACACACACATATATATAAGAATGGTTTATGAAGCTTGCTAATTTATTTTTATCTTTTTGATTGTTTGGCTTGAAAGTGTGTTGGAATGTCGAACGATTTGTAATTAATAATAAGAACTAGATTAACGATTATACTAAGGCTTGCAATATTTGAGAATGACTAAATACAATACTTTGTAAAAAGGTTCACTCCTGGTTCGAGGTTATAAGCCCTAAGGTTCTATATCACAACTACAATTGAATCAAGATCAACAATTGTTCTTAACGGGGTTAGGTTTCAAGGCTTAGGCGTCAACAATCATCAACATCAATAATGGACCAAAGTACGCATCGTTACTCAAGAACATAACAACCCCTAATTCATATCAAAGCATAATTAGGCGAATTTATTTCGCAAAGTCAATGGTGCAAGTAATTATTGACAATTCACGAATACAAAACAAGACTAACACAATTCTTCAAATATCCAAATGTAAAAACAATGATTCACAATCTCAAATAATGTATAAAGGACCCAAATAGCTTACAAAATCTACATCATGGTTAAACTTGGGGAATTAGCCACTCATGGTTGCGAGAACTTAAAATCCGTATGAAGAAATCTTGAATTCTTGCATTCAATCTTATGATTTCGATGTTGCGGGGTGATTAGCGTGTGACAACTGCCACTTTTCGGTAACTTTCTTACACTTAAAATACTCATTTTTAGCTACATTTTTATGCATTTTGAACACCCGAACTGCGTATTTCGTGACATACACTTAGAATATTCATGGAATACTTACTTAGGATGCATATGATTCATTTTTATTAAATATATTTGAAACAGTTCAAACAATGCATCGAAACTACTAGAAAAGCACCTAGTAAACTAGTATTCTGACGAAAACGCAGGATCCGCAGAAACCATCTAAACGACATCTTTAGGACTCAGACGAAAGTCCAACATCTAATATACATTAAACCCTAACTAGGGATGCAAGGGTTTGACTTAAAACCTTTCCGAAGTCTGATAACACTAAAAACTACCTGAAAAGCACTAAATGCGACGATTTCAACACTTTTTCGCAGAAATTCTGCAGAAATCAGCCATTTAATATTTTTGCAACATGTAAAAGTGTTATTTAACATAGAATTCATATGAGGATACCTCCGGGTATCATCCGAACCAATAACTACATCAATTCACACAAGTTACACAACTTAGCGTTCAAATAACGCCTAACCGAAGCAATTCGAAACGAATATCCGAACAATATCAAATCTTTTTCTAGTGACCATCTAGTATTAATTGGATCATTATGGTCTAGTAATGGTCATTTAACACCCTTTAAACACTTAAACACTTATACATATAACTTTCCTAAACAATTTCCTCAATAATCCTAACACTTTTTAACAAGGAAAGTCATGAAACAAATTCACAAGGCAAGGGTACCCCCCCCTTTCATTCACGGTTATAACACCATGTGGGGCTGTCACACCCCGAATTTCCACGTGTCACCGGTGGGCCCGGTGGGGAGTATCGTGACGTGGTTGGCAACACAATAGTCAAACAACACAATATGTAAATGCACAGCGGAAGCAAAAGATAGAAGTATTACATTCCGAATATAAGTAATGTCAAAGTATTACAACGGAAAGTAAAGGATCCACAGGCGGATCTTAAAACATATCATTTGTTCAACAGACTTTAGGCATCTAGAACTTGCAAGATTCCTTAGAATCGCCCTGAGCTTCCAGCCAATTACGTTCAGTACCTGTCACTTAACCCTTTTGGAAAATACGTCAGTTTTCACTGGTAAATACACTCAACCGACTCATTTTGAAAAATGATTGAAAATTGGTTTGGATGCACATGGCACAAAATATATTGACACTTTGATTAAAATGCTCAGAGGCAAAATTAATCTTTTTAACTTGGTTAAAATACACAGAGGCAAAATTAACCTTTTTAACTTGGTTAAAATACACAGAGGCAAAATTAACCTTTTTAACTTGGAACAATTATATTTATAACCTTGTATACAGATTTACATGTTCGTTGTACGTTCAGGGCCCGATGTAGAAACCGAGTCAAGATTAACAGACACGCCACAAGTATAGGCCCACAAGAGAGTGAGATACCGTTATTACTTAGTAACTGTCAGGTGTATGCCTACACCCCGTACCTAAGACGTGGCCATTTTATAATACAATGATGTCAAGGATATCCGGGACATGGTCATTAACCCCTAAAGGCTTTTATTTCAAACAATACAGATTAAACCGGGTTACCTCAATAATTTAACCTTCATTAAGATTAAATATTCAATACCCGACCAAGCGGTATCGTTATACCGTATTCCAAGCCCGTATAGGGAAAATAAGTTAAGAGTATTTACCTGAGCTAGCTCCTGTCTTAAATAGCAAGAATCTAATAACTCAGCCGTAGTCGCTTAAGTAAGCGTAGGTACAATTTACCGGAAGTGCTCTAGTCTGGAATGATGGTATAAACAATTAATTAGAATGCTAACGGGTCTTTAATTAAGCCTAAGCTTAGACCGATTAGTCTTATAGATATGGTTCGTACGCACGATTAAGCGAAGACCGGATAGAATGTGATTCTGACCCGACAAGTTTGAAGACTTGTTTAATATGGGTTCATTATTCACATTCTAGATTTTGAGATAAAACCGATAAGGTTTGACCCGTTTCGGCTAACTTATATAAACTAGTTATATAAACCGATCCGAACGCGAATAACGCGTAACGGGTAACCGAATAGGTCGCGAACAGGTTTCCTAAGTTAATATGCCTTAAATATGTTGTGATATCAGTAGGATACCTTCCATTATGCCCAAAACGAGTTTAATCTCAAATTAAGCCCCGTAGGGGTATTTTGGTCATTTACCTAAGGCATATATACTACCTGTCATACAACTACTCGAACGATGTGACCATAAGGTCACTTAATGTGTTTGGTCGGATCCTAATGATCGACCAAACGGGTCGGGTTTGAAAGTATAAGCGATTGTTTAGATCGCTTACCTTCACGACCCTATATAAGCACTAAACTAAAAGTGACGAGCTAAGCATGTTAAAACATGCTTAACTAAGTTGGAAAACAAGTTTGGTATCAAAACAAACGGTTTTGATACCCATAAGTAGTTTGGTTACAAAATACGTAAGAATACGTATTCTGGCCGAAACTACGGCTCGTCACTGAGCCTAGATAACGTGGTAATCAGTAGGTATAGTCACTAGGGACTATAACCATCGTGATCACGCTCACGTTATGAATTTCAATGAACTTCGCATCGACCATATACTGGTCAATGCAGAAAGTCAAACAAAGTTTGACTTTCGGACTCGAAAAGCGATAAAAGAACGAAAGAATACTTACGAAGGGTCCCCGCAAGATCGATTTCTAATTATTTCTCAGGTATGAAGTGTTTGAACACTCCAACTTAGAGAAAATATCAGATTTCAAGTGGGTTTTGAGGTTGGAGGGTTGGGTATTTATAGTAAACGGTCCACCGTTATGATCGTTTCATGGAAACCGTGCTCGAATCTCAATCGTACACTTGTCGGAAGGTTATGGTGGCTCATTTGGCCACTCACCATAAGGTATTGACACTTGGAATTGAGATTAGAAGTGGTTTGTAGCTGTTAACAGCTGGATTAGAAGTTTCTGATGTGCAGACATAAGCTTACGGACCTCAAAGCTGCCAATGTTGAGGTCCGTAAGGTAACAACTTTGGCAGATTTACAGTTTTGGTCCCTGCAGCCTCAAAACTTGGTTTTTGAAGCGTTTTTGACACGTTTAAGCCCCGTTAACCCCATTTCAAAGCTCTAAAATGAAGTTAAAGTATAGGGAACTTGAAATGTGCTCAAAAATATATCGGATGTCGGTTCGTTTAGCCGTACGGTTGCGATGTTCGGTTAATTACGACGGAATGCGCACAAGCGCGAAAAACGATCCAAATGACGAAACGAATGGATTTTTCTTATGGAGAACACTAAAATATAATATAGTCATGCTTACATAAATTTTTGGATGTCCGGATGTATTCAGAACGTATGTTATGCGCGAAAATGCAAACTTATGCACTTTTTGACGCTTTTAGTCCCTGATCCTTCTACACTTGATCTTAACATGACTTCTTGCACTTTGAGCCCTCTAACTTGACTTTTAAGGACCTTAAGACATAACCAAACTTTGTTAAGTCCTTGGGTAACTTTATGGTTACCTGAAAAGTCATAAATTTCAACGTTGACGCTTTTAACCCCTCGCACACGAATATGATCATAACTTTCTCATACGATAACGAAACTTTATGAAATTTATATCGTGAATTCTAGTGAGCATAATTAATCTTTACAAAGCTTTGGGTTCGCTAAAAGGTCACTCAGAGGTATAACTTAAACATGTTGACACATTTAGCCCCTGTAGTTGGTAATCTCTCACTTTTAGCTTCGTATGATCCATGATTTATTCGTTTGAAGGTATGAGCATCATGTAGGGTTAATATACCATATATTTATTCACTGTTGACATTTAGAACTCGTATATTAACATACTTTCCATGTTTGTCAACTTTAGTCCTTTCAGAACATTCTTTCACACGTTCAATCATTATGACACGTGTCAACACATTATAGGACGTGAATTTTCGAGGTGTTACATCCTCACCCCCTTAAAAGAAATCTCGACCCGAGATTTACTGAAATAAGTAAGGGTACTTTTCTTTCATCGTGGATTCTACTTCCCACGTGAATTCGGGACCTCTTCGGGCATCCCACTTGACCTTTATAATAGGCACATGTATCTTTTTGGAGCTTCTAACCCTGTCGACCCTTAACCGACACAGGTTGCTCATCATATTAAAAATCTGCATATCATATTGTGATAATGCTTCTTGACTTATTGGCGAAACACATCCTTCAACCACTGATGTGCAATGAATTGCGAGCTCCGCCAATCTCTTTAAATAGGTTTTAGCTTAAAGGCTACCTGATCTTGATACATTCGATTTCCTTCGAATGATTCCATATACTCGGAGCTTAGCTAGCCCGATAATCTAACAGATTTGCACACCCTTTCAGGGTGACATCTATTGTTAAACCTCATTCCTTAACAAGAATTTAGGAGGTTTTCCATTTTCATAAATTCTCGATTTCCTGCCGTATACTGGCAACTTACAACCGAGTATGGATTTATACGATCTTATTTGTTGTTCCCTAGGAAACTTTTAGATCCTTATAATTGAACTTACCAATCTATTGTCCTAACAATAGACGTTTAACATGCCATTTATACAAGGTTTCCAAAGGGGTAGCCTTGATACTTATATGACAGCTATTATAGAAAAACTCATTCTAAGGTGAGAGGGTTATCCAACCACTACTTGCAAATTTTAAGGAGTAGCTAATCCTTGTCGTTAGTCGAACAATTCAACGGTCCTGGGTAGCTGAGGGAAATTCTTAATCATTGTTACAATAGGGTTGCGGTAATAAGTGCATAAGCAAAATGAACCGTCTTTCTAAATTTACTATACCGAATTCTCAGGATATTGAGTTTGGCCTTATGAATCTATACTTTTAAAACTTACTTAACCAGGGCTTTCGATTCTGCCAATCTGGTACTAGTTGTCTTGGGGATTTCATAATAATGCAACCTTTAAATGAGATATAAATCTTAATCCTACCTGTCCCTTATGGTAAACAGGGTAATCTTAGGAGAAGATGGTTAAGATACGAGGAGACTACAGAGAGTTTCCATATCTCAGGCTCTAGTTCATCCATCATTGCTTGTGTCAAAGGAGCGACACATTTATGTTACAAGTTTATATATTTCTTTTCCAGAGAATATGTATTTGGACAATTCTATTCCGGATATCTTCTTTGAACACCATTAGTCGACTTTAGCACAATATGACCATTGGGATATCTCAGGGGTTCCATGTATTAAACCTCCATGCTGATCAGACATGGAAATAATCTATGGGACACACTAAGATACGCCAATCCTCATATGACACTTTTATCAAACATGGTTTGGCATTCGCAGGCGATAGAAAACAATGAGAAAATAATTAAAATAACATATGTTGTCATACTCTATGCGAAGAAAGAGTACTCTTAGATTTTTCGGAAGGATTCCTGGCCGATACTAGAAGAATCGGTTACTACGGTTTCCTTGGTAGCTATACCTTGTGGATGATAACAAAAAAAATTTTTGCTAAGTTTATGGTTCATGAAGATTTATTATTGCCTGTATTAAAAACAGGACACTTAGCAGAAGTTATCATTGATAAATGATAAGGAAGTTTATGGTACAAGTTCTTATATTAAATTAGAATGGAAATTTTCACAAACTAGGCACCTAGCTCAGTTGGCTAGGCGCGCGAAAGGGTGCGGCCGGCCTAGACCCAGGTTCGATTCCGGGGACGGCCAGTTCCACCATTTTTTTATATAAATTAATCGCACGGATACGCGTAATTACGAGGGTTGTCTCATAAGGAGTCTTGATAATTAATCGCTTCTTATCACCCACAATATGGGTTTGATTTATAAGGCAACCAATCGATTTCTATCACCATGTTGAGTCCTTATGTATGCAACCAAGAATTTGCTATAAGGTTTTAGAAAGAGCGTGATTTCTAATAGATATTAAATATCAATATAGGATTTGTTGGAGCATTTCCTAAGGTATCATCGGTCACTTTCCATCTCGTTTTAAATGACCGGAGTTTTAATCAGGCGGAGACAACAGTTCTAAATATTTATCATTCATAATATATTTATATGTGCCAGTATCAAATAAGTTTTTACATAAACTGCTTGATAAGGAAAGGTACATATTATATTATTATTATTCTGCACCATCTCTTGGGCGTTCATCCTGACAATTCGTGCGTTTGTTCTCTTGGCCTACTCGGGCTTTTTCCGGTTCCTAGGGCAGTTGGTCTTGATATGCCCCTTCTCGTTGCAACCATAACAGGTTGCCTCTTTCAACTTCTTGCAATCCAGGGTTTTATGTTCCCTAGATTTGCAAATTCCACACGGTAGAGGCTGAGACTCAAATCTGCATTTCCCAAGATGGTATTTATTACAGGTTTCGCACCTGGTCTTCTCTCCCGACTGCTGGTTGTCTCTCTTAAACCCGGAACTCTTCTTATCGGAGCGGTGAGAATTCCCATCCTCCCTTTTTCGCTTTCCATCTTCAGAGGCTTTGGAAGCCTTGCTTCTAACCACATCGAGTGTGAGAGATAGCGATAGATCTGCCACTGACCTGAATGTAGTAGGTCTTGAAGCCTTAACACTGGCTTTTATTTCTGGGGCTAAACCCCCAATGAAGCGAGCAATTCTCTTGGGTTCCGGTGTGATCAAATAGGGAACCAATCGAGACTTGGTATTGAAATTTGTAAGGTATGCTTGACAATCTAAGTTCTCCATGACTAATGTCAAGAATTCAGTCTCAATCTTCTCAACTTCATGTTGAGGACAGTAACTTTCTTTGATAAGAGCAACGAACTGATCCCAAGTCATCTCGTACAAAGGGATCTTCCCCGTAGCTTGAATGAGAGACTTCCACCATGCTAGTGCCTCTCCCTTGAATGATTGGGATACATACTTCACTATATCCCTCTCAGCGCATCCGCTGATATCCACAACAGTATCCATCTCGTCCAGCCATGTCATACAGTCAATGGCTCCTTTCTCCCCTGTAAAATCCCGGGGTTTACATGACACAAAGTACTTGTAGGAACAACCCTTATCTCGGGGTCCTTTATTCAGTATGATTTGTTGAGACGGATCACTGTGATGGTTCGAGGAGCGACGATCGTCGTCTCCATTCTTGGGATCATCTTTCTTGGGAGGCGGCTTGTGGTGAGCTTCAGAGTGTGTCTTAGGCTTTGAAGGCTGTGTAGAGTGGGTCCTACTTCGAGTACCACTGTATTCTTCATATTGCCTATCCAAAGCCTGTGTAACAGCGTCGTCTATGATCGCTTTTAATTCGGCACCCGTTAATGTAATCTGGGCGTTCACATTTGGCTCCACTGGATGGCTATTACCCTCGTCTGCGTTAGCCATTACAATTAACTGTTGCAGAAAACAAGGGCAATAGTTTATTTGGGAGTTTATTATGGAATTGCCCCTTAGGGAAATTCGTTAACCATGGTAAACAGAGGCCACATTTGGTTAATTTATTAATCAAATTTATTTAGGATTTCTATAATAATTTATCCTAATTATAAAACAATAACTGTTTCATTATGGCACAAATGGCCCAGTCACATGGACACTTTTAAATTTATGAGCTATGATTTCAGGGAATCAAGGCCTTTAAGGCATACTGACACAATAGGCCTAGTCGCAAGGACAATTATAAATTATATGCTAGGATTTCAGAGAATCAAAGCATTTGAGGTTCGAACCTAGTTCATTACCCTTATCCGACAGAGAGTCGTAGCTACCACTGTCTTTTGGCTCATGTAGAAATGAGCATGGCCCGTAGGCATTATATTACCACGTATGGTAAAAATATGATCATCTTAATTGATGATGTAAACCCAGGATTTAGGGATCATTAAACTGGGTTAGGAATCTTTTGAAGAATCCTTAATTACGTGTGTGATTCCCAACGAATCACATCTGTCAGGAGTGTTAACATATTTATAGATGTTAACAGGGATTCGAATCTTTTAAACAGGTCTTACCATCTTGGCCCGGTCTTATAATTGACCCGAAGGCTAGGTTTCACCTTTAAGATTCTTATTAATATTTCACGCAGAAAGATTTCTGAAGAACTGTTAATAGGGATCTGAATCTATATTGAGGAACTGCCATCTTGGCCGGTCTTAATATGACCCGAAGCTAGGTCTTGTCCTTTTTAGATTTTCCCTATTTTATTATAATTGTAGATCTTACAAAAAGGAATGTTATTAAGGATCAAAATCTAAATTGAGGAACTGCCATCTTGGCCGGTCTTAATATGACCCGAAGCTAGGTCTTGTCCTTTTAGATTTTGCCATTTTATTATAATGGTAGATCTTATAATATAGGAATGATATTTTTAAACTTAATCGTTCCTTTAAAATTTAAACAAATATAGGGTTGCCCGAAATGGGACTTCAAAAGAATAATGTCGTCCTCGGAGGGACTGAATGATAAATATGTCCTTATAAGGACTATATACGGAAACGTTCTTCAGCAAAAGGAGTTTCTTCTTCATTCAATTCCTGAATGCTTTCTCCGTGGTTGCACGTTTCATCCTGGTCGCGGTACAAAGCTTAGCATTTCAAGGCTCCAGACGTGGAGAATTCTTATTACAGCTTCTTCGCTTGGCGACGTATCAAAAAAAAATTTGAAGTGAAATTTCTAGATTAGGATTGAGATTATTCCTATGTTAAGTCTAGACTCAAAAGATATAGGAATGTGCAATTGTGTCATTGAGATTAAACACAAAAGGTTAGTGTTTAATTCACTCAATGTTGGCTCTGATACCAACCTGTCACACCCCGAATTTCCACGTGTCACCGGTGGGCCCGGTGGGGAGTATCGTGACGTGGTTGGCAACACAATAGTCAAACAACACAATATGTAAATGCACAGCGGAAGCAAAAGATAGAAGTATTACATTCCGAATATAAGTAATGTCAAAGTATTACAACGGAAAGTAAAGGATCCACAGGCGGATCTTAAAACATATCATTTGTTCAACAGACTTTAGGCATCTAGAACTTGCAAGATTCCTTAGAATCGCCCTGAGCTTCCAGCCAATTACGTTCAGTACCTGTCACTTAACCCTTTTGGAAAATACGTCAGTTTTCACTGGTAAATACACTCAACCGACTCATTTTGAAAAATGATTGAAAATTGGTTTGGATGCACATGGCACAAAATATATTGACACTTTGATTAAAATGCTCAGAGGCAAAATTAATCTTTTTAACTTGGTTAAAATACACAGAGGCAAAATTAACCTTTTTAACTTGGTTAAAATACACAGAGGCAAAATTAACCTTTTTAACTTGGAACAATTATATTTATAACCTTGTATACAGATTTACATGTTCGTTGTACGTTCAGGGCCCGATGTAGAAACCGAGTCAAGATTAACAGACACGCCACAAGTATAGGCCCACAAGAGAGTGAGATACCGTTATTACTTAGTAACTGTCAGGTGTATGCCTACACCCCGTACCTAAGACGTGGCCATTTTATAATACAATGATGTCAAGGATATCCGGGACATGGTCATTAACCCCTAAAGGCTTTTATTTCAAACAATACAGATTAAACCGGGTTACCTCAATAATTTAACCTTCATTAAGATTAAATATTCAATACCCGACCAAGCGGTATCGTTATACCGTATTCCAAGCCCGTATAGGGAAAATAAGTTAAGAGTATTTACCTGAGCTAGCTCCTGTCTTAAATAGCAAGAATCTAATAACTCAGCCGTAGTCGCTTAAGTAAGCGTAGGTACAATTTACCGGAAGTGCTCTAGTCTGGAATGATGGTATAAACAATTAATTAGAATGCTAACGGGTCTTTAATTAAGCCTAAGCTTAGACCGATTAGTCTTATAGATATGGTTCGTACGCACGATTAAGCGAAGACCGGATAGAATGTGATTCTGACCCGACAAGTTTGAAGACTTGTTTAATATGGGTTCATTATTCACATTCTAGATTTTGAGATAAAACCGATAAGGTTTGACCCGTTTCGGCTAACTTATATAAACTAGTTATATAAACCGATCCGAACGCGAATAACGCGTAACGGGTAACCGAATAGGTCGCGAACAGGTTTCCTAAGTTAATATGCCTTAAATATGTTGTGATATCAGTAGGATACCTTCCATTATGCCCAAAACGAGTTTAATCTCAAATTAAGCCCCGTAGGGGTATTTTGGTCATTTACCTAAGGCATATATACTACCTGTCATACAACTACTCGAACGATGTGACCATAAGGTCACTTAATGTGTTTGGTCGGATCCTAATGATCGACCAAACGGGTCGGGTTTGAAAGTATAAGCGATTGTTTAGATCGCTTACCTTCACGACCCTATATAAGCACTAAACTAAAAGTGACGAGCTAAGCATGTTAAAACATGCTTAACTAAGTTGGAAAACAAGTTTGGTATCAAAACAAACGGTTTTGATACCCATAAGTAGTTTGGTTACAAAATACGTAAGAATACGTATTCTGGCCGAAACTACGGCTCGTCACTGAGCCTAGATAACGTGGTAATCAGTAGGTATAGTCACTAGGGACTATAACCATCGTGATCACGCTCACGTTATGAATTTCAATGAACTTCGCATCGACCATATACTGGTCAATGCAGAAAGTCAAACAAAGTTTGACTTTCGGACTCGAAAAGCGATAAAAGAACGAAAGAATACTTACGAAGGGTCCCCGCAAGATCGATTTCTAATTATTTCTCAGGTATGAAGTGTTTGAACACTCCAACTTAGAGAAAATATCAGATTTCAAGTGGGTTTTGAGGTTGGAGGGTTGGGTATTTATAGTAAACGGTCCACCGTTAGGATCGTTTCATGGAAACCGTGCTCGAATCTCAATCGTACACTTGTCGGAAGGTTATGGTGGCTCATTTGGCCACTCACCATAAGGTATTGACACTTGGAATTGAGATTAGAAGTGGTTTGTAGCTGTTAACAGCTGGATTAGAAGTTTCTGATGTGCAGACATAAGCTTACGGACCTCAAAGCTGCCAATGTTGAGGTCCGTAAGGTAACAACTTTGGCAGATTTACAGTTTTGGTCCCTGCAGCCTCAAAACTTGGTTTTTGAAGCGTTTTTGACACGTTTAAGCCCCGTTAACCCCATTTCAAAGCTCTAAAATGAAGTTAAAGTATAGGGAACTTGAAATGTGCTCAAAAATATCTCGGATGTCGGTTCGTTTAGCCGTACGGTTGCGATGTTCGGTTAATTACGACGGAATGCGCACAAGCGCGAAAAACGATCCAAATGACGAAACGAATGGATTTTTCTTATGGAGAACACTAAAATATAATATAGTCATGCTTACATAAATTTTTGGATGTCCGGATGTATTCAGAACGTATGTTATGCGCGAAAATGCAAACTTATGCACTTTTTGACGCTTTTAGTCCCTGATCCTTCTACACTTGATCTTAACATGACTTCTTGCACTTTGAGCCCTCTAACTTGACTTTTAAGGACCTTAAGACATAACCAAACTTTGTTAAGTCCTTGGGTAACTTTATGGTTACCTGAAAAGTCATAAATTTCAACGTTGACGCTTTTAACCCCTCGCACACGAATATGATCATAACTTTCTCATACGATAACGAAACTTTATGAAATTTATATCGTGAATTCTAGTGAGCATAATTAATCTTTACAAAGCTTTGGGTTCGCTAAAAGGTCACTCAGAGGTATAACTTAAACATGTTGACACATTTAGCCCCTGTAGTTGGTAATCTCTCACTTTTAGCTTCGTATGATCCATGATTTATTCGTTTGAAGGTATGAGCATCATGTAGGGTTAATATACCATATATTTATTCACTGTTGACATTTAGAACTCGTATATTAACATACTTTCCATGTTTGTCAACTTTAGTCCTTTCAGAACATTCTTTCACACGTTCAATCATTATGACACGTGTCAACACATTATAGGACGTGAATTTTCGAGGTGTTACAGGGGCCCCATTTTTTTACTTTCTTTCCAAAAATATCTTGCTTGTTACCCTTGATGCAAGTTGGTTAAGCAAGTGGGCCTAGTGGTGAAGTTAGTGAAGACTTATAACAACAACTTACCATAATCACTAACCACATTCATCTCATTTTCACCTTTACTTTCACCTAGTTAAGATAACTCTCTCAACCTTCATATCCTAGCCAAGAACACCCACCAAAATCATTCACCATTTTAACACTTTTTGATGATCAAAATGGAGCTTGAAGTTACTTAAGGTGATCTAAAGCAACAACAAGAAGAAGCAAGCTATTCCATCCATTCCATAGCTTCCAAACACCAAGATCCACACTTTTTCTTTTCTTTAATCATCATCAAGATCATCCCTAGCCATTAGTGCTAGAACTAAGCTTCTAAAATCTCTTTTTCATACGTATTTATGCATTATTTGTTTAAAGAACATGTAATAAACTAAATAATCATACAAAATAATATGAAAATACAAAGAAGCAAAATAATAATCATGATATAAAAGTGTGTTTATGTTGTGATTTAAAGATGATTACTTGCATATTTGATCTAGTTTTGATGATTAGCATACAAATAACTTGTTAGATGATGTTTAAAAACATAATCTAACAAGTGTACATGAAAATTTTTAAGGGTTTTGTTAAACATAAATGTTTAGATGGATGATCATAATCGTTGATTTTGTAAAGTATATAAAGTTTTTCACTAAAAATAATACTTTTACAAAGTTATAAAAAGAAACATACAAGATGGGTTTTTATAAAAAGTTAGTTAAAACTAGAAGGAAAGCATCGATTTTGAACTAGTTAACTTATGTTATGATCATACCAACACCCTACATGTTATTAATTTCATCTTGTTAAGATTTTGATATAAATCTCATATGTTTTTATTAAGAAAAATATGAGAAGATTATTGGTGATTTTATAAGAAAAAGATATGTTTTATATAAACAAGGCAAAGTATATATTTCATAGGAAATATGGCCATTTTTCTTAAAAATCATAAGTTATAAAAACTATTATTTTTGACAAAATCTTTATTAGATTAAAAAGATTTTAAAGAATAGTTTTTATAAAAGCAAAGTTTGATATAAATATATATTTTTGAGAAAATATATATTTAGTTAACTTAACAACTTATGTGCTATGTGTTATTTGTTTGTATTAGTTATATGTATGATAACTAGGAACTTGAATACAATGGTACAAATAAACACAATGTACATTTCGACTAAAGTCTTACAAGACTACATGTAAATACGCCTTAAAAACAACTTACGGACATTCCGAGTCTTCGGACACAACTTATGGTCAAAACGGACGACGGGCGAATCTATAAACATATCGCCATTCCGAGGAGTTACTACGACGCTTAGGCGATCTTTCGACGCGGATACATATATATATTACCGTTAACAAAAGTCGAAATTTTAGAAACTTATAAAAACTTATATGTCTTCTATTTAAGTAAAAACTCCATGTATGGTGATTTTTATAAAATTAAAGATGTTTTATAAATGGGCTTATACTTACAAATGGACTTATTTTTATAAATGGGCTTATATTTACAATTGGGCTTATCTTCATAAATAGGCTTATCAAAATACTTGGGCTAAGCCCAATAACATGAATACATGGGCTAAGCCCAATGTCAAAACATATGGGCTAAGGCCCAATAACATTAAGCCCAATAACATGAATACATGGGCTAAGCCCAATGTCAAAACATATGGGCTAAGGCCCAATAACATGAATACATGGGCTAAGCCCAATGACAAACATATGGGCTAAGGCCCAATAACATTTGGGCCCAATAATATTATGGCCCAATAACATAAATTCATGGGCTAGGCCCAATAACATTAAGACATGGGCTCGGCCCAATGACATATAATTGATGAAAATACAATTATACAATTTATTCATACAAGACATGAAATCAAGAGGACAAGACCCGATGATACAACTCACAAGATACAAGATTACATATATATATATAACAGTTTAACAAATCATACATCTAATACACAGTTCAACGAAAAACAAAGACATACAAGTCTTACACACATTCAAGACACAAGACTTGTACTCAAGTCTTTTATAAAGACCGAAGTGTCTAACAAATATAAGAACATTTGTAGGTCGCAACACTATTCAGGACGACCGCACGTGAGATCATAGTTACTTCTATTCACGGACGCCATTCTGTGAGTTCATGTCCCCTATTCATCTTAAATGCTTTACAACTTTATAACTATCGGGGAAAATACATGTTCAATTGTATGTTAAGTCATGGAATGAAACACCTTAGATCATGTGAGATTAGGGTCATACATCTAAGCTCCATTAATCCAGTTTGGACCTAGGTACAGAGGGTTAGATCTAATGGGTTTTGGCGAGCCCCACTCTTGGTCGTGGACCCATACAGAAGAGTGCGTTTGTGTCCCAGTCGATAGTAGTCGACACAAAATCGTCTAGGTTTGGATTGCTTCCTATTTCGTCACACATATTAATGTCCTCGCGAAACATTAATGATCAACGATTTCATTGACGCTTTACATACTACATCATTACATACAGATACATCTTATACAACTCACATTTTATGGATGCAGTTTATACAACTCACATTTTACAGATACATTTTATACAACTCACATTTTACAGATACATCTCATACAACTAAACTGCATGAACTCTCTAACTTTTGTTGATGTTTTCAAACTTAACATGTATTTCAGGAAATTAGTGGACCATGCGGACATTTCAGTCAAGGAAAGCAAGTATCAAGACTCCATGCCACCATTTGAAGGGCTTGCCCGTTATATACCGCATCTTTGCGGTGATATAGTGGTCAAAGCCTTGACATTTTAAGACTTACATTTTGATGTATAAAACAATGACAACTTATTTTCATTTGATGGTTTGTAACCAATACATTTAGCTTATGTTGCGTTCTTTTGAAACGATTATGACAATGGCATTGGAGCTTGTTTTTCTTCATTTAGTATGTTCACTTATATTGTTGTGCAATGAGAACCAATCAGATCACACCTCGCGCTTCCGCTATGAGCGGGTGTGACAGATTGTTATCAGAGCTTCGATTGTAGTGAACCAGGATTCTTTGTTAAGTCTAAGTCTACAATCACTAGGGATCTCTCATGAAATCCTCTTGTTCATGTTGAACAGATTATAAATAAAATTGGACAGGTTAAAAGGTTTTCATTGCATAAACATTTTTCAAGGTCCACTACAACAAAAATTCACTTCACATAAATCAAGCGAGGACATTTCCATGGGTGAAGTCTATTTGAAATAGACACATTACATTAACAGACTATGTGCCTACAATACATTACATTATCAATTTACGCATTATAAACAGTTTACAAGTTCAGCTTATGCAAGATAGAAATCCTTGTTAGATAGGATTTTATGTGATTATATATAAATGATTTATATATGTGTTGTACGAAATATCTTGGCAAGAACAAAATGCCTTCGACTTCGAATTCCATTGTCATCCTTGACACACATAACATGGTTAAGACACGACATCTTTTACACAAGACATAATACTATATTTCAATTTTCATGAGAATCTCAACCTCACGTCTATTGCTGAGCTTATGACAAACATGGTTCCTAAGTGAGACCATAAAGCATTGATCCCGTGGAAGATGGTTGCTTTCTCGCGGATGCTGAGATGCCTGACTTTGGTAGTGACGATGAGGTGGAGGTGGTAGGCTTGGACAACAACTCCATTAGTGGGACGAGGTCCCTGTGGCTCATACAAATCATGATTGATGACACTCTTGTCCAGACAAGGAAGATGAAGTACTCTTCTTAAAGGTACCCCTCCAGTTGTTATTTTTACAAATTCTCTCTATTTTTATTTCATCTAACGCCATGCCATTCCGCGAGTAATGACAACGGACGTTGACACATGAACTATCATGAAGTTCCCCCCTGTGTTAAACATAGACAATAGTGTCCTCTCTCGGACTGATCGTCTGCTTTGAACGAGAGAATGCTAGGGTGACCATGCAAGACAATTTTTTTATTACGGGGGCCCACGTAATAACAACTTGTAGTGCATGGAAATCCTGGTGGACTCTGCGGGTCAAGCTAATGATCACTATTCATTCAAGAATTTTAAGCTGTTACTTAAAATTCAGTCTTTTCTATCCAATAGAACACTAACCGAGATGATTACTGTAACACCTTACAATACAATACAGGAAGACGATACGGATTGTACGCACCTAACATTCGATCTACAACACGAGTTGTTCGAGACTAGTCATCTAAACAAACAAAACTTGTTAACCACTCATGGAGGATCTTTCCTCAACATTCTAGAATTCTTGTACATGAGTTGGTTCTTTGGTGTCTATGACACCTTGTCTTATTTATTGAAAATGAATATAATAAATTCTGTCATTTTGACATTTGTCTTATCCAAAGGGATAGTATGGCATGAGCCATGCTACAACTCCCTCATTGCAGTCTATTCGACATCTATGAAGATCTTAATGATCTTGTTGGAGATCGTGAAGCTCAAACACTATTACCATATTCGTCACATGGACAAGTACCACAAGGGAATTTCTCTACTTCTGATGATCAAAGCCTATGGAGTATGGAATGCATACTATATGGACGGAGGCCACTGGTTGCCCCCCCCCCCCTCAACATATTATTTCGTTTTCCACTTAGACATATGACCATTACACGCAAGAGGTGCTACGCATTTTGGTTTCGGTTATCCACATTATCATTTATTCGAACATGTATGAACAATGCGATCTTGAGGTTTCCATGACCAATTGCATCCTTCATTTTTGGGCACATGATAGACTATATTATCCAAATATATGTCTAAGATTCTTTTAATAGTGTATATTAAAAAGATCATGGCGCCAGGAGGAAGGTCTACACCCAAAAAGGGGTTAACTAATCAGCATCTCCCTGATTAAAGTCGAACAAGAGTTCTTATGGAACAACACGAGGGTGCAGAAATTGCACAACATGAGGTTAATCAGGACGCCACCAGTGACGGTACTGGTGGTACTGGTAGTTCAAGTGATTCAAATCCCGATGGATCGGGAATGAGTAGCAATGCCACACCAGAAGATGCGACCACACAAGACCTTAATTTTAAGACTTTTCGGACTGTAAGCGGCAAGACCTCGTTAATACGAGAGGTGCGGTAGGTTCTGTCTGCCACGTAAAGACAATGAAGTCGGTTAGTCATACTAGGAAACGCTTTCCTGAGTAGACAATTAGATACACAGAGAGTCTCCTGCTGAACGCAACCCTAACTTGGGGGAATCTTCAAGTACAAATGCTAGGAAGTGATACAGTGAAGAGGTTGTCGCGGGAAGAACTCAAGGATCTTATGCGAGAAGAGTATTGTTCGCTGATTTAAATTCAAAAGTTGGAAACAAGATTCTACAACTCTATCATGATTAGAGCCAATGTTGTTGGTTACACTCGAGGCTTTCACGATATCTCAAGGGTTGTTTCCATACTACGTAACACCCGAATTCAAACGCATTGCGCGTCACAAATGGGATTTAGCCCCGGAGATCCGAGGCATGACCGCATCATCCCACCCTACCTCGATCACTTAAACAATAGTTACTCGACACGTTTCCAATCAACCAACATTTCACATCCATGTTATTTGATATTGGTGCCAATTTTAGCTTCATCTCAACATTTCACATACATGAGTTTCATGGCTAGGGACGGGATTGTCCTAGCTACAATTAGGGATTGGGTTATCCTACATCTAAACATATGGTTGGGTTATCCAACATCTAAACATATGGATCGGGTTATCCTAGATCTAAACATATGGATTGGGTTATCCTACATTTAAACATAGGGTTCCTAAAACTTTACAGTGAAGTCCTCACCACACAGAATTTAAAATGTACTTGGCCTAGAGCCAAGTAAGCTAGACGTCCCCTCATTCTATAGAATTGACATACGGTAAACTAGTCGAGTCAAGGAAAGTTGTTAGAGGATGTTCCTTGGAACTTGGCGAGCGAAGATTCAGTATCAATCTCTTACCCGTTGAGTTGGGTAGTTTCGACGTAGTGGTTGGCATGGATTGGTTATCCGATAACCAAGCTGATGTGTTTTGTCATAAGAAGGTCATTCGCCTACCACCACTAAACAAAGAGACACTTGTTATTCACGGAGAGAATCACGACACACCATTGCGGATCATTAATTACAAGAAGGCACATAAGTGCTTACGGAAAGGTTGTATTGCCTTTCTAGCACATGTTGTCGATAAGAAGGCCATTGGGCCACAACTGACAGATATTCCAGTGGTAAAAGAGTTTCTTGAAATATTTCCTGAATACTTGCCGGGACTATAACCATATCGATAAGTCGAGTTTCATATCGACTTGGTATCGTGAACCGCACCCATAACCAAATCTCCATATCGATTAGCACCTTTTGAAATGCAAGAGTTATTCACACGACTTCAAGAGTTGTTGGATAAAGGATTCATTAGACCAAGCTTCTCGCCTTGGGGAGCTCCAGCTTTGTTTGTAAAGAAGAAGGATGAAAAACTCAGAATGTGCATAGACTACAGAGAGTTGAATAAACTCACCATCAAGAATCGGTATCCACTATCGAGGATTGGTGATTTATTAGATCAATTGCAAAGTTCAAAGCTTCTACTCCAAGATAGACTTACGATCGGGGTATCACAAGTTACGAATACAAGAGGAAAGCATACCAAGGACGGCTTTTCAAACTCGTTATGGTCATTACGAGTTTCTCGTTATACCTTTTAGTTTAACGAACACGCCTGCGGTCTTCATGGACTTAATGGACCGCGTGTGCAATCCATACATCGACAAATTCGTCATAGTGTTCATTGACGACATTTTGATATACTCACGATCGGCAGACGAGCACGAACAACATTTAAGAACCATTTTAGAACTACTCAAGAAGGAGACACTATACGCAAAATTTTTCCAAATGCGAGTTCTGGATTCGTGAAGTACAATTTCTCATGCAGATAATGAACGAGAAAGGCATTCAAGTAGACACCTCGAAGATCGAAGCAATTAAGAACTGGGAAGCGCCCAAGACTCCAACTGAAGTCTGACAATTCTTGGGATTAGCAGGGTACTATCGGAGATTTATAGAGAATTTTTCTAAAATTTCTCAACTGCTAACCTCCCTCACCCAATCGAGAAAAAAGAAGAATCATTTCAACTTCTCAAGGATAAGTTATGCGATGCACCAATCTTATGACTACCCGATGTGTCACACCCCAACCGATGGTGGAAACATCGGGGTGCGAGCACTAAGCGTTCAAATTGCTCATGAGATTTCCATAACACTAAATGTTTCGATAATCATTAAATAGATTTCATACTAATTTTCTAACAACAAAATCAAGCATCATCAAGATTACATCACCAAATGAAATTGTTCAAAAGTCTAAATTATTAAGGCGACGTTTCTAGGCATCTCCTATCTTGATTTCCAAAGTTCCATAGCATCCTATCAGCCTGCAACATGTATTAAAATATCAATACAAAAGTATTGGCTAGTATACAAGTTTGATAATAGAATAATAGATTTAAAACAACTCATATCCACAATGTAAGTAATAAAAATAGTTTCAGCCGTGCTAGTGTCGCAGTCCACGCAGTGATAGCCCAAGTATCCCGATGCTTTGGTGTTTATCCAAGACTCAATGTAAACTAGAATCCTCCTAACAATACCCCCTAAGAATAATGGGAGAGGTGCATCTCCTATAGTGCTACTATTGTTAACCATAGATCATGCTAGAATTCTCATAGATTTCATAGACTTCCATAGATTTCACGAGTAGAATTTCCATAGATTACATAGTCTGTTCATAGGTTGCATAGACTTTCCATAGATTGCATAGACTTTCCATAGATTACATGGGCATTCGGTAGATTACATAGGCATTCCGTAGATTACATAGGCATTCCGTTCCGGGTCTGCAAACACTAAATCTCGTATGGCACCTTGATACGAAAGTTGGCAACATGCCGGAAGCACTTATATATAGGAAGTACCAGCGGCGTATCCACCATGCTTAGGACATGCCACTTCTGTCTCGTACTTCCATGCCATCTTAGTGTTTCATACCCCCAAATCAAACACCTCAAAACATAATAGTCGATTCAAGATTACACATAAATTACACATAGGATAAAACTGTATAAATTTAGTTCGATCTGAGATTAAAATTAGCATTTTAGATTGCGGACGAAGTGTGAATTGCGTAAAAAAAATACCAAAATGAACGAAGAATCAAATTCGAACCCTCATAGATAAAACCACATTTATAAAATCGAGGTAACATAAAAACGAGATAGGATTTTAAAACATAAGATTGTTCCGGGTAGAGGAACGGCGACTAACCAATGTGATTCGAACTCCATTCGAGTTGAGGCAGCATGTCTTGACTTACTTGGACAAGTACGTCATCGATGTTAGGCCTACGATATTCGTCCTTTTAGTCATTTCATGTACTCAACTGATTGGTAGTCACGAGACTTTGGCGAGACGTAAAATCATCAGGGAGTGGAACTAGTTATCAAGGTCTGAGTTTCACCTCTATCTTGACAACATCGTGTCCTAAATGTTGTGGGCACTCATCCGCAGACAAGGCCTACTAGAATAGTATGGAGTTTTTTCCCAGCAAGGTTCGGATGTCACTCCTATCCTGTGGGCAAAACTCGTGCAAGGTACAAACACTATATGACAGTGTTTTCATAGTATAGAGAATATCGTGTCAGCCTTAGGAAAGGCATGTAAGTTTAACAGAAATAATGTGCTAGGAAGCATGTACGATAGAATGCATAAGTCTTAAAAAACAGATAAGAATCTAAGTTCCTAGGACTATAGACTAGGGCAAGTATTCCTACTTATCCTAATTCCCTATAGTTATGGCTCTGATACCAATCTGTCACACCCCAACCAATGGCGGAAACATCGGGGTGCGAGCACTAAGCGTTTAGATTGCTCATGAGATTTCCATAACACTAAATGTTTTGATAATCATTAAATAGATTTCATACTAATTTTCTAACAACAAAATCAAGCATCATCAAGATTACATCACCAAATGAAATTGTTCAAAAGTCTAAATTATTAAGGCGACGTTTCTAGGCATCTCCTATCTTGATTTCCAAAGTTCCATAGCATCCTATCAGCCTGCAACATGTATTAAAATATCAATACAAAAGTATTGGCGAGTATACAAGTTTGATAATAGAATAATAGATTTAAAACAACTCATATCCACAATGTAAGTAATAAAAATAGTTTCAGCCGTGCTAGTGTCGCAGTCCACGCAATGATAGCCCAAGTATCCCGATTGTAACACCTCGAAAATTCACGTCCTATAATGTGTTGACACGTGTCATAATGATTGAACGTGTGAAAGAATGTTCTGAAAGGACTAAAGTTGACAAACATGGAAAGTATGTTAATATACGAGTTCTAAATGTCAACAGTGAATAAATATATGGTATATTAACCCTACATGATGCTCATACCTTCAAACGAATAAATCATGGATCATACGAAGCTAAAAGTGAGAGATTACCAACTACAGGGGCTAAATGTGTCAACATGTTTAAGTTATACCTCTGAGTGACCTTTTAGCGAACCCAAAGCTTTGTAAAGATTAATTATGCTCACTAGAATTCACGATATAAATTTCATAAAGTTTCGTTATCGTATGAGAAAGTTATGATCATATTCGTGTGCGAGGGGTTAAAAGCGTCAACGTTGAAATTTATGACTTTTCAGGTAACCATAAAGTTACCCAAGGACTTAACAAAGTTTGGTTATGTCTTAAGGTCCTTAAAAGTCAAGTTAGAGGGCTCAAAGTGCAAGAAGTCATGTTAAGATCAAGTGTAGAAGGATCAGGGACTAAAAGCGTCAAAAAGTGCATAAGTTTGCATTTTCGCGCATAACATACGTTCTGAATACATCCGGACATCCAAAAATTTATGTAAGCATGACTATATTATATTTTAGTGTTCTCCATAAGAAAAATCCATTCGTTTCGTCATTTGGATCGTTTTTCGCGCTTGTGCGCATTCCGTCGTAATTAACCGAACATCGCAACCGTACGGCTAAACGAACCGACATCCGAGATATTTTTGAGCACATTTCAAGTTCCCTATACTTTAACTTCATTTTAGAGCTTTGAAATGGGGTTAACGGGGCTTAAACGTGTCAAAAACGCTTCAAAAACCAAGTTTTGAGGCTGCAGGGACCAAAACTGTAAATCTGCCAAAGTTGTTACCTTACGGACCTCAACATTGGCAGCTTTGAGGTCCGTAAGCTTATGTCTGCACATCAGAAACTTCTAATCCAGCTGTTAACAGCTACAAACCACTTCTAATCTCAATTCCAAGTGTCAATACCTTATGGTGAGTGGCCAAATGAGCCACCATAACCTTCCGACAAGTGTACGATTGAGATTCGAGCACGGTTTCCATGAAACGATCCTAACGGTGGACCGTTTACTATAAATACCCAACCCTCCAACCTCAAAACCCACTTGAAATCTGATATTTTCTCTAAGTTGGAGTGTTCAAACACTTCATACCTGAGAAATAATTAGAAATCGATCTTGCGGGGACCCTTCGTAAGTATTCTTTCGTTCTTTTATCGCTTTTCGAGTCCGAAAGTCAAACTTTGTTTGACTTTCTGCATTGACCAGTATATGGTCGATGCGAAGTTCATTGAAATTCATAACGTGAGCGTGATCACGATGGTTATAGTCCCTAGTGACTATACCTACTGATTACCACGTTATCTAGGCTCAGTGACGAGCCGTAGTTTCGGCCAGAATACGTATTCTTACGTATTTTGTAACCAAACTACTTATGGGTATCAAAACCGTTTGTTTTGATACCAAACTTGTTTTCCAACTTAGTTAAGCATGTTTTAACATGCTTAGCTCGTCACTTTTAGTTTAGTGCTTATATAGGGTCGTGAAGGTAAGCGATCTAAACAATCGCTTATACTTTCAAACCCGACCCGTTTGGTCGATCATTAGGATCCGACCAAACACATTAAGTGACCTTATGGTCACATCGTTCGAGTAGTTGTATGACAGGTAGTATATATGCCTTAGGTAAATGACCAAAATACCCCTACGGGGCTTAATTTGAGATTAAACTCGTTTTGGGCATAATGGAAGGTATCCTACTGATATCACAACATATTTAAGGCATATTAACTTAGGAAACCTGTTCGCGACCTATTCGGTTACCCGTTACGCGTTATTCGCGTTCGGATCGGTTTATATAACTAGTTTATATAAGTTAGCCGAAACGGGTCAAACCTTATCGGTTTTATCTCAAAATCTAGAATGTGAATAATGAACCCATATTAAACAAGTCTTCAAACTTGTCGGGTCAGAATCACATTCTATCCGGTCTTCGCTTAATCGTGCGTACGAACCATATCTATAAGACTAATCGGTCTAAGCTTAGGCTTAATTAAAGACCCGTTAGCATTCTAATTAATTGTTTATACCATCATTCCAGACTAGAGCACTTCCGGTAAATTGTACCTACGCTTACTTAAGCGACTACGGCTGAGTTATTAGATTCTTGCTATTTAAGACAGGAGCTAGCTCAGGTAAATACTCTTAACTTATTTTCCCTATACGGGCTTGGAATACGGTATAATGATACCGCTTGGTCGGGTATTGAATGTTTAATCGGATTGTGATTAAATTATTGAGGTAACCCGGTTTAATCTGTATTGTTTGAAATAAAAGCCTTTAGGGGTTAATGACCATGCCCTGGATATCCTTGACATCATTGTGTTATAAAATGGCCACGTCTTAGGTACGGGGTGTAGGCATACACCTGACAGTTACTAAGTAATAACGGTATCTCACTCTCTTGTGGGCCTATACTTGTGGCGTGTCTGTTAATCTTGACTCGGTTTCTACATCGGGCCCTGAACGTACAACGAACATGTAAATCTGTATACAAGGTTATAAATATAATTGTTCCAAGTTAAAAAGGTTAATTTTGCCTCTGTGTATTTTAACCAAGTTAAAAAGGTTAATTTTGCCTCTGTGTATTTTAACCAAGTTAAAAAGATTAATTTTGCCTCTGAGCATTTTAATCAAAGTGTCAATATATTTTGTGCCATGTGCATCCAAACCAATTTTCAATCATTTTTCAAAATGAGTCGGTTGAGTGTATTTACCAGTGAAAACTGACGTATTTTCCAAAAGGGTTAAGTGACAGGTACTGAACGTAATTGGCTGGAAGCTCAGGGCGATTCTAAGGAATCTTGCAAGTTCTAGATGCCTAAAGTCTGTTGAACAAATGATATGTTTTAAGATCCGCCTGTGGATCCTTTACTTTCCGTTGTAATACTTTGACATTACTTATATTCGGAATGTAATACTTCTATCTTTTGCTTCCGCTGTGCATTTACATATTGTGTTGTTTGACTATTGTGTTGCCAACCACGTCACGATACTCCCCACCGGGCCCACCGGTGACACGTGGAAATTCGGGGTGTGACAGGTTGGTATCAGAGCCAACATTGAGTGAATTAAACACTAACCTTTTGTGTTTAATCTCAATGACACAATTGCACATTCCTATATCTTTTGAGTCTAGACTTAACATAGGAATAATCTCAATCCTAATCTAGAAATTTCACTTCAATTTTTTTTTGATACGTCGCCAAGCGAAGAAGCTGTAATAAGAATTCTCCACGTCTGGAGCCTTGAAATGCTAAGCTTTGTACCGCGACCAGGATGAAACGTGCAACCACGGAGAAAGCATTCAGGAATTGAATGAAGAAGAAACTCCTTTTGCTGAAGAACGTTTCCGTATATAGTCCTTATAAGGACATATTTATCATTTCAGTCCCTCCGAGGACGACATTATTCTTTTGAAGTCCCATTTCGGGCAACCCTATATTTGTTTAAATTTTAAAGGAACGATTAAGTTTAAAAATATCATTCCTATATTATAAGATCTACCATTATAATAAAATGGCAAAATCTAAAAGGACAAGACCTAGCTTCGGGTCATATTAAGACCGGCCAAGATGGCAGTTCCTCAATTTAGATTTTGATCCTTAATAACATTCCTTTTTGTAAGATCTACAATTATAATAAAATAGGGAAAATCTAAAAAGGACAAGACCTAGCTTCGGGTCATATTAAGACCGGCCAAGATGGCAGTTCCTCAATATAGATTCAGATCCCTATTAACAGTTCTTCAGAAATCTTTCTGCGTGAAATATTAATAAGAATCTTAAAGGTGAAACCTAGCCTTCGGGTCAATTATAAGACCGGGCCAAGATGGTAAGACCTGTTTAAAAGATTCGAATCCCTGTTAACATCTATAAATATGTTAACACTCCTGACAGATGTGATTCGTTGGGAATCACACACGTAATTAAGGATTCTTCAAAAGATTCCTAACCCAGTTTAATGATCCCTAAATCCTGGGTTTACATCATCAATTAAGATGATCATATTTTTACCATACGTGGTAATATAATGCCTACGGGCCATGCTCATTTCTACATGAGCCAAAAGACAGTGGTAGCTACGACTCTCTGTCGGATAAGGGTAATGAACTAGGTTCGAACCTCAAATGCTTTGATTCTCTGAAATCCTAGCATATAATTTATAATTGTCCTTGCGACTAGGCCTATTGTGTCAGTATGCCTTAAAGGCCTTGATTCCCTGAAATCATAGCTCATAAATTTAAAAGTGTCCATGTGACTGGGCCATTTGTGCCATAAATGAAACAGTTATTGTTTTATAATTAGGATAAATTATTATAGAAATCCTAAATAAATTTGATTAATAAATTAACCAAATGTGGCCTCTGTTTACCATGGTTAACGAATTTCCCTAAGGGGCAATTCCATAATAAACTCCCAAATAAACTATTGCCCTTGTTTTCTGCAACAGTTAATTGTAATGGCTAACGCAGACGAGGGTAATAGCCATCCAGTGGAGCCAAATGTGAACGCCCAGATTACATTAACGGGTGCCGAATTAAAAGCGATCATAGACGACGCTGTTACACAGGCTTTGGATAGGCAATATGAAGAATACAGTGGTACTCGAAGTAGGACCCACTCTACACAGCCTTCAAAGCCTAAGACACACTCTGAAGCTCACCACAAGCCGCCTCCCAAGAAAGATGATCCCAAGAATGGAGACGACGATCGTCGCTCCTCGAACCATCACAGTGATCCGTCTCAACAAATCATACTGAATAAAGGACCCCGAGATAAGGGTTGTTCCTACAAGTACTTTGTGTCATGTAAACCCCGGGATTTTACAGGGGAGAAAGGAGCCATTGACTGTATGACATGGCTGGACGAGATGGATACTGTTGTGGATATCAGCGGATGCGCTGAGAGGGATATAGTGAAGTATGTATCCCAATCATTCAAGGGAGAGGCACTAGCATGGTGGAAGTCTCTCATTCAAGCTACGGGGAAGATCCCTTTGTACGAGATGACTTGGGATCAGTTCGTTGCTCTTATCAAAGAAAGTTACTGTCCTCAACATGAAGTTGAGAAGATTGAGACTGAATTCTTGACATTAGTCATGGAGAACTTAGATTGTCAAGCATACCTTACAAATTTCAATACCAAGTCTCGATTGGTTCCCTATTTGATCACACCGGAACCCAAGAGAATTGCTCGCTTCATTGGGGGTTTAGCCCCAGAAATAAAAGCCAGTGTTAAGGCTTCAAGACCTACTACATTCAGGTCAGTGGCAGATCTATCGCTATCTCTCACACTCGATGTGGTTAGAAGCAAGGCTTCCAAAGCCTCTGAAGATGGAAAGCGAAAAAGGGAGGATGGGAATTCTCACCGCTCCGATAAGAAGAGTTCCGGGTTTAAGAGAGACAACCAGCAGTCGGGAGAGAAGACCAGGTGCGAAACCTGTAATAAATACCATCTTGGGAAATGCAGATTTGAGTCTCAGCCTCTACCGTGTGGAATTTGCAAATCTAGGGAACATAAAACCCTGGATTGCAAGAAGTTGAAAGAGGCAACCTGTTATGGTTGCAACGAGAAGGGGCATATCAAGATCAACTGCCCTAGGAACCGGAAAAAGCCCGAGTAGGCCAAGAGAACAAACGCACGAATTGTCAGGATGAACGCCCAAGAGATGGTGCAGAATAATAATAATATAATATGTACCTTTCCTTATCAAGCAGTTTATGTAAAAACTTATTTGATACTGGCACATATAAATATATTATGAATGATAAATATTTAGAACTGTTGTCTCCGCCTGATTAAAACTCCGGTCATTTAAAACGAGATGGAAAGTGACCGATGATACCTTAGGAAATGCTCCAACAAATCCTATATTGATATTTAATATCTATTAGAAATCACGCTCTTTCTAAAACCTTATAGCAAATTCTTGGTTGCATACATAAGGACTCAACATGGTGATAGAAATCGATTGGTTGCCTTATAAATCAAACCCATATTGTGGGTGATAAGAAGCGATTAATTATCAAGACTCCTTATGAGACAACCCTCGTAATTACGCGTATCCGTGCGATTAATTTATATAAAAAAATGGTGGAACTGGCCGTCCCCGGAATCGAACCTGGGTCTAGGCCGGCCGCACCCTTTCGCGCGCCTAGCCAACTGAGCTAGGTGCCTAGTTTGTGAAAATTTCCATTCTAATTTAATATAAGAACTTGTACCATAAACTTCCTTATCATTTATCAATGATAACTTCTGCTAAGTGTCCTGTTTTTAATACAGGCAATAATAAATCTTCATGAACCATAAACTTAGCAAAAAATTTTTTTGTTATCATCCACAAGGTATAGCTACCAAGGAAACCGTAGTAACCGATTCTTCTAGTATCGGCCAGGAATCCTTCCGAAAAATCTAAGAGTACTCTTTCTTCGCATAGAGTATGACAACATATGTTATTTTAATTATTTTCTCATTGTTTTCTATCGCCTGCGAATGCCAAACCATGTTTGATAAAAGTGTCATATGAGGATTGGCGTATCTTAGTGTGTCCCATAGATTATTTCCATGTCTGATCAGCATGGAGGTTTAATACATGGAACCCCTGAGATATCCCAATGGTCATATTGTGCTAAAGTCGACTAATGGTGTTCAAAGAAGATATCCGGAATAGAATTGTCCAAATACATATTCTCTGGAAAAGAAATATATAAACTTGTAACATAAATGTGTCGCTCCTTTGACACAAGCAATGATGGATGAACTAGAGCCTGAGATATGGAAACTCTCTGTAGTCTCCTCGTATCTTAACCATCTTCTCCTAAGATTACCCTGTTTACCATAAGGGACAGGTAGGATTAAGATTTATATCTCATTTAAAGGTTGCATTATTATGAAATCCCCAAGACAACTAGTACCAGATTGGCAGAATCGAAAGCCCTGGTTAAGTAAGTTTTAAAAGTATAGATTCATAAGGCCAAACTCAATATCCTGAGAATTCGGTATAGTAAATTTAGAAAGACGGTTCATTTTGCTTATGCACTTATTACCGCAACCCTATTGTAACAATGATTAAGAATTTCCCTCAGCTACCCAGGACCGTTGAATTGTTCGACTAACGACAAGGATTAGCTACTCCTTAAAATTTGCAAGTAGTGGTTGGATAACCCTCTCACCTTAGAATGAGTTTTTCTATAATAGCTGTCATATAAGTATCAAGGCTACCCCTTTGGAAACCTTGTATAAATGGCATGTTAAACGTCTATTGTTAGGACAATAGATTGGTAAGTTCAATTATAAGGATCTAAAAGTTTCCTAGGGAACAACAAATAAGATCGTATAAATCCATACTCGGTTGTAAGTTGCCAGTATACGGCAGGAAATCGAGAATTTATGAAAATGGAAAACCTCCTAAATTCTTGTTAAGGAATGAGGTTTAACAATAGATGTCACCCTGAAAGGGTGTGCAAATCTGTTAGATTATCGGGCTAGCTAAGCTCCGAGTATATGGAATCATTCGAAGGAAATCGAATGTATCAAGATCAGGTAGCCTTTAAGCTAAAACCTATTTAAAGAGATTGGCGGAGCTCGCAATTCATTGCACATCAGTGGTTGAAGGATGTGTTTCGCCAATAAGTCAAGAAGCATTATCACAATATGATATGCAGATTTTTAATATGATGAGCAACCTGTGTCGGTTAAGGGTCGACAGGGTTAGAAGCTCCAAAAAGATACATGTGCCTATTATAAAGGTCAAGTGGGATGCCCGAAGAGGTCCCGAATTCACGTGGGAAGTAGAATCCACGATGAAAGAAAAGTACCCTTACTTATTTCAGTAAATCTCGGGTCGAGATTTCTTTTAAGGGGGTGAGGATGTAACACCTCGAAAATTCACGTCCTATAATGTGTTGACACGTGTCATAATGATTGAACGTGTGAAAGAATGTTCTGAAAGGACTAAAGTTGACAAACATGGAAAGTATGTTAATATACGAGTTCTAAATGTCAACAGTGAATAAATATATGGTATATTAACCCTACATGATGCTCATACCTTCAAACGAATAAATCATGGATCATACGAAGCTAAAAGTGAGAGATTACCAACTACAGGGGCTAAATGTGTCAACATGTTTAAGTTATACCTCTGAGTGACCTTTTAGCGAACCCAAAGCTTTGTAAAGATTAATTATGCTCACTAGAATTCACGATATAAATTTCATAAAGTTTCGTTATCGTATGAGAAAGTTATGATCATATTCGTGTGCGAGGGGTTAAAAGCGTCAACGTTGAAATTTATGACTTTTCAGGTAACCATAAAGTTACCCAAGGACTTAACAAAGTTTGGTTATGTCTTAAGGTCCTTAAAAGTCAAGTTAGAGGGCTCAAAGTGCAAGAAGTCATGTTAAGATCAAGTGTAGAAGGATCAGGGACTAAAAGCGTCAAAAAGTGCATAAGTTTGCATTTTCGCGCATAACATACGTTCTGAATACATCCGGACATCCAAAAATTTATGTAAGCATGACTATATTATATTTTAGTGTTCTCCATAAGAAAAATCCATTCGTTTCGTCATTTGGATCGTTTTTCGCGCTTGTGCGCATTCCGTCGTAATTAACCGAACATCGCAACCGTACGGCTAAACGAACCGACATCCGAGATATTTTTGAGCACATTTCAAGTTCCCTATACTTTAACTTCATTTTAGAGCTTTGAAATGGGGTTAACGGGGCTTAAACGTGTCAAAAACGCTTCAAAAACCAAGTTTTGAGGCTGCAGGGACCAAAACTGTAAATCTGCCAAAGTTGTTACCTTACGGACCTCAACATTGGCAGCTTTGAGGTCCGTAAGCTTATGTCTGCACATCAGAAACTTCTAATCCAGCTGTTAACAGCTACAAACCACTTCTAATCTCAATTCCAAGTGTCAATACCTTATGGTGAGTGGCCAAATGAGCCACCATAACCTTCCGACAAGTGTACGATTGAGATTCGAGCACGGTTTCCATGAAACGATCCTAACGGTGGACCGTTTACTATAAATACCCAACCCTCCAACCTCAAAACCCACTTGAAATCTGATATTTTCTCTAAGTTGGAGTGTTCAAACACTTCATACCTGAGAAATAATTAGAAATCGATCTTGCGGGGACCCTTCGTAAGTATTCTTTCGTTCTTTTATCGCTTTTCGAGTCCGAAAGTCAAACTTTGTTTGACTTTCTGCATTGACCAGTATATGGTCGATGCGAAGTTCATTGAAATTCATAACGTGAGCGTGATCACGATGGTTATAGTCCCTAGTGACTATACCTACTGATTACCACGTTATCTAGGCTCAGTGACGAGCCGTAGTTTCGGCCAGAATACGTATTCTTACGTATTTTGTAACCAAACTACTTATGGGTATCAAAACCGTTTGTTTTGATACCAAACTTGTTTTCCAACTTAGTTAAGCATGTTTTAACATGCTTAGCTCGTCACTTTTAGTTTAGTGCTTATATAGGGTCGTGAAGGTAAGCGATCTAAACAATCGCTTATACTTTCAAACCCGACCCGTTTGGTCGATCATTAGGATCCGACCAAACACATTAAGTGACCTTATGGTCACATCGTTCGAGTAGTTGTATGACAGGTAGTATATATGCCTTAGGTAAATGACCAAAATACCCCTACGGGGCTTAATTTGAGATTAAACTCGTTTTGGGCATAATGGAAGGTATCCTACTGATATCACAACATATTTAAGGCATATTAACTTAGGAAACCTGTTCGCGACCTATTCGGTTACCCGTTACGCGTTATTCGCGTTCGGATCGGTTTATATAACTAGTTTATATAAGTTAGCCGAAACGGGTCAAACCTTATCGGTTTTATCTCAAAATCTAGAATGTGAATAATGAACCCATATTAAACAAGTCTTCAAACTTGTCGGGTCAGAATCACATTCTATCCGGTCTTCGCTTAATCGTGCGTACGAACCATATCTATAAGACTAATCGGTCTAAGCTTAGGCTTAATTAAAGACCCGTTAGCATTCTAATTAATTGTTTATACCATCATTCCAGACTAGAGCACTTCCGGTAAATTGTACCTACGCTTACTTAAGCGACTACGGCTGAGTTATTAGATTCTTGCTATTTAAGACAGGAGCTAGCTCAGGTAAATACTCTTAACTTATTTTCCCTATACGGGCTTGGAATACGGTATAATGATACCGCTTGGTCGGGTATTGAATGTTTAATCGGATTGTGATTAAATTATTGAGGTAACCCGGTTTAATCTGTATTGTTTGAAATAAAAGCCTTTAGGGGTTAATGACCATGCCCTGGATATCCTTGACATCATTGTGTTATAAAATGGCCACGTCTTAGGTACGGGGTGTAGGCATACACCTGACAGTTACTAAGTAATAACGGTATCTCACTCTCTTGTGGGCCTATACTTGTGGCGTGTCTGTTAATCTTGACTCGGTTTCTACATCGGGCCCTGAACGTACAACGAACATGTAAATCTGTATACAAGGTTATAAATATAATTGTTCCAAGTTAAAAAGGTTAATTTTGCCTCTGTGTATTTTAACCAAGTTAAAAAGGTTAATTTTGCCTCTGTGTATTTTAACCAAGTTAAAAAGATTAATTTTGCCTCTGAGCATTTTAATCAAAGTGTCAATATATTTTGTGCCATGTGCATCCAAACCAATTTTCAATCATTTTTCAAAATGAGTCGGTTGAGTGTATTTACCAGTGAAAACTGACGTATTTTCCAAAAGGGTTAAGTGACAGGTACTGAACGTAATTGGCTGGAAGCTCAGGGCGATTCTAAGGAATCTTGCAAGTTCTAGATGCCTAAAGTCTGTTGAACAAATGATATGTTTTAAGATCCGCCTGTGGATCCTTTACTTTCCGTTGTAATACTTTGACATTACTTATATTCGGAATGTAATACTTCTATCTTTTGCTTCCGCTGTGCATTTACATATTGTGTTGTTTGACTATTGTGTTGCCAACCACGTCACGATACTCCCCACCGGGCCCACCGGTGACACGTGGAAATTCGGGGTGTGACACCGATGCTTTGGTGTTTATCCAAGACTCAATGTAAACTAGAATCCTCCTAACAATACCCCCCGAGAATAATGGGAGAGGTGCATCTCTTATAGCGCTACAATTGTTAAGGCGGAACTACACATAGAATTGAAGCCTTTATCGGCACCAGTATCAAATAGAATTGAAGCATAAAGGTTATTAACAAGGAACATACCATTGATAACGTCATTGTCATTACGAGCCTGATTTGCTTTAAGGTTGAACACTTGTCCACGAGCGGCTAATTGCTGGTCCTGGTTCAGCTGAGGACATTGGTTACGGAGGTGGGTAGTATCTCCACACTTGTAGCATGCACGAACAACATTAACTTGCCTAGGATTTTGTAGAGGAATTGGAGGTGCAGGTAGAGCTGCCTGAGCTGGGGCTTGCTGAGCTGGCTGGGCTACGTTAGTTTGACGGCAGTAGGGAGTCGTGTGACCATAGCGATTACAGTTGGTGCATAGACGACATGCAGAAGTAGCAGGATGGTGGTAGCTGCAAGTTGCACACTTGGGATGGGGCCCAGTGTATTGCTTCTTAGCTTCGGGAGCAGCAGGATTAGCAACAGTAGTAGCATGAGCAGGTTTTGCAGCAGGGTTAGCAGCAGGGACAATAGCATTGCATCCTGCACCCTGAGACTTTCGTTTCTTGTTCTTGCTGCCACTAGGCTGCTGGGTCACTTGGTTAGCAGACTTTGAAGGGGCCAGGGTAGCAAACTGCTTATCACACACATGATTGTTGTTCAAACTTGCTACCAAACGATAGACTTCTTCGATAGTTTCTAACTGAGCTGCTTCGATAGAATCACGCATTGCAGACGGTAGGCCGTTGATGTACTTGGTTATCATCCGCTTAGGAGTCGAAACCAAGTGAGGAACGATGAGACTCAGCTGCTTAAAGCGAGTAGTATATGCCAGGTTGTCATCACCAAATTGTTTCAGATGCCAAAATTCTTCTTCAAGCTTCAACTGCTCATGGGGAGGGCAGAACTCAAGCATCATTAGTTCTCGCACCTCAGCCCATGGTAGAGCATAGGCCTCTTCATTTGAACGGATGTTTCTTTCATTCGACCACCACTCCAATGCTCTGCCCTGAAACATTCCAGTCGCACTCCTAGCTTTCAGATGGTCTGGGCACTCGCTGTTAATGAAGGTAACTTCGATGCTATCGAACCACTCGAGCATAGCAGTCACCCCATCACTGCCCGTGAAAGACTTAGGGCTGCAAGAGATGAAATGTTTGTAGTTGAACTTAGTAGGCTTCTGCTTCTCAGCCTTGGAGTCCGCAGAGGATGGCGGAGTGTTTGATCCTTAAAGCTCAGTGAAGATTCTTGGCATGACTCGAGCGATCTGATCGGCCATGAAAGACATCATCTTCTTTTGAGACTTCTCTCTGGATCTCCTGAGAGCGTCAGATGTTCTACGAGTAGACATCTACAGATCTGACAAACGGGATTGTATAAGTCTAAATTACGAATTCCTCACAACATAGACTACTCACACAATAGACTTAAGAATCTAGATTGAATCAACTCAAAATTCACGACCTTCGCATGGCACGTTTGTACGAAGTTTGGTAAAGATGCCAAAAACGCTTATATATAGGAAGTACCAGCGGCGTATCCACCACGCTTCGGACACATCGCCTGGCCTCGTACTCGGTGTCATGCTACGTGTCGCAATCACCACACATAACCAATTACCCATTAACATCATCATCATATATTGCCAAATAGTTTCACATAGATTGCTGTAGATTACTCATAGATCACTCAATTACATCACATAGAATACTCACAATAGATCATCGTAGAATACCCAGATAGATTAACATAGATCATCTCATAGATTGACATAGATTATATTGATAGATTATCATAGCTTGCTCAAGTAGATAGCTTAACATAGACTAACCAAGTAAATAACCATAGACTAAACCACAATTCAAGGCAGCTTAACATAGTTTAGCTCAAAATAGATTATCGCGCTAGATTATCATAGATTAGCACGAATAGATTAACCATAGATCATGCCAGAATTCTCATACATTTCATAGACTTCCATAGATTTCACGAGTAGAATTTCCATAGATTACATAGTCTGTTCATAGGTTGCATAGACTTTCCATAGATTGCATAGACTTTCCATAGATTACATAGGCATTCGGTAGATTACATAGGCATTCCGTAGATTACATAGGCATTCCGTAGATTACATAGGCATTCCGTTTCGGGTCTGCAAACACTAAATCTCGTATGGCACCTTGATACGAAAGTTGGCAACATGCCGGAAGCACTTATATATAGGAAGTACCAGCGGCGTATCCACCATGCTTAGGACATGCCACTTCTGTCTCGTACTTCCATGCCATCTTAGTGTTTCATACCCCCAAATCAAACACCTCAAAACATAATAGTCGATTCAAGATTACACATAAATTACACATAGGATAAAACTGTATAAATTTAGTTCGATCTGAGATTAAAATTAGCATTTTAGATTGCGGATGAAGTGTGAATTGCGTAAAAAAATACCAAAACGAACGAAGAATCAAATTCGAACCCTCATAGATAAAACCACATTTATAAAATCGAGGTAACATAAAAACGAGATAGGATTTTAAAACATAAGATTGTTCCGGGTAGAGGAACGGCGACTAACCAACGTGATTCGAACTCCATTCGAGTTGAGGCAGCATGTCTTGACTTACTTGGACAAGTACGTCATCGATGTTAGGCCTACGATATTCGTCCTTTTAGTCATTTCACGTACTCAACTGATTGGTAGTCACGAGACTTTGGCGAGATGTAAAATCATCAGGGAGTGGAACTAGTTATCAAGGTCTGAGTTTCACCTCTATCTTGACAACATCGTGTCCTAAATGTTGTGGGCACTCATCCGCAGACAAGGCCTACTAGAATAGTATGGAGTTTTTTCCCAGCAAGGTTCGGATGTCACTCCTATCCTGTGGGCAAAACTCGTGCAAGGTACAAACACTATATGACAGTGTTTTCATAGTATAGAGTGTATATCGTGTCAGCCTTAGGAAAGGCATGTAAGTTTAACAGAAATAATGTGCTAGGAAGCATGTACGATAGAATGCATAAGTCTTAAACAACAGATAAGAATTTAAGTTCCTAGGACTATAGACTAGGGCAAGTATTCCTACTTATCCTAATTCCCTATAGTTATGGCTCTGATACCAATCTGTCACACCCCAACCAATGGCGGAAACATCGGGGTGCGAGCACTAAGCGTTTAGATTGCTCATGAGATTTCCATAACACTAAATGTTTTGATAATCATTAAATAGATTTCATACTAATTTTCTAACAACAAAATCAAGCATCATCAATATTACATCACCGAATGAAATTGTTCAAAAGTCTAAATTATTAAGGCGACGTTTCTAGGCATCTCCTATCTTGATTTCCAAAGTTCCATAGCATCCTATCAGCCTGCAACATGTATTAAAATATCAATACAAAAGTATTGGCGAGTATACAAGTTTGATAATAGAATAATAGATTTAAAACAACTCATATCCACAATGTAAGTAATAAAATTAGTTTCAGCCGTGCTAGTGTCGCAGTCCAAGCAGTGATAGCCCAAGTATCCCGATGCTTTGGTGTTTATCCAAGACTCAATGTAAACTAGAATCCTCCTAACAATACCCCCCGAGAATAATGGGAGAGGTGCATCTCCTATAGCGCTACAATTGTTAAGGCGGAACTACACACTCTGGATTAAACGTCACATAGCACAAAGAGTCAAGAATCTAGAATCACAAGTTTCACGAACACATATGTCACACCCCGAATTCCACGTGTCACCGGTGGGCCCGGTGGGGAGTATCGTGACGTGGTTGGCAACATAATAGTCAAACAACACAATATTTAACTGCACAGCGGAAGCAATTGAAAGATATATTTCAACCGAATAAAATATTGTAATATCGTGTATCACAAACAGTTGAAAGTTTATCCACAGAAGGATCAAAAATAAATAGGGACAGTAGTTCAACAGACGTTAGGCATCTTAAGCTTGCGAGACTCTTTATTGATGCTAAGGAGAAAATCCAGCCTATTACGAGTAGTACCTGCATTTAATCTTTTTGGGAAAATACATCAGTTTACACTGGTAAATACAATCAACTGACTCATTTTAAAAATGATTAAAAATTGATTTGGATGCACATGGCACAAACATTTTATAACTTGGGATAATTATTTAAATATATAAACTTGTAAAAGAATTACATGTTCCTTATGCGTTCAGTAGCCCGGATCGTGCCGGGTTAAAGATCAATAGACACACCACATTATTTATTTATGCACTGACGAGTGTACGCCTACACCCCGCGCTTAGGTCGTGGCCATTTCGTAAAATGATGCCAAGGATATCCGGGACATGGTCATTAACCCCCCAAAGGCTTTAAGCAACAAGACAATTTAAACGGGCCGATCAAATATCAATTAACCACCATACGATGGAAGATTTAATGCCCGACCAAGCGGTATTTTATATACCGTATCCCAAGCCCGTATAAGGGAAAATAAGTTAAAAGTATTTACCTGAGCAAAGTAATAATCACAATAAGCAAATGCAAGTAGCTTTTACTGGTCCTCCTATTCTGGAACGAAGGTTTATAATAACCTATTAGAATCCTAACGGGTCTTTAGTTAAGCTTAAGCTTAGACCGGTTAGTTTTAAAGATACGGTTCGTACGCACGATTAAGCGAAGACCGGAATAGAATGTGATTTAGACCCGACAAGTTTGAAGACTTGCTTAATATGGGTATTTCATACACATTCTGGATTATGAGGTAAAACCGATAAGGTTTGACCCGTTTCGGCTAATTTATGCAAACTAGTTACATAAACCGAACCGAACGCGTAATAAGCGTAACGGGTAGGCGTAAGAGCCATATACAGGTTTCCTAAGTTAATATGCCTCAAATATGTTGTGACATCAGTAAGATATCTTTTATTATGCCCGAAACGAATTTAAACACAAACTATGCCCCGTAAGGGTAGTTTGGTCATTTACAAGGTTATAAAAGAGTTTAAGTATTAACCTGAGTTACAGGTCTGATATAATCAGTAAAAATACTTATTTTACTAAGTTATAACAGTAGGGTAAAGTATATATGTGAAATTTATCAATTATAACCAACTACGCACCGTAGGGGCATTTTGGTAATTTCACATAAGCCGAAAAGCTCAAAACTGAAGTCTGAGTTAAACAACTTTTTCTTACTGTTAAAATATTATAATTTACCTAAAATATCAGTAGGTCTCAACCTTTGTATGTTTAAAATAGTTTTAGTACATACTATGCGTTAAAAACGCTTAATAAGGCGATTAGAAGCCGTTTCCGGGTTCTATATGGAAAGCTGATATTTTTATTATTGCAGAAGGTTTAAAATAATTTATTTATCATATATAATCAGTAGCAAAAGGTTTGGAGTCAAATGGATATGTAAAACTCATTTTATAGCCCGAAAGGGCAAAACCGACAATTACCGGATTAAACCTATGACTATAAGTTATGCTCAGCCTAAAATTAATTAAAAATCTTCAAAAATCCCAAAATAATATATTACATCAGTGGTTAAAGAGTTTGATATCAAAAAGTATGTTTAAATAGGCTATACGCTAATTATGTCGTTTAATCGCTAAAGAAGCTTTCTAATTACGCTAATGAGCATAACTCTCAATCTACACCTCAAACTGATGTCAAATTTTGTGTGCAAGTTTATAATTTAGTAACTAAGGTTTCTACTCTTTTACATTTGCAAAAATCAGGTTTTATGGTGAAAAGGGCATAATGGTCAACATATGAGCAATTAACGGAATCATGCATATTAATTGGATAACTAATGAACCAAGGTGTATAATCACAGAGGGTTATACTAGCATGTAACCTAGTCCAATTAAAGCTCTAAGGAATTTCTAAAACATACCAAAACGGGTCAGAACTGAAGTCAAAGCAAAAGTCAAAGCTTTGCGACTTTCGGTTCCGAACCGGGTCTAAACAGAAAATTGTCGGGTTGAACATGTTTAGACATGTTCTTACATTAATTACCAAGTTATATTAATGATCAAACAGGTTGTATGGGTTCTACACTGCTAATTATGCATAAAATGGAAAATAAGCATTCTGTTGACTTTTTAATAACAAGTTTGACCCGACATTTGACCTAGTTAGAGTGGGAATCAGAGGGTGCCCTTTTAAGGGTTTATTGCCCACATAATTACCAACTTATAACTAGTTTCAATTCGACTAATCACTGGACCAATAGTGATTAATCGCTAAGTCAACCGTTAGTTACGACGGTTTGACTTTTAAGCTAAAACTAAGCAAAAACTTAACTAAGAAAGGTTAAGCATACTTACTGAAGTCCTATGCACGATTAGTGATCACTTGAGTCTGCTTTGGAGCTCCAGAAATGATCAGAAATGCTGAAGGAAGGTGTGAAGAAATGGTTGCAACCTTGTGGCCTTTTATAGTGTTCAAAACCTCATGGATCTTTGACACACAAGCCTAGAAATGGCCATGGATCACTTCCAGATGTCCCTAAGTGTCTAGGGGTTGCTTAGGGGTCGTGCAAGATGAGGAAAATCGGATTAAAGTCGGTTACAAGGGCTATGGCAGACAAGAACCCAACAATTTCGGAGCAGAAGGCCCCTCGCGGCACGCGTAGACCCCCCCCCCCCCAGGGTCCTCGCGTGGCGCGACGCCCCATCGGATCAAATCTGAATTTTCTGATTTTTACGCTTTGGTCCTTGGCTCTTTGAAACTTTGCTACGACTTTATTTCTTGCAATTTGAACCCTCCAACTTAACTTATAAGGGCTTCAAGACATATACCCACTTTGTTAAGTCCTCGGTTAACTTTATTGTTACCCGAAAAGTCATAACTTTCAACGTTGACGCTTTAACCCCTTGTATACGAATTTGATCATAACTTTCTCATACGATAACGAAACTTTATGAAATTTATATCGTGCATTCTAGTGAGTATAATTATCCGTTACAAAGCTTCGGGTTTGCCAAAAGGTCACTCAGAGGTATAACTTAAACATGTTGACACATTTAACCCCTATAGTTCGTAATCTCTCACTTTCTTTCATATTTAGCTTCGTATGATCCATGATTTATTCGTTTGAAGGTATGAGCATCATGTAGGGTTAATGTACAATATATTTATTCACTGTTGACATTTAGAACCCGTATATTCACATACTTTCCATGATTGTCAACTTTAATCCTTCTATAACATTCTTTCACACGTTCAAACCTATGACACGTGTCAACACATTATAGGACTTGAATTTTCGAGGTGTTACATCCTCACCCCCTTAAAAGAAATCTCGACCTCGAGATTTACTGAAATAAATAAGGGTACTTTTCTTTCATTGTGGACTCAACCTCCCACGTGTATTCGGGACCTCTACAGGCATCCCATTTGACCTTTACAATAGGCCCATGCTTCCTTCGAAGCTTCTTAACCTGTCGATCTTCAATCGACAATGGTTTTTCCACAAATTTCAAGCTCTCATCTATATGCACATCTGTATGTGGTATGACTAGCGATTCGTCAGCTAGGCATTTCTTCAGATTGCAGATGTGGAATACGTTATGAATACCACTGAGCTCTTCAGGTAAATTTAACTTGTAAGCCACTGATCCAACACATTCGATAATCTCGAATGGTCCTATATACCTCGGGCTTAATTTACCTTTTTTACCGAATCGCATCACCCCCTTCCAGGGTGATACTTTAAGCAACACTTTGTCACCTACTTCGAATTTCATAGGTTTACGCTTTGGATCTGCGTAACTCTTCTGCCTATCTCGGGCAGCCTTGAGACAGTCACGAATCTGGAAAATCTTGTCTGTCGTTTCAAAGACTATCTCTGGTCCTGATAATTGGACATCTCCAACTTCCGCCCAACAAACGGGCGTTCTACACTTTCTACCGTATAAAGCCTCGAAAGGCGCAGCTTTAATGCTGGTATGGTAGCTATTGTTGTAGGAGAATTCGATTAACGGCAGGTGGATATCCCAACTACCACCTAAATCAATCACGCATGCTCGAAGCATGTCTTCCAAAGTTTGAATAGTACGCTCACTCTGACCGTCCGTCTAAGGATGGTAAGCCGTACTAAAATTTAAACGCGTGCCCAAAGATTGTTGGAAACTTTTCCAAAAATGTGACGTGTATCTAGTATCTCTGTCAGAGATAATAGACACAGGTATGCCATGTAAAGCTACAATCTTATCTACGTATAGTTGGGCTAACATGTCGGAGCTATAAGTCTCCTTAATGGGTAGGAAATGTGCTGACTTAGTCAGTCTGTCTACGATCACCCAAATGGTATCATTTCCCTTCCTTGTCTTAGGTAACTTGGTGATAAAATCCATAGTTACCATTTCCCACTTCCAGGTGGGAAGTTCAGGCTGTTGTAGCAACCCTGACGGCTTTTGATGTTCTGCTTTGACTTGCGCACACGTCAAGCATTTAGCTACATAGGTAGCTACAGACTTTTTCAAGCCTATCCACCAATAGTTTGCCCTTAGATCCTGGTACATCTTATCAGCTCCAGGATGAACGGAATATTTAGAACTATGGGCTTCCTAGAGGATAACATCCCGAAGTCCTCCATAAATTGGAACCCATATTCGTCCATTCAATCTCAGAATTCCGTCTTTGCCAAGAGATAACTGCTCCTCAGTTACTCCTAGCTTTTCGTTAGGATAGTTAGCTTCCAACACAGCTTCCTTCTGTGCAGCTAACAACCTTTCATTCAAACTGTTCTTTATTTCAATGCTCTTGGCATTGATTCGGATGGGTTTCACCCTTTCCTTTTGACTCAAGGCATCAGCGACTACATTCGCCTTGCCGGGATGGTATCTGATTTCACAATCATAATCATTCAAAGTCTCCATCCATCGGCGCTGCCTCATGTTTAAATCCTTCTGATTAAACAGGTGCTGGAGGTCTTGTGATCCGAATAGATCACACACTTGATTCCATATAAATAATGCCTCCAAAGCTTCAGTGCAAATACAACGGCACCCAACTCCAAGTCATGGGTGGTGTAATTCTTTTCATGCACCTTTAACTGCCGTGAAGCATAGGCAATAACCTTGCCTTTCTGCATAAGCACACACCCCATGTCAGTGTGTGATGCATCGCAGTAAACTACGAATTCTTCGGTACCTTCAGGCAATGTCAGTACAGGAGCGTTGCTCAACTTTTGCTTCAGAATATCAAAAGATTCTTGCTGCTTAGGGCCCCAATCAAACTTAATTTTCTTCCTAGTCAGGGAAGTTAGGGGTGCAGCAATCCTTGAAAAAATTTCAATGAAACGCCTATAATATCCCGCCAAGCCTAGAAAGCTACGAATCTCTGTAGGCGTCCTTGGCTCTTGCCAGTTCATAACAGCTTCCACCTTAGCGGGATCCACTTGGATACCACGCTCACTAACCACATGTCCAAGGAATTGGACTTCTCGAAGCCAAAATTCACATTTAGAGAATTTGGCATAGAGCTTCTCATGATGCAGAAGTTTAAGAATACAGCGAAGGTGTTTCTCATGGTCAGCTTGGTTCTTTGAGTAGATGAGAATGTCGACGATGAAAACGATGACGAATTTATCTAAGTATGGCTTGCAAACGCGATTCATGAGATCCATGAACGCGGCAGGTGCATTAGTGAGCCCAAAAGGCATCACTAGGAACTCGTAATGACCATAACGAGTCCTAAATGCAGTTTTGTGTACGTCTTCATCTCTAACCTTCAGTTGGTGGTAGCCTGACCTTAAGTCAATCTTCGAGAAATAACTTGCCCCTTGCAATTGATCGAACAGATCGTCGATCCTGGGCAAAGGATACCTATTCTTTATTGTGACCTTATTAAGTTCACGGTAATCGATGCACAAACGCATCAATCCATCCTTCTTTTTGACAAACAAGACTGGTGATCCCCAAGGGGACGAACTAGGTTTAATGAAACCTTTAGCTAGCAATTCATCCAGTTGCGTCCTCAATTCCTTCATCTCTGTTGGCGCCAACCTATAAGGTGCTCTAGCAACAGGTGCTGCTCCAGGGATGATGTTAATTCTGAATTCTACTTGCCTATCTAGTGGTAAGCCAGGTAGATCTTCAGGAAACACTTCAGGGTATTCAGAAATGACGGGGATGTCTTCCATCTTAGGTTTCGGCTCATCGATAGTCACCTGTGCCATGTAGATGACACAACCTTTCTTCAAACACTTAGAGGCCTTGAGCATGGTCACTTGCTCAGGCAATCCATACCGGGTATCTCCATGAATGGTAAGTGATTCGCCAGACGGAGTCTTGATCACCACTTGCTTCTTATTGCAGACAATCTGGGCCTGGTTATGAGATAACCAGTCCATGCCTAACACGATGTCAAAACCAGCCAACTTCAAAGGAAGTAGGGACAAAGGAAAAGAGTGGTTCTTAATGGATATGAAACATCCATCTAATATGGTTGAGGCGGTTTCTAAGGTGCCATCTGCTAACTCCACCTCATATTTCACCCTTAGGGTTTTAACAGGTAAATTCAGCAATTTGCAAAACTTATTATCTACAAATGATTTATCAGCGCCTGAATCAAAAAGCACTCTTGCATAAATATCATTTATGAGAAAGGTACCTGTGATCACGTTATCGTCTTGCACAGCCTCCTTCGCATCCATCCTAAAGACCCTAGCATTGTTCTTCTTGGCATCTTCAAGCTTCTTGGCGTATTTAGGGCAGTTGGTTTTAATGTGCCCTTTCTCATTGCAACTGTAGCACGTTGCATCCTTCAACTTTTTGCAATCCAAGGTCTTGTGTTCCTTGGACTTGCATATACCACAAGCAAAAGTTCTTGACTGAGTCTGCGAGTTCGATTCGAGCCTGCACTTCCCGAAGTGTTGTTTCTTGCAGACTTTGCATTTGGGCTTATCACCAGACTGATGCCCATCCTTCTTTGACTCAGACCCCTTCTTGTTGTCACCGTTTCCACGGTGCTTCTTGTTTGACCTCCGTGAATTGTCATCTTCACGTTTTTTTTTTCTCGGCATCCTTATTCCTCAGCGATCTTTGTCTGACCGCGTCCAGCGTGAGGGACAAAGATATATCCGCTACAGATCATCTTCACGTTTTTTTTTCTCGGCATCCTTATTCCTCAGCGATCTTTGTCTGACCGCGTCCAGCGTGAGGGACAAAGATATATCCGCTACAGATCTGAAAGTAGCTGGCCGAGAGGCCTTCACGCTTGCCTTTATCTCGGGGGCTAAACCCCCAATGAAACGAGCGATTCGTTTGGGTTCTGGGGTCACCAAATACGAAACCAACCTCGACATAGTATTAACGCTCTGTTCCCGAGTTAACTTAACGAGGGATAAGAAAAGAAAGTACAAGTGATAAAGGAAAGGACGAGAAAGGAAAATAAAAGATGTCTTTCCCACCATTTCCTCCCAAATTGGAAGGATATAAAAACTAAAGAATTTAGCCTAGTTTTCCTTTCATTTCCTATCTTTTCCTTCCTTAAATGAAACTCGGGAACACGACATGTTTTATTTTCCTTTCTTTTCCTTTCTTAAATGAAACTCTGGAACACAAAATATTTTTACTTTCTTTTTGTTTCTTTTCCTTTCCTTCCATTAGTAAACTCTGGAACACAGTGTAAAGCTCGTGAGGTAAGCTTGGCAGTCAAGGTTCTGCATAACCAACGATAGAAAATCAGACTCTATCTTCTCAACCTCATGTGGAGGGCAGTAGTTTTCCCTGATGAGGGCAGCAAATTGTTCCCAAGACATGTTGTACAATGGGATCTTCCCAGTGGCTTGAATCAGCGATCTCCACCAGGCTAAAGCCTCACCTTTGAAAGATTGAGACACAAACTTGACTATATCCCTCTCAGCGCATCCGCTGATATCCACTACTGTGTCCATCTCATCTAACCAGGTCATGCAGTCAATGGCTCCTTTTTCCCCAGTGAAATCCCTGGGTTTGCATGAAATAAAGTATTTATAGGAGCAACCCTTATTACGGGGTTCTTGATTTAGTATAATCTGTTGAGATGGAGCACTGTGGTGGTTTGAGGAGAGTCGATCATCATCTTTCTTTGGTTCTTCCTTCTTAGAGGGAGGCTTTGAATGCGGTGTAGATAGGGTCCTACTTCGAGTCCCACTATATTCTTCATACTGCCGCTCTAAGGCCTTTGTAACTGCGTCATCTACTAACGCTTTCAGTTCAGCACCCGTTATATTAATTCGGGCGTTATCATTATTCTCCACTGGGTGACTATTAATTTCATCCGAGTCAGCCATTTTAATTGAACTGTTACATAAAACAAGGACAATAGTTTACTTGGGAGTTTATTATGGAATTGTCTTTTATGGAAATTCATTAACCATGGTAAACATAGACCATATTTGGTTAATTTATTAATCATATTTATTTAGGATTTCTATTATAATTTATCCTAATTATAAAACAATAACAGTTTTATTAGTAGCACATAAGGCCTAGTCACAAGGACATTTTAAATTATAAGCCATGATTTCAGAGAATCAAGGTATGAAGGTTTGAACATAGTTCTTTACCTTTTTCAGACAGGGTCTTAGACTATTACTGTCTTTTGTCTCATATGAAAATGAGCAGGGCCCGTAGGCACTATATTACCAATGTATGGTCAAAATATGATCATCTTAATTGATGATATAAACCCATGATTCAGAGATCATTAAGTTGGGTTAGGAATCTTTTGAAGAATCCTTTTATAAGAATGACGTGGGTGATTTTTAACGAATCACATCTGCCAGGAGCGTTAACATGTTTTCAGATGTTAACTGGGATTTGAATCTTTTTAACAGGTTTTACCATCTTGGCCAGGTCTTATAATGACATGCAGGCTAGGTTATACCCTTAAGATCCTTAGTTAATATTTAAATAGGCAGATTATTTTTAAAAGGAATGATTTTGATTTATTTATTTCATATATAATTTATTTATGCACATAATGGCAAAAATGAAATTTATAAATTAAACATTCCATTCATTATTAATAGATTACACCTCGCCCTAAACGGGACTTTTTAATAGAACAACATACCCACGCAGGGGTCAAATTGAAATACTAGTCCACGCAGGGACTTAAACAAATAATATACCCTCGTAGGGGTTAACAGAAAGATAGACCCACGCAGGGGTCAAAACAAACAAACATACCCACACAGGGGCTAATACAGCAAGACAGGCCCACGCAGGGGCTCAACTGATACAAGGAAATTACAACAACAGTGGAAGGATTCAATGGTCCTTCTTGCTCTTCCCTTTTATTAGGCTTGTCAATCCTTGGAAGAAACTTTGTCGCTCCCTGCGGTCTCTGTGAAAGTCTCTCTCTACTTGGTCCAACCTTTGCAGAATTTCTTCACGCTCTGGTGGGGAGAACATTGGCGGTTGCGATTGTTGCCGAATTATAGGTCTAGCAGGTATTTGGTACCCACGAGTTGGGTACCCTACTCCCCAAGGAGCTCCATACTGTCCTTCCGGATGAAGGGCGTTATAGTTGGCCGCTACCAGGTATGGGTTGGCTTCAGCGTAACCGTAGTTGGTGTGAGCTGGCTGCTCAAACGGGTTGTACGCCATCGAACCAGTGTAGGCAGGAATCGGGTTATCAAAACCCATCGGTGGTGGTTGCGGCGCAACTGGGTTCGAAGGTCCACCCATTTGTGGATCTTCTTGAAGTGGCGGATAATGACTGCCACTTGATTGTCGAGGAGAGCTAAAATGAAAGTCCCCTCCTCGTACAGACATACGTGCTCCGGTTCTCCTACGCCTCGGCGGTTGCGGAGGTGCCGGCTGAACTGGCGGCGGTGGAGGCGGTGGCGTGACTGCCACAAATCGTGAATCCTCAAAGGGATCCTGCTGCTGCTGCTGCTGGTGGTGAGGTGACGAATGATGCGAGGGTGTAAAATACCACTCGTACTGATTAAATCGTGCCTGGTAACTGTCCGGACCGTGGTAGGGTGATCCATGAAAAGACGAACCATCCGAGACCTCGATAGGATGGTTGGGAGTTCCGGTTGCGGGCTCGACGGGATCGGTGTCCTCGTCCATATCCTCTGCATGATCGCCGGAGTAATGATCCTCTGGCCCCAATGGGTTAAAACCCACTGGTTCTTGTATGTAATTTGTCGGGTTAAACCGGCCCCTAAAAACAGGTGTGGGGTTACCAAAGGAATTATGCGATAGGGATCGCTGAAGAGGTATGTAAGAAGGTTGAGGGTTGTCGGGCTCATTTTCCGACTGTGGCCCATAAGAGTTGTGAATGGGAGGTGTCAAACTGTGCGAGACGGATCGTCTAGCAGGTTCAAAAAGGTTCCTCCGGTTTTCTCTAGGGTCAGCACTCGCAGTGGTGGTAGGAGCTCGCATGTGCGAAGGCCCGGCCTCGTCGTCATTGGGGGCGGTGATTGGCCCCTTGCCTCGTCCTCTTCGTCGAAAGAATCTTGGCGGCATGTTTAGTCCTATCAATATAACATAAGATAACGACAAGGATATATAAAATAAAGGACAAAACAAAACAAAGTAGAATTTGTCCTGTGTTATTTGTCTAGACTCGAAAGTTTAGGAATGTGCAATTGTGTCATTGAGATTAAACACAAAAGGCTAGTGTTTAATTCACTCAATGTTGGCTCTGATACCAACCTGTCACACCCCGAATTCCACGTGTCACCGGTGGGCCCGGTGGGGAGTATCGTGACGTGGTTGGCAACATAATAGTCAAACAACACAATATTTAAATGCACAGCGGAAGCAATTGAAAGATATATTTCAACCGAATAAAATATTGTAATATCGTGTATCACAAACAGTTGAAAGTTTATCCACAGAAGGATCAAAAATAAATAGGGACAGTAGTTCAACAGACGTTAGGCATCTTAAGCTTGCGAGACTCTTTATTGATGCTAAGGAGAAAATCCAGCCTATTACGAGTAGTACCTGCATTTAATCTTTTTGGGAAAATACATCAGTTTACACTGGTAAATACAATCAACTGACTCATTTTAAAAATGATTAAAAATTGATTTGGATGCACATGGCACAAACATTTTATAACTTGGGATAATTATTTAAATATATAAACTTGTAAAAGAATTACATGTTCCTTATGCGTTCAGTAGCCCGGATCGTGCCGGGTTAAAGATCAATAGACACACCACATTATTTATTTATGCACTGACGAGTGTACGCCTACACCCCGCGCTTAGGTCGTGGCCATTTCGTAAAATGATGCCAAGGATATCCGGGACATGGTCATTAACCCCCCAAAGGCTTTAAGCAACAAGACAATTTAAACGGGCCGATCAAATATCAATTAACCACCATACGATGGAAGATTTAATGCCCGACCAAGCGGTATTTTATATACCGTATCCCAAGCCCGTATAAGGGAAAATAAGTTAAAAGTATTTACCTGAGCAAAGTAATATAAGCAAATGCAAGTAGCTTTTACTGGTCCTCCTATTCTGGAACGAAGGTTTATAATAACCTATTAGAATCCTAACGGGTCTTTAGTTAAGCTTAAGCTTAGACCGGTTAGTTTTAAAGATACGGTTCGTACGCACGATTAAGCGAAGACCGGAATAGAATGTGATTTAGACCCGACAAGTTTGAAGACTTGCTTAATATGGGTATTTCATACACATTCTGGATTTTGAGGTAAAACCGATAAGGTTTGACCCGTTTCGGCTAATTTATGCAAACTAGTTACATAAACCGAACCGAACGCGTAATAAGCGTAACGGGTAAGCGTAAGAGCCATATACAGGTTTCCTAAGTTAATATGCTTCAAATATGTTGTGACATCAGTAAGATATCTTTTATTATGCCCGAAACGAATTTAAACACAAACTATGCCCCGTAAGGGTAGTTTGGTCATTTACAAGGTTATAAAAGAGTTTAAGTATTAACCTGAGTTACAGGTCTGATATAATCAGTAAAAATACTTATTTTACTAAGTTATAACAGTAGGGTAAAGTATATATGTGAAATTTATCAATTATAACCAACTACGCACCGTAGGGGCATTTTGGTAATTTCACATAAGCCGAAAAGCTCAAAACTGAAGTCTGAGTTAAACAACTTTTTCTTACTGTTAAAATATTATAATTTACCTAAAATATCAGTAGGTATCAACCTTTGTATGTTTAAAATAGTTTTAGTACATACTATGCGTTAAAAACGCTTAATAAGGCGATTAGAAGCCGTTTCCGGGTTCTATATGAAAAGCTGATATTTTTATTATTGCAGAAGGTTTAAAATAATTTATTTATCATATATAATCAGTAGCAAAAGGTTTGGAATCAAATGGATATGTAAAACTCATTTTATAGCCCGAAAGGGCAAAACCGACAATTACCGGATTAAGCCTATGACTATAAGTTATGCTCAGCCTAAAATTAATTAAAAATCTTCAAAAATCCCAAAATAATATATTACATCAGTGGTTAAAGAGTTTGATATCAAAAAGTATGTTTAAATAGGCTATACGCTAATTATGTCGTTTAATCGCTAAAGAAGCTTTCTAATTACGCTAATGAGCATAACTCTCAATCTACACCTCAAACTGATGTCAAATTTTGTGTGCAAGTTTATAATTTAGTAACTAAGGTTTCTACTCTTTTACATTTGCAAAAATCAGGTTTTATGGTGAAAAGGGCATAATGGTCAACATATGAGCAATTAACGGAATCATGCATATTAATTGGATAACTAATGAACCAAGGTGTATAATCACAGAGGGTTATACTAGCATGTAACCTAGTCCAATTAAAGCTCTAAGGCATTTCTAAAACATACCAAAACGGGTCAGAACTGAAGTCAAAGCAAAAGTCAAAGCTTTGCGACTTTCGGTTCCGAACCGGGTCTAAACAGAAAATTGTCGGGTTGAACATGTTTAGACATGTTCTTACATTAATTACCAAGTTATATTAATGATCAAACAGGTTGTATGGGTTCTACACTGCTAATTATGCATAAAATGGAAAATAAGCATTCTGTTGACTTTTTAATAACAAGTTTGACCCGACATTTGACCTAGTTAGAGTGGGAATCAGAGGGTGCCCTTTTAAGGGTTTATTGCCCACATAATTACCAACTTATAACTAGTTTCAATTCGACTAATCACTGGACCAATAGTGATTAATCGCTAAGTCAACCGTTAGTTACGACGGTTTGACTTTTAAGCTAAAACTAAGCAAAAACTTAACTAAGAAAGGTTAAGCATACTTACTGAAGTCCTATGCACGATTAGTGATCACTTGAGTCTGCTTTGGAGCTCCAGAAATGATCAGAAATGCTGAAGGAAGGTGTGAAGAAATGGTTGCAACCTTGTGGCCTTTTATAGTGTTCAAAACCTCATGGATCTTTGACACACAAGCCTAGCAATGGCCATGGATCACTTCCAGATGTCCCTAAGTGTCTAGGGGTTGCTTAGGGGTCATGCAAGATGAGGAAAATCAGATTAAAGTCGGTTACAAGGGCTATGGCAGACAAGAACCCAACAATTTCGGAGCAGAAGGCCCCTCGCGGCACGCGTAGACCCCCCCCCCCCAGGGTCCTCGCGTGGCGCGACGCCCCATCTGATCAAATCTGAATTTTCTGATTTTTACGCTTTGGTCCTTGGCTCTTGGAAACTTTGCTACGACTTTATTTCTTGCACTTTGAACCCTCCAACTTGACTTATAAGGGCTTCAAGACATATACCCACTTTGTTAAGTCCTCGGTTAACTTTATTGTTACCTGAAAAGTCATAACTTTCAACGTTGACGCTTTAACCCCTTGTATACGAATTTGATCATAACTTTCTCATACGATAACGAAACTTTATGAAATTTATATCGTGCATTCTAGTGAGTATAATTAACCGTTACAAAGCTTCGGGTTTGCCAAAAGGTCACTCAGAGGTATAACTTAAACATGTTGACACATTTAACCCCTAAACTATCTCTCACTTTCTTTCATATTTAGCTTCGTATGATCCATGATTTATTCGTTTGAAGGTATGAGCATCATGTAGGGTTAATGTACAATATATTTATTCACTGTTGACATTTAGAACCCGTATATTCACATACTTTCCATGATTGTCAACTTTAATCCTTCTATAACATTCTTTCACACGTTCAAACCTATGACACGTGTCAACACATTATAGGACGTGAATTTTCGAGGTGTTACAACATAGGATAGAGTAAAAGTTTCCAAAGATTCAAGTTAAGTTTCATAGAATACATGTTACACCCCAAAAGTTTAAAGTAAAAGGGGATCGAGTATACTCACAGTGATTGTTTAACAGTCGCAACTGTTATTGGATCAAAGGGAGCTCCTTTGGGATTAGCCTGATTGGATTACAGTAGGATAAGCGTCGGGCGATGTATCGAGATTGAATAAAGTGCTTAATAGGTCACTGGGTCGGATGGTTGTCCGATCGGATGGCTGTCCGATCAGATGGACAGTTGGTCGGATGACCTTATGAGTTTGGTGACAATGGCTTCGGATTGCCACTTGGTGCAAATAGGAGAGGCTGTCCGATCGGCTGACCTAATGCGGATAAGGCTGCCCGATCGGATGGATGTCCGATCGGCTGGCCTTATGTGAATATGGCTGTCCGATCGGATTGTTGTCCGATCGGCTGGCCTATTGTTCTTGTTTACCAAATTTCATGGAGTTTCTAAGTTCTGAAAGTTAATGGTGACGTCACGACACGTACTGAGACAACAGTAACTTATCGTTTAACAGCCATTCTGGTTGGTCGGGAACCACCCCAGTCCAATCAGTGGTCTGTTAGCGACGGTTTTATGTCGGAATCCATCCCGTGAACATCTTAATCAGTGAGCAATCCGTTCCTAAACCAACTCTAGACCACCGATCAAGTCTACAGCACGTTTAGTTATGTTTATCACCGAAATAGTTCAGAAATTTGAAGAAAAGATGAAGAACTTAAGTTTTTATTATGAAAATACTTAGATTTAGCTTAGATTAGGTGATAATTACATGGAATCCCTTAGATTTCAGCTGGATCTTACCAAGAATGACCTCATATAGCAGTTTGTACAAACCACCGTGCTGATGTCATCCTTAAGATCTCAGATCTGAGAGATTTCACAGTGAAAAGTGTGATTTCAAAGGTGAATCACGTAGAGGATGAAGTGTAGATCAAGAAAGTACAAGAATTTAGCTTGAAACGTACCGAAATTATTAAGAAAATGAGAGATTTGTGTGCGCGTGCGTCTGGTTCGGTCAGAGTTGTCACATCATTTGGAATGGTGATGTGACAGCCTATTTATAGGTGAAGGAGAGAAGGAAGGAAGGTGGTTCGGCTGGGGTGCCGTCCGATCGGCTGGTCATCCGATCGACTGGTCATCTGATCGGTCGGCCACTCTGGCCAACCCATCCTTTCACGTTCCGTTTCTGATTCGTTTTTCACGTAATGATAAGCGTTGCGTTGCATATAGATTATGTAAAGTATTTTATTAATTAGATTACATCATAAGCACCGAAGTCTCACGGTTTCATAGATTCCGCCAGTGCCAAGGCTCCAGTCTCTCATTTAACCAAGAATCAAGCTTCACGAGTCTAAGGAGTCAAGCACCAGTTTAAGTTTCAAGGGTCAATAGTCAGCGTTGCTCAAGAATCAAGTGTCTAAGTATCAAGAGTCCAAGTATCAAGTATCAACAATAAGAATCTAGTTTTCATAGTATAAAGGATCAAGTATCTAGTTTAATCATGAAGATTCAAGTATCTAGATTAAGCATCATGGGTCAAGCATCAAGAGTCTCGTATCTGTATCAAGTCTCATAGTTTATGTTTCGAGAATCAAGCATCTAGATTAAAGAATCAAGTATCATAGTGTTAAGCATCAATTATCAATAGGTTTCACACCAAAACTTTCAAAGTATCAACATTACATAACCACAAGGACTAAGATCAACAATTTATAGGAGTTCAGGGGCTGATCCTGCCAAGAGTCTAAGGTTTAGGGACGCTGGGCGTTAGACGATGGTACCGATGACTTTGTAGTATATTGTAATGCTTCGCATCAAGGATTGGGTTGCGTACTTATGCAACGGGATAAAGTTATCCCGTACGCATCGCGTCAACTAAAAGTTCACTTAAAAAAACTATACCACTCACAGCCTCGAGTTAGGCGCAATGGTATTCGCTTTGAAAATATGGCGACATTACTTATATGGTACTCAGTGTACGATTTTCACGGATCATAAAAGTCTTCAGCACATATTCAATCAAAAAGAACTAAATATGCATCAGCGACGTTGGATTGAATTGCTTAACAACTATGATTGTGAAATAAAGTACCATCCGGGCATGGTGAACGTTGTAGTAGACGCCTTGATTCGCAAGGAACGAGTTAGAACTTTGAGAGTTCGAGCATTAGAGATGACGATTCACACAGATCTTACCACACGAATTCATGATGCACAACAAGAAGCGCTCAAGGAAGAACATATTCGAGCAGAAACACTTTGGGTCACAGAAAAACAATTAGTACCGAAAGAAGATGGAAATTTATACTCTGTGGGTAGAATTTGAGTTCCACTCTTTGGCGGCCTTCGAGATGTTATTTTGAGGAAGCACATAGGCCCAAGACTTGAAAGAGTACTATTGGTGGCCTAACCTCAAAAAGGATATCGCGACTTATGTCGGGAATGCTTGACCTGCGCAACGGTCAAGGCAGAATATCAGAAACCCTCGGGTTTGCTACAACAACCCGAGATTCCCGTCTGGAAATGGGAACAAATATCGATGGACTTCGTTACGAAGTTACCCAGGACCTCAAGAGGCCACGACATGATATGGGTAATCGTCGATAGATTGAAAAAGTCCACACACTTCTTGCTGATTCGGGAGAAGGATAGCATAGAGAAACTAGCAGAACTCTATCTCAAAGAAATAGTGGCTCGTCATGGAGTGCCTATTTTAATCATTTCAGACCGAGACGGTCGCTTTGTTTCAAGAATTTGGAAGTCATTCCAACAGGTCTTTGGATCTCATTTAAATCTAAGCACGACCTTTCATCCACAAACGAACGGCCAGAGCGAACGGACAATCCAAACACTCGAAGATATGCTTCGTGCATATGTTATGGATTTGGGCGGCAACTGGGATACTCATTTTCCTTTAGTTGAGTTTTCCTACAACAACAACTACCATACAGGTATACAAGCTGTACCGTTTGAAGCTCTCTATGGTCCAAAGTGTCGCTCTCCGCTATGTTGGGCGGAAGCAGGCGATAAACAACTAATTGGTCCAGAATTAGTCCAAGAGACTACAGATACAATCTTTCATATCAGAGACCGTATCAAGGCGGCTCGCGATAGACAAAAGAGCTACGTAGACAAGAGACGGAAGCCATTATCTTTCGACGTCGGAGACAAAGTCTTGTTGAAAGTCTCGCCTTGGAAGGGCGTAGCAAGATTCGGTGAGCGTGGAAAGCTTAACCCACAATATGTAGGACCATTGGAAAATTTGGAAAAGATTGGCACCGTTGCCTACAAGTTGAAGTTACCAGATGAACTGAGCAGTGTGCACGACACATTTTATGTGCCGAATCTCAAAAAGAGTCCAACGCAAGAAACAGTTATCATCCCGGAGGATGAGATTCACATTGATGACAAACTCCAATTCACAAAGCACCTGTTAAGGTCATGGACCGGAAGGTCCAGAAAACACGAAGGAGTAGTAACATATTAGTAAAAAAAATTCGTTGGAACTCTCGACACGGACCCGAATATACTTGGGAACGTGAAGATCAAATCAAAACCTAAATACCCCTACCTGTTCGAGAAGACTCCTGCAAAGGATGACTCAGCTTGAATTTCAGGACGAAATTCTCAATAACAGGGGGAGAATGTGACAACTGCCACTTTTCGGTAACTTTCTTACACTTAAAATACTCATTTTAGCTACATTTTTATGCATTTTGAACACCCGAACTGCGTATTTCGTGACATACACTTAGAATACTCATGGAATACTTACTTAGGATGCATATGATTCATTTTTATTAAGTACATTTGAAATAGTTCAAACAATGCATCGAAACTACTAGAAAAGCACCTAGTAAACTAGTATTCTGACGAAAACGCAGGATCCGCAGAAACCATCTAAACGACATCTTTAGGACTCAGACGAAAGTCCAACATCTAATATACATTAAACCCTAACAAGGAATGCAAGGGTTTGACTTAAAACCTTTCCAAAGTCCGATAACACTAAAAACTACCCGAAAAGCACTAAAAGCGACGATTTCAACACTTTTTCGCAGAAATTCTGCAGAAATCAGCCATTTAATATTTTTGCAACATGTAAAAGTGCTATTTAACCTAGAATTCATATGAGGATACCTCCGGGTATCATCCGAACCAATAACTACATCAATTCACACAAGTTACACAACTCAGCGTTTAAATAACGCCTAACCGAAGCAATTCGAAACGAATATCCGAACAATATCAAATCTTTTTTTAGTGACCATCTAGTGTTAATTGGATCATTATGGTCAAGTAATGGTCATTTAACACCCTTTAAACACTTATACATATAACTTTCCTAAACAATTTCCTCAATAATCCTAACACTTTTTAACAAGGAAAGTCATGAAACAAATTCACAAGGCAAGGGTACCCCCCTTTCATTCACGGTTATAACACCATGTGGGGCCCATTTTTTTACCTTGTTTCCAAAAATATCTTGCTTGTTACCCTTGATGCAAGTTGGTGAAGCAAGTGGGCCTAGTGGTGAATTTAGTGAAGACTTATAACAACAACTTACCATAATCACTAACCACATTCATCTCATTTTCACCTTTACTTTCACCTAGTTAATATAACTCTCTCAACCTTCATATCCTAGCCAAGAACACCCACCAAAATCATTCACCATTTTAACACTTTTTGATGATCAAAATGGAGCTTGAAGTTACTTAAGGTGATCTAAAGCAACAAGAAGAAGAAGCAAGCCATTCCATCCATTACATAGCTTCCAAACACCAAGATCCACACTTTTTCTTTTCTTTAATCATCATCAAGATCATCCCTAGCCATTAGTGCTAGAACAAAGCTTCTAAAATCTCTTTTTCATACTTATTTATGCATTCTTTGTTTAAAGAACATGTATAAACTAAATAATCATACAAAATAATATAAAAATACAAAGAAGCAAAATAATAATCATGATATAAAAGTGTGTTTATGTTGTGATTTAAAGATGATTACTTGCATATTTGATCTAGTTTTGATGATTAGCATACAAATAACTTGTTAGATGATGTTTAAAAACATAATCTAACAGTGTACATGAAAATTTTTAAGGGTTTTGTTAAACATAAATGTTTAGATGGATGATCATAATCGTTGATTTTGTAAAGTATATAAGGTTTTTCACTAAAAATAATACTTTTACAAAGTTATAAAAAGAAACATACAAGATGGGTTTTTATAAAAAGTTTGTTAAAACTAGAAGGAAAGCATGGATTTTGAACTAGTTAACTTATGTTATGATCATACCAACACCCTACATGTTATTGATTTCATCTTGTTAAGATTTTGATATAAATCTCATATGTTTTTATTAAGAAAAATATGAGAAGATTATTGGTGATTTTATAATAAAAAGATATGTTTTATATAAACATGGCAAAGTATATATTTCAAAGGAAATATGGCCATTTTTCTTAAAAATCATAAGTTATAAAAACTATGATTTTTGACAAAATCTTTATTAGTTTAAAAAGATTTTAAAGAATAGTTTTTATAAAAGCAAAGTTTGATATAAATATATATTTTTGAGAAAATATATATTTAGTTAACTTAACAACTTATGTGCTATGTGTTATTTGTTTGTATTAGTTATATGTATGATAACTAGGAACTTGAATACAATGGTACAAATAAACACAATGTACATTTCGACTAAAGTCTTACAAGACTACATGTAAATACGCCTTAAAAACAACTTACGGACATTCCGAGCCTTCGGACACAACTTATGGTCAAAATGGACGACGGGCGAATCTATAAACATATCGCCATTCCGAGGAGTTACTACGACGCTTAGGCGATCTTTCGACGCGGATACATATATATATTACCGTTAACAAAAGTCAAAATTTTAGAAACTTATAAAAACTTATATGTCTTCTATTTAACTAAAAACTCCATGTATGGTGATTTTTATAAAATGAAAGATGTTTTATAAATGGGCTTATACTTACAAATGGGCTTATTTTTATAAATGGGCTTATATTTACAATTGGGCTTATCTTCATAAATGGGCTTATCAAAATACTTGGGCTAAGCCCAATAACATGAATACATGGGCTAAGCCCAATGTCAAAACATATGGGCTAAGGCCCAATAACATGAATACATGGGCTAAGCCCAATGACAAACATATGGGCTAAGGCCCAATAACATTTGGGCCCCAATAATATTTAGGCCCAATAACATAAATTCATGGGCTAGGCCCAATAACATTAAGACATGGGCTCGGCCCAATGACATATAATTGATGAAAATACAATTATACAATTTATTCATACAAGACATGAAATCAAGAGGACAAGACCCGATGATACAACTCACAAGATACAAGATTACATATATATATAACAGTTTAACAAATCATACATCTAATACACAGTTCAACGAAAAACAAAGACATACAAGTCTTACACACATTCAAGACACAAGACTTGTACTCAAGTCATTTATAAAGACCGAAGTGTCTAACAAATATAAGAACATTTGTAGGTCGCAACACTATTCAGGACGACCGCACGTGAGATCATAGTTACTTCTATTCACGGACGCGATTCTGTGAGTTCATGTCCCCTATTCATCTTAAATGCTTTACAACTTTATAACTATCGGGGAAAATACATGTTCAATTGTATGTTAAGTCATGGAATGAAACACCTTAGATCATGTGCGATTAGGGTCATACATCTAAGCACCATTAATCCAGTTTGGACCTAGGTACAGAGGGTTAGATCTAATGGGTTTTGGCGAGCCCCACTCTTGGTCATGGACCCATACAGAAGAGTGCGTTTGTGTCCCAGTCGATAGTAGTCGACACAAAATCATCTAGGTTTGGATTGCTTCCTATTTCGTCACACATATTAATGTCCTCGCGAAACATTAATGATCAACGATTTCATTGACGCTTTACATACTACATCATTACATACAGATATATCTTATACAACTCACATTTTATGGATACAGTTTATACAACTCACATTTTATGGATACATTTTATACAACTCACATTTTACAGATACATTTTATACAACTCACATTTTACAGATACATCTCATACAACTAAACTGCATGAACTCTCCAACTTTTGTTGATGTTTTCAAACTTACCATGTATTTCAGGAAATTAGTGGACCATGCGGACATTTCAGTCAAGGAAAGCAAGTATCAAGACTCCATGCCACCATTTGAAGGGCTTGCCCGTTATATACCGCGTCTTTGCGGTGATATAGTGGCCAAAGCCTTGACATTTTAAGACTTACATTTTGATGTATAAAACAATGACAACTTATTTTCATTTGATGGTTTGTAACCAATACATTTAGCTTATGTTGCGTTCTTTTGAAACGATTATGACAATGGCATTGGAGCTTGTTTTTATTCATTTAGTATGTTCACTTATATTGTTGTGCAATGAGAATCGATCAGATCACACCTCGCGCTTCCGCTATGAGCGGGTGTGACAGATTGGTATCAGAGCTTCGATTGTAGTGAACCAGGATTCTTTCTCGAGTCTAAGTCTACAATCACTAGGGATCTCTCACGAAAACCTCTTGTTCATGTTGAACAGATTATAAATAAAATTGGACAGGTTAAAAGGTTTTCATTTGTAACACCCCAAAAATTTACGTCCTATAATGTCTTGACACGTGTCATAACCTTTGAACGTGTGAAAGAATATTCTTGAAGGACTAAAGTTGACAAACAAAGAAACTATGTGAATTTGAGGATTCAAAGTGTCAACAATGAATAATTATACTTCACAATAACCCTACATGATGTTTATAACCTTAAACGAATGGATCATGGATCATATGAAGCGAATTGTGAAAGAAAGTGGGAGATTACAAACTACAGGGGTTAAATGTGTCAACATGTTAAAGATATACCTCTGAGTGACCTTATAGCAAACCCGAAGCCTTGTAACGATTAAATATGCTCACTAGAATGTACCATAAAAATTTCACCAAGTTTCGTTATCGTATGAGAAAGTTATGATAAAATTCGTGTATGAGGGGTTAAAAGCGTCAACGTTGAAATCTATGACTTTTCGGGTAGTCAAAAGTTAACCAAGGACTTAACAAAGTTGGTATAAGTCTTGAAGCCCTTAGAATTCAATTAAGAGGGCCCAAAGTGCAAGAAATAAAGGAAAAATCAAGTTTGGAAGTGCGGGGACCAAAACTGCAATTATTTAAAAATGTGCATGTGCTGATGTCTGCCTTGAGGACCTCAAAGCTGGGGACCTTGAGGTCCGTAAAGCAGGTGCCAGCAACAGAAAACCCACAGCAGCCAGTTCTGCGCGATTTCAACCCTTTCAGCCGGTTTTCCTTGCATGTGAAGGTCCCCTAGACATCCCTAAACATGTAGGACAAGTGTTTGAAGGTTGTGGTTGATCCTAGAGTTAGTTGTCAACATGTTATGGTGATGATCACTAGTATATAAGACCTTCAATGTTTCATTCATTCACCATTCTTTATTCTGATCATGGTGGGGCTTCCAAACTGATTACAAGGCCTCCCTAATCATCATTCAACACTAGTAAGTTTGCTAATCCCTTCTAAATTAATTCTAGCTTAGTAATTAGCTTAAAAGTCAAACCGACGTAACTTCGGTTTGACTTCGCGATTGATTAATGATAGCTCAGTCGTATCGCAAATTAAAAGTACCGTTAGATAGGTAATTATGTGGGTATTAAACCCTTATAAGGGCACGTACCGAATCCAGACCTAACTAGGTCGTTTGTCGGGTCAAACGTTGACCGAAAAAGTCAACAGAATTACAAAATGCGATTTAATGCACGATTAGCAATCCGCGAGGCGTGTAACCTGTTTTAAACTTAATATAACTTGGTAATAAGTATAAAAACTTGTCTACGCTTGTCCGACTCGACAAATTTCTGTTTAAACCCGGTTCGGAATCGAAAGGCGCAAAACCTTGACTTTTGCATTGACTTCGGTTCTGACCCGTTTTAATTTGATTCGGTATTGCCTTAGTGCTTCATTAGGGTTGGTTTACATGATAGTATAAGTCTCAATACTTGTTTCGTTGATTATCCGATTCGTTCGCGCGTTTCCGTTAAATGCTTAAAATGGACCATAATGCCCTTATGACCATACAACGAGAATTTTGAAAATGTGGAAGTGCAATAATCTTAATTACTGATTGTTAAACATGTACGTAAATTTTCACGTCACTCGGAGGTCTAGATTAGGAGATATGCGCATTAGCGTAAACGGTAGACTTTTTATTAAATAAACGGCGCGATTAGCGCATAGCCTATCTAAACCCGATTTTCGGTACCAAACCTTTTCCCCACTGATGTTAAATAATATTTTGGGATTTTTGAAGATTTTTAATTATTTTTAAACTGGTCTTAAGCTAGGCTTATCGTCTTAATTCGGTTAATACCGAATTTACCCTTTTCGGTCATAAAATGATTTCTACAAAGAATTTTGACGCGAATCCAATTGCTACTGATTTTAAATAATAAATGTAATGTTTTGAGCCTGTTTAACTAATCAGAAAACCCAGAATCGTATTTTTAATCGTACGTCGCTTAAAACGGGTTTATACGCGTATTATACGCGTAGTTTAGGCTTAAAACCATTTTGACACATAAGGATTATTACCAACTAATATAATCTGTTAAAAATAAGTTGTTTACTGATTACTTCAGTCCCGAACATCGGGGTTACGTTAAATCCCTTTTATAATCTCTAAAATGACCAAAATACCCCTACGGGGCATAATTAACGATTAATCTCGTTTTGGGCATTATGGAAGGTATCATTATGATATCACCACATATTTAAAGCATATTAACTTAGGAAACCTGTTCGTGATTCATTCGGTTACCCGTTACGCATTATTCGCGTTCGGTTCGGTTTATATAACTAGTTTATATAAATTAGCCGAAACGGGTCAAACCTTAACGGTTTTATCTCAAAATCCAGAATGTGTTTAGTTTACCCACATTATACAAGTCTTCAAACTTGTCGGGTCTAAATCACATTCTATTCCGGTCTTCGCTTAATCATGCGTTTGAACCGTAACACTTCCTTAAAACTAACCGGTCTAAGTTACGACTTAAATAAGACCCGTTAGGAATCTAATAGGTTAATAAAACCTTCGTTCCAGATTGAGAGCCCCAGTAGAAGTACTTATGCTTGCTGATTAGAATATACGGCTGAGTATAAATTGCATTGCTAGCTCAGGTAAATACTTTTAACTTATTTTCCCTTATACGGGCTTGGGATACGGTATTATAAAAATACCGCTTGGTCGGGTGTAGAAACCTTTTAATCGGAGATGATTAAATTGCATAATCCCGTTTTAATCTGTATTGATTGATAACAAATAACATTGGGGGTTAATGACCGTGTCCTGGATATCCTTGGCTCATTTTAAAAAGTGAATGGCCACGACGTAAGCACAAGGTGTAGACATAACACCTCCTGTTGCATATGTATAACGTATACTCACTCGTAAGGGTATCTTCTTGTGAGATTATATTTGTGGTGTGTCGATTAATCTTGTCCGGCTTGTATTGTATAATCACCGGCCCTAAATGTTGGACAACCATGTAAATCGGATACAAGATTTTTATTAATAGAATTGTCCCAAGTATAAAAGATTAATTTTGCCTCTGTGCATTTTAATCAATGTGTCAAGATATTTGTGCCGTTTGCACTCGAATCACTTTTCAAACTCTTTTTCCAAAATGAGTCAGTTAATTGTATTTACCAGTGTAAACTGACGTATTTTCCAAAAGGTTAAGTGACAGGTACTACGCATAATTGGCTGGGAGCTCATGGTGTCATTAGGGACTCTTGCAAGTTCTAGATGCCTAAAGTCTGTTGAACGGTTTTAGTATCTTTTATTTGATCCGCCTGTGGATCCTTTACCTTCCGTTGTAATACTTTGGCATTACTTATATTCGGAACGTAATATATTCATCTTTTGCTTCCGCTGTGCATTATTATATTGTGTTGTTTGACCATGATGTTGCCAACCACGTCACGATACTCCCCCACCGGGCCCACCGGTGACACGTGGAAAATCGGGGTGTGACATCATTGCATAAACATTTTTCAAGGTCCACTACAACAAAAATTCACTTCACATAAATCAAGCGAGGACATTTCCATGGGTGAAGTCTATGAGAAATAGACACATTACATTAACAGACTATGTGCCTACAATACATTACATTATCAGATTACGCATTATAAACAGTTTACAAGTTCAGCTTATGCAAGATAGAAATCCTTGTTAGATAGGATTTTATGTGATTATATATAAATGATTTATATATGTGTTGTACGAAATATCTTGGCAAGAACGAAATGCCTTCGACTTCAAATTCCATTGTCATCCTTGACACACATAACATGGTTAAGACACGACATCTTTTACACAAGACATAATACTCTATTTCAAAACATAACATATTTTTCATGAGAATCTCGACCTCACGTCTATTGCTGAGCTTATGACAAACATGGTTCCTAAGTGAGACCATAAAGCATTGATCCCGTGGAAGATGGTTGCTTTCTCGCGGATGCTGAGATGCCTGACTTTGGTAGTGACGATGAGGTGGAGGTGGTAGGCTTGGACAACAACTCCATTAGTGGGACGAGGTCCCTGTGGCTCATACAAATCATGATTGATGACACTCTTGTCCAGACAAGGAAGATGAAGTACTCTTCTTAAAGGTGCCCCTCCAGTTGTTATTTTTACAAATTCTCTCTATTTTTATTTCATCTAACGCCGTGCCATTCCGCTAGTAATGACAACGGACGTTGACACATGAACTATCATGAAGTTCCCCCCCTGTGTTAAACATAGACAATAGTGTCCTCTCTCTGACTGGTCGTCTGCTTTGAACGAGAGAATGCTAGGGTGACCATGCAAGACAAATTTTTTATTACGGGGGCCCACGTAATAACAACTTGTAGTGCATGGAAATCCTGGTGGACTCTGCGGGTCAAGCTAATGATCACTATTCATTCAAGAATTTTAAGTTGTTACTTAAAATTCAGTCTTTTCTATCCAATAGAACACTAACCGAGATGATTACTATAACACCCTACAATACAATACAGGAAGACGATACGGATTGTACGCACCTAACATTCGGTCTACAACACGAGTTGTTCGAGACTAGTCATCTAAACAAACAAAACTTGTTAACTACTCATGGAGGATCTTTCCTCAACATTCTATAATTCTTGTACATGAGTTGGTTCTTTGGTGTCTATGACACCTTGTCTTATTTATTGAAAATGAATACAATAAATTCCGTCATTTTGACATTTGTCTTATCCAAAGGGATAGTATGGCATGAGCCATGCTACAACTCCCTCATTGCAGTCTATTCGACATCTATGAAGATCTTAATGATCTTATTGGAGATCGTGAAGCTCAAACACTATTACCATATTCGTCACATGGACAAGTACGACAAGGGAATTTCTCTACTTCTGATGATCAAATCCTATGGAGTATGGAATGCATACTATATGGACGGAGGCCACTGGTTGGTTCCCCCCCCCCCTCAACAAATTATTTCGTTTTCCACTTAGACATATGACCATTACACGCAAACACTCCTATCTCTCTCTCTTTCTACTCTCTCTATCTCTCTAAAAACCACCACCACCGCCACCCCCTTCCACCACCACTGCTCCGCATCTTGAACCCGTGTTCGCCTCCACCATCAACCAACTATCCCCAAATCAACCACTACCATCCACCTTAACCATCACCCCACCGCCAGCACCTCACCTTGCCAAACTAAAATGCCAACACCTCACCCTTTCGCCTCCACCGTCTCTATCACCAACCCAATCGCCCTCATCGCCTTCCCCAACCCCAACCCCATTGTCCCCATCATCTTCACCACCCCCTGCCACCTTCAACACCTCCACACCACCATAAAGCACCAAACCCCGCTGCTTTAAAACCTAAATCAACAACCCCATCAGAACCAAAATTTTTTTGAATCTGAACCGAAGGCTTGTTCGGAATCTGAGCCAAAGGTTTTTTCTTCGTCTGAAGAAGATGAATGATTAGATTTATGATAGATTTCTAGCATGATTTTGTGATATTGTTGATGAATTGATAATGGTGGATGCACATCAGAGGTGGAGTTAATGGAGGGTAGAGTAGTGTTAATAAAGGAGACGGTGGTTGAAGGGGTGGAGTGGCATTGATGGTGGAGACGGAGGATGGTGGACACACGACGAAGGTGGTGGTTCTCCGGTGGAGGGTGGTGCAGGTTGTAGGTGATGTTGGTGGGTATAATGAACGACTAAGAAAGGAAGGACTTTTTAGTGTTTTACTTTAATGTTTTATTTATTAGTTTTTGAGAAAAATGCCCGGATGCTGGGTTGGGGTGATGAAGTAGCGGTGGTTTGATGGTTCGTTTTTCTTGCAAGGGTTTGATGGTGTAGAAATGGTTTGGTGGTGTAGAGGTAGTTTGGTGATTGTGGTTGCACCAAACTAGAAAGATAGAAAAGGGGTGAGGGGTTGGGGTGAGGTAGGTAGGTAGGTAAAGGTGGGATCTACTTTTATTTTTAATATATAACTAGGATTGCGACCCGCCGCAATGCGGCGGTGATTCTTTAGTTATAACTAAGTCGATCTAGAACCCGCACGTTATGTTAAACCTGTCAAACCGGGGAAAAAATACACGATGTAAAAACGTTCACCCACACACGCACGTTGCGTCGTGTTAACTTGCAAAACTTAGAACGAAACGAAAAAACGTTAGACCAAAGACGCACGTTGCGATGTATTAAGTCACAAAATTTAGAACCAAACTTAAAGCGAAAAATTTGCAGAAAATGAAAACTATAAAGGACCAAAGTTGAAAGTAAAAAAAAGTTATGAGGATAGATTGCAAAAGATAAAAAGTTTTGGGTTAAAAGTAAAAAACAAATAGTTTTGGGTTAAAAGTAATTTATGAACTACCTTTGGGTGGAATGTAAAACAAAATCTTTTTTTTTTTGGAAAACCCCCAAAGCCAAGGTTACAACAACCATATACATAACCATTTTTTCTTTGAAAAACCTTCAAAGCACACCCCGCGTTGCGGCGGGGTGTAAAACGGTGTCAAATAGTACTAATGCCACACAACCGTCATCGACCACCAACACTGACTCGACCTAGGATCTGCGTGTTGCGACGAACCTGTCAAACATGAAAAAATAGAGGTAAAAATATTCAACCACACATGCACGTTGTGCCGTGTTAACTTGCAAAATTTGAACCAAAACATAAAAAAGTTGAACCACAGTCGTACGTTGCGTCGTATTAACTCGAAAAATCTAGAACTATACGTAATAAGAAAATTTGCAAAAGATGAAAACTATAAGTGACAAAAGTTGTGAAGTTAAATTGCAAATAATGAAAAATTTTGTGTTAAAGTTAAAAAAACAAATTATGTGTAACGAAGTGGATTTTTATTTGTACAATTGGTACTTCGAACTTGGAACGAGCATGAAGAAATTAACGATACTTCTTTATTGCTTATTTATAGTAATAAAATAATAATTAAATAGATAATTATTATTTATTATATTTTTTTAAAGTAAGGTCATTTAGATCATTTCACACCCACTTAACACCAATAATTAACCCTCATCTATGCTAGGGACTATTTAAGAAACGAGAGGGCAAACGTTGAGCACTATAACTGTAATTTTATAAAGTTAGTGACTATAGATGAAAATGAAGAAAATCAAAGGGACTATCCAGGCATATTTCTCTTTTAGTTATTTTATTTCTTATTCATCATCTTATTATCTTTTTTATAAAGATACATAAATTAAGAATATTTAATATGTGATATATATATAGGGTTAGGTTAACGTATAAATGCCCTTATCGTACATTACGTACGCTACAATCTCAACCGTCTGATCATCTTCCCGCATTGAATTCGCATGTTGTTTTTTTGTAACAATTTCGCATGTTGGTTTTTTAACATGCGATTTCATCAAAATTACCACATGCGAAATTGTTACCAAAAAACAACATGTTATTTCATCAAAATTATCACATGCGAAATTGGTACAAAAAAACAACATGCGATTTTAAAATGCGGGAAGATGATCTGACGGCTGAGATTGAAGCGTACGTAATGTACGATAAGCAATATTGTACAGTACTCTTTACCTATATATATATATATATATATTGTTTTTTATTATGTATTTAAAATTTAATTTGGTTTATCTTTTATCATGTAACCCGACCCGAATCGTACTAATCTTTTCAATATTTTGTGATGGCAGTCGAGACCTAAAAATTTCCGCCCCCCTTGAAAAAAATTTCTAGGTCCGTCACTGGTCGTACCGTGCGTGCATGATTCAACATTTTGAGGTCTATTTTTAGTTCGGTTTGAGAGTACAGTTGCAACGTATGGGTCCTAAAATTCCGTTAGAAAGAAAATAAGTGGTTTTGGATGATAAATGAAAATATAATTCAACAATTAACATTTAGTGGCTTTTATAAAACACAACATATCAAAAAGAAGGAACTAACATTATGTGTTTATACCGTTTGGAAAGAGATTCATAGGAGAATATAGATTAAGTTACCAAAAGTTGCTTGTGGTATGAGTTCAACTACCTTGATTTGCTAGGTGAATATTGGTTGGTCTATTTGTTATTTAAAATTTTAGTTCCATTATGTCATTGCTTCTAAAACTACAAGTTCCATTAGGTAAGGGTACGCAGCTAGTATAAATATCATATTATATGAGTTTTTATAACTAAAAAAGCACTAACAAATGTACATTGTTTGTAGAGTTGGTCAACCATATAAACCAATAAAACTTGTCCTTTTCCATTTAGGACACTATTTATAATCTTCCACATTTCTAACATTTCTGCACTACAAAAATCCTTTAAACCAAAACAAAAAGAAGTCAATATTATAAAATGGCTTCCAAAATGGTTGGTATGGTTCTAGCCATTGTCCTTATTGTCTCCCTATGTGGTGGAGCTATGGCTCAATCAGGGTGCACCAATGCCCTCATGGGTATGTCTTCTTGCCTTAGCTTTATTACCGGAAATACATCCACCCCTTCGTCTTCGTGTTGCTCGCAACTCGGAAACGTGGTTCAGTCTCAGCCACAATGCCTTTGCCAAGTTATGAACGGCGCCGGTATTAATCTTGGTATAAGTATTAACCGAACACTCGCTCTTACACTTCCTGGTGCTTGTAATGTTCAGACTCCACCGGTTAGCCAATGCGACGGTAACATTCTTGTTTTTTGTTCTTTATTATGATCCCTTATAAGGGTGGGGCCGCGCCCCAGCCACCTCAGCTGGGTGGCGCCCTGAACACCATCCCTGCTCCACCAAGATGGGGACACCAGGGTTGCTTAGCCATGTTGATGGCGAGCGTTATGGAGAGAGACTTGGTGGGTGCCACATGCATATCCAATCATGTTGGATCGTGTACGTGACCCTGAAAGTCAGTTAAGGCAGTTCAACATCGATTACTAAGGCGGAATCAAAGTAAACAACGTCCAAAACAACTTGTATTCTCTAATCTTTCTTTTCTAATTGATTTACGTGCTTGTACAATGTTTCTGATACAAATCCGGCAGCACTTCGTGATTCACACAATGACCTCCTACTGTTCCGTTTGAAATGAGACTATCACATACCTATTTATAGACCTAGACCCTTCCGTTTGAACTTAAACATAATGGTTCAAACGATAGATTCAAACGGAACCCTATCTCAAACAATGATTTCAAACGGAACCATCATATTTCAAACGGAACCCTCTATAAAATGACTGTTTTCAAACGGAACCCTCTTAAATCACTTTCTAAATCAAAACTAAACCCTAATTTGACTTTTAAGTTCCAATCTTGACTTTCTTGATATAAGACTTGATGAAGATGCAGTCAACAGACATTCTTGTGCATCAACAGACTCCCCCTTGGATGTTGACGTAGTCTTCAGATCCTGAGTCTTCAGTCTTAGTCTTTTCTCTAACTCTATCTTTTCATCATAAGCACTCTATCTTCACACTCCCATATACTGTTGATCCAGACTCCCCCTTTCACAGACTCCCCCTCTCGATATGCTGAATCTGAGATATCTGGTTCAAGCTTTGACAATTTGCTTCCATTGGGAATAATGAAGTCCACATCTATTACTCAACCAACAAACATTACAATTCTATCTTTCAAACATAACTCACAAACTTAATCAGTTTTAGAAATCCACTCAAGTATTCAAGTTCAAGTTAATGACCCTGATTACTTGATTAATCTACCAAGTCCAAATTAATGACCTTGGTTGATCTTTTAACGAATCAATACTGATTTTAAAACAACAATTTCAAACATTTTCTGAAAATAACAAGTATCAAGTTAATGAACTTGTTTTTATCATTTCAAACAATTCAAACTTCTTCAAAGATAAACTCTCCTCATTCTTCAGTCCAGAATCTCCTGCATCTGCTTCAAACATCTGAGAATCCAACAATCAACTCTCCACTTTGGTTCGTCGGAAAATAAAGCAGAAATAAAATCTTTTTGGATTTTATCAAAGTGATCTAAACTAAGAAATGAAATACAGAAAACTTAAATTGCAGAAATTAAACAAAGTAAACTATTTACAAACATATTTTTGCGAGCGTGTCAGGGAATCATATCAGCTTTTCAGACAAATCACAAGTACCGTTAAGCTACATTACATATTCAGATTTAAACAATTCACCTCGATTGTCGATATACTGATCCATCTTAAATTCTCACACAAATTTCAATTTACTCAGGATACCATTTAGATGAATTAAGAACTTAGATCATTCATGTGTCCCACCTCTTGAATATACTCCCGTATCCAGAATCCCAATAATCAGTCTTACAGGTGAGAATACTACAATGATATCTGTATATAAATTAGGTATGCGAGGGCCGAGGGATCTCAGATCGATACTTCTGTATACGCAGAGAGATATCAGCTTCGACTTTTCGGTGTGTCCCCTTTAGAGGATCTTTTTGCTTACAACAGCAGCATTTATCAATTTTATTGTTTCAGCATGCTGAGGGTTTAATGTTGTGTTTCAAGCATTGCAGCAAGTATTAGCCAGGGACTAGGTCAGAACTACCGTTCAGCAGAAGTCCCGGAATAATACCCCAGACATCATTGAGTATAAAGACCTAGTATATCAGATTAAGAGACCTTTCAAATGAGATTTCAGGGGTTACCTATATATCCAAGTAGTGTTCCCCACGAATTCACAAGTTTGAATTTAGGTTTATATCCCGAATAAATCTACTAAATGTGTGAAAACCTATCGACACATCATCAGTAAGATTGTTTAACTCTTTTATACTTTTCAAATCTTTAGCATACTGTAATCGTCTAGCTGATGTACTATCATTTTCCCTATATACACAAGCTCTTTTTCATTTTATCATGTTTTTGTATTTTTTGCATTTTTTACTGTTTTTGTATTTTCTAAAAAAACTATGTACAAACATCTACTCCCCCTAAATACCAAAACAAGTAAAAATTCGACAAACCATTGCAGATTGTTTCTCGTCTTCATCCACAACAGTACTCTCATCAACGCCAATTATGCCATCCGACACCGACAGAAGCTTCAAACCATTCAGTTTTAACAAATATTTAAACCGATTGTTATCAAAAGCTTTGGTATGTAAATCAGCTTTCTGTTCGTCTGTGTGGATTTTCTCAATTCGTATCAACTTTTTCTCAAAGCAATCACGAATAAAGTGATGACGAATTTCTATGTGTTTAGTTTTAGCGTGATGTACTGGATTTTTAGTTATATTTATAGCGGCCTCATTATCAACAAAAAGAGGTGTGTTAAGAAACTGCAAACCGTAGTCGCGCATCTGTTGCTGTATCCACAAGATCTGAGAGCAGCAACTGCTAGCAGAAACATACTCCGCTTCACAAGTAGATAACGCCACAGACGTTTGTTTCTTACACTGCCAGGTAACCAATCTAGGACCAAAGAACTGGCATCCTGCAGTTGTTGATTTTGAATTGACTTTGCAGCATCCGAAATCCGAATCGGAATACCCTTCGAGCGTAAAATCGCCTTTCCTAGGATACCACAACCCCAATGAAGGAGTTCCTTTCAGGTAGCGCAATATCCTCTTCACAATGATCATATGCGATGCTCTCGGGTTAGACTGAAATCTTGCTGCGAGGCACGTTGGGTACATGATATCAGGACGTGAAGCAGTTAAGTACATTAAAGAACCTATCATGGATCGATAAAAAGTTTCATCAGCCATGTCTCCGGTAAGATCTGGGTGAATCCCATGATTTGTTGCAAGTGGGGTAGCAGCTGGAGTAGAACTTGACATCCCAAATTTCTCTAGAATATCATGAACGTACTTTGACTGATGAATGAAAATTCCTTCAGGAAGTTGTTCAACTTGTAATCCCAGAAAGAATTTCATCTCCCCCATTGATGACATTTCAAACTTTTGCTTCATCACTGATTCAAAATCTTTGCATAGATTTTCATTTGTCGACCCAAAGATTATATCATCCATATAAATCTGAACTATCAGAAGATGACCATCGACTTGTTTAGTGAAGAGAGTGGCATCCACTTTTCCACGAATGAACTTGTTGGCTAGTAGGTGTTGAGACAAAGTCTCATACCAAGCTCTCGGGGCCTGGTGCAAACCATACAGCGCTTTGTCCAATAAGTAGACCTTGTTTTTGTGGATTGGATCGGTAAAGCCCGGTGGCTGACCGACATAAACCTCCTCTTTAACCTTCCCGTAAAGAAACGCCGATTTAACATCTAACTGATAAACTTTAAAGTTCTTCCAAGACGCAAATGCTAGGAAAATTCTGATTGCCTCTAGTCGTGCGACAGGAGCATAGACTTCGGTAAAATCAATTCCCTCCTGTTGACTAAATCCCTGAACAACGAGTCGAGCTTTGTTCCTTACGACAACTCCTCTATCGTCCCTCTTACACTTGAACACCCACTTGGTGTTAATTTTCCTCTGACCATCCGGCAAATCAACTAACTTCCACACTCCCAATTTCTCGAATTAACTAAGTTCCTCCTGCATTGCATTGACCCAAGAGTCTTCAGTAAGTGCCTCTTTGTAAGTTCTTGGCTCAACCTGCGAGATAAAACAACTCAATGAGAATTCAGTTTGCAAAGGAGCAACTTTTGTATAAAAACATGTAAGCCCTTTATCAATCTGATTTCGAGTGCGAACGCCTTTCTGCAATTCTCCTATGATCAACTCCTCTGGATGATATGAAAAAGTTCGCGGCATCACTTCACTTGGAACATCTACATTTCCCTCCAGATTAGTAACATTCTGCTCTGCATCTTGTTCACCAACTTGGTTTGTTTGACTTGAAATCTGAATTTGCTCCCCCTCAGAATTTGAATCTGAATCACCATGATCAAATACTGGCATGTTTTCAGCTTCTAGATTATCATTCTGAGCCGACTGATTATCCTGAGCAACTTCATTCTGTTGGACATCATCATGTTTACCAGCATTACTTGGACCTGCTTCATCATCATTTGAAGTTTCCCGTGGTCTCCTTGAATACTCAGCTGGGAACCTTAACTGCGACTCATATTCACGCAAAATATCCAACTCATCAAAGAAATCTTCATCATCCTCTGATTCTTCTCTCATGTCAAACGAATCCCAAAGTTTGTCATAATGATAACGCCATGAATCACCAGGATTCTGTGGCGGCATAGTATAACCTTGACATTCAACATTTTCAGCTTCAATAATCCGCTTCTCACTTGGAACGAAAACACGTCTCAACGGATTTGAATAACCAACAAATATTCCCTCAATGCTCTTCGGACCAAACTTTCCATGAGGCTCTATAACCGTACAAGGTGACCCGAACGGTTCTAGATACTTCAAATTCGGTTTGCGATTATTGATTAGCTCAAAGCATGTTTTGTTGAACTTCTTGACAGTAAGAACCCTGTTGAGCGTATAGCATGCGGCGGAAACAGCTTCAGCCCAAAAATTAATCGGTAACTTTGAATCTGCGAGCATAGTTCTAGCCGTCTCAATTAGCGTCCGGTTTTTGCGTTCTGCGACTCCATTCTGCTGCGGAGTATACGGAGCACTAAACTCATGCAAAATACCTCTTTCATCACAAAATTCTTCCATCTTACTGTTCTTGAATTCAGTACCATTGTCACTTCGAATTCTCTTGATACGCCTTTGGTACAAATTCTCAATCTTCCTGAACAGCCCCATCAAACTGTCAAATGTTTCATCTTTCGTCTTCAAGAAAGAAACCCACGAAAATCTGGAATAATCATCAGTAACGACCAAACAATAGTAATCTCCTGTAATACTTTTGACATTCACCGGACCAAACAAATCCATGTGAAGTCTTTCCAGAGGTCTCGAAACTGAATTGACTTGCTTTGTAGGGTGTGACTTTTTCTTCTGCTTGCCTTTGATGCAGCTAATGCACTCCCCTTCCAGATGAAAACCTTTGACATTAACTCCCAATACCAAATCATTGTGCACCAAGTGATTCATCTTCCTTAGGTGAATATGCCCCATCTTTCGGTGCCACAATCTCGATTCTTTCTCAGTTGCTCTAGACACAAAACAATGTGCTTGACCAGTCGTTGTAGTTGCTACAGACATATCTAACACATATAAATCATTTACTCTAGGTGCCCTCATAATAATCCAATCTTCAGGAATAACAAAACCAGGTTTCAAGATCAAACATTCTTTATCAGTGAAGTGAGTAGAATACTGATTGTCACAAATCTGCGAGATACTAAGCAGATTGTTCTCCAGCTCAGTGATGTAGTTAACTCTCTCAAACGTTACAATCCCATTGGATAACGTTCCTTCACCAACAATTCTACCACCTTCATGACCTGCAAATCCCACATAACCACCATTGATATTCTTCACATCATACAGTAATGCAGTTTTTCCTGTCATATGTCGAGATGCGCCACTATCCATGATCCATCTTGAAATGGCTCTTGGAAGATCCTGCACATACCACAAGTTAATTTCAAAACACTTCAATAAAGATGCCGATTCATGCTTCGCGATCCGGGAAGCTCCGGCAATTCAAACTGCTTATTCGAACATGGTGTCCACCCAGGCCTCATCAGCCTTAGGTGTAACCTTGACTCTAGCAACTTGAATTTTGAAATTTTCAGCCTTCAAAGGTGGAAAATTTGCATCATAATCAACCGAAATTGATTCTTCAGCCTTTTTCACTTCAGAAGTTGAAATTTTCATTTCAGTTTTTGGTTTCCAAACTTGTTGAGATAATGCAACCTGTTTATAAAACTTGTTGTTTTTAGTTACCATTTTCTTTACAGGTTCATTTTTCACTTTGATGTTGTTATTTTTCACACTCTTTTTCTCAACAACGATTGGTGCTTTACCCTTCACATCAACTTTCTTCTGTTGAAACTTCACATTTTCAGTCTTAGGCTTCACATTGGTACACTTTCGTGCAATATGACCCACTTGATTACATCTAAAACATGTTCGAGTATCAACACCTAGACTTGTGCCTTCAGACTGATAATGTGAAGCTCTTTTCTCAAAGAACTCTTTATTTGATTTTAAAAAAAATTCATTTTCCTCATCAGATAATGAACTTGAACTGTTCACAAACACCTTCTTATTAGCAAACCTTTTGTTTTGAAAACTCTTTTTCTGATAACTCTTACCATCCCTATAACCACCCGACCAATTGTTTCGATTGTTATTATAAAACCGTGGTGGAACAACAGGCTTTTTGTAATAAGCTTTATCTTTCTCAAAATTCATTTGCCTTTTTGTTTGACACAAACTGTTCACTTCTGACAACTCAACTTCAACCAATTTGAAAACATTTGTCAATTTTTTCACATTAACATTCTCAACTGGAAACTCAGAATCCGAATACAACTTATCAGATCCAGCCATCTTGTACATCACAAGACCCGGTTCATCTCTTAAGTTGTTTTTGGATTTTGATTTCTGAATGTATTTGTCCAAGAAACACCCATCATCTTCAGCTGAATCACTATTCAAAACACTTTCAGCTGTGCTCTTAACAATCTCTGTCTGAACACTATCATCAGATGATGTAGAAAAAGTAACATCAATGTTCTCCGGAAGTATAACTTCTTTTTCTTCCTCAATTTCAACCAACCCAGACTGCTTTTTAGTGTAATTATGAAGAACAGGTGGTGGTACTTGATGAAACCCCACCCCAGTTCCATCACAATACACATCTTCGCCCGCTTTGTCTTTCCCGATGGGTTTGGGAATGATATGTTGCAAAACAAAGCTTGCGGAGCTGTAACTGTTAAGCTTCAACTGGATTCGCTCGTTTTCAATTACAACCTCTTGAACTTTAAGTTTCAATTTAGCGATTTCATCCAGTTGTTTATTGATTGATTCTTCTTTAACTCTAAGCACTGCTTTTAAATGTTCATTTTCTTTAAAAGTTTTACCATTTCGATCATCACAATCTTTCATTGTGCTTTTGAGTTTTTCAAATTTTTCAGAAGTCTGACGGTTTTCAAGAATCAACTTTTCATTTTCTTTTTAATTTTGTCATGATCAATTTTATCAGTTTCAATTTGAGCAGTTAATTCTCTTATCCGTTCAGTTGAAGCTTTAACTGTTTTGTCACGACCAAGAATCTGATTCTCAACGTTTCTGACCTTTGCTGTTAGATCTTTAATTTTCTCACCGTTGAGATACGTGACAGTATTACAAAATTTGCACTCTTTGTTGCAATTTTTGCAATCAGCATTTCCTTCGATCTTTTTACCTGACACATTTGTTGACACATCTGAACTGACCTGGCTTTTTGACTCAGACACGGATTTAGAGTCTACCTCAAGTGCTTTGGCAGCTAGCACTTTGTCAGCCATTTTTCCCAGGTTCTCTGCAGTCAACTCCTGTGTAGTATCGATAACTCCAGTATCAATCTTCTTGGATTCTTTTCCTTCTATCTCTTTGTCTTCTTTCACCTCTTTCTCCTTTCTTTCTTTCTCCTCTTCAATCATTTTCGAAGTTGGAGTTCCCCACCATTTGTCTTGCCAATACTCATCATTTTCTTTCATTTCTTTGATTAAGACTTCCAGATCGAGAGTTTTGTGATCGATTGCAATATTTCCATACTCATCAAGATAACACTCTCTGTCTGGATCCCATCTTTTAGCTCTTTTTGCTTCCAAATAGATACTAGAAAGTCTAGTAATTTTGTTTTCCGAAATCATCTTTCTGTATCTATACTTCTGCTCTTCAGTTCTCTCATCTTTCCATGGAATAGGTTCATTTTTCGCCATGAACGCGTAACCAACCGCATCTTCTTCTGGTAGAACCTCTTGACTCCAATCATATCCCTCATCATCATAAATCACTGCAAGAGCTCTAGATTTCTCTCTGTTGTCTTCAACCTGCTTCAATCTAGGCGGCTCAGGTTTATTCTGGTGATAAATCGCCTTCTTGTAGTAATCATCTCTGAAAGGATTCTCCGACTCATCAACATAAGCATTTCGGCATTCTCTCTTGAAATGACCCTTCTGCTTACACTTGAAGCAAGTCACCTTCGATTTATCGAACCCCAGCTTGGTAGAAGCACCACCAATTGTTTTTCTTCCGGTGATTTCCATAAAACGCTGTGCTCGGCGAACAGCACTCGCCATAGCCCAACGAATATCGATCAGTTCCATTTCCTCCGGATCAATCTGATCGTAATCTTCTTTCGTCAGATTTGTATTGCCAATCTTCCCAGCTACCAATCCTTCATACGATTCCAACACCGATGCTAGAAAGATCATTTGCTGCTTTGCCGACTCTTCGTCAAAATTTTGAGCATTCTTCAAGTCTATTGCAATATTGCATTGAAAACGATTTTTTGCATCAGCATTTCCAGAAGATGAAGATCCACTGTGAAAACCACTGTGACTTCCACTGCTTTGACCACTTTGACTTTCTTTGCTGGCTGTCGACACATTTTCAGCAGAAAATGCAGTTTTTGGTGAAGTAGCTTTCGGCATCATGCTTTTTGGATAGTATAGATCCAGATTCTGTTGATAAGATGAATGATTAACTTTGTACGTCTTCTTTAACTCCAACTCATGACTTTCAAGTTTCTCAATCACCAAATCTGGTTTCAACAATTCAGAAGGAATAGTGTTCTTAAGCATGAGAGCATAATATCTCCACTCCATCTCGTCTGGCAACGAATCGAACAACTTGTCTACTTGCTCATCATCAGAATACTTGATATCATGTTTTGCTAATTCCAGCTTCAGATGACCGAACCTTTCTATCATTTTACACACCGACTCATTCTTAAGACAACCAAACATATCAAACTCTTTCCTAAGAAGTTTCTTTTTGTTTTTCACGATTTCAGTACTTCCTACACATTTCTTTTCTAACTTTGCCCAAAGATCTTTAGCATTTGTATAGTCTATCAATGAGATAATATCCTCCCGAACAGACTGAAATAACAACGCCACACACTTTTGTTCTGCTACGAATGAATCAATTTCATCAGATGCTGTTAAAACTTCCCCATTCTTGTTTCCTTGATCATAACCATTCTTCAGACTTTTCCAGCTCGGAAATGCGAATGCCATCATCCAATCTTCAAACTTTCTGGACCACCGACTATACTCCTCAATAGCCATTAGCTTTGGAGGTTTATTGAACGTTCCGAAGGCACTTTCTGATTCCCAAGCTTCCTTTTTCTTCTCTTTTGGTGGATTCTCATTCACATTACTTGACGAAGTATTATCGTTTCCGGAATCTCCAGCGAACGCGTACATGTTGCTAAACGGGTTTAAGAAAATATCATCCATTGTGAATGTACCTGTAAAATCAGACAACACTTAGAAAAATTTTGGTTTTGAAAAATATCAGATTCAAACGAAACTTGTTCAAACGGAATGGTTCAAACAATTTTTCAAACGAACAATTTGTTTTCAAACGGAATGGGATGTTCCGTTTGAAATAACAATAGTTTCAAACAATGGTTGTTCAAACGACAATGGTTTCAAACGACAATGGTTTCAAACGACAGCTGTTTCAAACGACAACTGTTTCAAACGATCAATCTCAAACGATCAATTTCAAACGTCAATAGTTTCAAACGATCAACATTTCAAACGACATAGTTTCAAACGATCAACATTTCAAACGACATAGTTCAAACGACAAACATTTTCAAACGATTGATTTCAAACGGTTAGTTTCAAACGATCAGTTCAAACGATTTGTTAATTTTCAAACGATGTGGTCACTTTCAAACGATATGTGTCAATTTCAAACGATGACGTCAGCAAATCGCGAAACTTTTCAAACGGTCTGAATGATTTAGATCAGTTTTAGGTCGAATTTTGGTTTTAAACTTTCAAGGATTAGTTAATAGAGAATTTCGTTTGCTATGTGAACGTTTCAAGCCATTTTAACCGCGACAACTAGCTTAAATCAGAAAAGAAAGGTAGAAGTGAGATAATCCGATGATTTCAAGCTGTATTTGGTATGAACTCCTCGTCCTGAGCTCTGATACCACTTGTTGGATCGTGTACGTGACCCTGAAAGTCAGTTAAGGCAGTTCAACATCGATTACTAAGGCGGAATCAAAGTAAACAACGTCCAAAACAACTTGTATTCTCTAATCTTTCTTTTCTAATTGATTTACGTGCTTGTACAATGTTTCTGATACAAATCCGGCAGCACTTCGTGATTCACACAATGACCTCCTACTGTTCCGTTTGAAATGAGACTATCACATACCTATTTATAGACCTAGACCCTTCCGTTTGAACTTAAACATAATGGTTCAAACGATAGATTCAAACGGAACCCTATCTCAAACAATGATTTCAAACGGAACCATCATATTTCAAACGGAACCCTCTATAAAATGATTGTTTTCAAACGGAACCCTCTTAAATCACTTTCTAAATCAAAACTAAACCCTAATTTGACTTTTAAGTTCCAATCTTGACTTTCTTGATATAAGACTTGATGAAGATGCAGTCAACAGACATTCTTGTGCATCAACAAATCAAATCGCTTTATTTAAAAAAAATATTTTTTTATATAGTTAAAGGGGCTATAAAAGGGGGCGTTATCTCACACCGTGATGGTTAACGATAAAGCCCCTCACTTATATGGAACATACGTGGTGCTAATGTAACGTGATAAAGGTCCTAGGGGCTTTATCCCCACACCACCCAGCCTTAGTCTTATAAAAACTCAAAGGTCAAAACGGGTCATTTTCAGAATAGGCCAGAATGACTTAAAACACTTTTTTATCTGGTTCTCTAGATTTTATAATATTTATTGTCTTAAATTATATTATAAAAACTTTATATTGTAATAACTATTTATATCGGTGACAAAAAAGATCAAATAGGTTGTATGCATGAAAAATAGACTTTGATGACCTTCAACTCGTTTGATTTTGGGTTTAGCCTAGTTTTTTTAATTTGACGAGTCAAAATTCTCATCTCTAATAATCGCGTCTCAAATCTCTAACGAAATTGGGTTTGTTGTTGTTTGTGTCGGCAGCTGCAAACGGGCCAACTTCTACCTCCACGCCCACCCGGCTGCTTCTCCAGAAGGATCTACTTCCGAACCGGATATATTGCCCGAAAGCCCAACCGAGTCGGATACTCCATCAGGTACACCAAAGTCATTCTATGTAAGGTGCACTCTCATGTGTTGGGTTCAATCTATTGCAATCGTTTCTTCTTTGTCTAGAAACATATTAGTGTATTACTCTTATATATGCATAATGGTTGGGCCTAGTGGTGCACAAATCGGGTTTTTTTAAAAACCGGGTCGGGTCCGGGTCCGGGTTCTCTACCAAAAATGTATACCCTATATACCCGGGTTCGGGTAGGGTTCGGGTCGGGTTTTATAAAACCCGGGTATTATAATACCCTATTTCCGGGTTCGGGTATTCATCGGGTAGGGTTCGGGTATGCATCGGGTTGGGAAAAAACCCGCACCGGGTATTAAAAAAACCCGACCGGAACTATGCTTATAAAATGTATCAAACATAACTCTCACACATAGACATCAAATCTATTGATAAACAGAGGCACAGTTTATAAACAGAGGCACAATTTATAGTTCTTCATGTGGTTATTCTTGAACTTTATAAACAGATGCACAATTTATTAAATACAAAAACTAATAATGATATTAAACAAACAAAGAAAATAGAATGGCCAACATATATTGGCATATTTGTTTCCACTTGTAATGAAATATACTAAATAATTAAGTAGCGGTGGCAAATATCATTAGAAACCTAATAATTAAACAAGATTACATCAAAGTGCATACATAATTTTGTTAAATCATAAGAACTAGAAGTCTTAATGCATACATAATTAAACAAGATTACATCAAAATCGGGTTTTTTTAAAAACCAGTTCCGGGTATTTATAAAACCCGGTTCCGGGTTCGGGTTCAGGTATTTATAAAACCGGGTTTCGGGTATAAACCGGGTATAAAAAAAACCGGTTCTGGGTTCGGGTTTTAGATCAAATATGCATACTCGGTCCCTACCCTACGGGTAGGGCCGGGTTCGGGTATAAAAAACCCGGGTTTTATAATACCCGGTTCCGGGTTTTTTTTTCGGGTTCGGGTTTTTTGTGCACCACTAGTTGGGCCTCTAAACTTAAAGACGTGAGGGTTGGGCCTATAAACTTAAGGACATAACGGTTGGACAAGGTTGGGCTGAGTTGTCTACACCTTTTATTATTATTAATTAAATAACTTAATAATAATAAATAGGATAATAAAACTATTATTAAATAGTGACAATCGTTTTGTGAATAAACCAATCTAAGATGTTGCAAATGGTTAACAAATTGTGTAACTTTTAAGTCGTGACTAATTCGGGTTGAGATAGCTACCACTTGTTGTGCTAATTAGCCGATGAAACAATGATTGCAGGATCAGGGTCGAAGACAGATGGCTTGACACCTAATGGAAGCCTATCACAAGTGCCTCTTCATCTCTTGGCACTCGTTATGTTTGTGTTGTCATGGGCTTCAACATCTACTTGCTAGTTTCGGATTTTAAGTCCATTTCTTTGCTCTTTCAATTACTAAGAAGTTCGATTTTTTGTTTATGTTGGAGGGTGATGTGTGAGAGAGACTGTGATTTCTTATTTATGAGACCGAGGGATATATTAATGTTTGGAGCGAGTGATTTGTTTTTGTGCAAATATATTATGTCATTGTAGAGTCGTTCCAACGTTTTCGGAGGCCCTAGATGAAATACAAAGTAAGGGTTTAAATTTGAATTTGTATAATTTCACTAAAAAGAATCTATTAACGTTAACTTACCTTGTCTCCTTGAGTATCATTGCGATTTGGGAACAAGGACGTTAATAATTAGGGGTTTTCTAAATACATCATACTCTAATTTCTATCTATACCCTACTCTACTATATTAATTATCTTTGACTATTATCCCACAAATCAGTTTCATTTTTCTAAAATTTAGAAACTTAGTATTTGTAAAAAGAGAAAATAAATAGAAGATTAATTATGCAGATATATCTGATATATCTGGAAAGAATCTGAAATTTAAATGAATTAATAGGAATGAGACAAATAGGCAATATTTTAAAAACCGGTTTTTAAATCAAACCGGATTAGACTAAAAAATGGTTCAACCGGTTGAACCAGGTTGTACCGAGCGTCGGTACAACCGGGTTGACTACCTAACTCTATAATTTCATAAATTACAACATTAACTCAAAAGTTAATCCGAAAATGCATGGTTATATATTAAGATGATCCAAAAGTAAATCCATAATAAAAAATTATCCAAAAGATAATCGAAAATCATTCAATTTTCCAACAATCTCTTTTAAATGAAAGTGTGTGTTATATTTAAGCCATTTGAGTGTTGAATACATCACGTTCACGATCGCATAAAAGATGAAATTCACTATTATCGCCATCCTCATCAACTAGAGGATAACTATTTTCGTTTCATACAATATTAAATAAGAGCTTTTAGTTACAAATAATCATAATATATAAAAATTTCATAAGATAAGTAACATATATAATAAAAATAAGTAACAACCCAAACTAAAATAACCCTGGGCCGGTACCGGTATTACGTTTCAAACCGGTATACCGGATTTTACCGCCGGTACAAACCTTATGCCGTTTCACTTATTTACCAAGGTGTTTCGTACCGGATTTACATCTAAAAGGGTAATACCGGTATAACCGGCCGGTATTTACTGGTTTTTAAAACATTGCAAATAGGAATGAACAAAACCCTAGTGGGCCGGAAAAGGCTACTGAAGTGTTGTTTGGAAGAAAAACAAATGAAAAGACGAGAGAATCAAAGATCTTAAATCATAGGAAGCGAGAGTTGACCTACCAAGTTACTTCGTTACTGTTTTTCTTATTTCTGAACTTGTATGTCTAGGGTTGGGCCAGGAGGGTCTCTTAACGCCTTCTTTTTTCTTCTCATCGGAATTTGATGATGATTTCAATATTGGTTTTACTTTTATTCATCATGTATAGTTAAACATCTTTATAACTATCCGAGGAAATGAGTCATTGAATAATCTAATGCTTTGGTGTTTAATGTGTTTATGTAGTACGATTTCAGTAGTTTCTTATGGATTTAATCCTATGATGTGTATGAGTATATTTGTGTATTGATTGTTATGTTAGTTATTTGGTTGCATGGATATTTGTATGAGGTTATACATGTTAGATTCGGTATCTTCTATCTCTAGGTTATATTAACATCCATTAACTTAGGGCTTGAAACCTTAATCGCTATTAGATAACTTAACGTCATAGTTGGTAAAACATATAGGCTACCTCTTGGAAAGCCTCAAGGGGGTAACACCCTCTTTGTGGGAAAGAGGGTGTTTTGAGGGGCAGAGTCTATAGGTAGGGGTTTGAGGGCTAGCTTAGGGATGAACGTGGTATCAGTACCGGTACCGAAAATCGTTAAAAGTGGGTACCGGTATTTAAAGATAAAAATCGGTATGAAAGTACCGATACCGAAAACTCTAAAAAGTGGTTACCAAAAATAATTCGGTACCGATACCTGGTACCAAATACTCATTACCTGGTACCAAATACTCATCCCTATGCTAACCTATGTAGGGTACAAGGGGGCTGATCTCTAATGGGCCTATGGAAATGCTATTTGTTTCACTCGGTTGCTAAACTCATTGATAGAGGTTGGTCATGTAGTAACTGATTCATCAATAATAACTGTGTTGTCTAGTTACTCTAATTTAAAAAGTTGTACACATGTGTACTCACACTCATATATCAAAATTATGTTTTGGACATCCCAAAGCACACATTTTACCCCACATGTATATGCATATATCAATATACACACATCTCTTGTTGCTTTTTACTGTCAAATTAAGTTGTTTAGATAAAGTTTGATGGGTTAATCTTGAATTAGTGTTACAGAACTTGAATATGGAATACATAAAACATGAACAAACACATAGAATACGGTTTTGATCAAAACCTTTGATAGACTCTTTTTATTAGTTAACCAAAGACACATCATTACAACAAACTTAATCATTTATTAATACTAAACCAACCTCTTAGAAAACAAGAAACATAAACCACTCAAATAGGAAACAAAATACATAATCTATATATATTTACCTAAAATACGACTATACAAATAAACTTACTAGTTAGACTATCAGACTATGACAAGACTAGTCCAACAATCACCCCCTTAACGAGATAAATTGGGTCGATTGATCAAGTATTGAAGTTGTGTTGTTTCTCTTCAAAACTATTCCTGCCTTGGATTTTCGCTACTTCTATGTAGGTTCTAAAGCTTTACGGCTCTGATACCAATTAATGTTATAAAACCTGAAGTCGGAATAAAAACGCAAGAACAACCTTCGATTGACTCTTTTTATTAATAAACCAAAGGCACGTCATTACAATAACCATAGCCATCTATTTATACTTTTTTAATGGCAAAGGTTACATTACTCCTACTTCTAAACTACACCAACAAATACTAAATTTCACCCCATGCCAGGATTTGAACCCTGGTCTTTTCTCCAAGAGGCAAGAGCCTCTACCACCCAGCTATAACTGGAATACTAAACCAACATTTTGAAAAATAAGAAACATAAATATTCTTATTTTTACCTAAAATACGACTTTATAAATAGACCTTACTAGTTAACATTAGCTAGAAGATAAGTACAACATGAATTCCATTTTTACCTTTTACTCTTCAAGCAACATATCTTTTCTAGGTTTCTCTTTAATTAAGTAGTAAATATTGTAGCTTTTCTTAACAGAAAAAAAACATGTAGTTTTATAGCAAAGATGAAAACATTGGTTTAAAAGTAACATTAATGAAAAACTGGGTTGTCATATTCCATAAAAGACATCCAAAAACAACCTCCTACATTAGGAAAAAATTAGGCCACACATGTCCCCAACTTTTTCTATAAATCACACAACATTTACCAATGCATCCACTAAAAACAATTAAATAGGCCAAGTATTTTTCTCAAGTTAAGGTTTAAAGATACAAAAAATGGGTTTAAAAAGGTGTGAAGTGTTTGGGTTCATTGTGATCATGGTCACGGTCATGGTTATGCTAAGTGGCGAAGCCACTTACTCAGGGTGCAAAAGTGCAATCGTGAGCTTGAGCCCATGCATTAGCTATGTGTGCGGGAATTCATCAACCCCGTCAATGTCTTGTTGCTCGCAACTAGCCAATGTGGTCAAGTCACAACCACGGTGCCTTTGCGCATTGGTTAATGGTGGTCATGGTCACTCATCCATGGGTTTCAAAATTAATCAAACTTTGGCTTTGGGATTACCGGATGCTTGCAGTGTCCATACACCTCCAGTCAGTCGATGCGATGGTAATCTTTAGATAGCTTAGGAGTTTATTTCGAAACGTCATAGTAATTAAATTAATGGTAACTAACAACGTTAAAGGGTGTCAGTTGTGTTGGGCTGGTGGGTTTAGTTGCCTAACCCGGTCATGACCCATATTTTTATTAGTGTCAAAAACATCAACTTTAACCGCCGCATACTTACAATTGTATAATTTGAACGCAACCTATTTAATCCATAATTGTATCTAACGAGTTGGTTGTTGTAGAATATAAAGGTTTAACGGGTCATAAATGAGTTAATTAATGGGTAGACATGTTTAATAAAATAGGTTGAGAGGTTGACATGTTTAATTGAACGGGTAAACTTATCAACCTAAACACAAAACACAAATTTGTTTTAACATTTCAACTTGAATACAAGCTCTTTAATTAAACAATTTAACACGAAAGCGATCTAATTATTTTCGTTTCGTGTTCTTATAATGTTGGAAATTGCCATCGCTAGTTGCAATACGTCATTTTAAGAAACTAGTGTTTAAAAATTATTATTATTATTATTATTATTATTATTATTATTATTATTATTATTATTATTATTATTATTATTATTATTATTATTACAAGAACGGATTTTGCAGGAAGTGGAAGTGGAAGTGGAAACGGAACAGAGAACGTGCCGCCAGCAAAATCTAATGGAAGCATAATAAATTTACCATTTTATTTTAGTTTTGCTTCTTTGTTGGTAACAATAAATATGTATGTTTGATAGTTGTTCGTCAAACATTGAATTTCATAGTATTAATATTTATGTTTGTGTTTTGAATAATAGGTTCTTTTCACTTATATTTTATCCAAATATAGAAAACATTTGTGAAGTTATTCATCTTCAAAAATGTTTTCTGTATGTTTCTTTAGATTAAAGTGGGTCGAGATCATGATGCCAAAGGGACATGTAACATGTAATATCTATCCAGAATATTAAGTGAGAATTTATTATATTATAGATTATTATCAAGTTTTGGTAACTTTATTTTTAAAGGTCCGGTTTCATTGTATCCATCGTTTTAAATATGGTATTAGAGCATTCACATTTCTTCATTTCTTCAGTTTCTTTATATTATAAAAAGTGGTTATAGGTGGTTGGGAGTGATGAAAAGAGACAATATAACTATTCATCGATATATTTGAAGCCACACTATTCACCCTCGATAATTTTTTAATATATTTTAAAATTGGTTGTGAGTCGAGTAGAGATTAAAACAATGACAAATGTATAAAAATATTATTTAATTAAAAAGAAGAAAAGAAAATTTAGTGATATTTAGTGTAATTAGGGGAGGGGGGGTGGTTCACTAGTGATAGAAACTATCACTCCCATTGTCCAATCATATCATGCCATGTCATCAACCAAATTTCTATCACTAGTGATAGAAATGTAGGCGGGGTGGTATCACTAGTGATGGAATTCTATCACCCAATATTATATACATGTGTGTGAATATATACATGTGTATATATCCCATATTTCGTACAGGTGTCATTTGAATTCTATCACCCATGCAGCCTTTATTCAAAAGTTCCACACGTGTCATTTGAAGAGATGCCCCATGCAGCCATTCAAAAGTTCTTAACGCGTGATAAAGTCCACGCCGTTGAATTTATAACGCGTGAAGGAATGGAGGCGGCGGTGTTCCGTGAAACTTCAACGCGTTGTGGGGTGGTATAACGGACCACCCCGTGTCCTCTTATAGGATAGAAATGATGGAAGAGGTATGAATGCACTTAGAGATCGATTCAAAATAGTTGGTCTCTAAAAACACAAAACTAAAGAACATATATATACTCTTTCCGAGCAATTTTCTATATTTTACAATTCATTTCTTTCAAAACGTTAAACAAGCTTGCTACTTATAGGCTTTCAACCAAATGGGAACTAAACATAAACTGACTAGCAGCCCATAAATTTAACTAGGACTGTAAACGAATCAAATGTTCAGCGAACAGCTTGTGAATTGTTCGGCGGGAAGTTCGTTTATGTTCATTCGTTTAGTTAATGAACGAATACACACAAAATATTCCGTTCGATTAACTAAATGAACGAACATGAACAAATGTCTTGTTCGTTCGACTGCGTTTGTGAACGTTCAGTAATTTGTTTGTTTACGTTCGTTTGTTTATGTTAATTTGTTAAAAGTTTTAATGTTTTTTTTTAATATTTCACTTTCTCTCATGAGGTTTACTTTCCCCGGCCCTAAACAATAGTTAATAATTATATTATTAGCCCAAAATAGTTAATAATTATATTATTGGCCCCTGCGGTTATGTCAGTTTTACTATATTAGCCCAAAATAAGAATTTTTAACATATCTGTCCCCATGGTCCTTATATCTAACAATTTTGGCCCCTAATTCTAACCAAACCCCAACTCTGGTTAATTTCTTGGTCACATGGGTTGCACATGATGGGTAATATGGTAATTTCCCCTCATCTTCTCCAGTACTCATCCTATCATATATCAACAAAACCCTAAAATTTCCCCTCATCTTCTCCAGTACTCATCCTAACCAGATGTGCAACTCATTTACATCACAAAACCCTAAAATTCCCATCATCTTCTCTAGTACTCATCCTCCACTTTTTGCACTGCAAATCCAGATGAAGAACCCTAAATTACGCAACTTACTACCATTGATACACACCTCCCTTTTCTCTTCTTCACCCTTGGTCTATAATTACAATCACCATCGATCCTTTAGGTTTCTTTCTCATTCACTCACCCTTCAAAACCCCAATCCCCCTTTACCTTTCTCATTCTCGGAGCACTTGGATCCGAGACTCCAGATGAAGAACTAAAAGTTGTGATGACGGAGATTGATACTGACGGTAACGGCGTCATTAATCTCAACGAGTTCACGGAGTTTCAGCGGAGAGGATGCAGCGGAGCACCACGTTGACGGTCGAAGAGATTGTTGTAAGATGATTGAATCGGTTGATGTTGATGGTGATGGTTGTGTGAATTTTGAAGAGTTTAAGAAGATGATGAGTAAGTAACGGTCATTAGTAGTGTTGATTAGTCTTTTGTGTAGTAATATTGTTGTAATTTGGTTTGTCGTATTATGGATGGATTAAATCAGTTTAATAGTTTTGATGAACATGTTCATAGCATATAAGATCTAACAATTTTCTTGTTGATTGAATAGTTTGGTGCATTTGTTTTCAGAATTCAACTTTTCACGATCCAATCAATTTTAACCTGTGGAAATCATGTCAGATTTGATATGTGTTAATCGAAGTGGATGTACAGCATGTAAGATTTGATATAGAGTAAAAGGGGATGAGAAATTACAATTATACCCATCATGTGCCTGGGTTTGAAAGTGGTTTGAAGATCTGGGTTTGAAAGTAGTTTGAAGTTCTGGGTTTGAAGATCTGGGTTTGAAGATCTGGGTTTGAAGTTCTGGGTTTGAAAGTGGTTTGAAGATCTAAAGTGGTTTGAAGATCTAATGTGCAGATGATGATGATTTGTTCAAGATTTGGGTTTTATTTATAAATTCATAAAAGGGGGAGGGGAAATTACAATTTTACCCATCATGTGCAACCCATGTGACCAAGAAATTAATCAGAGTTGGGGTTTGGTTAGAATTAGGGGCCAAAATGGTTAGATATAAGGACCATAGGGGCAGATACGTTAAAAATTCTTATTTTGGGCTAATATAGTAAAACTGACATAACCACAGGGGCCAAAAACGTAATTTACTCGTTTACAATTCATTTCTATCAAAATGTTAAACAAGCTTGCTACTTATAGGCTTTCAACCAAATGGGAACTAAACATAAACTGACTAGCAGCCTATAAATTTAACTAGGACTGTAAACGAATCAAATGTTCAGCGAACAGCTTGTGAATTGTTCGGCGGGAAGTTCGTTTATGTTCATTCGTTTAGTTAATGAACGAACATACAAAAAATATTCCGTTCGATTAACTAAACGAACGAACATGAACAAATGTCTTGTTCGTTCGACTGCGTTTGTGAACGTTCAGTAATTTGTTTGTTTACGTTCGTTTGTTTATGTTAATTTGTTAAAAGTTTTAATGGTTTTTTTAAATATTTCACTTTCTCTCATGAGGTTTACTTTCCCCGGAGCTAAACAATAGTTAATAATTACATTAAAAAATAGTAAAATTGTAAATCATTATCTACACATATGAAAAAGGTTGGACACTAAAGACATCTTTTGGGATGTCTAAGTAACTTTAGATAACTGTGTCTTAAGTTATCTAAACTTGATTTATCGTATGATGCTTGTAGTAGAATTCTTGTGTCTTGATTTTTTTTATTTATCATTTAATGGTTGTATTTGACTACTTGTGTCGGATGTTTAACGTTAACGGTGCTTTGTTGTATTAAATTTCAAGTTTAATGTTCGTTTGTTTCCATTTGTATTCGTGACCAGTGTTCACGAACTGTTCGGGTTCGAGGACGGCCCAAGGTAGAGAAAGGAGGTTCATGAATTAGAGCGAGAAAGGGATAGAGTGTAACACCCCGTGTTTTCACGAGTGAAAGTCAAAGTCAAGGTCAAAGTCAACGACCGATTTCGCGCGACTTGACTCGTAGAAATGTTTTTATTTTATTTATATTATGTGGAGTAAGTGTCGTTCATTACAATAATCGAGTCATGCTAACCGTATTTCAATCGACCCACGACTGTGAATGATAGGAAGTAACAATGCGATAAAGTTAATCAAGCTATGCTAATCAAATCGACATCGAACCGTAACTCGAACGGGGTATTTTACTTGTTGATTATACGTGTGTGTGCTTTACGTGTTACCTGTGCATGTTTATTTTATGTTATGTTGTGATAATCAAGCGAACTCAATTGAACTCGAAATCTAACTCGAATGTAAACGAACCCGAACCCGAATTCCGAGTCGAACCCAATAAGAAGTAGTTGGGACTGAAAGTGATTTGACTAGGAAACCCTATCGAATCGCTCGCAAATCGAAACCAAAACAGCATCGCACCGAACGCACCCAAGCAGGCGGCATCCGCACGGATGGCCAATCCGCACGGATTGCCAATCCGCACGGATGACCTATCCGCACGGATAGCCTATCCGGGTACGTGCCATGCGCACGGCTCACCCCTTTCCCTTTTTGGCATCCTATAAATACACGAGTCACTCTCCAACTTTTCCACTTTTGGCAAGTGACGACCGAACCGCGCGCATTCTTCACTTTTTCTCAGATTTCTCTCAATCCAGGTAAGATCTTGCACTAATTCTTGCACATTCTTGATCACTACACAATTCTACACATTTCCATCTTTCAAATCTTCACTTTATCATCCGGATTTGAGGTAGTCTCGGGTGACGTCATCATGAAGTTCTTATGAACTTCAAGCTTGACCTCATTCCACCAAGAATGACTCAGATCTACACGATTTCTACAAGATTTCACAATAACTTCACCTAGATCTAAACTTTTCTAAGGATAAAAGAGTTGAAAGAAATAAACCTAAGTTCTCTCCTTCTTTTACCCTTAAAACCGGTACGAATCAGATCGGTTCTAGTGTTCTACTCGTTAATAGTGATTCACTAGTTCTAGATCTGGAATCCTACCCACAGACAACTGATTTCGGGGATAACCGGAATGACCGTTCTGAGTCGCCGACAGGCCGAGTTAGGGTGGTTCCTGACCGGTCTAGTCACGCGGGTGAGAATACAATTCCAAGTGGTTGCCACGTAATCAGAACGTCTCGATGAACGACAACAGAAACCAAGTGTAGACCAACGGAACAACCAGACCAGCTGTCCGCACGGACAAGCTGTCCGCACGCACAGGTCATCCGGACGGGTGTCACCCGGACAAGCTGTCCGCACGGACACGCTGTCCGCACGGACAAGCTGTCCGCACGGACAAGCTGTCCGCACGGACTAGCTGTCCGCACGCACAGGTCATCCGGACGGGTGTCACCCGGACGAGCTACCCTTGGGACCCACCTTCCAAACAAGGTTTGAGTATCGACGAATGAGCCATCCGGACGAACGATCTCTGAATGGATTACTCTTCGGATCATGAGATACTAAGGCCTTAAGACAAATTCAAACAGTGTTCGTCCGCACGGACAGGCTATCCGGACGGATTGTCTCTGCCCGCGCGCACGGACTGTCCGCACGGATCACCATTGTCCGCACGGATCACCATTGTCCGCACGGACTACCATACGCACGGATTGTTGTCCGCGCGACCGGCTTGAAAGACAGAAACACTTATGTGCTTTCTAAATGCTACAACGAAAACTCCAAAGCACAAGCCATCATACACAAACACATCCTTAACTTAGGAAGAAACAATCCACTTGAACGTTTATCCGCACAAGCAACTTGTCCGCACGGATAAGCCATCCGCACGGATAAGCCATCCGCACGCACAGCTAATCCGCACGGATAAGCCATCCGCACGCACAGCTAATCCGCACGGATAAGCCATCCGCACGCACAACTAATCCGCACGGATTACCATCCGCACGGACAGCTCGCACGCACGGATAGCTTATCCGGATGGATCACCATCCGCACGCATCACCATCCGCACGGATAGTTCATGCGCACGGATGACTCCCTCTCACGGATAGCTGATCCGCACGATCAGCCATCCTAACCACTCTCACTTTGTACTGTTTTACGCGCCACTTATCGTTATGTTTTCGAATCTATTCAGGCTAACCGTACTCGCTGTAAAGCGCTCCCTTCAATCCACAATCGCTGTGAGTATACTCGAACCCTTTTTGCTTTAGCACTTTTGGGTGTTACATACGTTACGACTATTCAAACTACAACTATCACACTACTCAAGCTATTTTAACGCTAAACCATTAATGCATGTTATACGTGGCTTACGAATGCTTGTTTGTTATGTTTACACATGGAATGCTGTCTACCTGCCTTAGCAACGATAGTACTATAGTTTGGACTCAGCACCCGTTCACACGGGGGTTGTTAAGGGTCTTTTACTTGCATGGATTACGGTGGTAATCATGTATTGTGAACTGCCTCGGGCAGTCAACCCGCAGTCATTGGTATCGATGGATCTATGTCGATAACTAACGTGCTTCATTTCACTATGTGTACATGCTGGTTATGCGTAAACAAATTCGAACTCTATATGCTATTATCAAACTTGTATGCTCACCTTTACATTTTATGTATTGACTTTATTTTAACGTATGTGACAGGTGCTTAGGTTGCATGTTTGCTCTTTGTGCTGTAATGAAATCGAAGCTAGGAACTGGAGTCCTAGAAACCAACGAATAAATTAGTTATGTTTAAATCTGAGTTGTCGGAACAGAATATTTGTTTTGATCTTGTCTGTAATAACTTGTTTGACTATTTATGATACGGTATGGGACGTATTACTTTAAATTAAATGGTAATGATAGTTGTTATGGAAACTTCTGGACAATCTGTTTCGCTCAGTGCCATGCCCCGATGATTCCACCATCGGTTGGGGTGTGACAGATTGGTATCAGAGCCATAACTATAGGGATTAGGCAAGACTCGACCTAGTCCGGGTCGAAGTCTTAGAGACCTAGTCTATAGTTAAGAACCAACAGACCAACTCAAGCGTATGCGTAAACTCGCCACTATCACCCACTCTTTTCTATCACTGCACTCGAATTTTCAAGTTGTGAACAGGTAATGAGGCCGAGAATAGGTGTGAAAACCGCAAACTCTCGACTAAAGTTGCCTAATCAGCTTGCGTTTTAGTTACAAACGAGGAGAATCATACCAAATCAGGAGTGAAATCCATATTTTGATGAATAATCTCCTCAATTTTTATCAAAAACGAGGACGGAAGTTGCAAGATAGGGGTGAAACCCTAACCTTGACGACTCGTCCCGCTTTTATACAAAAAAAACTCTCACCAAAGTTCGATGGACTCCAACGATCTAAAGACACAATATAACCAATGGGAATTGCGCCAACGCCCAGAATCGAGGCAAAGGCATAGTCCTGGAGGTAATTGTGCACACAGGATCCTTGAGAATAGTCGAACCAATTTGGTTAGTCGAAGTCTATTAGCCGCAGACAATCTACCTTTGAGTTAACGACCTTTATGAAGATTTTATGTATTTTCTGCTCTTTTGTTAACGTTTTGAGGCACTATTGGTTCCGACCCAACACTACTGCTTCTGCTAAAACACAAAACCCACACAACTCATCGCTAGCGAATCGACAATGGAGGCAGTCAGAATGCCTTGTATGCTCGTAGGTACTTTTAGTGATTAAGTTATGTGTATTTTGCTATTGTGCTTATCTGTTTAGGAATATTGTGATTATGTGCTCTATGTGTTTATGTGATTTTGTGCGATTCCGTGATTTTGCGACTATATACGTTTACATGGTACGTGTTACTGAGCTTTAGTAGTAGTAGACGTGTGAGGTGAGATTCGAATACATGTGTTGAGTTCCGTGGCGATGCCTATTGCAGACAATGTCTACTGGACCATCGTCAGGATCCCGCCATACGTCTCTTTCTCGCCGGGAAAGGAGAGACAGACGTCTTGCCTCTATTATCGCAAAAAGTGTGGCAAAAGCTATGAGCGATGCCTATGAGAACGCCAGCAAATCATCCGAAGAATCGAGGACTGAAGGTCCTAAAGCTGTCACGAGACCTTTCAGTTTCAAACAATTCAAGTCATGTGGGCCGAAAGAATTCACAGGCGAAGGAGGCCCTACTGCTCTATTCCACTGGTTTGACTCTATCGAGGTTACTCTGCGACAAAGTGGTTGCCCTGATGACCTTCGAACTCTGAACGCTACAGGCGTCTTTCAGTCCTGTGCTTTGGACTGGTGGACGGCCGAGAGGAACAAGAGAGGGAATGATCCAGCTTACGGTTTGTCGTGGGACGAGCTCAAGGAAGTCATGCTAGAGGAATTATGCCCTCCTCACGAGCGTCAAAAGCTTGAAGATGAATTTTGGCACATACATCAGAAGGATGGAGACAATGCTGGCCTCACTGCTCGCTTCAAACAGCTCAGCATTATCTGTCCTGACCAGGTCAAGACTCCTGAGATGACCATCAAGAAGTACATCCGAGCTTTGCCCGACTGCGTTGCTGATTTCGTGCAAGCGGCTAAGACTGCCACGATCGAAGAAACCTATCTGCTGGCCGCTGAAGTCAATGACAAAAGGGTTAAGGCTGGGGTGTGGGATAAGACCTCCAAGCATTTGCATCAAGCCAATACTGCTGCACCAGCTACTGAAACCACCTCGTCAAGCAACAAGCGAAAGAACAAGAGAAAGAACAGCTCCACCAACAAGAACTGTGCGATTACTGCTGCACCGATCCAAGCTGTACCTGCCCAACAGCGTCAAGTAGCGGCGCCTGTGGCCAATGCACCGCCTGCAAAGCGTGCATATACTGGACCACACCCGCTCTGCCCTACTTGCACCTATCATCACCCGATAGCTATTCAATGCCGCTTCTGTGCTCATTGCAACGTCTACGGCCACTTTACTGCCAACTGCCGTATTCGTCAAGCTCCTGCCAATCAGGCTTTACTCGCTGCCCCACAGGGTCAACAAGCTCCTCCGGCACCCGCAGTCAAAGCCAGAGCATGCTTCACGTGTGGCGACCCGAATCATTTCGCCAACATGTGCCCGAACAGGGTGGTGAAACAAGAACCGCAGCAGCAGCAACCACAGCAACAACAACAGCAGCAACAGCAGGCCGCACGCGCCAGAACTTTCAATCTCAATGTGCGTCAAGCCCAGGCCGACAACAACGTGGTCAATGGTACGTTCCTTGTGAATGGTATTTATGCTTCATGTTTGTTTGATACTGGAGCCGATAATTGCTTTGTGTCACTCGAATTTGAGAAACTCCTTAGTCGTAAACGTTCCCGACTCTCCTCTGCATTCGATGTTGAAGTCGCTACCGGAAGAACCGTCGCTGTAAATTCTGTCATTCGTGATTGCACTCTCGAGCTCAACAATCACATCTTCTCAATTGATCTTATTCCGATGCAACTCGGAAGCTCTGATGTCATAGTAGGCATGGACTTTCTTCGCGAAAACCATGTCGAAGTTGTGTGCTTCGATAAGATGATTCGTTTTTCGCTCGCAAACGGTGATTCGTTGTGTGTTTATGGTGATACTACTTCGAAGGGTCTCAAGCTTATGTCATGCCTACAAGCTAGCAAGTATCTCCGCAAGGAATACAGGGCCTTCTTGGCTAACGTTGTAGCAGCGGAGAAGGAAAAGAAAGAGAAGAAGGAAGTGAAAGACGTTCCTGTGGTTCGAGAATTTCCTAATGTTTTTCCAGAGGATCTTCCCGGACTACCTCCGAAGCGCGATATTGATTTTCGTATTGATCTCATTCCTGGAGCTAATCCTATCGCCAGAGCTCCTTATCGACTCGCGCCGTCCGAAATGCGCGAACTCTCAACCCAACTCCAGGAATTACTTGAGAAAGGCTTTATTCGCCCGAGCACCTCTCCTTGGGGCGCACCAGTCCTTTTCGTCAAAAAGAAGGACGGATCGTTCCGGATGTGCATCGACTACCGGGAATTGAATAAGTTGACTATCAAGAACCGCTATCCTCTGCCCCGAATTGACGATTTTTTTGATCAACTGCAAGGCGCTACGTGTTTCTTGAAGATCGATCTACGTTCAGGATATCATCAGCTGCGTATACAAGAGGAGGATATACCCAAAACCGCGTTTCGCACTCGTTACGGCCATTACGAATTCGTTGTCATGCCTTTTGGCCTAACCAATGCACCAGCAGTTTTCATGGATCTGATGAATCGAGTGTGTAAACCATATCTCGACCGCTTCGTCATCGTGTTCATCGACGATGTCTTGATCTATTCCAAAACGAGAGCCGAACACGCGCAACATCTACGTTTGGTTCTCGAGTTACTCCAGGGGAACCAACTCTACGCCAAATTCTCCAAGTGCGAGTTTTGGTTGGGGGAGGTTCAGTTTCTGGGTCACATCGTAAATAATCAGGGTATTCACGTCGACCCTGCGAAGATTGAAGCTGTTAAGAGCTGGGTTACGCCCAAGAACCCGTCTGAAGTACGCTCCTTCCTTGGGCTAGCGGGCTATTATCGACGATTTATCGAAGGATTCTCGAAGATTGCTGTACCACTTACCTCTCTCACTCATAAGGATCAGCCTTTTGTCTAGGGAACCAAACAAGAGTCTGCCTTTCGAACCCTCAAACACATGCTTTGCAATGCCCCTGTTCTCACACTACCCGACGGAAACGATAATTTCATTGTCTACTGTGATGCTTCTAACCTTGGTCTCGGTTGTGTCCTAATGCACGAGACAAGGTCATAGCTTACGCATCTCGCCAGCTCAAAATCCACGAGAAGAACTATACAACCCACGATCTCGAGCTAGGCGCAGTTGTTTTTGCATTAAAGATTTGGCGGCACTACCTGTATGGTACAAGGTGTACGATCTTCACCGATCACAAGAGCCTACAACACATCTTTAATCAGAAGGAACTAAATATGTGTCAACGCCGATGGGTAGAACTTCTCAACGATTACGACTGTGAGATTCGTTATCACCCAGGCAAAGCAAATGTCGTTGCCGACGCACTTAGCAGACGGAGCTATCTGCTTAGCACACGAAATGTTCAAGCCCAGCACAACCTCGAAGCTCTCATTCGCGACGCCCAGCATGCATGTTTCAACGAACGCACCTTGAAGAAAGAAAGAATCTACCACGATGGAGCCCAGCTTGTGAGCAAATCAAATGGGATATTCCATTTCTTAGACCGAATTTGGATTCCCAAGCGAACCAACCTGCGACAGATTATCATGGATGAAGCCCACAAATCCCGATACTCTATTCATCCCGGTGCTGACAAAATGTACCATGATCTTCGATATAGGTACTGGTGGCCGGGTATGAAACGGGATATCGCACTCTACGTCGGAAAATGCCTAACTTGTGCTAGGATCAAGGCTGAACATCAAAGACCCTCTGGCTTGCTCGAACAACCACCAATTCCCATGTGGAAGTGGGAGAGTATAGCTATGGATTTCGTAACCAAGCTTCCAACCACGTCGTCAGGTCACGACAGCATTTGGGTTGTTATTGACCGCTTGACTAAATCAGCTCACTTTCTACCAATACGAGAAGACTACAAGGTAGAACGATTAGCCCGAATCTACACCGACGAGATCATTTGTCGACATGGGACGCCTCGTGACATCATCTCTGATCGTGATGCTCGGTTCACTTCACGATTGTGGGAAACGTTTCAAACGGCACTCGGTACAACGCTTAATCTGAGTACTGCGTTCCACCCACAAACCGACGGTCAGACTGAAAGAACGATTCGTACACTTGAAGACATGCTCCGTTCGTGTGTTCTAGACTTCGGTGGTAATTGGGATAGACACCTTCCGTTAGTCGAATTCTCGTATAACAACAGCTACCAGGCTAGCATCCAGATGGCACCTTTCGAGGCCTTATACGGAAGAAGATGTCGATCGCCTATTGTGTGGCACGAGATCGGCCACTCGCAACTAACCGGTCCGGAGCTGCTACAAGAAACGACAGACAAAATTTTCCAAATTCGAGACAACCTAGCGAAAGCTCGGGATCGACAGAAAGTTTACGCCGATAAAAAGCGCAAACCCCGTGAATATGGCGTTGGTGACTACGTACTCCTAAAGGTATCACCTTGGAAGGGTGTAGTCCGATTCGACAAGAAGGGGAAACTCGCGCCTCGATATGTTGGACCTTTTAAGATTCTGGAAAGGATCGGAAAAGTCGCCTACAGACTCGAACTACCGGAGGAACTTAGCAATGTCCACCCGACTTTCCACGTGTCAAACCTCCGAAAGTGCATCGCCGACCACGATCTACAGGTTCCTCTAGATGATCTACAAGTGAACGAAACGTTACACTTCGTGGAGAAGCCTGTCGAAATCATGGATCGCCAAACCAAAGAACTCAGACGCTCACGCATTCCTATTGTGAAAGTCCGATGGGAAGGCAAACAAGGCGCGGAGTTCACTTAGGAACTTGAAAGCGACATGAAGGCAAAGTATCCACAGTTGTTTAACGAATGAGTAATGTACGGTTAAGAAAGGCAAGGTGGCATAATTGTAAATAAGGAGAGATTCCTTATAACCTTGTGCCTATAAATAGAACCCTTAGGGTTAGAGAGAGAAAGTAGAGAGAAAAAGGCAAAACGTGATTCTCGGCTTTGTATACGTCATCATAATCAATAGAATCACGGTTATTGTGTACGTTTAATTTAGCGATTTTCCGAGAAAAACGTGACAGAGATGAAAGATGAAGAACTTGATCAAATCTGAGTGCGTTTGATCCTCGCAATCGATCACCTGCTCAGATACCACTTGTGGGATCGGTTCTGACTCCGTTACGATTATGTTTAGTCACACACGTTCACGGACTCCGCACGATTCATAGTCGACAATAGTCAATACGTATATGTTATCCGCACGGATATGTCATGCGTGCGGTGAACATCAACAGCAACATTCATCATCTATCATCTTTTTTATCAAAAATTAAGATTTCTCCCAAACGGCTTCGAATTAAGATCTGAAACATTATAGGCTCTTAGATCAGACATTTTCGCACATCATATCCAAAAATCAGCAATTTTAACCGTAAAATCCCGATTAATTTGACGATTTTCAAAAGTCCGAACGAAGGACTCTCACATGTGATCCACGGTTAGTTACGGCTTCCAGCTTAATTTCGGGACGAAATTCCCTAAACAAAGGGAGGCTGTAACACCCCGTGTTTTCACGAAGTGAAAGTCAAAGTCAAGGTCAAAGTCAACAACGACCGATTTCGCGCGACTTGACTCGTAGAAATGTTTTTATTTTATTTATATTATGTGGAGTAAGTGTCGTTCATTACAATAATCGAGTCATGCTAACCGTATTTCAATCGACCCACGACTGTGAATGATAGGAAGTAACAATGCGATAAAGTTAATCAAGCTATGCTAATCAAATCGACATCGAACCGTAACTCAAACGGGGTATTTTACTTGTTGATTATACGTGTGTGTGCTTTACGTGTTACCTGTGCATGTTTATTTTATGTTATGTTGTGATAATCAAGCGAACTCAATCGAACTCGAAATCTAACTCGAATGTAAACGAACCCGAACCCGAATTCCGAGTCGAACCCAATAAGAAGTAGTTGGGACTGAAAGTGATTTGACTAGGAAACCCTATCGAATCGCTCGCAAATCGAAACCGAAACAGCATCGCACCGAACGCACCCAAGCAGGCGGCATCCGCACGGATGGCCAATCCGCACGGATTGCCAATCCGCACGGATTGCCAATCCGCACGGATGACCTATCCGCACGGATAGCCTATCCGGGTACGTGCCATGCGCACGGCTCACCCCTTTCCCTTTTTGGCATCCTATAAATACACGGGTCACTCTCCAACTTTTCCACTTTTGGCAAGTGACGACCGAACCGCACGCATTCTACACTTTTTCTCAGATTTCTCTCAATCCAGGTAAGATCTTGCACTAATTCTTGCACATTCTTGATCACTACACAATTCTACACATTTCCATCTTTCAAATCTTCACTTTATCATCCGGATTTGAGGTAGTCTCGGGTGACGTCATCATGAAGTTCTTATGAACTTCAAGCTTGACCTCATTCCACCAAGAATGACTCAGATCTACATGATTTCTACAAGATTTCACAATAACTTCACCTAGATCTAAACTTTTCTAAGGATAAAAGAGTTGAAAGAAATAAACCTAAGTTCTCTCCTTCTTTTACCCTTAAAACCGGTACGAATCAGATCGGTTCTAGTGTTCTACTCGTTAATAGTGATTCACTAGTTCTAGATCTGGAATCCTACCCACAGACAACTGATTTCGGGGATAACCGGAATGACCGTTCTGAGTCGCCGACAGGCCGAGTTAGGGTGGTTCCTGACCGGTCTAGTCACGCGGGTGAGAATACAATTCCAAGTGGTTGCCACGTAATCAGAACGTCTCGATGAACGACAACAGAAACCAAGTGTAGACGAACGGAACAACCAGACCAGTTGTCCGCACGGACAAGCTGTCCGCACGGACTAGATGTCCGCACGCACAGGTCATCCGGACGGGTGTCACCCGGACGAGCTACCCTTGGGACCCACCTTCCAAACAAGGTTTGAGTATCGACGAATGAGCCATCCGGATGAACGATCTCTGAATGGATTACTCTTCGGATCATGAGATACTAAGGCCTTAAGACAAATTCAAACAGTGTTCGTCCGCACGGACAGGCTATCCGGACGGATTGCCTCTGCCCGCGCGCACGGACTGTCCGCACGGATCACCATTGTCCGCACGGACTACCATACGCACGGATTGTTGTCCGCGCGACCGGCTTGAAAGACAGAAACACTTATGTGCTTTCTAAATGCTACAACGAAAACTCCAAAGCACAAGCCATCATACACAAACACATCCTTAACTTAGGAAGAAACAATCCACTTGAACGTTTATCCGCACAAGCAACTTGTCCGCACGGATAAGCCATCCGCACGGATAAGCCATCCGCACGCACAGCTAATCCGCACGGATAAGCCATCCGCACGGATAAGCCATCCGCACGCACAGCTAATCCGCACGGATAAGCCATCCGCACGCACAACTAATCCGCACGGATTACCATCCGCACGGACAGCTCGCACGCACGGATAGCTTATCCGGATGGATCACCATCCGCACGCATCACCATCCGCACGGATAGTTCATGCGCACGGATGACTCCCTCTCACGGATAGCTGATCCGCACGATCAGCCATCCTAACCACTCTCACTTTGTACTGTTTTACGCGCCACTTATCGTTATGTTTTCGAATCTATTCAGGCTAACCGTACTCGCTGTAAAGCGCTCCCTTCAATCCACAATCGCTGTGAGTATACTCGAACCCTTTTTGCTTTAGCACTTTTGGGTGTTACATACGTTACGACTATTCAAACTACAACTATCACACTACTCAAGCTATTTTAACGCTAAACCATTAATGCATGTTATACGTGGCTTACGAATGCTTGTTTGTTATGTTTACACATGGAATGTTGTCTACCTGCCTTAGCAACGATAGTACTATAGTTTGGACTCAGCACCCGTTCACACAAGGGTTGTTAAGGATCTTTTACTTGCATGGATTACGGTGGTAATCATGTATTGCGAACTGCCTCGGGCAGTCAACCCGCAGTCATTGGTATCGATGGATCTATGTCGATAACTAACGTGCTTCATTTCACTATGTGTACGTGCTGGTTATGCGTAAACAAATTCGAACTCTATATGCTATTATCAAACTTGTATGCTCACCTTTACATTTTATGTATTGACTTTATTTTAACGTATGTGACAGGTGCTTAGGTTGCATGTTTGCTCTTTGTGCTGTAATGAAATCGAAGCTAGGAACTGGAGTCCTAGAAACCAACGAATAAATTAGTTATGTTTAAATCTGAGTTGTCGGAACAGAATATTTGTTTTGATGTTGTCTGTAATAACTTGTTTGACTATTTATGATACGGTATGGGACGTATTACTTTAAATTAAATGGTAATGATAGTTGTTATGGAAACTTCTGGACAATCTGTTTCGCTCAGTGCCATGCCCCGATGATTCCGCCATCGGTTGGGGTGTGACATAGAGGGGGAACGGGCTATAGCGCCAGCCACCCTAATCCGACAATAGCGACGCCAACGATGGAGGCACCCGAATACGATAGTGGTGAACATGGGTGTTTGTGGCTTTGATCGGTTTCAACCGAACCTATTCTTAAGTTAACCTAGCGAAACCAAACATATTCTTAAGTTAATGGGTCAAGTCTAAGGAACTGACCTATGACCCGTAGACATTCTAACGGATAACTAATCATGTTCATTCCGGACTTAAAACCCCCAGATAATCAGACTTGGGTCAATAATACTTCTAGCCCATGCCTCCCTACCCAACACGTTTTGGCATTATGCTCTTTCCACCGCCACTTATCTACTTAGCATTCTTCCCAGTAAACACCTCAATAACAAAATACCAACTGGACTTCTTTATCAACGTACCAACATATGACCGTTTGCGCGTATTCGGTTGTCTTTGTTACCCCACTAATTCCATCAACGTCTATCCATAAACTTGACCACCACTCCTTCCCATGTGTCTTCCTCGGGTAACCACCTACCCGGGTTACACATGCTTCAATCTTAAAACAAGACAAATAATAATTTCTCATGTTGCATTTGACGAGACCACCTTTCCGTTTGCAAACACAATAACTCCCTGCCCCAATTATGAGTTTCTAACGGATTCTTTCCCATCCCATATTTGGTGGATAGTTCATGCCAACCCTAATGACCATACGACCCCTACCACCCCAGCCCACCCCACCCTTATCTAATGTCACCTCTACTGCCCAAAACGCACCCACTCCCACCTCACCTTCAGCGGCCCACATCGCACCCTCCTCACTACCCGCAACCCACACCATACCCTTCTCACCCTTAATGGCCCACACCGTCCCTGGCCCACTGTCTTCAGTATTCCCTAACATATACCAACCTCCCTCCTATTTCGTCATATTTTTTAAACGTTTATAACTTTTTATACGATAATATTTTTTTTTTCAAAAAATGCACCATAAAATCAACCGTTTTTATCTTTAAATTAAGCACCATAATGCTATATAAAATATGAGAACTAAAAAAACCCAAAAAATTGTCTTACATTTTATGTTGTATAACATTTTTGTGTTGGATTTTTTGTACAAGATTTTTATGCTAAATTTTTGTACAAGATTTTTATGCTAAATTTTTTACAAGATTTTTTATGCTGAATTTTTTGTAAATTATTTTTTGAGTTGGATTTTTTCGCACTGAATTTTTATATCAATTTTTTTTTTGTTAATTTTTTTACAATATTTTTTATTTTGAGAAAATAAAAAGGTGAGAGTCTGTGTTTAGTCTAAAATACTCATGTATCCTATCTAAAAAATGTGTCACGTGTCATTTAAAAAAAATAGGCTATTTTCAAAACCTCATTTTTAGTAGATTCACCCTATAGATAGATATAAGGCATGTTTGGCAAAAATAGTTGTGGCTAGAAGATGATAGCTGGTGTCTGAAAGCTGGTAACTGTTAGTTGTAGCTGGTAGCTAGTAGCTGTAGTTTTTTAGATATATTTAGTGTTTGGCAAAGTAGCTACAGTTTTTAATAAAATATATAAACTGACCAAAATGGACATAACTAAAAATTAAAAAAAAAATTGTGCATTAAATAGTTCATTATCTTTAGAGGTTAAAATAGCCATTTTTTCCATAAAAGCTTGTAACTCCTTCTAAAAGTTACTAGTAGGAGCGTTTAACCAAAAGCTTCAAGCTCCTTAGTTTTTTCTTAAATGCGTAAATCTAGAAGCTTTTAAAAGCTCCATGCCAAATATACCGATAGTCATGCTTATGAAAAAATTATTATCCTTTCAAAATAAAGTTAAATGCCATTTTAGTCCCTATGGTTTTGGTCATTTTGTCAATTTAGTCCAAATGTTTCATTTTTCGCCTGTGGGTCAAAAAAGGTTTCACCGTTGACATTTTATTCCACTGGGTTAACCTCATCCATTTTCTGTTAACGAGGAGGGCAATTCGGTCATTGTATATGTAATTCTGTTAACTAGAAGGACAATTCGGCCATATAAAATGACCGAATTTCCCTTCTCGTTAACAGAAAAAATGGATGAAGCTAACCCAGTGGACTAAAATGACAACAGTGAAATCTTTTTAGAATCAGACGAAAAATGAAACTTTTGAACTAAACTGTCAAAATGATTCAAACCACATAAACTAAAAAGACATCTAACTCTTCAAAATACATATTTAACGCGTATTTAGAATGTAAAAAGAATAATAAAGAATTACATAACCACTATTACCGTGTTGTTACCTTCTCCAATCTTACCTGTAACTTTCATGGAACTTCATTTCAACCTTTTCCTCCACTCTCACTTTCACAAACTCCCAATATATACATACACACCACTATATCTATACACACTCAGATCACCTTATCATCATCATCCTTCCGATCTGTATCAAGATCTGCTTCACATAACTCAATCAGTTACCTAGGGTTTACAATTTCTCCATTTCAAACAACTATGAAGGTCCATCCAGCTCCACACAAGCGTAACATCACCGTCCGGTACGATTTATCCGCTCAATCCACCGCCACCGCCTCAATCTGCCGCCAAAAGAAGCTCCGGCGACTGCCGCACATCTTCGGTAAAGTCCTCGAGCTTCCGTTTTACTCCGACGCTGACGTCACGGTTCAGGAAACGTCAGATTCGTTTAGATTTGTTGTAGATACGGAGGATGATATCGGAACGGATATTGCTGCTCATACGATTGAGATCTGTCCTGGTGTCACGAAAGTTGTTGTGAGAACGACGCGTGGCAGTGGCGGCGGTGGTGGTGGTGGTGAGGTTAGTGAGATGAAGCTGGATTTGTGGCGGTTTAGATTGCCGGAGGAGACGGTGCCGGAGCTTGCAACGGCGGAGTTTAGTGACGGAGAGCTGGTGGTGACGGTGCCGAAGGATGTTGAATTGGAGAGGAGTGAAGAGGTTTGGAGTGAAGGTAATGGAACTGGACGGTTTGTTTTGGTACAGTGATATGATATTATGAATTATGAATAGGTTTTGTTCTTTGAATTTGGTTAGGTTTGTTAAGTTTAATTGGATGTTGTTGAAGTAAGACGGTTATCGGCTTCAATGAGTATGTTGCAAATGTTTTTGATGTTGATACTTGATGGTGTTTACTGTTTATGCTGTTTTGAGCTTTCGGTTAGCTAGTTGTGTTGATCTATTAGGTTGAAACGAATGGGAAAACGATAACGGTGTTCATCTTCATTGATTGGAGCATGCTAGTTATGTGAATTAGGTCAATATGAAGTGTTGATCATTGATTGTTATCGTATTTCATACTCACAACTTACCTGGAGCCCCGCTTGCGGTGTACACATATAATGTATGTATATATGGGGGCGGGGGGGAGTAAAATTGCACTAATTTTAACGTTATTTTACTAATTTCGTGAAAATAACGTTAAAAACAGGGGACGGTTAATCATGCATCATGTAGTGGCGTTGATAGCCGAAAGACAATGGGGGGGGGGGGGGGGGGGGATATTCCACGGTCCTCCCAACCGCCGAGGTGATCCCACCTCGCAGACCGCCACCCAGCAAGCCTGAGTCTGGGGGTAAATCCGCTACCGTAGGGGCATTGGGAACGAGCAAGACTCGAACCCGCCACCTCCGGGTTAGAATGCGGGCTGGTGGCCATTGGGCTGACACCCAATGGTTGAAAGACAATGGGGTACATGCACTAATCGGCCTTTTTGCTGAGAGTTATGCGCCTTATGTCCAAGGTTTGATGCAAAACTACTATTGGGGGGTCTCATGGGAAGCAGGTTGTCTATTCCTACGGGGTAGAGGTAAGGTTGTCTACATCTTACCCTCCTCGGACCCTACGTTAGCTTTGCTATTGGTGGGATTTACGGAGTATGATGATGATGAGACTTGCAGAACTGCTACTTTAGTCTGATTTGTAGATATTAATTACTACCTCAAGGTTCATTCTGCTCTTTATGCTTCAATCTGTATATGTTACAAGTAAGTTTGTACCGGAGGGAATTTGGCCTAGCGGTATGCAGGTGTGTAAAATGGGGCTCCTACTCGAAAGGTCGAGGGTTTGAGTCCCGCGGTGGACAATGGTGGATGATTAGGAGTAGATTAGATTGTTGTTCGAAAGAAAAGGTAGGTTTGTGCATCATCCTCTTAATTTGCTCACCCTTGGTTACATAATATCTTTGTAAGTCAATCGATCATAGCAACTTGTTGTATGTAAACTCAAGGCATGCTCGTGCAAGTCTAAGTTAGTGCAGTATTCTCTTGAGCTGCTCACTAGGTAACATAATACCGTTTTTAAGTCAATCGGTCATAGCAATTTGTTATATGTAAACTCGAGGCATGCTCGTGCAAGCCTAAGTTTGTGCATTCACCCTAGGTTACATAATATCTTTTCAAGCCAATCGATCATAGCAATTTGTTATATGGACATCGAGGCAGGCTCATGCAAGTCTAAGTTCGTGTGTTATCCTCTTAATTAGCTCACCTTAGGTTGCATAATATATTTTTAAGTCAATCAATCATAGCAATTTGTTATATGCAAACTCGAGGCGTGCTCATACAAGTCTAAGTTTGTGCATTATCCTCGTAGTTTGCTCACCCTAGGTTACATAATATCTTTTCAAGTTGATCGATCATAGCAATTTTTTATATCGTAATATCTAAACTCGAGGCATGCTCGTGCAAGTCTACGTGTTTATTTTCCAAACTGAATAAAATTCCACGTCGTATGTCAACGCGGTACCTTTTGTAGTTATTGTCAAATTTCAGCTCAGTGTCAGTTTTAAGTCTCTTGGATGTCACAGCTACCGATCCTTATTTCCCCCTGGGGCTCTCTCAAGCATGCCATTTCTTGTATACGAGTGAAATGTATTTGCAGGTGGAAAAAGATGCATGTTTCTTGTTGGAACTTTTCTGATCACTGAATGTAGGACAGTCTCTCGACACAATATCGATCGTTTCTGGTACTGTTGGCAACAGCTTCCAGGGTGTTATGCTCTTGTCAAGTCTGCAGATGGAGGTATGTGTTCCTGCCTTTATTTTTTGTTTCATGACACTCTTACCTTCATAGAAAAGCTCGAACCTTTTATACTTTTAGAACAGAAAACGAAATAAGTTTCCTGAGTGTACTAAATTGTTTGTTACCGCCATAGATATCGCCTGAAACGGGTCAAAACTTTAAAACATTGTTAGGGTTACATATGACAAAAAAAAATTGTTGTTTGTTGAGTGACCTACATGTCAAAATAGTTGAAATGTGTTGTCGAGGTTGTCTAAACTCAAGTTCGGGTTAAATGGCTAATAAAAAGTAATTTGAGGGGCCATTTGTGTCAATTAGCATAATCGAACTCCGGAAATTGGAAGGGTGAGAACTTTAAAAGAAATCGTGTTTGTAACACCAAATGATTCTTGCACATATTTGTAATCATTATTAAACATGTTTCAATGTTAATCCTAGAAATCATTTGATTAATTGGAAAAAATGTGAAATGATCATTACCCCATATAATGACATATGTAGTCAATAGCGTTCTATAGCGTTTAGCGGACATACGATCTTATAGCGGTTCCGCTATTGGTGGTGCTAAAGGACGTTATTAGACGACTATTCTAAAACTCGTATAGCAGCGTAGCACTTCTTTTAGCGGGTTTTTTTTTTTAATTTAGCCTAAAAGCCCATATTAATCAACTTTTTGTTTAAAATAACCCCAAAAGTAAAAGCCCAAACCCAAAATTAAATCTAAATCAAGGCCTAAAGTCTTCATTCGCTGGATGTTGGTTCTTCATCAGTCAACAAAATTAAGCGTAAATCTAGAAATCACTTCCAATTCTTATATCCTAATTCGCTGGTGGTTCCTACTTCCTATTCGTTGGCGGTTCCTCCTAATATTTTGCATGATATTACTATAAATTTTGATATTACCATTAATAAATTACCCATGATATAAAAATTAGAGCTATACCACCTTTGTAATCTATATAAATCTATATGTGACTTTGACCGCTATATGATTTTGGACCAATATAGATAATGACTCAAAATTTTCATATTAGTGATTTTGTTTAAAAGATTTATCACAATCGGTGTGGTGTATCGTGATATCAATTTTCAAGTTTTCAATGACAAATGGGTCATGTCCGGTTGGAACCAAGTAGCACTATGAAATTGAAGTCAAAACCCATTCCATTAAGCGAGTACATATAAATATAATGTAACTTCATCTCAAGTTTGATTTTTTTTAAACAAAAAATATTTGGATGAAATTCTTATTCAATTATGTTGGTGTAATTTATAGAAGTTTTGAGTTGTTGGAAATCAGACCCTTGTTCGAAACACAAACACGATATTTGAACGAACTGTTTGACTCTTTTTATTATTTAACAATGAAAGCATATCAAATTATAATAGACCTAACCATCTATTTATACTAAACTTATTTTAGTTCTAACCCAACTTAAACTCCATTTATATAAATAAATAAATAAACTAACCAACTAGATAAACATATCTAATAAACCAATAATTATCCATCACCCGTTTGATCTTTATCTTTCGAATTCAAAATTAACGTCTTCATGAGTTGTCTAAGTTATCAAAAGCCAACAGTGGGATCAAAATCTACTTGATCCAAGTTTGATGTTTGATGAATTGAGATCATGAAGTTGATGGGGCGTTTATTTTCTTGAATTTTAGATGTTGACTTAGTCAACATTACCTCACTACATTTTGCCTAATTAAGTTTTTTTTGGTGCATAAATTTGGGAAAGTTTATGTATTTCCCGTGTATGGATGAAATCGAGTTGAGTTGAGTCAAGTTCGAGTTCCCTCATTCAATAAGTAAACAGTAGGGATCTTGAGCAATTTCTTTAAGTTACAGACGAAAGGTGAACTTTCAACGTACCACAAGAACAATCTGCGTAATTTACTCCGTTTGTTTTATAAAATAATTTATTATGTTTATGTTCGAGCTCTTTTGCACTCGGTTACCCATGTGATCACTAATGGCTTACAAATCATGTCTTTCTCAAATTTAGCATGAACAATTGTGTGTTTTCAGAGCACAAAATGCTCTAATGTAACCCCATTGTCTATTTAATCACTACCTTGGTCACAACTTAATTATCGTTATCTAAATTCATCTATTAGCATCTATTTGGTTACAAAATTACATCCAAGTCCTTGGAGTGTACCTTAACATTTGAGACGTTAAGGATGACATGGCATATTAACATTTGGTTAAAATTAAAGTTTGGATTTATCAGGAAATGGTTTTAACCGTAATTATAATCAATTTCATTGATGTATTTTATGATTCTATAATATTCCTCTCTAGGTAAAAATTATTTCATCAAGAACACGAACAATCATATAATGATATTATAAATAAATTCAAGCCGATACAAATCAAAAGAGTATGTTTCTTTATTAAAAGGATACAACAAACCTAGAGATTTTGATATGTTATGATATATCGTTTACTTTATTTTAGCTTTATCGTGTGTCTCTAATTTAATTTAGGGGAATTGGCCTGTAATAATTTCATCTAGACCTTGGCCATTAATAATCCCACCTCAGAATATTCCCCCACCAGTCCCACCAATGGTCCCCCGTTAAAAAAAACTTAACGGAGTTAAGGCTTTTTCCAAATTACAAACAGATTTTTTAGGGCTTCTGATGAGAATGACGATACGAGTCAATTGATGTAAAACTTGCCTCGAAACGGTGCTCCAAACGATGAAAACGACACTTCAATTCGGGTGTTTAAATTTCCAAGAAACAAAAATCAAGTCACTTGGAGCACCGTTTCAAGTCAAGTTTCACATCAACAGACTCGTATCGTCGTTCTCATCAAAAGCCCTAAAAATCTGTTTGTAATTTGGAAAAAAGCTTAACTCCGTTAAGTTTTTTTTTTAACGGGGGACCATTGTAGAAAAAATAGGTGAAAGGTGGGACTTGTGGGGGGAATATTCTGTAAGATTATTAATGGCCAATAAGGTGTAGGTGAGATTATTACAGACCAATTTCCTTTAATTTATATCATCAAATAATCTATTGAGATTCCATCTGTGTCCACCTGGACGATAGAGTTGGCTCCGTCTCCCGTCATGCAAAAAAACACCGCTTTATTTTGGTAATGTTTAAAGTATATACTGACGGTGACTGAGTTAGTTCCCATGAGTTTCGTATTGAATCTTGTTCAAGCCCCAAATAGATGATTTTCAGGATTGATGCTAACGGACGTTTAACCCCGTTAGAATCTCTAAAACTACTGTATCACGAATTATGAAGCAGATACCGGTTCCAGAGGTTCCAGACACTTTTGATACTCGCTCTAAGATCACACTCTAGTGATTTTGAGTATCATCTACGAAAATACGAGCATATAATCGATAAAAATAATATTTGATTAAGTGGAAGAGAAGAAGAAACATTACACATGTTGAAGTAGAGTTCCAATGTGGGTTGTAAGATCCTGTAATCCCTATAAGATCAGACACAACCACCATATCCCTTGTCAGCTACACGTGCTAATATCGATTTAATTATTTATTATTGCGTTAGACCAGACGGTGTGGTCTCGCACACTTGCCAAATCACCCTTAATAGCGCCCCACTTCCCATTTCCTGGGCGTCGGGGGAGGGGGGGGGGGGCACATGGCTTCGCCATGGGTTTGGCGAGCGGTAAAGGCTGCACATGTGGGGGCCACTTTTCAAGAGGCAATCACATGTTTTTTCTTCTTTATTAATAGGTAAGGGGCTTTATCTCATTAAATGGTAGTTAGCTATAAAGTCCCTATCTACTTGGCATATACATGGCGTTAATGTGGCGTGATAAAGCCCCTAGGGCTTTATACCACACCACTCAGCCTTAAGTTGAATATAGTTTTATATGATCATACCACTATGTTAGTGGTATTCTGACATGGTAAATCCTGAGTTCAAGTCTCACAAGTAGCAAAAACTTCACTGTTAAAAACCGATTTTATTTGATCAGGTTAAAACTGAATCTATAACTTATGCTTTGGTTTTAACCATTATATATTCTGTCTCCATTTAATTTGATCATTGGAAAAGATTGTTTGATTGGTTTGCTTAACCATCGGTTAAAAGCATAGGTGGATAAATGTGGATTAAATATTGATTTTAATATAGTAAAATAGATTGTTAAAAATCATTCCACACGAAAAAGGGCAATTACAAAGCAATGGCAGGTAGTCGGGCAACAAGTTGCGCCGCCACCCCCTTTTGAATAGAAAAACCAATTCTACTAAATACAACGTTTGAAACCTTTAGCGACGAAGAATTACTATTAACGACTTTTTGAACCTGATTCAAAAGTCGCACAGCATCAGGAGCGAGACCACCGAAGGTATCAAACGCAAACGGGACAAACACATGTTGATTCTATTAATTTAGAATTATTGGTGTAGACATAAAAGGTACTTATTTAATCTCTCTCACCTCAATACGTACTCTCAATAACATATAGTTATTCTCAGGCCGAAAGGTGGTTATAAGGATAATTTCATTAGTGTGGCGAGCCTAACGATATTCTGTTTTGCAGTTATTGGATCCCGATTTGCAGCCTTGAAAGATAACCTAAGCCCAGATTCTACTTGAAAATCCATATTTCCGATACATGTTTCTTCAGTAACATTAGATAAATTGTGACCGCTAATCATTATAAGATTAAACGACAAAAATAAACGAATGAAGTATAGATTTACCATCTAAAATAGAAACTAAAACAGTTAATTTTCTTATACTTTACCTTTATATATAAAGTCAGAAGATATGTTTTAATAATATTAAGGGTGTTATTAGTGAAATTTAGAATTGACTTTTGTTTCAATTCAATCTGAATTAAATTGCTTATTTAGTTTATAGTTTTCGAAATTTCAAACCGAATAGACCAATGAAACCGGAAATGCACGCGCGCACGCGCACACATATGTATAAACATTAAAAACCAAACCCATGAACACACATACTCAATATCTTAGTAACCATGTTCAATTGTTCATTACACAAGTTTCCCACAATCATTCATGTATGTCCGTCCCTACATAGCTTCAAACTCAGTCAAACAATGTAGGCACTTTCATGTATCTTTCTTCAAAACTTAAAAAAAAAATACATGTGTTCGTGCCCTTTGTATTAAATAGTCTTGGACAATTTCAATTAAATCCATTTTGGCTTATTGTTTCTTCATCATTATTTATCTTGTCGACAATGAAGCAAATCTAGTGACAGCAAAACCAACTAAGGCAAGAGGAAGCATGTATGGTGATGAAATCATGGATGGATAGAAGATCTAGATTCTACAAGACACCTATCAAATTATATAATATGCTAAACGAGTCACGTATAAATAAAATTGACAATGTAGAACGGGTCAAAATGGACAACACACATATCACCATTGGCTGTCGCCACCGCCTACTCATCCTTTCCGTCGTTACTAGCACTACTTTTTTAACTGCGAACTGTAGACGAGTGTCTACAACTTTAAATCTACGTTGCTGCTACTTTACTCCATATATCCTAAAGTTACTCCATTCCCTAACATTGAACCTGAAATCTCTAACTAAGAGGCAAAATCTTCTACCGAGTTGTCGGCTTTTGCCACCATCACCTAGTTATCACGGGTGAACCAATTTAATATTAATTTTGTCTTTTCTAAAAAGACTCATTTGAAATGGGACCTGCTTTAGCTCGTTGGCTAACTTAACACAAGTAGCACGTGTAAGATAAGGTATCACTCATCCTGTGAAATTATATATATATATTATTGATTAGAGACGATGAATGGTAAATTCAAATTTATAATAATATATAGTTTTTTTAATATTTTAATATTATAATTATTATATTTACTTTTAACATATTTCTTTTTTTTCCTTTTTCTAAACCATATTCTCTTTCTCATTACCCTATATATTAAAAAACCAAATGAATGAACAGTAACATAACATATTAAATTTAAAAATATAATTTAATAGTAACATTACTAAGTGATTAGCAAATAGTATTGGGTACCGATACCGGTATTAAATTTATTAAACCGGGTGTATTTTCGGTACCGGTTCGGCACCGGTATTCACCGGTTTTTACCCTCGAAAATCTTGTAGCAATGGAAGTAATTGCACCGTTTAGATTACTTTTCATACACACGGTAAGTAAACTGTAGTTTGTTTGAATGAGGTTTTACCAAACCGTACCGTACCAGGTATATTTAGTACCTGTACCCACTTTTGGGGATTTCGGTTACGGTATTTTCGGTACCGGTTGGTACCGAGCTCATCAAATCTTGTAGCAATGCAAGTAATTGCACCGTTTAGATTATTTTTCATACACACGGTAAATAAACTGTATTTCGTTTGAATGAGGTTTTATATACACAACAACTTATTTTGCTTTCTTTTTTATCATTTTTTTAATGAATGAATTGTAGCATGTAAAATTAACTTGGATATTTAGATTATTGATGAGCAAATCGTATCAAATCCTGTAATCAAACCGGTATCGTATCGGTACCAAATTTACTATACCAAATCATTTTCGGTACTAATTTGGTATCCACCTTTTGGCGTTTTCAGAATCGTTACTTTCGGTTCGACACTGGTCTAGCATCATACCTGTATTTGTTGATCTTACCCTTCAAATACCATACCGTATTGTACCGAGTAATTTCGGTGCCGGTACCTAATTTCAATATTTTCCGGATCGGTAATTTCGGTGCCGTTATCGGTACCGAGCTCATCCATATTTTAACGTGTTAGCACCGTAATAACTTAACAGAAAACAACCGAAATTCCAACGTGTAAGACGTGTGGGTCCTATTATTATATATTAGGTTATTTAAAATCGTTTTTTTAGGACAGAGTGACTATCCTTACCACGTCATTTTTTATTTATATTTTGATATTCGGTATTTGCTTGCCGTTGTTGACACGCGTTTTGCAGTCATTGGGTCCCCGCCGCAACGCGCGGGTGGAAAATAAACTAGTTTACTTTATGTTTTTCATAAAAAAAATTTCTAAACCATAGTTCCTTTTTTTTTTGTTTTTCATAATTCTTTTTTTAATTATATTTTATTTATCAATTAATTTAATATTTTTTAATAACTTACATTCGTTAATTCTTTTTTTTTTAAACTTAAGTATACAGTTGTGCTTATTTTTCCCCTGGACATTCTGATATAAGTATTGTTAAAAATGAAGTCATATTCAAAATAGAGTTTTTATTTGTTATCATTTTACGGTACGATAATAAACTGAACCGATTCTAATGGTTTAGCTTTTTAAACAACGTGCTTCCTTTTTAAATAGTGTTTGTTTAACATTATCATGTGTTCCGTTTCGTTGCAACGCGCGACGCAAACAAACCTGGTTAAATATAAACTATCACTTTCATTTTCCTTTATTATTTTCAAACCTAAGAACTAAGGACACCCCAAATATCTTTGTTTATGACAACATAACATTGGGAGTATCAACACATAATTGATCAAAATTAATGAAAAGTTTGAATTAAAATATAGTCTAAGCACATCTTGGTTTAATTATATTTTCATGTATATTTATATTTTAATCACCTTCTTATTGAATTATTGTTTATACTCAATAATTTTGTGGGATCCTCGATCGTACTTCACAAATGACCTTCCATATGGGGCTACAGTTTGATAACAGTTTTCTGAAATAAATAATCAAATAGTCGCAATAACTTTTATTCTCTTTCACTCAAAACTAAATATTAAATTATTTTTTTAACAGAAATGAAGTATATTCAATATCCAAACTTGCCAAGTTACATTAAAACAGAAGGTAGACAGGCAACAAGTTGCGCCGTCATTCCTTTCTGAATTGCAAACCCTAACCTACCAAAAACAAACCCTGCCCCCTGGGCTGAACAATTGTTGTGGATGACCCGTTAGACCCTGGTCAAGAAGTGGATAGCTTCTGGCGCTAGGGAGCCAAATGTATCAAAGGCAAAAGGGACAAAAACATGTTGGTTCTTTGCGCAAGCTTTAGTGTGCTTATCCACTTTCTTCGATTCTACAAACTCGTCTTGCTGCTTGTCCAACTACAAACTCGTTTTCCCTTAAACTAACCAAAGGGGAAACCACCCCCCCCCCCCCCCCCCGTGAGGTCCACACAAGCATGTTTCCCCCCAGTCCAGCCAAAGACGAGCAGATCCGTTGGTCTCAGAGTAGATCTCCCTTCCATAGGGTCTGTGAGGAAATTCATAGGGGCCTCTTACTTAGCAGAGATCCCAGCTCTTCTCAGGATGTCCCACAAAATATCCCGCACCCATGCCGATATTTGAACCCAGTGAGCTCTTTACAATGAAATGCATGCTCCATGTATTTATCCATACATGCTTTATTGCATATCAGGCATGTTTCATCTTTCGGGTACATAGGGATCATCAACCGGCATTTGAGGATGGCTTTGTGTTCTACTGCAGACATGCATTGTCCCAGCCTCTCAATCGGGATAATGGATCCTGAGCATGGGGACCCTTCAGGCACTCGAACACCGCCTTCTGGCGGGATGACAAATCAAAAACTTCTCAGAGGCTTTAAGCGATTTTGCTAAACACAGCATTTGCCAAAGTTTTTTGTGGCTTCAAGCGGGCAGTGTTCTTATTAGAGAAATTGTCGATATCAAAGTTTGGGAAAGAGACATTTAAGCGTTCGAGCGCCCGCTGATAGTCCCGGTCGAGTCCGACGACCCCACTGTTTTGAAGGATATAATCCTGTAGTTCCTAAGACTGAGCTCTAGACGCCACAAAGGCATAAACCCCAACATCTCGAGCTGAGATGAGGCCCAAACCACCTAAACGCATTGGCAGAGATGCCAGACGCCATTAGAGGTCACCAAAGAAGGGGTCGCCACCCACGACTATGTCTTCTATAGCCTCCCGGAGGCCGTCATCGAACTGAGATGTCGCATCCACCATCAAATGGGGTTGACAAGTCCGCAGCCCAAAAAGTAACTTAGCAACCCCATGCATGACCTTAGCAGAAGGAGTTCATATTGGGGGATCCTTAAGGCAGGGCAAGAGTTTCATGAGGTCAACCGCCCCCGGGGCCCGCCGCCCTACCAACTCCCCGATAAAGCTAGGATCACGGCTTGGTCTGCCAATCCCTCTCAGGAAAAGCCGGTCCTGAACTTTACGAGCATCGCATGTCGGCCAAAAAAACACATGTTTTCTTGATGTTGAGGCAAAACCCCCAGAGATGGCCCCTCCTCGTTGATGATATCTAAATCTTTAGCAACCTCAAACGCGTTTGATTTACTTTGTTTTATTACATGTATAGAAGAAACTATTTTGAATTTCCCTTTAAACTATTAAAATATTGTTGTTAACAATAGATTTTTAAAGGTGACAGGTCTCCGGGAAATTGGTAAATTACTATTTTTCAATAAACCTTGCAGATTTTTTGAATGCTGACCCTTAAACATTTTTATAGATTTTTAACCCATTAAAAAATTAAGATATGAACTCAATTTTTTAAGCAACAAACACAAAATAATATGTTTTACCAACTAAAATTCATTTTTGTTATATACGAACCCAAAACCTATTCAATTTTTGTCTTGTTTACTCTAGTGAAAGTAAAAAACCAAACATTTAACCCCTAAAAATTCATCGACCATCAGTCAAGCACGACATTTCAGCTATTCATTGACCAAAATTCTTGCTAACCCCAAATCCTAACGATCAACCTAGTCCCATGGTACTCACGAATCTGATCGGCCAGAATCCTTGCTCTTGAAGTTTTGATTTTGCTTTTACACAATCATTGGTTGGAGTTTTGCTTCTGGCGACTTGTGTTGTTGGTTCGACCTTCCGAAAATTTGGACTCTATGCTAAGAGAAATCCAAGTATCGAAAAAAACCAATCCTAAAGACGGATCTAGGAAAAACCCGCTCAAAGTTGGCTAAGTTTTTTTACAATAAAAAAGTAATACCAAGATTCTAAAAATTGGCAATAGCAGCACAACTTAAAGTCATAATCTTGCCTAGTAACAACACTAGTCATAGGATTGGTAATTAAGGACAACACTAATGTTGGCATTTTGATAGTTTTGTGATTCGTGAATACTTAGATATCTCTTAAAATCATGTAGAATATATTTAGGTTGAATTATTTCACTAGTACATACGAAAATTCAATCGGGTAATTCTCAGTGAGAAATCAAGAACGAGTGTGAATTATGTATGATTTCGTATACCCTAAAATGATGACCAAAATAGACTTTTAACCGTTATGACAGTTGGCGGTTACAATTTTCAGTTACCAGTTACTGTTGATTTTAAAAGTGAACCGTAGTTCTGAAAAGCCAAGTGTAGTGCTAAAAACCAATTTTGTTGTTGAAGCTCAAATACTATACTAATAAGCAGTGTTGGAATTGAAGACCAAATTCACTATTAGTCTTTTGTATCAAAGTCATTCATCTTTGGCTCTTTCGGCAACTTTGCAATTTCGAAGCAACTTCCATTACATAGCAGAACATGCAAAATATAACTTGTGTTATTAATAAGTAGTTCATCTTCTAAGGCTGGTAGGTGTGGTATAGCGTCCCCTGCCACCTCACCCTCTTTGGCGTCACATGGAGTCCCTCCCTCATTTCCTGGGCGCTATGGGGGGCGTTATGGCCAATTTTGTTACCCGAATGGCGAGCGTTATAGGGTTATATGTATGTGGGACCCATTCCATTTCCATCAATCAGATTTCCCCATTTTTGGTTTCCTTTTTTTATATTGTTTAAAAGAGGCTTTAAACCATTGCAATGATGTTAAAGAAAGAGCTTTAAAGGAACTGATAACCTAAACCACAATAAAATTAAATAAAATTAAAAAATAACTACAACACAAAATAAAAATAAAAACATCCTCACTACATCCACCGTTCTGAAATGAAAAAAAATCCTCACTATATCCACCATTCCAATTTTTAAATGATGGTCACTTTTAGCACTATAGATAATAAACTACCCTAAATGTTATGTATTGTAAATAAGTAATGACAATATTGTAAATGGAACGAAAATATCAACCTAATTTAAGTTATTGTAAGTGTATATTTGTCATTTTCTTTATTTAGGACTTTAATATCATATTAATAAAATAAATGGTCTTTACTTGGTCAAAAATTTCCCTAATATTTATCCTCAAACATTATAACTTCTGGTAGGATCTCTTATCCCAAATATTTTTTTTAAGTCACTAAACTTATTTTACTATACAATGGTAGGATCTCTTATCCCAAATAATTTTTTTTTAAGTCACTAAATTTATTTTACTATACAAATTATCAAACAAGGTTGGATTCTTTAAGTTTAATTTGGGTTTTTTTTATTTACAAATAAAATTGGATTAACATATTAGATATATGATTTTGATATAATATTATTTTAAAAAAAAAAACATAAGTGGTTGTGTAGGATTTTTGTAGCTTAGTGTAGGTCATTGTTGTTCATATATAGGATGGTATTATTTTATATCATATGGATTGTTGTTATGTTTATGTATAGGTTTGTATATAGAAGGTATAAGTATAGTTGTGTAGGTAGAATATTGTATGTGTAGGTAGAATATTGTGTGTGTAGAATTGTGTACGTATAATAGTATGTATGCGTGGGTGTCTAGGTAGAAGTATGAATGTATGATTGTGTAACTACATTTTTGTTTTAACACAACTTGTAGATGAATTTTGAAAAATATGTTTAATTTAGTTAGCTAAAAGAATGAAGTTAGACCAAATTAATCCATTCATACAAATTACTATTATACGATTATTGTAACATTAAATTCAAAATAAAAAAGAAATATTATGATTGATTATATATTTTCTTACTGACGAGGTATGACCCGGAACGGCTAACCCGACCCGGTCATTACCTATTATTTTATTATAAATATATAATTACACATGTTTATTCTAGAATCTTCCATTCTGCATGGATAAACCACGTAACCGAATCCCCAATCTTTTGGGAAGATCATGCAAATCCCTAACTTATCGGAGCCTATCCTAAGTTAGAGGAAACCCTAATGGTAAACTATAAATAGAGGTAAACATCAAAGGTATGACATTCTGCTCTCGTTTACGCTCTCTCTCTCTCTCTCTCTCTCTCTACACATATTCTTTTACTCCCAAAACCGAGACTTATTCTCACGCTGAAGGGTGGTTACAGGAATAACCCCATTCCTGTAACGAGTCCTAACGGTGTTCTGTTTTGCAGTCAGCTGTTCGGATCGCCAAGAGTTGAAGTCCTAGTCGGAGCTTACCGTTCAGGTCAGTGTTTCTTCACTTACATTATTTTTTTCTTCTCATTTAAACTCTCCATTTACACAACATAAATTATATATTTTGTTAAACAACTAAAAGTTCATCTTTTATTTTTCAGTTAGTATAACAATGCATCTAACTTATAACTATGCGTTTAAGATAGTTTTATCTGGCGCATGTACGATTATAACGGTGTGTCTAAATCATTAAACCATCCATCTAAAACCAACTTTTATTTGACTAACACATATACTCTTATATTAAATATGTATAGGGCATATGATACTTTATACTTTCGCATAGAAAAATCAATTAGCTTTCCTTAAATCATCTACATAAGTACAACCATATATGCTTTCAAATAATCTTTTTGGAAAAGACAAAAGTACATTTTAATTTGCATGAAAAAACAAGAACAAAAAGCAGGGCGGTAAAACAAATGAAAGAATCATTCTGACAGTTTAAATTATTGGTAAATAATTTTCACAAAAATACACTTTCGCGAAAATGGCTGCTCATTTTACTAAATAAAACCAAGAAATTCAGTAGGGCCCAAATTGACCCAAGTGTCCTTCTCAAGGGATGTCTTTGCAAAATAAGAGTTAAGGACAATCACCTTTTTCAACCATTTATATTAGTTTGGATTCCTTTGACAAATTAGGTTTCTTCACAACCTTACAACACTCTTTGACTCATCATTCAAGAACATGTAAATTTAGTAAAAGAAAATCAAGTGATTAGAACTTATGATTGAGTAAATAGTTTACTCATTGAAGGGATATGATGACATATAATAAACATACCTAATTGAGAATACTTTATCCGTATCCAACATCCGACACATTATACACCAGCACATTGGTTCGGTGATATCGTGGAAAATGTGGTTGAATAACACCCCCTAAGTCTAACATCGTGGTGCCGAAGTAACGAAGTTACATGTCACGCCCTAACGGTTACACCGTGGATATGGTTGATTGGCATGTTGTGCACCAAAAGAAATTGTAAAAGCCTGATAATACTAAGGAAAAAAGTTAGAACGTACAAGTTGTGATTTGGGTGAATACGACTTTTTAGCCAATATTTGACCTACTAGTGATTTTATGAAATGAATTGGGTAATTGCTAGAAGTTAGCTTTTATAATCAAGTACTCCATTAAGAATGTTTGAACCTTAAAGCTCACAACTGAGTTGACTTAATGTATGTATATATGATTTTGATCACCTAAGATTGAATTGATTATTAGTAAAGACAAGTTGACCATTAGGTGAACTAATAGAAAACATTGCTTAATAAAGCATACAAAGAGGTTAAGTTGACTTATTTGACCACCAAGGAAGCTCGAATAACAACATGAAATTAAAATGTTTGAAGGAGATAGAATCCTAAACATAAAACCAATTAGATTAAATTCAATTTTCCAGAGTTACACAATGATAACACGGCTTATTTACACGAATTTGACTTTTACACAATCAGTGGAATCTTCAGTAAACAACTCCATTAGTAGTAACTAAGTTATCACTGACCACTCAGGATCCACTGACAGTCAATTTTCAATAACAGTCAATTTGCTACGTATGTGCACTTGCAATTGATGATTATTTCGCCATTGTTGGGCAGTTGCACCTAGTGACCATTTTACTACTACTAAACTAAGTTGCTACTGATATTAAGTTACTACTGATGATCAACAGCAACTTGCCATCCATGGACCATGACGAGGAGGTAGTGTTCTCTTGAAATCCCCCTCGCTTTGGAGGGTTCCTTCAAAGTTTTTATGTGTTAAACTGGTGTGTAACACACCTTCTAACACATATCAATATTTATTATACTTTTCCATTTTAAACTTCAACCAAAATTTGTTTACCTCAAATATCTTGACGATGCAAATTTATCAAATCTGAAATGTGTAAATTATTAATTGATCGAGTGGGTTATTACTTTGCTTTTCGGACTAATGTTTCTTTCGGGCCCAAACAAAATCCTAGTTAGAAGATATGTTTCTCACACTTTCAAAGACATATTACTAATCTTTTCATTTTCTACTTTTATAATTTTAATATGAGTTAAATGCCATTTTGCAGTTTAGTCCAAAGGTTTTATTTTTTCGCATGTTGGTTGTTTCACCGTTGCCATTTTAGTCCAATGCGTTAACTTCTTCCATTTTTTTCTGTTACCGAGAAGGGCAATTTGGTCATTTTATATGACTGAATTGCCTTTCTAATTAACAGAATTACATATCTTCTAGCTAACAAAAAAAAATGAAAGAAGTTAACCCAGTGGATTAGAATGACAATGATGAAACTTTTTTGGACCCACATACAAAAAATAAAACCTTTGAAATAAACTGAAAAATGACCCAAACAAAAAGACTAAAATTGCATTTAACTCTTTTAATACCATAAACTTACACACCCGCTAAATATTCTACACTGCACTAACTTTTGAATAACTGTGGAAATAGTTATCATATAATAGTGACAATATTATTCACTGTTCATGAAGAGCAACCATTGCATCTTCCCTTTTAAATTTTGTTAAAATGGGTCCATCTCCTGTTGTGGAGCACGAATGTTAAAAGAAAGTAATTCGTCTTTTTTAACGTATATTCTTTTCATTTTTTTTGTTGGACTCCCTTTTTATAGCACTAGGCCAGACTCAAAACAGAGATAGATCTGATTGCAAAGTGCATTTACCAAAGGGTTTTCTCATTTTTGCCTTATATCAATCGAATAAATTAACAATAATAACATAACAATATAATAATATACTAAAATCAACGTACCATATTTTCTTTTATAAAATACATGATAAATGATGATATAGATTTTTTTTTGTAATTTTCCAATAAAATTTATAATTTTTTTTTTATAAAGAATGAACTGAAACTAGTAGTTTTGCCCCGCCCGTATTGCGGGGCACTAAGCCAAATATTTTTGTCTCATAACATATATGTATGTGTTTCGGTTACTTGTACATACTACTCATAATACGATCTAAAAAATATTACATCGAGTCAACGAATTAAAACAAAACACTACCATACTTTTCCTAAAAAAGCTAAAACGATGGAAAGACTATTATTTTAAACTGATAGTAAAATTGTAATTTGTCAGGACAAATAAGCGTGTGCCAGGCAGCCGTCTGACATGAATAAAAATTACACCGAGTCAACCAATTAAAACAAACAAAACACTAGCGTAGTTTTGTAAAAAAAAAATTAAACCATGGCATGACTATAATTTTACACTGAGGGCAAAATCGTAATTTGGCAGAAAAAACGATAGCAAAACTGTAAATTTGAACTGAGGGAAAATCGTAATTTGACTGTGAGAGAAAAACAAAACCAATAACAAAACTGTAAATTTTAAAGGGGCAAAATCGTAATTTACCTGGACGAATGGGAAGTGCTACAAAAGGCTTCGCCAAATGTTGTATAACGGTTCAATTAAAAAAAGTAAGTTTTGTTTTATCAGTTTTGTATAACGGTCAAATCGTGGCGCAGCTTGTGGCATGTCTACCTTCTTTTTAATGTAACTTGACAATTTTTTTGGTGAAATATATGACTAATGAATTTTTAAATCTTATAAATACCCATTCAAACCACAACTCATTTCAAAACTTTCACAGAACTCACTCTAGATTCTTCCACTCTTAATATTTTTTGTTTTATCAATTTTCATATGGTACCCCGTCGGACCAAAGAAGATGACGTCCCTTACAAGCAGTGGCGGAACTAGAAATTCTTAACCGGAGGGTCGTAATAGAAAAAAAATTTATTCATAATTCATAGCATACACCAATTATTTTTTTAACATCTGGTAATTGTAATCTACGGGGTCCCATATTTTGAAACCTTTGCAAAATTGCTTCAATTTCAACACTATCAAAAATATCTTTCTCGACATAGCACACCAATGCATCTGTGAGAAACATATCACCCATCTTATTACGTAAATCCGTCTTGATAAACTTCATTGCGGAAAAAGATCTTTCGACAGTAGCGGTTACAACAGGCAAGACCAATGCCAACTCAAGTAGTCGATAGACGGGTGCATAAGTAATATGATACTTCATGTGGACCATTTTCTTTGCAAGTTGTCCAATATCTTGAAGACCAGAAAAGGCTTCATTACTTCTTATATTTGAAATATACCGATCAGGTTGGGTGCATGTCGGTGAGCAAGGGCAGCCTCCAGATTCAATCTCGTTTTGGAACACTGTTTTTACATAATTCCATTAACAAATGGGTGAAAACCATCGTGATGTGCATCAAATAACTTCAAGGTTTTTTGGTTATTCGAATAAAGTGTGCAGAATTTGAGAGACTCTTTAACAATGCGTTGAACGACGAAAAGATTTTAACTGAAGATAAAGCGATTAACACGACCCAATACAATATAATATTAAACAAGTTTTATAAGTTTCACATACCAAAAATGACTTTGGTGACATTTTATTATCATCTTATATTTCAACAAATTAATCAATATTTAATCCAAACAACCTTCCAATAATTAACTTTACATTAAAAAAACCATTTACAAACCATCCTTCAAATCAACTCAACTATTTATTCTTCTGTCTTTCACTCTCACATGATATAAATCCACATCACAACCTTCACTTCACATCAATCAACCCCCCCCCCCCCCCCCCCACACACACACACACAAACTCCGGTCACCGGAATATCCACCACCACTACAAAATGCCGACCACCTTCGAACGCAACCTCAACCTCTGCTTCACCAAACTCAAACGCCACCAATCCCCACCACCCCCTCCCACCCATCACCGTCACCACCACCGCCGCCGCCACTCCGACCCCACCGTCATCAAAACCTTCAACACCCTTTACGATGCTTCCGATTCCGACCACTCTCCGACCACCACCGAGTTCCCCACCGTCATTGCCTCCGACCGGTTCTTCTTCTCCTCACCCGGCCGGTCTAATTCGATCATCGAATCGTCATCTCATTCAACATCTTCCATTGCTTCGACGTCGTTCTCTCCGGCGGAATATTCCGGCGGAGATGGGTTTGAGAGCGTGGGTGGCGGCGTGGCGATCCCGACGATCTCGCCGGACCCGTACTTTGATTTTAGAAAATCTATGCAGGAAATGGTGGAGGCACGTGACCTCATCGATGTTCGTGCCAACTGGGATTATTTGCACGAGCTGCTCACGTGTTACCTTGAGTTGAACCCCAAAAGTGCTCATAAGTTTATTGTTGGAGCTTTTGCTGATCTTTTGGTTAGTCTCATGACGGCGGAGACTGGTGGTGGTGGTGGTGGTGATGGCCGGAATATGTGAGGATGGGGGGTGGTTTTGTTTGTCTCAATGTTTTGAAAACCGGTTCACACTACCCGGTTGAACTGTTCGGTACACTTGATTAAACCGTTGCTGAGTCAAATCCGGTACTGGGTGAAAACCGGATTTTAAAACATTGATTTGTTTATTTATTTTTGTTTGACGGTGGTGGTGGTGGTGCTGGTGGTGGTGGGGTGTGATTAATTGATGTAGCATTTTTTGTAGTTTTGTTAAGTATAATTAAAATTTTATATTATATTTTATGTCAAATATTATATTTATGTTTATACTGGTTTGCTATCTGTTGTGGTTTAGCGCCTCCTGCCACCTTAAATATGGCCATGATCGTGGGGCGGATGTGTGTGGAGTTATTTTTCCAGTCAATCAAAACATTTTATGTGACGTTGGGAGTTAATGCGTGACAAATACATTTTTATTAGGTAAGAAACATGTGTATTCAACGAGTTGAAAGAAGGAAATATTGAATAGTTTGTAAATTGTAATTAAGATCTTTGATTTATAAATAAGAGTAAAATGTGATAATCGGGTTTAGCTAATAAATTTATGACACGCAACGTAACTAGTTATTTTTTATACTTATTTATTACGTATGGATTTGATTGTTTGTTTGTTATTATATTTGTTCATATGATGCCTAAATTTGTAAATGAAATAAATGAGCAACAAACGTGGACGGTTATTTATTTATTCATTGTGTTTGGATTTGTTTGTGCTCATATTTCTAGATTGAAAGAAATGAACAACAATGTGGGGTTGACGAGAGTTCAATAATCATAAAAGATTATTTTTGATTTGGTTGGATACAAATTATTGATGGTACACCTTATCCAAGTCAATTATTTTGTAATTATTTTTGTGTTTGAAAATGTTTTCGAAATATGTTTATTTGGAGTTATTGTATTTTTTATATTTTTATTTAATGTTGCTATTTTGTAATATTCAAACAATTTGTAATATTCAAACAATAGTAGAATATTTTTATATCATGGTTCGTTAAGTCATTTTCAGTCCTTTGTAAATGGCAAGTGCAAGTAGTGATGAAATGGGTAAAAATGTAACTTGAAGGGTTCACAAGTTGATATGTTGAATTTAAGACAGATTTGTGCAAATCAACATTTATGTTATACACAAAATGCACTTCATAACTTTCACTTTGAAATCGCTCAAACTCATGTTGGTTCAGTTATGTTTATACATGAGGGAAAACAGTAAAACATACCTGTCACAGCAGATAGTGCAGTGGAGAATCCAGTAATGGAGTTCGACATGCTTGTCATCGTGATCTGGTTCCTCCTTAGGGTGCTGACTGATGATGGTGACTAAGAAAACCGACAAGGGAATCGGTTGTAGGAGAGGGAGGTCGATTATGATGATGATGTTATGATTAGGTTTGTGTCTAATTGTGTAACTGAGTAACCCTTTAACCTCCACATAATTCTCCTTATATAAGCACCCAGAAGGAAACCTAATTAGTTAATAAGGGTAATATGGTCCATCAACAATTACCAACTAACTATTTAATAGGTTATTATATATTTTGATCTATATTATGTAAATGATTATAATGGCTATAGATTAAGTATTAATACATAATATATTTAATCTTACATTCTCCCACTTAGCCGAGTAATCATTTACTATGAGTATTAGATAAGTCTGATCAGGAGTTAACACTCATTTTAGCCTTAAACAAGTACTATAGCAGAGAAATACAGCCGTTGAATCATTATGCGACTCAGGACCCCCATTAATCATACTATAGCCTTAATTTAAAACCTAATCGTTATGATCAAAATACGCATAAGCCCTTTGTTTGATTTGTAACTTTATTTGTCTATATGCCATTATACCGGTTGAACATATTCTAAGAGACATACAAAATCAAACTGAGGAAATTTCATTAACATAAAACATAAGCTAGTACAATATGCTCAAATAAGGTCTTTACTAAATCCCATATTCCGAACATGTTCTTCATAAACCTTAGGAGGGAGACCTTTAGTCATCGGATCCGCAAGCATATCCTTAGTACTAATATACTCGATACAAAGATTATTTTCCTCAACTCGTTCACGTACAAACAGATATTTTGTATCGAGATATAAACCAGCTCCAGTCGAACTGTTACTGTTCGAGAAACTAACGGCAGCTGAATTATCACAGTAAAGCTTCAATGGTCTAGAAATGGAATTAACGATTTTGAGTCAAGTGATCAGATTTCTAAGCAACATTCCATGACAGGTTGCGTTATAAACAGCAATGTACTCTGCCATCATTGTGGAAGTTGTGGTCAACTGTTGTTTATGACTCTTCCATGAGATAGGGCCGCCTGCTAACATAAAGATATAGCCCGAAGTGGATTTCTTGTCATCTTTGCACTTTGCAAAGTCAGAATCAGAGTAGCCCACCACTTCTAAATGATCACTTCTTCTATAAGTCAGTTTATAGTCTTTCATCCCTTGCAGATATCGAAGTACCTTCTTAGCTGCTTTCCAGTGATCTAGGCCAGGATTAGTCTGATAACGGCCTAGCATTCCAGCAATATAAGCGATATCTGGACGAGTACAGACTTGAGCATACATCAAGCTCCCGACTACTGACGCGTAAAGTATCTGGCTCATTTGATCCTTCTCAACCTCTGTTGTCGGACACTGGAATGAACCGAAAACATCTCCTTTAACTACTGGAGCGATGGAGGGTTTGCACTGTTGCATGTTATAACGTGTAAGGACACGATCTATGTAAGCCTTCTGGGACAATCCTAAGATCCCTCTGTGTCTATCTCGGTTAATTTCGATGCCAATGACGTAAGAAGCATCTCCAAGATCCTTCATGTCGAAGTTATGCGAAAGTAACCGCTTCGACTCATGCAACATGTCTAAACTATTACTTGCCAATAGAATATCATCTACGTAAAGGACAAGTATAGTAAAGTTGCTCCCATTCATCTTGAGGTAGGTGCATTGATCCACTTGATTCTTCATAAAACCTTGCTTCTTCATGACTTCATCAAACTTGAGGTACCATTGACGTGATGCTTGTTTTAACCCGTAAATGGATTTCTTCAGCTTACAGACTAGATGCTCCTGACCTTCAGGTTTAAAGCCTTCAGGTTGTTTCATGTAAACATCTTCGTCCAAATCTCCGTTAAGGAAAGCGGTTTTAACGTCCATCTGATGCAACTCTAAATCAAAATGAGCTACTAGGGCCATGACGATCCTTAATGAATCTTTACGAGAGACTGGTGAAAACGTCTCTTGATAATCAATTCCCTCTTTCTGAGTGTAGCCCTTTGCAACCAATCTCGCTTTGTAGCGTTCAACGTTACCATTCGGATCCAGTTTTGTTTTGAATACCCATTTACATCCTACGGGTTTGGCTCCGTTGGGTAATTCTACCAAATCCCAAACGTCATTTTTCTTCATGGATTCAAGCTCTTCAATCATTGCTTTATTCCATTCAGAAGACTGATCACTGCTAATGGCTTCATTGTAAGAGATAGGATCATTGAGCTTTTCGGGATCCATTTTAGTCAGGTAGGTAACATAATCATCCCAATTAGTAGGCCTTCTTTGCCTAGATGACCTCCTGAGTGGATTATCGGGTTCAACGTTGTCTTGGTGTTGAGCGTTTGATGTGCCTTCATCATGAGGTATAATGGGTTCTGATTGTAGAGGTGAATTTGGAGTTGGTGCAGTAGCTTCAGGTACAGTAGTTGCATTGAGTACAAGAGGAGTAATCGGAGTAATGGTAAGCGACGAGTCTCTCCCCCCCCCCCCGCGTCTTGTACTTCTTGCAATTCTTCGTAAGGGTTAGTACTGCTCCCACTGACCTTGAAATCCTCCAGGAACGCGACACGCTTGGTTTCAACAATACGGGTGACATGGGAAGGACAATAGAAACGATAACCCTTAGAGTTCTCAGGATACCCGATAAAGAAACAGGTAACTGTTTTAGGGTCAAGTTTCCTTAGGAAAGGATTGTAAAGTTTTGCTTCAGCAATGCAGCCCCATACTTTCATATATTTAAGACTCGGTTTCCTTCCTGTCCAAAGTTCATAAGGAGTTTTAGGGACAGACTTAGAAGGAACTCTATTGAGTATATGAACAGCTGCTTTTAACGCTTCAGTCCAGAGGAATAATGGTAAATTAGTGTTGGCTAACATACTGCGCACCATGTTCATAAGGGTACGGTTTCTTCTTTCAGCGACACCGTTCTGCTGAGGTGTACCAGGCATGGTGTATTGGTTCACAATCCCCTGGCCCTTACAAAACACATAAAATGGACCAGGAGCTTGACCCACATCAGTATGTCTTCCATAATATTCACCGCCTCTATCTGATCTCACAACTTTAATCTGACGATCTAATTGCTTTCCAACTTCAGCCTTATAATCTTTAAAAGTTGTAAGAGATTCAAATTTCTCCTTAATAAGATACAAGTACATGTAACGAGAATAATCATCAATGAAAGTGATAAATGAAGTATGTCCTGTTATGCCAGCGATTTGGTAGGGACCACTAATGTCAGTGTGAATGAGTTCTAATAAATTAGAGCTCCTAGTGGCACCTTTCTTATTCGCTAATGTCATTTTACCTTTAAGAAATTTGACACATGTTCCAAAATCAGAGAAATCGAGAGGAGGTAAGACTTCATCCTTTACGAGACGATTTAATCGTTCTCTTGAGATGTGGCCTAAACGTTGATGCCACAACATGGATGAAGTTTCTAAGTCTCGTTTCTCTTCCATCTTTGTGAGTGATTCATTAATGTTATATGACAACAAAGATTTGGAAAAGTTATCTTCTAGTTCTAATCTATAGAGACCACCATCCAGAATACCAGTACCATAAAGAACAGAATCATAGAGGATAGAGAGTTTGCGATGACCATGGGAAACAATAAAACCGTCCATGTCTAACTTTGGTCCTGATACAAGGTTCCGAGTTACCTCAGGAACATATAAGGTATCATAAAGTTTAATACATAAACCAGTTTTCATAACTAATTGTAATGTTCCAATGGCCTTCACTTCTAATTCTTGATCATCCCCAACCTTAAGCGTTCTTTGGTTTCTTTCCAGCTTCCGGATTGAAAGGAATCCCTGAGTTGAATTGGTAACATGAACCATAGAACCAGAATCAAACCACCAAGAATTAGCAGGAACACTTAAATTATAGGACTCAAGTTTCATAAAATAATCGTTACCTTTCTTAGCCAGCCACTCCTTAAAGTCAGAGCATTCCTTCTGCATGTGTCCTGTCTTCTTACATAACTTGCAGCGGATACTGCCTAAGGAGTTCTTAGAGCTGGAGGGTGCCCTTGTATTAGGATTAGGATTAGGCCTTTGGACTTTTGAAGCATCCTTCCTTTGATAATTGTTCTTCCTTTTCTTAGAGTTGGAGGTAGTGAAGTTGGCAACATCAGTATGGCGATCCATCCTCATACGCTCTTCCTCCTGTACGCACATGGCGACCAGCTCACTCATCGTCCATTTGTCCTTCTGAGTGTTGTAATTGATCTTGAATGCTTCAAAGGACGAAGGAAGCGAAGTGATGATAAAATGAACAAGGAAACCATCACTGATTTCCATTTCCAGCCCCTTCAGCTTATTGGCCATGTCATTCATCATCATGATGTGTTCGCGAATGCCGCTCCTCCCATCATACTTAGTTGTCACCAGCTTGAGAATAAGAGTACTAGCGTGTGCTTTAGACGTCCCCTTGAACTGAGCCTCCACATGTTCCAAGTAGGTTTTAGCATCTTCAGAATCAGGAATGGCTCCCCTGATTGCATTGCTTATGGACTGCTTCATAAACATGAGAGACATGCGGTTAGACCTAGTCCACTTGTCATGAGTTAACTGCTCAGCAGCAGTACTAGTAGTGGTAAGGTCCGCTGGCTTATTCTCTCTTAGAGCATAATCAAAATCCAGCAATCCAAGTGTAAGCATGAGAGCATCCTTCCATGCAGCAAAGTTATCACCAGTCAAAGGTGGAATCCCGCAGTTGGGTGCTGATAGTGGAAATAAGATGAACAAGTTATGATACTAAGGAAGAAATCCTAATGTGATCTAAGGGCACGTTAAACTAAGGCAGGCATAAATAATGACCATTTTACATTATGAAGCTGTGATATTGTCTATTACTAACATCAAAATAATAGACTTAGCTAAAAAAATCTACTTAAACGAAGACAAAACAGCTTTGGCCAGAAATTGAAACAATCACTTTAGTTATGCACTTGTTGAGTATGCCATCTATGAATGAATTAAATCAGCTTTGGCCAGAAATTAAGACATTCATGCTTATGATGCACACACAACATAGCTTTCGTAATACTTGAACGATAAGTAGATGTATCAAGTCAGCTTTGGGCAGAAATGATATATCAAAAAACTCATTCAAGTTAAGCTATTCTGGTTTTGCAAAACATTATCTGATTCTGATTAATTAACTAAGTAAATTACAAAACCATTTATTTAATAGCAAACCACCCGTTAGCGCGGATCGAACTCCGCGGTGAGTTCGCTGGGGTTGCGGGGATAGCGTGCCCCCACCCGGGGTTCGGGGCGGAGCCCCGAAATTTTTTTTAGTTCACATTAACTGCCAAATTTTATGAACACTCGTGATTCCGGATAAATCATGTCTTAGATCCATCCGAAATGACTAATTTCGAATCATTTCGGATTATCCGAAATGGATGATTTCGAATGATTTCGGATTTGTCCAAGACGCGTAAGTCGAGTCATTTCGGATGATTCCGGATGATTTCGGATGATGATACTTAGTCCGAGATGCATCCGAAATGGTCAGTTCTTGATGATCCGTGATGCATTTCGGATGATTTCGGATGATGATACTTAGTCCGAGATGCATCCGAAATGGTCAGTTGTTGATCCGTAATGGGTGAACAATGTTCATCCGGAATGATCATCCGTAATGATAATTCGAAATGTGTTCTGCAAGCTGTTAAATGCGAAATCATAACTGAAAATTCGAAAAATTTGAGATTGTGATAGAGTTTCCTATTATAACATTGATCTATTTTTATCATAAAATTTCGAAATCATAATCTGTTTATCCTTTTAATAGATTTCGAAAAATCCTTATTAGAAAAATAGATCAAAATTAGGAAAACATACAACAATTCAAATCATATTCCAAAACATAAGGGATATTTCGAATTTTAACTAAGAACATGATGAATCCTAAATAAAAATACTCAATCATTCATCCAAAATCTGGAATTTTATTACACGTTTAAACATATTTCTGAAACTTCAGATTTCGGAACAGTAATAACGAATGAACATGTCATCCGAGATGGTATTTCGGATGACAGAAAACGATTTTATTATGGTTTTCAATTCTGTTTTCCAATTTTAATCCAGATTTACGGATACAAAACAGAACCGACTAATCAACATATGCTCTGATACCACATGTTGGTTCAATTCTGTTTATACATGAGGGAAAACAGCAAAACATACCTGTCACAGCAGATAGTGCAGTGGAGAATCCAGTAATGGAGTTCGACATGCTTGTCATCGTGATCTGGTTCCTCCTTAGGGTGCTGACTGATGATGGTGACTAAGAAAACCGACAAGGGAATCGGTTGCAGGAGAGGGAGGTCGATTATGATGATGATGTTATGATTAGGTTTGTGTCTAATTGTGTAACTGAGTAACCCTTTAACCTCCACATAATTCTCCTTATATAAGCACCCAGGAGGAAACCTAATTAGTTAATAAGGGTAATATGGTCCATCAACAATTACCAACTAATTATTTAATAGGTTATTATATATTTTGATCTATATTATGTAAATGATTATAATGGCTATAGATTAAATATTAATACATAATATATTTAGTCTTACAACTCAACGTTTATGTTCATGTTTTGAACATAGTATAGCCTTTAACACAAACGACGTTTGTTTTCAATTATTGCTGAAGCAGAAACCGAATGATGAATAAGGGTAAAAATCGGTAAAATGGAAAGGAATATTCCGGCGTATAGAACGAAGATTGGGAATATTCGTGTTCCGTCGTATCTTCCGTACTGGCAAGGGCAGCTTGCGGAGGTGATAAGGGTTCAATAGTGGTGGATAATGTAAGCTGGTGTTTCAATTGTAGACTTTGGTTGAGAATGAAGAGCTTGCAAGTGTGTAGAATTAACATCAATTTAATTATTAAATCTTCCTATTCTGGTATAGAAATTAAATATGAAAGTGTGTTTTCAAGCTTAAGATCTATGTGACAAAAGTCAAAAGAACAAATCTTGACCTTATTTGACATTTGAATGTTAACTTTTAAGGGGTGTTTGTGATTTCTTATTAAAACTGATTATCTGCCTATTGGTTTTTGAAATCAGTATTTGTATATAAGCAACTTAAATTAAATCAAAACGACTTGCTTCATTCACCGTTAAAAATTCATATATTGTTGTGAAATTTTGGTGCGGAGGTGATAACGGTTCAACGGTGGTTGATGATGTTCAACGGTGGTGATAATGATTGCTGAAAACGAAGGTGGTTGTTGTTAGAGGTACTAAAGAGAGAAAGAGATGAGGGAGAGAGAAAGGGTAAGTGATAAAATTTCTTTCTTTTAATATATATTAAAAAATTAATTGAAATAACCATAATACCCTCAAATGCAAAGCATGTGAGGTAACTTAACCAAGAAAACAAACGTCGTTTGTGTTAAAAGTTATACTATGTGGCAAAACATGAACATAAAGGTTGGGTTTGGCCAATTTCGTAGTGAAAAGTATGAAGTGTAGTTTGGATATAACATAAAGGTTGATTTGTGCAATTTTGTCTTAATTTTATTGTATAAAGTTTTAAGAGACATATGTTAAACATTAAGATTTATATTTTAAGAGCAACTATTTTGTGGGCATTGGTGTAAATTAATAACTTAAGATTTATAGTATATATAAAACATATAGGATTAAATTGGCCGTTTTTGGGTTCATGTCTATGATTCTTCTGGTTTTGTCAAGTAACATGAACTATCTAATCTCTCATGTTTCATAGATTCTCAAAAAATAATAACAGAAATTTGAAGTATTACATAAACAAAGTGTTGATGTTTATGTAGTACATGTAACAGATTAAAAAGATGGTGACAAATTGTAATGTCTTTTTTGGGACAATAATTGATTATGCATAGGTGTTTGTCCCTACTTTACTATAAGATTACAAAAGTACAATTCTATAATAATATCAAGTGTCCCCTTCCCCTATTGGGGCAGTTCAATTTTTAGTTCCCAATTTGGCCTTTTTATCTCACTAAAACATCTTTTTATTCATACATCAAACAAAAGTCATGTGTTTTTATTTACAATATTATTACTTTTTTCTCTTAACAAACCCAAATGGATAACTTTTTTCTAAAGAACAGGACAAAACAATGTATTATATGGGATGCAAGTTTAATTTAATATAAAAACTAGTTCAATTAGAGAACATTAAGATTTAAGAAATGCATAATGTGTTTGTGTTTAGTGTTTGATCAAATAATGTGAGTGAGAAGGATAGTGTAGGTAATTTCCGCACTTCTTGCAATAGGTATACATGACGTTTAATACTAAAGTAATTTAAAGTAAAGAATCGTAAAATACATTTGTATGTTTTGGTTTTTTTTTTTAACGGCAAATTAGAATCACTGACGGACCACTGGAGTATCATCGTGCAACCAGCAGAATCAGCCGATCATATATTGTGATATTAGCCAATTACCTCATTCTCTTTCTAACTATAGTCATACATAATAACCATTACATACAAGTGTATTATTCGTTATTATGATTCTAAATTTAAGATTGGATTTAAATTAAACAAACCCTTATATATATTTTAAAAACTTATTATGAATTATTTGAAGGGCTCGAGTTGGCAAATATAAAACAAATAATGGGGTATTTTATATTGGTTGATATTGTTAAATCCAGATAATATTTTGGATTAAGAAATGATAAATCACACAAACAAATGTGAGAATCTTTGATTTTGTTTTGTTAACTTCAAATTTTAAATTTCCATGACTTGTCTTTTACAACAATAAATTTGTTTTTTATGGTTGCAACTTGGGCAACAGTTTTAGAATCCATGGTTTTGGATCTTATAATCGATGTCATGTTGCTTTTATTTTTTGCTTATATAATATAAGTTCCTGTTCAAGAACGTGAACAAAGAAACTACCCACAATAATTATAACTTGGATTTTAACTTTAGCAAAGAGACTCTGATTGAATACATTCAAGCGGAATTGGAATCGTCTCATCGAATTTGACCATGTGAGATTATAGGTTTTTACTTTTGGATTTTTAGCTTGTAGATTTTTAAATTTTTGTTTAGATAATTGTGTCTATTTATTTAGTGTTGCGTTTTTTTTTCTATATTTGCGTTATTGTGTTTTTTCTGCGACTTGTTGTGTCTTTTTTCCTCGATATTGTGTTATATTTCTTGCATTCTCGCATTGTGTTATATTTTGTTCAACACTGTGTTATATTTTTCGATCTTTTGTGTCTTTGTACATTTCTCATTTTTAGAAGACTTTGTATGATAACTTCACCCTTATTTTGAATATGCTTGTAAAATACCAAAAATAGTTAACTCATACACACTCAACGTACTTTGATATCTACATTAATGTCTACCCAGAGACTAGAACCATCAACTACTTAGATAGAAATATAAATCTTACTACACATTTTGATATCGTTAGACTACAGAACTAATAGATAAATACTAACAAACCCTTAATCGATATGTACCGGCCCAATGCTCCATCACAAACTAACTATAGAGAACTGTCCAATTCGAAGATTAACTTAGATTATAAGTTTAACGTCATTGATGTCGAAATTAATAATGTTATTAATTTGTGACCATGTCTTGTTTTGGCTTCCACCTCGTTTTTTTTTTTTTTTTGTTCTTTCTCTTTCCTCTTCACTTTCTAAGAAAAAGATGTATTCCAAACTATTCAATTATAGTGGCATTTGCTATTGATAATCCGTTTTCTTGTTGAATGTCAAGGTGGTAGGGTTGTAATTGAATAGAAGTATAGAGCAACTTGAATAGGACTTGGTGTTTTGCATGTTTATGTTTAACCGCAAGAACATTTTTTTTTGTTCGTGTTCAATTATTAACAATATATATTCTTGTTTGCGTTCGTTTGTTTATTTAACAAACATACATAACCTATCAAAAGAATATTGTGCTAAAATATATACATTTTCTTTCTTATACATTTATTCATGTCAAGATATAATTATATCATTACATATACCAAGTGTTCTACTAAAGTCATTCAAAGCTTTTTATTCCTTTAAAATCACCCAAGTTTAGTTAAGTGCTCCAGTTGGCAGATGAAATATATATGAATTTTGATTACTATTTAGTGATTATTGCATTCATTAAATCAAAACTTGGTTATTATTTAGTGAGCTTTTTTCTTTACTATCACATCCTATTTTATACTATAAACTACCAACTATTTTGTGTATAAAGTCTTGTATCTAATGCTTGCGGTTTTTTCAAAAATAATTTTTTTTTTACTTTTAACCAAAAGCTTTTTATCTTTACAATTTAATCTCGTAACATTTTTTTACTTTCAATTTTGATCCCCTATACTTTTCAACTTTTGCAAACCTTTTGTTTTATGTTTCGTTCTAAATTTTGCGAGTTAACACGACGCAACATGTGTGTATGGTTCAACGTTTTTATGATTCGTTCTAAAATTTTGAGAGTTAATACGACGCGAAGTGCGTGTGTGGTTCACCGTTTTCCGTCATCTGTTTTCTCCCGTTTGATAGGTTTGTCGCAATGTGTGGGTCCTAGTCGACTCAGTTATTATTTTTTATGTTTTTATGTTTCGGCCTAATTTCTTCGCATTAACACACCGCAACTTCAGTATTGGTGGTCATTAGCAATGATATGGCATTGGTGCTATATGTCACGATTTTACTGAAAAAAATGTTCACTTATTAGAAACCAAGATTTATATTTCTTTTGCCTTTCTAAATTAAAAAAAAATAATGAACATTTATAGAAAAAAATACATAGGATTAGAATACATGAAAGTAGTTGAGTTAGAGAAACAAAAAAAAATACTTTAGTCGAACACTTGGAAATCTTGGTTGCCATCATGTGAACGAAATGTATCAAACGTATCAAACGTTCACAAACAATATGTATGAACGAAATGTGTGTCTGTGTCCATTCATTTAACTAAATGAACATTAAATCTTGTTCATATTCATTCATTTAATATATTTGCAAATATCATGTGATAAAGTTTGCAAACTATTTGTTGAATGTTCGGTTTATTTATAACTTACAATGGTTTTCGACCATCTGTAGATTAAATTGTGAAAGAAACAGAAAATAACGACATAGATTGAAAAATTTCAAGTGAAAATAAATGTTGAATGGTAAATTGTTAAACAAAAGTAGTAACGAAAAGAAAGTCTCCAAAATATATTATTTATATGTTTCAGATGTAAAAATTTTGATTCACACTTCCTGAATAAAAAAATAAAAATTTATCATTCTAATAACAAAAAGTTGTATGAGTCATCGTTTCATTGAATAATGTTAAATAATTGTTTTCTAAGGGGCTGTTTGACAACTTCTGAATAGGTAAGTGCTGAATCAATAAGATGTCTGAACCATTAAGAGTCAGTATAATGTTTAACCATTCAGAGACAAATGTCTGACCAATTAACATAATAGGTCTTAACCATTCGACTCAGTATAATGCTTAACCATTCAGAGAAAAATGTCTGAATCATTCAGACATCTGCTCACGAAACAAACAGTCTGAACTATTAAAAGCCTCAAGAGCTAAACAAAGAGCCCATAACTCTCATTCCTTCCTCCCCTTGGATACAAATAGAGAGGGAGGCCCTATCTTTTGGTTTTTCAAATAGTTTTGTTGTTGTGTTGTTAAAAAGTTGAACACTGGAAATAAAAAGTATTTGATTGAATTGATCTAAGCATGTAAAATTTAGTAATAATAAACCTTCCTCCTATAGAGGCAAAGAGCTCATCTCTATCTTGGCTGGACTTCTTGAGGCTATAGAATAACAAACGAACCCGAACCCAACGGGTAAACTTGAAATATTCGAGACGACTAATGGGATAGATTTTTAGGCTTGAGACTAGACTTTAGGTATGTCGTTTTTACCCAAACCTGAACAACCTGAACCCAGTTAAGATGGAACCCTAAACCCGAATGTAGTATTCCGTTTGGTAATTGGGTTAAAAAAGGTTAATCGAGTTAACCCGATTTACATAAAAAAATGGCACTTATACACATATACATATATAATCAATAGAAAACTCTATTGTTCCTCTCATATGCTTTATGTTTTAGTTGTGAATATGATGTTTTGTTTCATTGTTTGTATGCATGTATGCTAATTTTGTCTTCCTTCCATATATCCACAGAACATAGTTGGTTTTGTGATATGATTTGACGTTTTCTTAGTTTATACGATTGATTGATACAGTAGGTTTAGTAGGTTTTGTGTTTATTGTATTTGGCGTTTTTTAGTTAATATATGCGTTTACTACATTTTTTTTTTTTTTTGAATAGCCAACGGAATGCGTTTACTACATGGGTTTGAACAAAAGATCATATTAAGAGTGTTTTATTTGACATTTTGTGCTTCTTATCTAAAGGAATATCATGTTAAGTTAATTTGTAAAGTATGAATTGCAACTTGTACCTAGAAACCCGAATGCCAAGTAAACCGACCCGAATAAACCCAAAACCGAATAACACGAATCTTATTTGGGTTAGTAGACTGGTAGGATCCTTATAACAAAGAAGCCTAACAACATGACCTGTATAACCCGATAAAAAATTGATGGGAGGGTATTTAACCATGTTTTAATATTTTTAATTATGTGTTTCTAAGCGTTTGTTGGTATAAAAATGGTTACTTGAGAGTTGTTCCCATTTGAAATGGATGATGTTTGTCAAATGCTCGACAAGCCGCTACATTAACCATGTTTTAATATGTTTAATTATGTGTTTTTAAGCGTTTGTTGGTATAAAAATGGTTACTTAAGAGTTGTTTGATTTACAGGTACCCGAAACTTAAGGGATGCTTTTTCGGAAGCTAATTGACAGTTTGGAAGCAACCCAGATTGAAAACACCAAGAAATGGTAGAAAACGGAACAAGTGTAAGCACGTTCTAACAAAATACGAACTTCACAAAACTTATAACATAATCCATAAATATAAGCACGTTCTAACAACATGCTCTTGTAAAGGAATCCTAGAATCTAGAGACATCCAAAAAAGCATAACAAAACATTCTAGACATGATGGAAAACAAAGATTTTCCAAAACCACAACAAACTCATCGCTTCTTTGACACACCGACGGTCTTACCCCGACGACCAGTAGTCTTGGTGTGCTGTCCACGTACTCGCAGACCCCAGTAATGACGAAGACCACGGTGGTTCCTGTCATATATTTAAATTAGAAATCTTTAAGTAGGTTTATGGCAGAAGATCTCATTGAATGAACCAGAATTTAAGAACTAGATAAAATAATACTAAACAAAAAAATTAATACAACTTATGTTGGTATGTGAGATTTGAACTCTTGACCATTTGGATAAAGGTTTAAAACTTTAACGAACGCGTTAACATTTATCAACCAATTCAAAAGCAAATAGGTTAAAATTAAAATTTTGCAACTGACACAACTCAAAAACACAGACCTAACACAATCTTGGGTTAAAATATTCTAAACGAGTTCTGGTCAGTTTCGTGCCAGACCCACAAACACGTAAAGCTAAACAGGTCGTGTTTAATTTGTTTGACATGGTAGGTTGGCTTTCTGACAAGGTTTATTTAATAATTTTCTTTAAAATAGCTTAACTTGAATGAACGTTTAATGCTAAAATTTTAAAGAAAAAAATAAATGTAAGATTTCATAGTATAAACATAATTACTTTGTATACAGCTCATTTTTTGTATTCGGTTTTTAAAGAAAAAAATTAATGTTAGATTTCATAGTATAAACATAATTACTTTGTATACAACTCATTTTTTGTATTCGGCGGTAAATTTCCAATTTTAAAGTACTTTTTTTTTAACGGCCAACAGAATCAATCCAAAGCACTCTCGGGGCACCCACTGGACCAAACAGAGTACTCCGAGAGTACCCAAGTCCACCACCCATTCTGGGGAAAACCCGTGATCCACCCGCCCGTAGGCACGACTATGAAGTTACCGGTAAAACCCATTTGGCTCAAGGATCCAACCCAGGTTTCCCTGGGTCTCCTAGCATTGCCCACCAATGCCTCACTCTGCACCTAGTGGGAGTTGAAATTGCATCTCCCAAGAGAAATGCAAGTCTTCCACCACTTGATCTAGAGATCATTGGCCCAATTCTAAAGTACTACTGTGCAAAAATTATCAAGAATAAATTTCATGTTCAACTAGTTGGGTTAGTAGTGTCAACCCAATAAACTCATCACGACTTCCAGATTCGACCCACCGATCCATAAAAAAAGGTATTTTAAACCCCTAGCCTAAACTAACCCATCTAGAAAATTTAGTCTCTAGTTATTGGAAGATAAAAAAAATTAATAACAATAATAATAATATGTACCTGATTTTCTTCAATCTCTCGAGATCATCCCTAAGCTTCATGTCAAGGGCGTTAGAAGTGACTTGTGAGTACTTGCCATCCTTGTAATCCTTCTTTCTGTTAAGAAACCAATCTGGGATTTTAAACTGTCGAGGATTGGCAACGATTGTCATCAGATTATCAATCTCAGCGCTTGAAAGTTCTCCCGCCCTGTAAATTTACGTTTCCAAAATAAATTTAAACCAAAGTAAGAAAGAGTAATTGCCAACACAAACAAACTACAAAGGTGCAGACCGCAGACACACAATCAACACTAACAAAAAGAGACCAAGATAGAAATTACATTCAAGTATTTCTTTTTGTCTTTTATAGTAATAAAAGATCTTTAACAAGACACGCATACTCATAAAAAATCTACACACCGATGCCACTTGTTTGATTGAAGATCTAAATATATTGCTTAAAACAAGGTTTAAAAGAACGAAAACGAGTTTCGAGGCGTTTTACCTTCGCCTCACGAGGCGTAAGACTCGAGGCGAAACGAGGCGTAAGGCCGAGACGGTATTAATAAATAAATATAAAAATTATATATATTATAAAAATAATAATACTAACTAATTTCATCAAAAAAATAAAAAACACACTTTAAAAAGACATGAAATGCTTGAAATTGACACAAAAAGTAAAAAACATCAAAAACAGCTATCAAAATCCCCTGAGGCGCACCTGAGGCGCAACTTTCTTAGCGCCTCAGCCCCTCTGAGGGGCATATACATTAAAAACACCATGAGGCGCGCCTCAGACTCGTTTTTTGGCCGTTTCGCCTTGAGGCGCCCCTTGAGACGCATGCCTCAAACGTTTTTTAAAACCATGGCTTAAAATAAAGTTTAAAACTGTAGAATACTGACTAAATCAATTTTTAACCTTGGTTTTAAAAAGTGTGAAGAGCCTCGAGGCGATAGGGTGTAAAAACCAAAGAACAAGACGCCAAAACACACCGCTTATTGTACTTGTAGTGCAATTCATCAGATAAATTTTAAATTCCTTTAGGTTTCTAGCATCGATTACCCAAAATGTAGACATAAAATAAGCACGATATATGGTTTAGCATATAAATAACCCTATATGTACAATCTAAAGCTATGCGTACAACATCCTGACGCACAAAACCTTCCCACATACAATTTTCAGTGCACTTTTTGCGCCTCAAGTGCGCACACCATACTCCCTTTAGTTTTGTAGTACAAAGCTTGATTGAATGAGACTTTTTGAGTTCATAAAACTTATATTAAATAAATGCTTTAACCTCAACCTTCATCATGAATCTATATGTAAATAATATACTTTGTAATGAATAAAGTCCTGCCATTATATACTTACATTAGTTACATATATAACACTAGGAAGTCGAACTATCTCAATTAAATCATTTTTACTTCACCACTAGATTTTCTAATTACACAACTGCCAAAATCTTAACCGAGACGCACAACTAGCTGCTCACTAGGGCTACAAACAAACTGAACTTTCAGCGAACAGTTCATGACCCGTTCGGCGAGAAGTTCATTTGTGTTAGTTCATTTAATAAATAAACGAACACGAACAATAAAATTTCGTTCGTTTAGTTAAACAAACGAACATGAACAGAGATCACGTCCGTTCATTAATGTTCGTGAACGTTCGGTAACGTGTTTGTTTGTGTTCATGAACGTTTGGTACTTAAGTTAGTCTGTGTTCATTTGGATAATTAAGTTTAGGGGTGAGCAAGTTTAGGTCCGGACCGAAAATAACCGAGAACCGAACCGAAAATACACCCAACCCGACCCGAACCCAAGTACCTAGGTATTTAGATCGGTTCCAATTTTTCATATAAAATAGGGTCGGGTCGGGTCGGTTCTCGGTTCTTTTCATGGTGAAACCCGACTTGTACCTATGGACCGGAACCGACCCTATATTTAGGGTAGTGAATCGGTTCTTTATTTTATGTTTGATCGGTTCTTGGGTCGGGTCGGGTAATGGTCGGGTAGGGTCGGGTTTTTCCTTTTGCTCACCCCTAATTAAGTTGGTGTATTTTGAATGGATCTACTTACGTCTGTGATGAAAGATTAATCTATTTTCGTTTCTATTTATGAATGCTTGTTTGTGTTTGCCCGTGATCATTTGCGTACATGAAGGTTTGTTTGTGTTCGTTTATGTTCATGAACGCTTGTTTGCGTTCGTTTGTGTTGATGAACGTTCGTTTGTGTTTGTTTCTATTCATGATCGCCCGTTTGTATTCGGTACCTAAAATTAACAAACGAACACGTTCATTTCCTTAACAAACCAACACGAATATAAAATCTCGAGTTAAATGCCATTTTAGTCCCTGTGGTTTGGGCCATTTTGCTAGTTTAGTCCAAAAGTTCCATTTTTCGCATGTGGGTCCAAAAAGGTTTCACCGTTGTCATTTTAGTCCATTGGATTAACTTCATCCATTTTTTCTGTTAACGAGAAGGGCAATTCGGTCATTTTATACGTAATTCTGTGAACTAGAAGGGCAATTCAGCCATACAAAAAATGACCGAATTGCCTTTCTCGTTAACGGAAATAATGGATGAAGTGAACCCAGTGGACTAAAATGGCAATGCTGAAACCTTTTTGGACCCACATGAGAAAAATGAAACCTTTGGACTAAACTGGCAAAATGGCCAAAACCACAGCGACTAAAATGGCATTTAACTCTAAAATCTCGTTCAGTAAGTGTTCATGAACACATTGTTTCCTTAACAAACGAACACGAACAAACCCACAAAACCTAACGTAACAAAGTAATCATAACATCAAAAACTAACTAAAAAAGCATATCAATAACAAAAAAAAAAAAACAAAAAAAAAAACTACCTCTTGTTCATATCAACATCAGCCTTCTTGCAGACAATATTCGCAAACCGACGACCAATACCTTTAATCGAAGTCATAGCAAACATGATCTTCTGCTTGCCATCAACATTCGTGTTCTGCACACGAAGAATATGCTGAAAATCTTCATTTGCTACCAGACTCTGCATCAAAACACCTCAATTTAGAACACCAACACTTCCGAAAACAGATTCTGAGATTGCAAATTGTATGAAGGTTTACGAATATGAGATAATTTGAGGATTATTACCATAGTGAAGAAGATCTTGTTCTTCAAGCGGCTGATGCTGTAAACCCTAGAATTGAAGGGTTGTGATGGGTTATATAGTATTTTGATTGGATAATGGGCTGGTTTGGTTTTTTCTAGGCATGGATGGGCCTTTTGATCTAGACATGATCCGTTAATCCGACTCAAACCTAATACGAAAAAATAGGTTTGGGTCGATTAACACAACCTGTTTAAAAAAAAAAACGGGTTGGGTTTGGGTTGACCTGTATAAAAACGGGTTGACCCATTAACCCGAATAATAATATGGGTCGGGTTCGGGTTGAACAATTCAACCCATCAACCCGACACGATCAACACTCCTAGAAGCATCTACTAGAGTAATTATACATTTTTTTTAGTTTTAGCTTTTAGATTTTAAAATACATGCTTGACAAAATCGTAAAAAAAATTCTTACACGAAAATTATTTGATATACAATGATGATTTCTTATAGGAAAATTGGTATTTAATAAACCAACCTTTAACCAGTTGGTAAATAATAATCCTACCTACATAATTGGTATTTAATAATCCTACGTTTTAACTTGTTGGCTCTGAACGAACTTATCTGGTTAAAAGTTAACAGGGTTATTGTTTTTGATGATGTGGCTCTTTTTTTTTATTATGTGGCTAATGGCTGATGACTAAGCATAGCTGATGTGTTAAAAAGACTACCTAGTCTTGAAATTACCATTTTAACCCCAACCCTTATAAATCACCTTCTTCTTCGATCGCATAAACCCTAGAACACCAGATTGAAAGAAGATGTCTTCTTCATTTTCTTCAAACACATCTCAATCGCATAAACCTAGGATTTTTAGTGTTGATTTGGAAGGCAATGTGTACTGCCATCATTACCGGCTCGCTGTCAGGAGGGTTGCAGGGCATCGTAGTTCAAGACCAGGACATGAGTTTTATGGATGTCCACTTTGGCCTGTAAGTTTAGTAATTCTTCTTCAATTTTTCAATTCTAGCAACTGACAACATTATTAATCCTCGTATAGAGAGGATTGTAAATTTTTCATCTGGAAAGAACAGGTGGACGAAACACTATCATGTGGGGTGAACATCGGCCAAACAAACAGGCACATAATCCAAAAGAATGAAGCATTGGAGATGAAGCTTTCGAATTTGGAAATGGAGAAGTTGATGTTGGAAGAAGAAAACAAAAAACTGAAGCACAAGTTGAAAGTGTCAAAATGCCCTGCTAGCCCTTATGTGATAGTATTAGTTCTGTTGTTTGTTTGTTTGTTTTAAATGCATCTTTGGTCATTGAAGTGTATCACAATTAGGTTATGAATTGTCTTTTGAAATGTAATGGTTATGTAATATCTTTTGAATGGTAATGGTTATGACCAAATGTACAGGTTAATGAATTGTCTTTTGAAATGTATTGAATGGTGATGGTATATGACCAAATGTACAGGTTAATTTACAACTTGAATGCTATATGACCAAATGTACATGTTAATCGACCAAATGTATGATATATGACCATATTGACCAAATATACATTAAACATCCAAAACATTGAATACCATTCCATTAAACATCCAAAAGTCTGTTAACATTACAAACATCCATTGGTTTAAAACAGTACAAACTGAAATTAAAGGAGGCATTCAACCAACAAAAACATCCAAAACATTCATATCATGCAAGGTGAACAACTCCTTGACTAGGCTGCTGAGTGGACAGAGTAGATTGCTGAGTAGAATGCTCACTTGGTGTTACTTTCCTTGGCCTACCCCTTCCTCTTTTTGTTCCAGCAACATCAACAGGAGTACTGACCTGACCAGCCGCATCTTTCCTAGGCCTACCCCTTCCCCTTGCCCTTTTTGGTTCACTAACTACCTTACCCTTTTCTGGACATCTCCTTTTGTTATGTTCCTTGCTCCCACAACCACTGCAAGTCATTGTCATACCATGCCTGGTCAGCTTCCCTGGTTTCTTTGGATTTTCATGTGGATCCTTTTTCCTATTCTTCTTTGGTCTTCCTGGGCCTATTTTAACAGGTGGGGGGGTCCAATGGAAGGTGAACTACAGGCCAGTATTTCTCTGATGGTAAGGGAGGTATTGTGTAGTCATAAGCTTTGAGGTACATCTCCTTTTTATAGCTTTCATGAACAAATTCCTCAGCCTCCCTACCCAAGAAACTAGCAACAGCACACATATGGTAACATGGCAACCCAGTCATATCCCACTTCCTACATGAACAACTCTTGTTCTCTATATCCACAGACACATCATCAAATCCCTTCACCTGAAACAGTGTGGCACTGGATGGGAACACTTCACACCTCCAAGCCTTATTCTTCTCCTTATCAAGCTTTCGCTGAACCCTAGGACAAACAGTCACAGTCTTAGCCAACATCCACATTTTCTTCCTAGCCAACCTTGTCATTATTGCAAGTCTAATATCTTTTAACATGTTTATGATATGCTTTGATCTTGACTTAATGATAAACCCATTGAATGTTTCTGCCATGTTGCTTACCACCACATCTGACTTTATATCAGTGCTTAGATAGCATCTACAGAAGAACCTTGGGTTCTGCTTAATAAATGCTTCACTTGCTTCGGTTGACAACTCTTTCATTTCTTCTATAGCAGCCTTGAAATCTGGTTCACAATATGCTCTAACTGCCTTCCAAAATACCTCCTTTAATTCATCACCCTTGTGTTTCTTGTGCCAGTTTGCATATATATGCCTGGCACAATTTCGATGTTCAGCCTTTGTCCACTGTGATGCAACAGCATTCAGCAACCCCTGTTAAACATTAAGCTAATTAGAACATGTACATCATCAAATATAAGTTACATTAAGCTAATTCAGAGAAACATTAGTTTTATACCTTTTGTTGATCAGATACTAGAGTCCATCCATTACCATCATCAGTTACATCCAAGCACTTCTTTAATTCTTGCATAAACCATGTCCAACTCAGTGTATTCTCTCCTTCAACCACTGCCCATGCAACAGGGAACATTTGGTCATTAGCATCTCTACCTATTGCTGCTAATAACATGCCTCCAAGAAAGGTTTTTAGAAAACAGCCATCTAAACACAATAGTCTTCTACATCCAGCTAGAAAACCTTGCTTCACCCCATCAAAGCATACAAATAACCTGAAAAATACCTCAGTGTCTGATGTGTAATCATCATGAAATTGTGGTGGTACCGTTAGAAGTTCAAATGTTGATGCTGGGTTGGCAACCCTCAATGCTTCAAGATAAGAACCCATCTTACAGTAGTGGTCTTTCATTGACCCATGCAACTTCCTGTGTGCACTCCTCTTTGTTTTATAAGCAAACCAATTATTAACAATTACCTTGTACTTCTCCTTAACTGCATCTTGAATCTCCTTAGCTGACAGATGAGGTTTAGCTTTAAACACTTCCAAAAACTGGTCTGCTACAAATTCTGATGTTAGTTGTCTATTCTTGGCCATGTTTCTCTGACAACTATGAGTGCTGGTAACAGTTCTAACCAAATAACAACCCTTCCTATCATAAGATGTAGCATACACCTTAAATGGACAATTTTTGCTGCAACTCACACCTATCCTACCATGCCTTTTCTTATTACTGATAGTTATTTTCAGATCTCTACCATTTGCTACTGCATACAACTTAATTGCAGCCTTGAAAGCCTCTCTACTTGCAAATCTAGTCCCAGGCACCCACTCCCACTTAGTCCAGTCTGTACATTCGGTTGCAACTGGCACATTTACCTTGTGTTTCTTACCAAGGATATCATCATCTTCACTTTCACCTGGGGAGTTTACTTCACCTTCAGAATCCTCATAACTACTGTGGTCACTTGCTTGGTCAACAGTTCCTTGTTCTGTTAGATCTTGCAAGGCATCATCTTCAGGTGCATACAACAACTTGTTTAGTAATTCATTCTTCAATTCCTCATCTTCTTGTGTTACTTTTCGAATAGTTGTAACAGATTCTTTGTACTCATCATCATCTGTATCTGCTTCAGAACCAATATCATCTTCAACATCAACTTCTACACCAACATCATCTTCAAAAGCAGCATCATCTTCAAAACCATCATCCACTCCTACACCAACATCATCTTCTAAACCAGCATCATCTTCTAAACCAGCATCATCTTCTAAACCAGCATCATCTTCTTTGTACTCCTCATCATCTGTATCTGCTTCTGAACTAACATCATCTTCCAATACTGTTGGTGTTACAGGTGGTGTAGGTGTGACAACTGCAACCCTTCTAGCTAAGGATTTGGTTAACTTACCTATAGGTCTGGAAGTTGTAGTGGGCTCATCTGGGCTAGGGTTTGTTTGTGGGCTCATCTGGGCTATTTCTTTGGGCTTTTCATTTGCCTTAACAGAACCACCATCAGCATAAATGTAAAGCATACGGCCGAAGTCACCACCCAAACCATTTAACATTTCCATTACATCTTTGTCGTTCTTCAGCACAACTAACCCATTATCCAATTTCTTTCCAACAGGCAAGTATTGCAGTTGAAAATCATCTTTTTCATATGATTTGAAATCCATTACAAAACCGGTTAACTCAAAGTATGAAATTTTATCAATCTCAACTTCAAAATAGTCAATTAACCCTCCTACATAACTTAATTTTTCCCTTTTTTTTGAACATACCTCCATGCCATAGTTGTACCCACATACGGTCACGAGCTGCCATTAAACCCTAAAAAAGGATAGAACGAGATGATCAAAATTACCTTAGAAACCGAAAATGATGGAACTCGTTAATGGAGAGAGTATTACCTGAGAGAAGGTGAAGATCGCTCAGTTGCAATGAAGGTGAACCGTTCGATATTGAGAATTTTAGGGTTATAAAGTTAAAGTCAGATTTTATACAGGGGAGGTAGTCTTTTTAACACATCAGCTATACTTAGTCATCAGCCATTAGCCACATAATAAAAAAAAAGAGCCACATCATCAAAAACAATAACTCTGTTAACTTTTAACAAGATAAGTTCGTTCAGAGCCAACAAGTTAAAACGTAGGATTATTAAATACCAATTCTGTAGGTAGGATTATTATTTACCAACTGGTTAAAGGTTGGTTTATTAAATACCAATTTTCCTTTCTTATATGATTCAACAATACAAATTGTATAATTGTGTGATTTTATTTGGAATTGAAATTTCAAAATTTGTTTGTTATTAGATTTATTATTCATTTTCTGCCCTTACGATATGTAGCAAGGTTATATCTTTTGTTCTTAGTCGTCAGTACTTTAAACAAAACATCATTTATTGATAACCAAGAGTTTTGTCGTATGTTTCGTTCTTTTCACCAACTAATGTTAGATTTTCTGTCAACTTTATAAAAATTGATGATTGTCAAGAACACAGTATTAAGTGGAATCAAACACTTTATTAAGCCACCAATCGGCATAGATTAAATTAACCGTACACAAGAACAGTCGGCACAGATTACCGACCAAGAATCAAGAAACAATATTCAATAAGTACAACTCTCAACCTATGCAGATCATCAACATGATGATCTGCACTAAAGATGATTAGGAAGATCACCTACTCTCGAACTTACAAAACAGATGAAACCCTAGCTTTGATGAATTTTCTAAATAGAGAAAGAATCAAGAGAAGCAAATATGATCTCAATTGTGTCTCAACCACACATGTGGTTCTCTTATATAGACCAGGCCAATATCCTACTCCAAGCCCAACATCCAGAGCCCATGAAGCAAGCCATCCAGAAGCCCACGATCCTTTTATAAAACATCGGGCCTCGTATCAAAAATAAAAAAAGAACATATTTGATACATATTGAATTGACAAAAATAAAAGAGTATTAATAATTTTAACAACCCCCTCAATTCAATATACAAAACAATCAAATAAGCCAAGATTATTATGACAAACCTTTTCATGAGAACTAACAAACAGACCTTTTGTAAAGATATATGCAACTTGATCATTTGAAGCAGCTCAAAACAGTTCTAATAACATCTTTTGAAATTTTGTCTCTTAAGAAGAAGAGATCAATTTCAAAGTGTTTTGTTCGTTCGTGAAAAACTGGATTAGCAGCTATGGACATAGCTGTTGTCTTATCACAAGACAAGGTAACATGTCGTTCGTTTAATCCCAACCTGAAGTTCATCTAAAACATTAAGAAGCCAAATGACTTCACATGTACCAGCACACATAGATCGATATTCTGTTTCAACAGAAGATCTAGATATAGTGAACTGCTTTTTACTTTTTCATGAAACAAGAGAGTTTCCCAGAAAAACACAAAACCTAGTAACAAATTTTCTAGATTTTAAACATTTTTCCCAGTCAGTCAGAAAAAACTTTTTAACTCCAAAACTCACCTTTTTTAAACAAAATCCCTTTACCATGAGAACCTTTAAGATATCTTAAAAGACGTAAAACAATTTTGAAATGTGCATTAGTATGACTATGCATAAATTTACTAAGATAATGCACCGAATAGGGTATATTAGGCCTTGTGTGAGAAAGATAAATCAACTTTCCTACTAATTGTTGATACACCAAAATGTCAAGAATAGGCTGATTGTCAGTCTCACATAAGTGAGTTAAAACATGATTAGCCTCAATTGGACTATTCACTGGTTTATAACCGGTCATTCCAGATTCAGCCAGCAAATCAAGACAATATTTTCTTTGAGAAAGACAGAGACAATTTTCAGTTTTCAAAACTTCAATACCAAGAAAAAATTTAAGAATTCCCAAATCCTTAATAAAAAAACTTAGACTTAAGAAGTGCTTTAATTTTATCAATCTCAACAGAACAACTACTAGTAATGACCATGTCATCCACATAAACAAGTAAAACTATAAATACATAATTACTTGTTTTGACAAACATGCAATAGTCACACTTACTCTATTCAAAACCCAATTCAACATGCACATTAACAAGCTTCTCATTCTACATTTTAGGGGATTGTTTAAGCCCATAGAGAGATTTTTTTTAAATCTACACACTTTGTTTTTTTGCCTAGAGCAATAACCATCAGGTAAAGATATATAAACTTCCTCATGCAAATTACCATACAAAAAAGCATTATTAACATCAAGTTGATATAAATTCCAACCATAATAAATAGCTAGAGTTAAAAATAACCGTCATCCACTCAAAGAACTATCCGAGTAACAAACTGTCAAACCATGGGAAACACCGGTGTAATTTCCAAAAGTCGAAGACTATAGGTGTTATTTTACAAAACCACAGGGACTATCCGTGCATTTTACTCAAAATTTTAACACAAAGATAAAAAAGCAAGCTTAGGCCAAAAGATACGCTAGTTTTTTTGCTTTGCAATTTTTAAACATTTCATAAATAAATATGAACACATGTAAATCAAAAAATAGCAAACTCCATATTTAAACAGCAGAAGTCATGACTTGGCCAAAACAAAGCTCAAAAATAAGCTCAAATATTCATACACCTACATTGATCTCAATTTCAAGAAAATACAAGTTTCAAAAATGCTAAAAATTGACTCAAAAAACCACAACAAAATTCCTTAATGACTCTTACTTCTTCTTCTTGGCAGCATCTCCAGCCTTTGTCTGCATAACCAAATAAAATGATTTACTAAAAACATTCGTGTGCATGCATACTGTTTCGTCGTACATACGAAAGGTCACGAGTTTACCTTTTTTACACCTCGAATCTTCTTTGCCCTGTTCTTTCTTTCCTTCAGTTGCTTCCTTGACTTCTCAACCTTGGTATCCAAACCATTCTGCAGAAAATGCCAGAAAACATACTTTAAACTTAAACCCGCTTTAAACATATACCCTACTTGATCGTTGTGCACGGATGAATAAGGAAAGAATGCCCGAGTACATCTACACGATGGTGGCATATATAATAAAATTAAAATAAATGTTTACCCTGATGAGTCTGTATTTCGGCTCGTATTTCTTTGCATTCTCAACAGAATCATAGATCAATCCAAAACCAGTTGATTTACCACCGCCAAAATGAGTTCTAAACTTGAATACAAAAATGGAACTTGGGTCTTTGACTTCATACATCCTTGCTAATTTTTCTTTCAACTCGGCCTTTATGAATGAACAAGGCAAAACAAGATCTTAGGTATTTAATCAAAGTATTAAACACAGGTGAAATAAAACAGCTCAAATAGCTATTTAGATTCAAGTATATGCCAAGAAACTTAAAATTTCTCTAATACTTTGTAAATAAAGTAAATATATCAAAGCATTCATCCCGTTTATTGTTTTTGCTAAAATTTTGAACTACATCCATTTTACATTGTTAACAAACAAAAAAACCATTCGCTGACTTGAAAAAAAAACGGCCACTTAAAGTTATGATAGTTTCACATCTAACCATTCAACCCGTTTCTCGATTTGTTTGATTGCCGTGCCTTACCAAGTTATAAGTTAGTCTACAAAAAAAAACCATTTGCAACTTTGGAAGAAACAAACACTAAACGATATAATAGTTTTACATCAAAAGGTTTAACCCATTTTTTGTTACTTATTTTTTACTTAACCCAAATTACACCACAAGAAAACCATTTGCTGATCTAAAAAACAATCACTTAAAAGTATTAACTTTGCCTAATTGACCGGCTAACAACATAGTTGTTAATGGTGAATAGCGACAAATAGCGATAAGGTACCTATATGCTACATAGCGAATAACGATAAATAGCGGGCGGCTGTTTTATAGATAGCGATACACTAGATAAAAATTTTAAAAAAAAATTATATGTATATTAAATCATAGTTGTTAAAAGCCATCGCCTCTTGCGCCTAGGCCCATTTTTCAGGCGAGGCGAGGCAGTTGCGCTTTAAGTCAACGAAATTGCGCTTTAATTCTCCAGGTGATGGTCCAGGCGCACATTCCGGCAAGATTCCTAGATTCCGAAGAGTTTCCGGCTAAATTCCGACAAGATTCTAGCCAAATTTCTACTTTAATAAAGGAAAACTACTTATCTACACTAATACACTAATATTTTGGTACTAATTAGATGATATAAAGTGTTACATAATAGACTTTGTTTATTTTATTTGAAGAATAGTATTCTTTTTCTAATACATAATATATTTTTTTTAAAATTTCAGTATGCGCTTTATTTTTCTCAGGCCCTCGCTTTTTTTGCGCTTTGCGCCTAGGCCCCAGGCGAGGCCTATGCGCCTTGAGTGCGCCTAGTGCCTTTAATAACTATGTATTAAATCAAAATACCCTAGTATATATATATATATATATATGCATGCTAGTTTACATGTAAATATTTAACAAAAGCCTAAAATCCAGCTATTTTATAGCTATATTTAATTGCGATTTATATTAAATAAACAAAAAATAAAATAAAATGTCGCTAACTTTCACTACAAACCTAATAGCAAGCCTAGACCTATACGCTACATAGCGCGCTATGGCAATTGCTACGCTCGCTATTATCAACTGCGGCTAACAATACAGCTTATTCCACATTGACAAAACACAAAGTTAGATATAAACAAGTAGAGTCAGTCAAACCTTAGAAACATTTGGCCTGCCAGGATGAAGAACATCAATAACCTACAACAAAAACAATATACAATGTTTAAAAAAAATAAAACACTTTTACAGAAACAAATCAAATAATATGCAAAAAAAAAAAAAAAAAAAAAAAAAAAACTCACAAACTGCTTCCTGGAAAGAAGTCTATTAGTCATAAACTTCCTTGTGCGGATAGTCACTGCCTTAGTGTCTGCCATTTTAAACACTACACAACAAACACAAAATTAACCTCATAAATAACACATCACCAAATCTAACTACTTAACAAAATACATGTAGAATCAATCACATTTTAACTCCTAAACACTAAATCACATAATTCGATATCAGATTGACAGATTGTGCATTCAATTTCACTCACAAATCAATCGAGTGTTTATGGTTGTACGTTAACGGTATTTGTAAGCAAAACAACAAAGAGATGAAGTAACCTAAGAATGTATGTATGAATGAATGAAGATATGGACCTGTTGGTGTTAGCTCCGGCGAGTGCAGCGGAAGCGGCGGCGGTGGTTCTGTGTTAAGTCGTCGTGTAGGAAAACCCTAGGGGCGGTTTATAAACGTATTTGTAGTTGTTGTAAACCTTTTATGGGCTTCTTGATGGGCTTGGACTATCCGATTACTAGTGTGGTGTTGGTATTTTTAAAAGGTTAATTGAATTATGTAATAGTAGTTTTTTTTATAAATTTAGGGGTTGTTTGTTTCAATTTTTAATAGGTTTTTAATGGTGGAAACATTTTACTGGTTCAGTACTTAATGGTTCAGACTGTTTGTTTCGTGAGCAGATATCTTAATGGTTTAGACATTTGTCTTTGAATGGTAAAACATTATAAAGAGTTTGAATGGTTAAGATCTCTTATCTGAATTGACCAAACATTTGTCTCTGAACGGTTAAGCATTATATTGGCTTTTAATGGTTCAACACCAGGGGTTGTTTGTTTAGCTCTTAATGGTTCAGACCACTTAATGGTTCATACTGTTTGTTTCGCCAGCAGATGTCTGAATGATTCAAACGTTTGCTTCTGAATGGTTTAAGACCTCTTATCTGAATTGACCAGACATTTGACTCTAAACGGTTAAGCATTATACTTGCTCTTAATGGTTCAAAGCTCTTACTAGTTCAGTACTTAATGGTCCAGGCCTCTTACTGATTCAGCACTTATCCATTCAAAAGTTGCCAAACGGCATTCAAAATTAATATAACAAACAAGGGGTTATTAAAAGAGGTCAAATGACCCATTACCTAGTGCTATAGTGGTATGGTGTTTATCCCTTACAAAAGTTTCAAATCTTAGGAGTGTAAGTTAAGTACTATTTAGGTGTAAAAAATGTTTTTCAAATAACTTAAAAGTAGTTAAAATTAACCTATCTACTCTCTTTATCTTCTTATGAGATTTGTGTAGGTGTTGTTAGGGGCGGACCTACACCCATCCCAGGGTGGGCGGGCGCACCCCTTGAAAAAAAAATTAGTGATATATATATTGAAAATTCCGAACGCACCCCATGAGATTTTGCAATCGCCCCCCTTAAACTTTTGAGAGAAGTGAAAACCTGGTTTTTTTTTTTGTTAAACTTCTTTTCCAGTGAGATTCTGCAAGCTCCGGCAAATGGATTATAGTTTGCGAGGAAGAAGATAACGAAACATAGAGTTCCTATTGTGGGTAGGGGTTAAATAGAGAAGATAAGATGGACACATGAAAGAACTGGATAGGTTTTTAGTAATAGTACTCTTTTTGGACGGTGCAGATTGATTTAATGTTATTGAACTTGTGAAAACCTTCTGAATTCCTCTTGCAATATACACGTAAAAAGCTATTCTATTCTTGATGTTAGGATTATTGATATTTGAGATTGAATGCTTCGTACTAATATAATGAGTTAAGAGAGGAACATATATATAAACATTAAAAATCATTGTAATAAATAAAGTATCATAATATTAGTACCAATTCAATATAAAATGTTATATTTTATTTCATTACAACAAACAAATTAAACTTAAAATTGAAGTATGAATTAAATTTGAAATTTGAAATTGAAGTATGAATGTATGATTTTTTGTTTATGAAGCATAAATTTGTTTGATGCTTTTCGGCAATAAAGTAGGACTTGCATAATCAGATTGGTGATGAAAATTTAAGCGATAGTTATATTTGTTATACAGACAAAAGATTTGATTAGAAATATCTCTCTAGACGATGTGTTTGGATAGATTTAAGAGAGAATGAAAACCTGTAGGGAACGCTTTACATAGTATTTTCATTATTCGAGTGTAATAATGTTTGACATGCCTTTGTTGATTATATGAATTTTAGTTTGAATGTACGATTATCTTTTTTTTAAATATGACCCGACCGACCCGATCAAACCCGCTACGAACCGGAAATAAATTATTGCGTACCCAGAGACATACAACCCTTAAATTTTTTCCGCACCCCCAGAAAAAAATTTCTGGATCCGCCACTGGTGTTGTTGTGTCAAAACGATAATTGATGGTATTATAGAGTTGTGGATGAGAGCCACTTATTGATTCACTAATGAAAGGTGATTCTTCATCTTTACTTGATCAATCTACATATTATACTTATTCATATTGAGGTGAAGACCCCTCACTCGATGTTAAGTCAGTGTGAGTGAATTGCCCCATCTTTTTAAGTGCCACTCTATATAATGATGTGTCTTGGTATTGTAGGATGTGTTGGCCAAAAGCTTATAAAATGGCTTAAACGATTATTAAGCAATATGCCTTGAGAAATAATATGAGACTTGTTAGTGGTACGATACATGCATCGCTGACCTGAACTTGCTTTTTTAGATAGAGATATAATGGCCTTCATTGTTTCGAATGACTACATCCGGAAGCAGGTATATCCCAAGCGTTGTATAGACACTAGGAGAAAGACTAAGGGGTTGTTTGGCAACTTCTAAATGGTTAAGTGTTGAACCAGTAAGAGGTCTGAACCATTAAGTACTAAACTAGTAAGATGTCTGAGCCATTAAGATCCAGTATAATGCTTAACCATTCAGAGGCAAATGTCTGACCAATTTAGATAAGAGATTTTAACCATTCAGACTCAGTATAATGTTTAACCATTTAGAGGCAAATGTCTGAACCATTCAGACATCTGCTCGCGAAACAAAAAGTCTAAATTATTAAATACTAAACAAGTAAGAGATATAGGGGTATAAACCATTAAAAGCTAAAATAAACAAACCCTAAATTAAAAATTGGTGATTATGATGTTGGTAAGACTTTGGAGAAAGGGATCAGTAGAAGTGATCTTCTTGATATGGGACCCATGGCATTTCTCAAAATTTAAAGAGCCCAGTTAGACTAAAGGGTATGGTGATGAGCCTCTACGTAGGCGGCTCGTGGGGGATGAGCCTCCTTCACATTTGAGAGGGATGGAGGATGGGGCTCCACATAATTTATAAAAACAATTAAAAGTTTAATTTATTTGATTATTTAAGAGAGAGAAAGAGATAGAGAGGAGAGAGAAAGAGAGAGAGAGGACAGAGAAAGAAGAGAGAGAGAGAGAAAGCAGGTCCGTCTCACCCGGTTGTGGGGAGCCGTTTGGGCCGAGCCGAGCCTAGGGGGGCGGTGTGGGGGACCGGCGCCGGTCCTAGCCGGGCCTAGCCGGCCCCCATACCCTTTAGTCTTATAGCCTTGATTCCACATGGTAAAATCAAGTCTATAGTTTATAATGGTCATGTTTTGAAAAAAACCCAAAGTCTAGCGTTCTTTAAACCACGCTCCAAGCCATTTTTCGAAAACAACGCCCTGGGTGGCGGTTCCTAGGCGTTAAGGGGCGTTTTTTTGGGAAAAAACGCCCAAAAACCCCCACTACGGGTGGTCTCATCGTAAAGAAACCCAATATAAATCTCTCAAATAAAATGAGTCAAGTCTAGCCGAGCCCAACTCACATAAGCTCGAGCTTAGCCTGTTTTAAAAGAGATCGGCTCGTTTTGTTGTTTACTAATTATTTCATTATTATATTTATATAACTTCTAATACTATTTGATATATGTTTATTGTTATATAGTATAATATTATTTATTTTGATTACAATGACGTGTATATTATATAAAAATACATTGAATATATTAAATAAAAGTTATATAAATCAAAAGCTCGCTAGACACGCGAGTCGTCTCAACCTCGATATTTGAAGCTCGGACTCGAGTATTAAACGAGTTCGATATAAGCTCGAGCTTGGACTCAAGCTCGTTTAAACTAGACTCGATTCGAGTTTTTAAGGAGCTGGTCTCAAGTATCTCACAAGATGCTCGTCTTATTTACACCCCTACCTAACATATGCAGGAGTTAATATGATAAGTGTTAAAGGGGGTCATAGTTTGGCAGTTTCAAGTTGACGGGTTCGTTTCCTGGATAGCTATTATTACAGTAGAAACTCTATAAAATAATACACTTGGGACCACCAAAATTTATTAATTAAAAGAGTTATTAATTAATCGATAAATTAATAATTATTAATTTATAGTAGAATACTTAGTTTACAATCACCTTTCAAGCTTCCACTTGATTATTGTATACAATGCATGTATATCAAATGAACGACCCAATTTGAAAGAAACCTTCAATCTCCCACCTTATTATGCTTCTTGTGTTCAATGTATCACTTTATGGACATTAAAAATATTTTTTATATAAATACAAGATCAAAATAGAGATGAGATTCAAGGGGAAATTGATTTCAACAAAAAACAAAAGACAATTGAGTCATTTTTCAAGAAACCTTCATAAATCATTCATGTAATATGCTATATATAAGGAATTATTAATTTATATTTTATATGGGGTCTAAAGAAATTATCAAAAATGTATTATCTTATAATTTTAGCGAATTATTAATTTAGCACCCTATCCCCGAGTCGGGACCGGCAAAAAATATTATCTTAGAGAGTTTATTAAATAATCGAGTATTAATTTATCGAGTTTTTACTGTATTTTATCATGAAGACTGAAGTGCAAGAGACTTGAGCATCACTTCTTGACATTGTTCTATTTATAAAGCAGAAGTTTGAAGTTAGGCAAAGGAATGAATATTTTAAAGAGTAAATTACAAAAACCGTCCTTTATGTATGCTATTTATTACAAAGTATGTCCTTTATCATTAATAAGCTCAGAAAACATACTTGATGTTTGCAAACCCTTGCACGTTATGTCCTTTAGCCTTAACTCAATTAGTTTTCATGGTTAAATCTGACTTAGTGGACCCCATGTAAGGGCAAATAAGTCTTTTTACCCATTTTCTTTTTAAATTAATACATAAAATAAAACAATACACACATACTCTTTATCTCTCACCCCACTCTACCTTTCTCTATGTCGCTCTAGATGTCCTCCAGCAGTGCCACCAACCACCACCCTCCACCACCGGATCCAATGTCGCCGTCAACCACTGACAAAAGATGGAGCACCCACACTCGTCGTATCCCCCTACAACAACCTTCGACAACAATTACCACCACTCTCGTGTTCTCCCAGAGCAACCTTCGGCAACGACCACCACCACTATCTCCGAAAACGACCACATATCTCGTCTTCTCCGGCGCATTAGAACTTGGTTGAAAGAATAGTGTATAAACCCCAACATAAAATCCTAAAAGTTGTACTTTCAGAAATAACCCTAAAAGATCAAACCTTCTGCAGCAACAACAATTGCATCATCTACATCACAATTCCTTCAACAATTTGATGAATTAACATACGAATTGAACTTCGTAAGCAATCAGTCCAAACATTAACAATCTTCTTAAAACCCTAGCTGTTGTTATTTGGGCTCTACTGGAAGACGATGTTGAGTTCAGAGACACCGATCTACTCCAGCCTCTTCACCCAACGTCGTCCGCTCCTCCGAGCCCCAACCAAGAGACGAACAGATCACCTATCCGTAACGATTTCGACACACTTGTGACTTTTTTACTGATTATACTGTTTATGTTGTTTATGTGAATTGATTTGGTGTTAATTTGGTTGATTGATTGAGTTAATTGATGCTTTTGAGTATGCGATTGAGGAGAGGGTGACGGTTGTTGAGCATATGTGGGATGTGTATGTTAATAGCTGTCGGATCAATTTGCTAAGATGTCTTTTTGGTTGAAGTGAGAGAAGCTGCTATAACAGAGATTGCTAAGATGTCTTTTTGGTTTGTTAATTTTGATGGAGACCGGCTTTTAGGTACCGGCCGATTCAACGGTGGGGTGTGTGCAGGTGGTGGCGGTGGTGGTCGGTCTGGTGAGGTGTATGGCAGTGGTGGTTGGTCTGGTGGTGATGGTCTGGCAATTAGAGAAAGAGAGAGCCGGTGTGTGTGTGTGAGAGAGAGAGAGGTGTGTTTTTGTGAGTGTATGTATAGGTATTTATAAATATATCTATATGTATAATTTTGGTAAATAAATAGTAAAATTACCAAAATGCCCTTATGTGGGGTACCCTTGGCCTGATTTAACCATGAAAAATAACAGAGTTAGGGCTAAAGGACATAATGTGTAAGGGTTTGCAAACATCGAGTATGTTTTCTGAGCTTATTAAAGATAAAGGACATACTTTGTAATAAATGACATACATAAAGGACGAACTTTGTAATTTATTCTATTTTAAAATAAGATTCATGAGTCTAAGCCTCTAAGGGGTACATGGCACTTTCAAAAATCATCGCTTAACATCAATCAATCAAGTTATGTTATCTCATCTTTTTGAATTACAGGTTCAAGTGATCAAATAGATTATGGCGGTGTTTCACGCAATCACTTGATCACTTGGCACTTCCAGTTCCCAAGAAGTTCCCCCGCAATTACTTCTTCACTTATTATCCATCTAGCCGTGATAGTGAACACGCCAACCAATCACTTGTGGGTATCTTGAAAAGTATTGGTTTCGATGATACCAAGTTGAAAAACACAGTACCTTCGAGGAGTATAATTACTCTACTAGTGTAAAATCATGATTTTTTTTAATTATGTGACTAAAATACGTGGTTAATAAGACGGGGAAAAAATAAAAATTCTCTTTTTCACTTTTACTCTAAGGGTATCTTGTATAGTAAAAGAAATCTTTGCTTAACCAATGTTAGTTAAAATAGTAAAAGGACTAAAAACAACAATCAAACAAAACATAAAGGGCTTCAAGCAAAACTTCACCAATTCCCCCAATCTTAACTAACATTTGAAACCCTAACACTCTCATTCCATCCACACATCTGTCCAATGGGATACCCTGCTTCCACCGTTAACCACCCCGACCGACGGCGTCGCAACCGTAACGACTCACCGGAACCTTCTCCTCCACCCGACCGTCGCAACCGCAGCTCCCGTCGATCTCCAGAACATTCCAGGTACGATCACGATCTCAATCGTTCACGTAACCGTCGTTCACCTGATTATTCTAAATCAATTCATCAAACTCGTAGTATTAGCCGTAGCCGTAGCCGTAGCCGTAGTCCGGATTATAGCCGTTACGATAATCAAACTAGCTATCGCCGTAATCACCGATCGCCTGAAAACTCTAGGTTCAGAACAAGCCCTAACCCTAGGGTTCATATAGATTCGAATAGGAAGGTGAACTATGGAGAACGGAATAAACAGTATTTGGATCGTGACCGTGGTGGTTATCGTAACGGTAACGGTGATGGACATGAGTCTGAGTCGGATGAGGAGTTGAAAGGATTGAGTTATGAAGAGTATAGGAGGTTGAAAAGGCAGAAGATTAGGAAGATGTTGAGGAATTGTATATGGAATGTTACACCGAGTCCTCCGAGGGGGGAGAATGAGTTCGATGAGGATGAACCGGAGGAGGCTGTGGAAGAAAAGGATGAGTTGGATTTGAAGGCGAAGGGCGGTGATTCGTCGGAGTCTGATTCGGAGTCGGAGTCAGGATCGGATGACTCGGTTTCTGATTCGGATGATTCTAGGTCGAGGAGGAGGAAGAAGAAGAGTTCTAGATCTAGGCGTAGGAGAAAGAGATCTGTTTCTGTGAGCGACAGTGAGTCGGATGATTCTGAAGAAGAAGACAGACGGAAGAAGAAGAAGAGTTCGAGGTCTAGGGCTAGAAGAAAGAAATCGGTATCCGTGAGTGAGAGTGAGTCAGACTATTCGACTGATGATTCTGAAGAAGAAAGGAGGAAGAAGAAGAAGTCGAAGAGATCTACCAGACGAAAGAGTAGCAGTAGGAAAACTAGTAAGAGAAAGAGAAGAAGTAGTTCAAGAAAAGGTACAGATAGCGATTCTGAAGAAAGTAGCGAGAGTGATAGAAGCAAGTCCAAAAGAAGCCACCGATCTTCCTCAAAATCAAGCAAGAAAAGGAGTGAAAAAGGTAGTGAGAGTTCAGCATCAGATGTTAATTCAGATTCTGCAAATGAAAACAAAAGTAAACCAAAGGCGGATGATTTGGAGAAAACAGAAAACGATAGTGAGATGCTCATGTTTAAAGAAATGATGGAGTCAAAAAAGAAGCTTGCATTGGATGATGAACCAGAGGTGGGACCGATGCCGTTACCAAGAGCTGAAGGGCATATTAGCTATGGTGGTGCATTGAGGCCAGGTGAAGGTGATGCTATTGCACAGTATGTGCAGCAAGGGAAACGTATTCCTCGTAGAGGAGAAGTTGGTCTTTCGGCTGATGAGATTAGCAAGTTTGAAGATCTTGGTTATGTTATGAGTGGTAGTAGGCATCAAAGAATGAATGCAATTCGTATTAGGAAAGAAAATCAAGTCTATAGTGCTGAGGATAAGCGGGCTTTAGCCATGTTTAACTATGAAGAAAAAGCAAAGCGTGAACAGAAAGTCATGGCTGACTTGCAGCGGTTGGTACAACGTCACATTGGAGAAGAGACAGGCCCTTCTCATGATCCGTTTGGTGGAAAAGCAACGGAGGACCCTGATGCTTGATTGCAAGGTATGTTATCTTTCGTTTGGCTTACTTGTTTGTGGCGTCATTTGTTAAAAGCATTTTGCATTGAGTAATAGAATGTACCATCTGAACAGAGTATGACTTGCTTACCTTAATTTTTGGATTGTGGGACATGTTTGTTTCTAGTACTATTTGTTTTGTACAATTTCATGATCATACGAATACATACGTCTACATGTCTATATCAATCATTCGACATGTAATGGCAACCTTAGCTGTATAGTAATGATTTTCTTTGTAAGTTTGTACCGGCAACCTGTAAGTGTAACATAATAAAACAACTAGCCTTATAGACAGAAAACAGGGACTGAATAGTGAAGTATTATGCATTTGTGTCTGTATATGTATGTATATGGATGGTAGTAATTGCGTGTATACCATGAACGTGCATGTGAAATCATATTTAACTCATGCATGGGTTATTAGGTTGTAAACACGATCGTGGGCTTATTTTTGTTTGTTCGTTTAAGTTCAACCGAACAAACAAATGGAACATAAACGCTTAAACAAACACATTTTCTTGTTCGCGCTTGTTCGGTAAGAAGATATGTTTGTATTTACACAAAAACGAACAAACATACATGAAAAAAAATATAAAATACTAAAAAATAGCCTATAGAAAATATTAAAAAATAGTCAATAGAAAGTAATAAAGTTAAAATATACCTACATGAATGAACAATGTATTGAACACTATTGAACGTAAATGATTGAAGTAACGAGAGCTTGTTCCTGATTGTTTATTTAAATAAACGAACATCAACGTATAGAATCTGAATCATCACATACAGAAATTAACCGGATCTCTACCGTATTTGATGAATTGGTAGAATTGGAACAAGCACCTGCATCACCAGCGGTGTCTATTTCACAAACAACTGAAATCAATAGAGAAAGAAACAATCCCAAATTTCCAAACATTCGAAAAGTCTCAACTCCTAACACGCCTATCATGCTATGACTTATGATATTAGACACACTATATAAGCACAAAGATAACTCGCTAATAGGCTAAGTGGCTAACAACAGTGGTGTAAACAGCTGAACAGAACATAACAAAAGAAGAGGCCTGTTTCGTGTAGTGTTGGAAAGGTGTTTGATCAGTCTTTTAATTGCTGTATTACATGTATAATCTCCATCAAATGCATGTTTAGATGGCCGTTTAGCTGTTTGCTTAGAAATTCTGTTTCCTTCTTGCTGTTTAATGTAGATTGTATTATAAAACAGCAGGTTGGGTCACATGACACTTAGTCTTTTTTGTTTACTTTCATTCACAATAATGTGTAAAATATGATTAAACATTAAGATATAGAGATAATGTATGTAGGCAGCAAACCGAATGTATTCATTAACGCAACCATTTCACCATTTTCATATAAATTACAAAAATATGGCCTTTCTCTGCTGGTGTTCTTTTCTTTATATCGATCATCTTCTTTATGTAGATATAGCTGTTGATCTGGTGTACTACATGGCTTTCTCTGCTGTTGCTATCATGGTTTTGAATGGATGTTGCTGATCGAAGGTCAACTGTTATATAACTTAAAGTGTCCTTATTCTGTATTTTGCATCTTTAAACTGGTCAAATCAGCCTCTCCACTTTTCTAATGGTTTCAGTGCGACATTATCATGTTAGAACCTAATTTGTGTGTAGAATGATTGGTCTTGTATTTTTGACATATTAAACGAAATAAGGTACACAAGTTCGGCCGGGGCAACATATTCAAGGATGGGAGATGAGTAGTAACTATTTCTTGGTTTTGATAGTTGGCCGTTGAAGAGAAATCGAGTATCCTCTATAGTCTATAGGCTTTCACAATTCATATTGTATGCGTTAAGTGAATTTTAACATTTAGCTCAGTTGGGTTTGATTCTTATCAAAAGTTTAGCCCAAGCAAAAAACACTTCGGTTATTAACCGAAACTGAACTGAACCACATTACTAATACTCGGTTAACAGACGCTGAATGGTTTTCAAAAACTTTTCTGTTTTATCGAATCTCCTCGGAACACATCTCTAACTATTACAATAACAATATAGTTTTACTTAACATAATGAGGTGTTAACATCAAACATAAATTATTACACCTTTTTTCTGTATTTTGTATTTTTTTTTCCAATTCAAGTAAGTAATACGAACATGGTACATGAAGCTTGAAGCACAACCAAATATTACAAAGCAATAGTAATTATAACTATGTTTCTTTTCATTTTGCTATCTTTGCTAACATGATTTCTTGATTTTGAGCAGTGTAAATCAGAGTTAACCCTGTTCAACTTAATAAAGTTTTTAACTGGACTCATTAAAGTATTATTTATGTGTAGAATTTGAGCTTAACTTGTGAGCAATTCTAAAAGTTCTTGAGTAGATTGGCTTGATGTAACACCCTAACCGATGACGGCGGAAACGCCAGGACGTCACGTAAAGAGATTGCTCAATTGCTCATGATCGACTAAAAATATAAATATTTCAATAATCAATTTAAAGATAATCCATACAAGGAAAACAAATTGTTCAAACAAACTAACTAAATCAAGTTAAAATTATTCCAAGTCCCAAAGCATTCTAGATGTGATATCCATTTTAGATGTGATATCCTGGCAATCATCATGCATTGTGTCCTGAAACATGTGGAAAACAATGGGTCAACTTCGAAAAGCTGGTGAACATACATAGGTTTGCTAAAGTAAGTAAGTAGCATGTCAAGTTTTATCTAGAACTATCTTGTGAAAACAAGACTTAGAAACAAATGGGGCGCACAAATAGAGTATTTTTTTTATAATAACTAAGTGATATTTGAAGGATACGCATACAGTTTAGTCCTCTAAAAAAGGAAAGATAATTATTTCTTTTATACAAAACTTGTTTTTTTATTTATAAATATTTCTTTTTAATTTGACAAATGTTATATATATATAAAAAAACTAGTTATTAAATTATTTATAAAATAGAATTAGCTTGTATTTTTTTACTAATTTATTTGATGCCAATTTTATACATTTAAGAAAATTAAATGAAATAAAAGAAAATGTGAAGCGTGTATTTGATGAAAGATCGGTTCAAGTACAATGGAAAAGAAAATAACGTAGCCAAAAATACAGGTTGTTACACTTGACTCATTTATGACCCGTTTTCTATGTTTTTTTTTGAACGGCGAGAGTTCTATATAAATATAGAAAGGGTCCGACAAGAAGTTGAAAAACCCGACAAAATTATACAAACACGTCACGAATATTGAAATCACCCGTTTTTTTTTTTGTGTATTTTGCGATTTTGATGTTGTTGGTTGGCATAGCAAATGAACAAAATCTAGAGAATATATGACCAAATTCTTGTCAAGGTAAAGACAATATACTTTTGAAAAAATAAAGCTTGTCTGATTTTTATGATTTTGCTTTTTGACTTAGAGTTGTCAACAATCTTGAATGATGGTGTTTATTAAGTAGTAGTGAATAGAGGGAGAAAAGTGGTCATTTTGCCTTTCAAGTGTCATTGGCCAGCTTTTCTGTTCTTTTGTGTATGTTCAGTTAGCAACATTGTTTGAAACTAGTCAATAGTCCCCCGCGATGCGGGGATGTGGTGTAAAATCATTGCAGAGAGGCGGCGTAAAACAATGATAAGTAGCAATCGAACGACGATCAACATAATATAAAAATAAGATTTCTAACACTAAGTGACTCACGTAACGTGACACATAGACAAAGTAGAATTTATACGACACATATTAGAAAATCGTGGGGGTAAAAAAAACCTAACGGATCAAATGTGACCCTAAACACCGTACTAAGTAGCCACTGAACGATGATCATATCCGAGAAAAAGCCTAGAGAAAAACTAATAAAAAAAACTTTACTCATTTTAACTTTTGTGGAAAAGTTATAAAAATCTAAAGTTTATAATGAAAAACATTAAAGTTCACAAAAAAAAGAAAAAAATAACAAACCTACAAAAGACAAAATAGACACTATTCCTCATATACGTTATGGATTAATATATATATATAGGGTCAATCTATTTGGACACCTTATCTGCCTATTTAGACACCCTTTGCCTCGTATAGGCCTATACGAGGCGTATAGGGTTACATCAAAATCAGTGCCTGACTCATGTCACTTCTGATTTGACCCCTTCAAGACGCCTCGTATAGGCCTATACTGGGCGTATAGGACCCTTCGTATAGGCCTCATATGTGACCCTTTGCCCCTTATATGCCTCGTATAGGCCTATACTGGGCGTCTTGAAGGGGTTTTTTTTTTTTTTTTTTTAACAAACATTTTATACAATATTAATCGTTTTAGCAAACAATTATACAAAAACAAGTTTTTTTATTTTAAATAATTAATATTAGGACCCCTCGTTGGTTTTTTTTAGTTGAAAAATAGATGTTTTGGTAGGGTAATTTGATTGTTTTTTGAGGGTGATGTTTTTTGAGTAAAAAAATGGTGTATAGTATAAGTCTAGTATAGGTCCCATATAGGTCTTGTATAAGCCTATAGGCCTAAACGGGACCTAAACCACACCTATAGTCCTATACGAGTGTTGTATCTTATCCAATAGTCTAATATCGTATTGTATTGTATCGTATCATATCGTATCGTATCGTATAGTATAGTATAGTATAGTGTAGTATAAGTCTCGTATAGGTCTTGTATAAGCCTATCGTGTTGTATCGTATCGTATAGTATAGTATAAGTCTCGTATAGACCTATATGGGACCTATACGAGACTTATACTATACACTATACGATACAATACGATACAATACGATACTATCGTATCATATAGTGTAGTATAGGTCCCTTATAGGTCTTGTATAGGCCTATCGACGTATACGGGCGTTGTATCGTATCGTATAGTGTATAGTATAAGTCTAGTATATGGCCCCTATAGGTCTTGTATAAGCCTATAGGCCTAAACGGGACCTAAACCACACCTATAGTCCTATACGAGTGTTGTATCTTATCCAATAGTCTAGTATCGTATTGTATTGTATCGTATCATATTGTATCGTATAGTGTAGTATAAATCTCGTATAGGCATTGTATGGGCCTATGGATGTGGTATCGTATCCTATAGTATCGTGTTGTATCGCATCGTATCGTATCGTATAGTATAGTGTAGTATAAGTCTCGTATAGGTCTTGTATAAGCCTATCGTGTTGTATCGTATCGTATAGTATAGTATAAGTCTCGTATAGGCATCGTATAATTAATATTAGTGTTATTATAATTAATATGAGTTTTTTATAATTAATATTAGTGTTATTGATATTAATATGAGTTTTTTTATAATTAATATTAGTGTTATTATAATTAATATGAGTTTTTTATAATTAATATTAGTGTTATTATAATTAATATGAGTTTTTTATAATTAATATGAGTTTTTTTATAATTAATATTAGTGTTATTATAATTAATATGAGTTTTTTATAGTTAATATTAGTGTTATTGATATTTAAAAAGAGAAAACAAATAAAAACCCTTCAAGACGCCCAGTATAGGGCTATACTGGGCGTCTATGTGGACCAAAAGACCATTATACCCCTGAATTAGGCCTATACTGGGGGCAATTCAGGGGTTTAATGGTCTTTTGGACCCTTCGTATAGCCCTATACTGGGCGTCTATTTTTATTTTTTTTTGTTTTTTCTTTTTAAATATTAAAAAAAGAAAACAAAAAAAACTAATAATAGACGCCCGGTATAGGGCTATACTGGGCGTATACGAGGGGTCCAAAAGACCATTATAGCCCTGAATTAGGCCTATACTGGGGGCAATTCAGGGGTTTAATGGTCTTTTGGACCCTTCGTATAGCCCCAGTATAGCCCTATACTGGGCGTCTTGAAGGGTTTTTTTTTTTTTTTTTTTTTTTTTTTTTTAACAAACATTTTATACAATATTAATCGTTTTAGCAAACTTTTATACAAAAACAATAAAACTTTTTTTAAAAAAACAACTCAAATTACCCCACCAAAACACCCATTTTTTTACTCAAAAAACATCACCCTCCAAAAACAATCAAATTACCCTACCAAAAGATCCATTTTTCAACTAAAAAAAAAACCAACGAGGGGTCCTAATATTAATTATTTAAAATAAAAAAACTTGTTTTTGTATAAAAGTTTTGCTAAAACGATTAATATTGTTAAAAAAAAAAAACCCTTATATACGCCTAGTATAGGCCTATACTAGGCATATAAGAGAGGCAAAAAAGACCAATTTACCCCCAGTATAGGCCTAAATCAGGGGCTAAATGGTCTTTTTTCCCCTAGACGCCCAGTATAGGCCTATACGAGGCAAATAAGACAAAATATGACATAATCAGAGATTTTCTTGGAAATTGAAAAAGGCTATACGCCTCGTATAGGTCTATACGAGGCGTCTTGAAGGGTGTCCAAATAGGCAATAAGGTGTGTAAATATGTAGACCCTATATATATATATATATATAGGGAGAAGATCATGCGAGAACCACCTCTTATTGCGAGAACCGCGAGAACCAATGTGAACACAACCAAAAATGCCTAAAAATAGCTAAAAATCACACTAATTTTTTTTAATATTTTTATATAAAAATCGCTACTTTTCGAAGCAAAAAAAATAATAATTTTTTTTTTGCCACTAAAAGTAGCGATTTGAGCATAAAAAACATTAAAAAAAAAAATTTAGATTTTATTTTTATTTTTTGGGGTTTAGTTTTTAGCATTTTAGCTTGGGGGTGGGGGGGGGGGGGGGTTTAGGTTTTTGGGGGGTGGGGGTGGGGGAGGGGGGTTTAGGTTTTATTTTTTTTGGGGGGGGGGGGGGGTTTAGGTTTTTTTAGCTATTTTAGGTTGTGTTCACATTGGTTCTCGCAATAAATGGAGTTCTCGCATGAGCCCCTCCCTATATATATATAGGGAGAAGATCATGCGAGAACCACCTCTTATTGCGAAAACCAATGTGAACACAACTAAAAATGCCTGAAAATAGCTAAAAATCACACAAATTTTTTTTTTATATGTTTTTATATAAAAATCGCTACTTTTCGATGGAAAAAAAAAAGAAGAAGTTTCAACCAATAAAAATGTTTCATTTATATATATATATAGTGGAGGATTCAAATGAGAAGAAATTTTTTGTAAGAAGAAAAAAGAAGAAGTTTCAACCAATAAAAATGTTTCATTTAATTCATTTAATATTTGCATTTAATTTTAGTATAAGGGCAGATTTGTAAACTTACATAGATCATTAATTTCTAGTCTTCCTCTTTAATAGCTAACTATATTAAATTTGTAACTTATTTTTCAAAACATATATTTTTTTCAAAAAATAAAAAAACAATAATTTAGAGTGTAGGACAAATTACTAGGTGTGTAGGATAAATTACGAGTTGTGTAGGATAAATTTAAATATGTGTAGGATAAATTTCGAAACATGTAGGATAATTTTTTATACGTGTAGGATAATTTTTTATGCGTGTAGGCAAAAAGAATTAGTGTAAAGAATGATAATCTTTATGAGTAATTAATTAGTTAAATAGAGTAATAAATGAGATGAATGAAAAACTACTTAACATTTTACAATTGTACCCTTTGTTCTTTTTCTTCTCAATTAAAATTTTCTTCTCAAATGAAACTCACTCATATATATATATATATATATATATATATAGGGAGAAGATCATGCGAGAACCACCTCTTATTGTGAGAACCGCGAGAACCAATGTGAACACAACAAAAAAATGCCTAAAAATAGCTAAGAATCACACAATTTTTTTTTTGATTTTTTTATATTTTTTAGGTTAAAATCGCTACTTTTCGAAGCAAAAAAAAAAAAAAAAAATTTTAAATTTTTTTTTTTGAATTTTTTTTTGACTTCGAAAAGTAGCGATTTTAACCTAAAAAATATTAAAAAAATCAAAAAATTTTTTTTAGATTTTTTGGGGGTTTAGTTTTTAGCATTTTAGCTTGGGTGGGGGGGGGGGGCTTAGGTTTTTGGGGGGTGGGGGAGGGGGGTTTAGGTTTTTTTTTTTTGGGGGGGGGGGGGGGTTAGGTTTTTTTTAGGTTTTTTTAAGCATTTAGCTTGGGGGGAGGGGGGGGGGGGGGTGGGGGGGTTTAGGTTTTTTTTTGGGGGGGGGGGGGGGTTAGGTTTTTTTAGCTATTTTAGGTTGTGTTCACATTGGTTCTCAAGGTTCTCACAATAAGGGTGGTTCTCGCATGAGCCCCTCCCTATATATATATATATATATATATATGAAGAGAGATGATGAGTTTGAATGGATAAAGAAAAAAAATGCATAGATGATGACAAAGTATGTGCTTTCATTGTGTGCAATAATTTCCAACAAGAAAGTGTAAAACAGGTCAGTTGAAATAAGAATTGGTCTTTAAGATGGAGAGGTATCATTAGCCTTTTCTTTTTCTAACTCTAGTCATCTTTATTCCACGGATCTATCTTGATAAGCTTCTCGTTTGATACTTAGTTTCCACCAAGTCAGTCTTACTACTTGCGGGGCCGTCCCTGGGAATTGGAGGGCCTTTAGAGCCCCCCCACGAGTAAAAAACTGGGTCACTAAATATAGAACTTATATAAAAAAAGATAAATAATAAGACTTTAAATATGTCCCTAAATGAGCCAAAACTAGGGGTGGCAATAAAAACCCAAACATGATATTTTGGGTTATTTTGGGCCTTTTTTAAAAAGTAAATAAGTCAGAATGGGCTGAGGATTTAATTAAGATGGGTTAGAATGGGTTTTAAAATATCCATCTAAATTTTAAGATGGGCCACAATGGGTTTTTACTCTTACACCCTAATACTAAATAGGCTGTTGTTTTGTTACTTTTTAAGTTGGGTTTTATATGTAATAATGGGCTTTTGTTTTAGAAAACAATATATAAAAAATTTGGGCATCTGAGAGAGTGGGTCGTGTGCAGTCGTACACCCTACAATCCTGCACATGGCCCACGCTGGCTCTAACTACGTGCAAGTTGTAACGAGTTAAGCGACTAAAGAGGAACACAAAATAATATTAACAAACTTGTATTGCTATAAGAAACTTTTATAATGGAAGCTTTACAATATGCTTTTTAATGTTATTTGTGTCTAACTTAACTACCTCTATTTATATTGGTAGCTTATTAAAACATGTATTGCTTTAAGAAACTTTTCTAATGGAAAGTTTACAGTTGTGTGAAGCTTTTGTGGATGGAGATCTCATCTTCCACTTCACCACACATTTTAAAGATCTCACCCATAAGCACATGTCTTAAGACATGGATCTAATGCCTTAGGATACCACTTAGCGCATTGAGCGCACTTTTAAAGTGGTTCTTAGATGTGCAAACTACGTGTTCTAACACATCTAGTTAGTGTAGACTTTGGTTGGTGCCTTCAACTTCAACACGGATGCCTTTACATTTGTAACGTGCCATTGTGTCCTTGGATGTGCCTCAAGTCTTCGTAGCTTTTTGGTTAGAATCATCTTGATCACGGCTCTCATCACCATTCACATCATTTGCGGGTGTCGCATTTGCCATTTTTCTTGACTCTGATACCATTTGCAACACACATACGTCGATAAGCTTCTCATGCTCCACTTTTTTTGAAAGGCAAACTAACCTACTCGTAATTAATCCTATACCATCTTGTTGGATTACTATCTCCTATTAAGTCACCTTTACTTTGATCCTTGCAACGATTTAAGTGAAAACACCTTACACACACTGAGAATTTATAGCACGTTTTAGAATTGGCTTATGTCACTATAACGGCCATCAACGATTTTGAAGAAAGTTTTGTGTCGAGTTGCTAACCATGGTTTTAAGGAACGACTAATCAAACTGACCGGGTTGGGTAAATTAGATGATTTTACCAGTTTGATAGTTTAAAAATTCATTTTAAGGGTTTGAACCATTTCCCCCTATTTTTAGTTACCAAAATCATTATTTTGTTGAAAATTCTCAAATAATAAATAACTACAAGTTTCAAAATATAAATAATAAATGTTAAACGGCCAGTTCGAATGTTTGGAACTTCGTTAAACCATCTAATTGAACGTATAGATCTCAAACAGGTAAAACCGGCTGACTTGCTTCGGTTAGAATGAATGATTCATATATGATTTCAACATGAACATCGATTATATATTATATATGTAATCTTTCAATGCATTTACAATTATTCTAACCCGTCTCATGAAGTCCTTCCAAAGGGACTGAATAATATGAAAAAAATTCTAGAATTTTCATAGCGATTATTCAAAAATGGTATGGAGACGTCTAAAATTCCGAGCATAATGATCAAAATTTAATTGAAGTTACTACAAAAGAAAAAACAATCTTGTAAGCAAGCTATCGATGTGTTTTCTTCTCTTAAAAAAATAAACAATATATTTTTTTCCTCTCACATTTGCCTCGGCAAACGTGCCGATTATGGAGTTCGCAGGTGTGATACTATCCATTATAGAGTACGCATTTTTCAAAACTGAAACGTGAAAACCAGATAATACACTTATAAATGATACATAAAAGATAATCATAAGGAATGAACGAATGTAAGAGAAACAAAGGCGGTTACATAACATGCTTGTGTGACGGCAATTTCATATGTAGATAGAATTAGGAGTATAGAACAAATGTGTATGTCGGATTTAGTTATAAATTGGCCATTCATATTAAGGATAGTTGATTAATATTAGTTGATATTGACCATAAACGTACACAATTCGTGTAGATTATATTTGTTAAAAAGGTATTAGTTTTTGCATTCCAAGTTTGTGTAAATTATGAGTAGCGCGACTCACTTATAACAACTATGGAAGAGGGGGGGGGGGGGGGGGGATCAACAATGGTCTCATCAGTCAGTGAGTCATGTGTGCTTGTATAAGTGTATAAGTGTATATTATATAACACATTGAAATAAGTAGATCTCTCATTAAATTAGCAAAAGTAATGTGCACACTTAAATAGTAATGTGTAAATCATAGATAATTTTAGTTCGACAAGTTTATTCTTTTATCTCATGCATTGTTTTGTCCTCTATGTAGGAGATGAGTGTAAGGTTGTCCACTTATAATTATTTGTTGTGTAGACACTATTCTTCTCTAGTAGTAGTACAATAATACACAACAAAAAAAGGTTTCATCATGAAAACATTAGCTTATTTGTTTATGGATCATGAGGTCAAACATGTATAAAAAGGTTTGATGGATATATGTTTCAAAAACTATACTTTTTTAACCTTTCACATAAATTGCATTAGTACGATAACAATGTCATATCTAAAAAATTCTTATAGGGGCAACATTTAAAAAAAAAGAGTAACGAAATCGAAAAAACGTCAGAGCGTCAAGGGGTAGCGGGGGCTACCCTTATTTATTTAGCTATATCTGCCCATGTATGATAACATAAGGAGAGGTAAAGCTCCGCTTTACAGCGGGCAACAATTTTCCGAATTCCACAACACAATGCGAGGGTAATTTGATTGGTATTGTTTCGGTTGTAAGGAGAATGGTACTTGGAAGAATTGGCCCTACTTTTGGTTGTTTAGGGCTTGTTTGGCTAAGCTTTTCAAAACTACTTATTTGCTTATTTGCTTTTCTGAAAAGCAAATAAGCAGTTTTGAAAAACTTAGCCAAACAACCCCTTAGTTGCGGTTGTAATCCACAAACAGTGAAATTTAAAAGCAAAAGAGTGTAAAATATTTTAAAATGTTAACTTTTCATTTATTATATTATTATAAGTTATATTACTAAATTATTACCACTATAAGTTATATTACTAAATTATTACCAAAAAGAGAATATCATAAAAGTAATCATGTTTAGGATGTGATGTACCCTATAATAAGTTTATAACAATGGCAGTCATGAATTATACATATTACACGACATATGGTTAGGTTTATTTATGAACAACCCTCTTGATTGCGAATACCAGTAAACTAATCTTAGCCCTTGATTATCAATACACAAGTGTATATAAAAGTGTAAATCAATGGCCAAGATTTAATGATGAAAATACATTTTGTTCACTCAGTTCACAAATACACTAGTGTTCACTCTAGAACCTCAATCACACGACATAATGGTTATGTATCAACCCAAGTGATATGGGAAGTTTTTCAAATTACTAGATCAATAGATGCTCGTGGTTAGCTTGTTGAATCAGTTCTGTTTAAACATAAAGGAAAACATTAAAACATACCTTTGATTGCATCAGCGCATGCTAGCAGAGAATCCAGATGGAGATGCAGCAATAAGGTTTGACATGATTGTCATCTTGGTCTGGTTCCTCCTTAGGGTGCTGACTAATGATGGTGGTTAAGAAACCGAATAGGGGATTCAGTTATGGAGATGGAGGTCGAATGCTGATGTTATGACTAATGGGGTGTTTCTAATGTGTAACTGTCTAACCCCTTAACCTCCACAAAATTCTCCTTATATAAGCACCCAGGAGGAAACCTAATTAGTTAATAAGGGTAATATGGTCCATCAACAATTACCAACTAATTATTTAATATGTTATTATATATTTTGATCTATATAATGTAAATTATTATAATGGCTACTAGATTAAATATTAAATCATAATATATTTAATCTTACATAGCTTACGCCGTCTAGATCAACTACTCATGCAACTGGTGGTACCGGTAGGCCTCGTTTTATAAATTATCGACAATTCAGTAGACATGTTGCACTTTTAAACGGTCATTGGTGAAGGGTTGCTGATGTAAGAGAAATAGATTTTTTTTGTTCCACGAGAACACTCAAAATCTATTAGCGTACGTGTGTGTTTATATAAGGGAAGAGTCGGTAAGATTTTGTAGAAAGGCGACGGGGAAAACACGAGTGTTTCCTGTGTTACACACACGTGCACGCGAACACGCATGTTTAATCTATACACAGGAATATGGACCGTTTCCATAACAAGACTTATGTAACTCGTTATAAATCAATAAATCATCGTTAATAATATACTTTTTAACTTCAAAAATCAAAATTACCAAATATGCTTGTTAAATCACATTATAGAATATAGATTAAACTCGAAAAGACCACCTACAAAGAGTTTGATAACATCATTACAAGTTGCTTGAGACAATATAATCTTCACAAAGTTTGATCTAAAGTTGTAATAAAGAAAGGAAAACTCACCTCTTTATGAGCAACATGCTTTCATCATTGTTGTTTACATTCCTAAGCAAAGATCTTGTTGAGAAAACACAATTTATTGTGCCAAAAAAGAAAGGTCAGTCATAAAAAGAGGTCCCTCAGCATGAAAGGGCACACTCATTCCAATTCCCTCCTTACTCTCACTTTGTGTATTGTGTATGAGAGAGAGAGAGAGCACAGAAAAGCTGTTGTCCTTTTCTGTATGAATCCCATTTCTTCAGTCATGGAAAGCATTCTTCACAAAACATAAAGAAATCTTAACCATTTTACCAATTTGAGCTTTCATGCACATTTCTCACTTCAACAAATCTTGGTTCTTATGTAAAGAAGCTATTTTGGGTACAAAAGATCATGAAATCTTGAACCTTTTTACCAATTTAAGTTTCATGTATACCATACCATTCTCATTTCATTCAAAAAATCTTGAAATCTTGAATCTTTTTACCCTTTTGAACCCATAAATCCTTCTTCAATGCCCATTTCACTCAACAAATCTTGAATCTTTTTTTTTTACCTTTTTAAACTAAACCCATAAATCCTTCTTTAATCACAATTTACACCAATGCACATTCCATTCAATAAATTTTAACCCTTTTGAGATCACTCAAAATTCCATTTTAGCTTCATGCACACAATTCCCATTTCATTAACCCCCCTTTTGGCCTTTTGTAAACCCCCCCTTTAAGCTTCATGTTTCATTCAACAAATCTTGACCTCTTCTTACCCACAAATCCTTTAAAAACCTTCATGTAGCAAGCACCCAATGCCTATACCATTCAACAAATCTTGAATCTTTTACACCCATAAACCCTTCTCTCAAAAAAAATGCAGCTTTTTCTTGTATCCCCAAAAAGCCCCTAACTTTACCCCACCCCAGTTCAAAAACCAAGGGTAAAAAGGTAAAAAAACAAACAAAAATGGTAGATTTCCCTTCTTGTTTTGGAGAAAATGGTGTTCAAATTGCTGATGCAGCTTCTTCTTCTTCAGGTACTAATATTCTTACCCAAACAACCACCACAAACAAAAACACTCAAAATCTTGTAACTTGTGTCTACCATTGCAAACTCCACAGCTCATCTTGCTTCATCATCACCATCACATGGACCAAAAACTTAATGGGTCAGAGTCTTTTTGTCCAAATCAATGATCCCACCAACAACTCATTCTCAAAACATGAAATCAAATCAAACTTATTCTCCAAAAGAAAAGGGTCCAAAACCCTCCAAACAGGCCCTATTTCCACCAACATTTTATGGGATCTTTCATGTGCAAAATATGGAGCTTCTTCACCTGAACCCATTGAAAGATTCTATCTTGCAGTCACAATCAATCAAGAACTGATCTTGGTGTTAGGAGATATGGATCAAGAAGTGTACAAAAAGATGAATTATTCAATAACTTGTGTACCAAACACTGTTTTTGTGTCAAAAACTGAGCATGTGTTTGGTAAGAAAGTGTATGCAACAAGTGCTCAGTTTTGTGGGAAGGGTCAGGTTCATGAGATCTTGATTGAGTGTGATCAAGTTGGTAGTGATGATCCGTTTCTTTCGATCCGAATTGACGGTAAAATGGTGATGCAAGTTAAGAGGCTGCAATGGAAGTTTAGAGGGAATTATACTGTTTTGGTTGATGGGTTGCCTGTTGAAGTTTATTGGGATGTTTATAGTTGGTTTTTTGGGAAGGTGATGGGGAATGCAGTGTTTTTGTTTCAAACTTGTCTTTCGGCGGAAAGATTGTGGGGTTCGGGTCAACCCGCGATGAGTTGGTCGGGTCCTGTGGGTAAAGATGTTGGGCAGTCGGGGCTCGGGTTTTCGTTGGTTGTGTTTGCGTGGAAAAATGAGTAGAGAATTGAGAGAACCGGATCGTCATGGAAAAACAAAAACAAAAAACGAGTTGGAATAATAGATAATATGGTTCGGTTATGGTTTGGTTTAAGGTGTTAATCGTTTCTGGCTGAACTGAATCGTGCTCACCCCTTTTAAGAGTTTTAATAATTTCTAGTAGTTATTGGAAACATTTATTTGTATTTTTTTTTGTTTTATTCTTGGTTTCTTTTTATTGATTGAAAAGGTTCAGGTGATTTATTTTTAATTGAGGAAAATATTTGTATATTTTGTTTAATGTTCATGTTTATGTTTTTAAGCAACGGGCTGTGTTAACAGATTGATCAGACACAAACACGACATGAATCCATCGTGTCACACACATAAACCTGAGGACGAGACATGTGTTCGTGGGATGACACGCAAAAAAACTCGTTTAACCAAAAAGATTTTTTTTTCTGACACTTTAAAATTCCAGTTTTACTTATAACTTTTATGATTAATTTATTATGTGGCGAATATGTTTTAGACTATGCCAATTTGTTTTTAAACATTGAAAATTGACATAAGAAAATAATATAACATATTTTCCATAAATCACAAATTTCAAAATAATAAAAAGTAAATAAATGAGTTAAATGGGTCAACTCGTGAACCTACTGGGACACGCAGGGGCGGACCTATGTGGACACAAGGGGGAGCGCCCGCTACCGCTTGGCGGGGAAAAAATTGACGTTTTTAGTGTAAATTTTGAAAAAAATTGACGTTTTTTCGATTTCGTTACCGCTTTTCTTATAAAACGTTCCTGCTTGGCGTGAATCCTAGATCCGCCACTGAGGACACGAACATGACCCGATTAGTTAAATGTGTATGCGGCTTAAACTTGAAACGGATCCAAACGCTTTTAGAGTAAACCCAAAACTTTGTATTTCATATTAGGTTTGTTTCATGCAAAAATTTCACCCTAAGTTATAATTTAAGGCAAGAAAATATAATCTCAACTTTTTATGCAACTTGATTAAGATTAATACAATTTGTGTGTCTATTAATGTGTTTAATTTCTAATTTTTTATTGTAAAATTTTGACAACCCATGTTTAACTTTTTTTTTTTTTTTTAATATTTTGGTTCATGTCGGTTTTATTCGGTAACCTTTAAATATGACCCATTTAACATTCTTAGTATAAACCTCTCTCGCTTTATAATTTTAAAAATTTTAGATCCTAAAAAACAATTTTACATGCTTGAAAAAATAAAGTAAAGCGTTAATATATAGGTTATACTTTAACTTTTGAAAGAAAATCTCACAAATAGTATGCATGAATTAGTAAATTACACATACAAAATGATTTAATTTATCTCATAAGAAGAAAAAAAAAAAAAAACCCATAAAAAGACTGATTTTGGGCCTAATTCAGGAAAAGGAAACACACGAAAAGCGACAACACCTCAAGTCAAGAGCTAGAATAAAACAAAATTTAGTTGGGGAATGGGGATTAGTCTTTTATATATATAAAAATGAAAACCTAAGATAAAATAAAACAAAATTAATTTAAATCTGCTCGAAGAACTTTGAGTTTTCAAAGTAATGAATTACATGTTTGAGTTAAAAAAATGAAATCATTTTAACTTGTTATCTCCAAGTGAGCCCATTTTACTAAAATCTCATATCGTAGAGTTCGATAAGACGGTTTCAATGCCTTTTGATTGAGGTTAATCAAAGTCTGTTTGATACCATTCTTACGACTTCTTATTTTTAGAAGACTTTGTATTTGATCCTAACCCAATAATTCGTATATGTTTTCATGACGGCCAATGGCGATCAGAATGGTGGTTGTGGCCGCTCTGATGACCGTACTGGCAGTTGTGAGGTGCATATCCGGAATCAAATATTTTTTTTTTACCATGTTAACATTAGGTTTACTTAAAATAAATTACTATCTTATTGTGAATTTAACTTTAATTAATATACTTTCTGTTAAAAAATGAATAAGGAACACCATCTATCGTCAAAGTTCACAAAGAACACAATATAATATATACATATTTGTTTAAGCGAATATAGTTAGAAATTGTGTATTTATTTTTATCATGCGGTACGTGAATAACTCTTTCATGTGTCACTTATTATTCTCTTAGCACCAACAAACGTATATTTAGCCGATAAAAATCAATAAACATGTCGACAAAACTCGTGTAGTGCTTGTTTTATTTGAGTATTAGGCTTATAACTAGTGTTAGAGCACTAATTCATCACTTACATGTCTATTAAAAAAATAAAGAAAAAAAAATAAAACAACCCTTAGAAGGACTGATTTTGGGCCTAATTCAGGAAAAAAAAAAAAAAAAAACACACGAAAAGCGACAACACTTCAGGAGCTAGTTTGGTGGCAGGCCGACCAACCCGTTTTGCATCGAAAGAACAAAATTTAGTTGGGAGAATGGGGATTAGTCTTTTATATAAAAAAATAATGAAAAAGTAAGAAGACAAAATAAAACAAAAATAACATAACTCTTGCTCCAAGAACTTTGATGTTTTTAAAGTAATGAATTACATGGGTAAAACACGATTTTATTTTTTTCCTATTGTAAATTATACGGAGTACCGATACCATATCAAGCTGAGTTGTGTTCAAAATAATAAATTTTTGTGTCGTAAACTATGTACCGGTAACGAAACAAAACAAAACGAATCGATACCAACCGAACAACGCCGGTACTGGTATATGTATTATTAGAACCGGTGTCTGTATGACAGTATCCGTTTTTATGGTTTTTTATCGATGTAACATATTTTGTTTGTATGTAATGTTTTATGAATTTCAAATATGTCATTGCGATGCACTTATTTTTTTCTACGTTTCAACATAAAATTTATTAAATATTCATCTGTCTTGTGTGCGTATAACCCACTTGTATATGCTATAAAGACGAAAAAGCATGTTAAAAAAAATCTTATATCTATAAAGACGAAAGAAAAAGCATGTTAAAAAAAATCTTATCTTTAGAGTTTACAAAGAACACAAAATAATAGATAGATACTTCTTTAAGAGAATAATATCAAACTCTAATTTGATATACCTTAGTTACAAATAGAGATGAATTATAAATATAGCTATAACTAGGGGTGTGCAAAAAACTAAGTTAACCGACTCATAATCAAATTAATTAGTGAAACCAAGCCGATATAACTTAACAATATCAATAACAGGTGGGTCAATTACTGTTAATAAGGTTTTCATACCTTCCAAAACCGAATCAAATTGATTATACACACACATATAATATATTACAGTATATAAGTATTTTTTTAATGCTATGTAATATATACTATTATATACAATTGTGTAATAACAATTTATTCCATGGTAAAATTTCAAGTACAAACCTTGAGGCCCAAATAATGTTCAATCACTTTATTTTGAGCTATTCTTAACTAGGTCAAAATTCACGGTTAACCGACTCGTTGTAACCTCCAAAATTGCATAACTGAAACCACCCTAACTGTTCTGTTATGGCTATGATTATCTATTAGCTGACATCTTGATTATGGTTATGGTTTTGAGCCAAAACCGACCCATACACACTCCTAACTAGAAATACATGAAACAATAATGGTGTATCTATTTTGACATTAATATCCCTCCTTATTCCATCAACGTTATCGAAAGTCATGCCCTATGCAATAACTTTCTCATGCATCACTTTTTATTCTCATATCATAAACAAAACCATCAACATTATCTAAACGAATAAATAACTTTTCATACATCTTTTGATAAATTTTACGTTGATCATTTTTTATGTTCATAATCTAGATTTTTTTTATACCTTATTAAATTAGTGAACTAAAGATATAACTTAATATTGGTAGCATAACATGTTTTTTTTTTCTCATAGAGAATGGTATGGAATGAAAGAACACACTTTGTTAGGGTTTGTAAATAGAAGTTTAATCAAAATCAAACATTAATAATCAATAACACAATCTTTACACGAGAATAACCGAAGAATAATCAAACATAACAGCGTATTTAGGTTATTTCACCATGAAAGATACTATTTGATATTTAGATTTGCGTAACTCTGTTCAAATGGATCAGAACTTGAAACACTTTTTATTCTTATATCGTAAACAAAACGTATGTTTAGCAGATAGATTTTGATACGCATGCGGACAGACAAAACTCGTGTAGCGCTTGTTTCATTCACATATTTTGCTATTAGTGTTCTTATTCAACATATTTTTTGGGTTTCCTTCAGAAGAGGCATCATGCCTCGTGGAGATGGATATGATCGGGTGGTTCCACTGGTGAGACGATGATACTCCTGGTCTGTCAGTGATCCAAATTTGTCGTTCAATAAAAAAAATAACAGACAAGGCAAGGAATGGTGGTCGGATGTTGTCTTAAATGGCCTAAATCGCATACCAACCGCATTCATTACTAACGCTTTATACATTTTTTGAATGTTACATGTAATATGTATCAATGCTCACGCGTTCTCATCTTTTGGTCCATTGTTCATGTTTTTAGGCAACTGATCATAATAAATGGCAAGGAAATATAATCTCAGTTTTTTTATAAAACTTGATTAAGAAACAAATATATCATGATTATGTAACTTCATGTGGCGGAGCAAGAATTCGTATACTGGTATTCACAGTGGCGGACCCAAGAATTATTTTCTGGGGGTGCGATTGGGATTTTTGCCTACAAAATACACTAATTTAGCTGCAGTTAGTTGGACCGGACCAAATGAGGGGCTCAACCAAAGAAAAGATATGGAATTTGGAAAAGGCCGCAAGTGGCCTCTAAAAAGATTGAGCTGCCCCAGGTAACTTAATACATTTTTGACTTAGATTTGAATGTTTCTTCTACGATCGTAACTTCTTTTCTTCTGAATGTGTCAAGTTTGTTGCTCGTTTAGAAAGGATTGAGTTTTCTTGCTCATTTTGATGAATTTAAAACTACATCTTTGAGTTTTACATGCCTCTTAATACCTTAATGAGTGCATTATATAGTAATATAAGAGAAAGTGAAGAACATTGTTCTAAATAGTCTAAAGAGTCCAATCCAACAAGCCTTCATTTCTAATGGTTTATACATGTTCAAAAGTTTACATTGAACACATTTTTAGTGTTCATACATTGTTACCTTTTGCTAGTTTGATTAGTCTAGATTTTTCTTTTTACCTTAAACAACTTAATATTGCATAACTAATCACTTTAATAGGGGTTATAAATGAATAAAAGTTGTATACATTGTTTTAATATATCATCAAAAACAAAAATAAACAATCAACAAATCAATCTTCACACCAAAATAATTGAAGAATAAATACAAAAGAGAAGAGGAAGAAAACCAATCTTCAAATTCGAAAATAAACAAGTATAACAACACATTTAGGTTATTTCACCATGAAATGTACTACTAGGATTTAAACTCGCCCCCCACCATACGACAACGCTTCAATCCCAGCGTGAATCGCGATCATGCCAAGTAACTGCGTCCCGCTTACAATTATCAAGAGGGCCTCTAGAGCGCGCTGCAAACAACGTTGTTATCGTGTTATAAATTTGCAAGGTAAAACAAATAAATAAATCTATTTAATTACCAAGGTTGTCCCACTCCAACCAATATGTATCTCTTTGCAGGCAAATCTGGAGACACATATTAAGAATTAGCACATTTAAATTAATTAGTGTAGGCCAATATGTTTAATGATTACTATGTTTGCAACTAATGATCATTAATTAGATAAATGAAATGATATTAAGAAAGATATAACAAAGTTTGTACCCCATGGCAAGCATTGTGAGTGACCAAGTGATTAGAGAAGAAGCCGAAGCTGCGTATAGATCAGAAGCATTCCATTGAGCAGCATTACTCATTCCAGTGGCGGAAGTTGTAAAACCGACAACTCCCGCCAAGAGAGAGAGGATGACTACATGGCCGGTCGCCATGTTGCCGAATGGGAAGTATATCGGAAATATTCTTGCCGGGGTACTTAGAACAGATGCTGCAACAAAAGATTGTAAAATTAGGCATCTCATGCTATCAACATGCACGAGCCGGGGGTCTCACTGGAAGCAGTCTCTCTGTTCCTACAGGGTAAAGGTAAGACTGTCCACATTTTCCCCTCCTCAGACCCTACCTTAGTTTTGATATTGGTGAGATTTATTGAGTATGATGATGATGATACTATCAACTTGCAACACATGAGTTTTGAATCTTGATTCAAAAATTAAAAATACTTGAACAAAAATAAGCTTTAAGAAAATGGTTGAAATATCATGTCTTTTTAGGTTCATTAACTTAGCATTTTAGCATGCTACTCAATGTTTTGACCTCCTTACTCAATATTGTGGATTAGAAACAAACATGTATAAATAACAAAGCATCAAATAATCAAGAAAATGACACATCATCATGTCAACTCAACATTTTAATGTGTTAACTCGGTTTCTAAGTACCGGACAAGACAAAATTTTATAAATTTGTCTCAAATGAGAAAGTATTTTGTAACAACAATATGTCAAAACATAAAATGTACAAATGTGCATAGATTGTACCTTGTTCTAGGGATTCTTCGATGCCATGATTGACAGCCCACGAAGCAATTATCGTGATGATTAGATAAAGAATGAGGTTCACGAACAAGAGGAAGAATATCGCGGGTTTGGCACCACCAGAAGCCATGGCTTGGTTCAAAGATTTTGTTATTTTTGATCATCTTGTTGTTATAGGAGGTAAAGATATATAAGGGTGATTAAGGACAAATATTATATTGTTTTATGAATGATGTTTTGCTTTGGGATTGAAACTTGTGATGGCTTTTGTACAAAGAAATGGTTTAAGTTCTTTCCTCTTGCACCCGGTTGAGAAAAAGCATCCCTTTGGCCCTATGACTTTATAAACTATTGTCACTTAATGTTATACTCTTCTTCTTTTGTGTATTTAAAATTAGATTCAAGAACCCGAATACTAATTATCTTATCGCGTATACGATGCGCATTAAGTATAGCTATTAGTTTGTTAAAAATGACTTGTTAGGATTTCTATGTACATTCCTTGCCATTTTAGTTTTTATATAATTTATTATCCGAAGAAATAATAAGGAATATAAAAACTAAAAGGTATATGGATTAGTAGATTACTACATTACAAGTGACAAAGAGAAATAAAAATAAACAAATAAATAAAACTCTTGAAAATGTAAGTTGGACTCTCATATGCAAGATATAAGGACAACAAGAAGAAATGAATGCATAAGATGTCTCCATTGCATAAAGCCCTTCCACTCCGCTCTTAACCTTTGGCCGGTGCCACCTCAGCTACCTAGCCCTTTTCTCCCTCTTCTGCAACAGGCTCAAGACCAGTAGGTCCCACCTCCCCTCTCACAACCACCCTTTTCTTCTCTTCTCTCTTAGCCCTTGTGATGCGGGTCCAATTATGGAGGAGCGGACCATCTTGTATTTGGAGGCCCAAGATCGTGTGACAAAAGGGACTTCACTAAAATGACTCTAACTTGGGCTACGGGGGTCCGTTTTGGGCGTGCGACCAGGCGAAACGATCGTGAGAACGAGCTCCATCTTGCTGAAAACGGCCTACGACGGTTTGGGTCATTGTCCGGGCCAAAAACGCTTATTTCTATTAGTTATTTATCTTTTTATGTTTTTTTCGGTGTTTTTGCATTTTGTTTTTGGGCTTATGTTTGGCCCATGGCCTTTTTGTGGCCCATTTCGAATTTCTGTCATTATTTATATGATTCTCTTGTAAGTTGGAAGATCAGACTTGAATTTCGAAATTACTCAATTTTCACTTCAAATTATGTGCCCTTTGGGTTGAATTTTGGGGGTTGGGGGAAGATCAACACGGGTATGCGCAGAATCAACGTGTTTTGCTCTTCGTTATCGTAGCACACGCTACATCACCTTAGCTTCGGATGTTCTCCCCTCTCTCTCATCCATGTCACCCAACCACATTATCTTAAGATATTAAGGGCAACAAAGGATCTCTATTTTGTTCCAGCGTTGGAGATAGTCTAATATAACACGTATCTTGAAAACAACCTAAAAGAGCAAGAGCTTTTCATGAAATAAGGGCTATAAAAGAAGTAAGAGGAGAAAAGAAAGGGGCCATCGATTTTCACATGGTTTTAGCAAGTTTTTTTATGTATTAAAAAATCCTTTGTGTTTCCTTGGTGTTTGTTTTTTATCCTACCGTAAGCAATTTCCCTAGTAAGATAACTACTATGAGAGAATACCTTTCATTTTCCTTATAAATTCTGAGAGTGTTCGTACTTATTATTTAGAAAGGAATAGTGTCCATAGATATTGGATTATAAAGCTGTATAAGATTTCTTGCATCTAAAGTTACGACTTTCGACTGGTTTTTAGCTTATTTACATCAATTGAGTAATGGTAGTAACACTAGATTTCTAATAAGCTAGCGTTATAACGTAATAAATTATTTGATTTTTGTAATCATATATAATAGGTTAAACGCCTTTTTTCCATCATGTGAGATAATCGTATAGCTTCACACGACTCAAAGTATCAAATACTCAACTACACCTCCAATACTATGGTTTTAAACTTTTATCAGCCTAGTTAATCAAATGCGCATTCAAGAGGTGAAGGGTGAAAAAAACGGACATATGGGAAAAGAAAAACAATAATACATACGAGTTAATGATACTTCCCCAACACTAATCAAAAACGTTTTTAAGAATCAAGAATGTAAAGATACGAGCCTATAGAACAGGTCAGGTTCAAGTAAGGTCGTACTAATCAAAAACCTAATATAACATTGGACAGAAAAACTTCTAATGTAACCATTGGGTATACCCAAGACATGGAGTGAAGCATTAGCCGTACGTGGACCAAGTCGCCTTAGCTTGTCTTCAAGGCGCCTTAGCATCATCTCATCCAACCACCCGACCGCATAGGAGTGTCTCTCGTGAGCCTTTGATTACATATCTAACAAACCTCAAAAATACTATTTACTGTACTTTTAAGATTATACAGTATATTAATATATTCGATTTTGATGCGAGTCGTGGATAGGGTATCACCTAATACAATACCCGTTATGAAAAAGATGTATAACTAAAACCCGAATAACCGTCACTTTACCCTTCTTGAATGTTTTGGGTTGCCCCTCGGGTTCAGATGCTTCTGCCCTCCGAAAACCCAACATCACTAATCGCTTAAACCTCACGAAACTTGAAGGATGCTTAAAACGAGTCCTTCCCATTTTCTGATCTCGATTATTAACCATCATATTCTACTATTCTACAATCATACATATTAATGCTTATTTGTCATCAACTCATGAGGTAGTCTGAGTTTTCTTCGTAGATTGTGAAACCACTTTCTCTACCGTACTCGTTACCAATACCATGATCACTATTATAACTCCCGTCTGACGTGCTTGATCCGTCAGATGTATGGCTACTGCTTGACTGCGATGCTAAACTTACATCACTGCCCATCATTTGATCATTGTCATTGTAACTGCAACATGTTATAAAAACAAATGTTACCAAGAGTTAACTTAAAAGTAAAATACACGGATGGCCTGTGGTTTACCAAATATTTGGACTTGGTCTCTAGCTTTCCAAAAGTACACAAATAGTCCCTATAGTTTGCACTTTGTAACACATTTAGTCCCCAGCCAACAAATCTAAAGGTTTTAGCATGTCCAAGTTAGGGGCTAAATGCGTTACAAAGTGCAAACCAAAGGGGCCATCCATGTACTTTTGGAAAAAAGCTGGGGACTAAATGCGTAACAAAATGCAAACTATAGGGACCATTTGTGTACTTTTAGAAAGCAAGGAACTAAATCCAAAATTTTGGTAAACCACAGGGACCATACATGTACTTTACTCGGTTAACTTAAGTATGGTTTCAAGCCTAACTAACAGACTCTAATGTACCTACCTTCCTTTCGGGAATTCAGCAACCAGACAAAAATCAGGCCTCTGTTCCAATAATTGCTGTATAGGAATAAAGCTGCATAATACACCAAATTTATTTAAAATGTTATATATTTAGTAACAAGAATAGCAAAATAATAAAATACCTAGCATTGTAACATCTATTGCTCCAGTCACCCTCACACGCTAGACCTTCCCTGTTAGATATATCCTGTTCACAGAGGAAAAACTTTCAAACTTTGGTTTATTTCTTTATATTTTCATCAGTTTTGACCCGAATGGGTCAAATAATATTATATTTAAAAAATGAAGTAAAATGTCATTTTCGTCCCCGAGGTTTGGCCACTTTTGTGACTTTCGTCCAAAGGGTTGTTTTTCCGCATCTGGATCCAAAATATTTGAAATCTTGCCATTTTTCTCCGTTAAGCAGGGGTACCACCATCTTTTTTGCTAACTTTAAGGGCAATTTGGTCTTTCTCACTTTATGTAAAAAGACCGAATATCCCAAAAAGACCGAATTGCTCTTTAAGTCAACAAAATAGATGGAAATACCCCTAACTTCACAGAGAAAAATGACAAGATTTCAAACCTTTTGGATCCAGATACAGAAAAACCACCCTTTGGACGGAAGTCACAAAACTGGCCAAACCTCTGGGACGAAAATGGCATTTTACTAAAAAATGGATGTGTAGAACATGTCAAAACGCTCCCAAAGTCCGTTTTGAATAAAACAATTCTTGGATTAAATTATTTTATTAAAAATATTGTTTTTATATTCATAAATAACGTTTTAACTATTTATTAAGATATGCACAATAAGCGTACAAGATGTCTAAGGAGCTTGAATTCCCCTGCAAGAACAGCTGCCATAAACCGCTCGACTTCAATCTGCAGGTAATTATTACAAAAGGGAATAAACAGGTTAAATTAGTGGTTTCACCATTTTACCCGTGATAAAATAAACATGATGATGAGATTGATAAGGGTAAAATAGTAAAAATAACTAATGTTCCTTACTTCCTTTAGATGCATACAGTCCCGTAAGATCATCACCTCTAAGTTATCACCACCGCCACCGCCATTGCCACTAACATTCCTGTGATTTTAAACTTCAAGTTAGAATCACCACTAACGAAAAAAAAAAACGTTTATTGAAAACCGACATAATTTTGACACACTTACTTTAAAAATGCACCGGTGAATGAGTAAGACGTTGAAAGATCAAGATGTTTCAATCTTCGTAAACCCTGAAAAGAAACTATAAAACTCAATGTTGCTATTAATGAAGCACACCTAATAACCATGACACATTCTTATAGAAATAGGTTCATTTTGATCACTTTTATTTGTTAAATGGGTTTACCTAGGTGGCTAGGTCTACTAAAATTAAAAAAATGGATATAAAGTTGATTATATAAAGCATCAGATGTGTGTACCTTTACCAGCATACGAGCCTTGTAGTCATGTAGCTTAAATCCTTTTAGTGCTAAGGTGGTTATGTTAGGACAGTTGTGGACAAATTCATTACAGGTCGGGAATTTCAAACCATCATCTCTACCTACATATAGAAACAGAAATTTTAATAAAATTAATCAACGGTCAACCGTGAATCGAAAACCAAATTACTGAAGTGGCACACCTGTTTTTGATGATTCGAAAACCAAACGTTCTATCAACGGACAGTTTCTACTTATTGACTCCAATGTATGCCTCAATTCAACATGCCTATCATTACAATATTAATGGTTAATGCGTTAATTATGGTTACGATAACAATATCACTACAATGATAATCAAATATCCAAATAAAATGTTTAAAAAATTGTAGGATAAAAAAATGGATTTTGGGCGATTTTCCACATATTTAGAATTTAGATCAAACACAACCCAAATCATCCCATTAATAAGTGAATGACCCAAAACTGTCACCTATGCTAGTAGTACTATTTGGTTATTATTGTATAAACGATTAAGAAAGTCTTTTCTTCAACTATAGATGACGAAATTAGAAATCTAGAATTCAAATACTTTTAGATACAGAGGAGCCTTTTTATCATAGCAATTAGGGGTGAGCAGAAAACCAAAAAAAACAATTTAACCGGACCGAAAACACCAAACCGCACAGAAAACGAAAAAAAACTGAACCGAAAAAACCGAACCGAAATTTACAATTCGGTTACGGTTTTTCATTTTATGAAAACCGAAAAAACCGAACCGGATAACCTAAAAAATCATTTTTTAAATGTTTGTTATATATTGATTTAAGAATTATTAATTTTATTCTTGAATGTTAAGTATCTATAATAAAAACATTAACATGTTTATTTATATTTGAAATGATTTATCCATTGCGTACAAGAAATAACAAAATTTAATATAAGAATTAAATGATTTTCAAAGTATTAGAAAAGAAAATCTCTTAATAAAAACTTTGGAGAAATAAAAAAAGATTAGAAAGTTGGGTTTATGTAAACAATATTAATTAAAAAGATTAAATATAATAACTTAAATGTAAACATCTAAGAAAGACTCTTGAATCTTGGATTATACTTTTTATTTTAAATCTTACATAATTTTGTTCCAAAAACCCAAAAACCGAACCGTTGCTAAACCGAAAAAACCGAAACCATAAGGCCTTCATAAACCGAACATTTTGGTTTCGGTTCCGGTTTTACCATAAAACCGAACCGAACCGTGCACACCCCTAATAGCAATTGAATACAGTTTATACAGCTCTGTGTGCCATAAAGATTAAATTCTGTAACACCCTAATTCAGAAGATAGATGATTTCAATTTTCAACAAAACATATAAAGAACTTACAGGCCCACAATTTCTAGATCAACGAGAGATGGACAAGCTGATAATGATGTCAAGAGGGATGCATTGTCCATTCTTTCAATGTTGTATAGGTGTAATCTTCTCAAATGAATCCTTTCGATCACAAGCAAAATCACAAGATAACCTCAGTACATAACCGAAACCGACACTTGAAAGAATCGACTTGTATGATTTTATAGTAAAGAAATCATACCCATACCCAGGTGCACCACCATTGCCACTCAAAGAATTCAGACAGGACCTTGTTAGAATGGAAGATTCCTTTCCTTGCCTTGACTTTTTGTCATTCCACGAAAATCCCGATGCGTCATTTGCGTTCCTAATGCTATAAACCAACGGTTGAGATGAAAAGAAAGGTGGAGCAGGAACGATTGGTAATACACCAAGCCTTATAGACCTGAGTGTAACAAAAACTGTAAGTAGAAAGAAAAAAAAGATGACAATTTCGACCTATACATATAAAGGATAAGAAAATGTCTTACTTAAGTGCATCTCCAGCTCGATGGATCATCATTGACACCACAGCATTGTTGACTTTAGGGACTAATGTAGCCAAGTCAATGTTAGCAAAACACGAAGGATCCATGGCACACTTCTGAAAAAACAAGCATGTAGCCGCAACATAACACACACTTTGTGTATCAAGCATTGAAAAGATCTACAAATCAATATAAAGAAAACAAATGTAAGCAGTTAAAAGATTGAAAAGATCTACAAATCAATATATAGACAGATTAAACAAAATTAACAAGTTAAGTTCAAGAGATCAATAAATGAATCAGGTAAGGAAGTATGCATCTGATGACCTGAGCAAAACAAAATCCATCACCCTTCGTCGCTATATAAATGTAAAACAGTTTGCATAAACAAATCCAGAAAAAAAAAGTCCATAGATTATATGATCCAAATAAGTTCAGTTTAAAAAAACAGCAATAAATGAATCAGATAAGGAAACAGTCATAAAACAAACGAGAAACTGAAACTAAAATTAAATTCATAACATCCTTCTTCACTATCCTGTTTCTCAATTAAAATGAACATACAATAGCATAAACACATAAACAGATCGAACAAGAAGCTGAAATTCTAAATCAAAAAGCTACACACATTATCTAACACAATAAAAAAGAAAAAACAGATTCGTCAGATAAGGAAGCAAAGGCATACTGTAAAAAAAACATCTGAACTAAACATCCTGCTTCCCTATCCTAACTGTAGAAAATATGAATAAAAAAAAATACAGTTTGCATAACTGAATCCAAAAATAAATTCCACAGATTACACGAACCAAATAACTTAAGTTCAAAACACAAAAATTTAATCAGATAAGGAATCACTGAATCAGTCATAGAAAACTACGCAGAAGCACCTCAAACAAAAATTAAAATTCTTCACTATCCTAATTCTCTCGAGAATACGAACATACAACAGGACAAACAAATCATTCGCATAAACAGATCGAACTAAAAGCTAAAACTCTAAATCGAAAACAACCGATTCAAGTTAACAACAAATACATCATAAAAATCAATTAGATAAGTAAACTAAGGCATCTAAACTAAATATTAGCATAAACAGATCGAACTAAAATCTAAAATTCTAAATCTAAAACAACCGATTCAACTAATTAAAAACAAACACATAAACAAATCAAATCAGATAAGTAAACTAAGGCATCTAAACTAAATATTAACATAAACAGATCGAACTAAAATCTAAAATTCTAAATAAAAAACAACCGATAGTAATTAAAAACAAACACATAAACAAATCAATCAGATAAGTAAACTAGGCATCTAAACTATATATTAGCATAAACAGATCGAACTAGAAGCTAATATTCTAATTCAAAAACAACCGATTCAACTTAAAAACAATTACATAAGCTGATTACTAAGGCATCTAAACTAAATATTAGGATAAACAGATCGAACTAAAAGCCGAAATTCTAAATAAAAAACAACCGATCCAATTCAACAACAAACACATACACAAATCAATCAGATAAGTAACCTAACACAGCTAAACTAAATCAAATCATAATCAAACCGAGCTAAAATCCAAAACTCCGAACCAAATACCTTGATAGTGAGGTCCGGCGAGAGCGGCCAAACGACGGCGTTATGATCGGAAGAGCATCTGCGAGCAGATCGATTAGCAGCATCAAGTAAAAGCGAACCGAGACGCAGAGCGCGTTGAATCAACCGGTTTTGATCGGAATCGGAGGCGGTTGATTGAATAAGGCGGTCGAAAGAGGTGTGGATCGACGGCGAATCGGATAGAGATAAGAAGGAGGTTAGCAGAGCGTCCATGTTGAAGTGATCTGACGGAGGTTTGGGGCGTTTCGCCATGGAATTGGAATCCATTGGAGGTTTAGAGAGAGAGTGTAGAGAGAGAAAGAGAGAGTGACACGTGGGAGTGGGAATGTGTACGTGTAGGTCTAGATTGGTCCCTAGGCTACACATTTTTTTAGAAAGGTGTTTATTGGATGACGTAATTTTTTTTAGTTTCCACCTTCTATTATTATACTTTCTTACGTCATGTAGTTTTTTTTAACGTCAAATTTGGATTACTCAGTACTGACGAATCACTAAAGAATTATCATGCCCTTAGTGGAACCACCTGATAATATTCATCTCCACTAGGTATTACTGGAGGGCGTTATTGTTCTTTCGCCAGGACAATAACGATGGTTAACGGACAGAAAGCGGTAGTGCCATGTTTTCAGCCAATCATTTTTTATGTTTTATTATTTCTCTTTTTTTCTTTTTTTAAATAAAGTGGCTTTATTCCACTGAATGAGTGTCATTCGGAAGAGGTAATAGAGCCCCCTGTCTACGTGGCGCTGAGGTGGCGAGCCCCTAGGGGCTCCATTTCATACCCACTAGCCGACCTTCCAAAGTGAAGGTTATAGGATTGAGTCTCGTTTGGATCAAAAATACTCCAGGTTGAGTCAGAGTTTTACCACAGTGGGTGTTCGGACGATAGGTTCCTCTGAAGTAATGGTGGGCTAGGACACCAGGGTTGTGTGCATTTATAGGCGTGGGTGGCCTTTTGCCATTAAATTTTACCCAGATGATCAGTCTTTTGTTGGTCGTTCAAAAACAAAAAACAGCAAGTCCACACGTGAGACAGGAGTCTTTGTAGTTATTAAAAAAAGAAAGAAACTGTCTAAGCATTCAACCATTCATAAACAGGCTCAAAAACTTCATTAGTAATATTCTCTGCACGATGCAGCGAAATTCTTTATTGTTATTATCATTATAAATAAGGTAATTTTTTATCACACATTAAAAAAATAAGAAACAATTTAAACCATCAAAAAACACTATTACACAATCAAAAAAAGTATTGATGTAAGATAAAAGAAATAGAAAAGTTCAGTTACTTTAGGGATGGAGGGGGCACTCTACCCTCACATCACCTAATTATTTTTTGCAATCTCATTTAAGAGAAAAATACCAAAATCATCCCTAAGGTTTAGTAGGTTTGCCAGTTTCATCTAAAATAACTTTTTTGTACTAAATTTATTTTTGGGATTTTTTGTCATCTTCATTCAAACGTCTAATTTGCTTTATTTTTTTCTGTCAAATATTTGGACGAAAATGCCAAAAATTCCCAAATCTCAGGGACGATTTTGACAAAAAAAATAGACGTTTGGATGAAAATGACAAAAAATCTCAAAAGTGAAGGACAATATGGTACAAAAAAGTTGTTTTGGATTAAACTGACAAACATGTCCAAACCTCAGGGACGATCGAACTAAAGACTACCCAAAAGTACCATAAAGGGAATGGGTGACGTTCCAAACTACTCGAAGCCTCTTTCCCTTGAATTTTGCTTTCAATCTTATCGGATTATAGTCTACAATCCCCGGTTTCACTACCCGAAGTGTCGACGCCTATGTTCCTGTCTTACCACATAACCCGAATGGGGGTACCCGAGGATACCCCACACTAAATGTCAGAATTTTAATTGTCTAATTGCAGTTTTCATAAAATTATAAAGTGGAATTACAAAGTGATAGTTAAATGATAAAATATTAGTTATAAACTATTACGATAATCACACTGCCTTAAGATCACTTCAACTCACAATCTATCTATATGTTTTTATTTATTGATATTATCTTATAATGCGTATTATAAAGATTGAAATGTAATTTACCAAAATTTAAGAGTTTTACATCACGTTTTAAACCACAAGTTACATTACTCACTTTTTCTCTCTTCTTAAAGAAAACCCAAAACTGTAAAAGTATTTTTGAGTAAACTGCCAAAATGGTCCCAGAGGTTTGGTCACTTTTGACACTTTAGTCAAAAACTCAAACCTTTTGAATCTGGGTCCATATGGTTTCAATTTTGTTGTCATTTTCACCCAAAAGCAAAATCTGGTCAGATTTTTCAGTTAACATCCAGTTTTTTTGTCTTTTTCCTCCATTTTAATGAAGGGCAAAATGGTCAGATTTTTTTAATTTGTTATAATAGGACGTTAAAAGACCATTTGGCCTTTCATTAAAAGGGAGAAAAAAGACATAAAAGTTGGATGTTAACTAAAAAATCTAACCAGATTTTAATTTTGGATGAAATTGCTACAAAATTGAAACCACAGGGACCCAGATTCAAAATATTTGAGTTTTGGACTAATGTGCCAAAAGTGACCAAACCTCAGAGACCATTTTGGCAGTTTACTCAATATTTTTTTAATTTCACTATTTGATGTCTTATTTAGGCTGGGTTTTCTTCTAATTTTGTATTGATTTGTAATATAGAGACAGAACTTCGTAATGGGCCCGTTTGTCCTACCTATGAGAGTGATCCAAACATACGACGGGTACTTAGCAAATTGGTTTATCTGTCGTTATAGACCTACCGAAAGGATATAGCACGACTAATTACACATGAAAAGGGTGGGGTGCATGACCAACTTATTACTCCAATTTATCATGCTTGTGGATACCATTCATGGTTGCATGAGTCTAAGTTGCCCAATTGCATTTGAATTAGACTAGTGGGTATGGGAAGGCTCATCCCCATGAGGATGGGCCGCCACGTTAGCACCACGTAGGAGGGGCTTGCATGGGATGGACCAAGGGGGTGGAGGATGGGGCCCCACAACAATTAAAAAATATAAAACTTTATTTGATTTTAGAGAGAGATAGAGAGAGAGAGGAGAGACAAAGATGAGAGAGAGAGAGAATTGGGCCCGTCATAATCGTCTTAGACTAGCCGGGTTTCACACGACGGGGCGAGGGGGCGGTGTGGGGGACCGGCGCCGGGCCTAAGCTGGCCCCCATACCGCTTGGTCTTAGGTGCCTATACATTATCAACTTATCAAATGTCAAAGCAATAGATATAGTGATTATCCCCCACTTGTAGTGGAGTGGTGGAAAGAACTTTGGGTTTCCTTGGAGACCCGGGTTCGATCCCCACCTGTTGCATTTGGGGGAAAATGACCCCAACCTTGGTTGAGGGGTCATGGCAATGATGGATAAGAGCCTTGAGTGCGTAATAGCACGGGTTCGAGTCTTGAGCCGCACACGAGTTTTCTATTACAGTGCGGTTACTCCGGCTCTTGAGTGCGGAGGCTGCAACGGCAGTCAAGTGGCTGTCGGCTGGAAATTTTCTCGTGGAGCGCCTATGGTCAACCTCGGATGCCTCGCCCGAGGGGGACTAGGGACCCATGCAATGTGGGTGTGATCCTCTCGACTGTTGGAGTCAATCGCCTTTAAAAAAAATAGATATAGTGATTAAATTGATAACAAATGTCATGGATTTTGAGAGTTCTAGAATAATATCTCTAAAATTATATTGTTCTTGAAAGGGTCGGTCCAAGCTTTTTGGAGGCCCTAAACGAATTTTAAAATCGGGCCCTCTAAAGAAAAATATTTTTCTATTCACAAGCGTAATAATAACTTATCTATATCTTACTAGATTGATATCTTATTAAGTCAAAAACAGGTTACTGACGACGGATTTGAGACTCCTTGTTAGTGGGGCAAAAATACCGATTTGTTAAATTGGGTCATTAAAAATGACGCAATTAATGAATTAATCTTGTTTCTAAGTGAATCAATTTCCATTTTGAATTATTGGTTGTGACTAAGGACTATTTGAAGACAAATAAAGATAATGAACTTCACCCCAAAATTTTGATAAACCAAAAAAAAAAAAACAGAACACAACGATTGAATTGATGATGCCAACTAAACCGAACAATTTTAACAAATAAAAACAGATGAAAAGAAATACCTGATTGAGTTAGTATTTTGTGGAGCTACTCGAACATTAGGTTCCATCTCCAATACTTATAAATAATCACTATGTTTAAAAGACGAACTCAAATTATGAAACAAAAAATAATCCAGAAAGAGCCCCATCAACATGAACCAAAACCATTAACCTTAGAAATTAGTCCTAAACCAGAACAATATCTGCAAATGAAACCATATTTTAGGCCTAGGTCCTAGGAGGGGCCTCTCTAGTAAAAAAAATAAAAAACAAACAACGTTGAAAGTTATATTACCGGGACTTGAACTCAACTATCAACCTAGAAAAACAAACGAATTACCAGTAAACTACATCAATCGTATATGTCAATGCAATCAAATTAATATTGTTATACACACTATATAAAAATTACTTGTCCAATGGAGGCCCTAAGCGCTAGCCTTGGGTCAATACACTGTTGGGCCGACCCTGGTTCTTGAAGAACAAAGAAGTTTTGCTTCTCTTACGTCAACAACCCCTAACCAATGGTTGTTTAAAAGTGCAACACGTCTACCAGATCCAGATGGGCAATAATTTATAAAGCGGGACCTACTACAAGTTGCATGAGTAGTTGATCTAGACACTACAAGCTAACAACGATCATCAATTGATCTAGTGATTTGAAAAACTTGTATTGATCTAGTGTTATAAACAAATATTGGATTGAATTGAAAATCTTCTAACAAATTTTATGTTTAAAGAAAATAAATGTTTCATTATTGATACCCTACGCCATTGGCGCACGTTAGAAGGGGCCGAGGGGGGCGAACTTTCCGCTCAGTAGTGTAATATATGTGGTTTTCGTCGGCTAAGCACTTCTTGAGATTGGAGAGATGGAACGTTGGATGAGGATGAACGTTGTTGAGCTCTTGAGGCAAGTCAAGTTGTCACACCCCGATTTCCACGTGTCAACAGTGGGCCCGGTAGGGGAGTATCGTGACGTAGTTGGTAACATCATGGTCAAACAACACAATATATAAATGCACAGCGGAAGAAAAAGATAAATATATTACATTCCGAATATAAAGTAATACCAAAGTATTACAACGGAAAGTAAAGGATCCACAGGCGGATCAAAAAAAGAAAAGAAAACTGTTCAACATACTTCAGGCATCTAGAACTTGCAAGATTCCTTATTAACGCCTTGAGCTTCCAGCAAATTTCGTTCAGTACCTGTCACTTAACCTTTTTGGAAAATACGTCAGTTTACACTGGTAAATACAATTAACTGACTCATTTTAGAAAAAGAGTTTGAAAAGTGATTCGAGTGCAAACGGCACAAAATATCTTGACACATTGATTAAAATGCACAGAGGCAAAATTAATCTTTTATAACTTAGGACAATTTTATTAATAAAAATCTTGTATCCGATTTACATGGTTGTCCAACATTTAGGGCCGGTGATTATACAATACAAGCCGGACAAGATTAATCGACACACCACAAATATAATCTCACAAGAAGACACCCTTACGAGTGAGTATACGTTATACATATGCAACAGGAGGTGTTTTGTCTACACCTTGTGCTTACGTCGTGGCCATTCACTTTTTAAAATGAGCCAAGGATATCCAGGACACGGTCATTAACCCCCAATGTAATTTGTTATCAATCAATACAGATTAAAACGGGATTATGCAATTTAATCATCTCCGATTAAAAGGTTTCTACACCCGACCAAACGGTATTTTTATAATACCGTATCCCAAGCCCGTATAAGGGAAAATAAGTTAAAAGTATTTACCTGAGCTAGCAATGCAATTTATACTCAGCCGTATATTCTAATCAGCAAGCACAAGTACTTCTACTGGGGCTCTCAATCTGGAACGAAGGTTTTATTAACCTATTAGATTCCTAACGGGTCTTATTTAAGTCGTAACTTAGACCGGTTAGTTTTAAGGAAGGTTTACGGTTCAAACGCATGATTAAGCGAAGACCGGAATAGAATGTGATTTAGACCCGAAAAGTTTGAAGACTTGTATAATATGGGTAAACTAAACACATTCTGGATTTTGAGATAAAAAGGATAAGGTTTGACCCGTTTCGGCTAATTTATGCAAACTAGTTACACAAACCGAACCGAACACGTAATAAGCGTAACGGGTATTCATATGAGCCATTTACAGGTTTCCTAAGTTAATATGCTCCTAATATGTTGTGACATCAGTAAGTTGTCTTTCATTATGAGTTTAAACACAAACTATGCCCCGTAGGGGTAGTTTGGTCATTTAAAAGTTTATAAAAGAGTTTAAGTGTTTAACTGAGTTACGGGTCTGATGTAATCAGCAAACATACTCAATTTAACAAATTATAACAGTAGGGTAAAGTATATATGTGAAATTTATCAATTATAACCAAACTATGCACCGTAGGGGCATTTTGGTAATTTCACATAAGCCGAAAAGCTCAAAACTGAAGTCTGAGTTTATCAACCTTTGCTTACTGTTAAAATATTATAATTTTCCAAAAATATCAGTAGGTATCAACCCGTGTATGTTTAAAATAGTTTAAGTACATACTATGCGTTAAAAACGCTTAAAAAGGCGATTAAAGGCCATTTCCGGGTTCGATACTTAAATCTGATATTTTTATATTTCCAAAAGGCTTAAAATAATTTATTTGTCATATGTGATCAGTAGCAAAAGGTTTGGAGTCATTTAGATATGTAAAACTCATTTTATGGCCCGTAAGGGCAAAACCGACAATTACCGGATTAAGCCTACGACTACTAGTTATGCTCAGCCTAAAATTAATTAAAAATCTTCAAAAATCCCAAAATAATATATTACATCAGTGGGTAAAAGATTTGGTATCAAAAAGTGGGCTTAACTAGGCTATACGCTAATTACGCCGTTTTATTAACATAAAGCTTTAATTTTTACGCTAACGAGCGTAACTCTTAATCTACACCTCAAACTGATGTCAAACTTTGCATACAAGTTTATATATCAGTAACTAAGGTTTCTACACTTTTACATTTTCATAAATCACGTTTTAAGGTGAAAAGGGCATAATGGTCAACATATGAGCAATTAACGGAAACGCGTAAACGAATGGGTCAATCAATGAACCAACCACAGAGGGTTATGCTAACGTGTAGCCTGGTCCTAAGGAAGCTCTAAGGCATTTCCAAATCATACTAAAGCGGGTCAGAACTGAAGTCAAAGCAAAAGTCAAAGCTTTGCGACTTTCGGTTCCGAACCGGGTCTAATCAGAAAGTTGTCGAATCAAACAAGCTTAGACCAGTTTATATACTTATTACCAAGTTATATTAATGACGAAACAGGTTGCACGCCTTCTAGATTGCTAATTACGCGTTTTATGCTTCTGTTGACTTTTTCGGATTAACTTTGACCCGACAAACGATCTTGTTAGAGTGTAATTCAGAGGGTGCCCTTTTAAGGGTTTAATGCCCACATAAATACCAACTTATAACTACTCTTGATTCGACTAATCACTGGACCATTTGTGATTAATCTTAAAGTCAACCGTTAATTACGACGGTTTGACTTTTAAGCTAAAACTAGGCTAAAACTTAATCGAGGAAGGTCAAGGGTACTTACAAGGGTCCTATGCACGTGTAGGGATGTCTTGGATCTGCTCCTAAGCTCCAGAAATGCTCCACAAATGCAAATGCAGATGAAGGTGGATGATCAAATGTTGCAACTAATGGTCTTATTTATAGTGTTTAGATCACCATAACTTGTTGACATCTAAGTCTACCATTGACCACAAATCACCAACACATGTCCCTAATGTCCTAGGAGGCATTTAGGGGTCGCACATGAAGTGAAACATCCGTTTTGGGTCGAGTTTTTGCGTATACAGCAGGCTGCTGCCTTTTTTTGGTTCTGGGCGCCTGATGCGGCCCGCATTAGATTTAACTAATGCTGAAGCGGGCCGCCTGGCCCCTAAATATAGATTTTTATTTTTCTTTTGTTTTGCAACTTGACCTTTGGCTTCACGAAGGGGCAACCGGGGTTATATCTTGCATTTTGACCCCCTTATGATTACCCACAAGGGCTTTAGGACTTATACCCACTTTTCTAAGTCCTTGGCCACTCGGTTATTACCCGAAAAGTCATAACTTTCAACGTTAACGCTTTTAACCCCTCGCATACGAATTTGATCATAACTTTCTCATACGATAACGAAACTTTATGAAATTTTAATCGTGCATTCTAGTGAGCATAATTAACCATTACAAGGCTTCGGGTTTGTCAAAAGGTCATTCAGAGGTATAACTTAACATGTTGACACATTTAACCCCTGTAGTTTGTAATCTCTCACTTTTAGCTTCGTATGATCCATGATTTATCCGTCTAAGGGTATAAACATCATGTAGGGTTATTGTAAAGTATATTTATCCATTGTTGACATTTTGAACCCTTATTTTCACATACTTTCTATGTTTGTCAACTTTAGTCCCTCTAAAGTATACTTTCTCACGTTCAAGCTTATGACACGTGTCAATACCTTATAGGACGTGAATTTTCGAGGTGTTACACAAGTCGATAAGCTACCTTGCCAATCCACTCGAGAATCTTGAAAAATGATGTATGTATATATCTCTCTCTCTCTCTTGAAAATGACTAGTGTCATAATAATGGATATTAAAATGTAACTATCAATTCATATATGCTATTTAACAACAATTAAGCCCCCCCCCCCCCCACCCCGCGTTGCGATTGGGGCTTAAAACAGTGTCAAATAGCACCAATGTCACACAACCGCTAGCGACCACCAACACTGAAATTACGACGTGTTAATGCAAAGAAATTAGACCGAAACGTAAAACATAGAAAATAATAACTAAGTCGATTTAGGACATATGCATTGCGACAAACCTATCAAACGGGAAAATTATACGCGACGTAAAAACGTTAACCCACACACGCACGTTCATCATCATCATCATCATCGTACTCAGTATATCCCACCTATAGCAAAGCTAAGGTAGGGTCTGAGGAGGGTGGGATGTAGACAGCCTTACCTCTACCCCGTAGGAATAGAGAGGCTGCTTCCAATGAGACCCCCGGCTCGATTGTGGTTTTGCATCAAGCCTTGGACATAAGGCACATAACACTCAGCAATTGAGACAAACGCCAATTGGTGCATGTACCCCCTTGTCTTTCGGCTATCAACGCCACCACATGATGCCTGATTAACGATCCCCTCTTTTTAACGTTATTTTCACGAAATTAGTAAAATAACGTTAAAAATTAGTGCACTTTTGCTTTTGCCCCCCCCGAGCGCCCACACATATATTACATTATATGAGCAGACCGCAAGCGGGGCGTAATATAAAAACGTTGTGGTTTTGCATCAAGCCTTGGACATAAGGCACATAACACTCAGCAATTGAGACAAACGCCAATTGGTGCATGTACCCCCTTGTCTTTCGGCTATCAACGCCACCACATGATGCCTGAAAAACGATCCCCTCTTTTTAACGTTATTTTCATGAAATTAGTAAAATAACGTTAAAAATTAGTGCACTTTTGCTTTTGCCCCCCCGAACGCCACACACGCACGTTGCGCCATATTAACTCGCAAAAATTAGAACGAAATATAAAAACGTTGAACCACACAAACACGTGTTAACTCGCAAAATTTAAAACGAATCGTAAAAAAATTGCGAAATATGAAAAGTATAGAGGAACAAAGTTGAAAGTAAAAAAGCAGTGACGTTAAATTGCAAAAGATGAAAACTTTTGGGTTAAAAGTAAAAAATCAAATAATTGTGAGTTAAAAGTGTAATATCAATTTTTTTTTTTTTGAAAACCTCACTAAGCATTTAGTACAAGTCTTCTGTGCACAAAGATGTTGCAAATTTATAGTTTGTAATAATACCAAATATATTGCACAAAGATGTTGCAAATTTATACTATGTAATAATACTAAATATATAGTGCACACAGCTTATGCTGGAAGCTATTGGAAATGAAATACTACCACATATAGGTGATCCAAAAGACAAGTATCTTGAAGTTGATTTGGTTAGTGGTATAGATGGAAAAGGATTCACTGTATGTATGGTTTATTAAGGATAATAACCAATATCTTTTAACACACTTCACTGAAGTTTACAGGGCCTATAACTTAACCGGAGGGGATTATGGATTATGTTGTGTTATATCTTACAGAACTCAGCGAAAAAATGAAAATCGGATTCACATTTTACCGTGGAAAGGCTCCTGTTCTACCTAGGGCTGTAAACGAATTCGGCGGGAAGTTCGTTCGTTTAGTAAATGAACAAACACGAACAAAAAAATTTGATTGTTAAGTTAAACGAACGAACATGAACAGAGGTTGTGTTCAGTCGTTTACGTTCGTGAAGGTTCCCTATGATCGCTCATTTATCTTCATTTGTGTTCTTTCGTTTAAAGAATTTTATATGTTCTATTTTTGTACGCACATTTATTTTTTGTATTTTTGAAACCCTAGTTATATGTCTCCCCAATCCCTTATTTGATCATTTCAATTTGTGTAACTATGTATGTATACCTATATATGTGTGTGTTTATCAACCATTACTCTTCAAGTGTAGTAGTTCTAAATTAAACAAACAATTTATGTTTATTTTGGTTTCTTGTCTTCATGTCTTGTTGCATTTGGATCAATGTTCTAATAAATCGTTGTATATCTCCATCTCTTCTATGGCTAATTTTTTATAATCGGTATCCGCTCATAACCAGAAAGATCGCTTTGCTTGCACAACAATGGATCGAGTTCTCTTAACGCTTCGTACTTCTTGCTACAAAGTCATCAAATCCATTCATGTGCATAATGAAAGGCTAAGTTGCATAACGAAGCATATAACAAAAAGTAGTACATAACATGTTTCAAAACCAGACACAGATTCAGTAACAAATAACTTGATGATTAGTCATCTTTTGGGGGTGGCATCAAGAAAAGCTTATCTTCTTGCTGTTGCTGTTGACTTCCACCTGCATTCCTCTTTTCTTCTGCTAATAAAGCCTGCAAATCACTACCATTTGCTAAACTATTAAACTCGACCGCCTTTGAAGGCATTGTCGGATAACGCCTTTGACAAAACGTCATTAATCGTTTAACTGACTGCAAATATTTTCGAGTTGTTTCATCGTTCATCACATGGGCCACACTGTTGGTGTAAATCTTTTCACGGGCTGAACGTTCGTGAATACCAACCATAGTAACACCAATGGGCCACGGTGCGTTCCCGATTGCCATTCTGATGTAATGATCCATTGCAGCTAAGTAATCCCGCTTCATGCAGCAGTTCACCACTAGCATTAATGCTTTTCTAATGTCATCAGGTAGAACCTATAATTTAAAAAAAAAAAAATTATACGAGTCAAAGCAAGAACTACGAAATAGTCATAATTAGTATTTGATATGAATTATAACACCTTTTTAAAAGTTGCATACTAATAATAAAACTAATACTTATCTAACAATAACCGACTAATGATAGCTATATAATAATAATAATCATAATCCAAGACCTTGGTTTAAAAAAGCGGGAAGCGCACAAAAGCGATGAGGTCTAAAAAAGCTTTTTTTAAAGCGAAGCGCAAAAGCGGTGAGCTTTTCGTACGCGAAGCGCAAAGCGATTATAAAATTTATTTTATATATCCCATAATTGTTTAGCCTCCAATACCTATGATTTAGCTATAATTAAGCTTTATATATGTTTTAAAATGAAAAAAACATAAATGTACAGCATAAAAAGCCTGCTGTACAACACTTAGAAGCATAGAAACAACCCATGTACAAAAAGCGTGCGCCTTAGGTCGATTTTCCCCTAAAAAGTGTGCCTCATGTGCGCTTCTTGTACATAGTGCGCCTTATGTCACACAAGGCGATTGAGCCTGCGCCTAGATGCGCTTCGCGCTTAAGCGCGCTTAAGGCGCGCTTTTTAAAACCAAGTCCAAGACGTCTCAAAATTGTAGGGTTGTTCAAGTATTCTGGCATTCACTAGTATCTACTATCATATAGTGTTGCCGAAAGAGTTATAATTACACATGGTACGTGTAGGAAATATAACACCCTTCTGTACATCAACCGACTTTTCTCAACTATGAAATAATCTTTCCAATCCTTCATAGTAATTTTATTATTAGTAATCAACATAACTAATTATTTAAAACAACATTTGCAGCAAAATAATGTATTATCAATTCTTACTACTTGTATGTTCACACAACTTTTATAACCTATATAATATACAGGGTGGAGTTCAGCTACAAAGTCCATTGTTCCTACAAAGTGTACAAAGTCATAAAACACCACAATTTCAGGCATAAAACACACTCAAAACCCACAAATAACAGAGTGAAGATCACTAAAACACAACATGATAATCAACATAAAACACACTAATGTTAGTCATTCGATAATCAAATCCTTATCATACAAAACACAAAACAAAACCACAAATATGGCGTTTTAGTAATATTCACTTTGTTATTTATGGGTTTTGAGTATGTTTTATGGTTGACGTTATGATGTTTTATGACTTTTTACACTTTGTAGAAAACATGGACTTTGTAGCGAACTCCCACCCATAATATACATTATTACATTTAAACTAAGTACTTAGTCACAATACTTTGACTAAGCACACGCTGAAAGATCACTTAACCACGCCTAGCCCTGCTTAACAGTTTGTCAGTTTCTACTACACTGGACATAATACTTCATCTAAACATATACATGAACTAGTGTCAACAAGATGGGTCCAAATTCCATAGTAGATCCACGGATAATAATTGGTTTTAAAAATTGAGTAGTGCACCGAGATGACAAGGCCTAAAACCAAAACGCAAAGCATAAATGCGATGTGCTTTTTTGTACGCGAGCCGCAAAGTGATTATATAACTTTTTATATATATCTCATAGGTTTCTAGCACCCCCTACCCAAAATTTACCTCTAGATAAGTTGATAAATGTTTTTAACATATAAACGTACAACCTAAAGAGCCTGATGTATAACATCCTGCTGCACATAAAAAGATCTGCCAAAAAATAACATCTCATGTAAAACACTTCGCCTTACGTCACCCAGAGTGCAGCCCTTTGCACCTAAGGTCGCCTCGTGCACAAACGCGCCTCAGGCGCAATTTTTTAAACCAAGGGATGATGTGTGATACGAACCCAGGCCCAGTTCCACTTCAGATTAGGAACCCATTATTTGACACAGGCCCAGTTAGCTAAGGTATTGTGGACCACGAAATCAGGAGTAGTGGCCATAACCGTCCCCCCATTGTCGATGTTTATTCTATAAAAATTAGGGTTCTTAAACCTTGTAATTGGAGACCTAATTCTTCTCGAATTGGATTATCTATCTTGTTTTTTCTTGTTTCAATCAAATCTGAATTTCAGATGCTATCAATGTGACTAGCAAGCTAGAGCCTAGCATAAAGCCTTTTGGGTTCTGCCTACAATATCAGGTCAATTCAAGAATAATGCAAACGCAGCCTATGTGAACACAACAAACACAATGGTCCTAAATTCCATTTAAGGCAGTGCTTTCACAATTTCACACCAAATACAACCTCAAATAACCTATGCAGTTAATATTGGTGATATATCAGTCATATCGGTCCCCTAGTAAAATATCAGTGTGATATATCGGTCAGAATATTGGTACCGATAATATCAGCGATATTGACCGATGGATATTTGACCGATATATCACTGAATCATTAGTGTAAATTGCTATATATATAAATTCTTCATTATATTACAATTCCTGATATCTCATCGAGATAACCTATATCTCAAATATTGGTCCTTGACCGATATCCGATATTTTACCGCACTAACTGCATAGCAAATAACTCACTATCCTTCCCACCATTTACAAGTTCTTAAACAGTTTCAAATAAACACACTAACAAGCAACCAATGCTACATTAAAGCAAAAAAATTTCTAACAAAATTAACATTAATTAATGCAATCAATAATCCACTACTATGAAAAACAAATCATACCTTCTTCCTGCAAAACTTAAACAGCGGATTCAAATACCGCGCACACTGCTTAAACGTAGCAAACGTCGACTTCCCCTTCGCCGTCCTCTTCTCCACATCACTCAACTCATCCAACTCCTGATTCCACTCAATCAACAACTTCTTAAAAAACACCAAAATCTTATCCTCATCACAAAGCTCGTTAAAACTCGCCTTCATCCTCTTAAAATCCTTATCCTGATCCATTCCAGACGAACCGCCATCGCCGCTACCATCATCCTCACCCCCTCCCCCATCCTTATCCTCCGTATTCTCCTCGTTCGATCTCCGCTTCCTCTCACTCATTATCCCTGACTTCTGCCTCTTCTTCAATTCAACAATATCTCTCAAAAAATCATTTGTCTGTCCCTCAGTCATATCACTATCATCTAACTCAAACAATCCAGCTTTCAACACATACTTCAACCGGTCCAACCGGTCATCGTCACTCTCTCCAAACAACGTAACCGGTTGTTTCAGAAACCGTAACCGGCGAATAACCTCTTGTTTCGGTAAATTCAACGAATCTATTTTCTGTTCATCGGTTATCGGAGCTTTTGAAGACGAAGTAACGGATTCAGATTTTGATTTTGTTGAATCGATGTTTGAGTTAGGGTTTGATGTGTTCGGATCTGACGGATTTGAGTCGTTTTGGATTTGATTTTGACGGAGGCGTTTGGCTTCTGCGTCTCGTTTTTCTTCTTCCCGAAGCTTTTGGATTCGTTTTTGTTCGATTTCTGAGCGTTTGAAGACTTTCCGGCCGCCGGTTTCCTCCGAGAGTGCTTTCCGTTTCTTTAGAAGCTCTTGTTTTATGAGATCCATGGCGGTTTAGGGTTGAATCTAGGGTTTGTGAAGTTGTTAGGGTTGAGATTGATGAGTGTTTGAAGGGGGTTTCGATTTTGGGATATTTTTAGGGGAGGAAGTTTGTTATAATTTAGAGTAAACTGCAATTTTACACCCTGAGGTTAGGGGTTATTGGCACTCCTACCTTCTAAGGAAATAATTGCAAAATTACACCCCACTGTTAACCCTTATGTCGCAACCTTACCCCTTGGCGTCAAAGTCAATAACAGATCTGTTAACTCTAAGTTGAAATGACTATATTACCCTTCCATTTTACCCCCCAACATTCGTGTTAAGTCGCACAATTACCCCCTGCAACCACTGTCACCGCCATTCACCACCACAACCACCACTGCCACCTCCAGCCACCACCCTCCAACACTCTCAACCACTTCTCTCTCTCGTCGATGTCCATTTAACTCAAATCACACCCAACTGAATTTCTATTAGCAAAACCCATTGCCGATGGAGCTTCGCCTGTGACAAGACCCACAAAATCGAAGGACTGTTAATGGTGGTGGTTGAGAGATGAATTGTACTCAACCGGACGAAGACGAAGACGGCGGGACGATTGAAGAACCCTGGCTCCTCCTCTTTCTTCAGTATACCATTACACAATATCAACAAATGATCTAAAACAACCAATTTGTTAAGGTTTTCGCTATTAAACCAATTTAGGTTATTTTCAATCCTAGTTGCAGAATTTAACCTATCCTTAAAACAAACAAGTGACTGACTATTTTACACCACCCTATAATGCACAAAATCCACTAACAACACTCTGTCAAGTGTTAACCACAAAAACATGATATAACAGAGCAACACTCTGTCAACTGCACCTGATTCATTAAACATTTTGAGCATATTCAAAGGATCATTAAAACAGTAATCCTACTAGAAAATTTCCAAATAAAAATCTCACAAACTACATCAAATGTTTCAAGTTCCTTCAAAATTCAGGCAAATCACAGACAATACTAAGCCCTAAATTTAACAAATTGAAAACCACGCATACAGATTCCATAAAATCAAAGTAATCCTACTAGAACAATTTCAAATCCAGATCTCACAATTTACAGCCCTAAATGTTTACAATTCCTTCAAATTATGGCAAAACAGACAATACTAAGCCCTAATTCAATCAAAAACAGAAAACCGCACACACATCTTCTCAGATGAAACCCGCAATCAATCCCGTCGACAAAGAACTCATCAATCAGCACTCATCTCTGGTGTGTAATTTCGCTTCCGGTAATGTAAACAGTGATGAACGGTATTTAGGAGGTTGGGGTTTCAGGTCGGAGGGAGTTGGGGGGTTAGATTGCAGGTGGTGGTTGATGGTGGTGCTAGGTGTGTTGATGGCAGCTGGGTTAACGATTGTGGTGTAAGGATGGTGTAAGGTGGGTGTTGTTGGTGATGGTGGTGCTAGGTGTGTTGATGGCAGCTGGGTTGCGAGTGGTGGCGGCGATGGCATGTGGGTTAATGGTGGTGATGATCGGTTGAGGTGGGAGGTGATGATGAGATCTGAATGGAGGTGAAGATGGTGTCTGTATATATAATAATAATAATAATAATAATAATAATAATAATAATAATAATAATAATAATAATAATAATAAATAATAATAATATAGGGTAAGATTACCAAAATACCCCTGCCTATAACAGTCAACTAACTGTTGACTGACGGCGGGGGGTAAACATGCGACATAAGGGTTAACAGTGGGGTGTAATTTTGCAATTATTTCCTTAGGGGGGGTAGGAGTGCCAATGACCCCTAACCTCAGGGTGTAAAATTGCAGTTTACTCTATAATTTAACACAGGTAATGCAACGATATATTTGTTATATTTTTCAGATATCGGCGATATATCGGTTATATCGATCAGATATCGGTCAAATAACGGTCAATATCGTCGATATTGTCATACTAGTATTCTGACCGATATATTACTAGAGGACCGATATAAACGATATATCACCGATATTAATTACATAGGTTGGTCGATACCAGTATGATAAAATATCGTTGTAAGTCATGAACTGGTATCGTACCGGATAGCACCGATACTGAAACTGAGGTAAACTCAAAACTAAATATCGTACCAAATGTGACAGTAGAAAGGTGAGAACTTTTTCATCCCTACATGCTATTAGGGAACCCATTAGGGGTGTGCACGGTTCGGTTCGGTTTTTGGGTAAAATGAAAACCGAAACCGAAATGTCGGTTTTCGGGTTTTAAAAACCGTTCGGTTTCGGTTTTTTTCGGTTTCGGTTTTTCGGTTTTTACGTCGGTTCGGTTCGGTTTTTCATTTATTTCGGTTTTTGGAACAAAATTATGTAAGATTCAAAAAATAAAAAGTATAATTTATATTATAACAATCTTTTTATATCTTTACATTTAAGTTATTATAATTAACCTCTTTAGTTAATGTTGTTTACATACACCTAACATTCTAATCTATTTTTATGTTTCTTCAAAGTTTTTATTAAATTTAATTTTTATATTAAATTTTGTTAGATCTTATAGGTAATAATAAATTATTTCAGTTATAATGTTTTTATTATAAACACTTAACATTCAAGAATAAAATTAACATTTTCTACTAGCATTGGGTTAAACACTTAAACAATTTAAACTTAAACATAAAAATATATGGATTGTAACTTATCGGTTCGGTTCGGTTTTTTTCGGTTATTGAAAAAGTTTATCCGAAAACCGAACCATCGGTTTTTGTTTCGGTTCGGTTTTTTCGGTTATTCGGTTACGGTTCGGTTATTTCGGTTTTCTTGCTCACCCCTAGAACCCATACCGCATCATGGGCAGCCACTGGTTGACTTCAAGTCGAACCTAATCCAGAAGCTTTACAAAGGGTCCCTCTCTTTTCTTTCTCTCTCACATTCCTCCCCCAACTCCACTCATTCCCATGTATTTCACCGTCATATCTCTTCTAGTCAGCGGCGTAGCCACATGCCCACATAGAAGGGTACGGGTTTGGCCGAACCCATACCAAAAAAATATTTAGTGTTATATATAGGCGTATTTTGACACTGCATCTGTTGAAATTTTGTCATCAAACTCGTAGAATCCTTTTAAATCAAACCCTGGAAAATTTTCAAACCCGTAGAAAAAAATTTTGACTGCGACCCTGCTTCTAGCCACAAACGACATGCATGTTGGTCTCTCCCTTTCTCTTCCATACTGGCCCACAAACGTTTGCCACATCATCATGTTAGAGATGCTAAGGAAGGGAACATTATGAATCGAAAAAAAAGGCCCAGGGGTGGGTGTGGGGCGTGGGGTGGTTTTTTTTTTGTTGGGAAAAAACGCTCAAAAACTCCCACTACGGGTGGTCTAATATGCTTAATGTTATTAGCTAAATCTTATGAAATGGATGTTAACTGTTATACGCCAAAGCATGAATGTTTTGTATCCATAAGCAAGAGATGTAGTAATTGTAAAGTGGTATCTACAAACATATCTTGAGGACATCTTAAAGTCCCCATGGTATCATTATGAACGTTTAGTTCTCCTTGTTTCTCTCAAATTTATATAATTACAATCCACTAAATCAAACTCAATAAAGTAGATCGGAAACCTAAAGGACCTTTTTTCTCATTAGGCTATAGGGTGTGAGGGGCAACAGGAGAAACGACAAAAAGTTCAAGACGACAAGTATACCAGGTTTGTTGTTTATTCTCTTCTGTTGAAAGTTTTCAATCATAGTTATAATTGATTAATGGTTGATTTCTGTTTATGATTGATCAGATCAATAGTTGATTTTAGACTTTTAGTTAATTTATTTGCTCACGTTTGTTTGTTTTAGAGTTATGACTGCACTGCACTGAACTCTTAATTTGTATCGAAGATACAACTGAATTTACAAAAGTGAATGCCAAGGTCATGAGTGGAATACTATTTGAAACTTTTGGTATTAGAAGTGGACTATTGTTTTCGATGGGAGTATACTACAGTTGGAATCTTTGAAAAATCAAATAAGTAAAACAATGGACAGAACATTTAGTATATAGTAGAGGTTGGAAATTATAAGCTTCATTGATTTTGCTCCTTAAGTTGCTACTTGTTTTTTATGGAAGTAATGGTATCGAACCGGTACCGAACTATATTCAGTACCGGTAACGAAACCCTTTTTCCCCGTTTGTCGGTACCGGTTTTTACGGGTAAAACACCGGTAAATACCGAACCTGTACCAGTTGAAATTCAAAACCGAAACAAACCGATTTGCTTACTTCCGTGATTCAGCTCAACTTTGCAAAGAAAATGAATCATTTAGTTGATTTGATTCAGAAGTTTGGGGAGTCTGTAAAGGAGATAGTAACTACAAACCATAGCTAGCTTAAAGGTAGCTTTCAAAATAAGAGTAAAAGGCTCTCGCTTTGTGAAGCTAAGATTGGACATAACTGAATGCCTGCAATCACTAAAAGATCTTAGAGCAGCATCTATAGTTATCAAATCTATGAACGAGTATAAACATAAAGACTTTTGTCTGAGAAATGCTTGTTTGATCTTCTGTACATTATAGTGAGAACATTATAGGAATTTAACTAACCAGTACATTCAAAAACCCGGACTTAAAAACCTAGTCATTTAAGTGAGAACATTATAGGAATTTAAGTGTGTGATATTATGTTTTCTAACCAACCCAGTACATTCACCACTCACTAGAGATGCACAAATCAATGTTTGTATTAGAAACCAGTCGGAAAAAACCGGACCGAACCGTAGGAGCTTGAGCTTATAATTTTTTTTGTATGGGATTTCAATTTTTTATATTTTAATTTGTTATACTATTTGTACCAGTTGATGAAGGGCAACAAGAATCTAACATGTGGGCGCTATATAACGAAACTACGCATAACCATCTTCGTTTGGATTTGATTGAACATGTTTGGCAATTTGGTCGGGTTAACAACAACGAGTAGTTTTTTTTTCTTAATTTATAATATGTAGTTTAAATTTGGATGTTATTTTTTTTATTAATTTGAATGTTACGTAGTTTTATTACTAAAATTTATTTAATTTCATTTGTTTATTTAAAATAAATAAAATATATTTCACACAAAAAAAGGGTGGATAGTGGTTTGGGTCATGACCACACCCTTAGGATAGTGATTTTGGATGGTAAATTAGAGGGCGATAACATGGCGCTGACATGGAGGATCATGGTGGTCATGAGGGTCATGACCACACCCTATAGCCTTATATATACTTTATCTACATGTAAAATGATACTAAACTTTCCTAGGGGGGAGGGGGTGGTCACTAGTGATAGATTTCTATCACTCCCAATATCTAATCAAATCATGTCATGTCATCACCCAATATTCTATCACTGGTGATAGAAATGTAGTGGGGGTGGTCATCACTAGTGATGGGATTTCAATGTACAAATATTAATACACAATGTACAAGTCATACACTATCATTCCTCAATATTCAACGCGTTATATATATAACGAGTGATTTATCACTCGTTATAAAAGGGGAGGCGGCGGTGTTCGTGGTTTTATAACTCGTTATGGGGAGTCCATAACGGACCACCCCTCCCCCCTAACCTTATGTATGAAAATGTATTATGTCAAACCAATACAAAACAGTATTAGTCAAACAATATGAACAAAGCTTTCTAAGCCATATCACACATTGGAACTTCATACAAAAAATTATTAGTCAAACCATATGAACAAAACTTCCTAAGCCATATCACACATTGGAACTTCAAATAACTGAACCTTATGTAACGAACATTATAAGCCCAAACTCACACATTGAACGTTATTACTTATTAGTCGAACCTTATGCACCAAATGCAATTAGCCAGACATTCTAAGTCAATTGTCGAACTATATCCTTTCGATCGAGCGACAACTTCTAAAGAAGGTCTTCATCCCCCTTTGAAAGAAGTAAAAAAAGTGAGGGAAATGGAGAGAGATAAAGTTGCAGAAGTGCTTCTAAATCTCATGGAATAAGGCATAATTTAGAACAAAACTTTCCATCTCTTGCTTTCATAGATAAACATCTTTTGAAAATACCGATTACATAACCGCAGTCCAAAAAACATTTTTTGAAAATACCGATTACATCACCGCAGGCCAAAATGCAATTTGAAAAGTAAGCCAGAGAAAAGCATCGTTGAGATAATACCTTTCATCCTAATCTCATCAGTTATATATCAAGCAAGCATCATGAACCAAGCCACAAGATGAAGGTCTGCCCTACCTAGCGTTGTGCCCCAACATTCAATCTAAACCTAAGGAATTAAGACACGTGTCAAATCTTAAACAAACAAAAACTTGTCGGACACAAAATATGCAATGCGCATATAACCAAGTAAAGAATATCATATATTCATACCAAATAGTTTTGTAGTTCTAGGTTTCCAAATGGCCAATGGTACAAGAAATACCCGTACAAGTATTAACATATTAAGGAAGTGTAAGAACCCCTCTCCAAATGAATGTTAAACATAGTTAGATCGTGAGGAACCCTCCTACCTCCTATTTATCACCCCTAATATGCAAATATGCAATGGTAGACTCATGAACTTTTTTTAGGGGGTCAACAATTTTGCGGGTCGTTTGTTTATTGTTGTATATTATTTTTTTCATTACAGTTCGGGTCGAGTCTGATCACATGATAAAAAGATAAAATCAAATCAAATCAAATTTCAAATCCACTACAAAAGTACGTCAACCATAAAGAATAATATGAATAAATATATAAAACAATGTTAAGCAACTATTTTTCTATATAATAAATACAATTATCGTTCAAATTCTCACTAGTCTGATTAAGCAAATAAGACTTCAGGCACTTCATTGTATAAAAAACATATCTCAACAATTGTTGCAGCAGATAAAAATAGTTACATCTGCGATAATGAGTACACCAATGTAACTTAAATGTGTTTTTTCCACTATCAGTTATCTTTCGTACGTTTCAGGCGAGGTCAATTAGAAAATGGATCTCCTAATCTCGCTTCTAGGCTCGTTACTTTCATATCTCAGGCTCATTACTTTCATCAGCTTTTTAGGTTATTTAGCCCAAGAAAAAAAGTTACAATACCAAATAAACTAAGAATAATCAACTACCAAATTATAGAAACTAGTGATATTTCCCAGCGCTTCGCCGCGGGATTTCGATCGGTATCTGTTCGGTTAGTTACGGCATCGGCACTCGCTATAGTAATCGAAAGAAAAAACCTTACATCGATAGAAAACAATAAAAACGAATAGCGGGTTTTTTCTCTTCCCATCACGACAGTCAAGAGCATTCCTCCTAGTTGTCGAATGGCGTTCGCGCAAGCTTTAACATCGGCTATGCGGAGGGTGGTTGCTACCCCTGGGTCGGTTGAATATTGGGTTAAGCTACTCTTGTTGCCTCGCTGTACTTTAAAAGTTGTGCGCCCTGCCAATAGGCAGGAACGTCGGTCCGGGAACAGGAAAACGTTACAGGGCTTTAGCATCCAACGGGCTCTTTCTGTCTGGAAAGACGGGGAAGGGATTAGCGAGCTAGTTGCTTCCCTCTTTCAGGATGTAAAGGAGAAAGGGGCGGTAACTGGGTCCGACTGTCGGGAGGGCCGAACCAATGTTAAGCAGTGCCTTCGTAAAGTGGCAGATGGTCATTTCACAGCTGCGGTCAAGGTGTTGTCCTCTTCTGGCGTTGCCCCCCTTGGGCCCTCCACTTTGGAGGCCCTCGCGGAGAAACACCCGGTTACGCCCCCTCCGGTTGTGCCGGCAAACACAATCCCTCAGGCACCCTTAACTGTTGATGCAGAGTGCGTTTTGGGGTGCATTAAGTCTTTCCCCAAAGGAACTTCGTGCGGGAGAGATGAGCTCAGGGCGCAACACTTACTGGATAGCTTTTGTGGAGAGGGGTCCTCAACTTCCTCGGGTTTAGTTTTAGCCATCACCGGGGTAGTCAATGTCTTCTTGGGGGGGTTATGCCCCAGGTCTCTTGTTGAGTTCGTTGCCTCCGCTCCTCTGACCCCCTTGCTGAAACCTGATGGGGGGATCCGTCCAATTGCGGCCGGGGCCATTTGGCGTAGGCTGGTCTCCAAGATAGCGATGAAAAAGGTAGGGAAAGAGATGGTTAGGTACATGGGGGATCATCAATTCGGGGTTGGGACACCAGATGGGGCTGAAGCTATCCTCCATAGCGCGAACAGGTTCCTTAACGCCTTTCACGATGATGGGGCCTTCGCCATGCTTACCGTTGACTTCTCCAATGCTTTCAACCTAGTGGATCGCACAGCTCTTCTGCGGGAGGTTGGGATTCGATGCCCATCTATATTTCCGTGGGTACATTTTCTTTATGGGCAAACCGCTAGGCTTTATGTGGGTAATGACTGTATTGGGTCGTCCACGGGGGTCCAGCAGGGGGATCCTTTGGGGCCTCTATTGTTCGCCCTTGTCTTGCACCCCCTCACACAACGTATACGAGACAGTTGCACCCTCCCCTTCCACGCGTGGTATTTGGATGATGGTACTATTATGGGAAAAACATCTGAGGTAGCAAAGGCTCTGGCTATCATTCAATCCGAGGGGCCACCTTTGGGGCTCCGGCTTAATATAACAAAAACAGAGGTATATTGGCCGTCTTGCAATGGAGAAAAATTGGAGGCTAGTTTATTCCCGAAGGAGATTGGAAGACCAACGGGGGGCGTGAGACTCCTTGGGGGAGCTGTGAGCCGGGACCCCAGTTTCATTAGTGATTTGGCTGTTCGGCGAGCTTCCCGGGCAGTGGACCTTATGAGTAGCCTTTCGCAACTCCGAGACCCGCAAAGTGAGTTTCTCCTGCTGCGCTCTTGCATGGGTGTCGCCAAGCTCATTTTTGGTCTGCGAACTTGTCAACCTGTGTTTGTAAAGGAGGCGGTATCCTTATTCGATAAAGGGCTACGGGGGGCTATAGAGGACATTGTGGTGTGTGGGGGTCCGTTTTTTGGGGATTTTCAGTGGCGGGTTGCTTCTCTGCCTTGTAAGATGGGGGGGCTGGGGCTTCTATCGGCCATGGATGTCTCCATTTACGGTTTTGTTGCCTCGCGAGCTCAATCGTGGGGGCTGCAAGATCACATCTTGCGCGAGAGTGGGGTTGTTGGAATGGATGGGGATTATGACATGGCTCTGGGGGAGTTGCATAGACACCTCCCGGATTTGGATATTGGCGGTTTCGCTAACAGGGACACCGCCCCACCGAAGACCCAGAAGACTTTGGCGAGTGCTCTGTTTTGTCGTATCGCTCAGAATATTGGATCAGATTTCTGTACGACCCCTCGTCAGAACGCCGTCCTAGAATGCTTGCGGGGCCCCCACGCCCAAGATTTTCTATCGGTCATCCCCATCGAGGGCTTAGGCCAAAAGATGTCAGCCGTTGAATATCGTGCTATCTTAAAATATCGGCTCATGATTCCTATGTTCCCTGATGATGAGCAATGCCCGATTTGTCGGAAAGCTTGCTTAGACCAATTTGGGGAGCATGCTCTGCACTGTAAATGTAACGCCCCAAAATTCGACTTACTTAGTTGCCAGTATGTTAACGCATTTAAAAGAAGGAAATGTAATAACTAGGTTATTAAACCTAGTTAAATGCCTAGCAAAACAAGAAAAGAAATGAAATTGGGTCAATTATGATTAAGGGACAAACATGAGGGGTTAGTTTTGAATGAGTGAAAAGATAAAATATAAAAAAATAAAATTAAAAACCCCACACCCACACCTGGCGTATGTGGGTGTTCGACCAGAGAAGAGAAAGGAGGGGGAAACCCCTTCTCAAACCCTAATCGACCAAATTGGATGGATTCTGGCTGAAATCGAACTTGCATGAACAAGATTCTTGATTGTTCAACTCTGTAAAACACATGGTAAGTGGTAATTTTGGATTTGATGATTTTTGTATGAATTAGGTTATGATCAATTCATGAAATTTTATGAAATCGATCACGAATATATGTTAGAATTATCATATGGACTGTGAATTTATCAAGATTTTGGTGTTAGTTGAGGTTTGAAGATGAAACCCACTTGGGCTAACGAAAGTGGCGACATGGGTATAACACCTATGTCGAATTCTTGTTCAAAAATTGATGTAGCATGTTGTATGCGATGAATGTTTGTTTGATAGTTTGAGTATGGTGTGATTTTAGGTCGATTTCAATAGTATTTGAATTTTTAAAGGCAAGAATAGGAAGATGAACATAAGATACTTGTATATATTCTATTAATGTGAAACCCATCAAGTGTTTGATAAAATGCCTACATGAAACTTGAATTGATTCAAGTTTGTGTTAAAAAGTTAGTAAATTCGTCACTTTTGACAGCCATAGATAGTCATCTTGTAAAGGCCGTATCTCATTCGTTATTAGGAGTTAGACAACGAGCCTTATATCGTTGAAAAGCTTGTTTCGCATATTACATTTCATATTTGGTCACAAGAGGCTGGTTATGAGATTTATTGGGTCAAAACAACATGAAAAGTTAGTAAATTCGTCACTTTTGACAGCCCTAGATAGTCATTTTGTAAAGGCCGTATCTCATTCGTTATTAGGAGTTAGACAACGAGCCTTATATCGTTGAAAAGCTTGTTTCGCATATTACATTTCACATTTGAAAGTCGAAGTCAGATTATGTGATTAAAAAGGGGGAAAGTGACCCCGAACAGCTGCTGCGTGAAAAATGCAGCAATGAAAATAATGTGTTTTATGAACTTAAAACATATGATTTTCTAGTCACCAATTTACTAAACACTAAATATTGCTTCGGGTGAATGTTTACAATTATTAAGGTGTGTTTAAAGCGTTACTATGTGTAAAATTGATCTTGTGAATAAGTAGGTATAACCGTTGACTTTCTAAAAAGTCAACGAATATACGAGTGGCATGATTAGACTTATGAATATGTTTATGAGATATTAAAGAATCTTGTACATGTGTTAGAACAATTATGTGTACGTACGTATGATAATAAATTTGAGTGAGTGAATGTTGAATATTGTGGTTGTCGATTCATGTCATATGCATGATAAGCTTGACTAATGAAAGTCTATGTAGCTAAGAGCTAGGAATGGATGTGATATGAACGAACATGCATACTAACTATGATATGGACGTAATGACTTGAAATGATAGGAATCCCAATTGACATGGACTCAAGAATGGAAGGCTAACGGATCAAGGGTAAATAAAGAAGCTATGCACAAACTCGGGCGCACGAGGTAAGTGATTCCAATTCACTTCTTAGTATGTACGTAGTATTTAATATTTATGTGTAGAAAAATATGCAAGAATCATGTAATGAATGAGAAGTATTGAGGTAAGTATTATTTTAGTATAACAAAGGAGTTGTTTATAATGAAAGTAAACTAGTAGGATTAGACGGGTCAAATAATGTATAAAGGGGTTTATAACCCGTTTGCTTATAAATCAGCTTTTGATGTGACCCGAAGTGATAAACGGACCCGTAATTAAATTACGGGCGCGTAGGAAAAAGAATCGGGTAAAACAGATCAAAAATGAGAGAGTTATGTCCGTTTCGGTAAGAATTAATGGCTGGGAAAAGTGCAGAGCTGACACGGCCGGGTGAAGGTTCTGTGAAAAATATATGGTTAGCTGACACGGCCGGGTGGTTAATCCGACCCGGCCGGGTGAAGGGGCTGAAAAAAAAATATAATATATGTAAGTAGGAAGTGGTTGCTATGAATGCACGTAAAAATTAGGAATGTATACGTTTGTGAATGCGAAATGTTATAAATGTATAAAGGAATGGTACGGAATGGTTTCATTATGTTCGAGCATTAATGATTGCTAATGGTGTGTTTGAGATTGAAATGTATTGCAGGTATATGAACACCGGGTTCTTGAAGTATCGAAGTCGAACTCTGAATAAGAAAATACGAGAGGATAGTTAAATAAATCAAAGTTTCATTGTTAAATGTTATTCACTATTAGATTATATGAGAATCATGTTGTATAACGTTGTCAATGACTAATGGTTAAATTGTATGTGATGTTCACAGGTATTGCACGTATCTCTACCACTACTATCGAAGATAAGCATGCATTGATCGAGCCTCAAATTAAAGATTGTACGGGAAGAACGGCCACATAGTTTGATTTATGTATTGTCTTGAAGCGTTACTTTAATGTGGTTATTGTTAATCCTTTTTTTTTTTTTGTAAATGTTTATCATTTGTATTTGAGCTTTTAAATAAGTAATGGGTCTAAATAAGAAAGAAAATTTTTGGGCTCATATTTTCCGCTGCGTCATGTTTAAGTTCTTACAGGGAATTGTTCATTATACGAACGGGTCATGCCCGAATTTTGTAAATAATAATACTTATTTGGAATAAGAAATATGGGCGTTACAGTAAAGAACTGCCAGGTTTTAAGTATAGGCACGACTGGGTGCGGGATGTCTTGGGGGACATCCTCAAACGGGCGGGGATCTCGGTGAAGAAAGAAGCCCCCGTAAAATTTTTGACAGATCCGAGGGAAGGAAGATCCACATTGCGCCCCACGGACGTTTTAGTTTTCGGGTGGGATGCAGGTAAACACGCTTGTGTTGATCTTACCGGGGTTTCCCCCCTTGTAGGCTTTCGGGATACAGGTTTTGTCCCTGGTCAGGCGATTGCAAGGGCGGCAGCAAAGAAAATGGACAAACATGCCAAAGCCTGCGAGGATAATCAACATTCCTTTATCCCTTTTGCCTTTGATACCTTTGGCTCGCTAGCCCCAGAAGCCATCAGATTTCTTGAACGGGTACAACGGGTTGTTCACAGCAACATTTCGTCTCCTAGAGATCGGGGTTTCGTTTTTACTAGGTTAGGTTTCGCTATTCAAAAGGGGGTAGCGGCGCAGCTTGTTGCCCGCTTACCGGCTATCTTGGTGTAATTTGTTTGACCTTATATATAAATATATTAGAATTTGAAATCAAAAAAAAAAAAAAAAGTTGTAATCGATTTAGTTGGTTTGGTTTCTATGCTTATTTTTTCAACACTGTCATATAAAATTTATTGAAAACGGCTATTGTGACACTATCGTACCAAACCAAATCGACACCAACTGAGTTGTTCGGTACCATTATTTATTTTTATTTTTTATTTGCTTTCAATAAACTAAGATTGTATCACTACCATACCGAACCGAACAACATCGGTACATATATGTATCATCTTTTATTGTTTTTTGTTTGATAACATATATCATGCTGCTACCCTAGGGAACCGAACCCAAAGCAAACGAACAACATCGGTTCGGTACCGATGTTTATTTTACTGACTTTTCTTTCAAAAACTAACATCGCATCGCTTGCGTACCATACCAAACAACATCTATACTGAAACATGTATTCATTTTATGCTTTTCGGTTTCAATTTTTTCATTTATACAACTCTGTTTATAACGATAACTAAATATTTGTACCGGTACCGTGACAATTTGAACTGGCCGATATCGTTCGAACAACATCGGTGTCGGCACCTGTGTTTGTTTTTATCGTACCGGTACTGTAATGAACCAAACCAATATCGAATTGATAGTTAAATAAAATACTACTAACTAAAAAAACAAATATCTAAGAATTAATATTTACTATTTATTATTAAAAAATTAAATTAAACAATAATAAATAAAATATTATAAAAAACAAATCAAATACTTCAATTACTGTTCATGAGAACTATGTATTAATATATATAGTTGGACTCCCCCGCGCTTTGCGGCGGGCTTTCAGGCAGTACCAGTCAGGTTCATTACAGTACGATATCGGCATTTGGCATAGCAATCAACACGTGTTTTATATTGATTAAAAACTATAAAAACAGATATTTGTACCAGTGTTGTTCGGTCAGGGCTGGCACTCTATATGTTACGATAACGATACCAAAAAATTTACATAATTTTGAATACAACTCTATGTTTAATTAATTGTATACAGCCATGTCGATAAAACCTTAAAAACGAATATGGTAGATGTATCGGCATTGTTTGTCGGTATTTGTTTGGCTTGTGACGATAAAAAATATCAACTATATTTGACCCGTTCGAATAAAAAAATTATTGAATGGATAGTAAACTTGAAATTTTATAAAGCCTTATATATTAATAAAAAACGAAAAAGGGTAATCGACATCATTCTACAAAAGAAACTAAACCGTTGTTATACGGTACCAGTACTGTGTTGTTCGGACGGTACTGGTAATAATAAAAAAAATCATTAAAGTTAAAATTAAAATTCTAAATATGTTTAAGGTTAAAAGTATAATATAATAAAATCATGTAATATTAAATATTAAAGAAAAACTATAAAATCATGTAATATTAAAATATTAAAGAAAAACTATATAATATCAAAATATTGGAAGTACTGTTTATGGAGACTTGTAAATAATATGTATAACTAGCGTATTTGACCGCGCCTTGCGGCGGTACGGTATCGCGAGCACTGTATTGGTATCGCTTTGGTTTGATATAGTACCAGTACGATACATGCACTAAGTTTAGAAATCAACAGTGTTATATACATCGATCCAAAACGATAGAAGCGAACACTGGTACTAGCACCGACGATGTTCGAACGGTATCGACCGGTTCAGATCGTCACGGTACTGATATGTATATCCCATCACGGATAGATTTGTATAAATGAAAAATTATCGAAACCAAAAACAATAAAAGTGAGTATGGTCCTGGTACTAATGTTGTTCGGTACGACACAATGTAAGTTTATTGAAAGAAAAAACAATAAAATACATAATGGTACCGAAACTGATATTGTTCCTTCGGTTTTGGCACGGTTAACTACGGTAGCAGCACAATATACATTATTATGCATGAAACCATAAAAATAGATACAAATACCGTCACTGGTGTTGTTTGGCTTGGTACGGTACGGTATGATAGCGATATGGTGTCAGTTTATCGAAGGCATAAAAACAATAAAACTAAATACCTGCATCGATACAGATGTTGTTCGATGCTTAGTCTGGTACGATAGCGACACAATATCCGTTTTCAATTAAATCACAATGTTGAAAAAGTTAAACATAGAACAGATAATAAATTATCATCCATCGTCCATTTTGGTTCGGTTTAATACGACAACAACACGGTATCCATTTTCAATTAAACTTATATAGCAATGTTGAAAAAAAATATATAAACATAGTTACGAAGTAAGATTTTTTTTTGAAAAGTTAACGAATAAAAGTTATTAGAAAAAATTAAGCTAAATAATGAATAAAGTTCATAAAAACTAAATACCAAAAACATAGAATAAATAAATAAATAAATGCTAAAAATAAAAAAATAAACAAATAATCACTGTTCATGAACAGTTTGTGTTAATATGTATAATTTGGAATTTTGATAACATGTAAATCCCAAGCTTTTAAAAAAATATGAAAGTCTGAAAATATTATGAACGTTTAAAAGTCGTGAGGAAGTTGGTTTCTTACTTTCTTTAGAAGATGTATACCTTTAAAAAAGGCAATTACTTTAACTTTTAAATTACATTTTTTCTCATAATAATAATAATAATAATAATAATAATAATAATAATAATAATAATAATAATAATAATAATAATTATTATTATTATTATTATTATTATTATTATTATTATTATTATTATTATTATTATTATTATTATTATTATTATTATTATTATTATTATTATTATTATAGGATTGGAGGGCTAGAACCTAACATGTAGCATGTCAAAAATGGAATATAGTGTAGCATGTCAGCAATGGAAGTGTATTGTAGACCATGTATGCATCACATAACATCTAAAGACCCCTTACAACTCCAACCCTTCACCCTTATAAATACCATTATGTGCGCATCTATTTCAACATAACACAATCATTTGTCTAACATATTTTCATTCATAAAATTACATATACATAATGGACGCGGTTTATGCGGAGGTAGAGATCACATCTTCACTTTCAGCTCCTAAACTTTTCAAAGTCTACACTGACTTTGACATCATTGCCCCTAAGATTAATCCCGAATCTTACAAAACCATCAACGTTATCAAAGGTGATGGTGGAGTCGGAAGCATCAAGAGCATGACATATAGTGATGGTAAGAGACCACACCATGATATACATAGATAATTATTTAGTTTTTAATTTTGAACTCGAATAGAGCACTTTCATGTCTTTGCGTAGTAGTTTTTTACTGACGATTGTTACAGGAACAAGTTCAAAGCACACAGTCGACGACATTGACACAAGCAACTTTATACTTAGTTGGACGTTCTTTGAAGGTGACGCCTTGATGGGTATAATAAACATAGCCACTTATCATATGAAGTTCATACCTTCTCCTAACGGAGGATCTATATTCAAACAAACATTTCTAATTAGGTATAAAGGTGATGCTAAGCAAATGGATGATGTTATTAATATTACCAAAGAAGCAATCACGAATACTTTCAAGAAGATGGAGTCTTATGCTATTGCCCATCCTGAAGTTTACTAATGATTTCACTTTGAAGTTTCAAATGCTTTCATCTAAATAATGGTGATGCGTTCGACTGTGTGATCACTGTACCCTTTTTTTTGTTTGATGTAATAATAATAATAAACGAAAAAATATAATAAATATGCATAATAAATTTTATAATCCACAGACTAATGTGTGTTGATATGCTTTATTTGAATGGGTACATGAAGTAGTTATGATTCAAAAATATGTTTGAGACACACATAATGAGTATAAAACAATAAAAAAAAAAGTTATTCAGAAAGGGCTAACGGCGCAGCTTGTTGCCCGTCTACCTGTCATTAGTTACATGAAGTAGTTATGATTCAAAAATATGTTTGAGACACACATAATGAGTATAAAACAATAACAAAAAAGAAGTTATTCAGAAAGGGGTAGCGGCGCAGCTTGTTGCCCGTCTACCTGTCATTAGTCTGTAATCGTCTCTGTTTTAATGGAAGTCATTTATGTATTTTATTGTTAAAAAAAATTATAATAAGCATGACTAGGCTTTTTCGCATTTCTAGTTGGACACACTTTTGGGCAATTAACCCAATTTAAATTCTTAATATACGCAACACCCGATTACACATGTTACATTTATTGATCTAGAAACCAAAGTTTAAATTAGAGAAAAATACCCGGATAGTCTTGTGTTTTGTTCATTTTTCACCTTTAGTCCCTAACTTTCTAAAATTACAGATATAGTCCCCAACTTTTGCAATTTCGTTCCCGGATAGTCCCTGACACGGATGGGGTTAGTTTTTGGTATTAAGTGGATGTGAAATTACCAAAATGCCCTTACTACAAAACAAAATAATAAAAAAATAAAATATTTATAAATTCAATAGGTCCCACCCAACCCCTCACCCAATCAAACACCTCCAATATTTCTTTGTAGGACCCACCATCTCTATCTTCAACCTATTCCACATTTCCACCCACCTTTGTAGCCTCACTCTTCCGCCACTACAACATCACACTCTCACCACCACATTGGAATGTAGAGTTTTTTCCCATAATAGTGTTGGTGAAAAAAATATTTACCAAAATAGTGTTGTTGGAAAAGTATTTACTAAAATGGTGTTTTTGTAGATTTATTTGTTTCTCACTCCTAACCTCATTAGATAAATCTAATTCATTAAATAACTATTGATCTAATCATGTTTTTTTTTTTCCAAAAAGGTTTTAATTTTTTTTTAATCAAACCTACTTTGAAAAAAAAATTATTTTAAGAGTGTAAAAATCTGTATATGATAATAAGTACGTGTGATTAAAAAAAACTTATTTTAAAAATGTCAAAATCTGTATATGATAAAAACCCCTACGTGTAATTTTAATAATTTAGTCATACCGTTATATTTTTGTTTATGTTATTTAATAAAAAAAGTTGTTAAAGAAGTGAAACTAACTCAAATCGATCATTAATATATTTCCCTTCACTTATGGTTTTTTTATGTAAATAACACAATATAGTATACTAGTTTATAGACCCGCGTATTACACGAGTTGAATAAAGACAATATGTTAAGTAAACCCGTGTAACGCATAGACTATAACCTAGTAACTTAGATAATAATTCATAATTATAATAATATAATAATTACGAATAAATAATAATAACAATACCAATAAAATTTTTTCTGATTTGTTCCTGAGTTTTGCATTTTTTTTGCCATTGTCATCCAGCCAGATAACTTCTTAAAAAAAGTGAGTTTAATGATGGGCATTTTTTGTCTTTCTATTTATTTAATTTATTGTTTTTTAATCCAAATAAAACCCACCCCATTAATTTATATCATCGCTCAAATGTGAACTTAAAAAACTATGTAAATATCTTCTATTTAACTTAATCATTGTTGATGTTAAATTACACAAATAAATTAAAATATAATCTAAATCATATAAAATATAATTTAAATTTTAAACTATATACCATATTTGTTTTTATAGGTTTATTGGCATGGCGGTATAAAATTCGTTGAATAAAGAGTTATATTCGCAATAATTTTTTTTTTGTATCGGACACTACATGTGTTATATATTAATAATAATAATTGGATATTTATCTAATATATTATTAATAAAATAATAATATTGCTAAATTAAGATATATATGTGTGTAGTTATTCGCAAACAAATTATTTGATTAGATTAGACAATCTAGGTCTACAAGTATATAACCTAATTTGGTTTGATAAAATTTAATGTCACATATGAAAATAAAAATAAATAAAATACTACAATAGTATAAGATAAATATTTTTATATATTACGTATTTATCTATACTTATGTATAGATTAATAAATTGGATATATTAATATGATATAATAACAATATGTATTTATTTGTTGTTGTGTATAAATTAATAAATTGTATATTAATATGATACAATAATAATAATAATAATTAATAGTAATATTAAAGGAGAGAATGCCACATGACATTAAAATATAATTCTAAAGAGAGAATGTCATGTGGCATTAACATGATTCTTTTATTAGTATTAGATTTTTTTAAGACTGACAATATTAGTTAAAGATACTTGCAACACTTTGAAAATGGACCTTATAATTATTTGATCTATAACATAAAATAGTAAATAAACATGTAAAAATATTTAAGTTTGACCGGTATATAAAAAAAAAAAAAAATTGTTATTATGTTTTACAAAAACAATTTTTGTGGATTTAATTACAACATATAAAAATTTGAGAGTCTAAATCATGTTTTAAGTAAAATATCTTGTAAGAAAAAACCCACATAAAAAGTTTTACCTCACCGCACCGTCGTGTCTTCAGGCGAGTGTTCCAGGCTTCGGCCCTAGGTGAGGGTTTTCTCTGGTTCGGAAGGCGAATGTATCCCGATGTGGTCAATTTCGCTAGTAGCCCATTTAGAGGATTCGTTGACCTTTAAAAAAAAAAGTTATGTATTTCATGTTCGAACATACCAAAAAGTTGATAGGTTGGACCCTACTAACTTTTTCTAATATGTATTAATGAATGGGTGACTAAAAATATCTGAACTATAAAATATTTTTATATGTTTTAAGTCAATATAACAAGATATCAAATAATACTATGAGGTTCATTCTCAAAGTGTTAAAATATTTTTAACTAATGTAATTAGTTTTTTTATGAAAAAATATACAATGTTGTGTGATTTATACTAAAGTAACACGTCAAAAAAATCTAACAATCGCCGTATAGATTTGAGTAACATTTCATGTTTTCTTTCAAATAAAATATATAGTTATGAAGGTATATCTAATTTTAAATTAAATCACATGTAGTTTTTTTTTCTTTTTAAAATAGGTTTTAATAAAATTAGATTTTTTAAAGATTCTAAAAAAAATAAGTTAGGTTAGATACAATACAACAATTAAGTTAGGTTAGAAACAATACCACAATTTAATGAATTAGATTTATCCAATTAGGTTTGGAGTGAGAAACAAATAAATCTACAAAAACACCACTCTAGTAAATATTTTTCTAACAACACCATTTTGGTAAATATTTTTTGCACCAACACCATTATAAGAAAAAACTCTTGGAATGTAAGACTGAAGGGAGTGGGGCGTCCTTTAGAGGGGGCGTCTTGCGACACGTGGCGCCACGTCAGATCAGAGGATTTTGAGCAAAAAAGGGGGCGTGGTGTTTGGGGCGGCTTGGGGCGTCTTGGAGAGGGGGGGGGGGGGAGTTCTTGGAATTTTGTGCCAAAAGTTGATTTGTGTGAGAGGAGTGGCGACGAGAAGAGGACGGGCAAAGGGGGACGCCTATGGGGGGCGGTGTTTGGGGCGACTTGGGGCGGCGTCGGAGGGGGAGACGCCCCACTCCGTTTAGTCTAACTGTAGCCGCCTGAGATGTAGCTGGAAGTGGTGTCATAAATCCAAGTGGTGGAAGATTGTTGGTCGTTGATTTGACCTGCTGCTCCGTTGTTGATTTTTTCACCTTATTAAAAACAAAATTCTCTTCTCATTCTTCTTTGCCTCCTGTCAGTTTTGGAATATAGTGTAGAAAACTAATACCTAACATGTAGCATGTCAAAAATGGAATATAGTGTAGACCATGTATGCATCACATGACATCTAAAGACCCTTTATAAATACCATTATGTGTGCATCTATTTCATAATAACACAATCATTCGTCTAACATATTTTCATTCATAAATTACACATACATAATGGATGTGGTTTATGCGGAGGTAGAGATCACATCTACACTTTCAGCTCCTAAACTTTTCAAAGTCTACACCGACTTTGACATCATTGCCCCTAAGATTATTCCTGAATCTTACAAAACCATCACCGTTATCAAAGGTGATGGTGGAGTTGGAAGCATCAAGAGCACGACATATAGTGATGGTAAGAGAGCACGCCATGATATACGTATATAATTATTTAGTTTTTAATTTTGAACTCGAATAGAGCACTTTCATGTCTTTGCATAGTAGGTTTTTACTAACGATTGTTACAGGAACAAGTTCAAAGCACACAGTCGACGACATTGACACAAGCAACTTTATATTTAGTTGGACGTTATTTGAAGGTGACGCCTTGATGGGTATAATAAACACAGCCACTTATCATATGAAGTTCATACCTTCTCCTAACGGAGGATCTATATTCAAACAAACATTTCTAATTAGGTATAAAGGTGATGCTAAGCGAATGGATGATGTTATTAATATTACCAAAGAAGCAATCACAAATACTTTCAAGAAGATGGAGTCTTATGCTATTGCCCATCCTGAAGTTTACTAATGATTTCACTTTGAAGTTTACTAATGCTTTCTCTAAATAATGGTGAAAAGTTCGACTCTGTGATCGTTGTACCCTCTTTTTGTTTGATGTATTAATAAACGAAAAAATATAATAAGTATGCATAATAAATTTTCTAATCCACGGACTAATGTGTGTTGATATGCTTTATTTGAAAGGGTACATGAAGTAGTTATGACTAAAAAATATGTTTTGAGACACACATAATGAGTATAAAACAATAACAAAAAAGAAGTTATTCAGAATGGGGTAGCGGCGCAGCTTGTTGCCCGTCTACCTGTCATTAGTCTGTAATTGTCTATGTTTTAATGAAAGTCATTTATGTATTTTATTGTTAAAAAAAGTTATAAGCAACATGACTACACTTTTTCGCATTTCTAGTTGGACACACTTTTGGGCAATTGACCCAATTTAAATTCTTAATATACGCAACACCCAATTACACATGTTATACTATTGGTCTAGAAACCAAAGCTTAAATTATGATTACTAAATTTATCATTTATGTATCACACCCTCATAATTATGCACACTTAATGTACTTAGGGGTTGTTTAGCAACTTCTGAATGGTTAAGTGCTGAACTAGTAAGAGGTCTGAACCATTAAAAGTCAGTATAATGCTTAACCGTTCAGAGGCAAATGTCTGACCAATTCAGCTTAGTGGTCTTAACCATTCAGACTCAGTATAATACTTAACCATTTAGAGGCAAATGTCTAAACCATCACGAAACAAACAGTCTGAACCATTAAGTGTTGAACCAGTAAGAGGTCTAAACCATTAAGAGCCTCATTAAGAGGTAAACAAACACCCTCTGGGGCTGTTTGGCAACATTTGAATGGTTATGTGCTGAACCAGTAAGAGGTCTGAACCATTAAGTGCTGAACCAGTAAGATGTCTGAACCATTAAGAGCCTGTATAATGCTTAACCGTTCAGAGGAAAATGTCTGACCAATTCAGATTATAGGTCTTAACCATTCAGACTTTGTATAATGCTTAACCATTCAGAGGCAAATGTCTTAACCATTCAGACATCTGCTCGTGAAACAAACAGCCTGAATCATTAAGTACTGAACCAGCAAGAGGTCTGAACCCTTAAGAGCCTCATTAAGAGGTAAACAAACAGCCTCTTAATCTGGCTCAAAGCGGATTTTTTTACACCTTTACTTGTAAATTGAGAACATGTACTTGAACCGGTTTGGAAAGTGGTTTAGTCAAGCCCGCTAGAAATGATACCAAAACTTAAGAAAAGTAGGTATTGATGGCAATATCACTACAAAAATACAATTCTTAAGTTTTGATATCAGTGTTTTTGATACCAATACTAGTATCAGTATGATGGTGATCCCATTCACAGTGGATTTAACCAAATTGGATTAGTTACTGATTAAAATCGGTCCATGTTCCCAACTACAAGTGTACAAAAAAACGATGTGGGTCTGCCAAACTGGTTCCCGGCCAGAAATCAATCTAACAAGAAAAATCGATTTGGGCCTGACCTATGCAGTTAATATTGGTGATATATTAGTGATATATCGGTCTCGTAGTAAAATATCGGTGTCAAATATCGGTACCGATATTATGGCGGCATTGAACGATATTTGACTGATATAACCAATATGTCACCGATAATCGATATATCAGCGATATTTGACCGATATATCATTGAATTATTAGTGTTAAATTGCAATATATATAAACTCTGCATGATATTAAAATTAATATATCCCACTGATATTTCACCGAGATAACCTATACCTCAAATATCGGTTCTTGACCGATATCCGATATTTCACCACGTTAACTGCATAGGACCCGACCCATAGTGTATTAAACTGGTTTATAACACGAACCGATTTGAAAACAAGTAAAAACGATTAATATCTTTTTTTTGGTCTCAAACTGATAAAAACGATTAATATATCTTTTTTTTTTGGTCTCAAACTGATACAATTAACCGGGCTCAAACTCACAAGCAAAGCCCAAACTAACAACCCACCCTCAAAACCCCATAATAATAAATAAGAGTTAAATGTCATTTTAGTCCTTGCGTTTTAGGTTATTTTGCCAGTTTAGTTTAAGTGTTTCATTTTTCGTCTATGGGCCTAAAAAGGTTTCACCGTTGCCATTTTAGTCAACTGGGTTAACTTCATCCATTATTTCTGTTAACGAGAAGGGCAATTCGAACATTTTATATGGCAACAGTGAAACATTTTTGAACCCACAGACGAAAAATAAAACCTTTGACAAAATTGATAAAATGGTTCAAACCGAGGTTGCTAAAATGACATTTAACTCTAATAAATAAACAACTAGGTTATAACCCGTGAATACTCACGGGTTGTTAATCTATCTTTCTAAACAAATAAATATATACATATATAAATGATTTATGTTAGTTATCATAAACGGACTGTACGAATAAAATTATAATGGCAATCTGAATTTAAAATATTAAAAATAAGAAACGCATTGTACCGCAAAGGTAAATAAAGGGGGATCAAAAAGTAAATGTAAGATATATGTTTTCTCGGGTTTTAAATAAAAACTGAAATTGTATTACTGTATCACTTATGCTTGCTGGAGTTTCGTAACCAATAATTTGGAATTCGTTTTCGACCAGTTGAAAAAACAATCGTCACCTAAGGAAATATGTTCAGCTTCAAGTATATCATGCCATCCAACAACACCGTACCTATGGTAGATAAAATATGAAAAAAATTGTTAGTAATACATATACAAATACGGTAAAAGATAAATAATAAATAAGATATTAAATTGATTGACAAACCTTATTTGACCATCAATATTGTGTGTACAAAGATTCTTAACCCAAGTATTTCCTTTAACAACTTTGATCTTTACTTCCGAAAACTCATTTAAACCACTTAAGTCGGTAATCAATTTAGGAAGGATCTACATTTTGTAAGAATATTAAAAATTTGTAAATGTTATTACATGAAAACAATAAAAATTAACAAAAAAATAAACATAAAACAGCATAGTATAATACCAATTCATTAGTTACTGTCATTGCGAAAAAGGGATAGTTAGGATCGTCACTAACTTGTCGATAACCTTCCACATTGCTAATATGTTCATATTCTGGCTCAATCAAAGGAGTGTTGTTTAACAAAACTTGACGACCGTCTTTATTGAATATGGTAATATTAAAATGTTTCACGTCGTTTATTTTAAAACACAAAATATCCCCCGGATTTAACCTTTGATCTTCAATAAATTTAAACCAACCATCAACAAAACAATAATTTGGACCAATCTTTCTAATACGGACTTCCCATTTATGATTCTCGGATACGTTAAGTATAACCTTGTTATCCGGTAAAGGATAATCATAATGTTTTGAAAGAAAAGTATCTGGTAGAACCTGTAAAAAATCAATTATTACAAATTTATGAATATTATGTTTTTAATAAATCAAGAAAAAAAATCTATAATAAAATTACGTACCATTGGACTTTGTAAAGGATTTTGAATAATTTTACAAAACGGTTTCCCCCACTCATTATTTGGATCATGACAGAAGAGCTTGAACTTGAAAGTACGATCTCCAAGATAGTTGAAAATAATGAAGAAATATCCATGGCCAAAGTAATTTAAAACCTTAGACCATCTATCCGTAAAGTAGAATACATCTTCTATTAATTTGATATCAACACACCATGAATGCTTTTCATCAAATTTAAGACTAACAGTTGAGGATGCTAACTTATTCATCCATATAAATCTACTCATACCTATAGGTATAGCCTGAAAATAAAAAAAAAGAAAGGGAAAATTTCTTTCTAGTAAAAGATAAAACAATACTAATCATTAGTTTAAATAAAATAATAATGAAACTTATGTACCTGTTGAAGGGATAGCGGATCAAGTATAGTTATGATAAAATACGGACCATGACGATACATGTTAACCGAAACACAAAAGTTCAGAAAGAAGACCAACAATCGAACAGTACTGGCAACGCATAGAATGAAACAAAAAAATAATGAGTATGTATTTATATGAGAAAATTGGCAAAGTATAATTAAAAACAATATAGAATCAAAAGTTGTTATAACTATTTATGTAAATAATTATTCAAGTAAATATTGGCAAAGAAATTTAACAGATTTATAAAATCTAATAATAAAAATTTAACAGATTTATAAAATCTTCCTAGTAATAAAAATTTAATAGATTTCTAAAATCTTGCTAGTAATAAAAAATTAACACATTTAACGAATTTATAAAATATTGGTAGTCATTAGGTAATATCTATTTTCTATTTATGTACAATATTCAAATAAATAATGTGCAAAAAAAAAAAACAACCTTAAGGTCAAATTTTGAAATAAACGGATGTATACAAAATAAAAATATCAATACTTAAAAATTAAAATTAAAATACCTACTACAATCATCACATATCAACTCAATACTCCTTCAACACTCTATCATCTTCAATCAAAAATCACAAAGCTCAAGACAACTTAAAACCACGGTTGAAGAAGAAATTGGTAAAGTAAGTTTACCGACTTATTTTCCGATCATTTAACGGCAATCTTCTCTTTGATTTACACACTTATTAACAAATCACTTGAACCCCAAATTTCGCTTTGCTTCACTTCAGCGACTTGTTTCCGGCGATTCTTGATAAATCACACGTTAAATCAGGTTTTTTTTTTTTATGAAATATAATGTTCTGTATGTTATGTGTATCTAAAAGAGATTAGATTCTATTGCATGTGTTTCAAAGTATATAATTTATTTTAATTAGATGATTTGGTTGATATATTTTGTGGATCTTGTTGTCAAAATTCAAATTTCTTGATTAACATTGTTATTTGGATGATTGAATAGGTTAGAACATATAATTTCTTGATTAACATTGTTATTTGTTGTGTATGTTATGTGTATCTAAGACGATTAGATTGTACTGTATATTTTTGAAAGTATAAAATTTAGGTTAATAAAGTAATTTGATTGATATATTTTGTGGATCATCTTGTGAAAAAAGTTATGATTTTTTTTTGTTTAACATTGTTATTTGGGTGATTGAATATATTATCAGGATTACATAAAATTTAATATTGATAATATTTTTTTTGACTTATATTGAAATAGGATTACATTATAGTGATATACTTTTCTTTTTCATTATATATGAGAATATATGTACACAGTAAGATTAAACACTAAAAAAAGAGGTATGTTGTTATAAATTGATGAAGTAAATAGAGTATTTATTTAGTTGTAATCAAATACATTGATCAGATAACAGTTCTTTTTTTATTGTTTATATGTAGATTGTATATTGTATTATTGTATATTGTATATTGTAATCAAATATATAGATGCTATGTTACAGGTATATACAAATGACTTCGTCATGCGTAACTGTGTTAGATGAGGATTTCTCGATGAAACTAGTATGCTACAAATGTTACAAAAAAAGTATATCTAAATTGGGTTACATAATATCTAAAACATAAATTTAACCACAGGTGCTGCCAATTGACTTTGTTAAGAGTGTATATGGTGATTATTGGCAAAGAACTAAAGTAATGATACGTCATGAAAGTCGAAGAAGTTGGCCAGTTTATTTGAGAAGTATAAGCGGGGAATCTGTTATAACTGATGGTTGGAATAATGTGGTAAGGGATCTTCAGTTGACAAAGCAGACATTCTTGTGCTTAAGGATAATCGAAGATAAAAATATTGAAATGGATTGTTTCGTCGAGAACATCTGTGGTGAATCTTTTTTAACAGTAAACCGTTACGTCATTTTAAAGATAATAGTAAGTATACGACTATCTATGAATCTATTTTTGTATTATAGATGTAAAATAAATGATATACGTATATATTTGAGAGTAAAATGCTACATAACTTTTCAGGTTATTCCAGAAGCTTATGTCACAAAATGTTACTCTTACACGCCAGTAAACGATTGTTATAACATACGTGCAGCAGGTCAGATTTGGAATGTTGAGACGGACAAAATAAATGATAATTATGTTTTTACAAAAGGTTGTCCGAAGTTATTTGATGATCTTGGGATAGAAGATGATGATATAATGTTGTTGATGAAGACGGACAGCAAAACATTTGAGTTAAAGATTTATCGTCGAGGTTGTTTTGACCAAAAAAGAAGAAACTGAAGATGATTCTCTAATGGAAATACCTAAAGACACATACTACAAAAACGTCCAGTTTGTAAGTATTTTCAACTTCAAGTCTAACGGTTTACTAATAAATACATCTCTTTTGCTAATATGTTATTGTATACCAGACATTCTGTGATGATGATGAGTCGATAGATGAGATGATTTCTGAGGTACAAAGCTTATATTTATGTAGATTAAAATACATTACAATCCGATTTTGTAATTTTATTAACTATCATACACAGATTCAGGAAGATAGTAAAACACAGGAGGTGAATAAGAAGATTGATGGGAAAGAAAAGTCGAAGGTAGAAACAAAGATTTCGATGACAGAAGACCCAAATAAACCAACAAAAGATGATGTAATTATTTCAAACACAATGATACATGATTAGTTTCATTTATATATGTAGACATATTTATTTAATACTCGTTGCTTATTGTTAACTGAATTTAATGCTTGTCTTAACAGGTTAAGAAGAAAGGAAAACAGGTAGAGGCATATTGTCATGCGGATGTCAGTAAGGAGATGATATGTGGGACATAAGTTGAAATGCCAAATGTCTCAAAAGTTGGACAGAGAACTCGGAAACGCATGGTATGTATATGAGAAAATAACAATATGTAGTGATCAAAATTTGTTATAATTTTAGATATTATTCTAAATATAATGTATGTCTTATAAAATAAGGTAAACGAAAAAAGAAAGAGATATGATCATGCGTTGAAGATATTGGATGTTGAAGGAAAAGTTGTTGCAAGGACAAATACTGTTGAGAAAATTGGTAAATATGATTTCACACAGAAAGGAGAAAACCGTATGGTATGTTTTTTTTACATACTCAATAATAAACTGAAATACTATAACATGCATATGGCTGATTTACTTGTTAAATATGGCATTCATGCAGAGAATGCCTGCCGATGTTGTAAGAGTTGCCGGATTCAGAAATAAAGTGCATGAGTTGAAAGTCAGGAACATGAATGGAAAAACCATCAAAATGAATCTTAGGCGCCAGAAGAATGGAAATGCTGTAAGGTATGCAATAGAAGGTTGGCCGAAGTTCATGAAGGAGAATGGCCTTGGTTTGGGTGAGACACTGCATTTCACATTTGTAAGTTCAGGAAATCTCTTGATCTTATCACACGTGGATGGGGTTAATGCATGTTAACAACTAATCTAATGATGAAGGTTTTTGTGTAGAAGAAATGATGACTGTTTTGTGATCATGTTTTTATGTTTAGTCTTGGTTGGACAAATCATCTATGGTTATCATGTTTTATTTTGTTCCTAAGTAGTTTAAGGTTAAAGACAATTACTATTATATCATCCAAGCACGTGCCATATTTTTGAATGTAATTAACAGTTGGTATCGTGTATAAACACTTGATTTCTTCTTATCAAGATATAGTAGTTTCTTAAAGAACGATAACATTTAGCTTGCTCAGCTAAAATGCAAAAAAATAAACAATAAAAAAAAATAAGAAGAAAACAAATTTAGAATTTATAACATAAAACGTTTTCAAAAAAAAAATTGAATAGTATTTAAAATGTTTGAGATAAAAGAAAAAAACACTTACATTTATTATCAAGGCCAATATGTGGACGTTCAGAAGAATACGACGTAAGTTGTTCAACCCTATTATGCATTTTTTAACCAACACAAAGAACAACAACAAAAAAACTAATAGGTTTACAATGAAAACCAAACGCATGAATAAATATAAATAAAATTATAACGAACTATATAAAAACTTACTGGAAATGTAAAGAATGATGAAAATAAATTATTCAACCGTAGAAGGAAGCTAAGAATGAAAAATTCAGATAAGTATGAAGATGTTTCAAAAGTTTGTAAAGTATTTGAGTTTATAGACCTAAGGTATAAGTTATTTATGGAATTCATAATATACATTACAAAAATAAATTGTAATCAAATTAATGATCATAAATATGAAAACAATTCTATATTTATTAGTTTCGAAATTTGAAGATATTGTGTCATTTAGTAAAAATATAATTGCTAAAATTACGAAATTTCTAAAAATAAGTTTAGAAATGTAATTGAATAGTAAAAATTGACATGATTAGCATATTTCTTAAAATGAATCATGAATTGTAACGGAATATTAAAACTATAATCTATATATATAAAGTCTAACTAATACACAAAAAAAATTTTATTTTTCCATTATTTAGTCTTATCGCATTATTACATTAAAAAATATAAAAGTAATCAACGTATTCTCATACAATAAAGAATATAACCAAACATAATTCTCAACCAAAAATATTATAGGATAACTAAAAAAGTGACGATATATAGGCAAAACATAAACTGTCTTCAAACATCAAAAACTCATACGAACAAAACAAAATAACAAAATTCAAATACCAAATAAATTGTTTTTTTTTATTAAAACCACCATTTGCCATATCTTCTTTATCAATTCTTCTCAACACACATGCGAGGCTTACTTGCTGACGACGCCAATCCCTCTTCATTCAAATAAACATCATCAAGGTTACGCTTCATATCAGAAGATGATTGTTTCAAGTCACCCACATAATCCTTTGAAACAGGTGTGGTGTTATCCCCAGTGTAAGAATCAGCATCCTAAAGAAATAAACAAATTATAACTAAGACAACTATAAACTTATATATAGCTTTATTTTTTTTTAAGTTATACCTTGAAACATTCACCACCAGAAGTTTGGAACTCAGACTGGCTCATACCAAAAGAATCAGAAACATCAAGCTGTGAAATCATGATAAGCAAACAACAAATAGTTCAACATATTTTAAACGGTTTTCAAAGTGCAACTGTATATTAATAAAACAATCACTTACTTGGTCAATTTTAATTTTTTTGTTCAGCTTATCCAAGATGTCATCATCAGTCGTAACAAATGATATTCCATAATTCTCAACAGCATTGACAATATTAAAGTCAGTTACTTTAATGACGAAAGCACACTTTAGGTTAACCAACGTTTCAAATTCAACTGGATATTCTCTTGGAAAATCATTTGTCTTCAATAACTATATTAAAAAAAATATATAATGTGTCATCACAATAAATGTTTAAAATTTATTTTATATAAATATAATGTATAACTAAATATAACCTCGTCCTGAATTGCTATAAGTTCCTTTGCAGTTTTCCCAACAAACTTCAAAGCTTCATGGTCAAATAATGTAAGCGTCACAGTACCGGTTGAATCTTGAACGCGAACCGGTATTTTAAACCTTAACAAACGGTATATAAATAATTAACAAACATATGTGAATAGATAATATAGACGATCTACGTTGTTGTTGTAGTAGGAACAATAATTAGAAGTATGACTAACAAACACTTTACCTGGACAGCGGGAAAACTTCTTTTCCATTACAATCCTTGTTAGAACATTGAAACAATTTCTCATCTCTAAAATCACTTGTTCCATCATCCTTATCATAGGTTTCAAACTTCTGCTCAACTTTGGACTTGCAATAGTTACAGCCATCATAATACCACATCTTGTCTGAAACGATTGCTACAATAGTTCCAACAACAACAACTTTCTTTGGCTGTTTAATATAATAAAAGAAAAAAATTCATTAATATGTTGTTAAAATATACCAAGTAAAACATGAAATGTTAAGGAAAACCTCTAAGATTGATGCAAGATAAGCAATTATCATTCTTTAAAAATTCATCTTCGACAGAAGACATCATATATGACCCAGCATGGCTACTTGACTCAGTTGAAGCAGCAAGTTTTGCAATATACCTAAAACACATTTTGAATAAACATAAATGTTTAATTAAAAAATAATTACAAACAATACATAAAGTTTATAAAATTTAAAAAATATGTTTAAATAATAACACTTACTTTTGCTTGAAGGATAGCATGTCATCAAAATTGTCGTTAATGAAAAGTCGTGAACCATCAAAGTTATTAGAGAATCCCCATTTGCCTATTGTTAGGTAAAAATAATTTAAACAATAAAAAAAAATTGATACGAATTAACATCATCTATTGAAATTTGTTTGGTATAAAATGAACTATGACTTAAATACCTTTGTATGTCTTAACAGCACCAAAATGGACAACAACGACAACATGTGCTTCACGTTTTTCACTAACCATGTAAGAATACATGTCCTTAGCATAATCATCCCAAAGAGTTAAATCGATCTGAACATCTCTACAATAGAATATAAGAAAAAAATATAAGTTTAAAAACATTTTTTTAACTTTAAAGAATAAAATGGAAAAAATTAAATTAAACACAATTTATAATATGTATTACTCAAGATCTTGAAGCTTAAGATTAAGGCGTTTCCCTTTACTACCATCCTTTTTGTTAGTCTCCTCAATGTTATAACACACACCAACATAACCAATGAAATCTACCAAAAATATAAAATACATGTCAGCATATATATAAACATAAAAAAAATCTATAAAATCAGGAAAGAAATATAATGCTATATAAAGATTGTAAATCAAAACTAAACATACCTACAGTCGTACCATCTTTAATTTTCTGGGAAAGAACATCATTAAACTGAACAAAATTGAACACGTACTGCGGACCTTCCCATATATTGCACTTTTCGACAAAGGTATGGTAATAAAAAGATAGCTTCTGATTGTTAGGAACAATCTTGAAAGATGCAGTGTTGGCAGCAAGAGATGGCCGTTTAATGATAAGGCATTCATCAACATTAAGATGCCTCTCAAACTTTGAAAATAGCCTATGCAAGCAAGAAGCTTGAATCTTGGTACCCTGTGTGTAAATACAGAATAACATGCAAAGGATATGTAAAAATGAAATAAAACTGAGCATAATTAACACAAAAAAAATTAAATAAATAATTTACCATTTCATCCATCAGTATCATATATATACGATATGTCTCTCTTTCATTACCTCTCATCTTCTTCCTCCACAAACTAACAATTTTAACCTTGATAGTGTAGTTTGTGCTTAGAGCATCGATATCGTTCAGCAAGGTGATCTGACCTTCGTTCTCCATTATAGCTAAGAAGAAATACGTTCTAAATCAAAGGACTGTTGCAAAAAAAATTAGTTGGGTTTAAAAAGAAAACAAATGATGTATTTATATGAAATTAATAAAGTTAATATTTTTAGTAATATATTATTACTAATTCTAATCAACATAAACATCATTTTTAAAATAAAGTAAATAAGGAAACGGTATATTTATAATTATATAAAACGAATTAACATAAATTCAAATTTGTAAAAAACGGAAACTGCACATATTAAATATATAACTTCCAGTGCATATTACGAATTTAAAAATTTAAAAATCTATATATAAATATGATTCTTTAAAATTTTATATTTGTATCATATTTTCCATAATTGACAACGTTTACTAAAATATAAATAAAAGATTTTTTTACATTTTTATGAATAATGAGTCTGCATCATTATAAGTTTGAAATTACAAAGTAAGGACCAAATTTTATGATTAATCAATTGCAAATTATGAAGGAAATTTTGTAATTGCAACATACAAATTAATATTTGACTTTCTATAATTAAAACGAATATAAACTGGGTTATTTATGTTAAATGTTATATAAAAACCTTATAATGAAACATGTCAAAACTATAATGAAAGGTTTAAAAATGACAATCATAGTGTTATCTATGTATTCTATATGTAGTACTAAAGGTTCATAATACTATCTTATAATAATAACACTATACTATCTGTACAATAATGAAAAACAAAAAAGAAATAATGGGATCCGGATTATTTTAAATAATGTAAAATGCTTAATTGATTAACATAACATAGTGTTTGATATACTTTTTTGAAGAAATTTGTAACATCATTAGCATCAGTTAAGGATTTATAAAATTTAATAAATAACTACTAAACACATAAATTAAACTTTCAACACATGACAAATGAGTGGTTAAAACGAAATTAAAAAAATATAATAACTTGAAATTAAAAACCATAACGAATGTCCAAAACGAAAAAACCCATATAAAAACATAATATCTAACATATGAAAGGCTACCAAACATGCCCTAAATGTCATATAACTAATGACTACGGCTAACGTAACGTACAACTCGTTCAACAATCAACACCTGTTCATTTTCATCAAAACAATAGTCAACCGTGTCACGGACCTTAATTCTAGCAGCTTTCATGAACTTCTTCCAACCGGTTAACGCGTATCGCCAACCTCCGCCGCTTTTTTTTTCACGTCTAGTACCGTTGGTAATTTGCTTTGGTGGATTCAGATTCATAAGCCTCACGGTTATATCTTTTAAACCTTCATCAAGTCTAGCCATCCGTGAAACAGGATCAGGAATCCTCTGTATTGTTGAAAAAATCAAATTATTAATAAATATGTTCTGTAAAATAACAATGTTTATTAAGTAACAAACAATTGTAAAAGTTGTTTTCCAGTGGTTTGTAAAATGATATTAACACTTACAAAATAACGTTCACCAGCCATACGAGTAAAACGACGAACACCACCATGTATTTGTTCATCAACCTCATTTTCAGCATCGATAGGTGCAACTTCAACCTGCAAAATAGTTATACAACATGTATTACATTAACATATATATACATATATAGTTAATTAACAAAATGCAGGTTACCTCATCGACATCCACATCAGGAAAAAAAATTTCAACGCCGTTTTTTCCAAAAATTTTTAAATGGAAAAAATGACCAAAACCTTTTGTAAATAACAAAATACAACCTGCCTTCAACTGTAACTGAGCAACAATTACGTCAAGACCAACGGTAAAACCAACATTACCGTCAGACGTTTCAATGGCAACTTTAAACGTTTTGTTGTCTACATTTACAGTAGAAATTACATCATTTGAGGAATAATCATAAACTTTTGGCAGGATAACTTCAGGAATGACCTGTGGGAAATGATAAAAAAGAAAAAATAAAGTGTTAATATAAGTAAAGTAATACATCAATACAATAGGAAAATAAAAATAGAATTTATCTTACATAAAAATGATATGATGGAGGGAGCAAATACGTCCAAAAAGAGCCACGACTAACCCCATCAACGAAAGCTGTTAATTTAAACGTAGTAGCATCTACAGGATTAAATACTACCAAACAGCCTCTGGTTAGTCGTAAATGTTCCACAACTTTGGACCAACCATGGAAGAAGAAAAACTTTCCTTTACAAAACCTTAAATAAACATTAAATAATCGGTCAGCTTCAGTGTGTATCATAACATTTGTAGGGCCTTTATCAACACCCCATAGTCTGCACGCAGCATCATCTGGAATGGACTAATAAAAAAAATGCAAAATTAATTATGATTATAGTGAAAAGATATTAATGATACAATAATAATAAAAAGTATTTAATAATAAGTAAAAAAAAATATATGTAATAATATATCATTTACCAGAAGAAGTTCATCTGCTCCATTCATTAGCCTTAAGAACAACGGTAGTTTGAAACTGAATAAAAAATTTAGATGTTAATAAAGTGTAACATGTTAAGGTTAGTCTGAGGAAAAAATAAATAAATTAACAAAAAACTCAGATTGTACAAATTAAATGTTACATAAAGTCACAAAATGAACAAAAACATACCTTGGTGAACTTTCAGCCATATAAAAAACCTAAAAATACACGTCACATAAAAACACCATGAAATGATGAATTATTAAAATAAATATAAATGACAAAAAAAAAACAATGTGAAAGAAATGTTATAATAACATTCAATATGTAACAAACATCATAATAAGTATCTTTTATTCCTAAATCTATAACAAATGGAGGCAACCGATGATATAAAAATCATATGAAACATCATAATAAAAATTTTTGTAACCAAATGATTTACACTGAAAATTATCAACATTTAAATAAAATACAAATATACAATCATATTATCATATCGTCAAATACATATAAAGTGACCTAAAAATTTGATAAATTACATAAAGATGTGAAAGAAAAAGAAAATCATAAGAATTTCAATGACAATCAGAATATGGGTTTAAGTGTTTCATTTTTCGTCTATGGGCCTAAAAAGGTTTCACCGTTGCCATTTTAGTCAACTGGGTTAACTTCATCCATTATTTCTGTTAACGAGAAGGGCAATTCGAACATTTTATATGGCAACAGTGAAACATTTTTGAACCCACAGACGAAAAATAAAACCTTTGACAAAATTGATAAAATGGTTCAAACCGAGGTTGCTAAAATGACATTTAACTCTAATAAATAAACAATGTAAACAACAAATCCACCGATAACTTCAACCAACAACAATCAAACTCACCGGAGAACACAACACAATGGTCTCTCTCCGCTTCCCCTTCTTCTCTCACTCCACCACCACCACCACCACACGCTTCCCCTCCTTTACATTTTCTCCGGCCACCATCGCCTGCTCCGTCGCCGTCGGCGGCGCCATTTCCGCCGGCATTTCCATCTCAAACAACACCAACTCATCTCTTCTCAACTCCTTCATCTCCAATTTCTCCCGCTCTTCTCCTCTTTGGGGATCACTCTCACTCTCCGACGCCCCTCCCGCCGTCGTCACCGAATCCAAGACCGGCGTCTCGTTTCCGGCCGTTTTGAACGAATCGCAGGGGCTGTTGGGGATTGGATTGAGGAAGAAGGCGGTGCTTGGATTGAAGAACATCGATGTTTACGCTTTCGGTAAACCTAATTTTGCTAATTTTGTGTTTAGTTAGTAATGTGTGTTATTTGAATTTGAAATTGTTTGTGCTATGTGCTTGGAAAACCTAATTTGAGCTTTGATGGAACATGTAGTTGTATTGGTTTTCATAAAGTTTTGAATTCTATAGGTATCTAAGTAGTTAATGCGGTAAGATATCGGATATCGGTCAATGACCGATATTTGAGATAACGGTTATCGCGGTGGAATATCGGTAATTTTAATATCATGCTAAATTTATACATATATAGCTTTTTTTACAATTTTTTTATTAAAAATCGCTAGTTTTTATATATATAAAAAAATTGTAGTGCACATGAGTAATAATTCACATGTGTAGAACTATTACACATGTGTACTATTTATTACACATGTGCACTACAATTTTTTTTTTTAACTTTTTTTATATAATTTAAATAGCGAAAATTGGTATGCAAAAAAAAAATTGGTATGTTTTTAGGCTTTTTTAGTTAGTTTTCGAGTTTTCGCGATAACTAGTGGTTTTCATTTGAATCTTCCCTATTTAACACTAACAATTCAGTATAGTCTCGTACCATTAACAAATTAACCTTTTGCAATTTGCAAAACACTAACAATTGTAGCAAGTAGGAACTCATTAAGACTTAAAACACTAACATTTAACACTAACGGTTAACAATTAAGACTTAAACACTAATAGCAGCAATAAGAATAAAGACGAATAGTAGAATTAAGAAGAAAGGTAGAAATAAGAAGAAAGGTATTGATATCGGGAAAATCGGTGATATATTGGTCCAATATCGGTCAATATCGTCGATATTATCGATACCGATATTCTGACCGATATTTTGCACCGTTATCTTATTAATCACTGACATAGTTATCAAAAGCGCTCGCCTGCTGCGCCTAGGCGCAATTTTCAGGCGAGGCGCAACCATACCGCCTTGTGCCGTCAAAGGCGCTCTTCTGGTAAGCTTCCAGCCAAAAAAACGACTTTCCGGCGACTATTCCGGCCAGATTCCTGCCCAGTTTCTGGCGAACTTCTACAGATTAGTGCTACTTTCCGTATGGACAGATTTGTGGTTGTGGATGGTTCAACGGAGACAGAAATTTGAAGAGGAGAAAAAAAAAGATGAAAGATTGAAAGGCAGTATGATTTGCAGAGTGGATAATGATTTGGTGACATTTTGTTAGTTAGTTGTCATATTTTTCGGAAACAACAATATGTTGAGAACTTTTGAGAACCGCGTAACATATTTGTACGTAATGCCTAGTTGTCAAAGGTGCAAGGCGTTCAAAAAGCGATGGCTCGAGATAAGCAAGACGCATAGCATAAACATCTCATTTTTTGGGGTTTAAGCCTTGTTTAGGGCTATTTTTGGCTGGCTCCAGGCCATTTTTGGATGTTTCAGACTACTTTGCCCCAAATTTTCAGGATTTTGCCTGAAGTTTTAGGATTTGGCCGGAATCTGGCCCAAAGGTAGCCAAAGCGCCTGGATGGCAGCAATGCGTTTTTCTTGTGCCGCGTTTCGCCTTGCTTTGCCTAAGGGCCTAGACACTTTTTTAAAAAGCGCAAAGTGCACAAAAGCGACAGGGTCTAAAACCGAGGCGCTAAGCGCAAAAGCGGCAGGATCTTTATACCCAAAGCGCAAGGCGTTTATGCAATTTTTTTATATATCCCATAGGTTTTAAGCATCCCCTACCCAAAATATAGCTATAAATAAGGTTTTCATATGATTTTACCTATATGTACAAGCCAAAAAGCCAATTGTACAACATTTTACTGCATAAAAACAAACACCCCTGGTACTCAAGGCGTGCGTCTCAGGCTTGAATTTTTTTCAAAAAAAGTGTTTTTCTTGCGCTTCCTGTTTTAGGCGAGCCTCACCCTACAGAGGCGCCAGCCTCTGCGCCTTAGTGCACCTAAGGCGCACTTTTTAAAACCAAGCCTAGACGTGCGCCCAATGGGCTTTTGACAACATATAGCATAATGCATTGGAGATTATCAAGGTAGTAGAAGTGGGGTTATGTAACCGCCGTATTCATCACATTCAAAGCGCTACATACTAGTCTATTATGCAGTTCTAGCAGTTCTCAACATAATTCTTGGTTCTAATTTGAGTGCTCCCTTATAGAGAATACAATTACATTTTCATATCCTACTTTATCTCTCTTGATTATGACTAAATTAGTAGTTCAGATTTCCTTTATCGCGTTTTATTTGAAATGGTTGAAGTTTGAAATTGTTATGTTACTGTCTATAGGTGTGTATGCTGATGATAATGATATAAAGAAGTTTATAAGTGAGAAATACGGAACACTCTCGACAACTGAACTGAAGAACAAGGACATCACTCAAGATTTGATGGAGAGTGATGTAAGTGTTACAGTTAGACTGCAAATAGTTTACGGAAAGCTCAGCATTCGGTCCGTTCGTAATGCTTTTGAAGATTCTGTGGGTAGCAGATTGAAGAAGTTTGGTGGATCTGATAACAAGGAGTTGCTTCAAAAGTAAGTTGTTCTTTCATTCAGCTTCTGTAATCGATTTTGATACATTAAATATTAACAACAATTAATAGAGTTAACTGCCATTTTCGTCCCTATGGTTTGTCCAATTACGCCAGTTCAGGCCAAATTTCAAATTTGTACGATTTCCGTCTCTGACGTTCTTGAAACATGCCAGTTCTGTCCAGAAAAACTAACATCTGTCAAAACCTGTTGTTTAATGAAGGGTAAAAACATCATTTCCCATTTTTCGTTTATTTTCCCTTTTTTTAAACCCAATTAAAATCCCACCCCTTTTAAGGAAAATAAAAAAGGAAAATGACGTTTTTACCCTTAATTAAACAATAGGTTTAACAGGTGTTAGCTTATTGGACGAAACTGGCATGTTTTAAGAATATCAAGGACGGGAATGGTACAAATTTGAAATTTGGCATGGACTGGCATTAGGGGACGAAAATCGCAGTTAACTCCGGTTAATACCAAAAGTAGTTGATGGGATTTTAAATTGTAATATAAATGAGTTCCTCTTGTTTATATTTTTCACATTTAGGGAGATTGTTCATGTACATGACAGGTTCACTTCTCAGTTTAAAGAGGAATACAAGATACCTCGGGGATCTACCATCGACCTCTCTAAGGAAAAAGGCTATGTGCTCCGGACCGCTAGTAAGTTTACACGATTCAATCTTATATAATCTGTTATATGTTTTGAGTAAGCCTCTTTTCTTTTCTTCCAATTGTAAGTTGTTTTTATTACGGTTTTTAACCTTTTACTTGGTTCAAACCGTGTAGTTGATGGAAAAGAGGTAGGAAGTGTCGAGAGCCAACTGTTATGTCGGTCAATCTTGGATCTTTACATTGGTGACGACCCATTTGACTCGAAAGCAAAAGAAGAAATTGACCTCAAACTGGTTTCCGCCGTTACAAAGTAACACTTTCTACTCGAATCATATTCGACCTGCAAAGTTTTGTATCTAAAGTGAAATTATACCTAAAGTTGTGTAAGCATATGTGTATGTTGATGTTCAAAGATCCTCACTTTATGTTTTTGTATAATAATGGCTTATGCATGGAGGTTTGTACAAGTTGCATTGGTAATTGTACATCTATATCTATTTACAACTATAAAGGGCAAACATTTGGTGAAAGTGAGAAGGGCATGTTACACAAGAAGTTCACTTTCAACCAAATGCACAAAGTACTAACAACTCATGTAGATAACATGATAATGTTATGGTTATACTTCACATAAATATGTGCACTAGTCCCTCCAAACTTCTACTCTATAATGTAAATAATTCATCAAACCTCGAGTGCATGTAACGATGTTGAAGACAAGAATGATGTTTCATTTGATGTTAACAATGATAATCGAAGGCATCGTGATGAAGGCGGCGATGGGTGAAGTGTATAACGTGGGTGACTCTGAAGGTTGGACGATTCTTGTTGATTCAAGTTACGCGACTTGGGCATCATCAAAAAGTTTTCGTGTTGGTGATACTCTTTGTAAGTGTAGTTTTGTTTATAACTAATATACTTAAAAGAACTTATTTTTATGTAAACAATAAAAATAACTTTACACATAATGTGTAACGACGGACGATGATAGTGCGTTCCTGTAAAGTTTTATAATGACATGCGCAGTGTTTCGTTATAACCCAACTGCCCATGATGTGATGCAAGTGAACCAGCATGGTTTCCGATCATGCAACATAACCACACCATGGAAAACCTACAAAACTGGTAACGACTCGTTCATCATTAAGGCGCCTGGGCATTACTACTTCATTTGCAGCTTTCCAAGTCACTGTGAAGCCGGCCAAAAGCTTGATGTCAGAGTCCTTAAAAAGAGTTATAATCTAACCACCACCCCACGTGCAAATGTTAGCTCACTAGTGCCAATGAGGACCACCGGATCAAGGTCGGTTGCAACACCTGCAACCGACCCTAACCATTTGCTTAGGAGTTTGTCCATAATTTTTGCTGCGATGTGGGTCGATTTGTTATAGTTTATCTCAGCATTAGTTATGGTGCTTTAATGTAGTTTTTATTTGTGATATATGATGCATTGTTACCAAGTTTTTTTTTTGAAAAGCATGTATTGTTACTAATTATCTGATGAAATATCTTTTGATTTATTATGTTGGAGAGAATACTCATTTTTAATGTATTATTAGTTTACAAACCCGTGTATTTACACGGGCTGAATATCGAATAAAATATAAATTATAAATTTGTATATAATATCTATATGTGAATTAACTTATTACACTTAATAGTGAAAAAAATAAAATGTTATCTTTTCGGTTATCCAAATATAATTTTCTAAGTTTTCACTTCTCTCTTGTGTCACTATAATCCATCTTATTATATACGTTTGTATAATCCATACTATATAATAAAAGAAACCTGATTTAGGACACATGTCATTCATTGAGGGTATCAATAATTTATTAATAAATTTTAAATTTAAATTAAAAAGATTTAAATATTATATTAGAATTTTATTTTGATTGTAAATCTATTGATAAGATAAATTATTCGATCTAGATTGTGTTAACCAACCAAGCTTAACCCACTTATTTAACCGTCTTAGTTTCGTATGTTTTTAATGATTAAATTTCATCATATCGATGTTTTATAATTTCTAATATTGCTATACTTTAAGGAAATTTTCCATTGTAGTTATGATTATAATGAAACTAGGTTATAACCCCGTGTATTACACGAGGTTGAATAAATAAATTTTATATACTAAATAATAAAAAGTATATTTTTAAAAACCTCATTTATTGTACGGGTTGAATAAATATAATTTTATATATTAAATAGTAAAAAGTTATATCTATAAGAACCATATTGTACGGGTTGAATAAATGTAATTTTATATACCAAATAAAAAAGTTATATCTTTAAAGTTTAAAACCACGTATATTACATGAGTTGAATAAATGTAATTTATTGTAAACTCCACTTCATTCTAAATACTAGGTATGTTTTTTTACTCTTCATATGCTATGCATATTATATATGTCACATAGAAAAAATCATGTTTTTTTAGATAAGTTTACCATGTCAAATAAGTAATATGCATATTATCTATGTCACATAGAAAACATCATGTATTTTTAGATAAGTTAGATATATGTGTTTTAAAACAAGGTAAACTCTTAACATACATATTTTTTTCCTATTGTAACTAAGATGTAGAGGTATGTGAAAGATATCCTCACATTCGGAATGTCATAACTTTTTTTTTAAATTTAGATTTACTTAGTTGTCGTATGGTGTCTCATGTCTTTATTTTTATTTTTTCACTTATATATATGTTTCATTGGTTCAATTGTACATGTAAAGTATTACACTATACATAGTATTTTCTCAACTATAGTTAATTGGTTTTATTTATTCAATTTTTGTCTATTTATTTACATTACTTTTATCTGTCTATAAATCCTTTTTCAGACCTTTCAAATGGTATGGGACATATTACATTATCAATAGTTTTTATTGGTTTCCTTACTAATTGTGATAAAAGTAATTATTTCATACAATTCATATTGGTTTATAGCTTTGAATACGAGCATACCTTACATTAATGTTAATGATAGCGAAAGTGAGGAAACTATATTTGGATGGTAGAAAATATAATATTATGCCAACATTAACCCGTCAGAACAATCTATTATCAGATAAAATCAGACACGTTACCTTTGAACAAGAAAATGTCACAATAAATATTAGTAGTGGTACAAAATTTTAAGTTACTATGACAAATCCTAAAACAAATAACAGATCATATTATTATGAATGACTATACAAGCTTCAATATTTATTTCGTATTTGGTCTGCATATTACTCTGTATTATATATACTTAGATCATATTATGAACATATTTTTTTTATTTCACATTATAATTATGATTCACCCCGTGTATTACACGGGGCAATAACCTAGTAGTAACAATAAAAAATAAAAAATAAAAATAATGATGATAAGACTGTAATTGTTTTTAAAAATAAATTGTAATTTATGAGGTTGTGGCAAATGAATTGTAATTAAGCTCTACTATTTATATTAATGATATAAAACATACTTTTGATATAAAAACTATTTTAACATTATAAGGATAATGAGAAAAGATACGGATATCATTCTAGTATAGAAAACATTACATATTAAAAAAATCACACTATAAATAATATGTGTTTAAAACATAGGACTAAAGTTAAAATATATATATAGATAACTTTGAGTGCCAAGAGAATCTCTTTAATTAGTACTCGACATTTAAATGTTCAAATTAAAATTAAAATTTTATAGTATTCTATAACGTCTTTGTCTAACATAATAATAAGTTACTTAAAATGACTAAAATTAAGTTTCACATTTATTAGTTAACTAGGGTCGTAGTCACCCGCACGTTGCGCGGGGACGAGATTGGAATTCGCTAAATTACCCGTGTTAACATTAAGTGGTCATTTATTACATATACTAACATGTAAACCCTAAGATAACATTCAAACGCTTGTTAAATCACCAACAGTATTCGCAACCCTTATCATTAAATCAAAACTAGTCCTTACACGCAACATCTATATTGTAGCCATCTCGTATGACACCCTTTGCTACTATTTGCGAACTTGTGTGGAAATCTCTAACAACACAATCATGTGAGTTTACATACCCTTTTTTTTCTTTTAAATTTTTGGGTGACACATGTTTACTTAAACTTAGCAATTATTTATGCCATAACTTTTTATCGTTGCACTTCTTGTGTTTAACATTACTTTAGAAGCTCACGTTAAACTTAGTACAATCATTAAATTATTTATACCATAATTTGTTACTACGTTGTACACATGGTACGTGATTATTACATTGAGTACTTGTTACTGCTTTTGCACACATGGCACATGGTACATGATTCTAGATTTAGGTATACACTGAGTATCTGGTACGTGATTATAGATGTAGTGTTTACATTGAAAATTTGTTACGACTTGCATATATGGTACATGATTTAGATATTCAATGATTATGTTATGGGTGGAACTTCTAACCAATCTGAGAGTTCCAGATTACAGATAGGTTTGATATCCTGAACCTATTCCTGATATATTACTAACTTATTTCTTGCGTATGTTATTTAATGAATGTAGAGAATAAAATAAAGGACTTGGTCAAGCTAAAGACTTGGACTTGTAGTTGGGAGAGGAACGTTGGACATGGTTGAAGCAGTCTACAAACGGTCATGAAGGCACATTTGTTGTGTCCTGGTTATCTCGTGATATTTAGTTACATTTGTGTACTTTAAATAATGGGGGTTAACTATTCGATTACGCACATTACACAACACATCACTCTCTTTTCGAAAATAGATAACACTTTTACTTGCAACTTACTCACAGAAACACTTGCCCTTGCACTAACAATCATTATAATACTTAGTATCGATGAAAATAGTTCTCGAGTCGTAACCTTTTTATAATTAATACTAACGAGTGTAGCAGACGACTTTTAAGTCGGCGCCCGAGGGTTTGTGCCGACGATGACACTAAATCAAGGGCTTTCCTTGTAACATCTTATGTTGTTCATTGCTTTATCTTTCATTTACATTTCATTCTTCTAATATCCCGACGATACTAAACTAATTTGGTCATTCAATTGCTTAGGTAATTTTTGACCAAAACATAACATAATCACGTAACGTTACACAATCATGTAACTTTATAGCTTGCAAAATAAAAAATAAAAATAAAAATTAAGAAAACTATAGGCAATAACATATTTAAATTCAAGAGTGTGAAATGCTCTTTAATGCGGTGTTTTTTTTTAAATATCATCATATCAAAAAGTTATAATCAGTTCAAAATCGAGGAGAGAGAGTAGTTCAAGGGAGAAAATACCATATTTGTTTTTAAAATTCTATAACCCTATCATTTATAAAATTGCCACCTTGTCATTTAACACGTTGATATTAAAAATGAATGGATAAGATCATCTCTAACAACTACAATTAATTATTTGGCTATATTGAGGCAAAAACTTTGATTACATTTACCATAAATCTAAAGATTTGGAACGTTGCATTTATAATCCATTACCTTTGGTAAAAAATCAGAAAATTAATTAAAACGCATCGTAACCAAGCATAAATAGTGCAACTAATAAATGGAAAATATTTCAAAGAATCAAAAAATTAAATAAGAAATCCTTTTTCCATAATTACCACAAAATCATGCATAAATAAACCGATTATTTTCACCTTCGCCACAAAAGTTCTACAATTTTTCTTGCTTTAACAAAAAAAAAAAAAAGATACAAAGTGGAACACAAGAAGATAATGAGAACAATGATCAAGATGATGATGGTGGTGGTGGTGGTTACGACGGTGATCACGGCGGCGATGGGCGGAGAGGTTTATAGGGTTGGTGATAAGGCTGGTTGGACGAGCGTTGGTCATGTGGATTATAAAACTTGGGCTTCTTCAAAGTTATTTCAAGTTGGTGACACCATTGGTATATTACTTCAATAGCTTATCAAGCAGTTTTTTTTTTTTTTTTTGATAAAGTTAAATTTGGATTAAAAAGTATTCTAAGTTTTAGAAACTAGGGATGAGCATTTCTTACTTGGTATCGAATTTTCTATACTGAATCGGTACCCTCTTTTTGGTGTTTTCGGTACGGTAGAGGTATTTTACTGAAATTTACCCTCAAATACCGGTACTCATATTTGATGAATTTTGATACTGGTATTTTCGGTACTGATACTGAGCTCATTCCTGTTAGAAACTTGAAAATGGACTGCTAAGTTGGAAGGAGGATAGAATGTGATTGGATGAAAGTTTTCAATTTAATAAAAAAATAGAATTAGACTTGGATTATAAAAAAAAAACAGATTACTATATTATATATAGATGCAAAAATTAGATTAGAATAGTCAATTATGATTTTTTTTATTTAAGTTTTCACTAATGGATTATTGAAAAATTTGTTCATCATTAGAAAAAACCCTAATGAAGGATTGAAGGGTTACCTTATATTTTTTTTAAGTTTGATTTAAATATTTGAAATGTTAGATGTATTTGTATAACTAATTGTTAGATAAAAACATAATCATATTTTTTTCTAAATATACTTTTTTTATGATAAGAAATTTATATTGCATTTGTCTAAACAAGTCTTCTCAATTCATAATTTAAACCCTTTTTTTCTAAAACTGTTTTTTTTTAAATGTAAACTTTATAAAAAACGAGACCGACCCAACTAGGCCGCCCCACCAACAAACCGACTACAACATGTACAACGGGTATTTACACCACTCGACCCACAGAATACTTCTATGTTTTGATTTTTTTTTTTTTCTAAAACTGTTGAAATGCAAATTTACAAAGATTCCATTAGTTAGTTTTTTTTTTAAAAAAAACCACATAAATGTTACATTAATTCATATCAATAATATTAAACAATTTTGTCACTAATTTTCTTTCCATTTTTTTTTTTTTGTAGTTTTTCGTTACAATGAAATATTCCATGACGTAGCTAGAGTTTCATACACTGATTTCATAACATGCAACGGTAGCAAGCCTTACACCACCTTCACCTCCGGCAACGACTCATTTCCGATCAAATATCCCGGCCACTACTTCTTCATCTGCACCCAATCCAACCACTGCCAAACCGGCCAAAAAGTCGACATTCGGGTACCCGTTTCAGGAGCACACGCCGCCCCTCAGCCCATCGCCGCGGCCCCATTGCAACCGCTTCCGTTCCCCTACCCACAACCTTATGTTCCGGTACCAGCACCGGCGCCAGTGACACCCTCACCTTCTCTGGCGCCGGTGGCTCATTCCCCTGCGCCGGTGCTTCAGTCTCCGGTGCCGGTGCCTTCGGTGGATGATGAGTCTTTGGCACCGACGAAGGCGGTTCCGGCACCGGAAATTGCACCAGCGCAGCAGAAGAATATGGGTGGTCAACTAAGGTTTGGGTTTGAGATTTGTTCAATGATGGTGGTTGTTTTTTATTTGTTTGGTTTTTAGAGTGCTTGTAATTTTTTAGTTTATTTTGAGTTTCATGTTTAGTTGTTTGATTGTTTTAGTTTTGATTTAATGGATTGTTTCTTTTTCGTTTAAGTCTATATATTTACTTTTGATCAATTTTTTTTTTTTTTTTTTCCTTATAGAATCATATTCATGAAAAATAAGATAAACAAGCTAGGTAACATGTTAAAATAAATTGTTAGATAATGTTGGATGGATGTGTTAGATACTCTGAGCTAGAGCATGTGTTATGAATCGTGAGCTCGGAGAAGGGAGTGAACCATGTCGACTCACGCTCACTTGGACACTGCACCCCCTATGCGTGGATGGTCCGAGTGTGCTCACGCTATTAAATAAAAAAAAGAGTAACTAGCTAATGTGCCGGCTATGTTATAGTGCTCGCAGCTCAACACATGCTCTTATGAAGCGATATGAACGATAATAACACACTAGTGTTAAACCCTCACATTGGTTTTTTTTTTTTTTTCAGATAATGTTGTAACAATGTGTTAGTTTACTTTCTTGTTCACAGTGATAGTTATGCTTAAATCTATAAAACTCTTAGAGGCTGTTTGGTAGCCTATTAATGACCATTCAGATGCTATGGTTTAAAACCTCTGAATGAATAGGAGGTAACCTCAAATCTGAATGGTTAAGAGGTAACCTCTGAATGGTAAATAATTACATATCACATTCTTCTACCTTCTCGTTGGTAAAATTTTTAATGGTTCCATTAAGAGGTAGCCTTTTAATAACCATTCAGAGGCTACCAAACAGCCCCTTAGTTACTTTCTTATAAAATGTTAATTCAATTAGTTTGGTTGATAAATACAAAGAACTTATTGATAAGTAAAAACGTTTTAGGTCTATATCTATAGGTGATGAATAAATTTATTAAGAAGTATCATATTATTGTAAACTAATGTTGTAAATGATAATGATAAATATCTTCATTCCTGTATGTAAACAGGAAGATGTTACTAGCTCAAAAACGTTCTACGAGGAAGCGAGATGTAACGCGTTAAACACACCAACAATTGGTTAAGGTTATGTCTCTAACGGGTTAAAGAGGCAACACCCATTAATTGTAAAGTTTGCCACGTCTGAAAATATCCAAAATTATCACATCTCACCCGAATCCGGCATTGACACTAGTCCCGACAATACATCAAACAAGTGACACTATGGCAATTATTATAACACAACAAGAAGGAAGTTAGAACTTAAAACCGAGTGGTGATCTGGGCAAATAAGCTCTTGAAGTCTTTTGTCGGCGTTCCACTTCCCTCGGGTTTGGAGGCAAGATCAAATGCCTTAAACTTCGCCTCCTCAAATTGCAACGCCTGCAATGAATATACCACATGTCACAAAAAGCCCCAAACCAACAGCTCTTTTTAATAATGTCAAAATCGAACGGATTTAATACCTGTATACAGACTTCAGCGACATCTGCTCTGGCAATGGTTCTAGTTTCGGTCTGAAGAAGCTCATCATCTTTTCCGACAAGCAGCTCCCGAATGCCACCTTCCTTGTCTTGCAAACCCCCAGCCCTGCATCATCATTATAAAGGGTGTAAACAGGCCGAGACGCTCACAAGCCTATTATTTACTTATACATATACGTAATACATATATATAGGATCAGGTTTAGATGAGAACTTCCCTGAGTTAAGAGAACTTGAGAACTCCGGTGAAAATCCTACTTCTCGTACGATTTTTTAACCATATTTTCCACAAACATAGATGAATATCTAACTAAGAAATCTGTAAAAAAATAATATCGCCGAGCGTTCATTTACACTAATTTTTTGATCGTTTACACTAGTGTAGATAAAATTAAAAAGAAAACCTAGAAAAAAATATCTGACCGGGTTAAACTTACGTAAATTGTGTTTACACTGATGTAGATTTTTGCATACGGCATTTTTCTTTTTATTTCTGAAAAATTGCATAATTTTAAAACATTTTAGCAAATAACCTTTTTTTTTCAAAAAAACATTTTTTTTCAAAAAAACATTTTTTTTCAAAAAAACATTTTTTTTTTCATGGAGTTCTCACGGTTCTCGCAACTCGGGGGAGTTCTCATCCTAACCGTCCCTGTATATATACATTGGATATATAGTTATGATAAAAATAACTATATAGTATATATATTATATTACATATATAAAATTATGGGTTAGTATCTATAGAAAACCCACTTTAATTTAGAAAACCCGGGAAACTCTAACCTCCCGATGTTTTAAAAAAAAAAAAAAATATACACATGTTATATACATGTTTTTAAGGTATTTGGGCCAAAAAAATCAAAAAAGCGCCGAGTAGATATTTTTAAAAAAAATAAACAAGTTTTGGTGTAACACGTGTTACATTCATCTGACATATTTGTAACACGTGTTACACCAAAACTTGTTTATTTTTTTTTAAAATATCTACTCGGCGCTTTTTTGATTTTTTTGGCCCAAATACCTTAAAAACATGTATATAACATGTGTATATTTTTTTTTTTTTAAAAAAACATCGGGAGGTTAGAGTTTCCCGGGTTTTCTAAATTAAAGTGGGTTTTCTATTTATCTTTAGCCATAAAATTATAATTATAAATATATATAAACATAACTATATATGTATATAAATAAACTAATTAAATATTTAATGAATAATAAACGAGCAGAGTCCGAGCCTAAGCCGAGCTTGCAATTCTTTTCACGAGCTGAACCTGAGCTTACGGCTTGTTTATGCCCCTTATCATCGTCAACATTGCAAAGTTGTCAATCACATGCCTTGGGAAAGAAATCTTTATGACTAACCTTATAATTGTGTATGGAATCCCAGAATCTGCTAGATACTGTTCAGCCTTTCGCTTCCAGACCTGCAAGCGACAATGACATACATACAAAACTATCCAAGTTAAAACACCATTCTCTTCAAACCAGAACTGCGAGTGTGTGCTAGCGAAAGAAAAGGGTAAAACGAACCAGTATATTCCCGTTTCCGAGGCTGTTTAAAGGATGGTTGAGATTTGTTCCACCCATCGAGCCAACCAGCACAATGTGTTTCACTCCTGCAGCTTTAGCTGTACACCAAAACAAATTTAAAAAAAAAAACATGGTGAAGGCTCGTTATATAAGGCGTAAACGCTAAACGAAAAACGACGCTTACTTACCAGCATCTATTTGATTCTTTTGCCCTTCCCAGTCAACCTAAAACATATGATCATTCAGTTACCAAAATGAAACAAAACAAACCGATTAAAAGTGCAAATGATTTCAACAGCAATAAACAGTTACTTGCTCAGGGTATGCTCCCTCTTCGAAATAGAATTCAGGTCTTCCACCTTTAGTCGGATCAAAACCAGGTTTCATTTTAGGAACTGCACTGGTAAGAATCACAATAGCATCTGTGCCTTGTATAGCCGGTTCCAGAGTTGCGGCATTTGTTATATCGCCGATCAAAACATCTTCGGCTCCACCAATTTTCTGCTTACTTTCCTCACTTCTAACAAAACCTCGTGCAATATACTCCCCTGACCTCTCCTTCAGCTTCTTATAAACTAATTGACCTAAATCATCAAATCACCAAACAGTTCAATTTCAATGTCAAATCTCTCATATCTATCTGTTGTTTTGTTTATACATGAAGAAATGGATTTCGGAATACGTTTACTTGACCTTGATCATCAAATCACCAAACAATTCAACCTATAATTTCAAATTTCTCATATCTACATGTTGTTTATACACGAAGAAAAGGATTTCGGAATACGATTATTCAACCTAAATCATCAAATCAGTGAATCACCAAACAAGTCAATTTAACTTCAAATTTCTCATATCTACCTGTAGCTTATACACGAAGAAAAGGATTTACACATACGATTATATTTGACCTAAATCATTAAATCACCTAGCAATTCAACTTTAACTTCAAATTTCTGATATCTACATGTTCTTTATACACGAAGAAAAACGATTACGTGGCCAAAATCATCAAATCACCTAATAATTCAGTTTCAATCTCGTATATCTCATATATACCATTTGTTCATACACGCAGAACAGGATTTCGGATTACGATTATTTGACTTAATCAAATCACCTAATACTTCAACTTCAACTTCAATTTCGAATTTCTCATACCTACCGGTTGTTTATACACGAAGAACAGGCTTTATACATACGATTAAGTCAAACTAACGAGATAAGTGTGAAGAATGAAGGTAATACCAGTTCAGCATACGATTGTTTGATCTAAATCATCAAATCACTAAACAATTCAGTTTCAATTTCGAATTTACTACATCTACCTGTTGTTTTACACACGAATAAACAGATTTCAGCATACAATTATTCGACCTAAATCATCAAATCTCCAAACAATTCAACTTCAATTTCATATTTCTCATATCTACCGGTAGTTTATACACGAAGAACAGGATTTAAGGATACGATTAAAGTTAAATTAACGAGATACGAGTGAAGAATGCAGGTAATACCAGTTCGTCATACGATTATTTGACCTAAATCATCAAATCACCTAACAATTCAGTTTCAGCTTCGAATTTCTCACATCCACCGGTAGTTTATACACGAAGAACATGATTTAGTCATATAACTGAAGTTAAATTAACGAGATAAGAGTGAAGAATGAAGGTAATACCAGTTCGTCGTACGATTATTCAATCTAAATCACCAAAAAAAAAAATATCTACCGGTTGTTTACACAGGATTTAGGCATACGATTGAAGTTAAATTAACGAGATACGAGTGAAGAACAAAGCTAATACCAGTTCAGCATACGATTATCCGATCTAAATCATCAAATCACCTAACAATTCAACTTCAATTTCAAGTTTCTCATATCATATCTACCGGTTGTTTATACACGAAGAACATGATTTCGGCATACGGAATCATCAAATCACTAAACAATTCAACTTCAATTTCAAAATTCTCATAGCTACCGGTGGCTTACACACGAAGTACATGATTTACACATACAATTGACGTTAAACTAACGAGTTATGAGTGAATAACGAAGAATGGAGGTACTACCAGTACGGCCGCCGGCTCCGGTGACGAGAACGGTGGTACGGTTGGATTCCGCCATTGCGAGAACTGAAAATCGCCTTCTTCTGGTAGTGTTAGGGTTTAGGTTGAGAGAAATGGTGCAGATAGAAGTGGTGCATTGAGGAAATTGTGGTAGAAGGACACGTGTCAGATTAGCCATGGAGGTATGGAGTAGACTATGGTGGACTGGTTTGGTTTGGTTTCCAAGAGGATTCGCGAATATTTTGGAGATTTTTGGATTTTCTTATCCAATCAAGTGTGTATTTGCACTTTTTTGTTAAAAGAAATTAAATTTTCTGTATAAATTTATACCGAATAATAAAAACGTATTATATTATATTTGATCTAATTTGTTTTCGAATAAAATTTACGTTTAAACGTAGACTAACTGTAAAATGTACAAAAAAAATAAGAACGGAAACGTATTATATTTGACCCGACTTATTTGCGTGTCAATGTGAGTTTAAACGAACTCAATCCTAAATTTAAGCTAAGATCGTGGGGGTATGGTAGGGCTTGGGTTGGAGGCATGAGTTGACACGTGGAGTTCGACCCCCCCAGCCTAGTGACGTGTCCGTGGGGTATGGCGGGGCGTGGGTGCACCGGAAATATATATATAAAATTTAAAACCCAAGGCGAATAGGAGGCCGCCACATCAAACCCAAGCCCGCCCCACGCCCGGCTATAAACCCAAGCCCCAAAGGCCACGCCCCAACCCAAGCCCCATACCCCACAGTCTAATCTAACAAACAGGCATGAGTTTCACCTATCGAGCTCGAGTAGCTTGTGAGACTAAACGAGCATCTTATTTGTATAAATTTTAAACTCAAGCTTGAGCTTGGTTCATGAGAATTATTCAAACAGGAGCTCGACTCTTTTAATATTCATTAGTTAACTTATAATTATTTTATGTGTGTGTGTATATATATATATATAGGGCAAGGATCATTTCAGAACCATAAATATTTACAGAACTCGCAGAACTCCTAATAAACAATATTTTTATTTATATATTTTTATGTTTAGGATAATTTTATCATTTATTATGTGTATTTTTATGATTACATACATGTTAAGAGTAATTTTATTATTTTTTATTTGTAAATTTATAATTACACATATGTGAACTAGTTTTTTTACATATATGTAATTAGTTATTACACATTTATATAATTTGGCTATTAAACATATGTAAACTACTTTTAACATGTATGTAATCATAAAAATACATATAATAGATGATAAAAAGATCCTAAATACAAAAAAATATATATAAAATGATTGTTTATTAGGAGTTCTGAAAGTTCTGCAATTATTTAGAGTTCTGAAATGAACCCAACCCTATATATATATGCAATTATAATTTTTGTATGCAACTAAAACATACATTATTTAGTAATTTCATTGTAGTTTTCTGTATAATAAAGTTTTTAAATGGATATATATTTAATGTATTTTTATATCGTAATGAGGAGGTCACATGTTCAAACATGAGTAAGGGAGTCATTTAAATTTATTTGAATAAAATAGAATAGAGTAACATTTTCCGTTGAAAAAAATATATATAAACAATAGACTTATTTTAGTCCATTCAACTTTTAGCGAGAGTCACTCTTGAGTGGTACACGAGCGAATTAGCTCGTTTACACTTTAATCTAAAGGCTCGTTTAGACCCCTAATCTAAACAATTAGAACGTTTATGGGAAGTTCAAATCTAAATATCCGTTTATAAAGAAATCGCTAAATCCAAATGCTCATATACATGTGAAACACATGATATGACATGAGGATGCGTGTTTTGTGGGACACCATATTCGGTGGTGCACATATAGAAACACCCTAACAAGAAACTATCTTGATTAATTATTTAAAATAGTATGTATATTATAGCAACTAAAAGAGTTGTAGCTCTGTGGTACAAAGGGGTGATAGTGGAGTGGTAAGGGAGAGATTTTGTGTTCTAAGGGACTCAAGTTTGATTTCTGTCCTCCGCATTATTTTCTGCGGCACCTGGTGATGATGGGAGACTAGGCGAATATGTGGAGATCACTAGTTCGATCATTGAAATGAGTGGATTTTACCTCACCGCACTGTCGTGCCTTTGGGCGAGTGTTCACGGGCTTCGGCCCTAGGTGAGGGTTTTCCCCGGTTCGGAGGCGAGTATATCTTGATTTGGTGAATTTGCCAGTAGCCTATTTGAAGGATTCGATGGCCGTTCAAAAAAAATGTATCGCTCTACATGAGATTAAGGATTTAAGTCCCGTAATAGATAAATTGTATAGATTTAGAAGTAGTGTGTGTGAGAGTTATTCGGTAAAAAAATCAAAACAAAAAGTTTGATGAAGATGCATTTGGTTGGGCTGGATCTAGGAATTAATAAAATGGGCTTCCCGAATCTTGGGCCTATTGTTGAGTCTGTGTGATTTAGAGATGGGCATAATACCCGGTTCCAAACCCGAACCCGTAGAACCGACCCGGAACCGGTTCCAGTTCGTACCCGATACATAGGAGAACCGGGTCCAGGTTCAAAAAACCCGGAGGTTCCTACCCGGTTCCATTTTTTCTCATAATAAATGAGTAGTACCCGGTTCCGAACCCTACCCGGTTTATACCCGTACCCGGTTCCTCTCCTATACCCAGTTCTGCCAGTACCCGGTTCCTCCAGTATACCCGGTATTATGTGACTGTTAGAACCGGTTCTATCCGTTGCAAGCTCATTAAATGCATTAAATGCCTAATATATCCGTTAAAACCGGTTCTATCCGTTGCAAGCTCATTAAATGCATTAAATGCCTAAAAAGTTTAGCGAAGCATGCTAAAAAGTTTTGTAAAGCTTTAAAAGATTTGACACCCGGTCAAGTTCAACTCTCAAAAGATGGTACAATATTTCGCTATGAACAAAAGATAGCTCGTGATAGGATGGCAAAGTTGGTGAATCAAAAAGCCTTGCCGTTTGGACACTTCGACGACCCCGATCTTACTAAGCTTATTAGGGAAACGCTTCAACCTCGCTACAAACATGTAAGTCGTCGTACTTTAAAACGCCATTGTTTAAATTTATGGGAAAATGCAAGAAAAGATTTAATCGTTTTTTTTTTTAATTTAAAAACTAGTGTAAACTTAACAAGTCGAAGTGCTTCCAAATAGTCGGGTTTCTTTTGGTTTCCAAAACCATCACCATTTCTTCGTTGCATGTCATCCTCTCTTCGTTTGATGAGTTTTTGGAGTAGTAAACTAGTAATTGAAGGTGAAATGAAGAACTTGGGGTAATAATGTGAGTGAAGGGTGAGAATTTGGGGTTTTATAGGAAAAAAAACAATTTTTTTAATATAAAATAGGTCCCAACGGTCATATACCCGTTGGAACCGGTTCCCAACAGTGATATACAGCTTTTGGTTTAAAAGTACCCGACAGAACCGGTTCCTGTCAGTACCCGGCGTACCCGGTTCCAAACTGTACCCGAACCCGGTTCGAAAATACCCGTAACCGGTTACATCGGTTCCGTTTTTTTATGCTTCTACCCGGGTTCAACCCGGACCCGGTTTCGCTAAGTATTATCAGTACCCGGGTACGGGTAGTACCCGGTTCCGGGTATTCAAAATACCCGATTATGCCCATCTCTAGTGTGATTTAATGCCGAATCGGTGCATATATCATATATGTCATATGCATTAATTAAAACTAGTGTGATTTCCCCCGCGCTATGCGGCGGGAATTTGGTTGGTATCGGCTCGGCTCGTTACGATACCAACACTCGCTAGAGCAACCTAAACGAAGAAAAAAATGAGTCGTGTTTTACATTAATTGAATACATTAAAACAAACACCGGTACCAGATTCGATAATGGCTATACGGTACTAATGTTTGGTCGTCAAGGTACCAACATGGTACCAGAAAAACACTCTATGTTAAACTTCATTGTTCATTAATAAGATTAATAAATATACATTATTGTACCAAAGATATGCTCTATTTTGATTGCCACTTCGTTGTCAACAGAATTTATGTTGGCACGTCTAAAAAATTAAGCATGTACGTATATTGAGCTTTATAACGAACGCGAGTTCTTTGATTTTAATATTATATAGTAATCATAATAAACCTTTTTAATATATATTTCACATTTGCATGAATTTGGTTGGGTATATCGTTTGTTATGATACCTGCGCTCAAACGACATCGACACGGAGTTTACACCGATCGAAACTAGCTCGGTTTCGTCAAAGTACTGACACCCGTATAGCTTACTATACCAAAGATATGCTCTACTTTGTTGTCAATAAAAATTATGTTGGCTCGTCTAAAAAATTAACAATATACGTATACTAAGCTTTAAAGAAAAAGTTAATGAACGGGAGTTATTCAGATTTAATATTATATAGTAATCATAATAAACTTTTTTAATATACTTCATATTCTTTTTAAATTAATCATTTAAATATACTGCTTAACACATCAATTATATGGGCAAAAGAAAATTATTGACATAGACATAAATTATTTAATATATCAATATTCATTTGCCACTCAATTCAATTAAGTTATCAAAATAATAAAAAAACAAACAAAAACATTTCTTTTTTACTTTTAACGGCTTGTATATTAGAGACAACAAATTAAAAAAACATTAATTCACCAATAATATTTGATCAATTACTGTTCATGCCAAGTTTGAATTAATATTTATAGTTGTATTAGCCCGCACTACGCGACAAAAACTCAATCAATAGCGCTTCAGTTCATTAGAGTACTGACACTTGCTATAGTAATCGAAAGAGAAAATTCAATAAATAAAGTCATGATATGACCAAAAGAATATTTATATGTGTTTTACATCGATCAAAAACCGTAAAAAACGTATATTGGTTCCGATAATATCGATACGGGTATAAATTGGAATTGTTCGGTCGGAATTGGTTTGGTTCGTCATGGTACTTGTTTATGATACCCATAAAAACTCTAATCTAAATTTTTTTTGAAAGGTCAACTGCATTAAAAACAAAAGACGGTACACGAAGTGCGGACCTCATCCAAACCGATTACATCATATACAATGGGTTTTTGCACCACTCATCCCAAATAAGACTATTACCACCAATCCGGTGTTTGTAACAAAAAATGACCTCGACTTTATGTTATAAACTATCTCTGACGGCTTCGTCGTCCTCTTACTAAAAATCTTCTCATTCCGAGCTAACCATATGCACCATAACACCACAATCATAATACCTTGAATAATACGCTTCCCTTTTTTCCACTATCCGCTCCTTTGTATACCTCCAACAAATCGCCTATATCAAACGCATAAATGGGAGGCAGCTTACACCAAGATCCAACTCTCCACCAAACCTCCCTCCATAGCAACTGTGCAAGCTGTAAAAATATGAAGAATCGAGTCCGACCCATCATCACACATAACGCATCCTGCATCACCAACATGAACATTTGATGTGTGCAAAATGCAACATATAAATTACATCAATTGTGGCATAAAACTGACCCTTTTTTTAGTTCTAATGTTGGAAAAAGTGTGCTTTTGTCTTCCTTTTGTATTTTCAGGATTAAATGAGCTCAAATTAACAAAAGAAGCAAAAAGACATCAAAATCTAACATAAATACAAGAAAAGGAACAAGACGTGACATGCCCCACCCCACGACAGCATCTTCCCAAGCAAAACAAGACAACAGAGGACTGAACACGCCCCGTGCTCAGCCAGCACGGGGGCGTGCCCAAGTGTCAGCAAAAAAGACAAAGTGGTAGAAGCTTCTATTGCCCACCACGGGGCCGTGCTCAGCGGACACGGGGTCGTGGTCAACTATAAGATTCGCACAATCCAGGCAAATCTTCATAGTACAAAGATTCTTCTGCACACGGGGTCGTGCTCAGGGGACACGGGTGCGTGGTCAACTAATAAGACAAGCTGCAATAAATGAAGAAAGAGAAGGATGTGGACACGGGGCCGTGCCCACTGGGAACGGGGCCGTGCCCGAGCTTCTGTTCAGCCTATAAATAGGAGTGCTTGGCTCAAGCTCAAACCATCCCTTGGCACATCACCTCTCTCACACTTCACCCACCACCCACCACCACCATAACACCATCATCCACCACCATCATCCATTGTCCATCGTAGAGTGTGTGAGTCGTCTCGGGATCCAAGATTGATCGTAAGAGTTCTTGACAATCAAGGCCATGTTTGCCTAAGTCTCTTACATCACTTGGTGAAGACAAAGTGTCTAGTGTAATACTTTTTATTTCTAATCTTTTCGCACTTTTTACTTGGTTTTGTATTAATGACTTTAATAACTAGTTGCTTATGTTGAAGGTGATCTTTCCTTATCGTTTGTCCGTGGTGTCTTGGCATTATTTTACTGTCTATATAAAATAAAAGATTTTCACCATTCATATCTCCACGGTCTATATGGAGGTATGTTGGCTACCTGGTCGGGGGTTAAGGGAACGGTTTGGTAAAAGTCTTGCCATTGTTCAGCGTTTAGAGGTCCTGCAATGGACCTGGGTCAAATTTAGTAGGACATCCTTCAATACTTAACGGTATTGGATGGCGGGGGTCCAAACTCTTTGATCCCCTCATAAGTTAACTACTATTAATACTATAACCCGGCTATTTAGGACTGTATCCCTGCTGACTCAGACTACTTAGTCGAGGGTAACGTCACCTCCAAAAGAGGGGCCTACCATAATTTGCATTAATAACTTAATTAATTATCTTCCAATAATCCACCCTTTTAGGATTGTATCCTTGCTGACTCAAACTACTGGGGTGAGGGTAACGTCACCTTCAAAAGAGGGGCCTACTACCATAACTAAGATAATCTATTAAAAAGTGCAAAAGTGCGGAAATAATCAAAGGTTACACTAGATACGAGTCGGAACCAAGTGATTCATCTTGTCTATCTGTTTTTCTTTTTATTTTTATTTTCAACATTTTAGTTAATTTTTATTTTTTCTTAGTTTAAAACATTTTTCTAACTTTTTGATTTGATTAGACGTTGAGGATAAACCGGTACTAAAAGCTCTTGTGTCCTTGGACGATCTCGGTATCTTACCAACACTATACTACGCTCACGATGGGTGCACTTGCCCATATGTGTGTTTAGTGTTAGTAAATATCGTGTTTTATAAATTTAAAACTTGGCTAAAAAAAGTGTTAAAGGGGCTTATAATATACACCTAAAATATATAACACTTCACACGCATCAAGTTTTTGGCGCCGTTGCCGGGGACACAAGGATTTTAAGAAAGTTAGGAATCAACGGCCTAATCGTTTTTCTTATTTTTCGTTTTTTTAGGATTTTTCTTAGTTTTTCAGCTTCTGCAGAATTCAGCACGGGCCGTGCCCGCTGAACACGCCCCGTTCCCAATCATTGGAACTGGCAATCCTGTTTTAAGTCAGACAGTAAGCTGAACACGGGGCCGTGCCCACTCAACACGCCCCCGTGCCCAAGTTTCAGTTACTGAAAACAGAACCGTAAGATCCCGACGGTTGGTAATTTCTGACACAAACATGAGTGATACTGATACTTTTTACTTTCGGCACTCTTATGGTACTATGTGGTGTCAATTATGTGGTGGTAACCATAAAGAATTAGAATGTTATTTTCTAAATTATAAACCCCACTATATGACCCATCATTTCCTAGTATCCTTAAGAGGGGCGAAAGTAAAAATAATCCCTATCTCTCCCTCGAATGCGCCCAACCAGATATTCTAGAAGAAATGTTTCTTGATGAATTATTTCAACTAGAAGATCTAATTATTAATTGGTTAAAAGAACTTAGGAAAGATTTCAATAATCTTTTCCAAGACGATAACCAAGAAGAAGGGTTGGAAACGCATTCAAACAACTTCGTTGTTTCCGACGATACTCCTAACTCTAGTAAGGACTTGAGCGATAGTCGTCCCTGTGTCGATTGTGCCGTGAAGGACTCCCCATCGACTTCGTTCGATGCATACATAGACCTGAGCGATTCGACAGACACCTTCTTTAACGAGAGCCCGGAAAAGGGTTGGACTTGTCCACCTACATATAGCATAGGAATCACCCTCACCGACAACCTCTTGCGTTCTCGTCTTAATCTAGAACAATTAAGGTATCTTAGGCACTTTGGGGTTGTTCCATCAGTAAGGAACCGCCCGATCTGGAAAAGTTCCTTAAAAATAGACGCACTTCATAAAACAGCCTTACGACACGGGGCCGTGCCCAGGTCAACACGCCCCCGTGTCCACCAAAGATTCCCTTCTGACTTTTGTCAGAATACGGACAAAACGTGTCAGGATCTTGCCTGCACACGGGGCCGTGTCCAGTATGCTGTCGTTTTCTATAAATGCAGCCAAGAATCCCGCACATTTGGACCATCCAGGGACAGAGATTTGAAAGGATTTTCTAACATTCCATCCTAGGTATTGTAACACCCCGAAAATGTAAAACTTTATATTAGAATTATAAAGTTTAAATAAACAAAAATAGTTCAACTAGGAAAATTATAACCTAGTTAACTACAAGCCTAGAAATAACTTGAAATAGGTTAAATAACTAAAACTATATATTAAACAAAAGTGGAGGGGCCAATAGTGTTAAAATTGAAACTTATATTATGTATTTAATAAAAACAAAACCAAACTCCCCATATGAGGAGTCTGGTCGATCAGGAACAACAGGGGGCGACACCCCACTCTCAAAAACCCTAGTTCATCATGAAATTTGATCAATTGAAGGCTAAATTCTGACCCAAATCAAAATCCGAACATAGATTAGGGATCCTCATCACAAGGGGGTTACAAGGTATGTAAAATTCGATGCTAATTCTTTGTTTGAAATTCTCATAAAATTGGGAAAAATCTGAAATTCATGTTGCATGTTTGTTTTATGATGAAATAGAAACAATATAATGTCTAAGGACAAACCCTAGACGAATACAAGTTGAAAACATGTGAAATTTTAGTAGAATCCATGAACACCACTGTAGGTGATTAGTGGGTTATGTAGAAATTGATAAGCACTAGGAAATTTGGGATTTTTCTAGTGTAATTTGAGCTATGTAAAGCTATTTCAGAATTTTAAGGGCAAATATGTATGTTAGATAGCTTGATTTATGAAAATTCGGGTTATATGACAAGTCATGAACTTGTTAATGAACTAATTAAAATTATGCCCTTAAGGTGTTCGCATAAATGCCTCAAAGAAGGCTTAAATCTGAAAATTTGAATTAAACCGTATGATTGTGATGTCTAGGCAAAATATGCGAATTGTGAATTAAAAAGAGTTCTAAACGTGTTTTCGTTGAACTCAATAGGAAAGGATACCGGAGCTCCAAGCGGACAAGCCGGTGGCGACTTGCGTTTGAAAGGCGTGCACTAAAGGTATGTAACTTTACCCGTTACATTGGTTAAATTTTGATAACTTGTATATGTGTAGTTGAGTCGTAGAACAAAAGTTATGTTAATGTAAAGCGATGATGTCGCTATATTGAATAATAGAGCAAGACTTGGTTAATTATCGTTGGTAGTCATCATAATGGAGGATTCCGTAGATGAGCCAAACGGGACGAATAATCAAGTAAGGCATGGTTAATGCTCCGAAATATGATGGATTGATCTTTGTTACTGGTTAATAAATAACATATTTGAAATACGAGAAATTGACGTAGTGATATGCTAGAAAAAGGAAATCCGAGATTTGGATTTGAGTGTAGTGAACAACTCAAACAAAATATAGAATTCCAGGGACTACCGTAAGTTACGGTGGTACCGTAACTTACGGTAGAGGTCAAGTGTTTACGGTGGGTTTCTCCTGTTTTACGGTGGACCAGAAGGTTCCAGGACCTACCGTAACTTACGGTGACACCGTAAGTTACGGTGGAGCCCAGAAAAAACTTGTATTTAATTTATCACATTTCGATGTCATATCTTGTGTTTATATACTATATAAAAATGTCAAAACTAATGTTTTAGTGGTTTTGACCCTAGGTGACGATGTGAAATCTTTCGGATGACGGTCAAGCATATGTCGAAGAACCGAACACGACTTTTGAAGCTTCCGCAATATTTTAACCTTTAATAGTCTATGTTTATGTGATGTAAAAAAAAAAATTGTTACACAACTTTTGAATGTTTTAACTTAGTCGATAGTTGACTAAGGTTTTTCCACATTTGACCTTTCTTATGAATTCCATGTTATAACTAGACTACTTTATTTAAAATGGTGTGAATTATTATTAAATTCAAGTAAAATTAAACGGGTGTTACAAGTTGGTAATCAGAGCTTAAGGTTGTCAACAAAGTGTTCGGTTCAAGCTTGATCGATCGTCCGGTAAGGATTAATTATTTATTTCAGTAGATCTTATTCTATGTAAGTGAAAGAAATAGAAATAAATGTGCACGGGAAGAGCGTGTTAATACACTCAAACCCGGAAAGTGCACTAAATGAGAACGGTCAAAGCAAGTTACGAACTTGGCTAAACCAAAACAAACAAAGCTATGTTGTAAATGAGATGTTTAATAATCGATGTAAACATTTCAATTTCAAGATGACGGAAGATGGGAGGAGTGTATGAATACGCTCGAACCCGGGAAAATACACTAAGTAAGAAAGGTAAGGCAAGATATATACTTGACCAAACCGAAAAAGAATAACACATTATTTATGATTGAGTAAGAGTGATATAAATTTCCATATAATAAGATGGAAATGAATTAAATAATTATTGATAAATCGTGATGGATGTTTCAGTTAAAGAAATGTCCGAAGTAACCGGAGATGATTCGACATCTCAATTGACTGAACATATGAAAGCTAAGATTTCCGAGGAGGTCGGAAAAGCTCTAGAAAATAGTCTATCACAGTATATTGATAGATTACAAACCACAATCGTGCCGGTGGTGAACGATATGATGGCTGAATTGAAAGACAGCATACTACAAGAAATAGAAGAAAGGAGGGGGTTGAATATGAATCCAAGATCCGTAAAGAAGTCCAAGTCTAATAAAGCTCCCAAGAAGAGAGTTACAAAAAGTGTGTTACATCAGTGTAGATTTTGTGGAAAAATTCACAAGGATACATGTGGTAAGCCAAGACATAAAATGTCTAAATGTCCAGAGAGGCTTGGAATCAAGGGCACAACCGACACAAAGTCTGATGCCCAGAAATCAAGGACAAGGTTGTTTTATATAACAGCCACGGAGGCTAAAGCTGAACCTGATGTCGTTTCAGGTATACTCTTGTAAATTAAATTTCAGCATGAATTTTAATTATTACGAGTGCAAACAAATCGTTTGTTCTATATCGATTTATTTGACATTCTACATTAGTGTTAACGAAATTACCAAGGCCATGAAAAAATAGAAAGAGGTAATAATAAAAGTTCTATTGTTTATAAAAGGTGCTGAAACTGTGCGTTGAGCATCGAGGTAAAAAAAATGATCAAGATAAATATTGCCTTGGGAAGGGGTGCGCGCACACTCGAACCCGAGAACGTAATGCAAGATAAAGCGTCATAATAGGGAGGAGTGTAATAACATCCGAACCCTGGGAGTTTACAATAGTAATAGATGACAAGGACACGGTTATAGACTAAGCCAAACTAAATGAAACAGATAGAAACATCGTTTATGTCAACAAACGATGTGGATAAATTCCATGCAACGATATGAAACAATAACATGAAATGAATTGATTTTGTTATTGTAACAATGGGTTAAAGTCAGAAATCAAGAGATTAAGACTTGGATAGGAATATCCTCGAAAAAGAAACTAAATGGACGATATGTAATATTTGTTTCTGTAAATAATGAAATACCAATAAATTTGGATTTAAAAGCTCGGGTATGGGTAGATACCCAAGTAACATGTTACTAATAAACTCCTCCTGAGGAAAAATGATAATCACCTTGATGAGGGTGAATATGTAAAAGAATTAGTAAGACAAACATTATGAAAGCGTTAGAATAAGAACGAGTAAACCCCAAAGACTGAATAACAATAACAGTAGTTTACCAAATAAGACTTGAGACATGGGCCTTCGGGACATTTGTAAAAGAAACAGACCTAAGGGTCGCTGACAAAAGAAAGGTGGTGCACGGATTAACTAAGTAAAGTGCTTGATAATAAAAGTAAATGGAAGCCTGATAATGGGAGCATATTACATTAAGATAATGAGCCCAAGGGAAAGGATAAAGTTGACTGTCATAGGCGATGGAACTCACGCGAACAAGTCAAACCAGGCGAGTGAAAGAATAAAAGACTTGGTTGGGTATAAGCGGTGGATTTTGCTGATACAACCAAATAAATCGAGAAACAAAGTCTTAAGGAATGCCAGAAGGGTTGCTATGAAAATAATATCGATAAAATACTCAATTAATGGGTATGTTTTCAGATAAATGCATAACCAACGGTCGAGAACGCGAATTAAAAGTCAAGAAACTCGGATTAAGAGTTATGACTGAGAAAACGATAAAATTTTGCAAAAACAGAAAATTCGATAGTTATGTTCAACTACTTTAATGTTGGGCGGGTTGAATAAAGTATAGTGGTTGATATCCCAAGTAAGCGCAACCTGGATAATGAAAGCGTGAAATATTATTGAATCTATGGGATAGGTCATAAAAGAGTATGAAAGGGAAAATGCAAACCAATGAAAACGGAGTGTTAAAAAAAACATCAAAATCTAGAACCCGGGTAACGGGTTGAAAGGAAATAGAGGCATAAACCAAATAACGGCATGAGTAAAATAAATCGACACGAAGGACACATAAGAAGTCATAGAGTCGGAAAAATAATCCGAAAGGAAATGAGTGTAGCCTTAGACTAAGGTCAAGGTAAAACTAAACATGGCGTGATGTGATCACGGACACAAAAGTAATATAGAATGTAATCACGTTATAGTGTAAATGACTAGATATGGAAGTATAAACACACAAAAGGGCCGATGACGGCAATATTGCATACCCGAATGACGAGGTATGAGGTAGAATGGTGACCAATTAGTTTAGGCAATAAAATAAGTTGTAGTCTAAATAACACTGTGACCTAGGTAGAGCGCTTGTTAATATAAAACTAGCGTCAAGTAAGTATGGCTTACACTAGTCTTATATTTTAGAATATTCTCTATCGTATTAGTTACGAATAAGATAAATACATAGTTGAGGTATGATGTTTCGGCGTGTAGACGTACGGAACAAGATAGTTGAGTATGACAAGAAACCATGTGGAGGGTTTAAAAGGAGTTAAATTGGTAATTCGATCATTTTATGACAAATGGAAAATGAACTTTTAAATGATTACCTTATAGGGTAAACCAAAACAATAAGGGTAAAATGGTAAAATTGGTCACGCGTCGACCATAACTATTGGTTTTAAAAGACACTTATGAAGTAAGCCTTAATAGGTCGAAAAGTGTTAAGAAATGAATTATAAGTAAAACGACCGCACGATGTAAATCGGAGCGAGTCATATAGTCGAGATGAAAATACATGTCATCTGGCTAATAAAAACGGTCATTTAGACCAAACGGGTCAAAGGGTGAAGATACCACCTTTTGATAATAGCGACTAATGATTATTATCGAGTTATATGATTTCAGGAATAAATGTAGAAATGATATTAGCATCGCTATTATTTAGCGAATATTATAGCAAGGCATTAAAACAGGTCAATACATTGACCCGAGCCAGGTATGTGTAATAGAGTAATTACTCATTTAGAACGTAAGGTTCAATGAGCATTAAATGAAGTCTTAGATAGACAATGAGTTACTTAAATGGGTAAACTGAATGTTTTAAAAGAGGGTCGTGGCGTTTCGAAAAGCATAATGACTTTTCAAACAAGATCATAACTCAGAAGGAGAATTATGGGTCAAACATGCTCTCAAAAGACCTTGTCGTAATTGAAAGACTAAAAAGGACCAAAATGCCCTTGTTACCTAATTCGAACAAACAACCTTTAAAGGTTGTTTGGAAACGAGTTTTATGAATTAGGTAAATACTTAGAATACGTATAGAAGCTGAAAGAGGTATTATATTAGTCAAATGGCTCTATTTGAGTTTTTGCCGTAAATTAATAATTCGAGAGGTAAAATTTGGTTTATATAGATCACCACATTAAACTCACCATAAATACAGTTGTGGTGGGAGATTATAGGATAAGAAATGTGGTGATGGAATGCTAGAAGCAATTGCGAAATAAACAAATCGATCAAGTCAAGATCAAGTGGGAGAATAGGAAAGGTTCGGACAATACGTGGGAGTCCGAAGAGGAGATGCGACGTCTCCACCCTACATTATTTGGTACGTACTTCGGTTTCGGGGACGAAACCCTTTTTAAGGGGGGTGGACTTGTAACACCCTGAAAATGTAAAACTTTATATTAGAATTATAAAGTTTAAATAAACAAAAATAGTTCAACTCGGAAAATTATAACCTAGTTAACTACAAGCCTAGAAATAACTTGAAATAGGTTAAATAACCAAAACTATATATTAAACAAAAGTGGAGGGGCCAATAGTGTTAAAATTGAAACTTATATTATGTATTTAATAAAAACAAAACCAAACTCCCCATATGAGGAGTCTGGTCGATAAGGAACAACAGGGGGCGACACCCCACTCTCAAAAACCCTAGTTCATCATGAAATTTGATCAATTGAAGGCTAAATTCTGACCCAAATCAAAATCCGAACATAGATTAGTGATCCTCATCACAAGGGGGTTACAAGGTATGTAAAATTCGATGCTAATTCTTTGTTTGAAATTCTCATAAAATTGGGAAAAATCTGAAATTCATGTTGCATGTTTGTTTTATGATGAAATAGAAACAATATAATGTCTAAGGACAAACCCTAGACGAATACAAGTTGAAAACATGTGAAATTTTAGTAGAATCCATGAACACCACTGTAGGTGATTAGTGGGTTATGTAGAAATTGATAAGCACTAGGAAATTTGGGATTTTTCTAGTGTAATTTGACCTATGTAAAGCTATTTCAGAATTTTAAGGGCAAATATGTATGTTAGATTGCTTGATTTATGAAAATTCGGGTTATATGACAAGTCATGAACTTGTTAATGAACTAATTAAAATTCTGCCCTTAAGGTGTTCGCATAAATGCCTCAAAGAAGGCTTAAATCTGAAAATTTGAATTAAACCGTATGATTGTGATGTCTAGGCAAAATATGCGAATTGTGAATTAAAAAGAGTTCTAAACGTGTTTTCGTTGAACTCAATAGGAAAGGATACCGGAGCTCCAAGCGGACAAGCCGGTGGCGACTTGCGTTTGAAAGGCGTGCACTAAAGGTATGTAACTTTACCCGTTACATTGGTTAAATTTTGATAACTTGTATATGTGTAGTTGAGTCGTAGAACAAAAGTTATGTTAATGTAAAGCGATGATGTCGCTATATTGAATAATAGAGCAAGACTTGGTTAATTATCGTTGGTAGTCATCATAATGGAGGATTCCGTAGATGAGCCAAACGGGACGAATAATCAAGTAAGGCATGATTAATGCTCCGAAATATGATGGATTGATCTTTGTTACTGGTTAATAAATAACATATTTGAAATACGAGAAATTGACGTAGTGATATGCTAGAAAAAGGAAATCCGAGATTTGGATTTGAGTGTAATGAACAACTCAAACAAAATATAGAATTCCAGGGACTACCGTAAGTTACGGTGGTACCGTAACTTACGGTAGAGGTCAAGTGTTTACGGTGGGTTTCTCCTGTTTTACGGTGGACCAAAAGGTTCCAGGACCTACCGTAACTTACGGTGACACCGTAAGTTACGGTGGAGCCCAGAAAAAACTTGTATTTAATTTATCACATTTCGATGTCATATCTTGTGTTTATATACTATATAAAAATGTCAAAACTAATGTTTTAGTGGTTTTGACCCTAGGTGACGATGTGAAATCTTTCGGATGACGGTCAAGCATATGTCGAAGAACCGAACACGACTTTTGAAGCTTCCGCAATATTTTAACCTTTAATAGTCTATGTTTATGTGATGTAAAAAAAAATTGCTACACAACTTTTGAATGTTTTAACTTAGTCGATAGTTGACTAAGGTTTTTCCACATTTGACCTTTCTTATGAATTCCATGTTATAACTAGACTACTTTATTTAAAATGGTGTGAATTATTATTAAATTCAAGTAAAATTAAACGGGTGTTACAGGTATGTTCTAAAAGAAGATTCTAACAAACATCTTGTCCTTTCCTCTTTTATCTATTACCTTCTTCTTCACCTTTCTTGCAACAACACCTCCATTGAAGCTTGATTCCAAGCTCCATTATGATGATTGTTGAGTTTTTATTCAAGGAATCTTGTTAAAAATAAGTTACACAACATTGCTTTAAGTTATTTTTGTTCAAAAACACTTCATAAGTTGAGAAAATAATTTAAAACTCCAAGATTCTTTGTTCTAAAAATCTGCAGAAAGTTGAACACGGGGCCGTGCTCATTGAGCACGGGGCCGTGTCCGTGGTACTGTTTCATTAAAACAAACTATTTTTGGTATGTTTTTCGTAGAATGTCTAGCCAAAACAGTGGAACCTCTTCTGCGCACTCAAGGAACAGTCGACGGGAAAGGAGGCCATCGATTGAAGCAACTCTCGTAAGATACGTAATGGCGCTACGTGAAGCCCTTGACGAGATGACTTCGGTGGAGGAGGTCCTCATTGACCCTATAAACTATCTCTCGGTGGGGTTGGAAAACAGTTTCCAAGAAATAAACCTCTTGCACTAGAGTTTAAACATTCTGGTAACACCTCCCATGGAACCAATCCTCCCTCAAGAGGATTGGAACCTAGCACTTGGGATCCAAAATCATACCGGTTGGGACGACATTCCGGCGGAACCTCCTCTTGAAGAACTCCAAGAAATCCTGGTGGAAGTTGCACCTCCTCAACCCAATGCTCATGAGCCCGCTTTTCTTCTCCCTAGGGAGATCGAAGAGTGGCTCGCCGACGTGTGAGGAACCCATACCCGGAGGAAGAAGTTGTCAAGCCACTTTTAACCGAAAGATCTATCTTTTTCGGAAATTTTGCTAGTAGAATAAATAGTAGGCTAGAACTTCTTGGATTTAGATTTCTTGTGTTTTGTTGACCTAACTATCTAATATTTTAATTTTAGAACTAGTATGTAATTCTCTAATGATTCAATGAATGATGGTTTTAGTTAATTTGGTGTTTGGAGGGTGTTGAAATGAATAAAACGCACTTGAGATGGCAAAGGATACAAGGGAAACTTGAACCAGCACCCCATGCAGGAAAACAGGACCGTCCGACAAAATTCTTCGTTTACAGTAAGCTCGGCACGGGCCGTGTCCGCCCAACACGGCCCGGTGCTGCACAGTCTGCAGAAAAAGACCCAGTTCAGGTAACTGGACACGGGCCATGTTCACCCAACACGCCCCCGTGTCCAGGCTTCTGTTTCTCTTGTTTCAATTTTGTTACTGGCACTTGAACACGGGGCCATGCCCGGACAACACGGGGCCGTGTTCAGTGCCCAGTAACACAAAATTTTTGCTTTTTACACCTTTTTACACATTCAATCAACCTAAAAACTTATTTTTGGGACACATTGAGGACAATGTGTAATTTAAGTGTGGGGGGGATGCTAAAACCTTGAATCTTGCAAGTCCTAAATACAAGCCTTACACAAAACTCTATTGGAATCGCTAATCATTTTTTTTACTTGTCTAGGTTTAACTCGGGAAATTCAAGTTCTCAAAAAGGTTATATTTTTACGAATTTACAACCGATAGCGTCGTGATAAAAAGAACCAACATAAGAAAATTATGAAAAGGCGTGGCAAACTTAGTTAAAATTTGGTTATATATACTTGATCACATAAAAACTCATTCCCACAAAAGTGAGTTTTGAGCCTTTATTGAGCATACAATTACATATCATTAGACTAAATGCTCATTTTTCGTTTCTTGTGTGAATAGCCGCTTGGTTCTTACGACTCTAGAACTTGCCATGACGATACATTCCCGGTCCTTACCAACTTAAACCCGAGTAAGTAAATGATGGAGGCATTAGGACTAACCCCTTTTTATTTCTACACCAGTATTTTTCTTTTTTTTACCACCTACCCAAAATCCCCATAGTTAGCCCCTTTGAGCCTAAACCTTTTCATTTCATAACACAAACCAAACACCCTTTTACCCACCAAAACCTTTTTATTTTTAACCCTTTGTTTTAGTAACAAGTTCGGTTTTTCGTATGACTTTCCTAAAAAGAAAATAAAAAAAAATGTGTTGATGATGAAGCAAAAGAAAATAAACAAACAAGTTCATCAAAAATAACTTTGTTTGAATAATAGCTTCATCAAAATAAAAGTTACAAAAATAGAAAGTCTTACGAAAACCGACGCTTGTTACGCTTTTCGCCCTTTTCTACTAACCACTAACCACCAACCCAACCACCTACCTTTAACCCAAGCCTAACCCTTCACCCACAAAGTCCTCTTGATATTTATAAAGGTATATAAGTTAAAAAGGAGGAGGATTGATTGCTTGGCAAGCCTATGGTAGGAGTAAGTTCCATGCCGCTCTCGAGTGATCCACAAAAATACATTTTCGGCCGAGTGTTGAGTGATCCCCGTGAGGTATGTGAACTTGTATATAAATAGAATTTTAAAGAGGCATGCTATGCCCTAATAAGTAATTTATCTTATGAAAAGTTTTAAATAAATCATGACGAATAAGATTGTAAATAAATAAAAATAAAACTAAATAAAGAATCTTGGAAATCCCGACACTCTATGACAAGCCCAAAAACCTTCTTCTCTACCCATTCCATTTGGGAATGTAATAGCCACATATTAAAGAGTTTTGCTTGAGGACAAGCAAAGATTCAAGTGTGGGGGTATTTGATGTGTGCAAAATGCAACATATAAATTACATCAATTGTGGCATAAAACTGACCCTTTTTTAGTACTAATGTTGGAAAACGTGTGCTTTTGTCTTCCTTTTGTATTTTCAGGATTAAATGAGCTCAAATTAACAAAAGAAGCAAAAAGACATCAAAATCTAACATAAATACAAGAAAAGGAACAAGACGTGACATGCCCGACCCCACGACAGCATCTTCCCAAGCAAAACAAGACAACAGAGGACTGAACACGCCCCGTGCTCAGCCAGCACGGGGGCGTGCCCAAGTGTCAGCAGAAAAGACAAAGTGGTAGAAGCTTCTATTGCCCGCCACGGGGCCGTGCTCAGCGGACACGGGGCCGTGGTCAACTATAAGATTCGCACAATCCAGGAAAATCTTCATAGTACAAAGATTCTTCTGCACACGGGGTCGTGCTCAGCGGACACAGGGGCGTGGTCAACTAATAAGACAAGCTGCAATAAATGAAGAAAGAGAAGGATGTGGACACGGGGCCGTGCCCGAGCTTCTGTTCAGCCTATAAATAGGAGTGCTTGGCTCAAGCTCAAACCATCCCTAGGCACACCACCTCTCTCACACTTCACCCACCACCCACCACCACCATAACACCATCATCCACCACCATCATCCATTGTCCATCGTAGAGTGTGTGAGTCGTCTCGGGATCCAAGATTGATCGTAAGAGTTCTTGACAATCAAGGCCATGTTTGCCTAAGTCTCTTACATCACTTGGTGAAGACAAAGTGTCTAGTGTAATACTTTTTATTTCTAATCTTTTCGCACTTTTTACTTGGTTTTGTATTAATGATTTTAATAACTAGTTGCTTATGTTGAAGGTGATCTTTCCTTATCGTTTGTCCGTGGTGTCTTGGCATTATTTTACTGTCTATATAAAATAAAAGATTTTCACCATTCATATCTCCACGGTCTATATGGAGGTATGTTGGCTACCTGGTCGGGGATTAAGAGAACGGTTTGGTAAAAGTCTTGCCATTGTTCAGCGTTTAGAGGTCTTGCAACGGACCTGGGTCAAATTTAGTAGGACCTCCTTCAATACTTAACGGTATTGGATGGCGGAGGTCCAAACTCTTTGATCCCCTCATAAGTTAACTACTATTAATACTATAACCCGGCTATTTAGGACTGTATCCCTGCTGACTCAGACTACTTAGTCGAGGGTAACGTCACCTCCAAAAGAGGGGCCTACCATAATTTGCATTAATAACTTAATTAATTGTCTTCCAATAATCCACCATTTTAGGATTGTATCCTTGCTGACTCAAACTACTGGGGTGAGGGTAACGTCACCTTCAAAAGAGGGGCCTACTACAATAACTAAGATAATCTCTTAAAAAGTGCAAAAGTGCAGAAATAATCAAAGGTTACACTAGATACGAGTCGGAACCAAGTGATTCATCTTGTCTATCTGTTTTTCTTTTTATTTTTATTTTCAGCATTTTAGTTAATTTTTATTTTTTTCTTAGTTTAAAACATTTTTCTAAACGTTTTGATTTGATTAGACGTTGAGGATAAACCGGTACTAAAAGCTCTTGTGTCCTTGGACGACCTCGGTATCTTACCAACACTATACTACACTCACGATGAGTGACCTTGCCCATATGTGTGTTTAGTGTTAGTAAATATCGTGTTTTATAAATTTAAAACTTGGCTAAAAAAAGTGTTAAAGGGGCTTAAAATATACACCTAAAATATATAACACTTCACACGCATCAACATTCCTTTTACACTTAGCATTGTCTAATTGGTATTAGGGATGAGCACGGTACCTGTTCGGTACCGAAAGTACCGGTGCCGAAAATGCGAAAAGTTGATACCGGTACCGAATATACCGGTTCGGTACCGGTACTTACCGGTGTTTTTCCCGTAAATACCGGTACCGAAAAACGGAGAAAGTAGGTACCGGTACCGAATATGCTCGGTACGGTTCGGTACTGGTACCCGATACTAGGGATGGGCAAATCCCGATCCCGATACCATACCGTCCCGATACCGACAAATCCCGATCCCGAATTTTGTGAAAACTAGGTACCGATACCGAAATGCGTCGGTTCGGTACGGTATCGGTACGGTGTCGGTATTTTGAGGGTAAAATTCGGTATTATACCGATACCATACCGTACCGATACCGAAAAAACCTAAAAGTGGATACCGAAACCGGTACCGAAACCGCTTCGGTATGGTATTATCAGGATCGGGATGGGATCGGTATTTGATACCACTTGCTCATCCCTACCCGATACCAAATACTCATCCCTAGTTGGTATTAATTGAATATAATACGGTAGCGGTAAAATATCATTACAGTATGTGAGAAATTACAAATCTAATCTGTTAAAACAATATTATTTAATCTAATATAAAGAAATATAATTAAGATAAAAGCTATATCTAATATATAAAATAATAATATTCAAACAATACTAAAAAAAATCTCGTTGAAGATACCGTTCATCCACTTGATATTAATATGTATAATCTATCTTAACATAATCCTTTGTTTAAGGCAAAGCACATACTCTATATTATCTGTCATGTATAAAGACTATAGGACATATTTAACAAGGTCTGAGAAACTTGAAGGAGTGATATTAAAAAACCCGGAGGTTCCTACCCGGTTCCATTTTTTCTCATAATAAATGGGTAGTAACCGGTTCCGAACCCTACCCGGTTTATACCCGTACCCGGTTCCTCTCCTATACCCAGTTCTGCCAGTACCCGGTTCCTCCAGTATACCCGGTATTATGTGACTGTTAGAACCGGTTCTATCCGTTGCAAGCTCATTAAATGCATTAAATGCCTAAAAAGTTTAGCGAAGCATGCTAAAAAGTTTTGTAAAGCTTTAAAAGCTTTGACACCCGGTCAAGTTCAACTCTCAAAAGATGGTACAATATTTCGCTATGAACAAAAGATAGCTCGTGATAGGATGTCAAAGTTGGTGATTCAAAAAGCCTTGCCATTTGGACACTTCGACGACCCCGATCTTACTAAGCTTATTAGGGAAACACTTCAACCTCGCTACAAACATGTAAGTCGTCGTACTTTAAAACGCCATTGTTTAAATTTATGGGAAAATGCAAGAAAAGATTTAATCGTTTTTTTTTTAAATTTAAAAACTAGTGTAAACTTAACAAGTCAAAGTGCTTCCAAATAGTCGGGTTTCTTTTGGTTTCCAAAACCATCACCATTTCTTCGTTGCATGTCATCCTCTCTTCGTTTGATGAGTTTTTGGAGTAGTAAACTAGTAATTGAAGGTGAAATGAAGAACTTGGGGGTAATAATGTGAGTGAAGGGTGAGAATTTGGGGTTTTATAGGAAAAAAAAAACAATTTTTTTAATATAAAATAGGTCCCAACGGTCATATACCCGTTGGAACCGGTTCCCAACAGTGATATATAGCTTTTGGTTTAAAAGTACCCGACAGAACCGGTTCCTGTCAGTACCTGGCATACCCGGTTCCAAACTGTACCCGAACCCGGTTTGAAAATACCCGTAACCGGTTACATCGGTTCCGTTTTTTTATGCTTCTACCCGGGTTCAACCCGGACCCGGTTTCGCTAAGTATTATCAGTACCCGGGTATTCAAAATACCCGATTATGCCCATCTCTAGTGTGATTTAATGCCGAATCGGTGCATATATCATATATGTCATATGCATTAATTAAAACTAGTGTGATTTCCCCCGCGCTATGCGGCGGGAATTTGGTTGGTATCGGTTCGGCTCGTTACGAGACCAACACTCGCTAGAGCAACCTAAACGAAGAAAAAAATGAGTCGTGTTTTACATTAATCGAATACATTAAAACAAACACCGGTACCAGATTCGATAATGGCTATACGGTACTAATGTTTGGTCGTCAAGGTACCAACATGGTACCAGAAAAACACTCTATGTTAAACTTCATTGTTCATTAATAAGATTAATAAATATACATTATTGTACCAAAGATATGCTCTATTTTGATTGCCACTTCGTTGTCAACAAAATTTATGTTGGCACGTCTAAAAAATTAAGCATGTACGTATATTGAGCTTTATAACGAACGCGAGTTCTTTGGTTTTAATATTATATAGTAATCATAATAAACCTTTTTAATATATATTTCACATTTGCATGAATTTGGTTGTGTATATCGTTTGTTATGATACCTGCGCTCAAACGACATCGACACGCAGTTTACACCGATCGAAACTGGCTCGATTTCGTCAAAGTACCGACACCCGTATAGCTTACTATACCAAAGATATGCTCTACTTTGTTGTCAATAAAAATTATGTTGGCTCGTCTAAAAAATTAACAATATACGTATGCTAAGCTTTAAAGAAAAAGTTAATGAACGGGAGTTATTCAGATTTAATATTATATAGTAATCATAATAAACTTTTTTAATATACTTCATATTCTTTTTAAATTAATCATTTAAATATACTGCTTAACACATCAATTATATGGGCAAAAGAAAATTATTGACATAGACATAAATTATTTAATATATCAATATTCATTTGCCACTCAATTCAATTAAGTTATCAAAATAATAAAAAAACAAACAAAAACATTTCTTTTTTACTTTTAACTGCTTGTATATTAGAGACAACAAATTAAAAAAACATTAATTCACCAATAATATTTGATCAATTACTGTTCATGCCAAGTTTGAATTAATATTTATAGTTGTATTAGCCCGCACTACGCGGCAAAAACTCAATCAATAGCGCTTCAGTTCATTAGAGTACTGACACTCGCTATAGTAATCGAAAGAGAAAATTCAATAAATAAAGTCATGATATGACCAAAAGAATATTTATATGTGTTTTACATCGATCAAAAACCGTAAAAAACGTATATTGGTTCCGATAATATCGATACGGGTATAAATTGGAATTGTTCGGTCGGAATTGGTTTGCTTCGTCATGGTACTTGTTTATGATACCCATAAAACTCTAATCTAAATTTTTTTTGAAGGGTCAACTGCATTAAAAACAAAAGACGGTACACGAAGTGCGGACCTCATCCAAACCGATTACATCATATACAATGGGTTTTTGCACCACTCATCCCAAATAAGACTATTACAACCAATCCGGTGTTTGTAACAAAAAATGACCTCGACTTTATGTTATAAACTATCTCCGACGGCTTCGTCGTCCTCCTACTAAAAATCTTCTCATTCCGAGCTAACCATATGCACCATAACACCACAATCATAATACCTTGAATAATACGCTTCCCTTTTTTCCACTATCCGCTCCTTTGTATACCTCCAACAAATCGCCTATATCAAACGCATAAATGGGAGGCAGCTTACACCAAGATCCAACTCTCCACCAAACCTCCCTCCATAGCAACTGTGCAAGCTGTAAAAATATGAAGAATCGAGTCCGACCCATGATCACACATAACGCATCCTGCATCACGAACATGAACATTCCTTTTACACTTAGCATTGTCCAATTGGTATTAGGGATGAGCACGGTACCCGTTCGGTACCGAAAGTACCGGTGCCGAAAATGCGAAAAGTTGGTACCGGTACCAAATATACCGGTTCGGTACCGGTACTTACTGGTGTTTTTCCCGTAAATACCGGTACCAAAAAACGGAGAAAGTAGGTACCGGTACCGAATATGCTCGGTACGGTTCGGTACTGGTACCCGATACTAGGGATGGGCAAATCCCGATCCCGATACCATACCGTACCGATACCGATACCGAAATACGTCGGTTCGGTACGGTATCGGTACGGTGTCGGTATTTTGAGGGTAAAATTCGGTATTATACCGATACCATACCGTACCGATACCGAAAAAACCTAAAAGTGGATACCGAAACCGCTTCGGTATGGTATTATCGGGATCGGGATGGGATCGGTATTTGATACCACTTGCTCATCCCTACCCGATACCAAATACTCATCCCTAGTTGGTATTAATTGAATATAATACGGTAGCGGTAAAATATCATTACAGTATGTGAGAAATTACAAATCTAATCTGTTAAAACAATATTATTTAATCTAATATAAAGAAATATAATTAAGATAAAAGCTATATCTAATATATAAAATAATAATATTCAAACAATACTAAAAAAAATCTCGTTGAAGATACTGTTCATCCGCTTGATATTAATATGTATAATCTATCTTAACATAATCCTTTGTTTAAGGCAAAGCACATACTCTATATTATCTGTCATGTATAAAGACTATAGGACATATTTAACAAGGTCTGAGAAACTTGAAGGAGTGATATTAAACTTAAATGATTAAGTTACACTTTGTTTTTTAAAAAGGTAAAATGTATGCAGTCTACGGACCACATCTGCAAACATACGTTGAAGAAGAGGTAGATCAAACATTTACAGTCTGTAAGAAGAAGACTATTTGTTTTTAAACGTATGTAGACTTCTAAAATAAACTGATGGTAGGTGGAGGTGGTGTTGGACGATGGACGGTGGTGGTGGTGGGTGGTGGTGGGTGGTGGTGGACGAGGACGGTAGGTGGTGGACGGTGGTGGTGGGTGGCAGTGGCGGAATTAGCCCAAAAAGTTAGGGGTATCCTAACGTTTTTTTTTTTAGGCTCAGGGGTATCCTTTATATAACGGAAACAGAATTGAGAGATAATTTTACACTACAGAAATGGAGTTAAGGAGTATTTTTACACTACGGAGACGGGGTTGAGGGGTAGCACGTGCTACCCCTGTTTTCACTCTAAGTGTGCTACCCCTATTTTCACTCTAAGTCCGCCTCTGGTGGGTGGTGGTGTTTAACCCTCTGCAGACCTTAGAAGATCTTAAAAGTGTCTGGGCCAAGTCTACACCGAGAAGAGCTCGCACAGACGTTTTTTTTAATGAAACGTTTTCGGAAAAACAAACAGTCTGTAGATGGCAATGTCTGCTCGTGGTCTGCGCGGCGCATATAAAAGGGTCTGCGCAAATCTTTTTTAACTACAAAAAATCTGACTAGATTTTGATTTTGTATGAAAATGGCAACAAAATTGAAACTACAGGGACCTAGATTCAAAAGGTTTAAGTTTTGGACTAAAGTGACAAAAGTAACTAAACTCAAAGACCATTTTAGCAGTTTACTCCGCAGAGAAATTTCATTAATAAAAACAAACAGCAAAGCACATAGCAAGTGGCTAGAGGAATACATACAACCAATGTTCAATGACAAGATGATGTCATAAAGAGATTGGTGAGCATGTTGGTGAAACTCATTTTCACACATATACACGTGTTAATTTTGGGTATGAGCATATTTTTGGGCACACCTATAGTTTGAGTTGTTTTTATTTTATTTCTAACCTTATATGCGTAAGTGTATATCTTTTAAAATCTGTCATTTTAGTTGTTTCAATTATGAAAAAAAAAAAAAAATGGTATGTTGATCATTGGCCAAAAAAAGTAAGAGTAAGGAGTATACATTGTTTTACTATGTATGTGGGGTGTTTTTTATATTATACCCTTATACAATTAGCAAGTTGGATTATGTCTTATTTGTTTGAAAGTCACACCCTTTAGTTTATTTTATACATACCCGTATAATAAACCGGACTTTGTTTGTAAATCTTACTTTGTAATTTGTCTTGATTTTGTTGAACACATGGGTTTCTTGATTCAACATCTGACTTTTGTAGCATGTTGTTCTCTATAACCAGGTGGGTCTGTTGCAATTACAACTTTTAGTTGTTTTTGTCTATTAATTTCAACTTGTAAATCTCAAATTGTTATTAAATGAAAAAATAAAGAAAGAAAATATTCGGAACAATAATATGCATGAAATGAAGTGGTGTGATTGTGAGTCATTAATCAACAAGTAAGAATGCCAATGAGATAGTTCTGAAATGGTTGGGGAAAAACTTGGTTTTCCTTATGACTCAGGTTTGACTCCCATTTCCCCCATTATTTTCTACGGCATCCAGGTGAAAGGCGAATACGGGTGGCGCTGGTTCGTCTTGCATGGGAGGCGAGGTTTTACCGATTATTCCACTGTCGTGCCTTCGGGCGGGTGGAGGTCGGGTTTCCGCGCATCTGGGAGAGTCAAGGAGCTGGCGGCGGTCGAGTAGTCGACCTTGGCCACAACGCCCGGTGTCACGGTAATTGGCACGCCGTTCCTTGCTGTTAAAAAACAATCAACAACTAACAATGATCATAATGTTTCAAATTATTTTATTATTTTTATTTCAATCAATAATACGGGATAACTGCGGGGTATGGGGCGGGAGTTTGGGCGTGGGTAGGGGGAAAACGCCCAAGCCACCACCCCGGGTGGGCATGGGTTTCGGCGTGGCCCTTGGGGCATGGGTTTCAAGCCGGGCGTGGGGCGGTTTGGCCATCCTAGTTGGCTGAATATCATTGGCTCACCCACCACGTCATAGCGGGCCATCCCAAAAGTTTTGAATTTTTAAATTCAAACCGTTGGCTTGGCCAAGCGGTCACCCCAACCTGTCACCCAAACCCCAACATCCCCTATAAATACCCCCAAACCCCAACCGGGTGGTCCATCCCAACCCCCACCGTGGTCCCAAACATTCGATATCCCCACCCGCTGCCCCAGCCGGTCACCACAAACCCAACATCCCACGAACCCGCTATGGCATCCTGGACCCACGACGAAGAACTTGCCCTAGTCACAAGCGTCGTTGACGCTATGAAGGGGCGGCCACCGGGCCAAACCAAATATTGGACGGAAGCTTTCGCGGCCTACCGACTAAACGTCGGTAACGACCGCCACAACATGAACGCGTGCCAACATAAATGGCGCGAGCTACGTCCCAAGCTCGAGCGTTTCAAGGCTTACTACGAAGCCGTTCCCGGGGGCGAGTTAAGCCACGAGGACCGGGTGGCGGTGGCGAACATAGAGTTTCACGGCAAGGAAAAAAAGGCGTTCGACAAGATCGACCTTTTTGAAATTTATTTAACGCTTTAGGTTTCTTATTTTGTAATTTTTAGGTTTATGTAATTTTATAAATATTAATGAAGTTGTATGTTTTTTTTTATAAATGTTTGTGTGATTTTTTTAAATTTTGTATATTTTTTTTAAACTACCCTGCCACGCGGTGCACCCAACCCAACCCAAGCCCAACCCAAGCCCAACCCACGCCCCACCATACCCCGCGGACACGTACCAGGCAATGGGGGGGCTCCCATTCCACGTGTCAGCACCCGCCCCAACCCACGCCCAACCCAAGCCCCACCATACCCCGCAGTATGGTTAATTTCACAGGGTGGGTGGCTTCCAAGAGATCAATGATAATAATAAACATGTAGTTTAATTTATTATATTTGATTCATATTTATCGTTTAAGTTATTTAGTTTTTTAAAATTCGAAGTCATAGGTATACGTATTCGAATATGATTTGTTTTAGGATATTATATAAACCAGACAGTAGCATAGGATTTCGTTGTTGTCATTGTTTTGTAGGCTAGGGATACTGCAAGAAGAAAAAAATGTTTTGAACAAACTTAGGGATTTTTCACATCTAATATCTAATAAAGTAACATGGGAGGAGACGTTGTAACATGGCAATACATGGGAGGAGACGTTCGTACCCGGTCATTCCGGTTATGAATTCGATTAGCGGAGTATGGAAAAACATTGTACAGTTGGGAAAGGGTTCGGGTCTCAAACTGTCTGATGTGGAGAGCAGGCTTGAAGTACAAGTGGGATGCGGGAATAAAACGTTTTTTTGGTTAGATAAATGGGCAGGAGGATCTTCACTAAAGGAGCAATTTCCAAGCCTTTTTGAGTTGCAAGAGGACAAAAGGTGCCTGGTGCAGCAGCGATATATCTCAAACGGGGGACATATAAGTTGGACGTGGGGTGGTGAATCACAGATCTCTCAAACGCATATAAGTAAACTGTGGGACGATTGTGTTAAGCGGCTGGAACACATTCAGTTAAACAACAATCCGGATAGGTGGCTTTGGAAAATTAAAAAGATGTTCGAGATGAGTTTACGGTCGGAAGTCTACGCTCTGAATTGGATGGAATAGTTACTATACCAAAAACACAAGTTCTCCGTTGGCTTAATTGGATTCCAAAGAAAATTAACTGCTTTCTTTGGAGAGCAGCTTTGGATCGGATCCCTACTAGAGAGGCCTTGGCATTAAGGAATATACATATTCCCTCGGCTGTGTGTGTCTTATGCCAACTTCGCAATGAATCTGTAGATCACCTGCTGATTTCATGTCAATACGCTCAGTTGGTTTGGTCTGCAATATCGTTGTGGGTTAAAATACCACTACCGAGGTACCTATTAAGCGTGGTGGGTTTGTTGGAACATATCGAAGCTCACAGTTCTTCACAAGAGAAGAAGAAGGTGGTATATCTCATAATGGCAGCAACATGTTGGACGTTATGGAGGACCAGGAACGATTTGATTTTTAGAGGCAAAACAACAGATGTTTCAAGAGCGGTAGGCGACATTAAGGCAATCACGTTTTTATGGGTGAAGGAAAGGGCTGGAAAGAGGAATTTGGATTGGAATGATTGGGGCAAGTTCAATTGTTTCAAGTAATACTTATGAACATCTGTATTGTTTTTTCTTTCTGTTTCTGTACTTGTATTATGCCTTAGCATCTTGCTAAGGTGTGTTATTTTATTTATAAAATCGCCCTCTTTTCAAAAAAAAAAAAAATCTAATAAAGTAACAATAAAATATTTATAATTAATATCCCGCTACAACGCGTGGATTAGTGTCAACTCGTTAGCATCATTACATAAACATTAAGGCCGGATTTGAACAGGTGTAAGAGATGCGAGACCCATCTTTTTTTCTTTTTTGGTTTACATATATAAATAAAACTTTTAATTATTATGTCCAAAATTAAAACACAAAAGTGCGTAGGAATGAAAAAATGATATAACCCTCTATACAAGGTTAAAAAAGAAAGAGCATTAATTTTATTTTGTTTTATATTTTTTGCTTCTCCTCACCTTTTTAGGGCCACATTTTATATATATATATAGGGGACCGCTAGAATGAGAACCACCTTGAGTTATGAGAACCGCGAGAACCACACCGTACGGGGCGAGGTGGACCAAATTTTTTTTTCCAAAAACGTAGATGCATGTGTTAGAAACACATTCGTAAAAAAAATGCCGTGGGTGTCGTTTTTTACACCACAAAAACGTGGTTTACGAGTTCCGTAAATTTACGGAACTCGTAAACCACGTTTTTGTGGTGTAAAAAACGACACCCACGGCATTTTTAAAATTTTTTTTTTTACGAATGTGTTTGTGATACACTAATCTACGTTTTTAAAAAAAAATTTGGTCCACCTCGACCCGGATCAAGTGGTTCTCGCAGTTCTCATAACTCGAGGTGGTTCTCATTCTAGCGGTCCCCTATATATATATATATATATATATATATATATATATAGGGCAAGGATAAATTGAAAACCCACTTGAGTTGAATAAACCCTGAAAACCCATTAATAATCATTGATCATAGTTAATAGATGACTGAGATTGATTTTGAGCATTTAGTTGTTTTTGTTTCCCTTTTTCTCTATTTTTTATTTTATTTGATGTACGTTAAGGGTAATATAGGAAACATCAATACAATCTCTTACAAAGAGACAAAAGTCTACATGGTGTAAGAACAATCACATGGGGCCATCATTGCACTTACTACACATCACTCTTCATTATTTTCAAAACTTCAAAAACTAAATACACATTCTCTCTCTTCCAAAGTCTTCATCAACCCTTCTTCATCTAACCTAAATCACCGGACCTGTTCATGTATACCCAAAATCACCGGAGAAAAATCGTCTAATATATTCAAAATTGCCGGAGAAAATCAACGATCACTAGACGACGGAGATATACCGCCGGAGAACAATCACCGAGGAATTTCAACCATCGACGCCGGAGATATACCGCCTAAAAACCGCCGGAGATATACCGCCTAAAAATGAGAGAATCTCAGGTGCGTCGGTTCTTAGTTGACAAAAAATATCAACTTTCTTTTAGCTATACAGGTTCGGTAGGGGGAGAAAATGGGGTTTTGTGATTTTTTTGGGTTTTTTATAGTTATTACAGTTGAATAACAAATATGTAAGAGGTTTTTTATACTTATTAAAGTTGAATAACATATGTTTTTAGGATTTAAAGGTGTTAACTATATTCTTGTAAAAACAATACTTGTTACCCCAAAAAACTTTCCAACTAAGAAAACTTTATATTTTAAACAAATTTAATCAGAAAGGTTGTAGGTTGGTTTTGTTTTGTTTATACAAATAATTATGATGAACAAATGTCTTTTGGTTTTGTTTTTAGGGGTTTTGGTTTTTAATAATGTTATATGGTTGGTTACATTTGTGTTCTATTGGAAAAAAAATGTTACCTTTTTATGTCGCATATTTCAACAAAGTGTATAATAAAGAAATTATATTTAAAGGGGAAAATGTAAAAAAAGGGTTACATGTTGGTTTTAAAACAAAACAAAAGTTACATTTTTTGTTCTTTGGTTTTTTAGTTGAATTCCTTTTTACATAAAAAAGTTACATTCATATTTGATTCGTATAAAAAAATGTACATGTGTGTTGCATTTTGAGATAATCCAAAAAAAAATGTACATTGTACATGAATACTTTACATTGTTGGATCCCTGGAAAAAAAGTGTAACTTGTTATTAATCTTCGTGCTTGTAGATAGTGAAGATAAGCAACAAAAAAGATAAAAATGACCACATGTGTTTATACATTCAAACATTTTTTTTGCTTGGGTGTTCCCCATCTTAAAAAACGTTTCGTATTGTGAGGAATGTTGATTTTTTTTAATTGAAATGCAGGGGGAAAAAAAGCATCTACCACCAAATTGGAAAAAAGTGTTAAAAGGGAAACTAATAAGTATTTAATTTCAAATTATTATTACATTACTTTGTATAGTTTGTGTTTACGGATTTCTTTGTAACATTGTGGAAATGTTTTGTTTTATGTATGGTGCTATGATTATATATCTTATTACCTGGTTATATAAAAAAACTTTTGGGCTTTATTTTTATTTATATGTACAAATGTGAAATGAGACAAAAAAATGTGTATGTTGTAGCATTAATGTGTATTTCTATGTAGGATAAAATATGAAAAAAATTATTTTTGTAACATATGAATCGGTTTGGGTAGTATATGAAAAAATGATTGAAGCCTAATTAACTAATGTTGATATGATTCGGTTTGTGTAACATATGAAAAAAATGATTTTTGTGGATATAAATTAAAAAAACGTTAGATAAATGGATGTTGTATAGTCTTTTTGGGTATGGTAAAAAAACGTTAAAAGTTTACACATTTTTACATAAAAAAAGTCAACCTACAAAGAGGTAAAAAAACTAATACCTAAATCTATAAATTCTATGGTATGGTATGTGACATTTTCTTGGAGATATATGTATTTCTACTTCTTTATTGTAAATAACTGTTAGGGATAGATTTTTCATAACTAAGGATCACGGATCCCCAAGTGCAGCCAGGATCACGGATCCTCAATTCTGTTTGAATTAAGGATCCTCAGAAGACGTTGCAGATTTAAGGATCCAGGATCCTCATTGTTATCCTAATACTAACGGTTGTTTCCATTACATTTAAGCTTGTTTTGCAGGAAGGAACGAGTGGGACTTGGTTTTACCGATATTCCTGGGGAATATGCTCTAATATTCTGCACGTGCATGTCTGGAATGACCGTTTTAGAAGTCTTGGGTAGCTTGCACATTTGGAGGATAGTTTGTTACTTAGTTTATTTCTATTTTTAAAGGGGATAACAAGCTTGATAGTTAGAACAATTAGAAAAACACACACACTCTCACAAGCTCTCTGCAACTCATTGGCGATTATATACATTTTGCACACTAGTGATCCTTGTAACAAGCTTGCTATCATCCCGAGTTGTAACGATCATTTGTTTAATTATAGTTGGTGATCGGTAGTTTCCATCACCCGAGGTTTTTTATGCTGGAGATCATACATTGATCAAGGGCTTTTTCCTCGTATAAATCCTTGTGTTACTTGTTCATTTCATCTACAAGTTGTTCATACATTTGTTCATTGATCTAAGCATCATACCTCACAAAAGAAGATTTGGTTACATTATCCTAGTCTGATTTTTGACCAAAACAGTTTGGCGCCCACCGTGGGGCAATTGGTGCTTCATTTCTGAAAAATTTTGTTCATTGTGTTCATTTCGGTTCGTTATCTTCAACCATATGGCTTCTTCAGCGAAGAACACTTCAAGCTCTATGCCGACAGTCACTTCTTCACAGGGCATTCCACCTTTGCCTCCAGCACCTTTTGGATCCCAGAATAATACTGAAAATGTTGCGAAGAAACAAAGCCCCATCTTCCCAAAACCACCAACTTCTGCTGTTTCTTCTAGCCCTTCTAACAGTGATCTTTATTCTTTGATTTTGCAGATAAAGGATTACATGCAGCAGCAGGACAAAACTAATGATAGGATCATTCGAGAGATTGATGACATCAAAAAATTGAAGAGATCAGCGGAGGATCACTCTCCACTGGTACCTAGATCACTGGATTTTGACACTCCAGCTATAACCGCCCTGCAATCTGCAGCTCCGGATATCCAGTACCAGAGTGGACCATTGGGAAGGCGTTATGGATCAACAACTATGAGTCAGGCTTTAGGGTCCCACTTCCAGCCTTCAGGATCCTCTTTTCAGCCTTTAGGATCCTCTTTCCAGCATCAGGGATCCTTCGTTAGCTCAGGAGGACATATGGGGACGCACACAGTTCAAGGATCCTTCTCTTAGGTTCAAGGATCCTCCCAGGTTCAAGGATCCCCCTTTCAGGTTCAAGGATCCTCATCTCAGGTTTACGGATCCATGGATTATCCTCCAAGACCCCCAGTCACAGCACATCAAGGATCCAACATCTTTCAGGATCAAGGATTCTTAAGGAATATGCAACCCAGAAGTACAGATGTTCATTAAGGAGACTTCATTCCTATGCAAACTAATGCTTCATCTGGTCCCTCAATTGTACCAGAATCCCGTCAATATGGATTCACATCTGGAATTCCAAACTTGAATCCTTCAGGAGGTAACACTTTGAATAATTCTTATAACACTAACCATGGCTTTGTGCAGGATATAGGTATCAATCAGGCTATGGCTAGGGAATTACAGAAACTGAAGGATATGATATCCAGCGTTCCAGGAGTGGTTTAGCCCATTCCTGAAATTGCAGATGGAAGCCACAGGATATCCCGTTTTGCACCACCCATTTATGATGAAGAAATTCCAAAGAGGTTCCAAATACCAACCATGAAGTTGTATGATGGTTCGACGGATCCAGAAGAACATGTAGCTCAATATAGAGAAAGGATGGAGATCAATCCCATCCCGGAGAGATTAAAAGAAGCATGTTTGTGCAAGGGTTTTGGATCCACATTAACAGGATCAGCTCTTAAATGGCTGCTAAGTCTTCCCCCTTACTCTATTACTTCATTTGCTAATCTAGTTAATCTGTTTAATAGCCAATTCTCATGTAGTAGAAAATTTGAACGTTTAACTAGTGATCTATATAGGGTAACACAAGGTCAAAATGAATCACTTAGAGATTATATCACTAAGTTTAGTAAAGAATCCTTGGATATTCCTAATTTGGATATTGCTACGGCTGTGGAAGCCTTTAAAATAGGTTTACTTAGGGATTCACTGTTCTATGATGATCTTGTCATGACCCCTTGCAGGAATCTTGATGAAGTAAGAACCTGGGCCCTTAGATTCATCCGACTAGAGGATGATGATAATAGGATCCAAGAAAGACTGGCAGGATTCTCGAAGTAGGAAAAGCAAGGATCCTACTTCAGGAACAACAAGTCCAAGTCTTACAATAAATCTGATAAACAGAGCGTTCATGCAGTCGAACAGGAAGAGGATGATGAAGATTATCCTCCAATTTCTGAATATTGCTTTTCTGTTGATAACAATGAACTAATCCTTGCAATGCAGAACCTAGGTGAAAAAGCAAGATGGCCCAGAAAAAGTGATAAGCCAGCTGCAACAAAAGACAAATCCAAATGGTGTGCATATCATGAAGATTTTGGTCATCTCACTAAAGAATGTATTGCACTGAGAAAAGAGATTGGTTACTTGTTAAGCAAAGGGCACTTGAAAGAGCTTTTGGGAAGAAAAAAGTCAAGGATCCAGGATCCTGAAAAGGTTCCAGAAAGAGCTCCTGCTCCTCCGGCAGATGCACAAGTTATAAACTTTATATCCGGTGGATCAGACATTTGTGGTACTTCCTTTTCAGCAGCCAAGAGACATGCCAAGGAAACCAAGATGGATAATGGGGATAGACCCATCCGAACCTCTACTGTTACACAGGAAAAAGTTATAACTTTTGATGAGAATGATCGTGTTGACGTTCAGGATCCTCATCATGATGGTCTTATTATTACCTTATTTATATCTAACCATTTTGTTCGCAGGATCTTGATAGATGGAGGGAGCTCAGTAAACATCATTCAGCTTGATGTCCTAAAGAAAATGAACATCCCTGAATCGGATATTATCCCAAGATCCTCAGTTCTTGTGGGATTCAGTGGAGAAACCAAGAATACATTGGGGGACATTAAACTTCTCATCTACATAGAAGGACTTCATTCTTATCAAAAATTTTGTGTTATAGATTGCTTATCCTGTTGCAATGTTATCCTTGGCAGGCCATGGATACATGACATGAAGGCAATTGCATCTACATATCATCAATGTGTGAAGCTTCCTAGTCCATAGGGGGGATAAAGATTGAGAGTGACCAACAAGAAGTAAAGAATTGCTATACCTCATCAATGAAGCCAGCCTCAAGACCAAGGGAGCAATAGCAATTAAAGCATCCTCCAAGAGATGTCCTGGAGGCAAGAGAACAAGATGTGAAAGATATCCTTATGGATCCTCATGCTCCTGAATCCAAAATCTTCATAGGATCAAGGATCCTCAGCAACATCGAACAGGATTTGGTATCCTTCCTCAAGAGGAGAAAAACTACCTTTTCCTGGAAGCATGAAGACATGACAGGTATCTCTAAAGATATAATTACTCATAAGCTTGGCATTGACAGGTCATTCAAACCCATACATCAGAAGAGGAGGAAGTTTGCACCTGAGAGGAATGCTATTATCCAGGAGGAGGTAGATAAACTGCTCCGAGCAGGTATGATTAGAGAGGTTAAGTATCCAAGATGGTTAGCCAATGTGGTTGTTGTTCAAAAGAAAAATGGAAAGTGGAGGGTATGTGTCGATTTTACTGATTTAAACAAGGCATGTCCCAAGGATCCTTTCCCATTACCCCACATTGACTCCATGGTGGATGCTACCGTGGGTCATGAGTTGTTGACTTTTATGGATGCTTCATCTGGATTTCAACAAATTCAGATGGAACCATCTGATCAAGAGGATACAGCCTTTATGACCCCAACTGGTATCTATTGTTATATTGCTATGCCATTTGGACTAAGGAATGCAGGTGCTACTTATCAAAGGCTAGTCAATATGATGTTTAAGGAACAAATAGGACACACTATGGAAGTCTATATAGATGACATGGTGGTTAAGTCCAAGAGAGCTGAGGATCACCTTAGAGACCTGGAGGAAGCATTTGATATCCTTGACAAATTCAATATGAAATTTAATCCTTCAAAGTGCCACTTTGGTGTTAAAGCAGGCAAGTTCCTAGGCTACATGGTAACAAAAAGAGGCATAGAAGCAAGTCCAGAGCAAATCAAGGCAATTGTGAATATCAAATCTCCTGCCAATGCTAAGGATGTGCAAAGGTTGACAGGGAGGATCGCAGCCTTGAAGAGGTTCATATCAAAGTCATCAGAAAAATGCAAGGAATTCTATGACATTTTGAGAAAGAACAAGAAATTTGAGTGGAGTGAAAAGCATGAGAATGCTCTCAAAGCCCTTAAGGATTACCTATCCTCAGCTGCTGTCTTGATGAAACCAGAAAAAGGGGATATATTATCCTTATATCTAGCGGTATCCTCTAAAGCAGTAAGTACAGTCCTTGTTAAGGATCACGAAGGTACACAACATCCTGTCTGTTATGTAAGTAAGAGTTTGCTTGATGCTGAATCTAGGTATTCACATTTAGAAAAACTTATCCTTGCTTTGATTATGGCATCTACTAAACTAAGACATTATTTTGAAACTCATGCCATTATCGTTAAGACTAACTTCCCAATTAAGAATGTTCTCAGGAAACCTGAAATGTCAGGGAGGATGGCTAAATGGGCAGTGAAGCTTAGTGCTTATGATATAAGATATGAACCAATGACTGCCATTAAATCCTAAGCCTTAGCTGACTTTGTGGCAGATTTTAGTAGTGACTTACAAAGAGAAGCTGAGTTAGAAGTTCAACAGCTTGAAGAGACTAAGGATCCTTGGATACTCTTCACTGATGGAGCCTCTAATGTCAAAGGAACAGGACTTGGAATATTACTAAAATCGCCACAGGGGGACATAATACCCCACTCAATAGCTTGTGAGTTTCAGACTACTAATAATGAGGCTGAATATGAGGCCTTGATAGCTGGTTTGCAAATTGCCAAGCATATGAGGATCAGGTATCTTGAGGTACATGTAGATTCATTGCTAATTACTAATCACTTTAATGGATCTTATGCTGTTAAAGGTGAACGACTAATCAAATACCTAGAGATAGTCAAGGAATTGGCACTCTTTTTTGTTTCCTTTTGTTTATCACAGGTACCTAGGGAAGAAAATGCAGAAGCTGATGCATTAGCCAATCTTGGATCATCATTGAAGATCCCAGATATCAAAATTCCTATCATCCATATTTTGGCTCCTGCTATTGAGGATCATATAGCTATGGAAATAGAAGAGGATTCTGCAATCGTTCATAGTGATAATGCACAATCTCATTCAGGATCATGGATCCTTCCAATTATGAGATGTATACAACATGGAGAGATTCCTACAGGAGAGAACCCCAGGGCTTTCAAAATAAAGGTATCTCAATTTACAATATTAAATGACATGTTATATAAACGATCTCTTGCAGGTCCATATCTAAGGTGCATAGAGGATCCTGAAATTCAAGAAGTCCTAAAGGATTTTCATGAAGGAGATTGTGGAAACCACACTGGGGGCAGGGCATTGTTCTCAAGGATCCTTAGGACAGGATATTATTGGCCTACTATGAAGAAGGATGCTGTGGATTATGCCAAGAAATGTGATGCTTGTCAGAGACATAGTAATATCCTTCATCAGCCAGCAGAGCTCCTGCATCCTATATCCTCTTCTTGGCCATTAATGAGATGGGGAATGAATATGGTTGGTAAACTTCCCAAAGCACCAGGAGGAAAAGTGTTCATGCTTGCCATGACTGATTACTTCTCCAAGTGGATAGAGGCTGAAGCCTTTGCTCAAGTCAGAGAAAAAGAAATGATATCCTTTATTAAAAGAAATATTATTACTAGATTTGGTATCCCTTCTGAAATTGTTTGTGATAATGGATCCCAATTTATTGGGAGTAGAACTACTAACTTTTGTGACAGCTGGGGGATTAAGATGATAACATCAACACCAATCCACCCACAAGCTAATGGTCAAGCAGAATAATCCAACAAGATCATCATCAACAACTTGAAGAAGGAGCTTGGGTCCAAGAAAGGAAAATGGGCAGAAGAGCTACCTTATGTACTATGGGCTGATAGAACAACCCCCAAGAATGCTACTGGCCAGACTCCATTTTCTTTAGTGTTTGGAGCAGAATCAGTGATCCCTACAGAGATGGTGGTTCCTACTGCTAGAACAAGCATCCATGACCCTGAGGGAAATGCCAAAAACTTGATTTAAGATTTGGATACCATAGAAGAACTCAGGGATTTGGAAAGGATAAGGATGGCCAGTTGTCAGCAAAGGATGGTTGGAGCCTACAATAAGAATGTCAGGATCAGAAAATTCCGAGTTGGTGACATGGTATTGAGGAAAGCATTTCAGAATACCACAAATCCTGCTGATGGAAAGTTGGCACCAAAGTGGGAATGCCCCTACCTGATTGAAGCTGAGGCAGGAAAGGGGGCATATCGATTGCTAACAATGGAAGGTGACTTGCTACCAAGAGCTTGGAATGCTATCCACCTGAAGAGATACTTCATGTAATAAGGATCCAGGATCCTTAGCCATTTTCGTGTCCGATGTTCATGAAGGATCCTTAGAGGATAAATGATCCTCATTCTGGTAATGATCTAACCTCAATTTATCCACTTCTTTAATTAACTTATATACAAGGAGAAGGATCCTGGATCCTATATCCTTCTTTCATTTAGTTCTGAGTTTTGCAGAAGATTGATATATCCTTAGCGAAGGATCAAGTATCCACAGAAGTCTTCTAAGTTTTATGGGCTTGTCCCCAGTCTTTTGGGCTAGTCCCCAGTTTTTTAGGCCTGTCCCCAGTTTCGCCAGTAGCGTACGATGATCCTGGTGCAGTTCAAGGCAATGGGACCAGTACTCGCTTTAGGGGCTGACAATTTCATTGTACTGGCTGTATTCAGGATCCTACATATAATGGTAGACGTACCATACATCCGTTCCTAAGGTTTCTAACGTTTTCACGTTGCTAAGGTTTTGGCATTTTCATGTCACTAAGTTTGGATAGTCGCCAGTGAGGGCCATACTCCAGTTTACACAAGATCCTTTGGGCTTGTCCCCAGTTTTTTGGGCTTGTCCCCAGTTTTTGGGCTTGTCCCCAGTTTATTGGGCTTGTCCCCGGATTGTTGGGCTTGTCCCCAGTTGCTAACTCTTCTCTTATATTGGCTTAGTCCCAAGTTATGTTTCATTTCAGGGTTTTGAAGCTAAACAACTAAGGATCCTTGATCCTAACCTTTTATTAAGGTTTGTCTTTTGGTTATCCTAATTGTAAGTATTGAAGGTTTAGGATCCTAACTTGGATTCTCAGGTATGATTCTTAATCACCTTAATTTTATTCTTTATTTATTTTAGTGACCCTTATTCTTTGACAACAGGATACATGACCCTTAAATTACATCACTTTTTTGAATTTTTCGATTATAGGATATTTGATCCTTGATCATATCCTAAACTTTTTGACATAATCTATTAAACTTTTGTTCTTAATTTATGAATTCAAATAAAGTGTATCATGACAATTGAAAGGTAACGTGTTCACAAAAATAACAACACATGAGATAGTCAAAAGATTAAGCTTTTATTTATTTAGCAAAAGGTTAACCCTCTAAAGGTTGTCAAAATTACCTACCCCAAGCATCTACCAGCAATCCGTGGCCCGTCCGCTGGGTAGGTAAAGGGTGTCCATGATAATGAGTTCTAAACAAGTGAAGGAATAGAAAGACGGCAGGATCACAATGGCTTCATCCCCCAAACAAAGGATCCCTCCACCATTTGTTATCCTACCTATTGTCTGAAGGATCAGTGATCCTTAAACCTAAGAACTATTGTTTAGAGTTATTACAGACCAGCATTGTTTATCATCAAAACATCAACAAAAAAAAAACTACCAAACCATAAAAAATGGGCTCCGGCCACGTCTAGAAATTTCCATCATCGCCCATTGTTGCAGCCTACACCTTCGTTGCATCATCACCAGCCGCTGCATCCTCAGCTTGATCCTTCACCCCGCTGCCACTGGCTTCAATCATCAGGACCCCTTCAGTCTCCTCCTCGTCATCCAGCTCTTCAAGCCTCTTCTTCCAGCCCTCTTGGTCCCAGGCAGTCCTGTCAAAGTTGGGATCCTCGGCTTCCTTTGCCATCTGCAGTTTAATCTTGAGCATGGCAATTGTGGCAGAAAGCTTAGCACCCTCCATCACTTCAGCCTTCTCCTGATCAACAGTGATGTGGGCCATGACCAGCTGCTTTTTCACCAAGTTGAGCTCCTTCTCAAGGGAAGAGATGGTCTGATCCTTAGCCAGGTACAACTTTTGGAAGTCCATCTCCTTTTGCTCAGCCTCTTCAGCATAGGAATCCATGAGCATTTGGATCTCAGAAAATTTCTGTAAAAGAATGACACGCATCAGGATCCATTATCCTCAATATGGGTAGAACAGATTTAAGGATTAAGGATCCTTACCTCAGAGACATATTCCTCAAACTGATGCTGGAGGAGAGGCAGGCCTTCAAGAGTGTCAGCGGTTTTCCTCTTCTTTCCACCCTTGCCTTTGGTGCTGACAGCCCTAGGATTTGGGATGCTGGGACTAGAAGCAGCTTGTTTCTTGGCAGACTTGGGGGGAACGTATGCATCAAGGTCACTGACGCTGAAGCGAGAGGCTGATTTTGTAGACTTTCCGGCACCTACAAAGGACAAATAACAAATAAGTATCCTTATTCTATATCTATTTAAATATTTAATTATACATAAACATGAATACTTACTTGACATGGTGACTGAACCAGAGGATGCTTCTTGTGAATCTTTTGTTTTGGCCTGGAATGTTCTAACAACAGGATCAAGGTTCCGAAAGGCAGCGATCCTTTCTTTTGTTGCAGGTGACTCAATGAGATGAGAAACTGAAATAGCTGCACAATAGAAACAGAAGAAGATCAGTTATCCTCAACAAAAACAGAGTCATCCTATGATCCTTCTATAAGGATCCTATATCCTACCATGGGTGGCCCATTTCTTGGGGAGATCCTTCCCGTCTGGGATAGAATCCCTCCTAACAAACAAGAATCGGTTTTTCCAGTGGGTATCGTTTTTTGTGGTATTGAGGACTGGGTGAGGATCACCAGGTTTGTGCTTAAACAAGAAACGGTGTGAACCATGGCTAACAAGATTATATAACTCGGCCAACTCAGACATTCCTATTTCTATACCCTCTTGCTCGATGATATTCTCTATGGTGTATAGAACCCTCCACATCATCGGCATGGCCTGGATATAGCACATGCCGGTGAGTGCAAAGAAAGATTGAGTGAAGGCAGGGAAAGGATAGGAGAATCCTATCAAGAATGGGGTGGCCGGAAAAGCAACCCAAGTGTCGGAGACAGAGTCACTTTTGGCAGTAGTGTCAAAAGGTTTAAAGACGGTGTCCGCCGGGAAACAATGGTGAATCCGGTCAATCTCTGGGTCGGTGAAGCGGCAAAGTTCCTTTGAAGGATTTTGGATAATTGTAACACCCCGAAAATACAAATTTTTATATTTAAAAATTTAATGTTAGTAATAAACAAAATAAACTAACTAGGAATAAGTAACCTAGTTAGTTAGTTGTCTTGTAGTAATAAAGAAAATTGGTTAATATAACACTCTATGTGACTTGGAATAAAGTATAGGGGTCAATTGTAGCAAACTTGAAACAAGTTTGTTTTAATTAAAACACTAGACACCAAAACACACACTTTAAGTGTGTGTTCTAGTCGAACTCTCCAGAGAAGCCAGGGGCTCCCCACATCAAACCCTAACTAGCTCAAAAATTGACAAATTGAAGGGCCAAATCAGTTCCAAATCGATATCCAAGCATAAATTAGTCATCACCTAAGTGTAGTGATCATAAGGTATGTCAAAATTTACAATTTGGTTTCATCTCAAATTCTTGATGATTTGTGAAAATCGAAATCTGGGCTTGATTATTTGATGTTTAGATGGGATTAGCAATAACAACGAATAACAAGATTAATAATAAATTAGAAATGTTCGAATGATATGATAACCGCATCTGAAGATGACGGGAGATAAATAATCTAGATGGAGGAAGGTTCGGAAGCATGACAAAGAACATGCTAACAAAGAACTTAAATCAAGTAATGACTTGAGACAACGGAGTACATCAGGGCGAGTATCAATCAGGTACACGTTATAAATTACAATAAGACAAGTAGAATGTGATAATTCACATAATGAACGATAGTTGCATATGGGCATATATGATTAGTGAAATGAATAAATTATGTAAAAGAAATATATATATATATATATAAGTATATATATAAATAAATAAATAATGGCGAGTATGTGAAACCGAGGTAAAAGTAATCTCGATAGACATTGCAATGGAAAGGAGTGCGCGTGCACTCGCACCCGGAATTTGAAATAATAATACATGGCGAAGACAAGGTTATAGACTTGGCCAAACCAAATAAAACATGTAGAAACATCATCTATATTGATAAACGATGTGGGTAAATTCCATACAACAACATGGAATAATAAAATAAAATGAATTGGTTATGTTATTGTTACAATGGATTAAGGTCAAAAAATGAGAAATTAAGGCTCGGACAGAATTATCCCCAAGAAAGAAGCTAAAGAGATAATACGTATTATTCACTGCTGTGAATAATGAAGTATCAATAAATGTGGATTTAGAAACTTGGGTATGGGTAACTATCAAGTAACATATTATTCATCAAATCCTTGCGAGGAAGAACGATAATCACATTGATGGGTGTGATTGTATAAAAGATTGGCAAAAGGAACGTTTTAAAAGTGTTGGAATGAAAGCGAGTAAACCACAAAAGCCGTATAACAATAGCAGTGGTTTTACCAAATAAGGCTTAAGAAATGAACCGTCAGGACATTGATAAAAGAGACGGATCTAAGGGTTATTAAAAAAAAAGAGTGTTCGAATCAAATAAGTAATAATAAAGGAAAAACGCAAGTTGGGAAATGGAAACATATTACATTAAAATAATGAGCCCGAGGGAAGGGACAAGAATTAAAGTAAATGAAAATACAAACCGACTAATAAGAATGCGAAGGCGTGGGGATAAAGTTTGACTGTCATAAGTGATGAAATTCACACGGACAAGTCAAACGGATTGAATAAAGAACAAAGGACTTGGTCGAATAAAAGCAAAGGAATTCTCTAAGACGACCAAACGAATTAAAACAAAGTCTAAATGCATACCGGAATGGTTGCTTTGATGATGACTTCGGTAAAATACCCGATAGATGGGTGGGAATTTTGAGTATATGCGTAAACCAAGAGACGGGAACGCGGATTATAAAGTCAAAAGACTCGGATTTATGAGTTATGACTAAAAGAATAATAAAATTTTGCAAACATAATTTCGATAGGGATGTTCAACTATTTCGAGGTTGGACGAGTTAAATAAAGAATGAAGTTTGACTTTCATAAGTGATGGATTCACACAAATATGTCAAACTGGTCAAATAAAGTATAAATACTTAATAGTCCAATAAGCGTAAACCGGATAATGGAAGCGCGAAATATTAATGAACCTATGGGATAGGTCGTAAAAGAGTATAGAAATGAAAACACAGACCAGTGAAACCAAAGAGTTACAAACATTAAGATAAAGAACCCGGGGAACGGGTTGAAAGGAAATAGAGGCGTAAGCCAAATAACGGTAAGCGGAAAACAAACCGACGTGTAAATGACGTAAGAAGTCATAGAGTCGGAAGATTAGTTTAAAAAAAAAGAAATAAAACGAATGTAGCCTTAAACAACGGTCAAGGTCCATAGAATTCAAGAATGAAAATGAACGATTTCTAAACTTAAAAAGGTAAAAGATCTAATAAAATAGCCTACGAGGCTAAGTGTAGGAACCTACGGGTCGATAATGTAAAGCGTGGGAACTAGTGATGATTCACCGCGTAATAATACTAATGGAAAGGAATAAACCTTTAGTCGTCAATTCCCCGATGAGAGTAATTGACATAGTTAAAGAGAAAAATGTTAAACTAAAATTCATTTTTAGGCAAAAGCGACGATTTAACAAAACATAAGAAGTATTAGATCAGGAATTCACATAAGGCCGAGGATGGCAATGTGGTACATTCAAATGATGGGGGTATGAAGTAACGACGACTAATCCATCTAGCCGGTAAAACCATTCGAAGTCAAAGAAAGGTTATGAACTATGTAAAGCGCTCGTCAATATAAGATTAGCGTGAAGTAAACATGTTGACAGGCTTAGTGACCGGGTGATCAAATAACAACTCGGTCAAATAGACGAAAAAGATAAGAAATACATGATAAAAGTACGGCCCATGAGGCATTGCACATGGAAGACGTACACGTCAATACAAATGATAACTATAGACCGAAAAGAAGGAATGCCTTAAAAATGAAACTAAGTTCGTTTGGTTTAAACCAATAAACTACGTAAGGAAGGTTTCGGGGACGAAACCTCTTTAAGGGGGGTAGACTTGTAACACCCCGAAAATACAAATTTTTATATTTAAAAATTTAATGTTAGTACTAAACAAAATAAACTAACTAGGAATAAGTAACCTAGTTAGTTAGTTGTCTTGTAGTAATAAAGAAAATTGGTTAATATAACACTCTATGTGACTTGGAATAAAGTATAGGGGTCAATTGTAGCAAACTTGAAACAAGTTTGTTTTAATTAAAACACTAGACACCAAAACACACACTTTAAGTGTGTGTTCTGGTCGAACTCTCCAGAGAAGCCAGGGGCTCCCCACATCAAACCCTAACTAGCTCAAAAATTGACAAATTGAAGGGCCAAATCAGTTCCAAATCGATATCCAATGATAAATTAGTCATCACCTAAGTGTAGTGATCATAAGGTATGTCAAAATTTACAATTTGGTTTCATCTCAAATTCTTGATGATTTGTGAAAATCGAAATCTGGGCTTGATTATTTGATGTTTAGATGGGATTAGCAATAACAACATGTCTAGGAGTAAACCCTAGTTAATAACATGTCGAATTAGTGTTTAATTTATGAAATTCATGATAATCCATTGATAAGTTAAATGGGTTTTGTAAAAATAAGATGAACACAAGAATCACGACTATCAAAAGTGGTGTTACTTGATTTCTATGAAATGATTCTGAGATTAGTATGTATGCTTGACATAATGGAATTGAATTGTGTGTTTATATTAGGCAAAATTAACAAGTTATGAACTTGATTTTAAATATGTAAAATTATGCCCGTTAGGTGTTCGTTAAAATGCCTAAATGAAAGATAATTGTTGAAAATCGGACAAAAACGCATGTTTGATGGATATGGCAAATTATGCGTTAAGACTTATAAAAAGGGTTCTAAACGGTTTGTGGATTGAACTCTTTAGGCAAGGAAACCGGGTCTTCAAGCGGACAAGCCGGAGCGGACACACGCTTGAAGGGAACGCTTTAAAGGTACGCGACTTGTCGTCTCTTTACATTTATGTAGACAAGCGTAGTCGTAAATATGTTTAATGTTGATATAGCGAAAATGGTTGCGTTTGGTAAGTCAATGAAGTGATGGAATTCACTCGATAACCAAACGGGTCAAAACGAATGGTTAAAGTATGTTTGGAATGTCAATGAAGTGATGTGACTCACTCGACAACCAAACGGGTCAAAATAGATAGCTAGATATGTGTAACGTTGATATAATGAAAATAGTCGTGCTTAGTATCACATTGAAGTGATGGAATTCACTCGACAAACCAAACGGGTCAAAATAAATGTTTGGTTAGGTATGTTTATTGATAATGTTGTTTAAATTAGTCATGTTTAGAATCTACATTAAGTGATGAAATTTCACTAGATAAAGAACGAGTTAAAATAATGGTCGAAATGGTAGTGTTTGAAGTGACTTGAACGTCACTCGTTAAATTTGAGTTCTAAGAACGTAAACCATGGAATGGAGATGATACACTAAGATGGACAAGCCCGGGAATGGGTAATTATAGTTGGAAAATCAATGACGTTGAATTATGCAGGTATGTAACCTTGTTCCGTTACATTATGTTACTTAGAATTACGGTCGTTTGAAATTGTGTTTTTCAGACAAGATATTCGTTAATAAAAGTGACGAAGATCACTATTAGATAAACGAGTCAAAAACTTGATTAGAAAATGTTTGGTATTCATTGGAAGTGGAGGATTCCATAAATGAGCCAAACGGGTCGATTAATTGTTTAGCAGATAGTAAGAACGTGTTTTGAATAGTTTATGGCGATGGTGGATCACAAGAGCGTAAAACCATGGACTTGGTATTGATACGCTAGTTATCGTAAGCCCCGGATGATGGGTAAATAAGATTAGAATGCCAAAGAATAAGTTGGCGAACAATTTGCACACATAGTTAATGGGTCGAATAATCGAAACTAGGATTTTGTGGGCCATTCATTCATAATCCGAGTTTCGTTAAGTGAAATTTATATGGTTAGATCCGAAATTTTAATACGGACATATAGGAAAAAGAATCGGCTAAAACGGATATGTAAATAAAAAGTTATGAGGAATTAAGCGAAAAAAAATATAAGAAGGCTGAGCTGGGCGAACCGTGGGTCACGGTCCTGAACCGTGACTCACACTCTGGCAATTCTGATTGGAGCTGGGCGAACCGTGGGTCACGGTCCTGAACCGTGACTCACAGTCTAGCAGTTCTGTTTTGAGCTGGGCGAACCGTAGGACACGGTTCTGAACCGTGGCTCACAGTTTGGCAGTAATTTGTTTGTTTTTCATTATTTAAGCAATAGAACTCGTTTTTACTTAATATTAAGATGTCAAAACTAACGATTAATGTGGTTTTGACCATAGGTGATGCTCGTTTGTTGTGGATGTTGATCAAGCAATGGAATCAAGAACCGAACACAAGTTTTGAATGCTTCCGCGCTAATCTAATCTAGTTTAAAACATGTTGTTTTGTAAACTCTTTTGAATATTGAACATTTAAACTAGTTAGTCGACTATGTTTAAATACTATAATGACGTACATCTTAGTTATTAACTAAGTTTTGTTGGTCATGTATTTCGTATTTAAATAGTCCGTATTTTAGTTATAAAATGAAACTATAAGACGAGTGTTACAATAATGCCTTGGCTTTTCAAGGGACTATCATTCTTTGGATCCTTGGCCGGTGAGGATCTAAGAACCATCTTCGTCATGGGTGTTCAAAAAAATAAAGATCAAAATAAGCAAATGAAGAGAGAAGGAGAAAGAGAGATACCTGATCGGTCTTGGGATGAGGATTTAAAGGGAAGTAACGCACGAATTTAAATACCTATCGATCCTTATCTCTAATCTCAAATTTATAATGATGATTTTGCAGCTTGTCACGTCGCTGACGTATGATATGCAACGGCTAGTTCAATTTTAACGGCTATAAATCCGTTAGTCAGTTCGTTGGAGATAAGATCAAAAATATGACTCATTAAGTTATATTTTATTCCTCATTTTTGGGGGGTAATTGTTAGGGATAGATTTTCCATAACTAAGGATCACGGATCCTCAATTCTGTTTGAATTAAGGATCCTCAGAAGACGTTGCAGATTTAAGGATCCAGGATCCTCATTGTTATCCTAACACTAACGGTTGTTTCCATTACATTTAAGCTTGTTTTGCAGGAAGGAACGAGTGGGACTTGGTCTTACCGATATTCCTGGGGAATATGCTCTAATATTCTGCACGTGCATGGCTGGAATGACCGTTTTAGAAGTCGTGGGTAGCTTGCACATTTGGCGGATAGTTTGTTACTTAGTTTATTTCTATTTTTAAAGGGGATAACAAGCTTGATAGTTAGAACAATTAGAAAAACACACACACTCTCGCAAGCTCTCTGCAACTCATTAGCGATTATATACATTTTGCACACTAGTGATCCTTGTAACAAGCTTGCTATCATCCCGAGTTGTAACGATCATTTGTTTAATTATAGTTGGTGATCGGTAGTTTCCATCACCCGAGGTTTTTTATGCCGGAGATCATACATTGATCAAGGTCTTTTACCTCGTATAAATCCTTGTGTTACTTGTTCATTTCATCTATAAGTTGTTCATACATTTGTTCATTGATCTAAGCATCATACCTCACAAAAGAAGATTTGGTTACATTATCCTAGTCTGATTTTTTACCAAAACAATAACTAAGATATGTAACATGGGGCCCTTGTAACATATTTGTTAACTTATGTTTTTTGATTTATTGTTTTGATTGTTACTGTATAATTTAGTAAGAACTAAATTTCACTCATTAGTTTTATGTAAACAAATATTATATAAGTAGTGTGTACTTGAACAAAGGTAAAAAGTACAACACTTTTTAATCTAAAAAGTCAACCTACCTATAGAGCTAAAAAGTAAAAAACATGCACCTCACTTGGAAACATGTGACCTGCAAAAAATCCATCAAATCCATTCTCTTTCTTCATTTTCTCTCTCATCTTTCATTATTTTGTATATTAAAAATACTTTTATTTGGTCGTGTAACATTGACTGTATGTTACATCTTTTTAGGTATTAAAAAAGATGTAACAGTCTCTTTCTTGCAACTCCATAAAAAAACGTAAACATAAAAACAAGTAAATGTTACATAAACATGAAAATGTAACATAGAAATGTTATACACAAAAATGTAACATGTAATACGTTACATAAATACGAAAACATACCATGTGTAACAATAACAAAAACCACTTTATGTAACACATTGTTTCTGTAAACATCTGTAACAAATAACACTTTGTTTCTGTAACATGATAGGTAGATGTGTAACAACAAGAAAACCCCACTTTTTACATGATCAAAAAATGTAACATGCACCTTCACCACCATCTCCAACCACCTACAAAAACCCTTTTCTACTTCACTATGGCGGCGGCAGTCCTTCCACGTTTCATATACACAACCAACAACAGGCTTTAAAACAATAGGAACATTAGGACACCACATTCTAGTGCCATTGGGTGTGTGGTGAACATAAAATTCCTCGTCCGCATGAATACCTACAAAAAAGGTATTGTTTAATAAATTTTAACACGTATAGGTTAAAAAAAATTACTTGTAACATGATACCTAACAAACTGATGCATTTTACTGTATTCTCAATACAAGTTTAACACGTTTTCCGAAAATGCAAACAAAACATGGTGGTACATTTTTTTGATCTCACCAAAAAGTGTAGATGCTGGTGCATTTTTTTTATGTAATCCAGAAATGTAATCTCGAATGTTTTCCCCTTCCAAAAAATATAAAAAATTAATACAAGTGTAACCACATGTTTTTACCTTCTACAAAATATAAAAGCTTGTTTCATAAAAATAAAAAAATAAAAATGGTTACACTTGTTTTTACCTTCTACAAATTTACCACATTTTCAGCCAAACTAACCAACACATCATATGTTTTTTTCCTCCTCTACCAACAAATAATAATAATAATAATAATAATAATAATAACAAACTACAAACATTAAAACTTGGGGTGTTACAATAACCCTATAGAAAAAAATTCATGGTTTCACATAAATAATGACATGTGGATAGCAGCAGTGTAAAAGTACAATTCTGAACACCGTCCTCAACACCATTTGTGCCATTTTGATTCAGAACTGAGGCTACACATAAAAAAATACAAAAACAAAAAAATCAAGAAGAATCCAATGAAAATCTAAACAAGAAAACCTTAATTTACACAACTACTCGTATGCATTTAAAGTTGTACATTTAATAAAACTGAAAAAAAAAGTATCACTCAAATGGAAACGGAAACCCTGAAGAAATAGGTTCAGGATCTTCAACAACTCTACTCTCACACAATGCATCTTCATTAAATGCAAAATCAGGTAAAAGATTATGTGGGACAACATTTAATGGTGAACCCGGATGATCATTGAGTGTCCGCGTACCACCGGCAACAGTCCGAGGTTGTTGGCTGTTCAAACCAGCCATGTTAAATGCAAAAACTCTTCAATGGTGAGTATGGTTTCTTTCTTTCACTCCACTTCTCTGGTTGGGATAAATGAGATGTGAGATATGGAGCCTATGGATATGTAATAAAACAAAAGAGAAAATATGTGAGAGAGGTGAGAGATTATACAAGTACAAAGGTATTAAATGTGATAAAGACAAAAAGAAGAAGAAAAGTCTATGTGTACAGACTTACACATTTCATACAATCAAAAGGTTAAAAGAAAATGACGAAAATGCCCTTGTCTCCTATCAAACTAATATCAAACGTGGATCAATCCTAGCCACATGTGAGAGTTTCCTGGGTTTTCTCAACTGGAATGGGTTTTCTCATTATAATTAGCCTATATATATATATATATATAGGGGACCGCTAAAATAAAAACTGTTAGGATCGGAGGCTCTCATGATTGTGTTAGTTTGTATGATTTGAACAATGAATGAATATGAAACAATGTAAAGTGCAGCGGAAATGAATAACAAACTTTGTAAACACAATCAAAGGAGAATATAGTTAGATAAACACTTGCTTTTCATAGAGTCGAAAGATTACAATACAAAGCAAATGATTACAATGCAAGCTTACAGACTAAACTCCCCCTCAGCCTGATACCCCATGGTTGGTTGCGCAAGATGAAAGGATTGAATTGAGGAGAAGAACTCACTCAAGACGATCAAATGTAACAGTACAGAGTACTGTTCCATTTATAGACAAACCAAACCGCTGAGGCATCTCAGCTGACGTCACCATGAAAGTGACGTCTAACAACCTAACAACCTGTAACAACTGATCCTATACAAACACTGCTATACTTAACCACTGATTATACATAAGACAAGTAATACACGAAACTACTGCTATATTCTTCATCAGTGCTTTCCTCAAGGTTGATCAGTCCTTGAGTGGGCAGTGCTTTGTCATCAGTAGATAGGATCAGCAGTGTTTACTATTTCAGGGTTTTGTCAGCAGTTGAAAGGATGGCAGCAATTGTATGCGGACAGTGGATAGAGGATCATCAGATGTTATAATCACTTTCAAGGGGAAAGTCTAGTGTAATCAGCTGCTTATTAAGAATCCACTGTTGTGAACTGGTTTTGGCTTTCATTATCTGTTCCTCTGGTAGGGTTCAATCCCAACAATCTCCCCCTGGAACAGATAATGCCAAAACCCTTCATTATTCTGGATTTTTATTTCTCATCAGAAGTTCCTTAGCTTTTCCTTTAAATTCCACTTCAAAGTCCTTGGAACTTGAATCATCCTCATCCCCGCACAGTGTAAGTTCAAGGAGATCCTGCAAATCTTCAACACTAAGGCCTAGTGCTTCTTTCCTTGATATGTACTTCACTTCGCCATTGGATCTGACTAGAGTCAATACGTGGGTCTTTTGATCAGACATCCACTTTAGTACTTTTAAACCCAATGGGTTTCTTGGGAGAGATTTATTCAACGATGAGTTTGGAGATGTTGGCCTTGTGAAAAGTTGTAAACTTTCAGACGTACGTTTGAAGGCCATTTCGATGACATCATTTGCTGCAGCTATATCTTCTGCAGTTTCTCTTTCGGTCAGCTCTTGCCTCTCAATGTCTGTCATTTCTGTTGAAGTGTTTGGTGATGCAGGTTTGGTTAATACCCTTTTAAAAAGGTTTTGAAGTTTCACTGAGCTATCTTCTTTTAGATCCATTTTCTTGATGACATCTGTGAAGTACTCAGCTTCCTTTTCTTTTTCTTCTTCACTGGTCAACAGTTTTCCTTTCTCTTGGTTTATCACAAGGCTCGGGTTAACTTTTGATGTGATCAGTGTTTTGAGAGCATCAAGCTGCTGTTCTAGCTTTTTGTAGTCAGGCTTTTTAGAAGTGTCTGAGACTGTTATCCTTCTTTTCTTCAGCCTTTCATAAGCCTCATCAGTGTACTGCTTTGTCCACTTTGCTATGGCTTCAGCAGTATCTACTTTAGCATCTACCAGTTCCTGTTTTTTCTTTTTGTACTCAGAAGTGAGATCAGCAATTAGCTTTATGTATTTGTTCCAATTTGGAGTTGTCTTCTTCTTTCTTGGATCATTTTTAATCTTTTCAATTCTGTTAGCTTCATGCTTTAAAGCGATCATTGGGCATTCTTCAAACTGTTTTTCTTCAGCTTGATAGAATTTTTCTTTCATGATATATGCAAGATAGCTTTTTCTCATTTCTTTTCGTTGATCTGCCTTTTCTTTGCTCAGATCTTGTGCAAAGTCTTCCATTAGCTTGACTTTTGTGAGCAAGAGTACCATTCTTTCTACAACGGCTTCATCACCTTCATCTTTGCATTCAAGTTTAGCTCTAATCTTAGCTTGCCTTGCTTTTATCTCGAGATATTCATCCATGTTTTCTGGGACTATGAAGCCAATGAGAGAGGGAAATCTTCTTTTTGAAGGATCTTCCTCGTTGTAAAATTGTCTCATCTCATTTTTCACAGCTTCTAGTTCCAGTGGATATTTTGCGACAACAGGATCGTACTTTTCATCAGTAGCCTGAGTTGTTTCTCTTTTTCTTTTGTGAAGCTTTGGAGGGAATTTTGGTTGTGATGTAGGAATGATGAGAGCAGTGGTGGATGGTTGACTAACAGCTGTTGAAACAACTGGTGTTTCAACCTCTGTTGTCATTACAACTACTGATGTGTCAGTAGGTGTCTTCTGCTTTTGAGCAGGGGTTGAAGGCGGTGAAGTTGTTTTTGGTGATGTTGATGGAGAATCATCATCAGGAATAAAAACCCTTCTCCTTTTTATTGTAGGAGAGGCTGATGATGTCTTGGGTGGATCAATGGTTTGAGTGATGGAAGGTGTCTGACTAACAGCTGTTGAAACAACTGGTGCTTCAACCGCTGTTGTCATTACACCAGATGTTGTAACATCTGGTGTCTTCTGTTTTATGACAGGAGGTAATGGTGGTAGGGCAGTGGTAGTGTGTGTTGTAGTGGTGTGTGTTGAAGATATGGCAACTGTTTGACAAGCGGCTTTTGAAACCACTGTTGTATCAGCTGTTTGGATGGAAGTTTGAGATTTTGTGGTTTGAGGTTTAGAACCTTTTGGAGGTGGTTTAGATGTCTGTTTTTCTTGTTCTGGTTCAATATACAGGCCATCTTCTATTCCCTTCTTCTTCAACTTGATTTTCTCCCCCTTTTTGGCATTATCTGGAAGGGGGTTATCCATGAAGAGTATAGTGGAAGGAACTTTTCCAGTGGTGCTTTGGATATGAGCTTTGATAGCTTTGATGTCTGCTTGAGTATCTTTAAATCTTGACTCCACCATGTTTATCAGCATTTTTACATGTATTTCATGCTGCTGATCAGCCGTTTGTTTTTGTTTTTCTAGCAAGGGTTGAAAAAGATTCCAGAGCTCATTTGCAGCAAGTGCTTGTGGTTGAGCAGGTGCTTGAGGTGGAACAACAGTGGTTTGTGCTTTTTGAGCTTTTAATAGCTGTTGCACCATGTCCTTTATCTCAGCAACTGATGTTTCAAGTTTTTCAACTCTGCCCGTCAATTCCTGATATTTTGAATCATCACCCATGTTAGTAGGATCATCTGATTCCCCACCAGCAGTGGTTGTACCAATGTGTGACTTAGGAACTGAGTCCCAAAAATCACCCATTGATGCCCTTTGTTCTCGGTACTGGGGACTTCTTTCTTCAGCACTTGATAATCCTTTGATGGTACCAGTAGACAAAACAGCCTCACTAGTGGTTACCAAAGGTGCTATGGTAGAAATTGCCTTCAAGGGAGTCTGACTAATGAAACAACTGCCCAAATGTAGATCTGTTGATCCAAGATTTGTAGTTGCTGCTCCACTTGAACTACTGACAGGAGTTACTTGTAACTCCTGCAGTGTAACCTCCTCAAGTGTTGCTGGGATAGCAGGTGTAGTAGCATCAGACCCAGTCACATGTGGGAGTATACTCTCAGTGACAGGTGATAGAGAGGATCTGGTTTGTGTCTGAGCTATACCAACAGCATGCAACAAGGGTATTATTGATTGTGGCATTATGATTGGTGAGGGTATGGGTGTTGAAAGAGACATGTCCTTGGGATCAGGACTGAGGAAGATGGACCCGATTGGGTCCAGAGCTTCATATTGTGGGGTCCCTGTGCTTACAACCTGATCCTTTTGTGAGGATGCAGGAGGAGTTTGAGGTAAGGGTGGAGATCTTTCTACCAGCTGCTGTGAGGAAGTAGCAGCAGTGGTTTTTGGTGACATTTGTGTTGTCACTGGCAGTTGCTCTGGGATCTCATCTTCCAGAGTTGCCTTTTTCTTGGGTTTGGTGGGCTTTTTGTAAGACTTCTTTTTGGTCTTTTTGGTGATGTCAGGTGTGGGTTTCAAAGCAGTGGTTGTGCTGCTATGATCACCTGGAGCAGTGGGCTCAGCAGCAGATGTCTGAGGAGCAGTGGTGACTGCTGAAATCTGCTCAGGCACCTCTGCTTTTGTTTTTATTGGTGCCATCATTCTAGAAAATGTTTCAGTTGTTAACCCCTTTATTTGAAAATAGACACCCTGTTTGAGCAAATTTTCATTTTCTTTTTCAAATTTTTGTTTAAGATAGTAGCTTAAAAATCTTGGAAAAAGTAAAAATGATTTGCTATCAACATTTTTTACCAAGTCATTAAAGATCTCCTGGGAATAGTTGTAATTTTCATTCTTTAAAATAGCATAACACAGACATTGAATCTTCAATGGTATTTCGTTAAACGTTGTTGTTTTATTTGAAACACACATCAAAAGTGTGTGAAATAAAAACCTTGGTGCAGAAGGGAAGTAACATTTTTGTAAGGTATCTACCTTTGATTGTTCTGCATACCCTCTTTTCAGAAAATCAGCTTTCATCTTGTTTTTGGGAAAAGAAATTTTACCTTTCTGATCATCGAGCTTAAAAACTTCTGAAATTGATTGTGGGGTAATTTGAATCGCTTTACCCTGTATAGAGGAGTTGATGGCAATGACTTTATCATCTTGTTTTTCAAGCGTAGCCTTTTCCCAAAACTCTCTCTGGGTTTGCAGATAAATAGGAGCACCTGCGGTAAGCAAAGTTTTGTACTTTGATGCAGATTGGTGTCAATGATGGAATCGAATGTGTGATTGTTGGTGGGTTTTGTGAGTAGACCCAAATAATTATGCGGGGATTTGTACGGAATTTCAATGGGTTCAGCGGCCGTTTGAGCGACCTCTTTGGACGAAGATGATGATTTTGGCTTTGATTTTGATTTTGATTTTGTCATTTTGATGAAATGGAGGTTGGAAAGACAAATAAAGATGAAGAATGATTTGAAATGGAAGTTGAAAACTGCTTTGAGAAGAGAATTTTTGGAATTCAATTCGACAGTGTAAAACCCTGTTTGGGGTTTTGATCAGGGTTTTATTTAGGGAAAAGTAAGTGCTGATGTGGCAGCGGTTACAAATATCTGAAGGCTAAAAACTGACCACGTGTCAATCCGCTGATGAAGAGATGATTTATGGAGGACAGTTGTTTTGAGAGCCACTGATGAAGCAGCCATCAGTGGTTACAACGGTAATAATGTGGCAACAGTGGATGATTTTACTATCAGTGAATAGCATATCAGTGAATAAGACACTGATTTTGAGCATCAATGCTTGCCAAGCAAAATGAAGGGTCAGTGGCTGACTTTCAGCAGTGGACGGTATTTAGGAAACAGATGTTTGAGCAAAACAGTGGTTAGGGTAAATGGTAAAAGATTTGAAAGACTGGTATATTAGCAACTGTTTTGTGAATTTTCCATTCAAGGTATTGCCACATGTCAATTACACATTTTGAAGTTTTTACAAATTTCTGACAGTGGTTAAGTACCCCAGTATTTTAAAATCTGTTAACAATCACTCTTTTGCACAGTGTAAAAACAAACTTGAGTTTGACATGACTTTGACATCTTTACCATTTCCTTTTGATTCATTTTGAGGATAATATTACCAACAAAAATAAAGGTTCTATATCCTGTCAGGAGATTGAAACTTTTACTATCAAAAACTAGTAAAAGTACAAAACATATTATTCTTAAAGAAAAATAAAGAATAATATATCCTGCTTAAATTGAGAAAATCCTTTTCTAGAAAAATAATTAAAGGATTTTCTGAAAACGACACCAAAAGGATCTGATATATTTTCAATAAAACACATAATCATATCATTCTCAAGTTTTATGACAAATGGTCAGTGGTATGAAATTGTAAATCCATTTTGACCACTGTTTGGTACCACTTTCTTGTTGATTGATTGACAACAGAAATGAGGACACATGTTCACATGAGTTTTTGAAAACCCTGCTATGGACTTTGTTACCATGTGAAGATTCTGAAAGTTTTTCTAGTCCTCCTGTAACTTCATTCACTGGGAATACTGTTGTTACCTGAACTTTTCTGAACCATTGATTGCACATAGTTGCTTGATGACCATTGTTACCCCAAACTTTGACTCTTAAGTGTTTTATGTTTATACTTTTTTCTTCTGATTTCAAAGGTTTTGAGATAAACACACTTCTGAGTTTTTGTGAATTTTCTTCTTCCCTTTTTACCCTTCCCATTCATAAGTAATGAGATACTTACTGGGAGGTCTTTATTGAAGGAATACTTAATCCAGAATCATTTTGTAGTAATGTTTTAAGAGGATTAGCCATATTTGTACAAATTTTTGACCAATCTCACATTACAAATGATACGGACTATCCTGCTTTCTTAATGTATTTTAACAGTGTTGATTTGTTCCTTTTGAGGATCTCAACCTGTTTTCAACACATAAGTTCTTATGACTAAAGTTTTAATTCCCCTCTTTTTATGTTAGCAAAAACACTAATGTTTTTATGAACATAGGCTTTTGTTAATCTGAGGTTCATACTTTAGCATCTAATATAGTGACAACACAAGTTTCATAACAACAGTTGAAATCAATTTTGAAAATAAGAAATAATCCCATAGTTTAACAGATATGTTTTCAGATCTAAAAACCATGAGTGTCTTGAGTATGATATCACTTGTTGTGTGAGATTTGTGTGTCTTATGACATCTTGGTTGATTTACAGAGTTTTTGAATAACCACTTTGAGCATGGTTTACTCGTTACTCTGTTTTTCAACTAAATACACCCAACCTTAGTATCAATGAATTTTGAGCTGAACTGTTATGTCAAATTGACTGTTAGATCGAATTTGACTGTCCATGCTCTGATACCAATTGTTAGGATCGGAGGCTCTCATGATTGTGTTAGTTTGTATGATTTGAACAATGAATGAATATGAAACAATGTAAAGTGCAGCGGAAATGAATAACAAACTTTGTAAACACAATCAAAGGAGAATATAGTTAGATAAACACTTGCTTTTCATAGAGTCGAAAGATTACAATACAAAGCAAATGATTACAATGCAAGCTTACAGACTAAACTCCCCCTCAGCCTGATACCCCATGGTTGGTTGCGCAAGATGAAAGGATTGAATTGAGGAGAAGAACTCACTCAAGACGATCAAATGTAACAGTACAGAGTACTGTTCCATTTATAGACAAACCATACCGCTGAGGCATCTCAGCTGACGTCACCAAGAAAGCGACGTCTAACAACCTAACAACCTGTAACAACTGATCCTATACAAACACTGCTATACTTAACCACTGATTATACATAAGACAAGTAATACACGAAACTACTGCTATATTCTTCATCGGTGCTTTCCTCAAGGTTGATCAGTCCTTGAGTGGGCAGTGCTTTGTCATCAGTAGATAGGATCAGCAGTGTTTACTTCTTCAGGGTTTTGTCAGCAGTTGAAAGGATGGCAGCAGTTGTATGCGGACAGTGGATAGAGGATCATCAGATGTTATAATCACTTTCAAGGGGAAAGTCTAGTGTAATCAGCTGCTTATTAAGAATCCACTGTTGTGAACTGGTTTTGGCTTTCATTATTTGTTCCTCTGGTAGGGTTCAATCCCAACAAAAACCACATTCAGTTGCGAAAACCGTGAGAAACGCTTTTCAACCATTGGATCTTAGAGATGGATGGATGAGATTAAAAGTAATTAAAACTAATATTAAATCCTTTTTGTCTTGTTATGTTTTTAATATTTTAATATCAAAATGGTAGTTTAGTAAAAAAAAAAATTATCTTATTTGTATTTAATGTTTTTTATTACTTTTTTGTCTCATTATATTAATTGTTTTTTGTTAAAAACATATTAACGCGTTGTTTTTATGCCCCGTTTTACGCCCCGTTTTTATGCCCCGTTTTTTTGTGCCATTTTTACGCCCGGTTTTTTTACGCGCCCTTTTTTACGCCCCTTTTACACGCCGTTTTTACGCCCCGTTTTTAACGTCCCGTATTTTTTCAAGCGATTTTTAGCTAAAAAATATTAATTTTTTTTTGTGTTTTTTTTAGATTTTTTAAGGTTTTTTGGGGTTTAGTTTTTAGCATTTTAGCTTGGGTGGGGTGGGGGGTTAGGTTTTTTTTTTTTTTTTGGGGGGGGGGGGGGCTGGGGTTAGGTTTTTCATTTAGGTTTTTTAAGGTTTTTTTGGTGTGTTCACATTGGTTCTCATGGTTCTCACAATAAAGGTGGTTCTCAAATGAACGTTACCCTATATATATATATATATATATATATATATATATAGGGTAGGGATCCTTTGTGAACCTACCCTAATATGAGAACAAAATGAACCATTATGGACCATTGATTTTGTAGATGAGATATTTTAGATCAATGGCACAATTGTAATTAAGGATATAATAAGTTTAATATTAATATTAATGTAAAGGGTAGAAATGTAAATTTCGTATTAAATATATTCTGTTTGAAAACTGTAATCCCAAAAATCTCTCTATTAGTTTCCAAGATACACACCATAATAAAAAAAATCCCATAAATGTAATCCCATAAATTTTGTATTAAATGCAATCCCATAAATCTCTCTATCAGTTTCCAAGATACACACCATAATCAAAAAATCCTTTATACTTCAATAAAAAAAAAACTCCAGTGCATATCTTCAACGATCTCCTCTCTCTCGTATCTTCTTTTCACCCAATACTAATGGTATTATACACATGTGTATTGTCTCCCATTTCAATTGTTGATATAAGAAGACATATGTGTATCATGAATTGTGAAATATACAAACTGTACATACGTGTACATGCATTGAAGCTGGAGTGCTATGTCGTGTAACTAACAATGTTCATGTTTTTTATGGTTCAGTGTTGATCGTAGTATACACATGTGTATTGTCTCGCATTTCACTTCTTTGATATAAGAATACACATGTGTAATCTTGAATTGTGAAATATAGTGATTGTATATACACATGATCTTCTTCTGGCCGTTCATTTACCGGAGGAATCACTGAAGTTTATGAAACAATAGGCTGATCACGTGTGTCAGACATAATATTACTTTTTATCGAAGTGACTCCAAGGATGATGGAAAAAAGTGGACCGGATGAAAACAGTAAGATGTTCGAATTGGTTGAAGATGATGAACAACGAATGCAATACAGATCGATGTGCTTTTTTTTTGGTGAAATCAGAATTCAAACTTACGCACAGATGTTTGGATCGCAAGATTATAGGGGTAGTTACATGTATTTTATAACTGATCATGATAAAGAAAACGAAATATGTTTTAAATTTAATTAAAAAATTATGTTTAAATGTATAATGACAATCATACCCTTATATTTTTTAAACTAGATCAATGGCTAAGATGAGTTCGTTTTGTTCACAATTAAGGTAAGGTTCACAAATGAACCCAACCCTATCTATATCTATACTATATTATAATGCATGAGGGAAGGATTCCCAAAAGTTAAGAACTTCTTCCCCTCTTATTTATAAATAAACCCCTAAAATGAGGGTAAAGTGGTCTTTTAAACCATAATTATTTTTTAGTCCCTCAATATATTACATTTAAATCCTTGACATTTAACATAATTATGGGTAATTAGTTACACTTCCCCCCCTCTTTAATTCTTTAACGTATTCCTGCGATATCTTACAACCTGTAATGTTTTAAAAAAATCCGAAGGTACCATGACGATCGTCACATTTTTTTAAACGTTTCGATAGTTGTCTTTTTTAGTTTCGCCGTGCATTCATAAAGTACAAATAGCCGATGCGTAAATGTACAATTGATTAAAGCCAACATTTGTTTTTTACCCAAGCCCGCTTTGGCCATTACCTAGCTACCGTGCATTAACAAACTGACTCTGTACAAGTTTTTTGTTTTGAACGGCATTAATAAACTAAAATATTCCCTAATTTTACTAGCTGCAATATTGAATGTTTAAGTGACTCTGTACAAGTTTTTTGTTTTGAACGACATTAATAAACTATATATATACTAGTAGGGTGCCCGCGCGATGCGGCGGGGGCAACACTTTGCATTGCGGCACTTGTTTTTGTAGTTTTTTTTTTCATATAATATTTATGGTAGTATTATTGTGGTGGATATATGTTATAAGTACAGATTTGCGAGTAAAATTAGGGAATATTTTATAGTTTATTAATGCCGTTCAAAACAAAAAACTTGTACAGAGTCACTTAAACATTCAATATTGCAGCTAGTAAAATTAGGGAATATTTTAGTTTATTAATGCCGTTCAAAACAAAAAACTTGTACAGAGTCAGTTTGTTAATGCACGGTAGCTAGGTAATGGCCAAAGCGGGCTTGGGTAAAAAACAAATGTTGGCTTTAATCAATTGTACATTTACGCATCGGCTATTTGTACTTTATGAATGCACGGCGAAACTAAAAAAGACAACTATCGAAACGTTTAAAAAAATGTGACGATCGTCATGGTACCTTCGGATTTTTTTAAAACATTACAGGTTGTAAGATATCGCAGGAATACGTTAAAGAATTAAAGAGGGGGGGAAGTGTAACTAATTACCCATAATTATGTTAAATGTCAAGGATTTAAATGTAATATATTGAGGGACTAAAAAATAATTATGGTTTAAAAGACCACTTTACCCTCATTTTAGGGGTTTATTTATAAATAAGAGGGGAAGAAGTTCTTAACTTTTGGGAATCCTTCCCTCATGCATTATAATATAGTATAGATATATAGGGTGGGTTTCTAGAGTGAACACTAGTGTATTTGCGAACTGAGTGAACAAATCCTGGCCATTGATCTACACACGTGTATAGCCAGGATTTGTTCACTCAGTTCGCAAGCTACACTAATGTTCACTCTTGAACCTAATCCTATATATATATATATATGGCAATTATAGGAAAAATCACATATTAGTTAAGAAAACTACAATACCCATACCTATTAAAAATCCCACAAATAGCAATCCTACTTATAGGGTCTCGGGAGGGTGAGATATAGACAGACCTTGCCTCTATCCCTAGGGATAGAGAGGCTGCTTCCAGAGAGACCCTCGGCTCCAAAACGAATAGCAAACCAATACACCAAGTCAAAGAATATAGGAATAACAAGTCACCAATGCCAAGAAAGCGATCAAAGTGACACAATATAATGTAAATCATGTATAATATCATACAACATCATTTGGGCATACACACAAGAAGACAATCACCGGTAAAGTCGTTTAAAGAATAAGAAAAACGTACGTTCCTAAAATACACCTAAGACCTTACTGCAATATCCTCTAGGAATCCTTAACACTGATCCTATGCCTCCACGAAGTCCTATCTTGGACCATGTCCTCAGAAAGATGCAACTCTAGTAAATCACGCCTAATATGCGCATCCCTAATCTGCTCATCCCACACTCTAACTGGTGCCGTCGTTTGCCTCCGTTTCACATGCCCAAACCATCTCAATCTCCCCTCCTTAATCTTATCCGATATGCTAGCCACTCCTAATCTTTCCCTAAAGCTCTCATTTCTTATCCGATCTAACCCCGTGTGTCCACACATCTACCTCAGCATCCTCATCTCTGCTACCTCCATCTTGCGCGCTTGTGTCTTCTTGATAGCCCAACAGTCTGCTCCATATAGCATAGCGGGCCTAACTGCTACCCTGTAAAATTTTCCCTTTAGTTTAGTTGGGAACCTCCTATCGCACAATACCCCACTTGCTGCCCTCCATCTACACCAGCCAGCCTGTATGCGATGGGTTACATCACTATCTATGTCACCATCTCTTTGTACAAACGACCCCAAATACTTAAATTTAGTTGTCTGCGGGATCAATTGATCCTCGATGGTAATTTGGGTGTCATCGTCATCGGCTACACCACTGAAATCACAATGTAGATACTCAGTCTTAGATCGACTAATCTTTAGGCCCTTACCCTTTAAAGTTACTCACCACTCCACTACTCTCGCGTTCAGGCACTATTTATTCTCTGCAATAAACACAATATCGTCTGCAAAAAGCATGCACCACGGAACTGTCTCCTGAATTAACTTGGACAACTCATCCAAGACAACCGCAAAAAGAAAAGGGCTCAACGCGGACCCTTGGTGGAGTCCTACCTCCACAGGAAAGAAGTTTGTATCCCCTACAGGCGCGCGGACACTAGTTTCCGTTCTATCGTATGTATCCTTAATTATGTCTATATACTTCCCAGGTAGCCCTCGACCCTCCAAACTATCCCAAATCAGTTGTCGTGGGACAGTGTCATATGCCTTTTCAAAGTCGATAAACACCATATGTAAATCTTGCTTCTTCGCTCTGTATTTTTCCATCAATTTCCTTAGAATATGCATCGCTTCTGTAGTTGACCTCCCTTTCATGAATCCAAATTGGTTTACTGAAACCTGAGTTTCTTTTCTAATTCTAGTTTCAATTACCCTCTCCCAGAGCTTCATAGTGTGATTTAGCAGTTTGATTTCTCTGTAGTTCCCACAACATTGAGCGTCTCCTTTATTCGTATATAAAGGCACCACGACACTACTCCCCCACTGATCTGGCATTTTTCCAGTCTTGAAAATACGATTGAACAAAAGTTTTAACCATCAGACTCCTTCTTCCCCCAAACACTTCCAAACCTCAATCGGTTGTTGTCCAAACCCACTGCATTGCCTCTTCCCATCTTCCTAAGTGCCATCCTCACCTCTTCATGTGCGATCCTCCTGCAGTAGCAATTATTCTGTTGTCGCCTTTGAGTCCTGGGATTGCTGTTATCTTGTTGGTATGCCCTACCGCCGTTGAAAAGATTATGGAAGTAGGTTTGCCATCTCAACTTAATGTCATGTGCCTTGACTAAAACACGTCCATCCTCTCCTTTGATAAACTTTACTATTCCTAGATCTTGTCTTTTTTGCTCCCTAGCTTTGGAAATCTTTAACATATCATGCTCCCCCTCTTTCGTTTCCAAACGTTCATACATTTGTTTATAGGCTGTGTGATGCGTGTGAAGTGTTATATATATTAGGTGTATATTTTAAGCCCTTTTAACACTTATTTTTAGCCAAGTTTTAAATTTATAAAACACGATATTTTACTAACACTAAACACACATATGGGCAAGTGCACCCATCGTGAGCGTAGTATAGTGTTGGCAAGATACCGAGGTCGTCCAAGGACACAAGAGCTTTTAGTACCGGTTTATCCTCAACGTCTAATCAAAATAAAAAGTTTAGAAAAATGTTTTAAACTAAGAAAAATAAAAACTAACTAAAATTGCTGAAAATAAAATAAAAAGAAAAACAGATAAACAGGATGAATCACTTGGTTCCGACTCGTATCTAGTGTAACCTTTGATTATTTCCGCACTTTTGCACTATTTTAAGAGATTATCTTAGTTATTGTAGTAGGCCCCTCTTTTGAAGGTGACGTTACCCTCACCCCAGTAGTTTGATGTAACACCTCGAAAATTCACGTCCTATAATGTGTTGACACGTGTCATAAAGTTTGAACGTGTGAAAGAATGTTATAAAAGGACTAAAGTTGACAAACATGGAAAATATGTGATTATACGGGTTCTAAATGTCAACAGTGAATAAACATACTTTATAATAACCCTACATGATGTTTATAACATCAAACGAATAAATCATGGATCATGCGAAGCTAAAAGTGAGAGATTACAAACTACAGGGGTTAAATGTGTCAACATGTTTAAAGATATACCTCTGAGTGACCTTTTGACAAACCCGAAGCTTTGTAACTGTTAATTATGCTCACTAGAATGCGCGATATAAATTTCATAAAGTTTCGTTATCGTATGAGAAAGTTATGATCAAATTCGTGTGCGAGGGGTTAAAGCGTAAACGTTGAAAGTTAAGACTTTTCGGGTTAACCGGAAGAGTCCAGGGACCTGGCAAAGTGGGTATAGGTCCTAAAGCCCTTGTGGGTAATTATAAGGGGGTCAAAATGCAAGAAATAACCTCGGTTGCCCTTTCGAAGAGCCAAGGGCCAACTTTGCAACAAATAGAAAATTGAAAATCTGATTTGCAGGCCCAGGCGGCCCGCGTTAGGATCGGTTAAACATGAGGCGGGCCGCGTCAGGCGCCTAGAACCAGAAAACTCGACCAGCCTCCTGGAAACGCGGAAAATCGATCTTTAAACGACATTTTAACATGGTGGGCGACCCCTAAACTGTTCTAGAGCACTAGGGACATGTGTATACCAGTTGTGGTGTGTGCTAGACCTTGTTGTCAACCAATTGTGGTGATTGAATTCACTATAAAAGGCCACAAGTGTTCAAACAATTCCTCACACCTTCATCTGCATTTGTGGATCACTTCTGGAGCTCAAACTTCCTCTCAAGTGTTCTCTAATCAAGCTTAGGACTTCAGTAAGTGTTCTAATCCTTCTTTAATTGAGTTTAGCTTAGTTATTTAGCTAAAAGTCAAACCGTCGTAATTACGGTTTGACTTCGAGATTAATGATTAATAGCTCAGTCAATTCTCGAATCAAAAGTAGTTATAAGTTGGTGTTTATGTGGGTAATAAAACCTCAAAAGGGTTCCCCCTGATTACCACTCTAACCAGGTCAAAAGTCGGGTCAAACTAGTTTATAAAAAGTCAACAGGATCCTTAAAATGCCATTTATGCATAATTAACATTATAGATCATATACAACCTGTTAGATCATTGTTATAACTTGGTAATAAGTGTAAGAACATGTCTAAACATGTTCAACCCGACAATTTCCTGTTTAGACCCGGTTCGGAACCGAAAGTCACATAGTTTGACTTTCACTTTGACTTTCAGTTCTGACCCGTTTAGGCATGTTTTAGAAATGCCTCAGAGCTTTAATTGGACTAGGTTACATGTTAGTACAATCCTCTGTGATTATACACCTTGGTTCATTAGTTATCCAATTAATATGCATATTTCCGTTAATTGCTCATATGTTGACCATTATGCCCTTATTACCTTAAAACGTGATTTTTGGAAATGTAAAAGAGTAGAAACTTTAATTACTAATATATAAACTTGTATGAAAAGTTTGACATCAGTTTGATTTGTAGATTAAGAGTTATGCTCATTATCGCAAAATGAATGCTTTATGTTAATAAAACGGCGTAATTAGCGTATAGCCTAGTTAAGCCTACTTTTTGGTACCAAACTTAATACCCACTGATGTAATATATTATTTTGGGATTTTTAAATATTTTTAATTAATTTTAGGCTGAGCATAACTAGTAGTCGTAGGCTTAATCCGGTAATTGTCGGTTTTGCCCTTACGGGCCATAAAATGAGTTTTACATATCTAAACGACTCCAAACCTTTTGCTACTGATCACATATGATAAATAAATTATTTAAAGCCTTCTGGAAGTATAAAAATATCAGATTTAAGTATCGAACCCGGAAATGGCCTTTAATCGCCTTATTAAGCGTTTTTAACGCAAAGTATGTATTAAAATTATATTGGACATACCCGGGTTGATACCTACTGATATATGAGGAAAATTATAATATTTTAACAGTAAGCAAAGGTTGATAAACTCAGACTTCAGTTTTGAGCTTTTCGGCTTATGTGAAATTACCAAAATACCCCTACGGGGCATAGTTTGGTTAAAAATGATAAATTTCACATACATGCTTTAACCTACTGATATAACTTAGCAAATTGAGTATACTTGCTGATTACATCAGACCTGTAACTCAGATTGTTACTTAAACTCTTTTATAAACTTTTAAATGACCAAACTACCCCTACGGGGCCTAGTTTGTGTTTAAACACGTTTCGGGCATAATGAAAGACATCTTACTGACGTCACAACATATTTGAGGCATAATTAACTTAGGAAACCTGCATATAGCTCTCATGAATACCCGTCACGCTTATTACGCGTACGGTTCGGTTCATGTAACAAGTTTACATAAATTAGCCGAAACTGGTCAAACCTTAACGGTTTTATCTCAAAATCCAGAATGTGAATAATAAACCCATATTAAACAAGTCTTCAAACTTGTCGGGTCTAAATCACATTCTATCCGGTCTTCGCTTAATCGTGCGTACGAACCGTATCTTTGAAACTAGCTGGTCTAAGCTTAAGCTTAATTAAAGACCCGTTAGGATTCTAATAGGTTATTATAAAACCTTCGTTCCAGATTATGAGGACCAGTAAAAGCTACGTGCATTTTGCTAATTGTGAATTATACTTGCTCAGGTAAATACTTTTAACTTATTTTCCCTATACGGGCTTGGGTTACGGTATATAGCATACCGCTTGATCGGGCATCAAATTCTCCACCGTTGAGTGGGTAATTGAATAAATTTGATTGGCTCGTTTAAACAGTCTTGTTACTTAAAGCCTTTGGGGGGTTAATGACCATGTCCCGGATATCCTCGGCATCATTTTACGAAATGGCCACGACTTAAGCGCGGGGTGTAGGCGTACACCCGTCAGTGCACAAAAGAACATTGTGGTGTGTCTATTGATCTTTAACCCGGACAAGATCCGGGCTACTGAACGCACAAGGAACATGTAATTCGTTCACAAGATTATAATATTAAATAATTCTCCCAAGTTAAATAAAAATGTTTATGCCACGTGCATCCAAACCAATTTTCAATCATTTTCCAAAATGAGTCAGTTGATTGTATTTACCAGTGTAAACTGACGTATTTTCCCAAAAAGATTAAATGCAGGTACTAAGCGTAATTGGCTGGGATTTCTCCTTAGCATCACTAGAAGTCTCGCAAGCTTAAGATGCCTGAAGTCTGTTGAACCATTAATACTATTTTATTTTCGATCCATCTGTGGATAAAGTTCCGAATATTGTGACATTTGATATTACAATATTAAATTCGGTTGTATCATATTTTTAAATTGATTCCGCTGTGCATATTCATTATTGTGTTGTTTGACTATTATGTTGCCAACCACGTCACGATACTCCCCACCGGTGACACGTGGAAATCGGGGTGTGACATTTGAGTCAGCAAGGATACAATCCTAAAAGGGTGGATTATTGGAAGATAATTAATTAAGTTATTAATGCAAATTGTGGTAGGCCCCACTTTTGGAGGTGACGTTACCGTCGACTAAGTAGTCTGAGTCAGCAGGGATACAGTCCTAAATAGCCGGGTTATAGTATTAATAGTAGTTAACTTATGAGGGGATCAAAGAGTTTGGACCCCCGCCATCCAATACCGTTAAGTATTGAAGGAGGTCCTACTAAATTTGACCCAGGTCCATTGCAGGACCTCTAAACGCTGAACAATGGCAAGACCTTTACCAAACCGTTCTCTTAACCCCCGACCAGGTAGCCAACATACCTCCATATAGACCGTGGAGATATGAATGGTGAAAATCTTTTATTTTATATAGACAGTAAAATAATGCCAAGACACCACGGACAAACGATAAGGAAAGATCACCTTCAACATAAGCAACTAGTTATTAAAGTCATTAATACAAAACCAAGTAAAAAGTGCGAAAAGATTAGAAATAAAAAGTATTACACTAGACACTTTGTCTTCACCAAGTGATGTAAGAGACTTAGGCAAACATGGCCTTGATTGTCAAGAACTCTTACGATCAATCTTGGATCCCGAGACGACTCACACACTCTACGATGGACAATGGATGATGGTGGTGGATGATGGTGTTATGGTGGTGGTGGGTGGTGGGTGAAGTGTGAGAGAGGTGGTGTGCCAAGGGATGGTTTGAGCTTAAGCCAAACACTCCTATTTATAGGCTGAACAGAAGCTCGGGCACGGCCCCGTGTCCAGTGGGCACGGCCCCGTGTCCACATCCTTCTCTTTCTTCATTTATTGCAGCTTGTCTTATTAGTTGACCACGCCCCCGTGTCCGCTGAGCACGACCCCGTGTGCAGAAGAATCTTTGTACTATGAAGATTTGCCTAGATTGTGCGAATCTAATAGTTGACCACGGCCCCGTGTCCGCTGAGCACGGCCCCGTGGTGGGCAATAGAAGCTTCTACCACTTTGTCTTTTCTGCTGACACTTGGGCACGCCCCCGTGCTGGCTGAGCACGGGGCGTGTTCAGTCCTCTGTTGTCTTGTTTTGCTTGGGAAGATGCTGTCGTGGGGTCGGGCATGTCACGTCTTGTTCCTTTTCTTGTATTTATGTTAGATTTTGATGTCTTTTTGCTTCTTTTGTTAATTTGAGCTCATTTAATCCTGAAAATACAAAAGGAAGACAAAAACACACTTTTTCCAACATTAGTACTAAAAAAAGGTTAGTTTTATGCCACAATTGATGTAATTTACATGTTTCATTTTGCACACATCAAATACCCCCACACTTGAATCTTTGCTTGTCCTCAAGCAAAACTCTTTAATATGTGGCTATTACACTCCCAAATGGAATGGAATGGGTAGAGAAGAAGGTTTTTGGGCTTGTCATAGAGTGTCGGGATTTCCAAGATTCTTTATTTAGTCTTATTTTTATTTATTTACAATCCTATTCGTCATGATTTATTTAAAACTTTTCATAAGATAAATTACTTATTAGGGCATAACATGCCTTTGTAAAATTCTATTTATATACAAGTTCACATACCTCACGGGGATCACTCAACACTCGGCCGAAAATGTATTTTTGTGGACTACTCGAGAGCGGCATGGAACTTACTCCTACCATAGGCTTGCCAAGCAATCAATCCTCCTCCTTTTTAACTTATATACCTTTATAAATATCAAGAGGACTTTGTGGGTGGAGGGTTAGGCTTGGGTTAAAGGTAGGTGGTTGGGTTGGTGGTTAGTAGAAAATGGCGAAAAGCGTAACAAGCGTCGGTTTTCGTAAGACTTTCTATTTTTGTAACTTTTATTTTGATGAAGCTATTATTCAAACAAAGTTATTTTTGATGAACTTGTTTGTTTATTTTCTTTTGCTTCATCATCACCACATTTTTTTTTAAAGTCATACGAAAAACCGAACTTGTTACTAAAACAAAGGGTTAAAAATAAAAAAGGTTTTGGTGGGTAAAAAGGGTGTTTGTTTTGGGTTATGAAATGAAAAGGTTTAGGCTCAAAGGGGTTAACTAGGGGGATTTTGGGTAGGTGGTAAAAAAAAGAAAAATAATGGTGTAGAAATAAAAAGGGTTAGTCCTAATGCCTCCATCATTTACTTACTCGGGTTTAAGTTGGTAAGGACCGGGAATGTATCGTCATGGCAAGTTCTAGAGTCGTAAGAACCAAGCGGCTATTCACACAAGAAACGAAAAAATGAGCATTTAGTCTAATGATATGTAATTGTATGCTCAATAAAGGCTCAAAACTCACTTTTGTGGGAATGGGTTTTTATGTGATCAAGTATATATAATTAAATTTTAACTAAGTTTGTCATGCCTTTTCATAATTTTCTTATGTTGGTTCTTTTTATCACGACGCTATCGGTTGTAAATTCGTAAAAATATAACCTTTTTAGAACTTGAAATTCCCGAGTTAAACTTAGACAAGTAAAAAAAATGAAAATTTTTGAAAAAATTTGGGGTGATTAGCGGTTCCAATAGAGTTTTGTGTAAGGCTTGTATTTAGGACTTGCAAGATTCAAGGTTTTAGCATCCCCCCCATACTTAAATTACACATTGTCCTCAATGTGTCCCAAAAATAAGTTTTTAGGTTGATTGAATGTGTAAAAAGGTGTAAAAAGCAAAATTTTTGTGTTACTGGGCGCTGAACACGGCCCCGTGTTGTCCGGGCACGGCCCCGTGTTGTCCGGGCACGGCCCCGTGTTCAAGTGCCAGTAACAAAATTAAAACAAGAGAAACAGAAGCCTGGACACGGGGGCGTGTTGAGTGAACACGGCCCGTGTCCAGTTACCTGAACTGGGTCTTTTTCTGCAGACTGTGCAGCACGGGGCCGTGTTGGGCGGACACGGCCCGTGCCGAGCTTACTGTTAACGAAGAAATTTGTCGGACGGTTCTGTTTTCCTGCATGGGGTGCTGGTTCAAGTTTCCATTGTATCCTTTGCCATCTCAAGTGTGTTTTATTTATTTCAACACCATCCAAACACCAAATTAACTAAAACCATCATTCATTAATCATAGAGAGAATTACATAATAGTCCTAAAAATGAAAAATAAAGCAGAAAATAAAAGTTAAAAGTCCTAATATTAAATACGTCAAGTGATCCGTAAAATCTTCCTAAGGAGTTCTACTTCTACAATAAGAACCAAAATTCCGGAAATAGACTTCCGGTCTAAAAGCCTTGTAGAACTCCAAGCCGAACGGTGTTCCTTAGATGTTGCTAGAGCCATTCTTCGATCTCCCTCGGGAGAAGGGAGGCGGCTTCATGTTCCTCGACATCTTGTGGAGGAGGAGCGACACCAATTGGAACCCCTTGTAGTATGTCTCGAGGAGGTTCCTGATGTAGGGCGTACCATTCGGTCGGAATGATGACTTCCGGCACCACATTCCATGCCTTTTGGGTGATAATCGGTACCAAAGGAGGAGAGGCGAGAATGTTCAACCTTTGATGCAAAAGGTTGACCTCCCGGAGACATCCTTCTAGTCCCACCGTCAAATGATTAATGCGGTCAACCAATGCCTCTTCCACACTTGTTACTACATCAAGGGCTTCTCTTAAGGCGTAAACATAGTTTACAAGAGAATCCTCAACCGTAGATGATCTTCTCCCCTGCCGGTTGTTCCTGGAATGCGACGAAGAGTTTCCGCTTGTTCTGCTTGCCATTCTGAGAAAACATGCCGAAAAGAGTTCAATTTTATGGGTCCAGTACTTCGGACACGGCCCCGTGTTCAGTGAACACGGCCCCGTGTTCAGATATCTGTAGGATTCATGAACAAGGAATCTTGGGGTTTCAAATTGTTTTTATGATTTTTGAAGCATTTTTGAACTTAAACAACTTAAAACATTGTTATAGAACTTATTGTTAACAAGATTCCATGAACAGACATCTCAATAAGGCTTGAAACTATGAAAGGTTCAAGCTTTAATGGAAGTATGAGGAGAATTGAAGAAGATGATAGTGGATAAAAGAGGAAAGGACAAGAAGATAGTTGAGAAACTTCTTTTAGAAAATACCTAGGATGGTATGTGAGAATATTCCTCAAATCTCTGTCCCTGGAATGGTTCAAATGTGCAGGATTCTTGGCTGCATTTATAGAAAACGACAGTACGTTGCGCACGGCCCCGTGTCGGCTGGACACGGCCCCGTGTGCAGATGGAATCCTGACACATTTTTGTCCGCATTCTGACAAAATCAGAAGGGAATCTTCGGGTGGACACGGGGGCGTGCTGACCTGGACACGGCCCCGTGTCTAGAAGCTGTCTTAAGGAATTCGTCTATTTTCAAGGAACTTTCCCGGATCGGGCGGTTCCTTACTGGATGGAACAACCCCAAAGTGCCTAAGATACCTTAATTGTTCTAGATTGAGACGAGAACGCAAGAGGTTGTCGGTGAGGGTGATTCCTAAACTATATGTAGGTGGATAAGTCCAACCCTTTTCCGGGCTCTCGTTAAAGAAGGTGTGTGTCGAATCGCTCAGGTCTATGTATGCATCGAACGAAGTCGATGGGGAGTCCTTCACGGCACAATCGACACAGGGACGACTATCGCTCAAGTCCTCACTAGAGTTAGAAGTATCATTGGAAACCATGAAGTTGTTTGAATGCGGTTCCAACCCTTCTTGGTTATCATCTTGGAAAAGATTATTGAAATCTTTCCTAAGTTCTTTTAACCAATTAATAATTAGATCTTCTAATTGAAATAATTCATCGAGAAGCATTTCTCCTAGAATATCCGGTTGGGCGCATTCGAGGGAGAGATAGGGATTATTTTTACTTTCGCCCCTCTTAAGGATACCAGGAAATGATGGGTCTATATAGTGGGGTTTATAATTTAGAAAAAAGCATTCTAATTCTTTATGGTTACCACCACATAATTGACACCACATAGTACCATAAGAGTGTCGAAAGTAAAAAGTATCAGTATCACTCATGTTTGTGTCAGAAATTACCAACCGTCGGGATCTTACGGTTCTGTTTTCAGTAACTGAAACTTGGGCACGGGGGCGTGTCGAGTGGGCACGGCCCCGTGTTCAGCTTACTGTCTGACTTAAAACAGGATTGCCAGTTCCAATGATTGGGCACGGGGCATGTTCAGCGGGCACGGCCCGTGCTGAGTTCTGCAGAAGCTGAAAAATTAAGAAAAATCCTAAAAAAAATGAAAAATAAGAAAAACGATTAGGCAGTTGATTCCTAACTTTCTTAAAATCCTTGTGTCCCCGGTAACGGCGCCAAAAACTTGATGCGTGTGAAGTGTTATATATATTAGGTGTATATTTTAAGCCCTTTTAACACTTATTTTTAGCCAAGTTTTAAATTTATAAAACACGATATTTTACTAACACTAAACACACATATGGGCAAGTGCACCCATCGTGAGCGTAGTATAGTGTTGGCAAGATACCGAGGTCGTCCAAGGACACAAGAGCTTTTAGTACCGGTTTATCCTCAACGTCTAATCAAAATAAAAAGTTTAGAAAAATGTTTTAAACTAAGAAAAATAAAAAACTAACTAAAATTGCTGAAAATAAAATAAAAAGAAAAACAGATAGACAAGATGAATCACTTGGTTCCGACTCGTATCTAGTGTAACCTTTGATTATTTCCGCACTTTTGCACTATTTTAAGAGATTATCTTAGTTAATGTAGTAGGCCCCTCTTTTGAAGGTGACGTTACCCTCACCCCAGTAGTTTGAGTCAGCAAGGATACAATCCTAAAAGGGTGGATTATTGGAAGATAATTAATTAAGTTATTAATGCAAATTGTGGTAGGCCCCTCTTTTGGAGGTGACGTTACCCTCGACTAAGTAGTCTGAGTCAGCAGGGATACAGTCCTAAATAGCCGGGTTATAGTATTAATAGTAGTTAACTTATGAGGGGATCAAAGAGTTTGGACCCCCGCCATCCAATACCGTTAAGTATTGAAGGAGGTCCTACTAAATTTGACCCAGGTCCATTGCAGGACCTCTAAACGCTGAACAATGGCAAGACCTTTACCAAACTGTTCCCTTAACCCCCGACCAGGTAGCCAACATACCTCCATATAGACCGTGGAGATATGAATGGTGAAAATCTTTTATTTTATATAGACAGTAAAATAATGCCAAGACACCACGGACAAACGATAAGGAAAGATCACCTTCAACATAAGCAACTAGTTATTAAAGTCATTAATACAAAACCAAGTAAAAAGTGCGAAAAGATTAGAAATAAAAAGTATTACACTAGACACTTTGTCTTCACCAAGTGATGTAAGAGACATGGGCAAACATGGCCTTGATTGTCAAGAACTCTTACGATCAATCTTGGATCCCGAGACGACTCACACACTCTACGATGGACAATGGATGATGGTGGTGGATGATGGTGTTATGGTGGTGGTGGGTGAAGTGTGAGGGAGGTGGTGTGCCAAGGGATGGTTTGAGCTTAAGCCAAGCACTCCTATTTATAGGCTGAACAGAAGCTCGGGCACGGCCCCGTGTCCGGTGGGCACGGCCCCGTGTCCGGTGGGCACGGCCCCGTGTCCACATCCTTCTCTTTCTTCATTTATTGCAGCTTGTCTTATTAGTTGACCACAACCTCGTGTGCAGAAGAATCTTTGTACTATGAAGATTTGCCTAGATTGTGCGAATCTTATAGTTGACCACGCCCCCGTGTCCGCTGAGCACGGCCCCGTGGTGGGCAATAGAAGCTTCCACCACTTTGTCTTTTCTGCTGACACTTGGGCACACCCCCGTGCTGGCTGAGCACGGGGCGTGTTCAGTCCTCTGTTGTCTTGTTTTGCTTGGGAAGACGCTGTCGTGGGGTCGGGCATGTCACGTCTTGTTCCTTTTCTTGTATTTATGTTAGATTTTGATGTCTTTTTGCTTCTTTTGTTAATTTGAGCTCATTTAATCCTGAAAATACAAAAGGAAGACAAAAACACACTTTTTCCAACATTAGTACTAAAAAAGGGTTAGTTTTATGCCACAATTGATGTAATTTACATGTTGCATTTTGCGCACATCACTGTGTTTTTAGCCTCGGTCACCACCTTTTTCGCTTCCTTTTTTGCCTTCTTGTATATCTCCCTCACCCTCAACCACTCCTCATCTGTGCACCTCAAAAGATCTCTAAAACTCTGTTGCTTATCCTCTATTTTGGTACGCACGTCTTCATTCCACCACCAGGACTCCTTATGTCCACTAGTCTTTCCTGTGGTGACCCCTAGCGTCTCATTCGCCACTGTAGTGATCGTAGTCGGCATAGCCTCCCACATCCGGTTTGCGTCGTCACTTAGTTGCATCGATGTCATCGAGTTAACTTTATCTCTAAACATCATAATTTTTTCTCCCTTCAAGTTTCCCCAACGGATCCTAGGTCGGGTTTTCCTCTCCCCCTCGGTTAGCCTTACTTTTAGGGCTATGTCTGGTACCAGCAAATGAATAGACCTCATTTTGCCACGTTTTACAGCTTTTTGCAGACGTATTACGTGTAACAATCAGAGGCTGACACGTGTTACGTAAAAGCTTTTACTTTTTCAAAAAAAAAGTTGAAAGTCTGCAAAAGCTGTAACACGTGCCAAAAGGAGATCCATTCATTTGGGTTTTTTAGTTTTCTTAACTAATACGGGTTTTCTTTCTATCCCCCATATATATATACTAAATGCCTATTGTATCTATTTTAAGAGCCCATTTATAATAATAAAGTTATACATGTATCTATTTCAAGAGCCCATTTTACGTGTCGCACAACGTATCCAAATCTTAGGGACGGCCCTGATAAACATTAAAAGCTTATGTTGTGAATTTTATTATAGGGGTATTGATTCTGGTGAGTTAGCGGGTTTCAAGTTCCAAGTTAAATTATGAAGGAAACAAAACTCGATTTAAACTTTCTAGAAGTTGGATTACTTCTCCATTAACCACGTTCCTCCACCACTTTAACTAGAAAGTATATTCTAGTGTTTGTGTGTATCGAGCTCAAGTCAGAGGCACAAGGAGGCACTAGTTTTAGCTCCAATTGTGAGATAAAATCAAGTACAAAACAACTCGATTTTAAACTTTCTAGAAGTTAGATTACTTCTCCATTAACCACGTTCCTCCACCACTTTAACTAGAAAGTATATTCTAGTGTTTGTGTGTAGCGAGCTCAAGCCAGAGGCACAAGGAGGCACTAGTTTTAGCTCCAATTGTGAGATAAAATCAAGTACAAAACAACTCTAATTGTGAGATAAAATCAAGTACAAATCAAGAAAATAATCTTACATTGTGCTTAGGATCATAAGGAAGTACTTAGTAAGCAATTTCACCTATTTAATTTCACTATCTAATGATTTTGAGCATCAAAACTTATGTTTACTAACTTGGAATAGTCATCTTTGATTGTCAGAACCCATCAAAACTTATTGATTCCAATTATTTGTTGAGATCAAGAAGATGAGTTTTGATGAATTGTGACCTAACACCCTAGTTTGGGAACTTATGACTTATAGTGTTTAAAAAACTAGATACATCACAAATGATGTTTATTAATTACTAAAATTCAATAATCATGAACCCAAGCCAAACATATGTACATCCTTGGTAATTTTGATCAAATTTGACAAACAATTGAGTTTTAAGCAAAAGAGTGTTTTACCTACCAATTATGATTAGAACTAACAGGTACCATCCTAATAAGTTCAATTGAAACTGAGGTTAAAAAGGCTAAACTGATGACCTTTAGAAAGAAAAATAAGGTGTTTTAAGTTATTTTAAGCCTCAAAATACCAAAGTAGTGTTTTGATAATCTTAGTTGATCAAGAATTGTTCCAAAAGATTAGATACATCCATATAGATGTGTATAAAGTGTAAAAAATGGGATTAGAAGTAATCAAAGCAAGTCCATATATAAGTTTTCTTTTACTTTTTTTAATAGCATTATTCTTATTGGTTCCTCCAATGACTTGGTACATCGTCTTATCACTTCTTTGCGTTTTGAGTTTTCCATGAGTGACTTGTGACCTCTCAACTACTTTTTAGGTATTACGGCTTCTCGTAATAAATAATGGATGTTTCTATCTTAAACACAATACGCTTGAGATATTTTGGATCGTGAAGGTACGCCTAACTGCAAGTCGCCACTACTGTTGTTGATAGTAACTCAACGTTGGCCTTAAGGGGCCCCAAGTTGAGGAGCCCTCATAATAACGAAGTTGTGTTGGTTCTCTACAATATTTAGTATTCACTAGACTAGCCATCTCGTAGGTAGTTCCACAAGTTTGTTTATATAGGCATTATCCACGAGAACCACACTTTAACGCCCTCAAGTGTATTCTTTGTTGCATTAAAAACATTTTATATCACATGTTACAACTATATGCATCATCTACATATCATCTCATAGCATATTTATGATGCTACTAAGGGTGGATGTCCGGATACTCGTAGATCAACTTCTAGTTATTGTGTGCTTTCATGTGATAACTTATTATCTTGGTCTTCCATGCGCCAGGTTATTGTCTCATGCTTTGGTGTTGATGATGAACATCACGGAGTTGGTAATGATGTTACCTACTTATATTGGATACACAATATACTTCTTGAGCTTTATTATCATTTACTTTATTCCTCCATTGAGTCAACGTTAGTGTCAGTTTATTTGTCTACTAACCATGTCAACATCAACACGCCAACGCATATGTTGTTTACCCCCCCCCCCCCCCCCCCCCCCCCCCCCCCCCCCCCCCCCTCAAACTACGGTTATGTAATAAATATTGTACAATGTAATGTAGGTTTAACTCAGTTAAAATAAGGACATTTTGTCTTTATAGATGTAATGTATGTTATATTACGAGACAAAGAGAAATATATAAACATACATTTATCAAAAAGGTTTTTTATATCATGGAGGAAGAGACAAATTGCTTGTTTGACATGGTTATATATAACTTAAAAGAAGTACTATGTGTATTTAAAAAAAACTAGCAATTTGAGTGACAAATAAAAAACCAGATACAAAAAAAACACATAAGAAAACCACCGTCGTAGTACTACAAAACGATGCTTCAAAGAATGTGGTACCACATGGGCTAAACGGACGACATAACAAGTCGACACCAAACAATAAAAATAGGAATTTGCAAATAGAAGAATAAAAACACATGAAAAACCAAAACAAAGAAATAAATTCTACTAAAGCCTATGGCATCATAATCAATCAAATTTGTAGTGCCATTTGGTGAAGGTCAAAAGCTTGAGTGATGAGTCAACACCTAGTAGTCTTTACGATATATGGATGATATTATATATCCCCCTAAAAATTAAATAATATAGTTGAAAGAAAACATCCAACATTGTATCTAATTTACCAAGAAAACAATTAAAAAAAGAATAAAAGGTGAGTCAAAGTTATATCAACACATATATGAAACAAACGTATAGAGGACGATATTGCATTGTTCCATCTTTTTGGTTCTTCGTTTGTTGTTCCTTTTGGCTTTGTTACTTTGGATTTAGCACTTTGGTCGAGTTGAAAACGGTTGGTGTTGAGAACCAAGACATTGGGGGTAGGATGGTGTAGGGAGGGAGGGCCAATGAGTTGTTTTGGTACCTTCGAATTTGTAGATTAATTACATGTTTTTAATGTATTATATAAGAATGTGTGTTTGATATTTGTGAACATAAGTATATGTTTTGTAGTTAAATATAACAATATTAATGTAATCAAATGGATCCCAAAAACCAATAAAATACCTTCAAACATGAAAAACACCACCTACTTTTCACAATCTCCCACTTTTCTTTGTCTATTTTCTTTATTTTTATTCACAATCTCCCACTTTTCTTTGTCTATTTTCTTTATTTTTATTTTCTCCTTCCTAGCTAGGCTTCTCTTACACGTCTTTTTTTCTAATCACAAATTTGTATCATTGACGTACCAGTAGAGTATCATCGTGCCATTAGTGAAATCACCCGGTCATATCCATCTTCAGTAGGCAATAACGCCTATACACCAATTCAGGAGGAAACCCAATAAATATGAGAAAACCCCCTTGTGAGAATCGAACCCAAGACCTAATGGTCTCTAAAGCTTATCACACCCCTAAGATACCACTAAGCTATAATGACATGAGCTAACACACATCTTATATAACTTATTTAACTGCATTTGTTATAAACTTGTAGAATTCTCTCACCGAGAGAATGGGCTACATACATATTAACAAAAACAAGCATCATAGTGATGTCGTAGGACAAGCATAATTTGTTTGTCACACTCACAAAATTCCCAAATGGTTCATGCTAATAAGAGATGCATATGATTGGTTATTAAATTGTTCCTTGTATACACTATGGCCTAAGAATCAGTTATGTTTTTAGGCAAAACTTGATTACACCCCCAATAGGTGACTAAAAAACCAATCCGAATTACCGTTTCTCTCTGTCTCCTACTCCAAGTCGCCCCTCTCACAAACTCAAAACCGTCCTGGAAACACACTCTTTCTTCTCAAACCTTCACTCACATAGACCTATTGCTCTCATTTTTCCACAATAACGAGTCTCTCACCTCTCTTCTTCACATCATAACTTCTTTCCTTAAAAACACGCAAGCATACCCTTATTTGGGCGTGCTATGAGAGGTAAAGTATAGTAAATGCAAGGTAGTTTTTGGAATTGAATTCCCTCCCATGTACAAAGAAAGACATTTATAAGGTTAGACCCCTTATGGACCATTTAGTCACTAATGTTGTATACGATCTCCGCAATACGCCACACTGCCAAACACAATGTTGATAGGCGTGACAATGGTCCTACATTTTATCAAACGTGATCAAGTATTGACAGTAGGTCCATGCGTCAATAACTATTGCCCATCAGTATACTTAGCGTATTTAAAACAACTGTGTGGGTATTTAGTGTTCATTGGTCTATCTAATGCTACGTTGCTTGCTATGTTGATTCGATGTTACTTGGCCCGACGCTATGATGCTTCGGTCGATGGATTTGAGGGGTTACTATTTCTTAATTTTAATGGTAATTTTCATGCAACTACCAACATATTATTAAGTATGATCCAAGTGTTACAAGAGAGTGATTTAGGATATCTAATGAACATAGAATTTGACGAAAAGCTGAATTAATAAAGTAATTGCATGTGAAATTTGGCACACTTGGTCACGTGTAGAGACAAAACTTACACGTGAGATTGGAACAATGTAATCAGGAAAATGTCTAGTGCTACTCGACAAGTACTAAAGCTAACCTACGTAATAAATAAAAGGTAAAAAGAATCCATAATTAATAACACTTTATAGATGTACGATTATATATTACATAGATTTCGTAATATCGTAAGATTCCTAATTTTAATATGAGTAAATTACATTTTTGGCCCCTGTGGTTATATCACTTTTACTATATTGGCCAAAAATAAGATTTTTTAACATATGTGCCCACATGGTCTCTATAACTAACTATTTTGACCACTGAGTCTAACTCAACCCTAAACCCTGGTTAATTATTAGTCACATGACATGCACATGATGAGTAAATTGGTAATTTCCCATCCCCTTTACTTTTACTGACTTTATAAAAAAATAAAACAATAATTATAATCTGAACATCATCATCTTCTAACCCAGATCTTCAAGAACATATCATCATCTTCAAACCCAGATCTTCAAGGACATGACCCCCTTCAACCATCATCATCATCCCCTAACCAAAACTCACATTTCAGATTCAGATTTTCATGAACAAGAACAAATAAAAAACAAAACCTAAATTCAAGGACATAACATCAATTATCATAACTTCACTTCAGTCAGAACTGAATCAAACATTAACAGATTCTAAATTCAGTGTTTGTGTGTTCGAATGAAACCCACCAAATCCGATTCGAATCAAACATTAACAGATCTGGGTGATTCAGATTCGTTAAACCACCACCATACACCCCCAAATCCGACTGACCTACCAAATGAAACCCTAACTCTTAAATCTTTAACTTACTGTTTTATCTTTTTTACAGATGATGCAAACACCACCGGAACAACCAGCCATCATGGTCTGTCTGTTATCACTGACGGCAGCCCGAAACTGGAAGACTTCCTCAGCGGCTGTGGCTCCGCCGCCTCAACCGGATCTGGTTCCGATGTTCATCATTTTCAAGATGAATCACAACCCTCTATGCAACAACCACATGACACCACATTATTTTATGATTCTGAGTTGAAGACAATCGCTGCTAGCTTGTTCAGTGGTTTCATCAACAACAACCAGCAAGGGCAGGAGGTTGCTCCTACGCCGCCACAGAAAGAAAACTCTCCGGCGAAAAAAGTTGTTGATAAGTTCGGTCATCGAACTTCCATTTACCGTGGTGTTACAAGGTATAATCTTTATCCAATATTAGTTTCAAGATTAAGTTCATTGTTTTAGTTGTAAAGATATATTACATTAGACTTTTTTTTTACTATTAAGGAGAGGGGAAATTACCAATTTACCCATCATGTGCATGTCATGTGACTAATAATTAACCAGGGTTTGGGGTTGAGTTAGACTCAGGGGCCAAAATAGTTAGTTATAGAGACCATGGGGGCACATATGTTAAAAAATCTTATTTTGGGCTAATATAGTAAAATTGATATAACCACAGGGACCAAAAACGTAATTTACTCTTTTAATATTATCCTCATATTTTTATGTTTTCCAATGTTTAGGTTGATTTATACCAAGGTCACAATTTCAACATAAATCATGGTTGAATAGATTTGTATTTTTATGTTTTCCAATGCTTAGGTTGATTTATACCAAGGTCACAATTTCAACATAAATCATGGTTGAATAGATTTATTTCAATTATATGCTCGAGAAAATTTCATTTTTTGTCCTTTATGTTTATACTGAATTTTGAAACGTGTCTTTAAAAGTTTTAGTTTCAATTTATGTCCAAAAAACACATGTTTTATATCATTTTATGTCCTTTACACCAAACTGAGTTAATTTAATCAGTTAGGTTTATTTAATGCAAGGGTATAATAGTCATTTTAAGTTTTTACTTTATTCATCTTTGGTGAAACCTTAAAACACACACATAAAAATCAAATACCATCAATCTACCACATCCACTCCCTCGTTCTCTTCTCGCAGGACTGGTCGCCTAACAGCTTTAGGAGCCGGCACTCTGGCGCCGATCATCGGCCAGACACCCACTGCCACTCTATGCCTCTCTCCTGAACTCGACTGCCGGAGGCAGATTCTTTTTTCGGTGAACCCGCACACCCCTGCCCCATCTGTGTCACACCCCGATTTCCACGTGTCACCGGTGGGCCCGGTGGGGGAGTATCGTGACGTGGTTGGCAACGTAATAGTCAAACAACACAATATTATTATGCACAGCGGAAGCAAATTTAAAATATGATACAACCGAATTTAATATTGTTTATCAATGTAACAATATCCGGAAGTTTATCCACAGTAGGATCGAAACAAAATAATATTTATGGTTCAACAGACTTCAGGCATCCTAAGCTTGCGAGACTTTTTATTGATGCTTAGGAGACAATCCAGCCAATTTCGTTTAGTACCTGCATTCAGTCTTTTTGGGAAAAAAATACGTCAGTTTACACTGGTAAATACAATCAACTGACTCATTTTGGAAAATGATTGAAAATTTGGTTTGGATGCACATGGCATAAACATTTTTATAACTTGGGAGAATTATTTAATATTATAATCTTGTGAACGAATTACATGTTACTTATGCGTTCAGTAGCCCGGATCTTGTCCGGGTTAAAGATCAATAGACACACCACATAATTGAGTTATACACTGACAGGTGTACGCCTACACCCCGTGCTCAGGTCGTGGCCATCTCGTAAGATGATGCCAAGGATATCCGGGACATGGTCATTAACCCCCCCAAAGGCTGTAAAGTAAACAAGACTGTTTAAACGAGCCGATCAAATTATTCAACTACCCACTTAATGTGGAGATTTGATGCCCAATCAAGCGGTATGCTATATACCGTAACCCAACCCCGTATAGGGAAAATAAGTTAAAAGTATTTACCTGAGTAAGTATTAATCACAACAAGCAAAATGTACGTAGCTTTTACTGGTCCTCCTAATCTGGAACGAAGGTTTATAATAACCTATTAGAATTCTAACGGGCCTTTTATTAAGCTTAAGCTTAGACCGGCTAGTTTCAAGATACGGTTCGTACGCATGATTAAGCGAAGACCGGATAGAGTGTGATTCAGACCCGACAAGTTTGAAGACTTGTTTAATATGGGTTTATTATTCACATTCTGGATTTTGAGATAAAACCGATAAGGTTTGACCCGTTTCGGCTAATTTATGTAAACTTGTTACATAAACCGAACCGAACGCGAAATAAGCGTAACGGGTATCCGTAAGAGACATATACAGGTTTTCTAAGTTAATATGCTTCAAATATGTTGTGAAATCAGTAAGATATCTTTCGTTATGCCCGAAACGTGTTTAAACACAAACTAGGCCCCGTAGGGGTAGTTTGGTCATTTTAAAGGTTGTAAAAGAATTTAGATGTTTAACTGAGTTACAGGTCTGATGTAAACAGCAAACATACTCAATTTGATAAGTTATATCAGTAGGTTAAATCATATATGTGAAATTTATCATTTATAACCAACTATGCACCGTAGGGGCATTTTGGTAATTTCACATAAGCCGAAAAGCTCAAAACTGAAGTCTGAGTTTATCAACCTTTGCTTACTGTTAAAATATTCTAATTTGCCTAAAATATCAGTAGGTATCAACCCGGGTATGTTCAATATGATTTTAATACATACTATGCGTTAAAAACGCTAAATAAGGCGACTACAGGTCATTTCCGGGTTCGATACTTAATTATGATATTTTTATATTTCCAGAAGTCTTAAAATAGTTTATTTATCATATGTGATCAGTAGCAAAAGGTTTGGAGTCGTTTAGATGTGTAAAACTCATTTTATGGCCCGTAAGGGCAAAACCGACAATTACCGGATTAAGCCTACGACTATGAGTTATGCTCAGCCTAAAATTAATTAAAAATCTTTAAAATTCCCAAAATAATATATTACATCAGTGGGTATTAAGTTTGATACCAAAAAGTAGGCTTAACTAGGCTATACGCTAATTACGCCGTTTTATTAACATAAAGCATTAGTTTTGCGATAATGAGCATAACTCTTAATCTACAAGTCAAACTGACGTCAAACTTTGCATACAAGTTTATATATCAGTATTTAAGGTTTCTACACTTTTACATTTTCATAAATCACGTTCTAAGGTAATAAGGGCATAACGGTCAATCATATGATCAATTAACGGAAACATGCATATTAATTGGATAACTAATGAACCAAGGTGTATAATCACAGAGGGTTATTCTAACATGTAACCTAGTCCAATTAAAGCTCTGAGGCATTTCTAAAATATGCCTAAACGGGTCAGAACTGAAAGTCAAAGTGAAAGTCAAACTATGTGACTTTCGGTTCCGAACCGGGTCTAAACAGGAAATTGTTGGGTTGAACATGTTTAGACATGTTCCTACACTTATTACTAGGTTATAACAATGATCCAACAGGTTGTACATGATCTACAATGTTAATTATGCATAAATGGCATTTTAGACTTCCTGTTGACTTTTTAAGTAAAGGTTTGACCCGACTTTTGACCTGGTTAGAGTGATGATCAGGGGAAACCCTTTTGAGGTTTTATTACCCACATTAATACCATCTTATATCTACTTTTGATTCGAGAATTGACTGAGCCATTATTGACTAATCTTGAAGTCAAACCGTAATTACGACGGTTTGACTTTTAGCTAATATACTAAGCTAAACTTAATTACAGAAGGATTAGTAAACTTACAATAGTCCTATGCACGAAATATGATCACTTGAGAGAGTTCCTTAGCTCCAGAAATGCTCCAAATGATCAGATGGAAGTGTGATGAACAACTTTGCACAAAGTGGCTTTATATAGTGAGATTTGCACCACAATTGGTTGACACATGTTTCTACTAGTGCCCACAACTGATCAACACTTGTTACTAGTGCCTAGGATAATTTAGGGGTCGCCCACAATGCATTAATGTCGAAAAAGGATCGGTTTTCCGTGTTTGCAGGCTGTTGTCACGCTTTTCTGCATCTGGGCGCCTGATGCGGCCCGCATTAGTTTTAACTAATGCTGAAGCGGGCCGCCTGGCCCTCATAAATCAGATTTTTCATTTCTTTTGTTTTACAACTTGACCTTTGGTTTATCTGAAAGGGCAATCAGGCATTTAACTTGCATTTTGACCCCCTTATCTATACCCACAAGGGCTTTAGGACTTATACCCACTTTGCCAAGTCCTTGTACACTTCCGGTTAACCCGAAAAGCCTTAACTTTCAACGTTAACACTTTAACCCCTCGCACACGAATTTGATCATAACTTTCTCATACGATAACGAAACTTTATGAAATTTAAATCGTGCATTCTAGTGAGCGTAATTTATATTTACAAAGCTTCGGGTTTGTCAAAAGATCACTCAAAGGTATATCTTTAACATGTTGACACATTTGACCCCTGTAGTTTGTAATCTCTCACTTTTAGTTTCGTATGATCCATGATTTATTCGTTTGATGTTATGAACATCATGTAAGGTTAATGTACATTATATTTATTCACAGTTGACACTTAGAATACGTATATTCACATACTTTCCATGTTTGTCAACTTTAGTCCTTTTATAACATTCTTTCACACGTTCAAACTTTATGACACGTGTCAACACATTATAGGACGTGAATTTTCGAGGTGTTACATCCTCACCCCCTTAAAATAAATCTCGACCCGAGATTTACTGAAATAAGTAAGGGTACTTTTCTTTCATCGTGGCTTCAACCTCCCACGTGAATTCGGGACCTCTACGGGCATCCCATTTGACCTTAACAATAGGTATATGCTTTTTCCGAAGCTTCTTTACCCGTCGATCTTCAATCGACATAGGTTTTTCCACAAAATTTAAGCTCTCATCTATATGCACATCTGTATACGGTATAACCAGTGATTCGTCAGCGAAGCACTTCTTCAGATTGCAGATGTGAAACACATTGTGAATTCCACTGAGCTCTTCCGGTAAGTTTAACTTATAGGCAACTGACCCGACACGTTCGATAACCTCGAAAGGTCCTATGTATCTCGGACTCAGCTTGCCTTTCTTACCAAACCGCATTACTCCCTTCCAGGGTGACACTTTAAGTAGGACTTTGTCACCTACTTCGAAGTGAAAATCCTTACGCTTAGGATCAGCGTAACTCTTCTGCCTATCCCGGGCAGCTTTGAGACGGTCACGAATCTGGACAATCTTGTCCGTTGTTTCGAACACTATCTCTGGTCCTGATAACTGGACATCTCCAACTTCCGCCCAACAAATAGGCGATCTACACTTTCTACCGTATAATGCCTCAAAAGGCGCAGCCTTGATGCTGGTATGGTAGCTATTGTTGTAGGAGAATTCGATTAATGGTAGGTTCTTATCCCAACTACCACCCAAATCGATCGCACATGCACGTAGCATGTCTTCCAACGTTTGAATAGTACGCTCACTCTGACCGTCTGTCTGAGGATGGTAAGCCGTACTAAAGTTCAAACGTGTGCCCAAAGATTGTTGGAAACTTTTCCAAAAATGTGACGTGTACCTAGTATCTCTATCAGAGATAATAGCTACAGGTATGCCATGTAAGGCTACAATCTTATCAACGTATAACTGGGCTAACATATCGGAGCTATACGTCTCCTTGATGGGTAAGAAATGAGCTGACTTAGTCAGTCTGTCAACTATAACCCATATTGTATCATTGCCTTTCCTTGTCTTGGGCAACTTGGTGATAAAATCCATCGTCACCATTTCCCACTTCCACGTAGGAAGTTCAGGCTGTTGTAGCAAACCTGATGGTTTTTGATGCTCGGCTTTGACTTGAGTACATGTCAAGCATTTAGCTACATGGGTGGCCACAGACTTCTTCAAGCCTATCCACCAATAATTTGCCTTCAGATCCTGGTACATCTTATCAGCTCCAGGATGAACGGAGTATTTGGAACTATGGGCTTCCTGGAGGATGACACCACGAAGTCCTCCAAAAATTGGAACCCATATTCGTCCATTTAATTTCAGAAGTCCGTCCTTGCTAAGAGTTAACTGCACCTCAGTTACTCCTAACTTTTCATTAGGATAGTTAGCTTCCAACACAGCTTCCTTCTGTGCAGCTAACAACCTCTCAATTAAATTATTCTTTATCTCCATGCGCTTGGCATTGATTCGAATGGGTTTAACCCTTTCCTTTCTGCTCAAGGCATCGGCGACTACATTCTCCTTGCCGGGATGGTACTTGATTTCACAGTCATAATCGTTCAAAGTCTCCATCCAACGGCGTTGCCTCATGTTTAGTTCCTTCTAATTAAACAGATGCTGGAGGCTTTTGTGATCAGAATAGATCACACATTTGACACCATAAAGATAGTGCCTCCAAAGCTTTAGTGCGAATACAACGGCACCCAGCTCCAAGTCATGGGTGGTGTAATTCTTTTCATGCACTTTCAATTGTCTTGAAGCGTAGGCAATAACTTTGCCTTTCTGCATAAGCACACACCCCATGCCAGTGTGCGAAGCATCACAATAAACCACAAATTCTTCTATTCCATCTGGCAATGTCAGTACTGGGGCGTTGCTCAACTTTTGCTTCAAGATATCAAAGGATTCTTGCTGTTTAGGGCCCCAAACAAACTTAACCTTCTTCTTAGTTAAGGAGGTTAGGGGTGCAGCAATCCTTGAAAAATTTTCAATGAAACGCCTGCAATATCCTGCCAATCCCAGGAAGCTACGAATCTCTGTAGGCGTCTTCGGCTCTTGCCAGTTCATTACGGCTTCAACCTTAGCGGGATCCACCTGGATACCACGCTCACTGACCACGTGTCCAAGGAATTGGACTTCTCGTAGCCAAAATTCACACTTAGAGAATTTGGCATAGAGCTTCTCCTGATGTAGAAGTTTGAGAATACAACGAAGGTGTTTCTCATGGTCAGCTTGATTCTTCGAATAGATAAGAATGTCGTCGATGAAAACGATGACGAATTTATCTAAGTAAGGCTTGCAGACGCGATTCATGAGATCCATGAACGCGGCTGGTGCATTAGTGAGCCCAAAAGGCATCACTAGGAACTCGTAGTGACCGTAACGAGTCCTAAATGCAGTCTTGTGCACGTCTTCATCTTTGACCTTCAATTGATGGTAGCCCGACCTCAAATCAATCTTCGAGAAGTAACTTGCCCCTTGAAGCTGATCGAATAAATCGTCGATTCTGGGCAAAGGATACCTATTCTTGATCGTGACTTTATTAAGCTCGCGGTAGTCGATGCACAGACGCATCGACCCATCCTTCTTCTTGACGAACAAGATTGGCGCTCCCCAAGGAGATGAACTAGGTCGAATGAAACCTTTAGCCAGTAATTCATCTAGCTGCGTCCGCAACTCCTTCATTTCTGTGGGTGCCAATCTGTATGGTGCTCTGGCAACTGGTGCCGCTCCGGGGATGATATCGATCCTGAATTCCACTTGTCTATCTGGTGGTAGACCAGGTAGATCTTCAGGAAACACTTCTGGGTATTCAGAAATGACAGGGATGTCTTCTATCTTCGGTTTAGGATCATCCATGATAACTTGCGCCATGTAGATGACACATCCCTTCTTCAAACACTTAGAAGCCTTGAGCATAGTTACCTGCTCAGGCAGCCCATACTGGGTATCTCCCCGAATGGTAAGTGATTCACCAGACGGAGTCTTTATCACTACTTGTTTCATGTTACAGACGATTTGGGCCTGGTTATGAGATAACCAGTCCATACCCAGAACTATGTCAAAACCAGCCAACTTAAACGGAAGTAGAGACAGAGGAAAAGAATGGTTCTTAATGGATATAACACATCCATCTAACACAGTAGAGACGGTTTCCATGGTACCATCTGCTAATTCTACCTCATAGTTTGCGTTTAAGGTTTTGACAGGTAAATTCAACAATTTACAAAACTTATGATCTACGAAAGACTTATATGCGCCTGAATCAAAAAGTACTCTTGCAAAGACATCATTTACAAGGAAAGTACCTGTTATGACATTATCGTCTTGCACAGCCTCTTTCGCGTCCATTCTGAAGACTCTTGCATTAGTCTTCTTAGCCTCCTCAGGCTTCTTGTTGTATTTTGGGCAGTTGGTCTTGATGTGCCCCTTTTCATTGCAACGGTAGCACGTTGCGTCTTTTATCTTCTTGCAATCCAGGGTTTTGTGATCCGTGGACTTGCAAATACCACAAGCAAAGGATTTTGACTGAGTCTGAGTGTTAGACTCCAGTCTGCACTTTCCATAGTGCTGCTTCTTGCAAATTTTACACTTGGGCTTTTCCCCAGAATTATGCCCATCCTTCCTCGACTCCGACCCTTTCTAGTTGTCACCGCTCCCACGGTGCTTCTTGTTCGACTTTCGTGACCCATCATCTTCACGCTTCCTCTTCTCGGCCTCCTTATTCCTCAGCGATCTCTGCCTGACCGCGTCCAGAGTGAGGGATAAGGAAATGTCAGCTATTGATCTAAAAGTGGCTGGCCGAGAAGCTTTCACGCTTGCCTTGATTTCGGGGGCTAAACCACCGATAAAACGAGCGATTCTTTTTGGCTCCGGGGTTACCAGATACGGAACCAACCGGGACATCGTATTAAAGCTCGTCAGGTAAGCTTGACAGTCAAGGTTCGTCATCACCAAGGATAGAAAGTCAGATTCTATCTTCTCCACCTCATGCTGAGGGCAGTAATTTTCCTTGATAAGGGCAACAAATTGATCCCACGACATATTATACAATGGAATTTTTCCGGTGGCTTCAATCAGAGATCTCCACCATGCTAACGCTTCACCCTTAAAAGACTGCGACACAAACTTGACCACGTCTCTCTCCGCACATCCGCTGATGTCTACAACCGTATCCATCTCATCCAGCCATGTCATACAGTCAATGGCTCCCTTCTCCGCAGTGAAATCCCGGGGCTTGCAAGAGACAAAATATTTATACGTGCAACCCTTATCACGGGGCCCTTGATTACGTATAACCTGCTGAGATGGAGCACTGTGGTTCAAGGAGCGTCGATCATTATCGTTCTTCGGGTCGTCCTTCTTGGGCGGTGGCTTTGAAGGCTGTGTAGATTGGGTCCTACTACGAGTCCCACTGTACTCTTCATACTGCCTTTCCAAAGCCTGTGTAACAGCGCCGTCTATGATCGATTTTAATTCTGCACCAGTTAACGTAATCTGAGCGTTCTCATTTTGCTCCACTGGATGGCTATTTATTTCATTTGAGTCAGCCATTTGAATTGAACTGTTGCAGAAAACAAGGACAATATTTTATTTGGGAGTTTATTATGGAATTGTCTTTTATGGCAATTCATTAACCATGGTACAGAGACCATATTTGGTTAATTTATAAATCATATTTATTTAGGATTTCTATTATTATTTATCCTAAGTATAAAACAATAACAGTTTTATTTATGGCACAAAAGGCCTAGTCACGTGGACACTTTTAATTTAATCTATGATTTCAGAGAATCAAAACATTAAGGTATTCTGGCACAATAGGCCTAGTCACAAGGACAATTATAAATTATATGCTAGGATTGCAGAGAATCAAAGCATTTGAGGTTTGAACCTAGTTCATTACCTTTATTTGACAGGGAGTCATAGCTACTACCATCTCTTGGCTCATATGGAAATGAGTAGGGCCCGTAGGCACGTATTACCACGTATGGTTAAAATGTGATCATCTTAATTGATGATGTAAACCCAGGATTCAGAGATCATTAAACTAGGTTAGGAATCTTCTAAAGAATTCCCTTATAAAAATGAGGTATGTGATTTTTAATAAATCACGTCTGCCAGGAGTATTAACATGTTTTTAGATGTTAACTTAGACTTGAATCTTTCGAACAGGTCTTACCATCTTGGCCCGGTCTTATAATGACCAAAAGGCTAGGTTTCACACTTTAAGATTCTTAATTTATAATTACATAGGCAGATTAGTTCAAAAGGAATGATTTTAATTTATTTATTTCATTTATAATTTATTTATGCACAAAACGGCAAACATGAAATTTATAAAACAGCATCCCATTAATTTATTCAAAATATTACATACTGCCCTAAACGGGTCTTTTCAACAAACAATTACCCACGCAGGGGTTAATCAACATACTTGTCCACGCAGGGACTTAAACAAACAAACTAGTCCACGCAGGGACTTTAAGCAAACAACATACCCGCGCAGGGGTTAACGGAAAATAGACCCACGCAGGGGTCAAAACAAACACACATACATACCCGCACATGGGTTTAAACAAATACAGGAATACAGGCCCACGCAGGGGCTCACAACAATTGGAAGGAGTCAATGATCCTTCTTGTTCTTTCCTTTGATCAAACTTGCTAATCCTTGAAAGAAAGTCTGCCTCTCCCTACGGTCCCTGTGCACTTCCCGTTCAACCTGATCCAGCCTCTGAAGGAGTTCTTCATGCTCCGGTGGGGAGAACCTAGGTGGCTGCGATTGAGTCCTCATGATGGGCCTAGGTGGTATCTGGTACCCTTGTGTTGGGTACCCAACTCCCCATGGAGCTCCGTATGGTCCTTCTGGGTGCAGGGCATTGTAGTTAGCTGCCACCAAGTAGGGGTCGGCCTCTGCATACCCGTAGTTATTGTGGACTGGCGGCTCGAACGGGTTGTATGCCATGGAACCTGTATAAGTTGGGATTGGGTTGTCAAAACCCATTGGCGGCGGCTGCGGTATCGCGGGGTTGGAAGGTCCACCCATTTGTGGGTCCTCCTGATGCGGCGGGTAGTGGCTGGCACTCGACTGACGTGGGGAGCTGAAATGAAAGTCTCCCGCACGTGATGACATACGTGCACCTGACCTCCTACGCCTCGGCGGTTGTGGAGGTGCCGGCTGCACTGGTGGCGGTGGAGGTGGTGGCGTAACTGCCACAAATCGGTGATCCTCAGATGAATCTTGATGATGCTGCTACTGCTGCGGCTCATGAGGCGACGAATGGTGAGGAGGTGTGTAGTACCACTCGTGCCGAGTGAACATGGCTTGGAAGCTGTCTGGACCAACATAGGGTGATCCGTGGAACGAAGATCCGTCCGAGATCTCTATCGGGTGGTTCGGAGTACCACTTGCAGGTTCGACGGGGTCCGTATCCTCGTCCATGTCATCTGCGTGATCGCCAGAGAAGTGATCGTCTGGCCCCAGTGGGTTGAAACCCACGGGTTCTGGTACGTAGCCTACCGGATTAAACCGGCCCCGAAAAACTGGGGTGGGGTCCCCGAAAGAATGATGAGACAGGGATCGCTGTAACGGTATGAAGGAAGGTTGAGGGTTATTGGGTTCATAAGGGTTAAGAACAGGAGGTGTTGAACTATGCGAAACCGACCGTCTGGCCGGCTCAAACAGGTTTCTCCGGTTCTCCCGAGGGTCGTCACTCTCGGTGTTGGATGGAGCTCGCCGTTGCGAAGGCCCAGCTTCATGATCGTTGGGGGCGGTGACTGGCCCCTTGCCTCGTCCTCGTCTCCTAAAGAATCTTGGTGGCATTTTTTATTCCTGTCAATATTTCGTGAGATAACAACAACAAGATATAAAGCATAAGACAAAAATGAACAAAATAGAATTTGTCCTATGTTATATGTCTAGACTCGAAAGTTTAGAATGTGCTATTGTGTACTGAGATTAAACACAAAAGGCTAGTGTTTAATTCACTCAGTGTTGGCTCTGATACCAACCTGTCACACCCCGATTTCCACGTGTCACTGGTGGGCCCGGTGGGGGAGTATCGTGACGTGGTTGGCAACGTAATAGTCAAACAACACAATATTATTATGCACAGCGGAAGCAAATTTAAAATATGATACAACCGAATTTAATATTGTTTATCAATGTAACAATATCCGGAAGTTTATCCACAGTAGGATCGAAACAAAATAATATTTATGGTTCAACAGACTTCAGGCATCCTAAGCTTGCGAGACTTTTTATTGATGCTTAGGAGACAATCCAGCCAATTTCGTTTAGTACCTGCATTCAGTCTTTTTGGGAAAAATACGTCAGTTTACACTGGTAAATACAATCAACTGACTCATTTTGGAAAATGATTGAAAATTTGGTTTGGATGCACATGGCATAAACATTTTTATAACTTGGGAGAATTATTTAATATTATAATCTTGTGAACGAATTACATGTTACTTATGCGTTCAGTAGCCCGGATCTTGTCCGGGTTAAAGATCAATAGACACACCACATAATTGAGTTATACACTGACAGGTGTACGCCTACACCTCGTGCTCAGGTCGTGGCCATCTCGTAAGATGATGCCAAGGATATCCGGGACATGGTCATTAACCCCCCAAAGGCTGTAAAGTAAACAAGACTGTTTAAACGAGCCGATCAAATTATTCAACTACCCACTTAATGTGGAGATTTGATGCCCGATCAAGCGGTATGCTATATACCGTAACCCAACCCCGTATAGGGAAAATAAGTTAAAAGTATTTACCTGAGTAAGTATTAATCACAACAAGCAAAATGTACGTAGCTTTTACTGGTCCTCCTAATCTGGAACGAAGGTTTATAATAACCTATTAGAATTCTAACGGGCCTTTTATTAAGCTTAAGCTTAGACCGGCTAGTTTCAAGATACGGTTCGTACGCACGATTAAGCGAAGACCGGATAGAGTGTGATTCAGACCCGACAAGTTTGAAGACTTGTTTAATATGGGTTTATTATTCACATTCTGGATTTTGAGATAAAACCGATAAGGTTTGACCCGTTTCGGCTAATTTATGTAAACTTGTTACATAAACCGAACCGAACGCGAAATAAGCGTAACGGGTATCCGTAAGAGACATATACAGGTTTTCTAAGTTAATATGCTTCAAATATGTTGTGAAATCAGTAAGATATCTTTCGTTATGCCCGAAACGTGTTTAAACACAAACTAGGCCCCGTAGGGGTAGTTTGGTCATTTTAAAGGTTGTAAAAGAATTTAGATGTTTAACTGAGTTACAGGTCTGATGTAAACAGCAAACATACTCAATTTGATAAGTTATATCAGTAGGTTAAAGCATATATGTGAAATTTATCATTTATAACCAACTATGCACCGTAGGGGCATTTTGGTAATTTCACATAAGCCGAAAAGCTCAAAACTGAAGTCTGAGTTTATCAACCTTTGCTTACTGTTAAAATATTCTAATTTGCCTAAAATATCAGTAGGTATCAACCCGGGTATGTTCAATATGATTTTAATACATACTATGCGTTAAAAACGCTAAATAAGGCGACTACATGTCATTTCCGGGTTCGATACTTAATTATGATATTTTTATATTTCCAGAAGGCTTAAAATAGTTTATTTATCATATGTGATCAGTAGCAAAAGGTTTGGAGTCGTTTAGATGTGTAAAACTCATTTTATGGCCCGTAAGGGCAAAACCGACAATTACCGGATTAAGCCTACGACTATGAGTTATGCTCAGCCTAAAATTAATTAAAAATCTTTAAAATTCCCAAAATAATATATTACATCAGTGGGTATTAAGTTTGATACCAAAAAGTAGGCTTAACTAGGCTATACGCTAATTACGCCGTTTTATTAACATAAAGCATTAGTTTTGCGATAATGAGCATAACTCTTAATCTACAAGTCAAACTGACGTCAAACTTTGCATACAAGTTTATATATCAGTATTTAAGGTTTCTACACTTTTACATTTTCATAAATCACGTTCTAAGGTAATAAGGGCATAACGGTCAATCATATGAGCAATTAACGGAAACATGCATATTAATTGGATAACTAATGAACCAAGGTGTATAATCACAGAGGGTTATTCTAACATGTAACCTAGTCCAATTAAAGCTCTGAGGCATTTCTAAAATATGCCTAAACGGGTCAGAACTGAAAGTCAAAGTGAAAGTCAAACTATGTGACTTTCGGTTCCGAACCGGGTCTAAACAGGAAATTATCGGGTTGAGCATGTTTAGACATGTTCTTACACTTATTACTAGGTTATAACAATGATCCAACAGGTTGTACATAATCTACAATGTTAATTATGCATAAATGGCATTTTAGACTTCCTGTTGACTTTTTAAGTAAAGGTTTGACCCGACTTTTGACCTGGTTAGAGTGATGATCAGGGGAAACCCTTTTGAGGTTTTATTACCCACATTAATACCATCTTATATCTACTTTTGATTCGAGAATTGACTGAGCCATTATTGACTAATCTTGAAGTCAAACCGTAATTACGACGGTTTGACTTTTAGCTAATATACTAAGCTAAACTTAATTACAGAAGGATTAGTAAACTTACAATAGTCCTATGCACGAAATATGATCACTTGAGAGAGTTCCTTAGCTCCAGAAATGCTCCAAATGATCAGATGGAAGTGTGATGAACAACTTTGCACAAAGTGGCTTTATATAGTGAGATTTGCACCACAATTGGTTGACACATGTTTCTACTAGTGCCCACAACTGATCAACACGTGTTACTAGTGCCTAGGATAATTTAGGGGTCGCCCACAATGCATTAATGTCGAAAAAGGATCGGTTTTCCGCGTTTGCAGGCTGTTGTCACGCTTTTCTGCATCTGGGCGCCTGATGCGGCCCGCATTAGTTTTAACTAATGCTGAAGCGGGCCGCCTGGCCCTCATAAATCAGATTTTTCATTTCTTTTGTTTTACAACTTGACCTTTGGTTTATCTGAAAGGGCAATCAGGCATTTAACTTGCATTTTGACCCCCTTATCTATACCCACAAGGGCTTTAGGACTTATACCCACTTTGCCAAGTCCTTGTACACTTCCGGTTAACCCGAAAAGCCTTAACTTTCAACGTTAACACTTTAACCCCTCGCACACGAATTTGATCATAACTTTCTCATACGATAACGAAACTTTATGAAATTTAAATCGTGCATTCTAGTGAGCGTAATTTATATTTACAAAGCTTCGGGTTTGTCAAAAGATCACTCAGAGGTATATCTTTAACATGTTGACACATTTGACCCCTGTAGTTTGTAATCTCTCACTTTTAGTTTCGTATGATCCATGATTTATTCGTTTGATGTTATGAACATCATGTAAGGTTAATGTACATTATATTTATTCACAGTTGACACTTAGAATACGTATATTCACATACTTTCCATGTTTGTCAACTTTAGTCCTTTTATAACATTCTTTCACACGTTCAAACTTTATGACACGTGTCAACACATTATAGGACGTGAATTTTCGAGGTGTTACAATCTGTTTATCCTCTAGCAAACGGCCGGCCACCACCAATATTATTATTCCTAATCTCCTCTTTCAACTCCGTCATCTTCTCCTTATACGCCTTCTTAATCTCCTTCTATTATGCTCTCTCTTCAAACGTTGATTTCTTCAAGCTAGCCCTAACCGCCGGTGATCTCTGTGTTTTCGGCTGCTTCCACTTCCTGTCGGAAGAAGACGCAGATGATAAGAGGGATTTGAAACCCTAAACTAATTGAGGAAGAAGATGCATACATGGGTTAAAAAGGGAAGATGAATAAAGTAAAAACTTAAAATGACAATTATGCCCTTGCATTAAATAAACTTAACTGAGTAAATTAACTCAGTTTGGTGTAAAGGACATAAAGTGATATAAAACATGTGTTTTTGGACATAAATTGAAACTACAACTTTTAAAGGGCACGTTTCAAAATTCAATACAAACATAAAGGATAAAAAGTGAAATTTTCTCTATATGCTACTTACTTTTAATGTGTGTTAAATACTTATATATATGTGTAAAAGAAGTTAAAAGTTAGTTAAAATACGTTAAAATGTTTAATACCTTAAAATATGTGTGTTTGAAGAAAATAAACTAGACACTTGTGTTTAAAATAGTTGTGTTTTGAAGAAAAAAAACTAGACACTTGTGTTTTAGACGAATAACCTAAATAAAGTTTTGTATATTTTTATACTTAAAATTATAATATGAGTATGATTTATGAATGAGGTTAGTCCTATCAAGTTATTTGAGTAATTGGATTTACTTAAAGACCAAGGAGGAGAACTACAATATAAATTGGTCTAAGTAAGGAGGTGTAGACTATACACTTTATCTAGGACTGGCAATTTTTAACACGGTTATGTTAACATGACACAGACTTAAACAAGTTTGGGTTTGAGTTTAATAGATTCCGTGTCTTAAACTAGTATACTTGTTAATGACATGTTTAAATTTAATGTCGAAACAGGCTAAACATTAATTAACTTGTTAATGAGTTGTTTAAACATCTTTATATTGGTAATGTTTCTTAAAAATAAAATTTATGCCATATGACTTGCTAGTTACCGCTTTATTTACCTTACGACTTACACCCTCATGCCCCTTATGTCCTAAACCAAACCTTAATTTTACTTTTGCTTCACATCCTCAAATTCTCCAACACATCGAATAACTATTAGTAGTTGTGACGACAAATCTTCAGTCAGGGCCGAGCTCCACCGACCTCGGGTTGATTTTAGCAACTTTTGTTTCGCTACATATATGGTATATTGTGTCCTTAAACAGGTCATGGCATGTCATGTTAACCAGATTCTAAATAGGTTCGTGTTGGAAAAAATGACATGCTTTGTTATCGTGTCGTGTTTGTATCTAGCCCCTTTGGTCATCGTATCGTGTCTAACCTATTATGCCAACCCTAGACTTGCCTAAGGCTATTATGCCAGCCCTAGGCCCTGTTTGGTAGCCTCTTAATCCATTCAGAGGCTGCCTCTTAATGAAATCATTTGTGGCCCTTATGTCTGAATGAATAAGAGGTAACCTTATGTCTGACTGGATAAGAGGTAACATCTGAACGGTAAACCATCACATGTCACATTCATCTACATTATCTTTGTTAAATTCTTAAATGATTTCATTAAGAGGTAGCCTCTTAATGTCATTCAGATGCTACCAAACAGCCCCCTAGACTTGCCTAAGACTTGCCCCTTTGGTCATCGTATCGTGTCGTGTTTTTATCTAGCCCCTTAGGGTTTTCCTTAAGGATTTCCTGATGATTATCTATTAATTACACAAATGCACACGCGTTAGTATAATAACCCAATATTTACATTAGTAATACCCTCCCCAAGACGGTATTCCCACGACTACGTCGGGCAGAACCACGACAGTCGTTATGGAACCCTGGATCAATCGGACATGGTATCTAATACGTAACCAGGGGTTATGATACTTACAACGAGGCAGAACTTCGTTAATTAGGGGGTATTATGCCCGAAAATCACTTTAACTATGCCGAAATTCGAGAGAGAAAAGATCTGTGAGCGTCGGAAATGAACAGCCGATGCGTTCAATTTATTGGGCCTGATTTCAGGTCCCTCACGGCCCGCGAAGGTTGTAGCCAAGGGCTACGCGGCCCGCGACGTAGGGTAAGTAGGTCCTAGCTGATTCGGGTCAACACTATAGGCTCGACACATTGCACGACACGTGGCAGCACTGGGCTGCACCCTGGTGAATAGCTGTCGCGCCCCGCATAAGATCCCTAAGGGGTCTTCATGGCCCGCGAGCAACACTATTTTCTGGTTTTTATTTTATTTTTAATTATATAGGGTATTTTGGGATCGGTTTTCGCTTACGGGGTATGTTTTAAGACATATTGAGACATTTTAAATATATTTAGGGGTGTCGAAAATTTATTTAGGAGGGTTGTTATATCTTCCCTACCTTGTTTTAGAACTCATCCTCGAGGTCTACTGGAATAAGTGTGGGTATTTCCTTTGCATCTCTCATTCAAGCTCCCATGTGTACCCTGACCTCTTTTAGAGTCCCATTTCACTTTGACTAGAACTAATCTTTTGTGTTTGAGATTCTTGACTTTCTTGTCTTCGATCTGTAGAGGTCTTTCTACAAATTTTAACTGTTCGTTTACCTCTATATCCTTAAGAGCCACTATCAGTGATTCATCAGCTAAGCACTTTTTGAGATTACATACATGAAATACATCATGTATTCCTGCCATTTCCTCTGGCAGTTGTAGCTGATAGGCTACAGGTCCTATTCTTGTAATGATTTCAAAAGGTCCAACATACATGGGGCTTAGCTTTCCCCTCTTGATGAATCTTACCACTCCTTTCCAATGAGAGACTTTCAATAACACTTTGTCTCCTACCTGAAATTCCAGTGGCTTTCGTCTGTTATCAGCATAGCTCTTTTGTCGATCACGTGCTGCTTTCAGTCGTTCTTTGACTTCAATGATTTTGTCCGTTGTTTCTTGCACTATCTCAGGTCCGGATAGTTGCTTTTCTCTAATTTCTGCCCAACAGACTGGAGTTCGGCATTTCGTCCATAAAGTGCTTCGAATGGTGCAGCATTGATACTTGTATGATAGCTGTTATTATAGGAAAACTCTATTAATGGTAAGTGATCGTCCCAATTACCTCCGAAATCAATTACACAAGCTCTAAGCATATCTTCCATCGTCTGAATTGTCCTTTCGCTTTGTCCATCCGTTTGAGGATGATAGGCTGTGCTTAGATTCAACTTGGTTCCCATTGCTTTTTGGAAACTTGTCCAAAAATGAGAGGTAAAACGGCTATCCCTATCAGAAACAATTGATAAAGGAATTCCATGTAATGAAACTATTTCATTTACATACAATTTAGCTAATTGTTCCATACTGAAAGTTTCATTCATTGGTAGGAAATGAGCTGACTTAGTTAGCATGTCTACAATCACCCAGATTGTATCATTACCTTTTCTTGTCTTGGGTAATTTGGTAACAAAATCCATTGTTATTAATTCCCATTTCCAAACTGGCATTTCTAACTGTTGCAATAAACCTGAGGGTTTCTGATGTTCAGCTTTAACTTGTGAACAAGTTAGACACTTGGCAACATAAACTGCTATATCCTTTTTCATTCCTATCCACCAAAAATTCTTTCTTAAGTCTTGGTACATCTTATCACTTCCAGGATGCATCGTATACTTAGATTTATGGGCTTCTTCTAATATACGGTGGCGTAGGTTTCCTAATTTGGGTATCCACATTCTTTTCTTATGGAATCTCCAAATTCCGTCTGTCCCTTTGTAACACCTCGAAAATTTACGTCCAATAATGTCTTGACACGTGTCATAGGCTTTAAATATGTGAAAACATACTTTAGAAGGGCTAAAGTTGACAAACAGTGAAACTATGTGATTATAAGGGTCCAAAGTGTCAACAACGGATAAATAGGCCCTACAATAACCTTACATGGTGTTTATAATCTTAAACGATTAGATCATGGATCATACAAAGCGGAAAATGAAAGAAAGTGAGGAATTACAAACTACAGGGGCTAAATGTGTCAACATGTTGAAAGTATACCTCTGAGTGACCTTTTGGCAAACCCAAAGCTTTGTAATGATAAAATATACTCACTAGAATATGTGATAAAAATTTCATCAAGTTTCGTTATCGTATGAGAAAGTTATGATCAAAACCGTCCACGAAGGGTTAAATACGTTAACGTTAAAATTCATGACTTTTCGGGAAAGCACAAAGTTAACCAAGGACTTTACCATGTTTGTAAATGTCCCAAGGTCCTTAAAGATCAGATTTGAGGGTCTAATGAGCAAGATAAATAGCCAAAACCACGTATCTAAGGACCAAGGACTGAAATGCAAAGCAAAGGAAACTTGTAACCTGATCTGCGCTTGTTCGCGCCACGCGAGGGGGGTCTCGCGCCACGCGAGCGACCTGCCAGCGCAGAATGTCGCACAGATGTCAGTTATCAGCTCTGTTTCGAGTTGTTTCCAGCTGTTGTCGATACCTGGGGCTCTCCAATGGGTTTACATGCATTTAGGGGCACTTGTCCTCTTCTTATAACACTCCTAGACCTTTGTGGCAGCCTATAATCAGATCAAAATTGTGATAAAAGGGACTTGAAGCTTGCAACCTTCAACACTTGCATGTTCAAAAATTCACAAGATCATCTCTGGAGCTCTCTGGACGTCAAGACAACTTTCTAGTGATCTCTAAGCATTATTAGGACTCTTGTAAGTGTTCATAACCTTCTCAAATTCGTTCTAGCTTAGTATATTAACCGAAAGTCAATCCATCGTAATTTAAGTTTGACTTGGTGATTAAACGAAAATTGCTCAGTCTTTTCTCAAATTGAAAGTACCTACAAGTTGGTATTTATGTCGGTAACAAACCCTCAAAAGGGTATTTTCAGATTCCCACTCTAAGTATGATAATTGTCGAGTCAAAGCTTGTTTCAAAAAGTCAACAGAATTGTTATTTGCAAATTTAAGCATGATTAGCAATGTAGGATACATGCAACCTGTTTGATCATTAAAATAACATGGTAATTAATGTAAGAACATGTCTCAACATGTTCAACTCGACAATTTTCAGTTTAAACCCGAATCGGAACCGAAAGTCGCATAAATTGACTTTTTCTTTGACTTTCAGTTCTGATCCGTTCATGCATGTTTGAGATCTGCCTTAGAGCTTATTTTGGACCAAGTTTCATATAAGTATAACTCTCTGAGATTTTACAACTTGGTTCGACACTTATCCGATTCATATGCATGCCTCCGATTTATGCTTAAATATGACTATTATGCCCTTTTGGCTATAAAACGTGATTTTTGAAAAAGTGAAAGAGTAGAAACATTTGTTACTGATTTATAAACTTGCACCTAAAATTTGATATCAGTTTGAGGTCCAGAATAAGAGTTATGCTCATTAGCGTATTTTGAAGGCTTTATGTTAATTAATTGGCGTAATTAGCATATAACCTATTTAAACCCACTTTTTAATATCAAACTCTTTACCCACTGTTATAATATAATATTTTGGGATTTTTAAAGATTTTAATTTAATTTTTGGCTGAACATAACATAGGTCTCTAAGTTAAATTCGGTTAATACCGATTTTGCCCTTTTAAGCCATAAAATGAGTTTTACAAATCCTTTTGACCCCAAACCTTTTTCTACTGATTTTATTTGATAAATAAAATATTTTGAGCATTCTGGAAATATAAAAATATCAACTTTCTTTTAAAAACCCGGAAACGGCTCTAAATCGCCTTTTTAAGCGTTTTTAACGCATAGTATGTACTATAACCATATTAAACATATAAGGTTGATACCTACTGATGTTTTTAGTATATTTTTATAAAATAATAGTAAGTACAAGTTTTTGAACTCAGGTTTCCAATTTTGACCTTTTAAGCCCTTGTGAAATTACCAAAATACCCCTAAGGTGCATAGTTTGGTTTTAAATGATGATTTTCACTTATGGGTCATACCCTACTGTTATAACATGTTAAATTAAGTATATTTACTGTATAAACCAGACCTGTAACTCAGATTTCCAATTAAACTCTTTTATAATCTTTTAAATGACCAAAATACCCTTATGAGGCATAAATTGTGTTTAAATTCGTTTTGGGCATAATAGAAGATATCTTACTGATATTATAACATATTTAAGGCATATTAACTCAGGGAACTTGCATATGACTCTTTTGGTTACCCGTGACGCCCTTTTCGCGTTCGGTTCGGTTTATGTAACTAGTTTGCATAAATTGACCGCAACGGGTCAAACATTATCATTTTTGTCTCAAAATCCAGAATGTATTTAGTTTACCCATATTATACAAGTATTCAAACTTGTTGGGTCTAAATCACATTCTATCCGGTCTTCGCTTAATCGTGCGTTTGAACCGTATCGTCCTTAAAAGCTAACTGGTCTAAGCTTGGGCTTAAATAAAAACCCGTTAAAAATCTAATAGGTTATTATAAACCTTTGTTCCAGAATAAGAAGAACCAGTAAAAGCTACCTTCACTTGCTAGTTGTGATTTATACTTACCAAGGTAAATACTTTTAACTTATTTTCCCTATACGGGCTTGGGTTACGGTATATAAAATACCGCTTGATCGAGCATCAAATCTTACATCTTTGGGTGGTTAATTGAATAATTTGATCGGCTCGTTTAAACAGTCTTGTTCACTTAAAGCCTTTGGGGGGTTAATGACCATGTCCCGGATATCCTTGGCATCATCTTACGAGATGGCCACGACCTGAGCACGAGGTGTAGGCGTACACCTGTCAGTGTATAACTCTATATTATGGTGTGTCTATTGATCTTTAACCCGGACAAGATCCGGGCTACTGAACGCACAAGTAACATGTAATTCGTTCACAAGATTATTATATTAAATAATTATCCCAAGTTATAAAATGTTTTGTGCCATGAGCATTCAAATCAATTTTCAACCATTTTCAAAATGAGTCAGTTAAATTGTATTTACCAGTGTAAACTGACGTATTTTTCCTAAAAGGTTAAGTGCAGGTACTACACGTAATAGGCTGGCTGTCTTCTAGAGCGTCCACAATAAGTCTCGCAAGCTTGGACGACAATAAACTGTTGAACAATATCTTATTTTTATTTTGATCCGCCTGTGGATCCGTTTCAACTATTAGTGATATTTAATATTACACTTTATTAAAGTTGAAATGAATCTATCTTTGCTTCCGCTGTGCATTTATATATTGTGTTGTTTGTCTATGATAATACCAACTACGTCACGATACTCCCCACCGGGCCCACCGGTGACACGTGGAAAATAGGGGTGTGACACCCTTGTTCTAGTTCCTTAATCATTCCTTTCAGCTTCTCAGTATCATCCTTGATTACTGATTCTTGTGCTTTTCTAATCTGTTCGTTTAAATCTACCTGTAGATTTAATTTAAGAGAACGTACTCTTTTTGGCTTCTCGTGATACTTTCGACTTAAAGCATCGGCTACTACATTTGCCTTTCCTGCATGATACTCGATATTACAATCATAATCACTAAGAATTTCCATCCAGCCTCTTTGTCTCATATTCAACTCCTTTTGCCCAAAAACATAGCTTAAACTCTTATGATCTGTGAAAATGGTAAATTTACTACCGTAAAGGTAATATCTCCAAATTTTTAAAGCAAAAATTATTGCTCCTAATTCTAAATCATGGGTTGAATAATTCTCTTCATGATTCTTAACTTGTCTAGATGCGTAAGCTATAACCTTTTGGCATTGCATCAATACACATCCATAACCTAACTTAGAAGCGTCACAATAGACCACAAAGTCTTCAGTTCCTTCTGGTAACGCTAGTATGGATGCGTTGGTGTAACAACCGTAAATTTATTTAGCGATTTCCATAAATAATCACAATTACTGAGTATTTATATATAAACATTCACGCTAAAATACTGGTTTATAAAAAAACTTTTACAATTTAAAGTGATACAACATAATGTGGTTTAATTCGCCGTTTTAGAATAACGACGAAACAACATTGCGGAAGCTTCGTTTAACGTGTGTTCGGTTCTTGCTCGATGCTTGATCTTCATCTGGGACTCTCGACATTCACCTGTGATCAAAACCAACTTAAAAGTCAGTTTTGATAATTAAATAACTAGTACAACAAGGAATATTGGGTCGAATAATCGAATTAAACAAGGAAATTCGGAAATTCCACATTGATATCTTGATTCAGAAACAAAGACTTGAAACTGGCCTCCACCCACCGTAAGTTACGGTGGCCCCTGGTATAAAATACCCCACCGTAAGGCAGGAGGTAACTGCCGTAATGCTTTCAGCCCCCCACCGTAACTTACGGTGCCCACCGTAAGTTACGGTGGCCCCTGTATCAGACCTTCCCATTTTGCCGTTTTTGACATGAAAACTTTCGTATCTTTCAATCCGCTTGTCCGTTTGACCTACCATTTCTTCCTACATGATTTTAATTTGATCCTCCATCATATGGAGTTAAAATCCAACATCCTACATAATAAATTTTGAGACTTCTAAGCCTTCGACTCCTTGCCGTTTTACTGAATTTTAACCCGTTTATGCATTTTATCAAACAAACATATTTGTTTAATCCTTATTTCACATGCACCTCTTCAAATTAATGTTATCTACCATGTTAGGTTCTAATCACAAGTTTCTCACACAATTTAAATACGTTTTCGCTCGTATGCTTATTTTAACCCGTTGGTATTTAAGCACTTTAGAACTTGAACTCGCTTTCATACATTTCTAGCATCTTATTCCTACATTTCTTATCAAGTAATCTTCCACCACAACTATATGTGTGTTGGATTTAATGTGGTTATCTATATGTTCCAAATTTTACCCCTCGGATTATCTTTTTACGGCAAAGACTCATATAAAGTCATTCGACCCAAGAATTTACATCTTTCACTATCTTTTCTTATTCTAAGCATTTATTTAATCATAAAACTCGCTTCCGAACTTCTTGCAAGTGTCATTCGTTCGAATTAGCTTACAAGGGCAAATTGGTCAATTTTCATCCTTTCTTTACTACAAAGGGACTTTTAAATACTTGTTTGACCCAAAATCCGACCTTTTAACTATAATCTTGTTTATAAACCCATGTGCTTCTAAAACACCAAAATCATAACTCAATTTATTCAGTTTACCTAAAAGATAACTGAATAACTATATTTTAACCTTGTCCAACTCTTATAGAATCTCAAGTTCTACATGATGAGTTGAATCATTATACATACCTGGCTCGGATCAATATATTGACCCGTTTCAATACCTTGACTTAGTAGCCGCTAAGCAATAGCGATGTGCGTATCCATTTGATATTTATTCCTATAAACATGTAACTCGACAAACCATTAGTCGATATTGTCAAAGGGTGATAATTTCACCTTTTGACCCGTTTATTTACCTAGTGATCTTCGTCACTTCAACTAAATGCCAATTTCATGTAATATGCTAATTTATAGTCTACTAGCGGAAATACGAAATCAAGCATAACGTAACGGAATCGTAGTTACGTACCTTTTAAGCATCATTTTCAAACGCGTATTTCCACCGGCTTGTCCATTTGACGATCCGGGTTCCTCGCCTAAAGAGTTCAATTCGCAATCCGTTTAGAACCCTTTTTCAATCATGTGCATAATTTGCTAAATCATCACAATCATGAGTTTTAACTTTAAATTTCAATTTCGAGCCTTCTTTGGGGCATTTTTACAAACACCTTAAGGGCAGAATTTTAACTAATTCATTAACAAGCTCATAACTTGTCATATAACCCGAATTTTCATCAATCAAACTATTTAATACAAATATTTGCCTTTACAATTCTGAAATAACTTCACATATGTCAAATTACACTAGAACAAACCCCAAATTTCCTAGTGTTTATCAAGTTCTACATAACCCACTAGTCACCTACAATAGTGACCATGGATTTCACTAGAATTTAGCATAATTTCAACATGTACTTGTCTAGGGTTTACTCCTAGACATTTTAATGTTCCTAATTCATCTACAATTCATACATGCATCATCAGATTTCAAGTTCTCTAAATTCATGAGAATTTCAAGTAGAGATTTTTTGTCAAATTTTACATACCTTATGATCTCCTTGCAATGGGGATCATTAATATATGCTCGATTTTCGTTTTGGACTTGATTTGATCCTTCAATTTGTGAGATTAGTGAATGTTAGGGTTTTGAGAGTGGGGGTCGCCCTTCTCCTGCCTGTGATCGAACCAGACCCTCAAATGGGGTGTTTGGTTTTTATTTTGTTAAACTTAATAATATAAGTTTCAATTTTAACAACATAGGCCCCTCCACTTTTATTTAGTTTATAACTTGATATTTTGTTCTTTCATTTAATTACAAGACTTGTACTAGGTTATTTATTTCCTAGTTACTTTATCTTGTTCACAACCCGTTTTATTTTAAGTCCCGTTAAATCTCGGGCCTTTTATATACTTTGCTTTCTCAAAGTATTTCTCATCCTTTTAATAAATATTAGATTTATTTATTTAAATCCTAAAATTTACCGGGTAAGTTTTACCACTAACTGTATTTTACCCGTCCTGTAGTATTAACGTGGTTTGATTACCAAACCCGTTTTCGGGGTGTTACAGTTGGTTAATCTTTGCTTAAGAATTCTAAAGGCTTCTTCATGTTTTGGTCCCCATTCAAACTTAACATATTTACAGGTTAGCTTAGTTAAGGGAATGACTATTCTAGAAAAAATTCGAATAAATCTTCTATAATAACCGGCCAATCCTAAGAAACTTCTAACTTCGGTTGGTGACTCAGGGGTTTTCCATTTAGTAATTGCCTCGATCTTGGTGGGATCCACATGAATTCCTTCATGATCGATTAAATGCCCAAGAAACTATACCTGTTCTAACAAAAATTCACACTTCAAAAACTTAGCATAAAGCTTTTCTTTTCTTAATAGACTTAGAAGTGCGTGCAAATGTCTTGCATGTTCCTCCTTACTCTTAGAGTAAATGAGAATATCATCCATAAAGATACTTATGAATTTATCCAAATATGACTTACATATTCAGTTCATCATATCCATAAATGCAGTTGGGGCATTGGTTAGACCAAATGGCATGACAGTAAATTCATAATGGCCATACCTTGTTCTAAATGCGGTCTTAGGAATGTCCTCTTCCTGTACCTTTAATTGATGATATACTGACCGTAAATGGATCTTTGAGAAAAATCGAGCTCCTTGCAATTGGTCAAATAGATCATCGATTCTCTGTAATGGATACCGATTCTTAATCGTGACTTTGTTCAATTCACGGTAGTCAATGCACATACGCATTGATCCGTCTTTCTTCTTTACGAATAAGATTGGCGCTCCCCATGGCGATGAACTTGGTTGTATGAATCCCTTTTCTAATAGTTCGTCTAATTGTTTATTCAGTTCTTGCGGTTCTGCCGGTGCCACACGATAAGGGGCTTTGGTGATTGGTGTTATTCCTGGTAGCAGGTGAATTCTGAATTCAACTTCCCTGTCTGGCGGTAGCCTTGGTAATTCTTCCAGAAATATATATGGAAATTGAGACACCACTGGGATATCTTTTAATTTCTTTCCTTTAGTGTTAGTGATTATGGAAATCAAATACACTAATGATCCTTTTCTTATATAAATTGTTGTTTTCATCACAGAGATGAATTTTCTGGATCTAGAGGGCTTATCTCCTTTAATTGTGATCTTTTCACCCCTTGGTGAATTTACTTGAATTGACTTTTGATCACATAAAATATTGGTTTTATTGGCTATTAACCAATCCATTCCTAATACAACATCAAATCCTGCCAGATTCATCGGATAAAGGTTTGCAATAAACTTTTGATTTAAAAATTCTATTCTTGCTCCTTGCAAGATTTCAGAAATCTTAATGGTTTCTCCATTTGCTGTCTCTACTAGACATTCTTGTGGGAGTTTAGTTAATGGTTGATTGAGAAGTTTGCAAAATGAAGTATTAATAAAACTTTGGTTCGCACCAGAGTCAAATAATACTTTAGCAAAAACATCATTAACTAAAAACATACCGGCGATCACATCCGGAATCATCTTCGCTTCTTCTGCAATCAGAACAAATGCTCTAGCATTTTTAGTAATCTTGTTGTTCATGGCTGGAGCTAGTTTCGGACAGTTCGGCTTGATGTGACCTTTTTCTCCACAGTTGAAGCACATTCCATTATTAGGTTTCTTCCTGCAATCTTCTTCCTTGTGTCCTGGTATCTTGCAGAAATTGCAGTAAGTGGAGCATTTTCCTGAATGCTTCTTCTTGCAGGCCTTGCAGTAGGGTGCAGAGGTAGAACCTACATTTTTCCCACGATTGGAATTTCCATAACGAAATTCTTGGGTAAGCCTTTGAGCTAGGTTCCTACTCTGGTCCTCTTCTCGTGTACGTACTAATTCATCAGTTAGGGTGTTTGCTAGTTCTACAGCTTCTTCTATAGTTTGAGGTCTAGCTGCCTTGACTACATGCCTAATCTTACTGATTAATCCCCATATATAACGGGAGATTAATACTGGTTCAGGTGATGCAAGGGTTGGCACTATTCTAGCATATTCAAAGAATAATGTAGTGTATCCCTTACTATCCACTCCAGTCATCCTAAGGTTTAAGAATTTATTTGCTATTTGTTCTTTTTCATTGGGAGGGCAAAATTTCCTTTCTACCATATTCTTAAATTCCTCCCATTCCATATTGTAATTTCTGTCACTTCCCCTAGACTAGAGGATAGTGTTCCACCATTCTAAAGCTGAGTTTTTAAACAGATTGGAAGCAAACATTATCTTATCCTCTTTCGCGCACTTGCTTATTTTTAAGACTGCCTCAGTCTTTTCTATCCAGCGTAGAGCTGCAATGGCCCCTTCATTGCCCGAGAATTCCATTGGTTTACAAGACCAGAATTCCTTATAAGAACAACCATAAGACATGGTTCTTCTTCTTTTGAGAATGGGCGCTTGAAGTATAGGTCCATTGTTCACGTTGTTTTCTGGTTCAATGGGTCGTTTACTGCTATGATTACTCTTATTATCAGCTTCCCTAACTGTTTGGATAATATATGGCATTGTGTCTATAATTCCTTGTGCCACTATGTGTTGGATGGCACTGTTATCCACTTGGTTTCCATTGTTATTGTTGTTCTGATTATCGTTATTCTGGTTTTCCAGGTTATTATTCGGGTTTTCTTGATTCACTTGGCCGGCCATCTGAATTATAAACAATTACCACATATTAATATCACAAGATAATATTTAATATAACCAATCACACAACACACATATTGATCAAAATCGTCGAACATTGCGACTTACTCTTTCTTATATATTATGCATCTAGTACAAACTGAAACTGGAAATTTAAAATTACAATACTATTAGGCATCAGTAGATATTGTCTAGTTTTTTTTTCTTTCAAACATCACACATATTATATATTATTGTTTTATTATTATTATTATTTTTATTACTATAACCATCACTGATATGGGTTCATCCAGAACTCCATATTACGCTCGTCATACTTCCAGACGAGTCGTTCTCCGATCTGCCTCATCCTCTCACTACCTTCTAAAATCTCCTCACCAAAGGTTCAGAGTTCTTGCACATTCTCTGCACTCATTGGGGGTGCAGGGGCTGGTACTGGGTTTGGGAACTGGGGCATAGGTTCCTGGTAAGGATAAGGATTCTCTAGAATTTCCCTGATGTATGGGTCATTATCATAGTAGGGATCTAGAGGGCCCAAATCTGGGTAAGCTGTTAGGTTCGGCATGGGTTCGTCTTCTGGTATTGGGTAACGTTGCTGGTAATCCCTATTGTCGTCTAACCACGGGTCGTAGTCTGGGTCTAAGGGATTGGGTGCTGGTATTCTAGGTATCTCAGCTGGGTTGAAATCAGGGATTGGGATTTGATTTTCTGGGTTATTTTCAATTTCCATTGGGTGTGCGGGAAACAGTGGTAAAGGCTAGGGTGCTATGAGTTGCTCAAGGTTAGGGTCGACAGCTGTGGTTGCTAGGATATGAAAATTTGCTAAACTCCTATTGAGCATATCCTGAGTGTGAGCATCTGTTTCTCTCTTAATGGCTGCTAAAGCTCGCTGGTGTTGCAATTTTTTCATCCTCTTCCTACGTTCAAGTGCTCCTCTACTGAACCATCCTCTCTTTTTAGGAGGGAATGGCTCTTCAGACTGAGCCTTAAACACGAATATCCCATCTTCATTGTCAGCTGAATACCCTGAGAGGGCAGGCTGTGAAGAGGTGCCTTCGCTCCTAGGTGAGCTGGACAACTGACGGTAGGCCTCGGAAGGTCCTTGGTAGCTCATACTGTAAACTAACAAATAGTCAAATAACACACAACAATAAAATGCATATATGCACGTATTTCCATAATTTATTTCCTAACATTTTGAATAATATCTTGGTGTCAGCAGAACACTTCTATGGCTGAATCAGTGACTTAGCTCTGATACCACCTTCTGTCGCAACCCCCGTCCCTTAACTACCCGGGAACGGGCGGCCGCGGCCAGTTTCGGTGGTATATGGGTTTATCATTTTGGCAGCGGAACTTGCATTAGGATCGCAGTTAGGAACTATTTTGTCAGAGTAAAATACCACGCTTTTATAATAGTAAACATATGGGAAAATCCCAAGTTTCAAGTACACACATTTTCATAGAGATGAACCCTATTTTATTTAAATAAAACATCTCTTTATTTTAGGTAACTTTATAGCCATTTTTCTAAGCTTTCAGTGCTGTCCAGCTGGCTTCTATTTGGCTTTCACATTTTGTTACCTGAAACACGTTTAAAAACATTTTGTCAGTGGGAAATACTGGTGAGTGAATCTCAATTTAATCAAGACTTGTAAAAACCATTGTACAGTATTAAGGGCGATCTCGCAATTACATTTTTTTCCATCTACTTTAATTACCACCCACAGTACTGTCAACCCGACTTGTGGTCATGTTACTACTCACAATGTAGTAACAAATTTTGTATATAAAACCCCAACATACCGACGATAATTGTAGAATACAAATACTCAATCACTGTTTAATGTATTATTAATTAAGTGAGGTTTTGTAAAAATAGTTTGCAAAAAGGAGATTACTCACATTGCTGTCTTAGGGTTTTCCTTAAGGATTTCCTGGTGATTATCTATTAATTACACAAATGCACACGCGTTAGTATAATAACCCAATATTTACATTAGTAATACCCTCCCCGAGACGGTATTCCAACGACTACGTCGGGCAGAACCACGACAGCCGTTACGGAACCCTGGATCAATCGGGCAGCGTATCTAATACGTAACCGAGGGTTATGATACTTACAACGAGGCAGAACTTCGTTATTTAGCGGGGTATTATGCCCGAAAATCACTTTAACTATGTAGAAATTCAAGAGAGAAAAGATTTGTGAGCGTCGGAAATGAACAGCCGATGCGTTCAATTTATAGGGCCTGATTTCAGGTCCCTCGCGGCCCGCGAAGGTTGTAGCCAAGGGCTACGCGGCCCGCGACGTAGGGTAAGTAGATCCTAGCTTATCCGGGTCAGCACTATAGGCTCGACACATTGCACGACACGTGGCAGCACCGGGTTGCGCCGTGGTGACGAGCTGTCGCGCCCCGCGTAAGATCCCTAAGGGGTCTTCGCGGCCCGCGAGCAACACTATTTTCTGGTTTTTATTTTATTTTTAATTATATAGGGTATTTTGGGCTCGGTTTTCGCTTACGGGGTATGTTTTAAGACATATTGGGACATTTTAAATATATTTAGGGGTGTCGAAATTTTATTTAGGAGGGTTGTTATAAAAAAGATACCCAAGTCATAGGAAATACGAAACTGATCATGCGTGTATTATACGTAGAAACTTTGATATTATTATATGTAGAAACTAGGTTAGAACCCCGTGTATTACACGGGTTGAATAAATATAACTTTATATACTAAGTAATAAAATAGTTACATCTTTTAAAAACTCGTGTATTGCACGATTTGAATAAACACACGTCTTACACGAATAATGTAATCCGTTAACACATTTAGTCATCAAGATGTGTTTTCTAACAAAATGAATTTTGAGGTACTATTTACTTATTGTAACATCTCACTTTATTTTTTATTAGGTTAGAGAGTTGTGTATTACATGGTTTATAACATTTTACTTTGTTTTTTTATTTATTATTAGGTTAGAAACTTACGTATTACTTGATGTTGGATAATCAGCAGAAAAAAAAAATATTTTAGTAAAAAATATTAAATACACAAGAGATAAGTTGGATATTATGATGTAATATTATTATTTCATTGGAGTGTAAAACGGCATAATGAGATCCTTTATTAAAAATATGATTCTAATTATACCACATGTATAAAAAATATATATGTTCTACATGTATTGAATAAATCCTTTCAACGAAACAGTTGATTAGAATAAATATTTTTATTTTAATATGTGATTATCAGTTATCGTTGTCCTTATCATCAAATATAAAAACAATTAAAACTACCAATTAAATAAAATCTTTATCTTTATAAATATTTTAGTTAATTACATAGTTAGTCCCTGTGGTTTGCACAAATTAACATACTTAGGTACTAATAGTTTAAAATCACATTTTAGGGTATTAACTTTTCATTTTGTAACGTTTGGAGGTATTAACGTTATTTGTAGGTTTAAAATCACATTCTATTAGTACCTAAGTATGTTATTTTGTACAAACCATAGGGACTAACTATGTTAATACCCTAGAATTTAATACATTCAAACGTTACAAAATGAAAAAGTTAATACCCTAGAAGGTGATTTTAAACTATAAGTATCTAAGTATGTTATTTTATGTAAACCACATGGACTAACTATGTAATTAACTCTAAATATTTAAAACGCTAATATATTTTTTTAGATTTTAATAATTAATATATGATTATAATAATTAATATATTATTATTATTTATCTTTGTCTTTATCATTAAATCTCTTCCATAAATTTTAAATTTAATATTATCAATAATTAAATTTCCATAATAAATATTTAAAAAAATAATTAAGAATGCCTGGTAGAATGCCATGTGTCCCTAACATGGTTTCTTTTATTATATAGTATAGATTAGTATTATTATGTAGAAATTGACTTTGATGATATTATATGTAGAAATTTATATAGGGTTATTTGTATGATACCTATCTAGAGAAAAGAACTTGAAGCCTTGAAGGTAAAATAGTAGAAAGGATTCGGATGCATGCCTTTACACGTCACTTTTATTAAAAAGCGTATCAAATGTTTGATGTATCAATTTAATATTTTACTACAAATTTTGATCAAAACTATTATCATAGTTATTAGAGTTAGTTATTATCATAATTCAACATAATAGCTAAATAGTTTTTTTTTCTGGAACAATTATGTAATTAATAATAATGTAGATATATTAAGAATGATAATTATAAAGTTTTAGTTTGTGGCTATTAGCTAACTATATAGTTAAGTAATAGATTAGAAGCAAATATTTATTTTGTATGCCGTGCTTAAAAAAGTATAAACAATTCTAGTTCTAAGCCATTATTTAATATATGTATCTAATACGCGATACTTGAAGTAATGAAAACTAATCTTATATATAGAGTTTGTTTTTTTAACTTGCATGTGTAACTAGTTTAAATCAAGAATCTATAAAGGTACGTGGTTACTTTAAAATTGTCATATTATATGTTGTGTTTCTAAGACTATAACAAACACATATCTTTCTATATTAATGAATTTTATGTTGTGTTTTTAAGACTATAAATAACAAATAAATAACAAATATATCTTTCTATTTGATGATTTTAATGAAAAATACAAGATAAGTTAAATGATTGCAAATTTATTAAAGTTACCTAGTTAGGTTTACTGCATACAGAGATAAAACTTCAAAGTTATCTTGGCCTATCCTTCCTTACTCTAAGAGCCTTCCGGGTTAGGGTTGCTCACGAGCCGATCCGAACCGAGCGAACCTTTGCTCATGATTGGCTCGTTTACAACCGAGCGAAATCCGAACGAGCATATTCGATTGTGTAATTTTCTGAGCAAGAAATGAGCGACGAGTAATTTGGACAACCATAGATTTAGAATGTTTCACGAATAAGGTCCAACTGACCGAGAATGATACTAAGATTGAGATCGGATCGTCTGAGAATGAGGCTCTGGCTGAGGCAGGTGAGGCGATGAATATACAACAAAGAACAATTGTCGCATTGTGGCGTATGGTGAGAGCGAGAGACGATTGACGACTGACGATTGATGAGAGAAACATGTCAAATTTTTTATTGGTTTGATTAGACTAGTATGGATAAATATAATTGTATATTTGCGTATAGTGGTCCAAATCTAATAGAGTGGTATGTATAAAATATGAATATACATGTAATTTGTGTGTGCATATGTAATTATATATGTAATAAATTAATGAAAAATAATTCGAGCCGAGCGGGCCTTTGCTCATGCTTGGCTCGTTTGCAAATCAAACCAAACCGAGCGAGCATATTCTGAGCGTTTTCCGAGCGATCGGCGAGCGAGCGATGAGCGGCGAGCGCTTTGAACAGCCCTATTCCGGGTACTTGGAGCACTATAGCGAAGCTGGAAAATCATTTAGCGCATTATAATGTCAATCTTGCTAATCTGATTAAGGGTGAGGTGGGCATGGTGGATAAAATCAGATTCTGGATTGATCCTAGTGCAAATGGGTTCCTAAGAAGGTAAACGTGTTCAACTAGAAGGCAAGCTTAAACAGAATCCCTACGTTGACCGAGCTCCGAAAAAGAAATGTTGATGTGCCCTCGGTTGATTGTCGGTTTTGCGTAGAGACAGAAGAGACATGTGCGCACATTCTGACTTCATGCTCCTTTGCCTCTCGTATATGGCAGTCTATTTCCGGGTGGTGTAAAATCCTCCCATATATGCCTTCAGTTTTCAAGACTTGTTGTCGATTCACAAACCCTTGGAGCTTAGTCGCATGAAAGGTCTGATCCTTTATGGAGTGATTTTTATTACATGTTGGCAAATCTGGAGGTCAAGGAACGAGGTCGTCTTCTCTTATAAAGAGCCGAGCATTGCAAGAACTATGAAGGATGTAAAATCTCTTAGCTTCCTTTGGATCAAGAATAGGGCGAATCGTAGTGATATTGTTTGGTCGGAATGGGTTAGATGCCCTTTGTAATCCTTCGTTGTTGTTGTTGTTTTTTCTAGATTCTTGCTAGTGCTCGTTTTAATGAAAGCGTCGTTCAAAAAAAATATTACTTTAAGTTGTATTAGAAGATGATGAATGTTTCAAATGATATACTTTTTTATTAAATGAAAGATAAATCATCATCATACTCAGTAAATTCCACCAATAGCAAAGCTAAGGTTGAGTCTGAGGATGGGAAAATGTAGACAACCTTACCTCTACCCCATAGGAATAGAGAGACTGCTTCTAGTGAGACCCCAGCTCGATAGTACTTTTGTATCAAGCCTTGGACATAAGACACATAACACTCAACAATTAGGACAAAGGCTGACTAGTGCATGTACTCTTTTGTCTTTCGGCCATTAACGCCATTATATGATGCATGATTAACCATTCACTGCTTTTAACGTTATTTTCACTAAATTAGTAAAATAACATTAAAATTAGTGCAATAAAGATATGTTTTTGATGCAATTGTTAAAGTTACATTAAATGTTGTGATATGGTTACGAACCATCAGGTCCGTCCTCGAAAATGTTAAAAATGAGTAGTTGGCGAAATAAAAAATCCGGGTCCTACCCGTCCTATAATATAAACTCATTAATGACATATATAAAAAGTATAAACCCATAATATGACGATTGGGAATTAATATTTAATTTAGGTTTGATTATCTAAAATTTTGGCCTTTTAAAAACGGGAACAATTTTACTATTAGTTATTTAGTTAAGATTTATATTTTGGGCATTTTAAAACGCTAGTAACTCCGAGTACTAAAACCGATGGCCTACAAAAGGTTTTTTGAAATACACATATATTTAATTAAAAATTTTGCAGTGCCATGTAGTTTTTGGTCTTGAGTCGTCGTCCATCTGGCCCATACTCAAGGCCAGCCCTGCGAACCATTTTCTCTTCCTTCTCTCCATGTCGGCTACCAAGAACCTCCTACATCGACGAATTTCCTTCTTTCCACTCTCACGGAAATAATTCGTGGTTGTTTGTTGCCACAAACTTTTGGTCTTGAAAACCCCGTCGTCCGTGAAAATCAATGCCACGTGGAAGGTTGCGTTAGCGTCCATAAGGTCAAAAACATAATGTTGTGAATGCTATAAAAATGATCTTTTGAAGTGGTAAGATCATTTGTTTTAAGCAACGGATAAAACTAAATCTTGATCAAAATAGAGAAATATTGATGTTGGATTTATTCTCCTTGTTTATTCATAACTAAAAAGAATAAGCATAAAATGTTTATAGATCAACGACTCATCTCTTATTAATACATTATTAACTCAGTGATCTCCCTCCATTCTTGACTTCTATTTTATTCTACTTTATTTATTAATTAATTAATATATATAGTGTTCTATACCATGAGCTTAAAGGTAAGAGTATCAATTCTAAATTCAGTCAGCTGCCACTTTCTTTAATTTCTTTTTTCCTCAACACAGTTTATAATATTAGACAAACCTTAAAGTGATAGATTGATGGATAAGTTTCAGACTAATATAGTTTTCCTTTATTAATTTTAACATGAGTTATTTATTGATTGTTACTATTATTAGTAGTGTTCTACTATTATTGTTGTTGCTAAAGGTGTTTAAAACCGGATATTTGAATATTTCGGATATCTAAAATTTTCATACACCTGAGTTTACTTTCCAAATCCCTATTCGAGATCTTAACATAAATAATTTATTTATTGAGTATTACTATTATTAATTGTGTTTTATTATTATTGTCGCTGTTGTTAAAAGTTGTTTAAAACTAGATATTCGAATGTTTCAGATATCTAAAATTTTTAGATACCTGATTTTACTTTCCAAATACCTATCCGAATTTCGGATATCTGATCATATAATGAATTGGATATCCGTATATCCAATTATTTTTATTTTATTTATTTATTTTAAACCGGATATTTTTGGATATCCAAATATAAATTTTCGGATATTTTGAATATCTGATAAAAATAAATTTATAAATTTTCGGATATCCGAAACATCCATAAAAAAATTAAATTACTATCTGAATATGAAAAATCCGGATATCCGAATTTTCAGATGGTTCGGGTAAACCCTTTGTAATTAAACATTTGTGACCGCTAATAAAATTCTAATCGGGCTTCTAGTGGTGCTCAAAAAACATATATCCTATTATTAAATAAAATCCGTTATGTTTGTGACCACTTATAAAATTCTAATCGGGCTTCTAGTGTTGTTCGAAAAACATATATCCTAATCTTAAATAAAATCCATTATGTAAGCTCTAACTAGGGTTGTTCATGAGCCGAGCCGCTAGGGCAAGCTCGGGCTCAGCTCAGCTCGGATTTGAAACTGAGCTGAAAATCTAAGCTTGGGCTCGACTTGGTTTTAAACTGAGCTGGCTCGGCTCGGCTTGGTTTGACTCGATTTTAAAAATAAAAATTAATACATAGCTCTCAAATTTCAGTAGTATAAAATATTATTCAATACTTCAAAAGAACATATTCAAAATAAGTTCAACCCAATACATTACAAGCCAAAATCACGTTTAACAACGCAAAATAAGTTTTATATTTCAAGTAAATACAATATTTGTTCATTAGCACGACAATCAACCTTTAAATATGTCATAGATATCAAACTATAAGCCTAAATACATGTAAATATAATCATTTTTTTGTAATATACTATATGTATATAAAAATAAAATATATTATAAGTAAAATATTTCGAGCTAAGCCGAGCTACCAAACAAGCCAAACCGAGCCAATTTGGCTCGTCACGAGCCGAGCTAGGCTCACTTTCTAACTGAGCCATATCGAGCGAGCTTTTTCCGAGCGAGCTTCGAGCAAGCTACGAGTCGCGAGCTTTTTAGACAGCGCTAGCTCTAACCCTAAACAAGTATATTTAGAACAAACAGGCGATCCCGCTAAATATTCACATCCGCATATTAAAAGTATATTAATCCGACTTAAATAAGAATTCCACTCTAAAAAGCTAAATTTTAAGTCTTAATCAGAAAATACAAGAACGTTTTTGACTCTTTAAGAGAAACTATGTTTCACAAAAGTTTACTCAAATAGAGACATATCAAGTAAATCAAGTTTTACTTTGTTTTAGTATTAATAAAATATATTACACACACACATTTATGTCACATTGAAGTTTAAACCAAAAAGAACTTGTAACTAGAGTAGTGTCATGCTAATATTACGAATTTATAACGTCCAACCCAAGAAATTTTAATTATAAATTGATGTTATATAAAAATATCGAAGAAACTTGTAAGGCCGAATTGCATCATGTTCACTTGTTCACACAATTAAATATAAAATAAATGATAATAAAAGTCGAATAACACAATATGAACCAATTTTATATAGAAAAATAACTAAGATATTTATATAGAAAAATAACTAACATATATAATTTTTCTTACAAATATGATACAAGTTCTTTTACTACGTCTTAGGGGTTGTTTGTTTAGCTTTTAATGAGGCTCCTAATGGTTCAGACCTCTTACTGGTTCAACATTTAATGGTTCAGTCTGTTTTTTTCGCAAGCAGATGTCTGAATGGTTCAGACATTTGCCTCTGAATGGTTAAACATTATACAAAGTCCGGACTCTGGATGGTTAAGACCTCTAATCTTAATTGATCAAAAATTTGCCTCTGAATAATTAAGCATTATACGGGCTCTTAGGTGGTGTTTGTTTTTTCTGCGAGAAAAGGTCTGCAGTCTGCGGACCACATCTGCAGACATCTGCAGAAGAAGAGGTGGACCAAATGTCTGCAGTCTGCAAGGAGAAGGGGGTTTGTTTTTTTTTCCTTCTTCTACAAAATCACTTCTCACAACCACACACATCTCTAGTCTCTGCCTCAACTCTCTCTCTCTCTACTCTCTCTCTACAATCTGCCATCACACCACCTCCGCCCATAGCACCACCACCGCACCACCTCCGCCATCACACCACAGCCATCATCTTCGTCGTTCAACCACCACCACCGCCTTCGTCTTTCAACCACCGCCACCGCCATCATCTTCGTCGGTTCAAGCACCACCACCGCCATCATCTTCGGTTCAAGCACCACCACCTCCACCGCCTTCGGTTCAAGCACCACCGCCGCCGTACGCCGTGAACCTCCATCTCCGTCTCTGAACTCTCTCTCCTGCTCGAACAACCCGACGCCACCACCGTCGCCGTGAACCTCCATCTCCGTTCTGCGAGTAGGGGGTTTGGTATAGGGTGGAAAATGGTTTGGGTGTGTGTTGTTGACCGGAGAACGGTAGACCTGTCGCCGGAGCCGAGGAAGAGAGCAGATGGGTGTGCTTTGTTTGGAGGAGACGAGATTTGTCTCTGTGTTTGATGTGTGTTTGATGTGAATTTGCAGAGAAGGTATTGTGGAAGAAAAGGGTTTGAAAGAAAGAAGATGTGAGAAGAGGTGAGAAGAGGTGGGTTTATGTCTGTTTGAGGAAGAGGTGGGGAAGAGGTAAAAGTTGAGAAGTGCTTCTGGAAAACAAACAAGCTGCAGGACCCAAAGGTCTGCGCGTGTCTGCGCGACGCAGACATAAGTGGCTAGAAGAGCTTCTGCCAAGAAAACAAACAGAACCTTAATGTTTCATACCTCTTACTGGTTCAACACTTAATGGTTCAGACATCTTACTGATTTAATACTTAACCATTTAGAAGTTGTCAAACAACCCCTTAGCATATCTTTCACCACATACTACATCTAGTTATCTCTCGTATCAATATAAATATTTACAAAATTCTTGTAGTGCTCTATTTATTTAAATTGTTAATGTATTTAATATGCTTAAAATGCTTGTAACCTATACATATTATTAACCCACTATTATTTATCAAAATTGCTTATACTCATAAAATTACTATTACTATTCAATTTCATATACCAATGATTATATGCTTAATTTACAAGCTTTTATTACATATTATACATTATACTTTCTTCCCTTATAGTATTACTAAAAGTATAAAATAACCCTTATGATCTACTTTTAGGTTTATTAAACCTTATGCTTTTTAAACTTATTTAACAATAACAATTATTATTTTTATTATTAACTCAAACCCGCTTCAATAGTGTATTTATTGTTTCGAGTTTCGACTTAGTTATTATTTTTTACGACTATATTTTACGTTCCAGTCTAAATATTACAAATTAACTCGCCGCAACGTAGAGGTTCTACAAATCAGTTAAACTTGTGTACACTATAATACTAGAATTACCACCCGCCGCAATGCGGCGGGGGATTCATTAGTTATATATCATGTTAGATGAAAGGCAAATATTTCTCACATGACCACGAGCCTATGTGTAAAACCGAGAAAAATATAACTAAGTCGATCTTAGACTCACACGTTGCGACAAACCAATAGACGCGCAAGAGATGAAAAAACTTTGAACCCCACATGCACGTTGCGGCACGTTAAACGGAGAACTTATGAAAGATGAAAAGTATATAAGTGTTCAAAGTTGAAAGTAAAAAAATGTTGAGATTAAATTGCAAAAGCTAAAAAGCTTTGGATTGAAAGTAAAAAAATGAAAGGGGTTAAATTGCAAAAGATGAAAACTTTTGAATTAGAAGTGAAAAAACAATTAATCAAAGGGGTTAAAATACCAAAGATTGAAACTTTAGACTTAAATTGCCAAAGATTGAAACTTTAGAGTTAAAAAAGAAATCAATTTTAAATTATGAAAACAAAAGAGATAAATAGATTTAGTTAAATTGATGTTTAATATTATTATTATTATTATTTAATAAAATATATATATAGAAAAATAAGGATGAGAAATTACCAGAGAATGACACGTGTCCAAAAAAGATTTTTAAAGATTGAAACTTTAGAGTTAAAAAAGAAATCAATTTTAAATTATGAAAACAAAAGAGATAAATAGATTTAGTTAAATTGATGTTTAATATTATTATTATTATTATTTAATAAAATAGATATATAGAAAAATAAGGATGAGAAATTACAAGAGAATGACACGTGTCCAAAAAAGATTTTTGTTTATTAGTATAGAAAGATTTGTTAAACTATCTATCTTTTTTTTTAATATATAAAAATATTTACACACTCACACACTACACTAGTATCTCACACAATAATATAAGTGGCTGCTCCATCATCTCCTTTCACAAACACCCACTGCGAGTCTGTTCCTAGAACTACGAGAACGACTCTGAGTAACCCATAACCGCAACCTCAACCCTCCACGTATTAACAACCACCACCCTCCTCTTCATTCATTCTTCCCACACTTTCTTCCTCAAATTCACCAAACATGGAGCTCAGTAAGGTCACACTAGAGATATTCTCAAAGCTAGAACAACAATGGCTATTATCTCATCATCAACACCACACTAAAACACGCATTCTCACCATCGACGGTGGCGGAACCTCCGCCATACCTTCCGGCCCCGCCTTAATCCACCTCGAACACCAGATCCAACTCAAAACCGGTAATTCAAACTCTCGAATCATCGATTCCTTCGATATTATCGCCGGTACCGGCATCGGAGCAGTTCTCGCCTCGCTCATAACCGCCGATGACGGTACCGGCCGGCCGATTTACTCCGCGAAACAAGCGGTTAAGCTCTTAACCGACACACGTTCCGAAATGTATAAGCTGAAAACCGTCGGTGTTCTCAACCGGAAACAGATGTTTTCCGGTAAGAGCATCGAGAAAGTTCTTAAACAAGTGTTAACAAGGGAAACAGACGGTAAGGTTTTAACCCTAACCGACACGTGTAAGCCGTTGATTGTACCGTGCTACGATCTCAAAACCTCTGCACCGTTCGTGTTCTCACGAGCAGATGCTTGTGATACCGCTAGTTACAACTTTGAGCTATGGAAGGTCTGCCGTGCGACGTCGTCTGATCCGTCGATGTTTAAACCGTTTTCTTTTACTTCAGTCAATGCACAAACTTCATGTGTGGCTGTAGACGGTGGTTTGGTGATGAATAATCCTTCTGCTGCTGTTGTGACTCATGTTTTGCATAATAAACGTGATTTTCCGACGGTTACTGGTGTGGAAGATCTGCTGGTGCTTTCTATTGGTAATGGTGACACGAATCCGTCGTTGCAACGGAAGGTTAACCGGAGCGGTTATTGTGATAGTCGGTATGTTGTTGGTATTGTCCGCGACGGTGTGTCGGAAACCGTTGATCAAATGTTGGGGAATGCTTTTTGCTGGAATCATGGTGATTATGTTAGAATTCAGGTATTGTGATTGTTCAATTGTTGGATAACTGTGTTATAAATGAAACGAATAGTTGGAAATTTGCTTTGTAATTGCCCTTTTTCGTGTGGAATGATAATCACAAAATTACATAAAAAAAAGGTGTACAAATTATTATTATTTTTTTAAACTGGTCCGGTTTTTAACCGAACCGATTTTGGTGTGGAAAAAACCGGTTTTACATGGTGAGAACCGTAATTGGTACCAATCGATTCGGTTCGGTTAAAAACTGCTTTAAGCAAAAAAAAAAAAAAAAAACTGGTTTTTAACTGGTTTCGGTTTTTTTTACTGGTTTCAAAGTTCAAGATTACTCACTGGTATACAAACCGCATGTTCTGTTTGTGTTGAAACCGGTTAAAAAAATACGGTTTCGGGTTATTTTTTTTACTGCCATAACTGTGTTATAAATGAAACGAACGTTTAACGAATAGTTGAAAATAGAGGTGTATAAATTAACTCTTATTATTATTTTTTAAACCAGTCCGGTTTTTAACCGAACCGATTTTGGTGTGGAAAAAACCGGTTTGGTTTTTTAACCGGTTTTACTTGGTGGGAACCATAATTGCTACCATTTGGTTCGGTTAAAAACTGCTTTGGGCCAAAAAACGGTATACAAACCGCCCGTTCGGTTTGTGTTGAAACCGGTTTAAAAAAAGACGGTTTCGGTTTTTTTTTCCGTTTTTTTTTTCTAGTTTCGGTTCTAAAACTGGTTTTTGTACACCTCTAGTTAGAAGTTCATTTGTTTAATAAGCGAACATGAACACAAACAAGATATTTTGTTCGTCTTGTTAAATGAACGAACATGAACAGATGAACATTTGGTAACGTGTCGGTTCGGTTCGTTTGCGGCGTTACGGGAGAAAGTGAAAATGATCGGAGTTTGATTTTTTTTTTTTGGTCAGGCGAACGGTTACATAACCGGCGGAGTGGGGACCACAACGGAGGAAGTGTTGAACGAGAGAGGTGTGGAATCGTTGCCGTTTGGTGGTAAGCGGTTACTAACGGAGACTAACGGCCAGAGAATTGAGAATTTTGTTCAGCGGCTAGTGGCGTCAGGAAGTAGTAGTTTGCCTCCAAGTCCGTGTAAAAGTGGTGCCGTTAGTCAACTTGTTGACGGACGTTAAGTGGTTTAGATTTTTTTTTTTTTTTTTAGTTTTGTTTTTATTTCTGCATTTTGTAGGTTTTGTTTTTTTTGCATTTTAGGGATTTTCTAAAATGTTGTATCAAGTTTGCAGTGATACCCACGTGGGCTTCAAGTAGTAATAAAACAGTAACGACTATCGTTTTCAGTTTTCATCGATGAGGATTTTTTTACAATATATTGATTTAATAAAACTAGAGTTAATTACTGTTTTCGTCCTGTGGTTTGTCAAAAATTACTATTTCATTCCATTAGTTTAAAAATTGTGATTTCAGTCCCTGTGGTTTCACTTTCGTAACCATTTCAATCCATTTATTCTGTTAGTACATGGACTGAAATGGTTACGAGATGGACTGAAATGGTTACGAAAGTGAAACCATAGGGACTGAAATCGCAATTTTTAAACTAATGGACTGAAATAGTGATTTTTGACAAACCACAGGTACGAAAACAGTAATTAACTCATAAAACTAAGATGTAAGGTCAGCTTGCGCAACGGCCGGGCCCCGATCGAACATCGCGTCCGTAAGAGCGGGGCTAACGGGGGAATGTATTCGACATGACCCCGGTGACCAATTCGGTCCTGTATAGAGAAAGTCACCTTCCAAAAAAAAATTTACTTAATTAAAAAGCTAGGGCCACTTAGACTATAGCCTAGTGGTCAAGAGAAATTATTTTTTGTGTGGAGACTAAGGTTTAATTTTTTAGAGATGTAAGTATTTAAGAGGAAAAATTAACAGTTCAAAAAAAATTTAAAAAGCTAGGGGTATCTCTCTGCTTCGCAGCGTTAGAATTATGTGAATACCAGTTCGGCTGATTACAATGCTAAATTTAGTTAGTGCCGATTTGATTTGTTACGATATAAGCATTCGCTGTATTAATCAAAAGAAAAAAAAAATCTCAAATGTTCAACACGTGTTTTATGTGGCAAGGACACGTTTGCCGTTTGGGATCAAAAAAAAAGCAAAAAATAAATAAGGAAATTTTAACGGCTTTTGGTCAGTATCGAACTATCAATTCAGTTCGTTATGTTACAGGTACCATATCTGCACTCGGTATAGCAATTTTGTTCGGCATCGACCGAAAGCCATAATACGAATGTCGGTACCAATTTTGTTCGGCATGTATTAGTTCGATTTGTCACGGTACCGTTACCGTACCAGCACTCGCTATAGCTTACGGTGCCAAAAAAATACTCTATCGCAAATACAACTTTGTTTTCGCTGAATTTAATACCGCACATTGAGAGAACCGTAAACACGCTTATTCTGATGGTATTAGTTCGGTTCGTTACGATAAAGAACAAAAAAATGAACTATATTTGACCAATTTTATTTTGAACTTTTATCGAGTAATAGATAAAAATAAGTGCGTCTCAACGGTATATTCAAATTTTTATAAAACATTATATTCATCCCAATTATAATAGATGATTCTAAAAAATGTCACGTGTCACTAGTAGAATCACTCTCCAACATTTATTTTTTACACTAATTTTGATTAATATTAATTTTTAATTCCTACAATATAAAATTACACATGTTAAATATTTATTTAATCTTTATCTCTATCTTTGTCTCAGTCTTTTCTCTATATTATTATTTATTTATTTAATGTATATAAACCTAATAAACAAAAATCTTAGATGACACATTGCATAATTTTAGGCAACCTTAATTTTTGTCTTTCGCCTAAACCGTACACATATTTAACTTACACGCAATCGTTACCAGTTTCAAATTTACCCGATTTCATTTTCAATATTACATTTAGTACATTCCTTATTTCTTTTTGTGGTTTTAAAAGTTGTAATTCGAATTTTCCCATTTTGCCTTTTGTGATCCCACATATTTAAAATTACAAAAATAAAACCAAGTTTACTAATTAAAGTCGTGTATACACACGATTCTAACCTAATTATTAGAATAAAGAAAAGGCATGTCAATTCATATGTATAAAATACTGAACAATTTCAGTTTAGTTTATGAGGGTTATCAAAAGATCCGTAATCGGGGAGAAAATTAGCCGTTTGATTGAATACGCTACTAAAGAATTTCTAAAAAAAAATGTGCACATCAAAATAACATATTCAAAGTTTTATAAAATATCATATATTAGAAGCTACAAGTGAAAAACAAAATGTGCTAAAAGATAATTATATTAATAAAAAATTTTAAAGCAATATCGACTATAGAGGATAACCCAGCTGGAGTAAGTTTTTGAATTTTGAGTTTGGTATAACTTGAGGTTTACAATGTTTTGACTTAACTCAACTTGGTGTTATTTTTTAATAGGAATATTTAATACCAATGAATTGCCGTTTAAAACACCTTCAAGATACAATGTACCTCATGGAGATTTAATACCAATGAATTGCAGTTTAATACAACTTTTTTTGAACGGCTAATTTCTTTAATCTACTGTCTGTCGTCTGTGGAACTTGAATCCAATATCTTCTCCTTTCCAACCTAAGTGTTTTCAAAGCTTTTACCTTTGCCAATGGACCACCATCTTCCCCTTCCCAACCTATTACCTATGTGTTTTTAAAACAACTTCTAATCTAGAATGTGTTAACCACTGATATTTCTTTTTATTTAATAATAATTTTCTTTTATAACTAAAAATATACAATTTTTTTTTTTTGAATGGCTAAACTTGCATGTCATGGTGTAAGACCCTAATTCGTATTTAACCAAAAGTCGCAGCGGAAATTCGTACCATAAAATTTCTTTAATTATAAACGTTTTGACTTACTTGAAAGTTCATTATAAGATGACTCTTTTACATTATATGCATCCTTCGTACTCATTTACAAAATAAAAGCATAACTTATGTCTATCAATTTACATACTCAAGCATTCCCGTACAATCTATCTTGTGACTCGGACTTTGATCGCTACTCCTCGTGATGATAATCTGTGATTCGTACAACCTGCACCCACCACATACATTCGCAACATTAGCATACATTATATACAAACAAGATTCTTAATCATGTAGTCTCGTTACGTTCTATCCACATATACTTTCCATCCCGTTATCTTTCTAGATTTAGTCATTCCATCCGGGTGTCTAATCCTTGGCGAAACTTCAGTAGAGTGCCTGCACTACATTTCATTCTCGAGGCACACTGTTCATAACATCAGTACTTAAATGTATTGAAACCACGTATACAATATATACATAACTACGTACATACATACATACTCACATACATACATACATACATACATACATACATATCTGCATACAAACATACCTACTCTCATACATACATACTTGCATCCACATGTATACATTCATACCTATACGCGTACGCACCTTCATACCTGAATACATAATGCTTACGCCCATACATAGCTACTTACGTTCAAACATACACCGATACCTACATATATACCGATCTGCATACATAAGACGAATCATAACTACACACGTGCATACCTTCGCTCACACGTACATATACTTACATAAATTATAAATACATTCATACATACATACTAACTCATACATACCACTTACCTAATTCTCCACGAATTACTCTCGTATCTTAATTACAAACCTTCGTATAATAAAACATGCACGAACAAACTTATATACATACTCACTCCTATTCATGATTACTTATTAGTTTAAGCGTATTGGCATGAAGTTAAATCTATACATACATACCCACATGCTTAGCTCATTATCCCGCATACTCGCTCCCACATCCCGATCTTACTCGCACATCATAAACGTTTTTTAAATGTCTTTCGGGTATGTTTCAGATCTTAAGAATGAGTTCCGAACTCACCCGTAACTTACCAAGCCTTTCGGTAGGGTTGAGGAACATTATAAAGACTTAACAATGGGTCCACGGGGTCCGAATTCGAAGGAAGAACAAAGAATTTCATAAACTTTACATTTGCATCTGACCTCCACCGTAAGCTACGGTGGCCCCAAAAGCTTTACGGTAACTTTAAACTGCCTTACGGCAGAAAAGAAGACCCAGCTCCCACCGTAGCTTACGGTGGGCACCGTAAGCTACGGTGATGCCCAGTTCAGCTCCCCAATTTAATACTAAAATTTGCCTAACTTGTTCGTTTTGCATCCGTTTCACTTGAAACTTGTCCCTAAACATCCGTAAAACAATTCCTTACATATTAGCCTAAGAACCCTTACCCGGGTCCTTAATCATTACAAACTTTATTACTGTTACCTCACTTATTCTTATTTATTCGACCCGTTTGGTCCCACAAACTAACTTCGACTATCTAGATCATTACTTCTCTTAATACCTTCATTCATTTTATATCATACGTAATTTCCCCTCATTCATAAACAAGAAAGTTCTTATGTATACTAAGAAGTGAGTCGGGAGTCACTTACCTTAAGCGTTAGTGTTCATGCTTGCTTCCTCGCCTCCGCTTGACCCGTTAACCTTCCGTTCTTGAGTCCATGCTAATGTGATTCCTATCCTTTCATGTCATCACAATCACATTATGGTTAGCATACATGCTCATTCATACTAACATTCGTTTCTTTCCATTCATACATTACTTGACTTTTTATTAACCAAATACCACATACATAAGGCATAGACTAAAAGTCACCTTGGTCCATATTCACGCAACTCAATTATCATCATACACGACAAATAAATCATCTACTACGATACACATGACTTCTCTACTATTACAATCATGTCCGAAAGGCTAACCATGCTATACATTCATTGTTGACTTTCAGGAAGTCAAATGTCCTATTTACACACTTTCAACTTATGAACATGTATCCATCTTAATAGGGTAGACCATAATATTACATTATACGCATTACACACTCGTATTGTATGACATCTACAACTACATGATCACTTACTTATATACACATACACATATACATACATAATCCATTCCATCCACACTTGCATTCTCATATTTTCACAACTAACACTTTAACCCATACTAAGCTAACCCAACATTACTTCAACATAATATCCACATGAACTATATCTAAAACACACTTCTCATGTTAGTTTACTATCAAATACCTCATTTTCACATTCCACATATATTCATCTTTTACTTACATACAATTTCATTTATCAAGCTCACCTAGGCATTTCATCAAGCATTTGGTGTGCATACCACTATCTTAGCACAATGTACAACCCATTAATGCATGATCTTCCATGTTCTTATCTTCATTCATCAAATTCAACTAAACATCCATTTATTTCATGTCCTGGTCAACTTATCTAAAATAATTCATCACATACAACATACTACATCACAAATTACACAATTATTGAACATGGTGATTCACTCACTTCATCATCCCAACTTGGTTTTATTTCAAAACATGAAATTAATAAAAATCATGCACAACACATGTTCCATAAGATGATTCTAACACATACTCATGCTAAATCTCATACAAATTCGTGGATTGATCATAACCCACTTCCTACTAGATCATCAAATTAACTTATACAACTTACCTCATGTGTAACAAGTCTAGATGATCATGAATTTGAGTTCATGCATTAGATCCGAGCTGAATTTCCCTTTCAATTTGATGATTTTAGTGAAACTAGGGTTTGAACCCTTTTCTTCTTCCTGGACATCGATACACACACACACACACTGTGTGTGGTGTTTTAACTTTTTAATTAATAAAACCCATGTTTCCTACTTAACGGTTTTGGTCCCTCGAGTTTCATTTTGATTATATAAGAGACTAAGACCCATTTCTTTATATTAACCGGGTTCTAATTTACCAAACCCGCTTTTTGGGGTGTTACAAGTCTACCCCCCTTAAATGAGGTTTCGTCCCCGAAACCTTTCTCATTTCCATTTAAACACTAATATCCTTTCCCTTGCCCTGTCAACACGACCACTAGCCCATCTTAGTGACAACCCTCTATTTTCAAAAACTCGTCCCGGAGTTCTTATTAGTGTCGCTTTCACTAATAGCGCTAGCTTCCAACACATTTCTTAGCTAATGGTTCATTCATCATTCTATTATTTGTATATCCTGTGCAATATACCATTTGTTTACTTGAAACAATTCCAACATCCTAATAATAACATTCCTTCCTGTTTATTTCAAATTTCATATTATCTTCGTTGACTATACGATCTAAATTCGTAATTTATACATACACATCTACGTTTAATTTCTATAGGTACGTCGTAGTGCTAAATAACTATCCATTCTCAATTCATGATTATTCGTATATTTGACTTCTTTCTAACAAGTCCATATTTCTCATACTTTACCTTTACATACTTTACCTCTACATTTATTTATTTTCTCCACATATGTCAATTTTCACCATCAATTTAAAACGTTCATAACTTTTTCGTAACACATTTTAAAAAAAATCACCATAATAACAAGCGTTTTTTTATCTTAATATAAGTATGATATTGCTATATAAAAATAAAATAAAAATCATTTTTACAGGGTTTTCTTTGCATTGTATTAAAGGTTCAGATCATTGTGTCTTTTAACTGGATTTTGGTTATTACGTTTTTACTAGGGCTTCTACACATTGTGTTATTATCAAAACTTATAAGTTATAACACACTCATTGTTAATTTGGGTTCAGGCCACTGCGTTTTTATCAAAACTCATAACACAATTTATGACATAATAAATATGGTGTTATATTTGAGTTTTCTATACATTGCGTTATTGGTTATGATTATTGTGTTTTAATATGTTGTCCATTGTGTTTTTTTTTTTTTTTTTCATTTTGTTTTAATTTGTTGTTCATTGTTGTCACACCCCAATTTCCACGTGTCACCGGTGGGCCCGGTGGGGGAGTATCGTGACGTGGTTGGCAACATAATAGTCAAACAACACAATAATCAATATGCACAGCGGAAGCAAATTTAAAAATATGATACAACCGAATTTAATATTGTAATATCAAATGTCACAATATTCGGAAGTTTATCCACAGATGGATCGAAAATAAAATAGTATTAATGGTTCAACAGACTTCAGGCATCTTAAGCTTGCGAGACTTCTAGTGATGCTAAGGAGAAATCCCAGCCAATTACGCATAGTACCTGCATTTAATCTTTTTGGGAAAATACGTCAGTTTACACTGGTAAATACATTCAACTGACTCATTTTGGAAAATGATTGAAAATTGGTTTGGATGCACGTGGCATAAACATTTTTATTTAACTTGGGAGAATTATTTAATATTATAATCTTGTGAACGAATTACATGTTCCTTGTGTGTTCAGTAGCCCGGATCTTGCCCGGGTTAAAGATCAATAGACACACCACAATATACTTTTGTGCACTGACGGGTGTACGCCTACACCCCGCGCTTAAGTCGTGGCCATTTCGTAAAATGATGCCAAGGATATCCGGGACATGGTCATTAACCCCCCAAAGGCTTTAAGTAACAAGACTGTTTAAACGAGCCGATCAAATTTATTCAATTACCCACTCAACGGTGGAGGATTTGATGCTCGATCAAGCGGTATGCTATATACCGTAACCCAAGCCCGTATAGGGAAAATAAGTTAAAAGTATTTACCTGAGCAAAGTATAATTCACAATTAGCAAAATGCACGTAGCTTTTACTGGTCCTCCTAATCTGGAACGAAGGTTTTATAATAACCTATTAGAATCCTAACGGGCCTTTAATTAAGCTTAAGCTTAGACCGGCTAGTTTCAAGATACGGTTCGTACGCACGATTGAGCGAAGACCGGATAGAATGTGACTTAGACCCGACAAGTTTGAAGACTTGTTTAATATGGGTTTATTATTCACATTCTGGATTTTGAGATAAAACCGTTAAGGTTTGACCCGTTTCGGCTAATTTATGTAAACTTGTTACATAAATCGAACCGTACGCGTAATAAGCGTGAAGAGTATTCATGAGAGCTATATACAGGTTTCTTAAGTTAATTATGCCTCAAATATGTTGTGACATCAGTAAGATGTCTTTCATTATGCCCGAAACGTGTTTAAACATAAACTAGGCCCCGTAGGGGTAGTTTGGTCATTTAAAATTTATAAAAGAGTTTAAGTAACAACCTGAGTTACAGGTCTGATGTAATCAGAAAAAATACATAATTTGCTAAGTTATATCAGTAGGATAAAGCATATATGTGAAATTTATCATTTTTAACCAAACTATGCCCCGTAGGGGTATTTTGGTAATTTCACATAAGCCGAAAAGCTCAAAACAGAAGTCTGAGTTTATCAACCTTTGCTTACTGTTAAAATATTATAATATGCCTCATATATCAGTAGGTATCAACCCGGGTATGTCCAATATAATTTTAATACATACTTTGCGTTAAAAATGCTTAATAAGGCGATTAAAGGCCATTTCCGGGTTCGATACTTAAATCTGATATTTTTATATTTCCAGAAGGCTTTAAATAATTTATTTATCATATGTGATCAGTAGCAAAAGGTTTGGAGTCGTTTAGATATGTAAAACTCATTTTATGGCCCGTAAGGGCAAAACCGACAATCACCGGATTAAGCCTACGACTACTAGTTATGCTCAGCCTAAAATTTATTAAAAATCTTTCAAAATCCCAAAATAATATATTGCATCAGTGGGTAAAAGATTTGATATCAAAAAGTAGGCTTAACTAGGCTATACGCTAATTACGCCGTTTTATTAACATAAAGCTTTAATTTTGTGATATTGAGCATAACTCTAAATCTACAATTCAAACTGATGTCAAACTTTGCATACAAGTTTATATATCAGTAATTAAAGTTTCTAATCTTTTACATTTCCAAAAATCACGTTTTAAGGTAATAAGGGCATAACGGTCAACATATGGGCAATTAACGGAAACATGCATATTAATTGGATAACTAATGAACCAAGGTGTAACATCACAGAGGGTTATTCTAACATGTAACCTAGTCCAATTAAAGCTCTGAGGCATTTCTAAAACATGCCTTAACGGGTCAGAACTGAAAGTCAAAGTGAAAGTCAAACTATGTGACTTTCGGTTCCGAACCGGTTATTTACAGGAAATTGTCGGGTTGAACATGTTTAGACATGTTCTTACACTTATTATCAAGTTATAACAATGATCCAACAGGTTGTATATGATCTATAATGTTAATTATGCATAAATGGCATTTTAAGTATCCTGTTGACTTTTTATAAACTAGTTTGACCCGACTTTTGACCTGGTTAGAGTGGTAATCAGGGGGAACCCTTTTAAGGGTTTATTACCCACATAATTACCTACTTATATCTACTTTCAATTCGAGATTTGACTGAGCCATCATTAATTAATCTCGAAGTCAAACCGTAATTACGACGGTTTGACTTTTAGCTAAATAACTAAGCTAAACTCAATTAAAGAAGGATTAGCTAACTTACTGAAGTCCTATGCACGAGATGTGATGCTTAGAGAAAGTTCCTTAGCTCCAGAAGTGCTCCAAATGTGCAGATGAAAGTGTGATCAATGAATTGCAAGTCATGGCCTTTATATAGCGAAATTTTCACCACAAGAAATTGACACACAACTCTACCACTGACCACAACCCTCCAACATGTGTCCCTAGTGCTCTAGAACAGTTTAGGGGTCGCTCACCATGTTAAAATTTCGGTTTTTGGTCGATTCTGCGCGTTTCCAGGAGCCTGTTCGCTGATTCTGCTTCTGATGTCCTGACGCGGCCCGCGTAAAGGTTAAGAGAACCTTACGCGGCTCGCCTTAACCCTTCTGATCAGCTTTTCCTTTCAAGTTTCCACATATTCGTCCCTTGGCTCTTCGAAAGGTCAACTAGCATTATTACTTGCAATATGACCCCTTATTATTTACCCACAAGGGCTTTAGGACTTATACCCACTTTGCCAAGTCCCTGGACACTTCCGGTTAACCCGAAAAGTCATAACTTTCAATGTTAACGCTTTAACCCCTCGCATACGAATTTGATCATAACTTTCTCATACGATTACGAAACTTTATGAAATTTATATCGTGCATTCTAGTGAGCATAATTAACAGTTACAAAGCTTTGGGTTTGTCAAAAGGTCACTCAGAGGTATATCTTTAAACATGTTGACACATTTAACCCCTGTAGTTTGTAATCTCTCACTTTTAGCTTCGCATGATCCATGATTTATTCGTTTGATGTTATAAACATCATGTAGGGTTATTATGAAGTATGTTTATTCACTGTTGACATTTAGAACCCGTATAATCACATATTTTCCATGTTTGTCAACTTTAGTCCTTTTATAACATTTTTTCACACGTTCAAACTTTATGACACGTGTCAACACATTATAGGACGTGAATTTTCGAGGTGTTACAATTGTGTTTTATTGGGTGAAATCTTAAATAGTTAAAAAAAATCCACATGGCTGGCCACGCCAAGCTAAGCCAAGCCACACCACACCCCTAGTTTTTTTAGTATTACCTTGTGGATCTCACCCTCGTCACGTGTTGAGCAATGCCCCCAACCCAAGCCCCTCTGTCACAACCCCTGACCACACCCTGGGTGGGAGCCGTGAGCCGGATTACAGGTGGTATCGGTGTTTATTAAATTTGCAGCGAAAATATCATCAGGATCCTAGTTAGGAAATAAATTTAGAATTTGTAAAACACCAAAGTTTAATATTAAACAAATTGGATAAAACCCATATTCCATTCAAATGTTTTTATAGGGATAAACCTTAATTGATAAAACATAAATTTCTTCTTTTATTCAGATACTAATAGCCACTTTATTTAAGCCTTCAGTGCTTCATAGCGGGCTTCTATTACATTCACAGTAAGTTACTTGAAACGCGTTTGAAAACATTTTATCAGCGAAAAATACTGGTGAGTTCATTCCATTTTATAAAAAGACACATTGTTATATTTTACAGCATCAAGGGTGATTATGTTGTTTACATCTATCAAAACTCAATCAGTATTTTTCACACGGTTGCAGTTCCGATGTGACGGTGATCGTATCACTCATTGGCTAACTTTCGTCCAATAGTGAACATTATCAAGTAGTGTATACAAAACCCCATATACGACCGGCAGTAACTTCAGAATACAAAAACTTAAACACTGTAAGTATAACTGAAATACAATTAGGGTTTTGAGAGCAATTTGATAAAAAGAAAGAATGACTTACTTTGTAGACTTAAACACCATAATTTCTTCAATGCTTATTTTTCTATATGTTTTCAGTTGGTCTATGTATTTAATAGTGCTTTTATCCTATTGGCTTTTTCGTTTCTTTCTTGAGTTTTATTTTTATGGACTTATTCATTTTTTTGTACTTTTCTTTATGTTTAATATTTTAGTTTTACGTTTCTTTTTCATTAAACTTATATTTAAGACGACATTTACGTTTCCATTTACATTATATTTAAAGTTATATGGTTTTCAGTCGATATAAAACAAGTGTCAATATTTTTTTGAGCGTATTTTTTTTGTTGGTATACTGAACCAAAATACATATCGACCGAAACCCCGCATCATAGCACGGGTAATCTTCCTAGTTTATATACAATACAATGATATTTCACATTTATATACAACATAAATGCAAAAAACAGTCAAAGCTATTGAGAAATAGTTAAAGCAAGGTGTACAGTAGCAAGTGGAGGCAAAGCAATTAAAATTATGGTCCAGGATCATTATAAGAAGTTAATAATAGTATCTGAACCGGGTCAAATATAGAAAGTCTGCAGCTATTTTCACAATAAAGGGGGGTCAGTGGCCACTTCATCTGTTCACCGACGGTGCATGGCCCCGGCCCTGGCCCTGGCTACACCTTCAATACACTACACCGTCCAATCATTTTTCATTTATTGTCATAAGTTATTATTGTTATAGTTAAGGTAAATTTATTTAACTTAGGCTACACGGTATGGACCCGTCCCCCCACCCGTCTTGACCCGGCAACGCCAGCTACACCAACCCCCCCCCCCCCTCCCGCCGGTCCCCGTCCTCTCCGTCGGTTCTTGGACGTTGGCGACGGAACCAAATGTGGGCCCCAATCCCAAAAAGTTACCGTTATGAAAAAAAAATTTAAAATTCCATTTTCCAATAAAAAACAAACGGTCAAGAATTTCAAATATATATATTTCCATTCTATTTTCACCTCCATTCACAAATTTAACCCCAAAATTTCATCCCTCTCACTTATTTTTTATAAATCTTCTTCCACTTTTATAAACCTTATACTCTATCATTGAACCCTTTAACAACCCGAACAACCCGAACAATCCCAACAAGCCGACCCAACCTAATGTTTTCTCGGTTCCGGGATATTATGGACCAAGGCCCGTATCGAGATATCGACTCGGTGTCATCAAAGTGGCGGAAATTGAACGCGTCCGTCAATAGGTTTTGCGAGGAATATAATAAAATATATACAAGTGGGCGTCGTAGCGGCATGAGCGACGGCGATGTTTTCAAACAAGCTTTGGAGAAGTATAAGGCGAACAATGGTAATACCAACTTTGCTCACGTTCACGCGTAGGAAATTATGAAAACGGAACCAAAATGGTCGCCGATTCCCAACGAGGTGGAGATGGCGAAACGCCAAAAAACATCGGAAACGGGTAGTTTTAGCGCCGGTGGATCGGACGCGAGGTGTCACATAAACTTAAATGATGACGCCGACTTTGACGAAGAGGAGTACGCCGTACATGAAGCGGAGCGTCCGCCGGGCCGAGACAAATCAAAGAAGGAGCGGGCCAAGGGGAAAGAAAAGGAAAAGGTGGACCCGAAGATGGAAGAGTTTATGGAAAACTTAAAAATGTACAACGAAGTCTCGGCCCAAAAGACGAAGGCGAAGGAGCGGGCCGTCGAAGAAAAAGCTCGTGTAGCGGAAGAAAAGTTACGCGAGAAGGTCCGATTGTTGAATGAGAAAATCAGAATTTCCGATGAAAAAATTCGGCTCAAGGAATGGGAAATGATAACGATGGATGTCGATCAGTATCCCGAGCCGAAACGTTCGATGTTGAAAAAACTTCAAACCGACATCATGAAGAAGGATAATATTATTTAAGTCTATGTTTTTTTTTAGTTTATGTTTTTTTTTTTAATTTATGTAATGTGGTTTTAATATTAATGAAAATATTTTGTTAGTTTATTTTTTAAATGTTAAAAAAAAGTAGAAGATTAAAAAAATATATAAAAATGGTGGGGAGAACTATGACTAGGACCATCCTTCCATACCCTCTACTTTTGGGGGATGGACCATCCTTGGGAGGACTATGACGTGGCGCCTACGTGGCGGATGGTCCTCCAAGGATGGAATGTCACCATACCCTCTAGCCTTAAATATCATGGTTTTGTAGGTGTGGAAAACTATATAAAGATCCAATAAGGAAAAAAAATATGATTAAAGTTAAAATTAATTCACTTAAATATTACAAAAGAATAGAGAGAAGTCGGGGTGCGCAAAAAATCGAATTAACTGATCTATAACTGAATTAATCGATAAACCGAATCGAAAAAACTAAACTAGATAAAAAATGGTTAATCTAAAAATCGAAAGTAGTGGGTCGGTTATTGTTATCAATATTTCCATATCCACCATAACTGAACTGACGTGTTATAAAATCTTTGTCGGATTTAGGACTTTCACCATTTTTTATTTAATATCTGATGTTTTTGGTTGAACGGTTTTAATAGTTATGGGTTATTTCATATCATTTTGGTTGAATACTTATATGAATTTATGGAATATATCAAATCACTTTGTTTGAATATTCGGCGTTAGTCGGTATTAGTATTATAGATTGTATGTATTTTAATACTATTTAGTAAGCTATATATAGAAATATGTAATAACAATTTATTTCATGTTAAAAAAATGAGTCATTTTTAGCTAGGCCAAAAATAGCAGTTAACCACCCATAACGGACCCGCTATACCCTTCTTTGTTATTTTTTACCTTAATATAATTTATATTTTTATTATAGGATCGTTTACGTCGTAGCGGGAATGAAGATGCTTATGTTATGAAACATGCGCTAAAAGATTACCAAAAAAACATTCGGGTGGCTTTCCTCATATTAAGGCGTGGGAGGTGGTTAGATTACATGAGAAATGGGTCCCGGTACCATTGTTGGGTGAAAAGAGTGGTAGTTCGGGGCAAAAAAGAAAGTCATCATATTCGGATAACTACCAAGCGAGTACACCGAATACCGTGTTCACTAGTGGTATACCCAACATAAACGTAGACCCCTCTCCAAGAAGGCAAAAAAAGAAAGAGAAAAGGATAAAGGACCCGCGACGTCGACTGAAAGGTCAATTGGTTTGTCCGACAAGCTTAAAGAATACAAATTTATGAAACAAGAGTTGGTGGACATTAAAAAGAAACAAGAGGAAAAATTCATGGCGTTGGTGGATGAACATTGAGAGACGTTGAGATCAATTAGGTTTGATAAGGATTTGGAGACGTTTAACAGGCCACACGGCAATGTTCCACTGGAGATGCTGGAAACCACACTAGCCCAAAATGCGAGATCGCAAAAAAATATAATTGGCCATGTAGTTTCTAAATTTTTAATCGTTTTATTTTATTTTACTAGTTTTAATTTTATGTATTGTCTTTTTTTTTCAATTTAGTTTAATGTAATTTTAGTTCATTTAATTTAGTTTATTTTTAATTAAATGTAATTTTAATTATTTTTAATTTAATGTAATGTAATATATATATATATATATATATATAATTTAATATACTTTTATTTTGTTAAAAGAATGTTTCATTTATTAATTAATAGTTTACTCTACCTAAGAGTGGTGACCAAGAGGGGAGTTGACATGGCAATAGATGATTGGGTGGGTGGAAAGTTTACCCCCTTTTCATGAGGCGACCACCCCTTTCACCCTTAAGGACCATTAGGTCTTGGGTTCGATGGTTTTCCCAGATTTATTGGTTTCCTCCTGAATTGGTATATATGCATTATTGCTTAGTGGAGATGGATATGATCGGATGATTCAGCTGATGACACGATGATACTACAGTAGTCCGCCAGTCATCCAAATTTGTCGTTCAAAAAATCTCAATATTAATCATCAAGTTAACTTGATAAATGACTAAAATCGCATCAATTGAAATTTGGATTTATCTTCCTTTGACCCTCCCCGTGTGTGTAAAGTTGTTCAAATAATTACTCTAGTCAAATTTCTGTACCAGACAATGTTGTAATGGTTCATCCCATCAATGGTCGGTGACAAGAGACATCTCTTCCAAAAAAGAAATTTGAGTAGGGGTCACAAATACACAAACTACTAGTACAATTATTATTGTTTGAATATATTATCTGTTTTGTTGTACACATATGTTTTACTTTTTTGTGTCAAACTTTTACCAAACAATTTAAGCCAAAATAAGTTAAGTTTTCTCTTAATTCACTCTTCCCAATTGGTCAATGTATAGATACAACAAAGATATGTACAATACACCATGTATATATCTATGTATTCCAATAATAGCAAATGATATCATTGAGATTGCAAGTTCAAATACAATGGGGACTTTTCATTTGAGCTTTGTTTGTGTGAAAGAAAAAAAAAACAAGAAAAACAAACCAAAAAAAAAAATTACAACTTTATAAATTATTTATTTGATGGTTAGTTTTATTATATTAATTTATTTATTAGGGAATATAGACTAGGGTTTAAAAAATTACAACTTTACAAATTATAAGTTATGAACTTTAGATTTAAAACATTATTTGTATGAATAGACGAATAGTTAATGTGGATTAGATGATTTATGCCTATTAGTTATAATTATTGATTATTAACTTGAATGAGAACAACTTTAGGCATATTAGATTTTAAATTTTCATCATGCATTTGTAATGACGTTTGACGTAAATTTGTTAATAATATAAAATAGTTTGATTACCTTTTTTTATATGACTCGACCTGATTCGACCTGAACTGGACTGGAAAAAAATTAGTAAATGACGATAGACAAACAACCCCTAAAAATTTCCGCTCTCCATGAAAGTTTTTTCTGGGTCCAACATTGTGTATATATATTAATATATATTAGTCTTGGTTAAAATAATTAAGTGACCTCTTGTTTTAAAATGGGCTTAAGTAATCTCTAAACTAAGTGAAATAAAGGGGGTAGCCCAAAGTCTTTTATCTCTATCTATCATCATTTTTGGATTATGCATAAAGATTGTTGGGACGAAATCACTTAAAAGTTACTGTATGTTCAATGCATTGGAAAAAATGTATAACATGTTCTATTTAATTTGGTTAAATCTGAATACAAATTGTGACATTTTTTGGATTTTAACTCATTAGAGAAATTGTTTAACAGCTGCTTTATGACCTTTCTGGATTTTAGCTTCTTGGTATGAACCTCTCACAAAAAGATGCGTTTATTTTTATTTTTTATTTTTATATTTTATGCATTATCTATAATACATTTAGCAACTTTGATTAATAGTAGTTTGACTTTTTTACCTTTTTTTCTGTTTTTTTTTTTGGTTTTTATACTTCTACAGTTTTACCTCTCAACTAGCAACTTGGATGAACAGAACGAAGTATCAGACCTGGTCGAGATGGTTTTATGCTACCAGTTTAATAATGGCAAGGACAAGTGGGTTTGCGATGCCGATGGTACTGGGTCATTTACTGTTCGGGCTATCAGGAAGTTGGTGGAAAAGCAAGTTCAAGTGGAGCATGCAGCGAAAGACTTCTTCTGGTGTCGTTGGGTGCCGATCAAGGTCGCATGCTTTGTGTGGCGAGTTACCCAGAATAAGATCCCCTTATCGTGCAATTTACTTAGGAGAGGCGTGAATGTTGCTAATGACCTGTGTAGATTTTGCAATCAAAATTCGGAAGAAACGTCTCATGTTTTTGTCTTGTGCGAATTTGCTACAGAGTTATGGAGGCGGGTGTCGTGGTGGTGTGATCTGAATTTTTACACAGCCACCACAGTGAAGGATCTGCACACTATCGCAGCAGGGTGGAGAGGAAACAAAGAAGGTTTTAATCTCGGGTACGCCATTTTTTACTCTACAGTATGGGCGCTTTGGCTGGCCAGAAATGAGGCTGTCTTTCGAAACCATAAAAGATCAGTGGAAGACGTCATGGAGCATATTGTTTCTCAGCTGTTTTCGTGGGTTAAAAACAGAACCAAGCATCGAAGCATTGGCTGGAACATTTGGTGTACAAGACCGAATAACTGTTTCGTGTAGTGTTCGTTTCTTTCTGTTTGTTATTTGTTGTTTTTTGTTTGTTCCCCCTTGTACGTTTTCCAGTTCCGCGCTGGGGTTAATATAGTGTTGTTTTGTTGCTGGGCAAAAAAAAAAACTAGCAACTTGGATGAATAGTTTGACTTTTTACATTTTTTTTTGTCTTTTTTGTGTTTGTTTTATACTTTTATCTTTTAACTTTTAGCATTGACACTTACAACCCCTTAACTTTCTAAAGACTTTGTATAATACAATTACCAACTATTCTGAATAGTTATCCGACTCTTTGTTTTCCATCTTTTTTTTTTTTTTGTCTTTTTGTATGTTTGTATACATTTACCTCTCAAATTTCAGCATTGACACATTAAACCCCTTGACCTTTAAAATACCTTCTAATTGAGTTTTACGTGTTTATTTTTAGGTACGTGCGGGTAGAAATTCAAGTTGATTTACGTTTCGACGTAAAATTTTTCAGAAATGATTCGCTCATATATATTACGTTTCGTGCTTATTTTTATGTACGTTTTTTTGCTGATCTACGTTTTGACGTAAAATTTTTATGAAACGGCGCGACGACAAGCTTTATATAAAGACAAGAAAGCTCAAATCGTGAAATCATCTAGAACCAAACAAGTACAACAATTTCTTAATGCCGAAGAACGAGAATTTTGTTTTCGGTAAAATTGGATGTGCTATTCAAAAGGGGGTTGAAACACAGCTTATTGCTCATTTACAGTGACTTTGGTTTATTAATTATTATTTTTTAACAGCTAAATTTATCTAAATTACACTTTGCTTAAATTTGAAAATGAGTCTTTTCTAAAAAAAAAAAAAAACTTTGCTTTTACTAATGAGCTATAACCAAATGGCTTGTTTGGTTTATTTGTAAAGTGATTTCTTGAGGAAGATGTCTTTATAATTCTTCGTTAATGAGTGGAAGTTGGCTACAAAGTCCATTTTTCCTACAAAGTGTAAGAAGTGATAAACCACCATAATGTCAACCATAAAACACACTCAAAACCCACAAATAAGAAAGTGATGATTACTAAAACGTCATATTTGTGGGGTTGTGTTGTGTTTTCGATGACAAGGCTTTGATTATCGAATGACTAACATTAGTATGTTTTATGTTGATTATCATGTTGTGTTTTATATTCATAGCTCTACGATGGTGTGTTTGAAGTTTTTATGGACTGTTGGGGTTTGGATATTGTGTTTTAGTGATCTTCACTCTGTTATTTGTGGGCTTTGAGTGTGCTTTATAGCTGAAATTGTGTTGTTTTATGACTTTGTAAAAAAAATAGACTTTGTAGCCGAACCCCACCCCTTAGTTAATAGCTATTGTACGTTTATTTTAATAACAAATGTCCAAAAGTTTGAAAGCCGTGACTATTAATATTTACGTACTAATTTTTTTAAGGGTTATTGGATTTTATCACCCGCAACTATCGGCCTTTGGCCGTTGACACCCGCAACTAACACTTTGACACCCGGCACCCCCAACTTGACTTTTTGTTTGCACTGGCACCACTCAGTTAAATAATCTCTAACTTGGTTAGTTATTTGTCCGACGTGACACCATTTTGCTGATTGTACATGCTGATGTGGATGATGAGGTGTTATGTCTCATTTATATACCCTACCTTACATCATAATCACAGTCATCACCTTCACTCATCATCGCGATCATCACATGAAGACAATGGAGCCCTAATCTGCCGATTCTAAGGTAACAGTTCTTGAAATTAGTCATTTATTTGAGATGTCTTCAACAATAGATGTTATGCTATGGATTGGCGGTCACATTGAGGTAGGATTTGGTCAAGCACAGTATGTAGGAGGTGATTCAAAGCTTGTTAGAGTAGATGTAGACCACATTTCTTACTTTGAACTTGTAGATTATGCCATGGAATCCGGTTTTTACAGTTCTAGAAAATTTCATATGTATGGGTTGGATGCTGATGATGGGGGACTTTATCACTTTGACAGTGATAAAGATGTGTTGCACTTGGCTGGTAAGGTTATGACATGGAATGAACCATTTATGGAAGTCCTGATCCAACCAGGTCCAATATTGGCAGATGAAGCCCACTCCTGTTCCAGGCCCACTAAACCATCTCCCCGGCCCAATGAGCAAAAAGCCCAATCCACAAAGCCTCCTAGGTCAACTGATAGGGTTTCAGTGGATATAGACAATGAATATGGAAGTGATAGTGATGACAGTGAGTATAAACAATCAGCTGGATCAGGAGAGTCGGATGATTATACTGATATTGATGACCTAGTTCCAAGCAGTGATCATGATGAGGAGGAGGTTCTAGAAGAGGTAAATGGTTCTGAGTCTGATAGAGAGGACTTGGAATGGAGACAGTCACAAGATGCAGTTAGAATGGCTACTCATGTTGATTGTCAAGCAAAAAAAAAGTTGTTTGACGAATGCTTAAAGGAGAAAGAAACAGAGGGAGAGTTGCATGAAACTAATGATGCAGTGGGTGCACATATAGAGGGGTACAGTAGCTACGAGGAATCAGATGGTGACATTCTTACACCCGGTGAAAGTGAGGACGATGATATCAGGGGTAAGAAGTATAAGGAAGCTGCTCCATCTGTAACTGAACAAACTAACTGGAAGAAATTCATTTGGAAGGTAGGAACAAGGTTTGCATCAAGGGATGCCTTCAAAGAGGCAGTGAGAAGGTATTCAGTGACTAATGGTAGGAATTTGATCCTTGCTAAGAGTGAGAAGGGCAACTGTGGTCGTATCATTGTCAAGTGTATAGAAGGGTGTCCATTTTTCTTATTGTGCTCACTGCATAAGGGTAAGGAGTCTTATATGGTTAAAAGAGTGAAGAATAAACATTCTTGCCAAAGGAACATGATAAAGAACAGACAATTAACAGCAGGGTTTATAGCTAATGAGTTCCTACCATTGTTTAGATCCAAGCCCAATTGGTCAGCTAAGGAGATTGTATTGGCTGTAAAACATAAGTATAAGGTCATAATTACTAAGTGGTTAGCTTACAAGGCTAAATCTTGTGCTCATAAGAAGTTGCATGGATCAATGAGGGATCATTATAGTAAAATTGGTGCATACATGGATATTTTGAAGAAAACAAATCCAACATCAACATTTGTTCTTGTAACTGCACCACCAGGTTTTATCAATCTAGATCCAACAGCCACATGTGAAACATTCTTTAGATTATTTGTATGTTTTGATGGTGTCAAAAAAGGATTTTTAGCCGGATGCAGGAAGGTGTTATGTTTAGATGGTTGTTTTCTGAAGACATTCCTGGGGGGAATGTTATTAACTGCTGTTGGTAGGGATGCTAACGATCAGATGTATCCTTTGGCATGGGCAGTGGTTGAAGGGGAGACCAATGATAGTTGGGAATGGTCCATGGAAGATCTCAGGAAGTGTTTGGGAATAAATGATGGTGGGGAAGCATGGACATTCATATCAGATCAGCAGAAGGTACCACTTTTCTATGATGATCACTAGAAATACCTTTGTTATATTCTGCAGAGTATTAACACTTATGATATTCATATGCAGGGTCTATTGAATGCTGTTGCACTAATATGGCCAAGGGCAGAGCATAGAAACTGTGTAAGGCACATCTATGCTAACTGGCACAAGACATTCAAGGAATAGGAGTTGAAGGAACTGTATTGGAAAGCTACAAAACCTGAGTACATTCAAGCACTTGATGAGATGAGATCAATCAACCCTGATGCAGTAGAAGCATTATTGAAACAGGATAAAACTTGTTTCAACAGGTGCTACTTGAAAACTCACACTAAATGTGATGTAATAGTGAACAACATGGCAGAAACATTCAATGGTTACATCATCAATGCAAGGTCAAAGCATATTATTCACATGTTAGAGGATATCAGAATTCAGATCATGAGTAGGTTAGTGACAAAAAAAACAGAAATGGCTGCCAAAGATGTTGTCATCTGCCCTAATATACAGGAAAAACTTGAGTTTTCCAAGAGTAAAGCTTATAGGTGTGAAGTGTACCCCTCATCTTATCAAGTTTTCCAAGTAAGAGACTTTGATGATGTATCTGTTGACTTGGATAAGAGAACCTGCACATGTAGAAAGTGGGAACTTAGGGGATATCCATGTAAGCATGTGTGTGCTGTGGCTGGGTTTTTACATAAGAATGCAGAAGATTATGTGGACCAGTGTTACCACAAAGATACATACATGAAGATCTATGACTTCACAATCCCTCCATTGCCAAGCGAAAAATATTGGCCAAAGGTTGATTATCCACTGGATCCACCTCCAATAAAAGTTGCTCCTAGTAGGCCTAAGAAGAACAGAAAGAGAGACCCTCACGAGGATCCTAAAAAGCCAGGAAAACTAACTAAGCATGGGGTTATAATGACATGTGGTATTTGTGGAGCAAGAGGTCATAACAAGAGAAGATGTGCTGAAAAAAGGAACATCAATACAGGTGGGCATTTAGTGTAGATCTCTAATTATGCTAACTAATGTTGTAGATCTCTAATTATGCTAACTAATGTCATTTTATTGCTCATAGCTGAACCTGGATCAAAGAGACAGAAGGGGAACATAAGGAAGAGAAAGTCAACACAGCAGTCAACACAACAGTCAACTCAACAGCAGTCAACTCAGCAGACAAGTCAACTCAACAGCCAACCCACCAGTCAAAGAGGGGGCAAACTGTCAGCTAAAAGAGGAAGACCTAGAGGGAAGGGCAACAGAGAAGGATGTGCTTAGTTGGTGAATGTTTAACTTATGTTTGGACAATTTAGTGTTTTGTAATGCCTCTTTTGGACAAGAATCATGTAGGCTTAATGTTAAGTAATGAAACTATGTAATGTAATGACTTAATGTGGTATGTAATGTTTTGGTTAGTTAATATTAATGATGCAGGGGTAATTTGGTCATTTTACAGGTGTGGTATATATATGTAGTGGGTTATATGAGCTTTAAAGCATGCAGGGGTAATTTGGTCATTTTACAGGTGTGGTATATATATGCAGTGGGTTATATGAGCTTTAAAGCATGCAGGGGTAATTTGGTCATTTTACAGGTGTGGTATATATACGCAGTGGGTTATATGAGCTTTAAAGCTTGCAGGGGTAATTTGGTCATTTGACAGTTGTGGTATATATATGTCAGGTCTGTGTATATGACAGGTGTTTAAGAAATGGGTCAAAACAGTTGTGGTCATTTGATCAGTTTGGAGCTGTGGCATTTGATCAGTTTTGAGCTGTTTGTTCATTACCATATCACTAATATGGGTCAAACAGACAACTGTTTGCTGCACATATATGTTTGGTGATTACCAAATGACTAATATAGGTCAAAACAGATATTGGTCACTTATGTTTGGTTGCACTTTGGTTTGGTTATCACAAAAACATGGACTGTTTGCTGCAATTTGGTTTGGTAATTACCAAATCATGACAAATGGGTCAAAACAGACTAAACAACTGTCATTAATAACTTCAATATTGTACAACCTAATTAAATCACTTGTTCAAAATGTACATCCATAATGTAATGACAAAACACATAGTAAACAGAAATGGTTGCTTCCAAATGCACTTTTTGCCAAGAATTTGTCTTCTCAGCATCGTGTTCTCTTCGAGTAGCAACTTGTTCTACAATTCCAAGTTCTCATTTTTCAGTTCTTGATAACTGACTGGACTTGAACTACAGTTTGAATGTACTTCGAAAAATTTGTCGAAATCTTGTTTCCACATAAAGAACTTGCAATCGGATAACTACAAAACAATATACCAACCTCAGTTTCAACAAGAATTTAAGTTCAATCCATAAGTAAACAACTTACAGGCCATTGAGGGCAACCATAAAATTGATCACCATGTCGAACACTTTTAGGACCAGCGATGCGAAGAACAGCAACAACTTCATGATGACAATACAAGTTTCCATCCAAATCAACCTTGAACAATTTAGGGGTTCGGTTCACACTCCACGATGAATTGGAAGATGAACTCATCTCGATTAGGGTTTCTGTGGGATGAATCGATGAAATTGTGGGATGAATCGATGAATTGTGGGGGGAATCAGAGCTTTTGCAGTGATTATGTGGGATGAATGGAGAATTAGGGTTCATTTGGGATGTCTGTGTTATAAACGAGAAGGAGACATAACACCTCATCATCCACATCAGCATGTACAATCAGCAAAATGGTGCCACGTCGGACAAATAACTAACCAAGTTAGAGATTATTTAACTGAGTGGTGCCAGTGCAAACAAAAAATCAAGTTGGGGGTGCCGGGTGTCAAAGTGTTAGTTGCGGGTGTCAACGGCCAAAGGCCGATAGTTGCGGGTGATAAAATCCAATAACCCTTTTTTTAATTGATTCATTAGTTTTTTTGTTAGTACACATATTTAATTTAATTGATATTAATAATAACAAATGTCCAAAAGTTCGAAAGCCTTGACTATTAATATTTACGTAGTAATTGATCCATTAAAATTTTTGTTAGTACATATATGAATTTAATTTATATTAATATTTTAAGAAGTTAACAGATAATATTATTTAAAATCCATGCAAAGCATTTTTTTTTAAACTTAAACTTCATTAAAAACCAACCAATTCACAAAATCGGACGACAAACTAACACAAAACACACTACATAATTACAAAAAATTCCAATAAATTGGCTACTATAATCGGAATGATAAAGATTTATAGTTGTATCAAGAGTTAGTAAGTGCCAAATTATTTGTTGGTTTAATTAATTAACAGTTAATTTATTTAAAACTTTGTTATGAACTTAAATTCAAAAGAGCTCTATGTGTTTTATTGAAATCAGGATAATTCAGATTTAATTTCAATACTTCTGCAACTTAGTTCGTTATTTTTAGATCATTGGGCTAGGTTATTTGGGCTAATGCAAAATAGGCTATAATTGTTATGGGCTGGACTTGTTGACTGACAACAATCATCAACTAAAAATTATAATCATATATAACTAGTCCTTGGGTATACTTTAACCTCCTTAATTTTACCTAAGTGTCACATTATCCGCTTTTCTTTTCTTCGTTTTACTTTCTCTTACTTTAAGGAAATAGTTTAATCTAGTTAACGTCAGTTAGCCCTACTTTTAGTGGTTTTTGATTCAGAAAATAAAAAAATATTAACTCAATCTGTTAAGATTTCGTTAACATGTTAACAAGTAACCTCTTTAACGCCCATTAGCACGAGGAGAGAGTGGTGTACAACACCGGTTAATATATTATGTTACCCTTAACGCCTCTGGTATTAGGGTACACCCCAAGGCGTACATATCTAAGTATAAGTGCGTGCTCGTATGTTTCGTTGCTGAAGCCCTTAATCAACCACAAGGTCAGAAGTATGCATGGATCATGGATGGTCAATTTCACAATCTGAGTTTCTGACCGTGGATTGACCGTCATGTTATTAGATCATTTTTCAATATCAAGTTCAAAGAGCAGGGCCGGCCCTGGGTGGGCGGACAGGACCACCAACCAGGGCCCGATTTTTCGAAGGGCGCGTTATTTAAAAAAATCCCTGATATGTATATGTAAAAAAAATTAACATGGTATACTCATATAAACACCAACATGAGCTCACTTACAAAACTATCCTTAACGAAATTGACCATTGGCCTCACTAAAGATTTAAACCTAATGTCAATGGGCTAATAACTAATATAAACCATAAAAATAGTTTTGTAAGTGAGCCTATGTTGGTGTTTGTATGGGTATACCCTATTAATTTATTTTTTTACATATGCACTAGGTTATAACCCCGTGTATTACACGGGTTGAATAAATAAATTTTATACATTAAATAATAAAACAATATATCTTTAAAAACCTTGTTTATTGCACGAGTTAAATAAATATAATTTTATATATTAAATAATAAAAAGTTATATCTATAATAACAATATTGTACAGGTTGAATAAATATAATTTTATATACAAAATAAAAAAAAGTTATATCTTTAAAACCACGTGTATTACACGAGTTGAATAAATGTAATTTTGTTTACCAAATAATAAAATAATACATCTTTAAAAAACCTCATTTATTACATGGTTTGAATAAATGTAATTTTATATACCATATAATAAAAAAATTACATCTTTAAAAATATGCGTATTACACGGTTTGAATAAATGTAATTTTCTGAAATAAATAATAAAAAATATATATATCCTTAAAAAACCTCGTGTATTGTACGAATTGAATAAATCTAATTTTATACATCAAATAATAAAATTACGATTTTGGCGCCCGTGGTTATATCACTTTTACCCTTTTAGCCCCAAAAAGAATTTTTTAATATCTAATTAACGTATTTTTTTTAACCCTTTTGGCCCCTAACATTTAATGGATGGGTTAGTGTTAGGGGCCAAAAGGATTAGAAAAAAAACGTTGGGGGCTCAGATGTTAAAAACAATTTTGGGATAAAAGGGTAAAAGTGATATAACTACAGGTGCCAAAATTGTAATTTTCTCTAAATAATATTATAAATGAGAAGAAGATTAAACTAAATAATAAGTATCCATAAGATATTAAACTAAAAAATATTTAATAGAATGGTTATCTATAATTAATTAGAAAAAATTAAATTAAAATAATAATTATCTATAAGAGATGCCTTAATATGATGACAAGTGTCCCAAAAGTGGTTTCTTTTATTATAGAGTATAGATACGGATTTTTTTTAGAATAATGTGCCCTTCGAAATATCGGGCCCACATTCAGGGCCGGCCATGATTTTAACAATGGATATTTGGCGCTAACCCGTCCTTGTGAGATAGCGACCCTTTACACATTGCTGGGCCCTACGAATTCATCTTTCAAGCCGAATGATGAGTTGATGTGGTCTTCACATCTGTGTACCTTATGGCTTATAACATGCATGCAGTTTGTTAGATGAAAAGACATGCCAGCCATATGTCTAAGCACTAAAAGAGAGTTGTACATTTTATTAAACAAATAAGCCGTTCTAGCTCAGTTGGTAGAGCGCGTGGCTTTTAACCACGTGGTCGTGGGTTCGAGTCCCACGGATGGCGTGTTTTTGGGATATTAATGTTTTGACATTTTGAAACAAAGTCAAACATAACTTTGGTAGCAGCAGCTGACTTTGACAAAAATGTTTATCCTATTTTGATATTCCTTTATCCCCCAACATAATTAAGGCTCGAAAAAAACTAGGAAATTTTTTTTTGTTTTCGAGCCGAGCCAACTCATTTTGTAATCGAGCCCAACTCGAGCATGGGTGCTCGACTCGTATGTGTGTGTATATGTATATATTTTTTTTTAAATGTGTGATTTTTTCTTATTTTTGTTTTTTGTGTTACCAATATTTGTAAAAAAATTAATAATTCTTTTTTTAAAAAGTTAACGAGCCGGCTCGATCTGGGTCGAAGTTTTTACGAGCCGAACTCGAGCTCGACTTTTTAGCTCAAGTAATCAAGGCGAGCCTAGCTGGCTCGTTTAAGCTCGACTCGGCTCGATTAAAGCCCTATTCCATATAGTCTTTTTTTGGCAAGTGCACAACTTATAATATGATAAACATTTTTGTCAAAGTTAAACCATGAAATTGCGCAGAAAACCCGGAATCTTGGATTTCCGGGAGGTGTTTGGTATGCTTTGGGGCTCGGCGGACATGTTAGCGGCGGTGGGTATTATGCGATGAGGAGGAAATACGGTCTTGCAGCGGATAATGTCATTGATGCACAATTCATCAATGTGCATGGCAAGATTCTTGATAGAAGATCAATGGGTGAGGATCGTTTTTGGGCTATTAGAGGAGGTGGCAGTTCTAGTTTCGGAATCATTCTTTCGTGGAAGATAAAGCTTGTTCCGGTCCCAGAAACAGTGACAGTTTTCGCAGTAGACCGAACGTTAGAACAAAACTTAACCAAAATCATCTTCAAATGGCAATATGTCGCACCGAAGATTGATAAAGATCTTGACATTAGAGTTTTAATGTTTAGTGTAGTGAATCCTAGCACCGGAATATATAGCCTGGGTCTAACACTGTACGTTTGCTTTGTGCTTGTAAACATGAAGAGAATGAAGATCGATATAGAATATACAAGAAAAGCTTTAATGACTCGTGATTCGAGTAAAAGTGCATTGTGCAAACTCAAAAGCTTGTCGATTGCAAGAAACATGCTTGCTTGCTTGCTTTGACTCAAAGGTTTCCTATCAAACAGTAAAAGATTATCTAGAAAGATAAAACACGCAATTAACTGAATAAGCGACAAACTATATAAAAAAGGCGAACCTGAGCGGCTAATATAGTTTTTGAGTTCTCGAATAGATAATCATGAGCTTGTTTAAGCTGTTCTTGCCTTTGTATGAGTTCCTGTTGTTGACTATTACCGAGTGAAATCAACTGTTGCAGACTTCCCCTGCAATCAATTCAAATGTCAGTTAGTATACATATATATATATATAATTTTGTACCTGCTTTCTTCTAATGCTTGTGACTGAAAAACTGTGAGATAGATAGGCAGAAAAATAGATGTGTGTTTGTATATACATAGAGTAAAATGTCATTATCGTCCCTGAGGTTTGGCTAGTTTTGCGAGTTTCGTCCAAAGGTTTGTTTTTTCGCATCTGGACCCAAAAGGTTTGAAATCATGTCATTTTCATCCGGCTCGTTAATTCCATCCATTTTTCTCTGTTAAGTAAGGGGTATTTTTGTCTTTTTTGGTTAACTTAAAGGACAATTCAGTCTTTTTCACTTTATGTACATTAAGTGAAAAAGACCAAATTACCCTTTAAGTTAAGAAAAAAAGACATAAATACCCCTGACTTAACGGATAAAATGGATGGAGTTAACGAGCCGATGAAAATGGCAAGATCTCAAACCTTTTGGATCCAGATGCGGAAAAACAAACCTTTGGACGAAACTCACAAAACTGGTCAAACCTCACGGACCGAAATGGCATTTTACTCGCACACACACAGACTCACTGTAGCTGATGACAGATGACATTGGTCTCAAGATAAAACTCAAGATAAATCCTATGAGCATCTTCATCCAACTTTTTTAGACAATTAACCATTTGTGATTTTACATCACAATACGGAAAATGAGGCCTCCCAGTGTCCTTTTGAAAGCAATCACTAAGATGCCAAGCAAGCCTAGACCGTTGTTCTTCACGCGCTAAAATCTCCGAACATCCATTAAACAGATTTTGATACGCGTTTTGCCAACATGAATTTGACAAAGCGGCCTTTCGCTTTGCCTTTTCGACCAAACTCCAGAAAAATGAATGCACATGTATATATAAATACACGTAATATACGCAATCAAATATCTAACTACCTATTGTGAGCATCAAATATCCTTATATGTCAAAATGATTATCACATAATCTTCAACAAGTAATGACAATATACACCCTAATACACACTTTCCTTTCTGGTCCTTGGTATGATAAATTCAATAAAAAATCGCAATTTGATCCGACACTCCCATCGTTTCAACAAGAAAGCTTGATGCAAATGACCAAATATCTTCTACTTTACATAATCAATCAGATAGAAAAAAAATATGATACATCCTTAAATTAATAATAATCAGTGTGGCTCTTATACATGTTAATATCAAATTCAAACACATAGCCTATTTTTTGAAACCAAGAAACCCATTGAGACATTTTATCAAACACTTGGTGATCAAATAAAAGTTTGTGTACTCACAGTCAGTTGTTGGTTCTGGGAATCAAGAGAGAAACTGGCTCATCACAAGTTATAATTTTCTACAAACTTTTGTTTGGAATTCGGGTTGTAATCCCATTGAGGCATTTCATCAAACACCTTGCAGTCGATTATCGGATCCTGCGAATCGGGTATGAAACAAAAGCTCCAAAAAGGGTTCCTCTTGTGGAATTGCAACAAGGAGAAGAACACATGGATTCAATGGAATGCGACTGTTGGGCTTTCGTTATCCGGCGGTTAAATTTGACTTTCAGGGGGTAGCGGCGCAACTTGTTGCTCGTCTACCTGTCATTAGTCTGTAATCGTCTCTGTTTTAATGATTGAAAATAACGAGAATTAGTTCTATTGCAAAATAAACAATGACTTTGAAATACATACACAATTCATTAGTAATATATATGGACACATACATACATACATACATACATACATGCTTCTTTAATTTAATTACAAAATGATAATTAAGCTATCGACTGCGTCGGTTACGGAGATTGTACACTCTAGGGATGATCGAAGCCTTGTCGAGTTGCTCCGGGGGCATACGGTAGTCAAGATCTTCCAATTCATTATCAGATATATCTTTGTCAACCCATGAAGACCAGTCAACATCAACATCACTATCATCATCATCATCTTCACATAAAAACTGTTTCTTTCCTTGCATTCCATTAACCTTCTCAATAAGCGATCGTAGCATTTCATAGTTCAATGTCTCATAGTCTCTGCATAAATTCAATTAATAAGTAATAGTTTTAATAGATACAACTTGTAAGTTTTTACCTGTATGTGTAAATGGCATACAAAAGTTGACATGACGCGAGAACCACAAATATTAACCGAACAATGCTTATAATCCATGCTTGTTGCTCAATGTCATTTCCATATCGAAGCACCATAAATTCAATCAAGAATGTCACACATAACCCTGCAACCAAAAGGAAAAAAAATTACCGTAAGATCAAGAAAACGTCCAAAAGTTTGACTCGTTTAAAGTCATATCTCGGTTTCTCACCTACATATAGCTTGGATCTCACACTGTAGGTTTGTTTTGTACTCGTAAACATGTAAATAGTGAATATTAATAAAGAATACACAAGGAAAGCTTTGATGACTCGCGATTCAAGCAAAATTGCGTTGTGTAGAGTAAAAAGCTTGTCAATTGCGACAAACATGCTTGATTGCTTTGACTTGAATATATCCTATCGAATTCGAACGAATTAATCAGGATAATTAAAAGTGCATTTAACTAAAAATACAACTAAATCGAAAAGGCAAACCTGAGCATCTAATATAGTTTTCGAATTCTCAACTAGATCATCATGAGACTTTTTAAGCTGTTCTTGCCTTTGTATGAGTTCCTGTTGTTGACTTTGACCAAGTGTAATCAACTGTTGCAAGCTTCCCCTGCAATAAATTATTGAAAGTCAGTTAATATACATACACATACACGAGCATGCATGCATACATACATACATACATACGTATAAGTATATAAATTTATTATAATAGAGTAAAATGTCATTTCCGTCCCTGAGGTTTGGCAAGTTTTGCGACTTTCGTCCAAAGGTTTGTTTTTCCGGATCTGGATCCAAAAGGTTTGAAATCTTGTCATTTTCATCCGACTCGTCAGGGGTATTTCCGTCTTTTTTGTTAACTTAAAGGGCAATTCGGTCTCTTTCACTTTATGTACAAGCATTTAGCATAATGTACAAGTATTCAAAAGACCGAATTGCCCTTTAAGCTAACAAAAAAACAAAAATACCCCTGACTTAACGGAGAAAAATGGATGGAGTTAACGAGCCGGATGAAAATGGCAAAATTTCAAACCTTTTGGATCCAGATGCGTAAAAACAAACCTTTGGACGAAAGTCGTGAAATTGGCCAAACCTCAGGGACAAATGACATTTTACTCATTATAATATAATTGTTATTTTGTACCTGCTTTCTTCTAGTGCTTGTGACTGAAACCTTGTGACGGTCTGGAGAACTTCGAGTGCGGAACTCTGGCTTTCAAGAAGTTGCTTTTGCCGGTCTAACGAAGTTTCCGTTATGTTCTCGATATCATCGGCTTTACTTTGTAAACTATTCATCTTCATAAACATCGCATCTCCAACTTTACCAATTTCCTTTTCTATTTCAACTGCTTCCTTCCTTAAACTAACCATTTCTTCACCTAACTTATTAGCAGATTCGTTAAGCATCGTCATTCCTTCATCTATCCTTTCACTCATTTTCATTTGTCCATTTTGCAGCTCCATTTGAGAATCTGATATCTTAAGAGACTGTTCGTAAACTGACTGTGAATGCTCTAACACGGTATTAACACGTTCTTCAACACGTTTTGATGTTTGAGCCAGTTGTCGTGTTTGATCATCGATAGAAGATAACGAGCCGTGAATATTTTCTGAACGGAGCAATAGATGTTCGGCTTTCTCTTCTATGTTCTCTAACTTGTCCTCTGCATATTCAGCTGATTTTTTGAGTTCGTTAACCAATCTTTCTGTTTGTCTCTTGAATGCACCAGTCCTACAGCAAGTCAAACATCAATTCAAGTAACCTTTTGAGAGATAGATATATTCATATATATATATACAGGATCCGGTTCAATTAAGAACCATTTTGGGTTGTGAGAACTGTGAGAACTCCTACTTCCCGTGCAAGTTTTGCCACCATTTTTTACACAAATGTAGATGAAAATGTCACAAACACATCTGTAAAAAAAATTGCTGAACTGGTATTTAATATTTGTTCACCGTTTACACTGATGTGAATTTGTTTTACCAAACGATGACGTCGCAAGTAAATTTTTTTATGGTGATGTAAATTTTCCCAGACGACATTTTTGAAAAAAGAACCTTTTTTTGGCCTAGTTCTCACAATTCTCACAACTCAAGGTGGTTCTAATTATATATATATATATATATATATAGAGAGAGAGAGAGAGAGAGAGGGACTGACTGTAACTGATGGCAGATGGTGTTGGTCTCAAGATAAAACTCAAGATAAATGCTATTATGAGCCACCTTATCTAACCCTTTAAAACAATCAATCATGCGGGATTTTATATCGCAATACGGAAAAGGAGGCCTCCCACTATCCTTTTGAAAGCAATCACTAAGATGCCAAGCAAGCTGAGACCGTTGTTCTTCGTCTGCTAGAATCTCGGAGCATCCTGCAAACAAATTTTGATACGCACTTTGCCAACAAGAATCAGGCAAAGCAGCCTTTCGCTTTGCCTTTTCGACCAAACTCGCTCCCTTTTTGCTATCGAATGTTTCCATGGAAAATTCACCGACGGTATCATGAAAAATTTCTGGTGAATGTTTCTTGCTAGAATCAGTTTTTCCACCCGAGAAAAACCAACTGAATGACTCGGTGGTTTGTAAAAGCAACACAAGTACCCATAGGATCCTAATATTATAATGCTTGTTATGATTCATTAGATTTGATTAAGTAACGATAATAGGCCTGCGTAAAAATTGAAGAAAACTGATCAGTTGACCTACGATGACCTACAGAAACAATGACCTACGAGTTTTCGTGGTTTCAGCCGCATTTATTAGGAAAAATACGAAGGCCATTTACAACTATCTAACATTTATGAATCTCATAAAAGAAAATAACACAGCCATCATTAAATTAATAAAAAAAATATTCACTCAAATGAAAAAATTGTATATATTCATTGTTGTCAAAGTCAGTATAGAAAACATGTTAATTGTTATATTGCTAAAAGTAGAATGATATTATCTATCATTAGGCCGGAGGGTGTGGGGGGCTCCATCGCGCCACCTCATCACCTATAGCGCCTAGGGGCGCCATACACCCACACCCACCATGTTAACAAGGGGCGCTATAGGAGGGGGCTCCATCATGTTAACGCCAAGAATGAGATGTTCAGGTGAGGCCCACTTGATTTAATCCAATGAAAACTTTTTTTTTAATTTTATTTAATAGGGGGCTCCATCCCACACCCTGCAAATTAAAGGGGGGCGCGTGATAAAGACCCCTAGCTTACGTGGATCATACGTGTCGCTTACGTGGCCTGATAAAGCCCCTAGGGGGCTCCAACCACACCCTCCAGCCTTACATGGACGATATTTCGCTCATTTCAAGCAACAGATATTCTCATATGGCAAAGTTATTATCACATAAACTTCACCAGGTATGACAATGCATACCTAAATTACACACTTTCCATATAGGCACAAACACTAACCCGAGTCTCATTTAACAGGGGAGGGGAAAGAAAAGAGATGAAAATATAAAAAAAAACCATGTTCCCAAGTTTTTTTAAGGATAGGAGGGGAGGGAAAAGGAGGGAAAAGGGAAGAAAATTTGTCTATACATTCATCCTCCCAAATTGGAGAGATTCGGAGAGAAAATGTTATTAATTACTAAATTGCCCTCATATGTAATTAAAATGTTTTATGTTTAAAGGGTATAATGGTAAAATTGTTCCTTTCTTTTCTTTTCCTCCTAACTCGGGAACACGTAAAATGCTTGATTTCTTCTCTTTTCCTTTACTTTTCATTAAACTCGGGAACACGAAAAAAATCACATATTTTCCTTCCTTTTCTCTCTTAATTTATTTTCATTCCCCTCCCCCTGTTAAATGAGACTCGGGAACACAAGCGTACATGATCAACTTAAATACATAACTCTGAAACAAACCAAATACTATAATAAAATCAAATTCAACAAAAAAAAAATTATGGTATGCTTTACATGATTACAGTTAACTGAAAATGAATACTTTATAACTTTATAACTTGTAAAATTTTCGTGGGTATGCCGTATGTTGATAGTGATACATACATAAATATACAAATCATATATGTGCAAATTGATTCATCAGAAAGATGGGAAATGGTAAAGAGACTTTCATTGAGGCATTTTATCGAACAGTTGGTACTCAAATAAAAATTTGTATACTTACAGTGGATTGTTGTTCTGAAATGCAGTGGGTGGATAGATAACTTCAGAAAGAGTTGTTGTTGTGGGGTTGAAACAACGAGAATAACCGTCTGTTGCAAAGGGTGAAAGTGAAACATGGTTTCAAAAGCGTGTGACGGTTGAGATTCTTTATGGCCGTTGGGTAATGTTGCTGGGGTTGCTGGATTGCTCGATTGTTAGTGGGCTGGGCTTTTGGACTCAAGAGACTCGATGTTTGGTTGGGCTCAGCCCTCAAACAACTCCCATGGCCCATTTCACGTATACAACCCAACCTACCTCAACCTTCTACTCACATTCACAAGGCAACTTTTAAAACACTTTTTATTAAATATATATTTTTATGCTTATTATTTATCTATAAATGTGTTTAAAATAATTACAATTAATATTTTCATTTGAAAGCGATTTGTTTTAAAAGCAAAATAAATAACAACAATATAAGAAATCTTTTAATAAAAAAAACACATACATTCATCAAACATAGTTAATAAAAATGACAAACAAGTTAAAAACACTGTGTTTTCAGATTTATAAAAATTAAGAGTTAATTACATAGTTAGTCCCTGTGGTTTGCACAAAATAACATACTTAGGTACTAATAGTTTAAAATCACCTTCTAGGGTATTAATTTTTCATTTTGTAACTTTTGGAGGTATTAACTTCTAAGGTAGTAACATAGGTAGTCCCTGTGGTTTGCACAAAATAACATACTTAGGTACTAACAGAATGTGATTTTAAGCCTACAAATAAGCTTAATACCCCCAAACGTTACAAAATGAAAAGTTAATACCCTAGAATGTTATTTTAAACTATTAGTACCTAAGTATGTTACTTTGTGCAAACCACAGGGACTAACTATGTAATTAACTCAAAAATTAATTAAAAAAATATACTTTTTTGAATGAACTCGGTTTTTGATAAAATTTATATTGATATGTTCACAAAAAAAAAGTTAAACAACACTGTGTTTTCAGATTTTTTTTAATAAATAAATGAGTTAATTACTGTTTTTGTCCCTGTTGTTTGTCAAAAATCACTATTTCAGTCCATTAGTTTAAAAATTGCGATTTCAGTCCCTGTGGTTTCACTTTCGTAACAATTTCAGTCCACCTCGTAACCATTTCAATCCCTGTACTTACAAAATAAATGGATTGAAATGGTTATGAAAGTGAAACCATAGGGACTGAAACGGTTACGAAAGTGAAACCAGATGGACTGAAATCGCAATTATTAAACTGATGGACTGAAATAGTGATTTTTTGACAAACCACGGGGACGAAAACAGTAATTAGCTCTAAATAAATATTAAAAAGTTATTAAAGAAAATCATGTTTTAGCTAGAATTAATTGTTATAAAACAAAAATGAAAACATAATTATAAAAGAACCAAATCACCAGCTAACATGTGGCATTTTTAAAATAATAAAAAAAAATCATCAACCAAGGTTGAGAGCACAACCTGGTCGTAAACATTAAGACTTAAGTCTTAGTGTTGAAGTCAAATGTTACAATAATCTAGTTTTCTTTTAGAACTAACTCACACTCCCATTAATCTTATTCTTAGACGTACACCTTTGTTCATCATAGAGGGTCCATCAGGAGCACTATTATGTACACACCTCGATATCATTAAGCTACAAACCCTTTGGTAACAGTTGTTTAGAGATCACAATTCTCTATGCTGATGTTAATCTTTTCTTTATACATTATTTTTTCTATTTAAATTGTGTATAAAATTGGATGAAGAAATGAAAATTTTGGAAAAACTAATTTACTTTAAAATGTTCATACCCAAAACAAAATGATCGAAAAAAACAATATTATTAGGATCGATACCATCTTATATGATAATTGCCCAAATAGTAATTTGGGCAATGATTTAAATGCACCCAGGGCATGTGTTATATTCTCCATGTGAGCTTGTGTGGTCTATGTGGCATTCTGACCCCGAATAAGAACCCAACGCCAACTTGTGCAACCCCCGTGAACTAGCGATCATTTTGTGGTGACGATAGAGAAAGGGGCTCTCAATTTCTCAATTTGATTTTTGTGTTTATTATATTATTTTATTTAATATTCAATTTAACTTTTATCTAATAAGTTGTATTCATTAGCTTAAATAATCCAAACATACCATCATGTCTTGTGTCAACTTTCAGAGATAAATTTTAATGAAAACAAGATGTATTCAAATCGTAGTATCTTTTGACCTCGTAAGCGGCTTTAACACGTGCTTAAATTCACATTTCTGATGATAATAAAACCGGTAACTTTAAAATATTGAAAAGTTTTTACTGTAATGTTTAATTATTCATTATTTATCATTAAAAAGTTTTAATTAATCTTATCCTTTAGTTGTTTTAAAATAAGTAAGCAAATATAAAAAAATAGTTGAATGGTGAATTGTAGGTATAACATTGTCACACCTCCAAAATACCACTTACGGGAACACCGCGGGGCGTGTGACGTACCAGGATCTTAGCCACCAATCACATTGAACTCATAATTATATTTAAATAAAACTTTCATTTATTATCATAAAATGACACAAGACAGTAAGTGTAATTCATCGTATACAGCGGAAGCATAAATCATTTGTTAAGTGTTTCTTAAACTACATGTACAAAACCGTTAGACTTGTCTTGCGATTCCAAGTATCTCGACCCATGACCACTCCAGCATCCCAGACAGCAAGTTCCAAATGATATAAACCTACAGACCTGCAAGCATGCAGACAAATGTGTCAGACGACGCTGGTGAGTTTAAAGTTTTGTTAACGTGTTTAGATACCAGTTACCAGATTAAAAAGTTTCACAGATTCATTGTTGTTAATCACACGCTTACCGCAGATGGCTCCAGATTATTTGCCCTAAACCCCATTGCCTCTATCAAAGCAATGGTCAAGATGGGGTCATTAGTTCATCACCGACCTCCCCGGTGCGGTGTGAGGATGCCAAACCTAAGTAGCGCTACTAACTAATACCCCGTTGCCTCCCCGGCAACAATCGGTAGGAGGGACTTGAGTGATAGATATAGACGTGTATTAACCAACAACCCAGGTTTAACATTCCAGTCAAACCCATTTACCTAGCATTCCTCCCCGGAACGTTTACCAGATGTCCCTCCCCAGGACGCATGCTTGGAAAAAGAGCAGTGAACTCACCTTAGATTTGCTCGGTATTTAACAAGTTACTTTACCCGTTCCAAGTCAGTCAACCAAACCCTACCATGGTTACCAAAGACAATCAGTTTTGTTTACACAGTATCACATATTCTTTGTATATATTCCACAAGTGGTAAGCAAGTATGGCATACATTATCACACAAGTTATAACGAGTATTCGGTATTTTCACATTACAAGTCCATATATCACAATAACACATATTAACAGTCCAACCCTCATTCAAATGAACATGCAAATAATAACAATAATTCATAACCCTCAATAGTCATGTGATTACAAAATCTTATATCGAAACTGTTTAAGGCCCGCCATAACTTGGCAGCCCATTCCGGTAATCCAAACATGGTGCGGCCCAGTACCAATTCAGAAAGTGTGCACGTGTGTGTATGTGGCCCATCGAAGCCCAAACAGTATGTTATAACTCAGATAATATACGACGAAACTCCCATGTTTCGTCATCACAAGATCTGACGAAACTCCCATGTTTCGTCGTCACAAGCTCCGACGAAACTCCCTTATCAATTACAGATTATGGTTATCCCAATCGTATTACAAAACATCACATAAATCGAGAATCATGAGTCGACACCTTACCAATTACTAATCTTGAAAAACAGTTCGTCATCATGACAATCAAATCCGATCAATTTAGTCCAATCTGATTTCAATGCAATTCACAAACCATCTTCGCATTATTTAATACTCACTATTCCCTAGACTATCAATGACAACCTTATTAGAATACCCATAAAGTTTGATTAGATCAAGACTACACATGGCCGCCACTTTTATTCAAAGTTATCAAGTTTGTCAGACCACTTTCCTTCAAATGTATTGGACCATAAAAAAAACTAATGATATGATATACTAGAAATCGGTTATGTGAATTTTAGCGGGCAACTTTGATTGGACCATACTAGAAATTGGTTAGTGGGCTACTGATATGCTAGACAACTTTGTCAGTGAATTCAAATAAATACAAACTAACTCTACTTATTCCTATCATCAACAAGCAATAGTTATCATTCCCACTGATTTCAATCATGTGCCCAAACTAAAGAATATCTAGTAATCATTACCCATCTGTTCGATCCTGATCCGAGTACCCCATCATCGAAATAATCTTAACACCCATTCTTTATCATGAATACTTCTGTATTGATTAACAGAATCACATACAACTAACCATAACCTACACGAACATCACATATACTCGTACAAATCTGTTAATCGAGTTCATGCATAAACAAAACAAACAATTAAGAATTAATACAAGTACGGATCTACTAACCAAAAGACTCGACCGAAGGAGATGATGCCTCAACAAGAGTTTGTTGCCGCTAGTTTAAAGGGGACATAGGGTTTGCAAGTAGTTATGTATTCTAATATATAATATACGTAAACAAGGGGAAAGGAAAGATGGGCTCGGATTGGACTTGGGCTTGCGAGAGGTGGGCTCTTGCGACTCGGGCCGGATTCATGTGTGGGCCGAGGTACTCTAGAGAACTAAGGTGTGTTGGGATTGAACCCTATCAGAGGAACAGATAATAAAAGCCAAATCTGGTTCACAACAGTGGATTCATCATAAGCAGTAGTTTACACCAGGCTTTCCCCTTGAAAGTGTTTATAACATCTGATGTCCTCTAACCACTAATCATATACAACAGCTGCTGTCCTTCAAACTGCTGATGAAGCCCTAAAGACTGTTAAGGATTAAACACTGTTGTTCAATCTACTGCCTTGAGTCAAGCACTGCTGGGTTATATCAAGTGCTGCTGGGTTCACATCAGTGGGTTATGTAATGTATTGTAATAACAGTTGTTAGCATAACAGTACTTGTGTAGATCAGATGTTAGAGGTTGTTAGGTTGTTATATGTCACTTTCATGGTGACGTCAGCTTTGATGCTTCAGTGATTTGATTTGCCTATAAATGGAACAGTACCCTGTACTGTTACATTTGATTGACTGAGTGAGTCTATCTCCTCCAATCCTTTCATCTTGTGCAATCAACCAGGGAGCATCAGGCTGAGGGGGAGCTTTGTTGTAAGCATGCATTGTAATCTTTTGATTTGATTTGAAATCTTTTGACCTAATGAAAAGCATGTGCTTATCAGAACTATTCTCCCTTTTGATTGTGTTTATAAAGTTTGTCTCCATTTCCGCTGCACTTTACATTTTTCATATTCAGTCATTGTTCAAATTATACAAACAAACACAATCATGAGAGCCTCCGATCTTAACAATTGGTATCAGAGCTTGGACAGTCAAATTCGATCTAACAATCAATTTGACATAATAGTTCAGCTCAAAATTCATTGATGCTAAGGTTGATCGTATTTAGTTGAAAAACAGAGTAACGAGTAATCACGTTCAAAATTGCTATTCAAAAAACTCTGTAAAACAACCAAGATGTCATAAGACACACAAACTTCACATAACAAGTGATGTCATACATAAAACACCTATAGTTTCAGATCTGAAAATATGTCTGATAACTATGGTAAAATTATTATCTTTACAAAATTGATTTCAATTGTTGTTATGAAGTTTTGTGCTGTATCCATCATGTTTGCCGCTAAAGTATGTACCTCAGGTCGACAAAAACCTATGTTCGTAAAAACATTAGTGTTTTTGTTAACATAAAAAGAGGGAAATTAAAACTTTAGTTATTAGATCTTATGTGTTGAAAAACAGGTTAGGAATCCTGTTAAAAAGGACCAAATCAACTTTGTTAAAAACACATTAAGAAAATCAGGTGTTAAAATAGTCCAAATCATATGTAATGTGAGATTTGACATAAGCATGTACAAATATTCCAGATCTCTCAAAACATTGCTGCAAAATGATTCTGGAATAAGTTTTTCTTAAATAAAACCTCCCAGTAAGGTTGAGGTAGGTTGGGCTCAGCCCTCGAACAACGCCCATGGCCCATTTCACCTACACAACCCAACCTACCTCAACCTTCTACTCACATTCACAACCCAACCTTTAAAACATTTTTTATTAAATATATATTTTTATGCTTATTATTTATCCATAAATGTGTTAAAAATAATTACAATTAATATTTTCATTTGAAACTGATTTGTTTTAAAAGCAAAATAAATAACAACAATATAAGAAATCTTTTAATAAAAAAAAACACATACATTCATCAATCATAGTTAATAAAAATGACAAACAAGTTAAAAAACACTGTGTTTTCAGATTTACAAAAAAATTAATTAAAAATATACTTTTTTTAATGAACTCGGTTTTTGATAAAATTATATCAATATGTTCACAAAAGAAAACTTAAACAACACTGTGTTTTCAGATTTTTTTAATAAATAAATATTAAAAAGTTATTAAAGAAAATCATGTTTTAACTACAATTAATTGTTATAAAACAAAAATGAAAAACATAATTATAAAATAACCAATCACTAGCTAACATGTGGCATTTTTAAAATAATAAAAAAATCATCAACCAAGGTTGAGAGCACAACTTGGTCGTAAAGACTAAGACTTAAGCCTTAGTGTTGAAGTCAAATGTTACAATAATCTAGTTTTCTTTTAGAACAACTAAACTCACACTCCCACTAATCTTACTCTTAGACGTACATCTTTGTTCATCATAGAGGGTCCTTCAGGAGCACTATTATGTACACACCTCGATACCATTAAACTATGTTCCCGAGTCTCAATTAACAGGGGGGAGGAAAATTTTCTCTCCAATTTGGGAGGATGAATATATGGTCATATTTTCTTCCCTTTTCCCTCCCCTCCCCCTGTTAAATGAAACTCGGGAACGTGGTTTTTTCATATTTTCATCTCTTTTCCCTCCCCTCTCCCTGTTAAATGAGACTAGAGAACATAGTGTTAAGCTACAAACCTTTTGGTAACAGTTGTCTAGAGATCACAATTCTTTATGTTGATGTTAATATTTTCTTTATACATTATTTTTTCTCTTTGCATTGTGTATAAAATTGGATGAAGAAATGAAAATTTTGGAAAAACTAATTTACTTTAAAATGTTCATACCCAAAACAAAATGATCGGAAAAAAAAAAACAATATTATTAGGATCGATACCATCTTATATGATAATTGCCCAAATAGTAATTTGTGCAATGACTTAAATGCACCCAGGGCATGTGTTATATTCTCCCTGTGAGCTTGTGTGGTCTATGTGGCATTATGGCCCCGAATAAGAATCCAACGCCAACTTGTGCAACCCCGTGAACTAGCGACCATTTTGTGGTGACGATACCAGAGAAAGGAGCTCTCAATTTCTCAATTTGATTTGTGTTTATTATATTATTTTATTTAATATTTAATTTAATTTTTATCTAATAAGTTGTATTCATTAGCTTAAATAATCTAAACATACCATCATGTCTTGTGTCAACTTTCAGAGATAAATTGTAAGGAAAACAAGATGTTTTCAAATCATAGTATCTTTTGGCCTCGTAAGCGGCTTTAACACGTGCTTAAATTCACATTTCTGTTGATAATAAAACCGGTAACTTTAAAATATTGAAAAGTTTTTACTATAATGTTTAATTATTCATTATTTATCAATAAAAAGTTTTAATTAATCTTATCCTTTAGTTGTTTTAAAATAAGTAAGCAAATATAAAAAAATAGTTGAATGGTGAATTGTAGGTATAACATTGTCTCAAAGATTATATTATACGTATTATTATTTAGTTGAACTGGTATATACGAATAATCTAAAATCTCTTGAATAACGCCAATTATGATTTAAATAACTAAATCTATTTGATATGATGAACGATTTATGTTAATCAACATATATTGAACAGTTTAAAGTTGCAAGACTTCAAGCGATAATTCATGTCAATGTCACCTACCACTCTACTTAGTAAGTTTATGTCGCAACTTGACGCTAGAGATAAAAAAAGTATGTGTGATATCCCATATGATTTGAAAACTGGATATATCACAACTTGACACTAGAGATTAAAAGAAGTTTATGTCACAACTTGACATACCATGTACCAGATATATCATACTACTAAAAGCTCGATAAAAAGTCAATTTTACAACAATGGTGTATTGAATACAATTATTTATGTGCTAATATTCTTCCTAAAAACTTTTTTCTCTTCAACTTAAGGATATAATTTTATAAAGACAATACAATTTTCTAGTAAAACCAATTCACTTTCAAACTTTCATACCCAAACCCAATGACCAAACCAAACACCATTATCAAAAGGAATATTGGATTAAGTAACTCTAACACCGATAGCACTTTTAACTTACGAACTGTATCACACCACTCTCAATTTTCAACTTATTTTTCTTTGGCACTATCAAACTAACTGAACCCTAACCCAGTTAGCCGAGGTCAAATGGTACGTCACCAAACATGAGACTTTGGTTTATCTTTCTCCTAACAAACGTGTTGTAAGGAACTAATGGGGTTTCAAGAATACCGACATGGATGAATATACACACACTTACAACGCAACGCTTCGGCTTATGGCCTGGTGTTTACATAACATACATATTGGTAATGACGTTTCGAAAAACAATCCTTGTGAAACTGTTTATAACTTTACTAGAAAATATTAAATAGTTAGTAATGAAGATTCATTTATTTTAAAACGAACCAATGGGTAACATAAGAAATAATAAAAAAAAGAAAGTGGTCCAAGATATTTATATTATATGTATAGAATTTATGTAAAGTCAAACATGCATTAACATAGACTTTGATCATTTCAACTATGCAAAGTCCACTCTCATCTGTCTCTCATCTCATGGATAACCAAAAATGCCATGAACAAACTACAAACTCCAGAAGCTCTAAGAGGAAGCTAGATGATGAATTCATCGTCACATCGTCCGATGAAACCACTCAACAAGATCTAGCTTCTCATGTTCGCGCTCAGGTTCAAATCCTAGACACCACTGTTTCATCGCTTGAAGCAGATCGCGCGATTGTCAAACATTCCATTCATATCCTATCGGAGCTCGCTAAGAACGGTATGAATCTACACTTACTTTCTTTCATTTTTTTCGAGTAAAATGTCATTTTAGTCCATTCGGTTTGGCCCAAAATGCCACTGTAGTCCAAATAGTTTTTTTTTCTCCTCTAGGTCCCTAACGTTTGCGGTTTTTTGTCATCTTTGTCATAATCAATTGCAGAGGATATTGTGAACTTAATTGTTGAATCTGGTGGCGTTTCAGCGCTTGTTCGACATCTTCAAGCTCCAGAGTGGAAAGAAGGTGCAGAACCGAGGCCGTATGAGCATGAAGTAGAGAAGGGAAGTGCTTTTACCCTTGGACTTCTTGCTATAAAGGTACTCATTCAGTTATTCATCACAGTTATTAATATAGTTGGCCACCAAGTTTTGTTATAATTATGATGTTTGTTTTTTTCTAATTGTAATTATCGTGTTGGGGTCGGCCTTTAGCGTACCAAGCTGAGAAAACAGTAGACGACTTACTAGACGTTAAGTTAAGTATTTATCTACATGAGGCTCGTTTGTTTAATCGCAATCTAAAGTTTTGATCTACATCATTTTCAATGAACTCTATCCAAAGTATGATATAATCATTAAAGAGATAATGTTTGTGATTCCTTTTGTTGACAGCCTGAACATCAACAACTCATTGTTGATGCCGAAGCTCTACCTCATCTTGTTACCCTGCTTAAGAGACACAAGGATGGCGAGAAATCTCGAGCAGTCATAAGAAGAGCAGCAGATGCAATCACAAACCTTGCTCATGAGAATAGCAGCATCAAGACCCGTGTTAGGTTACTTTAATGCTACCATCTACCGTTACTACTTGTGTATTACAGTTTGTCTGATCGACATCACATTTTCATTTTCAGGGTTGAAGGTGGTATCCCACCTCTTGTTGAATTGCTCGAGTTCGCTGATGCTAAGGTGCAGAGAGCGGCTGCAGGGGCGCTGCGTACTTTAGCCTTCAAAAATGAAGAAAACAAAACTCTGGTTGGTAACTTTCTAGATTGATAGAATGTGTTTTGGGGATCAATGTTATTAAATATCAAGAAAAACGAATATTACACTAAGACTTGATAAGGCTCGACGATCCTGACAAGCTTCATACCCCAAGCTTGAGCTTGGGCTCGCTAAATAAAAGAGCTTTATTTTAGGCTCAAGCTCGACTCAGGCTCGATAAGGCTCATCTCTTTTCAAGCTTTTTTCTTGAGTCAATCTTGAGCAGCTTGCGAGCCGCTCGGCTCGTTTACACCCCTAGTTTTTTTGATATTGAAGTTCTGTCTCAATCTACAGATAGTGGACTGCAATGCTTTGCCTACTCTTATTCTAATGCTTCAGTCTGAAGATGTAGCAATACAGTATGAAGCAGTAAGTTGTTATTTTATTTCTCGACTGATTAAATCTCGCACTTATCTTTACTTATAAGATTGCTTATAGATAAAAATGTTTTCTGAATGACGTCTCAGGTTGCTGTAATCGGGAATCTCGTCCACTCGTCCCCCAACATAAAGAAGGAAGTTCTTCGTGCTGGAGCGTTACGACCCGTAATTGAATTGCTTAGGTAAGTTGTGTGCCTTTGTGATTGTCTTTGAGGTTTTCATCCCTATATGTTAGCTTTCACTTGCTTCATGTTTTATTTAAGTCATAAAAAAACATTTTTCAATCAAATATAAACTCAAATCAATCAATTTGAGCAGATCAGTTATAGCAATCAATATTGATATACATAGTAAGTTCATATTTGCATTTCACAAAAAAAAAAAAAAGTATTAGTACTTGATTACTTTACCTTTCAATTAACAAACACACATAATATTTTCTTTACTATTAAATTTTTTTTATTACCTTCAATTTCAAACTCTTTAAGCATTCTTAATTTTTTTTTTTTTTTTTTTTGAGTTAATAGCCAAAATGGTCCCTGAGGTTTGCTCACTTTTGCCACTTTAGTCCAAAATCCAAATTTTTTAAATCTGGGTCCCTGAGGTTTGCATTTTGTTGCCATTTTAGTCCAAATTTCAAAAACCCCATTTTTTAGTGTTGAAACCTGATTGTTTTGTCCTTTTGTGTAGGGGCATTTTGGTCATTTTAATTTACTCTTTTAATAAATTAAAACAAAATTAATTATATATTATATATATATACATACAGATATTCACACAAAGACCCACCACCATCACCGCCTTCTACCACCAGCATCACCGCCTCCCACCACCACCGTCACCATCCACCCCACGGTCCCCACCATCATCACAACCTTCCACCACCACCGTCACCACCCACCCCACCATCATCACAACCTTCCACCACCGCAACTACTTCTGCATTTCCGGCCAGATCCACCACCAACATCTCTCTCTCCCTCTCTCTCGTCTTCATCTCTTGAATCACCAAAAAACCCCCAATTTCTTACAAGTCACCAAAAACCCAGATCAAGAACCCAACACAAATCATAAACAACTGAATCATCATCATCTTCACAATAATATTATACAAACCCAGATCAAGAACCCAACACAAATCATAAACAACTGAATCATCATCATCTTCACAATAATTTGAAAACCCCATATCCAAAAACCCTTAGGGCATGTTTGGCTAAGCTTTTTGAAACAACTTATTGACTTATTGGCTTTTTGAAAAGTCATAAGCTCCAAAATGATGTTTGGCAATGGGGGTGTATGTGAGGGGAAAAAACCAATAAGTCACTCCATACTGACTTTTTCAAAAAGCCAATAAGTCAATAAGTTCTTTCAAAAAGCTTAGCCAAACATGCCCTAACCTCAAACAAAAAACTGAATCAGCCCAGATCACCACCATCACCACCGTTCAACCCAGATCACCACCATCATCATCTTCACAATAACTGAATCAACCCAGATCACCACCATCATCATCTTCACGGTTCACCATCACCACCATCCTCCACCGTTCACCATCACCACCCAAATCTGAAAACCCCATATCCAAAAACCCTAAACATCAAACAAAAAACCCAAAACAAGTTAACCCAGATCAACTCTCTCTCGACATCTCCGCCCTGAACTACCTTCATCCCTTCTCAACCCTTCTTTCCCCTTCAACCCAAACATCGACCCACTCTGCAAAACCCACCACCGCCCTCAGCCCTCTTCCACACGACACAACCAACCTCCATCTCCTGCGCCACCATCGCCGATCACCGCCTTGCTCAGTCTCCATCGCCGGTCATCCAACCTGAACCACCATCGCCCTCAGCCTTCTTCACCAGAGAGAGAGAGAGAGAGATGGGTATTTGTTGTGTGAATGTCTGTATGTATATATATATATATAATATATAATTAATTTTGTTTTAGTTTATTAGGAGATTAAATTAAAATGACCAAAATGCCCCTGCACAAAAGGACAAAATAGGCTGGTTTCAACACTTAAAAAGGGGGTTTTTGAAATTTGAACTAAAATGGCAACAAAATGCAAACCTCAGGGACCCAGATTTAAATTTTTTGGATTTTGGACTAAAGTGGCAAAAGTGAGCAAACCTCAGGGACCATTTTGGCTATTAACTCTTTTTTTTTTTGTGATCAACAGCTCAAGTTGTTCAGAGAGCCAACGTGAAGCGGCTTTATTGCTTGGACAGTTTGCTAATGGTGATACAGATTGCAAGGTTGATAGAAACGTTAGTTCGTTTATTATGTTCGTTACTAATCATGGTCTTAAAATGTCTATTACCAACTCTTAACAATTATTTTTTTGCAGATTGACATAGTTCAAAAAGGTGCTGTTGGGCCACTAATCGACATGTTGCAGTCACCCGATGCTCAAGTAAGGGAGATGTCAACTTTCGCCTTAGGAAGATTGGCACAGGTAGTAACATGTTTATTTAAACACGCATGTTTAAATACCATAGTTGTTGAATTTAGTTTTTAATAGTAAATGATAACCTTCCATAAGAGACATATCTTTTTAAGGATTTAGTTTTTTTGTTACAAATGAGTCTTAACATACAAATGAGTCTTAACATGAGAAGTGATAAAAAAAAAATTCATCTGCATAAGCATGATGTTTAGTTGCAAAATGTAATATATATATATATATATATATATATAGAAAAAGTATATCGTACATTATGGCTTAACGTACTTCACGTACGACAACGTGCGTGATTTATTCTATAACATGCGTGATTAATGTTTTCAATATGCGTGATTATTGTGTTTCAACATGCGTGATTTTGGATTTTTGAGTTATAACGTGCGTGATTTTAAAATGAACGTGCGTAATTACCTGTCGTACGTGATGTACGTTAAGCCGTAATGTACGTTAACCTTCCTCTCTCTCTAGGGTAAGGTTCATGCGAGAACCACCTTTATTGCGAGAACCGCAAGAACCAATGTGAACACAACCTAAAATAGCTAAAAAAACCTAACCCCCCCCCCCCCTGATAGGGTTAGAACAGATTTAGAGGAGAAGAAGCTAAAGAGAAGGATAATTCACCAAATCTGATATCTGATTATTCCTTCATACGTTTAAACATAAATATATATGCAAGTTACAATCATACCCCTTGCATAATAGAAAATAACAGAAATACCCTCAAACTAGAAATCAAAGTTAAGATACTAAAAAACATAAATAAATAACGTAACAATACTCCCTCCTTAACCCACTTTTTGCCCTCAAAAAGTGATTCAAGGAACTTTGTTTCCATCATCTTCAACCAGCTCATCCGGTGCCGGATCATCATCATCTATCACCTTGAGTATGTAAAGTTGTTTGTTCTTACACTTGTGGCCCGGAACAAACCTTTCGGTACACCAAAAACATTCCCCCTTTGCCCTTTTTAATTCAAGTTCATCGCTCGTCAAACGCCTTGAGCTAAGCGTTCCTGGTTTACTTGGCGACACGTTTGGAGTTGGTAGCAATGGAAGTTTTGAAGCGTTAACCGGAGGTGTTATATTGACATCTTCGGGTTGCAGCCCATCCTCCACAGCGTTGAAACACGTTGAAACGCTTCATCAAGCATGTGTTGTTGATAGTTTGAATTCTTGCTAACCCATACGCCTCACGTAGTGTTTGAGGCTTGAACATCTTTACCAGCCCTTTTATTTCCGGCTTCAAACCCTTCAAATATAGGCTAACAGCATAAGGTTCGCTAACGGTAACCTTGTTAAGCAAGCGATCGAAACCTGAATTATATTCTTGTAGACCCTTGGCGTCATCAGTAAGTTGAACGAGAGATGCAATCTCTTCCATAGGGTCTTCAAACGTTGCATTCAAAAAACGACTAGATATTGCACTAACATAATCTGCCCATGGAAAGTTCATCACTGTTACCCCTCTTACTTTCATAAAGGACCGGTGCCATTGTATGGCTTCTCCGTCGAGGTGAACAACTGCACATCTCAGCTTGAGGTTATCCGGAGTTTCATCAAGCGCGAAAAAGTGTTCGCAGCGATAGATCCATCCGTCCACATCTTCACCTGAAAACCGAGGAAACTCAACCTTCCCGACCCGCATAGGCCGAGTACCCGTCCGCGAATAATCGCTAAACAGCCCCTTATCAGGGCCGCCTCTGCCGCCTCCGTCGCCGCTAAAACTGCCACCGCTTGAATGCTCCTTGAGTGCTCGTAAGATCTCTTCTTGTTGTTTCATCGACTGTTCTTGTTGTTTCAACATGGTGGCTAGGGTTTCTTGGAGATTTGAGATTGTCTTGCCATGTTCCTTGAGAGTGCTGTCAATTTCTTGATTGCGAGTGTTAGTCATGGTAATCGAAAGTAATTCCGACCGGAGATCGGAACGGCTCTGATACCCTTTGATAGGGTTAGAACAGATTTAGAGGAGAAGAAGCTAAAGAGAAGGATAATTCACCAAATCTGATCTGATTATTCCTTCATACGTTTAAACATAAATAGATATGCAAGTTACAATCATACCCCTTGCATAATAGAAAATAACAGAAATACCCTCAAACTAGAAATCAAAGTTAAGATACTAAGGGGCTGTTTGTTTAGGTCTGAATGGCCTCATTCAGAGGCAAGCCTCTGAATCGGTCAGAGGCAAGGTGTTTGGTTTACTAAATTAGCACCTCTTAATGAATTCAATCAGAGCTGAATGGTTCAGACAATTTTGAGAACTGAATAGAAATTATTACGTGTATACCCCTTAATCGGAGGTCCACTCTGCAGCGGCGCCTCCTTCACCATCGACCTCCTCCACTCGCGCCGCCAAAGTTATCCCTCCCAAAGTGTCACACCTCGATTTCCACGTGTCACCGGTGGGCCCGGTGGGGGAGTATCGTGACGTGGTTGGCAACATAATAGTCAAACAACACAATAATCAATATGCACAGCGGAAGCAATTTAAAAATATGATACAACCGAATTTAATATTTTAATATCAAATGTCACAATATTCGGAAGTTTATCCACAGATGGATCGAAAATAAAATAGTATTAATAGTTCAACAGACTTCAGGCATCTTAAGCTTGCGAGACTTCTAGTGATGCTAAGGAGAAATCCCAGCCAATTACGCTTAGTACCTGCATTTAATCTTTTTGGGAAAATACGTCAGTTTACACTGGTAAATACAATCAACTGACTCATTTTGGAAAATGATTGAAAATTGGTTTGGATGCACGTGGCATAAACATTTTATTTAACTTGGGAGAATTTTTTAATATTATAATCTTGTGAACGAATTACATGTTCCTTGTGCGTTCAGTAGCCCGGATCTTGTCCGGGTTAAAGATCAATAGACACACCACATATTCTTTTGTGCACTGACGGGTATACGCCTACACCCCGCGCTTAAGTCGTGGCCATTTCGTAAAACGATGCCAAGGATATCCGGGACATGGTCATTAACCCCCCAAAGGCTTTAAGTAACAAGACTGTTTAAACGAGCCGATCAAATTATTCAATTACCCACTCAACGGTGGAGGATTTGATGCCCGATCAAGCGATATTCTATATATCGTAACCCAAGCCCGCATAGGGAAAATAAGTTAAAAGTATTTACCTGAGCAATGTATAAATCACAATAAGCAAATTGCAAGTAGCTTTTACTGGTTCTCCTAATCTGGAACGAAGGTTTATAATAACCTATTAGAATCCTAACGGGTCTTTAGTTAAGCTTAAGCTTAGACCGGTTAGTTTCAAAGATACGGTTCCTACGCACGATTAAGCGAAGAGCGGATAGAATGTGATTTAGACCTGACAAGTTCAGAGACTTGTTTAATATGGGTCCTTCATGCACATTCTGGATTTTGAGATAAAACCGATAAGGTTTGACCCGTTTCGGCTAATTTATGTAAACTGGTTACATAAACCGAACCGTACGCGTAATAAGCGTAACGGGTATCCGTAAGAGCCATATACAGGTTTCCTAAGTTAATATGCTTCAAATATGTTGTGGCATCAGTAAGATGTCTTTTATTATGCCCGAAACGAATTTAAACACAAACTATGCCTTGTAGGGGTAGTTTGGTCATTTTAAAGGTTGTAAAAGAGTTTAAGTGTTAACCTGAGTTACAGGCCTGATGTAATCAACAAATATACTCAATTTGCTAAGTTATATCAGTAGGTTAAAGTATATATGTGAAATTTATCAATTTTAACAAAACTATGCACCGTAGGGGCATTTTGGTAATTTCACATAAGCCGAAAAGCTCAAAACCGAAGTCTGAGTTAATCAACCTTTGCTTACTGTTAAAACATTCTAATTTGCCTCCAATATCAGTAGGTATCACCCTTGGTATGTTTAAAATAATCTTAGTACATACAATGCGTTAAAACGCTTAAAAAGGCGATTAAAGGCCATTTCCGGGTTCGATACTTAAATCTGATATTTTTATATTTCCAGAAGGCTTAAAATAATTTATTTAGCATATGTGATCAGTAGCAAAAGGTTTGGAGTCGTTTAGATATGTAAAACTCATTTTATGGCCCGTAAGGGCAAAACCGACAATTATCGGATTAAGCCTACGACTATGAGTTATGCTCAGCCTAAAATTAATTAAAAATCTTTAAAAATCCCAAAATAATATATTACATCAGTGGGTAAAGAGATTGCTATCAAAAAGTATGTTTAAGTAGGCTATACGCTAAATACGCCGTTTAATTAACATAAAGCTTTAATTTTACGCTAACGAGCATAACTCTTAACCTACACCTCAAACTGATGTCAAATTTTGTATGCAAGTTTAAATATCAGTAATTAAAGTTTCTACTCTTTTACATTTCCAAAAATCACGTTTTAAGGTAATAAGGGCATAATGGTCAACATATGAGCAATTAACGGAATCATGCATATTAATTGGATAACTAATGATCCGAGGTGTATAATCACAGAGGGTTATACTAGCATGTAACCTGGTCCAAATTAAGCTCTAAGGCATTTCTAAATTATGCCTAAACGGGTCAGAACTGAAAGTCAAAGTGAAAGTCAAACTATGTGACTTTCGGTTCCGAACCGGGTCTTTTCAGGAAATTGTCGGGTTGAACATGTTTAGACATGTTCTTACACTTATTACCAAGTTATAACAATGATCAAACAGGTTGTATATGATCTACATTGCTAATTATGCATAAATTGTAATTTAAACATTCTGTTGACTTTTTCTTAGCAGGTTTGACCCGACTTTTGACCTGGTTAGAGTGGTAATCAGGGGGAACCCTTTTAAGGGTTTATTACCCACATAATTACCTACATAAAGGTACTTTTAATTCGAGATTTGACTGAGCCATTATTAATTAATCTCGAAGTCAAACCGTAATTACGATGGTTTGACTTTTAGCTAAATAACTAAGCTAAACATTATTAAAGAAGGATTAGTAAACTTACAAGAGTCCTAAGCTTGATTAGTGATCACTTGAGAGTGTCTTGGAGCTCCAGAAATGATCAGATTGCAAGAGGAAGGTGTGAAGAACAATGGTGCATATCATGGTCCTTTATATAGTGTTTAATCCACCACAAATCTTTGACACATGAGTCTACAACCCACCACAACTGATCAACACATGTTCCTAGTGCTTAGGGGGTGCCTAGGGGTCGCACAAGATGTGAAAAATCGGTTAAAAGTCGAACACAAGAGCCATGGCAGACAAAGAAGCAAGAAAGTCGGACCAGATAGGCCCTCGCGTGGCGCGACGACCCCCCCTGGGGCTTCGCGTCGCGCGACCCCCTTCTGCACAAAATCAACATTTTTAGATTTTTGCGATTTGATCCTTGGCTCTTCAAAATTCGATTAGGCACTTGTTTCTTGCATTATGAACCCTCATAATTGATCTATAAGGGCTTTAAAACATATACCCACTTTGTTAAGTCCCCGGTTAACTTTATTGTTACCCGAAAAGTCCTAACTTCCATCGTTTACGCTTTAACCCTTCGCACACGAATTTGATCATAACTTTCTCATACGATAACGAAACTTTATGAAATTTAAATCGTGCATTCTAGTGAGCATAATTTAACCGTTACAAAGCTTCGGGTTTGTCAAAAGGTCACTCAGAGGTATAACTTAAACATGTTGACACATTTAACCCCTGTAGTTTGTAATCTCTCACTTTTAGCTCCGTATGATCCATGATTTATTCGTTTGAAGGTATGAGCATCTTGTAGGGTTAATATACAATATATTTATTCACTGTTGACATTTAGAATGCGTATATCCACATACTTTCCATGATTGTCAACTTTAGTCCTTCTATAATATTCTTTCACACGTTTAAACATTTGACACGTGTCTACACATTATAGGACGTGAATTTTCGAGGTGTTACATAAAGCAACCATCGGCCTCCTCCACACCGGACCTCCACCGCATCCTCCCTCCATCTCCTCCACATCTCAGGCCACCTCCACTCCACACCTCCACGTCACTTTCCTCCTCCACGATGATGAAGATGAAGATGATGAAGTTGATGCGACGCTGGATGTAGGTAGATGATGATGATGATCTGATGTGGTTGATCTTGATGGCCTGTGATAGGGTTTAAGAAGCTCATAATTGATGAATTGAATCGAAGAAATTGAAGATGATGTAAAGCAGAAGCACATGAAGAAGAAGAAGAGGATAATTAGGGTTAAAGTGAAGGATGAAGAATGATGATGGATCACAAACACAAAGTCTAGGTTTTTAGAGAGAGAAGCAGAGAAACATTGGGGAAATGAGAACGTGGGTATTTTGTTTTGTTCAGGGATAAAAATGTCATTTTACACATTATTCAGATGTGCAACCAAACAGCGTTTTATTGGTTCAGCACTTACTGGTTCAGACCCTCTTACCCATTCAGACCTCTTATTCATTCAGCACTTATTGGTTCAGATGTTGCCAAACAGCCCCTAAAAAACATAAATAAATAACGTAACACCCCCCCCCCCCCTCCCAAAAAAAAAAACCTAAACCCCCCTCCCCCACCCCCCCAAAAACCTAAAACCCCCTCCAAACTAAAATGCTAAAAACTAAACCCCAAAAAACCTAAAAAAATAAAAAAAAAACACACAAAATTAATTTTTTTAATATTTTTTACATTAAAATCGCTACTTTTAGTAGCCAAATAAAAAAAATTGGCTACTAAAAGTAGCGATTTTTTTATAAAAAATGTTAAAAAAAAATTTGTGTGTGTTTTTAGCTATTTTTGGTTGTCTTCACATTGGTTCTCGCAATAAAGGGTGGTTCCTAACGGATCCTTCTCCTATATATATATCTACTAGTGTAAATACATGATTTTTTTTATATATTTTAGATTCTGAGACTAAAATACATGCTTGACAAGATGGGAAAAAATAAATAAAAATAAAAAAAATCCCTCCTTTACTTCTCATGTTAAGACTCATTTGTAGAATAACCTTACTCTAGTTTTTTTGTTTGGATTATTTATAGAAAAGTTTTATGATCATTGTTTCTACTTCTAGTCGCACGTCTTCAAGGCATTCCCGTTATCAAAAATACATTATTGCAAAACATAAATCAGCAACATCTTTATAAGAATCCATGTTTATGACTTATAAGATTAATCAAAAGTAAGTTATTTAGATTGCTTGTGCATTCTGTGGCTGAATGGTTTTTCACTCACTTGGATATATACAACCAGGCCGGTATTGCACATGGCGGCGCCATACCTCCATTGTTGAAACTTCTTGATTCTAAAGATGATCGCGTGCAAAACAATGCTGCATTTGCGTTATACGGTCTTGCTGATAATGAGGTAATGTAAAAGCTTATGAGAATGATAGCACCATCATGATCATTTGTACTTGAGTAAATTACAAAAATTGTCCTTTATGCATGTCACTTATTGCAAATTGTGTCATTTATCTTCAATAATTACAGAAAACATGCTCGATGTTGGCAAACTCTTGCAAGTTATGTCCTTTAGCCCTAACTCAGTTAATTTTTGTGGTTAAATCTGACCAAATGGACCCCACATGATGGTAATTTTGTGGTTAAATCTGAACAAATGGACCCCACATGAGAGTAGAATGACCAAAATACCATCATGTGGGATCCATTTGGTCAGATTTAACAACAAAAAATTAACTGAGTTAGGGCTAAAGGACATAACTTGCAAGGGTTTGCAAACATCGAGTACGTTTTCTATAATTATTGAAGATAAATGACATAATTTGCAATAAGTGACATACATAAATGACAATTTTTGTAATTTACTCTTTTTACTTTATGATATAACATTTTATGGAAACCCTTTTCCAGTATAATGTTGCTGATTTTATAAGGGTTGGTGGGGTACAAAAGCTACAAGATGGTGAATTCATTTTCCAAGTGAGTAGTCCTACACTCTTATTTATACTTTTTCTAATGCTTTAAATTAACTTTTTGCTAATGTCATTTTTATATACTCATTTGACATTTGACATTTGACATGTGTAATTTGAATATTGGATTTTGCAGCCAACTCGGGATATTGTGGCCAAGACTTTGAAAAGGCTCGAGGAGAAGGTCCACGAACGTATATGTAAACGGTCTAAGATGTAAGCGTACCGATTCACCAAAGTGATGAATCAACAAACAAATACAAAGAACTTAGAGCATTCATATTGGAACCTCTATATTCATATATTCAATATAATATAGAGTAAAAATAGAGAAACATCGTTACATTGGAATATCTATAATAAATATAATAAAGAAAAAATTATAGAAAATAAAGTACAACCTCTACATTTAGAGGCTCATATCAACTATCTATATTTTTATTGTGAGTGTATAAAAGGAGAAAAGAGTAATAAAGTAATTGTTTGTGAATATGATAGTGTATGTTTAACTCGACACTGGAGTCAAAAGGTATGTGTAATGTCCTGCATGATTTTCAAACTATGAGAAGGCAATTGGATAACACTCAATAATATGAAATCACATTGTGTTAGTTGTTATACGTGCTTAAGGTTTGTGAGCTAAACTTAGGATAAACATAAGTGGTTAGAATCTGTTTGGTGGAAGCAAGTAAAATTAAGACTTAAGTCTTAGTGTTGAAGTCAAATGTTACAATAATCTAGTTTTCTTTTAGAACAACTAACTGACACTCCCACTAATCTTATTCTTAGACGTACACCTTTGTTCATCATAGAGGGTCCTTTAGGAGCACTATTATGTACACACCTCGATACCATTAAGCTACAAACCCTTCGGTAACAGTTGTCTAGAGATCACAATTCTTTGTGTTGATGTTAATATTTTCTAGGGTTATTAGATTTTATCACCCATAACTATTGGCTATTGGCAGCTGTCACCCTTAACTATCACTTTGACGTCCGTCACCTCCTACTTAACACTTAGCGTGTTCTGTCACCACGTCGTTAACTGATCACTAACTTTTGATCATGTTACTACACTTTTTGGGGTATCATGGGGATCTTGGGAAGGTTTTAGGGATCTTAGGACACCCCCAAAAGTATAGTAACATGATCAAAAGTTAGTGATTTGGTGACAGAACACACTAAGTGTTAAGTTAGGGGTGGCGGGCGTCAAAATGATAGTTGGGGGTGGCAGCGGCCAACGACCAATAGTTGAGAGTGATAAAATCCAATAACCCTATTTTCTATATATATATATATATAAGGGATGGTTCAAATGAAAGCCACTTTTATTGTGAAAACTCGAAAACTAACTAAAAAAAGCCTAAAAAACACACAAATTTTTTTTTTCATTTTTTTTAAAATCGCTGGTTTTTATATATAAAAAAACTTTTTTTTTTTAAAAAATATTTTTTTTTTGTAGTACACATGTGTAATAATACACATGTGTAGTATTACACATGTACACTACACAAAAAAAAAATTATATAAAAAAACATGCGAAAATTGGTTTGCAAAAAAAAAAAAAAAAAATTGGTATGTTTTTTTGACTTTTTTAATTAGTTTTCGAGTTTTCACAATAACTAGTGGTTTTCATTTTAACCTTCCCCATATATATATATATATATATATATATATTATTTTTTTTTTCTCTTTAACTTGTGTATAAAATTGGATGAAGAAATGAAAATTTTGGAAAAGGTATTTTACTTTAAAATGTTCATACCCAAAACAAAATGATCGGAAAAAACAATATTATTAGTATCGATACAGTATCATCTTATATGATAATTGCCCAAATAGTAATTTGGGCAATCATTTAAATGCACCTAGGGCATGTGTTATATTCTCCCCGTGAGCTTGTGTGGTCTATGTGGCATTGTGGCCCCGAATAAGAACCCAACGCCAACTTGTGCAACCCCGTGAACTAGCGACCATTTTGGGGTGACGATATCGGAGAAAGGGGCTCCCAATTTCTCAATTTGATTTTTGTGTTTATTATATATATTATTTTATTTAATATTTATCTAATAAGTTGTGTTCATTAGCTTAAATAATCTAAACATACCATCATGTTTTGTGTCAACTTTTGGCGATAAATTTTAACGAAAACGAGATTATTCAAATCATAGTATCTTTTGGCCTGGTAAGCGGCTTTAACACGTGCTTAAATTCACATTTCGGATGATAATAAGGCCGGTAAGGCAGTAACTTTAAAATATTGAAATGTTTTTACTGTAATGTTCAATCATTCATTATTTATCATTAAAAAGTTTTAACTAATCTTATCATTTAGTTGTTTTAAAATAAGTAAATATAAAAAATTAGTTGAATGGTGAATTGTAGGTATAATACCAATTATGATTTAAAGAACTAAATCTATTTGATATGATGAATGATTTAAAGAATTAAATCTATTTGACATGATGAACGGTTTATGTTAGTCAACATATATTGATCATTTTAAAGTTGCAAGACTTCAAGCGATGATTCATGTTAATGTCACCTAACACTCAACTTAGTAAGTTTATGTCGCAACTTGCCACTAGAGATAAAAAAAAGTATGTGTGATATCCCATATGATTTGAAAACTAGATATATCACAACTTGACACTAGAGATAAAAATGGTTTATGTCACAACTTGACATGCTATGTACCAGATATATCATACTACTAAAAGCTCAATAAAAAGTTAATTTTACAACAATGGTCTATTGAAGACAATTATTTATGTGCTAATATTCTTAAAAACTTTTTTCTCTTCAACTTATTGATATTATTTTATATAGACAATACAATTTTTCTAGTAAAACCAATTCACTTTCAAATTTTCATACGCAAACCCAATGACCAAACCATATTAAAAGGAATATTGGATTAAGTAACTCTAACGCTGACAACACTTTTAATTTACGAATTGTACCACGCCATTCTCAATTTTCAACTTATTTTTCTTTGGCACTTTCAAACTAACTGAACCCTAACCCAGTTAGCCGAAGCCAGATGACGCGTCACTAAACAACTACCAATCAGATGTCACGTCATCAAAAAAGTCACGCCAGATGTCACGTCACTAAATAAGTGCCACATTAAATGTCACATGACTAAAAAGGACAAGTCAATACACAAGTAACACGTAACCAAAAACTAACGGAGTTAGGATTCTTCTATATATTAAAAAACCAAACTTGTGAATAGTAAAATGGTATTTTGGTAATTTTATTGTCTATTTTTGTTTGCTATACACTTAACGCGTTCCATCTAAAACCATTTTCATCTGTTGTGTCATCGCTTCTTCATCCCTTTTCACCCCCGATTTTCATCTCTATACCCTCGCCCCACCCCACAATCACCATTCCACCATCACGGCACCGCCATATCCGGCCACCGAACACATCTCCACACTCCTTTAACCTGGCCACCGATCTAGGGCATGTTTGGCTAAGCTTATTTTGGAGCAACTTATAACTTATTGACTTTTTGGAAAAGTAAATAAGTCAGGATGGAGTGACTTATTTACTTTTCCCTCTCACATAATAAGCTAACCCAAACACTTTTTAACTTTTTAAAAAGTAAATAAGTCAATAAGTTGTTAAAATAAGCTTTGCCAAACATGCCCCTAGTCGCACCACCATTGCTAAACGGCGGATACTGGTCACTATTCCGACGTAACACGGCGGTGCTATCGGCGGTAACCCTAGGAGGTCGACAGCTGCCCCCTAGCATCGGTGACTTGGGTTTGATTTTGGTGTCCAACAACCAACATCGGTGGCGTCGGCGATGGCGGATGTGGGTGGAGAGGATCGGCAGAAACGATCAGCAGCGGTGGAACCCTACAAAGACCTATCGAGAAAGAAAGGAAAAGGAGACGGCAGAAATCGAGGTATGCTTTTTCTCTGTTGGTTTGCGATTTTTCGGTAACTTTGGTCGGATAGAAGATAGATCGATTAAGGGTTCACTGTTAATTGATTTCAGAACCAAAGGAAATGAATAGTAGATTTGAAAAATTAAAGAGAAGGGGAATGAGGGAGAAACCGTTTTAGAGGGAGGGAGAGAGAGAAGCAGAGAAGAAGAAGGCCGACCATGGTCTCCGACCGGCCGGCCATCCTGTTCTGGTTATGGTAGTTGCGGTGGTGGTTACTGGTGACATTGAGGGCTCCGTCGGGCGCCGTCGGTGGTTGTGATTGGCGATGTTTGTAATTAATGGTGTTGATGGCGGTGGTTCCGAATAAGGGATGTGGTGGTTGTCGACGGTGAGCAGCGTCTGTGGTGGTTGTCGACGGTGAGCAGCGTTAGTGGTGAATGTAGTCGGAGACGGTGACGATGGTTAGGGTTTAACATTGTCATTTGCGAGTGTAGCAGAAAAGAACGGCGGCTACGATCTGTTTATGAGTTCCCATGATGGTGGTTACAATGGTGACACTTTTCGTCGGAGATGATTGGAACAGATGGCGTCAACGTTAAGATGGTTCGGGTGTGGAAGATCTGGTTACTTCTGTCGGCTGTAACAATCGGCGCTACGGTTACTTCTGTCGTTTTCATCTTAGATAAGAAGCAGGTATACTTATTTTGTTGATCGTTTAAGGTTGCTATTTTGTTTTAGGCTTATTTCTTAATTTATATTCAATCGATTGTCTTTTTGCAGCGAATTCTTAATGTTTGTACTCAATTCCACCAATGTTCATACGCCGTGATTGCTTACGCTTATGTTTTGAAACTGTCTAAACATTACCCATAAAGTGAATATCTTGGTCTTACCTTTTTGTGTTAATTAACTATATTGAAATAAACAGATGAATTAAAAGAATATCATGAAGTTTTTTTTTTTTTTCTGAATATAAACATATTTCCATCATTGAGTGCCACTCCCCTTGGTTGAGTTCAGCAAATTTCCACAATTGAGTGCCAGCCGCTTACTCAACTTTGGTGGTTGAGTTCAGCAGATTTCCATGATTGAGTGCCAGCTGCTTACTCAACTTTGGTCCCATTTGATTGCTGTTGGTAGATGTTAATATCATATATGGTATACTTATTACGAATAGAAAGGTTTTATAATAATAATAATAATAATAATAATCTATCTAAATTGATGTATTATAGACCTTGGGAAGGTTCCGCTACTTCCAAGATTTGGGGAGCTTCCACACAATGAGCTGTTGTGGGTGACACAGTCTCTTGGTTATGTTTTTTCATGAGTCAATCGTTCACCATAAGGTATATATATTTTGTAGTTTACAAGCCATACTAGAGTAAACATACGTGCTTCTTTTGTATTATTTAGTTTTTTTCTTAATTAGTGGTTGATTTTTATGTGGCAATATTTTAATGAAAACACATATGTGAACAATCTTGCTTATTAAACCAAAAATGGGATTTATGCAGAGGGATGTTAACTGCAAACGTAATTATTTCAGGGGGTTATGACTACATATATTTGGTGAGAATGATGAATATGGTAAGAAGAGGCCTTAAACTCTATTTTGGGTTTTATTTGCTTGCTGAATTAGGCACACCACATACGACGTAATCTTTTTGGTTCGGATCAGATTTGTGAGGTCTATTCTTCTTCACATTTAACTACAACTAAGTAACAAACCATGGTTCCTGCTAAAATGCAACATAACGCTTTTTTTCACTTTGTTCCTGCTCACTTGATGTTTACAAACATTATTAGTGTTTTTAAGCATTTTTTTTTACTCTTTTCACAATCTTATAGTTTTTATGACACAATATAAAGAAGTGTTAGTCTTATGAAAAAAATGTCAAAAGCGAACATATATGTACAGAAAGAAAATGTTATAAGACTTAAGTTTATGTGTGATTACGTGGTGATGCAGAAACGGTGACATGTATGCTGGCGCCTGCTTTGTAGACAAAATGCATGGTGTTGGTATATACAACTTTGCAAATGGACGTTGGTATGGTGCATAGAACTTTATATATAGATGGTAAGATGGGTTCTGGTGGTTAAACGTAGGGATAATGGAGATCGGTTGGCACCCAACGCATCAACTATTTTACCTTCTTTCTCAAAATTATCACGTAATCCCAAAGGTCAACACAGTTGTCCCGTGGTCAAACTCGACGGGTTGGTTAATATAGTTATGTCAAATATGATTACAACACACATAAGTTCAACAATAATAATGATCTTATACTTGGAACAAAAACATGACAATTTTTTTTATCAAAAAATATGGGTATAAAATTATTATGTAGATAAGAGTCATTTGATCATAAATGTCAAAACTTGCAGGTGTTGGTGGATCAATGATAACGAGTAGGACCGTGTCGGCGTCGCTATGATTCCGGTCTATAATAGCATATAATGGATCTGCAAAGACGTTTAGTTTGACTGATATTGGGAAAGCAACCAACAATTTCAACGAATCAGGAGTTCTAGGTGAAGGTGGACTTGGGCATGTTTATAGTGGCATTCTTGTAGACGGAACAAAAATGGCGGTTAAAGTACCTAAACGTGACGATCAACAAGGCGGTCGAGAATTCTTGGCTGAAGTTGAGATGCTCAACCGGTTGCCCATAAAAACTTGGTTCGGTTGATTGGGATATCCACAGAGGAAAGAAACCGGTATTTGGTTTATCAACTTATGACAAATGGGAGTGTTGAATCCCATCTTCACAGTAATTTTATGCAAGATGTTTTGCAAATTCGGGTTTAGGGAATGTTTGGGAATGGGGATTATGTATCATTGAAGTTGAAAAGTTTTTCAAAAGTCAATCAGTCGTTTATGAAGATGGTCTATATTATAATCTAAATTTGGCTATTCAGCGGTCGATAAGGAAACCCCACCATTGGATTGGGAGGCTCGCTTGAAGATAGCATTAGGTGTAGCCCGTGGGGCGTGGGCTACCTTACCTTACCATCAAAGTATATTCAACGATTCGGTTTAACGTGCGCTTAGCGCGCCGCAACCCGCGCTTGGTATAAACCTAGTTCAGTTAATTTATAAGTAAAAAATGCTATCAACCAAACACTTAAAAGCTTGGGTAATTTAAATTCAAATAACGCTTCTCACAAACCATCTTAAATAACCCGACCGACACACTCGTCCATTCGTCCCTACCTTTATAAACAAAACCCAATTCCCAAACTACCCCTCCACCCCCACTCTCATCATCATTTCAACATTTCTTCTCTCTCTGGCTCGCCCTCTCTCATCTGCCTCTCATGGAGAACCTCAACAACAAACGCCATGAACAACCTACAAACTCCGTGAGAAGAAGCTTGAAGAGGAAGCTAGAGGACGAATTCATCACAGATCGGAACCTCATCGCATCCTCTGATGACGCCGCTCAACAAGATCTAGCATCTCACGTTCGCGCTCAGGTTCAAATCCTTGATTCTACTTTCTCATCGCTTGAATCGGATCGTGCGGTTGCTAAACGCTCGATTCATATCCTCTCCGAGCTCGCGAAGAACGGTATGGTTGACGATTGATGTGTCTACGTTCGTTTTTTCTTCAATTTTATGTTTCTCCGTTGTTACGGCATGATTTTCTTTTATTTACTTGTTTTTGTAGTGTTTGTTGTTGATTTGTGTTATATAGACGGTGAATTTTGTGCTTCTGGCATGCGTTTGTAGTTTTAGGTTAATTTTTAATTATTGAAGTTGTGTAATCAGGTTGGAGCGAGTATTTGTTATTGATTTGTGTTATCTAGACGGTGAATTTTGTATTTGTGGCATGCGTTCGTAGTTTTAACTTAATTTTGATTATCGAAGTTTTGTGAGTTTGTGATTATCGTTGTAATCAGGTTTTGAGTGAGTATTTGTTGTTGATTTGTGCTATCTAGACGGTGAATTTTGTATTTGTGGCATGCGTTCGTAGTTTTAGGTTAATTTTGATCATCGAAGTTTTATGAGTTTGTGATTATCGTTGTAATCAGGTTTTGAGTGAGTATTTGTTGTTGATTTGTGGTAACTCGACGGATAATTTCGTGTTTGTGGCATACGTCTGTAGTTCTAGGTTAATTTTTAATTGTCGAAGTTGTGTAATCAGGTTGTGAGCGAGTATTTGTTGTTGATTTGTGTTATCCAGACGGTGAATTTTGTGCTTGTGGCATGCGTTTGTAGTTTTAGGTTAGTTTTGATCATCGAAGTTTTGTAGTTTTGTAATTATCGGTGTAATTAGGTTTTGAGTGAGAATTTGTTGTTGATATATGTTATCTCGACGGATAATATCGTGTTTGTGGCATACGTTTGCGGTTTTTGGTTAATTTTGATCATTGAAGTTTATTAGTTTTGTAATTATTGGTGTAATTAGGTTTTGAGTGAGAATTTGTTGTTGATTTGTGTTATCTCGACGGATAGTTTTGTGTTTGTGGCATACGTTTGTGGTTTTAGTTAGTTTTGATCATCGAAGTTTTGTAGTTTTGTAATGGTCGGTGTAATTAGGTTTTGAGTGAGTATTTGTTGTTGATTTGTGCTATCTCGACGGAGAATTTTATGTTTGTGGCATACAATTGTAGTTTTAGGTTAATTTTGATTATAGAAGTTTTGTAGTTTTGTAATTATTGGTGTAATTAGTTTTTGAGCGAGTAATTTTTGATGATTATCAGATTATGTTTATGATGTGGAAATTTTGTTCAATTATGTTGTATAAGGAGTTTTGTTTTGTTCTATTGTTGGCTGGAGATTTGATGTGATATTTTTTGTGAGATTGCAGAGGATATTGTGAATTTAATTGTTGAATCCGGTGCGGTTCCGGCGCTCGTACGGCATCTTGAAGCTCCGGATTGGAAGGAAGTTGCGGAACCGAGGCCGTATGAGCATGAAGTGGAGAAGGGAAGTGCTTTTACTCTTGGACTTCTTGCTATAAAGGTACTTTCTCATTGTGGCATGTCTGATGCTAGTTGTGTTTAGCTGGACTAATAAATAACTTCCTTTAATGTGCACATGCAAGTTCTCCTTTGATCATGTAATATGATAGCATGTCCTGCTCGGTTCTCTAAGTTTTATATGCTGGATCATTAAAGTTTCTGGAAAACGCTACCTACTTCTCTTCTTTGCATTTATTTTTTTACACAATATAATTGTGACTTGTTGTGTATTTGAAGTATGAAATTAGCCTTCTAAGCTTTTATACCGTCTTTGTATCTTTACAAAATCCATATCCTCATATATGTTTTTTATGCGTACTTGCGAATCGCGTAGTTACTACTTCAAAATATTAGTAACAGTTTAGCTTGCCAGTAAATATAAATAGAAAGAAAATTCTAAATTCAAAGCTTCATGCTTGTAGTGGATATTAAATTGCTTTTCTATTTATATTTTCGGCATTACTAAAGAGATACTGTTTGTGAATACATTTGTCGACAGCCTGAGCATCAACAACTCATCGTTGATGCTGGAGCTCTACCTCGTCTTGTTGCTCTGCTTAAGAGACACAGGGACGGCGAGAACTCTCGAGCAGTCAACGGTGTTATAAGAAGAGCTGCAGATGCAATCACAAACCTTGCCCATGAGAATAGCAGCATCAAGACCCGTGTTAGGTTACTTTAATTGCACCATCTACTATTACAACTTGTATGTAACAGACTTACAGTTTGTTTGACGACTATCACATTTTCATGTTCAGGGTTGAAGGCGGAATCCCTCCTCTTGTTGAATTGCTTGAATTTATTGATGCTAAGGTGCAGAGAGCGGCTGCAGGGGCCCTGCGTACTTTAGCTTTCAAAAATGATGAAAACAAAACTCAGGTTGATAACTTTCTAGATTAATAGAACGTGTTGTGGGATCAATGGCTAGGTTTCTTAACATCAAATTCCTACAGATAGTAGACTACAATGCTTTGCCTACACTTATTTTAATGCTCCGGTCTGAAGATGCAGCAATACACTATGAAGCAGTAAGTTCTTGTTTCATGAATGGATGACCAAATCTCACACTTATCTTTACATATAAGATTGCTTATAGATGGGAATGTTTTCTGAATGACATGTCAGGTTGGTGTAATTGGGAATCTTGTTCACTCATCCCCCAACATAAAGAAGGAAGTTCTTCTTGCTGGAGCGTTACAACCCGTAATTGAACTGCTTAGGTAAGTTGATGTGTGCTTTTGTAATTGTCTTTAGCGTTTTCACTTCTTCATGCTAGCTTTCACTTGCTTCATTTTTTATTAAAATCATCAAAGTGACATTTCCCAACCAACTATAAACTCAAATCAATCAATTTACCGGTTTTGTCCTGAATTATTGGATCAATGCAAACTATAAATGGAGTAAATAATAATTTGTAGTGCACTTTAGTTCTTTGATGGTTGAATTTAAGATCGCAACTTCTGTCTACGCCTAAAAGTACCCTGTTGGAACTTTGAATATATCATCTAAAGTTAAATTTTATATCTACCTTCAATTATTAGATGAAAGTGGCTTATTTCGATTGATATGTTCAACTTTCTTATGTGAAATTGTTCGCTTCTTAATATAGTAGATCAGTTAAAGCAATAAATTTTAAAATCTGTAACAAGTCTACATCTACATTTAAAAGAAGTATAAGTACTTGAATATTTTACCTTTTTTAAACAAACACAGGATGATATTTTCTCTGCTTGATTAGAATTGATTAGATTATGGTTGATTACCTTCAATATCTGTACAGCATTCTTAAACTTTCAACTTCTTTATCAACAGCTCAAGCTGCTCAGAGAGCCAACGTGAAGCTGCTTTATTGCTTGGACAGTTTGCTGCCGCCGATACAGATTGCAAGGTTGATATACATGTTGATTCATTATTATGTTCGTTTCTATAGTTGGTCTTTAGAGACCTATTACAAACTCTAATAATTATTTTTGCAGGTTCACATTGTTCAAAGAGGCGCTGTTGGTCCACTAGTTGAGATGTTGCAGTCACCAGATGCTCAATTAAGGGAGATGTCAGCTTTCGCCTTAGGAAGATTGGCACAGGTAGTCAAATTAGTTGTTGACTTTATGGTTTGCCGAGACTTTTCACGTTCTTTTTGTTTCTCTTCTAAACGTACATTTAATATGAGTAACATACTTGTGAAGTTATTATTTGCATTTAAGAACCCGGGTTCATTTGGATGTTGTAATAATGGCAATCATAAATCCACATTTTTCCTAATAAGGGGATAACCTTCCATAAGAGAAGTATCTTTTTAAGGATATAGTTTTTTTGTTTGGATTGGAGTAAAATGCCATTTTCGTCCTTGAGGTTTGGTCAGTTTTGCGATTTTCGTTCAAAGGTTTGTTTTTCCGCATCTGGGTCCAAAAGGTTTGAAATCTTGCTATTTTCCTCCCAACTCGTTAATTCTATCCATTTTCTCTGGTAAGTCAGGGATATTTCTGTCTTTTTTGTTAACTTAAAGGGCGATTCGGTATTTTTCACTTTATGTACAAGCATTTAGCATAATGTACAAGTATTTAAAACACCGCAATGCCCTTTAAGTTAACAAAAAAGATGAAAATACCCCCGACTTAAAGGAGAAAAATGGATGGAGTTAACGAGCTGGATGAAGATGCAAGAGTTCAAACCTTTTGAATCCAGATACCGAAAAACAAACATTTGGACAAAAATCGCGAAACTGGCCAAACCTCAGGGACAAAAATGACATTTTACTCTTTGGATTATCTATATATTATTTATTTCTAGTCAGGTATCACCGTAGCATTCACATGATCAGAAATACATTATACCCACCAAAACATAAATTTCCAATAATTTCATAAGAATCCCTATTTTTATAAGATAAATTATTTAGATTGCTTGTGGATTCGTGTGGCTGAATAGTTTTCATTCACAGGATACTCACAACCAGGCTGGTATAGCTCATGGTGGTGGCATACCTCCATTGTTGAAACTTCTCGATTCTAGAAATGGTTCCCTGCAACACAATGCTGCATTTGCGTTATACGGTCTTGCTGATAACGAGGTACTGTAAAAGCTTATAAGAACAATAGCCCCATCTTGATTTGTACTTTATGATATAACATTTTATGGAAATCCTTTTCTAGGATAATGTTGCTGATCTTATAAGGGTTGGTGGGGTACAAAAGCTGCAAGATGGTGAATTCATTGTCCAAGTAAGTAGTTCTACTTTCATTTTGTTAATGTATTATTAATTATTGTGTTTCCAAAGATATTGTCCCGCCTAGTCGGGATATGGACTTATTTTAAGAGTAAATTGCATTTTACGTCCGGTTAGTTTGAGCCAAATTGCAGGCGTTGTCCTTTAGCTAACGAAATTACACTGAATGTCTTTATGTTACTGTTTCTCATCATGCAGTGTCCTTTTGCCCCAACCCAGTTAATTTTTTCTGTTAACTCTTAACACGTGCCACTCACATGAGGGCATAATGGTCATTTTCACTTAATAACTAGAAACAGGCAAAAGGAAACCGCCTGATGAGAAACAGTAACATAAAGGACATCCAGTGTAATTTCGTTAGTTAAAGGATAGCATCTGCAATTTAGCTCAAACTTAAAGGACATAAAATGAAGTTAACTCTTGTATTAACACGAGTAAGTTTGTAATTTGAATATTTGATTTTGTAGCCAACTCGGGATTGTGTGGCCAAGACTTTGAAAAGACTGGAGGAGAAGATTCATGGACGGGTAATAAGATTACATATTCATACTTTAAACAAGCAATACCAATCACTTTCATTCCTGTTCCTAAACCATATCCAAACACACGTCTTAACTCTTGTATATCGTATCAGGTATTGAGCCATCTGTTGTACCTAATGCGGATCGCCGAGAGATCCGTTCAGAGACGAATTGCTTTGGCTCTTTCTCATCTTTGTGCACCAGATGACCAGAAAACAATATTCGTCGACGCCAATGGTAAGTTGTGTATGCTGATTTTAAGTACCGTTTAGTAAATAATTAAATATTCTATCAATGAAAATTTGCAGGATTATCCATACTCTTGGAGCTTTTGGAATCAAGCAGTTTAAAACATCAACGCGATAGTTGTGCAGCCTTGTGCAAGCTGGCTGAAAAAGCCAGTTCACTTTCTCCTGTCGATGCCGGACCGCCATCTCCGATATCTCAGGTTTTTTTTTTCTTTTTCAGTTTTGTTCTAATAGTATCTAAATGGATTTTGTCATTTTACAGTATAACTTAATACTTCTTGTTGCAGGTGTATTTAGGCGAGCAGTATGTGAACAACCCCACACTATCTGATGTAACCTTCCTAATTGAAGGTGTGAACTTAATTTTGCCACAATAAAGTTCCTATTTTGTATTGCTTTTGTCGAGCTTTAAAATCTGTATACATAAATAATTGTGGATTCAGGCAAACGCTTCTACGCTCACAGAATTTGTCTTCTTGCTTCTTCTGATGCGTTCCGGGCAATGTTTGATGGCGGGTACAAGGTAAGCACATTAAAGTATCTTTCTTCTGTTTTTAGTTTTGTACCCAACTGGATGTTTAAAATACTAAATTAGTGTTTGTTTTTCTCATTTTGAAATGTGTAAATTGCAGGAGAAAGATGCTAAAGACATCGAGATTCCAAATATAAGATGGGATGTGTTCGAATTAATGATGAGGTACATCCGTTTATATCTTCTGTTTTTAATAGGAAAATAATGCACACTTACTATATTATTTTCTTTAACTATAGATATATATACACCGGGTCCGTAGACGTGAATCTGGAAATTGCTCAGGATCTTCTTAGAGCTGCAGATCAATATCTTCTCGAGGGGCTAAAACGCCTCTGTGAGTACACCATTGCGCAGGTGAGTTAAGCTTTTGTATTTATTTCTATTTGAGTTTCGTTCAAAGGTTTGTTTTTTCCGTATCTGGATCTGAAAGGTTTGAAATCTTGCCATTTTCATCCTATTCGTTTACTCCATCCATTTTTCTCCGTTAAATGAGGGGTATTTCCATTCCCTTAGACATTTTTAGTTAAATTAAAAAACACCATAAGAAATAAAGATCCACCTCTGTCGACTTTCTCCCCGCTCAGACCCTTTAATCATCACAAAAAGACGAAAATACCTCTAACTCAACGTTAAAAAGTGGACAGATTTAACGAGTCGTTCGAAATTGACAGTATTTCAAACCTTTTGGATCCAGATGCGGAAAAACAAACATTTGGACGAAAGTCGCAAAAATAGCCAAACCTGAGGGACAAAAAATGGCGTTTTACTCCTTTTATTTCGCAAATGTCGAGATATTTCTTTAAAGACCATCATTTTAGTCAATTGATCGGTTAATGTTTACACATCTAAACACTCCTTTAAGTTGATGATCTTACCTTTTCATGTAGGATATACGGATCGACAATGTGTCAGTTATGTACGACTTATCAGAGGCCTTCAACGCTGTGTCACTAAGGAACGCGTGCATTCTATTTGTTTTGGAGAATTTCGACAAATTAAATGCAAAATCATGGTATGGACGTATGGTACTATGTTTACTATTTAACAATTTACACTCGCATTGTGGCACTTGATGTCAAGGTTTAATAAATGTCAAATTGTAGGTACGGGGAATTGATCAAGCGTATATTGCCAGAGATGCGCGATTACTTTGTGAGGACGCTTGGAAGGGCAGTGGAAGCTGACATGAGGCAATAGACGAGATTAATTTTTTGATCAACTGATTTTAACCAACTTAGAATGAGCAGAATGGATGTTGTACAGAAAGTGGCAGGTGGCCTTTTCCTTTCAAGTTTAACGGACTCGGATCTTAGTGGCAGTCTGTTTGTCGTTCGATGTAAAACCATGCTTGTACTAGATGTTGACATGCATGAACTGTATCAACTGTCACTTGTATTATCCTTCTCGTCTCATCATGCTTTTTTTATATCTTGCTTCCCCATATCTTAGTTTTATTTAGGGCTGGCATATTGTGTCACACACCAACAAGTAAACACGAACATGACATGAAATCTTATCGTGTCAGTTTTTCCAAACACGAACACAAACCTAATAATAAACATGTTACACGAACACGACCTATTAAGACACTAACTCGCCTTGGAGGGGTGGTGTGTGGATTCTAGGGCTGGAATATCATGTTAGACACGGCCTGTTAGGACCTGAACATGAGATAGGTAAACATGAACACGGCACGAAAACTAACAGGTTGACCTGTTTAAGACACGAAACATGTTAAGGGTCAAACACGAAACTACGGAACTGTTAAGGCTGTGTCCTTTCATGTCGTGTTTCCATGTCTGAAATTGACAGCCCTAGTTTTATTACTTGACATCTGGTTCTTGGCCCTAAAGGCATGTGTTTTAGGCTGGCTTGCGTTATGCAACTTGAAAATCGGGTGGCCATGATGTTCAAATTCAAGCACGGATTGGTATATTTTTAAAAGGTCTGATGAGTTATTTTTACAAGTATAAGTTATATATCAAGTCAAATTGAGTTATTTCCATAGAACTTGGATAATATGAGTTTATTTTTATTAAACTTGCAAGTAAAATGAGTCGGATCGATGAGTTCACTTTTACCATCCGAAGTCTTTCATGTCCCTTTATTCTGAGCAACAACAAAAATCTTCGAAGTTTCATTACTCACAGAACATACACTAATACAACAAAATCAAATCTTCAGTTCAATGTGGAAACGAATCTTATTTCTAGAATCTACTCTACTTTTAATACAATCAACATCATCAACTAAAAGCAGTCGCTAAAACGTTTGCAAACATAAACTCTACTTATACGGTATGAATCTTTGTTGTGGTGTAAGTACTCGCGTCTTCACTGTTGGACCAGGTATCCTTGAGTCCACATGGGGCGTGAATCACCCGTGGTGGTCTTTCCATTTGCAGCTCACATGAACCTTGATTTTCCAACTGGGAACAGTATCTGCCAAACGTCCGAAGGCTGACATGGAGTCGAAAGTCCAGGCCAAATAGGAATTTCATCTCCAATCTGTTTAGTTCTGCTGTTGTTACCCCTCCCACTTTCGCATAATATGCGTTGTTGTAGAATCTGCAAATAAATACTATAAGTGATGGGCGCGAGTGAGGGTAAATTTCTGTATTAGCAGTTTTTTTCTAAAAGAAATGGAACTCGTGCTGTATGTGTGTTTTAGAAGTGATTATGAGATATGTACGGTGTAAACGAGCCGCTCATGAGCTACTCCAGATTGCTTGCTAAAAGCTCGTATCAAGCCGAGCTTAAACAATAAGCTCGACTATAAAAGTAATTTGCATTTATTATAATATATATTAATTAAAAAAAGAGTAAAATGCCATTTTCGTTCCTGAAGTTTGGTCAGTTTTGCGACTTACGGCCAAAGTTCTGTTTTTCCGCATCTGGATCCAAAAGGTTTTAAATCTTGCCATTTTCATCCGGCTAGTTAACTCCATCTATTTTTCTTCGTTAAGTCAAGGGTATTTCTGTCTTTTTTGTAAACTTAAAGAACAATTCAGTCGTTTTCACTTTATGTAAAATGAGACCGAATTTCTCTTTAACTTAACAAAAAAAGACATAAATACCCCTGACTTCACGGAGAAAAATGGATGGAGTTAACGAGCTGGATAAAAATGGCAACATTTCAAACCTTTTGGATCCAGAGTCGGAAAAACAAACCTTTGGACGAAAGTCGTAAAACTAGCCAAACCTCAGGGACGAAAATGGCATTTTACTCTTAAAAAAATAAGTCTTAACACATATAAAACCAATATACTTACTTTTTTTCATGAAAAAGCCTCTTATTTTGTAAAAAAAATACACAATAAAATCACCAAACGAGACTGCTCGGATATTCGGTAAATTCTGATTATATTAGGAACTACATAAAATGACCAAATATAAAACTAAAAAAAGTTCAAAAAAGAAAAGAGCACACGTACGCGTCGTCAATGAACTTTGCAGCAAGCATAATACTAGTGATGAGAAGTCGATGAACACTAAGAGAAGTCAAATTAACATTTCCACACTGAATAAACCGATCCATGTAAACGTGTGCGACAACAAAACACGAGGGGCTGCAATGCGAATACTTGAAAATTCTATCAACATACTCTTTAATGCTAAGTGCCGGTGCTCTTGAACCATGAAAAACCGTAATAACATCTTTAGTTTGTGTCTTATCGAGTAATGTCTCGTTCATTTGGACAGACCTCTCGAGAATTGAAGAAAGAAGTGATAAAACTTTTGGGCTTCCTCGGTTTTGCTTAGATGTTTGTTTGAGCCCGAGATTACAATATGTTTTTGCGCCTGCAATGTCGCTTTCAAGCCCTAAAGATTCCATACCGAAGCAAATCTGTATAAAATAAGGGAACATATGATTAAGTTTGGGAATATACAAGAAGCTGTGTGTTTTTTTTGTTGGATTTTCTTGTGTGTGTTGTTCTTGTAAACTTTAGGGTTCATTTAATCATTAGAAAAAAAATATCTATATTAATAAGAAAAAGTCAAAAAAAAAAAAAAAGGGAAGAACGTAGTTTCACCCTTTGTGTTGCACGTTGTTTGCTACCTGTTGTTACTTGTTAGTTGTAAGCATAGACAATAGAAACAGTGACGTTCACTTGAGATCATGTCCAAGGACGAGAGGTGCAGGTAAGGGTAAAGGTAGAGGCTGGAGTTTACGGGTGGCGTCTTGGAACGTAGGAACTCTTAGTGGTAAATTGCTGGAAGTGATAGACGCACTTAAAAGACGTAGGGTACATATAGCGTGCCTTCAGGAGACTAGGTGGAAAGGACAGAGAGCAGAAGAGCGCAATGGGTACAAGTTGTTGTATTCAGGGTCGGATGGAGCCAAGAACGGAGTAGGATTTTTGGTATCTATAGAATTGCATAAGAATGTAATTGAGGTGATACGACACAACGATAGAATTATGGTGTTAAGGTTAGTATTAGGTGAGCAAATAGTGACAGTGGTATGCGCATATGCACCGCATGTGGGATTAGGAGACCAAGAGAAAAGAGAGTTTTGGGATTGTCTAGATGTAGTAGTAAGGGCCATACCTAGGGAGGAGAAAAATTTTATAGGAGGAGACTTTAATGGGCACATTGGTAAGGATCGTGATGGATTTGAGTTGGTACATGGGGGTTTTGGCGATAGAAATGACCCTGGTAGAGACCTTCTAGACTTTGCGGCAACCAACGACCTAGGTATTATAAACTCGTTCTTTAGGAAGAGAGAATCCCATTTGATCACTTTTAGTAGCGGAGGACGCAACACGCAAATCGACTATCTTTTGATGAGGCAGGATGATCGACGGATGTGGATGGACTGCAAGGTTATACCCAGGGAGACTGCGGCGACTCAACACCATTTACTAGTAGCAGATATAGCCCTAAAAGTAAGACCAACTGAGGGGGAAAGGAAAACCCGACCCAGGACCCGTTGGGGAAACTTGAAGGGAGAAAAAATTATGATGTTCACAGAAAGAGTTATCGCAATGACATCGATGCAACTAGGTGACGACGCAAACCGGATGTGGGAGGCTATGGCGACTACGATCACTACAGTGGCGAATGAGACGCTCGGGGTCACAACAGGAAAGACTAGTGGACATAAGGAGTCTTGGTGGTGGAATGTAGACGTGCATACCAAAATAAAGGATAAGCAACATCGTTTTAGAGATCTCTTGAGGTGCACAGATGAGGAGGAGCGGCTGAGGGTAAGGGAGATCTATAAGAAGGCAAAAAGGGAAGCAAAAAAGGCGGTGACCGAGGCAAAAAACGCAGCATATAAACAAATGTATGAACGTTTGGAAACGAAAGAGGGGGAGCATGATATGTTTAAGATTTCCAAAGCTAGGGAGCGAAGAAGACAAGATCTAGGAGTAGTAAAGTTTATCAAAGGAGAGGATGGACGTGTTTTAGTCAAGGCACAAGACATTAAGATGAGATGGCAAACCTACTTCCATAATCTTTTCAACCAAGGTAGGGCATACCAACATGATAACAGCAACCCCAGGATTCAAAGGCGACAACAGAATAATTGCTACTGCAGGAGGATCACACCTGACGAGGTGAGGATGGCACTTAGGAAGATGGGAAGGGGGAAGGCAATGGGTTTGGACAACATACCGATTGAGGTGTGGAAGTGTTTGGGAGAAGAAGGAGTCCGATGGTTAACACTTCTGTTCAATTGTATCTTCAAGACTAGAAAAATGCCTGATCAGTGGAGGAATAGCATCGTGGTGCCTTTATACAAGAATAAAGGAGACGCTCAATGTTGTGGGAACTATAGAGGAATCAAACTGCTAAGCCACACTATGAAGCTTTGGGAGAGGGTAATTGAGACTAGAATTAGAAGAGAAACTCAGGTTTCGGTAAACCAATTTGGATTCATGAAAGGGAGGTCAACTACAGAAGCGATACATATTCTAAGGAGGCTGATGGAAAAATATAGAGCAAAGAAGCAAGATTTACATATGGTGTTTATCGACCTGGAAAAGGCATATGACACTGTCCCACGGCAACTGATTTGGGATAGTTTGGTGGGGCGAGGGATACCGGGGAAGTATATAGACATAATTAAGGATACGTACGATAGAACGGAAACTAGTGTCCGCGCGCCTGTAGGAGATACAAACTTCTTTCCTGTGGAGATAGGACTCCACCAGGGGTCTGCGTTGAGCCCTTTTCTTTTTGCGGTTGTCTTGGATGAGATGTCCAAGTTGATTCAGGAGACAGTTCCATGGTGCATGCTTTTTGCAGACGACATTGTGTTGATTGCAGAGAGTAAACAGTGCCTAAACGCGAGGATAGAGGAGTGGCGAGTAGCTTTAGAAGGCAAGGGCCTTAGGTTTAGTCGATCTAAGACTGAATATCTACACTGTGATTTCAGCGGTGTAGCCATTGACGATGAAACCCAAATCACCATTGAGGATCAATTGGTCCCGCAGGTAACCAGATTTAAGTATCTGGGGTCGTTTGTACAAAGAGATGGTGACATAGATAGTGATGTAACTCATCGCATACAGGCCGGCTGGTGTAGATGGAGGGCAGCCAGTGGGGTATTGTGCGATAGGAGGTTCCCAACTAAATTAAAAGGGAAATTTTACAGGGTAGCAGTTAGGCCAGCTATGCTTTATGGAACAGACTGTTGGGCTATCAAGAAGACACAAGCGCGCAAGATGGAGGTAGCAGAAATGAGGATGCTGAGGTGGATGTGTGGACACACGAGGTTAGATCGGATAAGAAATGAGGTTTTTAGGGATAGACTAGGAGTGGTTAGTATATCGGAGAAGATTAAGGAGGGGAGATTGAGATGGTTTGGGCATGTAAAGCGGAGGGAAGCGACGGCACCGGTTAGAGTAGTGGAAACTCTCACTGTGGAGGGGAGGAGAGGAAGAGGCAGACCCAAACTGACATGGGATGAGCAGATTAGGCATGATTTACTAGAGTTACATCTTTCTGAGGACATGGTCCACGATAGGACTTCGTGGAGGCGTAGGATTAGGGTTAAGGACTTCTAGAGGATATTGTAGAAAGGTCTTAGGTGTTTTTCATGGACGTAGGCTTTTCCTTTTCTTTAAGGGACTTTTCCGATGATTGCCTTCTTGTGTCTATGATGTTGTATGCTTTTATACGTTATTTACATTATGTTTACGCCCAAAATGATATTACATGCCATAATACATGATTCACATTATATTGTCCCACTATTATCACTTTCTTAGTATGGGCGACCTCTTATTTCTGTATTCTTTGACTTGGTATGTTGGTTTGCTGTTCGCTTTCGAGCCGAGGGTCTCTCTGGAAGCAGCCTCTCTATCCCTATGGATAGAGGCAAGGTCTGTCTACATCCCACCCTCCCCAGACCCTATAAATAGCTCTGCTATCTGTGGGATATACTGGGTATGGTTGTTGTTGTTGTTGTATGATTAAGTTTGGGATTTGGAGCCCGGTTTAAACAGTAAACGGACGTTAAATTTACATATCCAACTTTCTTGACCGAAAAATCAAAGCTAAACTAAATCGAGCAATGAAAAAGTCAAATGGGTTAATAAACTAAAGAGTAAATGACTTTTTGAGTCCTTTTGTTTTAGTGGTTTTAACCATTTGAGTCAAAAATCAAAATGGTTAACGCCCGAGTCCCTAGACACTTTTTTATAACCATTTGAGTCCTTTTGAGTCCAATTTTTAACCTTTTGAGTCCAATTTTTTAACAAAATTGGACTCAAACCGTTATAAAATGAACAAAATTGGACTCAAAACGTTATAAAATGAACAAAATTGGACTCAAAACGTTATAAAAATAAATGGCTACGGACTCGGGGCGTTAAACTTTTTTATTTTGGACTCAAGTGGTTAAAACCACTAAAACACATGGACTCAAAAAGTAATTTACTCTAAACTAAACTATTCTTAATTAAGTTTCTATATTAGTGGCTTCTTAAACTATAGATGATATTCCTTTAATCCAAAAACATACTAACAAAACAAAATCCAAAGCCTTTGTTCATGTAAAGACACAAAGAAGGCAACATGTACAATTGTACACCAATCAACATCAATTTAACATTTAGTTTGTAACTTATTTATATAAATTTCTCTGAAACATAAAAAATACTGTAATTAATAACAAACTTTGTGAGCTATGTAAATTGTCTGAAACTCAATTGTTTGGTTATAGAAATAGGATTAAAAACATAAAATCAAGGTGAATTTATCACTAAAAGTATACAATTACAGTTATAGACCTAGATACTAAACAATAAACATCACCTGCTTCACTGCAAATAACCCCCAAATTTAACAAACAAATAAATATATAAAGAAGATAATAAACCTAACCCACTAAGATCTAACCAACAAACTAGTTTATAAGCTATTAGATCTGACCAAGAAACTAGTTTACAATCCCAAAAACATTATCAATAATTCAAGACTCAATAAACATAAAACTAGATCTAAAACCAATTTGACCTTCAAGAAACCAAACCAAAACAAAACAATTTAACACAAACCCCTTTCAAATTAAGCCAATATTACAAACAAAAACCCTCAAGAGATTAAAAAAAACAAACCCCACATAAAAAAAAAGTAAAAAAAAAAGTCTGAAAACCCATTGAGGCATTTCATCAAACACATGGTGGGCAACTTACAGATGAGGTTCTTGAAGCATCCGGGCGGCCACACCTACAAGTACAACATTCTTCTACATGAGCAGCATCTGGGTAAGAGATATTATTATTCTTTTTTAATAGAGGTGTACAGAGGGTGTTATATCGCTATCGGCTTGTTAATGATTAATGATGTCATGATCGATGGTTTGTGGTGTGTGTGTGTGATTATCTAAAGGTGTAGCTTTATTGATTTGTGAAGCAACAATACAATACAAATTGGTTGTCTTTTAGGTTACTTAACATATAAAATTTGGTGGCATTTTTAAAGATTGTTTTTGGGTATGAATAGAATAGATGGGGACGTACAGTGGATTTTTATTATGGAAGCCAGATAAGCGTCGGTGGTTTTATATGTATTTTATGTATACATGGTGTTATTGTTTACGGTTCGGTTTTAACGATTTTTAGGTCGATCATTAGTAACGGTTTTTCATTACAAAAAACTGAAACCAAATGGTGCGGTAAATGTTAAAGGTGTTCACAGTCCGGTTTTAATGATTTTTAGGTTGATTGTTAGTAACGGTTTTTTATTATAAAAAACTGAAACCAAACGGTGCGGTAAACGTTAAAGGTGTTTACGGCCCGGTTTTAATGATTTTTAGGTTGATTGTTAGTAACGGCTTTTTATTATCAAAAATTGAAACCAAACGGTGTGGTAAATGTTAAAGGTGTTTACAGTCCGGTTTTAATGATTTTTTAGTCGATCGTTAGTAATGGTTTTTTACTATCAAAAAATGAAACCAAATGATGCGCTAAACGTTAAAGGTGTTTACGGCCCGGTTTTAATGATTTTTAGGTTGCTTGTTAGTAATGGTTTTTTATTATCAAAAACCGAAACTAAACGGTACGATAAACGTTAAAGGTTTCGGTTTTAATGATTTCTAGGTCGATTGTTAGTAACGGTTTTTTATTATAAAAAACTGAAACCAAATGGTGCGGTAAACGTTGAAGGTGTTTACAGGTCAGTTTTAACGATTTTTTGGTTGATCGTTTGTAACGGTTTTTTATTATAAAAAGCGAAACCAAACCGTTGAAATTTAATACCAAACTGAACCAGTACTAACGGTTTGATTTCATGATTTAGACTTTTATTCAGCTTTTTTTTTTCTTCAAAATGCATATTACATGAAATAAAAAGGTTTTTTTGATGGACCGTCATATTCACACACCTCACACTGTTTTTATCTTTTTTTTTTCTTTATCTAATTTATACATATCACTCTCTCATATTTTAAATTATCATAATGTATGTTAGTTGGTATGAATTTTTTTTCCACGTTAACATTCATTACAACACATAGCCTAAGTACGACTACAGGGGAGAAGCAAAGCTTCGTAGACAGCTTCGCTTCCCCGTCGCTTCTTTCTAGGATGATTTCACGAATTCTAAATTTTTTGAATACTTAATGAATTCTTTTACACCCTTAATCGATTAATCATGAATTTAGTAATAAAATAAAAGAGTCAGAATCTAAAAAGAGCTCTTTTTACACACTTAGATAACTTAATGTCAAATTCTAGTAATAATAAAATAAAAAAGTCAAAATAAAATAAAAGAGTACGGAGATTAACTGAATATGACATGGGTACTATTGATAATTTACACTCTACTCTCCATTTGACCCTCAATCTCCTCCTCAATCATCTCATGATCATTGAACTTTCTCATCATTTTGTAGATTTTTAAATTCCCATATCCCCTTGCTATTCCTTAGCGACGTTTTTTTTCTGTTTATCAACTATCTCGATGTAAATTTATAACTGAATATAAAAATTTAATGTAATAAGTTTGTCAGGATTTCAAATAAATTCACCCTTTTGAATCTATGATTATGTAACAATTCAAAGAACAACAATAGAAAAAATCTTACACTATTTGTTTTTTTGAAGAAATGAAAAAAGATGTAGAGTTTCCATATGCAAGTTAATTTGGTATTCGAACAAGATTTGTATGAAAAATGAAAGTTATTTTTGTGGATGTATTATTGCAATGATCCAGCCGGATACTCTTTGTTTATTGGTTATTTTGCATTGGATTTTTGTTTGCATCTCTTGTCTTTTTTTTTTAGAAAACAAATATTAAATATTTTTTTGGGAAACGACTTTAAAATTGTATATATGTAATCAGGTGTATTATACAGGACTACTGTTTAAAAATTATGGAATTTTTCTTTAAATGGCGAAATTTTTAATCTTGTCGTCTGTGAGACTTGAATTCTAGATCTCTAAACCTAGGTGTTCCTGGATATTTGGAAGTTTAAAATAATTAATAACTACTTATGAAATGTTTTGTTTGTTTTTTTACTATTATTTTATGAAAGATAAAAGTGATGTGTTCCTAGCTGTGCATAAATTTATGTCCCCAGATGAGTAGATTGACAGCTGACGTGTTTATATAATAAGAATATGGAATAATGGATTTCAATAACCCCAACTATTGCCCGTTGGCTGGCAACGGTCCCGATCTTCAAAATTCCTACTGGTAGTCCAGTGGCGGACCTAGGAATTTTTCCATGGGGTGCGGAACAATTTTAAAAATTTTAGGTTCGTATCCGGTCGGTTCGGGTCGTGTCGGGTCGGGTCATGTAAAACAAAAGAAATCGCGCCATAACGTCCCTACTCAAGGTTCCTATCACAAACAAATTGATCCATAAGTTCATCGCTCCATAACATAATGTTTCAATTTTAATTTTCAACCCTAGAAATCGTGTCTAATCACCCTAAAAATCATCTAAACAACATAATCATCCTAAAAATCATCTAAACAACCATAAACAAAGTCAAAACACATGAAATTTCAAACTTATTTAAGAATTTTGTTACCCTTTGGTGTCGGACGACGGTGGTTCGCGACTGCTGGTGACGTGCTGTTGTGGTTGCTGAGGGAGGGCGGGAGGAATTCTAAGGACTATTGGGCTTATTTTAATTATTATAGTTTGAACTTAGGTTGAGTTTGGTTAATAGGCTAGTAATTAGTGGGCTAATTATGTTTAATGAAATAGTGGGTTAAGGTATTGGGTATTTGGGTATTTGGGTTAAGTTGGGTAGTATAAGTTTATATAATTTAGGTAGTTTTTTTTAATTAGTGTTTACTAAAAAAATTAAAATATAAATCGATAATATTTTTTACCTTAGGTGTGTGGACGAAAAATTCCAAGGGGTGCGGATGAAAAAATCCAAGGGGTGCAGACGAAAAAATCCAAGGGGTGCGGACAGGATTTTCAACGGAAAATAACATTAAATTTTTTTTCCCGGGGGTGCGCCCGCCCACCTTGGACTAGGGGTAAGTCCGCCCCTGTGGTAGTCTCATCTTTTCACATATTGGCCTTGAATGAACCCTGACTAACAGAACCCTAACACAGTTAGTCTCTGTTCGCCGGAAAAATGTTTTTGGTCGGAAAAGGTTCCTAAAGGTCCAGTCTATGGTTACAAACAGGTTTGGGACGAAAACTTTGAGTTTTCCAGCTAAAAAATTGAGTTTTCCGGTCAAAAAGAAGTTTTCCGGCGAAAAATGAGTTTTTCCGGCGACCTTAATAATTGGGGCTTTTAGTAGAAAATGTTCCTAATGGTGCGTAATAAGGTTTCAAAGAGGTTTGAGATGAAAAAGTTGAGTTTTCCGGCCAAAAACGTTTTTCAAGCGACCGGAGACTAACGGCATTAGGGTTCTGTTAGTCAGGGTCCATTGAAGGCCAATATGTGAATAGATGGGACCGCTAGTGAGAATTTTTTAAGTTGAAACCGTTACCGGCCAAGGGACAGTAGTTGAGATTATTAAAATCCATTATTCCTAAGAATATTGAAGGTTAAATACATTTTATGTTTATTTTTAAAAATTGACCTCAAGTGTCTATATTATTCTAAAGTCAGCTGACTCATTTATGAGTTAAAAAAAGTATTTAATTTAATGAAACAAGTGCCCAAATTAACTACTCATACCGTTAAACGGCATTATAGTTTAATGACATTTTAGAGATGGGTTAAGACTTAAGAACCATAAGGTATTTGGGTTCGGTTCCCACAAGGGTTTTTTTTTTCTAAATTTATTGAGTTTCCTCCTGAACTGCTGTATAGACATTCTTGCCTAATGGAGATGAATATGATCGGGTGGTTCCATTCGTGGCACGATAATATTCTCATGGTCCGTCAGTGATCCACATTTTCTGTTAAAAAAATACTATTAATTACCGGTCAATATTTTAACCTTTTGTTTTGTTATCTAATAAAACTACTCTCATTAATTATTATCTAATAACACCTAAAATGTCCTTTATAGTAAACGGGACCGGGGCTAAAATAGTGACGTATCAATGTTTCTTTAGCTCCCTCTCGATCACGATCAAGTGGTGGTCGTCTTGTTAGCCCTCGTTGCCTTTGAGACCGCTCAACCAAGTAGTTAACCGTTATTCGACCCGCTTCAATAATCAGATCGTCTTCCTCGGAAGAATCGGTTGAAGAAAATGTATCCATTCTATTTTAAAATGCATTCCATTTCATTTTCTGTGTGTAAGGATTATTTATATTTAGAGAGGTAAGGAGAGGATTGTTTTTTTTAAATACGGGAGAAATTTTGGTTGAATTTGGTTATTTATAGATTTTTTGATATATTTTTTTTAAATTCCAAACAGTCAACACGCAAATCAACTCGGTCATGCCACCTCACTAGCGCCCGGCTTGCCAGACCACGTTGTGGTGTTCGCGAGCCGCAGTGGCAGCCATGTGTCTGGCGCCCACCGCTCACGGCACCACAACACTTAGCCTTACTATCTCATCTAATATCATCATATCTTTAAAAAATAAACGTGCAACAATCAAAGCATTTGCGTTTACGAGACACGCATTTTGAAACATCGGATCCTGCACATTAATAATGTATGCTAACGTTGCAATTAGATCTTCTTCATGCACATCATCCTTTTCGTTACAGATTTTTAAAACCTTTTTCCTATATTAATGATTATGGAGATTTTCTTCATCAACATTTTATTTATTTATTTATTTAGTAAAATTAAATTTTCAATGATTGTTATGTTAAAATTAAATTCATCAACATTTTATTTGAATAATCGAATATGTAAAATGGGAATCGGAATGATTTCGTTTTATTGATACACCATTGATGCTATATATGCCATATATCACGCGGGTTATATGATAGAGCGAAAATGGTCATACAGGTCATATGATTTTGTCAGTGGTCACATGAGTCATTAATGTGTGAGTGTTGTAGGACATGGGTCATAATTTTATAATAAAAATTATATAAATAAATATAAAAATTGTAAAGATACTCTCTTTACATAATTTTGGGAAATTGTAGTACATGAACCATGTACAAATTCAAATGAAAATAAATATGAGAGTAAAATGCACGGATGGTCCCTGTGGTTTTACAAAATAACACATATAGTCCATAACTTTTGAAAATTACAACGGTGCTCCCTGTGGTTTGACAGTTTGTTACTCGGATAGTCCCTGGAGTGGATGACGGTTAGTTTTCTCTGTTAAGTAGATGTGAAATGACAAATTTACCCTTCATCTTCTCCACCCTATAAAAACAAAACAACCCCAACCCCACCCCCACCCACCCCACCTTTCTGTTTCCCCACCATTGACCACCACCGCCTCTGTCACCACTCCCCACCACCGTCATCACCACCACCGCCTCTGTCACCACACCCCACCACTACCACCGCCGCCATCCCCTTCCACCACTCCGGTAATCAAGCATCAACGGTGGCGATGGACGTTGACGACGTCGAAGCACCCGATATCTTCGGCGAAGGTCCTCTCGCCGCCATGGATCACCACCGCTTAACCGATTCCGATTTCTTCAACTTCTTCGAAGACGGTTTCGATGACGCTGATATCAACTGGTGTTCACGTCATCTTATCATGTTAATCTCTTCAACTTTTTAATCATCGTCTGATTGTTATTTTGATGGTCTGTACTCTGTGTTATTAAATGGATTGTTAGTTTTATGATTGGTGACTTGATTGAGATTGTGGATGAGTATATAGGTTATGTGTGAATTGGTTCCTCTTGGTGTTACTGTGTGTTAGAAATCTAGGAAAGTCAGCGGTAGGGAGAAACAACAGGCGGTGGTGGTTGGTGGTTAATGGTGGGGAAACAAAGAGAAAGGTGGGAGTGGGTGGGGTTGGGGTTGGGGTGGTGTTGTTTTGTTTTTATAGAGTGGATAAGATGAAGGGTAAATTAGTCATTTCACATCCACTTAACGGAGAAAACTAACCGTCATCCACTCCAGGGACTATCCGAGTAACAAACTGTCAAACCATAGGGAGCATCGGTGTAATTTTCAAAAGTTGGGGACTATAGGTGTTATTTTACAAAAGCACAAGGACTATCCGTGTATTTTACTCTAAATATGAACTACAACATATTTAATAAAACAATCGATTCAAACCAATATCTTCAAAAGATAAAGTCTTCAACTTGATCTTTAACCGTGTCTACTTGTATGGTTCGTTGTCTTTTCAGTCCGTTGTGTAGGCTTCAACGAGATCTTGAACCATGTCTTCTTGTATAATAATTTCCTACAAAAAGAACAAACAAATGTTGACGGTTGTGGCTGAGGCACATGTTCAACACGCTTCCCTTAAAACAGATTTCGCGCCTCTAGTAAAGATGACGCGTCTGTCTCCCAGGGTACAACAGCCAAAGCAGTTTGTACTGCCGGAGAAGGCCACACGCCGGAGGTTACACCGGATAAAAATATAGTGTTGGACCTTTTGGAAACTAAGAATAGAAATGCAGATGAATCATGTAGAGAACTTATCTCTATATGTTCCCAACATATGGGTTATCAAATACTTCTTCTCTAAGAACTCTTCATGCATATCTTTATATCTCTTTCTTGTATCTAGCATTTTTCTTTCTTTCGTAAGAGGCATATAGCCTACTAAGTATATATGCAAGAGTCATGGGTGAATGAAAAGTCCAACATAATTAGAGACTTAGGTGTTGTTTGTTTTTTCTGCGGGAAAAGGTCTGCAGTCTGCGGACCACATCTGCAGGCATCTGCAGGAGAAGAGGTGGACCAAATGTCTGCAGTCTGCAAGGAGAAGAGGGTTTGTTTTTTTATATTTAAAAACCTCTTCTCATATTTTAAAAACACACAACACACAGACAAATTGACCACCACCACTTCAGCACCAGAACCTCTCTCTCTCATCTCTCTCTCCCTGCCTCCCTCTACCACCACAACCACCGTCCACCACCACAATCAACAACCACCACTTCAGCTACCACCCACCGGAGAAGAAGGGGAGCCGGAGAAGAAGGTGGAGTGGTGGGGGGCTCGCCGGAGAAGAAAGGGAGTCGGCTCTCTCTCTCTCTCTATGGTTTGGTAGCAGCACCACCACCGATCTCTCTCTCTCTACGGTATCTCTCTCACTCTCCCTCTCTCTACGGTTTGGGGTTTTGGTTCGATTTGGGGTTCACGATCTCCGATTTGGGGTTTTGGTTCGATTTGGGGTTTTTGGGCAGGGATGTGGTGGTGGAGGTTTGGGCAGGGATGTGGTGGTGGAGGTGGTGGCAGGGATGTGGTGGTGGAGGTGGTGGAAGAAGAGGTCTGCCAAGAAGAGGTTCCAAGAAGACATGGAATCATGTCTGTGTGGTGAAGAGGTCTCGCAGACCTTTTTTAATGAAAGGTCTGCGAGAAAACAAACAAGCTGCGGTCTCCAAACCTCTGCGCGCGTCTGCGCGGCGCAGACATAAGTGGCCAGAAGTACTTCTGGCCAAAAAACAAACAGAACCTTAATATACCATAAAATCTCTAATCAATTGTCATAAAAGACATCAATACACCACATGAAAAGTTTATTATACTAATAGAAAATTAAACAAGTGACATAAATAACTCTACTCAAGAGTTTGTCACTATATGTATAATTTAATATTAATAATCTCACTAAATTTCCATTCATCACATTTAAAGAAAATTCCAACAATCCCCCACATGAATGGAGATTGATCAAAACACATAAAATTTCCAATGCAACCTCGACAGTTGCGTATTGCCGGATAAGTAGGTGTTCCCTTTGAACTTTCCGTTGTGAAGCATACTTAGCCTCCTAGAGGTTTGTAGACGCGATGTCCTTGAACAAGCCCCCATTTGTGTAGACGACAATACACTTCACACAATACTCTCCTTAGCCGGGTCATCCCCTCATAGTAGTGTCCAATAATGGTCGTGGAACACTTTCCTGGTTCTGCGAGAGCTCTAGGAATTGTGCCCCCAATTCCATTCGAAGCGACCCCACTTCTCTCTAACATAGGTGATTCCCCTTAAATCATTAAAAGCATCGTGGTTACCATGATTACGCAAAATCATTTACCACATAATATGCTTAGCCTCACAATTTGTCACTGAATTTCATAGGAATGAACTAGGATGTATTTAAACACCTTTTTATCATTTAGGGGGTATATATGACCTTATATACTTGCTTATGCATATCATCTATGCCCCCACAGTGACCACCCTTAGGCATATGAATTCGTTGTCCTATGGAACTTAGATCTTGGGATCTCCAGTCAACTAAGGTAGGTTTCCTTCACACATCCTTTTTCCATGGGCTTTAGTCTCATTCCACAACTTGATCTCTAATAAACCCTTAGGTTGTTGGATCCATAACATTATCTTTGTCTTTGACAAGTCACTAAAGATAACTTTGCAGTTAAGATCAATTGTCATGACATGTTCGTAACTCGAAAGTTAACATTGCCTATTGTCAACTTCTAAGACTATAACCTCAGTGGCCACCTGAATCTGGTTATAATATTTGTCTTAGAATGATACATTTATCATTTAAGGCAAACACATCTCCATTATGCACTACGACATTTGTGTCCTCCACTTAGTCGTCTATTTGCAATGTTAGATTGGATTACAAAATCCTTATTGCCAAAAACAAATGCAAGACACCCCCACATTTAAGTGTTATTGGATAACATCTAGATGGGTTAATGAGAACCATTTCTACATACCCTTATAGGGTTGGTTCTTAAATGGATCCTCCCCCACATTTCTTGCCATTTGATCAACATTTCCGTAACACCACTTATGGCGACATTTATACACATATGATTGAACAAGATCAACCTCATTGTATCAATGAATTCAACTCATATTGCATTAGCTTACATAAGCTTCTGAGGTGACCAAAGCAACACATGCCATTGTCATAAGTTTGTCACCAACTTAGAATAATTCTAATTTAACATCTAGAATAAGCTTAGACAATGAGTTCTCCTCATTAGCTTTTCGAACAAACTCTTAAAAAGCTACATGTCTTTTCCTTATAATGAATGAAAATTATCCCTCAACTTTGTCTATACACAAATTCTTTTTGTGTTCATACACATTTGAATGTTTAGAGTTAATTAGTCTTCGTCAAGACCCATAATTAATCAAGTACTAGTCTAGCATGCTTTAGACTACAATACTTTAGCATGTGAACAGAAGATGCATCATTCTGATTCTTCACAGCCCTAAGGATATCATAATATCACTTTGCAACATTCATCCCTTGTTAAGACAAAATAATGAGACTTATTCACAATCCTAAAACATCAATATTTAGGAAGGTCTCATAAATTATTGTATATAGCACATAGCTAAATTTTATCATTCATTTAAGGAACATAACTTGTTTACCTTTGATCTCCAACACTTTACAATTGACTCATAAGGACTTAAACATAAGTCTTAATCCAAGTCACTTGGTGAACACATTCATCACCAACAAGATGAATGTTCCTCGTCTACAATCACTATTATTTGTGACACAGAGTCAACTAGATTGACACTCAGCAACATGGCATTCATAATTTTGCCATAAGTGATTTGCACACAATTATTGTTATTCATTAGGAGATATGTATATTTAGGATGCTCTCCCAAACGAAGGTAAAATCTCCATATAGTTCTAACAATAATCAAGTGGTAGACTCATCTACGTGTAGATCATTTGGAACAAATCTCGCAAGATTTATTATTCACACTTGTGAATTTTTCAATGACTTCTAACGAAGTATGTCGACATGAATCTCGTTTGTGTATTTCATCTCAATACACTATGTACGTTCTTTCATTATTCTCTCATAATGTAGTTACACATTTGATGTCTCGTCTTTGACATTTAGTCAATGCAACAACTCTTAAGTTGTTTATGTCCAAGAATTTTCATGTACTATCCGTTTAAAACCATATTCTGTTAAACAATGTATAGTTGACGTTATAATTATCTTCCACAAAAAAAAAATTATACGTCACAAACATTAGTGATTTATTTCTTTGTAAAAAATTGCATGTGTTATCCGAAGATATTGAACACAAAACAATAAAATACATTGGAAACTAAATCACAAGTGCCAAACACTTTTGAAATTTAAACGGAAGCATAGACGATATGTAGACATCAAATACCAAAGTGCTTTTATCTTCAACACTTTATAATCTGACTGAAATATTCTCAACAATATCGTCCCATGGCATGTCTTGAGGTACTCCCTCAATAAGACTCCATGCACTTGTAAGTACAAGTTCCCCATTTCATCTTTAAACTTGGACAATTATGCTCAAAACAACAACAAGTTGTTACAAATACTACATTTAAGTAGTAAACTTGAACAATTAAATTTGTTCACAACAACACCAAGTTGTTTTTCACCAAATAACATCCACCAGGCTGTTACTTTGTTCACCATATGCTACTTATAGTAAGAGTAGCGAACCATTTGAATTATTAATGTTATGCAAAACTTTTTTTAAAAATAATTCAAAACAGTTTCTTAGTTTTGCAATGTACAATATTAATAATATCAATTAGGGTTATGAAAACATAGATCAAACCCAAAATATCAAATGTTTTTTTTTTATTGTTTAGTCTTATTACACATGTACTAAACATTTTCTAACACGCATGTTATAAAAAAATTGTTATAACAAGCACATTATAGAATCGAACGTTTACATAAAACGTTTTCCGTTCATTATGAACAATCTCTAACCTCGTATTCGTGATACACATTTTCTAACACACGTGTTAGAAAATTTAAGTCATTTTATGTATACAAAACATGACCAAATTAAAGCATTACATGTCATCATTAAAACTCATCAAATGTCATCAATAAAACTCTACTCAAGAGTTTCACCGTATGAAGAGTTAAGAGTCTCAATAATTATAGACTTAAACTCTAATAAAACTCATAAATCCCACACAACTACACCATCACTTTTTGGTGATTTGAATCTTGAAGCCAATCAAGCATCAACTTCAATGTATGAACTTTTATTTCTAAATCATACATGTTGTGGGCTAATTTCTGAGCTCATATCCTGAGAAATATCTTGGCTTATATCTTGATTATATAATATCTGTTCATATCCGGGGTGCAGATTCAGGGTACTGGTAATATCCTGAAATGTATCCTCAGGATAACTAACGGATTATGTGCAGGTACGTGGGCTGGAAGCTAGTAACGTTCATCAAGACTTATTCCGCGGAAGACTCGGTCCAAACCGTTCAAAGAAAGACGTTGAAGCCTTATGACTCGTTCTACAACGTTCGTGGTGGAATATTCGGGGCATCCCAAGTTTATAGGGATATTTGTTTGTATTTCATTACTATAAATAGGGGTGATTCCAGATCGAATAGGACACAACATTTTTCACTGCAATTACACTCACTACACACCAACACTTGCTCTCTCGCAAATTGTACTCTCACACGAATTCATTGTAACACTTAGAGATCTGGTTGATATCCTGCACTGTATCTTGAAGTTTAAAGCAATAAGAAGAACAAGGCAGCTGCGATTGTCAGCTCCCGAGGTTTTATGCCGGCGATCTAGATTGATCAAGGGCTTTCCTCGTACATCTCGTGTCGTCTCCCTTACTTTTTACTTATTATTTACTCACTGTTTGATCGCAGATACAGCTCAATATCCTGAGCCGTATCCTGAATACTGATTTTCTAAATAATTCAACAAGCATATTTTCCTTAAACTTTTTAGCACACTACCTCACATTACTAATTTGATCACTAAATTGCTTCGGTAATTTTTGACCAAAACAATTTGGCGCCCACCGTGGGGCAAGTGGTGCTATCTTTACTAAATTTTTTTGTTAAATCGCTAATCGGTTTTTTATTTTCAAAACTTTTTGCCACATTGTCCACAATGGCCTCACGATCAAACATGAGTTCCTCTACTATGTCTGCTACGACTTCTGTTACTACAGGTTCGGTGCTTCCACCACCTCCTCCAAGAATGCCAGCCTCTACACGGCCTCAGGATATTATCCCTACTCGCACTGTTCAAGAATCTGCCCCTGTTTTAGCATCTAATGATGAAATTTTAACCTTGTTTGGAAGTGTGCAGGAACAAATGAGGCAGCAGCAAGAAACAAACCAAATGCTTTTAAGGGAAATACAACTCCTGAAGTCTGGCTCGAGCAGATCCGCTGAGGATATTGTCACTCCATTACAACCCAGAGCTTTGAACTTCAGTTCAGCCGTGTATACAGAGGATAACAGGGGGAATATTGTGCCTAGTCTTCCTCAGAATCATACTCCTGAAATACCCTCCTCGGTCAGGATATCGACCATAAGGAGCTCAGGATATGCCTCAGGATATGGGCAGAATCCTCCAACGAGTAACATATTAAATAATAATAATATTTATGCTACTAACAATAGTGGATCCTTGCAGGATACAGGTGTGACGTCAGCACTTACCAGGGAACTTCAAAAATTGAAGGACATGATATCAAGTGTACCCGGGGTGGTCCAGCCAATCCCGGAAGTGTCTCAAGATAGCCATAAGATATCTCGCTTTGCATATCCTATCTGTGATGCTGAGATTCCAAAGAGGTTCCAAACCCCCAACATGAAGCTTTACGACGGAACGACGGATCCTGAAGAGCATATTGCTCAGTATAGGGAGAGGATGGAGATCAACCCTATCCCTCCGGATCTCAAAGAAGCATGCTTGTGCAAGGGTTTTGGTTCAACCTTGACAGGATCAGCTTTGAAGTGGCTCTTGAATGTTCCTCCGCATTCAATCACGTCTTTTGCTCATTTAGTAAATTTATTTAATAGTCAGTTTTCTTGTAGTAGGAGCTTTGAAAAACTAACAAGTGATCTCTACAGGATAACACAAGGGCCTCAGGAATCCCTTAGGGATTATGTGAACAAGTTTAGCCGAGAATCACTAGACATTCCTCATCTTGACGTTGCAACAGCTGTGCAAGCTTTCAAGATGGGGTTGCAAAAAGATTCTCAATTTTACCAAGACCTTGTAATGAACCCATGCAGGAACCTGGATGAAGCTCGGAACAGGGCCCTAAGATACATTCGGTTGGAAGATGACAGAAAGATGCAAGAAAGGATGAACTCATCCAACACTTATGAGTCAACTAACAGGAAGTCAGAATCCTCATTCAAGTCGTATCGGCCTAAGCCATATGGCAGAAATGAGAATAAGAGAGTGAATGCTGTCGAAGATGAGGATCCTGAAGAGTATCCTGAATTATCAGAATATTGCTTTTCTGTTAACATTCCTGAATTGATGTATGCCATGCAGGGTCTAGGGGACAAAGCGAGATGGCCTCGAAAGAATCAACAAAAGGCGGATTGGAAAGACAAATCAAAATGGTGTGCTTTTCACGAAGATTTCGGACATGTGACCGAGGACTGCATTGCTTTGAGGAAAGAGATAAGCTATCTTCTAAGCAAGGGATATTTGAAAGATCTCTTAGGAAGAAAGAAGAATAAGAGTCAGGATACTGAGAAGGATCCTGAGCGAGCAGCCTCACCTCCCGCAGATGCCAAAATAATCAACTTCATTTCGGGGGGATCCGACATTTGTGGGACTTCGTATTCAGCAGCAAAGAGACATGCAAAAGAAGCTAAAGCCGAAAAAGGAGACAGACCTGTCAGGATGACTACACTCACAACTGACAAAGTGATCACATTTGATGCTGATGACAGGGATACTGTCCAGGATCCTCACCATGATGCTCTGGTAATAACGTTATATGTGGCTAACCATTTTGTACGCAGGATATTGGTTGATAATGGCAGCTCCGTCAACATAATCCAACTAGAGACACTTAAAAGGATGAATGTATCTCCAATGGATATCACTTCGAAGTCCACCGTACTTGTTGGGTTCAGTGGAGAGGCCAGAAACACAGTGGGAGAGATAAAGTTGCCGGTGTACGTTGAAGGACTCAACTCAATACAACGTTTCTGTGTAATGGACTCTCTATCCTGCTATAACATTATACTGGGAAGACCGTGGATTCATGATATGAAGGCCGTGCCATCAACGTATCACCAATGCATCAAGATACCTACCCCCTGGGGAGTTGTTAAAGTTGATAGCGATCAGCAGGAAGCAAAAGAATGCTACTCATCCTCAATAAAATCCTCAACTAAACCTAGTGCAGCATAGCAATTAAAGACGCGGGCCCAGGATATTGTGGAGGATCCGGAGCAGGATGTGAAGAAAATTGTCCTGGACCAGGATAATCCCGATATTTCGGTGCTCGTGGGAACCAATATCCCTCAGGATATTGAAGAACAATTAATTAACTTTTTGAAATGCAGGATGTCGACGTTTGCATGGAAGCATGAGGATATGACAGGCATATCCAAAGATATTATCACTCACAAGCTTGGAATTGATAAATCATTCAAGCCAGTGCAACAAAAGAGAAGGAAGTTTGCTCCTGAACGCAATACAATTATTCAAGAAGAAGTTGAAAGATTGTTGAAGTCCAAAATGATTAGAGAAGTCAAATTCCCAAGATGGCTAGCAAACGTGGTAGTGGTACAGAAGAAGAACGGAAAATGGAGAGTCTGTGTGGATTACACAGACTTAAATAAAGCTTGTCCTAAAGACCCATTTCCTCTCCCCCACATTGATGCAATGGTAGATGCCACTGCTGGGCATGAAATGCTGACTTTCATGGATGCATCCTCAGGATTTCAACAGATCCAAATGGAGCCTTCTGACCAGGAGGATACTGCCTTCATGACACCAACAGGTATTTATTGTTATACAGCTATGCCTTTTGGTTTGAAAAATGCAGGTGCAACATACCAAAGATTGGTAAACATGATGTTCAAAGACAAACTGGGGGACACCATGGAGGTGTACATTGACGATATGGTGGTAAAGTCAAAGAAAGCTCAGGATCACCTCCAGGATATTAAAGGAGCATTTGATATCCTGGATCAATATAATATGAAGCTGAATCCTGCTAAGTGCCATTTCGGAGTGGGGGCAGGAAAATTTCTAGGATATATGGTGACCAAAAGAGGAATAGAAGCAAGCCCGGAGCAGATCAAAGCCATCTTGGATATTAAATCACCCTCAAATATGAAAGATGTTCAACGATTAACGGGGCGAGTGGCAGCATTGAACAGATTTATCTCAAGGTCTTCAGAAAAATGCAAGGATTTTTATGATATCCTGAAGAAGAACAAAAAATTCGAGTGGGGTGAGAAGCATGAGGCAGCCCTACAGGATTTGAAGCAATATCTCTCAACCGCACCTCTACTGATGAAACCTGAAAATGGTGAACCACTATCCCTGTACCTTGCTGTATCAGGGAATGCTGTAAGTGCCGTTCTTATAAAAGACCATGAAGGTCAGCAATATCCTGTTTATTATGTTAGCAAAAGTTTGTTAGATGCTGAAACTAGGTATTCTCACTTAGAGAAATTAATACTAGCATTGGTCATGGCATCAACAAAACTTAGACATTATTTTGAGACTCATAAGATTCATGTTAAAACTAATTATCCTGTCAAGAATGTGCTTAGGAAACCAGAGATGTCAGGCAGGATGGCCAAGTGGTCAGTAAAGTTGAGTGCTTATGATTTAGTATATGAACCTAGGAATGCCATAAAGTCTCAGGCTTTAGCTGACTTTGTGGCTGATTTTAGTAGTGACATCCAGGACGAGGCAGACCTAGAAGTTCAGCAATTAGGAGAATCCTTAGGATTCTGGACATTATATACTGATGGTGCATCTAATATAAGAGGAATAGGATTGGGAATACTACTAAAATCGCCACAGGGGGACATATTACCCCAGGCTATTAGGTGTGAATTTCCTGCTACCAATAATGAGGCAGAATATGAAGCTTTAATTGCAGGATTAGAACTAGCTAAGAGCATGAGTATTAAGAATTTGCAAGTATATGTTGACTCATTGTTAATTACTAATCATTTTAATGGATCCTATGCAGTTAAGGGTGAGAAGTTAATCGAATACCTCGATATTCTCAAAAAATTAGCAGGATATTTCGATGTTTTTACACTTGAACAGGTACCAAGAGAGGATAATGCTGAGGCGGATGCCTTAGCAAATCTGGGATCATCAGTCAGGATACCGGAAGGGACCCAAATACCAATAATACATGTTTTATATCCTGCAACGAATCCTCAGGATAAAGAAGTAGCGGATATTCGGGATCCTGAAGTGGAATATCCTGAACAGGATCCTGAATCCTGGACAACTCCAATTCTGAAATATCTTAAAGATGGACACATCCCCGAAAATGAAAATCCTAAGGCATTTAGGATAAAGGTATCACGATTCACTATTATAAATAATATCCTATATAAGAAATCTCTTGCAGGACCATATTTAAGGTGCTTGGAGGATCATGAAGCCAGAGAAGTACTTCAGGATATACATGAAGGGGACTGTGGTAATCACACTGGAGGTAGATCACTATTCTCGAAAGTATTGAGGACAGGATACTTTTGGCCAACAATGAGAAAAGATGCTGCAGAATATGCTCGAAGATGTGATGCATGTCAAAGGCATAGTAACATACTACATCAACCAGCTGAACCACTATATCCTGTAGTTTCCCCTTGGCCATTCATGAAGTGGGGGATGGATATAGTAGGGAAGTTACCAAAGGCTCCGGGAGGAAAAGTATTTATGTTAGCAATGACGGATTATTTCTCTAAGTGGGTCGAGGCTGAAGCATTCGTTCAAGTGAGAGACCAAGAAGTAGTATCTTTCATAAAGAGGAATATCCTGACTAGGTTTGGAGTACCAGCTGAGATCATTTGTGATAATGGGTCCCAGTTTATAAGCAAAAGGACTACTGACTTCTGCAAAAGTTGGGGAATCAAAATGATCACATCTACTCCGGTACATCCTCAAGCGAATGGACAAGCCGAATCCTCGAACAAGATAATAGTTAATAACTTAAAGAAGAGACTTGGAGCCAAGAAAGGAAGATGGGCGGAAGAGTTACCCTTTGTTTTGTGGGCTGATAGGACAACGGTGAAGAATGCAACTGGCCAAACCCCGTTTTCCTTGGTATTTGGAGCAGAGGCAATGATTCCAACGGAAATGACGATACCTACTGCAAGATCTATGCTACAGGATCCTGAACAGAATCCTGAAGTCTTATGTCAGGATCTGGATACTATAGACGAAAAAAGAGATGCAGCAAGGCTGAGGATAGCAGCATATCAACAAAGAATATCCAGGGCAGACAATAAGAACATAAGGACTAGAAGATTTCGAGTTGGTGATTGGGTGCTGAGAAAGGCTTTTCAAAACACCACTAATCCTGCCGATGGCAAGCTAGCTCCGAAATGGGAAGGACCTTATGAAGTTGAGTCAGAAGCAGGGAAAGGAGCATATCGACTCAGGAATATGGAAGGGGATATGTTACCAAGATCCTGGAATGCAATACATTTGAAGCTCTACTTCAAGTAAGAGTAGAATTTGTTTTCTATCTCGGAATGGTATGTGTTATATCTCTTTAAAATATATTTGTTTATTATCTTGAACCCAATACTGACTTAAGCATCGGAGGGGTGTTAGCCTAGCTAACACCCACCTTAGTTTAGAACTGTTTTGCAGAATATGTTTCAGGATATAGCTCCAGGATATATACTCAGGATAAGTCGAAAGATTAGAGGATTGGCCCCCTCTCTCACGTTTAAGGGATCCTGATCCCTTCACAGGTTTAAAGGTATTCACCTTTCTTTCGAATTGGGTTTAAACACCTCGCCTGGAGCGCAAGTCATCTAGGTGTAGTTCAAGGTAGCGGGACCAGTTCATGTAAAAGTGGCTGACAATTTCGTTACTGTTGGCTATATCCTGGATTCTAAAGGTATATGAGGATTGATCACCCTCTCTCACGAAAGAGTATTTTCATACTCTCAAAGGTTTAAAGGTTTTCACCTTTCTAAGTCTACGAGTTTATACACTCTCGCCTGTAGCGCATGAAACTCAGGGTTTATCCCCAGGATATTAAGGGTTTATCCCCAGTATGCTAATGATTCATTTCAGGATATCATGATTTTTGCTTCGGAGTGTTTGAAATTTATTCAAACCAAAGTGTGAATACATTTGCATTTCTGTGTCATACACAGGGGACATACATTATACTATTCAAAGGTTGTAAGTGTGCACTGGGGACATACCTAAGGTGGAAGATTGAAATTGATTCCCTAAAAGTCTTTGGTACGATCTCTCCTTTTTCAAATGATTTAAGTCTTCTAAGTTATATGACAATATCCTGACCAGGATATTTGACCACAATATTCCCAAAAATGTTTAAACAAAACAGTTTTCATAAGTAAAATTTGTGCGCTAATAACAACAATAATAAAGTCAAAAGAGTAGTTATATTATTAACATACCAAAAGATGTGCTCTTAGTTTCACCTCAAAACAAGGCCCATCCACTAAGAGCACTAGTAGTTCATAACCATATTTACCCAACAGTTGAAGGATTCATCTCAAACCGAGACCCATCCACCTTCAACTGCTGTATTGTTCAAAAAGCATGCAGGAAATGTAAATTGTTCAGGTACGGGAAAGTAAAGTGCAGAAAAGTAAATTGTTTATGGGACTACAGACCAACATTCAAATTCAAAAAGGTGGGCTCTGGCCTTGGCACGTATATCCGTCATCGCCCACCTGAATGCCCTCACACAGCGGCATCACCTCCAACCTTCTCAGGCTTCTCAGCACCAGCATCCTGACCAGCATCCTGCGCAGCATCCTTGCCAACGTCCATCTCAGCATCAGCTCCAGCATCCTTCTTCTCTCCAGCCTGGACCACCACCTCTGCTGACTTAGAAGACTCGCCAGCTTCAGCACGAAGGGGCACAGCTTTGCCTCCGAGCTCCTTCAACTTGGCCACCCAGGATTCAACTGGCCAAGATGGACAAACAAGGCCCGTCTCCTTGGCCTCATAGGCCATCTTGATGCGTGCTTGTAGCAGGGAGACGATAGCAGAAGCCTTGATTCCCTCTCGGAAGCTGATCAAGGCCTGATCATGGTCCATTTGAACGCTGGCAAGTTTGACCTCAGCATCTTGGGTGACCTTCTTTAGCAAGCTTTCATAGTGCCGGCTCTTTGCTTCGGCAATAGCACCTTGGTCAGCAACAGTGCTCTCTAGCTGCTTGATCCTGGCTTCATGAAGTGCCACAGTACCACAAGCGTCGTTGTACAAGTGGAGCAAATGCTGGAGGCCCTGCACATTGATCACAGGTATGGGGTTAGAATATATGCTGACTAAGACGTCCTACCAGGATATCCTGTTAGGATATATGTGCAGGATGTACATGGAGGATATGTGGCAGGATATTACCTTATTGAGGAAGGATGTCATTGGCTCTAAGGAGTCGGAGAAGCTGAGCTCATCGTAGGAGAACCCTTCAGAGCCTGGAGTGCTGACCTCAAGGCCCTTTCTCTTTTTCGCTGCGGAAGCACGGGTTCTTGGATTAGTCTTGGGAGCCGGGAGTGGCTTGGAGCTGGTGGTAGCAGGAGTTTCCTTCTTGACTATGGCTGGAGTTGGATAGCTGTCAAGTTCATCCAGGTCTAGATAGACTGGGACTTTGCTGGAGTCTGCACACAGGGAGTAAATTCTAATACCTCTTATAAATAACAGATAAGAAGCATATGTATGCAGGATATATTGCAGGATTCTTACCAGACATGTTGGCACTTGAAAGAGGACTTGGAGTCGGTGGAGAAGGATTGAAACTTCTTTCTGCCTCTGGAAGAAATCTAATGGCGTCGATTCTTTCTTGAGAATTGGCAAGGGGAGGAGCAATCTTCCTGAAATCAGCTGCACAATAAAGAAGATAAGTTAGTTCAGGATATTGAACAGGATAAGCGACAGGATCATTCTTAAACCCTAAATCCTACCCTTTCTCAACCACTGTAACGGATATTCCGTCCCACCAGGGATTGAGTCCCTTTTTACGAAGAAAAACTTGGATTGCCAACCATCCTCGTTCTTGGTGGCACGAAGTATCAATGGGTCACCGGAAGTAGAATAGAACAGAAATCTACTTGATCCGTGACATCTAAGCTTGTAGGCCAAGGGGAGGTCATGGATGGAAAGCTCGGGAATGTGGTTTCTTTTGATCTGATCAAGAACAGTTAAGACACGCCAGAGCATTGGCATTGTTTGGCTAAAAGAGATTTTTGTGATATTGAAGAACTCGGTGATGAAATCCGGAAAGGGGAATCGAAGCCCTAAGGTAAAAGGAAAAGCACTAAAGCAAATCCACTCGTTGGAGACCATATCTGACCGGATTTCACGATCAAACGGTCTAAATATGGTTCCTTCCGGGAAGATACCGGAGGATTTCAAGGCAGACAGGTGGGCACTATCAAAGGTACAAGTTTCCTTCTCCGGTTCTTGGAGAAGGTTTTGATGATAGAATGTAGGGGCCGAGTCACCTGAACTGGATCTTGTTTGGCGCGGCATTTGATCGGTCGGATTTTTCACCGGAGAGAAAAGATGAAAGAAAGTAAGAAAGATAGAGAGAAAATGTACCTTTTTCCTTGTCGATGATTATTAAAAAAGAAGATGAGGATGAGAAGATATAGGGTATGATGAGTAGACGGTCACATCACAGGTCTTATCTCTTAATTGCCTCGGTTTGCGTAAAAAATGTAACCGTTAGTAATGAGGATACTAAACGGTAACATTTTTGGGGACAATTGTTGTGGGCTAATTTCTGAGCTCATATCCTGAGAAATATCTTGGCTTATATCTTGATTATATAATATCTGTTCATATCCGGGGTGCAGATTCAGGGTACTGGTAATATCCTGAAATGTATCCTCAGGATAACTAACGGATTATGTGCAGGTACGTGGGCTGGAAGCTAGTAACGTTCATCAAGACTTATTCCGCGGAAGACTCGGTCCAAACCGTTCAAAGAAAGACGTTGAAGCCTTATGACTCGTTCTACAACGTTCGTGGTGGAATATTCGGGGCATCCCAAGTTTATAGGGATATTTGTTTGTATTTCATTATTATAAATAGGGGTGATTCCAGATCGAATAGGATACAACATTTTTCACTGCAATTACACTCACTACACACCAACACTTGCTCTCTCGCAAATTGTACTCTCACACGAATTCATTGTAACACTTAGAGATCTGGTTGATATCCTGCACTGTATCTTGAAGTTTAAAGCAATAAGAAGAACAAGGCAGCTGCGATTGTCAGCTCCCGAGGTTTTATGCCGGCGATCTAGATTGATCAAGGGCTTTCCTCGTACATCTCGTGTCGTCTCCCTTACTTTTTACTTATTATTTACTCACTGTTTGATCGCAGATACAGCTCAATATCCTGAGCCGTATCCTGAATACTGATTTTCTAAATAATTCAACAAGCATATTTTCCTTAAACTTTTTAGCACACTACCTCACATTACTAATTTGATCACTAAATTGCTTCGGTAATTTTTGACCAAAACAATACAAAGCATTTAAATCAATGCTACAACAAACTACTTATATAAAATGTTTACATAAAACATTTCAAAGCATTTGTATTTTAACCATTTTTTAACAATCATGTTAAAATGACAGAAATTCTGACGCACGTGTTAGAAATATTAACATTTCCACAAAATGTTAATTCGACTTGCTAAAACACATATATGATTCAAATAAATAAGTTATTTCTAATACACACGTTAGAAACTAAACAATTAAAAAATTGCTTCCAAACTAACGCTTTCCATGAACGTTTCTAACAGACATGTTAGAAGACAAATGATTACAAAAATCATTATAAGACTTATTTGTTCATATCAATCCATGGGTGAATGAAGAGTCTACTTTAAATAGAGACTTAATTAGAGACATAAAACTCTAATCAAGTAACATAAAACTTTTATTTAAAGACATAAAAAACTCTACTTAAGAGAATTTAACGTTTACAAAAACGTATGGTTTACACCAATAATTCCGGTCTAACACACATGTTAGAGAATTTAACGTTTACAAAAAACGTATGGTTTACACTAATAAACCCGATCTAACACAAAAGTTAGAAAAATTAACGATTCCCAAAATCGTTTCAAAACCAAACGTTTGAACCAAAACTATTCGTTTTGTACCACGGTATAGGATTTAAGATTGTATCTCAATCTCAAGAAATCCAAACACAAGTTGTACTACATACATATTTCCCAAAAAAAAATAAAAATTTATAAGATCATAATCTCTAAAAAATATATTTTTTTATTATAAATCTTTTTGTGAACCCAAAATCCTTATAAATAAGGTTTTAAGATTGTAGCAACAATCTCACAAAATCTGTTTTAAGTTTGTAGGACATGGGTCATAATTTTATAATAAAAATTATATAAATAAATATAAAAATTGTAAAGATACTCTCTTTACATAATTTTGGGAAATTGTAGTACATGAACCATGTACAAATTCAAATGAAAATAAATATGAACTACAACATATTTAATAAAACAATCGATTCAAGCAAATATCTTCAAAAGATAAAGTCTTCAACTTGATCTTTAACCGTGTCTACTTGTATGGTTCGTTGTCTTTTCAGTCCGTTGTGTAGGCTTCAACGAGATCTTGAACCATGTCTTCTTGTACAATAATTTCCTACAAAAAGAACAAACAAATGTTGACGGTTGTGGCTGAGGCACGTGTTCAACACGCTTCCCTTAAAACAGATTTCACGCCTCTAGTAAAGATGACGCGTCTGTCTCCCAGGGTACAACAGCCAAAGCAGTTTGTACTGCCGGAGAAGGCCACACGCCCGAGGTTACACCGGATAAAAATATAGTGTTAGACCTTTTGGAAACTAAGAATAGAAATGCAGATGAATCATGTAGAGAACTTATCTCTATATGTTCCCAACATATGGGTTATCAAATACTTCTTCTCTAAGAACTCTTCATGCATATCTTTATATCTCTTTCTTGTATCTAGCATTTTTCTTTCTTTCGTAAGAGGCACATAGCCTACTAAGTATATATGCAAGAGTCATGGGTGAATGAAAAGTCCAACATAATTAGAGACTTAATATACCATAAAATCTTTAATCAATTGTCATAAAAGACATCAATACACCACATGAAAAGTTTATTATACTAATAGAAAATTAAACAAGTGACATAAATAACTCTACTCAAGAGTTTGTCACTATATGTATAATTTAATATTAATAATCTCACTAAATTTCCATTCATCACATTTAAAGAAAATTCCAACAAGTGTCAACTCACAAACCCATGCGTATGCGTTCAATCAAGCTATGGCCAGCTAACCACAACACGAGGCTACTGCTCGTAGATCGAATCATAAGAAACCACACAACACAGTCGATTTTATCAAGAAAGTACGGTCTTTTAATTAAAGAAGAAGAAGCTAAAGATCTGTCGGTTTTGATCACATTGGATCATGTTTTCGATATATCTGGAGGTCGTTGTGCGTTTATCGAAGCGGAAGAAGCTAAAGAGCTGCTAAAACCGCTAAAAGAGCCCGGAAACAAGTTTACAAAAATTTGTTTTAGTAATAGAAGTTTCGGGTTACCTGCAGCGCATGTTGCTGCATCGGTTTTGTCGGGTGTTAAAGATTAGTTAACTGAAGTTGATTTATCGGACATTGTTTCAAGGAGGCCCGGGCCCGAAGCTGTTGAAGTTTTGAGGATGTTTTCATTGGCTTGAATTTGTCTAATAATGTGTTGAGTGAGAAAGGGGAAAGAGCATTTGGGGATCTTTTGAGGTCTCAAAGCAATCTTGTGGAGTTGTATTTGATGAATGCGGGGAACTTACTGGAAGCAGCGAAGACGGTTTGCGAGTTGATTCCTTCGACTAATAAACTTAAGATTCTTCATTTTCATCATAATATCGATCGCAATTTCTCACCTCGTGAAAGGGTCCCCGAATCTCGAGGATTTCAGGTACATGCATTTAAGACGGTTGATCTTAGTTGGAACATGTATGGGTGTTTACGGTTCGATTCAATCAGGTTTAATGTAACCGTGGGAATTAATGTTAACTACGGTTAATGTGAGGTTGGTATGAAATTATTTTATAAAAAAACGGAATAATCATAATCCAAAACACACCAAAATGATTACGACTTCAATTATTTTATTATTTTAATAGTACAGTATTTGTTGGGCTCGCAAATCAAAACGAGTATATTATGTATGCTTACGATAATTTTATATGTAAAAATAGTCATCTACTTAACTAAACAACTAATAATTATTATACGAGCGGACTTGAGCTTAATAAAATTTCTTATGACCCAAGCTTAGTTTTGACTCTATATCTTGAGCCGAGCTTAGGCTTGACTTGTTTACACCCTAAGTTTAACTAGATCTAACCTGTTTGACTAGTTATAACATGTTTAGATTTGATCAACCCGTTTCATTCATTCGGGCTAATACCGCCCTTTTTACTTTCAGGTGTTCCTCCACACGGGTCTGGTCGGTAGGGGGATTGCGCTAGCCGAATCACTTAAAACTTGTACACTTTTGAAGAAACTCGACTTACGTGACAACATATTTGGACCAAAAGCTGGGGTTACATTGAGTAACAACCTTATCAATGCATGCTAGTCTCACTTAAATATTCCTAAGTTACTTGAATGTGGAAAACGAGGGCGCTATCGCGATTGCAACCGCGCTAAAAACCTCCCATTCAAAACGGGTGGGTTTCGGGTAAGGTATGTTGAGCTTTTTTTTGTTTGTATGGTTGTAGTTTATGAAGCAATAGGATAAATAAAGGCTAAAATGTTTTGAAAAATTCTAAAACCAATAATTAGATCGTATATATAATACTCGTCCGGTGCTGATAATGTTTGGATAATAATGGGTTCTGCAACAAAACAGACTCGCATTGATTAGATTCACCAACAAACTTTTTACATATACGTCGGTCATTAAAAATAGTACATGGGCTCTGAATCGGAAGCACTACAACTCGTACTTTTTAAGCAAGGTGACATTATCAGATAAGTGTGTTAACATATAATTTCTAAAATAGGGTAAAATGCAAAAAGAAAATGTTGAATAATAAAAAAAAAAGAATTTAAGGTATAGAATAATAATTTTGTTGAGGCTTAAATGAAGATTAAAAGGCTTTCGCAAAATAGTGATTTCACAAAGTATAGTTTACGAAAACTAAAACATTCACACAAGTTGCTTTGAGAATACTTTGAAATACAGGGCATCCCTGAGAATTCGAGGGCGTTCAGGGGCCTTGTGCGAGTAGAAAAGATGGGCCCGAAACAAGGGAGACTAAACAATTTTGGGGGTCAAAGTGAACTAAAAATCCGAGTCCCCTTTCCTAATTTCATGTTATAGGAGTAAGATCAAATACAAAACACATTTGGTCTAAAACTGTAAGAACCATATAAAAAGTGTAATGTGTCATCCAACCAATTATAGAGAAATGGTAAAATACTAACCTAAATAATATTAGTTATACTGAAATCCCTATAGTTATACTAACAACAACAAGCAATCAGCTTTTTATTTGGGTACTCCTTTTGTTTTAAATGTGCTGATATATTTTTCCACAAAGAAAAGTGTTGATATCATTCACATATGTGCTAAAAACAATTATCTTGTTTAATTTACAAGTGCTAATATAATTCAAAAGTGAACATTTTATATATGTGTTGTTTTGGTATATGCTACTATAATTTTGTTAAATGTTAGGATCTGTTCCCACAATTTTTAAAATAAATATGATTTGTACTGTAACCATCCACTCATGTTATAAACCTTTCATTTCTTCCCTTTTTGACATTAAAATATTTTATAGCACTTAGTTTCCATTCAATGGGTTATTAGCATCTTGTAGTGGGTTGGGCTTATGTGAGCCTGGTCCACTCTTAATGATCTGGGCCTGGTTGTGATGACCGAATTTCTATAACGGATATTAAAGTTTAAAAAAATATATTACAAAATAAATTGTGAATTTAATACGCAAATTAGGAATCTAAGAAGTTGTTGGTTTGAATTACAATTTTACAAATGTTATGTGATGATGGATTGAATAAATCTGAATATAATCTAATCTAATATAAATAAATGAATTTAAGTTATTAAATTAAATACAAGTTTGGATTGAATAAATCTGAATATAATCTAATCTAATGTAAATAAATGAATTTAAGTTATTTAAATTAAATACAAGTTTAAGATAAATAGATAACGAATAACAACTGTAAATTAATAAAAAAAAGAATAATTACAGAATAAATATTTTTTTTGAGAGAATAATATTTAAAATATATTTGTATTCACCCTCGCCTTCAAACCATATAATCCTACCTTTTCTTTGATTTTGTCGCTCACAACCATCAAGTCGAAAAGAATACGAGCAATAGCAAGCATTTGGGACAATTGCAAAGCGGTATACAAACCGATTGAAGTCGTTGCGCGAGTCGAAGAAAGAATCCATGATCGTTTGGAGAAGATTTAAGATTTTGCCTCTGTTACTTTATCTATTGATCAAGGTACGAATTTGTATCTACTCTACCCCGTAATAGGAAATTTAAATTTATTATTATGTGGATTTGCACTAGGCTCGAAAATTTACAGCGTGTTACATACCAAACAAGAGAACCAACTCAAAAGACTAGTGTGGGTGAGAGAGTTTATTTGGTATATAAACCCCATATTGGTTGTGTCGATACAACCAATGTGTGACAAGTCCCGTACTTTGCAATGGTTTCAGTCCATAACAATCGACCCTCCTTAAGGACACGACTGGCTCTCTCCAGTCCACCACTCCGAGTTTGGCTCTGATACCAATATTACATACAACCCAAAAGAATAGCGTGATGGGTGAGAGAGCCTATTTGGTATATAAACTCTGCATTCGTTGCGCATAATAGTCTAATTGTTATTCTTTTGGAATACTAAGTTACTATACTGACATATATGAAATCTGAATGTGGCTCCGAACATGCAATGTGAACTCTAAATGTGTCACGTAATATGATATTGAATTCTTATACTGAATATGATATTATTTAGGTATTGTTAGTTTGATATATGGGTGTAAATAACCCCAGAGGCTCGATAGCTATTCGTTATTGGCTCGTTAAAAACTCGAATGAGCCGAGCTTTGACGAGCCCGAGCCCGAGCTCGAGCCTGAATTAGAGCTCGTGTAGTTATCGAGCCCGAGCTCGAGCCTGAAATACAAAGCACGTTTAGGCTCGCGAGCCTAAACGAGCCCAAACAAAAAATTATTTATTTATTATATAATATAATAATAATGATTATAACATTGGCGAGCTAAGCTCGAGCCGAGCTTTGGCTCGTTGAAGCGATATTGAAGCGAGCTAAAGCCGAGCTTTTTGTTCGTTTGAGGTTGTTCTCAAAATAGCTCGAGCCTAATCGAGCGGAGTTCGAGCTTTGGGTTTTACTCGCGAGCCGAGCCCAAGCTCAAATAAATAAAGCTCGAACCAAGCCGAGCTCGAGCTTCACAAAGACATGACGAGCCGAGCTCGAGCCCAGTCAAGCTCGGGCTCGGCCCGGACTCGTTTACACCCCTAGTTTGATATATATTATTATATGGGTTAAGTTATTGTACAAATGAGTCTTAAGATACAAAATACCCTTAACGTGAGTGAAGGAGGGAATTTTCTTTTTTTATTGATTTTTTTTCTCATTTAACTAAGCATGTAATTTAGTTCCGCAATTAAAAAAATATCATGATTTTACACTAGTAGAGTAATTATGTAATTTTGTAGCGTAATTATAATTACTCTGCAAATTGTTATTAATTATAATAACCCTACAATAATTACTCTACTACTATAAAATTATAATTTTTTTTTTACATTTTGCAATTAGACATTATTTTTAACGAGTAAGAGAAAAGTAAAAAAAAAAACTATCTTAACTTATTTTATATTAAAAACATTTTTTATATTAAGTTTCATTTGTATTTAATTTTTATACTTATTATATATATACTCTACTTATCACAAATACTCATGCTTACATTTCCTTTTGTGTACATTAGGTTACCTGGCTTGGGGAATACCTAGAAGAGTGCTCGAGAGGGAAAAGAATTAATATGATACGTGTAATTGAGTTTATTTTGTATTTCTTGTATAAATTATAACAGCTAAAACATTTATTGAATTTTGTTTATAGTCAAATTGGGTTGTTACATTGACGGTGTAAATAATGACGGATCTAGAAAATCTTCATAGGGGTAACCTTATCATAGGGTAGATCCGCCCCTGGGTGTAAAGGTGGATAAGTGTTTCAAACCAAACTTATTTTTTACAGAATTGTAAATTCTTCTATAAAAAAAAAAAAATTAGGTTAGAATCTCTTGTATTAAACGATTTGAGTAAATGTTTTTAGAAAACCTATGTATTGCTTGGGTTGAATAAATACATGTATTACACCAACATAGCTATCAAATAATATTGCAAACGTAACTTAATCCTTTATTTAGATAACCTACTTGTAATTCTAGTGTCATAAATTATACTTTTAGTAAACTTATAAGTACTTATACATGTTATCTAATATTTTATTAGTAATTATTGATTATATCCAACTAATGAATTTTATATTATTAAGTTGATATACTCAGGTTAAATTATCGATACTTTATTTTTTTTTGAAGGGTGACTTTCTATGTACGTGACTCAGTGTCACCGGGTTCTTGTCGAAGACAATCCCCCGTCAGCTCCGCCCTCCGGCGCGATGTTCGATTGGGCCCCGGCCGTCTCGTAAGCTGACCTTCGCCCGGAAACCATACTGCCCCCACACGGGTAAAGCCGCTGGGGTAACAGCTGGGTGAAAACCGGGTTGCCCTCAAGACCGCACCATGCCTCGGTAGGATACGGTCTATCATTGGGACGTCCTGCACCCGTTGCCACAGATATCGATACTTTATTACTTGAGTGTTTTTACTATCTTAGTAACATGTATGAAGAAAAAATTGTTATTTAATATTATTTATAGTGTCATGTACGTTGAAATAATCTAAACTAGTTGATTTGCACCGCGCTTCGCGGCGGCATTTCAGCTGATATCAATTTGGTTTGCTCTCGTATCTATGATACAGACATTCGGTATAGCAATCACCACACGTTTTACATCGATCGAAAACAAAAAAAATGAATATGGTACCGGTATCGATGTTGTTTGGATGATATAGGTTCAGTTGGTCACAATATCGTTATTGTTTCGCTGACGGAGTTGTATAAATGAAGTATTATCGAAACCAAAAACCATAAAAAAAAATATGGGTACCGCTACCGATGTTGTTTGGTTTGGCTCGGTACAGTGCAGTACAGTGGTGATATGGTGTCAGTTTATCGAACTAAAAATCATAAAAGTAAATATCGGTACCAATACTGATGTTGTTTGGTCAATTTTATGTTCGGTACGGTAGCACACGGTATCCGTTTTCAATAAGATTGACCAAAAACCATTACAATGAATATCGGTACCGATGTTATTCAGTCGGTTTTCCGTTCGGCATGGTAGTGGCGCAACATCCATTTTCAATAAGATTTATATCGGGATATTGGAAAAAAAAATCAAACATAGTTGCGTCTTTGGATCATTTTAAAAAATTAACATACGCAAGTTATTAGCAAAAATATCATATTAAATAAAAAGTAAAATACTATTAACAAAACTAAAACAAATACTTAAAAAATTATTTACTATTCATGGTCCTTCGTGCCGCTACCAAACCAAATCGGAACCGATTGAAAATTTTCTGTATCGATACCGGTTTTATTTTTATTGTTTTTGCTTTCGATAAACTGACACCGTATTGCTACCATATTATACCAAACTGAACCGTACACCACCAATACCAGTATACATTAAATTTTATGGTTTCCTGTTTGATAATAAAAACTTTAAAATCAAATTATGTAATAAACCAATATAATATGAAACCTTAGAAAAAAATCAATACTAAAAAAATTGAAACACTGTTCATCAGTTGTTTATGTTAATATATATAATAATATAATAGCATTTTGTTAAATTTTTTAATATTATTATTTAATAAGAGAGAAGTGGGAAAATAAAGGTGAGTGTAACCACATAGTGACGTGTCCAAAAAGATTTTATTTATTATACTACATATACATTTAGAAGAGGGGGGGGGGGGGGGGGTGGGGGGGAATAGTGCCAGGCAGCTGCCTGGCACTTCCCTATTTGACCAAACTAATTTTAACAAGGAAGACTTTCCCGCGCGTTGCGGCAGGAACTCGGCTGGCATCATCGGTTGGGTTTCTGACGGTATCAGTATGGTATATGCATTTGGTTTAAAGTCATGATACGTGCAAAAGAACGTGTTTTACATCGAAAACCATAAAAACAAATACCGGTTTTGGTTCTGGTTCCGGTTCTTTTAATTACAATACCTGTACCGATGTCGATAAAAATCATAAAAACGAAGAGTGTTCCAGTTTTGATAATTACAGTACTGGTATCGATGTCAGCATAGGTTCGATTTGTCAATGTACTATTTTGAATAAAACTCTTTTTCAACAAAGTTCATACATTAACGTTGAGAAAAAAAATATCAAACACAGTCACATATTCAACTTAAAAAATATTTGAATGCAAGTTATTCAACTAAAATCAAATTAAATGCAAAAACTAAATTGGTTAAAAACATATATTATTTAAAGCATAACAGGTGAAACTGGAACATAAATTTTTTTAATATAATAACATACAATATGTTACTATTCATCAGAGTTCTATCGGTGTCGGGAAATTGGTCGGTATCGGTTCGGTTCTTAACGGTATCACTATAGTACCGGGATTCAATTTAATGTCAAAAATATGCACACTAAATGTTTTTACATTGAAAGCCATTAAACGAAAACCGGTACCAGTTCCGATAATAAAAATACCGGTACCGACGTCGATAAAAAATCATAAAAACGTATATCGGAATTGGTTCTGATAATAACAAACAGTACTGATATCGGTGCCGGTGTCAGTATTAGTTCGGTCCGTCATTGTACTGTCTTGAATAAAACTCTTTTTTCAACTAAGTTTATACAGTAACATCGTTAAAAAAAATTATTAAATACGGTTGCGTATTCAATCGAAACTGAATAGGTTAAAAACGTATTATTTAAAATATAATGGTTAAAATCAAAAACTAAAAAACTTTGAATTTGAATATAATATTTGGTTTGCTGTTCAGGGGAGTTTGAATTAATAATTATAACTAGTCAATTTTCCTCGGCGCTTCGCGGCGGGAATTCGGTCGTTATCTGTTCGGTTTGTTACGGTACCAACACTCGCTACAGTAATCAAAAGAGAAAATCTTACATCGATCAAAAACAATAAAAGCAAATAGCATGTTGTTTAGTTGATATCGGTTCGGTTGGTTTGTGTTCTATGTTTATTTTTTTCAACACTGCGATGTAAATTTTATTGTAAACGAATATTGTTCCACTATCGTACCAAACCTGACTGAAACTAACCGAACAACATCTGTACTGGTACTGGTTTTATTTTTATTGTTTTTGTTTTTGATAAATTGACACCGTATCACTACCATACCGTGTCAAATCGAACAATGTTGGTATCGTATCGCTACCATAGTGAACCGGAACGAAAAAAAACTAACAACATTAGTTCGTTACCAATATTTATTTTTATTGTTTTTTCTTTCGATAAACTGACACCCTATAAATTATTCATTTATACAACTTTGTATGTGTCGATAAATGAATATTTCCGTGACAATCTAAACCAATCGATATTGTTCGAACAACATCAATGCCGCTCTGTCGGTGTTCATTTTTATCAAAATCAACCGATGTAAAACACGTGTTGATTTCTATACCTAGAGCATGTATGGTACCGTTGCTGTAGCCAACCGTAATTATACCGATCAGATGCCCGCGGAATGTTAAAAAAATAAACAAACACAAGTTACTATGTAACGAACCGTATCGATACCGATCCAATGCCTATGGAATGCTAAAAAAAATAAACATATAAACGAATTTTAATTTTATTTTTATTTTTTAAAGTTAACGAACACAAGTTATTACTAAAATATCAAATTTAATAATAAATAAAATACTGTTAATAAAAATAAAAAAGCAAACACTTAAAATTATGAATTATGGTTTATTACTAAAACTCAACTTATATAACATATAAAAGATTACTTAAACTCAAAATATTAAAAAATTATAAATACTATTCATGCAAACTTTCAAATCATATGTATAATTTACTTTTATTCCCAGTTTAATATTACGCTTTCGTCCTTCGTTTAAAATTACGTTTTTGCCCCCAGCTTAAAATAAAATTATAAATTTGCCCCTAGCTTAAAATTACGCTTTTGCCCTCGGTTCAAAAACTCAATTTTAATTTTGTTCCCAGTTTAAAATTACGGTTTCGCCCTCCGTATAAAATTACGTTTTTGCCCCCAGTTCAAAATAAAATGTTGTTTTTTCCTCTAGCTCAAAATTACGATTCTGCCATCAGCTCAAAATTACGTTTTTGCCCACAGTTCAAAATAAAATTATGTTTTCCCCCCTAGCTCAAAATTATGATTTTGCTCTTAGTTTAAAATTATGATTTCGCCTCCAGTTCAAAATATAGTTACGATTTTGCCCTCTGTACAGACATACATGTTATGAGAGAGAAATATTCGGCTTATTGCCCCGCAACGCGGGCGGGGCAAAAACTAGTTTGTATACAAAGATTAGGTATTCATAAAAATTAGAGGTGCAAACGAGCTGAGCCTGAGCTCGTTTAAATTACGAAAGCTCAGGCTCAAGCTTGGCTCGTATGTGGTTTTTTAAGCTCGAGCTCAGCTCGTATGTGGTTTTTTAAGGTTGAGCTCGGCTCGTTTATTATTTGTCTTGATTGTAATTATTATTTTATATATAATCGAGTAACTTTTTCATAATTTTTTACATAGTAATCTTCCTATACTAATAAATAAAAATCTTTTTTGGACATATGTCACTTCCTGGTGCTTTCTCATCTTATTTTCCTATTTATCTCTCATATTAAATAATAATAATAATAATAATAATAATAATAATAATAATTAAACAAAAATATTAGATAAGAATAAATATTTAGATAAGGATAAACATGTGTTTTTATTTTGATCATATTAAATAATAATAATAATAATAATAATATAATAATAATAATAATTTTAAACAAAAAATTAGATAAGAATATAAACGTTTATTTTTATTATGATCATATTAAATAATTATAATAATTTTAAACAAAAAATTAGTTAAGAATACATATTTACCAAAGTAAAATGTTATAATAAGTAAATAATACATTAAAGTTCATTTTTAAAAGATAAATCTTGACTATTTATTATATAAAATTATATTTATGCAACCCGTGTAATACCCGGGGTTTTAACCTAGTTGTTAATATTTAAAAATATATTTGAAATATTAATTAATATATATATATATATATATATATATATATTAATTTCGCAACTTTGATTTCGCAACTTTTTCATTTTTAAGTCTCAATTTCAAGTATCGATATCTCATTCATCTGAGCTCCGATTTGAATGTGGTTTGGTTCATTATAATGCTCTTCAACATAGAACACATACCAAATATAAAGTACATATATTTTCAGAAGTATAATATAAAATACTTTTGTCCAAAATTAGTAAAAAACCCACTATTTTTCCAACAAAAACAATGGAATCGAAGTTCACTTGGAGGAAGACGTTTTTAAAACACATCTAATCGACAATTTTGATGCCAAAGGTTTTGGGTCATTAATAGTGGTTCAACTATTAAAATAAAGAAAAAACATGAAATAGATGTTGATCTTTTGTTTAAGAAAGAAAACTTTGATGTAACGGGAAAGGTATTCGATACTCCCGATGATCCATATGATTTCTACAATCACAATGTGTTTTCATGGATTTGGAATACGTTTTTATTCAAATTTTAATAACAAGACGATAAATGAGACTCATCGATAGAAATATGTACGCAAATATGCAACAAAGTGGGTTTTTTTTTTTTAAGATTTGAAGTGTAATAGCTCTACATGGGACGCTAAGATTCATCATAGGGATCTAATGACTAGATGCGAAGCATTTTTCGAATTGTGGTTCTTCTAATTTGTATTTTTATTGAACAACAAAAAGAAAAGTTTTTATGAAGATAAAAACGTACGGCAAGATGCTAGAAACATGATACTATAGCCTGAAATTACATAAGACAATTATTGCAAAACGAAAATCACACCATTGCAACCGCTCCAAATTTTATACTTTAACGTATAATTATCCGCAAATAACTAAGAGTCTTGACGTCGTCAATAATCTAGGCGATAGAGACTTGACTATTACGCTGTGTTCCAGAGATCCACTTAACAGGGGGAGGGGAGGGGAGGGGAGGGAAAATGGTGTTCCAGAGATCCACTTAACAGGTGGGGGGGGAGGGAAAATGGGGTTTTTTTTGCCTGAAAATAGTCTTTCCAATTTGGAAAGACATGGAGGGGAGGGGAGGGAAGGGGAGGGATTTTTAACTCGGGAACACACCGTTAGAAAAGATCGTGTCGTTTATTGCTCTCCACACGCACCAACATGTCGTAAGAACAATCACTTCTACATGTTTTCTTTTGTTAACATAACCTTGCACAAATTTGTGAAGCAACATCAAGTCACGAACAACAAACGCGAAAATAGGGGTAGTTTAATCCATTGGCTGACGGATGATCGCCTGTATCATATTCGCAACCGAACACGAAGTGAAATCCGAATAACTCTACATAAACCTCTCCATAAATTATTTTTCTAATTAGTTAATGGTTGTAATTTGAAATTTAATATATATATATATATATATATATATATATATATATATATGGATGGGTTAACGTACAATACGTACGAGATGAAATTACGCACGTTATAAAACTCAAAGCCCTAATAAATGCGTTGAAAACGGGTTTCCTACAAGGTGTTTTCCTACATCAGGTGTTTGTCATAAATGCGTAGAAAAGCCAGTTTTATGACGCATTTCCTAAGAAAACTGGTGTAAGAAGTTTCAGATTTTCTAGTAGTGATGCATATACAAAATCAGAAATCATGCATGGGGTAAAAACTTAATCACGCATGTTATAAAAGTATAAAACTAATTACACATGTTATAATTTCATCTCATACGTATTGTACGTTAAATGATATTGTATTTTAAACTTTCTGAAGAGGTATGGTCCCAAGTCCATGTCCACATGGCAGGGACCACACCACTTTTTCCGTCCAACATGACGCCTACATCAGCAAGTAAATCTAGAAGCTTCTGGAAGACGTCAAGGCGACACCAAAGATGCTCCTTCCGACAGAAAGGACGACACGTGTCACCAGTAATCGAGCGCCATGTAGACCTGCAACAAATCTGGGGGGCGGACCGACAACAGCAGTACGTTTTCTCCACCGAGGACGAATATCGGCGCGCCACGTGGACCACTATCCTGACCACAGCAAAGGAGACCAAGAGGATATTCCCCTTGGTCGGACAGCTGGCGCCCGATGACAGCTGGCAAGGTCGATCCTCCCTCCTTCACCCTCCGGCTATAAATAGGACCCTTCATCATTCAGGTTATTCTATTCTATTCTCCTCACTTTTCACCCACAACACACACTGTTTTCTTCCTCAGAGCAGTACTTATTCTCACGCCGGAGCCCGGTTAAGAGGGAAACCCCCATATTCCCCTCTTAACGAGCTAAAGGTGTTGTTATTTTGCAGGACCTTAGTCATTGGCGAGCAGAGAAGGAGATTGAACCCACATAAGGAACATCCCAGCTGGTTAACCGTCGGTGTTAAGCAGTGTTTCATCATTGGCGCCCACCGCATTTTTTGCAAACCATTTTCATTTCCTCTTTCTTCAAAAAAGCTCTCTAAATGACTGAACCAAACCCTTCACCTCACGTAGACGGAGAAATCTCTTCCTTTGAACTAATTTCGGACACCGCTCACGTCCAAAGGTTCCAAGGGAACGAGACTATCCGAGAAGGGCAAGTAAACAATGAGATACCTGAGATCTTTGGAAGCACTTCCAGAATTATCCATCAAAGAACCAATGGAGCTACCTTTCAACCTCCACTGGGGGTAGTTAACCAAACACCTCCGGAAGTCTTGACACCAAACCATGGGGCTGGTCCTTCAGTACCATCGGGTCAAACGCAAGTAAACTTCTCAGCACTCTTAGGGCTACCTGAAGGAGAAACTCTGGCCTCCTGGTATGCCAAACAGACAGCATCACTAAACCTTGTCTATGCGCAGTTAAACGCACAACAAGCCATGCTTCAAGCGCAAGCAAATCAATCCGCCTTTATCACTCCACCACAAAGAGCACCAAGCACTCACATTCCCCAACAGGCGCATGCGCGGAACTAACAAACTGAAAAAACACCGAACACCAGAAGGCAAAGTGCGAATGACACACGCGACACGTATGGTGAAACCGAAAGAAATTTTGTGCAACACACTCATCAGCAGACGAGGACAGTGCACAGTCGTTTAGGGTCGCGCAACATAAACGACGAATGGGATAGCTGCAATGAAAAAGATGATACAACGTACAAAAGAGAAAGCACGGTGTTTAGCAGATTACCACCGGAACACGAGGCGTATAAACCCCACAAGCACGCGGGGTATAATCCAAACGCAGAACATGATTACTCGTTGAGCTATCACCCAGAAGGCATGGCTGAAAAATCTAAGTTCATCAAGGAAATCGCAACAGCCGATATCGATAAGACAAAGTTGCCACACAATGTGGGTAAATACAACGGCTTATCAGATCCTGATGACCATCTCCAAGTATTCAGCGGCACAGGGTTAACAGGTGAGTGGACATTACCAACTTGGTGTCATCTTTTCGCACAAACCTTTGTCGGCGCGGCGCGCGTCTGGTTTGATAGCTTACCAGTAGGTAGAATTAAATCATGGATCGATTTTCGGGACAAGTTCCTCGCGCACTTCTCCCAACAGCGCAGACACACTAGAGATCCAGCTGATTGCCTAAATATATGGAGGAAGGATCATGAAAGCATAGAAGATTTCATCACCAGATATAACAAGGAATGTCTGGAAATCGGAGATGTAGGCGAGAAGATGATGCGCGCGCACTTTATGAGGGCGGTAAAGTGTGATGACCTGATAAAGCGGTTGAAAGGGAGAGACGGAGGCCCCAAAGATTGGGACACCTTCATTGAAGCAGCAAAGACGATTGCGCGCACCGATAAACAATTGACCGGCGATGACAGCCGTCAATACAATTACAGCCAAAGCGATTGCCGCAACAAGAAAGGCAAAGGCCAATCATGGAAAACATCTGGCTACAAAGAAAGAAGCCCGATAAGAGAAGACGCGTGCAATACAATCAACCAGATTAGTCATCGCAAAGAAGTTAAGAGAGAAAATAGGGAAAAGCAGTGGACACCCCTGATAAAGACCCCTTCCGAGGTCTTGTCAGCTGAGAACCACCAGTTCAAACCCCCTTTACAGATGCGAAACAAAAGGGGCCAAGACCCAAATCTTTTCTGTGAATTCCACAAAGACACAGGTCACCTGACCGACGACTTCTCTAGCCTAAAGCAAGAAATAGAAAGAGCTCTGAGAGACGGAAGACTCACCCATCTGGTAAAAGGGGGAAAGCGTGATAATCGCCAAATTCAAAGAAGGGAAGAAGGCCCAGATAACAAAAAGCTCCGAAAATTAGAAACTCACATGATTCATGTAACATTTCATTTTTTTTATAGGTTGTTTAAATTTATTAACCATTATTAACTAGTTTTATTTTTAATATAATTATTCGACCCATATAGTTTTAAAAACTATTTTATATATAATTTGTCGGAATGTTATACTAATTAATTGGCTTGTATATGTGTGACATTTCTATTTTCTATATTAAAATTAAGTATACAAACACTTATATTATTAAACGGGTAGACTACGGGTAAGTTGACTGTTAGAAATATGAAGTACCTAGAAGGGCCTAGGAACCGTTTAATAATTAAATTATAAAAATACATTATATTTTAACCTACTCCGTTTTTAATGAAACTAGGTTCAAAATGTAGATAAGATTATTCTCGTTCTAATGACATATCCATTGTTTTATAAAACATTATATTTTAGAAGTTATAAGCGCCAAATAAGTGAAGCAGCTGAATTAATTATTATAATAAAATAATGAAATTTAAAACTATCAAATATGAAATCATGTATACGTATGCAAGGAATTAGATATGAACAAATTAATGTGATTGTTCTACGTGTGTATGCATGAATTTAGGAAGGTGTACGTGTCCATTTTTTCTACACTCCAAGAATGTATAAATAGGATTCACAACTTCAAAGAAAATGGCACAAAATTTCCTCCCATCTTTCTTTCTGTCGCCCCTATGTTTCTTTTAAACTAATTTCTTTTTTTTTTTTATATATATTTCACCCCATAATAATAAAGCCCTGTCTCATTTTAAGTGTTTTAACTCCCGATCACTGATACCCTTTCCGATTGATCTGGAGCCCCATAACGCATGTCAAGGTTCTGCCCGACTAAGTTCGTTGGGGTTCTGTCTCGTGACGTAGGGATAAGGTTGAGTTAGGGTTACTATAATTAACACGAGTACATTATATATATTTTATTAAAAAGCTCAGGAGTTATACCCAAGATTATACTAGGAGGCTATCTAGTTGAACCCTAAAGTTACAAAGTGAGTCCATTCTCTTTTCTCAGAGTTTTATCACCTTTTTATGATACCTTTATTTTTAAAAATGCTTTACCAAAAATCCTAAATGTTTATCAGTTATACTTACAGTGATTAAGTTTTTATATTCTGCAATAATTGCCTGTATCGGAGGTTTTATACATTACTTGACCCTCGTTACTATTGGCCAAAAAGTTAGCCAATAGTAGCATGACCACAAGCACGGGGGAAATTGTGCCCCAGTGGCCATAGCCTATAACTAATATTATTTTTACATTAAATAATTAATAAATTTAATGTATGATTGAAATATTTAAAGGGTGTGTACATAAAATAAAACTTTATTAATCATTATTAAAATATATTAGTTATATTAAAGAAAATATAATCTACTATTGTATACATATATTAATTCATAAAAGTCTTTTAGATTTTTGGATTTGAATAGTGTTTTTACCTTTTGCTTTCTGACACCGGTAAAAATTACTACCACATAATTAAATAAATTAGAAATGAAAGTAGTAAGTGATGACTATGGCTCGTGTCATATACCTTTGGCTCAATCTTCGTATATTAAAACAATATATATTATATGTTTTTTTACACTTACTTTTAACAACATATAAATGCATATATTCTTTTATGTTTATTCCCAAGAGTTACCATTGGGTTAGTTGCATTACTTTTAAGAATTTTATATATCGTAAGATTTAAATATTATATGTAATTAATATTTAAAATAGTATATTATAAACTTTAATATATATATACTATATAAACCTTAATGTATATCTTAAACGATATATATATCAATTATATATTTAACTTTTACTGTACTAAGATATACATCGAGAATTATATTTTAAGTCTTAGTCACAGTAATATATTATGTAATAATATCACAATTATTTAATTAATATATTATATTTAATAAAGTTATAGCTATTAATTTGACAGAAAATGATATATTTTATTTTCTAAGCTAATTGGTTTTGTGCCATAAAAATATATTTGATAAAGTATTGTCATGGGACTCTACTAAGTTCAGAGTCACTAGTTGGGAGAATGATCAACAGTGAAATGATCAGAGTCACTAGTTGAGAGAATGATCAACAGTGACATAACCAAAGGCACTATTTGAAAGAACGATCAACAGTGTTATAACCACAGTCACTAGTTGAGAGAACGATCAACAGTGATACGACCACAAGCACTAGTTGAGAGAATGATCAACAGTGTTAGGACCAAAGTCACTAGTTGAAAGAATGATCAATAGTGATTTGACCACGTCATGGGAATCGCCTAGTGACAAATACCTTTGAATAGTAGTAAACTATAATATATATTAATAAACTTCACTATTGGACGAAAGTTAGCCAATGAGTGATATGACCACTGTCACATCGGAACTGCCACCATGTGACAAATACTGATTGAGTTTTTGGGTAAATATAAACAAATGTAAAAACCTTGATGCTGTAAAGTATAACAATATATTTTTTATAAAAATGGAATGAACTCGCCAGTATTTATTACTGATAAAATGTTTTCAAAACGTGTTTCAGGTAATTTGCTGTAAAGATATTAGAAGCCAGCTATGGAGCACTGAAGGCTTAAATAAAGTGGCTATACATACCTGAATAAAAGAAGAAATTATGTTTTATCTATTTGGGTTTATCCCTATAAAAACAATTGAATTGAATATGGGTTTTTGCCCATTTGTTTAATATTAAAAGTTTGGTGTTTTAAAACTCTGAAATTATTTCCTAACTACGATCCTGATGAAAAAATTTTCCGCTGCGTAATTAATAAACACCGATACCATCTGACTGGGTCGCAGCTCCCGCTCCCAGGGTGGGGTCGGGTGCTGTGACAGAAGATGGTATCAGAGCCACTTGTTTAAGCTATTTAGGTGTTCTTTTAATACCTAATCTGAAACAATAAAGTTAGGAAATTAATACAAAGTAACATATGTGTTATTTTTATAGATTTAAATATAGGAATATATATATATGTAGATATGCACATATGATTCCTGGAAGTATTGTTTTGTTTTAATTTTTCTGTGATATTAATAATTGAAAATGTTTGCCATTCAGATGTCGAATGAAGTATCACATAATCCAGAAGTTCATGCTAATAATGAAAATCATTTGGATAAAAATGCTATAGAAAATCTAATAGCCTAAGGAATAGTTAATGCTTTACCTTTAATAATTAAAGCTGTTAAAAACCCCGTAGAATCCACCAAAGTTGTGAGTAACAAGCATACTCGTGATGACAGTTTTAGCCATAGTGTCAATGGAGACAATGATGATATTATCAAAACCCCATTTCCTATGAAAATGAAGGCAACGACTCTCGGGTGTACCTACAAAGAATTTCTAGTTTGTAAACCAACTGAGTTCGCAGGCAGTGAAGGAGCCACGACTCCTCTGCGATGGTTGGAAAAAACGGAAGTTGCTCTTAAAATCAGCAAATGTGCCGAAGAAGATAAGGTGATGTATGCTTCCAACCTCTTCAAGGAAGAAGCCTTAGAATGGTGGAATACAATTCTTCAGGCAAAAGGAAGTGACATGGCTTATGCCATGAACTGGGAAAAATTCAAGGAAATGGTAGAAAGGAAATTTTGTCCCCCTTCTGAAAAGGAACGAATGGCTAACGAGTTCCTAAATCATAAAATGATAGATGTAAATTGTCGGGAGTATACGACGACGTTCTTCGAGTACACAAGAATGGTACCAACTCTGGCTTCGCCAGAACCCGTACTAATTTCTCGTTATATTTGGGGATTAGTGAGTGAAATCCGAGACATGGTCAAGGCCGCCAGACCACAGACTATTGAAGAAACAGTTGAACTAGCTAACATCCTGACAGATGGACTAATACGCACAAGAGAAGAAAACAAGAAGAAAGAGTTGGCCTGGAAAATTTCTCAAGAATTCAAGAAGAAAGGAACTGAACCGTCATTGGAGCAACCTACCTGCAGAAGCTGTAACAAAAAGCATTCAGGAATATGTCATTTTAGGAGAACGCCCTACTGTGACTTCTGCAAGATGACTGGGCATATAGAGAAAGAGTGTAGAAGGAAAACTAATATTTGTTTCAATTGCGGAGAAACGGGACACATCAAACCATATTTCCCGAAATTGACTAAAGCACCCGAAAACCAGGCAAAAACAACAGACGGAGCTAAGAAGAACGCGCGAGCATTCGTACTTACTACGCAAGAAGCAGAAATGATTCCAGACGTAATCGCTGATATGTAATATCTAAGTTAAGTTATTATTTAACCCTAGCATAAATAAAAGTTTTTAAATAAATGCATCCTGTCAAGTACTTCATCTATTCAGAACCATAATACACTTGTCTGGTCTTCATCTTCATTGAATCATTTAATTGGTTACGACACCTTGTGATGGCGTTTTCTTTAATTTGAAGCTTAAGCTAATCTCATTCTCACACCTGATGTACAGGTTTATTTATTTAATTTCTGTTGATTCATTATCTTAAACTGTCTTCATACAATTATGTGTTAAGATAAGAGTATACAAATTCGTATTATATTCCGGTGTACCTCTTAACGTTTCTTTCATCATTAATCGAAAAATCTATGATATTCATTTCGTCTTTCATCATCAGTTGAAAATCCTATAATATTTATTTGAAATTTTCTTCATTAAAACTTTCAGTTGATTACGAAAACGGTGAACTTGTTCGGTCACCGTAATTATTGAGCTATTTCAATCATTTCGACACCTTGCGGCGTCGATATAAACTTGTAGCTTGGTCTAATCATAATCATACGAATCATTCAAAACCACGTATATCTTTCGTTTGACTCATCATTGAAAATAGTCTTAATGCAATTATGTATTAAGACAATGATACACTAACTCTGTTGATTTCGGTGTATCCTTGCAATTCAATAAATGTCAACACATTAATTTTTCTCATATCATGGTTTAATAGTTGACAATTTATTTTCGTGCTTCTATTTCATTTTGAGCTTGTTGATTCTAAATCTTTCTCGGTTGACAATCAAAGTAAGTTTCCTTTGACAATGAATTCTATTGTTTCTAAAAGTCATTTACAACTTGTAAACAGTCAATTTCATCATATATCTCTCTGGGCTTAATCCCAGTCACCTTGGAAACTATATCATTTCATCTTGTTCCTTTGACATCGATTTCTTGAATTAATTCAGTTGAACCATTGAGTCCTATTTATTGTACAACTCGTTTTCACAAAATTTGAACATATGTTGATTCTGTGTCATTTACCTTAATACTGTTCTTATTGACTATGACATGACATAACTCTAAGAAGACATTGTAGCCCAAATCTCGAGGACGAGATTTAAAACAAGGTGGGGAGGATGTAACATTTCATTTTTTTATAGGTTGTTTAAATTTATTAACCATTATTAACTAGTTTTATTTTTAATATAATTATTCGACCCATATAGTTTTAAAAACTATTTTATATATAATTGGTTGGAATGTTATACTAATTAATTGGCTTGTATATGTGTGACATTTCTATTTTCTATATTAAAATGAAGTATACGAAAACTTATATTATTAAACGGGTAGACTACGGGTAAGTTGACTGTTAGAAATATGAAGTACCTAGACGGGCCTAGGAACCGTTTAATAATTAAATTATAAAAATACATTATATTTGAACCTACTCTGTTTTTAATGAAACTAGGTTCAAAATGTAGATAAGATTATTCTCGTTCTAATGACATATCCATTGTTTTATAAAACATTATATTTTTGAAGTTATAAGCGCCAAATAAGTGAAGCAGCTGAATTAATTATTATAATAAAATAATGAAATTTAAAACTATCAAATATGAAATCATGTATACGTATGCATGGAATTAGATATGAACAAATTAATGTGATTGTTCTACGTGTGTATGCATGAATTTAGGAAGGTGTACGTGTCCATTTTTCCTACACTCCAAGAATGTATAAATAGGATTCACAACTTCAAAGAAAATGGCACAAAATTTCCTCCCATCTTTCTTTCTGTCGCCCCTCTGTTTCTTTTAAACTAATTTCTTTTTTTATATATATATATTTCACCCCATAATAATAATAAAGCCCTGTCTCATTTTAAGTGTTTTAACTCCCGATCACTGATACCCTTTCCGATTGATCTGGAGGCCCATAACGCATGTCAAGGCTCTGCACGACTAAGTTCGTTGGGGTTCTGTCTCGTGACGTAGGGATAAGTTGAATTAGGGTTACTATACTTAACACGAGTACATTATATATATTTTATTAAAAAGCTCAGGAGTTATACCCAAGATTATACCAGGAGGCTTTCTAGTTGAACCCTAAAGTTACAAAGTGAGTCCATTCTCTTTTGGGTTATTGGATTTTATCACCCCAAACTATTGGCTATTGGCCGCTGTCACCCCCAACTATCACTTTGACACCCGCCACCTCCAACTTAACACTTTTGTGTTCTATCACCACGTCGTTAACTGATCACTTACTTTTGATCCTGTTCCTATACATTTGGGGTGTCCTAAGATCCCTATGACACCTCCAAAAGTATAGTAACAACATCAAAAATTAGTGACCAGTTAACTATCTGGTGACAAAACACACTAAGTGTTAAGTTGGGGGTGACGGACGTCAAAGTGATAGTTGGGGGTGACAGCGGCCAATAGCCAATAGTTTGGGCTGATAAAATCCAATAACCATTCTCTTTTCTCACAGTTTTATCACCTTTTTATGATACCTTTATATTTAAAAATGCTTTACCAAAAATCCTAAATGTTTATCAGTTATACTTACAGTGATTAAGTTTTTATATTCTGCAATAGTTGCCTGTATCGGAGGTTTTATACATTACTTGACCCTCGTTACTATTGGCAAAAAAGTTAGCCAATAGTAGCATGACCACAAGCACGGGGGAAATTGTGCCCCAGTGGCCATAGCCTATAACTAATATTATTTTTACATTAAATAATTAATAAATTTAATGTATGATTGAAATACATTTAAAGGGTGTGTACATAAAATAGAGCTTTATTAATCATTATTAAAATATATTAGTTATATTAAAGAAAATATAATCTACTATTATATACATATATTAATTCATAAAAGTCTTTTAGATTTTCGGATTTGAATAGTGTTTTTACCTTTTGCTTTCTGACACCGGTAAAAATTACTACCACATAATTAAATAAATTAGAAATGAAAGTAGCAAGTGATGACTATGGCTCGTGTCATATACCTTTGGCTCAATCTTCGTATATTAAAACAATATATATTATATGTTTTTATACACTTACTTTTAACAACATATAAATGCATATATTCTTTTATGTTTATTCCCAATAGTTACCATTGGGTTAGTTGCATTACTTTTAAGAATTTTATATATCGTAAGATTTAAATATTATATGTAATTAATATTTAAAATAGTATATTATAAACTTTAATATATATATACTATATAAACCTTAATGTATATCTTAAACGATATATATATCAATTATATATTTAACTTTTACTGTACTAAGATATACATCGGGAATTATATTTTAAGTCTTAGTCATAGTAATATATTAAGTAATAATATCACAATTATTTAATTAATATATTATATTTAATAAAGTTATAGCTATTAATTTGACAGAAAATGATATATCTTATTTTCTAAGCTAATTGGTTTTGTGCCATAAAAATATATTTGATAAAGTATTGTCATGGGACTCTACTAAGTTCAGAGTCACTAGTTGAGAGAATGATCAACAGTGACATAACCAAAGGCACTAGTTGAAAGAACGATCAACAGTGTTATAACCACAGTCACTAGTTGAGAGAACGATCAACAGTGATACGACCACAAGCACTAGTTGAGAGAATGATCAACAGTGTTAGGACCAAAGTCACTAGTTGAAAGAATGATCAACAGTGATTTGACCACGTCACGGGAATCGCCTAGTGACAAATACCTTTGAATAGTAGTAAACTATAATATATATTAATAAACTTCACTATTGGACGAAAGTTAGCCAATGAGTGATATGACCACCGTCACATCGGAACTGCCACCATGTGACAAATACTGATTGAGTTTTTGGGTAAATATAAACAAATGTAAAAACCTTGATGCTGTAAAGTATAACAATATATTTTTATAAAAATGGAATGAACTCGCCAGTATTTATTACTGATAAAATGTTTTCAAAACGTGTTTCAGGTAATTTGCTGAAAAGATAATACAAGCCGGCTATGGAGCACTGAAGGCTTAAATAAAGTGGCTATAAATACCTGAATAAAAGAAGAAATTATGTTTTATCTATTTGGGTTTATCCCTATAAAAACAATTGAATTGAATATGGGTTTTTGCCCATTTGTTTAATATTAAAAGTTTGGTGTTTTAAAACTCTGAAATTATTTCCTAACTACGATCTTGATGAACAATTTTTCCGCTGCGTAATTAATAAACACCGATACCATCTGACTGGGTCGCAGCTCCCGCTCCCAGGGTGGGGTCGGGGGCTGTGACAATTCAAGGGGGTCCACGGAGAGCGGGAAAGAACTATAACAAGCGGACACAAGATGACTTTTGGCGCGAAAGACAAGTTGTTTTCCCCATGGTGCGGGGAGGCCCAAGAGAGAGAAGACCTATAGTCATTTCTAGCGTGATCGGTCATTACCAGACCGATTACATCTTTATTGATCAAGGGAGCACCGCATATATCATCTATGAACAATGCTTTAATCAATTCAACCAAGAAGACAAAGCGCGCTTAGAACCAGTAGATTACCCACTAACTGGTTTCTGCAACGAATCCGTTTTTCCTCTTGGCCAGATATCGTTCCCGGTGTTACTCTCGGATGGAAGGAACTCAAGAACAGAAGAGGTTACGTTCATGGTGTTACCAGCAAGCTCAAGACACGATATCCTCCTGGGAAGAGAGTCTCAAGGAGATTTTAGTATGATCTGCTCAGGACCACATTCAGCTGTTAGTTTCCCAACAGAGACAGGGATATCAATAATTTACGCAAGCAAAGAGGTCCTCGCAACTGATGAAATCAGACCAGCAAAGGCAAGCAAATCCGCACCACGTGCAGAAGCCGAAAAATGGATACTGAACAACAAATATCCAGAACAAACTGTCACCTTGGGCCCAGCAATGTTAGATCTCCACGCGCGACGCTAAAAAAGTTGCTATTTGAAAACATGAACGTGCTCGCCTAGACACCGGCCGATATGGTTGTTGTTACACGGCACATAGCAGAGCACAGACTGAATGTCTCTTAAAACGCTAAACCTGTGGTGCATACAAAACGTCATCTGAGAGACATAAAACACGATGCTATGCAAGAACAAATCACCGAGTTGCTAAACGCTGGTATCATCAGAGAAGTTCGTTACCAAACCTGGGTAGCAAGTCCAGTGATGGTCCCCAAAGGAAACGGTGGATGGCGAATGTGCGTGGATTACAAAGATCTGAACAAGGCATGCCCGCGCGACTGTTATGCTTTACCAGAAATTGACGAAAAAATCGATTCATTGGCGTCGTTCAGGTGGAAATGCTTCCTTGATTGTTATAAAGGATATCACCAAGTGCAAATGGCCATAGAAGATGAAGACAAGACCGCATTTCGCACACCAACAGGGTTGTATTGCTACACAAAAAATGCCCTTTGGATTGAAGAACGCAGGTGCAACTTATCAGAGATTAATGAACGAAACATTCAGCGACGCAATCGGTAAATACATCGAGGTATACATGGACAATTTGGTCATAATGAGCAAGGAAGAAAATATGATGCTGGTGAACATTCAAAAAACATTCGATACACTGCGCAGGGTGAATATCAAGCTAAATCCATCGAAATGTTCCTTCGGGATGGAAGAAGGAAAATTCCTGGGTTTCATCGTTACAAAGGATGGGTTTAAGGTCAATCCTGAAATGGTACAAGCAATCGAGCGGATGCCTTCACCAACGATGATAAAAGAGATGCAGAAGTTGGCTGGACGGTTAGCAGCACTCAACCGTTTCCTCGCTAATCACGCAGCAATTCATCAAAACCCTCCGCAATTGTGTAAAGAAAAATCAGTTTAAGTCGACTCCGAAAGCCGAGCATGCGTTCCGAGAAATGAAAGATTGTCTCATACGACTGCCAACGCTGACAGCACCAATGAAAGGGGAACCCCTGGTGATGTATCTGTCAGCATCGGAAAAAACGGTAGGAGCAGTTCTGCTGGTAGATCGACAAGGCGTACAAACGCCAGTATACTACGTGTCTCGCACCCTAAACGACCCAGAAACAAGATATGCCATAATGGAGAAACTGGTCCTCGCATTGATTCACGCATCAAGACGATTGCGAAGGTATTTCGCCAACTACGTCATCCACGTCTTAACGAATTACAACATCGGCAACATCCTCGCAAGACCCGAGATATCCGGAAGACTAGCAAAGTGGGCTATAGAACTGGGAGGCCACAACATGGTCTTTAGACCAAGGCCAGCGATCAAGGGTCAGGTGTTAGCCGATTTCCTGATAGAGGTGCCAGATGACAAAGACAGAGAGTGCAAGGCAATGGAAAAAGCTGAAAGGCAGCATTCGGAAGAACCACGGCTACTATATACAGATGGCGCGTCTAACGAAGATGGCGCAGGACTTAGATTGGTAAGTCCGGAAAAACACGAGTTTACGTACGCCATCCGATTAGACTTCACGAGTACAAATAACGAAGCCGAATATGAAGCTTTTCTTGCTGGTCTGAGGTTAGCAATCAAGATGGGAGTCAAACACATAGAGGCGCATGTGGACTCCATGCTCGTTGCGGGGCAGATCAATGGCCAATATGACGCCAAAGGGGATGTGATGGCGCTATACCTAGACCAAGCAAGAACATTGCTGCAAAACTTCAACTCTTACAAGGTGCATCACATTAACAGGAGCGAGAATAAACCAGCAGATGCACTGAGTAAACTCACGTCCACCAGTTTCCAGCACCTGGCCAAGGATGTACGCATTGAAGTTCTAAGCAATCCATCGATACCACTAAGTCAGGTGAACGTTATCCAACTGGGAACAACATCTTGGATGACGCCGATCATCATGTATCTCCAGTCTGGAATACTACCCGAAAACAAAGCTGAAGCAAGGAAAATACAGTACAAGTCCGAGCATTACCAGATAGCTGATGGAATTCTGTACCGGAAATCATACCTTGGGCCATTACTTAGTTGTGTTGACCCAGAAGATGCAAATTATCTAATTCGTGAAGTACATGAGGGCATCTGCGGCATTCATGCTGGCCCAAGAATGGTAGTAGCGAAAGTAATGAACGTCAGGTATTACTGGCCCGGGATGCATCTAGATGCAGTCAAGGTTTTAAGGAGATGTAGAGTTGTCAGAGACACGCTCCGAAAACAATGCGCCCAAAGAATGAACTAGTCCCCGTAACAACGGCATGGCCGTTCCAACAATGGGGGATATATATGGTTGGTCCTTTTCCAGAAGCCCCAGGAGCAGTGAAGTTTATCATAGTCGCAATAGACTATTTCACGAAATGGGTGGAAGCAAAGGCGCTGGCGTCAACCATATCTACCGTGGTGCGAAGGTTCATCTGGGAGCAAATAATTTGTCGATTCGGGCTGACCCTGAGAATCATAACCGATAACGGAACAAATTTCGCAGCAGAAGATCTTCAAAACTGGTTCAAGGAGTTGCACATAGAGCACACTTTTTCCTCAGTCGTGCATCCGTAAGGAAATGGTCAGGTTGAAGCAGTGAACAAAAGTATCGTGGACGGTATCAAGGCCCGGTTAGGAACGCAACGAAGAAGTTGGGTCGATGAGTTGCCCAGCATACTCTGGGCCCATAGGACCATGCCCAAGATATGTAACGGGGAGACACCGTTCAGCCTGGTCTATGGGTCGGAAGCTGTGATACCGGCAGAGATTGGCCTGCCATCCCCAAGGATGCTCTACATGAACATGATTAACAATGAGGAAGAAAGAAGGTTGGATCTAGACCTTCTGGAAGAAAGAAGAGAGATAGCGGCAATCAATGAAGCAAAATACAAAACCAAGCTGGAAAAATACTATAACAGTAAGGTCTGAATTTGCACATTCAACCCCGGAGACTATGTCCTAAGAGACAACGAGGCGTCCAACGCCGAGAGACCGGGAAAGTTAGCTCCCAAGTGGGAGGGACCTTACCTTATAGATGAAGTCCTCGGGAAGGGAGCGTACAAGCTACGCACACTTGAGAACAAAGAAGTCCCAAGAACCTGGAATGCTCAGCAACTAAGAAAATGTTATATGTAGACGGTCGCAGTTTTTGTCTCTACTTGTAATGGCCGCGCGCCCAACACATTTTACTTAATACAAGAAGTGTTGGCTATCTTATTTCATGCGAATTTTTGTTACAACTGCATATATTATTTCGGGCATACACGAAAACATCAATGGCTCAGAAATAGGAAACATTATAGGTCTCCAAGGCTCGTCACAACTAAGTGCACAGCCGGGTCAAAAACACAACTAAAGCCTATCACGCCAAAATAACACTTCCTGCCCATATAAACACGAAAGCATCGTAAACATGGTAAAGCAAACGTTGTAAGACCCCCAAAGCTGAACATAGTCGGGTCAACACAATATCCTGTAAAACGATCACTTCGTATACACGAATCAAACTATGCGCTTAACGACAGAACAAACGTTGTAGAGATTTTCCAAAGCATAACACAATACTGTGTAACAGGCTAGGATAAACTAACACAGCATAACCTGTCCCGGCCATCATTCATTCGTGATACCTAATCAAAGTAATTATACATGCACATATTGTAACGATAGCAAAATTAACAACAAATAAAGAGCAAAACCCACAGCTAGCATAAAATATATCAAATGTACCAAAATGTTAATGGACATAGCAACAGAAAGTAAGAATGTTTACATACCGTAAAGTTAATTGTTCAGATAAATTGTCAGATGATTACAAGGCTATCAAGCCCATACACAGCACGCAGGCCGGAAACCTTCATTCTTGACGGCTAGTACCGGCATCCCCGCCTTCACGATCTTCATCGCCGAGAGCCTTCTTCAGCAAGGCAATCCCATTAGGTTTTCGAGACAATTTTCCAGCAGCCTTAACGATAGCAAATTCAAGAGATTCGAATTCTTGACGTTTCTCAGCATAGCGAGCAGCACAGTCAGTCTTATACATGTCAAAGCTCTTCAACGGCTCCTTCGCCTCAGCAGCCGATCTTCCTTCAGCATAACCCTCCTTACGCCCATGAGCATATGCAGCTTCACCAAGTTCATACATATACTTGGCTAGCTCCTCAGATCCTACGATACATTCAGAAATCTGCGGAAGACAATACATATATGAGAAAAGCAACAACGAACAACTAAAAGCAAGCAAACATTAGGGAAGTTACCAGAGGAACCGCACGAGCAAGTAGCCACTTGCAATCAGCAGTGACCTCCTCAACCAAGATCTCAGAAGCTTTGTTTTCAGCAACCTTCTCAGCAGCAAACTTCTCTAACTTAGCTATCCGCTGGATATATTCTTGTTCCCTTTTCTGATGTGCAGCACGTTCCTCCTCAGCTTCATCACTTATCTTCTTCTTTTCTCCTGACAATCTAATGATGGCATCGCGCTGGGCTTACATTTCCTTGTTTGTTCGTTCACAAGCAGCTTCCCAGTCTTTCTGCTTGTCAGCGTTCATTTGCCTTTCCTTAGCAAGCTTCTCTTCGGTATCAGCAACCCTCCATGCCAAACCCTTGTCTCAGCATTAAATTTTTCTCTCTCCTCAACAAACGCTTTCTTGGCAGCTTCGAATTCCAACGTGTCCTCCCCCCATCAACTTCCATTCCCACGCAATCTCCTTGGAGGTAGCAAAAAAGTTGACCCCAGCATGGATGTGATCGTCCAAGAGTTCCATCTGACTGCGTCTCTTTTGAAACAATCTTTCCACGGGGGGAGGGACAGGGAAAAGAACTCTCAACAGTTACCAAGATCGTTCATTCGAGAACCTTGAGTTAAGTTCCATCGGGGGGCATGGGGGAGATCAGCACATGCTGGATTGTGGGTGTCCCAGGAACCACCCTGAACATGCTCATACTCCGGACTATGGCGAGTCCCAGAAGCACCACCCTGGCCAGAACCTCGGACAACCTTGGTGTAAATAGTGTGGTGAGGAGTAGCCTCACTAGACTCTTCCTGAACACCATCACCACCAGCACCACCACGAGCTCCACCAGCACCACCACGAGCTTCACCATCATCACCACCAGCACCACCACGAGCTCCATCATCATCACCTCCAGCACCACCACCTTCCCCAACTTGCTCAATCTCTACATCATATTCTTTCTTCTTCCCCAGATCAGCATGCGGAGGAGACAGACCAAAGGTCCTGGAAGGTGGAAAGGTAGAGGGAGTGATCGTGGAAATGTCAAACTTGCGAACACTCTTACCTGATTTCACACCTGCTACAAAACAAGCAAAATAGTCAGAAGGAAAGAAGACAAGAGGAAAGCAAGGCATACAAACAGAAACCCTTACCTTGAGAACCAGAAGCCGCATATATCTTCTCCAGAAGGTTCCCTTGTTTCGCACTAAAAATACCTAAGTCAATCTCTGACTCTGAAGGTGCAGGGGGGGCCTCCTTCTGAAGCTTGGAGTTTTTTGCCGCGAGTGCAGCAGCGGCCTGCTCATCAAATTCTTTTTCCTTCTCATCAAGAGTTTTCCTCTTCTTCATCATCTCCGTCAAAGTATCATCGTCATCCGGATCACGCTCAGCACGCTTATCTCCTGCGTCTAAACCAGAGAGCGTGTCAGAAACGACAACATAGTCCAAGAAAGGAAGGGTAGAAGGTCGCTTAGGAGGAGCTTCAGTAGCAGAAACCTCAACCTTCTTCTTCTTCTTCTTCTCAGACTAATCCAACGCCTTCTTCTTTCGGGTCTCTAACTGCTCAGCAGTGTCAACCAAAACATCAACATCGTCACCAACAGGCTCATTCACTGGCTCATTCCCAGTCCCTTGTGCTAGACCTGCACATGTAGAACGAGGGATTAGACCTTCATGTGATCCATTCGAACCCCCACTCAAAAGGACGATAACTTCCTCTCGAGCAGGGTTAGTAGCATCGTCAAGATCGTCCCCACCATCTTCACCTAAAATGACGTTAGCATACGAAGCGAAGCTTTCGCTGGCAGGGTGCAGGAAACGATCTCTTATCTGATCCAACCTGTCGCAACCCCCGATCCCTGATTCCCGGGGACGGGCGGCCGCGAGCCAGTTTCGGTGGTATCTCGTATTGTCTAATTTGGCAGCGGAAATTTTCATCAGGACCGTAGTTAGGAAACATTGATCAGAGTAAAATACCACATTTTTATAACATAAACAATTGGGTTAAAACCCCAGTTCGTAGTACACACGTTTTCATAGAAATAAATCCTATTTTATTTAACAAAAACATCTATTTTATTTTAGGTAACTTTATTGCCACTTTTCCAAGCCTTCAGTGCTGTCCAGCTGGCTTCTATTTGGCTTTCACAGTTTGTTACCTGAAAAATATATTAGGGTGTCGAAAAAATTATGAGGGTGTCGGTTTTATTGAGGACTGTTACATCCTCCCCACCTTGTTTTAGAGCTCGTCCTCGAGATCTACTGGAACAAGTGTGGATATTTCCTTTGCATTTCAGATTCATGCTCCCATGTGTACTCAGGTCCTCTTTTGGAGTCCCACTTCACTTTGACCAGAACTAATCTCTTGTGCTTGAGATTCTTAAGTTTCCTGTCTTCAATCTGTAGAGGCCTTTCTACAAACTTGAGTTGTTCGTTTACCTCTATATCCTTAAGAGGTACCATTAGCGATTCATCAGCTAAGCATTTCTTGAGATTAGATACATGAAACACATCATGTATTCCTGCCATTTCCTCTGGCAGTTGTAGCTGATAAGCTACATGTCCTATTCTTCTAATAATCTCAAAAGGTCCAATATACCTGGGACTTAGCTTTCCTCGTTTGATGAATCTTACTACTCCTTTCCAAGGAGAGAATTTCAACAATACTTTATCTCCTACTTGAAATTCCAACGGTTTGCGTCAGTTGTCGGCATAACTCTTTTGTCGATCACGTGCTGCTTTCAGTCGTTCCTTGAATTAAATAATCTTGTCAGTTGTTTCTTGCACTATCTCAGGTCCAGATAGTTGCTTTTCCCCAATTTCTGCCCAACAGACTGGGGTTCGGCACTTTCGTCCATAAAGTGCTTCGAATGGTGCAGCATCGATACTTGTGTGATAACTATTATTATATGAAAATTCTGTTAAAGGTAAGTGATCATCCCAATTACCTCCGAAATCAATTACACAAGCTCTAAACATATCCTCCATTGTCTGAATTGTTCTTTCGCTTTGTCCGTCTGTTTGAGGATGATAAGTTGTGCTTAGATTTAACTTGGTTCCCATTGCCTTTTGAAAACTTGACCAAAAATGAGAAGTAAAACGACTATCTCTATCAGAAATAATTGATAAAGGTATCCCATGTAATGAAACTATTTCATTTACATATAATTTAGCTAACTGTTCCATACTAAAAGTTTCCTTCATTGGTAGGAAATGAGCTGACTTGGTTAGCCTATCTACAATCACCCAGATTGTATCATTTCCTTTCTTTGTTTTGGGTAATTTAGTAACAAAATCCATTGTTATTAATTCCCATTTCCACACTGGTATTTCTAACTGTTGCAGCAAACCTGAGGGTTTCTGGTGTTCAGCTTTAACTTGCGAACAAGTTAAACATTTAGAAACATAAGCTGCTATGTCCTTTTTCATTCCTATCCACCAGAAATTTTTCCTTAAATCCTGGTACATTTTATCACTTCCTGGATGCATCGTATACTTAGACTTATGGGCTTCTTCTAATATATGATGACGCAAGTTTCCTAATTTAGGTATCCACATTCTCTTTTTATGGAATCTCCAAATTCCATTTGTTCCTTGTTCTAATTCCTTAATCATACCTTTTAGTTTTTCAGCGTCATCCTTGATTACTGATTCTTGTGCTTCTCTTATCTGATCATTTAAATCTACTTGCAGATTTAACTTAAGAGACGGTACCCTTTTTGGCTTTTCATGATACTTTCGGCTTAAAGCATCTGCCACTACATTTGCTTTTCCTTCATGATACTGGATATCACAATCATAGTCACTAAGCATCTCCATCCAGCGTCTTTGCCTCATATTCAACTCCTTTTGCCCGAAAACATACCTTAAACTCTTATGATCTGTAAATATGGTAAACTTACTACCATACAGATAATGTCTCCAAATTTTAAGGGCAAAAATTATAGCTCCTAATTCTAGATCATGGGTTGAATAATTCTTTTCATGATTCTTAAGTTGTCTAGATGCATATGCTATGACCTTTTAACGTTGCATTAATACACATCCATAACCTAATTTAGAAGTGTCACAATAGACTACAAAGTCTTCAGTTCCTTCTGGTAACGCTAGTATGGGTGTCTGGGTTAATCTATGCTTAAGAATTTTAAAGGCTTCTTCTTGCTTTGCTCCCCATTCAAACTTAATGGATTTACAGGTTAACTTAGTTAAAGGAATGGCTATTATAGAAAAATCTCGAATAAATCTTCTATAATAACCGGCCAATCCTAAGAAACTTCTAACCTCGGTTGGTGACTCAGGGGTTTTCCATTTAGTAATTGCTTCGATCTTTGCTGGATCCACATGAATTCCTTCATGGTTTACTAAGTGTCCGAGAAACTGTACATGTTCTAACCAAAACTCGCACTTTGAAAATTTAGCATAAAACTTTTCTTTTCTTAATAGGCTTAAAAGTGCGTGCAAATGCTTTGCATGTTCTTCCTTACTCTTAGAGTAAATTAGAATATCATCTATAAAGACAATTATGAATTTATCCAAATATGGCTTACATATTCGGTTCATCATGTCCATAAATGCGGCTGGGGCATTGGTTAAACCAAATGGCATGACAGTAAATTCATAATGACCATACCTTGTTCTAAATGCGGTCTTAGGAATGTCCTCTTCCTGTACCTTTAATTGATGATACCCTGACCTTAAATCGATTTTAGAGAAAAATCGAGCTCCTTGCAGTTGATCGAATAGATCATTGATTCTCGGTAATGGGTACCGATTATTAATTGTGACCTTGTTCAATTCACGGTAGTCAATGCACATACGCATTAATCCGTCCTTTTTTTTAACGAACAGTATCGGCGCTCCCCATGGCGACGAACTTGGCTGTATGAATCCCTTTTCCAGCAATTCATCTAATTGTTTCTTCAATTCCTGCATTTCGGCGGGTGCCAAACGGTAAGGTGCTTTAGCAATCGGTGCGGTTCCAGGTAGTAGGTGAATTCTGAATTCAACTTCTATGTCTGGCGGTTGTCCTGGCAATTCTTCTGGAAATACATCTGAAAATTGGGATACTACTGGAATATCTTTTAGTTCTTTTCCTTTAGTGTTAGTGATTATGGAAATCAAATACACTATAGAACATTTTCTTATATAACTTGCAGTTTTCATCACAGAGATGAATTTTGTGGATCTAGATGATTTATCTCCTTTAATAGTGATTGCTTTACCTTTTGGTGAATTTACTTGGATTGACTTTTGATCATATAAAATACTGGCTTTATTGGTTATTAACCAATCCATTCCTAAAACGATATCAAATCATGCCAGATTCATAGGATAAAGGTTTGCAATAAACTTTTGATTTAAAATTTCTATTCTTGCTTCCTGCAAGATTTCAGGAATCCTAACGGTTTCTCCATTAGCTGTCTCTACTAGGCATTCTTGTGGTAGTTCAGTTAATGACTGATTTAGAAGTTTGGAAAACGAAGTATTAATAAAACTTTGGTTCGCACCAGAGTCAAATAACACTTTAGCAAAAATATCATTAACTAAAAACGTACCAGTTATCACATCTGGAATCATCTTGGCTTCATCTGCAGTTAGAACAAATACTCTAGCATTTTTATTGTTCTTATTGTTCACAGCTGGAGCCAATTTTGGACAGTTTGTCCTGATATGACCTTTTTCTCCACAGTTGAAGCACATTCCATTACTGGATTTTCTTCTGCAATCTTCTTCCTTGTGTCCTGGCATCTTGCAGAAATTGCAAAGAGTGGAGCATTTTCCCGCATACTTTTTCTTGCAGACCTTGCAGAATGGTGCAGAGGTAGAACCTGTATTCCTACGGTTGAAATTCCCAGAACGGAATTCCTGAGTAAACCTTTGAGCTAGGTTTCTCATCTGGTCTTCTTCTCTAGTACGGATTAACTCATCTGTCAAGGTATTTGCTAGTTCTACAGCTTCTTCTATAGTTCGAGGTCTAGCTGCCTTGACTACATGTCTAATCTCTCCGATTAATCCCCAGATGTAACGGGAGATTAATACCGGTTCAGGTGATGCAAGGGTTGGTACTATTCTAGCATATTCAAAGAATGTAGTAGTATACCCCTTACTATCTACTCCGGTCATCCTAAGGTTCAGAAATTTATTCGTTATCTGCTCCTTTTCATTGGGAGGGCAAAATTTCCTTTCTACCATGTTTTTAAATTCCTCCCATTCCATGTTGTATACTTTATCACTTCCTCTTGATTGGAGGATAGTGTTCCACCATTCTAAGGCTGAGTTCTTAAATAGATTAGAAGCAAACATTATTTTGTCTTCTTCAGCACACTTGCTTATTTTTAAAACAGCCTCAGTCTTCTCTATCCAACGTAGAGCTGCAATGGGTCCTTCATTGCCCGAGAATTCTATTGGTTTGCAGGACCATAATTCCTTATAAGAACAACCATAAGACATGGTTCTTCTTCTTTTGGGAATGGGCATTTGAAGTACAGGGCCATTGTTCACGCTGTGTTCTGGTTCAATTGGTCGCTTACTGCTATGTTTACTTTTATTATTCGCTTCTTGAATCGTTTGAATAATAAATGGCATTGCATCTATAATTCCTTGTGCCACTATGTGTTGAACGGCACTATTATCCATTTGGTTTCCATTGTTATTGATGCTTGGATTCTCATTAACCACGTTAATGTTACTCTGGTTATCGTTATTCAGGTTTCCTTGATTTCCTTCGTCGGCCATCTGAATTTTAAACATTTACCCCGTATTAATATCACAAAATAATATTTAATATAGTCAATCACATGACAACATTTTTGCCAAAAGCGTCGATCATTGCGACTTTTACTCTATTCATCTATTATGCATATATTACACACCAGTACTGAAATAAAAATTACAATACAGACTGAAATAAATAATAATAGGCATCCGTACACACATATTATATTATTTTATTATTATTATTACTATTACCGTCTCACCATCACATTCACGGATATGGATTTATCCAAAAATCCATATTGCGCTCATCGTATTTCCATACGAGACGCTCTCCCACCTGTGTCATTCTCTCACTACTTTCTAAAATTTCCTCCCCAAAAGTCCTAAGTTCTTGTACGTTTTCTGCACTCAATGGTGGTGCAGTATCTAGGACTGGGTTCGGAATCTGGGGTGCGGGTTCCTGATATGGAGGTGTAGGTGCCTGAAATCGGTAAGAATCTTCTAAAATTTCCCTAATATATTCGTCGTGGTAATAGGGATCTAAAGGGTCCATACCTGGGTAGGCTCCTACGTTCTGCATGGGTGTGTCTTCATGTATCGGGTAACGTTGCACATAGTCCCTAACGTTGTCCCACCAGGGGTCGTAATTTGGGTCTAGGGGGTTTGGTGCAGGTACCCTAGGTATTTCTTCCGGATTGAAGTCATGCATCTCTACTTGGTTTTTAGGGTTTTCTATCTCCATCGGTTGGTCAGGGATTGGTGGTTGTGGTTGGGGTGCTATTATTTGCTCCAGATTAGGGTCAACTGCAGTGGTTGCTAATATGTAGATGTTGGCTATACCCCTATTTATCATATCCTGGGCATAGGCATATGTCTCTCTCTTGGCTGCGGCTAGTACCCTCTGATCTTGTAACTTTTTTCATACGTTTCCTACGCTCGTGTGCCCCTCGACTGAACCATCCCCTCTTTTTCTGAGGAAATGGCTCTTCTGACTGAGCCTTAAACACAAAGATTCCATCTTCCATATCAGCAGAGTACCCTGAGAGGGCAGGCTGAGAAGAGGAGGTGCCTTCGCTTCTAGGCGAACCAGACAATTGACGGTACACGTCAGATGGTCCTTGGTCGCTCATACTGTAAACTAACAAATAGTCAAATAACACATAATAATTAAATATAATTATGCACGCATTTCCGTAATTTATTTCCTAACACTTCACATTTTGATGTCAGCAGAACACCTCTGTGGCTGAATCAGTGGCGTAGCTCTGATACCACCTTCTGTCGCAACCCCCGATCCCTGATTCCCGGGGACGGGCGGCCGCGAGCCAGTTTCAGTGGTATCTCGTATTGTCTAATTTGGCAGCGGAAATTTTCATCAGGACCGTAGTTAGGAAACATTGATCAGAGTAAAATACCACATTTTTATAACATAAACAATTGGGTTAAAACCCCAGTTCGCAGTACACACGTTTTCATAGGAATAAATCCTATTTTATTTAACAAAAACATCTATTTTATTTTAGGTAACTTTATTGCCACTTTTCCAAGCCTTCAGTGCTGTCCAGCTGGCTTCTATTTGGCTTTCACAATTTGTTACCTAAAACGCGTTTTAAAAACATTTGTCAGTGGGAAATACTGGTGAGTGAATCCCTAGTTTAATCAAGTTTAAATAAAAACCAATTCACAGTATTGAGGGCGATCCCGCAATTATATTTGTTTCCAAGACATCACAATTAACATCCATGGTACTGTCGAACCCGACTTGTGGACATGTTACTCCTTGACCAGGTGGTAACAAATTTTGTATACAAAACCCCAACATACTCATGATAATTGTATTCTTACAAATACTCAATAACTGCTCAAGTTATAATTAATTAAATGAGATTTTGTAAAATAATTCACAAAAAGATTTACAAAAAGTGGATCAACTCACATTGCTGTCTTAGATTTTCCGTAAAGGTTTCCTGAGAATAATCTATAATTTACACAAATGCACACGTGTTAGTATAATAACCCATTTTAACATTAGTAATACCCTCCCCGAGACGGCATTCCAACGACTACGCCGGGCAGAACCACGACAGCCGTTACGGAACCCTAGATCAATCGGGCAGCGTATCTAATACGTATCCAGGGGTTATAATACTTACAACGAAGCAGAACTTCGCTAATTAGGGGGGTATAATACCCGCGTATTATGCCTAATATTTAGAAATGAGAGAAAATAAACGTTTGTGAGCGATTCTCGACTGAAATCCGATGGCCTCTATTTATAGTTGCTGAACCTGGTTCTCTCGCGGCCCGTGTAAAACAAAGACAAGGGTTACGCGGCCCGCGTCAACCCTGGTCAAATGTGTAGCTAGTCCGATTCAGCAAGTGGGGTCAACACGCGTCGGCCACGTGGCCACACCGGGCTGCGCCACCTTTTGAGACTCTCGCGGCCCGCGTAAGGGTTGGGGTGGGTCTACGCGGCCCGCCTCAACTTAAATTTTCAGCTTTTAATTATTTTTAATACTATTTAATATATTTGGGGCCCGTTTTCACGTATGGGGTGTATTTTTGGACATATTGGGATATTTTAAAAAATATTAGGGTGTCGGAAAAATTATGAGGGTGTCGGTTTTATTGAGGACTGTTACACAACCAAACAGGCCTCCCCTCGGGCAAATACGCAACGGCCATGGCTCCACCAGCCTTAGGATCAAGCATATTCATCAAACTATATCCAAGTGTAGAACACAACACTCATGAGGAAGTATACGACAAATAAAGGAAGAATATAACACTAACCAGAAAAAGTAATACCTTTTCCTTAGTAGCTATAGACCGGAACAACCCTAGGGTTCTGGGGGGCCCACAACATACTCATCCCCGCTCCCACCAGTGCCCTCTCCTCAAGCTGGATAATAGAAGTAACCTTCCGAGTCAACGTCTTGTACCACTCCTGCTCAGCAAAATCTGTAGAGATATTCACGCGAGGAACTCCTTCACTCTCTGCCCGGTAATGCATATCGACCGGAATGACTCCACGACGAATATAGAAGAACTTCTGCTTCCAATCATGCAGACTCTTCGGTGGGTTAGTACTACACGGACTAACCCCACTGATTTGGGAGTTGAAGGAGTAGAAGCCACTAGTATAACTCACAAAATAAAACAGGTTAAACATCTTGAAGGTTGGCTTAAGACGGTTGGCCCTGCATATGAACTCGAAATGAGTAAGCCGAGGTAACCCTAAGGCGTTAATCTGAGAGATATGTAACCCATAGTTTGTCAAAACTTCCGCAGTGAACTTCGTCATGGGGAGACGGAAGTTACCCTCCCGGAAGTAAGCAGCATACAACGCTATATACCCCGGGGGAGCATCCAGAGCAGTGGAGTTGGGAGTTGGGAACTGAGCACCCCACTCGGAATGAAAACCCATGTCACGAACAAGATTGTGGAACTCTTCTTCTTTCCAACTAATCTCCGCACGATCAGGACCAGGAGGGTTCCTAGGTTTATACTTTCTTTTCTTAGTAGAAGGATTCGCTCCGGTAGACATGATTACAACAGAAAATAGACGGAGAAGGAAGGGATATGGAGAAGATGAGAAGAACAAGGGAGTTTGAATTTTGAAAGTGAAGAAAAGGAGGAAACCGCTATCTATTTATACCCATCGCATTAAATGCGATGGGTAGTGGACGGTCAGGAACACAGGCGGACAACCAACGGGGAAAGGACACGTCAGAAGGGAGAAAAACCGTCACCTTGTTTTTTGAAAACGTGGGCGACACACGTCTGACACGAAGCGAAAAAGTAACTGATGACTCTGAAAAGGCGACTGTTCATCTCTGAAAAGACAGCAACATCAGTCGGCACGTCAGTCATGTCAGTTGTCTTCGCCCCAAGAAAGGAAACTTCTTTCAGAAGGTACCGACATACGCCATGCGCCATGCGTCCACTTGGCTCAACTTTGTTAGGTTACCATCATACGCCATGCGTCCACATAGCTCAACTTTGTAAGGCTACCATCATACGCCATGCGCCATGCGTCCACTTGGCTCAACTTTGTAAGGTTACTATCATACGCCATGCGTCCATATGGCTCAACTTTGTAAAGTTACCATCATACGCCATGCGCCATGCGTCCACTTGGCTCAACTTTGCAAGGTTACCACCACACGCCACACGCCATGCGTCCACTTGGCTCAACTTTGCAGGGTTACCACCACGCCATGCGCCACGCGTCCACCTGGCTCAATCGCGCAAGGTAACCAGCATGCGTTTAAAAAAAAACAACCACTACCCTTATAAGTCCAGAATCCCTCCTAGACGATCAACTTAACTAGAAGGCACACTGGACTGGGGGGACTTGAAGAGGTATGGTCCCAAGTCCATGTCTACATGGCAGGGACCACACCACTTTTTCCATCCAACATAGCGCCTACATCAGCAAGTAAATCCAGAAGCTTCTGGAAGACGTCAAGGCGACACCAAAGATGCTCATTCCGATAGAAAGGACGACACGTGTCACCAGTAATCGAGCGCCATGTAGACCTGCAACCACTGTTGCAGAAATCGGCCTAGGCGGCCGATTAATCGGCGCCTAGGCGCTAGGCGGTCACCTACTGATTAATTTTAAGCTAGTCGGTGAATTAATCGGTAATCGGTCAAAGTCGGTCATAGGCGGTCGTAATCGGTGAAAATCGGTCCTAGGCGGTCAAAAATCGGATTAATCGGACTATATTAATCGGTCAAAATCGGACAAAATCGGACAAAATCGGACAAAATCGGTCCTAGGCGGTCAGAATTGGTCAAAATCGGTCAAAATCGAACCATACTATCTGAAACTTGAAGTATTTATGTGAATTTTGAAGTATTATTTTTATATTATTGGGTATATATATATAATTTTGAAAAAATACATATAAAAATCCCATTCCGATTAATCCCTAGGCTGTACCTCACCGCCCGACTAGCGCCTAGCGCCTTCTACAACATTGCCTGCAACAAATCTGGGGGCAGACCGACAACAACAGTACTTTTTCTTCACCGAGGGCGAATATCGGCGCGCCACGTGGACCACTATCCTGACCACAGCAGAGGATACCAAGAGGATATTCCCCTTGGTCGGACAGCTGATGCCCGATGATAGATGGTAAGGTCGCTCCTCCCTCATTCACCCTCCGGCTATAAATAGGACCCTTCATCATTCAGGTTATTCTATTATATTCTCCTCACTTTTCACCCACAACACACACTGTTTTCTTCCTCAGAGCAGTACTTATTCTCACGCCGGAGCCCGGTTAAGAGGGAAACCCCCATACCCCCTCTTAACGAGCTAACGGTGTTGCTGTTTTGCAGGACCTTAGTCATTGGCGAGCAGAGAAGGAGATTGAACCCACATAAGGAACATCCCAGCTAGTTAACCGTCGGTGTTAAGCAGTGTTTCATCACTTTCCCATTCCTATTGATTCAACAAAAGTTCTAAATCAGGATCTCTTCTGATGCTGATGACAATTATGGCAATCCTTTTCTGTTTTGGGTCTTAATACACAATAATAAAAATGTACCCTAAAAATAAAATAATAATAATGACGTGTTGCCTGATACTTTATAATTCAAACTTTGTTGCACAAGAATCTCATTCATCTGTTATAGATCATTTTTCTATATTACAATCCTAGTTTAGGTTATAGTGCTGTACGATACACGTCATCTTACAACTTGTATTAATATACTCGAAATTTATAAAGTTTATACTTGAATTTTATTTTTTTCCCAAAAGGAAAAAAGGATAAAGTGTTATGGACAAACTAATTAGGCAATGTATTTTTAAATTAAGCATGAAAAAGTATATTTACATTTACAATTACAGTTACAGTGTGAGTTTCATTGGGAAACACTAAAAAAGTGGGGAATCGGGGAACACTTTTAAAAAATTAACTTAACATGTTAAAAATCAATTTTTATAAATTTTTTTTGATGCTTCTTCTTATAAATACTTGTAGAAGCATTTTTAATAAAAAATCAAAAACTAAAAATATAAAAAAAAAGTTAAAAACAGGCTCAATTTTTTTATAAATACTTGTAAAGACATGTTGGTTCTCTGCTCAATCTTTAGCATGCTTATTCACTTTCTTTGATTCTGTCTTTCTTGCTACTTGTACAACTACAAACCCGTTTTCCCTTAAACCAACCAAAGGGGAAACCTTCGTGAGGTCCACATAAGCTTGTTTCCCCCCAAGCCCAGCCAAAGACGAGCAGATCCGCTGGTCGCAGAGTAGATCTCCCTTCCATAGGGTCCGTGAGGAAATTCACAGGGGCCTCTTTCTTAACAGAAATCATAGCTCTTCTTAGGATGTCTCACAAAACATCTTGCACCCAGTCATGCCGATATTTAAACCCAGAGAGCTCTTTACAATGAACTGTGTGCTCCCCATATTTATCCGTACAAGCTTTACGGCATATCGGGCAGATTTCATCTTCCGGGTACATATGATTTTATATAATTCATGTGACTATAATTATGAATTGGTGGAATGTAACTCATAATAATTTTAGAATATTGTAAAAGACTAACATGCTCTATTATTATGGTTAACTAAATTTTAAAATTATCATCTAATGCATCCATATATGATTCTTTAATCCTATATGTGTATTTCTGATTATAATCTAACTTTAGTTGCTTAAAAATAGAGTTTTTCTTTGGTAAAGGACAATATATGTATCGGTACTTTGACGAATCAAACGCCTCTGGATGAGCATCGCTACCGGTATCAGTACCGATCATTTCCTTTTCCAGTTTGATTAATTTAAACCACATGCCGACATCATTTTGAACGCATCACGGGTTTCTTAATTAGTTTTTTCTTTTGTTTTCTTTTCCGGTTGCGATAGTGGATTTTGGTATTGTTACGAACCGAAACTCTACCAATCGGAATCCCGCCGGCAGGGAATCTCAATAGTAGATGAGATATTTCATGCACAATGCTATTTAAAAAAAAGAAGTTTCTAATAAACCACATGTAGGTATTTCAAAGATGTTCCAAAAATAGGTTTTAGGTTCTTACATCTAACTCGTTTAGTAAATGAGTCTTGTTTAGTTGATATACTTAACTAGATGAGTTGTGTTCTAGCTGGCATATTTGATAAAAGGGTTGTGTAAAGATTGACATGCTTAATTAAACGGGTTGTGTTCGGATTAACATGTTTAGTTAAAAAGACCAAGTTGGGATATGGCTTAGGGATAAGGTTTATGGACCATTAGATGTTGAGTTCGATTCCCACAAGAGAGATTTTTCCGGATTTATTGGGTTTCCTTCTGAATTGGTGTATAGACATTATTGCCCAGTGGAGATGGATATTATCGGGTGGTTATGTTGGGGGCACGATGATACTCTAGTGGTCTATCAGTGATACAAATTTATCGTTCAAAAAAGAAGTTAAAAAGACCAGGGTTAATATACTTAACTAAATGAGTTGTGTTTTAGTTGACATATTTGATAAAGGAATTACGTAAAGATTGGCATGCTTAATTAAACAGGTTGAATTAGGATTGACATCTTTAGTTAAAAAGACCAAAGTGCCTCTTGATTAAACATGTCAATTCACTAACTGATGTGTGTAAAATGAAACATATAAATTACATCAAATGAGGCATAAAACTAACCTTTTTTAGTACTAATGTTAGAAAAAGTGTGCTTTTGTCTTCCTTTTGTATTTTCAGGGTTAAATGAGCTTAAATGAACAAAAGAAGCAAAAATACAGCCAAATCTAACAATAATACGAAAAATGGAATAAACGTGGCATGCCCGGCCCCTCGACAGCATCTTCCCAAGCAAAAACAAGACATCAAAAGGCCGAACACGCCCCGTGCCCAGCGGACACGGGGGCGTGCCCAAGTGTCTACAGAAAAGACAAAGTTGTAGAGCTTCTATTTCCCAACACGGGGGCGTGCCCAGCGGACACAGGGCCGTGGTCAACGTTAAGATTCGCAGAATCCAAGCAAATCTTGATAGTACAGATACGCTTCTGCACACGGGGCCGTGCCCAGCTGACACGGGGGCGTGGTCAATTAATACAGACAAACTGCAATTAATGAAGAAAGAGAAGATGGGTGGACAAGGGGCCGTGCCCAGCGGGCACGGGGTCGTGTCCGGGCTTCTGTGCAGGCAATAAATAGGGGTGCTTGGTTCACTTCAAAGGCATCCCTTAACAAACCACATCTCTCCCACTTCACCCACACTCCACCACCATCACAACACCTACATCCACCACCATCATCCATCATAGAGTGTGTGTAGTAGTCTCGGGATCCAAGATTGATAGTAAGAGTTCTTGACAATCAAAGGCCATGTTTGCCTAAGTCTCTTACATCACTTGGTGAAGACAATCATTTAGTGTAATACTTTTGTTTTTTAATCTTTTCGCACTTTTTATTTGGTTTTGTATTAATGACTTTAATAACTAGTTTCTTATGTTGAAGGTGAAACTTCCTTATCATTTGTCTGTGATGTCTTGGCGTTATTTTACTGTCTATATAAAATAAAAGATTTACACCATTCATATCTCCACGGTCTATATGGAGATATGTTGGCTACCTGGTCGGGGGTTAAGAGAATGGTTTTGTAAGGTTCTTGCCTTGTTCAATGTATAGATCTTGCGAGGACCTGGGTCAAGCTTACTAGGACCTCCTTCAATACCCACTGGTATTGGATGGCGGGGGTGCGAATGGCTTGATCCCCTCATATGTAAACTACTATTAATACATTAACCCGGCTACTTGAGATTGTATCCCTGCTGACTCAAACCACTTAGCCTAGGGTAACGTCACCTTCAAAAGAGGGGCCTACCACATTACGCATTAATAACTTAATTAATTATCTTCCAATAATCCAACCCTTTAGGATTGTATCATTGCAGACTCAAACTACTGGGTTGAGGGTAACGTCACCTTCAAAAGATGGGCCTACTACTATAACTAAGATAATCTCCTAAAAAGTGCAAAAGTGCGGAAAATATCAAAGGTTACACTAAAGGCGAGTCGGATCCAAGTGATTCATCTTGTCTATCTGTTTTTATTTTTTTATTTTCAGCATTTTTAGTTAGTTTTTATTTTCTTGTTTAAATCTTTTTTCTAAATTTTTGATTTGATTAGACGTTGAGGATAAACCGGTACTAAAAGCTCTTGTGTCATTGGACGACCTCGGTATCTTACCAACGCTATACTACGCTCACGATGGGTGCATTTGCCCATATGTGTGTTTAGTGTTAGTAAAATATCGTGTTTTATAAATTTAAAACTTGACTAAAGTGTTAAAAAGGACTAAAAATATACATAAAAACATATAACACACCTCACACATCACTAACCGTGTACGACTGTTCATGAGAAACACATTTAACATGTTCCATACCAATTGTAACTTGCAAATTCTTAGGCTTGTTAATATATTTAGGTTAAACAAATCGTGTTTGAGTTACCCAATAAAATTTTATAAGATAATATTGCTTTCCTTTTACACAAATAAATACACAAACTCACTCGCCAAAATTACACCAAGTAAATCCAAGTATTAACAAAAGAAAAGGTAAGGAGTACGACAAGATATTACATATTAATTATTTAGGTGCTTTTTGAAAACTTTTTGTTTCTTAAGCATTAATTATTTAGGTGCTTTTAGAAAACTTTTTGTTTCTTAAGCGTAAATAAAGGGGGTGCTTATGAAAGAAAATGAAATTGAAATTCTATAAAAACACACACATGTAGGGAATTGTTACTTTGAGAACCACACATGTAGCACTTGTGATGCGTAAAATAGTCGTGTACAAGTGCATGAAAGCTTGGATTGACAATAGGTAACCTGTATAAGATATGATTAGACCCGTTTATTAAAAAATATACCATGTGATTTTTAAATTTTTTTAAAATAATTACAATTAGAAGTTTAGGATCCATCATTCCTCATTCTTGTTACATAAAACATACAACTATGTTATAGAAATCGGATATAAAGTAGTTAAACGAGTCGAGTCTCACGTCATCAAAAACATGTTAAACCCGCTAAGACCGATTTACCAGCCCTAATTAAAGCCTCGCAGGTGTTTCATAAAATCATAATTTTATTAAATAGTTATTCTATATTTTTTAATTTTAATATATTTTTTAAATCCTTTCTAGCTCATGATTCCATAAATATAACCAACTAATCAACTCTCCATCATCAGAAATATATACATTTTTAAATAGTGACGTAAAATATAAATTATGGCATTAAAGAGAAGCTTTAAAAAAGGGAAAATCTAAAGAAATGAAGCACTAAAATTGGTCAAAAAAGTCGTACAACAAGTGTTTGTCATGGACATCCTTTATGCTAGTCTACCTTTACACACGAACATCATATACGATGGATTGCCTTTAGTTTAAAATATGGTCCTTGAGTTTAAAAAAAAAAAATCTTAAGGCTGCAATAAGTGGAAGCGGGATGCCACGAGGCTGCGGTAGAAGGTAACGGAGGGTGGTGCGAGGAATAGTCTCGAGAGTTGATTATTAGAGGGGAGAGAAACTAAGAAGGAAAAAGATGTGCGAAGGAGGCTTTAGATGGAAAGGGACATGGCATTGCAAGATGAGAGGAAAAACCGCCCCAATATCTTCACTGTGGTGTAGGATGGGCCTCCCTGTCGTGTCGTCACATTACCACTCTTCATGCTAAAAACATCAGTCAACCAGCTTTTATTAACTTTTTTCTAATATGTCTTATATTACTAATCTTTACCGAAATAAAATATATATATGATAATACAAGTGTGTTTTTATCACACATTTAATTTAGGTGCCACTAAATACACTTCTTCTAATAACTAAATACACCCCCTCCTCTCACATACTTACATGTGGGGCCGCGTAAGACCGGTACTTTTTCACTCACAAAGAGAGGTATAGTTAGTAAGGATGTGGCTGTATTTGGATGAACCCATAATTTTTCACAAGCGTGATTTTTTTTTTAAATAAATCGTAGATGATCGTACTTTCCTCTCATATATAGTGTGTGTGGGGATTACATATAATGTTTTTTTTTTAAATTTGAATAGAGGATCACAAATTCTCACAAACCTAGTTCTATAATTACTCATCTATGTTATTAGGGGTGTTCAGTTTCAAACCGTCTAAACCAGTTATCGGTTTGGTTTCATGATCGATTTTGCTTTAATTTTCGATTAGTCGGTTTAAAAATTTTCAAACCGTAGTGATCGGTTCGGTTTGTGGTTTATACCGAAAATCGACCATGTAAAACCGAACTGAACCGTAAGATTTGATAACCTACGTTAACTTTATTATATATTTTATATCACACGTATTTAAATATCTATATTTTGTATTAAGTTTAGTTAAAATAAAACTATGATTATACTTATAACTATGTTGTAGAAGGCGTTAGGCGCTAGTCGGGCGGTGAGGTACCGCTTAGGGATTAATCGGGATTAATAGGGATTAATCGGATTGGACTTTTTAAGTATAAATTTACAAATTTTTATATATATATAGATAACTTTATACTTTTTTATTAATAAATGTACAAGTTTAGGAGATAACTTTATACTTTTTATTAATAAATTTAAAAGTTTAGCAACCATATGTAAACCAGTGAAAGATAGAGGGGATTAAATGTTAAAATATCTAAACTTAAAGGGGTAACTTTGTAGAAATGTAACAAAGTTTATCAACTGTTTTAATTAAATCACTAAAAGTATTTTTATCTCTCTAAACTTATTGAAGTTTCATTTGGTGTTCTAATAATATGTAATTTTCAGGTTACCAGGTTACTCATGATGATGTGTTAGATTTTATTAGTTTTTTATTTATTTTTAATATGAGGTTGAAAGTATATTTTGACATAGATTTATTCAATTTAAGAATTAAAAATCATATCTTTATTATAAAGACACCCACTCCGTGTTATCAATTTCAGTACTTCACCATTTCCATTTACACGATTTGAACTCATCACATCCAGCTATATCCACCCAAAACATCAAACATTCAAACTTTTCTTAGGGTATGTGTAGTGGGGCGGTATGCCCAATCATAGCGCCGGTATGGCGCCATAAACACCAAAACTGAGGGCGCCATGTTTGGAAATAATCGAACGGCGCGATGTTGATAACGGCGCGATGAAATTGAAATTTGTTATTTTGACCGTTGGTAAACGGTCATTTCCTTAAAAAAAAAAAAATCAATTTTTTTTCAAACTTTCTTTTATAAATACCTCCTTTTCTATTTTTTTACCATACACACTCAAACACTCTTTATCTCTTCCACTTTTTTTTAGAAATCCTTATATTTTATACAATGCATCCATTCAACCGTGGCTTCATTCCTCCCCAATCAAGTGCGGACCCAAACCAAAGTGGTAATCCTACTCGCCCCGTGTCGCCGGTTCCCACTCGACCCAACCCTTTCGGCTCCGGTTTTCTCGACTACAATCAACAAAATCCCGGGTTCATGAATCTTTTGAACCAACCGCTATCATGGGACCCGAATCTCTACGGGTGGAACCCGAATCAAAACACCGACGGAATGGGGTCGTCTCAAGCGTTCGGGTCGGCTCAAGCTTTCGGCTCCCCACAACACGAACCCGATGTTGTTCCGGAAACACAACCCGAAGGAGCGGAGACGCAAAAAGGAAAAGGAAAAGCAAAAGCAAAACGGCCACATAAAAAGAAAGCGGAAACCACCACCCGAGCGAAAAAAAATGTGATATCGTGGGAGTCCGATGAGGAGTATGCGTTAACCCGCGCTTGGATCGATGTGTCGGAGGACCCGGTTATAGGTATATTTTTTAAATTTCTTTATTTTTTTCTGTTTTTCCGTTTTTTTTTTCTGTTTTTTTTTTCTGTTTTTTGCAGTTTTTTTAATTATTTTCTGTTTTTTTTTTCTGTTTTTTGCAGTTTTTTTTAATTATTTTCTGTTTTTATTTTTATGTTTTTTTTTTCTGTTTTTTTGCAGTTTTTTTAGACTAATTAATTATATCTTTTTTTTGTAGCAAACAATCAAGATAAATCAGTTTTTTGGCGCCGAATACGAGCGCTTTTTTTCGAGCTAATTGGTAAAGATGACGAATACCGCCCACCGGACTCTATATCGGGCAAGTGGACCGATATAAACAAAAAATGCACGAACTTTCAAACCGTGTACCAACGCAATTTTGCCGGATGGAAAAGTGGAAGCAAGGACGAGGACATCACGCAAGCGGCGTTGGTCGAGTATACGGATGCTAATAGCCATTTCCCGTACATGAGGTGTTGGCAAATCCTTCGCCATAGTCCCAAATGGGCCGCCATATCTACTTCGAGTGGTCGTTCGGGAAATAAACGGCCGTCAAAGAGGTCCAAAACAAACGAGTCGGGTGAACCCGAAACGGCAACCTCCGACGCTCGAAACACCGACTTGAACGAGGATATTCCGGATGACGAGCCGGTGGAGGAGCTACCAAGACCGCCCGGAAGAAGTAGGCGGGCGAAAAAGCCCGAGTCGTCATCGATATCTATGGGAACGGATATGAGTGACGCATTTTCGGAGATAAACAAGCAACTTCAAGACATACACGAACTCGGTAGTAAACGTATGGAGGAGAACCGCGAAGTTACGGAGATTATGCGGGATAGACAATGGGCTCACGACTTTGAGTTCTACTCGAAACCGCACGACCACCTTACCGGAAAAGCTTTGAAGATGGCGTTGGCCCAAAAGGAAAGGATCGAAAAAAAAATATAATCTTTGAAGTGTTGTTTTTTTATTTTTTTAGTCCAACTTTTTTTTTAGTGGAACCGTTTTTTTTTTTTTTTAAGTGTAAAGTTTTTTTAATTTAATGAAATGAATTTTAATTTTATAAAGTTAGAAAATAATTATTAAAAAATAGAAATTAATAATTGAGTAATGATTAGGCGGGGGCTTTATGACTACGGGCTTAAAATGCATAACGCCCACCCGCACACGTGGCGCGCCACGTGTCGCATAACGCCCACAAAGGGGCGTTATGACTACACATGGCCTTAAGAGCATACGTAGTGGGGCGGTATGCCCACTCATAGCGCCGCCATGGCGCCTTGCACACCGAAACGAAGGGCGTTATGAGGGCAAAAAAGGGGGGGAGAGCGATATATTTCGCGGCGCTGTGGAGGAATGGTTTGAATCTTGGACCAATAAAAAAAAAGCAAGTATTTTTTAATTAATTAATAATATTGAATAGGTAATGATGGGTAGGGGCTTTATGACTACGGGCTCTAGTTATATAACGCCCCATAAAGCCCCCGTGTGACGTGGCACGACACGTGTCGCATAACGCCCCACAAGGGGCTTTATGACTACGGATGGCCTAAGGAACCAGTAAATATGAAATGAAGAAAGCATCAATCTCAATCATTATTCCCTTCTTTTCCTAGCCACCACCAATCAACATCCCATTAACCATCTCCAGGAACCCAGTAAGCATGGAACGAAAAAAGCAATCAATATATTTGGAACCAACTAAAATTAAAAGAAAAAACAATCTGGAACAAAATCAAAAGAAGCAATTGAATAAAAACGGAAAAAAGCAATCTGAAAAACTCACTGATCTTCACGAAGAAAGAAACCGTCTTTGTCGAAGGTTGCTAGTCATCGTCGTCGAAGGTCGGTTGGTCTTCGGTGGTTGACGGAGGGCCAAGGTTGGGTTGGGAGTGTCTGTGATCGGAGTTCTGAAACGTCGGCATGATGTTGGGTGGGTTTAATTTATGTTTTGATTTTATAAAATCTACATAATCTAAATAATATCCAATCCAATTAATCATTAAAAGAAAATAACAAATAAAAGAAAAAAAATATATAACCTGATTACCTGGTAATTACATAGTATTAAAACACTAAATTAAAGTTTAGTTATTTTAGAGAGAGAAAAAAAGTTTCAGTGATTTAATTGAAACAGTTAACAAACTTGATTACATTTCTATGAGATTTTCCCAAACTTAAATGTTAAAGTAGTTATAATTAAATTTTGGGCTTTAAAACATGGGCTAGGTTTCAAAATTTGGGTTTATTGGGTCAAAAACCATGAGACCGATTAGTCCGATTTTCTCCGACTTTGACCGATTTTCACCGACTTTGACCGATTTTGACCATAACCGATTTCTTAACCGACTAGCATAAATTTAGGCAGTAACCCACCGGCTAGCGCCTAGACGCCGATTAATCGGCCGCCTAGGCCGATTTCTGCAGCATTGCTTATAAGTTACCTTTTTTTTATTAATTATAAGTTACCTTTTTTTTAATTGTGCTTATGTAGGTGGATTCTATGAACAGCAGAATATAAAATGAGATAAAAGTATTAAAATTAAGAGTTGCTAAACAATTATCAGTTTTTTCCCCACATATTATTTTATTTGTAAATTTATTAGTTCGAAATTTTTTTATGTTGTATGCCCCCTTTTTTTTTTTATAAAAGTCCGTTAATGGCTAAACCGTAATACCAATCCGGAACCAAACTGTTAGGTTGCATGGTATGGTTTGGAGCCTCTAGGGGCTCCATTGCGCTATCTCAGTGCCACGTGTACGTCACTTCAACTAGGGGGCACCATTGCCTCATTCCAATAAAGCCCACAATATAGAATGGAGCCTCTCATTCATTACTTAATCAAATTTTTTTATGTTTTTTATATTAAAATATTTAAATATATAAAAATATAAAAAATACATAACATTTAAGAAAGACATACCATTCAAATTAAACAAACATTAAACTGAAAAACATCAAATTAAAAAAAAAAAGACATAACATGTTAAAAAAATATAACAACTTAAAAATGACATCAAATAAAAAAAAAGACATAACATGTTTAAAAAAAAAGACATAACTACTTAAAAAATGACATAATTGTTGAGTTGTTGTGTAATGTGGATTGTTTGGAGAAAACACATTCGGGTTGTTGTTGAACGGAAACATGTTGGAGATAATGGGTTCCGACTTGTGAGAGATGATTGTTGTGTTAAAAGAAGGGTTGAAGTAGTTTATTGTGTGCTAAAAAAGATGGGTTGAAGCGGTATATATATATATATAGTATTAAAATTATTTTTTAAATATTTTTTTTAAATAGTCGTTGCCCAACGGTCATATCACCCATGGCCCAACACCAACACTCATTATTGCTCGCCATTGCCTTGGTTGGGGATCAATAGCCCCCTCATTAACGACGGCGGTATGGAGGTGGGGGTGTTGTTTGAAATCTGGTTAGGTGGCATGGGGTGGCGCCCCATACCATGTGTTCTTAGTAACAGTTTAGTTTGTTTTGGTCTTAATTTTCAATGGTTCGGTTCCGGCTTTATTTACCAAAAACGGCAACTAACGGTTTGGTTCATGGTTTAACTTAAAGACCGTCTAAACCGAATCATAAACACCCCTACCTCTCTTATGTTATTTGCCATATCTACACAATCAAACAAACCTTCTATCTAGATCATAATAAATGTATATGCCAGATCTACACAATCAAACAAAACTTCTCTTTGTAACATAAATTCTAAGCATCTAAATCTAGTGTAAATGGCGGTCTTTTATGTTATAATTTGATTTGTAAAGTAAATAATTCGTTTCTCCCATAAAAAAATATAAATTACCGGTTATTTACAAAATATTTCATTTGTTATATATAGTGTAGGAGAACGTTCATTTCAGAACTAATAATATGTTGAGAATTATGAAAACCATATAATGCATATCCTTTGCTTTAAGTGTGATATAGAATGCGGTTACAGAACCGTCTACCAACTATATCATTAAATCATCAATGCACTACGTACAACTGCTTAATGCGACTCTCGCTGTTATTAACATAAAATTGGTCTTGAAAAGAATCTGTTCTGTATTGTGTAAGGGCTGTTTAGCAACTTCTGAATGTTTAAATGGTGAACCAGTAAGAGGTTTGGACCATTAAGTGATGAACCAGTAAGACGTCTAAACCATTAAGAGCCAGTATAATGCTTAACTGTTCAGAGGCAAATGTTTGACCAATTCATATTGGAGGTCTTAATCATTCAGACTCAGTATAATACTTAACCATTAAATGTCTGAACAATTGAGACATCTGCTCGTGAAACAAACAGTCTGAACCATTAAGTGCTAAACCAGTAAGAGTTCTGAACCATTAAGAGCCTCATTAAAAGCTAAACAAACAGCCCCTAAATCTATATATGAGATTCATTTCTAGAATTATTTTAGCAAGCTTCCTTTGGTCTTGTCTAAAATGATGCAAAATTCCCTTACTTTACCTTACCACCCATGGTACAAAGCTAGACCGAATTATCAAAGGTTGGATTTTTGTCTACAAGTACAAACTAGTACTCCATTTCACGGAGGATAAAAGTACTCGTTTCTAGGACAAAATTGACTACTTGGGTTACAACGTGTCTCACTCTTGTTGGTCAATATCCTCACATATATAGAAAATAATTTGTAGGTATTTTTGTCCTTATAAGCCAATTAATGTTAATTTGGTTTGATAGTAATATTTTTTTATCTAGTTCTATATTGTTTTTACATAAATTAGTAATTTATAAACTACAAATGACATAGTTTTGCAGAATAAAATTGTACAAAGTAGCTAGCTTAAATGATATACGAGATTAAGTTTCATGAAATCACTTAATAATAACCTAATTGTATATATTAAATCAATATGACTATTGTTATTGTGTTTAAACTTTATATCTTGTAATGAATTTGCAAAAGCTTATAATCTTTAATATGAAGTGCATTTTATACGAAAAAGACTGATATTTGAGTAGGATCTTTCGATACTAATTTAACATTACGATTATATGATCTCACAGAGGCGAAAACGACTCGTAGAAGAATCTTGATCTTGACAATCTTGCATTGAAGTTTCTCTTTTCTTTTTGTTAGTGTGAGTAGTTACCAAATTTCTTTTTTGATTTTTTTAAGTGTAAAATATTGTATTTTTAAGAGTTCGGCCCCACCGATTTGGATTTTGAGAGTCCGACCCCCACCGAGTTTTGTTCAAGCTCCGCCTCTGATGCCGAAGGGTGGTAAAGGGCATGGTGGGGTGACCACAAGGTTGGAATAAGATTCAAATACCAATTTTATATGACATAATCTATTAAATTTCAAAGAATGAAGATATAAGTATTAAGAAAGGGTAGGGACGTAGGGTTCTATTTTTATTCTATAATCGTATCCTATTAACCATCAAAGTTTAATGATGTTTAGTGTTTACTTTTTATATGTTTAATACGGTCATCATGGATCTTGATTATTTTATCATTGATGAATACGTGTTGTATGTATGATCATATAGTGCTTTTATTTTTATGCATTAATAACAATATAACATATAGTGATTTTGTAATGATTCAACGTTACGTGATTTAAGTAGTAATTTGGTCTTATTAACTATTCTATAATATATTGCCGTTCAAAAAAAAAACTATTCTATAATATATTATTTTAATGTATGCTAAAGGTTGACTTTGTAGATAATTAAGCCATTATTTTAATTTATGCTAAAGGTTGACTTTGTAGATAATTAAGCCAAAAAACATCGGACCATTGGTAGTGGGGTTCCACTCTTTAAAATTCGGCACTTTGTTGTTTTAGCATTAGAACTCATTCTCAATGTTTATGATTAAGGTTCATGAAAAACCATAAGTTATCATAATTATATACAGAGAGAAAGAAAGTGTAAAATACAATAGCGTTTACCGTGTGATGCGTATGTGAGCAGGAGATTGCGTCGCGTACCATTCTTATAAAGTGCATGATTATGTATATAACATGCGTAATTAGGGTTTGGAACAACCCTTGCGTAATTTTGAGTTTAACATGCGTAATTTTCATGTTTGGTGGCATGCAATTCTTTTTTATAACGTGCGTGATTATGTCAAGTTAATTACGATCGCGTCACCACGTCTAATCAAGGAGCAGATTGTATCAATCGTGCGGCTGTGGTAGTCATGTACGCACCGCACAATTAGAAACATTGTACGTTAACCAGCCACTATATATATATATATATATATAATATTGTGAATGACAACGCTTGCTTCTACTCTATTAAGCCAAATAAGTCTACATTATTCATCCTTTCCAAGGATTGAACCTGAAACCTCTTCTCTAAGATGCGTATGTGTCACACCCCGATTTCCACGTGTCACCGGTGGGCCCGGTGGGGAGTATCGTGACGTGGTTGGCAACATAATAGTCAAACAACACAATAATCAATATGCACAGCGGAAGCAATTTAAAAATATGATACAACCGAATTTAATATTGTAATATCAAATGTCATAATATTCGGAAGTTTATCCACAGATGGATCGAAAGTAAAATAGAATTAGTTCAACAGACTTCAGGCATCTTAAGCTTGCGAGACTTCTGTTGATGCTAAGGAGAAATCCCAGCCAATTACGCTTAGTACCTGCATTTAATCTTTTTGGGAAAATACGTCAGTTTACACTGGTAAATACAATCAACTGACTCATTTTGGAAAATGATTGAAAATTGGTTTGGATGCACATGGCATAAACATTTTATTTAACTTGGGAGAATTATTTAATATTATAATCTTGTGAACGAATTACATGTTCCTTGTGCGTTCAGTAGCCCGGATCTTGTCCGGGTTAAGGATCAATAGACACACCACAATATTCTTTTGTGCACTGACGGGTGTACGCCTACACCCCGCGCTTAAGTCGTGGCCATTTCGTAAAATGATGCCAAGGATATCTGGGACATGGTCATTAACCCCCCAAAGGCTTTAAGTAACAAGACTGTTTAAACGAGCCGATCAAATTATTCAATTACCCACCCAACGGTGGAGGATTTGATGCCCGATCAAGCGGTATTCTATATACCGTAACCCAAGCCCGTATAGGGAAAATAAGTTAAAAGTATTTACCTGAGCAAAGTATAAATCACAATAAGCAGATTGCAAGTAGCTTTTACTTGTTCTCCTAATCTGGAACAGAGGTTTATAATAACCTATTAGAATTCTAACGGGCCTTTATTTAATCTTAAGCCTAGACCGGTTAGTTTTTAAAAATACGGTTCATACGCACGATTAAGCGAAGACCGGATAGATTGTGATTTAGACCCGACAAGTTCAGAGACTTGCTTAATATGGGTATTTCATTCACATTCTGGATTTTGAGATAACACCGTTAACGTTTGACCCGTTTAGGCTAGTTTATGTAAACTAGTTACATAAACCGAACCGAACGCGTAATAAGCGTAACGGGTAGTAATGAGAGCCATTTATAGGTTTCCTAAGTTAATATGCTTCATACATGTTGTGACATCAGTAAGATGTCTTTTATTATGCCCGAAATGAATTTAATCGCAAACTATGCCCCGTAGGGGTAGTTTGGTCAATTTAAAGGTTGTAAAAGAGTTTAAGTGTCAATCTGAGTTACAGGCCTGATGTAATCAGCAAATATACTCAATTTGCTAATTTATATCAGTAGGTTAAAGTATATAAGTGAAATTTATCAATTATAACCAAACTATGCCCCGTAGGGGGATATTTTGGTAATTTCACATAAGCCGAAAAGCTCAAAAACTGAAGTCTGAGTTTATCAACTTTTGTTTACTGTTAAAATATCATAATTTACCTCAAATATCAGTAGGTATCAACCTTAGTATGTTTAAAATAGTTCTAGTATATACTATGCGCTAAAAACGCTTAATTAGGCGATTAGAAGCCGTTTCCGGGTTCTATATAGAAATCTGATATTTTTATATTTTCAGGAGGTTTAAAATAATTTATTTATCATATCTAATCAGTAGCAAAAAGTTTGGAGTCGTTTAGATATGTAAAACTCATTTTATGGCCCGTAAGGGCAAAACCGACATTCACCGGATTAAGCCTACAACTATGAGTTATGCTCAACCTAAAATTAATTAAAAATCTTTAAAATTCCCAAAATAATATATTACATCAGTGGGTAAAGATTTGGATATCAAAAAGTAGGCTTAACTAGGCTATACGTTAATTATGCCATTTTATTAACATAAGGCTTTAATTTTACGCTAACGAGCATAACTCTTAATCTACACCTCAAACTGATGTCAAACTTTGCATACAAGTTACATATCAGTAATTAAAGTTTCTACTCTTTTACATTTCCAAAAATCACGTTTTAAGGTAATAAGGGCATAATGGTCAACATATGAGCAATTAACGGAATCATGCATATTAATTGGATAACTAATGATCCGAGGTGTATAATCACAGAGGGTTATACTAGCATGTAACCTGGTCCAAATAAAGCTCTAAGGCATTTCTAAAACATACCATAACGGGTCAGAACTGAAAGTCAAAGTATAAGTCAAACTATGCGACTTTCGGTTCCGAACCGGGTCTAAACAGGAAATTGTCGGGTTGAACATGTTTAGACATGTCCTTACACTAATTACCAAGTTATATTAATGATCAAACAGGTTGTATGTGTTCTACATTGCTAATTATGCATAAATTGTAATTTACACATTCTGTTGACTTTTTAAATACAAGTTTGACCCGAATTTTGACCTGGTTAGAGTGGTAATCAGGGGGAACCCTTTTAGGGTTTTATTACCCACATAATTACCAACTTATAACTACTTTTAATTTGAGATTTGACTGAGTCATTATTAATTAATCTCGAAGTCAAACCGTAATTACGATGGTTTGACTTTTAGCTAAATAACTAAGCTAAACATTATTAAAGAAGGATTAGCAAACTTACAAGTGTCTAATGGTTGATTAGGAAGGCCTGGAGAGTGCTCATGTGCTCCACAATTGATCAGAGATGCTTGAGGAATGAATGCTCAATGTGTTTGCACAAAGAGGCTTTATATAGTAAACCAAGACACCACATTGTGTTGACATCTTAGTCTACTACTGCCCACAACATTCCCACATGTGTCCCTAGTGTTTAGGGGTTGTTTAGAGGTCAAGAGGGATGAGGAAAACCGTTAAAAATCCGTTTCATGAGCGTAACAGTAAAACAGCAACTTTTCTGTCGCTGGGCACTGCTTGCGCACCGTAAGGCTCCTGTTGTTGCGGTGCGCAAGCGTTCATCAGCAGCCAAAATTTTTGTTCTTTCATGCATTCGAAAGGGCAACCTCATATTCCGACTTTGGGACATTGTTTTATCAATTAGGGGCCCTTAAAATGTGTCTTGTACTATTACATACCCTACCATTTGGTATGTTTCAATGAATGCTTAATGAAAGTGCCGAACAATAAGGTTTACCGTAGAGATTTTCTTCGTAGGAGTCCACTACCTCAATTATTGTCAAGAATTTCTGGATTTAGATGTTTAAGATATATATACTTGGGTCTTGGGATTTATAATTGAGGTCGTTCAGAGGTAAAAATTAACATGACGCCACTTTTAAATCCTGCCAAAACATCTTTATTACATCCGGGTTTACAACGCGTTTTGTCTTTCATGACACGTGTCGTTATTTCATTGAACAAGAATTTTCGAGGTGTTACATCCTCACCCCCTTAAAATAAATCTCGACCCGAGATTTACTGAAACAAATAAGGGTATTTTTCTTTCATGGTGGATTCAACCTCCCACGTATATTCAGGACCTCTACGGGCATCCCATTTGACCTTTACAATAGGCACATGCTTCCTTCGAAGCTTCTTAACCTGTCGGTCTTCAATCGACAAAGGTTTTTCCACAAATTTTAAGCTCTCATCTATATGCACATCTGTATGGGGTATAACCAGTGATTCATCAGCGAAGCATTTCTTCAGATTGCAGATGTGGAACACATTGTGAATTCCACTGAGCTCTTCTGGTAAGTTTAATTTATAGGCAACTGACCCGACACGTTCGATAACTTCGAAAGGTCCTATGTATCTCGGGCTTAGCTTGCCTTTCTTACCAAATCGCATCACCCCCTTCCAGGGTGATACTTTTAGCAATACTTTGTCACCTACTTCGAAGTGAAAAGCTTTACGCTTCGGATCTGCATAGCTCTTCTGCCTATCTCGGGCAGCTTTGAGACGGTCACAAATCTGGACAATTTTGTCCGTCGTTTCAAAGACTATCTCTGGTCCTGATAATTGGACATCTCCAACTTCCGCCCAAAAAACGGGTGATCTACACTTTCTACCGTATAATGCCTCGAAGGGCGCAGCCTTAATGCTGGTATGGTAGCTATTGTTGTAGGAGAATTCGATTAACGGTATGTTCTTATCCCAACTACCACCCAAATCGATCGCACATGCACGTAGCATGTCTTCCAACGTTTGAATAGTACGCTCACTCTGACCGTCAGTCTGAGGATGATAAGCCGTACTAAAATTTAAACGTGTGCCCAAAGATTGTTGGAAACTCTTCCAAAAATGTGACGTGTATCTAGTATCTCTGTCAGAGATAATAGACACAGGTATGCCATGTAAAGCTACAATCTTATCAACGTACAACTGGGCTAACATGTCGGAGCTATAAGTCTTCTTGATGGGTAGGAAATGTGCTGACTTAGTCAGTCTGTCAACTATAATCCATATTGTATCATTTCCTTTCCTTGTTTTAGGTAACTTGGTAATAAAATCCATAGTTACCATTTCCCACTTCCAAGTAGGAAGTTCAGGCTGTTGTAGCAAGCCTGACGGCTTTTGATGCTCGGCTTTGACTTGCGCACATGTCAAGCATTTAGCTACATAGGTGGCTACAGACTTTTTCAAGCCTATCCACCAATAATTTGCCTTTAGATCCTGGTACATCTTATCAGCTCCAGGATGAACGGGGTATTTGGAACTGTGGGCTTCCTGGAGGATAACATCACGAAGTCCTCCTAAGATTGGAACCCATATTCGTCCATTCATTCTTAGAATCCCGTCCTTGCTAAGAGTTAACTGCTCCTCAGTTACTCCTAACTTTTCATTAGGATAGTTAGCTTCCAACACAGCTTCCTTCTGTGCAGCTAACAACCTTTCAATCAAACTGTTCTTTATCTCCATGCGCTTGGCATTGATTCGAATGGGTTTCACCCTTTCCTTCCGACTCAAGGCATCGGCGACTACATTCGCCTTGCCGGGATGGTATCTGATTTCACAATCATAATCATTTAAAGTCTCCATCCAGCGGCGCTGCCTCATATTTAATTCCTTCTGATTAAACAGATGTTGGAGGCTCTTGTGATCAGAATAAATCACACACTTGACACCATATAGATAGTGCCTCCAAAGCTTCAGTGCGAATACAACGGCACCCAGCTCCAAGTCATGGGTGGTGTAATTCTTTTCATGCACTTTCAATTGTCGTGAAGCGTAGGCAATAACTTTGCCTTTCTGCATAAGCACACACCCCATCCCGGTGTGCGATGCATCACAATAAACCACAAAATCTTCGATTCCATCAGGCAATGTCAACACAGGAGCATTGCTCAACTTCTGCTTGAGAATATCAAAGGATTCTTGCTGCTTAGGACCCCAAACAAACTTAACCTTCTTCTTAGTTAAGGAGGTTAGGGGTGCAGCAATCCTTGAAAATTTTTCAATGAAACGCCTGTAATATCCAGCCAATCCCAGGAAGCTACGAATCTCTATAGGCGTCTTTGGCTCTTGCCAGTTCATTACGGCTTCAACCTTAGCGGGATCCACCTGGATACCACGCTCACTTACCACATGTCCAAGAAATTGGACTTCTCGTAGCCAAAATTCACACTTAGAGAATTTGGCATAGAGCTTCTCCTGATGTAGAAGTTTGAGAATACAACGAAGGTGTTTCTCATGGTCAGCTTGATTCTTAGAATAAATGAGAATGTCGTCGATGAAAACGATGACGAATTTATCTAAGTACGGCTTGCAAACGCGATTCATGAGATCCATGAACGCGGCCGGTGCATTAGTGAGCCCAAAAGGCATCACTAGGAACTCGTAATGACCATAACGAGTCCTAAATGCTGTTTTGTGCACGTCTTCATCTCTGACCTTCAGTTGATGGTAGCCTGACCTCAAATCAATCTTCGAGAAATAACTTGCCCCTTGTAATTGATCGAACAAATCGTCGATCCTTGGTAATGGGTATCTATTCTTGATCGTGACCTTATTAAGTTCACGATAATCGATGCACAGACGCATCGATCCGTCCTTCTTCTTGACAAACAGGACTGGCGCTCCCCATGGAGACGAACTAGGTTTAATGAAACCTTTAGCTAGCAGTTCATCTAGCTGTGTCCTCAATTCTTTCATCTCTGTTGGAGCCAACCTATAGGGTGCTCTGGCAACTGGTGCTGCTCCGGGGATGATATCAATCCTGAATTCCACTTGCCTATCTGGTGGCAAATCAGGTAGTTCTTCCGGAAAAACTTCTGGGAATTCAGAGATGACAGGGATGTCTTCTATCTTCGGTTTAGGCTCATCAATAATCACCTGTGCCATGTAGATGACACAACCCTTCTTTAAACATTTTGAAGCCTTGAGCTTAGACACTTGCTCAGGCAGCCCATACTGGGTATCTCCCCGAATGGTAAGTGATTCACCAGACGGAGTCTTTATCACCACTTGTTTTCTGTTGCAGACAATTTGGGCCTGGTTATGAGATAACCAGTCCATGCCCAAAACTATGTCAAAACCCGCTAACTTAAATGGAAGTAGAGACAGAGGAAAAGAATGGTTCTTAATGGATATAACACATCCATCTAACACAGTAGAGACGGTTTCTAGGGTGCCATCTGCTAGCTCCACCTCATAATTCACATTTAAGGTTTTGACAGGTAATTTCAACAATTCACAAAACTTATTATCAACGAAGGACTTATCAGCGCCTGAATCAAAAAGTACTCTAGCATAGACGTCATTTACAAGGAAAGTACCTGTAATAACGTTGTCGTCTAGAACCGCTTCCTTTGCGTCCATTCTGAAGACTCTAGCATTAGTCTTCTTGGCCTCTTCAGGCTTCTTGGCATATTTAGGGCAGTTGGTCTTAATGTGCCCCTTTTCATTGCAACGGTAGCACGTTGCGTCTTTCATCTTCTTGCAATCCAAGGTTTTGTGATCCGTGGACTTGCATATTCCACAAGCATAGGTTTTTGGCTGAGTCTGAGAGTTCGACTCGAGTCTGCACTTCCCAAAGTGCTGTTTCTTGCAAATTTTGCATTTGGGCTTCTCACTAGAATGATGCCCATCTTTCCTTGACTCTGATCCTTTCTTGTTGTCACCGTTCCCTCGGTGCTTCTTGTTCGATCTTCGTGAACCATCATCTTCACGTTTTCTCTTCTCAGCCTCTTTGTTTCTCAGCGATCTTTGTCGGACCGCATCCAGAGTAAGTGACAAAGATATGTCAGCTACAGACCTGAAGGTAGCTGGCCGAGAAGCTTTTACGCTTGCCTTGATTTCCGGGGCTAAACCACCGATAAAACGAGCTATTCTTTTTGGCTCCGGGGTTACCAGATATGGAACCAACCGGGACATCGTGTTGAAGCTCGTTAGGTAAGCTTGACAGTCAAGGTTTGTCATCACCAATGATAGACAATCAGATTCTATCTTCTCCACCTCATGCTGAGGGCAGTAATTTTCCCTGATAAGGGCAACAAATTGATCCCATGACATATTGTACAATGGGATTTTCCCGGTGGCTTGAACCAGAGATCTCCACCATGCTAAAGCTTCACCCTTAAAGGACTGCGACATAAACTTAACCACATCCTTTTCAGCACATCCGCTGATATCTACCACCGTGTCCATCTCGTCTAGCCACGTCATGCAGTCGATGGCTCCCTTTTCCACAGTAAAATCCCTGGGCTTACAAGAAACGAAGTACTTATAGGAGCAAGCCTTGTTACGGGGTTCTTGATTCAGTACTATTTGTTGAGATGGAACACTTTGATGGTTGGTGGACTGCCGATCATCATCATCTTTCTTGGGTCCATCCTTTTTGGGAGGAGGCTTGCTATGAGCCTCAGAATGTGTCTTGGGCTTTGAATGCGGTGCAGATTGGGTCCTACTTCGAGTCCCACTATAATCTTCGTACTGCCGCTCCAAGGCCCTTGTAACTGCGCCATCTACTAGCGCTTTCAATTCAGCACCCGTCAAAGTAATTCGGGCGTTATCATTTTCCTCCACTGGATGGCTATTTATTTCGTCAGAATTAGCCATTTTAGATTGAACTGTTGCAGAAAACAAAGACAATAGTTTATTTGGGAATTTATTATGGAATTGTCTTTTATGGCAATTCATTAACCATGGTAACAGAGACCATATTTGGTTAATTTACTAATCATATTTATTTAGGATTTCTATCATAATTTATCCTAATTATAAAACAATAACAGATTTATTTGTGGCACAAAAGGCCTAATCACTTGGACACTTTTAATTTAATCCATGATTTCAGAGAATCAAAACATTAAGGTATACTGGCACAATAGGCCTAGTCACAAGGACGTTTATAAATTATAAGATATGATTTCAGAGAATCAACGCATGAAGGTTTGAACCTAGTTCATTACCTTTATTTGACAGGGAGTCATCGCTACCACTGTCTTTTGGCTCATATGGAAATGAGCAGGGCCCGTAGGCGCTATATTACCACGTATGGTAAAAATATGATCATCTTAATTGATGATCTTAACCCATGATTCAGAGATCATTAAATTGGGTTAGGAATCTTCTAAAGAAGCCTTATACATATAAAAATGACGTGTGATTTTAACGAATCACGTCTGCCAGGAGTGTTAACATGTTTTCAGATGTTAACTTGGATTTGACTCTTTTGAACAGGTCATACCATCTTGGCCCGGTCTTACAATGACCCGAAGGCTAGGTTTCACTCTTTAAGATTCTTAATTAATAATTACATAGGCAGATTATTTCAAAAGGAATGATTTTAATTTATTTATTTCATTTATAATTTATATATGCACATAATGGAAAACATGAAATTTATAAAACAAACATTCCATTAATTTATTATAATATTACATGCTGCCCTAAACGGGTCTTTTTCAACAACAATTTACCCACGCAGGGGTCAATCAATATGCTAGTCCACGCAGGGACTTTAAACAAACATAATAGTCCACGCAGTGACCTTAAACAAACAAACTAGTCCACGCAAGGACTTTAAGCAAACATCATACCCTCGCAGGGGTTAATGGAAGATAGACCCACGCAGGGGTCAAAACAAATACACATACATACCCACGCAGGGGCTTAAACAAATACAGCAAATACAGGCCCACGCAGGGGCTCAACTGATACAAGGAAAAACAACAGTGGAAGGATTCAATGATCCTTCTTGCTTTTCCCTTTGATCAAGCTTGTTAATCCTTGGAAGAAAGTCTGTCTCTCCCTGCGGTCCCTGTGAACTTCCCGTTCAACCTGATTTAACCTCTGAAGGAGTTCTTCATGCTCAGGTGGGGAGAACCTAGGCGGTTGCGATTGAGTCCGAATAATAGGCCTAGGAGGTATCTGGTACCCATGCGTTGGGTACCCTACTCCCCATGGATCTCCATAGGGTCCTTGGGTGTTGTAGTTAGCCGCTACCATGTAAGGGTCGGCCTCTGCGTAACCATAGTTGTGGTGAGTCGGCGGTTCAAACGGGTTATACGCCATGGAACCCGTATATGCCGGAATTGGGTTGTCAAAACCCATTGGCGGTGGCTGTGGTACAGCTGGGTTGGAGGGTCCACCCATTTGTGGGTCCTCCTGATGTGGCGGATAATGGCTGCCACTGGATTGACGTGGGGAACTGAAATGGAAATCCCCTGCTCGTGACGACATGCGCGCACCGGTTCTCCTTCGCCTTGGCGGTTGCGGAGGTACCGGTTGCACTGGCGGCGGTGGAGGCGGTGGCGTGACTGCCACGAATCTGGAATCCACAGAGGGATCCTGTTGTTGTTGCGGCTGCTGCTGCTGAGGCGACGAATGGTGAGGAGGTGTAAAGTACCACTCGTGCCGGTTGAACAAAGCTTGAAAACTGTCTGGACCACCGTAGGGTGATCCGTGGAAGGAAGATCCATCGGAGATCTCGATCGGATGATTTGGCGTACCACTAGCAGGTTCGACGGGATCAGTGTCCTCGTCCATGTCCTCCGCGTGATCTCCGGAGTGGTGATCTTCTGGTCCCAGTGGGTTAAAACCCACGGGTTCTTGGATGTAATTGGCCGGGTTAAACTGGCCTCTGAAAACAGGTGTGGGGTCCCCGAAAGAATGGTGCGATAAGGATCGCTGTAAGGGTATATACGAAGGCTGTGGGTTGTTGGGCTCGTACTCCGGTTGTGGCCCATAAGGGTTTTGAACCGGAGGTGTAGAGCTGTGTGATACCGATCGTCTGGCTGGTTCAAACAAGTTCCTCCTATTCTGCCGAGGGTCGTCACTCTCGGTAGTAGATGGAGCTCGCACATTTGACGGTCCAGCTTCATTATCATTGGGGGCGGTGATTGGCCCCTTGCCTCTTCCTCTTCTCCTGAAGAATCTTGGCGGCATTATGTTAATCCTGTCAATATGGCATGAGATAACAAAACAAAAATATATGCAAAATAAAGGACAACACAAACAAAGTGGAATTTGTCCTATGTTATATGTCTAGACTCGAAAGTTTAGAATTGTGCAATTGTGTAACTGAGATTAAACACAAAAGGCTAGTGTTTAATTCACTCAGTGTTGGCTCTGATACCAACCTGTCACACCCCGATTTCCACGTGTCACCGGTGGGCCCGGTGGGGAGTATCGTGACGTGGTTGGCAACATAATAGTCAAACAACACAATAATCAATATGCACAGCGGAAGCAATTTAAAAATATGATACAACCGAATTTAATATTGTAATATCAAATGTCACAATATTCGGAAGTTTATCCACAGATGGATCGAAAGTAAAATAGAATTAGTTCAACAGACTTCAGGCATCTTAAGCTTGCGAGACTTCTGTTGATGCTAAGGAGAAATCCCAGCCAATTACGCTTAGTACCTGCATTTAATCTTTTTGGGAAAATACGTCAGTTTACACTGGTAAATACAATCAACTGACTCATTTTGGAAAATGATTGAAAATTGGTTTGGATGCACATGGCATAAACATTTTATTTAACTTGGGAGAATTATTTAATATTATAATCTTGTGAACGAATTACATGTTCATTGTGCGTTCAGTAGCCCAGATCTTGTCCGGGTTAAGGATCAATAGATACACCACAATATTCTTTTGTGCACTGACGGGTGTACGCCTACACCCCGCGCTTAAGTCGTGGCCATTTCGTAAAATGATGCCAAGGATATCTGGGACATGGTCATTAACCCCCCAAAGGCTTTAAGTAACAAGACTGTTTAAACGAGCCGATCAAATTATTCAATTACCCACCCAACGGTGGAGGATTTGATGCCCGATCAAGCGGTATTCTATATACCGTAACCCAAGCCCGTATAGGGAAAATAAGTTAAAAGTATTTACCTGAGCAAAGTATAAATCACAATAAGCAGATTGCAAGAAGCTTTTACTGGTTCTCCTAATCTGGAACGGAGGTTTATAATAACCTATTAGAATTCTAACGGGCCTTTATTTAATCTTAAGCCTAGACCGGTTAGTTTTTAAAAATACGGTTCATACGCACGATTAAGCGAATACCAGACAGAATGTGATTTAGACCCGACAAGTTCAGAGACTTGCTTAATATGGGTATTTCATTCACATTCTGGATTTTGAGATAACACCGTTAAGGTTTGACCTGTTTAGGCTAGTTTATGTAAACTAGTTACATAAACCGAACCGAACGCGTAATAAGCGTAACGGGTAGTAATGAGAGCCATTTACAGGTTTCCTAAGTTAATATGCTTCATACATGTTGTGACATCAGTAAGATGTATTTTATTATGCCCGAAATGAATTTAATCCCAAACTATGCCCCGTAGGGGTAGTTTGGTCATTTTAAAGGTTGTAAAAGAGTTTAAGTGTCAATCTGAGTTACAGGCCTGATGTAATCAGCAAATATACTCAATTTTCTAATTTATATCAGTAGGTTAAAGTATATAAGTGAAATTTATCAATTATAACCAAACTATGCCCCGTAGGGGTATTTTGGTAATTTCACATAAGCCGAAAAGCTCAAAAACTGAAGTCTGAGTTTATCAACTTTTGTTTACTGTTAAAATATCATAATTTACCTCAAATATCAGTAGGTATCAACCTTAGTATGTTTAAAATAGTTCTAGTATATACTATGCGCTAAAAACGCTTAATTAGGCGATTAGAAGCCGTTTCCGGGTTCTATATAGAAATCTGATATTTTTATATTTTCAGGAGGTTTAAAATAATTTATTTATCATATCTAATCAGTAGCAAAAGGTTTGGAGTCGTTTAGATATGTAAAACTCATTTTATGGCCCGTAAGGGCAAAACCGACATTCACTGGATTAAGCCTACGACTATGAGTTATGCTCAGCCTAAAATTAATTAAAAATATTTAAAATTCCCAAAATAATATATTACATCAGTGGGTAAAGATTTGGATATCAAAAAGTAGGCTTAACTAGGCTATACGTTAATTATGCCATTTTATTAACATAAGGCTTTAATTTTACGCTAACGAGCATAACTCTTAATCTACACCTCAAACTGATGTCAAACTTTGCATACAAGTTACATATCAGTAATTAAAGTTTCTACTCTTTTACATTTCCAAAAATCACGTTTTAAGGTAATAAGGGCATAATGGTCAACATATGAGCAATTAACGGAATCATGCATATTAATTGGATAACTAATGATCCGAGGTGTATAATCACAGAGGGTTATACTAGCATGTAACCTGGTCCAAATAAAGCTCTAAGGCATTTCTAAAACATACCATAACGGGTCAGAACTGAAAGTCAAAGTATAAGTCAAACTATGCGACTTTCGGTTCCGAACCGGGTCTAAACAGGAAATTGTCGGGTTGAACATGTTTAGACATGTCCTTACACTAATTACCAAGTTATATTAATGATCAAACAGGTTGTATGTGTTCTACATTGCTAATTATGCATAAATTGTAATTTACACATTCTGTTGACTTTTTAAATACAAGTTTGACCCGAATTTTGACCTGGTTAGAGTGGTAATCAGGGGGGACCCTTTTAGGGTTTTATTACCCACATAATTACCAACTTATAACTACTTTTAATTCGAGATTTGACTGAGTCATTATTAATTAATCTCGAAGTCAAACCGTAATTACGATGGTTTGACTTTTAGCTAAATAACTAAGCTAAACATTATTAAAGAAGGATTAGCAAACTTACAAGTGTCTAATGGTTGATTAGGAAGGCCTGGAGAGTGCTCTTGTGCTCCACAATTGATCAGAGATGCTTGAGGAATGAATGCTCAATGTGTTTGCACAAAGAGGCTTTATATAGTAAACCAAGACACCACATTGTGTTGACATCTTAGTCTACTACTGCCCACAACATTCCCACATGTGTCCCTAGTGTTTAGGGGTTGTTTAGAGGTCAAGAGGGATGAGGAAAACCGTTAAAAATCCGTTTCATGAGCGTAACAGTAAAACATCAACTTTTCTGTCGCTGGGCACTGCTTGCGCACCGTAAGGCTCCTGTTGTTGCGGTGCGCAAGCGTTCATCAGCAGCCAAAATTTTTGTTCTTTCATGCATTCGAAAGGGCAACCTCATATTCCGACTTTGGGACATTGTTTTATCAATTAGGGGCCCTTAAAATGTGTCTTGTACTATTACATACCCTACCATTTGGTATGTTTCAATGAATGCTTAATGAAAGTGCCGAACAATAAGGTTTACCGTAGAGATTTTCTTCGTAGGAGTCCACTACCTCAATTATTGTCAAGAATTTCTGGATTTAGATGTTTAAGATATATATACTTGGGTCTTGGGATTTATAATTGAGGTCGTTCAGAGGTAAAAATTAACATGACGCCACTTTTAAATCCTGCCAAAACATCTTTATTACATCCGGGTTTACAACGCGTTTTGTCTTTCATGACACGTGTCGTTATTTCATTGAACATGAATTTTCGAGGTGTTACAGTATGTCTATACCAAGTAGGCTAGCCTCACATTCTTCGCAATAAAATTGGTATTCATTTCTCGAAACAATTATGTTACGTATTTGAAAGAAGTGATTGATCATTTGTTAAGCATATATATAAAACATAAACCAAATGATCTAAAGCATGAAGATAGGCTGATTATTGTTTGAAATTTCTATTTATAGTTTTGTAGATACAAACTACCCTCCTGGCCTCCTCTATTCTTAGTTGAGCTTTGACATCGATAAACCAAAAACTTTGTGTGTACACGCAGATATATAACCAAAGATACATAATAAAGAAGATATACAATTAATAATATAATAGAAACTTTAATAAATTACCAAAAGATTAAAAAAAAACCCTTGTTAGACCCCAAATGGTGGGGCTAAAACAAGTGCCTAAAATTCGGTACATATAAAGTTGGTCCTTCAAATGAATAGTGATAACATTAGGTTAAGTTTTGTGTAATGGTTCATCTAAAATGTTTTTAGTGCTATACTATAAATGTTATTGAAACGATTAAGCTTTCTCTCTCTAGAATCTATAAAAAAATGACATTGGTGGATGAGAGAAGGGGGTTTTGTGGCGGTGGGAAAACCAAGAGGGTAAAACAAAGGGGATGAAGAAGACGATAAATCTGCACATTGATTTGTAGTTTATTTATAAAAAAAACTAATATTAAAAGGAGAACTAAAATGACCAAAAGGCATCATATTCAAAGCATGTAAAGTGACTTAACCAAGAAATTTAACACTGTTAGCATATAAGGTTGATCCCCGTAACAAAATATCAAGTTAAAGGTTGATCTAGGCGATTTTTAAACTGAAGGGTATAGCGTGCAGTTTTTAGAAATACACAAGGGTTGTCTTGTGCAATTTTATCAACTATTAAACAAATGTAACTCTAATTTAAGCTACATTAGTCAACCACATTAGTAATAAAAAATGAACCTCTAAGTTAAGTCGCATCTTGCCTATAGTAATCAAACACAATCATCAACCGCATTAGTTATCAACCACATTACATACATTATAAAAATATACGATTCTTACAATTAGTGGCAAAAATGGATATAATTGATCATAACAATTACTGTCAAGAATGACAATAGAAAACCCCATAAAACCGTTTTATATATGCATCATTTACATATACAAAAGCATTATCAAATACGCTACTCTATTCTACTATCCATGCCCCGTTCAAATCAGATGTCAACGTTCACATTGCTTAGAAACCTGAGCACTAGCCTTACATGCACGACCACATGGTGTAGGGTCGCATTGAGCCATATTCCGACCGCAACATTTGAAGATCAAGTTCAAAAAACAATAATTTTGCGAAAATTTTACAATTAACAATACTCAATCGGTTCACACTTACCTCGAACACATTAAGTGTCTACCGTCCTTTTGAGCTTCAATCGGACCATGTTGCCGTCGTCAGAGTTGATGGGGTGATCATCGGAGATGATGATTGGATTAATGGTTAGATGACATGGATGTATTTAGTGGGTTAAAGTGAACCTAAGGGTCTCAAATGGCTTTTAGGTTGTGTGTTATGGTGAAAAGTCCAATATAACTTCACCATCGTTATCACCTTAACGGTATATTGTATGGCTATTAGGGTGAAAAACTTAGATGGCAAAAATTTGCAACCATGGGGACTGAAGGTTGAAGAAAAAGTTTCGGGCTCAAGGTACAATTTCATGTAAACCACAGGAACTCAAGTTGTACTTTACTTTAGGAATTCCCTTGATATAGTATATTATATAAATGGTCCCTATAACAAGATATGTTAGTCTTAAATCCCAAAGAGGTGACCTAGGCCAAACCATATGTTATATATATATGTGTGTATGTATGTATGTAGTTTTTACATACTTTTAAAATCATATGGATGTTGTTATATGTAGTTAGAAGTATAATTATATGGAATGTTGTTATGTGTAGTTAGAAGTATATTATATTGTAATATATTGTTAATGTAGAAGTATAATTCGGTTAATCTATAGAAATATTTTGAACCCACGTAGAAACTAAAAACATATACAGAAAACTAAGAATGTTGTAGCACTAGATATAAATTAGGAACATACGCATAAACTATACATAAATAAAAAAACCTTTACATAAATCATAAGCCTACAAAGAAAAAGAAATGTATCACATATAAATCATAAACTTTTGTAGATAGAATTTGAAAATAATTCATTTGTTTAATTTAGTCCTATCATTTTTCCAGTCCTCTCATTTGAACCTACACTTGCTCTTCTTTCTCTACTTGGATAACCTAATCTTGTCACGTTTTACACTTCTTTTCAGAATCTGACACGTAACACTTTTTTGTCAGGAGAGAGAAAGAGAATATATTATACCTTTCAACCATTTACATTATATGAAACTTATATGAAACATCATGTTACACTTTTTTTTTCTGTTTTCAACAACAGATTTTCTATATTTTATGAAGTGTAACATTTTCGAACTTATGATGTTTTTAATGTGTAGCGCATGAAAAAAAATATCTTACATGTTTTGTAAAAAGAAAAAATTAGTGTAACAGACACACCGGTAACACCTCTTTGTGTTAGACATGAAAGAGAAAAAACAAAAAAACTATTACATCTGTAACATGTTCCTGAAATAATGCTTTTGTAATAGTCAATCTCAACTATAGATTTTTTAAATGGAGAGTAAAGACGAGGTTTTTCATGTTTCTTGAACTTATATGTGTTTTCTCCATATCCTTCACGTGTGTGTGTATATATACACACAAACATATAAAAAACACACACAAACATACACGTTAATTTAAAGCTCAATATTGTGTTAAGCACCACGAAAATCGTATTTTAAAAATAAATCACATATACATTAAAGATGACATGTATTCTAAATAATTTATATAACAAGTTATATCAAAGTAAAAACATTATCACAATTTTCAAGTTTTTCAAATATTCAAATATCTATAAGTACATTTTTGCATAGGAGTTACTTTCATTTCATAGGATTATATTTTATTAGACAAATCTTGATCTTGGCCAGCATGAAAGTTCATACAAACACATGCAAAAAGGCAAGTGACGTTGGCCAAAATGGGTTCCACGATTTCTGATTTTAATTACCTTTTTAGCATATTATTTTATTTATTTATTTCGTTTTCTACCAAAGACATGAACTGTTAGGTACATTGAAACGTTAGTTAACTATGATTAAACAAATCTAACTACCTGTCGACAGAACAATAAATAAAAAGGTAAATATAATATTTGTGGTCCTTTTAACTTTTATAAATGACATAAGTAGCCCTTTAATGTTTGAAAACAACTTATTTCTTTATTAGGGTGGAGGGTATAGTCAAACAACTTAGGGTGTTTGAGTGAAATCCTACCCAATAATATTATGTCATGTCAACTCCCCATTTTACACTCAATCAGTAGGTATAGTCAAACACCCGTCAATTAAAAAAAAAATTTGATTGGTCTCTCCTCTCCTCTCAAACACATCGGTGAACACTCACCGAAAATGGCAACCTCTCTCCTCCTCACCGATTTCCCCCAAACCCATGGTATAGTCACTGATCGGTGACATACCCTCCCCGCACAACTCCCCGACCTCTATACCCTCCACCCTTAGCATGATGACGTTTATATTGTTCCTTGCAACTCTACAACAAGTCAAATTTTGATCAAGTGGCTTCCAAATTTGCAAAAATGTTGATGTCATATATTTTTTAATCATAAAATATTATATGAATTTGTATTTTGAAAAGGACAAAACTTGACTAAAAGTTGACCTAGTGCTCTACATTAATAAAGGGGCCTCTTATACATACGAGGCGTGACAATCTAATCACACACTGTTTTCAAATGATCATTTAAATGTTAGAGCGTGCGTCATATCCTCACTACTTTTAAATGGCATTTTGACGATTCATTGAATGGCCGTTTGAAAGTTAGGGCTTGCATCATAACTCCCTACCTTTAAACGACCGTTTGAGTTTTACGTCAGCTTGAGGGTGGCATACGATTAGCAAGGCCCTTAATAAAAGAGTATAAATGGCACCGAACTCAACAGAAAATTGCCTACGTGACCTTCACATGTGTAATTACACTACTAGTAATCGGCATTAATTGTTGATTTGATATTATATGTTTGTTTTAAGCAAGATTACTTTAAAAAATAAACTGAATTGAAAGATATTTTCAGGTAAAATAATAAAATATTGTTTATATGCTATTAACTCAATAAAAAATTTATGATTACTTCACGGTCGGCTTACCTATATTCTACACCACATTCCAACATAGGTTTTGACCTTTGGAATGAGGCAAACATGAAAACAATTAAAAAAAAAAAAGTAGTAATAAAAGGCAATGATTTGGGAGGAGGAATGGAAAGCAAAGTAATGACCTAAAAAATCACTAAGGGATCTTGTCCCTTTGTAGGCTCACTTTTGCTTATTAAAGAAGGATGTGCCATCATAAAGCTTTTGCACCCCAACATAAAACTTTTTATTACCAATAGTTTTTTGGTATTTTTCAAAGTAACCAATCAACTTTAAAGGCTTTACATTTATAGCCCTCAACTTGTTTTACCTTTTCTCCTCACAATTTCCAAGTTCTCATATTTTAATCTCAATTTGAATAGAATCATGACAACTTAGTCATGGCATCCTTTTTACTTTTGGCTCTCTACACTCTCAAAGGTGCTACTAGTGACCATATTGCAATACAACTAAAGAAATGGATATAGCTTTAGGTTTAAGCATCGAATAGTTTTTAGTTTTAGAATTTAAGGTTTGAAGATGCTTTAAACAAATCTTTAAATTAACATATTCGAACTTAACGCTTTACTCGTTTACGCCCCTAATTAACTTTAATCACTTCATTATTAGTGTTAATGATTTTTCGTTTATGTTATTTAAGAGATAGATGTTGATTCCAAGTATTGGAATAAACATAAAAACATAAAATAATCTAATAAATTAGTAATAGTATATAATCATAGTCTAACACATACAAGTGTTTTGGATAATACATAACCATAACCGGAAAACTCATAACATCCATCAATTATCAATACCTTGTTATTTGATCACATAAAATTTGAGATGCAAAATGGTATTATTTATAATTATTATGATAATTGTTTAAAACCTTGAATTTACATCAAGATAGTTGGTAAACGGGCAACATGCTGCGTCGCTACCCCATTTTTAAATACATCATGCATCAATGCTTTTGTTGGGCATGTAACTTTCAAGGGTTAAAAAGAAAAAGAAAAAAAGAAGCAAGAACGAATTAAAACCAACACCTTTATAAGAAAAATCATATGCTTACGATTACGTCATCAAACTTTACCTATCCATTTGTGTATTTTACACTTGTGTATTTTCCTCTAACAAATTTGGAAATATGAGTATTCCATGTGATAACAAAATGTGTGGACACAAGTAAAAGAGTTGCATAAAAACAATATTATTATTATTATTATTATTATTATTATTATTAATTTAAATTCCATTTGCATATTTGCATTAGAAAGTTGCCTTTTCCAACCTTCCCACCACACTTCTCTCTTTTTGCACCTATAAATACACCCTTCACCCTTTCACCTCTCCTTTCATGCCATAACCACACTTCACTTCACTTCCCACAAAATCTTGTTTGATTTTCATTTTCCACCCTTTAATTGTTTCAAAAAGGGTGTTTTTTTGATTTTCCAACTCTTTTTTATAACTATAATGGCTTCTAATGGGTTGAGTTTTCTTAAAGTTCTTGAGAACCCATCAATGGGTTGCAAGAATCTTGAAGAAAAAGAAGAAGTTTATGTTCATCCAATGGTGAAACGGTCCACTTCGGCATTGAGTAGCAAGAGTTTAGAGATGTGTACGGAGAGTTTAGGAAGTGAAACCGGAAGTGATGTTAGTGAAAGTGGTGATGAGTTTTGTCCAATAATTTCATTGGAGGAAAGGGAGAGATTGAGGGCAATTCAAAAGTCAAAGTACCGGAATTTTGGCCGGAAAGTTCGCCGGAATGACTTTCCGCCACCTTTGACCTCCATCAGCGGCTCCGATGGGGCGGTCAAAGTCAACCACCATAGGGAAGGTGGGAGGTTGGTTATAAAGGCTGTGAGCTTTTCTAACTGCGGTACAAGCTTTCAAACGGAACGTACTAATGGGCGACTTAGGCTTTCGTTGTTGAGGGACCGTTCGGTAGTTTATGAAAGTGAAGGGGTTGAAATGGAAAACTATGAAAACGAAAGGGTTGAAATGGAAAATTACGAAAGTGAAAGGGTTGAAATGGAAAATTACGAAGAAGGTGGTGAAGTGGAATATGAGGAAGAGGAGGTAGTGACCGCGGAGGAGGAAGAGGAGGAGGAGGGTGGTAGCGATGGCAGTTGGCGGTGGGATATGGGCGAAAACCAATGGCGAATGGTCGGAAAAGGGGAGGTGAAAATGCTAACAAGGTGCAAGGAGGGTGGCAACGGGAACAAAGTGTTTACAAATTGGGGTTCCTCATGGGTGGCAATTTCTTGAAGATTTTTTTTTTTTTAAATAACTATTGTGATCTAAAGAATTTTCATATTCTCGATTATTATTGTGATTTAATGGTTTTTTTTCCTTCTAATTTTATGACTGTTTTTGATATCCTACTTATAGGGTATTTCTAATATAATTGGTCGTTATTATGGTTATTGGATGAACCTTTTGTCCTTGCATGAACCTTTCCTTTTTTAGTATATTAAAATGTATCTTTATTTTAGTAAATAAATAGTATAATATTTAATAATGTCTAGTTTGAAGATACTTTATGTGAAATTATAAACTAGGAGGGCTCAAAGTGTTAATATTGTCCTACTATCCACTCATATGATTATGTTATTGCCATAAATATATTTAGTTAAAAAAATTAATTAGAGATATAAAAAGATAATGTTTTTGATACAAATATCTAGTCTATATGTCCAATTAACAAATTTTAAATGGAAAAATACGTCAATAAGTGAAAATTGACTAATGATAAATTGAAGATTTGGATTATAAAACACATGTCGAAATGAATTAATATTTTGTTAAATTAAAAATATTAAAAAGAATAGCCATTTGTCTTTAAACACGTTCCATTCAATACGACAACATTAGGGAAACTTTCAAGATTTTAGTCGCTATCATATCGTTTGTCCGTACAGTTTTTAATCCCCTTTACAAAATACACATATGTTCTTTTATGTTGGAAATACACTATATACTCTTTATTTTAAATTGCTATTTATAATTTAGAAAAAAGGGCCTTTGTGAAATTTGGATGTGTGAAACAACACCCCCAATTTATTAATAGATCAAAGGTTTGGAGAAATTTGCTAGTTTACTCTCTTTAATTAATTCAAATCAAGTATATTATTGCAATTAGAAAACACAACCGGAATTAGGGGTGTAAATGAGTGAAACCAATCGTAAGTTACTTGAGATTGGCTTGCTAAAAGCTCTAATCGAGCCGATCAAACATTTTTTTAAGCCTAGAAATAAGTTTGTTAGATAAACGAACCCGATCCCAAACTTTATACACAGAGCTTGGTTAGGTTTGTTAGCCTAAACGATCCTATTATTTATATCAATAAATAATTCTGTTTTGATATAAAAGTGTGTATGTTATATCATAATAAATATAACTGTATCTATAATTATAAATGAGGGTGGGGGTTCGGTCCAATTGGCAAAGCCATTGGAGTTAAGATGTTGCTCCCCTTAAGGTTAAGAGTTCGAGCCTCACCGAAGACAAATTTAGTGTACTTTAATCCGTTCAACAAAAATATATAATTATAAGTATAGATAAAAAATAATTATATATGCGTATAAATAAAATAAGTAAAAAATCGGGTGTGGAGGAGGGTAGTCTTCAAAGGATGATCCGCCACGTAGGCGTCCACTTAAGCGGGTATGAAGGATGAGCCTAAAAGGATGTGCCTAGGGTGTGGGGGATGAGCCCCTCTATATGTATGTATGTATGTATGTATGTATGTATGTATGTATGTATGTATGTATGTATAGTTGTGTGTGTTGGATAAAGAAGTGAGGCTCGTCTTCATCGTCTAGCCCAAGACGTTTGCGACAGGGATGACCCGGGGGACGGTGTTCCGGCCCGTCGCCGCACCAGGACGCCCCGAGGACAAGCCCCACACTGAATAGTCTTATCACCAAATTGAATAAAGTTTGAATTTAAAATGAATAATTATTTAGAAAATAAAAATAGAGGGTGAGTGGGTCCGGGTACGACTCAGGTACATAAACGTTGTAACTGTAAGAGTGTAGGACCCATGATTAAAGCATGCACCAGCATCACAGCCGATGAAAAATGATCCTTCTGCATGTGAATTTGCATAGTACACATTCCCTTTTAAGATTCCAAAATCTAAACAGGCCATCATTCACTATATTTTTCAGATCCTGTGTTACACGTTCATTGGAGGCTAATGTGTACAAGCGGCACCGCGGGGAACACCAAGTCGCCCTTGTGGGCCCGTCGGGTGGTTTCTCTGTTCGTGTTTATGAAGTTGTCACTTGTCGTTAAGCTTTACGACAAGTGATATTTGTGTGACCGTCGTAGAAGGATCAGGACTTTCCCTGAGAATTCGGGGTCATTTGACGGATAAAAAATGAGACACTAAAAATGGGCTATCAAGTGATTATATATATCGCCCTTCCTTAATTTGCCACCTCTTGATTTTAAATCTTCGTGGATTTAAAATTTTAAAACATTATTGGTTTAGTTAGGTTAAATGAGAATTATGTTTTATTTGTTTTTATGGGCCTAAACTATATTGAATAAGTTAATGGGTTTGAAAATATATTGGGTTTTAACATTTCAATTTAAGGGTTAAGTTCACGTACAAAGTGTCTTATCGTACGAAACGTACGAAAGACATGAAAAAACCAAAAAAACGCGGTGACATTTTTGTAATTATTTGCTCGTAAAGTAATTATCAAAATTACTCTAAAAATGATCTTGTAGAGAAATTTTGATCTTGTAGGGTAATTATCAAAATTACTCTACAAGTGTATCTTGTAGAATAATTTTGATCTTGTATGGTAATTATCAAAATTATTTTACAAGTGTATTAAAATTACTCTGCAATTTTATCAAACAACATACAATTCAAAATTCTTCTACAAAATCATTTGTAGAGTAATTATGAAAATCTACCAAATTACTTTACAAGATCAAAATTATCATACAGGATCATTTGTAGAGTAATTACGATACTCTACAAAATTACTCTACAATATCAAAATTACCCTACAATAACATTTAAAAAAATACTCTACAAAATCAAAATTAACCTACAAGAACATTTTACAAAATTATCCTACAAGATTATTTGTAGAGTAATTTTGATAATTACTCTACGAGTAAATAATTACAAAAATGTCACTGCGTTTTTTACATTTTCACCCTATTTGTATGTTTTATATAATAAGAGTATTTGTATTTGATCTTTTGTCTTCAATTTAATTATATGCTTTGTTTGAAACACTTCTATATATAAAGAATATATTTTTTGAGTCCCATGTGAATGTAGGCCCTGGGCAGTTGCCCACCTTTTCTCTCCCATGGGCCAGCCTGGGAAATGACATTCAACAATTATACATATTAATAAAATTTATATATGATTTAACAAGGTTATGAATTAGTGATTGTCCCTGATTTAGTCGATTAGATACTTGACACTCATGGATTGGAACGCTTAAACTTTTTTTCAAGATTTTGATAACTGATACCAATCAAACGATACCGAAACTGATATCGATATTTGTTTTTATGGTTTTTGATCGATGTAAAGCATGTGTCGATTGATAAATCGAGTGCCAGTATCGTACTGGTACTATAATGAAACAAACTGATACCAACCAAAATCCGCTGCGAAGTGCGGGAAAATGCTACTAGTTGTATAAGGTGGGTGAATCGAAACATGGCTTTCCCGGAATGTCTAGTAGCATACGCATTGGAAGTAGAAAATTGTCATATTGCATAAATTGGTCAATACATACAAGACGGTCATCCACCTCACCCAACAATTATTAGTAGTATATATACAATTACCAAGTTTGTGAATAGTAATTTTGACCAACTTTGACCTTATTTTTTTTTTTTGCCTACCATTGACTTTTTTTTTTATAGTTTGTGAATAGTAATTTTGACCATCTTTGTCCTTTTTTGCCTAACAACTTTGACCTGACCTTCTTTTTTGACCCATTTTTTTATCTTTTAACTTTCCCCGGATTAAAGAGGCGGGGAATGTTACAAGGTTCGGCGACATGTAAACTTTGTGGAGAACAAGAAGAAGATGCGGATCACTTATTCACAGCTTGTTATGTGGCTTCAGTTAATCAGTTCTATGGTAAAAAGTGAGTACATGGTGCAAAATACAATAAATTTTCGCTTTCAACATGAAGGATTTACTGGAACTCTACAAACAAAGTACAATTGAGGTCCGGAAAAGAAGCTTCATAAAAACAATATTTTTGACAACGTGTTGGACCATTTGGAAGGCGAGAAATGAACTCATTTTCAGCGGAAAAAAGGGGGAATTTGAGGCAATATTTGGAGAGATGCAGGCAACATCCTTCTCATGGATTAAATGCAGGGTAAAAAAATCAAACATAGAGTGGAATAAATGGTTAAAATTTGAAGTTGGTTAGGAAGTGACTACTTTTATGTTTTAATTATATGTAATTTTGGTGAGGAATTTTCAGGTGGTTGGCTAGTTTCTTACTAACCATTTGAATATGTTTTTGATGTAAAATTTGGTGTGAAATAAAAGTATTGTTTGCCGTTAAAAAAAAAACTTTGGCTTTTTTTTACTTTTCCCTTTGACTAAATTTGACCTTTTATTTTTTAAGATCAACGTCGACCAAATTTTCGTTGCAATATGTGGGTAACTTTAGTAGTTATATATATATTGATCAATATCTGAATATATATATAATAGAAACTAGTTTGAATAGACTCTTGTGATACACCATGGCCTGTAGTTTCTGAAATATTTTGCACAATAACTTGAGTAAATACCCAAAAGTATAAACATCATGAAAAGCGACTCAATAAATGTTATAACTTAAAATTATCTAGTAACTATAATCTTAACAATCAATTTTAAATGATATTAAATTTTCTGAATGATAATCCTATCACCCTTAATATGTTATAATCAATCCAACATTATCATCTAACACACATGCTTCTTCATGTTTGGTATGTGTTGTATAATCCATACATAAAATACACATGACACAAAATACCAATATTCTATAATTTAGAAAGCCAAATGTCACGCAAAAGATAAATAGAAAAAAATATACTAAATACTTTGTGAATAACATTCTTAAGTCACTTTCGGATATTTTCAACACTGTTGCTACTTGCTAGGCCTCTAAACAAACTGAATGTTCATGAATTGTTCGGCGAAAAGTTCGTTTATTTAATAAAAAACACATGAACAATTCATTTAACTAAACGAACGGATATTAACACATGTTTTGCTCGTTAATTTATCTTCTTGAACGTCATTTATGTCCGTGCATGTATGTTCGTTTATTTATGTTCTATTATGTCCCTTTTTTTGTTCCTTTATGTTCGTTTAAATTTTAATAAATATATTAGTTATATTTATAGAAATGTAAACATAAAATGAGTTTTGTAAGTACTTATATAAATATAACTAGTTACGAGTTGGGCGTCCTAATAATAAAAATGGGCATTCGGATGGAACTTATCATATTAAACATTAATTATTAATTTATGTAAAAAACTACCTTGTGGTGTATTTGTGTTTCTTTATGATTGGTCAATTATGTTCATTTGTGTTTGTTCATTTTTGTTCAATTATGTTTGTTAAATTATGTTCATTTAAATTTGTTTGTTTATGTCCTTTTAAGCTCGTGAACTGTTCGTTTAGCGTTTAAATGAACGAACATGCCCATTTTCTATTTTCTTAATGAACAAACATGAAAAAAAAATTGTTTGACTATATGCTCGTATTCGTGTTCGGTTACCATTAAACAAACAGACACGAACATGCCCATGTTCAAGTTCATTCAGTTCGTTTACAAATCTACCTGTTGAGCTTGTATGACTTAGCCAATTTCTAGCTATCATACACAAGTACAACTATCACAATTCATTGGAAGTATAAACTTCAATAACCCGATTTAGGCTTATACATACTTAGCATGCAACATAAACCAACAATTAATAATCTTACAAACAATAAAGTAAAATAAATAACAATGAAAAGATGCTAAAATAATTACGAGTCCTTAACCATTGATACGATATAAGTTGCGTGACAGGCTTTAAAACGAAAAAGGCACAATCAAACTCAAGACCAAGAGAAGAACACCATAGATTAGTAGAAGGCATTTACGTAGCTTCATATGTTTTGTCTATATGTAGCATACGAATCTTACATTAGATATGAGTGTTACATTCTCACTTCACCCCATGATTACCATTAAAAAATATTGTTTATCTCATCCATGGGAAATTGCTTTCCATAAGTAGTTATCTGTTTAGGGCTGTTTGTTTGAGCTCTTAATGGGTTTTTAATAGTTCAGATCTCTTACTGGTTCATCGTTTAATGATTCAGACATTTGCCTCTAAACGGTTAAGGATTATACTGAGTCTGAATGGTTAAGACCTCTTACTAGTTTAGCACGTAATGGTTCAAACCTTTTACTGGTTCGACACTTACTCATTCAGAAGTTGACAAACAGTCCCTTACTCAAATAAGAACATAAGGCAGCATAATTATGAAAAAAAAATAGGAAAAATAATTAAAAAAATCAAAGGTGGTGAAGCAAAATTATGTTGTCACAACTCCCCACTTTGAATTCATGAGCACCAAAGAAGAGAAAAGGTCTAATCCATGCCCACACAACATTATAACCAATAGCCACCATGGACTCAAAATTAAGCCACATCATCAACCACAACTTAAGCCCCTTTTACAACAAGAATAGATTCCACCTTATTTCAATCATGTGGCCATGCTTAAGTGATATCACTTTTTCTTAACCATTGATAATATTAGGTTTATTGGTTTTCTTGTCCCCTATAAAACTACATAACAATGAGCATAAATATAATTCCATTATTTGACAATGTGAATAACTCTTTTGCATGATTAAATCTACAACAGTCATGTATTGGTTAAAGAATCGAAAAAAGTTTGACATATTCCTAGTCATATTAGACAAATGCTACTTAGAATATCGAATAAATTTTGACGTTTTCCTAATCATAGTAGATAAATGCTTTTTGCATGGACCGATTTCATGTTGCTTTCGCGTATAGCTTGTTATACAAGACGACCAACGGAGAACATATATGGTCCAACTATGCATACCCACAATTATTATTAAAGTTTTCGTCCATTACACAAGGCAAACAATGTTCACAGATAAGAACTAATCCTAAATTTGAACCTTAGCCACACATTTTACACTCACCTTGGGTGTTAGTGGGTGGAGAATTGAAGGGCATTACTCACCCACATACATGGAATGAACCCTAGGTGCTAGACAAATGGGATTTGTGTCAAATACCAACAAGATATATTTCATTCTAGTATTTGTTTTAGAAAAAAAAAAACACAAAGTAGAAAATACTATGCTACTTAAATACATGTAATATTATTGATATTAAAAACTTGTAAAAATCGTTGCTACATATATCATACTTTTGGTTTCCTTGCACCAGAGGTTGTAGACCTACTTAGTCGGGTTCAAAGGCTCATGCAGAGTAATGTTATGACCTCGCGATATATGAATGTAGTTTTTAAAAGACTTAGTTTTCCTATTTAAAAAGGGGTAGCAGCGTAACTTGTTGTCCGTTTACCTTCTATCTCGATGTAGTTTTTTAGCTATTTAAATTTTAAAACGTTTCATTTAGGATGTAAACAATTGTTCTAACACTTCAATGTTACATAATGAACTTGTCACAATCGTTTCTCAAACTAAATATTTGTTTATTATAAATGAACCAAAGTCATTTAATATAGCATAAACTTTTAGTGTTTTGATGGGTAGGTGACTAAGAAACATAATAAAATGGATAAGAATGATGAGAGTGAACCCACCATAGTTTTAAATGTTCCTCGTGTGTTTTAGCAAATATATTCTAAGTGGATCCCGACATCTTGAATTGTGGTTGATAATGTTGGTTTTGTTGTTTGTGGTTTAAGTTGTTTTTATGTTGATATAATTTGATGCCATATTATATATTACACCTTTCCATTATTTATATTACACCTTTTATAGGGTTTTAATATTTCTTAGAGTAAATTTCTGTTTTCGCCCCTGAGGTTTATCCATTTTAACTAGTTTAGTCCAAAAATCTAATTTATAACAAAACCATCCCTAAGGTTTGCATTTGTTAACGCTTTTCATCCCTAAGGTTTGCATTTCTTAATGTTTTTCATCCCTAAGAATTAAATGAAAAACCACCCTTAGGGATGAAAAGCGTTAAGAAATGCAAACTTCAGGGCTGGATTTGTTATAAACTAGATTTTTGGACTAAACTAGTTAAAATTGACAAACCTCAGGTACGAAAACAGAAATTTACTCTATTTCTTATTATTAGACGTTTTTTTGCTTGCTTTAAAAAAAAAGAAAAAATATTAATATATTATAGTTGTTTTGAACAACTAGCCTTATAACATAGAGATAAGAAAGAGAGATTGGGGAATGAATATTTTATTGATATATAGAATGGATCATATAAGCCTTTATTTATAGGCTTAAGAGAAAGGAGTTAAGTACATGTAAAGTCATAATAATAATGATGAATTCTAATGGATAGTCACACCATAAATGGATAATAATTCATAACACTCCCCCTTGACTATCCACATGATATACTATTCTTTAATACGCTTGGTGATGCTGCCTCGTTAAAAACCTTGCTAGGAAAACCCAGTGGGACAAAACCTCAGCTAAGGGAAAAAGAGTGCAGCGCGCATTTTCTCCCCCTGATACTTTTGGATCAGATATGTTGCCTCATTAAAAACCTTTACTAAGAAAACCCAATGGGACAAAACTTAGTCAAGGGAAAAAGAGTGCAACTTGAATAAGTCTCCCCCTCATTTTAACATGTATCCTTTAAGTGACGTGTGTCCATCTTCCTTGAAAGTCGAATAAAGCCTTTGTAGCGAATGATTTGTTGCTTGATCCCTTAATGTGCAATCCTTTATGTTGAGCAATGTTGTATAATCTTCTAACGAGACTTTAGGTGCCTCTTTCCAAAAATTATCATATGTCCATGACTGTGTTTCGTTACATTCCTGCATCTACAAGACTAACCAAACTTGTTTTGATGGGTTAGTAAAATATAATCAAATATAATTTATACTTGAAATATCTCTTTGAACTCATTCCAATGTATCTTTGCTTGACAAATGTTATATCATGACAATAAGCTCAAGTGAAAGATATTATAACCATACATAGCTAGCAAAACATATTAATGCACTTATGCATTTAACGATGGTACTTGTAGAATGAGAATCTCTACTTTGATAGGAGATGATAATAGGCATTTCTTATAACAAATGACTTAACAACCTTTAACATACTTTAAAGGTTCAACTATGTCCATACTAAATATCCAAACATCATCTCCTAGATGTACTTGGGGGATTGGTAAAATATAATTACATATATACGCGAACTGCAGTTCGAGTAATAATTAGACCGTGCCAAGGTCATTCAAAAATTCTCCCCTAAAAGCTCGACAATTTCTCTCGATGATGCCTAGACATCATCACTGTAAACTGCGATTATAGTGAACTTTTAAAAGTAGAACGTCGGTAAAACATGGCTAATTTAATCAAACTTATATCCCTCTTTATGCAAATATCTCGAGTTGTATAACACTCGATCTAACTATTTTAGTCCATACATATTCTATGAACTTGATATAGTACGTTCTTGAGGTTTTGACATCATTAATGCTTCTAGCATTATCAATCCATGAGGGAATTCTTTCCATCTTATCCAAATATGCATGTGCTTTCACTCTTAGAAGGTTTGCGATATAAACTTGCCCTTTTAACACATAGATATCTATATCATATGCAAAAATATCAAGATCACTTGCTTTTATCTCCAAAATTCATATTGTACCATGTTTGTATACAGTGTACATTGGATGCCATAATAACAAGGTACACATTTTCTATGTATGTTTATTGGAGTATTGGTGCACTATAATTACATCCATAAAGTGTTTCAATTAACCTCTTAAGCACTCAAATGCTTTAGGATACTCATGGGGAGTTCCAATTATATTCAATTCAATAACATATATAACATGTATATGTATTCAGATCTGAATTTATATAATAATCATAATATTCTCGAGAACTTATTTTATATGACTTAGTATCAAGTGATATATAACTTTCATAAGACGTATATCAATTCTCTCTTTATGTTACCAGACTAATAAGATATTGGAAAGTTAATGCATCCACCACTGGAGAATACTTCTCCTCATAATTAATCATAGGTCTTTGCGAAAATTCTTGTGCCACCAATTTTGCCTTATATTACTTGATGATTTGATTTTCAATTCATAATTCGCATAAAATACCTGTTTGTTTCCAACATGATTTATAGCTTCAGTTACATGGATTGTTGGTTCGAAAACTTTCCATTTCATTAGAGAATTCAACTCTGCCTTATTCACGTCTTTTCGCTTTTGGCCAATCATTTCTCATAGGCAGATCTTAAATTTTGATCCTCATCATTTTATCATTTCAAGCGCTATTTTATATACAAAAGTATAACGACGTCGATTTCAATTTGATTCCATATATATATATTTAGACATGATATAAATTAACGAGATCTCTTTCATTTCAGGTACCTGAGGTTCTTCTTGAACCATCATGTCCACTGTCTCTTCAGGAGATCTTATTACTATAACCTCGACTTGACCATCTTAATTACATGCTCCAATTTTCGAGGAATTTTATTATTGGAATCAACTAGTCTACCACGCTACAGGCGTGCAATAGACTCATTACAAACATGTGGTTGTCCTTCTAGGACACTTATCTTAATTGGAGCATTAGCAGTTGGTATATGTGACATAGTCACCTTTTTAAGGTCAGTGAATGCGTCTGGTAATAGATTCGCTAATCTTTGTAATTGAGTTATCATTTGAACTTCTGGTTCACACTTTTAGTTTTGAGGATCAATGATAATTCATACCAACTCATTTCTTTTCCAACTGCTTTTTATCTCCCCCTAGTATTGGGAATGTTAATCCATTGAGATGGATATCAATTAACTGAGCCGTAAATAAATATCTCATGAAAGGCTCTATTCGTTATCATATATTCCCAAACACATTATAAGGTCCCGTCTTTGTGCGTAGTGGTGGATCAGTTTCAATATATACCGCACAAACAAAATCTTAGAAGGGACATCTTTGGTTCCTGACCAAAAACCAACTATAATGGGGAGAAACTATTACAACATGTTGGCTTGATGAGAATTAATGTTATTGCATGTAAAATTACATGCATTCATATATAAACATTGCTCTCATGATTATTGGTTTTGCTATCAATCGTAGACGTTCAATGATCGTCATAACAAAAGCAATTTGTGTATGAACATAATCTACAGGAAGTTCAACACTTATTCCGCCGATCATTAGTAACTTGGGAATCAAATTCATTATTGCCAAATAAATATTCCAATCTGGAATGGTATGTTTGTTATCTCATTAGTTAAGTCACACTTACACAAACTTCAAGTTGTGGATTTGATAACCATTTAGACGATGCATCGATTTAAAACACTAAATGGTATTGTGTTGCGATATTCATATCCTCAAACCATTTCCAGAATATTTAGGAAACACACCCTACTTTATTTGGCAAATATATAACTTCCTTTGAGAGCAAACATCAAATGTATAATTATCAAGAAAAATCTTCTAGTTCTTTAATAATTTCACATCATCATCAACTCGGTGTGGTCTAACCGGTCATGCCAATTAATTAAATAATCATTGATTCATAAACTTTTGATTTATGATCGGATATGTATTGCTTTCTCGCATGTAATACAAAACGTAAGATACAAGAGAATGGTCGATCTCATCTTGCTCGTATGAACTTCCTTTGAGTTCAAACCATCATGTTAATTATTATTATTATTATAGCTCATTACTAACTCCATAGTTTGTCACTTTTGATGGTCCATCTCATTATAAACGTGACAATCATTGCAATTCTAAATGGTTGATCTCATCATCACATTTTTCTCAATGATGTCCATGAGTACTACCTTTACAATATATTATCACTTTCAATTCAAGGAATGAAGTAGAATCTGAACAAGCTTCATAGCTTTTCATTCTTTACTCGGTCACACGAGTATAAAATAATTTCAAACCTTTCATACTCTTTTTTATGATATTGCTACTTCATGAGCATATCTCACGTGTGACAACTAAAAAGAATTTATCCAGTTTTCCTCATAAACAATTTCTTCTTTACATGATATCAATTGAGAAAGAATTGTGTATCTGATTCATACAATGTTTATCGGTCTAAAATCTTATGACCTTGTGTGAATAGATAATGAGATTTATGGAGTATGACACTTCGTGTGTCAAATCTTAGAATATTTATGCTCTTTCAAAAGAGTGATAATAAAACAACCAAATTCAGTCTTTTATTTTCTTTATCCATCCATATAAATATTTATAAAAACATCAAAGCATCTCAAAGTATAAATAAAATGTCTCGTCACTTACAAGCAAAGAAATATGCAATTTATGTATTAACATGTCAAGATATACCCCATCAGAATTATATATCTTATACACAAATATTTGTCATTTTAAATTGAAAAATAAACAAATATGTGTATTCGTTTCCCACGACTTTTGAAAAAAACATACCAATCTTTATTACTTGTGAATAAGTCATTTTCATAATAATATATTTTCTCATGATAGATAATATAATAGGTATCATGAGGGTCTCAATGTTAAGTTACTTCGCAGTATGAATGTTTCATATAGTTAAATATACAATCTATATAATTTAATGAAGTTCAAATATAAATAGATTGTATGGTAATTAACATTCAAGTATATCATAATAATAAATGACGAAAATAGGATAATTGAGCTCAAGGCACAGTTGGAACCAGAGGAGATTCCTAATGATACATACCTTGATATCTTGATGGTAAATTGAGGGAAGATCTAGAGCCGTTATAACGCTTTTATTCCATGTGATAATCAATATATCACTTTTTATGAAAAAGAGTAATTATAAAACTTACAATGACATATCAAAAATCTCATTTCATAAAGCTTATCAATCATATTATAAGTATTTTAAAAATTAAGAGTTTATAACCTAGGTATCTATAAATTATACAAAACTAGAGATTCCAACCAAATGATTATGAAAAACTCACTAAAATTAAATCATCGATAACATTCTATAAACCAATCATAACATATTTCCGAATGGCTTTATTATGAGATGATCATGCCATTCGTATAAATAAATAGAGCTAACCGACGGGACGCGACATGGTTCACTAGTTCAGAACTTACGAACACCCAAGTCACAAAACAATTTTTTTTATAACCCAAAGCAAGTTCCGTCAAGCCGTATTGCCAAAGAAAAATTTAGAAATCTTAAATACAAAATCCCAAATCATTTGTATCAACTAGCACGGGATTTTAAGCGGTAATTTATTTGATCGACTAACACACAACTATTAATTATACTTCACAAAATAATAATTTAATTAACATAGAAAAGATTGTGAGCATCTCAATAACTACCCTAGATAATATAACAACATTGTTGCAATACTTAGATTATAAATCCATAAAAACAAGTATACAACTTTAGTTCTTCAACAATGAAAGAGAAAGTAAGTTAATTGTTTTTTATATGTATATTCATACAACGAAGAGAAGAATACCAAATAATAATATATGTAATTTTCAAAGTTTAATTATACAACCAAATTAAAAGTTTATATATGCTTATACGTTACGACTTGACAGAATGAAGAGAAGGAAAGAACATAAATAACAAATTCAAGTTTCTCAATATTTAAATATGGCTTGATTCTACCTAACTCCACAGAATGAAGATAAACAAAGAATACAATAAATAATTTTTTTTTTCAAAAAGAACATAAATAACAAATTCAAGTTTCTCAATATTTAAATATGGCTTGATTCTACCTAACTCCACAGAATGAAGATAAACAAAGAATACAATAAATAATTTTTTTTTTCAAACTGAAAAAGAGCAACGGATGCACAAACGATTCACATGGATTCCTATGTTGTTTTGTATATCATAAATAATATAGTATTATTTGATTGTGTGCACTAAGTAGAAATAAAATAACACAAAATAGGGTTTCACATTGACGTTTTGTTTAGGTTGTCATGGGCTTACTACTCATGTTATGATGCATCAATAAAGTATAGACTATAAAAGCAGATAGTTTACCTCAGATTAGTTTTGATTTTCCCGTTCTGAATTGAGAGTCGATCTCGTCCACGCAACCAACATCCTCAAAAGACGAAATCTGAAAGCATAGAGGAAGAGGTTGAAGGTGTCGGCTTGTTATCTTAAGAGAGCACTTTCGTGCTGATAACGTGTTTTGAACAACTAGCCTAATAACATAGAGATAAGAAAGAGAGATTGGGGAATGAATATTTTATTGATATATAGAATGGATCATATAAGCCTTTATTTATAGGCTTAAGAGAAAGGAGTTAAGTACATGTAAAGTCATAATAATAATGATGAATTCTAATGGATAGTCACACCATAAATGGATAATAATTCATAACAATAGTATTATTAATAGAACTCATTTTAACCCTTTATAATCATACTTGACAAAATAACTATAATTAAAACGGGAGAAAAAGACGTTAGTGTGATCAAACCTGTCCCTTTCCTTAGTATTTTGACATTTTCTTGCAATTTACACATTGTACACGAAAAATAATTTTGTTAGTTGCACACAGGATACAAGTATACAACATATAGTGAAGGGTGACTTGATTTAAATTTAAGAAGTTATAATAATAGATCTTGGTTAGAATTTTTTTAAGACATAAGCAACTTATTTATTTGGTATTATCAGGGCCAGCCCATTAGTGTATTTGGGCTAGGCGACGGCTTAGGGCCTCCGAAAAAATAGGGCCTCCAAAATTTAAAAAAAAAAACTATATATAAAAAAAGAATATTATATTTACGATGATATTTGTTAACATTAATACAAGTGTAGTCTGGTGGTAAGACCAATATTTGTTTTTGTGGAGGGCTGGGTGAGCTACTCATTTTCAAAATTATTAATAACCTCACTGACCCTTTTATAAATGCATTGTTTTTAATCACCTCTCATAATTTAATAAACTAAAATATTTTGTCCACACATTTTTTAACATGATACGTCCATGTAAAATTTTATTTAAAAAAACCGTTTCTAACTAATAACAATAGTATACTTAAATAAGTAGCATGTTTTAATTCATTTCACACATAATGTAAGTTGTTATTTGTTAGGTTAAACTTTTTTGACCAACTTAGATTTGATTTATGTATTAGATCCTAACATAATTTGATTAGGGAAATTATCTAGTTTATATAATGGTTAAGTGTTTTATAAGTTTCTTCCTAATATATTTCATGTCAGATACAAATCGAAATTACGAGCCTAAAAAAATTAAAAAGGGCCTCGAATTTTTAATTCGCTTTGGGCCTCCAAAATTCTAGGACTGGCCCTGGGTATTATTAATTAATTATTGAGTTAATTACATAGTTAGTCCATGTGGTTTGCACAAAGTAACATACTTAGGTACTAATAGTTTAAAATCACATTCTAGGGTATTAACTTTTCATTTTGTAACGTTTGGAGGTATTAACGTTATTTGTAGGTTTAAAATCACATTCTATTAGTACCTAAGTATGTTATTTTGTGCAAACCACAGGGACTAACTATGTTAATACCCTAGAAGTTAATACCTCCAAACGTTACAAAATTAAAAGTTAATACCCTAGAAGTTTATTTTAAACTATTAGTACATAAGTATGTTATTTTGTGCAAACCACAGGGACTAACTATGTAATTAACTCTTAATTATTTTATTAAAAATATATATGGTATAATTGAATGAATTATTAATCAGGATATATATATATTTAATACATTGAATCTGAAGCAATTTTTCCCTTTTATTTTTTATGAAATAAGGTCTCAAATGTTGTTATCCGCTTCAGATCTATAATATCGCCCTGGGCATTCCTCAAACCGAGCCTAGGAAGCGTTCATATCGAGCATATTTCTCTTAAAAGAAGTTTAAATACACACGTTTTCTTTTAAGTTATAGACTTATATATAAGTCACATAATAACCCAATCACATACAAAATCCAAATGTTACATAAACTGGCAACTGCAGAAACATTTTTTTTTTAAATTGACATGCATTGATATTGATAACATTTTTAAAAGATACAACTAAACATAGATTTTTAAATATGCATTGATATTGCTCCAAACGATGAAAACGACGCTTCAATTCGGGTGTTTAAATTTCCAATTAACAAAAATCAAGTCATTTGGAGCACCATTTCGAGGTAAGTTTTACATCAACGGACTAGTATCGTCGTTCTGGTCAAAAACCCTAAAAAATATGTTTGTAATTTGGAAAAAAAAAAACTTAACTCCGTTAAGTGTTTTTTAACGGGGGACCGGCATAGGAAAAATAGGTGAAATGTGAGACTGGTTGGGGGAATATTCAAAGGTGAGACTGTCAATGACCTCTAGTTGTGATTATTACAGGCCAATTCCTCTCAATAAAATCTGTTTTGTTGTGAGGATGGTAATACATATACATACAATACATATACAAACATATTTGTATGTTGTATGTATCATGTATGTGATGGACAAAGATTATTAGGAAAAGATTTGCCCAAAAGGGGAAGATCTGGTACAATGGACTATTAATGTCCCACCAAACAATATCAAAATGGGGCCAATAATTTTTTTTACCTTAGATTTTGGATTTTGCAAATCCAACCCCCTGCAGCTTCTGTCTCCTTCTCATTAGATTCATACAACAATACATACAGCCCAATGCCCATAAGACTGGACGGTATGGGGGCCGGCTTAGGCCCGGCGCCGGTCCCCCACACCGCCCCTGGTCCCGTCCCGGCCTCACCAGCTCCCCACAGCCGAAGTCGACGTGCCCCTTTTCAAACATCTAGCCGTTGTAACGGCTATAAAAAAAAAAAAAAAACCTTTTTCACTTTAAATATATACTCATTCTTCTTCCATTTTTTATACCATTACCTCAATATTTCACCCATTCTTCTCCCATTCTCATCCATTTTTATAAAAAAAAACACTCTCATTTTTATACCAATGGCATCTAATTCTTGGTGGTCCTCGTCTTCTTCTGACGAAGAGGAGATGTTTTTCGCAAACGCTGTGGTAAAGGCGGCGCATATTCTTTTGGAGGAGGAAGAGGAAGAGGAAGATGGCTCGTCTGAAAACGTTATTACCAGAGAATACGGATTAACAGAGACCGCCAAGGTTTGTCATTAATAAATTTTATCTATTTATATATTTCCTCGTATTTATATATTTTTTACGACAGGAGCGCATGAGAAATTGGTTAACGATTATTTTTCGGATGCACCCCTTTACAACGCCGACATTTTCAAACGAAGGTTCCGAATGAGTCGCCGGTTATTCACACGGATTGCTGATGATTTGGCGGGGCTAGACCCGTTTTTCACGCAACGACCCGATGCTCGGAATTATGAAGGGTTCACCACGTTACAAAAGTGTACTGCGGCCATTCGCCAACTGGCGTACGGGACAGTGGCCGACGCTTTGGACGAGTACTTACAGATATCGGCAAGAACTGCGCGGGAATGTTTGTATCGGTTTTGCCATAATGTGGTGAAACTGTATAGCAAACAATATTTGCGGAAACTTTAATATTGTTATGTTTTCCTTGATTTTTGAGAAAACTTTTAAGTACAAATATTTTAACAACTTTTTCAAAAAAGAAACTGCAAATGTAACAGACCGGTTTGTGGTTGTATCAGCTGGACCGGTTTAAACCCTTTTTTTTTATGTTTTACTTTTTTTTAAAAGATTTTTTTAGTAAAGATTTTTAATGGTAAAATGATTAATGGAAACGACTGCTATACTTATAGTAAGATCTACTTTCAAGTTTCAATCAGTGTCGTCCCCGAGAGCTCGATTGCCTTTGGGAGCCAGGCGTGAATAGAAAAAATGGGCTCCTATATTTTCAAGTAATATGTGTTAACCTCAATAACAAAAGAATTAACATAAACAAATGATTAACAATTTAATACAAACAAAAAAGGTTAACTTAAATAAACATTTTAATATAAATAAAACAATTAGAAGTAATAAAAATAAATCAAATAAAAAAGAAACTTACAAATGAATATAAATATTTATATGTATTATTATTGTATTAAGCTATAAAATCAATCATTTTTAGAACCTTTTTCTTCATCTTGGGCTTTAGGGCCAAGTTTTAACAAATGTAAACAAACAAAAAAAATCGGAGAAAATAGAATGTTGTCATCTCTTGAACCAAAAACCCGTGTAGTGATAAATAAGCGCAGAACCAATAGAACAACAATAATGTTAATGTTTACTTGGGACTGTAAATGTTTTATATATAAATATACAAAAGAAAAAAAACGGGTCCTCAAAAGTCTTGGGCCCTGTTCGGTGACACACTTTGCACCGCTATGCTTTCAACCGGTGTCTTCTCTTCCTCACGTTTTGAAGTGATTACTAGATCTATATTCAACTTTCATGTATAGCGAATTGAAAGAGAAAAAGTGGACCCATATAAAACACACGATAACAAAAATATATGAAAACAAACTAGACGAATGTCAAAACATATAAAAATCAAACCATGTTACGAATCAGGAGATCATTTAGAAATATTGGTTCCATATCAAACGAAAAAATAATAATAAAACAAGCCGACAAAAGAGAACAAATTGAAATGATAACTGATTGAGAAATAAAAAAAAGTGAACGAAATAATGGAAACAACATCAATCAAATATATAAATACTAAAAACCAAAATATATGAATCCCCCAAGTTCCGCCGTCTGATGTCTGATGATGATGATGAACGTGAATGTCGACAGTCGACGTTCTATTTTCCCACAATTGGGTTATAATTTTTGAGAAAACTTTTGTTTATTAGTTGCTTGGGTCTTGGAGCTGGGGTTGTTAATTGGGTTTATAAAACTTTAGGTCTTTTAAGCAGACCCTTATTTATAAAACTTTTAATTGGGTTTTAAAATTCTTATACGCAGGCCTTTATTTATAAAAACATTCATTTTTTTTTTAAGATTGGTCATTGTGCCTTTTAAGCAAGCCCTTATTTTTAAAAACACACACACACATATATATATATATATATATATAGGGTAGGGATAGTGTACATTAATTCAAAAGTGTAAGAAGTGTATTATAACACTATATATAACACTATATAACACCATATAAACACCGTATAACACCATACAACACCATATAACAATATATGACACTATACATCTATCATAGACATGTCTATGATAGATGTATAGTGTTATATATTGTTATATAGTGTTACATAGTGTTATATGGCGTTGTATGGTGTTACATCGTGTTATACGGTGTTTATATGGTGTTATATAGTGTTATATATAGTGTTATAATACACTTCTCACACTTTTTGATTAATGTACAGGATCCTCTACCTATATATATATATATATATATATAGGGTGGGGTTCTAGAGTGAACACTAGTGAATTTGCGAACTGAGTGAACAAATCTTGGCCATTGATTTACACATGTGGATGGCTAGGATTTCATCATCAAATCGTAAAATACACTAGTGTATATCATCATCAAATCCTGGTCATTGATCTACACACATGTATGGCCAGAATTAGTTCGCTTAGTTCGCAAACTACACTAGTGTTCACTCTTGAACCTAATCATATATATATAATGGAAGTATCTATAGAAAACCCTTATAATTTAGAAAACTTGGGAAACTCTAACCTCCCAATTTTTTTTTTTTAAATTTACACATGCTATATACATGTTTTTAAGGGTTTTGGGCAAAAAAAATAAAAAAAGCGCCGAGTAGATATTTAAAAAAAATAAACAAGTTTTGGTGTAACATATGTTACATATATGTCAGATGAATGTAACATATGTTACACCAAAACTTGTTTATTTTTTTTTTAAATATCTACTTGGCGCTTTTTTGATTTTTTTTGCCCAAAACCCTTAAAAACATGTATATAACATGTGTAAATTAAAAAAAAAAAAAAACATCGGGAGCTTTGAGTTTCCCGGGTTTTCTAACCAAAAGTGGGTTTTCTATCCATCCTTCCCCTATATATATATATATATATATATATATATATATAGGGGACCGCTAGAATGAGAACCACCCCGAGTTATGAGAACCGCGAGAACTACTTGATCCGGGGCGAGGTGGACCAAATTTTTTTTTTCAAAAACGTAGATGCATGTATTATAAACACATTCGTAAAAAAAAAAAATTAAAAAAAATGTCGTGTGTGTAGTTTTTTACACCACAAGTTTGTGGTGTAAAAAACTACACACACGGCATTTTAAAAATTTTTTTTTTTTTACGAATGTGTTTATAATACATGCATCTACGTTTTTGAAAAAAAAATTTGGTCCACCTCGCCTCGTACGGTGTGGTTCTCGCGGTTCTCATAACTCGGGGTGGTTCTCATTCTAGCGGCCCCCTATATATATATATATATATATATAATTTAAAAAAAAATTCGGGCCCTATATTGATTTGGGCCCTGAGCACAGGCCTACCCTACACTTACTTGTAGCCGGCCCTGCAGAGAATATCGAAATAACACATTATTATTGACATGGTAAGAGAGTAGTGTGATTACGAATGAGAGTTAATATTACACATCTCTCTCCTCTATCTCTCTCTCTATACATACATAGATATATAGAGAGAGATAGAATGAAAAGGGTATGCAAATAAGATATAGGGTTGTGGAAATAGTAGGGGCCTCAATATATAATCAGTAACACATGTAGTGTAATCATTAATGCATACACTAAAGTATCATTAATAACGCATGTAATGTATAATCCCCAACACATGATTGTAATCAGCCAACACATACACTATATTTACATTAGGGGAGGTTCATTTGAGAAGAATTTTCTTAAAAGAAGAAAAAAATGAATTAATCTAGACCCTATATTTTTTTGATCAATGGTTGTGAATTAAGATATTATTTTTGTCCAATTTTAATTAATGTTTTAATTACTAAGGGTAGTATAGACATTTTGATATAGAATATTAATAAATATTTTAAAGAGTTACTCAAGTCTTATTAATGCAACCATAAATTCCCCCTTCACCATCATTAAAGTATTGGCTCCTACACAAATTTTATTAGAAGTGACAAAATTATTTAAAAATTGTGTCCTTCACATATTTTATTATGAGTCGCAAAATTATTTAAAAGTGTTTGAGTCCTACACATTCTGTATCCTACACCAAAATATTATTTTAATGGTGTAGGAAACGTTGAAAATGTAAGATCATGTGCATGATTGTTTTTATTGTGTAAGGTGCACAACTATTTTATAAGATAGGCTCATTAAATGATTAGAGTCCATTAAATTGAGTAGCAAAAATAAATAATAGACTCATTAAATGATTTGTTCAAATTACCTTTGTACTCTTTATTCTTTTTATTCTTAATTTTTAATTCTTCTCATTTGAACTCTCCACATTTACACTATATTGTTAATGTTTTTCTTATTTACAAAAATGTTACTACGTGATATTTTTATATCAAGTAATGTAATTACGAATACATACAATATACTATTAGAACTGTATTATAAAAATACTACGATGTAGATTACGATTACTCTTTATTCGTAATAACTGACGATGTAATTCTTGTTTCAACCTACATATGTATGTATGTATTTATATGGTTGTACATAGTTTAAAATACCAAGAATGATATATTTAACTTTCAAAATCTAATTTACTTTAAATGTTTGTATTTTTGTTACACCAATTGGCAAGAGAAACAGAGAATGTTGGGCCACATACCTAAGAAGATACAGAGAGGATAACACAGGCACAGGATAGTAGATTACTTGGACAAAAACAAAATCTTACAAACCATTTTTGTCAAGATCCTCCTCAGGCTTTCCTTAGATTCACCTTTAAATCCTCAATAATCTCATCACTAGCATTTACATAATTCAAATATCAAATATGTAAATACTGAAAAAACTTTTTTATATATAACATTTCTGTTACTTGTCTAAATGAACATTTATAATAAGAAAAATAAATATAAAAATAACTAATAATAATAAAGATAAAGAAAAAGAGAAAAAAAAAAGGAAATAAAAGGTAAGGATAAGATGTAGCATCATAAGTTGAATCCAATTCCAGCCCAAGAAAAATTTAAAAAAAATAAAAAATAAATAAAAAATAAAAACAAAAGCCACCCCTTTCTATGCCTTTAATCACTGACTGACTGGAATCTTTGAAATCTTTGAAGAGCAGACAAATAATTGAGAAAAATGAAATCATTTTGGGGTCAACAACCAATGAGAAATAGATACATACACACCCACTTCCACCACTTACATCCCAATTGACTTCTCTCCATCATTCAAAGATCAAAAGCCCCTTAAAATCAGGACATCAGTATCTTCACTTTCACCTCTTTCCCTTTGTCCAATTGCTTGCAAAATATAAAACCATAACATATACAAACATAACGTATAGGCGGACTCCCTGGATGTTTCGCCCTAATTGCCTGACAGTCGGGTTTGCCATTTTTGTAACAAGCTGTAGATGATTTGTATCTATATTCGAGCTCGACGAAGAGTGTTAGCTTATATCACTAGTTTAAAGTTATAGCCCAGTATTACTTTCATGAACATGTATAATGTAAAAATATAAGAAACCTATTGTATGATCAGGCATAACAAGAAATAATTACGGGTTGTTTTTCAAGATAAATAAGAACTTGAAATCTATGCAGTTAATGCGGTAAAAAATTGGATATTAACTGATATTTGAGATATCAGTTATCGCGGTGGGAAATCGGTAATTTTAATATCATACATAATTTATATATATAGTAACAATTCAGTATACTCTCCTATTAACAAATTAACCTTTTGCAACTTGCAAAAAACTGACAATCGTAGCAAGTAGGAATTGATTAAGACTTAAAACACTAACAATTAAGACTTAAAACACCAATAGCAGCAATAAGAAGAAAGACGAATGGTAGAGAACTAAGAAGAAAGGTACTGATATCGGGAAAATCAGTGATATTCTGACCGATTTTTTACATGGGGACTGATAACCAATATATCGGTGATATATCACGGATATTAACTGCATAGCTTGAGATATTTTAACATAACGTTGTTTTAACATAGCTTGGAGGTTAGAGACTAATATTCTTTATCTTTTTGTACAAATGTAGTTTAAAAAAGGTGGGAATAACATCAAGCAACCAACCGTTTATTTTGGATCGTATAATATGCAAGCTCGGGGAAGATGCAAATGCGTTTGACCTAACTGGTAGAATGGCTCTTCCTTGAAGCATAGGCTCGGTATGCTGCCAATGCAATTACAGCTGCAGCAGCTCCGACTGCAAATTTGTAGAAAAATATATTATTAACAGATAAATACTTATCAAATGTCGGGGATGGAGAGATGATAAAGAAAGGATTGGAGTACAGGTGGCAAATTTGAAATTTCGATCCACTGACTCATGAATGGGCTGATTCAAGTAACGTTTTACCTCTAACGGGTCAAAATGGGTTAAAAGTAATTATAAAGATAGCTTAAAAACTGATCAGGTGGGTTGAGTCTCTCCAAGTGTACTTTATTGAATAAAACTTCCAAAGAAAATTATTTTATTGGTGTGATCATTTTGGCACACTAACACTACAAAAAAGGATAATTGCACCAAAAAATAGCTTACTTTCATACTTCTACCAATAATAATGTCATCATCATCATCATCATCATCATACTCAGTAAATCCCACCAATAGCAAAGCAAAGGTAGGGTCTGAGGAGGGTAAGATGTAGACAGCCTTACCTCTACCCCCGTAGGAATAGAGAGGCTGCTTCCAGTGAGACCCCCGGCTCGATAGTAGTTTTGCATCAAGCCTTGGACATAAGGCACATAACACTCAACAATCGGGACAAAGACCGATTAGTGCATGTACCCTTTTGTCTTTCAGCTATCAACGCCACCACATGATGCATGATTAACCGTCCTCAGCTTTTAACGTTATTTTCACAAAATTAGTAAAATAACGTTAAAATTAGTGCACGGGTTGAAACATAACAACGATATGATTCATAAATATGTAAATGCTCCTTATATAAAAGATATCACATGGGTTAAATAATGAAAGAAATGTTCAATTATGAAAATGTTTTATGAACAAAGTTAACTTCTTTATTTTAAATTAAAAAAATTATTAAAAAAATTGTAGAAAACATTATTATTTAATAGGAAAGAGAGGTGAGAGAATAAGGGTGAGGCACCAGAGAGTGACACATGTCGTTAAAGATTTTCGTTTATTATATAGTATAGATATAGATAGATTATAAATTTATATAAAATAATTGTATATGTATATAAAAAATAACTAAGTTATAAACTAGCCATGCTCGAGCTCTCTTAAGTTAAACAAGTCAAGCTTGAGCTTTGGCTCAACTCATATACACCCCTAATTTTGCCATGTGTGTATATATATAAAAACATGAACTTATAAATACATACAATATAATTATGGCTAGGAGTTGGCCAGAAAGTCCAAATTTCCTAAAAAGTGTAAAAAGTCATAAAACACCATAATGTCAACCATAAAACACACAAAAAACCCACAAATAATATGATGAAGATTACTAAAACATCATGTATGTGGGTTTTGTGTTGTGTTTTAGATGTTAAGGCTCTGATTGTGGAATGACAAATATTATTGTGTTTTATGTTGTTTAGCATTGTGTGTTTTATATTCATAGTTCTACGATGGTGCGTTTGAAGTTTTTATGGACTATTAGAGTTTTTTATATAGTGTTTTAGTAATATTCATTCTATTATTTGTGAGTTTTAGGTGTGTTTTATGCCTGAAATTATTGTGTTTTATGACTTTTTACACTTTTTAGGAAAAACACACTTTCCGTAGGATCCCCACTCTATAATTATATATGTACATAAATATATATTTTTTAATAATAAACTAGCCAAGCTCGAGCTCTAGTTAAGTTAATCAAGTCGAGCTCAGCTCATTTACACCCCTAATTTAGCCATGTCTACTATTGTGTTTAACGTTAGGCGATTTTTAAGTTTTTACCAGAAGCAAACATGAGGGAGCGATTAACAAGGTGACGATACTGCTTCATGTTTCTTCCATATTCGGTTTCCGGTACACTCAAATGACAACGTTCAGCTGCATTTACAATTCTCCAAAAGATATTGTTCATCTCTCTTTTCTTTATGCTGATACGGATGGGTGCATCTATTTTCATTTCCCGACAGATCTAGAGTAAAAGGGCATCTTCAAGTGAGTGTTAACTTTTATATTATGAAACCATCAGATATATTACGTAAACAATAAAATTTTAATTACTGTTTCTGAATCTCTGACTGCCATCGGGTAAGAATCCAAGTCGTCCTTTAACGCAATGAAGAGACATGGTACGCCGTAACCGGTATCTTCCCCTCGCCTAGCTACATCCATAAGAAGTGCCGATGCTCGTTTTAAGGAATATTCATCCGAACTGTAACATGCGAAGCGAACAATTAGGTGTTGTGATAAACGTGCCAAATTGGTTAAGTTTAATGTCAAACGGGTCAAATTTATAATAAATAAAAAAGAGTAAGGTACACGGATGGTCCCTTACCAAAATTTTGGATTTGGTCCCTGTCTTTTCAAAAGTACACGGATGGTCCATGTGGTTTGCACTTTGTAACGCATTTGGTCCCCAACTTTTTCCAAAAGTACATGGATGGTCTCTGTCGTTTGTACTTTGTAACGCATTTAGTATCTAACTTAAACGTGCTGAAACCTTTAGATGTGTTGGCTGGGAACTAAATGCGTTACAAAGTACAATCCACAGGGACCATTCGTGTACTTTTGAAAAACTAAGGACCAAATCCAAAAAATTGGTAAACCACAAGGACAATTTGTGTACTTAACTCTTTTTTTATTTATTATAAATTTGACCCGTATATTTGGGTTGTATCACAATAGTAAGAAGTCACTTTAACTACATGTATTATATTACTTCATTAATGCACTGGGTTGCTGCTGAGTTCATAACCAGAGGCTTTGAATAAGCTTCTTTATAATGTGGTACAAAAAAAATTAATTTAATAAAGAGTAAAATGCCATTTTCGTCCCTGAGGTTTGGCCAGTTTTGCGACTTTCGTCCAAGGTTTGTTTTTCCGCATCTAGGTCCAAGATGTTTGAAATCTTGCCATTTTCATCCGGCTCGTTAACTCTATCCATTTTTTTCCGTTAAGTTTTGTTAACTTAAAGAGCAATTCGGTCTTTTTCACTTTATGTACAAGCATTTAGCATAATGTACAAGTATTCAAAATACCCTTACTAAACAAAAAACAAAAAAGTAGGTAAAAAGACAGAAATACCCCGGACTAAACGGAGAAAATGGATGGAGTTAATGAGCTTGATGAAAATGGCAAGATTTCAAACCCTTTGGATCCAGATGCGGAAAAACAAACCTTTGGACGAAGTCGCAAAACTGGCCAAACCTCAGGGACGAAAATTGCATCGTACTCTAATATTTAATATGTTATTCATAGTGTAATCCTTGTGACTTCATCCATGCACTGGGTTACGGATGAGTTCATAACCAGAGGCTTTGCATAAAGTTATTTATAATGTCATCATCATCATACTCAGTAAATCTCACCAATATCAAAGCTAAGGTTATTTATAATGTATGTATAATAAAACAGATTTAATAAAAAGGTTCAGTTATAGTTATGTTAATTTTTAAATATTTTTCTAGCCTTTTTTTTACAAATGTATCAATAGGCGCCAACTCTTGTTTATATGTAACATGAAGCTCACCTATCATAAACAAAAATTGCTACATCACAGGCAGCCAATGAATCCTTACTGGATAGAAACTGTTTGACATCGTCTTCTTGAATTTCATGCAATATAAGAGTCTTCTTAGTTCCCTGTATAAAAAAAGCCGAATGTATCATATTTGTAACAAGCTAGAAATTTTTGGTTATGGGATTTTTCAAAATTGACAGGTGAATTGGTTATACGGTTCAGTTAATCACTGATTGGGCCTACTGGTTGGGTTTGGGCCTGACAAAAATTAGCCCAAAACTTATGCTATCACAGACGTAAATCAGGTACCAACTCAATGTTGATCAACTTAGTATGATCTAACAATCACATATACAATCTTTTATAAGACCCTTTTTTTATCATTTATATATACATGCATGCAAACATATGTATGCATACATCAACTCATTTTAAATAATTTAGTGATATGATTATTTAGTGTAAATAATTTATGCATAGCGGTTCAGTTAATACATACCGTCCGGTTATCCAATTTGGTTCGGTTAATCAGACGGATTGGTTCGGTTTTTACTTAAATATAGTGGTCCGGTTAACTGATTGGTTCGGCTTAGTTAATTCGGTTTTGCAAAATATGTAACCATAACCAAACCGAAATAGTCGGTTATCACAAAAAGAATTAACCGAACCATGGTTAACCATGTTCTTCAATTATATCAGTTTGAATATGTCGATTTTTCGGCTATGGTTCAGTTCTAGGGTTTAGTTTATAGGTGGTTCCCCCTTCTACATGTGCATTCCCCGTTCTATGATGTAAATAGATTCAGGGAATATACAGTATAGTTACTTCCATAGTTTCATCTTGTCATTTGATGCCACATAGAATAATTAAAAGTGATTTATAGGAGTACAATAAGGATACAAGGAAAACCTAATCAAACTATAAGTCCTAGTATGATAAAATAATAAAGATATTTACAATAAATCCTAGAATATGTTATAACCAAAATGTCCTAATATCACTTTGCATGGGAGTTACTAAAAAGCCTATAGATTCCACAACTTCGCTATTTACTTAAGGATGGGTCATTTTTTTCTCTTAACACGTCACTCAGTACTATGTTGGTTAAAAGATAGGGTAAATTACACTTTTCGTCCTTTATGTTTATACCAAATTTCAGTGGATGTCCTTTACCTTTAAAAGTGTCAAGAATCATCTTTTACGTTTAAAAAACCTTGCACTGTTTGTCCTTTGACACTAACCCAGTTAAAATTTTCAGTTAAGTTTGGGCAATTTAGTCATTTTATCCCTTTATTTAAAAAAGGTATATTAAAAATAAAACAAAACAAAGAAAAAATAAGTGATATAAACACCCCTTCTCTCTCTAAACACCATAAAAAAGACTAAACTACCATTATGTGACCAGACTTAACTGAAAATTTTAACTGGGTTAGTGTCAAAGAACAGACCGTGCAAGGTTTTTAAAACGTAAAGGATGATTCTTGACATTTTTAAAGGTAAAGGACATCCACTGAAATTTGGAATAAACATAAAGGACGAAAAGTGTAATTTACCCTTAAAGATAAATGGGTCAACAGTAACCCAAAGTATAATTTTAATGCATAAATCGTCCTAAATCATTTTGTATAAGAAAACAAAATATTAGAATAAAAGATTGTAATCGTAATTGAGCCGCTCAATATGGATTAAAGATCTAAAACTTACAAAACGTGTTTTGGCTAGACCCGATTGTTCCAGCTTATACAAAAAATTACCCTAATACCCTTCAACCTCTAAAAACTAATAAAAGCAAGTGCGGTTGTAACTTTGGATGAGCAAAAAAACGGAACTTGTTAAGACACCATTGTCAAGTACGATTCGAAAATCACAATGTAACGATAAACACTCACCCGAAGCTGATCAACAGCATTGACCGTATAAGATTGATTGCCAGTTAAACCGTGTGTGTTTTGAAAAGGCCTGCAAGTAAAACATGTTTTAAAAGGTACAACAGCACAAAACAAACTCAAGAAGTTTGTGGAGATAATAAACTTAATTTAGAACATTTAGCAAACTTTTATATGGCAGAAGCTTTAAAAAATCACCTTCCAACAAATGAACTTAACAGGGAAGACTTGCCCGCATTTTTGGGCCCGAACACATAGCATTGGAATACGTGTCTGTCTGATTGCTGTTTTTTAGCATCTAAGGTTCTTTTCCTAGTAACACGGAGTGCTGTTGCAGGATCATTAGTATATCCCAGGTATATCAGATAGGCTAAACTTTTTAAGGGGTCGAGTAACGTCATTAGGTCCCACTGCAAACATGAATTTGATGTCAGTAACCCTGAGAATAAGCTTAGGGAATTACAGAGATATTAAATAATACAACACCGGAAAGCCAGTATAATTATATATTTAGGGAATCAACAAATATATTAAATATAAATACTTGGTAGAAACCAATCAAGTATTCAAGTACCGCATCCCTTTTGTGATGTGAATAAAGATTGATAATCACACGTACCTGAGCGAGAAAACCAGAAAGTCTTAAATCCCCAAATTCGGTTCTCTCCACACTATTCTTGTAAGGAGCTTCATCCCAAGGACTGAGAAGAAAACGTAATTCATTAGAAGTTGCTACATGTTACATCAAAAGAAATATTGACCACAAATTCGTCAATTGGGTGTGTCCTAACCAAAGTAGTAATACGAAGATACTTAAAATGAACGCTAAAACAGGAACTGCTAAAGGTAAACAAAAAAGTACGATATGTAACAGACCACGAAGGATAAAATCAATACAAATTTTAGGTTGAAAAAGATACTGATTACTGACCTTTCTGGTGCAGTCGAAAACAGCTCATCAAGCTCAGAATCTTGTAGAGCTCCATCCTGGTAGGAGTATACATTTACATATGAGATATGTGCATGTGTATCAGTTAAAAAGTTTTAGTATAGAGGCGAATAATAAAGAGAAAAATAACTTCAAATGCTAAAAGTTGGTAGTTTACTACAATGGCATGAACAATCATAATTGAAGACATTTGTATGTTTATATCTATACTATATAATAAAAGAAACCAATAAAAGGACACTTGTCATTATTCTAGACCATCTATTATTACTTAATTGAAGATAATTATTATTTAATTTAAATTATTAAATTTAATATATGTTTCAAACATTTAAGAAATTACGGATAAAGTTCCATCAATTATCTTATTATTTATTTATATTAATTACTAGGTTATTATTCTAGACCATCTACTCTTACTTAACTGTAGATAATTATTATTTAATTTAAATTATTAAATTTAATATTTATTTCAAACATTTAAGAAATTACTTTTAAAGTTCCATAAATTATCTTATTATTTATTTATATTAATTACTAGGTTATAAATTACATCTTAATAATTGAAACAAATATCGAGCATTTTCATAACGAGGGTGGAGGGAACGATTTTCTTGCTTAACAAATAATTTATTTATTTAGTATATTTAAAATACAAGAAGAATAATAACTACATTTATCATACTAATAAATTTATCCAAAAACAACCATCCTTTTAAGATGCAACTCAAGTCCATAAAAATACAAAAAAATAAAAAAAAAATTCTTTCTTTTCATTTTCGATTCAAAAATTGATTTACAAAATATCCAGAGCGGATAAATTTTAAAGTTATATAACTTAATAATTACCGATAATTTATACTTATCTAATTAATTTAAATATTATTTTGTAGCTATAAGTTTACCTAATTGGCTAATTGCTATATATTTATATTTATTTAATTAATTTAAATATTATTTTGTAGCTATAAGTTTATCTAATTGCTATATGCCTAATCTAAACATTTCAACAATATTTTTAGAACTAATAAATTAAGACCACTGTTATTTAAATAGAACATGGGTTCACGTCGTGAGAAAGTAGATTATATAGTTTGTCTTCTAATCGATGGTTCAAATGCTTTCATATTAATAAATTTGACAAACATCACAAGTTTTGATCATACATAAAACAAATTTTTTTTCGGATGTCTTAAAATATCGTTTTATAATCGTTAAATCTTCGTTATTAACTAATTGATATTTTATTTACTTAACCCGTGTAATACACGGGGTTATAACCTAGTGTTTATATAAAAGATAGTGAAAGAAATACATACATTGTTAGAATCAAACAAACTGAAAATCCTTATAAGGAAGTCCACAGCTTCACTAGTCAGCTCAACACTCTACAAAAAAACAAATGTTAAAAGATTATCGTTAATAATGGATATTATATATTGAACATTTGAATGTAAAATCAGAATAAACCGACTACTTAGAGAATAAACCGACTACTTAGAGAAGAAGCCTAATGACAACGCATTACATTTCTTGAAAGCTCAACCTTAACGGATCATCTTGTGTCACAGGCATGCAATATGCATGTATTCAAAGTAACATGCAAATTTTAGTATAGTAATTATATGTGTGCAGAAAAACAAATAAAAGAAATAAATCAATCAACATAACAGCTTGATAAGTCATTTCAGTTAATTATCACTGTTAAACCAGACTATTTAAAAACTTACTTCGGGTTCTTATGATTTTCATTTAGCTCTTATAATAACAGAAGTTACAGATGTACAGAATTATGCATTAAGTAATTATTCATATCTAAGTATGCAATTGGTGTAGCTACAGACCATAATGTTATGACAAAAACATGATCTGTTCATGTTTTTTTTAAACAATACTTGTAAGTTACATTAAGAAAGAGAATTCCCCACAAGCGTGTTAATCCATTATAATCTATCAATCAATTAAGCAAAAGTCTCTATAAACTATGTGAAGGTCAAATAGAGACAAAAGTAAAGGAAAAAGATAACAACTTCCTGAATATAACTGAAAATCTTCCTTAAAGTAAAATCTATGCAGTTAGTTCGGTGATATCTATATCACCGATATATCGGTTATCGGTCCCCATGTAATATATCGGTGTCATATATCAATCAGAATATTGGTACCGATATTATCGACGATACTGACTGATATATCACCGATTTTCCCGATATCTGACCGATATATCACCGATATATCACCGATATCAGTACCTTTCTTCTTAGTTCTACCATTCGTCTTTCTTCTTATTGCTACTATTGGTGTTTTAAGTCTAATTGTTAATTGTTAGTGTTAACTGTTAATGTTTTAAGTCTTAATCAGTTCCTACTTGCTACAATTGTTAGCGTTTTGCAAGTTGCAAAAGGTTAGTTTGTTAATGGTAGGAGAGTGTACTGAATTGTTAGTGTTAAATTGCTATATATATAAATTCTGCATGATATTAAAATTATCGATATCCCACCGCAATAACCTATATCTCACATATCGGTCCTTGACCGATATCCGATATTTTACCGCATTAACTGCTTAGAGTAAAATATATCATGACCTGGTCGGGAGCCTTTTTAGACAGAACAGGAAGATTCTCTTTACGGAGTTCGATGTCATCATTGTAACCAAATTTACGCAAGACAGCCCATGTGGTCTCGAGGCGGCCTTTTTCAATAAATAGGGCATGAAGGAAAAGGAATCCAGTTAGGGTAAGCCCAAGATCGTTGACCCCTTCAGGAACCCTCTCTTGCACAACTCTCTTAACACCCACTATTTCAGCAGGTTGTAAAGGAGCATTGAAACACTTAATCTGTCACGAGAAAAATAAATTATAAACAAAAGTAATGAACCTTCCTTATTATGGAAGATAGCCGAAGAGAAATTACCTGAAATTCATTCAACTCCCTATCATTTAGCGCACTGTCCATATCATGGTCACAAAGAATAAATATCCTTTTTAATGCGCGTATGCATCGGGGTTTTAAAGTTTGAGATTCTTGATCGAACAAGGGGGCTGTTGGATGAAGCACTGCTTTTTGAGCATAGTAAAACACCTCAGGTACCTACATAACAAGATAAAATAAGGGTTAATAACTTGTGTCTTGTTATTGCTTTCGGTCAGGTTAGACCAAACCATGTTATAAGTTATATCTTGTGTCTTATTATTGCTTTCTGTTGTGTGTTCGTGTGTGCTTAATCCTACCAAAGAAGACATGGGATAAATGAGACTATAGCTTAAATAAATATCCATGAAAAGAAAACTAATTAATACAACATGAAGTATAACATTTACGTAAAAGGTAGTAAAAGTACATGCTTGAGACTTTGAATAAAGGGTAACACAGAAAAATTTGAACTTAAATAATCTAATATCTCTTTACAGTAAGAATCACTATTGGACTTGAAGTCTTTACAAAATTGCTAACTTTTCAACAATGATAGTGAAGTTACACACAATAAGTCAATAACATACCTGGACAAGATTAGCTGCAGAACACTCTATACAAGTTTCAATCTCCCTAAACTGCTGCATTATAGGAGCCATCACCCGCTCTAGACTCACTGGGAAGTGCTCGTCACGCAAATCGAGCTTGCAACCAACCACAATCACCGGTGCCTTCACCTGTAGATATATACAAAAAACGTTAATAAACTCTTAGTATCTCCTTTTAAAATATATAAATTCATATAACATCTAATTTCTTCATATTTTCTTTGCACTGGTCTTGTCTCGTAAATAACGAATGGATATAAAACCTTTAAGCGACGAATTTCAGGAATCCAGAAAGTCTGAAGGCGATTGAGCGTTTCAGGCTTATCACAAGCATATGTTAACACTACCGCATCAGCGCGCTTCAACTCTTCCTCTAGCTTAGCTTTACCTTCCAAGCTACATCAACAATATAAGAGATAATATAGTAGTTAGGTTAATATTGTAATGTGCTAGGATCAAATACAAATAGATTTAGTGTGCTAAGCATACAATAACTAGAGTAATTATGCTAACACTAGAGGAATTATTATTACTCCACAGTTTTTGAACTAGAGTACTTACTATTACTCTACTTTAGCTTTGCTATTGGTGGGATTTACTGAGTATGATGATGATGATGATGACTCTACTTAATTTTTTTGTAGTGTAATTACGCTAGTTCAAAACTGTAGAGTAATAACAATTACTCTAGTTATTTGTACGTTTAGTAGGTTAACTTCATGCATACAGGATCTCACCCATACAATAACTAGAGTTATTATGCAAACACTAGAGGAATTATTATTACTCCACAGTTTTTGAACTAGAGTACTTATTACTCTACTTTAGCTTTGCTATTGGTGGGATTTACTGAGTATGATGATGATGATGATGATGATGATGATAATGATGATGACTCTACTTAATTTTTTTGTAGTGTAATTACGCTAGTTCAAAACTGTAGAGTAATAACAATTACTCTAGTTATCTGTACGTTTAGTAGGTTAACTTCGAGCGTACAGGATCTCACCCCTAATTGTAGTATCTTCTAACTATGTAACAGCATAACAATAAACTCTAACTAATATATCCTCTCTAATAAACAAATTCTTACATAAAACTAACAAAAAACACCACAATTCAATCGATCATATAAATCAATAACAATAATACTCAATTAGACGTAGATGCAGTGTCGATGATCATAACCGGAACACCATCCGGTTGTGTAATATCTTTACCTAATCAAATCATATCTTCTAACTATGTAACAGCATAACAATAAACTCTAACTAATATATCATCTCTAATAAACAAATTCTTACATAATAAAACTAACAAAAAAACACCACAATTCAATCAATCATATAAATCAATAACAAATAATACTCAATTAGACGTAGATGCAGCGTCAATGATCATAACCGGAACACCATCCGGTTGTGTAATATCTTTACCTAATCAAATCATATCTTTTAAGTTCCTATGTAACAACACCACAATTCAACCAATCAAACAAATCAATAACAAATAAAATACTATGTAAATGTAAATATCTTTACCTGATCAAATAATATCTTCTAGCTATGTAATAACATAACAATAAACTCTTAACTAATATATCCTCTCTAATAAACAAATCCTAACAAAAAACTAACAAACAACACCATAATTCAATCAATCAAACAAATAAAACTCAATACAGACCTAGACGCAGTGTCAATGATCGTAACCGGAACGCCATCCGGATAATAATCCGCCGGAAGACGAGTCGGAGGAAGAACCGGAGAAACGCTATCAGGAAAACTCTCGGACGCTGCTGCCGCAATCAGGCTCGATTTACCGGTGCCGCGATCACCGACCACCGCAACGCGAACGGTAGTCCGGTGACCTGGAACCGGAGTCGCCGCTACTGAACCGCCGGACATTTAACAACAACAACAACAACTGCAACTGCAAATGCAAAAGGTCAAAATTCAGATATATTAGGTGGAAATTGAGCGTGTAAAAGGTTGTTTGAATGAGATCTGAAGGATTAGTTATGGATTACCTGTGTAGAATTGTGGTGAGTTTTGTGGAATTGATCTGGTTTTTGATCGTGTGATGGCGATTGGCGTCAATGTGCGTAATTGTTTGTTTGTACAGCGAATAGCGAATGAAATCTGTTGTTGATGGAGACAGTGTGGAATGCGTGCGCTAGGGACTAATTTGTATGAAAGCTTATTGTTTGGGGAGTGAATTTGCAAAGTTGACTAAACTAACCAGCAAAGAAATGTGAGTAGAAGCGAAATTGTCAAGGAAAATGTGCAATGGTATATGTGATACGGGGAGTGGGGGGTCTTGGTTGAGGGTTTTGCCTGACACGTGATGATAGTAAGGTTCACAAGCTAATACTAAAAAACTAGGGGTGTGGTAGGGTGTTGCTTAGTTGGGCATGGCCAACCCTATTAAAAATTTCATTTAGTTAACCAGCTACCTCAACTTACTCAGCGCCCCATGCCAGACACAATACCAACGCTAGAGGAGCAACGCCCAAAGCCAAGCCCACAGGGGATGGTAACCCAAGCCCCACTCCCAACAACAGTATTAGTTATTGTGCTTTTTAGATTAAAAAAACACAAAAATAATGTGTCGGTTATGTCTTTGTTTTTTTAATTGTGTTTTTTGGTTAGTTTTATGTATAAAAATTCATGATTTTTAACCCAAGCCCCACTCCCAACAACTATATTAGTTATTGACACAATAATAAAACACATTTTATTAGAGTTAATTACACAAATGGGTCATGTGGTTTATACCTAATTTCGCCTTTGGGTACTAACTTTTTTTTAAGAGGTTTAGGTTTTGTGGTTTCAATTTTGTAACACTTTTGGGTACTAACACCAGAATTTGTTAATTAATGACTAAAATACCCTTGCATTTTTTTTAAGTTTATCAACGTAACACATTTGGGTACTAATACCTAATTTTATTTAAGTTTAAATCAATTTTACAAAATCTATTTATTTTTTTATTTTCATCTTTTTATTATATCTCTTAATTAACATAAAATCTATTTATTTATTTTTTCATATTTTTATTAAATTTCTTATTTAACATAAAATCTACTTGTTACACTAGTATTTTTTAAAATACATTTTTAAATAAAAGAGTAAACTGCCATTTTGGTCCCTGTGGTTTGGCCAGTTTTGCCACTTTAGTCCAAATCTCAAACCTATTACATTCAGGGCCCTGTGGTTTGCATTTTGTTGCCATTTTAGTCCAAAATCCAAAAACCCTATTTTTTTACTGTTGCAACCTCCTATTTTGTCCTGTAGTACAGGGGCATTTTGGTCCATGTTAATTTATTATAACATTTCAGTAATTAATAACATCTATCCTCAAGAACATCATCAAACTTCATCATCAAAACCCAGAAAATCAAGAACATCGTCAAACTTCATCATCAAAACCCAGAAAATCAAGAACATCATCTTCAAGAAAATCAAGAACCTAGAACAAAACCAGAAACCATCACAAAAACGAAACCGATTTGTAAAAAGAAACGAGGCTCAGATCTGTATCTTCAAGAACATCATCAAACATCATCATCAAAACCCAGAAAATCAAGAACATCATCTTTAAGAAAATCAAAAACCGATTTGTAAAAAGAAACGAGGCTCCAACAACAAATCAAAACCGCCATGGCTACAAACAGATGTTGCAAGCGCACTTGCCTTCCTCCAATTCTGCCACGCCAAGCTGCGGAAAATCTCAAATGTTGACCCAATTTTGACTCGGATTAGGTGAAATCATCATAGCCTCGCAGTTTAGTCAAAAAAAAAATCCACTGAATCACATAAAAGTAATCCAAATCAGCAATTGAAACAACAAAATTCTACCAAAACCACAGGGACCAACCACATCCGATGAACCTGCAACCACCCACTCGCACCCCCTGTAACCACATCCGATGAACCTGCAACTCCCTGTAACCACCCACTCGCACCCCCTGCAACCACATCCGATGAACCTGCAACTCCCTGCAACCACCCTCTCGCACCCCCTGCAACCACCGCCCCTCTCTCTCAATCTGGTGAGCACCTCCACCCAAAAAACGACTGGGCAAACACTATAGGGTTAGGGTTTACCATGTGTTCTTGAGGCGGAGATCTGTGTGTTCTTAGGGTTAGGGTTTTCAGCGTTTGAGCTTCGATTTCGAGCGTTTGAGCTTCGATTTGAGCACCAGCAGCGTTTGAATTTCGATTTCGAGCGTTTGAGCTTCGATTTACCATGTGTTTTCGAGCGTTGCGGTATTAGAGAGAGAGAGAGCAGGTCATTTTAGAGAGAGAGATAGAGCAGAGTTGGCGGCGGTGGGATGGTGGTGGGGATGATGCGATGGTGGGGGTGGTGGTGGTGGTGGTGGTGGTGTGGTGGTGGTATTTTAGAGAGAGAGAGCAGATTTTATGTTGAGAGAGGGAGAGATGTCTGAGATGAGGTTGAAGATGATGATCTAAGGGTTTTATTATAAATGAGTTATTATAAAGAGATAATAAATCTAAAATGACCAAAATGCCCCTGAGGGTAAAGACAAAATAGCAGGTCATTAATGGGAAATCTGGTCAAATTTGAAATTTGGACCAAAATGACAACAAAATGCAAACCACAGGGCCCTGGATGTAATAAGTTTGAGATTTGGACTAAAGTGGCAAAACTGGCCAAACCACAAGGACCAAAATGGCAGTTTACTCTAAATAAAATCTACTAGCTATATACTTTTATGTAAATTAAATTTCTTACTCGTTTTCAATTTTGGATAGATATGATTGATAATAATAAATATCTTTCATGTAAAAAAAAATTAAGCCTTTTTTTTACTCATTTTTTTTTTGTTCATTTACATTTTACTATTTTAGAAATATATTTAATTTAGATAAAATCTGTTAGTTACACCAGTAAAATCTACTAGCTATATAGTTTTATGTAAATTAAATATCTTTCTTTTACAAAAAAAAAAACGAGTTTAAAAAAGGCTTAATTTTTTTAGTTTTATTTAAAATACCTAGCTATATAGTTTTATCTAAAATACCTAGCTATATAGTTTTATGTAAATTAAATATCTTTCTAAAATAGTAAAATGTAAATGAACAAAAACCGAGTTAAAAAAGGCTTAAATTTTTTTTAGATGAAATATATTTATTATTATCAATCATATCTATCCAAAATTGAAAACGAGTAAGGTTTACATTATTTAAAACGAGTAAGAAATTTAATTTACATAAAACTACATAGCTAGTAGATTTTATTTAAAAAAATCTATTTAAAAAAAATACTGGTGTAACAAGTAGATTTTATGTTAAATAAGAAATTTAATAAAAATATGAAAATAAAAAAAATAAATAGATTTTATGTTAATTAAGAGATATAATAAAAAGATGAAAATAAAAAAATAAATAGATATTGTAAAATTGATTTAAACATAAATAAAATTAGATGTTAGTACCCAAATGTGTTACATTGATAAACTTAAAAAAATGCAAGGGTATTTTAGTCATTAATTAATAAATTTTGGTGTTAGTACCCAAAAGTGTTACAAAATTTAAACCACAAAACCTAAACCTGTTAAAAAAAGGTTAGTACCCAAAGGCGAAATTATGTATAAACCACAGGACCCATTTGTGTAATTAACTCCATTTTATTATGTTTTTATTCCATTACGTTTTATAACACATTGATAAAACATGTTTATTTTTAGAAAAAATAACTTTTAGTCCATTCTGTTTTAGAAAAACACATTTTTTTATTTTTAGTCAATTGCATTTTAGAGAAAAAACACATTTTTTCTGTTTTTAGTCCATTTAATTTTAAAAAGAAAAAAACGCACATTTTTTTGTGTTTTTAGTCTATTGCGTTTTAGAAAAACACATTTTTGTGTGTCTATTGTGTTTTAGAAAGAAAAAAACAGTTTTTTTTTTTGTTTTTAGTCCATTGCGTTTAAAAAAATTTGTTTTTAGTCACTTGCGTTTTAGAAAAAAAAAACACATTTTTTTGGTTTTGTATCCATTGCGTGTAAGAAAAAAAAAACACATTTTTTATTATTAGGCCATTGCATTTTATAAAAAAACATTTTTATGTGTTTTAGTTCATTGCTTTACACATATGGGTTTTCGAAAAAAAATTAAAAGTATAGAAATAGTATACTCGTTTTAAAGATAAAAATGCTCGTTTTTATGGTGAAATTTTTATAAAAAAAAAATATGTCGTATGAAATAGTTATTAACGTTTTTAAAACAGGAGAAATTAGAGAAGAAAAAAACAATTGTCTTTGATGGACTTAAATACCCCTAAACTAACCCACGCGCATCCTTTTTTTTGTTCAGTTCCACCTATTTAATCTTAACATTTATTTAAATCTAATGAATAGGACTGCTTCCTAACATTCATATCAAAATAATTTTCTAATATATTCTAACCCTTGGTTCACATAATATTTACAAAAGCTGGAATTACATAATGTTATATACGGTGTAAATAGTAAAAAATTGAATGCAAACAAAATCATCATATTAGTTTAGGGTGTTCCTAATGGTATGCTCAAAAAAAGCTATTTTGACACCCTTTATGTGGCTCGTATACACATATACGAGTCGCATACCAGTTATGAAATGTCAGAGTATGTTTGGGTCATATACATGACTCGTATAAATGTATATGGGTTATATATAAGACTTGTATATATGTATAAATGTGTATGGGTCGTTTATAATACTTGTATATGTGTATAATAGTCGTATACTTGTGCATCCAAATACACTATGGCATTCCCTTACTAGTATACAGGTTGAGGAACTGAATTAATCAAATCATGCGCATCGTTGCAGGGTTCGTGTTCCCGTCGCGTCACGTGAGCACCCTTCTAGTGTGTATGTAATGTATATATATATACACACACATCATATCGATATTTATAGATCCTAGAGTTCTTATAACCAAGGACTCTACCTCAAGGGGAAGGGGCTCCCAAGGGTACTACCCTAGCCCCGACCAATCCCGCGTTGTCATGTCAATTACGCACCAAAGTACCCTACAACCACAAAACACTGGTGGTGCCTACCCACAAGTACCCTTGAACTATGGACCTCGCCCTTTTACTCCACCCACCAATCACACACACCCAACCCCACCTTTAAATCCAAGAGTCACACTTTCCAAACCTTTATCATGCGGCAAATGTCGCAACCCCCGACCCCTGCCCTGGGAGCGAGCGGCCGCGAGCGCAGATTCAGTGGTATCAGTGTTTATTAATTTGGCAGCGAAAATTTACATCAGGACCGTAGTTAGAAAATAGTTTATCAGAGTGAAACACCAAACTTTTATATTTAATAAATACATGGGAAAAAGCCCAAGTTTCCATTACAACATGTTTATAGGAATAAACCCTAATTTATTGAAATAAAACTTCTTTCTTGTTTAGGTAACTTTTATAGCCACTTTTCCAAGCCTTCAGTGCTCTCCAGCTGGCTTCTATTTGGCTTTCACATCTTGTTACCTGAAACGCGTTTTAAAAAGTTTTATCAGCAAGAAATACTGGCGAGTGAATTTCAGTTTAATCAAAACAAGTTTTATCATTTTACAGCATTGAGGGCATCCGCAATTACATTTGTTTACATCTACTTTAATTACCACCCACGGTACTGTCAATCCTGACTTGTGGTCATGCTACTACTCACAGTGTAGTAACAAGTTATGTATACAAAACCCCAACATACCGACAGTAATTGTAGAATCGCAAATACTCAATTACTGTTAATTATAATTGTCACACCCCAACCAATGGCGGAAACATCGGGATAAGACGAAGTGTGAAGATTGCTCGAGACATCATAACGCTATTTGTGACAATATTTAAGTAATTCCAATTTCATTCCATAAATTCAAATAACAACAAGTTCCAAAAGAGTGCATAACAACATAACCAAAATTTGATACAACATATTAACCTAACGTCTAAATGTGTATCTAGGCATCATGCTACTTCTTTTCATATCATCGTCATCAACCTGTAACATGTTTAAAATAAAAGTCAATGCAAAAGCAAAGGCGAGTATACAAGTTTAAGTATATGTATAAGCGTAAATATGTTTAAAACGAATCCACATGGCAACTTTGTTAATACAAGATCTAACATGGCATGCAATATTTCTAGCCAAACCAATGTTTACGCAAAGTTACATTCAACATGACCCGAGTATAAAGGGGGCGGTGCGTTACTCCTATAGCAGCTATACATGTCAAATGGAGGCTGGTGAAGCTAATGACTAAAACATATTACATAAGTATCACCCATGAAAGCATCAAGTATCATAGCATTGTATTCATGTATAAGGATTGTTTTGTATGTTGCAAAAAGAATAAGTGTAAGTGTGTTTAAATAAGGTAACATGTTACACCCCAAAAAGTGTTAAAATTAAAAGGGGAAGTACGAGTATACTCACATGATTGCTAAGTCTTCCGATTAGTGTTGACGAGCGTAAAAGATTTGGAAGATGGAACACCGAGGTCACCCTATATGGGCAAACGATGGTGCATGAGTAAACGGGAGTCCAAGAGAACGAACAAGAGTGTTTATCCTAGATGTTTAAAATATCGCGAACTCGTTATTATTTACTAGGTTAAAAATAACTAAACCTAATATTTATGTTTTGCAAAATTTGGAATTCGTATATTATATTGTCTTGATATATATATAAAAAAAATATTGTTATAAAAGAATTTATGCATTTATGCTATTAATTTAGAGATTTGGTTATAAAGGAAACGAATCAAAATAAAAGAAATCGTTTGAAATTATATACGTATTGTTTCGTGGATTTTACGAAAACGGGCAGAGTTTCCTCTGTTTTTGGACGATCCCGACAGCCAAGGTGTCGATTATTATTTATCAAAATTCAACAATTACGAAACAATATATGTATACGCCTACATACAAGTTATATAAAAGTATTTATAACAATTATAGTCAATATATTCAATAAATATACTTGTAACAATTTTACAAGTAATCTAACAAAACAATATAAAATTGGGTAAATAAGAAACCATTTAAAACCAATATGATGGCCATGTGTGGCCGTTTAGTATTCTAAACGAAAGAGAGATTAATGATGTTAACTGATTTAATGTCTTTTAATACCAAGCAATCGAACAGAACTACCAAATTACAGTATATAATTTCTAATGAAATGATTTAGTATCTATTTGTATGGAAGCAAAAGTGAATCGACAGGAGATAAAGGTATACCGTCACCGAGATAGGATTCGGAACGAGACTGAACCGTTACGCGAACCCGAGGCTGATGTCGACCGGAGTTTGACCAACCCGAACATCGAACCTGCTGAATCTGAGATGAATAGCCCACTGACTTTATCGAAACTCCCGAACCAAAACAAGGCCTGACCCGCAACTTTGACCCGGGCCAAAATCCACCGCGCCCAACTGACAATAAATCCCGAACCGAACTGAATCGTCGCCGCCTTCTCTCTCTCTCGTCTCGTCTCTCTCTCTCCCCTCTTTTCTCGGCCGTCGCGCCACCGTACGCCACCACTAAGATGGTGGCCGGTTGTTTAAACCGAGCAGAGATGGAGGAGCGATTGTAGTGTAACAGGGGGTTCGAGTGTGAGGTGTATGAGAAGAGGGGAGGTGTTGCAGGTGGTGTCGGGCCGGAGGAGGAGCCGGAGCTGGCCGGACATCCATCCTGGTGACCGGATTTCGCAGAGAAGAAGGAGAGGGAATGGGTGTCGGCTGAAAAGATATGAAGGGATTAGGGTTTCTCATTGAAGAAGATGGGGAAAAAAATAGGAGCAGGGATCGAGTGGTGTGTGTGTGAGATTTGTTAGAGATGATGAAGTTTCTAACTTGATGAGTGGATAAATGTGCAGACAAGGAGAGAAGGATGAGAGGGAACGGCTGCTTATAAAAGTGGCTAGGGTTGGTGGCATTTTTTTGTTTTAGGAAGACAATTCTAACCCCTAACCTCTGAAGGGTTTAAATAAATTAGCTAAGTTAACTTAGTTTAAGCTATATAACATGGTTGACCACTAGCTAGGTTATATGTATATTCTAAAAGAACTGATCTTTGCAATTAAATTAACCGGGTTAGTTTGTATCCTTTTCTAACTTTAAAGTGTAACGAGACTAGCTAGGTTATTATAAAAAAAAATAAACTTTTAAATGGTAAAATCAATTAATTTAATTAATTAAACCATGAATAAATACCCAGTTTTATAACGAATTAGATTACAGACAGATTTTTCGACGATTAAAACGAAACAACGAACACTAGGATCCAAAGTTTCCAAAAATAGGGATATGAACAATGGATTCTAAATATGGAAAGTTATGAAAACGCGGGGCGTTACAGTCTCCCCTCCTTTAGAAAATTTCGTCCCGAAATTTATTTAGAAGGAAGACTTGAAAGGGTTTTGGCAAACCGAAGAGGATTGAAAAAAAAAATGAGGCTTGTAAGAAGGACAACGGAGAATAATGGATGTATAAAGGCGAACGATTGATCTAATAACGATTAAGAGTATAAGAATAGCATAAATACCGGATAGACAAAAGTAGTGTGCTAAGAATGAGGTCTCGTCGTGGATAATCGGATATAATGCGTTTGTGAGTTGTTAAAGTTTACGTATTTGGTCCAAAAAGGTCTGTAAAACACTGTATTTCTCATGGCACGTTTTACGAAAGTTTGGTAACATGGTGAAAACACTTATATATAGGATGTACCAGCGGCGTATCCACCATGTTTTGACCATATTACGTCCGTCTCGTATTCGGTGTCATGCTACGTTCCGTGTTTTACCATACGCAGTAGTACACTCTATGGTTTTCATACGCCCATCACTATAATCCCGTGTGCACCCGTGATTATATTGACCGTCGCATGATCCGCATAGCTTGTACTAGTTGTGTATGAATTAGGGTATATATAATTTAAAAAAAAATAAGAATGTGTACGTGTAAGAATGTAGTATGTAAGCAAGTCCATGCTTAAGTATGTATGGGACCCACGTAAGCCAAACACTCGGATTACGCTCGCGTACGGGTACGAATGTATGAATCATGAGTTTAAGTATGAATGTGCATGTATGTATGAGCATAAACATAAAACGTGTAAGTAGTATGTGGATAAGTATAAGCATAAAACGTATGAAAAATGAGTATAAATGCGAGTACAAACATGAGTATAAGCGTAGACACAAGGCATATGAGTATAAATACAAGTATCAGTGTGAACATAAGATGTATGAGCATAGATATGAATATGAATATGAATGTGAATATAGGTGTAAAACATGAAGGTTAAGTATGAATAAAATATATGTGTATGAATATAAGTGTAACAAAGTTGTGTAAGTGCAAATGAGAACATAAAGCGTATGAATATGAATATGAATATGAATACGAAGGTAGTATAAACATGTATGTAAGGACAACGTAAGTGTATAATTGTGAGTGTATGTATTAACGAAAAACGTACGAATTTTGAATCATGAGTATAACATAAATGTGTAAGTGTGAACATAAGTGAAGGCATAAAATGTATAAGCATGGATGTAGAAAATAATGATTTTGTTTATAGTATAAATCGAACTACACGAGTTTATGCGCGTAAACGTTTAAAAGTTTTGAGTATGAAAGAAAAGGGGATGAGTGACACGCATGAGATTGTTGTGAAACATTGACTAAAACGTGTAAAATGATATGCATAAATAGGTGTTTGCGCAAAACGTAGAGTCAAAATAGATTGAATTGTCACGAAATATAGACTCTAGTTTGTGAATGTAAAGAGAGTATAAAACGTCTATTGGTTATATGGAAAGTACTTTGTAAAGGAATGGAAATGTTACTGCGGTTTTAAAAGAGTTTACATAAGTCGAAAATTTGTCGGTTCTTATGAAGTTTCCTTGGCCACGTGTTTTGAATTTTATTGACGTATCGAGTGAGGTTTTGAAAATATTCTAGAGATTAATAAGTTTGCATCGTTTTAAGTAACTTTGTGTTAGAAAAATTTGAAACTTACAGCTTCTTGTGAAAAAGTTGATTCTTAGAAAAAGGAATTTGGTACATGAACTTAGCGATTGTCGAAAAATGTTTCATTGGTTTTGAAAAGGTATTTTAGTAATTGATTGAATAATATTGGTAATATTTTATAGGTGTGTGTGAAAAAGTTGATTTGATTCTCAATTGAGAATAACAATCTCTAGTTTAATGGTGTGAGGGGGGCGTGTTTCAATGTTTACGTTGATTGGTGAATTTGTGGGCAACGGATTTATTAAACCGACTAGGCTGACAGGTAGTATTTCGTGAAATTTTGAAAATCGAGGAACACACGTTTATGGTTACATTAAAATTTTGTGTATGCGAGTGATGTGAAATTAGATTATAGAATAAGAGGTACGTTTAAATAAATGAAGCATTTGAAATACAGGATAAATGATTTAGGTATAAACATGATCGTGTTTACATAATATAGTCTATTAAAAGAAAGTGTTGGTAACGATCACCTAGGTAAGGGAATCACCCCAAATACGTTGGTGAGGTCGTTGTAAGATGAGAAAAGAAGCGGAGTTAATCGTCAAGGTAAGGAAATCACTCCTATCTTGATGATATGTCTTCACTCGTTGTTAAAAAGTGTAATAAAATTACGTGAAGTCGTGCATGCTAATAATGTATAATCGTATGAGAAGTAAGAATATGATGTGTGCGCAAAACGAAATCTCAAAAAAAATTGTCCTGAATTGACAAAAGATCGAAAATAATAAAGCTTAACTCGTGTAAAACTTAGATGGTTCCAAACGGAACATTGACTAACCAAAGTAGTCGAAAGATCTTTTGAAATTGAGAAACATGTTTTGGCCTAATAGGTGAAATACTCTCGCCGACAAGTCGATTGACGGTATTTACCCTTCCAGTTACTACATGTCCCCAATTCAATTGAAATTTCGAGACTTGGAGGGATTAATGAAAATCAAAGAATGGAACTAGTCGACAAGGTGCGGGTTTCACCCCTAACTTGACGATTTCGTACCCTAAATGTGGTTGGTACTCGTCGGGTCAAAATTTAATTTCGACTTGTTGACGAGGGTCCACGAGAATTTGAAATTTGAATTTCTCCATCAAGGTGTGGATTTCACTCCTAACTTGGTGGTGACTTTCGTGTAAGAAAGAAAAGTAGAAGGATCGAGAGTCATTCACCAAATTGTGGGTTTCACGCCTATTTTGGTGTAGTCGTCTCGTTTTTTTTGTAATATGAGTGTTGTCGGATTTAGAATAATCGAGTAAAATGCATGAGGGAAGTGTATGTCAAAGGAAATACATGAACAAGTATAAACACATAAGAAAGCATATCAAGAATGGTGCTTGGATAACGAAATGATAAAACATGTATTAACACATAGAGAAATATGTTTAGAGTAACACGTAAAGAATCGAACGATGAAGCAAGTATTAACACATAATAAGACAAGCATTAATGCATAAGAATAACATGTTGAATATTTCTCACGAGTGATGCATATGTCTAAAATAGCATAAATAAGAAACAAATAAAGTATCATGTAGTTGTTCAAGCAAAACATACGAATAAGGCTCTAAAAACTATAGACTAGGTAAAAGCATGGCATTTCTACCTAATTCCCTATAGTTATGGCTCTGATACCAATCTGTCACACCCCAACCAATGGCGGAAACATCGGGATGAGACGAAGTGTGAAGATTGCTCGAGACATCATAACGCTATTTGTGACAATATTTAAGTAATTCCAATTTCATTCCATAAATTCAAATAACAACAAGTTCCAAAAGAGTGCATAACAACATAACCAAAATTTGATACAACATATTAACCTAACGTCTAAATGTGTATCTAGGCATCATGCTACTTCTTTTCATATCATCGTCATCAACCTGTAACATGTTTAAAATAAAAGTCAATGCAAAAGCAAAGGCGAGTATACAAGTTTAAGTATATGTATAAGCGTAAATATGTTTAAAACGAATCCACATGGCAACTTTGTTAATACAAGATCTAACATGGCATGCAATATTTCTAGCCAAACCAATGTTTACGCAAAGTTACATTCAACATGACCCGAGTATAAAGGGGGCGGTGCGTTACTCCTATAGCAGCTATACATGTCAAATGGAGGCTGGTGAAGCTAATGACTAAAACATATTACATAAGTATCACCCATGAAAGCATCAAGTATCATAGCATTGTATTCATGTATAAGGATTGTTTTGTATGTTGCAAAAAGAATAAGTGTAAGTGTGTTTAAATAAGGTAACATGTTACACCCCAAAAAGTGTTAAAATTAAAAGGGGAAGTACGAGTATACTCACATGATTGCTAAGTCTTCCGATTAGTGTTGACGAGCGTAAAAGATTTGGAGGATGGAACACCGAGGTCACCCTATATGGGCAAACGATGGTGCATGAGTAAACGGGAGTCCAAGAGAACGAACAAGAGTGTTTATCCTAGATGTTTAAAATATCGCGAACTCGTTATTATTTACTAGGTTAAAAATAACTAAACCTAATATTTATGTTTTGCAAAATTTGGAATTCGTATATTATATTGTCTTGATATATATATAAAAAAAATATTGTTATAAAAGAATTTATGCATTTATGCTATTAATTTAGAGATTTGGTTATAAAGGAAACGAATCAAAATAAAAGAAATCGTTTGAAATTATATACGTATTGTTTCGTGGATTTTACGAAAACGGGCAGAGTTTCCTCTGTTTTTGGACGATCCCGACAGCCAAGGTGTCGATTATTATTTATCAAAATTCAACAATTACGAAACAATATATGTATACGCCTACATACAAGTTATATAAAAGTATTTATAACAATTATAGTCAATATATTCAATAAATATACTTGTAACAATTTTACAAGTAATCTAACAAAACAATATAAAATTGGGTAAATAAGAAACCATTTAAAACCAATATGATGGCCATGTGTGGCCGTTTAGTATTCTAAACGAAAGAGAGATTAATGATGTTAACTGATTTAATGTCTTTTAATACCAAGCAATCGAACAGAACTACCAAATTACAGTATATAATTTCTAATGAAATGATTTAGTATCTATTTGTATGGAAGCAAAAGTGAATCGACAGGAGATAAAGGTATACCGTCACCGAGATAGGATTCGGAACGAGACTGAACCGTTACGCGAACCCGAGGCTGATGTCGACCGGAGTTTGACCAACCCGAACATCGAACCTGCTGAATCTGAGATGAATAGCCCACTGACTTTATCGAAACTCCCGAACCAAAACAAGGCCTGACCCGCAACTTTGACCCGGGCCAAAATCCACCGCGCCCAACTGACAATAAATCCCGAACCGAACTGAATCGTCGCCGCCTTCTCTCTCTCTCGTCTCGTCTCTCTCTCTCCCCTCTTTTCTCGGCCGTCGCGCCACCGTACGCCACCACTAAGATGGTGGCCGGTTGTTTAAACCGAGCAGAGATGGAGGAGCGATTGTAGTGTAACAGGGGGTTCGAGTGTGAGGTGTATGAGAAGAGGGGAGGTGTTGCAGGTGGTGTCGGGCCGGAGGAGGAGCCGGAGCTGGCCGGACATCCATCCTGGTGACCGGATTTCGCAGAGAAGAAGGAGAGGGAATGGGTGTCGGCTGAAAAGATATGAAGGGATTAGGGTTTCTCATTGAAGAAGATGGGGAAAAAAATAGGAGCAGGGATCGAGTGGTGTGTGTGTGAGATTTGTTAGAGATGATGAAGTTTCTAACTTGATGAGTGGATAAATGTGCAGACAAGGAGAGAAGGATGAGAGGGAACGGCTGCTTATAAAAGTGGCTAGGGTTGGTGGCATTTTTTTGTTTTAGGAAGACAATTCTAACCCCTAACCTCTGAAGGGTTTAAATAAATTAGCTAAGTTAACTTAGTTTAAGCTATATAACATGGTTGACCACTAGCTAGGTTATATGTATATTCTAAAAGAACTGATCTTTGCAATTAAATTAACCGGGTTAGTTTGTATCCTTTTCTAACTTTAAAGTGTAACGAGACTAGCTAGGTTATTATAAAAAAAAATAAACTTTTAAATGGTAAAATCAATTAATTTAATTAATTAAACCATGAATAAATACCCAGTTTTATAACGAATTAGATTACAGACAGATTTTTCGACGATTAAAACGAAACAACGAACACTAGGATCCAAAGTTTCCAAAAATAGGGATATGAACAATGGATTCTAAATATGGAAAGTTATGAAAACGCGGGGCGTTACAGTCTCCCCTCCTTTAGAAAATTTCGTCCCGAAATTTATTTAGAAGGAAGACTTGAAAGGGTTTTGGCAAACCGAAGAGGATTGAAAAAAAAAATGAGGCTTGTAAGAAGGACAACGGAGAATAATGGATGTATAAAGGCGAACGATTGATCTAATAACGATTAAGAGTATAAGAATAGCATAAATACCGGATAGACAAAAGTAGTGTGCTAAGAATGAGGTCTCGTCGTGGATAATCGGATATAATGCGTTTGTGAGTTGTTAAAGTTTACGTATTTGGTCCAAAAAGGTCTGTAAAACACTGTATTTCTCATGGCACGTTTTACGAAAGTTTGGTAACATGGTGAAAACACTTATATATAGGATGTACCAGCGGCGTATCCACCATGTTTTGACCATATTACGTCCGTCTCGTATTCGGTGTCATGCTACGTTCCGTGTTTTACCATACGCAGTAGTACACTCTATGGTTTTCATACGCCCATCACTATAATCCCGTGTGCACCCGTGATTATATTGACCGTCGCATGATCCGCATAGCTTGTACTAGTTGTGTATGAATTAGGGTATATATAATTTAAAAAAAAATAAGAATGTGTACGTGTAAGAATGTAGTATGTAAGCAAGTCCATGCTTAAGTATGTATGGGACCCACGTAAGCCAAACACTCGGATTACGCTCGCGTACGGGTACGAATGTATGAATCATGAGTTTAAGTATGAATGTGCATGTATGTATGAGCATAAACATAAAACGTGTAAGTAGTATGTGGATAAGTATAAGCATAAAACGTATGAAAAATGAGTATAAATGCGAGTACAAACATGAGTATAAGCGTAGACACAAGGCATATGAGTATAAATACAAGTATCAGTGTGAACATAAGATGTATGAGCATAGATATGAATATGAATATGAATGTGAATATAGGTGTAAAACATGAAGGTTAAGTATGAATAAAATATATGTGTATGAATATAAGTGTAACAAAGTTGTGTAAGTGCAAATGAGAACATAAAGCGTATGAATATGAATATGAATATGAATACGAAGGTAGTATAAACATGTATGTAAGGACAACGTAAGTGTATAATTGTGAGTGTATGTATTAACGAAAAACGTACGAATTTTGAATCATGAGTATAACATAAATGTGTAAGTGTGAACATAAGTGAAGGCATAAAATGTATAAGCATGGATGTAGAAAATAATGATTTTGTTTATAGTATAAATCGAACTACACGAGTTTATGCGCGTAAACGTTTAAAAGTTTTGAGTATGAAAGAAAAGGGGATGAGTGACACGCATGAGATTGTTGTGAAACATTGACTAAAACGTGTAAAATGATATGCATAAATAGGTGTTTGCGCAAAACGTAGAGTCAAAATAGATTGAATTGTCACGAAATATAGACTCTAGTTTGTGAATGTAAAGAGAGTATAAAACGTCTATTGGTTATATGGAAAGTACTTTGTAAAGGAATGGAAATGTTACTGCGGTTTTAAAAGAGTTTACATAAGTCGAAAATTTGTCGGTTCTTATGAAGTTTCCTTGGCCACGTGTTTTGAATTTTATTGACGTATCGAGTGAGGTTTTGAAAATATTCTAGAGATTAATAAGTTTGCATCGTTTTAAGTAACTTTGTGTTAGAAAAATTTGAAACTTACAGCTTCTTGTGAAAAAGTTGATTCTTAGAAAAAGGAATTTGGTACATGAACTTAGCGATTGTCGAAAAATGTTTCATTGGTTTTGAAAAGGTATTTTAGTAATTGATTGAATAATATTGGTAATATTTTATAGGTGTGTGTGAAAAAGTTGATTTGATTCTCAATTGAGAATAACAATCTCTAGTTTAATGGTGTGAGGGGGGCGTGTTTCAATGTTTACGTTGATTGGTGAATTTGTGGGCAACGGATTTATTAAACCGACTAGGCTGACAGGTAGTATTTCGTGAAATTTTGAAAATCGAGGAACACACGTTTATGGTTACATTAAAATTTTGTGTATGCGAGTGATGTGAAATTAGATTATAGAATAAGAGGTACGTTTAAATAAATGAAGCATTTGAAATACAGGATAAATGATTTAGGTATAAACATGATCGTGTTTACATAATATAGTCTATTAAAAGAAAGTGTTGGTAACGATCACCTAGGTAAGGGAATCACCCCAAATACGTTGGTGAGGTCGTTGTAAGATGAGAAAAGAAGCGGAGTTAATCGTCAAGGTAAGGAAATCACTCCTATCTTGATGATATGTCTTCACTCGTTGTTAAAAAGTGTAATAAAATTACGTGAAGTCGTGCATGCTAATAATGTATAATCGTATGAGAAGTAAGAATATGATGTGTGCGCAAAACGAAATCTCAAAAAAAATTGTCCTGAATTGACAAAAGATCGAAAATAATAAAGCTTAACTCGTGTAAAACTTAGATGGTTCCAAACGGAACATTGACTAACCAAAGTAGTCGAAAGATCTTTTGAAATTGAGAAACATGTTTTGGCCTAATAGGTGAAATACTCTCGCCGACAAGTCGATTGACGGTATTTACCCTTCCAGTTACTACATGTCCCCAATTCAATTGAAATTTCGAGACTTGGAGGGATTAATGAAAATCAAAGAATGGAACTAGTCGACAAGGTGCGGGTTTCACCCCTAACTTGACGATTTCGTACCCTAAATGTGGTTGGTACTCGTCGGGTCAAAATTTAATTTCGACTTGTTGACGAGGGTCCACGAGAATTTGAAATTTGAATTTCTCCATCAAGGTGTGGATTTCACTCCTAACTTGGTGGTGACTTTCGTGTAAGAAAGAAAAGTAGAAGGATCGAGAGTCATTCACCAAATTGTGGGTTTCACGCCTATTTTGGTGTAGTCGTCTCGTTTTTTTTGTAATATGAGTGTTGTCGGATTTAGAATAATCGAGTAAAATGCATGAGGGAAGTGTATGTCAAAGGAAATACATGAACAAGTATAAACACATAAGAAAGCATATCAAGAATGGTGCTTGGATAACGAAATGATAAAACATGTATTAACACATAGAGAAATATGTTTAGAGTAACACGTAAAGAATCGAACGATGAAGCAAGTATTAACACATAATAAGACAAGCATTAATGCATAAGAATAACATGTTGAATATTTCTCACGAGTGATGCATATGTCTAAAATAGCATAAATAAGAAACAAATAAAGTATCATGTAGTTGTTCAAGCAAAACATACGAATAAGGCTCTAAAAACTATAGACTAGGTAAAAGCATGGCATTTCTACCTAATTCCCTATAGTTATGGCTCTGATACCAATCTGTCACACCCCAACCAATGGCGGAAACATCGGGATGAGACGAAGTGTGAAGATTGCTCGAGACATCATAACGCTATTTGTGACAATATTTAAGTAATTCCAATTTCATTCCATAAATTCAAATAACAACAAGTTCCAAAAGAGTGCATAACAACATAACCAAAATTTGATACAACATATTAACCTAACGTCTAAATGTGTATCTAGGCATCATGCTACTTCTTTTCATATCATCGTCATCAACCTGTAACATGTTTAAAATAAAAGTCAATGCAAAAGCAAAGGCGAGTATACAAGTTTAAGTATATGTATAAGCGTAAATATGTTTAAAACGAATCCACATGGCAACTTTGTTAATACAAGATCTAACATGGCATGCAATATTTCTAGCCAAACCAATGTTTACGCAAAGTTACATTCAACATGACCCGAGTATAAAGGGGGCGGTGCGTTACTCCTATAGCAGCTATACATGTCAAATGGAGGCTGGTGAAGCTAATGACTAAAACATATTACATAAGTATCACCCATGAAAGCATCAAGTATCATAGCATTGTATTCATGTATAAGGATTGTTTTGTATGTTGCAAAAAGAATAAGTGTAAGTGTGTTTAAATAAGGTAACATGTTACACCCCAAAAAGTGTTAAAATTAAAAGGGGAAGTACGAGTATACTCACATGATTGCTAAGTCTTCCGATTAGTGTTGACGAGCGTAAAAGATTTGGAGGATGGAACACCGAGGTCACCCTATATGGGCAAACGATGGTGCATGAGTAAACGGGAGTCCAAGAGAACGAACAAGAGTGTTTATCCTAGATGTTTAAAATATCGCGAACTCGTTATTATTTACTAGGTTAAAAATAACTAAACCTAATATTTATGTTTTGCAAAATTTGGAATTCGTATATTATATTGTCTTGATATATATATAAAAAAAATATTGTTATAAAAGAATTTATGCATTTATGCTATTAATTTAGAGATTTGGTTATAAAGGAAACGAATCAAAATAAAAGAAATCGTTTGAAATTATATACGTATTGTTTCGTGGATTTTACGAAAACGGGCAGAGTTTCCTCTGTTTTTGGACGATCCCGACAGCCAAGGTGTCGATTATTATTTATCAAAATTCAACAATTACGAAACAATATATGTATACGCCTACATACAAGTTATATAAAAGTATTTATAACAATTATAGTCAATATATTCAATAAATATACTTGTAACAATTTTACAAGTAATCTAACAAAACAATATAAAATTGGGTAAATAAGAAACCATTTAAAACCAATATGATGGCCATGTGTGGCCGTTTAGTATTCTAAACGAAAGAGAGATTAATGATGTTAACTGATTTAATGTCTTTTAATACCAAGCAATCGAACAGAACTACCAAATTACAGTATATAATTTCTAATGAAATGATTTAGTATCTATTTGTATGGAAGCAAAAGTGAATCGACAGGAGATAAAGGTATACCGTCACCGAGATAGGATTCGGAACGAGACTGAACCGTTACGCGAACCCGAGGCTGATGTCGACCGGAGTTTGACCAACCCGAACATCGAACCTGCTGAATCTGAGATGAATAGCCCACTGACTTTATCGAAACTCCCGAACCAAAACAAGGCCTGACCCGCAACTTTGACCCGGGCCAAAATCCACCGCGCCCAACTGACAATAAATCCCGAACCGAACTGAATCGTCGCCGCCTTCTCTCTCTCTCGTCTCGTCTCTCTCTCTCCCCTCTTTTCTCGGCCGTCGCGCCACCGTACGCCACCACTAAGATGGTGGCCGGTTGTTTAAACCGAGCAGAGATGGAGGAGCGATTGTAGTGTAACAGGGGGTTCGAGTGTGAGGTGTATGAGAAGAGGGGAGGTGTTGCAGGTGGTGTCGGGCCGGAGGAGGAGCCGGAGCTGGCCGGACATCCATCCTGGTGACCGGATTTCGCAGAGAAGAAGGAGAGGGAATGGGTGTCGGCTGAAAAGATATGAAGGGATTAGGGTTTCTCATTGAAGAAGATGGGGAAAAAAATAGGAGCAGGGATCGAGTGGTGTGTGTGTGAGATTTGTTAGAGATGATGAAGTTTCTAACTTGATGAGTGGATAAATGTGCAGACAAGGAGAGAAGGATGAGAGGGAACGGCTGCTTATAAAAGTGGCTAGGGTTGGTGGCATTTTTTTGTTTTAGGAAGACAATTCTAACCCCTAACCTCTGAAGGGTTTAAATAAATTAGCTAAGTTAACTTAGTTTAAGCTATATAACATGGTTGACCACTAGCTAGGTTATATGTATATTCTAAAAGAACTGATCTTTGCAATTAAATTAACCGGGTTAGTTTGTATCCTTTTCTAACTTTAAAGTGTAACGAGACTAGCTAGGTTATTATAAAAAAAAATAAACTTTTAAATGGTAAAATCAATTAATTTAATTAATTAAACCATGAATAAATACCCAGTTTTATAACGAATTAGATTACAGACAGATTTTTCGACGATTAAAACGAAACAACGAACACTAGGATCCAAAGTTTCCAAAAATAGGGATATGAACAATGGATTCTAAATATGGAAAGTTATGAAAACGCGGGGCGTTACAATAATTTAAAACAATTGAGGTTTTGTAAAAATAGTTTACAAAAAGTGGAATTACTCACATTGCTATTTTAGGTATTTCCTGGTGACTTCCTGGTTATAATCTATTAAATTAAACAATGCACACGCGTTAGTATAATAACCCAATTTACATTAGCTATACTCTCTCCCCGAGACAGAACTCCAACGACTGAGTCAGGCAGAGCCTTGACATGCGTTACGGAGCTCTAGATCAATCGGGCAGAGTAACTAATACGTAACCGGGGGTTATAATACTTACAACGAGGCAGAACTTCGCGAATTAGGGGTGTATTACTCGAAAGAAATGGAGATATAAAGAGACAGAAATTTCGATTTTCGATCGAAATGGTACAGAAATTCAAGTCCCAGGCCACGCTATTTATACCCAAAATTGGACTCTCCCGCGTGTCGCGACAGGATCCAAGGATCCTTCAGCGTGTCGCCTGAGAGACCTATTTCGCCTAGACCTGCCTTGTTGTGTTTCTAGCCCTGTGGTGTCGACGACGTCTGGTTTTGACACGTATAGGTACCCTTCGCGTGAGGCGGAAGGTTTAGGGGTACCCCCCATGACCCCCCCCCCCCCCCAAACCCTAATCCTGATTTTTCGTTTTGGTTTGCGTCGTACATGTTTTAGGTCTCAACTAGGGTTTCTTGTAATGTGTTTTTGAGTGTTGTTACATCCTCCCCACCTTGTTTTAAATCTCGTCCTCGAGATTCACTGGAATAGGTGTGGATACTTCTTTTGCATTTCTGACTCAAGCTCCCAAGTGTATTCTGGTCCTCTCTTGGAATCCCATTTTACTTTGACTAGAACTAACCTCTTGTGTTTGAGATTCTTGATCTTTCTATCTTCAATCTGTAGTGGTTTCTCCACAAACTTAAGTTTCTCATTTACCTCTATGTCCTTAAGAGGTACCACTAATGATTCATCTGCTAAACATTTCTTGAGATTACATATATGAAATACGTCATGTATTCCTGCCATTTCCTCTAGCAGTTGTAGCTGATAAGCTACTGGTCCTATTCTTCTAATGATCTCAAAAGGTCCAACATACATGGGGCTTAGCTTTCCCCTTTTTATGAATCTAACCACTCATTTCCATGGAGAAACTTTTAATAATACCATATCTCCTACCTGAAATTCCAATGGCTTTCGTCTGTTATCAGCATAACTCTTTTGTTGATCGCGTGCTACTTTTAATCTTTCCTTGACTTGAATAATCTTGTCCGTTGTTTCCTGTACTATCTCTGGTCCAGACAGTTGCTTTTCTCCAATTTCGGCCCAACAGACTGGAGTTCGGCATTTTCGTCAATAAAGCGCTTCAAATGGTGCAACATTGATACTGGTATGATAGCTGTTATTGTAGGAAAATTATATTAATGGTAAATGATCGTCCCAATTTCCTTTCAAATCAATTACACAAGCTCTAAGCATATCCTCCATAGTCTGAATTGTCCTTTCGCTTTGTCCGTCCGTTTGAGGATGATAAGCTGTGCTTAGATTTAACTTGGTTCCCATTGCTTTTTGGAAACTTGTCCAAAAATGAGAAGTAAAACGGCTATCTCTATCAGAAACAATAGATAAAGAAATTCCATGTAATGAAACTATTTCATTTACATACAACTTGGCTAATTGTTCCATACTGAAAGTTTCCTTCATTGGTAAGAAATGAGCAGACTTGGTTAATATGTCTACAATCACCCAGATTGTATCATTACCTTTTCGTGTTTTGGGTAATTTGGTAACAAAGTCCATTGTTATCAATTCTCATTTCCATGTTGGCATTTCTAGTTGCTGCAATAAACCTGAGGGTTTCTGATGTTAAACTTTAACAGGTTAGACACTTGGCGACATAGGATGCTATATCCTTTTTCATTCCTATCCACCAGAAATTCTTTCTTAGGTCTTGATACAACTTATCACTACCTGGATGTATCGTATACTTAGACTTATGGGCTTCTTCTAAAATTCGGTGGCGTAGGTTTCCTTGCTTGGGTATCCAGATTCGTTTCTTATGGAATCTCCAAATTCCATCTATTCCTTGTTCTAATTCCTTAATCATTCCTTTTAATTTTTCAGTATCGTCCTTGATTACTGATTCCTGTATTTCTCTAATTTGCTCATTTAAATCTATCTACAGATTTAACTTAAGAGAACGTACTCGTCTTGGTTTCTCATGATACTTTCGACTTAAAACATTAGCTACTACATTAGCCTTTCCTGCATGATACCGGATATCACAGTCATAATCACTGAGAATTTCCATCCAGCGTCTCTGTCTCATTTTTAATTCCTTTTGCCCGAAAACATATCTTAAACTCTTATGATCGGTGAAGACAGTAAACCTGCTACCATACAGGTAGTGTCTCCAAATCTTAAGGGCAAAAATTATGGCTCCTAACTCTAGATCATGGGTTGTATAACTCTCTTCATGATTCTTAAGTTGTCTAGAGGCATAGGCTATAACCTTTTGACGTTGCATCAACACACATCCATATCCTAACTTAGAAGCGTCACAACAGACTACAAAGTCTTCAGTTCCTTCTGGTAACGCTAGTATGGGTGCGTTGGTTAATCTTTGCTTAAGGATTCTAAAGGCTTCTTCCTATTTTGGTCCCCATTCGAACTTAACTGATTTGCAAGTCAGTTTTGTTAAGGGAATGGCTATTCTAGAGAAATCTCGGATAAACTGTCTATAATAACCTGCCAGTCCTAGAAAACTTCTCACCTCCTGTCACACCCCAACCGATGGCGGAAACATTGGGATGAGACGAACAAATCGCTCAAAAGCATCATAACACTATTGTGACAATATAATTTAAATCAAATTTCATAAAGATCCTAAAATGTCATACAAGGTTCAAACATAATCAAAATTGTTTCAACATAATCAAAACTTTGTTTATTTCTAAGATGAGTTTCTACGTTCATCCTAGCTTGTGTCTTGATCACTTCGTCTATCAACCTGCAACATGTATTAAAATAACATCAACAAAAGTTGGCGAGTATACAAGTTTAATACATAGCATAAAGTAGAATAAAAGTTTAAATACTCCTATCCAACACGAATAATATGATCCAAGTTACTACTTTGTCTTTCCCAATAGACTCGCGGGAGGTTAACACGTTCAACTTGTTCAATACGTTCAACTTGTTCAATACTATCAACTTGTTCAATACGATCAACTTGCATAGCATATGAGATTAACAAGCAGCAAAATGTTTCGTGTTTAAATATGGATAGAGTGTGGATATAATAAGTTTCAAGCGTTGCGTATTTTTGTATAGAATACATGTTGCACCCAAAAGTGTTAAAATAAAAATGGGATCGAGTACTCACTTGATTGCGTTTGCGATTTCTTGTAAGTAACGCACGAGTAAGATTCGGAATCCAAGAGAACGAACAATAGTGGTTACCCTAGATATTAAAATGTCATGTAAACAATTTAGTTATTATTTATAAACTAATAAAGTTTCTAATTTTTATTGTTTATACAGACTAATTACATCTTTAATTACTTAGAATTATGAATTAGTCTTATTTAGGTTATAAAAAAAGAATTAATATTAGTCATTAATTATTTGATTTTATTATTAACTTAAAGATTAATTATAAAAGAATTAAAGAAAACTGGTTTTATATATATAATTAATCTGTTTCTAGAAATTAAAGTAATAATTGAAAACAAATACATATAAAATCATGAGTCTCAAAAAAGAAAGTAAATACAAAAGAATTAGTGGTGGCTAGGTTCGAACCCAAGACCACCGGTTTAACATGTTTCATACTAACCACTGGACTACTATGTTGTTTAGTGTTGGAATTCGAATTTTATTACTTTTAAATCGAAACAACATGTATATCTTCTTCAGTACTTAACACCAAAACAGGAGAAGGCACATGTGCAGCGAAAAAGGAAGCAAGGGGGTCAGGGAGTCGATCTCGTGACCTCCCCTGGTTCATGTGATTTATGACAACACCCATTACGCTTTTTTAACCAAACATAAAACTACTAACAGTGGGTAGTTTTTGGTTCATGAACTTGTTCATGTCAAACTGTAACATGAGTTTTGAAAAAAATGTTTTAAATCCTTATTTGATTCATGAATGGAAAGGAAATAAAATGAAAAGGATTTACAAAAAAAAAAATATACCAACAAAAAGTTGCGGGTTCCCGGCGACATCTTCGTCTTATCCGGCGAAGCTTCGACGTTTGCTTGAGTTTCCGTCGACTTGTTATCGAAACCGAGAGAGGCGAGGCAGAGAATAGGGTGAGTTGTGTGAGAGTAACCCGAAACAGGATATGTGATGGTTTATATAGATGGTCACGTGAACGAATGAGGCCATGATTTTGGTTTGAGTTCTTGATTGATAATCGAAATAAAAACACGGCAATCAATTTCCAATGATCGAGAATTCAGCAAGAGGAGGAAAGGAAAGGAGATGTCATGTATTAAGGGAAAAACGCGTGAACGATCCCGACAAATCAACGAAAGTGTAAAAGAAAAAAAATATGGTTGTACCGGTTCAACTGGGTTGACTAGTTAATTGTATAATTTTATAAATTACAGCATTAACCCAAAAAATAATCCAAAATTGGAATAATATGGAAATCTGGAACGAACGATGGGGTGATGGAAATCTGGAACAAGTCACGAATGATGGAGTGATAAAACAAGTTTTGAATTTTGATCGATGGAGATAAAATATTAAAAGTTGTTAGGTTAAAGCTAAGAGTAAACATGGAGATGAGACGATAAAAACTAAAATCCTAACCCAAAAACATACCTGAGATGGTACCGGTATAACGGTTCAAACCGGTATACCGGATTTTACCGGCGGTACAAAGTCTATATTGTTTCTCCTACTTACCGGGGTGTTTCGAACCGGATTTACATCTGAAAACGATAATACCGGTATAATAGGCCGGTATTTACCGGTTTTTAAAACATTGGCTGTACGCGCATTCCGTTTGGCGGCAACTTTTGTTTCAAAAAGAATGTTACAGCAACGTGATTATATGCTACATGAATGCGGATCTTATATCAAGTGATTAAGTGATGCGGCGGTTGGGTGTTTGCTCGAGTACATCCGAGACCCGGGTTCGAGTCTCGCGGTCTCCAGTTTTCTTTTTGTTTAGTGATTTCATTACACTCAGCATTTACACATATGGTCCCTGAAGTTCAGACCCGGCTCTTGGGCCGGCCAAACTGGGTAGGCGCACAAGGCCCAAAAGTCTTAGGGGCCCGAAAAAGTTATAATGTTGTTTATATATAATAGGCTAAAGTGTGTTGTTTGTATATAATAGGCCCAAATATTCTGAACATTAAATCATAATAGTCAACAAAAAGGCCCAAATTCTAATTTAGTATTTACCCTATAGGCCTATATACGTGATGTGCTTAAAAAAACTAAAAACCAAACTTTAAAAACTAAACTTGCTGTGCGATCATAAAAAAAAATTAGGTTTCAGCTTTTTTCAACATCCTTGAGGTATGTGTTTTCAATTGTATAATCGATTAAAAGAATGTAATTTTTTTTTATTTTTAGATTTACATATTCAGTTTATTACATGAAACCTTGAATGTTTGTTGTTTAGATTTATTGATTTAGAACTAGATGAAACTATGAATCTTTGATATTTGAAATTGAATGATTGAATCTTTGAGACTTTGATGTATAATTGTTTATTGTTTAGGTTTAGAGTTAGATAAAACTTACTAGTTTTCAACTTTGATTTTTTTTTTCTAGAAATTATGCCACCCATTCCTAAATACAAATACCTATCCGGTAGTCAAAAACGTAAAAAGAAGAAGCTAGAGGAAGAAAAAGCAAAGGCCGACAAAGGGCGTATACTCAAGTTTTTTTCAAAACTACCTCAAAGTTCTAGTTCTAATGTTGATGAAGATAATGTAGATGTTAATGTGGGTGAAGATAATACGGGTGTTAATGTGAATGAATCTAATTTGGGTGAAGATGATGTTAATGTTAACGTGGATGAAGATAATGCGGGTGAAGATGTTGTTAATGTTAATGTAGATGAAGCTAATGTGGGTGAACATGATGCTAATGTTAATCCTAGTATTGATATTTTTGACCCTAGAAATTGGGATAAGCTTAATCCTAACTTGATTAATGAATTGGTTATGAAAGGTCCAAAAAGAGATTTGACTATTGATAAGGGTCCCGTGGATAATGTTGGAAGACGATTTTCTAAATTCATGTATAATAGAATTCTATCAAACAGGGAGACGTGTGATAGAGAATTGCTAGTGTATTCGAAAGAGCTTGATAAAGTCTTTTGTTTTTGTTGTAAACTTTTTAGACAAGGATATAAGAAAGGCGGGTTGGATAATGAAGGTTATTCGGATTGGAAGCATGCTTCTCAAGGTCTTAAAGACCATGAAGTTAGCTTTGAACATCTCAAGCATATGCATCAATGGTTTGAAATGCGTTAAAGGTTGGATTGCAATGAAACAATTGACAAAGAAGCATATGAGCATTTCAAAAAAGAAAAAGATTATTGGAAAGAAGTGATTTTTAGGATTATTGCTCTTGTGAAATTTCTTGCTAAATGATGCGTGCGAAGTGTCGTATATATTAGGTGTATATTTTAAGCCCTTTTTAACACTTATTTTAGCCAAGTTTTAAATTTATAAAACACGATATTTCACTAACACTAAACACACATATGGGCAAGTGCACCCATCGTTGAGTGTAGTATAGCGTTGGTAAGATACCGAGGTCGTCCAAGGACACAAGAGCTTTTAATACCGGTTTATCCTCAACGTCTAACCAAAACAAAAGTTTAGAAAAAAAAAGTTTTAATCTAAGAAAAATAAAACTAACTAAAATGCTGAAAATAAAAATAAAATAAAAACAGATAGACAAGATGAATCACTTGGTTCCGACTCGTATCTAGTATAACCTTTGATTATTTCCGCACTTTTGCACATAATTAAGAGATTATCTTAGTTATTGTAGTAGGCCCCTCTTTTGAAGGTGACGTTACCCTCACCCCAGTAGTTTGAGTCAGCAGGGATACAATCCTAAAGGGGTGGATTATTGGAAGATAATGAATTTAGTTATTAATGCAGTATTGTGGTAGGCCCCGCTTTTGGCGGTGACGTTACCCTCGGCTAAGTAGTCTGAGTCAGCAGAGATACAGTCCTAAGTAGCCGGGTTATAGTATTAATAGTAGTTAGCTTATGAGGGGATCAAAGAGTTTGGACCCCCGCCATCCAATACCGTGAAGTATTGAAGGAGGTCCTACTAAATTTGACCCAGGTCCATTGCAGGACCTCTAAACGCTGAACAATGGCAAGACCTTTACCAAACCATTCCCTTAACCCCCTACCAGGTAGCCAACATACCTCCATATAGACCGTGGAGATATGAATGGTGAAAATCCTTTATTTTATATAGACAGTAAAATAATGCCAAGACACCACGGACAAACGATAAGGAAAGATCACCTTCAACATAAGTAACTAGTTATTAAAGTCATTAATACAAAACCAAATAAAAAGTGCAAAAGATTAGAAATAAAAAGTATTATACTAGACACTTTGTCTTCACCAAGTGATGTAAGAGACTTAGGCAAACATGGCCTTGATTGTCAAGAACTCTTACCATCAATCTTGGATCCCGAGACGACTCACACACTCTATGATGGACAATGGATGATGGTGGTGGATGATGGTGTTGTGATGGTGGTGGGTGGTGGATGAAGTGTGAGAGAGGTGGTGTGCCAAGGGATGAGATGAAATGAATCCAAGCACTCCTATTTATAGGCTGAACAGAGAGCTGGACACGGCCCCGTGTCCGCTGGACACGGCCCCGTGTCCGTCTGACACTCTCTCTCCTCATTAATTGTAATTCGCAATTACAATAAATGTGCCTGCTGTACTTTCGACACGCCCCCGTGTCCGCTGAGCACGGCCCCGTGATGGGCAATAGAAGCTTCTATAGGTTTGTCTTTTCTGCTGCTTCTTGGGCACGGCCCCGTGCTGGCTGAGCACGGGGCGTGTTCAGCCTTCTGTTTTCTCTATTTTGCTTTGGAAGGTGCCGTTGAGGGTTCGGGCAGTCCACTAATGTTCCTTTTCTTGTATTTATGTTCGATTTAGCTGTCTTTTTGCTTCTTTTGCGTTTTTGAGCTCATTTAATCCTGAAAATACAAAAGGAAGACAAAAACACTCTTTTTCCAATATTAGTACTAAAAAGGGTTAGTTTTATGCCTCATTTGATGTAATTTATATGTTGCATTTTACACACATCAAATACCCCCACACTTGAACTTTTGCTTGTCCTCAAGCAAAACTCTTTAATATGTGGCTTACACTCCCAAATGGAATAGGTAGAAGAGAAGGTTTTGGGCTTGTCATAGAGTGTCGGGATTTCCAAGATCTTTTTTTTTTTTTGGGTTTTATTTTTATTTATTTACACTCCTATTCGTAATGATTTATTTAGAACTGTTCATAAAAGAAATTACTTATTTGGGCATAACATGCCTTTTTAAAATTCTATTTATATACAAATTCACATACCTCGCGGGGAAATCACTCACACTCGGCCGAAAGTGTATTTTTAGTGAATCACTCGAGAGCGGCACGGAACTTACTCCTACCATAGGCTTGCCAAGAAATCAATCCTCCTCCTTTTTAACTTTTATACCATTGTAGATATCAAGAGGACTTTGTGGGTTAAGGGTTGGCTAGGGTTAAAGGTAGGTGGTTGGGTTAGTGGTTAGTAGAAAAAGGGCTAAAAAGCGTAACAAGTGTCGGTTTTCGTATTTTTACAACTTTTTATTTTTGATGAAGCTGTTATTCAAACAAAGTTATTTTTGATTACTTTGTTTGTTTATTTTCTTTTTGCTTCATCATTATCAAAAATATATATTTTTTTTTTTTACGAAGAACCGAACTTGTTACTAAAATAAAGGGTTACAAATGAAAAAGGTTTTTGGTGGATGAAAGGGTTTTTTTTTTTTTTTTTTTTTTGGGTGATGAAATGAAAAGGTTTAGGCTCAAAGGGGCTAACTAGGGGGTTTTTTGGGTAGGTGGTAAAAGAAAAAGAAAAATAATGGTGTAGAAATGAAAAAGGTTAGTCCTAATGCCTCTATCATTTACTTACTCGGGTTTAAGTTGATAAGGACCGGGAATGTATTGTCATGGCAAGTTCTAGAGTCGTAAGAACCAAGCGGCTATTCACACAAGAAACGAAAAATGAGCATTTAGTCAAATGATATGAAATTGTGTGCTCAATAAAGGCTCAAAACTCACTTTTGTGGGAATGGGTTTTTATGTGATCAAGTATATATAATCAAATTTTAAATAAGTTTGTCATGCCTTTTCATAATTTTCTTATGTTGGTTCTTTTTATCACTACGCTATCGGTTGTAAATTTGTAAAAATATAACCTTTTTGAGAACTTGAATTTCCCGAGTTAAACCTAGACAAGTAAAAAAAATGAAATTTTTGAAAAAATTTGGGGTGATTAGCGGTTCCAATAGAGTTTTGTGTAAGGCTTGTATTTAGGACTTGCAAAATTCAAGGTTTTAGCATCCCCCCCACACTTAAATTACACATTGTCCTCAATGTGTCCCAAAAATAATTTTTTAGGTTGATTAGATGTGTAAAATAGTGTTTAAAAAGCAAGAATTTGTGTTACTGGGCACTGAACACGGCCCCGTGTTATCCGGGCACGGCCCCGTGTTCAAGTGCCAGTAACAAAATTGAAATAAGAGAAACAGAAGTCTGGACACGGGGGCGTGTTGGGTGAACACGGCCCGTGTCCAGTTACCTGTACTGGGCGTTTTCTGCAGGTGGTTCGACACGGGGCCGTGTTGGTTGGGCACGGCCCGTGTTGAACCTTCTGAAATGGAGAAAATTGTCGGGTTGCCTCGTTCTTGTGCATGGGATCATTTTTCTCGTTCCCCTTTTCATCCTTTACTGCCATGAGTGTGTTTTACTCATTTTAAACCATCCAAACCTTAAAACCATCATTTCATTTCATCATAGAGAGAACTTACATAATCCTAAATTAAAATAAAATTAAAACTTATCTAGATAGGTCAGCAGGTACACGAGGTTATCATAAGGAGTTCTACTGTTTTAAGAAAATTTCGAGAATGATTTCCCGATATAGTAGGACTTTTAGCCGAACGAATTCTCCCCTAAACCGGGACTCCTTGCACCACTCTTCGCGGGAGCTCTTGGTGCATGGCGTACCATTCGGCTGGAATGACAACTTCGGGCACCATGTTCCACGCCCTTTGGGTTATTATGGGTACCAAAGGCGGGGAGGCGAGAAGGTTCAACCTCTGGTGCAAGAGGTTTACTTCATGGAGACAGCCCTCCAGCCCTACAGTAAGATGGTTGATACGGTCGACCAATGCTTCTTCCACTCCCGTCATTTCATCAATAGCCTCCCTTAGAGCGTAAACATAGTTTACAAGAGAGTCTTCTGCCGTTGAAGATCTCCTCCCTTGTCGGTTATTCCTTGAAGATGATCCGCTTGTTCTGCTTGCCATTTTCTACGAAGAAAACCGAAGAAAGCTGAATTTTTACAAAACAGAGCCCCTGGACACGGCCCCGTGCTCGTTGAGCACGACCCCGTGTCCATTTATCTGCAGGATTTTTGGCTAAAGAATTTTGGAGTTTTAAATTATTTTTATGATTTCTATCTGGGTTTTAAGCTCAGATAATTTAAAATAAAGTTATACAACTAACTTTAGCCCAGAATCTTTAGCAAATAATCTTACAAACTTCACATAGAGGATTGGAATCAAGGGATTTCCAAGCTTCCATGGAGGAACTTTTGAAAAATTTTGAAAGAGGAGGAAATGAATAAAAGTGGAAGGGACAAGAGGGTCCCTTGGAACCTTCTTTTGACACTTACCTAGGATGGTATGAGTGAAAATCCCAGGGATCTCTGTCAATTAAAGTGGTCAAAATGAGCAGGAATCAGGCTGCATTTAAAGAAAACGACAGCGCCCTGGGCACGGCCCCGTGTTGACTGGACACGGCCCCGTGTTCAGAGAAAATCCTAACACATTTTGTCCGTATTCTGACCAAATCAGCAGAGAATCTTTTTAGTGAGCACGGGGGCGTGTTGACCTGGACACGGCCCCGTGTCTGGAGGCTGCTTTATGGAGTTTTGCTATTTCAAGGATCTCCCCGATATCGGGTGGTTCCTTACTGGTTGGAACAACCCCAAAGTGCCTAATATACCTTAATTGTCCTAGACTAAGGCGAGAACGCAAGAGGTTGTCGGTGAGGGTAATTCCTATTTTCATTCTAGGTGGACAAGTCCAACCCTTTTCCGGGCTCTTGTTAAAGAAGGTATATGCCGAATCGCTCAGGTCTATGTATGCACCGAACGAAGTCGATGGTGAGTCCTTCACGGCACAATCGACACAGGGACGACTATCGTCCAAGTCTTTGCTAGGTACGAAGGTATTTTCGGGAGCAACGAGGTTGTCGGAATGCGGTTCCAACATTTCTTCATGGGTATCGTCTTGGGGTGGATCAATAAAATCCTTCCCAAGCTCTTCTATCCATTTCAGAATTAGCTCTTCTAGTTGAAATAACTCGCTAAGGAGCATTTCCCCTAGAATATCTGGCTGGGCGCATTCGAGGGAGAAATAGTGCTTATTTTTACTTTCGCCCCTCTTAAGGTTGTGAGAAGATGGTGGGTCCATGTAGTGGGGCCTATAATTTAGGAAGTAGCATTTTACTTCTTCATGTTCGCCACCACATAATTGACACCACTTACCATAAGAGTGCCGAAAGTAAAAATAATTACTATCACTCATGTTTATGTCAGAAATTACCAACCGTCGGGATCTAACGGTTCTGTTTTCAGTAACTGAAACTTGGGCACGGGGGCGTGTTGAGTGGACACGGCCCCATGTTCAGCTTACTGTCTGATGTAAAACAGGATTGCCAGTTCCAATGATTGAGCACGGGGGCGTGTTCAGCGGGCACGGCCCGTGCTGAGCTCTGCAGAAGCTGAAAAACTAAGAAAATCCTAAAAAAAATAAAAAGAAAAATAAAAGACGATTAGGCCGTTGATTCCTAACTTTCTTAAAATCCTTGTGTCCCCGGCAGCGGCGCCAAAAACTTGATGCGTGCGAAGTGTCGTATATATTAGGTGTATATTTTAAGCCCTTTTTAACACTTATTTTAGCCAAGTTTTAAATTTATAAAACACGATATTTCACTAACACTAAATACACATATGGGCAAGTGCACCCATCGTTGAGTGTAGTATAGCGTTGGTAAGATACCGAGGTCGTCCAAGGACACAAGAGCTTTTAATACCGGTTTATCCTCAACGTCTAACCAAAACAAAAGTTTAGAAAAAAAAAGTTTTAAACTAAGAAAAATAAAACTAACTAAAATGCTGAAAATAAAAATAAAATAAAAACAGATAGACAAGATGAATCACTTGGTTCCGACTCGTATCTAGTATAACCTTTGATTATTTCCGCACTTTTGCACATAATTAAGAGATTATCTTAGTTATTGTAGTAGGCCCCTCTTTTGAAGGTGACGTTACCCTCACCCCAGTAGTTTGAGTCAGCAGGGATACAATCCTAAAGGGGTGGATTATTGGAAGATAATGAATTTAGTTATTAATGCAGTATTGTGGTAGGCCCCGCTTTTGGCGGTGACGTTACCCTCGGCTAAGTAGTCTGAGTCAGCAGGGATACAGTCCTAAGTAGCCGGGTTATAGTATTAATAGTAGTTAGCTTATGAGGGGATCAAAGAGTTTGGACCCCCGCCATCCAATACCGTGAAGTATTGAAGGAGGTCCTACTAAATTTGACCCAGGTCCATTGCAGGACCTCTAAACGCTGAACAATGGCAAGACCTTTACCAAACCGTTCCCTTAACCCCCTACCAGGTAGCCAACATACCTCCATATAGACCGTGGAGATATGAATGGTGAAAATCCTTTATTTTATATAGACAGTAAAATAATGCCAAGACACCACGGACAAACGATAAGGAAAGATCACCTTCAACATAAGTAACTAGTTATTAAAGTCATTAATACAAAACCAAATAAAAAGTGCAAAAGATTAGAAATAAAAAGTATTATACTAGACACTTTGTCTTCACCAAGTGATGTAAGAGACTTAGGCAAACATGGCCTTGATTGTCAAGAACTCTTACGATCAATCTTGGATCCCGAGACGACTCACACACTCTATGATGGACAATGGATGATGGTGGTGGATGATGGTGTTGTGATGGTGGTGGGTGGTGTATGAAGTGTGAGAGAGGTGGTGTGCCAAGGGATGAGATGAAATGAATCCAAGCACTCCTATTTATAGGCTGAACAGAGAGCTGGACACGGCCCCGTGTCCGCTGGACACGGCCCCGTGTCCGTCTGACACACTCTCTCCTCATTAATTGTAATTCGCAATTACAATAAATGCGCCTGCTGTACTTTCGACACGCCCCCGTGTCCGCTGAGCACGGCCCCGTGATGGGCAATAGAAGCTTCTATAGGTTTGTCTTTTCTGCTGCTTCTTGGGCACGGCCCCGTGCTGGCTGAGCACGGGGCGTGTTCAGCCTTCTGTTTTCTCTATTTTGCTTTGGAAGGTGCCGTTGAGGGTTCGGGCAGTCCACTAATGTTCCTTTTCTTGTATTTATGTTGGATTTAGCTGTCTTTTTGCTTCTTTTGCGTTTTTGAGCTCATTTAATCCTGAAAATACAAAAGGAAGACAAAAACACTCTTTTTCCAATATTAGTACTAAAAAAGGGTTAGTTTTATGCCTCATTTGATGTAATTTATATGTTGCATTTTACACACATCACTAAACATGGCTTAGCTTTTCGTGGGTCAAATGAGAAGTTGTATAAAAAAAGCGATGGAAACTTTTTGGGATTGGTTGAGGTGTTGGAAGAGTTTGATCCGATTATGAAAGAACACGTGCGGCGTATTTTGAATGATGAACTCCATATACATTATCTTGGACACAATATCCAAAACGAGTTGATACAATTATTAGCTGATCAAGTTAAAACAGAAATCATCAAAAGGTTAAAACAAGCAAAGTATTACTCCATCATACTCGATTGCACACCTGATATAAGTCACCAAGAGCAAATGTCCATAATTGTGAGGTATGTGAATTTTAACTCTAATTCTGTGACAGTTGAGGAATCGTTTTTAGGTTTTTTGGTTGTTGATGATACCACAGGTAAGCGACTTTTTGATGTTACATCTAAGGAATTAGAGTCTCTAGGTCTTGATATTGTTGATATGCGCGGTCAAGGCTATGATAATGGGGCGAACATGAAAGGAAAACGTAGTGGAGTTCAAAGTAGATTTCTAGAAAAAAATCCTAGAGCTTTTTAGAGTGCGTGTGGTTGTCATAGTCTTAATCTTGTGTTGTGTGACATGGAAAACACGATTAATAAGTCTAGGGTATTTTTGGAACAATACAATGTATATATACTATGTTTGCCAATTCTATTAATAGGTGGCAAATTTTAAAAGACAATGTTAAAGGATTGACTCTTAAATCATTATCTGTCACTTGTTGGGAAAGTCATGTAGATAGTATTAAGCCTATTAGAACTCAACTTGTAGAAGTAAGAAAAGCTTTGAAAGAAGTGTCACACCCCAACCGATGGCGGAAACATCGGGGTATGGCACTGAGCGAAACAGATTGTCCAGAAGTTTCCATAACAATTATCATTACCAATCAATTTAAAGTAACATGTCCCATACCATGTCTCAAAAGGTAAAACAATTTATTACAGACAAAATCTAGGCAAATAGTTCTATTCCGACAACTCAGATTTTTCAAATAGAGCAATTGTTTATCTGCTTCTAGAGACTCTTGATTTCATTTGTACATACAACTATTTGTTGGCCTCTAGGGCCTTATTCTAGCCTCGATTTCCTAGCAGATGAGCATCATAAGCACCTGTCACATACGTTAAAATAACAGTCAATACACATAGTGTAAAGGTGAGCATACAAGTTTGATAATAGCATATAGAGTTCGAAAGCGTTACGCATAAACAGCACGTACACAGAGCGAAATGAGGCATGTTAGTTATCGACATAGACCTATCGATACCAGTGACTGCGGGTTGACTGCCCAAGGCAGTTCGTAATACATGATCACCACTGTAATCCATGCAAATAATTGTCCTTAACAACCCCCGAGTGAACGGGTGCTGAGTCCAAACTAATAGTACTATCGTTGCTAAGGCAGGTAGACAGCATTCCATGTGTAAACATAACAACAAGCATTCATTAAGCCACGTATAACATACGGTAACGGTTAGCGTTTAAATAGTATTGAGTAGTGTGTTCGATGTGATTTAGAATAAGTAACATATGTAACACCCAAAAGTGCATAAAGCAAAAAGGGATCGAGTATACTCACAGCGATGATGGATTGAAGGGAGCGCTTAGAGCGGAATTAGCCTGATTAGAACGATAACAGAACGATAAGCGACGCGTAAAACGATGCAAAGTGTAAGTGGCTCGGACATCAGTTTGGTCGGATGGTAACCCGATCGGATGGTCATCCGGTCGGACGGTAGTCCGGTCGGATGACTATTCGAGTGGATTGTTTCTTCCTTTGAGAAGGATGTGTTTGTGTATGATGGCTTGACTTTTGAAGTTTTCGTTGTAGTATTTTGAAAACATTGATGTGTCTCTAATCTTCAGGTCTATCGATCGGACGGCAACCCGTTCGGTTGGACACTTCAAGTTCATGGTAGGCTGTCACCCGTTCAGACAGTTATTCGTTCGGGTGGCATTCCTTGTGCATTGAACATGTTGAAAATTGTTTTAAGTGTGGAAGTTAAATGTCTCATGGTTCGAAAGGTAGTCCGATCGGATGGTAGTCCGATCGGACAACAACTCTTTCAACATTCAACCTTCAAATATTGTGCAAGTCGTTCGGCTAGTAACCCGTGCGGTTGACAACCCGTACGGTTGGCAGTTCGATCGGACAGTGGTCCGATCGGACAGCATTCCGTCCTGGTCGTTTCGTCTGTCTCACACTTGGCTGTTTTGATCGTTTGTCATTTTATCGAGATGCGTTGATATCGTGCTAACCAACAGAACCTCATCCTAAGTCTAGTGACTCGTATGAACAGGAACCACCCTAGTTCATTCGTTCTACCGGTTTAAGACGTTGGTCCATGGTTAACCCGGAATCAGTAATCTCACGGATAGAATTACGGATCTCGAACCAACCCTAATCACAATGATGAGTAGTGAGCCGGCACAAGCTCCGATTTTATCGGTATTGAGTGTATTGAGTGTAAAAGAATGAGAAAAACTTGTGATTATTTCTTTCAACTCTTTTATCTTTTAGGAAATGTTCAGATCTATGCGAAATCGTTGTGAAATCATGTGGAAATCCCTCAGATCTGAGTTATCCCTGTTGGAATGAGGTCAAACTTGAAGTTCATAAGGACTTCATGATGACGTCACCCTAGAACACCCCAAATCTTGATGATTTCACGGTTAAAAGTTAAGATTTAAAAGATAGAAAGGTGTAGGAGTGCGTGTAGATCAAGAAAGTACAAGATTTAGGACGAGATCTTACCGGAATCGAGAGAAATCGAAGAAAAATTGAGGAGCACGAGCTGTTCGGACGTCAGTTGCCAAAAGTGGTAACTATGAGAGTGACATGGGGTATTTATAGGATTCCCAAAATGGAAAGGGGCTGGCAGATCGGCTGGGCAGCCCGTGCGGACAGCCTGTCCGATCGGACAGCAGTCCGATCGGCCAGCTGGTCGAACGGCTGGTTGCCTGGTCGATCAGTCGCCTCGTTCGAGTGTTCGGTGCGACGAGTTTCGATATTTCGATTACGATTGCGGGCGTTTCGATACGATAGAGTTTCCTAGTCAAATTACTTTTAATCCCAACCATTCATATCTCGCACTATCTCTTTTCCACTAATTATCATACCATTTCGATTGCGATTGAGTTCAATTGCGTTTGAGTTTCGATTGCGTTTCGATTGATTACCACACATAACATAAATAAACATGCACAAATAACACATAAGGCACACACACACGTATAACCATAACCAAAATGCGTAATTCGAGTTGCGAGTTCGATTGCGATTCGATGTCGATTAAACTGGATTGATTAGCGTTTTAGTTAACTTTATCGCATTGTTACTTCCTATAGTTCACAGTCGTAAGTCGATTAATTAGCGAATACGCGCGTCGATTACTGTGATTATTGACACTTACTCCACATTATACAACTAAAATAAACACATAAAAGAAATTCACTATAAGTCAAGTCGAGCGATCGGTCGTTGACTTTGACTTTGACTTCCCTGAAAACACGGGGTGTTACAAGAAGTTAGTGACTCGGATAAAGATGCTAAAATTCAAAGCGAAGCTAGATCACTTGAAAAGCATGAGGTTGGTGACTATGAATTTTTGGTACAAATCGTCATTTGGTATGAAATATTATCCAATGTGAATGTGGTGAGCAAAAAGTTGCAATCAAAGGATGTGGTTCTTGATGTTGCTATTGATGAAGTGGACAAATTGATTAAATACTTCAAAAATTATAGAGAAGTGGGGTTTTCTAAGGCGATTGATGAAGCTATAGAAATTGCCAATGAATTAGGTATTAATGCGGAATTCCCTAAAAAACGTGTGATACGTAGGAAAAAACAGTTTGATGAGAATTCAAGTGCAGAAGAAGTTGTATTTTCACTCGATGATGATTTTAAAGTCAACTACTTTCTATGTATTGTTGATCAAGCTATAAGTTCTCTTGAAACAAGATTCGATCAATACCAAAAATTCGAAAAAATATGTGGGTTTTTGTTTCCTAAAAAATTGAAGATACAAGATCTTAAGGCTCATTGTTATCGTCTTCAAGATGCATTAAAATATAAAGAAGAATCAGACGTTGATGCTAAAGAACTTTATTTGGAGTTGAAGTTGATTAGGACCTTTTTACCGAGTCACATTGTTAGCCCTATTGATGATTTTAATGATATCATGCGTCTCGGTCATTGTCCTAATGCAATAAATGCATATCATGTGCTTTTGACACTTCCGGTAACGGTGGCATCGGCAGAGAGAAGCTTTTCTAAATTGAAGTTGTTGAAGTCTTATTTGCGATCGTCAATGTCCCAAGAAAGACTTAATGGATTGGCGTTGATATCTCTTGAAAACGAAATATTAGAAGGTATGGAATATAAAGACTTGATCGAGAGCTTTGCTTCCAAAAACGCTAGGAGAGCCTCACGATTTACTTAAGTAAGTTAGTTCGATCATTTAGCTACACTAGTATTATTTTGTTTATTTTATAACAATTAATCAATTATCGTTGCATCGTGGTTTTTGGATATATAAAATGATAAGTTTATATTTTAGAAAGGGGCCCAACTTTTTTGTCTCGCACGAGGCCCAAAAGGTTTTTATTATTCTCGGAGACGGCTCTGCTGAAGTTTAACTAACCGAACCAACTAAGTTATAACTTAAATCTAACTAGAAATGATTGTTTAAATTAATTAAATATAAATAACTATTGTTATGGGCGAAATTCTGAGCCTATATCCTGAGAAATATTTTAGATTATATCTTGGTTATATGATATCTGTTCACATCCGGGATGCTGATTCAGGATATTGGTAACATCCTGAATGGTATCCTCAGGATCACTAACGGATTATGTGCAGGTATGTGGGTTAGAAGCTAGCAACGTCCACAAGGAATCATTTCGCGGGAGACTCGGTCCAAGTCGTTCAAATAAAGACGTTGAAGCCGCATTACTCGGTCTACAACGTTTACTATGGAATATTCGGAGTATCCCATATTTATAGGAATTATCGTTTGTAATTTGTTACTATAAATAGGTGGGTATATCAGATCGAATATGACATCACAGAAACACTCACTACACTCTTACACTCGCTCTTTAGCAATTTTTACTTTCGCACAAAAGCATTGTAACACTTAGAGATCTGGTCAATATCCTGCACTGTATCCTGAAGTTTAAAGCAATAAGAAGAACAAGGCAGCTGCGATTGTCAGCTCCCGAGGTTTTATGCCGGCGATCTAGATTGATCAAGGGCTTTCCTCGTATATCTCGTGTCACCCCCTTTACTTTTTGCTCATTGTTTGATCGTAGATACAGCTCAATATCCTGAGCCGTATCCTGGATACTGTTTTTCCAAACAACTTAACCAGCATATTTTCAACACACTTTTTAGCACACTACCTCACTTAACTAATTTGATCACTAAATTGCTTCGGTAATTTTTGACCAAAACAATTTGGCGCCCACCATGGGGCAAGTGGTGCTCTCTTTACTAAATTTTTTTGTGAAATCGCTAATCGGTTTTCTGTTTTCAAAACTTTTTGCCACATTGTTTACAATGGCCTCAAGATCAAACATGAGCTCCTCCACTGTGTCTGCTACAACTTCTGCTACTACTGGTTCGGTGCTTCCACCACCTCCTCCAAGGATGCCAGCCTCTTCACAACCTCAGGATATTATCCCTACCCGCAGTGTTCAGGGATCTGCTCCCGTTTTAGCCTCTAATGATGAAATTCTAACCTTATTTGGAAGTGTGCAGGAACAAATGAGGCAGCAGCAGGAAACAAACCAAATGCTGTTAAGGGAAATACAACTCCTGAAGTCTGGCTCGAGCAGATCTGCTGGAGATGTCGTCACTCCACTACAACCCAGAACCTTGAACTTCAGTTCGGCCGTGTACACTGAGGATAATAGGGGGAATATTGTGCCCAGCCTTCCTCAGAATCATACTCCTGAAACACCCTCCTCAATCAGGATGTCAACCATGAGGAGCTCAGGATATGCTTCAGGATATGTGCAGAATCCTCCTATAGGTAACATATCAAATAATAATAATACTCATGTTGCTAACAATAGTGGATCTTTGCAGGATACAGGTGTAACATCAGCGTTTACTAGGGAGCTTCAGAAGTTGAAAGACATGATATCCAGTGTACCTGGAGTGGTCCAGCCAATCCCGGAAGTGTCCCAAGACAGCCACAGGATATCTCGCTTTGCATATCCTATCTGTGATGCTGAGATTCCAAAGAGATTTCAAACCCCCAACATGAAGCTTTATGATGGAACTACGGATCCTGAAGAGCATATTGCTCAGTATAGGGAAAGGATGGAGATTAACCCTATCCCTCTGGAGCTCAAGGAAGCATGCTTGTGCAAGGGTTTTGGTTCTACCTTAACAGGATCGGCCTTGAAATGGCTCCTAAATGTTCCTCCTCACTCGATTACATCATTGGCTCACTTAGTGAATTTATTTAATAGTCAGTTTTCTTGTAGTAGAAGCTTTGAAAAACTAACAAGTGACCTCTACAGGATAACACAGGGGCCTCAAGAATCCCTAAGGGATTATGTGAACTAGTTCAGTCAGGAATCCTTAGACATTCCGCATCTTGACGTTGCAACAGCTGTGCAGGCTTTCAAGATGGGGCTACAAAAGGATTCTCAATTCTACCAAGACCTTGTAATGAACCCATGCAGGAACTTGGATGAAGCTCGAAACAGGGCCCTAAGATATATTCGATTGGAGGATGACAGAAAGATGCAAGAGAGGATGAACTCATCCAACACCTATGAGTCAACTAACAGGAAGTCAGAATCCTCATTTAAGCCATATCGCCCTAAGCCATATGGTAGAAATGAAAACAAGAAAGTGAATGCTATCGAAGACGAGGATCCTAAAGAATATCCTGAATTATCTGAATATTGCTTTTCTGTTAACATTCCTGAATTAATGTATGCCATGCAGGGTTTAGGAGACAAAGCTAGGTGGCCTCGAAAGAATCAACAAAAAGCCGATTAGAAAGATAAGTCAAAATGGTGTGCCTACCACGAGGATTTCGGACATGTAACTGAGGATTGCATTGCTCTAAGGAAAGAAATAAGCTATCTTCTAAGCAAGGGATATCTGAAAGATCTCTTAGGAAGGAAGAAGAATAAGGGTCGGGATACTGAGAAGGATCCTGAGCGAGCAGCGTCACCTCCCGCAGATGCCAAGATAATCAACTTTATTTCGGGAGGATCCGACATTTGTGGGACTTCGTATTCGGCGGCAAAGAGACATGCAAGAGAAGCTAAGGCCGAAAGGGGAGACAAACCTATCAGGATGACTACCCTCACAGCTGACAAAGTGATCACATTTGATGCTGATGACAGGGATACTGTCCAGGATCCTCATAATGATGCTCTGGTAATAACGTTATATGTGGCTAACCATTTTGTACACAGGATACTGGTTGATAATGGCAGCTCCGTCAACATAATCCAACTAGAAACTCTGAAGAGAATGAATGTATCTCCGATGGATATCACTTCAAAGTCCACCGTACTTGTTGGGTTCAGTGGAGAGGCTAGGAACACAGTGGGAGAGATAAAGTTACCAGTATATGTTGAAGGTGTCAACTCGATACAACGTTTCTGTGTGATGGATTCTCTATCCTGCTATAACATCATACTGGGAAGACCATGGATTCACGATATGAAGGCTGTGCCATCAACATATCACCAATGCATCAAGATCCCTACCCCTTGGGGAGTCGTCAAGGTTGAGAGCGATCAGCAGGAGGTGAAAGACTGCTACTCATCCTCGATGAAATCCTCAACCAAGCCTACTACAGCATAGCAATTAAAGACGCGGGCCCAGGATATCGTGGAGGATTCAGAGCAGGATGTGAAGAAAATTATCCTGGATCAGGATAATCCTGATATCTCGGTGCTCGTAGGAACCAATATCCCTCAGGATATTGAAGAGCAGTTAACTAACTTTTTGAAATGCAGGATGTCAACGTTTGCATGGAAGCATGAGGATATGACAGGCATATCCAAAGACATTATCACTCACAAGCTTGGAATCGACAGATCATTCAAGCCTGTTCAGCAAAAAAGAAGAAAATTTGCTCCTGAGCGGAATGCGATTATCCAAGAGGAAGTTGAAAGATTGTTGAAGTCCAGGATGATCAGAGAAGTCAAGTTTCCAATATGGCTAGCAAACGTAGTCGTGGTACAGAAGAAAAATGGGAAATGGAGAGTCTGTGTAGACTACACAGACTTGAATAAGGCTTGTCCTAAAGACCCATTTCCTCTTCCTCACATTGATGCGATGGTGGATGCTACTGCCGGGCATGAAATGTTGACCTTTATGGATGCATCCTCAGGATTTCAGTAGATTCAAATGGAGCCTTCTGATCAGGAGGATACTGCCTTCATGACACCAACAGGTATTTATTGTTATACAGCTATGCCTTTTGGTTTGAAAAATGCAGGTGCAACATACCAAAGATTGGTAAACATGATGTTCAAAGACAAGCTGGGGGACACCATGGAAGTATACATCGACGATATGGTGGTAAAATCAAAGAAAGCTCAGGATCATCTCCAGGATATTAAAGGAGCATTCGATATCTTGGATCAATATAACATGAAGCTAAATCCTGCTAAGTGTCATTTCGGAGTGGGGGCAGGAAAATTTCTAGGATATATGGTGACCAAAAGAGGGATAGAGGCGAGCCCGGAGCAGTTTAAAGCCATCTTGGATATTAAATCACCCTCAAACATGAAGGATGTCCAACGATTAATGGGGCGAGTGGCAGCATTAAACATATTTATTTCAAGATCCTCAGAGAAATGCAAAGAGTTTTATGATATCCTGAAGAAGAACAAGAAATTCGAATGGGGTGAGAAGCATGAAGCAGCCCTGCAGGATTTGAAGAAATATCTTTCAACTGCACCTCTACTGATGAAGCCTGAAGATGGTGAACCACTATCCCTATACCTCGCAGTATCAGGGAATGCTGTAAGTGCCGTCCTTATAAAGGATCATGAAGGTCAGCAATATCCTGTTTATTATGTTAGTAAAAGTTTGTTAAATGCTGAAACTAGATATTCTCATTTAGAAAAATTGATACTAGCATTAGTTATGGCATCAACGAAGCTTAGACATTACTTTGAGACACATAGGATTCATGTTAAAACAAATTATCCTGTCAAGAATGTGCTTAGGAAACCGGAGATGTCAGGCAGGATGGCCAAGTGGTCAGTAAAGTTAAGTGCTTATGATTTAGTATATGAACCTAGAAATGCCATAAAGTCTCAGGCTTTAGCTGACTTTGTGGCTGATTTCAGTAGCGACATTCAGGATGAGGTAGACCTAGAAGTCCAACAGTTAGGAGAATCCTCAGGATCCTAGACATTATATACTGATGGCGCATCTAATGTAAGAGGAGTAGGATTGGGAATACTACTAAAATCGCCACAGGGGGACATACTACCTGTTAGGGGAGGATTTTCTAACAATTAGTGATCCTTATTCGTTATCCTAACTAGTGATCCTTACTTCTGTGACAGGTGGTGATCCTCAGAAGAACTTCAGGATCAGGATCATGGATCACCTTAAGGATCCTCGTACTAACGATTGTTTACTTATGTGTTGTACTATCTCGCAGGTATGACAAGCTTGACTAAGTCTTGGCGACATTCCTGGAGAATATTCCTAAACTATTCTACACGTGCTTGACCGAAAATAGACGTTATGGAGAACGTGGAGGCTTGGCACGAAAGTCGGATAGTTAGTTTAGGTGGTTATTTCTATTTTAAAAAGGGAGTAACGAGCTAGTAGAAAACACTTAGTCATTTCTCAGTTACACACACTCGCAAACACGCTCATACAAGCTCTCAATCAAACACTTAGCAATTACTTACATTTTTTCCACATTTCACTGTAGTGATCCTTGTACCTGGCTCGTTACTATCCGAAGTTGTAAACGTTTATTCATTTATTTGAGCTTGGTGATCGGTAGTTTCCATCACCCGGGGTTTTTTGTGCCGGAGATCAATTCTTGATCAAGGGCTTTTTCCCCGTATAAATCTTTGTGTCGTTTGTATACTTTACATTGAAGTGATCCTCATCGCTGTGCCATATTTAAAGCATCATTCCCCTAAACAAAGAGTTTGGTTGCAATATCCTCATCAGATTTTCTGACCAAAACAGTTTGGCGCCCACCGTGGGGCAATTGGTGCTTCGTCCTTAAGAAAATACGCATTTCTGTGCTTAATTCGGCTCACTACAACCAAGCAGATGGCTTCCTCATCGAAGAATGCTTCAAACTTGATGCCCTCATTCACTTCCTCACAAGGCGTTCCTCCTTTGCCTCCACCACCTTCTGGATCCCAGAAGAATACAGAGAATGCTGCGAAGAAACCGACTCCCATTTTCTCAAAACCACCTGCTTCTTCTGTTTCAACTAATCCTACTACTAATGATCTCTATGCTTTGATTTTGCAGATGAGGAATCATGCACAAGAGCAGGATAAGACCAACGAAAGGATCCTCCGGGAGATTGACGAAATTAAGAAACAGAAGAAAACGGCAGAGGATCGTTCCCCACTGATGCCCAGATCTTTGAATTTTGATACTCCGGTGGTTACTTCTCAGCCGTCAGTGGTTCCAGACATTCAATATGCGGGTGGACCAAAAGGAGTGCACTACGGAACAACAGCTATGACCCAGGCACTAGGTTCATATTTCCAGCCAGCAGGATCCTATCCCCAGCATATGGGATCCCTCACGACTACAGGAGGATATTCAGGAATGCAGCAGGTTCAAGGATCCTCCTTCGTCCCAGGATCATCTCAGGTTCAAGGATCCTCCTTCGTCCCAGGATCATCCCAGGTTCAAGGATCCTCTTTCGTTCCAGGATCATCCCAGGTTCAAGGATCCTCCTTCTTTCCAGGATCATCCCAGTTTCAGGGATCCTTCCAGATGCCAGGATCCTTGAGGAGTTTGCAAACAGGAAGTTCAGATGTCCATCAGGGAGATTTTATTCCGATGCAGACCATTGCTTCTACTGGTCCCTCGATCATTCCAGAGTCTCAACAATATGGATTAACATCCATTCTTCCTAATTTGAATCCAATGGGAGGTAATACTTTTAACAATTCTCATACTACTAACCATGGTCTTATGCAGGATCCAGGTATCAATCATGCCATGGCCAGAGAATTGCAAAAGCTGAAGGATATAATATCGAGTGTTCCGGGAGTAGTCAAACCTATTCCAGAGATTGCAGATGGGAGCCACAAGATATCTCGTTTTGCACCACCAATCTGTGATGCTGAGATACCCAAGAGGTTCCATGTGCCTACAATGAAACTGTATGATGGTTCAACAGATCCTGAAGAACACATAGCACAATACAGGGAGAGGATGGAGATCAATCCAATCCCAGAAAGGTTAAAGGAAGCATGCTTGTGCAAAGGATTCGGATCCACTCTTACTGGATCAGCTCTCAAATGGCTGCTAAGTCTTCCTCCCTATTCTATTACCTCATTTGCAAACCTAGTTAACTTGTTTAATACTCAGTTTTCTTGTAGTAGAAAATTTGAACGATTAACTAGTGATTTATATAGGATAACCCAGGGTCATAATGAATCACTAAGGGATTACATTACTAAATTCAGTAAAGAATCCTTAGACATTCCCAACTTAGATATAGCTACGGCTGTTGAGGCCTTCAAAATGGGATTGCTTAGGGATTCGTCTTTCTATGATGATCTTGTTATGACACCATGCAGGAACTTAGATGAGGTAAGAACCCGAGCACTTAGGTTCATTCGGCTAGAGGATGACAAGAGGATCCAGGAGAGGTTAGCAGGATCCTCAAAGCAGGATAAGCAAGGATCCTCATCCCGGAACAACAAATTCAAATCCTACAACAGATCCGATAATCAGAACGTAAATTCTGTTGATCAAGAAGAGGATGATGAGGATTATCCTCCAATTTCTGAATATTGCTTTAGTGTTGATAACAATGAACTAATCCTTGCTATGCAGAACCTAGGTGATAAAGCTAGATGGCCGAGAAAGAATGACAGGCCGGCTGCAACTAAGGATAAATCAAAGTGGTGTGCATATCATGAAGATCTTGGGCACCTCATAGAAGAATGCATTGCATTAAGAAAGGAAATTGGATACTTGTTGAGCAAAGGGCATCTAAAAGAGTTGTTGGGAAGAAAAAAGTCAAGGACTCAGGATCCTGAAAGGATCCCTGAGAAGGCCCCAGCTCCTCCAGCAGATGCACAAGTGATAAACTTTATTTCCGGAGGATCCGACATTTGTGGCACATCCTTCTCAGCAGCTAAAAGGCGTGCGAAGGAAGCTAAGATGGATAATGGAGAAAGACCAGTTCGAACATCAAGTGTCTCCGAAGGAAAAGTCATAACCTTTGATGAAGAGGATCGTGTTGATATCCAGGATCCTCATCACGATGGTTTAGTTATTACTCTTTTCATATCTAACCATTTTGTCCGCAGGATCCTAATAGACGGAGGAAGTTCAGTGAACATCATCCAGCTTGATGTTCTAAAGAATATGGGTATCCCTGAATCAGAGATCATACCAAGATCTTCCGTGCTCGTGGGATTTAGTGGCGAAACTAAGAACACTCTGGGGGACATTAAACTCCCAATATATATTGAAGGCTTACACTCTTATCAAAAATTTTGTGTTATTGACTGTTTATCTTGTTGTAATGTTATCCTTGGCAGGCCCTGGATACACGATATGAAAGCAGTCCCATCTACTTACCATCAATGTGTGAAGCTCCCTAGTCCTTGGGGAATAGTAAAGATTGATAGTGATCAGCAGGAGGCTAAGAATTGCTATACTTCATCGATGAAACCAGCCTCGAAATCCAGGGAGCAATAGCAATCAAAGTATCCTCCAAGGGATGTCTTGGAGGCAAAAGAGCAGGATGTGGTAGAAATCCTCATGGATCCTGAATCCAAAATCTATATTGGATCAGGGATCCTTGGCGAAATGAAAGAAGACCTCGTATCCTTCCTCAAAAGGAGAAAGACTACCTTTGCATGGAAACACGAAGACATGACTGGTATATCCAAAGATGTTATCACCCATAAACTCGGCATCGACAGATCCTTCAGACCAATCCATCAAAGGAGAAGGAAGTTTGCACCGGAAAGGAATGCCATTATCCAGGAAGAGGTAGAGAAATTGCTCCGGGCAGGTATGATTAGAGAGGTCAAGCATCCAAGATGGTTGGCCAATGTGGTTGTTGTTCAAAAGAAAAACGGAAAGTGGAGGGTATGTTTCGATTTTACCGATTTAAATAAGGCATGTCCCAAGGATCCTTTCCCTTTACCCCACATTGACTCCATGGTGGATGCAACCGCGGGTCATGAACTGTTAACTTTTATGGATGCTTCATCTGGATTTCAACAAATCCAAATGGAACCATCCGACCAAGAGGATACAGCCTTCATGACTCCAACTGGTATATATTGCTATATTACTATGCCGTTCGGATTGAGAAATGCAGGTGCAACATACCAAAGGCTGGTGAATATGATGTTCAAGGATCAGATTGGACAAACTATGGAGGTTTACATAGATGATATGGTGGTAAAATCCTTAAAAGCTGAGGATCACCTAAGAGACTTGGAGGAAGCATTCGATATCCTTGACAAATATAACATGAAACTTAATCCTTCAAAATGTCACTTTGGTGTTAAAGCAGGTAAATTCTTAGGATATATGGTGACAAAGAGAGGCATTGAAGCTAGCCCGGAACAAATCAAAGCAATAGTGAATATCAAATCTCCGGTCAACGCTAAGGATGTTCAAAGGCTAACAGGAAGGATAGCAGCCTTGAACAGATTTATATCCAAGTCCTCTGAGAGGTGTAAAGAATTCTATGATATCCTAAGGAAGAATAAGAAATTTGAGTGGACGGAGAAGCATGAAAACGCTTTAAAAGCCCTCAAAGATTACCTATCCTCGGCCCCGGCTTTGATGAAACCAGAAAAAGGTGATGTGTTATCCTTGTATCTTGCAGTATCCTCAAAAGCAGTAAGTGCGGTCCTTGTTAAGGATCATCAAGGTACACAATATCCTGTCTATTATGTAAGTAAAAGTTTACTTGATGCCGAATCCAGGTACTCACACCTTGAAAAACTTATTCTTGCATTAATTATGGCATCTACAAAGCTAAGACATTATTTTGAAACTCATGTTATCATTGTTAAAACTAATTTCCCAATTAAGAATGTCCTCAGGAAACCAGAGATGTCAGGAAGGATGGCTAAGTGGGCAGTGAAGCTAAGTGCATACGATATAAGATATGAGCCTAGGACAGCCATCAAATCCCAAGCATTAGCTGACTTTGTGGCTGATTTCAGTAGTGATTTACAAGAAGAAGCTGAGCTAGAAGTCCAACAGCTAGAAGAGACCAAGGATCCTTGGATACTTCATACTGATGGATCCTCAAATGTCAAAGGCACAGGGCTTGGAATACTACTAAAATCGCCACAGGGGGACATAATACCCCATTCTATAGCTTGTGAGTTCCAAACCACTAACAATGAGGCTGAGTATGAAGCCTTAATTGCTGGTTTGCAAATCGCTAAGCATATGGGAATCAGGTATCTTGAGGTACATGTAGATTCTTTGTTAATTACAAACCACTTTAATGGATCCTATGCTGTTAAAGGTGAAAAGCTAACCAAATATTTGGAGATAGTCAAAAGTTTGGCACTCTCTTTTGTTTCCTTTAGTTTGTCACAGGTACCAAGGGAAGAAAATACAGAAGCTGATGCATTGGCTAACCTAGGATCATCTTTGAAGATCCCAGAGGATATCAAGATTCCTATTATCCATATCCTGACCCCGGCTATCGAGGATCACCAGACTATGGAGATAGGAAATGATTCTGCAGTTATCCCTAGTGAGGATACTCAATCCCATTCAGGATCAGGATCATGGATCTCACCAATTATGAGATACTTACAACATGGAGAGATTCCTACAGGAGAAAACCCCAGGGCTTTCAAATCTAAGGTATCTCAATTCACAATTATAAATAATATGTTGTATAGACGATCTCTTGCAGGACCATACTTGAGATGCATTGAGGATCCTGAAGTTCAAGAAATTTTAAGAGACTTCCATGAAGGAGATTGTGGAAACCACACTGGGGGCAGGGCTTTATTCTCAAGGATCCTGAGGACAGGATACTACTGGCCAACCATGAAGAAAGATGCTGTGGAGTATGCCAGAAGATGTGATCCTTGCCAGAGACACAGCAATATCCTTCATCAACCAGCTGAATTATTGCATCCTATATCCTCCTCTTGGCCATTTATGAGATGGGGTATGGATATAGTTGGAAAGCTCCCTAAGGCACCTGGTGGGAAAGTATTCATGTTAGCTATGACTGATTACTTCTCCAAGTGGATAGAGGCTGAAGCTTTTGCCCAAGTCAGAGAAAAGGAAGTTATATCCTTCATTAAAAGAAATATTATAACTAGATTTGGAATTCCTTCTGAGATTATATGTGATAATGGTTCCCAATTTATTGGGGGCAGAACCACTAACTTTTGTGACAGTTGGGGGATTAGGATGATAACATCAACACCAGTCCACCCACAAGCTAATGGCCAAGCAGAATCATCCAACAAGATCATCATCAACAATTTGAAGAAAAAGCTTGGATCCAAGAAAGGGAAATGGGCAGAAGAACTACCCTATGTGCTTTGGGCTGACAGGACAACCCCTAAGAATGCTACTGGTCAAACACCATTCTCTTTGGTGTTTGGGGCAGAATCAGTGATCCCAACAGAAATGGTGGTTCCTACTGCTAGAACAAGTACCCGTGATCCTGAGGAAAATGATGAAAACTTGGCTCAAGACCTGGATACTATTGAAGAAATCAGGGATATGGCTAGGATAAGGATGACCAGTTATCAACAAAGAATGGCTGGTGCTTACAACAAAAATGTCAGGATCAGGAGGTTTCAAGTTGGAGATATGGTGTTAAGGAAAGCATTTCAGAATACCACCAATCCTGCCGATGGAAAATTGGCTCCAAAATGGGAAGGCCCTTATTTGATTGAAGCTGAAGCAGGAAAGGGGGCATATAGATTGCTAACCATGGAAGGTGATTTGCTACCAAGAGCTTGGAATGCTGTCCACTTGAAGAAATACTTCATGTAAGCAGGATCCTTATGGCATAGGTGATCCTCACGATAGAGATATCCTTAAAGGATCCTTAAAGTATTGGTGATCCTTACTCAGGTAATATCCTAATCTTGAACTATTTCATTTCTTTATTTTCTCATATAAGGATAAGGATCATGTATCCTTTATCCATCTCTCACGTGAGTTCAAGTTTTGAAAGTTCAGGTATCTTTAGCACAACGTTGGTTATCCACAGAAGCAATCCGTCTTTTGGGTTTAACCCCAGTTATCCTTGGGCTTGACCCCAGTTCCGCCTGTAGCGCACGATGATCCTGGTATAGTTCAAGGCTTTGGGACCAGTACTCGTTCTAGGGGCTGATAATTCCATTGTTCTGGCTATGCTTAGGATCCTACGTATAATGGTAGACGTACCATACATCCGTTCATAAGGTTTCTAACCTTTTCACGTTAGCTAAGGTTTCTAACGTTTTCACGTTAGCTAAGGTTTTGGCATCTTCATGTCACTAAGTTTGGATAGTCGCCAGTTAGGGCCATACTCCAGTTTACACACGATCCTTGGGCTTGTCCCCAGTTATCCTTGGGCTTGTCCCCAGTTATCCTTGGGCTTGTCCCCAGTTATCCTTGGGCTTGTCCCCAGTTATCCTTGGGCTTGTCCCCAGTTGCTAACTCTTTTCTTATATTGGCATAGTCCCAAGTTATGCTCTATTTCAGGTCCTTGAAGATAGGCAGCTAGGGATCCTTGATCCTTATTTCACTCTAAGGTTTATCTTATAGTTATCCTTATTATGGTTAGGATTCTAACTTGAATCCTCAGGTATGATCCTTAACTATTTTGATTTTATTCATTATTCATTTGAATAACCCTTATACTTGACAACTGAACTTGTATTTCTTAAATCATATCACTTTTTAAAACCTATCAGATACGGGATATGTGATCCTTGTTCGTATCCTAAACTTTTTGGATATCTTTTCTAATTTTTCAAGGCTTGATAAGTATAAACAGAATGAACATTACAACAGTTGGAAAGTAACATATTAAAAAGGATAACAACACATGATAAGCGACAAAAGGTTAAGTTTTTATTTATTAACATAAGGTTAACCCTTTAAAGGTTGTCAAAATTACCTACCCGAGCATCTACCAGCAAAACGTGGCCCGTCCGCTGGGGTAGGTAAAGGGTGTCCATGATAATAAGTTCAAAGGTAGTGCAGGAATATAAAGGCGGCAGGATAACAATGGCTTCATCCCCCAAACAGAGGATCCCTCCACCAATTGCAATCCTGCCTATTGTCCAAAGGATCATACATGATCCTTAAACCTAAGAACTATTGTTTAGAGTTATTACAGACCCATCATTATTTTAAAACATCACAACCACAAAAAAGAAAGCTACTACCAAACTTAAAAATTGGGCTCCGGCCTTGGCACGTATATCCATCATCGCCCAATCATGCATCCTAAACCTTCGCTGCATCATCACCACCAGCCGCTGCATCCTCAGCTTTATCCTTCAACCCGCTGCCACTAGCCTCAATTGCCAGAATCTCCTCAGCCTCCTCTTCATCACCCAATTCAGCCAGCCTTGCCTTCCATTCTTCAATCTCCCAGTTGCCTTTGTCGAAGGCAGGATCCTGAGCTTCCAAGGCCATTTGGAGTTTGGTTTTGTACATTGCTATGGCGGCAGAAACTTTAGCATCATCCATGATCTCCTTCCTTTCATAATCAAAGTTAACCAGCACCTTAGCCATCTTCTGTTTGGTATCCTTGAGTTCCTTCTGAAGATCAGCAATTGCAAGATCCTTGAGCACAGCAACCTGCTGGAGGTCGGCAATCTTCTGATCTTGATCCTCAACATGGCCGACGTAATCCTCGATCTCAGCAAATTTCTGCAAAAGAAAAGGATAAAGCGGTTCAAGAGCAAGTGATCCTTAGATCAGCAGGATATACAAGCCGAGATAGTGATCCTTACATCATTGAAGTACTCGAGGAACTGGTGGCGAATTAAGGGCAGACCCTGCAAATCCTCAGCCTCGGAAGTCTTTCTCTTTTTGATTCCCTTCCCTTTGAGGGGTGCCTTGGGGATTGAGGCTGTCGGGCTAGTAGGGACCTTTCTTTTGGAGGATTTGACGGTGGTGAGATCGGTGACACTGAACCTTGAAGCAGCTTTGGCAGATTTTCCAGCACCTACACAACCAAAACAAGATAAGTGTCTTTTCTTAATATACATTTAACTATTTATTTAAATCTTAAACAAGGATACTTACTTGACATTGTGACAGAACCTGAGGATACCTCCTGTGAATCTTGGGTTATTATCTTGAAAGTTCTAGTCTCAGGGTCGAGTCCCCAGAAAGCAGCAAGTCTTTCCCTGGTTGCGGGTGTTGTGATGAGATGTGGCTGCATGACACAAGACAAAGAAGGGGTTAGTGATCCTATTACGAAAACATGACCATCTGGTGATCCTTCCCAGGATCCTCCGTCCTACCATGGGTGGACCATGTTCTTGGTAAGTGTTCTCCATCTGAAATGGTATCCCTTCTTACAAAGAAGAAGCGACGCTTCCAATCTTTGTCGTTTTTGGTGACTTTGAGAAGAGGATGATCTGCACTGGGTTTACGTTTGAGCAAATAACGGTGGGATCCAAAAGTAGTAAGATCATATAGTTCCGCCAGTTCTGACATTCCTAAATCAACGCCTTCCTGCTCGATGATCCTCTCTAGGGTGTATAAAACCCTCCAAATCATCGGCATGGCTTGAATATAAGATATGCCGGTAAGGGAAAAGAAGGATTTTGTGAACTCCGGGAAAGGATAGGTGTACCCTATAGCAAATGGAGTGGCTGGAAAGGCAACCCATGTTTCTGAAACATAGTCGCTCAGGGCAGTTGGATCGAAAGGTTTGAAGAAGGCATTCGCCGGAAAACAGTGACGGATTTTATCTACTTGTGCATCGTTAAAGCAGCACCTCTCATTCGCTGAGTCTTTGATGATCTTTTGACTCTTCAAAGGGCTATCCTTTTTGTGATCCTTGGCCGGAGAACTTCGGAGCAACATTTTCGAAGTGACGAAGAAAAAGATGAAAAACAGAGTAAGAGAGAAAGGAAGAGGAGAAAGAAATACCTGATTGATCTTCGACTGAGATTATAAAGGGAGTTTCTTTCGAATTTAAATGCATAATGATCCTATCTATATCTCTATTTATAATTATGATTCTGCAGGATTGTCACTTCCATGACATCATCATCGCAACGGCTAGTTCTATTTTAACGGCTATATATCCGTTAGTTTGTTACGGATAAGATCAAAGAAAACATAACTCGCTAATTTTACAATTTCACTCCTTATATTTTGGGGGCAATTGTTAGGGGAGGATTTTCTAACAATTAGTGATCCTTATTCGTTATCCTAACTAGTGATCCTTACTTCTGTGACAGGTGGTGATCCTCAGAAGAACTTCAGGATCAGGATCATGGATCACCTTAAGGATCCTCGTACTAACGATTGTTTACTTATGTGTTGTACTATCTCGCAGGTATGACAAGCTTGACTAAGTCTTGGCGACATTCCTGGAGAATATTCCTAAACTATTCTACACGTGCTTGACCGAAAATAGACGTTATGGAGAACGTGGAGGCTTGGCACGAAAGTCGGATAGTTAGTTTAGGTGGTTATTTCTATTTTAAAAAGGGAGTAACGAGCTAGTAGAAAACACTTAGTCATTTCTCAGTTACACACACTCGCAAACACGCTCATACAAGCTCTCAATCAAACACTTAGCAATTACTTACATTTTTTCCACATTTCACTGTAGTGATCCTTGTACCTGGCTCGTTACTATCCGAAGTTGTAAACGTTTATTCATTTATTTGAGCTTGGTGATCGGTAGTTTCCATCACCCGGGGTTTTTTGTGCCGGAGATCAATTCTTGATCAAGGGCTTTTTCCCCGTATAAATCTTTGTGTCGTTTGTATACTTTACATTGAAGTGATCCTCATCGCTGTGCCATATTTAAAGCATCATTCCCCTAAACAAAGAGTTTGGTTGCAATATCCTCATCAGATTTTCTGACCAAAACACTACCCCAGGCTATTAGGTGTGAATTTCCTGCTACTAATAATGAAGCAGAATATGAGGCTTTAATTGCAGGATTAGAGTTGGCTAAGAATATGAATATCAAGAATTTGCAATTATATGTTGACTCCTTGCTAATTACTAACCATTTTAATGGATCCTATGCAGTTAAGGGTGAGAAATTAATCGAGTACCTCGATATTCTCAAAAAATTAGCAGGATATTTCGATGTTTTTACACTTGAACAGGTACCAAGGGAGGATAATGCTGAAGCAGATGCCTTAGCAAATCTGGGATCATCAATCAGGATACCAGAAGGGACCCAAATACCAATATTACATATCTTGTATCCTGCGACGAATCCTCAGGATAAAGAAGTAGCGGGTATTCAGGATCCTGGAGCAGAGTATCCTGAAAAGGATCCTAAATCCTGGACGGCTCCAATCATGAGATATCTCAAGGAAGGACACATTCCCAGAGATGAAAATCCTAAGGCATTTAGGATGAAGGTATCACGATTCACTATTATAAATAATGTTTTATATAAGAAATCTCTTGCAGGACCGTATTTAAGGTGCTTGGAGAATCCTGAAGCCAAAGAAGTACTTCAGGATATACATGAAGGGGATTGTGGTAACCATACTGGGGGCAGATCATTGTTCTCCAAAGTATTAAGGACGGGATATTATTGGCCAACGATGAGGAAAGATGCTGCCGAATATGCTCGAAGGTGTGATGCATGTCAAAGACATAGTAACATACTACATCAACCAGCTGAACCACTATATCCTGTAACGTCCCCTTGGCCGTTCATGAAATGGGGGATGGATATAGTGGGGAAGTTGCCAAAAGCTCCGGGAGGAAAAGTCTTTATGCTAGCAATGACAGATTATTTCTCTAAGTGGGTTGAAGTTGAAGCATTTGTTCAAGTTAGGGACCAAGAAGTAGTATCCTTCATAAAGAGGAATATCCTGACCAGGTTTGGGGTACCAGCTGAAATCATTTGTGATAATGGGTCCCAGTTTATAAGCAAGAGGACTACTGACTTTTGCAAAAGTTGGGGAATCAAAATGGTCACGTCTACTCCGGTACATCCTCAAGCGAATGGACAAGCTGAATCCTCAAACAAGATAATTGTCAATAACCTGAAAAAGAGACTTGGAGCTAAAAAAGGAAGATGGGCAGAAGAATTACCCTTTGTTTTGTGGGCTGATAGGACAACGGTAAAGAGTGCAACCGGCCAAACCCCATTTTCCTTGGTATTTGGAGCAGAAGCAGTGATTCCAACGGAAATGGCGATGTTTTGGTCAGAAAATCTGATGAGGATATCGCAACCAAACTCTTTGTTTAGGGGAATGATGCTTTAAATATGTAATAGCGATGAGGATCACTTCAATGTAAAGTGCACAAACAACACAAGAATTTATACGGGGAAAAAGCCCTTGATCAAGAGTTGATCTCCGGCACAAAAAACCCCGGGTGATGGAAACTACCGATCACCAAGCTAAAATAAATGGTTAAATGTTTACAACTTCGGATAGTAACGAGCTAGGTACAAGGATCACTACGGTGGAATGTGTAGAAAGTGTATGTAATTGCTTGGTGTTTGAACGAGAGCTTGTATGAGAGCTTGTATGAGTGTGTGTAACTGCAAAAAATGACTAAGTGTTTTCTACTAGCTCGTTACTCCCTTTTTAAAATAGAAATAACCACCTAAACTAACTATCCGACTTTCGTGCCAAGCCTCCACGTTCTCCACAACGTCTATTTTTGGTCAAGCACGTGTAGAATAGTTTAGGAATATTCTCCAGGAATGTCGCCAAGACTTGGTCAAGCTTGTCATACCTGCGAGATAGTACAACACATAAGTAAACAATCGTTAGTACGAGGATCCTTAAGGTGATCCATGATCCTGAAGCTCTTCTGAGGATCACCACCTGTCACAGAAGTAAGGATCATTAGTTAGGATAACGAATAAGGATCACTAATTGTTAGAAAATCCTCCCCTAACAATTGCCCCCAAAATATAAGGAGTGAAATTGTAAAATTAGCGAGTTATGTTTTCTTGATCTTATCCGTAACAAACTAACGGATATATAGCCGTTAAAATAGAACTAGCCGTTGCGATGATGATGTCACGGAAGTGACAATCCTGCAAAATCATAATTATAAATAGAGATATAGATAGGATCATTATGCATTTAAATTCGAAAGAAACTCCCTTTATAATCTCAGTTGAAGATCAATCAGGTATTTCTTTCTCCTCTTTCTTCCTCTCTTACTCTGTTTTTCATCTTTATCTCCGTCACTTCGAAAATGTTGCTCCGAAGTTCTCCGGCCAAGGATCACAAAAAGGATAGCCCTTTGAAGAGTCAAAAGATCATCAAAGACTCAGCGAATGAGAGGTGCTGCTTTAACGATGCACAAGTAGATAAAATCCGTCACTGTTTTCCGGCGAATGCCTTCTTCAAACCCTTCGATCCCACTGTTCTTAGTGATTATGTTTCTGATACATGGGTTGCCTTTCCAGCCACTCCATTCACTATAGGGTACACCTATCCTTTCCCAGAGTTCACACAATCCTTCTTTTCCCTTTCCGGCATATCTTACATTCAAGCCATGCCGATGATTTGGAGGGTTTTGTATACCCTAGAGAGGATCATTGAGCAGGAGGGTCTTGATTTAGGAATATCAGAACTGGCGGAGTTGTATGATCTTACTACCTTCGGTTCCCATCGTTACTTGTTCAAGCGAAAACCCGGTGCAGAACATCCCCTTCTCAAAGTCACTAAGAACGACAAAGATTGGAAACGTCGCTTCTTCTTTGTCAGGAGGGATTCCCTTCTAAACGGAGAGGATCTACCGAAAACATGGTCCACCCATGGTAGGCCGGAGGATCCTGAGAAGGATCACCAGATGGTCATATTTTTGTAACAGGATCACTAACCCCTTCTTTGTCTTGTGTCATGCAGCCATCTCTGTTTCACATCTCATCACAACACCCGCAACCAGGGAAAGACTTGCTGCTTTCTGGGGACTCGACCCTGAAACTAGAACTTTTAAGACAATAACCCAAGACTCACAGGAGGTATCCTCAGGCTCTGTCACAATGTCAAGTAAGTATCTTTGTTTGAAAATTTATATAAATAGCGAAACATAAATATAATGGAGATACTTATCTTGTTTTGGTTATGTAGGTGCTGGAAAATCTGCCAAAGCTGCTTCAAGATTCAGTGTCACCGATCTCACCACTGTTAAATCCTCCAAGAGAAAGGTTCCTACGAGCCCGACAGCCTCAATCCCCAAGGCACCCCTCAAAGGGAAGGGATTGTTTTGGTCAGAAAATCTGATGAGGATATTGCAACCAAACTCTTTGTTTAGGGGAATGATGCTTTAAATATGGCACAGCGATGAGGATCACTTCAATGTAAAGTATACAAACGACACAAAGATTTATACGGGGAAAAAGCCCTTGATCAAGAATTGATCTCCGGCACAAAAAACCCCGGGTGATGGAAACTACCGATCACCAAGCTCAAATAAATGAATAAACGTTTACAACTTCGGATAGTAACGAGCCAGGTACAAGGATCACTACAGTGGAATGTGTAAAAAGTGTGAAAAGTGTATGTAATTGCTTGGTGTTTGAGCTAGAGCTTGTATGAGAGCTTGTACGAGTGTGTGTAACTGAGAAATGACTAAGTGTTTTCTACTAGCTCGTTACTCCCTTTTTAAAATAGAAATAACCACCTAAACTAACTATCCGACTTTCGTGCCAAGCCTCCACGTTCTCCATAACGTCTATTTTCGGTCAAGCACGTGTAGAATATTTTAGGAATATTCTCCAGGAATGTCGCCAAGACTTAGTCAAGCTTGTCATACCTGCGAGATAGTACAACACATAAGTAAACAATCGTTAGTACGAGGATCCTTAAGGTGATCCATGATCCTGATCCTGAAGTACTTCTGAGGATCACCACCTGTCACAGAAGTAAGGATCACTAGTTAGGATAACGAATAAGGATCACTAATTGTTAGAAAATCCTCCCCTAACAATTGCCCCCAAAATATAAGGAGTGAAATTGTAAAATTAGCGAGTTATGTTTTCTTTGATCTTATCCGTAACAAACTAACGGATATATAGCCGTTAAAATAGAACTAGCCGTTGCGATGATGATGTCATGGAAGTGACAATCCTGCAGAATCATAATTATAAATAGAGATATAGATAGGATCATTATGCATTTAAATTCGAAAGAAACTCCCTTTATAATCTCAGTCGAAGATCAATCAGGTATTTCTTTCTCCTCTTCCTTTCTCTCTTACTCTGTTTTTCATCTTTTTCTTCGTCACTTCGAAAATGTTGCTCCGAAGTTCTCCGGCCAAGGATCACAAAAAGGATAGCCCTTTGAAGAGTCAAAAGATCATCAAAGACTCAGCGAATGAGAGGTGCTGCTTTAACGATGCACAAGTAGATAAAATCCGTCACTGTTTTCCGGCGAATGCCTTCTTCAAACCTTTCGATCCAACTGCCCTGAGCGACTATGTTTCAGAAACATGGGTTGCCTTTCCAGTCACTCCATTTGCTATAGGGTACACCTATCCTTTCCCGGAGTTCACACAATCCTTCTTTTCCCTTACCGGCATATCTTACATTCAAGCCATGCCGATGATCTGGAGGGTTTTATACACCCTAGAGAGGATCATTGAGCAGGAGAGTCTTGATTTAGGAATGTCAGAACTGGCGGAGTTGTATGATCTTACTACCTTCGGTTCCCATCGTTATTTACTTAAACGAAAACCCAGTGCAGATCATCCTCTTCTCAAAGTCACCAAAAACGACAAAGATTGGAAGCGTCGCTTCTTCTTTGTAAGGAGGGATACCATTTCAGATGGAGAGCACTTACCAAGAACATGGTCCACCCATGGTAGGCTGGAGGATCCTGGGAAGGATCATCAGATGGTCATGTTTTTTGTAATAGGATCACTAACCCCTTCTTTGTCTTGTGTCATGCAGCCATCTCCTTTTCACGTCTCATCACAACGCCCGCAACCAGGGAAAGACTTGCTACTTTCTGGGGACTTGACCCTGAAACTAGAACTTTTAAGACAACAAGCCAAGACTCACAGGAGGTATCCTCAGGCTCTGTCACAATGTCAAGTAAGTATCCTTAAATAAATAATTAAATGTATATTAAGAAAATATACTTATCTTATTTTGGTTGTGTAGGTGCTGGAAAATCTGCCAAAGCTGCTTCAAGGTTCAGCGTCACCGATCTCACCACTGTCAAATCCTCCAAAAGAAAGGTTCCTACTAGCCCGACAGCCTCAATCCCCAAGGCACCCCTCAAAGGGAAGGGAATCAAGAAGAGAAAGACTTCCGAGGCTGAGGATTTGCAGGGCCTGCCCTTAATTCGCCACCAGTTCCTCGAGTACTTCAATGATGTAAGGATCACTATCTCTGCTTGCATATCCTGCTGATCTAAGGATCACTTGCTCTTGAATCGCTTTACCCTTTTCTTTTGCAGAAATTTGCTGAGATCGAGGATTACGTCGGCCATGTTGAGGATCAAGATACAAAGATTGCCGACCTCCAGCAGGTTGCTGTGCTCAAGGATCTTGCAATTGCTGATCTTCAGAAGGAACTCAAGGATACCAAACAGAAGATGGCCAAGGTACTAGTTAACTTTGACTATGAAAGGCAGGAGATCACAGATGATGCCAAAGTCTCTGCCGCCATAGCAATGTACAAAACCAAGCTGCAAATGGCCTTGGAGGCTCAGGATCCTGCCTTCGACAAAAGCAACTGGGAGATTGAAGAATGGAAGGCAAGGCTGGCTGAATTGGGTGATGAAGAGGAGGCTGAGGAGATTCTGGCAATTGAGGCTAGTGGCAGCGGGTTGAAGGATAAAGCTGAGGATGCAGCGGCTGGTGATGATGATAATGCAGCAAAGGTGTAGGCTGCACAATTGGGCGATGATGGATATATGTGCTAAGGCCGAAGCCCAATTTTTAGTTTGATGGTTGTGATGTTTAAAACAATTTCAAGGTTTGTAATAACTCTAAACAATAGTTCTTAGGTTTAAGGATCATGTATGATCCTTTGGACAATGGGCAGGATTGCAATTGGTGGAGGGATCCTCTGTTTGGGGGATGAAGCCATTGTGATCCTGCAGCCTTTATATTCCTGCACTACTTTTGAACTCATTATCATGGACACCCTTTACCTACCCCAGCGGACGGGCCACGTTTTGCTGGTAGATGCTTGGGTAGGTAATTTTGACAACTTTTAAAAGGTTAACCTTATGTTAATAAATAAAAACTTAACCTTTTGTCGCTTATCATGTGTTGGTATCCTTTTTAATATGTTACTTTCCAACTGTTGTAATGTTCATTCTGTTTATACTTATCAAGCCTTGAAAAATTAGAAAAGATATCCAAAAAGTTTAGGATATGAACAAGGATCACATATCCCATAACCGATAGGTTTAAAAAGTGATGTGATTTAAAAATACAAGTTCAGTTGTCAAGTATAAGGGTTATTTAAAAGAATGATGAATGGAATCTAAAGAGTTAAGGATCATACCTGAGGATCCAAGTTAGAATCCTAACCATAATAAGGATAACTATAAGATAAACCTTAGAATGAAATAAGGATCAAGGATCCCTAGCTGCCTATCTTCATGGACCTGAAATAGAACATAACTTGGGACTAAGCCAATATAAGAAAAGAGTTAGCAACTGGGGACAAGCCCAAGGATAACTGGGGACAAGCCCATGAATAACTGGGGACAAGCCCAAGGATAACTGGGGACTAGCCCAAGGATAACTGGGGATAAGCCCAAGAATCGTGTGTAAACTGGAGTATGGCCCTAACTGGCGACTATCCAAACTTAGTGACATGAAGATGCCAAAACCTTAGCTAACGTGAAAACGTTAGAAACCTTAGCTAACGTGAAAACGTTAGAAACCTTATGAACGGATGTATGGTACGTCTACCATTATACGTAGGATCCTAAGCATAGCCAGAACAATGGAATTATCAGCCCCTAGAACGAGTACTGGTCCCAAAGCCTTGAACTATACCAGGATCATCGTGCGCTACAGGCGGAATCTGGGGACAAGCCCAAGGATAACTGGGGTTAAACCCAAAAGGCGGATTGCTTCTGTGGATAACCAACGTTGTGCTAAAGATACCTGAACTTTCAAAACTTGAACTCACGTGAGAGATGGATAAAGGATACATGATCCTTATCCTTATATGAGAAAATAAAGAAATGAAATAGTTCAAGATTAGGATATTACCTGAGTAAGGATCACCAATACTTTAAGGATCCTTTAAGGATATCTCTATCGTGAGGATCACCTATGCCATAAGGATCCTACTTACATGAAGTATTTCTTCAAGTGGACAGCATTCCAAGCTCTTGGTAGCAAATCACCTTCCATGGTTAGCAATCTATATGCCCCCTTTCCTGCTTCAGCTTCAATCAAATAAGGGCCTTCCCATTTTGGAGCCAATTTTCCATCGGCAGGATTGGTGGTATTCTGAAATGCTTTCCTTAACACCATATCTCCAACTTGAAACCTCCTGATCCTGACATTTTTGTTGTAAGCACCAGCCATTCTTTGTTGATAACTGGTCATCCTTATCCTAGCCATATCCCTGATTTCTTCAATAGTATCCAGGTCTTGAGCCAAGTTTTCATCATTTTCCTCAGGATCACGGGTACTTGTTCTAGCAGTAGGAACCACCATTTCTGTTGGGATCACTGATTCTGCCCCAAACACCAAAGAGAATGGTGTTTGACCAGTAGCATTCTTAGGGGTTGTCCTGTCAGCCCAAAGCACATAGGGTAGTTCTTCTGCCCATTTCCCTTTCTTGGATCCAAGCTTTTTCTTCAAATTGTTGATGATGATCTTGTTGGATGATTCTGCTTGGCCATTAGCTTGTGGGTGGACTGGTGTTGATGTTATCATCCTAATCCCCCAACTGTCACAAAAGTTAGTGGTTCTGCCCCCAATAAATTGGGAACCATTATCACATATAATCTCAGAAGGAATTCCAAATCTAGTTATAATATTTCTTTTAATGAAGGATATAACTTCCTTTTCTCTGACTTGGGCAAAAGCTTCAGCCTCTATCCACTTGGAGAAGTAATCAGTCATAGCTAACATGAATACTTTCCCACCAGGTGCCTTAGGGAGCTTTCCAACTATATCCATACCCCATCTCATAAATGGCCAAGAGGAGGATATAGGATGCAATAATTCAGCTGGTTGATGAAGGATATTGCTGTGTCTCTGGCAAGGATCACATCTTCTGGCATACTCCACAGCATCTTTCTTCATGGTTGGCCAGTAGTATCCTGTCCTCAGGATCCTTGAGAATAAAGCCCTGCCCCCAGTGTGGTTTCCACAATCTCCTTCATGGAAGTCTCTTAAAATTTCTTGAACTTCAGGATCCTCAATGCATCTCAAGTATGGTCCTGCAAGAGATCGTCTATACAACATATTATTTATAATTGTGAATTGAGATACCTTAGATTTGAAAGCCCTGGGGTTTTCTCCTGTAGGAATCTCTCCATGTTGTAAGTATCTCATAATTGGTGAGATCCATGATCCTGATCCTGAATGGGATTGAGTATCCTCACTAGGGATAACTGCAGAATCATTTCCTATCTCCATAGTCTGGTGATCCTCGATAGCCGGGGTCAGGATATGGATAATAGGAATCTTGATATCCTCTGGGATCTTCAAAGATGATCCTAGGTTAGCCAATGCATCAGCTTCTGTATTTTCTTCCCTTGGTACCTGTGACAAACTAAAGGAAACAAAAGAGAGTGCCAAACTTTTGACTATCTCCAAATATTTGGTTAGCTTTTCACCTTTAACAGCATAGGATCCATTAAAGTGGTTTGTAATTAACAAAGAATCTACATGTACCTCAAGATACCTGATTCCCATATGCTTAGCGATTTGCAAACCAGCAATTAAGGCTTCATACTCAGCCTCATTGTTAGTGGTTTGGAACTCACAAGCTATAGAATGGGGTATTATGTCCCCCTGTGGCGATTTTAGTAGTATTCCAAGCCCTGTGCCTTTGACATTTGAGGATCCATCAGTATGAAGTATCCAAGGATCCTTGGTCTCTTCTAGCTGTTGGACTTCTAGCTCAGCTTCTTCTTGTAAATCACTACTGAAATCAGCCACAAAGTCAGCTAATGCTTGGGATTTGATGGTTGTCCTAGGCTCATATCTTATATCGTATGCACTTAGCTTCACTGCCCACTTAGCCATCCTTCCTGACATCTCTGGTTTCCTGAGGACATTCTTAATTGGGAAATTAGTTTTAACAATGATAACATGAGTTTCAAAATAATGTCTTAGCTTTGTAGATGCCATAATTAATGCAAGAATAAGTTTTTCAAGGTGTGAGTACCTGGATTCGGCATCAAGTAAACTTTTACTTACATAATAGACAGGATATTGTGTACCTTGATGATCCTTAACAAGGACCGCACTTACTGCTTTTGAGGATACTGCAAGATACAAGGATAACACATCACCTTTTTCTGGTTTCATCAAAACCGGGGCCGAGGATAGGTAATCTTTGAGGGCTTTTAAAGCGTTTTCATGCTTCTCCGTCCACTCAAATTTCTTATTCTTCCTTAGGATATCATAGAATTCTTTACACCTCTCAGAGGACTTGGATATAAATCTGTTCAAGGCTGCTATCCTTCCTGTTAGCCTTTGAACATCCTTAGCGTTGACCGGAGATTTGATATTCACTATTGCTTTGATTTGTTCCGGGCTAGCTTCAATGCCTCTCTTTGTCACCATATATCCTAAGAATTTACCTGCTTTAACACCAAAGTGACATTTTGAAGGATTAAGTTTCATGTTATATTTGTCAAGGATATCGAATGCTTCCTCCAAGTCTCTTAGGTGATCCTCAGCTTTTAAGGATTTTACCACCATATCATCTATGTAAACCTCCATAGTTTGTCCAATCTGATCCTTGAACATCATATTCACCAGCCTTTGGTATGTTGCACCTGCATTTCTCAATCCGAACGGCATAGCAATATAACAATATATACCAGTTGGAGTCATGAAGGTTGTATCCTCTTGGTCGGATGGTTCCATTTGGATTTGTTGAAATCCAGATGAAGCATCCATAAAAGTTAACAGTTCATGACCCGCGGTTGCATCCACCATGGAGTCAATGTGGGGTAAAGGGAAAGGATCCTTGGGACGTGCCTTATTTAAATCGGTAAAATCGACACATACCCTCCACTTTCCGTTTTTCTTTTGAACAACAACCACATTGGCCAACCATCTTGGATGCTTGACCTCTCTAATCATACCTGCCCGGAGCAATTTCTCTACCTCTTCCTGGATAATGGCATTCCTTTCCGGTGCAAACTTCCTTCTCCTTTGATGGATTGGTCTGAAGGATCTGTCGATGCCGAGTTTATGGGTGATAACATCTTTGGATATACCAGTCATGTCTTCGTGTTTCCATGCAAAGGTAGTCTTTCTCCTTTTGAGGAAGGATACGAGGTCTTCTTTCATTTCGCCAAGGATCCCTGATCCAATATAGATTTTGGATTCAGGATCATCAGGATCCATGAGGATTTCTACCACATCCTGCTCTTTTGCCTCCAAGACATCCCTTGGAGGATACTTTGATTGCTATTGCTCCCTGGATTTCGAGGCTGGTTTCATCGATGAAGTATAGCAATTCTTAGCCTCCTGCTGATCACTATCAATCTTTACTATTCCCCAAGGACTAGGGAGCTTCACACATTGATGGTAAGTAGATGGGACTGCTTTCATATCGTGTATCCAGGGCCTGCCAAGGATAACATTACAACAAGATAAACAGTCAATAACACAAAATTTTTGATAAGAGTGTAAGCCTTCAATATATATTGGGAGTTTAATGTCCCCCAGAGTGTTCTTAGTTTCGCCACTAAATCCCACGAGCACGGAAGATCTTGGTATGATCTCTGATTCAGGGATACCCATCTTCTTTAGAACATCAAGCTGGATGATGTTCACTGAACTTCCTCCGTCTATTAGGATCCTGCGGACAAAATGGTTAGATATGAAAAGAGTAATAACTAAACCATCGTGATGAGGATCCTGAATATCAACACGATCCTCTTCATCAAAGGTTATGACTTTTCCTTCGGAGACACTTGATGTTCGAACTGGTCTTTCTCCATTATCCATCTTAGCTTCCTTCGCATGCCTTTTAGCTGCTGAGAAGGATGTGCCACAAATGTCGGATCCTCCGGAAATAAAGTTTATCACTTGTGCATCTGCTGGAGGAGCTGGGGCCTTCTCAGGGATCCTTTCAGGATCCTGAGTCCTTGACTTTTTTCTTCCCAACAACTCTTTTAGATGCCCTTTGCTCAACAAGTATCCAATTTCCTTTCTTAATGCAATGCATTCTTCTGTGAGGTGCCCAAGATCTTCATGATATGCACACCACTTTGATTTATCCTTAGTTGCAGCCGGCCTGTCATTCTTTCTCGGCCATCTAGCTTTATCACCTAGGTTCTGCATAGCAAGGATTAGTTCATTGTTATCAACACTAAAGCAATATTCAGAAATTGGAGGATAATCCTCATCATCCCCTTCTTGATCAACAGAATGCACGTTCTGATTATCGGATCTGTTGTAGGATTTGAATTTGTTGTTCCGGGATGAGGATCCTTGCTTATCCTGCTTTGAGGATCCTGCTAACCTCTCCTGGATCCTCTTGTCATCCTCTAGCCGAATGAACCTAAGTGCTCGGGTTCTTACCTCATCTAAGTTCCTGCATGGTGTCATAACAAGATCATCATAGAAAGACGAATCCCTAAGCAATCCCATTTTGAAGGCCTCAACAGCCGTAGCTATATCTAAGTTGGGAATGTCTAAGGATTCTTTACTGAATTTAGTAATGTAATCCCTTAGTGATTCATTATGACCCTGGGTTATCCTATATAAATCACTAGTTAATCGTTCAAATTTTCTACTACAAGAAAACTGAGTATTAATCAAGTTAACTAGGTTTGCAAATGAGGTAATAGAATAGGGAGGAAGACTTAGCAGCCATTTGAGAGCTGATCCAGTAAGAGTGGATCCGAATCCTTTGCACAAGCATGCTTCCTTTAACCTTTCTGGGATTGGATTGATCTCCATCCTCTCCCTGTATTGTGCTATGTGTTCTTCAGGATCTGTTGAACCATCATACAGTTTCATTGTAGGCACATGGAACCTCTTGGGTATCTCAGCATCACAGATTGGTGGTGCAAAACGAGATATCTTGTGGCTCCCATCTGCAATCTCTGGAATAGGTTTGACTACTCCCGGAACACTCGATATCATATCCTTCAGCTTTTGCAATTCTCTGGCCATGGCATGATTGATACCTGGATCCTGCATAAGACCATGGTTAGTAGTATGAGAATTGTTAAAAGTATTACCTCCCATTGGATTCAAATTAGGAAGAATGGATGTTAATCCATATTGTTGAGACTCTGGAATGATCGAGGGACCAGTAGAAGCAATGGTCTGCATCGGAATAAAATCTCCCTGATGGACATCTGAACTTCCTGTTTGCAAACTCCTCAAGGATCCTGGCATCTGGAAGGATCCCTGAAACTGGGATGATCCTGGAAAGAAGGAGGATCCTTGAACCTGGGATGATCCTGGAACGAAAGAGGATCCTTGAACCTGGGATGATCCTGGGACGAAGGAGGATCCTTGAACCTGAGATGATCCTGGGACGAAGGAGGATCCTTGAACCTGCTGCATTCCTGAATATCCTCCTGTAGTCGTGAGGGATCCCATATGCTGGGGATAGGATCCTGCTGGCTGGAAATATGAACCTAGTGCCTGGGTCATAGCTGTTGTTCCGTAGTGCACTCCTTTTGGTCCACCCGCATATTGAATGTCTGGAACCACTGACGGCTGAGAAGTAACCACCGGAGTATCAAAATTCAAAGATCTGGGCATCAGTGGGGAACGATCCTCTGCCGTTTTCTTCTGTTTCTTAATTTCGTCAATCTCCCGGAGGATCCTTTCGTTGGTCTTATCCTGCTCTTGTGCATGATTCCTCATCTGCAAAATCAAAGCATAGAGATCATTAGTAGTAGGATTAGTTGAAACAGAAGAAGCAGGTGGTTTTGAGAAAATGGGAGTCGGTTTCTTCGCAGCATTCTCTGTATTCTTCTGGGATCCAGAAGGTGGTGGAGGCAAAGGAGGAACGCCTTGTGAGGAAGTGAATGAGGGCATCAAGTTTGAAGCATTCTTCGATGAGGAAGCCATCTGCTTGGTTGTAGTGAGCCGAATTAAGCACAGAAATGCGTATTTTCTTAAGGACGAAGCACCAATTGCCCCACGGTGGGCGCCAAACTGTTTTGGTCAGAAAATCTGATGAGGATATTGCAACCAAACTCTTTGTTTAGGGGAATGATGCTTTAAATATGGCACAGCGATGAGGATCACTTCAATGTAAAGTATACAAACGACACAAAGATTTATACGGGGAAAAAGCCCTTGATCAAGAATTGATCTCCGGCACAAAAAACCCCGGGTGATGGAAACTACCGATCACCAAGCTCAAATAAATGAATAAACGTTTACAACTTCGGATAGTAACGAGCCAGGTACAAGGATCACTACAGTGGAATGTGTAAAAAGTGTGAAAAGTGTATGTAATTGCTTGGTGTTTGAGCGAGAGCTTGTATGAGAGCTTGTACGAGTGTGTGTAACTGAGAAATGACTAAGTGTTTTCTACTAGCTCGTTACTCCCTTTTTAAAATAGAAATAACCACCTAAACTAACTATCCGACTTTCGTGCCAAGCCTCCACGTTCTCCATAACGTCTATTTTCGGTCAAGCACGTGTAGAATAGTTTAGGAATATTCTCCAGGAATGTCGCCAAGACTTAGTCAAGCTTGTCATACCTGCGAGATAGTACAACACATAAGTAAACAATCGTTAGTACGAGGATCCTTAAGGTGATCCATGATCCTGATCCTGAAGTTCTTCTGAGGATCACCACCTGTCACAGAAGTAAGGATCACTAGTTAGGATAACGAATAAGGATCACTAATTGTTAGAAAATCCTCCCCTAACAGGAATCAAGAAGAGAAAGACTTCCGAGGCTGAGGATTTGCAGGGCCTGCCCTTAATTCGCCACCAGTTCCTCGAGTACTTCAATGATGTAAGGATCACTGTCTCGGCTTGTATATCCTGCTGATCTAAGGATCACTTGCTCTTGAACCGCTTTATCCTTTTCTTTTGCAGAAATTTGCTGAGATCGAGGATTACGTCGGCCATGTTGAAGATCAAGATAAGAAGATTGCCGACCTCCAGCAGGTTGCTGTGCTCAAGGATCTTGCAATTGCTGATCTTCAGAAGGAACTCAAGGATACCAAACAGAAGATGGCCAAGGTGCTGGTTAACTTTGATTATGAAAGGCAGGAGATCACGGATGATGCTAAAGTTTCTGCCGCCATAGCAATGTACAAAACCAAGCTTCAAATGGCCTTGGAAGCTCAGGATCCTGCCTTCGACAAAGGCAACTGGGAGATTGAAGAATGGAAGGCAAGGCTGGCTGAATTGGGTGATGAAGAGGAGGCTGAGGAGATTCTGGCAATTGAGGCTAGTGGCAGCGGGTTGAAGGATAAAGCCGAGGATGCAGCAGCTGGTGGTGATGATGACGCAGCGAAGGTTTAGGATGCATGATTGGGCGATGATGGATATACGTGCCAAGGCCGGAGCCCAATTTTTAAGTTTGGTAGTAGTTTTCCTTTTTTGTGGTTGTGATGTTTTTTGAACAATGGTGGGTCTGTAATAACTCTAAACAATAGTTCTTAGGTTTAAGGATCATGTATGATCCTTTGGACAATAGGCATGATTGCAATTGGTGGAGGGATCCTCTGTTTGGGGGATGAAACCATTGTGATCCTGCCGCCTTTATATTCCTGCACTACTTTTGAACTCATTATCATGGACACCCTTTACCTACCCCAGCGGACGGGCCACGTTTTGCTGGTAGATGCTCGGGTAGGTAATTTTGACAACCTTTAAAGGGTTAGCCTTATGTTAATAAATAAAAACTTAACCTTTTGTCGCTTATCTTGTGTTGTTATCCTTTTTAGTATGTTACTTTCCAACTGTTGTAATGTTCATTCTGTTTATATTTATCAAGCCTTGGAAAATTAGAAAATATATCCATAAAGTTTAGGATATGATCAAGGATCACATATCCCATAACCGATAAGTTCTAAAAAGTGATATAGTTTAAGAAACACAAGTTCAGTTGTCAAGTATAAGGGTTATTTAAAAGAATAATGAATAAAATCAAAAGAGTTAAGGATCATACCTGAGGATCCAAGTTAGAATCCTAACCATAATAAGGATAACTATAAGATAAACCTTAGAGTGAAATAAGGATCAAGGATCCCTAGCTGCTTACCTTCAAGGACCTGAAATAGAGCATAACTTGGGACTAAGCCAATATAAGAAAAGAGTTAGCAACTGGGGACAAGCCCAAGGATAACTGGGGACAAGCCCAAGGATAACTGGGGACAAGCCCAAGGATATCTGGGGACAAGCCCAAGGATCGTGTGTAAACTGGAGTATGGCCCTAACTGGCGACTATCCAAACTTAGTGACATGGAGATGCCAAAACCTTAGCTAACGTGAAAACGTTAGAAACCTTAGCTAACGTGAAAACGTTAGAAACCTTATGAACGGATGTATGGTACGTCTACCATTATACGTAGGATCCTAAGCATAGCCAGAACAATGGAATTATCAGCCCCTAGAACGAGTACTGGTCCCAAAGCCTTGAACTACACCAGGATCATCGTGCGCTACAGGCGGAATCTGGGGACAAGCCCGAATAACTGGGGTTAAACCCAAAGGATGGATTGCTTCTGCGGATAACCAACACTATGGTATGGATACCTGAACTTTCAAAACTTGAACTCACATGAGAGATGGATAAAGGATACATGATCCTTATCCTTATATGAGAAAATAAAGAAATGAAATAGTTCAAGATTAGGATATTACCTGAGTAAGGATCACCGATACTTTGAGGATCCTTTAAGGATATCCCTATCGTGAGGATCACCTATGCCACAAGGATCCTGCTTACATGAAATATTTCTTCAAGTGGACAGCATTCCAAGCTCTTGGTAGCAAATCACCTTCCATGGTTAGCAATCTATATGCCCCCTTTCCTGCTTCAGCTACAATCAAATAAGGGCCTTCCCATTTTGGAGCCAATTTTCCATCAGCAGGATTGGTGGTATTCTGAAATGCTTTCCTTAACACCATATCTCCAACTTAAAACCTCCTGATCCTGACATTTTTGTTGTAAGCACCAGCCATTCTTTGTTGATAACTGGCCATCCTTATCCTAGCCATATCCCTGATTTCTTCAATAGTATCCAGGTCTTGAGCCAAGTTTTCATCATTTTTCTCAGGATCACGGGTACTTGTTCTAGCAGTAGGAACCACCATCTCTGTTGGGATCACTGATTCTGCCCCAAACACCAAAGAGAATGGTGTTTGACCAGTAGCATTCTTGGGGGTTGTCCTATCAGCCCAAAGCACATAGGGTAGTTCTTCTGCCCATTTCCCTTTCTTGGATCCAAGCTTTTTCTTCAAATTGTTGATGATGATCTTGTTGGATGATTCTGCTTGGCCATTAGCTTGTGGGTGGACTGGTGTTGAAGTTATCATCTTAATCCCCCAGCTGTCACAAAAGTTAGTGGTTCTGCCCCCAATAAATTGGGAACCATTATCACATATAATCTCGGAAGGAATTCCAAATCTAGTTATAATATTTCTTTTAATGAAGGATATAACTTCCTTTTCTCTGACTTGGGCAAAAGCTTCAGCCTCTATCCACTTGGAGAAGTAATCAGTCATAGCTAACATGAATACTTTCCCACCAGGTGCCTTAGGGAGCTTTCCAACTATATCCATACCCCATCTCATAAATGGCCAAGAGGAGGATATAGGATGCAATAATTCAGCTGGTTGATGAAGGATATTGCTGTGTCTCTGGCAAGGATCGCATCTTCTGGCATACTCCACAGCATCTTTCTTCATGGTTGGCCAGTAGTATCCTGTCCTCAGGATCCTTGAGAATAAAGCCCTGCCCCCAGTGTGGTTTCCACAATCTCCTTCATGGAAGTCTTTTAAAACTTCTTGAACTTCAGGATCCTCAATGCATCTCAAGTATGGTCCTGCAAGAGATCGTCTATACAACATATTACTTATAATTGTGAATTGAGATACCTTAGATTTGAAAGCCCTAGGGTTTTCTCCTGTAGGAATCTCTCCATGTTGTAAGTATCTCATAATTGGTGAGATCCATGATCCTGATCCTGAATAGGATTGAGTATCCTCACTAGGGATAACTGCAGAATCATTTCCTATCTCCATAGTCTGGTGATCCTTGATAGCCGGGGTCAGGATATGGATAATAGGAATCTTGATATCCTCTGGGATCTTCAAAGATGATCCTAAGTTAGCCAATGCATCAGCTTCTGTATTTTCTTCCCTTGGTACCTGTGACAAACTAAAGGAAACAAAAGAGAGTGCCAAACTTTTGACTATCTCCAAATATTTGGTTAGCTTTTCACCTTTAACAACATAGGATCCATTAAAGTGGTTTGTAATTAACAAAGAATCTACATGTACATCAAGATACCTGATTCCCATATGCTTAGCGATTTGCAAACCAGCAATTAAGGCTTCATATTCAGCCTCATTGTTAGTGGTTTGGAACTCACAAGCTATAGAATGGGGTATTGTGTCCCCCTGTGGCGATTTTAGTAGTATTCCAAGCCCTGTGCCTTTGACATTTGAGGATCCATCAGTATGAAGTATCCAAGGATCCTTGGTTTCTTCTAGCTGCTGGACTTCTAGCTCAGCTTCTTCTTGTAAATCACTACTGAAATCAGCCACAAAGTCAGCTAATGCTTGGGATTTGATGGCTGTCCTAGGCTCATATCTTATATCATATGCACTTAGCTTCACTGCCCACTTAGCCATCCTTCCTGACATCTCTGGTTTCCTGAGGACATTCTTAATTGGGAAATTAGTTTTAACAATGATAACATGAGTTTCAAAATAATGTCTTAACTTTGTAGATGCCATAATTAATGCAAGAATAAGCTTTTCAAGGTGTGAGTACCTGGATTCGGCATCAAGTAAACTTTTACTTACATAATAGACAGGATGTTGTGTACCTTGATGATCCTTAACAAGGACCGCACTTACTGCTTTTGAGGATACTGCAAGATACAAGGATAACACATCGCCTTTTTCTGGTTTCATCAAAGCCGGGGCCGAGGATAGGTAATCTTTGAGGGCTTTTAAAGCATTTTCATGCTTCTCCGTCCACTCAAATTTCTTGTTCTTCCTTAGGATATCATAGAATTCTTTACATCTCTCGGAGGACTTGGATATAAATCTGTTCAAGGCTGCTATCCTTCCTGTTAGCCTTTGAACATCCTTAGCATTGACCGGAGATTTGATATTCACTATTGCTTTGATCTGTTCCGGGCTAGCTTCAATGCCTCTCTTTGTCACCATATATCCTAAGAATTTACCTGCTTTAACACCAAAATGACATTTTGAAGGATTAAGCTTCATATTATATTTGTCAAGGATATCAAATGCTTCCTCCAAATCTCTTAGGTGATCCTCAGCTCTTATGGATTTTACCACCATATCATCTATGTAAACCTCCTTAGTTTGTCCGATCTGATCCTTGAACATCATATTCACCAGCCTTTGATACGTTGCACCTGCATTTCTCAATCCGAACGGCATAGCAATATAGCAATATATACCAGTTGGAGTCATGAAGGCTGTATCCTCTTGGTCGGATGGTTCCATTTGGATTTGTTGAAATCCAGATGAAGCATCCATAAAAGTTAACAGTTCATGACCCGCAGTTGCATCCACCATGGAGTCAATGTGGGGTAAAGGGAAAGGATCCTTGGGACATGCCTTATTTAAATCGGTAAAATCGACACATACCCTCCACTTTCCGTTTTTCTTTTGGACAACAACCACATTGGCCAACCATCTTGGATACTTGACCTCTCTAATCATACCTGCCCGGAGCAATTTTTCTACCTCTTCCTGGATAATGGCGTTCCTTTCCGGTGCAAACTTCCTTCTCCTTTGATGGATTGGTCTGAAGGATCTGTCGATACCGAGTTTATGGGTGATAACATCTTTGGATATACCAGTCATGTCTTCGTGTTTCCATGCAAAGGTAGTCTTTCTCCTTTTGAGGAAGGATACGAGGTCTTCTTTCATTTCGCCAAGGATCCCTGATCCGATATAGATTTTGGATTCAGGATCATCGGGATCCATGAGGATTTCTACCACATCCTTCTCTCTGGCCTCCAAGACATTCCTTGGAGGATACCTTGATTGCTATTGCTCCCTTGACTTCGAGGCTGGTTTCATCGATGAAGTATAGCAATTCTTAGCCTCCTGCTGATCACTATCAATCTTTACTATTCCCCAAGGACTGGGGAGCTTCACACATTGATGGTAAGTAGACGGGACTGCTTTCATATCGTGTATCCAGGGCCTGCCAAGGATAACATTACAACAAGATAAACAGTCAATAACACAAAATTTTTGATAAGAGTGTAAGCCTTCAATATATATTGGGAGTTTAATGTCCCCCAGGGTGTTTTTAGTTTCGCCACTAAATCCCACGAGCACGGAGGATCTTGGTATGATCTCTGATTCAGGAATACCCATCTTCTTTAGAACATCAAGCTGGATAATGTTCACTGAACTTCCTCCGTCTATAAGGATCCTGCGGACAAAATGGTTAGATATGAAAATAGTAATAACTAAACCATCGTGATGAGGATCCTGGATATCAACACGATCCTCTTCGTCGAAGGTTATGACTTTTCCTTCGGAGACACTTGATGTTCGAACTGGTCTTTCTCCATTATCCATTTTAGTTTCCTTTGCATGCCTTTTAGCTGCTGAGAAGGATGTGCCACAAATGTCGGATCCTCCAGAAATAAAGTTTATCACTTGTGCATCTGCTGGAGGAGCTGGAGCCTTCTCAGGGATCCTTTCAGGATCCTGAGTCCTTGACTTTTTTCTTCCCAACAACTCTTTTAGATGCCCTTTGCTCAACAAATATCCAATTTCCTATCTTAATGCAATGCATTCTTCTGTGAGGTGCCCAAAATCTTCATGATATGCACACCACTTTGATTTATCCTTAGTTGCAGCCGGCCTATCATTCTTTCTCGGCCATCTAGCTTTATCACCTAGGTTCTGCATAGCAAGGATTAGTTCATTGTTATCAACACTGAAGCAATATTCAGAAATTGGAGGATAATCTTCGTCATCCTCCTCTTGATCAATAGAGTGCACGTTCTGGTTATCAGATCTGTTGTAGGATCTGAACTTGTTGTTCCTGAATGAGGATCCTTGCTTATCCTGCTTTGAGGATCCTGTTATCCTCTCCTGGATCCTCTTGTCATCCTCTAGCCGAATGTACCTAAGGGCCCGGGTTCTTACCTCATCTAGGTTCCTGCATGGTGTCATAACAAGATCATCATAAAATAATGAATCCCTAAGCAATCCCATTTTGAAGGCCTCAACAGCCGTGGCTATATCCAAGTTAGGAATGTCTAAGGATTCTTTACTGAATTTGGTAATGTAATCCCTTAATGATTCATTATGACCCTGGGTTATCCTATATAAATCACTAGTTAATCGTTCAAAATTTCTACTACAAGAAAACTGATTATTAAACAAGTTAACTAGGTTAGCAAATGAGGTAATAGAATAGGGAGGAAGACTTAGCAGCCATTTGAGAGCTGATCCAGTAAGAGTGGATCCGAATCCTTTGCACAGGCATGCTTCCTTTAACCTTTCTGGGATTGGATTGATCTCCATCCTCTCCCTGTATTGTGCTATGTGTTCTTCAGGATCTGTTGAGCCATCATACAGCTTCATTGTAGGCACATGGAACCTCTTGGGTATCTCAGCATCACAGATTGGTGGTGCAAAACGAGATATCTTATGGCTCCCATCTGCAATCTCTGGAATAGGTTTGACTACTCCCGGGACACTTGATATCATATCCTTTAGCTTTTGTAATTCTCTGGCCATGGCATGATTGATACCTGGATCCTGCATAAGACCTTGGTTAGTAGTATAAGAATTGTTAAAAGTGTTACCTCCCATTGGATTCAAGTTAGGGAGAGTGGATGTTAATCCATATTGTTGGGGCTCTGGAGTGATCGAGGGACCAGTAGAAGCGTTGGTCTGCATTGGAATAAAATCTCCCTGATGGACATCTGAACTTCCTGTTTGCAAGATCCTCAAGGATCCTGGCATCTGGAAGGATTCCTGAAACTGGGACGATCCTGGAATGAAGAAGGATCCTTGAACCTGGGATGATCCTGGAAGGAAGGAGGATCCTTGAACCTGGGATGATCCTGGAACGAAGGAGGATCCTTGAACCTGGGATGATCTTGGAACGAAGGAGGATCCTTGAACCTGGGATGATCCTGGAACGAAGGAGGATCCTTGAACCTGGGATGATCCTGGAACGAAGGAGGATCCTTGAACCTGGGATGATCCTGGAACGAAGGAGGATCCTTGAACCTGCTGCACTCCTGAACTTGTGAGGGATCCCATATGCTGAGGATAGGATCCCGCTGGCTGGAAAAGTGAACCTGATGCCTGGGTCATTGTTGTTGTTCCGTAGTGCACTCCTTTTGGTCCACCCACATATTGAATGTCTGGAACCACCGACGGCTGAGACGTAATCACCGGAGTATCAAAATTCAAAGATCTGGGAATCAGTGGGGAACGATCCTCTGCCGTTTTCTTCTGTTTCTTAATTTCGTCAATCTCCCGGAGGATCCTTTCGTTGGTCTTATCCTGTTCTTGTGCATGATTCCTCATCTGCAAAATCAAGGCATAGAGATCATTAGTAGTAGGATTAGTTGTAACAGAAGAAGTAGTTGGTTTTGAGAAAATGGGAGTCGGTTTCTTCGCAGCATTCTCAGTATTCGTCTGGGATCCAGAAGGTGGTGGTGGCAAAGGAGGAACGCCTTGTGAAGAGGTGAATGAGGGCATCAAGTTTGAAGCATTCTTCGATGAGGAAGCCATTTGCTTGGTTGTAGTGAACCGAATTAAGCACAGAAATGCGTATTTTCTTAAGGACGAAGGGCTGGCAATTGGGTACCTGTTAAGACACGATTAGACCTGTTTGACTGAAAAATACACCCTTTGACTTTTTTAATTTTTAAAATAATTAAAATTACAATGTTAGGATCTATCATTTATTCATCTTTGTACATAAAACATAAAACTGTTTTATAAACATGAGGTAGAAAGTAGTTAAACGAGTCGTAATCATGTTTGAAACTTATGTTGTGCGCGCCGTCAGAAACCTGTTAAACCTGTTAAGACACGATTTGCCAGCCTTAGACGAAGCACCAATTGCCCCACGGTGGGCGCCAAACTGTTTTGGTCAGAAAATCTGATGAGGATATCGCAACCAAACTCTTTGTTTAGGGGAATGATGCTTTAAATATGTAATAGCGATGAGGATCACTTCAATGTAAAGTGCACAAACAACACAAGAATTTATACGGGGAAAAAGCCCTTGATCAAGAGTTGATCTCTGGCACAAAAAACCCCGGGTGATGGAAACTACCGATCACCAAGCTAAAATAAATGGTTAAATGTTTACAACTTCGGATAGTAACGAGCTAGGTACAAGGATCACTACGGTGGAATGTGTAGAAAGTGTATGTAATTGCTTGGTGTTTGAACGAGAGCTTGTATGAGAGCTTGTATGAGTGTGTGTAACTGCAAAAAATGACTAAGTGTTTTCTACTAGCTCGTTACTCCCTTTTTAAAATAGAAATAACCACCTAAACTAACTATCCGACTTTCGTGCCAAGCCTCCACGTTCTCCACAACGTCTATTTTTGGTCAAGCACGTGTAGAATAGTTTAGGAATATTCTCCAGGAATGTCGCCAAGACTTGGTCAAGCTTGTCATACCTGCGAGATAGTACAACACATAAGTAAACAATCGTTAGTACGAGGATCCTTAAGGTGATCCATGATCCTGAAGCTCTTCTGAGGATCACCACCTGTCACAGAAGTAAGGATCATTAGTTAGGATAACGAATAAGGATCACTAATTGTTAGAAAATCCTCCCCTAACAGGCGATACCTACTGCAAGATCTATCTTACAGGATCCTGAACAGAATCCTGAAGCCTTATGTCAGGATTTGGATACTATAGATGAAAAAAGGGATGCAGCAAGGCTAAGGATGGCAGCATATCAACAAAGAATATCCAGAGCATATAACAAGAACATAAGGACTAGGAGATTTCGAGTTGGTGATTAGGTGCTAAGAAAGGCTTTTCAAAATACCACTAATCCTGCCGATGGCAAGCTAGCTCCAAAGTGGGAAGGACCATATGAGGTTGAGTCAGAAACAGGGAAAGGAGCATATCGACTCAAGAATATGGAAGGGGATATGCTACCGAGGTCCTGGAATGCAATACACTTAAAGCTCTATTTCAAGTAAGAATAGAATTTAATTTCTATCTCAGAATGGTATGTATTCTATATCTTTTAAATATATTTGTTTATTATCTTGAACCCAATACTAACTTAAGCATCGGAGGGGTGTTAGCCAAGCTAACACCCACCTTAGTTTACAGTTGTTTTGCAGCATATGTTTCAGGATATAGCTCCAGGATATGTACTCAGGATAACTCGGAAGATTAGAGGATTGGCCCCCTCTATCACGTTTAAGGGATCCTGATCCCTTCAGAGGTTTAAAGGTATTCACCTTTCTTTCGAATTTGGTTTAAACACCTCGCCTGGAGCGCAAGTTATCTAGGTATAGTTCAAGGTAGCGGGACCAATTCATGTAAAAGTGGCTGACAATTTCGTTACTGTTGGCTATATCCTGGATCCTGAAGGTATATGAGGATTGATCACCCTCTCTCACGAAAGGGTATTTTCATACTCTCTAAAGGTTTAAAGGTTTTCACCTTTCTAAGGTTTGGAGTTTGTACACTCTCTCCTGTAGCGCATGAATATCAGGGTTTATCCCCAGGATATTATGGGTTTATCCCCAGTATGCTGAGGATTCATTCCGGGATATCAAGGGTTTTGCCTCGGGGTGTTCGGAATTTATTCAAGACAAAGTGTGAATACATTTGCATTTCTGTGTCGTACACAGGGGACATACATTATACTATTCATAGGATGGATCCAAGTTTGTAAGTATGCACTGGGGACATTCTTAAGGTGGAAGATTGGAATTGACTCTAATTCTAAAATTACCCTAATTCTAGACTCTCTAAGTTTTAAATTTATAAAACTAAGACTCTCTAAACCCTAAACCACACGACCGGCAAGTGTACCGATCGATGCAGTATAGCCTAAGGAAGTCCGATTATCGAACCCAAGAGACTCTACTGATTACGCTAACGACTCTATTCTAGACTTAGACTGACACGACCTGACTAATTGTTTATTGATTGGGGGGGGGGGGGGTTTCTAAATATCCTAAAATTATAATTAAAAAACAACTAAATTAACTAAACGAACTAGACACGAACTCACACGAAGGCTGAACTCAAGGATGATAAAGGAACTACCTAGACAGGAATCCTGATTGCTTTTAGTTATGATTATAATTGGAAGTTGTCTGCTATGGAACCGGGATCTTAAAATTCTCACCTCTCGGGAAATCTAAGGACCCCTAACCCTTCTCAAGAGCACGCTAAGATCCCCTAAAGGTTGTTAAATTACCGGTTCTTAGACTCCTTTACAAGACATCTAATGGGTTTATAAAAGTATCCTACAAGGCTCACTCCCTTACGAGACCTAAACCTAGGATAGGTTTGTTTTCTCAGCTAGACTTGCTAGACAGCAGCCAAAAGGTTAACTTCCTAAGAAGGACCCACCTTGCGGTTTAATCACTTAGACCTAGCAATAATCTCGCACCTTACAGCTATTGACGATTAGTAGAACACTTGATTTTATAAAAATACCAATTATTACTTCTAAGGTTTATCGGCCGATTTAACCCTAAAGATTCAAGATTTATTATGTGATATAGACACTCACCAAAATCTAAAACCTAGCATGACTCTATTATGTGATAAAGACCGTCACCAAGATTCATGCGAAGCAATAATCAATAATTAAACAACATCAAGCACGCAAACACATCTAACTGATAGAACAAACCGTTTACAATTTATAAACTATCCATAGCATTCAAAAATCCAAGAATAATTAAAACATATGCAATCATTCAACCATGTCTAGGTAGTAACAAGAAATCTAGCCGCTAAACATGTTCAAGAATACGATAATAAACTTGTTGAAATCTGAATTCACCATTACAAATCAAGAACAAGCAAACCGAATGATAAACAAGAAGAGATAACCCGAATATCTTCCAATCCGAATGCTCCTGAGCTTCTCACGATGATTCTTCACGACCCGAACCTTCAAAACCTCTGAAATCAGTCTCCAAGATCGCCTCTCAAGTCCCAAGTTCGTTATTTGATTTTTGCTCTTGATTGGCGGCCCTCTATTCGTGCGTCCCTTTGCGAATATATATATTTCTTCGTCTGATGTTCCTTCTCGAAAATAGTTGGGCTTTACTAGTCTCTCACGGCCCACCTTCATTCTCCTAAACTTGCAGTGCTTTTTGGCGGCCCAATCTGTGTATTTCGAACAACCCATTAAATGCAGCAGCAGCTTTTATTTTCCTTTAATTCATCCAAGTTGATAGTATTTGTGTTGTCCCAAGGAAAGGCTTCGTGAAATATCTTTTCTTCTGATGTGGTCCCCAGCCAAGCCATGTATACATATCTTTTTTGAATTAAAGTTCACGTAAGAACTTTGTTCTTTTTTTTTCTTTCTTTGTCATATTTTATGAATGACAATTAATTACAACTTTAAGAACTTTGCTACATTTAGTCCCTCGAGTTTCATGCACTATTTTTAAACAACCCTCAACTTTAATCAATTGGGCCATCCAATTTATGAAATAGAGATAGTGACATCGGCTCATTCACAGAACATAGCGGCAATTTTAATTCGGTCCCTGGCATCTCACTCTGCCCAACTGGCTGGTTATTTTCTTCTTACTCATTTTCGCTCCATTTGCACCAGGACCTGCCAAAACACAAAATGATATAATATAATACTAAAACTAAAAATAATAAATAAAAAATATACAAAAATTATACACTTTACATGGGACAAATATGTGTATTTTACCCTACATCACGTACACAGGGGACATACATTATACTATTCATAGGATGGATCCAAGTTTGTAAGTATGCACTGGGGACATTCTTAAGGTGGAAGATTGGAATTGACTCTCTAAGAGTCTTTGGTATGATCTTTCCTTTTTTCAAATGATTTAAGTCTTCTAAGTTATATGACAATATCCTGACCAGGATATCTATTAGAATACTTGTCAGGATATTTTCAGAATGTGTTCCCATAATATTCACGAAAATGTTCAAACAAAACAGTTTTCATAAGTAAAATTTGTGCACTAATAACAACAATAATAAAGTCAAAAGAGAAGTTATATTATTAACATACCAAAAGATGTGCTCTTAGTTTCACCTCAAAACAAGGCCCATCCACTAAGAGCACTAATAGTTCCTTACCATATTTGCCCAACAGTTGAAGGTTTCATCTCAAACCGAGACCCATCCACCTCCAACTGTTGTATTGTTCAAAAAGCATGCAGGAAATGTAAATTGTTCAGATGTAGGAAAAGTAAATTGTTTAGGGGATTACAGACCAACATTCAAATTTAAAAAGGTGGGCTCCGGCCTTGGCACGTATATCCATCATTGCCCACCTGAATGCCCTCACACAGCGGCATCTTCTCCCACCTTCTCTGCCTTCTCAGCTTCAGCATCCTGAGCAGCATCCTCACCAGCATCCATCCCAGCATCCGCTCCAGCATCCTTTTTGTCTCCAGCCTTGTCCACCACTTATGCCGACTTTGAGGATTCACCAGCTTCAGCAGGAAGTGGCACAACTTTGCCTCCAAGCTCCTTCAGCTTGGCCACCCAGGATTCAACCGGCCAGGATGGGCATACAAGGCCTGTCTCCTTGGCCTCATAGGCCATTTTGATGCGAGCTTGCAGCAAGGAGACGATGGCAGAGGCTTTGATTCCTTCCCGAAACGAAACCATGGCCTGCTCGTGATCCATTTGGACGGTGGCAAGTTTGAGCTCAGCATCTTGGGTGACCTTCTTCAGCATGCCCTCGTAGTGCCGGGTCTTTGCTTCAGCAATGGCACCTTGGTCAGCAACGGTGCTTTCAAGCTGTTTGATCCTGGCTTCATTGAGTGCAGCAGTACCACAAGCATCATTGTACAGATGGAGCAAATGCTGGAGGCCCTGCACATTAAATTCAGGTATGAGTCAGAATATATTAATCAGGATATCCTGTCAGGATATCCTATCAGGATATATGTGCAGGAAATGAAGCAGGATATTACCTTGTTGAGGAAGGATGTCATTGGCTCTAAGGAGTCAGAAAAGCTGAGTTCATCGTAGGAGAACCCCTCTAGGCTTGGAGCACTGACCTCAGGACCTTTCATCTTTTTTGCTGTGGAAGCACGAGTCCTCGGATTGGCCTTAGGAGCTGGGAGTGGCTTGGAGCTGGTGGTAGCAGGGGTCTCTTTCTTGACCATGACCGGAGTAGGATAGCTGTCAAGTTCATCGAGGTCTAGATAGACTGGAACCTTGCTGGAGTCTGCATACAGGGAGTAAAAATTTCTCCTAAGTATTTCAAATAAAAAACATATATGTACAGGATATTTTGCAGGATCCTTACCTGACATGTTTGCACTAGAAAGAGGACTTGGAGATGGCGGAGATGGGTTGAAACTTCTTTCAGCCTCCGGAAGAAGTCTGATAGCGTCGATCCTTTTCTTTGAATCAGCAAGGGGAGGAGCAATCTTCCTAAAGTCAGCTGCATGCACAACAGAAAAAATAAAGATTGGTCAGTTCAGGATATGAAGCAGGATAAGAGGCAGGATCATCCTTAAACCTTAAATCCTACCCTTTTTCAACCATTGTACCGGATATTCCGTTCCACCAGGGATTGAGTCTCTTTTTACAAAGAAGAACTTAGATTGCCAGTTATCCTCGTTCCTGGTGGCACGAAGTATCAGTGGGTCGCCGGAAGTGGAATAAAACAGAAATCTACATGATCCATGGCATCTAAGCCGGTAAGCTAGGGGGAGATCATGGACAGAAAGATCAGGGATGTGGTTTCTCTTGATTTGGTCAAGGACGGACAGAACACGCCAAAGCATTGGCATTGTTTGGCTAAAAGAGATTTTTGTGATGTTGAAGAATTCGGTGATAAAGTCCGGAAAAGGGAATTGTAACCCTAAGGTAAATGGGAAGGCACTGAAGCATATCCACTCGTTGGAGACCATATCCGACCGAATTTCCCGGTCGAATGGCCGGGATACTGTTCCTTCCGGAAAGATACCGGAGGATTTGAGAGCTGCCAAGTGGGCACTATCAAAAGAGCATATCTCTTTCTCCAGTTCTTGGAGAAGATTCTGCTGCATAAATGTGGGAGTTGAATCACCGGTACTAGATCTCGTCTGTCTCGGCATTTGATCGCTAGAATTATGACCGGAGAAGAAGAATGAAGATAAAGATGGAGATTAGAGAGAGAATGTTACCTTTTTCCTTATCGATTGTGATTAAAAAAGAGATGAGGATGAGAAGATATAGGGTGCAATGAGTAAATATAGGCTGAATGGTTGCAAACGGTCACATCATGGGTCTTATCCCTTAATTGCCTCGATCTCTGTGAAAAATGTAACCGTTAGTGGTGAGGATACTAAACGGTAACATTTTTGGGGACAATTGTTATGGGCGAAATTCTGAGCCTATATCCTGAGAAATATTTTAGATTATATCTTGGTTATATGATATATGTTCACATCCGGGATGCTGATTCAGGATATTGGTAACATCCTGAATGGTATCCTCAGGATCACTAACGGATTATGTGCAGGTACGTGGGTTAGAAGCTAGCAACGTCCACAAGGAATCATTTCGCGGGAGACTCGGTCCAAGTCGTTCAAATAAAGACGTTGAAGCCGCATTACTCGGTCTACAACGTTTACTATGGAATATTCGGAGTATCCCATATTTATAGGAATTATTGTTTGTAATTTGTTACTATAAATAGGTGGGTATATCAGATCGAATAGGACATCACAGAAACACTCACTACACTCTTACACTCGCTCTTTAGCAATTTTTACTTTCGCACAAAAGCATTGTAACACTTAGCGATCTGGTCAATATCCTGCACTGTATCCTGAAGTTTAAAGCAATAAGAAGAATAAGGCAGCTGCGATTGTCAGCTCCTGAGGTTTTATGCCGGCGATCTAGATTGATCAAGGGCTTTCCTCGTATATCTCGTGTCACCCCCTTTACTTTTTGCTCATTGTTTGATCGTAGATACAGCTCAATATCCTGAGCCGTATCCTGGATACTGTTTTTCCAAACAACTTAACTAGCATATTTTCAACACACTTTTTAGCACACTACCTCACTTAACTAATTTGATCACTAAATTGCTTCGGTAATTTTTGACCAAAACAACTATATATATATATATATATTTGAAATATTAAATAATTTCATTCTATTAAACAAATAAATAACTAACCTAAATACGTGATTTAATTTTAATGAATGAATCCTTCAACGGTGATTTACTTCGCGAAGATTATCAAGTATCGATTAATAAAGAATCAAAAATCCATGAATAATATATCGTTCAAGCGTGAATTTGATTTCAGCTGCACACAAGTCTAACATGAATACACGAACATGATTAAATATAACTTCGTTTTCATTATGATCACTAGTCTCGGATTACAAATTGAAATGAAATAGGTTACAACGAGAGTACGAGTGTCTAAAAATGGAAAGTACAGCTTGACTTGTTAAAATAAGAAAGTACGAAAATTCGGAGCGTTACAGTCTCCCCTACTTTAGGAGATTTCGTCCTCGAAATCTAAGAGGAAGGACTGAACGAAGAGTAAACATGATAGTCGATCGAGAAAACATAGATGTTGAGTGCGAAGAAAACATAGATTCAAATTTAACAAGTACAAAGCTTTATGCGAGTATAAAGATAATAAGGTTGTTATCGAAGAAGCGTACCATCAATGACTTTATTGTCGTCTTGGGCTTGCTGTCGTTCTTAATTCCATAGAGGACATTGTGGGCGAAGATGCGTAGTATCCCCACACTTGTAACAGGCTCTAACATTGTTTGCTGGTTCAGGGTTTTGGGGAGCTTGCTGACAATAAGTAGCACGATTACCAAAACGGTTGCATACGGCGATAGTTTGAGTTGACAGGGTGATGATAGTTGCAAGTGGTACACTTGGGATGAATTCCAGTGTATGGTTTTCTTGTGTTCTCTGGTGTAACAGGGTTTGGGTTAGCAGCAGGTACAATTGCGTTGCGGCCAGGGTGTTGAAACTTGCGTTTCTTACCCTCGCCACTACTTGATTGTTGGGTGATTTGGTTGGCTGGCTTAGAGGAGCTGGTCGGGGTTGCAATTTGTTTATCGCGAACACGATTGTTGTTTAGTGTAGGATCGTTTTGTGACCCAAACGAGTCGTTCAGAAGAGATCTAATCCATTTCAGAGGCGGAAACTAAGAAACGAATGATGAAACAGCTTGGTTATCACTTTAAACACTGATTTGATTGATATAATAGCTATTACAAACAGTCTTCACACCGGCAGCACCTCGGTATGGAATACAAGGATCTCCTCTGTTCTAACCGCTTGAAATGACAAATGACACCTATATATAGTATTGGCTAGACCGCTTGAAATTACATAAACACTTTCAAGCGGTCACACTTCAAGCGACCAAACAACCTCAAGCGGACAAACATCCTAATTCTAATTCAAGCGACAACAACATGATTTGACTTTTCAAACGATCATGACTTGTATTTTGTCTTCAAGCAAACTAAACATTCTGATTTGATTTGCATGTTGTCTTCACGTATATGATGCACTTGATGATGTCATTGGTATGATGTCATCATCAATAATGATGACACCATGCTTGATCCGAACCGTAACGTATCCGAGACTCGATATAAGACGAAGTCGACAGATGAATGCACTAACAGACTCCCCCTCATATGTTGACGAGTCTTAAGTGTCGAGTCTTCGCATCTTCAGTCTTTATCAGTCTCTTTTCTTTCTTAGCATATACCAGGATCTTCTCTTTGGCTCTAACCTCGTCAGACTCCCCCTCTCATCATGATGGAATCGCCGTCTGGAATTAGCTATCACCTTGAGATCACTCCCTGGCTTTATCTCTGTTTAAGCTCATTTCCTGCACAAATTTTCTCACCACCACATAAGTTTTTACTTAAATCAATATTTTTGTGAGTTTGTGTAAGAGGATCATATCAGTTTTTGAGACAAATCACTAGCACCGTTAAGCTTTAAACATTTTCAGTTCTAAACGATTCACGTAGATTGACGATATTATTGTCCACTTAAACTCAATCTAAAAACTTTCGAAATGCTTACCGATACGTTAAGGTATATTAATTTGCACAAAATTCTTATGGACCCACGATCTCAGCATATCCCCTCATCATGTAATACACTATCTCAAGCAATGCCTTTAAACTTTTATCAATTGTGATTTGTGCGAAAACAAAGCAGAATGTTTAAATATTAACAATTAGGTTGATACTTCCGTATACGCAGAGAAAGTCCAATGTTTAAACAAAATAAGAAAAATAAAACAAGTTGAAGTTGTTTAGGCTTTAACCACCAGGTCGATACTCCCGTATACGCAGAGGAGGTCCAAAGCTTAAACGAAACACCAAAGAAAATAAAGCAGAACGTTTAGGCAACAACATCCAGGTCGATACTCACGTATACGCAGAGGATGTCCGATGCTTAAACAAAATAAAAAAATCAAACAAGTTTAAATCTTGGCAAAATGAAATGCACAATCACAGCGACTTTTTAGCAAAGTTGTGAAAGTTCACAGACTTAACCAGTTTTATGTCTTTCGACAATCAGCGATTACTGAGTAGGCACACAATCAAGAAGGACAAAACTAAGTACTATGCTTTCAACCGTGTTTCCCACTAGAATTAGGCTTTTTGCTTTATGTTTGTATCGTTATCACAAATCTACTAGTCTAGCTGAGCCTACCGTCACATCTTTAGTGAGACCGTTTATCACATTATATCTTTCAATTTCTTTAGCATGCTGTGACAGTCCAACTGATCTACTATCATTTCCTCTTTTTACAACAAAACTCATTTTTGCATTTTTCAATGTTTTTGACTTTTCAAATTTTCTAATTTTTTTTTTAAATTTTTACTCCCCCTAAAATCAAAATATGTTTCAATTTTGATTTTCTGGGAAAATTTGAAAATGAACTGTACAAAGAAACGTGACAACATGATGAGAATTACTTCAATTCTCCATTCACTTGGCATAAATAATCAGAACTCCCCCTGACGACAAAACATTTTCCCATAGTGATTTCAAAACACTTAAGTTTATTTTAATCAAAATGGTTTTTCCGGAAAAATTAGTTTGTTTACCAATCACTTGTAGGTTTGGGGTTATCACATCACCTTGTTCTTTTTACCACTTGTAAATTCATCATTTTCTGATTTTAACAACAAAACCACTTGTAGGAAATCAAGTACAATTTAATGTCCTTGATTAACCACTTGTAAGTCGAAATATCACCTAAGTGAATTTCTCAAGAAATGTGCCGATTCCTGCTTCTCGCTTACCAACCTGGAAGCTCCGGCAAGTCAGGTTTTTCATTTAAACAGATTCACCCAAGCCTGACGGTCCTTGGGTGATTTTGAATTCTTGTTCAACAATGGTGGAAAATTTGCATCATCCATTGTTAGACCAGAATTCTCAACTTTTACATCAACAAATGGCTCCCCTGGCTTTGACAAACCAGAATCATTGCCTGAACGTGGCTTGTCTGACTTTGAAGAGTCAGATTCATCGCCAACATGTGGCTCCTTTGTTTCCACAGAAATAGATTCATCGCCAACAACTTTCTTCTTCTTCTCTTCTGTCCTCAGATTTGTATCTGATGTATTCGTTTTGCTTAATTTGTCATTCTTTGGCGAGCAAGACGATTTACCAGAACTTTTATCTGTTTTACCAGTTGTATCCGAGGACAAAATCCTTTCGAGATACTCTCTTGCCTTTTTCCTCTTCTTCCTCAGTCTGTCTTTTTGCCCCTGTGAAAGCTTCACTTTCGGTTTTAGAACTTTCTGTTCTTGAACTTTAGGTTCTTGAACTTTCTGTTCCTTGGGCTTTGCTTTGACAGTGACTGGTTTCTTTGCTATTTTCTGAGATTCAGCCCTCGATCTTCCCTTTGATCTCATTGGGCAATCTCTGGCAATGTGTCCTCTGATTTGGCAGTTATAGCATCTTCTCGTCTCATAACTCCAATTCTGGCAGTTAACAGCAATGTGTCCTCGAACACCACAGTTGTAACACACTCTGTTATCGTACCATTCACCACTATCACACCAAACACTTAGATCATAACACTGTTTGGCTTTGTGGTAATCATCACTCTTCCTGAAAACTGAATTTGGCTTTGAAGCACTGTGGTCAAACCTGCACCACTCATTACCAACTATTTTTTAGTTTTCATTTTTCAATTTTTACTTTTTGTAGTTTTTGATTGCGATTGGATGATTGATCTGATGAACTTTTATTTTCTTTTTGAACATTTTTCAAAATTTTCTCTTTTTGTTTTTGTTCCACTTTCTTCTTCAAAGGTTTTTGCTTAGAGCATTCTCCTTTTTCAGTTGATTGTGAAACAGTTTCTTGAAATTTTTCTTTTAATTTCAAAAACAAATTCTTTTTTTCAATTTTTTCATTTACATCATCAGATTTTTCATCGCAATCTTCAACTATGACTTTATCATAGTTTGTGACATCGTCACTTATTGGAACAGAATTTAAAGGTTTTGGGCAAGGAATAATTGAAGTATTCATAAAAACCTTCAACTTTTCTTCCCATTCATTGATTTTCTTTTGAGCACATTCTGCCTCTTTTTCAAGTTGAATAATCAAGATGAGAATTGATTGCAATTTGTTTTTCAAGATTGTTTTTACCAAACATATCTCTCTCATCTTCTAAAATTTTTATTTGACTTTGAAAAACTTTTTCAATCTTCGATTTTTCATTTTCAAAACTTTTAATTTTTTCTTCAAAAATTTTGTTTTCTGATGTCAAACTGTTCAAGTCATTTAACAGTTTAACATTTTCAGATTTAAGCTTTTCACAATTTCCCTGCAACATAAGAATCTGGTTAATATTAGCTTGCTTCTCATCCTTCAACTTTTTGACTTCCAATGTCAAACTTTCTGCATCTTTCAAGAGTTTGTCATTATCAGCTTTAAAGTTGTCACATTTAGAGCACACTGATTCTGAACTTGAAGGTCCAAGCTTCACAGATTCTTCATTCTTTGTAACTTGCTCTGTCTCTGTTTTGTATGTTCCTGCACAAAAGATTTTAACGAAATCAAGAGGATTCGCATTCTCATCAATATAACAACCCTTCTTCATATCGTATTTCATAACATCTTTTGCACTAAGACACACACAGACTCTTTTATTCAGTTCTACAACCACATCCAAACTTAATTTTTTCAAATTATTTTCTATCCTATTCAACAACCCTTTCTTTTTCTCTTCATTATCATTCATATGTGTTGTAAGTTTACTGATGAATTTACTTAAAGATAATTTTGAAAAACTAGAATTCTTTCTTAGATTTTCCAAAAAATCATCCCATTCAGCTGGTAATCCATTAGCAAACTTTGATACTATTTCAGCTTCTGATATCATTATCTTGTTTTCTTTCAAATGGTCAATCAAACGATCAAATCGCTTCTCCAGATCATCTAATTTTTCATCTTTCTTACACAGAAAACAATCGAACCGGTTAACCCAAACATTCTTGGACAAACCTTGATAATGACTACTGAAATACCCTCGATACCAATCATTTATCCTTTCAAGATCATGATTTTCTTTTTCATCAAAGACCACTTCCATTTTTCCAAAACAATCTGTTCAACCAATCTTATTGGGCCGATCAATTAGTGGACTGACACACCTTTTAGAAATATTAAACTTTGTTCACACAATGTAATTGAACCTCAAAAGTAGTGGGCTATCACAATGCAAATCACATAGATCGAAACACTTGTTACTTGACCGCCAAATATGATTGGGCCAAACAAATCCACTTATCTAACAATCTTTAATATCTCACAATTCTTTGATTGGGCCGCAACAATGAATCACATGGATTGGAACAACTCTTGCCGACAACTCTAATATTTAATTACTTGAACCGAGACTAATCACTTGGGTTGGAACAATGAATCATCACACGTTCACATGCCCTATATCGGTAGTAAAACCCAATGGCCGACAGCCTTTAATAAAGATCACATGCACAATCTGATGATTCACTTGATACTTTTAAAAACGTTGACTAAAAGACTGATCAAATCAAAATCACATGCAAAGTCTGATCAACCGATACAACCTCGTGCAAACTGACACAAGACACGAGATTTCTTTTTCCAAAGTACTGATACCCTCGTTAAATGTTACACATAACTCGATGTACCCATTCAAGCGAACAAGTGATTTCAAGCAGTCGTCATTTTCAAGCGAGTAGACTATTTCAAGCTATCATTGTTTTCAAGCGGTCACTGTGTAAACTCAAGCAATCTGACGATATATTTTCAAGCGAGAAGCCTATTCAAGCGAACAAGGTTGATTTTTTCAAGCGACCAGTCAATTTCAAGCGAACACACGATCCTTAGTTCGCTTGAACAGTTGATGACATCAACAAACACGAACCAATTTCAAGCGAGCAAACGACTTTTTACCAGTTTTAATTCGATTTTAATGCTGAAACTTTCCAGGATTCATTAATACATGATTACGCACAAGATATGTGAATTTGAGCCGTTTTTAACCGTGAAAATTTTTTAATTTTGAAAACAATAGTGTAGAAATCAGAAAAAGTGACAAAAACAGGCTGTTTTTGTGAGATCTCTTCCTCCTGAGCTCTGATACCACTTGTAGGATCGTTTTGTGACCCAAACGAGTCGTTCAGAAGAGATCTAATCCGTTTCAGAGGCGGAAACTAAGAAACGAATGATGAAACAGCTTGGCTATCACTTTAAACACTGATTTGATTGATATAATAGCTATTACAAACAGTCTTCACACCGGCAGCACCTCGGTATGGAATACAAGGATCTCCTCTGTTCTAACCGCTTGAAATGACAAATGACACCTATATATAGTATTGGCTAGACCGCTTGAAATTACATAAACACTTTCAAGCGGTCACACTTCAAGCGACCAAACAACCTCAAGCGGACAAACATCCTAATTCTAATTCAAGCGACCACAACATGATTTGACTTTTCAAACGATCATGACTTGTATTTTGTCTTCAAGCAAACTAAACATTCTGATTTGATTTGCATGTTGTCTTCACGTATATGATGCACTTGATGATGTCATTGGTATGATGTCATCATCAATAATGATGACATCATGCTTGATCCGAACCGTAACGTATCCGAGACTCGATATAAGACGAAGTCGACAGATGAATGCACTAACATTTAGGCTAGCTGCGAGACGATAGACAGCCTCGATGTTGTCAAGTTTGGCTGCTTCAATAGTGTCACGCATGCCAGAAGGTAAACCATGGATATACTTTCTGATCATGCGATCAGTGGTTGACACAAGGTGTGGAACTATGAAACTCAGCTGCTTAAAGCGAGTGGTGTAGGCTAGGTTGTCATCACCAATTTGCTTGAGGTGCCAAAACTCGTCCTCGAGCTTTTGTTGTTCATGAGGAGGACAAAACTCATCCATCATGAGTTGCATCACTTCCTCCCAAGGTAGTGCATAAGCTACTTCGTTAGAGCGAATGCTTCTTTCGTTGGTCCACCATTCCAAGGCTCTAGCTTGGAAGACTCCAGTTGCACTACGCATTTTGGATTCTTCAGGGCACTCGCTGTTGATGAAAGTAACCTCTATGTTATCGAACCATTCAAGCATAACTGTCACCCCATCCTTGCCAGTGAAAGGTTTAGGGTTGCAGGAGGCAAAGTGCTTGTAGTTAAAGGTTACAGGCTTGGGTTGGACCACCTTCGAGTCAACATAGGAGTTGGGAGTGTTTGAAGCTTGAATTTCAGTGACGATCTTGGGGACGATACGAGCAATCTGATTGGCCATGAATGCCATCATCTTCTTCTGGGAGCTGGTCTTAGACTTCTTGGATGAGCTGGAAATTGGAATGTCACACCCCAACCGATAGCGCAAACATCAGGGCGCGGCACTGAGCGAAACAGACTGTCCAAGAGAATCCATAACAACCAAAATTACCAGATATTTAACGTTACGTCCCATACCATAACATATCAAATAAATATAGTTATTACAGACATATTGTTTCTCAAAGACAGCAAATTGTTCCGACAACTCACATTTTATTAAATTTGTTTCTAGACTCCCCTAGGCCTAATTTCCAGTGAACACATAGCAAGCAAAAACATCCTAAACACCTGTCACATACATTAAAATAACAGTCAATACACATAGTGTAAAGGTGAGCATACAAGTTTGATAGCATAATCGTAGCAAAAGCGGTTTATGCATAACCAGCATGTAACACGTAGGGATGTGAAGCAAGTAAGTTATCGACAATGAAATATGCACAGACGTGACTGCGAGTTGTAGAATGCGCAACACATATCACCATTGTGACACGTGAAGAAAGGCCCTTAACAACCCCTGTCCACGACAGGTGCTGAGTCCAAACTATAGTACTATCGTTGCTAAGGTGTCAGGCAACAATCATTGTGTAAACATAACATACAAGCATTCATCGTATAACACGTATAACATGCAGAGCGGTTAGCGTATAAAATGTGTCTGTGTTGTGTGATCGATGTGATTTGGTATATGTAACGTATGTAACACCCAAAAGTGCTTAAAGCAAAAAGGGTTCGAGTATACTCACAGATCGTGTTTAACGAGTAAACACAGTCTTGGATTGAAGGGAGCGCTGAGAGATTAGCCTGAACACAGTACGACAGTATAAGCGTTGAACGGTGCGTAAAAACGGTGCGTCGAAGGGTTGCGGGACAGATAGTGATCTGATCGGATGACCTTCCGGACGGATGACCATTCGGTCGGAGGGTTGTCCGTTTAGGATGGATGTGTTTGTGTATGATGGGACTTTGAAGTTTTCGTTGTAGTATTTCAAAATACATGGAATGTCTCTACCCTTCAGGTCGTCTGATCGGACGGTCATCCGGACGGGTGGCCGTCCGCTCGGATGGCAATCCGAGTGGAGACTATATTCTTTAAACCTTTTGAGATTGCTTAAGTGTTAAATAACACAAGTCCCTGGGCCGAATAGCCATTCGATCGGATGGCTATCCGATCGGAGGGTCGTTCGTCCGGGCGACTTATTCGAGTTGGAAAGTTTTGTAAAATTAACTAAGTTTAGCGTGTGAACCGAGACGGTATGACAACGTGTCAAACAACGGGAACCACCGCAAGCCTAGTCATCTGATCGGATGGGAATCACCCCTTTTATCCGGTGACTGTTCTTGACGGGATTTCATGTTCAACCCATTAAGTCGGTCGTCTCTTAGATAGAAATCCGTTCTCAGACAGGCACTTCACTAGAGTTCGAGTAGAAGGCCTAAACGAGTTCAGATTCTATCAGTTTTTGAGTGAGAAGTTAAGAATGTTGAAGAAAAGTGGAAATCAGTTGGAAAAATGTTTAGATTATGACGAAATCTGTGTTTAAACATGTTGAAATCACTTAGATCTGGATTGTTCTTGGCGGAATGAGGTCACACTTTGGTGTTCACGAGAACCCATGATGACATCACCCTAAAACAACCCGAATCAATAGATTTCATGGTGAAAAGTTGAGATTTGTTGTTTAAAATGGTGAAGAAGTGTATAAAGATCAAAGAAGTACAAGAGTTGGGGTAGAAACTTACAAGAATCGCGAGGAATCGAGAGAAAATAGGCCAAGAGAGTGTTGGTCGAACGAGAGTTGTCACGTCACATGAACAGTGATGTGACAGGTGGTATTTATAGGCAAGGAGGGAGAAAGGCGATGTAGAGTATGGATCGGAGGGCCTTCCGATAGGATGGCCATCCGATCGGATGGTCATCCGGATGGATGACCATTCGATCGAATGGTCCTTCGATTGGATGGCTTCTGCCAGTTGGTTTCCGACTTTTCGTTTCGTGCATTGAACGTTGCGTTGCGGTGTGAGTAAGCGATGTGATAGTATTACACATTAGTTACACAAATAACACAACTACTAACAACCATAAAGTAAAACTTGTTATTCGAGTCCGCGATGAGATTGTGTTGTGACAGAGTTGCGTTTGCGTTTGCGATTATCACCCCAAAACAAATATAAACTTGCACAAGTAACACATAATTGCACACACACGTAAAAATATATACATAACCTGTAATTCGAGTTGCAATGCGATAGCGACGCAATAGCGATGTGATGGTGATCTGATCGGATGACCTTCCGAACGGATGGTCATCCGGACGGATGACCATTCGGTCGGAGGGTTGTCCGTTTGGGATGGATGTGTTTGTGTATGATGGGAATTTGAAGTTTTCGTTGTAGTATTTCAAAATACATGGAATGTCTCTACCCTTCAGGTCGTCCGATCGGACGGTCATCCGGACGGATGGTCGTCCGCTCGGATGGCAATCCGAGTGGAGACTATATTCTTTGAAACTTTTGAGATTGCTTAAGTGTTAAACAACACAAGTCCCTGGGCCGAATAGCTATTCGATCGGATGGCTATCCGATCGGAGGGCCGTTCGTCTGGGTGACTTGTTCGAGTTGGAAAGTTTTGTAAAATTAACTAAGTTTAGCGTGTGAACCGAGACGATATGACAACGTGTCAAACAACGGGAACCACCGCAAACCTAGTCATCCGATCGGATGGGAATCACCCCTTTCGTACGGTGACTGTTCTTGACGGGATTTCATGTTCAACCCGTTAAGTCGGTCGTCTCTTAGATAGAAATTCGTTCTCAGACCGGCACTTCACTAGAGTTCGAGTAAAAGGCCTAAACGAGTACAAATTCTATCGGTTTTTGAGTGAGAAGTTAAGAATATTGAAGAAAAGTGGAAATCAATTGGAAAAATGTTTAGATTATGACGAAATCAATGTTTAAACATGTTGAAATCACTTAGATCTGGATTGTTCTTGGTGGAATGAGGTCACACTTTGGTGTTCATGAGAACCCATGATGACATCACCCTAAAATAGCCCGAATCAGTAGATTTCATGGTGAAAAGTTGAGATTTGTTGGTGAAAATGGTGAAGAAATGTATAAAGATCAAAGAAGTATAAGATTTGGGGTAGAAACTTACAAGAATCGCGAGGAATCGAGAGAAAATAGACCAAGAGTGTGCTGGTCGAACGAGAGCTATCACATCACATGAATAGTGATGTGACAGGTGGTATTTATAGGCAATGAGGGAGAAAGGCGGTGTAGAGTATGGATCGGAGGGCCTTCCGATCAGATGGCCATCCGGACGGATGACCATTCGATCGAATGGTCCTTCGATCGGATGGCTTCTGCCAGTTGGTTTCCGAATTTTCGTTTCGTGCGTTGAGCGTTGCGTTGTGGTGCGAGTAAGTGATGCGATAGTATTACACATTAGTTACACAAATAACATAACTACTAACAACCATAATGTAAAACTTGTTATTCGAATCCGCGATGAGATTGCGTTGTGACAGAGTTGCGTTTGCGTTTGCGATTATCACCCCAAAACAAATATAAACTTGCACAATTAACACATAATAGCACACACACGTAAAACAATATCCATAACCTGTAATTCGAGTTGCGACGCGATAGCGACGCGATAGCGACGCGATAGCGACGCGATAGCGACGCGATAGCGATGTGATAGCGTTAGCGTTTAACTGCGTTCATTGCATTGTAACTCCACATAATACAACTAAGTTAACATAAATTCAAATATCGATTAACGAGTCGGGAAGTACAAGTAATAATTAAGCAAGGAATGACAGATCGAATTAGCAATCTTTTCTTCCTTTGACTTTGAATTTGACTTGTACTTCGACTTCAAAACGTCGGGTTGTTACATGGAAAGTTGACGAGATGACGACATCTAAAGATTTAAAACACAGAATAGATGAGACTTTGATCATAATGTTTTGTTTAAGGAAAATTGTTTTCATGAGTGCGTCACATAGCATATAGTTTCACATAGCATACAAAAGGTTCAATTAGTTTCACATAATAAAAGTTCAACTAGTTTCACATAGCATAATCATGAATTTCACGTAGTGTAACATAGATAATGAAAGCATCGTAAATTTAGTTTGTTCGCAAGCAAATATTATTATTTGTTTTAGATTGCGAAGATAGTGTGTAACGTGTCTCCAAGCTTGAAATGAAAGTAACGTTAAAATATAAAAAACACATTAAAATTGAGATAACATAAAAGAGAGTTAACGCAAAACGTGGATTGTCACGAAACGTAACATAAGACTATTCCAAAGTAAATCGAAGTCCTTTTCTAATTAAGGAAACGTGCTTTGGCCTAATAGACAAATACTCTCTTCGAGGAGCGACTAACGGTGTTTGTCCTTCCAGTTACTACATGTCCTTAATCGATTGGGAAAATCGAAACTTTGGCGAGATTGAAAATCGAAGAGTGGGACTAGTTAGCAAGATGCGAGTTTCACCTCTAACTTGATAACATCGTACCCTAACGTGGTTGGTACTTATCAAAAGATAAGGGTCCACTAGAATATGAAATAGAAATTTCCTTCAAGATTTGGATATCACTCCCAACTTGAGGGTAAATTTCGTGCAAAATTCAAAGTATGGTTGAATGAAAGTCATCACCAAATGTGGGAATCACCCCTATTTTGATGAGTCATTTCGATTGTATTATAAGAGTGTCTTCAAAGCCTCCAAGTGTGTATTGTGTTAGCCTTAGGAAAGGCATGTGTTAAAAAACCAAAGAGAATATAGAGAAGCAAATAAGATAGAAGGAAGGTAGTTTTAAACAGCACATAAGGATAAGCTCCTAAACTATAGACTAGGTAAAAGCATTCCTACTTTTCCTAATTCCCTATAGTTATGGCTCTGATACCAATCTGTCACACCCCAACCGATGGCGAAAACATCGGGATGAGACGAACAAATCGCTCAAAAGCATCATAACACTATTGTGACAATATAATTTAAATAAAATTTCATAAAGATTCTAAAATGTCATATAAGGTTCAAACATAATCAAAATTGTTTCAACATAATCAAAACTTTGTTTATTTCTAAGATGAGTTTCTAAGTTAATTTTAGCTTGTTTCTTCATCACTTCGTCTATCAACCTGCAACATGTATTAAAATAACATCAACAAAAGTTGGCGAGTATACAAGTTTAATACATAGCATAAAGTAGAATAAAAGTTTAAATACTCCTATCCAACACGAATAACATGATCCAAGTTACTACTTTGCATTTCCCAATAGACTCGCGGGAGGTTAACACGTTCAACTTGTTCAGTACGTTCAACTTGTTCAATACGATCAACTTGTTCAATACGATCAACTTGCATAGCATATGAGATTAACAAGCAGCAAAATGTTTCGTGTTTAAATGTGGATAGAGTGTGAATATAATAAGTTTCAAGTGTTGCGTGTTTTTGTATAGAATACATGTTGCACCCAAAAGTGTTAAAATAAAAATGGGATCGAGTATACTCACTTGATTGCGTTTGCGATTTCTTGTAAGTAACGCACGAGTAAGATTCGGAATCCAAGAGAACGAACGATAGTGGTTACCCTAGATATTAAAATGCCATGTAAACAATTTAGTTATTATTTATAAACTAATAAAGTTCCTAATTTTTATTGTTTATACAGATTAATTACATCTTTAATTACTTAGAATCATGGTTGCAAAAGTCGCTAGGCGCTCCCTAGTCGGATTAGGGAGTACTCGGGAGGTACTCGGGCTAGGCGGAGATTACTCGGGGAGTAATGGGCCTAGGTGAACGGTACTCAGGCCTCGGCAGCCTACCTTGTAGCGAGTACTCGGGGAGTACTCGGAGCCTAGGCGGGACTTTTACAACCATGCTTAGAATTATGAATTAGTCTTATTTAGGTTATAAAAAAAGAATTAATATTAGTCATTAATTATTTGATTTTATTATTAACTTAAAGATTAATTATAAAAGAATTAAAGAAAACTGGTTTTATATATATTATTAATCTGTTTCTAGAAATTAAAGTAATAATTGAAAACAAATACATATAAAATCATGAGTCTCAAAAAAGAAAGTAAATACAAAAGAATTAGTGGTGGCTAGGTTTGAACCCAAGACCACCGGTTTAACATGTTTCATACTAACCACTGGACTACTATGTTGTTTAGTGTTGGAATTCGAATTTTATTACTTTTAAATCGAAACGGCATGTATATCTTCTTCAGTACTTAACACCAAAACAGGAGAAGGCACATGTGCAGTGAAAAAGGAAGCAAGGGGGTCAGGGAGTCGATCTCGTGACCTCCCCTGTTTCGTGTGATTTATGACAACACCCATTACGCTTTTTTAATCAAACATAAAATTACTAACAGTGGGTAGTTTTTGGTTCATGAACTTGTTCATGTCAAACTGTAACATGAGTTTTGAAAAAAATGTTTTAAATCCTTATTTGGTTCATGAATATAAAGGAAATAAAATGAAAAGGATTTACAAAAAAAAATATACCGACGAAAAGTTTCAGGTTCCCGGCGACGTCTTCGTCTTATCCGGCGAAGCTTCGACGTTTGCTTGACTTTCCGGCGACTTGTTATCGAAACCGAGAGAGGCGAGGCAGAGAAGAGGGTGAGTTGTGTGAGAGTAACCCGAAATAGGATATGTGATGGATTATATAGACGGTCACGTGAACGAATGAGGCCATGATTTTGGTTTGAGTTCTTGATTGATAATCGAAATAGAAACATGGCAATCAATTTCCAATCATCGATAATTCAGCAAGAGGAGGAAAGGAAAGGAGATGTCATGTATTAAGGGAAAAACGCGTGAACGATCCCGACAAATCAGCGAAAGTGTAAAAGAAAAAAAATATGGTTGTACGCAATGTTTTAAAATCCGGTTTTTTAATCATACCAGATTAGGCACAAAAATGGTTTAACCGGGTTGTACTAGCCGGTCAACCGGGTTGACTAGTTAATTGTATAATTTTATAAATTACAGCATTAACTCAAAAAATAATCCAAAATTGGAATAATATGGAAATCTGGAACAAACGATGGGGTGATGGAAATCTGGAACAAGTCACGAATGATGGAGTGATGAAGCAAGTTTTGAATTTTGATCGATGGAGATAAAATATTAAAAGTTATTAGGTTAAAGCTAAGAGTAAACATGGAGATGAGACGATAAAAAGTAAAATCCTAACCCAACAACAGACCTGAGATGGTACCGGTATAACAGTTCAAACCGGTACACCGGATTTTACCGGCGGTACAAAGTCTATGTTGTTTCTATTACTTACCGGGGTGTTTCGGACCGGATTTACATCCAAAAACGATAATACCGGTATAACCGGCTGGTATTTACCGGTTTTTAAAACATTGCCTGTACGCGTATTCCGTTTGGCGGCAACTTTTGTTTCAAAAAGAATGTTACAGCAACGTGATTATATGCTACGTGAATGCGGATCTTATATAAAATGATTAGGTGATGCAGCGGTTGGGTGTTTGCTCGAGTACATCCGAGACCCGGGTTCGAGTCCCGCGGTTTCCAGTTTTCTTTTTGTTTAGTGATTTCATAACATTCAGTATTTACACATATGGTCCCTGAAGTTTAACTAACCGAACCAACTAAATTTTAACTTAAATCTAACTAGAAATGATTGTTTAAATTAATTAAATATAAATAACTATATATATATATATATATATATATATATTTGAAATATTAAATAATTTCATTTTATTAAACAAATAAATAACTAACCTAAATACGTGATTTAATTTTAAGGAATGAATCCTTCAACGGTGATTTACTTCGCGAAGATTATCAAGTATCGATTAATAAAGAATAAAAAATCCCTGGATAATATATCGTTCAAACGTGAATTTGATTTCAGTTGCACACAAGTCTAACATGAATACACGAACATGATTAAATATAACTTCGTTTTCATTATGATCACTAGTCTCGGATTACAAATTGAAACGAAATAGGTTACAACGAGAGTACGAGTGTCTAAAAATGGAAAGTACAGCATGACTTGTTAAAATAAGAAAGTACGAAAATGCGGAGCGTTACACCTCCGTTGGTGATTCCGGGACTTTCCACTTAGTAATTGCCTCAATTTTTGTGGATCCACATGAATTCCTTCATGATTAACCAGGTGTCCAAGGAATTGCACTTCTTGTAACCAAAATTCACATTTCAAAATTTTAGCATAAAACTTTTCTTTTTCTCAGCAAATTTAGAAGTGTATGCAGATGCGCTGCATGATCTTCTTTACTCTTAGAGTAAATGAGAATATCATCTATAAAGACAATTATGAATTTATCCAGATATGGTTTACATATTTTGTTCATCATGTCCATAAATGCGACTGGGCCATTGGTTAACCCAAATGGCATGATGTAACACCCCGAAAATATAAAACTTTATATTGAAATTATAAAGTATAAAAGAAACAAAAAAATAAACTAACTAGGAATAAATAACCTAGTTAGTCATGAGCCTAGTCATAACAAAGAAACTTGGTTGAAACATGGAAAATCTAACTTGATATAAGTAGGAGGGCCAAAGGTGTTAAGTTGAAAACTTGGTTTTTATAAAACAAAAATAAAAAACCCAAACACACACTGAAGTGTGTGTCTGGTCGAAAATAAACACAGGGGCGACACAGGGTTCCCTCACAAACCCTATTTCATGCAATTTTCTCCAACTTGAAAGTTCTAATATGTTCTAAATTGATTTCCAAGCACAAATTAGTGATCTCCTCTGAAAAGGGATCATAAGGTATGTAATTTCCATGGAAAACCTTCATCTAAATTTCTGAGTGAATTCATGAAATTCAGAATTGATGTTGCATGTTAGTTGTTTGGAATGAAATAGTGTCTAGGGATAAACCCTAGTCAACTACTTGTTGAAATTTTGCCTATTTCTTGTGAAATTCATAATCACCATTGAAGGTGATAAGCGGGTTTTGTAGAATTATGTTAAACACTAGGATTATCGTTGTTAACTTAGTGTATTTGAGCTCTATGGAGCAAATCCAGATTGGTTGATTTGAAAATTTGTCATGAACATGTGAAATAATGTTTAAATCTTGGTTAAATAGTTAGTCAAGAACTTGATTTTTTTTATTTGTATGAAATCATGCTCATTAGGTGTTTGATATAATGCCTAAGAGAAGATAAGTGTTGAGAATTTGGACTAAAAACGCATATTTGATTAGTGTGGTAAATTATGCGTTATATACTATAAGAGAGTTCTAAACATCTATGGTTGAACTCTATAGGCAAGGAAATCGGAACGTCAAGTGGACGAGCTAGTGGCGATACGCGTTTGAAGGGAACGCTTTGAAGGTACGTAACTACGGTTTCGTTAAGTTATGTTCGATTATGTGATTTCGTTAGTAGACTTTAAAATTTAGCATAATATATGAAGTTGATATTAGTCGAAGTGACGAATATCACTAGATAAATAAATGGGTCAAATATCGGTTAGAATAAGTTGGTGTGTTGCAAAATGGTGGTTCCATTAAACAACCAAACAGGTCGAACAATGGTTGAAATTGTAGTGTTGAAGTGACTAAAACGTCACTCATTAAAAATTGAGTTATAAAAGCGTAAACCACGGAACGAACATGATACGCTGAGGTTAACAAGCCCGGGAATGGGTAATCATGGTTAGAGACCAATGTTGATGATTTGTGCAAGTACGTAACTTGATTCGTTACATTAAGAAATTTTGATAACTAGCATATGAATAGTGGCGTTGTAGAATAAAGACTGTATTGATTAAAGCGACAATATCCTTTACTTGAAATAATAGGTTAAGAATTGGTTAGACGTCGTTTGGTAGTCATCATAATGGAGGATTCCGTAGATGAGCCAAACGGGTCGAATAATGGTATACATTGTAGTGTTAGTGTTTTAAATAGATAGCGATGGCGATAACGATCACAAGAGCATGAAGCCATAAGTTTGGTAATGAAGTGCCGGTGATGATAAGCCCCGGAAGTTGGGTAACAAGCGCCTTATGTTTACTATTACAAAGATAGCAAAATAAGGATAACTAGAAAGGGTCGAATAATTACAAAGTGAAGTTTTGTTGTCTGGTCCGTAAAATAAACTTTTGGTATGGAAATCATTATAGATACGTCGGTATTGAATTTACAGACGCATAGGAAAAAAGAATCACCTAAAACGGACTCACGAGTCAAAAGTTATGGTCGTTTTAAGTTGAAAATCTGAATTTCCGGAACTGGCAGCAAGTGCAGGTTACAAAACTGAACCTGCTGGAAAACCACCTCCCCCGCGCCACGCGAGGGCCTGTCACGCCACGCGACAGGGTAACATTTTTTTTTTGGCATGTTTAAATGCTTGGAACTTGTTTATACACTTCATATAAATGTCAAAACTAACATTTTAAGTGGTTTTGACCTTAGGTAATAAAGGGAACTATCCGGATGGTGATCGAGCAAGTTTTTTTGAAGAACCGAACACGAACTTTTGAAGCTTCCGCGTTATCCTAACTGTATTAGACAATGTTTTTGGATGTAAACAATTTGCTAATCTTGTTGTGAATATTTAAGCTAGTCGGTAGTTGACTAGTATGCAGTTACTTTAAAACTTTGAATTGGTAACTTATGTTTTAATTAAAGCACTTTTTATATAAAATCCAGTATATTATTATTAAATTCGAGTAGTAATTAGACGGGTGTAACACATGACTGTAAATTCATAATGACCATACCTTGTTCTGAAAGCAGTTTTAGGAATGTCCTCTTCATGTACTTTCAATTGATGATATCCTGAGCTTAAATTGATTTTAGAAAAGAATCGAGCTCCTTGCAATTGATCAAATAGATCATCGATTCTTGGTAATGGGTACCGATTTTTAATCGTTACCTTGTTCAATTCTCGGTAATCAATGCACATACGCATTGATCCATCTTTCTTCTTGACAAACAAGATTGGTGCTCCCCATGGTGATGAACTAGGCTGTATGAAACCTTTCTCCAGAAGTTCATCCAACTGTTTCTTCAGTTCTTGCATCTCTATCAGTGCTAAATGATAAGGTGCCTTGGCAATTGGTGCTGTTCCTGGGAGTAGGTGAATTCTGAATTCGACTTCTCTATCTGGTGGCAATCCAGGAAATTCTTCTGGGAAAACATCTGAGAATTGAGATACTACGGGAATATCTTTCAATTCTTTTCCTTTAGTGTTAATGATTATGGAAATCATATACATTAGTGATCCCTTCCTTGCATAGCTTGCTGTTTTCATCACAGAGATGAAATGAATTTTGTGGACCTGGTTGGCTTATCTCCTTTAATTGTGATCTTTTCACCTTTTGGTGAATTTACTTGTATTGAGTTTTGATCACATAGAATGCTGGCATGGTTGGCTACTAACCAATCCATTCCTAATACGATATCAAATCCAGCCATATTCATTGGGTAAAGGTTAGCAATAAAATTTTGGTTTAAAATTTCTATTCCTCCTCCCTGCAAGATTTCAGTAATCTTAATGGATTCCCCATTTGCCGTTTCTACCAGACATTCTTGTTGAAGTTTAGTTAATGATTGATTGAGAAGTTTGCAAAATGAAGTATTAATAAAACTTTGGTTCGCACCAGAGTCAAATAATACTTTAGCAAAAACATCATTAACTAAAAACGTACCGACAATCACATCCGAAATCATCTTGGCTTCTTCTGCAGTCAGAACAAATGCTCTCGCATTCTTAGTAGTCTTGTTGTTCATGGCTGGAGCTAGTTTCGGACAGTTCGGTTTGATATGCCCCTTTTCTCCACAATTGAAGCATATTCCATTACTGGGTTTCTTCATGCAGTCTTCTTCCTTGTGTCCAGATATTTTGCAGAAGTTGCAGTATGAGGAACATCTTCCTGAATGCTTCTTCTTGCAGGACTTGAAGTAAGGTGCAGAAGTAGAACCTGTACCTTTCCCGTGGTTGGAATTACCGTAGCGAAATTCCTGGGTAAGTTTTTGGACTAGGTTCTTTCTCTGGTTTTCTTCTTATGTACGCACTAATTCATCAGTCAAGGTATTAGCTAGTTCTACTGCTTCTTCTATAGTTTGGGGCCTAACTGCCTTGACTACGTGTCTAATCTCACTGATTAATCCCCAGATGTAACGGGAGATTAATACTGGTTTTGGTGAGGCTAAGGTTGGCACTATTCTAGCATATTCGAAGAATACGGTAGTGTAACCCTTACAGTCTACTCCAGTCATTCTAAGGTTTAAGAACTTATTAGCTATTTGTTCTTTTTCATTGGGAGGACAGAATTTCCTTTCAACCATGTTTTTAAACTCAGTCCATTCCATATTATAGACTCTGTCACTTCCCCTAGACTGGAGAATAGTATTCCACCATTCTAGAGCAGCATTCTTAAAAAGATTGGAAGCAAACATGATTTTATCCTCATCTGCACACTTGCTTATTTTTAAGACAGCCTCTGTCTTTTCTATCCAACGTAGAGATGCAATGGCTCCTTCATTGCCAGAGAATTCTATTGGTTTGCAAGACCATAATTCTTTGTAAGAACAACCATACGACATGGTTCTTCTTCTTTTTGGACTAGGCAATTGAAGTAATGGTCCATTGTTTACGCTGTGACTGGGTTCAGTAAGTGGTCGTTTACTTCCACTATTAGTTTTATTATTTTCCGCTTCTTTAACAATCTTGATAATATATGGCATAGCGTCTATAATCCCTTGTGCCACTATGTATTGGATGACACTGTTATCTAATTGGTTTCCATTATTATCATTATTCTGGTTTTCCTGATTTACTTCGTTGTTCATCTGAATTATAAACATTTACCAGGTATTAATATCACAGAATAAGATTCAATGCAAACAATCAGACAAACAAATTGATCAAAATCGTCGAGCATTGCGACATTTACTCTTTCATATATATATATATATATATATATATATATATATATATATATATATATATATATATATATATATATATATATATGTAGGGGATGGATCATGAGAAAACTAGTTTAAATGAGAAAACCAAAAAACTAACCAAAAAAACCTAAAAACATACCAAATTTTTTTATTTTTTATTTTTTACAATTTTTAATAAAAAAATCGCTAGTTTTATGCCTAGAAAAAAAATTTCAAATTTTTTTTTTTTGGTTGTACTGCACAAATTGCACTAATACATAAAGCTTAACCCACCCCCCACCGACACCCCCCAAAAACCTAAACCCCCCACCCCTACCCCCCAAAAACCTAAATTCACCCTCCCACCAAAAGCCTAACCCCCCCCCCCCCACCCCACCCTCCCGAAAACCTAAAACTAAACCCTAAACATAAACCCGAAAAAAACCTAAACCCCCCCACCCCCACCCCCCAAAAACCTAAACCCCCCTCCCCCCCACACCCAAAAACCTAATCCTAATCCTAAACCTCCAAAAAAACTAACCCTAAAAGCTAAACTAGACTCAAAAAGCTAATTTTAAGAATGTAATGCAATTGTAGTACATGTTATATTGCACATGCGCACTCCTATAATAATAGTATTGAAAACAAGACGACACCATAAATCTTTTTTTATGTCATAAAAAATATGCTCGAATATACTTGAATGAAAGATACAAAAATTTGTGATCTTATGGTGCCATTTTTGTTTTAAAATGATAACGTATGGAGAAATGGGAAATGTTTGAAAAGTTATATATATTTTTTTTCCAATTTTACCCCTCCTTCATTAAAAGTCTCCCCCTCCTTCATTAAAAGTCTCCCCCCCTCCTTTTTAGTGCTTTTTTGGTTAGTTTTTTTGTTTTCTCATTTATATCTAGTTTTCTCATGATCCTCTCCCTATATATATATATATTGTGGTGTTTTATGACTTTGTACACTTTGTAGGAAAAATGGATTTTGTAGCCGAGCCCCACCCTATATATATATATATATAGGGTGGGGCTCGGCTACAAAGTCCATTTTTCCTACAAAGTCATAAAACACCACAATTTCAGCCATAAAACACACTTAAAACCCACAAATATCAGAGTGAAGATCACTAAAACACAATATCCAAGAGGTTTTGTAAAAACAGTTTACAAAAAGAGGAATTACTCACATTGCTATTTTAGGTATTTCCTGATGACTTCCTGGTTATAATCTATTAAATTAAACAATGCACACGCGTTAGTATAATAACCCAATTTACATTAGCTATACCCTCCCCCCCGAGACAGAACTCCAACGACTGAGTCAGGCAGAGCCTTGACATGCGTTACGGAGCTCTAGATCAATCGGGCAGAGTAACTAATACGTAACCGGGGGTTATAATACTTACAACGAGGCAGAGCTTCGCGAATTAGGGGTGTATTACTCGAAATAAACGGAGATATAGAGAGACAAAAAATTTGATTTTCGATCGAAATGGTACAGAAATTCAAGTCACAGGCCAGGCTATTTATACCCAAAATAGGACTCTCCCGCGTGTCACGACAGGATCCAAGGATCCTTCCGCGTGTCGCCTGAGAGACCTATTTCGCCTAGACCTGCCTTGTTGTGTTTCTAGCCCTGTGGTGTCGACGACGTCTGGTTTTGACACGTATAGGTACCTTTCGCGTGTCGTGGAAGGTTTAGGGGTACCCCCCCCCTGACCCCCCCAAACCCTAATCCTGATTTTTCGTTTTGGTTTGCGTCGTACATGTTTTGGGTCTCAACTGGGGTTTCTTGTAATGTGTTTTTAAGTGTTGTTGCAGCAAAGGTTACCTGGACAAACTACCCTCATCGCCTACCCAAGGGGGGTGGCGGCTGTCTTACCACAAAGGTTGGAACCCTAACAACCAACCCGCAAGGGTATCCCGTCCCCCCTAGAAGTATGCTTTTTTTTGGAGAATTCACTTTCTTGAACAACTTAAAGTTGAAACACTCAAAACCACTCATACATTGTGAAAATCACACAATGAGACCAGCCAAAGATGCCATTGGGGAAACCAACTAGTGGCCATCGCGGTATCTTTCCAAATATTCGCATTTGAGGAACGAAGCATTGATCGAAGATGCAACAGGTGATCCCGAGTGACACCCACCATGGTGTTTCGCCAAGTCATGTTTGGATGTCGTGGTATGACCAAGTGGCGCCTACCATGTCATGGGCTTTGCGCCTTTGCCAAGTCTACTCTACTCTTAATTTTATTCTTGAGGACATGGATACTTCCGCTCCGTACCTTACTTAATTTCCTATTTATTTCTTTTGAGTATCTTAGTCAGTGGGTTGTTATTCTTAGTAGTGTTAGTACTGGTGGTGTAGGTTATTTTTTGTAAGGCTATGTTTAGGGATGGTAATGGGTCGGGTTCGGGTCGGGTATTGGTAATCCCATACCCATACCCGCTTGTAAAATCGTGTCCCATACCCGACCCAATACCCGTCGGGTATTTGTTGGTAATTACCCGTCGGGTATCAGGTATACCCGCGGGTATCGGGTATACCCATTAATTTGCTAAAATATTTACGTTGGGGTTTCCAAATACATTTTTTACAATTATAATTATTATATATTTAATTTATACAACTATTATAAAATAAAAATGTACATTACATAATATAAGTTTTATCATAAATTAATAATAACTTTATAATACTTATACACTTATATGTATATACTTCACAACATACAAAATATAAATACTATTATCAAATACATATACTAAAAGAATTTATTTTTTCACATTATGAACATACTAAAATAAATCACTAATAGACAAGGGTTAATGGAAAATAAAAATAAAAATTAAAAAATCCGGGTATATGATCAGGTATATAGTTCGGGTAAACGGGTATGTGGTTTCGGGTAATCGGGTCGGGTATCACCTAATCCCATACCCGACCCATACCCGCGAAATTTTTTAAAACTAATCCCTTACTCAGCCCATTACTCGTCGGGTATCAGGTTTACGCGTCGCATTTGTGTCGGGTTTCGGTGTACCCGTTGAGCTCGGGTATTTTTATCATCCCTAGCTATGTATAGCCAAATATGTTGATGTTGAAGGCATGTTGCCAAATATCTAATCTTTGATTTTATGATTTATTATTAGCCTTAGAGGTGGAAAAATAGATTAGGCGAGATGGGTAACAGAAATAAGTATGTTTTAATAGCATATACCAATAATTTCTTCTCTATGTTTTATTTCCACTAGACAATAAATATACGTTATTTAAAAATTATTGAATATTGTTACAAAATTATACTATGAAACTAAGCTTTTATAAAAGTTATAGTTGGGGTCATAAACGGGCTGACCCATAGCTTTGATGAAATAAATAGTCCAATAACTTAGTCTCAACTTATTATAAAACCACCCGTAGTGACCTAATTTTAGGGCGTTTTCTCTGAAATCCGCGCCTCAAAACGCCGCCGCCACCGCCCTTTTCAGAAAATGGGGGGAGGCGTTGTGTAAAGAACGCCGGTGCAATGTTGTTTGACCAATCAGAAGCTTCAAAGTATTATTTTTTGTTTTATTTTTTTTAAAAGATAATAATTGGGTAATCATTGATGGGCATTATTGGGCATTATCCTACTACATCCATATATGAAAAACATCCCATAATGCCCCTTTGCTGACTGGGATGACACGTGTCACACAACAACCATGGATGGGGACATTATTCATGTGTACCACTACACATGGTCTAACCATCAAATCCATATGTTTTGTTGGGATTTGCTAAAGATTTAATGTTTTCTTTGGACGGCAAAAAGCAAATTTTTAGTTGGGTCATTTTAGCCTTTTAGGTTGACCCATAGCTTTCCTGCTTTGATAAATAAGAAGCCCATTAAGCCATCATCTTTGTTTGGTTAGAAATTAATACAAACAAGAAGGTCGTTTCGATCCGATCCATACTTGGGGTCAAACATATTTTCTGGTTAATAAACAGGTTTTAGTGGGTTGATGATGAATAGATCGGCTCGTAAACCCATTTAATAATTTAAAAAGAAAATTCAAATAAAGAATAACAAGTTAACCCATAGGTCGTGTCCACTGCTAGATAACAGATTATCACTAACGAAAAAAGTCACCTATGGACATATCCATTAGTGATCATTGACGGAAAAAACAAAGACCCAAAAAAAGAAAGAGTAAAGTTTTAAAATAGGGCGGTGATTTAAAGGAAATTACTGATTGAATTCCGACGAGAACTTATAAAACATAAAAAATATCTTTATGGTTTGTTGGTGAAAGATTTATCGTTGATACATTGATTAAAGTTCCATATGTGAAAAATTTGTGGGTGGATTATCTGTCGCTAATCCCTCAATGATATTGTCACGGTAGTCCGCCAGTCATATACACTAGTGAACGTGTTTTTTGGGTGATACATCGGTAAAATATCCATCGGTGAATTTCAACGCTAAGTCGTTAGTGAAATTGCCAAAGTGATCCACCAACGATATCCGTCAGTGAAAGTGATGTCGTCGATTATCCTTGAGTCGTTAGTGGTGTCTTTACCCACACCCGCTTCCTCCTTTTAACATTACAAATGAATCATACCTACACCAAGATAATCAACATATCTTTCGCCATTGATGGTTCTCTAACTTGTAGTGGACTAGTGGTCGAGTTGCATGGGTTAAGCATGCACTGGTTGGGGTTGAGTACACAAACTAAACATGTCATGTTCGGGTAAACGCCAATCCGGGCTTGACACGGATTACTATTTTTAGAGATTGTGAGTATAAACTTCTATAAGTTTCAACTTGTATGATCCATTATTTCTTTAATTAATGTTTATCATTTATCTATTTCACACATTAAAATAAAAATATAAGTTTGTTCAACTCAAAATCAAGTAAATGAAAGGAACTACCACATCTAACTATTCTATTTGTGATTGTTGAGTCTATCTGCCCAAAATAACAACATTTTTTATGACATTTTAGTTTTAAAAAGTGGGTGGGTTAGCTTTATATTTACTTATATTTAGTAATGGTTACTTGAATAGGAAGTTGAGAATGGGAGGCCTATCCATGTTATAAATATATCTTGTGGGCTCCACTTTCCTAAACCAAACCTTTTGAAGGTGTTGTTGGGTGGGTGTTGTTGTGGGTGGTTGTGAAGGAGAAGGAACACTTGTAGGCTGTTAATTTGATCTCAACCATGTATCAACTATCAAGTACCACACATAATGTAATATGTTCCTTGAATTTGTTTACCTATAAAACATTACAACATACTTGGTTGGTTACCCCTAAATCAATGAAATGTTTTAAATAGTTCGTATAATTGCATAATAGTTTTCAAAGTTTGGTCACAAAATTAGAAATCGGAACAAAGTTAGTTATCATTTTACTAACATGAATTGTACATATGCTATAAACAAACAAATATTATTAAAAGTTTTTATGCACATCTATGCCATTAGTTATTATTAAAAATCTTATTAATACATTGTTGGTTGTAAATTTGTTTCCTAACTAATGGTACAATAACCAAAGGGCATTTAGCTCATTTTTTTATCGAAAAGACGGAAATTTTATTAAACGACTAGTAAGAAATAGACAAAGATAAAAACATTATAAATACATCAGAGTTTTGTAACCAGTCAATCCAGTTAAGATTTATTTTTTCCTCCTATTGGTAACTCATAAAAAAGAGTAAAATACAATATCTTCAAAACCCACACTCTTCCTTGATTATTAGGCTGAAACAAAGTCTGATTCCTAAAACGCCATATCGCATACCAAGTAGTAAACACTATAGCTTCGAGAACCTCTTTCTTTTGAATCTTCAATAGTAATTGGAAGGCTTCTTAGGAACTGGGGACACAATGTTTAACCACAAATCAACCGAATGTAATAGTCTTCGGGCCACATCACACTCACCAAGTAAAGGGTATTTAGCTCATTGATTTTTTGTTGTGTTAAATGGCGTCCGTCTCTTATAAGTCGAGGGTTCGAGTTTAGTCGTGGAATGTGAAGTCGAATGATAATAGTTTAGATGAGCGTGTAAGTTGATATTTTAAAAGAGAACTAATGGCATAATAATATTATAATACATAAGCATTTTTATCCATTTTGAAAATTATTTGTATATAATACTTTAAACCTTAGTTTAATTAAAAATCATAACAAACTTGGTTGCTATGGTTTACTTACATAACGCTTATTGACTGTTACAGAAAGAGATTGTACATTTTTTAAGCAAACAAGTATGATTTACTTTTTTCTGAATTAATGGTAAACAAATTATATAATTCTTTATGAGTTGGTTCCCTAGATATAATATTTTAACAAATTAAGAAATTTTATCATTTTTTTAAAATGTTATTAATTAGTATAGAAAAGACTTAAACCTTTTTGCTTTACAACTAAAAGGGTAGTTTAATTATAAAAAAACAGATGGAACATAATTAATGTGTTAGCTATAATAATGGAAAGGGTATAATTGGGATTGGATCATAGAAACAACCATACGTAAGGAAATTAACTGTGAAATTAACATTTTTATTTAAAAAAGGTGAAGAGGTTCACCCAACCCAAAACCAACCTATCCATATCCCACACTCCTTTCCATTTACTTCATTATTTCTTAATTACAATTCTACCCCTTATCATATTTTGTGAACACTATCAAGAGTAAATTACTTTTTGAGTCATTTTATTTTAGTGGTTTTAATCATTTGAGTTCAAAGTCAAAATGTTTAACGCGAATCCCTAGACGTTTTTTATAACCATTTGAGTCCAAAATTTCAACATTTTGATCCAATTTTTAACAAAATTGAACTCAAACCGTTATAAAATGAACAAAATTGGACTCAAAACGTTATAAAATAAATGGCTAGGGACTCTGGGCGTTAAACTCTTTTATTTTGGACTCAAGTGATTAAAGATACTAAAACACAGGGACTTAAAAAATAATTTACTCTAATATTCAAACATATGAAACTTATATTAGTTGATTAGCATGATTCAAAATAGTATATTATTAATAATATATAATACAAATAATTTTATATGTTGCTCTATATGACTTGTTTTAATCTAGCCAAGTTTTAAAATTTACTTAGTTAACATGTTTGTGATAATTTACAACCTAAATTGATTAGAGTTACCAATATTCCTAATCATTTAATTCTTTTCAAATCATACTATAATTTTGAAAACAAACATTAAAGCTCCTTTTACAAAACAATGTATATGATTTGTGTTTCTTTTATCATAACATTTATGATGTAGTCAACTTCAAGTGTGTAGTAGTGGTAGTTTACCATCACACACATAAACAAATAATAAACATCCGTGATAAAATAAAAATTGATGCAACTCATGTAGAAAATAATAACATGAAAAAGAAAAACACTAAAAATCATATTCTCACTCTAGGCCAATATTTCGAAAAATCAATTTGTTTGTCTAACTAATACAAAACCAGTTAAATCCGTTTGTCTATCAGCTTGTTATCGAACCATCATAACATACATTTTAAGTTTAACCTCATGTAGGGGTGAGCACTAACCGAACCGTTAACCAAAACCGACAAAACCGAATTTAACTGAAACCGAATTAACCGAAAATCGGTTAACGGATATTTTTTTGTACCATCGGTTAACTGAACCGGCTAATTTAAATTTTCGTATATTTCTAGCTTTTATACATCTATGTTATATTTTATACTTCCATTTTATATGTTTATACATTCATTTTATTTATTTATTTATACATCCAATTCATGTATTTATTTATACCTCAATTTTATGTATTTCTAAACAAAAATTTTAGCCAATGTTTGGTTTGCTTATTAACCAAAATTAACCGAACCGAACTGAAAATCGACAAATTAACTGAATAAACTGAACGATTAACCGATGACTTCGGTTACGATTACAGATAATGCTAACAACTGAACCGTAAACACCCCTACCGGTACGAGCATTCGAAACCCGTCAAGTCGACATTGACCCTTCTACTGAGTGAAGATACCATTTGATTACCAACTTCCATTAGTTTAAAACTCTACACTTATACACAACCAACAAAAAAACAAAAGGGGCAAATATGGAAAAATATACAAAAATAAAATAAAGAGTAAATTGCCAAAATCGTCCCTAAGGTTCGGTTATGTTTGTCAGTTTAATCCAAAACAACTTTTTTGTATCAAATAGTCCTTCACTTTTGATATTTTTTTTATTATTTTCATCTAAATATCTAATTTGTTTAATTTTTTTGTCAAATATTTGGATGAAAATGGCAAAAAACCCCAAATCATAGGGACGATTTTGATAAAAAAAAGTTAGACATTTGGATGAAAATGGTAAAAAAAAACCCAAAAGTGAAGGGCAATATGATACAAAAAAACTGTTTTGGTTGAAATTGACAATCATGCCCAAACCTTGGACAATTTTGACAATTTACCCTAAAATAAAATAAAATAAAATAAAAATTCGCGTGTAGACCACGCGCTCTTTACAAAACCAATACACAAAAAAGCAAACATTTTGCGGAGAAAATACAGGAACAGTGTCCATCACTATATATATATATATATAAACAACCCTCTCTACTCATATATAAGGGGTGGCAACTATAAGTAGTTACATTGCAGGTCTAGAGTTGGAAATCCACATTCCCTCTAACTTCTTCCATCACAAAATTCACTCTACATGACCTGCAGAAACTCATCGGTTATGACCGAACAACGCGATCATCAGAGTGTCGAGTTTCACGACTCAGGAGCCCAAGGATTGCCTTGGCTTCCGACTCACATCCTTAACGACGGTGTGGAAACATGTGCAAATTATGTAGAAGACGATTATCGTTTCTTTTCAAAGGTATTGCATATATTTGCCATTACTTGTACATATTTTTTAGGTGTTTATTACAATTACAGTATTAGTATGAATTGAGTGAATAAATTGTGCTTGTGTATGATTATTAACAGCGGCGGAGTGTTCTTAATGACGGATTGGAAGCATCTGGAGAAGACGATTTTACGGTAAACATGCTTTTTGTTAGGTTTTCTGTTTGTATGTAACCGTTCTATTTTGAATAAGTTTTGAATAATTTGTACTAGTAGATGTTTAATTGTTTAGTTTCTGATGAGATTTTAAATTATTTGAATAAATTTGCACTCCTAGAGGTTTAGTTTATGATGAAATATTGAATTATTTGATTGATTCGCACTCGTGGAGGTTTAGTTTATGATGAATTTTTGGTTCAGTTTTTTTTTTTTTTTTTTTGACAACTTTGAATTATTTGAGTGATTCACGTTCTGTTTCTATTGGTGGGATTTACTGAGTATGATGATGTTCTGTTTCTGATGAAATTCGAATTATTTGAGCAATTCGCAGTTTCACTTTGTAATAATATTTTGATGTATTTGAGTGATTCGCACCGTAGAGGTTCACTTTATAATAATTTTTTGAATTATTTGAGTGATTCGCGCTCGTAGAGATGAAAATTTTGAATTATTTGAGTGATTCGTATTCATAGAGGCTTGTTTTTTATGATGAAATTTTGAATTATTTGAGTGATTCGCACTCGTAGAGATTCCGTTTCTGATGAAATTCGAATTAACTGTGACTAAATCGCGGTAAAATGTTGTTGATATGACGATAACAGGAACGGAATATTATTAAAGAGAAGAGACATCATCAAGCTTCATCATGCCGGAAGTCACCACAGGCTTCTGCACAACCACCTTTGCTTCCGTCACCACCGGTAATTATTTTCACACGATATCTTTAAAACACACACAAAGCATGGAGAGAGAAAACTATAATACTATTGCGTCATCTTAAAGATTCTGAATATTTTCAATTATATATGAAAAATTTATCGAATATAACACTAGAACAAACAGTCATGAGTCATGTTGTCACCTCTAAAAATAGTCAACATCTCCATCCAATATTTTTTTTCTCTATTTTAGAATATAAAAATGCATTTTACATGATTTTGAACTAAAGTTAGACGATGTTTTCAGAACCGGACCGGACGTCGAATTGGTTTTCTTACCGGTTCGATGGTCCGACCGGACGTAAGAACCGGAAGGTATCGTAAATATTATAAAAATTAATAGGGTTAAATCTGAAAAAAAATATATAAAAAACCGGTCTAACCTTTTAGAACTTTAGCCGGTGTAGCCAACTCTGGTATTTTTTTTAACGGTCTACAGAATCAATTCCGAGCACTCCCGGGGCACTTACTGGACCAAACTGAGTGCTTCGAGAGTAACTCGATTCCACTACCAATTCCAGGGAAAACGTGGTAACCAACCCGCCTATAGGTATGACGGTGAAATTACCAGTAAAACTCGTTTAGCTTAAGGATCGAATCCAAGTTTCCCTAGCTTAAATCTGCATCTTTTAAAAGAATTAAAAGCACTCTACCACTTGATATAGAGATTATTGTATTGCCAATTGTGGTATAGGTATCGAAAATTAATTCTAGAATAATTTTCTACAATTAAAAGATTCTGTCTATATAAGTTGAAAGATTCTGAATCCCTCCAAATATGCTATGGTTCAATATAGTATTTGAAAGATTCTGAATCTTCTTGACCAGTTACTGCATAGAAGTTGGCATCAAATTTCAGCCAATGGCATTAACTTTCATCATATTTTTTTAAATGTACTCTCTATGTGTACATACAATTATATATGTATTTTACAAAAAAAAAATATTTAATAAAAAAAGGTCGACCCACATCTCTGTTTGTGAGCATTTTTAGGGACGGGAAACAAGCCCGGCCGACCATGCCAAACCGCATTCCTTGCCACTATCAGTTGGTGTCCATGACTGGAGTACGGGTGGTCTTAGTTAGGGCTGTTCATTTTTATCCGAAACTCGAAACCCGACCCGAATTAGAGAATACCCGAAAAACCCGAACTTGACCAAACCCGAACCTTAAATGGGTCGGTTATCGGGTAACTTTTTCCCAGTAAAAAACCCAAATAACCCGACCCAAAATCCGAAACCTGAAAAAAAAACCCCGAACATTTAATGTCTCTTTTTGGTAGATGCGTTTTGGTTTGAAGTTTTTGATATCTGAAACATTATGTTTTAGGACATTTGAACATTATCATATTATATTGTCAAATATTGTTTTAATTTTGATGATATTTTTTAAGTAGAATGATGAATTTAAATTACATATTGTGAAAAAAAACATTTTTTTAATATTACATCTAATTCTAAACGCGAAAACCGAACAACCCAACCCAAACTAGCCCCAACCCGACCAACCCAAGCTCTAAATGGTTCAGTAATTGGGTCACTTTTTCCTAGCAAAAAACCCAAACAACCCGACCCGAGAAACCCAAAACCCGAGAAAAAAAACCCCAAAGAACACCCCTAGTAAACTTGAATTGGTAGTTTACATTAATATGAGATTGCTTGTCCAAGAAGATTTTGAACTTTGATTCAACTGTAAAATGCTTAATTATTTTTATTTTATTTTTGTTGCTAGCATTGGAAGAATTATTCAAAGCCGGATCAAAAAACCAAATATCCTACAAATTGGGCAGCTGGAGGTCCTGGTATGCAAGCTGTGTTTCTAGCTTCTGGCCATAGATCTGGTGGTACAGGAGTTTTTCTTCCTCGTACAGCGGGAACCGATGTCGAAAAACCCAGAAAACCAGGTAAATTCTTGTCCCGGTTGTTGCAATTGTATCTTTAGCGTTATATCACAAGTGTTCAAGGGCTTCGGCCCTAGGTGAGGGTTTTCCCCGGTTCGGAGGCGAGTGTATCCCGATGTGATGAATTTCGCCACTAGCCTATTTGGAGGATTCGTTGGTCGTTCAAAAAAATATCACAAGTAGTCTCATTTACTTATAATCGAGTCGATTTTAGTTATTAGCGTTATATCACAAGTAGTCTCATTTACTTATAATCGAGTCGATTTTAGTTATATTTTTGGAAAGAGTTAAATGTCATTCTAGTCTCCGTGGTTTGGGTCATTTTGTCAGTTTAGTCCAAAGGTTTGAAACATTGCCATTTTAGTCCAAATAGTTTCAAACGTTGTCATTTTAGTGCACTGGGTTAACTTCATCCATTTTTTATGTTAACGAGAAGGGCAATTCGGTCATTTTATATGGCCGAATTGCTCTTCTAGTTAATATAATTACATAAAAAATGACCGAATTGCTATTCTAGTTAACAAAAAAAAAATGGATGAAGTTAACACAGTAGACTAAAATGACAACGTTTGAAACTATTTGAACTAAAATGACAACGTTTCAAACCTTTGAACTAAACTGGCAAATGACCCAAACCACAGGAAATAAGACATTTAACCCTTTTGGAAAATTCAATAAACTAAGCTTCCGTTGGCACAACAAATTTCGACGTTGGCACAACAGATTCTAACGTAGTAGGTGTCATTGGCGAAGCTTCCCCCCCCCCCCCCCCCAATTTTTCCAAAACCGCGGGGGGGTGGGGGGGTGGAAACGTATATACCTAAAAAATTTATATACGAAATTACTATTCATAACACTACGCATCGAAAAGTTCGAGGGGTCGGGCGCCCCCTCAGACTAAGCCTAAGCTGCGCCACTGGTAGGTGTGACATATCGAAGCTTTTGGTTTGATATGATAAAACAATTTGTTAACTAAAAATCATATTTTTTTAAAAGGAAAATATGTCAAAACAACCATTTTGATGATATTCCTTATATTTTATCTTAAAGTCTACGTAACCAATACACATGTTTTTTTCATCTAAAGTCTAAGTTATGATCTTAATAATATTAATTTTTCAACTAAATATCCATATTAATGACTTAAATGACGTAAAAATAGATTAAGAAAACACTGTCGCCCCAACACAAGCCTGTATTGTATTAATGGCCCGTTTGAAACTGAGACCATCTTTGACGGTTATTTGCAGCATTTGCTCCCATTCTCCTTCCGTCTCGTGTAGTACAAGCATTAAACCTCAACATACATGAATTAGGCTTGCAAATCAAGCCACGTGGTACGAATATTCCTTCTATTTCAATCATACATATCTAACTATAACCATTTGGAATAATATCTAGTACTTAGCATTAACATCACATGTTTTTCCAGTTATTTCAGAACATAACAATAATGTGAAGGGATTAGAATGCGATCGGATTAGAACCAAGAAGAACAAGGATATGTCAAGCCAAACATGCGTCATCACTCAAAACCGAAGTTCTTCACCTGAAATATTTCTTCCGAAAGAGTGGACTTACTAAAACCGGATTGTACTTAGTAAAGTGATAATTAACATTCAATCATGTATCTGAATCCAATAAAATTAGTGTCATTGTTAGTTGGATATTTCCTCATAAACGTGGTATTAAATAAAATATAGCATCTCATTCTTGTTATTTTTGTCCGTTTATCTGTCATTACTATGTAATTTTTCTATCATTTAATTTTGAATATGATTTTCAATATGTTGTATTTTGATATTTAGAATGGATGCAAATATATTTATTTATTTTTTATTTCTAAATTTCGATATGAATTTACTTTAACTTAAGTTATATTCAAATTCCAAAATAAAATATTTTTTTTTCCCTTAAGGAATACTTTATTTTGAATATACATTGATAAAATAAAGATAAAGATATAAATGAGTACTAATTTTTGAACTTTTTAAAAACTTTGTTGTCTATTTGAAACATTTTAGAATGACCTTCTCATGTATAAACTGTTACAATTTTTTCAATGTTTTCTTTTACCCTTGGTTAAGGTTAGATTTTCAATGTTTTCTTTTACCCTTGGGGCAACTCACAAAGAGAGAGAAAATCACAATATAGAATTTACGAGATTGTAGGCTGTTTGATGTCAATGCTTTAGATCAACATGTGAAATTGATTTTGGGCTCAATTAAAGTAGTCATTGTCCCTCGATTTAACTTGTTTGTATTTAAGGGTGTGCAAAGCCGGTTAACTGTGGGTTCGGTTAACCGTCGGTTAATTGAAAAATATTAATCACAACTGATGGTTGGTTAACCGTTGTTCGGTTAGCCATTGGTTATGAATTGGCTTCGGTTAATTATCATGTATATAAAACTCGTAATATATAAACTCATTAATATAAAACTTGTAAAATTATATAAATACCACATGCATATTGGTAATGGGTCCTATGTACATAATAAAATAAACACTAATGGACCCTCAATTGGACTAAAAGATTAAAAAAATCTAGTGGGCCGTGAACTTATAAACAATATTACATTAAAAGAGTTTGGTATATATGCTAGTTTAAGTTCCCATGTGTTAGACGGGTTACTCAAAGTAAATTATGTAATATTTAACAGTGTTACATAAGATTTGACATGAAAGAAATGTTGTATCACTCATGTAAATATTAAATTACAATGAACTCACAGTTAAGGTTGATTTATTTAGTCCAACCTAAATGTGTTGACAAATTTAGTCCAACTCAACTTTGAAATGAAAGAAATGTTGTATCACTCATGTAAATATTAAATTACAATGAACTCACAGCTGATGTTGATTTATTTACTCTAACCTAAATGTGTTGACAAATTTAGTCCAGCCCAGCTTTGACTCGTCCTTTATCAGCAACCCACAACATCTTTAATCCAGCCCATTCAACAATCAGCAAGCCCATCGGTTATTGCTTCGGTTCAGTTATTTGGTTTTGGTTTCGATTAATTTGATTTTATGCTCACCCCTATTTGTATTCATGCTGGGTTTTAGTTTTTTTTTTCATTGGCCATGAGGAAGAAATAGACGATATGATTGATTCATTCAAGAGTCATGTTTTGGTCCCTTTAGTAGGCCTAGTATTTCCGGCAATCGCAATGGCTTCTTTATTTCTTCATGTTCAAAAAAACAAGATTGTTTTTACTCGTGTGTTTGGTCCATTGGAACTCTAAGAGTGCACACACACAAAATTATATTGAAGTGAAAATCAAACGAACCGATTGTCACGAACGACTTTGTATTTTGTTAACCCCTGGGGACCAGGCCCGCCCACCATTAAGGGGGGAAACCCATCACCCGAAGGCCCACTGTGGTAAAACCCCTGCCCCTCTGAAACAAATTGCACCAAGTGGGACTCCAACCCATGCCCTCCACACTGGATGGTCATAGGAATACGAGTTACCTCCTCCCAAACAATTGATCCAGGACTCATTGGCACAACGACTTTGTATGACGTGGGTCATTGTTGTGGATGGTTAAGATCTTTTTTTGATGTTTGGAGGTTAGGTTTTAGTTGTGCCATGTCATACAAAGAAAGTTAACACATGGAAATGTCTAAACTAAGTTAACATTATCCCGAAATACAAACCTGACATGTGTAAAGTTTTGATAAAGCCAAAGTATAAAGATACAAAGGTAAAGTATAAAGTATCCCAAGTATGCATATACATACAGTAAAGTTTATAGGAGACATATCGCGTGTCTCAACTGCATCTAATGTTAACGCTATAAGCACAAAACAGTGGCAATGCCTTTGTGGCATGCCCGTGGTTGTACAACTAATAGCATAAAGAATTATACGTTATAGATTGTTATGTTACATTATATGATGCGATATTATGTTATGTTATGATGTGCCGTTCATGTGCGTTATGTTCTAATCATAGAAATGTTGCTGGATTGATGAACAACCTATGTGTTTCATTATTAAAACAACAAACCTTCAAAAAGAAACTAAAGACATACCTATATATTTACAATTAAAGTAAAAGTAATACATATGATTACATGAACATGATACAATATTTAATTATTTATACTTCAAAATTTCACCAACATTACTTTGGAACTTGTCTAGTTACAACTTTAATATAACAGAAGCCTAATAAACCGTTATGATTTTATTTTTGTGACGCGATCACACCGTAGTTTTCCATGCTAAAAAGTTCTTCATAACGTTTCTTCAACGACGATCGACGTCTACAATTTTGCATTGCAAATTCCCATCCACCATACTCACCTTTCAGGATCTGTAAAACCTGTATATACCATTAACCATGGTTAATAATGGGCGCGCGAAATCATGTTTCTACATTGATCGCGAATTAGAGGAAGCAAGCTCAATCAATATATGCATAAAGATTATAAATATATGAAAGAATGTAAACGTGCCTGGTTCATATCAGGGCGTCGAATGGATGATTGTTGTATGCATAAAGAAGCAGCCAAAACCGTTAAATGCAGTTGTCGTGTGTTACACTTGTCAACGATCGCAGGATCAACGAGCTCTCTAACATTGTTCTTTCTCAGCAACGGTTTCGCCTGTAGAAGTAAGCAAGATGTTCTTTTTCAATTAGGTGGCAATTTTGACGCATTTACTAATAAACAGATCGATTCAGGTTGTGTTTATCTTTAACTAGTCAACCGGGTCAAAAAGTTAGTTAAACAGAAAACGGGTCAAATGGCTTGAACATGAATATTTGAAATTTTGTAATTATATTGAAACACTACTTGTGTCTAATAAAAATAAAAGGAGTAAAGTACACGGATGGTCCCTGTGGTTTGCACTTTGTAACGCATTTAGTCCCTAGCCAACAAAATTAAAGGTTTCAACATGTCCAAGTTAGTTATTAAATGCGTTACAAAGTGCAAACCACATGGACCATCCTTGTGACTTTTGGCAAAGTTGGGGACTAAATCCGTCACAAAGTGTAAACCACATGGACCATCCACGTACTTTTGGAAAGTTAGGGGCCAAATCCAAAATTTTGGTAAACCACAAGGACCGGTACTTTACTCAAATAAAAGTTTTTGGGAAGAAGTGTTCGAGTAGACCCAAGTTGACTTGTTTTTCAAACAGTTGTAAGTATTACATATTTTGACCCGTTATCCAACCCACCATACCAGCCCATACTGCCACCGTTATGCGGGTTAAAAAAACGAGCAATACCCATAAAACAAGACTTTGTTGGGAATAATCTAGAGCTCTACGACCGCTAATAAGCTCCAACAAAAGTACACCAAACGCGAAAACATCAGTCTTTTCGTCAACAATCCCGTGCATCAAGTACTCTGGAGCTAGATATCTACACAAAACGGTAATATTACGACGTTAAATAATCAAATAATAGTATTACACAGCTAGACAAACAATAAAGACAGTAATAACGCATACAGACCCGAATGTGCCTTCGAATCTTGAAACAGTATGATGAGTCCAATGCTCTGGTAACCATTTCGCTAGCCCGAAATCGCAAATCTGAAAAGAAAAAATGTTACTATTTGTATTCTACAGGGCCGGCTTGGGCCAGGAGCAGAGTGGGCCATCGAACAGGGCCCATACTCTCAAAGGGCCCACAATTTTAATTTCATATATATATATATTTTGTGTATTTATAGCTTTTGAGCAGGACTTCAAATACTAATGGATTAATGGTCTGGTGGTCTACCTTAACTATTGCACAGAAGAAACCAAAGTTCGAAACTTGTTATTTACTTGTTTTTTGGTTTTCATCAGCCTCTTCTTTAGATTTTAATCCCTTTTTCTATTTCCCACCAACTTTTTTTTTATTTTGTTCTTTTCTTTATGGTTCTTATTTTTATTCCCTTTAGTAAATGTCACCCATTGTTTTTAATTATTCCAATGGCTTTCTTTTATTTTTTATTTTCTATATGCCACTTATTTTTAATTCCCTTCAGTAAATGTCACCCACCATTTTTAGTTAAACACATAATTGTTCTCTTTTAGATGTTTTATATAACTTGATTTGTAATATACTTTTAAGTTTTATACATACAATATTAATTTAGTAACTTCTTGTCTAAAAAGCGTATTATAATGCACTAATTAATGTTTAGTTTTGGTTTATTTAGGGGCCTATATATATCGTCATATTATCTATTTTTTATAAGTTTATAACTAGGGCCCCTTCTTTTCTACTTGCACAGGCCCCTAGAATGTTGTTGGATTCTTGGAGACGGCCTGGTCACTTTAATAATAAGAAAACACGGGTTCTAATCCCGGCGTCCTCAGTTTTGTTTTTCTTTTTGTTTCTTATCTATTTATTATTAAATGCAAATGACATTAATTGTCTAATTTTGTCAAGTTACATTAAATGTTTGACGTTGATTCAAATGACATTAATTTATTTTCATATATTTAATTTTTTATATATATTCTTTTTAAAAAGTTATATTTAAGGGCCCGTATTTTCTGTTCGCACAGGGCCTAAAGATTTTCGAACATTTTCGAAGACGGCCCTGGTATTCTAACTATTCAAGTTGTAATAACTAATTACCAAAATTGAAATCCGAACGAGTAATTGAACCAACTGAACGGAAACACGTGGGGTTAACACGGGCCCAACTTAAAACGGGCATAACTTTAGGATAACGGGCCGGATGTTGACTTCTAGAGCCAATTTCCCTCATCTTAAGTCTCAAATTTGACCTTAGATGATTTTTTCTCAAAATGTTGTCATTTTAAGTTATTCCGTTTTGATTGTAAGGCTGGAGGGTGTGGGATGGAGCCCCTATGGGCTTTATCAAGACACGTAAGCGCCACGTAGGATCCACGTCAGCCATAACGCCCCCTTTAATTTGCACGGTGTGGGATGGAGCCCCCTATTAATCAAAATTAAAAAAAAAAATTGATTGGTGCAAAACAAATGGGCCCCACCTGAACATCTCCTTCCTCCCGTTAACATGATGGCGGACACCTCCATGGCGCCCCAACTTAAAGTGGTGGGTGTGGGTCGATGGCGCCGGCGGCGCTATAGGAGCTTAGCTGGCGGTGATGGCGCCTCCCACACCCTCCGGCCTAAAAATGAGTGAGTAGAGGTGCACAGACCGGTTATTTTCTCTAACCAGTTTGGTTAACCTAACCGTCCGTTATTTTCTCATTTTTGCTTTAACCGGTTATTTCTTTAATTGGTTAGGTGGTAAATAACCGGTTATTTTCGGTTAATTAACAGGTTATTTTCTTTCTTTTTTTTTGGGTTTTTTCCCGGTTAACTAACTGGTACATCATTAAAAACCGGTTAAAAATAACTGGTTATTTCTAAAAAAATCCCTGACCGGTTACTAACCTAAGGTTAAAAATAACGACTAATCGGTGTCTCCTCGATGAGTTATTAACCGGTTACGGTTTCGGTTAATAACCGGTTATTACAGTTTCATTAATTCACACGTTTATTTATTCGTTTAGTTTTAATTCTAGAAAAGGTATATTGTTTCTTTTAAGTAAAAAATACACCAACAAATTAAATTAAGGCTTACTTGAGGTTCAAAATCCTTAGTAAGCAATATATTTGCAGCCTTGATGTCTCTATGAATGATTCTTCTTTGACATCCATCATGTAAATAAAGCAAACCTTCAGCTGTCCCTAAAGCAACTTTATACCTAATACCCCAATCTAATTTCTCCTTCAATGCTGTAACAAACAAAATGTATAATTTAATCTTAAGTTTTAACTCTTCACTCATTTAGCCTTTAACTTCAAGACAACATTAAGTAACAAGCCGGGCCCACGATCATAATCCATTAGATATACAGCATTACCGTGCTAAACGGGTCGTGTTCGCGGGTTCAACCAGATCCAAATATTTTAGACGAACCCGAACATGACCCGAACCTGAAAATCGTGTCATAAATATGAACCCGAACACGACCCAAATATTCGTGGGTTAACCCGAACACGACCCGTTCAACCCGGATTTTTTTATTTTTGATTTTTTTTTCGCAAATTAATATATTAAAATTAAAAAAAATAAATGTATATAATACAATTAATTTAAATTATAAAATCTTACGTAAGTTTCTCTTTTTAAGTTATAATTATGGCATAAAATACACACTCAATTTAATTTATGACATAAAACATATCGTAAAAATATAATATAATATAAATGGGTTAAACGGGTCAACCCGAATCCGACCCGTTTAGCTAAACGGTTCACGGGTCAATCTAAAACTGACTCGAACCTGTTTAGACTAAACCCAAACCAACAAATTTCATGTTTGGTTCGTGTTAAAAATTCACACCCCTGGTTTAAAACATAAACTAAAGTGTTTTGGCCCGTATAACGTAATTTAGAAGTTATAACTAACCATGAAGCCATGAAGCTAAACTACCATTGGGAGATAACTCAAGAACAAGATGTAATCCTCCTTCAACACCGTAACCGATTAGTTTGGCTATGTTTGGATGGTTGATATGAGCCATAACGCCAAGCTCGGATAGAAAGCTCGCGGTTCTTTCATCGATCGGGCCTCGTGTAAGTTGTTTAACAGCAACAATCTGCCCATTTTTCAAAACTCCTTTGTATACCTCAGCATAACCTCCTTTTCCAATCATGTTTCCTATTAAAGAAAAATAATATTGTAATGAGATTATGTGCCAATCTGTTTACGACCCGTTTAACCCATTTAACAAACCTACCAACCAAATTAAAATTAGAATACAAAATATATATTTGATAACATAAACTCGCCAACCTGTTTACGACCCGTTTAACCCATTTAGTAAACCCACCAACCCGTTTAACACGTTTACAACTTGAGTACAATGCATTTACATCCCACCAACCAGACACAGTCACCACCCCTAAACAAAATATCCTCAACCCCCCCCCCCCCCCCCCCCCTAAATCGTGGCGATGCAAATACAAAATCTTGAACACTTAATTGAACCAAGAACCTTACCATTTGAGAAGTTATTGGTGGCAGATTGCAACTGTGAAAAACTAAAGTTCTTCCAATGAGGCTTGAAATAACTCATATCAGGCATTGGAGATGGTGGGATCATGGAAAACTGTTCTCTAAAACTGCTACTTAACCGCCTTGATAACTGCAAGCCACTAGTTATAGGATGAAATGTTGGTAAACATTTCTTTGACTTGCTTTTAACCAACTGAACAAAATCCATCCATTTTGAAGGTTTTGAATCCTTTTGATGATCTTGATCACTTCCAGATGTGCTTTCTTTTGAAGAAACTGTATCATCAGATTCCAAACTCCTTAAATAATCCTCAAGAACACATGTGGGAGAATAACTGTCAACCTTCATCTTCTCCATATCAAGTTATCAACAAATGTTACAAATCTGTAAAATTATAAATGGTGGTCAATCTTTTTGTGTTAGTTTCTATAAAAAGATATGAAAAAGCACAAACCCATTATCCAAAATTGCACAAAGGCACAAAAATTTGTGTTCTTTTATATAAATGATGATTGTGAAACAATGGGTGTCAGTTTGTTGGATCAGGGTATGACATGACAACCTATGAACCTTAGACAAAAGTTTTGGGACAAAAAAAGATGGTTGGGTGTGTCTTTAAAAGTTTTGATTACTATGATTTTGAAATATATTAGTTTATAAAAGTTTTCAAACACTTATTGTGAAAGAGTGTTGTATAAGAAACAAGTTATAAACTTATAATATAAAACTATATAAAACTATATAAATAATTATATTTGTTGCTTTAACTATGATACATAAATTTATGTAACTCCGTTTCCGTAACATTTTCTCTCTCCCGCTGTATCTAAACATGATTGGGTATAAGTTAATTTGGACAAAACTGTGTAAACACTTATACTTATTATTTTAACTGTAAGTCATACAACGGTTATATAACCACTAAAGGGCCGTCTCCGAAAATCAAAAAATAAAAAAAATTGGCCATATGCGAGATAAAAAATTTAGGCCCTATACATTCAAATCCAGGCAAATTGGGTCGCAGAATCACAAATCCAAAATTCTGAAAAGGCCTAAAAACATTTTTTGTTCATAAATCCAGGCCCTTTAAATTTATTTTTTTTAAATATACAGAATTTTTTAAATGTACATATATAAAAATAATTTACAATTTTTTTCGAGCCCTCTTTTGATTTGGGCCTAGAGCGGTCATCCACCCGGCACTTGCTCTTCTGAGCCGGCCCTGAACCACATAACAGTATTGCTTTCTCTCTCTGGCTATATCTAAACAGAACTGTACAAGTGTTTTATACAGTTATAGCAGACATTTATGGTCATAAGAAAATAACTGACATGAAGCACCTAACCATTTATATACTATTAATTTACAACATGTTGGTGCATTACAAGTTGTACCTTTGGCTTATTTTCTTGGACAATGGTTGTTTTACTTTTATATATTTGATAAATTACTTTCAACCCAAAAATATTTGATTTTTTAACTTTTAACCCAAAACTTTTCATATTTTGTAATTAAAACTCACAACTTTTATACCTTCAACTATGATCACCTATACTTTTCATCTTTCACAAATTTTTCGTCTTACGTTTTTTTCTAAATTTTCAAAGTTAATACAGCGCAACGTGTGTGTGTGGTTCAACGTTTTTACGTTTTTGTTTTACACTTCGTTCTAAATTTTACGAGTTAACGCGACGCAACGTGCGTGTGTGGTTCAATGTTTTTATGTCATATATTTTACCTGTTTGACAAGTTCGTTGTAACGTGCGGATCCTAGATCGACTTATTTATTATTTTCTATGTTTTACAATTCGGTCTAATTTATTCGCATTAATACGGCGCAATTTCAGTGTTGGTGAATGTTGATAGTGATGTGGCATTGGTTCTATTTGGCATGGTTTTACGCCCCCGCCACAACGCGGGGTACTTAATACTAGTTCATTAACCAATTTTAAGTTTTAATAAAAAAAAATCAATTAATCATCTTGAAAATCCATTATCCAAATTCCAAACAGAGAGATAAAAGGACCATAAAATTCAATAAAATCAAAAGAGAATATGACTAAAATGGTGACAATTTGTACCATGAAATAACTTTTTTTCAAAAATATTTTAGGAATCAAATAAAAAAGTAAAAGGGGTTTTATAAATTTCAAAAAAAGGTATAAAACTAATAGCAAGAATCAAGGAAAACAATTGAAATGCCTTGAAGGAGACAAGGTAACACATGCACATGCACATGTAATTAGCTTGCTTTCATGGGTACAATGTAAAAAGCATGATGCATATATACACATATACATATTATATGCTGATGTACATACATAAACATAAACAATAAACATAAAGACTCTAAAGTTGAAACATGAAGAGGGTTTGACTGACATACCATAAAGATAAAGCTGAAGATTCTTGTGTGGATGCTTTGTGTGTTTGTGTGTTGTGTTTTGTGGTGTGAAGTTGTCCCAAAAACAGAGGAGGGGAAACCCCAGAAACTGATGAGAGAGAAAGAAAGAAAGAAAACAAAGGGGTTTAGAGAGAGAAAGAAAACTAATGGAGTAAGGTGGAAGAACACGACTTGTTGTTTGGCAAAGGGGTATTTTGGTAGGTTTTATTACATTTTTGTAAAGTGAGAAATACTCGATTGATGTAAAAAAGTATTTCACTATTTTGAATCATGATAGCGTGGATATAAATTGATCGTCATATGTTGTGATCTATTCGAGCCGAGTGTCTCACTGGAAGCAACATCTCTATTTCTACGGGGTAGACGTAAGACTGTCTACATCTTACATTTCTCAGACCTTACATTAGCCTTGTTATTTGTGGGATTTACTGAGAATGATGATGATATGTTGTGATTTATCTACAACTAAATAAATTATCAGGATTTTTGGTTTCTTTAATAAACTAGTATTTAGGACCCGTGTTGTGCAACCGTTAAGCTGAACAAGAATTAGACGTGAAAATGTTGAACCCTGCACGCGCATTACAACGTGTTAACTTGCAAAAATTAGACTGAAACAAAAATTAGGACCCGTACATTGCGACAGAGTCGTTAAACTGCAAAACAAAATAACGTAAAAACTTTTAACCGCACACGTTCGTTTCAGGGTGTTAATTCGTAAAATTTAGACCAAAACGTAAAACAACAAATTTGTAAAAGATAAAAAAGTTACATGAAAACAAGGTTGAAAGTGAAGAAAGGTATTGTAGTAAAGTATGAAAAATGTTTTTTGACAAAGTTGTACAAGACAAAAACCATAGGGGTAAAAAATGACATTAGACTACGTATAGTGGTTTTAACTACACATCACTATTAGGCTGGAGGGTGTGGGGGCGCTACCCCGCCACCTCACCATGTATAGCGCCCATATGGGCTCCATCACCACACCCTCCATTTTAAGAGGGGGGCCCCATCTTCACTTCGCCACCATGGTAGCGCCAAGGTTGAAATGTTCAGGTGGGGCCCACTAGTTTTAGTCCAATCAATTTTATTTTTTTGTTCAGGTGGGGCTCCATCCACACCCTGCAAATTAAAGGGGGCTCCATGGCTGACGTGGATCTTACGTGGCCTGATAAAGCCCCTAGGGGGCTCCAACCACACCCTCCAGCCTTAGGTCAGGGGATGTGGCTTCGCGTCACCCCGCCACATAAGCTCAATAGCGCCCTTTGATGCCCCACCCCCACCCCGCATCCGTTAAAGGGGGCGCTATCATTGGCTTCCGCCAAAGGGTTAGCGCGCGCGAGAGGATGAAATCAAGGGGCCCCACCTAAAGTCAACCAATCAACTTTTATTATTTATCTTTTTTTTTTAATATAGTTAAAAGGTGTTTTATAAGGGGCGTTATTCCACACCGTGTAAGTTAACGATAAATCCCCTGTTTATGTGTCGTCTACGTGGCGCTTACGTGATGTAATAAAGCCCCTAGGGCTTTAAACCAAATCCACTAGCCTTAAAGTGTCATGTTATTGTTAAGTAGGACATTTAACCAAACCACTATGAGTGTAGTAGCTTTAACTTAAAATATAATAAAAAGAAAATATGTTATTCTTGGAAAAAAAAAACATGGCGCCACCCATTCTCTTCTCACGCCGGCCAAGCCAATGACGAAGGTGACCATGGGCCAGCCATTTGATTTGTGTATAGCGTTTTAACGATGTGGATGGTGCTTAACACCACACAAAACCTTATCAACTAGTAGGTTATGGTTTGAATTATCACTACACACACACGAAAATGGAAGTCTTTGTGAAATTTTAAAAACCAAACCAAAATCTTTATGTTGACATGTGTAATGGGTCACTAGACTAGTAGTATTTCATTTTCAAATTCATGTTCTTTTTTTTTCCTGGATACAATAATTTGTTTAACTAAGTTGACTAGTTCTACTCAATTGATAACTATTTCAAGATAAGAAATTGACTGACACTTAGAAGTACCTTTATAACTACTTCAAGATTTTTTTTTCTTTTTAATGGCTAATATTATTTCTTTTGTTTTACACTAATAATCCTAAACTAGTACTCATTGCTTAGAATTGAACATAAGATTTTTCCTTTAAAAACCAGATGCCTCTATTAAGTGGGTTAGCCATATATTAACAACTTCTTCTACATATGATAGTTATAGTTTTTTTTTTTAATGGTAACAATTCTATATGAATATAAAAAACGGGCTATCAAGAAGTTGTAAGTCTGTAAAATCCAAAACACAACCAAATTACATTATAACATCTCGAGTATTAAACTCACACCTTTTACATATTAATATATTATCTATCATCTATAATACAATTATCAAACTTGGTGAACAGTGTTTTAAGAGTTCTTTTTTTTTTTTCTTTTTTGTATTTATATATCTTTACCCTGTTGGTTCAATTCTGTTTGAACATAATGGAAAAACATGAAAACATACCTTTGGTTGCATCAGCACAGGTTAGCAGAGAATCCATTAAGGGTTGACATGATTGTCATCTTGTTCTGGTTCCTCCTTAGGGTGCTGACTGATGATGGTGGCTAAGAAAAACCGATAAGGGAATCGGTATGGAGATGGAGGTCGAATTAATGATGTTATGTGTTATTAGGGTTGTGTCTAATGTGTAACTGTCTAACCCTTTAACCTCCACATAACTCTCCTTATATAAGCACCCAGGAGGAAACCCTAATTAGTTAATAAGGGTAATATGGTCCATCAACAATTACCAACTAATTATTTAATAGGATTGTTATATATTTTGATCTATATAATGTAAATGATTATAATGGCTACAGATTAAATATTAATACGTAATATATTTAATCTTACATTCTCCCACTTAGCCGAGTAATCATTTACTATGAGTATTAGATAAGCCTGATCAGGAGTTAACACTCATTTTAGCCTTAAACAAGTACTATAGCAGAGAAATACAGTCGTTGAATCATTATGCGACTCAGGACCCCCATTAATCATACTATAGCCTTAATTTAAAACCTAATCGTCATGATCAAAATACGCATAAGCCCTTTGTTTGATTTGTAACTTTATTTGTCTTATATGCCATTATGTCGACTTGACATATTCTTAGAGACGTACAAAATCAAACTGATGAGGAAAAATTAACTAATACTTAGTCATTCATAGTACGATATGCAATTGCGCATGGCCATAAACTAATACCCGTCTATGAGCTCTCTTAATAAGACTTATGGGTAATAACCATTCAGTTATAGGATCCTTAAGCATATCATGAATGTATTCGATACAAAACTTAGTTTCCTCAATTCGTTCATAAACGAATAATTAATTGCGTATCGAAATTTAATGCAGCACCTCTTGAACTGTTACTGTTCAAGGAGTCATGGTAGCTGACTTTATCACACTAAGTCTTCAAAACATCAATTATATGGAGTTAATAAACTTATGAGTCTACTGATATATTTCCAACAACATTTAGTGACTATATTATGTCGTTATAACTTAGGTTGTTATTATCAGTGCATTATGACTCCTCCATGAGATATGTTTTGTCTGCTGACATAAAGATATACCCGAAATTACATTTTATCATCTTTGAATATCTCAAAGTTAGAGTAATAAACCGGTTTTAATTCTCACTTCTTCTTCAAATTATAGCCTCTCATTTCTTTAAAGATATTGTAATACTCCATTAGATGCTTCACAATAATCTAGACATATCTAGTGTGTTGCAATGTGAGTAATATCTAAACGAGTATAGACTTGAACTTACATAAGGCTTCCAATTAATGAAGCGAAAAAAATAATCTCATTTATCCTATTATCCTCTAAAGGAGAGCAGTGTTTAGTTACATATGTAAGGACCCATTTAATGTTAAACTTATGGAACAGAACTAATATCCCATTGGGTCTATCTCAGTATGTTATGATATCAATCACGTAAGAGATATCTCTGAGATCTATTATATCAAAGTTTGTGTTAACAATGCTTTGACTTATGTAACATATACTTGTCAAAAGAATATCATCTATATAGACAAGTTTAATTTAGTTGCTCCCACTCATCTTGAGGTAGGTACATTAATCCACTTGATTGTTGATGAAAATAATTACGTTAGCTCTTCATCACATTATGATGTTTACATTAACCCATACATGGATTTTATTGGCTTACAAATAAAGTGTTCTTTAACCTTCAGTTTGAAAACTTTAGGTTGTTATCTAATGAACATATAAATGCGTCAGCCATTTGTTATGGAAAAATTGTTTATAATGTTCATCTAATGTAGCTTTAAACTATTATAAGCTACTAGAACAATGATGATCCTTAAATAAATCTTTTGTAAGAAAGACTCTTTGATAATTCATCTCTTTCTGAGTGTAACCTTTGACAATCAATCATGTTCCTTTGTGTCTTAACGTTTATATTAGGATTTGGTTTTCTTATGAACACTCTTACGTAATTCAATCAAATCCCAAACGTTATACGAACACATAAAATCAGTTTTACTAGAAAACTGTTTTATTCCATTAAGAATATTGATTGACACTAATGGCTTAATTTGAAGAGATAGGATCAGTAAACATTTCCAAAATCCATTTCAACTTCAGTTAGGGAGGTTACGTAATCATCAAAATTAGTAGGCTTTTAAACCTAGATGGCCTCCTGAGTTGATTATTGGGTTCATAAGAAGTTTCAGTTTTATGGATTAGCTCTTGGTTAGGTTGCTATCATTTTCATGACACTCTAAGTTTGTAAGAGTTGGAGCAGTATGGTGTACAAGAGGTGTAATCGGAGTTAAATTTTGGAGTGAAATTTAATGACACTCTTCCCCCCGCCTCTTGTATTCCTTGCAAGTCATGATAAGGACTTTGACTGCTCCCACTGACCTTAGAAATCTTTAGGAACTCAGCATGCTTAGGGTCAATACTTAACGACCGAAAAAATTGTAATAGAGAAAACAAATTAATGACGTTAGTCGTTGTAGTTTCTCTTGTTAAGGATTATGTTAGTTTAGGTAAGAAATCTAAGTGTGTCCACAATTAAGCAACAATGAAACTTTTGTAAGAGTAGCATTAGATTTAAGGAGATAAGTTGTGATAGAATAGTGTCATAATGGAGCAGTGTCTTGTACAAGAGGTGCAAATTTAGGTAATGTGAAATTTTCACTCCCCCACCTCTTGCAACTATTGCAAATTATTATTAAGACAATTAATACTCCCACTGATCTTTAATATCTCTAGAATGCTACAAGAGAAGTTTCAATGAGCTACGTGACGTGGGAACCTATCATATATACGTTAGACTTTATTTGATTTCTTTAAAGTCCAAATGTCATAAGAAACTTAAGGACATATGTAATAGAAATCCTAATAAGTAAACATATGAATAGATTTCTTCTAAGACTGTGGGCCATATGCGACAAAATTTAGATACAAGTTGATAGTCTTTTAAATGATAAATGAATTATGTCTGAATATTCCATTTTGAATAAGTTCCACGAATGTCAATGAATGACTTATGATGGACCCATACTTATTCCTTAAGCCAAGTAATATTTTAGGGCTTTAACGTCATGATTTGAAATCACTTAGAATGAGATTAGATAAAAAAATCATCCTCATTAACCATGTCATGATTTCTCATGAATTTCGGTTATAATGGATGAAGTTTATAAGTCTCATTTTTCTTTTGTCAAATTCTCATTTGCATGATGACAAAAGTTGTGAAAATGTAAGGTATCATCTAGTTTCATTTTAATAATGTTTCTATCCAGATATTTAGAACAAATAAGATGAGAGTTTAAGATAAGTGTGACTTTATGTTGACTATGCAAACCTCACAACCTTCATGACATAGCCTAAGTAATGATACTGTACTCTGATTAATAATCAGAACATGTAATGTATCGAAAAGCTTTGTTAGAAGACTGCTTATTATGGTTCTTATAGCCTTAACAATTAATTTTTGTCACTAACTCTCATATTAGTTATTTGTCAAGTTCTGGGAAGGAAACGTATGGAACTAGAGTCAACTAATCACGTGTTAATTGGAATATTGAAATTACCAGACTTAAATATTATTAATAAGTGACTATCTAATTAATTTACCCAACTGTTTTTTAGAATAATGGATAGTCTCGTTGATTATGTCTAGTCTAATGACATAATTATGCAGTGAGATTTTCCCTTGAAGAACCTTAATGTTGGAATTAGCACTTGTAATTTGTCTATGGACCTTAAAACAATCCTCTTTTAAACTATTAGTGGTTGTAAGGTGAATAACATCTTATTTTCCAGTTTCAAACATTTATTTCTTTTGTACATATGTTGCTTATCAACACACTCGTTATACTTTGGTATTTTGAGTGTTATAGTTGATATATAAGGCATCAAAATGTACAAGTGAAAATCTTAATATGTAATGTACTGGAAAAATGTACTTATTTCCATGCGTAAGCCCTTAACTTTGTGGGTCATGGTTTTGTACATTATAATGTATTCACATATACCACTTAGCTTTATAGTTTAGAGTTTCAAATTAAGGCATGCATCTTAGGAGTTCTAGTGATTATTCCATAATTATAGATTAGTCTTAGGAAAGACTTAATCTGGAATAACTTTAGTGATAGCATTTACGTTAGAGAGTTCTTGATTATCATAATAGACATCATGGTCGATTTGTCCTATTCATCATGCTCTAAATTTTCTTCTTTAGAATCTTTATCAGAAGAGAGCAATAGGATTATCGTGTCTTAGGGAATAATCAAGGATTTAATTTAAGAGCTAATTCTAATAGAAACTTTAAATAAAGCAAACATTTTAGGTTTAAAAAAAAAAAATAGAGTGGATGAGATATATATAGAAGAAAATTATAGTGAGTAACATTATGGGTACTAAGAATAAGGCAGACGAAATGATCATAAAAAACTTAATTAAGGATCATTAATCTAAGGATCATTAGGTGAAGAGATTGTGATATGTCTATTACTAACATCAAAATAATAGACTTAGCTAAAAAATTCTACTTAAACGAAGACAAAACAGCTTTGGCCAGAAGTGTAATCATTTAAGCATATGTGCAAAGTGGTTGTAACAAATCAGCTTTGGCCAGAATTGAAATAATCACTTTAGTTATGCACTTGTTGAGTATGCCATCTATGAATGAATTAAATCAGCTTTGGCCAGAATTAAGACATTCATGCTTATGATGCATACACAACATAGCTTTCGTAATACTTGAATGATAAGTAGATGTATCAAGTCAGCTTTGGCCAGAAATGATATATCAGAAGCTCATTCAAGTTAAGCTATTTTGGTTTTGTAAAACATTATTTGATCCTTATTAATTAGCTAAGTAATTACAAAACCAATTATTTAATAGCAAACCACCTGTTAGCGCGGATCGAACTTGTGCGATCAGTAATGCCTTGTGCGATTTATAAGGCCCAAACACTTGTGCGATCAATAAGCCCCAAGTCTTGTGCGATCCATAAGGCCCAAGTAGACTTGTGCGATCCATAAGGCCCAAGTAGACTTGTGCGATCCACAAGGCCCAAGTAGACTTGTGCGATCCATAAGGCCCAAGTAAACTCGTGTGATTAATAAGGCCCAAAACTTATGGATCAGTAATGCCTTGTGCGATTAGCAAGGTCTTGTGCGATCCACAAGTCTTGTGCGATCCACTAAGCCTTGTGCGATCAGATCCCTTTTTTTTTTTTTTTTTTTTTTTAGAGATCTGATCTTGTGCGAATCTTAAGGGACTTGTGCGATTTGAACATTAAAGATTTCGAAACCTACTTTTATAGCTGTTTATTGTTTATTGTGATAACATAACATAAAATTCGAAAACTTGGGATTGTGATAGAGTTTCCTACTTTATCTTTGATCTATTTTTATCACTAATTTCGAAAAATAATCTGTTTATATTTTTAACAGATTTCGAAAACTTATTAGATAAAAAATTAGATCAAAATTGGAAAAACATTCAACAACTCAAATCAAATTCCAAAACATAAAGGAAATTCGAATTTTCTCAAGAACATAATGAACCCTAAAAACATAAATCATAATCTGGAATCCGAAACCTTAAATTTTTTATACTTTTATTTACAGATTTCGTATATTAGTATTACCAATTATGATTTCGAATCAAAAGATAAACATGGTATTCCGAAAACAGTGATTTCGGTGCCATTTAAAAAACGAAAACAACCATGAACTAAAGGCTTTAACAATTTCGTTTTCCAGATTTTTGATCCCAGAATAATGGATACGAAAACAGAACTGACTAATCAACATATGCTCTGATACCACATGTTGGTTCAATTCTGTTTGAACATAATGGAAAAACATGAAAACATACCTTTGGTTGCATCAGCACAGGTTAGCAGAGAATCCATTAAGGGTTGACATGATTGTCATCTTGTTCTGGTTCCTCCTTAGGGTGCTGACTGATGATGGTGGCTAAGAAAAACCGATAAGGGAATCGGTATGGAGATGGAGGTCGAATTAATGATGTTATGTGTTATTAGGGTTGTGTCTAATGTGTAACTGTCTAACCCTTTAACCTCCACATAACTCTCCTTATATAAGCACCCAGGAGGAAACCCTAATTAGTTAATAAGGGTAATATGGTCCATCAACAATTACCAACTAATTATTTAATAGGATTGTTATATATTTTGATCTATATAATGTAAATGATTATAATGGCTACAGATTAAATATTAATACGTAATATATTTAATCTTACATACCCATCAACTTTCAACATTGATACTTACAACACATTAACTTTCTAATAGAGTTTTACGTGTTTATTTTTATTTACATATGGGTATAAATTTAAATTGATTTATGTTTCGACGTAAATTTTCCCTAAAAATGAGTTGGGTCAAATATGATATGTTCTTATGCTTATTATTATGTACATTTTCGGTTGGTCTACATTTTGATGCAAATTTTGTTTTATTTTTTTCTGGAAAATGAGTGTAGTCAGATATAATACGTATTCGTACATGTACTTATTTTATGTACATTTTCATTTTATCTACGTTTTGACGTAATTTTCTTTCGAAATGTTGTGGCAACGCGCTGGGTAATTTATTAGTTATTTATAAAACAAATAATAGAAGCGAGAAAGTGTTGTGATTACTGAATTAGGAAGCAATTACAAGTTTCAAAAGGAACTTTAATAATTAATCAAGACAAGATGGTTGAGTTGTAATTTGTGGAGTGAACATTACTCTCTAATTATTTAACACACACAATATGCATACGTAGATACCTACCACACACGTGTGTTTGACAAAAGGAAATCAAATGATGTAATTCTATACTTCTACTATGTATAAAAAAGGTTTTAATTAGTTAATTTGATAAAGAATATTGAATTTTAATAATCTCAACTATTCGTCGTTGACCTTCAACAGTCTCAACTTAAAAAATAACCACTGGTAGTCCCAACTATTGACATATTGGCCACTAATGGCCACTAATAGACCCTTACTAACGCCGTTAGTCTCCGGTCGCCGAAAAACCGTTTTTGTCCAGAAAAATGTTTCTAAAGGTCCGATCTGAAGTTACAAAGAGATTTGGGACGAAAATATTGAGTTTTCCGGCCAAAAAGTTGAGTTTTCCGGCGACTTTAATAATTGGGGCTTTTACTAGAAAAATGTTCCAAAAGGTCCATAATAAGGTTACAAAGAGGTTCGGGACGAAAATGTTGAGTTGTGAAAAGGTCAAACATCAAACTCCAATTTATTGTTTATATATATATAGGATCAAGATCAAGGAAGAATCCTTTCAAGTTGTGAAAACTTAGAGAACTCGACCTTCCTGTACGAGTTTTGCCACTATTTTTTCGCCCCTAGATTAAAATGCTAGAAAGACTACTGTAAAAACAACTTTATAAAAAAATTTCGAAACGATGTTTCTCGGCCCCTTACAACAGCTGTAAAAAGCTGATGACATAAGCATGGCATCACTTTTTACAGCATTTACGGTTGCCGTAAATGAAAAAAAAAACTTGTTTTTTTTTATTTTTATTTTTTTTGGAAAAGTTGATTTTTTAAGGATTTTTGGTAAAAACAATTGAAAAAACCTTTCGTAAGACCGTGTTCTCTAATTTCTCACAACTCGTATAATTTTTCATTTTACCCTAACCCTCTCTATATATATAAATCCAAATAATATGCATCTCTAATAGACGGATTAAAAACATTATATTTACCATGTAAAATATTTTTTTATTTAAATATGTTTTAAATATTGTGTTTAGAAGTAGTTTAATTTGAAAATTTATCTACCAAGTTAATAAATTATATGCATTAAGGTTAGATGAAAGCAGTGGTGGAACTAGCCCAAAAATTCAGGGGTACCCCATTTTTTCGGGGGATCAGGGTATCCTTTGTACAAAACCGTTTTTTTTTACACTACGAAAACGGTACGAAGACGGGGTTGAGGGGTAGCCCATGCTACCCTTTCTAATACACTAGCTCTGCCCCTGAATGAAAGATCATGACTTACACTAAATTACATATAAGTCTACAAGGACTCAAATATGTTTATAAATTCATGATGAAGTTGTTGATTAGTTGAACTATCAAGTAAAACATGGTGATAATGGCGATGTTTAAAATAGAAATATTAAAGATACTTCAACTGTAACAAAAAGACAAAAACAAAATATCAAGTTATTGTTTTCAAGTAATTTCAGTTAATAAATAAATAAATAATTAATGTATACATTTATCATATATTGTCATAAGCCACCGGTATTAAAGTGACTGATTAATTGGTCAAAGTTGGATGCGTATGCAAATTTGACTTTCAGTTAAGATAGGCCACAATCTGGCCAAACTTCTATCCAAAATAACTACCATCCAAGAATATTCCATCCTCCAAACTATAGTATATCTATCGCTAATTAAAATTTAATTTAGTTTCAATTATGTTATTGATGAAACACAGGTTAACACCAGGGTAAATCTGTGGGGTTATTTCTTCTGTGGGTTTAATCTCCTTTCTTACTCGTCGGAATAACCTGGGTCCTGCAAACAGCAACACCGTTAGTCTCGTTAAGAGGGGAATATGGGGGTTTCCCTCTTAACCAGGCTCCGGCGTGAGAATAAGTACTGTTCTCAGGAAGAAATAAACAGTGTGTGTGTAGTGTGAGAGTGTAGAGAGCAAGATGATTCAACCTGGATGATGAAGGGTCCTATTTATAGCCGGAGGGTGAAGGAGGGAGGAGCAGCAGTGCCAGTTGTGGTTGCGCGCCAGCTGTCCGACCAAGGGGAATATCCCTTCGGTCTCCTCTCCTGTGGTCAGTGTAGTGGTACACGTGGTGCGCTTACATTTGCCTATTTTGGAGACGTCGTACTGGTATTGTCGGACTGCTCCTTGATACGTCGCAAGCCTACTTGGCGCTTGATGACTAGTGACACGTGTTGTCCTTTTTTGTCGGATGGAGCATCTTTGTTGCCACCTTGATGTTTTCCAGAAGTTTCTAGAAGCTTCTGGGCGATCTTGTTGATGTCAGCGCCACGTAGGGTGGAAAAGTGGTGTGGTCCTTGCCATGTGGGCAAGGAATTGGGACCATACCTCTTCAAGCCCCCCCCCCCCCAGTCCAGTGTGCCTTCTAGTTGAGTTGATCGTCTAGGAGGGATTCTGGACTTATGAAGGTAGTGGTTTGCATGGCGCATGGGTTTTGGTAACTTGCAAAAGTTGAGCCGAATGGGCGCGTGGCGCATGGGTTTTGGCAACTTGAAAAGTTGAGCCAAATGGACGCATGGTGCATGGGTTTTGGTAACTTGCAAAAGTTGAGCCGAATTGACGCATGGGTTTTGGCAACTTGAAAAGTTGAGTCAAATGGACGCATGGCGCATGGGTTTTGGCACCTTGTGAAGGTTGAGCCAAATGGACGCATGGCGCATGGGTTTTGGCACCTTATGAAGGTTGAGCCAAATGGACGCATGGCGCATGGGTTTTGGCAACTTGAAAAGTTGAGCCAAATGGACGCATGGCGCAGGGGTTTTGGCACTTTGTGAAGGTTGAGCCAAATGGACGCATGACGCATAGCACTGTTGTTTTCTTCTGAAGGAAGTTTGGTTGTCTTGGAAAGGAGCGGCTGACGTGACGGTCTGGTGTCCCATGTCTTGTCGGAGGTGAATAGGCGCCTTTTCAGTCATGTCAGTTACTTTCTGTCCAAGGTGTCAGGCGTCTGTTTACCTGCTCCGAGAAAAGAGATGGCGTCTTCTCTCTCTTCTGACGTGTCTCTCCCCCATTGAATGCTTTTCTGGATTCTGACGGCCCACTACCCATCGCATTAAATGCTATGGGTATAAATATCAAGGCGGTTTCTCTTTCTTCTCCACTTTTTCAAAATTTGAAGTTTGGTTCTCTCTCGTCTCTCCCTCTTTTCTCTTCTATTTCTTTGAGAGTTTCCGGCGAACCTCTGATTATCTTCGTCATGTCTGGGGCGAATCCCTCATCGAGGAAGAAAATGAACAAAGGTAAAACTCCACCAGGCCCGGATCAGGCGATCATAGCTTGGAAGGAGGAGGAGTTTCATAACTTGGTGAGGGATATGGGTTTCCTTCCCGAGTGGGGTGCTCAGTTCCCCACCCCGGGTTCTACTGCCATGGACGCTCCTCCCGGTTATATTACTTTGTATGCTGCACTCTTCCGGGAAGGCAACTTCAGGCTCCCGATGACTAGATTTACTGCTGATGTGTTGAGGAACTATGGACTTCACATTTCTCAGATCAACGCTATCGGGCTTCCTCGCATTACTCATTTTGAGTTTGTTTGCATGGCTAACCGTTTGGATCCGACGTTTGCGATGTTCAACGTCTTCTATAGCGTTTCCTATACAAGTGGCTTTTACTCCTTTAACGCTCGGACCGGTGTTGCTCCGGTTTGTTCTATTCCGTTTAAGAGTCTTCATGACTGGAAGCAAAAAATTTTCTATATTCGTCGAGGGGTTATCCCGGTAGATATGCATTACCGGGCAGGGAATGAGGGGATCCCCAAGGTTGATGTGGTTGCATATTTTTCTGAGCAAGCTTGGTACAAAAAGTTGACTCATAAAGCCACTCCTATTCTTCAACTTGAGGAGATGGCGTTGGTGGGTGCTGGGATGAGTATGTTGTGGATTCCGAAGCATCCTTTGGGGGTACCAGTTTATGGTTATAATGGCAAGTGTATGTGTTTTTCCCTAACCTTTTGTCTCTATTTTGTATATATTATGTATATATATATATTTTTTTTTGTCATTACTCTTCATCTTCGTGTTTTTTGCAGTGGGTTACACCTTATTGAATGTTCTGGATTTGAAAGCCGGTGGTGCTATGGTTGAGGCAATTCAAAGGGCTGAGAAACAACCCTGGTTGGATCAGATTCGTGGTCGTTTCTTGCATCCGACCAACGAAAATTTTACCGCTTATGCCAACACTGCTTTAGGTGAAGATAGTGAGGATGATGATGATTCTATTAATCTTGCTCGGGATGAAGTTGTTGTTCTTTCGAGTGATGGTTCTGACGGATCTTGTAAAGGCCTAACTTCTCATTCCCCGCGTGCAGGTGTAACACCTCGAAAATTCACGTCCTATAATGTGTAGACACGTGTCATATGTTTGAACGTGTGAAAGAATGTTATAGAAGGACTAAAGTTGACAGTCATGGAAAGTATGTGAATATACGGGTTCTAAATGTCAACAGTGAATAAAAATATTGTACAATAACCCTACATGATGTTTATAGCATCAAACGAATAAATCATGGATCATGCGAAACTAAAAGTGAGAGATTACAAACTACAGGGGTTAAATGTGTCAACATGTTTAAGTTATACCTTTGAGTGACCTTTTGACAAACCCGAAGCTTTGTAACTGATAATTACGCTCACTAGAATGCGCGATATAAATTTCATAAAGTTTCGTTATCGTATGAGAAAGTTATGATCAAATTCGTGTGCGAGGGGTTAAAGTGTTAACGTTGAAAATTATGACTTTTCGGGTTAACCAGGAATGTCCAGGGGCTTGGCAAAGTGGGTATAAGTCCTAAAGCCCTTGTAGGTAAATAAGAGGGGGTCAAAATGCAAGAATTAGGCTTGTTGCCCTTTCGAAAGGCCAAGGGACAAAGATGTGGAAAATAGAAAATGAAAAATCTGTATATGAGGTCCAGGCGGGCTGCGTAAGAGATTAAGATATCTTACGCGGGCCGCGTCAGACCTACAGTAACAGAAAATGCAGACAGCCTCCTGCATTCGCGTTCAACCGACCTTTAACAGATATTTTTGCATTATGGGCGACCCCTAAACAGCCTTAGAGCACTAGGGACACTTGTGGGCAGCTTGTGGTCAGTGCTAGACTTGCTTGTCAACAAATTGTGGTGAGAAATTCACTATAAAAGGCCATTATGTGCAACCATTGTTCTTCACACCTTCCTCTTGCAATCTGATCAATTCTGGAGCTCAAGTCTGCTCTCAAGTGATCACATTTCGTGCATAGGACCTTGGTAAGTTTGCTAAACCTTTCTTAATTAAGTTTTAGCTTAGTATTAGCTTAAAAGTCAAACCGTCGTAATTAACGGTTGACTTTAAGATTAATCACTAATAGTCCAGTGATTAGTCGAATCAAAAGTAGTTATAAGTTGGTAATTATGTGGGTAATAAACCCTCAAAAGGGTTCCCCCTGATTCCCACTCTAACTAGGACAAATGTCGGGTCAAACTTGTTAAGAAAAAGTCAACAGGATACTTAAATTGCAATTTATGCCTAATTAGCCATGTAGAACATATACAACCTGTTTGATCATTAATATAACTTGGTAATAAGTGTAAGAACATGTCTAAACATGTTCAACCCGACAATTTCCTGTAAAGACCCGGTTCGGAACCGAAAGTCGCATAGTTTGACTTTTGCATTGACTTTCAGTTTTGACCCGTTTAGGCATGATTTAGAAATGCCTTAGAGCTTAATTTGGACCAGGTAACATGCTATTATAACCCTCTGTGATTATACACCATGGTTCATTAGTTAACCAATTAATTCGCATGATTCCGTTAATTGCTCATATGTTGACCATTATGCCCTTATTACCTTAAAACGTGATTTTTGGAAATGTAAAAGAGTAGAAACTTTAATTACTGATATATAAACTTGTATGCAAAGTTTGACATCAGTTTGTGGCGTAGATTGAGAGTTATGCTCATTAGCGCAAAATGAAAGCTTTATGTTAATTAAACGGCGTAATTAGCGTATAGCCTAGTTAAGCCTACTTTTTTATATCAAAATTATTACCCACTGATGTAATATATTATTTTGGGATTTTTGAAGATTTTTAATTAATTTTAGGCTGAGCATAACTAATAGTCGTAGGCTTAATCCGGTAATTGTCGGTTTTGCCCTTACGGGCCATAAAATGAGTTTTACATATCTAAACGACTCCAAACCTTTTGCTACTGATTCTAAATGATAAATAAATTATTTTAACCCTCTGGAATAATAAAAATATCAGATTTCTATATAGAACCCGGAAACGACTTCTAATCGCCTTTTTAAGCGTTTTTAACGCCTAGTATGTACTAGAACTATTTTAAACATACTAAGGGTCATACCTACTGATATTTGAGGTAAATTATAATATTTTAACAGTAAGCAAAAGTTGTTAAACTCAGACTTCAGTTTTGAGCTTTTCGGCTTATGTGAAATTACCAAAATGCCCCTACGGTGCATAGTTTGGTTATAATTGATAAATTTCACATATATACTTTAACCTACTGATAGAACTTAGCAAATTGAGTATATTTGCTGATTACATCAGGCCTGTAACTCAGGTTAACACTTAAACTCTTTTACAACCTTTAAAATGACCAAACTACCCCTACGGGGCATAGTTTGTGTTTAAATTCGTTTCGGGCATAATAAAAGACACCTTACTGATGTCACAACATATTTGGAGCATATTAACTTAGGAAACCTGTAAATGGCTCTCATTATTACCCGTTACGCTTATTACGCGTTCGGTTCGGTTTATGTAACAAGTTTACATAAATTGGCCGAAACGGGTCAAACCTTATCGGTTTTATCTCAAAATCCAGAATGTGCATGAAGGACCCATATTAAACAAGTCTCTGAACTTGTCGGGTCTAAATCACATTCTATCCGTTCTTCGCTTAATCATGCGTACGAACCGTATCTTTGAAACTAACCGGTTTAAGCTTAAGCTTAACTAAAGACCCGTTAGGATTCTAATAGGTTATTATAAACCTTCGTTCCAGATTAGGAGAACCAGTAAAAGCTACTTGCAATTTGCTTATTGTGATTTATACTTTGCTCAGGTAAATACTTTTAACTTATTTTCCCTATACGGGCTTGGGTTACAGTATATAGAATTCCGCTTGATCGGGCATCAAATCTTCCATCGTTTGGTGGTTAATTGAATAATTTGATCTGCTCGTTTAAACAGTCTTGTTACTTAAAGCCTTTGGGGGGGTTAATGACCATGTCCCGGATATCCTTGGCATCATTTTACGAAATGGCCACGACTTAAGCGCGGGGTGTAGGCGTACACCCGTCAGTGCACAAAAGAATATTGTGGTGTGTCTATTGATCTTTAACCCGGACAAGATCCGGGCTACTGAACGCACAAGGACACATGTAATTCGTTCACAAGATTATAATATTAAATAATTCTCCCAAGTTAAATAAAATGTTTATGCCACGTGCATCCAAATAAATTTTCAATCATTTTCCAAAATGAGTCAGTTGATTGTATTTACCAGTGTAAGCTGACGTATTTTCCCAAAAAGATTAAATGCAGGTACTAAGCGTAATTGGCTGGGGATTTCTCCTTAGCATCACTAGAAGTCTCGCAAGCTTAAGATGCCTACCGTCTGTTGAACTATTGATTCCATTTTGTTTCTGATCCGTCTGTGGATAAACTTCCGAATATTGTGACATTTGATATTACAATATTAAATTCGGTTGTATTATATCTTTACATTTGCTTCCGCTGTGCATTTATATAATTGTGTTGTTTGACTATTATGTTGGCAACCACGTCATGATACTCCCCACCGGGCCCACCGGTGACACGTTGGAAATCGGGGTGTGACAGGTTGGTATCAGAGCCAACACTGAGTGAATTAAACACTAGCCTTTTGTGTTTAATCTCAGTTACACAATTGCACATATCTAAACTTTCGAGTCTAGACAAATCACATAGGACAAATTCTACCTTGTTTGGTTTTTGTTTTGTCCTTTAATTTATATATATTCTTGTCGTTATCTCATGTTGTATTGACAGGATTAACAAAATGCCGCCAAGATTCTTCAGGAGAAGAGGACGCGGTAAGGGGCCGATCACCGCCCCCAATGACAACGAGGCAGGACCTTCGAATGTGCGAGCTCCTTCGACCACTGAGAGTGACGATCCCCGGCAAAACCGGAGGAACCTCTTTGAACCGGCTAGACGGTCGGTCTCACACAACTCCACACCTCCTGTCCAAAACCCTTATGGGCCACAACCGGAGTACGAGCCCAACAACCCGCAACCTTCCTACATACCGTTGCAGCGATCCTTATCGCATAATTCTTTTGGTGACCCTACACCAGTTTTTCGGGGCCGGTTTAACCCGGCAAACTACATAGCAGAACCAGTGGGTTTTATCCCATTGGGGCCGGAGGATCATTTCTCGGGAGATCACGCGGACGATATGGACGAGGATACGACCCCGTCGAACCTGCCAGTGGTACACCAAACCACCCGATAGAGATCTCTAACGGATCTTCTTTCCACGGATCACCCTATGTTGGTCCAGATAGCTTTCAAGCTATGTTTACCAGGCACGAATGGTACTATACACCTCCTCGCCATTCACCGCCTCAGCAGCAGCAGCAGGATCCCTCTGTGGATTCAAGATTTGTGGCAGTCACGCCACCACCTCCACCGCCACCAGTTCAACCGGCACCTCCACAACCGCCAAGGCGTAGGAGAACCGGAGCGCGTATGTCGTCACGAGCAGGAGACTTTCATTTCAGCTCTCCTCGTCAGTCAAGTGGCAGCCACTATCCGCCACATCAGGAGGACCCACAAATGGGTGGACCTTCTAACCCAGCTGTACCACAGCCACTACCGATGGGTTTTGACAACCCAATTCCGGCATACACGGGTTCTATGGCGTATAACCCGTTTGAACCGCCGACTCACCACAATTATGGTTACGCAGAGGCCGACCCCTACATGGTAGCGGCTAACTACAACACCCAAGGACCCTATGGAGATCCATGGGGAGTAGGGTACCCAACACATGGGTACCAGATACCTGCCAGACCGATTATACGGACGCAATCGCAGCCGCCACGATTTTCTCCCCCAGAGCGGGAGGAAATTCTTCATAGACTGGATCAGGTTGAGCGGGACTTTCACCGCGACCGCCAGGAAAGACAAAGCTTCTTCCAAGGATTGACAAGCTTGATCAAAGGGAAGAGCAAGAAGGACCGCTTAATCCTTCAAATAATTGTTGAGCCACTGCGTGGGCCAGTCTTGCTGTATAAACCCCTATGTGGGTATGTTATTTGTGTAAGTCCCTGCGTGGACTATTATGTTGATTAAGCCCCTGCGTGGGTATGTGTGTTATTAAGCCCCTGCGTGGGTAAGTACTTGTTTAAACCCCTGCGTGGGTAAGTTTGTTTATTTAAAAAGACCCGTTTAGGGCAGCGTGTAATATTTTAATAAATTAATGGAATGTTATGTTTATAAATTTCATCTTGCTATTATATGCATAAATATTAAATATGAAATAAATAAATCAAAAATCATTCCTTTTTAATAATATCTGCTTATGTAAATTTTAAATAAGGATCTTAAAGAGTGAAACCTAGCCTTCGGGTCATTATAAGGCCGGGCCAAGATGGTAAGACCTGTTCAAAAGATTCAAATCCCTGTTAACATATGTAAACATGTTAACACTCCTGACAGATGTGAATTGTTAAAAATCACACACGTCATTTATAAAAGGATTCTTTAGAAGATTCCTAACCCAACTAAATGATCTCTGAATCATGGGTTAAATCATCAATTAAGATGATCATATTTAACCATACGTGGTAATATGGTGCCTACGGGCCCTGCTCATTTCCATATGAGCCAAAAGACAGTGGTAGTGATGACTCCCTGTCAAATAAAGGTAGTGAACTAGGTTCAAACCTTCATGCTTTGATTCTCTGAAATCATAGCTTATAATTTATGCATGTCCTTGTGACTAGGCCTATTGTGCCAGTATACCTTCATATTTTGATTCTCTGAAATCATAGCTTATAAATTAAAGGTGTCCATGTGACTAGGCCTTTTGTGCCACAAATAAAACTGTTATTGTTTTATAATTAGGATAAATTATGATAGAAATCCTAAATAAATATGACTAATAAATTAACCAAATATGGTCTCTGTTTACCATGGTTAATGAATTACCCTAAGGGGCGATTCCATAATAAACTCCCAAATAAACTATTGTCCTTGTTTTCTGTAACAGTTCAATTAAAATGGCTAACTCAGACGAGATAAATAGTCATCCAGTGGAGAACATTGATAACGCCCGGATCAATTTAACGGGTGCTGAATTAAAAGCGTTGGTCGACGACGCAGTTACAAAGGCATTGGAAAGGCAGTACGAAGAGTATAGTGGGACTCGTAGTAGGACCCTATCTACACAGCCTTCAAAGCCACCGTCCAAGAAGGACGAACCGAAGAAAGATGATGATCGGCACTCCTCGAACCACCACAGTGCTCCATCTCCGCAGGTTGTACTAAATCAAGGATCCCGTGACAAGGGTTGCTCATATAAATATTTTGTTTCCTGCAAACCCCGGGATTTCACTGGGGAGAAAGGAGCCATTGACTGTATGACGTGGCTAGATGAGATGGACACGGTTGTGGATATCAGCGGATGCGCTGAGAGGGATATAGTCAAGTTTGTGTCGCAGTCTTTCAAGGGTGAAGCTTTAGCATGGTGGAGATCACTGATTCAAGCCACCGGGAAAATCCCATTGTACAACATGTCGTGGGATCAATTTGTTGCCCTCATCAGGGAAAATTACTGCCCTCAGCATGAGGTGGAGAAGATAGAGTCTGATTTTCTATCATTGGTGATGACAAACCTTGACTGTCAAGCTTACCTAACGAGCTTCAACACAATGTCCCGGTTGGTTCCTTATCTGGTGACCCCGGAACCAAAAAGAATAGCTCGTTTTATCAGTGGTTTAGCCCCGGAAATCAAGGCAAGCGTAAAGGCTTCTCGGCCAGCTACTTTTAGATCTGTAGCTGACATATCCTTGTCCCTCACTTTGGATGCGGTCAGGCAAAGATCGCTGAGGAATAAGGAGGCTGAGAAGAGAAAGCGTGAAGATGATGGTTCACGAAGATCGAACAAGAAACACCGTGGAAACGGTGACAACAAGAAAGGATCGGAGTCAAGGAAAGATGGGCATCATTCTGGTGAGAAGCCCAAATGCAAAATTTGCAAGAAACAGCACTATGGAAAGTGCAGACTTGAGTCGAACTCACAGACTCAGTCAAAAACCTATGCTTGTGGTATATGCAAGTCCACGGATCACAAAACCTTGGATTGCAAGATGATGAAAGACGCAACGTGCTACCGTTGCAATGAAAAGGGGCACATTAAACCAACTGCCCTAAATACACCAAGAAGCCTGAAGAGGCCAAGAAGACTAATGCTAGAGTCTTCAGAATGGACGCAAAGGAAGCGGTTCTAGACAACAACGTTATTACAGGTACTTTCCTTGTAAATGATGTCTTTGCAAGAGTACTATTTGATTCAGGCGCTGATAAGTCGTTTGTAGATCATAAGCTTTGTGAATTGCTGAAATTACCTGTCAAAACCTTAAGTGTGAATTATGAGGTGGAGTTAGCAGATGGCACACTAGAAACCGTCTCTACTGTGTTAGATGGATGTGTTATATCCATTAAGAACCACTCTTTTCCTCTGTCTCTACTTCCCTTTAAGTTGGCCGGTTTTGACATAGTCTTGGGTATGGACTGGTTATCTCACAACCAGGCCCAAATCGTCTGCAACAGAAAGCAAGTGGTGATAAAGACTCCGTCTGGTGAATCACTTACCATTCGGGGAGATACCCAGTATGGATTGCCTGAGCAAGTGACTATGCTCAAGGCTTCCAAATGTTTAAAGAAGGGTTGTGTCATCTACATGGCACAAGTGATTATCGATGAACCTAAACCGAAGATAGAAGACATCCCTGTCATTTCTGAATACCCTGAAGTTTTTCCTGAAGAAATACCTGGTTAACCACCAGATAGACAAGTGGAGTTCAGAATTGACATCATCCCTGGAGCAGCACCTGTTGCTCGAGCACCTTATTGGTAGAAATGAAGGAATTGAGGACACAGCTAGACGAATTGCTAGCCAAGGGTTTCATTAAACCTAGTTCGTCTCCTTGGGGAGCGCCAGTCCTGTTTGTCAAGAAGAAGGACGGGTCGATGCGTCTGTGCATCGATTATCGTGAGCTTAATAAGGTCACGGTCAAGAATAGATACCCATTGCCCAGGATCGACGATTTATTCGATCAGTTACAAGGGGCAAGTTATTTCTCGAAGATTGACTTGAGGTCAGGCTACCATCAACTGAAGGTTAGAGATGAAGACCTGCACAAAACAGCATTTAGGACTCGTTATGGTCATTACGAGTTCCTAGTGATGCCTTTTGGGCTCACTAATGCACCGGCCACATTCATGGATCTCATGAATCGCGTTTGCAAGCCGTACTTAGATAAATTCGTCATCGTTTTCATCGACGACATTCTCATTTATTCTAAGAATCGAGCTGACCATGAGAAACACCTTCGTTGTATTCTCAAACTCCTGCATCACGAGAAACTCTATGCCAAATTCTCTAAATGTGAGTTCTGGCTTCGTGAAGTCCAATTCCTTGGACATGTGGTGAGTGAGCGTGGTATCCAAGTGGATCCCGCTAAGGTTGAAGCAGTAATGAAGTGGCAAGAGCCAAAGACGCCTACGGAGATTCGTAGCTTCCTGGGATTGGCAGGATATTACAGGCGTTTCATCGAAAATTTTTCAAGGATTGCTGCACCCTTAACGTCCTTGACTAAGAAGAAGGTAAAGTTCGTTTGGAGCCCTAAGCAGCAAGAGTCCTTTGATATTCTGAAGAAAAAGTTGAGCAACGCCCCAGTTCTGACATTGCCAGATGGAATAGAAGAGTTCGTGGTTTACTGCGATGCATCGCACACTGGCATGGGGTGTGTGCTTATGCAGAAAGGCAAGGTTATTGCCTATGCTTCAAGACAGTTAAAAGTGCATGAAAAGAATTACACCACCCACGACTTGGAGTTGGGTGCCGTTGTATTCGCACTAAAACTGTGGAGGCATTATCTATACGGGATCAAGTGTGTGATATATTCTGATCACAAGAGCCTCCAGCACCTGTTTAATCAGAAGGATTTAAACATGAGGCAACGCCGTTGGATGGAGACTTTGAATGACTATGATTGTGAAATCAGATACCATCCCGGCAAGGCGAATGTAGTCGCTGATGCCTTGAGTCGAAAGGAAAGGGTGAAACCATCCGAATCAATGCCAAGCGCATGGAGATAAAGAACAGTTTGACTGAAAGGTTGTTAGCTGCACAGAGGGAAGCTGTGTTGGAAGCTAACTATCCTAATGAAAAGCTAGGGGTAACTGAGGAGCAGTTAACTCTTAGCAAGGACGGAATTCTAAGATTAAATGGACGAATATGGGTTCCAATTTATGGAGGACTTCGAGATGTCATCCTCCAGGAAGCCCATAGTTCCAAATACTCCGTTCATCCTGGAGCTGATAAGATGTACCAGGATCTAAGCGCAAACTATTGGTGGATAGGCTTGAAAAATTCTGTAGCCACCTATGTAGCTAAATGCTTGACATGTGCGCAAGTCAAAGCCGAGCATCAAAAGCCGTCAGGTTTGCTACAACAGCCTGAACTTCCTACGTGGAAGTGGGAAATGGTAACTATGGATTTTATCACCAAGTTACCTAAGACCAGGAAAGGAAATGATACAATATGGGTTATAGTTGATAGACTGACTAAGTCAACACATTTCCTACCCATCAAGGAGACTTATAGCTCCGACATGTTAGCCCAGTTATACGTGGATAAGATTGTAGCCTTACATGGCATACCTGTGTCTATTATCTCTGACAGAGATACTAGATACACGTCACATTTTTGGAAGAGTTTCCAACAATCTTTGGGCACGCGTTTGAATTTCAGTACGGCTTACCATCCTCAGACAGACGGTCAGAGTGAGCGTACTATTCAAACGTTGGAAGACATGCTACGTGCATGTGTGATCGATTTGGGTGGTAGTTGGGATAAGCATCTACCACTAATTGAATTCTCCTACAACAATAGCTACCACACCAGCATAAAGGCTGCGCCTTTTGAAGCATTATACGGTAGAAAGTGTAGAACGCCAGTTTGTTGGGCGGAAGGTGGAGATGTCCAATTATCAGGACCAGAGATAGTGTTCGAAACGACGGACAAGATTGTTCAGATTCGCGACCGTCTCAAAGCTGACCGAGATAGGCAGAAGAGTTACGCAGATCCAAAGCGTAAAGCTTTTCACTTCGAAGTAGGTGACAAAGTGTTACTTAAAGTGTCACCCTGGAAGGGGGTGATGCGATTTGGTAAGAAAGGCAAGCTAAGCCCGAGATACATAGGACCTTTTGAGGTTATCGAACGTGTCGGGTCAGTTGCCTATAAGTTAAACTTACCAGAAGAGCTCAGTGGAATTCACAACGTGTTCCACATCTGCAATCTGAAAAAGTGTTTCGCTGACGAATCACTGGTAATACTGCATACAGATGTGCACATAGATGAGAGCTTGAAATTTGTGGAAAAACCATTGTCGATCGAAGATCGACAGGTTAAGAAGCTTCGAAGGAAGCATGTGCCTATTGTGAAGGTCAAATGGGATGCCCGTAGAGGTCCCGAATTCACGTGGGAGGTTGAATCCACGATGAAAGAAAAGTACCCTTATTTATTTCAGTAAATATCGGGTCGAGATTTATTTTAAGGGGGGTGAGGATGTAACACCTTGAAAATTCACGTCCTATAATGTGTAGACACGTGTCATATGTTTGAACGTGTGAAAGAATGTTATAGAAGGACTAAAGTTGACAGTCATGGAAAGTATGTGAATATACGGGTTCTAAATGTCAACAGTGAATAAAAATATTGTACAATAACCCTACATGATGTTTATAGCATCAAACGAATAAATCATGGATCATGCGAAGCTAAAAGTGAGAGATTACAAACTACAGGGGTTAAATGTGTCAACATGTTTAAGTTATACCTCTGAGTGACCTTTTGATAAACCTGAAGCTTTGTAACTGATAATTACGCTCACTAGAATGCGCGATATAAATTTCATAAAGTTTTGTTATCGTATGAGAAAGTTATGATAAAATTTCGTGTGCGAGGGGTTAAAGTGTTAACGTTGAAAATTATGACTTTTCGGGTTAACCAGGAATGTCCAGGGGCTTGGCAAAGTGGGTATAAGTCCTAAAGCTCTTGTAGGTAAATAAGAGGGGGTCAAAATGCAAGAATTAGGCTTGTTGCCCTTTCGAAAGGCCAAGGGACAAAGATGAGGAAAATAGAAAATGAAAAATCTGTATATGAGGTCCAGGCGGGCCGCGTAAGAGATTAAGATATCTTACGCGGGCCGCGTCAGACCTACAGTAACAGAAAATGCAGACAGCCTCCTGCATTCGCGTTCAACCGACCTTTAACAGATATTTTTGCATTATGGGCGACCCCTAAACAGCCTTAGAGCACTAGGGACACTTGTGGGCAGCTTGTGGTCAGTGCTAGACTTGCTTGTCAACAAATTGTGGTGAGAAATTCACTATAAAAGGCCATTATGTGCAACCATTGTTCTTCACACCTTCCTCTTGCAATCTGATCAATTCTGGAGCTCAAGTCTGCTCTCAAGTGATCACATTTCGTGCATAGGACCTTGGTAAGTTTGCTAAACCTTTCTTAATTAAGTTTTAGCTTAGTATTAGCTTAAAAGTCAAACCGTCGTAATTAACGGTTGACTTTAAGATTAATCACTAATAGTCCAGTGATTAGTCGAATCAAAAGTAGTTATAAGTTGGTAATTATGTGGGTAATAAACCCTCAAAAGGGTTCCCCCTGATTCCCACTCTAACTAGGACAAATGTCGGGTCAAACTTGTTAAGAAAAAGTCAACAGGATACTTAAATTGCAATTTATGCCTAATTAGCCATGTAGAACATATACAACCTGTTTGATCATTAATATAACTTGGTAATAAGTGTAAGAACATGTCTAAACATGTTCAACCCGACAATTTCCTGTAAAGACCCGGTTCGGAACCGAAAGTCGCATAGTTTGACTTTTGCATTGACTTTCAGTTCTGACCCGTTTAGGCATGATTTAGAAATGCCTTAGAGCTTAATTTGGACCAGGTAACATGCTAGTATAACCCTCTGTGATTATACACCATGGTTCATTAGTTAACCAATTAATTCGCATGATTCCGTTAATTGCTCATATGTTGACCATTATGCCCTTATTACATTAAAACGTGATTTTTGGAAATGTAAAAGGGTAGAAACTTTAATTACTGATATATAAACTTGTATGCAAAGTTTGACATCAGTTTGTGGTGTAGATTGAGAGTTATGCTCATTAGCGCAAAATGAAAGCTTTATGTTAATTAAACGGCGTAATTAGCGTATAGCCTAGTTAAGCCTACTTTTTGATATCAAAATTATTACCCACTGATGTAATATATTATTTTGGGATTTTTGAAGATTTTTAATTAATTTTAGGCTGAGCATAACTAATAGTCGTAGGCTTAATCCGATAATTGTCGGTTTTGCCCTTACGGGCCATAAAATGAGTTTTACATATCTAAACGAATCCAAACCTTTTGCTACTGATTCTAAATGATAAATAAATTATTTTAACCCTCTGGAATAATAAAAATATCAGATTTATATATAGAACCCGAAAACGACTTCTAATCGCCTTTTTAAGCGTTTTTAACGCCTAGTATGTACTAGAACTATTTTAAACATACTAAGGGTGATACCTACTGATATTTGAGGTAAATTATAATATTTTAACAGTAAGCAAAAGTTGTTAAACTCAGACTTCAGTTTTGAGCTTTTCGGCTTATGTGAAATTACCAAAATGCCCTTACGGTGCATAGTTTGGTTATAATTGATAAATTTCACATATATACTTTAACCTACTGATAGAACTTAGCAAATTGAGTATATTTTCTGATTACATCAGGCCTGTAACTCAGGTTAACACTTAAACTCTTTTACAACCTTTAAAATGACCAAACTACCCCTACGGGGCATAGTTTGTGTTTAAATTCGTTTCGGGCATAATAAAAGACACCTTACTGATGTCACAACATATTTGGAACATATTAACTTAGGAAACCTATAAATGGCTCTCATTATTACCCGTTACGTTTATTACGCGTTCGGTTCGGTTTATGTAACAAGTTTACATAAATTAGCCGAAACGGGTCAAACCTTATCGGTTTTATCTCAAAATCCAGAATGTGCATGAAGGACCCATATTAAACAAGTCTCTAAACTTGTCGGGTCTAAATCACATTCTTTCCGGTCTTCGCTTAATCATGCGTACGAACCGTATCTTTGAAACTAACCGGTCTAAGCTTAAGCTTAACTAAAGACCCGTTAGGATTCTAATAGGTTATTATAAACCTTCGTTCCAGATTAGGAGAACCAGTAAAAGCTACTTGCAATTTTCTTATTGTGATTTATACTTTGCTCAGGTAAATACTTTTAACTTATTTTCCCTATACGGGCTTGGGTTACGGTATATAGAATTCCGCTTGATCGGGCATCAAATCTTCCATCGTTTGGTGGTTAATTGAATAATTTGATCGGCTCGTTTAAACAGTCTTGTTACTTAAAGCCTTTGGGGGGTTAATGACCATGTCCCGGATATCCTTGGCATCATTTTACGAAATGGCCACGACTTAAGCGCGGGGTGTAGGCGTACACCCGTTAGTGCACAAAAGAATATTGTGGTGTGTCTATTGATCTTTAACCCGGACAAGATCCGGGCTACTGAACGCACAAGGAACATGTAATTCGTTCACAAGATTATAATATTAAATAATTCTCCCAAGTTAAATAAAATGTTTATGCCACGTGCATCCAAATAAATTTTCAATCATTTTCCAAAATGAGTCAGTTGATTGTATTTACCAGTGTAAACTGACGTATTTTCCCAAAAAGATTAAATGCAGGTACTAAGCGTAATTGGCTGGGGATTTCTCCTTAGCATCACTAGAAGTCTCGCAAGCTTAAGATGCCTACCGTCTATTGAACTATTGATTCCATTTTGTTTCCGATCCGTCTGTGGATAAACTTCCGAATATTGTGACATTTGATATTACAATATTAAATTCGGTTGTATTATATCTTTACATTTGCTTCCGCTGTGCATTTATATAATTGTGTTGTTTGACTATTATGTTGCCAACCACGTCACGATACTCCCCACCGGGCCCACCGGTGACACGTTGGAAATCGGGGTGTGACAGCAGGTCCAGCACAGGGGGTTGCGCGTGAGCCTGTCAATGAACCTATTGATGATGATGTGGAGATTCCTGTTGAAACTGCTGAGCAGTTGGAAACAAGGAGGAAAACAAGAGCTGAAAAACCAGAAGGGAAAGGGAAGAAGGCCGAGGAACATGCCACTGAAACTCCTCGTAAGCGACGTTCTACACTTCCTGTCCTAGATTACGTTGTGGTTTCTGATACATTGTCCGGTTTAGGCACTGGAGAGAGACATCATGGGTCTGATCCTGAAGACCACGCTACTTTGACAGAGATGATGCAGAAAAAGCTGTTGCGGACCACAAGCGGAAACTTGACGAGCAGGCTGCTGCTCTTCTTGCTTCGAAAAAGGCTAAACTTCAGAAGGAGCTTCCTCCAGCTCCTTCGGAATCGGAGGTTGATCTGGGCGTTTTTACTCAGAAACAAGGGAATCTGTTGGAGAAAATTTTTGAAGCTTCTGGTACTCGGTTTATCATTTTTTTTTCTTTTGGCTTTTCCTGGTTGCTTATTTTCCATTCTTTCCTCTAAATGTCTTGCTCGTTCAGGTGCCAAGCCAGCCAAGACTTCACACAAAACTGACCTTTCTAAAATCACTCCTCCAGAATCTCCGCCCTCGAGGACGTTTGGGTTGACTCCGCCTCGTGATGATCTGGGGGAGAAGAAGAAGGAAGATGATGTAAATGTTGAGCAGGTGGGTGAAGGTGGTGGTGATACTGCTGGTGGCGATGGTGGAGGTGGTAGAGGTAAGGTTGCTGACGATACAGTGGAGTCCAGTCAAACTGCTCCACGTCAAACCATTTACACTAAGCGCCCTCCGGGTGATGGTGGTGGGGCTACTTCAGGTGTCGTCCGCAGCCCTCAGTTTGAAAATGTTCGTGTTGATTCTTTTGATACACAGAACCCTGCTTGTGATGATCTTCCTCATGCCCCTCGCTGGAATCTAACCCAGGGTTCCAGGATGAATGATTTGGGTAATTGTCATGATTTTTTCTCCCTCTCTCTCCCCCAGCTGAGAGAATGTTTCAAAAGAAACGCAATCGGTTTGAGTTGTTGGATGATCATGTGCGTGCTGCTGTTAACCATCTCGCCACTTCTCAAGAGATTGTGCGTGAATGGAGGTTGATGGGAGAGGAGACGACTGAGTTTGAGGATGAGAAGAAGGCATTTGCTGAGGAGAGAGAGAAACTTAATGCTGAGAAGAAGGGTTTGCTATGGAGGCTTGCGGATGCTGAACGAAAATTCGAGCAAGAGAAACAGGTCAACGCTCAAAAGCAAAAGGACTGGGAGTCCGCCTGTGAACGTACTAATGCCGAGATGCAATCTCAACGTGACACTATTGTGCGGTTGTCTGGTGAAAAGACAGAGATTGCTGAGGAAGCTCAACAGGCGCGTGTTGCGTTTGAGAAGAAAGAAAAGGAGTATGTTGATCGTATTGCTAATCTGGAAAACCTTGCTAAGCAGAAGGTTGCTGAGTGTGAAGCTACTGAACGCCTTCTTGAGGAGAAAACCGTTGAATGCAAGGCCTCTGAGTTTCTGGTTGAAGAAGTTTCTGCTGATAGCAAATGGTTGTTATCACGTACTGTACCTTTGGTAACTTCCTTTGTTTCCTTGGTTGTTTGTTTGTTTTTGTTGTTGTTTGTTTCTTTATGTGTGTACTGCCTTGCAGATCGCCCAGCGTATTGCCGGTTCTGAGGAATTGGCAAAGTACATGTACGAGCTTGGGGAAGCTGCGCGCGATCTTGGTCGGAAGGAAGGGTATGCGGAAGGGAGAGCTGCGGCTGAATCGAAGGAACCGTTGAAGAACTTTGAGTTGTTTAAGATTGACTGTGTCGGTCGGTACGCTGAAAAACGTCAGGGATTTGAGTCCCTTGAGTTTGGGGTTGTCAAAGCCGCCCAAAAATTGGCTCGGAGGCCTGATGGCGTTGCCTTGTTGAAGAAGGCTCTTGGTGATGAAGGTATTGGGAGCAGTCATCCTTAGTGAATGATTCCGGCCTGCATGCCGCGTATGGCCTCAAGTGGCCCTGTAATCATTTGACAAGTTTGTGAACAATTTTAAATTTTGCTTACCTCTGATGCTTGTGAACATTTAACTATGCTTGTCGTTTGTTATGTTAATATGCGAATTTTGTTATCGTCATAATATGTGCATGTATAATTACTTTGATTCAGGTGTCACGAATGAGTGATGGCGCTGACAGGTTGTGTTGTGTTTGTTACAACGTTTTATTCTGTCGTTCGTGTGCACAGGTTTGTTCGTGAATACGAAGTGATCGAGTTACAGGTTATTGTGTGTACCCAGCTGTATTCAGCCTTGGGGGTTTTTACAATGTTTGTTTACCGTGTGTTCGATGCTTTCGTGTTTATGTGGGCACGAAGTATTTGTTTTGGCGTTTTGTAGGCTTTAGTTGTGTTTCTGACCCGGCTGTGCACTTGGTTGTGACAAGCCTTGGAGGTCTACAACATTTCCTATGGTCGAGCCATTGATGTTTTCGTGTATGCCCAAAGTAATATATGCAGTTGTGACAAGAAATTTGCATAATAGAAGGATAGCCAAACACTTCTTGTATTACTATGAATGTGTTGGCGATTCAGCCATTGCAATTACATAATCTTTTTACAGATAACACTTTCTCAGCTGTTGAGCGTTCCAAGTTCGTGGAACCTCCTTGTTGTCGATGGTGCACAGCTTGTAGGCTCCCTTTCCGAGTACTGCATCTACTACATAAGGCCCCTCCCACTTGGGGGCTAGCTTTCCCGGTTTTTCGGCGTTGGACGCCTCATTGTCCCTTAGGACATAGTCTCCTGGATTGAAGGTGCAGATGCGGACTTTGGAGTTGTAAGTTTTGTCTTGTACTTTGCTTCATTTATTGCCGCCATCTCTCTCCTTTCTTCCAGGAGGTCAAGGTCTAATCTTCGTTCTTCTTCATTGTTGATTACGTTTATGGAAAGCATTCTTGGCGATGGCAGCCCGATCTCTGCTGGTATCACAGCCTCGGACCCATAGACTAAACTGAATGGTGTTTCCCCGTTACTTGTCTTGGGCATCGTCCTATGGGCCCATAAGATGCTGGGCAATTCATCGACCCAACCTCTTCTTTTCTCTCCCAATCGTGCTTTGATGCCATCTACGATGCTTTTGTTGACGGCTTCCACTTGACCATTCCCCTGCGGGTGCGCAACCGAGGAGAAGGTGTGTTCGATGTGTAACTCTTTAAACCACTGTTGGAGATCATCTGCGGCAAAGTTCGTTCCGTTGTCGGTGATGATCCTGAGTGGTAGTCCGAAACGGCATACGATTTGTTCCCATATGAATCTTTTGACGACAGTGGATGTGGTTGATACAAGTGCCTTTGCCTCTACCCATTTGGTAAAATAGTCGACTGCGACTATTATGAATTTGACAGCACCTGGAGCTTCGGGGAAAGGGCCGACCATATCGATTCCCCATTGCTGAAAAGGCCACGCCGTTGTAACTGGTACCAATTCATTCTTGGGACGCATCGTTTTGGGGGCGTGTCTTTGGCATCCACTGCATTTCCTCAACTCTTTTACCGCGTCCAAATGCATCCCGGGCCAGTAGTACCCGGCATTCATCACCTTTGCCACCACCATTCTTGGTCCGGCATGTATACCACAAATACCTTCATGCACTTCTCTTATCAAATAGTTTGCATCTTCGGGGTCGACGCATCTTAACAGTGGCCCAAGGTATGACTTCCGATATAAAATTCCATCAGCCATCTGATAGTGTTCGGCTTTGTACTGGATTTTTCTCGCTTCAGCTTTGTTCTCCGGTAGTATCCCAGATTGGAGGTACGCTATTATCGGAGTCATCCATGACGTTGTTCCTACTTGAATAACGCTTACTTCTCTCAGCGGTACTGATGGGTTGCTCAAAACTTCTATGCGCACATCCTTTGCCAGGTGTTGAAAACTTGTAGATGCGAGTTTACTCAGCGCGTCTGCTGGTTTTTTCTCGCTCCTGTTAATGTGGTGCACCTTGTAGGAATAGAAGGTTTGTAGCAACGTCTTTGCTTGACTCAGGTAGAGAGCCATTACTTCTCCTTTGGCTTCGTATTGCCCGTTGATTTGCCCGGCCACTAACATGGAGTCCACATGTGCTTCGATGTGTCTAACTCCCATTTTGATTGCCAGTCTTAAGCTAGCGAGGAAGGCTTCGTATTCGGCTTCGTTATTCGTGCTCTTGAAATCCAGACGTATGGCGTAGGTGAATTCATGTTTGTCAGGGCTCACCAGCCGAAGTCCTGCACCTGCGCCGTCTTCGTTAGACGCGCCGTATGTGTATAACAACCACGGTTCTTCTACTTGCTGTTTTTCGGCTTTTTCCATTGCTTTACACTCCCGATCCTTGTCGTCTGGCACTTCTGTCATGAAGTCTGCTAGCACTTGGCCCTTAATTGCTGGTCTTGGCCTGAAAACTACATTATGGCCCCCGAGTTCTATTGCCCACTTTGCTAGTCTTCCTGAAATCTCTGGCCTTGCAAGGATGTTGCCAATATTGTAGTTTGTTAGCACGTGAATGACGTGATTGGCAAAGTACCTGCACAGCCTTCTTGATGCATGTATTAATGTGAGTACCAGTTTCTCCATGATGGCATACCGGGTTTCTGGGTCGGTCAAGGTTCGTGACACATAGTAAACTGGTGTTTGGGTACCTTGTCGATCAACAAGTAACACTGCTCCTACTGCTCTGTCGGAGGCTGATAAGTATAGCACTAAAGGTTCTCCCTTGACTGGTGCAGTTAATGTTGGTAACTTGATGAGGCAATCTTTCATCTCGCGGAATGCGCTTTCGGCTTCCGGAGTCCACTGAAATTGGCTTTTCTTCATGCAGTTACGAAGTGTTTTAATAAATGGAAAAGATTTGGCTGCGTGATTGGCCAGGAAACGGTTAAGTGCTGCCAACCGCCCTGCTAATTTTTGCATCTCCTTGATCGTCGAAGGTGAAGGCATGCGTTCAATTGCTTGTATCTTGTCAGGATTCACTTTGAAGCCATCTTTTGTGACGATGAAACCCAGGAATTTTCCCTCTTCCATGCCGAAAGAGCACTTTGCTGGGTTCAACTTGATACTTACTCCGCGCAAGGTGTCAAACGTCTTTTGGATGTTCATCAGCATTGTATTCTCTTCTTTGCTCATAATGACTAGGTCGTCCATATACACTTCGATGTACTTGCCGATAGCATCGTGGAAAGTTTCATTCATCAGCCTCTGATAGGTCGCGCTCGCATTCTTTAATCCGAAAGGCATCTTGGTGTAGCAGTATAGCCCTGTCGGTGTTCGGAACGCGGTTTTGTCTTCATCTTGCACAGCCATCTGTACCTGGTGGTACCCCTTGTAACAGTCAAGGAAACATTTCCATCGGAATGTTGCCAGCGAGTCAATCTTTTCATCAATGTCTGGTAGGGCATAACAGTCGCGTGGACATGACTTGTTTAGATCCTTGTAATCTACACACATTCTCCAACTACCATTTTGCTTCTGTACCATTACTGGGCTCGCCACCCATGTTTGGTATCTGACTTCTCTAATGATTCCTGCATTTAACAGCTCCATCACCTGCTCTTTCATAGCATCGTGTTTTATGTCTCCTAAGTGGCGTTTGGCATGCACCACCAGTTTCGCTTCTTCCGAGACGTTTAATCGATGTTCAGCTATGTGCCGTGGAACACCCACCATGTCTGCTGGTGTCCAGGCGAACACATCCATGTTTTGGAACAACAGCTTTTTTAGCGCCGCGCGCGTGAGGTCAGACATTGCAGGTCCTAAGGTAACTGTCTGTTCCAGGTATGCGCTGTTCAACACCCATTTTTCCGCTTCCGCGCGTGGTGCTGGTTTGCTTGCTTTTGCAGGTCTGAGTTCATCTGTTGCTAAGACTTCCTTGCTTGCGTATATTATTGCTACCCCCGTTTCTGTTGGGAATCCCACAGCTGAATGTGGACCGGAGCAAATCATACTGAAGTCTCCTTGAGATTCTCTTCCCAGGAGGATGTCATGTCTTGAATGTGCGGGTAGCACCATGAATGTAACATCTTCTGTTCTTGAATTCCTACCATCTGATAATAACACCAGGAATGATATCTGTCCGAGGGGAAAAACGGCTTCGTTGTAGAAACCAGTGAGTGGGTAATCAACTGGTTCCAAGCGCGCCTTATCCTCTTGATCAAATTGGTTGAAACATTGTTCGTATATGATATCCGCGGTGCTTCCTGGATCAATGAAAATGTAGTCGGTTTGGTAGTGACCGATCACACCCGAGATGATTATGGGTCTTCTTCCTCTTGGGCCTCCTCTTACAATAGGAAAAATAACCTGCCTTTCCCGCCACGAGTCGTCTTGTGTGCGCTTGTTATAGTTTTTCCTTTGCCTTCGCTGACCTCCTTGAATCATGTGGGTTTCTAACTTCCTGAGTTTTTTGTTATCTGGTCCTTCTTCTCTTCTTTGTATTTGGCGGTAATCGCGCTTTCCGCCCTTGACCAGATGAGTGAGTTTTCCATCTCTTAAGGCCCTTTCTATTTCTTGCTTTAAACTGAAGCAGTCGTCAGTTAAGTGACCCGTGTCTTTGTGAAACTCGCAGAAAAGATTGGGATCTTGACCCCTCTTGTTTCGAATTTGTAGGGGTGGTTTGAACTGGTGATTTTCAGTGGCCAAGACCTCGGAAGGGGTCTTTGTTAGTGGTGTCCACTGTTTTTCCCTATTTTCTCTTTTTACCTCTTTCCGGTGGGCTATCTGATTGATTGTGTGGCGCGCGTCTTCCCTTGCTGGGCTTCTCTCTGTGTGACCGGGCGCTTTCCATGGTTGGCCTCTGCCTTTTTTGTTATGCCGGTCATTGGGGTTGTACCCGCGTTGACGGTGGTCATCACCGGTCAACTGTTTGTCATCGTGCGCAATGGTTTTGGCTGCTTCAATGAAGGTTTCCCAATCTTTGGGTCCTCCGTCTCTTCCCTTTACACGTTTGATTAGATCATCGCATTTGACTGCCCTCATGAAATGTGCACGCATCATCTTTTCGCCCACGTCGCCGATTTCCAAACATTCTTTATTATACCTCGTGATGAAATCCTCCACGCTTTCATGGTTTCTACGCCATATGTTTAAACAATCAGCTGGGTCTCTGGTGTGTCTTCGTTGCTAAGAGAAGTGTGCAAGGAACTTCTCTCGGAAATCGACCCATGACTTGATTTTTCCTGCTGGTAGACTGTCAAACCAAACGCGCGCTGCGCCGATGAAGGTTTGAGCGAAGAGGTGACACCATGTCGGTAAGTTCCATCCGCCTGTTGCTCCAGCGCCATTAAAAACTTGGAGGTGATCATCTGGGTTCGTCAACCCGTTGTATTTGCCCACGTTGTGTGGCAGTTTCGTTTTGTCGATAGCGGCCGTGGCAATCTCTCTAATGAATTTTGAATTTTCAGCCATGTCGTCTGGACGGTAGCTCAAGGTGTAATCATGCTCTGCTTTTGGGTTATAACCTGCGCGCTTGCGAGGTTTGTATGCTTCATGCTCTGGTGGCAACCTGCTGAACACCGTACTTTCTTTGTATGCCTCGTCTTCGTCCTCTTCATAGCTATCGAGCTCGTCGTTTATATTGCGCGGACCTAAACGACTTTGTATCGGCTTCCTTGGTTTGTGAGAGTACTGCACATAATTGCTTTCTGTTTCACCGTATGTATCGCGCGTGTCGTGCGCGCTCGGCCTTCTGACGTTTGGTGCAGGTACTGATTCAGGGCGTAAGTTGAATGCATTGGCCTGTTGAGGTATCGGAGCGCTCAAAGGCCTTTGCGGTGGGGTAACAAATGTTGACTGGTTGGCTTGTGCTTGGAGCAAAGCCTGTTGCGCGCTGAGTTGTGTATAAACAAGGTTTATAGACGCCATTTGTTCGGCGTACCAGGAAGCCAGAGTTTTTCCTTCTGGTAGCCCTAAGAGTGCGGAAAAATTCAGTTGTGCTTGTTCCGATGGAGCTGAGGGGCCAGCTCCATGGCTTGGTGTCTGCACTGGTGGGGGTGTTTGTTGGACTACTACAGGTGGAGGTTGGAAAGTGGCTCCATTTGTGGTTTGGGTGATGATCCTAGTTGGGTGTTGGAAAGTTGGTCCAGTTGTAGTTTGGCTAACAACCCTGGAGGCACTTCCAAAAATACTAGGAAAATCATTGTTTGACGGCCCTTCTTGGATGATTTCGTTCCTTTGACCCCTTTGGACGTGTATATTGTCCGAAACGAGTTCAAAAGAAGAAACGTCTCCATCTACCGGGTGAGAAGGGTTTTGTTCAGCCATTGTGACGAGTGTTTTTCAAAAAGAAAAGAGATGAGAGTGGTTTTTGCTAAAAGCGGATGGCGCCAATGATGAAACACAGGTTAACACCAGGGTAAATCTGTGGGGTTATTTCTTCTGTGGGTTCAATCTCCTTTCTTACTCATCGGAATGACCTGGGTCCTGCAAACAGCAACACCGTTAGTCTCGTTAAGAGGGGAATATGGGGGTTTCCCTCTTAACCAGGCTCCGGCGTGAGAATAAGTACTGTTCTCAGGAAGAATTAAACAGTGTATGTGTAGTGTGAGAGTGTAGAGAGCAAGATGATTCAACCTGGATGATGAAGGGTCCTATTTATAGCCGGAGGGTGAAGGAGGGAGGAGCAACAGTGCCAGCTGTGGTTGCGCGCCAGCTGTCCGACCAAGGGGAATATCCCTTTGGTCTCCTCTGCTGTGGTCAGTGTAGTGGTACACGTGGCGCGCTTACATTTGCCTATTTTGGAGACGTCGTACTGGTATTGTCGGACTGCTCCTTGATACGTCGCAGGCCTACTTGGCGCTTGATGACTGGTGACACGTGTTGTCTTTTTTGTCGGATGGAGCATCTTTGTTGCCACCTTGATGTTTTCCAGAAGTTTCTAGAAGCTTCTGGGCGATCTTGTTGATGTCAGTGCCACGTAGGGTGGAAAAGTGGTGTGGTCCTTGCCATGTGGGCAATAAATTGGGACCATACCTCTTCAGTTATGTAAATAATTATATTTATATAAACAACAAGCATGTTTAGACTCACGAGCTGAATTAACTTTGGGTATGTGACTTGAGATCAAGCTCGTTTAAGGTCAATTTAGTTCAAGCTTTTAGCAATATTTAGTAGCTTACTAACGGCTCAGCTCATTTAGACCTCTAATTCAAATAGAGTCTTGATTTCGTTGATGATGGTTATAACGTATATTTGCAAGTTAGATTGAACCTTTTAACTTGTGATTCTAGGGAATGTGATGACTTGATTGTGTTGTAGTGTTGCATAAAACTTCTAGATAATCTAGGTCTTAATTTTATGAACTCAAGACTCTTATATGTTTAGAGCTCGTTTTGCCTTCGAAGTTAAAGCTCAGTATAATTCAACTTGATGAAGCTTGACTCTTTTATGATTTTGATGTGCTTTCAAAGTAAGTATTACAAATTTTAAAATAAAGAATACAAAAGAAATTATAAGATAAAATTATGATTAATCAAGTATTTTTATATGGTTGAGTAATTAATTTTAATACCCCAGCTTGTTATCCATCTTTCCAAAACTGAATATATTCACCCAAAATCATGAAAAGATCACAATCATAGTTTTTTCTTTTTTTCTTTTATTTATTTATTTATTTTTTTTGCAAGGGCAAAGTATGCTACAAAATTGATTATTGTTACTTCAGTTTTGCAACACATCACATGCAATAAAATTACATGCAATGATATTGTTTAGCATATGGCATCAACTAATATCAAAGGTACATCATTTACTCTCATGTTTATATTGTGGCCCGATAACTTTATATTTTGAGGTAACTTTTACATCAATGGACTCGTATTGTCGTTCTGATAAAAAGCCGTAAAAAAAACTGTTTGTAATTTGGAAAAAAAGCATAACTCCGTTAAGTTTTTTAACGGGGGACCGGTGTAGGAAAAATAGGTGAAAGGTGTGACTGGTGGAGGAATATTTAAAGATGAGACTGTTAATAGCTAATGACTTCTAGTTAAGATTATTATATACCAATTCCCCTACTATCTAACATATGAATCATTCCTTTTTAATCAATTAGTTAAAAATAAAATATGTATAATTAATATAATAATAATTCACGTTCCTTTAGCTCTAGTAGGGTTTTTTTTCTTTTCTTTCTTTTTTTTAGGTTTCTGTTTTTTTGGTTTTATTTTCTATTACAACCCCTAATTTTTAATATATGCTTTATACAGACCCTCAAGATTAATAAATTTATTCCCCCAACCCACATTTTAGTCTAAACTTTTTATACCTCATTGAGTTTATTTGGTTGATTTTTTTTCCTTTAAATTTAACCGATTTATGCTATAACTCCCAAACTTTAATAAATTTATCATTTCAAGTTTTAATGAATTTCTTGTTTCATGATTTTTTCAGGGTTCGTTTTTATATCAACGCTCCACGCGAGTTATTTTTATCGACGTTTCGACGTGAATTTTCATAAAGTTGCTTTTAAACGGAGCAGTTGTTTTAAATGTTTCTTTAAACCGTTCGGTTTTTTAAACCGCACGACGCTCATCTCTAAATACACCATTGCGGCGTGTTTGTTTTATCTATATTCAAAACAACTTGCTGTAATATGCAGCCGTTATGTTTATCTTTACATACGTTTTGGTGTAATTTTATTCAAATAATTTGGCTTTCGTATATAGCGACATAACTTTTCTATGACTTTCAGATATACTGTCGCGATGTGTTTTTAATCTTCATGCTCGCCATTTGCTTATGTTTATCTACGATTCTAACCAGCCGTAGAGTATGTATGGTAACTCACTGGTTAATGGCAATATCCATTCTACGTTAATAAAGTATAAATATATTATAAATATCTACCTTAAAATGGAAAATACTTTAGAAGGTTAAGACTTATGAGTGGTACTTCATCTTGAAGTCTAAGAATATATGGATCTAAAGTATCATCATTATATTTGCATACTTATTACACATCTACCTTTCTTTCACGTTCACTCTCTTTCCCCATCTACCTTTGATTGGTAACTTTTATTCCTTTAATACTACATAAAACAAAAGTTTGAAGATTTGATTTTGTTATGTTATGTAGATTAAGTCATCTTTATTGAATACCATGTCAGTCTTTCATTAAATATATATGCCTTTTAATTACTTTTTAATGTAAACTAATACAATACATATTCATCACTTGTGGTCTAGTGGTTGAAAAGACTTGGGTTCTTCTTGGAGACCCAAGTTCAATCCTCATCAGTGCCACATTTGGTGGATAAAGACAATGAAGGCTAGTTCTCCTAGACCTTAATTTAGGGGTATCCCGATTTTGTTTATTGTTGTCTTGATCTAACTTTAACAATTATATTTTGGGCTTCCTTTCAATTCTATTATTGTTAATTTGGGCTTATTTTATCATTCGGACTTAATTATTCTACAAGTTTTCCGGTTGTAAAATGTTTGGGCTTATAAAAAAATTGGATTTTACTAAAATCAAGTATCCTAGTTTTTTGGTTAGGGGTATCCTCGTATTTTTAGGGGTATCTTTTGTATAAAACCGAAAAAATAAAATAAAAAATAACACTACGAATACGGGGCTGAGCCGTAGCCTCTGCTACGGCTACTAACACTATAGTTCCACCCCTGCTTTAAAATATTTTCTTTATGATAATGAGTTTTTAGACAAGGTGTATACATTATGAAAAAAAAGGTGTGTGTATAATAGTGGGAATAGTGTAACGAGAATAAAACAATTTCTCATCCTTCTATATTTAAATGCAGGATTTGAATATACTTCACAGGGAAATTGTTTGTAATATGTTTCGGATAGATTGGTGTTGTTTGTTGTTTTTCAATTTTTCATCGTAACTTAGTTTGACATTGCTAGCGTCTTGCTGGTGATTTTTGTTATATGATATGCCACGATTGTTATTTCATCGTAATTTAGTGTGACATTTTGCTAGTGATTTTTATTATATGGTATGCCACGGTTGTTAAATAAACCACACTTAACTGAATAATATTTTTTGAATATGTCGTTTTTAGTTTAGTTTTCACGTATCTGATTACACATCGTCCAAATCCAATCGAATGATAAATGGATAATATACTCAGTGGCGGACCCATAAATTATTTGTTGGGGTGCGAATGAGTGGTTCAATCATATTTTCAGGGGGTGCGGTCGAGTTTTTTTACCTAAAAATACACTAATTTTTTATTCAAGGGGTGCGCGCGCCCACCCTGGGCTTCACCTAGATCCGCCACTGAATATACTTTTTTTTTCTTTTTCTTTATACAGTCTGTACTCTGTAGCCTGTGATGGGCTTTGTTTGTGGGTTGGTATTCAAACTTTATTCACTTGGTCTTCGTTTAATTTCATAAGCCCATTATTACATGGCCCATTCAAAGTGATAGAGAATATATAAGTAGCAGCCAAGTAGATAAACCTTTATACATATATAAAATATTAATTTTTCATAAAATCTTTTATGGAGTTTTTTTATATAAAAATAAATTTTAAAAACAATTGAAAAATTATTTTTTTCTACAAAAAATATATTATTTTTTATTTGAACGGCTTCTACATGTTGTAAAAGCTCCGAAAAAATTATGTAAAAATGATTTTTATGAGTTTTTTACATGTAAAACCAATGGTATCAGACGTAACTCACTTGAAAACGATCTTTGTGGATCATAGTCATAAATTCTTTTGAAAGTAAAACTGGTAATGATCCCTCTATCCTTAAACCCGAGGAACATATGAGAACTAACTTTAGTCAAAGGTCGTTCTTGGATCTTATCTAAGGTTGCTCCTGTGCAAGGCACTAATAAGGGTGTTTGATTGGGAATAAATATGAAGTTAAGTGGGATTTGTATGTTGCCAAAGGGATTTTGTTCTCCCTTGCAAAAGGGAGTTGAACATTTTGGTTCCCTCGTTGATGGGAACTAGTGTAATTGCGTAGTCACGCTCAAACTAAGAGTGGTTTGTTAGACCACTTCAAATTAGAGAACGAGAACAAGAATAGTTAAACAACTTATGAGAATGAATGCTCATGCATGTCTTATGTTTAACGAATGTTATAGATATAAGGGATACCATATAAGGTTTCCATGGCCTTAGTACTTGCTTAAGTAAAGAGTTACTTGAACACAAGGAACCACTTAACGAATATTATTTGTCATACCTATCTAGTTAGGGACAGTGAGATCACTACTACAAAAATAGGCATTTGCTATGGGTTTTTGCTACGAAAACATTTGGTCGCAAATATTGCTATGGATTAACTACGGATTGGCTACGAACAAATTTTGCTACAAATTAGCTACGGATATTTCGTAGCAAACAAAATCCGTAACAAAATCCGTAGCGAAATTAAGGAAATAAATATAATTAAAATAACTTTGTAATATCGGTAGCAAAATCCGTAGCTAAAATATGAAAATAAAATTTAAAAATTAAAATAATAAAAGTTAAATAATATCCATAGCAAAATTTGTAGCAAACTTAAAAAAATAACATATTTAAAAAAAAGGGAATATGTCACAGAATAGTAACCAAGTTTCAAAAGTGTTCTAATTAGGTCACTCGGATCGTTTTTGTCTCAATTAGATATCTTAACATTCAAATCGAGTCATGTCATTTTTTCTATGTATCAAGAAAAAAATGAAGAATAAGATGTTGGGATCGGATTATTCTAATATATGAAATTATATTTATTAAAAATAAAAACACTTTAATTACATTAAAAATTAAAAAAATAAGTTACAAGTCACGTCATCACTCAAAGTTAGCATTAAATAAAAGGGAAAAAAGAAACAAAAATCGACATCACCATTGTTACTTATGAAATGGATGAAAAAACTCTTAATTTTAATGAGAAATGAATGTTGAGTGACCTGATTGGAACACTTTTGAAACTTGAGTGACCTAATTGGAACACTTTTAAAACTTGGTTACTATTCTACAAAGTTACCCCTTAAAAAAATTATTAAAAACTTCGTAGCAAAATCTAGAAAAAAATTTAAAAAATCTAACGTAGCGAAATCTTTACCAACGTCCGTAGCAAAAAGTAGGCGTTTGCTATGGATTTTTGCTACAGACAAATTTTGCTTCAATTTAGCTACGCATACTCCGTAGCAAAATCCATAACGAAATTAAGGAAACAAATATAATAAAAAAATTGTTTAAAAAATCCATAGCTAAAATTAAAAAAAACTAACGTAGCAAAATTTGTACAACATCCGTAGCAAAAATCGTTGCAAAACAAGAAAAATATGTTAAAAATAAATTAATAACATCAGTAGCAAAATCTGTAGAAAAACTAACGATATATATATATATATATATATGAGAATGATCCATTAGGAACCACCCTTTATTGCGATAACCAATGTGAACACAACAAAAAATACCTATAAATAGCTAGAAAAACACATATTTTTTTATATTTTATACTTAAAATTTGTTGTATTTCGTTATTAAAATTTTTTTTAAAAAAAAATTGGCTACTAAAAGTTGCGATTTTTAAGTAAAAAATATTTTAAAAAAATTGTGTGTTTTTTAGGTTTTTTGTGGGTTTAGTTTTTAGCATTTAGCTTGGGGGGGGTTAGGGTTTTTTAGGTTATTTTGTTGTGTTCACATTGGTTACCGCGGTTCTCACAATAAAGATGGTTCTCAAATGAACCTTATATATATATATATATATATATATATATATATATATATATAGGGGAAGGATGTATAGAAAACTTATTTGTACTAAGAAAATCTAGGAAACCCAATCTATAACCATTGATCAAGATCATCCAATGGCTCATAAAATTTGAAGCCTTTTTGAATTAAATTAAATAGAGTGATAAAGTCAATAAAGGTACTTCAAGGGCATATAGGTAAAATTAACTATGATATTATTACATTTTATATATTATTTTAATACTGATTTGACATGCATTAAATGATATGAAAGGAGACACACGATTTTCAATAACAACTACTTAAAACCCAACCTCATTTCAAAAGTCATCAACCCCAAGACCTTTCATTTCAAAATCATCTCTTTCTCTCTCAAGACCTTCCATCTACCCCAAACCCACTGGAGAAGAAAGACAAGCCGGAGAAGAAAGACACGCCGGAGAAGAAAGAAGGTGCGGCGGTGAATCGAAAACACCGGAGAAGAAAGAAGGTGCACCGGAGAAAAAAGAAGGTGCGGCGGTGAATCAAAATCGCCGGGAAAGAAGGTGCGGCAGTGAATCGAAACCGCAAACCTACCGGAGAAGAATATATATGAGATCAACGTTTCAGTTGTTATCGTCTGGTAAAAGTCGCCGGAAATGGAAGAAAGCAAGAACATGCGGAAGCAAGTAAGTTTGATTCGGGTTCCTTATCAGTAGGTGTTTTTTGTTTTTTCCGATCGATCGGTGTTTGAACGCCCGAACAGATTTGCTCCAATTCTATGTATAATTGGTTATTAACAGAGTTGGAAAAATAGTAACAAAAGTTAAAGAGCTCTAGAAGGGTCTACTTTGCAATCGCTTTGTCCCAAAAAAATCATATTTAAATTTTAACACTAACTACTTGATGTTTATAAAATACCCGTTCGAGTAAGAAAACATTAAGCAAATTTGTATGCACACATGTATATGATTGTCCATCATAATTTCCTTTTTGAACTTTCCCTAAGTAGGTAGGTGTTTGGGTCCGATCAGTGGTGATTTTTGTTTTGAATGAGACTAGGCAACATGTGTTAGACCTGCCTTGTTTTTTGTCAAAAACAAATTAGGTAAACCTATGATATTAGGGTACAAGTGTAAGGGCTCAAAAGCATATAAATATATTAGCGTAACATGTGTTAAACCTGTCTGATATTAGGGTACAAGTCAACGGACTCAAAAGCATATAAACGTATTAGCGTAACATGTGTTAAGCCTCCCTGATTAGGTAAACATATTAGTGTAACATGTGTTAAACCTGTCTCAAATTTATAAAATGATGTAACATGTGTTAAACCTGTCTTATTACCATGTGTTAAACCTCTCCTATTAGGTAAACATGTTAGTGTAACATGTGTTACACCTGTCTTATTTTTATAAACTTGTCCTATTTTTATAAAAATAGGTAACAAATGTTAAACCTGACTTTATTTTATCAAAAACATATTAGGTAACCTGTTTTATTTTTATGAAATTAAGTAACGAAGAAACTTACGATGTACAGATTTTGAGGATTGGGACTCGGACACACTAATCGTTGAAATACAAAAAAGGATTTTTGGTTTGTTCTTTTTATATTGACTAGTATTTTCATAGGTAGTAAGTTGGGTTGATTTTAACATTTCCTAATTTTTTAATAGGAGTTGTGCAATTTTAAGATGTGTAACACATGTTACAATTACCTATTGTTTTGAAGTAACAGTAAAAAAAAATATTTACTGTTACTTCAAAACAAAAAGCAATTGTAACATGTGTACAATGCCTGTTGTTATTTGAAAAAGATAAACAATTTTAAGATGTGTAACACATGTTACAATTACCTATTGTTTTAAAGTAACAATGAAAAAAGATATCTTTATTGTTACTTCAAAACAAAAAGCAATTGTAACATGTGTTACACATGTTAGAATTGTCTTTTGTTTTGAATTAACAATAGGCATTATAATAGGTATCTGCATAATGTTCTGAAGTGTAACACATGTAATACGTCTTACGTTGGTTAGGAAAGATTTTAATATAAGAGCTACATGTCTAACATATGTTACAATTGCCTATTGTTTTGAAGTAACAATGAAGGACTCTTTTTTCACAACATTATGCAGATACATGTTAGAATGCCTATTGCTACTTCAAAACAATAGACAATTCTAACATGTGTAACACATCTTAGAATTCCCTATCGTTAACAATGAATTTATCTTTTTTCCCAAACCCCCTGGCATAAGGCCCACAAAGTCGTAGTAGAAGTTTGGAAGACTTTCCCTTCGATCACGAAGGCGATCCAGAAAACAAAAACGAAAGCTATACGACGACAAACAAATACGAAAGGTTGTGCTAACATATGTTACATGTTTTTAGTGCTTGTAGCGAGGGAGTTGGTTCTACCGGATAGTAGTTGTTTGAAGTGTATGCTAACTGTTTACATATGTAACCTTTTTTTGGGTGGTTTTACTTAGTTTTTTTTATGTGTGAAATGATGCAGATAAAAACTCAAAATTTGGGGAGACTTCAAGTTCAGGGCATAATTGGGTAGAAAGTAGCTAGTCTTAGTTGTGTTACTACTATTTTTTTAATTAGTAGATTAAAAATGCTGGACTGTAACTTGTGTTATTACGACTTGACCATAGCAGATGCATCCAAACGAGAAGGGATCTTGGCAGGAAGGAAGAGAACCACAATATCGGATACGACAAAAGGTGGCCATAAAGCGAAAGAAGGTAGATGGAGAAACCGATGAAGAATGGGAACAAGAAGTCGATGAAGGGCATGTGGTGGGTACCTTTGACGTTGTACAGAAGTTACCCTCTAGTGTAACACATGTTACAAACATGTGTTACATATGTTCAACCCCTTTGTTACAAAAAATCGGGGCTGCACATATGTAAGACATGTTTGTAACTAATGTTACACTATAGGGTAACACATGTATGATTAGTTTTGGATCATTTATATATACTAGTGGGAAACCCGCGCGTTGCCGCGGAGTTGATAATACAAGGCATGAACATATCACTAACTTCCCAATTACCATCAACACTCACCATTTACAATACCCACAACGTATATTACCTTATTATTCTATTTCTAAAAAAGGTGCAAAACCCAATAATCTTCAATCTAAAAGTAACCAGTTGCCCAACAATGAGGTATATTCCACCATAACTTGTGAATTATTCCAGTATTCAGTTATGCTCCTAAAAACCTAGCACAAACACACACAAAAAAAAGCACTGGTCCATCCAAAATCCTAACAGAGCACATGACAAATACTCCAAACTAACAAAATCACACATAGACTTCCAAAAACCAGCCTCAAAAAATACAATACGAATCAGAAAGTTAGTTTTACTTCTGGTTCGTCACCTAACGCATGTGACTGGGAGACACGATAAGGGGTGTGGCAGGTCCAAAGGCGGTATGGGGTCACAGGCAGCTTCTTCTCTTGGAATTTTCATTTGCATGAGTACATGCCAGCTAGAAATAGAAAAAAAAATGTAAAGTTTAGCTATTTTTACTTCTAATATGTCTTTAATTTGTGTATAGTTGCAGCCTTCCTGTTTGTAAATTTAACTCAATTATACCGAACTATTACACCAATTTAGCTCGAAAATGTTAAATAACAGGTTGATGTCAGCCCGCGCGTTGCGAAGGGGTTTGAATTGAACGGGTCAAAAGTAGAAACAAACATTGTGGTTACCAGATCAACATGAACATCTATTTCAAGATTACGTACCTCAACGAATGCAGATTACGTCTGCCACCATAGTCGCAACTCCCCTTTTTGTTTTGTATCTTTTCTTCTTTTCCGTCTACAACGTTACCCCAGCTGACGATGGCGTCAACAATGCGCAATTCCAAAAATGCATATCTAAACCTGCAAGAAGACATCCTATTAAAAATTTGTATATGATATCTCATCACAAAATTTACGAGAAATCAAATTGACACAACTCAACTAAAACCAATCTTATTAAACTCACACACCAATTGTTCACGCATCAACCTTCAGTTTTTCAATTTCTCAGTTTTTATCCAAAACATACCAGAACAGAAGTATACAATTTACTAAGGACCAAGAATAAAATTAGATTCATGTTGTACTCCACCATAGATACCAATAACATTTTACCTAAATTTACACGATTACTTAAAAGTGATTATTGACAATGATCCTATAACTTTCTTATGTCCCTAATTTAACAATAACAAAATCTCTACCCTTCATCCTAAAAGTCTCACTGTTTTCAAAATCATGAGAGCCGACTTTTCTCTATTCATGGAATCCGTTTCTATCAGGAACCACAAAAGGTTCGTTGGCGTTGACTCTCGCTTTCGGATGATTTTTCACATAACTTTCCGAACCGACATCCATCGCATCATTTCGGTTTGCGAAATGCTCATCTTGATCATCATCTTTCAAGAGCAGATTTAGGAACGCATCCCAATTCTCATTTCGTTTTCCCGAATCAGTATCTAAGTCCGCATCTTTTTTCTTCTTCTCGCGTGATTTCGACGACTTACTATGGTGTTTCGCCAGCGTTTCAAGAACACCGTCAACTTCATCTTCGGCCGAAACATCACTACCTCCATCAGAATTCTTCCTATTGGAAGTAATATAATTAATGTTTCGGATAACAACCGTTTTCGAAGACTTCTTTTTGTTCTTTTTACTTGACTTTTCATGCTTCGACACAGTACCTGAATCACTAACCGAATCAGACTCACCGTCTTCATCGCTATCGTCATCTTCTTCGTCGGAGGATTCAGGTAATAGAGATTTCGACTTCTTTTTCGAAGATGATCTATGATGTCGGCCATGGCTAGAGTCGTCAGCGTTTACGGGCCAGTTCATATGAGCTGGATAATATGGCGGCATACCAGGGTATGGATACGGGTAACGTGGACCTTGTGGGCCTGGATACTTGTACATATACGGCATCTGGTTTGGCCATGGCATCTGCAAAATGACTCGGACCCATGTTGCATACCTTAAACGTGATGCTCCAAAATGATCAGCAAAGAATATGAGATCGTTCATGTTTTCTGTTTCAAATCCAGCCACAAGAGCACGATGATAAGCCATTTCTTGTTCTTTCCGAAGCATCGCTTTTCGTGTCTCCAATAGTCGTTGAAGTTGAATCCTGGTGAAACGCAATTGACAAAAAGTCAACCTTCGTTACGTGGATATATATATATATATATATATCGCTTCACGTTTTCTTTCTTGAAAGTCGAGATTATTACTGATATTGGCATATAACTCACCTGCACTACAAAAACCAAAAGCTAAAAAACGACACTAAAAAAGTTTTAATTTTTAATTGGATGCTGATGTTAATAGGTTTTTTCTCTTGGTAGAATTTACTGACTGTCAAATTTGACGGAACTATAACTTAACTAATGCTTCGGTAAAAAAACATACCTCTGGTATGAAATTAAGCGGAAACGGACCTCTGATCTTTGTAATCTTCATTTCTTTTGCATTGCTAAGTCGGGCCTAATTGAGGAACATATCTTCATCAAGATTCAAGAATGCAAGAGATTAACCAAATTTCTGTCACGGATAGTAAAAGATTACCCAATGGATGTACTGACAGTCATGATCACAGCATCGAAAGATTGCTGAAATTGTTTGTTTTGATCTGGAGCACAACATATTGACCAATTACCAACCGCGTTACCATCGCAGTTGTAGGACATTTCAAGAACCTTTGACATGAAGATTAACTTCATGGGGTCCGATCTCTTTGCATAGTGCATCAGTGAGTGTCTGCATAACGATAAAGCATGAATAACCAAAATAACGTCTGTAATAAAAAAGATAATTGTAATTAAATTTAGGGTCTTGTCGAAATCAGTAAATCACCCTCGTCTTACCATCTTCCACTTTGTTGAGAATCTTGGTTTCTCCTAAAGAATCCAGTGATAAAAAAACTTCAACAACAGAATTCAATTTAAATGACCAGTTCCTTTCAACTATTATTGTCGAAACTTAAAAAGCAACCATTACCTTCAATCAGGAACCATGAGCCGATTAAGCTACCACATCCCATCATTGGTCGGAGCTGTAACCATCAGGTAACTGCCATCGCCACTTTGAATCCCAAAATAATCTAACTTTTATATCAGATAACTATCAAAGTAATAAACGAATAATAAGAAAAAAATACTAATTCTTGGATCGTAATGTATACGAAACGAATAATAAGAAAAATTACTAATTCTTCGATCAAATAACTATCAAAACATGTATTACAATTTTTACCAGTTCTGTAACGTTTACGAAACAAGGCAAGGATGAACAGCTAAAATAGAGCAAACCCTAGCCGCCGGTCGCTGGAGTCATCTGAACCATATGACCTAATCGTATGAAGAAGAACCCCATCGTTGCCTAGGGTTTTAAACTACCGATCCCGATCTTCGTTCTCTGAACAACTGACACAATCACTGTCATCGTTATCCCTGGTTTAAGGTGGTAGGCCGGAGGCCATTCCTGGTCTCACCTTCTCCATTGCCTCAATTGAACATGAATTAAAGTAGATTGAAGGAATTGAATCGATTTGAAAAACTGAAGCATTTAATCATCATATACTGAAATCCCCTAATTACCCCTATAGTGTCTTAAAACTTTGGATGAAACCCATCTAAAATGGCTTAAACATCCTTATATTGGTGCTTTATAACTGATTCCTAATCTGCAACAACCCACCAAAAACCACAACTATTTTAGTAAAACATGTTGCTCTTATTATCATTTTATATTGTTTCAGTGAACGTTTTCAAATGAGTTCTGTGAAGAACATTGACAATAGAACCCACTTTTCATCCAAGAACACCTAATAAAACCAAACCAAACATAACAGATCGGAACCCTAAATCGAAGCATAACAAGTCGATTCAGAATTAGATGGGAACCCTAAATCGGCCTTTGACAATCGAATGGAAACAAATCGGACTTACCTTCAAACAAACAGAACAATCGGTTTCGATTGTAAGCAAATCGGACCTTGAATCGGCCTTCGAATCTTTGAATTTGTGTGGTGGGCTGCAAAGGAATGAAATGCGTAAAATGCGAATTGTACCGTCCATTATAATCAACACTATGGCAGTTATAGCCATAAACAAAGAAACTAAGGAGGTGGTATAACAGACAATGAATGCGGCATTCAATCCTGTTGCAAAATCTCAGTTTTAGCCCTAAGGCGTCTTAAAAATAAATCCAGGTCTCTATTGTATTGGCTTGCACACTCTTGTATATCATGCTTTAAAACTTGTATTTGTAGTAAAATTACAATCTTGTCCATCACTTCTCCTTTTTATAATAGTATAGATTTTAAGCCTGTATAAACCTACAACATCGATACCCCCAAAAAGGTTACACATGTTACGACAGAATGGGAAATGTGTAGCAGCGTTCAATACTGTTGTTTCACTCTATAGTGTGTAACATGTGTGACATGGCGTTTGTCAGCAAAACATATAACTTGTAAGGTGATACGGTTGTATCTTTAAAATATGTTTACCTATAAGTACTTACATGTTACAGGTTGTATCTTTAAAACATGTTTAAACTGGAAACTGGAAACATTTACAAAATATAAAGCAGAGTTACACAAGATGTAACATGTGTAAACTAGAAACACTTGTGTAACATTTCGGTGTAACACATGTTACATGTTGTATCTTTAAAACATGTTTACCTATAAGTACTTACAAAATATAAAGCAGAGTGGGAACACAACTTATAAGGATGTTACACACGTTGTAGAGAAGATGTTACATGTAACATGGCGACAAGTGTCATGTGTGATCTTTTTTGTTACCCAAGGGTGCTAAACGTATTACAGGGTTCATAACGCACATAAACTTATACTAACATCCGTCCCTATGTCCATAGATGATCTAGAACATACTCCACGTTACCATCTTTACGAGTCTTCTAATGGCACTAAATTGTGGACACCGAATGCCAACGAGCAATATCACCATATTATTGTTAAATCATACATCACACTGGAAGAACTTATTTCCATGTATAAGACTTATGACCAATAAGCTGGGTTCAATGTAAAAAATACACGTTAATGCAGGTTTTTTATCTACTAATAACATTGTTAATAACAACTCTAGGTACATATGTAACATGAAGTGTATCGTTTGTCCCTTTAATTCGTTACACTAGTCACATATACTTATAGTTACATATATTACTTGTTTGTTTATTGGTATGACATTTTGGATGATGTAATGTTGTTACATATGTAATTTTACTAAGTTTAAATTGACACCAAACGGGCTGACATATGTAACACATGTTTATAACATATGTTACACTATGGGGTAACATATATAACACGTGTATAACCATCTTACACATGTTACATATAGGTGTTACATGTGTTACAACGTCACTGTTACACATGTTACATATAGTTGTTGCATCAAAAAAAATTGCCTTCCCAACAACATCCGTATTCATACTAACAATGAAAATAAAAATGAATTTTATATCAATAGTTGTAATGCTTCGAAAAAGGGTCATCACAACAACATCCATCTTTACAACACATAGCAGCCAACCAAAAAACACACCATCGTCACCATGAAAACCTGATTATGCATTGTAATCCTTCGGCTGGCTTCGCTCTTGATAACCATCTTCATCTTGAACACAAAACATCTTTTCACCTATGAACAAAACAAGTACATCAATATTAATCTTCTATAGTTAAAACTTATTAATCTCCTATGTAACATGTGTAACGTGGCTATACATGTGTTACCTCTCTAGTGTAACACATGTTACAAACATGTGTTACATATGTGCAACCCCCCTTTGTGTCTAAAAAGGGTTGGGGTAACTATAAGTAACTTGTGTAACGTTGTTACTACATATGTAGCTAATTATCCCACAAAAAAAACACGACTTTTTATTTGTAAAATAAACGAGATATTCCGAATAAATTATGAAGTAAAAGGGTAGTTTAGTAAAATAACTCTTTTTTGTATGTAGCTAAATTATGTCTTTAATAAACGAGATATTCCGAATAAACACGACTTTTTATATGTAGCTAAATTATGTCTTTAATATTTTAATCCAAAAGGGTAGTTTAGTAAAATAACTCTTTTTTGTCTTTTTGCCTTTATTATTTTTTTATTACTTTTTTGTTTTATTATATTACTTTTTAGTTTTATTATATTACTTTTTATTTTTTAAAAAGATTTTTTTATAAAAAACATTTTTAGATTCAAATTTTTTTAACAAAGACAAATTTTTTTGCGAGCCGATTTTTGCACGCCGTTTTTACGCCCGGCTTTTTAACGCATCGTTTTTTAATGGGTCGTTTTTTCACGCCGTTTTTTACGCTCGACTTTTTCAAGCGTACGCGGCGTTTTTTACGTCCCGTTTTAACGCGGCGTTTTTTACGTCTCGTTTTTTTTTTCGCGGCGTTTTTATGCGCCACATTCACGCCCCTTGTATAGGCGCCGTTTTATCACACGGTTTTTTACGTTTTAAAACTTACGTAGAAAAAGGTTTACGTTTTATATGTTACGTTTTACGTTGAAAAGTTTACGTTTTACGTTAAACCTTTTAAACTTTTTACGTTTTACATTAAACTTTTTACGTTTTACGAAAAACTTTTTACGTTTTACGTTTTACAAAAAAAAATTTACGTTTTACGTTTTACGTAAAACTTTTTACGTTTTACGAAAAACTTTTTACGTTTTTAAGTAAAACTTTTTACGTTTTACTTTAAAACTTTTTACGTTTTACGAAAAATCTTTTTACGTTTTTACGTAAAACTTTTTACGTTTTACGTTTTACTTCAAAACTTTTTTACGTTTTACGTTTTACATGAAAACTTTTTACGTTTTACATAAAACTTTTTACGTTTTACGTTAAAAAGGTTACGGGTTAATTTTTTTTTTACAAAAACTTCATTACGCAAAAACGAACGCACCCAGAAATCGCAAACTCGGGAGATGTCTCAGATATATCGTTATCATCATCGACTAGGGGGGAAAAATTAAAAACCAACAACATCAAACACAAAGTCTATCTCGAAAAAAACAGGGTTTGGCTCAGATTAACCGATAATCAAAAGGCTGCAAAAGAGGGGTTGCAGGTTTAAAAAACCTACCCTCCGCCGTCCTTGCCACGCCATCGTCCTCAAAATCGGCGTTTTTTTTCATCATCGCCGCCCACATCCAACATATCAAAACCTACAGATTCAAAAGAACATAAATCAAAACCCATGAAACCCACCGCCACACCACCAAACCCACTGCCACACCACCACACCCACCGCCACACCCACCGCACATCGGAGCCGTCGGCCTCAAAACCCAAACATCGAAGCCGTCGACATCAACCACTACCACACACCACCAAAACCACGGCCACACCACCAAACCCACTGCCACACCACCAAACCCACCGCCACACCACCAAACCCACCGCACCCACCGCCACACCTCCGTTGCAACATCATAAACCGACCGAAACCCGAGCCGCTACTCCAACCTACAACCCCAAAATTACTTGTTTTAGATCTAAGTTGAAGCTTCTGACCCATTTTCAATAACCAACTCAATACCCACATAACAATCTTCAATAACCATTTAACAACTTACAAATACAAACTTTCATACCTGGAATCACGAGTCAACTGGAAATTTAACAGAAACTATGAACTTGGGTGTTAATCGGAGCCCCACGGTGGTCGGCCGGCAGTGGTGTAACAGAGAGGTGAGTTAGGTGGTTGCCGTGTGATGGAGGTTAATCGGAGATGGTCGGTGGTAGGTGGTCGGAACTGTCGGCAGTCGGAACTGACGGCAGTCGCTGGAGAGAAAAACCCACTACACCGCCAACAAGCCCCTTTCCCTTGCTATATAAACAGAAAATCAGAGGAGAGGAAGGTGGTGCGGAGAACCAGGGGCCGTCGGAGAAATGAGGGGGCCGCCGGAGTGGGTCTGGTGTTTGGGAGTCGCCGGTGTGGAGGTGTGGTGGCGGTGGTGCAGGTAAGTTATGGAGGAGGGATGAGGGTTTTGGGATTTCTTTATGAAGATGAGAGAGATGATGGATTTTTGAAAGTTCTGAAACAATTTCGAGAGAGAGAGAGATGAGAGGTTTTGTTTTTTGAGGAGTGATAAAAGTCAGATATTTAAAGGCAGAGGAGAGAGGAGAGATGGGAGATGAGAGATTAGACATTTATAGGAAATGGCCAAATTACCCCTTTTCCTGATTGGTTGAGAGTGGTTCTCGCGGTTCTTACAACTGAAGGTGGTTTCTATTTTAGTGGCTCCCATATATGTATGTGTATATATATATATATTTAAAATCCAAACACTAAGTCAATAAAACTCGTAATAAAATCCATCCATAGCAAAAATATAAAAAAAGTACCGAGAAATAGTTAATCAAATATATACAAAATTAAAAACATTATAAATATATTTAAAAAGAGTTTAATTTTTCTACCACCAATATTCGAAGCCTTTATTGTTGCACACCACCATGTTCGTCGGAGCTTTGTCCGAGGTTGAGAAGAACCCAAGTTTAAAAGGAAGTTAGGGGATCATAGGTTTACGGGGAACCTGGGTTTACTTTAGAGTTTTTTATTAGTTTTGATAAATGGAGAATGTAAAAGGACGTAATTACCCTTGAACTCTGTTTAAATTAAACTGAGCTAACTATGATTACCTTAGTTTGTTACAGATTGAAATGTTAATACCTTAATATGTTACTTTAAACTATTAGTACCCTAGATTGTTACTTTCTACAAACCACATGGACTAACGACGTAATTGACTAGACTTGAGCTCAAGCTCGACTTGTTGCTAGCTTTTCAAACTGAAGGTCATCTCTTTTACTATTTATTAAATGATTTATATAAATTACAGTTATTATTTATTATAAATTTATATATGAAATTATATGTGTGTGTGTCTATATGTGTATATATATCAGTTGTATTTATCATAATTTTATAAATAATAAATATTATAAGTTAAATTATTAAATTAGAATTATATAAATAATGGGATTGTTTTTGTTCCTGAGCTGGCTCAAGCTCAATAAGTGAAGATCGGGCTTGGAGCCCTTTGCTAAACAAACTTATTTTTAGGTTCAGTCTCGAGTTCGTTTAAACACGACTTGTTTTGACTTTTTTCGAGTAGTTCGTGAGTAGCTCGGCTCGTTTAGATAGAAATATATAATTGATAATCTTAAGCATAAAAATTAAAAAATAAAATTACGATTTTGGCCCCTGTGGTTATATCACTTTTACCCTTTTAGCCCAAAAAGGAATCTTTTAACATCTAAGCCTCCAACGTCTACTTTTCTAATCCTTTTGGCCCCTAACACTAACCCCATCCATTTACTTTTAGGGGCAAAAAGGGTTAGAAAAAAGACGTTGGGGGCCAAAAGGGTTAGAAAAAAAGACATTAGGGGCTCAGATGTTAAAAGATTCATTTTGAGCTAAAAGGGCAAAAATGATATAACCACATGGTCCAAAATCATAATTTACTCAAAAATAAACTATGAAACCAAGTCAAATTCATGATTTCCTTCCCGCCACTAGTATCTTCCCGCCACTCTTATCAGCACGTTTCATCTACCAAAACCGTCCGGATAAATCGCCAAGTATCACATCAATCGGACTCAACCGATGTGGACAACTCTCGATATAAGCTTAGATGACTCCCATAACCTACACACTTTCTCTACTCTCTCTTACACTATGTTCCCGAGTCATTTAACAAGGGGAGGTGAGGGGAGGGGAGGGGAGGGGAAGGACAATTTTCTCTCCTAATCTCTCCAATTTGGGAGGATGAATATATGGTCATATTTGGTCATATTTTCTTCCCTTTTCCCTCCCCTCCCCTGTTAAATGAAACTCAGGAACATGTTTTTTCATATTTTCATCTCTTTTCCCTCCCCCCTGTTAAATGAGTCTCGGGAACAGAGTGTTAATATCTCCCCCGGTTCCAGTAGCCTTGGATATTCCGGCGAGCCGACGACTACACCCTGTAAATTGTGACGACCCTGAAGCATCGAATACACATATTGTCGCTCATCTCCACCGCATTAATGCCCTGCTAGGTTCCGACCATTAAACACCACCAATGTGTGATGTGTGGAGCCTCCGACCACTCCCTTCCCTACCTTGGAACCCAATAAGAAGTCTACCGCTTCTCATCTTCGTAGCTGATGCGTCACGAAAAAAGAAAAGGAACTCAGTGACTCTCCATCTCGTCTGTTTACTAGTTTGTTTCGACATAAGGTACATTATGCACATTTGAAGGTTTGTACATTGTACAATCATAGCAATTCATGCTTCATTTCCATTGGCATCTAAAAGATGACTATGCCACATGATGTCCCTCTTAAAATTTAATGAGAAATAAGTTTTGAATAATATGGATCAGTTGAATTAAGTGGGCAAAGGATATGTTCATAACTAATATAATCAGTTAAAAGAAATGCCTTTGGCATAACTAATATTTTTTACAAACGATATGTTCATGACACCTTGCATGAGGATTTCATAAAATTATGTTGGTTGACTTTAAAAAATCATTAATATATAAGACACGGTGTAATGTGATTTTTTTTATCTTTACCAGTTTTGAAATGCTAAGTGAGAGTTATTAAGTGTTGTATAATTTGAAATTTTAAATAAGTTATTCAAGAATTAACACACATGTAAACCAAACTTATATTTATATTTTGCTTATAGGTGCAATCGGAGTTGGAATGAGAGAAACCGGAGATCATATATGACAGAAAAAGTTGAAGAAAATGCGCAAATAAACGACCGTAACAAAACTGCCAAATAACTTTCCACCGAGTTTAGATATGGTTTATGTTGGTGAACATATGATTTGAAAATTTATGGTATTGTTTTTTTTGGATAGTTTGATCTTTATTGTATTACATTTGTATAATTTGATTATTTATTCTATATTTGGTTTTGGATATTTATCTTTGTATCCCATATATATATATATATATATATATATATATATATATATATATATATATATATATATATATTATTGAAATTTGAATATAATGTTTGCAAGCAACAAATAAAAAATAACACAAACCATGGAAATTGTGAAAAATTACTTAAAATTCGTAGCTAATTCCATAACAAAAATCTAACATAATTCATAGCTAAATACCATAGAATAGCAGCTAGTAATAATTGTAGCAAAACTTTAGCAAATTTTTGTAGCGAAATTCGTAGCAAAAACTCCGTAGCCAAATATGTAGCAAAATCTTAATAGCTACAAAATCGTAGCAAACTTTGTAGCTAAAATTCCGTAGCAAAATTTCATAGCTAAAAGTCCGTAGCAAAGTTTTGTAGCTAAAAAATCCGTAGCAAACATTTTCGTAGCTAAAGATCCGTAGGAAAGTTTTGTAGCTAAAAATCCGTAGCAAACATTTTCGTAGCTAATCCGTAGCTAAAATAACGACGTCAGTTTTTGTAGCTAAACTCGTTGCAAAAATGATTTCGGTAGCTAAAATTCGTAGCAAATAAATTAGCGACGGGATTTGTAGCTACAAACAAAATCCGTAGCTAATCCGTAGCAAAACGAGTGTTTGCTACAAATTAGCTACAGATTTGACCGTAGCAAATACCTGTTTTTGTAGTAGTGGATGAAGATAGGCATCCACCATTGTCTACGTTAAGTCAGTTAATCAATAACTCGTCTGAGTGGGAGATTGTTGAATATGAGACGTCCGACTCACAATTATCTGAACGTTACTAACGAGGTATGATCCAGAGAGTTACACTTTGGATAACGAACCAAGAATAATATTCATGAGATAAGTATTATTGTTCACACATATGCGTGTTGCAATGGTAATGTGGTTTAGACGTTTACTAATTAATTATTTGTGAAATAATGATTAGTATTTAGTTGTTTATTTAATTAAATGTCAATTAAATAAATGATGGAAGAATATTATTTATTAGATAAATAATATTAATATATTTTATTTATAAGATAAATAGAATATAAAGGGGATAATTATATTAGTTATAATATAACTAGGTTATTCCCCGGGTAGATACCCGGGTAGGAAAATTTAAATTACAATCAAAAGCAACAATAATATACGGGTTCAATAGTCATTAACACACCCTTAAATCTTTTTATGAATACGTGTGTTGAGAAATGATATGTTTTTTTTATTTTTTGAAAAAAAAAATACGTTTAAACATGAACCTTGAAATAAAAGAAACGTTCCATTACTTATGTAGATATTAAATTACATTAAACTGAAAAATGTAGCTCCCAATCATGAATTTTTCAACTGATTCGTGTACATATAAAAATTATTCTAAGGTTCTTAATACACGATATTTTTCTAAGCAAAATAAAGATACCTTGGTTTCGTGTACAACCAAGAAAAACAATGAGAAATTTTGTTTTTTTAGTTTTGTTAATGGATTATAGAAGTTGAAGAATGAAAAGAATGAACAACAGGAAGGATTATCACTGCGTGAAGGAGAAGAATGAAGCGGCGGTGAAAGAGATGCAGATTTAGGGTTTTAGAACATTTAAATACACGGGTCAAAATCCGGATACCGTGTCTGCCCATATAAAGAAAAAAAGACCCGAAATTTTGGAGCCAAAACCAAAATGTAGGTTGTCTTAGCTAATGCCACATCATTTTCCAAGCTCTTATCTAATGCCACATAAGCCCTTATTTATGATGTTTATTATATATAATAGATTATCACCCGGGATTGCTTCCTTGGCTCGAGAAAGTTACTTATATTTAAAACTTTTTATGATTAATGCATAATTAAAATCATACAGAAAGTATGACATATTAAATGTCTTGGCTATAGAAGAGTTATAAATTTTTTCATAAACTTAATCACCGGTTGTGAACGTGTGATAAAACTCAAACTTATTGATTGCTTATGACTTGTGTTTATAACTTACTTTGTATTAAAAAATGAAAGTTATTTTTTTTAAAGGTTAAAAAAAGTAATACAAATGTGTTAAGGGATGGTATATAGATTGCAACCCCACCAAACTTCATGTTCCAACCGATCAATTTCATAGCCCAACCAGTCCCACCAAGGGTGTTCAAGCTTTTCCCAAGATAATATAAATGTTACATAGTATTTGTTGCCATATATTCAACCATGTGCCATAACAATTCACCATGCCCGTTTACAATATGTAACTTTGACAAAAGCAAGTGAGAGACTTAAACCTGGTGGTTATTTCAAACTGACAAACAACATGAAATTGGTGTGTAAAATTTTAAGACGATTTTGAATAGTATAATCTAAACAATGAAAACTCACAATTCACACTGTTCAATTACTAAAATAATCAAATACGACAATACTGAAAATAAGATAAGAATGTTATGAAAACACGAAACTGGTAAAATAATTGTTTTCAACTATCATAATTCTTCTTCATCTATTGCAAGCGAAGCTTACCTTTGCTAGTTGACCATCCACATCCCCAAACCTCACATCACACAAACCCCTCTATACACTCAGGAAAAATGTCACACCCCCAAAATACCACGTACGGAAAACCCCGCTAGGCGTATGACGTACCAGGATCTAGCCACTAATCATGTTGAACTCATAACAAGTTTTCAAATGTATTTGCCAATCACAAATAAAATGTACCACACAATGAGTTTAATGAAAAATATCAAACAAGTTCAGCGGAAGCAATAAGTAACCATAGTTTAAATGTTTCAAAGCAAATGCGTGAAATCAATAATCCCGTCATGTGTATCAAATCAGTTCGACTCATGACCACTCCAGCCACTCCAGACAGCAAGTTCCAAATCCAAGAAATCTAACGACCTGCGAGCATGCAACAAGTGTATCAGACAAAGCTGGCGAGTTCATAGTTTGTGAAAACGTTAGTTACCAAGTGTTTAGTTTAATTCATAGATATTAATGTTGATAATAACTCAAGTACCATACAAGATGGCTACCAGATTGTTTTGCCCGTCCCCAATGCCCCTATCCAAACATTGGTCATGATTTAAGGTCATTAGTTCACGCCCGTCCTCTCAGGTACGGTGTGAGGTTGCCAAGCCTAATAGCGCTATCAACTAATACCCCGTTACCTCTCAGGTAACTAATTCGGTATAAGATGGGACTTAAAGTGATAGGAAGAGTGTATTATCTAACATTCCAGTTTTACCCAAAAGACTTATCCCTCTCAGGGATATCCATTTGACTGTCCCACCCACCGGGACGCATGCTCAAGAGAAATGAACTCACCTGTGGTTTGGTCGTTAAGATTAAGTACTTGTTTATCAGTTGATCAAACACGTCCTAAAAGGGGTTACTGATAACAATCAATTTTACATGCACATGAACCACATATTATACACATAATTAACTCATGTATTTCTTGATCGGCCCATAATGCAAAATAACTAAGTAACTTCGGCCCACTTGTACAGATTACATTCAAACAATGCAACCCCTAAGTGCCCAACTTCAATAATCCTAACAGCCCATTACGCCACTACCCGATCATCATATAAACAAGAATTTAGTTAACCAATATCCCCATTCCAATACTTCATACTCATGCATAACAAACCATCCTTTCAATGATATAAACTAGTTAACCATTACTAACCATTAATTAAACCAATCTTGAAAATATTAAACATTATATATAAACTAATATCAATACATAACAGCCAACGAGTTCGTTCTAGACATATCAAGCATATGATCCGACTCATAATGTAATGTTACATATTTAAGCTCACAGATCACGTATACCCTATATAACACGTACTCGAACAATAATTATAACCGGAGAACTACGATAACAAGGAGGATGATTCACTAACCGGGGTGTAAAATGAGATCAAAAGAGAACTTCAATATGAATAAAGAGTTGCCGTCGGTACAAGAAGGGACGAGAGAGGTTTTAGGGTTTGTATCTTGTGTGTGTGTTACGCAGCGTAAGGAAAGACCGCATGCAACATATATTTAATTCGGTTGGGCTTTTAATTCAGTTGGGTTTGCTTTGGGCTTCAAAGGTTTGGGCTACTCCAATAATTAGGACAACACAAGGGTGCGGCCCAATTGAAACAAACCGTTTATTTGAAAGACACTAGGGTGCGGCCCAATTGAAACAAACCATTTAATTGAAATAACTAGTGCTTACCTAAGTTCAACAAGTAAACGTACAAGCATACCCAGCTACAATGCAACCCAATCGTAACAGAAAGTGATTCGGAATTAAAGACACACCTTAGGAATACGGGTCGTCACATCATCCCCAACTTGAAAGAAATTTCGTCCTGAAATTCACAAGTGATCCTAGAATTAGCATGATCAGTAGGGAAGATTTGAGGATATTTGAGCTTCATCTGATCCTCACGCTCCCACGTGAACTCCGGTCCATGCCTTGAGTTCCAACGAACCCTCATGATCGGGATTCGACTATGCTTACGAACCTTGACCTCCCGGTCCATAATCTCGATAGGTTCTTCGACAAACTGCAACGTGTCATCAATCTTGAGCTCTTGAAACGGCACAACCAGTGTTTCATCAGACAAACATTTCTTTAGTTACGAAACATGGAAGACATCATGAACATTACCCAACTCAGCAGGTAACTCGAGCTTGTAAGCTACTTTACCGATTCGCTCCAAAATTTTGAACGACCCAACGTAACGCGGATTAAGCTTTCCGCGCTTCCCAAAGCGTACTACACCCTTCCACGGCGAAACTTTCAACATAACACGATCGCCTACAGTGAATTCCAACGGTTTCCTACGCTTATCAGCGTAGCTTTTCTAACGGTCGCGCGCTGCCGCCACACGGTTTCTGATCTGGACAATCTTTTCCGAAGTTTCAAGTACAAGTTCAGGACCTGTGATCTGGCTGTCACCTACCTCAGCCCAACAGCAGGACCTGTGATCTGGCTGTCACCCACCTCAGCCCAACAGAGAGGAGAGCGACATTTTCGCCCATACAATGCTTCGAACGGAGCTGCCTGGATGCTAGTATGGTAGTTGTTGTTGTATGAGAACTCTATCAACGGCAAATGTTTCTCCCATCCCTTTCCAAAATCAATCACACATGCTCGCAGCATGTCTTCAAGTGTCTGGATAGTTCGCTCGCTCTGACCATCCGTCTGTGGGTGATAAGCAGTACTCATATCGAGACGTGAACCGAATGACTTATGCATCGACTGCCATAAATCGGATATGAAACACGGATCTCGATCTGAGATAATGGAGGTTGGCACTCCATGCCTAGAAACCACTTCCCTAAGATAAACCGCTGCAAGCTATGAGAACTTATCTGTTTCCTTGATTGCAAGCTGACTTCGTGAGACGATCAACGATCACCCAAATGGTATCGTTTTCGCCCTGAGTTCTTAGCAAACCAGTGACAAAATCCATAGCAATCTGCTCCCATTTCCACATGGGTATCTCTGGTTGCTGAAGTAGGCCTGAGGGTTTCTGGTACTCCACTTTGACTTTAGCACAAGTCAAACACTTACTCACGTATGTCGCTATGTGAGCTTTCATCTTCGGCCACCAGTACATCACCTTGAGATTTTGATACATTTTATCTGAACCCGGGTGAACAGAATATCGTGACTTGTGCGCTTCGTCCATCACAAGCTCTCTAAGATCACCATACAAAGGAACCCATATTCATTCCATAAAATAATGCATGCCATCAGATCTCTCCACAAGTCGTTTTTCCATGCCTCGCAAATATTCAGCCTTAAGGTTTTCCTCTTTCAATGCTTCGATCTGAGCGGAATGAATCTGATCAGGTAAGTTAGAGTGGATGGTGAGCTGCAGAGCACGAACACACTTAGGCTTCGTCTCTTTTTGACTAAGGGCATCAGCTACGACGTTAGCTTTACCTGGGTGATACTTGATGGCACAGTCGTAATCGTTCAAAAGCTCTACTCAACGTCGCTGCCGCATGTTCAACTCTTTCTGATCGAAAATATGTTGAAGGATTCTGTGATCGGTATAGATAGTGCATTTGGTACCGTACAGATAATGCCTCCAAATCTTTAGCGCGAAAATCACGACCCCTAACTCCAAGTCGTGAGTCGTGTAGTTCTTCTCATGAACCTTCAACTGTCGAGAAACGTAAGCTATTACCTTCTCGCGTTGCATCAGCACGCAACCGAGACCCTGACTAGAAGCATCACAATATACCACAAAATCCTCGGTACCTTCAGGTAGAGACAAAACCGGTGCACTGCAGAGTTTCTGCTTCAAGAGTTGGAAAACATCCTCTTGTTTCGTTCCCCAATAGTATATAACGCCCTTCTGTGTCAATGAGGTAAGAGGTTGAGCGATCCTTGAGAAATCCTTAATAAACCGGCGATAGTACCCAGCAAGACCAAGAAATTGTCGCACCTCCGATGGATTCCTCGGTGCCGCCCAATTTCTAATAGCATCAATCTTAGCAGGATCCACGTGTATCCCCATTTCGTTAACAATGTGGCCAAGAAAGTGCACTTCTCGTATCCAGAAGTCACACTTAGAGAACTTTGTGTAGAGTTGCTCCTTCCTCAGGAGCTCCAAGATAAGACGTAAGTGTCGCTCGTCGTCTTCCTTGCTCTTGGAGTAGATCAAGATGTTGTCGATAAACACAATAACAAAATCGTCGAGATACGGTTTGCACATGTGATTCATGAGATCCATGAAAACCGTTGGTGCGTTAGTCAACCCAAATGGCATAACCAAGAACTCATAGTGGCCATACCGCGTTCGAAAAGCCGTTCTGGGAACATCCTCCTCTCGGACTCGCACCTGATGATAGCCCAATCTTAAGTCGATCTTTGAATAAAAACTTGACCATTGTAGCTGGTCAAACAGATCGTCTATACGTGGTAAAGGGTAACGGTTCTTGATGGTCACCTTGTTGAGTTCACGGTAATCAATACACATTCTAAAGGACCCGTTTTTCTTTTTCACAAACAGAACTGGGGCTCCCCAAGGCGAAGAACCGGGTCGGATAAAACCTCTATCCAACAGCTCTTGGAGTTGATTTGACAACTCCTGCAACTCTCCTGGTGCAAGACGGTAAGGAGCACGAGCAATCGGGGCTGCTCCTGGTGTAAGGTCAATCTGAAATTCCACCTGACGATGTGGAGGTAAACCAAGAAGCTCTTCAGGAAACACATCAGTAAACTTACGAACCACTGGAAGGTCTTCGATCTTCCTTTCTTCAGGTTGAGAATCAGTAACAAGAGCTAGAATAGCAGGGTAGCCCTTTCGTTGACACTTCTGGGCTTTCATTACTGAGATGATACCTACCATTGCACCACTACGATGACCTTGAACCGACAAAGATTCTCCACTAGGGAGAGGGGTGCACACAATTTTCTCTTTACAGAGAATTTCCGCCTGATGCTTAGACAACCAATCCATGCCAACGACCACATCAAAACTTCCAAGGGTAACGGGGAGTAGGTCAATATCGAACACTTGACCTATAAGATCGAGTTTACACCCAAGGAAGATATGTGAAGCTTCAATCGATTTACCATCAGCTAATTCTACTACATGTTTGTTTGCAAGAGGTGTCGGACTCAACCCTAACTGACGACTGAACCCCAAAGATACATAACTCCAATCGGCACCAGAGTCGAATAAAACAGAAGCAAATAGATCATTTACTGAAAACGTACCAGTCACCACGTTGCCATCATTCCTAGCTTCCCCAACACCAATAGTAAACACTCTTCCACGTGCATCGTTCCCACCATTGTTCCCATTGTTGTTATTCCCAATGTTGTTGTTATTATTACCCGTATTCTGATTCAACTGAGGGCAATCCCGCCTGAAATGACCCTCGTCACCACACTGAAAACAACCCTTGCGATTACCCTGATTTTACTGAGGTTGCTGCCTATCCTGTTGTTGTGGCTGCGGTTGCTGTGGGGGTTGCTGCTGCTACTGTCTTGGGAGTGGAGCCCTGCAATCTCTAGCCATATGACCCACTTTGTTGCACCTGTGACAGACTCGGGTGCACGGCCCACGATGATGAAAGTTGCACTTGTTACACTTCGGTTGTTTCCCTGCATAAGAACCCTGATTCGAATTGTTGCTCTGGTTCTGATTAACAGAAGATGACTGACTAAAGCTGCAGTTGCTACCGGTGTCGGGCTTCTTCTGTGACTGTATCGAATTGGACGCCTTGTCCACATCATTCCATTTACGCTTGCTGTCAGTGGCGGGAGTAGTAGCTGTAGCAGTAGTAGCAGAAACACGCGGTGGTAGCGAGCCACGCTCCACCTCCTGATCCGTGATCTTGTGGGCTAGACGTATGATTCGAGGCAGGTTGTCAAGATTTGCAGCAGTGACCAAACTCTTGATTGATGGTGCTAACCCCTTGATGTATAATTCGATTCTTCGGGGTGGTGGTCGTGATAAGTTAGGACACATATTCGCGAGCTCATGTGACCTTTTTGTATACGCTTCAATTTCAGACCCATCCATCTTCAAATTGTAGTACTCGTTCTCAAGCTTCTGAATCTCATCACGAGGACAGTACTCCTCTCGCATCAACTCCTTGAAATCATCCCAAGTTGTTGCATTAGCCATTTCGATGCCCAACATTTGCACCTGAGCATTCCACCAAGTTAAGGCACCATCCTCCAATGTGCCTGTTGCAAACTTCACCCGATCCCCCACGGGACAGCTACACATAGCAAAGACTGATTCTGCCTTCTCAAACCAACGTAGGAGTCCCACAGCTCCTTCAGTCCCACTGAACGTCTGTGGCTTACAATCCATGAACGTCTTAAACGTGCAGACAGGCGGATTGTTTTGATTCTGATGCACCTGTTGACCTATTGACGAAAGAACATAAAACACGCAAGTAAGATTCGAGTATACGACACAAGGAGAGAGTGTGTTTGGCACGTATCGTACCAGCTTGCTGAGCTGCTAGAGCTTCAACCACACGAGTATTGATCAAATCGGTCAATTCAGCCTGGGTCATATTAATGTTGCCACGTCCACCGCCGCGGCCTCCACCACGTCCACTCATGATTCTATATAAAGAAACGGGAAAAGGTTAAGGGTCGAGATTGAGTGGAAATCAATCTGTACTACGACTTCTACAGATTACTGAGTTATAACTTTGCGTCAGACAACAAGGCGGAACCCCTTTCACACTTGTCAAGTTTCACTGGGACTCACATGCACCCCACATTATTATTATGTGTGCACCCATAATAATAATAATCCAGTTTGCATGTTTATCTCAGCTCTTCCCAACTCGTGCTAAAAGGTTCCTCAAATTCGAGTAGTAGGACAAAAGACACCACAACATAGATTATGAAAGTTCAGAGGAGTGTCACACATTCAAAGCACATAACATGGGTTGGTAACACAGGAACTCATACTACAGTGCCAAGTGTGCATTCACGTGTAATGTCATACATAAGTGTACACTAGATATGCTATGCAATAAGTAAACGAGGGACGAACCTTGCGATCTGGAGCTGAGTGTCATGTCGATTTTGGAACTGTTCGGTTATAGTCTGGTTTTATAAAAACGTTTTAAAACCAAGTTCACTATAACCAGTGGCTCTGATACCAAACTGTCACACCACCAAAATACCACGTACGGAAAACACCGCTAGGCGTGTGACGTTGTCACACCCCGATATTTCCACGTATTACCGGTGGGCCCGGTGGGGAGTATCGTGACGTAGTTGATATCATCATAGTCAATTTATCACAGTTCAATGCACAGCGGAAGTCTAAAAGTAATAATATTACAAACCGAATGAAAGTAACATAAGTATTATAAACGGAATGTAAGATGGATCCACAGGCGGATCAAAACAAGGAAATATTGTTCAACAGATTTTAAAGTGATAAAGCTTGCAAGACTCTTTATTTATTCACTCAGGAGTAGCCAGCCTATTTCGCATAGTACCTGCACTTAACCTTTTGGAAAATACGTCAGTTTACACTGGTAAATACAATTAACCGACTCTTTTGAAAAGTGTTTAAGAAAATTTATTAAAATGCACAAGGCACAAATAATCTTTTATAACTTCGGACAATTATAAAAATAATCTTGTATACAGTTTTATATGTTTGCCGTCCGTCAGGGCCGGTTAGAAGAGCCGGACAAGATTAACTGACACACCACAAGTATAATGCCCACAAGGAAAACTCCTTATTTTGGGATACCTTTTATACATACGCAACTGTCAGGTGTATGCCTACACCCCGTGCTTAAGTCGTGGCCATTTCAATGAATGAGCCGAGGATATCCAGGACATGGTCATTAACCCCCAAAGGCATTGCACCAAACAAAACAGATTAAAATGGGTTATGTAAATATATTAATCACAATCCGATTTAAATAACTACACACCCGACCAAGCGGTATTATTATAATACCGTATCCCAAGCCCGTATAACGGAAAATAAGTTAAAAGTATTTACCTGAGCAAAATATACAAATTTATCTCAGCCGTATACAATCAGCAAGTGCAAATATCTTTTACTGGGCTCCTAAATCTGGAACGAAGGTTTAAATAACCTATTAGATTCCTAACGGGTCTTACTTAAGTTTAAACTTAGACTGGTTAGTTTTAAAGAAAGATATACGGTTCAAAACGCAAGATTAAGCGAAGACCGGATTAGAATGTGATTTAGACCCGACACGTTTGAAGACTTGTATAATATGGGTAAGCTAATCACATTCTGGATTTTGAAGTGAAAATGATAAGGTTTAACCAGTTTTGGTCAATTTATGCAAACTAGTTACATAAACCGTACCGAACGCGAAAAATGCATAACGGGTAACCAAATAAGTCATGTACAGGTTTCACAAGTTAATATGCCTTAAATATGTTGTGATATCAGTAGGATACCTTCCATTATGCCCAAAACGAATTTAAAACCGATTTAAGCCCCGTAGGGGTATTTTGGTCATTTTTAGGATTATAAAAGAGATTAAATATCAATCTGAGGTTCTGGTCTAACATGATCAGTAAAAATATTTATTTTGGTTGGTTATATCAGTAAGATATTGCATATATGTGAAATATATCATTTATGGCCAAACTATGCACCGTAGGGGCATTTTGGTCATTTCACATAAGCTTTAAAGGTCAAATTTGGAAATCTGAGTTCAAAACTTTTTCTTACTGTTAAAGTAAAAGAAATTATTTATAACATCAGTAGGTAACAATCTTTAGGTGCCACATATGGTTTTAAACCATACTATGCGCCTAAATCGCATAAAAGTCGGTATTTGACGGTATTCGGGTTAAATAAGGAAATCTGAGATTTTGAACAGCCTTTACAGTTTAAAATAACTTATTTAATATATAAAATCAGTAGCAAAAGGTTTGGTATGTAAAGGATGCGTAAAACTCATTTTATTAGCAAAAAGGGCATAACCGTCAATTACCGAATCAATGCAAGAACCCTATGTTATGATTAGTTTAAAATTCAACAAAAATCTTCAAAAATCCCTAAATATTATATTACATCAGTGGGTAAAAGGTTTGGTAAAAGTAAACCCGATGAATATTAGGAATTTAATAGATAAACCTAATATTAAATAAAAAGTGAATAAAAGCTTTTGAGGAAATAAAGATAATAAGAGGCCCGAGTTAACGGGATTTCAAAATAAAACGGGTTATGACTTCCCCGAACCCACTAAGTAACTAGGAATATCAACCTAGTTAGTTAAGTGTTGTAAAAACAATAAAAGAAACATGAAATAGATAACCCTTTTATAAACTATGGAACTAGAGGGACTAAACATGGGCAAATGTAATAAAGTTTTGATTAAATCAAAACTAACTCAACAAAAACACACACGTACGTGTGTTCCTGCGATCTCCACAGAGCTTCTAGAGCTCAAACCCTAAATTCCAAGAATTCACCAAATTGAAAGGGGAAATCAAGCCCAAATCGAAATCCGAGCATAGATTAGTGATCACCTCAGTAAAGGGATCATAAGGTAGGTCAAAATTCCCACTTTGGTTCCATCTCAAATTTTGATGAACACATGAGATTTGAAATTTGAGCTTGCATGATCGTTATTTAGGTGAAATAGTAATGAAATCATGTCTAGGAGTAAACCCTAGTCATTAGTTTGTTGAATTAATGTTTAAACTATGAAATTCATGATCATCCACCATGTGTGTGTAGTGGGCTTTGTAGAAACAAGGTGAACACTAGAACCATGATGAGTAAATTAGTGTTATTTGAATCCTATGAGGTTAATTTTGATATTGAACTATAAATTAGATGATTGTCTTGTAAAAGATGTTAAAATCTTGGTAAAAATAACAAGTTATGAACTTGATTATAAATATGTAAAATTATGCCCTTAAGGTGTTTGTTAAAACGCTTAAGAGAAAGCTAACATAGCGAAAATTGGGATAAAAACGCATGTTTGAACTATACGGAAAATTATGCGTGATATGTTATGAAAGGAGTTCTAAACAATGTGGGTTGAACTCTTTAGGAAAGGAATCCGGATCGTCAAAGTGGACAAGCCGGTGGAGACACGCGTTTGGAAGGAGTGCATTAAAGGTACGTAACCACGATTCCGTTACGTATTGCTTGATTTCGTATTTTTGCTAGTAGACTTTAAATTAGCATAATACATGATATTTGCATTTAGTTGAAGTGACGAAGATCACTAGGTAAATAAACGGGTCAAAAGGTGAAATTATCACCCTTTGACAACATCAACTAATGGTTTCTCGAGTTACATGTTTATAGGAATAAATATCAAATGGATACGCACATCGCTATTGCTTAGCGGCTACTAAGTCAAGGTATTGAAACGGGTCAATATATTGATCCGAGCCAGGTATGTATAATGATTCAACTCATCATGTAGAACTTGAGATTCTATAAGAGTTAGACAAGGTTAAAATATAGTTATTCGGTTATCTTTTAGGTAAACTGAATAAATTGAGTTATGATTATGGTGTTTAGAAACACATGGGGTTATAAACAAGATTATAGTTAAAAGGTCGGATTTTTGGGTCAAACAAGCATTTAAAAGTTCGTTTGTATTAAAGAAAGGATAAAAATTGACCAAATTGCCCTTGTAAGCTAATTCGAACAAACGACCCTTGCAAGAGGATCGGAAACAAGTTTTATGATTAAATAAATGCTTAGAATAAGAAAATATAGTGAAAGATGTAAATTCTTGGGTCGAATGACTTTATATGAGTCTTTGACGTAAAACAATAATCCGTGGGGTAAAACTAGGAACATATAGATATCCACATTTAATCCACCACACGTATAGTTGTGGTGGAAGATTTCTTGATAAGAAATGTAGGAATATGATGCTAGAAATGAATGAAAGCGATTCTAAGCTTTAAAGTGCTTAAATACCCTTAATGGGTCAAAATAAGCACTTGAGCGTAAACGGGTTCTAACTAAGTAAGAAACCCGTGATTTATGATTAATTTGATAGGATATATTGAAATTTTGATTCTCATGAGTTTATAGATCAAGTAAACATGTTTGTTTGATAAAATCGCGAACGGGTCAAAATTTGGTAAAAAGGGTAATAAGCCGAAGACTTAAAAGTCTTAAATTTTGTTAATCCGGATGTTGGATTTTAACTCCATATGATGAAGGATCAAATTACAATCATGTAGGAAGAAACGGTAGGTCAAACGGACAAGTGGATTGAAAGATACGAAAGTTTTCGTGTCAAAAACGGCAAAATGGGAAGGGCTGATACAGGAGCCACTGTAACTTACGGTGGGCACCGTAAGTTACGGTGGAGCTGAAAACCTTACGGCAGATACCTACTGAGTTACGGTGGAGGCATTGTAAATCAGGGGCCACCGTAACTTACGGTGTCCACCGTAAGTTACGGTGGAGACTGGATTTAAACCCTTGTTTCTAGGATCAAGGGATTAACATTGGGATTTCCTGATTTTTCTTTAATTCGATTATTCGACACCATTTTCCTTGTGATACCAGTTATTTAAGTATCAAAATTAACTTTTAAATTGGTTTTGAACACAGGTGAATGTCGAGAGCCCCGGATGAAGATCAAGCGTCGAGCAAGAACCGAACACGTATTAAATGTAGCTTCCGCAACGTTGTTTCGTCGTTATTCTAAAACGATGAATTAAATTATATTATGTAGTTTTGCTTTTAAGTTTAGAAAAGTTTTAGTAAACCCGTAATTTGAGCATGAATGTTTAAATATAAATACTCATAAATCTGTGATTATTTACGGAAATCGCTAAATAAATTTACGGTTGTTACACACATTTTCAAAAATATCGTTTTAATATCAAAAGGGCATAATGGTAAACATTTAAGCAATTAACGGAAACATGCAAATGAATCGGATTAATAAGGAACCATGCAGTATAACCCCAGAGGGTTTTACTAACTTATAATATGTCCCTAAAGGAACATTAAGGCATATCTAAAAACAAGCTAAATCGGGTCAGAACTGAAAGTCAAAGCAAAAGTCTTCTTTTGCGACTTTCGGTTCCGAACCGAGCCTAAACTCAGAATTGTCGGGTTGAACATGCTTAGACATGTTCTTACATTATTTACCAAGTTATTTTAGTGTTAAAACATGTCCCATAACTTCTACATTATCAGTTATGAGTTTATTTGCAAAAATAGCTTTCTGTTGGCTTTTTAATATTAAGTTTGACCCGACAATTGACTAAGTTAGAGTGATAATCAGGGGGTGCCCTTTTAAGGACTTATTACCCACATAATTACCAACTCATAGCCACTTTCAATTCGAATAATGGCTGGACCATTAGTGATTAATCACTAAGTCAAAGCTTAATTACGACGGCTTTGACTTTTGGTCATTAGGCTAATAAAACTTGAACTTAAGGAGCTAAGAACACTTACAATGGTCCTTAGCACGAATTTGGAACTTAAGAAAACTTGCTTGAGCTCCAGGAAGCTCCAGAGACGAGTTGAGAATAATTTTTGTGAATGAGCAAATGAACTAGCAAACAAGAAGGTCTTATATAGGAATTTAAACTTCACAAGATCATTCCACACAAGTCTACAACTGATTTCTGATGATCCCAGGTGTCCCCTATGCATGTAATACTGTTGGCTCAGTCCCTGGAATCGAAAACAAGCTTTCTAAGGCGGTGGAACTGGCTGGACATGCAGCTGTCCACATCTGGGTCGCTGGTGACTTCTACGCGGGCCGCGTAAGATCCTTAAAGGGTCTACGCTGGCCGCGTGGACCTTCTGTTCCGGTAAAAACTTTGGCAGCTTTGCAATTTCGGTCCCTGGTCCATATAATCTTTATTTTACTTCCATTTATTGCACTTAGGACCCCCATAGTTAACTTTTAAGGGCCTTGGGTCACAAACTAACTCCGTTAAGCTCCCGGTTAGTCATACGATCACCCGAAAAGTCTTGTATTCAATGGAACTTCACAAAATTAATATCCGACATTCTTGAGATCAAAATATATAATTATTACAATGTTCTTGGGTTCGTTAAAAGGTCACGCAGAGGTTATTTTCAACATGTTGACACTTTTAACCCCTATGTTTCATAAGATCCTTATTTTGAGCACAAACGACTTTCCAAGTTCGATAAATTATTCGTTAAAGAATTCGAACGTCGTGTGAGGTCAATCAGAGGCACAAGAATGGCATGTTGACACTTTGGATCCCTTTTTACAACACATTTACATTGTTTGACAATTTTAATCCCTTGGAAATAATTCCTTACACGTTTAAACACATGACACGTGTCTTTATTATATTGGTCGTGATTTTACGAGGTGTTACAGACGTACCAGGATCAAGCCACTAATCATGTTGAACTCATAACAAGTTTTCAAATGTATTTACCAATCATAAATAAAATGTACCACACAATGAGTTTAATGAAAAATATCAAACAAGTAACCAAAGTTTAAATGTTTCAAAGCAAATGTGTGAAATCAATAATCCCATCATGTGTATCAAATTAGTTCAACCCATGACCACTCCAGCCACTCCAAACAGCAAGTTCCAAATCCAAGAAATCTAACGACCTGCGAGCATGCAACAAGTGTATCAGATAAAGCTAGCGAGTTCATAGTTTGTGAAAACGTTAGTTACCAAGTGTTTAGTTTAATTCATAGATATTAATGTTGATAATAACTCAAGTACCGTACAAGATGGCTACCAGATTGTTTTGCCCGTCCCCAATGCCCCTATCCAAACATTGGTCATGATTTAAGGTCATTAGTTCACGCCCGTCCTCTCAGGTACGGTGTGAGGTTGCCAAGCCTAATAGCGCTATCAACTAATACTCCGTTACCTCTCAGGTAACTAATTCGGTATAAGATGGGACTTAAAGTGATAGGAAGAGTGTATTATCTAACATTCCAGTTTTACCCAAAAGACTTATCCCTCTCAGGGATACCCATTTGACTGTCCCACCCACCGGGACGCATGCTCAAGAGAAATGAACTCACATGTGGTTTGGTCGGTAAAATTAAGTACTTGTTTATCAGTTGATCAAACACATCCTAAAAGCGGTTACCGATAACAATCAATTTTACATGCACATGAACCACATATTATACACATAATTAACTCATGTATTTCTTGTTCCATAATAATCAACCAATCCCTAATGTGGTGACTAATGACAAATACATATGCTAACACTTTGTACAACGTAGTCATGCCTTATGTCACATTCCACATACTGCTCACATAAAATTCACATACAATGATACATATTCAAGCTCACCATACACTACATGTATCGGCTAAACTAATATGCACTTAGATGTGCAATTTGGCACAACCATGGCTGGCCCAACTCGCAACATTCAGCCCAATTGTGTAACGCAAGAATAAGCCAAAGTGTGCAATCCGTTTTATGTTCGTGGGCCGGCAACCCGTGTGCGACCCTATACCCCCGGCCCACTCTAGTTATTAATTTAGTTACACAAGCAATCCATAACTTTAAATCATGTTATAACAATTCCAGCATCATCGTTCACATACCATCAATTTGGTTATTACCATGATTATTCCAATTCTACCCCTAAACACATAACTTTAAATCATGTTATAACAATTCCAGCATCATCGTTCACATACCATCAATTTGGTTATTGACGACGGGCCAGTGGGGAAGCCTACTTCACCCGCTTTAGGCCATTTTTTCTGGAAGCCCAATTACGCGCAGGCCCATAAAATAGAATTGCCTTGTCCACTAAGGTTTCTCTTCCTTTTATAAACGGGTGGGAAACAGCTAAGCAAGGAGCAGAGCTCATTAAATGCCCGATAAGAAAAGGATCTCGTCTGAGTTACTGTACTTCTCCGGCTGGGCATTAATTAAGGGAAGCATCTCATCGTTGGGGGTCAGACACGTGTCTGCACCCCCCGAGAACCATCAAAAGCCGTTAGATCACATATGGAAGATCTCTAATGAGATAAGGGCTGGTTATTATATAAGAGAAGATATACAGGAGGAAAGGCAGGTATCATCTCCGGCATTCCCTCATTTACTACACCCTCATTTACTCACCTCTCATTAACTTCCGACCAACATTCCCCCACATTTAATACACATACATACTAATTAGATTCACACCAAAGAGGAAACCTTCCGGTGATTATACTCATCGGAGGAAACTCCTCTCATTTTACGGCAAGCTTACTTACTCTCACGCCGGAGCTTGGTCACGGATCCCCCTCCCGGGGTCCTCCGTGGCGAGGCTAACAGTTTGTTCTTTTGTAGTAACGAAGATAAAGGCTCTTGACGTCAACGAAGATCCATCTAACGTCATCCGTGAGTTGGGTATTCGACATTGGCGCCATCCGTGGGACCTGGTCTGCCCAATGTTCCCACATCAAAACTCGACGTCTAGAGAGCAGCTTATTCCATCAAGAACGACATGGCAACCCCACACAACTCACGTGTCACTCAGACGGCACAAAACGATTTGGATAGAGTCACGGTGGAAGACATTACCCATGAGGAGGGTAACGAGAACCAGGTGGAAAACCCAGAAAAAGCAGAGCATATCACTCCCGACTTTGTGGCCATGCATAGGGAGAAGTTAACAAAGTACCTTGAAGATTTAAAGAGACAGGAAAAGCTCGACAGCCTCAGGGCTAGACTTTCTTTTGACACACCCCCAGCCAAGAAGGAACGAATCTTCAAAACAAGAGCAGCAATGGTGACCAGCTGGAAACGTTCATGACTGCCCTGAGGCAAATGTCCTCAGAAGAAAGGGAGGATCTTATCACAGGACAGAAGCCCAAGGAGAAAGGAAAGGAGAGAGGCAACCTTGGTGACAGTGACTTAGACCAGCCATATCTACCACGAGACTTAGCCAAGGTCTCAAAGTTCACACGAAGAATCGCAGAAGCACCTATGCCCCCCAAGACTAAGTTACCCCCAAGCTTTGACCGTTATGACGGGACAAGAGACCCCGAGGATCACCTGCATGCCTTCCGGGGAGTGGGACAGATGGGACGATGGCCCATGCCAGTATGGTGCCACATGTTTGTACAAACCCTAACGGAGGGGGCTCGGCTTTGGTTCGACCGCCTTCCCCCGGGGAGCATAGATAGTTATGAAGAGCTAAGCGTGAAGTTCCTCAGGAACTTTGGCCAACAGAGAAAGGTGGTTAAAAATCCAAATGAGATCCTTCATATCAGACAAAGGGATAATGAGCGAATAGATCAATACATGGAGAGGTTTGTCAAGGAGAGCATGAACATCAAAGATGTCCCGGAGGTCATGAAGATTAGCAGTTTCATAAACGGGCTAAAACATGCCCAGCTGTGTGAGAAACTGGGGGAGGAGTTCCCCCACTCATTTAACAGCCTTATGGACAGGGTCAGAGCCTTTGTCAGAGGGAAGGATACGGTCAGCAAAGCCAAGGAAACAGACGTCGCACCCCGGAGAATCGCCCCAGTCACGAAGGCTCCTGACAAAGGTACACCCTACTCTCGAAAACCTGCTTTTGATAGAATGATGCATGACAGAATGAGACCCTCGTACTCCCCGTACAAACCCCGAGGGAGGGGTCCCCCTTTGTACTCTGATAACTTCACCCCCTTATCAAGACACAGAGTGAGATACTGGCCACTGAAAGGGTAAAGAACTCCTTCCCAAGACCACCACCCATAAAGCCTGGGCCGAAAGCACAACCGAACGAATATTGTGAATTTCACAAAGGCTTCGGGCATAAAACCGATGACTGCATGTATTTAAAAAGAGAAATAGAGACTGCAGTAAAGACGGGAAGGCTGGCCCACTTGGTCAAGGAAATTAAGGAAGGGGGAGGGGACTGCAAGGGAAGAGATGTAAGGGAGCCTGGGAGGGCAGATGTTGACATGATTAGAAGGAGGAGTGAATTCGATACCACCCGTAGTGTAAAAGCCAGGATCCTGGGCTCCCTGAACTGCATGAAAGCTCCCATCCTTATGCCATACCTGGAAGAAAGCGAAGTGCAACGACTTCCCCTGAACATCTCAGCCATAATAGCAGGGCATAAGGTGTCTCGAATACATGTGGACGGAGGGTCAGGCGTCGAGGTAATATACGAGCATTGTTTCCTTAGATTCGACAGGGACGTAAGAGACAGGTTGGAAGAAGACTCCATCCCTTTAGTAGGGTTCAACAACAGTGTATCACATCCCTTGGGAAAGATCAGGCTCCCGTTCACGGTCGGGGTAGGGGATCGAGTCCGAACGATAAATCTGACCTTTACGGTAGTCAGGGCACCCTCAAAGTACAATGCAATCCTAGGAAGACCCGGAATTGGAGACTTGCAGGTGCAGGCGTCCACCCCCCACGGGGCTTTAGTATTTCAAACACCAAAGGGCCTAGCATGGGTTAAATCTGCTTATGAAGTGATCTCTTCCGTGTCCAAAGAGGAGGCACTTGAGAAACCCAAGAAGAAAGAAGTAGAAGAGTGGGTCCTTAACGATAGGTTCCCAGAACAAACGGTCAAAGTGGGAAGCCACCTAAGTGACAAGTGCAAGAGTGCCCTGAAGGAATTGCTTCTCCACAACATAGATGTGTTTGCGTTTCAACATGGGGACATGGCAGGGGTCCCCAGGAGCCTGACCGAGCACCGGCTAAATACTTACACATGGGCAAAACCGGTAAAACAGAAAAAATGAAGCATGGGACCCAACAAGAGACGGGCTGCTTGTGAAGAAACCAGAAAACTGCTCAGGGCAGGGATAGTTAGGGAGGTGAAGTATCCGTCCTGGATCGCCAATCCGGTTATGGCTCAAAAGAAAGACGGAGGATGGAGAATGTGCATTGACTTTCAAGATCTGAACAAAGCATGTCCTAAGGACTGTTATCCCCTTCCGGAGATAGACGTTCAGGTAGACTCTTTGTCTCAGTACCCCCTGAAGTGCTTCCTGGACGCCTACAAGGGGTACCACCAAATCCAGATGTCAATGGAAGACGAAGAAAAGACTGCCTTCATCACGGACGAAGGAACATTCTGCTACACCAAGATGCCCTTCGGTCTTAAAAATGCTGGGGCCACATATCAGAGGTTCATGAACGCTTTGTTCAGGGAACAACGAGGAAGGAACCTAGAAGTATACGTCGACGACATTGTTATCAAAAGCCTGACGGAGATGGCCATGATAGACGATATAGCCGAGACTCTCAACACTATGCAGGATGTGAACATGAAGTTAAACCCTGGGAAGTGCTGTTTTGGAGTAGAGGAGGGGAATTTCCTGGGAGTAGTGGTCACCAAGGGAGGGATCAAGGCAAATCCGGAGAAAACCCAAGCGGTGGCTGAGATGCGATCCCCCAGGTCCCTGAAGGACATTCAGCAATTAAACGGGAGGTTGATAGCGTTGAACCGTTTCTTATCAAAGGTAGCCGACAGGACCCTTCCCTTTATGAAAGTATTGAAAGACTGCCTCCAGACAAACAAGTTTAAATGGACCACAGAGGCCGAGGCTGCCTTTCAAGAAATGAAAGCCTACATCTGCAAGCTCCCGACGTTGGCCACCCCAGTACCTGGGGACCCATTGCTCCTGTATCTATCTGCCTCGAAAACGACCATAAGTGCGGTCATGATGGTAGAACGGGAAGGGAGACAGATCCCTATATATTTCATCAGCAGAACGCTTAAGGGGCCCGAAGAACGATACATGCCTCTAGAGAAACTCGCGTTAGCCCTTGTCTTCGCATCCCGAAGACTCAGGAGGTATTTCCAAGGGCACAAGATTACCTTGATGACCGATCAACCCCTCCAGAAGGTACTCAGGAGGCCGGAGCTGTCAGGACGGCTAGCTAAATGGGCTGTGGAGTTAGGGGAACACTCTCTGGAGTTTAAGCCCAGGACGGCCATGAAGGGACAGATACTGGCCGATTTCTTAGCAGAAGTCCCTGAGAACGAAGAGAAGGAACTGTTAAAATGGGAAGCCTTAGAGAAAGAAGAAAGAGAGAAGGAAGACGAGGCGGTGTGGAAGTTACTCACTGACGGAGCATCTAGTGAAGAAGGGAGTGGGGCAGGAATCACACTGATAAGCCCCGAGGGGGTCAAACTGACGTATGCCATAAGGTTGGACTTCGAGAACACCAACAATACTGCAGAGTATGAGGCCCTCCTAGCGGGAATGAGGCTGGCACAAAAAATGAAAGCAGGACACGTAGAGGCTAGCACTGATTCACAACTGGTAGTGAAACAGTACCAAGGGGAATATGAAGCCAAAGATGGCACCATGGCCCAATACGTGGCAAAAGTAAGAGAGATGGCTAAGGCATTCAAAACTTTCAAACTGGAGTACATCCCCCGTGGAAGAAACAGAAAATCTGACGCCCTCAGTAAGCTGGCCTCGGTGGCATTCGACCACCTCGCGAAAGAAGTCAAGGTGGAGGTCCTGACATCTCCTTCCCTTAACATAGAGGAGGTTGTTACAATCGAGGGCACCCAGGAAACGTGGATGACACCAATTATTAAGTTCCTCCGGGACGGAATTCTGCCCGAGGGAGAATGGGTAGCCAGAAAGATAAGGGTCAGAGCCCTGCAATATGAGCTAATTGAAGGGGAGCTATATCGAAGATCATATCTGGGCCCGTCCCTAAAGTGTGTTGACATGGAAGAGGCTGAATATGTGATTAGGGAAATGCATGAGGGGATTTGCGGAATGCACTCGGGACCAAGGACGATAGTGAGAAAAGCAATGAATGCTGGATTTTACTGGCCACGGATGTACGAAACAGCATCTGAGGAAATCAAGAAGTGTGATAACTGCCAAGTGCATGCACCAATGACCCACCGGCACAAACACCCCATGGTACCGGTTTCAACATCCTGGCCATTCCAAAAATGGGCCATCGACATAATTGGGCCTTTCCCGGAGGGCCCGGGAGGGGTCAAATACGTGGTGGTGGCCATTGATTATTTCACCAAATGGATCGAAGCGAAGCCCCTGGCAAAAATTACTGGAGAGCAGATGAGAAGGTTCGTGTTGGATAACATCATATGCAGGTATGGGGTCCCTGAGGAACTGGTGAGCGATAACGGAGTCCAGTTTTCCGGAAAGCCTTTCAAACCATGGTGCGAGCAGATGCGGATTCAACAAGTGTTTACCTCCATCACCCATGCCCAGAGCAACGGATTGGTGGAGAGAGCTAACCAAAGCGTCATCAAGGGAATGAAAGGAAGGCTTGGAAGAAAACAAAAGGGCTGGCTGGAAGAACTTCCATTCGTGCTATGGGCATACAGAACCACTCCCAAAAGTTGCAACGGGGAGACCCCGTTTAGCCTTACCTACGGGACGGAAGCCGTCATCCCCGCCGAGATAGGATCCCCGACTGCCCGGATGAAGCTTCGAGACGAAGAAAATGAAAAGGACCTCAGAATGAACTTGAACCTACTGGAAGAAAGAAGGGAGATAGCGGCAGTCAGGGAAGCCAAATACAAAAAGCTACTAGAGAGTTATTATAACACCAGGATAAAGAAACTCAACCTCGTCTCGGGGGATCTAGTCCTTAGAGCCAATGAAGCCAGTCTGCAAGAAAACACTGGAAAGTTAGGCCCCAACTGGGAGGGGCCCTACCGAGTCATATGGGCTAACGGCAAGGGAACCAGCAAGTTGGAAATGCTTGAAGGCAAAGAGGTCCCCAGGACCTGGAATCTCATGCAACTGAGGAAGTATTATGTGTAAGGGGTTCACCCCCAAAGGAAACGGACAAGAGCCACTTTTGTAACAACTAACTGTTAGTCTGGGGCTCCCCCAAAGACAGACCTTTTGTAACAATCTTTAACGGGAAGTGTAAACCCCCTAAAAATTAAATGAAGAACGGACAGAACACGTCCCCCTTTTGAAAAAACAATGGACATCATACCTAGGCAGACGTGCCCAGGAACACCATTAAATCTAAACTAAAACAAACAAGCACACGTGTACAAGGCATCCAAAACATGCCAAAAGCCCGACCGTGGGGCTGATAAGGGTCTAGCTAACCCAAAGAGGACAGAACAAGTCAAAAACATAATGCCACATTATAAGCTTGTCCATCGATTGGCCTCGAACAGACAATCATAGTTTAACAAACAAACAAAAAGTACAACACACTCTTGCATACAAAACCACGAGAGGGAACATGCTTTATTAATACAAAGTACGTATACAAAGAAAGGCCTCAATAACTTTGGCAAGAGTAAGCAACATGCAAATACAACGTGATGAAATACAGACACGACCCCTCGCCAAACGGTCCATAAATCTCCAGGGAAGCACCAAACTGACCTTCGGTAAAAACCCCTGCAAAACAAACAACCACAGCAAGAAATAGGCAACAAAGCGAAGAAGCAATATACAACCATAACCCATATGATTAGAAGCCAAGGCGGTCCCCGACATAAAGGACCCCTCCCAAACAGTCAAGCAAAATGTAAAAGTATCCTAGGGCAAGTAAAAGTTATTACAACCATATCGAAATGTGTTAAGTGTTTGAAATTCATTGGGGATCACCCCCGGAGAGAGATGGTGGAGATGAAGGACCGGCAGAGGAGAACAGGGCTTTCAGTTCATCAATAGAGATCAGGGGATGCTCCAGGATTTTCCCAAGGATGGCCGGGGTTTTACGCCCAAACTCCTCATTCAGCTTGGACAACCGCTTCTTTGCTTTAGAATTATAAAGAGGAGTCTCCTTTCTGTCCAAGCCTTGAGCAGAATACTTATAGCCATCCTTCAATCCTGACTGGTACCCAACATCCCTGTAGGCCCTGTACACCTCCTCCAAGCCGCTCTTGAAATCCTCTGACTGAGCAACAGCAGCAAGGAAGGCTCCAAAACCTTCAGTAATTAGCCAATGCTTTTCCCCCGCCAATCGTTGGTTGTCATCGGAAGTTATCCCATATTCTGCATACATGGCATTGAATTGCTCCTGGGAAACGGAGCCAACTTCCTTCAAATGCTTCAGCTCAACAGTAAGCTCCTCATTCTCTTCAACCAGCGCTGCCACCTCCTGCTCCTAAGCCCGTTCTTTCCTCTCAAGCATAGCTCCAGCTCCCTGGATAAAAAATCAATAAGTAAAAAAAAGGGGGGGGGGGGAGGGGGGAGAAGACTATGTACCTTCCCCTCCTGCAACTTCCTCTCAGCATCAACCACTTGGCACCTAAGCCCGGCCACAACGGACTGGGAAGCCTTAAGCTCAGCCTTAAGCCCTTCATTTGCCCTCCTCAGATCGTCGATTCTCTGCAACATCCCAGCGCCCCTAAAAAAGCTTTCACACAGGGACATGCTATACTGATCCTCGAAGAGGTCGTCCCTCAGAGCAGAGTTTACAAATTTGTGTGAGGGAGGAACAGCATGGTTCAAAAAGTCCCTAGCGGCTTCGGGAGTCCCTATCACTGAGGAGCTAGTCACCTTCCATTTAGGAACATAAGCAAAAGGGATGGCATCGGCAAACAGTGGGGCAAGAGGAGACCGATGAGCAGGACCTTCGAGGAGAGTGGGTCTGCTAGTCCCAGTAGCACGGGAGGGAGAGAGCTCGAAAGCTGAGGAAAAACGAGCTACCCCCACCTCAGAGGTCTTATCCCGGACACGGGAAGAAGAGGGACCAGTAGGAACCTCTATGGGCTCCTGGGAACTCCCATGAGAAGTAAGAAAAAGAACATCAGAGGCAAGGCAAAAGACAGAAAAAATGAGACCAAGGGAAGATAAAGCTCACCAGCAGAGGGGCACTCACTAAGCTCGAAGACCTCAGGTGTTTAGACAGGGAACCTTTGACCCCAGCAGGGGGGAGATCAGAAGCAGCTTTCGATGGAGGAGGAAGTTTTTGACCACTGGCACTCCGAAGTCTTTGACGGATGTTACGGGGAGCAGGGGCTGGCAGATCTTCTCTTACGAACTAACTGGATTTCCATATCTTCGTCATCGCTTTGGCCAGAGGGATGAACAGGAGGAAAGTCAGGAGAACTTTCCTCCTCATCAGAGGGATTCTCCTCGTCACCACCCACGGCAATAGAGCCCCCGGCCTGGGTGGATACCCCAGTAACCTGCACCTCCGCATTCAACCTAGGGTCAATCTCATTGTCAACCACATACTTAACATCTTTGGAATCACCCTGAAGTAGCCTACACAAAGTTATCTCTACACAAAAAAGAGACACTAAAGATGACTGTACGATCTTTAAGACACTAACCATAAGTGACAGATCAAGAACAAAGAAATACCCTTTTTGCCGAAAAAAGCCCTCGGACGAACCAGATAGTAGGGGCTCAACCCTCCCATGGCAAGCATCCCTTCAGAAAAAGTGAATGCCCTCGTTGGATTCTCGCACATCCGTTTCCACTGAAGGGTTTCGGCTGCAGAAAGAGTAGGAACAACATCTTCGATGGCGGCATCAAGATCCTTCGGCAGAGGGGACTCCGGCAACATAGCGGCAGAAACAAAGATGAATCTGCTTTTCCAGTCCTTTGGATAAGTGGAGGTAGGCATGAAACTGTAACAGGGCTTCGAGACGTTGTTCTGTCGTTTTGCAAAGGTAAACCAATCTCCGTCCGAAATAATCCTGTAGAACATGCAAAACAAGGGAACAGAGGGCTCTCCCGAGATGGCTGCACAGGATAACTCAAAATGGACCACCCTCATAAGCCCTAAAGGGTGAATCTGAGAAAAATGGACACCAAAATGACGAAGCAAAGAGATTTTGAAAGTGGAAAGAGGATACCGAACCCCACAGGAGGAGAAAGCCAGTGTATAAATGGGTGTCCTGTCTGGCGTGCACTCCGCCGACTCGTTAGGGCCAGGCAAAGAAGGAGAAAATTGCTTGGGAATGTTATACGCTTCAACGAAGGACTTCAAGTCCTTCGCCGTCAGTATGGATCTTATCGATGAACGGCCACTACGACTCATAATCGGAGAAGAAGCTATGATTCAGGGAAATGGTTACAAAGAGAAAAAGGAGTTGAAGTATTTGAGTGAGAAATCGGAAAGGATAACAGGGTATTTAAAGAGGTGCCACTGACATACAAGTAACCGTCATGTCAATAGTCCCTTCAATATTCAAAAAAGGAGCACGTGTTACTAGGGGATTAACTCCCGCTATAGACATCCGGTGGTGTGATGATTAGTGGGGACGGTAGACCATAACTGACTTGGAGTGGGCCCACAGGAAGAAAACCACCCCTTTTAAGCGGTTGTGACTCAGCCCCGGATCATGAGCCTCGGGTCTCAGAACCAGGGACTAAAGATGATTTGACGACGGGCCAGTGGGGAAGCCCACTTCACCCGCTTTAGGCCATTTTTTCTGGAAGCCCAATTACGCGCAGGCCCATAAAATAGAATTGCCTTGTCCACTAAGGTTTCTCTTCCTTTTATAAACGGGCGGGAAACAGCTAAGCAAGGAGCAGAGCTCATTAAATGCCCGATAAGAAAAGGATCTCGTCTGAGTTACTGTACTTCTCCGGCTGGGCATTAATTAAGGGAAGCATCTCATCGTTGGGGGTCAGACACGTGTCTGCACCCCCCGAGAACCATCAAAAGCCGTTAGATCACATATGGAAGATCTCTAATGAGATAAGGGCTGGTTATTATATAAGAGAAGATATACAGGAGGAAAGGCAGGTATCATCTCCGGCATTCCCTCATTTACTACACCCTCATTTACTCACCTCTCATTAACTTCCGACCAACATTCCCCCACATTTAATACACATACATACTAATTAGATTCACACCAAAGAGGAAACCTTCCAGTGATTATACTCATCGGAGGAAACTCCTCTCATTTTCCGGCAAGCTTACTTACTCTCACGCCGGAGCTTGGTCACGGATCCCCCTCCCGGGGTCCTCCGTGGCGAGGCTAACGGTTTGTTCTTTTGTAGTAACGAAGATAAAGGCTCTTGACGTCAACGAAGATCCATCTAACGTCATCCGTGAGTTAGGTATTCGACAGTTATTACCATGATTATTCCAATTCTACCCCTAAACAGTCTTGATAAACACTTAATCCTTAACAACAAAGAAAACAGATTCCTACCATCATATAACCCGCAGTTCACATCAACAGTAATAAGCACCTACAAAACCCATACATTTGATCGACCCATAATGCAAAATAACTAAGTAACTTCGGCCCACTTGTACAGATTACATTCAAACAATGCAACCCCTAAGTGCCCAGCTTCAATAATCCTAACAGCCTATTACGCCACTACCCGATCATCATATAAACAAGAACTTAGTTAACCAATATCCCCATGCCAATACTTCATACTCATGCATAACAAACCATCCTTTCAATGATATAAACTAGTTAACCATTACTAACCATTAATTAAACCAATCTTGAAAACATTAAACGTTATATATACAAACTAATATCAATACATAACAGCCAACGAGTTCGTTCTAGACATATCAAGCATATGATCCGACTCATAATGTAATGTTACATATTTAAGCTCACAGATCACGTATACCCTATATAACACGTACTCGAACAATAATTATAACCGGAGAACTACGATAACAAGGAGGATGATTCACTAACCGGGGTGTAAGATGAGATCAAAAGAGAACTTCAATATGAATAAAGAGTTGTCGTCGGTACAAGAAGGGACGAGAGAGGTGTTAGGGTTTGTATCTTGTGTGTGTGTTACGCAGCGTAAGGAAAGACCGCATGCAACATATATTTAATTTGGTTGGGCTTTTAATTCAGTTGGGTTTGCTTTGGGCTTCAAAGGTTTGGGCTGCTCCAATAATTAGGACAACACAAGGGTGCGGCCCAATTGAAACAAACCGTTTATTTGAAAGACACTAGGGTGCGGCCCAATTGAAACAAACCGTTTAATTGAAATAACTAGTGCTTACCTAAGTTCAACAAGTAAACGTACAAGCATACCCAACTACAATGCAACCCAATCGTAACAGAAAGTGATTCGGAATTAAAGACACACCTTAGGAATACGGGTCGTCACAAAAAAGACACAGTGAACTATAGAAAGCAATTTCATAGGTCTGCATAATTTCTCTAACCACGTAATCAATCTCACGTATAACATATTAAATGTCTTGGCTATGCATATATTTACTACTTTACTGAAAAAAACATCATGATAGGCGACAACTGTATGTAGCAAATTATATACAGTCTAATCTTTAAAATCTTTTTATTTTTAATATATGCTCAATACATCATTGCATGTAACTGGATACAAACATATTACACCACACGGTCCACACCGCCCACTTCAATCAAAATCATGCAAAAATAGCACTCAAATACTCATTCGCAATATTCACACAAAATATAATCGCAATATTAAACATTACACCACACCGCCCCAAAATACTCACCTCTAGTTCCTTTCACCTTTGGTTTTAATGCCAAATAGCATGTGGTTGAAGATCTCTACAACCAAAATCAAGTAAAATAGTCGGTTATGAGTTATTGATTATAACTTAATGACATCAATGTATTGTGGGTCTTGATTAAATTTTAAGTTGAACCCATATTTTTTTTTCTGAACGGCGAATTTCTTTTAGCCATGTCGTCTATGGGACCCACCAAATGCTTATAGAAAAAGATGTTGAAAGGCAAATAAAAAACCAAACCTTTGATTTAAGCATTAGATTTAATAAAATAAATAATCAGATAGTGGTATATGCTTATGATTATTGAAAAAAAAAAAAAACCTGTAATTTTCTTGATAGAAACCTAAGCCTATCCATGGTGAAGAATTTGGACCAGTTTCAGTTACTTGAATTAAATAATCAAGACAACATTTAGCACAATCACCTGCTAACTCAAGTGAATATGCTATTATGCTATAATTTCATTAGCTTAAGCAATCAAAAACTCATAATGCCCACATATACATGCATATATATTGCATAGTGGTAGTCCAGCAGTAAGGAAATTAGGGTGATATATCCGACCAAACCTTGTTGACCCACCCACACGACCCTCTCAGAGCTGAGCAAATGGATCCAACGGCTAAATTGTTTGAATTTTCAGCGATGTGTACACCAATTTCCTTACGCCCAAGACTTAGCAGGACCATCTTTATCCCATTTTATTCTTAGATCCTTTACGACTACATGCTTATATTTGACTTCTAGAGTTCCGATGCCTAAACTTGTGCATTTGCAAGCATCCTATATTCCATACTTTAGATAAGGGGTTGCTCAAATTACAATATTCGATGTCTGAATTATGATTAGAAGAACAATATTATTACAATAATAATCTAAAGCTATAGATAAAACGATTTAAAATGTTGAATTTTTATCCATTAAAGGACTTTGTGAGACCCCTTACTCTTTATGCTAAAACTTCTAATATAGCCTGTTTAAGATAAAGCACAACCTACATCGCCATATCCTAACTAAATGGGTCATCATTGTCACCTACTAACCTCTGATAAAACTTGGTATTACTGAATACTAACAGATAATATTACCAATTCTATCGTCTCCCAAAAATTGCTATACTGAGAGTAGTTGGATTTGACAGACATAGCTAGGGATAAGCATTTGGTACCAAGTACCGGTACCGAACCGTACCGGGTATTCGGTACTGGTACCCACTTTCCCCATTTTTTGGTACCGGTACTGGTACGGTACCGATATTTACGGGTAAAACACCGGTAAACACCGATATTTACGGGTACCGGTACCCACTTTTAATGTTTTTCGGTACCGAAGGGGTACCATGCTCATCCCTAGACATAACAATGTTTAAAAGCACTCACCCACAGAAAAAGCAGTTTCTTCTTCGAATCTCCCAACAGAAAGTCAACCATCGAGTTCAAATTTCTCTAGCATATACATATAAAAATTACTTGTGAGTGCATGAAAAAGAAAGGAAAAAAAGAGTAATTATATAAACTGAACAACACATGGTCTTGAAGAGCAAATGCAAACGTTGAACATAAAAGCACAAGAAATCATCCAATATGGTCTCTTGAAAACAACATGCAAGTAACTTAAAAAACCATACAAGCAGGAACAGTCACCCGTATAGTATAGTATTTTTTCTCCATTTTATCTAATATGCATATGCTAATAGATAAAAAAAAAAGATTTATTATTCTGCTAAATGCCTACTACCAAAAGGTCTAGTCGATATCTTTTCAGAAGTAACTACCAGCTATCAATTAACAAAACAATTCGTTATTAGAACAAAATTATGTATAAACTAAAGTGATCTAAGAATTTAGTTACCTGAAATAGTACAAGTGCTCTTAACCCGCATCGTTTAATCTCTAGTAGCAACTTGTCAAACTTGTAGTTTTCACTAATATTGATCTTAGCAACCAATGAAGCTTCTTTTGAAGAATTTCTCAAATGGTCCGGATGATCACAACATTGCAAAAACAAATAAGCAATAAAGAATCATTTACCAAACTGAATGTGAAACACTACTATTTGCTCACCTTATGGATATTGGTGAGAATATCATGAGTGGATTGTGTTTCCCACTAAAAAGGTCAAGCAAGAGAGTGCTAAAGATGAATTGTGTTTCCCACTAAAAAGGTCAAGCAAGAGAGTGCTAAAGATGTACATGACACTTTTTGGTGTTACCTTCCTGCACATTCAAGAAAAAAAAACAATTAAAAAATATATCAAGAGGATTTAATACAATACAAACTAAGACAAAATGATAACACATATGAATTAGAAGAGCTTTTAATTCAGTAAATTTGAGAGGGACATATTTGAAGTTTACATTCTTCTTATCGGAGATAGTTGATGTTCTAAAACTTGTTTTATGAAAAAAAAGTCCCCAGCTAAATTTCGCTTGAGACCCTAAAATAGGTTGAGTCGTCTTGGTTTACACACGAGTCACTTGATTCCGGTATATGAACAAAACTGCCAATTCAACATTTTGTAAGCTCAATGCATATAAAATGTTTAAATAAAATGATTTACTTTCAAGCGTATGTTGACCCGCTTGAAATTAAGCACAACTTAAATTAACCCATTAATAAGTTAATAGGTCAAAATTTCCACCTCTATAAAGATCAGAGGGAAACACTTACAAATGGTTTTTTTTCCTGCTAGTTTGCTACCGGTTGTTTATTGTATACTTCACTGCACACACCAGTCAGACTTTTTGAGGTTTGATATTGTCCGATTGAGACATTTACTGTACCCGGCCCAGTTACTCATCCTGCCAAAATTGCCACCTATAGTTCCGACAATTGCAATTTGTTAAGTGTGTGTCATAGATTAGGTTCCAACTTAGATTATTTACCTTTCATTAAATTCGTTTTCTTAAGTTTAACTAAATTATCTTGTCAAATAGTGCATTAATGCCATGTATACTTAGAATAAACGTAAAGGATAACTAAGATCAAATCAAAATCAGACCTTGATAAATGATGATTGAAAGTCTTCGTATAATTCATCCTGTGGAATTCCTGTAGGAAGCTTTAAACAAATTATGTCAACATCTTAGGTGTAACATCAATTATCTGGAGTTCAAAAATGCAAAAGAATAATACTATTCATAATTTTCAACTTTAGAGGGGGTAATTTAGGAACTGAAATACTTGTTTCGAATGGGAACCCGACGTTTGTTGGTAGTTTCTCCCATAAAAGAGGCTGATGATATGATGATAATATATTCCCTTTCTTCTCTACAAGAAGGAATCATACCCTAAATGTTACATTTGACAACCAAATTGATTTCAATAATAATCTCAATATCTTTTCTTAAAACTGTAACTACTTCATTAATGAGTTGTACGTCGTACCTTTTTATAACATATAACAAATCCAAGCCTTCTTGCCTCCTGAAATCATATGAATTGAACAAAACAAAACTGGTAAGGCTTTTAGCAACCAAAAAATAACCTTAACCCTACCGATGAAAACTACAAATAAAAAATTAAATATGAAACATAAAACCTAAGTGATATGCTTTGCAAAGAGGAAAATCAGTGATATCAGTATCATTGTGAACATAATGATCTAAATCACCGTCCGGGTCCTCTATTATATTAACCTGTTTAAACACTCAAATTAGCACATCAAAATATCAAGAATGACTAAGGTGTGACATTCTATTACAATTACATACCAATAACCGACCCTACTAATCCTTAACACGTGCACAAAATACAACAGCATCTTCGGGTTTGACGACCATGTCTTCAGCCTCTTCGGAGTCATTATCCTCAAGAAAAGCAATTGAATATATTAAGGTTGCAAAATTAACCTCAAAATCAAAATGCAAACAGCAGTTTGATTAGGAACTATGCAACTTACATTTGTATTTTTAAGATAAGGATCTTATTCATTGCTAGGATAGAAGGTGTCCCCAATCCCCATACCAAGTATGTCAATCGCTGGTCACCACAAAAAAAAATCAGATTCTAATCGGACCTTTTTTAAGTATGCACCAAATCCAAGCAGACTCAAAACCAAAAACGCAGCCCTCAAATAAAAAAACCCTAAAAACAGATGAGATTCAATCAGAATCAAAATCAACAGGTTAACGAACAAATTTAACCTAATTATGTAACGAAAATGCAAATCTAATCAAATAACATACCTTTCAAACAAAGCTCTTTCCATTTTGTTCCAATCATCAGAACCCTTAACTTAGGGTTTATGTCGGTTGTCTCCACAACCAAAAATAAGAAGATAATCCAAGTTTCTGGTGGTAACGGCGATTAAGCGATGATGAAGATTTAGGTTTTAGAAAATGAATCGTATGGATAGTAGATGACTGAAACCAGAAAAACACGAGGTGAGATCTAGGGGTTTCATGAAATGGTGAAAAAGAACTGCACATTGACAATCAGAACCAAAAATCTGATGCAAAGGAGTACACTACAAAAATTGAAAATAATGGTAGCCGGAACATACCTATGATTAATATTGATGCATCGATGAAGGAAGAACTGGATGAAGGAAAGGATCGTTTAAGGTTTGGAGAAAAGAGAAAGCGTGAAGGAGAAGAATGGAAGCGACTGAAGGTTTAGGTCAAAAAGATGCGGAGCGGAGAAAGAGATAGAGAATTAGGTTTTCAGACATTTAAATAGCGGGTCATAATATGGATCCCGTGTGTAACCATATAATGAATAAAAATACCCGAAATTTTGGAGCCAAAACCCACATTTAGATGCCCTCATAGCTTGACACATCAGCAAAATTTAACACATTTATTATATATAATAGATATAATTAATAGTGGAGAGTTCAAATGAGAAGAATTTTTTTGTAAGAATAAAAAAAAGAAATTTCGACCAATAAGAATGCTTCATTTTACTTAATTTAATTTTTGTATTTAATATTAGTGTAAGGGTATATTGGTAAACTTAGATAGATCATTAATTGGTAATCTTCCTTTTTAATAGCTAACTACATTAAATTTGTAACTTATTTTCAAAATAACATATTTTTTCAAAAAAAGAAAAAATATATAATTTAAAGTATAGCATAAATTACGAGGTGTGTAGGATGAATTACGAGTTGTGTAGGATAAATTTCAATATGTGTAGGATAAATTTCAAAACGTGTAGGATAAATTTTGATGTGTGTAAGCAAAAATTTAAGTGTGGAGGATGATAGTGTTTATGATTAATTAATTAGTCAAAGATAATAATAAATGAGTTAAGAGAAAAACTATTTAATGTTTTACATTTGTACCCTTTGTTCTTTTTCTTCTTAATTTAATTTTCTTCTCAAATGAACATTCCCCTTTATTATCTTTATGAGATAAATAAAGTATTAGAATTAGATTATAATATCCGGAGTAGGATCAAGTACAAACCACATTTCGTATACAAATTGTAAGTACCATTTAAAAAGTGTCATGTAGCATCCAACCAATTATAGAGAAATGATAAAATGATAACCTAAATAATATCAATTATCTTGAATCCTTTATAGTTATGCTAAAAAGCAATTAATTCATTATTTGGATCTTCTTTTTGTTTTCAACATGCTGATAAAAAATGTGCTGATATAATTTCACATATGTGCTAAAATCAATTATCTTGATTAATTTTCATGTGCTAATATAATTCAAAAGTGCTACTTTTATGTATGTATTGTTTTAGTATGTGCTAATTTAACTTTTTTTTAAGTGCTAGGATCTGTTCTTACGGTTTGTAGGATAAATATGGTTTATACCGGAACAAACCCCAATTAGTTGGTGTTTGAGTTCAAATACAATAGGTGGGGTACCTCTCTCTATATATAAGGGCTCAAAAGAGTTTTTGGTTACACCACATAACTCAAACAAAACAACCAACACCTCCACCCACACCGCTAGAATCCGCCTCCCCTTGTCGTAGAACCCCGCCACCGTCCGACAACCCAATCGCACCACTACCAACTCTTTGACCAATTGACTATAAAGGAGTTCTCGGGTCTAGTAGCATTTGGGTATTCGGGTTTCAAGATTCGTATCGAGTTGTTGATTCTGGATTGCGGTTCGTGAACAAACGTCAATTAGCCTGACGGTTCGTTGGATCAAAGAGTGAAGCTTAGGTTTTTTTTATCAAAAGGTTAGTTTTTGACAACCCCCTATGGTTATGTTTGTTTTAACGGTTTCAACTGGATCACTAGAACTGGTTAGTCGATTTTATTGTACACGCTTTCGCTTTATGTAATTAATATGAGATATAAATAAATTTAGATTTTATTTAAAATTAAATTGTATACCGATGAATCCCTACACGTAGTTCTTAGGTTTTTTTAGATTTCAGTTTAGTAGTTTTTCATTAGATTTGAGTTTTTCAGGTTTAACATGATATGTCCATTCATATATGATAGTAAGAAAAGGGAATGAACAGTAGGTTTTACGGTGGTTGGGTCTGATTGGGCCTTTTGGCGGTGCCATCCATCCTCGTCACCAAACGAAACACGCGTACGGTGACAAGGATGTAACCTTTCAAACACTCACACTTCCCAGAATCAATATGATAGAGAGAACCCTAGGAGAGAGGAGCTCTGTTAGAGAGAGAGACAAAGATAAGAGATGAGAGGGAGAACCATGGTGGTGTTTTTGATTAATGGTGGTGGTTCCGACTAAGGGGTGTGGTGGTTGTCGACGGTGAGCAGCGGTGGTGGTGGATGTAGTCGGAGACGGTGACGATGGTTAGGGTTTCACATGTGTGGGTTGCGAGTTAGTGGTCACCGGTGAGTACCTAGAGAGAAGGTAAATTCCGTGTTCCTCGGTTTCTTACTTTCCAGCAACTCTAATCAATAACAAAGGTGGATGATGATGATTGTTATTTGTAGTTTTGATGATGCTGCCTGTTATGGAAGGAGTTTGATTGTTCATAGAGATGGATCTGATACACTGTAAGCCATTTTACTTGAACCCCTTTTGTTCTTAGAATAAATTTGATTTTTATAAGGAAAATGGCTAAGAAAATTTGATTTTTACTTGAACCCCTTCACTCAGATGAACAACGAAATGAGGCGATTTCAGAGGGGATGGTTTCTTAGGGTGGTTGCCCTTCTCAATCAAGTCCGCTTTTGACTTAATTCAAGTCAGCCATCCTTCTTTGACGCCCATGATTTTCTTCATTCACCAATAACCCTTCATCTGATACACACATGTTGAAGATGGAAATAATATCCATTTTGAAAGACGCTATGATGATGAGTTTCAATGCGTCTGAGTTAATTCTAGCAAATGTGAGATTTTCCGCATCTTGGCGGGGCAACCAGATGGTTATGTGATTCATCTCTGTTTTCACATGGCAATCTGTAAGTATGCAGCCATGGCGGATTTATCCTCTTTGCTCGATTGTTTACACATCTGAGCATCATAATCATGGCAGATAAAAATCATGGATTAAGTTCCAGATTATCATATGCTGTCTCTTGAAGATGAAAATATGATCCATTTTGAAAGGGGCTATGATGATGAGTTTCAATGCTCCTGAGTGAATATGAGCAAAGATGAGATTTTGCACCATCTTGCCGGGGCAACCGGGCCAGTCATGTGAAAAACTGAAAGTCTGATTTGACTCTGCTTTCACATGGTAACCGGTAAGTATGCAGCCATGACTGATGTATCCTCTTTGTTCAACTGTTTACAGATATGAACCTCATATTTGTTCTCTCTCATTTTCTTTACAATTTTTTATGTTTTATGTATTCGTATTCGTATTTCAGTTGTGGTTAAAAAAAATTTGATCACTCATTGTTTACAAGCTTGATGAGTTTGTTAGCTACTAACCAACGCCGCGAGGATGATGATTGAAGACGACTGACTAGAGACACTACTGGAGATAAAATTTCTTTTGTGCATTTTTATGTGTATTCGTTTTTATGGTAAGATGTTGTTTACTTATATTAACATGTCTTGAAGAGGTGTAAATTGACGAAACAATAGAATACGAAACATATAACAGTAAAAAGTTTACCTTAAATTCATGGTAAGCAGTAAAAAGTTATGGGACTGACATGTTTTTTCTTTAATTTAACCATTGATGTGTGTTTTCAAGTCCAGAATCGGATTGCAAAATAGCCACTAAATTGTCTATTGAATAGGTACATATTACATATGCGTATGCTTCATTTTGCTATAGAGTACGATTTGAGCACCTGTGTTATCTATAATTGAGATTTATTTACGTTCTTCACATTTTTATTTGCATTTGGTGGAATTGAATGCAGCCCATGAACTCAGAATTCAGCCTTTACGCTCTATGGTATAGGTTTGTGATTTGGTAAATGAACTTTTTTGAAGGATTTGAGAGCTGACAGAAACGGAATACTCTAATTCAAGACGGGAATGAACAAAAGGAGGTGGTCACCAGACGGTAATTAGTCTTTAACTATATTTCTTGGCTTATGGAGGTCCACCTATGGCTATACTGACGGTAATCAGTCTGTGATCAGGAATGAAGTTGTGGGCTTAGCGGCTAAATCACGCACTTGGAAACAGGTTAACGTGCTTAACATTTTTGGTCTTAGCTTGATTGGTTTTAATTGTTTTATAGCAATTTGACTGTTGTAGTTGGTTACATTGTGGGATGTTTTGAATCCAATATAATACATATCCAGCAGTATAAGATTTAGGATTACTACCCGCGCCGGTAGCTAGGGGTGTATGTATATCGACACATGTCGCTAATTGCTTGGTAGAGTTAAGTGTCTTAACATATACATAACCTTAATCAGTGGTTAAAATCTCATTTTGGTATACTTTTGCTGACGCGGATGGTTAATCTTTTTCAATAAAATTAAGGCTTTCGTCTGCAGGCTTTTTACTAACATACAAGTGCTTAGTAGCATGTGTGATGTCCCCACATAGCATGGCATGGGAACCATGATAAAGAGGTTTTTGTAGAGTTTGATTCTTTATCTTCTGGTTAATATGAGTGTATAAAATGGACTAAGAAGCATTGGTGCTCCTATGGATGGTCTTATGGAGCCTTTGGAGCTATGGTCAGCCAAATTCCATGAATATGTATATATATATTATTAATTTTAAATTTCTTTTTGACCTTTCTTTATTAACCATGTTTTGGTCTCAAAACCCAAAGCTTTATAACTATATCAAACTTGACCCATATGAATATTATTATGTGTTTTGAGACATCTGGTTTTTGAATTTTGATATAGGTATGGGTTGAAAGTTGAAACCAATAGAATTGAGGACCTGTCGTATCCACATAACATAATGTGTAAGGGTGAAGATGGGGTCTCTAAGATGTCTATTTGGTCACTGAACCATACACAAAAGCATATGGACCACCATAATGTGCTCCACTAGATGGATGTTCGACTAACACGGCTGAATGGAACGAATTAAGGTAACCTCTGAAACGAAGATTTTGTTTGGCGACTTTTAAATCGATGTTAGAAGTCTACATGTGACAGAAAACATGTTATTGGAGAAATCAACATGTTTTTTCTTTCAGATAACATATATTTGATGTATAATTTTTTTATATGAATGGAAGTTTTGAAAATTCGATCTAATAAAAGATAATAGATGGGAGTATTAGAGAATTTGCAATGTAACGAGAAGAGTTGTAGATTAAGATAGACTAATTATCTTATCTATGATGGCTGGGATTAAAGCGATCAACGTTCACATTACACGAGGAGGAGATCATAATGGCTCGATATATTTTTTAGATTCATGGCATTATTTAGTAAATCTGTGATCTACTCCTGATGTTTTTTTTCCGCTACATCCTATTATGTTGTCAAACCAAGAACGAATTGGTTTAGCGCGCCGCAATGCGCGCGGGGTGTACAACTAGTTTATACAATAATCTAAACCTTATATATATTCATAAAATCACATGATTTAACCGATTCAACCCTATATATATATTCATAAAATCACACATGATTTAACCAACTCATTTAGGTGTGGGCCATATGTCATGGCAGCCTCCATGGACGTCAATTTGTCCCCCTCCCCACGTTCTTTTGGATATGATTTAGAAAGGCATGACATGACATGGTAAGGTGATTAAAATAATATATATAATTATCATAAAAGAATCATTGAAAGAATCTAGATCTAGAATCTATATCTATACTATATAATAAAAGAAACCATTTTAGGGACACTTGTCATCATATTAGGCCATGTCTTATGGATAATTATTATTTTAGTTTAATCTCTTTTAATTAATTATAGATAACCCTCCTACTAAATATTATTTAGTTTAATTATTACTTTTATATTTATCTATTTACTTTAAATTCAAACTTAGTTATCTAATTTGATATTTTTAATCTCTTTTAATTAATTATAGATAACCATTCTACTAAATATTATTTAGTTTAATTATTACTTTTATATTTATCTATTTACTTCAAATTCAAACTTAGTTATCTAATTTGATATTAGAGTAAATTACGATTTTGACCCATGTGGTTATATCACTTTTACCATTTTAACCCAAAAATGAATTTTTTAACACCTGAGCCCCCAACGTCTTTTTTTAACCCTTTTGGACCCTAACGTCTTTTTTCTAACCCTTTTGGCCCCTAAAAGTAAATGGATGGGGTTAGTGTTAGGGGCCAAAAGGGTTAGAAAAAAAGACGTTGGGGGCTCAAATGTTAAAAGATTCATTTTTAGACTGGGTAAAAGTGATATCACAGGGGCCAAAATCGTAATTTACTCTTGATATTAACTATATATTTGAACGTTTTGTTTAGTTTTGTAACAAGTTGATTTTACGAAACTTAAAATAAAATTAACTAATATTATTTATCATTTCTACATTTACAAGTTTTAGATAAAGAGTTATATTTATTGAGACTTCGTTACATTTACAAGTTTTAAATAAAGGGTTAAATTTATTGAGACTTCGTTAACAAATTTTACTACAATAGAATAATGTATTTATATCAATCTAAATATATAATATAAAACATTAATGTGTAACACCTATCATTAATTGTAAGCCTTTATTATATGATTTTCTCGCCTCACTTCCAAACTTATCTTATACTAATTAAATGAATAATGAGCTAATACTAAATTTCATCCTACTTTAAATTTCGAATACCATTCTTCTATTTTTCTAATAAAATATTATTCTAAAATTTAAATTGTATCAATTTTATTACATAATTTATAAATCAATTTGTCGGAATTGGTACCAATATTTTATCACTCAAATAGATGCTGATTTGCTTCTTGAATAACATGTCTTTTTTTTCAAGAACCATCTTCACAATCACCATATCCATCGTGTATCGAGTATTATCCATTAGTATATTGAAAGATATGACTTTTTTCTTATTGGTATATAAAAATAGATTTATTAAACCGGTGTAATACACGTGTTTTTTTAAAGATATACTTTTTTATTATTTACTATACAAAATTATATTTATTCGACCCGTGTAATACATGAGGTTTTTTAAGATATAACTTTTTGTTATTTGATATATAAAATTAGATTTATTCAACTCGTACAATACACGGGGTTTTTTTTAAGGATATATATTTTTTATTATTTTGTATAGAAAATTGCATTTATTTAACCCGTGTAATACACATATTTTTAAAGATATAACTTTTTTATTATCTGGTATATAAAATTACATTTATTCAACATGTATAATAAATGAGGTTTTTTAAAGATGTATTATTTTATTATTTGATAAACAATATTACATTTATTCAACCCGTGTAATACACGTGGTTTTAAAGATATAACTTTTTTATTTGGTATATAAAATTATATTTATTCAACCGGTACAATGTGGTTCTTATAGATATAACTTTTTATTATTTAATATGTAAAATTATATTTATTTAACCCTTGCAATAAAGGAGGTTTTTAAAGATATATTGTTTTATTATTTAGTATATAAAATTTATTTATTCGGCCCGTGTAATACACGGGGTTATAACCTAGTAATATAGTATAAAAAATAAGGAGTACAAAGATTTTAAATATAAGTGGCATCGTTATTTCGAAGAGTAATATGTTTAGGATGTGTCTTGTAAACTACATGGTAGCTCAAATATAAATGTAAAACTATATATCTAGATTTTAAACTTCTTTATTTGATTCGGATTTAAAAGTTTTAAAATTTCACTTAATTCCCATTCAGTTTTCAAATATTCAAACTCGAGTCAAGTGACCAAATTTGAATCAAATTCGAATATATGATCTTCAATTCGATTCAGATTCAAATTACACGTATGGAAAAAAACCTTCTAAATTTGGTCCAAACTCCAACAGTCCTTATAATTATTTTGCTAAAAATAAAAAATAATATAATTTAGTATTTAGTGTGAATATAAATTTAATCGAATTTATTCAGATTCAAGTTTCAAATACAAATCGAATTTCGAATTTGGCATAAAATTTGAATATAAACTCGAATTGAATAAATCAATCTTTAGTCAAAAATGAAATAAATTTTGGAAAATTTTGATTTGATTAATTCTAAAATGCATTATTTAATCCGTTAAGAACTATCTTTATACAATACAAAGTGTTCCTTTTTTTTAACATAATCCTTCTCTTTTGTCTGGTATGTTGTCACAAGAATTAGAATTTCGCTAACCTAGTTGGAGTATTAACTATTAAGTGTCACACTACAACAACAACAACAACAACAACCATACCCCGTATATCCCACAAATAGCAAAGCTATTTATAGGGTCTGGGGAGGGTGGGATGTAGACAGACCTTGCCTCCATCCCTAAGGATAGAGAGGCTGCTTCCAGAGAGACACCCGGCTCTAAAATCATTAACATACCAACGCACCAAGTCAAAAAAATATATAAATAAGAATGTATAATTAGTTTAAGAAAGTATAATTAGTATATTATTTAATAGTCTTATATTCTTATGTAAATCTTGCCCAACTTTTTTTTTAAGAATGTGAGTATATTCCTTTGTGAAATTCAATTATATATATATATATATATATATATATATATATATATATATATATATATATAGGGGAGGGTTATCTTGAGAACGCTAAATATTGCGAGAACCGTGAGAACGAATGAAAAAACCAATCAAAACCATTTTTTTAATACAAAACTCATTGTAATTAAGATACAACATCAAATAATTCATTTCTTCTTTCAAAATAACCCTTTTTAGATTTTTTTACACATGTGTAAATATAACAGATTTACACATGTGTAAATGGCAAACTTACACATGTGTAAATTTTCTTTAGTTACGAATTCACGTAAATTTAAACGTGTAAATTAAATTTTTAACATTGTATTCGAATAATAATTATAAGTGTTGAAATTTTTTTTGAATTCGAATTGTTTTTTACCAAGTTTTCGCGGTTTTTTCATTTGTTCTCATGGTTCTCGCGATATTTAGCGTTCTCATTTAAGGGTGGAGATACAATAGGAAGTTAATTTGGCTAGGAAGGCTAGGAAGTGATCTTGACCATCCATTTAGTTAATCAAGGGCTAAGATTAAATCAGGGAAATTGAAAAGAAGAAAAGAGGCGCGTGAGTTTGTTTAGGGGCATTCTAGTCAATCCAAGCCAATAGTTTCTCTCTCCTCCAATTCCCCCCCATTTTTTAAACGTTAATAACTCTTTCATACGACATTATTTTTTTATAAAAATTGCACCAAAAAAACGAGCGTTTTTTTATCTTTAAAACGAGTATACTATTGCTATATTTAAAAAAAAAAAAATTAAAACCCAGTTGCGTAAAACGCAATAGAAAAACCACCAGTTACGTAAAACGCAATGAAAAAAAAAAACCTAAAAAATGACATTTTTCTCAAACGCAATGCACAAAAAACACAAATAAATGACTTATTTGTAAAAAGCAATGGCCAGAAAACACAAAGAAATGTCTTATTTCTAAAACGCAATAGCCTAAAAACTCAAAAGAAAATGTACTTTCTAAAACGCAATGCACAAAAAACACAAAAGAAATGTCTTATTTGTAAAATGCAATGGCCAGAAAACACTTAAAATGTCTGTTTTCTAAAACGCAATGGACTGAAAACACATAAAAAAGTGTTTTACCTAAAACGCAATGCACAAAAAACACAAAGAAATGTCTTATTTGTAAAACGCAATGGCCAGAAAACACTTAAAAATGACTCATTCTAAAACGCAATTGCCTAAAAAACAAAAGAAAGTGTTCTCTGTAAAACGCAATGGACTGAAAACACCTAAAAAAGTGTTTTACCTAAAACGCAATGCACCAAAAACACTTCAAGAATGTGTTTTTCTAAAACGCAATGGCCAGAAAACACCAAAGAAAGTACATTTTCTTTTGACCCCGCTCTGCCCCTTGGACCCCGCCAGGGGCTGCCGCCCCTGGGACCCCGCTACCGGGGGCGCTGCCCCCGGACCCCCGCCAAGATCGTAAAACGCAATGACTAAATCAAAAACCCATATCGTAAAAATGAAATTAAAGAATTTCTTACCTGGATCGAAGTGATTTCTTCAACAATTGACGAATTTTGAATGATTGAAACACTTATCAGCGCTCGAATCGAACGGATCGAGTGATTATCTTCAAAATCACCGGAAAAAACGAGATCTTGTATGAAATTAAACTGGGTTTTCTTCAAAAAAGCTGAAGAACACGTTGCTCGGGTGTTTGAATCATTGATTGGTGATGAAAATCGCACTATAATGTAGTGATTATTGAGATAGAAAGTGAAGAAATGGTTGAAGATGGTGGGTTTTGAAAATGGTGGGTTTTGAAGTTACTGGGTTTTGAAAAGGAAGAAGAAAGGGTTGGATTGACTAAAATACCCTTTTTCTTTATTTTAAATGTTGCCACATGTCATCCTCTTATTGCTTCCTATCCTTCCTAGCGAAATTAATCTTCCTATTTGATCTTTTCCCCTCATTTAAACCCTCCCCTATATATATATATATGTGTGTGTGTGTGTGGTATCCTATAAAACATGCATTCTTTCATCAAGTTGACTTTTTCCTCACCATTCCTTCTTCAAACAGTCTACAATTGTCTTTGCAATTCATCCCAATACACACAAACACAATACTCAAATCTGAGATCCATTGATCCAATCATTTCAACAAAATTTCATATTCCAATTCATGTAGTTACATTTTCAACATAATCATTGAGAAAACAAGTAGTAGTTGTTGCTCCGAATGATATCGGTTTGAATCACTTTAAACGGAAACAAAGGTACGTCGAAACTCAAAGAAATTAATTTGTGCTATAACTCCTTACCAATGTGCTTGCTTGTGTGTTTAAACATTTCAAGTTGAATTATATGTAGTAATGAAAGAAAATATTTTAAACATTTCAAGTTGAATTATATGTTGTTCTAAAGGTATTATAAGCAATGTTTTGAAAACCGGACAGACCGGTCCGACCAGGAACTGGAGGTCTGATCGGTCCTGTCCACCTTATCAAACCGGATTTAGTCTTAATCATCAATGGTTTAATAGCGTAGCACATGCATGTTAAAATGTAGGAAACTTAACAGGCAAACCTAACCTATAAGATTAATTAATTCCAAATTTGAAAAAACCTAGCATGTGTATCATGTGATGTGAAAGCTGGATCCACCTAGCTTTGATATGGATAATATAATATTACAGGTTGTATTATAGTATATACGGGTGTTAAACGGGTCGTGTTCGTGGGTTAGCGGGTTCTACCCGACCTGAACCCGAAAATTTTAGACGAACCCGAACCCGAAAATCGTGTCATACATATGAACCCGAACCTGATCCGAATATTCACAGGCTGACCTGAACCCGACTCGTTCAACCCAATTTTTTTTTTCAGCAAATTAATATATTAAAATTAATATCTACTACAAAAAACATAAATTCCTATAATAAAAATTATGTTAAAACTATAAAGTCTTATGTCAATTTCCCTTTTAAGTTATAATTATAGCATAAAATCTACACCCAATTTAATTTATGACATAAAACATATTGCAAAAATATATAATATAATAAAAATGGGTTAAACGGGTCGACCCGCCAACCTGACCAGGTTGACCCGAACCTAACCAATTTAGCTAAACGGGTTCGTGGGTTCAACCTGAAAATGACCCGAACCCGTATAGACTAAACCCAAACCCGCAAATCGTGTTAGGTTTGTGTCGTGTTTTCAGGTCGTGTTAGAAATTTACACCCCTAATGGTACATATTTGCAATGTCCCAAGAGGTTACAAATTTTGGAATTACTGCGTTTACCCTTAATGGGTTGGCAATGTTGTTAAACAAGGTCTCGGAGGCTGAGTAATCGCTACAAGGTAGGCTGCCGAGACGATCTTCTTTAACTTCGCCTAATTACTCAGAACCAATTAAACACAGTCAACCTCGACCATAATTGGATCTAGTAACCTGTGCTGAGTTTGAGTTAAAAGAAACATAAAACACAATTTCTTTGTCTATCATATTAAAGAATTAATATCATTTTGCAAGAAATGAATATTAATTTTTGAAATACTTTACTATTTGAACATGTATTTTTTTATTTGTATTGAGATTCACGCATTTTGTTATAAAACTTATGATATTTGACATATATAATTTCTAAAAAAAACTAATTTCTTTACAATTTAACATGTTTGAGTGCTTGCAACTCCCACGTCAACCGACCTGGGAGCACCTAGCGACTTCCGCAACCATACGCGTTGGTGATATTTACAACATTTTCTTTACGGATGATATTTTAGACATTTTACTAATTGTCACACAAAGTGAAGAAAATAAACATAGATTAATAATCTATGCAGAAATATTTGTATATTATTGAATGTCCAAAAGTATTACATCAAGCCCTTTTTATAGATAGTATAAAATGGAACTTGTATAGGGGTGATAAACGGGTCGTGTTTGTGGGTTAGCGGGTTCAACCTGACCTGAACCCGAAAATTTTAGACGAATCCGAACCCGAACCCGAGAATCGTGTCATACATATGAACCCGAACCCGATCCGAATATTCGCAGACTGACCTGAACCCGATCCGTTCAACCCAATTTTTTTTTTATTTTTTTCAGCATATTAATATATTAAAATTAACGTCTACTACAAAAAACACAAATTCATATAATAAAATTATATTAAAACTATAAAATCTTATGACAATTTCCCTTTTAAGTTATAATTATAAGTTATAATTATAGCATAAAATATACACCCAATTTAATTTATGATATAAAACATAATGTAAAAAAATATGATATAATAGAAATGGGTTAAACGGGTCGACCCGCCAACCTGACCGGGTTGACCCGAACCTGGCCAATTTAGTTAAACGGGTTCGTGGGTTCAACCTGAAACTGACCTGAATCCGTATAGACTAAACCCAAACCCGCAAATTTCGTGTTAGGTTTGTGTCGTGTTTTCAGGTCGTGTCAGAAATTCACACCCCTAATGGTACATATTTGCAATGTCCCCAAGAGGTCACAAATTTTTGAATTAGTGCGTTTAACTCTGAAGTTCTCCTTTTAATCATAGTCAAGCGCCCTATTACCCTTAATGGGTTGGCAATGTTGTTAAACAAGGTCTCAGAGGCTGAGTAATCGCTACAAGGTAGGCTGCCGAGACGATCTTCTTTAACTCCGCCTAATTACTCAGAACCCATTAAACACAGTCAACCTCGACCATAATTGGATCTAGTTGGTTAACTCGTGCCGAGTTTAACTTAAAAAAACATAAAACGCAATTTCTTTGTCTATCATATTAAAGAATTAATATCATTTTGCAAGAAATGAATATTAATTTTTGAAATACTTTACTATTTGAACATGTATTTTTTTATTTGTATTGAGATTCACGCATTTTGTTATAAAACTTATGATATTTGACATATATAATTTCTAAAAAAACTAATTTCTTTACAATTTAACATGTTTGAGTACTTGCAACTCCCACGTCAACCGATCTGGGAGCACCTAGCGACTTCCGCAACCATACGCGTTGGTGATATTTACAACATTTTCTTTATGGATGGTATTTTAGACATTTTACTAATTGTCACACAAAGCGAAGAAAATAAACATAGATTAATAATCTATGCTCAACTATTTGTATATTATTGAATGTCCAAAAGTATTACATCAAGCCCTTTTTATAGATAGTATAAATATGGCAAGTCAAGCTAAATTTGAAAAAGTGAAATTCAATCCCAAATTATGAATTGACTTTCTAAATAAATGTGTGAGTTACTCAAATCAAACATTCACAGTTTTTACTATAAAATGGAGATAAGTAAAGAATTTGACTTTGAATTCGAGGCATCAAATGATCGAATCTAGGTCCGACGGCTTGGTCAAACCCCATATGGCGTTTTCCACATGATCTAGCTCGTTGAGACCTTTCATTTCCATGCACCAAAGTTATGATTTTTTTAATAGAACCGCAGTTGCGTTTTTTTTTAGGAATATTGGATTTTAATAATCTCAACTATTCGTCGTTGGCCGCCAACAGTCCCAACTTTAAAAATAACCACTGGCAGTCCTAACTTTTAACATATTGACCTCCAATGGACCCTGACTAACAGAACCCTAACGCCGTTAGTCTCCGGTCGCCGGAAAAACGTTTTTTTGGCCGGAAAACTCATTTTTTGTAGGAAAACTCAACATTTTTTTCCCGAACCTCTTTGTAACCTTATTATGGACCCAATTATTAAAGTCGCCGGAAAACTTCTTTTTCGCCAGAAAACTCAACTTTTTGGCCGGAAAATTCAACATTTTCGTCCCAAACCTCTTTGTAACCGTAGATCGGACCTTTAGAAACCTTTCTTCTGGACAAAAACGGTTTTCCGACGAGCGGAGACTAACGTCGTTAGGGTTCTGTTAGTCAGAGTCCATTGGTGGCCAATATGTCAATAGTTGGGACTGCCAGTGGTTATTTTTGAAGTTGGGACTGTTGGAGGCCAACGGCGAATAGTTTGGATTTTTAAAATCCAATATTCGTTTTTTTTTTAAATACTATCAAATAATCAAGAGTTCAAGACAATGACATTAAGGCAGCTACATATAGTAAACTCTTGCAATTTTCATGGGAACATAAATTTGTTATTGACTTATTGTTCTACTTCAACATTTAATCTAAACATATTTGTAAGCATTTTACGGGTTCTTTTGAGATATAGTTTTCTTCGGTACTTAATGAATGCTAATATTATGCAAAACAGGCGATATACGCATAAAACATGGTTACAAAAGAGAACAAAGGTCAAGATGGTAGAGCTCCACTTATTGCTCAAGATGGAAGAAGAAAGGAGAATAATTATATGGTCTATCTTAGCACATTTGTTGCAGTATGTGGTTCATTTTCATTTGGAACAGGTGTAAGTGCTAAGTTGTTAAAACCATTGTTGACTTTTATATCAGGTTACCAACACAAGTTTGACTATGTGAAAAATACCATTAGTGCCAACAATAACTTTTTGGTTTTCACTTTTCAGGTTGGATATTCATCTCCTAGTGAGGCTGGCATCAAGAAAGATCTAAATCTAACAATAGCACAGGTTAGTTTGATCAGTAGCTAGCCCAAGTGCATTATAATTTTTGTGAAACATAGTTTTTAGAGCGACGAGACGACATCATACATACAGAGCATACCAACCAATATTATCCGTTTTGCCCAAAATGAGTAGCATTATGTGTTTTCCTCAAAAGGGTCCGTGCATATTATTATTGTCCGCATTGCCCCCAATGAGCTCACGACTTTGGTTTTGGTTGTCCAAGCAAGCTTAACTGTGAAATTCTCTTCTCATCCACAGCCAATGCTTTGCATAAGGTGTTACCATGGTTTAAAAAAACGCTTGAGGCATGCGCGTCGAGGCGAGGCGCCCAAAAAACGAGCCTGAGGCGCCTTAGGGGGTTATTTTGTACGTGCGCCTCAAAGGGCTGAGGTGCTAAGAAAGGTTGCGCCTCAGGAGGGTTTGATGTTTTGGACTTTTTGTGTCAATAACAAACATTTCATGTCTTTTTTATGTGTGTTTTTGATGAATCTGATGACGAAATTAGTTAGTATTTTATTTTTTATAAAATATATAATTTTTATATTTATTTTTTAATTCCGCCTCGTGAGGCGCGAAGGGAAAACTCCTCGAGGCATGATTCCGTACTTTTAAACCTTGGGTGTCACAATATCAATCGACCAAATTTGAATATAAACAACAAGGTGAACTTAATAAAATTATATGCAAGACATGTAGATAGTTGGCTAGAAATGCTGAGTTTACCTTCAGTGGCGAAGTATAGAAGGGGCGGGGAGGGGCGCCCGACCCCCCGAACTTTTCGCTTAGTAGTGTTATATATGTAGTTTTCGTATAGAAATTTTTGGATATATACGTTTTCGACCCCCCCCCCCCCCGGTCATTCGGGTCAAGCTTCGCCACTGTTTACCTTTACAGTAAAATTTCAAGAATGCAACAAGGGGAATCACAATAATAAAAGATCAGTAACATAATCTAAAGTATTAACTAAATGATTCTGTTGTCTTTGTAGTATTCATTGTTTGGGTCCATACTGACATTTGGAGCGATGATTGGCGCCGTTGCAAGTGGGCCCATGGCTGATTTCTTCGGTCGGAAAGGAGTAAGTTGATACAAGAGTATAAACCATCAGCCATTGTCATTACAAACTTGTTCTTTTTTGTCCCCCCCCCCCCCCCCCCTAAAAATAAAAAAAAACTGAAGATTTCAAACCACATTCATACAGGCAATGAGAATATCTAGTATTTTCTGTATAGGAGGGTGGCTAGCAATTTACCTTGCTCAGGTATTTACCAATTTACTCTAAATGTTCATTAGAGTTTTAAACTCTCAAATTTGTAATAAAAAAAACTAACTAAATAATGTTCATTTTAATGATAACAGGGGCCTGTGCCTCTCGATACCGGAAGGTTAGCAACAGGATACGGAATGGGAGTATTTTCCTATGTGGTACATCACTCGATATTACTAAACTCGTAGACTTCTTTGTTTCGGTTTACACAGTAAATATACTATATAAATACTTTGTGTTGTAAGGTACCTGTGTTCATAGCCGAAATAGCACCCAAACAGTTAAGAGGCTTGTTAACTGCAGCAAATCAGGTTATATTCGCGTTAATATTTGGATTATATATATAAAACCATACACATACACATATTGAGCATTAAAAAAGATAAGTGTGTATATGAAACAGTGGGATATATTTGATATTTTTGAATGATTTTAACCTACTTTTGCAGCTCTTGATCATCGCTGGAGTGTCGGTTTCCTTTGTAATAGGAACACTGCTACACTGGAGAACCATGGCTTTGGCAGGTTTATGAAATTCATTATAGCTACCTGTTTTTTATTTGCGTTTTCTCTCTAGTGGCATAGTTATTTCTTTCGAGTTGTATTCAAAATAAAATATTTTTTGTATTACGATGCCGAAAAATACTTTATTTTGGATACGATTCAGTTTCCAGGATAATTTATACTGAAGAACTGTGTATTTAGATATTTTAAAGGTTTGTTTTCCGCATCAGGATCCAAAAGGTTTAACATCTTGTTATTTTCATCCGGCTCATAAACTCCATCTATTTTTCTCAGTTAAGTCCAGGGTATTTCCGTCTTCTTTGTTAACTTAAAGGGTGATTTTGTCTTCTTCACTCTATGTACAAGCATTTAGCGTAATGTACAAGTATTCAAAATATCCTTACTAAATAAAAAAAAACATAAATAATATAGCTAAAAAGACGAAATTACCCCTGACTTAACGGAGAAAAATCTAGATGGAGTTAACAAACCGGATGAAAATGGAAAGATTTCAAACCTTTTGGATCCAGATGCGGGAAAACAAATCTTAAGACAAAAGTCGCAAAACTGATCAAACCTCAAGAATGAAAATGACATTTTACTCTTTTAAAAATTTTACATTAAACGAAGAATTCGCTATCTCAAATAGCGAATTCAACTTTTCGATTTTCAAACTTTTGAATTCGCCATAAAAAGCCCAAAGTTTCTGAAAAAATAAAACCCATAAAAGAATTATAAATATAAAAAATAAAAACATATTATGGCCTTGTAACATACAGGCTTATCATGCAAAGCCATTTAACATTTTAACCTCTTGATTTGGTTGCAGGACTGATTCCTTGTGTTGTTTTACTTGTGGGCCTATCTTTAATACCCGAATCTCCTAGATGGCTGGTAAGGTCTAACGAAAAACTAGACGCGCTAATTTTAACCTTTAGATAAAAAGGGAACACGTCAAACGGGTCTAGTGGGTTGAAAGTCTAATATTAAGTGCATACAACCTCCTAAATCTTTTTATTTAGAAACTTAGATACTTGTTTGTAATGATAATGTTTCGATAATCTTAATTGACGCATTAGTTATTTACAAATTTTTAAAAAAGAATGTGGGATGACCCATCCCAGCCTAACCCCTTTTGACTCATACTAAACATGACATCTTTAATCCTGACCCATTAGTCATTGGTTAATCTATTTTATTAACCGTTCGGTTTTGGGTTAATCGGTTCGGTTTATTCTGTTATTTTGTCGGTTTTCGGTTCAGTTTGGTTTGGTTATATTCGGTTAATAACCGAAGCCAACTTGGGCTAATTTTTTTTCTTAAAAATACATGTAATGCAGATATAAGTACATGAAATAGATGTATAAATACATGAAATGGAAGTATAAATAAATGAAATGGTAGTATAAATACATATAATGGTGGTATAAAACATGAAATAGAGGTATAAAAACTAGAAATGTATGAAAATACGAATGGTCCGGATCAGTTCGGTTCGGCTAATTTCGGTTAACCTACGGCATCAATGCAGGCTAAGATAGGAAAACAAGCAGAGTTTGATTTTGCGTTAAGGAAACTTCGCGGGACGGATGTTGATGTATCCGAAGAGGCAGCCGAAATCAAGGTTTGCCTTTCAACGCTCTAACTTTTTTTCACAGTAATATTTTTTAATAAAAATATAAAAATTTATGAAATGTTGCAACTTTTTACAGGATTATATAGAAACACTAGACAAGCTTCCAAAAGCCAGACTATTCGATTTGTTCCAAACAAGATATTTGAAATCGGTTATTGTAAGTTTGTCATCTTGTTCAACATTATTGTTACTGGATCTTTAAAATGACACTGAGGCATATGTTAGTTATGTCAAAGTTTAATGTTAACTTTTTTTTTTGTTTCAATTATAATGAGAAGATAGGAGTTGGATTAATGATCTTTCAACAATTTGGAGGAATAAATGGTATCTGTTTTTACGCAAGCAGTATTTTTGCGTCTGCAGGTATGTATCTTGAATAATGTTCCAGAAATTTAACAACTAGAGGCGTCGGCTTCAACCCACTTAATTATAAACGGGTCAGTTCAGGCTATGGTTCCTCGCTAATGGGTCAAATGTGTCAAAAGTTATCCAAAATGTATTTTTAATGCTTACAACCTCCGGATTCATTTTATTTAAAAGAAACATTCTGTTAAATAATATAATTTTATAACATCATACCTGACTAGTAATTATTTAAAGAGTAAAATGCCATTTTCGTCCCTGAGGTTTGGCTAGTTTTGCGACTTTCGTCCAAAGGTTTGTTTTTCCGCATTTGGATCCAAAAAGGTTTGAAATCTTGCTATTTTCATCTGGCTCGTTAACGTCATCCACTTTTCTCCAGTAAGTCAGAGGGTAGTTCCGTCCTTTTTTGTTAACTTAAAGGGCAATATGGTCTTTTTCATGGGATTCAGTCTTTTTCAGGGGGATTCGGTCTTTTTACATACAATGAAAAAGACCGAATTGACCTTTAAGTTAACAAAAAAGACGGAAATACCCTTGACTTAACGAAGAAAAATGGATGGAGTTAACGAGCCGGGTGAAGATGGCAAGATTTTAAACCTTTTGGATCCCAGATGCGGAAAAACAAACCTTTGGACGAAAGTCGCAAAACTAGCCAAACCTCAGGGCGAAAATAGCATTTTACTCTTATTTAAAAATAATCAGTAATTTTGGACAAAAGTGTTCCACGCCAACCTGACCCGTTTCCACCCGTACAAAAACTTGCTTGTTTTGATACGTTACCTGATCCGTCCATTTTGCTTCTTTTGTAGCGTACAAAACTAAAACTAAAAATTATTATTATTATTATAGCATCCCTTGAAATTCCTTTTGTTATGTTATGTTACCGAATACCTGACTGAAAATCGAAAACTCTATACCCGCCACATAATTATAGCATATTAAATAAAACATAGTAACCATGTAAAGCACCAAACCGACTATATAGATACAACCTTATGTAACACTTGCAATACATTTGATATATACTTTCAGGTTTTGCAGCTGATATTGGTACAATAACCTATGCTGTTCTTCAGGTACAATAACCGTATTATCATGTTAAGTTCAAAAAACTAAAACTAGAACTCTATTTTAATGAAAATTGTTTTTCAGGTTGTGGTTACCACCTTAAACGCACTATTCATCGACAAAGCCGGTAGAAAGCCACTGTTACTGGTAACCAACAACACACTATATAATAATCTTTTAGTAGTTCATTAATCAATACCAGCCTTAAATCACATGTGTATTTCAAGGTTTCCGTGACAGGGATGGCTTTGGGCTGTTTATTAGCAGCCGCTTCATTTTACATGAAGGTAACCATCAAACACTAAACGTTTATATCGTTTTTTTTATATAACGATAATGAAACGAATCATTTGGCAATCTTCTTGTGTTCCAGACTTATCAAATAGCTCTAGCAGCAGCACCTGCGCTAGCTGTAACCGGCATACTGGTAAACACACACACACACACACATATATATATATAGTGAAAGTTTTAAATACAAAAGGCTCTTAACATGCAAGGGTACGCGGCCACCAAAATAACGTGCGTAATTATGTATTATAACGTGCGTATTTTAAAAATGAACATGCGTAATTTATTCACGCACCGTCGCACGTTAAGGGATTACTGTACGTTAAACTTCCCCTATATATATATACACACACACATCTCTTACAAAAGTTATACTTTTAACATAAAAAATGCATTCTGAAATCATTTTCCTCTTACACAGTTGTATATAGCAGGATTTTCATTAGGAATGGGAGCGGTTCCATGGGTCATAATGTCCGAGGTATATAAATGTATTAACATCAACACGAGTTCAACTTTTTTTATTAAAAAACAGGTCGATTCAGGTTATGTTTTTATCTCTAACGGTCAAACGGGTAAATTTAAAAGCAATAGCTTAAAAGGTAACATGTCAAAAGTCATCCGAAAGTATAAAAGGTCAACCGACCCGAATCCACCCTTTCAGTCTGTACCAAAAGTACCCGTTTGACCCATTTACCGACCGTTACTCAAACATGTTACACCTCAGACACTTGATAATTTGATGAGTGTATATGTTGTATCTAGATATTCCCTATTAACATCAAGGGCACTGCTGGTGGGCTTGTGACATTAGTAAATTGGGCCGGTGCATGGGCTGTTTCCTACACTTTCAATTTTCTCTTAACATGGAGTTCCTATGGTAAGCATATTGTGTTAATTATGTCTTGTTTTAAAAATAGTAAGATGCTATTTTCGTCCACAGGTTTGGCCAGTTTTACGACGTTCATCCAAAGGTTTGTTTTCTAGGCTTCTTCTGGATCCAAAAGGTTTGAAATCTTGCCATTTTCTTCCGGCTCGTTAACTCCATCCATTTTTCTCCGTTAAGCCAGGGGTAATTTCTTCTTTTTTGTAAACTTAAAGGGCAATTCGGGTCTTTTGAATACTTGTACATTATGCTAAATGCTTTTACATAACGTGAAAGAGACTGAATTGCCCTTTAAGTTAACAAAAAAGACGGAAATACCCCTGACTTAACGGAGAAAAATGGATGGAGTTAACGAGCCGGATGAAAATGGCAAGATTTCAAACCTTTTGGATCCAAATGCTGAAAAACAAACCTTTAGACGAAAGTCGCAAAACTGGCCAAACCTCAGGGACGAAAATGGCATTTTACTCTTTAAAAAAAGTATAGTTATGGATATGAGTAAATTGCCAAAATCGTCCCTGAGGTTTGGGTATGTTTGTCATTTTCATCCAAAACAATTTTTTTGTACAATATAGTCCTTCACTTTTGGGATTTTTTGCCATTTTCATCCAAACATCTAATTTGCTTTATTTTTTCTATCAAACATTTGGATGAAAATGACAAAAATTCCCAATTCTCAGGGACGATTTTGGCAAAAAAAAAAAAAAAAAGTCAGAGATATGGATGAAAATGGCAAAAAAATCCCAAAAGTGAAGGACTGTATGGTACAAAAAAGTTGTTTTGGATGAAAATGACAAACATGCCCAAACCTCAGGGACGATTTTGGCAATTTACTCTATGGATATTAACATAATAATATGGTATGTTGTTTCAGGCACTTTCCTCCTATATGCAGCAGTAAATGTAGCTTGTATTGTATTTGTGATCAATTTGGTGCCTGAAACAAAAGGAAAAACTTTGGAAGAAATACAAGCTGCCATTAATCATCACTGACACAAATGTCGCACGTTACAAGTTCGTTATATTATAACATTACATTCTTGAACGAGTATCAAATCGACTTATAATAAATCGCTAATCATTTCTACTATGTGTGTTGTGTTTGAATTGTTTTGAAGTCTACATGTACGAAGCATTCGACACGTAGATAAAAAGGGGTAGGTTTTAGAGGTGTTGAAAGGTCAAAACGTTAATTTGCATGAGTCGGATTAAGCTGACCCAAAACACTCGTCGTAGAAAATTTTATTTTCTATTGATAGTTTATGCATCAATTCTAATAACAATCTAAATTTATATAAAAGGTTTAATGCATTTAATATACATTTTGGACGACTTTCGACTAAATTCAAGAAACAAAATCACAATACTTACAATAAAAAGCTAAACAAATATATAAATTTTTACATTGGTAAGATACTCTCAAGCTTCCTCTCAACAAACACAAAACTCATTCCAATCAAAACAAAAAAAAAAAGAAAAAGAAAAGAATAGACGTATACGTATATATAAAGTTGGGCGTGTTCAAATGAGAATCACTAAATAACTAGGAACCACCTATTTATTCAAAGATTCTCATCTGAACCCTCTTCTATATAAAGTTAATCATCTCTATATTGCTACTATCTATCTAAAGTTTGCATTTTCCATGCCCCTTTTGATGAATTAGAATTTGTTATCTTCACAACTTTTTGTTTAGGATGTCGATGTCTTCTAACGTACGGTTGTTGAATCGGTTCATCTACCTTTGTTACTTCAACTTTGACTATGTGATGGTCAGAAGTTCCTTTAGATGATAAAACCATATATGAACCGGGAACAAACTTGTAAGGTGAATCGGGTGACACCAATATATAATCTACCCTAGTACCGTATTTGCATGTACCCTGCACATCTGCGTTAAATAAATAAACTTGTTATTTTTAAGGTTTACGAAAGAAACAAGAACCATAATCGTTATGAAACATAGATCGAGTGTTTGTGTTCATACTTTGGCCTTTAGCGATAATGACTACAGATTCACATTCGCCTGCAAAATCTTTTGCATCGGTGTACTGTTTGCTCTTTAAGTACTTCATCACTTCAACTTTTGGGGTCGGTTTTCCCATTTCTTCATAGTACTAAAAGAACATGTTTAGATCATATATAACACATTAGTTATTTGTAAACAAAATTTAATAGACAAGAAGTGTTTGTGGGTCAACCCGATCCAACACGGCTCATTTGACCCGATGAGTGGATTTTTATTTAGAGTAAAGTACACAGATGGTCCCTGTGCTTTGCATTTTGTAACGCATTTAGTCTCCAGCTTTTTCCAAAGGTACATGGATGGTCCCTATGATTTGCACTTTGTAACGCATTTAGTCCCTAACTCGGATATGCTAAAACCTTTAGATTTGTTGGCTATGGACTAAATGTGTTACAAAGTGCAAACCACAGGGACTATCCATGTACTTTTAAAAAGCTAGGGACCAAATCCAAAATTTTGGTAAACGACATGGACCATTCCTGTACTTTACTCTTTTATTTACCTTAACAATGTCGGTCCATCTTTCGGACGAATAGTCTGTTTCATCAAGAGAGTTGATACCTCCGGCTAAGATGTGTGGTCTCTCATTAGATTCGATGATTGCATTTATTTGCTTCATTCGCCAATTTTCATCAAGATGATCAAGAAGGGTACAATGAAAATCAACTTCTCCGGTTTGTGGAACATCAATTGTCGCCTTTAAAACGTTCCTGCATTCGTGTTAAGAAACTGTTAAACTACTCGCTTTAACTTAAAAAAAAAACTACATACTCCAATATAGCTATGAGTTTATTTGAGTTGTGATTCATCTTTAACCAGCCATATGGGAAAAGTTTAAAAAATGACTAAAAGAAAAGGGTCGAACGGGTTAAAACTTGAAAGTCACCTAAGGCATGGTCTTAACTTTTAATGCATACAACCTCCTGAATCATATAAATCACGTTCGTTGTTTATAACACTAAAAAAAAATTAACTGGACCACAAGGCCCGGTCCGGACTAAAAAAAATAATTTGCACGTGTTAGCATAACATCAAACTAGTGTACATTTAAGTTAAATGTCACCATCCGAAATATTTTTAATAAAAGTTCATAGACGGTTGTGTTTATCGATCACAGTAGGCCTAAATGAGTATCATTAACCAAAGTCTAACCACTAACAGACTCCGTTTATTCAGTAATTATCGTACCAAACCCGAAACTAAATTGATCAACAATTTGCAACCACAAAACGAAAACGAAAACCATGGACCACCAGAAAAACAGTCATTACTAATGACACTTCAAATTTCAGCATCAGACTGTGCATAAAACAAATGACATTCATACAAAAATGGAAAATGATTGGACACTTTCCTACATAGAATTATTGGTCCAAATTAAAGTTTAAAAAAGCATTTTTAGTAATAGTAGTTGAACCTTTTCTTTTCTTTTTTTGCATACAGCTGTTCCCAAACATTATACCAAACAGCACTAATATTCAACTTGTTATTTGGGTAAAATGAAATATTCAGTAGAAAACTGTAAAAGTTAGGTGTGACAGAAAGATTGGTTTCTAATTTTTGTATGTATCAAGAAAACAACCCCACCAAACCCCACCCCCATCCTAAATGCAAAGAATTTAAAACCCTTCATCCCTTTTTTCCTATGGTACACATTCATTTTATGGGTCCCTCTTGATTTTATGGAATTTGTATTTTGTATCTTTAAAGAGGTAGTAAAATGGACGGATTAGACTAGTTGAATAACGAAATAATACGATTTAAGTCAAATTAAGTAGACCCGTCGATATATTTTTATTTTGTAAATAATATAAATATTAAGTAGAGTAAAGTACATAGATGGTCCCTATGGTTGATCAAAATTTTGGATGCGGCCCCTAGTTCTCCAAAAGTACACAGATGGTCCTTGTGGTTTACATTTTGTAACGCATTTAGTCCCTAACTTGGACATGCTAAAAACTTTAGATTTGTTGGCTGGGACTAAACGCGTTACAAAGTGCAAACCACAGGGACCATACGTGTACTTTTAGAAAGCGAGGGACCAAATCCAAAATTTTGGTAAACCATAGGCACCATCCGTGTATTTTACTCTATATAATATTTATATTATTTATAAACTAAAAAATTAAAATATATATTGACGGGTCTACTTAATTTGACTTAACTCATTTCGTTATTCAACCGGTCTGATCCGTCCATTTTACTATTTCTTAAAGATATGAATACAAATTCCATAAAATCAAGAGGGACCCACAAAATGAATGTATAACATAGGAAAAAGGATTTTGCATTTTAACCCGAAATCCATAACATATAATCTAAGTTAATTTATTTTTCACATAATGAAATTGCATTTAAACTCATATTATCTTTTTGAAGTACTGAAACTATGTGAAGGATCCATTTATGGCTTTTCACAATTACTATACTATATTGTACCATATGCCCTTTCTTTGTGGAATTCTAATGCCATTTGCTTCTTTGAAAATGAGGTATCATGGGGTCCCCTCCTCAAGATAGAACCCATGACTTAAACAAAACATTTATTTCTCTTTCTTGTTTTAGAGACAACTAATACTAGTAAAAAAACAAGATTATTGATTTAAAAATATTAATCCAAACTAGAAACCATGCAGTATTAAAGAATCTTGCTTTGATTTAATGTGTATCTTTTTAAAGATCTTGTACCATATTGAATAATCAGAATCAGATAATCAGTTGTAGTAAACACATGGTACAAAAGATAATGTATGAACACACTTTTATTGTTTAAAGTTGTATTAAAAAGATAGATTTAAGAGAAGTTATACTCTTAATACTTAGCTTTGTTACTAGTAGGATCACACTAACTATTCAAAAATGATATGAACAAACATCTAAAAACTACTAAATTGAACAAAGGGTGAATGAAACTCAAACCTGAAATCCGAATCATCGAAAATCTTCTGAACTTTCGATCGTTTAATCGGCCATTTTGACAAAACCGCGTTACCATATTCGGGTGCCCAACTCTCAGCAAAAACATAATTCATACCCAAAGCAGCAGCCAAATCAGATAAAGGTTTCATATCTTTTTCCTCTTCAGCTTTCACATCTTGTAAAGCCAAAATATCAGCATCCAATTCTCTCAAAACCTCAACAACAGTCTTGGTTGACCTATAACTCACCTTTTCCTTTCAAAATCCTACTTATACCCTTGGAACCACCACTTTTCGAATCCGGGTCGGGTTCTTTTTCGTCTGTAACAAAGCTCAACTGCCCGCTTCGCTTCAACGAGATCTCATTATCCGGTAAATTAATCGATACCCTTAACTTTGACTTTGCAAATTTCTGCTGTTTAGTCAACATTTCTGAACTACTGATAGAACTTGAATGTAAAGGTGATTGCTTTAATATACTTTTAGGCCTATCAACCATAGATTTTGACCTTGAATTAACATAAGACACTGTAGAATTAAAAACTACCTTTGGGTCATCTTGATTATCTTGATCATCTTCTAAAAGGTCAAAGCTTTGACCTTTTTTGGTCAACTCTGGGACTGCAGGAGCCATGGAGAACAAAGCAGCATTAAAAGTTGCAATTCTGATTGGATTTTGTGATTTTGGGATACCCAAATGGTTATTTGGGTGAATTGTGGCTGACCCATTTGAGTTTAGTGAATCTTGATTTCTAGAATTTGATCTTCCGAATCTTTTGATGATAACTTTAGGCTTTGAACGGCGGCGCACCGGCCACCGGAGCTTTGAGCAGAGTCGCCGGAGGTTTTTGTTGAAAATGTTGAGCATTTTGAGGGTTTGGGGTCCTCTTTTTGGAAGTTGTGATCAAGAAAGTTTGAAACTTTGGTGGGATTCAAGATTCAAGAAGCGATTTTGAAGGGTTTATGAAGAGTTTTGAGTGGGGATTTTAGTAAGGTTTTGTCTAATAGTTTGTTTGTTTGTTTGTGGTGGGAAGTTTATAACAACCGAGTCTCATGGAAACAAGCTGGCTGACATTTGGCCATAATTCAAAGGGTGCTCTTTCAAGTATGAACTTCTTTTATTTATTTATATATTATTTCTTTTAATCAATGCTATGTAAAACTAAGAGGAGATTGGAAATTGTCTCCTAATTTTCTTATGGAAAAATTACAAGTTTTGTCATTTATCTTTATACCACTTTTCAGACGGTGTTCTTTTTAACGAATGTTGACAGGCGGTGTCATTTACTAGGTATTTTGTTGCAAGTTTAGCCCTTTACACCCAACCCAGTTAAAAAACCCGGTTAATTGTTGACAGGCGGTGTCCTTTACTAGGTATTTTGTTGCAAGTTTAGTCTTTTACCTAGGTATTTTGTTGCAAGTTTAGTCATTTACACCCAATAATTAACAGGGTTTTTTAACTGGGTTGGGTATAAAGGACTAAACTTGCAACAAAATACCTAGTAAAGAACACCGCCTGTCAACATTCGTTAAAAAGGACACCGTCTGAAAAGTGGTATAAAGATAAAGGACAAAACTTGTAATTTTTCCTTTTCTTATTCAATATTGTAGTTTAGTGGTACTCACACATGAGATTGGTATAGCATTTGTATCTGTATTTGTATTTGTACTGGTACCGAAAATTGAACAAAACTGAGTACAAAGTATTGTACCGAATATTTTGGTACAGTATCAGTTTTGGTACCATTTTGCTTTTAGAGTTAAATGTCATTTTAGTCCCTGTGTTTTGGGTATTTTGTCAGTTTAGTCCAAAGGTTTCATTTTTCGTCTATGGGACGAAAAATGTTTCACCGTTGCCATTTTAGTCTACTGGGTTAACTTCGTAAATTTTTTCTGTTAATAAGAAAGGGCAATTCGGTCATTTTATATGTAATGATGTTAACTAGAGGGACAATTTGGCCATATAAAATGACCGAATTGCCCTTCTCGTTAACTGAAATAATTGATGAAGTTAACCCAGTGGACTAAAATGGCAAATGGTGAAACCTTTTTGGACCCACTGGCTAAAAAAGAAACATTTGGACTAAACTGGTAAAATAGCCCAAACCATAGGGACTAAAATGACATTTAACTCTTGTTTTTATTTTACTTTTTGAGCACTCGTACGGGTACTAAATAGATAAAATCGGCACGAGTACCAACACAATATGAGTACCAAATAGATAAAATCGATACAAGTACCAATACGAAACGGGTACCAAATAAGTAAAATCGATACGAGTACCATAAATACCATAATATGAAATAAAACGTAATATAAAAAAAACTTGTAAAGTTCTATATAAAATTTCGGTACCAGTATCTGTTTTTACCCGTGCCCGTACCAATAGCGAAAGTACTGGATACCAAAATTAATAAAACTGGGTTTTAATACATGTACCGAATACCTAAAATCAGTACGGGCAAGTATGGGTACGAGTGGGTATAGGTATTTGGGAAAAAAGCTCATCCCTAGCACTACTAAAGTGTATAAGAAAGTACTACCTAAATTATATAACTTTTAATACCTAACTAACTAAACCCAAATACTCATACCTTTACCAACTTATAATTCCTAACTAGCTAGCCCACTAAGTCTTAGCCCATTAACCAAACATAACAATATTTCAAACTATAATAAAACAATTAAAGCCCAAAACCTTTAGAAATTCTCTCCCGCTCTCTCTCTCTTGCGTCCCTGCACTGCCAACGAATAACATCACCCAGCGACAACAGTCCAGCAGCCGGCGACCACCGTAATCAGCTACCATACCACCGTCGTTCGACACCAAATCTAACCAGAATCCGAACACGGGTAAGTTTCTTTGTTATTTTGATGATTTTGGTTGATATTATAGGAGAAAAAAGGGTAATAAAGTTGTTAAATAGGTTTGAAATTTTGTGTGTTTTGACGTTGTTTAGATAATTTTTAGGGTGATTATGTTGCTTATATATTTTTAGGGTGATTACAACTTACGTTATGATTTCTAGGGCTTGAATAGTTGAAAATTAAATAGAGAAAGAATTGCTTAAGAAATTAGCTTTAGATGATGTTTTGAATAGATTTCAAAAAATGAAAACCCGCAGGGCGTCGACGTTTTAATTATGTTTGTAACAAGGTTTGACATGTTTTTTATTATTATATAAATTTAGTTTGATGTTCGTTTGTTTTACATGACCCGACCCGACCTGATACGAACCGATTTTTTTACTTATATACCTTGGGGCCTAAAATTTTTTAAAATGTTTCGCACCCTATGGAAAAATTCATGGGTCCGCCACTGGTGATCACACCTTTAAAGATTGTACTAGACTTGTATATTTATTTCGATGGATCGGTTTACACGCTTCTTTAATATACAATGACGTATGTTTTATATTTTATTTATAAACTTGGTATTTAATACTTGATCCTTAAATTAATGAAGTTATGTCATATACCCGAATATTTGTAAATTTGTAAAATAATTACAAAATATATGCTGTTTTTTCTTTGTTATAATATGCTGTTCTAAAAAAAAAAATTACAAAATATATTGATGAACAGCAAAAGAAATTAATAATACCGAATAAAATGGAAGCACAAGAGGTACATATAATAAATTTCATGGGAAAAAGGTGGTTGGATAAGATTCTTCCTGTTGTCTTTGTGCTGGATTGAGACAAAGAAAGAGAAGATGCCAACTGCTCCCTAAGATAAAGAAATAACAACCTTAGAAATATGTATTAATTATTGATCATAAAAGTAGTCATTTGAATATTTTATTCCTTTATAATGAATTAATGATATGAAAATAATTTCATGTATTTACTCATAATTTACTTAAAACACGGTTTCATATTAATGTTCTTATTATTGTATAAGGTGATATGTATTGGGCACTATAGGGGTATGAAAGGGTTTGATAATGCTCCCAAACCGTCCATCATGGATATTATAAGGCCGTGAAGAAGGAGAAACATTTCTATAATAATGCCCAATAAAAAAAACATGAAAAGTAATAAATGAAAGGGCATTACGGAGCCTTAACCATTACATAAGGCGTTATGATGCTCATGGTTAACCATTACATTAAACATTACGGACGGTCTAATCCTTTAATGTGGAATGATAATATGTTAGTATGTCAGGCAATTATCCTTAGCTTATCAATAAAGTTATGGTCGTGTATTGGGTTTATATATTAAACTTAGCGGCTGTTTGGAAACCTCTGAAAGGGTAAGTGTTGAACCAGTAAGAGGTCCGAACCATTAAGGGGTTGTTTGTTTCAGCTTTTAATGGGCTCTAAATGGTTCAGACACATCTTACCGGTTCAACACTTAATGGTTCAGCCTGTTTGTTTTGGAGGAGATGTCTAAATAATTTGCTTCTGAATGGTTAAGTATTATAGTAAGTCAGTAAGTCTGAATGAGAAAGACCTCTTATTTGAATTGGTTAGACATTTGTCTCTGAATGTTTAAACATCATACTGTCTCTTAATGGTTCAGATCTCTTACTGGTTCAGCATATAGTGGTTCAAACCTCTTACTCGTTCAACACTTACTCATTTAGAAGTTGCCAAACAACCCCTAAGTGTTGAATCACTAAGAGGTCTGAACCGCTCAGACAAGGGCAGATCTATGTGGGAGCTTGGGGTAGCCCGGGATACCCCTCAACTTTCTTGGTGAAGTGTAATTTTTTTTCATTTCCGTTTTATTTGTTGGGGATACTCTTAAGCACATGTTAGGATGCCCCCGAGTATAGGTAAAGATGAGATGATATTATATTTTTCTAGTTGTCGGAAACGAAAATTCCGGTCGACCAAACTTGCAGCGGTAACTTTGAAGAAGATGAAATTAATAGATATATTATATTAACATATACGAGCATTGTGTATTGGGAAGTGAACGAGAAAGCAACAAGAACTGTACGTTATATTATTAAATGAAGTTTGACGATCCTAGTTTTGAAAATAATATTAACTTTGGTTTTCTGTGGACTAATTTAAAGATATAAAATAATAATCATGATTTTTTTATTAAATCCAACATGAGAATTTCTACTTACATGTTTATCAAGAACTTTAACTAGCTTTATTTCATACTTTAAATGTTTACAATATAGAAAAAAATTCAACATATGACTTTTATATATTTATAAAAATAATCACAATCATATTTTTTGGGTTTATATATCAATACTTAAGTATTTTTGTCATTGTGTCTACGTTTCTATTATATTTTACTAAAAATCAACGGAGTAAATATCCGGTTGCGCTGCCTTAGAGCGCGGTTGTAACCCGCTAGTATGCATTGAATAGTCAAACTTCATTTAATATTTCGCCATTTAATAAGTATTATATAAAAAACTTATAAATAAGTTTTAACGTTCTATACAAAAAAAGTACTTAATAACATTCTCGTGTGTGTGCTGCACCCATTAATAAAAAAATGATAATCAAGGTATGCTTTAAAATGTAAAAATAAAATTCATTCTCTCATTTATTAGAGAGTGACGGTATATTATAAAATATGGATTAATAAAGGTTGATTAACAATATATCACAACACATGTATCTATACCTGACTAAGGGGGGATGGGGTGGTCCGTTATGGGGAGTCCATAACGAGTGATAGTGTTGTGGAACACCGCCGCCTCTATGTATATAACGAGTGATAGGAAGAACGAGTGATATATATATAACGCGTTGAACAGTTATTGAGGGATGTGTATGACTTGTACATTGTGTATTAATACTTGTACATTGGAATCCCATCACTAGTGATGACCACCCCCACTACATTTATATCACTAGTGATAGAATATTGGGTGATGACATGGCATGATTTGATTGGATAGTGGGAGTGATAGAATTCTATCACTAGTAACCACCCCCCTCCCCTAATACGTGATTTCACCTTATCTCAAAATATCATATTGTAATTTCTAAATCTTATTACTAAGTGTTTAATATTTTTTATTCAACCGGTGGGTCTCTAACCTAGTAATTATATATTTACTAGCCGCACAGTAATGACCAGGCAAAAGAAAATTTTAAGGGCCTATTTTTACTAGCCGCACAGGCCCCAAAGGGCTCTAGAATTCTCATGTATGACCCTAGGTAAAAAAAATCATGATACCCCTGAATTTCTCTTCTAGTTCCGCAACTACACTCGGACTCAGTATAATGCTTACCCATTCAGAGACAAATGTCTGACCGATTCAGATATCTGCTTGCGAAATAAACAATCTGAATGAAATACCTCTGATTGACTCAGAGGTTTGGTCCCATTAAGAGCTCAAACAAAAAAACCCCTTAAATTTGTAGTTGATGTGTGTGTGCATGATGGTCACGTATTCACGTATCTCGGTAAGTGTTTTCATACATGTCACCTTTTAACCATATTCTTAAATCTTAATATTTTCATGCGTAAATGATATTTAAGTGTGAGAATGTGAAAATACTTGTTATCATAGGGTCGTGAGAGTTGCATAATTAAGTGTTTTGAGTATTTGTCTCTTTCTGCCTATATTTTTTTTTGAACGACGACTTTCTTGTATTAGGCTATCGTTCTCCTTAAATTGGAGAGCTCCGTTGCTCCACTTCGGCCAGACTATGTTGTCTTAACCGGGCCCACACTGGCTTCAGAGTTTGGCTTGGGCGTTCCCCCAGGAAACCATACCGTCGGCTGCCACTTAACAGTCGTTGTGCCACAACAAGAGCAGAACTCTCTGGTGTAACACACGGTGGGACGAAAACCCGGGTGGACTCAGGATAGAGTCTAACACCTCTGCAAGGAGGTTAGGCTCTTTCGGCGTATATATCTTTGTACTTTTGCTTTTGAGTAAAATTGTAACATAAAGGTGTTTGTGAATGTACTGGACTGGCATTATATTTCTGTCTTTTGAGGTTGTCCATATGAACTTATATGTGGTTCATCACTCCACTTTATATTGATGTACGGAAAATTGGTGTGGTTGTTCTGGTTCCAAAAGCAATAAAAAAGTTATTAATTTCGTGTTGTTCCATCTATGACGAATTCATATATGTAACAACGTAGTTTACAAACCGCTAATAGGCTAAGCAACGATAGTCAATGCAAAACTTGACAAAACTTTTAAATAGTTAATACTGACGATATTTGATCAATGCAATGTAACCGATTTTATAACTTACTATAGTTGTTAATTGATTTATATTTTACTAGAAAAAATTAAATGTATGTAAAAATGTGAAATACAACAACTATATATAAGGTTGCCTTCGGGATGGGGGTTCGGGTTCATTAGGTTGAACAGGAACACCGTCGCAAATGACTCAGGATGGGATTTGGGTTAATGGGGTTCAATATGAACAAAATTAGGTAGCACTCTATCATTGACAAATTCATTGGGTTCAATCTAAAGTGCCCCTCACGCCTTTAATAGTTAAACTGATTCAAAAATCCACATAGACAATTTGAAGATGCCTGTTTGCCGGAATACTTCACCGGAGAAGGAAGCAGCTTGATCTCGATTGAGTGTGAATGGTTGGGGGTAATATAAAACACACGTTTACATAAAAAGGGGTTTGGAAATGATTGGCTAAGTAAAAAAAAGTGGAAATGACAAAAATACCCTTTGATCGTTACATAGAAACCTTGACAGTCAACGGCGCTAAGTGGCAGGGTCCAAGATTGATCCAATTGGAACTAGTCGAGTGTAGGACAACAATATTTTGAAAATAAGGGGTAAGAGTGTCAGCATCCCCAAAACACGGGGTAAAATTGCAGTTTACTCTTTGTTATATAATTATTATTAGGCAGTTAAATTTTTATACTATAAATTCAGAGTTTTAAAATGTTTTTATTTTCTTGTAAAACATGTATATAAGTAATGAGTTGAGATCCTGTACAAACAGTGCTAATTATAAGAACCATAAGAATATATCTGAGCCATTGATAATTTAAATCAATGGTTGGTTTTGATTATAAATAAAACCCTTATAATTAAAAATTAGTACTAACAAGTTACGGGTAATTTTGTAAAATTGCTAGTCATTTGACCATTTTCCATTAAATACAAATTCCACCAAGGTTTTTTAAACTAAAATAATGTAACACCCCAAATTTCGTATGCTATAAAACAATATTATAATTGCGATGAAAACGGTAGTAAGTTTAGAATATATGTATGTAACTAAGTTAACCAAAAGAAAAGTAATCTAGTTAATGTGAAAAGAAGGAACATGACATGTATTGAAAGACAAGGGGTTAATAATGTAACTGTGCAATGAAAATTAATAAAACAAAAAAAAAAACCCAGTGTGTTCTTGTGGGTGTGCGTACGAACGAGGGGGGGAGAGAGAGCCAGGAGAACTCAAACCCTAACCCCTTAAATCCTTCAAATGGAAAGAGAAATCAATGGTTTATCTAATGCATGAGCTAAGAATTCAGATTGTCTAAGTATTCTTGATCTCAAGTAAGTGAAATTTCTTGATTTGGTGATGTTTGATTTTGTGGGTTTTGTGTGATTCGTGAATGTAATACAAAATTCAGTATGATTAATGGTTGCTATGAAGGTCTAGACATCATTAGATGCTAAATTTCGGATATGAATATGATTAGGGCAAAACCCACTTGCATGTCAAGTAATGTGTGAAGTTTTGTATGTTAATTTGATTGTTGATTTATGAAATTTTTATGAATAATTGATTTAGAACTATGTGCTCATGATTTGAAGGGTAGATTTCAAAATAGTAGGATGTTTATGTATAAATCAATGGGAAGAACTATGGAAATTGTGCTTAGGATGCTTGTACATTGTGCTAAACTAGTGGTACGCACACAATGTGTTCGACGAAATGCCTAAGTGAGTTTAGTTATGGTTTTTACATGAATGCTTGTTAAGATTGATGCAACTTCTTTATGATAATGATGTATGTGAATAGTAGACGCCATAACGTATTAAAAGGATTGTAAAAGTATTGTTTATGAAAGTTAAAGTATGAGATTATGACATATAGGCACGAAGAAGGAAGAAGGTGCAAGTCACTCGAAGGCACAAGCATCTCAAGATCGCGGTAAGTTCATATGAACTTTATGTACTCTATTTGTAGCTTTATGTATAAAAATATTTAGTACTAAGAATTTGGTGTATGTTTACATTATGATTCATAATTGACTAGATGTAATGAGTTTTATAATGAAGATTGTTTTTAAGGATAAAATTATGTGATAGTGAATATGGAATGACCCGTCTAAAGGGGTTAAAAGGATAAGTAGAATGGTTGTTGGAATGTGTAGAAATTGACTTGTTTATAACGGGTCAATTGATGTAAGTATATTGAAAGATATGGTATGTAGCGATTCATTACAAATGAATCGGGAAGTGGTATGATGAATGTTGCCGAATGGAAGTGATAATGTTATTAGAGTAATATGTTATGTTAACGGGTCGAACAATGACATGGAATTAAAAGAATTCAAATGTTATGTACTATGAACTAACATGTGTTTTGTTGTTATGAATGATAGGTAAATCACATGATTAACTGCGGCGCGCTCGGACCGAACACACTCAACGCTGACCTTTATATGCTTCCGGTTCAAGTTGTTTCTTTTTGAATGGGTCGAAACGTCCTTTTGTGTAGTAAATGTTAAACTAGTTACTAGGATGATGGTAGTAGTTTGAAGTTAAACTTTATTTTGAATAGTTCGGATTTAATGTTTTGGGTAAATTGTGTATGGTTTTTTTTTTTTAATTTAGCATCTTTTGAATAGTGACGTAGAATGTATCTTGAATGGTTTCGTTAAAAAGCAGGAAAACGTTTACTTTACGAATGGGGCATGTCAAAATTTTCCCAAAAATTTGTATGAGGTTATGTTAATTATTGATTATCGGAAAGTGGGCGTTTCAAGTTGGTATCAGAGCCTAGGTTTGAGGGATTTAAGCATCAAGTGCTTAAACTCAAACTGAAAGCTCGTGAAGAAGTGTGTGTGTTCGTTTCGCGGCGCAAAGCAAGTAAGTATTTTAAAAGTTGAAAATTTTCTTTTTGTAGTACGAATAATTAGTTACGGAATGTTATAGAATGTTACGGAATGTTGTGGAAAAATGTGGGATGAATCGGTTCAGTTTGGGGATAGAACGGGTCAAAGAGGGAATAATTCAACCAACAACACTGGGCACGGTGCACGGTCGTGCACTGGCCGCACGGACGTGCGCTTCCAAATAAGACAGTGCACTGGCTTGTGCACTGCCAGTGCTCCCAACGTTTTAGGTTATGAACGGTCGTGCGATTGGACGCACGACCGTGCGACTGCAAATTTCTGCCGTAAGGCAGTAGGTTACCACCGTAACCCTTTTTCTTGCACCGTAAGCTACGGTGGCCACCGTAGCTTACGGTGGCGCCCAGATATAATTTTTTTTTCTTTGTATCGTAAGCTACGGAAGGGTAACCAAAGCTTACGGTGACCTCAGGTAGTAACGAAAACTTTAATTTAAGCCCTCAAACCCTAGTAATTCTTATCAAGTCCCAAGGATAGCTTGATATACAATAAGAATGCATGAAATTAAATGTGTTACGTGATTTAGTCTCGAGGAAAGGTACATGTGAATGTTGAGAAGGAAATTTGTTACGATTAAAGAATTCGGTCGATATGATATGATACGATCGTCATTGACGATAAGGTATGAATTATGAACGATGAATGAAATGTATCATGATAAAATGATGTTAAATCATGATGATGGGAAGTATGAAATAAAATCTAATGAATGTAATGGATGTTTTATGTAGATGGCTGGTGTGGTGAATGTAAATGATAATGACGAGGCACGCCGAAATGAAATAAGAACAATGATTGTGGAAGAGGTAGAGAAAGCGATTGAAGCTAGCATTCCTCGACTAGCTCAAGAGGTGGAAGGTCAAGTATTGGGGGTAGTCGATACTCTAGCGTCCAAGGTGGAGGAACTAAAGGAGATGATTAATGAACTACAAACCAAGAAAAGTACTCGAAGGTGCACGTACAAGGAATTCATGGCGTGTAACCCCTTGCCGTACAAAGGGGAAATTGACCCGATAGCTTGTCAAAGGTGGATTTCAAGCACTGAGGCGGTGTTTGTGAGAAGTAGATGTGAAGTGGAAGACCAAGTAATGTTTGCAACAGGTCTCCTACAACTCCAAGCAAAGGATTGGTGGGACGCACATTCGAAGGAATTGGGGGATGACAAAGTACAAACTTTAACATGGCAAGAGTTCAAGGAACCATTTCTGAAATATCATAGCCCACAATCCGCACTTGATAAGATTCAAGAAGACTTCTTACGTCTTCGACAAAAGGATGAAACGATTGATGAAATAACAAATAAGTTCCTCGAGAAGGTGAAATTTTGTAGGGAGATAGCTGGGACTGAGAGGTTGAAAATCATATGTTACCATGCTATGTTAAAGGCTGAATATCGGGAGTTCGTAAATCCCTCCAAGTGTGCAACGTTGAACGAATTAATCGACTGGGCAAGAGATAGGGAGATTGAGATAAAAAGACAGGTTGAAAGGGGAGAGAAAAGGGTGGCGGAGAAGTCTACCAACACAAACCCATCAAAAAAGGCAAGATTTCAAGACCAAAACAGGAAAGGGAAAACGAGTAGTGGAATTCCGACTTGCAAGACATGTGGAAAGCATCATTCGGGTGAATGCTTGTTGGGAAAGAAATGATGCTATAAATGTGGGCAAGAGGGACATCCGTATTATAGATGCCCCGAAAACTCTAAAGCGTGTTACAATTGTAACCAAACGGGGCACATTAAAGCGGAATGTCCGAAACTCCAACAAGGAGCAAAGAAAGATGGAAAGAAGGATGAGTCTTCCAAGGCTCGTGGGAGGATGTTCCAGTTAACCTCGGATGAAGCAAAGACTAGCCCGGATGTGGTCTCAGGTATATTCTTGGTTAATTCTATGCCTATGAATGTATTATTTGATTCCGGGGCTAGTAGATCGTTTATTTCTAATGAATTGTTAGTTCATCCATCTTTTAAGCTTGAAAAGATGATAGTACCCTTAGAAGTGGAAGTTGCTGATAGTAAAAGCTATTTGTTACATGATATTTGTAGAAACTGTAAGATCTTAATCGAAGATGAGGAATTTAGTATAGATCTTGTCCCGATGTACATGGGGGAATTTAAAGTAGTTGTAGGAATGGATTGGCTTGCCCAAAACCACGCTGAAATTCAATGTGAAAAGAAAGTCATTCATGTAGTAACCTCGGGGGGAAACGGGTAAGTGTTCAAGGAGATAGAGTCATCAAGTCGAAATTGTGTTCTATAATCAAAGCTGTCAAACATGTGAGGAACGGGGGTAGAGCTTATCTATCTTATGTGATTGACACCAATCGAGGTGTCCCAAAGCTTGAAGATGTGAACGTGGTGAATAAATATCCGGATGTGTTTCCGGAAGACCTACCAGGGCTTCCGCCTGAACGAGAAGTAGAATTCAAAATAGAGCTTAACCCGGGTGCAAAACCGGTAGCTAAAGCTCCTTATCGGTTGGCCCCAACCGAAATGAAAGAATTGATGACGCAACTTCAAGAGTTGCTCGATAAGGGTTTTATTAAACCAAGTGTTTCACCATGGGGAGCACCCGTATTATTTGTGAAGAAGAAAGATGGTTCGATGCGAATGTGCATCGACTATCGAGAGTTAAACAAGTTAACGGTGAAGAATCGATACCCGTTGCCCAGAATTGATGACCTATTTGACCAGCTTCAAGGGGCAAGTTGGTTTTCAAAAATCGATATGCGGTCGGGATATCACCAACTGCGTGTGCGAGAAGAAGATGTGCCGAAAACTGCGTTTCGAACGCGGTACGGGCATTACGAGTTTTTAGTAATGTCCTTTGGGCTAACGAACGCACCAGCTGCGTTTATGGATTTAATGAATCGGGTGTGCCGACCTATGCTTGATGTTAGTGCACTATGTCTATTGACTTCGTCTTGTATCGTGTAATGAGATAGGATAGGATAACCAGTGTTCGAGGTGCGAGAAACTGAATTTAGGAGTTTTGTTGGTAATTTCGCTTGAAGCTGACAAAGACCATTTCAAGCGAAATCAACATAACTGATTTCGCTTGAAACTGCCTTGGTCATCCTCAAGCGAAATCACTACTACTATATATAGTGGCACTTGGTTATTCATTTGTAACTTTCGGATCTGAGTAGCGAAGCTCTGCCGAATCGTCTCGAGGTTGTAAATCAGTATCATATCAATATAAGAGACATTTAAATTAAATCGAGTGTCCGTTTCATTGATTCCGCCTCTGATTCGGATAAACGACTCTTCTGATCGACTCAGTCAGGTCGTACAGCGATCCTACAAGTGGTATCAGAGCTCAGGAGGAAGAGTTTAGCTCGATTGCATCAGTTTTCTGACTTCTACACTTTCTTTTTCAAATTGGACAAGTTTTACCGGTCAAAATGGATTGAATTTTTCACAGAATGTACGAAACAGTATTTTAACAAAGCCTTGAAAGAATCAGATCAAAATTCGAAGTAAAAATGACAAAATTGGACCAAAAACTAGATTCCGCTTGAACGAACAACATGATTTCGCTTGAGAAACTTAGCTGATTTCGCTTCAAACTGATATTTCGCTTGGAATTAGATCTGATCTCGCTTGAAACAGTAGTTCCGCTTGAGAAAACCAGCTGATTCCGCTTCAAAGTGTCATCTAAGTGATTCCGCTTGAAAATATTGTCCTGATTTCGCTTGAAAGTGGTTGTCTGTCTAAAAAGTCTGATTTCGCTTGAACTTCACAAAGTGATTTCGCTTCAAAAGTCTGATTTCGCTTGAGATTCATATTCCGCTTGAAAGTGGACTTTTTCGCATCAAGATCATTTCACGGCAACCGAGTGGCAGTCTATTTCAAGTTGTTTTGATATTGTTTGTACTGATTGTGTTTGTTTGTTTGTCTCCAGGTGATTGAAGATATACAAGGTACAAAAATCAAGACACAATTTGAAGATGTCAGGAAATTTTGATCATGATCTATGGTGGAGAAGAGATTATGCGAGATGGGAAATTGAAAAATTCAGAGAACCATTCAAAGAAGCCCAGAGAGCCAAAAGATGGAATGACGAATTGGAATGTTACATGGATCCACGGGGTAATCCAGTTGTTGACCCATCAAAGGTGGATTTTGAAGCTGTAACAAATTTGTTTCCAAGTCAGGCTACTTTCAACACAAGAAGGTTATCTGATAAAGAATATTTGCCGGATTTGTTGAACAAAATAAAAGAAGTTTGTGAAGCAAGTCTACCAAAGGTGGTAGAAATGAAGAAGAGAAAAGAAGAAGAGTTGAAAAAGATGGTAGAAGAAGTGAAGATTACTGCAAAGCTTGCTGTTGAAGAAGAGCAGAAGATTGAAGAAGAACAGAAAGAAGAAGAAGAAGAGAACAAAAAGGAAGATCAGAAAGTTGAAACAGAAGAACCGGTGCTGAAAGAGACTGAGGTAAATGAATCTTCTGATCTATCGAATGTTGAAATTATTGATAACAATGAATACAAGTGCAGGAATTGCATAGAAATGTGCAAAGCCTGTATTGAAAAAGATGAAATAATCAAAACAAAAGATATTGAAACAAACAAATTTGAAAATGTTTTCAAAATAAAATGTAAAGAGATGATTGAAAAAGAAGAAATTTTGAAACTAAAGGTTGAAAAGCTGACACAGAAGTGTCAAGATCTTAAAAAAGATAATGATGTGTATAAACAAATGTGTTCAGTAAAATGTGTTGATTGTGTTGAAAAAGAAAGTAAGTTTCAAGATTTTCAAAAAGAGTATGATGATTTAAAGAGGTCGAGTCAGAGAGTACAAGAAGCTTATGATACTTTGAAGAGCCAAGTCAAATGTTTTGACCAAAGATTGTCTGAAACTTTAATAACTAAAGAAATGTATGAGAGAAAGTTTAAAGAAAAGCAACTTGAATTAAACAAGTGTGTTGATGAAGTTGCTAATCTCAAACAAGTTCTGGCTGAAAAAGAAAAGGTTGTTACCAAACTTCAAAGTTATCATAACTCTTCGTACATTCTCGAACGCATTTTCAACATCACACCAGATGACAAAGATACTGACAAGAATAAAAAAGGTATTGGTTCAGAATTTCATCAGGTACCACCACCATTGAGAAACAATTATACTTTTTATGATGAGGAAAAGGTGGCAAAAGGTCTGAACATAGTTGACCAATTACCTGAAAGTATCGATGTGACTTACACCAAATCTGATGAAGCTGATGATTCAGATGTGGTAAGTAAGGTTGTTGATAGTGTTTTGAAAGATGAGTCTACAAAAGGTAAGTCTGAATCACAGGATGAAAATGAAGGTAATTTTCATGATAAGTATCTGAAAAACATAAAATCTGAGAAAGTTGTGAATGATGATTCAAAAGGATTGGTATATACCATGATTGGATCGGACAAACTATTCTTAGATATTGTATTCCCGATTCAGAATGTGATTTCAGAGAAAATTGATAAAGTTTTTAAGATGGTTGAGATTGAAAAGTCAGAAATTTCAAAATTTGCTGGGAAAAACAAGAAATTTTTTTATAACAAACCTGGTTTCAAGAAGAAAAACATGAAGGCTGGTTTGGGTTATAAAAAGAAACAAAATTGGAAGAAAAATGAAGTGCCAAATTCTCAGGCAAAGATGAGTTTTGTTCAAGGAAAAAGTTTTGAAGAAGAGGAAAAACTCAAATTTAGACAACAGTCTAATGAAGAGTTTTGTGCTCAAAAGAAAAGGCAACAACCACAGGTTAAAGATGTTTCAAAAAGAACATGTTTTAAGTGTGATCAATTAGGACATCTTGCACGAAAGTGTCCGAATCTGAAACCTGTGGATGTTGACAAAAAGAAGCCTGAAAATATTGAGAAACAAAAATCTGAGGGTGTGAAACAAAGGTCAGCCAGATTTGATTCAAAACAAACTTGGAGGTACAACACAAACAAGTTTGCTTCAAATCAAACTTGGAAACCAAAACAGACTAGGTCTGATTCAAGACAAACACAGATTTTTCACACACCCAGATTCAGAACAACGCAAAGCTTGAAAATATCAGTTGATATGACAAAACCCCAACAGTTTTGGAAACCAAATGTTGTGCAAAAACAAAGTGTTCAAAAAGATTCACATTTTTACAAACGAGGTACTCCAAAAGGACAGACATGGAGGGTTAAGAAACAGATGTCTTCGGTAAAAGATGAAAAAATTGAAGTCAAAGTTGAAAAAGTCTTTAATGACAAAGATTTTCCGAAGCTAAATGATGATTATTGTGTTGAAATGCCTAAGGTCCAACAGACCTAGGCTAAATTGTTCAAGTAATTGAATGTTTTGAATGTGCAGGTGCTCAACAAAACCAAAGATTGTGAGAATGAAAACTGGAGCAGCCTGGCACATGGAGAAGAGGAAGAGGTTGCTGGACCCTGTGTTGGTTGAAACAGGGAGTTTAGTTTGATTGTTTTCTGTACACATAAAATATATATATATATATATATATGTTGATTGAATATGCCGAAACCCTCACGGCGGAACAAACATGATTATTTTCACAAGATTGAAAAACGGTTTTCAAACTGTCGAAAATCAATGGGTTGTAAATCATGGGGGTATATTAGTTTTTTTGCAAAACAAAGCACAGTTAGCAGAAAATGGATGGCGAGACAAAGCTATCAGTATCGGGTTGTCAAATTTTCTTTTAATGGTTTTGCATTTTAGGGGGAGAAAAATTGTCAGAAAATCCAAAAACATTTGAAAATTTGAAAAAGTAAAAAACATGATAAAATTCAAAAATTGAGTTTTTGCGTAAAAAGAGGAAATGATAGTACATCAGTAGACAGTTACAGTATGCTAAAGAAATGTAATGATTAAATAGTGTTAAACAGTCTCACTGATGATATGCCGATAGGTTTTTATACATTTACTAAACTTTTTCGGGATATAAATCTAAATTCAAACTTGCTTATTTCGTGGGGAACACTACTTGGATATATAGGTAATCCCTGAAATCTCGTTTGAAGGACCCCTTTTTCCGAGATACTAGGTCTTTATACTCAGTGATATCTGGGGTATTATTCCGGGACTTCTGATAATGCGGAAGCAATGGCCTAGTCCCCGAATAATACTTTCTGCATTGCTTGAAACATAGCATCACCCTCAGCAAAAATGGTGAAACAATAAAATTGATAGTCATTGCTGTTGAAACAAAAGATCCTCTAAAGGGGACACACCGAAAGTCGAACCGTCATCTCTCTGCTGAACGGAAGTTCTGACCTGAGCTCTCACGGTTTCGCATCTAACCCCTTACAGATATCATCTAGGTATACTCACGTGTAAGACTGAATATTGGGATCTGGATACGGGAGTATATTCAAGAGGTGGGACACATGAATGAGTTTAAGTTTTTAAAATACCTAATTCGTATCTTGAATCAGTTGAAATTTGTGTGAAAATTTAAGTGGATCAGTATATCGACAATCTAAGTGAATTGTTTAATTCTTAATGTGTAACTAAGCTCAACGGTACTTGTGACTTGTCAAAAACTGATATGATCCTCTGACGCATACTCAAACAAAAATATTGTTTGTAAATATGTTTGTACATATTTCTTTACTGCTTTATATTTTCAGAAAATCACAAAAAGATTTTTGATTCTGCTTTATTTTCGATAACCGATGTCTGAGATGCTGAGTGTCAAAATCTAAGTAAGTTGATTATGTTTCTGAAAATAAAACAAGTTCATTAATTTGAAACTTGAATTTTTAACAAAAATAAAAAACAGTTGATGATATCTCCAAGGTCATTAGTTTGGACTTGGAAGATAAACTGTGAGGGATTTGGATGCTTATATTGTTAAGATGGCCAGGTTTTTGATCCTGAAATTGCCAATATTCATAAGAAGTGTTTGTTTAAAAAGATTGAGTGAGCTAGGTTATAATTCCTGGATAGCTAAAATTTGAAATGTTGTTACTTATAAATGTTTGAGTGATTGCAGATGAGATTCCAGACTACGATCCCAGAAGCAGAGTCTAAGGGGGAGTCTGAAGACGAGCTCAAAGCAAGGGGGAGTTTGTAATCGGAAAGCTAGGTGTCGATCCCAAAGCACGGAAGCTTGACGAAAGGGGGAGCCTGAAGCTGATGGAAGAAGAGAAAGATTGATGGATGATTACAGTGTTAGATAATTTGGAAAGAGCTTGAAGACTGATCAAGACTGAAGAGGTGTCATGATAGAGATTAGACACTGAAGACTTCGTCAATATCCAAGGGGGAGTCTGTTAGTGCACTATGTCTATTGACTTCGTCTTGTATCGTGTAATGAGATAGGATAGGATAACCAGTGTTCGAGGTGCGAGAAACTGAATTTAGGAGTTTTGTTGGTAATTTCGCTTGAAGCTGACAAAGACCATTTCAAGCGAAATCAACATAACTGATTTCGCTTGAAACTGCCTTGGTCATCCTCAAGCGAAATCACTACTACTATATATAGTGGCACTTGGTTATTCATTTGTAACTTTCGGATCTGAGTAGCGAAGCTCTGCCGAATCGTCTCCAGGTTGTAAATCAGTATCATATCAATATAAGAGACATTTAAATTGAATCGAGTGTCCGTTTCATTGATTCCGCCTCTGATTCGGATAAACGACTCTTCAGATCAGCGATCCTACACTTGATAAGTATGTAATCGTTTTTATCGACGATATTCTAATATACTCCCGCAGTGAAGCAGAGCATGCTTCCCATTTACGTGATGTATTGGAAACGCTTCGCAAGGAAAAGTTATATGCAAAGTTCTCAAAGTGTGCCTTTTGGCTTAGAGAGGTACAATTTTTGGGTCATGTGATCGATGCGGATGGTGTCCATGTGGATCCGTCCAAGGTAGATGCGGTAATGAATTGGGTACCCCCGAAGAATCCAAGCGAAATAAAAAGTTTTCTAGGCTTGGCTGGGTACTACAGGAGATTTATCCAAGATTTCTCCAAGATAGCCTCTCCTATGACGAAGTTAACAAAGAAGAGTGAAAAGTTTATATGGGGCGAAGAACAAGAAAAAGCGTTTCAGACTTTAAAAGAAAAGCTCTCAAATTCTCCGGTGTTGACATTACCGGATGGAACGGATGATTTGGTAGTATATACTGACGCCTCCCACCAAGGTTTAGGTTGCGTATTAATGCAAAAGGGTAAAGTCGTTGCTTATGCCTCAAGACAACTCAAGCAGCATGAAAACAATTACCCAACTCATGATCTAGAATTGGCGGCAGTCATGTTTGCCTTGAAGATATGGAGGCACTACCTATATGGGGTGAAATGTACTATTTACTCGGATCATAAAAGTCTCAAATATTTCTTCGAGCAGAAAGATCTTAATATGAGGCAGCGAAGATGGTTGGAACTCATTAAGGATTATGATTGTGACATTCATTACCATCCCGGGAAGGCTAATGTAGTGGCGGACGCTCTAAGTTGAAAGGAGTACCCGCCCCCGATTCGGGTAAAATCTATGAAGATGGTAGTCATGCCAAAACTCCTTGATGAAATTCGGGAAGCTCAAACAAAATCTTTAAATGCCGGTGACTCCTAGAAAGAAAGGACGAAAGGATTTATTCACGAATTGGAAGAGAATGCAAGTGGTATGAAAACGAGGTATGGCCGAATCTGGATACCTCGGGAATGTGATGTGAAAGAATTACTATTAAATGAGGCTCACAAGTCTCGATACTCCGTTCATCCGGGAGCCACAAAGATGTATCGAGACTTGAGAATGAATTATTGGTGGCTGGGAATGAAAAAAGACATTGTCAAGTATGTTGCTAAATGTTTGACATGTTCTCAAGTGAAGGCCGAACACCAAAGACCGTATGGAAAGATGGAGCCGTTGGAGATACCGGTGTGGAAGTGGGAGCATGTAACGATGGATTTGGTGACTAAACTTCCTAAGACAAGGAAGGGGCACGATGCTATTTGGGTAGTCGTTGACCGACTAACCAAAAGTGCACATTTCTTACCCATCCGGGAAACCTATAATTTGGAAAAGATGGCAGAAGTTTATACGAATGAGATTATATCTCGACATGGGGTTCCGGTGTCTATAGTGTCCGACCGGGATACCCGGTTCACATCTCGCTATTGGAGGAAATTTCACGAAGAATTAGGGACCCAGTTACATATAAGCACCGCCTACCATCCGCAAACCGATGGTCAGTCGGAACGAACTATCCAAACGTTGGTTGATATGTTAAGGGCGTGTGTTATGGATCTCGGAGGAAGCTGGGATGATCATCTACCTTTGGTAGAGTTTTCATATAATAATAGCTATCATAATAGTATAAAAATGGCCCCTTATGAAATGCTCTATGGAAGGAAATGTAGGACTCCGGTTTGTTGGGGGGAAGTGGGTCAACGCGAACTCGCGCCACAGGATGTCGTAGCCGAAACAAATGAGAAGATTGATATGATTAGATCAAGACTAAGGGCAGCGCAAGATAGACAAAAGTCTTATGCGGATCTGCGAAGGCGACCAATCGAGTTCCAAGTGGGAGATTATGTCTTACTAAAGGTCTCTCCATGGAAAGGGATAATTCGTTTTCGTAAACGCGGAAAGCTAGGCCCTCGATACATTGGACCATTCAAAATACTCGCTCGGGTCGGAGCAGTGGCATACCAGTTAGAATTACCTTCCGCGTTGGATGGAATTCATAACACTTTTCATGTATCGCAATTGCGGAAGTGCCTAGCAGACGAGACGGCATACGTGCCTATGGATGATATTGAAATGGATGAGAAGTTGAATTATGTTGAGAAGCCCGTCGCAATAAAGGATTCTAAGGTTAAGCAACTCCGCAACAAGTCCATTCGACAAGTGTTGGTCCAATGGCAACAGCGAAAGGGATCGGAACTTAAGTGGGAAGCGGAGGATGAAATGCGGGAGCACTACCCGGAATTATTTGGTACGTAGACAGGTTTCGGGGACGAAACCTTTCATAAGGAGGGTAGACTTGTAACACCCAAAATTTCGTATGCTATAAAACAATATTATAATTGCGACGAAAACGGTAGTAAGTTTAGAATATATGTATGTAACTAAGTTAACCAAAAGAAAAGTAATCTAGTTAATGTGAAAAGAAGGAACATGACATGTATTGAAAGACAAGGGGTTAATAATGTAAATGTGCAATGAAAATTAATAAAACAAAAAAAACCAGTGTCTTCTTGTGGGTGTGCGTACGAACGAGGGGGGGAGAGAGAGCCAGGAGAACTCAAACCCTAACCCCTTAAATCCTTCAAATGGAAAGAGAAATCAAGGGTTTATCTAATGCATGAGCTAAGAATTCAGATTGTCTAAGTATTCTTGATCTCAAGTAAGTGAAATTTCTTGATTTGGTGATGTTTGATTTTGTGGGTTTTGTGTGATTCGTGAATGTAATACAAAATTCAGTATGATTAATGGTTGCTATGAAGGTCCAGACATCATTAGATGCTAAATTTCGGATATGAATATTGTTGATGCAACAAATAATAGACCAAGGGTAGTAGCCTGGCTGGTTAGGCAAGAGGGTTGAAGGGTTCAACTTTGCCTAACGCAGGTCGTGGGGTCCCCCCACGTTTGCAAGACGTGGAAGGAGGTTCACTAGTTTATTTTATTTGTTTGCTAAAGATCCTCCTCTGAAGTATGTTCAGATTCGGATGAAGAAGCAAAGAGAATGTGTGTGTTCGATGTGAAAGAGAGTAAAAAGAATGAAGCAAGTACTTGTAGCGAATGACCAGAGCTTTAAGGAAGCAGGACTGATCAGGAATGTCTTCACTCAGTAAATGAAGTGTCAAATATATAGGAGAAGACACCTCCCAAAGAGGAATGCATTTGACTAGTGACCTTGCTTGCAGTGAGGGGCTTACCCTTTCGGGGGTTGAAGCCTTTAGACCCCTGGATAATAGAGTGTGCTCTGTGGACCTGCATTGCTTTTGCGGCTGGCGGGTTGGTGAAGTAATCCAGGGACGTGACTACTTACTGTTCCGTGTTACTTTATTCCATTTCCCCAGGTTTTTAACCTTTGAACCATTTTACCTTTTGAGCGTTCAGGTATTGAAGTCATTTATTTTGGTCTTGGGCTACCCCCGTCATCAGCCCCCCAAGTCAGAGGTTTTTGGGGGATGAGCTCAAATACTTCTGACTTTTATACGTGTATTTTACTGCCTAAAGGCTTCAAGGGTTCGAAGGTTTAGAGGTTGAGAACGGTTGGAGTTTTTGAATTTCGAAATTTGACAAGACATGTGGCAGTTTGTCAGGCGGCGGTTTTAATTCCTGCCCCTTAATAATTATCCTTTATCTCATTTATTTATACATATTTTATTAGAAGAACATTACTTGCTCCTTATTTCTCTCCGGTTTCCCCCTTTTTCAAATCAGGTCAGTTTTCTTTGCTTCTCTCTTTAATTTCTCCTATCATGGGTGCTCGTAAGGATATGGCCAAATCGTTTTCTCGAATGACTCAAGAGGAAGTTGATTTGTTTTGTATGGAATGGGGGATAGGGACAAGGTTTAAACTGGTTGCACCGGCTTGTGATAAATCTGTCAATGAATGTCCTCCTGGTTCAATTGCATTGTATTGTCGGCATTTTGAGTTTTCAAATCTTCGTCATCCGTTTTCAAACTTTGTTTTGAATGTCTTGGAATATTATCGTATTTCTTTTTGTCAAGTTCATCCTCTTGGAATGGCTAGGGTTTTGCATTTCGAGTTTTTGTGTCGGGCTTCCGGGTATGATCCTACTCTTTTAGCATTCCGCCGTTTTTCCGGCTTGCTAAGAATGGTGATTGGTTTACCTTCGAGACCACCCAAGTTGATACATGTTTGATTTCGTCTATGGTTTCTACACTTGGGGTCTGGAAGGACCGGTTTTTCTGGGTGTCCGAGGAGATTGTTCCTTTCAAACTTGTTTGGAGACATCCGGATGCCGTTCTGAATGAACCTGAGCCTTCCGAGTCTGATATAAATGCCGGTTTTTAGAAACTCTTAGGGAGTGTTCTTCAAGGCTCCGTCCCTTTCCGGAGCATTTGTTGGTGTTATTGGGTCTTAGTAAATTGTGGGAAAAACATGATCGAGACCCGGTGCTCATGAGAGATGGGAAGGGTATGCATTTGTTCTTCTTATGCTTTCGTGTTCCTGTTTCTGTGTTTGCTTATGTGTTTCTTTTTTGTTTTGCAGTTATGTCTGCACTTGACTTTATCAAAAGTGATGACACCTCTGACGTTGTTTTTGATGATGATGTTGCTACTCCGGGTGAGGATGCGGTTGTTAGGGGTTCTGATTATAGGTTCGAGGGTTCTGGTTATGTAAATGTCCCAAACGTTAAAGGCTTTACCAAGACTACTGCTTCCAAGGTTTCCACTCGTCGTTCCCAGCGGTATTTGAAGGGTGTTGATCAGCCGTCTGGTTCAAAGGCTGTTGAGATTAGTGATGATATTGAAGTATCAGCAGAGCAGACCATTGATGTTGGCAAGGGTAAGGTGAAAGAGTTAATTGTTTCAAGAAAAAAGAAGAAGTTAGTCAAGAAAGGTACCCCTTCTGTCATTCAGGGTTCATCAGTCAAAAACGTTGAGAGCTTCGAAGGTTCGGAGGGTGAAGAGGTTTATGTACCCAACTGGGGGGTTAAGGTTGGGGATAATTTTAAAGATCCAGCTGTTTGTGCTGAGACCTTAGCACATTTTGCTCCTCCTGGTGTTCGGGACGCCATTTCAGAGATGGAGGCTGATCATCTTATTTCTAGGATGATGCTCAGTTCCTGCAATCTTTCAGCCCTTTTGGCTGAGGGTGTTACTCGATTTGCTAAAGGGATGCAGGAATATGAGGAGGCTTCCAAGAAAAAGGAAAAAATGAAAGCTTCGATTGCTGCAATGAAGAAGGAGATTGATAGTTTTTCTGAAAAAGAGCTGGCTTGGACCAAGAAAGTGGGAGAGTTAACAAGGACTCATGAGATTGAGATTGGTGATCTCAAGAAGAGTTTTGAAGCTGACCGTCTGAAGCTAAAATCTGATAGAGAGGCCTTGGCTGTTCAACAGAAGGCTTTCGATGAGGAGAAAGATGGTTTGAAGACTTTGGTTGCCCAGGCAACTGGGATAACCAGTGGCTCATTGAGCAGGGATTTCACCAGGTTGTTACTTATTTGCTTCATTCCAAGGAGTTTAACTCTGCCCTTGGTGAAGTTTATACTAAGTTGCTCAACCTGGGGAAACATCAAGGTCTTATTGCGGGTTATAAGCTTCATGAGTCTGGCCATCCTTTGGAGAAATCTCCTATGTACCGTCCCGAGGCTTCTGATATCTTCAAGGGCTCCGTAGAGCAGATGGAAAGGCTAACATACCCATATGTAAGCCAGGTTGCTTCTTGCTATGGTAAGCCTCTCTCCGTCTTGCAGGAACTGAAGTCGGATGGCTTGAATGAAAAGGTATGTGTCGAAATACTTGGTTCCCTCTCAAGGAAACGTTCCTACTCGGGGGATAGTGAAGATACCTTTCCTGGAGAATCTGATGCTCCTAAGGATGCCAGCTTGGAGGGTTCAGCTGTTGGTGATCAGGGTCCAAAGGCTAAGAAGACTAAGAAGGCTAAAGGTAACAGTTCTGGGGCCTCTAAGCCTTCTACTGATGCATGAAATTCGTAGCTTTCTTAGCACTTTTAAAACAATTTGTGATTTGTAATGTTAACTTCAAACAATATTAGGTTTCCAGGAACCCTTAAGGTTCCTGTTGGTTGTGTTTTAGGCCTGCGTGGCCGTTTGAACAATATCTAAACTTGCAAGTCGCTAGGACTTGCTTTAACTTGTGCTTGAAGGTCTTTCAGAACTTTCTTTGATATGATATTATGTTTAACTATTTTCTTTGCGTTGTGTTTCTATACTTGTATCTATTTCGTTGAGGCGACCTGGTTGGCTTCAACCCTTTAAGCTTTTTGGCTATCCGCAGGTAAGTTGAAGCCTTTGAGGTTTCGAGTTGTCACCAAGGGGTTAAAAGCCTTGAAGGCTTCTTAGCTTTGTGACTTGATTTGGCTTGTATTTTTTATCCTTTGCTTAAGTTGTATCATCCCTTAGATTATTTTTCTCCTCTTGTAACTTTGTCTTTGTCGAGTTTGCGTTGTCTTTATGTGTTTTATACCTTAAAGGGTTCAGTGTTGCAGTCACTTAGCCTTGGTATTTTTAACAAGAAGACATAGCACCTATCCTTTTTATTTTCATATTTTGTTTGATTTCGTAAGCCTGTTTGTTGGTTATTTTTCTAAGGCTTAAGGAACATTTGGTGTAGGTTGTTCAAACCCGTCTATGAGACAATTTTGTTTTTAATTAATAAGTCTCATAGAGTTGTATTGATTTAGGAACTCACCCCTTATATAGGTTCATTCAACCCTTGAACCTATTGATCAATGTGGCCTGGGAGCTCATCCCCTTACATGGCCCTTGCCATGGAGTTTTTTGCTGGGTTCTCAACCTGTTCTTAGGATAGAAAGACAAGTTTGATAAAAACAACTTCATTCATTCAATAGATACTTGTTCTTACAAAAGATTTTCATAGTGTCATTTTTGAAATACAACTCTTGAAATACAAACCCATCTTTCTTGTTTAAACATGGAACCTTTTCAAGGTTTTTCCGTTCCAATGCCTTGGAAGCCTTTTACCCTCTGAGTCTGCTAGCTTGTAAGATCCACATTTATGTGCTTCAAGGATGGTATACGGACCTTCCCATTTTGGGCCAAGCTTTCCTTGATTCTCTTTTTTGCTAGCTTCATTGTTTCTGAGGACCAGGTCTCCTGGCTTGAAACGTTCGTCTTTGACTCTCTTGTTGTAGTAGGCTTCCATTCGTTGCTTGTACTTGGCTTCTTGTATTGCAGCTTGGTCTCGTGCTTCCTCTAGGAGTTGTAAGTTCAACATGGTCTCTTTTTGGTTTGTTTCAGGATCCATGTTGACAATTCGTTGTGTTACAACTCCTATCTCAGCGGGGATCACAGCCTCGGATCCAAATACTAAGCTATAGGGTGTTCTCTTATGGCTTGTCTTTTCGGTCGTTCTTATGGCCCATAGAACACTAGGCAATTCCTCAAGCCAGTTGCTTTCGTACCTTCCCAGTCTTGCTTTGATACCTTCCACTATGCTTCTATTTGTCCTTTCGACCTGACCGTTCGATTGCGGGTAAGCCACTGGGCTAAAAAACCTGGTTGATTCTGTATTCTTTGCACCAAACGCTGAAAGGCTTCTCAGCAAATTGCTTTCCATTGTCAGTGATAAGTACCCCCGGCAATCCATAGCGGCAGATAATATTTTCCCAAACAAAGTCAATGACCTGTTTGCCTGTGATCTTTGCTAGTGGTTTAACCTCTGGCCACTTGGTGAAATAATCTATTGCTACCAACAAGAACTTCACCCCACCTTTGCTTGGGGGGAATGGACCAACGATGTCCATTCCCCATTTATAGAACGTCCATGCAAAGGTTATTGGGACCAGATCATGCTTGGGGCTTTTTGGGACCGGTGCATAAATTTGGCAGGCATCACATTTCCTCAATTGCTCAGCGGTATCACGATGCATTGAGGGCCAGAAATACCCAAGGTTCATTAGTTTTGCAACCACCGACCTAGCTCCAAAATGAGCTCCGCATATGCCTTCGTGAATCTCTTTGATCAAGTACTTACTTTGCTCAGGACCAACACATCTTAGCAAGGGGCAAGGTAACCCTTTTTGTAAAGGGTTTCTCCTTGTAGTATATACTGCCTTGCCTTGATTTTAACCCTTTCAGCTTCTACTTGATCATTGGGTAGTTCACTATTTTTTAGGAACCTTTTGATAGGAGTCATCCAGTTTGGATCTTCCTCGGTGACTACATCTTGTACTTCCAACTCATCGATTGATGGAGCCTTCAACACTTCTACCAGCACCTTCTTGGTAAGGTGGGCGAAAATGAGAGATGCAAGCTTACTCAAGGCGTCTGCCTTCTTGTTTTGGGATCTGGGAATTTGCTTGATACTACATGTTTTGAAGGTATTCATCAATTCTTTGGATTTTTCTTTGTATCTTTTCATGTTGGGCTCTTTGGCGACATAGCTATCGTTTACTTGACTGGAGACCAGTAATGAATCTGTGAACACTTCAAGCTTCTGGACTTTCATCTCTTTGGCCAGCCTTAAACCGGCGATCAGTGCCTCATATTCAGCCTCGTTATTGGTGGTCTGAAAATCAAAACGGAGAGCATATGTGAATTCCAACCCTTCTGGGTTGATCAGAATTAGTCCAGCCCCTGACCCTTCAATGCTTGAAGCCCCATCGGTAAAAAGCTTCCAGGCTTCAGGGTTGGAGGGTTCAGTGGTGGCCGTGTTCACTTCAGTGATTACTAGGTTTTGGACTTCTACAATGAAATCAGCCAGGACTTGGGCTTTGATAGCTTTCCGTGGGACGTAGGTGATGTTATGCTCACCTAGTTCCACTGCCCATTTGGCCAACCTTCCTGAGTTTTCTGGTTTTTCAAGCACATTCTTAATAGGTTGGTCGGTGACCACTTGTATAGGGTGTGCTTGAAAATACATTCGAAGCCTTCTAGCTGTTTGAACTAGAGCTAGGGCAAGTTTTTCAAGAGGAGGGTATTTGGTTTCAGCCAATTTTAGAGTTTTGCTGAAGAAATAAACGGGTACCTGGGACTTTTCTCGCTCGATGGTGAGGACCGCGCTTATGGCTTCCTCGGCGACTGAAAGGTACACTGAGATCAACTCCCCCGTTTCTGGAGCTGCAATGTCAGGTAAGGAAGCGAGATGTTGTTTCATCTGGTTGAAGGCTTCTTCAGCCTCATCAGTCTATTTGAAGTCCTTCTTATCAGAGCAATTCTTGAGCGTTTTGTAGAAGGGCAGAGATCTTTCAGCCAACTTGGAGGTAAAACGCTTCAAGGCTGCAAGCTTCCCGTTTAAGCTTTCAACCTCCTTCTTGGTTTTTGGTGGTTTGGTTTCAAGAACAGCTTTCACCTTGTTCGGGTTAGCCTTAACGCTTTGTTTCCCAACAATATGACCCAGGAACTTTCCTTCCTCAAACCCGAATGAACATTTTTTAGGGTTGAGCTTCATGTTAACCTTTCTGAGGTTTTTGAAAGTTTCTTGGATGTCGTCGAGCATTTGATACTCCGTCTTGCTTTTGATTACCAAGTCATCGACATATGCCTCCATGTTTTTACCAATTTGGTTTACAAAGGCTTTGTCCACTAGACGTTGGTAGGTTGCTCCAGCGTTTTTGAGGCCAAAAGGCATCTTTTGATAACAAAAGATTCCTTTATCAGTGTGGAACGCTGTCTTTTCTTCATCTTCTTCTTTCATGAGTATTTGGTGATACCCTTTGTAAGCATCAAGAAAGCACTTGAAAGGGTAACCGGTGAGGGAGTCAACCTTGAGATCAATTTTCGGTAGTGGATAGCAATCCTTAGGACTAGCCTTGTTAAGATCCTTGAAATCTATGCACATCCTCCAAGAGTTGTCAGGTTTCTTGACCATAACCGGGTTTGCAACCCATGATAGGTACTTGACTTCTCGGAGAATGTCGGCCGACACAAGCTTTTCAACTTCTTGGCAAGCAGCCATGCTTCTCTCAGGTGCTAGACTTCTTTTCTTTTGGACCACAGGCTTGACATCCGGTGGTATTCTTAACTCATGCTCAGCAATGTTCTGAGGGATGCCTGTTATGTCTTCGGGGCACCAAGCAAAGACATCACTGTAATGTTTCAACAGCTTCTCAAGGTATGACAGGGTTTCTTGTGAAAGGCTAGGATTGACCCTTATCTTCTGCTCAGGGTACTTAGGGTTTATAGCAAGCCTTTGCCTGTCCTCTTCACTTTTGGAGCTCTCGCCTTCAACTATGTAGGCTTCCTGGGAAGGTTGAAGGGTTGCTATTCCCCTTTCGGTGGGGAACTTGACAGTGCCATGGCCAACAGACACAGCCATGTAGAATGCACACTGTCCTGGCCTCCCGATGATCACGTCATAATTTGAGGGAATGTTAATAACCACAAAGGTGAGTGGTTGGATTCTTTCCTTCTGACCTTCGCTGAAACGAACATTAAGTGTCAGTTGCCCTAAAGGGTTAAGGGGTATGTCAGCAATACCTTTTATGGAGGTTCCAGAGGGTTGAAGCCTTGAACGCTCTTCATTGCTTAGCCGGTTGAAGAACTTCTCAAACATGATTTCAGTGGCAGCACCAGTGTCTATGTAAGCTTTACCTGTCTGTAACGTTCCCACAATAGCCTCAACCACAAGAGGGCTTGAAAGAGGGTCTTTTTCTGTTGGGGGGAAGCAAACACACTGAAGCTCCCAAGCTTCCAACCGTTGTCTTTTGTGAGGAACCCTTCCATCGAAATCCACCATATTGACTTCCTTGCCCTTTCCTTCAGCCATTTTGTCCCGTACCCCTTTTACCAAGTGAGCGAGTTCTCCGGACTTAACAGCTTCTTCAATTCTTTTCTTGAGCTAGAAGCAATCATTGGTGTGGTGACCCTTTTCTTCATGAAACTCACAATACTGTGTGGAGCTTTCATTTTTTCTGCTTTTGGGGAGAGGCCTGGGAGGCCGAAAGTTTTGCTTGACTTCTTCCGTTGCGAGGATTTCTTGAGGAGTCTTTGTGAGGGGTGTGAAACTCATGCCTTTCTCCCGGCCTTTAGACCTTCGATGGTCTGAACCCTTTGGTCGTCTGTCATAAGAGTTGAAGTTTCCCCTTTTCCTAGCTGGACTATTGCTTCGCCAGCTGGATCCTCTTTTCCTTTGCTCCTTAATGTCTACTGCCTCCTCTCCCCGGATGTGGACTTCAGCCCTTTCGAGAGCTTCTTCTAAGGTCTTGGGCAGGGATTTGTTGAAATCTCTTGTGAGATACTTGGATGTGATGTCATTCATAAAACCAGCCACTCTCATTTTCTGGTCTGCCCCCACATAAGTCAGACCTTCTTCTTGTATCGTTCGATGAACGCTCGAAGACTTTCATCATCACGTTGTTTTATCTGAAAGATTACTGTTGCGTCTTTGACATATCGCCTTTGTTGGGAGAAATTGGCCAGAAAACCCTTGCTGAGGTCATCGAAGCTTCGAATGCTTCGAGCAGGTAAGTCGTTGAACCAGATCCTGGCTGATCCAACAAGGGTTTGTATGAACATTAGGCAACATTCAGCGTTTGACCATTTCTCTATTCTTGCTGCACCGGTAAAGATCTGAAGATGGTCCTCAGGATCTTTAGTCCCATCATATGTTTTGATGTGAGGAGGCATCTTGATCTTTGTTTGAAAATCATAATCAGCTATTTGATGTGAGAAGCATGAAAGGTTATTTGGCTTATATGGTTTGGCCAAATCTTCTTCAGCCCTTGCTCCCATGTTATTGCCATTGCTGTTGTTTCCCTAAGTGGCCAGCACTTAATAAATAAAGTGCTGCCACGGGAAGCTGGCCATCATTTGGGCCATCATCGGGGGCGTGAGGCTGAAGCCTTGAAGGCTTCCGGGTGCAAGTGGGCAGCTTACTCCAAGGGGGGTGCTCATAACAGCACTTCATGCCAAGGGGAGTACAGACAGGGTTTGTTCCCACGAAGTTGTTGTAGAGGCTGGAAGGCTTGTTACTGGGGACTGCAGGAGCTGGTCAAGGGTTAGCTCATGCCCCAAAGGAGCACCACTTGTAATAGGTTGGGAAGAGAAGATGGGATGTACTGTAGGATTCGCCATTGCGGATAGATATGGATTAGGGTTTGGAGGATTACTGGGACCAGCCTCATTCCTAGTTGTGAAAGGAGGGATAGGAGGTCCGGGAGACAACGTTAGTTCTGGTTCGTCATAGTCCAGACGAATTCTCACTCCTTTGTCTCTTTCTTTACTCACATATTGGTTGAGGAGAGACCTCAACTCGAGGAAATTGTTGGCAACCCCCTCAGGGGTAAGTTCAACACGTGCTGGGGTGTCAGAGACACCAACATTCGGGGAAGGAACTCCGGATCTGGACGGAGTTGGAGTGTTTAAGGTGAGAAACTCGGGAGTGCTCCCCGGGGTTGAGAAAGAAGTTGGTATAGCCACATGAGCTTGGCTACTACCCGGGGTTGAGGTGTTTGGAACCTGATTCACTTCTCCCGGGGATCCGCTTTCAGACATGGTTGTTTCAAAAGAAAGGAGCTACACTACTAGGTCTTTTTGAGGAGAAATAGCGGCGTAGCCCCACGGTGGGCGCCAACTTGTTGATGCAACAAATAATAGACCAATAGTAGTAGCCTGGCTGGTTAGGTAAGAGGGTTGAAGGGTTCAACTTTGCCTAACGCAGGTCGTGGGGTCCCCCCACGTTTGCAAGACGTGGAAGGAGGTTCACTAGTTTATTTTATTTGTTTGCTAAAGATCCTCCTCTGAAGTATGTTCAGATTCGGATGAAGAAGCAAAGAGAATGTGTGTGTTTGATGTGAAAGAGAGTAACTCGCATGAAGCAAGTACTTGTAGCGAATGACCAGAGCTTTAAGGAAGCAGGACTGATCAGGAATGTCTTCACTCAGTAAATGAAGTGTCAAATATATAGGAGAAGACACCTCCCAAAGAGGAATGCATTTGACTAGTGACCTTGCTTGCAGTGAGGGGCTTACCCTTTCGGGGGTTGAAGCCTTTAGACCCCTGGATAATAGAGTGTGCTCTGTGGACCTGCATTGCTTTTGCGGCTGGCGGGTTGGTGAAGTAATCCAGGGACGTGACTACTTACTGTTCCGTGTTACTTTATTCCATTTCCCCAGGTTTTTAACCTTTGAACCATTTTACCTTTTGAGCGTTCAGGTATTGAAGTCATTTATTTTGGTCTTGGGCTACCCCCGTCATCAAATATGATTAGGGCAAAACCCACTTGCATGTCAAGTAATGTGTGAAGTTTTGTGTGTTAATTTGATTGTTGATTTATGAAATTTTTATGAATAATTGATTTAGAACTATGTGCTCATGATTTGAAGGGTAGATTTCAAAATAGTAGGATGTTTATGTAAATCAATGGGAAGAACTATGGAAATTGTGCTTAGGATGCTTGTACATTGTTTCTAAACTAGTGGTACGCACACAATGTGTTCGACGAAATGCCTAAGTGAGTTTAGTTGTGGTTTTTACATGAATGCTTGTTAAGATTGATGCAACTTCTTTATGATAATGATGTATGTGAATAGTAGACGCCATAACGTATTAAAAGGATTGTGAAAGTATTGTTTATGAAAGCTAAAGTATGAGATTATGACATATAGGCACGAAGAAGGAAGAAGGTGCAAGTCACTCGAAGGCACAAGCATCTCAAGATCGCGGTAAGTTCATATGAACTTTATGTACTCTATTTGTAGCTTTATGTATAAAAATATTTAGTACTAAGAATTTGGTGTAAGTTTACATTATGATTCATAATTGACTAGATGTAATGAGTTTTATAATGAAGATTGTTTTTAAGGATAAAATGATGTGATAGTGAATATGGAATGACCCGTCTAAAGGGGTTAAAAGGATAAGTAGAATGGTTGTTGGAATGTGTAGAAATTGACTTGTTTATAACGGGTCAATTGATGTAAGTATATTGAAAGATATGGTATGTAGCGATTCATTACAAATGAATCGGGAAGTGGTATGATGAATGTTTCCGAATGGAAGTGATAATGTTATTAGAGTAATATGTTATGTTAACGGGTCGAACAATGACATGGAATTAAAAGAATTCAAATGTTATGTACTATGAACTAACATGTGTTTTGTTGTTATGAATGATAGGTAAATCACATGATTAATTGCGGCGCGCTCGGATCGAACACACTCAACGCTGACCTTTATACGCTTCCGGTTCAAGTTGTTTCTTTTTTAATGGGTCGAAACGTCCTTTTGTGTAGTAAATGTTAAACTAGTTACTAGGATGATGGTAGTAGTTTGAAGTTAAACTTTATTTTGAATAGTTCGGATTTAATGTTTTGGGTAAATTGTGTATGGTTTTTTTTTTAATTTAGCATCTTTTGAATAGTGACGTAGAATGTATCTTGAATGGTTTCGTTAAAAAGCAGAAAAACGTTTACTTTACGAATGGGTCATGTCAAAATTTTTCCAAAAATTTGTATGAGGTTATGTTAATTATTGATTATCGGAAAGTGGGCATTTCAAATAACTTTTATATACTTCATTATTTTTAAAAAAGAAATATACCATAAAATCAAGTATTTTTTTATCTTTAATATGAGTACCATATTGCTATACCTTTTTTGTATTTATAAAAGTGATTTTTAAAAAAAGTTAACAAAATGTGTTTTATAATTGTGCTGATAACGTGTTGATTATGTGTTAATTACAAAAATAATAAAAACATAATTGTGCTGATAACATGCTGATTATGTGTTAATTACAAAAATAATAAAAACAAACACCAAAAATAGATATAATCAGCACATTTGGTGTGCTAATATTGGAGAACGATTGAGGATGTTGTGCTAATGTTGATAATGGAGAACGATTGAGGACGGTGTGCTGATAATGGAGAACGATTAATGATGTTATGCTAATTATATAGTGTTGTGCTGATTATATTTTTTTTGTAATTATTTTTAATAATTATAAATAAATATGGTCAAAAGTTCTAAATTACTCCTAAACTATTTTTTTATTGATGGACACTTGTCAATTATGTGTTGGTTCTTACTGTTCTTACAAACTTAAGTGTTTGTATTTGATCCTATTCCTATAACTAATTTCAAATTTGTGATGCAATGGCCATTCTTGGTTGACCATCGTTTTAGAGAAATTTTATAATTAATATACATAAGTGACATAATGTTCAAAAGAAAGTTTTATAATGCATTGTTGAACAACTACTTAGGTTTTTTTTTCTCGTTAGTTACTTAGTTTTTTTCTCGGTAGTTACGAGATTGGACAGCGAAATGTAAGTTAACATATTAATAATACTATATGTTTTAAAGTACGTCACATAAATATAGTTCATATTAACGAAGTAGGGTTCGTCCTTTAGACCGCGCGTAGTCGTCAAATAATAGGGCGTTTTTTTTTCCCAAAGACTCCCCGACCTCGGCCCCCTTGGGCGTTTTGTTCGATTTTTTTGAATGGCGTTGTATTTAGAACGCCATAGCCCCTTGTGTGTTGACCAATCACCCTTTTTGATGGTTTTTTGTCAAATAATATTTTTTGATAGTTTTTTTAATTTAATTCTAGAGTAAACTGCCATTTTGGTCCCTATGGTTTGGCCAGTTTTGCCACTTTAGTCCAAATTTCAAACTTTTTACATCCAGGGCCCTGTGGTTTGGTTTTTGTTGACATTTTGGTCCAAATTTCAAATTTTACCAGATTTCCCATTAATGACCTGCTATTTTGTCTTTACCCTCAGGGGCATTTTGGTCATTTTAGATTTATTATCTCTTTATTATAATTCAATTATAATAAAACCCCCTGATCATCATCATCTTCAACCTCATCTCTCAATACAGACATCTCTCTCTCTCTCTCTCTCTCTCTCAACATACAACTCTGCTGTCTCTCTAAAATACCACCACCACACCACCCCCACCATCGCATCATCCCCACCACCATCCCACCGCCGCCAACTATGCTCTCTCTCTCTAAAATGACCCGCTCTCTCTCTAAAATACCGCAACGAGCAGGGCACGAATGGCATCTTCTGCTGGTGCTCAAATCGAAGCTCAAACGCTCGAAAACCCTAACCCTAAGAACACACAGATCTCCGCCTCAAGATTTTGAAGACGATGATGATGAATCCGGAATGAGACACACAGATCTTCGCCTCAAGAACACATGGTAAACCGATTAGGGTTTTTATGGTGGGATAAGGTGACGGTGGTGGAGAATAGTGGAAGATTAGGCGAATTTATGAAGATAGCGGTAGGGTCTATAGTGTTTGCCCAGTCGTTTTTTGGGTGGAGGTGCTCACCGGATTGAGTTGCAGGTTCATCGGAAAGCCATTTTGGTCACCGGATTGGTGTGGCAGTTGTGGAGGTGGAGGTGATGGTGTTGTGATGTAAGAGAGAGAGGGGCGGTGGTTGCAGGATGTGCGAGAGGGTGGTGGCAGGTGGTTGTGCTTCTCAGTTCCAAATGTCAACAACGGCTTTGAATTTCTCAGTCTGTAGACAGTACACCGAAGCATCATCGGTTCAAATTAGGTCACGTGTTAGACCTAATTCGGTGATTAACTGTAAGCTGCCATGTAATTCAAGGCTTTTTTCTCAGGTACTTCGATGTACTAATTAATTTGCTATGAAATGTATCTTTGTTTGCGATTTAATCGTAACGAATTTACCTCAACAATTTCAGTTTTAGTGAAGTTATATGCACTGAAATGTCTATTTGTTTGTGAGTTATTGTAGAATTTTGTTGTTTCAATTGCTGATTCGGATTACTTTTATGTGATTCAGTGGAATTTGTGACGAATTTACCTCGATATCTTCAGATTCAATGAAGTTAATATGCACTGAAATGTTTGTTTGTTTGAAAAAGGGTTGAAGATGATGATGTAATTGGGAAGGGGGTGTGGGTGTGACTGCTGGATGGGACGACGCCGGAGTGGCGGTGGTGAGAAGGGGGAGGAGGTGGCGGTGGTGGTGGTGCTATAGAGAGAGAGAAGAGAGAGAGAGGGAGGAGGTGGCGGTGGTGGTGGTGCTATAGAGAGAGAGAGAGAGAGAGAGAGCTGATTATTTTGATCTGGGTTTTATTGCTAAAAAAATGAAATTTAAAAAATGACCAAAATGCCCCTGCACTAAAGGACAAAATAATCAGTTTTCAACAGTCAAAATAGAGGGTTTTTGGATTTTGGACTAAAATGGCAACAAAATGCAAACCACAGGGACCCAGATGTAAAAAAATTGAGATTTGGACTAAAATGGCAAAAGTGCCCAAACCACAGGGACCAAAATGGCAGTTTACTCACTACACCCATTTATGAAAAACGCTCAATTGCTGACTAGACTGCCACATGAAGTAAAACGCCCTAAGGTGGGGCATTATTCATGTATACCACTACACGTGGTCTTAAGTGATTTGTTGTTAAGTATATATAAAAACTTCACTTGATTTTCTTAGTTTGTGCACCTCGTCACACCCCAACGCTAAACAATATATAGTTGACCTGAAGTCCAAATAATTAGGGAAGTCCTCGACAGAAGAATATCATGTTAAGCGAAGCGTAACCGATGACGAAAAATTAGATGAAATAAACTTTACTACACATGCATAGTTAATCATCAAATAATTATAAGAATCCAATTAAATGATCATAATAAATAAACTTGTAGTTAGAATAAAGTAATTAATCTTTGGTGAATTGTCTAGCCAACAGTCTGGTTGACCAGATAAATGGAATAAAAATTTTGTTGATCTTTCGAAAAAAAGAATAAAAGTAAGGCTCAAACTATCTACACACTTGGTGTGTAGATAGCCAAACCCAAAAAGGTGTTTTTTGTCTTATGTGCATACCCTGCAGTGTCGAGCTGTGGCCAAAGCGTGGCGTTTTGGTCCGATCAACCAGACAAAGACTGATGGGTCTGTTGACCGGACCAAAACGCCGAGCTTTGGCCGCGTTTTGGTCCTATCAACCAGACCGGGTGTCAGTCTTTTGTCTGGTTGACAGGACCAAAACGTGGCCAAAGCTCGGCGTTTTGGTCCGGTCAACAGACCCGTCAGACACCCGTCAGTCTTTTTCTGGTTGACCGGACCAAAACGCCACGTTTTGGCCACAGCTCGACACTGCAGGGGTGTGTATATAAGACAAAAAACATCTTTTTGGTATGCCTATAGACAAATTGGTGTTCAAATAGGTACACTCTAAAGTAATTAGTAGGAGGCTAAAAGAAAAAAATGATTACTAAAATACTAAGTCAAAAAACAAAATAAAGTTACTTAAGAAAAATCCAAACGAAAACCGTTAGATTATGTTATGAGAGGGAAAAAAAGAAGGTAACAAAATAGAAAATATCAATTATGTGTCACACATTAAAGGAATTTGACATGTTGTGTTAGGGTATCCGGGGCACTCCCCTAAGAGGGGAGTCCCCTCTCTTACGCACACCCAATCAGGTTATGCCACGTCAACTCCCCTCTTAAACTCCCCTCGCACCCCAATTTGATGGCGGCACCCCCCTCTTAGGGGAATTGTTTTTTTATTCAAAAAATAAAAAATAAAAGTTTTCATTGGTTGAAAATGCGGCTGGCCCCACCATATCATCTCCCCTTCTTCGGTGAACTCCCCCCGACCACCCTCCCCGAATTGGGTCACCGCAGGGATGGCGGCGGTGTTCCCGATCGGGGAATGTGGTCACCGAGCCACTCCCCGCTTGGTGCCCCGGATACCCTTATGTGCTGCCCACCATTTAATTTAGATACCCATGACATTATCTTTGCCTACCAAGACCATTTGCAATGTCGGACGAGAGGGGCTACAAAGTACAAACTGTAAGATTAAATATATTATGATTTAATATTTAATCTAGTAGCCATTATAATCATTTACATTATATGGATCAAAATATATAACAACCTATTAAATAATTAGTTGGTAATTGTTGATGGACCATATTACCCTTATTAACTAATTAGGTTTCCTCCTGGGTGCTTATATAAGGAGACTTATGTAGAGGTTAAAGGGTTACATAGTTAGACACAAAAAAACCCCATAAGCATAACATCATCGAAACCTCTTCTCCATAACCGAATCCCCTATTCGGTTTTCATCATCACCATCATCAGTCAGCACCCTAAGGAGGAACCAGATCACACTGACAAATATGTCGAACTCGATGTCATCTTCTCTGACTGGATTCTCCACTGCATTGTCTGCTGTAATAGGTATGTTTTCATGTTTTCCTTTATGTTTAAACAGAACTGAAACAACATGTGGTATCAGAGCATATGTTGATTAGTCAGTTCTGTTTTCGTATCCATTATTCTGGGATTGAAATCTGGAAAACAGAAGTTTTGAAAACTCAATAAAACTCACGGCTGTTTTCGGGTCATATGTGCCGAGATCAATGTTTTTCGGGAAAAGAATGTTTTTTAAATGACTCGGAATCATAATGGTAAATCTTAATTGTACCGAAATCTGTTTAAAGCCTTAAAATTCAGGTTTCGGGTTCCAGAATTTATGCTTTATTTTTTTTAGGGTTCATCATGTTCTTAGGAAAATTCGAAAATTCCCTTATGTTTTGGAATGTTATTAGGATTAATGAGTGTTTTTCCTTGTTTTGATCTGTTTTAACTATTAAAAATTTTCGAAAAAACTGTTATTAGATCAACAGATAAAATTTTCGAAATATTTGATAAAATTAGATCATCACTAAAACAGGAAACCATATCTCAAAAACACTTAGAATTCGAATTTTCAATTATTTTCACAACAACAGCTGTTAACAGTGGACTCGAGACCATTAGATCTCGACTCGAGACCATCAGATTGCAACTCGAAACCATCAGATCTCGACTCGAGACCACAAGGTCTCGACTCGAAATCATAAGGGATTAAATCTTTATAACTCGAGACAAAGGTCTCGACTCGAGACAATAAAGCTTCAACTCGAGACCACTGAGATTTCGACTGAGGGTTTAAATCTTCACAACTCGAGACCATAAGGTTGCGACTCGAGACCATAAGGTCACAACTCAATCCGCGCTAACAGGTGGTTTGCTATTAAATAACTGGTTTTTGTAAATATTTAGTTAATTAATAAGGATCAAATAATGTTTTACAAAACCAAAATGGCTTAACTTGAATGAGCTTCTGATGTATCACTTCTGGCCAAAGCTGATTTGATGCGTCTACTTATCGTTCAAGTATTACGAAAGCTATGTTAAGTGTGCGTCATAAACATGAATGTCTTAATATCTGGCCAAAGCTGATTTAATTCCTTCATAGATGGCATACTTAACAAGTGCATAACTAAAGTGATTGTCTCAATTTCTGGCCAAAGCTGATTTGTTACAACCATTTTGCACACATGCTTAAATTATTACACTTCTGGCCAAAGCTGATTTGTCTTTGTTTAAGTAGAACTTTAAATAGTCTATTATTTTGATGTTAGTAATAGACATATCACAATCTCTTCACATAATGATCCTTATATTAATGATCCTTAATTAATTTTATGATCATTTCGTCTGCCTTATTCTTAGTACCCATAATTTTACTCACTATAATTTTCTTCTATATATATCTCATCCACTCTAATTCCTAAACCTAAAATGTTTGCTTTATTTAAAGTTTCTATAAGATTAGCTCTTAAATTAAACCATTGGTTATCTCTTAAGACACGATAATCCTACTGCTCTCTTCTGATAAAGCACTACAGAAGAAAAGTAGAGCATGATGATTAGGATAAATCGAACATGATGTCTCTTATGATAATCAAGATCTCTCTAACATAAACGCTATCACTAAAGTTATTCCAGATTAAGTCTTTCCTAAGACTAATCTATAATTGTGGAATAATCATACGAATTCCTAAGATGCATGCCTTCATTTAAATTCTAAACTATAAAGTTAAGTGGTATATGTGAATACATTATAATGTACAATACCATGACCCATAAAGTTAAGGGCTTACGCATGGAAATAAGTACATTTTTCCAGTACATTACATACTAAGATTTTCACTTGTACAATTTGATGCAATATAAATCAACTATAACACTCAAAAGTACCAAAGTATAATGAGTGTGTTGATAAGCAACATATGTACAAAGAAATAAATGTTTGAAGCTAGAAAATAAGTTGTTATTCACCTTACAACCACTAAAACCTTAAAAGAGGATTGTTCTAAGGTCCATAGTCAAAATACAAGTACAAAATCCCAACTCTAAGGTTCTTCAAGGGAAAATCTCACTGTATAATTATGCCATTACCCTAGGCATAAGTAAGAGACTGTCCATTATTCAAAAGAACAGTTGGATAAGTTGATTAGGTGGTTACTTAATAATGAGATTTAAGTCTGATAATTTTAATATTCCAATTAACACATGATTAGTTGACTCTAGTTCCATACGTTTCCTTACCAGAATTCGACAAATAACTAACATGAGAGTTAGTGACAAAATTAAATGTTAAGGCTATAAGAACCATAATAAGCAGTCTTCTAACAACGCTTTTCGATACCTTATATATTCTGAAAATTAATCAGAATATATTATCATAATTAAGCAATGTTATGAAGGTTTTTAGGTTTGCATAGTCAACATAAAGTCACACTTACCTTAAACTCTCATCTTATTTGTTCTAAATATCTGGATAGAAACATTACTAAGATGGAACTAGATGACACCTTACACTTCACAACTTTTGTCATCATGCAAATGAGAATTTGACGAAAGGAAAATGAGACTTATAAATTTCATCCATTATAACCAAAATTCATGAGAAATCATGACATGGTTAATGAGGATGATTTTCTTTCATCTAATCTCATTCTAAGTGATTTTAAATCATGACGTTAAAGCCCTAAAATATGACTTGGCTTAAGGAATAAGCATGGGTCCATCATAAGTCATTCATTGACATTCGTGGAACTTATTCCAAATGGAATATTCAGACATAATTCATTTATCATTTAAAAGACTATCAACTTGTAACTAAATTTTGTCGCATATGGCCCACGGTCTTAGAAGAAATCTATTCATATATATATACTTAATAAGATTTCTATTAGATGTGTCCCTAAAGTTTCTTATGATATCTGGACATTAAAGAAATCAAATAAAGTCTAACGTATATGTGCTAGGTTCCCACGTCACGTAGCTCATTGAAACTTCTCTTGTAGCATTCTAGAGATATTAAAGATCAGTGGGAGCATTAAGTGTCTTAATAATAACTTGCAATACTTGCAAGAGGTGGGGGAGTGAAAATTTTACATTACCTAAATTTACACCTCTTGTACAAGACACCGCTCCATCACGACACTGTTCTATCAAAACTTATCTCCTTAAATCTAATGCTACTCTTACAAAAGTTTCATTGTTGCCTAATTGTGGGCACACTTAGATTTCTTACCTAAACTAACATAATCCTCAACAAGAGAAACTACAACGACTGACGTCATTAACTTGTTTCTCTATTAGAATTTGTTGGTAGTTAAATATTGACCCTAAGCATGCTGAGTTCCTAAAGTTTTCTAAGGTCAGTGGGAGCAGTCAAAGTCCTTATCATGACTTGCAAGGAATACAAGAGGCGGGGGGAAGAATGTCATTAAATTTCACTTCGAATTTAACTCCGATTACACCTCTTGTACACCATACTGCACCAACTCTTACAAACTTAGAATCCTGAAAATGATAGCAACCTAACCAAGAGCTAATCCATAAAACTGAAACTTCTAATAAACCCAATAATCAACTTAGGAGGTCATCTAGGTTTAAAAACCTACTAACTATGATGATTACATAACCTCCCTAATTGAAGTTGAAATGGATTTTGGAAAAGTTTACTGATCCTATCTCTTCAAATTAAGCCATTAGCGTCAATCAATCTTCTGAATGGAATAAAACTGTTTTCTAGTAAAACTGATTTTATGTGTTCGTATAACGTTTGGGATTTGATTGAATTACCTAAGAGTGTTCATAACTAAACCAAATCCTAATATAAGCGTTAAGACACGAAGAGGCATGATTGATTGTCAAAGGTTATACTTAGGAAGGGATAAATTATCAAAGATTTCTTTGAGGATCATCACTGTTCTAGTAGCTTATAATAGTTTAAAGCCACATTAGATGAACATTAAAAACAATTTTCCCTAACAAATGGCTAGCATATTTACATGTTCATAAGACAACCTGAAAGTTCTAAACTTATGGTTAAAGAACAGTTTGTTTATAAGTCAATAAAATCCATGTATGGGTTAATGCAAACATCATAATGTGATGAAATCTTAACGTAATTATTTTCATCAAGAATCAAGTGGATTAATGTACCTACCTCAAAATGAGTGGGAGCAACTAAAATAAACTTGTCTATATAGATGATATTCTTTTGACAAGTATATGTTACATAAGTCAAAGCATTGTTAACACAAACTTTGATATAATAGATCTCAGAGATATCTCTTACGTGATTGATATCATAACATACTGAGATAGACCCAATGGGACATTAGTTCTGTTCCATAAGTTTAACATTAAATGGGTCCTTACATGTGTAACAAACAATACTGCTCTCCTTTAAAGGATAATAGGATAAATGAGATTATTTCCTTACGCTTCATTAATTGGAAGTATATGTTACATAAGTCATGTTATGTAACATAGATGATATTCTTTTGACAAGTATATGTTACATAAGTCAAAGCATTGTTAACACAAACTTTGATATAATAGATCTCAGAGATATCTCTTACGTGATTGATATCATAACATACTGAGATAGACCCAATGGGACATTAGTTCCGTTCCATAAGTTTAACATTAAATGGGTCATTACATGTGTAACAAACAATACTGCTCTCCTTTAGAGGATAATATGATAAATGAGATAATTTCCTTACGCTTCATTAATTGGAAGCCTTATGTAAGTTCAAGTCTATACTCGTTTAGATATTACTCACATTGCAACACACTAGATATGTCTAGATTAATGTGAAGCATCTAATGGAGTATTACAATATCTTTAAAAGAAACGAGAGGCTACAATTTAAAGAAGAAGTGAGAATTAAAACCGGTTTATTACTCTAACTTTGTGATATTCAAAGATGACAAAATGTAATTTCGGGTATATCATTATGTCAGCAGACAAAACCTATCTCATAGAGGAGTCATAATAAACTGATAATAACAACCTAAGTTATAATGACATAATATAGTCACTAAATGTTGTTGGAAATTTATCAGTGGACTCATATGTTTATTAACTCCATATAATTAATGTTTTGAAGACTTAGTGTGATAAAGTCAGCTACCATGACTCCTTGAATAGTAACAGTTCAAGAGGTGCTGCATTAAATTTCGATACACAATTAATATTCGTTTATGAACGAATTGAGGAAACTAAGTTTGTATCGATTACATTCATGATATGCTTAAGGATCCTATAACTGAAGGGCTATTACCCATAACTCTTATTAAGAGAGCTCAGAGACGGGTATTAATTGATGGTCGTGCGCAACTGCATATCGTACTATGAATGATTAACTATTAGTTAATTTTCCTCATCAGTTTGATTTTGTATGTCTCTAAGAATATGTCAAGCTAGCATAATGGCATATAGACAAATGAAGTTACAAATCAAACAAAGGGCTTATGCGTATTTTGATCATAACGATTAGGTTTTAAATTAAGGCTATAGTATGATTAATGGGGGTCCTGAGTCGCATAATGATTCAACGGCTGTATTTCTCTGCTATAGTACTTGTTTAAGACTAAAATGAGTGTTAACTCCTGATCAGGCTTGTCTAATACTCATAGTAAATGATTACTCGGCTAAGTGGGAGAATGTAAGATTAAATATATTATGATTTAATATTTAATCTAGTAGCCATTATAATCATTTACATTATATGGATCAAAATATATAACAACCTATTAAATAATTAGTTGGTAATTGTTGATGGACCATATTACCCTTATTAACTAATTAGGTTTCCTCCTGGGTGCTTATATAAGGAGACTTATGTAGAGGTTAAAGGGTTACACAGTTAGACACAAAAAAAACCCCATAAGCATAACATCATCGAAACCTCTTCTCCATAACCGAATCCCCTATTCGGTTTTCATCATCACCATCATCAGTCAACACCCTAAGGAGGAACCAGATCACACTGACAAATATGTCGAACTCGATGTCATCTTCTCTGACTGGATTCTCCACTGCATTGTCTGTTGTAATAGGTATGTTTTCATGTTTTCCTTTATGTTTAAACAGAACTGAAACAACACAAACAACACATTGCGTGGCTCGTTCGTGGAGGTTTTTTGAGAAACGAGTATGTGGTCGCTAACTTATACAAACGTGGTGGGGGTTTGGTTTAAGTGTATTTTTTTTCTTAACTAGAGTTGATCCCCTGCGTTCTAGTGGCGGGTTTTTTTAACGTGATTTAAATATGCCTCTTAAATTAGAACTGAAAGCAAAATACTGCTCATTACAAATTGTATACCGAAACGTATATAAAAATAGAAAATTTCGAACGCATTAGTGTTTAGTATCATGTTGGGTAGTACCAAAAGGATATTGACGTGAAAACATTCGAACAATTGTTAAAAAAACATTTAGTTTAATTTAAGTTAAAATACAATCCCTCTAATTAAGTATAATAAAGAATTGTTAAAAAACATATATTAAGTTAAATAAAAAAGCCCTTTAATTAAGTATAAAAAATTGCATACAATTCAGATAGAGTTATCAATTAAAATAAAAAATATAACAAACTTAAAATAGTACATAACCAAGTTATCACTAATAAATTTGTTATTATTCAAATGTTACACATATACACCGCTTGATTAGACACCTATATGTCTATGTGAAGAAAAATCAAAGAGGGGCCAAAATGAAAACTTTGAAAATTTAGTGGTCAAAGTTAAGAAACGAAAACATTACTATTCCATTAGTATATTTTGTTGAACTTATTAAACGTCTATAACAAGGCTTTTCTGCATGTATCTACTCAAATGAACGAAGAATTATCAATTATAGAAGAGAGTCCATACATACTTCACGGAGGGGAAGCACTTCTAGTGTAGCAAGAACATCCGACAACCTATTGGTCATACATGCATATGATAAGTGGGAATGCAAATGCATTCATTCGCTTCGTTATCCAAGCAATATCAACTAAGAAAAGCAGTTGGTTTGATGACAAAGTAAAGTAAATAAGACCGCTCATAAGATGCATGTTAAACAGTAACCATAGCGTTTCAACCTAAGTAATGATACTCCTCTTTCGGTGGAAGATTATGATGTGAATGACATTGAAGCAAAAGAAAGGTGAATCCGAAAGGGGAAAAGGTGGTTCTAAGACCACACGGATCGAGTGGGCGTGTATTTGAAGCGTGGAGTTGGAGGCGCGGGGGGGGGGGGGGGGGGTGTCCACTGGCGTGGAAGGCTTTAGGGTGGCGACGTGGCATCTCGTGGTTGGGTGTGGATTATAGCCGTTACCCCCAACGACTGTTTAAAGAAAATTATTTTACAAAAAATTTTACTCCTCGTATTTAGTTTAAAACCCTTTCTTCCATTTTTTACCTTAGAAATAACTTTCATCTCATTTCTCACAAAACTCTTCAAAATGGCTACTAATCCATGGAACGAAGAAGAGGACATTACATTGTGTGAATTTTGGATCGCAAGAGTTACCGACAACGTGCCTCCCTTACCCAAGCATCCGTTTTGGGGAACGAGTTTTCCAACAATTTTGTATGCATAGGGGTGAGGCCACCCGAACCATGGACCCACTCTATTCAAGTTTTCAGATTATTTGTATGGCTAGTTCGAGATTTGGGATGGTTGTCAACGTTGTGGAAAACGACGATGGTGAGCTCAATGAAGACGACATCATCCAAGTTGCACTCGTCAAGTAAGGCACACGTACGGCCGTGACTTCAAACACGTCGCGACGTGACAAATATTAAGATTCTTTGGTTATGTATGTTTAGGTAAACGTTAATTTTCGTTATGAAATGTTTCTTTTTTAAGTTATGTAAAGTTTTTATTTTTTAAGTTATGTAATGTTTTTTTAAAGTTATGTAATGTTTTTATTTTTTAATTACGTAATGTTTTTATTAATATTATTTGTTTAATTAGTATTAATGTTTTTTTTTAATTTAATAGATTTTATATAATTTTTAATCATAAAATGATAATAATAAAAAGTGTGTGTCATGTATCGAATAACACCACCATTTCACGCTTTGTCTCACTTCTTCCTTTTTTGCATCACGCCACATTTTTTGACGCGTACTGACGTGGCGTTCACATGTCGCATAATGCCTCTTTTTCAAGTCCCACTCTGTATAGTCTAAAAGGGGAAAAGGTGGTTCTAAGACCTCTCATGAAATGCATGTTAAATATTTTAGAGGCATTCCTTTAAAAAAATATATATATTTTAGAGGCAAACATGGGGAAAACGTGGATATGGCCAGCTTCTATGCCCACACAATGCACAAATCCTTGCATTTTATGAATAAAAAGTTGTGGATATTCTAGAAATATATGGATGAACATGTGTTGTATTTAGTTTTAAATAAATGTAGTGTTATGTATTATTTTCATATATATGAAACTCAGATTTTATAATCTCCCCTCAATTATCTATACTTACTATATAATAAAAGAAACTATGTTTGAGACACTTGTCATCATATTAGGCCATCTCTTATATATAATTACTAGGTTAGAACCCCGTGTATTACACGGGTTGAATAAATGTAATTTTATATATTAAATAATAAAAACTTATATCAAATAATAAAAAAGTTATATCTTTAAAAACCATGTGTATTACACAGATTAAATAAATGTAATTTTGTGTACTAAATACTAAAAACGTCGTATCTTTAAAAAAAACCGTGTATAATCGGGTTGAATAAATCTACCAAATAATAAAAAATTACATCCTTAGAAACCCTGTATATTACACGTGTTGAATAGATATAAAAAAAGTTATATCTTTAAAAATCATGTGTATTACACAGATTAAATAAATGTATTTTTGTATATTAAATACTAAAAACGTCGTATCTTTAAAGAACCCGTGTATAGTCGGGTTGAAAAATCTACCAAATAATATTTGTTTTAAAAATATATAAAATTAACAATTTAGATTTGAGGATAATATTTTATTAAAGTATGATAAGATTTAATATTAATTTATTATTTATTTATTTAGATAAATATAAATTTGAGGATACCTTCAATGAATGACACGTGTCCAAAAATTGGTTTCTTTTATTATACTAGTTAGATTATTTTAGTTTAATGCCTTCTAATTAATTATAGATAATCCTTTTACTAAATATTATTTAAGTTAATATCTTATATTTTGAAGTGTTTTGGATATCGGTTCTTCAAAGCCGTATGTTTAGTTAGAATCAAGATTTTGAATCTGCATTTTTCTTTACTGAGTAGATTAGAATCTTAATATATTATTTAATCTCTTATAGATAATTATTGCGGTTGATGTTTATTTCCATTTTTGAGGTTGATGTTATTTAATCTCTAATAGATAATTAATTATTGATGTTTTCATATCATATTAGGCTATCTATTATAGATAATTATTATTTTAGTTTAATCTCTTCTAATTAATTATAGATAACCATTTTACTAAATATTATTTAATTTAATATCTTATATTATAGATAATACTCCTACTAAATATTATTAGTTTAATATCTTATGGATAATTATTATTTAGTTTAATCTCCATCTCATTTATAATATTATTTATTTGAATTAATTAAATTTGAACCTTTTTTTAGTTTGGTATCAAATAGATTTTACGAAACTTAAAATAAAATTAACTAATATTATTATCATTTAATAAAGGGTTAAATGTATTGAGACTTCGTTGCAACAACAGAATAATCTATTTTTATCACGAAAACCAAACTTTGTATTAATATATTAAGTATTTTTATTTTCACTATACAAAATTACATTTACTCGACCCATGTAATACATGAGGTTTTTTAAAATATAATTTTTTTATTATTTGATATATAAAATTAGATTTATACAATTCGTACAATACACAAGGTTTTTTTAAGGATATATATTTTTTATTATTTAGTACAGAAAATTACATTTATTCAAACTGTGTAATGCACATATTTTTAAAGATGTAATTTTTTTTATTATTTGGTATATAAAATTACATTTATTCAACCCGTGTAATAAATGAGGTTTTTTAAAGATGTATTATTTTATTATTTGGTAAACAATATTACATTTATTCAACTCGTGTAACATACGTGGTTTTAAAGATATAACTTTTTTATTTGGTATATAAAATTACATTTATTCAACCCGTACAATATGGTTCTTATAGATATAACTTTTTATTATTTAATATATAAAATTATATTTATTCAACCCGTACAATAAATGAGGTTTTTAAAGATATATTGTCTTAATATTTAATTAATATATAAAATTTATTTATTTAACCCCGTGTAATACACGGGGTTATAACCTAGTATAATATATGTTACTTCTAACTATGTCTATTTATCCTACATAAAAAAAACTAGCTTGGTACAAACGAAGTGGGTATGAAAAATAATGCAAAATTTAGATGTGGAAAAAATATTCGAACATGATCAAAGATACCGAGTAACCAAAAAATATCCATCCATTTCATTAAGTACTTATTTTTAGGTCAAATAGTTGACAATAAATTTGATATAAAGAACACAAGTTGAAAACTCAAAAAATTCGAAGAGTAAGTTTCAATAAACTGAATCTTGACTTAGTATATGACGTTGACTTTTTTTAATACTCCAACTTAACCAAACTCACTTTGAATTATTTGTAATCACATAATTTTTAATCTATACTATATAATAAAAGAAACCACTTTGGGGACACTTGTCATCATATTAGGTCATCTCTTATAGATAATTATTATTTTAGTTTAATCTCTTCTAATTAATTATAGATAATCCTTCTATTAACAATTATTTAGTTGAATAACTTATAGATAATTATTATTTAGTTTAATCTTCTTCTCATTTATAATATTATTTATTTGAATTAATTAGAGTTAATTACTGTTTTTGTCCCTGTGGTTTGTCAAAAATCACTATTCAGTCAATTAGTTTAAAAATTGCGATTTCAGTCCCTATGGTTTCACTTTCGTAACCATTTCAGTCCCTGTAATTAACAGAATAATAGATTGAAATTGTTACGAAATTGAAACCATAGGGACAGAAATGGTTACGAAAGTGAAACCACAGGGACTGAAATCGCAAATTTTAAACTAATGGACTGAAATAGTGATTTTTGGCAAACCACAGGGACGAAAACAGTAATTAACTCAATTACTTATTACCTTTATATTTATCTAATTACTTCAAATTCAAACTTAGTTATCTAATTTGATCTTAACTATATATTTGAACGTTTTGTTTAGTTTGGTATCAAATAGATTTTACGAAACTTGAAATAAAATTAACTAATATTATTTATCATTTATATATTTACGAAGTTTTAAATAAAGGGTTACATTTATTGAGACTTCGTTAACAAATTTTGCAACAACAGAATAATCTATTTTTATCATGAAAACCAAACTTTGTATTAATATATTAAATATTTTTATTTTCACTATACAACATTACATTTACTCGACCCATGTAATACATGAGGTGTTTTAAGATAGGAAAATTGGTTTTTAATAAACCAACATTTGCCCCATTGGTAAATAATAATCCTACCTACAGATTTGGTAACTAATAATCCTACGTTTCAATATGTTGGTACTCAATGGACCTCCGTTAGTTTTTTTTAACTGAAGTTAGTTTCTAAGTTTTATTTATTACACAAACAGTCCCTGTAGTTATAATTTACTAGTTTTAAGTTTTATTTATTACACAAACAGTCCCTGTAGTTATAAAAAAAATCATAAAAATAAAAAAAAAATCTAAAAAATTCAAAAAAATCATAAAAATTCTAAAAAAATCAAAAAAATTCTAAAAAAATAAAAAAAATCATAAAAATTCTAAAAAAATCAAAAAAATTCTAAAAAAAATAAAAAAAAATCATAAAAAACCGTTTCGACCCGTACCGTTTCGACGCGAACCGTTTCGACGCGTACCGTTTCGACCCGGACCGTTTCGACCCGTACCGTTTCGACCCGTACCGTTTCGACCCGTACCGTTTCGAACCGTACCGTTTCGACCCGGACCGTTTCGACGCGTACCGTTTCGACCCGAACCGTTTTCGACCCGGACCGTTTCGACCCGAACCGTTTTTGCGGGTGGTGGTGGTGGCGGTGCTGTGGTGGTGGTGGTGGTGGCGGTGCGGTGGTGGTGGTGGCGGTGCTGTGGTGGTGGTGGTGGTGGTGGCGGTGCGGTGTTGGTGGTGGTGGCGGTGCTGTGGTGGTGGTGCGGTGGTGGTGGTGGTGGTGGTGGCGGTGCTGTGGTGGTGGTGGTGGCGGTGCTGTGGTGGTGGTGGTGGCGGTGGCGGTGCTGTGGTAGTGGTGGTGGTGGTGGCGGTGCGGTGGTGGTGGTGGCGGCGGTGCTGTGGTGGTGGTGGTGGTGGTGGGTCGAAACGGTCCGGGTCGAAAACGGTTCGGGTCGAAACGGTACGCGTCGAAACGACCCGGGTCGAAACGGTACGGTTCGAAACGGTACGGGTCGAAACGGTACGGGTCGAAACGGTACGGGTCGAAACGGTCCGGGTCGAAACGTTACGCGTCGAAACGGTCCGGGTCGAAACGGTACGCGTCGAAACGGTCCGGGTTGATTTTTTTGATTTTTTTAGAATTTTTTTGATTTTTTTTAGATCTTCTATGATTTTTTATGATTTTTTTTTTATTTTTTTAGAATTTTTTTGATTTTTTTAGAACTTTTATGATTTTTTTGAATTTTTTAGATTTTTTTTTATTTTTTTGATTTTTTTTATAACTACAGGGACTGTTTGTGTAATAAATAAAACTTAAAACTAGTAAATTATAACTACAGGGACTGTTTGTGTAATAAATAAAACTTAAAAACTAACTTCAGTTAAAAAAAACTAACGGAGGTCCATTGAGTACCAACATATTGAAACGTAGGATTATTAGTTACCAAATCTGTAGGTAGGATTATTATTTACCAATGGGGCAAAGGTTGGTTTATTAAAAACCAATTTTCCTTTAAGATATAACTTTTTATTATTTAATATATAAAGTTAGATTTATTTAATTCGTACAATACACGGGGTTTTTTAAGGATATATATATTTTTTTATTATTTAGTATAGAAAATTACATTTATTCAAACCGTGTAATACGCATATTTTTTAAGATGTAATTTTTTTATTATTTGGTATATAAAATCACATTTATTCAACCCGTGTAATAAATGGGTTTTTTTTTAAGATGTATTATTTTATTATTTAGTAAAAAATATTACCTTTATTCAACCCATGTAATACACATGGTTTTAATGATATAACTTTTTTATTTGGTATATAAAATTACATTTATTCAACCTGTACAATATGGTTCTTAGACTATGTGTAATGGGGCTCCATATACCGCCCAAATCAAAGATAGCGCCTCCATAGCGCCATGAACACCGGGACGGGGGGCGGTATGAGGCAAAAAAATGGGTGTGGCGCGATGTCTATAGCGGGGAGAAGAAGGCGGTATGTATGTGTTTGTTTGAATTTTTTTTTTCTTCTGGTTTTCCCCCTCATATATTAATGCTCTGTTTTTTTTGTTGTTGAAGGTATATAGCGAAGAAGAAGAAGAAGAAGAAGAAGAAGAAGAAGAAGAAGAAGAAGAAGAAGAAAGACAAGGAAGAAAAGAATTTTAGGGTTTTTAATTTATGGGCTTTGGGCTGGTTTTTTAATTTATGGGCTTTGGACTGATTAGTGTAAGGTTTTTTGAAGTGTTGTTTTTTTAGTCCAAATTTTTTTTAGTGGAACCGTTTTTTTTTTATGTTACTGTCATGTTTTTTTTTAAGTGTAATGTTTTATTTTTATTTTAGTGTAATGTTTTTTTAATTTAATGAAATGAATTTTAATTTTATAAGTTAGAAAATAATTATTAAAAAATAGAAATTAATAATTGAGTAATGATTAGGCGGGGGCTTTATGACTACGGGCTTAAAATGCATAACGCCCCATAACGCCCACCCGCATACGTGGCGCGCCACGTGTCGCATAACGCCCACAAAGGGGCGTTATGACTACACATGGCCTTATAGATATAACTTTTTATTATTTAATATATAAAATTATATTTATTCAATCCGTGCAATGAGGTTTTTAAAGATATATTTTTTATTATTTAGTATATAAAATTTATTTATTCAATCCGTGTAATACACGGGGTTATAACCTAGTACGCTAATATTTAAGCTTTCGAGTTTTTTTGGTATAGAAATTAATCTGATGATATGTTAATTAGATAGAAAGATTGGTGTAATTTTATTATCATGTAAGTGGTTTTGTGGTGTGCCGCCTCTTGGCCCTCTCATTGAGGTTTTGGTTGTAAACGAGTTGAGCCGAGTCAAGTCTGGGTGGGCCCAAGCTCAAGCTCGTAATTAATTGTGGCGGCTCGGCTCGGCTAAAGCTCTAGCTTGGAGTTAAACGACCCTAAGAATGAGCCAACGAGCCAAGCTTGGCTCGAGCTTGGCTCGGTTACAAAATGAGCCAACTCGTCTCACGTCATCTCAAATTGAGGTTTTTTTAGCTAGTTTTTCTCAAGTGAACTATGAGTTGAGCCGCGAGCTTTGTTAACAACCCTAGTTTTTGCGTTGTGAATAATAGCACCTTAAAAAATTTTTGAGTTAATTGCCAAAATCGTCCCTGAGGTTTGGGCACGTTTGCCATTTTCGTCCAAAATGACACTTTTGTACCAAATTGTCCCCAACGTTTGTAACTTTTTGCCATTTTCATCCAAATTACTAACTTAGTTTATTTTTTTTGTCAAGTTGAGGATATTTGGATGAAACTGGCAAATATAAAACCACAGGGACGATTTTGGCAATTTACTCAAACCCTTTATAATTTCTTTTATTTAATTATTTTTGTTACATAATTTTTATAAAAAGAATATACATGGAGTTTTTAGAAGAAAAAAAAATTAATAGTTTTGTCACATAATTTCTATAATTTTTCATCTAAATCACTAACTCAGTTTATTTTTTCTGTTATGGTGAATGATGTTTTAAATTTTATAAATTAAGACATAAATTAATTTACAGCTTCTTTATATAAATCAGTTTTATAAAGAGAAAACGTCATTGGTGTGCAACACATAACAATTGATAAGTTTTAGTATTTATCAGTTGTAGAGATAGAAAAAAATTGTAAAACGTTACATATTTTTTAAATGTGTTGAGCACCTAGGAAATATGTTGGTAGAAATAAAATATTTATTTAATTAAGATTATGAGGGTAACTAACTAATACTTATTCTGAGTGGCTTGAGTAAAGAAACTTTTGATTCATAGCATTATAATTACAATTTGGTGGGTAATTTTAAGGTTTGGTAACGATACGTGTTTGATAGAGGGGGGTGTAACACCCTTGCTATTATTTTAGGGTTTTCGTATTATTTACGTAAATAAACATGTAATTATAATTACATATACATTGAAAAATACGGTTAAATTAAAACATTTTCGGATTTGAAACAATACAATACAATATGTATAAATTCGTCGTTTTTAATGACGACGAAACCATGTGCGGAAGCTTGTATCTTGATCGTGTTCGGTTCTTCAATGAGCTTGATCTTCATCCGAGACATCTTCACATTCACCAATGATCAAAACCAACTTAAAAGTTAGTTTCGATATCTTAAATATTAGTATAATCAAGTTCTAGTATCGAACAATCAAAAACAAAATAAAATTTCGGAATTTAGTCTGTCGCGCCACGTGACAGACTCCTCTTGATCTTTCGCGTGCCGCGAGAGCCCTCGCGTGTTGCGCCAGGATTACTGCTCCCTGTCGCGTGTCGCGGGGGAGATGATTTTCCAGCAGTTTTGTTGCTGAAATCTGCATTTTTCCAGCTATGGTTTTAATCGTAAAACGATCTTTAAAGTGTCATAACTTTTTATCTACAAGTCCGTTTTAGGTGATTCTTTTTCCTACGCGTTTGTAATAAAAATACGCATCAATTTATCCTATTTTCCGCATATGAAACCTGAATTATAAACGGTTAGTTTATAATTTCTTATTTCATTTATTCGACCCATTTGTTTTAAAAGTTTACAACCTTGTTTCTAATTAACCATTTAGCATACATCAACATGCTTAACTCAAAATCAATAGTTCGGGTTTGTAGCTTCTATGAATTACGCGGCTAGTACTCAATCTATGCGCATAATTCTTTTGACCCGTTTCGAAGACTTAAACCTTCTAAGTTTAAATCTTTCCCTTTTGTTATGCACAATCCACTTTATACTTATCTATAACTTACATTATCATAACACACGATCTTAAACGGCTCATAAAGACCGTTTACCCGGTTTAGCGTTCATGGGTATTTTGGTCAATTTCAGTCCCTCATTTTACAACGAAGGGCTTTCACTGATATTTGACCAACATATTACTTCTAACTATAATTTAAAATATGCGTACCTGGCTCGGGTCAAGTATTGACCCGCTCTAATATCTTGCTTTAATGATTTTGCTAATTTATAGCAAATGCAAACTTCCGTAAGCCGTTCTTTTCCTGTGAGCATTAGACTCGACAATACTTATTAGTCGTTATTTGTCAAATGGCGCTAAAAATTGCCCTTTAACCCGTTTGGTCTAAACGACCAAACATTTTGCATTTGTATTTGAATGGTATATATATATTTAACATTTCGTTATTTAACCCATTTCGGCTTACGCCGTAGGGTATCATTTAACTTTATCTTACGTTGGTCGTCACGCAACTAATTACCATTTTATCCCCATCATTATTATGAGTTATCTCATATGGCAACATTTCAAAACTCGTTGTATGTTTGTCATTCCATGACTATACCACCATTTACCCATTTTTACCATCCATTATGGTTTTCCATCGTTTTTACTTATTCCGAGCTGTATCAACTACGTCGGAACACCACATTTTAACCATTAGCTTAACATATTCGTAACCCTTATAATGATTAAACATTTTATAAAAAAAAGAGTGTAAGCTTTACTTACCTCGCATCAAAATTACGCTTTTCTTTTCGTACTTGCTCCGTTTGACCCGCTTCATTCCCAAGTCTCTATCTAGCTTGTCAAGAGTCAAACTATCATCATAATTCGTAAGACGGTTAGATTAGTCACAATCATTTACGACTATTCCATCCTACGGGTTTTATGTCGAATTTATCATTCGACCATATCAAAATTATCATTTGATCTAATCATTGGTCGGTTTGACTTTTTAAAGTCAATTGACTTATCAACAAATTCAAATGCACATTTGGTTCAATGAACTCACTTAAGCATATTTCATCCGAACTCTTAACGAAATCAAATTTTACATACTAACTAGTAGGCCGCGATTTCATTTAGGCATTTCATATCACTGAAAATGGGCTGTTTATGGTGACTTGTTTAACCTGTTTACAAGTCTTCAAAAATTATGATTTTTTTATGTGGCGTACCTCTCGGAGGGTTAGACCTTGTGTTAAAATTTCAAGATCTAACTCTTTACAAAAAATTCGTAAAAATTCATTTACTAAGCTGCAATCAGATTCGTCACTTCTGACTACAGCTTACGGAAAAATTCATTTAAAATTCCTCGTTTATCCGATTGAAGAAATTCCAATTGGCGATTCTTTTAATCACTTAAAACTTTCTACAGTAAGAATTTGAGATCATAACCCAATTCCTAATTTGAGTTATGACATTCGTAATGGGCTGCAAATTCTGCCAGAAAACGCAGCTTGAACCTTTGATACGGAAAAATTCATAAAACGCTCAGTTTTCGTCGAAAAAATGCGATTCCAGTGGGGTTTTAAAGATATTTCCTGGAATTACATTTTAGAGTCAAGAAACACATGTTTTTGTCACGTTTTGTCCAGGTTACAGCCAATACAAGTCAGCTGTAAATTCTTATCAGAAGCTGTTTGAATTCAGCTTTCAATTTGAACATGTTTATGACATTATAACACTTATTCTTAGCAATCAAAACCCCTAAAAGCATCACATACACGAATTTAGTCAAAACCCACTTAGCACATGCAAGAGTAATCATCAAATCCCTAGTCTATAATACTAATTCATCAAGTTTTTCAACTAGGGTTTGTTTCTAAACATGAATTCATCCTAGTTTCACCCAAACATCAATCATTCAAGCTTGAATTTCGATTTTTCATAAGTTCATCAAAAATCTCAACTTCATAAATATCAAAAATTTGACATACCTTACGATCCCCACGACTAGGTGATCGTTTCTATGTGTTCATGCATTTGATTCGAGCTAATCTTGGCCTTCAATTTGATGAATTTGGGTGAGCTAGGGTTTCACCCCTCTTTCTCCTGCTCCTGGTCGATCGACCACACACCCATGTGTGTGTTTTGTATTTTTTTTAAACCTTTAAATTAAACATCATTTCTATTGCCCACTTTTAGTCCCTCAAAGTTTAAGGGTTTTATAAATGGGTTAGTTACTACAAGCTCCTCCTTTGTTTTACCAACCATAAATAACTAGGTTAATTATTCCTAGTAAATTTAGCGGGTTTCGGGAGTTATTAACCAAGTTTATTCTAAGTCTCGTTAACTCGGGCATTTCATAACTTTATTTTCTCAAGCATTTATTTTCCTTTTTAATTAATATTAGGATTATTTGTTTAAGTCCTAATATTCACCGGGTTAATTTTACCATTAACGGTATTTTATCCGTCTTTTAGTATTAACGTGGTTTGATTACCAAACCCGTTTTCGGGGTGTTACAGGGGGGTGGCTTCTGTTTTTCCTTAGGAGCGAATTTAAAAGAGTAGCAGAATTACAAACTTGGTACATATGATAAGATTTTTTTACTTGACATTTTTCAGTAAGGTCACCAGCATTTTAGTTTTATAAAATTTAGAGGTTTAAGTATATTTTATTTTTATAAAACTGATCTATATAAAAATTAGAAATTAATTTCTGTCTTAGTTTATAAACAGCCTTCGCCTTAATAGAAAAATTAACTTAGTTAGTGGTTGGATGAAAATTTATAAAAATTATGTGACAAAGCTATTATTTTTTTCATATAAAAATTGCATGTATACTATTTTTTATTATATATGTAACAAAATTAATTAAATAAAAGAAATTTAAAATAGTTTGAGTAAATTGCCAAAATCGTCCCTGTGGTTTTATATTTGTCAGTTTCATCCAAATATCCTCAACTTAACAGAAAAAATAAACTAAGTTAGTGGTTTGGATGAAAATGGCAAAAAGTTACAAACGTTGGGGGCAATTTGGTACAAAAGTGTCATTTTGGACGAAAATGGCAAACCTTCCCAAACCTCAGGGACGATTTTGGCAATTAACTCTTTTTTTTAATAATTGTGTTATTAATAATTATTACTGTTAATCGTTTTTCAATATTTAATTTATTGAATTTATTATTACTATTAATAGTTTTTGAATATTTAATTGAGTTAACTATCATTTTCGTCCTCGTGGTTTATCCAATTATGTCAGTTCAGACCACATTTCAAATTTGCACTAATTCCGTCCATGACATTCTTGAAACATGCAAATTTTGTCCAAAAACTAACGTCTATTATGCCAGTTTTGTCCCTATGGTTTATCCAATTATGCCAGCAGCTTTTAACAGACGTTAGTGTTTTAGACGAAACTGACATGTTTCCAGAATGACAGAAACGAAAATGATATAAATTTAAAATTTAGCATAAACTAGAATAATTAGACAAGCTACAGTTAGTCGGTGGTGCAAGATCACCCCCATCTATGCCTTTTCTATTAGAGACTTGATGACAATTCACGAATTTTCGAATCTGGGTTCAAAAGCAAAAGAGGCGCTGCAGGGGATCATTCTGGTGGTCTGCTGGGTGGTGTGGAAAACGAGAAACGACAACAGATTCAACGGTACTGAGAAGATGGATGTCGACATTATCCAAGAGGTCAAGGTGTTAGGTTATTTGTGGTACCGTAATAGGTCTAAGAATAGGAATATTTCGTGGGACGAATGGTGTTCTTTCTCTATTATGTAATCGGTTTTGGTGTTTTTTTTTGGCCTTCCTCTGTTGAGGTTGGTCTGTGAATTATATATATATTGTTGATAAACAACCATGAATAGTAGTTTTAAATTTATAATAATATATAGTTTTTTAATATTTTATTATTTTAATATTATAATACTTAATTATTATATTCACTTTTAACTTTGTCGTATTTTCATGAACCATATTTACTCTATTATTTATATATATTTATATTATACATATTAAATCTAAGTATTCATGAATAGTAAAAATACATTTAAATATTATTATTACATTATAACATTTTTTAATGTATTTATTATAATGCCATACTTAATATAATCGCTTAATACATTAACTTGAGTGGAGATAAATGATAAGATATAGTTTTTTCCTTACTTTTTAAGATTTTATTGTTATAATTATTTTCAAACACATTTTATTTTTTCTTAAAAATTTTAAGATACAATGTTGTATGAAGTAACACTTATTTTTGTTATTCTAATAATATATTGTAGTGCTTTATAAAACTATAAAAGTACCGTTGCGACATGTTTATTTTATCTGCGTTACGATAAAAGCATTGTTAAAAATTGAATGAGTCAATTATAATTGATTTTTTATTCGAACAACTTCGGTAGCGGAATAGAGTATCTTTATTATATTACAAGAAATAAGCTACAACGAGTGTCACTGACGAACAAAATTGATATTGTCCGAACAACATCGGTACCACGTCGATTTCAACTGAACATCGGTACCAGTATTTGTACTTTTGAAACCTTTGTCAATATTCATTTTTAAAGTTTTTGATCGATATAAAATATGTGTCAATATCTTTTAGGGCATATCATGACTTTTGTTTGGGTTTATCTTTCGATTGCTATGCAAAGTGCCAGTTACGATCCTGATACCTTATGAATTGAACCGATACAGACTTCCCGTCGTAACGCGCGGGGAAGTCCACTAGTATATATTGTTGATAAACAACCATGAATAGTAGTTTTACATTTATAATAATATATAGTTTTTTAATATTTTATTATTTTAATATGAGTAAACTTCAATTTTCATCCCTGTGGTTTGCTGATTTTAACACTTTCAGTCCAATAGTTTATAAATTACAGTTATCATCCATTAGTTTCCTGATTTTAACAGTTTCAGTCTATTAGTTTCCTGATTTTAACAGTTTCAGTCTATTAGTTTCCTGATTTTAACAGTTTCAGTCCATACCAGTGTGGACTGAAACTGTTAAAATCAGAAAACTAATGGACTGAAACTGTTAAAATCAGGAAACTAATGGATGATAAATGCAATGTTTAAACTATTGGACTAAAAGTGTTAAAATCAGCAAACCACAGGGACGAAAATTGAAGTTTACTCTTTTAATATTATAATACTTAATTATTATATTCACTTTTAACTTTGTCGTATTTTCATTTTTTTTAATTTTCTTGAACCATATTTACTCTATTATTTATATATATATCGTTGACAAAGAACCATAAATAGTAGTTATAAATTGTTATAATATATAGTTTTTTAATATTTTATTATTTTAATATTGTAATACTTAATTATTATATTCACTTTAAACTTTGTCGTATATTCATTTTTTTACTTTTCTTGAACCATATTTACTCTATTATTTATTTTCTATTTTTAATAGCTATTTTCGCTTTTAAAATCATATTTCCTTTTTTAGTGAATTTGATAATTTTTTTTAATAACTTACCTTCGTTAATTTTTTTCCTCGACAATCCCGTGTAAGGGGCTGTTTGGCAACATCTGAATGGTTTAGTGTTGAACCAGTAATAGGTCTGAACCATTAAGTGCTGAACCAGTAAGAGGTTTGAACCATTAAGAGCATGTATAATGCTTAACCGTTCAGAGGCAAATGTCTGACCAATTCAGATTAGAGATCTTAACCATTCAGACTCTGTATAAATCTTAACCATTTAGAGGGAAATGTCTGAACCATTCAGACATCTGCTCGTGAAACAAACAATCTGAACCATTAAGTGCTGAACGAGTAAGAGGTCTGAACCATTAAGAGTCCCATTAAGAGGTAAACAAACAGCCCTAGTTTTGTTAAAAACAAACATGTATTCAAAATAGAGTATTTATTTGGTACCATAAAACAATATGATGATAAACTGAACCGATTCTGACGGTTTAACTTTCTAAACAAAATGCTTCTTTTTCACATAACGTTTGTTTTACCTTATCATTTGCTCCATTTCGCTGCAACGCGCGAATTCAATAAATCTAGTAATAGTTAAATTAAAAAAAAAAAAAACTCTATTTAACTCATCGAATGAAAGTGTGTATTAGGCCAGAGGGTGTGGGGGGCGCCACCCTCGCCACGTCATCGCCTATAGCGCCCCGGGCGCTATACACCCACACCGCCCGAATTAAGAAGGGGCGCCATACATGGCTCGCCAACATGGTAACGAGATGAGAGGGGGTTATCAGGTGGGGCCCACTTGTTTGCACCAATCAAAAAAATTTTATTTTTTTATTTTTTTTCTCTATAGCGCCCCTAGGGGGTTATACCACACCCTCCATGTTAAAGGGGGCGTTATAAAGCCCACTTGGCTGACGTGGCGCCTACGTGGCGCTGAAGTGTCCTTTATAACCCCCAACCCACACCCTCCAGCCTTACCTTGAAAGTAGACTTAAAAGGACATTTAAAAAAAGGAAGAAGAAAGAAATGAATGATTCTTGCATGGGAAGCCACGTCACCTAAAATACGGCGTACACCTCTCCAATGTAATGTCCAACCGCGTTATTATCCATCCAACAACACATTAACTTATATTTCTTTTTCAAAAGTAGACCTTTTTTAATTATTAAAAAGGTTAAAATTAAAAATAAAACCAGCTTTTGTTGACTTTTACGGTCAAAGTCTTTTGTAGAGTTAACTTTAGTGTTTTAAATAATTATTACACATTGGATTTTAATTGATTTTTTTTAACGATAAATTCATTTTATTTATGTCGTCTATGAGACTTGACTTAAGATCACTTCTTCATAAGGCATTTAAAGGCTTTGTCTAGGGTCGTCTTCAGAACTCTAAAAAAAGTTGGGCCCAAAATTGTGATATAGGATAAATGAATATAATAAAAATAAGATCTTTGTGCTAGCGCTAGGCCTTGAACTTATGACCTCTACGTTATCTTAAGTTAGTTGTTTCCATTCTACTACAAACATTTTTATAAATAATAAACGAATGCATATACTGAATATATAATTTAATACATATATAAAAGCTTGTAAAAACCTTTCGGGCCCTAATTTGGGCCTCGGGGGATGACATGGGTTGACCAAACCAATAGTCGGCCTGGCTTTACGTTTGCCAATGGACCACCGCTTCATTGGTTTGGATTTTAATTGACTGTCTCGAGGTTTTATTCATCCCAATTTTATTGATTAATTAATATAAAACCAACATACAATTATCTTTTTATAATGGAATTAGGTATGAGGTTATTTGTTTTTTTATAAACAAAGTTTAGTAAAGTTAAACCAAATTTGAAGTTGATAATAAATTAAAATCAAGTTTAAAGTTATAAGTATATAATGTTACTAAACCTGAATATACTTTAGTTATAATATGTACATAACTTTTACTCATATTACTCTAGAAGGTAAAGGATCAAATAAAAACAAATAAACGTACGAAACGTACGAATTGAGGGAAAAAGCAAAAAGTGGCGGTGTCATTTTGGTAATTATTAGCAACTTCAATATTACTGGGGAAAAAGCAAAAAGTGTCTTGTAGAGTAATTTTGAGCATCTGTAGAGTAATTTTGGGAAATGTAGGGTAATTATCAAATTACTCTAGTAGAGTAATTTTGACTTCTGTAGAGTAATTTTGGAAAATGTCTTGTAGAGTAATTTTGTTAGCATTTAGTTATGGGGTTTAGTTTTATGGTTTAGTTTTTAGCTTTTAGTTGGGGGGGGGGGGGTAGTGTAATTTTGATAATTACCCTACACGACCAAAATTACTCTACATGAACTTTTACAAAATTACTCTACAGAAGCTCAAAATTACTCTACTAGAGTAATTTTGAAGTTGCTGATAATTACCAAAATGCCACCGTCACTTTTTTGACTTTTCTTTCAATTCGTATGTTTATTTTATTTTCACGGGAACTTAACTCTACTCTAGAAACCTGGTTATAAACAATGTTTTCAGTGTTTGAATTCGTTGACTTTCTAGTTGTTGTCAAAAACATATTATTAGTTATCAGACCATGCGTAGTAGTTCGTTGTTTGGGCGTGTTTTCGAAAAGAACGCCGGAGAGGAGGTTTGATGGCCAATAGGATATTATTTGTTTTAAAAATAAAAAAAATAATTGGGTAATTATGAGAGTGTCACGTGTCGAACAACGCCCAAGGGTTGGGGCCTTATCCCACTACGCCCATTTTTTTAAAACGCTCATTTGCTGACAAGGACGACACGTGGCAGAAAACACCCATATGTGGGGCATTATTCACCATAACCGCTATGCATGGTCTTACACTTCATGATATTTGTTGTATAAAAAATATAATGTTGATCAATGATCATCACGTTAACCTATTTCATTTTACAACCTTGATTACATACATATATTGTTGATCAAGAATTATTACTTTCAAAAAGATGTTTCCTCTTCATTGTAAATGACATGTGATACAATCTTATCACACGATAGGGCTTTGTTAGAATCCGTTTTTTGTCCAATAACATAAAAATGTTGAGAGAAAAAGACCAAAAAATAATCACCTTACTTGTTTATCACACAAACTCAGCGCCCTACACATCAACATGGTGCTCCCTTGTTAACTTGAACGATGTGAGATAAAACCCCCTTTAACTATTAAAAAAAAAGGAATCGGATTGGATAAAGCCCTACCCACCTCTCTTTCGCGCTCGTAAATTGTTTGGCGAAGGAAATGATAACACCCTGCAAGCAGTGTAGGGGGCGCTATCTTGCATATGTGACATGGGGCGCGGTCCGACACCGACCAACCTAATAGGCAAGTTATGATCGCCTAACACATGCGTTTATGGGATTAAAGTTTAATATCTGAACACAATCGTGTATGCTTGAGGTATCTTTTTATAAACATTAGTGTATATGTTAATATGTATATAACTCCAAGTAAAATATTTACTATCTTAATTTTTGGCTTTCACTATTCTCACATCCTACATCTTATTCTCATACTTTTTTTCACTCTATCTCTCTCTATATATCTATGTATGGATATAGAGAGATAAAGGAGAGTGGTGTATGAATTTTAACTCCCCAATTTTTACGTGATTAATATTAACATACTATTAATTTACAATTTATTTATGTATAGAGGTGCTCTAATTTATGGGGTTAGGATCAAATACAAAGGATAAAATAAATAAGAAGGGTAAGAATGATTCTAGTCCATTGATCTTATATTTAGAGGGTTGAGATTAATTGTAGGGAAAAAAATATAATAGAAGGGCATAAAGGGAATCCTATATTTATGGATTTTCTCTCTCCACATGCAAGGCACATGCCAATTCCCCCATCAATTTAAAACGTCCATAACTTTTTCATACGACATTTTTTTAAATGTCACCATAATAACGAATGTTTTTTTATCTTTAATATGAGTACCATATTATCATATAAAAATAAAATAAAAATTTTCATTTTTACTAGGTTTTTTTTTTTGCATTGTGTTAAATGTTCAAGTCATTGTGTCTTTTAACTGGGTTGTGGTCATTACGTTTTAGAAGAGTTTCTATACATTGTGTTATTATCAAAACCTATAACACAATGTTAATTTGGGTTCATCCATTGCGTTTTTATAAGAACCTATAACACAATATATGACACAATAAAGATGGTGTTATATCTGGGTTTTCTACAAATTGTGTTATTAGTTCAGATCATTGTGTTTAATATGTTGTCCATTGTGTTTTAATATGTTGTCCATTGTGTTTTAATAATTTGTTCAATTTTTTTTATCTTGTTCATTGTGTTTTAGTTTGTTGTGTATTGTGTTTTTAGTTTGTTTTCCATTGTGTCTTCATCTGCTCTCCATTGTGTCTTTTTATCTGTTGTCATTGTGTTAAAGGTTCAGATCATTGTGTCTTTTAACTGGGTTTTGGTCATTACGTTTTAGTAGAGTTTCTATACATTGTGTTATTATCAAAACCTATAACACAATGCTAATTTGGGTTCTATCCATTGCATTTTTATAAGAACCTATAACACAATATATGACACAATAAAGATTGTGTTATATTTGGGTTTTCTATAAATTGTGTTATTAGTTCAGATCATTGTGTTTAATATGTTGTCCATTGTGTTTTAATATGTTGTTCATTGTGTTTTAATAATTTGTTCAATTTTTTTTATTATCTTGTTCATTGTGTTTTAGTTTGTTGTGTATTGTGTTTTTAGTTTGTTTTCCATTGTATCTTCATCTCATCTCCATTGTGTCTTTTATCTGCTGTCATTAATTGTGTCTTTTATCTGTTGTCATCAATTGTGTTTTTATTTAGTCTGATACTTATTGTGTTATATGTTATCGTCATTGTGTTATACATTATGGTCATTGTGTTTTAGTATGCTGTCTATTGTGTCTTTATCTGTTATCATTGATTGTGTTTTTGATCTACTTTACATTGTGTTTTACATCATGTCCATTGTGTAATATGCAACTGGGTTTTTGAATTTTTTTTTGAAAAATATAACAATATGGTACTCATATTAAAGATAAAAAAATGCTCGATTTTATGGTATAATTTTTTTTAAAACAAATGATGTATAAAAAAGTTACGGACGTTTAAAAATTGGGGAGGAAATAGCATGTGACTTGCATGTGCATATTCTCTTTCTTATTGTAGACAAAATTACCATTTCCATTTAATTCCTTCTAGGACACTTGTCACTCTCTGGAGGCTTCTTACCCTTCTTATTTTTAAATTCTTTGTATTATAACTTATTAAAGAATAATTCTAACGTGATAATTCTCATTAACAAATTTGAGAGATATATACAATACAATGAGAGCTAATCAAGGAGAAAATAAAGGTTTACAATAATTACAAATATTGAGAAATATTATTTCCTAATACCCCCCTTCAATCGGATAGGTGGAGGGCCGACACGAAGCAAGTTGCGAAACCGTTCAAACAATGGTCGTGAGAGACTTTTGGTGAATATGTCGGCCACCTGAAGATTGGTAGAGATGAATTTGGTTTGGAGTTGGCCGGATGATACGAGCTCTCGAACAAAATGATAATATTTCTTAATATAACTCAACCCCTAATTTATGTTAGGGTGGTTTAAAAACAATGATTTTTCACTTTTAACTCAAAACTATTTGATTTTTTTACTTTTAACCTAAAACTTTTCATGTTTTACAATTCAATCTCACATTTTTTTTACTTTCAGCTTTGTTCCACGTGCGTGTGTGGTTAAACGTTTTTTTGTCATCTATCTTTTCCCGTTTGACAGGTTGTCGCAACGCGCGGGTCCTAGATCGACTTAGTTATTCTTTTATATGTTTTACGTTTCGGTCTAATTTCTTCGTATTAACACGCCACAACTTCGGTGTTGGTGGTCGTTGACGGTGGTGTGACATTGGTACTATTTATTATAGTTTTACGTCCCCGACGCAACACGGGGAGTTTAATACTAGTTATATTTTGATTACGAACTATGTGGGCATCCAAAGCTGCAAGCCTGTCCAAATTGTACAACCGTAAATTTGGACAAAATTTTAACTTGCAACTAATTTTCACTAATTTTCAATGTGAATGATAGGATTGAGGATTCAGCAGGTGGGCCGATTAATTGGAATTGGAGTAGGTATCCGGAATCGCAAGTTGAAGTTCAAGAATTGCTGGATTGTCATCGGGTGCTTAGTGATGTCCGACTTAGCAGCAGAACGGATGAATGGGTTTGGAATAAAGGGGGTAACAAAGATTTTTCGGTTAAGGAAACTCGAAGATGGTTGCTTCAAGAGGCGCCCAGGTCTAACGATAATGTCTACAAATGGTGTAAGTGGCTTCCTAACAAATGTAATTTATTCATGTGGAGGGCGAATTTGGATAGAATTCTGACGTTGGTAGCGTTAGCTAGGAGGAATATCACGTTTGGGGATAATATTTGTTCGATGTGTGGTGATACGGAAGAAAGCACGGACCATATGTTCACGGCTTGCATCATCACTAATGGTGTATGGGATGCGATTTGTACATGGTGCCATATCCCGAAAGGTTTTTTGTTCTCTTTTCGAGATATTTTAGAAATGGCTAAAAGGGTGTATGGCTCTAGTGTCCGGAAACAAGTTGTATATGGGGTGATAGTATTGACGTGTTGGTGTGTTTGGAAGGCTAGGAACGAGAAAAGATTCGACAACATGGAGATCAAGGTGTCGAAGATTGTGACCGAGGTTAAATCGTTGGGTTATCTGTGGTATAGAAATAGATTCAATGGGGAGAAGGTAGATTGGAGGTGCCTGGCTCGTTGTGTTTTTAATGAAGTTTGTTTTTCAAAAAAAAAAAAAAACTAATTTTCACTAGAAAAGAACTAACATGTAACAGGAAAAAGTTGTAAAAAACAATAAATTAGAAAAACAAGAGTCAAAGACTCAAGATTCTGTGTACAGACTACAAAAAGTAAGAAAAATGATATGGGTATTATCTGTCGTTATCAAACTCAATTATTAACACCTTTACTTTTTTTTTAATGAAAATCATTAAAAAGTATTCATTTTCTTAGTGTTACAACAAAATACGTATGTAGTTTTCTCATTGTCTAGCCTTATAACAATGTTACAATAACTTTAGCCATATATTCATGAGATACGGAATCTTTGATTGCGTAAATGTTTTTACTCGCGTAAACCCTAGATAGATTTGTTATATACACGAATAACAACATATAAGGGAATATATACATAGATTATAATATATACATGAATCTATACGCGACATGGCGTCACATATTGATCGTTTTTTGTCTATAGGTTTGTAGTTATGGTGGCCATGCCAAATCATCTAGCACCGACTGGTGACACACCTCACTTATGACCAACACTTCTAAGCAATCCCCAAACATCATCCCGGTCCATTTTGAAGCATTCCATCAAAGTTTTGTGTTCTTTTCGGCAATCTAGGTACCACTCTCTAGCAGCTTCACGGCATCACAACCTGTCACTGTAAATGAAAGAAAATAGGCAAACAGGTCATCCTAGCCTGATAAGTACCAAACTTGAATCAACGAAATAGGATAAGAAGCTTGAACAAATTAAAGAGACACCAGACTAATTTTCATATTTTCATTCATATTCTTTAAACAAAGACTTCATGGCTAATTATATAGCCTTACAAGGACTCAATGAACTAAAAGTAAGGGGCCGTTCGACAACTTCTGAATGATTAAGTGCTAAACCAGTAAGAGGTCTGAACCATTAAGTGCTGAACCAGTAAGAGGTCTGAACCATTAAGAGTCAATATAATGCTTAACCGTTCAAAGGCAAATATCTGACTAATTCAGATTAGAGGTCTTAACCATTCCAGTATAATGCTTAACCATTCAGAGGCAAATGACTGAACTATTCAGATATCTACTCGCGAAACAAACAGTCTGAACCATTAAGTGCTAAACCAGTAAAAAGTCTGAACTATTCAGAGCTCTATTAAAAGCTAAACAAACAACCCCTAAATAAGACCCACCAGTAGCACTAACCCACTATCTATGACCCAATCAACTATATAACCACAACTAACTAACTAAATGAAAACAATGCATAAAGATAAGAAACCCACGTTGAATTAAAGGATCGTGGTGACAGGGAACATTGCACATAACATATCCTATGTCAAAGACTTTGCATTTTGAGGTAACCCCATAAATTGAATGTTGTTTTAAGCAATGTTTTAAAAACCGGTTCAAACCGGCCGGTTGTACCGGTTCGTCCGGTAGAACCGGTTAAACCGTCTGGTACACCCGGTTGAACTGTTTCTGAGCTAAATCCGGTACGGTATAAAAACCGGATTTTAAAACATTGGTTTTAAGTACATGATACATATAATGGATACTATCAGGGGAGAACCTAGGTGAAGCCTAAGGTGGGCGGGCGCACCCGTTGAAAAAAAAAATTAGTGTATTTTTTAGGCAAAAAACATAACCGCACCCCCTGAAGATATGCTTGAACCATTCAAAACAACTTATCGGCTATCAACACCAAGTATCTTCAAGTTTGAGAAAGGCCAGTTGAGTTTTTGGAAAACACTATAAAAGAATGTTTGGTTGTTTCTATGATGCGTATATATGAAAATCTATGTATACATAGCATGTGTTACAATGATTTAACCTAAAACCTTTGTCACGTTAGTATGATGTAGCGTAAAGTTTTTGAGCATCTAGCAAAATGTATAAGTGTCATTGCTGGTATAAGGACCAAACACTTGTACATCTACAATTCATTGCTTCTCTCTTGCACCATTTCAAAAGCTTACTCGTGTCATAAACATCTTTTATCAAATGATTCAAATCTTCCTTTATCTCTCTTGTTTAGTTTATTTAAAGCCGTTTTAAGCTCGTTTTATTTAACCATAAACTAAAACTCATGTAAAATTATATACTTTATTATTTGTAAAACACTTGTAGACTAGCTTGCTTTTGTTGGTCTTGATGTTAATTGGGCCACATGGTAGTACTGATTTTATAATTTTTTTTTCAAAAGAAGAGAGAGAAATAAGATTGTTGGACTCTTGGTCGACCTGCCTACTTGGCCATCAATTATTCAATTTAAATACGTCAGACGACTCTCCCTCCTACTTCGATGACAAATTGCCGGTGGTGCCCTGGTGGTTGGGTACATGGAGTGTTGGAAGAAAGCAACAGTACGTCAATGGCAGCCAAGTTGAAGTTGACAACGACGTACTATAGATGTTGAAGGATGCTGTCGTCAGGGACCGAAAGAACGCCACCAATTAAGCGCATATATGGTGGGTCTCGCGATTGGGTTGGCCTTTTTATGAAACTAGTTTTATTAGTAAGCCAAAACCTGATTAGTTTTTATGTTGTGTTCTAGTCGTGTCGGAAATCTGTTGATCTATGCGACTAAAACACAACTTATAACAATGATGCCAATATTATGATTCTGTAGGGTCCTACATGGAAAATGCCAATTCTCTCGTCATTTTAAAACGTCTATAAGTTTTTTATGACATTTTTTTCAAACACCATAATAACGAGCATTTTTATCATTAATATGAGTGTGAAATTGCTATATAGAATTAAAAAAAGGTGTCAACTTGGTTTTTTTTACTTGATTGTGTTTTTTCTGCTCGTCCATTGTGTTATTGGTATGCACATGTGCTGTCTATTGTGTTCTTAGTCTTCTGTTCATTGTGTTTTTAGTGTTCTATCCATTATGTTTTAGTTTGTTGTGTTTATTGTGTTTTTAGTGTTTCTGTCCATTGTGTTTTAGTTTGTTGTGTTTTTAGTGTGTTGTCCTTTGTGTTTTTAGTATGCTGTGTTTTTACTCAGATGTCCATTGTTTTTTAAGTTGTGTTTTTATTGTGTCATCCAATGTGTTTTTAGTATGTTATCCATTGTGTTTTTAGTCTATTGTGTCTTTAGTGTGTTGTCCGTTGTGTTTTTACTGTGTTGTTCATTGTGTTTTTAGTGTGTTGTGTTTTAGTGTGATGTCCATGGTGTTTTTAATTTGTTGTCCATTGTGTTTTTAGTGTATTGTCCATTGTGTTTAGTCTTATGTGTTTTTAATGTATTGTCCATTCTATTTTTAGTATGTTGTCTATTATTATTTACATCTGGGTGTCAAACTATACATTGCGTTTTTACAAAGTGGCTGTTCGTAATGGGTTTTAACATTTTACATATGGTGTTTTATGCTTATACGCCAATTTACATGTGGTGTTTTTACAATTGGGTGTCAAATTACACATGTTGGTGCTAATTCACGCATGGTGTTTTATCCTGCTGTGTTTTATATTTGGGTGTCAAATTACACGTTGTGTTTTATGCAACCGGGTTTAAAATTTTTTCCTTCAAAAGTACAGCAATAGTATACTCATATTAAATATAAAAAGTTTAGATAAATTAAATAAATGCCATAAGATCTTTAATGAACATAAACAAACGAACATAAACGAATTTCACAAACGCATTACCGAACGTTCACGAACGTAATTTAACGAACGAGACATTTGTTCGTGTCCGTTCATTTAATTAAACGAACAAGATTTCTTGTTCATGTTCGTTCATTAATTAAACGAACAATAAAACAAAACGAAAGTAAACGAACTTCCCGCCGAATGGTTCACGAACTGTTCGCTGACCGTTCAATTCGTTTACGCCCTATTCATACCTAAACTATCTCCAAACTATTTTTCATTTAAATTCATACCTAAATTATATTATTTGTGATTAAAAAACCTCCTGTATAATCATCCTTTAATAACAAATCTACTATTATATTTAATCATATGTTTTGATTATAGATAAAAAAAAGTTTTATTTAAGAAAAAACAAATTTAAAAAAAAAATCAATAAATAAATACGTATACTTTTTCATTGAGTTAATTACACAAATGGGTCCTGTGGTTTATACCTAGTTTCGCCTTTAGGTACTAATTTTTTTTAACAGGTTTAGGTTTTAGGTTTTATGGTTTCAATTTTGTAACACCTTTTGGTACTAACATCAAAATTATCAATATAATGACTAAAATACCATTTCATTCTTTTTTAATTTTATCAATGTAACACCTTTGGGTACTAACACCTAATTTTATTTAAGTTTAAATCAATTTTACAAAATCAATTTTTTTTTATTTTCATCTTTTTATTATATCTCTTAATTAACATAAAATCTATTTATTTTTTATTTTTTTATTTATAAATATAAATTAAAAAAGTCAGAAAACGTCCACTCCATTTTTTATTTATTAATAATATTACTAAATAATACTAGATAAATATCTGACTAATATTATTAATATTTAAAAACTCTTTAAAATATAAATTAAATAATGAAACAAATGATATGATAAGTATCTATAAAAATCCATAGCAATCTTGAAAACACACGAATATAATATCTGAAAATTAGTTTAATTAATATATCAAGATATGTAGCATAATCGAGAAAAACTGTTTAAAAATAACTACAACTAATTTAATATATTTTGTAGTAAAATCGTAAAAATATATAATCTAATCTGATTTGTTTGTCACGATCAATTACTTGGCACATTTTGAGACGGTGTGATTAAACCATGACGTCTCTATTTTATTTGTGTATCTATGTGCTTAGGAAACACTTTAGTTCCGATGAGATACAGTCTTTTATTACATTAAACAAGTGTAATACGCGGAGTTTTAACCTAATATCTTAATAATAATTTATTTGCACATTACCAACTATTATTATACTTACTGAATTTTTAATTATTTAAGATTCTGAGCAACTTCTATCGTGCTAAATTATTTATCATTTCTTAAAAAAAATATATAAATATTTCCTTATAAAAAAAATAAATAAATAAATAGATTTTATGTTAATTAAGAGATATAATAAAAAGATGAAAATAAAAAAATATTGATTTAGACTTAAATAAAATTAGGTGTTAGTACACAAAGGTGTTACTTTGATAAAATTAAAAAGAATGGAATGGTATTTTAGTCATTATATTGATAATTTTGGTGTTAGTACCCAAATGTGTTACAAAATTGAAATCATAAAACCTAAACCTGTTAAAAAAAATTAGTATCTAAAGGCGAAACTAGGTATAAAACACAGGACCCATTTGTGTAATTAACTCCATTTTCATTTCAAATTCTATCATGAACCGATCAATATCAATGCCTTCTGTTTTAGGTTTGTATATGTTATGACAGAAAATAAGAAACATACAAGATTGTGGTCAAGTAGTTAACATTCAAACAGGTACCCAGTACATATTCAACAAGTTTTGCATGTTACCTTTTTACGGTACCTTTTTACTTAACCAAACACTACAACAAGTTTTTTGTTGTAGTTTTCTAATTTCTAATAGTACAATAACAATTATAAACAAATCCTAGTTTTGTGGTATAAGTTTTGACCGTACACACAGTAGAGTGTTTGTCATAGAATATTTGACCACGATACAAAAATTAAAAGAGACATGATAATTTGTTTTCAATGGAAACAAAGTTGTGTAGTCTTCTATCGGCGGACTGTAAGTCTATTTTTAATCGAAACGAAGTGTTTACGTGTTTAAACTGCAAAGAATACGCTCATTTATTATATAAGTGGGAATTGCAGTGTTGGTGTTGATGGTGGTGGTGAAGGACAGGGGTCGTGGTGAGAGTAATGAAACGCTAAACAAATAATGATGACGATGATTAATAAATTGATATTCTCGATCTATATCTATACTACTATATAATAATGTTTTAGAGATGGACAAAATTGTAAATTCATAACCAAAAACAAGATATTAATTCTACAACGAGTTTAATAGATTGAAATTTAATGAAGTTGGACTATTATTATTATTATTATTATTATTATTATACAACTCTTTGAGATAAAAATGTAATTTTCACGCGATATGTAGACGATCTAAAGATGAAATGATATATTGGGTTATAAAATGACTTGAAACTTAATACACGAGATACTGAAATGCGATATATTAAGATGATACTGTATATTAGTTATAAAGTGAAAATTTGAAATTTAATTCTCCATCATTCTAATCTAAGACTGACCATATCCTTTCGTTCAATGTAGCGGTTGTTTAACCTCCTAATAACCAACCAACACATTCATCTTATTGTTTTCATTTTTAAACCTTATTTAAATTTTGTTATGTAGTGAAATTCACCACTCCGTCGCAACGCACCGCTTCTCTCCGGTATATATCAATTCACAATGTGGGTGGTCAAAAAATAATAGCTTTTTTGTCTTTTGTGGTTTTTTCTTTTCATAATAAACTTTAGAGTTTTTCATTTTTGTAACAAAACTTTGGTTTTTTTATAATTTGCTACAAAAGTTAAATGAGTTTAGTTTTTTTTGTTAGTTTTTGTTTTACACTTTTCCCCAATTTGATCAAAGTTTGGTAGCTATTTAGCACGGCGTTCGGTGATCACATTTGTTCCCTCAGGATTTTTTACCCCCTCGACTTTCTAATACGTGTTGGTATGCATTCGACTTCGTTTACGTTTTATGTCACACGAGTCACTTGTTGTTAGAAACTGTGTTTTTATTTTACTCTTTTCCCGATTTTGTTTGTCGTTCGATTGCTACTTAGCATATTTTACGCCCTCGCCACGTAGCACGATGGACCTAAGGCTAGTTGTATACAATTCAACAAAATAATTTAAAACCAAAATTAACTAAAAAGAAAAATCGTATACTTTAATATTCTAGAAAGATAATAAAAAGTAGTAGTTGTGGTCGTGGTCGTGGTCTACGACGTGGTAGTGGTAATAGTAAGCACTTTCAAATTCAACACGTTAATTTGAGAGGTTTTTGTAGTGTTGAGATTATCCATAGAGCAATATTCAAATCATATGTGTTGTGTCACCAAATAGCTTATAGTCCGGTGGTACATTAGAGTGTAATAAAATATTGCTCTCACTATCTAAGTGATGTGAGTTATGTTCTGGTTTAGTGTTGGATGTTAATGTAAAAAAAATTTAAAAAAAATATAATGGATGCATGAATATGCCATTCTAAACAAAATAAGTATAAATTAATAATATCGTCTATTATAGCCAAGTGATAACTCATCAACTCAGACACCTATGGCTGGTTGCAAAACTTCCTGTGATTTTCTTTTTTAATAAAAATGTATATCCAATACCAAACCAATAGAGCCCATGACATTATAGCCTAGTAGCATCTTAAACTTTAAAGGTTGGATAAGGCTTAGAGACCATTAGATTATGGGTTTAATTCCCACAACGAGTTTTTTTCTAGATTTATTGGGTTTCCTCCTGAATTGATACATAGACATTATTGCCTAGTGGAGATAAATATGATCGGATAGTTCCGCTGATGACATGATAATACTCTAGCCCGTTAAAAAAAAAAAGAAAAATTATAGAGTAAACTGCTAAAATGGTCCCTGAGGTTTGGTCACTTTTGCCACTTAAGTCCAAAACTCAAACCTTTTGAATCTGGGTCTCTGTGGTTTCAATTTTGTTGACATTTTCATCCAAAATCAAAATCTAGTCAGATTTTTCAGTTAACATCCACCTTTTTTTTTGTCTTTCCCCCGCCACGTAGCACGATGGACCTAAGGCTAGTTGTATACAATTCAACAAAATAATTTAAAACCAAAATTAACTAAAAAGAAAAATCGTATACTTTAATATTCTAGAAAGATAATAAAAAGTAGTAGTTGTGGTCGTGGTCGTGGTCTACGACGTGGTAGTGGTAATAGTAAGCACTTTCAAATTCAACACGTTAATTTGAGAGGTTTTTGTAGTGTTGAGATTATCCATAGAGCAATATTCAAATCATATGTGTTGTGTCACCAAATAGCTTATAGTCCGGTGGTACATTAGAGTGTAATAAAATATTGCTCTCACTATCTAAGTGATGTGAGTTATGTTCTGGTTTAGTGTTGGATGTTAATGTAAAAAAAATTTAAAAAAGATATAATGGATGCATGAATATGCCATTCTAAACAAAATAAGTATAAATTAATAATATCGTCTATTATAGCCAAGTGATAACTCATCAACTCAGACACCTATGGCTGGTTGCAAAACTTCCTGTGATTTTCTTTTTTAATAAAAATGTATATCCAATACCAAACCAATAGAGCCCATGACATTATAGCCTAGTAGCATCTTAAACTTTAAAGGTTGGATAAGGCTTAGAGACCATTAGATTATGGGTTTAATTCCCACAACGAGTTTTTTTCTAGATTTATTGGGTTTCCTCCTGAATTGATACATAGACATTATTGCCTAGTGGAGATAAATATGATCGGATAGTTCCGCTGATGGCATGATAATACTCTAGCCCGTTAAAAAAAAAAGAAAAATTATAGAGTAAACTGCTAAAATGGTCCCTGAGGTTTGGTCACTTTTGCCACTTAAGTCCAAAACTCAAACCTTTTGAATCTGGGTCTCTGTGGTTTCAATTTTGTTGACATTTTCATCCAAAATCAAAATCTAGTCAGATTTTTCAGTTAACATCCACCTTTTTTTTTGTCTTTCCCCCCCCCCCCCCCCCCCCCTTTAATGAATGACAAAATAGTCTTTTAACGTTTTAGAGTTAAATGCCATTTTAGTCCCTGTGGTTTGGGTCATTTTGCCAGTTTAGTCCAAATGTTTCATTTTTAACCTGTGGGTCCAAAAAGGTTTCACAGTTGCCATTTTAGTCCACTGGGTTAACTTCATCCATTTTTTATGTTAACGAGAAGGCCAATTTGGTCATTTTGTATGTAATTCTGTTAACTAAAAGGGCAATTCAGCCATATAAAATGACCGAATTTGCCTTCTCGTTAACAGAAAAAACGGATGAAGTTAACCCAGTGGACTAAAATGGCAACTGTGAAACCTTTTTGGACCCACAGGTTAAAAAATGAAACCTTTGGACTAAACTGGCAAAATGGCCCAAACCACAGGGACTAAAATGGCATTTAACTCAACGTTTTATTATAAAAAATTAAAAAAATCTGACGATTTTGCCCTTTATTAAAAGGGAGGAAAAAAACAAAAAAAAATGTATGTTAACTAAAAAATCTGACCAGATTTTGCTTTTGGATGAAAATAACAATAAAATTGAAACCACAGTGATCCAGATTCAAAAGATTTGAGTTTTGAATTAAAGTTACAAGTTAGGAAACTCAAGAACCATTTTGCAGTTTACTCAAAATTACACAACCAATAGAAAACATGGTGACAACTGTGAATTTTCAGAGAAGTACTACTACACACTATACTGTATTACTGTATTTTTTGATTGTGACTTGACATTGGCGTGGCACCCTATAAATAAAACAACCCTTTCTTTTAAAAACCAAGATTTGCTTCATACCATCTCCGACTAACCTGCATCCGTTCTACCCACAAAAAAAAAACACATTCCTTTGCCATCGCTAAACACATTTTCCGGCGTCTATAACAAGACCTCGTCCTCTACCCACCCTTGCAGATCCACCAGTTTCAGATCTACGGCTTGTAACAGAGGTAACCAATTAACAAACCCATAAAACTAATATATTATGTACGTTTATACATAGTTAAGTTTCGACAAGTTTTGTTTATCTTCTCTAACTTAGAAAAAGAAAATCTTATCTTTGATCTGATCTATAGTTTCTTTGTACGTATTCTTAGACGGATTGCTAACATGGATGAGGTTTATAAGTATTTGTCGAGCAAATCTTCAATGGCGTCTTATTGACCATCATCGCAATTAGGAAGATTATCAACGACGTTTTTTGACGCTTTAAAAATGTAAGTTGATTCTTTGTTATTTAATGGTGGCGTGCGAAGCACACATATTTATTTACAGTGAACTACGCACTCACGTGGGTTTTAATATTTATAAAAATGGTTTATACCTTAACATTAAAACACACACAACAAAGGACAAGTGTATCCCGTCATATATGTAGCAAAGTATTAGTAAGAGCCATATATCGATCTATGGAACATGGGCATTATTAAGTACTAAATCTTTGTCATTATTCTACCAGATAAAAGGATAGGTGAATGGTTGTTTAACTAAATTATCTATATCTAAAACATAAATATACTATTATCTTGTTTCATAAACATCCTAAACATGTTATCTACATCACATATGTCACAAAAGCACTTAATCAATTTTCCAATTTCAAGACAGTTAGTCATCCGCTAGGAGTTTTCTAACATGATGATTCTTCGAAAAGTTAACGCGATAAACACACGTTAACCACCTAAACTCATTCTTTAGCGACCTATTGATATTCATTCATGTGAACCTTTAAAGATAGATTAGTCATCCGGTAGGAGTTTTCTAACCTCACTTATCAAAGAAAGCAATACCGATGGTCACAATACAGCCACGATGATAAGCATTTAAGTAGATCATATAACAAAGTATTTCACCTTTACAAGACTTGAGCACAAATCTACCATGTCAGCAATTTCAGACCAAAACTACTAAACAAAGATCATAAACCGCGTCAATAACATGTAATCAACACCATATAATTCGTTAGAACCCTTACGTGCAAGAAAGCATTCTCAATCAAAATCCGATATATCTTGGATAAAACCAATACCCCTCTCGAGTCTCATGGTGTAAACAAGTTTACAAACAAGTGATTAATCAAGAAATAGTTACCATCCCACTAACCACAGATTCATTATTCAAGACAATCAAACATAATCAAGAACTCAACATCAATGAAACATTCATTATATGATCATGAAGATTCAAACATGAAAAAGTACTAAAGATTCATATTAACAAGATTACAACATAAAGATTATTCAAGAAACAAGTTCATTACTACTATTACACAATACTACATTAAACATAAACTAACATCGGCTCAATACTTGAATAATGATCAGAATACATGTTTAAGAACAAGGTTTTTGATAATGGAATGATACTCTTATGAATTTTGATATTACTATTAATATTTTTCAAAGATATATATATATATATAGGGGCAAGGGTAAATTAAAAACCCACTTGAGTTGAATAAACCCTGAAAACCCAATAACAACCATTGATCATACATGATGGATGGCTAGGATTCACTTTTGCCCATCAGATGCTTTTGTGTCCTTTTGTCTCAATTTTTTAATATATTTCATGTACTGAAGGGTAATATTGGAACATTAACACAATTTCTCTTACAATCAGATAAAAGTCTGCATGTTGTAAGAAACCCTCACATCAATATTCATCATTACACTTCTTTTTTCTCCAAATATGATATACCAACTACTTTTCAATATTCTTTTTTGCTCGTATATTTTTTTTGTTTTTGTTACATGTGTATATGACAATATATTTTTGTAACATATATTTTTTGGTTTTGTTACATGTGTTACATAGAAACGTAACATATAATTTTTCTATGATCAAATGTTACATAGAAACGTAACATATAATTTTTACATTATTTCTGTAACATAAAAAATGTAACATGCATTTTTTCTTTGATTGTTACATTTTTTATGTAACACAAAAAAATGTACAATGCATTTTTGCTTTGATTGTTACAAAAAAAATGTAACGGGCATTATTTATGTAACACAAAAAAACGTAACTGACATTATTTATGTAACACAAAAAAGTGTAACAATACACTTTATTTTCAGTAACATACATTATTTATGTAACATGCATTTTTTTCTTTGATTGTTACATTTCGTAACTAAGACGCAAAGAATTGTTACATCCAACAACAATAGATTTTTTAGATTCAACCATAAAATCAGTAATAAAAAAACAACATATCCAGAAAACAAGAACTTAATAACATTAATCTTCTTAAACAAGAAAATAAAAAAAAAGTTGCAAATCTACAAAACACAACAAAATGAAGATCTACAAAACACAAAAAATTGCAAATCTGAAAATTGCAAATCTGGATGACCTTTTAGATCTGAAACACAAAAAAATTTCAAATCTGAAAATTACAAAAAAGTGAAGATCTACAAAAACACAAACATACTTATGGATCTGGAACATCATGTTCAAGATCAAACATCTTTTGGATCATCTTCAACATCGAACCGTCATCTGAAACATCATCGAACATCTTCAACCGGATCTGGAGCATCTTTTGGATCTGGTAGCATCTTCAACCGGAGCATCTGGAGCATCTTTTTTTATTCGGAGCATCTTTTTTGTTCGGAGCATCTGGAGTTTTGGTGGTTGATTATGAAGGATTTTGATAAGAAAAAGATTTTTTTTTGTTTCAGATCTTAGATCTGGAAAATGGTTATCTAGAGAGAGAGAGAGAAAGAGAGAGAGAAGTGTGTGGGATGAGGTAGAGAAGTGTGAGGGTGATGAAGATTAAGGGGATGTCAGCACAAAAGCTTCTCCATGGGTGGTGGGTTTATTCCGAATTTCTTTGATCTGAACAAAGTGGTGATGGGTTTTTTGGTAGAGGAGAGAGATGAATGAGGAGAGAGGTAGTGTTAATTGAGATGAATGAGGTCTGATGAGTTTTTTTTAAATTGTTGCTCTTATAAATTCTAGAGAGAGACAATGTACAAAAGTTGTCATCATTCTCAAAAAGGAAGACCTGTTACATTTTCAGGCTATGGGTAAATTGACGTAAATACCCCTCTCTTCATCTTTATGCATATGTGACGTGGCTGAATCCTAGCCACACATGTGGGTTTCTTGGGTTTTCTCATCTGGAGTGGGTTTTCTCATTATAATTAGCCTATATATATATATATATATATATACATAAATTATGCATGGTACAAAAATTAACGCTAACCTGTGAATCGGGCCATTAGTTGGGCCCAGGAGACGTTTGTGGACCCTTAGAAGACCCTTCGCACAGAAACGGATCTAGAAATGTCTAATACAAAATAAAAACTAAAGCTACTGATCCTCTGGCGGTGGGGACTGTGGCAGTGGGTGGGTGGGGGGGGAATCCCATGTGAGCCCGGACGTCCATGAGCGTCTCCATGATCCACGTCTGGTTTCGCTCAGTACGTCGTAGGCGCCGATCAAAGTCTCGAGACACCGCCTGCGCAGCAGGAGGCAGGTCAGCATAGAAGTGTTGTGGGTACTGCGGTGGCTGCTGAGGTGGCGGCGACGTTGGTGGCGGGATAACGTTCTCAACGACGTGATCAGCTAGAAGCGCAGGTGGAGCTGGAGGCTGAGCCTGAGCCTGAAGCGGAGGCAGACCGAGAGCCTCAAACTGAGCCTGTCGAGCCCCAGCCTGAACATGTGGAGGGGCTAAGACTCCATCCATCAACTCAATGACGACCGGGATCGGGTCCGACAACACCTCTGGCTGCCATGGCTGGTAGTCTCATGTCCGAAACCGCAGACCAATGCCGTCAAACTGTTTGGTCATCCCCATGCTCGATACACAGTGCCTAGATAATGTCGTCAATGGGATGGGATCGGACAGCCAGTCATCAGACTCAGGCACGATGCCTAGTGAGCGCGCGATGGTTGTGATGTATGACCCACCGTGGAGCAACCCGCGCTGCTGACTATGATATGAGGAGGCAAAGTAGTCAGCCAAGGATGCCACGAGCGCGCACGGGTGTGGCCACAATAGGCGGTACAGAAAGAAAAGGTCACCCCGGTTGACCTTGTCCCAGCTGTGACGCCGGGGCACGATCGATGACGCAATGATGCGGTGAAGGTATCGGTAAAGGGGGTCCCTGATAGCGGTGACCTTTTGCGATGATTTCCCAAAGGGAACTGTCGCATATATATGTCACCAAGGAAAGCCTAAAGTCAACCGCTTAAAGGACAGAAAATTTAATGAGTTAACACGATGCAACGCATGTGTGTGGTTCAACGTTTTTATGTCTATTTTTCCTTGTTTAAGGCCCCGTCGCTACGCGTAGATGTTATGTTGACTTAGTTATTTTTTTCCTATATTTTACTTTTCGGTCTAATTTTTGTGTGTTAACACGATGCAACGAACGTGTGTGGTTCAATATTTTTACGTCTACTTTTTTTTCGGTTTCTTAATGGTTAAAGATAGTTACTGGCCGCGGTAGTGGGGATGGCGACCGAAGGCCGTGGTGGTGTCGGGTCTGGTACTTTTATCCCGAAAAAAAACAAAAACCGAACCAAAACGAAACAAAAAATCGAAACTGAAATAAACCGACTAAAATGAAACAAAAACATCAAAACCGAACGGAAACAAAACCAAAAAAACCGATCAAAACGAACCAAAAGGCATTGGCCCCAGAAAGTAGCCGGGGACCAGGTAGGCACAGACCAAGTGCATTGGTCATTAGATTTAACTGAAAACTCAATCTCTTTCCAAGAATCCAATCTGTTGGAATGGATATAAGCCCCAAAATCGCCCCCGTTAATTAAATACAAAAGCTTGGGGGCCTTCTTGCAAGTTATCCTATTCTTGTTCCATTTATGTAAATTATAAAACTTCGAGGATTAAATAGTCAAAATACTTTCAAAACCCGCTTAAGTTCGCATCACCAGTTAGGTTTATTATTTTGAATTTCAAACCGCTTCAAAAAACAGAGAATTTCTCAACCTGTAACATCTCTTCCACCGCCGTGACTACTCCTCCACCGCCGTTACTACTCCTCCACAATGGCGAAGAAATCTCAGAGAATTTCGAACAAGATGCTTCTAGGTGAAGAAAGAAAAGCTAATAAGTGGAACAAATTTCAGTAAGTATTTAAATATTTATTCTTGTTGAACAATTCTTCATAACCGGAGCGATAATTAGAGTTCAGTGAAGTGAACATTCAAAAATTTCATGTTAATCATTTAATTAACTGTTTCAAATTGTTTTGAGAGACGTAGGGATGGCAATGGGTCGGTTCCCAAACCCAAACCCGGTTAGAAAAGCTTGTCCCAAAACCCGTCGGGTTTCTAGTGGGTATCATATATCTATATAGGGGTTGTATCATATATATACATAGTTAAAAATATAAAAGAAATTATGTCGGGTATACAATCGGGTAAAAGGGTACACTTTATCGGGTAATCGGGTCAGGTAAACGGGTATATCACCAACACCAAATCCCAAACCCGTCCCAAACCCACGAAATTTTTTTTATCCCAAACTCGATTATTCGATAAAAAATAAGTCGGGTTTTGGGTTTACCCATCGGGTTCGGGTTTGGTTGCCATCATAGACGATATTATTTGAATATTTCAACCAGGGTATGTCTATTTTTATCAGGGCTGAATAAGAAACAATGGACCTTCATAAACTGTTGGATCTCAATACATTCACAGAGAACTGTGTGAATAAGTTTTCAGCACAACAGTTCTTAGAGTCTATTGGTCCATTCAATGTCCGTAGTTCAACCATTGGTGCTAGAGAAAAGAAACTTCTTCAATGGGTCTATAATGAAGATGAGAAACTTGAACATTAATGGGTAGCATCTTTGCATAATGGATTGGCTATCACCAAGTCGGAAACGAGACGCTATTTGAATCAGCACTCATGGATTTCTGATACAATCGTAAGCTATGTTGCAGAATATTTGTGTGCTCAAGCATTTGACTCGTCGCCAAATCCAAAGTGTTGGTATTTTCCAACTTTGTTTGAGGTTTGTTTGGTCAACACTTTTGAAAATAGCAATAATTATAAATAGCAATAAATATATGTGGCTTATGAAATCTCATTTATATTTGTGCAGATTGTGACTAGAGAGAAGGATCGAGATATGAAAAAATCTTGTGAACAACATAAGTTGACTCGATTAAAGAAGACACCATCAGTGGACTTGAATTTTGGAGAAGTAGAGCATGTATTTTATGAAATGTGGTTATATCAATGAATAGGCCTGTAAACGAACCGAACGTTCATGAACTGTTCGTGAACTTGACCGGTGGGAAGTTCGTTTATTTAATAAATGAACGAACACGAACAAATTTATTTGTTCGTTTAGTTTAGTTAAATGAACGAACATGAACACACGTGTTGTTCGTTCATTAATGATGTTTATGTCTTTTTATGTTTGGTCATGTATGTTTGTTTGTATTGTTTTATATTTGTTAAATGATGTTTGTTTATGTTCATTAAACTTTCATTTAGGTTTTAAACGAACAAACATAAACGAACACGAACATTCCCATGAACGAACATGAACACACGTGTTGTTCGTTCATTATTGTTCGTGAACGTTCATTCATTTATGTTCGTTATGTTTGTTCGTTTATGTTCGTTATGTTTGTTCGTTTATGTTCGTTTATATGTTAACAAATACATATGGAGTTATATGTATACAAATATGAAATTAAAAGAAGTTTTCTATATGTTCATTTATGTTCGTTTATGTCTTTTTATGTTTGGTCATGTATGTTTGTTTGTATTGTTTTATATTTGTTAAATGATGTTTATTTATGTTCATTAAACGTTCATTTAGGTTTTAAATGAACAAACATAAACGAACACGAACATTCCCATTTTCTTAATGAACGAACACGAACACAAAAATGTGTTCGATTATATGTCCATGTTCGTGTTCGGTTAAAGTTAAATGAACAAACACAAACATGCCTTTGTTCGTGTTCGTTCGGTTCGTTTACATGCCTATCAATGAATATTATGCAAAGGTTGATTCTAATGTTTTTTTTTCTTATTATTAGTTCTTTGTTCCTGTGATTGGTGATGGACACTTCAATCTAGTTGTGGTGGACATAAAGACAAAGTCGCTGGAGTTGTGGGACCCCATTATGAAAGGCAAAGAGAACATGGCTAATGAGCTACTAGTTCGTGTGGTAATGATCACTTTCCCTTGATTTCACCAATTTTGGTTAGTTACAGAACCTTAGTGTTGATGCACTACCTTATTGCCGTGTAGGCTTATGGACTAGAGGATACATTTGGATGGGAAAAAGGCACAATATCTAACTTCAAAACATCTTTGGGTGATGTGCGACAGCAGGATGATGGGAAAGATTGTGGAGTTTACGTGTGCCATTTCATGGAGTATCCGGATCTGGCCAAAAACAAGGCATATGAGGTTAGGTCTACTTTTAAGTTTCTTTTAAGAATCATATTGGTACATACTTTAGGCTGAGGCGGTGGACTTTTGGTGCGCCTCAGTGCGACTCGATGCATTTCTAGGGGTCATTTAGGCTAAATATTACTTTTTAGCTATCTTTGTGACTATTGTTTCCTAGGTATGTTTGATTTCATATGATTATGGCCAAAAAGTCAAATTAGCCTTGAAGGAAAAACGACTCGAGACGCGATTCCGTTCTTTTAAACTTTGCTAATTATGACACATCTATTTGATATTGCAGTGGCACTCAGCTGAAGAGAGATGCCATCTTGCTATTCGAATATTAACATCAAAAGATAACTGCTGCTTGTAATATATAGAAGAAATGAGTTCAGCCTTCAATGAAAGTGAAGTGGTCTCTTTACCTGAAAAAGAAAATGAAGTGGTCTCAGTTAAGGAAACGGGAAAGAGGAACTCAGGAAATCTTAATATGCAAACAGCTGGTCGGCAGGAACTCAAACAGCTTGGTCACGATGTTGCATTTGTAGATTTGAATGGACCTAGACTCAAAAGATCAAAGAAATCTTAGGTAATTTGACCACAGTTTGACACATTGTTACACCATTACTGCAGTAATGGGCATAACTGCTGTTTAAGGGCACAATTGGTATAAGGTGTCACACCCTGACTTTTGCGGAAGCGTGATTATTGGTGTGACTTTCTTAATACCATCGCATTCAATCATAACAACGCTATATGATAAAAAGGGTAGATATTCATCCATAAATTTAAGTTAAAAAATAACACAACATAATTGTTTGAAACATCGACACCAAATTCAAGTTACAACCACCACATGTTTGAATGAGTTCACGAAGACTCAACAAATGACTTTAAATAAAACCCGGTTTAGAAACATGTATCCCGTCCAGGAATAGGATACACCTCCTAAACCCAACGACTCTGGATGACATCCTTTATTCATGACGCAGCTTGACAAACATGCACACACCTGCCAGATCCACTTAGTTCCCTGAAATACATGTAATTTGAAAAACATCAACAAAAGTTGAGCGAGTTCATGTGTTTGTGTATGAATAAACCTGTAAAGTATGTTTTTATGTATGTATTTGTAACACCCTTATTATTATTTAACGGTTTTCGTATAGATTACGAAAATAAACGGGTAATTATGATTTCAAATACATTGAAAATACGGGTTCATTAAACTTTATTTACAGAATTTAAAACTAAACAACATAACATGTGTGAGTTCGTTATTTAACATAACAACGATACATAGTGCGGAAGCTTATTTCTTGATCGTGTTCGGTTCTTCGTTGTGCTTGATCGTCCTCCGGTGCTAAAATTATAGCTGAAACTCATAAAACATGAGTCGGATTAGTCATACGTAGTTTAAAACGTGCGTAAACGAGTCCGGGAAGCGAAACTGATTAAAATAAAAATTTTTCGCCAAAAACAGTGCCTTTAGCGCCACGCGCCGGCACCAGGTTGCTCCCTCGCGTGGAGCGAGGGAGACCGTTTTCCAGCAGCTCTGCTGCATTTTTCAGCAATACCAGTTTTTACGGAAACGGCCATAACTTCTTCGTTATTGATCCGTTTTACGCGATTCTTTTTCCTACGCGTCCGTAATTTAATTCTCCATCTTATGGAGTTAAAATCCAACATCAAACATAATAAATTTTGAGACTTCTAAGCCTTCGACTCGTTGCCTTTTTACCGAATATTAACCCGTTTATGCATTTTATCAAACAAACATATTTGTTTGACCCCCATTTCTCATGAACCCTTTAATTCCAATATTACCTATCATATTAGGTTCCAATTACGGATTTCTACGCATTATTGACCCGTTTTTACTTATAATCTTATTTTGACCCGTTAAGGGTATTTATGTCCTTTTAGGCATAAATCTCGCTCATTCATTTTTAGCACCATAATTTTCACATTAGTTTTCAAATGGTCTTCCACCACAATTATATTTGTGGTGGATTTGATGTAGTAAACTATTTATGTCGCGTTTTACATCTCGGTTTGTCATTTTACGAAAAGGCCCATTCTTAGGCAATTGACCCACAAAGGTTTATGCCTACAACCTTGATGCTTATCTAAGGATTACATGATTATAATACGTGATTCTGTTGGTGCACTTGTGTCTGTACTTTGTCTGTATTTTGTCGTGATACCAAATGATGTCTTTGTTAGTCTTGTAAGTTTGACCAAGTCAACCATCCTCCTGGTTTGACTTGGCCAAACAGTTAGACAATGGTTGTAATATGTCTGTGTCGAAGGATGTGTCATCGAAGGATTGTTTAGATCCTTCGATGAGCTCAAAAGATAAACCTTCGATAGATGGACCTCGAAGGATATCATCCTTCGAGGTATTTATGGATCCTTCGAGTTGTTTCAGGTCGATAGATGATCTTTCGATCAGTCTATCTGATCCTTCGACCAGACGATCTGTGTTTGGGTATATATACCCATGTTATGTGTTCTCTTCATAATATACGAACGAGAGAACACTCAGAGCAAAAACACACACACACGAGAGTTAGAGAGAGTTTGCAGAATAGATTTGTAAACCTTGTGCTTGTAACCGCACCTTTCTTTCGTTTTAATACAGTGGTGTTAAACGGTGAACTTTGTGTGTCATGTATTTATGTTCTCACATAAACTCCGGTTTGCATGCTAGCTTGGATTCCGCACTTGCTAGTGTGTTAGATATAACAAGGATCAGGTTTAACCTCAACCTCCGAGGGACCTACAAGTGGTACCAGAGCCGTGGCTCTTTTCCTTGTTAAAAACCGAGTTTATACAAGACTTTGGAGTGTTTTGGACAAAAACTCACATGGTTTAGCACCCGTTTTTACTATTTTTCTCGCCTTTCCTGTCATAAAAACGTGTTCTAAACTGACCGGGTGTGTTAAAAGACGGGTTGGGTAACTTAAAAACTTGTTTTTTTTTTAAGAAGTTTGGTCTTCTCCGGCCAAATTCCGGCTTACTCCGGTGACCGGTTTCTGGATAAGAATCGTCATTTTTAAGCAATATTTTATTGTTCAAATCTCGGTTTGCAGAAAGTATGGTTTGACCATACCTTCTGCCTTCTGCCGAAAGATTTCCACCAACCCATCACCTTTTTCACCAACCTGTCATTTTTGTCAACTGTGTCAGATCAGATCGAAGGATATCCTTCGAAGTCGAAAGATCATCTTTCGATCAAAGGAGGTTCGATAGATAATCATCCTTCGAACATCCTTCGAAGTCTGTGACTTATCCTTCGATCCAAGGAATCTTTTCGAAGCATACATCTTTCGGTCTACAGTTCTTTTTCGAAAGATAAGGATCCTTCGTTTGGAGAATCTTTCGAAATCATTGTTCGAAATTCAACAGTGATCTTTCGAACACTGTTGATCCTTCGAACAAGTCCTGATCCTTCGACCTTAGTCTGTTTATGTTTAACAAGTTTGTGATTTTCAGGTATTATTATTTTTGATAAAAAATGAATCCAAGATGGGGTACTCCGGTAAATACAGAGATGTATTTTGGTACTCCGTCTTCCGCACCGGTATCTTCTCAAGCTAATGCAACTTCTACCGGTCAATGGGCATTCGTATCAAATCAAACTCCAAGTATTCAAAGCATTCTCTTAAGCGAGAGCGAAACCGGAAGTTTGAATCGGCCTCCAAAGTTGATGCACTTATACGAATATCCAGGATGGATTGATAGATTTCATACATACGTCCTTGGACAAAATACAGAATTGTGGTTGCGGTTTATCACAGATTTCGATCAAACAATAGAGGTTGCCGCATCATCTGCTGCTACGTTTGCAGATCTTACGGAAGATCAGAAGAAGGTCTATGATTTGGAAAAGAAGGCATATGCCATTCTTACTCAGGCGTTAAGTAAAGATATTTATCATCAATTTGTCAGTTACAAGACAACGAAGAGGTTGTGGGACGCATTGAAGACAAGGGGCGTAGGAAATGAAGCGACACGTCAATTGAGACGTGAGTTGCTAAAGAAAGAGTTTGATGGTTTTACTTGTATGGAGAATGAATCTTTAGGAGATTTGACAAGTCGGTTTAATCATTTGCTGACTGAATTGGCAAATTTTGAGGTTGTTACAACTCCAGCAGAGATTGTGAAAAAGTTTGCAGATGCGTTGCCACCTCAATGGAATACTTTCTTGGAAATCATGAAGTACAATGGCACTTTAGCTACAACAAACTTCAATGACTTTGTTCAACTCCTAGAAAACAAGAATCAGGAAGAAACTCTCAAGGCAAAAAGAGTTCACGTGCCACAAAATCCTGAAATGTATTATGGAACTTCTAGCACTTCTACAAAACCTTCTTCACACGCTCCAATTCAAACAGCGTTTGCGTCTAGTACTGACATGTATGGCAGCTCTATATAAGATCTACTAATGATGTTTTGTGTAGGAATTTCGAGCGCATTATGCAGGATAAATTCGAGATGAGTGCTATGGGGGAAATGACTTTCTTTTTGGGCCTACAAGTACAACAAACCGAGTCTGGGATATTCATCCATCAGACTAAATATGTTGGTGACATCTTGAGCCGGTTCCAGATGTCTGATGCAACGCCCATCGGTACCCCATTGCCACAAAATCACGGAATTACTCCAGACTTGAAGGGTGAAGCTGTTAGCCCCTCATACTACCGCGCGATGATCGGATCTCTTATGTACCTCACAGCATCAAGACCAGATATAATGTACCCAACGTGCCTGCTTGCCAGATATCAAGTCAACCCGAAGGCCTCACATCTTGCAGCTGTAAAAAGGATTTTTCGTTATTTGAAGGGTTACCCTGACACCGGTCTATGGTACCCTAGGGATAATAACTTTGACTTGATCGCATTCAGTGATTCTGATTTTGGCGGATGCAAAATCGACGGCAAATCCACAACGGCTGGATGTCAGTTTTTGGGAAATCGCCTAGTCACATGGCAGTGCAAGAAGCAGACGTGCGTCGCTACATCAACATGCGAAGCTGAATACATTGCTGCCTCAAGTTGTTGCTCCCAAGTCCTATGGATCCAACAACAAATACGCGACTACGGTTTTGAATTCCTAACTACTCCTATTTACGTTGATAATTCTGCTGCCTTACAGATCACTAGAAATCCTGTGCAACATTCAAAGACTAAGCACATCGAAATTAAGTATCACTTCATACGTGATTGCTTTGAGAAAAGGCTAATCGATGTTGCTTACGTCCACACCGATGACCAACGTGCCGACCTTTTTACCAAAGCATTTGACAAATCAAGATTTGACTATTTATTATTGGTAAACAGCATTAAGGTCAAGCAAGAGTAAAACCAACATCGGAAAATCATTTTTGTAAATACCTTTGTGTTTTAAATTTGTCTTAGTTTATTGATTTTAGGGGGAGTAAATCCAAAATTTGAAAATCCAAAAACATCGGAAAATTTCAAAAACACAAAAACAATAGAAAAACAAAAATGAGTTTCCTGGCGAGAAAAAGAGAAAATGATAGTACATCGGTGGTCTGTCTAAACCTCTTTAAACCTAAAATGAAAAACGATAAGCAGCTCTATATAAGATGTATCGGTAGGCTCACAATCATTTTAAAGTGTGCAGGGTGATATAAACTTAAATCGACTGAAGACCAGGTGGGAACCATTCATTGGCATATGGTCTTAGTACCGAAATTTCGTTTGAGAGATTGCCGAGGTTCTGAGATATTCGGTCTTTATGCTGCTTATCATCTGGGTATCATGGTTGTATCTTTTACCGGAAAAAAAAATAATAATAACGGGGACGCAAGTCTAGATCTTCCATGATACTATACATACGTGTACATATTGCATTCGACCTCAATAAGTGATCAACAATCACATGTCCAAACAAATAAGTGATAAAATATCACATTTATCCGGGAGTCAAGTTCGTCTCTCTGCTGTACGAAAGTACTGACCTGTTCACGGACTTGCTCCTGTGCCCTCATGCATCTGAAAATCAAGTTCCTCATCAATAAGTGATTCTATCACATAGGGCTTGTTTTCAAATCAAAATAAGTGAGAATCTCACATCATATACGGTCAAACAGATGATAATCGGTATACTCACCGGTAAGATGAACCCTCGTGCATACCTTGATACGGGAATGTGTCGTGATGTGGATGAACACCGGTCGGTAAGTATAAATCATACCTTAACGTATCCCCTCGCCATGATTACATCTGATAAGTTGAGCTTAAGTGGACAACAATACCGATAATTGTTATAGGATGCTTATCTTAATGTTAACTAATAGAACAACAAGAGCGTTTTGGCATGACCGTACACTGATATGATTCTCTTACCCTCGAAACTCACAAAAAGAATGTCTGTAAATATTTATTTAATGCTTTCAGTTTCTGCATCTTTGTATATATTTATTTACTGCTTTCTGTCTTTACATTTGAAATATTCAAAAATTCCAAAAAGATTTTAGGTGTTTTTAATTTAAACTTTCTAAAAGCCAAAAAGATTTTATTTCTGTCTTATTTTCGATCGTACGATGTTGGATCTCGAGTCTTCGTTACCTGAAACCTGATTAACGACTGATTCTTCATAAACGGTCGAAATTTGCAAGTTTTGAAAGTTAAAAACCTAAAACTGAACAATTTGTTAAACTTTCAAACTGTCGGACAGTGTTTGATTGAACAATGGTCACATGTGTGTCGTTTACTTATGATATTCCAAGCAGTTGTATAGTATCATGGAAGATCCTCCGACATTGGAGACTTGAAAAGACGTCAAAGACTTGAAGACACGAGGGACGTACAAGAATTAAGATCGAGACAAAGCTACAGCCAAGGGGGAGTTTGTTGGTGCACTTGTGTCTGTACTTTGTCTGTATTTTGTCGTGATACCAAACGATGTCTTTGTTAGTCTTGTAAGTTTGACCAAGTCAACCATCCTCCTGGTTTGACTTGGCCAAACAGTTAGACAATGGTTGTAATATGTCTGTGTCGAAGGATGTGTCATCGAAGGATTGTTTAGATCCTTCGATGAGCTCGAAAGATAAACCTTCGATAGATGGACCTCGAAGGATATCATCCTTCGAGGTATTTATGGATCCTTCGAGTTGTTTCAGGTCGATAGATGATCTTTCGATCAGTCTATCTGATCCTTCGACCAGACGATCTGTGTTTGGGTATATATACCCATGTTATGTGTTCTCTTCATAATATACGAACGAGAGAACACTCAGAGCAAAAAAACACACACACGAGAGTTAGAGAGAGTTTGCAGAATAGATTTGTAAACCTTGTGCTTGTAACCGCACCTTTCATTCGTTTTAATACAGTGGTGTTAAACGGTGAACTTTGTGTGTCGTGTATTTATGTTCTCACATAAACTCCGGTTTGCATGCTAGCTTGGATTCCGCACTTGCTAGTGTGTTAGATATAACAAGGATTAGGTTTAACCTCAACCTCCGAGGGACCTACAGATTCCCGAACCACCCATAAGGGTCGTTTGCCTGATTTACCCATCAAGGGCATATTTATCAACATTAGTCCCTCATTTACGACGAAGGACTTTCACTACAAAAATGATCAAAATCGCACATTTAAACTATAATCTCATTGATGTGTACCTGGCTCGGGTCAACAAATAGACTCGATTTATACCTCGCTTTTATTATCACATATTCTATGGCGACGCAGTTGTCCGAATCGCTAATCGCTCCTGTTAACACAAGACTTGACAACCACATTAGTCGATATTGTCAAATGGTGTTATCACACCATTTGACCCGTTTGGCCTATATGACCAAGCATTTTCATAAGTAGCAAAATATGGTTATTAATTACCAATTTGCTCATCCGAGCCATTTCGGATTTTTGTCACTAGACCCCTTTTTCTCTTAAACTCTTTTCTTATATTTTTACCCATCCGTCTTACGCTATGGGTGCCCCTTTTTAACCACAATTTACTTTAGTCGATACTTGACTAAATTTCTATTTTTACTCATTTCTCGTTATTAGTTGCATTTTAAAGTGATCTTAACGAAAACTCATTAATTATTAGTCATTACATGACTCAATTACCGTTTCGCCTCTTTTCACCATGACCCATGCTTTTTATCATTTATGTTTGTTCCGACTCGTGTTAATAGCGTCGGAACCCTTATTTCGGATTTTACAGTAATCGCATTTGTAGTTTACAAAAAAATGCATATTCTATAAAAAGGATGTAAGCGTCGCTTACCTTGCATCCGGTTATGCTCTTCTTCGCGTACACGATCCGTTTGACCCGCCCCTTGCCCAAGCCTCCATCTAGCTTGTCAAGAGTCAAACTATCATTATGATTTGTAATACGGTTAGATTAGTCATCATTATTATGACTATTTCATCTTACGGATTCTATGTCGAAACTACTATTCGACTTCATCATTAGTTAATTTAACTTATCAAAGTTAACTACTTTCAATCACATGGTTTACACAATTTAGTCTAAATCATCATGATATCTAGAACTCTTATCGTTTTATATTTCGCATAATTTGCCATATTATTCGAATGTGCGTTTCACTCGAAATTTCAATATTTTAGCTTTCATTTAGGCATTTTAACAAACACATAATGGGCATAATTTCACACATTTACCAACTAGTTCATAACTAGTCATTTTGACCAAGGTTAACATCAAAATTCAACCTTTATCATGAATGATCAAATACTCAACTTGCAAATTGTTCAAGTTTCTTACTTCAACTATCATTTATGGTGATTTCTAGTACTAACATATCATCACCTTCACTTCATAATCAAAACCCACTTGTCTAAAAGTGGTAAATCATCAAATTACTCAACTCATAGAAATTTTACTTCAAATTTCTACTTAGGGTTTGTTCCTAAGCAATCACACTCCATTAATTCGGTCATAGCCTCTACGATTCATGCATAGATCGTATCATGCAAAGTTAACTAATTTTCACAACTTCATGAATGTTAGAAATTCAACATACCTTATGAATCCCTTGTCAAGCAGGTCTTGGATTTGGGACATCAACTCTTGTAGTTCCGACGGTGCAAGTCGGTACGGGGCTTTTGCTACGGGTTTCGCGCCCGGAATCAATTCGATCCCGAACTCTACTTCCCGTTCAGGCGGTATCCCCGGTAAATCTTCTGGAAAAACATCTTCATAATCTCGTACTACCGGTACATCTCCAATCCTTCGTGATTCTTTTTCTGGCTCATTAGCGTATATCATAAATGCTTTGCATCCTTGCTTCATGAGCTTGTGAGCTTTCAACATCGAACATACTATGGGGTTGCCTCCTTTTTCGCCATAAATGGTGACGTGTTTTCCGCTCGGAGATTTTAGTTTTATCTCTTTGCGGAAACACACAACCTTTGCATGGTATTGAGATAGCCAATCCATCCCCACGACTACTTGGAATTCTCCCATCGACATCGGGATTAGATTTATCAAATATTCTTCATCATCGATGCTCAGTTTACAATTTTCACATACATCACAAACAATAAAGCTTTTGTTATTACCTATCTCTACTTCTAAAGGCACAGGTAATTTGGTTAGAACAAATGAAGGATGTCGAATAAACCCATATGAAACAAAGGATTTATTCGCATCCGTATCAAATAACACGTGTGCGGGAATTGAATTTACAGCAAATATACCTGAGACCACGTCAGGTTCAATCTTCGCTTCTGCGGCGGTTAATTGAAAAGATCTTGCCTTTGCTTTTGGGGCTTCACCTTTTGGTTCCTGCCCATCTTTCTTTCCAATCAGTTCCGGGCATTCCGACTTTTTGTGACCCGTTCGATAACAATTGTAACAAACCGTCACTTTCTCCGGGCACGACATAGCCATATGTCCCGTTTTCTTGCATATGGGACAAGGCTTATCCTTGTAACGACATTCGCCTTTATGATTTTTCCCACAAATTTTGCAACCTGATGTACTACCTTTAGCATCTGATTTCTTTGCTGATTCATTCGTTCTTGCTTTCTTGGCAGGGCTTGGATTCACATCTTGTGCCCTTCGTTCACCCCGTTCTATACTCTTCTTCAATTCGATCTCCCTTTCCCGAGCAGCATTGACAATCTCGATAAGGGTCTCGTACTTTGAAGGGGTTATGAACTCTCTATACTCCGCGCTTAGCATGTTATGATAATAATAGACCTTTTGCTCTTCATTCGTTATCAAATCATCACATAACTTCATCTTGTCCATAAACATCCCCGTGATCTTGTCTATGGATTCACCTTTGTGTCTGAGTTGCATGAATTCTTCCTTGATTTTATTTATGACCGCCTTGGGACTATGGTGTTTAAGCAACGGCGTCTTAAACTCCTCCCTAGTCATGGCCTTAGCCGCTTCACTTCCAATCTCCTTCTTTTTGTTATCCCACCAATCTTTCGCTTGACTCCTTAGTTGACCCGTACCATAGGCTACGTAGTCTTCTTCGTCACAATGGGTTCTCTCGAATACCCCTTCGATGTCACTTAGCCATCGTTGGCACACTATTGGGTCAACCTCCCCATTATATGTTGGTGGTTTACAAGCCATGAATTCCTTGTATGAACAAGGCTTTCGTCCTCCACGCTTTTCCTTTGCTACATTTGAATCATCTTCCAGTTTCTTGATTCTATCTTCTACTATTGATAAAACCGTGTTTTGAATTTTATCAATAAAGCCCGACAAACTGTTTTCGATCGCCTTTCCAACCTCTTCGGCAATCACTTCCCTCACTTGTTCGGTGACTCTTGGCACCGCATTATCATTACCTCCATCAGCCATCTCTATTTCTGAAATGTTTACATAGATTGTTAAAACATTCCATTTATAACACATGCTTTACTTGTTTTGCTTTAATCAAGTTCATAACTTGATCTAATCATTCTTGCTTCAATTCAATCAAGTTCGTAACTTGATTTAATCATTCTTGTTTCAATTCAATCAAGTTCGTAACTTGATTTAATCATTCTTGTTTCTATTCAATCAAGTCCGTGACTTGATTTAATCATTCTTGTTTCATGCATTTCTTGTTTTTTTGAGTGAGCTTACACACTCTTTTCATGCATTTTTTTGTTCATTTCTCATTTTATACATAGTACATAGTTTGTTAACAAAACAAGTTAATTCTTACCGGACGATCGATCAAGCTTGAACCGAACACTTATTGACAACCTTGAGCTCTGATTACCAACTTGTAACACCCTAAAATTTTACTAGAATTAATCACTAGATTTATACATATTTATACCCAAAGATACAAAATTTACATAAGTTTTAGAAGTATCAAAAAAAACATAGTCAACACTTGACTAAATTAGAACATTCAAAGTTGTTTGAAAACTTATATACAACCCATGAACAAAGTTTAAGTAAGATTAAGACACATAGCGGAAGCTTCAAAAATTGTGTTCGGTTCTTTCGTCATTGCTTGATCACCATCCGTATGATCCATCTAAACACCTAGGGTCAAAACCGTTAAAAATATTAGTTTTGACTTTGGTACGTAATATTTAAACATATAGTCTCATCATCAAATTAAAATAAAACAAAATTGAAATTTCTGGGTTCACCGTAAATTACGGTGTTACCGTAATTTACGGTGAGTTTTGAAGACATAAGACCACCGTAAAACAGGAGGTTTCCACCGTAAACAATTTCCATCCACCGTAAATTACGGTACTACCGTAATTTACGGTAGTACCTGGAGTTTCAACTTTCACTTTGTTTGATTTTCACACCAAGATTCTAACTCTCGAATTTCAGTTCATCTAAGATACCGAAACATTAAAACCTCATATTACTTAAATGATGTGTATAAACCAATCATCAAAGATCTTTCAATCATAATCCGAAATAATAATCATGCTTTGTCAGATTGTTTGACCCGTTTAGACACCAAGAGTTAATCACCAACAATGTAATTCAAATCTCAATTTCTAACAATTGTTTTGACCCGTCTCATTAGATTAAGACGAAAAGTCACTTCCATGATATATTAATTTATCTTGTTTACCATGTTTACGAACTACAACATAAATCTATCAAATAATACATAATGTAACGAAACGATAATTTCGTACCTTTAAAGCAAGCCTTTCATACGTGCATCCCCACCGGTTTGTCCGCTAGATGACCCGGCTTCCTTTCCTATAGAGTTCAATCACTTCATGTTTAGAACTCCTTGTTTCATATACATAACGCATATTTTACCTTACATCACTATTATGCGTTTTTAACTTAACAATTAAATTTCAAGCCTTCTTTGAGGCATTTTATCAAACACTTTAAGGGCAGAATTTTTATATCTTCACATTCAAGTTTATAACTTGCTAATTAGCTAACTTAATCATCAAATAGGCCCTCATATAGTATTTAACATCATATTTTTCTGAAATTACTTTCTCTAAGATCAAATTACACTAGAATAACCCTTCTTAACCCTAGTGTTCATCATCATCATGTAAAACCCACAACCCACCTTCAAGGTGTTCATGGAACTTTCTGAATTTGGTCATGATTTCTCAAATAGTTAGCTAGGTTTTACTTCTAAACACCTAATCAACTTTAATCTAACCAAATAACACACATGCAAGCATCTAATTTCAGATTTTCAAAATCATGAGAATTTCAAGTTGATAGATTTCATCAAATTTCACATACCTTAGAATCCTCTTGCAATGAGGATTACGATTCTAGGCTCAATTCTCGATTTCTACTTGGATTAACCCTTCAATTTGCAAGATTATGAGATTTTAGGGTTTTGGAGAAGTGGGTGTCGCCCCCTGTGATGTTCTGGTCGACCAGACCCTTGTAAAAGGGGTGTTTGGTTTATTTTTATTTAGTAAATCAAATTTAGTTTCAAATTTAGCAATTTAGGCCCCTCAACTTTGTTCAATATATCTTTTAGTAGCTCTAAACCCTATTATAGGCTATTTCTAGTAAACTAACTAACTAGGTTAAAATTCTAGTTAGTAAATTCTTGTCTATTTATACTTTATAGTTCCAATATAAAGTTTTATATTTTCGGGGTGTTACAATATATCTAGCTTTGGTCCCTCATGTTTCGTTAATTATTAAGTAGGTTACAACCTACTTAATTTCCAATCCATATTCCCTCTTATTAACCGGGTTAAACATTCTTAGTTAGCTTAGCGGATTCGAAAATATTTATGACTAAGTTTATTTTAGGTCCCGTCAACTCGGGCCTTTTTTTATATACACTTTATTTATCCATAAGCCTTTGTATAACTTTTATTTAATATTAGGTTTAATTATTTAAATCCTAATATTTACCGGGTTACTTTTACCGCTAACGGTATTTTACCCGTCTTTTAGTATTAACGGGGTTTGATTACCAAACCCGTTTTCGGGGTGTTACAGTATTTCCCTGGTATGTAGCAATAAGGAAAAACAGATCACCAATGGTTTGCAAGGCCAATGGTATGTGTGAAATGGTGCAGGAAAACTCAAACCTAGCAGATTTGTCTCCGGGATTAAGACATAGTCACCACATGGGCCACCCTGGTCCGCATGGGTGTGGGCTCGCTACACCCAAATAGATCTATCACTCATGTCCCTCGGTCCTACGACGAGGATTAATGGCCTTAAGTGTTATACCCACCTTTCGCATGATCAAGCAGTAACCCTCCTTAGCTAAATCATACAATGTATAAAACGTTTGTAAACAATTGTAACATGTATTTCACCCTCGAAGTTATAAAACTGAAAACAGTTAAAAGAAAAGGGGGGCATGAACTCACAGTGTTGCGTCTTCAGAATCGTAACTCAAATCTCCTCAGCAAACACGACTACCTACAATGTACTATGTCTATTAGACTAACAGGCCGTGCCTTGCCTTAGTATTCACGTGTTTGAGTTACGTTTTTTTAATATTATCCCAAGTTATAATTTCTTGTCAAAATAATGATTATTTTAACTTTAAATTATATTTAATTTTGGAATAATTGTTTAAACAATATTCTTTGTATTAATACTTCTCAAGTATTTATTTCCGTATTTCCTTCCCAATGATGTGGGTATCTTATACATGTATTTTCGTATTCTTGTATTTGTAGTTCCAAAATAATATATTTTTAAGTCTAACTTAGAAAATATATTTAAACTTATTTTGTCCAAAAATCATGTATTTCAAGAAAATATATATTTTTCTCAAAAATCATATATCTTCTAAATATTATAGAAAAATGTATTTTAACTTCCCAAAAATAATATATTTTCTCCTTGTCGAAAATACGATATACTTTGGTAATATTTACAAAAATCATATTTTCATTTATTGTATCCAAAATAATATGTACCAAAAATATATTTATAATGGTATTTCCGGAATGTTTGTAAGTTACGTTCTTGCGTTCGGTTTCACAATATTAAGTGCGTAACTTATATATATTTATTCCTCGTGATTTTTGGTATTATTTTGGATTGTAAATTCTTGGTATTTTGTTAAGTTATATTACTTTAAATCCTAAAATATCATAACTATTACACCAAGTATACAAATAATCACACACAATGTGTTATTAATGTAAATATATATTCTAAATACATATTTATCCATTTTTATTTATAAAAACCAACCTCCGATACTTGTATTTTTGTAACAAAATCTATGGCAAAGTTTATATTGAAAACCATGGTTAAAACTCACTTGTAAATACTTGTTTAGAAAATATTTTTTCTAAGTGTTTGTATTTTTAGAAAATTTCGCCATAGTATCCTCTAAAAATGGAGGTGTCCATGCTATCAAGCATATCATTTTCTTTTCAAAAATCATCACAAACAATCAATAATCAATCTACACTTACCAAGTGCTAAAACAAAGTTATCTACATAATGATCATGAACTTGAGTTTTCATAAAAAACTTGTAGTAACTTGGTAGTGTGTTTAGTAAACTTAGTTACCCTTTAAAGTGTGTTTATTTCTTTAAAAATCTCATTCTTGAAAGATTTGAGTGTTTACAACTTGTTAGATGATTTTTCCAAAAATCATTCTTTTGAATTTTTCTTGTAAACAAAGTGTTCTTGTACTTGTTTTACCACTAGGAACATGATTAGTTTCTTTAAAAACTATGTTTATACAAATCTTGTGATTTAGCTTGGTTTCTTTGGAAAACTATTTTACAAATCATCCACTCACAAGACTTGTATCTTGTTTAAATCATCATCACATGAAAACAACTTTTATTGTTCAAGTTCATGTAAACATAAGGCATGGTGATCTTGGTTTTTCACAAGATCATCACATCAACTTACTAGATCCTGTGTTTAATCACAATCTAGTAGGTTCCATATGATGTCTAACATCACTAATACTAGTAATCAATCAACAAGAAGCAAATAAACACAAATCAACAACTATTCATATGTTTACAAGCTTATGTTAGAGATTTATGATTATGTCTTTTCATGTTCATCATGTTTAACAATGTTCATCATCATTTAACTAACAACATATGAAGTAAATAAGGATCATGAGAGTCTTACAACTAGCACAAAGGCTAGGGAAGAACACAAGAGATGGTGATGACAAAAGTGATGGATAAAAGCAATTGATGGAGGTCCTTCACTCCTTCAAGATCCACAAGCACCAAGCTCCTTTGTATGGCTCCTTACACCTTAGAATGGTCTTGGAATGAATGGGCTTGAAGTGGAAGTGATGATGGTGGTGGTGGGGGTTCACGGTCGAGAGGGAGGGAGAGAGAAGGAGAGTTGTGGTGTTGAGAAGTGTAGATGGTTATGATCCTCCATGTTCTCTTATAATCTCAATTTTGAGTATTACCCTTTGGTTTAAGTGTTTCAATAGTATATTACAAGATCTTGATCAATCTTTAGAGGATCAAGAAAGATCAATGAGATTTAGTGGAGATTTTGGTGGGGTCACTAGGTGACCATCCACACACAAAGGGGGGGGGGGTCTAAGTGTAATTTCCAACCATTAAGTTAGATTAAGGTTCAAATCCAAGTGTTTAGTTACAAGTGTTATTTACTAGATATTTTTAGTGGGGTGTTATGATGTTCGGGGATCATACTAGCTCAGAAACATTAAAACAATGCTTCTAGTAAAATGTTGGTGTTTCGGGTAGTGTCCGGTTGTTCGGTTAGATACCGGTTCGTTAAAGTGTCAAACTATTCTGTTTAGTGATCTTTAAGTACCCTTTTGTGACACTTTTAATTCCCGACACTTAGGAAAGCATACAGGACCATTTTGCCATATTTTTGCATGTTACTAGCTCATTAACTTGCTGAATTTTGCTGAAATATGCAGAATTCTGCACTTTATGTGGGTTTTAGGCACTTTCTGGTACTTAAACTATCACCTAGTGAAGCAGTTTTATGGTCCTTACTTCCCTACACACCATACTAGTGTGAAACCTAGTCTCTGGCCTATACAGGGTCTCAAACTACTGTTTGTCTATGTACTGACATCGTCAGCATTTTTCTGAGTTATCCGCTAACTGTGCTAGCTGTGCTTTGTGCATCGTTTATGTCACTAAGAGTTTGTGTGTAAAGATGATGTGACAATATGTAATGTGATGCACATGCATGTATGATGTAGTAATCAGAAAGCAGTTAATTGTTTTTCAGCACAGACATTAAGCACTAATCAAGATTAACTAATTGTACGGATACCTGTATTTTTTACGGTTGTCACATTCTCCCCCTGTTAAGAAAATTTCGTCCCGAAATTTTAGTTCTGCTACTAGACGCATGGGTCTTGGGGAACAAATGTGGGTATTTTGCTTTCATGCGATCTTCACGCTCCCAAGTGAATTCTGGGCCGTGTCGCGCATTCCAACGAACCTTGACGAGTTTGACACTACTCCTGCGTGTCTTGTTAACCTCCCAATCAGTAACCTCAACAGGTTCTTCAGTAAAGTGGAGTGTGTCGTCAATGTGGACTTCATCGGCAGGAATGACAACTGTTTCTTGAGTTGGACTTTTTTTCAGATTAGATACATGAAATGTATCATGAACACCATTCAGTTCTGCGGGTAGATCCAACTTGTAAGCTACAAGACCAATTCTTTCTAGGATTTTGAACGGTCCAATGTATCTTGGGTTTAACTTGCCACGCTTCCCAAAGCTTGCTACACCCTTCCAGGGTGAAACTTTTAACAAAACCATATCTCCCACTTGAAATTCCAAAGGTTTCCTCCTTCGGTCCGCGTAACTCTTTTGTCGATCACGAGCCGCCTTGATGCGCTCTCGGATCTGTATAATCTTGTCTGTCGTTTCCTGAACCAATTCGGGACCAACAAGCTGTCTATCACCCCCGTCTGCCCAGTATAACGGTGATCGACACTTGCGTCCATTACTCAAGCTCGCAGCATGTCTTCTAGCGTCTGAATCGTCCGTTCGCTTTGGCCGTCTGTCTGCGGATGTAAAGCAGTACTCAGATTCAACTGATAACCGAAGGCTTCTTGAAAGGATTGCCAAATTCTTGACACGAATCTTCCATCTCTATCAGAAATAATCGAGAGAGGCACTCCATGACGTGCAACAATCTCTCTGAGGTATAGCTCAGCAAGCTTACCAGTGTTATCTTTCTCCCTGATTGGTAGAAAGTGTGCAGATTTCGTCAGCCGGTCTACGATTACCCAAATCGTATCATGACCTCTGGGTATCTTTGGCAACTTGGTTATAAAATCCATTGAGATCTGCTCCCATTTCCACATGGGTATCTCAGGTTGCTGTAGGAGACCTGAAGGCTTCTGATATTCGGCTTTCACTTTGGCACAAGTCAAACATTTGCCAACATACGTTGCAACATCACCTTTCAATCTTGGCCACCAATAGAAGTCCTTTAAATCTTGGTATATCTTATCCGATCCTGGATGGATCGAGTACCTTGACTTGTGAGCTTCATCGAAAATTACTTCTCTAAGACCACCAAATAGATGAACCCAAATTCTTCCCAAGAAACACAATGTTCCTTCCTCGTTTGGTACCAACTGTTTCTCCATCCCACGGAGATACTCATCCTCAAGATTCTTTTCCTTAAGAGCTTCTCTCTGCGCGGTACGAATGCACAACGAGAGGTCCGTTTGTATGATCATTTCCAAAGCCCTAACCCTTATGGGCTTGATCCTTTCTTTCCGACTCAAGGCGTCTGCTACCACATTCGCCTTCCCTGGGTGATACTTAATCTCACAATCATAATCATTTAACAGCTCCACCCATCGGCGCTGTCTCATGTTAAACTCTTTCTGATCGAATATATGCTGCAGGCTCTTGTGATCTGTAAAGATCGTACAGCGCGTACCATACAAATAATGTCGGCAGATCTTTAATGCAAACACCACTGCGCCTAATTCCAAATCATGCGTGGTGTAATTTTTCTTGTGAACCTTCAACTGGCGCGATGCATAAGCTATAACCTTCTGTCGCTGCATCAATACGTAGCCTAAACCTTGACGCGAGGCGTCGCAATATACCACGAAGTCATCAGTGCCTTCGGGTAGGGACAAAATTGGTGCATCGCAAAGCTTCTTCTTGTTTATCTCCCCATTCATATTTCTTATCCTTCTGAGTGAGGGTGGTTAATGGTTGAGCGATTTTTGAAAAATCCTCAATAAATTTGCGATAGTAACCAGCCAAACCTAGGAACTGACGGATCTCGGTTGGCGTCTTCGGAGTCTCCCAATTCTTGATCGCCTCGATCTTTGTGGGATCCACATGAATTCCATCTCCGTTAACCACGTGACTAAGGAGCTGAACTTCACGCAACCAGAACTCGCACTTCGAGAATTTCGCATACAACTTCTCTTTCTTGAGCAGCTCTAAGACGGCTCTTAGATGTTGCTCATGTTCTTCCTTCGTCTTCGAATAAATTAAAATGTCGTCGATAAACACAATCACAAATTTATCGAGATACGGCTTGCAGACTCTATTCATTAAATCCATGAATACTGCTGGCGCATTTGTCAAACCAAATGGCATAACCAGGAACTCGTAATGTCCATATCGAGTTCTGAAGGCAGTCTTTGGAATACTCTCCTCTTGTATTCTCAACTGGTGATAACCTGATCGGAGATCGATCTTGGAGTAAAAACTCGAACCTTGCAGTTGATCGAACAGGTCATCAATCCTTGGCAAAGGATACCGGTTCTTAATGGTCAACTTGTTCAGCTCGCGGTAGTCGATGCACATGCGGAAACTACCGTCCTTCTTCTTAACAAACAACACTGGAGCTCCCCAAGGCGAGAAGCTTGGTCTGATAAATCCTTTGTCCAAAAGCTCCTGAAGTTGTGCCGACAACTCCTGCATTTCTGACGGTGCAAGTCGATAAGGTGCCTTAGCTACAGGCGCGGCGCTTGGGACTAAGTCCATGCGGAATTCGACTCGTCGCTGCGGTGGCAATCCTGGCAAGTCTTCGGGGAAGACTTCAGGATATTCCTTCACAACTGGGATATCTTCCAGCTTTGGCTCAACGGCTTCCTTGTCCACAATGTGTGCCAAGAAGGCAACACATCCTTTCTGCAAATACTTTCGAGCCTTAAACAACTGATGATCCTTAAGGGTGTATCGTGCTTTTCTCCATGCACTACAATTGTCTCGCCATTCGCCATCGGAATGCGAATGACCTTCTCGTGACATACAATCTCTGCTCGGTTGCTTGATAACCAATCCATTCCAACTACCACGTCGAAGCTTCCCAACTCGACTGGCAGAAGGTCAAGCGAAAACTCGTGCTCTCCTAGTTCTATCACGCAACCTCTAACGACTTCATTCGCTTCTACTAGCTTTCCATTAGCTAGTTCTATCGAATACGGAATATCTAGCTTACTAGCCACCAACCCAAGTATATTCTTAAATTCTAGCGATATAAAACTATAATCGGCACCAGTATCAAACAGTATAGATGCAAAGCGTTGGTTGATAGGGAATGTACCAGTGACTACGTTCGGATCTTGGCGAGCTTCCCTAGCTCCGATGTTGAAAACTCTTCCTTGAGCTTGATTGAGCTTTGGGCATTCTCTCTTGAAGTGCCCAACATCTCCACAGTTGAAGCAACCTGGTCCTCGACCATTTCCATTCCCATTACCACCTTGAGCGTTGTTTGCTCCACGGTTTCCACTACCAGCTTGATTCCCAAAGTTACCACGATTACCATTACCGCCATTTCCTCATTGTGGGCGGTTTCCATATCCATTTCCACCACGGTTGTTATTGCCGTAACCTCTCTGACCACCACGACCAGTACCATCCCAACATGTCTCCTTTGAATGGCCAACCTTCCCACAAGATTCACATTTCCTAACTTTGCATTGGCCGGCATGATGGTACTGGCACACATCACATTTGGGCAGAGTGCCCATATATCTTTTCCCCTTGACTTCAGCACCAGTCTTGGCCTCGACTGGTGGGTTCACATCCTTCTTCTTGTTGGCGCTGCTGGTACCCTTTTTAAAGTTCGAGAACTTCCTTTTGTTCTCACCAGATGACTCGACATGAGTCTCCTTCTTCTTCTGGTCAGAGATCGAGAACTTGTTTAACCTGATCACTTCTTCAGTTAACACCACACTTAGATCAATAGCCTCAGTGATTGTAGGAGGCTTGGATGTTGTTACCATACTCATGATTTGAGGTGCCAACCCCCAAATAAAATGCTCAATGCGCTTGAATTCCGGATCCACCATATAAGGAACGACGCGAGACAAGTCGTGAAATCTCTGCACATATTCAGCGATCTTTGGGCCATCCATCTTGAGGTTCCAAAATTCAGACTCCAACTTTTGAATTTCGGCCCTTGAGCAATACTTCTTCCGCATGAGTTCCTTCATTTCATCCCATGTCATGGCGTAAGCAGCTTCTTCTCCCAAGGTCTGAACTTGGAGATTCCACCAGGATAACGCTCCGTCTAGAAAGAGTCCCGAGATGTAGGTGACCTGGTGCTCAGGAGCACATTTGCTCATTCTTATCACTGAATCAGTCTTCTCCGTCCATCTGACAAAGGCAACAGCACCCCCGGTGCCGTCAAAATTCAGAGGCTTACAGTCTAGGAACTGCTTATAGGTACAGCCCGTACAAGTAACATCATTCACATAAAGCATTAGCGATCGCACATGGAATATCCAAATGTAACGTAATGTGTCGTTGGAGACTTAAACATTACCATGAGGTGGGTTGTTTCCAGATGTACCCCAGCTATGTTCGGAACACAGGGCCTCGTGCTGTGCTATCGCTCGTGAAATCTATGCTTGTAACTCAGCCTCTGTAGTGGGCAATCGAGTTTCTCTTCTTGGAGGCATCTTCTATAAGGAGATCGCATTGGTCAGGTCATAGTAAGTATAATAAGTATATGGCATGCACACATAACAATATTTATCAACGCAAGTAAACACATAACATCCCATCACAATGTAAACAAGTAATTCAACAATGTATGTAATGAGAATGTTGCGATTGAGCTTCCATATATCAATGACCACAAGTACAGTTTTACATGTTCTACAATGTACCATACGTCAAAAGGGACTACAGGGTCACATCACCCTTGTCCAAATCGTCTAACCAACTACAACAGTCAAAAGTCAATAAGTCAATAAGTCAAAAAGTGGTCTTCAAAAAGGCTGTGCAATCTGGGCTCAATAGCTGCACTCTCATCAAAAGTACGCTACCTGCATAAAACCAAAAATACTGCTACGCTGATGGTGGAGGAGGAGGTGGTGGAGGAACGAATAGCAAACCGCGCAAATGCGCTAACTCCTCCTCAAGAGCATAAACGGTACGCAGCAGGTAACTAATCTGCTGCTCCATAGTAAGAAAACGAATGTCAAAATCTGGGTATGGCAGAAGAGGAGCCGGTGGAGTCGCGAATGGTGACTGACAGGGACAAGGCGGAGGACGCGGAATCCTCTCTAACTCCATGACTCTACGACACAATAACTCCCGCTGGAGCTGTAACGACAAGAGCAGATCATCCCTCATGTAGCCGGAGTAATGTGAAGGATGATATGGATCAGAAACAGGCATCGTGTTGGGAGGAAACCAAATAAGTGGCTCGCCCGTGGGTGCAGAAGCAGAAGGAGCAGTGTGTGCAAACTGTGGCATGAAAGGATCGGCTGCTGACACTGGAGGAATATGACTGGGCTGCTGACTCGATGGTCCTTCCCCTGGACGGGGTGGAGGGATATCCTGTAAGAACGTGATCGGCAAATCGGTGCAGTGCATATCTGACACATGTGGGTGAAACGGGGCGATATCAGCGGGTGCATGTGTGGGTGCAGGTGGGGGAGTGACAGGTCTAACAAAAGGTGGTAAGTCATCGTCATCCTCGATCCACCCATTGCGGGTGAATGCATATCTGGGGTCAATCTGGGCTGCAAAAGGAGCACGATCAACAGGTGCAGGGATCGGGTCAGGTAAAGGTGGTGCAACAACTGGTATGTCAACAGGTACAGGGTCATGCTCAGGCAAAGGATCGTGAGCAGGTATAGGCTCGGGTGCAATCATAGGCTCAGGGTCGGCTGGAGCAAGCTCAAGATCAGCGGGTATCATGTCAGGGTTGACAGGTGCCTCAAAAGGCTGATCATCGGGGACAAACTCAATCTCATGCTCAGGATCAAAGTCGTGTGGAAAGACAGGATCAAACTCATCATCAAACTCGAAGTCATGTGGAGGAACAGGTGCGGTAGACATAGCTGTGTCAGAATCAGAATCGGTGGGATAACGCTGTAATCCCAGTGCGTGTAGAGTAGTAGATGACACAGACTCGAATGAATCAGGACCAAAATGGTCAGATGAAATCTCAACGACAGGAACCTCGACAAGCGGAACAGCAATGACATCGGCGACTGGAATCTCGACAAGTGGAATGACAACGTCATCATCAACTGGAGCTCCATCATCCTGGGCACCCTCAGGGGGACCCTCAATAAAAAGATCGACGTCGTCGTCAGACATGGCATCAAGAGGCAGATCCTCGAGAGGAAATGCAGCAAGTGGAAAAGGAGCAGGGATCTGAACAAGAAGTAGATCCTCGCCAGGAAGACCATCAGCTAGCGGTATATCAACGCCAAAATCTGGTAAAGCAAACGGCTGGAAATCATCATCGTCGTCACTCGTAGTGTCAGAGGTGAAAACCTCAGGGTCTGTGGCTATCTCATCATCCGAAACTATGGCCATAGGGTCTACTGTATCAGATACTCCACTCTCAGAGGAGGACATGGTGTCTGTAACAAATCAATCACAACATATGCACATACATCAACAATCATCAAATAAGCATGTAAGCAGTAACAACGTAAGCATGTAATCATCCTAGTCTTCCCAGACTATCCCACCCAGCCTCTCAGACTGAACTACCTAGCCTCTCAGACTAAACCTCCCCAGTTTCCCAAACTGAATTTCCCAGTCTCTCAGACTAAACTTCCCCAGTCTCTAAGACTAAACCTCCCCAGTCTCTAAGACTGAACCATAAACATAACCTTGAAATGTGTTTTGTGCCTTTTGTTTGTAAAATTGTTTGTTCCCTGGATCTGGACATTTTGTGTATGCAATGTAAACATGTTTGAAAACATTTTCGTGAGAGCCCTAATGATCGTAGTCTAGACTCGAGAAGGAATCCTGGTTCGCTACGATCGAAGCTCTGATACCAAGCTGTCACACCCTGACTTTTGCGGAAGCGTGATTATTGGTGTGACTTTCTTAATACCATAACATTCAATCATAACAACGCTATATGATAAAAACGGTAGATGTTCATCCATAAATTTAAGTTCGAAAATAACACAACATAATTGTTTGAAACATCGACACCAAATTCAAGTTACAACCACCACATGTTTGAATGAGTTCACGAAGACTCAACAAAAGACTTTAAATAAAACCCGGTTTAGAAACATGTATCCCATCCAGGAATAGGATACACCTCCTAAACCCAACGACTCCAGATGACATCCTTTATTCATAACGCAGCTTGACAAACATGCACACACTTGCCAGATCCACTTAGTTCCCTGAAATACATGTAATTTGAAAAACATCAACAAAAGTTGAGCGAGTTCATGTGTTTGTGTATGAATAAACCTGTAAAGTATGTTTGTATGTATGTATGTCCCTGGTATGTAGCAATAAGGAAAAACAGATCACCAATGGTTTGCAAGGCCAATGGTATGTGTGAAATGGTGCAGGAAAACTCAAACCTAGCAGATTTGTCTCCGGGATTAAGACATAGTCACCACATGGGCCACCCTGGTCCGCATGGGTGTGGGCTCGCTACACCCAAATAGATCTATCACTCATGTCCCTCGGTCCTACGACGAGGATTAATGGCCTTAAGTGTTATACCCACCTTTCACATGATCAAGCAGTAACCCTCCTTAGCTAAATCATACCATGTATAAAACGTTTGTAAACAATTGTAACATGTATTTCACCCCCGAAGTTATAAAACTGAAAATAGTTAAAAGAAAAGGGGGGCATGAACTCACAGTATTGCGTCTTCAGAATCGTAACTCAAATCTCCTCAGCAAACACGACTACCTACAATGTACTATGTCTATTAGACTAACGGGCCATGCCTTGCCTTAGTATTCACGTGTTTGAGTTACGTTTTTTTAATATTATCCCAAGTTATAATTTCTTGTCAAAATAATGATTATTTTAACTTTAAATTATATTTAATTTTGGAATAATTGTTTAAACAATATTCTTTGTATTAATACTTCTCAAGTATTTATTTCCGTATTTCCTTCCCAATGATGGGGGTATCTTATACATGTATTTTCGTATTCTTGTATTTGTAGTTCCAAAATAATATATTTTTAAGCACTAATCAAGATTAACTAATTGTACGGATACCTGTATTTTTTATGGTTGTCACATAAGGGCATAATTGGTATTAGGTAATTTGACCACAGTATGACACAGTTTTACACCATTACTGTTGTTTGACTTTAAAAGTCAAACTGCACAATATATGGGCATAACTGGTATACGGGCACAACTGGGTGATTAAAAGCATAACTGGTATAACGGTATAATAGTTTTACACAGTTTAATACCATAAGTGCAGTTTGACTTTTAAAGTAAAGTCAAACTGCACAATATTGCACATAATAGGTATAAGGGACATAATAGACATAACTGGACTTTTATAATGCATTGTATAATACCATTAGTGCAGTTTGACTAAATAAAAGTCAAACTGCAAAATCAATACAAACTTCCCAAATCAGTTCTATAAAATGGGCAATAGAAGGGCAATCTGGTCAATAATTTGTGCAGATTATGAGAATGTGAAGGGTTTTTGGGATTTTGATCGTTTTGTAGTACTACTGGAATGAATTAAAAGAGAAGGACGAAAATGCGTTGTTAAACTTGAATCAGAACCGACCCGACCCGAAAGTCAGAACCGAATGGCATTCAGTTGGGTCGGTTTCGGTCGGGTTCAGTTCGGTTTTCGGGTTTTTGCTTTCATGCTCATCCCTGGGCCAGGAACCGAACCGAACCAAACCGACCCGACCCGAAAACCGAAACTACAAGAAATTCAGATTGTTCAATCGGTTGTCTAATTTGTTCAAAGGCGTAAGGTTACATTATTTATTGCTCTTTTTTGAGTAAATTACAAGTTTTGTCCTTTATGTTTGTCCCAAATTTCAGGCGCTGTCATTTACCTTTAAAATTGATGAGTTTTGTCCTTAATGTTTCCAAATCCTGCACGTTATGTCCTTTAGGCCAAACCCAGTTAGATTTTTTGGTTAAAACTGATCATCCAAGGGTATTTTTGTCTTTTTATCTATATATTTAATATTAATATTAAAAAATATTATTATTATTACTATTATTTATATATATATATATATGAAATCATTAATCATAGCTTCCCCAACTCTCTCTCTCTGCAATTCATCTCTCTCTCTCTCTAAACTCAATCCGCCATCACCCAGAACTGAATCAAACACCCACCACCATTATCGTCACCAAAGGGTTTCGATTCCACCACTGGCCACCACCTAATGAACCTGAAACTTTCCACCGTCACACGTCATCGCCACCGGAACTACTGTGCTCAACCACCACCACCACCATCATCATCGAGTCCTCCCCAAAAACCCTAGCGCCGCTGTGAAATGCCTACCGTTATCTCGGAAACCACCATCATCAATGGAATTAAGCATCGTCGTCATCGTTCTTCACCATTGGTTCCTTTATCATCGAAACCATCATCATCAATCACCACCTCCCCACCTGCGATGATCCACCATCACCGTTTACATCTTCAAAAGATAGGGTTTTTGGGGATTTTGGGGGGGGTTTTTGATTTTGTGGGTTTTAAGGTTTTTGATTTTGTGGATTTTGGGGGGTTTTTGATTTTGTGGGTTTTAAGGGTTGTGGTGGTGTCGACGGTTGTTCTTTATTTGGTGGTGGAGGTGGAGGGTGGTGGTGAAGACCGGTGCAAGGGAGGCAGTGGGTGGATGGTAATGGTGGTGGTGGGAGGTGGCGGCAGGTGAGAGAGAGATAGGGAGAGAAGAGAGAGAGAGTGGGAATTTAGAGACAGAGAGAATGCAGTGGCGGTGTGTGTGGTGACGGTGTGCTCTTCCGTCAATCGGAGACCTTACCACAGTCGATCGACTATCACAATGGTGGTTTGCAGGTTCTTGGGGTTAGGGTTCCAGGGGGGTGGTGGGTTTAACGGTGTTGGTTGCTAATTTGGATTGTTGCAGGTTGGGGTTGGGGTTAGGGTTCCGGTGGGGGTGGGGGTGGGGGTGGGGATGGTGGAGACAGTGGTGGTGGTAGTCTGGTAATTGATGGTGGTGGTGGGTCTGCAGAAGATGGTGGTGGTGGGTATTTATTTTAAGTTAATTACATAAATTTCTCTAAAAAATGAAATTACAAAAATGCCCTCATGTGCCTTGCATATGACCAGTTTTAACAAAAAAAGTTAACTGGGTTTGGCCTAAAGGACATAACGTGCAGGATTTGGAAACATTAAGGACAAAACTTATCAATTTTAAAGGTAAAGTACAGCGCCTAAAATTTGGGACAAACATAAAGGACAAAACTTGTAATTTACTCCTTTTTTTCATGTAGTCATGTACAAAAGTTTCTATAGACTTTGTTTCTCCAGAGAACATAAAAGAATGTAATGTGATTATATTTTCCAACAAAAAATTGACTGAGAAACATACGTTTTCATGGAACAGATAAACAAGATGGTCTTGCATGCGATGGAACAATCTCTTACTGATATTGCGGCACTAATAAATAAATGACATATTCGATCAAGAGAACCGGTGACAAGAATCAATGGTCTTTTTACGAGATGTTTGATTATCTTTGTTCTAGACACTTTATTTATTATTTATCAACTTAATGTCTCTACATATTGTTTTACATCGTAAACTAGAAGTATTCGTAAACTCAGGCACTAGAAGTACATATTTGCACACCCTACTTACTAATATATATTTTTTTATTTTAAGTTTTTATGCGACCGAAGCGACACACTAATGTGTCAGCGCCGTAAAGGTTGGTTCATTGCTCGATGATATATTGCATAGTAGTCATAAAGTAAGAAGATGTACATTAATACATGCAAGAACCTACCTTCTGTAGGGCTATGCATTGATTGACTTAGATAGTGCACATCACATAAGGGGGGTCGGGGCCCCCCGTTATACAAAAACCATCACGAGTTATAACAAGTGATACACCACCGCCACTCCTATTCATCACTCGTGGATTTGAGCACGCTGACCCATGGGCGGACCTACCCTTGGTGGTGGGTGGGCGGCCGCCCCCCTTACATAAAATTAGATGAAAAGAAAGATGTGAAGTTGATAAAACCTGAAAGTTATCTGTGTGCGTGAGTATAGCTTGCCTGAATAGTGGGAACTGCCAAAGAGGAAGAAGATAACTAACCTAATTTGACAATTGGGCCTTTTGAAGTTAAAATGACAGCCCAATTATAATAAATCTTTATTTTTTTAGTTGAAGCATAGCCCAATTAAAGAGTAATATTTCGTAATATTGTAGAGTTGATCAGATCTTTGAATATAAATAAAAATATTGTAAAGTTGATCAGATCTTTGAATATAAATTAAAAGGGTATTAAAAGAAGCACACAATTGTTTTCTTGTTTTGTAGTATAAAGATTGTAAAAATAAAGCTAATAATCAACATACGCTACTGAATTTGTATCATTTGAATGCTTGTTCTTTTATTTGTGAATGTAAAGTTACATTTTTATCCTATGTTATGGTTTGTCTAATTGTTTTAGTTTATTTAATTAGGGACTAGGGTTTACAAAAAGTTACTAATTAATGATTAAATTTTTAAAGGTTTGTTGTATTTTTATTGATTATATGAAATTTAGTATAATTATTTTTTTAATATCACCCTATCCGATTCGACCCGAACGGAACCAAAAATAATTATTATGTATCGATAAATATACGAGGCTTAAAATTTTTCGCCCCCCATGAAAAAAAAGTCCGGGTCCGCCACTGCGCTGGCCACCATCACGCGTGTTGATTTGTGTTGATTTGAGGGAAATTGTTGGGTGTGGTGAGTGATGGACATTTCCACTAAAATCCACCACTAGTGATGGAATAAAACTCGATGACGTGGCGGAACTTGATTGGATGTTGTGAGTTAGGGGCGGATTTATAAGGTGGTTAGGGGCAGCCCGTGCTACCCCTCAAGTCCGGCTCCAAAGTGCAAAATCTTTTATGTTTTTGTCCGTTTTATGCGAAGGATATCTCTAAACAAATACGAGGATACCCCTGAGGAAAAAATAGGATACTTGAATTCAATATAAGCCAAAAAGTAAATGAAGAAGTGAAAAAAGAGGTGTGTGTCTGAGATATAATTTGTACAGGGTTTTAGTGTTTGATATTTGCATAAAAATGAAGAAGAAAGAGGGATAGAAGTAGGGGTGTCCAAACTGCTCGGCGCTCGAAGATCGTTCGACGATCGTTCGAAAAAGCTCGGAAATTTGCTCTTTCGATTCCTTGCTCGGTTAAAACCGAGCCAAGCAGCTCGGTTCGGTTTAAAAACGAACCGAGCACGAGCATAGGTACGCTCGCTCGTTGCTCGTTCGGTTTCGATCGAATTTATTTTTATTATTATATATATTATTAAATATAATAAACATGTAACATATCCAGCCCCTAGAATCCTCTTATCTTCAGTTCAACAAAAAAAAAAAAAAAACCCTAATCTCTCTCAACTCTTCAGTTCAAAAAAAAAAGATGGGTGTTTTATGGGTTTGAATTGATGTTACTGTATCAAATTTTATGTTTTGAATTCAATTTTTGACTGAAGATGTCTGGAATGACTTCAACGCGTGTTTTTGAAGTTATTTTGCCTTTTAGATGTTCTTAAACATTAAACATTTGGATGATATTTTGTGTTTATTTTTGTGGGACTTTTTATGTTTGTATTTTGTTAAATTGTTAAAGTGTGTGTGAGACATATAAGTTGGTGAATTGTGGTGAATGAATGGCTGTGTAGGAATACTAAATAAAACTGAGCAAAAGCGAACCGAACCGAGCGGCTCGGTTCTAAACCGAACCGAGCACGAGCATAAGATTTCTGCTCGATTTCCTAAATCCGAACCGAACCGAGCGGCTCGGTTTCAAACCGAACCGAGCACGAGCAGGCCTCCGTTCGGTTCGGTTCGGCTCATGAACACCCCTAGATAGAAGTAAAGAATGTTGACGGCTAAAAAGGTGAATTAGTGTTGTGAGGTTTTGAATAGTCAAAGTGGGATATTTAAGTTGATGGTGGAGTTGGGTTCGTGAACCTTTGAAAGATGTTAAAGCCCAATAGTTGGTTAATTAAATCATACTAGTTGTAACACCCGTGTGAACACACGGGTATGTTTAATAACGATCGAAATCAAATACTAAAAAACAGATTATAATATATCATTTAAATACTAAAAAACAGATTATAATATATCATAGGTGGACGCGGGTACATCGTAAACATTGAATGTAAGCCTACGTTTATATGTAAAATATGATGTGAAATTATTTAATGAATTCACATTCGTATTATACATTAAACTTGCTCGACTATTATACATTAAACTTGTTCGACTGATTAACAATAGTACATAAAAAAGAGTATCTAAAATGCATAGAAAGGAGGTAGAAGACAGGTGTGTTATTACTCATGTTCAATATAACCTCTTTCTTGTTCATGTGAGCAAGAAGAGAGGAAGACACAAAGGATGTGTCAAACACAGTTCAGATGATACAGGTTCAGGTAATAAGAAGAAACCCTCTGTTGAAGAAGCAACCAGTGATAGTGTTTTGGTGGAAAACGTGGAGGGGTCGGTGACAACCCTCGACAATGTCACCGACCCCTCCACGTTCAGGTAACGATTATTAGTTGTGTTCGGCTATTCGCTATGCCACGTAGCATTTCCTGACAACCCTCGACAATGTCACCGACCCCTCCACGTTTTCCACCAAAACACTATCACTGGTTGCTTCTTCAACAGGGGGTTTCTTCTTATTACCTTAACCTGTATCATCTAAACTGTGTTTGACACATCCTTTGTGTCTTCCTCTCTTCTTTCTCACATGAACACGAAAGAGGTTATCTTGAACATGAGTAATAACACACCTGTCTTCTACCTCCATTGCAAGTAAGGTTCTTTGAATAATCTTGGCTCTTTTCTTAGGTCTTTGAGGGAGTTTACACCCTTTCATTGCCATAAAGTCTTCTTCTTTCTCTTTGCTTGATAATGTAGTAAACAATTTGGGCCACAAATAGAAGGCTTTATAGAAGCATTCAACAAAGGGCAAATATGAATTAAGAAAATCAACAAAGGGCAAATATGGTCAAAATCAAGAAAACACAAGATTAAGAGCAATTTGAGCTAAATATGAGTGAAAATAAATAAAAAATTAATAATAAATAAATTTTAATAACTTTTTTACCTGTTTATACGTTGAGGAGATGAAGAATGAATAGGAGGAATAGGATGATGAGAATTTTGTTCATTTACAACCCTTCGATCAACACGTTGAGATGTGATCTTTTTCTTCACAACAATTCTATTTCCATCATATTTTCCATTCATAACCGTTGATTCTTTAACATTTACAAATCTCAGTCTCTTTCTGTTTCCCCACTGTAACTTATCCATAACACAAAGATTTAAGATTTTGAAGAGGGAGATTGAGTTGAAAACGAATATATCAAAATCAAATGTCAAGAACTTCAAATCCGATACAGAAACTTACCATCAATACAATCTTTAGAGGCAACTTTTGGGTGGTGACGATCGAAGAAGATTAGATTAGGATTGGGATTCAAGATTAGGAGTGGAGGCCTGATCGGAGATGGTGAGCAACTTAGAGGCAATTGTCTTAAATCTTACCATCAATACAATCTTTAGAGGCAATTGTCTTAAATATTCTTGTATAAAATTACATTTATTTAACCCATGTAATACTTGCAGGTGTACTATGTTTACGGATTTACGCTACTTGTTTTCCTGATTCTTAGCATCGTGACCATTTGCGTGACAATTGTGGTAACGTATTTTCTGCTTAACGCCGAGAACTACCACTGGCAATGGACTTCATTCTTCTCTGCAGCCTCGAAAACATTCCAAACACAAACAGAACACTTTAATCGCATAAAAGATAGATATAAATTAGGTATAAATAGGTACATATGTTGAATAGTCAAACCAGACTTAAACTTTTGACCTGTAAACGGTAAAACGACAACTGCATTGAGCCTGTTAGGCTCTTTTAAGATAGGAAAATCAACAGAACGTATCGCAAAATGATAAAGCCGCACCAAATGAACATAAAACCACACATACCTCTAATAAAACTCAACCGAACTGCATAAACTGCTTATTTTGTATGGTATCGCTTTCCGATTTCACATAAATCTTACACAGGCATTTCACCAAACACCTTGCATGCAGTTTTAATAACACACAAAACATGATGTTTACAAACATAACCACCATTATCAAACATAACTACAAACATATTGACCCATATCATGATATACAAAGAGGCAGTAAGAAACTTACATTAGCATCAGAAACAACAAACGATTCATCTTCAGGCTCCACATTCATCGTCACCACGGTTTCCCATTCTACAATTTCAATTCAATAATCCAATTAGAGAGTTCATGGTTCTTCTCTGTATCAGTAACCTGAAGGTTAAGAAAGTAATTTTTGAAGCAAGTTCTAGATACAATGATGCATGAAAATCAACAGATTAAAAATAAAATCGTATTTCATTTATATAAATAGAAGTATCAATATTTTCCGACTCACGCCACGAAACCAACATTACATGACGAAAGTGTCCCCTTAACAGCTGAAGCATTTAATAATCAGAAAAGATAATTTTAGAAAACCAATACACGGGCTGAAATATAGCAAACCTGAAGAAGGATATATAATTTGACAAAAGCTCTTCATCCCGAAAGTCAACAGGCTAAGCTAAAAGAAAGTTTATAAGTCTCAACAAATAATCTGCAAATTCAGCAAAAGATATTAAGGTTAGAATATAAAAGCATTGAAAGGATACAATCGGTCATTTTTGAAAACGATCAATTGGTACGGTTCAAGCACTTAAATTTATTTTACATCTGTTTTCATATGATTCAAAGAACAAATTATATTTAACTAAGATGGAACATATGTCTAATTCGATTTGGAGTAGTTTAGACTGTGGACTGCATTTGCATTATAATATTAGTCTCACTTCTAAGGGGTATGATTTAAGAAACACCATGTGTAATTTAAGACACAAGTGTAAAACACTATGTGCAAATTGGCACCTAGATTGGCTATAATGAATTTGGTCAAGAGTCAACAACGGTTGGCTATACCCATTTTACCCCTCCACCCATTTTGCTCCATAACCCCATATGACGTGGCAGCCCTAAACATGGCATTCATTCATTATCTATGATCAATGGTTCAAGTTCCTGCTTAGCATTTTTAGGGGAAAAAAACTTTTTACACTAACCCTATATATGTGTGTGTGTGAAATGACAAGAAAAATGAAAAAAACCCTTACCCGAAGGTTCCCATCACACATGTGGAAATGTGAGCTTCTGTATCACAAATAAAGCGTGCAAGCCCAAAATCTGCTACCTGAATATAAGAATCCAATTAATAACATAAGATGATATTTATGCTAAAAGATAAGTAAAACTGCTACCTTTGACTGATAATTGTTGTCAAGAAGTATATTGGCACTCTTGACGTCTCGATAAACAATCCTAGGTTGACCTGCAATGTTAAAAGTAAGTTCAAACAGTTTCCAGAACTAAATATCTTGACAGTTTAATAGCAATAGGAAAAAAATAGTTACTAATTGACAACTCACAATCCTCATGTAAATGTATACGCCAACCCTTTAGCTGATCCAATAGCTATTTTCATCCTTGTATTCTAGTCTAAGGGATCATTTCCATTCTCTACCACATCACAGTATCACATGAAATGAGCTGTTTGGTGTAAATTAAAGGAAAGGTTCATATGGAACATTAATATACCATTTTATATCTATGAGTTATTTAAGGAAAATGTACACATCTATACTTAATGAGGTTCAACATGTTTTAGATTAAATATGGCTTCTTTATTGACTTAGGGGCATTTTTGTCATTTTCAATTTCTTTTTACATGTTTCTTGCAAAAAGTGGCATAACAACAACCATACCCGGTAAAATCCCAACCATAGCAAAGCAATTGGTAAGGTCTATGGAGGATGGGATCATAGTTGTCAATAGCGAATAGCAAACGATAGCGACACCCAAACTATACGCTACATAGCGATAGTATGTTTGAGACTCCTAAGAAACCACAGACACGTCTTGTAAGCGTTTAATGTCATATACAATATTTTCCCTAATTATAAAACATGTAACCCTAACCTCCTTAGCTTATCAAAACTAACATATTCCTCAATTAACACCTTACAGGAATCTAAAACCCTAACAAATCTCAAACATACTACACCAACAACACTACCAAAACATATATTCACAAAAACCAGTAGTTTCACCAAATACAAAATCACAAAACAACTATCTATATCAACGTTCAACAAACATTACCTCATGCTCTCAAGAGCAACCTTCTATAACCCTTGTTGTTCTGCATCCTGAGTCCTCTCAACATAAAGCTCCAACTGTTGTTTCAACGCCAAATCCTCCTCCAACTTTCACATTCAAAAACAATAATCAGATCTCAAATATACTACACCAACACCACTACCAAAAAATATATTCACAAAAACCAATACTTTCACTAAATACAAAATCACAAAACAACTATATATATCAACATTCAACAAACATTACCTCATGCTCTTAAGAGCAACCTTCTGTAACCCTTGTTCTGCATCCTGAGTTCTCTCAACATAAAACTCTCAACATATAGATTTGTCAACCATATACACACATGGAGAGATATAAACCTTCAACTTCTACGAGATCTTGTTTGAGTTTGAGAATCTCTTGTTTACGCTCTTTTGCCTGTATTGCAGATTTACAAAGAGAATCCCTAAATGTTCACATCGTTCATCACAAACTATGCAGTAAGTCAATAGCAACTCAGTGATGTGAATTTATTCTAACTCGAAGCTAAATCAGATTCAACTGAAGGTTTATGCAAGAGCAAAACATTATAACTGCAACCGTTGCCTGAACTTACCTGGTGGACGGAACCTTAGCCGCCGCCACCCATGTTCATCGCTTAACAACCTACTGCACCAAAACGCTGGATGGAGGATCTGGTAGTTTAGGATTTTCAATGCAAAGATGAATGTTTTGATGGAGATACACGGTTGCAGGGATTGAATAACTAAGAAATAAGGCTTCATGGAGGATCTGGTAGTTTAGGGTTTTCAATGTGTGTGAATAGTTATGAATTTCTCTCTCTTTCTGCGGTTATAATGAAAGAGGGTGTCTTGGGATAAGTAAATGAATTCAAAATTTGAAACACCCGCTTTATTTATTAGAGATTATTAAAGATTATTTTTTGAATTTATATATTTTATATATCTATACTATCTATTAAGGGAGATTAGATGATGACCTAGATTTGCCTACGTGTCAACTTATTAGCTATGCCACATTGGATCAACTGATGTCATAAATCCGATATATATATATATATATAAATCTATAAATCTAAATAATATAATATATAATACATAATTCAAACTATAATTTCAAAATATGGCTCCAGTTTCAAATTTCAAAATATGGCTCCAAGTTTCAAAACTTCAAAATTCAAACCATAATTTCCATACCCCTCTCTCTCTTAAAACATACACCTAAAACCACATCTCAGCTAAAGATCTTCACTATCTTCCATCATTCTCTCTCTAAAACCAACTTTCTCTCTCTAAAACTAACATTTCATCCTCACAATCGCCTTATCTCCTCTTCAGTTCTTCCTCTAGAATCTTCCTAATCGTCCTCTCAGATCTGTTCGCAGAAGTTTTCCTACAGCAGGTATATGTAATTTCAGCGAGTAAAAAATGGTGTTGTAAAACGTCCTTTTATGAACCCTAGATTTGTGCTTCATCTGAATACGATTAAATTGACGATAATTTGTGACTTTTTTGTTAATTTTTGTTGATTATTTTTCAGAATTTGAGTTTACAGTTGTTTGTTAGCAGATGATTTGACCGAAGTTGAGTGTTTCAGCTATATTTTTCGGAACTTGAGCAGACAGTTCTCCGTTATCTGCGTATTATTCGCGTAAATGTAAGTGTTTCTGGCTAATTAAGTTAAATGAAAGGATATGATGCGGTTTTGTGTGATTTTGTTAGGTTAATATGTTAATTTGTTTAGTGATCTGTTGAATATATGCTGGTGTAATTTAGATAAGATATGTGTGGAGATATGTATGTTAAGTGGATTTGTGTAGGTTAATATTGAGTTATGTATGGATTTAATATGTTATTTCAGATTTTTAGGATTTGGTCTAAAGTGTCTGAGTTATTTCTTGCGGATGAGCAGATGATTTGACTGAATTTAAGTATTTCATATCTCTGTTATTCGGTGAATGTAAGTGTTTCTGGTTAATTGAGTTAAATGAATTCATATGATGAGGTTTTGTGTGATTTTGTTAGGCTAATTTAGTGTTAATTTGTTTGAGGATTTGTTGAAAATATGCCGGTGTAGTTTAGATAAGATCTGTGTGGAGATATATGTAAGTTTGGTGGATTTGTGCAGGTTTATATAGAGTTACGTATGGATTTCGTATGTTTTATAGATTGTTAGGGTTTGGTCTAGAATTTCTGAGTTATAATCAGAATTTGAGTATATAGTTGCTGATAAGCAGACGATATGAGTAAATTTTAGTAGTTCATATCTCCCTTATTCGTGTAAATGTAAGTGTTTCTGGCTAATTAAGTTAAATGAAAGCATACGATGAGGTTTTGTGTGATCTTGTTAATGATTTGTTGAAAATATGCCGTGTAATTTAGATAAGATGGATATATGTATATTTGGTGGATTTTGTAGGTTTATATTGAGTTATGTATGGATTTAATATGTTTTCATAGATTCTTAGGGTTTGGTGTATAGTTTCTGAGTTATTTTCAGAATTTGAGTGTTACAGATTTAGTAGAAGACCGGTTATTCACGTTAATTTAAGTGTTTCTGGTTAATTAAGTTAAATGAAAGGATATGATGAGGTTCTGTGTGATTTTGTTAGGTTAATTTAGTGTCAATTTGCTGATAATATGCCGGTGTAATTTAGATAAGATATGTGTGGATATATATATATATATATATAGATATATGGTGGAGTTGTGTAGATGTATGTATATACTGAGATTTTGTGATGAAATTTAGATTTGCGTACTGCAGGTATACACAAATTCAGTTTATATGTATGTGTACGGAGATTTTATAGGTTTGTTTGAGATTTTGTGATGAAATCTAGATTTATGTACATCAGGTATACACCATTTCAGTTATGTATATGTATGTACTGAGATTTTTTAACTTTTGTTTAAAATTATGTGATGAAATTTAGATTTATGTACTGCAGGTATGCACGATTTCAGTTTATATGTATGTGTACTGAGATTTTGTAGCTTTTGTGATGGAATTTTGATTTATGTACAGCAGGTGTACACGATTTCAGTTTTATAACTGAGATTTTGTAGCTTTTGTGATGGAATTTAGATTTTGTAACTTTTGTTTGAAATTATGTTATGAAATTTAGATTTCTGTACAGCGTATACACAATTTGATGTTTTATATGTATATGTTTGTATATATGCTGAGATTTTGTAACTTTTGTTTGAAAATATGTGATGAAATTCAGATTTCGGAGGATTAATTTCGTTTAGCTGAGCTTAGTGAGCTTATGATTAGTTTATTAGAGATTTACGGTTATGATTTTGTTTTTGATTTTTCTGTGTTGTGGTTGATGATTTGATGAATACCGACGGCCCCGGAAGCGTTAAGGTAATCCTATCTCCTTCACCGATAACATTCATCTTTCGATTATTGATTCTCTTTCGTTTCGGAAACAGATGATTCCTGATGAAGCAGATGATTCGTGTCTCGCTTATAACCTAATTGCTCCAGGTGATGCTGTCTTGGCTGTTACCATCAGGTAATTCAATTCAATTCAACATGATTTTGTAAATTCATCTAGGTCTTGATTTTATAAATCGATTTGAATCTCTGTTTTGTTGCTAAATAAGTTTCAGTTTATTAGTTAATTAACAGTCTGAACCTTTCTTTAACATATATTATCAATTTGCAGTAAGTATATGCCCTAATTTCATGGATTCAAATGCTCTGTACCTCCTGCTACACTCTCTGTCTTATTTCTTAAAACCGTTTTCTCCAGATTTTTGACTTGAAACGTGTGAATCAAAGAAGTTTAATTGGGGAAAAATGGGCTTCATTTGTTGAAGGTACGTTTAACTCCTGCTATTTGCTGAAGTGGTAACTCGGTTTTTTCAATTCTTCATTCATATTGTATTGTCATTAATTTAACCTCAGTTTGCAATGTAATTAGTTATATACGTAGAAATCCCTATAAGATTATTCTACATTTGAAATGTAGGCTGGCCTACAGATGAATTTTGGGTTTATGTTTGGCTGACTGAACTGATTTCAACTATTATTTAATTATTTATGTTTGGAATGTAAAAAGTTTGAAAGGGGAGATGTAGATCTATAGTATAATTTGATACTAAGTTTGACTTTCTTAAGTATTGTGATTATATCTCTTTTTTCTGCAGAACCTTTCTTTATATTGCTACGACCTACCTGTTCAAGAACTTTTAGATATATGAAGAAAAGAAAGTAAGCATCCTTCAGCATTATTAAACGAACAAATAGTCTGAACCTTTCTTTAACATTTAAGCTTCTTACTAATAATCTACTATATAATTTCATTTTGACATCAAATAAAGACTCAGGAAGAAATAAAAATTTTATTATTACAAGTCTACAATGACCATAAGCTACAGTGTTTTGTAGGGATGTACATTGCAAATTATTGAAGCAGAAATTTGCAAAGGCTATGAGGAGAGATGATGTAAAAGCCATAGTTTTGACTGGTAAGTTCTTGATTAGCTTTTAGTTTAGATGGATTTTGTTTTTTAGTGGTTTGTTTGGTTGAAACCACTGTTGGGTTAAAACGGTGGTTTGAAACCACTGTTGGGTTAAAACGGTGGTTTGAAACCACTGTTGGGATAAAACAGTGTTTTGTGGAGAAAAGAAAAAAAACACTGTTAAGTTAAAACGGTGGTTTGACTACATGTTTTTCAAGGAGAAGCAGTGGTTTCTCAAGTTGCCTAAAGAAAAATTGGTTGTCTCTTGAAGCAACTTGATTTGGTATGGTTAGATTCATGGTTTTAGGTGTGGAAAATAGGATTTAATTTTTTTGTTCAAGGTTTACGACTTGGAACAGTCCGTTGTGTTAACTGAAGGGCAGTTTATGCATATGTATAATATTCGCTGCAAATTTTTTAATCTGAACCAAATTTTGTAACCGTTACAAAGTCAGAAGATGTTTATTGGGATCTTCTAAAACCTGAAATATTTGCAGCGATTATCGAGTTTTACTCATTGGGCTTGGTTTGGTTTTAGCTTTTTTTGGTTAAAAATAGAATAATGAACACCCCAAAGATTAAGATCAAATTGAGACTGTATTTGGATTTTAAATTTATGATTATCACTTTCAGGTCAATGATCTTGCGGATGCAGCAAGTGTTTACGGCACTTTGAGTAAAGTAATCGATTGCGATGTGAAAACCGACACAATGCAAGCAGCCAAAAGCCTGAATTGCAAGCTTCGCAGAGTTAGGCAAGGTCTAGATCTCATCAGATAGCTGTTTCAAAACTTTTTGTCTACAGAGTATTCTTTTTTATCTTTTACATCTTTTAATCATGTGATCCAACTGCTAAATTATCAATTATCATATATTCATATTTTACATGTTAATCATTCTTGTATTCTTCCAGTGATACTCATTGAAAGAAGCAGATTCGTCTGCTTATAATATGGTATGTAAAATTTGGTATTAGTTTAAAATTACTGTTTTCGTTGTTTAATAAAATGTGGTATGCATTGTAACTAATCGCAAACAATTTAAATGATATATTATAATCTGTTATAAAGTATTTGATTTCGATCGTTATTAAACCTACCAGTGTGCTCACACGGGTCTTACTACTAGTTATATATATATGACATCATCATGGCCAATGTGCCATACCTAAGAATTTGACACGTAAGCAAATCGATGTCAGCGTCTAAGCTCCCTTAATAGATAGTATAGATTATGAGCTCAAATTTTAAGGGCCGATTTTTTATTTGAAAAAATGAGGACAAAGAGCATCTGACATTAGGTTCTTAATTCAGTAGTAAAATAATTGAAAGTGAGTATGGGTCCCACCCAAAATTAATCTTTTTAATTAAAGAGCTTGTCTAAACTATATACCCACTAACTCAACCTTGCTCAACGAGGTGTCTACTTTGCCGACAAGTTGTGTGCTCGGTGCAGGTTAAGGGAAGAGTCGGTGGACCTATAGGAATAGGCGTCACCCTTTCGGTTCAAAATTTGACCTAAATGGTTAACTGTCTGTACCTAAATGGTGATGCCAATATAAACCACACGGGCACACCAAGCCCGGTAGGGCCCATCACCACCCGAAAACCGACCCTTTTCATGTTCCGATGACTCACACAAGATTTCGCGTCAACCCGACCTCGTTTGATAAAATTCCATCATGACCAAATTTGTATAAAAAAAAACTTAGGATGCTTTGTGGTGGGTGATGTGTGCAAAATGTAACATATAAATTACATCAATTGTGGCATAAAACTAACCCTTTTTTAGTACTAATGTTGGAAAAAGTGTGTTTTTGTCTTCCTTTTGTATTTTCAGGATTAAATGAGCTCAAATTAACAAAAGAAGCAAAAAGGCAGCTAAATCTAACATAAATACAAGAAAAGGAACAAACGTGGCATGCCCGACCCCACGACATCATCTTCCCAAGCAAAACAAGAGAACAGAAGGCTGAACACGCTCCGTGTTCAGTGAACACGGGGGCGTGCCCAAGTGTCAGCATAAAAGACAAAGTTGTAGAAGCTTCCATCGCCCACCACGGGAAAGGGTTGGACTTGTCCACCTACATATAGCATAGGAATCACCCTCACCGACAACCTCTTGCGTTCTCGTCTCAATCTAGAACAATTAAGGTATCTTAGGCACTTTGGGGTTGTTCCATCCAGTAAGGAACCGCCCGATCCGGAAAAGTTCCTTAAAAATATGCAAAACTCCATAAGACAGCCTCTAGACACGGGGCCGTGTCCAGGTCAACACGCCCCCGTGTCCACTCAAGATTCCCGTCTGATTTCGTGTCAGAATATGGACAAAATGTGTCAGGATTCCCCTTGAACACAGGGCCGTGTCCAGCCGACACGGGGCCGTGTGCAGCGTACTGTCGTTTTCTATAAATGCAGCCAAGAATCCTGCACATTTGAACCATCCAAGGGATAGAGATTTGGGGAATATTCTCACATACCATCCTAGGTATTTTCTAAAAGAAGTTTCTCAACACCCTTCTTGTCCTTTCCTCTTTTATCCACTTCCGTCTTCTTCATGCTTCCATTAGAACTTGAAATCTCCATGATTTCAAGCTTTAGTGAGATGTTTGTTAGATTTTTATTCATGGGATCTTGTTAAAAATAAGTTCTACAACAATGTTTTAAGTTGTTTCTGCTTAAAAACGTTTTAAACATCATAAAAACAAATTAAAACTCCAAGATCCCTTATCCTAAAAATCTGCAAACATTTAAACACGGGGCCGTGTCCGAAGTACTGATTTCATAAAAATGAACTCTTCTCGGTTTGTTTTCTCAGAATCGCGAGCAGAACTAGCGAAACATCTTCATCACACTCCAGAAACAACCGACAAGGGAGAAGGTCATCAACGGTTGAAGATTCTCTTGTAAACTATGTTTACGCCTTAAGAGAGGCCCTTGATGAAATGACGGGGGTGGAAGAGGCATTGGTTGACCGTATTAATCATTTGACGGTGGGACTAGAAGGATGTCTTCGAGAGGTCAACCTTTTGCACCAAAGGTTGAACATTCTCGCCTCTCCTCCTTTGGTACCAATCATTACCCAAAGGGCATGGAATGTGGTTCCTGAAGTCAACATACCGGCCGAATGGTACGCCATGCATCCGGAGCCCCATCGGGAAGTGCTACAAGGGGTTCCGGTTGGTGTCGCTCCTCCACAAGATGTTGAAGAGAATGACGCTGCCTTCTTCCTCCCAAGAGAGATGGAAGAATGGCTTTAACGCCCCTCGGCTCGGAGTTCTACAAGTCTTTTAGATACCGGAAGACTATTTCCGGAATTTTGGTTCTTATCGTAGAAGTAGAACTCCTTAGGATGATTTTACGTATCACTTGACCTATCTAATTTAGGACCATTAACTTTTATTTTCTGCTTTGTTTTCCATTTTCTAGGACTACTATGTAATTCTCTCTATGACTTAATGAATGATGGTTTTAGTTAACTTGGTGTTTGGATGGTGTTAAAATAAATAAGACACACTCAGGATGGCAAAGGATACAAGGGAAAACTTGAACCAGCACCCCATGCAGGAAAACAGGGCCATCCTACAAACTTTCTTCATTACAGCAAGCTCAGCACGGGCCGTGTCCGCCCAACACGGCCCCGTGCTGCACAATCTGCAGAAATGACCCAGTTCAGGTAAACTGGACACGGGCCGTGTTCACCCAACACGCCCCCGTGTCCAGGCTTCTGTTTCTTTTGCTTACCTTTTGTTACTGGCACTTGAACACGGGGCCGTGCCCGGACAACACGGGGCCGTGTCCAGCGCCCAGTAACACAATTTTTTGCTTTTTCACGCCTTTTACACATTCAATCAACCTAAAAACTTATTTTTGGGACACATTGAGGACAATGTGTAATTTAAGTGTGGGGGGGGATGCTAAAACCTTGAATCTTGCAAGTCCTAATAACAAGCCTTACACAAAACTCTATTGGAACCGCTAATCACCCCAAATTTTTTCGAAAATTTTCATTTTTTTTACTTGTCTAGGTTTAACTTGGGAATTTCAAAATTCTAAAAAGGTTATATTTTTACAAATTTACAACCGATAGCGTCGTGATAAAAAGAACCAACATAAGAAAATTATGAAAAGGCATGACAAGCTTAGTTAAAATTTGATTATATATACTTGATCACATAAAAACCCATTCCCACAAAAGTGAGTTTTGAGCCTTTATTGAGCATACAAATATATATCTTTAAATTAAATGCTCATTTTTCGTTTCTTGTGTGAATAGCCGCTTGGTTCTTACAACTCTAGAACTTGCCACGACAATACATTCCCGGTCCTTACCAACTTAAACCCGAGTAAGTAAATGATGGAGGCATTAGGACTAACCCTTTTTATCTCTACACCATTATTTTTCTTTTTCTTTTTTTACCACCTACCCAAAATCCCCCTAGTTAACCCCTTTGAGCCTAAACATTTTCATTTCTTAACCCAAACCAAACACCCTTTTACCCACCGAAACCTTTTTTATTTTTAACCCCTTGTTTTAGTAACAAGCTCGGTTTTTCGTATGACTTTGAAATTTTTTTTTTTGATGAAGCAAAAGAAATAAACAAACAAGTTCATCAAAAATAACTTTGTTTGAATAATAGCTTCATAAAAAAAAAGTCTTTCGAAAACCGACGCTTTTTACGTTTTTTCGCCATTTTCTACTAACCACTAACCCAACCACCTACCTTTAACCCAAGCCTAACCCTTCACCCAAAAGTCCTCTTGATATTTACAAAGGTATATAGTTAAAAAGGAGGAGGATTGATTGCTTGGCAAGCCTATTGTAGGAGTAAGTTCCATGCCGCTCTCGAGTGATTCACTAAAATACATCTTCGGTCGAGTGTTGAGTGATCCCCCGTGAGGTATGTGAAGTTGTATATAAATAAAATTTTAAGGGAGCATGTTATGCCCTAATAAGTAATTTATCTTATGAAAAGTTTTAAATAAATCATGACGAATAGGATTGTAAATAAATAAAAATAAAACTTAATAAAGAATCTTGGAAATCCCGACACTCTATGACAAGCCCAAAAACCTTCTCTTCTACCCATTCCATTTGGGAGTGTAAAGCCACATTATAAAGAGTTTTGCTTGAGGACAAGCAAAGATTCAAGTGTGGGGGTATTTGATGTGTGCAAAATGCAACATATAAATTACATCAATTGTGGCATAAAACTAACCCTTTTTTAGTACTAATGTTGGAAAAAGTGTGTTTTTGTCTTCCTTTTGTATTTTCAGGATTAAATGAGCTCAAATTAACAAAAGAAGCAAAAAGGCAGCTAAATCTAACATAAATACAAGAAAAGGAACAAACGTGGCATGCCTGACCCCACGACAACATCTTCCCAAGCAAAACAAGAGAACAGAAGGCTGAACACGCCCCGTGTTCAGTGAACACGGGGGCGCGTCCAAGTGTCAGCATAAAAGACAAAGTTGTAGAAGCTTCCATCGCCCACCACGGGGCCGTGCTCAGCGGACACGGGGTCGTGGTCAACTATAAGATTCGCAGAATCCAGGCAAATCTTGATAGTACAGATATGCTTCTGCACACGGGGTCGTGCCCAGCGGACACGGGGCCGTGGTCAACTAATGCAGACAAAAGCAATTAATGAAGACAGAGAAGAGGATGGACACGGGGCCGTGCCCGAGCTTCTGTTCAGCCTATAAATAGGAGTGCTTGGCTCAAGCTCAAACCATCCCTTGGCACACCACCTCTCTCACACTTCACCCACCACCCACCACAACCATAACACCATCATCCATTGTCCATCATAGAGTGTGTGAGTCGTCTCGGGATCCAAGATTGATCGTAAGAGTTCTTGACAATCAAGGCCATGTTTGCCTAAGTCTCTTACATCACTTGGTGAAGACAAAGTGTCTAGTGTAATACTTTTTATTTTTAATCTTTTCGCACTTTTTAATTGGTTATGGATTAATGACTTTAATAACTAGTTTCTTATGTTGAAGGTGATTCTTCCTTATCGTTTGTCCGTGGTGTCTTTGCATTATTTTACTGTCTATATAAAATAAATGATTTTCACCATACATATCTCCACGGTCTATATGGAGGTATGTTGGCTACCTGGTCGGGGGTTAAGGGAACGGTTTGGTAAGAGTCTTGCCACTGTTCAGTGTATAGATCCTGCAAAGGACCTGGGTCAAATTTAGTAGGACCTCCTTCAATACTTAACGGTATTGGATGGCGGGGGTCCAAACTCTTTGATCCCCTCATAAGTTAAACTACTATTAATACTTTAACCCGGCTACTTAGGACTGTATCCCTGCTGACTCAGACTACTTAGCCGAGGGTAACGTCGCCTTCAAAAGAGGGGCCTACCACATTATGCATTAATAACTTAATTAATTATCTTTCAATAATCCGACCCTTTAGGATTGTATCCTTGCTGACTCAAACTACTGGGTTGAGGGTAACGTCACCTCCAAAAGAGGGGCCTACTACAATAACTAAGATAATCTCTTAAATAGTGCAAAAGTGCGGAAATAATCAAAGGTTACACTAAACACGAGTCGGAGCCAAGTGATTCATCTTGTCTATCTGTTTTTCTTTTATTTTTATTTTTATTTTTCAGCATTTTAGTTAGTTTTTATTTTCTTAGTTTAAAACATTTTTCTAAACTTTTGATTTGATTAGACGTTGAGGATAAACCGGTACTAAAAGCTTTTGTGTCCTTGGACGACCTCGGTATCTTACCAACACTATACTACGCTCACGATGGGTGCACTTGCCCATATGTGTGTTTAGTGTTAGTAAATATCGTGTTTTATAAATTTAAAACTTGGCTAAAAAGTGTTAAAAAGGGCTTAACATATACATTAAAAACTAATAACACTCACGCACATCAGTGGGGCAGTCAACGGCAAAAATATTTGGTGATAACACAACAGTTTAACACAAATAAAAATAGTTTCATACTAAAACTACCACATAAGTTTACCAAAAGACAACCAATTTAAACTTAGTCTACCATATTGCACTTTCCATTAGTCTACCATAATACATACAATACCAAAACAAACTGACATCTGAACAAAACAAGCATAAAGTCTTGCATCATGGAGCCTTTCCTTTGCAGTCAGGTCACAAACATACAGTCAGGTCATTCATCATCAGCTAGTAATCCATCTAATTGAGCTGAAACCTCCTGAATTGCTGCAGCTAATGACGAAGAATCCTCATGACCCCTTGCAATTATAAGTTCTGCCTCCAACATCTTTATCTTTGCTGCCAACAGCTTGTGACGTCTGTTCCAATATTTGCATCACCAATTAGGTCCAAAGTTTGAACCTTAATGGAGACCCCATATTTCTATACTAGCATCACCCTCTAGGTCCATATTGTTTTCCTAAACGGGTGACGTCTGTTTCAATATTTGCATCACCAATTAGGTCTGTTAGTTTTATTATTTTCTGCTTCCTTAACAGTCTTGATAATATATGGCATAGCGTCTATGATTCCTTGTGCTACTATGTGTTGGATGGCACTGTTATCTATTTGGTTTCCATTATTATCATTATTCTGGTTTTCCTGATTTACTTCGTTTTCCATCTGGATTACAAACATTTATCAGGTATTAATATCACATAATAAGATTTAATAAGATTTACTCTTTTCATATATATATATATATATATTACAATCTACAACTGGAATGTAAACACGCTACTAGTTATGCATCGATAGATATTAGGTTATCTATTTTAGTTGATTTGATTTTTTTTCACTACACACATTTATATATATATATATATATATATATATAAACGGGTTCAGGAGAAAACGCTCAAAAGTGTGAGAACGGTGATAACGCTTCCTGGCCCAACACGTGTCACGCCGCTTAGAAAAGGGCGGAGGGGCTTTTTTGTCCTTTCATATTTTCTTTTTTTAAACGTGTGTCACTTCATCTTTCCATTTTTTGGCGTTTAATAAATATGCGGCGTTTAATTGTTTTTAGATCAGAATCATAGTAAATATTTTGGCGTTTTAAGTATTGTTTTGGCGTTTTTATTTGTTTTTTTAGATCAGGATGCAGGCCTTTAATGTAAAAACATCAGTAATTTTCTTGATTTTTATTTTATATCAAGTTTTTTGCCATGTAGGATACAGGCCTATAATGTGACATGCAATTATGACATTTTGAAAAGATAAATAAATTTCAATTATCCATGTAGTGGCATTAATATAACTATAATGTTTGGTAATAATGTTACCGTCTTTTTATTTTTCTTTTTTACTTTGTTTGCGTTTTTGGCGTTTTATATAGCAATATCGTGCTTTGTTAGCATTCATTCTCACAGTTTTCACACTATCAGGCGTTTTGTTGTTTGAAGTTTTTGGCGTTTTATACTATTTTTTTTTTAAATACTAGAGAATTAGATGATAAACAACAAACATTTAGATAACAAACAATATAAAATGAAAAAAATAAAAATAAAAATTATAATCTAATTTTTCATCCAAATCTTCACTGTCATCAGCCTCTTCTACTTTTGACTTTTTTGGCATTTTGATCCTGTTTTTGAATACCTTATGTAGATCCTTATTTTCCTACATAACGGCCGTCTTTAGAAGATGCTTATTTTTCGTGGCATCCTTTATTGTGGGTGGATATATACTTGTTTGATGATATGTTGAAGATCAACGCCTGCTCTAATGTATTGATCCCTTCATGCCATCCATATATCCATCAAGAATAAATTTACATGATGTCATATCAGTGTCATCAGTCTCGTTACCTTGAATATTTGTCCATCTCATTCAGGAAAAGATTATAGATATACCCAACTCAGAGAAGAATCCATTCGGTGAAACTTCATTCAGATCAATACTCAATATAGCAGAATTGAGGTTTTGCATCTGTAGCTTTTTTAACTATTTATTTTTTGGCGTTTTTTAAAGTGAATGCTTTCTAGGAAATATGGCGTTTGTTTCTGGGGTTGTGATCAGTTGATTGTGTAGAGACGTCTCTCTTATAGGATGTTTTTGGCGCGTGGTTTAGGCGGGATTTTTTTATAATATATGATATTAATAAAGTAGCTGTCTTTTCAGTTACTGTGTATATTTACTGTTTTAATATATGATATTAATAGCCTTTTCCATCTCTCAAGTTTGGCGTTTTTGAATGGTTTAAGTAGTTTTTGGCGTTTTTCCATTTTTAGTTTTTATTAATTAATACTTCTGCAAATTACTTTCATTGTAGATTGGGAGTTTTTGTCGTTTTACTCCATTTATGGCGTTTCATATGCATTATGAATATTTTGGCGTTTTATTAACATGATGTATTTTTTTTATTTCTAAGTTGAAAATTACATAGCAAACTACAGAAAAAGAAAATTAAAAAATAAAAATAAAAACCATTCATCTTCCAAATCTTCACTGTCATCAGTCTCTTTCTTCATTTGAATCATGTTCGCTGGTGGTTTGGCCTAGCCATGCTTGTGTTTTTGTGGCCGTTTGGAATGGCAAAATGACATGAGTTTTTTGTTTGAATATGTATCTTCAAACAACTCATTAGTGTCATTCGTCTTTTCCTGCCATTCAAATATTTATCAAGAACAAAACCCAGAAAATGACATAAGTCTGACCCCAACATTTTTTTTGTTTATGATTTGTCCATCTCATGCAGCAAAATGTTATTTGAGTCACAGCACCTCAGGGAAGAATGCATTATCCGAAACTTTGGCGTAGAACAATATATGAATATACAAGAAACAATATTTGGCATTTTTGGCGTTTTACTGAGGAAATAGTGTGACTGAGAGAACCGTAGAAAATATGGCGTTTTTTGAGTAGTTGTGTTTGATGTTTTGGGGATTTTGGCGTTTGTAAGTTGAATGGTATATAGTAGAAAATATGGCGTTTCAGGTTCTGGGGGGTGTGTTTTTAGGTCTGGGATGTTTTTTGTTTATATAGCGATGTGTTTTGGTCCGTAATGGCGTTGTATTCATCAGTATGGCGTTTTGGTATAGAGGTGTAAAGACGCTTTTACCCTTAATGAGGCGCGTCCACGTAAGAAAATTGATGTTATTTACGAAAACGCCACCGCGCCAATCTAGTACATAGATTGTTTTAATCGGACGATCGATAAGCGTTCTCACCGTTCTCACACTTTCTACCGTTTTCTCCAAATCCTGACCCTATATATATATATATATATATAGGGGAAGGTTCATTGGGGAACACTAAAAAAGTGGGGAACAGCGGGGAACCGACTCAAACGAACTCCGATTGGACTCATTCCAGCGGCGTTGGAACCGGCTCGTCGAACCCTAACTAAGATCTCTTAACCCTAAACCCCAAATCCTAATTCCTAAACTCTAAACCCTAAAGCTAAAAAATAAGGCTAAAACCTATGCTAAACCATAAAATCTAAACTATAAACCTTAAAAGCTAAACCCTAAAGGCTAAACCTAAACCCTAAACCCTAAAGCTAAACCCTAAACCCTAAATCTAAACCCTAAGGCTAAACCCTAAGGCTAAACCCTAAAGCTAAACCTTAATATATTTAGGGTTTAGGGGTTATGATTTAGGGTTTAGGGTTAAGATATCCTAGTTAGGGTTCGACGAGCCGGTTCCAACGCCGCTGTAATGAGTCCAATCGGAGTTTGTTTGAGTCGGTTCCCTACTGTTCCCCACTTTTTTAGTGTTCCCCAATGAACCTCACACTATATATATATATATATATATATATATATATATATATAGGGGACCGCTAAAATGAGAACCACATCCAGTTGTAAGAACCGTGAGAACTTTTTGATCTGGGGCGAGTTGGACCAATTTTTTTTCATAAACGTAGATGCTTGTATTATAAACACATTTGTAAAAAAAAATTCAAAAAAAATGTCGTGTGTGTAGTTTTGAACACCACAAGTTTGTGTTTACGGGTACCGTAAATTTTAAATAAAATTTACGGGTCCCGTAAACGCAAACTTTGGGTGCTCAAAACTACACACTCGACAAATTTTTTTTTTGAATTTTTTTTACATATGTGTTTATAATACATGCATCTACGTTTATGAAAAAAAAATTTGGTCCACCTCGCCCCGTACAGTGTAGTTCTCACGGTTCTTACAACTGGAGGTGGTTCTCATTTTAGCGGTCCCCTATATATATATATTATTGTTACTAGGGGTTATTCATCCAGAACTGCATTTCTCGCTCGTCGTATTTCCTATCTATATTATTATTATTATTATTATTACTAGGGGTTGTTCATCCAGAACTGTATTTCTCGCTCGTCGTATTTCCACACGAGCTTTTCTCCTATTTGTTTTATCCTTTCTCCTTCCTCTACTAATTCCTCACCAAATGTGCGGAGTTCCTGCACATTCTCTTCACTCATGGATGACAGTGGTGCTGGTACTGGGTCAGGGTACTGAGGTATAGGTTCTCTATATGGGTATGGGTCGCGTTACGGCCCCCGACCCGGTTTTACCCGCTTCAGGAGCCGCGGGACAGAAACCCGTGGTAATTATTATGTTGGCAGCGGAATTTTAACAGGATCTTTTTAAAACTTGAAAATACCCAATTTATTTTATTTCACAATTTTGGGGATAACACCCATAATTTACAATAAAGGTGATTTCACTGGGAAATCCCTGTTTTTACAAAAACATGTTTCTTTATTTTATTGAGCCACTTCTTCAAGCTTGCAGTGCTACACGACACTTTTTCCTGAATCACAGCAGATCACCTGAAACATGTTTTAAAAAGGTTTTATCAGCAGAGAAATACTGGCGAGTCACTCAAGTTGCACAAAATGACACATTGTTATAATATACAGTATTAAGGGTGATTATATTGTTTCTATCTACGAATTACCCCAAATCGGTATTTGTCACTCGACAGTATCTGTGACTATGGTCAGATCACCCATTGGCGAACCCGTTGTCCAATGGTGACGGGCATCAAGTCATGTATACAAAACCCCACACACCGGCAGTAATTGAAGATTACAAAGACTTAATCCCTGTAATTATAACTTTGAAAACAAGTAGAGTTTTAAGAAAACAATTTGATAAAAAGAGAATGACTCACATTGCAGATTTAGACGGGCAGCGTTTAGCCTACTGATTTTAGCTTGGTTAACCTAAATCAAATAATAACGCACACGAAAACTAGGTCAGTAACTTAATACAACTTTTACGACAACTCACGAGATCAAAACCTTCACGACGAATGACAAAGTATAGCCCAAATACGGGCAGCACTTAAACATCCATCGGACTGGTTTTTATCGATCGGACATTAAATCGTAGCAGTGATCGAGTTATTACCCTGTTATCACGGCAGAATTTCGTGCTGTGTGTGTGTTTTGAAGTAAACAGACGATATCTCAATGTACGAAACGAGTTTTTACGTCGAACCAACGCCAAAATTCAAGTGCCAATGCCCTGATTTATATGCTGAAAAATGGTCCCCGTCGCGTGGCGCGCCAAGGACACCTGGCTCCCGCGCGTGGCGCGACGGGCCACTTTTAGCATAGGGTAGCCTCGTGTCTTACTAGCTTAGGTGAGTCGACCGTTTGACGAAATTCGCATTTGACAACAAACTGTAAGGATAATACTAATTAGGGAATACCCCCCCCCCCCTGAGTTTTAGGGGGCCCTGATCCTGATTCCAACTGTTCTGAAAATTTTAGGGGTCATGCAATATTATTTGGGGGTCTCAATTAGGGTTTCCTATTGGGCAAGTTAAAATAAGAAATAGTATTTTTAATGAGAGTTATTACATCCTCCCCACCTTATTAAAATCTCGTCCTCGAGATTTACTAGAACAAGTAGGGATATTTTCGCTTCATCTCTGATTCCCGTTCCCAAGTGTACTCAGGTCCTCTCTTCGAATCCCACTTGACCTTGACCAGTACTAGTCTTTTGTGCTTGAGAAACTTGACCTTTCTGTCTTCTATCTGTAGTGGCTTCTCAACAAATTTTAACTTTTCGTTTACCTCTACATCTTGAAGAGGTACTAATAGGGATTCGTCAGATAGACATTTCTTGAGGTTGGATACATGGAATACGTCATGTACTCCAGCCAATTCTTTTGGTAGTTGTAAGCGATAAGCAACTGGTCCTATTCGCTGGATTACTGGGAATGGTCCTATGTGTCTTGGACCCAGTTTTCCTTTCTTACCGAACCGAACTACTCCTTTCAAAGGGGAAACTTTCTAGAGTACCTTATCTCCGACTTGAAATTCCAGTGGCTTGCGTCGATTGTCTGCATAACTCTTCTGGCGATCTTGAGCCGTCTTTAGTCTTTCCTTGATTTGAGTGATATTGTCGGTGGTTTCTTGTACGATTTCGGGACCTGATAATTGGCTTTCTCCTATTTCTGCCCAACAAATTGGAGTTCTGCACTTTCGCCCATACAGTGCTTCGAATGGGGCAGCTTCAAAGCTTGCATGATAACTATCGTTATAGGAGAATTCAATTAAGGGTAGGTGGTCATCCCAGTTCCCACCAAAATCTATCACACATGCCCTGAGCATGTCTTCTAGGGTTTGAATTATCCTTTCACTTTGTCCGTCTGTTTGGGGATGATAAGCTGTACTTAAATTTAATCGCGTCCCCATGGCTTCTTGGAAACTTGTCCAGAAATGTGAAGTAAAATGACTATCTCTATCCGATACAATGGAGAGTGGGACTCCATGTAAGGACACTACCTCGTCTACGTACAATTTTGCCAACCTTTCCATGCTAAAGGTTTCCTTCATGGGTAGGAAATGAGCTGATTTGGTTAATCGATCCACAATTACCCAAACTGCGTCGTTACCTTTTCTGGTTTTGGGCAACTTAGTAACAAAATCCATGGTTATTAGTTCCCATTTCCAAACGGGCATTTCTAATTGTTGGAGTAACCCTGAAGGTTTCTGGTGTTCTGCCTTAGCTATGTCCTTTTTCATTCCTATCCACCAGAAGTTATTTCTTAAATCTTGGTACATTTTATTATTTCCAGGGTGCATGGTATATCTAGATTTATGGGCTTCCTCTAAAATCTTATTTCTTAAGTCTCCTTGCTTAGGTACCCAAATCATTTTCTTATGGAATCTCCAAATTCCATCAGCCCCTTGCTCCAAGTCTTTTATTCTTCCTTTCATTCCTTCAGCATCATCCTTGCTTGCTGTTTCTTGAATGTTTTTCAGTTGTTCCATTAAATCTACTTGAAGATTTAATCTAAGAGCACGAACTCGCTTTTGATTTTCATGATACTTACGACTTAAGGCATCCGCTACTACATTTGCCTTTCCTTCGTGATATTGAATATCGCAGTCGTAGTCACTTAGAATTTCCATCCATCTCCTTTGCCTCATGTTTAATTCTTTTTTCCCAAATATGTATCTTAAGCTTTTATGATCTATATAGACTATAAACTTACTTCCATACAGATAATGTCACCAAATCTTAAGGGCAAAAATTATGGCTCCTAATTCTAAGTCATGAGTCGTATAATTTTCTTCATGCTTCTTCAATTGCCTTGAGGCATACGTAATTATCTTTTTGTGTTGCATTAGCACACATCCTAATCCTAGCTTAGAAGCATCACAGTAAACTTCAAAATCTTATGTCCCTTCGGGTAAAGCAAGAATTTGGGTGTTTGTTAACTTTTGCTTTAAAACCTTAAAAGCCTCTTCTTGCTTAGGTCCCCATTCAAACTTAACTGTTTTACAGGTTAGCTTAGTTAATGGCACAACTATCTTAGAGAAATCCTTAATAAAGCGCCTATAGTATCCAGCTAATCCTAGAAAACTTCTAACTTCCGTAACTGATTGCGGGACCTTCCATTTAGTGATTGCTTTTATCTTAGCAGGATCTACGTGAATACCTTCGTGATTCACCATGTGACCTAAAAATTGCACCTCCTGTAGCCAAAATTCACACTTCGAGAATTTGGCGTAAAACTTTTCCCTTCTTAACAAAGTTAAGAGTGCATGCGGGTGCTCACAATGCTCTTCCTGGTTTTTGGAATAAATAAGTATATCGTCGATGAAGACAATTACAAATTTATCCAAGTACGATTTACAGATTCTATTCATCATATCCATAAAAGCTGCCGGAGTGTTTGTTAGTCCAAAAGGCATAACTGTAAACTCGTAGTGACCATACCTAGTTCTGAAAGCAGTTTTAGGTATGTCTTCTTCTTGTACCTTCAATTGATGATATTCGGAGCGTAAATCTATCTTAGAAAAATATCTAGCCCCCTCAAGTTGATCAAAAAGATCATCAATCCTAGGTAAAGGGTATCGATTCTTGATTGTTACCTTATTCAATTCCCTATAATCGATACACATTCGCATCGAACCATCTTTCTTCTTTACGAACAACACTGGTGCTCCCCAAGGGGATGAACTAGGTTGTATAAATCCTTTACTAAGCAATTCATCTAATTGCTTTTTCAATTCTAGCATTTCGGTGGGTGCTAACCGATAAGGTGCCTTGGCTATTGGTGTAGTTCCTGGAATTAGATGATTCTAAATTCTACCTCCCTATCTGGTGGTAATCCTGGTAGTTCTTCTGGGAATACATCCGGGTATTCTGCTACTACAGGAATTTCCTTAAGTTCTTTACCCTTAGTGCTAATGATTACTGAAATCATATACACTATTCCTTGCTTTCGTTCATAACTAGCAATTTTCATTACTGAAATGAATTTCATTGATTTACGCGGCTTATCCCCTGTAATCATAATTACTTCTCCTGTGGGTGCACGAATTTCTATGGAGTTCTTATCACAGAGGATTCGAGCATGGTTGGCTACTAACCAATCCATTCCTAACACGACATCGAATTCAGCAAAATTCATGAGTAATAGGTTTGCAAAAAATTTATAACCTGAAAGTTCTATAGTTTCATTTTGCAAAACTGTATCTATGTTAACAGAGTTCCCGTCTGCCGTTTCTACTGTAAAAACTTGCCTAAGTTTCGTTAAAGGTTGCTTAAGAGCTTGGCAGAATGAAGTATTTATAAAACTTTGGTTTGCACCAGAGTCGAATAATACTTTCGCATAAACATTATGAACTAAGAACGTACCAGCTATTACGTCAGGAATCAGTTCGGCTTCCTGCGTAGTCAATTGGAAGGCTCTTACGTTTTTCTTATTAGTTCCTTCAGTAGGTTTGGCCTTGTTATCTGCTGGTTTGACCAATTTAGGGCATTCTGGTCTAAAATGCCCAGTTTCTCCACAGTTGTAGCAGATTTTTGTTTTTCTTCTGCAATCTTCTTCACGATGTCCTATAGCTTTGCAGAAGTTGCAGGTTTCATTATATTTTCCAAAATGTTTCTTCTTACAGTTTATGCAGAACGGCGGAGTGGAATGTAACACCCCAAATTTCATATGTTTTTAATATGAACTATATGTACGATGTCGTAAGGGTAAATGGTAATTTTAGACTATTACAATAATAATAGTCGGTTAATTTTTGCTAGTAAGTCTAATTATTTAGAATGAATAAAACTAATTAAGAGGAAAGTAACTTGATTAATGGTTAGATATGTAAATGACATGTTATGAAAACATGAGGGGCTAAAAATGAAATATGGCTATGAAAATAATAAAACATAAACTTGTAGTAGATGGTGGGCATATGTGTATGTGTCGAGTTCAAGCAGGAAAGAAAAACAAAACCTACCTCTTCAACTACAAGTAGAAATTCAGCAAATTGAGGATGAAATAGGACTAGATTCTTATGCATGTGATGAAATTCTTAATCATCTAAGAGTTCTCTACATAAGGTATGTTGAAATTTGTAATTTTGTGATCTTGAATGAAGTGGGTTTATGTTTCATCCATGAAATTAGTATGAAATTAAGCATGATTATGTGTTAGGATCACTATATAGAATATGTGTTATACATGATTTTGATTAATTCGATGTTTGGAGGTGAAACCCATTTGGGATGATGAAGATGGCGACATGGTTATGTTACCCATGTCCAATCCTTGTGTAACTATGATGAATTAGTTAGTGTGTGATGCATAATTGTTGGTTAGATTGAAGGATTGTATTAAATTTATGTGATTCTTAGTGATGATGATTAATGAATGTAGGAAATGGGAATAAGAGCATGAATTAGTTGTACATTGTGCATTAAACGGTGTACGCACACCAAGTGTTTGATGAAATGCCTAGTGTAGGTTAGTATGCGAAATTACATGCTAATTAATGGATGAATATGTGTTGAGTATGATAATAATATAATTGATGATAGTTGAACATAAGAGATGCGTTGTAGAAGGAATTCATGGGAAGGTGTTGTTGATGGTAAGATTTGGGTGGAAATTTGCATTAGGAACTTGTACTTTATGCTTGAACGGTGAGAATGCACATTATGTATTGGACCAATTGCTTGTTGGTAATTTAGGATTTGATGTACACTAAATACATAACATATGAACTTGCTAGTAATGATGTTATGACTTCGTTTAAATAGACTAACCTTGTATGTGGTTGTCAAATGTGAGATAATGAAAGCATTAACATGTGAAAGTATGTGTATATGAATGTGTATGTGTATATAGTTAGGTAATCGTGTGGTTGTAAGCATATTACATCATGATTATGAAAAGTATATAGTGATGTTTGTATGGCCTAATATAACGACACAGATATATGAGGTTAAGTCGTAAGTTATATGTTAAACCGTTGACTTCTGAAAGTCAATTGTGCATAAGAAGCATGTTAGACTTGTTGTCACAATTGTAATATTATAGAAAGTCATATGGTATATGTTATATCAATATGTGTCATATGTGATGGCATAATGAATTATATGAAATTGAAAAGATGTGATTTTGGGTATATGCCTTATGCTTGTTATAATTGGCTAAAAAAGAGCCAAATGTGAGTTATGCATTTAATGTGATCGTTAATATGTACAATCATGTATGTTAACGAGAATGTGATTGTGATGACATGAAAGCATAAGGATCATGTTGAGTTGGACTTAAGCAAGGAAGGCAAACGGGTCAAAAGGAGACAAGGAAGCGGATGCAAATACGGACGCATAAGGTAAGTGATTCCCAAACTAAATTTATTTATATATAATGAGCTTTGATTGCAAGAAGGATAGGAATCATGAAAGGATGGGTAAGAAATGATAGAACAAAAGTAAGTAAAGTCGTATTGGGTAATATGTGAATTAGTTATGAATGAAAAGTCTTGTTAAGTTCAAACGGGTCAAAATCAAGAAAGTAAGATAAAAGTATAGGATTTGGTTGTGGGAACTTGGAGCTAAGTGTTAGAATGATTTGGAGGCTTGGAATAATGTTATTTTACAATTTGGGAAGTTCGGGATGCGCGAACGGGGGTTGAAACGTCGAAAAGAATGAAATCCGGCATCGGTGCTGCAGGGGCAGCGTCCCCGACCCTGGTAGCAGCGTCCCCGACGTTGGGCAGCAGTTAGCCGACGCCCAAACTTGCTGTCTACGCGCCAGCCGACGCTAGTAGCCCCATTTCTACGTTTTTCTTCGATTCCGGACCCCGTAGACCTATTCCTAAGTCCCGTTAAACTTCTATAATGTACCCCAACCTTACCAAATAGTTTTGTGAGCTAAGGGTGAGTATTGAACTTATTTTCAAGCTCCCGAAATGTACCCCAGACTCATTAAAGGGTGTTTATGAAGTGCGATTAAGAAGGGAGCGTGTATGTAAGTAGGTGTGGGAACGAAATAAATCTGTAAGCATGTATGTATATGGATTTACCTACATGTTAGTGATGGAATCCATAGGTAAGAATGAATAGACACGAGCATGCACATAGGTTTGTATGTATGAGACTAATATATATGGATGTTTGTGACTAAGATTTGTTAGTATAATTATATAGGAACGTAAGTGGTATGTAAGAGCTTGTATATGGAGGTATGCATGTATGTATGTATGTATGTATGTATGTATGTATGTATGTATGTATGTATGTATGTATGTATGTATGTATGTATGTGTGTGTATGTATATATGTATGTATGTACGTTTGTATGAAGTGGGATTTATTGTACACGAAAGAATAGGGCGTGTATGTATGTATACATGGCTTCAATACGTTTGAGTATTAATGTTACTAATCATGTGCCTTGAGAATGAAATCAAAGTGCAGGTATACTATTGTTGATCTTATGAAGATTTGTCATTGGGATGCAAGATTGTACTCGGAAAGATAATCGAAAGGATTAACATAAGTAGAAAGAATGTGGCGTGGTCATTTAATTACGTATGTTTATATCATGTATGACGTCACCAAATATTAATGATTCGGATGTATGTGGTGATTGCAGGTTGCACGGAATTATCATCATTATGGAGTCTAAGCGGTTGAAGATCGAGTCAATGAACGTGGATTGTACGGGAGCGAGGTCGTATAGTTTATAAATGTAGATTATGCCTTATCTTTTAAGTAAGGATGCTGGACGCAATTTTTGTAAAAAAAAAAAGATTACCCTAAATGTTTCCAGTATGTTAAAATGTTTATAAAGAAAGAAATTTTATGGTTCATATTTCCGCTGCATACTTTTTGTTTAAAATGGTTTAGGGTCTTACATGGAAGATGATCCAGTTCCCTTTCTCTTGAAGTTGCTATTATTACCCACACGAAGTGCTTGGGTAATCTTTTGGGCCACTTCCTTCTTTCTGTTTTCTTCTCGCGTACGCACCAGTCCGTCAGTCAAAGTGTTGGCTAATTCCACCGCATCATCGATCGTGCGGGGTCTCGCAGCTTTGACAATATCACGAATCTGGCTAATTAAACCCCAAATGTAGCGAGAAATAAGTACCGGTTCTGGCGAAGCCAGAATGGGCACAATTCGAGCATATTCGAAGAACTTCGAAGTATACCCTCGGCAATCAATATCCACCATTCGGTGGCTCAGGAATTTGTTCGCCATTTGTTCTTTTTCATATTCTGGGCAGAATTTTCTTTCTACCAGACATTTAAATTTTCCCAACTCATGGCATAGACCATGTCACTTCCCTTAGCTTGTAATACCGTATTCCACCATTCTAATGCTTCTTCCTTGAAAAGGTGAGAAGCATACATAACTCTATCCTCCTCGGCACATTTACTTATTTTAATTACTGCATCGGTTTTCTCCAACCAACGTAGTGCTGCAGTTGCCCCTTCATTGCCTGCGAACTCGACAGGTTTACAAGCAAGAAATTCCTTGTAAGTGCAACCAGGCGTTGCAGCTTTCATTCTCTTAAGTATCGGGGCTTGAATCAAGTTGTCGTTATCGCCGCCTCCGTTAACACTATTACTGAATTCATCATCAAGCGTGCGTTTACTAGGGTGAGCTTGTGAAGGCTCAACAGGACTTTTAACCGCAACGACGATAGCCGGAATAGCATTGGCTATTCCTTGGGCGACGATGTTTTCTATGTCTTGCCTATTAAGAAAATGATCTTCATTGTTTTGCTCAGATTGATTAATCTCGTTAACTGGGTCATTATCAGTGTGTTCCATCTGGTAATTAATATATATAAATTATTAGCATAAAATAAATAATGACTAAATGCAAAACAATCGCACAAAAATCACGTCACACGTATAGCCAAAATTGTCGATTTTTCGACTTCCATATTTTATATATTACTATGCGTCCGTACACACCAGTTATCTTACAAGAGTTTTATTTTAAGTTATTTTACAGGATTATATTTTTATTACTGTTATTATTACTTTGTTATTATACAACCACAACCACACAGTCACACCATCCCTATCAGCTGGCATTTCAAAAACGACGTTCCTTCTCGTCGTATTTCCAGGATATCCTCTCCCCTACTTCCCGGATTCTATTTCCTGCGTCCACTAGCTTCTCGCCATAGTGGCGGAGTTCAGCCAAGTTTTCTGAGCTCATAGGTGGGTGTAGTGGAGGCTCAAGGTCGAATTGGGGGACAAAGGTATTAGGGTTATTCAAAAGGTTCTGAAACTGCCAGTCAGTGGTCCACCATTCTTCCAGCTCTCCTAGAGGTCGGGGGTTAACAAGGGGATCTGGAATAGCCGGTTCCAGATTGACTGGAAGTTGGGCTTCAGCTGGGTAATTGAAGAGAGTCTCATCGGCAGGTCCGATGAGGTCCCTATTTGCCAGTTGGCGGTCCAGCTCCTCCCAGGGTGGCATTTCTTGGGCTTGCCTGGAACTTTCTCCGATCTCTATTCCTTTACCTTTATCCTTCGAATCCTCAGTCTTTATCACTTTCTGTACCGCTGGTTTCTTCCGACGCACACGACTCCAGCCTACGAGTCTTCTTCTCTTTTTCGGTTTTGGTTTCTCCTGAGGTTAGGCTTGGAATACCATTGGTTCCTCAGTGTCATCCCAATAACCGGAAAAACCCTCGGAAACTTCCATTTCAGCAGAATGGATAGTGATATTCTGAAGAGCTTCAGATAACTCATTCATGTTGTTAGCATATATGAAGAAACATACAAAATTCTAAGTTAAAATTTTGTAAATTGAATTTTCACATAATCACAGAATAGGAATCAGAAAAATTAAGTATTTCTAAATACTTAATTGGCTTAAATCAGTGGCTCTGATACCACCTTTTTCTGTCACGGCCCCCGACCCGGTTTTACCCGCTTCAGGAGCCGCGGGACAGAAACCCGTGGTAATTATTATGTTGGCAGCGGAATTTTAACAGGATCTTTTTAAAACTTGAAAATACCCAATTTATTTTATTTCACAATTTTGGGGATAACACCCATAATTTACAATAAAGGTGATTTCACTGGGAAATCCCTGTTTTTACAAAAAACATGTTTCTTTATTTTATTGAGCCACTTCTTCAAGCTTGCAGTGCTACACGGCACTTTTTCCTGGATCACAGCAGATCACCTGAAACATGTTTTAAAAAGGTTTTATCAGCAGAGAAATACTGGCGAGTCACTCAAGTTGCACAAAACGACACATTGTCATAATATACAGTATTAAGGGTGATTATATTGTTTCTATCTACCAATTACCCCAAATCGGTATTTGTCACTCGACAGTATCTGTGACTATGGTTAGATCACCCATTGGCTAACCCGTTGTCCAATGGTGACGGGCATCAAGTCATGTATACAAAACCCCACATACCGGCAGTAATTGAAGATTACAAAGACTTAATCCCTGTAATTATAACTTTGAAAACAAGTAGAGTTTTAAGAAAACAATTTGATAAAAAGAGAATGACTCACATTGCAGATTTAGACGGGCAGCGTTTAGCCTACTGATTTTAGCTTGGTTAACCTAAATCAAATAATAATGCACACGAAAACTAGGTCAGTAACTTAATACAACTTTTACGACAACTCACGAGATCAAAACCTTCACGACGAATGACAAAGTATAGCCCAAATACGGGCAGCACTTGAACATCCATCGGACTGGTTTTTATCGATCGGACATTAAATCGTAGCAGTGATCGAGTTATTACCCTATTATCGTAGCAGAATTTCGTGCTGTGTGTGTGTTTTGAAGTAAACAGACGATATCTCAATGTACGAAACTGTTCTGAAAATTTTAGGGGTCATGCAATATTATTTGGGGGTCTCAATTAGGGTTTCCTATTGGGCAAGTTAAAATAAGAAATAGTATTTTTAATGAGAGTTATTACATCCTCCCCACCTTATTAAAATCTCGTCCTTGAGATTTACTGGAACAAGTAGGGATATTTTCGCTTCATCTCTGATTCCCGTTTCCAAGTGTACTCAGGTCCTCTCTTCGAATCCCACTTGACCTTGACCAGTACTAGTCTTTTGTGCTTGAGAAACTTGACCTTTCTGTCTTCTATCTGCAGTGGCTTCTCAACAAATTTTAACTTTTCGTTTACCTCTACATCTTGAAGAGGTACTACTAGGGATTCGTCAGATAGACATTTCTTGAGGTTGGATACATGGAATACGTCATGTACTCCAGCCAATTCTTCTGGTAGTTGTAAGCGATAAGCAACTGTTCCTATTCGCTGGATTACTGGGAATGGTCCTATGTATCTTGGACCCAGTATTCCTTTCTTACCGAACCGAACTACTCCTTTCCAATGAGAAACTTTCAAGAGTACCTTGTCTCGGACTTGAAATTCCAGTGGCTTGCGTCGATTGTCTGCATAACGCTTCTGGCGATCTCGAGCCGTCTTTAGTCTTTCCTTGATTTGAGTGATCTTGTTGGTGGTTTCTTGTTCGATTTCGGGACCTGATAATTGGCTTTCTCCTATTTCTGCCCAACAAACTGGAGTTCTGCACTTTCGCCCATACAGTGCTTCGAATGGGGCAGCTTCAATGCTTGCATGATAACTATTGTTATAGGAGAACTCAATTAAGGGTAGGTGGTCATCCCAGTTCCCACCAAAATCTATCACACATGCCCTGAGCATGTCTTCTAGGGTTTGAATTGTCCTTTCACTTTGTCCGTCTGTTTGGGGATGATAAGCTGTACTTAAATTTAATCACGTCCCCATGGCTTCTTGGAAACTTGTCCAGAAATGTGAAGTAAAACGACTATCTCTATCTGATACATTGGAGAGTGGGACTCCATGTAAGGACACTACCTCGTCTACGTGCAATTTTGCCAACCTTTCCATGCTAAAGGTTTCCTTCATGGGTAGGAAACGAGCTGATTTGGTTAATCAATCCACAATTACCCAAATTGCGTCGTTACCTTTTCTGGTTTTGGGCAACTTAGTAACAAAATCCATGGTTATTAGTTCCCATTTCCAAACGGGCATTTCTAATTGTTTGAGTAACCCTGAAGGTTTCTGGTGTTCTGCCTTAACTTGTGAACAAGTAAGACACTTAGATACATATCTAGCTATGTCCTTTTTCATTCCTATCCACCAGAAGTTATTTCTTAAATCTTGGTACATTTTATTATTTCCAGGGTGCATGGTATATCTAGATTTATGGGCTTCCTCTAAAATCTTATTTCTTAAGTCTCCTTGCTTAGGTACCCAAATCCTTTTCTTATGGAATCTCCAAATTCCATCAGCCCCTTGCTCCAAGTCTTTTATTCTTACTTTCATTCCTTCAGCATCATCCTTGCTTGTTGTTTCTTGAATGTTTTTCAGTTGTTCCATTAAATCTACTTGAAGATTTAATCTAAGAGCACGAACTCGCTTTTTCTTTTCATGATACTTACGACTTAAGGCATCCGCTACTACATTTGCCTTTCCTTCGTGATATTGAATATCGCAGTCGTAGTCACTTAGAATTTCCATCCATCTCCTTTGCCTCATGTTTAATTCTTTTTGCCTAAATATGTATCTTAAGCTTTTATGATCTGTATAGACTTTAAACTTACTTCCATACAGATAATGTCTCCAAATCTTAAGTGCAAAAATTATGACTCCTAATTCTAAGTCATGAGTCGTATAATTTTCTTCATGCTTCTTCAATTGCCTTGAGGCATACGCAATTACCTTTTTGCGTTGCATTAGCACACATCCTAATCCTAGCTTAGAAGCATCACAGTAAACTTCAAAATCTTCTGTCCCTTCGGGTAAAGCAAGAATTGGGGTGTTTGTTAACTTCTGCTTTAAAACCTTAAAAGCCTCTTCTTGCTTAGGTCCCCATTCAAACTTAACTGTTTTACAGGTTAGCTTAGTTAATGGCACAGCTATCTTAGAGAAATCCTTAATAAAGCGCCTATAGTATCCAGCTAATCCTAGAAAACTTCTAACTTCCGTAGCTGATTGCGGGACCTTCCATTTAGTGATTGCTTCTATCTTAGCAGGATCTACGTGAATACCTTCGTGATTCACCATGTGACCTAAAAATTGCACCTCCTGTAGCCAAAATTCACACTTCGAGAATTTGGCGTAAAACTTTTCCCTTCTTAACAAAGTTAAGAGTGCATGCAGGTGCTCACAATGCTCTTCCTGGTTTTTGGAATAAATAAGTATATCGTCGATGAAGACAATTACAAATTTATCCAAGTACGGTTTACAGATTCTATTCATCATATCCATAAAAGCTGCCGGAGCGTTTGTTAGTCCAAAAGGCATAACTGTAAACTCGTAGTGACCATACCTAGTTCTGAAAGCAGTTTTAGGTATGTCTTCTTCTTGTACCTTCAATTGATGATATCTGGAACGTAAATCTATCTTAGAAAAATATCTAGCCCCCTGAAGTTGATCAAAAAGATCATCAATCCTAGGCAAAGGGTATCGATTCTTGATTGTTACCTTATTCAATTCCCAATAATCAATACACATTCGCATCGAACCATCTTTCTTCTTTACGAACAACACTGGTGCTCCCCAAGGGGATGAACTAGGTTGTATAAATCCTTTACTAAGCAATTCATCTAACTGCTTTTTCAATTCTAGCATTTCGGTGGGTGCTAACCGATAAGGTGCCTTGGCTATTGGTGTAGTTCCTGGAATTAGATGAATTCTAAATTCTACCTCCCTATCTGGTGGTAATCCTGGTAGTTCTTCTGGGAATACATCCGGGTATTCTGATACTACAGGAATTTCCTTAAGTTCTTTACCCTTAGTGCTAATGATTACTGAAATCATATACACTATTCCTTGCTTTCGTTCATAACTAGCAATTTTCATTACTGAAATGAATTTCATTGATTTACGCGGCTTATCCCCTGTAATCATAATTACTTCTCCTGTGGTTGCACGAATTTCTATGGAGTTCTTATCACAGAGGATTCGAGCATGGTTGGCTACTAACCAATCCATTCCTAACACGACATCGAATTCAGCTAAATTCATGAGTAATAGGTTTGCAGAAAATTTATAACCTGAAAGTTCTATAGTTTCGTTTTACAAAACCGTATCTATGTTAACAGAGTTCCCGTCTGCCGCTTCTACTGTAAAAAATTGCCTAAGTTTCGTTAAAGGTTGCTTAAGAGCTTGGCAGAATGAAGTATTTATAAAACTTTGGTTTGCACCAGAGTCGAATAATACTTTCGCATAAACATTATGAACTAAGAACGTACCAGCTATTACGTCAGGAATCAGTTCGGCTTCCTACGTAGTCAATTGGAAGGCTCTTACGGTTTTCTTATTAGTTCATTCAGCAGGTTTGGCCTTGTTATCTGCTGGTTTGACCAATTTAGGGCATTCTGGTCTAAAATGCCCAGCTTCTCCACAGTTGTAGCAGATTTTTGTTTTTCTTCTGCAATCTTCTTCACGATATCCTATAGCTTTGCAGAAGTTGCAGGTTTCATTACATTTTCCAAAATGTTTCTTCTTACAGTTTCTGCAGAACGGCGGAGTGGAAGATGATCCAGTTCCCTTTCTCTTGAAGTTGCTATTATTACCCACACGAAGTGCTTGGGTAATCTTTTGGGCCACTTCCTTCTTTCTGTTTTCTTCTCGCGTACGCACCAGTCCGTCAGTCAAAGTGTTGGCTAATTCCACCGCATCATCGATCGTGCGGGGTCTCGCAGCTTTGACAATATCACGAATTTGGCTAATTAAACCCCAAATGTAGCGAGAAATAAGTACCGGTTCTGGCGAAGCCAGAGTGGGCACAATTCGAGCATATTCGAAGAACTTCGAAGTATACCCTCGGCAATCAATATCCACCATTCGGTGGCTCAGGAATTTGTTCGCCATTTGTTCTTTTTCATATTCTGGGCAGAATTTTCTTTCTACCAGACATTTAAATTTTCCCAACTCATGGCATAGGCCATGTCACTTCCCTTAGCTTGTAATACCGTATTCCACCATTCTAATGCTTATTCCTTGAAAATGTGAGAAGCATACATAACTCTATCCTCCTCGGCTCATTTACTTATTTTAATTACTGCCTCGGTTTTCTCCAACCAACGCAGTGCAGCAGTTGCCCCTTCATTGCCTGCGAACTCGACAGGTTTACAAGCAAGAAATTCCTTGTAAGTGCAACCAGGCGTTGCAGCTTTCATTCTCTTAAGTATCGGGGCTTGAATCAAGTTATCGTTATCGCCGCCTCCGTTAACACTATTACTGAATTCATCGTCGCATGTGCGTTTACTAGGGTGAGCTTGTGAAGGCTCAACAGGACTTTTAACCGCAGCGACGATAGCCGGAATAGCATTGGCTATTCCTTGAGCGACGATGTTTTCTATGTCTTGCCTATTAAGAAAATGATCTTCATTGTTTTGCTCAGATTGATTAATCTCGTTAACTGGGTCATTATCTGTAGGAACGTTGTCGGACCCGAAATGAGTCGATCAGAGGTGTTCTACTCAAAATGAAAGGCGGAAACAGACATAATGAGTTGAATTCAGCAAGATATCACTTTTAACTGTCGTTTATATTGATCTGGAACAGTTTTACAGCAAGACGACACTTCGACAGAGCTTCGCCATCGGGAAACCTCTAAGTAATTTCGTACCAAATGACACGATATCACACCTATTTATAGCAATCCTAATTCCGTTTGAAACAAGCTTCAAACGATATTACATACTCATGCGGAATCACATACAAACGGAATTAGTTATCTCGTGCAGAATTACTCATGTAATTCTGTGCGGAATTACTTGAAACTCTTCAAGCGGAATTAGCTTTTAGACTTGATTTCTTGATCTACGTGCCATGAGCAATGCTAGACTCGATACAAGACGAAGTCAGTAGACGTATGCACCAACAGACTCCCCCTCGGATGTTGACGAGTCTTAAGTGTCGAGCCTTCAATGTCTTCAGTCTTTATCAGTCTGACCGCTCTCTTTGAAGTATCTTCTCTTTTCTTTAGCATCAACAGCTCCTTCTCAAACAAATACTCTCTCCTCGAATTTCTTCAGACTCCCCCTCTCGATTTGCTGGGATCGCAGTCTGGCTTTTTGAAATCACAAAGTCCTCAGGTATCAGAACCTGGCTCTTTATCACACAGAGACCTGCACATTCTCTACCTCACAATAAATTTCAACAAATTTAACAATTTTCAAATTTATCTATCCAAACTTTCCTTTCAAAATAAACCAGAATGATTTATCAATAATAATTTCTGATGAACCACATGTAGGTAACTATTCAAAATATTTTCTCATTTAGATACACACTCCCCCTCACCACATGCTCATCATGTTTAGCACTTGGAATTTTGAAAATCAGCTCTCCAACATCAGTCGTCAAAAATCTTTTTGTATTTTTCAAAATTTATGCTAAAACACACTAAAAATCTTTTTGAATTTTTGAAATTTAAAGAAATGCAGTAAAGAAATATTTACAGACACTATTTTTGAAAGTTTATGTAAGAGGATCATATCAATTTTTGACAAGTCACTAGTACCGTTGAGCTTAGTTACACAATAAGAATTAAACAATTCACTTAGATTGCCAATATACTGATCCACTTAAATTTTCACACAAATTTCAACTGATTCAGGATACGAATTAGGTGTATTAAGAACTTAAACTCATTCATGTGTCCCATCTCTTGAATATACTCCCGTATCCAGATCCCAATATTCAGTCTTACAGGTGAGTATACCACAGATGATATCTGTAAGGGGTTAAATTGCGAAACCGTGAGAGCTCAGGTCAGAACTTCCGTTTAGCAGAGAGATGACGGCTCGACTTTTGGTGGGTCCCCTTTAGAGGATCTTTTTTACAACAGCACATGATTAGCATTTTTCAATCTTTCATCATTTTTTGTACTGAGGGCAGGCTTTTATTTCAAACAAGCGTAAAGTATTCTCCGGGGACTAGGCCATTGCTTCCGCAAAATCAGAAGTCCCGGGATAATACCCCAGATATCACTGAGCATAAAGACCTAGTATCTCAGAAAGAGGGATCTTTCAAACGAAATTTCAGGGGTTACCTATATATCCAAGTAGTGTTCCCCACAAAATAAGAAAGTTTGAATTTAAGTTTATATCCCGAAAAAGCTTACTAAATGTGTAAAAACCTATCGGCATATCATCAGTGAGACCGTTTAACGCTATTTAAACATTACATTTCTTTAGCATACTGTAACTGTCTACTGATGTACTATCATTTCCTCTTTTTCACAACAAACTCATTTTTGTATTTTATCATGTTTTTGCCTTTTTCAAATTTTCAAATGTTTTTGGATTTTCTGAAAAATTCTTACTCCCCCTAAAATTCAAAACCATTTAAGGAAATTTGAAAACAAACTGTACAAGTAACGTGACAACTGATATCGAATCACTTCAAATCGCCATCCACTTGGCATAAACAATCAGAACTCCCCCTTACAACAAACTATTTTCTCATTATGATTTCAAAACACTTAAGTTTGTTTTAACCAAAATGATTTTTCCGGAAAATAAGTTTTGTTGATTTTACCACTTGTAGGTTAGGGATTCATCACATTATTTTTCTCAACCATTTGACAAATATAACAATTTTGAATTTTAACAACAATATCACTTGTAGAAAATCAAGTACAACTTAATTTCCCTGATTTACCACTTTGAAAGACGAAATATCACAAAAGTGAAATTTTTCAAGAAAGATGCCGATTCCTGCTCCACACTTACCAACCTGGGAGCTCCGGCAAATCAGGATTTTTACTTGTGAAAAAACTGCCATCCAAGCCTGACCAAACTTGGATGTCTCCTCCTTATCTTCAATTGGGTAATAAGTTGCTTTCTTGGTTGCATAAAAGTCCTTTACCCCTTTGGCCTTTCCCTCAACCATTTTTCCAAAAATCTTTTTCACATTTCCATTAAACGCTTTCTCGACATCAAATTCTTCTTTCTCAGAATAGAACTGATTCGAGATCTCAACTTTCCCAACTTTTGATTTAAAATTTTCAGCCCTCAATGGTGGAAAATGAACATCATCCATTGGAGGCACTGAGTTTTCTTTTTTAACTTCAACCTGTGGCTCATCTGACTTTGTGGAATCAGAGTCATTGCCAAGTTTCTCATAAAACTTCTTAACAACCCACACTTGGTTGTCATGTTTAGCTCTCTTTTGATAAAAATGTGTCTTTGAACTCTCACCAACTTCATATGTTGAATTTTCAAAAATTTTAAATTTTTCCGTTGGTGGTTCATTTTTCTCAACAACTTTTTCTTTGAGTTTTTTAGAGACTTCCTGTTTTGTTTTTGTTGCTTGAGAACAATTCCATGCAATGTGACCAACTTCATTGCACTTGTAACAGGTTCTTGTCTCCTTTCTTTGATTAACTCCATTCTTCACATTCTCTTGCTTCCTGGCAAGGAATTCTCTGTTTGATTGTTTCCAGAATGAGCTTTTTGATACCTCTTCAAAGCTTGTCCCTGAAACAAATGTCATTTTTGATTTAAAATCTTTAACATATTTTTCATTTTTATAATTTTCTGGTGGAATAAATCCAAGACCTTTTCTTTTGAAATTACTGTTATGGTTTGGTTTCTTTTGAAAACCAGAACCAGAACTGTAACCTTTTTTCTTGTTTAAACGTTGTTGAACTCTTGAAGTGTATTTTTTAGGTTTCTTAGTAAGATTTACCTCTTTTATTTCAGAAATATTGATTTCTGTTAGTTTGAAAACCTTTTTGATCTTTTCAACTTGAACACTTCTTATTGGAAATTCCTTATCAGAATATAATTTGTCAGAATCAATCAATGTATATGCCACTTTGATTGCTTCGTCATTCAAATTAGATTTTGATAACAGGAATTCTTTATTGTACACCCTTTTAACCGACGACTTTTGACTGTTGACCGACGAACTCGAACTTTTGACGGACGAACTTGAACATCCAGACTCGGACTTTGACTCAGACTTTAACTCCGACTCCTCATCTGTATCCAACACCTGATCGACCACCTTTTTTATTAACTCGGACTCATGATCAGTATCAGACGATGTAAAAACGACGTCAATGTTTTCTGGTAATTCATCGGTTATATCGGACTTTAACTTTATATTGACTGCTTTTTCGACTTGCTCCTCATTCGGTTTTCTAGGAGAATACCCTTCCCAAATCGGAGGCGGACACTTGTTATAACTAGCACTCTGTTTCTTACCAGTATCCTTCTTCTTTGGCTTCTCATCTTTGAATGCTTCAAAACCTGCAACAGTTGGATAAATTCGGTCAATGAGATAATCAGAACTAGAATAACTCTGTAATAAACGTCTGATTCTCTCATTTTCTATCTTTTCATTTTCCAACTCCCACTGCAACTTTGCACATTCTTCAATGTAATGATTAATCGCGTTCTGTTTTGTCATCATCACAGCATTCATCATAGTCAACGCATCTTCTCTTTCTGAATTAGTCTTTTGAAGACCAGTTACTATTCTGTTTAGCACATCGTAAGATTCTTTCACATAGTTGAGATTGAACAATAATTGTTCTTTCATCTTTTCTTGCTCACTTAGTTTCTCATCTTTTTCTGCACATTGCTTGCAAGATTCTGAACACTTCAAGCAAGGTTTGATGACTTCCACAATCTTTTCAACTTCGATAACCTTCTCAACCTCAATCACTGGTTCAGATTCAATCACCTTCTCAGATTTAACTTCTTCTTTTTGAACAATCTCTTCGTTTTTATCAATATTTTCACACTTCAGGTTCTTTTGTTCTTTTGCTGCTCGTCTCTCCTTCAGCTTCTCCAAGCGATCTGCAAAATAAAATTGAAAGCTTTCAGGAGATAAATGAGTTGTTGCAACATTAATATGTCTTTCTTCCTCATCATCATCACTGTCATCAGTTGGTGTTTGATCAAAATCGATTATTTTATCAGAACTATCATATGAAGAACTAGAATCAGAAGATGTTTGATAAAAAACAGTTGCTTCTTCTGAACTTTCATCAGATGAAACAAATTCTTTTTCTTGATTCTTCTCATGAACGCCAATTGCTTTCATCCATTCTGTAAACAAATCAGGTTCTTGAACTATCTTTGCAATGAAAGCTTTAAACTCCACATTCTCATTCACAAACTTATCCCAGCTAAATCCTGGAGCCATTTTCTCATCGTCTTGATCAATGATACCAAAATAAGCTTTCTTGTTTGCATCTTCGATCATTTTCCCATGAGCAGTTTGTGAATCTTTTTGTTGATATGGTTGATGAGCAACTTGTTGATATATGGCTTTCCGATAATAATCATCTTTTCCAAATAGATTCTTTGCTCCACTAGCCTCTTGATTTTTGCATTCTCTCTTGAAATGACCTTTTTCCCTGCATCGAAAACAAGTAACTTTAGATTTATCAAAACCCAAAGTAGAAACATGTGCATCCAAGAAATCATTTCTTCCTGTAATCATTTTGAACTTTTCAGCTCTTCTCAAGACACTAGATAAGCACCATTTGATGTCCATTAATTCCATTTCTTCAGCGTCTATCTGATCATAATCCTATTTCGTCAGCATAGGATTTCCGATCCTCCCTGCAACTAAACCTTCATAAGATTGTAACACAGTTGCAAGTAACGCCATGTGATCTTTTGCAATTTCTTCAGAAAAACTTTGACCATCTGGAAGATTCAATGCAATGTTGCATTGTATCACACAACTATTTCCATTTTTTGAGCTTTGAGAATGAAAATTTGAAGTTGAACTTTTTGGATTAACACTCGGACATGAAGAGAATCCACTGCTATTGTTTGAACTTTGATCAACATTTCCAGATGAGTTTCCAGCACTAAAAGCAGTTTGGATTTTCGGACTCATTTCAACCTCTTGAACACTGCCTTTGTAATACATTTTCACATCTTGTTGACCACTCGAATTATTCATCCTTGCAATCTTTTGCTGTTCAATATCTTGACCTTCAATCTTCTCAATGAACTGAGAAATTGTCAAACCATCATATTCTCTGGTGTTCTTTAAGATCATCAAAAATGTACCCCACTCTTTCTGAGGTAAAGCATCAGCTAATTTGTCGACCCATTCATCTCGTTCTTTGGTTATGCTTAACAACGACATAGAACGCACTAAGTGGCAATATCTTTCAATCAATTTCTTTGTATCTTCTCCTGGCAAACTTGTGAATAGATCAAATTCTTTCTTAAGCAGTGCCTTTCAATCAATTTGATTTTAAGAGCATCCCAAATTGATTTTGAAGTTTTGACATGTTGTAGTAATACAAAGATGTCTTCTTTAATAGCTTGCTGAAGTAGACTAATCATCATCTTTTCAGCTCTGTACATGTCTCGTTCTTTATCAGTGAATTCAGAGATTGTTTTCTCAACTTGCAGATCAGTACGTGGTAGTACATATTTTTTTAAAATACACTCCCAAGATCTCAAATGATTTGCTTGAACCCAGTTTTCAAACCGATCTTTCCAACCATAATACTCCTCAATGCTCATTAGCTTCGGGGGTTTTTGTGTAGTTCCAGTCTCATTTTCCAAGTTCATGTTTTGAGCAATGGTAGCCGGAGTAGTCGGGGATGTTGCAAATGCGTTGTAAAATTCTTCACTCATGATTATGTAGCACGTTTATCAAGACAATCAATGTTCAAACGGAAATACTAATTTCGTGCGAAATTAGTGTATAATTTCAAACGGAATTAGGTGATGTCATCATTTTCGAACAAAATTTCAAACGCAATTACAATTTTTTTCAGTTTTAGATCGAGTTATGGTCCAATTCTTTCAAGGAATCTTTAAAACATTGTTTTGCTTGTAATATGTGAAATTCAGATCATTGTGACCGTTAAAACTTGTTCAATTAATAAAAGAAGGTGTAGAAGTAAGAAAATAAGATGAAATCAGGCTGAAATCTGCAGAACTCCTCCTCCTGAGCTCTGATACCACTTGTAAAATGAAATATAACAATTTGAAAACCAACTACCAGATTAAAATACTACATGTAGAAAGATGTAGTATTTTAATAAGTTTTGCTCTGATACCACTTGTAGGAACGTTGTCGGACCCGAAATGAGTCGATCAGAGGTGTTCTACTCAAAATGAAAGGCGGAAACAGACATAATGAGTTGAATTCAGCAAGATATCACTTTTAACTGTCGTTTATATTGATCTGGAACAGTTTTACAGCAAGACGACACTTCGACAAAGCTTCGCCGTCGGGAAACCTCTAAGTAATTTCGTACCAAATGACACGATATCACGCCTATTTATAGCAATCCTAATTCCGTTTGAAACAAGCTTCAAACGATATTACATACTCATGCGGAATCACATACAAACGGAATTAGTTATCTCGTGCGGAATTACTCATGTAATTCCGTGCGGAATTACTTGAAACTCTTCAAGCGGAATTAGCTTTTAGACTTGATTTCTTGATCTACGTGCCATGAGCAATGCTAGACTCCATACAAGACGAAGTCAGCAGACGTATGCACCAACATTATCAGCGTGTTCCATCTGGTAATTAATATATATAAATTATTAGGATAAAATAAATAATGACTAAATGCAAAACAATCGCACAAAAATCACGTCACACGTATAGCCAAAATTGTCGATTTGTCGACTTCCATATTTTATATATTACTATGCGTCCGTACACACCAGTTATCTTACAAGAGTTTTATTTTAAGTTATTTTACAGGATTATATTTTTATTACTGTTATTATTACTTTGTTATTATACAACCACAACCACACAGTCACACCATCCCTGCCAGCTGGCATTTCAAAAACGACGTTCCTTCTCGTCGTATTTCCAGGATATCATCTCCCCTACTTCCCGGATTCTATTTCCTGCATCCACTAGCTCCTCGCCATAGTGGCGGAGTTCAGCCAAGTTTTCTGAGCTCATAGGTTGGTGTAGTGGAGGCTCAGGGTCGAATTGGGGGAGAAAGGTATTAGGGTTATTCAAAAGGTTCTGAAACTGCCAGTCAGTGGTCCACCATTCTTCCAGCTCTCCTAGAGGTCGGGGGTTAACAAGGGGATCTGGAATAGCCGGTTCCAGATTGACTGGAAGTTGGGCATCAGCTGGGTAATTGAAGAGAGTCTCATCGGCAGGTCCGATGAGGTCGCTATTTGCCAGTTGGCGGTCCAGCTCCTCCCAGGCGGCATTTCTTGGGCTTGCCTGGAACTTTCTCCGATCTCTATTCCTTTACCTTTATCCTTCGGATCCTCAGTCTTTATCACTTTCTGTACCGCTGGTTTCTTCTGACGCACACGCCTCCAGCCTACGAGTCTTCTTCTCTTTTTCGGTTTTGGTTTCTCCTGAGGTTGGGCTTGGAATACCATTGGTTCCTCAGTGTCGGCCCAATAACCGGAAAAACCCTCGGAAACTTCCATTTCAGCAGAATGGATAGTGATATTCTGAAGAGCTTCAGATAACTCATTCATGCTGTTAGCATATATGAAGAAACATACAAAATTCTAAGTTAAAATTTTGTAAATTGAATTTTCACATAATCACAGAATAGCAATCAGAAAAATTAAGTATTTCTAAATACTTAATTGGCTTAAATCAGTGGCTCTGATACCACCTTTTTCTGTCACGGCCCCCGACCCGGTTTTACCCGCTTCAGGAGCCGCGGGACAGAAACCCGTGGTAATTATTATGTTGGCAGCGGAATTTTAACAGGATCTTTTTAAAACTTGAAAATACCCAGTTTATTTTATTTCACAATTTTGGGGATAACACCCATAATTTACAATAAAGGTGATTTCACTGGGAAATCCCTGTTTTTACAAAAACATGTTTCTTTATTTTATTGAGCCACTTCTTCAAGCTTGCAGTGCTACACGACACTTTTTCCTGGATCACAGCAGATCACCTGAAACATGTTTTAAAAAGGTTTTATCAGCAGAGAAATACTGGCGAGTCACTCAAGTTGCACAAAACGACACATTGTTATAATATACAGTATTAAGGGTGATTATATTGTTTCTATCTACCAATTACCCCAAATCGGTATTTGTCACTCGACAGTATCTGTGACTATGGTCAGATCACCCATTGGCTAACCCGTTGTCCAATGGTGACGGGCATCAAGTCATGTATACAAAACCCCACATACCGGCAGTAATTGAAGATTACAAAGACTTAATCCCTGTAATTATAACTTTGAAAACAAGTAGAGTTTTAAGAAAACAATTTGATAAAAAGAGAATGACTCACATTGCAGATTTAGACGGGCAGCGTTTAGCCTACTGATTTTAGCTTGGTTAACCTAAATCAAATAATAATGCACACGAAAACTAGGTCAGTGACTTAATACAACTTTTACGACAACTCACGAGATCAAAACCTTCACGACGAATGACAAAGTATAGCCCAAATACGGGCAGCACTTGAACATCCATCGGACTGGTTTTTATCGATCGGACATTAAATCGTAGCAGTGATCGAGTTATTACCCTATTATCGTAGCAGAATTTCGTGCTGTGTGTGTGTTTTGAAGTAAACAGACGATATCTCAATGTACGAAACGAGTTTTTACGTCGAACCAATGCCAAAATTCAAGTGCCAATTCCCTGATTTATATGCTGAAAAATGGTCCCCGTCGCGTGGCGCGCCAGGGACACCTGGCTCCCACGCGTGGCGCGACGGGCCACTTTTAGCATAGGGTAGCCTCGTGTCTTACTAGCTTAGGTGGGTCAACCGTTCGACGAAATTCGCATTTGACAACAAACAGTAAGGATAATACTAATTAGGGAATACCCCCCCCCCCTGAGTTTTAGGAGGCCCTGATCCTGATTCCAACTGTTCTGAAAATTTTAGGGGTCATGCAATATTATTTGGGGGTCTCAATTAGGGTTTCCTATTGGGCAAGTTGACATAAGAAATAGTATTTTTAATGAGAGTTATTACAGGTCGTTATTCCAAAACGGATCTGAAGGATTAAGGTTGGTATACTGTGCTATGGGATCAGGCATCGGTCCTCCCTATGGATAAAATTCCTGATATTCCCTATGGTCATCTTCCCATGGATCATATGCTAAAGGATTAGGAGCTGGGATTCTAGGTATCTCGTTAGGGTCAAATGCTGGTATGGGTAATTGGTTTCCTTGGTTAAGTTCTATCTCCATTGGTTGGGTTGGGAATAGTGGCAGTGGTTGTGGTTGTGGTGCAATTATCTGATCTAGGTTTGGATCTGCTGTAGTGGTGGCTAATATATGAAAGTTTACCAACCGTCTATTAACTGCTTCTTGTGTTTGGGCATTTACTTCCCTATTGGCTGCTGCTAATGCTTGTAACTTTCTCATTCGCTTTCTCCTCTCATGGGTTCCCCTACTAAACCATCCTCTCTTTTTCGAAGGGAATGGTTCCTCGGATTGCGCCTTAAAGATGAAGGTTCCTTCTTCAGTGTCAGCAGAATACCCCGAAGGAGTAGGCTGCGATGAAGTTCCTTCACTTTTGGGAGAACTAGCTAGGTGACGATAGGCGTCAGACGTACCTTGCTCACTCATACTGTAAACTAACAGATTGTCAAATAACACAAAACAATAATATACACGTGTACACATAATCACGTAGATTATTTCCTAACATAAATAATTAAATCTTGGTGTCAGCATAACACTTTTGTGGCTTAAACCAGTGGTTGTAGCTCTGATATCACTCTTTGTCGCAGTCCCCAACCCCAGCCTCGGGAGCGGTCGGCCGCGAGATCCAGATTAGTGGTATCGGTGTTTATTAATTTGGCAGCGTAAATTAACATCAGGACCGTAGTTTGGAAATAGTTTATCAGAGTTAAAAATATCACACTTTTATAAATGACAAATACATGGGAAAAACCCAAGTTTCCATTACAATAGGTTTATAGGGATAAACCCTAATTTATTTGAAATAAAACTTCTTTCTTTATTTAGGTAACTTTTATAACCACTTTTCCAAGCCTTCAGTGCTCTCCAGCTGGCTTCTATTTGGCTTTCACATTTTGTTACCTGAAACGCGTTTTAAAAAGTTTTATCAGCAAGAAATACTAGCGAGTGCATCCCAGTTTAATCAAAACAGGATTTTATATTTTTACAGTATTGAGAGCGATTACAATGTTTTTATCTACCCAATTACCACCCACGGTACTGTCAATCCTGACTTGTGGTCATGCTACTACTCACAATGTGGTAACAAGTAATGTATACAAAACCCCAACATACCGACAGTAATTGTAGAATACATAGACTCAATCACTGTTAAATATACTTTAAAATAATTGAGGTTTTGTAAAAACAGTTAATAAAAATAAGATGTACTCACATTGCGGTTTTAGATAATACTACTGCTTTCTGGTGACTTCCTGGTTATAATCTATTAAAATTAAACAATGCACACGTGTTAGTAAAATAACCCAATTTACATTAGCTATACCCCCGAGACAGAACTCCAAAGACTGTGTAAGTCCCGAAAATCCGGATCAAACAACGATATCAAATGATCAACAAGGATGGACAGATCCAAATTGATGATCTTCAAGAAATAATCAAGAACAAGATGAAGATTTGAAGATTTGTTTATTCAAATGCTTAAACTTGCATACAAAGGAATTGTCTAATACAAGTTTCTAAAACAAATCAACCAACCATTACTCCTAATTTCCATTTCCTATTTATAGGGTTCACTCCCCCTAAACCCTAGGCCCATATTCCCAAAGCCCACTCAAATACCCCACCTTCTAGAAGCCTTGGTCCATTAGCTTACAAAGCCTACTAATCCATAAACTTATAGGGCCTAACAATCTCCCCCTAGGTTTACTGGATTAGTTGCTGAATCCGTTTGGAGGACCACCAGGCAATGGAGCCTGATCAGCGAACAAACGATTCTTAATTACGTTCTTGAACTTCTTTTCCAGCTTAGCTTTCAACAGATATCAGCATACCCACATCACTTTGTAGTTGTTCGAACGCCTGATCTTTGCTTGATATTTGAGCTTGCAAAGATGAGATCTGAACTTCTTTCAGGGCAGCGTTTGTTCCAACACAATCACTTTTCTTTGCAACTTCGCTACATCAAAAGTCGTATCGTCACCACTATCTCTTTCTTCAATAAATTTCATTTTGTTGGCTGCAAAGCGCATGGCTGCTTCATTATGCTCAGAGAAACCAGCTCCACTGGAACTTCCTTCATCGAACCTGACGCCACTTGAGCTTTCTTGTTGCGAGTGAGATGTTTCAGGTAGATCGAAATCAAAATTAAAATCAACATCGAGCTCTTGTGTGCTTTTTTTGTTAGTAGCAGCAGTGACTTATGGATCGGTGGGCATAGTAGGCTTTAGTTTTGAGCATGGTCCAATAGAATGAAAATCAGGAGCTGTTTCAGTTCTTCGTTTCTTGTTGGATGCTTGTTCAGCATCATCTGTCGAATCATCTTCAGTTTCAGAAATAGGTACGGAAGTAGGGTTTCTGACACTATTCTTCAAAGATTCAATCAAGGCTTGTAGGTTTTCAGTAGTCATTAACATAGGTTCTCGAACGGGTTCCTCAACTTTCTCAGAGACAATCACTTCCACATCACTGTCGTTGTCAGATTCTTCTTCATCCATCTCTAACACTTCAGCTTCTATCTCAGCTTTAGCAGCAGCGTCCATGAGTTGCTCGCCATGATCTTCGGCAACTGTAGCATTCAAAGGCTTTGGTTTGAAAAGCATAGGAACCTGCAAACCTTGTAATTCGAATAAGTGGTCCGGGAAGACAATGAGAGAATCCAAAATGCTTAGGAGATGAGATTAGTCCGAAATGTGACTCGAATGAGAAATGGTTGACAATTTATAGTGTTTCGGATTGGGCCTGAGATCAAACGGCCAAGCCCCAACTCGGAACAATGGTCCGAATTACATTCGAGAGCAATGGGTCGGATCTAATTCGTTTTATCCGAAACAGTGGGCCCCAATCTGAAACAGTGGGCCAGAATATTACTTTAATGTTTTGCTTTTTCAAGACAGAAAACATCTTTCTCAAAATCAACGATCCAACCAACCGAGCAACCTTTTTGAACATAGAAATAAGAAAAATAATAATAACACAGTAAAATAATAATAGAATAATAATAATGGAGGGGTAATATAAGGAGGAGCTGGCATCGGATCAAATCATTCTCGAACTGATTAAGGAACATTTTTCAGCACATGCTTACTTGGACTGGTCCACACGATTGTTGATATACTTGTCTTCTTAAATCTAACGCTCAACCTTCAACTTTCAACCTTGTGATATGCTTAGGGTAGAATTATACTGTGACATCAGTGTGTCCCATTCCAAGGCATACTCCCGCGATCAAGGCAAGCACAACGGTTCATCGTAACAGGTGAGTATACTGAATCCATCCTTTGTTTTTACAACGCCAGACTTTCTGGTGAACAGGTCAGTACTTTCGTACAGCAGAGTGACCAGAGAAGACTGACGAGGGCTAGGTTGATACCTTTAATGGTACGAATTTGGCTTTTATAAGCTCACAGAATTCTCTTTGTGAGATTTTCTTCCGTTTTCAGGTTTTGGCCCTCTTTGCGGCTCTTTTTCAAGATATCCTGACTGTGCCTAGGTCTGCATATAATTTGGATGCAACAGAAGGGCAGTCCTGATATCCCGGATGACTTATCAGTATAAAGACCTGAAACCTCAGATGTTGGCTATCTATCAACGCAGGATTTAAGACCATGAAATCATACATCGTTGGTCTGTTACCCACGAGATGTCTAGTCCATTAGGTTTGTATCACTGGGTATCTTTTATCCTTTTGAGCGTTAGACCTATAAACACATCGCAGTGGATCCTAGCCTTTTCAGCTTCGATACCTTACATGTGTTAATCAAATTCTTTATCACGAAAATTCATTTCACTTCCCAACAACTATTTCTCCCCCTCAAACAATGCGTATGTACATATACGGGTTTTTTTTTCTTTAACTTTTCTCCCCCTCAAACAATGCATATGTACATATATGTTTTTTTAACAATGCATATGTGCATATGTATATATATGTCCCTCCCCCCGCCCTAAATTTGTGCATCACACTTTATGCGCAAATTTACTTAATTATTTACATTAGTATAGAAACCCAGGGTTTTTTTGTCGCTCAGTTGGTGAAAACGCATCATTTTTAAAAGATCCACAAGCACATTGAATCTCGAGTTGCTGACAGGTTTTGTAAAAAGATTCGCTGAATTAGTATCAGTGTGGATCTGTTTAAGTTTAAACAATCCTTTGTCATAGAAATCTCGAATAAATTGCACCTTGATATCAATGTGTTTGGTTTTAGAGTAAAAGACATGGTTTTATTAATCTGGATAGCGGTATCATTATCAAAATAAGTAGTAGAGTTTAGATAAGTCAAACCGTAATTCTTGAGCTGGTGTTGTATCCAAAGAACCTGAGAGCAGCAGGCTGCAGATGCTGCAACACACTTTGCTTCCGCTGCAAATGTGAGCTGATGCTTCTTGCACTGCCATGAGACGAGTCTGTCCCCCAAGAATTGGCATCCAGCCGATGTAGATTTCATATCCATGTCCATCTTTGAGTCTGTCATATCGAGTTTGGCAAGAACGTCATGAAGATATTTGCTTTGTTGGATCAAGATCCCCTGACTGTTTTGACGAACTTGCAAGCCCAGAAACATTGTCACTTCTCCCAACGAGCTCATTTCGAAATTCTTTCTCATCATCTTAAAATATGAATGACCTCCAGATGTGCCACCGATGCATATACCTCGTCATGATCCAGACCTTCAACTTGCTCGAAACCTTGAACTACCAATCGTGCCTTGTTCTTCACGATTACGCCAGGGTCATTCTGTTTGTTTCTGAATACCCAGCACGTTCCAAGAGCACGTTTTCTTTTTATGAAGAGAACCTCCATCCCTTTATCACACATCTGAGATATGTTCAAAAGGCTGTGCTTCAGTTCAGGGACATAATTGACATCTGAGAAGGTGAGAGCCCCGTTTATGACAGTTCCCTTCATGGTTATTCTTCCAGTTTCCCCTCCCACGAAGATGACAAATCCACCGTTGAATATTTTTTTTTTTGTTATTCAACTGGAATAAGTCTTCTGTCACGTGTCTGGAACAACTACTATCGATAAACCAAGGTCTAACGATCGCCCTCCATAGTCGTTCCTGCACACTTAGCGGGATTAATTAGAAACTGGAACCCAGGCCATTGTTGACCTGAGTTGACCATCGCTATCAGTGTATGAAACCTCACAAAAGATCATATAACTTTTGGTAGAATTTGAGGTTTGAGGTGAAGATGTGGATGTTGACGGTTGTGAATAGTGAGACTGGGATCCAACAAGAACCTTGGACTTCCAAATCTTAGAGTCAGTGTTGTTGTTTGAAATATTTTTCTTTACAAAAGTGACTTTTGACTCCATTTGTTGGCTTTGGAACCCATTTGTGTTTTAAAACCTTTGATGGTTCCTTTTTGCTAGATTACAGTCTCCATCAGAAGGCTTAGCTCAAGAAAATCGATTTCCATCTGATCGATAATGCATAGCCTTCTGATGATGTGTGTTACTAGAGTAGTACGGACAATTAACACAGTTTCTGGCTATGTGCCCCGGACACAATTAAAACACGTCTGTCTTTTTGAGAAAAAGACATTCAGTTCTGCTTGTGTTATTCTTGGGAACTAATCAAGTCTTTTCTTTTCCTTTGATGCTGATTGCTTGCGTGTATATTTGATCTTGGAAGAACCCTGCTTACAGTTATCAGCACAAGAGCAAGTATCGACAGCTTTACCCTTCAGTTTAGGTTCAGTTTGCTTGAGAGACGGGTTTTCCTTTTGAACCTTCTTTTTCCGTGGCCTTCTGTTTTTACGTGATCTTTTCTTCTTAGAAGGAACAGATTCAGTTAATTTGCGTTATCAAAAACACCTTTTTCAGAATCTGAACCTTTAGGGTCGGAAATTGAGTTATCTGTCGAAGTGATTTCCACAAATTCCCTTTCCTCAGAGCCCATGTTCTCAGGAGTTTCTGTAGAGGAGGTTTCCATAATAATTTCTTCTACAGTTTCATCATATGACGCAACTGTTGAATTAATTTCCATGGATTCCTTCTCTATAGTTTACGTGTTCCCATGAATTTCTACAGAATTGGACTCTATGGATGTCGCTTCTTCAGCTTTATCAACCTCTGAGTCCTTGGCATTAGATGATTCTGGTATGTCAGATGATGAGCAGTCTGTGTCTAAGACAGTTTAACTTTCTTCTGTCTCAACGCTGCTGGATTCTGATTGTTCATCACAATCAGAATCTTTGGAAGATTTGTGCTCATTATCTGAGGTTCCCGAATCTTCTGTTTGATTGCCAGGTTCATCAGATGACCCCTGTTCAACAATTTCTTCGTTATCACAATAAAAAACATCAAGTTTTTCATCATTATTGGGAGTTTCTGATGTATCATTCGATGTCTCAGGCGTACCAGAACAGTTGCCTGAATCATCGGAATTGATTTCTGAGTTACTTGAAACAGATGTCTCAAGTTCCTCAGTCGACACATCAGGCTCTCTTGTCAAAACATCTACAAAATTTTCAACACAATCATTTTTATTACAACCATAGTCTAGAATAATAGCACCAGATTCATTAGTTTTAGTGGGAACACCCCAAGTCTCAGCAAACCAGGAAAAAACATAGTTCCAAGCATAAAGGTCATTTTTATCAGAAATAACATTATCAGCAGCACGTTGATGTGATTCATCATTCTCTTTAGACTTCTGTTCTTACTGACTCTGCACATGAACTAGAACAGTTAGTGTTGTCAATAGAATCAGAATTTTGTGAACTTTCCTCTGTCTCCTCTGTGGATGTGTCAACTGGTTCTGTTTTTGTTACTGTTTCTGTTTTTGTTACTGTCTCATTTATGTGTTCGAATTTATCTGCTGATTTATGTTGACCACTTCATTTTCGTTTTTGACAAAATTCATTGGTTTCTTGAAATCAGCTAGTTGACCAATTTTAGATTTTGATGGTTCCCATGGAACATAGTCACTGGGTTTACCATACATCATTTTATCATAATTCTCCATCTCTTGCTCAGTAGTGGGCAATCTGGAGTAATTATGATTATATGGTGGCGGAACCCGTGTATATCCCAAACCCTTTCCCTTGTTTTCTTTAAAAGCAAGTTGCACATTGCACAGATTACGAACAGTGTCACTGGAGGTATCAAACTTTTTAATGTTTAACTCATTTTGTTTGTACTTTCCAGTGAGAAGTTCCGGCTCAACCTTCACAGAGTCACATTCAAGGGTTTTTACGGAAAGTTTGTGTTTATAGTCGTGAACCCAACATTGCTGTTGATTCACGTCTATGTGAAGCTGAGCTATATCCTTCTTAAGTGCGTCAATCTTTTCATAGAGAATCTTATTGTTCTCTTGAAGACTGATGCACTTTGCCATGACACTGTTGTAATCATCCATCATTTTAGAATTGAGTGCCCTAAGTTGTGCAACCATATTCCTGCAAGGTTCAGTACACAACAGATACTTGACAGTGTCAATGAGCGATCTTGGTTTGTCTGGCTGAGTTTGGACTTGGGCTTGGGGTGCTGGTTTGGCCAATTCATCGGGATGAGATCCTGTTGATTGTGGGGCCTTCATATCAGATGATGTAGTGTTGGGATCAGTAGCAACGGCCTTCTGACAGTTAGACATAGACGACGATGTGTTTGCGAGATTCTGACTCCTCTGCTTGTCCTCCTGAACATATTCATTGATTAAGGAAATCACATCTCTTGTTTCCGTTGTACAATGATTGCATGTCCCCATGATAATTGCAACACGATAGTCCCATGTCTTGTTACGTGGCAATCCGTATAGAAAAGCCTTGTTAATCCTACCACGTGTCACATTTAAACCGATCTTCTCGACTTCAGAAAGCAGTTGCGTAAACCTTCTGATCACGTCTTCTACGGTTTCACCCTCAATGTAACTAAAATTATCAAGTTGTTGCCAGAGCAACTGACGTTGAGAATCAACACTCGGAGAATTCATCGTTTACCCAAGCAATGACCCGTGAGCTCGCTAACTCAAGCACGTTGCAAACTTATGAACCCGCTTCCTGTACCGCTCGTCAAAAACCTGTCAAAATTTTTACCGCAAAACAAACAAACCCCTTTTTTTTAATTTTATAACCTTTTTTCTTAATTTTTAAAGATTTCTATATAACTTTAACCTTTTTTTAAATATTTTATATAAAACCTTTTTAATATAATTTGATTTTAAAATAAACTATTATTATAATTATTTAGTAATGATTAAGTAATGATTGTCTAATAATTTATACCTCATGATTTTTTTATTTTTTTTTATAAACTAGAAGTTGTATTTTTTTTAATAAACTAATATTAAAAACTAAAACGATGTATGATGGAAACCGGAGACGATGAAGGTAGCCGGTGAAGATGATGAGTGATGAACCGGAGATGATTGTGATCGGCGGAGGAGGTTGACGGTGACCGGAGGAGATGGAGATGGAGAAGATGAACGGATGTTTGCAGGTCGACGGTGAAGAGACGATGACAGGTGACGATGGAGGTAGGTACACGGAAAATGAACGGAGAAGAAGATCGGAGTTTCAGATTGAAGACAACGATAGTTTGAAGATCTCGGATGAATGTTATGAAGATCTCGGATGAAATCAGAGATGGTGATGTTCTTATCTCGGATACGGCTGATGATGATGACCTCGATGGATGAAGTATCACGGATCAAGTGATGTATGATTGGCAGATGATGATGTATATCTTGAATGTAAAGAAAGTATCTCGAATGAGACTGAATGAGTCTCGGATGAAATCGGATATATCTCGAATGGACAAAGGTGTCTCGAATGAAGAAGGAAGTATCTCGAATGGACAGAATGTTGTCTGATGTTGATGAGAAAGCCCAGAGATAAAAGATGATGTCGATTAGGATGATTATGTGGACAGATGATGAAGACGTGATGCAATGAGGATGACGTCCGAGATGAAATATGATAGAATTTAGGATGTCAGATGTGTTTTTCTCTGATGTCGGATGATGATGAAGATAATTGTAATAAAGTATTTTATCTCGGATCAAAGATGTAATGATGACAGATGATCAATTTGTTAAATAAAAAGATTTTTTTTTTTAATTTATGATGGATGAATTTTGAAGAAGGTGATGGAAGATGATCAGAGATGGAACTAGAGATGATGAGAGATGATGGGAGATGATTAGAGATGAAATTAGAGATGATGGGAGATCATTAGAGATGCAATGGGAGATGATGGGAGATGATTAGAGATGATAAAAACACGAAAAACACGATGAAGAACACAAAGAACACGATGAAGATCTTCAACCAAAATCCAGAATTTCTTGAATGTTTGATATCTAAATGGCTCTGATACCAATTGTAAGTACCGAAAATCCGGATCAAACAACGATATCAAACGATCAACAAGAATGGGCGGAATCCAAATTGATGATCTTCAAGAAATAATCAAGAACAAGATGAAGATTTGAAGATTTGTTGATTCAAATGCTTAAACTTGCATACAAAGGAATTGTCTAATACAAGTTTCTAAAACAAATCAACCAACCATTACTCCTAATTTTCATTTCCTATTTATAGGGTTCACTCCCCCTAAACCCTAGGCGCATATTCCCAAAGCCTACTCAAATACCCCACTTTCTAGAAGCCTTGGTCCATTAGCTTACAAAGCCTACTAATCCATAAACCTATAGGGCCTAACAGACTGAGTCAGGTAGAGCCTTGACATGCGTTACGGAGCTCTAGATCAATCAGACAGAGTAACTAATACGTAACCGGGGGTTATAATACTTACAACGAGGCTGAGCTTCGCTTTTTTAGGGGTATTATATCGAGCAACACTATTGCTATTATAGGGGCTTTAGAAAGAAAAGAATTGAACGACTGAAGACTGAGCTCGACTCATCCTTATATAGGCTAGAATTATGGCGGCTCGCAGCCCGCGACGGCCGTTTCTATATCTCTCGCGGCCCGCGAGAGAACTAGGGTAGGCCCTAGCTTAGTCGACTCATGTCACACCCTCAATTCCACATGCGGAGTACTACCGCGAGGCGTGTGACTGACCAGGATCCAGCCACCAATTATACCGAGCAATTTAATTAATAATAAGAAAGTTCACCAACCATAAGGGTTAGTAAATACCATAGTTAAATTTCAAAGGTTTTAAGTTCAAATAGTGGTTTAAGTAAGTACCAGAAGCATAGGTAAAACAGTCTAAAACAAGTTCATAGTTCAAGTTTATAATAGAACCCAACACATGGGTTATGACGACCACTACACATCCCCAAGCTGCAAGCTCCTGAGTCACTGGGTACCTGCAAAGCATGCAGTAGGGTATCAACATAATGTTGGCGAGTTCACGAGTTTGTCCAGTTTTTAATTCCAAAAACTTGTTACAACAGTTAATTTACTCATTTATACCATGCCAAGGGGAGCTACCCCTTAAGTAAGCTACTAAACTGGTTTACAATACCGAATACTATGCGACCGTACGTTTCCGTAGAGTGCCCCGTTTGTCAATGTTCTATCATCATTGACGGTTTGCCAGAGTCTATTAGTTCACTCCCGATCCCATACGCGGGCACGGTGTGAGGCTGGTGAGACCTAAATAGCGCTATCAACTAATAACCTATTCGCCTGGCCCCGACGACTAATCGGTATTAAGTAGTAAGGACTTGAGTGATAGAGTTTCGTTTAGTATTGCTTGTTGCATCCAATATAAATAGTAATTAACTAAAGGTCCCGCATAAGGGGAGAAAAGTAGGTTTGTATCCCTTATAAAGGGATAGCGTTGTTTAAGTTCCGTTTCCCAACCACCGGGAATGCATGCTTTAAAAGTTGTGAACTCACATTGGGTTGCTCGGCAGATTAGTTTACTTGGTCAAGCACGCTGGTCACCACGTCTTAACATGGTTACCAGTATGAGTCAGGCTCGGGTACAAACAAGTCACGTATGTCTTACACGTATCTAACACATAGCATCCAGATTATACCAGCACTCATGAGCAGTACAGTTAACACACATCATCCAAATCACAAAGTGTTATTGGGCCTATCCTATCATACTAACAGTTAACAGCAACATGTATCACAGAGTCCAGGTTAAACATGCAGCCCAAACATGACAAACACGTTGTGGCCCAATAACTATGGTAGGCAGCCCAGTCGAGACCAGGTGGTCTCGACTCGAGAGCATGAAGTCTCGAGGCGCAACCAGCGGGTCTCGAATAGTGAATGTCCAACTCGAAATCATGCGGGTCTCGAGTCCCATCTCGAGTAAAGATCAGGGGGTCTCGACTCGAGATCGTACCAGTCTCGAGTCCCGGAAGTGTGGTTGCTGGTCTCGAGTTGTTGATGTCTGCTGCCTGGTCTCGAGTGACCATTTAGATGGTCTCGAGTCGAAACCGGGGGTCTCGGCTTGTTGTCTGATGAGGAGATCCTTCTAGAACCTCTGATGTACTATCCAATAGAATTGCAATATCATGATTTCATGTACTAGCCAATCAAAATGCACAAACATGTTCCCTTGTCTAATTCCTAATCAAAACGGATCAAACACCACAATTTTCAAATATTCAAAACTCATTCAACACATATTCATCATGTGTTCATACGGTTCATCCTTAGGGTTTTCATCTTGTACACTTGATTATTCAAAATAAGCATACATCATCTACTAAAATCCATTCATAGATCGGTTTATTTCATCATTCAAACACATGTAATTATTTCATTATCCACACTTAATCCTCATATAGACAATGTTCTCAAACAAGTGTTTAACCCTAATCATGTGAGATCCTAGTTATCTTTTTGACATTTTTACTCTACACACATATAAAAAACAGCTCATATTAACATTCAAATATGCACACTATTCTTGCTCAAACATGTTTATCATCATCAAAGAAACATCTCATCATTTAGTCATTTTAACTCATCTATCCTCTTAGAACATGTATATCACTCATTAAGCACACATTTTGTCATACATTTCCAACTATAATGAAAGGAGCAACTAACCGATTCAAGTGTGGGTGCAAGGGTGTGAAGTAGTGAAGAATGAAGCTTCCAATCGGTGTGTGCGAGCTGATCCGAGAACTCCGATGGCTGCCGGTTTGAACCCGAGAGGATTAGAGGAGGTGGTGTTGTTAGGGTTTTAGTGAGTGAAGGTAGGAGAGTGTGGGAGTGAGTGTGAGGGAATGTTTGGGGATTTGAGCTAATGATGGAGTGTCCAAAATAGGGAGATGTTGGTTAATGAGGGGGCTTTATACTCGTTCCAAGTCGGTGCACCCTAATGGGTTTCCGAGTGGGCTCAAGGAGGTGCGGCCCAACTGTTGTGGGTCACTCGAGACCGAGTGGTCTCGAGTCGGGTCCTTGTGGTTTCGGTTTCGGTTCCTAATACAAAACACATTCCTAATTATTTATATATATATATCATACGTACATATGACTTAGTACAAGGATCACATAGCACATCAAGATAATTCACGAACTTTCATTTAATATTATATGTATACATAATGCTAATACAAGAAGGTTGCTCGGGAAAACCCGAAGTGTCACATTATCCCCAAGTTTTAAGAACTTTCGTCTCGAAAGTTAAGGCAGCCACTGTCAAGCCAGTATGAGTGTAGGATCGTGTTCTGACCCGATTGAGTCGTTCAGAGGTGTTTAACTATGTTTCAGGTGCGGAATTACAAGAAACGTAGGTAGAAATAGCTTGTTCTTCACTTAAACTACTGATTTCATTGATTTGACAACGTTTACAGCTTGATCGTCACACCGGCAGCACTTCGGAGTGAAATATCATCAATACCTATATGGTTCGCTTATGTGACATCTATATATAGACCATGGAGGTTCGCTTATGTGTCATATGTACATATGAGCGGACCTCATATGTTCATATAAGCGGACCTCCTCACATATGTCCATATGAGCGGACCTAACACACTAAACACATACAATCTCATATTTTCTCGTAATTCATGCCTTAAACTATACAAAACAATGTATAACTCGATCCAAGACGAAATCAACAGATGTAGTGCACCAACAAACTCCCCCTCAGATGTTGATGGAGTCGTTCATCTGGTCACAACCATGCTGTGTCTTCACATCTTCAGTCTTGATCAGTCTCTGGGCTATTCTCTGTTTCTGTCTTCAGACTCCCCCTCTCGATTTCCTGGCATTCTTTTGTTCTTCAGCAACATCTTCAGGATCGTTGTCTGGCCTTCACAGGTTCAAGATTGATTTCCAAGATCAAAACTTGGCTTTCTTCAATCAGAAGTCTTCAGGTATCGGAACCTGACTAAACCTGCACATTCTTAACCCAAAAGTAAATTTTCTAAATTTAACACTATGTATGCACCAACAATCACTCTCCCAAATCACACACGTATGATGAACCATTTGTTGATTAAAAAAAACATATTTTGACAATTTAGACACACTCCCCTTACAACAATGTCATCATGTTTAGCACTCGGAATTTTGACAATCAGCTTTCCAACATCAGTTGTCGAAAATCTTTTTGACTTTTTCAAAACTTTATGCTAAAACACACCGAAAATCTTTTTGGAATTTTTGAAATGAAATAAAAATGCAATAAAGAAATATTTACAGACAATATTTTTGTGAGTTTGTGCAAGAAGATCATATCAGTTATAACAAGTCACAAGTACCGTTGAGCTTAGTTACACATTAAGAATTAAACAATTCACTTAGATTGCCAATATACTGATCCACTTAAATTTTCACACAAATTTCAACTAATTCAGGATATGAGTTAGGTGTTTTAAGAACTTAAACTCATTCATGTGTCCCACCTCTTGAATATACTCCCGTATCCAGATCCCAATATTCAGTCTTACAGGTGAGTATACCACAGATGATATCTGTCAGGGGTTAAATTGCGAGGGCCGTGAGAGCTCAGGTCGATCTTTCGATACGCAGAGAGATGACGGCTTCGACTTTTGGTGGGTCCCCTTTAGAGGATCTTTTGTTACAACAGCAATGACTATCAATTTTATTGTTTCATCAATTTGCTGAGGGCGGCGCTATTTTTCAAGCATGCGGAAAGTATTCTCCGGGGACTAGGCCATTGCTTCCGCAAAATCAGAAGTCCCGGGATAATACCCCAGATATCACTGAGCATAAAGACCTAGAATCTCAGAAAGAGGGACCTTTCAAATGAGATTTCAGGGGTTACCTATATATCCAAGTAGAGTTCCCCACGAAATAAGCAAGTTTGAATTTAAGTTTATATCCCGAAAAAGCTTACTAAATGTGTAAAAACCTATCGGCATATCATCAGTGAGACTGTTTAATGCTATTTAAACAAAACAATTCTTTAGCATACTGTGACCGTCTACTGATGTACTATCATTTCCTCTTCTTTGACAAAAAAAAAACTCATTTTTCATTTTATCATGTTTTTGCCTTTTTCAAATTTTCTAATGTTTTTGGATTTTCTGAAAATTTCTACTCCCCCTAAAATGCAAACACATTTTAGGAAATTTGAAAATAAACTGTACAAAACTTGACAACCGATATCGAATCGCTTCAAATCGCCATCCACTTGGCATAAACAATCAGAACTCCCCCTATCACAAACCATTTTCTCATTTAGATCTCAAAACACTTAAGTTTGTTTCAATCAAAATGATTTTTCCGGAAAATGAGTTTGTTTTTACCACTTGTAGGTTTACCACTTGTTAAGTACGGGGATATGGTTCATCATCTTGTCAGTTTTATCAACTGTATCAGGATTACATCAAGTTCAAACTAATGACCTTGAGTAATCACTTTGTCAGACTCAAATTCTCACCACTTGTAAGAATATCCAAAACATATAACCACATGTAGGAATAAAACCTCTACACAAACCATTTTACCAATCAAAATGCCGATTCCTGCTTCGCACTTACCAACCTGGAAGCTCCGGCGAGTCACACTAATCCTGTAAAATTTAAACACATTTAAAAATCTATCTTAACAAGAATGATGCCGATTCCTGATCCACGATTACAAACTTGGGATCTCCGGCAAGTCAGGAATTTATGGTGAAAATGCTGTCACCCAAGCCTAACCAGCCTTGGGTTATTTTGGTGGCAAACATCTGTCCCACAAACATTTTGATTTGTAAAAATCTTTTGCACATTTAACCTTCCCATCAACCATCTTCCCGAAAATATGTTTGACTTTCCCATTGAAAGCCTTCTCAACATCAAATTCTCCCTTATCTGCGAAGAATTGATTTGAGATCTCTACCTTTCCCACTTTCTTCATCAAATTTTCCTTTGACAATGGAGGAAAATCCTCATCGTTCACCTCTGGAACGGAATTCACAACCTTTTTCTCAACCAAAGACTCCTCTGATTTTATGGAATCAGATTCATTGTCAGAATTACCCTCAGATTTAACCACCCACTTTTGTTTACTCAAATCACCTCTTCTTTTGTAAAATTGTTTTGAACTTTCTCCTTCCTCAGAAGTAGAATTTTCAAACTTTTTAACATTTTTCATAGGTTGTTCTTTCTTATCAACACAAGTCTTTCTCAGAACAGAGTTAGAATAAACTCCCTGTTTTTGGTAGTTAGTCTTGGGACAATTCCAAGCTATGTGACCAACTTCTTGGCATTTGAAACAAGTTCTTCTGTCAACTCTTTCAGCAAACTTTCTCACATTCTTCTTCACTTCAGCAAGAAACTCCTGGTTTGACTGCTTCCAGAACGGTTTCTTCTGTTCATCCTCTGAACTTCCTCCTGAAACAAATTTTGTTTTTGGTTTATAAGTTTTCTGTTTTTTATAATTTTCTGAAGAATTAAAACCAAGACCTTTCCTTTTGAGATTACTGTTGTAGTTTGGTTTCTTTCGATAACCAGAACCATAACTGTAACCCTTTTTCTTGTTCAATCTCTGTTGAACTCTTGAAGTGTACTTTTTAGATTTTTCATGAAGATTTAAATCTTTTATTTCAGAAATATTAATTTCTGTTAATTTGAAAACCTGTTTGATCATTTCAGTTTTCACACTTCTTATTGGAAATTCCTCATCAGAATATAATTTGTCTGAATCAAACAAAGTATAAACCACTTTGATAGACCCGTCATTCAAATTAGATTTTGATAACAAGAATTCTCTATTGTAAACTCTGTTAACCAGTGAACTTGGACTCTTTTCTGATGAACTCGGACTATCAGACTCAGACTCCTGTTTTGACTCTTCATCCATATCCAACACCTGATCTACAACTTTCTTAACTAACTCAGACTCATGATCAGTGTCAGACGCTGTGAATGTGACATCAATATTGTCTGGTAATTCATCAGTGATTTCAGACTTTAATTTGATGTTTAGAGCCTTGTCTACTCGTTCCTCATTTAGTTTCCTGGGAGAATAAGTCTCAAATATAGGAGGCGGACATCTGTTATACTTGACACTTTGTGGCTTACCAGTATCCTCTTCTTTGTCTTTCTTCTTCTTGAAAGCTTTCAAACCTGCAACAGTAGGATAAACACGATCAATCAGATAATCACAAGTAGTATAACTCAAAAGTAATCGGTTAATCCTTTCGCTCTCAATCTTTCCAAGTTCCAGCTCCTTCTTTAGATTCGCACAATCTTCAATATAGTCATTGATGACACTTTGCTTCGTCATTAGGGTTCCATTCATCTTTTCATTTGCTTTTTCAAACTCTGAGTTTGCCTTTTTCAAACTATCAACTGTCTTGTTCAGCACATCATAAGATTCTTTCACGTACTTAACATCAGACAATAAATCTTCTTTAATCTTTTCTAACTCAGCAATCTTTTTATCTTTTTCTTCACAAATTTTGCAAGACTCTAAACATTTCTCACAAGGGTTTGTGACTTCAACTACCTTCTCAATTATCTTTTCAACTTCGACAGTCTTTTCAACTTCAACAATCTTTTCAACTTCAACGATCTTTTCAACTTCAACGGTTTTCTCAATCTCGACAATCTTTTCAACTTCGACAAGTTTTTCAATTTCAACAATCTTTTCAACCTCAACAATCTTATCAACAACTTTCTCTACTTCGACAATTTCTTCTCCTGCTTCTGTCTTTTCAACAGCTTGCATTTTCGCTGCTTCCAGCTCTTTCCTCAATCTTGCTATCTTCTTCTGGTACAACATCTCCATTTTATCTGCAAAAAACAAATTAAAACTAGTTAGATCAATGCCTTTTCTAGCTTTGTTGAGATGTTCTTCTTCATCATCGGTATCCACATCGCTTCCAAGATCAGGAAATATCGGGATTCTTTTCTCACTAGCCTCTTCACCTAGTATTCTAGCAACAAAGCCTGAATCAGATGGAATGTATTTATCCCAACTAAATCCCTCTGCAACTTTTTCATCATCTTGATGAATCAGTAAAGCTTTCTTCGTTCCATCATTAGTAGCATGAGCATGAGCAATTTGAGGTTGTTGAGTAGTCTGATGGAAGATTGATTTCTGATAATAATTGTTTCTATCTTGATTCCCGGTAGCTTCTTTATTTTTGCACTCTCGTTTAAAATGACCTTTTCCTTTACAATGGAAACAGGTAACCTTTGATTTATCAAATCCCAATGGAGAGGTAGCCATTCCTCGAAATTCATCCCTACCAGTAATCTCTTGAAACTTTTCTGCTCTCCTCCAAGCACTTGCTAAGCACCATTTGATATCCATCACTTCAAGTTCTTCAGCATCAATCTGGTCATAATCTTCTTTGGTAAGCATCGGATTGCCAATCTTCCCACCGATCAAACTTTCGTAAGATTCTAACATAGTAACTAGTGATGCCATGTGCTGCTTGGCAACTTCCGGAGACAAATTCTGACCATTTTGAATGTTCAATGTAACATTGCACTGAAGATGTGTTGAATTTTGTCGTTGAGAAGTTGATGTTGCGCTATTTGGATCAAAACTTGAAAATGATGAAGAAAATCCACCACTTTGAGTCGCATTACTACTCTTTGTTTCAGATGAACTGTCAGCACTAAAACCAGTTTGAATCTTTGGACTATGGCTGGGAGTGGCCTCAAACTTGTTCCCTCTGTAATACAAACTGACATCTTGTTTGGCATTTGGATTCGTCATTATAGCAGTCTTTTGAATATCCAGCTCCTGTTCCTCAATCTTCTGGATAAACTGTGCCAAGTTCATACTCTCAGTCTTCCTCAAGAGTTTCACAATCATCAGATAAGTTCCCCACTTCTGTTGGGGTAATGCCTCTGCTAACTTATCAACCCACTCATCATCATCTTTCTGAATATCTAATCTTTTCATTTCAAGGACCAGATGACAGTATCTATCTATTGTTTCCTTTGTGGTTTCATGATCAAATGCAGTAAATATGTCAAACGACTTCTTCAATAAGGCCTTTTTGTTTTTTATCATATCAGCACTCCCTCGGAATTTTTGAAGTAAAGCTTCCCAGATTGATCTAGCAGTTCCATTATGTTGAAGTAAGACAAAGATGTCTTCTTTAACTGCTTGCTGTAAGATGCTGATCATCATCTTCTCACTAGTGTATTTCAACTTATCAGCTTCAGTAAAATCATTGAAACCCTTTTCCAACCCTCGTTCATTCTTTGGATTCTCGTAATCTTTCAGTAAAGAACACCAAGCATCGAATCTGTAAGCCTGAACCCAATTCTCAAAACGGTTTTTCCATCCCTGAAAATCTTCAATGTACATCAGTTTTGGTGGTTTCTGATGTGTTCCTGTTTCATTCTCACTGTATAGATTTTCAACAACAGTAACTGGAGCGACTGGCGTAGCAAAAGCATTGTAGAATTCGGTATCCATTACGACTTAGTACGTTTTTCAAAAATAATGACAAATAAGCGAAGCAACTGATGTTCAGATAAGCGGATCTACTGATGACCAAATAAGCGGATCTACTGAACTTTGTCACTAAAAGCGGACCAGGTTGACCAGATGAGCGGAACTACTAATAAAATGTCTTTGGAGCGGACCTGTTTGCAATTTGGAGCGGACCTACCAAAATAAATGACACTGGAGCGGAACTAGTTGTTCAGAAAAGCGGACTTGAACTAAGTACGGATAAGCGAACCACTAAATGATCACAAGAGCGGATCTGTTTGTTGTTCACTGAAGCGGACCTACTTGTTGTTCAAACGAGCGGACCAACTAAGTACGAATAAGCGAACCACTGAATGATCACAAGAGCGGACCTGTTTGTTGTTCACTGAAGCGGACCTACTTGTTGTTCAAACGAGCGGACCAACTAAGTACGAATAAGCGAACCACTGATGTTCGAATTCAATTTTGTCCATTTTTACTTTGATTTTAGGTCTCAAATTCTCAGGGATTTGTTTATAAGCAATAACGTACAATCTGTGAAATTTTGAGCGGATTCCGACCTTTAAATCTTTCTGAAATGAAAATAGAAGGTGTAGAAGTAAGAAATGATGATGAATTCCAGCTATTCTCTACAGAACTCCTCCTCCTTAAGCTCTGATACCAATTGTAGGATCGTGTTCTGACCCGATTGAGTCATTCAGAGGTGTTCAACTATGTTTCAGGTGCGGAATTACAAGAAACGTTGGTAGAAATAGCTTGTTCTTCACTTAAACTACTGATTTCATTGATTTGACAACGTTTACAGCTTGATCGTCACACCGGCAGCACTTCGGAGTGAAATATCATCAATACCTATATGGTTCGCTTATGTGACATTTATATATAGACCATGGAGGTTCGCTTATGTGTCATATGTACATATGAGCAGACCTCATATGTTCATATAAGCGGACCTCCTCGCATATGTCCATATGAGCGGACCTAACACACTAAACACATACAATCTCATATTTTCTCGTAATTCATGCCTTAAACTATACAAAACAATGTATAACTCGATCCAAGACGAAATCAACAGATGTAGTGCACCAACAATGAGTGAGAACGTTTCAACGGGGTGTCACATTATCCCCCCGTTAGTTTGGAATTTCGTCCCGAAATTCGGTTGTAGCTTCAGTGCTGGGAGTTTCGTCGGGGAACAACTGGGGATATTTGCGCTTCATTTGGTCTTCCCGCTCCCAGGTAAACTCTGGGCCACAGCGTGAGTTCCAATGAACTCGTACGATAGGTATCTGGCTATGTTTGAGGGCTTTGATCTCTCGATCCATGATCTCAATCTGTTCGTCAAAAGTTACCGCCTTGAAAGGAATGATGAGTGTTTCATCTGACAGACACTTCTTCAGATTAGACACGTGGAAGACGTTGTGCACCGCACTCAGCTCTTCAGGCAGATTCAATCTATAAGCAACCTTACCGATCTTCTCGGTAATTTCGAATGGTCCAACATAACGTGGATTTAGCTTGCCCCGTTTACCAAAACGAACCACACCCTTCCAGGGTGAGACTTTAAGTAGAACCTGGTCACCGACCTGGAATTCTAGCGGCTTCCTACGCTTATCAGCGTAACTTTTCTGACGGTCACGAGCTGCTGCCATGCATTGTCTGATCTGGGCAATATTTTCCGTAGTCTCGACTACAAGTTCCGGGCCAGTAATTTGGCTTTCGCCAACTTCTGCACAACATAGAGTTGATCGGCATTTACGACCGTACAATGCCTCAAAGGGTGCTGCCTGAATGCTGGTGTGGTAGCTGTTGTTGTAGGAGAACTCTACCAATGGTAAGTGTCGTTCCCACCCGTTTCCAAAATCAATAACACATGCTCTCAGCATGTCTTCGAGCGTTTGGATGGTACGTTCCGTTTGACCATCGGTCTGTGGGTGGTAAGCTGTGCTCATATCCAGACGGGAGCCAAAAGATCTATGCGTAGCTTGCCATAATTCGGATGTAAAGCGTGGGTCACGATCAGATATGATAGAGATTGGCACTCCATGCCTAGCAACTATTTCCTTCAAGTAGATGGCAGCGAGTTTCGAATACTTATCTGTTTCCTTGATTGCGAGGAAGTGTGCTAACTTGGTTAGGCGGCCCACAATGACCCATATGGTATCGTTCCCGCTTTGGGACCTAGGTAAGCCTGTAACAAAATCCATAGAAATCTGCTCCCATTTCCATGTTGGCAGCTCTGGTTGTTGCAACAAGCCCGACGGCTTCTGGTATTCGGCCTTGACCCTGGCACAGGTTAAACATTTGCTAACGTACTTAGCAATGAGAACTTTCATGTTAGGCCACCAATACAGAATCTTGAGATCATGATACATTTTATCAGCACCGGGATGTATCGAGTAGCGTGATTTGTGCGCTTCGTCCATTACAAGCTCTCGGTGATTTCCATAAGATGGAATCCAAATGCGACCAGCAACGTAACGAATACCATCATCCTTGAGTTCCAACCATTTCTCCATACCCCGCAGGGATTCGGCTGGGAGGTTTTCTGCCTTGAGGGCTTCATCTTGGGCATTGCGGATCAGACTAGGGAGGTTCGAGTGGATAGTGAGCTGTAAAGCACGAACACGCCTAGGTTTGGTTTCCTTCCTGCTAAGGGCGTCGGCTACAACATTGGCCTTGCCTGGATGATACTTGATCGCGCATTCGTAGTCGTTAAGAAGTTCTACCCATCTGCGTTGCCTCATCTTTAACTCCTTCCGTTCCAAAATATACTGGAGACTCTTGTGATCGGTGTAAATTATGCACTTGGTACCGTACAAGTAATGCCTCCAAATCTTGAGTGCAAATACGACCGCTCCGAGTTCCAAGTCGTGCGTCGTGTAGTTCCTTTCGTGAATCTTGAGTTGTCGAGAAGCGTAAGCGATAACTTTCTCGCGTTGCATCAACACGCAACCGAGTCCATGAATAGATGCGTCGCAGTAAACCACAAAGTCGTCGGTACCTTCAGGTAATGAGAGAATAGGAGCACTACAAAGGTTATCCTTTAGCTTCTGAAAAGCAGAATCCTGAGCATCATTCCATTTATAAGCGATACCCTTCTGGGTGAGAGTCGTGAGGGGTTGAGCAATCTCCGAAAATCCCTTGATGAATCTACGATAGTATCCTGCCAGTCCCAAGAATTGGCGAACTTCGGTCGGGGTCTTCGGTGTAGGCCAATTCTTTATAGAGTCGATCTTAGCTGGATCGACGTGAATTCCGTCCTTATTGACCACGTGCCCAAGGAAATGGACTTCTCGAAGCCAGAAGTCACATTTCGAGAACTTGGCGTACAATTACTCATCGCGAAGGAGCTCGAGGATAAGACGCAGGTGTTGCTCATGCTCTTCTTGGTTCTTTGAGTAGATTAGGATGTCGTCGATAAACACAATCACAAACTTGTCGAGGTAGGGTTTGCACACTCGGTTCATTAGATCCATAAAAATCGCAGGCGCGTTGGTCATTCCAAAAGGCATGACGAGAAACTCGTAATGACCATAACGAGTTTTGAACGCAGTTTTGGAGATGTCTTCATCGCGGAATCTTAGCTGATGATAACCTGATCGCAAATCAATCTTAGAGTAGTAGCTCGATCCTTGCAACTAATCGAATAGATCGTCGATACGAGGGAGTGGGTAACGGTTCTTGATGGTAACCTTGTTCAGCTCATGATAGTCGATGCACATACGGAATGTGCCATCCTTCTTCTTGACAAAGAGCACTGGTGCTCCCCAGGGCGACGAACTAGGACAGATAAATCCGTTATCTAAAAGTTCTTGCAGTTGCGTAGAAAGTTCCTTTAGTTCAGCGGGGGCTAGTCGATAAGGCGCACGAGCTATAGGTGCCGCTCCGGGAGTTAGCTCGATTTAAATTCGACCTGACGGTGAGGAGGGAGTCCAGGTAATTCTTCGGGAAATACCTCGGGGTAGTCGCGTACAACTGGAAAATCTTCGATCCTCTTTTCCTTGTCTTGTGTGTCGGTGACAAGTGCTAAGATAGCGGTGTGCCCCTTTCGTAAACACTTCTGGGCTTTTAAGAACGAGATGATCCATGTGACTTCTCCGCCTTTGTAACCTTGAACGATGAGGGGTTCGCCAGAAGGACGGGGAATACGAACCATTTTCTCTTGACAGAGGATTTCAGCCCGATGTTTGGATAACCAATCCATACCAATGACGACGTCGAAGCTTCCAAGAACGATAGGGAAAAGATCGATGCTAAAGGTCTGTCCAGACAATACTAGTTTGCAGTTACTGATAACATGTGAGGCCTCGATGTTTCTACCATTAGCTAACTCGACGATATGCTTAGAACTTAATAACGTAGGCGTACGCTTAAGCTTCTTACTAATACGTAGGGATACATAGCTAGCATCGGCTCCAGAATCAAACAATACAGTAACGTAACGATCATCGAGTAGGAACTTACCTGCAACGACGTTGGGATCATTCCTAGCTTCTCCAGTTCCAATCACATAAGCCATTCCTCTTGCACCATTTCCAGCATTATTGTTGTTTTGATCGTTGTTTCCAGCACCCTGTTTTGATCAAGTTGAAGAGTGGATGGTGGTACAAAAACAGAAAAAGATTTATCATTTGGGATCTTTGCCACCATTTTTGCTAGTTTTTGCTGGGAATATTAAACCGGTTCACCATAGTTGGAACCAACACGGGTTGGGTGGTGACAACATTGAAGGAAAATGCAGGAGTTTGCACCCGGGTGCAATAAGTTTGCTGCATTGGAGTGGTAAAGGTAAACCATGGTTAAGGCTTGATTCGGGAAAGCCGTGTGTGGTTGACCATTTATGGGCTCCGTATGATCTTTATCGTTCGTCAAGATCCAAACTTTCCTTTGAATATTGACATTGTTCACCAAACTGATCAAGATGATTTCTAGGCCAAAAATCAAGAACTTGTTCGGTTGTTAGTGCGGTTCTGGTTCAGTTCAGGGCAATCCCTTCGCATGTGCCCCGTTGCTCCACACTTGAAGCATCCATGGTTGTTTCCTTGCTGCTGTTGTTGCTGTGGTTGTTGCTGATTCTGCCTAGCTGGAAGCTGGCTCCTGCAGTCTTTGGCTTCATGCCCCATCTTGTTGCAACGCTGGCACTGACTTTTGCCACATGCCCCACTGTGGTGTCGGTTACACTTGGGGTGGTTTCCTCGATAGCCACCCTGTTGCTGAGGGCCCTTGTTGTTTTCAGTTTTCCTTTGCTGAGTTGGGGCCTGAGTGGGGTTAACATCCTTGCCCTGGTTTCCTTCCCACTTACGCTTGTTATCACCAGAAGTTTCAGCAGTAGTACTGATCCTTTTGGGCAGCTTGCCCTGTTCCACAGCCTGATCAGTGAGTTTGTGAGCAAGACGGATGACTGGCTGAATGGTAGTGAGGTTAGCTGAAGTGACCAAGCTCTGGATTTCTGGAACCAAACCCTTGATGTACAATTCAATCCTTTGATAAGCAGGTCGAGACATGTTTGGGCAGAGAGCAGCGTAGTCGTTAGACTGCTTGGTGTAGGTCTCAATCTCTGATCCCACCATCTTAAGCTCAAAGTACTCGTTTTCGACTTTGTGGATGTCATCCCTGTGACAATACTCTTCCTTGATCAAGTTCTTGAAATCTTCCCAGGCAGTAGCATTAGCGGTTTCCAAACCAAGCATCTGAATCTGCGCTTTCCACCATGAAAGCGCGTTTCCTTCAAGCGTACCAGTAGCAAACTTCACCCAATTAGCAGGGGGACACTCGCAGACAGCAAAGACAGCTTCGGCCTTCTCAATCCAGTGCAGAAGGCCTATGGCACCCTCAGTGCCATTGAAAGGGAGAGGCTTGCAATCCATGAAGGTTTTGAAAGTACAAACACGTGGTTGCGCAGGCGCATGCTGACCTGTTGTGAGAAGCGAAACGAATAGGTTTAGGGGTGAAAAGACGATGCGGGGGTAGGATCTAAACATCCTAAAATAACGAGTTTACCTCCAGGGTGAGCTGCGAAGGCTGCAGCCACCGTGTTGATCAGGTTAGTGAACTGAGCCTGAGTCATGTTAAGGTTTCCTCTTCCGCGTCCACTCATTGTCTTCATAACCAGAAAACACAATATGAGTGCGATGTCGTAATGTAGCGAGAATGAGATAGAAGAGGGAGGTGTATACATCTAACTAGGCACACTAGTACATATAGTAGAGCATGGACATAAAGCAAGCAAGCAAGAAAACACAAGTCCGAGCCATGAGGTCTAATACATCGAGTCTTGCACTTGGAGTGTAGTGTCGTCACGAGTCACGGGTTATAGTCTGGTTTTTCTCAAAAAGACTTTCTTTTTAAAATCGAGTTCACTATAACCAATGGCTCTGATACCAATCTGTCACACCCTCAAATCCACATGCAGAGTACTACCGCGAGACGTGTGACTGACCAGGATCCAGCCACCAATTATACTGAGCAATTTAATTAATAATAAGAAAGTTCACCAACCATAAGGGTTAGTAAATACCATAGTTAAATTTCAAAGGTTTTAAGTTCAAATAGTGGTCTAAGTAAGTAACGGAAGCATAGGTAAAATAGTCTAAAACAAGTTCATAGTTCAAGTTTATAATAGAACCCAACACATGGGTTATGACGACCACTACACATCCCCAAGCTGCAAGCTCCTGAGTCACTGGGTACCTGCAAAGCATGCAGTAGGGTATCAACATAATGTTGGCGAGTTCACGAGTTTGTCCAGTTTTTAATTCCAAAAACTTGTTACAACAGTTAATTTACTCATTTATACCATGCCAAGGGGAGCTACCCCTTAAGTAAGCTACTAAACTGGTTTACAATACCGAATACTATGCGACCGTACGTTTCCGTAGAGTGCCCCGTTTGTCAATGTTCTATCATCATTGACAGTTTGCCAGAGTCTATTAGTTCACTCCGGATCCCATATGCGGGCACGGTGTGAGGCTGGTGAGACCTAAATAGCGCTATCAACTAATAACCCGTTCGCCTAGCCCCGGCGACTAATCGGTATTAAGTAGTAGGGACTTGAGTGATAGAGTTTTGTTTAGTATTGCTTGTTGCATCCAATATAAATAGTAATTAACTAAAGGTCCCGCATAAGGGGAGAAAAGTAGGTTTGTATCCCTTATAAAGGGATAGCGTTGTTTAAGTTCCGTTTCCCAACCACCGGGAACGCATGCTTTAAAAGTTGTGAACTCACCTTGGGTTGCTCGGCAGATTAGTTTACTTGGTCAAGCACGCTGGTCACCACGTCCTAACATGGTTACCAGTATGAGTCAGGCTCGGGTACAAACAAGTCACGTATGTCTTACACGTATCTAACACATAGCATCCAGATTATACCAGCACTCATGAGCAGTACAGTTAACACACAGCATCCAAATCACAAAGTGTTATTGGGCCTATCCTATCATACTAACAGTTAACACCAGCATGTATCACAGAGTCCAGGTTAAACATGCAGCCTAAACATTACAAACACGTTGTGGCCCAATAACAATGGTAGGCAGCCCAGTCGAGACCAGGTGGTGTCGACTCGAGAGCATGAAGTCTCGAGTCGCAACCAGCGGGTCTCGAATAGTGAATGTTGTAACATTCCTATTTTTATCATATAAGAATTTTGGGTTTATTTAAATTTATTTACTACTAGTAACCAGTAACTAGTAACTAGTTCATTTTTAATATAAATATTTAACCCAAATAGTTTTAAAAATACTATTTTATATAGTTGGTTGAAATATTATATTAATTAATTGGTCTGTATATGGGTGACCTTTCTAAATAAAATAAAAGTATATAAAAACTTATTTTATTAGACGGATAGATTACGGGTAAGTTAAAGATTAGAAATATGAAGTACCTAGACGGGCCTAGTGACCGTCTAATAATTAAATTATAAAAATACATTGTATTTGAACCTACTCTGTTTTTAATGAAACTTTGTTCAAAATATAGATATCAATATTCTCGTTCTAATAACATATTTATTATTTTCTAGAACGCCATATTTTAGAAGTTATAAGTACCAATAAGTGAAACAGTTAAATTAATTATAATATATATATATAATAAAATAATAATAATAAACTTTAATTTACAATTCAATTTGAATTGTCTACGTACATTAGGAATAACAAAATCAAAATATATTTAATATAAAACTATTAGATAAATTTGAAAGGTATACGTGTTGTAAGAAAAAAAAAAGAGAAAATAAGAAATTAATTAAAACATGACTATGCAGCAAGATGTGTTCGTGGAAGTTCAAGAGTCATTTGGAAATTGTATACGTGGCTGGCAATTGCTTGATCTATAAGCTAAATTTTTAGTATAAATAGGAAGTATCATTTCAAACATTCAACTGCTCAGTTCAATTCTATTATGCCTTCTTTCGAACTCTCTCTCTCTCTTTGTTATTCTTTTTATTTTTCCTATAAAAATAATAATAAGGCTCTGTCCGTTTTAAGTGTTCTAACTCCAGATCACCGCTACCCTGTCCGATTGATCTGAGCCCCATAACTCATGTCAGGGCTCTGCCCGACTAAGTTCGTTGGGATTCGGTCTCGAGACATCGGAATAAGGTTGAATTAGGGGTACTATACTTAAATTACAAATATATATTTTTATTACTACCAAACACACACTAGCTCGAATTCTGCTACAATACCGGGTATTAACTCGATCGCTATTACGATTCATTTTCCGATCGATTTGAAACTATCCAATGGATGTTTAAGTGCTGCCCACATTAGGGTGATACTTTGTCATTAGTCGTTAATTCGATGGATGTTTAAGTATCGCACTTTGTCATTCGCTGTGAGGGTTTTTAATCTCGTGAGTTATCGTAAATGCTGTATTAGTTATTTACCTAGTTTGTGTGCACTAGGTTACAAGGCTAATCAATAGGCTAGGCTCTGCTCAAATTAAATCTGCAATATATCAGGGCTTACCTGTAAACTAGACTTTGGCCGTAGAAATCTGCAATGTGAGTCATTCTCTTTTTATCAAATTAAAATTCAAATTATGTTTATTTTCAAAGGTTATAATTACAGTGATTAAGTTTATGTAATCACCAAATTACAGCCGGTATGTGGGGTTTTGTATACATTACTTGATAATCTTCACCATTGGGGCAGCCAAGGGGTGATATGACCATAATCACAGACACCATTGGACGAATGGGCCAATGGGTCGAGTGACAAAGTACTGTGGGTAGTTGGTTGATATCAGAAACATTGTAATCTTCCTTAATACTGTAAATTATAACAAACAGGTCGTTTTATTAAATAGAATGATTCACTCAGTATTTCCCGCTGACAAAACCTTTTTAAAACGCGTTTCAGGTAATTACAGTAGATTGGAGTAAGAGATGGATATGGCACTAAAAGGCGTCAAGAAGTGGCTTATTTTATTTATTAAATCAAATTAAGAAATGTTGTTTTATGTAATCAAATTTATTTTTATTAAAGCTACCATTGTAAAACATGGATTTATTCCATCTATTTAATTTAATAAAATCCGGTGTTTCTAAACTCTGATAATTTTCCTAACCCACGGTCCTGATGAAATTTCCGCTGCAACGTTTTCAAAATAATCACCGGTACCACTGGGCTGTTCGCGACTCCCGATTCCGTCCAGGGTGGGTCGGGGTTCGTGACAGAAGGTGGTATCAGAGCCACTGCCTCAAGCCTTTAGGTGTTGTAATAATAATACCTAAGCATATCTAAAAGAGTTAGGAGATTGCTGTTAACTGGTAGCACACATGATAATATTTAGACTTGAACTTAAGAAAAAAAATGCTTTAGTATCAGCTTCGAGATAAGCTAAGTACTTATGTGAATAAATTAGGATGGGTTTTCGTATGCCATAAAAATGATAATTAGAATATTGCAAGATATGATAAATAAGCAAGAATTAATAGTAATTATTGCTTATTAATATTACTTGGGCTAAAATAAGATATGTTACGGGAATACAAATTTCCTTGATTCTGGATAAAAGCCCTAATGAAAGAGGCACTTTTAAAAAGATACTATTTATGGGAAATAGAAAATTTTTCTCCGGCAAGACTGGGTATGGTGTAGCAGACTCTCCAGTTTGTCCGGATATAACAAGGTTACCGCACCGGCGCGAATCGGATAAGACGGGGTATATAATATGTCAAACAAATGACAAAATTTCCCTAAATAGTATCATGACCAGATATCTGACTGGTTTTTGGAAATATGAATCTGTTAAATACCTTGACCTGATAGATGATATGTTTATTTCAGCATGTGAAATATGTGATTATATAGATATATATATATATCTATAAGGAATTCCAAAAGCCAAATAGGAATAAAGCACAAGCATATGTGTCTAGATTTCTTTATTAGGAATTTCTTTTCCAATATCAACCATTATTTCGTTTGATCATCTGTCTCGTAGCTCGTGTAAACAATGGAAACCCATTAAGTTGTGATACCATCAAAAGTATAAAGAATTTCTAAAGCGTTACCATAAACTATTAACGCAAGTAAGAAGCATGTAAAGTTGTGATAAGGTACAAGAAAACACATGAAAATTTAAAAATTTAAACATCCACAGACGTCAAAGTATATCACACACAACTTTCGAGGCAAAACCTTTATAAATTAGGCGATGACACCAATGTTAATTCCGTCAGTAGAAGAACTACTAATAAAAAAGAAGCACTTTGCCACGTAATCCTACAAACAACATGAATATCACTAAGGTACGCTAGAACATGATTTCACAAACATCCGTGCACAGTCTAATCGGAGTCATAATTATTATCACTGCAAAAAGAGTCATATACCTTTGCAAATCCTCTATTTCATTTCATTTCATTCGACATTCCTTGGTAATGTCACTTAACAACGATTATCACACGAAAATCCAGATAAAGTTCTTATATTTCTTTCATTGAAATTCTGACTTCTGCATATAAAGAGTTGACTTTCGTGTTTCTACTTCCCCTAATAGTCATCATACCATGAGGATTTCTTTCATAATAGCGAATATTGATCTATTTCATTTCTTGGTAAATCCACACGTTACACATACACTGTTTATTTCGCATGTGGTTCATTTGATTTATGAAGACCACTGGAGGGCTTCATTCCGATTTATTATTTTATCTAAACTCAAATATCATTCTACTTTTTGCACGGTGAACCGTACTGTTGCAAACCGATAACTCTTTGATATCGAGTCAATAAATTTTGTTAAAACCAATGAGGTGAAGAATTTATATTCTATAATAAAATTATGTTTGAGGTATACTCTCATTTAAGTTTATGTTTAGTTATTTATTATTGATAATTAATATTAGTTTTATTATTAGTAAATAACAGAAGTGTTAGTATTATTTTCAGATACTAGGATTATTGTCAAGGGCAGGTATTGAATAGTCTAGCCTTAGTTAGGCATGGACTGGCCACCTATGCTTAAACAAGGCAGCACTAACCAATATCCAACCATGATAATGATTAATTAATATATATAAATTAAGTCATCATACTTATTTAGAAAATTTTAATTATATATAAAAATATTTTACTTTGTACTGTAAGGAGAGACATATTTTTATAAAACAAGTACAAGAATTTGAGGGACAAATAAAATTATATAAATAATTATATATCACATATTTTGTGATAACTAATTATAGTAACTCTCTGGCAAGAAAATGACCATATAAGAAAAATATGGTAGTCATCAACTACGTTGGGTTAGGGGAACATTATATTATATAAGAATAGACTCGTTTTCACTTATTTACAACATTTGTAAATACATTCACAACGTTATATGATTTCAAAATAGAAATAAGTAATCAAATAGAATCAACCCATTAAGTGTTATATATTTACAAAATATTTTACAAATATTTTTGTACAAATAAATATTTTTACACCTTTATTTTACAACTTTCATTTAACGTTATAAATAATAGTGATTTCTTTTACAAAATAATAATACCAAAATATTTTGTAAATATAATAACTTCATTGCGGAGTTTTGTAATATATATTACATAGTAAAAATAATTTATTTTACTTAGTATAGTAAAATATTAAAATAATATTTATTTAAAAGTGGTGATCATTTACATATAGTAAAAATATGTAACAAATAATATATATTACATAATATTTATATTTAAAATATAAGATACGGTTCAGACAGAGACACAAATAATATATATTACATTTGCTTTACAAATATAATATAATAGTTGATCACGCCAAAACAACTTGTTCTTATTATATTTCGATCTCTAGGACATAGTATGAAAAATATGGTCACTAATAGTATACTATCACATTATTTCACAAATTTAAAACAATTTGGAACTCTAAACAATGATACACTAACTCTATTGTCTTTTGGTGTATCTTCACAATTCATTCATCTCAGCACATTGATTTTCTCATATCATAAATATTTGACAAATCATTTTTCATACTTCTATTTCATTGGGAACCTATCGATTCTAAGTCTTCCTCAGCTGCCAATCAAAGTAAACTTTCTTTTGACAAAGAATTTTATTGATTCTAAAAATCCTTCACATTCATTTTAAATATCTATTGATCATATGTCTTTTGGCTTGAACCTAGTCATCTTGGAAATTATATCCTTTCATCTCATTCGACTGTCATCAATTTCTTGAACTAATTAACCATTGAATCCTACTTATCATACAACTCGTATTCACAAAATTTTTATGTGTCATCTACCTTAATATTGTTTTTATTGACTAAAATATGACATAAGTCTAAAAGAAATATCATAACCCAAATCTCGAGGACGAGATTTAAAACAAGGTGGGGAGAATGTAACATTCCTATTTTTATCATATAAGAATTTTGGGTTTATTTAAATTTATTTACTACTAGTAACCAGTAACTAGTTCATTTTTAATATAAATATTTAACCCAAATAGTTTTAAAAATATTATTTTATATAGTTGGTTGAAATATTATATTAATTAATTGGCCTGTATATGGGTGACCTTTCTAAATAAAATAAAAGTATATAAAAACTTATTTTATTAGACGGATAGATTACGGGTAAGTTAAAGATTAGAAATATGAAGTACCTAGACGGGCCTAATGACCGTCTAATAATTAAATTATAAAAATACATTGTATTTGAACCTACTCTGTTTTTAATGAAACTTGGTTCAAAATATAGATATCAATATTCTCGTTCTAATAACATATTTATTATTTTCTAGAACGCCATATTTTAGAAGTTATAAGTACCAATAAGTGAAACAGTTAAATTAATTATAATATATATATATAATAAAATAATAATAATAAACTTTAATTTACAATTCAATTTGAATTGTCTACGTACATTAGGAATAACAAAATCAAAATATATTTAATATAAAACTATTAGATAAATTTGAAAGGTATACGTGTTGTAAGAAAAAAAAAGAGAAAATAAGAAATTAATTAAAACATGACTATGCAGCAAGATGTGTTCGTGGAAGTTCAAGAGTCATTTGGAAATTGTATACGTGGCTGGCAATTGCTTGATCTATAAGCTAAATTTTTAGTATAAATAGGAAGTATCATTTCAAACATTCAACTGCTCAGTTCAATTCTATTATGCCTTCTTTCGAACTCTCTCTCTCTTTGTCATTCTTTTTATTTTTCCTATAAAAATAATAATAAGGCTCTGTCCGTTTTAAGTGTTCTAACTCCAGATCACCGCTACCCTGTCCGATTGATCTGAGCCCCATAACTCATGTCAGGGCTCTGCCCGACTAAGTTCGTTGGGATTCGGTCTCGGGACATCGGGATAAGGTTGAATTAGGGGTACTATACTTAAATTACAAATATATATTTTTATTACTACCAAACACACACTAGCTCGAATTCTGCTACAATACCGGGTATTAACTCGATCGCTATTACGATTCATTTTCCGATCGATTTGAAACTATCCAATGGATGTTTAAGTGCTGCCCACATTAGGGTGATACTTTGTCATTAGTCGTTAATTCGATGGATGTTTAAGTATCGCACTTTGTCATTCGCTGTGAGGGTTTTTAATCTCGTGAGTTATCGTAAATGCTGTATTAGTTATTTACCTAGTTTGTGTGCACTAGGTTACAAGGCTAATCAATAGGCTAGGCTCTGCTCAAATTAAATCTGCAATATATCAGGGCTTACCTGTAAACTAGACTTTGGCCGTAGAAATCTGCAATGTGAGTCATTCTCTTTTTATCAAATTAAAATTCAAATTATGTTTATTTTCAAAGGTTATAATTACAGTGATTAAGTTTATGTAATCACCAAATTACAGCCGGTATGTGGGGTTTTGTATACATTACTTGATAATCTTCACCATTGGGGCAGCCAAGGGGTGATATGACCATAATCACAGACACCATTGGACGAATGGGCCAATGGGTCGAGTGACAAAGTACTGTGGGTAGTTGGTTGATATCAGAAACATTGTAATCTTCCTTAATACTGTAAATTATAACAAACAGGTCGTTTTATTAAATAGAATGATTCACTCAGTATTTCCCGCTGACAAAACCTTTTTAAAACGCGTTTCAGGTAATTACAGTAGATTGGAGTAAGAGATGGATATGGCACTAAAAGGCGTCAAGAAGTGGCTTATTTTATTAATTAAATCAAATTAAGAAATGTTGTTTTATGTAATCAAATTTATTTTTATTAAAGCTACCATTGTAAAACATGGATTTATTCCATCTATTTAATTTAATAAAATCCGGTGTTTCTAAACTCTGATAATTTTCCTAACTCACGGTCCTGATGAAATTTCCGCTGCAACGTTTTCAAAATAATCACCGGTACCACTGGGCTGTTCGCGACTCCCGATTCCGTCCAGGGTGGGTCGGGGTTCGTGACAAATGTCCAACTCGAAATCATGCGGGTCTCGAGTCCCATCTCGAGTGCAGATCAGGGGATCTCGACCCGAGATCGTACCAGTCTCGAGTCCCGGAAGTGTGGCTGTTGGTCTCGAGTTGTTGATGTCTGCTTCCTGGTCTCGAGTGACCCTTTAGATGGTCTCGAGTCGAAACTGGGGGTCTCGGCTTGTTGTCTGATGAGGAGATCCTTCTAGAACCTCTGATGTACTATCCAATAGAATTGCAATATCATGATTTCATGTACTAGCCAATCAAAATGCACAAACATGTTCCCTTGTCTAATTCCTAATCAAAACGGATCAAACACCACAATTTTTAAATATTCAAAACTCATTCAACACATATTCATCGTGTGTTCATACGGTTCATCCTTAGGGTTTTCATCTTGTACACTTGATTATTCAAAATAAGCATACATCATCTACTAAAATCCATTCATAGATCGGTTTATTTCATCATTCAAACACACGTAACCATTTGATTATCCACACTTAATCCTCATATAGACAATGTTCTCAAACAAGTGTTTAACCCTAATCATGTGAGATCCTAGTTATCTTTTTGACATTTTTACTCTACACACATATGAAAAACAGCTCATATTAACATTCAAATGTGCACACTATTCTTGCTCAAACATGTTTATCATCATCAAAGAAACATCTCATCATTTAGTCATTTTAACTCATCTATCCTCTTAGAACATGTATATCACTCATTAAGCACACATTTTGTCATACATTGCCAACTATAATGAAAGGAGCAACTAACCGATTCAAGTGTGGGTGCAAGGGTGTGAAGTAGTGAAGAATGAAGCTTCCAATCGGTGTGTGCGAGCTTATCCGAGACCTCCGATGGCTGCCGGTTTGAACCTGAGAGGAGGAGAGGAGGTGGTGTTGTTAGGGTTTTAGTGAGAGAAGGTAGGAGAGTGTGGGAGTGAGTGTGAGGGAATGTTTGGGGATTTGAGCTAATGATGGAGTGTCCAAAATAGGGAGATGTTGGCTAATGAGGGGGTTTTATACTCGTTCCAAGTCGGTGCACCCTAATGGGTTTCCGAGTGGGCTCAAGGAGGTGCGGCCCAACTGTTGTGGGTCACTCGAGACCGAGTGGTCTCGAGTCGGGTCCTTGTGGTTTCGGTTCCTAATACAAAACACATTCCTAATTATATATATATATATATATATCATACGTACATATGACTTAGTACAAGGATCACATAGCACATCAAGATAATTCACGAACTTTCATTTAATATTATATGTATACACAATGCTAATACAAGAAGGTTGCTCGGGAAAACCCGAAGTGTCACAACTCATCCCCTAGACCCAACACGTACAAGACACGTGGCACAATGTGGTCCGGCCTGGTGTCACTTGGTCGTGGCCCGCGACGACTTGTCCTAAGGGAGTCGCTCCCCTCGAGGACCCTATTTATTTGTTTTTATTTGATTTTTAATAATATAAAGGTATTTTAGGGTTATTTTTCGTATAGGGGGTGTATTTTAGGACGTATAGGAGTATTTTAATGGTTTTGGGAGAGTTGCTATACATAATACAAGTATACCTATACTTGGGAATACTTACAAGTGTATAATACTTAACAAACGTTATCATTGGTTGTGAAGACTACAGACACACGTATATGGAAACAATACATATAAAAACAAGTTAAAAATATATTATTTTTAACGAAACTCTTGTAATCACAAATGATATACATGCAATGCATGCAAACAATATAAGTTAAAATGTAATATTTTAACTAATATATTGAACTTTGAATTTTTATATAATTATGAGAAATTATATAAAGACTTCATACACTGAAAGTGCAACTCAAAACAAAAACAAAAACAATTCCAAAACAAGTCTTAATAAGTGTTTAAGACTACGAACCGTCACAAGACCGAAGTGTCTAACAAAACCTAGCACGTTTGTAGGTTGCAAAATGAACCAAGGAAACCGAATTTGAGTACGCACTTTACACGGATGCAAAACTGTGAGTTCATGTCCCCCTTTTCTTTTAACGTTTTCGGTTTACAACTTCCGGGAGGAAATACATGTTAACAAAGGGTATGATTAAGCTATTGAATGAACTCTTAGATCATGTGAGCATAGGCTGTAACTGAGGCGCCATTAATCCTTTTAAGGACCACGGAACAAAGGTTAGATCTAATGGGTACGGGCGAGCCCCACTCACGGTCCTTGTGTGGCCACTTAGAGTGTTGTTGTGTCCCAGTCGAGGTTAATCGACACTAAAAATCGTCTACTCGGGTTGAGTGCTTCCTATGTCGTCACATATATTAATATCCTTGCAAAACATTAATGATCAACATGTTCATAGACGCTTTACATACCTACTTACAACACTGAACTTTCAAATGTTTTTGAGATTCATTTGATGCGCATACACATAAAACACACGAACTCGCTCAACTTTTATTGATGTTTTCAACTTACATGTATTTCAAGGAAATAGATGGATCTTGGTGCCAGCGTTACTTTCAAGCTTTTGAGTTTCAAGTGTTGATGTCATCCACTTTTGGAGGGTTTGATTCATATATCTCATCCTTGATGAGATATAGGATGCAAAGCCTCATGAATCTTATCTTTTGTTAAACAAGTCCTTTTATGGAACTTTAAAACTTATGTTGGTTTGTAACTTAACTAAATACTTGTGCTGGTTTGAAAGTTAAACAACTTATGGTTTGTAATAATTTGAAACTTATGAATGGATGGACATCGCTTGTTTTAATCATGTAGTTGTTTATTATGATCGAATGCAATGAAAACTGATCAAGTCACACCACACGCTTCCGCAAAAAGACAGGGTGTGACACTTTGACTGTTGCTAAGGATCACTGATCCTAACTTCCTTTTCTTGTAACCTGCAGAGGTTTGTCCGCCTCAAAGCCCTCCAAGACAAGAGTCTTGCACAAGCTGAAGAAGACCTAGCTAATATTCGTTCCGTTGCTGCTGCTAAGGACAAGAAGATCACACAACTGGAGAAGGAGGTCAATGGCTTGGAGAATAGGATCATGGTAGTAGAGATACAAGCCAACAAGGTTGAGATAGAGGCTGCTGAAGAAGCCAAGGTCTGCGCTGCCCATACTGTTCTTCAAGGTCGGGGATATCCCCACACCCAGTAGCCTAATAAGATGTAGAAAAAGTCACCCACTTTTGCATGTGCTTGCTTGAGACCGTATAGTGACTTTTTCAATAAACACGCATGATTGGGATATTGCGGGTCTCGAAAACCCATAGGTTGATGCATAGATACAGTCTCGTTAAGATGGCATCGGGGAAAAAGTTGTTGACATCAAGTTAATATATGGGCCACGAGCTGGAAGTGGCGAGACTTAGCACAATTTGGATGGTTGCCGGTTTAACAACTGGATTAAAAGTTTCCCCACAATCCACACCAACCTGTTGAATATTGATAATAACATGTTTAGTAAATGAGTTACACGACACATCAAACATGATTAAGTATAAGCAGTTCAATAACATAGATGATACGACACATTATCATAGTTAATAACGTGACCCACTTAACATGATTAAAAAAATAATAAGATATACTAAAACTATAAAATAAAAGTCATAAATCACAACAATTTAAGAAATCCTTAACGAAATACGTTAACTGGTTCGGGATAGAATTTATTTATTATGTATTTAACTTTTTGTAAAATTATAAACCTTCATCGTTTTAATGAATAGATCTTAAATGTGTCATTGAATTGGTGTTTACTCATGTAATACGATTAGTTAGACGTGTAATTCGGTTCATAAACAAATTAGGCATGTCAGAACATGTTTAGACACATTTCGATAATGTCACCCGAACTTCGAACCCGTTTAACTCAATCCCTAACTCATTTAGCTTCATATCAAGCTATATGTTAATGAGTCATATCCAATGTTTTTAGACCCGGACCGGTCGGATTGGGAACCAGAGGTTTGGATGGTCCGGGTCAAGATATCGGACCGGAGGTTGAACCGATGATCCGACGGTTGGACCGGGAAATCGGCCCGTCGAATCGGTTTTTAAAGGGGTTGGACCTTTTTTATATATTTTTCAGATTTAATCATATTAGTTCTATAATAGTTACGACACCTCCCGGTTCTTATGTCCAGTCCGACCGATCCAACCAGTCGGGCCCGTTAACCAGTAAGGAGACCGGTTCAACATCCGATCCGATTCTTGAAAACATTGATAATATCATAAATTGACAGCATATTTAAAGAGCACCAAAAGTCAAATCCCAAACCGAATTATTAGGTGCAAATCGATATAAACCGTTGACTTCAATCTACAAAAGTCAAAACAATCCTAAGATCTTAACACTAAAAAGAAAAAAAAAACATTTATCTTCCGAATAATCTTCTCTTCCTCTCAAAGCCACAAAAATCCGTTAAACAGATTCTATCTTTGATAAATCATAAAATCTTCTTTAATCAGCCATTAATGGCTGTTTAACACCCCCTTAATATCTCCCTTCACCACCATTAATGCCGGCAGGATGGCCTATTGGAGCTTAACCCATTTCTCACTCCTCATTGGCCTCCTGTCTCTCTCATCCTCCCCACCGTTAACTGCCGTTACCCTCCCGCGCAAACTCTCTCAAAATGTCAACGTTTTCCGTGAAGCTCCAGCCTTCCGTAACGGTCAACCATGCGGGTCATCGGTCAACGATACAATCCATCTAGCAATGACCCTTGATTCGAATTATCTTCGTGGTACAATGGCTGCCATTTTGTCGATTTTGCATAACTCGGGTTGCCCCGAAAATGTGGTGTTTCATTTCTTGTGGCTTAGGTTTGATCAGGATATTAAAACTAGTATAAAGACTACGTTTCCTTATCTTAATTTTAAGTTGTATCGATTTGATTCGAGTTTGGTTCAAGGGAAGATATCGAAATCTATACGTGAAGCGCTTGATGAGCCGTTGAATTATGCGCGAATTTATTTGCCGGATATTATACCCAAGCATGTTAAACGGATCATTTATCTTGATTCGGATCTTGTTGTCGTTGATGATATTGATAAGTTGTGGCGCGTTGACTTGGGGAACAAGGTATCGAACTATCGATCAACAACTATATATAAGGATACAATGAACATGAATTGCAAACTACATCGCGTGTGAAAACTAATAATCTGAATTCTGGAAACACGTTTATTTTAATTCATGAATAAGATTGTAACAAAGTTTTAAAATAAACGTGTTACCAGAATTCAGTTAATTATCTGCATTATTGGTCAACTATATATAATGATAAAATGAGCATGAATTATGCTAAAATTGAGAATTTGTCTAAAAATGTGAAAAGAAAATTAACACATGGTGTTTTAAATATTTTAGAGTAAATTACAAAAAATCATCCTTTATGTATGTCACTTATTGCAAACTGTGTCATTTATCTTCAATAATTACAGAAAACGTACTCGATGTTTGTATACCCTTGCAAGTTATGTCCTTTAGCCCTAACTCAGTTAATTTTTTGTGATTAAATCTGACCAAATGGACCCCACATAAGGGTATTTTGGTCATTTTACTCTCATGTGGGGTCCGTTTGGTCAGGTTTAACCACAAACCACAAAAATTATCTGAGTTAGGGCTAAAGAACATAACTTGTAAGGGTTTGCAAACATCGAGTACGTTTTCTGTAATTATTGAAGACGAAGGACATAGTTTGCAATAATAAGTGACATACGTAAAGGTCGATTTTTGTAATTTACTCAATTTTTTATCATGGTGGTGTTAGATTTATTTATTTATTTATTTTTTTTTACATGGTGTCAGCATATAACACATTAACACCATGTATATAAATTTAAGACACCATATGTTCCTTTATAATTTTTTTATGCCAAATATATGTTAGAATAAACCCTGACTAACTTGTGTCTAACACAAGGTACTCGCTGCACCGGAATATTGTGAAGCAAATTTCACACAATACTTCAACGATAATTTCTGGAACGAACCCGAATTACAGAAGATATTCGAAGGGAAAGAGCCGTGTTATTTCAACACGGGTGTAATGGTCCTAGACGTTGAGAAATGGCGGGAAGGCGGGTATCTTCAAAAAGTTGAAGAGTGGATGGTGGTACAAAAACAGAAAAAGATTTATCATTTGGGATCTTTGCCACCATTTTTGCTAGTTTTTGCTGGGAATATTAAACCGGTTCACCATAGTTGGAACCAACACGGGTTGGGTGGTGACAACATTGAAGGAAAATGCAGGAGTTTGCACCCGGGTGCAATAAGTTTGCTGCATTGGAGTGGTAAAGGTAAACCATGGTTAAGGCTTGATTCGGGGAAGCCGTGTGTGGTTGACCATTTATGGGCTCCGTATGATCTTTATCGTTCGTCAAGATCCAAACTTTCCTTTGAATATTGACATTGTTCACCAAACTGATCAAGATGATTTCTAGGCCAAAAATCAAGAACTTGTTCGGTTTTGGGTTAGTTTAGAAATGCGAAGGTGAACGAGAAGAGGGTTTACGGTTAGATTTTGCAACATAAGAATGGAAAGTGAGGTTAACAGCAAATATGTCATGGTTATCATTAGTATGAACAAAAAGCACAACCACATTTGAGCATACATAGATAATTTGTTTTAGGTATGATGTTTATACCTTAATCTTGTTTTAGTCATTGTTTTAGATTAGTCAGATTTCTAGGAACCCCAAACCCATCTTTGTTGTACATTAATTTGATTTGTTTCCCTGCAAATTTGATTAAGGTAGCTATGTTGTTTAGTCAGTGAAATTTATTTTATAGTAAGATTTGCACGCGTTTTTTTTTTTATCAAGCGTAACAACCATGAGACGCGCACAATATTATTTCATTTAAACATGTTACAACTTACAAGTTACAACAACTGTTTTGATCATTATACATCATTTATCTCTTTCTTGTTTCAAAGTCTTCTCCATGGCTTCCTTTCTGCTCCTTATGAATGCATCAGCTTTCTCATTTATGTTTGAAGCAACACTTAGAAGATGATGCTTCCTTCCAGGCAAATTCCCACCTTCTGAAATGGGCAAAGTTGACTTTTTTGTTGACTTGTCACGATCACCGTTGACCTTACCTTGATCTTGTGGACTTGTTTGCTTGCGGGTTTGTGTTGGATTCTTGGTTTCTTGGATCACGGCTTGACTTGAAGGGTTACTGGTTTTGTTGACCATTGAACCGTTGGTGTGTCTAAACTCGACTAGTAGTTCATGACCATTGGGCCTAGTCACCTGGTCTTGGCCCGAAGCTCGAGTTTTGTCATCTTGAGGTGATGTGTCTTGGCTCGTATGACTAACTTCAAAGGCTCGAGCTTTGTCATCTTGAGGTGATGTGTCTTGGCTTGTATGACTAGCTTCAAAAGCTTGAGTTTCGTCATCTTGAGGTGATGTTGTATTGCTTGCACCAAATGTAATGCGCCTTGTGCCTCGAGTAAGGATGCTATTCATGATGAAGTTGAATAGCCTTTGGCAAATGCTAAATGGGCCAAAACCATCATCTTGTTTGCCCTTTTCTTGCATAATTTTTGTGGTAAGTCTTGTTCACAAAAAACACACAAGAATTTAAAGATTTCTATATGATTCTAATCTTTGATAGTGAGGTAAAGAAAAGATTAAAAAAGTGAAACATGGGTCCTCTCTTGAAGACAAAGTGTTTGCTTGTATGATAAGGGTCAATCCTAGCCGTTGTTACCATAGATCTTTGTTGTACTTTTCTTGAATTTGGTTATATTCTTGACTACCTACCATGAGATTCATGCGAGTCTAAGTAATAAGAAAATGAGCCCGAAAATTATGTTATACACATAAACCTAAATATGATACTCGTATTTATTGGTTAACACAAACATGACACATTTAACCTAGAAAAATATATTTTCTTTTACATTAATACTTTAAAATTACAAATTTTAAAAAATAACACAAATATATGTTAAACAATTATGTTTAAACTATAAAACCTAGCATTAATTTCTCTTTTAACTATAATAATATAAAATGCATTTTAACATAATTATAAACATAAAAAGGTAAAACAGCTCAACCCACGAACCCGAAAAACATCCAAACTCATTTAGCTAAACATGTTTAAACAAAAAAAAAACCCCAAATTAATCATCCATCTCGATTGATTTAGCTGGACCACACACTCACTAAAAAGTTATTCAAACTCCAAAGTAGACGAGCTAATTAACGGGCCTAACATCTATGCCAAACCTGTGAGATCGACAAACACCGAACTCTTTAGCTAAACATGTTTAAACAAAAAACCCCAAATTAATCTTCCATCTTGATTGACTTAGCTGGACCACACGCTCACTAAGAACTTATCCAGACTCCAAAGCAGACGAGCTAATTAACATGCCTAACGTTAACACCAAACCCGTGAAATCGACAAACACTCAAACCCGTTTAGCTAAACATGTTTAAACTAAACCAACGAACGGGCCGAACATGTATAGCCCAGTTGGTTTAGTTGGGCCACATAGTAAGAAGTTATTCAAAGTAAATGGGTTAACTAATAGGCCCAATATGTATAGCCCAGTAGGAAAATAAGGCCCAATTTATACTAATTGTTTACCTTTTGCTTCACAATCACAATTTGATAATATCATAATCAGTTCATCATCTACACAGAAACCCTAGAAATCATTATCTTCTCAAATCACTTCAATCATCAATGGATTTCTTCAGATCTATATTATCAGATGATCCAGAACCTGAATCTCCACACAATCACTCACAATCCGATTCAAATCCGATCCAAAATCACTCACCAAATCATCCAGAAACCGAAGCTGATGAAGAAGACGAAGATTCCACTTCGAATCTCAATTCATCCGACGACGGAAGCGGTGGAGCTAGCAGCGGTGGTGCCGGTGGCGGTTTATGGAGCTTAGGAGATCTAGTGAAAACGTTAACTACGAAATCGGAGTCGGTTTTCGAAACCTACCGGCGAGATCTGCAGGAATTCGGTACTGGATTGAGGAAGGAATCGGATCTGTTCCGTGAAGTTGCGAGCCGTGCGGTGAAGGAGTTACCGGCGTCGATCGACGTCGGAACGTCGGCGATTGACGGAGTGTTGAAATCAACGGCGGAGATTATCGCACAAGGTAAGGAAGTTTTACTTGCGTCTTCTGATGTTGATGAATCTGATAGTTCTGATAGGTATAATAATAGTGAACGTAGTGGTGTGGATTTGAATAATTCGGTTAGGTATAGTCGGTTTGATGCTCAATTGAATGCTATTAGGAGTGATGTGAGAGTGTTTGTTGAGGATCCTGAGGATGTAGAGGATTATAATAAGTGGAAGTTAGGGTTTGTGGTTGGGGATAAGAAGGATGAGATTGAGGAATTGATTGGAGAGAATGGCGGTTTGGAGGAAGTTTATGCGAAACTTGTGCCGAATGAGGTTGATGATGGAACATTTTGGTTTAGGTATTTTTATAAGGTGTATAAGCTTATATTGCAAGAGGAAATGAGAGCTAAGCTTGTGAAGCGATCGTTGTCGGTTGATGATGAAGAAGAATTGAGTTGGGATGTTGATGACGATGATGACGAAGAAGAAGAAGAAGAACAACAGCAACATCGTAAATTAGAACCAGCTGATTCGGAAGACGGTAGAAAGAAACAGAGCACTGATGACAAAATCGAAACTCAAAGTTCTAAGATTGTCGATGAAGATAAGGAGATGATAACCAATGTGGTTAGTGTTGATAAGAACAGTGTAGAGGAACCGAAGCTCACTAGTGAAATTAAAACTCATGTTGAGGAAGCTGAGTCGGTGCCAAAATCTGGTGAAACGGTTGATGTCAAACCGGATTCGGGTGAAGCGAAAGATAGTAATGTCACGGTTAAATCAAGCGAGCTTTCATCTCAAGAGGATGAGGATCTCGAGTGGGACGAGATCGAAGATCTTGGGAAAACTGATGACAAGAATGTAATTCATGGTGATACAACAACAAACAAAGATGATCTGCGCAAGCGATTGAGTACTGCTGCAGATGAGGATGAGGATTTGAGTTGGGATATTGAAGACGATGACGAGCCTGTAAAGTCAGGTAATAAGTGATGCATGCCATAAGTTCAATTGCCTAAGGTGATTTGCATTGTGTTTGTGTGATAAATTTGTTGTAATTGTGTCTACGTTTTAGTTTTTGTCAAAATCTTGTTCCTGTCGTTTTAGAAAGCAGGCATTCTTATGTGAATTGCAATTAATACTTGTTCACAATAATACATGTTTCATATGTTGCTACTATGGTCATGGATTTTAGGGTGGTTTGAATTCAGCCTACGCCACTTTTTATAGCTAATCCTATATGTTGGGAAAGCGATTTTTAGAAAAGATATTAAACTGTTATTACGAAAGCGAAGTAAAGAACTTTTGGAAAACTTTTGTGTCCCACATAGGAGGGGTATAAGTAAAAATGTGAAATGCTTCTCTCCTTAGCAATAAGGAATAGACGACAGCTCAAAAGGGTGCGATGTACCCTTTCGCGTGCAGCGTGTCTGAGACTGGCAATGATGGGCGTTAACGTGGTTTATTTTTATGGCGCGTTGGCACTTCATGCGCTCGCATTGTCACAGCTTGCCTGTTTTTAGGGGTGTTTCGAAGGAACGGCTTATGGTCTATAAATACGACCTCATGGCATCCAATTCACACACAAATTCTTTCCAAAAGCTTTGTCCTTTTACACGCAAATGCAATTTTGTTGCTATAGAAACAAGGTTCATGTAAACCGAAATCTTTGTTGTACTCGCTAGTTCATCCGGGTTATCATCTCCTCGTGCAAGAGTTGATTAAGGAATCATGTTTCTTCATTATATTGTGGGAGACATTTCGTCAACACCTGTAGCATGCAACTCGAAGGATTGAAAGGGGTGAAATGGTTTAATGTAAGAGATCACTACCCTTGAAGTACCAGTAAAAAACCAGAGGATCAACAAAAGGAAACCACACACCTCACATCCTAATTCAACATAACTTTTCATAGCTAATCCACCTCTAGTGGTACAGGTGCCAATGTTGTAGAAGGCGTGGGCGCTAGTCGGGCGGTGAGGTACCGCCTATGGATTAATCGGGATTAATAGGGATTAATCGGAATGAGAATTTTTATATGTTATTTTTCAAATTTATATATATACACACAATAATATAAAAATAATACTTCAAAATTCATATATGATAAAAAAGAAACAAAATGAACAGTAGATTTATTATTAAATTAAAATTAGAGTGGATTTATTATTAAATTAAAATTAGAATTATTTAAATTAGTAACATGATTAAGAGATGAGCAAATAGTATCGGGTATAGGTACCGGTCTCAAATTTACCAAACCGGTGTATTTTTGGTACCGGTTCCGCACAGGTATTCACCGGTTTTTACCCTCAAATACCGGTGACGTACCAATAACGACCGGTACTGAACCGTGCCATACTATGTATATTCGGTACCGGTACCCACTTTTGGGGATTTCGGTACCAGTATTTTCGGTACCGGTTGGTAACGAGCTCATCAAATCCTGTAGCAACGCAGCAATGCAAGTAATTGCACCGTTTATATTACTTTTCATACACACAGTAAGTAAACTATATTTCGTTTGAATGAGGTTTTATATACACAACTTATTTTGCTTTCTTTTTTGTCTTTTTCTGTAATGAATGAATTTTAGCATGTAAAATTAACTTGGATATTTAGAATATTGATGAGCAAACCGTTTCAAATCCTGTAAACGAACCGGTATCGTATCGGTACCAAATTTACTATACCAAATCATTTTTGGTACCAATTTGGTACCCACCTTTTGGCGTTTTCAGAATCGTTACTTTCGGTTCGACACCGGTCTAGCACCATACCTGTATTTATTGATTTTTACCTTCAAATACCATACCGTATTGTACCGAACATTTTCGATGCCGGTACCTATAACAAAGATTAATTGTCTTAAGAGGGTTTTACCATCATAGCCATGTTCATAGACATATAGGCTAGGTTATACCATTAAGAGGATCTTTTGAAATTTTCAGCTGATCGATAAAGTTCGAGTAAATTCGGAACTATCGTTGGATAAAGGACGAAATGAATACCTATATAAGATTTTCAAAACTTTCCATAAATTATTAGGAATTTACAATAGTGCCTCAATCAGGACTCTTAGTAATTCATTTGTCCACACAGGGACTTTAAAGCGGACTTCGATGATTTTCTGGATCGGTACTTTCACTGCCGTTACCGGTGCCGAGCTCATCCATATTTTAACGTGTTAGCACCGTAATAACTGAACTGAAAACAACCGAATTTCCAACGTGTAGGACGTGTGAGTCCTATTATTATATATTAGGTTATTTAAAATCATTTTTTATGACGGAGTGACTATCCTTACCATGTCATTTTATTTATGTTTTGATATTCGGTATCTGTTTGCTGTTGCTGACACGCCTTTTGTAGTCATTGGGTCTCGCCGCAACGCGCGGGCGGAAAATAACTAGTTCATATAAATACTTCAAGTTTCAAATAGTATAGTTCAAACATAAGCAATTGAACTTAAACATAATAAATCAACATCAAGTACTTAGAAATTAAAAAATTAACATATATTTCAAAATTTGGGCTTTAAACCATGGGCCAGGTTTCAAAATTTAGGTTTATTGGGTCAAAAATCATGGGCCGATTAGTCCGATTATTGACCGATTTTGACCGACTTTGACCAATTTTGACTTTGACCGATTTTTTGACTGACTTGGTTAAATTTAGGCGATAAGTCCTCGATTAGCGCCTAGGCGCCGATTAATCGGCCGCCTAGGCCGATTTCTGCAACATTGAGGTGCACAAACCGGGTATTATGAATAATCGGTTCCGGTTATGGAACCGCTTTCGGTTTCTCATTTTAAGGGGTTGAACCGGTTCCAGTTAATTGAACAAAAAGAAAAAAAAAAACCATACCCTATGTGCCCGGTTTTGGATAGGGTTCGGTTCCGGTTCTTAAGAAACCAGGTATTAGAATACCCATTTTCGGGTTTTCTATACCCTATTTCTGAGTTTTTTAGTACCCCATTTTTAAGTTTTTTATTCCATTGCATTTTTATTACCCTATTTTCTCGTCTTTTTTGTTTATTATTATTAGTATTAAATATGCATTGTATAATATAAAAAAATAAAATAAAAAACATGAATTGAATAGATATTAGAATCATGTATCGAGTATAGCCGGGTATAATCGGTTTCGGTTCTGGTTCTTGTCCGGTTTTGGGTATTAATCGGGTATGATCGGTTCTGGTTTTAGGTATTGAGATCAAAATGCATACCCTACAGGTAGGGTCGGTTTCGGTTTAGGGTATAGAATACACGGGTATTAAAAAGATACCGGTACCTGATTTCTTTTTTACCGGGTCCTGTTTTCTTTTTACCAATATTGTCCAACTGTCAGTTTTTCAAATAAACTAGTTGATTTTCCGCCCGCGCGTTGCGGCGGGGACCTAATGTCTACGAAACGCGTGTCGGCAACGGCAAGCAGATACCGAATATCAAAACACAAATAAAAATTACGTTGTAATGATAGTCACTTCGTCCTAAAAAAGCGATTTTAAATAATCTAATATATAATAATAGGACCCACACGTCCTACACGTTGGAAATTCGGTTGTTTTCAGTTTAGTTATTACGGTACTAACACGTTAAAATATGGATGAGCTCGGTACAGGTAAAGGCACCAAAAGTACCAATCCGGAAAATCATCGAAATTAGGTATCAGCACCGAAAATGTTCGGTACCATACGGTATGGTATTTGAGGGTAAAAACCGGTGAATACCGGTGCCGAACCGATACCGAAAATGTCAAAAGTCAGTACCATTCGGTACTGAAAATATACCCGGTTTGGTAAATTTGATACCAGTACCGGTACCCGATACCATTTGCTCATCCCCTTGATGATGTTACTATTCATTGGGTTGTGTATGAAAAGTAATCTAAACGGTGCAATTACTTGTGTTGCTACGTTGTTACAGGATTTGATGAGCTCGGTACCAACCGTTACCGAAAATACCGTTACCAAAAATCCCTAAAAGTGGATACCGGTACCGAATATACCTGGCACAGTACGGTTCGGTACCGGTCGGCACGATACCGGTATTTGATGGTAAAAACCGGTGAATACCGGTGTCAAACCGATACCGAAAATGTCAAAAGTCGGTACCGATTCGGTATCGAAAATATACCCAGTTTGGTAAATTTGGTACTAGTACCAGTACCCGATACCATTTGTTAATCCTCTTGACAATATTAGTGTTCGATTGTCTTCAAATTTTAATATTATTATTATCACTGTTCATTGTCTTAAGATTTTAATAATATTATTATTATTATTATTATCACTGTTTGATAAATTTGATACCGTTACCCGATATTATTTACTCATCAGTTAGTAATGTTACTATTAAATTCAATTTTTAATTGTTGTATATTACTGTTCATTGAGTTCAAATTTTAATATATAGGGTAATTATTATTATTATTATCACTGTTCATTGTCTTAAGATTTTAATATATAGGTAATTAAAATGCAGGCCGAAGTCTGCTGCCTACTGGGCCGAGATGGAGCCCAAAGTTCCAGTTTCATTTACTTAGTTAATTAACTTAAGATTAATTAACTTATATTACTTAGTTAAGTTTTATTATAAAAGAATTTTTAATTAAATTTTTTAATCTTTAATCAGTGTCCTACTTAAGATTTTATGTTGTATTATGTGCTCATGGGAAAACATTTTGCTAAGTTATACTAATGGAAGATGTTTTTGATTATTTGGGAGGCGTATGAGTGAAGTGTAGAATACGATATTGTATGAGATGATTACCTTGTGGCCCCATGTTTCATTTCAATGTCATGATCATGTCCGGTCCTTCCTTTATGTGTAACTAGGTGGCCGCTTAGGGCCTCTAAATTTTTGGGCCTCCGTTTTTGCAGAAAAAAGGTTATATATATCGCGGATAGATTATATATATTTTTATTACTATGATAGTAAAATTAAAAGCTACCTATGTAACTCGCACACCTTATAAATCTACTCCTACCTCCACATCAATATCCACCATAGGACTAGAACCATCAACCATTTGAGAATGAGCATCTTTACTGTACTGGTGATAGCGCTAGGATATAGACCTTTCGGTTAGGTTGTAGATAACCAAATTTTGTTTCGAAAAAAAACACCTAGCTTATAAATTGGTTAGGTGCTATACAAGTCCCGTCACGTCAAATAGAAACTGAAATTAAGAGCATTCACATTCAACCTCCCAAATTATGTGTGAGACTGTAGGGCTGTTCACGAGCCGAGCCGAACCGAGCGGACCTTTGCTCGTGCTTGGCTCGTTTTCAAACCGAACCGAGCGGAGCGGATCATTTAAAACCGAGCATCAAATCAAGCGAGCATTTTTCGAGCAGTAAAAATTCCGAGCGAGCGTCGAGCGAAGTTCGAGCGATTTGGACAACCGTGTTACCCAATTTAAATTTGCTGAGAGAGATAGTGACAATGTTGGGTCTCAAGTTTTAATGTCTTTAAAAACATGCATATTTCATGGCATAATATTTTTCTTATAAATAACAATGTTGTGGCTGACGAGGTGATGATCATATTACATGAACAATTACGTTGGAGCAGGAGACGATCGACTTAGGGTAACGACATGAAACATTGAGGCGATGAACATACTGTCGTTTATCGGTTTAGGGTTTAACTTTTAGTTTTGATTTTAATTTTTTATTTGCGTGGTTGGGCTACTACGTATTGATATAGTTGTAAATTTGTATATAGTTGTAAATTTGTATATAGTTAACCAAAATCTAATAGATTGGTACATATAAAACTATAAATTTAATTTACATTTAAGTATATATGTATAAGTGTGTGTGTGTATATATATAGGTGTGTGTGTATATATATGTATATGTATATATATACTAATTAAAATAATAATTCGAGCCGAACCGAACCGAGCGGACCTTTGCTCATGCTTGGCTCGTTTACAAACCGAACCGAGCAAAGCGGCTCGTTTACAACCGAGCGTCAAATCGAACGAGCATTTTCCGATTTCCGAACGAGCGTCGAGCGAGCGACGAGCGGCGAGCGATTTGAACGGCCCTATGTGAGAGGGGTATTTTATGAAAAGTGGTTGCAAGTGGTTGTGAGTAGAGGAGAGAACTCTTCATATGTAAATGAGTTAATTACACAAATGGGTCATGTGGTCTATAGCCAGTTTTACCTTTGGGTACTAACTTTTTTTAACATGTTTAGGTTTTATGGTTTCAATTTTGTAACACCTTTGGATACTAACACCAAAATTATCAATATAATGACTAAAATACCCTTCCATTTTTTTTAATTTTATCAATGTAACACCTTTGGGTACTAACACATAATTTTATTTAAGTTTAAATCAATTTTACAAAATCTATTTTTTTATTTTAATCTTTTTATTATATCTTTTAATTAACATAAAATCTATTTATTTTTTTATTTTTTTATAAGTAAATATTTATATATAGTTTTTAAAGAAATGATATTTAGCACGATAGAAGTTGCTCAAAATCTTAAATAATTAAAAATTCAATAGGTATAATAATAGTTGGGTAATGTATAAATAAACTATTATTAAGATATTAGGTTAAAACTCCGTGTATTACGAGTTTTTAATGTATAAAACTTAGTTTTAATTTTTGTAATTTTAAATATATGGGATTAAATAATATAAAACCAATAACAATAATAATAAAACACTGTATCTCATCGGAACTAAAGTGTTTCCTAAGCACATAGATACACAAATAAAATAGAGACGTCATGGTTTAATCACACCGTCTCAAAATGTGCCAAGTAATTGATCGTAACAAACAAATCATATTAGATTATACATTTTTACGATTTTACTACAAAATATATTAAATTAGTTGTAGTTATTTTTAAACAGTTTTTCTCGATTATGCTACATATCTTGATATATTAATTTAACTAATTTTCAGATATTATATTCGTAAGTTTTCAAGAATGCTATGGATTTTAATAAATACTTATTATATCATTTGTTTCATTATTTAATTTATATTTTAAAGAGTTTTTATATATTCATAATATTAGTCAGATATTTATCTAGTATTATTTAGTAATATTATTAATAAATAAAAAATGGAGCGGACGTTTTCTGACTTTTTTTATTTATATTTATAAATCAAAAAATAAATAGATTTTATGTTAATTAAGAGATATAATAAAAAGCTGAAAATAAAAAAAAATTGATTTAAACTTAAATAAAATTAGGTGTTAGTACCCAAATGTGTTACATTGATAAAATTAAAAAAAATGGAAGGGTATTTTAGTCATTATATTGATAATTTTGATGTTAGTACCCAAAGGTGTTACAAAATTGAAACCATAAAACCTAAATCTTTAAAAAAAAAAAGTTAGTACCCAAAGGTGAAACTGGCTATAAACCACAGGACCCATTAGTGTAATTAACTCTATGTAAATTTGAGGGAACGCTGTTCACTTTTTATATTTTTTTAATATATAGTGGTTATGAGTGGAAGAGAGAGAAAATATAATGATAAAAGTATTAAAAAATATTATTTAATTAAAAATGAGAGAAAAATTGCAAAGTGAGCAGTTTAGAGAAAAAAAAAAACTAAGTTAGGGAGATTTAATAGAAGCATTTAATTTTATAATTTGTTAAGAGCATGTGTACTGGGGCGCGAAATGCCCCCATAGCGCCGAGATGGCGCCGGCCACACCAACACGAAGGGCGCTATGCCCAAAAAAAAATTCAAAGCGCTATAATTTTCGCGGCGTGATGTGTTTGTTTGTTTGAATTTTTTTTTTTTTTTCTGGTTATATATCGAAGAAGAGAAGGAAGAGAAGGAAGAATTTTTTTTTAATGCTCTGTTTCTTCTTGCAGGTATATATCGAAGAAGAAGAAGAAGGAAGAGAAGGAAGAAAAGAATTTTAGGGTTTAGGGTGATGTTCACCATTTTTTCCGGTGAACTTGGTTGCCGGAGAAGAAGACAGGCCGGAGAAGAAGACAGCCGGAGAAGAAGGCCCTGCATTTTACAGTTTGGTCCCTGCAAATCGGAGAGGAAGCATGTTTGGTCCCTGCAAATCGGACCTGAAGACCGAGAACAAGCCGGAATTTTAGCCGGAGAAGACAGGCCGGAGAAGAAGACCTGCAAATCGGACCTGAAGGCCGGAGAAGAAAATTTATTATCAGTTTTCTTAATTAATTTTCTGTTTTTATTTATTTTGCAGTTTTTTTTATTTATTTTCTGTTTTTATAAAAAATTAGAAATTAATAATTGAGTAATGATTAGGCGGGGGCGTTATGACTACGGCCTCAAATTGCATAACGCCCCATAAAGCCCTTTGCTGACGTGTCACGCCACGTGTCGCATAACGCCCACAAAGGGTGTTCACTTTTTATATTTTTTTAATATATAGTGGTTATGAGTGGAAGAGAGAGAAAATATAATGATAAAAGTATTAAAAAATATTATTTAATTAAAAATGAGAGAAAAATTGCAAAGTGAGCAGTTTAGAGAAAAAAAAAACTAAGTTAGGGAGATTTAATAGAAGCATTTAATTTTATAATTTGTTAAAGAGAAAAAAAAAAAAACTAAGTTAGGGAGATTTAATAGAAGCATTTAATTTTATAATTTGTTAAAAGGCAAACCATGAAAGGCAGATATGGGGCACTTCCTGTACGTAGGAAATAAACAAATATATTTTTTTGTGAAACAAATAATAAGTTATTTAAAAAAAATAACGAAGAGCTTTGAAAACAAAACCACTTTAATGATTTTTTTTGCTTTAATATCTCACTTTCTCAACGAAAAAGATAACAAGACCACAAGTATAATGAATCCAAAAGGTCATACTCGTGAATCATTTTAAGCTGCATTAAAAAGTTAATGTTACATGTACTCTTTTTTTTCGTGATATGACCGACCACTTCATCATCTTTTAACCTTTTCTTCTATCTTCTTTTGGCGTAAAGCCCGCGGTAGCAGCGGAACCGGGGAAAGTATACAGAAAAGACAGTTATTTTCTATTATATTAGTATTAATTCATATTAGATTAGTCTATTAATTCATATTAGATTAGTCTTAGTTAGTGATCCCGGCTTAGTGAGTCCTTTCTTCAGTGATGAACTGTTGGCGGCAGTCCTACATTTTGTCTCTGTGGACCGAAGAGAAAGGGGGCTCGGCGGGAAGAGGATTGTACCGTGAGAGAAGCACTAACTAAAACTTCCATCTTCCGTACACACGAGGCAGCCTCTCGGAGGAACAATACTGAAATCAAAGAGAATGAAATGCTCGATTTTATCATCTAATTTTTTTTTCAAAAGTTATTTTATATCCTTTTAAAAAATAGTGAGAAATAAATATAAAGTAAACCATCGTGGTTTTTGTTTTGTTTTGTTTTTTTTTTTATTTTATTTTTTTTTTGCCATTTTTTAGGCTGACTATGCAATTGCTACTGTCTCTATATTGTATCCATTGATTTGCCTTCATTAAGGGTGTGAAAGAATGCAGAACACAGTTTTTTGGTGAAAACAAAAAGAAAAGATAAATCATTTATTTATTTTTTTTTACTACAAGAAAATTGGTGAAATGCGATTTTATTCATCTGTCTTGAAATTCAAAGCAAAAAATAAAACAAGTATGAATATATTTTGCTTATTTACAGAACTTATACATGTGGAAGTTATATGTAGGTTAACTAAGTTATATGTAGGTTAACTACATAAGTGTAGATAAACATTCAAAAACTTTAAAAAACACATAAGTAAATTGCTATTTTAGTTTCTGAGGTTTGGCGCAAATTGTCATTTTAGTTCAAATAGTTTTTTTTTCTACTCTGGGTTCCTGACTTTTCCATTTTCTTGTCATTTTGATCACATTGCCAAACTTAGTCTAAAAATCTGGTTATAACCAGGGGTATTTTTGGCATAACTGTTGTGTAGTGATAACCATGGGTAGTTTACAACATAATTTATAAATCTCATAATAATTTAATGCCATCAATATATATATATATATATATATATATATACATATACAGGGGAAGGTTCTATGCAGAACACTAAATATTGCGAAAACATGCAGAACAAAATGAATCACTCATTTTTTTCAATTCTAAAAACCTAAACTGTGAATGAAAATGTTATAAATGTAAGATTTATTGTTTCTCACACTAGAATTTAAAATAAAATATGAAAAAGCTTCGGTTTTGAAATAACCTACAAGCATGTAGGTTATGCGTAGACAAAATTACCTACATGTATGTCGACTATGTGTAGGGAAAAATATATGTTTTTTTTTATATGTATGTAATGCACATATGAATGTAAGAAACATAAAATTTAAGAAATATGAACCTTAAATCCCAAAATTTAGTGATTTAGAGTTGTTTTTTTTTGTTCTCGCAATAATTAGTGTTCTGTAATGATCCATATCCTATATATATATATATATATATGGTAGGGATTCTGTACATTAATCCAGAAGTGTGAGAAGTGTATTATAACACTATATATAACACTATATAAAATCATATAAACACCGTATAACAATACGTAACACCATATAACACCATATAACACTATGTAACACTATATGACACTATATAACAATATATAACACTATACATAGACATGCTATCAGACAAACTATAGTGTTATATTTGTTATATAGTGTTACATAGTGTTATATGGTGTTATATGGTGTTACATATTGTTATACGGTGTTTATATGGTGTTATATTGTCACACCCCAACCGATGGCGGAAACATCGGGGCATGGCACTGAGCGAAACAGATTATCCAGAAGTTTCCATAACAACTATATTTACCAAATATTTAAATCAACACGTCCCATACCATGTCATATAAGATAATATAATTATTACAGAAAAGATCTGGTCAAATTGTTCTGTTCCGACAACTCAGATTCTTATTACAGACAATTGTTTATTGTTGACCTAGGTCTTTCCTAGCCTCGATTTCACAGCACAGAAAGCAAATAAGCATCCTAAGCACCTGTCACATACGTTAAAGTAAAACTCAATACACATAGTGTAAAGGTGAGCATACAAGTTTGATAATAGCATATAGAGTTCGAAAGCGTTACGCATAACCAACACGTACACAGAGTGAAATGAGGCATGTTAGTTATCGACATGAACCTATCGATACCAATGACTGCGGGTTGACTGCCCAAGGCAGTTCGCGATACATACTCACCACTGTGAGCCATGTAGGTAATTGTCCTTAACAACCCCCGAGTGAACGGGTGCTGAGTCCAAACTAATAGTACTACCGTTGCTAAGGCAGGTAGACAGCATTCCATGTGTAAACATAATAAACAAGCATTCATTTAGTCACGTATACATGCGATAACGGTTAGCGTTTAAAGTATTGTGTAGTGGGTTCGATGTGATTTTGTATAAGTAACGTATGTAACACCCAAAAGTGCGTAAAGCAAAAAGGGATCGAGTATACTCACAGCGGTTGATGGATTGAAGGGAGCGCTAGAGAGTAGGGTTAGCCTGAACAGATTTATAGTATCACGATAAGCGACGCGTAAAACGATGCAAAGTACAAGTGGTTCGGACAGTAGTTCGATCGGATGGTAGTCCGATCGGACAGCCGGTCGTGCGGGTGGTAGTCCGTTCGGACGGTCGTCCAGTCGGATGACTGTTCGAGTGGGTTGATTCTTCCTTTGGGAAGGATGTGTTTGTGTATGATGGTTTGTCTTTTGAAGTTTTCATTGTAGTATTTTGAAAACACAGAAGTATCTCTACCATTCAGGTCGGTCGATCGGACGGTCGTTCGATCGGCCGACAACCCGATTGGTTGGACACTTTAGTGAGAACAAGTTCGCAGCAGGTTGTCACTCGATCGGACGGTAGTTTGATCGGGTGGCGTCCTTTGTGCATTGAACATGTTGAAAATTGTTTAAGTGTTGAAGTTCAAATGTCTCATGATTCGGATGATAGTTCGATCGGATGGTAGTCCGATCGAACAACAATTCGTTCAACATTCAGACTTCAAATGTTAGCAACAATGGTTAAGTGTGGGACCCAAGGTGCAAGTCGTTTGGGTTGGCCAGTCGCTCGGCTTGGCTGTTCGATCGGACAGCAGTCCGATCGGACGACATTCCGTCTTGGTCGACCTGTTCATCTTACACTTGGTTGTTTTGATAGTTTGTCGTTTTATCGAGATATTTTGATAACGTGTTAAGCAACAGAAACCTCGTCAATACTTGGTGCTCCTGATCGGATAGGAATCTCCCAAACCCGATCAGTGGACGGTTCGAGACGATGTTCCATGTTTAACCCGGAATCGATAATCTCGTGGATAGAATACGGATCTTGAACCAACGCAACCACAAGTATGAGTAGTAAGTCGACAGAAGCTCCGATTCTATCGGTTTGAGTGCATTGAGTGTAAAAGAGTTGAAAGAAAGTGGGAAAACCATCTTTCAATCTTTTTCATTGTGAATATGTCTAGATCTATGAAAGATCTTTGTTTGTTTATGTGGAAATCGGTTAGATCCAAGTTATTCTTGGTGGATTGAGGCCAAAACATGAAGTTCTTCAAGAACACATGATGACGTCATCCTAGAACACCTTGAATCTTGATGATTTCACGGTTAAAAGTTAAGATTCAAAAGATAGAAAGGTGTAGGAGTGCGTGTAGATTAAGGAAGTACAAGATTTAGGACAAGATCTTACCGGAATTGCGAGAAATCGGAGAAAAAGCAAGGTGAGAGTGCTGGTCGGACGTCAGTTGCCAAAAGTAGAAAGAATGAAAGTGACAAGGGGTATTTATAGGGTTACCCAAAGTGGAAAGGGGCTGGTCGATCGGCTAGGCAGCTCGATCGAACAGCCTGTCCGATCGGACGGCAGTACGATCGAACTGCTGGTCGATCGGCTGGTCACCTGGTCGATCAGTCACCTCGCTCGAGTGTTCGGTGCGACGAGTGTTTCCGTTTCGATTGCGATTGCGAGTGTTTTGATGTGATAGAGTTTCCTCGTCAAATTACTTTTAATCCCAACTACTATATCAACACACAAGCATCCTTACTCCGTATTCGTTTAGCGGTTGCGATTCGATTGCGATTGAGTTCGATTGCGTTTCGATTGATCACCACACATAACATAAATAAACATGCACAAGTAACACATAAGGTACACACACACATGTATAACAGTAACCAAAATGCGTAATTCGAGTTGCGAGTGCGATTGCGATAAGGCGATTAAGCGATAAATAGCGATTACCATGCGATTATTAATAGATACACCACATAATACAACTAAAGCGAAAACAAAATAGACTATCTACAAGTCAAAGAAGTCAAAACAGGAATTGAGCAAGGAGAGACAGATCGCGTTAGCAATCTTTTCTTCCTTTGACTTAAATCTTGACTTTGACTTTCGAAACACGGGGTGTTACAGCCTCCCCTAGTTGAGGGAATTTCGTCCCGAAATTAGGCTGAAGCCGTAACAAACAACTGCGGGTACTTCGCCTTCATGTCGCTTTTGAGTTCCCAAGTGAACTCTGCGCCTCGTTTGCCTTCCCATCGGACTTTCACAATAGGAATGCGCGAGCGTCTGAGCTGCTTGGTTTGGCGATCCATGATTTCGACAGGCTTCTCCACGAAGTGTAGTGTTTCGTTTACTTGGAGGTCATCGAGAGGTACAATTAAATCATGCTCAGCCAGGCACTTTCGGAGGTTTGACACATGGAAAGTCGGGTGGACATTACTAAGTTCCTCCGGTAGTTCGAGTCTGTAGGCGACTTTTCCGATCCTTTCCAGAATTTTAAAAGGTCCAGCATATCGAGGCGCTAGTTTCCCTTTCTTGCCGAATCTGACCACACCCTTCCAAGGTGATACCTTTAGGAGTACGTAGTCGCCAACGTCAAATTCAAGGGGCTTGCGTCGTCTATCGGCGTAACTTTTCTGTCGAATTCGAGCTTTCAACAAGTTATCTCGAATTTGGAGGACTTTTTCAGTCGTTTCTTGCAATAGCTCAGGACCGGTTAATTGCGAGTGACCGATCTCATGCCACACAATAGGCGATCGACATCTTCTTCCGTATAAAGCATCTAATGGTGCCATTTGTATGCTAGAATGATAACTGTTGTTGTACGAGAATTCGACTAACGGCAGGTATGCATCCCAATTACCACCGAAATCTATGACACACGAACGGAGCATGTCTTCAAGAGTACGGATCGTTCTTTCAGTCTGACTGTCGGTTTGAGGGTGGAATGCGGTACTTAGATTAAGCGATGTACCGAGAGCTGTTTGAAACGTTTCCCACAGTCGCGAGGTAAATCGAGCAACCCGGTCAGAGATGATGTCACGAGGTGTCCCATGTCGACAAATGATCTCGTTGGTGTAGATTCGGGCTAATCGTTCTACCTTGTAGTCTTCCCATATTGGCAAAAAGTGAGCTGATTTGGTTAGACGATCAACAACAACCCAGATGCTGTCGTGACCTGATGACGTGTACGGAAGCTTTGTTATGAAGTCCATGGCTATACTCTCCCACTTCCACATAGGGATAGGCGGTTGTTCGAGTAAGCCAGAGGGTCTTTGGTGTTCAGCCTTGACCTTTGCACAAGTCAGGCACTTTCCAACGTAGAGAGCAATATCCCTCTTCATGCCCGGCCACCAGTACTTGTAGCGAAGGTCCTGGTACATTTTATCGACACCGGGATGAATGGAATATCGGGATTTATGGGCTTCGTCCAACAATATCTGCCGCAGGTTGGTCCGTTTAGGGATCTAAATTCGGTCCAGAAAGTGGAATGTCCCATTCGACTTATTCACAAGCTGGGCTCCATCGTGATAGATTCGTTCCTTCTTCAGAGTGCGTTCATTAAAACATGCATGCTGGGCTTCGCGGATGAGGGTTTCGAGGTCGTATTGGGCTTAGACGTTACGAATGCTGAGCAAATAACTCCGTCTGCTGAGAGCATCGGCAACGACATTTGCTTTGCCTGGGTGATAACGAATCTCACACTCGTAATCGTTGAGTAGTTCTACTCATCGGCGTTGACGCATATTAAGTTCTCTCTGATCAAAGATATGTTGTAGGCTCCTATGATCGGTGAAGATCGTACACTTGGTACCATACCGGTAGTGTCGCCAAATCTTTAATGCAAAAACAACCGCGCCTAGCTCGAGATCATGGGTTGTATAGTTCTTCTCATGGATTTTGAGCTGACGAGATGCGTAAGCTATAACCTTGTCCCGCTGCATAAGAACACAACCAAGACCAAGGTTGGAAGCATCACAATAGACAATGAAATCTTCGTTTCCGTCGGGTAGAGTGAGGACAGGAGCATTGCAAAGCATGTGCTTAAGGGTTTGGAAGGCAGACTCTTGTTAAGTTCCCTAAACAAAAGGTTTGTCTTTATGCGTGAGAGCGGTAAGCGGCACAGTGGTCTTCGACAATCCTTCGATAAAACGTCGATAATAGCCAGCTAATCCGAGAAAAGAACGGACTTCGGACGGGTTCTTGGGTGTAATCCAACTCTTAACGGCTTCAATCTTCGCGGGATTGACGTGAATACCTTGACTATTTACAATGTGACCCAGAAACTGAACCTCCTCCAGCCAAAATTCACACTTGGAGAACTTGTCATAGAGTCGATTCCCCTGGAGTAGCTCGAGAACCAAACGTAAATGCTGCGCATGTTCGGCTTTCGATTTGGAATAGATCAAGACATCGTCGATGAACACGATGACGAAACGGTCGAGATAAGGTTTACACACGCGATTCATCAGATCCATAAAAACCGCGGGTGCGTTGGTTAAACCAAAAGGCTTAACAACGAACTCGTAGTGGCCGTATCGAGTGCGGAAAGCGGTTTTGGGTATATCATCCTCTTGAATGCATAGCTGGTGATAGCCTGAGCATAGATCGATCTTGGAGAAACACGTAGCACCTTGTAGCTGATCAAACAAATCATCAATGCGAGGCAGGGGATAGCGGTTCTTGATAGTCAACTTATTCAGTTCCCGATAGTCGATGCACATCCTGAACGTGCCATCCTTATTTTTGACGAAAAGGACTGGTGCTCCCCAAGGAGAGGTGCTCGGGCGAATGAAGCCTTTCTCAAGTAATTCCTGGAGTTGGTTCGAGAGTTCACGCATTTCGGACGGTGCGAGTCGGTAAAGAGCTTTGGCAACAAGGTTGGCTCCAGGAATGAGGTCGATACGAAAGTCGATATCACGACTTGGCGGTAAACCGGGAAGATCATCAGGGAACACGTTAGGAAATTCACGAACCACAGGGACGTCTTTCACTTCTGTATTTCCTTTCTTTTCCTTCTCCGCTACTACAATGTTAGCCAAGAAAGCTCTGTATTCTTTGCAGAGATACTTGCTAGATTGGACACATGTCATGAGCTTGAGGCCTTTCGAAGCAGTTTCACCATAGACACACAATAAGCCACCATTCGCGAGCAAGAATCGAATCATCTTGTCGAAGCACACAACTTCAGCATGGTTTTCGCGAAGAAAGTCCATGCCTACTATGACGTCAAAACTTCCGAGTTGCATCGGAATAAGATCGATTGGGAAGATGTGATTGTTGAGCTCAAGAGTACAATCACGAAGAATAGAATTAACGGTGACAGTTCTTCCGGTGGCGACTTCAACATCGAACATCGACGGGAGATGGGAGCGTTTACGACTAAGAAGTTTCTCGAATTCAAACGACACAAAGCAGTTATCGGCTCCAGTATCAAACAAACATGAAGCATAAATACCATTCACAAGGAACGTACCATTGACCATGTTGTTGTCAGTCTGAGCTTGGCGCACGTTGATGTTGAAAGTTCTGGCGCGTGCGGCTTGTTGCTGTTGCTGAGGCTGTTGCTGCTGGTGTTGTTGTTGCTGCTGGGGCTCTTGTTTCACAACCCTGTTCGGGCACATGTTCGCAAAGTGGTTGGGATCACCACATGCGAAGCAGACTCGGGCGTTGACCGCGGGTGCCTGAGCCTCTTGTTGGCCTTGCGGGGCTGGGAGCAGAGCTTGATGAGCAGTGGCTTGAGCTGGCGCTTGACGGGGACCAGTACGGCAGTTAGCAGTGAAGTGACTGTACATGTTGCAGTGAGCGCAGAAACGACAGGCGAGACCCACCGGGTGATGGTAAGAACATGTTGGGCAGGCAGGGTGAGGGACTGTATATGCGCGCTTTGCTGGCGATGCATAAGCAGCTGGTGCTGGTCGGTGGTGAGACTGTTGCTGAGCCGGTACGGCCTGGAGTGGAGCAGCAGTGGTAGTGACAGCACAGTTCTTGTTGCTGGAGCTGTTGTTGTTCTTCTTCTTCTTGCGGCATGAGGACTTTGACGATTGAGCGGCGGCGGTTTCAGCAGTTGGTGCGGTGGTGACTTGATGCAGGTTCTTCGAAGTTTTATCCCAAAAACCAGTTTTTACTCGCTTGTCGTTGATTTCGGCGGCAAGCAAGTAAGTTTCTTCGATCGTTGCTGTCTTTGGGGCATGCATAAAATCCGCAACGCAGTCGGGTAGAGCTCGAATGTACTTCTTGATTGCCATGTCGGACGTGTTCACTTGATCGGGACAGATGATGCTGAGCTGCTTAAAGCGAGCAGTTAGGGCAGCGTTGTCACCTTCTTTCTGCTTAATGTTCCAGAATTCGTCCTCCAGCTTTTGGCGTTCATGGGGAGGACAGAACTCATCCATCATGATGGCCTTCAACTCTTCCCACGTCAGCTCATAAGCTGCATCGTTCCCGCGTTTGTTCCTCTCGGCCGTCCACCAGTCTAATGCGCGGGACTGGAAGATGCCGGTTGCGTTTAGAGTGCGGAGATTTTCCGGACATCCACTCTGTCACAGAGTGACTTCGATGGAATCGAACCATTGAAACATAGCCGTCGGGCCATCTTCTCCAGTGAATTCCTTCGGACCGCAAGCCTTGAACTGCTTGAAGCTGAAAGCAGTCATAGTAGCAACTTTAGGAGCTTCAGTTCTGGACTCCTCAGATGATTTGCTAACGTTCTCGTAAATTTCACTCATGATCTGAGGCACAAACTTGGCCACTTGTTTAGCGAGGATGGCAGCAAGGCGTTTGTCTCTCTGTTCTTGGCGAGAAAGTCGTGGGTGACGGGATCCAGATGATGGTCCAGTTGACATTGTCTGCAACAGACACGGTCATAGGACTCAGACACGTCATAATCGAATCTCACCTCACACGTCTAATACTTACTAAAGCTCAAGAACACAGTGAGACATGTATCACGTAAACACATAGGCACATAGTCACAGATTCACATAAACACAGAAGCACATAATCACGTAAGCACGTAGAGCACAGAAGCACATAATCATGTAATCACCAGATGCAGTCAGAATACAGAAACCTATCATTCAAAGCCCGTGCGCGTTCGATAATAGCGATCGATCGCGAATAACTTGTCGGGTAGTATAGTATAAGCGTATAACATAGCATAAGGTCGTCCACAATTGAGCGATTTGTCAGCGTTTTGAGATAGAAGTGCAGTGCGAGCCGTGCGTGTCGATCTAAGCGAAAGAAAAATCGAATAAGTCTCCAAAATTAAACACATAAACAAATAAACACACATATAAACGCATAAAATCGACGAATCATCAGAGTCAGCAGTTGCGGGCTCAGAACCGAAACACATAAAAATTGAGAAATAGATCGTCTGCAGCTATTAGACATTGACTATCCAAAGTGATTCGACTATTCTCAAGGACTTGTCGTACACACTTCGACTTTCAAAACTGTGCTTTTGCCTCAATTCTTGGGCGTTTGGCACGCATCCCTTTTGTCATACCGTGACTTCAGGTCGTTGGAGTCCATCGAGACTTTGGTGAGAGTTTTGTAAAACCAAGTAAAGGTCGGAACAAGTCGTCAAGGTTAGGGTTTCACCCCTGGCTTAACTTTGTTCCTGTTTTGATAAAATAAAAGAGAATTATGTGCCAAAGTATGGATTTCACTCCTGATTCAACGCAACTTCTCGTACTTGTGGATGAAAATGCGAGGCGAACAAGCAATTTGGTCAAGAGTTTGCGGTTTTCACGCCTAATCTCGACTTAATCCCTTATTCATAATTGAAAATTCGAGTACACTGATAGTGCAGCATAGGCGAGAATAGCATTCATTTAGTCACGTATACATGCGATAAAGGTTAGCGTTTAAAGTATTGCGTAGTGTGTTCGATGTGATTTTGTATAAGTAACGTATGTAACACCCAAAAGTGCGTAAAGCAAAAAGGGATCGAGTATACTCACAGCGGTTGATGGATTGAAAGGAGCGCTAGAGAGTAGGGTTAGCCTGAACAGATTTATAGTATCACGATAAGCGACGCGTAAAACGATGCAAAGTACAAGTGGTTCGGACAGTAGTTCGATCGGATGGTAGTCCGATCGGACAGCCGGTCGTGCGGGTGGTAGTCCGTTCAGACGGTCGTCCGATCGGATGACTGTTCGAGTGGGTTGATTCTTCCTTTGGGAAGGATGTGTTTGTGTATGATGGTTTGTCTTTTGAAGTTTTCGTTGTAGTATTTTGAAAACACAGAAGTATCTCTACCATTCAGGTCGGTCGGTCGGTCGGACGGTCGTTCGATCGGCCGACAACCCGATTGGTTGGACACTTTAGTGAGAACAAGTTCGCAGCAGGTTGTCACTCGATCGGACGGTAGTTCTATCGGGTGGCGTCATTTGTGCATTGAACATGTTGAAAATTGTTTAAGTGTTGAAGTTCAAATGTCTCATGATTCGGATGGCAGTTCGATCGGATGGTAGTCCGATCGGACAACAATTCGTTCAACATTCAGACTTCAAATGTTGGCAACAATGGTTAAGTGTGGGACCCAAGGTGCAAGTCGTTTGGGTTGGCCAGTCGATCGGCTTGGCTGTTCGATCGGCAGCAGTCAGATCGGACGGCATTCCGTCATGGTCGACCTATTCATCTTACACTTGGTTGTTTTGATAGTTTGTCGTTTTATCGAGATATTTTGATAACGTGTTAAGCCAGAATCGATAATCTCGTGGATAGAATACGGATCTTGAACCAACGCAACCACAAGTATGAGTAGTAAGTTGGCAGAAGCTCCGATTCTATCGGTTTGAGTGCATTGAGTGTAAAAGACTTGAAAGAAAGTGGGAAAACCATCTTTCAATCTTTTTCATTGTGAATATGTCTAGATCTATGAAAGCTCTTTGTTTGTTTATGTGGAAATCGGTTAGATCCAAGTTATTCTTGGTGTATTGAGGCCAAAACATGAAGTTCTTCAAGAACACATGATGACGTCATCCTAGAACACCTTGAATCTTGATGATTTCACGGTTAAAAGTTAAGATTCAAAATATATAAAGGTGTAGGAGTGCGTGTAGATTAAGGAGGTACAAGATTTAGGACAAGATCTTACCGGAATTGCGAGAAATTGGAGAATAAGCAAGGTGAGAGTGCTGGTCGGACGCCAGTTGGCAAAAGTAGAAAGAATGAAAGTGACAAGGGGTATTTATAGGGTTACCCAAAGTGGAAAAAGGCTGGTCGATCGGCTACACAGCTCGATCGAACAGCCTGTCCGATCGGACGGCAGTACGATCGAACGGCTGGTCGCCTGGTCGATCAGTCACCTCGCTCGAGTGTTCGGTGCGACGAGTGTTGCCGTTTCGATTGCGATTGCGAGCGTTTTGATGTGATAGAGTTTCCTCGTCAAATTACTTTTAATCCCAACTACTATATCAACACACAAGCATCCTTACTCCGTATTCGTTTAGCGGTTGCGATTCGATTACGATTGAGTTCGATTGCGTTTTGATTGATCACCACACATAACATAAATAAACATGCACAAGTAACACATAAGGTACACACACACGTATAACAGTAACCAAAATGCGTAATTCGAGTTGCGAGTGCGATTGCGATAAGGCGATTAAGAGATAAATGGCGATTACCATGCGATTATTAATAGATACTCCACATAATACAACGAAAGCGAAAACAAAATAGACTATCTACAAGTCAAAGAAGTCAAAACAGGAATTGAGCAAGGAGAGACAGATCGCGTTAGCAATCTTTTCTTCCTTTGACTTCAATCTTGACTTTAACTTTGACTTTCGAAACTGTAACACCCGTATTATAATTACTTGAATTTAATAAAACTTCATACGGTTTATATAAAAGGATGTCTAAATTAAAACATAATTACCAAAACAAAGTTCCAAGTAATCAAAACTAGTCAACAAACGACTAGTTAAAACATTCATGACCTGATTAGCAAATTTTTTTACATTCAAAAGAAATAGAAACATTGTTTAACAAAGTTATGAAATCGCGGAAGCTTCAAAAGTTGTGTTCGATTCTTCAAAAACTTGCTTGACCGCCATCCGTATTCTTGCAATACCTGAAAACTGGAGATTTTTAATCAAAAATTAATGTTAGAGTACTTAGAATTATTGTAATCGAAACTACGCTTAAAGACGGATTCGATTAGCTATAAAATGCGAGACTTAACAAAAATATTTAGGTTCTACCGTAACTTACGGTAGTTGCTGGAAAGCTCTGGTCTACCGTAAGGCAGTAAGAAACTGCCATAACCCTTTTTATTTCTACCGCAAGTTACGGTATATACCGTAACTTACGGTAGACCCTGTAAATCCATGTTTTGATTGATTTGATTATTTAGCCCAAACCAAACTCTCGGATTTCTCATACTTACAAACCAACATGTTAAATTCTCGTATTAATATGTCGTTTATCAACAATAACAAAAGACTAATTTATTATATTACGAAGCATTTGCCACGCATTAATCGATTATTCGACCCGTTGGCTCATCTACGGAATCCTCCATTATGATGACTACCAACAAGTTCTAACCAATCCTGGTCATATTAATCAATATAGCGAACATTATCGCTTTAAATTAAGTCAACCTTTATTCTACGATTCACTACACATATGCAAATTATCAAAGTTTACCCAATGTAACGAATCAAGTTGCATACCTTTAGTGCACGCCCTTCAAACGCAAGTCGCCACCGGCTTGTCCGCTTGGAGCTCCGGTATCCTTTCCTATAGAGTTCAACCAAGACACGTTTAGAACTCTTTTCAATTCATAGTTCGCATATTTTGCCTAAACATCAAAATTGTGCGGTTTAACTCAAATTTTCAGATTTAAGCCTTCTTTGAGGCATTTATGCGAACACTTTGAGGGCAGAAATTTACACTATATATTATCAAGTTCATAACTTGTCATATAGCCCTAAATTTTCATCAATCAACTACCTTACATGAACTTTAACCTCTAAAATTCTGAAATCACTTCACATATGTCAAATATTACTAGGACAATCACTATAATCCTAGTCTTTATCATTTTCTCACAAAATCCATGAATCACCTTCAATGTGTTCATGAAATTTTCAGAATTTAGGCATGATTTCACATATTGTTGTCTAGGTTTTCACTCCTAGACACTATTTCATTCCTATTCTACTCAAATTACAAACATGCATCATCAAATTTCGGATCTCCCAAATTCATGAGAATTTCAAACAGAGAATTAACATCAAATTTTACATACCTTACAACCCCCTTGTAATGGGGATTACTAATATTAACTCGGATTTCGAGTTGGGAACGAATTTGATCTTCAATTTGTGGGATTTAGCATGAACTAGGGTTTTGAGAGAACCCAGGTCGCCCCCTCTGTGTTTTGATCGACCAGCTCACACACAAATGTGTGAGTTTTATGTTTTATTATGTTTTATTTTCATAACTTTCAATTTAAACAGTTTTAGTCCCTCAACTTTCGTTTTTAATTTGTTTTAACTCCTTATCTACTCATAAGTCATTATCTAACTAGGTTAGTGTCATTTCTAGTTAGTTTGTTTTACTAATTTATTTGCACTAAATTGCAAACTTGAGAATTTGTATTTTCGGGATGTTATAAGTCTACCCCCCTTAAAAAGGGTTTCGTCCTCGAAACCAAAGTACATACCTAATAATGTAGGGTAAAGACGTCGCATCTCCTCTTCGGACTCCCATGTAGTGTCCGAACCTTTTCTATGCTCCCACTTGATCTTAACTTGATCGATCTCTTTATTCCTTAAGGTTTTTACCTTACGATCCAAAACCGCAATGGGTTTTACCACATAGTTTAGCCTGTCATCCACCTCGATGTCGTCGTAGTGGATATAAATTGTCTCATCCGCTAGACATTTCTGAAGATGTGACATATGAAATGTGTTATGAATTCCGCTTAATTCCTCCGATTGTTTAAGGCGGTAAGCTACCTTTCCTACTCGTTCTACGATCCCAAATGGCCCGATAAACCTCGGGCTCAATTTTCCTCTTTTTCTAAACCGGATAACCCCCTTCCATGGGGACACTTTGAGCATGACTTTGTCGCCAACCTGGAACTCGATCGGTCTCCTCCTTTTGTCAGCATACGACTTTTGTCTATCTTGAGCCGCTTTCAAGTGTGCCCGAACCACATCAATCTTTTCATTAGTGGCTCGTACTATTTCTTGGTGGGCGAGTTCACGTGGGCCCACTTCACCCCAACATACCGGGGTTCTGCATTTCCTACCATAGAGCATTTCGTACGGTGCCATCCCAATACTAACATGGTAGCTGTTATTATACGAAAACTCAACCAATGGTAGATAAACATCCCAACTTCCTCCAAAGTCGATTATACATGCCCGTAGCATGTCCTCCAACGTTTGTATTGTTCTTTCACTCTGTCCATCCGTCTAAGGATGGTACGCAGTGCTGATGAACAATTTGGTTCCCATTTGCTCTTGGAAATCTCGCCAGAAATTTGAAGTGAACCGGGTATCCCTATCGGACACGATGGATACTGGTACTCCATGGCGTGCTATTATCTCATTAGTGTAAACTTCTGACATCTTCTCTGACGTATAAGTCTCACGAATCGGAATGAAGTGAGCACTTTTCGTCAATCTATCCACCACTACCCATATAGCATCGAAACCGCTGTTCATCTTTGGTAGCTTTGTTAATAGGTCCATCGTAATATGTTCCCATTTCCAAACCGGAATTTCTAACGGTTGGAGTTTACCGTATGGTTTTTGGTGCTACGCCTTGACTTGTAGACATGTCAAGCATTTTTCCACGTATTTCACAACATCTCTTTTCATTCCGGGCCACCAATAGTTTTGTTTTAAGTCATTATACATTTTGGTCGCTCCCGGATGGATGGAATAACGGGACTTATGAGCTTCATCGAGTAGAAGCTTTTTAACTCCACATGTGTTAGGAACCCAAATTCTATTGAAAGGTGTTTTTAAACCGTGGTTGCCTACTTCGAGATCTTTAACTTGGCCAACAATCCTTTCCTTTCTCCAGTTTTCCGTTTTTACTGCTTCATCTTGTGCTCCTCGGATTCGTTCAAGTAAGCCCGAGGTCACAATGAGCTGCAATGATTGTACTCGTATCGGGGCATAATCTGCCTTTCGGCTCAACGCATTAGCCACTACATTGGCTTTCCCGGGGTGGTAGTGTATTTCACAATCGTAATCCTTGACCGTTTCTAACCATCGTCTCTGGCGCATATTTAACTCCTTCTGATCGAAGAAGTATTTTAGGCTCTTGTGGTCGGTGAATATGGTGCACTTTACCCCATATAAATAGTGTCTACATATTTTTAACGCAAATACCACCGCAGCCAATTCGAGATCGTGCGTGGGATACTTCTTTTCATGTATCTTCAATTGCCTCGAGGCATAAGCGATAACTTTGCCCCGTTGCATCAAAACGAATCCGAGCCCTGATAATGAGGCATCCGAGTAAACCACCAAGTCTTCGACTCCGTCCGGCAATGTTAATACAGGAGCTTGAGTTAATTTCTCTTTCAGCGTCTGAAACGCCCTTTCTTGTTCAACACCCCAAATGAACTTTTCCTCCTTTCGAGTTAACTTTGTTAGTGGCGACGCAATCTTGGAGAAATCTTGAATGAATCTCCTATAGTATCCCGCAAGCCCTAAGAAGCTTCTAATTTCCGAAGGGTTCTTCGGGGGATTCCATTTCGACACGGCCTCAACTTTTGACGGATCCACCAATATTCCATCGGCACTTATAATGTGGCCGAGGAATTGCACCTCTCGTAACCAAAAGGCGCACTTCGAGAATTTCGCATATAACCTTTCTCGTCTAAGTGTCTCTAACACCTCTTATAAGTGGTGTGCATGCTCAGCTTCATTTTTCGAATACACCAAAATATCGTCGATAAACACGATGACTGATTTATCCAGCATTGGCTTGCAAACCCGGTTCATAAGGTCCATGAAAGCCGCGGGTGCATTTGTTAGCCCAAATGACATCACGAGGAACTCGTAATGTCCGTATCGCGTGCGGAAAGCCGTCTTCGGCACATCTTCCTCCTTGACCTTTAGTTGGTGATACCCCGATCTAAGGTCAATCTTTGAAAACCAGTTCGCGCCTTGTAATTGGTCGAATAGTTCATCTATCCTCGGAAGTGGGTATCGGTTCTTTACCGTGAATTTGTTTAACTCCCGGTAATCGATACACATGCGCATGCTTCCGTCTTTCTTTTTCACGAACAGTACCGGTGCGCCCCAAGGAGACACACTCGGCCTTATGAATCCTTTGTCAAGCAGATCTTGAATCTGGGACATTAACTCTTGTAATTCCGATGGCGCGAGTCGGTACGGTGCTCTAGCTACGGGTTTCGCACCCGGAATCAATTCGATTCCGAACTCTACTTCTCGTTCGGGCGGTATCCCCGGTAAATCTTCCGGAAATACATCTTCGAAATCCTGTACTACCGGTACGTCTCCAATCTTCAGTGATTCTTTCTCGGGCTCATTCGCGTATATCATAAACGCCTTACATCCTTGCTTCATAAGCTTGTGTGCTTTCAACATCGAGCATATTATGGGGTTACCTCCTTTTTCGCCATAGATAGTGACGTGTTTCCCACTCGGAGATGTTGGCTTTATCTCCTTACGAAAACACACGACCTTTGCGTGGTGCTGAGATAGCCAATCCATCCCAACGACTACTTGAAATTCCCCCATTGACATCGGAATTAGGTCTATCAAGTATTCTTCATCGTCGATGCTTAATTTGCAGCCTCGACAAATATCACAAACTATAAAACTTTTGTTGTCCCCTATTTCAACTTCTAAGGGCACAGATAATTTCGTCAATACAAATGAAGGATGTCGAATAAATCCATGTGAAACAAAAGATTTATTCGCACCCGTATCAAATAATACGCGTGCGGGGATCGAGTTTATTGAGAATATACCTGAGACCACATCGGGTTCTGTCTTTGCTTCAACTGCTGTAAGTTGGAAGGACCTAGCTTTCGCCTTTGGAGCTTCCGTTGGAGACTCTTTAGTGTCTCTCTTTCCAACCAATTCTGGGCATTCAGACTTTTTGTGGCCGGGCTGATAACATTTATAACAAACGGAAACCTTTCCGGGACATAACGATGCGGTGTGTCCCGTCTTCCCACATACCGGACACGGCTTGTCTTTGAAGCGGCACTCACCCTTGTGCCCCTTTCCACACACCTTGCAACTTGGCGACCCGCCTTTAGCATCCACTTTCTTTCCCGATTCCACCGTTCGAGCTTTCTTTGTAGGGCTTGGATTCACATCCTGTGCCCTTCGTTCACCCCTTTCAACTTGTTTCTTCAATTCAATTTCCCGTTCCCGGGCAACATTTATGATCTCGGTAAGGGTCTCGTATTTTGAAGGAGTCATGAACTCCCTATACTCGGCGCTCAACATGTTATAGTAGTAGTATATCTTTTGTTCCTCATTCGTCACCAATTCACTGCAAAACTTCATCTTATCCATAAACGTCTTCGTAATCTTGTCTATGGTCTCGCCCTTGTGCCTAAGTTGCATGAACTCTTCCTTGATTTTATTAATGACCGCCTTGGGACTATGATGTTTAAGAAATGGCGTCTTAAACTCCTCCCATGTCATGGCCTTTGCCGCTTCGGCCCCTATTTCATTCTTTTTATTGTCCCACCAATCTTTGGCTTGTCCTCTCAGTTGACCCGTTCCGTAAGCAACAAAGTCACTTTCGTCACAATGGGTCCTTTCGAACACTCCTTCAACATCGCTTAACCATCTCTGGCATATTATCGGGTCAACCTCCCCGTTGTAGATTGGCGGTTTACACGCCATAAACTCTTTGTACGAACATCCCTTACATTCTCCGGATTTATCTTTTATAAGGTTGACACTATCTTCCAACCTTTTGACTCGTTCTTCGACAAGCGACAACACCGTGTTTTGAATTTTGTCTATAAACCTGGATAGACTACCTTCAATTGCCTTTCCCACTTCTTCGGCAATTATCTCTTTCATTTGTTCGGTGCTTGTCGACACCGGATCATTATCGTTTCCTTTCGACATCTTGAAACTGAAATGTTTACATTAAACATTAAACATTTCATTTATAACATAGCTTTATTTGCTTTGGTTTAGCCAAGTTCATAACTTACTTTAACCGTTCGCTTTTGGTGCACTTTCCGGGTTTGAGTGTGTTAACACGCTCTTCCCATGCACATTAATTCACATCTCATTTCTCACATAAGATAGGATCTACTAAAATAATTAATTAATTCTTACCGGACGATCGATCAAGCTTGAACCGAACACTTTGTTTACAACCTTAAGCTCTGATTACCAACTTGTAACACCCGTCTTATAATTACTTGAATTTAATAAAACTTCATACGGTTTATATAAAAGGATGTCTAAATTAAAACATAGTTACCAAAACAAAGTTCCAAGTAATCAAAACTAGTCAACAAACGACTAGTTAAAACATTCATGACCTGATTAGCAAATTTTTTTACATTCAAAAGAAATAGAAACATTGTTTAACAAAGTTATGAAATCGCGGAAGCTTCAAAAGTTGTGTTCAGTTCTTCGAAAACTTGCTTGACCGCCATCCGTATTCTTGCAATACCTGAAAACTGGAGATTTTTAATCAAAAATTAATGTTAGAGTACTTAGAATTATTGCTTAATCGAAACTACGCTTAAAGACGGATTCGATTAGCTAGAATATGCGAGACTTAACAAAAATATTTAGGTTCTACCGTAACTTACGGTATCTACCGTAAGTTACGGTAGTTGCTGGAAAGCTCTGGTCTGCCGTAACCCTTTTTATTTCTACCGTAAGTTACGGTATATACCGTAACTTACGGTAGACCCTGTAAATCCATGTTTTGATTGATTTGATTATTTAGCCCAAACCAAACTCTCGGATTTCTCATACTTACAAACCAACATGTTAAATTCTCGTATTAATATGTCGTTTATCAACAATAACAAAAGACTAATTTATTATATTACGAAGCATTTGCCACGCATTAATCGATTATTCGACCCGTTGGCTCATCTACGGAATCCTCCATTATGATGACTACCAACAAGTTCTAACCAATCCTGGTCATATTAATCAATATAGCGAACATTATCGCTTTAAATTAAGTCAAACTTTATTCTACGATTCACTACACATATGCAAATTATCAAAGTTTACCCAATGTAACGAATCAAGTTACATACCTTTAGTGCACGCCCTTCAAACGCAAGTCGCCACCGGCTTATCCGCTTGGAGCTCCGGTATCCTTTCCTATAGAGTTCAACCAAGACACGTTTAGAACTCTTTTCAATTCATAGTTCGCATATTTTGCCTAAACATCAAAATCATGCGGTTTAACTCAAATTTTCAGATTTAAGCCTTCTTTGAGGCATTTATGCGAACACTTTAAGGGCAGAAATTTACACTATATATTATCAAGTTCATAACTTGTCATATAGCCCTAAATTTTCATCAATCAACTACCTTACATGAACTTTAACCTCTAAAATTCTGAAATCACTTCACATATGTCAAATATTACTAGGACAATCAATATAATCCTAGTGTTTATCATTTTCTCACAAAATCCATGAATCACCTTTAATGTGTTCATGAAATTTTCAGAATTTAGGCATGATTTCACATATTGTTGTCTAGGTTTTCACTCTAAGACACTATATCATTCCTATTCTACTCAAATTACAAACATGCATCATCAAATTTCGGATCTCCCAAATTCATGATAATTTCAAACAGAGAATTAACATCAAATTTTACATACCTTACAACCCCCTTGTAATGGGGATTACTAATCTTAACTCGGATTTCGATTTGGGAACGAATTTGATCTTCAATTTGTGGGATTTAGCATGAACTAGGGTTTTGAGAGAACCCAGGTCGCCCCTTCTGTGTTTTGATCGACCAGCTCACACACAAATGTGTGAGTTTTATGTTTTATTATGTTTTATTTTCATAACTTTCAATTTAAACAGTTTTAGTCCCTCAACTTTCGTTTTCAATTTGTTTTAACTCCTTATCTACTCATAAGTCATTATCTAACTAGGTTAGTGTCATTTCTAGTTAGTTTGTTTTACTAATTTATTTGCACTAAATTGCAAACTTAAGAATTTGTATTTTCGGGATGTTACAGAAACACGGGGTGTTACATATATAATGTTATATATAGTGTTATAATACACTTCTCACACTTATGGATTAATGTACAGGATCCTCAATCTATATATATATATATATATATATATATATAGGAGAAGGATCCGTTAGGAACCACCCTTTATTGCGAGAACCGCGAGAACTAGTGTGAACACAAACAACAATACCTAAAAAACACCCAAAAATTTTTATTTTTTTTATTTTTTACTATTTTTTTGTAAAAATCGCTATATTTTGTTTACAATAAAAAAATTCAAAAAAAAAAAATTCGAGTCACAGTTATCCATGCACATGTGCATTTGTATCATTTCTTTGACAAATTCCGTAATTCATTACAAATATTAGACAATTGCACTTTCATTTACACTACCACGTGTAATACACTACTTTTTACGTTAATAATATTAGAAATGCACATGTGCATCTATATGAATCAACATGAAATAAGGTGTGTTGGTACACTACTTTCTCTTTCATCTATCATTCCATCCATAATACACAAACATACACATGTGCATTTTTGTCATTTATTTGACAAATTCCGTAATTCATTACAACTATTAGACAATTGCACTTTCATTTACACTACCATGTGTAATACAATACTTTTTACATTACCAATATTAGAAAATGCACATGTGCATCTATATGTATCAACATGAAATAAGGTGTTTTGGTACACTACTTTGAATACACTTTCCCTTTCATTTATCATACCATCCATAATACACTACCATTACCTTCTATCATCCATAATACAATACCATTACCTCCTACCATTCATAATACAATACCATTACTAATATTTTCACTTTATTACATGTATGTAAACACCATTTATACCATTCAATCAACATATTACATCATAAATTGACAACTATAACCAAACCATCAACCACTAGATATAACTAACCAAAAAACATGTATATGGGCATACTTCTTTATTCAAAATCACAAACTTTTTGTACGAAAACACGTTATATTATGGTTATACCTAACGATGCACATGTGCATTTTGAATATTGGTAATGTAAAAAGTATTGTATTTCGAATGGTATTGTAAATTAAAGTGCAATTGTCTATTCCTGATAACGTATTACCGAATTTGTCGACGTAATGATACGTATGCACATGTGGATGGATAATTGTTACTCGAATTTTTTTTTATGGTAACGAAATATAGAGATTTTTAAAAAAAATATATTAAAAAAAAATTGAGTGCTTTTTTGATTTTTTTAGATTTATTTTTATGTTCACATTGGTTCTCGCGGTTCTCGCAATAAGGGTGGTTCTCGCATGTACCTTACCATATATATATATATATATATAGGGTGGAGTTATTGTAAAAAAGACCAAAAGTGTGAGAAAGGTAAAAAAGAATCTCAACCATTAGATCTAAATTAATTGAAAAGGGTATAATTGTAAATGAATTAACAAATTCAAATATGGTAATCCTTGATTTAAGGATTTGGAGAGAGAAAATTCTTGATTTAAGGACTTATAACCGTCCATAAATATAACACCATTCAGAGCATGTTCATACATGGTGTTTTAAATATAACACAATTCAGAAAAATATAACACCATTCAGCACAAATATAACACCAATTAGCACAAAAAAAACACCATTCACACAAAAATAACATCATTCAGCACAAAACATAACACCATTCAGCACAAAAAAACACCATTCACACAAAAATAACATCATTCAGCACAAAATTTAACACCATTCAGCACAAAAAAAACACCATTCAGCACAAAAATAACACCATTCAGCACAAAAAAAAACACCATTCAGCACAAAAAAAAACACCATTCAGCAGTAAATAAAATAAACACCATTCAGTATAAGAATATAACACCATTCACTAAAAAAACACCATTAAGAAAAGAAAAAAAAAACACCATTCAGAAAAGAAAAAAACACCATTCAGAAAATAAAAAAAACATCATTCAGTACACAAAATAACACCATTCAGTACAAGATATAACACCATTCAGTAAAGAAAAAAATAACACCTCTGTATCATCTTCTCCACTTCCGGCACCACCATTGCCACTTCCGGCACCACCACTGCTGCACCACCGATAATTGTCCTACCACTGCTGCACCACCGATAATTGTCCTACAACATGTACTGACAACTTCTACACATCTCGATGAAATCATTTTTTACACATGCAATGATCAGATTTCAAATAATGACTCTCAATTTTAACTTCACAAGCTATTGGGCCAAACAATCCACCGAACCGACAACAATAAGTGTTAGAAGACTGTGATAGGGCTGCAATCCTTTTAATCACGTAACTACACATCTCGCCGTCGCCGCTGCCGCTCGCAGTCATCTCCTCCGAGCGTCACCTCACCACTCCGGAATCGCTGGCGCCGGACCGTAATTCCCCATCGGACATCAACATCGCCCGTCGTCGGCCTTCGTCCTCAGCCGTCTTCTTCAGTCTCCGATCACCACCCTTCACACCGGAAACCCAACCGTCGCTGGTTCAGATCAACATCCAAGAGAGAAATTAGGAACGTATGATAGAGAGAGAACGAAATTGTAGGGATTTTGATTTACAAAATGAAGATAAAAAGACACAAATGCCCCTAGATATTTCAATTCAATCCAAATTAATAAAAATATTTTACATTTTGGTCCCTATTGATCTCAACCATTAGATCAAAAGATCTAATGGCTGAGATTCTTTCTTACCTTTCTCACACTTTGGGCCTTTTTTACAGGATCCTAACTCTATATATATATATATATATATATATATATATATATATGTAGAGAGAGAGAGAGAGATGTATCATGAAGTAGATGTGATCCATCAACGGACATGGAGCGTGGAATGCTTAGTCAACACAGATTTGTCAATATTTGGACACTTAAATGGATGGTTTAAAGGTTGGAAAAGAGTGGCGTAAACAATTTGGTGTTGTCAATTAATAATGCCTTGCGACCCTAAATTTATATGCCACCTTCATACTTTATTGCATATTCAAACACACATGATATTCTACAACCCACATAATTGCAACGAATATTCCTACCACATCTTCATCCTATTCACCATATGGGTCCAATCTAGGTTAATAGTTTTTTTAAAGCAACACCAAACTACGACCCAATTTAGGTATGATTAAAACATGTTTTCGGGTCCAAACGGATCGACATTTAACACCTCTTTAATTTTTCGTGTCGGAAGAATTGACATGTAACCGATCAATCCTTTTTGTCTATGGCTTTGAAAGGTTAATGTTATGAAATTCAAACTTCAAAGAAAATGGGGGCATATTGCATTTATTATGAAGGTTCTTCTTAAATTGGATGTTTAAGTGTACACGAAATCTGATTTATGTACTTGAACATGGACCTTTTTTTTTTGTTTTTTTATGTATTTACCATTTGAGGGTTTTTTTTTTTTAACAATAGATTCCAAAAAAAACTCAATCAACGAAGGAAAATGAGCCCCAACCCCCTTGATCTAGTTTAATTTGTAACGTAGGGAAGCTTTTAGAGCATTGCGAAGATGAGTGCACCTCTTAATTCATTAGATAATCGGGTTCCACCATAGAGGTATGGTTTACCCATGTTTTAGAGTAGGCGCGGTAATTCTTGACACGACCCGTCAATCCGACACGAAAAAAACAGGTTTGGGTCGAGTAACACGACCCGTTTAAATAAACAGGTCGGGTTTAGTTGACCCGTATTAAAACATGTCGGGTTCGGATTGATCCGTATAAAAAACGGGTTGACCCATTAACCCGTTTAACTATTTAGAAGAAAAAACTTTTATATTCTTGTTTTTGTTTTTTCCGTTTCTATTTATGGTTAGTTATAAAATGTTAGCTTTGACACATTATATTATTTATTTGTCGCACTCATACTGCTTCATTAAACATGTTATTGATATCCCGCTTAAAACCCAACAACTCACTTCTAAATCGTCAGCATGTATGACTCATCTAAAAATATTAGCTAAACGGGTCGGGTGCAGGTTGACCTGAATTTATATGGGTTGGGTTGGGCTGTGGTTGAAATCTTTTACCCAAATAATAATATGGGTCGGGTTCGGGTTGAACATTTCAACCCACCAACCCACAACCCGACAATCCATCAACCCAACATGATTGACATCCCTATTCTAGTGTGTCCATGTTATTTGAAAGAGTAAATTACTATTTTGGCCCATGTGGTTTAACCAGTTTGACCCTTTCAGTCCAAAATAAAATCTTTTAACATATCAGACCCTGATATTGCATTTTATAACGGTTTTGACCCCTAAAACTAACAATGTTACTTTTCTCTAGCTAAGCCTAAGGGTATTCTGGTCATTTTATAGCTTAGGGGTTGTTATGTGTAACACCCAGCGCCCCTAAACTTTAGGCAGTTAGCAAGATCAGTCCCTGAACTCCTATAAATTGAAAATCTTAGACCTTGTGGTTATGTATTGTTGATACTTTGGAAATTCTGGTGTGAATCTTATTATTATGATGCTTGACTCTTGAAACATAAACTATGAGACATAATACTGATACTAGACCCTTGATGCTTGACCCATGATGCTTAATCTAGATACTTGAATCTTCATGATTTAAACTAGATACTTGATCCTTTATACTATGAAAACTAGATTCTTATTGATGATACTAGATACTTGGACTCTTGATACTTAGACACTTGATTCTTGAGCAACACTGACTCTTGACCCTTGAAACTTAAACTGGTGCTTGACTCCTTAGACTCGTGAAGCTTGATTCTTGGTTAAACGAGAAACTGGAGCCTTGGCACTGGCGGAATCTATGAAACCGTGAGACTTCGGTGCTTATAATGTAGTCTGATTAATAAAAATACTTTACCAATCTATCGCAACGCTTAACGATCGGAACGTCAAAACCCAACTCGTCGTAGGTGTTCGGTTGGATTGCCATCCAGCCAGATAGCCATCCGGTTGGATAGCCATCCGGTCGGATAGCCATTCGGCCGAACAGCCATCCGATCCGAACACCGCATCACCTCCTCTCCTCTTCCCTCACCTATAAATAGGTTGTCACATCACCATTTCAAGTTATGTGACAGCTCTGACCGAACCAGATGCAAGCGCACGCTATTTCTTCATTTTCTCATCGATTTCGGTACGTTTTAAGCTAGATTCTTGTACTTTCTTACTCTACGCATCATTCTCTACGTGATTCTCACTTGAAATCACACTTTTCACCGCGAAATTTCTCAGATCTTAGATCTTAAGGATGACATCAGCACGGTGGTTTGTACAAACTGCTATACGAGGTCATTCTTGGTAAGATCTAGCCGAGATCTAAGGGATTCCATGTAACTATCACTAAATCTAAGCTAAACCTAAGTACTTTCATAATAAAAACTTGAGTTCTTCATCTTTTCTTCAAATTTCTGATCAATTTCGGTGATAAACGTAACTAAATGGCCAGATCTGATGGAACGGGGTGGTTCCCGGCCGTCAGAACGGGTCGGAACTGATGAAATTTCATTTGTTTAATACGATATCACACCATCTCAGTAAAAACCACATGTATTCCTTCCAAAAACCATCAAAAACAGTTGGTCGGGACGTTGAAACGGACTATTGTCAACCAGCCGGACAGGTCATCCGACCGGAAAGCGTGTCATCCGACCGGACAGCATGCCATCCGACCGGACAACATGCCATCTGACCAAACAACGTGACATCCGACCGGATAGCGTGTCATCCGACCGGACAGCATGCCATCCGACCGGACAGCATGCCATCTGACCAAACAACGTGACATTCGACCGGATAGTAGGTCATCCGACCGGATAGCAGGTCATCCGACCGGACAACATGGCATCCGACCGACTGTCCATCCGATCGGACAGCCATCCGATCGGACAACCATCCGACCCAATGACCTATTTAGCACATTATTCAATCTCGATACTTCGCCCGATGCTTATCCTATTGTAATCTAATCAGGCTAATCCCAAAGGAGCTCCCTTTGATCCAATAACAGTTGTAACTGTTAAGCAATCACTGTGAGTATACTCGATCCCTTTTTATTTTAAACTTTGGGATGCAACATGTATTCTATGAAACTTGATACTTGATACTTTTGGAATCTAAACTCTATCCTATGTGTACGTGAAACTTGTGATTCTTGATTCTTGATTCTTCGTGCTATGTGACGTTTAATCCTGAGTGTGTAGTTCCGCCTTAACATTAGTAGCGCTATAGGAGATGCACCTCTCCCATTATTCTCGGGGGGTATTGTTAGGAGGATTCTAGTTTACCTTGAGTCTTGGGTAAATACCAAAGCATCGGGATACTTGGGCTATCACTGCGTGGACTGCGACACTAGCACGACTGAAACTATTTCTATTACTTACATTGTGGATATGAGTTGTTTTAATCTATTATTCTATTATCAAACTTGTATACTCGCCAATACTTTTGTATTGATATTTTAATACATGTTGCAGGCTGAAAGGATGCTTGGAATGCATGGAATTCAGCTAGGAGATGCTTAGAAACGTCGCCTAGATAAAATTAAGTCTTTTGAACAATTTGAACAATTTATGACTTGGTTTGTAATGTGATACTTGTGATGACGTTTACTAGACAATTGCATGAAATCAATTAATCTTTATTGAAACAATAGTGTTATGGAATTCTCATGAGCAATCTGAACGCTTAGTGCTCGAGCCCCGATGTTTCCACCATCGGTTGGGGTGTGACAGATTGGTATCAGAGCCATAACTATAGAGAATTAGGATAAGTAGGAATACTTGCCCTAGTCTATAGTCCTAGGAACTTAGATTCTTATCTGTTGTTTAAAGACTTATGCATTCTATCGTACATGCTTCCTATCACACTATTCCTGTTAAACTTACATGCCTTTCCTAAGGCTGATACAATGTACACTTTATACTATGAAAACACTGTTATACGGTGTTTATACTTTGCACGAAATTTGCCCATAGGATAGGAGTGACATCCGAACCTTGATGGGAAATCTCCATATCATTCTGGTAGGCCTTATCGGCGGATAAGTGGCCACAACGTTTAGGGTACGATGCTGTCAAGTTAGAGGTGAAACTCAAACCTTGATAACTAGTCCCATTCTTTGATGATTTTTATGTCTCGCCAAGGTCTCGCAACTTCCGATCAATTGAGTACGCGAAATGACCAAAAGGACGAATATAGTAGGCCTAACATCGATGACGTATTTGTCTAAGTAAGTCAAGACGCGTTACCTCAATTCGAAAGGGGTTCGAATCACTTTGGTTAGTCGTCGTTCCTCTACCCGGAACAATCCTGTGTTTTATAAGCCTGTCTCATTTTTATGTTACCTCGATTTTATAAAGGTGGTTTTATCTATGAAGTTCTGAACATTTATCTTTATTCATTTCTAAAATGCTTTACACAAGATCTGCACGTGGTCCGCGATCCAAAACATTAATCCTTAATCCTAGATCAAACTAAATTTATGAAGCTTTATACGATGTGTAATCTATGTGGTAATCTCGAATCGACAAACTATGATATTATGTGTTGTGGGGGTATGAAACACTAAGATGGCATGGAAGTACGAGACAGAAGTGGCATGTCCTAAGCATGGTGGATACGCCGCTGGTACTTCCTATATATAAATGCTTCCGGCATGTTGCCAAATTTCGTATCAAAGTGCCATACGAGATTTAGTGTTTGCAGACCCGGAACGGAATGCTTATGTAATCTACGGAATGCCTATGTAATCTATGGAAAGTCTATGCAAACTATGAACAGACTATGTAATCAATGGAAATCCTACTCATGAAATATATGGAAGTCTATGAAATCTATGAGAATTCTAGCATGATCTATGGTTAATCTATTCGTGCTAATCTATGATAATCTAGCGTGATAATCTATTTTGAGCTAAATTGTGTTAAGCTGCCTTAAATTGTGGTTTAATCTATGTTCAATTACTTGGTTAGTGTATGTTAAGCTATCTACTTGAGCAAGCTATAATAATCTATCAATATAATCTATGTCAATCTAGGAGATGATCTATGTTAATCTATCTGGGTATTCTACAGTGATCCATTGTAAGTATTCTATGTGATGTAATTGAGTGATCTATGTGTAATCTACAGCAATCTATTAATCTATGTGAAACTATTTGACAATATATGATGATGATGATGGTGTTAATGGGTAATTGGTTATGCGTGGTGATTGCGACACGTAGCATGTCACCGAGTACGAGGCAAGGCGACGTGTCCGAAGCGTGGTGGATACGCCGCTGGTACTTCCTATATATAAGTGTTTTTGGCATGTTGACCAAACTTCGTACAAGCGTGCCATGTGAAGGTCGTGAATTTTGAGTTGATTCAATCTAGATTCTTAAGTCTATCGTGTGAGTAGTCTATGTTGTGAGGAATTCGTAATTTAGACTTATACAAGCCCGTTTGTCGGATCTGTAGATGCCTACTCGTAGAACATCTGACGCTCTCAGGAGATCCAGAGAGAAGTCTCAAAAGAAGATGATGTCTTTCATGGCCGATCAGATCGCTCGGGTCATGCCAAGAATCTTCACTGAGCTTCAAGGATCAAACACTCCGCCATCCTCTGCGGACTCCAAGGCTGAGAAGCAGAAGCCTACTAAGTTCAACTACAGACATTTCATCTCTTGCAGCCCTAAGTCTTTCACGGGCAGTGATGGAGTGACTGCTATGCTCGAGTGGTTCGACAGCATCGAAGTTACCTTCATTAACAGCGAGTGCCTAGACCATCTGAAAACTAGGAGTGCAACTGGAATGTTTCAGGGCAGAGCATTGGAATGGTGGACGAATGAGAGAAACATCCGCTCAAATGAAGAAGCCTATGCTCTACCATGGGCTGAGGTGCGAGAACTAATGATGCTTGAGTTCTGCCCTCCCCATGAGCAGTTGAAGCTTGAAGAAGAATTTTGGCATCTGAAACAAGTTAGTGATGACAACCTGGCATATACTACTCGTTTTAAGCAGCTGAGTCTCATCGTTCCTCATTTGGTTTCGACTCCTAAGCGATTGATAACCAAGTACATCAACGGCCTACCGTCTGCAATGCGTGATTCTATCGAAGCAGCTCAGTTAGGAAATATCGAAGAAGTCTATCGTTTGGCAGCAAGTTTAAACAACAATCGTGTGCGTGATAAGCAGTTTGCTACCCCTGCACCTTCAAAGCCTGTTAACCAAGTAACCCAGCAGCCTAGTGGCAGCAAGAACAAGAAAAGGAATGCTCAGGGCTCGGGATGTAATGCTATTGTCCCTGCTGCTAAACCTGCTCCTACTCCTGCTGCTGCTAACCCTGATTCCCCTGAAGCTAAGAAGCAATACACTGGGCCTCATCCCAAGTGTGCAACTTGTAACTACCATCATCCTGCTGCTTCTGCATGTCGTCTGTGCACCAACTGTAATCGTTATGGTCACACGACTCCCTATTGTCATCAAACTAACCCGGCCCCACAAGCCCAGCAAGCTCCAGCTCAAGCAGCTCTTCCAGCACCTCCGCAGAACCCAAGGCCAGTCAATGCTGTTCGTGCATGCTACAAGTGTGGAGATACTACCCACCTCCGTAACCAGTGTCCTCAGCTGAACCAGGACCAGCAACCAGCCGCTCGTGGACGAGCATTCAACCTTAATGCAAATCAGGCTCGCAATGACAATGACGTTGTCAATGGTATGTTCCTTGTTAATAACCTTTATGCTTCGATTCTATTTGATACTGGCGCCGATAGAAGCTTTGTGTCCGTGGAATTTGAGTCTTTGATAAATTGTACACGCTCTAAGTTACCAGAGTCATTCTCGGTTGAGGTCGCCAATGGTAAGTCGATTCTTGTGAATTCTATCGTGCGTGATTGTTCCTTAATACTTAACGATCACGTATTTGCTATCGATCTTATCCCAATGCGTTTGGGAAGTTTTGATGTCATTATCGGTATGGATTGGTTGCATAAGAACCATGCCGAAATCGTGTGTCATGAAAAGCTTGTTCGTCTTCCTCTTCCGTCTGGTGATCTTTTACACGTCTATGGAGACCGACCTTCAAAAGGACTAAGGTTAATGTCATGCATACAAGCGAGCAGAAGCTTACGTAAACAGAACCCTGCCTTCTTGGCCCACGTGGTGGAACAAAAAGGCAAGGGGAAGAACATAAGCGACGTTCCAGTGGTGCGTGACTTCATCGATGTCTTTCCTGAGGATCTACCCGGTCTTCCTCCTCCCAGATCTGTTGACTTTCGTATTGATCTCGTACCTGGTGCGACTCCTGTCGCCAGGGCTCCTTACCGCCTTGCACCTTCTGAGATGCAAGAGCTATCCAGCCAGCTACAGGAACTGCTCGATAAAGGTTTTATTCGTCCAAGTACCTCCCCGTGGGGTGCTCCCGTTCTATTTGTCAAGAAGAAGGATGGTTCATTTCGTATGTGCATCGATTACCGTGAACTTAATAAACTTACCGTGAAGAATCGTTATCCGTTACCCCGTATTGATGACCTGTTTGACCAGCTACAAGGCGCTTCCTGTTTCTCGAAGATTGACCTACGTTCTGGATAACATCAGCTACGTGTTCTCGAAGATGATATTCCTAAAACGGTATACCGTACTCGATATGGGCACTACGAGTTCGTAGTCATGCCTTTTGGCTTGACCAACGCACCTGCAGTGTTCAAGGACCTTATGAACCGTGTGTGTAAACCCTATTTGGATCGTTTTGTGATAGTCTTCATTGATGACATTCTCATTTATTCTAAATTTAAGGCTGATCATGCTCGCCACCTACGTCTTATGCTGGAACTTTTACGTGGTGAACGTCTATATGCTAAATTTTCTAAGTGTGAATTTTGGATTGACGAAGTGCAGTTTCTTGGTCATATTGTTAGTAGTCAGGGTATTCATGTTGACCCTTCGAAAATTGAGGCCGTGAAGAATTGGTGTACGCCCAAATCCGTGTCTGAGATTCGTTCTTTTCTAGGATTGGCGGGTTATTACCGCCGGTTCATCGCGGATTTCTCTAAAATCGTTGTTCCTCTTACTACGCTAACCCAAAAGGAGAGGCCTTTTGTTTGGGGTCCCGAGCAAGAGAACTCCTTCCAAACCCTTAAGAATCTTTTGTGTAATTCCCCTGTGTTAACTCTACCTGATGGCAACGAGGATTTTGTGGTATATTGTGATGCCTCGAACCATGGGTTTGGCTGTGTGCTCATGCAACGGGACAAGGTTATTGCCTATGCCTCTCGTCAGCTCAAGGTGCATGAGAGAAACTATACTACTCACGATCTGGAGCTTGGTGCAGTTGTTTTTGCGTTAAAGATCTGGCGATACTACCTTTATGGTACTAAGTGTGTGGTTTTCACCGACCATAGGAGCCTTCAACATATCTTTGACCAGAAAGAACTAAACATGCGACAGAGGCGATGGGTGGAATTGCTAAATGACTACGACTGCGAAATTCGCTACCATCCTGGTAAGGCGAACGTAGTGGCCGACGCTCTTAGTCGTAAAACTCATGTTAAGTCTATCCGTATCTCCAATGACCTCCATGCTTGTATCCGAGAGGCCCAATATTCACCAGTCAACGAAGGCAGTATAATTGAGGAAGTCCATGGTGCCCGTATTGACCAATTGGTAACAAAACCCGATGGACTCCAGTACTACCTCAATCGCATCTGGGTGCCAGATCGCGATAATCTCCGCGAGCTCATTATGACCGAGGCTCACAAATCCCATTACTCCATCCATCCAGGTGCCGACAAGATGTACCAGGATCTGCGTACAACTTATTGGTGGCCTGGCATGAAGAGGGACATTGCTACCTATGTGTCTAAGTGCCTTACCTGCTTGAAAGTAAAGGCTGAACACCAGCGTCCTTCAGGACTCTTGGAGCAACCTAAAATCCCTATTTGGAAATGGGATAGCATTGCTATGGACTTTATTACCAAACTACCCCGTACCTCTAAAGGTCACGATAGTATCTGGGTGATTATTGATCGTCTGACCAAATCTGCGCACTTTCTTCCTATTCGAGAAGACTTCAGAGTGAAGAGACTTGCTCGAATCTATACCGATGAAATCATAAGCCGTCATGGCGTACCCCTCGACATAATCTCGGACCGTGATGGTCGTTTTACTTCGCGTCTTTGGCAAACGTTTCAATCCGCTATGGGTACGCACTTGAATCTTAGCACGGCCTTTCATCCTCAGACGGATGGTCAGACCGAGCGTACTATTCAGACCCTCGAGGATATGCTTCGTTCTTGTGTCAATGACTTTGGTAGTAACTGAGATGTACATTTACCATTGATAGAATTCTCTTACAACAATAGCTACCATTCCAGTATTCAGATGGCTCCTTTCGAAGCTTTATATGGGTGAAAATGCCGATCTCCCCTCAGCTGGCATGAGGTTGGGGAAAAGCAGTTCACCGGCCCTGAGATTGTTCAAGAGACAACGGATAAAATTCTTCAGATCCGTGATAACTTGATCAAGGCTAGGAACAGACAAAAGGGCTATGCTGATAATAGGCGGAAGCCTCTGGAATTTGCTATTGGTGACCGAGTTCTACTCAAGGTATCTCCCTATGTAACAACTCGTATCAAAAGTCTTATTTATTATATTATTTTATTCAATAGGAAACCCTAATTAAGAAACCCAAGTGATTATGCATAAACCCTAAAATTTTCAGAATAATTGGAATTAGAATCAGGGCCCCTAAAACTCAAGGGGGTAAAACCCTATTAACGATTATCCTTATAAAATGATGTCGAAATAGAATTTTCATGCAACGTCGACTCATCAGGGCTAGATAGGTGACGAAGTAGGCCTACCCTACTTTGACACCCCAGGCGACACGCGGCACGTACCGCGGATTCTTCCACAACTAGCGGGAGGTGCAAATTTTGGGTATAAATAGAAGGGCCTGGTACTTGCATTCTGTTGTTCGTTCGACGATCAAATTACAAATATACGCTGAGATATACGTAGATTACTATAAACACACACGAATCACTAAACGCTGCCGCAAAATAGAGTAATAACTCGATCGCTATTACGATTCATTTTCCGATCGATTAAAATATCCAATGGATGTTTAAGTGCTGCCCACATTAGGGTTATGCTTTGTCATTCGTCGTTAATTCGATGGATGTTTAAGTATCGCACTTTGTAATTCGTTGTGAGGGTTTAATCTCGTGAGTTATCGTAAATGCTGTATTGATTACTAACCCAGTTTTGTGTGCATTGTTATTTAAATTAGGTTAACAAGGACTAGATTCTGTCTGTGTTATATCAGCAATGTGAGTCATTCTCTTTTTATCAAATTACTTTCCAAAAGCATGTTTATTTTCAAAGTTATAATTACAGGGATTAAGTCTTTGTAATCACCAAATTACAGCCGGTATGTGGGGTATTGTATACAATACTTGTTCCCGTTACCATTGGACAACGAGTTAGCCAATGGGTGATCTGACCACAGTCACAGAAATAAGTCGAGTGACAAATACTGTGGGTAGTTGGTTGATATAGAAACAATGTAATCACCCTTAATACTGTAACTTATAACAAACAGGTAGTTTTTATTAAATAGAATGATTCACTCAGTATTTCCCGCTGACAAAACCTTTTTCAAACATGTTTCAGGTGATCTGTTGTGATTCAGGAAAGGTGCTGTGGAGCACTGCAAGCTTAAGAAAGTGGCTCATTATAAAATAAAGAAATATGTTTTGTAAAATAAAGATTTATCCGTGAAATCATAGTATTGTAAATTACCGGGGTTTTATCCCGAATTGTGAAATAAGATAATCGGGAAAATTTTAAAGCTTTAAAAAGATCCTGAGGATAAACTTCCGCTGTTAAACTCAATTAAAAAAATACCACGGGATTTCTGTCCAGCAGCTCCTGAAACGGGTCAAACCGGGTCGGGGGCCGTGACAGAAAAGGTGGTATCAGAGCCACTAAGTTAAGCTAATTAAGTATTTAGAAATACTTAATTTTTCCTGATTACTATTATGTGTTTTATTAACTGATTATTTGTTAGTTACAGTATGGGTAAGCAAAAGCTTTCAGATATCTATCTTAAATTAGATAGGTCATCAAATGAAAAGGGAAGTTCATCCCAAACTCCTGAAGAAGGAATATTCGTTCGAAAAGCCCAATACGAGGAACCACTTTCTCCTAATAAAAGAAGTTTGATTATTAGAAAGAGTCAGGAGAAATTAAAGAAATTTCGAGAAAAGAAAGTTAAAAAGGAAACCCAGGAATTAATCAGTAAATCACCTTGGGAAGACAAGTTAGACGAAAAATGGGCAGATCTTTATATGTTAGCTACAGTAGCAGTAAATGCAGATCTTTAAATAATTTGTTTCAGTTTTAGCAAACCATATCATCTACAAGCTAGAAAATCCATCCAGTAAATAAATAAATTTACAATAAAACATAGTGTGTTTTAAATTTCAGTTGTTTTGTAGTCATATGATATGCAATAATATGTGAAGGTTATTTTGAAAGTTGTTATAAAATTTTTAATTTATTTTAAACAGCATGAATGAGTTATCTGGAGCCCTAGAGAATCTCAACCTTTACCCTGTAAACATAGAAGTTTCTAAAGAGTTTACTGGGTACTTTCCTGATGTGGAACAACCTATAGAATTCAACGCTCCACCTCTGGAAAAGCCAAAACCAAAGAAAAGAAGGAGATACGTGTGGGGGAGTCGTATACGTAGGAAAAAGCCAGCTAAGAGACTTCCTAAAATAAATAATCCCTTAGAAAAAGGAAAAGAAATTGAAACCGGGGAAAGTTCTAGACAGCCGGAATTGGAGACTGAACTCAGGGAAGAATCTAGGCAAATGGGAATACAGTTTGAGGAATATTCTAAGGAAATAGAAACGGAGGTTGGAAAAGGTACTAGACAAACTCAGATGGAAATTGGAGAAAGCTCTAAACGAAACCAGGAAATGACATTTCAGGAGGAAATAGATTTTATATTGGCAAGCTGTGATACTATTCAGCCTGTCAATACAAATGTTTTTACTCGTCCTATTGAAACCCAAATCCCTATAAATCTTGAACCAGCAATTTCAGAACCAATAATCCATACCCAACCTTTAGGAATGGATGAATGGTGGACAAATGATTGGCAATTCCAAAACATTATCAACAGTCCTTATTCCTTTCTTCCGCAATTCGATCCAGAACCCCTACCAAATCCCCCGATGAGTAACGAGAATATGGCTGAACTTCACCATTTTGGTGAAGAGTTAATGGATGCGGGAAATAGAATCCGGGAGATAGGGGGGCAAATTGCTTGGAAATATGATGAAAGGGAGCTTCGTTTTTAGGAAAACAAGTGACGAGAGAGAAGTGGGTAGTGAGACTGTGGTTGTGTAATAGCAATATTAATGAAAATCAGTATGTGTAAGATAAATAATAAAACGGTTGTATATAGAAGCATGATATAATCTATAAAACAAATGGAATTTTAGAAAATTTACAATTTTGTTTGTATATTCGTTTACGTGATTATTTGCAATTAATTGTAACATTGGATTATTTCTTTTATACTAATTATTTATCTATAAATTAATTATCAGATGGCAAACATTGGTAATGAACCAGTAAATGAAGTAAAGCAATCTGATCCAATTCAGGAAGAACAATTGTTAAATAGGCAAGATATAGAGGATATTGTTGCACAAGGAATAGCCAATGCTATTCCAGCAATCGTGGCTGCTGTTCAAAAACCTGTTAAACCTCAATCAATCATTCCTAGTAAACGTACTCAAGGCGACAACTTTAGTAATAGTATAAACGGAGGCGGAAATCATGTTAATAACAATAATGATCTGCAAGCTCCAATTTTCAAGAAAATGAAAGCTGCAACACCTGGTTGCACTTACAAAGAATTCCTTGCCTATAAACCAGTTGAGTTTGCAGGTAATGAAGGGGCAATTGCAGCACTGCGTTGGTTAGAGAAAACTGAGGCAGTGATTACCATAAGTAAATGTGCTGAGGAAGATCAAGTTATGTATGCATCAAATCTTTGTAAAGAAGGGGCGTTAGAATGGTGGAACACAGTATTACAAGCTAAAAGAAGAATTGTGGCCTATGCCATGAACTGGGAAGAATTTAAGAGTCTTGTAGAAAGAAAATTCTGTCCCGAGTATGAAAAAGATCAAATGGCAAATAAGTTCCTAAACCATCGGATGGTGAACGTGGATTGTCGTGGTTATACTTCAACATTCTTCGAATATGCTAGGGTGGTACCAACACTGGCTTCGCCAGAACCGGTACTCATTTCTCGCTATATTTGGGGATTAATTAGCGAAATCCGCAACATTATTAAGGCTGCGAGACCTCACACTATTGACGATGCAGTGGAACTAGCCAACACCCTAACTGATGAACTGGTACGCACAAGAGATGAAAACAGGAAAAAGGAACTGGCTCAGAAAATTACCCAAGGATTTCGTGTGGGTAATAATAACAGCTTCAAAAGAAAGGGAACAGGGCAATCTTCAACTTTGCCATTTTGCAGAAATTGCAAAAAGAAACATTATGGAAGATGTAATGTAATCTGCAACTTTTGTAAAGCCATAGGACATCGTGAAGAAGACTGCAGGAAGAAAACCAGAATCTACTATAACTGTGGAGAAATAGGACATTTTAAGCCAGAATGTCCTAAATTGGTCAAACCTGCAGACAACAAAACCAAGGCGACTAACGGAGCTGCTAAGAAGAATGTCAGAGCATTCCAGCTAACCACTCAAGAAGCAGAACTCATTCCAGATGTGATTGCTGGTACGTTCTTAGTTCACAACGTATACGCAAAAGTATTATTTGACTCTGGTGCAAACCAAAGTTTTATAAATACTTTATTCTGTCAAGCTCTTAAGTTACCTTTAACCAACATTAGGCCGATTTTTACAGTCGAAACCGCAGATGGGAATTCAGTTAAAATAGATCAGGTTTTGCAAAAAGTAGAAATAGAACTTTCAGGTCATAAATTTTCTGCAAATCTATTACCTATGAAATTAGCTGAATTTGATGTTGTGTTAGGAATGGATTGGTTAATAGCCAACCATGCTCAAATCATTTGTGATAAAAATTCAATAGAAATTCAGGCACCTACTGGAAAAGTAATCATGATTACAGGAGATAACCCGCGTAAACCCATGAAGTTCATATCAGTAATGAAAGTTGCTAGTTATGAACGAAAGCAAGGAATAGTATATATGATTTCGGTAATCATTAATACTAAGAACAAAGAACTTAAGAAGATCCCTGTAGTCTCAGAATACCCAGATGTATTTCCAGAAGAATTACCAGGATTACCACCAGATAGGGAAGTAGAATTTAGGATTCATCTAATTCCTGGAACTACACCGATAGCTAAGGCACCTTATCGGTTAGCTCCTACCGAAATGTTAGAATTAAAAACACAATTAGATGAATTACTAAGTAAAGGATTCATACAACCTAGTTCATCCCCTTGGGGAGCACCAGTGTTGTTTGTAAAGAAAAAGGATGGTTCGATGAGAATGTGTATTGATTATAGAGAATTGAATAAGGTTACAATTAAGAATCGATACCCATTACCTAGGATTGATGATCTATTTGATCAACTCCAGGGAGCTAGATATTTCTCTAAGATCGATTTACGCTCCGGATATCATCAATTGAAAGTACAAGAGGAAGACATACCTAAAACTGCTTTCAGAACTAGGTATGGTCATTACGAGTTTACAGTCATGCCCTTTGGATTAACGAATGCACCTGCAACATTCATGGACATGATGAATAGAATCTATAAACCGTATTTGGATAAATTTGTAATTGTTTTTATAGATGATATACTTATTTATTCCAAAAGTCAGACAGAACATTGTGAGCACTTGCATGCACTCTTAACTTTGTTAAGAAAAGAAAAGCTTTATGCCAAATTCTCGAAGTGTGAATTTTGGCTAAAGGAAGTGCAATTCTTAGGACACATGGTGAATCACGAAGGTATTCATGTAGATCCTGCTAAGATGGAGGCAATTACCAATTGGAAGGTTCCGCAAACCGCAATGGAAATTAGAAGTTTTATAGGTTTAGCTGGATATTATAGACGGTTTATTAAGGATTTTTCCAAAATAGCTGTACCATTAACTAAGCTAACCTGTAAAGCAGTTAAGTTTGAATGGGGACCTAAGTAAGAAGAAGCTTTTAGAATTTTAAAGCAAAAGTTAACCAATGCTCCAATCCTAGCTTTACCAGAAGGGACTGAAGATTTTGAAGTTTACTGTGATGCTTCAAAACTAGGATTAGGATGTGTGCTAATGCAACGCAAGAAAGTAATTGCGTATGCTTCAAGACAATTGAAAAAGCACGAAGAAAATTATACGACTCATGATTTAGAATTAGGAGCCGTAATTTTTGCCCTTAAGATTTGGAGGCATTATCTGTACGGAAGTAAATTTACTGTCTATACAGATCATAAAAGTTTAAGATATATATTTGGGCAAAAAGAGTTAAACATGAGGCAAAGAAGATGGATGGAAATCCTAAGTGACTACGACTGTGATATTCAATATCACGAGGGAAAGGCAAATGTAGTTGCAGATGCCTTAAGTCGTAAGTATCATGAGAAACAAAGACGGGTTCGTGCTCTCAGATTAAATCTACAGTTAGATTTAATGGAACAAATAAAGAATGTTCGGAAAACAGCAATCAAAGAAGATGTTGAAGGAATGAAAGGAAGAATAAAAGAATTAGAACAAGGAGCTGATGGAATTTGGAGATTCCATAAGAAAAGGATTTGGGTACCGAAGCAGGGAGAATTAAGAAATAAGATTTTAGAAGAAGCTCATAAATCTAGGTATACCATACACCCTGGAAACAATAAGATGTACCAAGATTTAAGAAGTAATTTCTGGTGGATAGGCATGAAGAAGGATATAGCTAAATATGTTTCAAAGTGTCTTACTTGTTCACAAGTTAAGGCAGAACATCAAAAACCTTCAGGTCTACTACAACAATTAGAAATGCCAGTATGGAAATGGGAACTCATAACAATGGATTTTGTTACTAAGTTGCCCAAAACCAGAAAAGGTAATGATGCGATTTGGGTAATTGTGGATCGATTAACCAAATCAGCTCACTTTCTACCTATGAAAGAAACCTTTAGCAAGGAAAGATTGGCAAAGTTGTATGTAGATGAAGTTGTATCCTTACATGGAGTTCCACTCTCCATTGTTTCGGATAGGGATAGTCGTTTTACTTCTCATTTTTGGACAAGTTTCCAGAAAGCTATGGGAACTCGACTAAATTTAAGCACTGCATATCATCCTCAAACAGATGGACAAAGTGAAAGGACAATCCAAACTCTAGAAGACATGCTCAGAGCATGTGTAATAGATTTTGGTGGTAATTGGGACGACCATTTACCTTTAATTGAATTCTCCTATAACAATAGTTATCATTCAAGTATTGAAACTGCCCCATTTGAAGCACTGTATGGAAGAAAGTGCAGAACTCCAGTTTGTTGGGCAGAAATAGGAGAAAGTCAATTGTCAGGTCCTGAAATAGTGCAAGAGACGACCGACAAGATTACTCAAATCAAGGAAAGGCTGAAGACGGCTCGAGATCGCCAGAAGAGTTATGCAGACAATAGATGTAAGCCGTTAGAATTCCAAGTTGGAGACAGAGTATTGTTGAAAGTTTCTCCTTGGAAAGGAGTTGTTAGATTCGGTAAGAAAGGAAAGCTAAGTCCCAGATACGTAGGACCATTTCCAGTGATCCAACGTATAGGACCAGTTGCTTATCGTTTACAACTACCAGAAGAGTTAGCTGGAGTACATGATGTATTTCATGTATCCAACCTCAAGAAATGTCTATCAGACGAATCTTTGGTAGTACCTCTTCAAGATATAGAGGTAAACGAAAAGTTAAAATTTGTTGAGAAACCTCTTCAGATAGAAGATCGAAAGGTGAAATTTCTCAAGCACAAGCGACTAGTTCTAGTTAAAGTCAAGTGGGATTCAAAGAGAGAAGCTGAATACACTTGGGAGCTGGAATCAGAAATGAAGCGAAAGTATCCTCATTTATTCCAGTAAATCTCGAGGACGAGATTTTTATTAAGGTAGGGAGAATGTAACAACTCGTATCAAAAGTCTTATTTATTATATTATTTTATTCAATAGGAAACCCTAATTAAGAAACCCAAGTGATTATGCATAAACCCTAAAATTTTCAGAATAATTGGAATTAGAATCAGGGCCCCTAAAACTCAAGGGGGTAAAACCCTATTAACGATTATCCTTATAAAATGCTGTCGAAATAGAATTTTCATGCAACGTCAACTCATCAGGGCTAGATAGGTGACGAAGCAGGCCTACCCTACTTTGACACCCCAGGCGACACGCGGCACGTACCGCGGATTCTTCTGCGACTAGCGGGAGGTGCAAATTTTGGGTATAAATAGAAGGGCCTGGCACTTGCATTCTGTTGTTCGTTCGACAATCAAATTACAAATATACGCTGAGATATACGTAGATTACTATAAACACACACGAATCACTAAACGCTGCCGCAAAACAGGGTAATAACTCGATCGCTATTACGATTCATTTTCCGATCGATTAAAATATCCAATGGATGTTTAAGTGCTGCCCACATTAGGGTTATGCTTTGTCATTCGTCGTTAATTCGATGGATGTTTAAGTATCGCACTTTGTCATTCGTTGTGAGGGTTTAATCTCGTGAGTTATCGTAAATGCTGTATTGATTACTAACCCAGTTTTGTGTGCATTGTTATTTAAATTAGGTTAACAAGGCTAATCAGTAGACTAGATTCTGTCCGTGTTATATCTGCAATGTGAGTCATTCTCTTTTTATCAAATTACTTTCCAAAAGCATGTTTATTTTCAAAGTTATAATTACAGGGATTAAGTCTTTGTAATCACCAAATTACAGCCGGTATGTGGGGTATTGTATACATTACTTGTTCCCGTCACCATTGGACAACGAGTTAGCCAATGGGTGATCTGACCACAGTCACAAAAATAAGTCGAGTGACAAATACTGTGGGTAGTTGGTTGATATAGAAACAATGTAATCACCCTTAATACTGTAACTTATAACAAACAGGTAGTTTTTATTAAATAGAAATTTCCCGCTGACAAAACCTTTTTCAAACATGTTTCAGGTGATCTGTTGTGATTCAGGAAAGGTGCTGTGGAGCACTGCAAGCTTAAGAAAGTGGCTCATTATAAAATAAAGAAATATGTTTTGTAAAATAAAGATTTCTTCGTGAAATCATAGTATTGTAAATTACCGGGGTTTTATCCCGAATTGTGAAATAAAATAATCGGGAAAATTTTAAAGCTTTAAAAAGATCCTGAGGATAAACTTCCGCTGTTAAACTCAATTAAATAAATACCACGGGATTTCTGTCCCGCAGCTCCTGAAACGGGTCAAACCGGGTCGGGGGGCCGTGACACCCTAGAAGGGAGTAGTTCGTTTTGGAAAGAAGGGAAAGCTTGCGCCTCGCTATGTGGGTCCTTTCATGATACTTGAAAGGATTGGCAAGGTAGCATACCGACTCGACTTGCCACAAGAGCTAAACAACATGCATCCAGTGTTCCACGTGTCCAATCTGCGAAAATGTCTAGCCGATGAAGGACTGCAAGTTCCTCTGGAAGACTTGCAAATAAACGAAGCTGTTCAGTTTGTGGAGAAACCGGTCGAAATCATGGATTAGACTGTCAAGCTTTTGAGGCGCAACAAAATCCCCATTGTTAAGGTTCGATGGGAAGGAAAGCGTGGCGCTGAATTTACTTGGGAGTTGAAAAGTGACATGAAGGCCAAGTACCCGCATCTCTTTGAACAGTCTTCTTCTAAGATTTCGGGGACAAAATCCCCTAAAGGAGGGGAGACTGTAACACCCAGCGCCCCTAAAGTTTAGGTAGTTGGCAAGATCAGTCCCTGAACTCCTATAAATTGAAAATCTTAGACCTTGTGGTTATGTATTGTTGATACTTTGGAAATTCTGGTGTGAATCTTATTATTATGATGCTTGACTCTTGAAACATAAACTACGAGACTTAATACTGATACTAGACCCTTGATACTTGACCCATGATGCTTAATCTAGATACTTGAATCTTCATGATTTAAACTAGATACTTTATCCTTTATACTATGAAAACTAGATTCTTATTGATGATACTAGATACTTGGACTCTTGATACTTAGACACATGATTCTTGAGCAACACTGACTCTTGACCCTTGAAACTTAAACTGGTGCTTGACTCCTTAGACTCATGAAGCTTGATTCTTGGTTAAACGAGAGACTGGAGCCTTGGCTCTGGCGGAATCTATGAAATCGTGAGACTTCGGTGCTTATAATGTAGTCTAATTAATAAAAATACTTTACCAATCTATCGCAACGCTTAACGATCGGAACGTCAAAACCCAACTCGTCGTAGGTGTTCGGTTGGATTGCCATCCAGCCAGATAGCCATCCAGTCGGATAGCCATCCGGTCGGATAGCCATTCGACCGAACAGCCATCCGATCCGAACACCGCATCAGCTCCTCTCCTATTCCCTCACCTATAAATAGGCTGTCACATCACCATTTCTAGTGATGTGACAGCTCTGACCGAACCAGACGCAAGCACACGCTATTTCTTCATTTTCTCATCGATTTCGGTACGTTTTAAGCTAGATTCTTGTACTTTCTTACTCTACGCATCATTCTCTACGTGGTTCTCACTTGAAATCACACTTTTCACCGCGAAATCTCTCAGATCTGAGATCTTAAGGATGACATCAGCACGGTGGTTTGTACAAACTGCTATACGAGGTCATTCTTGGTAAGATCTAGCCGAGATCTAAGGGATTCCATGTAACTATCACTAAATCTAAGCTAAACCTAAGTACTTTCATAATAAAAACTTGAGTTCTTCATCTTTTCTTCAAATTTCTGATCTATTTCGGTGATAAACGTAACTAAATGGCCAGATCTGATGGAACGGGGTGGTTCCCGGCCGTCAGAACGGGTCGGAACTGATGAAACTTCATTTGTTTAATACGATATCACACCATCTCAGTAAAAACCACATGTATTCCTTCCAAAAACCATCAAAAACAGTTGGTCGGGACGTTGAAACGGACTATTGTCAACCAGTCGGACAGGTCATCCGACCGGATAGCGTGTCATCCGACCGGACAGCATGCCATCTGACCGGACAGCATGCCATCCGACCGGACAACATGCCATCTGACCAAACAACGTGACATCCGACCGGATAGCGTGTCATCCGACCGGACAACATGCCATCCGACCGGACAGCATGCCATCCGACTGGACAACATGCCATCTGACCAAACAACGTGACATTCGACCGGATAGCAGGTCATCCGACCGGATAGCAGGTCATCCGACCGGACAACAGGTCATCCGACCGGACAACATGGCATCCGACCGACTGTCCATCCGATCGGACAACCATCCGATCGGACAACCATCCGACCCAATGACCTATTTAGCACATTATTCAATCTCGATACTTCGCCCGACGCTTATCCTATTGTAATCTAATCAGGCTAATCCCAAAGGAGCTCCCTTTGATCCAATAACAGTTGTAACTGTTAAACAATCACTGTGAGTATACTCGATCCCTTTTTATTTTAAACTTTGGGATGCAACATGTATTCTATGAAACTTGAAACTTGATACTTTTGGAATCTAAACTCTAACCTATGTGTACGTGAAACTTGTGATTCTTGATTCTTTGTGCTATGTGACGTTTAATCCTGAGTGTGTAGTTCCGCCTTAACAATAGTAGCGCTATAGGAGATGCACCTCTCCCATTATTCTCGGGGGTATTGTTAGGAGGATTCTAGTTTACCTTGAGTCTTGGGTAAATACCAAAGCATCGGGATACTTGGGCTATCACTGCGTGGACTGCGACACTAGCACGGCTGAAACTATTTCTATTACTTACATTGTGGATATGAGTTGTTTTAATATATTATTCTATTATCAAACTTGTATACTCGCCAATACTTTTGTATTGATATTTTAATACATGTTGCAGGCTGAAATGATGCTTGGAATGCATGGAATTCAGTTAGGAGATGCTTAGAAACGTCGCCTAGATAAAATTAAGTCTTTTGAACAATTTGAACAATTTATGACTTGGTTTGTAATGTGATACTTGTGATGACGTTTGCTAGACAATTGCATGAAATCAATTAATCTTTATTGAAACAATAGTGTTATGGAATTCTCATGAGCAATCTGAACGCTTAGTGCTCGTGCCCCGATGTTTCTGCCATCGGTTGGGGTGTGACATTATGTAAGTTATAAAGTTCTTTTATTATTTTTATATTTGTGTAATTACTTAATTTTTTTATTTCTTTATTTCACGATTACTATTAACAAAATAAGTTTTAAATATACAAATAAACCCATATTTCTTTAACAATTTGTTTTTTTTATAAATGTCTTTATAAAAAAATTGTTTTTAACCTTCTTAAAACCGTCTCTCGTATTTAAAATCGTTTCTTTTTAATCTGTTTGTTTTTAAAATCGTTCTTTTTTAAGTCCTTCGTTTTTTTTAAAATGAGCAGGTCATTTTTTACCATTTTTTTAAAACCATATGTTTTTTAACAGTTCATTTTTAAAACCATTTATTTTTAAAGCGAAGGACTTTAAAAACAAACATTTTAAAAAGAAACGATTTTAGAAATGATAGGCGGTTAAAGAAACAATTGTTTTAAAATCGACATTTATAAAAAAACAAATTGTTAAAGAAATATGTATTTATTTGTATATTTAAAACGTATTTTGTTAAATAAAAAATTAAGTAATTACACAAATAAAATATTAAAAGAAATTTATAACTTACATAAAATGCCCCTAACCTATAAAAGGACCATAATACCCTTAGACTTGACTAGAAAAAAGTAACATAGTTAGTGTTAGGGGCCAAAACCGTTATAAAATACAATTTTAGGGTCTAATATGTTAGAAGATTATTTTTTGAATTGAAAGGGTTAAACTGGTTAAAATATAGGTCCAAAATAGTAATTTACTCTATTTGAATAGATTTTTTTTCTTCAAATATAAAGTTTTTAAGGTATTCTTATACAATAACTTTTTACTAAAAGTGATGTTGTTTTCCCTTATTTAATAAAATGGGCATAAATAAAGTGAGAATCTTGGCGATACTAAGAGCATTCTCATCCAAACCATCAAAATATGTGGGGTAGTTTTTATATTATAAAGGGTATAAAAAATGGTTGTGAGTGGAGGAGAGAGAAAATGTTACTGTTCATCTGTATATTTGGGGGGACACTGTTCACCTAGTATAATTTTTTTAATATATATTGAAAGTGGTTGTGAGCGAAGGAGAGAGAAAAATGTAATGATAATATTATTTAATTGAAAAGCAGAGAGTAAAAGTATTTGTTTTTAGTGAAAATATATTAATATAGGAGTTGTTTTTTAGTGGAATGTATGTATAATTTGATGGATTGGATGAGAATGCTCTAAGCAATCTAATCGCATTTCCCCAAGGTTTGTGGCGGAAATAAAACTTACATCTTTACTATTTGGTAAAGTAATATTTTTTTTAACGGTTGACGGAATCAATCCCGAGTATTTTGGGGCACCCACTGGATAAACGGAGTACTCCGAGAGTAACCCGAGTCCACCATCACTTCCGGGGAAAACTCAGTAACCCGCCCGTAGGCACGACAGTGAAATTACCAGTAAAACCCGTTTGGCTCAATGATCCAACCCAGGTTTCACTGGATCTCATATCATTGCCCATCAGTGCCTCACTCAGCACCAAGTGAGAGTTGAACTTGTATCTCTAAAGAGAAATGTAAGCTTTTCACCACTTGATCTAGAGATCATTGGCTTTGGTAAAGTAATATACTAATATGAAAAGAGATGTATAAAAATTACTAAAAACAAAGTTATTTTTTTTACTCGTTCTCTTGCGAGTTAAGTTTTTACCTGAGGGAATTAATTGTTATTTATTTAGTGTTTGTCTAGTTGGTTAGAGTTATATAATTTTAAGGATTATGTGTATTTAAGCTATTATTTAATTAGGGGGGACGGAGCGCCCTGTTGTCCTCACTTCATCACGCGTCGAACTCGGTGGAACACCGCCGCCGATGGTCTTGATCACGCGTGGTTAATTAAACGCATTGTCCCTGTCACGCGTTGTATATTCAATTGTTTTGTTGTTTTGTGAATGATTTTGATGATGGAGATGAATGTGTGGTGAGTGATGGACATTTCCACTAAAATCCATCACTAGTGATGAAATAATGCTTGATGACATGGCGAAAATTGATTGGATGTTGTGAGTGATGAGTATGTGATGAGTGATGGGCGCCCTACCTCTCTTAGGTGTCATGTCGTGGTTCGTTTCTCACGATATACAATATCTGGTGTTCGTTTGTTATTTGTGATCCGATTCCTCATTTCCTCCAACATTACCAAGCTTAATTCTAAACTCAGTATTGCCAAAAAAAATGAAGACGAAAATAATAACAAAAAATAGTAACCTTCAAACTCATACCAAGGTGAACTTGAGCCCATAACTAGACTCGAGTTCTATGTTTTATATGCTTATAATGGTTAAATACTATTTATTATTTATTTAAGACGATAAAAGAATCTGAGTTATTCTAGCCCCACATGAAATTGTAGTTGTTTAACTTAACATAGTTTCTCATTAATATTTTCAAGTTCATGGAGCTCTATTATCAACCTTAAATTTAGATTCGAGCCGGTTCGTTTTTACCATTAACCAAAACTCAAAACAACCACCCCCACCACACCCATTGATGACAAATAAATGAATTAGAAAAACAAAGTTAACTCATGTAAAGAGGAACAATAATATATAACAATTCACACTTTTTAACTTGAAAGATTTTAACTACTACCTCTATATAGCTCTAAAGGTGATAATTAGACAATGACAACAAGGAATGTAGTCTAATCACCAATACTAAAACCTATTTGCCTCCTTAATTAAGACATAATTAAGGTAATAATAAGAAAACTCATCTTAATTTCAAACAACAAGGCCTTAATTGTTGTACACTAAACCAACTCCAAACAAACCACAACACAACACTTCTCTCGCATGTCTTAAGCCACGCTAATTCCCGACTCTGGGGTTCGATCCATTTTGTGTGTTTCAGTTGAGGCGTGAAGTGCAAGAAGACGCCCTCTTTGAGCACGAGGCGGTAAATGCTTGTTGGGTTTTTTTGACCCCCCATTCCATGGTAAGAAAACACCAGTCCCGCCACGTGGCAGCCTTCTAGGGCTCATAACCATTGGACGGACTGGTGCTAACATAAGCAACTGCGGGGATCGGATTGCACCCCACTTGGGGAGAACGTGGATCGCGTCATACCCATCTAGTGGTCCCGTAGTAATCGGTGTCATTAATGGAGTTGTAAGACTAGGTTGCCATAGGGTCATCGCTCCACTCATCGGATCTTTTGGGGCTAAACTTTTGTCATAGGTGTCTATTCGGACTTTGAAAAATGAGACGCTGGTTCGTTTAGTTGGAGATTGACACATGACGTGGCGTGCCATGTCAGCACTATTTCCTCTCATCACCAAGAGTGATCTGTAACGGTTAAAGATAAAAAATTTGTCAACATTTTTTTTTAAAATCCATTAAACTCCTAGACCTAAAATTATAAAAACATATAAAATATAGCCCGGTTATAAAACGGGTTATATGACGTCGTTTAATTAGTCTCGCAACAATATTATAGCACAGATGATTTTCCGGGCTATATTAATCCGCGTATAAAATTTTATAAATGTGTTATAAACTTACCCTTCCTTAAGGGAAAGCATAAGTGGTCCTTTGTAGTTTCCATCATTATCACAAACTAGAGTACGCCCAAAAGCCATTGTTGAATCAGACAGAACAAGTGTAGCTATGGGTTGCTCTAAATGAGGTGGTTTCAAAAAAGGTTGTGAAAACTCCCCCTGTATCAATAGTAAAATAGATTTAATATAAGTATTACATTTATAATTGTAAAATAATCATAACGCGTATAAAACTAATTTATACCTCGTCGAAAAAGCTTATAATGCAACTGTTTGGTCGTCTGTTTTCGGAAATCAAATGAAACTGGATTAGATGGTCAATCACACCGTCAAGAGGAGCAGGAATCGGCTCAATGTTGCCTGTGACAGTTATGACATGATCACAACGTTACATTTTGTTATCGAATATTCGGATCCTAAATTGTATATTTTTTTTTAAAGTGTTACGCGATCGCATGCTTACTCTCTTGGGATTTATTATTTGTAGCTTCATCTTTTATTTGTCCAAATATTGGAGCTCCAAACTGAATAAGCTCTCTTTTGATTGCCTTTGACTGCTGATTATACATGATAAAAGTGTCACCTACTCACCCAAAGACCAATAAACAAGGTTATAAACTTAGAATTATAGAATTGATTTTCCAATAAGGTATATTATTTTTTTAAATAAATAAATAAATAAAAATAAAATGAACAAGATATATTGCAAGTTGAAGTAGGACTCATAAATTCCAATGGTAATGTTGACAACATTGTTTTCTATGTTTGGAAATATTCTAAGGTCTATGAATCTAGAACTAAGGGTGTATTCTATGTTTCTAGAACCAATTATAAGTAGAAAATTGCGAAAACTGCATAATACAGTTGTACATGCAGTTCTAGCAGTTTTCTACCTAAAAGTCGAAAATTGTGAAAACTGTATAATACATTTGTACATGCAGTTCTAGCAGTTTTCTACCTAAAATTACTAGCAAAGCTATAGTTATAACTGAAAATAAAATTAATTAATTTCCAAACCTGAGGAATCCCTTACTATCTCAAAACTTCGGTCCCGAAAGGAAAAAACAAGGTTAACTACAAAAGCATCACGAATCACAGGATCCACCTGAGAGTTCACCATTTTGGCCAGCGACACGAAGTTCGGTTACGTATTTAGTCAACTTAGATAGCTCTGTCGCGTTAAGTATGTCCTCATACATCTTCAAACCTCTCACAACATTTACCATATGCCCTTTTACCGACTCCTTGGCTATGAACCCTTTTGTCATCTTGATTTCAGCACGTCGCGCCTCCCAGTCTTCTTCGTTTGAGCATATCTCGACGCTTTCCCCTGCTGATTGCACTTCCTGTAGTCCTGTGTTTCAAAGATAAACATATGTAACTTAAAAAAAAAAAAGAAGTAATAAAAAATAATATTCACAACCACAAAAACACAGATATGATCCTCTTAATAATTATTTTTTATAATAATTACAAGTGTTTATTCTTATACATACATGTATAAGTACAAGTGTGTGCATATCTATAATATAACATAATATATATTGTTTGGTTAAATTTATCATAATTATTTATATATAATATTTAATATGTAATATAAATTTTTATATCACATAAAATTATAATATTTTATAAAAATAATAAGCTGGTTTAGACTCTCCGAGCCTAGTAAAACTCAGCAGTGGCAGTGATGAGGGTGTGCGGGGAGGACCACCGTACAGGGCCCGTCATTTGGAGAGGCACGTTATCTGGTGTTTGTTTGTTACGAAGGAGCATATTTTTTTTAGCTCGAACAAGGTACGTGAATTCTCAGAGACGCCACTGAAACTAAGTAGCTCGACCTCTTACTTAAAGGAGTTTCAATTTATGTCCGAACTCATTTAAGCTTGATCCTACGTAAGCTTTTAGCGAGCCGGTCTGGACTCGTTTATACACTTAGACATACATTTTTTTAGAGGGTTCGAGAAGCAAATATCCTAAGTCCTAACCGCCCAAAATACTCATGTGACCCCACCATGGTGGTCCATTTGAAGCACCATTATCACTATTACCAATGAACCACCGAGCACTAGCACCCGTCCACGAACATAGTACGACAAAGAAACAAAAGTATGGCACTAACTTACACCTAGTCCCATATTCATAGTGGACTTCATCCATTCCAACCTTTTTATCATTTTTCTAGTTACTTTCTTCTATGAGATAATTATGGAAAGTTTCCTTTAGGGCTTTTGGTCATATGGAAAGTTTTTGTTTTCGTCCCTGGGGTTTGTCCATTTTAACTAGTTTAGTCCAAAAAATTAATTTATAACAAAACCATCTCTAAGATTTGAATTTCTTAACGCTTTTCATCCCTAAGGTTTGCATTTCTTAACGCTTTTCATCCATAAGAATTAAATGAAAAAGCACCCTTAGGGATGAAAAGCGTTAAGAAATACAAACTTCAGGGCTGGATTTGTTATAAATTAAATTTTTGTACTAAACTAGTTAAAATTGACAAACCTCAGGGACGAAAACAGAAATTTACTCTTTAAAAATAAAAGAAATCTATTAAATTTAAAATAAAAGAATTAAAATAATGTCAAAGCCAATCAACATCCGCCACGTCACAGCCAACAAACCCTCCACGCCAGTGAAAAATCTCCCGTCCCCTCCCCCACGCCACCCACGGGCTAGTTTATCTGGCGTTCCACGTGGAGAGTGAAAAACCTCCCGTCTCCTCCCTCATTCCTCCACACCCACTCCATATAGTCTAGGGAATCATAAATTTTGGTTGTATGGATTTAAGGGGTAATCATTATATAAGTACAATAAAGTTATCTTTTGTAGTTGAAGTTACAAATAAAATCCTAATACAAGGTGTAGGGATTATTTGAAAGGTTAGTTAATAAATTAAAAAAAAAAAAAAACATGTTTTACCTTCTTTTTCCCGTTTATGGAACATACTTTATAGTTTATACTATCTAATGTAACCTAATTATGTTTTATTACCATGGTATGTAATCAAGTTACACTTAGAAGTTAGAGAATAAAAATATTTTGTATCGTAGTTGTTATACGTACGCTCGCGGGTAACAATTATTAGAAGTTACTAATTATATTTGAAACGAGATTCTTTTTTATCGAATGTAACTTTTACAAGTATCTAAAGCAGTTCTATAATAACAAATAAACAAGCAAACGTACGTACTCAGTAAAATCTCACTAACAAAATAGGGTTTGAAGAGAGCGAGAAAGCGACAAACATTACCTATATCCCAAAAAGTTGGAAGATCCCTAACAGACGTTTTTTACTAGAATTAAAAAAACTAGTAACATAAAGTATATATAATAGTATAAAGTATTTTAGTTTTTCAAGCTTAGCTTAACCCTACATCACGAAAGATTCGGCAAGTCATAAAGTTCGACTCGCTTTAACGCCTATCCACATCACAAACTCACAGGAATCCCCACCACACAAACAAGATTCGTGTAACAATTATCTTTAATTCGATTGTATATATCCTGCTACTGCAAAAAAGTTCAATTGTATCCCTAAATCTTTACAACCTCTAGTGTATAATGTTTGATAAATTATTGACAAACAATAAAACAACAAACAAAACATGACGCAAATATGACGTCAATAATAACGGATCTGAAAATCCAGGTTTAGGCTAAACCACACACATCTCAAGAAAATTGGTAATGTTTACTTTTTATTTATTTATTTATTTATTTATTTTTATTTTACTCAAAGTTAAAAAGCCACTTTGTATGGAAATCAGACCTCGAAATCCCCATCAAAATCCTTGGGAAATTAAAATAGAAGTTATTGGATTATCACTTTTACTGATTCTCGTATTCATATCAATCTTTATAATACAGTTGAAACTAATTTATAATTTTCAAAGTCAAATATTTCAGTCAATTTAACGACGTTAAAACTTAAAAGCTACATCCAACAATTAACGACGTTAAAACCTTAAAAGCTACATCCAACAGCACATTCTAGAAACCGAAAAATCAATTTTCCAAATTCAAAAAAAGAAAAAAAAAGTCAGGAAAATTGGAGAAACTAAGAAATTTTTAACTAAGTTGAAAAATAGCAAAAAGAGCAATCAATTTTTGTAGAATTGAATAATTTATTAAAAATAAAAAAAAATTACTAAAAATTTTATTGTTGTGTATCGTTGTATATGATTATTGTATTAAAAAAACAATAAAAGTTGTTTCGTCTTTAGTAGAATCGATTTTGCAGTTTAAAAGGAGGTTGCTGCGCAGCTTCTTGCCCATTTACTGCCGTTTGTTTGTAATTTGTTGTTTTGGCATTTTATAAAGTATTTTATTATGTTAAAAAATAAAAAGTTTAAAAAAGTGTGATAATTACTAAAATAATAAGAAGAAACATGTGATGTGAAGTGAAAAACAGGGACAAGATCTGAAAATCTGCAACTGTACACAACAGAATTGTAACAAATATGTAACAGAATTGCAACAAATTTAACTGTACGGATTATACAACATACCTGCATCAGTGATCCCACTCTTTGGTGAATGATTATCTTTATTGGAATCATCATCCACCACTTCACCACCATTATTCTTACCAATATCGATGTAAACGGAATCCATTTCTGAAATTTCACGTTTAGTCTCCACTTTTTCGTCAACAATTTTCTTCTCCTCAACCACTTTCTGTAGTTCCATCGTCACATCGGCGATCGAATAATACTTCTGCATCTGAAGAATCGGGATCCAATTCAACCGGCGTCGATGTATAGCCGAAAACACCGATTCATACTCGCCTTTACCGCCTTCAAACTGCGATAAATGCCCGCACAAAGCGTCGATTATCGCGTTTGCCGCAGCGAATTCGCCTCGGAACCACGAGATTATCGCGTCCTTAGCGAATGCCTCTGGCATCACTGCCGCGGTCGCTGGCTGTGACATCTAAACTTCAGGACGAGGCGTCGAAATATTATAAATAAAATGATTAACAAAACCTTTGGCTGCCTCTGTTCTCCGTACAACAAATCACCGGTGGCGTGTGTTATGGATTGAATATGAGAAACTAGTAAGAGAGAGCAATGAGAGAGAGAGAGATGTATGTATATAGAGACGATGTATATGTATATATGCACCTTGTATATATAGTGACTGGAAAAATGAATGAAAAAAACAAAAAATATTTTGGCAAGTCCGTCTATGGGACACTTGGCTGATGTGTCAATTTTTCATACGTCATCTTTCCCAGCGTGCATTTATTATTTTTTATTTGAGTTATATGCTAGAGTGGAAAATATTTGTTAATAAAAAGGATTCAATCAATCGAGTATATTGTTTTGTAAGGTAATTGTTTTAATTATGGATTTTAAAGGGTTAGGATCATATACAAAGTTTTTTAAAAATAAGAAGTCGTAAAAGGGGTATCAAACAGACTTCGGTTTATTTCATTTAAGTGACCCTGAGCATATGCGGGATGGGCGCCGGCTATGGAGGTAAAAGGGTCTGTTTAATTTTTTTAATTTTTTATATGTTATTTACATATATAATTAATACACTAACTCAGCATAAACAACAATCTAGTCTAGTGGTAGCCGGCTATGGAGGTGACAGGGCTGACCTAGCCCTAATAGGAAGTTGTCGCGCCACGCGGGGGAGACCCATGATCCTGCTGCGACGCGCGGGGAAAGCCCAGGTGGGCTATATAAGGGCAGTCGTGGGACGAGCTTCAGTGCACCTTTTCGATTTATATATCGGTACTATTTCTTCCTCGAAGCCGTTCTATTACCCGCAACCCTTAAACCTCGAAACTCTGCTCCGTAGAAAGGGTGCTAACACTGATCACTAGTACGATACCCTGTCCGATTGATTCGAAACTAAATCAACGGATGTCAAAGTGCTGCCTGAATAAGGCTATACTCTGTTAACTACGTTAAGGTTTTGATCTCGTGATTATCGTTAAAGTTTGAATTTGGGTTAATACACTAATACGTGTTGCATTGTGTGTTTAATTAGGAACCCAAGACTTAGACCAGGAGGCGATTACGGAAATCCCTAAATCTGCAAAGTGAGTCATTATCTTTTTATCAAATGCTTTCAAAACCCTAAATGTTTTCCAATTGTTACTTATATTACAGTGATTAAGTCTTTATATTCTTACTGAAAAATTATTGTCAGTATGTGGGGTTTTGTATACACTATTTGATAAAGCTTCACTAGTTGGGAGAATGACCAATAGTTATATGACCACAGTCACAGGAATTGCTGAGTGGCAAATACCTTTGGGTAATAGTAAGATATAAATAAATGTAAAAACTCTTAATGTTGTAATCATAAGAGAATGTCTTTTTATAAGTTTAAATGAACTCACCAGTATTTTTCGCTGGTCAAATATTTTTAAAACCTGTTTCATGTGATTTACTGTGAAGATAAGGAAAAGTGATACGAGGCACTCAAAGCGGCTATGTAAACCTGAATAAAACGTGTTTTGTAATTAAGGGTTTATCCCTGTGAAAATCTTTTATTTAAATATGTGTTTCATCCCACAGTTTATGAAATGAAAACTACGGTGTTTTGAAAACTCTGATATTTTTCTTGACACATGGTCCTGATGAAATTTCCGCTGTGATAATTTAATAAACATCAGTACCACTTGTATCTGCTCACGGCTCTCGTCCAGGGTAGGGTCGGGGGTTGTGACAGAGAACTTGTAATCAACAGCCTTTATTTAGTTATTTGATTCTTACACTTGATTCACCATGGACTTTCCTATGATCATTGTTTGTGCACAAGTTACTATCGCCATTCTTGGCTAAACTTTTTGTGTTGCTTGGGTTTTAGATGAAACTTGATATGAATGAAATGTTTAAACTTTGGAAAAGTGGTGTGTTATGTTTTTTATAATTCTTTCTACCCTTCTTCTTCGTGAATGAGGCTTCTGATTCGGTTTTGGTCTTTGAACTTGTGGGTTTCTTGATAAACTTGGTGGTTTGAAGCCTATTAGTACACTCATGGTGTGTAACAACCGATATACTAGTATGGGGATCCCATTTTTGTTGTGGTTGACCCATTTGTGGAAACACATCTTGTGATCAGCCCTCGCTTATCAAGGATATCATTGTAGGCCTACACGATCTATATGCTAGGCTTCAATGATAGCCAAAGCTTGGTTAAGTGACTTATCTAACACGATTTATTTGTTAGGCTTGGCGCGGACCAAGAGTTGGTGAACCCGTGTTAAAATATATACGCCATTATATATGTGTGTATAGGGTGATTTTAACACGGGTTCACCAACTCTTGGTCCGCGCCAAGCCTAACAAATAAATCGTGTTAGATAAGTTGCTTAACCAAGCTTTGGCTATCATTGAAGCCTAGCATATAGACCGTGTAGGCCTACAATGATATCCTTGATAAGCGAGGGCTGATCACAAGATGTGTTTCCATAAATGGGTCAACCACAACAAAAATGGGATCCCCATACTAGTATATCGGTTGTTACACACCATGAGTGTACTAATAGGATTCAAACCACAAAGTTTATCAAGAAACCCACAAGTTCAAAGACCAAAACTGAATCAGAAGCCTCATTCACGAAGAAGAAGGGTAGAAAGAATTATCAAAAACATAACACACCACTTTTCCAAAGTTTAAACATTTCATTCATATCAAGTTTCATCTAAAACCCAAGCAACACAAAAAGTTTAGCCAAGAATGGCGATAGTAACTTGTGCACATCACAAGTGTTATTAGCACCTATACGGAGCACCACAACATATCCTAGATGGACCCATAATAAGGATCATGACAATCAAAGGATCGCAAAGTATAGTGTTGTAGAAGAAAAAGAGTAGTTGGATGTATTTAACCAAATCTAGTTGATTACTCTTTAAAATGAGTCTTCTTTTAGGTAAGGGCAATGAATTAACGTTAACCGGCTCTAATTCTATTTTAACATCAAATTATAATTTGTAAATTTAATGGAAAGCCTTTAATCGGGTCTTTTCACTTAAAATCACTACACCACTTGCCAATATCCTAACTATAGTTCATCCCTAGCAAAGTCGAAAACCCAAAGCAACACTCATTGTGCTCTTGATATTCTCTACTAATTCTCTATTACTTGCATTTATTTTCTGGTTTTAAAATAATTTAACAAACAAACAAAAGATAAGTAATTAACAAGTTGGTAATTAAAAGTTAAGTAATAAAAGTCGTGTCCTTTGGGTTCAATACTTGGTTCTTACATAAACTTTACTACAAACGATACGCACACTTGCTTATTGTGTGTGTTTAGTCTAAGTAATAATCGTTTTTTATAAATTTAAAACAAGATGAACGTGTTTAAAAGTTATTAAGCTAACCCGCCTAATCGAGCTAAAAAGTTGCTAAAACTAACACACCTAAAACACACACATCACTTGTAAGTCAATGAACTTTCCTATTTAAATTCATGGCTAGCCTATGTTGGTTCAACAAGAGACAAAGCTTTAGAAGAGATAATATATGCCATTACAAAGATCCAAATGAGAAAATTTAAGGTCTGTTTTCTATACACAATTGCGTATATGGAACAACAACAAAATTTTCCCCGCAGATTTAACAATATGGAGAACCGATTTGTAGGAAAAAGATAGCATTCTTCTGTATGATGCTTTAAAGGACGGATACAGCTAACAATAATAGTTATGTTTATGTTATCCAGAGTTCATGCAGGAGTTTGAAGTATATGAATGATGATTATATCATGTTTTGTGTATGTGGTATAGTGCAACGTTTTTCTAGGTTGGTCTTGTTCTCAGTTAGGTTGATTTTGGCCTCCTTTTTGGTTTTAATATGTTTGATTCTATTTCATTTGTCTTTAGAGTCTCTATAAGTAGGTTGTTGTTTTTGAATCATAGTATATTTGGTTTTATAGTTCGGGATTGAATCATTTGTTTTGAGTTTCAGTTATTTCAGTTATTTTCTGGCTAGTTGATTGCTAGTTCTACATAAAACGTTTTATTTAGTTAACCATTACAATATTTATTGTATTTTAGAAAACTAAGTTTGTCTAATTGTAATTTGTAAACTTTCAAATAAATTATATATTTTAAGTATTTAAAAAAAGTGTCAATTTTTAAATGGGTCATGCTAATCACACACGGAGAAAATTATTTTCACATCCCAAAGCGCCGCGCTATGGCCAAAGCGCGGCGCTTTGCTTGACAAAAGTTGATTTGACTGACATAAAGTGATACGATGTTGCAGAGACATAAAGGTGATACGAGGTTGCAGTGTCCCGTGAACCCTAAGCCCCGCGCTATGGCCAAAGCGCGGCGCTTCGACCCCAAATTTTCATTATTTAAACCTGCATAGACAGAACATTTAGCATTCGGGGGTATTCGAGTGTTTTGTTGTTTGTTGATTTCTTTGCTGTATTAGTTACGTGTGTTGAAAAAACGATGTCGTGGTTAAGCAACTATCTTTTCGGTCAATATTCTGACGAGTCAGTTGTTCCTGATTCTTACGAGGGGACTGCTATTTCTGACTCGTATGAGAAACCGGTCTCGTCCAACTTGAGGGAGGCAGAGATTGTATCTGGCATTCGTTATCGTGATAACACGGTGACGCTGGATTTGAATACCCCTGTGGAGGACCCTTACGCACAACAAGGTTATTCGAATTTCGGTTACGGTGGCGAGTACAGCTTTGTACAGCAGGAGTGTTATCCAAACGACAGTTACGGTTGTCAACAAAGCTTACAAGGTTATTCGAATTTCGGTTACGGTGGCGAGCACAACTTTGTACAGCCGGACCTCGGTGACGATGGTGAGCCGGGGGATGTGTCTGTTGACGAGGAAGGCTGTTACCCGGTTACATTTTCGTTTGATACAACTCAGACCTTTTCGTCACGTAAAGAGTTGGTGCGTTGGGTACAAGACACGGCAAAAGACAACGGTTACCTCATTGTGATTAAGAGGTCGAATAAAAGAGGAGAGAATTACAAGATTTGGTTTCAATGTACTTTTGGTGGGGAGCATAAGAGTATAGCTACACAGAGGAAAACGGGTAGCAAGAAAATAGGCTGCCCGTTCGAGATGATCGGGTTTTCGGAATCATCCGGAAGTGTTTGGAGGATCGAGGTGACGAAGGCGAAGCATAACCACACTCCTATTGAAAACTTAAAGGGTCACGCGTATGCGAGAAGGCTTTCTTCGGAGGATAAAAAACTGGTTAAGGAGCTGGCAGAGCAAGATATTCCCAACCAAAGTATCTGGCGAACGCTGACAAAAAACAATCCGGCTAGAAAGCTTATTCCGAAAGATTTACACAACGCTGTTCAGAAGATCAACGCCGAAAAAAATGTCGGTAAGTCTCCAATGCAAAAACTTGAAAACATTCTTCTCGAAAAAGATTACACTTATTACATGCGCACGAATGAGATATCGAACGAAGTTGAAGATGTCTTCTTTGTTCACGAAAAATCATTCACTATGTGGTGTGCCTTCCCGCATGTGCTAATGATTGACGCCACCTACAAAATGAACATGTACAACCTGCCATTTGTTCAGGTCATAGGCATGACGTCGACAAACAAATCGTTTATGGCTGCTTGTGCGGTAATTTCCGCTGAGAAGTCAGAGAACTACCTATGGGTGTTGCAGAGGATCAAGTCTATGCTGGTAGGATGTATGGAACCGCGCGTGATTTTAACAGACAGGGATTTTGCGCTAATGAACGCGTATGAACAAGTTTTTCCAAAAGCGCATAAGTATCTTTGTCGGTTCCATATTCAACAAAATATTAATAAGAACAGCAAGAAGAAATTCTCTGACAAGGATTGGAAAGAATTGGTACGTAGATTTTGGTTATTGTGCGAGTCTACGACCGAGGAAATATACAGGTATAACTTGGAAAACCTTGAAGCACAACTGAAAGAAGATGACCGTGAACGTGTGTATTTCTTACATAATTATGTTCAAATTTTATATAATAACAAAAACTGACTATTTATGTTTTTTAATTTTAGAGGTTTTTGATTATTTGAAGAAATCCTGGTTGGATCCGTACCGTGAAAAGTTTGTATCTTGCTGGATTAACAAAACTATCAACTTTCACCAAACTACGACCAACAGGGTTGAGGGCATGCATGCAACACTAAAAAGTCACTTTCCAAGTCATCGCAACACACTGGATAAACTTGTACTGTATGTTGATCATGTTGTTGATAGACAATACGCTGAGATTAGTAGTAGCTTTGAAACAGGCCTCCGAAAAGTGATGACGCACCACAAGAATCAACCCATGCTTGCATATATTCTCAGAAAGGTTTCAATATATGCGATTGAGCTTTTGAGTATGGAACTAAAACGTAAGGAAGACGGGTTGAGAGCCTACGGTGCAAGCTGTGGTTGCCAACTTTTTACCAGCTGTGGTTTGCCATGTGCCTGTCGTTTGGAAAAGTTGGAAAATAACGGTAATTAATATCTTTGACCTTTCTCGTTATGATTTTGCCACCTAATTTGTTTTCATCCACAGGTCAGCAACTCCGGATCACACACATAGACGTGTTCTGGAAGAAGCTTGACTTCAAGCCTGCAAAGAAAAACATAGAGGATATCGATGTAGACGCGGAATTTGAAAAATTGAAACAACAGATCGATCCAACACCCCCTCAAGTGAAAAGGAGCTTCTTTGAAAAGTTTCAGCAAATCCTCAATCCAGGGAACAATAACAAAAAACCTCCTGCTGTTTTGAAGAAAACTCGTGGTCGCCCAACATTGAAAACGCAGGAAGAAAGAAAGGTTGAAGCCGCTAGAAAAAGCCCGTACATTCCGTCGGAAGAAACTTGGGTCGAGGCCTCAGACGATCTTCCCCGTCACAGCTCGTACATATCACCCGAAGATTCTAGAAGACAAAAGAATACCAAACCGATCAACCTACACCCTGATTTCCCGATGATCAAGCTCGGTCCTAAGACGGATATAGCGATCCGCAACTACACATCTCAGATTCCCGAAGTGATCCATCCATACATCGTTAGAATAAAGGATGTGAAACCAAATGGTCATTGTGGGTTTCGATCGGTGGCTGTTGGGTTAGGAGTGAAACAAAATTCATATTTGATGATCCGGAAACAACTTATAAAGGAGTTACGTACGAATGAATCGCTTTGGAGGCAGGTTTTCGATCCGGAAAACATAGGACATTATGATGCGCTGGTTAGACGGATCGATTTCAAGGGGGTGGGACGAGCAGATATCGAAAATTACATGACGATGCCTGAGACGGGGTTTCTTATTGCCCAACGATACGGTGTGATTGTTCACACCTTCGACATGCGTGGGAGCGATACAATTTTCCCTCTGCTGGGCGGGCCAAACGAAGCTGAGGAACCTCACCTGGTGGTTGCGGTTGTGTTCGTCGACCATGGGCATTTCATACATGTAGAGCTTGGAGGTTGTTATCCAATGCCTCCCCCAAACCTACTCTGGACAGCGAACAGAACAGAGCGCGCAGCAGCCTGGCATACATTATACAGGGATCAGATCAACGCGTACGAAATGCTTACGTATCGTGCCCCTGACCTTAATGTAACCCCATATGTTCACGATGTATGTTAAATGTGTTTAATAATAATCACGTTTGTGTTTGTTCAATATATGCGTTACATCACGTTAAAAACCGAATGTCACCGACACGACCCAATCAGATTCAATACGCACTTGTACGACCCAAAATGACAATATACATCATAATACTACAATTAATGAAAAAATACGTCATGTTCATGTACGGTAGGCGGCTGATACACATAACACCTCTCAAAGGAGTACTTGTGCTTTCAAACCAAAATGATACGATATAACGGAATAAGACATCACACGTAACCGATTTGATCCGGAACTTGCAGTATAGTCCATATATAATAAAAAATGATGTATAATGGAAAAAACGTAAAATTTAGACTATTATCGACGCGTTTGTGAATTAAAAACAATTTTAAAAAATTTAAAAAAGGCCCAAAGCGCCCCGCTTAGACCTAAGAGGGGCGCTTTGCCCTTGAAGCGCCGCGCTTTGGCCATAGCGGGGCGCTTCGGTCTCTCGCTATAGCTGAAGCGGGGTGGCTTCTCCCCCATTTCAACCACAAACACACACACACTAAAAGGTGCGATTTACACACACTTGAGCCGGAGATCAACGTTTTCAAGCTTTCAACCGCTAAAAGGTAAGATCGAACACCCTTAATCGTTTTCGTTTAATGTACATGTTGAAACTTGTGTTGATTGGGGCGGGTTTGATGATTTGGCTGGGTTCTGTTCTTCAGAATGAAGAACCAAAGCGCCACGCCGAGGCCAAAGCGGGGCGCTTTGGTTCATATTTATTTTATTTTTATTTATTATTTGTTTATTATTTAAATTGTTTAAATAATATTATTTGTTTATTATTTTATATTTAATATTATTTGTTTATTATTTAAATTGTTTAAATAATATTATTTATTTATTATTTTATATTTAATATTATTTGTTTATTATTTTATATTTAATATTATTTGTTTATTATTTAAATTGTTTAAATAATATTATTTGTTTATTATTTTATATTTAATATTATTTGTTTATTATTTAAATTGTTTAAATAATATTATTTGTTTATTATTTTATATTTAATATTATTTGTTTATTATTTTATATTTAATATTATTTTTTTATTATTTAAATTGTTTAAATAATATTATTTGTTTATTATTTTATATTTAATATTATTTGTTTATTATTTAAATTGTTTAAATAATATTATTTGTTTATTATTTTATATTTAATATTATTTGTTTATTATTTAAATTGTTTAAATAATATTATTTGTTTATTATTTTATATTTAATATTATTTGTTTATTATTTAAATTGTTTAAATAATATTATTTATTTATTATCTTTTCAACGTGCAGGGATGGATTCCTCCGATGACGAGATTAAGCATATGGAGGCTGAGGTAGAGGTGGGAGATGTGGGAGAGGAGGGAGAGCCGGCATGTCTGTACCTGCAGTTTCCGCAGGGGTCACGGGTGAGGGGGAGATGCGCTAGGTTGCGCACCATAGAGATTGGGGGGCACGTAGGGATAGACTGGGACCTGCTGGAGACCGTGGGAGAGACCGCGCGGGCGCGTGATATAGTTGGACTAGATACTCCTTGGTCGCGCCTATTTCAGATAGCGATGGAGGACTCGTACCCTGAGCTTACGGTCGAGTTTCTTTCCACGTTTACATACGCGCCGCATCCGGCGGATTACGTGGAGGACCCGGATTTTCCAGTCCACGAGGTTACATTCCGTCTCGCCGGTCAGCAGTTTCAGATGGGTGTGCGGCAGTTTGCTGTCCATACAGGTTTGTACACAGAGCCCGAGCTTGATACTGATTTATATACGCAGGCTATTACGGCGATGGACAGGCAGACGCTTATCAGTTTCTGGAGGGCCATTTCCAGGGTTCCCTTTGGGAAATCCTGGCAAAAGGCCACCACCATTAGAGACCCCTTGTACCGATACCTGCACCATGTTATCGCGGCAACTATCGTGCCGCGGGGTACCAGCAGGGAGAAGGTCAACCTCAGTGACCTTTTATTTCTATACTGCCTACTGCGCCGCCAGCCCTGCGATCTAGCAGCCTGCCTGGCAGATTACTTTGCCACAGCATACCACCGGCAGCTCCGCGGGTACGTGCACACTGGCTCATACATCACCGCCATTGCACGCTCGCTAGGGCTCGTGCCCGTGCCCGAGCATGATCCGGAGCTGTCCGATCCGGTCCCGTCTACCAGGTTGGGCCGCGCGTCAGTATCTGCCATGCAGATCACCCGTACCTTTGATGTTGGTCTGAGGTTTAAGGGCCGTGACGGGCTGATTTGGCATCCGGAGGTGATGCCGGAGGTCATCCCGGTTGTTATTGAGTTGAGGGCTGGAGTGTTAGCCCCTCCTGATGTTCAGGAGGCCGCTCGGCAGGCTCAGCTACAGGCTCTGGGCCTCGATCAGTACCCGGGCCAGCCTCAGGCTCAGGATCAGCCTCAGGCTCAGGCTCAGGCTCAGCCTGTATTCGAGGATCCGGCTCAGGAGGAGCATGTCGAGGAGATCCCGGTACCACCAGTTCAGCCAGCTCCTGAGCCGCCACAGTACCCGCAGCACGTTTACGCTGACCTGCCTCCGGTAGCGCGTGAGGTGGCTCGGGACTTCGACCGGCGCCTCAGACGCCAGGGCGCACGCATTGACTGGATCGTCGAGACGCTCGTTGCTCTACGAGAGCTCGTTGGGTTGCCTCCACTTCCCCTCCCACCGTCCCCACCGCACGAGGATTAGTACCTTAGTTTGTTTGTATAGTGTTTTGTTATGTATTATGTACTCAGTTGTACCTTTTTGTTTTGTATGTACAAACTGATATATATAAATATATATATTGCAGTTAATCTTCTATTTACATCACGTTGGTTTTGGATTGTTTACGTTTAATTCTTATGGCTTTCTGTACATTTTATTTAACGTGTTCGTTTAATTTAACAAAATAAACTAGGTTAACAGTTTATAAAGACGCACTTATATTATATACGTTCTATAAAAATAATGACGTAAAAAAACGTAATTATAAAACAACTATGAATTATATGTAACTAATATTTTATAATAATAATAAAACTCAAATACAATTTTTTCCTCCAAAAAACACTACCAAAGTAACCCACATCCCACCTATTTCAAAAAAAAAAAAACAACACAAACTCCTGCCCACGCTCTTTGTCTTTTTGCACACTCAAAGCGCCCCGCTTTGGCCATAGCGGGGCGCTTTGAGTGTGCAAAAAGACAAAGAGCGTGTGCGAATAGACCCAACCTTTTTAAATACATATTTCAAGTAAAAAAAGTTTTTTTTTTTTTTTTTTTTTGAGTTAAAGCACTCAAGAACCACTAGGGACCCATTGGTGTTCATGACCATGATCTAAGAGGCATGTCATGTTATGTTAGTTGACAAGATGTAGTTTATGATATTCTCAAACATAATAATGCTTTTTATCTATGTTCAAGATGTTTAACTTGAGATTTCCGACGAGGGGTCGAAAATGTATATACTCAAAAATTTCTATAGAACCGGTGGGTCGAAAACATATATAATCAAAAATTTCTATACATAACACTACTGAGCGAAAAGTTCGGTCCCCCCCCCCCCCTCCCTAACGTTTGCCCCTGCCACGAAAGCGTTTTAAAAGTATCACAAAGGTCCATAATTAAATTCACATAGGTCAAGCAAACATCAAACATGGGTTCGTTATTCCATATATAAGTTTGCAAGTTTTTTGTGCACAAGAACTTGTATATTGTGCTTTGTGAGTTTTTTCAAAAAAAAATTGATTTTTTTACTTTTAACCCAAAGGTTTTTATCTTTTTCAATTTTAACCCTACATAATTTGTTTTTTAACTTTAACCCATAACTTTTCATTATTTGCAATTTAACTTCGCAACTTTTGTCACTTATACTTTTCATCTTTCGCAAATTTTCGTTTTACGTATAGTTCTAAATTTTTCGACTTAATACGACGTAGCGTGCATGTGTGGTTCAATGTTTTTACCTCTATTTTTCCATGTTTGACAGGTTCGTCGCAACACGCATATCCTAGGTCGAGTCAGTGTTGGTGGTCGATGACGGTTGTGTGACATTAGTACTATTTGACACCGTTTTACGCCCCACCGCAACGCGAGGTGTGCTTTGGGGGGTTTTCAAAGAAAAAATGGTTATGCATATGGTTGTTGTAACGTTGGCTTTGGGGGTTTTCTAAAAAAAATTGATTTTTTTTACTATTCACCCAAAAGTATTTCATAAATTACTTTTAACCCAAAACTATTTGTTTTCTACTTTTAACCCAAAAGATTTTATCTTTTGCAATCTAACCTCTTAACTTTTTTTACTTTCAACTTTGTTCCTTTATAGTTTTCATTTTCCGCAAATTTTTCGCTTTATGATTAGTTCTAAATTTTGTGGCTTAACACATCGCAACATGCGTCTTTGGTTTAACGTTTTTACGTTTCGTTCTAAATTTTGCGAGCTAACATGACGCAATGTGCGTGTGTGGGTGAACGTTTTTACATCGTTTGTTTTTTCCCGTTTGATAGGTTTAATATAACGTGCGGGTCCTAGATCGACTTAGTTATAACTAAAGAATCCCAGCCGCATTGCGGCGGGTCGCAATCCTAGTTGGTGATTAAGAAGAATGAAGTATAACATTTTTATAAAAAGACGGACCAAACAATACAAAACCTCTAGATCATTTGAAACCGACATGTGCAAGATTTCATTTAGACAATTTTCTTATATTGAAAGTGTTTTCCATTATTATTTGGATCTCAAATGTCAAAATAATGAGTTATGTATGTACAATTGATTACACATTTTTTTTTTTTGAATGGCAAAGGTTACATTACTCCTACTTCTAAACTACACCAATAAATACTAACTAAACTACACACCATGTCAGGATTTGAACCCTGGACTTTTCTCCAAGAGGCAAGAGCCTCTACCACCGAGCTATAGCTGAAATGGCGATTACACACAATTCATAACGATAATTTTAAATTACAAAGGATGTACGGGGTTAATGATAAAACTACAAATATTCTATGTTTGATTCGCCGTACTATCCCATTTGAGTCAACAAAATGTGGTTCGAAAATGATAATTATAACTTACAAAAGATGTATGGGGCTAATGATAAAACCACAAATATTCTGTGTTTGCATTCCCCGTACTATCCCATTTGAGTCAACAAAATGTGGTTGGAAATCACATAAACTTTGTTCTAGAAATAATTCAATAACTAGCCAATGAGTCAATGACCTCACTCTCTTTCAAGACTAGCCACATCATATGTCTTTGGAGTGACCTTTCAAGCACGAGATACGTCTTTCAAGCGACGTTACTGAAACCCAATAAAAAATGGGCACGTGGCGTGAAAGACGCATGGGAAAAGTCCCAGACGCATGAGAAAGACCTTGAAAGACGTATCCCTGAAACCCAATAAAATGGACACATTGCGTGAAAGACGCATGGGAGAAGTCCCAGACGCATGAGAAAGACCTTTAAAGACGTATCTCGTGCTTGAAAGACGCATTCCAGACGCCGGACGCTTCAGCTCTCGAAAGAGCTTCAAAGATGCATCCCTTGTTTGAAAGACGCATCTCGTGCTTAAAAGGTCACTCCTAAGACGTATGCCATGCTTAAAAGGTTGCTCCTAAGACGCATGAGGTGGCTAGTTTTGAAAGAGGGTGTGGTCAATGGCTAGTTTTGTAATTTTCCCTAAATTTTATTTGCATCATTTGTTTAAAGTTCATGAATTTATCATAAAGTGGCTTGATTAATCTATGATGGTTAGCGTCAATGTTGTTGATTATCTTAATATTTTATTAGTTAATCTTAACATATGATAGTAGATGACCAAATGAATCATAAATTATCTTCATGTAATAAGATTGGGGTTGGTGCCGGTACAAACCATATTTATCCTACAAACCGTAAGAACAAATCCCAGCACTTAAAAAGGTTAAATTAACACATACTAAAACAATACATACATAAAAGTAGCACTTTTGAATTATATTAGTACATGAAAATTAATCAAGACAATTGATTTTAACACATATGTGAATTGATATCAACACTTTTCTTTATAAGGAATTCAAGATAGTGGGTGTGAATTGAAAACAAAAGAAAGATCCAAATAAAGAATTAATTGGTTGTTAGTATAATTATAAGGAATTCAAGATAATTGATATTATTTAGGTTATCATTTTACTATTTCTCTAAAATTAGTTGGATGCCACATGACACTTTTTAAATGGTTCTTACAGTTTGTATACGAAATGTGGTTTGTATTTGATCATACTCCTAAGGCTATAAGGTGTGGTTGGAGCCCTCAAGGGGCTTTATCAGTCCACCTCAGCGCCATGTCACCGTTGGGGCTTTATCACACACATCTTTAACTTGCATGGTGTGGACGAAGCCCCCTATTAATAAAAATTAAAAGAAAAAAAGATTTCATTGGGTGAATTTACATGGGCCCCACATGATAAAGCCCTTCGAGCTCGTTACCATGATGGAGCCCCATCAATGGCGCCCCTTCTTAAATTAATGGGTGTGGGTGTATAGCGCCGGGGGGCGCTATAGAGTGTGACGTGGCGAGGATGGCGTCCCCACACCCTCCAGCCTAATAAGAGTAGCATCTAATATAAGACGAATCAATCTATTTAATAAAAATGCAACTCTTCATTAAAGTACGTATTGGACAATGTACTTCGATGTTTATGCACTTATACGAGATACTTCACTATTTATACAACATATTCGCCATATTATACGAGCTAACAATATTTTGTGTTCTCGGTGCACCATGTCTCCACGTTTCTATACTTGGTACATCACGATGTTAAAACAATGAAATTAGTGTTTGTACATGATTACTACACAAGTGTTCACAATTAAAGATATAACTATTAGATTTCGAACCGCTAAAATCATATGTGACAACCATAAAATCATGAAGATTTTTCGACGTTTGTGACGTGTGAGGCCAAATAGTCATTCTCACCCATTAAATCATGTTCTTAGTACTCCTAAGTCCTAACTCATATTGTCATATATCCCTTTATATAAGTTTGGTTCTTAGCGTTAAATAATGATTATTAAGTTACTAATAATAGAAAATTAGCGAAGAACTATGAACGTTTCATGTGAGAGAAACATTGTTGGGATTTATATCATGTTTTTAAAATTTTTAGCAATGTAACTTCCCACCAACGATCTTCTTCCGAATAAAAAAGAAAGAGTTAATTACTGTTTTCGTCCCTGAGTTTTGTCAAAAATAACGGTTTCAGTCCATTAGTTTAAAAATTGCCATTTCAGTCCATTAGTTTCATTTTCGTAACCATTTCAGTCCACTAACTTAACTCCATCCATTTATTTTGTTAACTTTGGGTGAAATTACCAAATTACCCCTGCTAACTTAACAAATTGTAATAAAAAAATTCTAAAAATCTAAAAAATTCCAAAAAATTCAAAAAATCAAAAAAATTCCAAAAAATCTAAAAATCAAAAAAATTTTAAAAAATCTAAAAAATCCAAAAAAATTATAAAAAATCCAAAATGTTTCATTAAATGTTTTGAACCCGAACCGTTTCGAGCTAAACCGTTTCGACGCGAACCGTTTCGACCCGTACCGTTTCGACGCGAACCGTTTCGACGCGAACCGTTTCGACCCGTACCGTTTCGACGCGTACCGTACCGTTTCGACGCGAACCGTTTCGACCCGTACCGTTTCGACGCGAACCGTTTCGACGCGAACCGTTTCGACGCGAACCGTTTCGACCCGTACCGTTTCGAGCCGAACCGTTTCGACGCGAACCGTTTCGACCCGTACCGTTTCGATTCGACACGGTTCGAAACGGTACGGGTCGAAACGGTTCGCGTCGAAACGGTACGGGTCGAAACGGTTCGCGTCGAAACGGTACGGGTCGAAACGGTTCGCGTCGAAAAGGTTCGGCTCGAAACGGTACGGGTCGAAACGGTTTGCGTCGAAGCGGTTCAGCTCGGAACGGTTCGGGTTCGAAACATTTAATGAAACATTTTGGATTTTTTAGATTTTTTTTGGATTTTTTAGAATTTTTATGATTTTTAAATTTTTTTTTTATTTTTAGATTTTTTGGATTTTTTTGATTTTTTTAAATTTTTTGGAATTTTTTTGATTTTTTAGATGTTAAGTTAGCTGGGGTAATTTGGTAATTTCACCCAAAGTTAACAAAATAAATGGATGGAGTTAAGTTAGTGGACTGAAATGGTTACGAAAATGAAAACTAATGGACTGAAATGGCAATTTTTAAACTAATGGATTGAAACCGTTATTTTTGACAAACCTCAGGGACGAAAACAGTAATTAACTCAAAAAGAAAATACAAAATAATACAAGGATACTGGTAAAGAACTTACAACCTTGTAATCGACAAATTTATTTTTCTTAACGGCCAAAAGAATTATATACCACCACACCACCGACTAGAAAAACTAGCCAAAAAACAAAAAAAGTTACATGATAAGAAGTGGATTTTACAACCACCCGGTTCAACTAATTTTAAAATTACATTTTTTACTAGAAACCATAAAAAACAATAAAAATTTTACTAGAAACCATAAAAAACAATAAAAATAATCGAATAAGCATTCAAGCACAGACTCCTGTTCGACTATGTTATTTGCATTAGTTTGGTGATTGCCTCATTATTTCTTTTGCTTTGTGTTTCACTTTAATAAAGAGAACTTTTTGACAAAAAAGAAGAAAAAAAGTAATTTTTTGATATTTTCCAATAAAGTCTGCCTTCACTAAGAATAAAAATAGGTGCAGAAAAAGTATGCATTAGTTTATAATATTGTTTGGATCTATATATATATTTGAGGCCAGTTATTCTACAAATTGTCTTAACGTATGATGCGTATGAGATGTCGTATCATCATGCGATTTTGGGTTTTTAAAACAACATGCGAAATTTGTATTTTTTTAAACATACGATTTTGGGTTTTTTCAACATGCGAGATTTTCCTTTCTGGGTTTATAACGTGCAAACTTGCAATTACATACGCTCGTACATTAAGACAAAACGTACAATACAACTATATATTTAAAGCTATTACATATTGATGAAAGATAATTTTAATAGTGATGAAACTATTTATAAATTAGTATGGATATGGAAAGTCCTGACAGGTTAGTATAGTGGTTAGTCACTTGGTTTCTCTCATTTAGGTCTCAAGTTTAACTCCCACTAGCATCTTTTTGAAGGACATTGGTGGTGGCAATGAAGTTTTGCCCGTTCGAAACCGAGCCGAACCGGGTTTTACCGCAGTGGGCCTTCGGGCGGCGGGTTTTCCCCGGAACTAGTGGCTTGGTGGCTGGGGTATGCATCCAACTCTGACCGTTATGGAGGAGGGGATGCATTTGCTCGATTGAGCTTATCAGGTGATTTAGTTGGCCGTTCCAAAAAAAGTATGGTTATGGGAAATTAACGATTTAATCTGATGATAAAAACTATATACCGACGAAGATAACAATAATCATGCCAACGGGACAAAGTAAAAGACAATTTAATGAAATCTACATTGAACTAGCATTGTGTTTTGTTTCATATATGTATTTTTTTCATATAAAAAGTGTTTTTGAAACGGTTGCACTTTGATTTTGTTTATGATTTATACTAGGTTAGAACCCCGTGTATTATACAGGTTGAATAAATGTAATTTTATATACTAAATAAAAAATAATATATTTTTAAAAACCTCATTTATTACCCGTATTGAGTAAATATAATTTTACTACGCCGCCACCCATTTCTGAATTGCAAACCTTGATTTACCAAAGGCAAAACCCCACCCCCCTGAGGCTGAGCAATTGTTGTGGATGACTCGTTGGACCCTTGTCAGGAATTAGATAGCTTTTGGCGCTAGGGAGCCAAATGTGTCAAAGACAAAAGCGACAAAAACATGATGGTTCTTTGCACAAGCTTTAGCGTGCTTATCAACTTTCTTTGATTCTACCTTCCTTGCTACTTGTCCAGCTACAAACCTGTTTTCCTTTAAACCAACTAGAGAGGAAACCCCAGTGATATATAACTTAGGCTTGTATTAACTATGAATATGAATCTATGATGATATCAAATGAACAAAATTGTTTTCAGGTCACATTTCATTTCTCTATATTCGTATTATGTTTTAGAAATAATATTAAACGGATACATTATACATACTAAAAACATAGAATATCAATCAATATACATAACGTATACTTGGCAAAATGACTAACATAAGTACAATAACGATAAACATCAATGAGACTGGCAAAAAGAATAACATAAGTAAAGTAACGATAAACATCGACGAGATTAGTTTCAATATCACTGCATATCCTCTCTAGTGATAACGCCATATATAATTTTTTGAGTTCGGGTCAAGCATAGCGTTTAAGCGTTAAATGACAACATAAAGATCATCTTTTGGTGGGTCAGGTAACGAACTAAAAGGGGATTATTCGGGAGATAAAAACGGTTGGATTTTTGTAGTTAAATAGTAGATCGAAGACTATAGATATTAGTTGGGAAGAGTGGTGTAAATTTGTCAATATGTAATGTTTTTGTTGACGCCTCGGTTTGAGGTTTGGCGTTGTTTTAATGAAGTTAACTTAAAAAAAAAAAGGTAACGAACTAAGAGGAAGTAACAAAGTTACAAAAGTGTAACTTTTTTATGAGTCAAGTTATTGTCTTAGTGCTTTTTTTTTCGTCAAATAGGAAATCCATGACCTTGGTGTCACTTTTACTATTCATTAGTGGGTTTTCGTGGTAATAAATGAAAAATACAAACCAAACACGAAGTGTGAGTATCACTACATTGTTGACCTACACTAACGGGTATATATATAATATACGTATAAAAATGTTTTATTCTGAATTGGTGATTAAACATTATAGCCTAGTAGAAATTAATATGATCGGATGATTTCGTTGATGACACGATAATACCATAGTGATTCGTCAGTAATCCAAATTTACCGTTAAAAAAAATACACTCCTCAATAACAAATAAGAGCATTCACATTCATTCCACCACATTTTCATCTTAAATTACACTAAAAACACTACATTTTCTCTTTTTTTTTTTCAATTAAATAATATTTTTATATCTTTATCATTACATTTTCTCTCTCCTCCACTCACAAAATATATTAAAAAATTATAGGGGTGAACAGTGTCCTCTCAAATATACAGATGAACAGCAGCATTTTTTCTCTCCTCCACTCACAACCACCTTTTATACTCTTTATATTATAAAAACTCCACTCATATAATTTGGTGAAATGAATTGTGAATGCTCTAAGACCACCCGTAGTGGGGCGGTATTTAAAAAAAAAATTGAAAAAAAACGCCGCAAAACGCCCCCCCCCCCTTACACCCGGCGTTGTTAGGCATTGTTTTTGAAAAAAATGCATGTAAGCATTTTAAATAAAACGCTGAAGTGGTGGGGTGGATTTTGCATGTGGCCAATGGGACCACTCTCAATGTTTGACTAGCCAATGAGCAACTGTTTGCTTTTTTATTTATTTATTTTTGTTTAATGATTGGAAGGGGCATTATTAGGCATTATTCCCACTACACCACTTTTGCAATAACATCCCATGCTCACTGGGATGACACGTGTCGAATAATGTCCTATGGTGGGGGCATTATTTTTCTTAATCACTACACCCGGTCTAATAAAGTCATCATGTCATCTAAATTCCCTTTATAAAAAAGAAAGTATAAACTAAAGATGACGACGGCGCATCGACAGTACGGTACGGCGGAGTTGACGGCATAAGGTAGTGGAGACGGTGGGTCCAATCGGCGGTGATAACGTCTGGACCATCGGAAAATATGGAAGGGCCACTCAACATGCAATCACGATGCTTCCTCTTGTGGGTCCCACCCGTTAATAAAGGCTGAAACTTCACTTCTTTCTCCTCTTTTATTTATTTATTTATTTATTTATTTTTGTTTAGTTTCTTAGTATTTTTAAAATAGTTATTCCACTCAATTCCCTATTTATTCCTTCTATTTATCGAATAAATTGTTTACTCTTGCTTCTTTATTTAAGGAACTTTACAGGCCAAATTTTGGGGAATAATATTTTTAAAGAATATTGTCTACAAAGATGTGTTACTAGATAAAAAGCCATAACAAAAGTTATAAAAAGCTATAACAAAAGTTAATTATATTAATTATTTAGGGGTGAGCAAAAAACCGAAATAACCAAATCGTACCGAAAAATCCGAAACGACACAAAATCCGACGGTTCGGTTTTCGGATTTTTAATAACCGAAAATTTCGGTTCGGTTTTCGAATAACCATTTTCAATAACCGAAATAACCGAACCGAAGCGATAAGTTATAATAGTAGGCCAAATCCATATATTTTTATGTTTAAGTTTTAAGTGTTTAACCCATTTTATTAAGAATTATTAATTTTATTCTTGATTTTTAGATATTTATAATAAGAACATTAACATGTTTATTTTTCATTGAAGTGAATTATCCATTGTTTACAAAAAAATAACAAAATTTAACATAAAAATTAAATGATTTTCAAAGTATTATAAAAAAAACGCCTTAGTAAAAACTTTGGAGAAATATTAAAATAGATTAGAAGGTTGGGTTTATATGAACAATATTAATTAAAAAGACTAAATATATTAACTTAACTGTAAACATTTAAAAAGATTCTTAAACTTTGAATTATAATACTTTTATTTTTGAATCTTAGATAATTGTTTCAAAAACCGAACCAAACTGTTGCTAAAACCTAAAAACCCGAAACCAAGTAGTTTCCAAAAATCGAACCGAACCGTGCACACCCCTATAATTTATTTAGGAAGAAAAAGAATTGAATAATTAGCTACTAGAATAAATAAATTTCAAATCGAAATGAGTTTAAATAAGTTCAAGTTGGAGGAAGAGATTACGCTGATATAACAAATGAGTTGAGTTTAAGCTGTAAATAGTATTTTTATGTACATACTATATATTTAAAACTATATAATATATTATGTTATGATATAATTATGATTACATACAATAAACCCCCTTATAATATTGTATGAGGTCTACCTAGTGTTAGATGCACATACACATAATAGATTAATATGAACATTATGAGTTGTCCTGTAATAAAATCAGTTATTGTTGATGTCTTCTTCTCAGCTTATTTTTCTCGTTTTTCCATAACGTGAGCTTGGAAAAGGAAGAGATAAGAGGGGTCCTACGATTAATCCCCCCATTGAAAGATATCCTTGGCCTGTCACCGAATTCGACCTTTAGTTATGGACATGGTTGTAAAAATCTCGATTAGGCGCTGTTTAATCTTGATTAATCGTCTAACCACAATTAATTCCGATTAATCCCAATTAATAGCTCGTCCCCACCACACCTCCCGACTAGCGATTACTTCAACACTGGTTATGGAGCTCAAAACGACTTGAGCCGAAGTTCCCTTCGATTAAACGATTCGACCTTGGCATGTGATTACCCTTGCACCTTTATTATCATAATCAAATAGAGATGTGACGTGGTCTGTTCTCTTCCTCTTCTTATTCTTAATAAGCCTGTAAGTGGTTGGACAATCGTTTTCTCTATCAATTTATACATCGATTGTGGTTGATTCCAAGGGCGGACCCAAGCTTTGGCTTGGGTGGGTGAGCGCCCCCCTTTAAAAAAATTAGTGTATTTTTGAGGTAAAAATCCCGACCGCACCCCTTGAAAATTTGGTTGAACACTTCGTTCGCACCCCCAGAAAATAATTGTGAGAAAGCAAAAAAGGTAACGAGGCGACCGGAGGAGGGAGAAAGGAGAAAGGCATGAGTCCGCCACTGGTTGATTCGTATCTATTTTCTCTAATAAACTTTTATATATACGTTCAAATAGCTAAAAGTTAGATTTATGCTTGTAGATCAGAGCTACAACAATAAGAAAAATCAGTAACTAAAATGCGTTATTTGATAATACTAAAAAAATTGGAATTTTATTTAACAATTTCTAGATTTTCTAGAAATACTACAACCTATTTAAACTCTCAACTTTTAATTACGGTATAAATCACTTAACCATCATAAAAAGTGAATTAGTGTTCCCGAGCGTCGACCCCAAATCTTTTCTTAGATAAATCAAATTTTTTTTTTTGAGGAAATTAGCATTTTTATTTCATTCCAATCATCAGGGCAAATTACATAAGGATAGCAGGTAAACGAGCAACAAACTGCGCCGCCATCCCTTTCTGAATAGAAAACCCTAATCTACTAAAAACAAAGCCCCGCCCCTGAGGGGTCGAAAAGTTGCTATGGACCACAAGCTGAACTCTAGACAAGAACCGAACTGCCTCCGGCGCCAAGGAGCCGAACGTGTCAAACGCCAGGGGGACAAAGGCATGCTGATTATCCTCACAAGCTTTCGCGTGCTTTTCCACCTTCTTTGACTCTGCTTTCAGCACCGCTTGCCCCGCCACAAACCCATTTTCCCGGAACCCGGCTAGTGTTGAAAATTTGAATGTCAAGTTAAAAATATTACATTAAATTTCTTAACTATTTCAACTTTTGTTTATAAAGGGAGTCTTAGGGTATGTTTGGCAAAAGTAAGCTGGTGGCTAGAGGCTGAAAGCTGGTAGCTGTAGTTGTAGTTTTTTAGATATATTTAGGTGTTTGCAAAAGTAGCTGGAGTTTTTAATAAAATGATCAAAATGGATATAACTAAAAACTTCATTATCTTTAGAGGTTAAAATAATCATTTTTTTTCCTAAAAGCTTTTAGCTCCTTCTAAACGTTACTAGTAGGAGCGTTCAATCAAAAGCTTCAAGCTCTTAAGCTAAAAGCTTTAAGCTCCTTCAACCAAACGAAACTTTTTATTGAGTAAGAGCTTTTTCTTAAAAGCTTAAAGTTAGAAACTTCTAAAAGCTCCATTCGAAACATACCCTTAATCTTTTATGCATTATGAGTTCCGTAAATCTGGTAACGAATAATGTCGCCATCAAGAATCAAATCTTTTTATTATATTATGATGTTAAAATCTGCATGCAATTTGATTTTTGGTGGTTTTAAACTTGGACAACTCACTCTTTACTACTATTAGTTTTTTATGCTTTTTTAAGAGATAAGTCATTTACGTCCATGTAGTTTGTCCACTTTAGTTATTTCAGACCAAATTTCAAAATTGTACCATTTTCTTACTTGATATTCTCGAAACATGTCATTTCAGTCCAAAAACCTAACCCCATTAAAAAAATGCAGTTAACTCAGGGGTAAAAAGATCATTTTACATAGTGGTTTGGAGTGGTTCTGAGGTTTTATATACCCACCACCATGCACCAACCTCCGAACCACTTCAAACCAACCACTTCAAACCACTATGTAAAATGATCATTTTACCCCATGAGCCAACTGAGTTTTTTATTTGGGGTTAGTTTTTTGGACTGAACTGACACGTTTCGAGAATGTCAAGGAGGAAAATGGTACACTTTTGAAATTTGGCGTGAAATGGCAAAAGTAGACAAACTATAGGGACGTAAATGACATTTAATTTTTTTTTTAATATCTCGACTCATATATTGAGGTAGCATTGTAGCAATGACAAACTAAATAGTAAAAATTGATCTAATAATCGAACCGAACCTGATTAAACATATGCATCCGATTCGCCAAATTAGATCGAATCAAACAAATTCATTGAATCAAACACCCCTAATGTATTTAAGAAACTTACAATATCAACCTTTGGTGATGTTTGTTACACATAACAAATGTTTATTTTTCAAGTTCAATACATTAAAAAAACAAGTGTTTTAGTTTGTTATATAGTTAATCTTGAAAACCAAATTATATTCTCAACAGGCAAGTAAGTGTATAAATAAAATTCGAACAAACCAGATTAGGTTTCTTTAGAGGTTAATACAATAGAATGACATACTCAATCATTGACATATTGTTTTAGCATATATGCACTTCTCTTTCGAATAAACTCATATGCTAAAGTGACTAAAAATCAAAACTTTCTTTAAATGTTTAAAGAATGTAAAAAAAAGAAGATTATTCTTTGAGATTATAAAGTTGAAATTGGCAAAAGCAATCATCCCTTTTAATTGCCAAAATCTTGAAGGAATTTAATTTGGAGGTAGCCACCACAAGAAGATGATGAGGGGTTTGTTGTAGAAGAAGAAGAATATAAAAAGAGTGATGAACAATTCATTGTTCATCCATTGAGAATCTTAAACCATATATCTTATAGCTTTGATTTATTATACTCGGACTTAAGATCTATGCAACTTACATGAATATATTCTATCAAAAATATAATATCGTATATACACGCATGTTAACGCAACTTACATGAATATATTCTAAAAAAATATACTATCGTATATACACGCATTTTAGGCTTCATGTTGCATAAAATTATGAATAATAGCCGAATGTTGAACTTAGGACAGGGTCCATGTTTGACTCGATTGTCTTAAAATGTATTTCGTGATACTTTCTTACGGTTTAACAGCTGAAGCAGTAATGATTAGTGGAACAACTCTCAATTGAAGAATCGGGGTGAGGGCGTAAAGTGAATTAGTTAACATCCACTTAAGCCTCTATAAATTGGTTTTGTCTTTCTATTCTTTACATTTCTTCACTATCATTTGATTAAGTTTCAAATACTTTGGGTTTAATTAACAAAGATATAAAGAAAACCTATTCAACCCTATAGTTTTCTACATTTGAAATCATTGATATTAAGACCTTCTCAAGATTGATATAAACACCTTCATAGATTCCTACACTTGCTCATATTCACCAACAAAAAATGAATCGAGATGGTTTCATCATCTAAAGTTGGAAAACTGTAATTAGTTGCTTTGCCCACTTAGAATGGCAAAAAAGCCGAAACCATTTGCCTGTTTACCCGAATCATATACCCGATTTTTTTTCTCTTCAGCTGTAACACCTTGAAAATCCACGTCCTATAATGTGTTGACACGTGTCATAAGTTTTGAACGTGTGAAAGAATGTTCTAGAAGGACTAAAGTTGACAAACATGGAAAGTATGTGAATATAAGGGTCCAAGATGTCAACAATGGATAAATATACTTTACAATAACCCTACATGATGCTTATACCCTTAAACGAATAAATCATGGATCATACGAAGCTAATTGTGAAAGAAAGTGAGAGATTACAAACTACAGGGGTTAAATGTGTCAACATGTTTAAGTTATACCTCTGAGTGACCTTTTAGCAAACCCGAAGCTTGTAACGATTAATTATTCTCACTAGAATACATGATAAAAATTTCATCAAGTTTCGTGATCGTATGAGAAAGTTATGATAAAATTCGTATACGAGGGGTTACAAGCATCAACGATGAAGTTTATGACTTTACGGGTGATAACAAAGTTAACCAAGGACTTAACAAAGTGGGTATAAGTCTTGAAGCCCTTATAAGTCAATTTGGAGGGCTCATAATGCAAGAAATAATGTCGAAACAACTTATTATGGACCAAGGACCAAAATGTAAAAAATCTGAAAATTGATTTGGATCAGAAGGGGCATCGCGCGACGCGAGGGACCCTAGGGGGGTCTACGCGTGGCGCGAGGGGCCCTCTGATCCGAAAACTTTGGGCTGATGTCTGCTAGGTGCTTTGTAACCGACTTAGGAAGATATTTTCCACTCCATGGGCGACCCCTACATGCTTTTAGACCTTAGGGGCACATGTAAATGATCTGGGAACAATGCTAGACTTGTGTGGCATGATCATGAGCAACCAAATTCACTATAAAAGGCCTTCATGTTGCAACATTTTGATCACACCTTCCATCTGCATTTGTGGAGCTTCCTGGAACATAAGATCAGTCCCCAAGCATCTCTTATAGTGCATTAGACTTTGGTAAGTACCCTTGACCTTCTTTAAATGAGTTTTACTTAGTTATTAGCTTAAAAGTCAAACCGTCGTAATTAACGTTTGACTTAGCGATTAATCATTAATGGTCCAGTGATTAGTCGAATTGAAGGTAGTTATAAGTTGGTAATTATGTGGGCATTAAACCCTTAAAAGGGCACCCTCTGATTCCCGTCCTAACTTAGTCAATTGTCGGGCCAAAGTTGTTTATAAAAAGTCAACAGAAACTTAATTTGCAAATTAACATGTAATTAGCAATGTAGGAGGCATGTAACCTATTTTATCACTCATATAACTTGGTAATAAGTATAAGAACTAGTCTAAGCTTGTTTGATCCGAAAATTTGCTGTTAAACCCGGTTCGGAACCGAAAGTCGCAAAACTTTGACTTTTGCTTTGACTTCAGTTCTGACCCGATTTAGTATGAATTGGAAATGCCTTAGAGCTTCCTTAGGACCAGGTTACATGATAGTATAACCCTATGTGGTTGGTTCGTTGATTGACCGATTTGTTTACATGTTTCCGTTAAATGCTTAATGTTGACCATAATGCCCTTTTGACCATAAAATGAGAATTTTGGAAATGTGAAAGGACAATAATCTTTATTACTGATTTATAAACATGTCCCTAAATTTTCACATCAGTTGGAGGTCTAGATTAGGAGTTACGCTCAATGACGTAATTAGAACGCTTTTTAGTAATTAAACGACGTCATTAGCATAAAGCCTATCTAAACCCAATTTTCGACACCAAACCTTTTACCCACTGATGTAATATAATATTTTGGGATTTTTAAAGATTTTTAATTATTTTTAACCTGCTCATAACCTAAGATTATGGCGTTGATTCGGTAAATACCGATTATACCCTTTTTGTGTATAAAATGAGTTTTACATAGTATTTTGACACCAATCCAATTGCTACTGATTTTATATAATAAATAAAGTATTTTGAACTTTAAAACCTGATCAGAAAACTCAGATTTCCTGTATAACCCTGAAATCGCTTAAAATGGGTTGTTACGCGTATTAAACTCCTAGTATGGGTTTAAAACCATTTTGTCACATAAGACTTCACACCAACTGATATAACCTGTTAAAATAAGTTATTTTACTGATGTATTCGGACCCGAATCTCAGAATTTCATTTAATCTCTTTTATAATCTTTAAAATGACCAAAATACCCCTACGGGGCTTAAATTGAGATTAAACTCGTTTTGGGCATAATGGAAGATATCCTGCTGATATCACAACCTATTTAAGGTATATTAACTTAGGAAACCTGTAAATGACTCTCATGAATGCCCGTTAAGTCTTTTGCACGTTCGGTTCGGTTTATGTAACTAGTTTACATAAATTAGCCGAAACGGGTCGAACCTTATCGTTTTTATCTCCAAATCCAGAATGTGTTTAGATTACCCATATTATACAAGTCTTCAAACTTGTCGGGTCTAAATCACATTCTATCCCGGTCTTCGCTTAATCGTGCGTTTGAACCGTATCTTTCCTTAAAACTAACCGGTCTAAGTTTAGACTTAATTAAAGACCCGTTAGGATTCTATAGGTTATTATAAACCTTCATTCCAGAATAGGAGACCCGGTAAAAGCTACACGCACTTGCTAATTGTGATTGATACTTGCAAAGGTAAATACTTTTAACTTATTTTCCCTTATACGGGCTTGGGGTACGGTATATAAAATACCGCTTGGTCCGGCATTGAATCTTTAATCGAATAGAGGTTAAATCATTGATATGCCCGTTTTGAAATGTTTTGTTTGCTTAAAGCCTTTGGGGGGTTAATGACCATGTCCCGGATATCCTTGGCATCATCTTACGAGATGGCCACGACCTGAGCACGGGGTGTAGGCGTACACCCGTCAGTGCATAAATAAATAATGTGGTGTGTCTATTGATCTTTAACCCGGTCTACGGATCGGGCTATTGAAGGCATAAGGAACATGTAATTCTTGTACAAGTATTATATTCAAATAATTATCCCAAGTTATAAAAAGTTTGTGCCACGTGCATTCAAATCACTTTTATTAAACTTTTCAAAATGAGTCGGTTGAATGTATTTACCAGTGTAAACTGACGTATTTTCCCAAAAAGGTTATGTGCAGGTAGCCAGGTACTATGCGAACTAGGCTGGCTTTCTCCCAGCGTCCACAATAAGTCTCGCAAGCTTGGATGTCAAAACTGTTGAACAATGTTTCCTATTTATTTTTGATCCACCTGTGGATTATTTTCAACTGTTTGTGATACTTGATATTACAATTATATTCGGTTGAAATATATCTTTCATTTGCTTCCGCTGTGCATTTAAATATTGTGTTGTTTGACTGTAATGTTACCAACTACGTCACGATACTCCCCCACCGGGCCCATCGGTAATACGTGGAAATATCGGGGTGTGACAGGTTGGTATCAGAGCCAACGCTGAGTGAATTAAACACTAGCCTTTTGTGTTTAATCTCAGTTACACAATTGCACATTCCTAAATTTTCGAGTCTAGACAAATAACATAGGACAAATTCTGTTTTGTTTTACTTTGTCTTTTATTTTATATATATTCTTGTTGTTATCTTTGTTTATATTGACAGGAAATATGCCACCAAGAATGAGAAGAGGAGGACGAGGAAAGGGGCCGATGAGCGCCCCCAACGATCACGAAGCCGGGCCTTCGCACCCGCGAACTCCTTCTATCACTGTGAGTGCCGATCCTCAGGGAAACAGGAGGAACCTTTTTGAGCCCGCTAGACGGCCTGTCTCACACAGTTCAACACCTCCCTATCGTCATTCTTTTGGGCCGCACTCGGAAAACGAGCCCGATAACCCACAACCTTCATATATACCTCTCCAGCGATCCCTTTCGCACCATTCCTTCGGCGACCCTACTCCTGTCTTTCAGGGCCGGTTCAACCCGGAGAATTATATTCAAGAACCAGTGGGTTTTAACCCATTGGGACCAGAGGACCACTTCTCAGAAGACAATGCAATGGACATGGACGAGGACACGGATCCCGTCGAACCTGCAAGCGGTACCCCCAACCATCCCATCGAGATCTCTGATGGATCTTCCTTCCACGGATCACCCTACGGTGGTCCAGACAGTTACCAAGCGAGGTTTAACCAACATGAATGGTACTTCACACCTTCTCACCATTCATCACCTCACCAGCAGCAGCAACAGCAGGATCCCTCTGGGGACTCATGATTCGTGGCAGTCACGCCACCGCCTCCACCGCCGCCAGTTTATCAAGCACCTCCAGAACCACCAAGGCGTAGGAGAACGGGCGCACGTATGTCTACGCGAGCAGGGGAATTTCATTTCAGCACCCCTCGACACTCCAGTGGCAGTCACTACCCGCCACTACAGGAAGACCCACAAATGGGTGGGCCCTCAAACCCAATTCCTGAGGTGAGTTCCGCACCAGCTGCACCACAACCACCACCGATGGGTTTTGATAACCCGATTCCTGCATACGCCGGTTCAATGGCGTACAATCCGTTTGAGCAGCCGGCTCACACTCATTATAACTATGCTGAAGCCGACCCGTACCTGGTCGCGGCGAACTACAACGCCCTACATCCAGAAGGGCCGTATGGAGCTCCTTGGGGAGTGGGATATCCAACTCATGGATATCAAGTACCAGCTCGACCACCGATCCGACAGCAGTCGCAGCCACCACGATTCTCCACACCAGAACAGGAGGAAATCCTCCAAAGACTAAGTCAGGTGGAGCATGAGTTTCAGGAAGAACGCAAGAACAACAGGGGATTCCTCAAAGGCCTGGAAAGCTTGCTAAAGGGGAAGAAGAAGAGGGATCATTAAATCCCCACATGTACTGTTGTATTTTCTATTTCAATCAAGTCCCTGTGTGGACATTTATCTGTGTATTTAGTCCCTGCGTGGACTTGTCTTTTAGTCCCTGCGTGGACATCTATTATAGTATTTGGTCCCTGCGTGGACTTGTATTACAGTTTAGCCCCAACGTGGGTAAGTTGTTCTGTTAAACGTCCCGTTTAGGGCGATGTGTAATACTCTTTATAATTAATGGAATGTTAAGATTATAAATTTCATTTTTGTCACTATATGCATAAATATATTATACATGAAATAAATAAATCAAGATCACTCCTTTTAAAATAATCTGCCTATTATATATTAAATAAGAATCTCAAAGGTATAACCTAGCTTACATGTCATTATAAGACTTGGCCAAGATGGTAAGACCTGTTTAAAAGATTCGGATCCCTGTTAACATCTGAAAACATGTTAACGCTCCTGGCAGACGTGATTCGTTAAAATCACACACGTTATTCTTATATAAGGATTCTTCAAAAGATTCCTAACCTAACTTAATGATCTATAAATCATGGGTTAAATCATCAATTAAGATGATCATATTTTGACCATACATTGGTAATATAGTGCCTACGGGCCATACTCATTGTCATATAAGACAAAAGACAGTAGTAGTCTACGACTCCCTGTCAGAGAAAGGTAATGAACTATATTCAAACCTTAATGCCTTGATTCTCCGAAATCATGGCTTATGATTTAAAAAATGTCCCGGTGACTAGGCCTTTAGTGCTAATAATACTGTTATTGTTTGATAATTAGGATAGGTTATAATAAAATCCTAAATAAATGTGAGTAACAAATTAACCAAATGTGGTCTATGCTTACCATGGTTAATGAATTGCCCTAAAAGGCAATTCCATAATAAACTCCTAAATAAATTATTGTCGATATCTTATGTAGTAGTTCAAGATACAATGGCGGACTCAGATGATATCAATAGTCGGCCAAGGGAGAATAATGACACCACCAGGTTCAATGTGTCCGGTGCTGAACTCCAAGCATTAATCGACAATGCTGTTACAAAAGCCTTGGATAGGCAGTATAGTGAGTCAAGCGGTACTCGAAGCAGAGCCCAGTCAGTACCCCATTCCAAGCCTAAGACTCATTCTGAGGCTCACAGCAAGCCACCCTCCAAGAAGGAAGAGCCAAAGAAAGACGGTGACGATCGTCACTCTTCAAACTAGCAAAGTGTCCCATCTCAATGGATCGTGCTGAATCAAGGACCCCGTGATAAGGGTTGGTCCTACAAATACTTTGTGTCATGCAAACCCAGGGATTTCACTGGGGAAAAAGGGGCTATAGACTGCATGACATGGCTGGATGAGATGGACACAGTGGTTGATATCAGCGGGTGCGCTGATAGAGATGTGGTAAAGTTTGTGTCTCAATCGTTCAAATGTGAGGCCGTAGCCTGGTGGAGATCGTTGATTCAAGCTACTGGGAAGATTCCACTGTACAATATGACATGGGAACAATTTGTTACCCTCATCCGGGAGAACTACTGTCCTCAGCATGAGGCAGAAAAGATTGAATCTGATTTCTTATCCTTGGTAATGAAAAATCTGGATTGCCAAGCTTACCTTACGAGCTTTAATACAATGTTAAGGTTGGTTCCTTATCTGGTGACCCCGGAACCCAAAAGAATAGCTCGTTTCATTGGGGGTTTAGCCCCAGAGATCAAGGCAAGTGTAAAAGCCTCTCGGCCAGCTACTTTCAGATCTGTAGCTGATATATCTTTGTCCCTCACACTGGACGCGGTCAGACAGAGATCGCTGAGGAACACGGATGCCGAGAAAAGGAAGCGTGAAGATGACAATTCACGACGGTCAGATAAGAAGCACCGGGGAAACAATGACCACAAGAAGGGGTCTGGTTCTAAGAAGGATGGGCATCAATCTGGAGATAAGCCCAAGTGTAAGACTTGTCAGAAGCACCACTTTGGGAGGTGCAGACTTGAGTCGAAATCCCAGTCTCAGCTGAGGCCATGTGGGATTTGCAAATCTTCGGAACATAAGACCCTAGAGTGCAAGAAACTGAAGGACGCAACGTGCTACAGTTGTAACGAAAAAGGGCACATTAAGACAAATTGCCCAAAATATGCAAAGAAAGCTGATGAAGGAAAGAAGACCAATGCTAGGGTCTTTAGGATGGATGCGAAGGAAGCTGTGCAGGACGAAAATGTGATCACAGGTACCTTCCTTATAAATGATGTTTATGCAAGAGTGCTATTTGATTCAGGAGCTGATAAATCATTTGTAGATAATAAGTTTTGCAAATTGCTGAATTTACCTGTTAAAACCTTAAGTGTGAAGTATGAGGTGGAATTAGCAGATGGCACCATAGAAACCGTCTCAACTGTGTTAGATGGATGTGTTATATCCATTAGGAACCACTCTTTTCCTTTGTTCCTACTTCCTTTGAAGTTAGCCGGTTTCGACATAGTTTTGGGTATGGACTGGTTATCTCATAACCAGGCCCAGATTGTCTGCAATAAGAAGCAAGTGGTGATCAAGACTCCGTCTGGTGAATCACTTACCATTCAGGGAGATACCCAGTATGGACTGCCTGAGCAAGTGACTATGCTCAAGGCCTCTAAGTGTTTAAAGAAGGGTTGTGTCATCTATATGGCACAGGTGACTATTGATGAGCCGAAACCTAAAATGGAAGATATCCCTGTTATTTCTGAATACCCTGAAGTTTTTCCTGAAGAACTACCTGGTTTACCACCAGATAGGCAAGTGGAATTCAGAATTGACATCATCCCTGGAGCAGCACCAGTCGCAAGGGCGCCTTATAGGTTGGCACCAACAGAGATGAAGGAATTGAGAACACAACTAGATGATTTACTAGCCAAGGGTTTCATTAGACCTAGTTCGTCTCCTTGGGGAGCACCAATCTTATTTGTCAAGAAGAAGGATGGATTGATGCGTCTGTGCATCGATTACCGAGAGCTTAATAAGGTCACTATCAAGAATAGGTACCCGTTGCCCAGGATCGATGATCTGTTCGATCAACTTCAAGGGGCAAGTTACTTCTCTAAGATCGATCTGAGGTCAGGCTTTCATCAATTGAAGGTTAAGGATAAAGAAGTACACAAGACTGCATTTAGGACTCGTTATGGCCATTACGAGTTCCTAGTGATGCCTTTTGGGCTCACTAATGCACCTGCCGCATTCATGGATCTTATGAATCGCGTCTGCAAGCCCTACTTGGACAAATTTATCATCGTCTTCATTGACGACATCCTCATCTACTCGAAGAACCAAGCTGATCATAAGAAGCATCTTCGATGTATTCTTTCACTACTTCAACAGGAGAAGCTTTACGCCAAATTTTCGAAGTGTGAATTCTGGCTTCGAGAAGTCCAATTCCTTGGACATGTGGTTAGTGAGCGTGGTATCCAAGTGGATCCCGCTAAGGTTGAAGCTGTCATGAATTGGCAGGAGCCGAAGACGCCCACAGAAATTCGCAGTTTCTTGGGATTGGCAGGATATTATAGGCGTTTCATTGAGAATTTTTCAAGGGTTGCTGCGCCCCTAACCTCTTTGACTAGGAAGAAAATAAAGTTCGATTGGGGCCCTAAGCAGCAAGAATCCTTTGATATCCTTAAGCAGAAGCTAAGCAATGCACCTGTGTTGACATTGCCTGATGGAATAGATGAGTTTGTGGTATACTGTGATGCATCACACACCGGGATGGGATGTGTGCTTATGCAGAAAGGCAAAGTTATTGCCTATGCTTCACGTCAGTTAAAGGTGCATGAAAAGAATTACACCACCCATGACTTGGAGTTGGGTGCCGTTGTATTTGCACTAAAGCTATGGAGGCACTATTTATATGGCATTAAGTGTGTGATCTATTCTGATCACAAGAGCCTCCAGCACTTGTTTAACCAAAAGGATTTGAACATGAGGCAACGGCGTTGGATGGAAACTTTGAATGACTATGATTGTGAGATAAGATACCATCCTGGCAAGGCGAATGTAGTCTCCGATGCCTTGAGTCGAAAGGAAAGGGTGAAACCCATCCGAATCAATGCCAAGAGCATTGAGATAAAGAATGGTTTGAAGGAAAGGTTGTTAGCTACACAGAAAGAAGCTGTGTTAGAAGCTAACTATCCTAATGAAAAGCTAGGAGTAACTGAAGAACAGTTATCCTATGGCAAGGACGGAATTTTGAGGTTAAACGGGCGAATATGGGTTCCAGTTTATGGAGGACTTCGGGATGTTATCCTCCAAGAAGCCCATAGTTCTAAATATTCCGTTCATCCTGGAGCTGATAAGATGTACCAGGATCTAAAGGCAAACTATTGGTGGATAGGCTTGAAGAAGTCTGTAGCTGCCCATGTAGCTAAATGCTTGACGTGTGCGCAAGTCAAGGCAGAACATCAAAAGCCGTCAGGTTTGCTACAACAACCTGAACTTCCCACGTGGAAGTGGGAAATGGTGACAATGGATTTCATCACCAAGTTGCCAAAGACAAGGAAAGGAAATGATACGATATGGGTGATAGTAGATAGACTGACTAAGTCAGCACATTTCCTACCCATTAAGGAGACCTATAGCTCCGACATGTTAGCCCAATTGTACGTAGACAAGATTGTGTCTCTACATGGCGTGCCTGTGTCTATTATCTCTGACAGGGATACTAGATACACATCTCATTTTTGGGAAAACTTTCCAACAATCTTTGGGCACGCGCTTAAATTTCAGTACGGCTTACCATCCTCAGACGGACGGACAGAGTGAGCGTACAATCCAAACGTTGGAGGACATGCTTCGTGCATGTGTGATCGACTTAGGTGGTAGTTGGGATAACCACCTGCCATTAATCGAGTTCTCATATAACAATAGCCACCATACCAGCATCAAGGCTGCGCCTTTTGAGGCCTTATACGGTAGAAAGTGCAGAACTCCCGTTTGTTGGGCGGAAGTTGGAGATGTCCAACTATCAGGACCTGAAATAGTCTTTGAAACGACGGACAAGATTGTCTAGATTCGTGACCGCCTGAAAGCTGCCAGGGATAGGCAGAAAAGCTACGCATATCTAAAGCGTAAACCTCTGAAATTCGAGGTAGGTGATAAAGTGTTGCTCAAAGTATCACCCTGGAAGGGAGTGATGCGATTTGGTAAGAAAGGTAAGTTAAGCCCGAGATACATAGGACCATTCGAGGTCATCGAATGTGTCGGATCGGTTGCTTATAAGTTAAAATTACCTGAAGAGCTCAGTGGTATCCACAATGTATTCCACATCTGCAATCTGAAAAAGTGTTTCGCTGATGAATCACTAGTAATACCACATACAGATGTGCACATAGAAGAGAGCTTGAAGTTTGTTGAAAAACCTGTGTCGATCGAGGATCGACAGGTTAAGAAGCTTCGAAGGAAGCACGTACCGATCGTAAAAGTTAAATGGGATGCCCGTAGAGGTCCCGAGTACACGTGGGAGGTAGAGTCCACAATGAAAGAAAAGTACCCTCATTTATTTCAGTAAATCTCGAGGTCGAGATTTCTTTTAAGGGGGTGAGGATGTAACACCTTGAAAATCCACGTCCTATAATGTGTTGACACGTGTCATAAGTTTTGAACGTGTGAAAGAACGTTCTAGAAGGACTAAAGTTGACAAACATGGAAAGTATGTGAATATAAGGGTCCAAGATGTCAACAATGGATAAATATACTTTACAATAACCCTACATGATGTTTATACCCTTAAACGAATAAATCATGGATCATACGAAGCTAATTGTGAAAGAAAGTGAGAGATTACAAACTACAGGGGTTAAATGTGTCAACATGTTTAAGTTATACCTCTGAGTGACCTTTTAGCAAACCCGAAGCTTGTAACGATTAATTATGCTCACTAGAATACATGATAAAAATTTCACCAAGTTTCGTGATCGTATGAGAAAGTTATGATAAAATTCGTATACGAGGGGTTACAAGCATCAACGATGAAGTTTATGACTTTACGGGTGATAACAAAGTTAACCAAGGACTTAACAAAGTGGGTATAAGTCTTGAAGCCCTTATAAGTCAATTTGGAGGGCTCATAATGCAAGAAATAATGTCGAAACAACTTATTATGGACCAAGGACCAAAATGTAAAAAATCTGAAAATTAATTTGGATCAGAAGGGGCATCGCGCGACGCGAGGGACCCTAGGGGGTCTACGCGTGGCGCGAGGGGCCCTCTGATCCGAAAACTTTGGGTTGATCTCTGCTAGGTGCTTTGTAACCGACTTAGGAAGATATTTTCCACTCCATGGGCGACCCCTACATGCTTTTAGACCTTAGGGGCACATGTAAATGATCTGGGAACAATGCTAGACTTGTGTGGCATGATCATGAGCAACCAAATTCACTATAAAAGGCCTTCATGTTGCAACATTTTGATCACACCTTCCATCTGCTTTTTTGGAGCTTCCTGGAGCATAAGATCCGTCCCCAAGCATCTCTTATAGTGCATTAGACTTTGGTAAGTACCCTTTACCTTCTTTAATTGAGTTTTACTTAGTTATTAGCTTAAAAGTCAAACCATCGTAATTAACGTTTGACTTAGCGATTAATCATTAATGGTCCAGTGATTAGTCGAATTTAAGGTAGTTATAAGTTGGTAATTATGTGGGCATTAAACCCTTAAAAGGGCACCCTCTGATTCCCGTCCTAACTTAGTCAATTGTCGGGTCAAAGTTGTTTATAAAAAGTCAACAAAAACTTAATTTGCAAATTAACATGTAATTAGCAATGTAGGAGGCATGTAACCTATTTTATCACTCATATAACTTGGTAATAAGTATAAGAACTGGTCTAAGCTTGTTTGATCCGAAAATTTGCTGTTAAACCCGGTTCGGAACCGAAAGTTCGAAAACTTTGACTTTTGCTTTGACTTCAGTTCTAACCCGATTTAGTATGAATTGGAAATGCCTTAGAGCTTCCTTAGGACCAGGTTACATGATAGTATAACCCTATGTGGTTGGTTCGTTGATTGACCGATTTGTTTACATGATAGTATAACCCTATATGGCACAGGTGACTATTGATGAGCCGAAACCTAAAATGGAAGATATCCATGTTATTTCTGAATACCCTGAAGTTTTTTCTGAAGAACTACCTGGTTTACCACCAGATAGGCAAGTGGAATTCAGAATTGACATCATCCCTGGAGCAGCACCAATCGCAAGGGCGCCTTATAGGTTGGCACCAACAGAGATGAAGGAATTGAGAACACAACTAGATGATTTACTAGCCAAGGGTTTCATTAGACCTAGTTCGTCTCCTTGTGGAGCACCAATCTTATTTGTCAAGAAGAAGGATGGATTGACGCGTCTGTGCATCGATTACCGAGAGCTAAATAAGGTCACTATCAAGAATAGGTACCCGTTGCCCAGGATCGATGATCTGTTCGATCAACTTCAAGGGGCAAGTTACTTCTCTAAGATCGATCTGAGGTCAGGCTATCATCAATTGAAGGTTAAGGATGAAGATGTACACAAGACTGCATTTAGGACTCGTTATGGCCATTACGAGTTCCTAGTGATGCCTTTTGGGCTCACTAATGCACCTGCCGCATTCATGGATCTTATGAATCGCGTCTGTAAGCCCTACTTGGACAAATTTATCATCGTCTTCATTGACGACATCCTCATCTACTCGAAGAACCATGCTGATCATGAGAAGCATCTTCGATGTATTCTTTCACTACTTCAACAGGAGAAGCTTTACGCCAAATTTTCGAAGTGTGAATTCTGGCTTCGAGAAGTCCAATTCCTTGGACATGTGGTTAGTGAGCGTGGTATCCAAGTGGATCCCGCTAAGGTTGAAGCTGTCATGAATTGGCAGGAGCCGAAGACGCCCACAGAAATTCGCAGTTTCTTGGGATTGGCAGGATATTATAGGCGTTTCATTGAGAATTTTTCAAGGATTGCTGCGCCCCTAACCTCTTTGACTAGGAAGAAAATAAAATTCGATTGGGGCCCTAAGCAGCAAGAATCCTTTGATATCCTTAAGCAGAAGCTAAGCAATGCACCTGTGTTGACATTGCCTGATGGAATAGATGAGTTTGTGGTATACTGTGATGCATCACACACCGGGATGGGATGTGTGCTTATGTAGAAAGGCAAAGTTATTGCCTATGCTTCACGTCAGTTAAAGGTGCATGAAAAGAATTACACCACCCATGACTTGGAGTTGGGTGCCGTTGTATTTGCACTAAAGCTATGGAGGTACTATTTATATGGCATCAAGTGTGTGATCTATTCTGATCACAAGAGCCTCCAGCACTTGTTTAACCAAAAGGATTTGAACATGAGGCAACGGCGTTGGATGGAAACTTTGAATGACTATGATTGTGAGATAAGATACCATCCTGGCAAGGCGAATGTAGTCTCCGATGCCTTGAGTCGAAAGGAAAGGGTGAAACCCATCCGAATCAATGCCAAGAGCATTAAGATAAAGAATGGTTTGAAGGAAAGGTTGTTAGCTACACAGAAAGAAGCTGTGTTAGAAGCTAACTATCCTAATGAAAAGCTAGGAGTAACTGAAGAACAGTTATCCTATGGCAAGGACGGAATTTTGAGGTTAAACGGGCGAATATGGGTTCCAGTTTATGGAGGACTTCGGGATGTTATCCTCCAAGAAGCCCATAGTTCTAAATATTCCGTTCATCCTGGAGCTGATAAGATGTACCAGGATCTAAAGGCAAACTATTGGTGGATAGGCTTGAAGAAGTCTGTAGCTGCCTATGTAGCTAAGTGCTTGACGTGTGCGCAAGTCAAGGCAGAACATCAAAAGCCGTCAGGTTTGCTACAACAACCTGAACTTCCCACGTGGAAGTGGGAAATGGTGACAATGGATTTCATCACCAAGTTGCCAAAGACAAGGAAAGGAAATGATACGATATGGGTGATAGTAGATAGACTGACTAAGTCAGCACATTTCCTACCCATTAAGGAGACCTATAGCTCCGACATGTTTAGCCCAATTGTACGTAGACAAGATTGTGTCTCTACATGGCGTGCCTGTGTCTATTATCTCTGACAGAGATACTAGATACACATCTCATTTTTGGGAAAAGTTTCCAACAATCTTTGGGCACCCGCTTAAATTTCAGTACGGCTTACCATCCTCAGACGGACGGACAGAGTGAGCGTACAATCCAAACGTTGGAGGACATGCTTCGTGCATGTGTGATCGACTTAGGTGGTAGTTGGGATAACCACCTGCCATTAATCGAGTTCTCATATAACAATAGCCACCATACCAGCATCAAGGCTGCGCCTTTTGAGGCCTTATACGGTAGAAAGTGCAGAACTCCCGTTTGTTGGGCGGAAGTTGGAGATGTCCAACTATCAGGACCTGAAATAGTCTTTGAAACGACGGACAAGATTGTCTAGATTCGTGACCGCTTGAAAGCTGCCAGGGATAGGCAGAAAAGCTACGCAGATCTAAAGCGTAAACCTCTGAAATTCGAGGTAGGTGATAAAGTGTTGCTCAAAGTATCACCCTGGAAGGGAGTGATGCGATTTGGTAAGAAAGGTAAGTTAAGCCCGAGATACATAGGACCATTCGAGGTCATCGAATGTGTCGGATCGGTTGCTTATAAGTTAAAATTACCTGAAGAGCTCAGTGGTATCCACAATGTATTCCACATCTGCAATCTGAAAAAGTGTTTCGCTGATGAATCACTAGTAATACCACATACAGATGTGCACATAGAAGAGAGCTTGAAGTTTGTTGAAAAACCTGTGTCGATCGAGGATCGACAGGTTAAGAAGCTTCGAAGGAAGCACGTACCGATCGTAAAAGTTAAATGGGATGCCCGTAGAGGTCCCGAGTACACGTGGGAGGTAGAGTCCACAATGAAAGAAAAGTACCCTCATTTATTTCAGTAAATCTCGAGGTCGAGATTTCTTTTAAGGGGGTGAGGATGTAACACCTTGAAAATCCACGTCCTATAATGTGTTGACACGTGTCATAAGTTTTGAACGTGTGAAAGAACGTTCTAGAAGGACTAAAGTTGACAAACATGGAAAGTATGTGAATATAAGGGTCCAATATGTCAACAATGGATAAATATACTTTACAATAACCCTACATGATGTTTATACCCTTAAACGAATAAATCATGGATCATACGAAGCTAATTGTGAAAGAAAGTGAGAGATTACAAACTACAGGGGTTAAATGTGTCAACATGTTTAAGTTATACCTCTGAATGACCTTTTAGCAAACCCGAAGCTTGTAACGATTAATTATGCTCACTAGAATACATGATAAAAATTTCACCAAGTTTCGTGATCGTATGAGAAAGTTATGATAAAATTCGTATACGAGGGGTTACAAGCATCAACGATGAAGTTTATGACTTTACGGGTGATAACAAAGTTAACCAAGGACTTAACAAAGTGGGTATAAGTCTTGAAGCCCTTATAAGTCAATTTGGAGGGCTCATAATGCAAGAAATAATGTCGAAACAACTTATTATGGACCAAGGACCAAAATGTAAAAAATCTGAAAATTAATTTGGATCAGAAGGGGCATCGCGCGACGCGAGGGACCCTAGGGGGGTCTACGCGTGGCGCGAGGGGCCCTCTGATCCGAAAACTTTGGGCTGATCTCTGCTAGGTGCTTTGTAACTGACTTAGGAATATATTTTCCACTCCATGGGCGACCCCTACATGCTTTTAGACCTTAGGGGCACATGTAAATGATCTGGGAACAATGCTAGATTTGTGTGGCATGATAATGAGCAACCAAATTCACTATAAAAGGCCTTCATGTTGCAACATTTTGATCACACCTTCCATCTGCATTTGTGGAGCTTCCTGGAGCATAAGATCAGTCCCCAAGCATCTCTTATAGTGCATTAGACTTTGGTCCAGTGATTAGTTGAATTGAAGGTAGTTATAAGTTGGTAATTATGTGGGCATTAAACCCTTAAAAGGGCACCCTCTGATTCCCGTCCTAACTTAGTCAATTGTCGGGTCAAAGTTGTTTATAAAAAGTCAACAGAAACTTAATTTGCAAATTAACATGTAATTAGCAATGTAGGAGGCATGTAACCTATTTTATCACTCATATAACCTGGTAATAAGTATAAGAACTGGTCTTAGCTTGTTTGATCCGACAATTTGCTGTTAAACCCGGTTCGGAACCGAAAGTCGCAAAACTTTGACTTTTGCTTTGAATTCAGTTCTGTCCCGATTTAGTATGAATTGGAAATGCCTTAGAGCTTCCATAAGACCAGGTTACATGATAGTATAACCCTATGTGGTTGGTTCGTTGATTGACCGATTTGTTTACATGTTTCCGTTAAATGCTTAATGTTGACCATAATGCCCTTTTGACCATAAAACGAGAATTTTGGAAATGTGAAAGGACAATAATCTTTATTACTGATTTATAAATATGTCCCTAAATTTTCACATCAGTTGGAGGTCTAGATTAGGAGTTATGCTCAATGACGTAATTTGAACGCTTTTTAGTAATTAAACGGCGTTATTAGCATAAAGCCTATCTAAACCCAATTTTCGACACCAAACCTTTTACCCACTGATGTAATATAATATTTTGGGATTTTTAAAGATTTTTAATTATTTTTAACCTGCTCATAACCTAAGGTTATGGCGTTGATTCGGTAAATACCGATTATACCCTTTTTGTGTATAAAATGAGTTTTACATAGTATTTTGACACCAATCCAATTGCTACTGATTTTATATAATAAATAAAGTATTTTGAACTTTATAACCTGATCAGAAAACTCAGATTTCCTGTATAACCCGGAAATCGCTTAAAATGGGTTGTTACGCGTATTAAACACCTAGTATGGGTTTAAAACCATTTTGTCACATAAGACTTCTCACCAACTGATATAACCTGTTAAAATAAGTTATTATACTTTTGTATTCGGACCCGAATCTCATAATTTCATTTAACTCTTTTATAATCTTTAAAATGACCAAAATACCCATACGGGGCTTAAATTGAGATTAAACTCGTTTTGGGCATAATGGAAGATATCCTACTGATATCACATCCTATTTAAGGTATATTAACTTAGGAAACCTGTAAATAACTCTCATGAATACTCGTTACGCGTTTTGCGCATTCGGTTCGGTTTATGTAACTAGTTTACATAAATTAGCCGAAACGGGTCGAACCTTATTGTTTTTATCTCAAAATCCAGAATGTGTTTAGATTACCCATATTATACAAGTCTTCAAACTTGTCGGGTCTAAATCACATTCTATCCCGGTCTTCGCTTAATCGTGCGTTTGAACCGTATCTTTCCTTAAAACTAACCGGTCTAAGTTTAGACTTAATTAAAGACCCGTTAGGATTCTAATAGGTTATTATAAACCTTCGTTCCAGAATAGGAGACCCGGTAAAAGCTACATGCACTTGCTAATTGTGATTGATACTTGCAAAGGTAAATACTTTTAACTTATTTTCCCTTATACGGGCTTGGGGTACGGTATATAAAATACCGCTTGGTCCGACATTGAATCTTTAATCGAATATAGGTTAAATCATTGATATGCCCGTTTTGAAATGTTTTGTTTGCTTAAAGCCTTTGGGGGGTTAATGACCATGTCCCGGATATCCTTGGCATCAGCTTACGAGATGGCCACGACCTGAGCACGGGGTGTAGGCGTACACCCGTCAGTGCATAAATAAATAATGTGGTGTGTCTATTGATCTTTAACCCGGTCTACGGATCGGGCTATTGAACGCATAAGGAACATGTAATTCTTCTACAACTATTATATTCAAATAATTATCCCAAGTTATAAAAAGTTTGTGCCACTCGCATTCAAATCAATTTTATTAAACTTTTCAAAATGAGTCGGTTGAATGTATTTACCAGTGTAAACTGACGTATTTTCCCAAAAAGGTTAAGTGCAGGTACTATGCGAACTAGGCTGGCTTTCTCCTAGCGTCCACAATAAGTCTCGCAAGCTTGGATGTCAAAACTGTTGAACAATGTTTCCTATTTATTTTTGATCCACCTGTGGATTATTTTCAACTGTTTGTGATACTTGATATTACAATTATATTCGGTTGAAATATATATTTCATTTGCTTCCGCTGTGCATTTAAATATTGTGTTGTTTGACTGTAATGTTACCAACTACTTCACGATACTCCCCCACCGGGCCCATCGGTAATACGTGGAAATATCTGGGTGTGACATCAGCCTTGTTTATTAGTGCTTTATTTTAGTAGATTCATTATGTGGAAAATTAATTTTTCTTTTGGAATATGTATTTGAGAATATTATTTATTCTTTGTATGTACATAAAATTATATAAAAATTATACTGATATTATTTATTTATAATTAAACTTATATGTATGTAATATATCATATTCTAATTTGTAATAGTTGTTAGGCAAATTGGAAATAAATAATCCCACCTAACTCATTTTGGCCGATAATAATCCCAAGTAAGCTATTGGCCGATAATAATCCGAATTGGTCGATTTTTTTTTTGTAAAATAGTACGCCGTTAAAATAGCTTAACGGAGTTAAGTTTTTTTTTTCTGAATTACAAACCGATTTTTAGGGCTTTTGATCAGAACGAGGATGCGAGTCGATTGATGTAAAACTTACCTCGAAATACTGTCCCAACCCACGAAAACAGTGCTTCAATTCGGGTGTTGAAACTTCCAATTAACAAAAATCAAGCCATTTCAAGCACAATTTCGAGGTAAGTTTTATATCAATCGACCTGTATTCTCGTTCTGATCAAAAGCCCTAAAACATCGGTTTGTAATTCGGAAAATTTTTTAACTCTGTTAAGCTATTTTAACGGCGGACTATTTTACAAAAAAATTGACCAGTTCGGATTATTATCGGCCAATAACTAACTTGTGATTATTATCGGCCAAATTGAGTTAGGTGAGATTATTTATTTCCAATTCTCCTAGTTGTTGTATTAATAAAAATTCTACAATAATTATAATAGTAAAAAATAAATGTATTTGGAAATTTCTACCATATATTTTTTTTAACAAATTAACGGTATATCTTACTTGCAACTATGCAAGTATTTATGATACTCAACGGGTAATTACGCGACAGATATTAGGTCAGGTATGGAACATAATTTTACAACTAAATATGGGAGTGAGATTACAAATATTCAACCCGAACCAGATCTAGTACCATCCCTATGTCCACTAGAGAAAACTACAAGAAAATCTCTTCTAAAAGAAACTAGAGTTGATTATTCTTGCACTTGATTAGGGGGAGGACTAGTTATTATGTAATGCTATGGACTAAAGTAAACGTATAACTGATATTGAGTCAAATAAAATGTTAGCAATCATTTTTTTTAGGTAAAACGGAATTTAACAACAGTCTCATAATAATCTATACTGACAATCTGACTAATAACACTTTTAACGTTCACTTTTATTGTCAAGACGCTTTGGTTGTCGATGACTGTCGGATGAAAGGACTTACTTGACAAGCCTCGAGGTTTGGTCATCTTTTAAGCATTCGCCACTCATCACAAAAGGGATCTCACATACACCTTACATCAAGTCGAAAGTCATTTGAAAAATGTAGTGTAGCGTTAACAACCTCATGCATTATTTTCTATTATAAATAGTGTACGTTCATAAAATTTTAGATATTACAATAGTTATTTGTAAGACTAATGAAAAAAAGAAAAGAAATACTACGTAATGATCCAACATGACATGATATGATCCTATAAGAAGGGTTATTGGATTTTATCACCTCTAACTATTGGCTATTGGCCGCTGCCACCAACAACTATCACTTTGACGTCTACCACCCCTAACTTAATGTAACACCCCAATTGCGTAATACAACATCACACGGCGGAAAACATTGGGGAGTCACGTTACAAATTGTTTCATAACACATGTGATGGGTGTCGAGTGTTATATATTTTAGGTGTAGATTTTAAGCCCCTTTAACACTTTTTAGTCAAGTTTTAAATTTATAAAACACGATATTTACTAACACTAGACACTCATATGGGCAAGTGCACCCATCGTGAGCGTAGTATAGTGTTGGTAAGATACCGAGGTCGTCCAAGGACACAAGAGCTTTTAGTACCGGTTTATCCTCAACGTCTAATCAAAATAAAAACTTTAGAAAAATGTTTTAAACTAAGAAAAATAAGAACTAACTAAAAATGCTGAAAAAGAAAAGCAGATAGACAAGATGAATCACTTGGTTCCGACTCGTATCTAGTGTAACCTTTGATTATTTCCGCACTTTTGCACTATTTTAAGAGATTATCTTAGTTATTGTAGTAGGCCCCTCTTTTGAAGGTGACGTTACCCTCACCCCAGTGGTTTGAGTCAGCAAGGATACAATCCTAAAAGGGTGGATTATTGGAAGATAATTAATTAAGTTATTAATGCAAATTATGGTATGCCCCTCTTTTGGAGGTGACGTTACCCTCGACTAAGTAGTCTGAGTCAGCAGGGATACAATCCTAAATAGCCGGGTTATAGTATTAATAGTAGTTAACTTATGAGGGGATCAAAGAGTTTGGACCCCCGCCATCCAATACCGTTAAGTATTGAAGGAGGTCCTACTAAATTTGACCCAGGTCCATTGCAGGACCTCTAAACGCTGAACAATGGCAAGACCTTTACCAAACCGTTCCCTTAACCCCCGACCAGGTAGCCAACATACCTCCATATAGACCGTGGAGATATTAATGGTGAAAATCTTTTATTTTATATAGACAGTAAAATAATGCCAAGACACCACGGACAAACGATAAGGAAAGATCACCTTCAACATAAGCAACTAGTTATTAAAGTCATTAATACAAAACCAAGTAAAAAGTGCGAAAAGATTTGAAATAAAAAGTATTACACTAGACACTTTGTCTTCACCAAGTGATGTAAGAGACTTAGGCAAACATGGCCTTGATTGTCAAGAACTCTTACGATCAATCTTGGATCCCGAGACGACTCACACACTCTATGATGGACAATGGATGATGGTGGTGGATGATGGTGTTATGGTGGTGATGGGTAGTGGGTGAAGTGTGAGAGAGGTGGTGTACCAATGGATGGTTTGAGCTTGAGCCAAGTGTTAGTGCAGTATGTCTATCGCCTCCGTCATCTCAAGACCGTAGCAGAAATAGATTAAGTTTAGTGCTTATAGTGTTATATTTTAGTAAAAGGCAAGGTGGCATTTGTGTAAATAATGAGATATCTCATTATGTCCCTTGGCTTATAAATAGAGAACTTAGGGTTCTCTTTTAGAACTTTTGGAGATCTTTCCTCATTTTGGAGCTTTAGAGAAGATAGAAGCTAAAGAGAGAAAGTAGAGAGAGAAAGAGCTTCAAGTGATTCAAGGTGTTGTATCTTTTCAAATCATATACAGAATCACAGATTATATTACTGTTCGTGTGTTTCGGTCTTGCTCGTGCACGGATTCCGCACGTCGTACGAGTCGGTTCGCAATTCACACGATTTCGTTCAAGATTTGATCAGATTCAGAGCCTAAATCATCCAGATTTGTCAAATTTCTCATATTTTCTTGTTCTTCACGTTTTTATCTGATTTTTGTCAATTTGAACAGGTTTTTACGGTCGAAAATTGCTGAATTTTGGATATGTTGAGCGAAAGTACCTGATTTACAAGCCTACAAAATTTCATATCCTAATTCAAAGCCGTTTGGGAGAATTCGAGAATTTTGTGGTTCGGAAAAAGTTGAATATTGGTGCTGTTGTTCTTGATGTCACACGCACGAATGACTTCTACGTGCGGATAAGTCATACGCACGGATAACACATCCGTGTTGACTGATTGTTGACCTATACGTGCGGATAAGTCATACGCACGGATAACTAATCCGCTTTGACCTTCGTTGACCTATCCACATGAATACTTGTACGCACGGATAACAAATACGTGTCACAATATTTCACCCGATCAAGTCAACATTAGTCAGAATTGTCAGCACATTTAATACAATCGGTGTGAAGTAACATGAGCACATGACATTTAATTGAATATTAGGTATTGCATGTGAAAGATAACAGGATTGTCGGGCACTTTTCTAAATTGAAATCAGATTATCACGTGGAGGATTATTGGCAGCTTGCATATTTGTTGAATATCACAATTTGGATAACGATTTGTCGTGTAGTGCCATTGACACTCAAATAAAAACATCATACGCACGGATAGCTATCATACGCACGGATAGCATCATACGCACGGATTACTTTCAGCCATCCGTGTTGACTTGTTGACTTGCCACACGCACGGACAACTTGTCCGCGTGGATAACATCCCCACCCGTGCGGATAGCATCATTCATCACCCGCACGGATAGCATTTTTAATACGTGTCACCACATCTCACCTGAGCTATTTCTTTAGTCAACATTATCAGCCTTTAACAGTCAACATTATCAGAATTGCATGTGATAGTGATAATGTTTGTCGGGTATTCATTGATTATCAGCAGATCATGTGATCAATCTGCATTCAGTGAACATGTGAAGTTGTTGATTGCATGAGATTTGTGCCAGCTTTAATTGTTTAATATTTGATGCATGTGAACTGACATTGTGCATCAGTACACGTGTTGCAGCGAATTTATTGAATATCACAATTCGTATAACATCTCCGGATCCCCACCCGCGCGGATCACCACCCGTGCGGATCCCCACTCGTGCGTATTGTCATCCGGTTCACCATCCGGACGAATCATCATCCGGACCAACTCATTTGTTCGTGATACTTCATCCGATTTGGGCTGATCTCATCCGTTTGGGACAACATCATCCGATTGACTATTGATCCATCCGAACGGACCAAATTCTTTTACGATCATTTGTCAAATTTGATTAAACTCATTTTGTTTGTTTGTTCGTATTCAGGTGATTAAAGATTTACAAGGGGCGAATATCAAGAAGAAGATTTAAAATGTCAGAAGAAAGTGCTCATGATAGATGGTGGAGAAGAGACAGTGCGAGATGGGAGATTGGAAAATTGTATGAACCATTTAAGGAAGCAAAAAGAGCCAAGAGATGGAATGAAGAACTAGAGTGTTACATGGATCCACAGGGTAATCCAGTGGTTGACCCTTCAAAAGTGGATTTTGAGGCAATAACAAATTTGTTTCCAAGAGAGGGCACTTTCAACACAAGAAGGTTTTCTGATAAAAGTTACTTGCCGGATTTAATGAAGAAGATAAAAGAAGTTTTTGAAGCAAGTCTACCAAAGGTGGTAGAAATGAAAAAGAGGAAAGAACAAGAACTGGAAAAATTGATAGAGGAAGTAAAGAAAACGGCAGAGGAAACTGATGAAGAAGAACAGATGAAAGATGAAGATCAGAAAAAGACAGAAGAAGGAGGTGTGATAACAGAAAAAATTCAAACTGAATCTTCTGAATTGTTTGACAAAGACAAAAGCATTGAACAGTCTGATGATAAAAAAGAAAACAAGTGCAGGAATTGCATAGAAATGTGCAAAGCCTGTACTGAAAAAGATGCCATAATAAAAGCAAAAGAAATTGAAGCAACCAAATTTGAAAATGTTTTCAAAATAAAATGTAAAGAAATGGTTGAAACAGAAGAAATTTTGAAATTAAAAGTCGAAAAGCTAACACAGAAATGTCATGGTCTTGAAGAAGAAAATAAGATTTTGAAAGAAAAGTGTACTGCAAAATGTGTCGATTGTGTTGAAAAAGAATCGAAATTTCAAGATTTACAAAAACAGTATGATTCTTTAAAGTGGTCGAGTCAGAGAGTACAAGAAGCTTATGATACTTTGAAGAGCCAAGTCAAAAGTTTTGATCAAAGATTGTCAGAAACTTTAGTCACTAAAGAAATATATGAAAGAAAGTTTAAAGAAAAGCAAATTGAATTAAACAAATGTGTTGATGAAATTGCTAATCTTAAACAAGTCTTGGCTGAAAAAGAAAAGGTTGTTACAAAACTTCAAAGTTATCATAACTCTTCGTACATTCTTGAACGCATTTTCAACATCACACCAGATGACAAAGATACTGACAATTGCAAAAAGGGTATTGGTTCAGAGTTTCATCAGGTACCACCACCATTGAGAAACAATTATACTTTTTATGATGAGGAAAAGGTGGCAAAGGGTTTGAACATAGCTGACTAGTTACCTGAAAGTATCGATGTGACTTACTCCAAATCTGATGATGCTAATGATTCAGAGGTGGTAAGTAAGGTTGTTGAAAGCGTTTTGAAAGATGAGTCTGCAAAAGGTAAGTCTGAATCACAGGATGAAGATGAAGGAAATCTTTATGATGGTTATCTGAAAAACACAAAATCCGAGAAAAATTTGAATGATGATTCAAAAGGATTGGTTTATACCATGATTGGATCGGACAAATTATTCTTAGATGTTGTATTCCCGATTCAGAATGTGATTTCAGAAAAGGTCGATAAAGTTTTCAAAATGGTTGAGATTGAGAAGTCGGAAATTTCAAAGTTTGCTGGGAAAGGTCATAAATCTTTTTATAACAAACCTGGTTTTAAGAAGAAAAACATGAAGGCTGGTTTGGGTTATAAAAAGAAACAGAATCGAAAAAGAAATGAAATGCCAAATTTTCAGGCAAAAATGAGTTTTGTTCAAGGGAAAAGTTTGAAAGAAGAGGAAAAACTCAAATTTGGACAACAGTCAAATGAGGAGTTTGATGCTAATAAAAAGAAACAGCAACAGGCCAAGGATGTTTCAAAGAAAGTGTGTTTTAAATGTGATCAAATTGGACATGTATCACGAAAGTGTCCAAATCCAAAGCCTGTTGATGTTGAAAAACAGAAGTTTGAGGGTGTGAAACCAAGGCCAACCAGATTTGATTCAAAACAAACTTGGAGGTATAACACAAACAAGTTTGCTTCGAATCAAACTTGGAAACCAAAACAGACTAGGTCTGATTCAAAACAAACACATAATTCTCACACACCCAAGTTCAGAACAACACAAAGTTGGCAAACATCAGTTGATATGACAAAGCCAAATCAATTTTGGAAACCAAAAGTTGTTGTTCAAAGTCAAAATAATCAAAACGAGTCACGATTTTACAAGAGAAGTGCTTCAAAAGGACAGAACTGGGTGGTTAAGAAACAAGTGACTTATGTAAATGTTGAAAAAGTCGAAGACAAAGATGAAAAAGTTTTTGTGAAAAATGACAAAGATTTTCCATCATTAAATGAAACTTATTGTGTTGAAATGCCTAAGGTCCAACAGACCTGGGCTAAATTGTTCAAATAATTGAGTTTTTGAGAATGTGCAGGTGCTCATGAAGTTTGATTGTCGAGGAGGAGAAGTGATGAGCAGCCTGGCACAAGAGGAGAAGGCTGCTGAACCCTGGTTTGGTTGAACAGGGAGTTTATCGTTTTCTGTACATAAATAAACAATATTTCAAAAACCCTAAAAATTGAAAAACTTAAAAACCAAATATATGTTTGTTTTTAATTTTTGTCAAAATTTCTAAAATTCAAAAATATGTTGCTTGAATACGCCGAAACCCTCACGGCTGAACAAACATGATTACTTTCACAAGATTGAAAAACGGTTTTCAAACTGTCGAAAATCAATGGGTTGTAAATCATGGGGGTACTTTATATTAGTTTTTCTGCAAAAACAGGGCATAGTTAGCAGAAAATGGATGGCGAGACAAAGCTATCAGTATTGGTTGTCAAATTTTTCTTTAAATGGTTTTGCATTTTAGGGGGAGTAATATTGTCAGAAAATCCAAAAACATTAGAAAATTTGAAAAAGCCAAAAACATGATAAAATTCAAAAATGAGTTTTTGTGTAAAAAGAGGAAATGATAGTACATCAGTAGACAGTTACAGTATGCTAAAGAAATGTATTGATTATATAGCGTTAAACAGTCTCACTGATGATATGCCGGTAGATTTTTATACATTTAGTAAACTTTTTCGGGATATAAACCTAAATTCAAACTTACTTATTTTGTGGGGAACACTACTTGGATATATAGGTAACCCCTGAAATCTTGTTTGAAAGGTCTCATAATCTGATATACTAGGTCTTTATACTCAATGATATCTGGGGTATTATTCCGAGACTTCTGCTGAACGGTAGTTCTGACCTAGTCCTTGGATAATACTTTCTGCAAATGCTTGAAACATAGCATAAACCCTCAGCATGCCGATGAAACAATAAAATTGATAGTCGCTGCTGTTGTAGCTAAAAGATCCTCTAAAGGGGACATTCCGTAAAGTCGAAGCTGATATCTCTCTGCGTATACGGAAGTATCGACCTGAGATCCCTCGGCCCTCGCATACCTAATTTATGTACAGATATCATTGTAGTATACTCACCTGTAAGACTGATTATTGGGATCTGGATACGGGAGTATATTCAGGAGGTGGGACACATGAATGGGTTTAAGTTCTTAAAACACCTAATTCGTATCCTGAATCAGTTGAAATTTGTATGAAAATTTAAGTGGATCAGTATATCGACAATCTAAGTGAATTGTTTAATTCTTAATGTGTAACTAAGCTCAACGGTACTTGTGACTTGTCATAAACTGATATGATCCTCTAACGCAAACTCAAACAAAAATATTGTATGTAAATATGTTTGTAAATATTTCTTTACTGCTTTATATTTCAGAAAAATACAAAAAGATTTTTGATTCTGCTTTATTTTCGACAACCGATGTCTGAGTGCTGAGTTTCAAAATCTGAGTATGCTGATTGTGTTTCTGAAAATAAAACAAGTTCATTAATTTGAAACTTGAAGTTTTTAATCAAAAATAAAAAACAGTTTGTGATATCTCCAAGGTCATTAATTTGGACTTGGATGATTAACTGTGAGGGATTTGGATGCTTATACTGTTAAAATCTGTAATAGAGTCAGTTTCCGATCCGGTTCGTTGAAACTGCCAAATCTTTGAAGATTGTTGATAGCGGGAGAGACTCAAGTAATCCTGGATATACTCCTACCATAGGCTTGCCAAGCAATCAATCCTCCTCCTTTTTAACTTATATTCCTTTGTAAATATCAAGAGGACTTTGTGGGTGAAGGGTTAGGCTTGGGTTAAAGGTATGTGGTTGGGTTAATGGTTAGTAGAAAAAGGGCTAAATCGTAACAAGTGTCGGTTTTCGTCAGACTTTCTATTTTTGTAACTTTTATTTATGATGAAGCTATTATTCAAACAAAGTTATTTTTGATGAACTTGTTTGTTTATTTCCTTTTGCTTCATCATCAACACATTTTTTTTTTGATAAGTCATATGAAAAACCAAACTTGTTACTAAAACAAAGGGTTAACAATGAAAAAGGTTTTGGTGGGTAAAAGGGTGTTTGGTTGGGTTATGAAATGAAAAGGTTTAGGCTCAAAGGGGCTAACTAGGGGGATTTTGGGTAGGTGGTAAAAAAAAAAGAAAATAATGGTGTAGAAATAAAAAGGGTTAGTCCTAATGCCTCCATCGTTTACTTACTCGGGTTTAAGTTGGTAAGGACCGGGAATGTATCGTCATGGCAAGTTCTAGAGTCGTAAGAACCAAGCGGCTATTCACACAAGAAACGAAAATGAGCATTTAGTCTAATGATATGTAAGTGTTTGCTCAATAAAGGCTCAAAACTCACTTTTGTGGGAATGAGTTTTTATGTGATCAAGTATATATGATTAAATTTTAACTAAGCTTGTCATGCCTTTTCATAATTTTCTTATGTTGGTTCTTTTTATCACGACGCTATCAGTTGTAAATTCGTAAAAATATAACCTTTTTAAGAACTTGAATTTCCCGAGTTAAACTTAGACAAGTAAAAAATGAAAATTTTTTGAAAAAAATTTGGGGTGATTAGCGGTTCCAATAGAGTTTTGTGTAAGGCTTGTATTTAGGACTTGCAAGATTCAAGGTTTTAGCATCCTCCCCACACTTAAATTACACATTGTCCTCAATGTGTCCCAAAAATAAGTTTTTAGGTTGATTGAATGTGTAAAAAGGTGTAAAAAGCAAAAATTTGGTGTTACTGGGCGCTGAACACGGCTCCGTGTTGTCCGGGCATGGCCCCGTGTTCAAGTGCCAGTAACAAAATTAAAACAAGAGAAACAGAAGCCTGGACACGAGGGCGTGTTGGGTGAACACGGCCCGTCTCCAGTTACCTGAACTGGGTCTTTTTCTGCAGGCTGTGCAGCACGGGGCCGTGTTGGGTGGACACGACCCGTGCCGAGCTTACTGTAAACGAAGAAATTTGTCGGACGGTTCTGTTTTCCTGCATGGGATGCTGGTTCAAGTTTCCCTTTGCATCCTTTGTCATCTCAAGTGTGTTTTATTCATTTCAACGCCATCTAAACACCAACTTACTAAAACCATCATTCATTGAATCATTAGAGAATTACATACTAGTCCTAAAAATGAAAAATAAAACAGAAAATAAAAGTTAAAAGTCCTAATATTAAATAGGTCAAGTGATCCGTAAAATCTTCCTAAGGAGCCCTACTTCTACAATAAGAACCAAAATTCCGGAAATAGATTCCCGGTCTAAAAGCCTTGTAGAACTCCAAGCCGAATGGTGTCCCTTAGATGTTGCTAGAGCCATTCTTCGATTTCCCTTGGGAGAAGGGAGGCGGCTTCATGTTCCTCGACATCTGGTGGAGGAGGAGCGACACCAACCGGAACCCCTTGTAGTATGTCTCGAGGAGGTTCCGGATGTAGGGCGTACCATTCGGCCGGAATAATGACTTCCGGCACCACATTCCATGCCCTTTGGGTGATAATCGGTACCAAAGGAGGAGATGCGAGAATGTTCAACCTTTGGTGCAAAGGTTGACCTCCCGGAGACATCCTTCTAGTCCCACCGTCAAATGATTAATGCGGTCGACCAATGCCTCTTCCACACTTGTTACTTCATCAAGGGCCTTGTGACAACTGGTAATTCCGAACCTATCTTTGTACCTTGATGTAACGTAAACATTATGTGACTATGTGAATTAGATGATTTAACGGAATGTTATTTTATTGAATGTTATGTGTTATATGTTATGTGAGTGTACGTATTATGTTATGTATTATGTGAACGCACAACACTCACCCGATCGCACAAGCCCACTCGGGTTACACTTCTTGCATCCGAACCTAGGGCAGCCCAAGTTGGGTTCGGCCCACTTCATTATATGCGTATACACACAACCTTAGGAGGTTGTTTCTCATTTGTTGCAAAAACATTCATACACACAAACCCTAGCTCTCCTCTCTCTCCCTCACGAACTCGACGGCAACCGCAAACACATCCTCTCTAGCGAAGATCTTTTCTGGATTCGGATCAATCGTCTATTTCATTCTCTTCTTAATCGGTTAGTGTAATATTATGCTTGTTGAATATGTTGATTTCATGTGGATATGTGGGAAAAGTCAATATTATGATTGCTAGCATGTTGCCTGATTGTATCGGTTCTATGAAATTGTAGAATAATGGGTTGCTGAAAGTGGATAACTTTAATTAAAGTGAATGTCGGCCATGTGGGTGTGGTTGTAGTTTTGTTATAATCTAAGCATGTGCATAGTAATGAGTATTGTCAGAAGTAGTTATATATATTAGTTCTATGTGGAATAAAGGATGTTTAAGTGTGACATGATGATATCGTTTACATGATGAAGGTGCGAATAGATCTAATCGAGTTCAGACTTGTTTCAACTGTTATGTTTATTAGACAATCATTAGGGTTTCTTGTCGTAACTATTAATGTGAGGTTCATGAAACCGATTCATATGTGTCTTGCATAAATTATGATTAGTAATTGTGTATTGTTAATGAAAATCGGCTGATATATTATATATACATGTATTGTTCGAATGATTTGTTAAGGTGGATGCTAGAGATCAAAAGCATGAGCCGGGTTAATATTGTGATTATTGTTTATGCTTGAACATGTCTGGGGTTCATAAGAAATTGAGATAAAAGTCTTGTTTGATCGATATATGTTTTAGTGGGAAACTGTTAATTGATAATCTATAAATATGGAAATTGAATAACTGTTTGCCATAAATTATGAATGTAATTGATATGCATAAAATTAGGAGATCGTAACTGATTACTCAAATAAGCCGGTCGCACAAGACCCCTAGTCGCATAAGGGGTCCATTCGCACAAGCCTTGTCAATCGTACAAGACACCTCCAGTCGCACAAGGCTTGCTGGATCGCACATGTTGAATTGTTTGTTTAACTGTTTGGGCCTCCAAGCCCAAACCTAGTCGCACAACCTCAATCGGATCGCACAAGACTTGTATGACTAGTTGGGCCGATATATGTTATAACTGTTATGCTACTTGTTGGGCCGTAGACTTGGGCTGGGTAATAGAGCTGACCGCACAAGTTCTTGTTCGGTTTAATTGTTTGGGCCGGGCTTTGATCAAGTAGCACAACATGCTGCGGATCGCACATGGATGTGCTGATCGCACAACGTGTTGGGCCGAGACTTGTGTGGGTTTCATTTGCATGCTAAACGGATATTATTTAAAACGTTCTATGTGTATACTATGTTGCCATGATCGATACGTGTTAGCAATCTGTTAAACTATGTGTAATCATACGTGCTTTACTTGAACCTAAACCTGACATGTGTGATAACCATGATAGGACGTGATTGACCACTAGCCTTTAGACTTGACCTTTCTGTGTTATCTGCCGAGCAAACCAAGGTGAGTTCACACTCTACAAAGCATGGGATTCCCAGGGGTTGGGAATGAGGTTAAGGGATATGGATTCCTCGTCCTTTCTTGGGTAGGACAGTAATGGTTCAGGAATGTAATTCCTCGTCCTCACGGACAGATAACTATACTAGACCAAAACTCTATCACGAAGTCCCTCATTTTTATATCGACTTAATCGCCGGGCCAATGGCGAGCGGGTCATTAGTTAGATAGCGCTATTTAGGTCTGACAAGCCTCACACCGTGCCGTAGAGGACGGGCGTGAACTAATGGATCTGGGGCACGTCAATGCTGATAGACATTGACAGTTTCAGGGCACTTAAACATGACTTCAGTCAGTAGTCGATATGGTAACGAGTCTAGTGGATACATGGGGTAGCCCCCACGGCCGAAATGCCAGATAACTATCATGGGGTAGCCCCCACGGCAGGATTGCCAGAGTAAATGGGTTAAACAAAGGGTTAAACAATTCAAGTTTTCAAATATGGGGTAACCCCCACGGCAGGAACGCCAGTTAAAGGAAACTGTTTTTGGAACAACTTAAAACGAACACCCAACCGTGAACTCACTCAACTTGTTGTTGACTCGTTACTACATGCTTTGCAGGTCTATAGGTACTTAGCTGGAGCTTGCACAAGGGAGAGTCGTTGTGGGACATGGACAGCTGTGTGCCATGTTAAACATTTGGATATTTGAACTCTTGATTTGGTTTTAAACATTATGCTTCCGCTCATAACTTAAACTATGATTGCTTTGGACACTAATTATGTTAGTTGGACTTTTACAATTAATTACTTGCTTGTTCAATATGATTAGTGGTTTGATCCTGGTCAGTCACGCCTCCAAGCGGTGATACTCCGCCTGTGGATTTTGGGGGTGTGACAGGCCTCTCTTAAGGCGTAAACATAGTTTACAAGAGAATCTTCAACCGTTGATGATCTTCTCCCCTGCCGGTTGTTTCTGGAATGTGACGAAGAGTTTCCGCTTGTTCTGCTTGCCATTCTGAGAAAACATACCGAAAAGAGTTCAATTTTATGAATCCAGTACTTCGGACACGGCCCCGTGTTCAGCGAACACGGCCCCGTGTCCAGATATCTGCAGGATTTATGAACAAGGAATCTTGGGGTTTCAAATTGTTTTTATGATTTTTGGAGCATTTTTTAACTTAACAACATAAAACATTGTTATAGAATTTATTTTTAACAAGATTCCATGAATAAAATCTAACAAATATCTCAATAAGGCTTGAAATTAAGGAAGTTTCAAGCTTTAATGGAAGTATGAGGAAAATTTGAAGAAGAAGAAAGTGGATAAAAGAGGAAAGGACAAGAAGATAGTTGAGAAACTTCTTTTAGAAAATACCTAGGATGGTATGTGAGAATATTCCTCAAATCTCTGTCCCTGGAATGGTTCAAATGTGTAGGATTCTTGGCTGCATTTATAGAAAACGACAGCACGTTGCGCATGGCCCCGTGTCGGCTGGACACGGCCCCGTGTGCAGATGGAATCCTAACACATTTTTATCCGCATTCTGACAAAATCAGAAGGGAATCTTTGGGTGGACACGGGGGCGTGCTGACCTGGACACGGCCCCGTGTCTAGAAGCTGTCTTAAGGAATTCGTCTATTTTCAAGGAATTTTTCCGGATCCGGCGGTTCCTTACTGGATGGAACAACCCCAAAGTTCCTAAGATACCTTCATTGTTCTAGATTGAGACGAGAACGCAAGAGGTTGTCGGTGAGGGTGATTCCTATGCTACATGTAGGTGGACAAGTCCAACCCTTTTCCGGGCTCTCGTTAAAGAAGGTGTATGTCGAATCGATCAGGTCTATGTATGCATCAAACGAGGTTGATGGGGAGTCCTTCACGGCACAATCGACACAGGGACGACTATCGCTCAAGTCCTCACTAGAGTTAGGAGTATCTTCGGAAACAACGAAGTTGTTTGAATGCGTTTCCAACCCTTCTCCTTGGTTATCATCTTGGAAAAGATTACCGAAATCTTTCCTAAGTTCTTTTAACCAATTAATAATTACATCTTCTAGTTGAAATAATTCATCGAGAAGCATTTCTCCTAGAATATCCGGTTGGGCGCATTGAGGGAGAGATAGGGATTACTTTTACTTTCGCCCCTCTTAAGGATACTAGGGAACGATGGGTCTATATAGTGGGGTTTATAAGTTAGAAAAAAGCATTCTAATTCTTTATGGTTACCACCACATAATTGAGACCACATAGTACCATAAGAGTGCCGAAAGTAAAAAGTATCAGTATCACTCATGTTTGTGTCAGAAATTACCAACCGTCGGGATCTTACGGTTCTGTTCTCAGTAACTGAAACTTGGGCACGTGGGCGTGTTGAGTGGGCACGGCCCCGTGTTCAGCTTACTGTCTGACTTAAAACAGGATTGCCAGTTCCAATGATTGGGCACGGGGCGTGTTCAGCGGGCACGACCCGTGCTGAGTTCTGCAGAAGCTGAAAAACAAAAAAAAATCCTAAAAAAATGAAAAATAAGAAAAACGATTAGGCCGTTGATTCCTAACTTTCTTAAAATCCTTGTGTCCCCGGCAGGGGCGCCAAAAACTTGATGGGTGTCGAGTGTTTTATATTTTAGGTGTAGATTTTAAGCCCCTTTAACACTTTTTAGTCAAGTTTTAAATTTATAAAACACGATATTTACTAACACTAGACACTCATATGGGCAAGTGCACCCATCGTGAGCGTAGTATAGTGTTGGTAAGATACCGAGGTCGTCCAAGGACACAAGAGCTTTTAGTACCGGTTTATCCTCAACGTCTAATCAAAATAAAAAGTTTAGAAAAATGTTTTAAACTAAGAAAAATAAGAACTAACTAAAAATGCTGAAAAAGAAAATAAAAAGAAAAACAGATAGACAAGATGAATCACTTGGTTCCGACTCGTATCTAGTGTAACCTTTGATTATTTCCGCACTTTTGCACTATTTTAAGAGATTATCTTAGTTATTGTAGTAGGCCCCTCTTTTGAAGGTGACGTTACCCTCACCCCAGTGGTTTGAGTCAGCAAGGATACAATCCTAAAAGGGTGGATTATTGGAAGATAATTAATTAAGTTATTAATGCAAATTATGGTAGGCCCCTATTTTGGAGGTGACGTTACCCTCGACTAAGTAGTCTGAGTCAGCAGGGATACAGTCCTAAATAGCCGGGTTATAGTATTAATAGTAGTTAACTTATGAGGGGATCAAAGAGTTTGGACCCCCGCCATCCAATACAGTTAAGTATTGAAGGAGGTCCTACTAAATTTGACCCAGGTCCATTGCAGGACCTCTAAACGCTGAACAATGGCAAGACTTTTACCAAACCGTTCCCTTAACCCCCGACCAGGTAGCCAACATACCTCCATATAGACCGTGGAGATATGAATGGTGAAAATCTTTTATTTTATATAGACAGTAAAATAATGCCAAGACACCACGGACAAACGATAAGGAAAGATCACCTTCAACATAAGCAACTAGTTATTAAAGTCATTAATACAAAACCAAGTAAAAAGTGCGAAAAGATTAGAAATAAAAAGTATTACACTAGACACTTTGTCTTCACCAAGTGATGTAAGAGACTTAGGCAAACATGGCCTTGATTGTCAAGAAATCTTACGATCAATCTTGGATCCCGAGATGACTCACACACTCTATGATGGACAATGGATGATGGTGGTGGATGATGGTGTTATGGTGGTGATGGGTGGTGGGTGAAGTGTGAGAGAGGTGGTGTGCCAAGGGATGGTTTGAGCTTGAGCCAAGCACTACTATTTATAGGCTGAACAGAAGCTCGGGCACGGCCCCGTGTCCAGTGGGCACGGCCCCGTGTCCACATCCTCTCTTTCTTCATTTAATGCAGCTTTGTCTTATTAGTTGACCACGCCCCCGTGTCCGCTGAGCACGACCCCGTGTGCAGAAGAATCTTTGTACTATGAAGATTTGCCTGGATTGTGCGAATCTTATAGTTGACCACGGCCCTGTGTCCGCTGAGCATGGCCCCATGGTGGGCAATAGAAGTTTCTACCACTTTGTCTTTTCTGCTGTCACTTGGGCACGCCCCCGTGCTGGCTGAGCACGGGGCGTGTTCAGTCCTCTGTTGCCTTGTTTTGCTTGGGAAGATGCTGTCGTGGGGTCGGGCATGTCACGTCTTGTTCCTTTTCTTGTATTTATGTTAGATTTTGATGTCTTTTTGCTTCTTTTGTTAATTTGAGCTCATTTAATCCTGAAAATACAAAAGGAAGACAAAAGCACACTTTTTCCAACATTAGTACTAAAAAGGGTTAGTTTTATGCCACAATTGATGTAATTTATATGTTGCATTTTGCACACATCAACATGGCTCATAAAGTTTTGTTTTATTGAGATAAATGTTTACATTGTTCAATACATAACAATTGTCTTGTATGTTTTAAAGTCACTAAGGCGCAAGTCCGTCCTATGTCAAGCATGCTCATAGTCAAACGTAAACACCTGAAACACATGTGAAAATATGTACGTCAGCATAAAAATGCCTGCGAGTAACATAGGTTTTGTTGTTGAGAATTCATGGCTTGTAGTTAAAAGAAGTGTTTAACAAAAAGTAGCCATGAACCTTTGTAAAAAATGTTTTCTTTTGTAAAATCATATGAAAATCGATGTAAAATTCAAATGATTTTAAAAGAAATAATGCATGGTTAAATAAATAACCAAATGATGTCTTTTGTAAAAAGATACCATGTCTTTGTATAAAATGTGTTGTGTCTTTGTATAAAAAGTATCATGTTCTTGTTCAAAATATGTTATATGAAAAACAATGCCTTGTGAAAAAGTGTGTCATGTCTCTGTATAAAATGTATCATGTTTCTGTCTTTGTCGAAGTGGTTTAAATAACGCTACGATATGTGATATCATAAAAGCACTTATATATAGGAAGTACCAGCGGCGTATCCACCATGCTTTTATCATATTACACATTGCCTCGTTATGTAAGTCACTCATCAATAATCACCAAAAATGTCTTGTTTAAACAAATGTCAAAATGTTTATGTGCAAACCATGTTCAATGTCATGTGTAAACTGTGTCATGTATAATCAGATGTAATGTATGGTAAGTAGAAAGTATCTACTCAAACCATATGTAGAACGTCAATATGAAAACAAATGTCATGTATGGTGAATAAATAGTATTTACTCAACCCCATAGATAAAATGTACAAAACAATGTTTTTGAATAAACCTAAGTTTAAATCAAAAGTTATGTTTTGCAGAAAACAATGCTTTATGGATACAAACATTTATGCAGTAATGTTTATCGCATACATTCAAGCCTTGCGACTGACGGACAAACCCTTAACAAGTAAAGGTTTATCAATTATGTATATCGGATTCTGTCATTCCCTACTTTCAAACAAACCTAGGAAGTCGGGAACGGCATTTGTCAAGTCCTATGGTACCATTACATACTACCGAGCGGCGTGATCAGTGTTAATGAATGTATTATTGTCCCGTTAAACATACCAAATGTCATACCAATGTAAGCATGCTAAATGAAAACCATGTACTAAGTATGTTAAGTAAACATACATAGTAGAAATGTTCATGAAATCAATTATACCCATATGCTGAGTAAACATATGCAGGAGAAGTGTATTATAATCAATGTGTCCATATGCTGAGTAAACATATGCAACAAAGTGTCTTATGAAATCAATGTGCTAGCATGCTCAGTCAACATACATAGCAAAACGTAAATGAAATCATGTACTCTATGTGTACTAAATGAACATAGCATGTTTATGTCATAAAAGCATAAAAAGCACGAAAGTAACAATGTAGGCACATGTGTATCACCCCAAGTATTTGAAAGCGGTAAAAGAGAGGACTATGTACTCACTTGGGATTGCTTATTAGTCTTGAAATAAAAACCAAATAAAGCTTCAAGGATCACGGAAATCAAACGGCACCTAATATAGGTAACTATGTTAATAATCGGATCCTAAATCGGGAGATAGGATAGAATGAGGTTCTATAATTCAAATGAGCATTGGAACTCATATGGTATGATTTAATAGACCTAACATTCTGATTTGGAAGTTAACCTAAGTGCTTTTGACCCGTTTCGACCCGTTACGGTAGTTTATGCTACTATAACGCGTCGTTTGCGTAAATCTAAGGTCGGATGGTTATCTATATCCTATGTCAAGTCTTACATGCCCAATTATGTTTAAATATGTTACTAAGTCAGTTTAGATGTCAAAACTTGTTCACATATGCAAATTATGAATTTAAGCTCAAAAAGGGCATTTTGGTCATTTTCTATTGGCATATAGTCGACTTAATGGATAACTAACCAACCTATGTGATCATAAGATATAACCTCAGTAGGTTATTCCCTATGCAACTATGATCACTAAATGAGCTTGGTCGGATCCTAATGATCGACCAAACGGGTCGAGTTCGAAAGTCTTAGCGGTTGTCGAGACCGCTTGACTTTCGACCCTAAACAAGCACTAAACTAGTAGTGACGAGTTAAACATGTTAAAACATGTTTAACTAAGTTAGAAACGTGATTTGGTATCAAAACAATGGGTTTTGATACCCGAAAATAGTTTCGTCGCAAAATGCGTGTAAATACGCATTTTGACCAAAACTTTGACTCGTCACTACACCTAGTCAATGTGGTAATCAGTAGGTATAATCGCTAAGGATTATAACCATCGTGATTACAATCACGTTGCAAAGTTCAATTGAACTTTGACTTAACCAATTGATGGTCAAAACCGAAAGTCAAATTGTTTGACTTTCAGCTCTAAATGGCTAAAAATAAGAACTAAGCCATGAAAGAACACTCACAATGCTCTAAGGCTGAAAGATTATACTTATTGAACTCAGGTAGGTGGCTCCTTAGCAGGAAATCCTCCACTTAGAGTCCAAAAATGAGAATGGGCAATGAACAAGTGAAAGGGTGTGGGTATTTATACTTGTGGATGATGAACAAGATCATTACAAGTGTTTATGTGGTCTCCAAGCAAGAAATCTGGACCATACAAGTGTTAAAGACAGCTATCCTTTGCTTGGAGAGGTGTTTACTTGGTGCCCACACCAAGAAATTGCAAGAAAGGTCCCTGAATTTCAATCTTCAGGTCAAAACAGACCTGCTGTGAAAAACACAGCGTCACGTGCCTCGACGGCAGAACCCCATAGGGGTCGCGTGACGCGAGGGGGTGGCTGCAACTTTCAGAAATTGGCAACTTCAGTCCCTGCACACAATAACTTGCGTATTTGACGTATTTAACCCCCGTTAAGCCATTTTCAAGGCTCTACAAGGACGTCAAAGTATAGGGGACTTGAAATATGCTCGGAAATATCATGGATGTCGGTTCATTTGGTCGTACGGTCACGTTGTTCGGTTAATTGCGACAAAACTCGAACGGACGCGAAAACGATCCAAATTAAGCGACGAATGGTATTTTTGCATTCCGATCACTAAAATAAAATATTTTAGTGACTACAAAAAATTTTGGATGTCCGGATGTGGTCAGAACGTAAGATATGCACGTAAATGCAAACTTACGCTGTTATTGACGCTTTTAGTCCCTGTTTGATCAAATAAGCGTAATTTCGCATACCGAACCACTCAAAGCTTATTTCTAAGCTATGTTAACGTTATTTATGGTATGTTTAGCTTATGATCATGTTCCGGAATGTACGTTTCCATATGAGACGACAGACTTTTGCAGTTTGACGCAAATAGTCCCTGTAAGCGAATAAACTTGTTTTTGCCATACCAAACCCTTTAAAACTTATTTCTAAGTTATGTAAGGGTTATTTAAGGTATGTTAAGCTTGTGTTGTTGTTCCGGAGTGTTTGTCGCGTTAAACTGATTATGTTTACGCGTCAGTTTGCACATAACTTTCCAGAAAGTGTTTAAGGGTATGAATTTGAACAAGGATTGATGTTGTGCAAATATCATAGATAATTACACAATCCCATAAACAAAACACATGGTTTTAATGCTTATGGAATTGTTCAGGATTGGTTGGTGATAACTGTAGGCATAGTTGTCACAGTCTCCCACACTTTAGGAAATTTCGTCCCGAAATTTATTCGTAGGAGCTTGTTTGTATAAGTTGTGTCAAGCAAATGTATTGTGCGGAATCTAGAGTGTTATCTATTTGCATAGAATAACTCATCATGGATTTCTACGCGAGGCATAAATTTATCATTCCCTAGTGGATGCTTCCTCAGACAATGCGGGAAGTGAGAATGGGCTGTTATACCTATGATGCTCATCCCCTAATGGAGACTTCCCTGGTTAATGCAGGAAATGGGGATGAGGGATTTGATTAATGGTAAAACCTAAATCAACCAATAGTTATGTGAGTATCCTTTAAGAGTCTAACTACTAAGGCAGAAAGATCTCTGTAAGGATTTGGCTCTTCGTTTCTGTATCTAGTAAAAAGTATTCTTAGAAATCCAGTCAAGGATTTGAAAGTAGTACTTTAAGTGTCCCTTTAAGAATCTAATTATTAAGATAGGAAGATTCTATAAGGATTTGTGTTTCATTTTCCCCCAGTGGATATTCTGCAGAAGCGAAAATGAATGGATAATTCATTTTCCTTAATGGATTCTTCATAAGAAGTGGAAATGAAAGATGAATGGGTTATTCATTTCCAATGGATATTTCTTTAAAATTGAAAATGAATGGATAATTCATTTTCTTCAGTGGATACTTTTATCAGAAACGGAAATGATAGTATGTATAAGTTGTTCATTTCTCAATGGTTATTTCTTCAGAAGCGAAAATGAATGGATCATTCATTTTACTCGATGGATACTTCGTCAGAAGTAGAGATGGAGGATTGTAGTATAGATTGTTCATTTCTCCGATGGATGTTTCTTCAGAAGCGAAAATGAATGGATAATTCATTTTCCTCAGTTGTAACACCCGTCTTAATTACTACTTGAAATTAATAATAATTCATAAGATTTTATATAAAAGATGTGTAAGTTAAAACATAAGTTCCAAAAATAAAGTTCTAAGGTAACAAACATTAGTCATCTACCGACAAATTTAAACATTCATAAGTTGTTTAGCAAACGGTTTACATCATAACATTTTCTAAACAGAATTAAATTACGCGGAAGCTTCAAAAGTCCGTGTTCGGTTCTTCAAAAGCTTGCTTGACCGCTATCCGTAGTCCTTCAATACCTAGAAACTGGAAATTTTTAACAAAAATTAGTATCTAAGTTCTTAGAAATATTACATAATCGAAAATACGCTCAAAACGAATTCGAATAACGAGGATATACAAAATTTGACGAATGATACAGGACTCTACCGTAACTTACGGTAGACACCGTAAGTTACGGTAGATCCTGGGAAATATTTGTCTACCGTAAATCAGTAGAATCCTACCGTAACCTTTTGGCCTCTACCGTAAATTACGGTACTACCGTAATTTACGGTAATCCCTGGAAGGTTATGTTTTGTCTTCTTATTTATTTCAACCAAACCCAACTTCTTGGATCTTTCATTCTAACAAACCAACATACTAAATTCTTGTATTTTGATATGTCAATTATTAATCGATAACAAAAGACCAATCAATCATATTACGAAGCAATATCCATGCTTTAATTGATTATTCGACCCATTTGGCTCATCTTCAGAATCCTCCAATATGATGACTACCAACGAGATCTTATCAATCCTTGACCTATTATTCAATTTAGCGAACATCATCGCTTTTAAAATTTACACAACTTATATTCTACAATACGACTACACATAACTTAACAAAATTTCACTTAACGTAACGGGTCAAGTTACATACCTTCAAAGTAAGCCTTTCAAACGCGATTCGCCACCTGCTTGTCCGCTTGACGCTCCTGCGTCCTTTCCTATAGAGTTCATTTATAACATGTTTAGAACTCCCTTTAAACCATATATCGTGTAATACACCGAAACATCATAATTATGGGTTTCAACTTTGAATTTTCAGTTTTAAGCCTTCTTTGAGACATTTTCACAAACACTTTAAGGGCAGATTTTTACATGATTATATAGCAAGTCCCTAGCTTATCATTTAGCCCGAATTTCACATCAATCAACCCATTTTACATAATTGTTAGCTTCTAAAATTCTGAAGTCACTTCACAATTGTCAAATTACACTAGAACAACACCCAATTTCCTAGTGTTTATCAAATTATACATAACCCATTAATCACCTACAATGGTGTTCATAGATTTCACTAAAAATTCACATGATTTCAACTTGTATTTGTCTAGGGTTTGTCCCTAGACACTATATTGTTCCTAATCCATCATAAAACAAACATGCAACCATAAATTTCAGATTTCCCGAATTTATGAGAATTTCAAGTTGGGGAATTTTCATCAAATTTTACATACCTGATAATCCCCTTGCAATGTGGATCACTAATCTATGCTCGATTGTCGATTTTGACTTGGTTTGAGCCCTCAATTTGTGAGTTTTGTGATGAACTAGGGTTTTGATGGAGCTTGGGGTCGCCACTGTCTCCTGGTCGATCTCCACAACACACAGACAAGTGTGTTTGTGTTTTAACTTTGTTATTTTATAAAATTAGTTTTCATTTAGACACTTTTAGTCCCTCATTTTTAATTATTTATTTGTTTTAATTCCTAACTACTTATAAGTGACCAACTAACTTGGTTAGTATCATTCCTAGTTAGTTTATTTTACTAGTTTAATTGCAACCAAATTGAAAATTTATGAACTCGCATTTTCGGGATGTTACATCAGTGGGTACTTCGTCAGAAGTGGAAATGAAAGAATCAATACAGGATTATTCATTCCCCAATGGATACTTCTTCAGAAGCAAAAATAAATGGATAATTCATTTTCCTCAATGGATACTTCATCAGAAGCGAAATGAATTTATTCAGTTTCCTCATTGGATATTTCTTTAGAAGCGAAAATGAACGTAGTTTTTGAATGGATCATTCATTTTCCAATGGATATCTCGTTCAGAAGCGAAAAATGATTCCTCAGTGGATACTTCATCAGAGACGGAAATGAATATAGATGGCTTTGTTCCTAGATCACACCTAGCAAGACTCACTATGATTTCCATGTATCGAATCGCATAATTATGTGTGCACCCATAATTACTTAACTCGTTGCATAGTCTGCATAATTTATCTTGCCGAGTGATAAATTATGGACATGGTCAAAGAATGGTGCTTTGTTTCAATAATTGTAATAATACGTGCGTCTCACGTGTTTTCCACTAGCTAATAAGACTGTACGTGTTTCACGGATAGACGGAGTCATAGGTTTGGTAGTGAACGTGCAAATTACAAATGGAATGTATCACGGAAGTTGTTTGATTCTGTAAAGAATGAAAACTCCATATTTTGATATATAGTCGTACATTTCACAAATATGAACAAGCATGTCAAAATTTTTGAAATTTTGATATAGGAATACTGATATCATTGCAAACCAACTGAAAAGTGTACATGAGTCTTGGATAACAAAAGAAATCGAAAAGCAAAATCCTAGTTGTTTATAACTGCTTTGTTGTTGGAACGAGCCTTAATAACTCCAGCGTTAAGAGTACGTCCTTAAGCCGGGTTGTTAACAACTTGATTTTGTGTAGTCGTAGCTCGGCAAACCCTAGCTGTATGACCAATGAGACCACAATTTAGGCATTTGTGGCATTGCACACTGGCATGATGATGAAGGTTACATTGGTTGCACAGAGGTGCAGTTCCATTGTATGGTTTTCTAGCAGGAGGTTGAGCTGGTTGATTGGGAACAGCTTGGTTAGGTTGAGTAACGACAACAAGGTTTTGTGAAGCCTTACGCTTCCTAGATTTCTTGGAAGGTTCAGCTTTGATTTCCTTGGGTTTCTCTTGTATAGTTTTAGCAGTCTGTTCTTTGTCGCCCTTGCGAAATAGTTTCCCTTTCCTGATTTGAGATTCGGTCAGGGTAGCTGCTAACTCGATAGCTTGTCTAACGGTTGCAAGGTTGTTACCAGTGACTATATCCTGAACAAGGTCAGGAAGGCCATCAATGTATTTTTCGATTGCCTTATCCAAAGGCGTAACCATCGTAGGGCATAACAAGCTCAACTCTTCGTAACGATCGGTGTAGGCACGGTGTTCTCCACTATCTTGTTTTAGATCGTGGAATTCATTCTCGAGTGCCCGTAATTCGTGATGAGGACAAAACTCCTTCATCATTAGAGCACGAAGCTCTTCCCATGTTTGTGCCATTGCAACATCTGCACCCCTATCCCTCATAATTCTGTTCCACCGTGTAGGTGCTCTCTTTTGGAATACACTTGATGCAAATTCTACTTTGCTCTCATTTGGACATTGGACATGGCGAAATGTGTTCTCAATACTCTCAAACCATTGCAGGAGCCCAGTTGCCCCTCAGAACCACTGAACTTGAGTGGTTTAGCTGAGTTAAATTGTTTATAGTTGCACGGAACATGTGCATTGTTGTTGTTGTTGGCTTGGTTTATTTGAGTTATGAGATTAGGTAGTACAACAGCAATTTGCTGAGCTATTATGGTAGCCATTTCGGTGTCCTGAGTAGCATTTCGACGGGGAGGCATTCTAAGAGAGAAGGAAATGAGAGAAGGTGAGTAAGATGTTATTTGGGTAATCAAAACTGGATGTTAAGAATATCGACGAAGCATAATGATTGTGATCATCTGTTCGTTACCTAGAACAAACAAACGACATGGTGACCAATCAAAGTAAATGGGTCTTTATAATGTACCGCGAAGATATGCTTTAGCCTATAGGTGAACACTCACCCCAAGAGTTCCCAGGTAAGAGTGACTGGTCTGATAATGCGGATTTGTACGGACACTCTAGCCTTAGACAGAAAACTCAGGGTACATGCACCCACCCTTCCGGATTGCACATGTTCACATTTTAAAGCCCAAACTTTGACGAGATTTTGAAAATTTTAAAGGCATAAAGCCCAAAAATATCATCTAAGGATAGATGATTGATTTTCAAAATAAACTTGTGGATTGGTTTTTGGTAATCACCTAAGGATAGGTGATGGTATTGTTTTAAACACAAGATAACTTGTGTTAGGGTCCTAGGAAGGTTATAGTCTAGGTCAGAAGTGTAAGGACCTACAAAAATGCCCCAAAACGACCCGTAAGTAAAAACCCGGACCTCTGAAACCCTAATGTACATGAAAAACCAAGAAAACATGAAATCTGGTCTTCAGGCGGGCCGCGTAAACTGTAAGCTTAGGCTTACGCGGGCCGCGTCAACCTTAAGTTGACCGGATAAGCATGCTGGGCCAGGTGTCTCACACGTGGCAACCCTACTCGTGACACATATGCCCTACACGTAGGATAGGTGCCCTCGCGGGCCGCGTAAGGTTTGTCTTATGGTTCACGCGGGCCGCGACAAAATTAAAAATCAGCTATAAATAGCTGTGCATGGGACTTGAATCTGTGTTCGGAAAATCAGTTTCAAAACGAAGTTTTCTGCTCAAAATCGAATTTCCAACATAGAGAAACGCTGCTACGATACAGGGTATTAACTCGATCACTGCTACGATACAATGTCCGATCGATTGAAACCAATCCGATGGATGTTTAAGTACTGTACTTTGTCATTCGTTGTGAATCTGATGGATGTTTAAGTGATGCCCGGACTCGGGCTATACTTTGTCATTCGTCGTGAATCCAACGGATGTTTAAGTGCTGCTTGAACTCGGGCTATACTTTGTCATTCGTCGTGAGGGTTTTGATTTCGTGAACTTATCGTAAATGTTGTATTCAGTTACTGACCTAGTTCGTATGCATTGTCATTTAATTTAGGTTACAAGGCTTATCAGTAGGCTAAACTCTGCCCATTAAACTTGCAAAGAGAGTCATTCTCTTTTTATCAAAATTGTTGTACAATACCTCAAATTATTTTCAAAGTTATAATTACAGGGATTAAGTCATGGTTATCTTGAATCACTGGTAAGTGGCGTATTGTGCATATTACTAATCTCTCATGGTTAGGTTCATCAACCTAACAGTGATAATCATCACTACTTGGGTGAAAGGACCCAATAGTGGTATGACCATCGTCACCAGGGTGTGACACGGCGCCAGATAAAAATAAGATAGTAGCCATTGTAATCGCTCTTATGCTGTAATTTATAACTAATGTGTCATTTTATGTAAACTGAGTGACTCGCCAGTATTTCCCCGCTGATAAAATATTTTTAAAACATGTTTCAGGCGACCTGCTATGAATCAAGGAAAAGTGCTACGGAGCACTAACCAGCTTGAAGAGGTGGCTCAATAAAATGAATAAACATGTTTTGTAAACCAGAGAATTTCCCCGTGAAATTCCTCTATTGTAAATTACGGGGTTTATCCCAAGTTATAGAAATAAAATAATCGGGCATTTTCAAGTTTTAAAAGATCCTGTAAATCTTCCGTTGTCAACTCAATTAATAAATACCATGAGATTTCTGTCCCGCGGCTCCTGGACCGGGTAAAACCGGGACGGGGGCCATGACAGAAAAATGCGGTATCAGAGCCACTGATTTAAGCCAATTAAGTATTTAGAAATACTTAATTTTTCTGATTGCCATTCTGTGATTCTATTTTAATTTACAAAATTTTAACTTAGAATTTTGTGTGTTTCTTCATGTATGCTAACAGCATGAATGAACTATCAGAAGCACGTCAAAATTTTACTATCCATACCACAGATATGGATACCATCGGTACCTTCACAGGCTACCAGGCTGATACTGAAGAACCAATGGTATTCCAAGCCCAACCTCAAGAAAAACCTAAGCCGAAAAAGAAAAGAAGACTTGTAGGCTGGAGGCGTGTGCGTAGGAAGAAACCAGCAAAACATAAAGTTATAAAGACCGAGGATCCGAAGGATAAAGGAAAAGGAATAGAGATCGGAGAAAGTTCAGGGCAAGCCCAGGAAATGCCACCCTGGGAGGAGCTGGATCACCAACTGGCAAATAACGACCTCATCGGACCTGCCGATGAAAACCTTTTCGATTACCCAGCGGAAGCACAACTTCCAGTCAATCTGGAACCTGCTATCCCAGATCCTATTATCCACCCCCGACCTCTAGGAGAGCTGGAAGAATGGTGGACCACTGACTGACAATTTCAAAATCTCCTGAATAACCCTAACACCGTTTTCCCCCAATTTGACCCTGAGCCTCCACTACACCGACCTATGAGCTCTGAAAATTTGGCTGAACTCCGTCACTATGGCGAGGAGCTGATTGATGCAAGAAACCAAATTAGGGATGTGGGGGAAAGAATCTCATGGAAATACGACGAGAGGGAACGTCGTTTCTGAGATGCCAGCTGACTGTGGTTGTGTGATTGTGGGAGTATATGTTTAATAATAATATAATATAAAAATATAATCATATAACATAACTAAAAATAAAACTTTTGTAATATATTTAGTGTGTACGGATGCATACTACAATATATAAAAAAATGGAAGTCGCAAAGTCGACAATTTTGGCTATACGTGTTGACATGCTTATGTGTGATTATTTTATTCTGAATAATTATTAATTTTGTGCCAATAATTTATATATTTATATATTGGTAGTTATCAGATGGAACACGCCGTCAATGAACCAGTTAACGAGATTAACCAATCCGAGCAAAACCATGAGGACCATTTTCTGAATAGACAAGATATAGAAAACATCGTTGCTCAAGGAATAGCCAATGCTATTTCAGCAATCCTTGCTGCTGCCCGGAATCCAGCTGAACCTCCTCCAAATACTCCCATCAAACGTACTCATGATGACAATTTTAGTAATAATGTAAATGGAGGCGGCAACATTAATAATAACAATAACGATGATGTGCTGCAAGCCCCAATTCTTAAAAGAATGAAAGCTGCAACATCTGGTTGCACTTACAAGGAATTTCTTGCTTGTAAACCAGTTGAATTTGCAGGCAACGAAGGGGCGACTGCTGCACTGCGTTGGTTAGAGAAAGCCGAAGCAGTAATTAAAATAAGTAAATGTGCCGAGGAAGACAAGGTCATGTACGCGTCGCATCTTTTTAAAGAAGGGGCACTCGAATGGTGGAATACAGTATTACAAGCCAAAGGAAGCGATGTGGCTTATGCCATGAATTGGGAAGAATTTAAGAGTACAGTGGAAAGAAAATTCTGTCCCGAATACGAAAAGGAATAAATGACAAATAAGTTCCTAAACCACCGGATGATGGATGTTGATTGTCGATGGTATACTTAGACATTCTTCGAGTATGCTTGAGTTGTACCAACCCTGGCTTCGCCAGAACCGGTACTTATTTCTCGCTATATTTGGGGTTTGATTGGCGAAATCTGTGATATCGTTAAAGCTGCGAGACCTCGCACAATTGACGATGCAGTAGAATTAGCCAACACTTTGACAGATGGACTGGTTCGTACGCGAGAAGAAAATAGGAAGAAGGATGTAGCTCAAAAGATTACCCAAGGATTTCGTGTGGGTAATAGTAGTAACTTCAAGAAAAAGGGAACCGGGCCATCTCCCATTGCTCCATTCTGCGGTACCTGTAAAAGGAAGCATTTTGGAAGATGCAAAGGGTATTGCAATTTCTGCAAGATTCCAGGGCATCAAGAAGAAGATGGCAGGAGGAAGAAATCAACAATCTGCTTCAACTGTGGAGAAGCTAGACATTTTTGGCCAGACTGTCCGAATTTGGTCAAACCAGCTGATAACAAAGCCAAACCTGCAGAAGGAACTACCAAGAAAAACGCAAGAGCCTTCCAATTGACTAGCCAGGAAGCAGAACTAATCCCTGATGTGATAGCTGGTACGTTCCTAGTTCATGACGTCTATGCAAAAGTATTATTTGACTCTGGTGCAAACCAAAGTTTTATAAATACTTCATTCTGCCGAACCCTTAACCTACCTTTAACCAAAATTAGGCAGATTTTTATGGTAGAAACTGCAGATGGTAATTCTGTTCACATAGATAAGGTTTTGCAAGAAGGAAAGATAGAACTCTTAGGCCATAAATTTTCTGCAAACCTATTACCTATGGATTTAGCTGGATTTGATGTTGTGTTAGGAATGGATTGGTTAGTAGCCAACCATGCTCGAATTCTCTGTGATAAGAATTCTATAGAATTTCATACACCCACAGGAGAAATAGTGGTGATTACATGAGATAGGCCTCGTAAGCCAATGAAATTCATTTCAGTAATGAAATTAGCAGTTATTCAAGAAAATAAGGACTAGTGTATATGATTTCGGTAATCATTAACACTAAGGGTAAGGAACTTAAGGAAATTCCAGTAGTATCAGAATACTCAGATATATTCCCAGAAGAACTACCTGGATTACCACCCGATAGGGAAGTAGAATTTAGAATTCATCTAATTCCTGGAACTACACCGATAGCTAAGGCACCTTATCGGTTAGCACCCACCGAAATGTTAGAATTAAAAAAGCAATTAGATGAATTATTAAGCAAAGGATTCATACAACCTAGTTCATCCCCCTGGGGAGCACCAGTATTGTTTGTGAAAAAGAAGGATGGTTCAATGCGAATGTGTATTGATTTCAGGGAATTGAATAAGGTTACAATTAAGAATCGATACCCATTACCTAGGATTGATGATCTTTTTGATCAACTCCAAGGAGCTAGATATTTTTCTAAGATAGATTTACGCTCCCGATACCATCAGTTGAAAGTACAAGAAGAAGACATACCTAAAACCGCTTTCAGAACTAGGTATGGTCATTACGAGTTTACAGTCATGCCCTTTGGGTTAACAAATGCTCCTGCAACATTTATGGACATGATGAATAGAATCTGTAAACCGTATTTGGATAAATTTGTAATTGTTTTCATCGACGATATACTTATTTATTCCAAAAGCCAGGAGGAACATTGTGAGCACCTGCATGTACTCTTAACTTTGTTAAGGAAAGAGAAGCTTTATGCCAAATTCTCGAAATGTGAATTTTGGCTACAAGAGGTACAATTTTTAGGACACATGGTGAATCACGAAGGTATTCACGTAGATCCCTCCAAAATAGAAGCGATCACCAAATGGAAGATCCCGCAATCAGCTATGAAAGTTAGAAGTTTTCTAGGGTTAGCCGGATATTATAGACGGTTTATTAAGGATTTTTCCAAAATAGATGTACCATTAAGTAAGCTAACCTGTAAAGCAGTAAAGTTTGAATGGAGAGCTAGACAAGATGAGGCTTTTAAGATTTTAAAGCTAAGGTTAACAAACGCCCCAATTCTTGCCTTACCAGAAGGGACAGAAGATTTTGAAGTTTATTGTGATGCTTCTAAACTAGGATTAGGATGTGTGCTAATGCAACGCAAGAAGGTAATTGCGTACGCCTCAAGGCAATTAAAGAAGCACGAGGAAAATTATACGACTCACGACTTAGAATTAGGAGCAATAATTTGTGCCCTTAAGATTTGAAGACACTATCTGTATGGCAGTAAGTTTACAGTCTATACAGATCATAAGAATTTAAGATATATATTTGGGCAAAAAGAATTAAACATGAGGCAAAGAAGATGGATGGAAATTCTAAGTGATTACGACTGTGATATTCAATATCACGAAGGAAAAGCAAACGTAGTTGCAGATGCCTTAAGTCGTAAGTATCATGAGAAACAACGACGAGTTCGTGCTCTTAGGTTAAGTTTACAGTTAGACCTAATGGAACAACTGAAGAATGTTCAAGAAACAGCAATCAACGATGATCCTGAAAGGATGAAAGGACGAATAAAAGAACTAGAGCAAGGAAATGATGGAATTTGGAGATTCCACAAGAAAAAGATTTGGGTACCTAAGCAAGGAAACTTAAGAAATAAAATTTTAGAGGAAGCCCATAAATCTAGGTATACCATGCATCCTAGTAACAATAAGATGTACCAAGATTTAAGGAATAATTTCTGGTGGATAGGAATGAAGAAAGACATAGCTAGATATGTATCTAAGTGCCTAACTTGTTTGCAAGTTAAGGCAGAACACCAGAAACCTTCAGGGTTACTCCAACAATTAGAAATGCCTGTTTGGAAATGGGAACTCATAACAATGGACTTTGTTACTAAGTTACCCAAAACCAGAAAAGGTAATGATGCGATTTGGGTAATTGTGGATCGATTAACCAAATCAACTCATTTCCTACCTATGAAGGAAACCTTTAGCATGGAAAGGTTAGCAAAGTTGTACGTAGACGAGGTAGTATCCTTACATGGAGTCCCACTCTCTATTGTATCGGATAGAGATAGTCGTTTCACTTCACATTTCTGGACTAGTTTCCAGGAAGCAATGGGAACCCGATTAAATTTAAGTACAGCCTACCATCCCCAAACAGACGGACAAAGCGAAAGGACGATCCAAACCCTGGAAGACATGCTTAGAGCATGTGTTATAGATTTTGGTGGAAATTGGGACGACCACTTACCTTTAATTGAATTCTCCTATAACAATAGTTATCATGCAAGCATTGAAGCTGCCCCGTTCGAAGCACTATACAGACGTAAGTGTAGAACTCCAGTTTGTTGGGCAGAAATAGGAGAAAGTCAATTATCAGGTCCCAAGATTGTGCAAGAAACCACCAACAAAATTACTCAAATCAGGGAAAGACTAAAGACGGCTCGAGATCGCCAGAAAAGTTATGCAGATAATCGACGCAAGCCACTAGAATTTCAAGTTGGAGACAAGGTACTCTTAAAAGTTTCTCCTTGGAAGGGGGTAGTCTGATTCGGAAAGAGAGGAAAGCTAAGTCCAAGGTACGTTGGACCATTCCCAGTAATACAGAAAATAGGACCAGTCGCCTATCGCTTACAATTACCAGAGGAGCTAGCAGGAGTACATGATGTATTTCATGTGTCTAACCTCAGGAAATGTCTATCGGACGAATCGCTAGTAGTCCCTCTTCAAGACATACAAGTAAATGAAAAGTTGAAGTTCCTGGAGAAACCGCTTCAAATAGAAGATAGAAAGATCAAGTTTCAAATGAAAAGTGTCGTTTTATGTAAACTGAGTGACTCGCCAGTATTTCCCCGCTGATAAAATATTTTTAAAACATGTTTCAGGCGACCTGCTGTGAATCAAGGAAAAGTGCTACGGAGCACTAACCAGCTTGAAGAGGTGGCTCAATAAAATGAATAAACATGTTTTGTAAACCAGGGAATTTCCTCGTGAAATTCCTCTATTGTAAATTACGGGGTTTATCCCAAGTTATGGAAATAAAATAATCGGACATTTTCAAGTTTTAAAAGATCATGTAAATCTTTCGCTGTCAATTCAATTAATAAATACCACGGGATTTCTGTCCCGCGGCTCCTGGACCGGGTAAAACCGGGACGGGGGCCGTGACAAGAAGCATTACTAATAACATAATTCTCTATAACCATGGCTCTGATACCAATCTGTAACACCTCAATCGCGTAATACAACAACACGTGGCGGAAAACATTGGGGAGTCACGTTACAATTTGTTTCATAACACATGGCTCATAAAGTTTTGTTTTATTGAGATAAATGTTTACATTGTTCAATACATAACAATTGTCTTGTATGTTTTAAAGTCACTAAGGCCCAAGTCCGTCCTATGTGAAGCATGCTCATAGTCAAACGTAAACACCTGAAACACATGTGAAAATAGGTACGTCAGCATAAAAATGCCTGTGAGTAACATAGGTTTTGTTGTTGAGGATTCATGGCTTGTAGTTAAAAGAAGTGTTTAACAAAAAGTAGCCATGAACCTTTGTAAAAAAATGTTTTCTTTTGTAAAATCATATGAAAATCGATGTGAAATTCAAATGATTTTAAAAGAAATAAATCATGGTTAAATAAATGTAACACCTCGCAAAAATCATGCCCAATATAATAAAGACACGTGTCATGAACTTTAAACGTGTTATAAACCCGGATCATGTTAAAAGATAACTGGAGGGATTAAAAGTGTCAACATGTTAATTAATACCTCTGAGTGACCTTTTAACGTTTCCAACTCTTGATAAAACATTAATATGTTCTCATGAATATCTGATAAAGATTTTAAAGGCACCCGGTTAAATCTTTTGAGGAATAATTCAACTATCAAGAAAATGACCATGTGAGTATACACGACAATTTTCATTTCATGACCTCTTTTCACAAGACTCCAAGGCAACACTAATGCATGGCAATGCATTCTTAGCAATGCAGACCTGATCATGTGGGCCCATCCTGCTGAAAATGACATTAGATTCGAGTTACAAAGATTGCATGGTCAAAAATCTAAAAGTTCTCAAAATTTTTGTCTTCTGACTAAGGCTTACGGACCGCAAAGAGGCTACCTTACGGACCGTAAGGTGGCTGAACTGGGCGATGAAAATTTGAAAAGCGGATACGGACCGCAAGGCCTTAAGCTTACGGTCTGTAAGACCTGTAACTGGGCAGTAAAATGGACAGCTGCAGGTTACAGCCATTCCACCGCCTTTGCAAACTAGTATTTCGATACCAGGGTCTGTGCAACTGGTTTTACTACCCTAGGGACACTTGTAAACATCAGGATTACCTCTAGGAACAGATGGATTGATCCAAGAGCATCTAAATTCCTAAATAAGAGCTTGGTTTTCATTCTTCATTTGCACACTTGAAGTTTTTAACTCACAATTCACTCTCTGAAGCCTCCTGCTGATTAAGGAAGCTTTCTAAAGTTCAAAATTCGTGCTAAGGACTCTAGTAAGTGTACTTAGCTTCCATAGTTAAAGTTTTATTAGCTTAATAACCGAAAGTCAAAGATATCGTAATTAAGCTTTGACTTGGTGATTAATCACTAACGGTCCAGCCATTATTCGATTGAAAATGGCTATGTGTTGGTAATTATGTAGGTAATAAACCCTTAAAAGGGCACCTTCTAATTATCACATTATCTCAGTCAATTGTCGGGTCAAACTTCTTAATAAAAAGTCAAACGAGTCAGTTTTTACAAATTAATTCATAACTAATAATGCATAGGTTATGGAACATGTTTTAACACTAAAATAACTTGGTAAATAATATAAGAACATGTTTAGGCACGTTCAACCCGACAATTCTGAGTTTAGGCTTGGTTCGCAACCGAAAGTCGCAAAAGTAGACTTTTGCTTTGACTTTCAGTTCTGGCCCGATTTAGCTTAGTTTAGTTATGTCACACCCCCAAAATCCACCATGCGGAGTATCACCGCTTGGAGGCGTGACATGACCAGGATCGAACCACCAATCATATTGAACAACATACTTAAGTAAATAAAACCAAACACATTACGATTGGTGACCAAAAGGAAGTAAACCGATTTTAGGTTAACAGCGGAAGCATAAAACATAAGTTCAAAACATAAGTCCATAGTTCATAAGTTTAAAGTCCAAAACGTAGGTTTAATAAGTTCATGAAGTTTATTCATTAAGTACGGGACATATCAGTTCGCATCCCACAACGACCACCTCCATATGCAAGCTCCATAGCATCTAATGACCTGCAAAGCATGTAATAACGAGTCAACAACAAAGTTGAGTGAGTTCACGGTTGGTTGTCCATTTTAGAGTTGTTTCCAAAAACACAGTTTAATCTCATTCGGCTATCCAGCCGTGGGGGTTACCCCATAGTTCGAAAACGTTTATTAGTTAACCATCCCATGTTCACCTTCCCTGGCTATCCAGCCCGGCACTTTGGCCGTGGGGAGCTGCCCCAGTATTTTAAACTACCAGACTCGTTTATCATATCGACTACTAACAAAAATCAATTGTGCCCTAGCGTCGGTGTTCTGTCACCACCGACGTGCCATAGTCCATTAGTACACACCCGTCCAACTGGCACGGTGTGCGGTTTGTTAAACCTAATAGCGCTATTAACTAATGACTCGCTCGCCATAGCCTCGGCGATTAAGTCGATACAAAAAGGGAGGGACTTCGCTGATAGAGTTCTAGTCTAGTAAGTCTAACACGTCCCAACAGGACGAGGAATTTACATTCCTGAACACGTCTCAAGGACGAGGAATTCACGTTCCTGAACGCGTCCCAAAGGACGAGGAATCCCTATTCCTGTACCCATTTCCATTCCCACCGGGAAATTACCATGCTTTGTAGAAAAGTGTGAACTCACCTCGGTTTGCTCAGTTAGATTCTCAAATATAGCTAACAGTCAAGGTCGGTCAATCGCGTCCTAATAAGGTACGGATAACAATCAGTTTCTCATGCATAACACGTATCCTACGTACGGTTTATTTGCACATTACTTCTACCACATAACAGGCACACACTTTAACGATTTACGCCCATATATACTTCCCATCCATTCCCCACTCATAAGCAAACATACAATAATGCATATAACACATATAACATGTTAGATCATTCACAGATAGCATACTCGACATTTAGACGCGCAAATCACAACTTATGTCATTTCAGCATTAATATTCAAAACCGGCTGTTTTCGGACATTTTAATAAAATAGTTAAACTATTCCAAAAATTCCCAAATTTTTACAGGATGTCTTAAACGTTCAATATTTTATTGTGTAAAAATATCGGGATCCGGTTCATTACCAATATTTTATAAAAATTCATATTCCGGACTGAACTCAGATTTATGTATTTCTGACCACAGTCCACGGAACAATTTATTAAAAATTCATCGAGTATCCGATTTACGAAATTCGAGTGGGGTAATTACAAATGCATCGGTTTTCATCTACTGTACAAATTTCATGGTCCGATTCATCACAAAACTCAGGTTATGACTGAAAGTATGACACCCATTTATTGCTGTCAAAATTCAGCTTAAGTTGCTGTTACAAATTAACACTTTAAAAATAGTAAACGGAGTCCAAAAATTACGATTCCGGTGCCATTAGAACCGTATTTCATAATAACATATTTTAGATTCAAAATATCGATTTTTCGTTGAGTTTAAGACCTGTTTACAGCCAACTGAAGTTGGCTGTAAAGTATGGACAGATTGCTGTTTTTAGTCTCTAGCTTACTAGTTTGTGTTCGGTTGATCCCGTTAATTATGTTTAGTGATCGTAACAACATCAAACATCCATATAATCCAGCAACACATCAGATAATCAACCAATAATCATAATCACACAAGATCTACATGCTTTACACTAATATTCATCCATTAACCACCTTGTTCATCACTTTAGTAGACTTTTAGACTTTGATCTTATATGTTCATAATTTTTAACCGACAAATCTCTTATTAACCACCCTAGACAAGATCAAGAAGGCGTTTAGAGTCACTTACTACTAGCTCGAGGCTAGGGAAGAAACTAGACGAAAAATAGGCGGTTAATAGCGTCGTAGAGAGGTCCTCGCGATTCCGTAAGCACCGGGCCTCCTCGTATGAGCTCTAACACACTAGTGTGTATGTAGTTTAGTAAGATCAAACTTTGAAAGTGATGTGGGGGTGTTGTGGTTCTCGGCTGAACTCAAGCCAAGAGAGGAAGAGAAAGCTTTTTTTTTTTAGTGTGCAAGTGAATGAGGAATGTGGTCATGTGTGTAATTATATTATCCAACCTCCACCATTAACCATTAGTTTTTATGTAAGCTAGATATTAGGCATTAGACCAATAAAATATTCAAGTTGTGGTGGTGTGTTCCCTTAGGGGGAATCGAATGGTTGTAGGGGGGGGGGGGGCATTTGGTTGAAATTTAACTAAATAGCTAAGGTTTAGCTATGTTAGTTGGATGATTAAATTAATTGTTAGAGTGTTATATAATATAACGGGTGTTAGGGTATTCGGGGACCCAAACTAGCTCAGTAAAGGAAAAATAGTGTTAATGTCAATATTTTTATGTTCCGGGTAGAGTCCGGTTGTTCGGTTTGACACTGTTCCGTTAAACTGCTTAATTAATCCGTAAGCGTCCTATATATATATATTTTTGTGACGTTTTTACTTTTCAATACTCAGGAAATCATAACGGACTATTTAATGACTTTTCTGTACATTACTAGTGTGTTAACAGGCGCATGTAAATATAACACAGATATCAGAAAGCAGTAACGTAATTCCACACAGTCGTCAAGCACATTAATTATTATTAATAAATTGTACGGAATACATGGAATTATGAGGGTTGTCACAAGTTATGCCTTAGGGTTCCCTTGGGACCACATTACATGTTAGTATAACCCTTTGAGATTATACTATATGGTTCCATAGAAATCTGATTCATATGCATGTTCCCGTTAAATGCTTAAAATGGACCATTATGCCCTTTTATCAATAAAACGAGATTTTTGAAAATGTGAGAGGACAAAAACCTTTATTACTGATATTTAAATATGTCCTAAAAATTTGACATCAGTTTATGGTCTGAAATAAGAAGTTATGCTCGATATCGTAAAACAAAAGCTTTTTATTAATTAAATGGCATTTTTGACATAAATCCTATTTAAACCCAATTTTTGGCACCAAACTTGCTACCCACTATTAAGATATAATATTTAGGGATTTTTGAAAATTTTTGTTAATTTTTAAACTGACCATAACATATAGTTCTTGCATAGACTTGGTAATTGACGATGATGCTCTTTTCGCTAATAAAATGAGTTTTACACATTATTTACATGTCAAACCTTTTGCTACTGATTTTATACAATAAATAAAATATTTTGAGCAGTTAAGACTGATAAAGATCTCATATTTCCTTAAACAATCCGAACATCGTCAAATACCGACTTTTATGCGATTTAGGCGCATAGTATGGTTTAAAACCATATTTAGCACCTAAGACTTGTTACCTACTGATGTTATAACTAAATTTTTATACTTTAATAGTAAGTATAAGTCTTAAACTCAGATTTCCAAGTTTGACCCTTAAAGCATATGTGAAATGACCAAAATGCCCCTACGGTGCATAGTTTGGCCATAAATGATAAAATTCACATATGTATGATATCTTACTGATATAACTTGATTAAATAAATATTTTTACTGATTATTTTAGACTAGAACCTCAGATTGCCATTTAACCTCTTTTTATAAACTTTAAAATGACCAAAATACCCCTACGGGGCTTAAATTGTTTTTAAATTCGTTTTGGGCATAATGGAAGATATCCTACTGATATCCTAACATATTTAAAGCATATTAACTTGTGGAACTTGTACATGATTCTTTTGGTTACCCGTTATGCTTATACGCGTTCGGTACGATTTATGTAACTAGTTTACACAAATTAGCCGAAACGGGTTGTCACACCCCCATTTTACACGTGTCACCGGTGGGCCCGGTGGGGAGTATCGTGACGTAGTTGGTATCATCATTGACAAACAACACAATATATATAAATGCACAGCGGAAACAAAGATAGATTCATTTCAACTTTAATAAAGTGTAATATCAATTATCACAATTAGTTGAAACGGATCCACAGGCGGATCAAAATAAAATAAGATATTGTTCAACAGTTTATTGTCATCCAAGCTTGCGAGACTTATTGTGGACGCTCTAGAAGACAGCCAGCCTATTACGTGTAGTACCTGCACTTAACCTTTTGGGAAAAATACGTCAGTTTACACTGGTAAATACAATTTAACTGACTCATTTTGAAAATGGTTGAAAATTGATTTGAATGCACGTGGCACAAAACATTTTATAACTTGGGATAATTATGCAATATAATCTTGTGAACGAATTACATGTTACTTGTGCGTTCAGTAGCCCGGATCTTGTCCTGGTTAAAGATCAATAGACACACCACCTTATAGAGTTATACACTGACAGGTGTACGCCTACACCCCGTGCTCAGGTCGTGGCCATCTCGTAAGATGATGCCAGGGATATCCGGGACATGGTCATTAACCCCCCAAAGGATTTAAGTGAACAAGACTGTTTAAACGAGCCGATCAAATTATTCAATTAACCACCCAAAGATGTAAGATTTGATGCTCGATCAAGCGGTATTTTATATACCGTAACCCAAGCCCGTATAGGGAAAATAAGTTAAAAGTATTTACCTGAGTAAAGTATAATTCACAATAAGAAAATTGCAAGTAGCTTTTACCGGTGCTCCTAATCTGGAACGAAGGTTTATAATAACCTATTAGATTTCTAACGGGTCTTTATTTAAGCTTAAGCTTAGACCGGTTAGCTTTAAGGACGAAACGGTTCAAACGCACGATTAAGCGAAGACCGGATAGAATGTGATTTAGACCCGACAAGTTTGAATACTTGTATAATATGGGTATACTAAATACATTCTGGATTTTGAGACAAAAATGATAATGTTTGACCCGTCTCGGTCAATTTATGCAAACTAGTTACATAAACCGAACCGAACGCGAAAAGAGCGTTACGGGTAACCGTAAGAGTCATATGCAAGTTCCCTGAGATAATATGGCTTAAATATGTTATAATATCAGTAAGATATCTTCTATTATGCCCCAAATGAATTTAGACACAATTTATGCCTCATAAGGGCATTTTGGTCATTTAAAAGATTATAAAAGAGTTAAATTAGAAATCTGAGTTACAGGTCTGGTTCATACAGTAAATATACTTAATTTAACATGTTATAACAGTAGGGTATGACCCATGAGTGAAAATCATCATTTAAAACCAACTATGCACCTTAGGGGTATTTTGGTAATTTCACAAGGGCTTAAAAGGTCAAAATTGGAAACCTGAGTTCAAAAACTTGTACTTACTGTTATTTTATAAAAATATACTAAAAACATCAGTAGGTATCAACCTTATATGTTTAATATGGTTATAGTACATACTATGCGTTAAAAACGCTTAAACAGGCGATTTAGAGCCGTTTCCGGGTTTTTAAAAGAAAGCTGATATTTTTATATTTCCAGAATACTCAAAATATTTTATTTATCAAATAAAATCAGTAGAAAAAGATTTGGGGTCAAAAGGATTTGTAAAACTCATTTTATGGCTTAAAAGGGCAAAATCGGTATTAACCGAATTTAACTTAGAGACCTATGTTATGCTCAGCCAAAAATTAAATAAAAATCTTTAAAAATCCCAAAATATTATATTATAACAGTGGGTAAAGAGTTTGATATTAAAAAGTGGGTTTAAATAGGTTATACGCTAATTACGCCAATTAATTAACATAAAGCTTTCAAATTACGATAATGAGCATAACTCTTATTCTGAACCTCAAACTGATATCAAATTTTCGGTGCAAGTTTATAAATCAGTAACAAATGTTTCTACTCTTTCACTTTTTCAAAAATCGCGTTTTATAGTAAAAAGGGCATAATAGTCAATTTTAAGCATAAATCGGAACATGCATATGAATCGGATATGTATTGAACCAAGTTGTACAATCTCAGAGAGTTATACATATATGAAACCTGGTCCAAAATATGCTCGAAGGCAGATCTCAAACATGCAAGAACGGATCAGAACTGATAGTCAAAGAAAAAGTCAATTTATGCGACTTTCGGTTCCGATTCGGGTTTAAACTGAAAATTGTCGAGTTGAACATGTTGAGACATGTTCTTACATTAATTACCATGTTATTTTAATGATCAAACAGGTTGCATGTATCCTACATTGCTAATCATGCTTAAATTTGCAAATAACAATTCTGTTGACTTCTTGAAACAAGCTTTGACTCGACAATTATCATACTTAGAGTGGGAATCTGAAAATGCCCTTTTGAGGGTTTATTACCCACATAAATACCAACTTGTAGATACTTTCAATTTGAGAAAAGACTGAGAAATTTTCGTTTAATCACCAAGTCAAACTTAAATTACGATGGATTGACCTTCGGTTAATATACTAAGCTAGAACGAATTTGAGAAGGTTATGAACACTTACAAGAGTCCTAATCATGCTTAGAGATCACTAGGAAGATGTCTTGACGTCCAGAGAGCTCCAGAGATGATCTTGTGAATTTTTGAAAGTGTAAGTGTTGAATGTTTGTAATAACAAGACCCTTCTTATGCAGATTTTTGATCCTTTTTGATGTTGCCACATGAGTCTCTGGTGTTTTAAGAAGAGGACAAGTGCCCCTAGATGCATGTAAACCCATTGGTGAAGCTCAGGAATCGGCAACAGCTTGAAACAACTCACAACAGAGCTGATGACTGACATCTGTGCGACATTCTGCGCTGGCAGGTCGCTCGCGTGGCGCGAGACCCCCCTCGCGTGGCGCGAACATGCGCAGATCAGGTTACAAGTTTCCTTTGCTTGCATTTCAGTCCTTGGTCCTTAGATACGTGGTTTTGGCTATTTATCTTTCTCATTAGACCCTCAAATCTGATCTTTAAGGACCTTGGGACATTTACAAACATGGTAAAGTCCTTGGTTAACTTTGTGCTTTCCCGAAAAGTCACGAATTTTAACGTTAACGTATTTAACCTTTCGTGCACGGTTTTGATCATAATTTTCTCATACGATAACGAAAATTGATGAAATTTTTATCACATATTCTAGTGAGTATATTTTATCATTACAAAGCTTCGGGTTTGCCAAAAGGTCACTCAGAGGTATACTTTCAACATGTTGACACATTTAGTCCCCGTAGTTTGTAATTCCTCACTTTCTTTCATTTCTCGCTTCGTATGATCCATGATTTATCCGTTTAAGGTTATAAACACCATGTAGGGTTATTGTAGAGCCTATTTATCCATTGTTGACACTTTGGACCTTTATATTCACATAGTTTCACTGTTTGTCAACTTTAGTCCTTCTAAAGCACTTTTTCACATATTCAAAGCCCATGACACGTGTCAATACATTATTGGACGTAAATTTTTGAGGTGTTACACGGGTAAACCTTTATCATTTCTATTTCAAAATCCAGAATGTATTTAGTTCACCCATTTTATACAAGTCTTCATACTTGTTGGGTCTAAATCACATTCTAATCCGGTCTTCGCTTAATCTTGCGTTTTGAACCGTATACCTTTCTTTAAAACTAACCGGTCTAAGTTGTAACTTAAATAAGACCTGTTAGGAATCTAATAGGTTATTAAAACATTCGTTCCAGATTAGGAGCCCGGTAAAAGCTACTGTACTTGCTGATTTGATATACGGCTGAGATTAAATATATATTTTAGCTCAGGTAGATATTTTTAACTTATTTTCCGTTATACGGGCTTGGGATACGGTAGTATAATAATACCGCTTGGTCGGGTATTGAATGTTTAATAGATTAGTGGTTAAGCCATTCAAATAACCCGTTTTAATCTGTCTTGTTTGATGCAATGCCTTTGGGGGGTTAATGACCATGTCCTGGATATCCCCGACTCATTTATTAGAAATGGCCACGGCTTAAGCATGGGGTGTAGGCATACACCTGACAGTTGCGTATGTATAAACGGTATCTCACTCTATTGTGGGCCTATACTTGTGGCATGTCAATTAATCTAATCCGGCTCTTCTAACCGGGTCCTGACGGATGACAAACATGTAATTCTGTATACAAGATTATTTTAAATAATTGTCCCAAGTTATAAAAGAATATTTGTGTTGTGCATTTAAATCAATTTTATAAACACTTTTCAAAAGAGTCAGTTAATTGTATTTACCAGTGTAAACTGACGTATTTTTCAAAAAGGTTAAGTGCAGGTACTACGCGTAATGGGATGGAAACTCCTGAGTGATTAAATAAAGAGTCTTGCAAGCTTTTATCACTTTAAGTCTGTTGAACAATATTCTTTTTGTTTAGATCCGCCCATGGATCCTTTTTACAACCGTTGTGTAATATTTTATTATACTTTCGAATCGGTTTGTGTTATTATTACTTTAGACTTCCGCTGTGCATTGAACTGTGATTATTTGACTATGATGATATCAACTACGTCACGATACTCCCCATCGGGCCCACCGGTAATACGTGGAAATATCGGGGTGTGACAATAAATAAACAAATAATGTCTTTTGTAAAAAGATACCATGTCTTTGTATAAAATATGTCGTGTATTTCTATAAAAAGTATCATGTTCTTGTTCAAAATATGTTATATGTAAAACAATGCCTTGTGAAAAGTGTGTCATGTCTCTGTATAAAATGTATCATGTTTCTGTCTTTGTCGAAGTGGTTTAAATAACGCTACGATATGTAATATCATAAAAGCACTCATATATAGGAAGTACCAGCGGCGTATCCACCATGCTTTTATCATATTACACATTGCCTCGTTATGTAAGTCACTCATCAATAATCACCAAAAATGTCGTGTTTAAACAAATGTCAAAATTTTTATGTGTAAACCATGTTCAATGTCATGTGTAAACTGTGTCATGTATAATCAGATGTAATGTATGGCAAGTAGAAAGTATATACTCAAACCATATGTAGAATATCAATTTGAAAACAAATGTCATGTATGGTGAATAAATAGTATTTACTCAACCCCATAGGTAAAATGTACAAAACAATGTTTTTGAATAAACCTAAGTTTAAATCAAAAGTTATGTTTTGCAGAAAACAATGCTTTATGGATATAAACATTTATGCAGTAATGTTTATCGCATACATTCAAGCCTTGCGTCTGACGGACAAACCCTTAATAAGTAAAGGTTTATCAATTATGTATATCGGATTCTGTTATTCCCTACTTCCAAACAAACCTAGGAAGTCGTGAACGGGATTTGTCAAGTCCTATGGTACCATTACATACTACCGAGCGGCGTGATCAGTGTTAATGAATGTATTATTGTCCTGTTAAACATATCAAATGTCATACCAATGTAAGCATGCTAAATGAAAACCATGTACTAAGTATGTTAAGTAAACATACATAGTAGAAATGTTCATGAAATCAATTGTGCCCATATGCTGAGTAAACATATGCAGCAGAAATGTATTGTAAATCAATGTGTCCATATGATGAGTAAACATATGCAACAAAGTGTCTTATGAAATCAATGTGCTAGCATGCTCAGTCAACATACATAGTAAAACGTAAATTAAATCATGTACTCTATGTGTAAATGAACATAGCATGTTTATGTCATAAAAGCATAAAAAGCACGAAAGTAACAATGTAGGCACATGTGTATCACCCCAAATATTTGAAAGCGGTAAAAGAGGGGACTATGTACTCACTTGGGATTGCTTATTAGTCTTGAAATAAAGACCAAATAAAGTTTCAAGGATCACGGAAATCAAACGGCACCTAATATAGGTAACTACGTTAATAATCGGATCCTAAATCGGGAGATAGGATAGAACGAGGTTCTATAATTCAAATGAGCATTGGAACTCATATGGTATGATTTAATAGACCTAACATTCTGATTTGGAAGTTAACCTAAGTTCTTTTGACCCGTTTTGACCCGTTACGGTAGTTTATGCTACTATAACATGCCCAATTATGTTTAAATATGTTACTAAGTCAGTTTAGATGTCAAAAACTTGTTCACATATGCAAATTATGAATTTAAGCTCAAAAGGGGCATTTTGGTCATTTTCTATGGGCATATAGTCGACTTAATGGATAACTAACCAACCTATGTGATCATAAGGTATAACCTAAGTAGGTTATTCCCTATGCAACTATGATCACTAAATGAGCTTGGTCGGATCCTAATGATCGACCTAACGGGTCGGGTTCGAAAGTCTAAGCGGTTGTCGAGACCGCTTGACTTTCGACCCTAAACAAGCACTAAACTAGTAGTGACGAGTTAAACATGTTAAAACATGTTTAACTAAGTTAGAAAACTAATTTGGTATCAAAACAATGAGTTTTGATACCCGAAAATAGTTTCGTCGCAAAATGCGTGTAAATACGCATTTTGACTGAAACTTTGACTCGTCGCTACACCTAGTCAACGTGGTAATCAGTAGGTATAATCGCTAAGGATTATAATCATCGTGATTACAATCACGTTGCAAAGTTCAATTGAACTTTGACTTGACCAATTGATGGTCAAAAACCGAAAGTCAAACTGTTGGTCAAACTGTTTGACTTTCAGCTCTAAATGGCTGAAAATAAGAACTAAGCCATGAAAGAACACTCACAATGCTCTAAGGCTGAAAGATTAGACTTATTGAACTCAGGTAGGTGGCTCCTTAGTAGGAAATCCTCCACTTAGAGTCCAAAAAATGAGAATGAGCAATGAACAAGTGAAAGGGTGTGGGTATTTATACTTGTGGATGATGAACAAGATCATTACAAGTGTTTATGTGGCCTCCAAGCAAGAAATCTGGACCATACAAGTGTTAAAGACAGCTATCCTTTCCTTGGAGAGGTGTTTACTTTGTGCCCACATTAAGAAATTGCAAGGAAGGTCCCTAAATTTCAATCTGCAGGTGAAAACATACCTGCTGTGAAAAACACAACGTCGTGTGCCGCGACGGTAGAACCCCATAGGGGTTGCGTGACGCGAGGGGGTGGCTGCAACTTTCAGAAATTGGCAACTTCAGTCCCTGCACACAATAACTTGCGTATTTGACGTATTTAACCTCCGTTAAACCATTTTCAAGGCTCTACAAGGACGTCAAAGTATAGGGGACTTGAAATATGCTCGAAAATATTACGGATGTCGATTCGTTTGGTCGTACGGTCACGTTGTTTGGTTAATTACGACGAAACTCGAACGGGCGCGAAAACGATCCAAATTAAGCGACGAATGGTATTTTTGCATTCCGATCACTAAAATAAAATATTTTAGTGACTACAAAAATTTTTAGATGTCCGGATGTGGTCAGAACGTAAGATATGCACGTAAATGCAAACTTACGCTGTTATTGACGCTTTTAGTTCCTGTTTGATCAAATAAGCATAATTTCGCATACCGAACCACTCAAAGCTTATTTCTAAGCTATGTTAAGGTTATTTATGGTATTTTTAGCTTATGATCATGTTCCGGAATGTACGTTGCCATACGAGACGACAGACTTTTGCAGTTTGACGCAAATAGTCCCTGTAAGCGAATAAAATTGTTTTTGCCATACCAAACCCTTTAAAACTTATTTCTAAGTTATGTAAGGGTTATTTAAGGTATGTTAAGCTTGTGCTGCTGTTCCGGAGTGTTTTTCGCGTTAAACTGGTTACGTTTACGCATCAGTTTGCACATAACTTTCCAGAAAGTGTTTAAGGGTATGGATTTGAACAAGGATTGATATTTTGCAAATATCATGGATAATTACACAATCCCATAAACAAAACACATGGTTTTATTGCTTACGGAATTGTTCAGGATTGGTTGGTGATAACTGTAGGCACAGTTGTCACACTTAACACTTAGTGTGTTTTGTCACCACGCCGTTAACTAATCACTCACTTTTGATCCTGTTACTATACTTTTGGGGGTGTCATAGGGATCTTAGGATACTCCTATATTAACACTTAGTGTGTTTTGTCACCACGCCGTTAACTAATCACTAACTTTTGATTCTGTTACTATACTTTTAGGAGTATCCTAAGATCCCTAAAACCTTCCTAAGATCCCTATGACACCCCCAAAAGTATAGTAACAGGATCAAAAGTGAGTGATCAGTTAACGATGTGGTGACAGAACATACTAAGTGTTAAGTTGGGGGTGACGAACGTCAAAGTGATAGTTGGAGGTGGCAGCGGCTAATAGCCGATAGTTTGGGGGTGATAAAATCCAATAACCCTTATAAGAATTACTATTTTAACTTAATGCTGCTGGAAAATTTACTTAACAATATCTATAGATGAAGTACAAAAAAAAAAAAAAAAAAAAAACCGAAGATTTTTTTGCAACATTGATATATTATGCTAGCATTACACTTGATGTAATTAATTAAGAATCACGTGATATTATAGTCTATTGACATTTTAAGGGTGTGATAAGGTTTAGGGACCACGCGGTCCTTGGTTTGATTTCCAGAAGGATGTTTTTCCCATATTTATTAGGTTTTCTCCTGAATTTGTGTATAGATATTATTGCATAGTGGAGATGGATATGATCGGATAGTTCCGCTGATGACACGAACCATAATAATACTTCAGTGGTCTGGCAGTGATCCAAATTTGTTTAAAAAAAAAATAACAGAATTCATCCACCTTCCATTGCAAGTAAACCAACTTTTAGCCCATTGTTCTTGTCTACTAGGTTAATGACACACATGAATAATGTGCTAACAAATCAATCTTGACCATATATATCTTTTTGTGCCATTGGGCACACAATACGTACATGAGATGGCAAATAAAACTGAGATGTTAGCCGTAAAAAAAAACTAAAATTACTAAAACAGTTTATGAACTCGAAATCTTGTTCAGTGGCGAACCTAGGAATTATTTGCTGGAGGTGCGGCTGAAGGGTTCAACTATATTTTCAAGGGGTGCGACCGAGTTTTTTTTTACCTAAAAATACACTAATTTTTTAAAGGGGTACGTCCGTCCACCCACAAGAACACATAGGTCCACTGGTGATCTTGTTTGTCTTTAAATGAAGAAGCATACTAAACCAAAATTATACAATAGTTTAAATATAATTACTCAAAATAAAATACAACTATGGTGTGATCACCATGGGGTTTGATGTCATTACCCATGCCCTGCCCACCAAATACCTATAAAGTGAGATTTATTAAATAAAAATTAGAAAATAAATTTACCTACAAAGCAACCATCCACATCCCACATATACAAACGCTTTGTGAACTCATTCATCATGCTGAGTGCTGACCAAACATGTTGTCCACTTATACTTCCCTAAATTGTCCTCAACATTTATTAATTAATAAAAGAAGAAAAAAAAAGACAAAGTTCATATCGTAATTTAATAAATTATGTGTATAATATGGCTTTTTAGAAACTTTTTAGAGTTGCTTAAAATATCTAATTTGTAACACTTAAGACAACCGTGACCTAAAAAGTGAAGATATATGAATGGTATATGATTATTTGACAGTCACAGAAGTGTCTATTTTTAATAATCAAAATCTTATTAAAAATTAGTTTATTTTATATAAAAAGTTTCAAAATCTTATAAATTTGATTTCCATTAAAATCCCTTTTTTTATATAAGTATAGGCATGGTTGTAAAAGTCGTTAGACGCTCCCTAGTCGGATTGTTAAGAATACTCGGCCTAGACGGAGAGTACTCAGCCTAGGCGAAGAGTACCCGGGCTTTGGCAGCTTACCTTGTAACGATTACTCAGTGAGTGCTTAATCTTCGAGACCTTATTTTACAACCGTGAGTATAGGTGTGTAATGAAAATAAAAGTTAAATATTTCTAATTATATGTTTAACTTTTTACTTAGGTACTAGCTTAGATTTAGAAGTAATTCTAGTGAGGTAAAAGTTATATTTCAGTTATTGCTTCAATTTTTAAGGTGCATATTTTATCAAGCAACAAACGGACCGGAATAAGAATTTTATAAAAAAACCTTTTTTAATGGATCACTGATGAATCACTGGAGTATTATCGTGCAATCAGTGGAACCACTCGATCATATCCATCTCCATTAATCTATAATGTCTATACACTAATTCAGAAGAAAACCTAATAAATCTGGTAAAAATAAAATCAATGCTTATAATGTCTCATATTCAAGATGGATACCGTTTATTTTTATTTTAGTTTGATAATAAAATATCAAAACCTTTAGTAGATGAAGAAAGGGCACATTCTAATTAAAGAAATGTCTTGCAATTGACCCTTGCTAAAAAAGAAACATCCAAGGAAGGGACGTTGGCTAACATTTGTTTTCTAACCCCCAATCCATTACAGCTTAATGCTTATATGAAAAGACTTACAAGCAGTGGCGAAGTTTGAGATTTTCTATCGGGGACGAAAATCACCGGATCTAAAAACTTCTATAAAACCGGGGAGTCGAAAATGTATATACCAAAAAATTTGTAAACAAAAACTACACACTCTCCACTACTGAGCGAAAAGTTTGAGGGGTTGGCTGCCCCCTCCCACCCCTTAAAAGCTTCGTCCATGCTTACAAGTTACAAGTTCTAACTTTGTACTAACATTTTATATATTGGTATAAGCCTCACGATCACAATGAACCCATATACTCATTTGCATCATGACTATACTATTAATTTTATGTAATTTTTTTTGCTAATGTTACACTAATTGATAAAACCAGAATGTATGAGTAGTTTTATGAATTTATTAAAAAATAATTAACTGAAAATTTAAGTTTGTTGCTTACAATGATTAAAAGTAAAGTTAATTATATTTATAGGAAAAAATATGAAAGTATTTTACATGTTGATGTTGATGTTCATATCTATTAAACTGTAAATGAGTGTTTGACATGTGTTTTATAAATGATTTTTGTGTTTGTCTAATAGCACTATAATAGCAATATTATAGATAACCAGTTGTAATAAAATATAAACAGGTTTACGAAATCTACTTTTTTTTTTTTTTCACCCGACATTGTAAACTATAAAAAAAAAATTATTATTCGGGATTCGTAAATTTTATTTTATTTTAACAAATTAAAATACAAAAAAAAATAATAATAATAAAGTAATTACCTAATAAAATCATCGCTTTCAAAGCCTAACACCTTTTAAAGGTTTGATATTTTTGAACATGAAAATAAATGTTTTATATTCATAAACATTACCTTGCTTTCAAAGCATAATTTCATATGTTTTATAAAATATGATTTTTTTTAAATTTTCTTTAAAACGGTTAACTCACACATACTCTTTAGAGCTACTTTTAAATCTACACCGTCTATCATGGAATTAAAACCCTTAACTACGAGTAGGAACATCTTTAGTAGATACCTTGATACCGCTAAACTATACATCTTTGGTATATCCACACATAGGATTAGGTTCAAGAGTGAACACTAGTGTATTTGATATATGATATATATGTATATATCCACACATAAATGTATATAAAATATACACATACATATACTTATATATAAAATTATAGAATGGTGCGTAATTGGCCTTTTGGTACCCCAAAGAAAGAGTTGACTCGGAGATTCATGCCCTTATGTGCCCTCCATCACCATTCTTGGCCTACATTAAAGTAGTGTCTTGCCTTATGGGTGTTTTTTTTTATTATGTACATTTAAAAGTCAAACCTAAAATCTCAAACGTATGATCTTTTTTTTCTATATAGTCAAAACCTTTCCATCTAACAACAAAATTCCATATGTATGCAACATTTTTTGTTACTTTTTAGCAGAAAAAAAATTATGTTAGAAAAAGTTTACGGTAAAAAGGCAGGATAAAGTTTGGCATGTGTAACTATGTATTACGTTTTAAATGGGTTTTATATAATTTCATATATGTTAAAAGCAATGCACACTAACCCAATACGTATTTTTTTAACAAAAATAAACAATCTGTTTCATTCATACTTGCCAAGTTACATCAAAACAGAAGGTAGATGGGTAACAAGCTGCACTGCCACCCCTTTCTGAATTGTTAGTAACTTAGTATTAATGTGCAAAAGTGATGTATTGTTTTATAACAATGATATACGAGTTCTATAGCATAAACAGAAAATATAAACATACAACTTTTTTTTCCTCTAAAGAACAATACAAAGTAAGCTTAACATGGAGTGTGATCTGATTTGTGAATTATTTACTTTATTTTGTTATATATATAAATAATCAGGAATATTGGATTTTAATAATCCCAACTATTCGCCTTTGGCCGCCAACAGTCACAACTTCAAAAATAACCACTGGCAGTCCCAACTATTAACACATTGGCCTCCAATGGATACTGACTAACAGAATTCTAATGCCGCTAGTCTCTGGTCGCCGGAAAAACATTTTTTGTCGGAAAACTCATTTTTGGCCAGAGAACTCAACATTTTCGTCCCAAACCTCTTTGTAACCTTATTACGGACCTTTAGGAACTTTTTTCTAGTAAAAGCCCTAACTATTGAAGTCGCCGGAAAACTTCTTTTTAGCCGGAAAACTTCTTTTTGGCCAGAAAACTCAACTTTTTGGCCGGAAACCTTAACATTTCATCCCATACCTCTTTGTAACCTTATATCGCACCTTTAGAAACCTTGCTTCTGGCCAAAAATGGTTTTCTGGCGACCTGAGACTAATGGTGTTAGGGTTCTGTTAGTCAGGGTCCATTGGTGGCCAATATGTCAATAGTTGGCGGCCAATGTGTCAATAGTTGGCGACCAACGTCGAATAGTTGAGATTATTAAAATTCAATATTCCAATAAATTAAACCTTATGAATTATTAGGGAAAACAACACTAGTGAGGTGTATGAACTGGGCCGTTGATCTCAATTACTATTTTGGGCTTCAACTTCCAATAAAACCCAACCCAATAATGATCGTCACCACACCAGAGCCTGATAGACGGACATACCAAGATCGTACTCCAGTACTATATTTAGTTACCGTACGATAGTGATGTTCAAATAGCTCGCACCTTATAGCTCCAATCTCAATCGGAAAAAAGCTTTCTAAAAATCAAGTCGGTTTATAAATGAGTCAAGTTTGAGCCAAGACTGCGTCGCTCGGATAAAATATTTAAGTTTTATAAGATTAATTAGTAATATTTACGAGTTTTCATTGGTTCGGTTTATGGTTTATTCTGTTTTCAAAATTTTGCACCCCAAACCAAAAACCAAAGCAAACGAGACCAACTAAGGAATATGCAAACCGAACCAAACCAAACCAAATTCAACTCGATTTGGTTTCGGTTAGAAACCAATTTCAACCAAATTGTACCTACGTATTTTTTTCCTAGTTTATATTTATGTTTATGTTCCGACTTCCGAACATTAAGTCAACGACTAATTTAAACCTAACAATATATAAATAAAAGAAAATTTCATAGCAAAATAAAACAAACACATACATAAAATAGTCGTACACACAACAACAAAGTTAAAACTTCAAAACATAGATTATAGAAACTATAAATAGTCAACAAGTCTAATGCCACAAAATATAAATAATATTCAAACATTTAGTATTTTGGGCTAATAAATTGTATATAGTTTATTAAATATTATTATTTGTATATAATAATATTAATTAAATTAACTTGAAAATCAACCACAATAGATGATTTTTTTAGTCTTGATTAGTATATACCTACACACAACTGTGTATGCATTCATAACATATTAACATGTAAAATTAGATCATAAAGTTTTATCTAGACAAATAGTGTTTGGATCAACTTCACTCGTTTTGACCGTAATTATGTACTTGCCCATTTATCAATCACAAGTTATCAACTGACGATTGGATCTTATTACTACATCAACTATCAAACGATTACAAGACTGAACTGAAAAGAAATTATAAAGAAAAGAACTATCCCTAATCTAAAGAACACTGAGCTTATTTATACCTAAATCTTGAATGTTAACCGCTAATAACAAACTTAAAAAACTAATTATCAAAGTTGACAGTCTAACCCCTTCAACTTAGAAGAACTAATTATGTATAGTCTATTCCACCCATTTGTGTAAACCCTTTAGCCACAAGTGTTTGACCCAATCATTCAGGTTAGACTCTGGAGATGACACACTATGATCGCTATCACGAGTGTTTGACCTCGCGTCTCGATTACCGTGTCCGAAGTAAGGAAATGGAGGGTATGGCTCATCGTCCAACCTAGATATGTATTCTTCACCCGAGTCGGTTTCATACCCTCTAGCTCAGCTGGGTACGACTTGTTGTGGATGGAGGTTTGTGGGTGGAGGGTTTGTGTTGAAGTTTGTTTGACCATCCTCAAGTAGTAGACGATCAAATTACATTTGAGCCATGGTGTAGGCATACACCAAGTTCAATGCCTCATTTGTTAGAGGATTTGGATCATCGAATTCTTCTAGAAGTGGTGGGTTTGAATGTCGAGGAGGATAGATTGTTGCAGGTGAAGGGTAGACTGCTGCCGGTGAATGGTAGATTACTGCAAGTGAAGGGTAGACTGCTGCATGTGAAGAGTAGATTGTTGCTGGTGGATGGTGGATTACTACAAGTGAAGGGTAGACTGTTGCATGTGAAGGGTAGGCTGTTGCCGGTGGAGGGTTTGACGAAGCCGGGTTAGAACGTCAATGAGACGATTCCCTGAGGTTCGAAGTGTCGTGTTACAAGTTTCAATCTCCTCACACGTTTTATAATGTTTGGTGATCACTACGAATGTAAATGAGAAGCTTGTGAGGTGTATTACTATAGTTTTTAGTGATTAGTGAGAGAGGTGATCACTACCTCTTGAGATTATTGAAACGGAGAAGGTGATCACTACCTTCACATAATGAGACGTTGTATAAAGTGATCACTGCCTTTGTTTAGTGAAACGCTTGGTGCACCAATGATGCCTTTCGTTTATGCGAACTAATTAGTGGAACAACTCTCAATTGGAGAATCGGGGTGAGGCAATAGAGTGAATTAGTTAATATCCATTTAAACCTTTATAAATTGGTTTTCTCTTTCTATTCTTTACATTTCTTGACTATCATCTGATTAAGTTTCAAATACTTTGGGTTTAATTAAAAAAAATATAAAGAAAACCTATTCAAACTCTGTAGTTTTCTACATTTGTAATCATTGATATTAAGACCTTCTCAAGATTGATACAAACACCTTCATAAATTCTTACACTTGCTCGTATTCACCAACAAAAAATGAATCGCTCTGTAAGAGATGGTTTCATCATATAACCACCAACAAAAAATGAATCGCTCTGCAAGAGATGGTTTCATCATCTAAAGTTGGAAAACTGTAATTAGTTGCTTTGCCCACTTAGAATGGCAAAAGAGCAGAAACCATTTGCCCATTTACCCGAATCATATACCTGATTTTTTTTTATTTTCTCTCCAGCCTTGTTTATTAGTGCTTTATTTTAGTAGATTCATTATGTGGAAAATTAAGTTTTCTTTTGGAATATGTAGTTGAGAATATTATTTATGCTTTATATGTTGTGAAGTATGTACATAAAATTATATAAAAATTATACTGATATTATTTATTTATAATTAAACTTATATGTCTGTAATATTATCATATTCTAATTTGTAATAGTTGTTATATTAATAAAAATCTACAATAGTTATAATAGTAAAAAATAAATGTATTTGGAAATCTCTAACATATATTTTTTTTTAACAAATTAACGGTATATCTAATGCTTGCAACTATGCAAGTATGTCTGATACTCAACGGGTAACTATGTGACGAGTATTAGGTCAGCTATGGAACATAATTTTACAACTAAATATGGGAGTGAGATTACAAATATTCAACCCGAACCTGATCTAGTACCATCCCTCTGTCCACTAGAGAAAACTACAAGAAGATCTCTTCTAAAAGAAACTAGAGTTGTGGTGAAACACTGGTTAACACTAAGTTATTCCAGTTGGTCGTCTCGTGAAGGGTGGTTCAATCTCTATCTTTCACTCACCGTTAAGCTGATCTTCCCTAGAATGTCCTGCAAAACAACAACACCGGTGACTTACCACAAGGAGGGGAATATGGGGGTTCTACTTGTGACCACCCTCTAGCGTGAGAATAAGTATTTGTTTTGAGGATAAGTGTGTGTTAAGAGTAAGAGAGCAAGAAATCGAATCCTTAAACCTGGAGGTGGAGTCTTCTATTTATAGCCGGAGAATGGTGAAGGAGGAGGACTGCCAGCTAGTCAGTGCTCGCCAACTTTCCAACCAGGAGGAATATCCTTTCTGTCCCCTCTGACGTCGTCAGTACCAGAGGTGATGTGGCACGCGGTTATTCGTTCCAACTGGGCGCTCGCTTGTACTGGCTGTCGGCCTGTCCTTCAAGGATCTTGCAATCGTTGCTAGCGTCTATCTATTGGTGCCACCTGTCGTCCTTTTTGTCTGCAGGAGCATCTTTCTTGTCACCAGGTGGTTTCTTCCAGAAGGTTCTAGAACCTTCTGGATACGCTCGTGTGATGTGGACGCCAACTTGGAATGTGGTGTTGTCCTTATGACATGTGTGCACTTGTGATTTGGGACCATATCTCTTCAAGTCCCCACAGTCCAGAGTGGCTTCCAGGTGCGTTAATCATCTGGGGGGGGGGGGGGGGGTTCTGGACTCAGAAAAATTAAGATTGTGTGGGAGTAGTTGTTATGTAAGCCAAAAGGCGCGTGGGTTTGGCGTACATAAGTTAGTTAAAAAGCGTGTGGGCTTTAGCGTACAGAAGTGAGCCAAAAAAGCGCATGGGCTTCGGCGTACAGAAGTGAGCCGAAAAAGTGCACGGGCTTCGCGTACGAAAGTGAGCCAAAAAAGCGCGTGGGCTTCAGCGTACAGAAGTGAGCCAAAAAAGGGTGTGGGCTTCGGCGTACAAAAAGTGAGCCAAAAAAGCGCGTGGCTTCGGCGTACAGAAGTGAGCCAAGAAAGCGCGTGGTGTCACGACCCCCGACCCTGCCCTTGGACGGGAGCGGGTGCCGCGAGCAGCCAGGTGGTACCGGTGGTTATTTTGAAAAGTATTACAGCGGAAAACTTCATCAGGACCGTGAGTTAGGAAAAATATCAGAGTTTTGAAACACCGGATTTTTATTTATTAAACAGATGGGAATAAACCCATATTTTACAAAGATAGCTTTAGTATTGGGATAAACTAGAATACATAAAACAACATTTAATTTAATTTGATAAAATAAGCCACTTCTGTAAGCCTTGTTGGTGCCGTATCCAACTCTTATTCCGATCTACTGTAATTACCTGAAACGTGTTTTAAAAAGATTTTGGTCAGCAGGAAATACTGGTGAGTTCATTCAGGTTTTATAAAATGACACCTTAGTTATGAATTACAGCATAAGAGCGATTATAATGGCTACTATCTTATTTTTATCTGGCGCCGTGTGACACCCTGGTGACGATGGTCATACTACTATTGGGTCCTTTCACCCAAGTAGTGATGATTATCACTGTTAGGTTGATGAACCTAACTGTGAGAAATTAGTAATGTGCACAATACCCCACTTGCCAGTGATTCAAGATAACCAAGACTTAATCCCTGTAATTATAACTCTTGAAAATAATCTGAGTATTGTAAAACATTGTTGATAAAAAGAGAATGACTCACCTTGTTAGCATATAGTCTTGATTAAACAAGCATCTTGATTCTAAGCATCTACTTTATAGTTCTGAATCCTCTGATGATTAAGCATCCATTTTGATTGTAAGTGTACGGGTAGAGTTTCGAGTAGTTAAACATTTAGTTTAACAGAATGGAATACGTATTAGTGTTAAACCAAATCAAACCTAACGATGGTCACGAGATCCGAACCTTAACGAAATTCACAAAGTATAGTCTTGTTTAGACAACACTTTGGCATTCGTTTAACGAAATTCACAAAGTAGAGCACTTTGGCATCTGTTTATCGAAATTCACAAAGTACAGCACTTTGGCATTCGTTAGTTGGTTCCTGAATCGATCGGACAGAATATCGCATCGGTGATTATTGGTTAGAACACCAACGTATAGAGAGAAGAAGAAAAGAAATGAGCAAGGAAGAATGAAATCCTAGGCTCCTATTTATAGGTAAGGCAGGTTCCTTTCTTAGCTAGGAAGTTTTCTTAATTATTAAGTTTCCTTTTATTTATTTAGTTTTTCTTAACTATTAAGTTTTCTTAACTATTAAGTTTACTTAACCATTAAGTTTACTTTAACCATTTAACTAAATAACTTACTTAGCTTAATTAATCTTGCTTAGCTTAATTAATCTTGATTAGCTTAATTAATCTTGCTTAGCTTAATTAATCTTGCTTAGCTTAATTAATCATGATTAGCTTAATTAATCTTGCTTAGCTTAATTAATCTTGCTTAGCTTAATTAATTAATTTTACTTAACTTAATTAATCTTATTTAACTGGTTAATTAATCTTACTCAACCGATTAATTAATCTTAACGGTTTAAATCAAGTAATTTAGCCGATTAATTAATTAACGTAACTAGCTGATTAATTAACTTACTTAGCTTACTCAACTGCTAAGTTTCCTTTCCTGTTAAGTTTCCTTAGCTATTAAGTTTTCTTAACTGCTAAGTTATCTTAATTACTAAGTTTGATATACTAGTTTAACAGCTTCCTGATTATGAGTTCTAATGCTAGATACAATGGACTCGTATTAGCGTATTAACCCAATTCACTTTAACGATAATCACGAGATCAAAACTTATAACGAATGACAAAGTATAGCCGCATACAGGCAGCACTTAAACATCTGTTGGATCAGTTTCAATCGATCGGATAGGGTATCGTACCAGTGATTAGAGTTATTACCCTAATAACGGGAAGAGTTTCAGGATTTAGAAGGTATAATCCCGAGCTACTATTTACTATAATAAAAGCTGAAGGAAAGAAAAGAATTGAGCAGTTTGAAACGTAGCAGTGATCGAGTTAATACCCTGGATTCGTAGCAGCGTCTTGACACCAAAAAACTCGTTTTCAGCAGAATATGACCATTTTGAGACTGATATTTCGAACACAGAAGCAAGTCCCATGCACAGGCTACTTATAGCAACATTTTAGGTTTTACGCGGCCCGCGTAAACCTTAACATGAATCTTACGTGACCCGCGAGGGCCATAAAGGCGGCAGTAGGGTTTGCTGAGTCATCGGTGGTCTTGACACGTGGACGACACGTGTCCCTTAAGCTTATCCGGAGACTTTCAAGTTGTCGCGGTCCGCGTAGCCTTACCTTATGGCTTACGCGGCCCGCGTGAAATCCAATTTTCTTGATTTCTTGATTTTTCATGCTCACTAGGGTTTCAGGGGTCCGGGTTTTCACTTACGGGTCGATTTGGGACATTTTTGCAGGTCCTTACATCCTCCCCACCTTAATTAAAATCTCGTCCTCGAGATTTACTGGAACAAGTAAGGATACTTCCGTCTTATTTTCGATACCCAAGTATATTCTTGTCCACGCTTTAAGTCCTACTTCACCCTGACCAGAACTAATCTTGCCTGTTTTTGGAATTCTCATGATTGACTGATACGGTCTTGCATTTACTTTTATATTTTCAGGAGGTATAACTAAATATTTCTAAGTATTTCATGAAATGTATCATGTATACTTGCTGATGACGGGGGTAGCCCAAATCTCAATAAAATGACTAATATACATAACAGCTTAAAAGGTTAAAAGGTTGAGAGGTTCAATACGCGCGAACTCAGGAGAACAGTAAAAAGGACAAGCACAGTGTCCGGTCACATCAACACTTAACGTATGAACCATTTCTGCACAGACAGAACATGTGCACAGAGAACACCCTTTTGTCCGCAAGTCCAAACCCTTTAACCCCTAAAAGGGTAAGCCCCTCACTGCAAGCCAGGTTTACTAGTTAAAGGTTTCCCCTTTGAGAAACCTCTTCCCCTATAAATTGCAGCCCATGTTAAGCATATAGAGGACCCCAGGATCAGGAGAGAGCACTCTAACTCTCTGATTCTTCCTCTCCCTCTTGAGAACCAGCTTCATGCTTGCTTCTCTTCTTCTTCTCCCATGAGAACTTGTTTCTTACAAGTTCTCTTCTTCACACTAAATAATTCATCTTCTCCAACGATCGCTTTCTGGGCTGATTTCTAATCAGCTCAAGATCTAAGGAAGATAACAACAATACTAGTGAAGCTCTCTCCACGTCTTGCAAACGTGGGGGGACCCCACGACCTGCGTTAGGTTAATCGAACCCCTGAACCCTTTTACCCTGGAGATATCGCTACTATCTTTGGTCTATTATTTGTTGCATCAACACTTGCCATTTTAGCTGATAGGCTACTGGTCCACTTTGCTTAGTTACTTTAATGGTTGGACATTCCTAGGACTTAACCTTCCTTTCCAAATACAGAGAGACTTTATCCTTTCTCTGATTTAAATGGTTTGCCGATCTCATGGCCTGATAGTTGCTTTTGTCATATGTATGTTTAACATACTGGATGATATCTTCATCCATAAGGTGCTTCAAATGGGTAACACTAATACTTGTAAGCTAATTATTGAAAAATCTTATGAGTGATAAATGATAGTCCTATTTATCGCACATGCACTTAGCATGTCTTTCTATGTTTGCAGTGTTCCTTCATACAACTCAAAATAAGTCGGGTTAAAATTTCCCCAGAAATGAGAAGTAAGGTGACTATCTTGATTTGATGCAATAGATAACAGGATTCTATGCAATGAGACTTATTTCGTCCTTATATAACTTAACTAAGTGTCTTATACTAAAGGGTTTCCTTTATTGGTAGGGATTGAGCAGACTTGGTTAGTTGATCCACAATCACCCAGATTGTGTCGTTACATCTTCTTATGTTGGATAATTTGGTAACAATATCCATTTGTTATCAATCCCCTTCCCATACTGACATTTCTAATCATTGAAGTCAACCTAAAGGTTTCTAACGTTCAGCTTTAACTAGCTAACAGATTAAATACTTAGAGGCATAACTTTCTATCTATCAATAATTCTTATAAAACTCTTGATACCTCATATCACTTACACGATGCAACAAATACTTAGTTTTATGAGTTCCTTCGAGAATTCCTTCTTATAGGTTTCCTTGAATAGGTACCCGAATTCTTTATGGGATCACAAATTTCCATTAGTTCCTTTTTCTGATTCCTTCATTATTTCTTTATAATCCTTCAGCATCACCCTTAATTGCTGTTTCTTGGGTACTCATTAATTATTTCATTAAATCTATCCGCAATTTAATCTAAGAGCACGTACTTGATTCGGCTTCCTATGATACTTATGACTTAAAGCATTAACTACTACATTAATTTTAACCTTGTGATATAACAATTGGTGTTGTTCCTAGTCTCGGATGAATTCTAAGTTTCTTCTCACGATCGGGTGATAGTCTAAGTAGATCCTCTGGGAAACGTCGGTCGAAATTTCTTTCAGTTCCATGCCTCTAGTGTTAATGAACTCCGAGACCATATACGCTATGTCTTACTTCCGTGCATAACTCGCAGCTTTCCTCACAGAGACGAACTTTGTCGGCTGGTCTGTCTTGTCTCCTTGTGGTCACTTCTCCGGTTGGCTTGCGAATCTAAACCTAAGTCAGCAATCACCCCTAGAATCATTGTTTCCATGTTATTCCTTTTTATGAAGCAGACATGATTTCTTTTCTGTTAGTTCTTTTCGTTCTTTCCATTTCATGGCATATATCTTGATCCTGTGTTTCGAAGATCGGGTTTCACTATCTAAATGTCTAAATTTTGAAGCATACCTTACTTCATTTTTTCTTAACATATATATACTAATGGTTAGGACAACTTTAGTCCTTTGAGCTCGTGTATTGTTGCAACAATTCCTTTGTTACTGACAATCTTAGTGGGATTATAGGTGAAGAAAGTCTTTGTAAGTGCATCTAGTCGTGGTTACTGCTATCTTCGCAAGAGTTCTTAAAGAAAGCAGAATTACTCTCATTAGCGTAGGTTTTGAGATGTTTTGTACCTAGCACAACTTTTCCTAATGCGTTAATAATCCAAGGTAACGTAGAGGGAATTCTTATACTTTCAATGGCGTCCCAACTTTAAGGGTTCACATCGTTCATCTTGTCGCACGAGTTACGAGACGGGTGATCAAATGGAATAGTTTTCGATGTCAGAATTATAGGTGTATACGAGAGATTCCTAATAAAGAAATCTAGAATTATCGTTGGCATACATGCTCGTGCTTTATTCTAAAGTGTCAATCCTTATGGTTTTTAGATTTCCTTATAGATATACACATCTATACAATCATATATTTCACATATTGTAATATACAAACCTTGCATAAGGTAAATGTATTTAAAAGATTCATATTTCCAAAACGAGTCAGTTATCAGGTCATGATACTATTTAGGGAATTCTGTCACTTGTTTGACATATTGTATATCCCATTTTATCCTGTTCTCGCCGGAGAGGTAACCCTATCTTACCCGGACAAGCTGGAGAGTCTGCTACACCATGCCCAGTCTTGCCGGAGAGGTAATTTGAATTTCCCATAAATAGATTTTTCTTAAATCATGATTTAGAAATGAACCTTTTGTTAGTGCTTTCATCAAGGAACAAGGAAATTAGTATTCCCATGACGGATCTTATTCCAGAACCAAGTAGTACCAATAAATAAGAAATAATAGTGGCCAAGTGTTATTGCTTATTTACCATACTTGCAATGTTCTAGTTATCATCCTCACGACATACAAACACCCATCATACATTAACCATGCAAGTACTTAGCTTATCTCGAAGCTTATACTAAGGCAATTTTTTTTCTTAGGTTCAAGTCTAAATATTATCAAGTGTGCTATCAGTTAATAGCAATTTCCTAACTCTTTTGGTTAAGCTTAGGTATTATTATCACAACACCTATTGGCTTAATTCAGTGGCTCTGATACCACCTTCTGTCACGACCCCTGACCCCGCCCTTGGACAGGAGCGGGTGCCGCGAGCAGCCAGGTGGTACCGGTGGTTATTTTGAAAAGTATTACAGCGGAAAATTTCATCAGGACCGTGAGTTAGGAAAAATATCAGAGTTTTGAAACACCGGATTTTTATTTATTAAACAGATGGGAATAAACCCATATTTTACAAAGATAGCTTTAGTATTGGGATAAACCAGAATACATAAAACAACATTTAATTTAATTTGATAAAATAAGCCACTTCTGTAAGCCTTGTTGGTGCCGTATCCAACTCTTATTCCGATCTACTGTAATTACCTGAAACGTGTTTTAAAAAGATTTTGGTCAGCAGGAAATACTGGTGAGTTCATTCAGGTTTTATAAAATGACACCTTAGTTATGAATTACAGCATAAGAGCGATTATAATGGCTACTATCTTATTTTTATCTGGCGCCGTGTCACACCCTGGTGACGATGGTCATACCACTATTGGGTCCTTTCACCCAAGTAGTGACGATTATCACTGTTAGGTTGATGAACCTAATCGTGAGAAATTAGTAATGTGCACAATACCCCACATGCCAGTGATTCAAGATAACCAAGACTTAATCCCTGTAATTATAACTCTTGAAAATAATCTGAGTATTGTAAAACATTATTGATAAAAAGAGAATGACTCACCTTGTTAGCATATAGTCTTGATTAAACAAGCATCTTGATTATAAGCATCTACTTTATAGTTCTGAATCCTCTTATGATTAAGCATCCATTTTGATTGTAAGTGTACGGGTAGAGTTTCGAGTAGTTAAACATTTAGTTTAACAGAATGGAATACGTATTAGTGTTAAACCAAATTAAACCTAACGATGGTCACGAGATCCGAACCTTAACGAAATTCACAAAGTATAGTCTTGTTTAGACAACAGTTTGGCATTCGTTTAACGAAATTCACAAAGTAGAGCACTTTGGCATCCGTTTATCGAAATTCACAAAGTACAACACTTTGGCATTCGTTAGTTGGTTCCTGAATCGATCGGACAGAATATCGCATCGGTGATTATTGGTTAGAACACCAACGTATAAAGAGAAGAAGAAAAGAAATGAGCAAGGAAGAATGAAATCCTAGGCTCCTATTTATAGGTAAGGCAGGTTCCTTTCTTAGCTAGGAAGTTTTCTTAATTATTAAGTTTCCTTTTATTTATTTAGTTTTTCTTAACTATTAAGTTTTCTTAACTATTAAGTTTACTTAACCATTAAGTTTACTTTAACCATTTAACTAAATAACTTACTTAGCTTAATTAATCTTGCTTAGCTTAATTAATCTTGCTTAGCTTAATTAATCTTGCTTAGCTTAATTAATTAATTTTACGTAACTTAATTAATCTTATTTAACTGGTTAATTAATCTTACTTAACCGATTAATTAATCTTAACGGTTTAAATCAAGTAATTTAGCCGATTAATTAAATAACGTAACTAGCTGATTAATTAACTTACTTAGCTTACTTAACTGCTAAGTTTCCTTTCCTGTTAAGTTTCCTTAGCTATTAAGTTTTCTTAACTGCTAAGTTATCTTAATTGCTAAGTTTGATATACTAGTTTAACAGCTTCCTGATTATGAGTTCTAATGCTAGATACAATGGAACTCGTATTAGCGTATTAACCCAATTCACTTTAATGATAATCACGAGATCAAAACTTACAACGAATGACAAAGTATAGCCGCATACAGGCAGCACTTAAACATCCGTTGGATCAGTTTCAATCGATCGGATAGGGTATCGTACCAGTGATTAGAGTTATTACCCTAATAACGGGCAGAGTTTCGGGATTTAGAAGGTATAATCCCGAGCTATTATTTACTATAATAAAAGCTGAAGGAAAGAAAAGAATTGAGCAGTTTGAAACGTAGCAGTGATCGAGTTAATACCCTGGATTCGTAGCAGCGTCTTGACACCGAAAAACTTGTTTTCAGCAGAATATGACCGTTTTGAGACTGATATTTCGAACACAGAAGCAAGTCCCATGCACAGGCTACTTATAGCAACATTTTAGGTTTTACGCGGCCCGCGTAAACCTTAACATGAATCTTACGTGACCCGCGAGGGCCATAAAGGCGGCAGTAGGGTTTGCTGAGTCATCGGTGGTCTTGATCCGTGGACGACACATGTCCCTTAAGCTTATCTGAAGACTTTCAAGTTGTTGCGACCCGCGTGAAATCCAATTTTCTTGATTTCTTGATTTTTCATGCTCATTAGGGTTTCAGGGTTCCGGGTTTTCACTTACGGGTCGATTTGGGACATTTTTGCAGGTCCTTACACGTGGCTCCGGCGTACAGAAGTGAGCCAAGAAAGCGCGTGGCTCCGGCATACAGAAGTGAGCCAAGAAAGCGTGTGGGCTTCGGCGTACAGAAGTGAGCCAAAGAAGCGCATAGGCTTTAGCATATAGAAGTGAGCTAAAAAAGCGTATGGGCTTCGGCGTACGCGTATGGGAGATTCATTGGGATTTCTTCAAGGAGAAGTTTCTTTTGTTGGTTTCCATGTTTGGTGAGATTTAACCCCTGACACCTGTCACTGTCGTTCTGCCGTCTGAGGTGGTCGTCTTGTCGAAGAGGAACAGTTGCCTTTGCAGCAATATCTCAGGTACGTCAGGCACGTTTTTCACTTGTGTCAGGCGCGTGGCGGCTACGAGCCCTAAGTAGGCGGAGATTCAGTTCTCTCTCCTGACGTGTCACCCTGTCATTGGTGGCCTTTTCTTCTCCTGACGGTTCGCTTCCCCATCGCATTTAATGCGATGGGTATAAATCCAAGAAACCCTTGACGGTTTCTCTATCCTTCGAAGTTTTTCATTCAAAATTATCTCATCTTTTCCATCTTCTTTCTTTCTTTCTTCCTCCAATCAGCCGTCTGTACCTCATAAATGTTGACTTCTATTAAGCCTGTTGGTTCGAAGAAGAGGCATTTGAGGCCCAAAGATCCACTAGGGCCTGATCGTGCAATAATCAATTGGAAAGAAGAGGAGTTCCACAATCGTTGTCAGCGTTTTAAATTTCTGAGGGAATGGGGAGCCTAGTTTCCGACCTCCGGAAGTACCGCTCTGAACACTCCTCCCGTCTACATGACTTTGTATGCCGCTTTGTTTAGGGAAGGGAACTTTCGTCTTCTGATGACGAAGTTTTTTGGAGAGATTCTTACTCGGTATAGTCTGCATGTTTCGCAAATCAACGCTTTAGGTCTACCTCGTTTGACTCATTTTGAGTTTATATGCCGTGCCCAAAAGTTGGTTCCGTCGGTTGAGATGTTCAACGTCTTTTATTATGTCTCTTATACCGGTGGTTTTTCTTCTTCAATTCTCGGACTGCGAATGTTCTACCATGCAGCAGAGACCCACCGAAGAATCTCCATGACTGGAAGCATAGGTTTTTTATATTTGTCGTGGTGTGATCCCGATTGAGATGCACTACCGTGCTGAGAGTGAAGGGGTACCCAAGGTGGTGATAGGAGGTTCATACGCAGATCGGGAGTGGTACAAGACTCTGACTAGGATTCCTACTGCCATGTTGCAGCTTGAGGAAAAGGCATTGGTTGCTGCGGCATGAGTTTAATGTGGGTGCCGAAGCATCCAAAGGCAGCGCCGATATACTCCTACATGGGCAAAGGTAACCCTTGTCGGTTGTTTTTCGTTGGGTTTTTATTTGCCATGTTCCCTAGCAATTATCTGTTTTGGTCTTCGTAGGTTATAGCTTGATGAATGCTTTGGATTCTGAGGTTGGTGGCGAGATGGTGAGTAAATTGTTGCAAGAAGGGGAGAAGTCTTGGGTGGACCAGATCAGGGACAACTTCCTTCACCCTTCTTCTGAGACTTTGAACACTTATATTGCTACCCCTCTAGGTGCGCGTCTTCCTGCTTCCACTAAACCTGAAGTTGGTAAGTCTCCTGCTCGGGAGGAGGCTATTCTCCTTTCGAGCGAGGAGTCTACTGGATCTTCGCATGGACTTATACATCACTCAACGCGTGCTGATCCACGCGCGCAGCCTGTTCAGGCCTCTAGGGGTGATGCTGCATCCAAGCCCCCAACTGTGCACCTGGCTATTTCGAGCTTGTACTGTACTAGTTTGACACGTGTTATGAATATATGAAGGCACTAGATTATTAAATATGACGTTTGTGACGTCCACTTTCCATAAGGTCAAAACTCAATACTTTATCGACGAAAAATCACTACCTAATTTAAACTTTTTACATACCATTAGAAATAAACGTAATTTTTCATACAAAAACCATTCCGTTTAGACATTCGCAACCAACTAGGTTGATACGTAAGACGTGGCATACTAAGATTTAAAGTTTAACAACTAAACATAAATTATTTCTAACAAAAGTATTTGAAACACCCTTAATGCACATTCGGAAATATTATTAATGACATACTATTTTTAACAAAAATTGGGCATGACCCGTTCGTAACATGAGCGGTTCTCTGTTTTTAACAATCATCATTTCAAGAAATTCTACGACACGTTCAAAAGACATAACATGTTAAGCTTTAAAGTCTAGCTACTAAACATTAGTTATATACCACAAAAGTATTTTTGACCCATAACATAATTGCACAAGTAGCGGAAGTGCATGATGGACGTGATTCATGTGTGTTCGTTCCAAGTCGCCAAGCCATTATGTTGAGGATTTACCTACATCAAACAACAAACTTGAAGAGTTAAATTCCATTAACTATGTTACATTTTATCTAATAAACCAATTCATCTATTTCGTGTCTTCACATTAATCTTGCACTTACTACCCGTCGAAACGGGTCAAACATACTTATCTCAAAATAGAGATAAAACATACCATTCATTACTTTCCCGTTGAAACGGGTCAAAACATACTATCTCATTAGTGAGATAAAACATACATTTATTAACCCGCTAGAAACGGGTAATTACATTCGTAACATAAACTTCCATTCGGTCCGTTTACCACAGACGAATACATTCCTTTCATCTTTTGTACATTCATCAACTCCAATCCGTTTATAACGGTTCGAGTAATTACATTTCTTTCTTACATAACTTTCCAATATACGGTCCATTCGAGACAAACCGATCATAACACAATATCATTTATAAACTTTCTTTTCATATGACCCGTTTGTGATGGGTCATGATATCTATAACATACCTACTATGGAGTACCATAATTATGATTTTAATATAAAACGACAAGTTACAAAATAAAGTTTGTATGCATAAACAACATACCTCGATCTTGCGAGCTTTCCAATTTCCTAGCGTTTGAGCTTTCTTCTTTTACGCCTACATTAATACATTCACTCATTTAGCTCAAACTATATCATTCCATCATTCATATAATTCCTCATATGACAACATTATCATAAATGAACAAATTTCACATATTTGTTCTCTTAGACATTTCATCGAACACTTGGCGGGTTTCGCATTAACTGGACACTAAACACAATATTCTAAGACATAATTTAACTAGTTCTTCTAGCAATTCATCAATAATCAAACAAGCCATATGGTCCCTTTTACTCTACTTCAATTCATTTAGTGTTCATACATCACAAACAAGATCAATCATCAATATTTTACATACATATTTCTACTTGATCATCCTACTCATGCTAACTTTTCATCAAATGGGTTTTTGCTACAAATCAATCAAAATGCTAAAATCAAACATTATTCCTGTCCTATTTTGTTATCATAACTTCCAATCACATAATGTTTTGCATAATTTCATGATTAGGTGAAAAAACCCATTTCCTATAATTCACCAAATCAAGGAATTCGACATACCACTTTGTTGAACAAGGTTAGATGTTTGCAAATTGAGGTTCATGCAGTTGATTTTCCTTGAAATCTCTACTCAATTTGATGGAATTGACAAAGCTAGGGTTTTCACCTTGTTCCCTGCCCTCTGTTCGATCGCCCAGACTGTGAGTTTTAGTTTTTTTTCATTCTTTTATTAATTAGAGTTTTGACATTTAACACCTTTGACCCTTCTAGTTTGTTCACTTATTTAATTTAAGTGCTTGTCATTTTATTACTAGTAATTGTAACATTTTCATTAACCAAGTTAAATTTTTAATTAATTTAACTTATGTCTAATAAACTTTTTGGGGTGTTACAACGTTAATATAAGGTATTTGAAGTGTTGGTAAATCCAAACTTTGTTAAATATTATGTTGGAAATAATAAGATAAACGCTTATCGCGTAATGAACAAAATGCGAAACGAACGTCGGTGACTGCCCGGATAATGTTAAAATCCTAAAAATATTCCGTTATGGTTAAAATCCTATTTTTAATCATATTCGTGAACAAAAATAAATCAAAATGCTTAAAGTCCTTAGTTTGCGAATTTAAGCGCGTACTGTGCAATACCGCGCGTATACTGCAAAATACAGACAACGCAGCCAGTTTAGGCAAACAAAATATTTTTTAGCAATATTATGGCGAGTTAATTTTTATAGAATGTTAAAAATAAATTTAAACACCTTAAAACGCAGTTAAAACGCGAAATAAAATACCCGGTAGTCAGTTAAATACCTGTTTCTTGCATGAATATGTGTATGTATAGATTTTAAGAGAGAGAATGTGGGGGGGGGGGGGGGGGCAAGGTGGCGGCAGCTTATGTGCCCACCAAATTCTTGTTGTGACTTGTGTTGAGTTTTTAGGAGACTAATGATTACTAATTCTTTTACACACAACTTATAACACATTTCCAAGAATCAAACCTTTCAATTCCATCTTTTTCTTTACAAACTCTCGGCCGAAACACACACATTCACACATCCTTTCAAAATTTCAAACATATTATTTGAAGATCATATCCATTTCAAGCTAGTTTCAAGGTGTTTTGAAGATTCAAGGGTGATTTCAAGGTGATTCCAAGAAGGTTCAAGCTCCATATCATCAAACTTTGTCAAAAACCCACCAAAATCTTAACGGTATAAACTTATTTTTAAAATCTTGTTCTTGATCTTTGGTGATGATGATGATAGTGGAAGGTTTCTCTTGATCTTGGAATTATTCACAAACTTGAAATGAGTTTTTAAACAAAATAAAAATGGAAGTAAATATTGTCGTAGCCCCCGACCCCTACCCCAGGAGCGGGCGCCGCGAGATCAGATCAAGTGCTATCTGTTAGGGATAGAATTTTAGTACCTATGGATCATGTATCCTCAGTTCAATCTGGATCAAGGATCCTCAGGAAATGGTGCAGGAGGACTAAGGATCAAGGATCCTCACTGGTATTCATGAACTAACAATTGTTTCCATCACCTTTTGGTTTGTTTTGCAGGTGCATTTCGAAGAGGACTTATTCCAAACGAGATTCTAGTGGAATATGCTCTTTATTTTTGCATGTGCATGAGTAGAAGACCGTTGATGGTGATCGTGGGTGCATGGCTGATTTTTCAGATAGTTAGTTAAGGATATTTTTAGCTAAGATTAAGAGGGGTATTGAGCTGATTTTAGAAGGCACTTGCACTCTGGTTTTCAAACACATTTCTGCTACTCTCATTCTCGAATACTCACACACTAGAATTCATTGTAACAAGCTCAATACTTCCAAAGTTGTAATCTTGTTCATTCAATATAGTTGATAGTGATAGTTTTCACTATCCGAGGTTTTTTATGCTGGAGATCATACATTGATCAAGGGCTTTTTCCTCGTATAAATCCTCGTGTTCATTGCCATTTACATTCAACTGTTATTCATACCTTTGTTCATTTATTCAAGCATCCAACCTAACAAAAATCAGATTTGGTTACATTATCCTTGTGTGATTTTTGACCAAAACAGTTTGGCGCCCACCGTGGGGCAATTGGTGCTTCATCCTTGAAAATTCTGTTCATTTCGTTCATTCTTGTTCATTACTTTCAACCACATGGCTTCTCAAGGGAAAAACACTTCAAGCTCCATGTCGGCGATCACCTCATCAAAGGGCATTCCACCGTTGCTTCCTGTTTCTTTTGGATCCCAGAAGAATGCTGAGAATGCAGCAAAGAAGACAACCCCCATTTTCACAAAAGCAACTACTGCTATTTCTTCCTCTACACCTACTAACAGTGATCTTTACTCTTTGATTTTACAGATGAAAGGTTACATGCAACAACAGGATGAAAGTAACGGCAGGATCCTTCGTGAGATTGATGAAATCAATAAATTGAAGAAGTCAGCAGAGAATCACTCTCCATTGATGCCTAGGTCATTGGATTTCACTGCTCCACCAACTACCGTCCAACATTCTATGGCATCAGGTGTCTAGTATCAAGGAGGATCATCAAGTGTGCAGTATGGATCATCGGCTATAACACAGGCTCAAAGATCCTACTTCCAGCCTCAAGGATCCTCTTTTCAGCCCCAAGGATCCTCCTATCAGCATCAAGGATCCCTCTTTAGTTCGGGAGGATACATGGGAACGCTGTCAGCTCAAGGATCCTACCCTCAGCATCTAGGATCCTTATCATAGGTTCAAGGATCCTCATCGCAGGTTCAAAGATCCATGGAATATCCTCCAAGACCTTCAACTCCAATGTATCCTGGATCCAACATCTTTCAGGATCAAGGATCCTCGGGGAGCCAGCTACCAAGAAGTTCTGAGATTCATGTGGGAGACTTCATTCCTGTGCAGACTATTCTTCATTTGGTCCCACTGTTGCACCAGAATTGCATCATTTTGGATACACATATGGGATTCCAATCTCGAACCAATCAGGAGGTAACACTTTCAATACATCTTATAACACTAACCATGGTCTTATGCAGGAACCAGGGATCAATCAGGCCATGGCTATGGAGTTGCAAAAGCTCAAGGATATGATATCCAGTGTCCTAGGAGTGGTTAAACCTATTCCTGAGATCCCGGATGGAAGTCACATGGTGTCTCGTTTTGCACCACCCATATGTGATGCTGAGATACCGAAATGATTTCAAACACCCAATATGAAGTTGTATGACAGTACCACCGATCCAGAAGAACATGTGGCACAATACAGGGAGAGAATGAAGATCAACCCCATTCCCAAAAGGTTAAAAGAAGCCTGCCTTTGCAAGGGTTTCGGATCCACATTGACTGGATCAGCTCTGAAATGGCTGCTAAGTCTTCCTCCTTATTCAATTACTTCATTTTCTAATTTAGTTAACTTGTTCAATAGTCAATTTTCATGTAGTAGAAGATTTGAACGGTTAACTAGTGATTTGTATAGGGTCACCCAAGGTCATAATGAATCATTAAGGGATTACATAACTAAATCCAGTAGAGAATCCCTAGAAATCCCTAACTTAGATATTGCTACTGCTGTTGAATCTTTTAAAATGGGTTTACTTAAAGATTCTCAGTTCTATGATGATCTTGTTATGACACCTTGTAGGAACCTAAATGAGGTAAGAAGCAGGGCCCTTAGATTCATCCGTTTAGAGGATGACAAAAGGATCCAGGAGAGGTTGTCAGGATCCTCGAAGCAAGATATACAAGGATCCTATTTCAAGAATAACAGATCCAAGTCATACACTAAAACCGACAACCAGAATGTGCATGGTGTGGAACAAGAGGAAGATGATGAGGATTATCCTCCTATTTCTGAATATTGTTTTGCTGCCGATAATAGTGAACTAATTCTTGCTATGCAGAACTTAGGTGACAAAGCTAGATGGCTAAGGAAAAATGACAAGCCAGCTGCTACCAAAGATAAATCAAAGTGGTGTGCTTATAATGAGGACTTTGGTCATCTCACAGATGAATGCATAGCATTAAGGAAGGAGATTGGATATCTTTTGAGCAAAGGATACTTGAAGAGTTGCTTGGAAGGAAAAAGTCAAAGATCCAGGATTCTGAGAAAGTTCCTGAAAAGGCTCCTCATCCACCAGCTGATGCTCAAATCATCCATTTCATCTCTGGAGGCTCTGATATCTGTGGCACTTCATTCTCAGCAGCTAAGAGACATGCAAAGGAGACAAAGATGGAGAATGGGGACAGACCTGTTCGAACTTCCATTCTAACCCAGGAAAAAATCATATCCTTTGATGAGGATCACCGTGCAGACATACAGGATACTCATCACGACAGTCTAGTTATTACATTATTTATCTCTAACCATTTTGTTCGCAGGATTTTCATTGATGGGGGAAGCTCAGTGAACAAAATCCAGTTGTATGTCCTCAAAAGAATGAACATCCCTGAATCTGATATTGTCGCAAGATCATCTGTACTTGTGGGATTCAGTGGAGAGACAAAGAATACATTGGGGGACATCAAGCTTCCTATTTATATAGAGGGAGTGCATTCTGTTAAAAAAATTTGTGTTATTGATTGCTTTTCTTGCTGTAATGTTATCCTTGGCAGGCCATGGATACACGATATAAAGGCAGTCCCCTCAACATATCATCAATGTGTGAAGCTCCCTACTCCATGGGGGGGGGGTGGTGAAGATCGAAAGTGATAAGCAAGAAGCCAAAAATTGCTACACTTCTTCAATGAAACCAACCTCAAAGCCTAGGGAGGCATAGCAATTAAAGTATCCTCCAAGGGACGTCATGGAGGCAAGAGAGTAAGACGTCAAGGATATTCTGTTAAACCCGAAGGATCCCGAATCCAAAATTTTTATAGGATCTGGATCCTGGTTAACATTGAACAGGATTTGATATCCTTCTTGAAAAGAAGAAAATCTACCTTTTCTTGGAAACATGAAGACATGACAGGTATATCTAAGGATGCTATTACTCACAAAATTGGTATTGACAGGTCTTTCAAGCCAATACACCAAAAAAGGAGGAAATTTGCACCCGAAAGAAATGCCATTATCCAAGAAGTGGTAGACAAATTGCTCAAGGCAGGTATTGTTAGGGATAGAATTTTACTGCCTATGGATCACGGATCCTCAAGGATAGCATGGATCACGGATCCTCAGTTCTTTGAGAATTAAGGATCCTCAGGAGACGTTGGGGGAATAAGGATCCAAGATCCTCATTATTATTCTAACTTAACAGTTGTTTCCATCACCATTAGCTTGTTTTGCAGGTATGTTTTGAAGAAGACTTATTCCATGCGAGATTCCAGGGGAATATGCTCTACATTTTTAACATGTGCATGAGCTAGTTACCATTGGTGGTGATCGTGGGTGATGGGCAGATTTTTCGGATAGTTAGTTAGGATATTTTTAGCAAAGATTAAAGGGGTATTGAGCTTATTTTTAGAAATAATTTTGCACCTAGTTTACGAAGAATTCTACTGCAACTCTCTCTCGAACAAACACACACTAGAACTCATTGTATCAAGCTCAATACTTTCGAAGTTGTAAACTTGTTTTTTCAATATACTTGATAGTGATAGTTTTCACTATCCGAGGTTTTTTATGCCGGAGATCATATATTGATCAAGTGCTTTTTCCTCGTATAAATCCTTGTGTCTCTTGTTCATTTCCTTTACAAACTGTTCATACATTTATCCATTTATTCAAGCATCACACCTCACAAAATAAGATTTGGTTGCATTATCCTTGTCTGATATTTTGACCAAAACAGTTTGGCGCCCACCGTGGGGCAATTGGTGCTTCAATTATGAAAATTTCGTTCATTTCATTCATTTCTGTGCATTACCTTCAACCACATGGCTTCTCAAGCGAAGAACACTTCAAGCTCCATGCCGGCGGTCACTTCTTCATAGGGCATCCCACCTTCAACCACATGGCTTCTCAAGTGAAGAACACTTTTGGATCCCAGAAGAATGCTGAAAATGCTGCGAAGAAACAAAGCCCCATTTTCTCAAAACCACCAACTTCTGCTGTTACTTCTGGCCCTACTAACAATGATCTTTATTCTTTGATTTTGCAGATTAGGGATTACATGCAACAGCAGGACAAAACCAATGACAGGATCCTTCGAGAGATTGATGAAATCAAGAAATTGAAGAGATCAGTGGAGGATCACTCTCCATTGGTACCCAGGTCACTGAATTTTGATTCACCAGCTATAACAGCCCAACACTCCTCAGCATCAGGCTCTCAGTACCAAGGTGGAATGTCAAGTATACGCTATGGATCGTTGACGATGCCTTAGGCTCAAGGATCCTACTTTCAGCCTTCTGGATCATCTCAGCCTCAAGGATCCTCTCAGCTTCAAGGATCCTTCTTCAGTTCTGGAGGATATATGGGAGCACAGACAGTTCAAGGATCCTCCTCTCAGGTTCAGGGATCCTCTCAGGTTTAAGGATCCTCCTTTCAGGTTCAAGGATCCTCATCCCAGGTTTACGGATCCATGGATTATCCTCCAAGACCCCCAGTCACAGCACACCAAGGATCCAACATCTTTCAGGATCAAGGATTCTTAAGGAATGTACAACCCGGAAGTTCAGATGTTCATCTAGGAGACTTCATCCCTATGCAGACTATTGCCTCATCTGGTCCCTCAGTTATACCAGAATCCCGCCAATATGGATTCGCATCTGGAGTTCCAAACTTGATTCCTTCAGGAGGTAACACTTTAAATAATTCTTATAACACTAACCATGGCTTTGTGCAGGATACATGTATCAACCAAGCTATGGCTAGGGAACTACAGAAACTGAAGGATATGATATCCACCGTTCCAGGAGTGGTTAAGCCCATTCTTGAAATTGCAGATGGAAGCCACAAGATATCTCGTTTTGCACCACCTATTTGTGATGCAGAAATTCCAAAGAGATTTCAAATACCAACCATGAAGCTATATGATGGCTCAACGGATCCAGAAGAACATGTAGCTCAATACAGAGAAAGGATGGAGATCAATCCCATCTCAGAGAGGTTAAAAGAAGCATGTCTATGCAAGGGTTTCGGATCTACACTAACAGGATTAGCTCTTAAATGGCTGCTAAGTCTTCCCCCTTACTCTATTACTTCATTTGCTAATCTAGTTAACTTGTTTAATAGCCAATTCTCATGCAGTAGAAAATTTGAACGTTTAACTAGTGATCTATATAGGGTAACACAAGGTCAAAATGAATCACTTAGAGATTATATCACTAAATTCAGTAAAGAATCCTTAGATATTCCAAATTTGGATATTGCTACGGCTGTAGAAGCCTTCGAAATGGGTTTACTTAGGGATTCATTGTTCTATGATGATCTTGTCATGACCCCTTGCAGGAATCTTGATGAAGTGAGAACCAGGGCCCTTAGATTCATCCGATTAGAGGATGATAAAAGGATCCAAGAAAGACTGGAAGGATCCTCGAAGCAGGAAAAGCAAATATCCTACTTCAGGAACAACAAGTCTAGATCTTACAACAAGTCTGATAATCAGAACGTGCATGCAGTAGAACAGGAAGAGGATGATGAGGATTATCCTCCTATTTCTAAATATTGTTTTTCTATTGATAACAATGAACTGATCCTTGCAATGCAGAACTTAGGTGAAAAAGCAAGATGGCCCAGAAAAAGTGATAAGCCAGCTGTAGGATCGTTGTGCGACCTTAACGAGTCGTTCAGAAGAGTTCTTGCTCAATACGAGAGGCGGAAACAAACGTATTGAGGTAATTCAGCTTGCAATTCACTTTAAACTGTCTTTTGATTGATATAACAACGATTTACAACGAGTAGACACTTCGGCAGCAGTTTGACTCTGAAACCGGAAAGTTACAAATGAAACAAACAAGGCAAGTATTTATAGAGAAGCCTATTTCGCACGAAACAGTTCTCACGAAATCAGTTTCACACGAAATAGTCATTTCGTGCGAAATGAACAACTGATTTCGTACGAAATAGCTGTTTCTTATCTCGTGCGAAATACCCCTAAAACCTAATTTTACGTACTTCGTGCCCTGATATTTCTAATCTAGTACACGACTCGATACAAGACGAAGTCGACAGACATATGCACTAACAGACTCCCCCTTGGATGTCGACGAGTCTGCAGTGTCGAGTCTTCAACATCTTCAGTCTTTATCAGTGTTTATGCTCTCTTTGAAGTATCTAACAGTGTAAAATATCCTCTATCTTCTCTCTTCTCCTCTCTCTCTTTTCACAATCTCAATCTGTCTTTATCTTCTCTTGAACAGATTTCTTGATTCTTTAAGGTTATCAGCATCAGCAACTAGCGTGATCTTCTGGATTTAAACATGGCTTTCCTATCTTCAGACTCCTCTTTGCTAACTGACTCCCCCTTAAACTATGCTGGGATCGTAGTTTGACTTTCACAGGTTCTAGAATCAAAACCTGGCTCTCTGTAAGAATAGGATCTGGATCCTGGCAAACGTGCACATTCTCTTCCTCACAGTAAATTTCAAAAATTTAAAATTTGACAAATTTAATCTCTGCTTACCACATGTAGATTCAATTTCAAACCATCACTTGAACATATCATCTAAAATGATTTAACATTTATAATCTCTAATGACCACTTGTAAGAAAAACTTTTTCAAACACACTTTCCCAAACCTGTTCATCATGTTTAGCACTAAGAATTTTGAAAATCAGCTCTCCAACATCAGTTGACAAAAATCTTTTTGAATTTTCAAAAATTTATGCTAAGACACACTGAAAATCTTTTTGGATTTTGAAATTCAAGAATTGCAGTAAAGAAATATTTACAGACAATATTTTTTGTGAGTTTGTGTAAGAGGATCATATCAGTTTTGAGACAAAATACCAACACCGTTAAGCTTTAATCATTTTAAGTTCTAAATGATTCACTTAAATTGTCAGTATACTGATCCACTTAAATTTTCACACAAAGTTCAACTGTTTCGAGATACGTCATTAATGTTTTAGAGACTTAAACTTATACGCGTGTCTCACCTCAGAATATACTCCCGTATCCAGATCCCAGTATTCAGTCTTACAGGTGAGTACACCTAGATGATATCTGTAAAGGGTTAAATGCGAGGGCCATGAGAGCTCAGGCTATTGCTTCCACAAAATCAGAGAGATGCTGGCTTCGACTTTAGGTGTGTTCCCTTTAGAGAATCTTTTCTTCAACAGCACATCATTAGCATTTTGCAATATTTCATCATTTTTTATGCTGAGGGGGGTGCTATATTTCAAGCAAGCGAAAAGTATTATACGGGGACTAGGCCATTGCTTCCGCAAAATCAGAAGTCCCGGGATAATACCCCAGATATCACTAGGCATAAAGACCTAGTATCTCAGAAAGAGGGATCTTTCAAACAAGATTTCGGGGGTTACCCATATATCCGAGAGATGTTCCCCACGAGATAAGTAAGTTTGATATTTAGGTTTATATCTCGACACAATCTACTAAATGTGCAAAAATCTACTGGCACATCATTAGTGAGACCGTTTATCACTTTTTAACTTTCCAATTCTTTAGCATACTGTGATCGTCTACTGATGTACTATCATTTCCTCTTTTTCACAACAAAACTCATTTTAGATTTTATCATGTTTTTGGCTTTTTCAAATTTTCTAATGTTTTTGGATTTTCTGAAATTTCTTACTCCCCCTAAAATTCAAAACCATTTTAAAAAAAAATTGAAAACAAACTGTACAAAATAAAGTGACAACTGTTGTGAATTGCTTCAAATCGCCATCCACTTGGCATAAACAATCAGAACTCCCCCTTACAACAAACTATTTTCCCATTAAGATTTCAAAACACTTAAGTTTTTATTAATCAAAATGGTTTTTCCAGAAAATTAGTTTCGTTGATTTTCACAAACCACTTGTAGGTTAGGGGTTTTATCACATTGTTTTTCAACCAAATTGTATTAAAGTTAAATCAAGTTCAACTTAATGACCTTGATAAACCACTTGTAGGTAAAAACATCACAACTGTGAATTTCTCAAGAAAAATGCCGATTCCTACTCCACACTTACCAACCTGGGAGTTCCGGCAAGTCAGGATTTTTACATATGAAACACAGACATCCAAGCCTGACCAAACTTGGACGTGTCCTTTTCAGTCTCATTTGGGGTTTCAACATTTCTTTTTTCTTCATAAAATTCTTTCACCCCTTTGGCCTTTCCCTCGACCATTTTCCCAAAAATATGTTTCACTTTCCCATTAAACACTTTCTCGACATCAAATTCTTTCTTTTCAGAATAAAATTGATTTGAGATCTCAACTTTTCCAACTTTTTGTTTAAAGTTTTCAGTCCTCAATGGTGGAAAATTGACATCATCCATTGGAGGAACTGAGTTTTCACTTTTTGCCTCAACATGTGGCTCCTCTGACTTTGACGAGTCAGATTCATCGCCAGGTTTCACATCTATTTTCTTAACAACCCACATTTGGTTGTCAAGATTCACTCTTCTTTTGTAAAACCTTTTCGAACATTCACCAACTTCATATGTTGAGTTTTTAAACACTTTGAATTTTTCACTTTGGTGGTTCATTTTTAACAACAACTTTTTTCTTTCAGTTTAGAGACAACTTCCTATTTTGTGTTGGTTGCCATTGGACAATTCCAGGCAATGTGACCAACTTCTTGACATCGGTAACAGGTTCTTGTCTCTTTTTTCTGATAACCTCCATTCTTTTCAAACCTTTGTTTATCAGCAAGAAACTCTTTGTTTGATTGCTTCCAGAATGAGCTCTTTGCTTCTTCTTCACAACTTGCTCCTGAAACAAATTTAGTGTTTGTTTTAGAAATTTTCTCATTTTATGGTTTTTGGGTGGAATGAAACCAATACCTTTCTTTTTGAAATTACCGTTATGGTTTGGTTTCTTTTGAAAACCAGAACTAGAACTGTAACCCTTTTTCTTGTTTAAACGTTGTTGAACTCTTGAAGTGTACTTTTTAGGTTTTTCAAAAAGATTTACATCTTTTATTTCAGAAATATTAATTTCTGTTAATTTGAAAACCTTTTTAATCTTTTCGATTTGAACACTTCTTATTGGAAATTCTTCATCAGAATATAATTTGTCTGAATCATTCAAAGTATATGCCACTTTGATTGGTTCGTCATCCAAATTAGATTTTGATAACAGAAATTCTCTATTGCAAACTCTTTTAACCGATGATTTTTAACTGTTGACCGACGAACTCGAACTTCCAGATTCTGACTTTGACTCTGACTCCTCATCCTTATCCAACACCTGATCGACCACTTTCTTTATTAACTCAGATTCATGATCAGTGTCAGAAGATGTAAATGTGACGTCAATGCAACAAAAGACAAATCCAAATGGTGTGGATATCATGAAGATTTCGGCCATCTCACTGAAGAATGTATTGCACTCAGAAAAGAGATTGGTTACTTGTTAAGCAAAGGGCATTTGAAGGAGCTGTTGGGGAGAAAAAAGTCAAGGATCCAGGATCCTGAAAAGGTTCCAGAAAGAGCTCCTGCTCCTTCTGCTGATGCACAAATTATCAACTTCATATCCGGTGGATCAGACATATGTGGCACTTCCTTTTCAGGAGCCAAGAGGCATGCCAAGGAGACCAAGATGGATAATGGGGATAGATCCATCCGAACCTCTACTGTTACACAGGAAAAAGTTATAACTTTTGATGAGGATGATCGTGTGGATGTTCAGGATCCTCATCATGATGGTCTTGTTATTACTTTGTTTATATCTAATCATTTTGTTTGTAGGATCTTGATAGATGGAGGAAGCTCAGTCAACATCATTCAACTTGATGTCTTAAAAAAGATGAATATCCCTGAATCAGAAATCATCCCAAGATCATCAGTTCTCGTGGGATTCAGTGGAGAAACTAAGAACACATTGGGGGACATTAAGCTTCCCATTTACATAGAGGGACTTAATTCTTTTTAGAAATTTTGTGTTATAGATTGCTTATCCTGTTGCAATGTTATCCTTGGCAGGCCATGTATACATGACATGAAAGCAGTTCCATCTATATATCATCAATGTGTGAAGCTTCCCAGACCGTGGGGTGTGGTGAAGATTGAGAGCGATCAACAAGAAGCTAAGAATTGCAACACTTCATCGATGAAACCAGCCTCAAGACCCAGGGAGCAATAGCAATTAAAGCATCCTCCAAGAGATATCCTGGAGGCAAGAGAAAAAGATGTGAAAGATATCCTTATGGATCCTTAGGACCCTGAATCCAAAGTCTTCATAGGATCCGGGATCCTCAGCAACATCGAACAGGATTTAGTATCCTTCCTCAAGAAGAGAAAAATTACCTTTGCCTGGAAGCATGAAGACATGACAGGTATATCTAAAGATATAATTACTCATAAGCTTGGCATTGACAGGTCATTCAAACCCATACATCAAAAGAGGGGAAAATTTGCACCTGAAAGGAATGCCATTATCGAGGAGGAGGTAGACAAGCTGCTCAGAGCAGGTATGATAAGAGAGGTTAAGTATCCAAGGTGGCTAGCTAATGTGGTTGTTCTTCAAAAGAAAAACGGAAAGTGGAGGGTATGTGTCGATTTTACTGATTTAAACAAGGCATGTCCCAAGGATCCTTTCCCATTGCCCCACATTGACTCCATGGTGGATGCTATCGCGGGTCATGAGTTGTTGACTTTTATGGATGCTTCATCTGGATTACAGCAAATTCAGATGGAACCATCTGATCAAGAGGATACAGCCTTTATGACCCCAACTGGTATCTATTGTTATATTGCTATGCCATTTGGACTAAGAAATGCAGGTGCTACTTATCAAAGGCTAGTCAATATGATGTTTAAGGAACAAATTGGACACACTATGGAAGTCTATATAGATGACATGGTGGTTAAGTCTAAGAGAGCTGAGGATCACCTTAGAGACTTGGAGGAAGCATTTGATATCCTTGACAAATTCAATATGAAATTGAATCCTTCGAAGTGTCACTTTGGTGTTAAAGCGGGCAAGTTCCTAGGCTACATGGTAACAAAAAGAGGCATATAGGCTAGTCCAGAGCAAATTAAGGCGATTTTGAATATCAAATCTCCTACCAATGCCAAGGATGTGCAAAGGTTGACAGGGAGGATAGCAGCCTTGAACAGGTTCATATCAAAGTCATCAGAAAAGTGCAAGGAATTCTATGACATTCTGAGAAAGAACAAGAAATTTGAGTGGACTGAAAAGCATGAGAATGCTCTCAAAGCCCTTAAGGATTACCTATCCTCAGCTCCTGCCTTAATAAAACCAGAAAAAGGGGATATATTATCCTTATATTTGGCAGTCTCTTCTAAAGCGGTAAGTGCAGTCCTTGTTAAGGATCACGAAGGTACACAACATCCGGTATATTATGTAAGTAAAAGTTTGCTTGATGCTGAATCCAGGTATTCACATTTAGAAAAACTTATCCTTGCTTTGATTATGGCATCTACTAAATTGCGTCATTATTTTGAAACACATGCTATTATTGTTAAAACTAATTTTCCAATTAAGAATGTTCTCAGGAAACCTGAAATGTCAGGAAGGATGGCCAAATGGGTAGTGAAGCTTAGTGCTTATGATATAAGATATGAACCAAGAACTACCATTAAATCCCAAGCCTTGGCTGACTTTGTGGCAGATTTCAGTAGTGATCTACAAAGGGAAGCTGAGTTAGAAATTCAGCAGCTTGAAGAGACCAAGGATCCTTGGATACTCTTCATAGATGGAGCCTCTAATGTCAAGGGAACTGGACTTGGAATACTACTAAAATCTCCACAGGGGGATATAATACCCCACTCAATAGCTTGTGAGTTTCAAACTACTAATAATGAGGCTGAATATGAGGCCTTGATAGCTGGTTTGCAAATTGCCAAGCACATGAGGATCAGGTATCTTGAGGTACATGTAGATTCATTATTAATTACTAATCACTTTAATGGATCCTACGCTGTTAAAGGTGAAAGACTAATCAAATATCTAGAGATAGTCAAGGAATTGGCACTCTCTTTTGTTTCCATTAGTTTGACACGGGTACCTAGGGAAGAGAATGCAGAAGCTGATGCATTGGCCAATCTTGGATCATCATTGAAGATTACAGAGGATATTAAAATTCCTATAATCCATATTTTGGCTCCTGCTATTGAGGATCACGCAGCTATGGAGATAGGAGAGGATTTTGCAATCATACCTAGTGATGATGCACAATCTCATTCAGGATCATGGATCCTTCCAATCATGAGATATATACAACATGGAGAGATTCCTACGGGAGAAAACCCTAGAGCTTTCAAAGTCAAGGTATCTCAATTTACAATATTAAATAACATGTTATATAAACGATCTCTTGCAGGCCCATATCTAAGGTGCATTGAGGATCCTGAAATTCAAGAAGTCCTAAAGGATTTTCATGAAGGAGATTGTGGAAACCACACTGGGGGCAGGGCATTGTTCTCAAGGATCCTTAGGACATGATACTATTGGCCTACTATGAAGAAGGATGCTGTGGATTATGCCAAGAAATGTGATGCGTGTCAGAGACATAGCAATATCCTTCATCAGCCAGCAGAGCTCCTGCATCCTATATCCTCTTCTTGGCCATTCATCAGATGGGGAATGGATATAGTTGGCAAACTTCCCAAAGCACCAGGGGGAAAAGTGTTTATGCTTGCCATGACTGATTACTTTTCCAAGTGGATAGAAGCTAAAGCCTTTGCTCAAGTCAGAGAAAAAGAAGTGATATCCTTTATTAAAAGAAACATTATTACCAGATTTGGTATTCCCTCTGAAATTGTTTGTGATAATGGATCCCAATTTATTGGGAGTAGAACTACTAACTTTTGTGACAGCTGGGGGATTAAGATGATAACATCAACACCAGTCCACCCACAAGCTAATGGTCAAGCAGAATCATCCAACAAGATCATCATCAACAACTTGAAGAAGAAGCTTGGATCCAAGAAAGGAAAATGGGCGGAAGAGCTACCTTATGTGCTATGGGCTGATAGACCAACTCCCAAGAATGCTACTGGCCAGACTCCATTTTCTTTAGTGTTTGGAGCAGAATCATTGATCCCTACAGATATGGTGGTTCCTACTGCTAGAACAAGCATCCGTGATCCTGAAGGAAATGCTGAAAACTTGGTTCAAGACTTGGATAACATAGAAGAACTCAGGGATTTGGATAGTTATCAACAAAGGATGGCTGGAGCTTACAACAAGAATGTCAGGATCAGAAAGTTTCAAGTTGGTGATATGGTATTGAGGAAAGCATTTCAGAATACCACAAATCCTGCTGATGGCAAGTTAGCACCAAAGTGGGAAGGCCCCTATCTTATTGAAGCTGAAGCAGGAAAGGGGGCATATCGATTATTAACAATGGAGGGTGATTTGCTACCAAGAGGTTGGAATGCTGTCCATTTGAAGAGATACTTCATGTAATAAGGATCCAGGATCCTTAGCCGTCTTCATATTTGGTATAAATTAAGGATCCTTAGAGGATATATGATCCTCAGTCTGGTAATGATCTGATTCTAATTTATTTAATCCTTCAATTTATTTTATTACAAGGAGAAGGATCCAGGATCCTTTACTCCTTTTTCACTAAGTTCTGAGTTTTGCAGAAGATTGATGCATCCTTGATAAAGGATCAAGTATCCACAGAAGTCTCATAAGTTTCATGGGCTTGTCCCCAGTTTTTTGGGTTTATCCCCAGTTTACGCCTCGCTTGCGGTATGCGCATATAATGTATATATGTGTGGGCCATCGGGGGGCAAAAGTAAAAGTGCACTAATTTTAACGTTATTTTACTAATTTCGTGAAAATAACGTTAAAAGTGGAGGACGGTTAATCATGCATCATGTGGTGGCGTTGATAGCTGAAAGACAAAAGGGTACATGCACTAATCGGTCTTTGTCCCGATTGCCGAGTGTTATGTGCCTTATGTCCAAGGCTTGATGCAAAACTACTATCGAGCTGGGGGTCTCACTGGAAGCAGCCTCTCTATTCCTACGGGGTAGAGGTAAGGCTGTCTACATCTTACCCTCCTCAGACCCTACCTTTGCTTTGCTATTGGTGGGATTTACTGAGTATGATGATGATGATGATGATGATGATGACTACCTTCGCCAGTAGCGCACGATGATCCTGGTGCAGTTCAAGGCAATGGGACCAGTACCAACTTTAGGGGCTGAAAATTTCATTGTACTGGCTGTATTCAGGATCCTACGTATAATGGTAGACGTACCATACATCCGTTCCTAAGGTTTTGGCATTTTCATGTCACTAAGTTTGGATAGTCGCCAGTGAGGGTCATACTCCAGTTTACACAAGATCCTTTGGGCTTGTCCCCAGCTTTTTGGGCTTGTCCCCAGTCTTTTTGGGCTTGTCCCCAGTTTTTTGGGCTTGTCCCCAGTTTTTGGGCTTGTCCCTAGTTTATTGGGCTTGTCCCCAGATTGTTGGGCTTGTCCCCAGTTACTAACTCTTCTCTTATATTGGCTTAGTCCCAAGTTATGTTCCATTTCAGGTTTCCAAAGCTAAACACTTAAGGATCCTTGATCCTAACCTGTTATCTAGGGTTCGTCTTTTGGTTATCTCGATTGTAAGTATCAAAGATTTAGGATCCTAACTTGGATTCTCAGGTATGATCCTTGTTTACCTTCATGTTATTCTTGATTTATTTAAGTTACCCTTATTCTTTGACAATAGGATACATGATCCTAAAATTACACCACTTTTTTGAAATTTTCGATTATAGGATATTTGATCCTTGATCATATCCTAAACTATTTGACATAATCTAATATATATTTTTTTCATTCTTAGCTTGTGAATTCAAAGAGATTGTATCATAATAGTTGAAAGGTAAAGATATACAAAATTAACAACACAAGATAAGCCAAAAGATTAAACTTTTATTTATTTAGCAAAAGATTAACCCTTTAAAGGTTGTCAAAATTACCTACCCCAAGCATCTACCAGCAATCCGTGGCCCGTCCGCTGGGGTAGGTAAAGGGTGTCCATGATATTAAGTTCTAAGTAATGCAGGAATAGAAAGACGGTAGGATAACAATGGCTTCATCCCCCAAACAAGGGATCCCTCCACCAATTGTTATCCTACCTATTGTTCGAAGGATCAGTGATCCTTAAACCTAAAACTATTGTTCAAGTACAGACCATTGTTTCAAAACATCAACAACCAAAAAAACCTTAAACCATAAAAAATGGGCTCTGGCCACGTCTAGAAATTTCCATCATTGCCCATTTGTGCAGCTTAAACCTTCACTGCGTCATCCCCACCAGCTGCTCCTTCTGCTTGATCCATCAGCCCGCTGCCACCAGCTTCAATCGCCAGAATCTGTCCTGTCAAAGTTAGGATCCTCTGCCTCCTTTGCCATTTGAAGTTTGATCTTGAGCATGGCTATTGTGGCAGAAAGTTTGGCTCCTTCCATCACCTCCTCCTTCTCCTGTTGAGCCGTGATTTGGGTCATAACCAACTCTTTCTTCGCCAGAGTGAGGTCCTGTTCGAGGGAGGAGATGGTCTTATCCTTAGCCAGGAACATCTTCTGGAAGTCCAAGTGCTTTTGCTCAGCCTCTTCTGTATATGAATCCAGGAGCATCTGGATCTCAGCAAATTTCTGCCAAAGAGAAACACATGTTAGGATCCGTTATCCTCGGTATGGGAAGATCAGATTTAAGGATCCAGGATCCTTACCTCAGAAACGTATTCTTCAAACTGGTGTTGGATGAGAGACAGGCCTTCAAGAGTCTCAGCAGTTTTCCTTTTCTTTCCACCCTTGCCTTTTATGCTGGCACCCTTAGGATTTGGGATGCTGGGACTGGCAGCAAGTTGTTTCTTGGCAGACCGAGAGGAAACATATGCGTCAAGATCACTGACACTGAATCGGGAAGCTGATTTTGAAGATTTTCTAGCGCCTACAAATGCCAAACAACAGATAAGTGTTCATATTTTCATTCATTTTAACATTCATTCATTTATACATGTAATCAAATACTTACTAGACATTGTGAAGGAACCGGAGGATACTTCTTCTGAATCCTTGGTTTTAGCTTGAAATGTCCTCACAGCAGGGTCAAGCCTCCAGAAGGTAGCGAGTCTTTCTTTTGTTACAGGGGAATCTTGAATATGAGAAACTGAGATAGCTGCACGATAGAAACAGAAAAAAAGGATTAGTTATCCTTAAAAGAGACAGAGTCTTCCTATGATCCTTGTATAAGGATCCTATATCCTACCATGGGTGGTCCACTTTTTGGGAAGGTCTTTCCTGTCCGGAATAGAATCCCTCCTTACAAAAAAGAAACGGTTTTTTCCAGTGGGTATCACTTTTTGTGGTCTTAAGGATTGGATGGGGCTGACCAGGTTTATGCTTGAACAAGAAACGGTGTGAACCATGGCTAACAAGATTGTATAACTCAGCCAACTCCGACATTCCTATTTCTATACCTTCCTGCTCAATGCTGTTTTCCATGCTATACAGAACTCTCCACATCATCGGCATGGCCTGTATGTAGCACATGCCGATGAGTGCAAAGAAGGATTAGGTAAAAGCAGGGAAAGGGTAAGAGAATCCTATCAAGAAAGGGGTGGCCGGAAAAGTGACCCAGGTGTCGGAAACACAGTCACTCTTCAGTGAAGAGTTAAAAGATTTGAAGACAGCCTCCGCCAGGAAGCAGTGACGGATTCGATCGATTTCGGGATCGGTAAAACGACAGAGTTCTGCCGAAGGGTTTTTGTTAACGCCTTGACTCCTCAAAGGACTATCATTCTTGGGATCCTTGGCTGGTGAGGATCGGCGAACCATTTTCACCATGGACTCTAAGAGAAGAGAGGATCGGAAGAGAAGGATTTAGAGAGAAGGGAAGAAATAATACATGTTGCGGTCTTCGAATGAAGATTTAAAGGGAGAAATTCTCGAATTTAAATGCAAAATATCACCCCTATCTCTATCCTATTTATAATCATTATTTGTTGCAGGGATGACCTACGCTGACGTAAGCCTGGCAACGGCTATATCTCCAAGTAACGGCTAGTCCGAATTTCATTCAAACATGACTATCTAATTGGATATCAACTAGTCATGTTTGGGGGAATTGTTAGGGATAGAATTTTACTGTCTATGGATCACGGATCCTCAAGGATAGCATGGATCACGGATCCTCAGTTCTGTGAGAATTAAGGATCCTCAGGAGACGCTACGGGAATAAGGATCCAGGATCCTCATTATTATTCTAACTTAACAATTGTTTCCATCACCATTAGCTTGTTTTGCAGGTATGTTTCGAAGAAGACTTATTCCATGCGAGATTCCAGAGGAATATGCTCTACATTTTTAACATGTGCATGAGCTAGTTACCGTTGGTGGTGATTGATGTGCACAAAATGCAACATATAAATTACATCAATTGTGGCATAAAACTAACCCTTTTTTAGTACTAATGTTGGAAAAAGTGTGCTTTTATCTTCCTTTTGTATTTTCAGGATTAAGTGAGCTCAAATGAACAAAAGAAGCAAAAAGACAGCTAAATCTAACATAAATACAAGAAAAGGAACAAACATGGCATGCCCGACCTCCCCGACAACATCTTCCCAAGCAAAACAAGAAAACAGAAGGCTGAACACGCCCCATGCTCAGCAAACACGGGGGCGTGCCCAAGTGCCAGCATAAAAGACAAAGCTATAGAAGCTTCTATCGCCCACCACGGGGCCGTGCTCAGCGGACACGGGGCCGTGGTAAACTATAAGATTCGCAGAATCCAGGCAAATCTTGATAGTACAGATATGCTTCTACACACGGGGGCGTGCCCAGCGGACACGGGGGCGTGGTCAACTAATGCACACAAACTGCAATTAATGAAGGAAGAGAAGAGGATGGATACGGGGCCGTGCCCAATGGACACGGGGCTGTGCCCGAGCTGCTGTTCAGGCTATAAATAGGGGTGCTTGGCTCATTTGCAAACCAGCCCTTGGCACACCACCTCTCTCACACTTCACCCACCACCCACCACCATCACAACACCATCATCCACCACCATCATCCATTGTCCATCATAGAGTGTGTGAGTCGTCTCGAGATCCAAGATTGATCGTAAGAGTTCTTGACAATCAAAGGCCATGTTTGCCTAAGTCTCTTACATCACTTGGTGAAGACAAGTGTCTAATGTAATACTTTTTATTTTTAATCTTTTCGCACTTTTTACTTGGTTATGTATTAATGACTTTAATAACTAGTTTCTTATGTTGAAGGTGATTCTTCCTTATCGTTTGTTCGTGGTGTCTTGGCATTATTTTACAGTCTATATAAAATAAAAGATTTTCACCATTCATATCTCCACGGTCTATATGGAGGTATGTTGGCTACCTGGTCGGGGGTTAAGGGAACGGTTTCGTAAGAGTCTTGCCTTGTTCAGTGTATAGATCCTGCAAGGACCTAGGTCAAATTTAGTAGGACCTCCTTCAATACCCACCGGTATTGGATGGCGGGGGTCCAAACTCTTTGATCCCCTCATATGTAAGCTACTATTAATACTTTAATCCGGCTACTTAGGACTGTATCCCTGCTGACTCAGACTACTTAGCCGAGGGTAACGTCACCTCCAAAAGAGGGGCCTACCATAATATGCATTAATAACGTAATTAATTATCTTTCAATAATCCGACCCTTTTAGGATTGTATCCTTGCTGACACAAACTACTGGGTTAAGGGTAACGTCAGCTTCAAAAGAGGGGCCTACTACAATAACTAAGATAATCTTTTAAAAAGTGAAAAAGTGCGGAAATAATCAAAGGTTACACTAAACACGAGTCGGAGCAAAGTGATTCATCTTGTCTATATGTTTTTACTTTTATTTTATTTTTCAACATTTTAGTTAGTTTTTATTTTTCTAGTTAAAAAACCTTTTTTCTAACTTTTGATTTGATTAGACGTTGAGGATAAACCGGTACTAAAAGCTCTTGTGTCCTTGGACGACCTCGGTATCTTACCAACACTATACTACGCTCACGATGGGTGCACTTGCCCATATGTGTGTTTGGTGTTAGTAAATATCGTGTTTTATAAATTTAAAACTGTTGGACCGTGTGCGTGACCCTAAACAGTCAGTAAAGGCAGTTCATCTTCATTAGGTGGAATCAAAGTAAACAAAGTCACACAGCTTGTATCCTTTTAACTTCTTTCTATTACTGCTTTTCCAAGTCTTTACACGTGTTTCTGACTGAATTTTGACAACAATTCGACACCTAACACATGACCAGATTCCGCTCCAACTGTTACAAATGACAACAGCCTTCACCTATTTATAGGACTCCTGATTCCGCTCGAAACAACTCAAGCGGAACCCCTATGTTTACACTCGAGCAGAATCACCATTTACATTCTGGAGCGGAATCACATGTTAACCTGATTTCGCTTGAAATGACTTCTTGTCATTTTGAGCGGAATTACAACATTAATTCACTTTTTCAATTCCAAACTCCAATCTAACCTATCTAGACCTAAGACTCTATTTAAAACGTAGTAAACAGACATTCAGTGCACCAACAGACTCCCCCTTGGATGTTGACGAAGTCTTCAGCGTCGAGTCTTCAGTCTTGGTCTTTTTCAAACTTGTTTTCACTTTAATCTTCAATCTCCCCTTTGAATGTTGATCCAGAATTCTGACTCCCCCTTTCACAGACTCCCCCTCTCGGAATGCTGAGACTTGAATTCTGGTTCAAACTTTGACGTTTTGATCCCGAGGGAATTCCTGTTACCTGCACAATCTCTACCTAAATATAAGATATATGACAAGAATAGTATCAATCTATACTTACCATTCAACCACAATTGTTAGTCTAACCAGTGTTTAGAAATCCACTTAAGTATTCAGGTCCAAGTTAATGACCCTGATTACTCAATTTATCTACCAAGTCCAACTTAATGACCTTGGTTGATCAGAGATAAATCACACTGACATTTAGTTCAATTTGTTTTTCTGAAAATTTACAAGTTTCAAATTAATGAACTTGCTTTGATATTTCAACTTCTCAAACTTATCATGTTTTACTCCACACTCATCTTTCAGTCCAGAAACTTCCTGCATCTGCTTTAATTCGAATCTGAAGATCAACTCTCCACTTTGGTTTGTCAAAAATAAAGCAGAAGTATAAAATCTTTTTGGATTTAGAATAAAATTTCTAAACTAGAAATGAAATGCAAAACTGAAATGCAGTAAATGTAAACTATTTACAAACATATTTTTGATGAGCGTGTTAGGGAATGATATCAGCTATTCGACAAGTCACAAGTATCGTTAAGCTTTAATTACATACTCAGAATTAAACAATTCACTTAGATTGTCGATATACTGATCCACTTAAATTCTTACACAATTTTCAATCTGTCCAGGATACGAATTTAGTGTTTTAGAGACTTAAACTTATTAATGTGTCCCACCTCTTGAATATACTCCTGTATCCAGATCCCAATATTCAGTCTTACAGGTGAGTATACCGCAAATGATATCTATAAGGGGAATAAATTATATAACAGTATGAAACCGTGAGAGCTCAGGTCAGAACTACCGTTCAGCAGAGAGATCACGAATCGATTTGTGTGTGTCCCCTTTAGAGGATCTTTTGTTACAACAGCATTGATTAGCAATTTTATTGTCTTATCATTTATGCTGAGGGTGATGCTATGTTTCAAGCATTGCGGAAAATATTATTCGGGGACTAGGTCAGAACTTCCATTCAGCAGAAGTCCCGGAATAATACCTCAGATATCACTGAGTATAAAGACCTAGTATATCAGAAAGAGGAATCTTTCAAACAAGATTTCAGGGGTTACCTATATATCCAAGTAGTGTTCCCCACGAAATAAGTAAGTAAAGATTTAAGTTTATATCCCGAACAAACCTACTAAATGTGTAAAAACCTATCGGCACATCATCAGCGAGACTGTTTAATGCATTTAAACATTCCATTTCTTTAGCATACCGTAACTGTCAAGCCGATGTACTATCATTTTCCCTTTTTACACAAGCTCTTTTCTGGTTTTCTATTGTTTTTGGATTTTGAAAAAAATCTCTTGTTTTTGTATTTTGAAAAAAATTACATGTTTTTGTATTTTTGTCATTTTTATTGTTTTTGTATTTTCTGAAAATATTACCCTATACCTCCCCCTAAATACCAAAACAAGTAAAAAATCGACAAACCATTGCAGATTGATTCTCAACATCATCTACAATGTCTCCTTCATCAACGCCAATAATCTCCTCCAACACCGATAAAAGCTTCATACCATTCAGTTTTAGCAAATACTGAAAACGTGTTTTATCAAATGCTTTGGTATGTAAATCAGCTTTTTGTTCGTCAGTGTGGATTTTCTCAATTCTTATCAACTTCTTCTCGAAACAATCGCGAATGAAGTGATGACAAATTTCAATGTGTTTGGTTTTAGCGTGATGTACGGGATTTTTAGTAATGTTAATCGCTGCCTCATTATCAACAAAGATAGGGGTGTTTAGAAATTGCAAACCGTAGTCGCGCATATGTTGCTGGATTAACAAGATCTGCAACTGCTAGCAGATACATACTCCGCTTCACATGTGGATAGAGCCACAGAGGTCTGCTTTTTGCATTGCCAGGTGACCAATCGTGGTCCGAAAAACTGACACCCTGCTGTTGTTGATTTAGCATTAACTTTGCAGCATCCGAAATCCGAATCGGAATACCCTTCGAGCGTGAAATCGCCTTCTCTTGGATACCACAACCCCAATGATGGAGTTCCTTTCAGGTAGCGTAATATCCTTTTCATAATCACCATATGCGAAGCTCTTGGGTTAGATTGAAATCTTGCTGCGAGGCAGGTTGGGTACATAATATCGGGTCTTGAAGCTGTCAAATACATCAGCGATCCGATCATGGAACGATACATCGTTTCATCTACCTTCTCTCCGGTGAGATCAGGGTTTATCCCATGATTCGTTGCTAATGGGGTGGAAGTTGGAGTAGAACCTGACATCCCGAATTTCTCCAAGATATCATGAACATACTTCGTTTGATGTATGAAAATTCCTTTGGGTAGTTGATCAACCTGCAATCCCAAAAAGAATTTCATCTCACCCATCGATGACATTTCGAATTTCTGCTTCATAACTCGTTCAAAATCTTTGCACAAATTTTCATTTGTTGACCCAAATATGATGTCGTCCACATAAATTTGAACTATCAGAAGATGACCGTCGACCTCTTTGGTGAAGAGAGTGGCATCCACTTTACCACGGATAAAGCTGTTGGCTAGCAAGTGTTGAGACAATGTCTCGTACCAAGCTCTCGGGGCCTGGTGTAAACCATACATCGCTTTGTCTAGCAAGTAGACCTTGTCTTTGTGGTTTGGATCGGTGAAGCCCGGTGGCTGACCGACATATACCTCCTCTTTTACCTTCCCATAGAGAAAAGCCGATTGTAACACCTGTGTCATTTCAACCATCAAACAAATGCCAAACCAATGAAATATTATATTTCATACTTGGGATTTGTAAAATTATGTGTATCTTTTACACATATCAACTCTTGTTTGATTTTAAGCTTTAAATCGCTTTCTGGAGGGTTATACGCGCTCAAATGCGTAAATATAACCAGTTTAATCCAACGAACACTCCGGAATAGTGAAATAGGCTTAACATACCTTAAATAACCTTTACATAACTTAGAAATAAGTTTTAAAGGCTTTGGTATGGCAAAAACAAGTTTAATCGCTTACAGGGACTAAAGTTGACAAACTGCGAAAGTATGCCAATTTGAACTGTAACAGACCTTCCGGAGCATGACCATAAGTTAAACATACCCTAAATATCCTTCACAAAGCTTAGAAATAGGCTTTGAGGTGTTCGGTATGCTAAAATAAACTTTTGGGTCATTCAGGGACTAAAAGTGTCAAAAAGTGCACAAGTTTGCATCTTTACGCGTAACTCACGTTCTGCATACATTCGGACATCCAAAAATTTATGTAAGCATGACTACATTATATTTTAGTGTTCGCCTTAAGAAAAATCCGTTCGTTTCGTCATTTGGATCGTTTTTCGCGCTTATGCGCATTCCGTCGTAATTAAGCGAACATCGCGTTCGTACGGCTAAACGAACCGACATCCGAGATATTTTTGAGCATGTTTTAAGTTCCCTATACTTTAACTTCATTTTAGAGCTTTGAAATGGGGTTAACGGGCCTTAAACGTGTCAAAAATGGCCAAAATACAGTTCAGGGACCAAAACTGTAATTCTGCCAAACTTGCACCATACGATGCGTATGGTATGTATACCATACGATGCGTATGGGGTCTGCAGACCAGGTGCAATGTTTAACAGCCTGTTTTCAGCAGGTTTAACCACAACCACATGTTTGCAACTTGCTTAATCACTAAGTTATGGAGCATTTGTGGCACCATAACATTCCGACAAGTGTACGGCCTTGATCATTGCCTCCTTTTCCAAGAAACGATCTCAACGGTGGACCGAATACTATAAATACCCCACCCCCCATTGCTTTAAAACTCACAAGAATTCTGATTTGAGAGCTCTAAGTTGAAACCATTGTTTCATACCTGAGTTCTTGAGTCGGGATTAGCATTCGGGGACCCTGGGTAAGTATTCTTTCGTTCTTTTCCTTATTTTACTGCTTTTCGAGTCAGAAAGTCAAACTTTGTTTGACTTTCAGCGTTGACCAGTAATGGTCAATGCGAAGTTCGTTTGAACTTCGCAACGTGAGTGTAATCACGTTGGTCGTAGTCCCTTGAGACTATGCCCACTGATTACCACGTTGTCTAGGGTCGTAGGGTAGGCGATCTAATAAATCGCCTATACCTTCGAACCCGACCCAGTTTGGTCGATCATTAGGATCCGACCAAATACATTAGGTGACCATAGTAGGTAGGGAATAACCTTCCGAGGTTATACCCTATGGTCACATCGTTTAAGTAGTTGTATGATAGGTAGTTTATATGCCTTAGGTAAATTACCAGAATACCCTTTTCATATATAATTGGTAATTAAGCATATGTAACCTAAACCTTTGTCACATAACTGATTATGTAATATGTTTAGGCATATAACACTTGTCATAGGGCTAGTTAGGCGGTCCGAACGCGTTTCACGCGAACGATGCGTTAAAGTAGCATAAGCTACCTAAACGGGTCGTAATGGGTCGTAGACAATTATGTTAGGTTTCATTTAGTATGTAGGCTTTGTTAAACCATATGACACGAGTCTCTACACTCGTTTGGTTTACAAACCCTAATGCTACCCAATCTTCCGATTTAGGTCCGGTTAATTAATGTAGTTACCTATATTAGGTGCCGTTTGATTTTCCGCGATCTCTAGCATTGCTTGGTGGTTATCCTAGGACTTCTGAGCAATCTCAAGTGAGTACATAGACCCCTCTTTTACTGTTTTCCAAACTGTTTTGGGGTGGAACACATGTGCCTACTTGTTACTTTCGTGCTTTCCTGTTTTCATATCATATACTGGTTATGTTCATTAGTACACTATTAGTACATTGATTTACATGACTTTTCTGCTTTGTATGTTAACTTAGCATACTTAGTACATCGTTTTACATTACATTTCTGTTGCATATGTTTACTCAGCATATGGACACATTATCTCAGTTCACATGCTATGTATGTTTGTTGTTGCATACTTAGTACAGATATTTCAGTTTACATGCTATGTATGTATGTTGTTGCATACTTAGTACACTTATTATTCATTACATGCTTACATTTTGGCAATTGGTTTAAACATAGACATTGTACATTGTTGGTTTGGTTTGATTAAGTGATTAAGTAACAATGCGTGTGTAATATGATACAAGCATGGTGGATACGCCGCTGGTACTTCCTATATATAAGTGTTTGTATGGTATTACATATTGTAGCGTTATCTGAATCATTTCAGGTTGAGACATAGAACATTTTATACAAATAACATATTTTTCACAAGACATTGATTTACAAACAACTTATCTAATACAAACTCATTTTACATGGTTATTCATTTAACCATACATTATACATTATTTATACATATCATCTGATCTTATCGATTTTCAAATGATTTACAAAACAAAGCAAATAACAAGGTTCATGACTAAACATTTTCTCAAACATAAGTCATGAAACCTATTTTCACAAAACCTATGTATCTCACCGGCATTTTTATGCTGACGTACCATATTTTCACATGTGTTTTTCAGGAACTGTTGCATAAGATGATCAAGATACACATAGGCAGACTTGGGCTTTAGTGACAATAAAAGATGCAAGACTAGTTAATTATGTTGTATTTCTTTGTTTGTTAAGACATTGTAACACTTTTAATCAATAAAACGAAACTTCAATTGCCATGGATTTGAAACAATTAATTCTGTTACAACACTCCCCGACGTTTCCGCCACGTTTTGTATGTTCCACGTGGTCGGGGTGTGACAGAAAAGATGGTATCAGAGCCAATGGTTATAGGGAATTAGGTTATTAGTAATGCTTTGACCTAGTCTATAACTTTCTTAGGACCCTAACGCGAGTTTACTTGCGTTTAGTCATAAAACAATACTGTCACCTATCCTTAGGCGACTACCACAACAAGAACAAAAATTTCAAAACCGCTTTGAAAACTAATCATCTGTTCTAGGATGATTGATTACTAGGTTTTGAACCCTCTATTGTAAGGTTTTGAACCCTCTGTTATAAGGTTTTGAACCCCTTTGAGTTTTCAAAATCTCGTCAAGGTTTTGGGTTTCTAATAATGTGAACACGTGCAAACTGGAAGGGTGAATGCCTGTATTCTGGGTTTTCTGTCTAGGCAAGCACTTCGTATACATCTCAACCAGACGTGAGACCAGTTGTGCTTACCTGGGAATTCTTGGGATGAGTGTTCACTTATAGGCGAGCATGTCTTCGCGATACATTATATTGACCCGCTTATTTTGATTAGTCACTATCTCATTTGTTTGCCTTTGGTAACAAACAAATGGTCGCAATCTTCATGCCTTGTCATTTTCTTTTGACTATCTTTCGCTTGTTTCCTCCTATGCCTTTCATTATCTTCAAGATGCTTCTTCATCGCAACAACAATGTCCGAACCAGGTGCTGCAATTACTCAGCGAGTAGGCGTCGTACTCCAGAGGACCGTTGACTTAGCTATCACCATGACTCATCTCAGGGATGAAGCCGTGTAAGGGAACTGCTTCTTGGTGAATCAATGCCACTGTCATCATCCGAATCAAATACCCTGTTACAAATGTACCCACGGTGGACGATGGAGACATTTGGTTAACATATGCCGCTTTGCAATCCAAAGCAAAGCTGTTACAAATCATGTTGCTATTCAACCTTCAAACTCTGCTTCATATGTCGCTTGACATATCTGGCACCTCAACCTCACGAACTTTCTACCTTGTGTATCGAAGTAAGCACGCCCAGTGCAAGGTGTCGAAACACCTCTCGTTACACAAACTCCAAAAAATCCATGTAGGATCTTTCTATCCTCATAATTAGATCCTTGTGGATGGGTATCATTCATCGGAGTCCTTAATTGAATTCTTTGTATGATTCAATACGTACATCACAATTCAATAAGGATAAAGCCGAATTCCTTTTAAGATTATCCTATCTTCATAGATAGATTCTTGAAATGATTAAAGTGCCAAATGAAATCCACGAATTGGATTCCTGGTGTGCTTTAAGTATCCGCGTCCAAAGATAACAAATTAATAAACAAGTTAAACAACTATGTGATTATGTGAACATTACAAGACAAACTGTGCGGACTGTGCAAAGAATTACGTAATTATGGATGCATACATAATTATGGAATTTAGTGCACAGAAACCACAGCAAGTTTTGTCGTGTGCCTAGGAGTTAACTCTATTCATTTCCATTTCTGAGGAAGCAACCGTAGAAAATGACTCCGTTTGTTCATTTTCGTTTCTGAAGATTTTCCGTTAAGGAAATGAATATCCGTTTGTCTATCCTTTTCATTTCCGTTTCTGAGGAAGCAACCGTAGAAAATGACTCCGTTTGTTCATTTTCATTTCTGAAGATTTTCCGTTAAGGAAATGAATATCCGTTTGTCCATCCTTTTCATTTCCATTTCTGAGGAAGCACCCGTTGAAAATGACTCCGTAAGTTCATTTTACGTTTCTGAAGATTTTCCGTTAAGGAAATGAATATCCGTTTGTCTATCCTTTTCATTTCCGTTTCTGAGGAAGCAACCGTAGAAAATGACTCCGTTTGTTCATTTTCGTTTCTGAAGATTTTCCGTTAAGGAAATGAATATCCGTTTGTCCATCCTTTTCATTTCCGTTTCTGAGGAAGCAACCGTAGAAAATGACTCCGTTTGTTCATTTTCGTTTCTGAAGATTTTCCGTTAAGGAAATGAATATCCGTTTGTCCATCCTTTTCATTTCCATTTCTGAGGAAGCACCCGTTGAAAATGACTCCGTAAGTTCATTTTACGTTTCTGAAGATTTTCCGTTAAGGAAATGAATATCCGTTTGTCCATCCTTTTCATTTCCGTTTCTGAGGAAGCAACCGTAGAAAATGACTCCGTTTGTTCATTTTCGTTTCTGAAGATTTTCCGTAAGGGAAATGAATATCCGTTTGTCTATCCTTTTCATTTCCGTTTCTGAGGAAGCACCCGTTGAAAATGACTCCGTAAGTTCATTTTACGTTTCTGAAGATTTCCTGTTGAGGAAATGAATCCCCGTTTGTTTATTCCTTCATTTCCGCTTCTGAAGAATGTCCGTTAAGGAAATGACAGGATTATGCCTTACATATTTCAGGTGGTTGTTTTGACACAAAGTCACAAATGGACTCCTATGAATAAATTTCGGGACGAAATTTCCTAAAGTAGGGGAGACTGTAACACCTGTGTCATTTCAACCATCAAACAAATGCCAAACCAATGAAATATTATATTTCATACTTGGGATTTGTAAAATTATGTGTATCTTTTACACATATCAACTCTTGTTTGATTTTAAGCTTTAAATCGCTTTCTGTAGGGTTATACGCGCTCAAATGCGTAAATATAACCAGTTTAATCCAACGAACACTCCGGAATAGTGAAATAGGCTTAACATACCTTAAATAACCTTTACATAACTTAGAAATAAGTTTTAAAGGCTTTGGTATGGCAAAAACAAGTTTAATCGCTTACAGGGACTAAAGTTGACAAACTGCGAAAGTATGCCAATTTGAACTGTAACAGACCTTCCGGAGCATGACCATAAGTTAAACATACCCTAAATATCCTTCACAAAGCTTAGAAATAGGCTTTGAGGTGTTCGGTATGCTAAAATAAACTTTTGGGTCATTCAGGGACTAAAAGTGTCAAAAAGTGCACAAGTTTGCATCTTTACGCGTAACTCACGTTCTGCATACATTCGGACATCCAAAAATTTATGTAAGCATGACTACATTATATTTTAGTGTTCGCCTTAAGAAAAATCCGTTCGTTTCGTCATTTGGATCGTTTTTCGCGCTTATGCGCATTCCGTCGTAATTAAGCGAACATCGCGTTCGTACGGCTAAACGAACCGACATCCGAGATATTTTTGAGCATGTTTTAAGTTCCCTATACTTTAACTTCATTTTAGAGCTTTGAAATGGGGTTAACGGGCCTTAAACGTGTCAAAAATGGCCAAAATACAGTTCAGGGACCAAAACTGTAATTCTGCCAAACTTGCACCATACGATGCGTATGGTATGTATACCATACGATGCGTATGGGGTCTGCAGACCAGGTGCAATGTTTAACAGCCTGTTTTCAGCAGGTTTAACCACAACCACATGTTTGCAACTTGCTTAATCACTAAGTTATGGAGCATTTGTGGCACCATAACATTCCGACAAGTGTACGGCCTTGATCATTGCCTCCTTTTCCAAGAAACGATCTCAACGGTGGACCGAATACTATAAATACCCCACCCCCCATTGCTTTAAAACTCACAAGAATTCTGATTTGAGAGCTCTAAGTTGAAACCATTGTTTCATACCTGAGTTCTTGAGTCGGGATTAGCATTCGGGGACCCTGGGTAAGTATTCTTTCGTTCTTTTCCTTATTTTACTGCTTTTCGAGTCAGAAAGTCAAACTTTGTTTGACTTTCAGCGTTGACCAGTAATGGTCAATGCGAAGTTCGTTTGAACTTCGCAACGTGAGTGTAATCACGTTGGTCGTAGTCCCTTGAGACTATGCCCACTGATTACCACGTTGTCTAGGGTCGTAGGGTAGGCGATCTAATAAATCGCCTATACCTTCGAACCCGACCCAGTTTGGTCGATCATTAGGATCCGACCAAATACATTAGGTGACCATAGTAGGTAGGGAATAACCTTCCGAGGTTATACCCTATGGTCACATCGTTTAAGTAGTTGTATGATAGGTAGTTTATATGCCTTAGGTAAATTACCAGAATACCCTTTTCATATATAATTGGTAATTAAGCATATGTAACCTAAACCTTTGTCACATAACTGATTATGTAATATGTTTAGGCATATAACACTTGTCATAGGGCTAGTTAGGCGGTCCGAACGCGTTTCACGCGAACGATGCGTTAAAGTAGCATAAGCTACCTAAACGGGTCGTAATGGGTCGTAGACAATTATGTTAGGTTTCATTTAGTATGTAGGCTTTGTTAAACCATATGACACGAGTCTCTACACTCGTTTGGTTTACAAACCCTAATGCTACCCAATCTTCCGATTTAGGTCCGGTTAATTAATGTAGTTACCTATATTAGGTGCCGTTTGATTTTCCGCGATCTCTAGCATTGCTTGGTGGTTATCCTAGGACTTCTGAGCAATCTCAAGTGAGTACATAGACCCCTCTTTTACTGTTTTCCAAACTGTTTTGGGGTGGAACACATGTGCCTACTTGTTACTTTCGTGCTTTCCTGTTTTCATATCATATACTGGTTATGTTCATTAGTACACTATTAGTACATTGATTTACATGACTTTTCTGCTTTGTATGTTAACTTAGCATACTTAGTACATCGTTTTACATTACATTTCTGTTGCATATGTTTACTCAGCATATGGACACATTATCTCAGTTCACATGCTATGTATGTTTGTTGTTGCATACTTAGTACAGATATTTCAGTTTACATGCTATGTATGTATGTTGTTGCATACTTAGTACACTTATTATTCATTACATGCTTACATTTTGGCAATTGGTTTAAACATAGACATTGTACATTGTTGGTTTGGTTTGATTAAGTGATTAAGTAACAATGCGTGTGTAATATGATACAAGCATGGTGGATACGCCGCTGGTACTTCCTATATATAAGTGTTTGTATGGTATTACATATTGTAGCGTTATCTGAATCATTTCAGGTTGAGACATAGAACATTTTATACAAATAACATATTTTTCACAAGACATTGATTTACAAACAACTTATCTAATACAAACTCATTTTACATGGTTATTCATTTAACCATACATTATACATTATTTATACATATCATCTGATCTTATCGATTTTCAAATGATTTACAAAACAAAGCAAATAACAAGGTTCATGACTAAACATTTTCTCAAACATAAGTCATGAAACCTATTTTCACAAAACCTATGTATCTCACCGGCATTTTTATGCTGACGTACCATATTTTCACATGTGTTTTTCAGGAACTGTTGCATAAGATGATCAAGATACACATAGGCAGACTTGGGCTTTAGTGACAATAAAAGATGCAAGACTAGTTAATTATGTTGTATTTCTTTGTTTGTTAAGACATTGTAACACTTTTAATCAATAAAACGAAACTTCAATTGCCATGGATTTGAAACAATTAATTCTGTTACAACACTCCCCGACGTTTCCGCCACGTTTTGTATGTTCCACGTGGTCGGGGTGTGACACCGATTTAACATCTAACTGATATACTTTGAAATTTTTCCAAGACGCAAATGCTAGGAAGATTCTGATCGCTTCTAGTCTAGCAACCGGAGCATATACTTCAGTAAAATCTATCCCCTCCTGCTGACTGAAACGTTAGACTACGAGTCGCGCTTTGTTACGAACAACAACTCCTCTATCATCTCTCTTACACTTGAACACCCACTTGGTGTTTATCTTCCTCTGACCATCAGGCAAGTCTACTAACTTCCACACACCTAGCTTCTCGAATTGGGTCAGTTCCTCATGCATCGCATTGACCCAAGAATCTTCAGTAAGCACCTATTTATAAGTCCTTGGCTCAATCTGCGAAATAAAATAACTCAATGAAAATTCAGTTTGTAAAGGAGCAACTTTTATATAAAAACATGTAAGGCCTTTATCAAGCTGTCTTCGAGTGCGGACGCCTGATTGCAATTCTCCGATTATCAGCTCCTCTGGATGGTATGAAAGAGTTCGTGGCATTACTTCGCCTGAAACATCTACCTCGCCTTCCAGATTAGTAACATTCTGATTTGCACCTTGTTCACTGACTGGGTTTGTTTGACTTGAAATCTGAATTTGCTCCCCCCAGAATCTGAATCATCACGATCAAATACTGGCATGTTCTCAGATTCTTGATTATCATTCTGTGCGTCTGATTATCTTGAGCAACTTCATTTTGTTGGACATCATCATGTTCTCCAGCATTGCTTGGACATGCTTCATCATCGTTTGAAGTTTGTTGTGGTCTCCTTGAATACTCAGCTGGGAACCTTTCTTGCGATTCTTCATACTCTCTTAGAATATCCAACTCGTCAAAGAAATCTTCTTCTTCTTCTTCTAGTTCTTCCATCATGTTAAACGAATCCCACAATTTATCATAATTAAAACGCCATGAGTCACCAGGATTCTGAGGCAGCATAGTATACCCCTGACACTCAACATTTGGAGCTTCAATAATCCGCTTCAGACTTGGAATGAAGACACGTCGTAATGGACTTGCATAACCTATGAATATCCCTTCAATACTCTTCGGACCAAACTTTCCAAAAGGCTCTAGAACAGTACAGGGTGACCCAAATGGTTCAAGATATTTCAGATTTGGTTTGCGGTTATTGATCAACTCAAAGCATGTTTTGTTGAATTTCTTGACAGTGAGAACTCTGTTGAGCGTATAGCATGCGGCGGAAACTGCTTCTGCCCAAAAATTTATCGGTAGCTTTGAATCAGCAAGCATAGTTCTGGCCATTTCGATTAGTGTCCTGTTTTTACGTTCTGCAACTCCATTCTGCTGCGGAGTGTACGGAGCACTAAACTCATGCAATATACCTCTTTCATCACAAAATTCTTCCATCTTGTTGTTCTTGAATTCAGTACCATTATCACTTCTAATTCTTTTGATACGCCTTTGGTACAGATTCTCAATCTTTCTAAACAACGCCATCAAACTCTCAAACGTTTCATCTTTCGACTTCAAGAATGATACCCACGAAAATCTGGAATAATCATCAATAACCACAAGACAGTAGAGATCTCCTGTAATACTTTTGACATTTACTGGACCAAACAGATCCATATGTAGTCTCTCTAAAGGTCTGGAAACTGAATTGACTTGCTTTTTAGGGTGTGACTTTTTCTTCTGCTTGCCTTTGATGCAACTAATGCACTCCCTTTCCAGATGAAAACCTTTAATTTGAACACCCAGAACTAAATCATTATGGACCAGATGATTCATTTTACTCAAGTGAATATGGCCCATCTTGCGATGCCACAACTGCGATTCTTTCTCCGTTGCTCTAGACACAAAACAATGAGCTTGACCCGTGGTTGTAGTAGCTACGCTCATGTCCAACACGTACAGATCATTCACTCATGGTGCCCTCATGATAATCCATTCTTCAGGGATAACAAATCCTGGCTTCAAGATCAAACATTCTTTGTCAGTAAAATGAGTGGTATACATCCTGTCACAAATCTGCGAGATGCTCAGCAGATTATTCTCCAGCTCAGAAATGTAGTTAACTCTTTCAAATGTAACAATCCCATTGGATAACGTTCCTTCACCAACAATTCTACCACCTTGGTTTCCTGCGAATCCCACATAACCACCATTGAAATTTCTAACATCGTACAACAATGGAGTCTTCCCTGTCATATGTCGAGACGCTCCACTATCCATAATCCATCGTGAAATAGCTCTTGGAAGTTCCTGCACATATCACAAATTGATTTTAAAAACACATTTCAATAAAGATGCCGATTCATGCTTCACAATTACCAACTAGGAAGCTCCGGCAAGTCCGAAATTTTTTAGTGAGATATTGATGCTACCTAAGCCTCTTTTGACTCAGGTAACTGGACTTTAATGTGATATTTTGAAGTATAAAGTGGCGGAAAATTTTTATCATTCATCTTTAAACTTTCCTCAGATCCAACCTCAACCTTTTTGTATAAGAAAAACTCATCTATCTTAAGTTGACCAGTTGGTTGATTTTTCTTTTGAACATTCTTCTTCTCTGGTGGAGTAGAAGATTGTTTCTCCAACTTTTCATAATAATCCAAAGGAACATTCATCTTTACCGGTGTGGTAGAAGATGATTGTTTTTCTTTCTCTGAAACCTTTGGTTTAGATGAACTTTTTGGCTTCCATGTTTGTTGAGGTGATGCAACCCGTTTGTAAAATTTGTCATTTTTAGTTACCACATTCTTAACAAGTTCAATTTTGACTTTTGATTTCTCATTTTTCAAAATTTTCTCAACAACCAATGGAGCTTTTCCTTTAGCATCAACCTTCTTCTTATGACCCTCAACAACTTCAGTCTTAGGCTTGAAGTTGGTGCAATTTCTTGCAATGTGACCAACTTTGTTACATCTAAAGCATGTACGAGTATCAACTACCCAACTTGTGCCTTCAGACTGAGGTTGTGAGGCCCTCTTCTCAAAGAACTCTTCATTTGATTTCGAAAAAATCTTTTTCTCTTCATCAGAAAGTGAACTTGAACTGTTCACAAACACTTTCTTCTCAACAAATTTCTTGTTTTGAAAATTCTTTCTTTGATAGTTCTTACCACCCTGATATCCACCCGACCATTTGTTTCGATTGTTGTTATAAAAACGTGGTGGAACAACAGGTTTCTTGTAGTAAACTTTATCTTTCTCAAAATTCATTTGCCTTTTTGTTTGTTTTAAACTTTTTACTTCAGACAAGTCTATTTCAACCATTTTGAAAACATTTTTCAACTTGTTCATATTAACATTCTCCAGAGGAAACTCAGAATCCGAATACAACTTATTAGATCCAGCCATCTTGTACATCACAAGACCCGGTTCTTCATTTAAGTTGTTTTTGGACTTTGGTTTCGGAATGTAATTATCCCGAAAACACTCTTCATCCTCAGCTGAATCACTATCCAAAACGCTTTCAGCCATGCCTTTAACAATCTCAGTTTGAACACTATCATCAGATGATGATGAAGAAAATGTCACATCAATTGAATCAGGAAGTTTCACTTCATTTTCATCTTCAAGATTAACCAACCCATATTGCTTTTTCGAATAATTGTCTAGAACTGGTGGCGGAACTTGATGAAACCCGACCCCAGTTCCATCACAGTATACATCTTCGCCTGCTTTGTTTTTCCAAATAGGTTTGGGAACAATGTGTTGCAAAACAAAGCTTGCAGAGCTGTAACTGTTCAATTTCAAATTGATACGCTCATTCTCAATCGTAGCTTCTTCAAACTGAAGCTTCAACTTAGCAATCTCATCCAATTGTTTGTTGATTAATTCTTCTTTAACCCTCAAAACACTTTGTAAATGACAATTTTCTTTGTATGTTTTACCGTTTCTGTCATCATTATCTTTAATCGTGCTTTTAAGCTTCTCAAATTTTTCAGTAATCTGACGGTTTTCAAGAACTAACCTCTCATTTTCTTTCCTAACCTTTTCTTGATCAATTTTATCGTTTTCAATTTTGTTAGTTAATTCTTTTACTCTGTCGTTCGAAGCTTTCAACATTTTATCACGGTTAAGGATCTGATCCTCAACACTTCTGACTCTAGCAGTCAGATCATCAATCTTCTTACCTTTGAGATAAGTGTTTGTACTACAAACTTTGCATTCTTTGATGCAATTTTTGCAGTCAACATCACCACTGACTTTCTTACCTGACTCAGTTGTTGATGCGTTTGAACTGACCTGGCTTTTAGACTCAGAGATAGATTTAGAGTCTACCTCAAGTGCCTTAGCAGCCAGCACCTTGTCAGCCATCTTTCCCATGTTTTCACCATTCAACTCTTGAGTCGTGTCTATGATTCCAGTATCAACCTTCTTTGACTTCTCTTTTTCTTCTTTCTCCTTCTCTTTCTCTTCTCCGTTTCCCCACCATTTTCTTTGCCAATAATCATCTTCTTCTTTCATTTCTTTAATTATAGTTTCCATATCAAGAGTGTTATGATCAATGGCTATATTTCCATTAGGGTCAAGATAACATTCTCTGTCTGGATCCCATCTCCTCTCTCTTTTTGCTTCAAGATAGATACCAGATATTCTGATCATTCTTTCTTGAGCTATCATCTTCCTGTAAGCATACCTCTGTTCTTCAGGTCTGGTGTCTTTCCAAGGAACAGGTTCAGATTTTGCCATGAATGTATATCCAACCGCATCCTCCTCGGGTAATAACTCGCTCCAGTCAAAACCTTCATCGTCATGAATCACCGCAAGAGCTCTGGATTTCTCTTTGTTATCCTCAAGCTGCTTCATCCTTGGCGGTTCTGATTTATTCTGATGATAAATCGCTTTCTTGTAGTAATCTTCTCTGAACGGGTTTTCAGACTCACCAGCATAAGCATTCCGGCATTCACGCTTAAAGTGACCTTTCTGTTTACACTTAAAGCATGTCACTTTAGACGTGTCAAAGCCTAACTTGGTAGAAGGTCCACCAATAGACTTCCTTCCTGTGATCTCCATGAAACGCTGCGCCCAACGAACTGCACTGGCCATGCACCACCTTATGTCGATCAATTCCATCTCCTCAGGATCTATCTGATCGTAATCTTCTTTTGTCAGGTTGGTGTTGCCAATATTCCCTGCCACTAGACTTTCATACGATTCTAATACAGAAGCTAGGAAAACCATCTGTTGCTTGGCTGACTCCTCGCTGAAGTTTTGAGCGTTCTTTAAGTCTACATCGATGTTGCATTGAAATAAGTTCTTTGCATCTGATTGGCTTGAATGTGATGAAGAACCACTGTGAAATCCACTGCTTTGACTCTCTTTGTTTGAAATGTTGGAATGTTCAGCAGAAAAAGCTGTTTTGGAAGAAGTATTCTTTGGCATCATGCTTTTTGGATAATACAAATCCAAGTTCTGTTGATAAGACGAGTGATTGATTTTGTGTGTTTTCTTTAACTCCAGCTCATGGCTCTCTAGTCTTTCAATCAGCAAATCTACAGTCAACACTTCTGGCGGCTTGATAGTATTTTTCAACATTAAGGCATAATATTGCCAATCCATCTCATCTGGAAATGAATCAAACAATTTGTCGACCAGTTCTTCTTGAGAATAGAAAATTTCATGTCTCGCCAGTTCCAGCTTTAGATGCCCAATCCTCTCAATCATTTTACAAACTGATTCATTCTTTAAACTACCAAATAAATCCAATTCTTTTCTAAGCAGTTTCTTTTTGTTTTTCACTATTTCTGCACTTCCCAAACATTTAGCTTTCAATTTTTCCCAAAGATCTTTAGAACTTTTGTACTCGATCAAAGATATTATATCTTCTCGGACAGATTGAAATAGCAGTGCGATGCATTTTTGCTCAGCAACAAACGATTCTATTTCTTCAGTTGATGTCAAGCTTTCACCAGGTTTGCCTCCATCAGTGTATCCGTTCTTTAGAATTTTCCAGCTCGGATAAGCAAAGGCTTTCAACCATTCTTCAAACTTCTTGGCCCATTGACTGTACTCTTCGATAGCCATTAACTTCGGGGGTTTGTTATACGTTCCGAAAGTACTCTCCACACCCAAGGCATCCGATATGCTTTTCTTCGTACTAGGCGTGTTCTCATTAGTGTTGTTCGAAGAAGTATCGTCTCCAGAATTTCCAGCAAAAGCATACATCTCGCTAAACGGGTTCATGAATAGGTCATCCATCTTGCACGTACCTGAAAAATCAGCAAACACTTAGAAATTTTTTTTTAAGTTTTGAAAAATTTCAAATTCAAGCGGAATCACTTGAAGCGAAATCAGCTTCAAGCGAAATCAGCACAATTCTTTCAAGCGAGATCGGAAAGTTTCAAGCGGAATATGATTTAGTCTGATTTCAAGCGAAATCAGACTTTACTTTCAAGCTGAATAAGAACTAATGTGGTTTCGCTTGAAATTACACCAATATTTCAAGCGGAATCTATCGTTTTCAAGTGGAATCTGCGAAGAACCTTTCAAGCGGAATCAGGTTTACAGGTCATTTTTACCAGTTTTAATTCGAGTTTTAATCTGATTCTTTGTAGGGTTTGTTAATACTATGTTTTACACAACATATGTGAAAATCAGGCCATTTCAACCGCTAGAACTAGTTCAAATTAGAAAAATATGAGAAGAAGAGAGTAGAAATGAGAAAATCCGGTAGAATCAACCTGTAATGGTATGAACTCCTTGTCCTGAGCTCTGATACCACTTGTTGGACCGTGTGCGTGACCCTAAACAGTCAGTAAAGGCAGTTCATCTTCATTTACTAAGGCGGAATCAAAGTAAACAAAGTCACACAGCTTGTATCCTTTTAAATTCTTTCTATTACTGATTTTCCAAGTCTTTACACGTGTTTCTGACTGAATTTTGACAGCAATTCGACACCTAACACATGACCAGATTCCGCTCCAACTGTTACAAATGACAACAGCCTTCACCTATTTATAGGACTCCTGATTCCGCTCGAAAGAACTCAAGCGGAACCCCTATGTTTACACTCGAGCGGAATCACCATTTACATTCTGGAGCGGAATCACATGTTAACCTGATTTCGCTTGAAATGCCTTCTTGTCATTTTGAGCGGAATTACAACATTAATTCACTTTTTCAATTCCAAACTCCAATCTAACCTATCTAGACCTAAGAATCGATTTAAGCCGTAGTAAACAGACATTCAGTGCTGTTGGTGCATTCATCTGTCGTCTTCGTCTTATATCGAGTCTGGGTTGCGTTGCGGATCTAATTAAGCATGATGTCATCTTATACAATGATGACATCATCAAGATGACATCATCATTGCATCACTACACAAGAAGACAAAACATAGTTGAAGACTTTCGCTTGAACATGTAATTCATGAAGGTTCGCTTGAAAATGTATTTAGGAGGTTTCGCTTGAAATGTATTTAGGAGGTTTCGCTTGAAAGTGTATGTGTCTTTCAAGCGAACCAGCACCAACTATATATATGTGTCATGATGTCTCATTTGAAGCGAACCAGGAGAGAGAGTAGAATCGATACCGAAGTGCTGCCGGTATTCCTTGTGATTGTAATCGTTGTTATTTCAATACACAAGATGTTTAAAGTGAAATTCAAGCTGTTTTGCAGTCAGTTTCTTATTTTCCGCATCTGAAACTGATAAAATCTCTTCTGAACGACTCTTTTGGGTCATAAACCGATCCTATAAGTGGTATCAGAGCTCAAGAGGAAGAGATCTTGCCAAAACAACCTGTTTTCATCACTTTTTCTGATTTCTACACCTTTCTTTCACAAAATTGAAAAATTTTCACGGTTAAAATCGGCTCAAATTCTCACATAATGTAAGTAATCATGTTTTAACAAATCCTGGAAAGTTTCAGAGCTTAAATCGACTTAAAACTGGTTAAAAACATGAGTTCGCTTGAAATTCTGTTCGAAATGCTGATGTCACTGTGAGTATCGCTTGAAATTTGGTGGTGTTTGAAGTGAAACACCGGCTTTCGCTTGAAATAGACCTCTTGCTTGAATTTACATGGTGTTCCGCTTGAAAACAACGTTTCGCTTGAGTGTGTACATCGAGTTTTGTGAAACGTTAAACGAGGTGTCAGTAAGTTGGAATAGGAATCACAAGTTGGTCAGATTGCATGTGAATATCTCAGTTTAAACAAGTTGCATGTGATTACACTGTTCGAAACTTTTGGAATCATATTCATTTGAAAATTTGTGTTGAAAGTCTTTGTCGGCGATTGTGTTCAACTTCCAATACAGTGCATGTGAACATAGATTGTTTGTGTCTGATGTTTATCGATAGGATACAAAGTGCATGTGATGTTATATAAAGTGCTTGTCGGTTAAGTGGATTGTGAGGACCAATTGGAATTAAGTTGATAGATAATATTGTCGGCTATTGATTGAAATCCAGTGAACATAAATTGTATAAACAAAGTATTCGGCCCAAGTTCATCCACTACATTTTAGGTCCAATGGCATTTGAGTGGTGATCAACATTGTCGGCAATTTTTTTAAAAAAAAGTCAATTGTGTCAGCTCACTACAGACCAAGCGGCCCAATCATATTATCTTGATACTTGTGGTTGTTGGACAATTAATAATTTGTTCAGTTCAAAAATTGTGTTGGTCAAATGAGAATTGAGTTACTTTGAAAGGTGTCAGCTCAGTGGGATTGAGATTTGCAATTGCATGTGATCATCATCGGCCCAATCATTTGAATCAAGTGAGTGATAAAGGTGGCCCAATCATAGTTTGATATAACAAATCGTTGTCGGCTTAGTGTATCCGATTGTTTGAACCGATTTTGAGCAGCCCAAGTTATCACGTGATTCATACACATTATCGGCCCAATCAACATTTAAAGTGAACATTTGACATCGAAACATGGATTTTGAAGAATTATTGGCATATATGAATTATGAATCTCAACAGTATATTCCGATAAAGCAAGAAGGAGAAACAGTCTCAGCAAAAGAAGTTATTGAAAAAGTTCCGATTTTTGATCATTCGTCTGATGAAGAGGGTGACAAGTATGAAGAAGAAATCCAAAGACTTGAAAATCTTAAACAACAACTTCCATATGATCAACGTAGTGGAAAGTTATTTTATGCCGATAAAATTGAAAAATTGAAAGAAAAACAAGATGCAAAAAGAAAGAATCAAAAGGCAGTTATTGTTAAAGAAGAGATCAGAGCTGAGAAAGAAGTAAAAGCAGCAACAACAGAAAAGCAAATCAAACCTTGTGTGAAAAGGCAGGTTGAACAAGTTACAGCTGTCAAGATTGAGAAAGTAGAATCTGAAAAACCTGTATCTGTGAATCCTGAACCAGAGTTAAAGAAAGAGGTTGCAGAAGACGCACCTATCTTTGATCATTCATCAGAAAAAGAGAGTAAGGATGAAAGTGTTCATGAGGAAAAGAAACAGGTTGAAAATATTTCAGCTTTAAAGGTTGAGACAAAAGCTGATGATAAACAGATTCTTGTTTTGCTAAAAAATTGTGAGAAGTTGACATCTGAAAATGACAAACTCTTGAAGGAGGTTGAGAGTTTGTCATTAGAAAACAAAAATCTCAAAAAATCAGAAAATGTTTTGAAAAATCAAATACACAATTTGGAAAATGAAAAAGTAAAGATTCAAAAAGATTTTCAAAGTCAAATAAAAATTTTAGAAGATGAGAGATATTTGTTTGGTAAAAACAATCTTGAAAAGCAAAAATTGATAAATTCTCATCTTCAGACGATTATTTGACTTGAAAAAGAAGCTGAATGTGCTCAAAAGAAAATCAAAGAGTTAGAAGGTAAAATCAGGGAATGGGAAGAAAAGTTGAAGGTTTTTGTGAATACTTCAGCTATTCCCTGCCCAAAACCAGTTAATTCAGTTCCAATAAGTGACGATGTCACAAACTATGATAAAGTCATAGTTGAAGATTGTGATGAGAAAACTGATGATGAAGTCGAAAAAAGAAAAATATTTTTGAAATTAAATGAAATGTTTAAAGAAACTGTTTTACATTCTACTGAAAAAGGCTGAAGATTGTAAAGACTCGACACTTAAGACTCGTCAACATCTGAGGGGGAGTCTGTTGGTGCATTCATCTGTCGTCTTCGTCTTATATCGAGTCTGGGTTGCGTTGCGGATCTAATTAAGCATGATGTCATCTTATACAATGATGACATCATCAAGATGACATCATCATTGCATCACTACACAAGAAGACAAAACATAGTTGAAGACTTTCGCTTGAACATGTAATTCATGAAGGTTCGCTTGAAAATGTATTTAGGAGGTTTCGCTTGAAATGTATTTAGGAGGTTTCGCTTGAAAGTGTATGTGTCTTTCAAGCGAACCAGAACCAACTATATATATGTGTCATGATGTCTCATTTGAAGCGAACCAGGAGAGAGAGTAGAATCGATACCGAAGTGCTGCCGGTATTCCTTGTGATTGTAATCGTTGTTATTTCAATACACAAGACGTTTAAAGTGATATTCAAGCTGTTTTGCAGTCAGTTTCTTATTTTCCGCATCTGAAACTGATAAAATCTCTTCTGAACGACTCGTTTGGGTCACAAACCGATCTTACAAGTGCACCAACAGACTCCCCCTTGGATGTTGACGAAGTCTTCAGCGTCGAGTCTTCAGTCTTGGTCTTTTTCAAACTTGTTTTCACTTTAATCTTCAATCTCCCCTTTGAATGTTGATCCAGAATTCTGACTCCCCTTTCACAGACTCCCCCTCTCGGAATGCTGAGACTTGAATTCTGGTTCAAACTTTGACGTTTTGATGCCGAGGGAATTCCTGTTACCTGCACAATCTCTACCTAAATATAAGATATATGACAAGAACAGTATCAATCTATACTTACCATTCAACCACAATTGATAGTCTAACCAGTGTTTAGAAATCCACTTAAGTATTCAGGTCCAAGTTAATGACCCTGATTACTCAATTTATCTACCAAGTCCAACTTAATGACCTTGGTTGATCAGAGATAAATCACACTGACATTTAGTTCAATTTGTTTTTCTGAAAATTTACAAGTTTCAAATTAATGAACTTGCTTTGATATTTCAACTTCTCAAACTTATCATGTTTTACTCCAAACTCATCTTTCAGTCCAGAAACTTCCTGCATCTGCTTTAATTCGAATCTGAAGATCAACTCTCCACTTTGGTTTGTCAAAAATAAAGCAGAAGTGTAAAATCTTTTTGGATTTAGAATAAAATTTCTAAACTAGAAATGAAATGCAAAACTAAAATGCAGTAAATGTAAACTATTTACAAACATATTTTTGATGAGCGTGTTAGGGAATCATATCAGCTATTCGACAAGTCACAAGTACCGTTAAGCTTTAATTACATACTCATAATTAAACAATTCGCTTAGATTGTCGATATACTGATCCACTTAAATTCTTACACAATTTTCAATCTGTCCAGGATACGAATTTAGTGTTTTAGAGACTTAAACTTATACATGTGCCCCACCTCTTGAATATACTCTCGTATCCAGATCCCAATATTCAGTCTTACAGGTGAGTATACCACAAATGATATCTGTAAGGGGAATAAATTATATAACAGTACGAAACCGTGAGAGCTCATGTCAGAACTACCGTTCAGCAGAGAGATCACGAATCGACTTGTGTGTGTCCCCTTTAGAGGATCTTTTGTTACAACAGCATTGATTAGCAATTTTATTGTCTTATCATTTATGCTGAGGGTGATGCTATGTTTCAAGCATTACGGAAAATATTATTCGGGGACTAGGTCAGAACTTCCATTCAGCAGAAGTCCCGGAATAATACCCCAGATATCAAGGGCTTTTTTCTTGTATAAATCCTTGTGTCTCTTGTTCATTTCCTTTACAAACTGTTCATACATTTGTCCATTTATTCAAGCATCACACCTCACAAAATAAGATTTGGTTGCATTATCCTTGTCTGATTTTTTGACCAAAACAGGTATGATCAGAGAGGTAAAGTATCCAAGATGACTAGCCAATGTGGTTGTTGTTCAGAAAAAGAATGGAAAGTGGAGGGTATGCGTTGATTTTACTGACTTAAACAAAGCATGTCCCAAGGATCCTTTCCCTTTACCCCACATTGACTCCATGGTGGATGCTACAGCGGGTCATGAGCTGTTAACTTTTATGGATGCTTAATCTGGATTTCAACAAATTCAAATGGAACCATTTGACCAAGAGGATACGGCTTTCATGACTCCCACTGTATATATTGCTATATTGCTATGCCTTTTGGATTAAGAAATGCAGGTGCTACATACCAAAGGCTAGTGAATATGATGTTCAAAGAGCAGATTGGACACACAATGGAAGTCTACATAGATGACATGGTGGTTAAGTCCAAAAGAGCTGAGGATCACCTAAAGGATTTGGAAGAAGCATTTGATATCCTAGACAGATACAACATGAAGCTGAATCCTTCAAAATGCCATTTTGGAGTTAAATCTGGTAAATTTTTAGGATACATGGTGACAAAGAGGGTAATAGAGGCAAGTCCAGAACAAATCGAGGCCATCGTGAACATCAAGTCTCCTGCCAATGCTAAGGATGCGCAAAGGTTGACAGGAAGAATCGCAGCCTTGAATAGATTCATCTCAAAGTCCTCAGAGAAATGTAAGGAGTTCTACGACATCCTGAGGAAGAATAAAAAGTTCGAATGGACTGAAAAGCAGGAGAATGCCCTCAAAGCCCTTAAGGATTACCTATCTTCAGCTCCAGCTCTAATGAAACCAGAAAATGGGGAAACATTATCCTTATATCTGCCTGTTTCCATAAAGGTGGTAAGTGCGGTCCTAGTTAAGGATCATGAAGGCTTTCAACATCCGGTATACTATGTAAGTAAAAGTCTACTTGATGCTGAGTCCAGGTATTTTCATTTAGAGAAACTTATTCTTGCTTTAATCATGGCATCTACTAAACTACGTCATTATTTTGAAACTCATCCTATTATCGTTAAAACTAACTTTCCTATTAAGAATGTTCTCAGGAAACCTGAAATGTCAGGGAGGATGGCAAAATGGGCAGTCAAGCTTAGTGCATATGACATTAAGTATGAACCTAGGACTGCCATCAAGTCCCAAGCCTTAGCTGACTTTGTGGATGATTTCAGTAGTGATCTACAAAGGGAAGCTGAATTGGAAGTTCAACAACTTGAAGAGACCAAGGATCCTTGGACACTCTTCACAGATGGAGCTTCAAATGTCAAAGGAACTGGACTAGGCATACTACTAAAATCGCCACAAGGGACATTATACCCCAATCGATTGCTTGTGAATTTCAAACCACCAATAATGAGGTTGAATATGAGGCCTTGATAGCAGGTTTGCAATTAGGCAAGCATATGAGGATCAGGTATCTTGAGGTACATGTAGATTCTTTACTAATTACTAACCACTATAATGGTTTTTGTGCTGTCAAAGGTGAAAGGCTAATCAAGTATCTAGAAATAGTCAAGAAATTGACAGATTCTTTTGCTTCTTTTATTTTAACACAGGTACCAAGAGAAGAGAATGCAGAAGCTGATGCCCTAGCTAATCTTGGATCATCATTGAAGATTCCAGAGGATGTGAAGATACCCATCATCCATGTTCTAATCCCTGCTATTGAGGATAACGTAGCCATGGAGATAGTGAAGGATTCTGCGATTGAACCTAGTTATGGTACACAGTCAAATTCAGGATCCTGGATCCTTCCAATCCTGAGATATATACAGAATGGAGAAATTCATGCTGGAGAAAATCCTAGAGCCTTCAAAATTAAGGTATCTCAATTTACATTATTAAACAACATCTTATATAAAAGGTCTCTTGCAGGTCCATATTTAAGATGCATCGAGGATCCAGAGATTCAAGAAGTTTTAAAGGATTTTCATGAAGGAGATTGTGGGAACCATACTGGGGGCAGAGCACTATTCTCAAGGATCCTTAGAACATGCTATTATTGGCCGAAAATGAAGAAGGATGTTATGGAATATGCAAAGAAGTGTGATGCTTATCAGAGACATAGTAATATCCTTCACCAACCAGCAGAGAGTCTGCATCCTATATCCTCTTCTTGGCCATTCATGAGATGGGGAATGGACATAGTTGGCAAACTTCCTAAGGCCCCAGGAGGAAAAGTATTTATGTTGGCCATGACTGATTATTTCTCCAGGTGGATAGAAGCTGAAGCCTTTGCACAAGTTAGAGAGAAAGAAGTTATATCCTTTATCAAAAGAAATATCATTACTAGATTTGGCATACCTTCTGAAATTGTTTGTGACAGTGGATCCCAAATCATTGGAGCTCGAACTACTAACTTTAGTGACAGCTTGGGGATTAGGATGATAACATCAACACCAGTCCACCCACAAGCTAATTGTCAGGCAGAATCATCCAACAAGATTATCATCAACAACTTGAAGAAAAAGCTTGGATCCAAGAAATGGGAAATGGGCAGAAGAGCTACCATATGTATTATGGGCTGATAGAACAACTCCTAAGAATGCTACTGGTCAAACTCCATTCTCTTTAGTTTTTGGAGCTGAATCTGTGATCCCTACAGAAATGGTAGTCCCTACTGCAAGAACAAGCATCCGTGATCCTGGAGGAAATGCTGAAAACTTGACTCAAGACCTAGATACTATTGAAGAACTCCGGGATTTAGCGTGAATAAGGTTGGCTAGGTATCAACAAATAATGGCTGGAGCCTACAACAAGAATGTCAGGATCAGAAAGTTTCAAGTTGGTGACATGATGTTGAGGAAGGCATTCCAAAATACCACAAATCCTTCTAATGGCAAGCTAGCACCAAAGTGGGAATGGCCCTATCTAATTGAAGCTGAGGCAGGAAAGGGGGCATATTGTTTGTTAACAATGGATGGTGACCTCTTACCAAGGGCTTGGAATGTTGTTCATCTAAAGAAATACTTCATGTAAGAAGGATTGAGGATCCTTGAATATCCTGATATTTAGTTTATATTGAGGATCCTCAGAGGATATATGATCCTCACTCTGGTAATGGTTTACTTATTATTCCGTAAGTTCTTTAATACAATTAGTTATAAGAAAAGGGTGTTAGACTTATAACATCCATTTTCATCAAGTTTTAAGTTTTGCAGAATTATATGCTTTTTTGATGAAGGATCAAGGGGTTGGCCACCTCTCCCAAGTTTTTGGGCTTGTCCCTAGTCTAAGGTATCTTTCAGATGTTAACAAGAATTTGAATCTTTTGAATAGGTTTTACCATCTTGGTCGTGCCTGAAATGACAGGTAGGCTAGGTTTTAACTTTAAGATTCTTTTTAGTATTAAGAGCATAACAACCCTAAATGGGGATGTTAATAAGGATCTGTATCTAATTGTGGAACTACCATCTTGGCCCTGTCTTAAGATGACACATGGCTAGGTCTTGTCCTTTTTAGATTTTGCCATCTTATAATAATGATAGATCTTATAATAGGAACGTTATTTTAAATCTAACCGTTCCATTTAAAATTTAAACAGGTATATGGTTGCCCTAAACGGGACTTCTAGTTGCACTGACTCGCCCATGCAGGGGCTAATCAGAAAATAACAAAAGAACGAATGAATGACAAAAACGAATCAGGAGTAGTCCTAAGTTCTTTGTCTAGACTCAAGAATGTGCAACTGTGTAACTGAGATTAAACACAAATGGCTAGTGTTTAATTCACTCAGTGTTGGCTCTGATACCAACCTGTCACACCCCTATTTTCCACGTGTCACCGGTGGGCCCGGTGGGGGTATAGTGACGTAGTTGATATCATCATAGTCAAACAACACAATTTAAATGCACAGCGGAAGCAAAAGATAAATACATTACAATCCGATTCAAAAGTAATATCAATTATTGCAACGGAATGTAAGTTGGATCCACAGGCGGATCTTAAACAGAAAAATAACATTGTTCAACAGACTATAGGCATCTAGAACTTGCGAGATTCCTTATTGACGCCCTGAGCTCTCAGCCAATTACGTATAGTACCTGTCACTTAAACTTTTGGGAAAATACGTCAGTTTTCACTGGTAAATACAACTTAACTGACTCATTTTGAAAATGTTTTAGAAAATTGATTTGAATGCACATGGCACAAAACTTTTATAACTTGGGACAATTATATAAAAATAATCCTGTATACAGATTTACATGTTCGTTATACATTTAGGGCCCGATGTAGAAACCGAGTCAAGATTAACAGACACGCCACAAGTATAGGCCCACAAGAGAGTGAGATACCGTTTCCCTTATGCAACTGTCAGGTGTACGCCTACACCCCGTGCATAAGACGTGGCGATTTTATAATACAATGATGCCAAGGATATCCGGGACATGGTCATTAACCCCTAAAGGCCTTTATTTCAAACAAGACAGATTAAAGCGGGTTACCTTAATAATTTAATCACAATACGATTAAACATTCAATACCCGACCAAGCGGTATCTTTATAATACCGTATCCCAAGCCCGTATAGGGAAAATAAGTTAAGAGTGTTTACCTGAGCTTAAAATGAAATTTATACTCAGCCGTATATCCTAATCAGCAAGCACAAGTACCTCTACTGGGGCTCTTAATCTGGAACGAAGGTTTTTAATAACCTATTAGATTCCTAACGGGTCTTATGTAAGTTGAAACTTAGACCGGTTAGTTTTAAGGAAAGGTTTACGGTTCAAAACGCAAGATTAAGCGCAGACCGGATTGGAATGTGATTTAGACCCGACAAGTTTGGGGACTTGTATAATATGGGTAAACTTAAACACATTCTGGATTTTGAAGTGAAAATGATAAGGTTTGACCCGTTTCGGTCAATTTATGCAAACTAGTTACATAAACCGTACCGAACGCGAAAATGCGTAACGGGTGACCATAAGAGTCATATACAGGTTTCCTAAGTTAATATGCCTTATATATGTTGTGTTATCAGTAAGATACCTTCCGTTATGCCCAGGATGATTTTAAACTCAAACTATGTCTCGCAAGGGCATTTTGGTCCTTTTAAAGTTTATAAAAGAGTTTAAATAGTAATCTGAGTTATAGGTCTGATTAAATCAGTAAATATACTCATTTTAATAAGTTATAACAGTAGGGTATCACTTATACGTAAAATTTATTAATTATAATCATACTATGCACCGTAGGGGCATTTTGGTAATTTCACATAAGCCTAAAAAGGCCAAAACTGGAAATCTGAGTTTAAAAATTTTGCTTACTGTAAAAATATAAAAATTTACTGAGAAAATCAGTAGGTATCAACCCTTATATCTTTAAACTAGTTTTGATACATACTATGCGTTAAAAACGCTTAAAAAGGCGATTTGGAGCCATTTCCGGGTTTTGTATAGAAAGCTGATATTTTTAATATTCCAGAAGGCTCAAAATATTTTATTTAACATATTAGATCAGTAGAAAAAGGTTTGGGGTCAAAAGGATTTATAAAACTCATTTTATAGCCCAAAAGGGCAAAACCGACAATTACCGAATTAATGCTACAACCCTAAGTTATGCTCAGCCTAAAAATAAATAAAAATCTTCAAAAATCTCAAAATATTATTTTATATCAGTGGGTAAAAATTTTGGTATTAAAAATTGGGTTTAGATAGGCTATACGCTAATTATGTCGTTTAATTAGTAAAAAGATTTTCATTTACGCTAACGAGCATAACTCCTAATCTAGACCTCAAACTGATGTCAAATTTTACGGACAAGTTTATAATTTAGTAGTGAAGGTTTTTATCCTCTCACATTTTCAAAAATATCGTTTTAAGGTCCAAAGGGCATAACAGTCAACATTTAGGCATATAACGGAAACACGCATGAACTAGGATTTCTATGGACCCAAGTTGTATAACCTTGGAGGGTTATACTAACTTATAATATGGTCCTAATGGAATCCTAAGGCATATCTAAACTAAGCTAAATCGGGTCAGAACTGAAAGTCAAAGCAAAAGTCAACTTTTGCGACTTTCGGTTCCGAACCGAGTCTATACTTAGAATTGTCGGGTTGAACATGCTTAGACATGTTCAACTAATATTTACCAAGTTATTAATGTGGCAAAACTGATTTTATGACTTTTAATTTAATAGTTATGCATTTTATTTAAAACTAACCCGTTTGACTTTCATTTGACCCGACAATTAAACTAAGTAAACGTGGTAATTAGGAGGCGCCCTTTTGAGGGTTAATTACCTACCTAATTACGGTCATGTAGCCATGTTCGTTACAAAAAATAGCTTAACCGTTTAAAAGTCAAAGCGTTTATCGATAACGCTTGACTTTTCTGTTTAAAACGCTAAAATTTAAACTAGGCACGAAAAGGGACTTACAAAAGGGTCCAAGCATGGAGGGTTGATCCTAATTTCTTAGGTATGAGGAGCAAAGTCCCCAACTTAGAGAATTCAAGATCAAGTGTGGGTTATGAAGGAAGTGGGGAAGGGTATTTATAGGTTTTTGAGGACCGTTAGGATCGTTCCTCGTAAACCGTGATTGAATCTGAACCCTACACATATTACCCATGGTTTTATAAACAACGGGTAGCCCCTAGTTTCCAAAAAAACCATTTACAATTGATGGAAACTGCTGGAACAGGCTGTTTACAGCTGTTTAGCAGCAAACAGCACTTTCATATATGGCAGAAATGGCCCCTGTGAGCTTTTATGGTCACTTTAGGCACGTTCAAGGCCCGTTAACCTCATTTTAAGGCCCCACTATGATGTTTAAACATATGGAACATGAAACATGTTCAAAAACATGTCGGATGTCGATTCCTTTGGCTGTACGGTCACGTAGTGCGTCGAATTACGACGAAACACGGATGAACGCTAAAAACGGTCCAAATTACGCGACGAGTGGAATTTTATCATGCCACACACTAAAATAAAATATTTTAGTGCTTACACAAATTTTTGGGTGTCCGGGGATATTCAGAATGCGAGATATGCGCAAAAGTGCAAACTTGTGCACTTTTTGACACTTTTAGTCCCTGCATGACATAAAAGTTTATTTTTGCGTACCAAACACCTCTAAACCTATATCTAAGCTATATAAAGGAGAAATAGGGTATGTTTAACTTATGGACATATTACGAAAGGTCCGTTACCATACGATTCGACCTCCTTTTGCAGTTTGACGCAATTAGTCCCTTAATTGCGTAAAGTAGCGCGAAATGCCGTTTAATGATATCTAAGCCTTCCATGGCCCATAATAATCATTCCCAAGCATATATTTAAATATTACTACGCTCCCGTTTGCTTAAATGGTCACCGAATGGCGTAGATTCAAAAGTTGACGCTTTAGGCCCCTCTATTGCGCAAACTTGCGCATTTAATCATTTATTAGCATTGAAGCCTCATCTAATCCATATTAGGCATCCTTGAAAGTATTATTAAACATTATGATGCTTCAGGTTCTCTAAAAGGTCATTCAGAGGTATAATTAAACATATTGACACTTTTAGTCCCTCTAACTTGCAAAGTTGCGCGTAACTTTACTTATAGGCATAAAAACCTTAGACGACCATCAATTGGAATTTCTGAGAGTTATAATTAAATATTATGAAGCTCCTGGTTTGTTAAAAGGTCACTCAGAGGTAAGAATTAACATGTTGACGCTTTTAACCCTTCATCGCGCAAACTTTCAATTAATTACGCAAACGGCTACACTTAATCATCAAGTGGCACATTTGTGAATATAAACGTCGTAAGAGGTTATTTAGAAACTTATTTTAGGTATGCTAACACTTCCAGTCCTTTCATAATCAAAGTTTTTGATTTTTCGAAAAATTAGTCCCTAAATTTCAATGTTTGACATCATTAGGGTTTACTACACGTGTCAATACATCATTGGACGTGATTTTACGAGGTGTTACATCCTCACCCCTTTAAAAGAAATCTCGAACTCGAGATTTGCTAAAGTAATGGAAGTACTCTCTGTCGGACAGTGGATTTAACTTCCATAGCCTATTTGGGCCTCAAGAGGTATCCTAAATGACCTTTATAATAGGTTCATGTTTTCTTCCTTAGATTCTAATCCTGACGATCCATAATCGATACGGTTTTCTTATCATATCATAGATACGCATATCATTATGTGATAATGCTTCTCGACTTATTGGTGAAACACATCCTTAATTCATTAGTGTGGGTCGCATTGCGAGTTCCACCACGATCCATAAATAGGTCTTAGTTTATAAGCTATTGACCTTTGAAGTATTCGATTTCCTCGAATGACCCCATGTATAGTCAGAGCTTAACTAGCCTGTTGTACAAAAATTTCAGTACACCCTTCTTAGAGCGATACTTTCAATTGAACCCTATTCCTTATTAAGGACTTAAGAGGGTTGCGACTTTTATCAATCCTCAATTTTCCGCTAACTACTGGAAACTTTCAGATGATTATGAATTTCTATGATCTTATTCGTTGTTTCTAAGGCAACTTTCAGATCCTGATAATTGAACTTACCAGTTTTCTGTCTAACGATAATTGTTTAACATTCTATCTATACAATGTCTCCAAAGAAGCAGCTTGATACTTATATATCAATTATTATAGAAGAGCTTATCTTAAGGTGAGATAGTTATTCCAACCATTGCTTAAATCTAATATTAAGGAATAGCTAATCCTTGCTGTTAGTCGATCAAATCGACGATCCTGGGCGGCTGATGACAATTGTTAATTGTTGCCTAATTAGGGTTGTGGTAATCAAATGCATAAGCAAAATGAACCGTCTTTCTTAATTAACTATACCGAATTCTCAGAATACTAAGTTAGGCTATATGAATCCTCTATTTTAAAACTTACTTAATCAGGGTTTCGATTATTCCCTAATTGGTGGTACTAATCAACATGGAGATTTCATAATACTGCAGCCCTAAGCGGGATGTTTAATCTTAACTCTACTCGCCTCTCAGGAGGTAAACATGGTAATCTTGGAGAAGATAGTCAAAACGCAAGGAGGTTACAGAGATTTTCCAATTCTCAGGCTCCAGTTCATCCATTATTGCTTGTGTCAAATAAGTGACACATTTATGTTACAAGTCCACGAATTCCTTAATCGGGAACATTTATTTGGACAATTCCATTCTGGATATCTTCTTTGAATACCATTAGTTGACTTTAGTACCATATGTCTATCGGGATATCTTTGTGGTCCCATGCATTAAACCTCCATACTGATCAGGCATGGAAGCAATCTATGGAACTTATTAAGATACACCAACCACATATGACGCTTTTATCATACCATCTGGTATTCGGAATCGATAGAGATTAAATAGATATCAACCATATATGCTGACGTACTTCCTCTATAGAGAAGATGCTTAAAAAATTTTATGGCTGAAGGTTTCTGACGGGAACAGAAGAAATGGTTCTTATGATTTTCGCCTGTAAGTTTTACCTTACACTTAATATCTAAGGTTCTCATGGGAGTCTTTAAGAGTTTGCTATACTTACCATCTATGAAGGATTGATTGGTATCCGAAATAAAGTAAACTCCTAGCGTTTTATTCAACTTCATATTTTATGCTTAGGGTTCTAACAGGCAGATTAAATGACTTACAAAATTTATTCCACAACGACTTATCTGCACCTGAATCAAACAATATCCTTGCATATACATCACGGATAAGGACGTACCGGTTATAACATTGTCATCTTGTATGGCCTCTTTTGCATCTGGGAGACCTTAGCGTTGGTCTTCTTATCTCCTTCAAGCTTCTTAGCATACCTTGGGCAATTTGATTTGATATGCCCTTTCTCGTTACAGTTGTAACAAGTCGCATCTCCTATTTTCTAGCATTCCAATGTTTTATGCTCACTAGATTTGCAGATCCCACATGCCCTGGGCTGTGATTGGGATTTTGATTCGAACCTGCATTTCCTATAATGGCGCTTTTTGCAGGTCTTGCATACAGGTTTCTGGTTGGACTTTTGTTTGTTCTTCTTTTTAGAACTCTGGGAGTTATCTTTCTCCCTTTTCCTTTTTAGTTCACCCTTTACATTGGAGGCATGAACGAGATCCTTCTCGTGAGTAATGAAGGGTGGTATTGGTTGAGATTTGGAGCAAGTAGCATTGGGCTCCTTGAGCTTTTTCACAGCCTTCTTCACAGCTTTTCCAACAGCTGCGTCTATCATAGTCTGTAGAACATCCTTGGAAATTCTAAGGTTCACAATTGTGTCATCATTCGTATGTGTCGCATTATCCATAACACGATCAATGGCTGTCTTATCCGAGTTTGTCATACTTGATATTTGATTCCTAACACCAAATAAAACAATTATTTAGTTGCAATCCAACAACCGCTACTCATCATCCTGATGCCCTAATATATACCAACCATGGTATCGTTAAACCATACAGGTTAATATAGTATGAACATTCTCAATGAACGTCATTTAAATATGTATATATATATATCAATTATGCTTAGCCTAGGTCATAAAAGACCATTAATGGCAATTAAGGTTTGGACCTAGTCCATCACCTGTTTGACAGGGGATCAGTTGTCACGTCTGTCTTGATCATATTGATGATTTTGGATAGCTTGAAAGCTTGACATTAGGATATTGGATAAGAGCGTTTCCTAATGGATATAAAGCATCCATCTAAGGTTGTTGAAGCAGTCTCTAAATGTTATCGGTCAATTCTACCTCGCGTTATAAGCCTAATATCCTAATAGGCGGATACAACAGCTTACAATATTTATTGTCCTCAATAGACTTTTCTGCGCCAGAAATAATCCCCATATAAGCATCATTGATAAGGAAAAGTACCTTTTACGATGTCATCTTTCTATATCGCCTCCTGGTGTCCATCTGGAAGACTCATGCGTTTACTTTCTTGGCCTCTTCAGACTTCTTCTGATTCCTAGGGCAGTTAGTCTTGATGTGCCCCTTCTCGTTGCAACCATAACAGGTCGCATCTTTCAACTTTTTGCAATCCAAGGTCTTATGCTCCTTGGACTTGCAGATTCCACAAGGAAGAGGCTGAGATTCAAATCTGCATTTCCCCAGGTGGAATTTCCTACATGTTTTGCACCTGGTCTTTTCACCCGTCTGCTGGTTACCCTTATTAAACTTGGAACTCTTCCTATGATCAGAGTTCCCCTTTTTCTTCTTATCGAAGTGATGAGAACCCTCATCCTCCTTTTTACGCTTCCCTTCTTCCGAAGCTTTTGCAGCCTTGTTTCTGGCTACGTCGAGTGTGAGAGATAGCGACAATTCTGCCGCTGACCGGAATGTAGTAGGTCTCGATGCTTTCACGCTTGCCTTGACTTCCGGGGCTAGGCCCCCAATAAAGCGAGCTATACGCTTTGGTTCTGGTTTGATCAAGTAAGGAACCAATCGAGACATAGTATTGAAATTTGTAAGATATGCCTCGCAATCTAAGTCCTCCATGACCAATGCCAAGAAATCGGTTTCAATTTTCTCAACTTCATGTTGAGGACAGTAATTTTCCTTGATAAGAGCAACAAACTGATCCCATGTTTGATTATACAACGGGATTTTCCCAGTAGCCTGGATTAGCGACCTCCACCAAGCTAGAGCTTCTCCTTTAAAAGATTGTGAAACAAACTTCACAATGTCTTGCTCTGCACATCCGCTAATATCAACAACAGTGTCCATCTCCTCGAGCCACGTCATGCAGTCGATGGCTCCTTTTTCTCCTGTGAAGTCTCTGGGCTTGCAGGAGACAAAATATTTATACGAACAGGTTTTAACATGTGGTTCTTGATTAAGCACAACCTGTCTAGGTGGAACACTCCTCTGATTTGACGAGTTATGAACATCGTCCTCCTTTGAATCATGTGATTTAGAAGGGGGGTTACTACGAGCCACAGATAGAGTCTTAGAGTGTGTACCACTTGACTCATTATACTGTCTGTTAAGAGCTCGAGTAACAGCATTATCTATTAATGCCTGCAGTTCCTCACCAGTTATGTTAACTCTGGTAGTGTCATTGTTCTCCCTCGGGTGGCTGTTGACCTCGTCTGGTCCAGTCATGTAGCTTGATTGCTACATAAATACTGACAATGATTTATTTAGAGGTTATTATGGAATCATCATTTTTGACGATTCATCAACCATGGTAATATAAACCATATTGGTTAATTTGTTAGTTATATTTAATTAGTATTTTCATTATAGTTTATCCTAGTTATAAAACATTAAGGATATTAAAGTGGCGCAAAAGGCCTAGTCATAAAGACAGTTTTTAAATTTATAAGCCATGATTTCGGAGAATCGAGGCATTTTGGTTTGAACATATTTCATTACCTTTTTCTTGACAGAGAGTCAAAGACTACAACTGTCTTTTGCCCCACAGGGCGTTAATTATAGCCCGTAGGCACTTCATCCTTAAGGGATGGTTATATAAATAAGGGAAATTGAAATATCCCAATTTAAAGATGACTTATGTGATTTTATCAGATCACAGTTTGTCGAAAATGTTAACATGCTTTCAGATGTTAACAAGAATTTGAATCTTTTGAATAGGTTTTACCATCTTGGTCGTGCCTGAAATGACAGGTAGGCTAGGTTTTAACTTTAAGATTCTTTTTAGTATTAAGAGCATAACAACCCTAAATGGGGATGTTAATAAGGATCTGTATCTAATTGTGGAACTACCATCTTGGCCCTGTCTTAAGATGACACATGGCTAGGTCTTGTCCTTTTTAGATTTTGCCATCTTATAATAATGATAGATCTTATAATAGGAACGTTATTTTAAATCTAACCGTTCCATTTAAAATTTAAACTGGTATATGGTTGCCCTAAACGGGACTTCTAGTTGCACTGACTCGCCCATGCAGGGGCTAATCAGAAAATAACAAAAGAACGAATGAATGACAAAAACGAATCAGGAGTAGTCCTAAGTTCTTTGTCTAGACTCAAGAATGTGCAACTGTGTAACTGAGATTAAACACAAATGGCTAGTGTTTAATTCACTCAGTGTTGGCTCTGATACCAACCTGTCACACCCCTATTTTCCACGTGTCACCGGTGGGCCCGGTGGGGGTATAGTGACGTAGTTGATATCATCATAGTCAAACAACACAATTTAAATGCACAGCGGAAGCAAAAGATAAATACATTACAATCCGATTCAAAAGTAATATCAATTATTGCAACGGAATGTAAGTTGGATCCACAGGCGGATCTTAAACAGAAAAATAACATTGTTCAACAGACTATAGGCATCTAGAACTTGCGAGATTCCTTATTGACGCCCTGAGCTCTCAGCCAATTACGTATAGTACCTGTCACTTAAACTTTTGTGAAAATACGTCAGTTTTCACTGGTAAATACAACTTAACTGACTCATTTTGAAAATGTTTTAGAAAATTGATTTGAATGCACATGGCACAAAACTTTTATAACTTGGGACAATTATATAAAAATAATCCTGTATACAGATTTACATGTTCGTTATACATTTAGGGCCCGATGTAGAAACCGAGTCAAGATTAACAGACACGCCACAAGTATAGGCCCACAAGAGAGTGAGATACCGTTTCCCTTATGCAACTGTCAGGTGTACGCCTACACCCCGTGCATAAGACGTGGCGATTTTATAATACAATGATGCCAAGGATATCCGGGACATGGTCATTAACCCCTAAAGGCCTTTATTTCAAACAAGACAGATTAAAGCGGGTTACCTTAATAATTTAATCACAATACGATTAAACATTCAATACCCGACCAAGCGGTATCTTTATAATACCGTATCCCAAGCCCGTATAGGGAAAATAAGTTAAGAGTGTTTACCTGAGCTTAAAATGAAATTTATACTCAGCCGCATATCCTAATCAGCAAGCACAAGTACCTCTACTGGGGCTCTTAATCTGGAACGAAGGTTTTTAATAACCTATTAGATTCCTAACGGGTCTTATGTAAGTTGAAACTTAGACCGGTTAGTTTTAAGGAAAGGTTTACGGTTCAAAACGCAAGATTAAGCGCAGACCGGATTGGAATGTGATTTAGACCCGACAAGTTTGGGGACTTGTATAATATGGGTAAACTTAAACACATTCTGGATTTTGAAGTGAAAATGATAAGGTTTGACCCGTTTCGGTCAATTTATGCAAACTAGTTACATAAACCGTACCGAACGCGAAAATGCGTAACGGGTGACCATAAGAGTCATATACAGGTTTCCTAAGTTAATATGCCTTATATATGTTGTGATATCAGTAAGATACCTTCCGTTATGCCCAGGATGATTTTAAACTCAAACTATGTCTCGCAAGGGCATTTTGGTCCTTTTAAAGTTTATAAAAGAGTTTAAATAGTAATCTGAGTTATAGGTCTGATTAAATCAGTAAATATACTCATTTTAGTAAGTTATAACAGTAGGGTATCACTTATACGTAAAATTTATTAATTATAATCATACTATGCACCGTAGGGGCATTTTGGTAATTTCACATAAGCCTAAAAAGGCCAAAACAGGAAATCTGAGTTTAAAACTTTTGCTTACTGTTAAAATATAAAAATTTACTGAGAAAATCAGTAGGCATCAACCCTTATATCTTTAAACTAGTTTTGATACATACTATGCGTTAAAAACGCTTAAAAAGGCGATTTGGAGCCATTTCCGGGTTTTGTATAGAAAGCTGATATTTTTAATATTCCAGCAGGCTCAAAATATTTTATTTAACATATTAGATCAGTAGAAAAAGGTTTGGGGTCAAAAGGATTTATAAAACTCATTTTATAGCCCAAAAGGGCAAAATCGACAATTACCGAATTAATACTACAACCCTAAGTTATGCTCAGCCTAAAAATAAATAAAAATCTTCAAAAATCTCAAAATATTATTTTATATCAGTGGGTAAAAATTTTGGTATTAAAAATTGGGTTTAGATAGGCTATACGCTAATTATGTCGTTTAATTAGTAAAAAGATTTTCATTTACGCTAACGAGCATAACTCCTAATCTAGACCTCAAACTGATGTCAAATTTTAGGGACAAGTTTATAATTTAGTAGTGAAGGTTTCTATCCTCTCACATTTTCAAAAATATCGTTTTAAGGTGGCATAACGGTCAACATTTAGGCATATAACGGAAACACGCATGAACTAGGATTTCTATGGAACCAAGTTGTAAAACCTTGGAGGGTTATACTAACTTATAATATGGTCCTAATGGAATCCTAAGGCATATCTAAACTAAGCTAAATCGGGTCAGAACTGAAAGTCAAAGCAAAAGTCAACTTTTGCGACTTTCGGTTCCGAACCGAGTTTATACTTAGAATTGTCGGGTTGAACATGCTTAGACATGTTCAACTAATATTTACCAAGTTATTAATGTGGCAAAACTGATTTTATGACTTTTAATTTAATAGTTATGCATTTTATTTAAAACTAACCCGTTTGACTTTCATTTGACCCGACAATTAAACTAAGTAAACGTGGTAATTAGGAGGCGCCCTTTTGAGGGTTAATTACCTACCTAATTACGGTCATGTAGCCATGTTCGTTACAAACAATAGCTTAACCGTTTAAAAGTCAAAGCGTTTATCGATAACGCTTGACTTTTCTGTTTAAAACGCTAAAATTTAAACTAGGCACGAAAGGGGACTTACAAAAGGGTCCAAGCATGGAGGGTTGATCCTAATTTCTCAGGTATGAGGAGCAAAGTCCCCAAGTTAGAGAATTCAAGATCAAGTGTGGGTTATGAAGGAAGTGGGGAAGGGTATTTATAGGTTTTTGAGGACCGTTAGGATCGTTCCTCGTAAACCGTGATTGAATCTGAACCCTACACATATTACCCATGGTTTTATAAACAATGGGTAGCCTCTAGTTTCCAAAAAAACCATTTATAATTGATAGAAACTGCTGGAACAGGCTGTTTACAGCTGTTTAGCAGCAAACATCACTTTCATATATGGCAGAAATGGCCCCTGTGAGCTTTTATGGTCACTTTAGGCACGTTCAAGGCCCGTTAACCTCATTTTAAGGCACCAATATGATTTTTAAACATAGGGAACATGAAACATGTTCAAAAACATGTCGGATGTCGGTTCCTTTGGCCGTACGGTCACGTAGTGCGTCGAATTACAACGAAACACGGACGAACGCTAAAAACGGTCCAAATTACGCGACGAGTGGAATTTTATCATGCCACACACTAAAATAAAATATTTTATTGCTTACATAAATTTTTGGGTGTCCGGGGATATTCAGAATGCGAGATATGCGCAAAAGTGCAAACTTGTACACTTTTTGACACTTTTAGTCCCTGCATGACATAAAAGTTTATTTTTGCGTACCAAACACCTCTAAACCTATATCTAAGCTATATAAAGGATAAATAGGGTATGTTTAACTTATGGACATATTCCGGAAGGTCCGTTACCATACGATTCGACCTCCTTTTGCAGTTTGACGCAATTAGTCCCTTAATTGCGCAAAGTAGCGCGAAATGCCGTTTAATGATATCTAAGCCTTCCATGGCCCATAATAATCATTCCCAAACATATATTTAAATATTACTATGCTCCCGTTTGCTTAAATGGTCACCGAATGGCGTAGATTCAAAAGTTGACGCTTTAGGTCCCTCTATTGCGCAAACTTACGCATTTCATCATTTATTAGCATTGAAGCCTCATCTAATCCATATTAGGCATCCTTGAAAGTATTATTAAACATTACGATGCTTCGGGTTCTCTAAAAGGTCATTCAGAGGTATAATTAAACATATTGACACTTTTAGTCCCTCTAACTTGCAAAGTTGCGCGTAACTTTACTTATAGGCATAAAAACCTTAGACGACCATTAATTGGCATTTCCGAGAGTTATAATTAAATATTATGAAGCCCCTGGTTTGTTAAAAGGTCACTCAGAGGTAAGAATTAACATGTTGACGCTTTTAACCCTTCATCGCGCAAACTTTCAATTAATTACGCAAACAGCTACACTTAATCATCAAGTGGCACATTTGTGAATATAAACGTCGTAAGAGGTTTTTTAGAAACTTATTTTAGGTATGCTAACACTTCCAGTCCTTTCATAATCAATTTTTTTGATTTTTTGAAAAATTAGTCCCTAAATTTCAATGTTTGACTTCATTAGGGTTTACTACACGTGTCAATACATCATTGGACGTGATTTTACGAGGTGTTACACATCCGTTCCTAAGGTTTCTAATGTTTCCACATTAGCTAAGGTTTTGGCATTTTCATGTCACTCACGTCAGGATAGTCTCTAGTTTGGGCCATACTCCAGTTTACATAAGTATATTTGGGCTTGTCCCCAGTATTTGGGCTTATCCCCAGTTTTTGGGCTTGTCCCCAGTTTTTGGGCTTGTCCCCAGCTTATTGGGCTTGTCCCCAGTTACTAATGATTCAATCATATGATGTATGGCTTAGTCCCAAGCTGTGTATTGCTACAGGTTCCCAAAGCCAAATACCTAAGGATCCATGATCCTAACTTTCTATTGGTTCTTGTATCTTAGCATAATTGTAAGTGTTAAGGATATAGAATCCTAACTTGGATTCTTTGGTATGATCCTTTAATTGCCTTTGTTTTATTTTTTATTTATGTTACCCTTATCCCTTTGACAACTGGATATGTGATCCTTGATCATATAATTATCAATCTTTTAACATGAATTGGCTTTAAAAAATGTTTATTATTCTTTATGATAACTAGAAAACTTCAAAGGTTAAATACTATAAATTTGTCAAATAAGTATAAACATAATAAAGCTCAAGAATAATAACAAAGATAGTCAAAAGGTTAAGTTTTATTTAAAGAACCCTTTTAAAGGTTGTTAAAATTGCCTACCCAAGTTTCTACCAGCAAGACATGGCCCGTCCACTTGGGTTGGCAAAGGGTGTCCATATTAACAGTTCATAGAAGTGTAGGAAATAAAAGGCGAGGGGCATCAAAGGCTTCATCCTCCACAAACAGAAGGATCCATCCACCTTTGCTACCGCCTATTGTTCAAAGGATCACTGATCCTTAACCCTAACAACTATTGTTCAAATTACAGACCATAGTTGTTCTGAAACAAAACACCATCAAACAAAAACCACAAATCTTAAAAAATGGGCTCCGGCCTCGTCTATAATATCCATCATCACCCATTTGTTGCAGCCTACACCTTGGCCGCATCATCCACCTTCGCTTCACCACCTTCACCACTGCCTCCAGCCTCAGCTGCATCCACCGGATCCCTGCCACCACTCTCGCCGGCCTCAATGGTCAGCACCTCCTCAGCATCCTCGTCGTCCCCAAGCTCTTGCAGCCTCTGCTTCCAAGCAGCCACATCCTACTCAGCCCTGTCGAAGGATGGATCAGCAGCTTCCTTGGCCATCTATGTGACACCCCAGGAAAACCGGGAAAACCATACAACTTAACTAGCTTCCTCAGTGAGTGCTTACCAAATTTCGGGACGAAATTTCTTTCAACTTGGGGATGATGTGACAACTCGAAATTTAGAACCTTTCGTTGTATGCTTAAACGTGTGACTAGTTAAACTTATGTGATTTAATGAATGATAAGTGAACCTTTATATGATTTTGTGTTATGTTACATGTATGCTTGTGTGTATGTATTCGAGTATATGAACCGAAAGCCATGAACCCAACTCGAGACCATGTGGTCTCGAGTGAACTAGTGTGACATATGGGCCGGTTGGGCCGTGCACCTCATCCGAGTCCATTAGGGTGCACTACTTAGGACTAGTATATAATCCTCATGTTAGCCATACTTGTCATTTTTGGGCAACAACACTCATACTCCTCCAACACATACTCTCCACCCTCTCACTAAAACCCTAGACACCAAGCATCACACCCTCCTCCTTCTTCTCGGATCCAACCAACCAACCACAAAAGGGTTCTCGGATTTTGCTTGTTCACGCCAAACAAAGCTTCATCCTTCACCACTATTCCTCTAACCGGTTAGTGATTCTCATTGTGTGTGTTTAGATTTCGGCTGTTGTTGATGATGATGATGTGATATTTTGTTGATGATGATGTATCTTGTGTGACTTGGTAATATGTTGGTTTGTTAGATTTATACATGATGATGTTAATAAACTATCATACTTAGATTTCCGGATTGATTGCATGATGAGTTAATGATGTTTGTGATTTAATGTGATTTAAACCATAAATGGTTGGTGTTCATGAAATCGGTGTGTATAATGCTCATATTATTCGGACTTGTTGTTGGAATGCTCGATTGTTATTCATGTTATGAAATCGGTTTGCATGCTCTTAGGTTACAAATCAAAATGCTTGATTGGCTGCACTTATGTGGAAATCGGATTAGTTGTTTGAATATTTCGGATTGTTGTTTCAAGTTATGATATGATGAACTACTTGGATATTGATGAACATGATGAATGTGTGAAGAACAACTTGAATATCATATGAGCATGCTTGAATATTTGAAATCTGATATGTTTGATCCAAATTAGTAAATTACTAGACAAACAAACATGTTTAAGTGGGTAGTACAAACCATTTTCTGAAATCAAATTCTCATTGGATAGTACACTGTTCCGGATCAGCAGTTGTCCAACCGAAACCATCAGTTGCGACTCGAAACCACTGCTTGATGAGTCGAAATCCCCGGTTGCGACATCAGTTGCGAGTCGCAAACACCTAGTTGCGACTCGAAACCACACATGACCAGCACACCAACCTTGTGACTCGAAACCACGGTTGCGAGTCCAGTTGCGACTCGTAACCAAACCAACACGAACCGAAACCATGATTGCGACTCAGGTTGCGAGTCGCAAACGCCTAGTTGCGACTCGAGACTATACCCAGATACACGCTGTTTGGGCTTGCCCCTCGTTTCGGACTTAATTGTTTGGGCCGGACTCTTGGGCCTAATGCACAGACCTTATATGTTACTGTTGAACATGAATATTGTTGAACTGCTATGATCGAACGTGTATGCCATGAACGATACTTGAATGCATTTAGCTAGGAACATACGTGTACTGATTGAATACGAACCTGATTGGTATGATACAACTGTGATAGGACGTGAGTAGCCACAACGTTGCTTGTTTGACTTTTCTGTGTTTCTACCGAGCAAACCAAGGTGAGTTCACACCCTCTACAAAGCATGGGATTCCCTGGGTTGGGAATGGGGTTAAGGAACTGGGTTCCTCGTCCTCCTTGGGTAGGACAGCAAAGGTTCAGGAATGTAATTCCTCGTCCTCACGGACAGATAACTCGTACTAGACCAAAACTCTATCACGAAGTCCCTCATCTTTGTATCGACTTAATCGCCGAGGCCAATGGCGAGCGGGTCATTAGTTAGATAGCGCTATTTAGGTTTGACAAACCTCACACCGTGCCGCAGAGGACGGGCGTGAACTAATGGACTACTGGCACGTCAATGATGATAGACATTGACAGTTCAGGGCACATAAACATGACTACAGTCAGCAGTCGATATGGTAACGAGTCTAGTATATACATGGGGTAGCCCCCACGGCCGAAATGCCAGATAACTAACACGGGGTAGCCCCCACGGCTGGATTGCCAGAATAATTGGGAATAAACAAGTCACGTTTTTTAACTATGGGGTAACCCCCACGGCAGGATGCCAGATAAAGGAAACTGTTTTCGAAACAACTTAAAACGAACACCCAACCGTGAACTCACTCAACTTGTTGTTGACTCGTTACTACATGCTTTGCAGGTCCTTAGATTCTTAGCTGGAGCTTGCATGGAGGAGGATCGTTGTGGGACATGGACGACTGTGTGCCATGTTAAACTTTGAAACAATTAAACTTATGTTTTGATTTAAGACTTATGCTTCCGCTTGCAACCTAATTATGTTTTGTTTGAACACCAATTGTATTGGTTGGATTTCATAACTATTTATATGCTTGTTCAATATGATTGGTGGCTGGATCCTGGTCAGTCACGCCTCCAAGCGGTAGTACTCCGCAGGTGGATTTTGGGGGTGTGACAGATTGGTATCAGAGCCATTGGTTATAGAGAACTTGGTTTTAATAAAGGGGAAAACGTTTTTGTTAAAACCAGACTATAACCTGTACAGTGCTCAACGGTCCACAACGATGCTTCACTCCAGATGCAAGGCTCGACATTCTAGGTGATATGATCTGTGTATATATTGCCTACTTGCTAGTTACATAGTACATTGCTTATGGTATACTTGGTTAGTGTAACTACTGTTGCTTGAACACGTGCGTGCTTACTCTATCCTATCATCGCACTTTCGCGAACCCCTCTCACTCACGTTCTTCTTGGTATGAAGATCATGTCTGGACGCGTTAACCTGACACAAGCCCAGTTGACGGCTTTGATCAACGAACGAGTTGCCGCAGCACTCGCAGTTGCACACGCAGGAGGTATATCCTGCAGTCCGAACTCATTCTAGGATCTTTAGGATCCTACTCTCGTGAACCAACCTTTGTGTTAAACTCTGTCTTTTCTTTCACCCACGATAGGTCAGCATGTTCAGCCACCCGTGTGCACTTTTAAGACTTTCATGGACTGCCGACCAACTACTTTTAGCGGCACTGAAGGAGCAGTAGGTCTCCTACACTGGTTTGAGAAGCTAGAATCTGTGTTCGAAATGTGTGAATGCCCTGAGGCGCGCAGGGTGAAGTACGCTACTGGTACTCTCGAGGGTTTAGCCCTCACATGGTGGAACGCTCAGGTTCAGATGCTGGGGTTGGTTGCTGCCAACGCCACCCCTTGGGAAACTTTTAAGGAAATGATCAAGGAGGAATACTGCAGTCGTGATGAGATTCACAAACTGGAAGTGGAGTTCTTCAACCTCAAGATGACGGGGTCCGAAATTGAAGCTTATGTGAAAAGGTCGAACGAGCTGGCAATTCTGTGCCCTACTATGGTGGATCCTCCCATCAAACGCATCGAACTATTTCTTCAGGGCTTAGTGCCAGAAATCCAAAGTCATGTGACTTCAGCGAACCTCGCTACCTACCAGCAAACTGTACAGTTGGCTCACCGTCTCACGGATCAGGCGGTGGAGCAGAACAAGTTACCAAAACGCATAGGTGCTGCAACTACTTCTGGTACCTCAAGCGACAACAAACGGAAATGGGATGGAACTTCGAGTAAGGGTTCGGCTTCTGTTCAGTCCCAGTCTCAGCAGAGAAAGACTGAGGACTACAAGAGCCCTAATCAGCAATCGTCTGGTGGCGGATACAAAGGAAATCACCCCAAATGCAATCGCTGCAGCCTGCACCACAGCGGACCATGCACCAGGGGCAACTGTCATCGGTGCAACAAGCCTGGTCACGCTGCAAAGGATTGTAGGAGCTTATACCCCGCCAACCAGAATCGTCAGCAAGCTCAACAGAACCAGCGCCAGCAACAGCAACAGGGTGATAACAAAGGGTGCTTTCAGTGTGGAGCTGAGGGCCACTTCAAGAGAGACTGTCCCCAACTGAACAGGAACCAGAACAACAACAACAACAATAACAACAATCAGGGGAATGGTAACAATGGGAACAACAACAATGGCGCCAGGGGGCGAATGTTTGTGATTGGCCAAGGTGAAGCAAGGAATGACCCCAATGTTGTGGCGGGTAAGTTCCTTCTCGACGACTTTTATGTTTCAGTTTTCTTTGATTCGGGTGCCGATACTAGCTACATGTCACTAGAAGTTAGTCGAATGCTTAAGCGTATTCCAACACCCTTGAACAACAAGCACATTGTAGAGCTAGCAAATGGTAAGAGTTTAGAGGCCACACACGTAGTCAAGGGTTGTAAACTTATTCTCGCTGACCAGACCTTCTCTATCGACCTCATTCCTATTGTCTTGGGTAGTTTCGACGTTGTCATTGGGATAGGTTGGTTATCCCAACACCGAGCAGAGATTCTTTGCAACGAGAAGGTTGTCCGAGTTCCAGGTCCCGATGGTGAACCTCTCATGATTCATGGCGACAAGAGGAGTGCTGTTGAGAACGCCATTTCTCTCCTTAAGGCCCAAAAGTACTTGCGAAAGGGCCACACTGCCGTTTTGGCTCTCATTACTGACACCACGGAGAAAGAGAAGAAGATAGAAGATTTTCCAGTTGTACGCGATTATCCAGAGGTATTTCCTGAGGAATTACCTGGTCTTCCGCCTCATCGCCAAGTCGAGTTTCAGATCGAACTAGCTCCTGGAGCTGCGCCTATAGCTCGTGCACCTTATCGTTTAGCCCCATCAGAGTTGAAAGAACTCTCCACGCAACTACAAGAACTCTTGGATAAGGGTTTTATTCGTCCTAGCTCATCGCCCTGGGGAGCTCCAGTGCTATTTGTGAAGAAGAAAGACGGTACCTTCAGGATGTGCATCGACTACCGAGAACTCAACAAGGTGACGGTGAAGAATCGTTATCCTATACCGCGTATCGATGACTTGTTCGACCAGTTGCAAGGATCGAGCTACTATTCGAAGATCGATTTGAGGTCGGGTTATCACCAGCTGAGAGTCCGGGAAGAGGACGTCTCCAAAACAGCTTTCAGAACTCGATACGGGCACTATGAGTTTTTGGTCATGCCTTTTGGGATGACAAACGCACCTGCGGTTTTCATGGACTTGATGAACCGAGTGTGCAAGCCTTACCTGGACAAGTTCGTTATAGTCTTCATCGACGACATCCTGATCTATTCTAAGAGTCGGGAGGAACACGAGCAGCATCTGCGACTTATTCTGGAACTCCTTCGAACAGAACAGCTTTATGCAAAGTTCTCGAAATGCGACTTCTGGCTTCGAGAAGTCCATTTCCTAGGCCACGTGGTAAACAAGGATGGGATTCACGTTGATCCATCCAAGATAGACTCGATTAAGAACTGGCCTGCGCCTCGTACACCAAAGGAAATTCGCCAATTCTTGGGTTTGGCGGGATACTACCAGAGATTCATAAAGGATTTTTCTAAGATTGCACAGCCTCTCACCTCACTAACGCAGAAGGGCGTTGTTTATCGCTGGGGAAACGCACAGGAGTTGGCATTTCAGCACCTAAAGGATAGACTTTGTAGCGCACCTATCCTTTCCTTGCCAGAAGGCACATACGACTTTGTGGTCTACTGCGACGCATCCATTCAGGGTCTTGGTTGTGTATTGATGCAACGAGATAAGGTTATAGCCTACGCCTCACGCCAACTTAAGGTTCATGAAAAGAACTACACGACGCACGATTTAGAGCTGGGAGCTGTTGTTTTTGCACTTAAGTTGTGGCGGCATTACCTGTATGGTACCAAGTGCGCCATCTACACCGACCACAGGAGCCTCGAGCACATCTTCAAGCAGAAAGAACTGAATATGCGACAACGACGATGGGTCGAGCTACTGAATGACTATGAGTGCTCAATCAGGTATCACCCGGGCAAAGCCAATGTTGTGGCTGACGCCCTCAGTCGGAAGGACACTGCACCTAAGCGCGTGCGAGCTTTACAACTCACGATCCACTCTAGTCTCCCTTCCCAAATACGAGCTGCTCAGATAGAAGCACTGAAACCAGAAAATGTCAGGGCTGAAGCCCTACGCGGATCAAGGCAACGATTAGAACAAAAGGAAGACAGCGCTTACTACGTAACGGGACGCATTTGGGTCCCACACTATGGCAACCTACGAGAGCTTGTGATGGATGAAGCACACAAGTCTCGCTACTCGGTACATCCTGGATCGGATAAGATGTACCACGACATCAAAACTACGTACTGGTGGCCTAGCATGAAGGCCCACATAGCGACCTACGTCAGCAAGTGTTTGACTTGTGTGAGAGTCAAGTCGGAATACCAGAAACCCTCAGGCCTACTCCAACAACCAGAGATACCTCAATGGAAATGGGAACAAATTTCCATGGATTTTGTTACTGGCCTACCTAGATCCCAGCGCGGGAACGATACTATTTGGGTGATCGTGGATCGACTCACAAAATCTGCACACTTCTTGGCTATCAAGGAGACGGATAAGTTCTCCACTCTTGCAGAAATATACATCAAGGAAATTGTTTCGAGGCACGGGGTGCCCACCTCCATCATCTCGGATCGAGATGCACGATTTACTTCAGAGCTGTGGCAAGCAATGCACAAATCCTTCGGCTCACGACTAGACATGAGCACAGCGTACCATCCTCAGACGGACGGGCAGTCCGAGCGCACTATTCAAACCTTAGAAGACATGCTTCGTGCATGTGTAATCGACTTTGGAAACCGCTGGGAAAGGCATCTGCCACTTGTGGAATTCTCGTACAATAACAGCTACCACACCAGCATTGGAGCTGCTCCGTTTGAGGCATTGTACGGACGTAAATGCCGGTCACCTCTTTGCTGGGCAGAGGTGGGAGATAGTCAGATCACTGGTCCAGAATATGTGGTAGACACAACCGAACAAATCGCTCAGATACGAAAACGCATGACGGCCGCTCGTGAACGTCAGAAAGTTTACGCCGACATGGGCAGGAAACCACTTGAGCTCCAGGTTGGGGAGCGGGTACTACTCAAAGTTTCACCCTGGAAGGGTGTGGTTCGTTTTGGCAAACGCGGTAAACTTAACCCACGATACGTTGGACCTTTCGAGGTCATTGAGAAAATAGGCAGGGTGGCCTACAGATTGAACTTACCTGCGGAACTCGGTGCAGTTCACAACGTTTTTCACGTGTCGAATCTGAAGAAGTGTCCGTCAGATGAGACCCACGTAGTTCCTTTGAAGGAACTCACTATCGACGAGCAGCTACGATTCGTCGAGGAACCAGTCGAGATCACGGACCGGGATGTTAAGGTCCTCAAGAGCACCAGAATACCTCTCGTTCGAGTTCGTTGGAACTCACGTCGCGGCCCAGAGTTCACCTGGGAGCGCGAAGATCAGATGAAACAAAAGCATCCCCAACTGTTCGCAAACAGTACACCCACTACTGAGGCCGAAGCTACGGAATTTCGGGACGAAATTCCAGATCAACGGGGGGTGGATGTGACACCCCAGGAAAACCGGGAAAACCATACAACTTAACTAGCTTCCTCAGTGAGTGCTTACCAAATTTCGGGACGAAATTTCTTTCAACTTGGGGATGATGTGACAACTCGAAATTTAGAACCTTTCGTTGTATGCTTAAACGTGTGACTAGTTAAACTTATGTGATTTAATGAATGATAAGTGAACCTTTATATGATTTTGTGTTATGTTACATGTATGCTTGTGTGTATGTATTCGAGTATATGAACCGAAAGCCATGAACCCGACTCGAGACCATGTGGTCTCGAGTGAACTAGTGTGACATATGGGCCGGTTGGGCCGTGCACCTCATCCGAGTCCATTAGGGTGCACTACTTAGGACTAGTATATAATCCTCATGTTAGCCATACTTGTCATTTTTGGGCAACAACACTCATACTCCTCCAACACATACTCTCCACCCTCTCACTAAAACCCTAGACACCAAGCATCACACCCTCCTCCTTCTTCTCGGATCCAACCAACCAACCAACCACAAAAGGGTTCTCGGATTTTGCTTGTTCACGCCAAACAAAGCTTCATCCTTCACCACTATTCCTCTAACCGGTTAGTGATTCTCATTGTGTGTGTTTAGATTTCGGCTGTTGTTGATGATGATGATGTGATATTTTGTTGATGATGATGTATCTTGTGTGACTTGGTAATATGTTGGTTTGTTAGATTTATACATGATGATGTTAATAAACTATCATACTTAGATTTCCGGATTGATTGCATGATGAGTTAATGATGTTTGTGATTTAATGTGATTTAAACCATAAATGGTTGGTGTTCATGAAATCGGTGTGTATAATGCTCATATTATTCGGACTTGTTGTTGGAATGCTCGATTGTTATTCATGTTATGAAATCGGTTTGCATGCTCTTAGGTTACAAATCAAAATGCTTGATTGGCTGCACTTATGTGGAAATCGGATTAGTTGTTTGAATATTTCGGATTGTTGTTTCAAGTTATGATATGATGAACTACTTGGATATTGATGAACATGATGAATGTGTGAAGAACAACTTGAATATCATATGAGCATGCTTGAATATTTGAAATCTGATATGTTTGATCCAAATTAGTAAATTACTAGACAAACAAACATGTTTAAGTGGGTAGTACAAACCATTTTCTGAAATCAAATTCTCATTGGATAGTACACTGTTCCGGATCAGCAGTTGTCCAACCGAAACCATCAGTTGCGACTCGAAACCACTGCTTGATGAGTCGAAATCCCCGGTTGCGACATCAGTTGCGAGTCGCAAACACCTAGTTGCGACTCGAAACCACACATGACCAGCACACCAACCTTGTGACTCGAAACCACGGTTGCGAGTCCAGTTGCGACTCGTAACCAAACCAACACGAACCGAAACCATGATTGCGACTCAGGTTGCGAGTCGCAAACGCCTAGTTGCGACTCGAGACTATACCCAGATACACGCTGTTTGGGCTTGCCCCTCGTTTCGGACTTAATTGTTTGGGCCGGACTCTTGGGCCTAATGCACAGACCTTATATGTTACTGTTGAACATGAATATTGTTGAACTGCTATGATCGAACGTGTATGCCATGAACGATACTTGAATGCATTTAGCTAGGAACATACGTGTACTGATTGAATACGAACCTGATTGGTATGATACAACTGTGATAGGACGTGAGTAGCCACAACGTTGCTTGTTTGACTTTTCTGTGTTTCTACCGAGCAAACCAAGGTGAGTTCACACCCTCTACAAAGCATGGGATTCCCTGGGTTGGGAATGGGGTTAAGGAACTGGGTTCCTCGTCCTCCTTGGGTAGGACAGCAAAGGTTCAGGAATGTAATTCCTCGTCCTCACGGACAGATAACTCGTACTAGACCAAAACTCTATCACGAAGTCCCTCATCTTTGTATCGACTTAATCGCCGAGGCCAATGGCGAGCGGGTCATTAGTTAGATAGCGCTATTTAGGTTTGACAAACCTCACACCGTGCCGCAGAGGACGGGCGTGAACTAATGGACTACTGGCACGTCAATGATGATAGACATTGACAGTTCAGGGCACATAAACATGACTACAGTCAGCAGTCGATATGGTAACGAGTCTAGTATATACATGGGGTAGCCCCCACGGCCGAAATACCAGATAACTAACACGGGGTAGCCCCCACGGCTGGATTGCCAGAATAATTGGGAATAAACAAGTCACGTTTTTTAACTATGGGGTAACCCCCACGGCAGGATGCCAGATAAAGGAAACTGTTTTCGAAACAACTTAAAACGAACACCCAACCGTGAACTCACTCAACTTGTTGTTGACTCGTTACTACATGCTTTGCAGGTCCTTAGATTCTTAGCTGGAGCTTGCATGGAGGAGGATCGTTGTGGGACATGGACGACTGTGTGCCATGTTAAACTTTGAAACAATTAAACTTATGTTTTGATTTAAGACTTATGCTTCCGCTTGCAACCTAATTATGTTTTGTTTGAACACCAATTGTATTGGTTGGATTTCATAACTATTTATATGCTTGTTCAATATGATTGGTGGCTGGATCCTGGTCAGTCACGCCTCCAAGCGGTAGTACTCCGCAGGTGGATTTTGGGGGTGTGACAATCTAGAGCCTGATCTTCAACGTTACAAGGGCAGCAGAGTTCTTGGCTTCGTCGATGATCTCCAACTGCTCCTTGTTAGCAGAGTTCTTGGCTTCGTCGATGTTAACCTAGTAGGATTCAAGGACTGCACCTCGTTAGGGTTAGCGAATCGTCTTGATTTAGCGTTTGTTTTTTTTTTTGTTAATTTGGCAGATGATACAAGCTGTGTTCTCTGTAGTTGGATTGTATAGCAATTTATTCATGTTAGTGTGAGAATTATGGCTTACTGTTGTTTACAAGTAGCTTGAGAAAGAAGTTAATATAGTAGGATCAAGGTGCTGTTACAAGTGTCTGAACGGAAAATATGCACCTGTAAGTGTAAGTCAAAACTTGGTATTGAATACGATTATTATTAATGATAGATTATGAATACAAGGCCCTATATATAGATAAACTAATTACAATTTGATACCCTCAATAATAATAAACTTGTCTATCTAAAATAACTTAGTCTAACATTCCCCCTCAAGTTGAGGGCGGGGAACGACCTGCAACTTGGACCGTAGAAACTCAAATCTTTGTGACGACAAGGGCTTTGTAAATACATCAGCAATTTGATCATCAGTGGAGATAAACTTGACATTCAGCTTTCCTTGAGTAACCTGTTCACGAAAAAAGTGACAATCTACTTCAACATGCTTTGTGTGTGCATGAAATACTGGATTAGCAGAGAGATAGGTTGCACCAAGATTATCACACCAAAGTGTTGGTGCCTTGCTAATTAGACCGAGTTCATGAAGAAGAGATTTTAACCAAATCAGTTCTACTACAGTATCAGCAATAGCCTTATATTCAAATTCTGTTGAAGATCGAGAAACAGTTCGTTGTTTACGAGCGGACCATGAAATAAGATTAGAACCCAAATAGATAGCATATCCCCCCGTGGATCGACGATCGACAGGGCAACCAGCCCAGTCAGAATCTGAAAATGCTGTAAGACTAGTAGCCCAATGAGAGTCAGAAAAGGCTTGCAGCCTAGAGCCCGTATTGTGATGAAATAATAAGCCAAGATTAACCGTGCCCTTCAGATAACGCAATATGCATTTCACACCAGCCCAATGATTCTCAGTAGGAGCATGCATAAACTGACACACCTTATTAACCGCAAAAGCAATGTCTGGACGAGATAAGGTTGCATATTGAAGAGCACCTACTGTTTGCCTGTATCTGGAAGAATCATCAAGTAATGGACTGTCATCAGGCAATAAGACATGAGAAGTGCTCATAGGAGATGATACAGGTTTGCATTTCGCAAGACCTGCTCGGTGAAGAATATCAAGAATATATTTGCGTTGATATAGCACCAAATCAGAACCATGATGCACCACTTCAATCCCCAAACAATAATGTAGCTGACCCAGATCTTTAATTGCAAACATAGAACTAAGACGATCAATAATAGCAGTAATAGTCCCAGGGTGATTACCTGTGATGATAATGTCGTTCACATACACAAGAAGATAGACGAGTGTTCCACACGAGTTGAGAATGAATAGAGACGGGTCAGTTTTGGACCCGGAAAAACCCAATTGATGAAGAGCCATAGACAATTTTGTAAACCAGGCACGAGGGGCTTGCTTGAGCCCATATAGAGATTTGTGTAATAAGCACACATGATCTGGCTTGGAAGGATCAGCAAAACCAGGAGGTTGCCTCATATAAACTGTCTCTTGAAGATCACCATGTAGAAAACCGTTCTGGACATCCAACTATCGCAGAGACCACTTATTTGTGACAGCAAGTGATAAGATAGTCCGAATAGTAGCAGGTTTGATTACCGGGCTGAAGGTCTCATGATAATCAACCCCATGTTGCTGGTGAAATCCTTTAGCAACAAGCCGTGCCTTGTACCTGCAAATTTTCCCAGTTGGATCCGTTTTCAACCTGTAAACCCATTTACAATCAACCACGTTAGTATTAGGTGCAGGGGGAACTAATGTCCATGTCCCGTTCCTATATAGCGCATCCAACTCGTCAGCCATGGCTTGGCGCCATTCTAAAGACTTGTTAGCAACGGTAAAAGGTGTGGGTTCAACGGGTAAAGTAGAGGTGGTGGCAGTGTAAGCAGCGGGATCATAGCGGGTGGTATGCTTGGGATTGGGACGTGGGTTAGGAGGCCGAGGCCGAGAAGCTGGGTTCGGTTGGGCGGTGCTCAAATTAGGTTCGGTTGAGGGCCTAGGAGAAGGGTTAGTTGGTGATGAGGTTGGTTTGGTTTCAGGTGAGCTGGTGGATGTGGAGGTGGGTTCGGTTGGTAGGGGATCCATGGAGGGTGGCGGTGGTAGGGTAGGTTCGGTTGGAAAACCAGGTGGGGGTTCAGGAAAGATAGATACATATGGTGGTTCGGGTCGTGTTGAGGGTTTGGAAGGTACAGGTGTATGATATGGAAATACATGTTCATTGAAACGAACATATCGGGCAATGTATATCCGTTCGGTGGACGGGTCAAAGCACCGGTAGCCATAGTGAACAGGGTTGTAGCCAAGAAAGACACATGGGGTGGATCGAAAATCAATTTTGTGATGGTTGTACGGACGAAGATAAGGAAAACATTGGCATCCGAAGACACGAAGAAAAGAGTAATTAGGTTTTCGTTTAAAAACATGTTCATATGGAGATTTGTTGGAGGAGACACACGAGGGGAGTCGATTGATTAAGTAAACTGCTGTTTCAAAAGCAAATTGCCAGAAACGTTGAGGAAGACTGGATTGTGCCAGAAGGGTAAGTCCTGTTTCCATAACATGGCGATGACGACGCTCTACTATCCCATTTTGCCCACTTGTATGAGGACAAGATCGTCGATGAATTATACCAAGACTACTACAACGTGAAGTAAGATTACGAAACTCCCCTCCCCAATCGGATTGAATGCTTTTTAGTTTGGTATTAAATTGCCGTTCTGCCATTTTAATAAAGTTTGTTAACACTGTGTAGACATCTGATTTGTGAACTAAAGGATAAAACCACATGTATCTAGAATGATGATCTACACACAATAAAAAGAAACTACAACCATCGAAAGATAAAACGGGCGAAGGCCCCCAAACATCACAATAAACAAGGTCCAAAAAATTGGTACTACGAAAGTTTGAGTTTGATAACGATAATTTTGAAGACTTGCCTAATTGACAAGAAGTGCATAGCTTATTAAATAACTTGTCCGAAACAAGTAAAGAACAATAGGAAACAATAGAATGAAAAACTTGAGCATGAGGGTGTCCTAATCGTTGATGCCAAGTATTGGAAGATGCTTTGACAGCAGTAAATGCAACCTTGGGTAGAGACTTGAGCTGAGGAAGACGAATGGAGTACAAACCCTGTTCACTAGGACCCGTTAGGAGGGTAGTGCGTGTAGACTCGTCCTTCACAACAAAATAAGATGAGTGAGTTCAAAGAAAACATCATTATCTACACAAAATTTTTGAACAGACAAAAGGTTTTGTTTTAGGTCAGGGACATGAAGTATATCGGATAATTTAAAGGTTTTGTTAGGTGAGTAAATTGTTGAGGATCCGATGTGAAAGATGGGTAGTGAGTTACCGTTACCAACAAGTAAAGATTCGTTACCAAAGTAGGCCTCAGGGTTGTCAAAGCTAGATATGTTCGGAGTAGCATGCCCATTAGCTCCCGTATCGGGCTTCCAAGAAAATCCTGATTGTGAGCCAGCATCCGAGTGAGCAGCATAGTTAGCTTGTGGTGCTGTACGAGATTGATTGAGTTGATTAGGACACTGAGAGGGGAGATGACCTATGCCACAACGGTTACAATGGCCATAAACAGTGTTTTGAGTTGAAGCCCAAGAGAATTGTCGTGTGCCCCCATTGTCATGATTGTGATAGTTTGAATTAGCACGAGAGTTACCACATGAAGAACCGCGAGAACCACGGTTGCTTCGATTTTTGTTAAAAGACCGAGACCCAAAGTAAACCTATGGTTGTGTTGAAGGTGCAGGATTGAGTTGATATCCCAACTGAGAGGCCATGAGATGAAGGTTACGAAGTTGCTGCTGAATAGAATCAAGATTGGGCTGCTGTGTGGGTGTGACAGCAGCCGTAAAAGGTTGCTGAGCAGTCGTAAAAGGCTGTTGTGCTGGTGTGGTAGCCGCCAAAAAGGCCTGTGGAACATGCTGATTTGTGGCCAATGTTTTTGTGATATGTAATCATGGTCACTAAGTAAACCGTGTAGCTTGTTAAAATTAACAGGAGGGGAACGAGCCAACAGATTGGCCTTGAGGCTATTATATTCTTCGCGAAGCCCTGCAAGAGTGAGCGTAACAAGGTCTTTATCTTTCATCGGTTCTCCTATGTTAGCTAATGCAGTTGCATATTCCTGTGCTCTGCTTAGATAGTCAGCAGGTTTTTCATCACCCTTCATGGTGATTCTGAGTAATTGATTTTTGAGAGTAAATTCATGGGATGACATGACCGGGGCATAAGCCCGTTCTAAAGACAGCCATACCTCACGTGAAGTTTTGTTAGGATCTGAGTTTGGTTTTGATAGTGTTTTACGTTTGAATTAAGATGAAGATGAATGAGTTGTGCAGCGGAATTAAGATGGAAACAAACTTTTCACAATCAAACAGGAGAATTGCTTTTAACATACAAGTTTAACATTGAACCGAATGATTGAATTTAATTTCAATAACGATTACAATTTTGCAAGTATGCAACAAACTCCCCCTCAGCCTGAGCTCACAGTATTTTTTCGTGCAGTAAGAAGATAGTGAAAGAGCTAATAGAACAGTACAGAGCACTGTTCTATTTATAGGCACGAGCAAACCACTGAAGCATCTAAGCTGATGTCACCATGAAAGTGACATCTAACCTCCTAATAAACTCTAAGCTCTGATCTATACAACCTCTGCTATGCTAACTACTGTTATTACATTTCATTACATAAAGACATCTAAACTACTGCTGCATCTTCCACTGATGTGAACCCAGCAGTACTTATCATGATCAGCAGAGCTTGACTCAAGGCAGTAGATTGAACAGCAGAGCTTTAGTCTTCCATCAGACTTTTACTTGATCAGCAGTTTGTAGGTCAGCAGTTTGTACGATCAGTAGATAGGAGGTCAGTAGATGTTGAAACCACTTTCAAGGGGAGAGACTTGTATACATAACATCTGCTTATTCTGGATCCACTGCTCTGATCCAGTTTTGGCTTTAATTATTTGTTCCTTTGGTAGGGTTCAATCCCAACAATCTCCCCCTGGAACAGATAATGCCAAAACTCTTCATTATTTTCTAGATCTTTATTGCCTCATCAGCAGTTCCCTAATTTGCCCTTTGAGTTGTAGCTCAAAGGCTAAGGCATCTGTGTCATCATGATCCCTGCACAGTGGAAGATCAAGGAGATCCTACAAATCTTCAAGACTTAGGCCAAGTGCTTGTTCCCTTGTTATTTTCTTCACTTCTCTACTAGACTTGAACACTATCAGTACATGGGTCTGTTTGTCAGTTTTCCACTTTAGTACTTTTGCGTCTAGTGGGTTTCTTGGGAGATTTTTATTGGATGAGGTGTTTGGTGATGCAGGCCTATTCATGACTGTTTGAGCAGTGCTTGCAGGTTGATTCAGGCCAAGTGTTTCAGCTATCATCTTTTTAATACCTTCCTTTACAAGCTCATCTCCTGCCATTAATTCTGCCACTGTTTCAGTATCCAACTATTTTTGTGGCCTTCTTTTAAAGATGGCTGCACCAGCTGGAGCAGTGGCTCTCCTGATTTGCAGTTTTGATGGTCTTTTTGAAACCTCTGCTTCAGAATAGTCAGGCTTTTGTAGAGCAGTAGGATCTGTCTTTCTTAATTTCTCCAAGCTTTTGTAGGTATCCCTGACTTTATCTTCTTTCCATCTCATCACTTGATTTTTGGACCCATAATCAGCCGCAACCAATTCCTCTTTCATTCTCTTCAGCTCTAGTGTTTTGTCAGGCATATTCTTTTTGTATTTTGACCAATCTGGAGGAGTGTGTTTGACCTTCTTATTTATCATTTCTTGAATCCTGGCTGCTTCTTTTTCAAGCTCAGGAATGGTCCACTCCTTGTACATATACTTTTCTCCCTTGTACTTCTTGGTTGCCATGATGCTTTTAATGTAGTCTTTTCTCAGAGTTTCATCTGCTCTCTCTGAGATTTGTTGACAAACATTTTTTTGCAAATTGCTCTAAGGACCTGACTTGAGTAAATAGAAATTGGTAATGCCTTTGAATTTCTTTGTCAGTTTTTCCTTGAGAGTTTCTTTTGGAGATATCCTCTGCCTGTTTAGCCTTAACTTTCAAATATTCTTCAATGTTGTTAGTCCTTGGATATCCTTCAACTGATGGCAACTTCCTTTTAGCAGGGTCATCCTCATAGTAGAAGGATTTGATCTCTTCTCTAACTGCTTCAAGTTCTAGAGGAAATTGGACACCTGCAGAAGTAATGACAAGGACTGATTGTTGTACTGGAGCTGATGAGAGAGGAACAGGCTTTGGTATTGTAACAAGTGATAGAGATTTTGAAGATGTTGGTGGTGGTAAGGCAGTGGTTGTATTGTGTGTGTTGAAGTGGTGTGTGTTGAAGTGATAGCAGATGTTGAAACAACTGGAGTACCAGCAGATGTTGGGGGCTTTTGGATGATGGTTTTGGAGTATGCTTTGTGAGTCTGGATGGTATGGATTTGGGTTCCCTCACTTTTCTAGTGGGATTTCTTTTTGGCACAATATTTTTAACATCCTTTGGCTCAGAACAACCCTGCGCATTCAGCTCCATGTAAGCTTTTTTCTCCTCATTCCATCTTGACATATCCTTTGCCTCTCTGTCCCTTTTTACACTTGCTATTGCTTCATCAAGTGCATTTTGGGTAACATCAACCTTTTTGCTACCATCTGGCAAGGGAATCTTTCTAGTCATGGCATCCTTTTCAGGTTCAATGTAAAGACCATCATCTATTCCCTTCTTCTTCCACTCCTGAATTTTCTCCCCCTTTTTGGCATTATCTGGGGGTAATTGATCAATAAAGAGAACAGTTGGAGGAGCAGTGCCAGTGGTTTATAATATGTGGGCCTTGATAGCCTTGATGTCTGCTTGTGTGTTCTTTAACCTAGACTCCTTTGTGTTTCTCAGCTCTTGTACATGTATGGCATGTTGCTGATCAGCCATTTGTTTTTGTTGTTGGAGAAAAGGTTGAAATAGATTCCAGAGCTCATTTGCAGCAGGTGCTTGTGGTGGAGCAGGTGCTTGAGGTGGAACAACAGTGGATTGCACCTTTTGTACTTTCAACAACTGTTGCAGCATTTCTTAGATTTCTGCAACCGAAGTATCCAGTTTTTCAACACATTCCGTCAATTCCAGGTATTTTAAACCATCACCCAATTTAATGGGATCATCTGATTTCCCACTAGCAGTGGTTTTATCAGTGGTTGAGGTAGGGAGTGTACTCCAAACATTAACCATTGGTGGATGTCAGAGGTGCTATGGAAGGAATTGCCTCCAAGGAAGTCTTATTGATGTAACCACTGTCCAAGTGCAAACCAGTGGGTTCAGCACTTGTAGTGGCTGCTTCACTTGGATTATCACCAAGAGTTACTTGTAACTCAAGGGGTGTAACCTCCTCAGGCATTGTTGGTGGGTTAACTATGATTGATACATCAGACCCAATCATTGGTTGAAGTATATTCTCATTGACAGGTGATTGAGAAGGACTGGTTTGTGCCTGGTTCAAATCAATAGCATCCAACAAAAGTTTAGCTGGTGGGGGAATTGTGGATGTGATGTTTGGTGTAGAAAGAGAATTTGCCCCTAGCATTGGGCTGTGGATGATGGAAGCAAGTGATTCCAGAGCATCATATTGTGGTGTCCCTATATGTACAACCTGTTCTTTTTGAGAAGAAACAGGAGGAGTTTCGGTTATGGGTTGAGATATTTGTACCAACTGCTGTGAGGAAGAAGCAGCAGTGGTTTCTGGTGACTTTTGTGCTGTCGCTGGCAGTTGCTCTGGTATCTCATCCTCCAGAGTTGCCTTTTTGATAGGTTTTGGGGGTTTTTTGAGTTTTCTTTTTGTTTGGATTTTTGGTGATTATAGGTGTGGGTTTCAAAGCAGTTGTTTTGCTACTTTGATCACCTTGAGCAGTGGGCTCAGCAGCAGATACCTGAGGAGCAGTGGTAGCTGCTAAATTCTACTTAGGCACCTCTGCTTATGTTTTGCAAGGTGTTGACATTCTTGTAAAAGTTTCAGCAGTTAAGTTGTTTATTTGAAAAGATTCACCTTGTGTTATTGCAGCAACATCATTCTTACCATGTTTCTTTTCAAAATAGTAACTTAAAAATATTGGAAAAAGTAAGAATGGCTTTTATCAACATTTTTAACCAGATCATTAAAGATTTCCTGGGAATAATTGAAATTTTCTTCTTGAAGAATAGCATACCCCAGATTTTGAATCTTTAATGGTATTTCATTAAAAGAGGTGGTTTTGTTTGAAACACACATAAGCAGAGTATGAAACAGAAATCTTGTTGCAGGTGGAAAATTACCTTTTTGTAAGGTATCTCTTTTTATTTGCTCTGCATAACCCCTTTCAAGGAAATCAATTTTTAACTCATTTATAGGAAAAGAAGTTTTACCTTGCTGATCATTGAGTTCAAAGACTTCCGAGATGGATTGTGGGGTAATTTTGACAGCTTTACCCTTTAGAGAAGAGGTAATGGCTATGACAGTCTCACCTTGTTTATCAAGGGTTACATTTTTCCAGAACTCTCTTTGGGTCGCCAAGTAAATTGGTGCATCTGCTGTAAGCAAAGTTTTGTACTTTGATGCAGACATGAGATCAATGATGGAATCAAAAGCCTCGGTGGTGCCGGGTTTTGTGAGAAGACCCAGAAGGTTGTGAGAAGGTTTGTGTGGAATTTCAGTGGGTTTGGCCTTTTGAGAGGCCTCTTTTGAAGATGATTTGGAAGTGGGTTTTGCAGATGACTTCGATTTTGTCATTTTGGAGATGATGTTCGAAGAAAGTTATGAAGGAATTTGAGAAAAACTGTTTTGAGAAGAGAATTTTTAAGAATTCAATTCGACAGTAAAACCCTGTTTGGGGTTTTGAATGAGGGTTTTATGGAGAAAAAGTGAATGCTGACGTGGCAGCGGTTACAAAAGGTCTGACCACTATGTACTGCCCACATGCCAACCCCTGATAAAATGAAGGACAGTACTTTTATGAAAGCTACTGATGAATGTCAGTGGTTACAACGGTAACAAATGGAAGCAGTGGATGATTTTCACTATCAGTGGATAGCATATCAGTGGATAAAACACTGATTTTGAACAACAGTGTTTACCAAGGAAATGAGAGAACAGGGGATGACTTTCAGCAGTGGACAGACTTTGAAGTAGAGCAGACTTTTGAACAAGCAGTGGTTATGGCAGACTTTTAAGGATTTTAATGAAAATTTCATTTTTAGCTATTTTGAAGGATGGATTTTTTATTTTCTGAAAACATTTTAATGCTTTTATTCATAGAAAAACAAGATGTTGCTTGTTATTCCATGTTTAGCATGCCAATCCTAGAGACCAAGCTTTCAAAGGTGGATGTATCTAATGCTTTTGTGAGCACATCTGCCAGCTGGTCTTTAGTTGGAACATGATGTAGAGAAATCAAACCTTTTTCATAGCAATCCCTCACAAAGTGATGTCTGATGTCGATGTGTTTGGTGGTTGAGTGGGAAACTGTATTTTTGATGATTATTTTCTGATGCCTGGCTATCCAACATGAGTGGTGTCTTTAAGGCAGTGATACCAAAATCCAGCAAAGTCACTGTCTGAAAATCCTGAAAGCTTGATATTCCCATTAGCTGGATACCAGATACCAAGTGTGGGAGCACCTTTTATGTATCTGAAGATCCTTTTTACAACAATAACGTTTGATTTTCTGGGAGATGATTGACTTCTTGCACAGACACATGTTGCAAACATGATGTCTGGTCTAGATGCAGTTAGATACAGTAAGGACCCAATCATGCTTCTATAAAGTGTTTGGTCAATCAGCTCATCCTTTTCATCAGACATGACAAGCTTATTTGTTGCCATGGGTGTGCTGCATGGTTTACAATCATTCATATCAAATTTATTTAAAAGTTCTTTAGCATATTTGCTTTGATGAATGAAAGTTCCATTTTGCATTTGCTGAACTTGGAGACCAAGAAAGCATTGCAGCTCACCCATTGCACTCATTTCAAACTCAGCTATCATGAGTTGCCTAAACTCTTCACACATTTTATTACATGTGCTTCCAAAAATAATGTCATCCACATAAATTTGGACAATCATTAAATCCTTCCCTCTCCATTTTAGAAACAGTGTTTTATCAATGGTACCTCTTTTGAAACCATTTGAGAGTAGAAAGGTGGAAAGAGTTTCATACCAGGCTCTAGGTGCTTGTTTCAGGCCATACAAGGCTTTGTTTAGCCTGTAGACATGATCTGGATAAAATGGATCCTTAAATCCTGGAGGTTGACAAACATACACCTCTTCTTGAATTGTACCATAGAGGAAAGCACTTTTTATATCCATTTGGAACACCTTCATTTTGTGTTGATAGCAAAGGCCAGGAACAGTCTTATAGCTTCCAATCTTGCTACAGGGGAAAAAGTTTCATCATAATCTATCCCCTCTTCCTGTCTGTAACCTTGAACCACAAGCCTGACTTTATTCTTGACAACAATGCCCCTTTCATCAGTTTTGTTTTTGAAGACCCACTTTGTGCTGATGGGGCTTACATATTTTGGTAGTGGTACAAGCTCCCATACTTGTTGTCTTTTAAACTGTTGGAGCTCCTCTTGCATGGCTTCTACCCAGCTGTTGTCTTTCAGTGCCTCTTGGTACTTGACTGGCTGATGGAGTGATAGAAAACCAGCAAAAAGACAAATGTTTTGGGTTTGGCTTCTTGTGAGCACCCCTTCATTGATATTGCCAATGATTTGGTCAGGTGGCAAGAAGATTAATTCTCCTTGGTATGGTATGATGGCATTTGTTGGTGAAGGCTGCAGATGTGTATCACCTGAGCTAACCACTGCTGGTGACTTTGATGATCCAGCAGTGGCTTCAAAAGGTGGTGGAATAGGAGGTAATGGTGTGGACACATGCTGACTTTTATCCACTGTTTGGGGACTTTTGTCAGCAGTGTTTGATGTTGTGGAAGCAGTGGTTAAGGGGCTACTTTGGTCAACAACTGTTGAGGTAGCAATGGTTGAGCTTTGACAGCTGTTTTGAACATCTGTTGCTCTTCCCATATTGACAGACTTTTGAGGGATGATGATTTCATACCCATAGTCTGGTGTTGAATCCTCTGATGAACCTGCACTGTTAGTCTTGACAGCAGTGTTTTCAAAAGTGAATTTATCAAGATCAAACAAATCTGCAGGATTTGCTGGGATTTTCATTGATGAAGGTTCATTGAACTTTACATTCAAGGTCTCCTCCACTGCTTTGGTCCGTGTATTAAACACTTTGTAGGCCTTGGCAGTGGTTGAGTATCCCAGGTGATAACCACAATCTACTTTGGCTGCAAATTTTGAGATGGAATCTTTTAGATTTAAAATAAAGCATGGGCAGCCAAAAACTTTAAAATATGAGATCAGTGGTTTGATTTTATACAGAATTTCATAAGCAGTCTTTTTTGTGCCTGGGGTTTATTAAAACTCTGTTTTGGACATAGCAAGCAGTGTTTACTGCCTCTGCCCAAAAAGTTAATGGCAAGCCTGAATCAGCAAGCATGGTTCTGGCAGCCTCAATCAAAGTTCTGTTCTTTCTTTCAACTACCCCATTTTGCTCTGGTGTTCTAGGGATGTTGTACTGCCTTACAACCCCTTTCTTCACACAGAAGGCATCCAACTCCTTATTTTTGAATTTTGTGCCATTGTCACTCCTGAAGACTTTTACTGGAAGGTCAAATTGCTTTTCAACCTGTGTCACAAAGTCTTGCAAAATGCCTGCAGTCTCATCTTTTGAGTGTAAAAAGAAAGTCCATGTAAACCTAGAGAAGTCATCAATAATAACCAAACAATATCTCTTCTTCTTGAGACTCGTGACTTGAACTGGGCCAAACAAGTCCATGTGCAGCATTTGCAAACACTGGGTTGTTTTGGACTTTTCAATGGACTTAAAAGAGCTTTTATGTTGTTTTCCTTTTAAACAGGAAACACAATGCTCAGGACATGAAAACAATTTTTGTGGTAAGCCTCTTACAAGGCCATTTTTTGAAATTTCAATGATTGTCTTGAGATTTGTGTTCCCCAGTCTTCTGTGCCAAAGTTCTGTTTCTTTGTTAGAGGCAGCTGAAAACAGACAGGCATCAGATACTGGGACACTCTTTAGACATATCAACAACATAAACATTGCCACTTCTTTGAGCAACAAGTTTTGTTTTTCCAGTTTTGATTATTGCTTCAATCTTTTCAACCATTTCTGGTCCAACAATCCTACAACACTCCTTTGTGACGAATGACCCATACCCCTTATCACTCATTTGTGAAACACTCAGGAGGTTGAATTTTAGATTGTCTATCAGATTGACATTTTCAAATTTTACATTTCCAGACTATACTGTACTAGACCCCAGAACTTTCCCTTTACTATTATTCCCAAAGGATATATCACCCCCTCCATGGATTTTGAAATCTTTGAGTAGGGCTTTACATCCTGTCATGTGCCTGGAGCCTCCACTATCTACATAGCAAAGGCTATCTAAGCATGCAGAAGCTCCCTGCACATGAAGTAAAAGGATTAGTTCATTAGGGTTTCCAAAGCCAATAAGGCTTTGGATGGGGTCTCAACAGTGTCTGGGATGGATGCAGATTGATGGACAGTGGTTAGGTCAGGGGTTTGGACAGTTTTAGGACTGTTTCTTTCTAACCACTGTTGTGGGTTTTGACCAATCACCTGTTGATACCCAAAAGGATGCATGTTCACTCTTGGTTTAGAGGGCCTTTTGTAGGTCTCGTAAACGTGTGGAATCCTTTGGTAAGATGATTGTCCTTTGCCTTTTCTGAATTGGTTGGCAGGGGGTGCATCATTCACTGGTCATCTCTTTGAACAGATGTTTGATTCAGCTGTTTTGTAACAGCTGTTTGGACTGGCACAAACAGTGGTTGATTCTTGGTGAATTTGACAGATGATGTTGATGGACTCAAGGATGTTTTAGCAGTGTACTCATTCTTTTTCACATCAAAGTTTTTGAGATACACACATGCTTGAGTTTTGTGGTTTGTTTTACCACAGATGGTGCAGCTTTTAGCAGGAACAATGACACTTGTTTTGTTTAAATCATATGCTTTTAGATGAAAACGGTCTTTTGTTAGATGGTTTCTCTTTTCACAAAATTCACAAAACAAGTTTTTGACCTTTTCACTTTTCTTACTTTTCTCAGACTCCTTTGTAACAGAGTTTTGAACCACTGTTGGGATGTCTTTGATAGGAATGACCTTTGCTTTTGGAGCTGTGACACCATCAGTGGTTGTAAAGTCCATGGGCTTGAAATTTTCAAGAATGCCACACTCATCAGACCATGTGGGTTTAAATTGGTATTTTTCAATTTCCTCAAAAGTTGAGGATCCCACAGATCTTTCCAAAGTGATTTTGTTACCAAGTTTGTCAGTTATTTTATCCTCTTGGCCATTCTTGTTGGTTGGTATAATTTCAGATGAACCAACTTGTTTTCCAGCAGTGTTTTCAAGATCATCATATTTTCTATATCCTATACCAAACTTAACATTGCTTTCAAGCTGCTTCTCAAGCATAACCTCATACCCTTTGCAAGATTCCACCCATCTTTCACAGGTAATCTGGGTGGATTCCAACTCCTTTTTGCAAACTTGGTATTTTTCTACCATAGTTTGGAGTTGAGTTTTGGTTATGCTCTGCTCTTCTTTGAGACTGCTGATCTCTTTATCTTTTTCAGCCAATTTGTTTCTAAGTTCTTTTAATGACTTTTCAAATTTGACTTCATCAGTTAAGACTTTATCCCTAAGGTTTTCATTTACCTCTTTGATGTTAGCAAATGCAATAATGCATTTGTCTGAACACAGTTTTTCAAGAACTTCAGGTGATACCTTGGCAGCAGCCATCATGGCACAATCACATTGATGATCCTCTTCTTCATCAGCTCTTACTTCTTTCTCACCTACTTTCTTTTCTTCCTTGTCTTCTTTGTCTTCTTCGGACCAGAGGTCGGACAGTGGTTCAATCAGGGTTTCTGAATTTTCTCCCAGCAGTAGTTCACCAGCAACTGCAGTAACCACTGCTTCAGCCACTTTATCCACTATTTCATCACTTAGCTATTCCCCTTCAGTTTCTACCCCTTCTGGTATTGACTCTAATGCCATCAAACAAAATTCATCATTAGAAGGATCATTAAAAGCATTGAGTGCAAAATTTTCATCACCAAGCTCATCAGGCATGCTGCTCCAGTCAACAAAACCTTGGGTGAAAAAGCTTTGTTGATCTGGTTGTACCACTGTTGGAGCAGCTTGTTGAGGTGCAACAAGTTGCACTTGTGCCTGAGGGACAGGGGTTTGAACATACTGAATTTGTGGAACAGTTGTTTGAACATAATGCACAGGCACAGGGGTTGCAGCATAGTGAGCAGTGTTAACATGGGTAGCAGGGGTATATTGGGTGTAGTGCACAGTGCTTTAGTGTTGTGGTCTAGGATTTGAGCTGGGATGAGTGATTATTGGACCAGTGGTTTGACTCCTACATTCCCTAGCAAAATGACCTAGCATATTGCACTTATAGCACTTCATTTTTTACTTATCCAACCCCACTTTTAAATTCCCATGTAACCCTGGGAATTTTCTCCCTGTTCTATATAGAATTTGCTTGTTCTTACACTAAGCAAAGCCAATTGATGCAAAATGTCCATTTCTTCTAAGTCAGTGGGATCAAAGTGTTGCAAATCATTGAGTTCAAAACACAAGTTATCTGACATCTGGTTTTCACAATTTGCAATAAAAGCATAATTGGCAGAGTGAGAATCAGGGTTGTTGAAATTTCCACCAGCAGTTATATCAATAAAGTGATCATAACCCTGATCCTTACTACTGCTACCAGATTCTTCCTGACCAAACAGAGTTGTGCTGCCAAATGAATAATCATCAGCAACTTTGCCAGACTCTTGCAACTTCTTCTTCTGGTTTAACTCCCTTTCATAGGTCAGGAATCTACCATGAAGTTAGGTCAGGGTCAGATCTTTGAACTCAGCAGAGTTTCTAGTCACAAATGCAATTGTGTCCTATTTATCAGGTAGTGATCTAAGAAACCTACTATTTTGTGTTGATTTTAGAATTTTAACTTTAACAAGTCTTAGCTCACTGATGAGACAACTAAAACGTTCAAACTGTTGGGTCAATGATTCACCCTTAATGTGACAGAAGGTTTCATACTGCTGATTCAGAATTTCCCTATTGTTTTCAATAACTTCTTCAGTTCCCCCGAATTGTTCCTTAAGTGCATCCCATAATTCTTTGGCACTGTTACAATGTAACAGTCCAGCATAGATCTCATTGGGTAATGCAGATGCTATGATGCTAAATGCTTTGGCATCGAGTTCGAACTTTTAAAAATCAGTTTCAGTATAGTTTTCAGTTGGTTTAGGAACGAACTTCTTTGCATCCTCAGCACTTGGCACCATAGGAACATGGGGACCAAAAACAACAGACCTCCAACATCCAGTGTTCTGTTGAGCAAGGATGTGACCCATACTTCTCTCCCAGATGTTGTATTCATTACGTTTAAGCATGGGTGGTTTGAAAAGAGAGCCGGTGTTATTTTTATCATCTTGTGATTGTGACGTCATCCTGGTTGTTTTACAGGCACTGATTAATCAACTTTGATGGTGATTAAACCTTGCTCTGTTTTTCAACAAAACAAACAAACTATCGATATCAACGATTATGAGCTGAACTATTTATGTCAAAATGATTGTTAAATCAAATTTGACTGTCCAAGCTCTGATACTGTCACGGCCCCCGACCCGGTTTGACCCGTCTCAGGAGCCGCGAGACAGAAATCCCGTGGTATTTATTTAATTGAATTTAACAGCGAAAGTTTATTTAACAGGATCGTTTAAAGCTAAATTTTCCCGATTTATTTTATTTCACAATTCGGGATAAAACCCCGATAATTTACAATATTACGTTTTTACTATGAAATCGTGATATTACAAAATTTATTTCTTTATTTTATAATGAGCCACTATCTTAAGCTTGAAATGCTCCCCAGCACTTTTCCTGAATTACAACAGATCACCTGAAACATGTTTGAAAAAGGTTTTGTCAGCGGGAAATACTGAGTGAATCATTCTATTTACTAAAATGACACATTTGTTATAATTTACAGTATTAAGGAAGATTACAATGTTTCTGATATCAAACCAATTACCCACAGTACTTTGTCACTCGACCCATTGGCCCTTTCGTCCAATGGTGTCTGTGACTATGGTCATATCACCCATTGGCTGCCCCAATGGTGAAGATTATCAAGTAATGTATACAAAACCCCACATACCGGCTGTAATATAGTGATTACATAAACTTAATCCCTGTAATTATAACTTTGAAATAAATAGGGTTTTGTAAATAGATTTGATAAAAAGAGAGAATGACTCACATTGCTGATTTACTACGGACAGAGTCTAGTCTATGAATTATCTTGATTAACCTAATTTAGATAACAATGCACACAAAACTGGGTTAGTAATCAATACAGCATTTACGATAACTCACGAGATCAACCATCACAACGAGTGACAAAGTGCTATGCTTAACATCTGTCGAATTAATGACTAATGACAAAGCATCACCCTAATGTGGGAAGCACTTAAACACCCGTTGAGTACATTGATCGATCGGAAAATGAATCGTAGCAGCGATCGTGCTAATACCCTGTTTTGCGGCAGAATTTCGAGATCAGTGTGTGTTTTTGTAGTAATTCGAACGTAACTCAGTGTGTATAGTGAATTCTTACGCCGTTGTTTTTCCAGAATTCAAGTCCCACTGTCCACTATTTATAGGTAGAATTTGACCCTTACGCGGCCCGCGTGAGTTTTAAGCTCATCCTTACGCGGCCCGCGAGACACCTACTTTTAGGCCTAGGGTTGCCACGGTTGGCACTAGCTTTGCTGAGTTGACAATTTTCGAAAATTACTTGTTGCCAACGTTTAAAGTGGATAATCGTCCATAGGGTTTAACCCCCCCTGAGTTTTAGGGGCCCTAATCCTGATTCTGAAAATTCTGAAAATTTTAGGGTTTGTTCAGAATCACTTGGGTGTCTCAATTAGGGTTTCCTATTGGACAATTAAAATACTAAATAGTACTTTTTGATAAGAGTTGTTACAGATACCAATTGTTAGGATCTAAGTTTGGTTTTGATTGTATTTTACGTTTGAATTAAGATGAAGATGAATGAGTTGTGCAGCGGAATTAAGATGGAAACAAAATTTTCACAATCAAACAGGAGAATTGCTTTTAACATACAAGTTTAACATTGACCCGAATGATTGAATTTAATTTCAATAACGATTACAATTTTGCAAGTATGCAACAAACTCCCCCTCAGCCTGAGCTCACAGTATTTGTTCGTGCAGGAAGAAGATAGTGAAAGAGCTAATAGAACAGTACAGAGCACTGTTCTATTTATAGGCACGAGCAAACCACTGAAGCATCTAAGCTGACGTCACCATGAAAGTGACATCTAACCTCCTAACAAACTCTAACATCTGATCTATACAACCTCTGCTATGCTAACTACTGTTATTACATTTCATTACATAAAGACATCTAAACTACTGCTGCATCCTTCCACTGATGTGAACCCAGCAGTACTTGTCATGATCAGCATAGCTTGACTCAAGGCAGTAGATTGAACAACAGAGCTTTAGTCTTCCATCAGACTTTTACTTGATCAGCAGTTTGTAGGTCAGCAGTTTGTACGATCAGTAGATAGGAGGTCAGCAGATGTTGAAACCACTTTCAAGGGGAGAGACTTGTATACATAACATCTGCTTATTCTGGATCCACTGCTCTAATCCTTTGGTAGGGTTCAATCCCAACAAGTTTTTCCCTGAATGTGTTGAAAAGATTCCTCAGATACTGTAGAGATGATGAGCATGCGGATATGAGCGTCATTGGCGATCCATGGCTGGTAGCTTGGGTTGTCTGTGGTAGCCGAACCTGTGGTAACCTTCGGTTCTGTACATAAGATGGTGTCGTCCACGTAACCGAGGGTTGTCTTTTCCTGGTTTGTAAAGGTTATAATTGCAGCCATGGAATAAATAAAAAAAGGTGACTATCGTTGATATTTTCGCGACTGTAGGTTTGGGTTGTATTAGGTTAGCAACAGAAGACTGCAGGTTTGGCTGCAGTAAATATTGATAGGGGCAGCAGGTTTTGTGTTGCAGGTTTGCCAGAAAGAAAAGATGAAGAACTGCTGATTAGTAGTTGACGGCAGAATTAGGGTTAGGTTTCTTGGCTCTGATACCAAGTCAAAACTTGGTATTGAATACGGTTATTATTGATGATAGATTATGAATACAAGGCCCTATATATAGATAAACTAATTACAATTTGATACCCTCAATAATAATAAACTTGTCTATCTAAAATAACTTAGTCTAACAGTGTATGTATATGCATTTTTTTCATCTGGTTAAATAATTGAATCGTGTGATGAAATGTTTGAACGAATTTGACATTGTTTCGCGGTTTTGATTTGGATAGTTTAAGCAAAATGTTAACGTAGTAGGATTGAAGGACTGCAACTCGTTAGGGTTAGGGGATCGCCATGCTTCGATGTTTTGTTTAGTTAATTTGGTAGATGATCTAAGTTGTGTTCTTTCTAGTTGGATTATATAGTTATCAAATGTTCTAATGCTGTTGCTGTTTACAAGGTGCTTAATATAGTAAGTAGGATCAAGGTGCTGTTACAGATTTGGTTTAGACAGAAGTGGCATGTTTATCAGATTGGATCGGGATTCTATGCTCACAGAAGTATGAGATTTCGAACTTTGTTAGGGTTTGGTATTTGGACAATTGAATATTTGGAAACTCGAAGAAAGTGAGTTTATGAGCATTTGTAACCGTCTGTCTTGATTTTCCAGGTGGGTGGATACTTTTTATTTAATCATGTATAGTTATTATACATTAACTAACGTTTACCTTTTAATTTTTTTATATAATTGCAATTTAATTGAACTTACCGATGTTAAAAGCCTAAAAGAATATTTAAAAGAACAAGATATTTTAATTGAGTTAACATTTATAAATAACATAAAAAATTAGTACTCAGTAAAAAAATGTTAAAAATTAACTTAACAAAGTTTATAATTGTTATCTCAAAGTTTATTTTTTTATTTTTTTAAACACATCTTGACGAAAATATGTAGTAACACATTACGTTGTATTTTATACAACACGTGTAATAAACTGGTTTACTCAACCCGTATAATAGACGTGTTTTTAAAGACATAATTTTTGTATTACTCGATATATAACATTGTATTTGCTCAACACGTGTAATACATGGGTAACTAACACTAGAGGTGTTATTTAGGATTTTTTTTCATACATTGTTGTATTTATGTTGCCCTGTGTAATACACGGAAATTAACACTAGTATTCTTACGAAATTGATGCAGCTAGCGTTAAACCTCCGCATTGTGAAGCAAGGCGTAAAACAGTAACCGTCCCCCCCCCCCCGGTAATGATACCGGTTCCAATAATATCAATATTTAAGCATTAACCGTAAAAAAATTAAACTCATTGAACTCTAGTGACTAAAATTATAAAAAGCCAAAAGTTTGTTACAAAATTCAAAACCCTAAAGCTTACTATAGTTATGAAAAAAAAAATTAACAAAACAAAATACACAAAAATACAATTTAAGCACTATTCATCCTTCCATCCATCCACATACTAGAAATTAATATATGAACAATTAATTGACTATTATTGATGTGTGGTGACCAGCAGCAGTACGGTTTTAAATCTACAATGAAGTCATTTATTTATATTCTAAACTTGAAAGGGTGTCATTTTAGGTTTATTTATGTTTTTAAAGTAAAAGACACAAGCCCATTTTGGTAACAGAGAAAATGGATTCTTAACTCATAAGCAAACTCTTTTGTGTGCGTGAGTTGCAGTTTGGAATTTATCTGGTTTAGTATAATACAAACAGAAATAAAACAGCTCTAGATTTGTATTTAGCATGGCCGGCCCTGGGGTGGGCGGGGAGGACCACCGGCCAGGGCCCGATATTTCGAGGGGCACGTTTTTTAAGATAAAAGACGATATGTATATGTAAAATATTTTTTTAATCGGGTACATCCATACAAACACTAACATAGGCCTCCTTACAAAACTATTCTTGTGGTTTAGATTAGTTATTAACCCCTTTGACATTAGGTTTGGACCTTTAGTGAGCTAAATACCCATTTTCGTTAAGGCGTTAGGGGCACATTTTTTCGAGCTCGAACAGGGTACACGAATTCTCAGGGCAAGTCTTGATCTTGATAAACGAGCTCGAAAAAAGTTCGAAAAAAGCTCGGCTCGAAATTGGCTCGGTTGTAAACGAGCCAGCTCGGCTCGGTTTATAAACGAGCCGAGCTCGAGCTTGGCCTAGCTCGGCTCGTGAGCTGGCTCGATAAGATTTACATTCTTCATTCTATTTACACATGCAAGACTTATGTTTTAGAATATGAAATATCAACTTTTCATGACAAATCAATTCAATCCTTCCCTCCACCATAAGACCGCCCGTAGTGGGGCGTTTTTTTAAAAAAAAATTCAAAAATAACGCCCCCCCCCCCTCCCACTACACCCGGCGTTATAGGCGTTTTTTTTTTTGAAAAAATTTGATCTTCGCGTTTTAATTATAACGCTGAATTTGCTTGCATGTGGCCACATGGTGGGTCCAAGCTTTTGACTAGCCGCCGTTTTATTTGAATAATGTGCAAGGGTCCAATGGGAGACTTCCAAGTGTAGTGCCATTTCTTTTTTTTTTTTTTTCTTTTCTTTATAAAAAATAATTGTTTATTGATTGGAAGGGGCGTTATTGGAATAATGCCCCACTACACCACTTTTGCTATAATGCCCCAACGCTGACTAGGACGCCACGTGTCGGATAATGCCCCATGGTGGGGGCATTATAACCCACTACCACTACACATGGTCTAATGCAGTCGAAACTCGTCATCATAATATTTTGCATTTTAACTAAATTTACAAAGAGCCTCCATGTTTCCCACACCCAAAGCATCGCCACCCTGGATTTCTTACATTGTTTCCATTTTACCATTCTTATGAAGAGGCTTCCCATGCAAGAAAGCTTATAGTATTCAACACCCCGGCCATCCACAACCTATGAGCAAAATCACTTGTAATTGTTCCCCTCCTTTCTTTCTTTTAGTTCTAACCGAATCCATCCCTACGTACCTTTTTAGTTGACTTTGTTTTGGGAGCATGCTTATGACCATGCATGCTTGTACAATACCCATGCATAACTTCTACATTTTGTATTTTAAAAAGAAATAAAACCATAGCTAAGCATGTGCATCATCTATCACTCACACCCTCTTTTTCTTGGATTCACACAGCCGAGACCATCATCACTCCCAACATACTTTCTTTTTGGTTGTTGGGAGTGCTCCTTGTACATACGCATTAAACTTAGACAGTTAGACTAAAAAATAGTGTCTTGTACTCTAGTCATCCAATTCCATTTATAAATTATAAATAACCATGTGTCTTGTACTCTAGTCATCCAATCCAATCTATATATTATAAATAACCAACCTTGTTGCTCATTCAAAACCCATCAACCTACCTCACGAGCTCTCTTTCCCTCCCCTCTCCTGACCAATTTTCATGAGCCAAATTTGTAGCATGAGCCAAATTTTCATGACCTACAATTTATATATGACTAGTTATCTTGCTCAACTAAGTTTAATTTTTGCTAAAACACACATTCACGTACATATGATATGATATGATGTTGGAAGGAAACATTTTCTTTTTACTAACATTTAAAAAATTCGAGGTAACATATGCTAAGTTATAAAGTCTAGTTATTTTGCTGTATATAAATAAGTATGTACATCACCCTATTATACCATTTTGCAGTTAAAATGGTTAGAAAAGTTATTAGTCAGTATACCCTTCTTGAGAGGTAGTTTCATACTAGATGAAATCAATGTATTCCTGGGAAGGTAAATATTTATGCTTGGAGAGTTGTGATGGACTCTAGTTCAACATCTTTTATAGAAGATGAAATCAATGTATTCTTATTTCTTAGGAAGGTAAATATTTATGCTTGGAGAGTTGTGATGGACTATAGTTCATCTTTTATAGAAGATGAAATCAATGTATTCCTAGGAAGGTAAATATTTATGCTTGGAGAGTTGCGATGTCAAAACATCTTTTATAGAGCTTAGTGCGTTATGTTCTCTTTATGTGATTTTGAGGTGGAAACCTCTTCAAAAAGCTCTTGAGATTTTATACATTCCCCTAGGGGTGTTCAAAAAAATCCGGATCTGAAATCGAATCCGAAATATCCGAAAATCCGTATCCGAAATATCCGAAATTTTGGATATCCGAAAATTTGGATATCCGAAAACCGGATAATCCGAATTTTCGGATTCGGATATGAATTTCAAAAATTTCGGATAATCCGATTATCCGAAACTAATTATTTTTTTTATAAATATATATAGTATATGAGCATTATATTTAGTTTGAAGTATTGTAAAAATTAGTAAAAAAGTAGTAAATAATTGTATTCGTGTGAATTTATGATTGTTTTTAATTTTAAATGTTGGAAATTTAGAAAATCGAATATAAGTTCAGTTTTAATCTATATACGAAACAGATTTTTTGATTTCTTTTTATAAATTCGGATATCCGTTTGGATATCCGAATCCGTATCCGAAATTTGGGATATCCGAATCGGATATCCGAAATCGGATATCCGAAATTTCGGATACGGATTCGGATATCAATATTCACTATCCGAAATTTTCGGATATCCCGAAAACCGGATAATCCGATCTTGAACACCCCTACATTCCCCAACCTCCCTCACTCACTCACTGTCACTGATTCACTCAAACAACCACCACTGAAAATCATCAGAACCACCATGGAACCAACCGAACAACCACCACTCCAAGTGCAGAACCGTGAGCTGCAACGGAAAAGACCTATATGGCAAATCGTAATGGTATCTGCCATAGCCGCTGGGAAACAATTTGGCTGGGCTCTCCAGCTGTCACTGCTTACACCGTATGTGCAACTAATTGGTGTACCCCACCAATGGGCGTCCTTCATTTGGCTCTGCGGTCCTTTATCGGGCTTGGTTGTCCAACCTATTGTTGGATACTATAGCGACCGATGCACCTCCCGCTTCGGCCGCCGTCGTCCCTTTATCGCCGGCGGAGCGTTCCTGGTCGCCATCGCTATATTCTTAATCGGATACGCGGCTGACATTGGCGTCTCTACTGGTGATAAAATCGGCGCACCAACGAAGCCGCGTGCCATTGCAGTCTTCGTGTTTGGGTTCTGGATCCTGGACGTGGCCAACAACATGTTGTAGGGCCCCTGCAGAGCGCTCCTGGCAGACCTAGCCGGTTCGAATTCCACTAAAATTCGAGCTGGGAACACGTTGTTCGCCTTCTTCATGGCTGTAGGGAACGTGCTGGGATACTCAGCCGGGTCCTACACCCATCGGTACAGGATTGCCCCCTTTACTAAAACTGATGCATGTGACATCTTCTGTGCGAATCTAAAAACATGTTTTTTCATCTCGGTCGCGCTTTTGATAAGCATCATGTTGCTGGCTGTTTGGGCCGTTTCAGAAGATCCCTATGTACCAGAGGCGACGGTTGAGGACGGTGCGACTGGGAAAAAACAGATGGTTGCGGCCTTAAAAGAATTGTCAAAGCCCATGTGGATTTTACTGTTGGTCACTTTCTTCAACTGGCTGGCATGGTTTCCGTTTTTGTTATTTGACACGGACTGGATGGGCAAAGATTTTTATGGAGGGAAGCTGGGTGCACAGCTGTACAACCGTGGTGTTCGTGCTGGGGCACTTGGTTTGATGTTAAACTCGGTCGTGTCGGGTCTGGCGTCACTTTGCATTGAGCGTTTGGCTCGGTGGGTTGGTGGTGTAAAGCGGCTCTGGGTGGTATGAATTTTCTGTTGGCGGTATGTCTGGCGATGACATTGGTTGTGACACACATGGCTAGGTCCGAGCCAGAGTTTGCTAAGGCGACACCTAAGCCTGGTTTCGTCGGCTTAGCTTTGGCTACATTTGCCGTTCTTGGTGCCCCGCTTGCAGTGAGTAAATTTTCAGTTAAAATTTTATCATTTATAAAATTATGTTACTAAATTTTATCATTTTCTTTTTTGAATTAGGTGACTTTCAGTGTTCCATGCGCTCTGGCTTCTATATTTTGTAACAACTCTCGAGCTGGACAAGGTAAATTCTAACCTGTATTTTTCTAGTTAAATGACTAAAAATACAATTTTTTTAACTATTAATTCCAATCTTATAACTTACAGGTTTGTCACTCCATTGATCAACCAATTTAATTTATGTCGTTTTATACGGTTTTTTTTTTTTTTTTTTTTTTTTTTTTTTTTTTTTTTTTGCTTCGAATTCTATTGATTTGAGTATTGATATGTTCCCTAGGGTTTAATAATTCTGCAAATAGTTAATTTGCACGAGAAAATGTATGAGATTTTGACCTAGGTATCGAAATTTGGGGTAATTCAAAGCTTCAATCTTTTCTATTGTATGTGTGTGTGTTTTATATGAAATTTTAATTTTGATGTTGGCTATTTATGGGTTGTTATTATTTCGTTGAAATCTTATTTGGTTAAATAATATAAGTTTATGGTGTCATTTATGAAAAACTTGTGACTTGTAAATTTCTTTTATATTAATGCAGTGGATGAACATCGTGCGCATTTATTTCATTTAGTATGTTTACTTATATCTATGCAATGAGAACTAATCATGAGCACACCTTACGCTTCCGCCTACGAGCGAGTGTGACAGATTGGTATCAGAGCTTCGATTGTAGTAAACCTGTAACATTTGCAATTTTTCAACCAGTGTACAATTTCAACGAAATACGTAATCGTGCGATCGAGCAAGACAATATTCATAACACTTCCGGAACAAAATCCAAGTTACACATGCCCTAACACCCCTATATAACCTAAATATTATGTTAGAGGGGTTAAAAACGGCAAACAAACGAAAATACAAGTCCAGGGGCTGAAACTGCTAAAAATGAAAGTTGTATTTTCTCATTCACCTTTTCATCTTATTATTTCCTTGAATAATTTATTTTAATATCCTTACTCAGTTAATTCTTATTTTTGGTTGTGTTTGTTAAATGTGGTTTATGATGAAGCTATATTTTTATGGAGGGTAGGCAACATGTTTTTTTCTTTGGGTAGTTAGTAATGCAGTACGCAAATATACAATTGTTCAAACTAAGAGAATCGTGTTGTCTGGTATGGTTTGTACTTGAGGACCAAGCATAATTGAAATGCCATTGGATTACGACGACAACGAAAGCCAACAAGCAATAGCAACGTGCTGAAAGATATATAACATAACGTACAATTTAAACAAATTAATTTATTATACGTATTTATTAATTATTATTAATATTTTCACAACTAAAAAGCTTCTTCAAAAACACTTAATGCAATATAATATTCATAACGAGAAGGCATTATGTGCAAAAAAACCAAAATTACTTCAAAATAAAGAATATAATTCGAGTATCACAATAAATAAATATATATATAAATAATGGTTATTTAGTATCGGATTTATCTTCCAATCAAAACAAAGTCAGGATCAAATATAGAAAAATGAATTTTTAAAAGGGTTAAATTTGAAAAGTTTTAAACTGGGTTTTTTGAAAAGAGAGGTATAAAAAGTAAAGAGGAGGTGCGTTTAGCCTACCCCATAGTTATTCAATAATCTATATCTATACAATCTAATAAATCAATAACTTAGGAGACACGTGCCATCATTCTAGGGTCTTAGGAAACTGATTTTCCCCCATCACTACTAGAAAATACATTCCCTTGACACGCGAACAATGACACGCACATATTTTATGACTAAAAGCGTATGTCAAGAAAAAAATGTCATGGTTTATAAAATTTAATAAATCTATGACATTCTTTTTTGTGTGTCATGTTTTTAGCGTCATAAAAAAAACAAGATTCATCTTGACACACAAACAATGACACCCGCTCATTTTATGACATTCGAAAGTGACTGTCAAGAAAAAAAAATGTCATGGTTTTACAAAATTCAATATATTTATGGCACACTTTTTTTGTGTCATCCTTTTAGCGTCATAAAAAAACAAGATCTATCTTGACACGCGAATAATGACACACACTTATTTTATGACATTTAAATGCTGTCAAGAAAACAATGTCATGGTTGTACAAAATTTAATAAATTTATGAAACTGTTTTTGTGTGTTATCTTTTTTAGCGTCATAAAAAAACATTATATAAACATAAAGGTTAATTTCCTATAGCAGTTATTGTTTATGTAATATGGACATCATAGTTAATTTCCAATAGCAAATCATGGGAAAAACTTGAAAACTGTTAAAGAGAAAAAATTGTATGGACTTATGAAAGTGATATATATCAAATATATTTATTAAAAATTATATTAACAATGCCACGTTTAGGCTCATAAGCTGGGTTGAGCTCGGGCTAGTTTACTTAATGAGCTTGTTTTTAGGTTCAAGCTCGTTACATTTAGGCTCGTCATAGTTGTTTTGGGATATGGCCATGCCGTTTGGTGTTGGTTTTGGAAGGTACCCTATCGACGAGGCGATGTTCTCGCCGGTCTCTCGTGATTTCTCATCCCACCCGCATCTTCCTATATCCAATTTTTCACTCTAATAGTTATGATGACTCTTAATGAACCTGTTACACGCTACATTAGTAATAACGTCAAACTCGATCGACCAATTTTTTTGCACATATACATGTACATACATACATATTTTTAGCCGGTCTCCTAAAATAGCTTAGAAAATACTACACTTTATGAAAAATACCTCTTTTTTTTAGCTAGACTAATCTTTAGCTGGAAAAAACCATTTTTGGGGTTCCATTTAAAATCGTCAAAACGGTAATATTTTAGTCGATTAACTGGTTTGCAAATACCAAAGCACTATTTTTGGCGTTTTAGGTTATGACCAGCCCAGAACAAGTCAAAGCTCGGCTAGAGTTCGACTCCCAACTTAAAATTGTGCGTATACTATATATAATATATAAAATTTGTAACTTTGTATGTAAAGCTCGAAATCGGAATCGAAAACTAAACGATTAGACGAGTCATATTTCATGCTCGACTCATTCAAGTTTTTTTACCGAGCCGATCCACTACAAAAAAGGCTATTTAATGGTATACACTTTTAATGATACGTAGCTTTTGTGCCACTAATTTGCGTTTTTAGTAGCAATTTGTGTATGCCATATTTATTTGACACACACATTTAGTGGCATTTAAGTTTTATACTACTAATTTAGGTTTTTAGTGGCACTTTATTAATGTCATACATACTTAACACACACCTTTAGTAACATTTAGTTTTTTATGCCATTAATTAACACCTTCACTAATCATCCTAGTAGGTAATCAAAATTCCAAAACTTTCGTATTTAGACCATGTTTGGCTTAGCTTTTTAAAACACCTTATGACTTTTTAGAAAAGTCTATAAGTCACTGTTAGTAAGTCACAATGGAGCGATGTAACACCCATGTTATTATTTTGAAATTTGCCGTAAAAAAATACGATATCAAACAAACAATTACGATTAAGTATCCTTAGAAAATACGAGTAATTTAAAACTTTTACAACTTAAAAGTTTTCAATATAATATAAATAAGTTCGCCATTTAAAAGTTATGACGTAACGCCGTGCGGAAGCTTTAATCTCGTGTGTTCGGTTCTTCATAGCTGTTTGATCATCATCCGTAGCATGCCCAACATCACCTAAGATCAAAACCAACTTAAAAGTTAGTTTTGATAGTCAACTAATAAGTATAAACAAGTGCCATGGGTCAAACAAACAAAAAAATAACATTTTTCCGAATTAGGGGGCGTCGCGTGACGCCTAGCCCCCTTTTCAGCAGAATGCTGCTTTAAGAGTTGCTGTACGTTCCCAGCTTAACCCGATTTCACGGAAACGAGCATAACTCTCTCGTTTTTAATCCGTTTTACCCGATTCTTTTTCCTACGCGTCCGTAATTTAATTCTTCATCACATGGAGTTAAAATCCAACATCCAACATAAATAAATTTTGAGACTTTCAAGCCTTCGACTCGTTACCTTTTTATCGAATTTTACCCGTTTATGCATTTTATCAAACAAACATATTTGTTTGATTCCTATATCACCTACACTTCTTCAAATTAATGTTATATACCATATTAGGTTCTAATCACAGGTTTATTACACAATTTAAACCCATTTTCGCTCGTATGCGTATTTTGACCCATTAAGGGTATTTAAGCACTTTCGAGCCTAAAATAGCTTTCGATTGCTTCTAGCATTCCATTACCACATTTCTTATCCTATAATCTCCCACCACAACTGTATTTAAGGTAGGTTTAATGTGGTGATCAATATAAACCAAATTTTACCTCTCGAATCATTATTTTACGGCAAAAACTCAAATAGTGCCATTTGGCTAATATAATACCTCTTTCAGCTTCTATACTTATTCTAAGTATTTACCTAGCTATAAAATTCGTTTCCAAACAACCTTTAAGGGTTGTTTGTTCCATTTAGCCTACAAGGGCGTTTTGGTCGATTTTAGTCCTTTTATGACGAAGGACTCTCTCTCAAATTATTCGACCAAAATAGCACTTTTAACTACAACATAATTATGCGTACCTGGCCCGGATCAACAAGTAGACCCGATTTATACCTCGTTTTCATTATCACACCATCAATGGTGACGCAATTATCCGATTTGCTAATCGGTCCTGTTAACATAAGACTTGACAACCACATTAGTCGATATTGTCAAATGGTGTTATCACCACCATTCGACCCGTTTGAACTATATGCCCAACATTATCTATTTAATCAAAAACTTCGTTTTTGATTTCCAATTCATACATCCATCCCATCCCATCCCGGATTTTATAACCATACCCATTTTCTTTTACACTCTTTTCTTACAAATTCAACCCATTTCGGCTTACGCAATGGGTATCCTTTTAACCTTGATTTACATTAGTCGACACTTGACAAATTTCCATATTTCCAATATTATCGTTATCACGTTTACAACGTATCGAATAAACGGGTATTCTACATAAGTGTGTAAATTACACTTACCTCGCATCCACGCCACGCTTTTCTTTCCGTACTTGCTCCGTTTGACCCGCTCCCTCCTCCAAGCTTTCATCCAGCTTGTTACGCGTCAAACTATTGTCAATCATTTACAAGGCGGTTAAATTAGTCATTAACAATCACGACTATTCCGCCTCGCTTATTTTCTATGTCGAAGCTACTGTTCGACTTCATGCTCAGTTAACTTAGTTTATCAAAGTTAACTACTTTTAATCTCATGGTTTACAACATTAATCTAATTCAACATAGTATTTAGGACCCTTATCACTTCATATCACACCTAATTGCCATATCATTCAAATGCACATTTTCACTCTAATTTCAACACTTTAGTTTTCATTTAGGCATTTTAACAAACACCTAATGTGCATACATTTTTTCACATTTACAACTAGTTCATAACTAGTTATTTTTTTTTTGCCAAGATTAACATCAAAATTCACCACTATCACTTATGATCAAATACTCAAACTTGCAAATTGTTTAAGTATTTCCTGATTACTTACCATGCATGATGATTCTAAGCATAACTATATCATCTATTTCATCATAACATCAAAACCCACTTATCTAAGTGTGTTATTTCACCAAATTCATCAATCTATAGCATGTTATGTATGATTTTCACTTAGGGTTTCTTTCCTAAGCAAGTATACATCACTAATCTAGCCATAGCCTCTCAAATTCATGCCTAATTCGCGATTAGGATGATTATCAAAATTTTACAACTTCACGAATGTTAGAAATTCGACATACCTTACGATCCCCTTGACTTGGTGATCGTTTCTATGTATTCAATTCCGAATTTGGCCTTCAATTGCTCCTCCAATTTGAAGAATTTGTTGTGTTTAGGGCTTGGCTCCATGGAGCTTGCTCCTGGTCGATCTCACACACGCACACACTATGTGTGGTGTGTTTTTCTTTTTGTTTTTAATAACTAAACTTTTCCAAATATCTAATTTTTCTTTGTGGGTTTTTGGAGTTCCTTTGATTTGAATTCTTGTTTCATCAAACAAGAAGCAGACATTGAGACTTGAGAGGTCAACGATGTAGCATGATGTGCTACAAAAAGGTTTAACTTGCTCAACTTATTATTTGTTTGGTTAAATTTATAGTTGTTTATTGTTTCATTTAGTAAATATAGGATTTGTTTTGAGTTTGAAGTTGTTATATTGTGGGTCAAGTCTTTATTTGTTCTGTTTTGGGGGTTAGTAATTATTGTTTTTTTTTTCTCCAAGTGATCCAATTTATATGATATTACTTGAGTGTTTATCTAAGATCTTATGATTTTGATGTTGTTTGTGAACTGAATTTAGGTGGTCTGTTGTAAATTCAAGTGTTTGCTTTAGATCCGGGACTTTTAGTTTCAATTATATTAGTGTTAATAGTATTTTTTTTTTTTGCTGTATTTTAATCTCAACTACACTTTGTTGTGATTTCTAGCTGAACCCACACAGCAACAAAGATGTCCAATAAGGTGTCATTGTGGAGTGTTTAGATACGTGTAGTTATGGATGCTTTGTAATTTATGGAGATACAAGTGAAAAGGGCGTCAAAGCATGAGCCTCAGACATTGGATTCATTATTTGTGAACAGGTTTGTTGCTGCAAATTAGCATTTGAACCATAACATAACTGCTTTAATTGGCCATGGCTATGAAAAATCAAGTTTATTAATCAAGAACAAAAATGGGACATGGGTTCGTTGTAGGTCACTGATGATGCGTGACCGAGCTGCATATGAGCAGAAAGTCAAAGGTATGTCTGAATATACTTACCTTCTTATTGCAGAACGCAAAACTTTTGTTTATCATATGCTGTCCTGTCAGCTTAAGTTGTGAGTTGACTTTTTATTGATACAGGCAGGAGACATTGACCATCTAGCTGCCTCATTTCTTAGGGTATTGCACATGGAATTAATCTTAGGGTATCCGGGGCACCAGTGGGGAGTGGCCTCGGTGACCCTATTCCCCCAGCGGGAACACCGCCGCCATCCCTGCGGTGACCCAAATCGGTGTGAGTTCACCGAAGAAGAAAGGGGGAGAGTGTGGGGCCAGCCTCAGTTTCAACCAATGAAATATTTTCCTTTTTTTTTTTTTTTTTTAATAAAAAAATAAGTCACCTAAGAGGGGAGTGCCGCCATCAAATTGGGGTGTCAGGGGAGTTTAAGAGGGGAGTTGACGTGGCACACGAGGATTGGTTATGCGTAAGAGAGGGGACTCCCCTCTTAGGGGAGTGCCCCGGATACCCTTAGAAAATATCCAGTTCTACAGTATCTTTACTACCTTGCCCTGGTAACTTCCTGTCAGATGTGACAGAATGGGTTGGTAAGGGTAATGGGTCATAATCAGGCAGGGGCGGACCTACGTTACGAGGAACGGGGTCCCCGGACCCCAATCTTTTTTTAAAAAGTAGTAGAAACGGTATATAAAATTGTCTATGGACCCCATAAAATAATTTAGTTGGACCCCATAACAATGAAAGTGAGCCTAGTGCAGTGGTAAAACCACTTGTTTACACACAAAAGGTCATGGGTTCGATACCTGTTTCTTCGTTTTTTGTGTTTTTTTTTTTTTGACCCCATTGTCCAAAAATCCTGGGTCCGCCACTGTAATCAGGTAGTTTTTGGTTTAAACTTTTACTATTTTCCTAATTAATTAGTGTGTCAAAAACTTTATATCATTACAATAATAACTAGTTTTTTTACCTGAGGCGGCACCATACGTTGCGTGATAACTTATAGACTACAATCTACCCGACTCGTAGGAATGTAGAGCGATCTGAATACATACCGTTAACAAAATTTATGTCGAAACGTAGACCAACTCAAAATGTACATAAAATAAACACATGTGTTGGCATCGTACGTGGTGTGATAAAGTTTAGACTACAATCGACCTAACTCGTTTCCGAACTAAATTTACGTCAAAAGTTAAAAACATATAGCAACTCAAATTTATACAATAAAAAGGTATTAAATTTCACCCGTTTTGTTTCCAAACAAAATTTACGTCAAAACGTAGTCCAACTCAAAAGTCACGTAAATAAAACATTATATAATTGAACCAACTTGTTTCTAAACCAAAATTATGTTAAAGCGTAGACGAACTCGAATTTATACCGACACGTACAAAAAATAAAAACATAAGAAGCTAGTTTTAGGGTAAACTCGAAACTTTACAAACTTAAAGGGTCAAAGTGACATTTACAAAGTTAAAAGGGTTAGTTTTGACATTATCATAAATTATCATAAAGTTTAAGAGTAGAAAGGGTCGGTTTTTAAGGTACTATAAATATATTTTTTTTTGATAATAGGCTAATATCAGTATGATTACTAAAGGTCTGTAATGGTCTTGCAATGTCTCCATTAAGCAACAACTCGTTATTTTTAGATTACCATCGCAACCCTTTTCCATTGTTCTTTCTACGAGGCCTTAATGTTTCATTATCTACTGATGATCTGTTGCAAATCCACCTAACAAAGGAACTGTTGGTGGAAGAATACAGTATTGCTGCTTCTGTAAGCATTCTTGTTCTCACTAATTTTAGTTAATATGTAATGTGTGTATTTAATGTCATCTGGAGTTTAAAATATATTGGATTGGTTTTATTTATAGGTTTGGAAGTTGAGTTCATGTGATCTTTGTGAGATTGCCCGTAATCCGGTATATCAATCAGGTTTCTCACATGTTTTGAAGGTAAAATGTTATATTATGTTTGCTTAAAGGGAGAATATTCTTGTCTCTTCATATTCCGTATCTCCTGAGGATAAAAAAGAGTAAAATACCATTTTTGTCCCTGAGGTTCGGTCAGTTTGCGACTTTCGTTCAAAGGTTTGTTTTTTCGCATTGGGATCCGAAAGATTTGAAATCTTGCCATTTTCATCCGGTTCGTTAACTCCACCCAATTTTCTCCATTAAGTCAAGGGTGTTCTCGTCTTTTTTTGCTAGCTTAAAAGGCAATTCGGTCATTTTCACTTTATGTAAAAAGATCATCAAATACCACTAAGAAATACCAAATTGCCCTTTAAGTTAGCAAAAAAGACGGAAATACCCCTGACTTAGCGGAGAAAAATGCATGGAGTTAACGAATCGGATGAAAATGGCAAGATTTCAAACCTTTTGGATCCAGATGCGGAAAAACAAACATAGGACGAAAGTCGCAAAATTGGTCAAATCTCAGGTGACGAAAAATGGCATTTTACACTAAAAAAATGAAATGCATGCAACTAATTTCCATATTTCAGTCTCACTGGATTGGATTAGGGAGGGGAGATTGAGATGGTTTGGGCATGTGAAGCGGAGGCAAACGACAGCACCAGTTAGAGTAGTGGAAACCCTTACTGTGGAGGGGATGAGAGGAAGAGGCAGACCCAAACTGACATGGGAAGAGCAGATTAGGCATGACTTACTAGAGTTGCATCTTTCTGAGGACATGGTCCAAGATAGGACTTCGTGGAGGCGTAGGATTAGGGTTAAGGATTTCTAGAGGATATTGCAGTAAGGTCCTAGGTGTATTTTAGGGACGTATGTTTTTCTTATTCTCTAAATGACTTTACCGGTGATTGACTTCTTGTGTATATGCCTGAATGATGTTGTATGCTATTATACATGATGTACATTATACTGTGTCACTCGGATCTCTCTCTTGGTATAGGTGACTTCTTTTTTCTATATTATATTTTTCTATATTCTTTGACTTGATGTGTTGGTTTGTTATTCGTTTTGGAGCCGAGGGTCTCTTCTGGAAGCAGCCTCTCTATCCCTAGGGATAGAGGCAAGGTCTGTCTACATCCCACCCTCCCCAGACCCTATGGGTAGCTTTGCTATTTGTGGGATTTACTGGGTATGGTTGTTGTAGTCTCACTGGATTGGCCCACAATACTTCAAGTGCACATGTACATCATAACTAAGATTATCCACTTAAAACCATTCACATGCTTGAATAATTCTTGTAAACACTTGTTTCTTTTGTAACCCAACCTTTGTTGTTAGTTTATATTTGATTTATTCTTGAAAAAATATGGTTAAGAATAATATAAGTCAGGTATTAATTGCATAGCCTGAATCATGTATAAGTTGTTATTCACTTATGGACAAAGGCTCGTGCTTTTTGAGGTACTGAATGTTAGCACCTCCATACAATAGGTGTAGTTTGTTTATTATTATCATTGTTTTTGTTTTTCATAACTCTTTGAATCACAAAGGTCGTAATTATCTATGATCATTATGTGCATAGGTTGCCATTGACACTCGAGAACAAGAGCAAGAATTTTTGTTGTTGAGAAGAAAGTTCAACATATATATCATCTTTATTGCCTCTTGCTGATGCAAACATATGAAGAGTTGCTAGAATTATTGGTGGAGGTGTTACTAATTTCTGTTACAAATCTTTTTTTTTACTCAGGTCAACATTGCAACCTAAAACAAAATTATAACTTTGTATTTTTTTACGCTTATATGATTAAGTCACTGCTTTTTATGCAGACGTCTTCATTGGAACTTGTACGTGTTTCTTACATGTCTACAACCAAATTGCTTCCACAAGCTATATAAATCTAATAGGTATTTTTTTAACATGGTTGATATGAACCAATGGGTATCAGTTAGAGTCAACTTAGGGGCTGTTTGTTTAAGCTCTTAATGGTTCAAACCTCTTACTGGTTTAGCATTTAATGGTTCAAACTGTTTGTTTCGTGAGCAGATGTCTAAGTGGTTTAGACATTTGCATTTGAATGGTTAATAATTATATTAAGTCTGAATGGTTAAGACCTCTTATCTGAATTGTGTAGTGTCCACGTCAGCTAGGAGGTACTGAATGCGGCTATTATGTGATGAAGTTCATGAAGAGATAGCTTATGGAGGGGTTGAAATAGTTGACAATGATAATGTAAGTTTAGACATATTTTAGTTTGTATATTAGAGAAATATGTACTTATATATTCAAACAAATGCTTAAATTCATATATTAGGATTAAATTCTGATTTTAAAGATTTATTTTATTTAATTGTTTTCTCAGGTTGGGAAAGGAGTAGAGAAATACTCGGCTGCGGATATTGATGGCATTCGCAAAGATTGGTCAACTTATGCAATTACCTCTATATTTAAGTGACAAATCATATTTTAGGTGTTGACGATTTATTGACAAACAATTCTTTTTTTGTTAACATTAAAATATTTGTAGTATACTTGACAAATGATTATGCAATTGATTGTTTTGATATATATATATATGTGTGTTTTTGTTTTATGAAAAAGATTTATTGTTTTTGTTATTATACATGTATCAAGGGCAAATTAGTAATTCTATAAAAAAAATTAAACGATTAAAAGCATGACACGCGTAAATGAATGTCATACGTTTGTGTCATTAAAAAGTGTCATAAAATGAGTATCATAAATGTGTGTCATTAAAAGGTGTCATAAAATGCGTGTCATAAATGTGTGTCATTAAATGTGTGTCATAAAAACATGACACACAAATGCATGTCATGTTAATTTTATGACTCCTCAATCAACGACATGCTTTTGCGTGTCATAACTACCGTTTTATGACGCACAATGTGCATCAAGAAATGTGTATTTTCTAGTAGTGCATCTCTCTCATATTAAATTAATATATATCTCTACTAGATTAGAACCCCGTGTATTACACCGGCTGAATAAATGTAAATTTATATACTAAATATAAAATAATATATCTTTAAAAACCTCGTGTATTGTTGTACAGGTTGAATAAATATAATTTTATACATCAAATAATGAAAAAATACCAAATAATAAATTATTTATATATTTACAAAACCTCGTGTATTGTATGGGTTGAATAAATCTGATTTTATATATCAAATAATAAAAAAAAAAGTTATATTTTTAAAAACCTCATGTATTACACGGGTTGGATAAATGTAATTTTGTATAGTAATTTATAAAAAAAGTTATATCTTTAAAAAACCCGATGTATTACACGGGTTGAATTTATATATCAAATAATAAAAAAGTTATATTTTTAAATACCTCGTGTATTACACGGGTTGGATAAATATAATTTTACACGGGTTGGATAAATGTAATTTTGTATAGTAAATAATAAAAAAATTATATTTTTAAAAAACCTCGGGTGTTACACAGGTTGAATAAATGTAATTTTATATAGTAAATAATAAAAAGTTATATCTTTAAAAAAGCTCGTGTAATACACGAGTTGAGTTTCGATTAACTTTATATTTTGATTTCCTGCATTTTCTCTCCTATTAAATAATAATAATTTTTATCTTCTTAAAATTACATCTTAAGTCATATTCTTTTTTTTTATAAAACATATTTAAAAATATATAATATTTTATTTAAAATAAATATATTTAAAACATTAATATATATATATATATATACATTAAATAATAATATAATGTAACATGACTCTTTTTATTATCAATATTTTTAATAATTATATATATTAAATGGATATCTCATCGTTATCTCATAAATAATTATTTAATTTTAATAGGCTAAAAAATAGATGGCTCTAATAAATGACATGTGTCCCATAAATGATTTCTTTTATTATATAGTATAGATTGTTTTATTTAAATATTTAGTTATGGATACTTTTTATTTAATCATGTATAGTTATTATACATTAACTAACGTTTACCTTTTAATTTTTTTATATAATTGCAATTTAATTGAACTTACCGATGTTAAAAGCCTAAAAGAATATTTAAAAGAACAAGATATTTTAATTGAGTTAACATTTATAAATAACATAAAAAATTAGTACTCAGTAAAAAATGTTAAAAATTAACTTAACAAAGTTGATAATTGTCATCTCAAAGTTTATTTTTTTATTTTTTTAAACACATCTTGACGAAAATATGTAGTAACACATTACGTTGTATTTTATACAACACGTGTAATAAACTGGTTTACTCAACCCGTATAATAGACGAGTTTTTAAAGACATAATTTTTGTATTGCTCAACACGTGTAATACATGGGTAACTAACACTAGAGGTGTTATTTAGGATTTTTTTTTTTTCATACATTGTTGTATTTATGTTGCCCTGTGTAATACACAGAAATTAACACTAGCATTCTTACGAAATTGATGCAGCTAGCGTTAAGCCTCCGCATTGTGAAGCAAGGCGTAAAACCGTAACCGTGCCCCCCCCCCCCCCTCCGGTAATGATACCGATTCCAATAATATCAATATGTAAACATTAACCGTAAAAAAATTTTAAACTCATTGAACTCTAGTGACTAAAATTATAAAAAGCCTAAAGTTTGTTACAAAATTCAAAACCCTAAAGCTTACTATAGTTATGAAAAAAAAAATAACAAAACAAAATACACAAAAATACAATTTAAGCACTATTCATCCATCCATCCACATGCTAGAAATTAATATATGAACAATTAATTGACTATTATTGATGTGTGGTGACCAGCAGTACGGTTTTAAATCGACAATGAAGTCATTTATTTATATTCTAAACTTGAAAGGATGTCATTTTAGGTTTATTTATGTATTTAAAGTAAAAGACCCAAGCCCATTTTGGTAACAGAGAAAATGGATTCTTAACTCATAAGCAAACTCTTTCGTGTGCGTGAGTTGCAGTTTGGAATTTATCTGGTTTAGTATAATACAAACAGAAATAAAACAGCTCTAGATTTGTATTTAGCATGGCCGGCCCTAGGGTGGGCGGGGAGGACCACCGGCCAGGGCCCGATATTTTGAGGGGCACGTTTTTTAAGAAAAAAACTGGTATGTATATGTAAAATATTTTTTTAATCGGGTACATCCATACAAACACCAACAAAGGCCTCCTTACAAAAGTATTCTTATGGTTTAGATTAGTTATTAACCCCTTTGACATTAGATTTGGACCTTTAGTGAGCCAAATACCCATTTTCGTTAAGGCGTTAGGGGCACATTTTTTTGAGCTCGAACAGGGTACACGAATTCTCAGGGTAGGTCTTGATCTTGAAAACCTTAATCCTCTTACAACCTTTATAACTAACAAGAACTCAAATGATGATAATATGATGCATGTCAAGATACAACCATTACATAAAAACATGCATGGCAAGATACAACCATTACATAAAAACATACACGGGTAATTTTGGTACGCGCTAGTCTGGGTAGGGATGGATGACCTAAAACACTTACCATAACTTTTAGTTTTTTTGTATAGTTTTGTGTTATGATCATATTATTATGTTATTTTAATAATAACAAAAATCTTTTAAATAATATATTTAGGTCTTTAGCATTAAAAATACCATCTGGACGCTTTTCGACCCCGTTGAACCATTTCCTTTTTAGCTAGCTTTTTTAAATTTATCTCGTGTCATACATTACAGATAAAAGTAACCAGAATCAACTCAATTTAAAAATTCGTGCTCGAGTGTGAGTATATTCTCAAGTAGCTTCAATTTGGTTTCATGGTCAACATCCTTTTGAGGTTCCCTTAACTCGATCTCTTTGTGAACCATATCTCATTGTTTTACCGGCTTTTGCTTCCTCTTCGGGGGTGTTTGGGATTGCTTATTTAACTCAAAAAGGACTTTTTGGCAAAAGGACTTATTGACTTATGACTTATCTAAAAGGAGTTTTAAAAAAATTGTTTGGATAAGGCCGATGAGCTTATGAGGTGGGAAAATGTAATATTTCATGAAAAGTTAAAAGGAGTTTCAAAAAGCCAATGTTTCCGAGCTTTTCAAAAAGGCTTTTCCACTTTATACAAAAAGTTGTTTCAAAAAGTCCTTTTCACTTATCCAAACATTACTTTGACTCGAAAAGCCAGTAAATCAATAAGTTGTTTCAAAATCGCTACTTTTAGTAGCAAAAAAAAAAAATAATAACCAAAAGTAGTGATTTTGCCATAAAAAAATTGTGTGTTTTTTAGATTTTTTTAGGTATTTTTGGTTGTGTTCACATTGGTTCTCGCGGTTCTCGCAATAAAGAGTGGTTCCTAAATGATCCTTCTCCTATATATATATATATATATATATATATAGAGAGAGAGAGAGAGAGAAATTATATATATATATGCCTTAACGTACGACGCGTACGCGAGTCAAATTCGCATGTTATAAACTCGTAAAAGAAATATCACATGTTATAAAGAAGAAAGATCGCACGTTAAAAAAAACAATATCGCATGTTGTAAAAGGAATATCGCATGTTCACATGAAAAATATATTTTCGCATGTTGTACGGAAACCAATACAATTTTTGCATGTTATTATGAAAAATCCAATTCGCATGATATTTACAAGTATTCGCATTTGATAATGCCTCGCGTACACGTCGTACGTCAAGGCATTTTGTACGTTAACCGGCATATATATATATATATATATATATATATATATATATATATATATATATATATATATATATATATATATATATATATTATACACCATGTTTACTTTTTTTGGTTTAAAAACCTACACTACCTCTGCATTAGGGGTGTTCAAAAAACTCGCAGCTCGCTCGAAACTCACTCGAAAAAAGTTCGAAAAAAGATCGGCTTGAAATTGGCTCGGTTGTAAACGAGCCAGCTCGGCTCGGTTTATAAACGAGCCGAGCTCGAGCTTGGCCTAGGTCGGCTCGTGAGCTGGCTCGATAAGGTTTACATTCTTCATTTTTTTGTCCCATATCGCTCAAAAGATAAAAATTAAGGGAGTATCTCCCCTATAGAAGAAAGTAAAGACAATGTACAATATGAACTAACTATTTATACCTGTATATTTAGCCATTTGATTAAATTAAATTGTAATTATGGCCCTTAGTCTATGAAGAGATTCATTTTTTAGGGCTTTTTAAGTAGGAAATTTTATGGTTCTTTGTTAGTTCGAGCTAGATCGAGCCGAGCCGAGCTAGCTCGAATTTTAATCGAGTCAACCTCGAGCCTCAAACCTCAGCTCGATTTGAAATTCGAGCTTGAGCCGAGCCAGCTCGAATTGAGTTCGAGCTAGGTCAAGCTCGGCTCAACTCGTTTACAGCGCGCTACTTTGCATGGATCTGAACTAGAATTTTTCCACGTTATCTATCTCCATTCTATTTACACATGCAAGAATTATGTTTTAGAATATGAAATATCAACTTTTCATGACAAATCAATTCAACCCTTCCCTCCACCATAAGACCGCCCGAAGTGGGGCGTTTTTTTTTTTAAAAAAATCAAAAATAACGCCCCAAAACGCCCCCCCCCCCCCCCCCCTCCCACTACACCCGGCGTTATAGGCGTTTTTTTTTGAAAAAATTTGATCTTCGCGTTTTAATTATAACGCTGAATTTGCTTGCATGTGGCCACATGGTGGGTCCAAGCTTTTGACTAGCCGCCGTTTTATTTGAATAATGTGCAAGGGTCCAATGGGAGACTTCCAAGTGTAGTGCCATTTCTTTTTTTTTTTTTTTTTCTTTTCTTTATAAAAAATAATTGTTTATTGATTGGAAGGGGCGTTATTGGAATAATGCCCCACTACACCACTTTTGCTATAATGCCCCAACGCTGACTAGGACGCCACGTGTCGGATAATGCCCCATGGTGGGGGCATTATAACCCACTACCACTACACATGGTCTAATGCAGTCGAAACTCGTCATCATAATATTTTGCATTTTAACTAAATTTACAAAGAGCCTCCATGTTCCCCACACCCAAAGCATCGCCACCCTGGATTTCTTACATTGTTTCCATTTTACCATTCTTATGAAGAGGCTTCCCATGCAAGAAAGCTTATAGTATTCAACACCCCGGCCATCCACAACCTATGAGCAAAATCACTTGTAATTGTTCCCCTCCTTTCTTTCTTTTAGTTCTAACCGAATCCATCCCTACGTACCTTTTTAGTTGACTTTGTTTTGGGAGCATGCTTATGACCATGCATGCTTGTACAATACCCATGCATAACTTCTACATTTTGTATTTTAAAAAGAAATAAAACCATAGCTAAGCATGTGCATCATCTATCACTCACACCCTCTTTTTCTTGGATTCACACAGCCGAGACCATCATCACTCCCAACATACTTTCTTTTTGGTTGTTGGGAGTGCTCCTTGTACATACGCATTAAACTTAGACAGTTAGACTAAAAAATAGTGTCTTGTACTCTAGTCATCCAATTCCATTTATAAATTATAAATAACCATGTGTCTTGTACTCTAGTCATCCAATCCAATCTATATATTATAAATAACCAACCTTGTTGCTCATTCAAAACCCATCAACCTACCTCACGAGCTCTCTTTCCCTCCCCTCTCCTGACCAATTTTCATGAGCCAAATTTGTAGCATGAGCCAAATTTTCATGACCTACAATTTATATATGACTAGTTATCTTGCTCAACTAAGTTTAAGTTTTGCTAAAACACACATTCACGTACATATGATATGATATGATGTTGGAAGGAAACATTTTCTTTTTACTAACATTTAAAAAATTCGAGGTAACATATGCTAAGTTATAAAGTCTAGTTATTTTGCTGTATATAAATAAGTATGTACATCACCCTATTATACCATTTTGCAGTTAAAATGGTTAGAAAAGTTATTAGTCAGTATACCCTTCTTGAGAGGTAGTTTCATACTAGATGAAATCAATGTATTCCTGGGAAGGTAAATATTTATGCTTGGAGAGTTGTGATGGACTCTAGTTCAACATCTTTTAAAGAAGATGAAATCAATGTATTCTTATTTCTTAGGAAGGTAAATATTTATGCTTGGAGAGTTGTGATGGACTATAGTTCATCTTTTATAGAAGATGAAATCAATGTATTCCTAGGAAGGTAAATATTTATGCTTGGAGAGTTGTGATGTCAAAACATCTTTTATAGAGCTTAGTGCGTTATGTTCTCTTTATGTGATTTTGAGGTGGAAACCTCTTCAAAAAGCTCTTGAGATTTTATACATTCCCCTAGGGGTGTTCAAAAAAATCCGGATCTGAAATCGAATCCGAAATATCCGAAAATCCGTATCCGAAATATCCGAAATTTTGGATATCCGAAAATTTGGATATCCGAAAACCGGATAATCCGAATTTTCGGATTCGGATATGAATTTCAAAAATTTCGGATAATCCGATTATCCGAAACTAATTATTTTTTTTATAAATATATATAGTATATGAGCATTATATTTAGTTTGAAGTATTGTAAAAATTAGTAAAAAAGTAGTAAATAATTGTATTCGTGTGAATTTATGATTGTTTTTAATTTTAAATGTTGGAAATTTAGAAAATCGAATATAAGTTCAGTTTTAATCTATATACGAAACAGATTTTTTGATTTCTTTTTATAAATTCGGATATCCGTTTGGATATCCGAATCCATATCCGAAATTTGGGATATCCGAATCGGATATCCGAAATTTCGGATACGGATTCGGATATCAATATTCACTATCCGAAATTTTCGGATATCCCGAAAACCGGATAATCCGATCTTGAACACCCCTACATTCCCCAACCTCCCTCACTCACTCACTGTCACTGATTCACTCAAACAACCACCACTGAAAATCATCAGAACCACCATGGAACCAACCGAACAACCACCACTCCAAGTGCAGAACCGTGAGCTGCAACGGAAAAGACCTATATGGCAAATCGTAATGGTATCTGCCATAGCCGCTGAGATACAATTTAGCTGGGCTCTCCAGCTGTCACTGCTTACACCGTATGTGCAACTAATTGGTGTACCCCACCAATGGGCGTCCTTCATTTGGCTCTGCGGTCCTTTATCGGGCTTGGTTGTCCAACCTATTGTTGGATACTATAGCGACCGATGCACCTCCCGCTTCGGCCGCCGTCGTCCCTTTATCGCCGGCGGAGCGTTCCTGGGTTCCATCGCTGTATTGTTCATCGGATACGCGGCTGACATTGCCGTCTCTACTGGTGATAAAATTGGCGCACCAAGGAAGCCGCGTGCCATTGCAGTCTTCGTGTTTGGGTTCTGGATCCTGGACGTGGCCAACAACATGTTGAAGGGCCCCTGCAGAGCGCTCCTGGCAGACCTAGCCGGTTCGAATTCCACTAAAATTCGAGCTAGGAACACATTGTTCGCCTTCTTCATGGCTGTAGGGAACGTGTTGGGATACTCAGCCGGGTCCTACACCCATCGGTACAGGATTGCCCCCTTTACTAAAACTGATGCATGTGACATCTTCTGTGTGAATCTAAAAACTTGTTTTTTCATCCCGGTCGCGCTTTTGATAAACATCATGTTGCTGGCTGTTTGGGCTATTTCAGAAGATCCCTATGTACCAGAGGTGGCGGTTGAGAACGGTGCGACTAGGAAACAGCAGATGGTTGCGGCCTTAAATGAACTGTCAAAGCCCATGTGGATTTTACTGCTGGTCACTTTCTTCAACTGGCTGGCATGGTTTCCGTTTTTGTTATTTGACACGGACTGGATGGGCAAAGATATATACGGAGGGAAGCTGGGTGCACAGCTGTACAACCGCGGTGTTCGTGCCGGGGCACTGGGTTTGATGTTAAACTTGGTCGTGACGGGTCTGGCATCACTTTGCATTGAGCGTTTGGCTCAGTGGGTTGGTGGTGTAAAGCGGCTCTAGGGTGGTATGAATTTTCTGTTGGCGGTATGTCTGGCGATGACATTGGCTGTGACACACATGGCTAGGTCCGAGCCAGAGTTTACTAAGGCGACACCTAAGCCTGGTGTCGTCGGCTTAGCTTTGGCTACATTTGCCGTTCTTGGTGCCCCGCTCGCAGTGAGTAAATTTTCAGTTAAAATTTTATCATTTATAAAATTATGTTACTAAATTTTATCATTTTCTTTGTTTGAATTAGGTGACTTTCAGTGTTCCATGCGCTCTGGCTTCTATATTATGTAACAACTCTCGAGCTGGACAAGGTAAATTCTAACTTGTATTTTTCTAGTTAAATGACTAAAAATACAATTTTTTAAACTATTAATTCCAATCTTATAACTTACAGGTTTGTCACTCAGTGTTCTGAATCTTGCGGTTGTCATACCTCAGGTACAAACAACTCTGTTTCAAAACACGATTTATAAGATTTTTATATCATGGGTGCTAAATTTAATTCCCTTTCTTTCACAGATTGTGGTCTCCTTGCTGAGCGGGCCATGGGACTCGCTAATGGGCGGTGGCAACACGCCTGCATTCGCGGTGGGAGTCGTGGCTGCTGCTGTCAGTGGAATTATCGCATTCACCATGCTTCCTTGACCACCACCAGACGTCCTTGCAACGGTTTCCAGTGGCGGCGGGATGCATTAGAGTAACAGACTTTTCTGAACAGGGGGTTACAATTAATGTAACTTTACATAAACAAACGTACGTTAATAATATTTCTTTGGTTTATGTATTGCAAACCCTGTAAGTTTAACTTGCTAATGATAAGCTACATATTTTTACCAATGAATATTTGTTTTGAGTTTTTTCATTAAAGTTTATTATAAAAAAAATAAATAATAATCAAACTAAAAAAAATCCTACACATATTAAAAAGAGTACATCAGTTTATTAAATTAAATAATGTATCGAATTGATATAATAAAGTAATTAATCAAAAATATAACAATAAAGAATCAAAAGCCAATTAGTAACAATTAGTATTTTTGTATTACATTTTACAAAAAATGATTATATGTTTCAGTTACTCCAACAACAACTTCAAATAAATATTAGTTTTATTTGTTTTTGAATTGTGCCACACGTAGAACTATAAAAAGTAGTAAGCCCATGTAAATTAAAAAACAAATAGGCCTCCACCATCCAAAAACTAGTAGTTTACCCGTCTGTTGTCCGGATATATATGATTAATATCATCCAAACTCACTATATATTTTAATATCACGTAGACTACTTATCTAACTATTAAGAATATCAATAACTATGTCTATATTTAAAATAATGTTGACTTTTAATTTGATTTCGATTAATAACTACAACTCTTCTTGAATTGTCATACATACTAATTTAAAATCTTACATCCAATTCGTACAATTTAAAATATTTAATTAATTATTTGTAATTGATTAACGTAGGAATTGCTAACACCAATAAATGAAGATAAATGAGATCTATCAATGTTACATGTTTACAAAAGTATTAAAAAAAATTATCAACGACAACCAAACGTAGATTATATTTATGTCATGAGAATATTATTTAAGAACATCAATAACAGTGTCTACATTTAAGATAATAATGACTTGTAATAAATGATAAACAAGCAGGATACATATACAAAAAAAAAAAGCAGATAATGATATCAAGATCTCACAAGTATATTACAAAAAAAGCCAAAAAAACACAATATATACTATAACATACAATAAATCATAAACATGCAGAATACATATACAAAAAAAGCAATTGATGTTATCAGGATCTCCCAAGGATATTACACAAAAGCCAAAAAAACACAATATATACTATAATATACAATTTCGTTGGCAAAACACAAACCATTGTAAAAAAACACAATAACTTATTATCCAACTATTAAGAACATCAATAACCATGTCTATATTTAAGATAATAATGACTTTTTATTCGATTGCGATTAGTAACTACAACTGTTCTTATATTCTTATACATTGAATTGTCATACGTACTAACTTAAAATCTTACATCTAATTCACACAATTTAAAATTTTTAAGTAACTATTTTTAAATTGATTAACATAGCAATTGCTAACACCATTAAATAAAGATAGATGAGATCTATCAAAGTTAGATCAACATAAACTAACTCAATTACAATTCTCTATATGGTCACTCGAAGAAAAGGGAGCATATGAACAACTAAACAGAAAAGTCAGCATCATCAGTGATAACAATTACAAGCGAACCTGGAGCAGCATCGGATAGCTTGATGAAATCAATGTATTCTTAGGAAGGTAAATATTTATGCTTGGAGAGTTGTGATGGACTCTAGTTCATCTTTTATAGAAGATGAAATCAATGTATTCCTAGGAAGGTAAATATTTATGCTTGGAGAGTTGTGATGGACTCTAGTTCAAAACATCTTTTATAGAGCTTAGTGTGTTATGTTCTCTTTATGTGATTTTGAGGTGGAAACCTCTTCAAAAAGCTCTTGAGATTTTATACATTCCCCTAGGGGTGTTCAAAAAAATCCAGATTCGAAATCGAATCCGAAATATCCGAAAATCCATATCCGAAATATCCGAAATTTTGGATATCCGAAAATTTGGATATCCGAAAACAAGATAATCTGAATTTTCGGATTCGGATATGAATTTCAAAAATTTCGGATAATCCGATTATCCGATATCCGAAACTAATTATTTTTTTATAAATATATATAGTATATGAGCATTATATTTAGTTTGAAGTATTGTAAAAATTAGTAAAAAAGTAGTAAATAATTGTATTCGTGTGAATTTATGATTGTTTTTAATTTTAAATGTTGGAAATTTGGAAAATCGAATATAAGTTTAGTTTTAATCTATATACGAAACATATTTTTTTATTTCTTTTTATAAATTGTTTGGATATCCGAATCCGTATCCGAAATTTCGGATATCCGATCGGATATCCGAAATTTCGGATACGGATTCGGATGTCAATATTCACTATCAAAAATTTTTGGATATCCGGTTTCGAATATCCGAAAACCTGATAATCCGATGTTGAACATCCCTACATTCCCCAACCTCTCTCACTCACTGTCACTGATTCACTCAAACAACCACCACTGAAAATCATCAGAACCACCATGGAACCAACCGAACAACCACCATCCAAGTGCAGAACCGTGAGCTGCTACGGAAAAGGCCTATATGGAAAATTGTAATGGTATCTTCCATAGCCGCTGGGATACAATTTGGTTGGGCTCGCCAGCTGTCACTGCTTACACCGTATGTGCAACTAATTGGTGTACCCCACCAAAGGGTGTCCTTCATTTGGCTCTGTGGTCCTTTATCGGGCTTGGTTGTCCAACCTATTGTTGGATACTAGCGACCGATGCACCTCCCGCTTCGGCCATCGTCGTCCCTTCATCGCTGACGGAGCGTTCCTGGTCGCCATCGCTATATTCTTAATCGGATACGTGGCTGACATTGGCGTCTCTACTGGTGATAAAATCGGCGCACCAACGAAGCCGCGTGCCATTGCAGTCTTCGTGTTTGGGTTCTGGATCCTGGACTTGGCCAACAACATGTTGTAGGGCCCCTGCAGAGCGCTCCTGGCAGACCTAGCCGGTTCGAATTCCACTAAAATTCGAGCTGGGAACACGTTGTTCGCCTTCTTCATGGCTGTAGGGAACGTGCTGGGATACTCAGCCGGGTCCTACACCCATCGGTACAGGATTGCCCCCTTTACTAAAACTGATGCATGTGACATCTTCTGTGCGAATCTAAAAACATGTTTTTTCATCTCGGTCGCGCTTTTGATAAGCATCATGTTGTTGGCTGTTTGGGCCGTTTCAGAAGATCCCTATGTACCAGAGGCGACGGTTGAGGACGGTGCGACTGGGAAAAAACAGATGGTTGCGGCCTTAAAAGAATTGTCAAAGCCCATGTGGATTTTACTGTTGGTCACTTTCTTCAACTGGCTGGCATGGTTTCCGTTTTTGTTATTTGACACGGACTGGATGGGCAAAGATTTTTATGGAGGGAAGCTGGGTGCACAGCTGTACAACCGTGGTGTTCGTGCTGGGGCACTTGGTTTGATGTTAAACTCGGTCGTGTCGGGTCTGGCGTCACTTTGCATTGAGCGTTTGGCTCGGTGGGTTGGTGGTGTAAAGCGGCTCTGGGTGGTATGAATTTTCTGTTGGCGGTATGTCTGGCGATGACATTGGTTGTGACACACATGGCTAGGTCCGAGCCAGAGTTTGCTAAGGCGACACCTAAGCCTGGTGTCGTCGGCTTAGCTTTGGCTACATTTGCCGTTCTTGGTGCCCAGCTTGCAGTGAGTAAATTTTCAGTTAAAATTTTATCATTTATAAAGATATGTTACTAAATTTTATCATTTTCTTTTTTGAATTAGGTGACTTTCAGTGTTCCATGCGCTCTGGCTTCTATATTTTGTAACAACTCTCGAGCTGGACAAGGCAAATTCTAACCTGTATTTTTCTAGTTAAATGACTAAAAATACAATTTTTTTAACTATTAATTCCAATCTTATAACTTACAGGTTTGTCACTCGGTGTTCTGAATCTTGCGGTTGTCATACCTCAGGTACAAACAACTCTGTTTCAAAACACGATTTATAAGATTTTTATATCATGCATGGGTGCTAAATTTTAATTCCCTTTCTTTCACAGATTGTGGTCTCCTTGCTGAGCGCGCCATGGGACTCGCTACTGGGCGGTGGCAACACGCCTGCATTCGCGGTGGGAGCCGTGGCTGCTGCTGTCAGTGGAATTATCGCATTCACCATGCTTCCTTCGCCACCACCAGACGTCCTTGCAACGGTTTCCGGTGGTGGCGGGATGCATTAGAGTAACAGACTTTTCTGAATACAATTAATGTAACTTTACATAAACAAACGTACGTTAATAACATTTCTTTGATTTATGTATTGCAAACCCTGTAAGTTTTACTTGCTAATGATAAGCTAGATATTTTTACCAATGAATATTTGTTTTGAGTTTTTTCATTAAAGTTTATTATAAAAAAATAAATAATAATCAAACTAAAAAAATCCTACACATATTAAAAAGAGTACATCAGTTTATTAAATAAATATAAGTCGGAGAATTAGATTCCAGTCACGTTACCATCTCTTTTCTGTTTTTCTTTCAACTTGAGAGATAATCGAAGGGTCAAAAGATCAATAAACGTCACCCTAACTCTTGGTTCAATATGAAATATGCGGGCCCTTGAAGGTTTTTGGGCTTGAGCCGTTGCCCACCCGGCACATGCTCATGGCCGGCCTTGTGTGCAAGTATTTACAAGAAAAACATATACTTGTTATTATACTTCGATTATATATATCTATTATATACAGTAGTAAGACTTTTTAATCAGCTATATTACATAACTTCAACATAATTCCTGCAACTATAAAAAAAGGAATTCGTGAGCTTTAAATAGAATCATGTATGTTTTTTTTCTGCTTTTAACTACCTTAACTTGCATCAAGGAGTTTTTTTAACTTTTATCTTTTACATTTACCAAGTGCTCATTAATAGTACCTATTTTTAACTTTAAACTTTTTCTTAATTATTAATATCTATCAATATCACATTATTTATATTTATATTTATATTTATATTTATATTTATATTTATATTTATATTTACTATAATTTGCAACATACCTAGACATGTTGTTGTACCATTAGCATTGATGATTTTATTAGTTTTGTCTTATTGTAACCATAGCATTGCTTGCATTACATTGCATTGCATTTGAGGTTGTACATTTTTTTCCTAGTTGTGCCAGCTTCAGATGCCACACACTCCCGAACCCTTTAGCTACGTTTGTCTAGAAAGTTGAAAACACTTTCTGAAGTTGTGTATAAGCAAAAGAGAGAAAGACTAAGAGAGAGAACCAATTGATTTGTTCCAAATTTTCATCTAAACTGAGGGTACATTGCGAATTTGTTAAACATGTCTTCAAATTAGTTGAAATTTTGGTTAACATGTTGCCAGGTACCTTTCACTCCATTGATCAACCAATTTAATTTATGTCGTTTAATACGGTTTTTTTTTTTTTTTTTTTTTTTTGCTTCGAATTCTATTGATTTGAGTATTGATATGTCCCTAGGGTTTAATAATTCTGCAAATAGTTAATTTGCACGAGAAAATGTATGAGATTTTGACCTAGGTATAGAAATTTGGGGTAATTCAAAGCTTCAATCTTTTCTATTGTATGTGTGTGTGTTTTATATGAAATTTTAATTTTGATGTTGGCTATTTATGGGTTGTTATTATTTGGTTGAAATCTTATTTGGTTAAATAATATAAGTTTATGGTGTCATTTATGAAAAACTCGTGACTTGTAAATTTCTTTTATATCAATGCAGTGGATGAACATCGTGCGCATTTATTTCATTTAGTATGTTTACTTATATCTATGCAATGAGAACTAATCATGAGCACACCTTACGCTTCCGCCTACGAGCGAGTGTGACAGATTGGTATCAGAGCTTCGATTGTAGTAAACCTGTAACATTTGCAATTTTTCAACCAGTGTACAATTTCAACGAAATACGTAATCGTGCGATCGAGCAAGACAATATTCATAACACTTCCGGAACAAAATCCAAGTTACACATGCCCTAACACCCCTATATAACCTAAATATTATGTTAGAGGGGTTAAAAACGGCAAACAAACGAAAATACAAGTCCAGGGGCTGAAACTGCTAAAAATGAAAGTTGTATTTTCTCATTCACCTTTTCATCTTATTATTTCCTTGAATAATTTATTTTAATATCCTTACTCGGTTAATTCTTATTTTTGGTTGTGTTTGTTAAATGTGGTTTATGATGAAGCTATATTTTTATGGAGGGTAGGCAACATGTTTTTTTCTTTGGGTAGTTAGTAATGCAGTACGCAAATATACAATTGTTCAAACTAAGAGAATCGTGTTGTCTGGTATGGTTTGTACTTGAGGACCAAGCATAATTGAAATGCCATTGGATTACGACGACAACGAAAGCCAACAAGCAATAGCAACGTGCTGAAAGATATATAACATAACGTACAATTTAAACAAATTAATTTATTATACGTATTTATTAATTATTATTAATATTTTCACAACTAAAAAGCTTCTTCAAAAACACTTAATGCAATATAATATTCATAACGAGAAGGCATTATGTGCAAAAAAACCAAAATTACTTCAAAATAAAGAATATAATTCGAGTATCACAATAAATAAATATATATATAAATAATGGTTATTTAGTATCGGATTTATCTTCCAATCAAAACAAAGTCAGGATCAAATATAGAAAAATGAATTTTTAAAAGGGTTAAATTTGAAAAGTTTTAAACTGGGTTTTTTGAAAAGAGAGGTATAAAAAGTAAAGAGGAGATGCGTTTAGCCTACCCCATAGTTATTCAATAATCTATATCTATACAATCTAATAAATCAATAACTTAGGAGACACGTGCCATCATTCTAGGGTCTTAGGAAACTGATTTTCCCCCATCACTACTAGAAAATACATTCCCTTGACACGCGAACAATGACACGCACATATTTTATGACTAAAAGCGTATGTCAAGAAAAAAATGTCATGGTTTATAAAATTTAATAAATCTATGACATTCTTTTTTGTGTGTCATGTTTTTAGCGTCATAAAAAAAACAAGATTCATCTTGACACACAAACAATGACACCCGCTCATTTTATGACATTCGAAAGTGACTGTCAAGAAAAAAAAATGTCATGGTTTTACAAAATTCAATATATTTATGGCACACTTTTTTTGTGTCATCCTTTTAGCGTCATAAAAAAACAAGATCTATCTTGACACGCGAATAATGACACACACTTATTTTATGACATTTAAATGCTGTCAAGAAAACAATGTCATGGTTGTACAAAATTTAATAAATTTATGAAACTGTTTTTGTGTGTTATCTTTTTTAGCGTCATAAAAAAACATTATATAAACATAAAGGTTAATTTCCTATAGCAGTTATTGTTTATGTAATATGGACATCATAGTTAATTTCCAATAGCAAATCATGGGAAAAACTTGAAAACTGTTAAAGAGAAAAAATTGTATGGACTTATGAAAGTGATATATATCAAATATATTTATTAAAAATTATATTAACAATGCCACGTTTAGGCTCATAAGCTGGGTTGAGCTCGGGCTAGTTTACTTAATGAGCTTGTTTTTAGGTTCAAGCTCGTTACATTTAGGCTCGTCATAGTGGTTTTGGGATATGGCCATGCCGTTTGGTGTTGGTTTTGGAAGGTACCCTATCGACGAGGCGATGTTCTCGCCGGTCTCTCGTGATTTCTCATCCCACCCGCATCTTCCTATATCCAATTTTTCACTCTAATAGTTATGATGACTCTTAATGAACCTGTTACACGCTACATTAGTAATAACGTCAAACTCGATCGACCAATTTTTTTGCACATATACATGTACATACATACATATTTTTAGCCGGTCTCCTAAACTAGCTTAGAAAATACTACACTTTATGAAAAATACCTCTTTTTTTTAGCTAGACTAATCTTTAGCTGGAAAAAACCATTTTTGGGGTTCCATTTAAAATCGTCAAAACGGTAATATTTTAGTCGATTAACTGGTTTGCAAATACCAAAGCACTATTTTTGGCGTTTTAGGTTATGACCAGCCCAGAACAAGTCAAAGCTCGGCTAGAGTTCGACTCCCAACTTAAAATTGTGCGTATACTATATATAATATATAAAATTTGTAACTTTGTATGTAAAGCTCGAAATCGGAATCGAAAACTAAACGATTAGACGAGTCATATTTCATGCTCGACTCATTCAAGTTTTTTTACCGAGCCGATCCACTACAAAAAAGGCTATTTAATGGTATACACTTTTAATGATACGTAGCTTTTGTGCCACTAATTTGCGTTTTTAGTGGCAATTTGTGTATGCCATATTTATTTGACACACACATTTAGTGGCATTTAAGTTTTATACTACTAATTTAGGTTTTTAGTGGCACTTTATTAATGTCATACATACTTAACACACACCTTTAGTAACATTTAGTTTTTTTATGCCATTAATTAACACCTTCACTAATCATCCTAGTAGGTAATCAAAATTCCAAAACTTTCGTATTTAGACCATGTTTGGCTTAGCTTTTTAAAACACCTTATGACTTTTTAGAAAAGTCTATAAGTCACTGTTAGTAAGTCACAATGGAGCGATGTAACACCCATGTTATTATTTTGAAATTTGCCGTAAAAAAATACGATATCAAACAAACAATTACGATTAAGTATCCTTAGAAAATACGAGTAATTTAAAACTTTTACAACTTAAAAGTTTTCAATATAATATAAATAAGTTCGCCATTTAAAAGTTATGACGTAACGCCGTGCGGAAGCTTTAATCTCGTGTGTTCGGTTCTTCATAGCTGCTTGATCATCATCCGTAGCATGCCCAACATCACCTAAGATCAAAACCAACTTAAAAGTTAGTTTTGATAGTCAACTAATAAGTATAAACAAGTGCCATGGGTCAAACAAACAAAAAAATAACATTTTTCCGAATTAGGGGGCGTCGCGTGACGCCTAGCCCCCTTTTCAGCAGAATGCTGCTTTAAGAGTTGCTGTACGTTCCCAGCTTAACCCGATTTCACGGAAACGAGCATAACTCTCTCGTTTTTAATCCGTTTTACCCGATTCTTTTTCCTACGCGTCCGTAATTTAATTCTTCATCACATGGAGTTAAAATCCAACATCCAACATAAATAAATTTTGAGACTTTCAAGCCTTCGACTCGTTACCTTTTTATCGAATTTTACCCGTTTATGCATTTTATCAAACAAACATATTTGTTTGATTCCTATATCACCTACACTTCTTCAAATTAATGTTATATACCATATTAGGTTCTAATCACAGGTTTATTACACAATTTAAACCCATTTTCGCTCGTATGCGTATTTTGACCCATTAAGGGTATTTAAGCACTTTCGAGCCTAAAATAGCTTTCGATTGCTTCTAGCATTCCATTACCACATTTCTTATCCTATAATCTCCCACCACAACTGTATTTAAGGTAGGTTTAATGTGGTGATCAATATAAACCAAATTTTACCTCTCGAATCATTATTTTACGGCAAAAACTCAAATAGTGCCATTTGGCTAATATAATACCTCTTTCAGCTTCTATACTTATTCTAAGTATTTACCTAGCTATAAAATTCGTTTCCAAACAACCTTTAAGGGTTGTTTGTTCCATTTAGCCTACAAGGGCGTTTTGGTCGATTTTAGTCCTTTTATGACGAAGGACTCTCTCTCAAATTATTCGACCAAAATAGCACTTTTAACTACAACATAATTATGCGTACCTGGCCCGGATCAACAAGTAGACCCGATTTATACCTCGTTTTCATTATCACACCATCAATGGTGACGCAATTATCCGATTTGCTAATCGGTCCTGTTAACATAAGACTTGACAACCACATTAGTCGATATTGTCAAATGGTGTTATCACCACCATTCGACCCGTTTGAACTATATGCCCAACATTATCTATTTAATCAAAAACTTCGTTTTTGATTTCCAATTCATACATCCATCCCATCCCGGATTTTATAACCATACCCATTTTCTTTTACACTCTTTTCTTACAAATTCAACCCATTTCGGCTTACGCAATGGGTATCCTTTTAACCTTGATTTACATTAGTCGACACTTGACAAATTTCCATATTTCCAATATTATCGTTATCACGTTTACAACGTATCGAATAAACGGGTATTCTACATAAGTGTGTAAATTACACTTACCTCGCATCCACGCCACGCTTTTCTTTCCGTACTTGCTCCGTTTGACCCGCTCCCTCCTCCAAGCTTTCATCCAGCTTGTTACGCGTCAAACTATTGTCAATCATTTACAAGGCGGTTAAATTAGTCATTAACAATCACGACTATTCCGCCTCGCTTATTTTCTATGTCGAAGCTACTGTTCGACTTCATGCTCAGTTAACTTAGTTTATCAAAGTTAACTACTTTTAATCTCATGGTTTACAACATTAATCTAATTCAACATAGTATTTAGGACCCTTATCACTTCATATCACACCTAATTGCCATATCATTCAAATGCACATTTTCACTCTAATTTCAACACTTTAGTTTTCATTTAGGCATTTTAACAAACACCTAATGTGCATACATTTTTACACATTTACAACTAGTTCATAACTAGTTATTTTTTTTTTGCCAAGATTAACATCAAAATTCACCACTATCACTTATGATCAAATACTCAAACTTGCAAATTGTTTAAGTATTTCCTGATTACTTACCATGCATGATGATTCTAAGCATAACTATATCATCTATTTCATCATAACATCAAAACCCACTTATCTAAGTGTGTTATTTCACCAAATTCATCAATCTATAGCATGTTATGTATGATTTGCACTTAGGGTTTCTTTCCTAAGCAAGTATACATCACTAATCTAGCCATAGCCTCTCAAATTCATGCCTAATTCGCGATTAGGATGATTATCAAAATTTTACAACTTCACGAATGTTAGAAATTCGACATACCTTACGATCCCCTTGACTTGGTGATCGTTTCTATGTATTCAATTCCGAATTTGGCCTTCAATTGCTCCTCCAATTTGAAGAATTTGTTGTGTTTAGGGCTTGGCTCCATGGAGCTTGCTCCTGGTCGATCTCACACACGCACACACTATGTGTGGTGTGTTTTTCTTTTTGTTTTTAATAACTAAACTTTTCCAAATATCTAATTTTTCTTTGTGGGTTTTTGGAGTTCCTTTGATTTGAATTCTTGTTTCATCAAACAAGAAGCAGACATTGAGACTTGAGAGGTCAACGATGTAGCATGATGTGCTACAAAAAGGTTTAACTTGCTCAACTTATTATTTGTTTGGTTAAATTTATAGTTGTTTATTGTTTCATTTAGTAAATATAGGATTTGTTTTGAGTTTGAAGTTGTTATATTGTGGGTCAAGTCTTTATTTGTTCTGTTTTGGGGGTTAGTAATTATTGTTTTTTTTTTCTCCAAGTGATCCAATTTATATGATATTACTTGAGTGTTTATCTAAGATCTTATGATTTTGATGTTGTTTGTGAACTGAATTTAGGTGGTCTGTTGTAAATTCAAGTGTTTGCTTTAGATCCGGGACTTTTAGTTTCAATTATATTAGTGTTAATAGTATTCTTTTTTTGCTGTATTTTAATCTCAACTACACTTTGTTGTGATTTCTAGCTGAACCCACACAGCAACAAAGATGTCCAATAAGGTGTCATTGTGGAGTGTTTAGATACGTGTAGTTATGGATGCTTTGTAATTTATGGAGATACAAGTGAAAAGGGCGTCAAAGCATGAGCCTCAGACATTGGATTCATTATTTGTGAACAGGTTTGTTGCTGCAAATTAGCATTTGAACCATAACATAACTGCTTTAATTGGCCATGGCTATGAAAAATCAAGTTTATTAATCAAGAACAAAAATGGGACATGGGTTCGTTGTAGGTCACTGATGATGCGTGACCGAGCTGCATATGAGCAGAAAGTCAAAGGTATGTCTGAATATACTTACCTTCTTATTGCAGAACGCAAAACTTTTGTTTATCATATGCTGTCCTGTCAGCTTAAGTTGTGAGTTGACTTTTTATTGATACAGGCAGGAGACATTGACCATCTAGCTGCCTCATTTCTTAGGGTATTGCACATGGAATTAATCTTAGGGTATCCGGGGCACCAGTGGGGAGTGGCCTCGGTGACCCTATTCCCCCAGCGGGAACACCGCCGCCATCCCTGCGGTGACCCAAATCGGTGTGAGTTCACCGAAGAAGAAAGGGGGAGAGTGTGGGGCCAGCCTCAGTTTCAACCAATGAAATATTTTCCTTTTTTTTTTTTTTTTTAATAAAAAAATAAGTCACCTAAGAGGGGAGTGCCGCCATCAAATTGGGGTGTCAGGGGAGTTTAAGAGGGGAGTTGACGTGGCACACGAGGATTGGTTATGCGTAAGAGAGGGGACTCCCCTCTTAGGGGAGTGCCCCGGATACCCTTAGAAAATATCCAGTTCTACAGTATCTTTACTACCTTGCCCTGGTAACTTCCTGTCAGATGTGACAGAATGGGTTGGTAAGGGTAATGGGTCATAATCAGGCAGGGGCGGACCTACGTTACGAGGAACGGGGTCCCCGGACCCCAATCTTTTTTTAAAAAGTAGTAGAAACGGTATATAAAATTGTCTATGGACCCCATAAAATAATTTAGTTGGACCCCATAACAATGAAAGTGAGCCTAGTGCAGTGGTAAAACCACTTGTTTACACACAAAAGGTCATGGGTTCGATACCTGTTTCTTCGTTTTTTGTGTTTTTTTTTTTTGACCCCATTGTCCAAAAATCCTGGGTCCGCCACTGTAATCAGGTAGTTTTTGGTTTAAACTTTTACTATTTTCCTAATTAATTAGTGTGTCAAAAACTTTATATCATTACAATAATAACTAGTTTTTTTACCTGAGGCGGCACCATACGTTGCGTGATAACTTATAGACTACAATCTACCCGACTCGTAGGAATGTAGAGCGATCTGAATACATACCGTTAACAAAATTTATGTCGAAACGTAGACCAACTCAAAATGTACATAAAATAAACACATGTGTTGGCATCGTACGTGGTGTGATAAAGTTTAGACTACAATCGACCTAACTCGTTTCCGAACTAAATTTACGTCAAAAGTTAAAAACATATAGCAACTCAAATTTATACAATAAAAAGGTATTAAATTTCACCCGTTTTGTTTCCAAACAAAATTTACGTCAAAACGTAGTCCAACTCAAAAGTCACGTAAATAAAACATTATATAATTGAACCAACTTGTTTCTAAACCAAAATTATGTTAAAGCGTAGACGAACTCGAATTTATACCGACACGTACAAAAAATAAAAACATAAGAAGCTAGTTTTAGGGTAAACTCGAAACTTTACAAACTTAAAGGGTCAAAGTGACATTTACAAAGTTAAAAGGGTTAGTTTTGACATTATCATAAATTATCATAAAGTTTAAGAGTAGAAAGGGTCGGTTTTTAAGGTACTATAAATATTTTTTTTTTGATAATAGGCTAATATCAGTATGATTACTAAAGGTCTGTAATGGTCTTGCAATGTCTCCATTAAGCAACAACTCGTTATTTTTAGATTACCATCGCAACCCTTTTCCATTGTTCTTTCTACGAGGCCTTAATGTTTCATTATCTACTGATAATCTGTTGCAAATCCACCTAACAAAGGAACTGTTGGTGGAAGAATACAGTATTGCTGCTTCTGTAAGCATTCTTGTTCTCACTAATTTTAGTTAATATGTAATGTGTGTATTTAATGTCATCTGGAGTTTAAAATATATTGGATTGGTTTTATTTATAGGTTTGGAAGTTGAGTTCATGTGATCTTTGTGAGATTGCCCGTAATCCGGTATATCAATCAGGTTTCTCACATGTTTTGAAGGTAAAATGTTATATTATGTTTGCTTAAAGGGAGAATATTCTTGTCTCTTCATATTCCGTATCTCCTGAGGATAAAAAAGAGTAAAATACCATTTTTGTCCCTGAGGTTCGGTCAGTTTGCGACTTTCGTTCAAAGGTTTGTTTTTTCGCATTGGGATCCGAAAGATTTGAAATCTTGCCATTTTCATCCGGTTCGTTAACTCCACCCAATTTTCTCCATTAAGTCAAGGGTGTTCTCGTCTTTTTTTGCTAGCTTAAAAGGCAATTCGGTCATTTTCACTTTATGTAAAAAGATCATCAAATACCACTAAGAAATACCAAATTGCCCTTTAAGTTAGCAAAAAAGACGGAAATACCCCTGACTTAGCGGAGAAAAATGCATGGAGTTAACGAATCGGATGAAAATGGCAAGATTTCAAACCTTTTGGATCCAGATGCGGAAAAACAAACATAGGACGAAAGTCGCAAAATTGGTCAAATCTCAGGTGACGAAAAATGGCATTTTACACTAAAAAAATGAAATGCATGCAACTAATTTCCATATTTCAGTCTCACTGGATTGGATTAGGGAGGGGAGATTGAGATGGTTTGGGCATGTGAAGCGGAGGCAAACGACAGCACCAGTTAGAGTAGTGGAAACCCTTACTGTGGAGGGGATGAGAGGAAGAGGCAGACCCAAACTGACATGGGAAGAGCAGATTAGGCATGACTTACTAGAGTTGCATCTTTCTGAGGACATGGTCCAAGATAGGACTTCGTGGAGGCGTAGGATTAGGGTTAAGGATTTCTAGAGGATATTGCAGTAAGGTCCTAGGTGTATTTTAGGGACGTATGTTTTTCTTATTCTCTAAATGACTTTACCGGTGATTGACTTCTTGTGTATATGCCTGAATGATGTTGTATGCTATTATACATGATGTACATTATACTGTGTCACTCGGATCTCTCTCTTGGTATAGGTGACTTCTTTTTTCTATATTATATTTTTCTATATTCTTTGACTTGATGTGTTGGTTTGTTATTCGTTTTGGAGCCGAGGGTCTCTTCTGGAAGCAGCCTCTCTATCCCTAGGGATAGAGGCAAGGTCTGTCTACATCCCACCCTCCCCAGACCCTATGGGTAGCTTTGCTATTTGTGGGATTTACTGGGTATGGTTGTTGTAGTCTCACTGGATTGGCCCACAATACTTCAAGTGCACATGTACATCATAACTAAGATTATCCACTTAAAACCATTCACATGCTTGAATAATTCTTGTAAACACTTGTTTCTTTTGTAACCCAACCTTTGTTGTTAGTTTATATTTGATTTATTCTTGAAAAAATATGGTTAAGAATAATATAAGTCAGGTATTAATTGCATAGCCTGAATCATGTATAAGTTGTTATTCACTTATGGACAAAGGCTCGTGCTTTTTGAGGTACTGAATGTTAGCACCTCCATACAATAGGTGTAGTTTGTTTATTATTATCATTGTTTTTGTTTTTCATAACTCTTTGAATCACAAAGGTCGTAATTATCTATGATCATTATGTGCATAGGTTGCCATTGACACTCGAGAACAAGAGCAAGAATTTTTGTTGTTGAGAAGAAAGTTCAACATATATATCATCTTTATTGCCTCTTGCTGATGCAAACATATGAAGAGTTGCTAGAATTATTGGTGGAGGTGTTACTAATTTCTGTTACAAATCTTTTTTTTTACTCAGGTCAACATTGCAACCTAAAACAAAATTATAACTTTGTATTTTTTTACGCTTATATGATTAAGTCACTGCTTTTTATGCAGACGTCTTCATTGGAACTTGTACTTGTTTCTTACATGTCTACAACCAAATTGCTTCCACAAGCTATATAAATCTAATAGGTATTTTTTTAACATGGTTGATATGAACCAATGGGTATCAGTTAGAGTCAACTTAGGGGCTGTTTGTTTAAGCTCTTAATGGTTCAAACCTCTTACTGGTTCAGCATTTAATGGTTCAAACTGTTTGTTTCGTGAGCAGATGTCTAAGTGGTTTAGACATTTGCATTTGAATGGTTAATAATTATATTAAGTCTGAATGGTTAAGACCTCTTATCTGAATTGTGTAGTGTCCACGTCAGCTAGGAGGTACTGAATGCGGCTATTATGTGATGAAGTTCATGAAAAGATAGCTTATGGAGGGGTTGAAATAGTTGACAATGATAATGTAAGTTTAGACATATTTTAGTTTGTATATTAGAGAAATATGTACTTATATATTCAAACAAATGCTTAAATTCATATATTAGGATTAAATTCTGATTTTTAAGATTTATTTTATTTAATTGTTTTCTCAGGTTGGGAAAGGAGTAGAGAAATACTCGGCTGCGGATATTGATGGCATTCGCAAAGATTGGTCAACTTATGCAATTACCTCTATATTTAAGTGACAAATCATATTTTAGGTGTTGACGATTTATTGACAAACAATTCTTTTTTTTGTTAACATTAAAATATTTGTAGTATACTTGACAAATGATTATGCAATTGATTGTTTTGATATATATATATGTGTGTGTTTTTGTTTTATGAAAAAGATTTATTGTTTTTGTTATTATACATGTATCAAGGGCAAATTAGTAATTCTATAAAAAAATTAAACGATTAAAAGCATGACACGCGTAAATGAATGTCATACGTTTGTGTCATAAATGCTTGTCATTAAAAAGTGTCATAAAATGAGTATCATAAATGTGTGTCATTAAAAGGTGTCATAAAATGCGTGTCATAAATGTGTGTCATTAAATGTGTGTCATAAAAACATGACACACAAATGCATGTCATGTTAATTTTATGACTCCTCAATCAACGACATGCTTTTGCGTGTCATAACTACCGTTTTATGACGCACAATGTGCATCAAGAAATGTGTATTTTCTAGTAGTGCATCTCTCTCATATTAAATTAATATATATCTCTACTAGATTAGAACCCCGTGTATTACACCGGCTGAATAAATGTAAATTTATATACTAAATATAAAATAATATATCTTTAAAAACCTCGTGTATTGCTGTACAGGTTGAATAAATATAATTTTATACATCAAATAATGAAAAAATACCAAATAATAAATTATTTATATATTTACAAAACCCCGTGTATTGTATGGGTTGAATAAATCTGATTTTATATATCAAATAATAAAAAAAAAGTTATATTTTTAAAAACCTCATGTATTACACGGGTTGGATAAATGTAATTTTGTATAGTAATTTATAAAAAAAAGTTATATCTTTAAAAAACCCGATGTATTAGACGGGTTGAATTTATATATCAAATAATAAAAAAGTTATATTTTTAAATACCTCGTGTATTACACGGGTTGGATAAATATAATTTTACACGGGTTGGATAAATGTAATTTTGTATAGTAAATAATAAAAAAATTATATTTTTAAAAAACCTCGGGTGTTACACAGGGTGAATAAATGTAATTTTATATAGTAAATAATAAAAAGTTATATCTTTAAAAAAGCTCGTGTAATACACGAGTTGAGTTTCGATTAACTTTATATTTTGATTTCCTGCATTTTCTCTCCTATTAAATAATAATAATTTTTATCTTCTTAAAATTACATCTTAAGTCATATTCTTTTTTTTATAAAACATATTTAAAAATATATAATATTTTATTTAAAATAAATATATTTAAAACATTAATATATATATATATATATTAAATAATAATATAATGTAACATGACTCTTTTTATTATCAATATTTTTAATAATTATATATATTAAATGGATATCTCATCGTTATCTCATAAATAATTATTTAATTTTAATAGGCTAAAAAATAGATGGCTCTAATAAATGACATGTGTCCCATAAATGGTTTCTTTTATTATATAGTATAGATTGTTTTATTTAAATATTTAGTTATGGATACTTTTTATTTAATCATGTATAGTTATTATACATTAACTAACGTTTACCTTTTAATTTTTTTATATAATTGCAATTTAATTGAACTTACCGATGTTAAAAGCCTAAAAGAATATTTAAAAGAACAAGATATTTTAATTGAGTTAACATTTATAAATAACATAAAAAATTAGTACTCAGTAAAAAATGTTAAAAATTAACTTAACAAAGTTTATAATTGTCATCTCAAAGTTTATTTTTTTATTTTTTTAAACACATCTTGACGAAAATATGTAGTAACACATTACGTTGTATTTTATACATAATGCTCGTATACTATATATATTTATAAAAAAATAATTAGTTTTCGGATATCGGATAATCGGATTATCCAAAATTTTTGAAATTCATATCCGAATCCGAAAATTCGGATTATCCGATTTTCGGATATCCAAATTTTGGATATTTCGGATACGGATTTTCGGATATTTCGGATCCGGATTTTTTTGAACACCCCTACGGGCCGTGGGACTCGCTAATGGGCGGTGTCAACATGCCTGCATTCGCGGTGGGAGCCGTGGCTGCTGCTGTCAGTGGAATTATCGCATTCACCATGCTTCCTTCACCACCACCAGACGTCCTTGCAACGGTTTCCGGTGGCGGCGGGATGCATTAGAGTAACAGACTTTTCTGAATACAATTAATGTAACTTTACATAAACAAACGTACGTTAATAACATTTCTTTGGTTTATGTATTGCAAACCCTGTAAGTTTAACTTGCTAATGATAAGCTAGATATTTTTACCAATGAATATTTGTTTTGAGTTTTTTCATTAAAGTTTATTATAAAAAAATAAATAATAATCAAACTAAAGAAATCCTACACATATTAAAAAGAGTACATCAGTTTATTAAATTAAATAATGTATCGAATTGATATTTAAAGTAATTAATCTAAAATATAACAATAAAGAAGCAAAAGCCAATTAGTAACAATTAGTATTTTTGTATTACATTTTACTAAAAAAATGATTATACGTTTCAGTTACTCCATCAACAACTTCAAATAAATATTAGTTTTATTTGTTTTTGAATTGTGCCACACGTAGAACTATAAAATGTAGTAAGCCCATGTAAATTAGAAAACAAATAGGCCTCAACCATCCAAAAATAGCAAGCCCACTGTCAACCATCTTTACGTCACTCTTCTGTCTTCATCAACCAAAAACCCTAACAACAACAATAAGTCGGAGAATTAGATTCCAGTCACGTTACCATCTCTTTTCTATTTTTCTTTCAACTTGAGTGATAATCGAAGGGTCAAAAGATCAATAAACGTCACCCTAACTCTGGGTTCAATATGAAATATGCGGGCCCTCGAAGGTTTTTGGCCTTGAGCCGTCGCCCACCCGGCACGGCGGCACATGCTCAGGGCCGGCCTTGTGTGCAAGTATTTACAAGAAAAACATATACTTGTTATTATACTTTGATTATATATATCGATTATATACAGTAGGACTTTTTAATCAGCTATATTACATAACTTAAACATAATTCTTGCAACTATAAAAAAGGAATTCGTGAGCTTTAAATAGAATCACATACGTTTTTTTTTTCTGCTTTTAACTACCTTAACTTGCATCAAGGAGTTTTTTTAACTTTTATCTTTTACATTTACCAAGTGCTCATTAATAGTACCTATTTTTAACTTTAAACTTTTTCTTAATTATTAATATCTATCAATATCACATTATTTATTTATATTTATATTTATATATACTATAATTTGCAACATACCTAGACATGTTGTTGTTGTACCATTAGCATTGATGATTTTATTATCTTTGTCTTATTGTAACCATAGCATTGTTTGCATTGCATTTGAGGTTGTACATTTTTTTCCTAGTTGTGCCAGCTTTAGATGCCACACACTCCCGAACCCATTAGCTACGTTTGTCTAGAAAGTTGAAAACACTTTCTGAAGTGGTGTATAAGCAAAAGAGAGAAAGAATAAGAGAGAGAACCAATTGATCTGTTCCAAATTTTCATCTAAACTGAGGGTACATTGCGAATTTGTTAAACATGTCTTCAAATTAGTTGAAATTTTGGTTAACATGTTGCCAGGTAATACCTTTCACTCCATTGATCAACCAATTTAATTTATGTCGTTTTATACGTTTTTTTTTTTCGAATTCTATTGATTTGAGTATTGATATGTCCCTAGGGTTTAATAATTCTGAAATAGTTAATTTGCACGAGAAAATGTATGAGATTTTGACCTAGGTATAGAAATTTGGGGTAATTCAAAGCTTCAATCTTTTTTATTGTATGTGTGTGTTTTATATGAAATTTTAATTTTGATGTTGGCTATTTATGGGTTGTTATTATTTGGTTGAAATCTTATTTGGTTAAATAATATAAGTTTATGGTGTCATTTATGAAAAACTTGTGACTTGTAAATTTCTTTTATATCAATGCAGTGGATGAACATCGTGAGCATTTATTTCATTTAGTATGTTTACTTATATCTATGCAATGAGAGCTAATCACGAGCACACCTTACGCTTCCGCCTATGAGCGGGTGTGACAAATTGGTATCAGAGCTTCGATTGTAGTGAACCTGTAACATTTGCAATTTTTCAACCAGTGTACAATTTCAATGAAGTACGTAATCGTGCGATCGAGCAAGACAATATTCATAACACTTCCGGAACAAAATCCAATTTACACATGCCCTAACACCCCTATATAACCTAAATATTATGTTAAAGGGGTTAAAAACGGCAAACAAACGAAAATACAAGTCCAGGGGCTGAAACTGCTAAAAATGAAACTTGTATTTTCTCATTCACCTTTTCATCTTATTATTTCCTTGAATAATTTATTTTAATATCCTTACTCAGTTAATTCTTATTTTTGGTTGTGTTTGTTAAATGTGGTTTATAATGAGGCTATATTTTTATGGAGGGTAGGCAACATGTTTTTTTCTTTGGGTAGTTAGTAATGCAGTACGCAAATATACAATTGTTCAAACTAAGAGAATCGTGTTGTCTGGTATGGTTTGTTTGAGGACCAAGCATAATTGAAATGCCATTGGATTACGACTACAACGAAAGCCAACAAGCAATAGCAACGTGCTAAAAGATATATAACATAACGTACAATTTAAACAAATTAATTTATTATACGTATTTATTAATTATTATTAATATTTTCACAACTAAAAGCTTCTTACAAAAACATTTAATGCAATATAGTATTCATAACGAGAAGGCATTATGTGCAAAAAACCAAAATTACTTCAAAATGAAGAATATAATACGAGTATCACAATAAATAAATATATATAAATAATGGTTATTTAATATTTAATATGGGATTTGTCTTCCAATCAAAACAAAGTCAGGATCAAATATAGAAAAATGAATTTTAAAAAGAGTTAAATTTGAAAAGTTTTAAATTGGTTTTTTTGGAAAGAGAGGTATAAAAAGTAAAGAGGAGGTGCGTTTAGCCTACCCCATAGTTATTCAATAATCTATATCTATACAATCTAATAAAACAATAACTTAGGAGACACGTGCCATCATTCTAGGGTCTTAGGAAATTGATTTTCCCCCATCTCTCTTATATTAAATTAATATATATTTCTACTAGATTAGAACCCTGTGTATTACACCGGCTGAATAAATGTAAATTTATATACTAAATAATAAAATAATATATCTTTAAAAACCTGGTGTATTGTTGTACAGGTTGAATAAATATAATTTTATACATCAAATAATGAAAAAATACCAAATAATAAATTATTTATATATTTACAAAACCGGGTGTATTGTATGGGTTGAATAAATCTAATTTTATATATCAAATAATAAAAAAGTTATATTTTTAAAAACCTCATGTATTACACGGGTTAGATAAATGTAATTTTGTATAGTAATTTATAAAAAAAAGTTATATCTTTAAAAAACCCGGTGTATTACACGGGTTGAATTTATATATCAAATAATAAAAAAAGTTATATTTTTAAATACCTCATGTATTACACGGGTTGGATAAATATAATTTTACACGGGTTGGATAAATGTAATTTTGTATAGTAAATAATAAAAAAATATATTCTTAAAAAACCTCGTGTGTTACACAGGTTGAATAAATGTAATTTTATATAGTAAATAATAAAAAGTTATATCTTTAAAAAAGCTCGTGTAAAACACGAGTTGAGTTCTGATTAACTTTAGATTTTGATTTCCTGGATTTTCTCTCCTATTAAATAATAATAATTTTTCTCTTCTTAAAATTACATCTTAAGTCATATTCTTTTTTTTATAAAACATATTTAAAAAATATATAATATTTTATTTAAAATAAATATAATTAAAACATTAATATATATATATAAATATGGTAGGGATCCTAAGAGAAGTCTACCCTATTTGAGAAACTTGAGAAGCAATTTAGACCACACATTTTCCCTAAGCAAAAAATGTTCAAAAAAAAAAAAGGTTAAAAAAATGCAATTTTTTTTTTTGGAAAAATCGCAACTTTTTCTTTAAGGATTAAATTTTTTTATTTTTATTTTTTTGGATTTATACACATGTGTATATTGTTAATCTTTTAACTATACATATATGTATATTGTCAATTATACATATATGTATATACATGTTTAAAATTGAAAAAATATGTGTTATAAATCTTAAACATTAAACCATAAACACTAAAGCTAAACCTTAATGCTAAACCCAAAACCCTAAAGCTAAACCCTAATGCTAAACCCTAAAGCTAAACCTTAATGCTAAACCCTAAAGCTAAAACTAAACTCTAAAGCCAAACCCTTAATGCTAAACCCTAATGCAAACCCTAAAGATAAAGCTAAACCCAAAAGTTAAATCTAAACCCTAATGCTAAACCTAAAAGCTAAACCCTAAATACTATTGCTAAACCCTAAAGCTAAACCCTAAACCATAAAGCTAAACCCTAAATACTAATGCTAAACCATAAATAACACTTATTTTTCAATTTTAAACATGTGTATACATATATGTATAATTGACAATATACATATATGTATAGTTAAAAGATTAACAATATTCACATGTGTATAAATCCAAAAAAAAAAAGTTAAATCCTTAAAGAAAAAGCTGCAATTTTCCCAAAAAAAAAAAATGCATTGCATTTTTTTTACCTTTCTTTTGCATTTTTTGTTTAGGGAAAATGTGTGGTTCAGAATGCTTCTAAAGTTTCTCAATTAGCCTACTACTTCTCACATGATCGTTATCCTATATATATATAGGGAGCCGCTAGAATGAGAACCACCCCGAGTTATGAGAACCGCGAGAACCACACCCCACGGGGGGCGTTGACCACGATTTTTTTTTTTACAACTAGATGCGTATATTTTAAAAACATTCGTAAAAAAAAAAATTTAACGGGGCGGCCGAGGGGGTAGTTTTTTACACCCCAAGTTTGGTGTTTTTATTTTTTTTTTTGTTTTTTTTTTACACCAAACTTGGGGTGTAAAAAACTACCCCCTCGACCGCGCCGTTTAAATTTTTTTTTTTACGAATGTTTTTAAAATATACGCATTTAGTTGTAAAAAAAAATCGTGGTCAACGCCCCCCCCCCCCCCCCCCGTGGGGTGTGGTTCTCGCGGTTCTCATAACTCGGGGTAGTTCTCATTCTAGCGGTCCCCTATATATATATATATATATATATTAAATAATAATATAATGTAACATGACTCTTTTAATTATCAATATTTTTAATAATTATATATATTAAATGGATATCTCATCGTTATCTCATAAATAATTAATATTTTTAATAATTATATACATTAAATGGATATCTCATCGTTATCTCATAAATAATTATTTAATTTTAATAGGCTAAAAAATAGATGGCTCCAATAAATAACATGTGTCCCATAAATAGTTTCTTTTATTATATAGTATAGATTGTTTTATTTAAATATTTAGTTATGGATACTTTTTATTTAATCATGTATAGTTATTATACATTAACTAACGTTTACCTTTTAGTTTTTTTATATAATTGCAATTTAATTGAACTTACCGATGTTAAAAGCCTAAAAGAATATTTAAAAGAACAAGATATTTTAATTGAGTTAACATTTATAAATAACATAAAAAATTAGTACTCAGTAAAAAAATGTTAAAAATTAACTTAACAAAGTTTATAATTGTCATCTCAAAGTTTATTTTTTTTATTTTTTTAAACACATCTTGACGAAAATATGTAGTAACACATTACGTTGTATTTTATACAACACGTGTAATAAACTAGTTTACTCAACCCGTATAATAGACGAGTTTTTAAAGACATAATTTTTGTATTACTCGATATATAACATTGTATTTGATCAACACGTGTAATACATGGGTAACTAACGCTAGAGGTGTTATTTAGGATTTTTTTTTTCATACATTGTTGTATTGGGGAGGGTTCTATGCAGAACACTAAATATTGCGAGAACACACAGAACAAAATGAATCACTCATTTTTTCAATCCTAAAAACCTAAAAAGTAAATGAAAATGTTATAAATGTAAGATTTATTGTTTCTCACACCATAATTTAAAACAAAATATGAAACGTCTTCAGTTTTTAAATAACCTACACACATGTAGGTTATGTGTAGGCTAAATTACCTACATGTATGTAGACTATGTGTAGAAAAAAATATATGATTTTTTATGTATATATAATACATATATGAATGTAAGAAACATAAAATTTAAAAAATATGAATCTTAAATTCCAAAATTTAGTGATTTAGAGTTGTTCTTTTTGTTCTCACAATAATTAGTGTTCTGTAATGATCCTTATCCTTGTTGTATTTATGTTGCCCTGTGTAATACACGGAAATTAACACTAGTATTCTTACGAAATTGATGCAGCTAGCGTTAAGCCTCCGCATTGTGAAGCAAGGCGTAAAACCGTAACCGTGCCCCCCCCCCCCCCCCCCGCGGTAATGATACCGATTCCAATAATATCAATATTTAAACATTAACCGTAAAAAAATTAAACTCATTGAACTCTAGTGACTAAAATTATAAAAAGCCAAAAGTTTGTTACAAAATTCAAAACCCTAAAGCTTACTATACTTATGAAAAAAAAAATAACAAAACAAAATACACAAAAATACAATTTAAGCACTATTCATCCATCCATCCACATGCTAGAAATTAATATATGAACAATTAATTGACTATTATTGATGTGTGGTGACCAGCAGTACGGTTTTAAATCGACAATGAAGTCATTTATTTATATTCTAAACTTGAAAGGATGTCATTTTAGGTTTATTTATGTATTTAAAGTAAAAGACCCAAGCCCATTTTGGTAACAGAGAAAATGGATTCTTAACTCATAAGCAAACTCTTTCGTGTGCGTGAGTTGCAGTTTGGAATTTATCTGGTTTAGTATAATACAAACAGAAATAAAACAGCTCTAGATTTGTATTTAGCATGGCCGGCCCTGGGGTGGGCAGGGAGGACCACCGGCCAGGGCCCGATATTTCGAGAGGCACGTTTTTTTTAAGAAAAAACCTGATATGTATATGTAAAATATTTTTTTAATCGGGTACATCCATACAAACACCAACATAGGCCTCCTTACAAAACTATTCTTATGGTTTAGATTAGTTATTAACCTCTTTGACATTAGGTTTGGACCTTTAGTGAGCCAAATACCCAATTTCGTTAAGGCGTTAGGGGCACATTTTTTCGAGCTCGAACAGGGTACACGAATTCTCAGGGCAGCTCTTGATCTTGAAAACCTTAATCCTCTTACAACCTTTATAACTAACAAGAACTCAAATGATGATGATATGATGCATGGCAAGATACAACCATTACATAAAAACATACATTCAAGATTTATAGAGGGAGATGTAGACAAGTACCACAAGGCGTAATTTGGAGCCAACACAAGTTTCATGTGCATGTGAACATGTTTCCATAATGCACCTATGCACTCAAATTCAATGGTCTCTTTTCCTTGCAATCTTGGGCTGTCTTACAATTTACAGAGGGAGGTGTAGACAAGTACCAGCTTTTCCTTAAATTTTTTAGGCTTTTTTTACTTATTACATAAGACCATGTGGTGTGGTTTGTTGGGACTATCCGCCACGTAGGCGCCACGTCACATTGGGTGGAGGATCATCCCTTTGGGGACTACCCAAGGGTGTGGAGGGCTACCCAACTTATAATAAAAACCAATATATAATAAAGGAGAGAGAGAACAAACCAATAAGATGGCTCGTCTCCACCGGCTTGGTGGTGCCGTTTGCGCCGCGACGAGGGGGAGGGGGCGGTGTGGGATGAGGGCGGCGAGAAGAGACGGGGAGGGGACGACCCCACACCCCATGGTCTAAGGACAAAATATACAATAGCCAAAATTGGAAATTTTGTTTTAAATAAATAAATAAAAGATGGCAAATTAGTTGGGTTTTAGGATTGTTTACATCACAATTATGCTATGAAATATAGATGCATGATAAGTGATTTAAAGATGGGAAATTAGGTCGAAACAAGCACTCACTAATTGAGCTTGTGCTTAAATAATATTTATTATGTCCATGGCTTTATAGCCTAGTGGCATCTTATGGGTGGGATAAGGCTTTAGAACCAATGGGTCCTGGGTTTGATTCCCAAAGGGGGTTTTCCCATATTTATTGGGTTTCCTCCTTAATTGGTGTATAAGCATTATGCCCAATGAGGATGGATATGATCGGGTGGTTTCTTTGGTGTCACGATAATACTCCAGTATACCGTTAGTGATCCAAAATTTGCCTCTCAAAAAAAATAATATTAATTATATTGTTTCACCAAACATTAAATGTGTACTGGGCCTGGTATGTGGTGTATAGCGAATTGTTTGAAGGCCCAATGCAGGGTGTGGAAGACAATGCGGACTAGGCTGGCCAGCTTCCTCGACAACAGTGGTCACATTTAGGCCCGTCAAAATTTTGGACCGTGCAACAGTCTTCTGGGCTTATCAATTGTGGGCCGATGGTATTGTTTTTTGATAAGCATTGAGGTCACGGGTTTGAGACCACTCCGGTTCCAATATTGGGTAATTCCAGTGCGGCTGGACCTTAAGGGGGGGCCTGGGGATCGAACCCGCGTGCGGGCGATACCAGATCAGGGGGAATACCGTTGAGCTATCCAAAAAAAATTTGGATGAAAATAGCCACCAATCTTTTGTGTATGCCTTGGACTAACTCCCTTTGTGATCATCGGTTAGACTTCAAGCTGCGTCTATTTTTTAACATAGTTATGTATGATGGGTGCGGTAGGTTGTTTATTCATACACCTAATTTTCTTTGTATTCTTAGAGTTGGTTGTATGATCTGTTATTTTTGGTCCCCAAAGCCTGTTTTGGGTGACTTGTCGGGGGTATGCCTCCTTTGTTCGTGTAATCTCTGTTTTTGTTTTATACTATTTGCCAGGCAAAGCCCTTTACCAAAAAAAAAATGTAGTTGGTTGAGATTTATGTCTCACTTGAAAAAAAAATGTATGATTTAAAATGTATACAAACTTATTGTTAGAGAATGAAAAAAAAATATGAAAATAGTTATTTTTATACATCAACTTTTTTCTCTATATCGATAAATATATGAGAAGAAATTGAAGAAATTGTACGAATTTAGCACACTCTTTTTCCGTATATCTTTTATATAGTTCAAGGGCAATGCACAAAATAAAACAAACTAGGATTACGACCCGCCGCAATGCGGCGGGGATTCTTTAGTTATAACTAAGTCGATCTACGACCCACACGTTATGTTAAACCTGTCAAACGGGGTAAAAATAGACGATGTAAAAACGTTCACCCACACACGCACGTTGCGTCGTGTTAACTCGCAAAATTTAGAACGAAACGTAAAAACGTTAAGCCAAAGACGCACGCTGTGATGTGTTAAGTCACAAAATTTAGAACCAAGCATAAAGCGCACAATTTGCGGAAAATGAAAACTATAAATGACCAAAGTTGAAAGTAAAAAAAGTTATGAGGATAGATTGCAAAAGATAAAAAGTTTTGGGTTAAAAGTAAAAAACAAATAGTTTTGGGTTAAAAGTAATTTATGAAATACTTTTGGGTGAAAAGTAAAAAAAATCAATTTTTTTTTTGGAAAACCCCCAAAGCCAACGTTACGACAACCATATGCATAACAATTTTTTCTTTGAAAAATCCCCAAAGCACACCCCGCGTTGTGGCGGGGCGTAAAACGGTGTGTCAGATAGTACTAATGTCACACAACCGTCATCGACCACAAACACTGACTCGACTTACGATATGCGTGTTGCAACGAACCTGTCAAACATGGAAAAATAGAGGTAAAAACGTTGAACCACACATGCACGTTGCGTCGTATTAACTCAAAAATGTATAACTATACGTAAAACGAAAATTTGCGAAAGATGAAAAGTATAAGTGACAAAAGTTGCGAAGTTAAGTTACAAATAATGAAAAGTTTTGGGTTAAAGTTAAAAAAACAAATTATGTAGGGTTAAAATTGGAAAAGGTAAAAACCTTTTGGTTAAAAGTAAAAATTCAACTTTTTTTTTGAAAAACTCACAAAGCCCATTGTACAAGTGCTTATGCACAAAAAACTTACAAAGTTATATATGGAATAATTACCCATAAACAATTTTACATATGCGATGAATATATGATAAACTTGTCTTATTTATAAATATATTTTAAAATGATTATTTTCTATAAAAAAAAAACTATACTTGTTTTATATATCTCTTTATATTGGTTAAGAGGGTTCCGCTTTTTTTATTTTTAGCTTGTAAATTTTAGAAATTTTGTTCAGGTCACTGTGTCTTTTTATTTTTCATTGTGTCTTTTCTGTATTTGCGTCATTGTGTCTTTTTTTGACTCATTGTTTTTTTTTCTCGACATTGTGTTATATTTTTCGGCATTGTGTTATATTTTATTTGATATTATGTCATATTTTGCGATCTATTGTTTTTTTGCACTCTACTCATTTTAGGAGACTTTGTAACATAATTTTGCCCTGGTTAAAACTATGACATGGAAACATTAAAAACTTTACTTAGCCCGATATAGGTTTTGTTTGATTTTTAAAATAAAATGGGGAATTTGTGTTTAGAGTAAATTTCTATTTTAGTTCTTGAGGTTTGGTCTAAATTGTCACTTTAATCTAAATAGTTTTTTTTTCCTTCCCTGTGTCCCTAACTTTTCCCATTTTATGTCATTTTGATCACATTGTCTAATTCAGTCTAAAAACCTAGTTATAACCAGGGGTATTTTGGGCATTAATAAAAAAAGTTTCTAAATTGTCATTTTAGTCCAAAACCATTTTTATATTTTTTTTCTTTTAATCATATATATGTTATAGATATAACAACAATATATATAGGGTTAGGATTTAGAGAAAACGGGGGAAAGTGTGAGAACGGTTATGGATCGTCAGATCAAAACAATCCATGGACTAGATGGTGCGGTGGCGTTTTCGTAAATAACATCAATTTTATTATGTGGGACGCGCTTCATTAAGGGTAAAAAGGTCTTTTACCGTTCAAATTCAAAACGCCAACAAAAATGATAACACGCCATTAAAAAAAATAAAACGCCATTAAATATAAAACGCCAAAGAATTAGTGATAAAATGCGTTGGAGATTACAAGAAGAGGAAATAACACAGCAACTGAAATTCAGTTATTAACATTTATTAGAAGAAATTTCCTCCTAAATTACGCGTCAAAAACATCATTATATAAACGACGTAAAACATCGCTTCCATAATCACTTCAATATATCATTCTGCAAAAACATATTTTACCAAAAACGCCAATTTAACCAAAACGCCAAAAATGACAACCCTCGTTTGGTGGAGATACACTATGGCAATCAGGCGATTCGTCCTACGTTTTGACAACAGAAGGAGGGTGTATGTTAGGACGATCAAAGCAATTTTGAAGATGGAAGAAGATGTACAGAGGGGTATCCTATCTCTTGGCATCGCTTTGGATAACGAATGTCATGAAACACATATGCTTATGAAAGCATTAACAAGGAAATTTGGACCAATCAAAGCAGATGGAAAGCCGGACCCTGTCATGACATCATGGCGTTTTGATGATGAAACAGACATGGTGACTGTTATATACGACAGCGGAGAGCAGGAAGACTACGTGCTTGAAAACATAATGACAAAGCAGGGGCTTGGGTTCATGGAAGAATTGCACAACGCCACTTGTTTGAACACAGACATGGACTCAAAGATGGCGTTAATGCAAGACATGTTCAAATGGAGGCTTTAGAATCTCCAGGAAGAAAAAGCCGATGAAAGTTAAGGTGACGACATGGATGAAGGTCTAGATGAAGACTCCGAGGAAGAAGATGACGCAAGTGATAGATACTTCTCGGATAAAGTACCTTCTGACAAAGAGTTTTAATTTTTCCTTTTTTTGTTAGTTTTCTTCTGCGTTATCTTTTTTTTTTTCTTAAGATAATTAAATGATATATTTCTCTATTTAGTTGCAAAACGCCAAAAAAATACTACAAAAAGTTATTGCTTACAAAACGCCAAAAATAATAAAAAAAAATTCCAGCTTAATATTTTCTCCGTTATGGTATTTTGTCAACTTGGTCGGCATAACACCATTTAAAAAAAAACGCCTAACTTGGAAGATGGGACGTCTATTACCCTAGAACTGATAAAGCTGAACAAAATAGTAAATATACATAGTAACTGAAAAGACGGTTACTTTATTACTATCTTTATTATAATAAAAAAATCCCTCCTAAACTACGCGCCAAAAAACTCCTATAAGAGAGGGGTCTCTACACAATGAATTGATCACACCCAGAAAAACAAACGTCATGTTCCTTATAAACCACTCACTTTAAAACGCCAAAAAGTTTGTTAAAAAAACCACAGATGACAAAGCTTTCACTGAATGTATTCTTCTCTGAGGGGGTTATCTCTATAATCTTTTGCTGAATGAGATGGACAAATATTCAAGAAAAAGAGACTGATGACAGTGATATGGCATCATATGAGCTTTGTTCTTGATGACTATATGCATGGCATCAACAGATCAACACAAGTGTAAAATACTATTTTGGACTCCATTATTATAAATAACATTCAAGCAAGAGTTGATCTTCAATGACATGCCACCAAACAAAAATATCACATCAAAAAACAGGATGCCACTAACAAGCTTCGTCTAAAAAAGACGGGGTTTATGTAGGAAAGTTGGCATCTAGCTAAGGTATTCAAAGGTTCAAAACGCCAAAACAAATTCAAGAAGAAGAGGCAGATGACAGTGAATATTTGGATGAGAAATTAGATTACCATTTTTAATTTTTTTTTCTTTTTCATTTTTTATTGTTTTGTTATCAAATTATCTGTTGTTTGTTATCTAATTCTCCACTAATAAAATACATTATTATATAAAACGCCAAAAACTACAAACACCAAAATGCTAATAGTATGAAAATTGTGAGAACGGGTGCTGGTAAAAAGTACCTTGTCAATGTATTAAACGCCAAAAAAATTGACTAAATGACATAAAAAACATTTGGTCTTATTGTAATCTTATGAAAATATTAATGACTCGTAGTGAATTATTATACAACGCCACAAAATGTCAAAAAATGTGACCAGAGAAACGCTATAACGCCAAAAAAATTATCTATGTGATACAAAAACAATTAATTCAACGCCAATTAGTTAATTAATACAATTAACGCCAAAATAATCTTAGACGCCAAAAATGAAGCAACATGTTACGCAAAATTGGGAAAATAAAACAAGATTGAAAAGACAAAAAAACCCCTCACGCCCTTATCATATCCCGCGCCACGTGTTGGGCCAGGATGCGTTCTCACCGTTCTCACACTTTGGGGCGTTTTCTCCTGATCCCGTACCTATATATATATGGGGTTCTAGAGTGAACACTAGTGTATTTGCGAACTGAGTGAACAAATCCTGGCCATTGATTTACACACGTGTATGGCTAGGATTTCATTATCAAATCGTAAAATACACTAGTGTATTTCATCATCAAATCCTGGCCATTGATTTACATGCATGTATGGCCGAGATTAGTTCGCTCAGTTAGCATATACACTAGTGTTCACTCTTGAACCTAATCCTATACACAAGAGTGAACTGAGTGAACTAATCTGGCCCTTGATATTTTTTAGATTAAAAGGGTAAGATTGACAGTAGCCAAGTATTTTTAATTAAAATCCCTTAATTTTCTCATCACTTAACTCTCTCTCTCTCTCCCTCTCTCATTTGTAATTATTTCTCATTATTTTAATTATAAGAGATTGAAGGGCTTTAAATCAATATTTGCACAGGAGGTTCTAAAAAACAATGGAGTTTTAACATGACCACGTTTATGTTTTAACATGGTCATGCTTTTATTCCAACATGACCATGCTTCTATTTTAGCATGATCATGTTCTTTGCTTGTAAAACACAATGACACCCAAAATCAATATTTTGCACATGAGGTTTTAAAAAGCAATGGAGTTTTAACATGGCCATGTTTATGTTTTAACATGATCATGCTTTTGTTCCAACATGGCCATGCTTCTATTTTAGCATGATCCTGTTCTTTGCTTGTAAAACGCAATGACCCCCCAAATCAATATTTTGCATAGGAGGTTCTAAAAAGCAATGGAGTTTAACATGGCCATGTTTAACTTGGTCATGCTTTTGTTCCAACATGGCCATGCTTCTATTTTAGCATGATCATGTTCTTTGCTTGTAAAACGCAATGACACCCAAAATCAATATTTTACACAAGAGGTTCTAAAAAGCAATGGAGTTTAACATGGCCATGTTTATGTTTTAACATGGTCATGCTTTTGTTCCAACATAACCATGCTTCTATTTTAGCATGATCATGTTCTTTCCTTGTAAAACGCAATGACACCCAAAATCAATATTTTGCACAGGAGGTTCTAAAAAGAAACGGAGTTTTTACATGACCATGTTTATGTTTTAACATGGTCATGCTTTTGTTCCAACATGACCATTCTTCTATTTTAGCATGATCATGTTCTTTACACTCCAGCTTGTCAATGAAACCCAAAATCAATATTTTGCAATGTATGTTCTAAAACGCAATGGAGTTTTAACATAGGTTCTAAAAATCAATGTAGTTTTAACATGGGTATGCCTTGGTTCCAACATGATCATGCATCTGTCTTGGCATGACCATGTTTTTTTGCACTGTAGGTTCTAAAACGCAATGGATTTTAACGTGGTCAAGACTTTGTTCCAACATGATCATGCTTCTATTTTAGCATGGCCATCCCTCTGCTTTAATATTCAGAAGAACAAAAATGAGAAGAGCTCTAACTAAAAAACATAATGAGGTGAAAAACGCAATTGAGGTTTTGATGGAGGGTGTGAAACCCGAGTGTCAGCATGCGTTATATTACATATTTATTGTATTTTAAGCGGTTATGTATCGTGAATGTGATAATTATGAGCTTTTGTGGTTTTATAGGTAAAACGCGTAATACGGTGAAGGTTGAACACATGGTGATGATGCGGAATGTTCAAGGATGATAGTTGAGACAACTTATATTATTCGGGAGTCGTTACGAGTCAAAATGTAGCTTGAATGTGAAAGAAACGCAAAATACCAAAGTCTAAGGGCTTGTTGGTCAATTATGTAAAGTTGAAATGCATGCAAAGACAAAGAAACAGAATGTTGGGATCGTATCTTACGGACTCATTGCATAGCTTACGGCTGAAAAGAGAACAAGAAACAAGAAAAAGCAAGTACGGAACGTAACCTACGGTTTTAATCCGTAGGTTACGGTTGGTGTAACACCCGTTCTTATAAATCAAGGTTTAACGTATATTTTGGAAAAATAATCATGTAATTAATGATTAGATATACATCGGAAATACGGGTTTCTTAAAACTTTTACAATTATAATTTATTCTGCATAACGTGATCGAAATTCGTTGTTTAAAATTTACAACGTGGCAAAGTGCGGAAGCGTGTATATTTATCGTGTTCGATTCTTCGTTGAGCTTGATCGTCTTCCGGCATCCAAAATGTACCTACATTTCATAAACATGAAATGCTTTAGTCATACGGAGATTAAAATGTGGCTAAACGAGTCCGGGAAGCGAAACTTGATAAAAAAAATACAATTTTGATCAGGGCCCACCGTAAATTACGGTGGGTACCGTAATTTACGGTATCCCCTGAAACAATAATCTTCCACCGTAAATCAGAAACAAACCACCGTAACATTTTTAATCCCCACCGTAATTTACGGTACCACCGTAAATTACGGTGGACTCTGCATCTGCTTCTTCCATTTTGCCGTTTTTGACACGAAATCTTTCGTATCTTTCAAACCGCTTATCCGTTTGACCTACCGTTTCTTCCTACATGATTGTAATTTAATTCTCCATCATATGGAGTTAAAACCCGACTTCCTGAATAACAAATCTATAGAGTTTTAAGCTTTCGGCTTAAACTAGAATTTACCCATTTGGACCCATTAATGTATTTATCAAACAAACTTATTTGTTTGGTCCCAAAATTCTCGTGAATCTCCTAATTTCTATATCGTCTATCATATTTGGCTCAAACCACGGGTTTCCTATGCATTTTAAACCCGCTTATGCTTAAGTACTTATTTTGACCCGTTAAGGTCATTTAAGCAACTTTTACGCATAACTCACACCCATTTCTTTCTAGCATTTTATTTCCACATTAGTTATCAAGTGACCTTCCATCACATCTATATTTGTGATGGTTTTAATGTGACGATTTATCTAATCCGAGTTTTACCCTTCGCATTATCAATATACGGCAAAGACTCATATAGAGTCTTTTGACCAAGGATTTACATCTTACACTATTAGACTTATTCTAAGTATTAACTTGATTATAAAACTCATTTTCAAGCAACTTCTAAGAGTTGTTTGCTTAATTGTGCTTACAAGGGCGTTTTGGTCATTTTTAACCCTTCTTTTATAACGAAGGGTTTGCTTAAGCCATGTACGCCCAAAATCTCGTTTTTAACCGAATCTTACTTTCAAGACACTCTGTCTATAATTTAAATCCTTCGGTTTGCCTTTTAAGGTAACCGAATGTTTCTTTTTTACTTTGCCTAAATCTCATCGATCTCCAAGTCCTAAATGAGGAGTTGATCTATTATACATACCTGGCCCAGGGTCAACTTGTTAACCCGGTTTAATACCTTGCTTTATATTCGCTAATTTAGAACGATACGAATATCCATTGGTATCTATTCCTGTAAGCATATAACTCGACAAAAGAATCATTAGTCAATATTGTCAAAAGGTGATGTCTACACCTTTTGACCCGTTTGGCCGAAATGGTCGTTTATCTATGCGAGATGATATTTATTATCATCCCATCTACATGACTCGTTCCGTTTAACATCGTACGGTCATTTTACTTATAAACCGTTTATTGCTTTCGACATAATATGACCAAATTATCGATTTACTTCTTTTTAACCATTATTATGGTTTCTTTCATCTTTGATTTTCTTGTTCCGTTCGACTACACGACGGAACATCATATTTCAATTGTTTAGATATCTCATTCATAACTTATATGATAAGAAAATATTCCACAATGTAAGACTAGTGTAAGCTATACTTACCTTGCATCCGAATTACGCTTTTCCTTCATACTTGCTTTGTTTGACCCGCTTCCTTTCCAAGCCTCCACCTAGCTTGTCAAGCGTCAAACTATCATCATAATTCGTAAGACGGTTATATTAGTCATCATTAATTATGACTATTCCATCTTACATATTTTCTATCACAATTACCATTCGATCTTATTAATGGTTGGTTTGACTATTTAAAAGTCAAATCATCAATTAACACATATGATTGCACTATCAAGTTCACAAGACTCAATTAGGCACATTATCAACACTTAGTTCTCATTTAGGCATTTTAACAAACACCTAATGTGCATAATTCTACATATTTACTAACTAGTTCCTAACTAGTTATTTTTACCAAGATTAACATCAAAATTCAAACTTTCATGTCTAGTGTTCATGAACTACACTTAGTACTAGTATCATAACATCAATATTCATCAATTTAACACTCTAATTCAAGTGTTCATCTTCTTGTCATAAAACCCACTTAGCACACATATGGGTAATCATCAAATTTCTATTTTTCAACACTAGTTTATCAAATTATTAACTAGGGTTGTTCCTAAACATGGATTTCATCACAATAACGCTCATAGATTCAACATTCACTCCAGAATTTTGATTATGATTGTTCATCATAATTTCAAAGTATCACTAAATCATAAGATTCAACATACCTTGTGATCCCCACAACTTGGTGATCATTAATATGTGTTCATGCATCCGATTTGGGCCAGATTTAACCTTCAATTTGATGGATTTGTTGAAGTTAGGGTTTGAGCTCCCTAAAGCTCTTCCTGGTCGATCCTCACACACGCACACACACTCTTGTGTGTGTGTTTGTGTTTTATTTTTAAGTTTATAATTCATTTTCAAGTTACCCGGCTTTGGTCCCTCGTGTTTGGTTAGTTATTAATTAGGTTACAACCTAGATTACTTTCAATAATATTCCCACTTATTAACTAGGTTTTACATTTCTAGTTAACTCAGCGGGTTCGGGAATATTTATGACTAAGTTTATTTTAGGTCCCGTTAACTCGGGCCTTTTATCCATTTTGTTTCCTTAAAAGCTTTTATTCACCTTTTAGTTAATATTAGGATTATTTATTTAAAAACCTAATATTTACCGGGTTAATTTTTACCACTAACGGTATTTTACCCGTCGTCACTATTAACATGGCTTGATTACTAAACCCGTTTTTGGGGTGTTACAAGTCTACCCCCCTTAAAGAGGTTTTGTCCTCCAAACCTTTTCTTGCATAATTCATTGAGTTTAACTCAATGTATCTCTTCCAAGAATCTTTAAAACATTACTTATTCTTTAACCAATTATTAGTATTACCAGAGAAGTATGGTAATATCTTTTTGGTTAATAATCATCTACGTATTATATACGGCATAATGTAACTTGAAATAACGCAATCTCGTTATTTCCACTAGTTTAATTAACTTAGCGATATCCATCACTTTCGTATACTATCGAATTCTTTATGAATCCGTGACTTTGACCCGTGTAAAGGTCTTTAGTGAAATCTTTCACTTTTCCCAACGATTTCTTTTGTTTTCAATTTTATTTATTCGGTTCATTTATACCGAATCCACCGCTTACAAGCAAACCAAATTTATTTAAATTACCTTGACGGGTCTCACTAATTAGACTTATTAGTCCAGTTACTTTTTACCGCTTGCTTGGTTATAATGTGATTCTACTTCACATTACATTTCTTGACCATGATTGTGTTACATCATGTTTAATTTATATCAAAATTTCATTTTCGAAAATATCACTTTTCGAATATATCGTCTTGCGCCTATCAGTGTCAAGACTTGTATCTTTCATGCTTACTATTTAAATTCCTATCAGAATTTATGTTTGTAAAAACATTATTTCTTACTAAAACCGAAGTTTTAGTTTTTGGATCTTCTCTTTAACTTTTGTCAATTATCCATACCAGGATATTGACGGTCCATAATTTATTCTTATTTGGTTATATCCCATTACCGGGCTCATTATTCTCTTGCATTTAACGCTACCTTTATCAGGCTAGCGCTCTTTTGTGCCATTCGGCGTTATATTGTATTCAACATGTTCAACCTATTAATGTGAAATCCATCACTTATAAACAATCAACTTTATTCTTTATTCAACCCATTCGGATTCGAATAGTTGAACATATTTACTCACAATTTCTATATACGAGATTTTATAGTCATAACTCGTAATCCAAGTTACTTTGATTTTTCAACCCGCGTTCACGTCTCTTGGTTTACGCATGTGTTTAATTCTTACCCATCCACCGGGTGTTTTACCGAAGTCATTATTATTGCAACCCTCCCGGTATGCATTAAGACCTCGCTTCATTTTTATATTCCGACTTTGTCCTTAAGTTTGACGTTTTACAAAAACGACTCGTTTAGGGACATATTCGCATTTTCCGGGTTCGAGTGTAAGTACACCCCCTCCCAGTACTTGTCTAAATCATATTACATGTGTGCGTTTTCAGGGTTCGAGTGTAAGTACACTCCCTCCCAATACTTGTCTAAATCATTTTACATGCTTGCATTTTCTGGGTTCGAGTGTAAGTACACTCCCTCCCAATACTTGTCTAAATCATTTTACACGCTTGCGTTTTTCTGGGTTCGAGTGTTTAGTGTTAAGTTTTAGTTAAAAAAAATCTAAAAATAGTGTCAGTTTTATTTTGTTTTGTTCAGATTTATGCGTGGTGCTTGTGTTTTTTGTGTTTGTGCAGGATGACAGATCTTACAATATTCTGCAGCTCTCTTACATGCATTTTGTGCAGGGAACCACTTCACCCGTGTATCGGTTGCCACGAGGCCCGATTTAGACGGGAAAAAGCGAAATTGGAAGAACCACCGATGCCTTGCTATGATAATCCTTCCCCTCCACCATATTTCTATGATTCTGATACAACGGTGGAGGATGGTTATTACTCTGACGGATGGGATCGGGATGACGATGCTTATTATGAACCAAGGACGGATGGACAATGTTTCTGTTGCGGTCGTAATCATACTTATGATTATGATGATGTGTGCGCGGTGTATTTGGAAAATCCAGAGTATTGGAATAAAAAAATGATGGATGCGTATATCTCAACAACGTATCAGGGATACCGACAGTATCATCCCGAGGAATATCCTGAGCCTGAGGGTGTCTATGCTTATCAGACCGAGGAGGAGAAAAAGCTTGCTATGTTGGAAGTGACTTTGTCCAAACTCGAGCAGTATTTATCAGCACCCAACCTTTCCGATGAAGATCGAATTAGTTGTCTAGTTTCCAAGTGTCAGAAGTTAAAAATGAAGATAGAAATAGAAGAGCGTCTCTCACCATTACCTGATGATATTAGAGATTATTCTCACATGGAGGAGGAGGTTGTGGAGGATAATACCACAACAATGAATCCTTTATCTGATGAAGATTCACTGGTGGATCAGATGGTGTGTGAGGATGAGGAGGCAGAGCAGTCTGATGAGATGAATGTGTGTACCGAATCTCTCCCCATATGAATCATTCAAATTAATAAGTGTGGGGAAGAGGGTTCGAGGAAGAAGATGAGAAGGGTGAAACAACAAGACATCGAGGTATATCTCGTGAAGTGGATTAGCGAAACCCGCAGGTGCAGTCTGAACATGCCAATTATACTGACAAACCTATGGAGATGGCATGTAAATTTCTGGGCATTCGTTGGAAATGTTTTGGGTAAGTGTGCATTGAGACCACCGTAGTACATATCAGGTACGGTCTGGCTGAAGACCTTTAAACTTTGCGCTCTCGGGAGGCAGCCCGAGGATGTAGAGTATTGTATTTTGGTTTGGTTTGGTTTTGGTGTGTTTGTGTTTAGACAGGTTTCTACGTTCCATCTTCACGGATGCAATGAATCAAGTGTGGGGATGTTTGGCAACAACCCCGATGAGATTTCAAAGAATCTATGAGGGCGTATGTTCCGGTTAGATCGCAGCAGCTACACCAACACAAACACTCACCTGTGTTCTGATCAGGTGCATGTGTTTATCTATCCTGTGTTTTATTTGTTTTCGTGTATTTGGTGGTGTGAAGTTCTTGTGTTGGGAATGGTGTTATTTGTCGAGTCGTTTAGGTATTAGCCGTTCATGGTTGTAGGTGGTATCTCTCGAGTTTAGATTATAAATTGCACCATACATTGGGGACAATGTATCCCAAGTGTGGGGATGCGGTAACTCGAGAGAGGGTTGGTAGGATTGATGATCTTAAATGCTTGAATTGGTTGAATTGGTTAAAATTGGAAAATTTTAAAAATTTTTGTCTCAAGTATGCTTGAACTACATGAAAACCAACATTTTCAATCGCTAAAAAGTTCCTACTGATATTAAACTAACTTAGATCCCTAGCCATGGTTGTCCCTTTAAGTTTCATGAGAGTATTTCTGACAGGTTTTTAAAAATTAGTGAGAAGAGATGCCTAACTAGGGGTAACATGCTTTAGGAATTACACATGCTACGTGTCGGTAACCCCTATTCTTTTTGTTCGGTGAGATATTTGAGCCTACTAGATTGTTAGTTGAATTGCAATAAATGTTCATCTGCTGAGAGTAGGCCATATGTTGCTTTGTGTTAGAACTTGTGTGGTTTGATACGTACTTAGACTGTGCTTTAGTGTATACACATAGATGATAAAGGCATTAGGATCCATTCATTATTTCATATGTTGATTGTTTATCCACCCACCTTAGTTAACCATGTTGAGCCTTTTACCCTTCGTTTGTTACACCTTGTTTGACCCGTTTGATTACCAACCATGAATAACAATTGTGTGTTAGATGTTTGTTAAGAAAGAAAAAAAAAAGAGAAAAAAAAGGAAATGAAAAGAAAGAAAAAAAAGAGAAAAGAAAGAAAAAAAAATCATTGTTATCTTCGTGTTAAATAAATGGGTTGAAAATACCCAAAGCGCTAGTAGTTTATTGTGAATAAAGTTGTCATCGTTTGGTATGTTCGTTTGTGTTCGCCATTAAACATAAAAAGCCAAAAATATTTCCTTACCTTTACCCTTAACCCAAAACCCGAAAGTCCTTTTGATATGTGTTACGTTATTTGATACAGTGAAGGTATGATTGCTATTCAAGCTTATAATTACAAAGTAGCATATTTGGTTTTGAGCGAAATATATACTAGCACATTACACGCTAGTCTTGATTAAACCGAGAAGAGTGATTATTGTGAGGGGCGCGTGGCATGTGTATAGTAATATAAGCATGTTAGTTTTAGTTAGGCCAGTCTTAAGTTGTTTTAAATGCGTATCACTTCCTTGTCAGATTGTCAATCTCGATTGTGTCAGTCTATGGGACGGGTATGACTTGGGACCTTAAATTGCTAATTCGGTAAGGGATTCAATGGTGACTTGTTAATAAGGTGAGTAATGTTTGTAATGGTTGCTTGAGGATAATCAAGGATAAGTGTGGGGATGTAATGGAGGGTGTGAAACCCGAGTGTTAGCATGCGTTATATTACATATTTTATTGTGTTTTAAGCGGTTATGTAACGTGAATGTGATAACTACGAGCTTTTGTGGTTTTATAGGTAAAACACATAATACGGTGAAGGTTGAACACATGGTGATGATGCGGAATGTTCAAGGATGATAGTTGAGACACCTTATATTATTCGGGAGTCGTTACGAGTCAAAATGTAGCTTGAATGTGAAAGAAACGCAAAATACCAAAGTCTAAGGGCTTGTTGGTCAATTATGTAAAGTTGAAATGCATGCAAAGACAAAGAAACAGAATGTTGGGATCGTATCTTACGGACTCAGTGCATAGCTTACGGCTGAAAAGAGAACAAGAAACAAGAAGCATCAAGTACGGAACGTAACCTACGGTTTTAATCCGTAGGTTACGGTTGGTCAGTAGATGCACATGCAGACTTTATGAGGGACGATTTGGAGGAGACCATTAGGGGATTTTTGGGCATTCTTCCACCATTCCACACCTTCCAATCATCTTCTAATCATCAATCATGCAATTTCTCATCAAGATTGAAGATCAAATCAAGAGCATGAGCGGCTAAACCACTCGTGATCATCTTCGGGACTAGGGTTTGTGTTAGGAACCGGGTTGACCTAGTTTTACAAACTTTTGGATTGAGATTTGACTAATCATTCGGTTAGTTTATCTTTATTGTTTATTTGTTTTTGATTAAACATTGTTGGATTATCATTGCATACTTGTTCATCAGTTATTTGGTTTTGTCATCAACAATTGGGATTCAATTCTAAGTTGTCATTGTTCTTCAACCTTTAACCATTGAACTTGTTTATGTTTATGAAATCTAGGATTGGTAATTAATTAGGTTACTATTCAGTTGCATCAATCTTTCGGTTTCGATCGTGGATCATTGCAACCAAATATATTATCTGTTAATTATTTATCAAAACAGGTAGTTAGCAAATCATGTCTATGTGATTTCCAATTGGTAGTAATTAGGTTACCCATGTTTCTACACAACCTGAAAACCCGGAGATTGGTCATTTTTCTCATAATTGTTTACAACCACATTCATAACTTATATTTTCTAATAGCTCTCTTAATCGGCAAAAAGCAATTAGTTTAGAATTAGATAATCATTAAAAACAACGAGCTTTCATACTTTCCACTGATTCCCCGTGGATTCGACACCCTACTTGCCCTTTACTAGTAAAAGGTGAATAGGACACTTTTAACTTATATTTTTGACCGACCTTACGACATCGATCAGGTTTGATAACCTAAAACGCAATGAAAACAAAAAAATAACACAACTTACAAAAGAACTCCGATTAGCGACTGTGGACGGAGAAAGAACTCCGACATACCATGGGGAAACTTGTTGCGGCGACATTGGGCGGTGGAGCGGTGGCGTTGGATGGTGGAATGGTGGTTTCATATCTGAAAAATCCCAACAGATGGTTGAAGGTGGTGGTGGTTTCAGATCTTGTTTCCGGCAAGATGGTGGCGATCGTAGGTGGTGGTGGAGGTGGTGACGTGGTAGTTTATGGTTTTGAAAATGATGGATTTAAGTATACGAGGAAGAGAAATGAATTGCAGATGCTAAGTTTTTTTGAAGACGGTGATTTTTGAATAAAATGTCCATCCTTAGGTTTTTTCAACTTTGTCACATGTCCTTCTCTTATTGCTTCATATAATTTCTACGCAAACTAAACTTCATATTTTATCTTTTCCCATTTGAGTAGTATGTTAAAAGTAATGCACACTAACCCAATACGTATTAATTTTTTAAAACGGTGAATCAATAGAGATTGATATCTTCAATTGTTAGTGACTTAGTATTAATGTGCAAAAGTGATGTATTGTTTTATAACAATGATATACGAGTTCTATAGCATAAACAGAAAATATAAACATACAACTTTTCCCCCTAAAGAACAATATAAAGTAAGCTTAACATGCAGTGTGATCTGATTTGTGAATTATTTCTTTTATTTTGTTATATATAAATAAATTAAACCTTATGAATTATTAGGGAAAACAACACTAGTGAGGTGTATGAACTGGGCCGTTGATCTCAATTACTATTTTGGGCTTCAACTTCAAATAAAACCCAACCCAATATAAGCATCACCAGCCTGATAGACGGACATACCAAGATCGTACCCCAATAGACCAATACTATATTTAGTTTTTTTTAAATGGCAAGGAACGACGTGTCAACCATTGTGAAACCGGACGTTGTGGCCAAGGTCGGCTACTCGACCGCCACCAGCCCCTTGGCTCTCCCAGATGCGCGGAAACCCGACCTCCACCCGCCCGAAGGCACCGACAGTGGAATAATCGGTAAAACCTCGCCTCCCGTCCAAGATGAACTGGCACCACCCATATTCGCCCTTCACCTGGATGCCGCAGAAAATAATGGGGAGAGTGAGAGTCGAATCTGGGTCACAAGGAACACCAAGTCTTTCCACAACCACTCCACCACTACCTCATAGATTTAGTTACCTTATGGTAGTGATATTCAAATAGCCCATATCTTATAGTTCCAATCTCATTCGGAAAAAAGCTTTCTAAACATCAAGTCGGTTTATAAATGAGTCAAGTTTGAGCCAAGACTGGGTCGCTCGGATATGGTTTATTCGGTTTTCAAAAATTTTGCAAAATTTTGGTTCGGTTTGGTTTATGGTTTATTTGGTTTATTCGGTTTTCAAAATTTTGCACCCCAAACCAAAAACCAAAGCAAACGAAACTAAATTAGAAATATGCAAACCGAACCAAACCAAACCAATTTCAACCAAATTGTACCTGCGTAATTTTTTTTCCTAATTTATATTTAGGTTTATGTTCCGACTTCCGAACATCAAGTCAACGACTAATTTAAACCTAACAATATATAAATAAAAGAAAATTTCATAGCAAAATAAAACAAACACATACATAAAATAGTCATACACACAACCACAAAGTTAAAACTTCAAAACATAGAATACAGAAACTATAAATAGTCAACAAGTCTAATGCCACATGTAACACCCTTTAAATTAAATCAAGCTTTAACGTATAGTTTACGAAAATGATCATGTAATTAAGTTTACATATACATCGGAAATACGAGTTTATTAAAAACTTTTACAATTTAATAGTTTACAACGTAATGTAATTAAGTTCGTCATTTAAAAGTAACAACGAGACGTCGTGCGGAAGCTTGTTTCTTGATCGTGTTCGGTTCTTCATTGAGCTTGATCGTCCTCCGGTACTAAAAATATACCTACAACTCATAAAACATGAGTTAGATTAGTCATACGCAGCTTAAAACGTATTTAAACGGGTTCGCAATGCATATAATATTAAAATAAACATTTTTCGAAATTTTGGAACCCGTCGCGTCGCACGACGGCTCCTTGCTTTTGCCGTCGCGTGACGCGACGCGACGCCCTTTTTTGTCCAGAATTGTTTGTTGCTGAACTGCAGATTCCCAGCTCAAAACTCAAACTTATAATTCACAAAAGCGTGCATAATTTTTGTTCTACTTATCCGATTCACGTGATTCTTTTTCTCACGCGATCGTAATTTAATTCTCCATCTTATGGAGTTAAAAATCCGTCATTCAAACTAATAAAATTTTAAAAATTTTAAGCATTCGGCTTATTACCCAAAATCAACATTTTGACCCGTTTGAATTTAAGACCTCCAAACTTGTTTCTAGTTAATCATAAATCATATATCAAAGTGTTTAACTCAATTCTCTATCTCGGATTCTTAACTTTTTTGAATTACGCGACAAACACCTAAGTTACGCGCGTAATTTATTTTAACCCAAAATCGTACATATAACTAATATCTTATTTATGTGTACCTGGCTCGGTCAACATGACCCGTTTCATTTTTTTATACCTTGATTTTATTAGCCGCTAATTCAAGCGACGCAATTATTCAATTTCTGTTCAATCCTATGAACATATAACTTGACAAACAAATGTTAGTCGATATTGCCAAATGGTGTTATCATCACCATTTGGCCCGTTTGGCCTATATGACCAAACATTTACATACATAACAAAACATGGTTTTTAACTACCAATTCGCCCATCCGACCCATTTCGGTGTTTACCATTAGATCCTCTTTTTTTTTTTTTTTACTAACCAAGGTTTTTCATCCTCTTATATGTTTCGTATTGTTTCATGTCGGAAACATATTCCGGGTATAGCTTTTTATTGTACTTACAATCTATGGATAAATACATGTCTAATAAAAGGGTGTAAGCTTTTACTTACCTCGCATCCAAATTACGCTTTCCTTTTCGTACTTGCTCCGTTTGACCCGCTTCATTCCCAAGCCTCCATCTAGCTTGTCAAGAGTCAAACTATCATCATAATTCACAAGGTGGTTAGATTAGTCATTATAACCACGACTATTCCACCTTACGTATTTTCTATGTCAGAACTACTATTCGACTCCGTCCATGGTTAGTTTAACTTTTCAAAAGTTAACTACCCTTAATTATATGATATGTGCATATAAGCTAAATCGACTTCATAATTAAAATTTGTATTACCACACATCACACGTAATTAGTCAAACTAGGAAATTACGCGTTTGATTCATAATTTCAACATATGAACATTGTGGGCATGATTTATAACATCAACAATCAAGTTTCGTATCACTGAAAATAGGCTGTTTTTTGTGACTTGTTTAACCTGTTTACAAGTCTTTAAAAATTATGATTTTTTTATGTGGCGTACCTCTCGGAGGGTTAGGCCTTGTGTTAAAATTTCAAGATCTAAATCTTTACCAAAAATTCGTAAAAATTAATTTACTAAGCTGCAATTAGACTCATCACTTCTGACTGCAGCTTACGGAAAAATTCATTTAAAATTCCTCGTTTATCCGATTGACGAAATTCCAATTGGAGATTCTTTTAATCACTTAAAGCTATCTACAGTAAAAATTTGAGATCATAACTAAATTCCTAAACTGAGTTATGACATTCGTAATGGGGTGCAAATTCTGCCAGAAAACGCAGCTTGAACCTTCGATACAGAAAAATTCATAAAACGCTCAATTTTCGTCGAAAAAATGCGATTCCAGTGGGGTTTTAAAGATATTTCCTGGAATTACATTTTAGACTCAAGAAATACATGTTTTTGTCACGTTTTGTTCAGGTTACAGCCAATACAAGTCGGCTGTAAATTCTGATCAGGAGCTGTTTGAATTCAGCTTTCAATTTAAGCATGTTCTTGACATCATAACACTATTTTTAGCAATCAAAACCCTAAAAACATCTCATACATGAATTTAGTATCAACAAAAATCTGAATTTACTTTAGCTAAGCATGATTTCAACATATACTTGTCTAGAGTTTACTCTTAGACACTACTATGTTCCTATTTCATCCATATAACAATCATGCATCAACAATTTCCGAATTCTCTAAGTTCATCAGAATTTCAAGTAGAGATTTTCTATCAAATTTCACATACCTTATGACCCCCTTGCAATGGAGATCACCAATCTAGGCTCGGATTTCGTTTTGGAATTGATCTTGACCTTCAATTTGATCCAACTTCAAGAACTAGGGTTCAATTGAGTGAGCTTGGTCGCCCCCTGTGTTTTCCTGCGACCAGACACACTTAAGTGTGTGTTTGGTGTGGGTTATTTTGATTTTAATTATTCAAGTTTCTAACTTTACAACTTAGGCCCCTCAATTTTTGTTTTATTTATAATTTAGGGGTTTCCATCCATGGTTTATAAAAGACTTACTAGTCCATGCTTCTTTATTGTTTTTAAACTAATAATTAACTAGGTTAATTACCCCTAGTTAACTTAGTGAGTCCCGGGAGTTCTAACCCGTTTATTTTAAGTTCCTTCAACTCGGCCCTTTTATCCATTTTATTTCTCGAAAGTTCTTATCCGCTTTTTAATTAATATTAAGATTGTTTATTTAAATCCTAATATTTACCGGGTTACTTTACCACTAACGGTACTTTACCCGTTTTCAGGGTGTTACACCACAAAATATAAGCAATATTCAAACATTTAGTATTTTGGGCTAATAAATTGTATATAGTTTATTAAATATTATTATTTGTATATAATAACTAATTAAATTAACTTGAAAATCAACCACAATAGATGATTTTTTTAGTCTTAATTAATATATACCTACACACAACTGCGTGTGCATTCATATTCATAACATATCAACATGTAAACTTAGATCATAAAGTTTTATCTAGACAAATAGTGTTTTAGCATCAACTTCACTCGTTTTGACTGCAATTCTGTACTTGCCCATTTATCAATCACAAGTTATCAACCGTCGATTGGATCTTATTACTGCATCAACTATCAAACGATTACAAGACTGAACTGAAAAGAAATTATAAAGAAAAGAACTGTCCCTAATCTAAAGAACACTGAGCTTATTTATACCTAAATCTCAAATGTTAACCGCTAGCTAATAACAAACTTAAAAAACTAATTATCAAAGTTGACAGTCTAACCCCTTCAACTTAGAAGAACTAATTATGTATAGTCTATTCTAGCCATTTGTTTAATCTAAGGAGCTGTTTGTTTAGCTCTTAATACGACTCTTACTGGTTCAGACCTCTTACTGGTTCAACACTTAATGGTTCAGACAGTTTGTTTTGCGAGCAGATGATTGAATGGTTCAGACATTTGTCTCTGAATGGTTAAGCATTATACTGAGTCTGAATGGTTAAGACATCTAATCTGAATTGGTTAGACATTTGTCTCTAAACGGTTAAGTATTATACTGGCTCTTAATGGTTCAGACATCTTACTAATCCAACACTTAACCATTCAAAAGTTGTCAACCAGCCTCTAACACTCCTTGTTTGGCCTTATATATCCATTTACAAGATACCAACGTTTAGTCCTTAGGCTTTTCAGCTAATTCCCAAGTCTCATTCTTTAACAATGAAGTCATTTCTTCTTCCATGGCTTTCTGCCATTTAACTTGATCTTTAGAACTCATTGCTTCTTGTACGTGATCCGATTCCAATAAAATTATACATATAAAATATATAAAACAAATTACATAAACATAATTAAACTATTACACAAGCCTAATTATAATATTACACACACCTAAATTAAATATTACACAAACCTAATTAAAAATATTATGCAAACCTAAAATTAAAACATTACTAAGACATAAAATATTGTCCTAAACACATAAAATCCCTAATACATCCCATCCCAATCATTCAGGTTAGACTCTAGAGACGACACACTATGATCGCTATCACGAGTGTTTGACCTCGCGTCTCGATTACCGTGTCTGAAGTAAGGAGATGGAGGGTATGGTTCATCTTCCAACCTAGATATGTATTCCTCACCCGGGTCGGTTTCATACCCTTTGCTAGATTACTGCAAGTGAAGGGTAGACTGCTGCATGTGAAGATTAGACGGTTGCCGGTGGATGGTAGATTACTACAAGTGAAGGGTAGACTGTTGTATGTGAAGGGTAGACTGTTGCCGGTGGAGGGTTTGACGGAGCAGGGTTAGAACGTCGACGAGACGATCCCCTGAGGTTCGAAGGTCTGGGTGCACCACTTGGATTATAATCACCACCACCCATATCTTCGAATTGGTTTGGTATTTGCAGTGAATTGTGAAGTGAGAAGTGTAAATGTGGGATGTAAAACGAAATTTTGTATTAATATGGACTGAAAAATAATCGTTTGAAACTAGTTGTTGCGAAAGAGCCATTGGAACAGTAAGTGTTTGAAAAAAAAGTTGTTGGAACAGTAACCGTTTAAAAAATATCCGGTGGAATAGTAATCGTTTGAAAAAATACCCGCTGGAATAACTAAATATTATTTTATCATTTATTATTTTTATTACAGAATTTTTATTTAAAAAATAATATATAAAAATAAATTAATGAAAAATATATTTTATTGATATAAAAGAAATACAATTATTATTTATATAATTTATAAATGGATTACATAAGTTAAATATAGTTTAAATAAAAGAAAAAATAGATGATGAGGTGTATAATGAGGTGAAGGTTTGGAATGGTTTAGTGTTTGAGGAAAGGGTGTGGTATCATGATGTGGCAAGTCTGGATTTTGAACAAATCAAGCGTTGTGGATGCTCTAAGAGGATTAGTGAAGTGCATGATCATGCTTTTTATTAAAAGTTTCTCAAATTTATAGATTTGTTAGCATGGTTCTGCCAGGTTCATCATCATCTTCTTTGGTTTAACCGGTTTTCATCATTACCATTTTACTCAATTAGCAAGATTCAGTACAATGTAATACATGTGTTTTTAACTAAAGATAACAAAGTAGTTTATGGTTACTTAGTACCTTGGTTACTATAACACGTCAATTGAAATGGTACGGTTGTATAAAGTCTTGAGATCGATCCCCTTTCTAGTAGCGAGTCACTTGTGTAATGTGGCACACCAACATTGTACGAGTAGACCAACGCTAGAGATGAGTAGATCGAAGTTTTACATCCACCGTCGATCATTCTTACGGCTTTCAATTTTTAATTAAAGAACAAAATTTAAAAAAAATGATTAGTGTGTTGATTTGTTCTCAATGTCTATTCTGCATGATATATCAATAGTGTAGATTCCTTAGTTTTTTCTATGTTGTAGACATTCTTATTCCTTATCATTCGATCTTGAACAAACTTAACATACATTAATTCGTTAAACCTAACATGTTGGAGTTCTACGTTCTCAAAGCAGAAAAAAAAAAAGTTTTAAACTAGCTTCTAAAGATATTTTCATTAACTAAAACCTAAACTTTTTATCTTCTTGAAAAATGAATTTTTAATGTTTTCACGTGTTTTGGAAATAATAGTTTAGTCCATTTTCCGAATCACTTGTTTCGGGTTTTACAACGTCGCTGCCCTGTTCTATATATCGTAGAATCTTCTGCCGTTAAAAAAAACTAAATTGCTTTGTAAAACTAAATAATAATAAGAGAGAGCTTTCACCCATGAAAATATCCGTCGCAAATACCTTAAAGATGGCGGGTGCCGTTAGTTATTGTTTGTCGGGAAACATGGTGATGATATAAAGCTAGAATTCACCAACACAACAACATTTACCGAGGGAGCTCGGAAAATACTACAACGTCAGAACCTATGTGAGTTTCAACGATAGAATGAATGAATGATAGATCACCAACGACAATTAATATCTACGACAGATTATCGACAACAACTTCACTGACAAATATGTATTTTTGTGAGGATCTGATGTATCCATCATTGATCATCGAAAGATTACCAACAATTTAACAAATTCTACAAAATCTATTATTTTTCAACTACCCGTCAATATTCACTGACGAAACGTCCATCCAGGAGCGGATATAGAGTGTTAGCAGGGATAGCATGGGCTACCCCTCTCCGTAGTGTAAAAATACCACTTAACTCATTTTTCGTACTCCGTCTCCGTTATACAAAGGATACCACTGATCCTAAAAAATTTTTTGGGATATCCCTGAATTTTTGGGCTAGATACGTCACTTCGTCCATACGTAAAAAAAAATTTATTGCTAAAGGTCAATTGTCAAGCTAGTAAACCAATTAGAAATACCATTCATAAATCATAATTCCATATCTACCAAAATTTACATGTTAGTTAAAGTTTATTTTCTAAACCCAAAATAAGTCCAGTTAACTCAGTCCATATATATGCCATAAAATGCTAGCCAAAGTAACCAAGTTTAGTTTGACATTTTATAACCAAAACCAGTCAAGTAAATGAGTCATCATTATATAAATCAAACACACATAAAATGATAACATATCATATCAAACAAATAACACAAACAATTTTAGTTTCTGCATTTTCAGCTTATTTTTATGATGGTTTTGACATTTCATCAATATTAATCTCACTTAAATGACCCATATTTCTTAGCACCCATACTAGAAGTAGCTCGGAACTTAAGTTTTGTCTGATCGATAAAATTCGACACCCTTTCATTGAAAGTATCATGCCTCCTACTGACCGTTTTCACAACGCCAACATCCGAAGGAGCACTCATTTTCATCTTCATACGATCAATAAAACTATCAAACTTCACTTCACCAAACGTCTTCTGATCAACCAACGATTTCCCACCACTAAAACTATCGTTCTTTGAAGAAAAACGAACGTTTTTAACAGACTTTGCATCCGAGGGAGGAACATGCTCGATTGGTATCTCTTTAGACACGGGTTGAGTGTAGGAAACCGGAGCTTTAGATGATTTTGAAGGATCAACACGACGAAACCTACCAAATGTAGCTTTACGTATCTTTTCATAAGTACTCCTCTTTGAAGAGTTTTGGTTTTTCGCCATTTGATGGTTTTTGGAGGTGTTTAGAGGATGTGTGACGATTTAATAGGTGAATGGCACATTAAATAAATAGATATAACATAAATCCTTTGGCTGCAAGCGAAAAGAGATCAAAGTGTCAAAAAATGGTTTGAAAAATTATCATAAAGGCGTCCCTTTAACGATTCTGATCACACTTGTAACATGTTTACCTATCGCGTATGGCTTGTGTTACACTATCTGGACTCCGGTGTGGTGTAGTGTCGCGCGTTAAAATTATATAAAACCATTTCTTTATGAAGTTGCAGGTGGAATCAGATTCTTGAGTTGGGCAAAGTCTATAGGTGTACAGGAGTTCTAGGAATTAAAGAATGGTTTTCTTGTTGTTAATCATTTATGTTAAAGTATAGATGAACATTAAAGAATGGTTTTTCTGAACAAACAAAGAGGCTAGTGTGTTTTAAAAATAATAGAAAAATGAAAACATAAATGAATGAATATTGTTGCATTTGGATTGACTTTCACTTAAAGAACCTTTTTTTCATTTGGTCATTCTTTTACTATTCAATTGAACATCTTCTTTCATTTGTCAAATTGAATTAGGACTTACACTTACTAACGTATCCGATTTAACTCAGTGTAATTGATTATAAGTTAATGAGTAATAGTCGATCACCTATATTTTTTTTATTTTTTTAAGAGATGTATCTATAAATTCAGGTGCCAGGTAAGCATACATAAAGGGACTTATAGTGTCCTGTAGGGTGTCAACCGACGCCTTTAAAAATACAATATATAGAATCAATTCGGATGTATCTATCAATTCGGCTCTTTTGGTTTTTTGACATTTGATGGTTTTTTGAAATGTTTAGAGGGTGCATGGTCATTTAATAGGCCAATGGCACATGCCATGCACAATAAAATCCTTTGGTTGCAAGCAAAAAAGACCAAAATGTCAAAAAAGGTTTAGAAGTTTTTCATAAAGGCGTCCTTTAACGATTCTGATAACACTTGTAACTCGTTTTCTATCTCGTTTGGCTTGTATTTGACTGTCGGTAGTATCTGGCTCGAGTTAGAAGTATATAAAACTATTTCTTTTTCAAGTTGTAGGTGGAATCAGGTTCGTGAATTGGGGAAGTCTAAAGATGCAATAGAAGTTCTAGGAAGCTTGATGAATGATTCTCTTGTTGTTGAAGGTGTATTTTGGCCTAATTATGATAATTATAAAAGATTGGTGGTAATCATTTACGTGCAACTAAAGAAAACCAACAAAAGCATGTACTGGTTTTTGAAGTTTGATTCAGATTCTTCGTATGGGGCCTAAAATCTTTAAAAATATTCCACACTCCCATGAAAAAATTTCCTGGTCCACCACTGATGGGCGTCTATTGGTTTTGTATCCAAATAGACAAAAACTTTGGGTAGCATCATGTTATCGGGTTAACCTAAAATGCAACACTATTTCTTTTTGTTAGTTCGGTTTTGGTCATAGGCCGTGATAACACCTCTAAAAAAGGGTGTGATGTTTTCTGGGAACTCTATGCCGTTGGGAGATTTGTCGCTAATTTGAGAAGAAGATTTCACCTAAGGTCGTTTGTCGGTGAAATTGTTATAGCAAACGTCGCTATTATTCATGAATATCACGTCAGTGATCCCTCGGTAATATCCATCGAAAATCCGATTTTCAACAGATCTCTCCATCGGTGAAAGTCAATTGTTTATTCTCTTGGAATTTCAACGAATCGGAAGATTCAACTTTTTATTACTTTTTCTCTAAATTTTACTTTCGTAGTTGATTAACTGCTAATGTGACACGAGCCTAGCTACCCGAATCACATAAAACATATTAACATATAACGACAGACAATCGACTCCTAAAAATTTAGGACCTAACGAAAAAATTACAGTGTCAGTCAATAACTCTTAGGTTGGACACGTTTACTTGCGGGTACATATTAGTCCGGTATTTACACTTGGGATATTATGTAATATACCCAACAATTTAATCATAGAAAGCTATATCCAACACTTCAATCATAGACTCTGATTTTATCAGTCAAATTTAAGAAGCATGTCTCATCATTATATATAGAGTAAATTGCCATTTTAGTCCCTGAGTTTTGTCCAAATTTGCCACTTTGATCCAAATAGTTTATTTTTCCCCTCTGGGTCCCTGACTTTTACATTTTGTTGCCATTTTGATCATTATGTCTAACTCCATCCAAAAACCCAGTTTGTACTTAATCACTAATGTTTTCAGTTGCCATTTTGATCCAATTCCAAAAAATCAAAAAAATTCCAAAAAATTCAAAAAAATCTAAAAATCATAAAAATTCTAAAAAATCCAAAAATCATTAAATGTTTCGGCACGAAGCGTTTCGACCCGTACCGTATCGAACCGAACCGTTTCGACGCGAACCGTTTCGAACCCGTACCGTATCGAACCGTACCGTTTCGAAGCCGAACCGTTTCGAGCCGAACCGTTTCGATACGGTACGGTTCAAAACGGTTCGCGTCGAAACGGTACGGGTCGAAACGGTACGGGTCGAAACGCTTCGCGTCGAAACGGTTCGGGTTCGAAACGGTATGGGTCGAAACGGTACGGTTCGATACGGTACGGGTCGAAACGGTTCGGTTCGAAACGGTTCGCGTCGAAACGGTACGGTTCGCGTCGAAACGGTACGGTTCGAAACGGTACGGGTCGAAACGGTACGGGTCGAAACGGTTCGGTTCGAAACGGTTCGCGTCTAAACGGTTCGGTTCGGTTCGATACGGTACGGGTCGAAACGGTTCGGTTCGATACGGTTCGGGTTCGAAACGGTTCGGCTCGAAACGGTTCGGGTTCGAAACGGTACGGGTCGAAACGGTTCGTGTCGAAACGGTACGGGTCGATACGGTACGGGTCGAAACGGTTCGGCTCGATACGGTACGGGTCGAAACGGTTCGGGTTCGAAACGGTACGGGTCGAAACGGTTCGCGTCGAAACGGTTCGGCTCGAAACGGTTCGCGTCGAAACGGTACGGTTCGAAACGGTACGGGTCGAAACGCTTCGCGTCGAAACGGTTCGGTTCGATACGGTACGCGTCGAAACGGTTCGGTTCGAAACGGTTCGCGTCGAAACGGTTCGGTTCGAAACGGTTCGCGTCGAAACGGTACGGTTCGAAACGGTACGGGTCGAAACGGTTCGTGCCGAAACATTTAATGATTTTTGGATTTTTTAGAATTTTTACTCTTTTTTAGAATTTTTTTGATTTTTAGATTTTTTTGAATTTTTTAGAATTTTTATGATTTTTTAGAATTTTTTTTATTTTTAGATTTTTTTGGAATTTTCTTGATTTTTTGGAATTTTTTTGATTTTTTGGAATTGGATCAAAATGGCAACTGAAAACATTTTTTAAGGAAATCCCTAAAATACCTCTGTTACAAACTGGGTTTTTGGATGGAGTTAGACAAAATGATCAAAATGGCAACAAAATGTAAAAGTCAGGGACCCAAAGGGGAAAAAAAAACTATTTGGATCATAGTGGCAAATTTGGACTAAACTCAAGGACTAAAATGGCAATTTACTCTTATATATACTTTAAACACACATACAATAATAATATATCATATCATATCAAACAATGTCTCATCATTGTATATACTTTAAACACACGTACAATTAATAATATATCATATCATATCAAACAATGTCTCATCATTGTATATACTTTAAACACATGTAGAATTAATAATATATCATATCATATCAAACAATGTCTCATAATTGTATATACTTTAAACACACGTACAATTAATAATATATCATATCATATCATATCAAACAAATTAAATAAACAACTTTAGTTTAGAAACGAGCATCATAGTCTCACTTAAATGACCCATATTTCTCATCGGCGCCCATACTAGAAGTAGCTCGGAACTTAAGTTTTGTCCGATCAATAAAATTCGACACCCTTTCGTTGAAAGTATCATGCCTACTGACCGTTTTCACAACACCAACATAAGAGGGAGCGCTCATTTTCATCTTCATACGATCAATGAAACTATCAAACTTCGCTTCACCAAAGGTCTTCTGATCAACCAACGATTTCCCACCACTAAAATTGTCGTCATTGGAAGAAAAACGAACGTTTTTAACAAACTTTACATCCGAGGGTGGAACATACTCGATTGGGATCTCTCTAGACACGGGTTGAGTGTAGGAAACCCGAGCTTTAGATGATACCGAAGGATCAACGCGACGAAACCTACCAAATGTAGCTTTACGTATCTTTTCACAAGACGGGTTTCGGGTCTTTTGGTTTTGGTTTTTCGACATTTGATGGTTTTTTGAAATGTTTAGAGGCTGCATGGCCATTTAATAGGCCAATGACACATGACATGTGTTATAAAAATTCTTTTGTTACAAGCAAAGCAAAAAGAGATCAAAAATGTCAAAAAAGGTTAGGAAATTTTTCATAAAGGCAATCATTAACGATTCTTATCACACTAGTAACTCGTTTATCTATCGCGTCTAGCTTGTATTCGACTATCTTGTGGTATATTTTCCGCGTTAGAAGTATATAAAACTATTTCTTTATTATGTTGCAGGTGGAATTAGATTCGTGAATTGGGCAAAGTCTAAAGATGCAATAGAAGTTCTAGGAATCTTGATGAATGGGTTTCTTGTTGTTGAAGGTATCTTTTGGCCTAATTATGAAAATTAAAAAGGCTTGGTTGTAACTATTTACGTGCACCTGAAGAAAAACAAGAAAACCAACAAAAGCACCTCCTGATTTTGAAAGTTTGATTTAGACTTTTTGTTACGTGAACTGTGTCAAACACGATCCGAGAAAAACCCATCGGTAAAAAACTAAAACTAATATTGTTTTAAGGAACCTGTGTCAATCACGACACTTGATTGTTCTATTCTTTTCTCTTCTTTTGTGTGTTCTTAAGACGTCTTTTTACACCTTTAATAAGGTGATAAACTAATCAGTAAGCTTTTCCCATTTGAATGTTTAGATCTAATTAACAATCTTTTGTGTGTTCTTAAGACATACTTCCAAGAAACGAACGCTACCTTTGTATACGTACAGTAATAAATTCAATCTTTTTAGATCTAACAATTGTTATGGTAAAACAAATTTTACAAATACTTTGAATATATTAGAATACAGTTCGGTTTTGGTTCTCCGGTTCAGAACCGTGAATTGCTCAGCCCGATACGTTAGGGAGTTCTCTCATTGTCTCATTTATCTATATATTAAAAAACAAACCTAATAAATAGTGATAGACCCATTAAGAAGTTGTCACGTGGCGGTTGGCCCATTAAGAGGTTGCCACGTGGCATTTTTTTTATTTTTGTTATTTTTTATGTATGCTATATAATTAAAAAAAATTTAAATTCGTAACTTTGTTTAATTTTTTCATGCGTTTAGTTGTAAATTTTGTTGAGAGTAGAGTTGCATTCAAAATAGAGTGTACATTTTGTTTTTTTATATATGCTATATGAGTGCATGCCAGTATCGTGATTGTACCCTTACGAACCGGACCGATTCCTACCAAACAATTGTTTTGAATCGATGTAGTAGATCACATGTTGATATTCTTATGGTCATATCACAATTTTATGTTTTGTTTTTCCTTTTTCAGTTGCCATAACGAGCGCCAATACTGTAACATAACGAGATGAAGCGATACCAATCAAATTCCTATCGCGTAGCATGGGGCGCCGGTTTTCATACCACTAGTTAGTTTAAATTTGTATGGGCTTTAGATAAACCCCAAAGGCCCAAAACACATCCCGGCCCAATTCCAAAACAAAACCCTCAACTCTCCCACAGTCACTAGTGATCGATCCGTAAAACCCACCAAAACCCCCTTTCTTCTTCTTCTTCTTCACCTCTGCAACACTCGTTTACGTCTATCAATGGCGTCTGTTGCTTTCAGAAACCCTAATTCCAGGCGCTTATTTCACCTCTCTTCAAATTTACGCTCTGCTTGTCGAGGATCCGTTGTATCCGCTTCTGGATTCCCCTCGGTTGATTCAATTTCTGGAAATGATACCTCACTGGTTCCTAATCCTTGGTGGAGATCCATGGCCACTTTCACACGAACGTAAGTTTTTTCATATGTATTTGTTTGTGAATAATAGCAGATAGGTTGCAATTTGATCCATATTTGTTCAGATGATTAGGTGATATGTTATCATTTGTTCGTTTCGTTTGAATCTAGTTTTCATTCATGAGTTATTTGTTAATCATTCAAATGATGTGTTGATGTCTTATTATTCGTTCGTTTCGTTTGGATACGAGTCATTCGTTTGTTTCATTTGATATGAAACTGCTTACTATTGAGCTATGTAGTTAATATCTGTGATATATCGGTCCTCTAGTTCAGACTATCGGTCAGAATATCGGTACCGATAGCATAGATAACTACATTAGTTTATCTATACACTTACGGTCCAAAAGTTCAATCCGATTGACATATTTCTTAAAAAATAAACAACAATAATCTATAAGCTCAAGAGTAACCGGTTTCACATCAAATGAAACAAACAAATGACGCGTATTCAAATGAAACGAACAAACAATAAGACATCATTTGAATGATTAACGAATGACTCTTATTCAAATGAAACGAACGAATATATCACCGATATTTGACTGATGTAACCGATATATCACTGAATTATTAGTGTTAAATTGCTATATATATATATATATATATATATATATTCTGCATTGTATTAAAATTACTGATATCCGACCAATATCTCACCGAGATAACCTATATCTCATATATCGGTCCTTGACCGATATCCGATATTTTACCGCATTAATTGCATAGCTCTTGAGCTTATAGGTTAATGTTGATTATTTTAGGAAATATGTAATCGGATTGAACTTTTGGATCGTAATTTTTTTATATGTATTTATATAGTTATCTATGTAAACAGAGTATCTGTATGCGAATAAAAGCAGGTAGGTTGCAAGTTGATCTGTGTTACTATTGCGTAAGTGCGTTAATTGTTAAAATGATGTGTTATTTTTCGTTCGTTTCATTTGAATCAAACTAAAAACCGTTTGTCAGCTGATTTCACTTGATATTTGATGTCAAACCGGTTAATTGTTGTTGTATTTAGTAAATATGACTATCAGATTGAACTTTTGGACCGTACTACTAACTGACAATTGCATTTGTTGAATTTAGGATTCACCGTAACTCATGTTATGTAGTTAAAGAGAAACTTATGCAGTTATGCATCTGTATCAAGCTGACATTACTGTGTATCCAGAAAGTGGCATATATAGAATGTGATGAAGTTTGAAAAATCTGCCACTGGTTTTGCTAAGTGTTGCCATATTATCTTTAACAAATAACAAGCTTGATGTGCCGAAAACTGGAATTTATATAAATTATGTGTTTGCATAACTTTTGTGTTGTGATTTATATCTATCAGGAAACCTCATGTTAACGTTGGAACAATTGGACATGTTGATCATGGGAAGACAACACTGACAGCTGCAATTACAAAGGTTGGATTTTTTTTACATTCCGGCACTTAATATTTGGGAAATTAAAATTAGTCAGCTAACTTTATGTGTTCTCTTCAGGTGTTGGCGGATGAAGGGAAGGCGAAAGCTATTGCCTTTGATGAAATCGACAAGGCTCCTGAAGAGAAAAAGAGAGGAATCACAATAGCAACGGTTTTATATTGCTATATTCTTCTCTTTCATGTAGTCCTAGCCGTGGGTGTTTCAGCTACATAATCGGTTTTTGTTTTCTTTTTTTTGTTTGGTTATACAGGCTCATGTGGAATATGAAACTGCTAAAAGGCATTATGCTCATGTAGATTGCCCAGGACATGCTGATTACGTTAAAGTATGACATCGATTTTACTTCTTGATTTCATTGGGAAAGTGTTGCAAGTTATGCACAGGAAGGATAAATGAAATATACAATTTACTAGTTGTTATTATAAGATTATATGACGTTATTCAACTAGAACTAATAAGTATCAGGAACTTTATAGTTTATTATCAACGTATCTTTTATTGTGTGGCGTGTCGTTAGCTTATAAGAACGTGTATTTCATGCTGTGTGGAATGTGTTTTTAACTGCAACTTGGTAAGGGCAAATTAATATAGAATTATAGATATTTATTTTCACTCTACTACTCTAGCTTGTTTCACTTATTTCCTGATAATAGGCTGGCTTGATACAATAAAGTTACGTTACATGTTAATTTGTCAAATGGGTTGACGGGTTGAACTTGTATATGATATATTTTTGTTTTATTATTCTAATTTTAAACATGTGTGAGTTGACTTTCTTAATTTTAGTACAACCCAAACACGACATGTTTATTAATATATTTATTATTTATAGAACATGATTACTGGAGCCGCTCAAATGGACGGAGGAATCCTTGTTGTTTCCGCACCTGATGGACCGATGCCACAAACAAAAGAACACATCCTTCTTGCACGTCAGGTTTGTTGCTTTTTATAATCGTATCGTGAGGTTTACGCCAGTTGTGGTTATAACGAAACTGTAATCATCGTCTATGCAGGTGGGTGTGCCATCGCTTGTGTGCTTTTTGAACAAAGTTGATGCAGTTGATGATCCCGAGTTACTAGAACTTGTTGAACTAGAGCTTCGAGGTAAAACTTAACAGATTTTGCGTTCACCGCTCACTTTCATAGTTTATGATGATTTTGATGTGTTTAAACTTTTAAATAAGCTTGTGTTTATGACAGAGCTTCTTAGCTTCTACAAGTTTCCGGGAGATGAAATTCCCATTGTACGAGGTTCAGCTTTGTCGGCTCTACAAGGCACGAATGACGAAATCGGAAAGAACGCCATTTTGAAATTGATGGAAGCGGTTGATAATTACATTCCTACCCCTGAACGTCAAAAGGAGAAGTCGTTCTTAATGCCCATCGAAGATGTTTTTTCAATTGCGGTATTTACTCTGACACCAAATCTATTCATAGAAAACTAGGCCTGTAAATGAACCAAACGAACACGAACATATAACCGAACACATTTTTTTGTTCATGTTCGTTTGTTTAAAATCTAAACAAACTGTTCACGAACGTAATTGAACACAAACAAACTTAAGCGAACATAGTTTAGAAACCATAAACAACCCAATTGAACATAACTGGACAAACATAAACGAAATAAAGTCTTTTTATATTAAATAGTGATTAATTACGATAAATTCCATTGGAAAGCCCATTTTTATTACTAGAAAACCTATTAACAATTAGTTATATTTATATAAGTTGTTAGAAAGTTCCTTTTATGTTTAAGTTTATATAAATATAGCTACTTTTTTATAAATTGAAACAAAAATAAACGAACGAACATACAAATGTAAATAAACAGACATAAATGAACACAAATGAACGAACAAAACGTGTGTACATGTTCGTTCGTTTAATCAAATGAACAAAAACTTGTATTCATGTTCATTCATTTATTACCTAAACAAACTTCCTGCTGAACAAGTTCACGGACAGTTCATGAATGTTTGGTTCGTTTACAGGCAATTAGAAAAGCTCAGAATACTGATTTAGTTTTGTTTTTACAAAAGAAACCTTATGTCATGCTTACATCATTTTTAAGGGACGTGGCACTGTTGCCACCGGGCGTGTTGAACAAGGGACGATTAAAGTTGGTGAAGAAGTCGAGATCATGGGGCTGATGCAGGTAACGTAACGCGTCACATTCGTTCGATCTGTTTGTTTGAATAATCGTTCTGTGATAGCGTTTACTGCTTGCTTAATATTAATTTTACTTTCAGGGTTCCAAAAAAACCACTGTTACCGGTGTCGAGATGTTCAAGAAGAGTTTAGATCATGGAGAAGTACGTTTTTTATCTTTTACAATACCTTATTACCAAGCTTCATTGCGTTGTTGACTTGTTGACTGTATTTTTTATAATTTTTTCTCCAGGCTGGCGATAACGTAGGCCTTCTTTTACGTGGCATAAGTAGGACCGACATTCAACGAGGACAGGTAATTATATCATTTTAACAAAATATGTTATTACAGTAATAACGTGGTTCTTCCACAGGTGATTGCAAAGCCCGGTAGTGTAAAAACGTACACGAAGTTCGAGGCCGAAATATACGTTCTTACGAAAGATGAAGGTGGGCGTCATACAGCCTTTTTCTCGAATTACCGACCACAGTTTTATTTGAGGACAGCTGATGTAACGGGAAAGGTGGAGTTACCCGAAGACGTAAAAATGGTTATGCCCGGAGACAATGTGACTGCCGCTTTTGAACTTATTACACCCGTTGTTCTTGAACCAGGTGCGTCTGAAGTAAAAAAAAGAAAATCTAAATTCTCATCTCATATGCACACTGCACAAGGAAGACCGATAGTCTAGGCCTGTAAACGAACCGACGTTCATGAACTATTCGTGAACTTCAGGAAGTTCGTTTTTTTAATTTAATAAATGAACAAACATGAACACAATTTTTTGTTCATTTAGTTAAACGAACGCACATGAACACGCGCTTTGTTCGTTCATTTATGTTTATGAACGTCCGTTTATGCTTGTTCATTTATGTTCGTTTCAATTTTAAACATAAAAGGGACTTTCTATGAACTTATATAAATATAACTAATTGATAATTGGGCTTTCTAGTAATAAAAATAGGTTTTCCAATGGAAATTATCGTAAGTTATATAACAAATTGCATTATGTTAATCTATATTTAGTAAATTATGTTCATTTATGTTTCTTCAATTATGTTAATTTATGTTGTTTATTGTTTGTTAAATTATGTTTGTTTGAGTTTGTTCATTTACGTTGGTGAACTGTTCGTTTAGGTTTTATAAGAACGAACACGAACATGCCCATTTTCGTGATTATGTTCGGTTAAAGTTAAATGAACAAACACGAGCATGCATGTGTTCGTGTTCGTTTGGTTCATTTACAGGCCTAGATACGACCATAGTGATGTTGGTTTTGTATTTATACGGGTTTATGTTTGATTTACAGGACAAAGATTTGCGTTAAGAGAGGGGGGACGAACGGTGGGTGCGGGAGTAGTTTCGAAGGTGATAAGCTGATAAACGGATAAAAGGAAAAGCCGCGTTTTCTTTAATTTGCCGAGTTGGAGGAGGTAAGGAGACGTAATTTTGCAACATTTGTTTGTTGAAGATTATATTCAAGTGTTTTGCAATTCTCATGTTAAGTTTTAGTAGAATAATAATCAAAAACACATTTATCTCTCGATACGTAGTGAGGTAACAAACCCGACCCGATGACTGTTTCGTGTAATTAAGAATTTGCATTCTGAGGTTTTATTCTTTGTAACAACATATGGTACTTTCTGTTTCTTCATTTTTATGGGCAAGGATTTTACACTTTTTATCATAATAGATTATTCAAATTCAACATGTTTCAAACCATATGATACTTATATGGTCAGATATGTTTAATGTAATATATATAAACATCTAAAAACTGACATGTTATTGATTGGGTTTCGGGTTTATATAAATATAACCGAATGGACCTACGCTATGGTCACTTCTACTTCGCTATAATCGGCAAAACAAGAATCAACGTCGCCAATTTGACAAAACTGATCGAAACAAAGATCAACTCCATATCAAACGACCCAAAGTTGTCTAAGCATCAAAATCCCTATTTTACCCCCAACATTTACACCATAACACACTTCCACATTAACTCTGTTAACCTTCAAGCAAGCCTCAACACCATCACTGCCATCAATGTTGCAGCTCTAAAGTATACTTCCTTCACACTTCTATCCAACTTCATCATTTCTTCATCTTTCAAACCCTTTTTCTTGTTCGAGTTCTTACTAATCGTCACAATCGTATCCCTCATTCCGTTCACGGCCCACGAAAGCCACATGAGCCCAAGCCCGAGGCCGGTGTTGATAACTTTCGAATAACAAAACGGCGCTCTTCCACTAGCTACCTTACACATAACCGAAAAAAGAACCGCGATTCCCGTTCCTGCAATGCTGGCTGAGAACTGAGTTAGGAGGTTCGGTAGCTCCGGACCGGATTTCTTTAACGTGGAGATCGCGGATTTCCCGTTTCGGTTTTTGTCGACGATTATCGATAGAAGGCATTCGCAGGCCTGAAGGTAGTTACTTCTGTGTTTGATCGGTGTCTTGTTACGCGCTCCTTTCTTCTTTGGTGATGGCTTCAGTTTGATTTTCTCCGGGCTGTGTTACATATGTTACATAATAATATACTTTAGCTTAATGTACAGGAATCAAGACTGTTAAAAATCATATGTTACATAATAATATACTTTAGTTTAATTTAATGTACCTCTTTGGAGGAGCAACGATCACGGTTTCGAGCTCTAATGCAGAACCATAATAGCTTGTTGCATCGTAACCCAGCCTGTTTTCGACAACATAATTCCAAATTAGTGAGTATTTACGAGAACGCAGAGGTGGCAATCATGACACGTTTACCCAAAATCGATCAATTCAGGTTGTGTTTTAATAGTTTTAAACTTGGCTGAAAAGGAAACCAAGTCGAACAGGTCAAAAGTCGGTCATTTACAGGCCTACATGCACACGTACCTATTGAACTGCGGTACCAAGGACTTCCGCCATTTAGTCGAATTCTTCGACGTATAAAACTCAGCAAGAACCGAAAGTATGTCCTTCATTTCAGTTCTAGTTCCAATAAACGACACGTGTCCATCCTCATGGATCATAATTTTAGAATCTCGAACCAAATCACCAACGAAATCGATCAAAGGTGAGTCAAACTCTGGATCTTGATAAACAAGTTGAGAATTCATTTGACCCGTAACAGGAACATTCGGCTTGTATTCAGTTGTTAACGATTGCAGGCCCGTTAAGTCAGAAAACGGAAACAGATCAAGTCGGTCTTTTTCTACTTCGGTTAATCCAGACGTTGGAAACTTGAAGCTGAAAAGCGTCGAGTTTGCGCAACAATCTGTCGAAAACAGAAATGAAAATATCAAAAATTATTGTTACAGCTCGCTAAAAGTCTTAATAATGAAGGGCTGGCAATTTCTACATGAACATGATAACACGACACGAACCTACACAAAACAAAGTTAACAGGTTTCGTGTCTATAACAAGTCAACACGTTAAAACCTGTTTAATTTCATGTCTTAACATGTTAAATACCTATTAACCCGTTAACGACACGTTAATAATTTTAAATAAAAAATGTGGGGCTCCTGATTTTAAATAAAAAAAATACCTGAAAGTAAACTTTATATGTTTAATAACAGGTTGTATTCGTGTCTTAACAGGTCGTATGATACGCTGGTAATTTTTTCTTGTCTTAACACGTCATTTCGTGTCTGCCTCGGTTGCATGTAAACCCCCCCTTCACCCCCGCCCCCCTAAAGTGGTAAAGAAGGCTCTTTGGGGTCCCTCTTTCTATCTGACAGGACAAACAAATAGGAAGGGATGGTTCTTAACAGGTTGCGTTGACATGATATGCCAGCCCTAAAAATGATTATGAGATATCGCATAACTAGAAGTCTAGAATCAGATAGTGAACCTTGGATGTTGATGAGTGCAGGCTTTGTAACAGTCGGGTCAATGAGCTCAAAACGATTGTTGTCGAATAACCCGCTTATCGGCTTACTTGGCCCGGCATTCAGTTGCTGGCCCATAATGAGGGGGCTCGATCGTATGACATCATCGCGTAGTTCATAACTAGGCAAAAGCCGTTGAGAGTCCTGCAATAACGAATTAACGACAAGCGTTAAAACTTTAACGATCATTTGATCCGTAGGATTTTTGGTCAGTTGTGATTTGACCAAACCTATCTAAAGTCAAATTTTTGGCATACAGTTTATTTATCAAACATATTGTGATCTAATAAATTAGCCCTTGTTCAAATCTCTTCACACAAAACAACCTACAACAGGTTTGGTTTCATCAAGTTCGTTACAATTATGAGCTCGGAGCTTAGATGATAAACATATAGACACAAATAGGGGTGGGCCGGGTGGCAATTTCAACGTGACACGAAAATAATCAGATTTTGGGTTGTCATATTGACATCCTAATTAAACGTGTTGTGTTTGGGATGACGTGTTTGACACAAACAAATTAAATAAAGGGGTGGCAACATCCAACCCGCCAACCTGTTTAACTAAACTGGTCGACCCACTATCCCGTTTAACAGGGGCGTACCTACCCCAAGCCGTGGGTGGGCGGGTGCACCCCTTGAAAAAATAATTTTTAGTGTTATTTTTTGCCGGAAATTCTGACCGCACCCCTTGGAAATTTTCACCCGCACCCCTTAAAAATTTTCAACCGCGCCCCTTAAAATTTTTCAACTGCACCCCTTAAAAAATTTCAACCGTCCCACTTAGGAAAAAAATATTATGAATTTATAAAAAGATTAAACACTGATTATTATTTAATAAATAACACAATTTATATAATTATTTGTTAACCACTTAGTTACTTAATTACTTAACTCAATCAAAGCTCAATCTACAATCTATTTTTATTAACCCAACCCAAAGAAATTTGAACTAAATAAAATAACCCAAACCCATCCACCCATTCCAATTCCAAATCCCGCCCCAATAAAACCCCAACGACTTGACGCCACTGCTGACGACCGGACGATTTTTTTTGCCGGAAAACCAAAATTCCGGCAAGACCGACCCATATTACGACATAATTCCGATATAGAACTAGTATGGCTTCTTTATTGATTTTTTTTTGTTATTTTATGTGATGATTAGGAGAAAATACAGATGTATAAGGGTTTGATATTTTTATGTTTTTTGATGTATTTTTGGTTGTTCTAGACTTGTAGTTAAATGATTTTGTTGTTTTAATTATAGCTTTGTTTGTTTAAATGATTAGTTACAAGTAATCAATATCCAACCCGCCAACATGTTTAACTAAACTGGTCGACCCACTAACCCGTTTAACCCGTTCATTTTACAGCTCACCAAACCGATTAACAAGTTTACAACTTGATTATTACCTACCAACCCGAAAACTCATTCGACACGTTTAGATAAACAGGTTAAATGGGTCCTGTTCGGGTTACACAATTTTAAGTGTGCGCGAACTAGTGATTTTTTACACATAAAAAAACGGGTCGTGTCCTGGTTCAACAATTCAACCCGCCAATCCGACCCCTAAACACAATAAATAGCATCTGTCACAAAACTTAATATCCAATCAAACCCTTATTCCTAATAATCCACCCACACAATTCAAGACTCATCAAGTATTAACCCAATTCACAATTTAATCAAAACAATCATATTAAAGCAACATACCCAACTAAAATTTAAATAAAAACCCAACAAGATTATAAAAAAAATAAACATAAAAATTTGAGAATCACCTTGTTGAATCTTTGTTCTGGAAGAAAGCATAGAGTAGGAAGATACCCATTAGAAGACATGTGATATAGCTTCACCATAAGTGATTAAATTAAACCAAAATCTTGTTTTTGGTGTAGTGGTGTGTGAGTGTTACAAAATCTTTACATTTATTGTATTAATACTAAGGATAAATATTTTCCATAAAGTTTGGTTGGTAAAGAAAAAAAGATTTGGGATTTTTGTCATCCAAATAAATTATTAAATTTAAGATTGGGAAATTTGTTGAATTTTAATTCTTGTGGCTTCGGAGGGTCCAGCTGGAAACTGATTGTGGTCAGAAATGATGCCAAGTTGTTCTTTGTCAGCTATGAATGGGCAATAGATATTTTTGTTTAATTTTTATAAGTGATTGACATAAATGGTCCTCTTTCTATGTTTATTTTGCAGATTAGTCCTCATGGAAAGTTTGAGTCACTATTAAGTTACTAACTAGTGTTTTGGGTACTTGATGATATTGTACTTATGCTAGGTGTATACATAGATTAGAGATGAGAATTGCGGATATGATACGAAAGGATGCGTTTAAACGTACCCTCTTCCATTCTGAACAAACAGGTCATGTGAGAGGAAAATGTTTTTTGTAATGGTGGGTTTTTCTCTTAAGTTTGTGAGAGAGAGGTACGTTTAGCAACACCCATATAAAAATATAGTATGAGTTTATATATGTGATTGATTTGGAGAAATGGTGCTTGTATGTTAAAATAGATTCAAGGTGTCAAGTTGGTGAATGTGTTAGTTTAACGAGATAATGTTGGTTTCAGTTAATCACATGTGCTATTTAATAACTTCGGCTCTTTAAACCAGTAGAGATCATCATCATGTATAAAAGTCTCTCTAAGATGATTGAGATCACCAGAACTTCCTATTGTAATGGTATATATCATAAACAATCATCTCTAGTTTGGTAAAGATTTACCTGTAATGGTACATATCACCAACTTTCTTACTAGTTTATAGAGGTTAAAGTTATTTTACAAAAGCTTCTAAAAATAAGAAGTTTATAAAGACACAATGGATGACACAAGATGACACAATGTCGAGCAAAATATAACACAATGCCGAAAAATATAACACAATGTTGGGGAAAAAACACACAATGAGTCGCAAAAAGACACAATGACGCAAATATAGAAAATACATAATAATAAATAAAAAACACAATGATAATAAACAAAAATTCTAAAATCTACAACATATAAATCCAAAAGTGAAAACCTAAAATCTCACATCGTAGAGTTCGATGAGAAGGTTCCAATTCCGTTTGAATGAGGTCATTCAGAGTCCGTTTGATACCCTTTGTACGACTTCTTATTTTTAGAAGTCTTTGTATTTAATTCTAAACCGTTTATAGGTATAGTGATCAGTACTTACAAATTACACATACGAGTTTCCTAGATAAATTTTAGAGTAAATTGCCATTTTGGTCCCTGAGGTTTGGTTACTTTTGTCACTTTAGTCCAAAACTCAAACCTTTTGCATCTGGGTCCCTGTGGTTTCAGTTTTATTGCCATTTTGGTCCAAAAATGAAATCAGGTCATACTTGTCTTATAAAATCATGTAATTTTGTCATTTTCCTCAGGGGCAAATCAGGTCATATTTGTCTTATAAAATATGGTATTTATTTATAAAAAAAGAAATGATCATTTTGCCCCTGCGGAAAATGACAAAATAACAGGATTTTATAAAACAAATATGACCTGATTTCATTTTTGGACCAAAATGGCAATAAAACTGAAACCACAGGGACCCATATGCAAAAAGTTTGAGTTTTGGACTAAAGTGGCAAAATTGACCAAACCACAGGGACCAAAATGGCAGTTTACTCTAAATTTTACAATAAGAACCGCATAAACCCTTCTTGTTTAAACTCTTGATCCTTCTCATTCAGTTGACAATCCGAATTCATCCTCTAATATTGCGACACATGACGCTGACTAGACGCCTACTCGTCACCTTGCCCACTTACGCCTCCCCACACTTGAACCTATTGTGGTTAACCTCTTCTCGCTCAAGCTACCACACCCCCAAAACTCCAAAACAGCTGCTCACCCAAGCGACCATGCTCACCCTAGTGCACACGCGTGACCCCTCGCGACACCCCGTTGCAGTGCTCGCGAGCCACCTGGCCTCCTACATGGCTCATCCTGGCGCTAACGGGTACCACAACACACAATCTAATACAAGAAAGTCGCAGTTCTAAAAAATAAAATAAAAAACAATAATAATCACAATTAAATGCAAAGATTCGTTCAACCTAAACGCCAACCCCATCGTAGATTATTAGACCAAACGTAATGGGGCGGTATTTGCCCGGAATCTCGCCCGATCACGCCGGATCACGCCGGCACCTCCGCTACCCGTGGGCGTGTTTGGCTTTTTTTGGTTTGGGCGTGTTATAAAAAACGCCGGGTGGGGGGAAGTTTGGCCAATGAGATTTTTTATTTATTTTTTTACTACAAAACATAATGCCCAATAATGCCCCATCCCCACTACATCCATTTTAGAAAACGCCTAATAATGCCCTATTACTGATTGTGCTGTCACATGACACATGACACAAAACGCACAAGGGTGATGGTCTTAATATTTTCATCCGTTACAGAAAACCCCTTTCTCAAAAAGGCTCGTTGAAACTTTCATTCAATAATCACCCAAACCCTAAAAAATTCCACCAAAAAAACCCTCAATTCATCCACCCAATTTCACAATCCCACCAAAACCCATCACAAATTCCCCAAAATTTCAACCAAATCGGTGATGGGTAGACCGTACACAGACCCATCACGCCCATCATCATCATCATCATCATCATCGACAACGTCATCACCACCGGTGCTGACGACATCAATGTCAGTTACAGAAACAGTGAAGGGAGAACACAATTTCAAGATTTCGGGGTATTCGTTATCGAAGGGGATAGGGATCGGGAAATATGTAGCGTCTGATACGTTTACGGTGGGTGGGTATTCATGGGCGGTGTATTTTTACCCGGATGGGAAGAGTGTGGAGGACAATGGGAGTTATGTGTCGTTGTTTATCGCGTTGGCGAGTGAAGGGTCGGATGTTCGGGCTTTGTTTGAGTTGACTTTGGTTGATCAGAGTGGGAATGAGAGGCATAAGGTTCATAGTCATTTCGGGAGAGCGTTGGAGAGCGGGCCGTATACGCTTAAGTATCGCGGTAGCATGTGGTAATATTTGTTTGATGGTGTATTGGGATGTTATGTTTTGATAAGTTGTTGGGGTTGAATTTGTTTGTTTAGGTTATCGTTGTCAATAGCGAGTGTAGCGATTGCTATAGCGCGCTAGGTAGCGTACAGGTCTAGGATAGCGAGTAGTGTTGTAGCGATAGACAGTGATAATAGGACAATTTATTTATTTTTTTTGTTTTTTAATATAAATAGCAATTAAGTAAAGCTATAAAATAGCTAGATTTTAGGTTTTTGTTAAATATACATGTAAAATAGCATATATACCAGGGTATTTTGATATAATATACATATAAAAAGATTTTAAATTTTTTTTAAGTGTATCGCTATTTATAAGATAGCCACCCACTATTTATCGTCATTCGCTATGTAGCATATAGGTACCTTATCGCTATTCGCCATTAACAACTATGGTTTAGGTGAATGTTTAGTTTGTTTGTTGGGGGGGGGGGGGGGGGGTGTTTGTGAATGAATCAAGAATGACTTTTAGTAAACTAATTATATTACGGTCTGATTTGGATAATTAAGTAAGGAATCTAGGTAAGAAATATTGTTTGGATGGATATAAATTTCCCTATTATTTGTTTTTTTAGGTTGCAGGACTCACATAGTCACATTTGGAAATTGAAACACTTAGCCAAACGCCCTTCTTGGTACACATCGATGATAATAGGTTATTATTTTTTTCCTTAAGAACGAGTTTTGAAATATCGGAGATTGGATTTATTGCCAGTGCAACCATAGAGTTTTGTATGGAAGCATTGCTTAACTAAATAATGTAGGTTTTATAATTCTTGAGTAATGAGAGCATAGTTGTCAATAGCGGCTATAGCGCACTATGTAGCGAGGCGACCAAGTGTCGCTATCTGGGTCATTAGCGACCAATAGCGTGAATAGCGATAGTTAGGACTTAGGTGTTTTTTTATGTAAATAGCAATTAGATATAGTCATATAGCTATAAAATAGCTGGATTTGTAGGTTTTTGTTAAATATACATGTAAAATAGCATATATACCAAGGTATTTTGATATAATATACATATAAAAATTTTCAAAATTCTTTTTCTAGTGTAGTGTATCACTATTTATAAAACAGCGGTCGCTATTCGCTATGTAGCATATAGGTCCCTTGTCGCTATTCGCTATTAACAACTATGAATGAGAGTGGACTGTATACTTTTAAATACATGGGTGGTATGTGGTAAGATTGATGTTTGTGTTGGTTTGATTAGATTGATGTAGTTATGTTATCTCAGCATGTTGGGATTGATTTATTTGTCTTGTTTGTTTAGTGGTGAATATGAATAGTGATTTAGTTGCATAATTTGTTTGTTAATAATAAAATTGATGTAATTATGTTTTGTTGAATTGGTTGGATTGAATTTGGTTGTTTTGTTGAATGTTCAGTTTGTTTGTTTTGTTTCTTGTTAGGGGGTGTTTCAGTAAGCTAGTCATATGCTTATTTAGGGCCAGATTTGGATAATTAAGTAAGGAATTGTGGTAAGCACAATGTATATATCCCAAGATAATCTTACTTTGAAATAACATTTTTTCGGTCTTATTAAGTTGCGACGATCACGATTCACGATTAAAACAGGTGTAGTATGTGGTTAGCTACACGCTTCATTGTTTGCTAATGATTGATCTTTTGTGATTATGACGGGGTATTTGAATAGTGGTTTATCAACTGGTTTGGATCGAGTTTGTTTATTTGTTTGATTTTTCTGTATAAATTGGTTCTCTGTGATTTAGCTGTCTTGTTTGTTTTGTGGGGAAGATGAATAATGAGTAGTTGCATAATCTGTTACATAAAAAAGAGTTATGTAAACTGGTTGTTGTATCATGTGTACATAATTCTATGATGCTTTTTTTTTTTTTTTTTTTTTTAATTTTGAGTTTTTATGGCATCTATAGGTGGTAAAATGTTTTTTTTTTGTTTAGTTATAGATTGGTCGATTTGGGTTGTGTATTATCTTTAACGGGTCAAGTTGGTGAAAGCAAAAAGGAAACCGGCAAACAGGTCTAATGTAAAAGTCACCTAAAGTATATTTTTAATGCATACAACCTCCTAAATTGTTTTTATCTTCAAAAAGTTAGATCATTGTTCCACTATTATAGTTTTTGTAATGTAATGTAATTATATTTAAGTTAACACATTTAGTTATTTATTAAAACTTAAAAATGGACAGAAATGTTTGCAGATCGATTTGACATTTTTTTACCTGTAAAAAAAGACGAACCCATTGACGTGTGACTCAAACTATAAATAGTTTTTATCTTCATAAAGTTAGATTATTGTTCTACTAATATAGTTTTTGTAATATTATTGAACACATCTAGATACTATGTTGACATATTGTTGGTGACTTTCAAACATTATTAAGTTTTTGTTTAGTTTGATCTCTGTGCCCAATTAGTAATATAATCGACCCAAATCGACTCGTTTGATTGTGAAATACTGTAGGGGATACAAGCGGTTTTTCAAAAGATCCGCTTTAGAAACCTCAGACTACCTAAAAGATGATTGCCTTCAAGTTCATTGCTGCGTCGGTGTGGTCAAGTCCCACACCGAGGGTCCTAAGTCCTACTCGATTCACTTGCCACCTTCAGATATCGGGCAGCATTTCGGGCAGCTTCTGGAACATGGAAAATGGACCGATGTCTCTTTTGAAGTAAACGGAGAAACCTTTGCTGCCCATAAATTGGTTCTCGCTGCCCGCTCACCTGTTTTCAGGGCCCAACTTTTTGGCCCAATGAAAGATCAAAACGTCAAGTGTATCAAAGTTGAAGACATTGAAGCCTCGGTTTTTAAGGTTCGGTTTAATATTTTTTAACCTTCTTAAGGAACATTGAAATAGTTTGCTGCAACTAGCTTTGCATGTTGATTGATTTTATATTTTGGTTTCGGAGTAAAATGCCATTTCCGTCCCTGTGGTTTGGCGAGTTTTGCGACTTTCATCCAAAGGTTTGTTTTTCCCCAACTGGATCTAAAAGGTTTGAAAGCTTGCCATTTTCATCCGGCTCGTTAACTCCATCCATTTTTCTCCGTTAAGTCATGGGTATTTCCGTTTTTTTTGTTAACTTAAAGGACGAAAATACCCTTGATTTAACGGAAAAAATGGATGGAGTTAACGACCCGGATGAAAATGGCAAGGTTTCAAACCTTTTGGATCCAGATGCGGAAAAACAAAATTTTGGACGAAAGTCGCAAAAATGGTCAACCTTAGGGACGAAAATGGCATTTTACTCTTTGTTTTGTTTTAACTTAGTAATGTTTGGTTTCCTGTAACTGTCTTACAAACGTCGGGGTTTTCAGGCGCTGCTGCATTTTATATACTGGGACAAACTGCCCAACATGGAAGAGCTAACGGGCCTGAATACAAAATGGGCTTCAACTTTGATGTATCAGCATCTGCTTGCAGCTGCCGATCGATACGGTTTAGAGAGGCTTTGTATGTTATGTGAATCTAATCTTTGTGAAAATGTCGCCATTAATACAGTTGCAACAACATTAGCATTGGCCGAACAACACCAATGCCTCCAGTTAAAGTCCGTGTGTCTCAAATTTGTCGCATTGCCCGAGAATCTCAGAGGTACGATGTTTTTATTTTTAGTACAAACTAGAACTTTTACCCCTGCGTTGCGGCGGGAGTTTGATTATTAGTAAAGTACCGACGTTGGGTGTACTGAAAGAGAACGTAAAACCATCGGTGAAAGAACATCGAAATGTCAACGTACGTATTCGGAAAAATTGCTAAAAGACGAATTCTAAAAGCAAAAAAAAAATAAAAAAAAATAAAAGGCAAAATAAAAGGAATAAAAGTAGAGGGACCAAACTTGTATATTAGCAAAGATAAAGTAGAGGGTCTATAAGACACAACTATGGGTGCAAACGAGCCAAGCAGCTCACGAGAAGCTCGTTTATTTATCGAGCCCGGGCTTGATCCTGGCGTGTGAAGCTTGTTAGGCTCGTCGAGCCTTGGTGTAAACAAGCTGAGCCGAGCCGAGCTTATTTAAACTTGTTTACGAGCCAAGCCAGAACCTAAAAATAAGAACCCGAGCTTCACTTATCGAGCTCGCGAGCCTAAAAGAGTCTATTATTTGTATTATTTATATTTAGTATATTAATTAATGGATAATAAACGAGTCGAGCCCGAGCTCGAGCTCGATGGCTCATTTGCACCCCTAGACACAACCCTTAGCTACTGTAGCTAATGGTTGTGTTTTAATAATAATAACGTGATCTAAAACATGTTGTTCATCAGCTGTGATGCAGACAGACGGGTTTGACTACTTAAAAGAAAGCTGTCCTGATGTGTTGACGGAGCTATTGGAACAAGTGGCTAGAAACAACGAGCATTCTCTAGCCGTTTGCAGTCACCCAAATGCGATCATACTCGATGGAAGTGATGTTCATGGTAGACGGGTTAAACCCAGACTGTAATTGTAGACATTGGTCTAGCGTACTTAGAAACTCGTGTCTGTTAATTAGTGGTCATGTATCTGTTCATTGTGAAAGGTTCGACTCGTTTGTTTGTGTTTTTGGAGTTTTTATGGTTGTTGAGTTTTATAGTTATGCTGGATTTGAACTGCTTATGGATTGTGGTCTATGCAGGGACTATTTCATCCGTTATCCCATCTTTTGTTCGTCACTGTTTTCTACTGTTAAGTCAAAACGATCCAAACCACAGGGACTAAAACGGCATTTAACTCTAGAACAAATTTGAAACCTGTTTACTATTTATGAATTATCCTTTTCAATTTTAGGTGACTGAAAAATAAGTCCTTAAATAATAATAAGGTTTATAACTGTTTCATTCATATTAAATGGTTATAAACCTTTTTAACAATGAAACAATATTAAAACTTGAGTTGTTTTTACAACTAGAAGAAAAATACACTAACCTTTATTGAAACAAAACTAAAACTTGGCAACACCATCATATGATTTTATCTCGAGTAAATTGACTAAATCGTCCCTGAAGTTTGGGTATGTTTGACATTTCATCAAAAACAACTTTTTTGTACCATATAATCCTTCACTTTTGGGATTTTGTCATTTCATCCAAACGTCTGATTTTTTTTGCCAAAATCGTCCCTGAGATTTGGGATTTTTTGCCATTTTCATCCAAATGTTTGAGACAAAAAATAAAGCAAATTAGATGTTTGAATGAAAATGACAAAAAATCCCAAAAGTGAAGGCCTATATTGTACAAAAAAAAAAGTTGTTTTTGGATGAAAATGACAAACATGCCCAAGCCACAGGGACGATTTTGGCAATTTACTCTTTTATCTTTTATTTAAAAGAGACATGGTGTAGTGGTAAGATGTCTTTCCTCTATCCAAGAGAGACGAAAAGTTCAAATCATGCAAAGTTAGTTTGCACTTAAAAAATGATTGTATCCCAAAAGTTGGTACATGTTTTTTGTGGGTCAAGAATAGGGTGCGGAGTGTATCGTTAAACTGGAAAAATTGGGTAGAGTTTGACATCTCTATGACTGTGTAGTTTTGTTTTTGTAGTTTGTTCTGTATCAGCTTCTTGCTGTTTTCCTATATTTATATATAGTGAATGCTGTTCGAAAAAAAAAGAAAAAAAAAAGTTGGTACATGCTTTACCGCTGTTGAAAGTTATGTGAATCATGGTTAATATACAATAATTGATAAATGTTTTGGCTTTTAACCAGACTTTAGGTTGTTATGTTGTATTAGCATGGGAAAACATGTGGATCAAATTTATAGTTTAAAATGGGTTTGAGTCATAAAAGTGTTGTTACCAAAAATGAGTTCACTTATTATATTTATTTACTTGATGAGTACTGGAGATAAATGTGACGGTAGCTGACTAGCTGTGGTGGTGTTGGTAGAAAATGCCAGCTAATGATAGTCGTTATTTGAACCCGTTATAAATCAAGAGTGATCGCCTATGGCTTTATAGCCTAGTGGCATCAAGGGGGTGGGATTCTTGGGTTCAATTCCCACAAGGTGGTTTTCCCGTATTTATTGTGTTTTCTCCTAAATTGTATATGTATTATGCCTAGTGGAGATGAATATGATCGGGTGGTTTCGCTAATTGCACGATATTACTTTAATGGTCCGTCAGTAATCCAAATTTGTCGTTCAAAAAAATCAAGAGTGATCAATTTTATAACTATATAAATAAACTCACCATACAAATAAAAACTTTATTAATCAATTCATTTTGCATAATAGGCTATAAATATTTGGAAAATAATAAGATTCTTGTAATTTTTTTCTTTCGGATTCGGTAAGACCATCCCCAATAAGGAACACCCAAAATGCCTAAAAACATGTCTAGTTAGCTGTCACATCATAAAAACACTAATTTAAAAAGAAAACTAAAACTCACCCAATAAGAAAACTCAGAAACATTAAAAACCATCGACACATCATCACCAGTTTTTTTTAACTTTTAACCACTCATGTACATCACTCACTCTCCTAGTGTCCCGATAAGTTGGACTACTAGTTAGTCACTTGACTTCTCTCATTCATTCAGGTTCCAAGTTTAACTCCCAGTAGCATCACTTTGAAAAAAAATCGATGGTGGCAATGAAGTTCGAAACTAAGTTGAACCGATTTTACCGCAGTAGACCTTCGGTCCGGGTGAGTTAATTATTTATTGTGGATGATGATCTAATAAATTTTGGATGACTTTATGGAAGACTTTTGTGACCTACTGGTAAATTACTATGATGATGAAACTAGTGTGTCATTCATTCATTACTTCATTAGGGTTTACTACATTTCCCCCAAAACAAACCCTAGAAAATGGTAAATCATTCTTTTTCTCTTCAATCTTCAATCTTTCACGATGAATTCACTTCAAATTTATGATTATTATTGCAGTTGTTCTTCTCCTACTTCAAGGATTTGGTCGGAAGAGAAGTTACGGTTGAACTGAAGAATGATTTAGCGATTAGAGGCACTCTTCATTCCGTCGATCAATATCTCAATATCAAACTCGAAAACACCAGAGTCGTTGATCAGGACAAGTGTCCTCACATGGTAAGCTTCTTGATTTTGTTCTCGATCGTGTTTTTTTTTAGATTTACGTCGTTGGAATTGATGTTAATGTTAGTCGTCTGGACTCTGGAGACTTGTAGGTGATTAGGTTTTGTTCAATTGGATTGTGATTTAGAAAACTCGTAATTGGATTAGGTTTTGCAGGATCTTGTTTTCAACATTATAAAAATTGATAGTCTGTATGTAGAATTAGGGCTGTAAACGAACTGAACATTCAGCGAACAGTTCGGTTACGTTCGGTCCTTTAACTAATGAACAAACATGAACAAGAAATTCCGTTCGGTTAGTTAAATGAACGAACACGAACAGTCTGTTCACGAATGGAATTTCTTGTTCGTTAAATGAACATTCTCTTCAATTGCGTTTGTGAACATTCGGTAATGTGTTCGTGAACCGTTCGGCGGGAAGTTCGTTTACGTTCGTTCGTTTAATTAATGAACAAACATGAACAAGAAATTCCGTTCGGTTAGTTAAATGAACGAACACAAACAGTCTGTTCACGAATGGAATTTCTTGTTCGTTAAATGAACATTCTTTTCAATTGCGTTTGTGAACATTCGGTAATGTGTTCGTGAACCGTTCGGCGGGAAGTTCGTTTACGTTCGTTCGTTTAATTAATGAACATACATGAACAAGAAATTCCGTTCGGTTAGTTAAATGAACGAACACGAACAGTCTGTTCACGAATGGAATTTCTTGTTCGTTAAATGAACATTCTCTTCAATTGCGTTTGTGAACATTCGGTAATGTGTTCGTGAACCGTTCGGCGGGAAGTTCGTTTACGTTCGTTCGTTTAATTAATGAACATACATGAACAAGAAATTCCGTTCGGTTAGTTAAATGAACGAACACGAACAGTCTGTTCACGAACAGAATTTCTTGTTCGTTAAATGAACATTCTCTTCAATTGCGTTTATGAACATTCGGTAATGTGTTCGTGAACCGTTTACGTTCGTTCGTTTAATTAATGAACATACGTGAACAAGAAATTCCGTTCGGTTAGTTAAATGAAGGAACTCAAACAGATGTCTAGTTCGTTCAATTGCGTTTGTGAACGTTCGGTAATGTGTTCATGAACATTCGTTCGTGTTCGTTTGTTTATGCTATTCATTAGAGATTTTTTAGTATTTATTTATTTTATCTAAAGTCTAAACTTTTTATGTCCTTTAATTCTTATTTATCTCATTACCTAAACAAATAAAATAGGAAACCCTATCTATACCTTTTTTATGCACCATTCCACTTTCCTTCTGATTTTTCACATCGAAAAATGCTATCGACCTTCGTTCAACGATTAGGGTTTCAAGGTCTAGACTTTAGAGCATTGCTTCCTCTAACCACCGCCATCTTCGCCGATTTTATTTGTGTCTGACGTTCCTTTCCTTAATGAATGAACACGAACAAAAAATCTCGTTCGGTAAGTGTTCATGAACCGTTCGTGAACACATTATATCCGTAACGAACGAACACGAACAAGGCCTTGTTCGTGTTCGTTCGGTTTGTTTATAGCCCTAGATGTAAGTTGTGCATGATTCATGACATGTTTGTGTTTAAGAAAAGAAAACAACTGTATTTGAAATTTTGTTTCGGAATTGAGGAAGAAGGTTGTAGTGTCTTTATCCATTATAAGTGAATTGTAGATTGTCATGTCAATATGTTTATGGAAAACACGAGTTGCCAAAATCCTGTTGGGCTACCGGTTTTGAAGAAAGTTCTGGGCCAAACCGCTTACGTTGGTTGGGTCGGCTGGACCGGCCAAAATGCAGTTTAAAATGTTATTATATTTCAAAATCCCTCTATAGTATTGAAGTTTTTAAATGGGAAAGATGGTTCATAAGTATAATGCATATACTGAAAACAAAATGTTAAAGATAAATAATAAAGGTTAAAGGGTCCGGTCAAAGTTCCGAACCATCGGCTGAACTATTAACCTGCCAAAACTGGATTCTGGACCGAAGGCCGAAGCGTTAAAACTCCAAACAAGCTGGGTCTGCTTTGGGTTGGTCGGTAACGGTGTACGGTTTATGGACACCCTTAGGTAGCAGAGCGCTAGAAAATACATAAAGGGGGTGAAATATATAATTTTACTACAGTTTTCTTTTTTTGGGTTCAAGTGAGTAAATGATCCTCATTGAAGGGATTGGGGAATGACTTATTTTGCTATGCTTTTTTCATGTTCTCATACTGAAAAGTGAAAACACCGTTGTTTAAAAGGATTAATATTAATACAATATAAGACGATTAGGTGTAACGGTCATCATGTGTACTTGAGTTATTGAAACAACTTTCGAATGAGTTGACTGAGGGTATGCTTTATATCTAACGGGTCAAATGGGTAAAATGAATCATACAAGTGAAAAGGAAACCGGGCAGTAATAGCGGTTGCTGTTACTTTGTTTGAGTTGCATGTCTCTTGAGATTAACAGCTTTATGTTGTGGTTTACGTTTGGTGTTTTATGTTTGCCTTTTTTGGTGATATGGCAGCTTTCGGTGAGGAACTGTTTCATCAGAGGATCAGTAGTGAGGTATGTGCAGTTACCGCCTGATGGAGTTGACATCGAGCTGCTCCATGATGCCACTAGAAGAGAAGCCCGGGGCGGTTAGACACATGTAGTGTGTTTTACATGCTTTTGTTAACTAGATTCTTGTTGCACAACTCTGAATTTTGTAATTTGAATTTTGGATCTCTTTTATTATTACTCCTTTGAAAGATAACCTTCTTCTTTCCTGATATAAACCACCCAAAGCTTGTTACTTTGCAAGTGCCTACCTATGGTAAGAAAAGGCAAAAGAAATAATCAAGTTTTAGGGTCGTGTTTATGTTTAAAATAAACCGGTCGGGTTAACATGTTTAACTTGTTAAATTAAAACGGTCGATCTGCCAACCCGTTTGTGTTTCGTTCAATTCATTTAATACGACCCGTCAATCTAATTAACACTTTTACAACTTGATCACTACACACCAACTTCTTTGATATGTCATGTTTAGGTTGCGCGATTTTAAGTGTGTCTGGGTTAGTGTTGATGTTTTGACATAAATAATATGTGTCGTGTTTGGGTTGAACAATTCAACTTGCCAACCTGACACCATTGACACCCCTAAGTTGAGCTTTTGACCCGTTAACATTTTCATAGTTGGATCATAAGTTTATATTACAAAGATAATCAGGTATAAGTTCAAGATCATGTTAAGCTTTGTGACTTTGTCCAGGATTTCATACAATCATATACGTCTCAAACGTTAGAGTGGGCTCCACACACAAATATTATTCTTATGTATTTACATAAAAAGTGAAGTGTTTGAGATATGACGTAGCATTGTAGAAAAAAATAAGTGTTTTTAAGAATATTTAAAATCTTATGTGTCAACTAATATGAGGCGGTTTATAAGTTAGACCACCCATTACCCATTAACGCCCTGGTAATGTGGCGTTTTTAACCGGCATGGTACACTGCCCTTCGAAGCGTGAATTGGCGTTAAGTGGTGGGGGCGTGGGCTGGGTAATAGTGTGCGAGTGGAAGAAAAGTGCGCCCATGTGTATCAACCAATCAAATGCATTCTTTTTTTTTTTGGATTTTAATGGATGTGAACACTTATGAAATGAAAACAAGGTGTAATAAAGAAAAATGAGTAAAAGTGATATCTGTCTGTCTGATATAACAGTAAAAAAATTTGTAAAATCATATCACAGAGCTTTAATGGGATCGGTACGCTCTAACAATATTTTTAAGATGAGATCCACCACGTGGCTCCTGGTGGTAGAGAAGCTTGGGTTTTACGATGGAGACTCAAGTTCAATCTCAAATTGTGTCACTTTGGTGGATTTGGCAAATATGGATAGAGCATAGTCTTCTTGTAAAGATGTCGAGCCTACCCAGGTTTTTGTTCCACCGTGTGTTACGCCAGATAGTGTTCAGCTCTTGTGGTGACACGACGTCTGTCAAGTGGCAGTCGGCGGAATAATTTCCCAGGAAAACGCTCAAGCCAAACTTTGAAAACGTTCGGTTAAGACAAGATAGTCTGCCCCACCGGATGTATATATCACATCAAATTCGTAATCAGTAAAGTCGGTAGAGATAATAAGATGCAGGCAAAGGTCTTCCGGCCGTGGTTTCTTCCTCCGGCCTTCAATTCCATCACCTCCACCCTCTCAACTTCTTCAAATCTTTGTTTTCCTAATAAATCCCCATGTCAGTCAGTAGTATTCACCATATTCTTTTGTATATCTTAACAATTTTGGTGCTGAGTTTAATAGGGTTTTGTTTCCAGATGTCTGCAGGTGCAAGAAGCTAGAGGAAGAAGCATTAGCAGGCCTCCCTAAACACTTTCATGATGAAGTAAGTCAAATTTGCTTGCTTTGGTTTTCTTTAAGTGTTTTTCAAAAGGGCATTTCTTATTTTTCATGTGGCTAAAAGGTTTTGTTTCTTGGAAATTCTCATTTTTAGCTTTATCTTTGATTTGGGGGGGGGGGGGGGGGGGTGCTGCCCAAGATTCTTTGCATATCTGTTAAATTCTTGAAATTGTCTGCTAGATTCTTCATATCTGATAATTTCTTAAAATTCTTCAAGTTTTGAGGTTGAAATGTATTTGTTCTTTGTGTTGTATACAACACGGTGGGTTTAATATTAGCGTTTATTAGGTCCGGCATAACAGCTCAGACACGACACGAAAAGACATGATGACATGAGATGCTAGACACGAACACAACACGATAACTTATCGTGTCACTTTTTCCAAACACGAACACGGCCTGTTTAGAAACAGGGATGAAACGACTTGTTAACAAACCTGTTTAGGGACATGATAAATATCATATATTTAGAAACCTGTTTAGTAAAACAAAAAATTGCCAAAAGTTCATGAAAGTCAAATCATAACATCCATTACAAATATAAACAGGTCGCTAATGGGTTAACAGGTCTTTAACAACCTGTTTCGACACGAATTTTACCGTGTCCCAAACATGTCGACCTATTTAAGACACGAAACCTGTTAAGAACGTGCGTTTCGCGTCGTGTTAACAGGTCTGTGTCTGAAATTATCAGCACTAGGGTTTATGTGGCAGTTTCACTCCATCTACTCATAAATGGGTCGTGAAATAGGGGTGTAAACGAGCCGGGCCGAGCCCGAGCTCGGCTCGTTATGTTTTTATGAAGCTCGAGCTCGGCTCGGCTCGAGCCTACTTCTTTGAGCTCGAGCTCGGCTTGCGAGTAAAACCCAAAGCTCGAGTTTGGCTCGACTCGGCTCGAACTATTTTGAGAACGAGCTAAAAGTTCGGCTAGAGCTCGCTTAAACGAGCCAAAGCTCAGCTCGAGCTCGGCTCATCATCGTTATCATCATTATTATTATATTATATATAAAAAACTAAAATTTTGTATGGGCTCGTTTACGCTCGCGAGCCTAAACGAGCTTTGTATTTCAGGCTCGGGCTCGTTAAGGCTCGGCTCGTTCGAGCTTACAACCGAGCCGATCACGAGTAGCTCTCGAGCCTCTGGGCTTGTTTACACCCCTAATCTTTAATTGGGTAAAAAAATTATCTTTAAAATTGACTCTAGTCAAATGGGTTAAATATGTCAAAAGTTGGTCAACGTGTATATCTTATGCAAACTCGGCCCATTTCAACCCGTATAAAAATCATCTGTTTTGACCCCCTTATCCAACCAGCCAACCCATACTCTTGACCCGTTATCCAACCTATTCAAATTTCCAAATGGTCTTTTTGGCAAGTTTGGTTATTCTTTTTTTCTTTGTTGCTAATTTTTGGTTTTTAGGAATGGCAAGCCCGTCAGCGAGAAAAGACTAAAGAAATAGAGCGGTTACGCCAAGAAGAAGATGAAGAAGAGGAAAGAATAGTTGATGAGTATCGGGAAACCGGCATGTTGTTAAAAGGTTACCCTCAAGAAGAGGTTTTTAAAGCAAAGAAATTGGTATCCAGTTTTATAAAATCTGCTGAAGAAATTGAAGAGGTAATCTTTGCCATGAATTCAACTAAATTTACCTCTTTTCTTAATGTTGGTAAATGTGTAATCTCAAGAAAAACATACAACTTGGATGGCTTTGTAAAATCTATTTAATATTGAAATAATAAACTATCTTTAATATCACTTTTTTGAAAAAATTCTGGGGTCAAAACGCCTTATGTTGACCCAACCTGACCCGCCAATAACTTTTTTTTCCCATTATTTAATTCGATAACTAAAGAATACTGTAATATGATTAATTAAAAGAATGATAAAAAAGAAAATTTAATTAAGAAATTTGGGTTGTAAAAAAGTTGTAAGATTGTAGTTCGACCCATTTAGTTATGAAGAGGTTGGTTTGGGTTATTCATTATCCCAAACGGGTCAATAAAAAATTTAACTAAACTAAAGATTTGCCCAAAACATACTTTTGACGCATAAAACTTCCTATATTGCTATATTCACATTTTTAGACTGTCATTTTAGTAAGAGTAAATTATGTTTTTGGGCCCTGTGGTTATATCACTTTTACTATATTAGCCCAAAATAAGAATTTTTAACATATCTGCCCCCATGGTCTCTATAACTAACCATTTTGGCCCCTAAGTCTAGAGATCATGGGGGCCAAAATGGTTAGTTATAGAGACCATGGGGGCCAAAATGGTTAGACTTAGGGGCCAAAATGGTTAGTTATAGAGACCATGGGGGCAGATATGTTAAAAATTCTTATTTTAAGCTAATATAATAAAAGTGATATAACCACAGGGGCCAAAAACGTAATTTACTCTTTTAGTAATATAGTTCTTGTGATCAATCGATCATATATGACGCCTTAACTACTAAAAGTGGTTGTGGATCAACCTGACCCGTTATTATTTTGCCACATCTACCGGATCCATATTGTACAGTCTGTCTGCATCACCCTATACGTTTCCATAATCTTGATATGTATTTTTTGTGTAATTTAAAGCTATCTTGTTTTCTCGTGTACAGAAAATTGAGGAAGCTGCAGAGAGAGGTGAACTGAACGAGCTGGTTCTTTTGGTCATCTGGACGCGTCTTGATCTTGCTCGCCGTGATGTATGCTTCCCGTGTTAGTATCTTCCGTATTATTTTCAAACTTATCTTTTTCTTCTTTGAGTTATCGTTGATTTTCAAAACATGGGATCTGTTTGTCCTTCTTAATGATACGAATTAAATGAAAATAAGCTGTCTTATGATTACAGAAAATATGATGGTTAAAAACACTTTGGGTGCCTTTTGACCCGTTCAACCAATTTGACCTGTTTTCTTTAACTATATTTATTTTACCCATTTGACTCGTTGGTAACAAAACATGACCTGACGCGTTCATAAGTAAACGGGTCGAAATTGCCATTGTTCGACTTTAAGAGAGCTCTAATTTTGTACGAAACTTATATTCTCAGGAAGAAAAAGATGCCATAAGAAGTCTAGATTTGTTATACAGGCGGATCGAGGTATGCTCTAGAGTCTATTCATCCATTGTTAATTTATGTTGCTTTGATATCAAATCTGTTATATGTTTTTTGCTTTTACATCTCGTTTCTTGTTTGCTGAAGTTATTTTTTTTAATTATAATTTGGTGTTTTTCAGACGGAAATCTTGAAAAGGCAAGCTAGTCCAGCCATGAGACTGCTTAATGAACTTTTAATAATGCATGATGGATTCGATGATGAAGGGTGGCTCAAAGCATGTAAAAAACGCATGATTGAAACATTCCCACGCGAAGATCCGTTTAGTCTCTTGGTCCCTGCAGGGTTTGATCTTGATAAGGTACCCCCAAAATTTCACATATTGATTTGCTTAGGTGGCAAGATGAACGGGTCAAAAAACGCTTGGTTCAAAACAGATTATATTTGGAGTGAAGTACACAGATGGTCCGGTCCCTGTGGTATACCAAAATTTTGGATTTGGTCTTTAGCTTTCCAAAAGTACATGGATGGTCCATGTGGTTTGCACTTTGTAACGCATTTAGTCCCCAGCCAGCAAAAGCAAATCTGAAGGTTTTATCATATGTCCAAGTTAGAGACCATCCATGTACTTTTGGAAAAAGCTGGGGACTAAATGCGTTATAAAGTGCAAACCACAGGGACCATCTGTGTACTTATGGAAAGCTAGAGACTAAATTCAAAATTTTGGTAAACCACATGGACCATTCGTGTACGTTACTCTAATATTTGTCTAGGTCAAAATGTGTTACTGTCAGGTTAGAAATTAGAATAGGGATGGAGAAAGAACCCCGAAACATTTGAAACGGGTGTCCATGTATGGGACTAGGTATGAAGTTAGTTTTAAAAAGTTCGTGGGCTTGGGACGGGTATGGTATTAGGTGATAACCGCCCAATTACCCGAACCCGTTGCCCGCATCAAAACCGAATACATTAATATATTTTTTATAATCCTAAAAGATATAGTATGTTGAAGTTGTTATTAAAATTATAAATTGTTAGAAATGTAATTGAGCATTTTATTATTTCAAGCCCAATTTGTATGCGAGTTTAAGATCGGATTTCGGGTAATGGGTATCCCAACGAGGTAATTTTCAACCATATAAGGCCATAAAATGGGTATCAATACCCGTGAATTTGATAGATAATGACGGGTACATGATGGATAGGGTACTTGGATTAACATACCCGGCCCATTGCCATTTCTGCTTATAATTAGGGTTGTAAACGAACCGAACGAACAGGAACAAGACCTTGTTCGTTTTAACAAAACATTTTAGGGGTTGGTAAACACACTTTAGTAAACACTTATAAACATTGGATCCATTAGATTAAGTTGTGGGCCCGGGTCACAGAAACTATCGTCCGGACCGACCCGCCCCGTGTTAACTTTTATCATTTTGACTCTTTGATTACAAAACATAACCCGAATTGACCCATTCTCGTTTATTTGTATTAGCACCATGGACCTCTAGCTAGACCCGCAATGGAAGCTGACGATCTTCTTCTAAGAATTGATTTCATTCGAGAGGTCGATACATTGCTAAAAGAAGTTAGGCCTCCAGAAACTGTAGAATGGAGTACCGAAGCCCTTGATCCTCAATCCGTAGCAAATAGGTTAAAAGAACAAGAGAAGAAGAAAGTGATAGGCCAAGTTGAAGCTCTTTTGGATCTTGCCATAAAACTAAGTTGGTAGCTTCATGGCAATTACTTATAGATTATTAAATTGTTGTTTAATTTTTGTGGATTTTAATTAATATATAGATGTTAGAAAACTAATGGGTTATGTAGTTGTCTTATTTATATAAAATTATTTGGGATTGCAAGTTGAAACTAATGGTCATATTTACTTTTTACAAATTGTTCTAAAACGACGTAGGTGCTGCTATAACGACAATACCATGTCGCCGGTTGATGGAGAGCCGACTCGAGATGGCTAATCTTTCAAAAGACCCGTAGAGTGGGTTAGACTCCAAAAACAAGATGAAGAAGGGACCGAGTATTACTTCAATTTTTCTATTCTCCTCCATTCATTAACTCGACAGTATTTTAAACAAAGAATGAAACTAAACATGACTATAACACGGACCCATGTTCCGAAGGTGAAGGACCCACCCATTACTCCATAGTCGGAGACCCATTCACCAACACAGATTGTCGGGCCGAACGAAGTATTGCCATAATCCATCGACGCCACCTAGTTGGAAAATTCATTTGCTCCATGATGGAGTCAATGAATCCCAAATTCAGTGTCATACGTCTTTTGTATATCATACTCGTCTTTTTCCCGTATTTCATCCAAGCCAATAATTCGTTGAGAATTAGTGGCCCATTAGTGATGCTTCTTCCGGCAATAAACGAGGATATTAGCTTCCCAATGTAACTTTTAAGCCGCTTCACAACTACTTTGGAGATGACTTTATTGACACATCCAATGAGGGGGGATGGAAGTCGGATGGCACTAATGGTTCCAAGGGGGCAACGCCCCTAGGAACAGGGTTCGAGGGGCAGAGCCCTTGGTTGGTTCATTCAAAATAAAAATTATAGCATAATAAAATGTTTTTATTCAAAATTAAAAGATAACCGCCAAAAGGCAGTTTGATAGATACTAGAAAATAAAGGGTTGATTTATTGAATTGATAAATGATAAGATAGTCGGCCCAATTCTAGAGGGGCTAGTCTTCGATACAAAAACACTCTTAATCAATACAAACAAGACACGAAAAATAAGAACAGGAAATGGAATACTTATATGTAAAATAGAACTATCCCTAAATTTTAGCCCCTAAAATAAGCTTTCTGACTTTGACTTTGACTGCCCTAACATCCAGCCTCCTAATTTTGCCCTTAACTTTTGCTCTTGATTGACTCGGTTAAGTAATTGAACCGAGACAGTTGAGTTGTCCAGCTGATAAGGTGGAGTCTTATCACAGTTACTCATCCTTAACCCTAAAATTCGTATAAGTTTTTGGTTACAGTTCTACTAGTTCATTCACGAATTCTAAAACACACATACTGTTGTTCAATTTCTCGAATCAAAGTTGTATCCGATTGAATTATTCGGGAGAACCACCGGAATAATTTGATCTGAGAGTGATTACACGCCTCTCTGATTATTTGTGTTTATAAAATTCCCCAAGAAGAGTTTTCATACTCGTTCTTGATTAACGCGAAAGGATTAGCTTGAACATAGAAGATGTATATCTTTAGTAAGGCGATAACAAGATGCGTATAATTAATAGAAATCGAATGTCACACCCCAACCGATGGCGGAATCATCGGAGTGAGACGAAAAAGATTGTTCATCCCACATAACGCTATTGGCGACAATAATTAATTCAAAACCGGTTTCATTTCATAACAAAATTGTCAAATTACAACATGAAATTCAAAGTACAACATGAAAGACAATACAACAAGTTTAACAAAATAAGTAACTAATCTAGTAATTTGATGCGTTTCTAGTGTCGTCCCTACTAGATTTCGTCATAATCAACCTCATCAACCTGCAACATGTTAAAAGTATAGTTCAACACAAAATGCATTGGCGAGTACATAAGTTTAAGTATGTAAGTATATGTACAAAAAGTTTAAAACGAATCCACATGACAATCTAAGTTATTCAAGATTAACATATCATGGCATGCAATATTCAAGTCAACCCTCTGTTTACGCAATAAAGTATGAAATTTAACATTACCTCTCGTTCCCGGGTGGTGCGTTAATCCTATAGCGCTATACATGTTAAATGGAGGCTCGTACGAAGCTAATGACTATAGTATCACATAAGAATCACCCAAGAATATGAATCAAGTATAACAAGTAGTTTTCATGTATTTGGATTGTTTTGTGTATTTGCGTAAAGAATATCGTGTGGTGATTTTAATAATGTTAACATATTGCACCCAAAAAGTGTAAAGCGAAAATGGGCCAAGTGTACTCACGGTTTTGCAAGCTTCCACTTGTTAATCCGTGAAGAGTTGTTAGTTTGGAGGTAGAACACCGAGTCCTTCTACACGAGGAAACATATGTGTGTGAGTAATTTGGATGATAACGGAGGATTTAGATAACAAAAGTAGTATACGAGAAAATAATCATCTAGACTTAATACTCGTTTTTGACACTATAAAACCCATAGGGGTTAGAATGATTTCATGGGCTAAATACCCATTAGAATCGTAACGAGAAGGTAAGTACTTTAGATGACGTAACCTAGTACCATGACGAATAATCACTTGATTATCATCGAGGGTTCGATTATTATATTTTATATATGTTCTATATATTCTATATAGTATACTGTATAAGTTTAGTCCAACATGTATTACAAGGATCTCACATAAGTCATGCAAGGAGGTAGGAGAATAACCTTCCATTTAAAACCTCTTTTGTATATTCACCAATGCACAAGTTGTCATAAAGACACCAAGGATGGTCATGAATGAACTAGAAAGGAAAATGAAAAGAATACAATGTACATAATACTCAAAGGAACAAATCATCAAGTGAGGTGGTGGATTGAAGGTAGGATAGCCCAAGCTTCCAAATAATCACACACTTCCATCACAAGTCTTGTTACAAGCAGGGGCGATGCTTTGAAGGGGCCGGGAGGGGCGCCCGACCCCCTGAACTTTTCGGCCAGTAGTGTTATATATGTAGTTTTTGTATAGAAATTTTTGGGTATATATGTTTTCGACCCCTCGGTTCTATAGAAATTTTTGGGTATATATGTTTTCGACCCCCCGGTTCTATAGAATTTTTTGGGTATATGACCCCCTCGTAAAAAATTTCAAGCTTCGCCACTGGTTACAAGAACAAGCTTGGAGGATACAACACTTGTGAGTTAAAACCCTTACAAAACAGAAAGTTTGGAGTGACAAAACACCTCCGATTTTGTGTGTAACAACATTGTTTTTAAGCTTACTAATCATAGACTTGATTAGGAGCATAAGGACATAGGCTTGTTTGAATAAAACATAAGTTTAAGAAAGTTTTATAAAGATATTATTCAAAACAGAAAGTTTCTTACACTTTTAACCTCAAATGTGGTGATGTTCCATCTTGGGTTTCCATGGAAAACTTATGGAAACACTCCTAGAGGTGTTCCAACGGTTAAGAAGCAAGAAGAAATGAAGAAAATGGAAGATAGGTGAGTTTGAACTCACTTTTGTAATCTGCCTTGAATCTGACTTTAATAAGTGAATTTGCTGTTGATTTAGAGTGTTTTGAGTGAGGATTAGTGTGTTTACAAAGTGGAAAAAGTCTGGGAATGAAGTGGGTTATATAGGAGAGGTTTAGGGTTAAGTTAGGTGGTAATTAATGAGAAAAAAACACATCAAACTAGCACAAATCCGACCAATGCTCGGGCTGGTAACGAGAATCTGAGGATTATGGGGGCTCGCGAGCCGCGACCACAACCCATCCCCGTCACGCAACGCGACGGGTTAATGTTCCGGATTTGAGTTTTGTTTTTTGACATTTTAGGTCCCTGTAGTTTGTATTGCTAGGTTTTAAGGTATTTTAGGTATAAAATGCATAGGGTGTATTTTGTAACTTTAGCATATGCACAAGTATAAACAAGTATGATTAAGTACATGAATCGAGATAAGTATCGTATAAGTCCAAATCTTGCGTTGAAAGCGTATAATTCATGTATGTCACATATTTGCAAGTTTACCACACAACTTCAAGGATCACGAATAAAGTATCAAGTGTATTATGAATTCAAACGTACGAACATGTATGAATATGTAAAGCATGAATTGTACGAAATAACAAATTTTATTTATGATCCAAGTCTCGGATTTTACAAAGATACAACAAAAATACGATTACAAGGAATATAAGATTTCCAAAAATAGAAATACGAAACCAACTTTCTAATTAAGGAAAGTACGAAAAAAGCAGGGCGTTACATCGAAGTGAATTCTTCTCAAAATAAACAGTTTCTAGGTATGATGGCCTAACAAACATAAATAGACAAACAACGGTTTAAAGTAATATAAATGCATGAAAAATACAAGGCAAATTGGAAATAAATAATCCCAACTCACTGTTATTGGCCAATAATAATCCCAACTCATTTAATCACCAATAATAATCCGAACTATTCACTTCCCACGTTAAAAAAACACTAACTAAGTTAAAATATTGCTGATGTGGCTTAACATGTGTGGACTAACGTGGCTGGTTAACATCTTACATGTGTATAAAATGATTATCACCCTCATTTGCACACACAATCGACTGAATTTGCCCAATTTGTAGAATTAGGGTTTTGAAGGAGAGTGCGATTGTGTGTGCCAATGAGGCTGATAATCATTTTATACACGGGTAAGATGTTAACCAGCCACGTCAGTCCACACATGTTAAGCCGCATCAACAATATTTTAACATAGTTAGTGTTTTTTTAACGTGGGGGTATTTTACAAACAAAAGTGAATAGTTCGGATTATTATTGGTGATTAAATGAGTTGGGATTATTATTGACCAATAACAGTGAGTTGGGATTATTTATTTCCAATTTGCCAAAATACAATCCTGAAATAAATGACAATTGCAGCCATGATCATTTCCTATGTTGACACTTGTAAAATTTGCAGCTTTGATATTGTTACTGGAAAATGTAAGCCAAGAGAAGTTCATTCCAAATATCAGGAACTCCAGGAAGACACCAGTGTGAACAATCTGAAGCAAGTTGCGGGTTCTTTTTTTGCTCGTCGGTTAAGGGACGCCAATGTTTCCTGTAAAGAGCAGGGTGTGCATCTTTTCTGCATTGTGTTAGTTGCGTTATGTTTATAATCTGCACATTCACTCCTTTCGCTTTCAAATTGTGCAACGACGATTCCAGTATACTCAGCATTTTCGGATCGGTTTGGCTTTCCCAAAATCTGTCATCCATTACTGGTTCCGTCTCTCCATAGCAGTTCATCGTACTCATTCCTCCCCATTCGTTAGCCCTGCAAAACCAACAAGCACTTAACTACCATCATCCTAAAATTATTATCGGTCTTCCTATTCAAATGGTCACAATGTAATTGGGTGCCCATCGCATTATAGCCTAGTTGCATCTTGGGGGGGTGGGATAAGGCTTAGGGACCGTTACGTCCTGGGTTCGATACCCACAAGGGGGTTTTATCATATTTATTGGGTTTTCTCCTGAATTGCCTAGTGGAGATATTAGGTGGTTCCGCTAGTGGCATGATGATACTCTAGTGGTCCATCAGTGATCCAAATATGTCATTCAGAAAAAAACAATATAGTTGGGATGTTTGTGACAATTGTTTTTTGGACTGAACATTACTAAAAAACAATTATCACCGAAGGACAAAATCAGTTAAATTTTTTTAGAACGGTTTGCCAAAAGTCCTGATTTCGATGGTGTTGGTGGGAACTCATTGCCAACGGAATATCCGTCAGTAACTCGTCGCTAACTAAGGATATGATTTCTGATAAGATTATCGACCCACATTATTTGATTACCGATGAGCATGGGACTTCCAGCACCGGAAAATCGCATGTTCCTCATCCTCACCCAGATGCATGCAAGATTTTTTACATAATGCATATGTTATATCGCATTTCAACGATAAACTAATTGCTTGTTTAATGTTTGTAATTTGTCGGAGAATTTTTGAAAATGTATTACTAAAAACCGTCGTTAATGTTCTTGTCGAAACAATCATATTTCTGACGGAGTATCATCGATTTTCTAACTGTGGGTAATGAGTATTTTTTGCTATAAAGTTACAAGAAAAAAAAAGGTATTGTTGTTTCTTACATGAGATGAACTGCTGTAGCACTCATGAAAAACAACTTGGTTTTCGAAGGATCTATATGGGTATGCGCCCAATTAGACCACGTTTTGAGACCCAACTTGTAGGCACGAACCCTGTTAACTTCTTCATACACGTTATTAGGGTCATCCAACAAAGATCCACTGCTCTTTCTAGCAAAAAAGAAAAAAACTAATTAGTTAACGTGTTGATTTGCAATATATATATACATATCTACCTAGGTAGAGGATCCTGTAAAAAGTGCTAAAAGTGTGAGAAGTGTATTATAACACTATATATAATACTATATAACACCATATAAACACCGTATAACAATATGTAACACCATATAATACCATATAACACTTTGTAACACTATATATCATTATATAACAAATATAACACTATAGGTTGTCTGATAGCATGTCTATGATAGATGTATAGTGTTATATTTGTTATATAATGATATATAGTGTTGCATAGTGTTATATGGTATTATATGGTGTTGCATATTGTTATACGGTGTTTATATGGTGTTATATAATATTATATATAGTGTTATAATACACTTCTCACACTTTAGACCCTTTTTACACTATCCTTACCCTATATATATATATATATATATAACAAACATGTAACACTTTTCTTTTGTTATATTTTGAACTTACAAGAAGTTCACTACGTGAGATCGCCACCAACGATAAGAATTAAAGATAAGTATATCCGAATTAACCCAATGTCTCGCATGTTTTTCAATGGATTTGATTCGAACAATTCTATAAGCAGTGAGATGGTCCGTTGGGCTATCGCCATTAGATTCGACTAGCATCGGAGCCCAGTAGAAATCAATTGAGATATTGTAGTCCTGTGTTGTATTAACCTTAATTAGTATGTTACATGCATGTTTAAACCTAGTCATTTATAAATATTATGTGTATGAAAAAATAGAAAAAATAAATAAAAAGAAGAATATAGATAGTATCATGTAATCTTTTAAAATTAATAAATATTATTTGTAATAAAAAAATAGAAAAAATGGGGTTGAAACATGAAATATGAGTATAGCATAGTTTTCAAAGATGATGTGAAAGATTGATGAGGATGGTGATGTTATAAGTAATGATAAAAAAATGAAAGATGTGTATAACCATTGTTGTAAAAATCGTGATTAATCGGAGAACAGTCAGTCGCAGATTAATCGCTAGTCGGCCCTCTACTGATTAATTTTTCGTTAATCAATCCATTAATTGCTAGTCGGCCAGCTAAAAATTGAAAAAATCGGAAAAATTGAAAAAAAAATCAGAAAAATCACATATTCCGGCCAAAACCTGTCAGATTCCGGTCAAAACTTGTCTACTTAAAAAAAAAAATACGTATAAAAATATTTGTATATATGTATAAAACTTAAAATTATACATAAAAAGTCCGATCCGATTAATCACTAGTCTCCACCTCATTGGCCGACTAACGCCTAATGAGTTTTACAACCATGCGTATAACAAATGATCTTACAGTGAACTGGAAAGTGCGTAAGGAACCATTAAGTTCTCCACCAATCCTCTTGACCCCTGGGATAGATGTATAGAGCATGCAAATCATTGAATTCCATTGATTTCTAACTAGTGAATCCCCCACAAACATTAGCCTTTTACCCCTTAATCTCTCTAATATTGCTTTCCCATCAAACCTACACCAGGACAGTCATGAGAAAATCAAATACATATAGAAAATTAGTAATAACAACCAACTTTTTTAAGTAATTTAGTGTATCCTTTTTTATAATAACTAGTTTGAAATCCCAAACCCTCACAAAACTCATTTTTACATCCTAACTCACACACCGATTACACCTACTTTTAAACTTACACTATGAGACTATAACTCCATCTCAATCACTTGTAGATGTACACTTTTTTTACTGCCAGTGGCAGAGCTTGACAAAAAAAATTTGCGGGTGTGGAAAGTCATGGGACCCAAAAATAAATTTTCCTATCGCTATGTTTCGGGTTATATGTTCGGGTCGGCTATTCGATAAGGGTTGGGTCAAACAACAATAACTCCAAACTAATTAATCTTCATTTTTAATGTGTAAGGACTCGTTCTTACAGAATAAAAAAAAAACTAAATTTGAACCCCCAACTTTCACTTATATAAAAACTATAGTTTATGACTTTAATTAAACTCACTTCAAGTTTAAAACAATTATAAAAAATTACTTAGCCAGCCCATTTTTCATGTTTTTTTTTACTCAATACAAAAATATGTGTAATTTTTTGGACAATAAACTTAGTAGGGACAGGGAATTTTTAGACAAAATAATTGAAGGGGGCGGACTTATATAATTTTAAAAATTTTAGACGGAAAATCGGAAAAATTACACTACTGACCGAAACATTGACAGGGGCGGATGCACCCCCTTTCCCCTTAAAAGCTCCGCCCCTGTTTACTACACAATTTGTTACCGCTAGATTACAAGGCATTTGATCACAAAACTATCTATTTGTTGTATCTAAAGCATTAAGGACATATTTGTTGCATCTACTGTTTCGAGTGGGGGGTATCACTGGAAGCAGTCTCTCTATTCCTACGAGGTAGAGATAAGACTGTCTATATTTACATCTATATTTACAGAGTATTAAGAGATAGAGAGAGACCTGGGGAAGTCACAGTCATGGGGTTGCCACCTCCATTGCAGATACTTGAAATCCTTTCTGCCATAAGTTTGGCAAGCATAACTTCCGTCGAGATAAGGGCACTCGTGTTCTTGGTACAAAGGGTAATGACTCTTGTTATCATGAACCCATCTGCCGGAGAACAAATCGCAGGTGCTTGCAATTGTTGGAGTAACATTAAAGTTGTTACTAACTGCAACTCCTTGACTACTATTGTTACTATAATAGCTAATAGTTGCTAATCCTCCAAGGAAGAAGATGAAAAAACTACAATGGATCATGGTGTACATATTGATGTCACATAACTTTCTCATTGTTCTCTCTCCCATAAAGCCAGCCACACACAGGAAAACACATTGACTATAAACATAATTAAGTTGATTAACTACATTTATTGCTAACAAACTTTTGGACATTAAACAAATAATAATTAAGCAGCACAATGCATGAGTTTAAAGCACATGTTAAGAGAGGCCCATTTGAGTTATTAAAATACATAAACTATTTAGTATTTAGCATCAAGTGGGTGTGCATGAAGCGTTAAGCAATGGGAGCAAGGTTGCTTTGAATCTGGTGTGAAGTTGTAATTTTAATTTGTAGTCCCATCCTTCAAGATTTATCAGGACGACTACTACTACTACTACTAAACCTTTTGTAATTTTCACTTAATCTTTTATGATTATATTCTTTTCTTTTTAGCTTTTTATGATTATATTGTTTTTTTTTTCGACTAATGTTACTCCAAGTTACATTGAAGCATGGCCTAAAGTACAGGGATGATCTCTGTGGTATACCAAGATTTCAGATTTGGTCCCTAGCGTTTCAAAAGTACACGGATGGTCCATGTGGTTTGCACTTTGTAACGCATTTAGTCTCCAACCAACAAATCTAAAGGTTTTGCATGTCTAAGTTAGGGACTAAATGCGTTACAAAGTTCAAACCACAGGGACCATCTGTGTACTTTTGGAAAGCTAGGGATTAAATTCAAATTTTGGTAAACCACACGGACCATAAGTGTACTTTACTCTAATATTTGTCTAGGTCAAAATGTGTTTCTGTCAGGTTAGAAATTAGAGTAGGGTTGGAGAAAGAACCTGAAACATTTGGGACGGGTGTCCTTGTATGGGACTTGGTATGAAGTTAGTTTTAAAAATTCTATGGGTTTGGGACGGGTGTAGTATTAGGTGATAACCGCCCAATTACCCAAACCTATTACCCGCATCAGAACCGAGTATATTAATATATTTTTTTATAATCTTAAAATGTATAGTATGCTAAAGCTGTTAAAAACTTGAACTTATTAAAATTATAAATTCTTAGAATTGTAGTTGAGCATCTAATATTTCAAGCCCTTTTTGTACGTGAGTTTAAGATCTTATTTCGGGGTAATGTGCATCCCAATGAGGTAATTTTTAGCCATACAAGGTCGGGAAATGGGTTTCAATACCCGTGAACCTGACAGATAAAACAGGTACATGATGAATATGGCACTTGGATTACAATACCCGGGCCATTGCCATTTCTGGCTACGATTAGGGCAGTAAACGAACACGAACAAGACATTGGATCCATTAGATTAAGTTGTGGGCCCGGGACACAGAAACTATCATCTGGATCGACCTGACCCGTGTTAACTTTGTCATTTTGACCCTTTGATTACAATACATAACCAGAATTGACCCGTTCTCGTTTATTTGTATCAGCACCATGGACCTCTAGCTAGACCTGCAATGGAAGCTGACGATCTTCTTCAAAGAATCGATTTCATTGGAGAGGTCGATACGTTGCTAAAACAAGTTAGTCCTCCGGAAACCGTTGGATCGGATATTGAAGCACTTGATCCTCAAACAGTTGCAAGTAGGTTAAAAGAACAAGAGAAGAAGAAAGTGATTAGTCATGTTGAAGCTCTTTTGGATCTTGCCATAAAACTAAGTTGGTAGCTTCATACCAATAACTTATAAATTATTTTATTGTTGTTTAATTTTTGTGGGTTTTAATTAATATATATAGATGTTAGAAACTAATGGGTTATGTAGTTTCTCTTATTTATATTTATTCTATATTAATTCACAAAATTTTCTCCTCTCATAATAATACTATTCATTTTTATTTTTTTAATCCTTTTATTTTTATCTTATACATTTTTAACCCTTTTCATCTTTTACATATTTGTCACAAACATTTTCTACTTTTAACCTCAACACTTTTTCACTATCAACTTTGGTCCTTGTACTTTACATCTTTTAAAATTTGTTTTTTACGTTCGTCCTAGATTTTGAGAGTGAAGGGGTAAGGTCCCAAAAACATTGCTTCAAGTACTTGGGACCATACCACAACCTCCTCCTTCCAACCCTCTTTAGACCTTGCGCGGCCACGCACTGGTCCTACAAAGAGAACTCAGAAGGAAAACAAGATCTTACACCTGCGCGCCAAAAGGAAACTAGCAATCCTTGCGCCACTCTCCATAACAGGTAAGGATAAAATTCCTAATAAGCATTCCCGCATAAACGATATCCAGACTTGGGTATTATTTACTTTACAAATACCATACAATAAGGAGCCACACAAGATTACAACCATATTCTTCTAGAAGGTTCAATCGTGCATCACCAGATGGTTATAAGCGTCTGACCACGTGGCACCATCCCAGACTCCCTTGAAGTCACGATGGTGGCATGGAATTAAAGAGAGGTTTTCACTTGTCCACTTTCAACGTGGCAATACCCCAACCATTGATCAAGATCGCGATCCGTGTGCTCTCACACTCGTTAATGATTAACGGAGGGAAAAATAACCGCTCACGGAAATAGCACTTTCTGTCAATATTTCACCAACAGGTTTTCCCGCCCAAACTTCGGCTATAAATAGAAGGATAATTCAGGTATAATTCTCAAGTTACATTCACTTCACTTTCACTACTTCTTCTTCCTCATAAACCCTGTACTTATTCTCACGCCGGAGGGTGGTCACGGAGAGAACCTCCATTCTCCCCGTGGTGAGTCTAACAGTGGTTGTTTTGCAGCAATTGTGAGAAGAAGGAGAGCTGTTTCCCACGAACCGAACGAGGAGAGATCAACCTTTTATGCAGATTCAAACCCCCTGATTCAGTTGATTCCGATCAATTAAACCAGTGTTTTTTCATTGGCGCCCACCGATGCCTCAGTTTTACCCATTTCTTCTCGTTTTAATTCACCTTTTTATCTCTTTTTTTCAAATGGAAGAAACCCCGATGAACCGTCAAACCAGCCCTCGGCCAAATTTCTCTCACAATACCCAAGTCGAAGGGATTATAGAAGAAGCTTCGGATGATAATGAAGTGCAGTACACTGATAATCATCCAAATGACCCTATCACTCCAGGAATGCAGCCTGAAATTCCAATAAGCTCAATTCTACCTCCAAGAGAGACCCCTATCTCCTGGTATGTCAGATCCCAAGGAGAAATAAGTGCTATGTATGCACAACTCTGTGCACAAACTGCTCCTCCCACTCAGTCACGAAGACCGCTATCCCGCACTCGAGCACCTTCGGTGCCTCATGTGTCCCATCATGATACACCATCACGTGTTCAGGAAGAAGATACCGAAGTTTACTCTAGATCTCCAGCGAGATATGAACATACTCACTCTGAAAATCGACGAAGAGAGTATCACGATGAATCTCATTCTCACCGAAGGCAGTCAGTCTACTCCAGGTTGGGCCCACGTCGGGACACCCACGAAGGGGATAGTACAAGCGTATTCAATCGGTTGCAACCGAATTACAAAAGCTGCAAGCCTCGCGCGACTTACATTCCTGAAGCAGAACACGATTACAATTTGATTTACCGCCCGGTGGAGGCAGCAGAAAATTCCAAGTTCATCAGCGAAATCGCTTTGGCTCCCCTAGAAAAAGCAAAACTCCCATCCAATGTTGGCAAGTTTATTGGCATGACAGACCCATATGACCATCTTCGGGTCTTCACGAGTGCAGGTTTGGTAGGCGGATGGACCCTACCGATGTGGTGCCACCTCTTCATCCAGACTCTCACAGGCGCTGCACGGTTATGGTTCGATAACCTGCCTGTTGGAAAGATAACCTCATGGGTAGACCTACGAGAGAAATTTTTAGTACACTTCAGCCAACAGAGGAGGTTTATCCGAGATACTGCAGACGTCATGAATATTTGGAGGCGCGACGATGAGAGCTTAGAAGATTTCATCACGCGCTACAACAAAGAAGTGCTTGAGATAGGAGATGTTCACGAGCACTTGATCAGAGCACAGTTTAAATATGTCGTCCGCTGTGACGACATGATAAAGGTTTTGTCCGGAACGGAAGGGCTACCAAAGAGCTGGGAGAAGCTAATGGCGGTAGCAAAAGTGTACGCCCAGACGGAGAAAAACCTCAGCACTAACAGACCACCTCCACCGCATAGCCGCCCAACAGATATGAGCGCCAGCGGTAACAAAAAGTTTAAAAAGAATTGGCGTGATTCACGTTCTGGAAATTACTCATCCGAAGATGCGCGAGCCACTATAAACAAGCTCACCGCGCAAAGAGAGACAAAGCAGGAAAACAGAGAGAGGCAGTGGACCCCTCTGACCAAAACCCCGGCGAAGGTGTTGAGCACGGAGGACTACCAGTTCAAGACCCCTCCACCAATGAAAAATAAATGGGGTCAGGATCCAAACCAATACTGTGACTATCATAAAGATCATGGTCACACTACCAACAAATGTATCTCCCTGCGCACTGAGATTGAGAAGGCGCTCAAAAGCAGCGAGCTCACACACCTATTGCAGAATGTGCGCAAAGACATAAAACAAATTACTGGCGATGAGGAGGGCCCGAGTAAGAAGGAGAAGAACTAAGCAGCATACTATAGTCTCCTCGCAGGATTGGTCAAGTTCCGTAGCTTATCAATTCGTGGCAAGGACTATAGTGTAAGTTAAGTTTCATGTAATTATCCTAAAATAGAAAACTTTGTACCATGGCCTCTGTGTCCTATCATGAATCAAAACAAAGTTTCTGTTATCTCTGTGTTTATTACAAAGTGCATGCAATTCCTTTTGGTAAGCGCAAAAACATTATGGTAGATATAACACAAGTCTCATGAGCGGTCAGCGATTACAGACATCGCACCAGACCTTACGCTCACACATGAGCTTTATACCACCTTTATTCGCCTTACCTAATCAAAGAAATTGAACTCATGCAAAATATTGTAAATTAAAACACATCTTATACTAGTTACTGGCGCGCCACACGCCTTAACGTAAAGTACAAATGTACACGGCAGTGTATTAATTAACGTTACTTACGCTGCAGCTCACTAACAAAACAAGGATCCACATCCCAAAAACTACAAGTTAATTGTTCATACAACCACAAAGAAAACCTAAGATAGGTCTTCATCTTCATCTTTATCCGGAAAGATTTCTTTCAATTGCGCCACATGGTCCTCAGATTGTAACGCAACATTGATAAGATCCATAACCGGGAGCTGTAAGTTATTAAATTCTGTCTTCGCAGCAGCCAGGGCAGCATCTGTATTAACACCATGGGTAGCGGACTTACTAGTATCCCAGTCAACCTTCAAAGCGTTAACCACATGGTGTGAGCATTCCGCATACCCTTGGGCATATCCATCATTTCTCGCAGCAACCAACAAGTGCGCCACAGTTTTGTCTAGCTCTTCAGAATTCAAGACTGATTCGGCAACCTACACAAAAAAGGAAAAGCAAAGTAAGAAGACGCGCACAACATCTTTAAGAATTAACAAAGAAAGAAGAGCTTACACTTGCGATTCTGCGCTCTTTCAGCCATAACATATCACCTTTCAGAGGCTCAAGCTCACTCTCTACCGTCACCTGCGCAGTTTCAGAAATTTCTAACTTTTCTTCGGTTTCAACAAGACGGCAGGAAGTTTCAGCCTTCTCAGCCCATGCAAGATCCAGATCTTTCTTAGCAGCCTCAGCTTCCGCCCTAAGTTGTTCCTGCTCAGATAGTAAAGCAATAAGTTCTTCTATCTCCTTATCTCTAAGGGAAAGAGTAGCGCATGTATGTACCTCTCGTTATTCACTCCGTTCCCTATGAGAACGCGCTTCATCCGCGCGGCTTCAGCGTCAGCTTTTTCCTTCTTCAATTTTTCGATCTCCGCATCTTGTTTCTTCAACTTTTCAACTTCCGCTTTAAGGTTGTTGATAACATTGCGGAGACCCATCTTTTCAGCATTATCCTTCTCGCATATCTCTTTCCAATTTTTACGCTCTTTGGAAAGAAGGGCAGCTTCGGCTTCCGCCTTTCTCTTCCAACCCGTAACGGACCATTCTTCAGTTTTCCGATCATTCTCAAATTTGACTTGGCCAGCTTCTAGCTTAGCCCTCAAATGGGCAACTCGGGCCTCATCCTCAGCAGCTTTCTTCTTGGACGCCTTAAAAATAGCCCAATCCTTATGCATGTTATGCCACTCACGCACTATACGGTGCGTAGTGGATGCATAGCTAGCAGCCTCTTCAAGGTAGGCATGATAAGTCTGCTCATGAGGACGCCCTTCTTGGAACTTGATTTCCCCAGGCGGAAAAGTTCCCTGCAACCACTCTCGACACACATGCCAATCGGAAAAAGTGTCACCTGACGTGACCGTGTCGTCCCGATCAGTCAAAAACCCAATTAACCTAGGTAGCTAGGGTAAGTCGAGTATCGTATCCACGAAGAGCATGTGGTCAGTATTGCACGACCTGTTCGATTAGTTAGACTATTTACAAAAATGTACAAAGTAATTATGAAGCTTGCTAATTTTCTTTAAAGTTGTGTTTGAAAGTGTGAACCAACAACGTGATTCCAATTGGTTTGTAGAAAACGATTTAATGATGTTATTTAGAATGACGAATATTAAAACGGTAATTAAAATGGATTTGTGAACACTATTTAGAAAATAATCACACCCGGGTTTCGGATTATTAAGTATCTAGGGCTATTTAACACGAATGGTTTGATTATGTTATGAACACCAATGACTTCTTGAGTTTGTTAATTTGAAATCCTAATCTTAGACATCAACAATCGTCTATCATACGCAACCGGTGCAAGATAACCATCACAATATGAGACAATAGTATGTTTTATTAATCAAGAACAAAATTCAAACCCTAGCATAAATCAAAACTTTATGGTAGCAATCATCTCTCAATGTCAATGTTGCAAGAAAACTTAACAATTTTGAGTTCAAAGCAATACCAACAAATGATTCATACAATTTCAATCAAAGGTTAACAAATGTTGTATCAAACCAAAATGTGAAAAACAAACCCTAGAAACTCACAATCTTTCACCCGGGGATGATCTTTGGGAAATTAGCCACTCATGGTTTATGATTGATCTTCAAGACATGTTGGAATGTGATAATGGATGGATTGAATCTTCAAGAATCCCCCAAAAGCACCCAAAATCGCCTAGCAAAACCCCCCAATTCGTATGTGTCCAGACTCCTTTTAATGATAACTTCTTTTAGTCAAAAGGGTATTTTTACAATTTGTAACTGATGAGAGACGCATTATGTGTCCTCAGGGACACATTATGTGTCCCTGCTCAGAAATCCACACTTTTATGCACCCTCTATTGCGTCCCGAATGAAGTAACTTGCGTTCTCATCCCATGTTTTCACCATTCTTCTCAAAACCACTCTCGATTACTTCCATATGCTTCCATGTGCTTCCCTTTTCTCAAGTAGTTACCGAAATGCACTTATTTAAGCTCCGGTAAGATCCTAAATGCATCATTTCCTTGTTACCTTCATTCCAAAGCTCGTAAAGCTTCCAAAATACACCTTAAACCTATCAAGGCCTGCAAAATACAAACCATCTCAAAGTAGTGTATTCTAAAACTCAATTTCACACAAATCAGTAAAATTAAACACGTTAAGCTTTGGAAATTTACCAACCCATCACATCCCCACACTTGTCGTTTGCTTGCCCTCAAGCAAATCTGTTTTTCACTTTCACGTGGGTCGAACGAGAAACACACGCCCCATTCCCGAGACTAAGGTTAAGGTTATTTGTCATGCCAAAGTTCAAACTTTTTACAAATTTCACATATTTAGCAATAGATGATTAATCATGTAAAAGCGGTTATCCAAGATTAACCCGCCCTTGAAACTAATAAATCATGTACATCCCTCACAATGTTCTCTCCACTCGGTTTAAAAATTGGCTAATAATTGATTCATTAACGCTTTTGAAATAATCACTCAAACCGATTAGAACACGTACCCGCATAGGCTTGCAACTCAATCATTCTCCACCACTGAACACGAATACTAAGCACAAGTCATAAGGTCTTTGTAAGGGTTGTAACGGGGCTAGGCTAAGGGTAGGAAATAGGATATTTGAAAGTGGCTAAGGTGATGAAAAATTCGATTTTTATTACAAAACAACTATTCTAAACACGACTAACTACCAATACCAAACTAGAAGGCAAAAAATTTTCGCCTTTTATTTCCCAAACTAAAAACACATATTTTTGTTCTTTTCTCAATAATTTTCTATTCTTTTTCGTAGCATTTTCTGATTTTTCTCTCTTTTTTTTTTTTTTTTTGCAAACAAACAATTCATAACTATACAACTTGACTCCTATAATCGAATTTCCATCACACGGGTTTAAAAGAAAAAGGTTTAAAGCTATGGGCTATAGGGTGGTCAAACGAAAGGATTAGGCTCAAAATTGGCTACTAAGGGATAATTTTTGGGTAAGGATATAAAAATGGTGTAAAAGGAAAATGTTTCCCTAATGCCTTAATCATTCTCGTGCTTGTATTCGGTCTATGGTCTCGAACGTATCAAAAGATGCAAGTTCTACAATACATGACTAATGGTCCACTCAAACAAAGAAACATAAATATGTAATTCTATGATGTAAAAGTGGCTCAAAACCTCACATATATGAAGGGCATGGTATGTGACATGCATGATATGCTAGTTTCTTAGGCGGATTATTCCCAAATAACCACCCGTTAAATACCCGTCATGTTATTAATTTGAACTTGACCATGACAAAAGACCAAATGGGTTGTGACATCCCTCGTTGACTTAGTTACTTGTGCTTTAAGATCGCTTTTGAAACAAGATATTTTTGAAAAAATTTTGAAATTTCCCCCATCCCCACACTTGAGGTAAACATTGTCCTCAATGTGTAGCATTTAAATGAACGGGTCAAAATCGAAAACTTTTACTACTCCCCCATCCCCACACTTGAGGTAAACATTGTCCTCAATGTGTAAGAATTAGAGTTTTAAAATGCACAAGGGACGTGACACGGCTAACCTTCCCAAAATTTCACCCCGGAAAAAATAAAATACAAAATACAATCCACTTATTACTAAACTAAAAATCAAGGTAAAAAGGAAACGCATGCACCTGATTTTTGTCGCTTGATGCCCATATCTTCTTCTTCTCTTCATAAAAACAGTTGTCTCTCGAACATCATGTACCTACAAATTCTAACCCTTGTGTAGAAGCATGCTTCTCACAACCATTGAAATTTGTTAGGTGGTTAGTTCTACCATTTTTATAAAAGTGTTACCAAATCATGCGTTAAATTACCTTGATTTTTTTGTGGAAAAATAAGTTACAACAATAACAAGCCTAACTCACTTTCGTAGGAATCACGGTTGCATTTAGCTTATGCAACAAGCCCTTTTAAACCCCCCAATAGCTTGGGAGGACGAGAGGTCTCGTGAGGGTTATATAGGGAACACACCCACAAAGTTCATTTAACTAAGAAAAGAAAAAAAAATAAAAAAAAAACGAATAATAGTACAAACTCTACAACAATTATACCTGATTTGCCTCTCATGGTGGTCGAAGTGCACATTTTCCTACCGAGTTGCCTACATACGCTCGGTATTTGGCATGCCGGATCCATTCTCTTTTTATTTTACGCGACATGCGTATTAAGCTACTTTGGGGTCGTTTCTTGACGAATTGGCCAATGTCTTGCAACACCACCCTTCGAATCCTTATACCCGAACCCGCATCCCCAACTTTGTTGGTTAGAGTGATAAGTATGGGAGAAGGATCGATATGAACCTGGGCTTTTTTTGGTTCTGACCCGTCTTGCGGTGTTATGTCTTCCGCTTGGTTCAAACATTCAGTTTCTTGCTCCGGAAGATCTATAACCTCTTCCACCACATCACCATCAAACATAGTACCACTAGCCAACATCTCTTGGTCTCGTCTAAATTGAGCCAGCTCTTCAGCAAGTTGCCCCAGTTGCTTCTCCAGCGCCTTATGAGATTTATCTCTTACTTCAAACTCTTTCCTCACTTCGGTTGTAAGGGTACTCATAGCATTCATGAGGGCATCCAACTTAGAATTGAGCGAGTCATCACCCTGAGAGTTAGAAGCATTCTCGGATGCCGGTTGAGAGTATTCATTATAATAATCATCATACTCCTCCCGATAACTTGAGAAACGTGGCAATTCGGGTTCATGGTAATATTTTTGATAATGTGGTGGTGGTGGATTATCGTATGGATAATATGAGGATGGACTATTGAAATTTTCATAATCCGCCCTCCTATATTCATACAATCCGCTGAGGTAGTCTTCCCGATCCTTGTTGGCTTGAACTTTTTCATAGAAGACAGAGCAATCCTCTAAATAATGCTCTCCGCTTCCGCAACACTCACACGGATCATCATCTACCCAATTCATATTGAAAGATAATACCTGCAAAACATGTACCTGCACAAACAAACTCGACTACCCAAAGTAAAATCACAAATATACAAGAAAAAGGAAAGAAAATAAACTAAACTAAAATCGAACAAGCAATGAAATACTAAGCGCACTAGCTCCCCGGCAACGGCGCCATTTTGACGTGACCGTGTCGTCCCGATCAGTCAAAAACCCAATTAACCTAGGTAGCTAGGGTAAGTCGAGTATCGTATCCACGAAGAGCATGTGGTCAGTATTGCACGACCTGTTCGATTAGTTAGACTATTTACAAAAATGTACAAAGTAATTATGAAGCTTGCTAATTTTCTTTAAAGTTGTGTTTGAAAGTGTGAACCAACAACGTGATTCCAATTGGTTTGTAGAAAACGATTTAATGATGTTATTTAGAATGACGAATATTAAAACGGTAATTAAAATGGATTTGTGAACACTATTTAGAAAATAATCACACCCGGGTTTCGGATTATTAAGTATCTAGGGCTATTTAACACGAATGGTTTGATTATGTTATGAACACCAATGACTTCTTGAGTTTGTTAATTTGAAATCCTAATCTTAGACATCAACAATCGTCTATCATACGCAACCGGTGCAAGATAACCATCACAATATGAGACAATAGTATGTTTTATTAATCAAGAACAAAATTCAAACCCTAGCATAAATCAAAACTTTATGGTAGCAATCATCTCTCAATGTCAATGTTGCAAGAAAACTTAACAATTTTGAGTTCAAAGCAATACCAACAAATGATTCATACAATTTCAATCAAAGGTTAACAAATGTTGTATCAAACCAAAATGTGAAAAACAAACCCTAGAAACTCACAATCTTTCACCCGGGGATGATCTTTGGGAAATTAGCCACTCATGGTTTATGATTGATCTTCAAGACATGTTGGAATGTGATAATGGATGGATTGAATCTTCAAGAATCCCCCAAAAGCACCCAAAATCGCCTAGCAAAACCCCCCAATTCGTATGTGTCCAGACTCCTTTTAATGATAACTTCTTTTAGTCAAAAGGGTATTTTTACAATTTGTAACTGATGAGAGACGCATTATGTGTCCTCAGGGACACATTATGTGTCCCTGCTCAGAAATCCACACTTTTATGCACCCTCTATTGCGTCCCGAATGAAGTAACTTGCGTTCTCATCCCATGTTTTCACCATTCTTCTCAAAACCATTCTCGATTACTTCCATATGCTTCCATGTGCTTCCCTTTTCTCAAGTAGTTACCGAAATGCACTTATTTAAGCTCCGGTAAGATCCTAAATGCATCATTTCCTTGTTACCTTCATTCCAAAGCTCGTAAAGCTTCCAAAATACACCTTAAACCTATCAAGGCCTGCAAAATACAAACCATCTCAAAGTAGTGTATTCTAAAACTCAATTTCACACAAATCAGTAAAATTAAACACGTTAAGCTTTGGAAATTTACCAACCCATCATCACCTTTCTTCAACTTCCACACAGGCATGTGAAGTTCATCAGCCTGTTTCTCCGAATAGCATCTGTAATAGTAATCCCCCGGAGTTTCATCCGGGCGGATAGGAGAATTTTCATTTGATCGAATAAAAGAACCTTGGTCCCCACCAGGATTCTTCTCAACATTCTCAGGCACAAAACCAGAAGTCGCAGAAGGGGACGTTGTTACAAGGATCTCTTGAGTAGTTTTCCCTTTCCCCAAATCTTGAGCAGCAAATTCAGGAGTCTGTGGATTACCAGCACTGTCGCAACCCCCGATCCCTGAACCCCGGGAACGGGCGGCCGCGAGCCAGTTTCGGTGGTATCGTGTGTCGTCTAATTTGGCAGTGGAAATTTTCATCAGGACCGTAGTTAGGAAATGTTTATCAGAGTAAAACCACCATTTATATATAAATAAACATATTGGGATGAAACCCAAGTTTTTATTACAAGCTGATTTACAGGGATAAATCCCAATTTATTTAAATTAAAACGCCTTCTTTATTTAGGTAACTTTTATAGCCACTTTTCCAAGCCTTCGGTGCTGTCCAGCTGGCTTCTAATTGGCTTTCACATTGTGTTACCTGAAACGCGTTTTAAAAACATTTGTCAGTGGGAAATACTGGTGAGTGAATCCCAGTTTAATCAAGAATTATTAATTTAATTTAAACTTAACAGTATTGAGGGCGATTACAATGTTTATATCTACCCAATTACTCATTCATTACTGTCAATCCTGACTGGTGGGTCATATTACACATTGGCTAACTCTTCGTCCAATGGTAACGTTACTCACATTTTGTATACAAAACCCCAACATACCGGCAGTAATCGTAGAATTACAAAGACTCAATCACAGCTAAATTACATTGTAAAATAATTAAGGTTTTGTAAAAACTATTTACAAAAAGGAGATTACTCACATTGCTGTCTTAGATTTTTCGTAAGGGTTTCCTGATGACAATCTAAAATATACACAAATGCACATGCGTTAGTATAATAACCCATTTTAACATTAGTAATACCCTCCCCGAGACGGCATTCCAACGACTACGTCGGGCAGAACCACGACAGCCGTTACGGAACCCTAGATTAATCGGGCAGCGTATCTAATACGTATCCAGGGGTTATAATACTTACAACGGAGCACAACTTTGCTAATTAGGGGGTATAATACCCGCGTATAAAGCCTACTATTCAGAAATTGAGATTGAGAAATGATTTTTAAACTATTTCGACTGAGATCCGATGGCTCCTTTATATAGTTGCTGAGTCTGGTTCTCTCCAGGCCCGCGTAACACAAGGGCAGGGCCTACGCGGCCCGCGTTGACTCCAGGTCAACGTGTAGCTGGGCTGAGTCGATGTATAGGTCTGCCGGGTGTTGGGCCACGTGGCGGCCCAGGGTCGTGCCTAGTTTTAAGTTGACGCGGCCCGCGTCAAGGTTGGGGTGGGGCTTATGCAGCCCGCCTCAGCCCAAAATTTCAATTTTTTAATTATTTTTAATACTATTTAATATATTTGAGGCCCGTTTTCGCGTATGGGGTGTATTTTTGGACATATTGGAATATTTTAAAATATATTAGGGAGTTGGAAAAATAATCGAGGGTGTCGGTTTATTTAGGATTGTTACATCCTCCCCACCTTGTTTTAGAGCTCGTCCTCGAGATCTACTGGAACAAGTGTGGATATTTCCTTTGCATTTCAGATTCAAGCTCCCATGTGTACTCAGGTCCTCTTTTGGAGTCCCACTTTACTTTGACCAGAACTAGTCTCTTATGCTTGAGGTTCTTGACTTTCCTGTCTTCGATCTATAGAGGCCTTTCTACAAACTTGAGTTGTTCATTTACCTCTATATCCTTAAGAAGTACTATTAGCGATTCATCAGCTAAGCACTTTTTGAGATTAGATACATGAAATACGTCATGTATTCCTGCCATTTCCTCTGGCAGTTGTAGCTGATAGGCTACAAGTCCTATTCTTCTAATAATCTTAAAAGGTCCAATATACCTGGGACTTAGCTTTCCCCTTTTGATGAATCTTACTACTCCTTTCCAAGGAGAGACTTTCAACAATACTTTATCTCCTACTTGAAATTCCAATGGCTTGCGTCGGTTATCGGCATAGCTCTTCTATCGATCACGTGCTGCTTTTAGTCGTTCCTTGACTTGAATAATCTTGTCGGTTGTTTCTTGTACTATCTCAGGTCCGGATAGTTGCTTTTCCCCAATTTCTGCCCAACAGACTGGGGTTCGACACTTTTGTCCATAAAGTGCTTCAAATGGTGCAGCATTGATACTTGTGTGATAACTATTATTATAAGAAAGTTCTATTAAAGGTAAGTGATTATCCCAATTACCTCCGAAATCAATTACACAAGCTCTAAGCATGTCCTCCATTGTCTGAATTGTTCTTTCGCTTTGTCCATCTGTTTGAGGATGATAAGTTGTGCTCATATTTAACTTGGTTCCCATGGCTTTTTGGAAACTTGACAAAAAATGAGAGGTAAATCGACTATCCCTATCAGAAACGATTGATAAAGGTATTCCATGTAATGAAACAATTTCATTTACATACAATTTAACTAGCTGTTCCATACTGAAAGTTTCCTTCATTGGTAGGAAGTGAGCTGACTTGGTTAGCCTATCTGCAATTACCCAGATTGTATCATTACCTTTATTTGTTTTGGGTAATTTAGTAACAAAATCCATTGTTATTAATTCCCATTTCCAAACTGGCATTTCTAGTTGTTGTAGCAATCCTGAGGGTTTCTGATGTTCAGCTTTAACTTGTGAACAAGTTAAACATTTAGAAACATGGGCTGCTATGTCCTTCTTCATTCCTATCCACCAGAATTTTTTCCTTAAATCCTGGTACATTTTATCACTTCCTGGATACATCGTATACTTAGACTTATGGGCTTCTTCTAATATATGATGACGTAGGTTTCCTAATTTAGGTATCCATATTCTCTTTTTATGGAATCTCCAAATTCCATCTGTTCCTTGTTCTAATTCTTTAATCATTCCTTTTAATTTTTCAGTATCATTCTTGATTACTGACACCTGTGCTTTTCTTATTAGATCATTTAAATCTACCTGTAGATTTAATTTAAGAGAACGTATCCTTTTTGGCTTTTTATGATATTTTCGGCTTAAAGCATCTGCTACTACATTTGCTTTTCCTTCATGGTACTGGATATCACAATCATAATCACTAAGCATCTCCATCCAGCGTCTTTGTCTCATATTCAACTCCTTTTGCCCGAAAACATACCTTAAACTCTTATGATCAGTGAATACCATAAAGGTAATGTCTCCAAATCTTAAGGGCAAAAATTATAGCTCCTAGTTCTAGATCATGGGTTGAGTAATTTTCTTCATGATTCTTAAGTTGTCTGGATGCATAAGCTATAACCTTTTGGCGTTGCATCAACACACATCTATAACCTAGCTTAGAAGCGTCACAATACACTACTAAATCTTCAGTTCCTTCTGGTAACGCTAATATGGGTGCATTAGTTAATCTTTGCTTAAGAATTCTAAAAGCTTCTTCTTGTTTTGGTCCCCATTCAAACTTAATGGATTTACAAGTTAACTTAGTTAAAGGAATGGCTATTCTAGAAAAATCTCGAATAAATCTTCTATAATAACCGGCCAATCCTAAGAAACTTCTAACCTCGGTTGGTGACTCAGGGGTTTTCCATTTAGTAATTGCCTCGATTTTTGTTGGATCCACATGAATTCCTTCATAATTGACTAAGTGTCCAAGAAATTGTACCTGTTCTAACCAAAACTCGCACTTGGAAAATTTAGCATAAAGCTTTTCCTTCCTTAATAGACTTAAAAGTGCGTGCAAAAGCTTTGCATGTTCCTCTTTACTCTTAGAGTAAATTAGAAGATCATCTATAAAAACACTTATGAATTTATCCAAATATGGCTTACATATCCGGTTCATCATGTCCATAAATGCGGCTAGGGCATTGGTTAAACCAAATGGCATGACAGTAAATTCATAATGACCATACCTTGTTCTAAAGGCGGTTTTAGGAATGTCCTCTTCCTGTACCTTTAATTGATGATATCCTGACCTTAAATCGATTTTAGAGAAACATCGAGCTCCTTGTAGTTGATCGAACAGATCATCGATTCTCGGTAATGGGTACCAATTCTTAATCGTAACTTTGTTCAATTCACGGTAATCAATGCACATACGCATTGATCCGTCCTTCTTTTTAACGAATAATATTGGCGCTCCCCATGGTGACGAATTTGGTTGTATAAATCCTTTTTCCAGCAATTCGTCTAATTGTTTCTTCAATTCCTGCATTTCGGATGGTGCCAAACGATAAGGTGCTTTGGCAATTGGTGCTGTTCCAGGCAATAGGTGAATTCTGAATTCAACTTCTCTGTCCGGTGGTAGTCCTGGTAATTCTTCTGGAAAGACATCTGAAAACTGAGACACTACTGGAATGTATTTTAGTTCTTTTCCTTTAGTGTTAGTGATTATGGAAATCAAATACACTATAGAACCTTTTCTTATATAACTTGCAGTTTTCATCACAGAGATGAATTTTGTGGACCTAGAGGGCTTATTCCCTTTAATTGTGATCTTTTCACCTTTTGGTGAATTTACTTGGATTGACTTTTGATCACATAAAATACTGGCTTTATTGGCTATTAACCAATCCATTCCTAAAACGATATCAAATCCTGCCAGATTCATGGGATAAAGGTTTGCCATAAACTTTTGATTTAAAATTTCTATTCTTGCTCCCTGCAAGATTTCAGAAATCCTAACAGTTTCTCCATTAGCTGTTTCTACGAGACATTCTTGTGGTAGTTTAGTTAATGACTGATTTAGAAGTTTGCAAAACGAAGTATTAATAAAACTTTGGTTTGCACCAGAGTCAAATAATACTTTAGCAAAAACATCATTAACTAAAAACGTACCAGCTATCACGTCTGGAATCATCTTGGCTTCATCTGCAGTCAGAACGAATGCTCTAGCATTTTTAGTGTTCTTGTTGTTCGTGGCTGGAGCTAATTTTGGACAGTTTGGCTTGATGTGACCCTGTTCCCCACAATTGTAGCATACCCTGTTGTTGGCTTTCCTCCTGCAGTCTTCTTCCTTGTGTCCTGATATTTTGCAGAAATTGCAATATATGGAGCATTTTCCAGAATGCTTCCTTTTGCAATACTTGCAATAAGGTGCAGATGTAGAACCCATATTTCTACGGTTATAATTTCCATAACGAAATTCTTAGGTGAGCCTTTGTGCTAGATTTTTCCTCTGGTCTTCTTCTCTAGTATGAACTAATTCATCTGTCAAGGTGTTGGTTAGTTCTACAGCTTCTTCTATGGTTTGAGGCCTAGCTGCCTTGACTACATGTCTAATCTCTCCAATTAATCCCCAGATGTAACGCGAGATTAATATCGGCTCTGGTGATGCAAGGATTGGTACTATTCTAGCATATTCAAAGAATAACTTTGTGTATCCCTTACTATCCACTCCATTCATCCTAAGATTTAGGAATTTGTTTGTTATCTGTTCTTTTTCATTAGGAGGGCAAAATTTCCTTTCTACCATATTCCTAAATTCTTCCCATTCCATATTGTATACATTATCTTGTCCTCTTTCGCACATTTGCTTATTTTCAGAACAGCCTCAATCTTTTCTATCCAGCGTAGAGCTGCAATAGGTTCTTCATTGCCCGAGAATTCTATTGGTTTGCAGGACCAGAATTCTTTGTAAGAACAACCGTAAGACACGGTTCTTCTTCTTTTGGGAATAGGCACTTGAAGTACAGGTCCATTGTTCACACTGTGTTCTGGTTCGATTGGTCGTTTACTGCTATGCTTACTTTTATTATTCGCTTCTTGAATCGTTTGAATAATAAATGGCATTGCATCTATGATTCCTTGTGCCACTATGTATTGAACGACACTATTATCCATTTGGTTTCCATTGTTATTGACGCTCGGATTCTCATTAACCAAGTTAACGTTACTCTGGTTATCGTTATTCAGATTTCCTTGATTTCCTTCGTCGGCCATCTGAATTTTAAACAGTTACCCCGTATTAATATCACAAAATAATATTTAATATAGTCATTCACATGACACGCAATCTAGCCAAAAGTGTCGATCATTGCGACTTTACTCTATTCATCTATTATACATCTATTACACACTAGTACTGAAATAAAAATTACAATACCAACAGAAAGAAAATTACACTAATAGTAGTAGGCATCCATACACACATATTTTATTTTATTATTTTATTATTATTATTACTACTACTACCGTTTTACCATCACATTCACGGATATGGATTCATCCAGAAATCCATATTGCGCTCGTCGTATTTCCAGACGAGTCGCTCTCCCACCTGTCGTATTCTCTCACTGCTTTCTAAAATTTCCTCACCAAATGTCCTAAGTTCTTGTACATTTTCTGCACTCATTGGGGGTGCAGGTTCTAGGACTGGGTTCGGAATCTGGGGTGCGGGTTCCTGGTGTGGGGGTGTAGGTGCCTGGAATCGGTAAGGATCTTCTAAAATCTCCCTAATATATTCATCATGGAAATAGGGATCTAAAGGGTCCAAACCTAGGTAGGCTCCTATGTTCTGCATGGGTGTGTCTTCATGTATCGGGTAGCGTTGCACATAGTCCCTAACGTCATCCCACCAGGGGTCGTAATTTGGGTCTAGGGGGTTTGGTGCTGGTACCCTAGGGATTTCTTCTGGATTGAAGTCATGCATCTCTACGTGGTTTTTGGGGTTTTCTATCTCCATGGGCTAGTCTGTGATTGGTGGCTGTGGTTGGGGTGCTATTATTTGCTCCAGATTAGGGTCAGCTGCAGTGGTTGCTAAGATGTGAATATTGGCTATACCCCTATTTATCATGTCCTGAGCATAGGCATCTGTCTCTCTCTTGGCTGCGGCTAGTACCCTCTGATCTTGTAACTTTTTCATACGTTTTCTATGATCGTGTGCCCCTCTACTGAACCATCCCCTCTTTTTATGAGGAAATGGCTCTTTTAACTGAGCCTTAAACACAAAGATTCCTTCTTCCGTATCAGCAGAGTACCCTGAGAGGGCAGGCTGAGAAGAGGAGGTGCCTTCGCTTCTAGGCGAACCAGACAATTGACAGTACGCGTCAGATGGTCCTTGGTCGCTCATACTGTAAACTAACAGATAGTCAAATAACACATAACAATAAATACAGTTATGCACGTATTCCGTAATTTATTTCCTAACAGATTGAATTTTGATGTCAGCAGAACACCTCTGTGGCTGAATCAGTGGCTTAGCTCTGATACCACCTTCTGTCGCAACCCCCGATCCCTGAACCCCGGGAACGGGCGGCCGCGAGCCAGTTTCGGTGGTATCGTGTGTCGTCTAATTTGGCAGCGGAAATTTTCATCAGGACCGTAGTTAGGAGATGTTTATCAGAATAAAACCACCATTTATATATAAATAAACATATTGGGATGAAACCCAAGTTTTTATTACAAGCTGATTTACAGGGATAAATCCCAATTTATTTAAATTAAAACGCTTTCTTTATTTAGGTAACTTTTATAGCCACTTTTCCAAGCCTTCAGTGTTGTCCAGCTGGCTTCTAATTGGCTTTCACATTGTGTTACCTGAAATGCGTTTTAAAAAACATTTGTCAGTGGGAAATACTGGTGAGTGAATCCCAGTTTAATCAAGAATTATTAATTTAATTTAAACTTAACAGTATTGAGGGTGATTACAATGTTTATATCTTCCCAATTACTCATTCAGTACTGTCAATCCTGACTGGTGGGTCATATTACACATTGGCTAACTCTTCGTCCAATGGTAACGTTACTCACATTTTGTATACAAAACCCCAACACACCGGCAGTAATCGTAGAATTACAAAGACTCAATCACTGCTAAATTACATTGTCAAATAATTAAGATTTTGTAAAAACTATTTACAAAAAGGAGATTACTCACATTGCTGTCTTAGATTTTTCGTAAGGGTTTCCTGATGACAATCTAAAATTTACACAAATGCACATGCGTTAGTATAATAACCCATTTTAACATTAGTAATACCCTCCCCGAGACGGCATTCCAACGACTACGTCGGGCAGAACCACGACAGCCGTTACGGAACCCTAGATCAATCGGGCAGCGTATCTAATACGTATCCAGGGGTTATAATACTTACAACGGAGCAGAACTTTGCTAATTAGGGGGTATAATACCCGCGTATAAAGCCTACTATTCAGAAATTGAGACTGAGAAATGATTTTTGAACGATTTCGACTGAGATCCGATGGCTCCTTTATATAGTTGCTGAGTCTGGTTCTCTCGCGGCCCGCGTAACACAAGGCAGGGCCTACGCGGCCGGCGTTGACTCCAGGTCAATGTGTAGCTGGGCAGAGTCGATGTATTGGTCTGCCGGGTGTTGGGCCACGTGGAGGCCCAGGGCCGTGCCTAGTTTTAAGTTGACGCGGCCCGCGTCAAGGTTGGGGTGGGGCTTACGCGGCCCGCCTCAGCCCAAAATTTCATTTTTTTAATTATTTTTAATACTATTTAATATATTTGAGGCCCGTTTTCGCGTATGGGGTGTATTTTTTGGACATATTGGGATATTTTAAAATATATTAGGGAGTTGGAAAAATAATCGAGGGTGTCGGTTTATTTAGGATTGTTACAAGCACCAACATCTATAGCCTCCGAACTAGTAATTTTCTCCGCATCAACAGCAACATCAACAGGCTTTTCAGCCTCAAGATTCTCTACCCAGTAGTCCTCCCCGCCTTATTCTCAAGAGTCTCAGTGTTCTTTAACTGCTCATCAACAGAGGTGCAAGGGGGAGAGGGCGGAAGCTCCTCATTAACCACAGATGATGGTTCCGTTGAACAGGAGAATTTGGCTTTTCTGCAAGAGCAAACATATATATTACAATCATCCAAAGCGCATAAGAGGAAAGCAAAAGAAAAGCACCTACCAAGAACAGGTTTTGCAATAAAGGCGTCAAGATTACCTCTTCGGGTAATTTTCTTCTGAACCTTCTTGGCAGGCTGACCACGGCCTCAACACCAGTTTGTTTTCTTTTTCCCGCTTTCTTCCTCAGCAGACGCTCAGGATTTGACTCTAAATCAATAGGGTCATCAGGGTTCGATGGAGGAAGGTCAGTAGTATCCCTGGGCTCTGGCTTAGGTCTCCTCACAACTGCAGGCGCAAGACCCTCCAAAGAATCAGATACCACCACATAATCACACCAGGAGTCAGAGGAATGGCGCGTACCTTTCTTCTCTCCTCCCACATTTTTTTGTCTTAGAAGATTGAGTTTTCTCCGCTTCACTCTTCTTCGGCGCAGCAGTAGCAGTAGGCGCACGTCTTTTCTTTTCAGGGCCTATGCCCAGGTTAGACAACTCACCTACTAAAAAGCGCAAAGATTGACTCATCCGAATGCGCAAAATCAACAGAAATAAGTATTGTGATAAAAAAAATTACCAGCACCAGCAACAGGTTGCGCGGCTAGGTCATCATCTTGTGGAAGAACAAAATTCCTCACAATTCGATGACACCAAAGCTCTTCATCAGGTTTCTTGGGAATGGTGGCCATCTTCCCACCTTCTCTCTCAAAAGCAACAACGTATAAGGAAACGACTGCAAAAGAAGAGAAGCGAAATAAAAAAAACAAACAAACAGACACAAGAAAGGGAAGCAAACAGAGCAAACCCCAAATCTTACTTTTTTCGCCTTCCATATACACTGGCTTCTCTTCCCGACTCATTCGCCAGTTCAGGCTCATGCTAGCACCAACAAGGGCTTTCTCTGGCAAAGCAATAGACGGAACATCTTTCAAATCCTGGTACCAATTTTCATCAGTGGGAGTCTGAAGAGTCTCAGTTGGGACATCCTCTTTCCCCCTAAACGTCATCCTCATCGGGATAACCCCCACTTTACTAAAGAAGAACTTTTGTTTCCAGTCATGAAACGACTTTGGGGGATGAAGCAAAATCTTCTTAGCAGATGCCCTTTGCATAAAGGAGTAGAACCCCTGAGAACAATGCACTTGATGGAACACTCGAAATCGAGGAACCATCAGTTCAATGTGCATTGTACGACACACAAATTCGAAGTGACGAACCCTAACCATCCCAATAGGGTGCATCTGGGAAATGTGGAACTTGTAAAACTCGAGAATTTCAAGAAAAAATTTCGTTGCAGGCAATCGGAAGTTACCTGCAGAGACAAAGTCCCAAAATAAAGTTATATACCCGCCCGGAGCATCCGCCGCCGTCTGACCCTCGTCAGGGTACCGAGCACCCCAACTTTCTGGAAATTTAAAATTCCAAATCAAACCGTCGAAAGTTGCCCTGGACCACTTAAATGGTGGAAGTTCAGCAGCCATTTCTTCAGCAGAGTCTTCGTGATGGTCTCCGGTTGACATAAGAAAGAGAAATTGCAAATTCTTTCAACAAACAGATAAAGGAGATGAAGAAGGAAAAGGGTTTTCAAGAAAGCAATAATTAGCAAAAATGAGCAATTGAGAAGATTTATATACTCACCGCCATAAATACCCTAGGTAACTGCAACACCACCTTTTTCGGGGTTGGCACAGTTATCCAAGCATCAGGGACAAGTGAGAAAGAACAACAAAGGCGAGTTCACACGCGCGTGGGAAACACGGTCAGTAACGTACAACGGACAGTGATAGCCTGTCACACGTCAACAGTCATTACAGTACCTTTCCACATACCCAAAGTCAAGATTTTCAAGATCAGAATAATGAGCAAGAGTATCTTCTCCAAGAAGATTCTCCACTTCCGCACCAAAAACTCTACAGCAAAAGCATCTCTCTCTCATAGTCCAGTGCTCCACTTATTTGCATAAGAGCAACACTGGACTGGGGGGACTTGAAGGGGTAAGGTCCCAAAACCCTTGCTTCAAGTACTTGGGACCTTACCACAACCTCATCCTTCCAACCCTCTTTAGACCTTGTGCGGCCGCGCACTGGTCCTACAAAGAGAACTCAGAAAGAAAACAAGATCTTACACCTGCGCGCCAAAAGGAAACTAGCAATCCTTGCGCCACTCTCCATAATAGGTAAGGATAAAATTCCTAATAAGCATTCCCGCAAAAACGATATCCAGACTTGGGTATTATTTACTTTACTGATACCATACAATAAGGAGCCACACAGGATTACAACCATATTCTTCTAGAAGGCTCAATCGTGCATCACCAGACGGTTATAACCATCTGACCACGTGGCACCATCCCAGACTCCCTTGAAGTCACGATGATGGCATGGAATTAAAGAGAGGTTTTCACTTGTCCACTTTCCACGTGGCAATACCCCAACCGTTGATCAAGATCGCGATCCGTGTGCTCTCACACTCGTTAATGATTAACGGAGGGAAAAATAACCGCTCACGGAAATAGCACTTTCCGTCAATATTTCACCAACAGGTTTTCCAGTCCAAACTTCGGCTATAAATAGAAGGATAATTCAGGTATAATTCTCAAGTTACATTCACTTCACTTTCACTACTTCTTCTTCCTCATAAACCCTGTACTTATTCTCACGCTGGAGGGTGGTCACAGAGAGAACCTCCATTCTCCCCATGGCGAGTCTAACGGTGGTTGTTTTGCAGCAATTGTGAGAAGAAGGAGAGTTGTTTCCCACGAACAGAACGAGGAGAGATCAACCATTTTATGCAGATCAAACCCCCTGGTTCAGTTGATTCCGGTCAATTAAACCAGTGTTTCTTCAGCGAGTTAACAAGCTGCAACGCGTGCATGTGGTTCAACGTTTTTACGTCTATTTTTTACGGTTTAACGACTCCCTCGAAACTCACTGGTCCTAAGCCGACTTAGCTGTTCTTTTCTATGCTTTACCTTTTTAGTCTAAATTATATATGTTCTATATATTCTATATAGTATATTGTATATGTTTAGTCCAACATGTATTACAAGGATCTCACATAAGTCATGCAAGGAGGTAGGAGAATAACCTTCCATTTAAAACCTCTTTTGTATATTCACCAATGCACAAGTTGTCATAAAGACAACAAGAATGGTCATGAATGAACTAGAAAGGAAAATGAAAAGAATACAATGTACAAAATACTTAAAGGAACAAATCATCAAGTGAGGTGGTGGATTGAAAATAGGATACCCCAAGGTTCCAAATAATCACACACTTCCATCACAAGTCTTGTTACAAGAACAAGCTTGGAGAATACAACACTTGTGGGTAAAAAACCTTACAAAACAGAAAGTTTGGAGTGACAAAACACCTCCGATTTTGTATGTAACAACCTTTTTTTAAGCTTACTAATTATAAACTTGATTAGGAGCATAAGGACATAGGCTTGTTTGAATAAAACATAAGTTTAAGAAAGTTTTATAAAGATATTATTCAAAACAGAAAGTTTCGTACAATTTTAACCTCAAATGTGGTGATGTTCCATCTTGGTTTTCCATGGAAAACCGATGGAAACACTCCTAGAGGTGTTCCAAGTGTTAAGAAGCAAGAAGAAATGAAGAAAATGGAGGATAGGTGAGTTTGAACTCACTTTTGTAATCTGCCTTGAATCTGACTTTAATTAGTGAATTTGCTGTTGATTTAGAGTGCTTTGAGTGAGGATTAGTGTGTTTACAAAGTGGAAAAAGTGTGGGAATGAAGTGGGTTATATAGGAGAGGTTTAGGGTTAAGTTAGGTGGTAATTAATGAGAAAAAACACATCAAACTAGCACAAATCCGACCAATGCTCGAGCTGGTAAGGAGAATCTGAGGATTTTGGGGGCTCACGAGCCGCGACCATAACCCATCCCCGTCGCGCGATGCGAGGGTAGATGTTCCAGATTTAAGTTTTGTTTTCTGACATCTTAGGTCCCTGTAGTTTGTATTGCTAGGTTTTTGTTGGGATTGAACCCTACAAAGGAACAGTTGATTAAAGCCAAAATTGGATCAGATCAGTGGATTCAGAATAAGCAGTTGTTTGCATCAGTCTTCCTCCTTAAATGTGGCCTAACATCTGATGACTTCTTAATACTACCTTCCACAAACAACAGCTGATCACTAAAGACTGCTGAAGACCAAACACTGATGAGTCAATCGACTGCTATAGTTCAAGTACTGCTGAAGACACAAAGCACTGCTGGGGCTAAAGCAGTGGAATGAAGAAGCAACAGTTAGACTAGTATTTGTATTTAATCATTGTAATCAGTAGTTAGATAGCAGTGTTTGTAATAGTCAGTGGATAGAGGTTGTTAGGAGGTTAGATGTCACTTTCATGGTGACGTCAGCAAAGATGCCACAGTGGTTTGTTCTGTACTATAAATAGAACAGTACTCTGTACTATTCTATTAGCTCTTTCTTCACCAAGTCATTCTGTACGAACAAACCATTGTGAGCTCAGGCTGAGGGGGAGACTTTGTGCATGCATGCATTAGGATTGATCTTTGTAAACAAATACAATCATTCGATTCTATGTTAAACATGTTTGCTTAAAATTGTTCTCTCTTTGATTGTGTTGAAAGTTTATTCATCCATTTTCACTACAGTTGTTTATCATTCATCTTCATTTAATTAAACAAACACAATCTTATCAAACTCAGATCCTAACAATTGGTATCAGAGCTAGGACAGTCAAACTTGATCTAACAATCATTTTGACGTAAAAGTTCAGCTCAAAATCGTTGATACTTTTAATTGTTCGTTTCGTTGTAAAACAGAGTAAGGACTAATCACGTACAAAGTTGATTATCCAGTACCTAAAAAACAACTAGAATGACGTCACAATCATAGGATGTTAATAACAACATCGGTTCACTCTACAAACCACCTATGTTGAAGAGATCTGAATACAACATCTGGCAGCAAAGGATGGGTCACATCCTCGCTCAACAGAATACCGGATGTTGGAAGTCGGTTATCTTTGGACCACATGTTCCAATGGTGCCGAGTGCTGAGGATCTAAAGGTTTTTGTTCCTAAGAAAATAGAGAACTATACTGAATAGGACTTTCAGAAAATTGAACTAGATGCCAAGGCATTCAGCATAGTTGCATCTGCACTACCAAATGAAATTTATGCTGGGCTGTTACACTGTAACAGTGCCAAGGAATTATGGGATGCACTTAAGGAACAATTTGGGTGGGACTGAAGAAGTAATTGAAAATAACAGGGAAATTTTGAACCAATAGTATGAAACATTTTGTCACATTAAGGGTGAATCATTAACACAACAGTTTGAGCGATTTAGTTGTCTCATAAGTGAACTAAAACTTATTAATGTTGAATTTGCTAATGCAACACAAAATAACAGGTTTCTTAGGTCACTTCCTGATAAATGGGACACAATTGCTTTTGTAACCAGGAATTCAGTTGGGTTCAAAGATCTGACCCTAACCCAGCTTCATGGTAGACTCCTGACCTATGAAAGGGAGTTGAACCAGAAAAAGAAGCTACAAGAGTCTGGGAGTTGCAGATGACTATTCATTTGGCAACACAGCTCTTTTAGGTCAGGAAGAATCTGGCAGCAGTAAGGATCAGAGTTATGATCACTTTATTGACATAACAGTTGGTGGAAATTTTAACTCTGATCCTCACTCATCCAATTATGCTTTTACAACAAATGGAGAAAGCCAGAATTCTGATAATCTGTGCTTTGAACTCAATGATCTCCATCATTTTGATCCAACTGATCTGGAAGAGATGGATATTTTGCACCAACTTGCACTGCTGAGTGTTAGAACTAGCAAGTTTTACAAGAGGACAGAGAGAAAATTTCCAGGTTTACATGGGAATTTAAAAGTGGGGTTGGATAAATCAAAAATAAAATGCTACAAGTGTAATAGGTTAGGTCACTTTGCTAGAGAGTGTAGGAGTCAAAACCAGTGGACCAATCATCACACATCCTAGCTCTAACCCTAGACCACAAAATAACCAAATCACTGTGCAGTATTCCCAATATGCCCCTGCTGCCCATGTAAACACTGCTCATTATGCACATCCCGCAACCCCTGTTCCTGTGCACTATGTCCAAACCACTGTTCCTCAGATACAGTATGTCCAAGCCCCAATTCCTCAGGTTCAGGTGCAACAAGCTGCACCTCAAACAGTTGTTCAACCAGATCAGCAAAGCTTTTTCACACAAGGCTTTGTTGATTGGAGTAGCTTGCCTGAGGAATTAGGAGATGAAAACTTTGCTCTTTATGCTAATGATGCTATTCCTAGTGATGAATTCTGTTTTGTAGCATTAGAGTCAATTCCTGAAGAGCTGGAAACTGAAGAAGGAACATCCAGTGCTGAAACAGTGGATGAAATTTCTGAAGCAGTGGTTACTGCTGTTGTTGGTGAAACACTGTTGGGCGAAAGTTCAGAACCCCTGTTGGAACCACTGTCTGACCCCTGGTCTGAAGAAGAAGAGAAGAAACAAGGTGAAAAAGAAGAGAAGGTGGCTGATAAAAGTGAACATGTCTGTGATTATGCCATGATAGCTGCAACTAAGGTATCACCTCAGGTTCTTAAAAACCTTTGTTCAGACAAATGCATCATAGCATTTGCAAACATCAAAGAGGTGAATGAAAACCTTAGGGATAGGTTAAATGATGAAGTACAATTTGAAAAATCTTTAAAAGAATTGAAAAACAAATTGTCAGAAAAAGAAAATGAGATTTGCAGCCTCAAACAAGAGCATAGCATAACCAAGGACCAACTTCAGACTATGATAGAAAAATGTCAAGCCTGCAAAAAGGAGTTGGAATCCACCCAAATCACTTGTGAAAAATGGGTGGAATCCTGCAAAGGTTATGATATTATTCTTGAGAAACAACTTGAAAGCAATGTAAAATTTGGCATAGGGTTTAGAAAAAAATGACCAAATTGAAAACACTGCTGCAAATCAAACTGGTTCTGTTGAAATCAAACCCACAAACAAGGATGGCCAAGAAGTTAAAATAACTGATAAACTTGGTAATAAAATCATTTTGGAAAGATCTGTGGGGTCCTCAACTTTTGAGGATTGAGAAATACCAATTTAAACCCACATGGTCTGATGAGTGTGACATTCTTGAAAATTTCAAACCCATGGATTTCACCACTATAGATGGTGTCAAAGCTCCTAAGGCCAAGGTCATTCCTCTTAAGGACATCCCAACAGTAGTTCAAAACTCTGTTGCATAGGAGTCTGAAAAGAAGAAGAAAAGAGAAAAGATTAAAAACCTGTTTTGTGACTTTTGTGAAAAGAAAAATCATTTGACCAAAGATTGTTTTCACTTAAAAGCTTATGACCTTAACAAAACAAGTACCATTGTGCCTTCCAAGAGCTGCACCATCTGTGGAAAATCAAACCCTTCAACTCAGGAGTGTGTGTATTTAAAATCCTTTGAGGTCAAAAAGGAAGAGTACACATCAAAAACACTCATGAGTTCATCAAAATCACCAGTCAAGAAACAACCACTGTTTGTGCCAGTTCAAACAGCTGAACCAAACCTCTTTTAAAAGAGATGTTCAGGTGACTGATGCACCCCCTGCAAACCAATGCCGAAGAGGTAAAGGTCAACCACCATACCCAAGGGTCCCACATGTTTATGAGGTTTACAAAAGGCCTTCTAAACCAAGAGTGAACAGGCATCCCTTTGGGTATCAACAGATGATAGGACAGGACCCCCAACCGTGGTTAGAGAAAAACAGTTCCAAAACTGTCCAAACACCTAAGCTAACCACTGTCCATTCACCTGACCTTAACGCAGACACTGTTGAGACCCCATCCTAAGCCTTATTGGCTTTGGAGACCCTTCTGAACTAATTATTTACTTGATGTGCAGGGAGCTTCTGCATGCTTAGATAGTCTTTGGTATGTAGATAGTGGAGGCTCCAGGCACATGACTGGATGTAGAGCCCTACTCAAAGAATTCAAAACTCATGGAGGGGGTGATATATCTTTTGGTAATAATAGTAAAGGGAAGGTGATGGGTTCTGGTACAGTACAGTCTGGAAATGTTAGGTTTGAAAATGTCAATCTGATAGACAATCTAAAATTCAACCTCCTCAGTGTCTCACAAATGAGTGATAAGGGCTATGGCTCATTCTTTACTAAGGATTGTTGTAGGATTGTTGGGCCAGAAATGGTCAAAAAGATTGATGAAATAGTAAAAAATGGAAAAACTCAACTTGTTGCTCAAAGATGTGGCAATGTTTATGTAGTTGATTTGTCAAAAGAGAGCCCTAGGACTGATGCCTGTTTGTTCTCAGCTGCCTCTAACAAAGAGATAGAACTATAGCACAGGAGATTGGGGCACACAAATCTCAAGACAATCACTGCTTTGTCAAAACAGGGGTTAGTAAGAGGCCTTCCTCAAAAACTGTTCACCTGTCCTGAGCATTGCGTTTCCTGCTTAAAAGGAAAACAACATAAAAGCTCATTTAAGTCCATTGAAGAGTCCAAAACAACCAAGTGGCTGCAAATGGATTTGTTTGGCCAAGTAAAAGTCACGAGTCTTAAAAAGAAAAGATATTGCTTGGTAATTGTAGATGACTTTTCTAGGTTTACATGGACTTATTTCTTACATTCCAAAGATGAGCCTACATGCATTCTGCAAGACTTTGTCAAACAGGTTAAAAAGCAGTTTGACTTGCCAGTAAAAGTCTTCAGGAGTGACAATGGCACAGAGTTCAGAAATAGGGAGTTGGATGAGTTTTATGTGTCAAAAGGAATTGTAAGGCAATACAGCATTCCAAGGACACCAAATCAAAATGGGGTTGTTGAGATAAAGAACAGGACACTGATTGAGGCTGCCAGAACCATGCTTGCTGATAAAGGCTTGCCATTAACTTTCTGGGCAGAGGCAGTAAACATTGCTTGCTATGTCCAGAACAGAGTTTTAATCAACCCCAGGCATCAAAAGACTGCCTATGAACTTCTGTATAAAATCAAACCACTGATCTCATACTTTAAAGTATTTGGCTGCCCATGCTTTATTTTGAACTTAAAAGACTCAATTTCAAAATTTGCAGCCAAAGTAGACAGTGGATATCATTTGGGATACTCAACCACTGCTAAGGCCTACAAAGTGTTTAACACAAGGACCAAAACAGTGGAAGATACTTTGAATGTAAAGTTCAATGAACTTTCTTCAATGAAAATCCATGCAAACCCTGCAGAGTTGTTTGATCTTGATAAATTTACTTTCGAAAATGTTTCTGTTAAGACTAACAGTGCAGGTCCTTCTCAAAATCCTCCATCAGATAATGGGTATGAAGTCCTTCCACTACAAACCTTCAAATCCATTGCCAGAGCAGCAAATGTTCAAAACAGCTGTCAAAGCTCAACCACTGTTACCTCAACCGTTGTTGACCAAAGTAGCCCTTTAACCCCTACCTCCACATCATCAAACACTGTTGATAAAAGTCCTCAAACTATGGATAAAAGTCAACATGTTTCCACACCAATTCCACTAAGTGTTCAGATTGCTCATGAGATTCCATAACACTAGAATTTCATAATAGATTAATTGATTCAACATTGTCTAAAGCAAGTAACCATCACATCAAGTATTAAATTCATCAATTATCAAATATTGTTCAGAGTTAGATTAACTACATAGGTTTCTAAGCATCACCCTAGCTTGATTTACTTGTTTCCACAGCATCCTATCAGCCTGCAACATGTATTCAAATAGAGTCAGTACAAAAATGTACCGGCGAGTATACAAGTTTGAGTAATAGCATAATAGATTAAAACAACTCATATCCGTATGTAATGTAACAAAATAGTTTCAGCCATGCTAGTGTTCGCAGTCCAACAAGTGATAGCCCGAGGATCCCAATGCTTTGTTGTTTTCCCAAGTCTTAAGGAATACTAGAATCCTCCTAACAATACCCCTGAGAATAATGGGTATGTCCACTTCTTATAGCGCTACTATTGTTAAGGCGGAACTACACACCATGGATTAAACGTCCACATAGCATAAATAGAATACAAGAATCACAAGTTTCACATACACGTAGGATAGAGTTTAGTTTGCAAAAGTCTCAAGTATCGTAGTTTAATAGAATACATGTTACATCCCAAAGTTTAAAGCAAAAAGGGACCGAGTATACTCACAGTGATTGTCTAACAGTTAAGACTGTTATTGGATCAAAGGGAGCTCTTTAGGTTTAGCCTGATTAGATTACAACAGATAAGTGTCGGACAAAATAACGAAATTGCACAAGTGTCAGATTAGTCACTTGATCGATTGGCTGTCCGATCAGATGGCCATCCGATCGGATTGCCAGTGTACTGCTTCTTAACTTCAGGGGCAGCAGTGTTCTGAACGGTAGCAGTCGGAGCAGGCTTAGCAGCAGGATTGGCAGTAGGAACAATAGCATTGCATCCTGAACTCTGAGACTTTCGCCTCTTGTTCTTGCTGCCACTTGGCTGCTGGGTAACTTGATGTGCAGACTTGGAGGGAGCAGGGTTAGCAAACTTCTTATCACGAAGGCGGTTGTTATTGAGACTAGCGGCAAGACGGTAGACTTCCTCGATATTTCCGAATTGAGCTGCTTCAATAGAATCACGCATAGCAGGAGGTAGACCATTGAGGTACTTGGTAATCATTCGCTTAGGAGTAGAAACCAAGTGAGGAACAATCAAGCTGAGCTGCTTGAAACGGGTAGTATAAGCCAGATTATCGTCACCAATTTGCTTCAAGTGTCAGAACTCTTCTTCAAGCTTCAGTTGTTCATGGGGAGGGCAGAATTCAAGCATCATCAATTCTCGCACCTCAGCCCATGGAAGATGTCACACCCCGATATTTCCACGTATTACCGGTGGGCCCGGTGGGGAGTATTGTGACGTAGTTGATATCATCATGGTCAAATAATCACAGTTTAATGCACAGCGGAAGTCTAAAGTAAAGTATTACAAACCGAATGAAAGTATCATAAGTATTACAAATGGAATGTAAAGGATCCACAGGCGGATCAAAATATTGGAAATATTGTTCAACAGATTTTTAAGTGACAAAGCTTGCAAGACTTCATTATTTATTCACTCAGGAGTAGCCAGCCTAGTTCGCATAGTACTTGCACTTAACCTTTTGGAAAATACGTCAGTTTACACTGGTAAATACAATTAACCGACACTTTTAAAAATGTTTATTAAAATTAATTTAAATGCACAAGGCACAAATATTCTTTTATAACTTGGGATAATTATTTAAAAATAATCTTGTAAAAGAATTATATGTTTATTATACGTTCAGTAGCCCGGGTTGAATACCGGGTTAAAAATTAATAGACACACCACATAATATAACCTACGGTGAGTTATTCTCGAACAGGCAGGTATATCATTTTTACATACGCACCGGTAGGTGTATGCCTACACCCCGTGCTTAAGTCGTGGCCATTTCAATGAATGAGCCGATGATATCCAGGACATGGTCACTAACCCCCCAAAGGCTTTAACAAACAAAATAGATTAAACGGGTTATCTCAATGATTTAACCTTCATATGATTAAAGATTCAATACCCGACCAAGCGGTATTTTATATACCGTACCCCAAGCCCGTATAAGGGAAAATAAGTTAAAAGTATTTACCTGAGCAAAATATACAAATTTAACTCAGCCGTATACAATCAGCAAGTGCAAATATCTTTTACTGGGCTCCTAAATCTGGAACAAAGGTTTGAATAACCTATTAGATTCCTAACGGGTCTTACTTAAGTTTAAACTTAGACCGGTTAGTTTTAAAGAAAGGTTTACGTTCAAAATGCAAGATTAAGCGAAGACCGGATTAGAATGTGATTTAGACCTGATAAGTATGAAGACTTGTATATTATAGGTAAACTAAACACATTCTGGATTTTGAGGTAAAAATGATAAGGTTTGACCCGTTTCGGTCAATTTATGCAAACTAGTTACATAAACCGAACCGAACGCGAAAAGTGCGTAACGGGTAACCAAAAGAGTCATGTACAGGTTTCACAAGTTAATATGCCTTAAATATGTTGTGATATCAGTAGGATACCTTTCATTATGCCCAAAACGAATTTAAAATCAATTTATGCCCCGTAGGGGTATTTTGGTCATTTTTTTAAGATTATAAAAGAGGTTAAATATTAATCTGAGGTTCTGGTCTAAAATGATCAGTAAAAATAATTATTTTTTCAAGTCATGTTAGTAGGTTATTGCATATATGTGAAATTTATCATTTATAACCAAACTATGAGCCGTAGGGGCATTTTGGTCATTTCACATAAGCTTTAAAGATCAAATTTGGAAATCTGAGTTCAAATGTTTTACTTACTATTAAAGTATAAAAATTTACTTAAAACATCAGTAGGTATTAAGTCTTATGTGTCAAAAATAGTTTTAATCCATACTATGCGTTAAAAACGCGTAAAAAGTCGGTTTTAGCCGATTTTCAGGTTATAAAAGGAAATATGAGTTTTTGATCAGTTTATAAAGTTCAAAATATTTTATTTATCATATGAAATCAGTAGCAAAAGGTTTGGTATCAAAATATTCTGTAAAACTCATTTTATTGTCAAAAAGGGTATAACCGTCCTTTACCGAATCAAAGCAAGAACCCTACATTATGATCAGTTTAAAAATAATTAAAAATCTTCAAAAATCCCAAAATATTATATCACATCAGTGGATAAAAGTCTGGTGTCGAAATTTGGGTTCTAATAGGCTTTATGCTAAAGATGCCGTTTAATTAATAAAAGCTTTCAAATTACGATATTGAGCATAACTTCTAATGTAGACCTCAAACTGATGTCAAATTTTTCGAACATGTTTATAAATCAGTAATAAAGGTTTTTGTCCTCTCACATTTTCAAAAATCTCGTTTTAATATCAAAAGGGCATTATGGTCAACATTTAAGCAATTAACGGAAACATGCAAATGAATTGGATTACAAAGGAACCATATTGTATAATCTCAGAGGGTTATACTTACATGTAATATGGTCCTAATGGAACCCTAAGTCATATCTAAACTAAGCTAAATCAGGTCAGAACTAAAAGTCAAAGCAAAAGTCTTCTTTTACGACTGGAGGATAGTATTCCACCATTCTAAGGCTATCTGTTCCTTTTCATTGGGAGGGCAGAATTTCCTTTCTACCATATTCTTAAATTCCTCCCATTCCATGTTGTATACCCTATCACCTCCTTTTGACTGGAGGATAGTATTCCACCATTCTAAGGCTGAGTTCTTAAACAGATTTGAAGCAAACATTATTTTATCTTCTTCAGCACACTTGCTTATTTTTAAACCAGCCTCAGTCTTCTCTATCCAGTGTAGAGCTGCAATGGGTCCTTCATTGCCCAAGAATTCTATTGGTTTACAGGACCAGAATTCTTTGTAAGAACAACCATAAGGCATGGTTCTTCTTCTTTTGGGAATGGGCGCTTGAAGTACGGGTCCATTATTCACGCTGTTTTCTGGTTCAATTGGTCGTTTACTGCTATGTTTACTTTTATTATTTGCCTCTTGAACCGTTTGAATAATAAATGGCATTGCATCTATGATTCCTTGTGCCACTATGTGTTGAACGACACTATTATCCATTTGGTTTCCATTGTTATTGATGCTTGGATTCTCATTAACCAAGTTAATGTTACTCTGGTTATCGTTATTCAGATTTTCTTGATTTCCTTCGTCGGCCATCTGAATTTTAAACATTTACCCCATATTAATATCACAAAATAATATTTAATAAAGCCAATCACATGACACGCATTTTGGTCAAAAGCGTCGATCATTGCGACTTACTCTATTCATATAGTATGCATCTATTACACACCAGTACTGAAATAAAAATTACAATACCGACTGAAATAAAATTACACTAATAATAGTAGGCATCCGTACACACATATTTTATTTTATTATTATTATTACTACCGTTTCCACCATCTCATCTACGGATATGGATTCATCCAGAAATCCATATTGCGCTCGTCGTACTTCCAGACGAGTCGCTCTCCCACCTGTCGCATTCTTTCACTACTTTCTAAAATTTCCTCACCAAATGTCCTAAGTTCTTGTACGTTTTCTACACTCATTAGGGGTGCAGGTTCTAGGACTGGGTTTGGAATCTGGGGTGCGGGTTCCTGGTATGGGGGTGTAGGTGCCTGGAATCGGTAAGGATCTTCTAAAATCTCCCTAATGTATTCATCATGGTAATAGGGATCTAAAGGATCCAAACCTGGGTAGGCTCCTAGAGTTGGCATAGGCATGTCTTCATGTATCGGGTAACGTTGCACATGGTCCCTATTGTCGTCCCATCAGGGATCCTAATTTGGGTCTAGGGGATTTGGTGCTGGTACCCTAGGTATTTACTCCGGATTGAAGTCATGCATTTCTACTTGATTTTCAGGGCTTTCTATTTCCATTGGTTGGTCAGGGATTGGTAGTTGTGGTTGGGGTGCTATTATTTGCTCCAGATTAGGGTCAGCTGCAGTGGTTGCTAGGATGTGGATGTTGGCTATACCCCTATTTATCATATCCTGGGCGTAGGCATCGGTTTCTCTTTTGGCTGCTGCTAGTACTCTCTGTTCTTGTAACTTTTTCATACGCTTTCTACGCTCGTGTGCCCCTCAACTGAACCATCCCCTCTTTTTCTGAGGAAATGGCTCTTCTGACTGAGCCTTAAACACAAAGATTCCTTTTTCCGTATCAGCAGAGTACCCTGAGAGGGCAGGCTGAGAAGAGGAGGTGCCTTCGCTTCTAGGCGAACCAGACAATTAACGATACGCGTCAGATGGTCCTTGGTCGCTCATACTGTAAACTAACAAATAGTCAAATAACACATAAAAATAAATACAGTTATGCACGTATTTCCGTAATTTATTTCCTAACAATTTAAATTTTGATGTCAGCAGAACACTTCTATGGCTGAATCAGTGGCTTAGCTCTGATACCACCTTCTGTCGCAACCCCCGATCCCTAATCCCCGGAAACGGGCGGCCGCGAGCCAGTTTCGGTGGTATCGCGTATTGTCTAATTTGGCAGCATAATTTTTCATCAGGACCGTAGTTAGGAAATATTTGATCAGAGTAAAATACCACATTTTATAATATTAAACACATGGGATAAAACCCAAGTTTGCAATACACACATTTTCGTAGGAATAAATCCTATTTTATTTAATAAAAACATCTATTTTATCTTAGGTAACTTTATTGCCACTTTTCCAAGCCTTCAGTGTTGTCCAGCTGACTTCTATTTGGCTTTCACAGTTTGTTACCTGAAACGCGTTTTAAAAACCTTTGTCAGTGGGAAATACTGGTGAGTGAATCCCAGTTTAATCAAGTTTAAATAAAAACCATTTCACAGTATTGAGGGCGATCTCGCAATTACATTTGTTTCCAAGTTATATCAATTAACATCCATGGTACTGTCAGATCCTACTTGTGGAAATGTTACTCCTTGACCAGGTGGTAACAAATTTTGTATACAAAACCCCAACATACTCATGATAATTGTATTCTTATAAATACTCAATAACTGCTTAATATGCATATAATCGTATGAGGTTTTGTAAAAATAGTTAACAGAAGGTTTACAAAAAGCGGATCAACTTACATTGTTGTCTTAGATTATCCTTTAGGGTTTCCTGGTGACAATCTATAATTTACACAAATGCACACGCGTTAGTATAATAACCCATTTTATCATTAGTAATACCCTCACCGAGACGACATTCCAACGACTACGTCGGGCAGAACCACGACAGCCGTTACGGAACCCTAGATCAATCGGGCAGCGTATCTAATACGTATCCAGGGGTTATAATACTTACAACGGAGCAGAACTTCGCTATTTTGGGGGTATAATACCCGTATATTATGCCTACACTTCAGATTTGAGAGAAAGAAAGACAATTTTGAACGATTTCGACTGAAGACCCGATGCCTGCTTATATAGGGCCTCACTTCAACTTTTACGCGGCCCACGTAAATATAGACAAGGGTCTACGCGGTCCGCGTATAACCCTGTTCAACGCGTAGCTTGTCCGGATCAACTACTAGACTCGCCACGATGATGACACGTGTCATCACCGGGCTGCACCACATATTTGATCTCTAGCGGCCCGCGTAAGACCCTTAAGAGGTCTACGCGGCCCGCGACAAACCTAAAAACTTGATTTTTGATTATTTTTAATAATATTTAAGGTATTCGGGGCCCGTTTTCACGTATGAGGTGTTTTTAGGGACATATTGGGATATTTTAAAATATATTAGGGTGTCGGAAAATATTCGAGGGTGTCGGTTGAGGGTTGTTATATCCTTCCCACCTTGTTTTAAAGCTCATCCTCGAGATCTACTGGAATAGGTGTGGATATTTCCTTTGCATTTCTGATTCAAGCTCCCATGTATACTCAGGTCCTCTTTTGGAGTTCCACTTCATTTTGACCAGAACTAGTCTCTTGTGCTTGAGGTTTTTGACTTTCCTGTCTTCAATCTGCAGAGGCCTTTCTACAAACTTGAGTTGTTCATTTACCTCTATATCCTTAAGAGGTACCATCAGCGATTCATCAGCTAAGCATTTCTTGAGAATTGATACATGAAATACATCATGTATTCCTGCCATTTCCTCTGGCAGTTGTAGCTGATAGGCTACAGGTCCTATTCTTCTAATAATCTCAAAAGGTCCAACATACCTGGGACTTAGCTTTCCTCTTTTGATGAATCTCACCACTCCTTTCCAAGGAGAGACTTTTAGCAATACTTTATCTCCTACTTGAAATTCCAAGGGTTTTCGTCTGTTGTCAGCATAGCTCTTCTGTCGATCACGTGCTGCTTTTAGTCGTTCCTTGACTTGAATAATCTTGTCAGTTGTTTCTTGTACTATCTCAGGTCCAGATAGTTGCTTTTCCCCAATTTCTGCCCAACAAACTGGGGTTCGGCACTTTCATCCATAAAGTGCTTCAAATGGTGCAGCATTGATACTTGTGTGATAACTATTAATATAAGAAAATTCTATTAAAGGTAAGTGATCATCCCAATTACCTCCAAAATTAATTACACAAGCTCTAAGCATGTCTTCCATTGTCTGAATTGTTCTTTCACTTTGTCCGTCCGTTTGAGGATGATAAGCTGTGCTTAGATTTAACTTGGTTCCCATTGCTTTTTGGAAACTTGACCAAAAATGAGAGGTAAAACGACTATCCCTATCAAAAACAATTGATAAAGGAATCCCATGTAATGAAAGTTTCTTTCATTGGTAGGAAATGAGCTGACTTGGTTAGCCTATCTACAATCACCCACATTGTATCATTACCTTTCCTTGTTTTGGGTAATTTGGTAACAAAATCCATTGTTATTAATTCCCATTTCCACACTGGCATTTCTAGTTGCTGTAACAAACCTGAGGGTTTCTGGTGTTCAGCTTTAACTTGTGAACAAGTTAAACATTTAGAAACATAGGCTGCTATGTCCTTTTTCATTCCTATCTGCCAAAAATTCTTTCTTAAATCCTGATACATCTTATCACTTCCAGGATGCATTGTGTATTTAGACTTATGGGCTTCTTCTAATATACGATGACGTAAGTTTCCTAATTTAGGTATCCACATTCTCTTTTCATGGAATCTCCAAATTCCATCTGTTCCTTGTTCTAATTCCTTAATCATACCTTTTAGTTTTTCAGTATCATCTTTGATTACTGACTTTTGGGCTTTTCTAATTTGCTCATTTAAATCTACTTGTAGATTTAATTTAAGAGAACGTACCCTTTTTGGCTTTTCATGATACTTTCGGCTTAAAGCATCTGCCACTACATTTGCTTTTCCTTCATGATACTGGATATCACAATCATAATCACTAAGCATTTCCATCCAGCGTCTTTGTCTCATATTCAACTCCTTTTGCCCGAAAACATATCTCAAACTTTTATGATCTGTGAATATGGTAAACTTACTACCATAAAGGTAATGTCTCCAAATTTTCAAAGCAAAAATTATTGCTCCTAATTCTAGATCATGGGTTGAATAATTCTCTTCATGATTCGTAAGTTGCCTAGATGCATATGCTATAACCTTTTGACGCTGCATTAATACACATCCATAACATAATTTGGAAGCGTCACAATATACTACAAAATCTTTAGTTCCTTCTGGTAACGCTAGTATGGGTGTATGGGTTAATCTTTGCTTAAGAATTCTAAATGCTTCTTCTTGTTTTGGTCCCCATTCAAATTTAATGGATTTACAAGTTAACTTAGTTAAAGGAATGGCTATTCTAGAAAAATCTCGAATAAACCTTCTATAATAACCTACCAATCCTAAGAAACTTCTAACTTCGGTTGATGATTCAGGGGTTTTCCATTTAGTAATTGCCTCGATTTTTGTTGATATAGCCCAGACACAAATCAGTTCTTCTCAATCACCTATCAATGAGAATATGCCACAACAAGTGACTGGGTCTGGTGTTTCTATCCCTGCTAACCCACCAACAGTTGAGGAGGCTACACTACAGGAATTACAAGTAATTCCTGTCAGTAGTTCAAGTGGAGCAGCTACTACAGGTGTTGAACCCACTGGTTTACACCTGGACAGTAGTTTCATTAGTCAGACTCCCTTGAAGGCAATTTCTTCTTGGGAACCATAATATCCACTGGTGTGTATCCAATATACACTGGTGAGCTTAGAATGGTAACCTCTGCTGAAGAAAGAAGTCCCTAGTACCAAGAAAAAAGGGGCATCAGTGGATGATTTCTGGGAAACTTTCCCTAAGTCAACCACTGATACAACAACCACTGGTGGGAAATCAGATGATCCCATTAACTTGGGTGATGGTTTAAAATACAAAGAATTGACGGAGAGGGTTGATAAACTTGACACGTCTGTTGCAGAAATCAAAACCATGCTGCAACAGTTGTTACAAGCTCAAAAGGCAACACCTACTGCTGCAACATCTGCAACATCTGCTCCATCTCCTGCTGAGCTCTGGAATTTATTTCAACCTATGTTTCATCAACAGAGATAATATGTTGATCAACAACATGAAGTTCAAATTCAAATGATCAGAAATTTGATGGAAGCTAGGTTCAGGGATACACAGGCAGATATCAAGGCAATTAAGGCCCATTTACTACAAACCACTGGCACTGCTTGTCACGGCCCTGACCCGGTTTGACCCGTTTCAGGAGCCGCGGGACAGAAAATCCCGTGGTATTTATTTAATTGAGTTAACAGCGGAAGATTTTAACATGATCTTTTAAAACTGAAATTTCCCGATTATTTTATTTCACATCTCGGGATAAACCCCGGTAGTTTACAATCATATGATTTCACTGAAAATCTTTATTTTACAAAACATGTTTCTTTATTTTATATTGAGCCACTTCCTTAAGCTTGTAGTGCTTCGCTGCACTTTTCATGGATCACAACAGATCACCTGAAACATGTTTGAAAAAGGTTTTGTCAGCGGGAAATACTGGTGAATCATTCTTTTTACTAAAATGACTCGTTGTTATAATTTACAGTATTAAGAGCGATTACAATGTTTCCAGATATCAACCAACTACCCACGATATTTGTCACTCGACCATCCATTGGTAACCTCATTGTCTAATGGTGTCTGTGACTATGGTCATATCACCCCTTGGCTAACTCGTTGTCCAATGGTGACGGTTATCAAGTAATGTATACAAAACCCCACATACCGGCTGTAATTTGGTGACTACAAAGACTTAATCCCTGTAATTATAACCTTGAAAATAAACATGATTTTGAAAGTAATTTGATAAAAAGAGAATTACTCACATTGCAGATTTAATATGAACAGAGCTTAGCCTGCTGATTTGTCTTGTTAACCTAGTTTAAATAACAATGCACACAAACTAGGTTAGTAACTAATACAGCATTTACGATAACTCACGAGATTGAAATCCTCACAACGAATGATAAAGTGCGATACTTAAACATCCATCGAATTCACGACGAATGACAAAGCATAACCCTAATTTGGGCAGTACTTAAACATCCATTGGATTGATTTCTATCGATCGGACATTAAATCATAGCAGCGATCGAGTTATTACCCTGTATTGCGGCAGAGGTTCGGGATTATAACTACTTTTGAACGAAACAGTGTATAACTTTGTGTACGTAAAGTATTTTAACGTCGAAATAGTGCCAAACTTCAAGTCCCAGACCCCTGTATTTATACCCCAAATTTGACCCTCCCGCGTGTCGCGACAGGACCACCTGCACCTGTCGCGTGGCGCGGGGCATGCTCTTTTAGCCTAGGGTAGCCTTGTGTCCCAGTAGGCTTGCTGAGTTGGTCGTTTGATCAAATTCAATTTACACGTAAAACTATGTTGATATTATCAACTAGGGTTTACCCCCCCCCCCTTGAGTTTTAGGGGCCATGATCCTGATTCCGATTGTTCTGAAAATTTTAGAGTTTATGCAGAATCACTTGGGTGTCTTAATTAGGGTTTCCTATTGGACAAATTAAAATAATAATTAAGACTTTTGATGAGAGTTGTTACATCCTCCCCACCTTAATAAAAATCTCGTCCTCGAGATTCACTGGAACAAGTAGGGGTATTTTCGCTTCATCTCTAATTCCAGCTCCCAAGTGTATTCAGCTCCTCTCTTTGAATCCCACTTGACTTTAACTAGCACTAGTCTTTTGTGCATGAGAAATTTGATCTTTCGGTCTTCTATCTGAAGAGGTTTCTCAACAAATTTTAATTTTTCGTTTACCTCTATATCTTGGAGAGGTACTATCAAAGATTCGTCTAATAGACATTTCTTGAGGTTAGATACATGAAATACGTCATGTACTCCAGCTAACTTCTCTGGTAGTTGTAAACGATAAGCAACTGGTCCTATACGTTGGATCATTGAAAATGGTCCTACGTATCTTGGACTTAGCTTTCCCTTCTTTCCGAATCGAACTACTCCTTTCCAGGGTGAAACTTTCAAGAGTACCTTGTCTCCAACTTGGAACTCTAGTGGTTTGCGTCGATTGTCAGCATAGCTCTTTTGACGATCCCGAGCAGTCTTTAATCTTTCCTTTATTTGAGTGATCTTGTTAGTAGTTTCTTGTACAATCTCTGGACCTGATAATTGACTTTCTCCTATTTCTGCCCAACAAACTGGAGTTCTGCACTTTTTTCCATACAGTGCTTCGAATGGGGCAGTTTCAATGCTTGCATGATAACTATTGTTATAGGAGAATTCAATTAAGGGTAAGTGATCATCCCAGTTTCCACCAAAATCTATCTCACATGCTCTAAGCATGTCTTCCAGAGTTTGGATTGTCCTTTCACTTTGTCCGTCTGTCTGAGGATGATAGGCCATACTTAAATTTAGTCGGGTTCCCATAGCTTCTTGGAAACTTTTCCAGAAGTGGGAAGTGAAACGACTATCCCTATCTGATACAATGGAGAGTGGAAGTCCATGTAAGGATACAACTTCATCTACATACAACTTTGCCAACCTTTCCATGCTAAAGGTTTCTTTCATAGGTAGAAAATGAACGGATTTGGTTAATCGATCTACAATTACCCAAATCGTGTCATTACCCTTTCTGGTTTTGGGTAACTTGGTAACAAAATCCATTGTTATAAGTTCCCATTTCCATACAGGCATTTCTAGTTGTTGCAGTAGACCTGAGGGTTTCTGGTGTTCTGACTTAACTTGTGAACAAGTTAGACACTTAGAAACATATCTAGCTATGTCCTTTTTTATTCCTATCCACCAGAAATTATTTCTTAAATCTTGGTACATCTTATTGTTACCAGGATGCATGGTATACCTAGATTTATGAGCTTCTTCTAAAATCTTATCTCTTAATTCTCCTTGTTTAGGTACCCAAATTCTTTTCTTATGGAATCTCCAAATTCCATCCTTTCCTTGCTCTAATTCTTTTATTCGTCCCTTCATTCCTTCAGCAGCATCCTCTATTGCTGTCTCTTGAACATTCTTCAGTTGCTTCATTAAATATAATTGTAGATTTAATCTGAGAGCACGAACTCGTCTTTGGTTCTCATGATACTTACGACTTAAGGCATCTGCAACTACATTTGCTTTTCCTTCGTGATAATGAATATCACAGTCGTAGTCACTTAAGATTTCCATCCATCTTCTTTGCCTCATATTCAACTCTTTTTGCCCAAATATGTACCTTAAACTCTTATGATCTGTATAGACAGTAAACTTACTTCCATACAGATAATGTCTCCAAATTTTAAGGGCAAAAATTATGGCTCCTAATTCTAAATCATGAGTTGTATAGTTCTCCTCGTGCTTTTTCAATTGTCTTGAAGCATAAGCAATTACCTTCTTGCATTGCATCAACACACATCCAAATCCTAGTTTTGAAGCATCACAGTATACTTCAAAATCTTCAGTCCCTTCTGGTAATGCTAAGATTGGGGAATTTGTTAACTTATGCTTCAAAATTCTAAAAGCCTCTTCTTGCTTAGATCCCCATTCAAACTTAACTGCTTTACAGGTTAGCTTAGTTAATGGCACGGCTATCTTAGAAAAATCCTTAATAAACCGTCTATAGTAACCAGCTAGTCCTAGAAAGCTTCTAACTTCCATGGCTGATTGTGGAACCTTCCATTTGGTAATTGCCTCTATCTTAGCAGGATCTACGTGAATACCTTCATGATTCACCATGTGGCCTAAAAATTGCACTTCTTGCAGCCAAAATTCACACTTCGAGAGTTTAGCATAAAGTTTCTCTTTTCTTAACAAGTTTAAGAGTACATGCAGGTGCTGACAGTGTTCATCCTGGCTTTTAGAATAAATAAGTATATCGTCGATGAAGACAATTACAAATTTATCCAGATACGGTTTACAGATTCGATTCATCATGTCCATGAATGCTGCAGGAGCATTTGTTAGTCCGAAGGGCATGACTGTAAACTCGTAATGACCATACCTAGTTCTGAAAGCAGTTTTAGGTATGTCTTCTTCTTGTACCTTTAATTGATGATATCTGGAGCGTAAATCTATCTTAGAAAAGTATCTAGCTCCTTGAAGTTGATCGAATAGATCATCAATCCTAGGTAATGGGTATCGATTCTTAATTGTAACTTTATTCAATTCTCTATAATCAATACACATTCTCATTGACCCATCTTTCTTCTTTACAAACAACACTGGTGCTCCCCAAGGGGATGAACTAGGTTGTATGAATCCTTTACTTAGTAATTCATCTAATTGCTTTTTCAGTTCTAACATTTCTGTGGGTGCTAACCGATAAGGTGCCTTGGCTATCGGTGTAGTTCCGGGAATTAGATGAATTCTAAATTCTACTTCCCTATCTGGTGGTAATCCAGGTAGTTCTTCTGGAAATACATCTGGGTATTCTGATACTACTGTAATTTCCTTAAGTTCTTTACCCTTAGTACTAATGATTACTGAAATCATATATACTATTCCTTGCTTTCGTTCATAATTAGCAACTTTCATTACCGATATGAACTTCATGGGTTTACGTTGTTTATCTCCTGTAATCATGATTACTTCCCTAGTAGGTGCCTGAATCTCTATAGAATTTTATCACAGAGGATTCGAGCATGGTTGGCTACTAACCAATCCATTCCTAACACAACAGCGAATTCAGCTAAATTCATTGGTAATAGGTTTGCATGAAATTTATGACCTGAAAGTTCTATGTTTACTTTTTGCAAAACCTTATTTATGTTAACTGAATTCCCATCTGCGGTTTCGACTGTAAAAATCTGCCTAAGGTTGGTTAATGGCAAATTAAGAGCTTGGCAGAATGAAGTATTTATAAAACTTTGGTTTGCACCAGAGTCAAATAATACTTTTGCATACACGTTGTGAACTAAGAACGTACCAGCTATCACGTCAGGGATTAGCTCGGCTTCCTGAGTAGTCAACTAGAAGGCTCAAACATTCTTCTTGGTAGCTCCATCGGCTGGCTTGGCTTTATTGTCTGCTGGTTTAACCACTTTAGGACATTCTGTTTTGAAATGCCCAGGTTCTCCACAGTTATAGAAGATCCTGGTTTTCTTTCTGCAGGTTACATTGCATCTTCCATAATGTTTCTTTCTGCAATTCTTGCAGAACGGCAGAGCTGAAGATTTCCCTGTTCCTCTTCTCTTGAAGCTACTATTATTACCCGTACAAAATCCTTGGGTAATTTTCTGAGCCAGTTCCTTTTTCCTATTTTCATCTCTTGTGCGTACCAGCTCGTCAGTTAGGATGTTAGCTAATTCTACTGCATCATCAATAGTACGAGGTCTCGCAGCTTTAACGATATTGCGGATTTCGCCAATCAATCCCCAAATATAGCGAGAAATGAGTACCGGTTCTGGCGAAGCCAGTGTTGGTACCACTCTAGCATATTCAAAGAATGTCGAAGTATACCCGCGACAATCTACACCCATCATTCGATGATTTAGGAACTTATTTGCCATTTGATCTTTTTCGTATTCGGGACAGAATTTTCTTTCTATTAAATGCTTAAATTCTTCCCAACTCATGGCGTAGGCCATATTTCTTCCTTTGGCTTGAAGTACTGTATTCCACCATTCTAGCGCCTCTTCTTTGAAAAGATTTGAAGCGTACATGACCTTGTCGTCCTTGGCACATTTACTTATTGTAATTACTGCCTCGGTTTTCTCTAACCAACGCAGTGCCGCAGTCGCTCCTTCATTGCCTGCAAATTCAGCGGGTTTGCAAGCAAGAAATTCTTTGTAAGTGCAACCAGGTGTTGCAGCTTTCATTTTCTTAGGGAGCGGAGCCTGCCGTGGATCATTGTCATGATTAGTATGATTACCGCCTCCGTTTACGCTATTACTGAAATTATCTTCAGAAATACGTTTGCTAGGAATGATTTGTTGAGGTTCAACAGGTTTCTGGGCAGCAGCAAGTACTGCTGGAATAGCATTGGATATCCCTTGAGCAACGATATTTTCTATATCTTGCCTAGTCATAAATTGATTCTCCGGGTGTTGCTCAGATTGGTTAACCTCGTTAACTGGTTCATTATTAGCGTTTTCCATCTGATAATTAATTTATATAAATTATTAGTATAAAATAATTAATAGCTATACACAAATAATCACAAAATTTCATAACACATGGATAGCCAAAATTATCGATTTCTCGATTCCCATTTTATATATTTTAATATGCATCAATACACATCATTATCTTACAAAGTTTTATTTGTAGTTATTTTACAAGATTATAGTTTACTTTTATTATTACACAACCACAGTTTCATAACCCTTACTATCCCTCGTCAGTTGATATTTCAGTAATGACGTTCCCTCTCATCGTATTTCCAGGAGATCTGTTCTCCTACTTCCCTGATCCTATTTCCTGCATTCACCAGCTCCTCACCAAAGTGGCGGAGTTCAGCTAAATTTTCATTGCTCATTGGTGGGTTTGGTATAGGTTCTGGGTCGAACTGAGGGAGAAAGGTATAAGGATTGTTGAGCAGATTTTGAAACTGCCAGTCATTAGTCCACCACTCGTCCATTCCTAGAGGTTGGGTGTGGATTAGAGGGTCTGGAATGGCTGGTTCTAAGTTTATTGGAAGTTGAGTTTCAGCAGGATAAGGGTAGAGATTATTATTAATAGGCCTAACAATATCACAACTTGCCAATGCATGATCCAATTCCTCCTGAAAAGGTAACTCCTCAACTTGTCTAGAGCTTTCCCCAATTTCCATTTTAGTTTGCCTAGAACCTTCTCCAATCTCCATTTCTGTCTGCCTAGAACCTTCCCCGGCTTCAATCCCCTTTCATTTATCTAAGGGATTTTCTATTTTGGGAATCTTCCTAGTTGCAGGTTTCCTCCTGCGCACACGCCTCCATCCCACAAATCTTCTCTTTTTCTTAGGCTTGGGTTTCTCCGGAGGTGGAGCGTTGAATTCCATAGGTTCTTCTATATCGGGTATGTAACCAGTAAAATCTCTAGAAACCTCTATTTTCACCGGATAGAGATTGAGATTCTGAAGGGCTTCAGATAAGTCATTCATGCTGTTTAGCATATATGCAAAAATACACACAAAATGCTAAGTTAAAATTTTATAACAAAATTTCATAGATAACCTTTAAATATTATTGCATGCCGTGTGACTAATTTAATACAAAGAACAACTGACAATTAAAACATATTAGGGTATATGGTAAACTTATTTATTTACTGGGTAAAGTTTCTAGCTTGTAGTTGATATGGGTGCTAAAACTTTAAGTCAGAGTATTTAAAGATTTGCATTTATTGCTACAGTGGCTAGCATATAGAGATCTGCCCATTTTTCATCTAACTGGTCTTCCCATGGTGGGTTACTGCCTAGTTCCCGATTTTTCTGATTAACTCTCATTTCTTTTGGTTGGGATTTCTTTATTTTCTCCTGACTTTTCCTAATAATCAAACTTCTTTTATTAGGAGAAAGTGGTTCCTCATAATGGGCTTTACGAACAAATATTCCCTCCTCATTATTTACTGAGTATCTTGAGGATTTGGTTTGGGATGAACCTCCCTTTTCTTTTGGTGAACTATCTAATTTAAGATAGATGTTCGAAAGCTTTTGCTTACCCATACTGTAATTTACAAATAATCAGTTAATAAACACATAATCACAAAATAGTAATCAGGAAAATTAAGTATTTCTAAAATACTTAATTAGCTTAACTCAGTGGCTCTGATACCACCTTTTTCTATCACGGCCCTGACCCGGTTTGACCCGTTTCAGGAGCCGCGGGACAGAAAATCCCATGGTATTTATTTAATTGAGTTAACAGCGAAAGATTTTAACAGGATCTTTTAAAACTAAAATTTCCCGATTATTTTATTTCACATCTCGGGATAAACCCCGGTAGTTTACAATCATATGATTTCACTGAAAATCTTTATTTTACAAAACATGTTTCTTTATTTTATATTGAGCCACTTCCTTAAGCTTGTAGTGCTTCGCTGCACTTTTCATGGATCACAACAGATCACCTGAAACATGTTTGAAAAAGGTTTTGTCAGCGGGAAATACTGGTGAATCATTCTTTTTACTAAAATGACTCGTTGTTATAATTTACAGTATTAAGAGCGATTACAATGTTTCCAGATATCAACCAACTACCCACGATATTTGTCACTCGACCATCCATTGGTAACCTCATTGTCCAATGGTGTCTGTGACTATGGTCATATCACCCCTTGGCTAACTCGTTGTCCAATGGTGACGGTTATCAAGTAATGTATACAAAACCCCACATACTGGCTGTAATTTGGTGACTACAAAGACTTAATCCCTGTAATTATAACCTTGAAAATAAACATGATTTTGAAAGTAATTTGATAAAAAGAGAATGACTCACATTGCAGATTTAATATGAACGGAGCTTAGCCTACTGATTTGCCTTGTTAACCTAGTTTAAATAACAATGCACACAAACTAGGTTAGTAACTAATACAGCATTTACGATAACTCACGAGATTGAAATCCTCACAACGAATGACAAAGTGCGATACTTAAACATCCATCGAATTCACGACGAATGACAAAGCATAACCCTAATTTGGGCAGCACTTAAACATCCATTGGATTGATTTCTATCGATCGGACATTAAATCGTAGCAGCGATCGAGTTATTACCCTGTATTGCGGCAGAGGTTCGGGATTATAACTACTTTTGAACGAAACAGTGTATAACTTTGTGTACGTAAAGTATTTTAACGTCGAAATAGTGCCAAACTTCAAGTCCCAGACCCCTGTATTTATACCCCAAATTTGACCCTCCCGCGTGTCGCGACAGGACCACCTGCACCTGTCGCGTGGCGCGGGGCATGCTCTTTTAGCCTAGGGTAGCCTTGTGTCCTAGTAGGCTTGCTGAGTTGGTCGTTTGATCGAATTCAATTTACACGTAAAACTGTGTTGATATTATCAACTAGGGTTTACCCCCCCCCCCCCCCCCCCCGCCCCCCTTGAGTTTTAGGGGCCCTGATCCTGATTCCGATTGTTCTGAAAATTTTAGGGTTTATGCAGAATCACTTGGGTATCTTAATTAGGGTTTCCTATTGGACAAATTAAAATAATAATTAAGACTTTTTATGAGAGTTGTTACACTGCTCCTCCTTCAATCATCTTTGTTGAAAATCCTCCTGATGATGCCAAAAGGGGGGAGAAAAAGAAGAAGGGATATGAAGACGGTCTATACATAAAACCAGATCCATTGTCAAAACTGGTTATGGAAATCCCAAGGTCAGATGGTTCCAAAAAGGTTGATGAGACTCAAAATGCATTTGCTGCATTAAAAGCAAACATGGAGGAGTCAATGGAAATAAAAGGGTCTAAAAGGTTTGAGCAGGAGAAGAAATTTTGATGGAAAAGGAAGAGCAGGGTACTCCTGAACCCAAGGAAGAGCAGGAAAGTTCTAAACCTAAAAGAAGATAGCCTACTAGAAAAGTAAGGCAACCCAAAACCATACCTTCCAAAACCACAAGACATACTCCTCAAACCCCCAAAAGTTCCTCTCATCAAACCTCCAAACCAACAGATGTTAAGACACCTGTTGTATCAACAGTTGTTGATACTTCAGTGGTTTCGACAGATGTTAACCCAACAACTGCCCTCACCATCATACCATCCACTACTCAATCCACTGCCACTCCACAAAACTCCTCACCACTTCAAACACCACCTGCCATAGTGCAGAAGACAACAGTTGACACATCAACAGTTGTAATGACAACAGTAGTTGAGACACCAGTATTTCGACCACTGTTAATCAGTCACCCATTACCACAAACACTCCCACACAATCCATAATTCTTTCTACACCAAAAACTCAAACTAAATCACCTTCTCCTAAAAAGGTGTATACAAGAAAAAAGAAAGTTCCAGGTGCATGATGATGACATACCAGCACCTGATCCCATTTCATCTGCCCCTTACAATGTCACCAAACCTCAATCTTTCATTCCTCCAAAATTGGCCAACCCAATCAAAGATCCAATAGCTCTTCAAGGATATGACCCTGCTGATGTTGTACCAGTAGCTGCCAGTTATCCACTAGAACTGCATGCAGTCAAAAATGAAATGAAGCAGTTCTACATAGTGAATGATCCTTCAAAAAGAAAATTCCCTTCTCTGATTGGTTTTAGAGATCCAGCAAACATGGATGAATATCTAAAACTCAAAGTCAGGTAAGCAGATATAAGAGCTAAACTTGAATGCAAAGGGAAAAGTGATAATGAAGTCTCAAGTCATATGCAGTTTTTACTCACCAAGGTTAAACAATTAGAAGACTATGCACGAGATCTGAGTAAAGAGATGTCCAACCTGCCTCCAGAAGCTGATTTGCAGGTAGATCTGAGAGTTCATCTCATAAAATTGATCATGAGTGAAAAATTCTACCCTGCCACAGCTGAACAATTCCAAGACTGGCCACTTGTGGCTCTCAAAATAGAACTAAATAGAATTGAAAGAATAAAAAGAGATCCATGCATGAAAAGGTTAGCACCAAATTGGAGTAAATATAAAAAGGCTATTGATGTTCTTACTTTGGAGTATAAAAGAAAGAAGCAAGAGTTGGTTGATGCAAAGGTTGGAACTGCCAAAGCCATAGCAAAATGGACAAGGCAGTATACTGATGACGCTTATGAAAGGCTGAGAAAAAGGAGAGAAACAGATCCTAGCCTTCCAAAGAAGCCTGATTACAAAACCACTGATAAGTCAAAGCAACAGGCCCACACTTCTGAACCACTGTTCACATCATCAGATACCTCTGTCGTTGTGTTAAACCAAAGAAAGAGGCAAAAGCTGATTGATGCAGAAGAAAGGAAAAGGAAGCTGGATATTTAAAAGAGGCTATCAAGAAAATGGCTCTAGAGAGTGATGACTCAGCAAAACTTCAAAATATTGTCAAAAATGTTCTGAACATGCCACTATCTCCAAACTCATCTAAAATAAATACTCTCCCAAGAAACCCACTGGATTCAAAAATACTAAAGTGGAAGTCTGATCAAAAGACCCACGTATTGACTCTGCTCAAATCCAGTGGTGAAGTGAAGCACATATCAAGGGAACAAGCACTTGGCCTGGGTGTTGAAAATCTGCAGGATCTCCTTGAGCTTCCACTGTGCAGGGATGAGGATGATACAAATTCCATGGACTTTGAATTACAATTCAAAGGACAAGTCAGGGAATTGTTGATGAGGCAATAAAAATCCAGAATAATGAAGAGTTTTGGCATCATCTGTTCCAGGAGGAGATTGTTGGGATTGAACCCTACAAAGGAACAGTTGATTAAAGCTAAAACTGGATCAGATCAGTGGATTCAGAATAAGCAGTTGTTTGCATCAGTCTTCCTCCTTGAATGTGGCCTAACATCTGATGACTTCTAAATACTGCCTTCCACAAACGACTGCTGATCACTAAAGACTGCTGAAGACCAAACACTGATGAGTCAATCGGCTGCTATAGTTCAAGTACTACTGAAGACACAAAGCACTGTTGGGGCTAAAGCAGTGGAATGAAGAAGCAACAGTTAAACTAGTATTTGTATTTATTCATTGTAATCAGTTGTTAGATAGCAGTGTTTGTAATAGTCAGTGGATAGAGGTTGTTAGGAGGTTAGATGTCACTTTCATGGTGACGTCAGCAAAGATGCCACAGTGGTTTATTCTGTACTATAAATAGAACAGTACTCTGTACTGTTCTATTAGCTCTTTCTTCACCAAGTCATTCTGTACGAACAAACCATTGTGAGCTCAGGCTGAGGGGGAGACTTTGTGCATGCATGCATTGGGATTGATCTTTGTAAACAAATACAATCATTCGATTCTATGTTAAACATGTTTGCTTAAAATTGTTCTCTCTTTGATTGTGTTGAAAGTTTATTCATCCATTTTCGTTGCAATTATTTATCATTCATCTTCATTTAATTAAACAAACACAGTCTTATCAAATTCAGATCCTAACAGTTTTAAGGTATTTTAGGTATAAAATGCATAATATAAGGGTGTATTTTGTAACTTTAGCATATGCACAAGTATAAACAAGTATGATTAAGTATATGAATCGAGATAAATATCGTGTAAGTCCAAATCTTGCGTAGAAAGCGTATAATTAATGTATGTCACATATTTGCAAATTTACCACACAACTTCAAGGATCACGAATAAAGTATCAAGTGTATTATGAATTCAAACGTACGAACATGTATGAATATGTAAAGCATGAATTGTACGAAATAACAAATTATATTTATGATCCAAGTCTCGGATTTTACAAAGATACAACGAAAATACGAGATTACAAGGAATACAAGATTTTCAAAAATAGAAATACGAAACCAACTTTCTAATTAAGGAAAGTTCGAAAAAAGCAGGGCGTTACATCGAAGTGAATTCTTCTCAAAATAAACAGTTTCTAGGTATGATGGCCTAACAGACATAAATAGATAAACAACGGTTTAAAGTAATATAAATGCATGAAAAATACAATCCTGAAATAAATGACAATTGTAGCCATGACCATTTCCTATGTTGACACTTGTAAAATTTGCAGCTTTGATATTGTTACTGGAAAATGTAAGCCAAGAGAAGTTCATTCCAAATATCAGGAACTCCAGGAAGACACCAGTGTGAACAATCTGAAGCAAGTTGCGGGTTCTTTTTTTGCTCGTCGGTTAAGGGACGCCAATGTTTCCTGTAAAGAGCAGGGTGTGCATCTTTTCTACATTGTGTTAGTTGCGTTATGTTTATAATCTGCACATTCACTCCTTTCGCTTTCAAATTGTGCAACGACGATTCCAGTATACTCAGCATTTTCGGATCGGTTTGGCTTTCCCAAAATCTGTCATCCATTACTGGTTCCGTCTCTCCATAGCAGTTCATCGTACTCATTCCTCCCCATTCGTTAGCCCTGCAAAACCAACAAGCACTTTACTCCCATTATCCTAAAATTATTATCGGTCTTCCTATTTCAAATGGTCACAATGTAATTAGGCGCCCATCGCATTATAGTCTAGTGACATCTTGGGGCTGGGATAAGGCTTAGGGACCATTACGTCCTGGGTTCGATACCCACAAGTGGGTTTTATCAGATTTATTGGGTTTTCTCCTGAATTTCCTAGTGGAGATATCGGGTGGTTCCGCTGGTGGCATGATGATACTTTAGTGGTCCATCAGTGATCCAAATTTATCGTTAAAAAAACAATGTAATTGGGATGTTTGTGACAAATTTTTTTGGACCAAACATTACTAAAAAACAATTATCACCGACGGACAAAATCTGTTAATTTTTTTTTAACACGGTTTGCCAAAAGTCCAGATTTCGACGGTTTTGGTGGGAACTCATTGCCAACGGAATATCCGTCAGTAATTTGTCGCTAACTAAGGATATGATTTCTGATAAGATTATCGACCCCCATTATTTCATTACCGATGAGCATGGGACTTCGAGCACCGGAAAATTGCATGTTCCTCATCCTCACCCAGATGCATGCAATAACTTTTATATAATGCATTTCGACGATAAACTAATTACTTGTTTAATGTTTGTAGTTTGTCGGAGAAGTTTTGAAAATGTATTATTAAAAACCGTCGTTAATGTTCTTGTCGAAACAGTCATATTTCTGACGGAGTATCATCGATTTTCTAACTGTGGGTGATGAGTATTTTTTGTTATAAAGTTACAAGAAAAAAAAGGTATTGTTGTTTCTTACCTGACATGAACTGCTGTAGCACTCATGAAAAACAACTTGGTTTTCGAAGGATCTATATGGGTATGTGCCCAATTAGACCACGTTTTGAGACCCAGCTTATAGGCACGAACCCTGTTAACTTCTTCATACACGTTATTAGGGTCATCCAACAAAGATCCACCGCTCTTTCTAGCAAAAAAGAAAAAAAACTAATTAGTTAACGTGTTGATTTGCAAAAAATATTAGAGTTAAATGTCATTTTAGTCCCTATGGTTTGAGCCATTTTGTCAGTTTAGTCCAAATGTTTTATTTTTCGCTTGTGGGTCCATAAAGGTTTCACTGTTGCCATTTTAGTCCACTGGGTTAACTTCATCCATTATTTCTGTTAATGAGAAGGGCGATTCGGTCATTGTATATGGCCGAATTGCCTTTTTAGTTAACAGAATTACATTTAAAATGACCGAATTGCCCTTCTGGTTAACAGAAAAAATGGATGAAGTTACGCCAGTGGACTAAAATGACAATTGTGAAACCTTTTTGGACCCACCGGAGAAAAATGAAACCTTTGGACTAAACTGACAAAATGACCCAAACCACAGGGCCTAAAATCGCATTTAACTCAAAATATTAAAACAAACATGTAACACTTTTCTTTTGTTATATTTTGAACTTACAAGAAGTTCACTACGTGTGATCGCCACCAACGATAGGAATTAAAGATAAGTATATCCGAATTAACCCAATGCTTCGCATGTTTTTCAATGGATTTGATTCGAACAATTCTAAAAGTAGTGAGATGGTCCGTTGGGCTATCGCCATTAGATTCGACTAGCATCGGAGCCCAGTAGAAATCAACTGAGATATTGTAGTCCTGTGTTGTATTAAGCTTAATTAGTACGTTACATGCATGTTTAAACATAGTCATTTATGATAGAAGCTCAATTTAGAGGTTAAACATTGCCCGGTTTAGTGGCGGATCTAGAAAATCCTTATATAGGCAACGTTTCATATAAAAGGATAACGAAATCGAAAAAATGTCAATTTTTTCTAAAAATATACACTACCGCCAGAGCAACAATGGGTAGCGGGGGCTACCCCTAGTAACATGCTAGGTCCGCCCCTGGCCCGGTTATTGGTTTAATAAATATAGTTATTTGTGATACAAACTACTTATAAAATCTCAACTGTTTCAAAAAAATAAAATAATAATAATAACAATAATAATAATAATAATAATAATAATAATAATAATAGTGTTATAGTATCATGTCATCTTTTAAAATTAATAAATATTATATTTGTATGAAAAAATAGAAAAAAAATGGGGTTGAAAGATGAAATATGAGTATAGCATAGTTTTCAAGATGATTTGGAGGATGGTGATGTTATACGTAATGATAAAAAAATGAAAGATGCGTATAACGTGTTGTAAAAATCGCAATTAATCGGTGAGTAGTCGCTAATCGGGCATCTACTGATTAATTTTTCGTTAATCAGTCTATTAATCGCTAGTCGGACGGCCAAAAATCAGGAAAATCAGAAAAATCGAAAAAAATCACATATTCCGGCCAAAACCTGCCAGATTCCGGTCAAAACTTGTCTACTTAAAAAAATACGTATAAAAATATTTGTATATATGTATAAAACTTAAAATTATACATAAAAAGTCCGATCCGATTAATCACTAGTCTCCACCTCATTGGCCGACTAGCGCCTAACGAGTTCTACAACCATACGTATAACAGATGATCTTACAGTGAACCGAAAAGTGTGTAAGGAACCAATAAGTTCTCCACCAATCCTCTTGACCCCTGGGATAGATGTATAGAGCATGCAAATCATCGAATTCCGTTGATTTCTAACTAGTGAATCCCCCACAAACATTAGCCTTTTACCCCTTAATCTCTCTACTATTGCTTTCCCATCAAACCTACACAAATCATGAGAAAATCAAATACATATAGAAAATTAGTAATAACAACCAACTTTTTTAAATAATTTAGTTTATCCTTTTTTATAATAATAACTAGTTAAATCCCAAACCCTCACAAAACTCATTTTTACATCCTAACTCACACACCAATTACACCTGTTTCTAAACTTACACTACGAGACTATAACTCCATCTCATTCACTTATAGATGTACACTTTTACTGCCAGTGGCGGAGCTTGAACAAAAATTTTGCGGGTGCGGAAAGTCATGGGACCCAAAAATAAATTTTTCTATCGCTATGTTTCGGGTTATATGTTCAGATCAGCCATTCAATACGGGTTGGGTCAAACAATAATAACTCCAAATAAAACTAAATAATATTCATTTTACACGTTAACAAACAAAATTTGAATCATCAAGATTCATTTATGTAAAAACTAGTTTAACACTTTATTTAAACTTACTTCAAGTTTAAAAACAATTATAAAAAATAACTAATAGCCCCATTCTTAACGTTTTTTTAACTCAATACGAAAATATGTATAAATTTTTTGGGAGTAAAATGCACGGATAGTCCCTGTGGTTTGGTGAAATTTCACCTTTAGTCCCCAACTTTTCAGAATTACACTCTTAGTCCCTGTGGTTTGACAAGTTGTTACTCGGATAGTCCCTAAAGCGGATGAAGGTTACTCGGATAGTCCCTGTGGTTTGACAAGTTGTTACTCGGATAGTCCCTGTGGTTTGACAAGTTGTTACTCGGATAGTCCTTGTCATTTCGCACCCACTTAACCAGAAAAACTAACCTCCATCCACTTTGGGGACTATCCGAGTAACAACTTGTCAAACCACAGGGACTAAGAGTGTAATTTTGAAAAGATGGGGACTAAAGATGAAATTTCACCAAACCACAGGGACTATCCGTGCATTTTACTCAATTTTTTGGACAATAAACTTGGCAGGGGCAGAGATTTTTTAGGCAATAAAATTGGCGGGGCGGACCTATATAATTTTTAAAATTTCGGACAAAAAATCGTAAAATTTACACTACTAACCAAAACATTCACGGGGACAGGTACACCCCCTTGCCCCTTAAAAGCTCCGCCCCTGATTACTACCCACTTTGTTACTGCTAGATTACAAGGCATTTGATCACAAAACTATTTATTTGTCGTATCTAAAGCATTAAGCACATATTTGTTGTATCTACTGCTTTGAGCCGGGGTCTCACCAGAAGCAGTCTCTCTATTCCTACGAGATAGAGGTAAGACTATCTATATTTACAGAGTATTAAGAGAGAGAGAGAGAGAGAGAGACCTAGGGAAGTCACAGTCATGGGGTTGCCACCTCCATTGCAGATACTTGAAATCCTTTCTGCCATAAGTTTGGCAAGCGTAACTTCCGTCGAGATGAGGGCACTCGTGTTCTTTGTACAAAGGGTAATGACTCTTGTTATCATGAACCCATCTGCCGGAGAACAAATCGCAGGTGCCTGCATTTGTTGGAGTAACAACAAAGTTGTTACTAATTGCAACTCCTTGACTACTGCTGTTTCTATAAAAGCTAATAGTTGCTAATCCTCCAAGGAAGAAGATGAAAAAACTACAATGGATCATGGTGTACATGTTGATGTCACATAACTTCCTCATTGTTCTGTCTCACAGGAAAACACATTGACTATAAACATAACTAAGTTGATTAACTACATATATTGCTCACAAGTTTTTGTAAATTAAACAAAGAGTTAAATGCCATATTAGTCCATGTGGTTTGGTCATTTTACCAGTTTAATCCAAAGGTTTCATTTTTCACATGTGGGTCCAAAAAGGTTTCAACATTGCCATTTTAGTCCACTGGGTTAACTTCATCCATTTTTTCTGTTAACGAGAATGGCAATTCGGTCACTTTATATGTACATTTGTTAACTAGAAGGGCAATTCAGCCATATAAAATGACCGAATTGCCCTTCTCGTTAACAGAAATAATGGATAAAGTTAACCCAGTGGACTAAAATTGCAACAGTGAAACCTTTTTGGACCCAGAGGCGAAAAATGAAACCTTTGGACTAAACTGACAAAATGGATCAAACCACAGGGACTAAAATGGTATTTCAAATAATAATTAAGCAGCCCAATGCATGAGTTTAAAGCACATGTTAAGAGAGGCCCATTTGAGTAATATTAAAATACATAAACTATTAAGTATTTAGCATCAAGTGGGTTGTTAGGCTCATGCAGTGCATGAAACGTTAAGCATTGGGAGCAAGGTTGCTTTGGATCTGGTGTGAAGTTGTAATTTTAAATTGTAGTCCCATCCTTCAAGATTTATCAGGACTACTACTACTACTAAACCTTTTGTAATTTTCACTTAATCTTTTATGATTCTATTCTTTTCTTTTTAGCTTTTTATGATTATATTGTTTTTTTCGACTAATGTTACTCCTAGTTACATAGAAGCATGACCCAAACTACAGGGATGATCTTTGTGGTATACTAAAATTTCGGATTTGTTCCTAGCTTTCCAAAAGTACACGGATGGTCCATGTGGTTTGCACTTTGTAACACATTTAGTCTTCAACCAACAAATCTAAAGGTTTTGCATGTCTAAGTTAGGGACTAAATGCGTTACAAAGTTCAAACCATAGGAACCGTATGTGTACTCTAATATTTGTCTAGGTCAAAATGTGTTTCAGTCAGGTTAGAAATTAGAATAGGGTTGGAGAAAGAACCTGGTGTCCTTGTATGGGACTTGGTATGAAGTTAGTTTTAAAAATTCTATGGGTTTGGGACGGGTGTAGTATTAGGTGATAACCGCCCAATTACTCAAACCTATTACCCGCATCAGAACCGAGTATATTAATATATTTTTTTATAATCTTAAAATGTATAGTGTGCTAAAGCTGTTAAAAACATGAACTTATTAAAATTATAAATTCTTAGAATTGTAGTTGAGCATCTAATATTTCAAGCCCTTTTTGTACGTGAGTTTAAGATAGGATTTCGGGGTAATGTGCATCCCAACGAGGTAATTTTTAGCCATAAAAGGTCGAAAAATGGGTTTCAATACCCGTGAACCTGACAAATAAAACAGGTACATGATGAATATGGCACTTGGATTACAATACCCGGGCCATTGCCATTTCTGGCTACAAATAGGGCAGTAAACGAACACGAACAAGACCTTGGATCCATTAGATTAAGTTGTGGGCCCGGGACATAGAAACTATCGTCTGGATCGACCTGACCTGTGTTAACTTTGTCATTTTGACCCTTTGATTACAATACGTAACCAGAATTGACCCGTTCTCGTTTATTTGTATCAGCACCATGGACCTCTAGCTAGACCCGCAATGGAAGCTGACGATCTTCTTCAAAGAATCGATTTCATTCGAAAGGTCGATACGTTGCTAAAACAAGTTAGTCCTCCTGAAACCGTTGGATCGGATATTGAAGCACTTGCTCCTCAAACAGTTGCAAGTAGGTTAAAAGAACAAGAGAAGAAGAAAGTGATTAGTCATGTTGAAGCTCTTTTGTATCTTGCCATAAAATTAAGTTGGTAGCTTCATACCAATAACTTATAGATTATTATATTGTTGTTTAATTTTTGTGGGTTTTAATTAATATATAGATGTTAGAAACTAATGGGTTATGTAGTTTCTCTTATTTATATTTATTTATTCTATATTAATTCACAAAATTTTCTCCTCTTATAAAAACACTATTCATTTTTCTTTTTTTTAATCCTTTTATTTTTATCTTATACATTTTTAACCCTTTTCATCTTTTACATATTTGTCACAGACATTTTCTACTTTTAACCTCAACAATTTTTCACTATCAACTTTGGTCCTTGTACTTTACATCTTTTAAAAATTTGTTTTTTACTTTCGTCCTAGATTTTGCGAGTTAACATGCTGCAACGCATGCATGTGGTTCAACGTTTTTACGTCTATTTTTTACGGTTTAACGACTCCCTCGAAACTAACTGGTCCTAAACCGACTTAGCTGTTCTTTTCTATGCTTTACCTTTTTAGTCTAATTTTATATATGCTCTATATATTCTATATAGTATATTGTATATGTTTAGTCCAACATGTATTACAAGGATCTCACATAAGTCATGCAAGGAGGTAGGAAAATAACCTTCCATTTAAAACCTCTTTTGTATATTCACCAATGCACAAGTTGTCATAAAGACAACAAGGATGGTCATGAATGAACTAGAAAGGAAAATGAAAAGAATACAATGTACATAATATTCAAAGGAACAAATCATCAAGTGAGGTGGTGGATTGAAGGTAGGATAGCCCAAGCTTCCAAATAATCACACACTTCCATCACAAGTCTTGTTACAAGAACAAGCTTGGAGGATACAACACTTGTGGGTTAAAACCCTTACAAAACAGAAAGTTTGGAGTGACAAAACACCTCCGATTTTGTATGTAACAACCTTGTTTTTAAGCTTACTAATCATAGACTTGATTAGGAGCATAAGGACATAGGCTTGTTTGAATAAAACATAAGTTTAAGAAAGTTTTATAAAGATATTATTCAAAACAGAAAGTTTCTTACAATTTTAACCTCAAATGTGGTGATGTTCCATCTTGGTTTTCCATGAAAAACCTATGGAAACACTCCTAGAGGTGTTCTAAGTGTTAAGAAGCAAGAAGAAATGAAGAAAATGGAGGATAGGTGAGTTTGAACTCACTTTTGTAATCTGCCTTGAATCTGACTTTAATTAGTGAATTTGATGCTGATTTAGAGTGTTTTGAGTGAGGATTAGTGTGTTTACAAAGTGGAAAAAGTGTGGGAATGAAATAGGTTATATAGGAGAGGTTTAGGGTTAAGTTAGGTGGTAATTAATGAGAAAAAACACATCAAACTAGCACAAATCCGACCAATGCTCGAGCTGGTAACGAGAATCTGAGGATTTTGGGGCTCGCGGGCCGCAACCACAACCCATCCCCGTCCCGCGACGCGACGGGTAGATGTTCCGGATTTGAGTTTTGTTTTCTGACATTTTAGGTCCTTGTAGTTTGTATTGCTAGGTTTTAAGGTATTTTAGGTATAAAATGCATAATATAAGGGTGTATTTTGTAACTTAAGCATATGCACAAGTATAAACAAGTATGATTAAGTATATGAATCGAGATAAGTATCGTATAAGTCCAAATCTTGCGTAGAAAGCATATAATTCATGTATGTCACATATTTGCAAGTTTACCACACAACTTCAAGGATCACGAATAAAGTATCAAGTGTATTATGAATTCAAAAGTACGGACATGTATGAATATGTAAAGCATGAATTGTACGAAATAACAAATTTTATTTATGGTCCAAGTCTCGGATTTTACAAAGGTACAACGAAAATACGATTACAAGGAATACAAGATTTCCAAAAATAGAAATACGAAACCAACTTTCTAATTAAGGAAAGTACGAAAAAAGCAGGGCGTTACATCGAAGTGAATTCTTCTCAAAATAAACAGTTTCTAGGTATGATGGCCTAACAAACATAAATAGACAAACAACGGTTTAAAGTAATATAAATGCAGACAATTGTAGCCATGTATGGGACTTGGTATGAAGTTAGTTTTAAAAATTCCATGGGTTTGGGACGGGTGTCTTATTAGGTGATAACCGCCCAATCACCCAAACCTATTACCCTCATCAGAACCGAATATATTAATATATTTTTTTTTATAATCTTAAAATGTATAGTATGCTGAAGCTGTTAAAAACTTGAACTTATTAAAATTATAAATTGTTAGAATTGTAGTTGAGCGTCTAATATTTCAAGCCCATTTTGTACGTGAGTTTAAGATCGGATTTCGGGGTAATGGGCATCCCAACGAGGTAATTTTTAGCCATATAAGGTCGTAAAATGGGTTTTCATACCCATGAACCTGGTAGATAAAACATGTACATGATGGATATGACACTTGGATTACAATACCCGGCCCATTGCCATTTATGGTTACAACTGGGGTAGTAAACAAACACGAACAAGACCTTGTTCGTTTTAACAAAACATTTTAGGGGTTGGTAAACACACTTTAGTAAACACTTATAAACATTGGATCCATTAGATTAAGTTGTGGGCCCAGGTCACAGAAACTATCGTCTGCATTGACCTGACCCGTGTTAACTTTGTCATTTTGACCCTTTGATTACAATACATAACCTGAATTGACCCGTTCTCGTTTATTTGTATTAGCACCATGGACCTCTAGCTAGACCCGCAATGGAAGCTGACGATCTTCTTCTAAGAATCGATTTCATTCGAGAGGTCAATAAGTTGCTAAAACAAGTTAGGCCTCCGGACACCGTTGGATCGGATATTGAAGTCCTTGATCCTCAATCAGTTGTAAGTAGGTTAAAAGAACAAGAAAAGAAGAAAGTGATTGGTCAGATTGAAGCTCTTTTGGATCTTGCCATAAAACTAAGTTGGTAGCTTCATACCAGTAACTTATAGATTATTAAATTGTTGTTTAATTTTTGTGGGTTTTAATTAATATATAGATGTTAGAAACTAATAAGTTATGTAATTTGTCTTATTTTGCGAGTAAACTGTCAAAATGGTACTTGAGGTTTTGTCACTTTTGTTATTTTAGTCCAAAACTCAAATCTTTGGAATCTGGGTCCCTGTGGTTTTAATTTTGTTGTCATTTTCATCCAAAAGCTAAATCTGGTCAGATTTTTCAGTTAACATCCAGTTTTTTTGTCTTTTTTCTCCTCTTTAATGAAGGGCAAAATGGTATTTTAACGTTTTATTATAACAAATTAAAAAAAAATCTGACCATTTTACCACTTTAGTCCAATAACTTATAGATTATTAAATTCTTGTTTAATTTTGTGGGTTTTAATTAATATATAGATGTTAGAAACTAATCTTATTTATATTTATCCAATATTAATTTACAAAATTTTCTCCTTTTATAAAAACACTATTCATTTTTCTTTTGTTTAATCCTTTTATTTTTATCTTTTACATATTTATCACAAAACCTCAACACCTTTTCACTCTCAACTTTAGTCCATGTACTTTACATCTTCTACAAATTTGTTGTTTTATGGTTCGTCCTAGATTTTGCGAGTTAACATGTTGCAACGCGTGCATGTGGTTCAACGTTTTTACGTCTATTTTTTTACGGTTTAACGACTCCCTCGAAACTCACTGGTCTTAAGCCGAGTTAGTTGTCCTTTTATATGTTTTACCTTTTTGGTCTAATTTTTGCGTGTTAAGACATTCTTAATGTGCGCGCGTGATTCATCAGTTTTACATTTACTTTTTGTTCAACTTAAGTCACTTAACAGTCCCGCTGCAAAGCGCGGGTCAAAGTAACCAAAGTTCAAACTGTTCTAAAAGAGATTTTCAATTCCTCAAATAGAAAGTTTTTATGTTATTTAAAGATATAGTCAATAATATCTCAAAGAGTAAATTACAAAAATCGTCATTTATGTATGTCACTTATTGCAAACTGTGTCCTTTATCTTCAATAATTACAGAAAACATACTCGATGTTTGCAACACCTTGCAAATTATGTCCTTTAGCCCTAACTCAGTTAATTTTTGTGGTTAAATCTGATCAAATAGACCCCACATGAGGGTATTTTGGTCATTTTACTCTCATGTTGGGTCCATTTGGTCAGATTTAACCACAAAAATACCCTCATGTGGGGTCCATTTGGTCAGATTTAACCACAAAAAATTAACTGAGTTAGGGCTAAAGGATATAACTTGCAAAGGTTTGCAAACATCGAGTACGTTTTCTGTAATTACTAAAGACAAAGGACACAGTTTGCAATAAATGACATACATAAAGGACGATTTTTGTAATTTACTCTATCTCAAATAACAAGTTTTATTTTTTTAAGATTTTTTTATTAAAAATAGCATGCTTTTCTTTTTACATAAAACAGTTTGTTCAAATTTGTGCACTTGAAACCAGCTGGGGTAGCCCAGTTGGCCACCGACACCCACCTCTAACCAAGAGGTACCGGGTTCGAACCTTGGGGCGAACAAAGTATCCTCAAAGGGTCGGCTCGGCAAGGGTATTTACTGCCAGGCTCAGGCTTATCGGGTGGCGGCCTGGGAGGGGTTATCCCCTCCGCGGTCAGGGGTACCGTGCATTACCCTAAATTTGTGCACTTGATAAGGTTTAAGGAATAAGATAAATACCTACAATGCTTCCATCTGGTGATATTAAAATATGAGAGCAATATGCAACTGCAAAGGGATTAGGCTATATGTTACGGCTCCAAAGGGGCACTATTGGTGTCACCTCAGTAGGGCGTGGAGCGTGAATACAATCACGGAGGTGCTAGAGGGGGTGCGGGGTGGGGGCTCGGCTGGAGTCGCGAGAGTGGGTGAGATTTGGGTTTATTTTTGTTTTTTATTGTTAATTATCATTATCATTATCAATCTATTAATTTTGGAATATTGGATTTTAATAATCCCAACTATTCGCCGTTGGCCGCCGACAGTCCCAACTTTAAAAATAACCACTGGCAGTCCCAACTATTGACATATTGGCCACCAATGGACCCTGACTAACAGAACCCTAACGCTGTTAGTCTCCGGTCACCGGAAAACCGTTTTTAACCAGAACAAAGTTTCTAAAGGTCCGATCTAAGGTTACAAAGAGGTTTGGGACGAAAATGTTGAGTTTTCCGGCCAAAAAGTTGAGTTTTCTGGCGAAAAAGAAGTTTTCCGGCAAAAAAGGAGTTTTCCGACGACTTTAATAATTGGGGATATTACTATAAAAAGGTTCCCAAAGGTCTATAATAAGGTTACAAAGAGGTTCGGAATGAAAATGTTGAGTTTTACGGCCAAAAAAGTTTTTCCGGCGACCGGAGACTAACGGCGTTAGGGTTCTGTTAGTCAGGGTCCATTGTAGGCCAATATGTTAAAAGTTAGGACTGCCAGTGGTTATTTTTAAAGTTGGGACCGTTGGCGGTCAACAGCGAATAGTTGGGATTATTAAAATCCAATATTCCATTAATTTTAGATGCTTAGAATTGTATTTTGTCCACTTGACAAAACACTATTGGTTAATTTTTTTTCATACATCAGAACTTGATATTGTATTTATAAGTTAAATTTTGATACATTTGTTGTTTTGATGTAGTGGTTAGTGTTCTTTTATTTTATGGAGTAGGTGCAGGTTCGAATTTGTTGGCTTCCCTTCTTCTACTTTTTTTATTAATATTTAATTATTATGTTAATAAACCAATGTTTTTTAATATAAAAACCTATTATTTAGAGCCACTTCAATTGAATACAATATTTTACATAAAACCTAACAACGCATCTTAGTGGTGTCAACTGTGAAGGGTGAAAAAAATGTGTCTACAAGGCAACATTCACTTTTTTCACACAAAGCCTCAATGAAGCCCCCATAAGGCCATGTGTAATGGGCTAACGCCCTTGGTGATGTAACTTTTTGGGTGTGAAGGGCCAACACCACTCTTATGGGCATTAAAAGGGGCGTAAAAGCCCTCTTCGTGAGCTGTCTAACCAGCGTGAGAGAAAGGATAATGGTGAGCCTGATGTCATGTACTTCAACCAGCTTTATTTTATTTTTTCTTATTTATTAGATTTATATATATATATTATTTTAATTTAATGAGTAAAGTGGATATTGAAAACTTGTAAAAATATTTACACAAACGAATTATGCTATTTTTATTTTATTTATATTTTTAATTTTAATATCGGACAAGTAGATAGACCATATCACTAATGATATCAACTGAGTGGGTTTAAAAGTATTAAATGATTTCATTTGAGTGGGTTATATGAGCAAATAAATATCTTTCAACAAAAGAATATAAAATAATGTTGTACAAAAGTAGGATATGAGTGGGTTCAAAAGTATTATAATCAAAAGGATGATTATAAAAACAGTGTTAAGTGTATGAAAAGTTCATTGTAAAGTTTTCATAAAATAAAGTATTAAACCTACGCTTCCAACTAATCACGAGGTTCTAATATATTTTGTCATTTTTATTAACATGTTTTAAAAATATGTTAAATTTATAAGGGTAAATTACAATGATTGTTTCAAAAGAGGTAAAAGAGGTTAGAGATCGGAAGCATGCTAAATAAAATTAAAATATTGGGGTTTTTTTTGGATAAAGAACTAATTCAAGATTGGGTTATTAGAATGATTCAATTGGTGTAACTTGGAAATATGTATTAAGTCATGTAAATTGTGTGACGGATCCAGAAATTTTTTTTAGTAGATTCCTTTTAATAGATTCTCACTATTTTTTTTAAATCATACAAGATTTTCATTAATTTTCACTATTTTTTTTTTTCATACTAACTAGGTTCCTAGAAACCCACAAAATATGGCTAAATCCGCCACTGATTGTGCAGTTGTTGATAATTTCTTGCAATCTTGCATTTCAAAAGAAATGTGAATCCACTATATAATGAAATTTTATTTAAAAAAATGTATTAGTATAACCAATTTATTGCAAGACAGAGCAAAAGTAAAATATGATTACACAGTTTAAAAATTATATAGCTTCTAGATAAATCCAATTAAAACAACTATATAATTCTTCTTGCCTCAGCAAATTTTTTTTAATTATTAATAATCAATATAACTATTGTTTCTAGATGAACTATTTAGTTCCTTGAATATAAACTTTTTTAACGAAAAAATTCGATCACTGACGGACCGCTAGAGTATTATTGTGTCGCCAGTGGAACCACCAGATCATATTCATCTCCATTAGGCAATAATGCATATACATCAATTCAGGAGTAACCCAATAAATCTGGGAAAACCCTTCTTGTGAAAATCGAACCCAAAACCTAATAGTCCATAAACCTTATCTCACCCCAAGATACCTAAGCTATAATGTCATGGACTTGAATATAACTTAAAAAGATTATTGGATTTTATATTTGAACATTTACTTTTTTAATTAGTTTTGTAGAAAAAACCCTTAAACATTGAAAATGAAATGAACCAACCCTTAAGGACCATCTATGGAATTTTAGAAAACAAAATACATAAAAAAAACTACCTTCAACAAGTCTTGAACCTACTTTACAAGTTTACATGGGTGTTGGGTTTTAAAGGGGCAAGGGTATGGCACTCGTTAAGGGCGGATCTATCATAGGTTGAGGGGTAGCCAGTGTCACCTCTCAAACTTCTTGGCAAGCTACATTTTTAGTGCAAAGTTTTATTTCTCTTCATCCTTTTACGTATCAGCTACTCCTAAATATAAACCTTTTAGCATGTACAACCCTCAACTTTTCTTCTAGATTTGCGACTGGCAGTCGCTCACCCTGCCCTTGTCCTAAGTCGGCCTTAACCGCAACCGCATCCTACCAATGTTTTAAAAACCTGTTCAAACCGCCGGTTGAACTGTCTGGTAGAACCGGTTAAACCGCCCAGTACGCCCGTTTAAACCGTCTCTAAACCCGATCCAGTACGATATAAAAATCAGATTTTATAACATTCCATCCTACATAATCTAAACTCTTTTAAACTTTTAATTATGAACCACACCATTTTCCATCGAAAATATCCTCTTGATACTACAATATCCTAGTAATAAAATATATTAAAAAAAACACTAGTCCTAGTAAAATATATATTAAAAAAACCTAGAATTTACAAATCTCATGATTACAAAAAAAATATATATATATTTTCAACTACTACAAAACACAAGGTCGGCACCGACAGGGCAATAGCTCTGGCCCTTCAAATGGGCGGCCACTTCAATAGTGCCAGGCAGCTGCCTGACACTCCTTTACTGGCCCAACAAATTTAAGATTTTATCCCACTTTAAAATTACGATTTTGCCATCAGTTAAAAATTATGTTTTTGCCCTCGCTTAAAAATAAATTTACGTTTTTACTCCCAGCTAAATATTTCAATTTTGCCCCCGGTTAAAAATTACGATTTTACCCCGTTTCAATTTACAGTTTTGCCATTGGTTTTTTCCCTTAAAAATACGATTTTCCCATCAATTGAAAATTATGTTTTTACCCCCACTTAAAAATAAATTTACGCTTTTACTCCTAGCTAAAAATTCCAATTTTGCTCTCAGTTCAAAATTACGATTTTGCCCCGTATAAATTTATAATTTTGCCATTAGTTTTTTTTCTCAAAGCCAGGTTACGATTTTGCCCTCAACTTAAATTTGCATTTTCCCCATCGTTTTTGTTTGTTTTCCTGGTGACATTACAAGTTTGCCCCCAGTGTAAAATTACAGTCGTGCCGGCAGCTTCCTGGCACTCCCCCGTTGGTCCATTTAGTTTACGATTTATCCCCGAATTAAAATTATGATTTGACCCTCAGTTAAAAATTACGTTTTCCCCATCGTTTTAGTTTTTTTTTACAAAAACTATAAAGGTTTTTTGTTTTAATTGGTTTACTCGATTTAATTTTTTTTCGTGTGAAGGAGCCGCCTAACACTGGCTCATTAGTCCTGAAAAATTACAGTTTTGCCCCAAGCCCAAAATTACGGTCTTATCATCGTTTTTGTTTTTTTTTTTTTTTTTTTCTAGCAAAATTATAGTAGTATTTTTTTAATTGGTTGAGAATTATTCGGCCATCGCCTCGCAACGCGGGCGGAGCATCACCTACTTTCTCAACAAATGTGTAAAATATAAAACTATTATTTTAACAAACTTTTTTCAACTACGATTACCAAAAAAAAAATGTGTAAAATATAAAACTATTATTTTAACAAACTTTTTTCAATTAATTCACATAATAAAACAGATAATCTCAAAAAGTTGAAGAAAAGTAGAAGAAAAGTCAATATATTGCAATCAATTCCCAGAAGACATTTGCTGGCAATTTCAACCACCTTCCCTTCATTCCCGTGCACCTGTCTAATCCAATCTAAAAAACCCCTCTTCACCGTCACTTCCGTTAACTTTAACGGTTATCTCAAATGGGTGCAGCTCCATCTGTTCCTGAAAACTCAATCCATGAGTTCACTGTCAAGGTGCTATTATTATTTTTACATCTTTATTATATATATATTTATAGTTGACTATTGAGTTTTGTTTTGAGGGATTTTTTTGATTGAATTTTGAGTGCAGGATGCCAAAGGGAAGGATGTGGATCTGAGTATCTACAAAGGAAAAGTTGTTTTGATTGTGAATGTTGCTTCCAAATGGTTGTTTCTGTTTCTGTGTCTTGTTTTTTTTTTTTTTTTTTTTTTTTTTTTTTTTGGGATTTGGGTTTATGGAATGTTTTAAAAACCGGTTTTTAAATCGGACTGGGTTAGGCTCATGGTTTAATCGGATGAACCGGATTGACTTGTTAACCCTGTAAATCCATCAAATACGATTTCAACTCAAAAAATAATCTAAACTACATCATTTCATCATAAAAAAATAGGCAAATTGGATTTAGATAATCCTAACCGATAATAATCTCAACTCAGTTATTTGCTCAGAGCCGTCCCCGAAAACTTTTGAAAAAATTTAAGGCTCGGGCGACGAAAAGAATTGGGCCCAAAATTATGGTTAAGGGTGAATGAATTACAAAAATAAAAACTCAATGATGGAGCAAAGACTCAAACTTGAGACATTTACATTATTTTGAGATGGTTTTTGCCACTACACCACCAATATTTTTATGCATAATAAACGGACAAATATACTAAATATATAATTTAATAAATATATACAAGCTTATATAGGCTTTTCGAGCCCTTTGAAATTTTGGGCCTCGGGCGTTGGCACGGGTTTGCCGGGCCCAAAGCCGGCCTTTGCTGATAATAATCCGAACTGGTCCACTTTTGGCCGATAATAGTGTGCGTTAAAAATAACTTAACGGAGTTAAGTTTTTTTTTCCGAATTACAAACCGATGTTTTAGGGCTTTTGATTAGAACGAGGATACGGGTTGATTGATGTAAAATTTACCTCCAAATATTGTCCAAAACGACGAAAACGGTGCTTCAATTCAGGTGTCAAAACTTCCAATTAACAAAAATCAAGCCGTTTGGAGCACCGTTTCGAGGTAAGTTTTACATAAATCAACTCGTATCCTCGTTCTAATTAAAATCACTAAAACATCGGTTATCGGGAAAAAAGCTTAACTCCGTTAAGCTATTTTTAACGGCGGACTATTATCAGCCAAAAGTGGACCAGTTCGGATTATTATCGGCAAATAACTGAGTTGAGATTATTATCGGCTAAATTGAGAAAGTTGAGATTATTTAAATCCAATTTGCCTAAAAAATATTCCAAAAGCTAATCCATAATAAAAAAAAAAAAAAAAAAAACCCAATGATCGATGTGAATTGTGGATGAATTTTGATTGATGTGGATTGTGGGCGCTAGGTTTTACTAAGAAGGTAAATCGTCACCTTTTTGGGCTCATAAAAGATTAAAAGCCCAAATTTTAACCTTGGTTCCGGTATACTGGTATAACCCAATTTACCGATGGTACAACTTCTTTGCCGTTCGCTCAGTTTACCGGTGTGATTCGTGCCAGGCAAGCTTCCGGCATCCGGTTGGTTTAAACCGGTTTTTAAAACCATGGGTTTATGTGTGAATGTTTTGTGTTTTGTTTTAATTGTTTGTTTGGTTTTTTGTTTTGTTGGGTTGGAATAGTGGGTTTACAAACTCGAATTACCCGAAAATGGCTGAGCTTCATGTGAAGTATAGAGATAAAGGTATGATTTCACTTGTCAAAGCTTTACATCTTCACTAAATGTTAGTTGATATTAGTGATTTTTTTTACTAATTTTGGTGATAATAACGAATTAATTAATTAAAGGCAAACCGGATTTAAATAAGCCGAACGGGCTTTTTTTTTTGGACAATAATAACCCCAACTAAGTTTATTCCCAACCATGGTCCAATCTTTTTCATTTTGTTTGTATAATGGTCCGCTGTTAAAAATAACTAAACAGAGTTGAGTTTTTTTTCCGAATTACAAACCAATGTTTTAGGGCTTTTGATCAGAACGAGGATATGAGTCGATTGATGTAAGACTTACCTTGAAACGGTGCTCCAAACGGCTTGATTTTTGTTAATTGAAAGTTTAAACACCCAAATTGAAGCACCGTTTTCGTCGTTTGGAGCACTGTTTCGAGGTAAATTGTACATCAATCGACTCGCATCCTCGTTCTGATCAAAAGCCCTAAAACATCGGTTTCTAATTTGGAAAAATAACTTAACTCCGTTTTGTTTTTTTAACTGCGGACTATTATACAAACGAAATGAAAAAGGTGTGACCACTGTCGGCAGTGGCGGATCTAAAAATCTTCGTAGCGGTAACGTTTTATAAAAGCGCGGTAACGAAATAAAAAAAAGTCAAATTTTTCCGAAATTTACACTACCGCCGGAGCACCAAGCGGTAGCGGAGGCTACCCCTTCCCCTAAGGTAGGTCCGCCCCTGACTGTCGGGAATAAACTCAGTTGGGATTATTATTGGCAAAAGACAGCCAATTCGGATTATATAAATCCAATTTGCCTTAATTAAAACAAGGGTAAAATTGTTAGAAGAACAAAACATCAAGAAATAGTAATGTTATGGATAGAGGGTTAAAACTTACTAATTTTAAAAACTAGCTAATCACATTCAGTGTACGTCGAAAAGATCTGGTTGTTAGGGAGTGTTTGGGGCTGCATTTTCAAACTAATAGTTTGATGATTAGTTTTCCAAATAGTGGATAATCAAATTTGTGCGTTTGGATGAACGATGAAGTCGATGTAAAGTAGAGTAGGAGTAATATTTGCGGTACCCCTTTATCATTCAGTTGTTACCTATTCTAAAGTTCATAATACCAATCATAGACAATTAAGGGTGTTGTGAATTTCTATCTAGCTGAAACAGTTTTACATAAGTACCTATGCAGTTAATATCGGTGATATATATGTCCTCTAGTAGAATATCGGTACCGATATTATCAGCGATATTTGACCGAAATAACCGATATATCACCGATATTTGACCAATATATCACTGAATTGTTAGTTATAAATTGTTGTGTATGTAAATTCTGCATGATATTAAAATTACCGATATCCCACCGCGATAACCTGTATCTGAAATATCGGTCCTTGACCGATATCCGTTATTTTACTGCATTAACTGCATAGAATTGTAGTGTAAAAAGAATACAAAAAATTAAAATTTATCATTATAGTACATGCCCATATGATAAAATTTGGTGCCATCTTTGTAAAAATTTCCTAAATCCGCAACAACCATTGTTTTGATTAACATTGCTATGACAGTTGTAGCTCCACAAATTTATTATGCTTATAGTAAAAAAAAAAAGAGTAAATTACTTTTTGAGTCCATGTGTTTTAGTGGTTTTAACCACTTGAGTCTAAAATCAAAAAATTTAACGCCCTGAGTCCCTAGCCATTTATTGTATAACGTTTTGAGTCCAATTTTATGCATTTTATAACGGTTTGAGTCCAGTTTTGTTAAAATTGAACTCAAAAGGTTAAAATTTGGACTCAAATGGTTATAAAAAAAGTGTCTAGGAACTCAGGGCGTTAAACATTTTGATTTTGGACTCAAAAAGTAATTTTCTCAAAAAAAATATTTGTTGAGCTGATAAAAAAAATATCTGTAGTAACATATTCTTGTAACAATCATCAGGTTTCGAGATCCTGGCATTTCCGTGCAATCAATTCTTGTACCAAGAACCTGAAGCAAGTGAAAAGGTGGAAGAATTTGCATGTTCGAGGTTTAACGCTGAATATCCCATCTTCCAAAAGGTTAGTATTCGATAAAATTCTATGTTACTTCAGTCATATAAAGCACATCATCCAAAACACCTACAAAGAGATCTGAAATGTAAAAACAATCGGTTGGTTTGCAAGACCATTTTCATAGGGGAACTGTGGATCTTTCGCGTACCAAAAAATTGATTATGCGTTCTCTTGTGTGTGTATGCATGATCAACTATGGAACCATGGCATGTTTGACTTTCAAAATGGTCAAATTGTTTATATTCGTTTGGTTTTTTTGAAGATTCGTGTCAACGGGCCCAAAGCAGCGCCTCTGTACAACTTTCTTAAAGCCAAAAAAGGAGGGTTCTGCGGGTCTAGAATCAAATGGAACTTCACAAAGTTTCTTGTGGATAAAGAAGGCCAAGTCATAGGCCGTTATGGAACATCTACTTCACCGTTATCAATCGAGGTAACTTGTTGCACCCCTGCCTTTTATATTTTTTGTTTGAGTAATGTACCCGAATGATCCATGTGGTTTACCAAAATTTTGGATTTGTTCCCTAGTTTTCTAAAAGTACACGGATGGCCCATGTGGTTTGCACTTTGTAACGCGTTTAGTCCCTAGGTTTTTCCGAAAGTACATGGATGGTCCATGTGGTTTGCACTTTGTAACTCATTTAGTTCCTATATTGGACCTGCTAAAACCTTTAGATTTGTTTGCCGGGGACTAAATGCGTTACAAAATACAAACCACAGGGACCATCCATGTATTTTTTTAAAACTAGGGACAAAATCCAAAATTTTGGTAAACCACGGGGACCATCCGTGTACTTTACTCTTTTTGTTTCTTCTCCGATCAAATTTGGCAGTTATTTAAAAGAAGCCGATTCGGGTTTAATGTTTTGACTGACTAACAAGTAAATTTACAGATAAATATTAAAATTTAGCTTAAAGGGAAACGGGTCAAAAGTTGCCCAAAGTTCAGTATATATTTTACAAAAATAGATGTTTTGGGTCAAGTCAATTTGTACAAAAATTTATTCGGTAACAGTTCTAGCCTCATTAATTTCATTACAGGGTGATATCCAAAAGGCGTTGAACGCTCAGTGAGATCAATGAACTAATCAAGTTCTCTTAAAAGTGAAGGTAAGCAAGATCCCTACAATCATATCAGTACGAGACCCGTCTACAGAAACGTGCTTTTTAGTGGTATAGCATAGCTGTGTAAAGGTGAACCGTGATGCTTGAGAGTTAAAGATATTGGTTTGATATGTGCGGTTTCTAAGGATGATTTCGTTTGTATTGTTCTGATTTATTTATTATAATTATGTTGGTTGTTTAACAACGTGAAAGCAGAAGACGAAGCTTGTGAGTATTCATCGTTTCATAGGTGTCGAAACAAAGAGTCAAAGTTGGTATTTATTTTTTTATTTTTGGTAACCATGAGAACTCGTTAATCACAGCCTATGTTAGGCAGCGGGCCTTTAGAGGTTTATAGTGGTAAATTAGTGGAAGCAAGGTTAGAACCTGGGACCCGACGCGCTGCTTGGAACTCTTCCAAGTAACATGTATCCCATCTGCGATCAAGAATCATCTCGATCTGTCTGGAAGAAAGCATACTTATGTTTTCATATGGCTCGGACTCAAGCGGTGTAATGACACCTGATCGCTTGTGGAACTTAATAGTAACATGTCCAATCTCTCCTCTTCATGGTTCTTTTTCCAAATGATACCAACTTGTAGACGTCGAAATATAGCCCCGTTTACTTATGAACATGAAGATTTGGGTTTTACTTTTCTAACGGGTCAAAAGATAAAAAGTGCACTGGGTTAAAACGGCTTGCGTGTAGTGCAGCATACAAACTATATTTGAATAAATTGTATTTTGTCATAGTGCTTTGTAAGCATATTTATCACAATGTTTTGAAAAAAAAAAAAGATCATATAGCAAAGCTATTGGTAGGATCTGAGGAGGGTAGGATGTAGCATCACCTAGAGCTAGAGGTGCACAAATCAAGTTTTTGTTCCAAACCACTTTGGGTTGAAAACGGGTCAAATAAAGTCAAACTCGGTTTTTAAAATCGGGTTTTAACCGGTGTTGATGTATAGGGTTACAAACCGAAATTGTTGGACTATGTTATATAAAGATGGTATAAAACCCTATATACCTAAAGTGGGTCTACACTAACAAAACCCTAATAGTATAGTACGGTTCAGATAGGGTTCAAACCAGGTCATGTCAAACCGGTGAGTCATAACGGTACCAAACCCGTTTATAAGAGCAGGCTCACTAGGGCGTATAGTGTACGCATCAAAGGTGAAGCTTGATGCTTGAAAGTTGCAGATGTTGGTTTGATATGTACGATTATTTCCCGAGAGCAGTTCATGTGTTTAGTTCTGCTTTTTATTATAACGACGTAGTTTAACAATGTAAAAGCAGAAAACAATGTTTGTGAGTAACTACTACTTCGACGGGCCGAAACAAAAGGTCAAAGTTAGGGTCATACAAAAGATATACTTATAAATATAATAACATACGTCCCATAGATGATAGATCAGTTGTCAAAAAACTCCCATCCGTCTTCCTGAAGCTTCTTACGGTCACCAACACGACTTGCAGTTTCTTCTGGAGCTACATCCGACTTCAAACTCTTGTCAACAAATCCATACAAATCATCAAGCTCTCTACTCTTCATTAGGTTTTCAAATGTCGGCTCTGGTTCACGGATTTTAACGACGAAATTATATGAATCATTCATCTCCGTACTCTTCATAAGGCTTTCAAATGTTTCGAGCTCGGGTTCAGGTTCAAGGGGTTTAATGACACTTCTAAACGATGAACCGGAAGATGCTAAGATCGATGATGTTTGGCTAGATGAAAGCGATCGGGATCGGGTTAGCGGTATTCCTTTGTCAAACTTCTCTTTTAGCAGTAACACATCCTGACATTTGACGGAAATCTCTCCTCTGCGAATATTTGTATAAAAATGAAATGTTCGTGATTCTTTTCAAATCATATTTAACTATTAAAAATAAAACTTACTGTAAAATATCAACTGCGCGGCCACGGTCCATAAGAAATTCTTGCAACTAAATACCAAATAAAAAAATGTCAGCATGTGCAACAAAATAAAGGGGAATTGTGCGTAATAAAACGGCTTAATGACACCTACCTTGGTATTCTCCTCGGCTACGAGTTTCAGTTTCTTTGCCTCTTCAACAACTTTTTCCATTTGGCTTTCTTGATATAAAAGTGCTTCTTTAGCAGCCCGTTCGTTTTCTAGCTTTTGTTGCTCGGCAGTTGCTATTTCATCCAAAGCGGCAGCCAATCTAGATTCTAAAGCTTTGCGCATCTAGAAAATAAACAAGAATTGATTAATCGTTATCTAATAAATGTGCATGTTGTGGTATACGCATGAAAGAAGAGTAAATTACAAGTTTTGTCCTTTATGTTTACACCAAATTGCAGGCGCTGTCCTTTAGCGCAAAAGTTGACATGTTTTGTACTTAACGTTCCAAAATCTTGTACGTTACGTCCTTTAGGCCAAACCCAGTTAATTTTTTTGGTTAAATATAGTCATGTGCCTTGCACATGAGGGCATTATTGTCATTTCACCTTTTTAAGGGCTATTTTGTAAAGAAAATATATGTTATATATTTCAATCAGGGACTATTATTATGTACCAAACTTATATTATATCTATATGTATATATATGTTAGTTCACCCCTCTCACAACCTAGCCACCACCGCCACCACCCCTCCTGCCACCACCTGTTACCACTTACACCCATCACCATTCAAACCCACCACTGAAACCCCAAGGCACCACCCAAATTCTTTTTTTTCCTTCTGTTGTTCACATGATTCCCAAACAAACAAAACAACAATTTTACAATTTTATGATTTGCTTCCTGATTTTCACCTTTGGGCTAGCAGCCCTAAACCCAAGAAAAAGTCAACGTGCCTTATTTCTTCTTTGATTTTGCCTAACTCCAGAACAAACAAAACAATTTTACGATCTTTTCTTCTTATTGACGACGACAATAATTCCAACGAAGATACCACAATCATTCGAACGGATAAATAAAGCAATACCTTTCTGCCAATTGTTTTTGTTTTCCGTCTCATATCTGATTTTTTTCCGGCGAAATAGAAGCAGAACCTCCTAGGTTACCATCATTTCAGATCTGATTTTTTGTGGAGAAGATCCGTCGTCATTGAGCGTTTATTAGAGAGAGAGAGAAGTGAGAGAAAGTGAGGGAGGTGGTAGATGGTGGTGTTGACAGTGGCGGTGGTAGGTGGGGTGGAGGCGGTGGTGGCTGGTGGCGCCGGTGGTGGTTGGGTATAGAGAGAGAGATAGAGTGGGGTGGTGGATGGTGGTTGCAGGGGTGGCCGGTGGGGATGGTGCTTGCAGTGGTGGATAATGGCTGAGACGGTGGTTGATGGTGAAAGAGATAGAGAGAGAGGCAGAGAGCTAGACAGTGAGTAGCAGAGAGAGAGAGAGGGGAGAATCAAATGTATGATTTTATATATATATATAAATAATAGTAATAATAATAATAATAATAATAATAATAATAATAATAATAGTATTTTTAATAATAATAATATTAAATATATAGGTAAAAAGACAAAAATACCCTTGGGTGACCAGATTTAACCAAAAAAAAAAACTGGGTTTAGCCTAAAGGACGTAACGTGCAAGATTTTGGAACGTTAAGTACAAAACTTGTCAACTTTTGCGCTAAAGGACAGCGTCTGCAATTTGGTGTAAACATAAAGGACAAAACTTGTAATTTACCCCATGAAAGAATATGGGTAAAAAATGAAAAAAAAGGAACTATCGTCAACAAACATGGCGAGTGGAAATGTGTCCAAAGTGTATTTTCTATGCAGATAAAAAATTATTATTGAAGCAAAAAAGATTTGTAGATGCAGCCAACACATTAAAAATAATACATAAAATATTAAATTAAGACAAAAATGAGAAAAAAAAATACTTATAGTCAACTCAACCTGTTTGGTAGGCCTATAAAATGTTCATGAACTGTTCGTGAACTTGTTCAGCTGGAAGTTCGTTTATTTAAAAAACGAACAACATGAACAAAAAATATTGTTCGTTTAGTTAAATGAACGAACATGACCACACGTTGTGTTTGTTCATTTGTGTTCGTTTATTTACGTTCGTTTATGTTTGTTCGTTAAAATATTAGCAAATATATAAGTAGTTATTTTCATATAGCTATAAACATAAAAGAGGCTCCCTAACTACTAATTTAAACATATCTTATTAGTAAATGAGTTCTCTAGTAAAGAAAAAAAAGGCCCGCAATTGAACTTATCGTAATTGATCACTTATTCGTTACTTATATAAAAACTATTTATTATTAGTATGTATGACCCCTAATTTAAATGTGTGTACAGATGAATTGTAATATATTAGACTTGTTCGTTTGTGTTTATTGATGTTCAATTATGTTCGTTTATAGTTCTTCAATTGTGGTCATTTTCATTTATGTTTGTTCAATTATGTTAATTTATGTTTATTCAATTATGTTCATTTAAGTTTGTTTATGTTCGTTTTGTGTTCATTTACGTTCATGAACTGTCCATTTAGGTTTTAAACGAACGATCATGAACGACCACGAACATGCCCATTTTCTTAATGAACGAACAGGAACAAAAATAGGTGTTAGATTATATCTTCGTGTTTGGTTTAAGTTAAATGAACAAACACGAACATGCCTCTGTTCGTGTTCGTTCGGTTTGTTAACAGGCCTACTGTTTGGTAAATAAAAACTATACCTCATCAAGAATAGCAAGCGACCTCTTTCTCTCATCTGACAATGTGAACAAACGAAGTTGAAGCTCTTTCAATTCGGTGGCTAAAATAGCCTTCTCTGCATTAACTTCTCCAGCATGCTAAAAAAAACGAAAATATAACTATACACACAAGTACTTAAAACAACCAATTTATCAAAAAAAAAAAAAATACCATGTCGTTTGTTTCTTTTGCCCTTATAAGTGCATTTTTGACCTCGTTTGCCTTAGCAAGAATATCCGAGCAACCCCGAGTGGCTTCCTCTTTTGCTTCGTCAGCAGCTTTTTCTTTCGATTCTACTTCTTGAAAAAGATCAACGACTGAATCCATGGCCGATACGAGGGTTTGCTGCACCATAACCATATCAAAAGATGATATTTGTAAGGATACCCTATTTATTATTAAATATATATAACAAAGTTCATGATTATGAATAGTGAGGTGGTGCTAAAATACACCATCTCCCTTTGCTAAAACAAGCCGTGCTATCGACGCTGAAATGAGCCGCATTTTGTGTGATTTTTCTAACTTACAATCGCACCCGTATACTTTAAATAACTTGTGTTCGTTAATTATATTGATTGTCAGTGTTGTACTTTTGGAGTTTTTCCTTTCGGTTGCTATACTGAGTGTCGATACTGTATCGATACCGTAACGAACTGAACTGACACCAACTTTATACGTAAATTTTTGAATATATAAATTAAAGATGTACCGTTTAATGCATTTTTCTTTCCAACTAACTTTTTTTATGTTACCCGTTTGACACCAAATTTACGATAAACACTTGAAACAAATGAAGTTAAATAATGATATATATATATATACACACACAAAATTACCTTGTTATTTTTAGCATCTTCAATAATTTCCTCAAGAAGCTCAATGCTACACTTTTCTTCTGATCTACTCAGCACAGAACTCATACCCGACCCACCATCTAAATCATCAAACTCAACTTCAGAAGCTTCTTTCTCCGAGACAGATTTTGATGAAGTGGGACCCGATTCTTGAGTCGCAACTAAATTTGTTTCACAAACTCCAACTAAATGGTTGCTTGCTGGAACAAATACTGTTTCATTATCAACAGTTTGGCATCCAGCTTTCACGCATCCTTGATTTTGGCTGTCAGAAGAAGTGCTGTCGTGATTCATAGCAATGTTGTCTCCAAACGTCTCCAAGAATCTGGATGAGCATTCAGTTTCGGGTTCACCATTTGCATCGTGATAAGATGATGTGGCAAGTGATTCAGGATTTAAAGGCTCTATAACTGTGTGACTGTTAAGTTGAGCGGTATCACTAGCATCCAAAGCTACAGAATAAAAAAAAAAACATTTCAAATTAGAAGTCGGTACGCTACAGACTCAAAAAACAACACATTAACATGATTATGTGATAAAAATAAAATGATTTTGCTGCAAGTCTGACCACTACATGATAAGATAAACTCTGAATCGTTATATGCTAAAATTTAAAATTGAATATCGCAACTGATAAATAAAACAATCCATAACACAAAGTCAAACAGCCTTCAACCGGATAAACAAAAGCAAAGTCTACATGATAATTTTACCTTCTGTTGCACCAGGTAAGCTTCCATCAATGCTCGAAACAACATAATCTTTAGTTGACTGTTCATGATCATTTAAATTAACAACTAAACGATCCATAGTTGACTCGGGTTTACTAGTTTCACCGCCACCTACAGCCATCAAATAAAAAATATAGACCAAATACATTATCACAAATCTACAAAAAACCCACAAAAATTAAAAAAAAAATATTAAAAAAAAAAAAAAAAAAAAAAAGCCTAATACCTTCAAGCAAACTGGATAAGCTCTTGCTACTACTTGAAGAACCAACTGTAATTGTTTTTTTAGGAAGATTAGGGATAACCTCAACAAGAACAACCTCCACAGCCAAATCGGCATCCTTAGAATGTTCTATAGCCACAGCTTTCAGAGCACGAGAATCAACCTGCACAATTCATTTCCTTTTATCAATCCCGTACTAAAAAAAAAACTAAACTTTTTAAAGAACCCGTAACGGCGTAACCAAAACAAAGATAATAGACAAAAATATATTTTTACTCAACACTATGGAGTTATAGTGGTCCAAAATCAAATAGCTATCAAGGTCCGCTATATAATATACAGGTTATAGCGGTGGTACAGCGCTGGTATATTGGTAACTTTTATATTTATGTATTTATATATATAAAAATATATTTGAAAAATATTAATAGTAACATCAAAATTCATAGTAATATCATGCAAAATATTAATAGTAATATCAAATTCCAAACATGAAAGCGTCAACGTTCGAAACACGATCTAATCATAAGCCATGAAATCTTCTTCTAGCCTTACTCGTACCATACGCCTTGGTTTAAAAAAGCAGGAAGCGCACAAAAGTGATGAGGTCTAAAACCGATTTTTAAAAAGCGAAGCACAAAAGCAGTGAGCTTTTCGTTCGCAAAGCGCAAAGTGATTATATAATTTATTTTATATATCCCATAAGTGTTTAGCATCCAATAGCTATGATTTATCTATAATTAAGCTTTATATATGTTTTAAAATGAAAAAGACATGAATGTAAAGCATAAAAAGCCTGTTGTACAACACTCAGAAGCATAGAAACACCCCATGTACAAAAAGCGTGCGTCTCAGCTGCGCCTTAGGTCGATTTTCACCCTAAAAAGCGTGCCTCAGCTGCGCTTCTTGTACATCGTGCGCCTTATGTCACACAAGGCGATGGGGTTTGCGCCTAGATGCGCTTTGCGCTTAAGCGCGCTTTTTTAAACCAAGCCGTACGCACACAATGGATTTATGATTGGACTAGGTTTAATTTGTGTTTGGGTCTTTACTTTTGGGTTATTTCAAACAAAAAAATGATTTATGTGGGCTTTACCCAACTTTTGGCCTCAAAAGCGGCTATACGGGATTCAAAATAGCGGTCAAATAGCGGGCATTTAGCACCGCTGATAGCAGAATCGCTATAAGTGACCGCTATGTAATCCGATGCCCGCTAACCGCTATAGCAAGCTATTGACTGCATCATATAAAGATGTAAAGGTATGCAAAGGTTATATGTACACTATACATCATTCTTACAATACTTATGTAATCACTTTCAAAATGAACATCCATATGTTAATGTTAACTATATATGAAAAAATAAAATACAAAATTTAGAGTAAATTTACATACCTCTGGAAAAACATCTTGCAATGCCCTATAAACTGATTTGAACCCCATATTTCAACAGCACCTAAACCTGAACAATAAAATTGCACACAAAACTGAACCAATCAATATATGATCTATCAAAAACTAACAAAATCAATAAATTCAGCTTATTTGATCATACAAAACATATGATAATACAGTAAAGTCTCCGGTTGAAGAGAATTTATGGTGTATCGAGACGATTGTTCGTGAAGAACGATTAGGGTTTAGAGTAGGAAATTTACCTGGAAATTCGTAATTCTGTTGAGAGATTCAAACCCTAGAAGAGGAAGTATTTATTTCAAGTGTTGGTTGGATCACGAAGAAGCTTGGAACTCATCGGACGAGATAACCCCTCTTGCTAAGAAATTGTGTGGGTCATAAATGCAATAATGTAAAATAATAATATATTTATATAAATAAATCCTTATTTTAATAACGTTGGTGCGGGGCGTGGCGGAAAATTGTGTCATATAGCATCAATGTCATATCATCGTCAGCGACCACCAACTAGGGATGTAAACGAACCGAACGAACACGAACAAGATTTTGTCCGTGTTCGTTCGTTAAGGATATAACGTGTTCATGAACACTTACCGAACGATATTTTTTGTTCGTGTTCGTTCATTAAGGAAAGGAACGGTTCACAAACACAAATAAAACTGGCGAAGACGACAATGGTTAGAAATGGATGGTGAGAGGGAGCATTGCTCCTAGACGTTGAACCCTTAATCGTTGAACGAAGGTCGAAAGCATTTTTCGATGTGAATAATGAGAAGGAAAGTGAAACGTTGCATAAAAAGGTGGAGATAGGGTTTCCTATTTTATCTGTTTAGGTAATGAGATATGTATTAATTAAAGGATATAAAAAGTTTAGATAAAATAAATAAATGCTAAAAAATATCTAATAAACAGCATAAACAAACGAACATGAACGAATGTTTATGAACACATTACTGAACGTTCATGAACGCAATTGAACGAACGAGACATCTGTTCGTATTCGTTCATTTAACTAACCGAACAATTTTTTTTGTTCATGTCAATTCATTAATTAAATGAACGAACGTAAACGAACTTCCCACCGAACGGTTCACGAATTGTTCGCTGAACATTCGGTTCGTTTACAACCCTACCACAAACACTTAAGTTGTGATATGTTAATGCGAAGAAATTAGACAAACCATAAAACATTGATAATAATAACTAAGTGGATTTAGGACCCGCACGTTGCCACAAACCTGCCAAACGAAAAAATGGACGTAAAAACGTTGAACCACAAATGCACGTTGTGTTGTGTTAACTCGCAAAATTACGAAAGGTAAAAAGTATAGGGACCAAAGACAAAAGCAAAAAAGTTGTAAGGTTAAATTGCAAAAGATGAAAAATTTTGAGTCAAAAGTAAAAAATCGAACTCTTTTTTGAAAAACACCCTAAGGATGGGATACAACATCATTATGCATAGAAGATTTGCAAATTAATACTATGTCTGGTCAGGTCGGGTCGGGCATCATGTCACGTCAGAACACGCCACATAAAATGGTTATTTTGATTCGAGTCAAAACGGGTTTGAGTCAAACAGTTTCCGGTCAGAAAATGTCACGTACTATTTAATATTTGTTAATTAGTTAAATTTAATATTTTAATTTTAAATTTCTCTTATTCGTTTTTCTCTTAATAATACGTATTGCTATGGTTACTTACACATGTCGATCATGTCAAAACATAGCAAACAACATAACATAACACAACGCGGACTCAATTGCTAGTACATATGTATATGTATGTATGACTTGCCACAATTTTTTTTTTTTTTTTTGTTATTTCTAACCATGTAATATTAGAATGTGTTCGTGATTACATGTTTAGTTAATCAGGTTATGTTCGAGTTACATAACCCATTCAACTAAAGTAGTCATCACATTAACCCATTTAAAAATAAAACAAAACATATATTTTTATAAACACAACTCGTGACATGTTTATAACTCATTTAACCCTTTGATTCGAGACAATCAACCCTTAAAGTTTGTCAAACTTGTTTAGATATATAGGTTACACATTTTGATTGTGTCCGGATTAGGTTGATGCGATTTATATGAATAAATTTGTAAGTTGAGTTAATTAATTAAACCAACTAATCCCACATGGGGTGTTATTTAATCGGCTTTCCGGTTTTTCGAGTCGAGTTAAACGGGTTGTGGACTTTGGAAAAGTGAACCGAATACCGACCCTTATAATAAGATTTCGTATTCGGGTTTATCGAGTTCTTTTATTTGGGCTTTCCAGGTTATAAACGGGCTGCCTTCTATAATGTGCTCTAGTCACAATTGGGATGCTAAAAAATAGATGTTAAATGGGCCGCTAAAAATTCAATTGGGCTACTAAACAATGTGAATCAAAAGCTATAAATGGGCCGCTAAAAATTCAATTGGGCTACTAAACAATGTGAATCAAAAGCTAAAAAAACATATATTCGTATACATCGAACTTCGAACATGACTTAAAATGAGAATCAAATGCTAAAATGGTTAGATGTAACATGAATAGACATTACAAAAATGATTAATAATAAAAATACTTTTATCGGTTTCTTGGATTTTGTCTCAATCTTCTTATCTTCTTCAGTGATGATTTTGTTGCTTAAGTTGAATTACCCTAAAACGGTTTTGAGTATAGATTAAACTCTCAATAATTGTACGAGTCAAAGAACTCTTATACGGGTACAAACCCCTCATACTTGTGCTGAAAAACTGATTTAGAAGATATTGTTGACACGAGAATCTCGAATAAGTCTCTAGACATTGAGGGTAGAAATTGGAATCTCGGGGTATTGACTATCCCCATTTTAAAAAATTGAAGACCTCTAAATCCGCTTTAGGTACTACTTTATGTGTTTTCATCTTTTCCCTTACTTTTTTTTTCTTTTCTGAATTATGGTTTTGGCATCATGTCTTCTGAATATTGACATTTACCTAATACCGATGAAGTTGAAGGCTCGGTGGCATTAAAAGTTGGGAAAAAATAATTCTAATATAGTAATTGTAAAGTTCATACAAAGATTATGTTTAACGATATTCATTTTCTTCTCTTCCACTTTTTTTCCCATAACAATCGACAAATAGTATATCCATTAATGTTGCTTTGTTCCTTGTGTCTAGAATCAAAGCAAAGTACATAGATAAGTTCATTTTCTGTCATCATCATCATCATACTCAGTAAATCCCACCAATAACAAAGCAAAGGTAGGGTCTGAGGAGGGTAAGATGTAGACAGCCTTACCTCTACCCCCGTAGGAATAGAGAGGCTGCTTCCAGTGAGACCCCCGGCTCGATAGTAGTTTTGCATCAAGCCTTGGACATAAGGCACATAACACTCAGCAATCGGGACAAAGACCGATTAGTGCATGTACCCTTTTGTCTTTCAGCTATCAACGCCACCACATGATGCATGATTAACCGTCCTCAGCTTTTAACGTTATTTTCACAAAATTAGTAAAATAACGTTAAAATTAGTGCACTTTCACTTTTGCCCCCCGATTGCCCACACATATATACATTATATGCGCCAAAATACTTATCAAACCTTGTCTTCATTGCCATCCGCATTCGATAAAGACTTGGACTATCAATAACATCATCCAATACGCTACGAATGAAATATATATATTTTTTTTCTAAGCAGGAGCTTGATGTCACATAGTTTGTCACTTACCCTCAAAGTAACATCATAAAACGGTTTCAGAAAGTGGCATAAATCTTTAACACTTTGCCAATCGACAGGTGTAAGTACCTCAAAACCAACATTTTGGAGGTCGGATCTAAAGTTAAGACTCCTCAAGATCACATCTCTCAAAGGTGGTCTCATACGCTTGTGCAACATCCAACATAGAGTAGGAGGTGCTTCTCTAATTACATGTTTCATTGTATCAACGTTAACATTCATAGAAAAGTCGTCGAATTTGTCAAGCCATGAAGGTCATTGCCTAATCCACCTAACCGCCCACCTAATTTTGTCAACCGGCTTATCAACTCTTTTAATTCCATTTTGAACCACGGAGTTTACAATATGCGCAATGCACCTAATGTGTGTTCATTTACCGTTTAAAAGACACAAGCAAAAGCATCAATGATCGAAATAAGCAAAACCGGAAGCATCAATGTGATCGAACCTTGTTTACAAAATGTTGTTAATCGGTTTTAGGTTGCTAGTAATCGAGTTCGGGTTTTCGATAAAAAAAACCCACTCCTAACCCCATATAATTATCACCTCCAAATTTTTTATACATGATTGATTAAAGATTATTTTTATTGAATTTATTATACTAAATTTATTTGCCATAAAACCGTGTGGAGTGTGTTTTTTAGTGTATAATTAAATGCCACTTTGGTTTGATACTACTAAGTGCAAACAATGGTCATAGAGAAAACATAGATACATTGTATTATATTTTGTACACACTCCTGTTACAGATCATACATACACTGTCATACATTTTTATATGATCTATCCCAATTATTATTATTCCTACTCTAAAGGGTATTTCAGTCAATTCACTGAAACACGTATAAGTATATTGTACGGTACAACACATTACCTACATGACATATATTCCCAATGCAAAAGCCAAAATGCCAAAAAAATTTAATTTTATTTGTGCAAATTGGTCATGGAATAACTTCCATGGTACCTAGCAACTCTCGGCGGCTGTCACCGGGGCTCTTCTTTCGTATTCTCTAATCATACTGTCGGCGAATCTGTTAGACGCGACAGATTCGCCGGCAGTGGTAGGAATACAAGAATGACTGCGGATAAACTGGCTGACGATGGCTGTAGCTGGTGCTCTCACCAGCTCAGACCAGGCATCGTCAGTATGTTTATTTGTGTTTTCAAAAACTTTTGTGGCGTCAATTCGGTGAAGGTCCCACCCTTTACCGTTTTTTAGCCGGTCAATTTTTTTTAATTGTTGGCACGCAAGTGCGCATGTATTGATCTTTACGTCGTTAATCGCGGATTCTAATAATTTCGCTCTCGTTTCTTCGTTGATTGATGACGAGTATTCTGAGCGGAAATACGAGTCGAATTCGGGTACCCCGATGGCGCGACGGATTCCCTTCGAGTAATCCGAATTAGGGTTATACATTTTCCGAACCTCCTCCACCATCCCCGCGGCCACCATCCGATCAACCCGGTCGGATACAAACCGTTTCAACACCGGCATTACGACGTCAACCCACAAGAAACAAACGTCGTAGCGCGAACGAAACTCGTAACTCCGATCATCGATCAATGCTTCCACGAAAGAATTCGACCCTCCGGCTATGATCGGTCGCTTCCCTCTACCGATGATCGACTCAATCGCTAGCGATGAAGTCCGAACGAAGTCTTTCGCGGTGAAATCCGCTTCGGGTGGTATGATTCCGATGAGGTGGTGAGGGACACCATTGCATTCTTCATAGGTGATCTTGTTGGTAGTAATGTCTAAACCTTGGTACATTTGTATCTTGTCGGAGTTAACAACCTCGGCGGTGAAGCGGGTGGCGAGATCCACGGAGAGTCTTGATTTTCCGGCGCCGGTGACTCCCAACACCACCAGAACTTTTTCTTTTTGTGGTCGGCGCCGGAGGAGATGGAATTTTATGGGTATTTGAGATATGGAAGTACGAACATGGTTGCATATCATCTTTGTAAGTGTGTTTTTTTCCGGTACGTTTGTGGTGGCGGACGGTGGTGGGTTATGCCGGAGAATATTTGAATTGTTGAATACTGAGGGAAAGTATGTGTGTGTGTATGATGTGGAAAATACACTCGTGTAGGGTTTTATTTATAGTGAAAGTATGTTAAAAGTTATATAGAAAGAAGCTTCGTTTAGTTGCATATTGTGAATATTTAATCAACTTATGTTGGTGTTTAGTTCTCAACTTAAAGAATATATATATTATAACTTGATCCATCTATATTTTTTTTTTAATTTTATGTGTTGGTTGTAGTTTTGACGATGGTTGGTCGCTTGTAGTTATGTGTATTACAGATGGTATTAAAGTCACTTTTGTGTCGTTCTGAACGGTAGGATATGTTAACCTAATCTTGTATCTCTAAGTCGTTGGTATTGTAAGGAAAACTGCACGGGAAAAACGATGAGTCAATAAAGGGTGTTTGTAAGACTATGTAAATCAATATTGGTGGTTGACATGAGAGTTGTCGGGTTCGACATATGTTGGTCTACGTTCTAACTAAAAGAATTTTAAGTTGATCCAATTAGATTGTTATTTTTTCGTGTTAGTTGTATTTTTATTCATCGCTGGTCAATTGTAGTTATGGGTATTACATATTTTTTTTTTTTTGAGAAAGGGCGAAATTTTATAAAACTCAAGCAAGGCGCTCAAGCGAACAGTACAAATACAAAACAAAGATAAGAAACATAGAAACAAAGTAAAGTTAACCACCTACATCAATAAAATTATATTTTAAAGTCTCTCCATTTCTCCCAATTAAGCTCCCCGAGGTCGGCTCTATTCTTTATCCATGTGAACGAGATAGCTTTAATGTCCCCGATCAGCTTTGTCACCGAGAATGCTTTTTGTTTGAAAATAATTTCATTTCTCATTTTTCATAAATTTCAGCATGTAGCCGCAACCACTGCATATATCGCCCTTTTCGTATTCTTTTGAGACTTGTAAGAGTTAATAATTTCCAATACTTGAACAACACTTATCATATAGCTCGGAATAGGTAATTTCATCCATTGGAAAATTATGAGCCAAACCTGATTAGCCGTTTCACATGACACCAAGAGATGGTCCGCCGATTCCAACGTGTTGTTACAAAGGATACATTGATTGGACGGCAGATGGAAACGACGTATCATAAGAGCTTCTCGTGTAGCTATCCTGTCCAGCACCACCCGCCATAAGAAGCAGTTTACTTTTTTCGGGATCCAGTGCAGCCAGCACAATTTAAGCCATTTTTTGTTGTCCTGAATGGTGGGACCTACCTAATAGCGGATATGAGCCCCCTTGGGATTTGTTACACCAATCTTGTATCTCCAAGTCATTGGGAATGTGAGCCAAAACTCATTGGTAACGATGAATCAATAAAGGGTGTTTGTAACTTTCATGAAAATCCACATCACTATTGACCGGAATGGGCTCATAAAAAGGGTTTTTTCCTATCACTAATGAAATCAAATGCATTGATTGTGAATGAATGAAATGAGAGCTCCATAATGAGGTAATCTTGGGATGGCTAAGTATGTGACCTATTGGGAGGTCTTCACTTCGGTAACAACAACAAAGTCGTGAACTTCTTGTAAGTAAACCAAACAACATTGGTTGGTATTAAGGATCGAACGTCACAAATGTTTAGAACACCATGAAAACTTATGAATCATGATAAGAAAAAAACATGTTATGAAGATTTGATTGCCAGAACTCATTTTGCATAGAAAATATTGTAATGGGCCAAATTAAACTATTTTTTAATTCGATATACCTAATTTGTTTAACGAAACAAAACTAAAAGGTTATTGAACTTCGTTTGATCCCTAATTCGTTAGGGATACCGAAACCACATATCATTTGATTGGGGGTGGAGTGTTCATTACGGAAAGACCTAGGTGCAATTGCAAGATGGTTGGATTTAGGGCTACCGATTTCTGTTAGACCCATTACATCTTGGGTCATGGGTAGATTCAGTTTGCCAATAAGTTCTTGGTGGAAGCTATTACGATGACGACTGGGTGGGTGATGTGGCAGTTCAGGATCAACTGTGTCTTCAAGGTCAACAAGAACTCGATGGAAATGATTTTTGATACTTTTGTAAATTATTCGTTTTTTGTGGTTTGTTAATAGGAATCTTAAGTCAAACATTAGCCGGGTGGAGTGGCTTCAATATCCTCTTTTGTAATGGTACTTTTTTTCCGGCTAGCTTCTTGCTAGTTGTTGGTTTTTAATATTTGTTTAACAAAATGCAATTGAAAATAAGTAAAATTTCTGTCAACTATTTCTTCTCTTGTAAAGATGGATGGGAAGACTGATTCATATGGGTTATTTTTTTAAGAATCTTTATTACTAGTCCATAACTAATGTTATGATCAACTAGAACTTTTATAACTTATAGTATGTTGACTTTTTTTTATTGTAAGTTTAAATAATTTCTTCCACCACGTCTAATTGAAAAAAAATGATGTAATCCAATCCTACGTTTGTTAGATCCTGTACCCAATCCCACCCTGCATCTCAATTATTGAATGGTGTTCAACAAAGATACTTAGATGTTGAAATCCACTACTCTATTTGGTGTATTTAGAAGTAGGGTCGTTAACGAATCAAAGGTTCAGCAAACAGTTCGTGAACCGTTCGGTGGGAAGTTCGTTCGTTTATTAAACAAACGAACATAAACAAGAAATTTCGTTCGTTTAGTTAAATGAACGAACATGAACAAAGGGCGCGTTCGTGAACGTTCGGTAACGTGTTCGTTTGTGTTCGATAGTTCATTAGTTTTTATATTTTTTAATACTTTAAAATTCCAACAAATTAAATATTTAATAAGTGTTGGTGTATTATATTTTCTTGTTATAAACACTAGTTTGTGTTCGTTGTTTCCATTTGTGTTCATGAACATTAGTATGTGCTCATTTGTGTTCATCAACGTGCATTTTCGTTCGTTGCCTAAAATTAACAAACGAACACGACAAGTTCATTTCCTTAAGAAACGAACACGAACATAGAATCTCGTTCGGTAAGTGTTCATGAACAATTCGTGAACACGTATATTTCTTAACAAACGAACACGAACAGGGTCTTGTTCATGTTCGTTCGGTTCGTTTGCAACCATATTTAGAAACATCAAAACCAAGTATCGCTCTCAACAACAAAGCCACGAAACAACAAGATTTTAGTTTTAGATAACGTAATAATGCTTCGGTACTTTTGGATTTCAAAAGGTAGTATAAAAGATTGGTTTGGATCTTATATGTTGGTGTTACTTGTAAGACTTTGATGTAACATCTTATTACGTATTGGGTGATATGTTACTATTACAGACTCAAAAGCTACGAGATATAATAAGTGACAACCAAAGACTCGATGACACTATGAACCATATGGGCGAGATGGGCCATTGGCACCATACCACCACCCACCATAACATAACAGAATACCCTAGGATCGATCAATCAAGACATCTATCTCTTAAGAGTCAATGTGCTAAGTGTTGTAGTGTGATCACATCATATGTTTTCATGCTATAAACAACCCCATTCTACCATTTTTTACAAAAACTCTCCAATTCATCTCATTTTCTCTTAACTTTCTTCATATTTTCACTTCAAAAATTTTGAAAAAATGGCAACGATTCCATAGACCGTAGAAGAGGACATCGCGTTGTGTGAATCATGAGTCGAAACGTTTACCTACTACATGCCTCGTAATCGCTCGGGTCTGTTTTAGGGAGTATTTTCTAACAATTTTGTATTCATATGGGTGACATCACCCGAACTATGGATGCACTTTCTTCGCGTTTTAGGACTATCCGTTTGGATATTTGGATAGTGAAAGATTTGAGATGGTGCGCAACGCGATGGAAAATAACGGTGGTGACCTTGCGGAAGACGACATCATACAAGTCGCCCTCATCAACTACATACACGCCTACAACCGTGACTTCAAACACGTTTTGGCGTGGCAGATAATTAGGTTTCTTTATTTTATTATGTTTAGGTTTAACATTTTATTTTAATTGTGTAATGTTGTTTTAGTTTACTTCGTGTGTTTTTTTAGTTTCATTTTTTTAAGTTATGTAATGTTTTTATATTTAAAATTATGTAATGTTTTTTTATTAATGTTATTTGTTTAATTGGTATTAATGTTTTTTTAATTAAATGGATTTTATATAATTTTTAATAATAAAATAATACTAAAAAGTGTGGGTCACAGTTGAATAACGCCACCCTTTCACGCCCCGTTCCACTCATCCCGTTTTTGCATCACGTCACTTTTCTGACGCGTGCTGACGTGGCGTCCACATGTCGTATAACGCTCCCTTTTCAAACCCCCCTCCCCGCGTATCATCTAAACATAAAACTTGTGACATTCAAAAAGAATATATATTTGAATAATGTGTTACATTATATATATCAAATGATAAAGGGTTGTTGCTCCAGTTGATTTTATGAGATTTACGATTTAGCCACTAAAGTTTTAGTTCTTTGAAAATTACTGGAACATCCATGGGTAATAATTGAGTTTTATTGGTAGAAGGGGTGGTTGGGCAAAACGTGTCATCTCTGTGCACAACCATTTCAACACATTTTTTTATGATTTCTCTTACAATAGTAATTGTCAGAGATTTTAAGATACAGGTTATGCATTTACCTATACCCATCAATATTTTTTTATTAATTAAATAAAATAAACAATACCAATTAAAAAAATACATGTTAACATATTAGGAATTTTAGCTTTCAGTTTTATTAAATTAAAACAAAATTCCATTTTGTAACCGATCGTTAGTCAACGTATTTATGTATTGCTATTGCTATATCGAATTTGAACTTTAGTATTCATTTTTTGGATGTAAAACATATGTTGATATTCTTTTGGATATACCACAACTTTATTTTTGGGTCTTCTTTTTCGGTTGCTACTTGCTACACTAGCACCGTAACAAACCCAACCAATACCGACCGAATCCTTCTGCATAGTGAACCCGCCGCAACGCGCGGGCATCACTATCTAGTTAACAATAATAACCCAAATTCCATACATACGTTTTCAATTTAAATACTAACTAAAGATATAAACTTCTAATCAAAACTATCTAAAAAGCTACAAAGAAAAATGACTATACAGATACACTAAGAACTAAGAAAAGTTACTGCTTTTGGACTTAAAAGTGTTGCAAGTTTGCATCCATGGGCTTGTTGCCACCTTGCTGCTGTTGTGGTGGGGAGTAAACTTGTAACTAGCGGCCAATTTTGATGCCATATGATCAAATGATATCACTGAAAAAGCATAATTTTAAGTGATCAAACGAGAACATAATTGAAAGTTAAACTATGGCAAGAAATCAAAACACGGGTTTTACTGATAATAGAAATAACCAATATGTTATGAGTAAAGTCTCTTTACAGCTTTGTCATTTCCTCAAGACACTCTGAAACTGCAATGTGAACCTGGAAAAACAAACCAAATTGGGAATTCCTATTTGTAAAGTGAGCTCATGAGAAAGAATGACATACCCAGGCAACCTTTATTATGGATATATAGTCGATCACCTTAGGTGTCACAGAATAAAACAACTGCAGGCAGCAACTAGCAGTTAATACCGGATTCCCAAAATTAGCAGTTAACGGTAAACATACCTTACTAGAAAAGTTAACAAACACCTCAATCTAACTAAAAAAGGACCATTATTTAAGGCAGGTTAAATAAATTGTTGGTCCAGGCGCATTTTGGTCACAATTCTCAAATCTAAAAAAATAATGTATCTAGTTTATATGAAAAACATTGATGTTTAGTTGTTGAAGTTATGGTGATTAGTAATAACAAATTTAGAAAATTTTTACAAAAAAATATTACTTCTATACTGATCCGTTCCATTGACATTGTCATATCAATATATCATCTCACAAATATGAACAAACCTAAGAGGTAAATTGTGTAAGTCGCAGATGAGTAACCAGTGGCGGTGAGAACCACCGGCCCGTTATTTCGAGGGGCACGTGTTTTTTAAAATAAAATCTGATATATATTGTTAATTTTTTTTAAATAGTACACTCATATCAACTCTAAGATAGACCTATTTACAAAACAATTTTTATGGTTTAGGTTTAGTAAGTCCAATATCCATTTGATTTTAAAAATAATAATAAAAAAAAACATTATAGAAGGAAACATTTTTTCAAACTCAAACAAAATAATTAAATTCTCAGAGACATATCTGTAACTAACAAAATAAATGACTAACATATGGTGATTGCTTTATTGACACCCTTTGATGTATTATACTTTATCACCACTCCACATTCTTGGAGACTTACAAATGGCCAGGTGGTCATTTGTCACAAATTCGCCAGTAATACCTTATCATTCTTTGGAAATTTTTGAAATTGTGTCTGTCCACAACTCACAAGATGCTCACCAATTGAAATAGTGGGGCTATTATAAAATTGAGTTTTTTTACCCTTTTCTTTTATTTATATATATATTTTTTTTAAAACACAAGTTATGTTTATTTTTTTAGGAATTTATGAAAATTTAAAGCTGTTATATCTTTTTTTAATATATAAACTTACATAAATTGTAAGCTTTTGTAATAAAATATAAGTTTTATGAAAATTTGTGGTGTGAGGGTGATTGAAGGTTGTGATTTGGGGTTGAAAATATTTAACCTAACTTGCCAATTATAATAATACCCTTCTCACATTTCACGTAAACCATGACACCCTTAAGACCATTCGTAATGGTCTTGTTGTTGTGCGTGGAACGCTCCAACCACGAGGGAACACCGCCCCCTTGCTCGTGGTTGGGCAAAAATGGATCCAACTCGTGCTTCAGACCATGCGTTCTTGTTCAGTTAATCTAGGTAAGTCACCGTTGCAAACAGTAACTACTGTAGGTGCGCGTGGATCAATAAACAAGCTCACATCACTCTTGATTCATCAAACCCGAGTCGGGTGTGGTATGAACGAAACAAACAATAAAAACGAACAAGATAGAAGATGTAGAAATTGATTTCATTGATAAACAACATGGATTGCATACCGAAAGAGTTTACATATTTACATTAATGCTCTTGTCCCAATCCTAGATGAGCACCCTTAGGATTGGTGACTCATTCCCAACAACCCTTCACAAATGAGGAGGTTATGCCTATTTATAGTATTTGGAAGCTTTCTTATGGACTTTTTAACTTGGGCCCTTAAAAACCTATATGTCGCAACCCCCGATCCCTGAGTCCCGGGAACGGGCGGATGCGAGCTCAGAATTTCGGTGGTATCAGCTATTTAATCTTGCAGCGGAAATTACATCAGGACCGTAGTTAGGAAATGTTTATCAGAGTAAAACCACCATATTTGATATTAATAATAACATGGGTAAAACCCAAGTTTCTCATTACAATACAATTATAGGGATAAACCCTATTTTATTGAATTTAAAACATCGTTTATTAGGTAACTTTTATAGCCACATTTTTCCCAAGCCTTCAGTGCTCTCCAGATGGCTTTTTACTAATTGGCTGTCACATTGTGTTACCTGAAACACGTTTTAAAAACATTTGTCAGTCGGAAATACTGGTGAGTGAATCCCAGTTTAATCAAGAAACATTTTATCAATTAAAACAGTATTGAGAGCGATCACATTGTTTATTTCTACACAATTACTCCATTAGTACTGTCAATCCTGACTTGTGGGTCATATTACACATTGGCTAACTCATTGTCCAATGGTAACGTGTTGTCATCCCGACTTACTACTCACAGTGTAGTACATTTTGTATACAAAACCCCAACATACCGGCAGTAATTGAAGAACCACAAATGTCACGGCCCCCAACCCGGTGTGACCCGTTTCAGGAGCCGCGGGACAGAAATCCCGTGGTATTTATTTAATTGAGTTTAACAGCGGAAGTTTATCATCAGGATCGTTTAAAGCTAAATTTTCCCGATTTATTTTATTTCACAATTCGGGATAAAACCCCGATAATTTACAATATTATGTTTTTACTATGAAATTGTGATATTACAAAATTTATTTCTTTATTTTATAATGAGCCACTATCTTAAGCTTGAAATGCTCCTCAGCACTTTTCCTGAATTACAACAGATCACCTGAAACATGTTTGAAAAAAAATTTGTCAGCGGGAAATACTGAGTGAATCATTCTATTTACTAAAATGACACATTTGTTATAATTTACAGTATTAAGGAAGATTACAATGTTTCTGATATCAAACCAATTACCCACAGTACTTTGTCACTCGACCCATTGGCCCTTCCGTCCAATGGTGTCTGTGACTATGGTCATATCACCCATTGGCTGCCCCAATGGTGAAGATTATCAAGTAATGTATACAAAACCCCACATACCGGCTGTAATATGGTGATTACATAAACTTAATCCCTGTAATTATAACTTTGAAATAAATAGGGTTTTGTAAATAGATTTGATAAAAAGAGAGAATGACTCACATTGCTGATTTAATACGGACATAATCTAGTCTTATGAATTAGCCTGGTTAACCTAATTTAGATAACAATGCACACAAAACTGGGTTAGTAATCAATACAGCATTTACGATAACTCACGAGATCAACCATCACAACGAGTGACAAAGTGCTATGCTTAACATCTGTCGAATTAACGACTAATGACAAAGCATCACCCTAATGTGGGAAGCACTTAAACACCCGTTGAGTACATTGATCGATCGGAAAATGAATCGTAGCAGCGATCGTGCTAATACCCTGTTTTGCGGCAGAATTTCGAGATCAGTGTGTGTTGTCAGACTATTTTCGCTATAACTTCATGTACGAAAGGAATTTAAACGTCAAATCAACGCAGAAGTTCCAATCCCACTGTCCTCTATTTATAGGGGATTTTTGACCCTTACGCGGCCCGCGTGAGTTTTAAGTTAATCCTTACGCGGCCCGCGTAAGACCTACTTTTAGGCCTAGGGTTGCCACGGTTGGGACTAGCCTTGCTGAGTTGACAATTTTCGAAAATTCCTTGTTGCCAATGTTTTAAGTGGATAATCGTCCATAGGGTTTAACCCCCCCTGAGTTTTAGGGGCCCTAATCCTGATTCTGAAAATTATGAAAATTTTAGGGTTTGTTCAGAATCACTTGGGTGTCTTAATTAGGGTTTCCTATTGGACAATTAAAATACTAAATAGTACTTTTTGATAAGAGTTGTTACATTCTCCCCACCTTAATAAAAATCTCATCCTCGAGATTTACTGGAATAAGTGAGGATACTTTCGCTTCATTTCTGATTCTAATTCCCAAGTGTATTCAGGTCCTCTCCTTGAATCCCACTTTACTTTAACTAACACTAGTCGTTTGTGCTTGAGAAACTTCACTTTTCTGTCTTCTATCTTCTATCTGAAGAGGTTTCTCCACAAATTTTAACTTTTCGTTTACTTCTATATCTTGAAGAGGTACTACCAGAGATTCATCTGCTAAACATTTCTTGAGATTGGATACATGAAATACATCATGTACTCCAGCTAACTCTTCTGGTAGCTGTAAACGATAAGCTACTGGTCCTATACGTTGGATCACTGGAAATGGTCCTACGTATCTTGGACTTAGCTTTCCTTTCTTACCGAATCTAACAACTCCTTTCCAAGGAGAAACTTTCAACAGTACTCTGTCTCCAACTTGGAATTCTAATGGCTTGCTTCTATTGTCTGCATAACTTTTCTGGCGATCTCGAGCCGTCTTCAGTCTTTCCTTGATTTGGGTGATCTTATCAGTCGTTTCTTGCACTATTTCAGGACCTGATAATTGACTTTCTCCTATTTCTGCCCAACAAACTGGAGTTCTGCATTTTCTTCCATATAATGCTTCAAATGGAGCAGTTTCAATGCTGGAATGATAACTATTGTTATAGGAGAATTCAATTAATGGTAAATGATCATCCCAACTTCCACCAAAATCTATTACACATGCTCGGAGCATGTCTTCTAGAGTTTGGATTGTCCTTTCACTTTGTCCATCTGTTTGGGGATGATATGCAGTGCTTAGGTTTAGTCGAGTTCCCATAACTTGCTGGAAACTTTTCCAGAAATGGGAAGTAAAACGACTATCCCTATCCGAAACAATGGAGAGTGGAACTCCATGTAAGGATACAACTTCATCTACATACAATTTATTCAGTCTTTCCATACTAAAGGTTTCTTTCATTGGTAAAAAGTGAGCTGATTTGGTTAATCGATCCACAATTACCCAAATCGCATCATTACCTTTTCTGGTTTTGGGTAACTTAGTAACAAAATCCATTGTTATAAGTTCCCATTTCCATACTGGCATTTCTAATTGTTGTAGTAACCCTGAAGGTTTCTGATGTTCTGCCTTAACTTGTAAACAAGTAAGACATTTAGAAACATAGCTGGCTATGTCCTTTTTCATTCCTATCCACCAAAAGTTCTTTCTTAAATCTTGATACATTTTATTGTTTCCTGGATGCATAGTGTACCTAGATTTATGAGCTTCTTCTAAAATCTTAGGTCTTAAGTCTCCCTGCTTAGGTACCCAAATTCTACTTTTGTGGAATCTCCAAATTCCATCTGCTCCTTGTTCTAATTCCTTGATTCGTCCTTTCATTCCTTCAGCATCATCCTTGATTGCTGTAGTTTGAACATTCTTCAATTGTTCCATTAAATCAATTTGTAGATTTAATCTGAGAGCATGAACCCGTCGTTGTTTTTCATAATACTTACGACTTAAGGCATCTGCAACTACATTCGCCTTTCCTTCATGATACTGAATATCACAGTCGTAGTAACTTAGGATTTCCATCCATCTCCTTTGTCTCATGTTTAACTCTTTTTTCCCAAATATATATCTTAAACTTTTATGGTCTGTGTAGACAGTAAATTTACTTCCGTAAAGATAATGTCTCCAAATCTTAAGGGCAAAAATTACGGCTCCTAATTCTAAATCATGAGTCGTATAGTTTTCTTCGTGCTTTTTCAATTGCCTTGATGCGTACGCAATTACCTTCTTGCGTTGCATAAGCACACATCCAAATCCTAGTTTTGAAGCATCACAATATACTTCAAAATCTTCAGTTCCTTCTGGTAAGGCTAAGATTGGTGCATGGGTTAATTTCGGTTTTAATATTCTAAAAGCTTCTTCTTGTTTGGGTCCCCATTCAAACTTAGTAGCTTTACAGGTTAGCTTAGTTAATGGTACAGCTATCTTGGAAAAATCCTTAATAAACCGTCTATAATACCCAGCTAAACCTATAAAACTTCTTATTTCCATTGCTGTTTGTGGAACCTTCCATTTGGTAATTGCTTCTATCTTAGCAGGATCTACATGAATACCTTCGTGATTCACCATGTGTCCTAAAAATTGCACTTCCTTTAGCCAAAATTCGCATTTCGAGAATTTGGCGTACAACTTTTCTTTTCTTAACAAAGTTAAGAGTGCATGAAGATGTTCACAATGCTCTGTCTGACTTTTGGAATAAATAAGTATATCGTCTATGAAGACAATTACAAATTTATCCAAATACGGTTTACAGATCCTATTCATCATGTCCATAAAGGCTGCAGGTGCATTTGTTAATCCGAAGGGCATGACTGTAAACTCGTAATGATCATACCTAGTTCTGAAAGCAGTCTTAGGTATGTCTTCTTCTTGTACCTTTAATTGATGATATCCGGAGCGTAAATCTATCTTAGAAAAATATCTAGCCCCCTGAAGTTGATCAAAAAGATCATCAATCCTAGGTAATGGATATCGATTCTTAATTGTGACTTTATTCAATTCTCTATAATCGATACACATTCTCATTGAACCATCCTTTTTCTTCACAAACAACACCGGCGCTCCCCAAGGGGATGAGCTAGGTTGTATGAATCCTTTACTTAGTAATTCATCTAATTGCTTTTTTAGTTCTAACATTTCTGTGGGTGCTAACCGATAAGGTGCCTTGGCTATCGGTGTAGTTCCTGGAATTAGATGAATCCTAAATTCTACTTCCCTGTCTGGAGGTAATCCCGGTAAATCTTCTGGAAATACATCAGGATATTCTGAGACTACTGGTATTTCCTTAAGTTCTTTTCCCTTAGTACTAATGATTACCGAAATCATATACACTATCCCTTGTTTTCGTTCATAATTAGCAACTTTCATTACTGATATGAACTTCATAGGCTTACGTGGTTTATCTCCTGTAATCCTAATCACTTCTCCGGTAGGTGATTGAATTTCTATGGAATTCTGATCACAAAGAATTCTAGCATGGTTGGCTATTAACCAATCCATTCCTAATACAACATCAAATTCAGCTAAATTCATCGGCAATAGTTTTGCAGAAAATTTATATCCTAAAAGTTCTATGTTTCCTTCTTGCAAAACTTTATCTATTTTAACTGAATTTCCGTCTGCTGTTTCAACTGTAAAAATCTGCCTAATATTGGTTAAAGGTAACTTAAGAGCTTGACAGAATAAAGTATTGATAAAACTTTGGTTTGCACCAGAGTCAAATAATACTTTTGCGTACACGTTGTGAACTAAGAACGTACCCGCTATCACATCCGGAATGAGTTCTGCTTCTTGAGTGGTCAGCTGAAATGCCCTGGCATTCTTCTTAGTAGTTCCTTCAGTCGCCTTAGGTTTGTTGTCTACTGGTTTAACCAATTTAGGACATTCTGTTTTATAATGCCCTGCTTCTCCACAGTTAAAACAGATTACGGTTTTCTTTCTGCAGTTTTCTTCACGGTGTCCTATACCCTTGCAAAGGTTGCAGGTTAAATTACATTTTCCGTAATGCTTCCTTTTGCAATTTCTACAGAAAGGTGGATTTGAATATTTCCCTGTTCCTCTTTTCTTGAAATTATTACTATTACATGCCCGAAATCCTTGGGTAATCTTCTGAGCTAGTTCCTTTTTCCTATCTTCATCTCTTGTGCGTACCAGTTCATCGGTTAGAGTATTGGCTAATTCTACCGCATCATCAATAGTGCGAGGTCTCGCAGCTTTAACAATATTGCGGATTTCGCTAATTAGCCCCCAAATATAGCGAGAAATGAGTACCGGTTCTGGCGAAGCCAGTGTTGGTACCACTCTAGCATATTCGAAGAATGTCGAGGTATAACCGCGACAATCTACACTCATCATCCGATGATTTAGAAACTTATTTGTCATCTGTTCTTTTTCATACTCGGGACAAAATTTTCTTTCCACCAAACCCTTAAATTCTTCCCAAGTCATAGCATAAGCTATTACTCTTCCTTTTGATTGTAACACAGTGTTCCACCATTCGAGTGCTCCTTCTTTGAAGAGATTTGATGCATACATGACCTGATCATCTTTACCACATTTACTTATTGCAATGACTGCTTCGGTTTTCTCTAACCAACGCAGTGATGCAGTTGCTCCTTCATTGCCTGCAAATTCAGTGGGTTTACAAGCAAGCAATTCTTTGAAAGTGCAACCAGGCGTTGCGGCTTTCATTTTCTTAGGGAGCGGAGCTTGATGTGGTTCCCTATTATGATTAACATGATTATTGCCTCCATTTACACTATTACTGAAGTTATCTTCAGTAATCTGTTTACTAGGGACAATTTGTTGTGGTTCGATTGGATTCTTTATAGCAGCGACGAATGCTGGAATAGCATTGGCTATCCCTTGAGCAACAATGTTTTTGATATCTTGCCGAGTCATATATTGATCTCTTGAATGTTGTTCAGACTGATTAACCTCATTTACTGGTTCATTATCAACGTTTGCCATCTGATAATATATATATAAATTTTATCAGTATCTGCTAAATAACAATTATATACAAATAATCAGAAAATTCTACAATACAGGTATAGTCAAAAAAATCGATTTCTCGATTTCATTTTATATCTTAGTATAGTATGCATCATTACTCACAAATATCTTACAGAGTTTTATTCATTATTTACAGACTAACTTTACTATTACTATTATACAACCACCGTTTTATCATCGTACTATTTCTCGTCACTTGCCGTTCTAAAAACGCATTTCCTTCTCATCGTACTTCCAGGCAATTTGTCCCCCTATTTCCCTGATTCTACTTCCCGCATCAAACAACTCTTCACCAAAGTGGCGAAGTTCAGCCATGTTTTCATTACTCATGGGTGGATTAGGTAGGGGTTCTGGATCGAATTGTGGAAGAAAAGAGTAAGGATCGTTGACAATATTTTGGAATTGCCAATCGTTTGTCCACCATTCGTCCATTCCTAGGGGTTGAGAGTGGACTATTGGGTCTGGAATTGTTGGTTCCCAATTCATAGGGAGTTGGTTTTCAAGAGGATAATTAAAAATATTATTATTAGTATTGACAGGCTGAATAGTTTCACAGCTTGCCAATAGGAAATCTATCTCATCTTGAAAGGTCCTTCCCTGGTTTTGATTGGAGCTCTCTCCGATTTCTATCTGAGTTGGTCTAGAGCCTTGCCCAACTTCCATGACTATTTCTTTAGTACCTTCCTCCATCTGTATTCCTATCTCCTTAACTTCCTCCTTGTCTTCAGTTTCCATTTCCTGTTGTTTGGAACTTTCTCCGGTTATAATTTCTTTTCCCTTTTTCAAAGGATTGTTTATTTTGGGAAGTTTTGTAGCTGGCTTTTTCTTACGGATACGACTCCCCCAAACGTATTTCCTTCTTTTCTTGGGTTTTGGCTTTTTCAAGGGTGGAGCAGTAAATTCTACAGGTTGTTCTATATCAGGAAAGTATCCAGTAAATTCTTTGGAAACTTCGATATTCACCGGGAAAAGATTAAGGTTCTGAAAGGCTTCAGATATCCCACTCATGCTGATGTAGCATATATGCAAAATGCATAAAATACTAAGTTAAAATTCATAAATAACCGTTTAATTTATTACATACTGTGTACTAATTTATTACAAAGATAAATGGAAAACACACTTAGGTTTTGAAATTTTATTTATTGCACAGGGTTTCTAGATTATAAGGGTAAGGTGCTAAAACTTTAAAATATTTAAAGATTTATATTTTCTGCTACTGTGGCTAGCATATATAAATTTGCCCATTTCTCATCTAGCTTATCTTCCCAAGGTGATTTATCAATTAATTCCTGAGTTTCCCGTTTAATCTTCTTTTCTCGGATTTTCTCTTTACTTTTCTTAATAATCTTCTCCCTACTTCTAGGAGAAAGTGATTCCTCGTATTGTGCCTTTCGCACAAATATTCCTTCTTCAGGAATTTCAGCCTGATTCGAGGATTTGGTTCGGGATGAACTTCCCTTCTCATTGGATGATCTATCTAATTTAAGATAGATGCTTGCTAGCTTTTGCTTACCCATACTGTAACTAACAAATAATCAGTTAATAACACACATAATCACTTAATAGTAATCAGGAAAAATTAAGTATTTCTAAATACTTAATTAGCTTAACTCAGTGGCTCTGATACCACCTTTTTCTGTCACGGCCCCCAACCCGGTGTGACCCGTTTCAGGAGCCGCGGGACAGAAATCCCGTGGTATTTATTTAATTGAGTTTAACAGCGGAAGTTTATCATCAGGATCATTTAAAGCTAAATTTTCCCGATTTATTTTATTTCACAATTCGGGATAAAACCCCGATAATTTACAATATTATGTTTTTACTATGAAATTGTGATATTACAAAATTTATTTCTTTATTTTATAATGAGCCACTATCTTAAGCTTGAAATGCTCCTCAGCACTTTTCCTGAATTACAACAGATCACCTGAAACATGTTTGAAAAAAATTTTGTCAGCGGGAAATACTGAGTGAATCATTCTATTTACTAAAATGACACATTTGTTATAATTTACAGTATTAAGGAAGATTACAATGTTTCTGATATCAAACCAATTACCCACAGTACTTTGTCACTCGACCCATTGGCCCTTCCGTCCAATGGTGTCTGTGACTATGGTCATATCACCCATTGGCTGCCCCAATGGTGAAGATTATCAAGTAATGTATACAAAACCCCACATACCGGCTGTAATATGGTGATTACATAAACTTAATCCCTGTAATTATAACTTTGAAATAAATAGGGTTTTGTAAATAGATTTGATAAAAAGAGAGAATGACTCACATTGCTGATTTAATACGGACATAATCTAGTCTTATGAATTAGCCTGGTTAACCTAATTTAGATAACAATGCACACAAAACTGGGTTAGTAATCAATACAGCATTTACGATAACTCACGAGATCAACCATCACAACGAGTGACAAAGTGCTATGCTTAACATCTGTCGAATTAACGACTAATGACAAAGCATCACCCTAATGTGGGAAGCACTTAAACACCCGTTGAGTACATTGATCGATCGGAAAATGAATCGTAGCAGCGATCGTGCTAATACCCTGTTTTGCGGCAGAATTTCGAGATCAGTGTGTGTTGTCAGACTATTTTCGCTATAACTTCATGTACGAAAGGAATTTAAACGTCAAATCAACGCAGAAGTTCCAGTCCCACTGTCCTCTATTTATAGGGGATTTTTGACCCTTACGCGGCCCGCGTGAGTTTTAAGTTAATCCTTACGCGGCCCGCGTAAGACCTACTTTTAGGACTAGGGTTGCCACGGTTGGGACTAGCCTTGCTGAGTTGACAATTTTCGAAAATTCCTTGTTGCCAACGTTTTAAGTGGATAATCGTCCATAGGGTTTAACCCCCCCTGAGTTTTAGGGGCCCTAATCCTGATTCTGAAAATTATGAAAATTTTAGGGTTTGTTCAGAATCACTTGGGTGTCTTAATTAGGGTTTCCTATTGGACAATTAAAATACTAAATAGTACTTTTTGATAAGAGTTGTTACAACAAAGACTCAATCGCCGCTTAATCGCATTGTAAAACATTTAAGGTTTTGTAAAATATTACAAAAAGGTTATCAAAAAGAGGATAAACTCACATTGCTATCTTCTTAGACTTCGCGTAAGGGTTTCCTGGGAATAATCTATAATTTATATAAATGTACATTGGTTAGTATCATAACCCTTTGCAAATATTAATGATACCCTCCCCGAGACGACATTCCAACAACTACGTCAGGCAGAACCACGACAGTTGTTACGGAACCCTAAATCAATCGGGCAGTGTAACTGTTACGAATCTGGGGTTATAATACTTACAACGGAGCAGAACCTCGCTAATTAGGGGTATAATACCCGAGTATTATAACTTTTCTACAGAAATTGAGATTGAGAATTGAATTGTGAACGACGGAAAGTGAAACCCGATGGCCTTCTTATATAGTGCTGATATCTCGTCTTCTCGCGGCCTGCGTGACATAAGGCTAAGCCTTACGCGGCCCGCGTTGACTCCAGTCAACAGCATAGCTTAGCTGGGTCAGCTTGTAGGTCCGCCACGATGTCGACACGTGTCGGCCTCTGGTGTCTCCGCGTTTGATGATCTCACACGGCCCGCGTAAGAGTTAAGGTGAGCTTACACGGCCCGCCTTAACTTATAATTTCACCGAAGTCAAGGTTCATCCTTGATACCGCCCGCGTGAGCTTGGGGTTAGGTCCTACGCGGCCCGCCTCAGCTTAATATTTATTGTTTTTAATTTATTTCATATGTTATAACATATTTCGGGCTCGGTTTTCACATACGGGGTGTATTTAAAGACATATTGGGACATACTAGGGTGTCGGAAATATTAAAAGGGTGTTGGTTTCACCTAGGGTTGTTACATTCTCCCCACCTTGTTTTAGAGCTCGTCCTCGAGATCTACTGAAACAAATGCGGATATTTCATTTGCATTTCAGATTCAAGTTCCCATGTTTACTCAGGTCCTCTTTTGCAGTCCCACTTCACTTTGACCAGAGCTAGTCTCTTATGCTTGAGATTCTTGACTTTCCTGTCTTCAATCTGTAGAGGTCTTTCTACAAACTTGAGTTGTTCATTTACCTCTATATCCTTAAGAGGTACTATCAGTGATTCATCAGCTAAACACTTTTTGAGATTAGATACATGAAACAAATCATGTATTCCTGCCATTTCCTCTGGCAGTTGTAGCTGATAGGCTACAGGTCCTATTCTTCTAATAATCTTAAAAGGTCCAACATACCTGGGACTTAACTTTCCCCGTTTGATGAATCTTACTATTCCTTTCCAAGGAGAGACTTTTAACAATACTTTATCTCCTACTTGAAATTTTAATGGCTTGCGTCGGTTATCAGCATAACTTTTCTGTCGATCACGTGCTGCTTTTAGTCGTTCATTGACTTGAATAATCTTGTCAGTTGTTTCTTGTACTATCTCAGGTCCAGATAGTTGCTTTTCCCTAATTTCTGCCCAACAGACTGGGGTTCGGCACTTTCGTCCATAAAGTGCTTCGAATGGTGCATCATTGATACTTGTGTGATAACTATTATTATATGAAAATTCTATTAAAGGTAAGTGATTATCCCAATTACCTCCAAAATCAATTACACAAGCTCTAAGCATATCTTCCATTGTCTGAATTGTCATTTCGCTTTGTCCATCCGTTTGAGGATGATAAGCTGTACTTAATTTTAACTTGGTTCCCATTGCCTTTTGTAAACTTGACCAAAAATGAGAGGTAAATCGACTATCTCTATCAGAAACAATTGATAAAGGAATGCCATGTAAAGAAACAATTTCATTTACATATAATTTAGATAATTGTTCCATACAAATTGTTTCCTTCATTGGTAGGAAATGAGCTGACTTGGTTAGCCTATCTACAATCACTCAGATTGTATCATTTCCTTTCTTTGTTTTGGGTAATTTAGTAACAAAATCCATTGTTATCGATTCCCATTTCCACACTGGTATTTCTAATTGCTGTAACAAACCTGAGGGTTTCTGGTGTTCAGCTTTAACTTGTGAACAAGTTAAACATTTAGAAACATAGGCTGCTATGTCCTTTTTCATTCCTATCCACCAGAATTTTTTCCTTAAATCCTGGTACATTTTATCATTTCCTGGATGCATCGTATACTTAGACTTATGGGCTTCTTCTAATATACGATGACGTAGATTTCCTAATTTAGGTATCCACATTCTCTTTTTATGGAATCTCCAAATTCCATCTATTCCTTGTTCCAATTCTTTTAGCATACCTTTTAATTTTTTAGAATCATCCTTGATTACTGATTCTTGTGCTTCTCTTATCTGATCATTTAAATCTATTTGCAGATTTAATTTAAGAGAACGTACCCTTTTTGGCTTTTCATGATACTTTCGGCTTAAAGCATCTGCTACTACATTTGCTTTTCCTTCATGATACTAGATATCACAATCATAATCACTAAGCATCTCCATCCAGCGTCTTTGTCTCATATTCAATTCCTTTTGTTTGAAAATATACCTTAAATTCTTATTATCAGTAAATATGATAAACTTACTACCATAAAGGTAATGTCTCCAAATCTTAAGAGCAAAAATTATAGCTCCTAACTCTAAATCATGGGTGGAATAATTCTCTTCATAATTCTTAAGTTATCTAGATGCGTAAGCTATAACCTTTTGTCGTTGCATCAATACACATCCATAGCCTAATTTGGAAGCATCACAATAGACTACAAAGTCTTCAGCTCCTTCTGGTAATGCTAGTATGGGTGTATGGGTTAATCTTTGCTTAAGGATTCTAAAGGCTTCTTCTTGTTTTACTCCCCATTCAAACTAAACAGATTTACATGTTAGCTTAGTTAAGGGAATGGCTATTCTAGAAAAATCTTGAATAAACCTTCTATAATAACCGGCCAATCCTAAGAAACTTCTAACCTCGGTTGGTGATTCAGGGGTTTTCCATTTGGTAATTGCCTCAATATTTGTTGGATCTACATGAATTCCTTCATGATTGACTAGGTGTCCAAGGAATTGTACTTGTTCTAACCAAAATTCGCACTTTGAAAACTTAGCATAAAGCTTTTCCTTTCTTAGTAGACTTAAAAGTGCATGCAAATGATTTGCATGATCCTCTTTACTCTTAGAGTAAATTAGAATATCATCTATAAAGACAATTATGAATTTATCCAAATATGGCTTACATATTCGGTTCATCATGTCCATAAATGCAGCTGGGGCATTGGTTAAACCAAATGGCATGACAGTAAATTCATAATGGCCATACCTCGTTCTGAATGCGGTTTTAAGAATGTCCTCTTCCTGTACCTTTAATTGATGATATCTTGACCTTAAATCGATTTTAGAGAAAAATCGAGCTCCTTGTAGCTGATCAAACAGATCATCGATTCTTGGTAATGGGTACCGATTCTTAATCGTGACCTTGTTTAATTCACGGTAGTCAATGCACATACGCATTGATCCGTCCTTCTTTTTAACGAATAGTATCGGCGCTCCCCATGGCGACGAACTTGGCTGTATGAATCCCTTTTCCAATAATTCATCTAATTGTTTCTTCAGTTCCTGCATTTCAGCAGGTGACAAACGGTAGGGTGCTTTGGCAATTGGTGCTGTTCCTGGTAGTAGATGAATCCTGAATTCAACTTCTCTGTCGGGTGGTAGTCCTCGTAATTCTTCTGGAAAGACATCTGAAAACTGAGATACTACTGGAATGTCTTTTAGTTCTTTTCCTTTAGTGTTAATGATTATAGAAATCAAATACACTATAGAACCTTTTCTTATAGAACTTGCAGTTTTCATCACAGAGATGAATTTCGTGGATCTAAATGGCTTATCTCTTTTAATTGTGATCGTTTTACCTTTTGGTGAATTTAGTTGTATTGACTTTTGATCACATAAAATACTGGCTTTATTGGCTATTAACCAATCCATTCCTAAAACAATATCGAATCCTGCCAGATTCATGGGATAAAGGTTTGCAATAAATTTCTGATTTAAAATTTCTATGCTTGCTCCCTGCAAGATTTCAGAAATTCTAACGGTTTCTCCATTGGCTGTCTCTACTAAGCATTCATGTGGTAGTTTAGTTAATGACTGATTTAAAAATTTGCAAAACTATGTTTTAATAAAACTTTGGTTTGCACCAGAGTCAAATAATACTTTAGCAAAAATATCATTAACTAAAAATGTACCAGCTATGACATCTGGAATCATCTTAGCTTCATCTGCAGTCAGAACAAATGCTCTAGCATTTTTAGTATTTTTGTTGTTTGTAGCTGGAGCTAATTTCGGACAGTTTGGCCTGATATGACCTTTTTCTCCACAGTTGAAGCATAATCCATTACCGGATTTCTTCCTGCAATTTTCTTCCTTGTGTCCTGCCATCTTGCAATAATTGCAGAGAGTGGAGCATTTTCCTGAATGCTTTTTCTTGCAGACCTTGCAGTATGGTGCAGAGGTAGAACCCATATTCCTACGATTGTAATTTCCAGAACGGAATTCTTGAGTAAGCCTTTGGGTTAGGTTCCTCCTCTGGTCTTCTTCTCTAGTACGGATTAATTCATCTGTCAAGGTATTGGCTAGTTCTACAGTTTCTTCTATAGTTTGAGGTCTAGCTGCCTTGACTACATGTCTAATCTCTCCAATTAATCCCCAAATATAACGGGAGATTAACACTGGTTCTGGTGAAGCAAGAGTTGGCACTATTCTAGCATATTCGAAGAATATTTTAGTGTATCCCTTACCATTCACTCCATTCATCCTAAGATTTAGGAATTTGTTTGCTATCTGTTCCTTTTCATTAGGAGGGCAGAATTTCCTTTCTACCATATTCCTAAATTCTTCCCAATCCATACTATAAACCCTATCACTTCCTCTTGACTGAAGGATAGTGTTCCACCATTCTAATGCTGAATTCTTAAATAGATTGGAAACAAACATTATCTTGTCCTCTTCCACACATTTACTTATTTTCAAAACAGCCTCAGTCTTTTCTATCCAGCGTAGAGCTGCAATGGGTTCTTCATTGCCCGAGAATTCTATTGGTTTACAAGACAAAAATTCTTTGTAAGAACAACCGTAAGGCATGGTTCTTCTTCTTTTGGGAATGGGCATTTGAAGGACAGGGCCATTGTTCACACTGTGTTCCGGTTCAATTGGTCGCTTACTGCTATGTTTACTTTTATTATTCGCTTCTTGAACCGTTTGAAGAATAAATGACATTGCATCTATAATTCCTTGTGCCACTATGTGTTGGATAGCACTATTATCCACTCGATTTCCATTGTTATTGATGCTTGGATTTTCATTAACCACGTTAATGTTACTCTGGTTATCGTTATTCAGATTTCCTTGATTTCCTTCGTCGGCCATCTGAATTTTAAACATTTACCAGTAATTAATATCACAAGATAATATTTACTATAGTTAATCACATGGCACGTAATCTAGCCAAAAGCGTCGATCATTGCGACTTGTACTCTATTTCCATATACTATGCGTCTATTACACACTAGTACTGAAATAAAATTACAATACCAACAGAAATAGAATCACACTAATAGTAATATGCATCCGTACACACATATTTTATTTTATTATTTTATTCTATTATATTATTATTATTATTACTACTACCGTTTCCTCCATTCTCACATTCACGGATATGGATTTATCCAAAAATCCATATTGCGTTCATCGTATTTCCATACGAGACGCTCTCCCACCTGACGCATTCTCTCACTGTTCTCTAAAATTTCCTCCCCAAAAGTCCTAAGTTCTTGTACGTTTTCTGCACTCATTGGGGGTGCAGGTTCTCGGACTGAGTTTGGAATCTGGGGTGCGGGTTCCTGATATGGGGGTGAAAGTGCCTGAAATCGGTAAGGATCTTCTAAGATCTCCCTAATATAATCATCGTGGTAATAGGGATCTAAAGGGTCCATACCTGGATAGGCTCCTATGTTCTGTATGGGTGTGTCTTCATGAATAGGGTAACGTTGCACAAAGTCCCTATTATCATCCCACCAGGGGTCGTAATTTGGGTCTAGGGGGTTTGGTGCAGGTACCCTGGGGATTTCTTCTGGGTTGAAGTCATGCATCTCCACTTGGTTTTCAGGGTTTTCTATTTCCATGGGTTGGTCATGGATTTGTGGTTGTGGTTGGGGTGCTACTAATTGTTCCAGACTTGGGTCAGCAGCAGTTGTAGCTAGGATATGAAAATTGGCTAGGCTTCTATTAAGCATATCCTGTGTATGGGCATCTGTCTTGCGCTTAGTGGCTGCTAAAACTCTTTGCTGTTGCAACTTTCGCATTCTTTTTCTACGAGCAAAGGCTTCCTTACTGAACCATCCTCGTTTCTTATGAGGGAATGGCTCCTCTGACTGAGCTCTAAAAGCAAACACTCCTTCTTCCTGATCAGCAGAATACCCAGAAAGGGCAGGCTAGTACCTTCACTCTTAGGTGAATCAGACAACTGACGACTCATGTCTGAGGGTCCTTGATCACTCATACTGTAAACTAACAAATAGTCAAATAACACATAACAAATAAATACAGTTATGCACGTATTTCCGTAATTTATTTCCTAACAAAAAAATTTAGAATTTTAAGTGTCAGCAGAACAATTCTTTGGCTCAGACCAGTGGCTAGGCTCTGATACCACCTTCTGTCGCAACCCCCGATCCCTGAGTCCCGGGAACGGGCGGACGCGAGCTCAGAATTTCGGTGGTATCAGCTATTTAATCTTGCAGCGGAAATTACATCAGGACCGTAGTTAGGAAATGTTTATCAGAGTAAAACCACCATATTTGATATTAATAATAACATGGGTAAAACCCAAGTTTCTCATTACAATACAATTATAGGGATAAACCCTATTTTATTGAATTTAAAACATCGTTTATTAGGTAACTTTTATAGCCACATTTTTCTCAAGCCTTCAGTGCTCTCCAGATGGCTTTTTACTAATTGGCTGTCACATTGTGTTACCTGAAACGCGTTTTAAAAACATTTGTCAGTCGGAAATACTGGTGAGTGAATCCCAGTTTAATCAAGAAATATTTTATCAATTAAAACAGTATTGAGAGCGATCACATTTTTTATTTCTACACAATTACTCCATTATTACTGTCAATCCTGACTTGTGGGTCATATTACACATTGGCTAACTCATTATCCAATGGTAACGTATTGTCATCCCGACTTACTACTCACAGTGTAGTACATTTTGTATACAAAACCCCAACATACCGGCAGTAATTGAAGAACCACAAAGACTCAGTCACCGCTTAATCGCATTGTAAAACATTTAAGGTTTTGTAAAATATTACAAAAAAGGTTATCAAAAAGAGGATAAACTCACATTGCTAGCTTCTTAGACTTCGCGTAAGGGTTTCCTGGGAATAATCTATAATTTATACAAATGTACATTGGTTAGTATCATAACCCTTTGCAAATATTAATGATACCCTCCCCGAGACGGCATTCCAACAACTACGCCGGGCAGAACCACGACAGTTGTTACGGAACCCTAAATCAATCGGGCAGCATAACTGTTACGAAACTGGGGTTATAATACTTACAACGGAGCAAAACCTTGCTAATTAGGGGTATAATACTCGAGTATTATAACTTTTCTACAGAAATTGAGATTGAGAATTGAATTGTGAACGACGGAAAGTGAAACCCGATGGCCTTCTTATATAGTGCTGATATCTCGTACTCTCGCGGCCCACGTGACATAAGGCTAAGCCTTACGCGGCCCGCGTTGACTCCAGTCAACTGCATAGCTTAGCTGGGTCAGCTTGTAGGTCCGCCATGATGTCGACACGTGTCGGCCTCTGGTGTCTCCGCGTTTGATGATCTCACACGGCCCGCGTAAGAGTTAAGGTGAGCTTACGCGGCCCGCTTTAACTTATAATTTCACCGAAGTCAAGGTTCAGCCTTGATACCGCCCGCGTGAGCTTGGGGTGAGGTCCTACGCGGCCCGCCTCAGCTTAATATTTATTGTTTTTAATTTATTTCATATGTTATAACATATTTCGGGCTCGGTTTTCACATACGTGGTGTATTTAAAGACATATTGGGACATACTAGGGTGTCGGAAATATTAAAAGGGTGTTGGTTTTACCGAGGGTTGTTACACTATACAACCCAAACACCAATCACAACCTATTGTAGTCTGGATGAGTCGTGAAATCTAACTAGTCACCACTAGTGAATCCTCTTAAGGTTTCGCATGAAACCTGTCATTTAACTTTATTTGCATAGCAATAGTCACAAGTCATGCATCAACAAATTCCCTCTTGATTATTGCTATCAAGCATGTCAAAGACTGATAATCACCAGTCAGAAATAATACATCAACAACTACCTATAAATATAAAAATCAATTTCTTTTATTTTTAATACTATAAATATAATACCTACCATTTCCACCATTCTAACTCACAAACTTATTCACCTAACATTCTCAAAATATGATATCTTTCATATTTTTATCCTTTTTATGGCGAACCGATGGACCAAGGAAGAGGATATCGCTTTGCTTACGAATTGGGTACATGTTGTGGAGTTAGGGCACCTTCCAAATAATGTTACTGTTTGGAACACGATTTTGACACACTTTCTTCATCAAGTTGGCGCAAATAATCGTAATTTGAATCACATTACAGGAATGTGTTACGATGCGAACAAGTTGTGGTTTTTTTTAAAGGCTCTTTATCAATGCTCTCAACCGCAAACAAGGCATGACTGAGGATCAAGCGATTGAGGTGACACGTGTAGAGTACGAAACACATAAGAAAACAAGCTTCCGTCATCTTGCGGCTTGGAGAATTTTTGGTGCACATTTAAACAATTAGGTTGTTTATTCTAGTTTTTATGTATTGTTTTTAATTTAGTCGGTTGCAATCTTTTTAATTCTAGTTTAATGAAACGTTTTATTTTTTATATTTTTTTTCTACTTATTTTTTTATATAATGTTTTAAAGATTATGTCGCAACCCCCGATCCCACTTCCCCGGGAACGGGCGGCCGCGAGCCAGTTTCGGTGGTATCTCCTATTGTCTAATTTGACAGCAGAATTTTTCATCAGGACCGTAGTTAGGAAATATTTGATCAGAGTAAGATACCACATTTTCATAGTATTAAACAAATGGGTTAAAACCCAAGTTCATAGTACACACGTTTTCATAGGAATAAATCCTATTTATTTAATAAAAACATCTATTTTATTTTTAGGTAACTTTATTGCCACTTTTCCAAGCCTTCAGTGCTGTCCAGCTGGCTTCTATTTGGCTTTCACATTTTGTTACCTGAAACGCGTTTTAAAAACATTTGTCAATGGGAAATACTGGTGAGTGAATCCCAGTTTAATCAAGTTTAAATAAAAACAAATCCCAGTGTACAGTATTGAGGGCGATCCCGCAATTATATTTGTTTCCAAGAAATAACAATTAACATCCATGGTACTGTCGAACCCGACTTGTGGAAATGTTACTCCTTGACCAGGTGGTAACAAATTTTGTATACAAAACCCCAACATACTCATCATAATTGTATTCTTACAAATACTCAATAACTGTTATTCGCATGGAAAAGTATTTAAGGTTTTGTAAAACAGTTAACAAAAAGGTTTACAAAAAGTGGATCAACTCACATTGTTGTCTTAGATTTTCCGTAAGGATTTCCGGGTGATAATCTAAAATTTACACAAGTTTTCCTTTCTTTCCAAATCTCACCACTCCCTTCCAAGGTGACACCTTGAGTAGGACACGGTCTCCGATTTGAAATTCTAAGGGCTTGCGTCGCAAATCCGCATAACTCTTTTGACGGCTTCTAGCTGTCACAAGATTATCGTGAATTTTCTTGATTTTGTCTGTTGTTTCCAGAATGAGCTCAGGTCCAGTAAGCTGAGCTTCACCGATCTCATTCCAACATACAGGTGAACGACATTTTCGACTGTAGAGAGCTTCGAATGGTGCCATATTAATACTATCATGATAACTGTTGTTGTAAGAGAACTCGATCAGTGGAAGATGAGAATCCCAATTACCACCAAAGTCTATCACGCATGCTCTAAGCATATCCTCCAAAGTTTGAAGCGTCCTCTCAGATTGTCCATCTGTTTGGGGATGATAAGCAGTGCTTAGATTCAGTTGGGTTCCCAAAGCAGATTGCATGGTCTTCCAAAAATGAGATGAAAACCGAGCATCACGATCGGAAATGATATCCAAAGGAACACCATGTCGTGATACAATCTCATCAACATAAATCTTTTCAAGTTTATGAGCAGATAGATCCTCGTGAATCGGAATAAAATGAGCTGATTTCGTTAATCGATCGATAACAACCCAAATAGCATCGTGACCTTTAGATGTACGCGGTAACCTAGTGATGAGATCCATTGCAATGTTCTCCCACTTCCAAACCGGTATCTCTGGTTGTACAAGCAAACCAGAAGGTCGTTGATGTTCGGCCTTGAATTTGAGACAAGTTAGGCATTTCGATACATACAAGGCAACATCCTTCTTCATACCAGGCCACCAAAACTGAGTACGAAGATCCTTGTACATTTTATCAGCACCAGGATGGATAGAATATCGAGACTTGTGAGATTCGTCCTTTACCAAGGTGCGAAGATCGTCTTGTTTCGGAATCCACAAACGATCCTTGAAATATAGCAACCCATCGTCCTTCGTTTCAAGTTTAAGTTCGAGTTGAAGCGGTAGCTCATATTTCAATAAGTCTTTGATCACACAAAATCGTTAAGCTTGAAGGACATGAGATTGAATATCAGATAGAGTTTGAACAGAATGAAGCTTGACTCGTTCCTTTCGACTAAGCGCATCGGCTACGACATTCGCCTTACCAGGATGGTAGCGGATCTCGCAATCGTAATCATTTAAGAGTTCAACCCAATGTCGTTGCCTCATGTTCAGCTCCTTCTGATTGAGAATATGCTGGAGACTTTTGTGGTTTGTGAAAACCACACACTTCGTTCCATAGAGGTAGTGTCTCCAGATTTTAAGTGCGAAAACCACAGCTCCTAATTCGAGATCATGAGTCGTATAGTTCTTTTCGTGAATTTTCAGCTGTCTAGACGCATAAGCTATGACTTTACCTCGTTGCATAAGAACGCAACCAAGTCCTAGATTCGACGCGTCACAATAGACAACAAAATCATCGTTTCCCTCAGGTAGAGTTAAAAGAAGAGCATCACAGAGTTTCCGTTTCAGTGTTTGGAACGCTTCTTCTTGCTTAGGTCCCCATTCAAAAGGCTTATTTTTCTAAGTCAAAGCAGTGAGTGGAACCGCGATCTTTGAGAAATTAGAAAAGAATCAACGATAATAACCAGCAAGACCAAGAAATGATCGAATCTCTGTAGGTGTCGTCGGTGTATTCCAATCCTTAATTGCAACAATCTTGGATGGATCTACATGAATACCCTGCTCATTGACAATATGACCCAAGAACTGAACTTCTTTAAGCCATAATTCACATTTGGAGAATTTAGCAAAAAGTTGTTCCTTCTTTAGGAGTTCCAATGTCAAACGAAGGTGTTGCTCGTGCTCTGCTTGAGACTTTGAATAAATGATAATATCGTCGATAAACACAATGATGAACTTATCTAAATAAGGTTTACAGACCCTATTCATTAAGTCCATAAAGATAGCTGGGGCATTCGTCAAACAAAAAGGCATGACAGTGAACTCGTAATGCCCATATCTTGTGCGGAAAGCAGTTTTGGGAATATCTTCTTCGAGAACACGAAGTTGATGATACCCAGAACGCAGATCGATCTTGGAAAAACATGAAGCACCTTGCATCTGGTCGAAGAGATCATCAATTCGAGAACACGATAGTTGCTTTTCCCCAATTTCTGCCTAACAGACTGGGGTTCGGCACTTTCGTCCATAAAGTGCTTCGAATGGTGCAGCATTGATACTTGTGTGATAACTATTATTATAAGAAAATTCTATTAAAGGTAAGTGATCGTCCCAATTACCACCGAAATCAATTACACAAGCTCTAAGCATGTCTTCCATTGTCTGAATTGTTCTTTCGCTTTGTCCGTCTGTTTGAGGATGATAACTTGTGCTCAGATTTAACTTGGTTCCCATGGCTTTTTGGAAACTTGACCAAAAAAGAGAAGTAAAACGACTATCTCTGTCAGAAACAATTGATAAAGGAATGTAATGAAACAAATTCATTTACATATAATTTGGCTAATTGTTCCATACTGAAATTTCTTTCATTGGTAGGAAATGAGCTGACTTGGTTAGCCTATCTACAATCACCCAGATTGTATCATTACCTTTCTTTGTTTTGGGTAATTTAGTAACAAAATCCATTGTTATCAATTCCCATTTCCACATTGGCATTTCTAACTGTTGTAACAAACCTGAGGGTTTCTGGTGTTCAGTTTTAACTTGTGAACAAGTTAAAAATTTAGAAACATAGGCTGCTATGTCCTTTTTCATTCCTATCCACCAGGAATTTTTCCTTAAATCCTGGTACATTTTATCACTTCCTGGATGCATCGTATACTTAGACTTATGGGCTTCTTCTAATATATGATGACGTAGGTTTCCTAATTTAGGTATCCACATTCTCTTTTTATGGAATCTCCATATTCCATCTGTTCCTTGTTCTAATTCTTTTAGCATACCTTTTAATTTTTCAGTATCATCCTTGATTACTGATTCTTATGCTTTTCTGATTTGTTCATTTAAATCTATTTGTAGATTTAATTTAAGAGAACGTACCCTTTTTGGCTTTTCATGATACTTTCAGCTTAAAGCATCTGCCACTATATTTGCTTTTCCTTCGTGATACTGAATATCACAAGCATAATCACTAAGCATCTCCATCCAACGTCTTTGTCTCATATTCAACTCCTTTTGCCCGAAAACATATCTTAAACTCTTATGATCGGTGAATATGGTAAACTTACTACCATAAAGGTAACGTCTCCAAATCTTAAGGGCAAAAATTATAGCTCCTAATTCCAAATCATGGGTTGAATAATTCTCTTCATGATTCTTAAGTTGCCTAGATGTATAAGCTATAACCTTTTGGCGTTGCATCAATACACATCCATAACCTAATTTAGAAGCGTCACAATAGACTACAAAGTCTTCAGTTCCTTCTGGTAACGCTAGTATGGGTGTATAGGTTAATTTATGCTTAAGAATTCTAAATGCTTCTTCCTGTTTTGGTCCCCATTCAAACTTAATGGATTTACACGTTAACTTAGTTAAAGGAATGGCTATTCTAGAGAAATCTCGAATAAATCTCCTATAATAACCGGATAATCCTAAGAAACTTCTAACCTCGGTTGGTGACTCAGGGGTTTTCCATTTGATAATCGCCTCGATCTTTGTGGGATCCACATAAATTCCTTCATGGTTCACTAAGTGTCCAAGAAATTGTACCTATTCTAGCCAAAACTCGCACTTTGAAAATTTAGCATAAAGCTTTTCCTTTCTTAATAGACATAAAAGTGCGTGCAAATGCTTTGCATGATCCTCCGTATTTTTAGAATAAATGAGAATACCATCTATGAAGACGATTATGAATTTATCCAAATATGGCTTACATATTCGGTTCATCATGTCCATAAATGCGACTGGGGTATTGGTTAAACCAAATGGCATGACAGTAAATTCATAATGACCATACATAATGACCATACCTTGTTCTGAATGTGGTCTTAGGAATGTCATCTTCCTGTACCTTTAATTGATGATATCCTGACCTTAAATCGATTTTAGAGAAAAATCGAGCTCCTTGCAGTTGGTCGAACAGATCATCGATTCTCGATAATGGATACCGATTCTTAATCGTGACTTTGTTCAATTCACGGTAGTCAATGCACATACGCATTGACCCGCCCTTCTTTTTAACGAACAGTATCGGCGCTCCCCATGGCGACGAACTTGGCTGAATAAATCATTTTTCCAACAATTCATCTAATTGTTTCTTTAGTTCTTGCATCTCGGCTGGTGCCAAACGGTAAGGTGCTTTGGCAATCGGTGTTGTTCCTGGTAGTAGATGGATTCTGAATTCAACTTCTCTGTCTGGTGGTAGTCCTGGTAATTCTTCCGGAAATATATCTGAAAACTGAGACACTACTGGAATGTCTTTTAGTTCTTTTCCTTTAGTGTTAGTGATTATAGAAATCAAATACACTATAGAACCTTTTCTTATATAGCTTGCAGTTTTCATCACAGAGATGAATTTAGTGGACCTAGAGGGTTTATCTCCTTTAATTGTGATCTTTTCACCTTTTGGTGAATTTACTTGGATTGACTTTTGATCACATAAAATACTAGCTTTATTGGCTATTAACCAATCCATTCCTAAAACAATATCAAATCCTGCCAGATTCATTGGGTAAAGGTTTGCCCTAAACTTCTGATTTAAAATTTCTATTCTTGCTCCCTGCAAGATTTCAGAAATCCTAACTGTTTCTCCATTAGCTGTCTCTACTAGACATTCTTGTGGTAGTTTAGTTAATGACTGGTTTAGAAGTTTGCAAAATGAAGTATTAATAAAACTTTGGTTTGCACCAGAGTCAAATAATACTTTAGCAAAAACATCATTAACTAAAAATGTACCAGCTATGACATCCGGAATCATCTTGGCTTCATCTGCGGTCAAAACGAATGCTCTAGCATTTTTAGAGTTCCTGTTGTTCACAGCTGGAGCCAATTTTGGATAATTTAGCTTGATGTGACCTTTTTCTCCACAGTTGTAGCACACTCCATTACTGGATTTCCTCCTGCAATCTTCTTCCTTGTGTCCTGGCATCTTGCAGAAATTGCAAAGAGTGGAGCATTTTCCCGAATGCCTTTTCTTGCAGACCTTGCAGAAAGGTGCAGAGGTAGAACCCATATTCCTACGATTGTAATTCCCAGAACGGAATTCTTGAGTAAGCCTTTGGGTTAGGTTTCTCCTCTGGTCTTCTTCTCTAGTACGGATTAACTCATCTGTCAAGGTATTGGCTAGTTGTACAGCTTCTTCTATAGTTTGAGGTTTAGCTGCCTTGACTACATGTCTAATTTCTCCAATTAATCCCCAGATATAATGGGAGATTAATACCGGTTCAGGTGATGCAAGGGTTGGTACTAGTCTAGCATATTCAAAGAATGTGGTAGTATAACCCTTACTATCTACCCTGGTCATTCTTAAGTTTAGGAACTTATTAGCTATCTGTTCCTTTTCATTAGGAGGGCTGAATTTCCTATCTACCGTATTCTTAAATTCTTCCCATTCCATGTTGTATACCCTATCACTTCCTCTTGACTGGAGGATAGTGTTCCACCATTCACAGGATGAGTTCTTAAACATATTAGAAGCAAACATTATCTTATATTCTTCCGCACATTTACTTATTTTCAGAACAGCCTCAGTCTTTTCTATCCAGCGTAGAGCTGCAATGGGTCCTTCATTGCCCGAGAATTCTATTGGTTTACAGGACCAGAATTTTTTGTAAGAACAACCATAAGGCATGGTTCTTCTTCTTTTGGGAATGGGCACTTGAAATACAGGGCCATTGTTCACGCTGTTTTCTGGTTCGGTTGGTCGCTTACTGCTATGCTTACTTTTATTATTCGCTTCTTGAACCGTTTGAATGATAAATGGCATTGCATCTATAATTCCTTTTGCCACTATGTGTTGAACGGCACTATTATTCATTTGGTTTCCATTGTTATTGATGCTCGGATTCTCATTAACCACGTTAATGTTACTCTGGTTATCATTATTCAGATTTTCTTGATTTCCTTCATCGGCCATCTGAATTTTAAACATTTACCCTGTATTAATATCACAAAATAATAGCTAATATAGTCAATCACATGACACGCATTTTAGCCAAAAGCGTCAATCATTGCGACTTTTACTCTATTCATCTACTATATATCTATTACACACCAGTACTGAAATAAAATTACAATACCAACTGAAATAAATAATAGTAGGCATCCGTACACACATATTTTATTTTATTTTTATATTATTATTTTATTATAATATTATTATTATTATTATTATTACTATTACCATTTCCTACCATCACAATTACGGATATGGATTCATCCAAAAATCCATATTGCGCTCGTCGTATTTCCATACGAGTTGCTCTCCCACCTGGCGCATTCTCTCACTGCTTTCAAAATTTCCTCACCAAAAGTCCTAAGTTCTTGTACGTTTTCTGCACTCATTGAGGGTGCAGGTTCTAGGACTGGGTTCGGAATCTGGGGTGCAGGTTCCTGATATGGGGGTGTAGGTGCCTGAAATCGGTAAGGATCTTCTAAAATCTCCCTAACGTATTCATCGTGGTAATAGGGATCTAAAGGGTCCATACCTAGGTAGGCTCCTATGTTCTGCATGGGTGTGTCTTCATGTATTGGGTAGCGTTGCACATAGTCCCTAACTTCATCCCACCAGGGATCGTAATTTGGGTCTAGGGGGTTTGGTGCTGGTACCCTAGGGATTTCTTCTGGATTGAAGTCATGCATCTCTACTTGGTTTTCAGGGTTTTCTATCTCCATTGGTTGGTTAGGGATTGGTGGCTGTGGTTGGGGTGCTATTATTTGCTCCAAATTAGGGTCAGCTGCAGTGGTTGCTAGGATGTGAATATTGCCTATACCCCTATTTATCATATCCTAGGCATAGGCATCTGTCTCTCTCTTGGCTGCTGCTAGTACCCTCTGTTCTTGTAACTTTTTGATACGTTTCCTACGCTCGTGTGCCCCTCGACAGAACCATCCCCTCTTTTTATGAGGAAATGTCTCTTCTGACTGAGCCTTAAACACAAAGATTCCTTCTTCCGTATCAGCAGAATACCCTGAGAGGGCAGGCTGAGAAGAGGAGGTGCCATCGCTTCTAGGCGAACCAGACAACTGACGGTACGCGTCAGATGGTCCTTGGTCGCTCATACTGTAAACTAACAAATAGTCAAATAACACATAGCAATAAAATACAGTTATGCACGTATTTCCATAATTTATTTCCTAACACTTTACATTTTGATGTCAGCAGAACACCTCTGTGGCTGAATCAGTGGCGTAGCTCTGATATCACCTCCTGTCGCAACCCCCGATCCCACTTCCCCGGGAAAGGGCGGCCGCGAGCCAGTTTCGGTGGTATCTCGTATTGTCTAATTTGGCAGCGGAATTTTTCATCAGGACCGTTGTTAGGAAATATTTGATCAGAGTAAGATACCACATTTTCATAGTATTAAACAAATGGGTTAAAACCCAAGTTCATAGTACACACGTTTTCATAGGAATAAATCCTATTTATTTAATAAAAACATCTATTTTATTTTTAGGTAACTTTATTGCCACTTTTCCAAGCCTTTAGTGCTGTCCAGCTGGCTTCTATTTGGCTTTCACATTTTGTTACCTGAAACGCGTTTTAAAAACATTTGTCAGTGGGAAATACTGGTGAGTGAATCCCAGTTAAATCAAGTTTAAATAAAAACAAATCCCAGTGTACAGTATTGAGGGCGATCCCGCAATTATATTTGTTTCCAAGAAATAACAATTAACATCCGTGGTACTGTCGAATCCGACTTGTGGAAATGTTACTTCTTGACCAGGTGGTAACAAATTTTGTATACAAAACCCCAACATACTCATCATAATTGTATTCTTACAAATACTCAATAACTGTTATTCGCATGGAAAAGTATTTAAGGTTTTGTAAAACAGTTAACAAAAAGGTTTACAAAAAGTGGATCAACTCACATTGTTGTCTTAGATTTTCTGTAAGGATTTCCTGGTGATAATCTGAAATTTACACAAATGCACACGCGTTAGTATAATAACCCATTTTAACATTAGTAATACCCTCCCCGAGACGACATTCCAACGACTACGTCGGGCAGAACCACGACAGCCGTTATGGAACCCTAGATCAATCGGGCAGCGTATCTAATACGTATCCAAGGGTTATAATACTTACAACGGAGCAGAACTTCGCTAATTAGGGGGGTATAATACCCGAGTATTATGCCTACTATTCAGAATTTGAGATTGAGAAACGTTTGTGAGCGAATTCGAATGAAACCCGATGGCCTTCTTATATAGTTATTGAGTCTGGTCCTCTCGCGGCCCGCGTAACACAAGCATAGGTCCTACGCGGCCCGCGTCAACCCTGGTCAACAGGGTAGCTTGTCCGGGTCATCTACTAGGTTTTCCACAATGATGACACGTGTCGGCCTGGGGTGTTGCCGCGTTCTTGATCTCTCGCGGCCCGCGTAAGTGTTAAGGGTAGCTTACGCGGCCCGCCTAAACTTAAAATATTCAGTTTTTAATTATTTTTAATACTATTTAATGTATTTAAGGCCCGTTTTCGCGTATGGGGTGTATTTTGTGACATAATGGGATATTTTAAAATATACTAGGGTGTAGGAAAAATATTCGAGGGTGTCGGTTTTATTGAGGATTGCTACATCCTCCTCACCTTGTTTTAGAGCTCGTCCTCGAGATCTACTGGAACAAGTGTGGATATTTCCTTTGCATTTCAGATTCAAGCTCCCATGTATACTCAGGTCCTCTTTTGGAGTCCCACTTCACTTTGACCAGAACTAGTCTCTTATGCTTGAGATTCTTGACTTTCCTATCTTCAATCTGTAGAGGCATTTCTACAAATTTGAGTTGTTCATTTACCTCTATATCCTTAAAAGGTACTATCAGTGATTCATCGGCTAAGCATTTCTTGAGATTAGATACATGAAATACATCATGTATTCCTGCCATTTCCTCTGGCAGTTGTAGCTGATAGGCTACAGGTCATATTCTTCTAATAATCTCAAAAGGTCCAATATAACTGGGACTTGGCTTTCCCCGTTTGATGAATCTTACTACTCCTTTCCAAGGAGAGACTTTCAACAATACTTTATCTCCTACTTGAAATTCCAAGGGTTTGCGTTGGTTATCAGCATAACTCTTATGTCGATCACGTGCTGCTTTCAGTCGTTCTTTGACTTGAATAATCTTGTCGTTTGTTTCTTGCACTATCTCAGGTCCAGATAGTTGCTTTTCCCCAATTTCTGCCCAACTGACTGGGGTTCGGCACTTTCATCCATAAAGTGCTTCGAATGGTGCAGCATTGATACTTGTGTGATAACTATTATTATAAGAAAATTCTATTAAAGGTAAGTGATCGTCCCAATTACCTCCGAAATCAATTACACAAGCTCTAAGCATGTCTTCCATTGCCTGAATTGTTCTTTCGCTTTGTCCGTCTGTTTGAGGATGATAAGCTGTGCTCAGATTTAACTTGGTTCCCATGGCTTTTTGGAAACTTGACCAAAAATGAGAAGTAAAACGACTATCTCTATCAGAAACAATTGATAAAGGAATTCCATGTAATGAAACAATTTCATTTACATATAATTTGGCTAATTGTTCCATATTGAAATTTCTTTCATTGGTAGGAAATGAGCTGACTTGGTTAGCCTATCTACAATCACCCAGATTGTATCATTACCTTTCTTTGTTTCGGGTAATTTAGTAACAAAATCCATTGTTATCAATTCCCATTTCCACACTGGCATTTCTAACTATTGTAACAAACCTGAGGGTTTCTGGTTGTAAGGACCTTCAAAAATGTCCTAAAACTAAACCACAAGTGAAAACCCGGACCCCTGAAACCATACCGTACATCAAAAATCAAGAAATCAAGAATTATGGAGTTCAGGCGGGCCGCGTAAGAGTTGGCTTAGTCTTACGCGGGCCGCGTCAAAGATGGGTTGACCGAATAAGCATTCCGGATCCACGTGTCATCCACGTGGCACACCTACTCGTGACCCAGCAAGCCTACGCGTAGACTAGGCGGCCTCGCAGGCCGCGTAAAGGTTGGCTTAGGGTTTACGCGGGCCGCGTGAACCTCAAATTTCAACTATAAATAGCTTAGCTCAGGGGCTTTCATTCTGTGTCGTCGAAAACTTTCAAAAAAGAAAGTACACTGCTCTAAAGTCTAAATTTCAATTATAATAGCGAGGCGCTGCTACGACACAGGGTATTAACTCGATCGCTGCTACGATTCAATGTCTGATCGATTGAAACTATCCAATGGATGTTTAAGTGTTGCCCACAATAGGGTTATGCTTTGTCATTCATCGTGAATTCGATGGATGTTTAAGTATCGCACTTTGTCATTCGTTGTGAGGGTTTAATCTCATGAGTTATCGTAAATGTTGTATTAGTTACTGACCTAGTTTGTCGCAACCTCCGATCCCTTATCTGTCCCGGGAACGGGCGGACGCGAGCTCAGATTTTCGGTGGTATCAGGTTATTTAATCTTGCAGCGGAATTTACATCAGGGCCGTAGTTAGGAAATGTTTATCAGAGTAAAACCACCATAATTGATATTAATAAACACATGGGCAAAACCCAAGTTTCTTATTACAATATATTTATAGGGACAAACCCTGTTTTATTGAATTTTAAAACATCGTTTATTTGGTAACTTTTATAGCCACATTTTCCCAAGCCTTCAGTGCTCTCCAGCTAGCTTTTTACTAATTGGCGGTCACATTGGGTTACCTGAAACGTGTTTTAAAAACATTTGTCAGTCGGATATACTGGTGAGTAAATCCCAGTTTAATCAAGTTTAAATAAAAAGTCACAGTGAACAGTATTGAGAGCGATCACATTGTTTATGTCTACACAATTACTCCATTTAGTACTGTCAATCCACTGACTTGTGGGTCATATTACACATTGGCTAACTCATTGTCCAATGGTAACGTATTGTCATCCCCGACTTACTACTCACAGTGTAGTATATTTTGTATACAAACCCCCAACATACCGGCAGTAATTGAAGAACTACAAAGACTCAATCACTGCTAAATTTCATAGTAAAACATTTAAGGTTTGGTAAAACATTACCAAAAAGTTAACAAAAAGAGGATAAACTCAGAAAAAGGTTTACACAAAAAGAAGGATTACTCACATTGCTATCTTAGACTTTGCGTAAGGGTTTCCTGGATATAATCTATAATTTATACAAATGTACATTGGTTAATACCATAACCCTTTGAAAATATTAATGATACCCTCCCCGAGATGGCATTCCAACAACTACGTCGGGCAGAACCACGACAGTTGTTACGGAACCCTAAATCAATCGGGCAGTGTAACTATTACGAAAATGGGGTTATAATACTTACAACGGAGCAGAACCTCGCTAATTAGGGGTATAATACCCGACTATTATGCTTATAACTTCAGAAATTCGAGTTGAGAAAGAAAGAATGAACGACGGAAAGTGAAAACCCGTTGTCTGCTTATATAGTTCCTGATTCTAGTCCTCACGCGGCCCGCGTAAAACACAGGCCAGGGTTACGCGGCCCGCGTCAACCCTGGTCAATAGAATAGCTTGGCTGACTCGATGTGTAGGTCCGCCACGATGTCGACACGTGTCGACCTAGGATGTCTCCGCGTTTGATGATCTCTAGCGGCCCGCGTAAGCTTAATCGATATCTCACGCGGCCCGCCTGAACTAAAGAAGTCAACGAAGTCCAGTCTACACCCTCATACCGCCCGCGTAAATGGTTGGGGTGGGTCTACGCGGCCCGCCTCAGCCCTAGATTTAAACTTTTATATTTTATTTAAATACTATATTGTATCTCGGGCTCGGTTTTCACATACGGGGTGTATATAAAGACATATTGGGACATTTTATAATATACTAGAGTGTCGGAAATATTATAAGGGTGTTGGTTTTACCGAGGGTTGTTACATAGTTCGTGTGCATGTTATTTAAATTTAGGTTACAAGGCTAATCAGTAGGCTAAACTCTGCCCGTATAAATCTACAATGTGAGTTATTCTCTTTTATCTAAAGTATTTTACAATACTCCATTTTCAAATGTTATAATTACAGGGAGTAAGTCGTGGTTATCTTGAATCACTGGCTAGTGGGGTATTGTGCACATTACTAATTTCTCACGGGTTAGGCTAATAAATCCTAACAGTGATAAACGTCACTACTTGGGGAAAGACCCAATAGTGGTATAACCATCGTCACCAGGTGACACGGTGCCAGATAAAAATAAGATAAAAGCCATTGTAATCGCTCTTATGCTGTAATTGATAACTAACGTGTCATTTCACAAACTTGAATGACTCACCAGTATTTCCCCGCTGACAAAATATTTTTAAAACATGTTTCAGGGGACCTGCTGTAACAGGAAAAGGTGGTATCAGCCAATGAATCTGGCAGGATTTGATATTGTTTTAGGAATGGATTAGTTAATAGCCAATAAAGCTAGTATTTTATGTGATCAAAAGTCAATCCAAGTAAATTCACCAAAAGGTGAAAAGATCACAATTAAAGGAGATAAACCCTCTAGGTCCACTAAATTCATCTCTGTGATGAAAACTGCAAGCTATATAAGAAAAGGTTCTATAGTGTATTTGATTTCTATAATCACTAACACTAAAGGAAAAGAACTAAAAGACATTCCAGTAGTGTCTCAGTTTTTAGATATATTTCCGGAAGAATTACCAGGACTACCACCAGACAGAGAAGTTGAATTCAGAATCCATCTACTACCAGGAACAACACCGATTGCCAAAGCACCTTACCGTTTGGCACCAGCCGAGATGCAAGAACTAAAGAAACAATTAGATGAATTGTTGGAAAAAGGATTTATACAGCCAAGTTCGTCGCCATGGGGAGCGCCGATACTGTTCGTTAAAAAGAAGGACGGATCAATGCGTATGTGCATTGACTATCGTGAATTGAACAAAGTCACGATTAAGAATCGGTATCCATTATCGAGGCTCCTGACCGGGTCAAACCGGGGCTGGGGCCATGACAGGAAAAGGTGGTATCAGAGTAACAGAAAGAGCCACTGATTTAAGCCTATTAAGTATTTAAATATACTTAATTTTCCTGATTACCATTTTGTGATTATGTGCTTTAGTAACTGACTACTTGTTAGTTACAGTATGGGTAAGCAGAAAATGTCGGATATCTATCTTAAATTAGATAGTGTACCAAAAGATAAGGGATCCTCATCCCAATCAAATTCCTCAAGATACTCAGTAGACACTGAGGAGGGAATATTTGTTCGAAAGGCACAGTATGAAAAACCACTTTATCCTAATAAAAGAAGTTTGATTATTAGAAAAAGTCAAGAGAAAATGAGGAAGTTACAAACCAAAGAGGTGATAATAAAAGAGACCCAGGAAATAGGCAACAACCCATCATGGGAAGATAAATTAGATGAAAAATGGGCAAATCTATATATGTTAGCTACAGTAGCATTAAATGCTGACCTTTAAATTACCAACACCCTGACCCAGTATTAGCACCCATATTATCTATTAGCCAGAAACTTTAAAATAATATTAGTTGTACTAAAAATAAATATTCAATAAAATGGTTTATTAAATATTTGTAATTAATATTAAAATTCTGATTCTATTTTTAGGATTCTGTGAAAATTAATTTACCAAATTTTAAACTAAAAGTTGTGTGTTTCTTCATAAATGCTAAACAACATGAATGAATTATCTGGAGCTCTAGAAAATCTCAATCTCTATCCCGTAAAAGTGGAAGTTTCCAGAGATTTTACTGGTTACTTGGCCGATGTGGAAGAACCTATGGAATTTCAAGCTCCACCTCCGGAGAAATCAAAACCTAAGAAAAGAAGAAGATTTGTGGGTTGGAGACGTGTGCGCAGAAGAAAACCAGCAACTAGGAAAATTCCCAAGATAGAAAATCCCATGGATAAAGAAAAAGGGATTGAGATTGAGGAAAGTTTTAGACAAGGAGGAATGGAAATTGGGGAAAGCTCCAAGCAAACCAAGGAAATGACGTTACAGGAAGAGCTAGATTTCATACTGGCAAGCTGTGATACCCTTAAGCCTGTCAATGAAAACCTTTTTACTTATCGTGATGAAACCCAACTTCCAATAAACCTGGAACCAGCTATCCCAGAACCTTTGATTCACACCCAACCACAAGGAATGGACGAATGATGGACCAACGATTGGCAATTCCAAAACCTTCTAAATAATCCCTATACCTTTTTCCCGCAGTTCGACCCAAAACCTGCACCAAACCCACCAATGAGTAATGAAAACTTAGCTGAACTTCGTCATTTTGGCGAAGAACTAATGGATGCAGGGAATAAGATTCGGGAGATAGGAGAACAAATCTTCTGGAAATACGATGAAAGGGAACATCGTTTCTAAAAGGCCAGCAGATTAGGGGGAGTATGGTTGTGAAACTATGTTTGTATAATAATAATAGTAATAAAAATATAAGTATGTATAATAACCTAAAAATAAAACTTTTGTAAAATAACAGTGTGTACGGATGCATAATATAATATATAAAAATGGAAGTTGAGAAATCAACAAATTTTGGTTATACGTGTTAAATGTGATGATTATTTTGTTTCATTTAATTATTTTATGCTAATCACTTATATAAATTAATTACCAGATGGCAAACGCTTGTAATGAACAAATTAACAAGGGTAATCAATCTGAGCAACACCAGGAGGATCAATTTCTAAATAGGCAAGATATCGAGAATATCGTTGCTCAGGGAATAGCCAATGCTATTCCAGAAATCCTTGCTGCTGCTCGAAATCCAATTGCACCTCAACAAATTATTCCTAGCAAGCGTACAAACGACGATAATTTCAGTAATAGTATAAACGGAGGCGGCAACCATATTAATAACGACAATGAGGGGATACAAGCTCCACTCCTTAAGAAAATGAAAGCTGCAACACCTGGTTTCACTTATAAGGAGTTTCTTGCCTGTAAACCAGCTGAGTTTGCAGGTAACGAAGGGGAAACTGCTGCACTGCGTTGGTTAGAGAAAACCGAGGCAGTAATTATGATAAGTAAATGTGCTGAGGACGACAAGGTCATGTATGCGTCGCATCTTTTCAAAGAAGGGGCGCTAGAATGGTGGAATACAGTTCTACAAGCTAAAGGAAGAACTGTGGCATATGCTATGAACTGGGAAGAATTTAAAAGTCTTGTAGAAAGAAAATTCTGTCCTGAGTATGAAAAGGAACAAATGACCAATAAATTCCTAAAACATCAAATGGTAGGCGTTGATTGTCGAGGGTATACTACGATATTCTTCGAATACGCTAGAGTGGTACCAACCCTGGCTTCGCCAGAACCGGTACTTATATCTCGCTACATTTAGGGATTAATTGGCGAGATCCGGAATATTGTCAAGGCTGCGAGATCCCGCAAGATCGATGATGCTGTAGAGTTAGCTAACACTCTAACTGACGAACTGGTACGCACAAGAGAAGAAAACCGGAAGAAGGAAGTAGCCCAAAAGATTACCCAGGGATTCCGTATGGGTAACCGTAGTAATTTCAAAGGAAGGAGAACTGGGCAATCTTCCATTGTTCCATTTTGCAATTCCTGTAAAAGGAAGCATTTTGGAAGATGCAAGGGATATTGCAATTTTTGCAAAATTCCGGGGCATCAAGAAGAAGACTGCAGGAAGAAGAAAACCACAGTCTGTTACAACTGTGGAGAAGCTGGACATATTAGGCCAGACTGCCCAAAATTGGTCAAACCAGCTGATAACAAAACCAAACCTGCAGAAGGAACTACCAAGAAGAACGTAAGAGCCTTCCAGTTGACTACTCAGGAAGCAGAGCTAATTCCTGATGTGATAGCTGGTACGTTTCTAGTTCACAACGTTTATGCAAAAGTATTATTTGACTCTGGTGCAAACCAAAGTTTTATAAATACTTCGTTCTGCCAAGCACTTAATTTACCTTTAACCAAACTTAGGCAGATTTTTATAGTCGAAACGGCAGATGGAAATTCTGTCAACATAGATAAGGTTTTGCGAGAAGAAAAGATAGAACTTTTAGGTCATAAATTTTCGGCAAACCTGTTACCTATGAATTTAGTCGGATTCGATGTTGTATTAGGAATGGATTGGTTGGTAGCCAACCATGCTCGAATTCTTTGTGATAAGAATTCCATAGAAATTCATACACCCACAGGAGATTTAGTGGTGATTACAGGAGATCAGCCACGTAAGCCACTAAAGTTCATTTCGGTAATGAAGTTGGCTAGTTATTCAAGAAAACAAGAAGTAATATATATGATTTCAGTAATCAATACCACGAAAGGAAAAGAACTTAAAGAAATTCCAGTAGTATCAGAATACTCAGATGTATTCCCAGAAGAATTACCTGGATTACCACCTGATAGGGAAGTATAATTTAGAATTCATCTAATTCCTGGAACTACAACGATAGCTTAGGCACCTTATCGGTTAGCACCCACAGAAATGTTAGAATTGAAAAAGCAATTAGATGAATTACTAAGCAAAGGATTCATACAACCTAGTTCATCCCCGTGGGGAGCTCCAGTGTTGTTTGTAAAGAAGAAAGATGGTTCGATGCGAATGTGTATCGATTATAGGGACTTGAATAAAGTTACAATTAAGAATCGATACCCATTACCTAGAATTGATGATCTATTCGATCAACTTCAAGGAGCTAGATATTTTTCTAAGATAGATTTACGTTCCGGATATCATCAATTAAAGGTACAAGATGAAGACATACCTAAAACTGCTTTCAGGACTAGGTATGGTCATTACGAGTTTACAGTCATGCCCTTTGGGTTAACAAATGCTCCTACAACATTTATGGACATGATGAATAGAATCTATAAACCATATTTGGATAAATTTGTAATTGTCTTCATCGACGATATACGTATTTATTCCAAGAGTCAGGATGAACACTGTCAGCACCTGCATGCACTCTTAACTCTGTTAAGAAAAGAGAAACTTTACGCCAAATTCTCGAAGTGTGAATTCTGGCTGCAAGAAGTGCAATTTTTAGGACACATGGTGAATCATGAAGGTATTCACGTAGATCCTGCTAAGATAGAAGCAATCACCAAATGGAAGGTTCCGCGGTCAGCTATGGAAATTAGAAGTTTTATAGGATTAGCTGGATACTATAGGCGTTTTATTAAGGATTTTTCCAAGATAGCTATACCATTAACTAAGCTAACCTGTAAAGCAGTTAAGTTTGAATGGGGACCTAAACAAGAAGAAGCCTTTAGGATTTTGAAGCAGAAGTTAACAAATACTCCAATTCTAGCCTTACCGGTAGGAACAGAAGATTTTGAAGTATATTGTGATGCTTCAAAGCTAGGAATAGGATGTGTGCTAATACAACGCAAGAAGGTAATTGCGTATGCATCAAGGCAATTGAAAAAGCACGAAGAAAACTATACAACTCATGACTTAGAGTTAGGAGCCATAATTTTTGCCCTTAAGATTTGGAGACATTATTTGCATGGAAGTAAGTTTACTGTCTATACAGATCATAAGAGCTTAAGATATATATTTGGGCAAAAAGAATTAAACATGAGGCAAAGGAGATGGATGGAAATCCTAAGTGACTACGACTGTGATATTCAATATCACGAAGGAAAGGCAAACGTAGTTGCAGATGCCTTAAGTCGTAAGTATCATGAAAAGAAAAAGCGAGTTCGTTCTCTTAGATTAAATCTACAGTTAGATTTAATGGAACAATTAAAGGAGGTTCAGAAAACAGCAATCCAGGATGTTGCTGAAGGAATGAAAGGACGAATAAAAGCATTAGAACAAGGAAGTGATGGAATTTGGAGATTCCATAAGAAAAGAATTTGGGTACCTAAGCAAGGAGAATTAAGAGATAAAATCTTAGAAGAAGCTCATAAATCTAGGTATACCATGCATCCTTGTAACAATTAGATGCACCAAGATTTAAGAAATAATTTCTGGTGGATAGGAATGAAAAAGGACATAGCTAGATATGTTTCTAAATGTCTAACTTGTTCACAAGTTAAGGCGGAACACCAGAAACCTTCAGGTCTACTACAACAATTAGAAATGCCTGTATGGAAATGGGAACTCATAACAATGGATTTTGTTACTAAGTTACCCAAAACCAGAAAAGGGAATGATGCGATTTGGGTGATTGTGGATCGATTAACCAAATCAGCTCATTTTCTACCCATGAAAGAAACCTTTAGCATGGAAAGGTTAGCTAAGTTGTATGTTGATGAAATTGTATCCTTACATGGAGTTACACTCTCCATTATATCGGATAGGGATAGTCGTTTCACTTCCCACTTCTGGACAAGTTTCCAAGAAGCTATGGGAACCCGACTAAATCTAAGTACTGCATATCATCCTCAAACAGACGGACAAAGTGAAAGGACGATCCAAACTCTAGAAGACATGCTTAGGGCATGTGTGATCGATTTTGCTGGAAATTGGGACAACCATTTACCTTTAATTGAATTCTCATATAACAATAGTTATCATTCAAGCATTAAAGCTGCCCCGTTCGAAGCACTATACAGACGTAAGTTTAGAACTCCAGTGTGTTGGGCAGAAATAGGAGAAAGTCAATTATCAGGACCAGAAATTGTGCAAGAAACTACCGACAAGATCACTCAAATCAAAGAAAGATTAAAGACGGCTCGAGATCGCCAGAAAAGTTATGCTGATAATCGACGCAAGCCGTTAGAGTTTCAAGTCGGAGACAAGGTACTATTAAAAGTTTCTCCTTGGAAAGGAGTAGTTCGGTTCGGTAAGAAAGGAAAACTAAGTCCAAGATACGTAGGACCATTCCCAGTGATTCAACGTATAGGACCAGTTGCTTATCGTCTACAACTACCAGAAGAGTTAGCTGGGGTACATGATGTATTTCATGTATCCAACCTCAAGAAATGTCTATCAGACGAATCTCTGGTAATACCTCTTCAAGATGTAAAGGTAAATGAGAAACTAAAGTTTGTCGAAAAGCCACTGCAAATAGAAGACAAAAAGATCAAGTTTCTCAAGCACAAGCGACTAGTGCTGGTCAAAGTAAAGTGGGATTCAAGGAGAGGACCTGAATACACTTGGGTGCTGGAATCAGAAATTAAGCGAAAGTATCCTCACTTATTCCAATAAATCTCGAGGACGAGATTTTAAATAAGGTGGGAAGGATGTAAGGACCTTCAAAAATGTCCTAAAACTAAACCACAAGTGAAAACCCGGACCCCTGAAACCATACCGTACATCAAAAATCAAGAAATCAAGAATTATGGTGTTCAGGCGGGCCGCGTAAGAGTTGGCTTAGTCTTACGCGGGCCGCGTCAAAGATGGGTTGACCGGATAAGCATTCCGGATCCACGTGTCATCCACGTGGCACACCTACTCGTGACCCAGCAAGCCTACGCGTAGACTAGGCGGCCTCGCGGGCCGCGTAAAGGTTGGCTTAGGGTTTACGCGGGCCGCGTGAACCTCTAATTTCAGCTATAAATAGCTTAGCTCAGGGGCTTTCATTCCGTGTCGACGAAAACTTTCAAAAATGAAAGTACACTGCCCTAAAGTCGAAATTTCAATTATAATAGCGAGGCGCTGCTACGACACAGGGTATTAACTCGATCGCTGCTATGATTCAATGTCCGATCGATTGAAACTATCCAATGGATGTTTAAGTGCTGCCTAGGGATGGGCTTTTTTTCCCAAATACCCGTACTCGTACCCGTACCGTACCCGTACCCGTACCGATTTTAGGTATTTGGTACATGTATCGGTACCCGGTTTTATTGATTTTGGTATTCGGTACTTTTGGTATTGGTACGGGTACGGGTACGGGTATTGGTACCGAATTCTATGTATACCTTTAAAAGTTTTTTTGTATTATGTTTTATTTCATATTATAGTATCTATAGTGTACTCGTATTGATATTACCTATATGGTACCCGTATCGTATTGGTACTCGTACCAATTTTACCTATTTGGTACTCGTACTATATTGGTACTCATGTCAATTTTACCTATTTAGTACTCGTACAAGTGCTCAAAAAGTAAATAAAAACAAAATGGTACCAAGCGGGTACTGTACCGAAAATACCCGTACTCGTACCCATACCGTACCTATATATTTGGTATGGTATTTGGTACCTAGTTTTGTTCAAATTCAGTACCGGTATTTTCGGTACTGGTACGGGTATAGGTACGGGTACTGTACCAATCCCATCCCTAGACTGCTGCCCACATTAGGGTTATGCTTTGTCATTCATCGTGAATTCGATGGATGTTTAAGTATCGCACTTTGTCATTAGTTGTGAGGGTTTAATCTCGTGAGTTATCGTAAATGCTGTATTAGTTACTGACCTAGTTCGTGTGCATGTTATTTAAATTTAGGTTACAAGGCTAATCAGTAGGCTAAACTCTGCCCGTATAAATTTGCAATGTGAGTTATTCTCTTTTATCAAAAGTATTTTACAATACTCCATTTTCAAATGTTATAATTACAGGGAGTAAGTCGTGGTTATCTTGAATCACTGGCTAGTGGGGTATTGTGCACATTACTAATTTCTCACGGGTTAGGCTAATAAATCCTAACAGTGATAAACGTCACTACTTGGGGAAAGACCCAATAGTGGTATGACCATCGTCACCAGGTGACACGGCGAAAGATAAAAATAAGATAAAAACCATTGTAATCGCTCTTATGCTGTAATTGATAACTAACGTGTCATTTCACAAACTTGAATGACTCACCAGTATTTCCCCGCTGACAAAATATTTTTAAAACATGTTTCAGGCGACCTGCTGTAAATCAAGGAAAAACGTGCTACGGAGCACTAACAAGCTTGAAGAGGTGGCTCAGTTAAAATGAATAAACAAGTTTTAATAAATCAGGGAATTTACTTGTGAAATTCCTCTATTGTAATTTACCGGGGTTTATCCCGCGATATGAAATAAAATAATCGGGCATTTCGAGTTTTAAAAAGATCCTGTTAAAATCTTCCGCTGTCGCATCATAAATACCACGGGTTCCTGTCCCGTGGCTCCTGACCGGGTCAAACCAGGGCTGGGGCCGTGACACTGGTGTTCAGCTTTAACTTGTGAACAAGTTAAACATTTAGAAACATAGGCTGCTATGTCCTTTTTCATTCCTATCCACCAGAAATTTTTCCTTAAATCCTGGTACATTTTATCACTTCCTGGATGCGTCGTATACTTAGACTTATGGGCTTCTTCTAATATATGATGACGTAGGTTTCCTAATTTAGGTATCCACGTTCTCTTTTTATGAAATCTCCATATTCCATCTGTTCCTTGTTCTAATTCTTTTAGCATACCTTTTAATTTTTCAGTATCATCCTTGATTACTGATTCTTATGCTTTTTCTGATTTGTTCATTTAAATCTATTTGTAGATTTAATTTAAGAGAACGTACCCTTTTTGGCTTTTCATGATACTTTCGGCTTAAAGCATCTGCCACTATATTTGCTTTTCCTTCGTGATACTGAATATCACAATCATAATCACTAAGCATCTCCATCCAGCGTCTTTGTCTCATATTCAACTCCTTTTGCCCGAAAACATACCTTAAACTCTTATGATCAGTGAATATGGTAAACTTACTACCATAAAGGTAATGTCTCCAAATCTTAAGGGCAAAAATTATAGCTCCTAATTCCAAATCATGGGTTGAATAATTCTCTTCATGATTCTTAAGTTGTCTAGATGCATAAGCTATAACCTTTTGGCGTTGCATCAATACACATCCATAACCTAATTTAGAAGCGTCACAATAGATTACAAAGTCTTCAGTTCCTTCTAGTAACGCTAATATGGGTGTATGGGTTAATATATGCTTAAGAATTCTAAATGCTTCTTCCTGTTTTGGTCCCCATTCAAACTTAATGGATTTACAGGTTAACTTAGTTAAAGGAATGGCTATTCTAGAGAAATCTCGAATAAATCTCCTATAATAACCGGCCAATCCTAAGAAACTTCTAACCTCGGTTGGTGACCCAGGGGTTTTCCATTTGATAATCACCTCGATCTTTGTGGGATCCACATGAATTCCTTCATGGTTCACTAAGTGTCCAAGAAATTGTACCTGTTCTAGCCAAAACTCGCACTTTGAAAATTTAGCATAAAGCTTTTCCTTTCTTAATAGACTTAAAAGTGCGTGCAAATGCTTTGCATGATCCTCCCTATTTTTAGAATAAATGTGAATATCATCTACGAAGACGATTATGAATTTATCCAAATATGGCTTACATATTCGGTTCATCATGTCCATAAATGCGACTAGGGTATTGGTTAAACCAAATGGCATGACAGTAAATTCATAATGGCCATACCTTGTTCTGAATGTGGTCTTAGGAATGTCATCTTCCTGTACCTTTAATTGATGATATCCTGACCTTAAATCGATTTTAGAGAAAAATCGAGCTCCTTGCAGTTGGTCGAACAGATCATCGATTCTCGGTAATGGATACCGATTCTTAATCGTGACTTTGTTCAATTCACGGTAGTCAATGCACATACCCATTGATCCGTCCTTCTTTTTAACGAACAGTATCGGCGCTCCCCATGGCGACGAACTTGGCTGTATAAATCCTTTTTCCAACAATTCATCTAATTGTTTCTTTAGTTCTTGCATCTCGGCTGGTGCCAAACGGTAAGGTGCTTTGGCAATCGGAGCTGTTCCTGGTAGTAGATGGATTCTGAATTCAACTTCTCTGTCTGGTGGTAGTCCTGGTAATTCTTCCGGAAATATATCTGAAAACTAAGACACTTCTGGAATGTCTTTTAGTTCTTTTCCTTTAGTGTTAGTGATTATAGAAATCAAATACACTATAGAACCTTTTCTTATATAGCTTGCAGTTTTCATCAAAGAGATTAATTTAGTGGACCTAGAGGGTTTATCTCCTTTAATTGTGATCTTTTCACCTTTTGGTGAATTTACTTGGATTGACTTTTGATCACATAAAATACTAGCTTTATTGGCTATTAACCAATCCATTCCTAAAACAATATGAAATCCTGCCAGATTCATTGGGTAAAGGTTTGCCCTAAACTTCTGATTTAAAATTTCTATTCTTGCTCCCTGCAAGATTTCAGAAATCCTAACTGTTTCTCCATTAGCTGTCTCTACTAGACATTCTTGTGGTAGTTTAGTTAATGACTGATTTAGAAGTTTGCAAAATGAAGTATTAATAAAACTTTGGTTTGCACCAGAGTCAAATAATACTTTAGCAAAAACATCATTAACTAAAAATGTACCAGCTATGACATCCGGAATCATCTTGGCTTCATCTGCGGTCAGAACGAATGCTCTAGCATTTTTAGTGTTCCTGTTGTTCACAACTAGAGCCAATTTTGGACAATTCAGCTTGATGTGACCTTTTTCTCCACAGTTGTAGCACAGTCCATTACTGGATTTCCTCCTGCAATCTTCTTCCTTGTGTCCTGGCATCTTGCAGAAATTGCAAAGAGTGGAGCATTTTCCCGAATGCCTTTTCTTGCAGACCTTGCAGAAAGGTGCAGAGGTAGAACCCATATTCCTACGATTGTAATTCCCAGAACGAAATTCTTGAGTAAGCCTTTGGGTTAGGTTTCTCCTCTGGTCTTCTTCTCTAGTACGGATTAACTCATTTGTTAAGGTATTGGCTAGTTCTACAGCTTCTTCTATAGTTTGAGGTCTAGCTGCCTTGACTACATGTCTAATTTCTCCAATTAATCCCCAGATATAATGGGAGATTAATACTGGTTCAGGTGATGCAAGGGTTGGTACTATTCTAGCATATTCAAAGAATGTGGTAGTATAACCCTTAATATCTACCCCAGTCATTCTTAAGTTTAGGAACTTATTAGCTATCTGTTCCTTTTCATTAGGAGGGCAGAATTTCCTTTCTACCGTATTATTAAATTCTTCCCATTCCATGTTGTATACCCTATCACTTCCTCTTGACTGGAGGATAGTGTTCCACCATTCTAAGGATGAGTTCTTAAACATATTAGAAGCAAACATTATCTTATCTTCTTCCGCACATTTGCTTATTTTCAGAACAGCCTCAGTCTTTTCTATCCAGCGTAGAGCTGCAATGGGTCCTTCATTGCCCGAGAATTCTATTGGTTTACAGGACCAGAATTTTTTGTAAGAACAACCATAAGGCATGGTTCTTCTTCTTTTGGGAATGGACACTTGAAGTACATGGCCATTGTCCACGCTGTTTTCTGGTTCGGTTGGTCGCTTACTGCTATGCTTACTTTTATTATTCGCTTCTTGAACCGTTTGAATAATAAATGGCATTGCATCTATAATTCCTTTTGCCACTATGTGTTGAACGACACTATTATTCATTTGGTTTCCATTGTTATTGATGCTCGGATTCTCATTAACCACGTTAATGTTACTCTGGTTATCATTATTCAGATTTTCTTGATTTCCTTCGTCGGCAATCTGAATTTTAAACATTTACCCTGTATTAATATCACAAAATAATAGCTAATATAGTCAATCACATGACACGCATTTTAGCCAAAAGCGTCGATCATTGCGACTTTTACTCTATTCATCTACTATATATCTATTACACACCAGTACTGAAATAAAATTACAATACCAACTGAAATAAATAATAGTAGGCATCCGTACACACATATTTTATTTTATTTTTATATTATTATTTTATTATAATATTATTATTATTACTATTACCATTTCCTACCATCACAATTACGGATATGGATTCATCCAAAAATCCATATTGCGCTCGTCGTATTTCCATACGAGTCGCTTTCCCACCTGACGCATTCTCTCACTGCTTTCTAAAATTTCCTCACCAAATGTCCTAAGTTCTTGTACATTTTCTGTACTCATTGAGGGCGCAGGTTCTAGGACTGGGTTCGGAATCTGAGGTACGGGTTCCTGATATGGGGGTGTAGGTGCCTGAAATCGGTAAGGATCTTCTAAAATCTCCCTAACGTATTCATCGTGGTAATAGGGATCTAAAGGGTCCATACCTGGGTAGGCTCCTATGTTCTGCATGGGTGTGTCTTCATGTATTGGGTAGCGTTGCACATAGTCCCTAACTTCATCCCACCAGGGATCGTAATTTGGGTCTAGGGGGTTTGGTGCTGGTACCCTAGGGATTTCTTATGGATTGAAGTCATGCATCTCTACTTGGTTTTCAGGGTTTTCTATCTCCATTGGTTGGTCAGGGATTGGTAGCTGTGGTTGGGGTGCTATTATTTGCTCTAAATTAGGGTCAGCTGCAGTGGTTGCTAGGATGTGAATATTGGCTATACCCCTATTTATCATATCCTGGGCATAGGCATCTGTCTCTCTCTTGGCGGCTGCTAGTACCCTCTGTTCTTGTAACTTTTTGATACGTTTCCTACGCTCGTGTGCCCCTCGACTGAACCATCCCCTCTTTTTATGAGGACATGTCTCTTCTGACTGAGCCTTAAACACAAAGATTCCTTCTTCCATATCATCAGAATACCCTGAGAGGGCAGGCTGAGAAGAGGAGGTGCCTTCGCTTCTAGGCGAACCAGACAACTGACGGTACGCGTCAGATGGTCTTTGGTCGCTCATACTGTAAACTAACAAATAGTCAAATAACACATAGCAATAAAATACAGTTATGCACGTATTTCCATAATTTATTTCCTAACACTTTACATTTTGATGTCAGCAGAACACCTCTGTGGCTGAATCAGTGGCTTAACTCTGATACCACCTCCTGTCGCAACCCTCGATCCCACTTTCCCGGGAACGGGCGGCCGCGAGCCAGTTTCGGTGGTATCTCGTATTGTCTAATTTGGCAGCGGAATTTTTCATCAGGACAGTAGTTAGGAAATATTTGATCAGAGTAAGATACCACATTTTCATAGTATTAAACAAATGGGTTAAAACCCAAGTTCATAGTACACACGTTTTCATAGGAATAAATCCTATTTATTTAATAAAAACATCTATTTTAATTTTAGGTAACTTTATTGTCACTTTTCCAAGCCTTCGGTGCTGTCCAGCTGGCTTCTATTTGGCTTTCACATTTTGTTACCTGAAACGCGTTTTAAAAACATTTGTCAGTGGGAAATACTGGTGAGTGAATCTCAGTTTAATCAAGTTTAAATAAAAACAAATCCCAGTGTACAGTATTGAGGGCGATCCCGCAATTATATTTGTTTCCAAGAAATAACAATTAACATCCATGGTACTGTCGAACCCGACTTGTGAAAATGTTACTCCTTGACCAGGTGGTAACAAATTTTGTATACAAAGCCCCAACATACTCATCATAATTGTATTCTTACAAATACTCAATAACTGTTATTCGCATGGAAAAGTATTTAAGGTTTTGTAAAACAGTTAACAAAAAGGTTTACAAAAAGTGGATCAACTCACATTGTTGTCTTAGATTTTCCATAAGGATTTCCTGGTGATAATCTAAAATTTACACAAATGCACACGCGTTAGTATAATAACTCATTTTAACATTAGTAATACCCTCCTCGAGACGGCATTCCAACGACTACGTCGGGCAGAACCACGACAGCAGTTACGGAACCCTAGATCAATCGGGCAGCGTATCTAATACGTATCCAGGGGTTATAATACTTACAACGGAGCAGAACTTCGCTAATTAGGGGGGTATAATACCCGAGTATTATGCCTAGTATTCAGAATTTGAGATTGAGAAACGTTTGTGAGCGAATTCGAATGAAACCCGATGGCCTTCTTATATAGTTGTTGAGTCTGGTCCTCTCGCGGCCCGCGTAACACAAGCACAGGGCCTACGCGGCCCGCGTCAACCCTGGTCAACAGGGTAGCTTGTCCGGGTCATCTACTAGGCTCGCCACGATAATGACACGTGTCGGCCAGGGGTGTTGCCGCGTTCTTGATCTCTCGCGGCCCGCGTAAGTGTTAAGGGTAGCTTACGCGGCCCGCCTAAACTTAAAAAATTCAGTTTTTAATTATTTTTAATACTATTTAATGTATTTGAAGCCCGTTTTCGCGTATGGGGTGTATTTTGTGACATAATGGGATATTTTAAAATATACTAGGGTGTCGGAAAAATATTCAGGGGTGTCAGTTTTATTGAGGATTGCTACAGATTATAAATAAAAAATATAAATAAGGCAAATTGAAAAATAATAATCTCATCTTTCTGAAATTGGCCGATAACAATCCCAAGTCAGTTATTAGCCAATAAAAATCCAACCTCGTCCATTTTTTTTTTGTAAAATAGACCGCCGTTAAAATAAGCTTAACGGAGTTAAGTTTTTTTCCGAATTACAAACCGATGTTTTAGTGCTTTGGATCAGAACGAGGATACGAGTCGATTGATGTAAAACTTACCTCGAAATTGTGTTCGAAATGGCTTGAATTTTGTTAATTGGAAGTTAAACACCCGAATTGAAGCACCGTTTTCGTGGGTTGGGGACTATATTTTGAGGTAAGTTTTACATCAGTTAACTCGTATCCTCGTTCTGATCAAAAGCCTTAAAACATCGGTTTGTAATTCGGAAAAAAAACTTAACTCCGTTAAGCTATTTTAACGGCGGACTATAGGGGTGTAAACGAGCCTGGCCGAGCCCGAGCTCGAGGGGTTTTTATGAAGCTCGAGCTCGGCTCGGTTCGAGCCTACTTCTTTGAGCTCGAGCTCGGCTCGCGAGTAAAACCTAAAGCTCGAGCTCGGCTCGAACTATTTTGAGAACAACCTTAATCGAGCTAAAAGCTCGGCTCAAGCTCACTTCAACATCGCTTAAACAAGCCAAAGCTCGGCTCGAGCTCGACTCATCAATGTTATCATCATTATTAATATATTATATATAAAAAATTAAAATTTTGTATGGGCTCGTTTAGGCTCGCGAGCCTAAACAAGCTTTATATTTCAGGCTCGAGCTCGGGCTCGATAACAAAACAAGCTCTACTTTAAGCTCGAGCTTGGGCTCGAGCTCGTTAAGGCTCGGCTCGTTCGAGCTTTTAACCGAGCCGATCACGAGTAGCTCTCGAGCCTCTAGGCTTGTTTACACCCCTAGCGGACTATTTTACAAAAAAATGGACGGGATCGGATTATTATTGGCTAATAACTGACTTGGGATTATTATCGGCCAATTTCAGAAAGATTGGATTATTATTTTCCAATTTGCCTATAAATAATAATCATTAGGTAATTAATACCTAATTAATGAAAGGGTAGGTGAACCACTACACCATTTCACATGCCATTTTACCATGTGAAAGCCCTAAAACAATCGACTCGTATCATTATTCTGATCAAAGCCCTAAAACAACACTTTGAAATTCAGAAAAAAACTTGGGTGGGATCAATATTGGCCAACCACCTCTAGGTGGGATTGTTAAAATCCAATTTCTCATATATATAATTTATATTTTATTTATAAAAAGGAAAAGTGGAATTTTGGTTCATGGGGTTTATTTTGGACAATCTTTACAATTTGGTTTATCAATTTAATTTAGATAAAAATGAGGTAATACCTCCTCACTCATAGGTTCATTTGGGGTGTCCGTACACCCTAAGAAGAACATATCCCCCTTTTTTTCCCTAGGTTTCTTTGGTATCTAATACCGTGGGGTATGGTGGGGCTTGGGTTGGGGTTTGGGTTGGGCATTGGTTGACACGTGGAATGGGAAAAAAAACCCACGCTCATGGGGTATGGTGGGGCTTGGGTTGGGGGCATGAGTTGACACATGGCCATTGAGAGCCCGCCATGTCACCTTGCTAGCCCGCCCCACGCCCGGCTTAAAAGCCAAGCCCCAAGGGGCCACGCCCAAACCCAAGCCCCAACCCAAGCCCCCGGGATGGTGGCTTGGACGTTTCCCCCCAACCCACGCCTCAACCCAAGCCCCATACCCTATGGCCTAAGCTAGGAGATGCGATCAACAAGTTATAAAAACATACATGAGGTTACAAAACCCACTTAAATAGACTAATTCTAACATTTTAGTCAAATATATTGAAATTATATAAATTATTTCCAATAATAATAATAATAATAATAAACATTTTTATTAAAATAATATATCTTATCTCGAATAAGTCATTTAACGACTGTTAAAAGCTTAGACCATGTGTAATAACGGTCATGGTGAGTCGGTGACTGTGATGTTAGTCGGCACTAAACATCGCCCCAAGGGGCGTTAATGCCCCGTTAAAATGACATCACTGTGGTGCAGACCACGCTCCGTGAACTGAGGAAGGGAAAGTTGGGGGTGTGGATCCCCTTATCATAAACAACTATATCCATTTAGTTAAATAAAATTTAAATGCTAAACATACATTAACACCAATTTGTTTTAACTCACAACTCTCATCCAATTCTCTCAATAATTCTAAAATCTTTTTTTTACTTTTTTTTGTTTTTAAAATTTAATCTGCCACTCGACTTATCTGATTCACACGTGGAAGATCAAATCATAGTATTTGCGGACTTGGTAGACCATCTTTAGGCAAATCATGCCGAAGCCAATGATGGCAATAATGACGGTGACGATGAAGATTTAGATTAGTTTTTTTAGGGTTTTTTGTGCTTTTCATTTTATTGTATTTTTATTTTAATTTTACTTTAGTTGTTTTTGTTTTGATTGTACTTTTTTTTAATTTCATTATTAATTTTATTTAATGTTAAAATATTATTTAAATAAATAAGTAATGATTAAAAAAATGATTGACGTGCAGTGAAAACTTGTAAAGCCATAACAGTGTGCAGTGAAAAGAGTGAGTAAAAGTGGCCTGGTGATGCGTCATTGATGCGACAATCACTTTATGATGTGGTAATGAAATAAATAAAATTCATAATACTTAACATTAAAGAGTATAAAATCTCAACACTCATCTTAATTCTCATGATAAAACACCATTCTTCTCGATATAAAACTGACAAAGGATTATATATTTGTAATACCTTTCTAAAGAGAAAGCTAAATCATTCTAGTTATATTCATAACTCATAAGCATCCAATTGATTAAAATTCGTCAATAACTAACATACCCATCATGGAAAATGCTTATTAGAAGGACAATTAAATACTATAAATTCAAAAATATTAAAAAGAAATGATCTCTAGAAAAAGAAGAGGACATAACTAGTATGGTCAAATCAAATCAAAAGTGGACTAGTGAATTTAAGAACTAAGAGCATGAGCTTCGCTACTTTTGTTAATGGAGGTCTTTAATGATATCATTTAATAATTAATCATTCAAAAGCTATTCATAACTAATTGCATTTTAATTGCAAACCATACCACTTGTGGATCAAGAATATGATTTGGATTCTAAAGTGTTTCAACATTTTTAGTTCTTGGTTTTATAGTATTATTATTCTTTGGTTCTTTTTTCCCGTGTGAAATGGATTCTTCATGCAGGCAAGAAGCATGAGAATAACACTTTCTATCTACTCAATGGAATTTGCATCGACACAATGACAAAGAATATGTCAATAAACATTGCAAGATATTTGTGAAAAATTGAATCCCGTTGACAATATGGATGTTTTGCCGTACAAAAGATTCTCATATGTTTAAAATATGGATGTTGTTCAAATGGGATTTATAAAACATTAGTTGAAGGGGTATGGTATCATATCCTGTGCTCTGACTATTCAGGTCGCGTGGGACCCAACCTCACGCCGGCTAATCAGGTGTAATCCAGGTCGCGCACGAGGTCAGGACTAACACATGGTTAGATTTGACACTTACTGATTGGATAAAAGCCCTAACTTCATGGACCTTGCGCCGGTTACATGGGATATCCCCGGGGGTCGCGCGGAGGTAGGAAACCCAGGTAAAACCTAGGACGAGTACCAAAGGTACAAGAGGTAGAGCAGTGGACCAATGAGCGTCTAACATGCTATATCCGATCATGTTGCACGATGGACAATCGTACAGGGGACAAAAAGGTACACAAGGACGCACACGTGGCACCAATCAACATGCGCCGACCACTGTTCCACGATCTCCATTTAGCTGCTGATGACAGACCAGAGAACAAGGATAACTGTCAGGACACGTGGATCCATTCAGCGTGCGCCAGCTATCCTCTAGCCTACAAGCACCAATGGTCGTGACAAAGGAGACATAATGAATATTCCTTGTTGTCGACTACAGGCTCAAGGCCCATCAGCCATCTCCTTCACAAACCACCTCGGCTATAAATAGTGAACTTCACCTCCAAGTTTAAGGATCACTCTCTTGCTCTCTCACTTTATACACACATTATTATCTTCAAAACAGATACTTATTCTCACGCCGAATGGTGGTTACAAGGAAAACCCCCCTATTCTCCCCTTGTAACGAGCTTATGGTGTGTTACTGAGCATCATCATAGCAGCTTAGACGAGACAAAGAAGATTAACTCTTATTTGCCGAGGCACAAACCACAAACTAATCACCTGATTAGTTTGGTGTTTCTTCATTAGTGAATCTTATATGAATTAAAGATTGGTAAGAAGTTAGAGGCGTGGATGGTTCAAAGAAGTTAGAGGTGTGGATAGTTACTTATTATTTGAATTAGTTACACTAATGGTGAAGTGTTTAGTTGAGTTTATGGTTTTAATTCCAAGTTTCAGAAACTACATTCATGGACTTCATTGTTTCCCTTGTGCTTAGTTACACGGATAGTCCTTGAAGTGGATGAAGTTATTTATTTATTTTTATTTTTTTGTCAATTTATACAAGATGATCATTTTACTAATGGCTCATTTAGACCACCCGTAGTGGTTTAGAAAAATAATGCCCCCACCATGGGGCATTATCCGACACGTGTCATCCCAGTCAGCATGGGGCGTTATTGCAAAAGTGGAGTAGTGAGAATAATGCCTGATAATGCCCCTTCCAATCATTAAACAAAAAAAAAAAAAAAGCAAACTATTTTCTCATTGGTTGGTCAAACCTAGTCAAACCTTCCTTCTTCCAATTTAGGCGTTTTAATTACAATGCCCAAGCAATTTTTTTTCAAAAATAATGCCCCATAATGCCCTATGTAAGACCACCCGTAGTGGGGCGTTTTTTTTTTTTTAAATTGAAAAAAAACTCCCCAAAACGCCCCCCACCCCATTACACCCGGCGTTTCCGGGCGTTTTTTTTTTTTTGGAAAAATTGGTTGTAGGCGTTGTAATTAAAACGCTGATTTGGTTTGAGAATTGGTTTGACCCACCAATCATTTTTGAGCAGGCCACATGTGTCCCTGACAACTTTATGAAAATGGATTAAAAAATAAGGTAAAGTGGGGACTGACCAATCACATAATGACTAGTAGTTTTGTTTTGTTTTGTTTTTTTTTTTTTTTTTAATTCTAAAATTTACACACACACACACGATTGCTTGGGCGTTATTGGAATAATGCCCCACTACACCACTTTTGCTATAATGCCTAACGCTGACTAGGATGTCACGTGTCGGATAATGCCCCATGGTGGGGGCATTATTTTTGTTCACCACTACGGTTGGTCTAATGGGGGAGTGGGCCTTTTTTTTTGAAAATAATGCCCCCATAATACCCCACTACACATAGTCTTAATGATGATGGTTGCTACTACTACAATTACTACCGATGGCTCACTTGTTCTTAATGGTTCATGATGGTGCAATCATTATTGTTAGCTCGGTATGTGACAACAACTCAATTACTTCACGTAGGTTGGTTCCAATGGATAGTTGATCAGTACTACCATCGTTAATGTCATGATGTTCCTATTGCTGCTTCGGCTCAGCTCGAGTACTTCATTAGCAGTTACTCACTGTTGTAACGCATGTCGTTAAATTAACTTGTAGCTTCGTTGTGATAGAATAAATAACGAGACAACACACGCATAAAAGTGAGAGATACGAGATACTAAATATAATTGAGAGACCCCCCTCATGATCGGGTGGCATACTTCAGTCACTAATTTCGTTATTCATAAACAATTAAACATTGAAAAGCTCTAGGTTCTCTCAATAATACGAACTCATCTTAAAGCAACTATTACTTTGGTTATCGTGCAATTAGGGAAACACATTTATTTAGAAGTAGGCACAGATTATGTGTTTAGGGACATGTGTCAAACACCAATCTTCATTCAACCATTGTTGTTTAGTTTTGTTTAGGGGTGTAAATAAGCTGAGCCGAGCTCCAGCTCGTTTAGGCTCAGGCTCGGCTTGACTCGTTTTAACTTAAAGAGCTAGAACTTGGCTCAACTCAACATAGGCTCTTGAGTTCTTTCTCAAGATCGAGCTCAACTTAGGTCCGACTCGTTTATTACTTATTAATTATTGAACTATTTTATTCATATACTAAGTTATAAACTCGTGTATTACACGAGTTGAATTATTTATATCACACGTAAGTAAAAGATGATAAACACCATATAAAAATTGCTTAACACCACCCTTAATTAGTAAAATGTCAATTTCTTTCTTTGGAATCTAAAGAAAAAAAAATATATATTTTTGAAATAAATTTATACAATTTAAGATGCCAATACATCAAATATAATCATAAAGCTATACATGAAGAATCTACTAGTAAAGATTAGCTTAAGCACATATTTTACTAATGGTTTTTTACTTTGATATCACGTGTTTGATTTTTATGCAAAAAAATATTGAAGTTAAAACTTATTTTTTAAAGATCACAAATTTTTTGGACTTTGAGGTTTAACGACTTTATCTAGTTGATTTTTTTCTTTTGGTTGATATACCGAGTGTTGGCGTCGTACCATAACCATAACAAACCAAACCGATATCGATCGAAACCAAATTCTCGCTGCATCATGTGAGGAATTCCAATAGTTATTACTTTAAATTTTATAACAAATAAAACACATCACATCAGTTTATTCTACTGATCAAATACATTTTATGCAATAATGAAAAGTAACTTAATTAGGCCACACGGGGTGGATACGTTATTTACCGTGATACAATAGTATCACTCGTGGAACACCGCCCCGCCCAATTCCATAACGAGTGATAGAGTATAACGAGTTATATATATAACGCGTTGAAGTATTGGGTGATGAATGAGTATCTTGTACATTGTGCATTAATACTTGTACATTAGAATCCCATCACTAGTGATATCACCCCCACTACATTTCTATCACTAGTGATAGAATATTGGGTGCTGACATGACATGATTTGATTGGATAGTGGGAGTGATAGAATCCTATCACTAGTAACCACCTCCTCCCCTTATTTTATTGATCTTAAATTGCAACCATAAACTTAAATATAATTTAATTATTATAAAAAATAATTATATTCGAGAGTATATATTTTTTAATTCTTCGACCGGTAACTATGTTTAGCAATTTAATGTTATTAATAAATTAAAGGAGAAAGTGTCACAAGACATTTATTGTAATCATTTATTAGAAGCTAGATTTTTTATAATTATTTAAATATGTTTATTTAATTTTATAACTTTATATATGAATAGTATATATTATTTAGTTATTTCTATCATAATTTTATATATAATAATCCTTATTTTATGAATAAATAAATAAATAAATTTTGTATAAAAAAATCTCGTTCAGGCTCATGAGCCGACTCTAGCTTGATATTTGAAGCTTGTGAGCCTCAATAAAAACTTGAGCTCGGACTCGTTAATCTCGGCTCGATTCAAATTTTTAATAAAGCAATCTCGAGTAGTTCACGGACAGCTCGACTTGTTTACAGCCCATGTTTTTTTTTTCTGTTTTTTTTTTTTCAGTTGGCTCACTCTTGAAAACACTTTATGTAATATTGTAGTATTTTGACCCAAACATAGCTTGATTAGAAAGGCTCACCCAACCCGACACAAGCTTTTTACATGGCTTACGTATAACTAATGAAGTTGAGGACCAGAATAATAATTTCAAACATAACATTGGACCATTTTTTATCTTCATAAAAAAGTAATATATAATATGTTGATTAAATATAAACTCCCCAATTTTTTTTTCTTTTACCATAGACTTCATTAAAACTTTTATCTACAAACAAATTCTAATATCTATCGGCTAATATCTTCTTTTAGGGCTGGGCAATTTGCTCGCCGCTCGCCGCTCGCTCGCGACTCGCTCGGAAATTGCTCGGAAAATGCTCGCCCGTTTTGTCGCTCGATTATAAATGAGCCGCTCTGCTCGGTTCGGTTTGTAAACGAGCCAAGCATGAGCAAAGCTCCGCTCGGTTCGGCTCGGCTCGAATATTTTATATATATATATATATATATATAATATATATATATATATAATATAATATATATATATAATTTATTTTGTGAGTGTGATTCTAGGTATAAATATAAATATTAATTCTACTAATAAGTAATAAGCCCAAATACCATCACAAATTCTACTAATAAGTAATAAGCCCAAATACTACTTAGCCCAATTAAAGTCAAATATAGAGAGTAAATACTAAACGAAACCCTAGTTTCATCTTTTTGATTTTTGCTCTTCACAACCGTAGCTGAGGCTGAGCCGCTGAGGACGCCAACAGCCATCACAAAGGTTTAATATATCTTTGGCTTATTATGTATGTTGATCTTGAATGATAATTGACAATGGTGGCCTTTAAATTTGAAAATTTTGTATTAAATTATAATATGAATATTGAAACCAAGCGAAACTGAGCAAAACTGAGCCGCTCGGTTGCAAACCAAGCGAGTTCGAGCAACGATTATTGCTCGTTTCCTTAAATTCGAACCGAGCCGAGCCGCTCGGTTTCAATTCGAGCCGAGTTCGAGCAGAGGCTCGCTCGGTTCGGCTCGGCTCGTGAACAGCCCTATCTTCTTTTTACAGAAATGCAATTTTATTTCGAGAACAATTATTATTTAAGTAATATTGGAATTGTTTAGAACTTTTTAATTCATAAATATTTTGGTATTAATAGTTAAGTAAAAAGTTTAAATACAAAAGGTTGTTAACGTACCACGTGTAAAAAGAATTTTCAATTGTTATTTCCTTCATACGCAATTTTGAGTTTTTTCATGCGTAATTACTTTTTACACTTTGTACGTTAAGTGTAGTTTGTAAATTAAATTACCTGTTAGTTAAAATAAGGTAAATTTCTTATTTTTTTTAAGGTGGCTTTGAATGGATATTCAAGTCTCAGTTTCAAACACATGAAAGTCTTGAGATTTAACAATCTTTTAAATCAACTGGTTTATAAGTTGCTTGGATTACTGACCAATGTTTGCCTAATGTTTAAAGTTGATTAAAAGTTGTTTAAATTACATTTGAAAGTTTCTTTTAATGATTTGAATGGTTTTTTTTGTTTGTTTTGTCAAAGTCATGGTATGTTGATTCATTCAATTTCAAGAAGACCAGAGTATTAAGCCTGGGCAATAATTTGAATGATGGTTTAAAATTTGAAAGTTGCCTTCAATTCTACTATTCTAGTCAATGAAATACATGGGAAAATGCAGTCTTCAATTCTAAGATCTTATTATTAGAACTAATAGTTAATTAGTTGGTTGGGTTTGTGCGTTTCAGTAGTGACATTGACATGGTGAAATACGTAGTCTTGAATATCAAACGTAGAAAAAAAAGCATGTCGCAGTGATATAGTTGGAAATCCCAGAAAAAGTACATCATTGTAGGGGTGTTCAGAATTCGTTTCGAATTCGAAAAATTCGAAATTCGTTTAAATTCGATTCGATTATCAAGAATTCGTTTCGATTAAAATAATTCGAATTCGAATTCGATTCAATTCGAGTCAAGTAAATCGAATATGAATCGAATACGAATTTATAATTTCAAATTCGATTCGATTCGAAATTCGAATAAAAATTATACATTTTCATTTAATATTTTTATATATAATGCATATATAACTTTTATTAAGCTATACTCATGGTTTTAAAAAATGGTTGAGGCGTGCGCCTCGAGGCGCGCCTCAAGGCGAAACGGTCAAAAAACGATTCTGAGGCGCGCCTCAGGGGTTTAAACTGTATGTGCGCCTCAAAGGGGCTGAGACGCTAAAAAGGCTGCGCCTCAGGGGTTTTTGATATTTGTTTTTGATGTTTTTGAGTTTTTGTGTCAATTTCAAGCAATTTATGTCTTTTTTTTATGTGTGTTTTTGATTATTTTGATGAATTTTGTTAGTATTACTATTTTTATAAGATATATAATATTTATATTTATTTTTTAACTCCGCCTCGGTGTGTTGGTTTGTTGTCCGTTTTCGAGCCGAGGGTCTCTCTGGAAGCAGCCTCTCTATCCCTATGGATAGAGGCAAGGTCTGCCTACATCCCACCCTCCCCAGACCCTATAAGTAGCTTTGCTATTTGTGGGATTTACTGGGTATGGTTGTTGTTGTTGTATTTATTTTTTAACTCCGCCTCGGGCTTACGCCTCGGTTCGCCTCGAGGCTTACGCCTCGTGAGGCGAAGGGAAAACGCCTTGAAACTCGTTTCCGTTTTTTTAAACCTTGGTTATACTATAAATTATTTTCAATTTTTTATTCCAAACAATTATCCATTACCAAACCCACTACATGGCCCATAACTAAAACCTAAGTAACAAATCTATCAATAGATTTATAACCCTAAAAATATTAACTTGTAATGTGGAGTGGTTATTCCTGACTTCTTGTTTTGAATTTTAGACTTATAGTATTTTATTTGGAACTTTTTAATGTGATATCGTGTTTTATGGCTGCTTTAAAATTTATGTTTCATTTTGATAGTTTTTTTATATGTTTTTAAAGAATCTGAATTAAATCGAATTTATTCGAATTCGATTCGAATTCGAATTTTTAATCGAATACGAATTGAGTTTTTTATTCGAATACGAATTCGGTAAGTTTTAATCGAATTCGAATCAAATACGAATTCAAGGGAAAATAAAAATTATTCGAATAATTCAAAAATTCGATATTCGATTCGATGAAAACCCCAATGATGATCATTGTAAAAATGAGCGTTAAGAAACACGAAAACGAATTAAAAAGATCGTATAACCAAAAGATAAAACCGTCAACACACAAAACCGGCGAATGGGTTGATGGCAATGATTCAGGTTTGAAGGGTAGAACACATGGAAGTGGGCTTAAAGTAGGCTTCAATTGAAGCGGATAGGGGATTCAATCGCGGGTAATTGGAAATGGTAGGGTAATCTGAAGCGACGCAGGTGAAGCATTCAATCTCGTATTCAGTTGCCAATGTGGTGAAGCCAGGACCTATTGGTCCTAAAGTCTTATCCCACCACCAAGATGTCACTAGGCTATAAAGCCTTGGGCGTCAATGATGACTGATGACTGATGGTAGGGAGTGTGATGAAAGAGGGTAATTTCAGATGAATTGGGGCCAAAATTGGGAGAAACAGATGAGGGAACAAGCCATGACTGTTTGTTTGCCATCTTAAATTTTGAGTAAACTACCAAAATGATTCCTGAGGTTTGGTCACTTTTGTCACTTTTGTCTAAAACTCAAACCTTTTGAATCTGGGTCCCTGTGGTTTCAATTTTGTTGCCATTTTCATTCAAAAGCAAAATCTGGTCAAATTTTTCAGTTAGCATCCAACTCTTTTGTCTTTTTCTTCCATTTTGATGAAAGGCAAAATGGTTAGATTTTTTTAATTTGTTATAATAAAACGTTTAAAGACCATTTTGCCCTTCATTAAAAGGGAGGAAAATGACAAAACGCTGGATGTTAACTCAAAAATCTGACCAGATTTTGATTTTGGATGAAAATAACGACAAAATTGAAACCACAGTGACCCAGATTCAAAAGGTTTAAATTTTGGACTAAAGTGAGAAAAGTGACCAAACCTTAGGGATCATTTTACCGGTTTACTCTTAAATTTATAAAGGAAATTACCTTTGTGTACATGGGATGGGAGATCTTTTATATAGTTAGTAATATAGATTGAATGCCAATGATTCCCAGCCCAATTGGTCTGTGAGGAGGTGAGAGGGTTTTACCAAGGTCACGAGTTCGATCCTCGCAGAGGACAATCAACTCGCCCGGCTCGAAAGGGCTTTGATCGGGGGTTTCCCGCTCGGGTGTGTTAAGGGGGGGTTCGAGTACTAACCGGCGTATGACTGGTGAGGGCTGGACCTTCGGGGGGGCCCGGGGCTCGAACCCGGGTTAGGGGTGCACCATTAGCCGTTCAAAAAAAAAAATAAAAAAAAAAAAAAAAAAAATAACAAATGAATTATTAAATTAAAAAGGGGTATAATTATTATTTTACATGAATTAAACAAAAGTTAGTTTTGGACCCTAAATATAGTACAAAATTGAAAATTCAGTCGTGGCATGTTTTGTTGTTGGCGCTACATGTTAAAATTTCAGTTGCACTTTTTTGTAAAAAATATCCCTTTTAGTTTCAGTTGCACTTTTTGTAAAAAAAAAAAAATCCCAAAAAAATCCCTTTTAGTTTCAGTTGCACTTTTTTGTAAAAAAAAAAAAAATCCCTTTTAGTTTATGATATAAAAATGAGTAAATCGTCAAAATCGTCCTTAAGGTTTGTGTATATTTTTCAGTTTCATCCAAAACAACTTTTTTTACTAAATAGTCCTTCACTTTTGAGATATTTTGTCACTTTTATCCAAAAGTCTAATTTGCTTTATTTTTTCAGTCAAATATTTGGATGAAAATAGCAAAAATTCTCAAATCTCAAGGACTATTTTGGCAAAACAGTTAGACATTTGGATGAAAATGGCAAAAAAATCCCAAAAGTTAAGGACAATATTGTACAAAAAAGTTATTTTGGATGAAATTGACAAACGCCCAAACCTCAGGGATGATTTTGGCAATTTACTCTTTAAAAATATATAAACTTGTGTTATTGGATTTTATCACCCCCGACTATTGGCCATTGGCCGTTGCCACCCCTAACTATCAATTTGACGCCCACCACCCCTAACTTAACACTTAGTGTGTTCTGTCACCATGTCGTTAAATGATCACTAACTTTTGATCATGTTACTATACTTTTGGGGTGTCATAAGATCCCTAAAATCTTCCTAAGATCCCTATAACACCCCAAAAAGTATAGTAACATGATCAAAAGTTAGTAATTAGTTAACGACGTGGTGATAGGACACACTAAGTGTTAACTTGGGGGGTGACGAACGTCAAAGTTATAGTTGGGAGTGGTAGCGGCCAATAGCCGATAGTTGGGGGTGATAAAATCCAATAACCCTAAAAACTTTAACGCCCAAACGAATCAACATTGATCCTCCAGCCAAGAAGTCTACTAGCCACTACTGAACAAACAGTTTTCCTCCAACCGTCGTTTAATTGCCTATTAAACAAATTGGTTCAACCATACATTTGTTTTAGTTTTGACTCAGCCCCTGATCTTTCTTTGTTCATCAAAACCGATTTCGACCACCCTTCACGACCACTAACCACAATTGCTACAACCTAAATAACTCAAATTTAATCATACCATTCACCAATCTCCACCTTCTGCAATCTCTAGCCACAAAGGATGCATTGGAAACGGCACTGTAAACGTTCGCCCAACAGTTCGTGAACCGTTCGGCGAGAAGTTCGTTTGTTTATTAATCAAACAAACACGAACAAGAAATTTTGTTAAATGAACGAACATGGACAGTGATCGCGTTCCTTCATTTATGTTCGTGAACGTGTTCGTTTGTGTTCAATAGTTCGTTAGTGTTTTTAGTTTTTATATTTTATTTAAATACTTCAAAATTTCAACAAATAAAATATTTAATAAGTGTGAGTGTATTATATATTTTCTTCATGAACGTTTGTTTGTGTTCATTTGTTAACATTTGTGCACATGAAAATTAGTCTGTGCTCATTTGTGTTTTTTCAACGTTCGCTTTTATTCGTTGCCAAAAATTAACAAACAGACACAAGCGAACACGAACAAGTGTACAACCTTGTTTATTAGGTTCACACGTGAAATCAGAACAAACACACAGTTTGATCGAACTCTGCACAGGATTGACACACAACCCTACAGAACCAGAACTCTATCCACACGAACCACGAACAGAAAATACGAACGCAGAAAACTTACTTCAACACGAGCGACTCTTTTTATTAATTAATAAAAGACTTCAATCAAAAAATTACATTCATAAAATTAAACCTACGACCTGTTTAAATACTAGAGATATTATAATCCTACCTTGACTCAAATACTTAAAAGTTAAACAGATAATTCAAACTAACGGATAAACATAAAACTAATTTTAATTTATCTTTTCAATTCTCCTCCAAACCGCCCCTTGAGAATTACCGTACCACCCTTTTAGTCCCTGCAAATATCGCAATTTAATACTCCCTCTCGATATTTGCTTCTACCAGTCCCAAGCTTTCACAGAACTTGATCATCTTCTCTTTAGTCAACGCCTTAGTGAACATGTCTGCTGTTTGGTCATGAGTATTAACATACTCAAAATTGATTTCTCCCAGTAACACCTTTTCTCTTATAAAGTGATAATGCACTTCAACATGCTTTGTTCTAGCATGGAAAGTTGGGTTTTCCGCTAAACGAATAGACGAGATATTATCACCATATAAATCCACTTTATAGTCCACCTCTTGACCTAGCTCATTCAACAAACGAATCAACCAGGTGCACTCTTGAGCCGCCATAGCTGCTGCCCTATATTCTGCTTCAGTAGTCGACAAAGACACCGTTGGTTGACGCTTACTACACCACGATACAGCCCCTGACCCAACCATAAAAACAAACCCAGTTGTTGAACGACGTGTACTCGGATCCTTTGCGTAGTCAGCATCACAAAAACCTGACAACTTCACCTTGGACTCCCTCTTGAAGAATACACCATAGCTAGGTGTATGTTTAACATATCGAAGTACTCGTCTTGCTGCATCGAGATGTGGTTTCTTCGGCCTTTGCATGAACCTACTTAGGACAGCAACTGCGTACGAAATATCGGGCCTCGTAATAGTCAAATAAATCAAACTCCCCACTATTTTCCGATACATAGTGGCGTCTTCTAAGTCTCTTCCCTCTTCAGCACTTAGTTGTAGATTACAATCCATAGGAGTTATAGCCGGTTTGCAACTATTCAGCCCGAATTTACTCAGCAGTTCAATTGAATATTTTTGTTGGTGCAAGATCATACCATCAGGTCTGTAGCACAATTCCAAGCCCAAAAAATGCTTCAAAATACGTAAATCTTTCATGTTAAAACGAATGCACTCTCATCTTCCAAATCACCTGTAATAATTAAGTCGTCTACGTATAACAGAACCACTGCCAGCTTATTATTTTCTACTCGTATGAACAAACTTGCATCGGATGTAGCAGATTTGAACCCATTAATTTCTAGAAACTCGCCAATCTTACTGAACCATGCTCTCGGTGATTGTTTTAGGCCGTATAAGGCTTTCTTTAGCTTGCACACATGTTTGGGATGTTTCGCACTTTCGAAACCTCTTGGTTGGTCCATTTAAATAACATGATCCAAATCCCCATACAAGAATGCATTACTAACATCCATTTGCCATAGTCTCAACCCTTTACTCGCAGCAATTGCAAGTAATACTCGTACAGATGTGAGTTTAGCAACCGGACTAAACGTTTCTTCATAATCCAAACCATATTGTTGTGAAAACCCCCGGGCAACCAAGCGAGCCTTATACCTATCGACTGAACCATCGACCTTCTGTTTAATCTTATACACCCACTTACAAGAGACCGTATCCATATCTTTTACTCTTGACACAAGTTCCCAGGTTTGATTTTGTCTAAGAGCATCAATTTCTTCTTTCATTGCCCTCATCCACTCTTCCTTCTTTTCAGCTTCCTCAAAGGTAGTTGGGTCCGTTTCGACATCTTCCAAAACAACTAGATTAGCATATTTTGGATTCGGCTTGTGTGGACGAGTGGATCTTCTCGTTTCGCGAGAACTTGTTCCGCCACCTTCTGTTCGAATGCCTCCACCCTGACCTTGATTATTCATCCCAGTTTGCCATGGATCTTGTCGTGAACTAGGTCCTTTAATAACCGGTTCCACTTCTTCTTCAGTAATTGTTTCTGGTTCACTTATATTTAACGTTATATACGAGTCTAGTTCGTCTTTCAGAACTTGTGTATCCGGTAGCTGCTCATAATTATCTGACCACCATGTTGATGCTTCATCAAATATCACGTCCCGTGACACATAACATTTATTGGTTTTAGGGTCGCAACACCGCCACCCCTTCTTCTCGCTATCGTAACCAATAAAAATACATCTGAATGCTTTTCGTTCAAGCTTATGCCTTAGATGATCCTGAATGAAAACATAGCATACACATCCAAAGACTCGGAAATAACTTACATTGGGTATCTTGTTGAACATTTTCTCGAACGGTGACTTATATTTTAAGCCTTGTTGAGGGATTCGGTTGTGAATATACGCTGCTGTTAACATCGATTCAGCCCAGAACCGACCTGGAAGGTTCTTATCGTGGATCACGCTACCGGTCAACTCTGTTAGAGTTTGGTTTAACCTCTCGGATACCCCGTTCTGTTGAGGGGTATGCGAGCATGTTAATTGCCTTTTAATTCTGCACTCCTTCAAGTATTCGTTGAATTCTTTTGACGTGTATTCCCCACCGTTGTCTGAACGAAGACATCCAACACTCATCTTTGTTTCTCGTTCTGCCTCGGATTTAAACTCCTTGAATTTACTAAACGCTTCTGACCTTTCTTGCATAATGTAAACCCAAACATATCTCGAATAATCATCAGAAAAGGTTATCATATACCTCATTCCTTTTATTGATTTTTGTTTAACAGGTCCAAACACGTCCGAGTGAACAAGTTCCAACGGTTTGGTTGCATGATAATTTGAGCTCTCGTATGGTAATTGATGAGCCTTGCCATACTGACAACCAGCACAAACCATGTTTTTCTTAACTTCAACATCTGGGATTCCAGCAACTAAATTTCGTTTAACTATTAGTTCTAGCCGATCATACCCCACATGCCCGAATCGTTGGTGCCATATATCAAACCCTTGGTTTGATTTAGTCTTGTCCACATAAGTTGTCCCTGCTGATAACACATAAACAAATTCATTCTTCTTCCCACACAACACCGGTTTAGACTTTGTTTCAAATTCATCAAATACATGCACATCGTTAGGTCCGAACAAGACATACCTTCCAGCTTCGGTTATTTGGGGTACAGAAAGTAGGTTTTTCTTCATACCAGGCACATGGTAGACATTTTCGAGACTGAACCTAGGTTCATTATCCTCAATCTGGACTTCACCAATGTGAGCAATATTATGCCTTGAGTTGTCAGCAATTACTACAACTCGACTTCCTTCGTACTTCTTTGGATTTTTAAGTTTTCTTTTATCTCCGGTCATATGATTAGAACATCCAGAATCAAAAATCCAATCATCAACATAAGTACCTTGTTTCTCAGTTGTAGTTGTTAAGGCATACACTGGTTCGTCTCGTGCATAGTGAGCTTCGGTATCCCATGGTTCTTCTTCGGATGTAGCAGCGGCGTTACCTTCTTCGTCTTTCTTTTCCGGACAATTTCTCGCCATATGTCCCTTTTTACCACACCCATAACACTTGTAGGGAAACTTTTTACCTTGATATCGATCTTTCTTGTCACTTACTTCTATGGTGCCTTCACGATCTCGACCTTTTTCATTCTTTTTGTTCCGATCATTGAAGCGTCTTTGACCTGGTCCCTTTCAAAATTTTCCCTTGCCTCGCTCAGCATACATAGTCGTGTCCTCCTTCTTTACTGAATCTTCAGTCTTGACTTCAACCATCTGGGTGACTAAGGCTTCTTGTGCTGCAAGTAAATTCTCGAATTCCACCAGAGAGGGTTGTGTAGGCCACCCTTGAATGGCTGCAACAAGCGTTCTATATTCTGGTTTCAACCCAAAGATCAGGATACGCTTCATTCTCGCTTCACCAATACGTGCTTGGGGATCTAATTCCCCAATCTCCCTACACAAAGTTTTAACTTTGTGAAAGTATTGTGATACAGTAAGATTCTTTTGTGCAATTGATAGTAACTCGTTTTCCAACAGTTGAAGCTTCGCGTCGTTTTTCTTAGAGAACAAGGCTGCGAGAACATCCCAGGCTTCCTTCGGGGTTGCCAAATCCCAAGGTTGGAGAACTCGCTAGTCGCTAGTCGGCCGGTGAGGTGGGGACTAGCGACTACTCGAGATTACTCGGGATTAATCGGATCGGAACTTTATATGTAAATTTTATTATTTTTATAAATATGTATATATATACTCACACATCCATATCAATATAATACTTAAAAAGGTAAAATTAGTTCAAAACACAAACTAAACTTACATATAAGTCATAACATAACAAGTCTCAGTACTTAAAATTCAAACATTAACAAATAGCTCAAATGTAATCGTCATCCCCGTAGTGTTCAATGATTTCGACACCATCCGACTCGTATTCAATCTCCTCGTCTACTTCATCCTCTTTCTCCGACTCAAATTATTCGTCATATTAAGGTAAGGGATGAGGAAAATGGGCTAAAGTTGTAATCTTGGGCCTGTTTTGTAAGGATTTCAAATGGGCCGACTAGGGCGGCTTGGACCAGCTTTGACCGACTAGCGATTTTTTGACTGATTAGTGAAAAATTACTCAGTAGGAGGCCGACTAGCGACTAGTCGGCGATTAATCGCCGAGTAATCGTGATTTTTGCAACATTGCCAAATCCCGAATATGATCCAGCAATTCCTCCTCGATCGTAGTCTTCAAAACGAACATGGCTTTCCCGGTTTTTATCTTCCACTTGTTGATTGCACCATTAACATCGTTCCTCGGTTGAACGGTGTCTGCACCTTGTACAACTTCCCATAAATCCTGGCCTTGCAGATACGAACTCATACAAGTAGACCAGGTGTTGTAGTTTGTGTTATTTAGTTTCTTCACGCCACCAACAAGATGAAACTCCGCCATGACTGATCGTTTACTGTTCTTGGTCACTTCTTGTTTGCCGAATCAAAGCACCCGATGCTCTGATACCACTTGTACAACCTTGTTGATTAGGTTCACACGTGAAATCAGAACAAACACACAGTTTGATCGAACTCTGCACAGGATTAACACACAACCCTACAGAACCAGAACTCTATCCACACGAACCACGAACAGAAAATACGAACGCAGAAAACTTGCTTCAACACGAGCGACTCTTTTTATTAATTAATAAAAGACTTCAATCAAAAAATTACATTCATAAAATTAAACCTACGACCTGTTTAAATACTAGAGATATTATAATCCTACCTTGACTCAAATACTTAAACTTAAACAGATAATTCAAACTAACTGATAAACATAAAACTAATTTTAATTTATCTTTTCAATTCTCATCCAAAGCGCCCCTTGAGAATTACCGTACCACCCTTTTAGTCCCTGCTAATATCGCAATTTAATAACAAGTTCATTTCCTTAACAAATGAACACGAACGTAGAATCTCGTTCGGTAAGTGTTCATGAACATGGCCGGCCCTGGGGGTGGGTGGGGAGGACCACCGGCCAGGGCCCGATATTTCGAGGGGCACGTTTTTTATGGAAAAAACCCGATATGTATATGTAAAAAAATTTAATAGGGTACACCCATACAAACACTAACATAGGCCCTCTTACAAAATTATTTTTATGGTTTAGATTACTTATTAACCCCTTTGACATTATGTTTAGACCTCTAGTGAGTCAAATACCCAATTTCGTTAAGGCCTAAGGGCACATTTTTTCGAGCTCGAACAGGGTACACGAATTCTCAGGCCCGGCCCTGTTCATGAACAAATATATTTCTTAACAAGCGAACACGAAGAAGGTCCTGTTTGTGTTCGTTCGATTCGTTTGCAGCCCTAGAAACAACTAGAGCAGAAGACTTCATGTTTTATGTTTTTTTTTTCAATTGAGCAATTACAAGAATTATGTACGGATTTAGATCATTCAAGACGGTGGAAAAAAAAGGTTTAAAATCGAGTTGCTTCAACGATGGTTTAAATCAGGTTTGAAGTTCAAAATAATTTTAAAAAATGTTTTAATGACATTTCAAAGTTGTTTAAATGATGGCTTATTTGGGTTTTAAGTTTTACAAGAATTTTGAAAGTTGGGTGAATGGTATCTAAATCTATACTATCTATAAAAGGAGCTTAGAAGCTGACCTCACTTTGCTTACTTGTCATCTTCTTAGATATGCCACATAGGATGCCACATAGACTCGGCTGATGTCACTCCGCTGATGTCATAAATCACAATTTAAAATGTTAATATATCTATATCTATATATATATTAGAGATTAATCTCTAATAAAGGTAAGTTGAAAAAAAAGCGGGTCTTTTAAATTTCAAATTCAAACAATGTTTTCAATACTTTTCAAAATCAGGTCTCATATAATCTCTCTCTCTCTCATTTCAAAATAGAAACCCACTGCCTTCTTTCTCTTACGTTCTCTCTCTCCCTCTTAAATCTGATTTTAGATCTCCCACAAGAAAACCTCCATCAATCCAAGTTCCTGATAGAAGTTCTCGATAAATCCCTAGGCTCCACCTCCCAAATCATTCTCGCCTTTGATTCTGTTCCCTAAAACTGACTCCCTTCAATCTCATTGTTCTCCTTCAATCTCTGTTTTGCACTTTAGGTTTTTTTAGAGAGAGAGAGATGACGGGGATGGTGATGCTAACAAGAGGAGGAGGAGGCGGTGGTGAAAATGAAGCTGAGGAAGAACAGGACCAGCTGTCGTTAGGGTTCGTTCTCTCATTCATCGCTTATTCTTTCACTAAATCGATTCATTCTTGCCTGATTTTATGTAAAAATGTCATCTTTTTTTAATCGAAATGTTTGATTATTGCTCACTTTGATTGTAATTTACTGCACTTTTGATTGTAATTTTAGGGTTTTAATGTTTTTAGGGCAAATTTATCTGGACAATTCATGCTATGTGTGATCCAAACTACATGAGGCAAGCTAGATTTAGTTAAAGTTGCTATTATTGTTGAATTTATGTATTATTGTTTTTTTTTTTTTTTTTTTGCCCAAAATGCATGTGCTTTTTCACTAGACCCAGTAAAGTTTTGATCTTTTTAAAAGTAAATTGCAGCACACTGAAAAGAAAAGAAGCTTCAAGTTCATACTTCATAAGCTACATGATACAGTCATACAGATCTTAAGAAAGATTATACACTAAAACCAATCAAGAAACAACATACCCAGATGAAATAAAGTAAAAAAGCATAAAAAGAGAATTAGACCTAAGGTCACAGTCAATAGTAAGATATAGGGGAAATGCCATTAGTGAAATGACTAATTTGCCCTTGGTTTAGTGGGCTCATGTTGGTTCTATGTTGGGTAAAATGTTAAAAGAGAATTAGACCTAAGGTCACAGTCAATAGTAAGATTACTTTGGAATGGTGCAAGCAAGCCACTTTGTGGACATAACTTTGGTTTTAAGTTCTCGGTTTCGCTTTAATAAAACAAAAACCTAATATGTTTGTTTTTGTTTCAGTAGCAAATATGCTATTTTTTGGTTTTAAGTTCTCGGTTTCGCTTTAATAAGGCCGAATAACCGACCCGGAAACCCGAACTCGGACCGAAATGCTTGCAGGTCAGTTGCTTCACTATGCGGTGTATGCTGTTTATTTATTTGTTTTTGTTTCAGTAGCAAATATGTTATTTTTTGGTTTCAAGTTCTCGGTTTCGCTTTAATAAGGCCGAATAACCGACCCGGAAAACCCGAGCTTGGACCGAAATGCTTGCAGGTCAGTTGCTTCACTATGCGGTCTCTGCCGTTTATTTAAGATGCCTATAAAAAACTTATTTACTTACTTTAACATAATGAATCTTAATGTTTATAAATGAAGCTAAAAATGATACGAGTAGCGTAGAAGTCATGGATGTGTCAACTAAAATGGATGTCATTTTTTTTTATTGCAATAACAAGCCCATTCAAATAAGCATTATAAGATACAACTTATGCATTATATAACACAGCAAAGACATGTGCATTACCTGCATGATTAATATATTGCTGATTTTTTAATTTGGTTTAGTGCAAAAATGTTAAGATTGAGTGTTTTAATGATAATTTAAAGAAACTTTATGTTGAATTAAAGCATATATTAATTTTTAAACGATGCTTACAGTTATTGACAAGCCATTAATAGTAAGTGATTGATTTTCACCTTATGTAATTGTGATATGTGGTTGCTTTTTGCGTAAAACCCAAACTGTAAAAATATGATTATGAATATATTGAAATGGGTCCCTGTGTGTAAGCTCAACTAGGATTGTTAAATTTGCACCTTCACCACTATTAGAAAAGTTTTATTATTGATTGCTGGATAAACCATATTCATTTTTTTATATTGTATATAATTAAGAAATTATTGCCATCATGAAATTTGTTTTTATTTGCGGATTACATCTCAAATATAATTCAATAGGAAACCCATTCTAAATGAATTTGAGTCTTTCATTGACATAATGCTAAAATATTTTCTTTTTTTCTTGATATTTTGTCTCTTATAATGCCATGTTTTTATTACTTATTTTCTTTCTTTTGATTTGTCCTAACTTGCAGATAAGATTCACGGGAAAATAAGTGAAGGTGACTTTGCTTTATCAACCAGGTAAACATAACTAAGGTGGCAACCGGTGAGTGACAAATGCCATTCACTTTCTTCTTGTGCAATCTAGATATAGTTTTATAAGAGTTGTGAAACCATCTCTTGAAGATGCCCTTCTCAATCAAGCACCCAGGTGATTCATGCACCAACAACACTGTTGCATCTGCTGCAAGCTAACAGGAGAAGGCTCTACGCGAAGCCTAGACCAAAACCCAAAAAAGCACTAGAAATGTTGCTGATGCAAAGATCTGGAAGCTTTTAGGCGAGCGGGGATATGCACCGGACTCACATCACGGATTTGTGATTCAGTATGGATTTTACAGAAGGTACATAATCCTTTCGACTTTGCAGTGTGCTATTGTCGGATTTGATATTAGATTCAAGTTTCATTAAGAGCATAACAAATCATATTTCTGGCTCCACTCTTAATTGGAAGTAGTTTTTTTATAGAATCTTTTTTTGAACATAAATATTTAATGTATTGAATATGGTTAAATAACTATAATTTTAAAATGCAATTCCAACTTTTTAAATAAAGAGATTCACTTGGTGGCTTTTTATTTAACACAAGCTGTTTCTAACCGAGTTCTAATATCTGAAAAAGATTGCCCGCCAGGCCCGTAACTAGAGTTTGATTCCTTGAACATGTCTTAATTAATTTTGGTTCAGTTCAGTTAATCGGTTATGGGATTCCTTTTCCATGACCGACTTATCGGTTAGTCAAATAGTAGCTAATGTATGTGATGTAGGATAATGGGTATGATGTGAGATATGGTGGCTGGGGTCTAAGGCGGCTCGGAACAGTTGCGGCTCATTGCAAACTCAATCCGATGGTGGCTAACTTCATGAAAGTCATGTGCGGTCAAGAGATTTACCGGTATGCTTTAATGGAGCTCGGACATGATGCACCCGACCTCCCGATGGCGATGCTCACCGATTTGCATATCAAAAGATGTGAGTTCTAAATTCAAATTCCAATTCTAAACTGTCGATTTCTGGTTGTAGCTAATATTTTTTTGTAACACTGACATCAAGTGAGGAGACGTTGCTTGAATTCGTTGAGAAAATAATGAATACAAAGGAGAAAGAGCAGAAATTGGATGCTAAGTGGCCAGACTTTAGTCAAAGATGGTTTACTCTCATGTACTCCACATATCAGTACCTTTATTCATATGAACAATTGAGTTAAGAACTGTTAATATATCAGTACCTTTCTTCATATGGTTCACTCTCTGGTTATTCTCATTCACTACACATATCATGCGAGAAACCAGATTACGTTTTTGTTTCTATTGCGTGGAATACATACTTTTTCATATGAACAATTGATTTACTTAATAATTATGTTTTGTCATTAGGCTGCATCTGCACTTGAAACGGTGAGAGACATAAACGTGGCGTCAAGACTACAGTATGATCGTTAAATATCACGAGAAAACCTATGAACCTGTGAAAGTTGAAGAAATAGTAAGACACCTATTTGCAGCTTCTCATGTTCTGTTCGTTGTCATTAACCACGTCAACAGTAGAAAACGCTCGTCTAACATTTTTATTTGAGTGGCTCTATCCCTATTTTCAACTCCTAAATGTTCCAACAAATTAGTTGACTTTGTTAATGAATCTAATTTGAATGGAACAGGGACTGGTAGTGTTTGAGTTGGAAGTTTGAATGGAAGAGGGACATCGATGAGAAGGGAACGTGGGACATCAATGAGCATAAAAGATGGATTTAGTCATATATTTATAAAAGGTTGTAAGTTATGTTATTCTTAAGAACTCCGCCGCTTCTAAGGTGCATAGGTAACATTATTTATGAGCAACTTTGAGATTATATGATTATGTACTTTACTTCACTTAGCTGTGTATGTTTACTTCTTCATCCCTTCTATTACAATGAGTATGCATACGTAGTTGAGTATAAATTAATAAATACATGTGTGCTTTTGTTATAGTCATTTATAAGAAACCACTGTCGGGTAATATTTTATTGGGTTTATTAGGTTAAAACAGTGTTTTGTGGAGAAAACAGTTGGTTGAAACCACTGCTGGGTTAAAACTGTGGTTTGAAACCACAGCTCGGCTAAAACAGTGTTTTGTGGAGAAAACAGTAGTTGAAACCACTGTTGGCTTAAAATTGTGGTTTCAAACCACAGTAGTTTTAGCCAACAGTGGTTTCAACTACTGTTTTCTCGACAAAACACTGTTTTATCCGAACAGTGGTTTCAAACTATAGTTTTTACCGAGCAGTGGTTTCAACCAACTGTTTTCTCTACAAACAACAGTAGTTTGAGCCAACAGTGGTTTCAACTACTGTTTTCGGTGAGCTTTTTATATGTACCTTATCGTCACTGACTCACTGCATAATCAAGTAAAATAGTTATGATATTGCTACACAATAGATTGCATACTAATCGATTATATTGTGTGTTTCAGTGTAGCCGGACCTCCGAATTTACAAGAGTGGACTACTCGGGCCGAAACTTTTGACAATCTCACTAACTTTGTTAGTTTTCATCCCGATTATTCTCTTCTCTTACCACGTTTCGTTTTGCGTCTGACCAACGATTATTCCCTGCAGGTCAAGATTGCAATGGTGGGAAAATACGTTGGCCTTATTTGTCTGTCGTTAAGGTACAATTAGTGTATTTAAAGTTTAAACTCTATGTACAGACTCTTAGTTTTGGTTTATATAATCGTGTGGTTGAAATGCAGGCCCTTCTTCATGGATGTGGTAAATTAAAGTCATGCACCCTGAGCCACGGTACGTTTGGGCTTCCTGCACCATACCTGCATACATGCAGCTCAGCCCATTTGGATGCATCGCCAACGAGACATCACTGTTCGAAAGGCCTAAGAATGCCAGTTGAGACATGGGGTAATACGTTGCGAAGAGGGAAGCCTATTCTAACCGGTATACCATAATGTTTGATACAGAAGCTTAACAATTTATTGAATTTTTTTTTTCAAAAATGACTTATAATCATAGTGGGTTTATGATCAAGTGGAGGTTTATGTAATGGCGCATCTAAATATAGTATTAATTTAAAAAATATAATTAAAATCTATGTCTATCTATACTATCTATAAAAGGAGCTTAGAAGCTGACCTCACTTTGCTTACGTGTCATCTTATTAGATATGCCACATTGGATGCCACATAGACTCCGCTGATGTCATAACGCTGATGTCATAATTTCAAATTTAAAATATTAATATAATCTATCTATATTTCAAAATTGAAAATAAGGTCAGAGTTTTTAATGGGCGCTCAAATATAAACTCCACCTTGAGAGATTCAAAATTCAAAATCAATCTCCAAATTTTGGCTGCCATTCTCTCTCTAGAAACCACACGTTCCTGCTTCCACCGGTTCTCTCATGATGGTGCCGACGATCTTGCCGGACGCGGAGGAGGAAAAAACCCTAGAATCGGAAGAGATCAGTGATTTTTGTTCGTATGCAAAGGTAATTCACGCTATCTACACTCAACATCCAAGCAAGTTGAGCCTGAATTACAATTCCACTTTCACCTATCCATACCGGAACCCTAAATAACGATTTTTGTTGTTTGTTTATTGATTGTGTGCTACAACTGTTTGATTTTGAATCTGTAACTTTCTGTATCAAATTTTATGTTTTGGTTAAGTTAGGTTAAAGTTTGATCTGAGAAATTTCCTTTTTCTGATGTTGTATGAGATATATTTGATTGAAACGCTTCGAAGATTGTGATTTGTCTACTGATTATGTATTAGATGTGTTTGATCTGTGAATTTGTAACTTTGTAACTTTGAATTTGTAACTTTATGTATCAGTTTCATGATTTGTCTACTGATTTTTTGTTATTGTTGTGTTTTTGTGTGTGTGTGTGAGATAAAGAAAGGAAGGAGAATCATTAGAACCAGTGTTTTTAATATTACTTAAATGATGAAATTCATTTTGTGCATGTGTCTTAGTGAAAGGATGAAATTCATTGTTATTGAGAAATTGGTCTTCTACTTTTAAGGTTGTACCCTGTTGGTATAAATTTGGCATGATGTACATGAATGCCGAATAAGATAATTGCACTGGAACAAACTATAATTTCCCTACTTCATTGTTTCTTTTTTGTGACAGGGTTTAGAAGATGATACAACTAGCAATAAAGTTAGGAGATTGGCAACCGACAAGTCTTCATTGCTGGCATAGTCTAACCTTTGGCGCTTATAGGTAAACTCATACACACTTTTCGGTTATTCATCAAGCACATCTGTCATAATACACTGTGAGAAGCTTTTGGTTTGTTTTTAGATGGAGCTCAATCCAGATTTGATTAAGAAATGGAAAAGAATTGCGAAAAAGCCAAAGAGGCCAAGAAATGTGGAAATCTTTTGATATGTTAGTAATGCTAGAAGTGAAGTTCTTAGGTAACTCTAAAATGATTACATTCTTGCTAAAAGCTGGCGAGCGAAAACAATATGTTTAAATAATATGATTTTGATTTTTCATTTATCGATGCTGATGTGTAATCCGATTCTGTATCAGCGTGAAAGATTTGGGTGAGGAATTGCAATTGCACATTGTTTACTTAAGTGTTGCTAAAGGTGTTCTTTCAAAGATTTGGGTGAGGAATTGCAGCTACATCTTTTGATGGCTCACATTTGCGACCTTTGATACCCATGTTAGAAGCCATGTCAAAGGAACTCGACGCTGGCTTAGGTTATATTCTCAATATGGTGCCAGGTGCTTTTAATTTTTAAATTATAACTTCTTATATACATTGTTATTTTCAATTTATGTTGGAATCTAGATATGTATATAGGGTTAAACTACTCGAAATGCATATATAGGCATGGACTCGACAGCAATGAAGACTTGTCGGTAGCATAAGGGTTTCATTTCTAATGCAGTTCAGAAATGGCAGACTTGAAGGTCGATGCCATACTCGAATTTCTCAAAAAGAATAAGTTCGCTAGGGCTGAAGCAGCATTGAGATCCGAGATAGATAATTGCCCTGATCTGAATGGTTTGATGCAAGATCTAAACCTAAAAGATAAAGATTTGGGAAGCAAGTTATTAGAAATGGTACTGGTATGGAGGTAACTGAAAAAACTGTCAACTTTTTGTTTATAGAAAATCAACATAATGAGAATAGTGGGGTGGTTTGATTTCATGTTGATTTGATGAAGTTTTTGTCTAAATAACTTTTTGTTTATTTTTAGAAAATACTAACTGCCATTTTGATTTCAATGGAGATTTGGTGTTTGTTTCTTACTTTGGTAGTGTGGTAAATATGTGAGATTATTATGGGTTTGGGTCATGTGCTGGTTTGACTGTTTTTGGGATTATGCACTTACGTAACATAAAAACCAAAATCTAAATTAGATACAAAACCACGAGAATTGTATAAACAATTATCTGTTTGACATGATTAAAAGATTCTATATCAATTTTATAGTTGTAACTAATCTGTTTGACTTTTTAAAGTCAAAGTAGAGAGAAAACTTAAAAGAGAAGGTATAGTTAAGTTCAGTGTTCAATTATCAATTATGTGATTGCAAATTTTGTGTTTTGTGAATTCTTCTTATGGTCGACAATGTTTAATTAGGGGTCAAACAAATGACATTCTTGTATTGCAGGGTTTAAAAGAAACATTTGAAAGTTGTACTTGATGCTTGTGTAATGTGTTACTCAAAGATGTATTATTTCTTCTCATTTATAAAGGAGATAAAAGCACTTTTTGTCAAATTTTTAAAACATTAAATGGTGGAATTAATTTCAAATGCAATTTCATTGTTGTTAACCAAACATATTCTTTAGGGAATTAATTCCATTTCCAATTCATGCAAATTCTACCAACCAAACGCACCCTTAGGTTATTTTATATGATTTTTCAATTACATTGCATTGAAACTTACTGGATAGTAATTGTCAATTTCAGGTAGGTTGGGGGTTGAAATCAAGAAATTCAACGCCACTTGCAGATATGGTTTCAAGGTCAATATTTCCTTGAAACAGAGACAGAGGACTTTTGTTTCTGAATGTTTTGTAGCTTCACTTATGACTTATAAAATTTGAAATTCTCAATTCATAACTATAATGTGAATGTGATGTTCTTGCAATTATTTACTCACATCAGATTTTACATATAGATGTAGGAAAAAACTTTGTACATTGACTTCTAAGTTTATTTCTATATCAAACATGTATACTAAACACAAAGAATTTAAATAATATATTATAATATGTTTTTTAGTATTTGATTCCGATCGTTATTAGAACAAACCCGTGTACTCACACGGGTGTACACCTAGTAACGGTTTATACCGGCTTTAGAATTTTTAATGATTTTTGAGATTTCTCTTATCAAAATCTCAAAGTGGTTTGAAAGGCATTTTATTTATAGTCAATGTATAATGGAGTGAGACCATTGAAATCTAGATAAATTGTTGGGTATAGTTCGAGATTTCTCTTATCAAAATCCGAAAGTGGTTTGAAAGGCATTTTTTTATAGTCAAGGGAGTGTGACCATTGAATTGAAATCTAGATAAATTGTTGAATTGTTAGGTATTTTAAAAGTAAAAGTAAAAGATTATGATGCCATTATCACCCTTCAAACATTTACATGAGAGCTCAAGTTTTGTAATATTACTACAATCGGTTATATATTACTACACATTTAACCATTTTAGGCTACCATTAAGTTCAATATAAAAATAACTTGCTAATAAATTCCTTTAACTCTTAATAAATTATTTGTAAAATTTATCGGTAAAGTTATTCTATAAAGGATCATAAAAATAAGAAGTGTACAAAGATATAATGGATCACAAATTATAACACAATGTTAAGCAAAATATAGCACAAAACTGAAAAATATAACACGGTGTCGAAGAAAAAAGACACAACGAGTCACAAAAAGACACAATGACGCAAATATAGAAAATACACAATGATGTAAACAAAAAGTCTAAAATCTACAAACTAAACATCTAAAAAAAAACAAAAAAAAACAAAAATCTCACATCGTAGAATTCAATGAGACGGTTCTAATGCCGTTTGAATAAGGTCAACCGAAGTCCGTTTGATACCCTTCTTGCAACTTCTTATTTTTAGGAGACTTTGTATTTTATAGGATAGTGTTTAACATATTCAGTCTAACTATTCTATAAGTTGACAAATACTAGTACAAGGCCTAAGCTTGTTTGTTAGTTGTCGTAAGATTAAGTTATAAAAAATGGGTAGTGGCGCAGCTTGTTGCCCGTTTACCAACTATCTCGATGTAAATTCATAACACGAAAAACTGTAAAATTATCAAAAAAAAAAAAAAAAAAAAAATCAAAAAATAAGATTAATTGTACAATGACAAAAAAAAATACACAACGGATCCGAGTATTACGAAAACCCGGGTCTGGGTATTACAAAAACCCGGGTACGGGTTTTATGGAATCCCGGGTACGCTGAAAACCCGGGTATGAAAAAACCTGTGTTCGGGTTCGGGTATTGAACAAAATATGCATACCCGCTCCCTACCCTACGGGTAGGTTCGGGTTTAAAAAACCCTGTTGTTCTAATACCCGGGTTCGGGCTTTTTATCCGGGTTCGGGTCCGGTTTTTGGTTTTTTGTGCACCTCTAAGCATACTACAAACCAGTAACTAAGTCATAGGCCCATGTACAAACAGGTAGGCCCGTATAAGCCCAAGATGAGGCGGGAACGGGGTACCGACTCTCATCATCACTACACTAGCTCTGAGAAACTTTAGGTGAGTGAGATCCACCGGAATCAATCAGGTCTGCAAATTCACTAGATTTTTGACAAATCCAAATCTGAATCCGATCGCCGGAGACGAACTTCAATCATCTAGATCTTCACGATTCAATTCTTCATTTACAGACGCCGAAGTTTCGAACGAATTCAATCAAAGCTACGTACAAATTACAATCAGTTCGATCGTAAAATCAACAGATCTGACGAACTTCAATCATCTCAGATCTTCATGATTCGAAAATTACAGTCACTGAAGATATTGAATTCGATCGAATTTATGTACAAATTACAATTAGTTCGATCGTAAACTCAACAGATCTGACGAACTTCAATCATCTCAGATCTTCATGATTCTACAATTACAGTCACTGAAGTTATGTACAAATTACAATTAGTTCGGTTGTGAAATCAACAGATCTGGCGAACGTAGTAGGATTAAGAGCTAGGTCGTCGTTGAAGCAAGACCTAATTGGCGACGAAGACGACGAGGATTTCCGGCCGTGGCGTCGCCGGTTGTTATCGGCCATGAAATTGAAGGTTTCGTTCGCCTTCACGTGGTCGTCTGCTGTACGCGCCTCCGTGTTGCTTTTGCTTCTTGCTGTTTTTGGTTTTGCGTGTTACTCACTTCCGGTAGAGAAGGTAATGGTTTGTTTTTGCTGTTTTTTTACATGATTTTAGTGTTTAGTGTATTGTGTATGGTTGAGTTTAGGATGATAGAAGACTTTGCTGCAATGTTTATGGGTTGTATGTATAGGTTTGGACGCTCCGCTGTGGTGCGCACATATAATGTATATATGTGTGGGCTCGGGGGAAGTGAAATTGCACTAATTTTAACGTAATTTTACTAATATCGTGAAAATAATGTTAAAAACGGCGGGCGGTTAATCATGCATCATGTGGTAGCGTCGATAGCTGAAAGACAAAAGGGTACATGCACTAATCGACCTTTGTCTCGATTGTTGAGTGTTATGTGCCTTATGTCCAAAGGCTTGATGCAAAACTACTATCGAGCCGGGGGTCTCACTGGAAGCAGTCTCTCTATTCCTATGGGGTAGAGCCGTAGAGGTAAGGCTGTCTACATCTTACCCTCCTCAGACCCTACCTTAGCTTTGCTATTGGTGGGATTTACTGAGTATGATGATGATGATGATGATGTATAGGTTTGGGGATAAGTTTGGTGAAATAGGCAGCAGATTATGTATGATAGCTTCCTTTTCATGGTTATAGATATGTGTGATATTGCTAGTTAATAGTTTCAGAAAATTGAGTTTAAGTTCCTATTTGAATACCTTGAATTAAGAGTTTTGTTAAACTATGAAGTGCAGAATAATGACAAGCTGGTGATTTTTTTATGTATTGATCACTTAATGTGGACATGCTACGTGTCATTCATCTTTATTCTATGAATAATTTGGGCTTGATAAATTCTGTAACAGGTTTATGCTCTGTATGTACTCATTTCAGCTTGTATGTTCACTTACTTTTGATGTTGGTGTATGACAGCTCAATTTCCGTGGGTACAGATATGCATCTGAGACATTGTTAGTTAATAATTTCAGGAAAATGAGTTTAAGTTCTGAGTTAAATACCTAGAATTAGGATTTTTATTTAATTTTAAGAATATAGAGTACAGAATAATGTATTAATCACTTTATGTGGACATGCTATGTGTCATTTAATTTTAATTCTTTAAACAATTTGGGCTTGCTAAAACTTTCAGTGTATGCACCACTTTTGATGTTGGTGTTATGCTATGCAGATTTTGAAGAACTTTTTGTTGTGGATTAAGGAGGAGTTGGGTCCTTGGGGTCCACTTGTTCTGTAAGATATTTTCTGTTTCCTGTGTGTTTTACTATATAGACATTTTTTTTGCAGTAGCTTATGTTTTATGAATTTATCAACTATTTTCGTATTAGTTGTTCTCATGTATCATCCAGTCATATGTTATGTCTTACATCTTATGCTCTTGAATTTTAGTGCCCTTGCGTATATCCCTCTTACGGTGTTTGCGGTTCCGGCTTCAGTGCTTACGGTGAGAACTGAACACATCCTCTTTGCCTTTTCATCTAAACTTGTAAATTTGTCCTTATTGTTGATTTGTTTGTTTCTAACCTATTTATCAGCTTGGAGGGGGATATCTCTTTGGACTGCCAGTAGGATTTGTTGCTGATTCTATTGGTGCGACCCTTGGTGCAACGGCTGCTTTCCTTGTCGGCAAAACGGTAATCATTACTTTCAAAATAGTTGAAACTAACATTTAAAAAACGCACACATAGAACGATATAATTTGCATTTAAAAAATCATAACCTTTTCTTGAATATAATTGTGGGCATTTTTATCTTGTTTTCTTAATTAATGTGGCTTTGTATATGCAGATAGGGCGGTCTTATGTCACTTCTAAGTTAAAGAAATATCCCAAGTTTCAGGCTATAGCTATTGCAATACAGAGATCCGGCTTCAAGGTATGCTGTAATTGCATGTTAATCTTAAAAATTACTTTTTTCTATTTCTTTCGCTAAGTTTAATCCATAAAAAATAATCGTTTGTTTTGTTCTCTTTGAATAACAATGTCAAATAGATGCATTAAAGTTTTACATTCTGCAAACATTCAAAACTGTTGGATGCAGTGTGTTTCTTTTGCTAGTAAATGTCATGTTTTCTCTATATTTAAAATTTAGATGTCTAATGACTATTTTTCTCCTTTTTACAGATTGTTTTGCTGCTTCGTTTTGTTCCATTGCTTCCATTTAACGTCTTGAATTATTTGTTGTCTGTTACTCCTGTTCGCTTATGGGAATATATGTTGGCCACTTGGCTGGGGATGATGGTATGCGTCTTCTCATTTTCTATGACTTTTATCTACTTTTAAAATTTCTTGTCATCGATCACTGTTTGATAGTCGATTCTTTGATCACTAATTGAGTGAAATTTTTTTTGTAAATGGGCGCTTATATTCTTAATTCCTGTCTCTTTTATTTTATGATTATGACTCTTTGTTGCTTGCAGCCAATCACATTTGTGTTCGTGTATATTGGAACAACTCTCAAGGACCTTTCTGATGTTACTCATGGATGGCATGGGATATCAAAAACTCGTTGGGTAAGTTACGTGTTTGTATTGTGTATAGTTTGCATCTTATTAGTATAAGTGCATTCTAGGGGTGAGCAGAAATCCGAAAAAACCGATTTAACCGAACCGAATAACCTAAAAAATCTTTTTTTTAATGTTTGTTATATATTGATTTATGAATTATAAATTTTATTCTAGAATGTTAACTATTTATAATAAAAACATTAACTTGTTTATTTGTCTTTGAAATGATTTATCAATTCCCTTCAAGAAATTACAAAATTTAACATAAAAATTAAAGGCAAATTGGAAAATAATAATCCCATCTTTCTGAAATTGGCCGATAATAATCCCAAGTCAGTTATTAGCCAATAATAATCCTATCTCGTCCAATTTTTTTGTAAAATAGTCTGCCGTTAAAATAAGCTTAACGGAGTTAAGTGTTTTTCCGAATTACAAACGGTGTTTTAGGGCTTTTGATCAGAACGAGGATACGAGTCGATTGATGTAAAACTTACCTCGAAATTGTGTTCGAAATGGCTTGAATTTTGTTAATTGGAAGTTAAACACCCGAATTGAAGCACCGCTTGAATTTTGTTAAAAAACCGAAAACCGAACTAAATCGTTGCTAAAACCGAAACCGACAAAACGAAACCGAACGCTTTTCAAAAACTGAAAACCGAACGGTGCACACTCTAGTGCATGCATAATAACTTGCCATTTCTAACTTTATATTATATATAAACTGCTTGGACTTCAAAAGTTAAGTTTCAAGAAAAAGCGACCAAGTCAGCATTTGATTGTGAGTTATATTACAAGCAACCTTTTTCATCGCTCAAAGTGAGTCGGACTGTCCTGTCCCATAAACAATTTTTGTCTTCCCTTTTCTTAAATACACAAATAATTAATGCGTCAAGAGTTCAAGTATGCTTAGAAAACTAAATTATTGCTATCATAGTCTTTTTTATTGTATAAAACGCTCTCATATGTTTTATGCATTTCGAATACATTTTGGATGACTTTCAACCCGATTCCAGTTTCACCAATTTTTAAACTGTACTCACTGGACTACAAGCCCAAATTGACCCGCTGACGATAAAAGATATAAAATTGTTGGTGTAAAGCTTTCACATTTTATCATATTTAATGTTTAATTATTTCCCCTTGTTTGTACTATGCTTGAGCATCTTGCTTAAGGTTTTATAATACACCGCCCTTTTTCAAAAAAAAAATTAATGTTTAATTCTCCATTAAATATGTCAGCTCCAATCATTGTCTTATAGATTAACTATTTGTGATCATTCTTGGTCACATATGCGCTTAATTATGAAAAGAAAACAAATAATAATAATTCAAAATGTCTACGTATCACATGATATCTGTTTCCCCGTTCCCACACTGATAAACTCGTTTTGTTATTGCAGATGTTTATGGCTTTAGGGCTCACAATATCAGGTAAATAAAAACCGTATGTATTTTTGTCTACCATTTGGACCTAAATGCATATTCCAGTCTAGGGACGGCAATATTGACCCATTTACTTATAAATGGGTCGATTCGGCTTTTGTTTTGTATATTAACAGGTCAACACAGTTGAATTAAAAAAAGTATTTTTTTTAGTGAAATTCAGGCTGAAGAGTAAAATGTCATTTTTGTCCTTGAGGTTTGATCAGTTTTGCGACTTTCGTCCAAAGGTTTGTTTTTCCGCATCTGGATCCAAAAGGTTTGAAATTTTGCCATTTTCATCCGACTCGTTAACTCCATCTATTCTTTTCCATTAAGCCAGTGGTTTTTCCGTCTTTTTTGTTAACTTAAAGGGTAATTCAGTCTTTTTCACTTTATGTACAAGCATTTAGCATAGTGTACAAGTATTCAAAAGACCGAATTGCTCTTTAAGTTAACAAAAAAGACGAAAATGCCACCGACTTAACGGAGAAAAATGGATGGAGTTAACGAGCTGGATGAAAATGGCAAGATTTCAAACCTTTTGGATCCAGATACGAAAAAACAAACCTTTGGACGAAAGTCACAAAACTGGCCAAACGTCAGGGACAAAAATGGCATTTTACTCTTAACCCAATATAATTTTTATAAACTTAATTGACACTAATCATTTAAAAATGTTTGTACAAAGTGTTTTGGGCTAACCCGACCCGTTATCTACCTGCCCATTTTGCTACTAGTTAAATGCCCTTATATCATCCATCCACTCATAACATTTTGTCTTTTTTGGTTCATATGATAACAGTGATGATGATAGTTTACATCATTAAAGTTGCAAAAGCTTCTCTGGAAAAAGCACTGGCTGAAAACGGTGGTATAGACGGTATAGATTTAGATTCACCCGGGCTGCCTATTATAAACGATTCAGCACTCGGTCTCCATAGACCTTTGATAACTACAATGGACTCAACTGTAGACGATCTCGTTTGATTCACGCTCTTCTGTCGTTGTAAATTCTTTCCCTTTTTAGAATAAGATAAGATAGAAAAGTTACCAAAATGAACACCAAGAACACAATCAAAAAACTATATAAAAAACAAAAGGAAATCTTAACTACCTTATTATAAACAAAAAGGTGACTGAGAGTTAACTTTACTTTTTTTAAGATTATTAGCTGACCTGCCTTTTTTCTTTGGAGCGGGCGATGGGGATTGATCGAGCCCAATGGTTGATGGTAGAATGGTAGTATGCTTAGGCGCTTAGGATAGGCGATTTGTTTTGTACTTTATAACTGCTGAAGCAACATGTGGAAGTGTTTATCCGGTTATCACAGTTCTTCACTAAAATGTGTTTTTGTATCGAACGACTTTTTATATATACTAGTTTTTTTACTATCCCCGCGTTGCGGCGAACGTCTTTTGTTGTTTAGTCTGTGTTTACATGTGTTTTGAAATCACTACGAGCGCGTTGCGTACGGAAACCGCTGACAAGAAGAAAAAGAAAATATAGAAAAAAACACTAAGAGATAACCAAAATAAAATCAACCAAAAAAGTTGTATGGTGTCACACCCTCAAAATCCACCATGCGGAGTATCACCGCTTGGAGGCATGACATGACCAGGATCGAGCCACCAATCATATTGAACAACACAATTAAGTAAATAAAACCAACCACAATACGATTGGTGACCAAAAGAAAGTAAACCGACTTTAAGTTAACCAAGTTCAGATTTAAACAGCGGAAGCATAAAACGTGAAACCAAAACATAAGTTTCATAGTTCATAAGTTTAAAATCCAAAACGTAAGTTTAATAGATTCATATGGATTAAATATTAAGCACGGGACATAACAATCCATATCCCACAACAACCTTCTCCTCGTGCAAGCTCCAAAAGCATCTAGCGACCTGTAAGGCATGTAACAACGAGTCAACAACAAAGTTGAGTGAGTTCACGGTTGGTTGTTTAGTTTTAAGTTGTTTCTGAAAACGTGGTTTGACTTTCGTTGGCTTATTTGCCGTGGGGGTTACCCCTTAGTTGAAAGTATGTTTAACCAGTTCCTTTTATTACCCAATCCATACACATGATCAGTGGGGGCTTCCCCATGTGAACTACTAGACCGTATGATATCGACCACAAACGAATTTTGTTGTGCCCTACGTCAATGTTCTATCATCATTGACAGTTTGCCATAGTCCATTAGTACACGCCCGTCCGACTGGCACGGTGTGAGGTTTGTTAAACCTAATAGCGCTATTAACTAATGACCCGCTCGCCATCGGCCTCGGCGATTAAGTCGATATAAAATGAGGGACTTAGGTGATAGAGTTTTGGCTAGTAGTTTAAAGTTGTTGTCCTACCCAAGGAGGACGAACGTACGTATTCTACCCAAGGAGAATACGCAGGATTAATATTGGCATCCTACCTATGGAGGATGGCGGTACATATCCTACCCAAGGAGGATATGTAGGTTCCATTTTAGTTTCTTAACCCATTCCCAAACCACCGGGAATCCCATGCCTTGTAGAAAGTGTGAACTCACCTTGGTTTGCTCGGTTAGATTCTCAAATATAGCTAACAGTCAAGGTTGGTCAATCACGTCCTAATATGATTACAAGTTAGTCATTTAGTGGTTTCAAATAGAGCACAAATTTCCTACACGTATCTACTACATAACATGCATTCACTTTAATAGTTCACGCTCATATAAACATTCCACCTATAGCTACTCAAGAACAAGCATACGATATTGCACATATTTCTTTTATTGACATACAACATGTTAGATCATCCTCAGATAACATACTCGACATTTAGACACGCAAATTACTACTTATGTCGTTTCAGCTTTAATATTCAAAACCGGGCTGTTTTCGGGCATTTTAATAAAATAGTTAACTTATTTCAAAAATTCCCAAATTTTTACAGAATGTCTTAAACAATCCAAATATTATTGTGTAAAAATATCGGGATCCAATTCATCACCAATATTTTATAAAAAATCATTTTCCGGACTGCACTCAGATTTATCTTTTTCTGACTGCAGTCCACGGAATAATTTATTTAAAATTCATGGTAAGTCCGATTTACGAAATTCCAGTGGGAGGATTACAAATACATTAGTGGTCATTTACAGTACAAGTTGCATGACTTAGTTCTACTCAGGTTTCAAGTTATGACTAAAAATATAACACCCATTTACTGCTGTAAAAACTCAGCTTTAGCTGTTGTTACAAATCGACCCTTTAAAAATAGCAAACGAAGTCCAAAAATTATGATTCCAGTGCCATTAGAACCGTATTTCATAATACATAAATCCAGACTTCAGAAAATACATTTTTTAATTTTATTAAGGTCCTGTTACAGCCAACTAAAGTTGGCTGTAATCACCAAACAGCCTTCTATTTTCAGTTTCTAACATTCTAAAGCGCGCTCGATTGATTCCGTTAACATGTTTAGCGATAAACAACGATACTTACAGCAGATTATAAGTCCTTCATATCAGCACATAATCATCATACACCAAACAACATCATTCTAACATCATTTCTTCATGTATCATCTTGTTTAAGCTTATGTTCAAGTTTTAAGTGTAAGATCTTAGGGTGTTCATATGTTTTCTTCATAATACATCTATTAACCACTAAAACAATATGTAAAATGCAAGGATCTAAGTTCTTACCACTAGCTCAAGGCTAGGGGAGTTCAAGTGTGGAAAAGTGGTGGTTAATAGCAAATAGAGAAGGTCCTTCAACTTCCGAGAACACCAAGCTTCCTAACTTAGCTCCTTACACCTTAGGATGCTCTTAAAACACTTGAAATGAAAATTGAAATGAAGATGATGGGGAAGGGTGTTAGGGCCGTAGGTAATGGGGAAGGAGAAGAAGCTGTTGGTGTGTTGAAATGTGAGAATGAATATGTCCATTACTTAGGTTATTATATAGAGGTTTTTCCAACATTTGTTTATTCAAAGGTTAATGTGTCTTTCTTTATGCTAGCATATCAAATATTATACTCAAATAAAATCATGGGTGTGGGGCCCATGTCTAACCGTCCACACATGGGGGGGGGGGGTCTAGTTGGGTTTCAAGTGTAAGTTTGATGATTTAGTTGAAATGTAAGTGTATTAGTTAGTGTTTTAGGTGATATAGTGTTTAGGGATGTGTTATGATGTTCGGGGACCATAACTAGCTCAGAAAAAAAAAATAAAAACGATGTTTCTAGCATTCTTTTGGTGTTCCGGGTAATGTCCGGTTGTTCGGTTAGATACCGTTCCGTTAAAGTGCTAAGTTATTCCATATAGTGTCCTATATATATCTTTTTGTAACACTTTTAATTCCCCATACTCAGGAAAGCATACAGGACTATTTAGTAACTTTTCTGTACATTACTAGTATGTTAACAAGCACATGTAAGTATATCACAGTAATCAGAGAGCAGTTAAGTAATTCAGTACAGTCATCAAGCACTTTAATTTACATTAATAAATCGTACGGATACATAAAATTTTGAGGGTTGTCACATTCTCCCCCTGTTAAGAGAATTTCGTCCCGAAATTTAGCACATGGTTACTGAGAAAGCTAGTTAAGTTGCGTGGTTTCCTGGTTTTCCTGGGGTGTCACATCATCCCCCCGTTGGTTTGGAATTTCGTCCCGAAATTCTGCAGTAGCTTCAGCCTCAGTAGTGGTTGCACTTTTCTTAAATAACTGGGGATACTTGAGTTTCATTTGGTTTTCTCGTTCCCAAGTATACTCTGGGCCACGACGGGAATTTGAACGAACTCGGACGAGAGGTATCCTGGTACGCTTGAGAATCTTAACATCTCGATCAGTAATCTCTACTGGTTCCTCGACGAATCGCAGCTGGTCGTCGATTGTGAGTTCCTTGAGAGGAACTATGAGGGTCTCATCTGACAGACACTTCTTCAGATTCGACACGTGGAATACGTTGTGAACTCCACTGAGTTCTTCAGGTAGATTCAACCTGTAAGCGACTTTGCCAATTTTCTCAATGATTTTGAATGGTCCGACATAACGCGGATTGAGCTTGCCTCGTTTGCCAAAACGAACCACACCTTTCCAAGGCGAGACTTTGAGTAGCACTCGATCCCCAACCTGGAACTCGAGTGGTTTCCTGCGCTTATCAGCATAGCTTTTCTGACGGTCCCGAGCTGCCGCCATTCGTTTTCGTATCTGAGCAATCTTCTCGGTTGTATCTACTACAAGTTCTGGGCCAGTGATTTGACTGTCACCAATTTCTGCCCAACAGAGAGGTGATCGGCATTTCCGTCCGTACAATGCCTCAAACGGAGCGGCCTCGATGCTGGTGTGGTAGCTGTTGTTATACGAAAACTCCACTAACGGAAGGTGCTTTTCCCAGCCATTACCAAAATCGATTACACATGCCCTAAGCATGTCTTCAAGGGTCTGGATGGTGCGTTCAGATTGCCCATCCGTCTGTGGGTGATAAGCGGTGCTCATATCTAAACGTGAGCCAAAAGACTTATGCATGGCTTGCCACAGTTCAGAAGTAAAACGCGCGTCACGATCGGAAATGATGGAGGTTGGCACTCCGTGCCTTGATACCACTTCCTTTAGGTAAATGTCTGCTAGAGTAGAAAACTTATCCGTTTCCTTGATAGCCAGAAAATGTGCAGACTTGGTCAGTCGATCTACGATCACCCAAATGGTATCGTTTCCGCATTGAGATCTAGGCAGGCCAGTAACGAAATCCATGGAAATTTGCTCCCATTTCCATTTAGGTATCTCTGGTTGTTGAAGTAGGCCTGATGGTTTCTGATATTTAGTCTTGACTCTCGCACAAGTCAAACATTTGCTGACGTAGGTTGCTATGCTGGCTTTCATACCAGGCCACCAGTATGCAGTCTTGAGATCATGGTACATTTTATCCGAACCCGGATGTACTGAATAACGAGACTTATGTGCTTCATCCATCGCGTAGGTCTCCATACAGTGGAACCCAGATGCGCCCGTTAACATAGTAGGCGCCATTTTCTTTTTGTTCTAGCCGCTGCCTCGATCCTCGTAAGGACTCAGCCCTGATGTTCGCTGCTTTCAATGCTTCAACCTGAGCATCGCGAATCTGAGCGGGGAGGTTGGATTGGATGGTAAGTTGTAAAGCACGTACACGCTTAGGTATAGTATCTTTTCGACTGAGGGCGTCGGCCACAACATTGGCCTTGCCCGGATGGTACTTGATCGCACATTCGTAATCATTCAAGAGTTCGACCCATCGGCGTTGTCGCATGTTTAATTCCTTTTGCTTGAAGATATGCTCAAGACTCCTGTGATCGGTGTAAATGGTGCACTTGGTACCGTACAGGTAATGTCTCCATATCTTAAGTGCGAAAACAACTGCTCCCAATTCCAAGTCGTGTGTAGTGTAGTTTCTTTCGTGAACCTTAAGTTGGCGTGATGCGTAGGCAATGACCTTGTCACGTTGCATCAACACGCAACCAAGTCCTTGGATGGAAGCATCGCAGTAAACCACAAAATCATCTGTGCCTTCGGGCAATGAGAGGATAGGCGCGCTACAAAGTCTATATTTCAAGTGTTGAAATGCGGATTCCTGTGCATCACCCCAACGATAGGTGACTCCTTTCTGAGTCAGTGAAGTGAGGGGTTGCGCAATCTTTGAGAAATCCTTGATGAACCTTCTATAATAACCTGCCAAACCAAGAATTGGCGGATTTCTGTTGGTGTACGGGGTGCAGGCCAGTTCTTGATCGAGTCTACCTTGGATGGATCAACATGAATCCCATCCTTGTTTACCACATGGCCTAGAAAGTGGACTTCGCGAAGCCAGAAGTCACATTTCGAAAACTTGGCATACAACTGCTCTTTTCGAAGAAGTTCCAGAATAAGCCTCAGATGCTGCTCGTGTTCCTCCTGACTCTTCGAATAGATCAGGATATCTTCGATGAACACTATGACAAACTTATCCAGGTAAGGCTTGCACACTCGGTTCATGAGATCCATGAAGACCGCAGGTGCATTCGTTAATCCGAAAGGCAAAACCAGAAACTCGTAATGGCCGTAACGAGTTCTGAACGCTGTTTTGGAGACGTCCTCCTCTCGGACTCTCAGCTGATGGTATCCCGATCTCAAATCAATCTTAGAGTAATAGCTCGACCCTTGCAACTGGTCGAACAAGTCGTCAATACGTGGAAGAGGATAACGATTCTTCACGGTCACCTTGTTAAGTTCGCGGTAGTCAATACACATTCTGAAAGTACCATCTTTCTTCTTCACAAACAAGACTGGAGCTCCCCAGGGCGAAGAGCTAGGACGCATGAAACCCTTTTTCCAAGAGTTCTTGTAATTGCGTAGACAGTTCTTCAAGTTCTGATGGAGCTAGACGATAAGGTGCTCGAGCTATGGGCGCTGCTCCAGGAGCTAGCTCGATTTGAAACTCAACTTGGCGATGAGGCGGAAGACCAGGTAATTCCTCAGGAAATACCTCAGGAAAATTACGTACGATAGGTATGTCTTCTATCTTCTTTTCCTCCGAGGATGTATCAGAAACGAGGGCTAGAATAGCAGTGTGGCCCTTTCGCAAACACTTCTGGGCCTTAAGGAAAGAGATGATGCCCACAACAGCACCACTCTTGTCGCCATGAATCAGGAGAGGTTCTTTACCAGAAAGAGGGATGCGGACAATCTTCTCGTTGCAAAGAATTTCCGCTTGCTGATGGGATAACCAATCCATCCCAATAACAACGTCGAAACTACCAAGTACGATAGGAATAAGATCGATAGAGAAGGTCTGACCAGCTAAGACGAGGTTACAACCTTTAACTACATGTGTGGCTTCAAGACTATTTAGTAACTTTTATGTACACTACTAGTATGTTAACAAGCACATGTAAGTATAGCACAGTAATCAGAGAGCAGTTAAGTAATTCAGTACAGTCATCAAGCACTTTAATTTACATTAATAAATCGTACAGATACATAAAATTTTGAGGGTTGTCACATTCTCCCCCTGTTAAGAGAATTGCGTCCCGAAATTTAGCACATGGTTACTGAGGAAGCTAGTTAAGTTGCGTGGTTTCCTGGTTTTCCTGGGGTGTCACATATGGTAATAATGTTGTTCGTATGAAACCTGTGGTCAGAGATGAGCAAATGATATTGGGTACCGGTACCGAATTTCCCTAACCGAAAGATCTTAAGTACCAATTCGGTACGACTTTTGGCGTTCCCGGTACCGGTTCGCTACCGTTTTTTACCTTCATATACCGGTACGTTTTTTTTGAATGGCAACAACACTATATATATAAATATATAGGCCCAGCAAGAAACTGGGAACAAAACAAAACACAACCCAAAGAAAAAACAAATAAAAAACCGGGACTTATACAATGTCCGCTACATCAAAATGGACCAACTTCTCCCATATAGGAGACGTGATTTTCGCCCTATTGCACACTCAAAGAAAGGTGTCTTCCTTAATCAACTCCATCGATCTAGCCACCGGAACAAAAGTGTCTTCGAAGACTTTAACATTCCAAGCAAGCCAAATCCTCCACGTTGTTGCCATTGCTATAGTATACACGAGATGTTTCCAAACCTTGCTGCCCGGGTTTTCGAGTAAGACATTCAATGTAATATACTGATCCGGGGGTTTCAACCTGAGCCACACAAAAACATTCCACCACAAGTTCCTGGCCCAAATACACGAGGCGAAAATATGGTTCGGATCTTCATCTGACAAGCCACATCTCGAACAGGTTGTGTCAAGCAAGTCCACACCTCTCGAAACGAGACCCGTTTTCGAAGCTATCTTACCCATGATAGCACGCCACGTCAAGAAGTTGCATTTGGGAGGAGCCCACGTGTTCCACCAAAAATTAAGCAGGTCATTGTGCGCCGAAGAACCTATTGAACCTGCTGAAACAAGCTCCATTCTCAGACTTTTGACAGAAAATTTTTCGCCGAAACAATTTGCCCAGGTCCATTCGTCTTTACTGTCTTTTAAATCAAACTGCCGAAGCCGACCCATTAGTTCTGTAACCTGACCGCATTCGCTGCCAGAAGTAGGATTTCTGTTCCACTCCTATCCCCATAATTTAACCAGCCCTGACCCCACACAGTGATCTGCCACACGAGCATTCTTGTTCTTCGCAATCTGGTAGATTTCCGAGTACACTTCTTTTAATGGTTGTTGGTCCAACCAACTATCTTTCCAAAACTTGGTGTTAGCCCCATTGCCCACTTTAACTGTGAGTTTATCATGAATGTTAACACCATACTTTAACATTACCACGTCCATAGACACGATATCTTTCCACACTCCTGGAATTGATTTTCTGAGAGGAATCAATTTATTATCTTGTTTGGTCATGTGTATAGCCGTCACCGCTTGAGCCCATAACTGGTTTGGATTATCCTTATATCTCCACCACCATTTAGAAAGCATAGCAAGATTAAAGTCTTTTATACCACCCATCCTAACTCCACCTGCACACTTTGGCTTAACAATCAACTCCCACCGAACCCATTTTATTTTATGCCCGTTCCCATTGGATTAAAGTCATATACCGGTACGTAACTGGTATTTTCGATACCAGTACCAATTCGGTATTGGTTGGCACCGAGCTCATCCCTACCCCTGAAACTAAAAAAAGAAATCATTAACAGTTGAAGAAAATCAACAAAAAAAGTTGCACGATACCGTTGTTGTTCGTACGACACCCGTGATCAGGGATGAGCAAATGGTACCGGGTAGCAGTACCGAATTTCCCGAACTAAAAGATTTTCAAAATCAATTTGATACCGACTTTTGGTGTTTTCTGTACTAGGCTGGTGTCGGTTTTTACCTTCATGTACCAATAACCGTACTGGTATTTTCGATACCAATACCGGTTGACACAAGCTTATCTAACTTAAAAAGTAAAGAAGATAATAAAATTTATTTAAAAAACTATATATATTATTTTACTTTTCAAAACACTGTTCAAAACTTTGGTTTTTTAATATATAGGAGAATAGGAGAATTAGTTATTTTATTTTATTAGAACTTACTTTTGTCGAGAGAAATTTCATTGATGGTTAGATAGATATACGGGGAGGGATAGAAAGAAAACTCATATTAGTTAAGAAAATTAAAAAACCCAAATGAATGGACCTTATTTTGTCACGTGTTACATCTTTTTGCAGACTGTGTTACGTGTAATAACCAGAGGCTGCCACGTGTTACATGTAACAGCTTATGCAAACTTTCAGCTTTTTCTAGAAAAAGTAAAAGTTGTTACGTAACACATGGCAGCCTCTGGTTGTTACACGTAACACGTTTGCAAAAAAGTGTAACACGTGGTACGTGTTACTTCTTTTTGCAGACTGTGTTACGTGTAACAACCAGATGCTGCCACGTGTTACATGTAATAGCTTTTGCAGACTTTCAGTTTTTTCTAGAAAAAGTAAAAGTTGTTACGTAACACATGGCAACCTCTGGTTGTTACACGTAACACGTTTGCAAAAAAAATGTAACACGTGGCAAAAAGAGGTCCATTCATTTAGGTTTCTTAGTCTTTTAACTAATATGAGTTTCTTCCTATAATTGCGCTATAAATATAATTTATTGCATGATTTGCATTACTCTCTAAATTGCATATCTTTCATTTCTCTAAGTTTATTTATTTCTAAATAGCGTAGCTTCTTGTTTGTATTTTTGAAACATAAAGAGTCTCCCATATTACATATTAAACAATTAGTGGGTTAGGATCAAATACAAAGTCTTCTAAAAATAAGAAGTCGTAAGAAAGGTATAAAACAGACTCCGATTGACCTCATTCAAGCGGTATTAGAACCGTATCGTCGAACTCTACGATATAAATTTGAATGGGACACTATTTGAGTCTCCCTTCACCTTAGACTTTGTTGTATTCTTTGAACGATCCCATAACGTGTTACATAATTCATATACATTAGTATACTCATTGCAAGTGTAATATTAAATGGTAATTAGGTGAAAAAAAATGTTAGTTCAAAATAAATCTATCGTAGTTTTCATAATAAATACAATAAATCACAATTCATAAATGTTTTCATTGAAACTTTCTACGCCTAGTTCATCAGGTTTAGGGATGAGAATGAGACGGTTTTGAGACGAGTATAGGCAATTATCGTTCCAAAAGCTTATCGTAAGACCATGTTTCTTTTCTTTTTATGATTTCCATCTAATTGTATTTATGGGGTCCTTATAAAATTAAATATACCGGATCTATTAATTTAAAAAAAAAACATTGGGGTCCGAGACCCCGAACTGTTCAATGTGGGTCCACCCTTGCTCATGTCATTGCCATAATCACTTTATAGTTAGTCGGTTACGGTGTTACTTTGTCTCCAAGTATCACTTTGTATGAAATATGAGTGTTTAAGAAGCTAACGACTTTACCTTGTTTTCTTTTTACTAATAATTTACGTGTTCCCCAAGTTTTAACTTTGGTCGTCAAGCATAGTTGGAGTCGGCTGTTTGGCAACATCTGAACCAATAAGTGCTGAATGAATAAGAGATCTGAATGGGTAAGAGGTCTGAACTAATAAGTGCTGAACCAGTAAAGTGCTGTTTGGTTGCCCCTCTGAATGACCGTGTAAAATGACATTTTTACCCCTCTATAAACTATTTCTAAAGTGAGATCTGAATGACCTTTGCCCCACTTCTTCCGGCTGTCTATTTATGTCTTTAATCATCCTTTGCTTTTCATTACTCTTTCATCTCACAATTTTAGGTCTTTAATCATCCATTTATGTTCATAAAATGCTTCCAGTTCTTTACTTCTTGATGTGATTTTGCTAATTGATCTTGATGTGATTACAACACAACAAGAACTGCCATCATCAACACAACAAGAACTGCCGTCATCACAACAAGAACTGCCGTCATCATCGTCGTCAAAACCCACCACCTCCGCCGCCGTGAGCGGCGGCGCTGTCACCGGAGATTGGCCGGCTCCCCTTCTCCCCCTTTCGTTCTCTCCCGCTCTTCGATGTTTCTCTCTCTTAACCCCTGCCGTGCGCCGCCACCCCCGGTGGTGGCCGGCCTTTCTTTCTTCGAGCCATCGAGGAGACCAGAGTGTGTGGAGGAAGGAGGTGGAGATGGAGATGGAGGCGTCTGTGAAGAGGGAGAGGAAGAACAGGTTTCTTCTTTAGGGCAAAGGGCATTTTGTGAAAAATTTCATTCAGTGACAGTCAGACTTGTTCCAATGTATGACCCGGTCAATGATAAATAAGAGCCTTGGTAAGTTTTAAGAGGATTAAACCAAACAATCTGAATCTGACTCGGTCAGACATGGGGCAAATAAGAGGCAAATAATATGCAAACAAACAGCCCCTATTACAGTGCATTTACTCCAGAGAGTCCCCGACTCTTGTGGAGGGTGCAACTACACGCTCCCGGTTAATCGGGTGGGCAGTGGGCTGGAAATTTTCTCGGGGAATGCCTTAGCCAAACTCTGATGCACCAAGCGTGGGCCCGGTTAAGACAACATAGCCTTGGATGCCGGAGTGGGGCGGAGGGGCCTACCCGAGTTATAGGGTAGGTGCGATCTCTATCGCCTGTTGTAGATATATCGCCGTTCAAAAAAAAACTGTTCTATGTTTGTACTTATTAAATATCATATTAATCTAGACTTTATTTTTTTGGTGTTTATTTTTTATAAAGTATTTTTAAAAGGATAACATTTTGTTATTTTTCATTATTGTATAGATCTGTTAACTATTATTATAGGGGAGAGTTATCTTGAGAACGCTAAATATTGCGAGAGCCGTGAAAACGGATGAAAAAACCAATCAAAACCAATTTTTTTTAATACAAATCTTATTGTAATTAAGATACATAAAAAAAAGAATTTAAAAATCAAATAATTCATTTCTTCTCTCAAAATCACTCTTATTAGATTTTTTTACATATGAGTAAATTTTCTTTATTTATGAGTTCATGTAAATTTAAACGTGTAAATTAAATTTCTAACATTGTATTCAAATAATAATGATAAATATAAAAAAATTTTGAGGAGATTATAAAATATCTAAGGCTGTAAATGAACCGAACGAACACGAACAAGGCTTTGTTCGTGTTCATTCATTAAAGAATAAGCTTGTTAATGAATTGTTCACGAACGCTTACCGAACGAGATTTCTTGTTCGTGTTCGTTTATTACGAAAATGAACGTGTTCATGAACTCTTTACGAACATTTACCGAACGCAAACAAACACAAGAACACAAACAAATGTTCATGAACATATATGTACACAAACGAATGTTCATGCACGCAAACAAATACAAACGAACATATATTCATTTTAGAATAAAATCTACATTTCTCATCACAAAGATTATAAAGAATCCACCAAAAATAAATAAGTACTTAACATAATTATCCGAACATAGCTGACATAATTGTCACAAACATAACAAACACAAAAAAAAAAAAAAGTTTCTGAATCTTTAACATAAACTGAAATTGAAATAGTTAAATGAGGAACGTTGACGGAATCGTATAGAATAACTAGGGTTTCAAAACTTTTAAAAACTAAAGCCAATAAAATAAAAATATAACATATAAAAACCTTTAAGTGAACAAACATAAATGAACACAAATGAGCGGACATAAATGAACACATTACCGAACGTAAACATCCTTTGTTCATGTTTGTTCGTTTAGCTTAACGAACAAAATTTCTTGTTCGTGTTCGTTCGTTTAACAAACGAACGTACATAAACAAACTTTCTGACAAACAATTCACAAAATGTTCATTGAACGTTCAGTTTGTTTATATCAGAATTTTATGTTTAGCGGGGTAGGGTTTGCTATTCAGAAGGATGTAGCGGCGCAACTTGTTGCTCGTCTACCTGCCATTAGTCTGTAATCATCTTTTTTTTTTTTTAAAGAAAACTTCATTAGAAAAACAACACACACCCACAAAACGGGGCAACAACACCAAAACGCATTACATAATTACAAAGTTGCACCACTCGGTCCACGAAATGGACCTCTTTCCATCTCTACTATTAATCCAAAGATAACCTAACAATTTAATATCACTGATAATATCTTCCACTCGGACCGACTTATTAACGAACTTAAGATTATTCCTCGCACGCCAAATGCTCCAGCAACCAACCAACACAATACCTTTGAAAACCTCTTTAGCTGTGCCTCTTAACCCGACTTTTTCATGTATCTCCAATAAATCTCTAACCGAGCCAGAAGTGAAAGGCGCAATTCTGCACCAGCAACTAATATGGTGCCATACCTGATTCGCGACCATACAGAAGCAAAGAATATGCCTTGCCGACTCTTCTCCCGAGTGATAAAACAAACACGAAGTGTCTTCAATTTCAATGTTCCATCTCCTTAACTCCACAGCTGTGGGAATTCTCCCCATTTCCGCCCTCCATGCAAGCACGTTACATTTCAATGGAACCCGTTTACTCCATTCGAAAGCAAAAATATTGCTAAAAGCAATCCTTTTGCTTAACAGACGTTTAACAGATCCCACCGAGAACTCTCCCGATGTGCTTCCCATCCATTTCCAGTCATCATTTTGTAAACCTAACTCAACTGAATCCAACTGTCTGCAGAGCCAGTTATATTCCGAAATTTCAACAAAGGTCTCCGGACATTTTCTCCAATTCCAAGAGACCCGAGAGCTGTCATTGATACCCGAGACCCGGCTAGCCACATTACATTTTTTCTCAGCTTCCAGTTTGAAAATATTTGGATAAATATCCTTCAAGGGTTCATCCGAAATCCACGGATCAATCCAAAAAGAAATATTATGCCCATTACCCACCACGCCTTTAAAGTAACTACGAAGCGGAGCACCATCGACTAAGGTTCTCGCTAAAGACTTGACAATATTATTCCACACCCCACAGAGATTCTTTTTCACCGGAAGAAAATCCCAACTCCTATTGCTCGAGTGTAAAGCTTCGACAACCTTCTTCCAAAGTTGGTTCCTTTCCGTTTTAAATCGCCAACCTCATTTCGTTAGAAGGGCAATATTAATGTCTTTCAACCCAATCCCCCTTCCTCTTTCGAGCTAGCCACCTGATCCCAATCCACCCAATGCATTTTGTTAACCCCTCCCGAACCTCCCCATAAAAATCTTCGGATAAATTTCTCCATGTCGTTAATAACTTTAGCAGGAGCCTTATAAAGCGAGAAGTAATAATTCGGGAGGCTTTCTAGTACGGATTTAATAATAGTGATTCGCCCTCCTATCGATAACGAGCTAGCCTTCCATTTAGATAGGCGAGCTTCAAAGATATCATAAACTGGTTTCCAATTATTGACCCGGTTCATATTAGCTCCTACCGTCAAGCCGAGATATATGAACGGAGGAATCCCCGACAAGCACCCAACTATATTTGCCTTGTCTGTAATCGTCTTTGTTTTAAACACAAACTATGCTTTTTCTTAAAAAAAATAAAAAAATAAAATAACATTATATAGATCACATAATAGGATAATTTTCCAAAAAATCCCAAACAATCAAACATACAAGAAGCTTCCCTCGTTCCACCTTCTATTTTAGGGCTCAAAATCCCCTCATCTCATCTGCTGCAATCAATCAAATACCTTTGATCCCTCAATCAATCATGGCGACTCCTGATGTTTTCTCATCATCCTCACCTCTATTTGATCTTACCAAAGGTGCACTATTTTCCCCTAATTACATTTCTCCAGTTAATTGCTTGAATTGAACGATTTTTGGATCAAAATAAGATATTTGTGTATGTTTGCAGGTGATACTAAATCCGGAGGACTTGCTCTGGAGAAGAAAATTGAATATCTTGAGAGCTTGAACGACAGAGTAATTTTAATTTAAAAAGTTTTTTTTTTAATTTTATTTTATTTTCTGGAGTAGAAAACATAGTGTTTTTTTTTTTTTGTTAATTGTGTAGGAAATTAATTACCATGCATATGTGATTATTGAATTGATATATTGATAAAAGCTATCTGTATATAGACATATTGTATATGCTGATCAGTTATTAAATGTTTCCAAGATTCTATATGCTGAGTTTTTCTTGTACTTGCTGCAAATTTCGTCTTCGTTGTCGGTTTTACTAATTAATCTGTTCCTGATATGGTAGTTGATCATGTTGGAAACTATTAAATTTAGTCTTCTTGCGGTGTGCGCATATAATATATATATGTGTGGGCCATCGGGGGGCAAAAGTGAATTGCACTAATTTTAACGTTATTCGTGAAAATAACGTTAAAAGCGACTGACGGTTGATCATGCATCATGTGGTGACGCTGATAGCTGAAAGACATGGGGATACATACACTAATTGGCCATTTGGCCTTTGTCCCGATTGCTGAGTGTCATGTGCCTTATGTCCAAGGCTTGATGCAAAGCTACTATCGAGCCGGGGGTCTCACTGGAAGCAGCCTCTCTATTCCTTCGGGGTAGAGGTAAGGTTGTCTACATCTTACCCTCCTCAGACCCTACCCTTTTTTTGCTATTGGTGGGATTTACTGAGTATGATGATGATGATGATGATGATGACGATGAGTCTTCTTTGCCATATTTCCCTATAAATGTCTAGTGTTTATAGATCATCATATATGGCTTGTTGCTATTAACTAGGTAAAGTCGATAAAGTTTGATGACCGAAATAAATCCCTTTTCAGTTTTTCACAACTTTTTTGCTATTGGTGGGATTTACTGAGTATGATGATGATGATGACGATGAGTCTTCTTTGCCATATTTCCCTATAAATGTCTTGTGTTTATAGATCATCATATATGGCTTGTTGCTATTAACTAGGTAAAGTCGATAAGGTTTGATGACCGAAATAAATCCCTTTTCAGTTTTTCACAACTTTTGTTAATTTTTAGTTATGCTTTGGGTTGTTTGTTTCTGCTGTTAATTAGTTTTTTTTATCCTTGATTCTGAAAACTATGTAGTAGACACTTGTTAATTTTCTTTACAGGTTAGCAACAGGCGGGCACGTAGATGGATTAATGATCGTATACTGTTGGAGCTTGTACCTCGTTTGACTGGAGATGAAATTAGAGGCCTATTTGCTCCACCACCTTGGGGTAAGGCACTTTGATATGTGTGTGTTTATTTGGATAGTAGTTGCTTGCTTGTACTGCATACTTTCTTGTTGTATATTAAAGCACATGTCTTTCATATATGATGTATGAATGCTTTAGTTTTAATAAAGAGTAAAATGCCATTTTCGTCCCTGAGGTTTGGCCTTTGCGACTTTCGTCCAGAGGTTTGTTTTTCCGCATCTGGATCCAAAAGGTTTGAAATCTTGCCATTTTCATTCGCTTCGTTAACTCCATCCATTTTCTCTGTTAAGTTAGGGGTAATTTTGTCTTTTTTTGTTAACTTAAGAGGAAACTCGGTCTTTTGAATACTTTTATATTATGCTAAATGCTTGTACATAAAGTGAAAAAGACCGAATTACCCTTTAAGTTAACAAAAAAGACAGAAATACCCTTGACTTAACGGATAAAAATGGATGGAGTTAACGAGGCAAATGAAATGGCAAGATTTCAAACCTTTTGGATCTAGATGAGGAAAAACAAACCTTTGGACGAAAGTCGCTAAACTGGCCAAACCTCAGGGACAAAAAAGGCATTTTACTCTTTAATAAATTATGTTATATTACAAACTTCATTTTAATTACATCACATGCAATATTAACTAAAAGGGCCAAGTCACACAATCGAAACATCATTATTTTGTTTCTTCGGTTGATCAAGTAGTAAATTTACCTCCATGCCATGCTCTTTTTTTGCTAAACTGGCAACATGAATACATCATTGACATAAGGTTCATTTTACAGGTGATCAGGCACGACCGTCACCATTTAGCATGACAAATGTCGGGGAGTGGGACAAATTTAGGAACATAGACATGGATAAAGAGGTTTTTCATTTCTCATATTTCTATCGACAGTTCGACACTATTTTAGTATCCTATAATTAAAATTACTCTGCCTCCAGTTTTCTGTACTGATTCATCATTCTTTGGTAGGCTGGTGTGATAGAGGCCCTTAAAGGTTCCTCATCAAAGAAAAAAAGTCATGTGGATGCTGATAAGATAGCTGCGTTGACCGCATGGCACAGGGTTGACCACAAAACTAGAGATGCATTTCGTAGAAGCTTCCTTCCGGAACTTGTTGATGGTTACGAGGTATTCATACGAAAAACTTTACTCGTCAGTGGATTATAATATTACATTGCTTGTCAAATGGCTATGCTTTTGTCACATGCAATCTGTCCATGCCTCCAATATTGAACTTTTGCAACTGAAATGCCTAAAATACCCTTCACCTTGTTCAGGAGAACGTACGGGCCTTTGTTTCAGAGGCAGGTGGCGAGGAGGTTCTTATACTACGTGTCCAAGACCCGTTCCATAGGTTGTTACTTCATGGTGTTTGTGAGGTACACATTTATATCTACATAACATGATTTCAGTATCAATACGTAAATTTTGAATGCTGGACATGAAATTTTAAATTCGTGATATGCTATTAAAACGATAAAATTAAATGGTGGCACTTTCGACCCATTTTCTTTCAGATGGGTTGATCAGGGTATGTTTTATCTCTTATGGTATAAGGCCGTCTGTAGTGCAGCGTTATATCACGCCAAAAGTATATATGGCGCCCCCATAGCGCCGCCAACACCACTACGGCGGGTCCTATGGGGTGTTCTTTTCCACCTCCCGTGAAAATCATAGCGGCGTGAGGGGGAATTATTTCATATACTAACTCACACACATATATATACATACATACATGTATATATATATATAAAGCCCCATACATATATAACCCCACTACACCCTCTTGTGATATAAAGCCCGATAAAGCCCCTCTCTTACGCGTTTCGCCACTTGTCGCATAACGCCCCCTAAGGGGCTTTATGACTACACATGGTCTAAAGAAAACATGCAATACGTAAAATCTTTATGATGCATTAAACCTCTAAATTCAACACACTAATTATTTATAAAATGTTAAAATATTCTTTATGTTGTCGTTACAGTTCTACAATTTGGTCTCAACAACCGAATCAAAAACCAAAGGTACAAAGATGTTGAAGATGACCAAGATCAAGAAGAAAAAAGCGGCAAGTAATGAGCTCCCGGCCATCACTCTTTGCCAGTTTCTCAAAATGGCAAAAGACGGGTTTTGGTAGGCGTTTTTAGCCCTAACCAGTTCCGACCCATGTAAATAGATAGCTAAAGTTTACCTGAATGTAGACTTATTTAGTTATTTATGCTCTACCCGCCCACCGATGGGAGAGCCAAAGATGCTTTCTCTTGAATTCCTGTAAAGTGAGTTTAGGGTTTAGGGTCTAGGGTTTATGTTTTTTTTTTTTTTTACTTGTAAATTGTATTTCATATGTTTGCTGAATAATGATACCCTTTTTACTTGAACTTGTATCAAGTTGTGGGTTGTAATTTATAAGAAATAAAGTGTTTTTCTTAATTAATTAGCTCATAGAGTCATGTCTCTTTCACTTTATTTGTTTTATTATGTTTGATCAGAATATTTAAATAAAGTCAAGAGTTATTTTGTTTAAATATTTAATATCTTATGCCTTTGTCTAAACCTCAATAACATAACCATCGCAATAATATTGGTTCAAGATAAGCTGTTTGTAAGACCACATTGTGTGGGCGTTTACAAGCCGCGTGAAAACATGTCAACGCCATGCATACCTGCCCGACCACGGCGTGGGTCCTTCGGCGGTGGAAATTCCACAGGCGTTGAGACGAAAATGGCGTTGACGTGGCACGTTTCAAGTGGCGTGGATATTAGCCGTTGGACACCAACGGTTATTTTTTTTTTAATTTTTAAAACTTTACTTTTTAAAAAAACAAAAATTTCCCCTTTATAAACCACCCTCTTCCTCCATTTTTTTTTACAAACTCTCACATCTCACCCAAATTTTTATAAACTCTACCCATTTCCACTTGACAAAACCGAAGATGTCAACGATAAGATATTTAAACAAAAAAAATTATGTTTTTTAATAAATAAAAAAAATATTATTTTTACTAAAATATAACAAAAAGAGGTTAGTGAATGAGTGAGACATAACATAAGTTATTTAAACAAAAAAAAAAAAAAATATGCACATTGCACCTTCCAAGCAATTCTAACAAAAATCCAAGAGTTTTATGTAAGTGATGACGTATTAAAAAATTCATGTATAAATATAACTCACCCATTATTTCCTACACAGTATACACACACACAGCAAAAACAAACAGGAAGTTGGCCAGAATGACGAAAAAGGTCGTGAAATACTCCGTTGTAAGTCCCATGTTCTCCTCCTATAAATCATCATTTTCAGTTTTCACGCACCGGTCAAACACACACACATAATATAATGGATGGTATTTAGTTTGGTTTTTGTTCCTTTGATAAATAAACAGGTGGATGCATTTACAGACACGCCGTTTAAAGGAAACCCAGCGGCTGTGTGTTTGTTAGATGACACTGAGAAAGATGATAAGTGGTTGCAATCAGTTGCAGCTGAATTTAACATCTCCGAGACTTGTTACTTGACTCCGGTTGCCGGTTCCAGATTTAATCTCAGATGGTTCACACCTGTAGCTGAGGTTACATTTTTTAGTATTTACATATATAATTGTTTATTGGGAAATTGGATTCTAATAATCCCAGCTAGACGTCAGTCCCACCTTTTTAACTATTTTGCCTAAAAAAACTTAAGTTTGTTTCCGAATTACAAACTGATCCTAGGGGCTTTTGATCAGAACGAGGATACGAGTTGATGGATGTAAAACTTATCTCGAAACGGTGCTTTAAACGGCTTGATTTTTGTTAATTGGAAATTTAAACACCCGAATTGAAGCACCTTTTTCGTCGTTTGAAGCATCGTTTCGAGGTGAGTTTTACATCAATTGACTCGTATCCTCATTCTGTTCAAAAACTCTAAAACATCTAAAACATCAGTTTGTAATTCGGAAAAAAAAAACTTAACTCCGTTAAGTTTTTTTTTTTAACTGAGGACGGTTGAAGGCAACCCTAAAACATCAGTTTATAATTCGGAAAAAAACTTAACGGACTTTTAACTGAGGACTGTTGAAGGCAAAATAGTTAAAAGGTAGGACTGTCAGTGGGAATATTCAAAGGTGGGACTGCCAGTGGCCTTGGTTTGAAAAAGCGCGCCTAGGCGCGAGGCGACCCAAGGCGCCAACCAAATCGCCTTAAGTGACACAAGGCGCACGATGTACAAAAGGCGCAGGTGAGGCGCGCTTTTTAACCTAAAAATTGACCTGAGACGCAGGTGAGGCCCGCGCCTTATGTACATGGTGTGTTTCTGTGCTGCTGAGTGTTGTACAACAGGCTTTTTAGGCTGTACATTTATGTTTTTTTTCATTTTAAAACATATATAAAGCTTAATTATAGCTAAATCATAGGTATTGGATGCTAAACACTTATGGGATATATAAAATAAATTATATAATCACTTTGCGCTTTGCGTACGAAAAGCTCACCGCTTTTGTGCTTCGCTTTTAAAAAAATCGGTTTTAGACCTCATCGCTTTTGTGCGCTTCCCGCTTTTTTAAACCAAGCCAGTGGCCAACCACCTCTATGTGGGATTATTAAAATCCAATTTCCCTTGTTTATTTAGGTGAGAAACCCGTGTATTACACTAGTTGAATAAATGAAATATTAAATAGTTAGTAATCGTAATGAAGATTTAGTAATTATAAAACGAGTGCGGTGAAATAAGAGAAGCTGAAAAAATATCTTGGACTCGCAGAGTTGTGACTAGTGATGCAACGAGTTACTTGTTTATTAGGTATAGATCTAGGTCAAATTTTTGAATATTTGAAATGGTTTTGTCTGATTATCTAGATATATTTGTTTTGTGATGAACTGGTTTTATGCCGCGCCCGCATTGCGAGGCGCTAGGCCAAATATTTCTCAACCAATTAAAACAAAACATTACCATCGTTTTGCTAAAAAACTAGAACGATGGCAATACTGTAATTTTTAGCTGGGGGCAAAACTGTAAATTGTCAGGACCAATGAGCGAGCGCTAGCGAATAAAAATTACATCGAGTCAACCTATTAAAACAAAACCCTACCATAGGTTTGCTAAAAAATACGAAAAAGATGGCAAGATTGTAATTTTGACTTGAGGGTAGAATCGTAATTTATCAAAAGCTACAACGATGGCAAGACTGTAATTTTGAACTGGGGGCAAAATCGTAATTTTTACTGGGGTAAAATTATAATTTGTCAAAAGCTACAATGGTGACAAGACTGTAATTTTTAACTGGGTGCAAAACCATAATTTTGACCTTGGGGGCAAAATCGTAATTCTGAACTGGGGGTAAAATCGGAATTTGTATGGGCCTAGGGCTGCAAATGAACCAAACGAACACGAACAAGGCCTTGTTTGTGTTCGATTTGTTAAGAAATATATGCGTTCACGAATTGTTCATGAACACTTACCGAACGAGATTTTATGTTCGTGTTCGTTTGTTAAGGAAATGAACTTGTTCGTGTTCGTTTGTGTTTGTTTGTTAATTTTAGGCAACGAACGTTGATAAACACAAATGAGCACAAACTAATGTTCATGAACAAATGGAAACAAATGAACACAAACAAACGTTCATGAACATAATATATAATACACTGATAGTTGTTAAATACTTTATTTGTCGGAATTTTGAAGTATTTAAATAAAATATAAAAACTAGAAACACTAATGAACTATCGACATGTTACCGAACGTTCACGAACATAAATGAACGAACGCGACCATTGTTCATGTTTGTTCATTTAACTAAACGAACGAAATTTCTTGTGCTCTTTAAATATATATTAGCTGCCTGACATTATTCCCCGTCATGCTCTTTAAATATAGATGAAATGAAATGTGTAGTTTTACGCTTTGCTTTAAAAACCTGAATTTCTGGCCCTCAGACGCATTTTTCAGGCTAAGTTCCGATCAAATTCCAGCCAAAAATCGTCTGAACATGTCTGAAACAACCAAACGACCCCTAAACAAACGTGAAATTAACCTAAAACAACTTAAACTAGCCCTAAACAAGCCTACAACATGTCTAAGATCCCTTTGGTGAGTGTGTTAACTTAATTGATGAAGTTCAATTGATCTTAATTTGTTATATTTTGGTAATAGGTGGAGCTTTGTGGTCATGCAACTTTAGCAGCCTCCCACTTTCTTTTTAACTCTGGCTTGGTGAATTCTAACACAATTGAATTCTCAACACTTTCCGGAATTTTAACTGCCAAAAGAATCCCGGCTAACAAGATCAACGGCTCATCAAATGGGGAATCAGAAGATAGTTTCTACATAGAGTTGGATTTCCCTGTTGTGCCGGTTTCAGATTACAATGATCTTGAGGTTTCTGCAATATCGGAAATACTAAACGGTGTTTCCATTGTTGATGTAAAGACAAACACACTAGATGATATCTATGTATGTGTTGAAACCGCTCTCACATTTGCATATTTAAGTCTTTGTAGTCTTTTAAAGTTATATTTTTCTTTGTTCTTTCGTACAGGTGGAGCTTTCATCAGCAAAAGAACTGCTGGAGCTCAAGCCACAAATTCATAAGATTAAAGCAGCTCCGGGTAGAGGGATAGTAATTACAGCGCGTGCACCTAACGGGTCAGGGTTTGATTTTTATAGTCGCTTCTTCTGCCCGAAATACGGAGTTGACGAGGTAATTTTATTAAGAGTGAATTTCAAGGATTGTCCTTTATCTTTATACCCATTTTCAGGCGTTGTCCTTTATGTTCAAAATTGATGAGTTTTGTACTTTATGTTTTAAAACCCATCACGTTTTGCCCTTTAGGCATAACCCAGTTTGTTTTTCTGTTAAACACTTATGGACAATCCTTGAAAACCTTATTTGGATCGTTTTTTTTTTTTTCAAATTATTTTTTTTTCCTATGCCAGTTTAAGAAACATAAGTGTTTAAAACAGAGTCAAATGTATCGTTAATCCTAGAAAATGTTGGATGGCGGACTCTAGTTATAAATATTTCGAGTATTGTTCTTGTCGTAAGTTGAAAAAAAGGTCATATAAGTAGTAGACATCATTATAATTGCTAATATGGGTTTCATTTTGTTAGAATGTGGTTAGTTTTAGCAGGATTGATTGACCTTCACTATGCTTTCTTCTGTTTTAGGATCCTGTTTGTGGGAGTGCACATTGCGCGTTAGCAGCCTATTGGCATGAGAAGTTGGGGAAATGCGATTTTGTTGCATATCAGGTATCCTCTCTCCTCACGTACCGCTTTAATATTGATATTTTGGTTAATTGTGAAATCGGAGCTCGATTAATAGCCAAATCGCAGTGCCCTTTTACTTGTGTGTGTGTGTGTGTGGATCGTTTAGACGAGGGGTGTGAATTTCTGACATGACATGAACCTAACACGAAATTCGCGGTTGTGGGTTTAGTCTAATGGGTTCGAGTTAGTTTTGGGTTGAGCTCGCGAACATATTTAGCTAAGCGGGTTAGGTTCGGGTTGATCTTGGGGATTAACCTGTTAACTTGTTTATTTAAAAAAGGCAAATTGGATTTAAATAATCCCAACTTTCTCAATTTGGCCGATAGTAATCCCAACTTAGTTATCTGCCGATAATAATCCGGATTGGTCCACTTTTGGCCGATAATAGTCCGCCGTTAGATATAGCTTAACGGAGTTAAGTTTTTTTTTTTTTTTTCGAATTACAAACCGATGTTTTAGGGCTTTTGATTAGAACGAGGATACGAGTTGATTGATGTAAAATTTAACTCGAAATGCTGCCCCAAACGACGAAAACGGTGCTTCAATTCGGGTGTCTAAACTTCCAATCAACAAAAATCAAGCCGTTTGGAGCACCGTTTCGAGGTAAGTTTTACATAAATCGACTCGTATCCTCGTTCTGATCAAAATCCCTAAAACATGGGTTTGTAATTCGGAAAAAAATTTAACTCCATTAAGCTATTTTTAACGGCTGACTATTATCGGCCAAAAGTGGACTAGTTCGGATTATTATCGGCAAATAACTGAGTTAGGATTATCATCGGCCAATTGAGAAAGTTGAGATTATTTAAATCCAATTTGCCTTTAAAAAATAGTTTTTTTTTCTTCTGGTTTAATAGGTCGTATTCGTGTCATCCCCCAAATACATATGTCGTGGTCAGGTTCATATGTCTGACACTTTTTTTTCGGGTTCATATCATGTTTTGGTTTGTGTAAAGTTTTCAAGTTTGTTGTGGGTTTGACTTGCTAACATGACCCGTTTAGCACCCTTAGTTGAGACACCTTCTACCTTTTCGTGGAATGTATTGAGTTCTGTAACTCATCCCATATCATAAGTTATGCATGTTTGAAATTTTTGTTTTCGTTTTTCCACGATGTGCTCATTTTATGACTATTGCGTTGTTGTCTTATGGTCGTTTGTTTGTTTTGGGTGGACGCAGGCATCACCTAGAAGCGGCGTATTACATGTCCATCTCGATAAGGAGAATCAAAGAGTACTTCTTCGAGGTAAAGCCACCACAGTCATGGAAGGATCTCTTTTGGTCTAAAATTCGGACCGGTTATATCATCTTCTCTCATTGCAATGGGAAATTGAATTTCAAGATGTGCATGAAATAAAGCATATATGCTTAGCTAAACTAATATGTATGTTGCAAGATGTATTATGACATTTGCAATATTTAAAACCAAATTATCAACTTATTGTTGCCATCTATTCTTGTGTTTGATAACTGAAAATTTGAAAATCATGTATTTTTTCTGATAATTATGTAAGTTTAAAATACAAAAGGAATTTATGACCTTTTCACTTGTACTTCCGTAGTTTCAAAAATAAAAGTCATTTATTATTTTCAACTAGTGTCCCCGCGTTGCGGCCGCAGGCAGTGGCGAAGCTCGACCAAAAGTTTTGAGGGGGCGTAAAGTCATGGGGACCAAATTTTTTTCCCTATCGTTATGTTTCAGGTCGGGCTGTCTATTCGATTCGGGTCGGGTCAAATAATAATAGTTCCAAATAAAACTAAAAAAAATTCATTCATTCAAAGGCCCGTTCTTACATATAAAAAAACTAAATATTGTTTAACAAAGAAAAGACCTATATATATAGGGGTCCGCTAAAATGAAAACCACCTTGAGTTGTAAGAACCATGAGAACTTTTTGATCCGGGGCGAGTTGGACCAAATTTTTTTTTTTCACAAACGTAGATGCTTGTATTATAAACACATTTGTAAAAAAAAATTCAAAAAAAAAAAAAAAAAAGTCGTGTATGTAGTTTTGAGCACCACAAGTTTGTGTTTACGGGTACCGTAAATTTTAAACAAAATTTATGGTTCCCGTAAACACAAACTTGTGGTGCTCAAAACTACACACACGACTTTTTTTTTACAAATGTGTTTATAATACACGCATCTATGTTTATGAAAAAAATTTGGTCCAACTCGCCCCGTACGGTGTAGTTCTCATGGTTCTTACAACTCGAGGTGGTTGTCATTTTAGCGGACCCCTATATATATATATAATGGTACGAGATAAATGAAACCTGGACGAAGAATTACAACTCAGCCCGACGACCTTTAAGATTTAAAGTGGTAACAAACTTTATTTTGATTTATATATTATATAAATATTTGGATTATTGGATTTTATCACCCTTAACTATTGTCCATTGGCCGCTGCCACCCCCGACTATCACTTTGACGCCCGCCACCCCCAACTTAACACTTAGTGTGTTCTGTCACCAAATCACTAACTTTTAATCATGTTACTATACTGTTGAGGGTGTCCTAACATCCCTGAAACCTTCCCAAGATCCCTATGACACCCCAAAACGTGTAGTAACAATATCAAAAGTTAGTGATCAGTTAACGACGTGGTGACAGAATACACTAAATGCTAAGTTGGGGGTGACGGACGTTAAAGTGATAGTTGGGGGTGGCAGCGGCCAATAGCCAATAGTCGGGGGTGATAAAATCTAATAACCCTAAATATTTAGACAAAATACTTGGAGGGGCGATCCTATATATTTTTAAAATTTTCAGACAAAAAATCGGAAATTATACACTCATAACCGAAATATTGGAGGGCGCTGTGCACCCCCCCCCCCCCCGAGCACCTACTAACCTACACCCCTGGACGCAGGGTCCTGAAACCGTGCTAAGTGATCAAAACCGGGAAAAATCATAAAACAAAAACACAAGCTTATATTGTCACGTGATGTAAAAACCCTTACACCCCTCTTTTTTTCTACATTTTCATCTTAACTATTGATTTGAAAAATGAATGGTTAATATTTTTTCTCATCCTAATTAAACAAATAAACTTTTTATTTGATTTTACTGATTGTGTATAAATATGTTTAAAGAAATTGTCTAAATATTAATGGATATCAATAGTGTTGATAAAAGATAAGCAGCCACAGAAATAAACATAAACAAGAACAACAATAAGCTTTACCTTGACCAAAAATAGAAAAAAGAAACAAAGTTTGCTACAATTTAGAAAGCAACCTTCTGATTTGAAGAAGTCAACCAAATAGATAAATTTCTATTTTATTAATAGAAAGCTACAACCAATACCTTTTAAATAATCTTATAAAACCCAAACCTAATTGAACTCAAACTCTAACAAATAAATAAAAATAAAGTGACCCATAATGATCTAATCTTATTTAAAAATAAGAGTAAACTGCTAAAATGGTATTTGAGGTTTTTGTCATTTTAGTCCAAAACTTAAACAATTTGAATCTGGGTTCATGTGGTTTCAACTTTGTTGCCATTTTCATCAAAAAACAAAATCTGGTCGGATTTTTCAGTTAACATCCAGTTTTTTTGTCTTTTTCTTCTCTTTTAATGAAGGGCAAAATGGTTATATTTTTTTAATTTATTATAATAAAACGTTAAGACCATTTTGCCCTTCATTAAAAGGGAGAAAAAAGACAGAAAAGCTTGATCAGATTTTGATTTTCGATGAAAATGACAACAAAATTGAAACCACAGGGACCCAGATTCAAAAAGTTTGAGTTTTGGACTAATGTAACAAAAGTGACCCATAATGTTCTAATCTTATTTAAGAGTTAATTGCAATTTTCGTCCCTGTGGTTTGTTAACTTTTGCCATTTCAGGCTAATTTTAAAAATGCACCAGTTTCCTCCCTGACATACTGGAAACGTGCCACTACAGTCCAGAAGGGTTAAATGAATGATATTATTGTCAATTCATATATCTTTTATTTTCACCTTATTTTATGAATTGACAATTATACCTTTCATTTAACCTGTCTGACTTAACTGAGTTTTAATTTTTGGACTGAAGTGGCACGTTTCCAGTATGTCAGGGAGGAAACTGATGCATTTTTTAAAACTGGCCTAAAATAGCAAAAGTAAACAAACCATAGTGACGAAAATGACAATTAACTCCTTATTTAATTTTTAAAGGCTAATAATATGACGACTCAATTAAAAGACTAAATAACCCCATAGATTATTTGAGTTTGACAAGTAGGGGCAGATATAGCTTGTAGATAGGGGTAGCCCACGCTATTCCTTAACGTTTCGATGGTAGTGTAAATTTTGAATACATTTGACTTTTTTTTAATTTCCTTACCTCTTTTTTTTTTTTTTTTGAAACGTAGTCTTTATAAGGATGTTTTAGATCCGCCACTGCTAACAAGATTATTTTAACACATTTACATTTAATTTTATTTAAGTTAAAATTCTTAATCCGGTTTAATTTCATTTAACTTAAAATTCGCAATTGACAGCTGTTGAATTTTATGGAATGTTATGTTATAACAATGATACGATACAATATGAATTAATTACAATGCTTTTAAGAGAAAAAAAAATACAATCTTAAATATTAGTATTAAATATTAAATATTTAATAAATTATAATCTACAATCATTCAGACAATAAAACCACAATTCCACAAATCAAGCTTTCATTTCCTAGACTAAACCCAGCTCTAAAATATATCCAAAATAGGGAAAATTAATCAATTTAGCAAATCATTTAGGTTGGGTGGTGTGGTATAAAGCCCTCTAGTATCACGTCAGAGCCACGTATGCACCACATAAACGATGAGCTTTATCGTTAACTTGCACGGTAATCCCCCTTATTAAACAAAATACAAAAAAAAAAAAAAAAGGAAATCAAAGAGGAAAAAAATCTGATTGGATGGAATCATTAAGCCCCACCTGCACATTACATTGGCGCTCGTTACAGGGATAGATCCCCCCTTTCTGACGCCTAGGAAATGGGGGAGGGGCGCTATAGGGTTCCATTTTGGCTGATTTGACAGGGGACGGTATACCACACCATCCGCTCTTCCTAATAAATTGAAGCATGAATGTTTGTGTTTAACTTTAACAGAGGTCAGTATACCACACCTTCCGGTCTTCCTAATTAATTGAAGCATAAATATTTGTGTTTAACTTAAAAAAGTACTTTTCTTCACAAATATTTTTGAACCAACACCTTTTTGGCAAAAAAAAAAAAAGTCCTTTTATTTTAACACCAATTTTAGCAAGAAATACAGAATCAAAGAAGATGTCTTTGTTCTTTTTGTCTTTGATACATTTAATTCCCTAACACCAGAAGCTATCCACTTTTTGACCAGGGTCCAACAAGTCATTCACAGTAATTGTACAGCCCGGGAGACATGGGTTTGTATTTTAATAAAAGTGGTTTTTTAATTAAAAAAACATCCAATTTTGAAAAAAAAGCTCAACTAATAATAAATTATATATATGAAGGTGTTGAACCCGGCGGAGATACGACGGTCATCCACCGGAAAACCTCTGCAAAAAATGGCGAAAAATATCGTCAAATACTCCGTTGTAAGTTCATCATCATCTCTATCAATATAATAAACTAATATTATCACAAAATGTTACATGCATCATCATCATCATCATCGAATTCCGGTGCATTTTTCTGATCAACAGGTGGATGCGTTCACCGATACAGCGTTTAAAGGCAATCCGGCAGTCGTTTGCTGGTTAGACTACATATCGAAAGCCGATAACTGGATGCAATCGGTTGCGACCGAGTTCAACCTTCCGACCACCGGTTTTTTATCGGTTGATCACCGTACAGAAAAACCAAGATTCAACCTCCGTTGGTTCACTCGTGTATCGGAGGTATAGTACCCGTACAGGTACCGAAAATACTGGTACCAAATTTGAACAAAACTGGGTACCAAATATATAGGTACGGTACGGGTATTTTCGGTACCGTACCCGCTTTGATACCATTTTGTTTTTATTTGGTTTTTGAGTAGGGGTGAGCAAGTTTAGGTCTGAACTGAAATTAACCGGGAACCGAACCAAAATATACCCAACCCGACCCGAACCCAAGTACGTAGGTATTTAGATTGGTTCCAATTTTTCATATAAAATCGGGTCGGGTCAGGTCGGTTCTCGGTTCTTTTCATGGTGAAACCCGACTTGGACCTATGGACCGGAACCGACCCTATATTTAGGGTAGTGAATCGGTTCTGTATTTTATGTTTGATCGGTTCTCGGGTCAGGTCGGGTAGGGTCGGGTTTTTCCTTTTGCTCACCCCTATTTTTGAGCACTTGTACGAGTACTAAATAGGTAAAATTGACATGAGTACCAATATAGTACGAGTACCAAATAGGTAAAATTGGTACGAGTACGACGATACGGGTACCATATAGGTAAAATCAATACGAGTACTATAAATACCATAATACGAAATAAAACATAATAAAAAAAAACTTTTAAAGGTCTACATAAAATTCGGTACCAGTACCCGTTTTTACCCGTACCAATACCGAAAGTATCGAGTACCAAAATCAATAAAACTGGGTACCGATACATGTATCAAATACCTAAAATCGGTACGGATACAGGTATAGGTACAGATACGGGTATGAGTACGGGTATTTGGGAAAAAAAGCCCATCCCTAAATGAAACTAGACCACTAGAACATAATTTGTGAATAGTTAATTTTGTTATGTTTTTGATGTTAGGTTCCACTTTGTGGTCATGCAACTTTAGCAGCTTCACACTTTGTGTTTGAGTCTGGATTAGTGGATTGTAACTCGGTTGAGTTCTCAACTCTGTCTGGAGTTTTGACTGCTAACCGGATTCCGGCTAACGAGATCAATGATTTGGAACATGGGTTTTACATAGAGTTGGATTTTCCGGTTGGGACGGTTTCTGTTTTCAAAGATGTTGAGGTTTCCTTGGTTTCGGAGATGTTAAATGGTGTCTCGGTTGTTGATGTTTTGATGAAGAACGCGTTTGATGATATTGTTATATGTGTTTAATTCGGTTATGCTTTTGGTGAAAATGTTGGTTGTGGTTGAAGAATGAAGAGTTTGAAGGTTGTTTTTTTGTTTTTGTTGGATGCTTGCAGGTGGTGCTTTCATCAGCGGAAGAAGTTGCGGATTTCAAGCCGCAGTTTGATAAGATCAAAGAGGGTCCGGGTAGGGCGGTGATAATTACGGCACGGGCACCTGACGGGTCGGGGTTTGACTTTTATTCGCGCGTTTTCGGCCCGAAGATTGGGGTTGATGAGGTAATTGTGTTGGAATAATGTTTCAAACCAAATTGGTAACATTTGGGATTTTGTTATGTTAGGAAGTAGACATTGTTATAAATGTGAATTACAAATTAGCACTTTGTTTGGTTGTTCAAAAAAAGAAAATAGTTGGTAATTTGGGATTAAATTTGTTGGAATATAGTTGGTTTTAGCAGGATTATTTGACCTTTGTTATGTTTTGGTATCTTTTAGGATCCGGTTTGTGGCAGTGCACATTGCGCGTTAGCACTCTACTGGCATGAGAAGTTGGGGAAATGTGATTTTGTTGCATATCAGGTATGCGCTTCCATCTCCACCATCGCGTGTGTTTGTGTACGTAGGTGAAGTGGCATAGCTTAGTGTAAAGTGGGTCCCCCCCCCCCCCCCCCCCCCGAATGTTTCGGTTAGAAGTGTAAAATTTCCTATTTTTCATCCGAAAATTTTAAAATTATATAGCAATGTCCACCCAATTATTTTGCCTAAATATTTATACAATATATAAATTGGGTCCCATGACTTTCCGCCCCCTCAGAACTTTTGGTCAAGCTCCGCCACTGCGTAGGCGGAAACTCAGAAAGCATGATACCTATCTTCTAGCAACCATTTGATAGATACATATTGTAATCAGCGAATCTTTTACATCGCTGTTTGTGTAAGATACTCAGGCTCAGCGAAAAATTTAAAAGTTTGCATAAGATAGTGATCTTCACTACCTAAATACCACATGATTAAGGAAATCTTCGGTTTCACACAACTTACATTAAAAACATAACAAAATAAAAACGACCCCATCAAAATTTTGAGAAATTCGAAACAGGATTCGTAACTCATAATCAATAGATTTAGGGCTGTGCGACAAAGCCAAATTGGAAAAGCCCTTTCGCTTGTGAGGGACCTTTCCGTACTGTTACATATGTTGAAATCTTACGTTCGGTTGTCTATTTTGGTCAATGCAGGCATCAAGTAGAAGTGGCATATTACATGTCCATCTCGATAAGGAGAATCAAAGAGTACGTATTCGAGGTAAAGCCACCACCATCATGGAAGGATCTCTTTTGGTCTAAAGATTCAAGGCTTAACATACTGCATATTGGGTCCAAGTATCTACCCTTTGAAAGTTTTATTTCAAGATGCATGAAAATAAAGCATACATGCTATTGTCAACTTATGACTATGTTGTTTTATGGCTTTTTAACATCAAACTTATGAATTTATTTTCTTTCTTAATCACACCTAAGATATCAATGGTAATTATTGTTATGGTGGTTGTTTACTAGAATAGAATTTTTGTTTGATTAAGGTCACATAGACATAACAACCGTTATTACTCGAATCAAATCTAGGCACGTATCATACCACACACCGTCGTATCCTTTACTAAGCTAATATAAAGTTCAACCATCAAAACAACATCAAAGAGATAAAACCGTAATTAATCCAGTGATAGGTACATTTTAGGTACACGTTATTGAATATTAATATATAAATACATTAATTTTAGTATAAAGTATATTACTTTGAGGTGCTTTTCTCTTTATAGGTTAGGCAACAGAAAGGGTCAAAGATTCAATTGAGTTAAAAATAGTGATATTTTATTAATCTAAATAATCATCATTAAGATTTTAACAACATAAAAACCAATTGAAAATTAATTAGGTTACTTAAATCTTCTTTATATATAATAAACTAAAATGGTGTTTTATTATGAGAAGTAATTAAAAGAATACTAATAGAAAAAGAATTGTTTGACACTTTGGAGGCAATATTGAGATTAGAGATGGGCATAAAAACCGGTTCCTACCCGATTCCAGTGGACCCGACTCGTACCCGGTTCCAGTTCCTACCCGGCTAATAGTAGAACCGGTTCCGGGTTCAAAAAACCCGTAGGTTCCGACCCGGTTCCACATTTTATAAATAAAATCGGTTCGTACCCGGTTCCTATTCGTACCCGGTGCATACCCGGAACCCGGTTCCTACCCGGAACCGGTTCCGGGTATTACAAAAAACCCGACAACTATTTAAGATATGGATTTTAATTGGACCGATGGTTTATATGAGCAGACCACATGGGCCGACAACTACAACTCCTAATGGAATATGATTGGGCCGTTCAAAGACTGACAATCGTAATTATTTCACATGCAATTGTTGACAATGTCCGACAAAGTAATTCAACACTCTCTATTCTCATTGGGCCGATTAATATAGTGATTCTGAACATGCACATGTATTGTTTAAAAGGGCCGAAGACTCAAATTACTCTAATTGGACCTCCAATGTTAGTGGATCTGATTAATTGTATTTCATTTATGATCACATGCAGCCGTTTTTGATTCAAACGGAATGATTGAAGTGTACCCGGGTTGTACCCGGAACCGGTTCCATCAGGACCCGTACCCGGTTCCATTGTACCCGAAACCGGTTACGCCGGTTCTAAATATATTGACGTGTACCCGGGTTGTACCCGGAACCGATTCCACAGAGAACCCGGTTCCACTCACTTGTATCCATACCCGGTTCCGGGTTGGAACCGGTTCCGGGTTTTATGAATACCCGATTATGCCCATCTCTAAATTTGAGATCAAGAGCAAAACTAAAACTACCTGTACTTACAATTTACAAATGAATGATATTGGGCCAGTTGATTGAGATGTGGACTTTAAAGAAAACAAATGAAAGTGAAGAAGGATGTGAAAAGGGCCCATAATTAATTAAATCAGCCTTTTGTGAATGAAACGGGCCTTGGCCCAATTGGAGGTAATTATCCATTAACTCTCCAAATGGAAATTATATCGAAATAGGGTTAGTGTTAATAATCGTGTTCAACATTTTCTTACCTACCTTTGGATTTAGATTGTATTCTAAGGTTATAGGGTGTGGTCATGACCATCATGACCACTATGACCCTCCACGTCAGTGCTATGTCACCCACCTCTAATCCACAATCCAAAACCACTACCCTAAGGGTGTGGTCATGATCCAAACCATTATCCCCTTATTTATTTTAATTTATATTTGTCTAAAGAAAAAGGAAATCATTACTTAAAAAATGGAAAGGAGGACCATGGTTGCCATGGTTTAATCCATGCAAACCATGGTGGAGGGGGTGGTATAGCCTTCCATTCATGTTCCTACATGGTGAATCATGTTCCAACCATGACCACCACACCCTTTAGCCTAATCATTCGGTTAGTTGGATCTTTATGTTTATTTGGATTGGTAAAACAATTTTGAGTTATTAAACTTCAATCTGATTTCAAGAGCATCAACCACCTAAGTAGGGAAATACACAAGCATTAACAACGTTAAGGAAAATATAAAAACATTAATTATAATGTGTCGGCAGTGGCGAAGCTTGAGATTTCCGACCGGGGGGTCAAAAACGTATATAACTACAAAAATTATAAAACCGGGGGGGGGGGGGGGGGGGTCAAAAACGTATATACCTAAAAAAATCTATACGAAAACTACATACCGGACACTACTGAGCGAAAAGTGCGGGGGGGGGGGGGGGGCCCTGGCCCCTTCTATCCTGCGCCCTTGTGTGTGGGAAATGCAAGAACGTTGATTATTGTAGATGTTAGCCTTTAATGATGCTCGTGTTGGTGATTGCATACGATAACCGTTAGAATGTTAATTAACTTAATGATATACAAGGATGATAACGAATAATTCGACTATTTCAAAACAAGACCCTTAATAATTAACTATTAAGGGGATGTTGGTATTTATTTACTTTACTTAGCTCCACATTTTAATTTTCTCTGAGACCCGAATTTTAATAAGTTGATAGTAAAATTGCGTTATTTTGGATTCTTATACATCATTCAAGTTGGCAAGGGAATTTACCGTCAGGGATCGTTGTCGGGTCGTGAACTGGGAAGGGAGATCTCTTCTGCGGCTAAGGATACCGTGCACCTATCCTTTTTTTTATACGTCATTTTGTATTATCGACAAAAATAGTTATTTGCCATTTTTTTACCACTTAGCTACACATGATAAACAAGGTGCATTCGTGCGCGATTAAGTATATATAGCGCACACATAAAATGAACTGATATTAGGCTTTTGTTACAACAATCATGGCCATAGGCAAAAACAATAGGGTAATAAGATATATTGAGTTAAATCACAAGAAAATATATATGTATATCGATTGTATATATGTATGATATGGTTACATAGCTGCTCTATATATAGAAATTATCTTGAGTTAAAGAGAGATCGTGCGGGGGGGGGGGGGGGGGGGTTGGAGGATTTTCTAGTTGAGAAGTTATTTTGGTTTATACATTCTACAAGTATATAATGTAGCACTCACATCATCAAAATGCATGTGAATATAAATATAATGTGTTATAAGGTATATACAGAAGGTTAGGCTATTTGGATAATTGAAAACCAGCAACTTCTCCAAGTGCTTCAACTTCTTTTGCAACTACTTCCACTCTGTCAACAATCTCCATCATTAAAAACAAAAAGTTTGCTATGGCCAGAGATTCGACATTCGCAGTCCCTTTAAGCTTCGGTGAAGTTGAAAGTAAGATGAGTTCTTGTTTAACCAACTGCAACTTTGGTATAATCTGGACCGTCGCCTGACACCTTTTCATATTCATGATACTTCTCCCGAGCTCTCGTAAGGTTAGTCCAAGTAACAATCCCACACTTTCGCATGGCTCATTGATTGCAAGTTTCAACTGCGTCGAGGGCTGAGTATAAAATGGTAACAATGTTAGGTGCTGTTTGTTTAGCTCTTAATGGTTCAGACCTCTTACTGGTTCAGCACTTAATGGTTCAGACTGTTTGTTTTGCGAGCAGATGTCTGAATGGTTCAGACATTTGCCTCTGAATGGTTAAGCATTATACTGAGTCTGAATGTTTAAGACCTCTAATCTGAATTGGTCAGACATTTGCCTCTGATCGGTTAAGCATTATACTAGCTCTTAATGGTTCAGACCTCTTACTAGTTCAGCACTTAACCATTCAGAAGTTGCCAAACAGCCCTTAGTCGGTTTAACAGAATATATTTTTTTTTTCAAAATATATGATGCGTGTTACGAACCTGTAATGGTGATCCAAGGCACTCCTGCAATGACAGAATGATAGAAGCAAGTTCCCTTAAGAGCTCTCCTAATTTTAAATATTTATCCCAAGGATAATAGAATCCAAATCTTCCATGCCATGGTTCCCACCTTGCAAAATTTGCCTAAAATACAAATGGGATTTTAATATTTTCTCATGTTATTTAGGCATAATAACTATCTTATATGTTATACACCAAGTATGTTACCAATGATTCATCACTTGATTTGGAGTGCAGTACTGCCTTACAATCCCTGACTTTAATTTTTGGCATGCTTTCTTTTTCACCAACCACATTAAAGTATGCTTTCATGCAATCTGCAAATCACCATTTATAAAACTTTTCAGCTAATAATAATACAAAAATATTCAAATTCTTTTCATGAGCTTGTAACTATTATATACCTTCAATGCAGCATGCTAATTTGTCGAACTTGGAGGATGTCAAACGATGAAGTTCATCGCTAGCCCACATTGGAAAAATGAGTAAACTAGTGAATATGCATACCGCAAAACCCATGCCAATCGTTGAGAGCCGCTCACGGGCTAACTCAATAACTTTATCAGCACGTAAACCAGATACGGCTACCAGATTAAAAGTTAGGATGAATATCATGAACCCATAATCATATTTGCTTTTTATGCTTGGAATCATTCGACAGTATGTAGCTGCCGCACCTACACATCACAAAAGAAATTCTTGATAAACACACTTGATGTATATGTATACGTATACGCATATGCATATACATATGTAGATGTCAATCAGTATGTGTATGCTTGTTACACTTGTTATGCTATGCTGTCAATGACCATTTTGAATGGTTGATTAAAAAAAAAAAAAAAAAACCCATTTTGGTAACATGTATTCTTACCAAAAATAAACACTGAAGAACCAACCACTGCAGCATTTCCAATCTTTCCTAAGTCATCTGCTAAAACTGCTGCTGCACACCCTAATGCACCTCCAAGTATAGTTCCAAGTCCGCGAAGTAACCCTTTGCTTAACAAGGCACCTAGAACATGTATCAATTTTCGAAAATAGATTTAGCGCAAATACTTGAAGGTAGAATGGTTTTTCATTGGTGTTCAGTATTCACCGGCCCTTTTTAGTATGAAAATAAATCATCATCATCATACTCAGTAAATCCCACCAATAGCAAAGCAAAGGTAGGGTCTGAGGAGGGTAAGATGTAGACAGCCTTACCTCTACCCCGTAGGAATAGAGAGGCTGCTTCCAGTGAGACCCCCGGCTCGATAGTAGTTTTGCATCAAGCCTTGGACATAAGGCTCATAACACTCAACAATCGGGACAAAGACCGATTAGTGCATGTACCCTTTTGTCTTTCAGCTATCAACGCCACCACATGATGCATGATTAACCGTCCTCAGCTTTTAACGTTATTTTCACGAAATTAGTATGAAAATAAATACGCGTTGTAAAAGAATTTATGACGAACCTGCATAGAACTCGTAGACAACCACAACAGTCATGATAGCCCACATGGCATTTTCGCCAACTTGCTCGAAAAGTGGATCGAGGAGATAGAGAAGTGAAATCAAAACTAAAGCAATTCCAACCTTGACGCTATGAATGATCTTTTTCGTATCTTGCCCCCCACACTGTTTTTCTATAAGAGATGCAAAACTATAAACAAAAGATAATCTCTTGTAGTTGGTAGAATTTTCATTTTCATTTTCATTTGCATTTGCATTTGCATTTGCATTTGCAGTTGCAATGTCATTTTCATTGGAAATGTGTATGATGGTGCTCATGGTTACTCGCTTCTTCTTCGCATTGGTCGAGTTAGAACTTATTATGCAAGTTAGGTTGTGGGATGAGACTTATATACATGACCAAATGACCCTAGTCATTAGATATGAAGCATAGGTGAGTGCTAAAGTTGGCATCTGTTTCCTAGAAATTCATGCATTTTGACCAATGATCACACTTGATTGGATGGTATTATTATTATAACTAGTAAGTGGTCTCATTTGTGAATTAAGTGGAACATGTTTGTCTTTTTGTATATATGGAGGATGGCCTTTTGACACAAAACATGTTAGTGGCTAGTGCAATGCTTGTTATTTGAGCAAAGACTAAGTGCTCTACACTGATTGTTCAAGTACCAAGCTTTTGATAGGATTTGAATATGTTTTTGATGAGTGATTAAACGATAAGTCGCCGAGTGTAACTTGCATGACCATCAGTATGACCGATACCGAACATAAGTTGCTTTCTCTAATCCCTTTTAATGTCATATTCCTGAACAGTCTACTGCAGTAAGATGAAGTTCCAGCTTTTAATCATTTGTCTGGAGAAATAAATTCTGTTCACAAGCTTAAATGGAAAATACAGAACATGTCAAAATTTGGCTAAAGTGTATTTTTAAGGCATAAAATCTCCAAAATCATTTTATTCAAAAGGTTTGATAATCACTAAACTAATCTAATGTAGTCTTTATGCCATATTTATTTACATGTGTTAAGTATTTAAATAAGAGTAAACTGCCAAAATGGTCTCTGAGTTTTGGTCACTTTTGTTACTTTAGTCCAAAACTTAAATCTCTTGAATATGGGTCCATGTGGTTTCAATTTTGTTGTCATTTTCATCCGAAATCGAAATCTGGTCAGATATTTTAGTTAACATCCAGTTTTTTTGTCTCTTTCCTCCCTTTTAATGAATGACAAAATGGTCTTTTAACGTATTATTATAACAAATTAAAAAAATCTGACTATTTTGCCCTTCATTAAAAGGGAGGAAAAAGACAAAAAGCTGGATGTTAACTGAAAAATCTGACCTGATTTTGGATGAAAATGGCAACAAAAGTGAAACCGTAGGGACCTAGATTTAAAAGGTCTGAATTTTGGACTAAAGTGACAAAAGTCAAGGGCGTAGCTTTCAAGGGGCCGGGAGGGGCGCCCGACCCCCCGAACTTTTCGCTCAGTAGTGTTATGTATGTACGTTTTGTGTAGATTTTTTTTAGGTATTTATGTTTTCGACCCCTCGGTTTTATAAAAAAAATTACTTATTTTTTAGTTTCGGTGACTTCTGACCTCCCGGTGAAAAGTTTCAAGCTTCGCCACTGACAAAAGTGATCAAACCTCAGGGACCATTTTGTAAGTTTACTCTTTAAATAACTTTTAAAAGTTATGTGGATGTAAAAGCCTTTGTGGGTCAACTAAAACTAAACTTGGCCCAAACCCATTCTGACCCATTACTCAACTGGCTATGATATGTATAATGTATTGATATATAGTCCTATATGCATGTGTAATCTATATATCTATCTCAAAATATTGTAAACCCTTGGGGCAAATAGATTTGATACTACTTTTATATACGCATGAAGAATTCCTATTTCACTTCAACAGATAGGGGAGCATCAACTGTTAGATCATATGCATTATAAACCAAAACAAAAGGTTTAATTTTCTTAACTGGTGATGTTTATTGTTATGGTATATTACTTAATTAATGACACCACACAAACTATAGTGCACCATTTAGAGGTGTCCCACTATCAGTTGTCTGGACGGTAACACGTGGTTAAAATATCATAGTGGTTAAAATATCATACAATAGCATCATACGATACGATACAATTTAACGACAGTGCACAAGTCTTTAGGTATTTCTCTAATATTCTTAAATGACCATTGATTAATAAACGAGTCTAATCCCTTAGAGCATGCAGTAACACTGAAATGAATTTAAGTTACCAAGTCATTATTGTTGTAACAAAGATTAAGTTCGGTTAAAATAACTGACGTATCGACAAAAAGGTTAATCGAAATATGAAACATAACCGAAATATAGTATTTTGTCAAATAACAAACACTTTAGACTTAATTACAAATAAAGAATAATAATCAACAATTTAAACTAAAAATAACTTACTAAAAAGGTTTTATGAGAATTATTTTGTTGAGTTAGGCCAATCAACTATGGGTACTTTGGAGAATTATTATTGGAAAGTTAACAACAGTAGTCACCTGATTTGAAATTAGTTTTATAATATATTAATATTAATTAATAATAATATAATTTAACAACAGTAGTCACCTGATTTGAGATTAGTTTTATATATAATATAATATATTAATAATAATATAATAGCTGGTGCTGAATTTAGTGCTCAAAAGCTAAAAGAAATGGGAATTTTGCTTTCATATTTGTACCACATCCGTACCTATCATAGTAGTAGCTTCTTGGCACTTACTCCAAACATAAAGATGTGTGCTACGACCATAAATATAAATATTCTTTATATAAAAATAATAATAAAGTTTTACGCGTTATTTATGCATGAAAGACACACTTGTCTTCATGTATATGGTTTTACATGTTTGGTAAATTAAATGCTGATAAAATCTATCAAATATATGTTTTTTAGTAAACTACGAAAATGTTCACTAGTCTAAGGTTTGATTACTTTTTCCACTTTAGTTCAAAACTCAAACTTTTTGAATTTGGGTCCTGTGGTTTCAATTTTGTTGCCATTTTCATCTAAAATCAAAATCTGGTCAGATTTTTCAGTTAACATCAAGTTTTTCTTTTGTCTTTTTCTTCCCTTTTAATGAAAGGCAAAATGGTAAGATTTTTTTAATTTGTTGTAATAAAACGTTAGAAGACCATTTTGCCCTTCATTAAAAGGGAAGAAAAAAAAAACTAGATGTTAACTGAAAAATCTGATCAGATTTTGATTTTGGATGAAAATGACAATAAAATTGAAACCACAGAGACCCAGATTCAAAATGTTTGAGTTTTGGACTAAAGTGGAAAAAGTGACCAAACCTTAGGGACCATTTTGACAGTTTACTTTTTTTTAACGGCCAACAGAAATTTTTTTTTTTTATTAGATATCTTACTGTTTTACATGATTTTATGTTTACCGAATATATATCATGATTGGTGGGAAGACTTTAAGAATTTGTTTACCAAATTTTGTTTTTTTCGTTTACTTTAATTTAAAAGGTATACATCATTCTTGGTTAAAGTTTTAATGTGGAATAAGATGATTTGTTTTTTGGTTTACTTTAATCTAAAACTAAAAGGTAAACCCTGGGCTTATGGCTTAGTGGTTATGGAAATGAGGGAACACTCTTGACCGAATGGTCTTGAGTTCGATTCCTGATCCACTCGGGTTTTACCGGCTTTGCATTGTGGTGCCCTCGGGCGGGTGCAGGGTCGGGTTTTCCCCGGAACTGGTGGCATGGTGGGCTAGGGGCTCCGTGCGTGCAGGTTGGGCTGCCGCGGGCTACCTTTCGGCCAATGGGTGCCGTGTACGGGGTACTTGGCGATTCTTATGTTGGACGTTCAAAAAAAACTAAAAGGTATACATCATTCTTGGTTAAAGTTTTAATGTGGAATAAGATGATTCATTGGCCATGACTTAATAACTTTGCCTACCTAGGTTTTACTCTAAAATCAATTAACAATATTTGGAGTAGTCGACATACTTATGTATAGACATTAAGTTTCGGCTTTTTCGGTGTGGCCAGTGACCCAAACCGAACAATGACATTTTGCTTGAACGTATCGCCAACATAAATCGAGTTAAATAAAGCACATAAAACCATAACTACCCATTAAAGGATATAAGGTTTTAGATGTTTGTTGAAGTGGAGTTATAGTGATTTGAATAAGTTTTAAAATTGTTAATAAACAAAAGGAAGTTCTTTCCCATAAGTGGTGCATTAACCTTTCTACCTTTTTTTTCCATTAGTGCTGATTAGACTTATATTGGTTTTTAATTGAAGTGTGTTAAATAACATGTTCTAGAATTAACATGATGATTCATGTGTTAGGATTTTATATGAAGGTTTACATTTCACCTTTTTTTTTCTTTTTTTTTTGAACGGCAAATTTGGATCACTGACGGACCACTGGAGTATCATCGTGCCACCAGCGGGACCACCCGATCATATCCATCTCCACTAGGCATAATGCCTATACACCAATTCAGGAGGAAACCCAATAAATATGGAAAAAACCCCCTTTGTGGGAATCGAACCCAGAACCTATTAGTCTCAAAGCCTTATCCCACCCCCAATATGCCACTAGGCTTTAAAAGATACTTTTAGTGTTATTGATATTTTTGTAAAATAACTAAAATACAATTACTATTAAAAAAACAAAAAATAATATTAAGTAAATTTAAATACCGTATTATATTCTTCATGTCGTGTACAAATCACCCCGTCTCCAATCAGCCCCTCCATCATCGTCCATTCAAGAGACCATGAACAGTAAGATGTACAGGTAAAGTTTTCGAAAAGTTGAAATCAAAACCGTAATATGGACTTACTACATAAACCAGCGGTGTGTTTATATATAAAATATGTAACTACAAATGTTATGCTTATCACAAACTCTTGTGTTGGTTGAAAATGGTCATTAAGACCACCCGTAGTGGGGCGGTATTTTTAAAAAAAATTGAAAAAAAACGCCGTAAAACGCCCCCCCCCCCCCATTACACTAGGCGTTTTCGGGCGTGTTTTTTTGAAAAAAAATCCCTTTGGCATTTTATTTAAAATGCTTTGCAAATGTTGACCGGCCAATCAAAAGTCCCCAACGGCTAGTTGTTTATTTTTTTTAAACCTTTTAACTATATATATATAAAAACTCATTCATTTTCAACCAAAGCTATCTCAAAAACTCTCTAAAAAACACAACCATTTTATAAAAAACTTGATGGATTCTCCTAGTTCTTCATCCATGGTAAATTTTTACTACAAAGAGTATTTTGCGGATGGCGATGATTCCACCGATGAGGAAGTTGAGCAAGAGGCGGTTGCAAGTGCTTGTCAACTAGCGGTGAGATATGTGAAGCATTGTCGTCGCCCCAAGCAGAAAAAAATAAAAGAGGTTATATTGAACGAGACCGGCGCGCGGCACACGATCGTTTGATGAAAGATTATTTTGATGAGGCGCCGACATTTTCGAACGAAATGTTTAGGCGTCGTTTCCGAATGAGTAAGCGGTTGTTTCTACGCATAGTCGACGACTTGGAAGCCAACTACGATTATTTTAAACAAAAAGCGGATGCGAGAGGGGCACTTGGATTTACCGGTATCCAAAAGTGTACGTCGGCGTTACGAATCCTTGCTTATGGAAACACAACCGACATCAACGACGAGTATCTAAAAATGGCCGAGAAAACAACGCGAGACAGCTTGGAGCATTTTTGTCGCGGTACAATTCCTATACTTTACTCTTTTTTTTTTTAAAACGACGAGTATGTTTACAATTTTTTTTTGAAGCTTATGTTTGTCTATGTTTTTTTATAAAGGTATTATTGATGTGTATGGTGCGCGTTATCTTAGAACGTCCACATGGGACGACCTTCAAAAGATCTACGAGGTACATTCGGCGGAGCATGGTTTGCCTGGTATGATCGTGAGCATAGATTGCATGCATTGGCGTTTGGATAACTGCCCGACCGCATGGCGAGGCCAACACACACGGGGTGACCAAAAAGTGCTAGAAGGAAAGGCGATATGCCAGCAATCCTTGTATAATCATGCAAAAAATGATTTTGGAAGACGAAGGAAAGGCGATATGCCAGAATTATGTGCCAGAAGCCGTTCAAGAGGACCATCCACAGACGTCAATGGAAGAAAGCAGTGTTGTAAAAGTCGGATTACTCGGCCGAGTACTCGGCGAGTACTCGGTCCTTGGACCCCCTCCGAGGCGACTTCCTCCTAGGCGGTCTCAATTAGTCGGCCTCGGGATTACTCAGGAGTACTCGGTGCCTAGTCGGCCTAGTCGGCGCCTAGTCGGACGTAGTCGGCCTAGGCGGTCAACGTGGTTTGTTGACTTTTAATCGGTCAAACTCGGTCAAAATCGGCCTACTCGGCCTTGTACTCGGACTACTCGGCCTTGTACTCAGACTAGTCGGACTTGTATTCAGAATATTTGAACTTTAAACATGTTTCATTTTAAATTATACTCAGTTAACATGAATTATGCTTATTTTAACACATAAATAATATATAACAATTAATTTTCTTTATATTTACCATGTCCGCGTACTCCCCGAGTACTCTCCGAGTACTCCGATTACTCCCAACTCCCCAGTCGGCCGACTAGGGACCGCCTAGCGACTTTTACAACACTGGAAGAAAGAGTGAATAATGCGCGAGAGTTGCGTTACGAACCGTACCATTCCCAGTTAATGGTTGATTTGGTACACCACGCATGGTCGGTTCGGTATGTACTACCACCTGAGGGAGAGGAAGAAACGGAGGACGAGGAAGACGAAGTTGGCGAGGGTGAAGAAAGCGAAGACGAAAACTAGTGTTTTTTTTTTTAATTTAATCGGATTTTAATTTTTTTATTTCTAGTATTGTATTTTTTTTTTAATTTAATGAAGTATTTAAAGTTTAAAAAAAAAAAAAAAATTGTGAAATGATTGCATGGGCGTTATTGGAATAATGCCCCACTACGTCACTTTTGCAGTAATGTCCCATGCTGACTGGACTGCCACGTGTCGAATAATGCCCCATGGTAGGGGCATTATTTTCTTTAACCACTACACATGGTCTAAGAAAGATAATTAAATATGTTATCTTAAACTAGACACTTTATATAGATGGTGCTCTGAACGTGGATGCAAATGAGATTTGCTTTTCTCATATATGATGATGATACGGTTGTACCAACACCGTACATATCATGATGTCTTTTTGCACCAAATCATCATAGATGAGGACTTGTGGAGGGTGTGTGCAAACTTGCTTCTTGCTTTCTCTTTCATAATCATTCTTTCACCACTCTATACATTTCTTTCATCCTTCATAAAAAGCAATATTATTTTTTTGTTTTTATAACGCGTCTAAAGCGTGTTAGGTCACACTCTCTACTTTATAAAATGTTTTGTGGGATTGGTCATGAATGCTTTTACATATAGGGTGTGTGTAAGATTTTAACTTTTATTTTTCTATATTACACAAGGAGAAGTTTCGAAACTATGCATGTTCATACCTAACATAACGTGTAGGATTAATGTTGTTATTTAAAGATAGCAAGATAGGTTGGTTAAGTAATTGATCAAAATTGTCTCATCACTGGGGTTGGTGATCCAGTAGCAAGACAAAACCTTTTAATATACTTAAGTGTGAGATCTTGAATTCAAGTCTCAAAAGAAGCAACTAATTCACTGTTCAAAAAATTGTATTAGGTCAAAGCAAAACATACTTTTGTGTTTGTCGAAGCAACACAACACTTTTAATTATAATAATTTCAAGGAGATTGAATTGATATCACACACAAGATTTAGGGTTAACCCACGTGTTATTGCAACTAAGAAACTTACTTAAAACTTAATTACAATAATTCCTTGTAACCATATCTCTAGACACGATTATGATTATGGAGGAAGAGCCAATTTGGACTCCAAGTTACATGCAAAACCCTAATTACCCCTTAAGCCCAAAACCAACATGCTTTAGCACTCTATAGGTCGGCGCCTTAATCCTACACGATTAGTCCTGTACCGAAATTAATCCAACACTCACCCCCTAATTTCCGAATAGGAAATAGGAAGCCTTCAACTCCAAGTCGTCATCTCATCTCTTGTAACATCACTCTTGCAAGGCCTTTTGTAAGGATATTTGCACGTTGTTAGTCACATGCTCGACTATGATGTCTCCATTCTCTACACATTCCCGAATGTAGTGACACCGGGACTTGAAACGCTTGCTTCGGCTGTGAAAGACGGTGTTTTTAACTAGAGCAATAGTTAATTTATTGTCAACTTGCAATGCCACTTCGTGCAACTTATTCCCCGTTAATTCTGTCAACATACTTCGTAACCACATGGCTTGACAAGCAGCGGCACTTGCTGCCATGTACTCTGCTTCACAACTAGAAAGAGCTATTGTATTATGTTTTTAAGAACCCCATGTAATTGGTGATGACCCATAGTGGAACACATGACCTTTAGTGCTTCTCTCGTTATCGTGATCAATGTTGTGGCTACTGGCCCTATAGCTAACTAAGACACCATCTCTTCCCCGAGTATATTTTATCTCGTAGCTCAAAGTCCCTCTAAGATACCGAAGTATCTATTTTATTGAATCCAGGTGTGAGCCTTTCGAATGGTGCATGTATCGGCCTACTACCCTAACTGAAAACGCTATATCCGGTTGAGAATGCAAAAGATAGTGTAGGCACTCGACAACCTTATGAAAACTGGTTGTATCCACATCCTCTTCTTCATCAACTTCTGTCAACTTTATGCTTGGATCAATCAGTATATGAATAGAGTTTCATGTATCTATCTTTGTTTCTTTTAGGAATTTATGAGCATACGCTTCTTGCTTGATCACTATACTTTGGTTGCTTTGAATGAATTTGAAGCCAAAATAGTGGTTAACTTGCCAAGTCTAACATCGCAAAGTTTTTGACATTGCATTCTTAAAATTCACAATGTGTTGCAGACTTGATCCCGTCACAATGAGATCATCAACATAGACTCTGATGAGAATCAAGTTGGAATTAATCATCTTCTGGTACACGACTTGCTCTTGAGAACATCTTTGAAAGTTCATATTTCTCAAAATGCCATCCGACTTTGTGTTCCATGCCCGAGGTGGTTGTCTCAACCCTTATAAGGCTTTCGTTAGCTTGTACACCTTATTTTCTACATCGGTATTCAAAAACCCATTTGGTTGTAAAACGTAGACTTGTTCCTTTAACTTACCATGTAAGAATGCCAATTTGACATCTAGATGGTGTAGCTCCTATCCTTCACATGTGGCTGGGGAAATTAATACTCATACGATCTCTAGTCTAGCCACCAGTGCAAAGACCTCATCAAAGTCAACTCCGGGTTGTTGCACATAATCCTTTGCCACGAGTCTTGATTTATATTTATAGATCGAACCACACATATTTTGCTTTATCTTGTATACCCACTTCAAATCAATTGATTTGACTCCCATTGGTAACACTGCTAACTCCTAAATTTTATTTTTTGTGATAGAGTTAATTTTGATCTTCGTAGCTTTCATCCATTACGTGTGTAACTTTGAATCTACAAACTTACTAGGTTCATTTACACAAGAAAGTAATGTTTCAAATGTTTCAATTTCATTCATTAGAACATAATTAGTGAACCATGCCGGAGTGGTAGTAGCTGGGGTTGACCATCAGAGGCTCTTGGGTGATTGGTGTTTCAGAAAAAGCTAATGAGGACCTGCTCGATCCACTTGAACTAGACTTAGTCGATTCCGATGCAGTTGCTCTGGTTGAGCCATGCTGGCTCGCAAGTGGGCATGGCATGCGAGTTCAGGAGTATTCGATTCGTTCATGTCGACGATTGTAGGCCTAACTCATGTAGCAATTATTCCATTTCATTCAACCAAAAGCATTCCTAGTTCAAACTCTACCTCAACCTCGTTTAATTTTTTGTACTTCCAACCAGATTTTTCGTTGAAGTGACGACAACGGCTTACTACAACCTTTCGAGATCATGGGTCGTACAAGTGATAAGCACCGGAACCAGATTCACTGCCCAAATAAACCAAACATATTTATCGGTCATCTAACTTCTTTATACTAGGTTTACTTACCTCCGTGAAGGCTAACCACTCGAATACTTTGAGATATTGATAATCACGCCTTTTTCTCGTGAACATCTCATATGGAGTCATACACGTTAGTGCTCGCGTGGTGACTCCATAAATTATGTAAATGGAGTGCTTAAGTGCTTCACCCCATATATAATGTGGAAAACTGTGAGCCTTTAAGATGCTCCTGGTCATCTCCACTAGTGTACGATTTCGATGCTCTACCACACCATTCTGTTGCTGTGTGTATGGAGCAGTCAAATGTCGATTTATGCCTTCATTCTTGCAAAATCGTTTGAAAACATCTGACGTGAACTCTCCTTTCCCCCATCGGTTCGTAGGGTCTTGATGACGTTAACGGTTTGTTTTTCATTCGACCTTTTATATGGTTTTAAGGTCTTGAATGCATCATTATTAGCCTTGAGCAGATAACTCCACATGAATCATGAGTAAACGTCAATTAACACAAAAACATACATGTTACCTGCTATAGTAGGATAGGTGATATGATGCGCATAAGTCACTGTGAATAAACCCAAGAATACGTGTCGCTTAAAAGGGCGTCGTTTTAGGGAAATATTTCCTTGTTTGTTTCCCGACCAAACATGATTCATACAACTTTCTCTCATTCGTAAACAGAGGTATTCCTATCACCAGGTTCTTTCTGGCCATATGCTTTATTGATTCAAAATTCATGTGCCCAAGTCTTGCATGCCACAACCAATTTTCATCATCTAATAGGAATTGTAAACACACCGATTTCCATATCTTTAGTTTGATTTTGTAGAGCCTGTTAGGAGACCTTTTCATTGTTATTAGCGATTTGCCCTTGTTATCACGTAAGAACAACTTGTCACATTTCATGTTTACTTCACACCCCGTCTTCGTGGCATGTCAAAGGCTTATAATGTTACTCCTTAAGCTCAGAATAGAGTAAATGTCGATCATGAGATGTTGTTCCCCGGTTTTACCTTTAAACAAAATTGAGCCCTTTTCGCATATATCAACACACGAGTCGTCACCAAATCTAACCTTTCCCCCCATGCTCTTGTTACTTCAGAGAAAATAGGATAGGTTTCTTGTCATATGGTTGCTAGCATCATTGTCCAAGTACCACTCATCTTCGTCTTTCGTCTTGGATTCAAGCATCTTGGGTTGCTCATTTGACTCATTCAAGAAAAAAGTTTCCTATATAGTTTTAACAATAAATATGGCGGGATCTTTACCCTTGATCTTGGCTAGATTAACTTCTTTTTTTACATTCGGGACTAGGGCTGAGCACGGTGCACGTTCGGTACCGAACCGGTACCGGCACTGAAAAACAGGGAAAATTGGTACCGGTACCGAATATACCGGTTCGGTACCGGTATCTACCGGAGTTTTACCCGTAAGTACCGGTACTAAAAAACGGAGAAAATGGGTACCGGTACAAGTACGGTTCGATACCAATACCCGGTATCAAATGCTCATCCCTATTCGGGATAGTGTGAAACAAAGTGTCAGAACTTGTCCCATCGGTAACACTGAACTTTATACATATATTGACTCTTACCTTCACCTTGGTTTTCGTTACTAGAACTGACTTCATTCTGCACTCGGTTTTGACCCAAACCACGACCTCCATAGCCTCTCACCCCACCCCATCCATGTGAGCCTCGTCCTAAGTTATGGCTTGTTGACCTGAAGTGGGTGATCCGAATTTATTAAATAACAATTTGGATTATGGATTAAAGGGTATGTCATCTTCCTTTAAACGTTCTTCATATGCATTTAGCCTGCCAAGCCAACACTGCCTTCATACCCAACAGTCTTCAAATCCAAAGTTTGTTCTAAGAAAGCAACAATTTGAATATACTTTTGATGGGAAGGCTCTTGAGAAATTTCTTAACCATCTTTTATTCATCTATGGCTTCACCCAAAGACGTTGATTTTAAGGCTATGCACGATAACTATCCCGTACAGTCATCGATAAAGTCCATCTCTGTTATCTTCAGATTATCAAACTCAGTTGACAGAGTTTAAAGTCGTGCCTCATTGACCCGTTCCACTCACACATTACGATTCTTGATCGCCTCCCAAATCACTTTAGCATTATATAGGTCTCCAATCTGCATGATAATGGTTTTGGGAATTGACTAATACAAAAGAACAACCACCATGTTATTCTTGTCATCATTAGTACTACCCGGTTGTATCGTATCCCAGACTTTGTAAACCTTCATGATTGCTTTCATTCGTAATGACCAGACATTGTAATTTATCGATGTTAGCATAAGACAGTGAATGGATTAGGAAGTTGGTTCTTTTCCCTTCGGTGGTGGTATGATGGTTATCGTTGATAATGTCGCATCAGACACGGTCCTTCCCTTCTTGCCGCCTTCCTGTTTTTCTACAAACACCAGATTTTTTTTTTAGTTTTATGATCTTTGAACAACTCTAACACCAGTTCAAGAAATATTGCATTGATAGTTGTCCCATTTAACGTGTTTAAGATAATTTATAAACCAAAATTACTCATATAATACTTAAATGAGTTGCGTAAGTTTCTTGATTTTTTTTCAATATAAAATGAGCCATAATCTTCTCAAAGAAATAAAAGATACATGTTATACGACACCAATTAGATTTTGTGAGTATACGTATCAACCGAAGTATCAACCGAAAGATGACCCGAGAAGAAACCCATCCTACCATGTTTAAAGTTAAGGTTTTAGCGAAGATCATAGGGATAGACATGTTTGGACCGCTATATGTAAGCACATGCATATATTAGAATTTCATTTGTTTTAGAAAAAATAATAATAAATGGATAACGTATAAGGAGGTCATTAAGTATTTAACTTCTCACATTAGAAGCAAACATGTGTTTTAAATATGTTATAGGGTACCCATGAGATCACTCGGGTTTCGATTGTATAGATGTTATGATGAATTAAAATCAAATGATCACTTGACTCCATAGATTATGCGTTCGGTCCGCCCCTAACTAAGGTCCTACACATACATTGAAACTATCAAGTGATCTCTCGAATATGTATAGGAAGACAAGGGAAATCCCATTGATCTTGCCTTGATTGAACGAAAGCTAGTTGTCTTCGATATTGAATGAATTTGCATGCTAGAAAACAAATGAGAAACATAGTCAATGGCAATATAGTTGTAATTTCACACTTGAGATTTTCCATTTGAAGAATTCATGTTTCTCATTTCAAAAGTAGCATCTCCCTAATAGAGAAATTCCCCGAGATTGTTGGTGGTTTTTGTTAACTGCAGCAACGTATCAACTTTTTTAACGTTTTTCGTTTTTCTTTGCCTATTAGCTTTTTAGGATGTTCATCTTTTAAAGCAGCGTAGATACAATTCTAGTTTATTTCCTATATTTTAACTTTTTAGTTATTAAATTATTTATAATAATGTTTCTAATGTTCAATCCCGGTTCGAAATTCAAAAAATATTTTAAAAAACTCCCTCACAAATTCAAATTTCAAATTACCTGCCATAAATTAATTACCGTTAACGTATAGCAAAATATAGAAAGAAACTAAAAGACAAAAACATTGTAAAAAATATATATACACACATAGAACAATACTCCACAAAAATATATATTTCTGTTTGGAACCCATGTTTTCTGTGTTCCAAACAGAAAAAACTTTCTAAATGAAAGTTATAGAGCACACGTTGATCTAATAAACTAGATATTTTTATAATTTTTCGACAACGTTTACTCTTTTTAATAAATTTTACAAAGACAACACAGAAGGTTGTCAAAATGCTTATCTTCTAAACATCTACACACCTTCAAAGTTACATTGTTTCTTTAAACCATACTCCTCCACAATCATCATCGCAACAAAACTTTGACGAGCAAATCCTTGTTTCTAGGAAACGTTTGAGCTTTGCAAGCACAATTAAGCACGACATCGTCAATCAGGTGAGTACATAGTCCCCACTTTTACATTTTCGAAATGTTTTGGGGTGATTCATATGTGCAAATCAAATTTTCTCAAACAACACATATGACATATGTAATTACTAAGTTCTTTTTGTATGTACAACTTAGGGATGAGCAAATGGTACCGGGTACCGGTACCGAATTTAACGAACCGGGTACATTTTCGGTACCGATTCGGTACCGACATTTGACATTTTCGATACCGGTTCGGTACCGGTCCAGTACGGTACGGGTCCGGTCCGGTACCATACACTAAAATACCGGTACCAAACCGTACCGTACTAGGTATATTCGATACCGGTACTGGTACCCACTTTTGGGGATTTTCAGTATCGGTTCGGTACTGAACGGGTACCATGCTCATCCCTAGTACAACTTATGTGGTGAAATAAAGTACAAATCCCAAATCCTTGTTGGATACCCAAGGTACTATTTTAAATCCTTGATTGGATTTCTAAAAGTACTTTCACAAGCTCTTTGGTGAAACACAGTAAAAGTGTTTATGTGAAATCTAGTGTGGTGAAACAAATTACAAATACCAAATCCTTGATGGATCTTTCTATGCAAATAGATAGTTCCTTGTTGGATCCTCAAAGTACTATTCTAAATCCTTGATTTGATTTCTAAGAGTACTTCCACAAATTCTTTGGTGAAACAAAGTACAAGTGTTTATGTGCAATCTAGTTTGGTGAACAAAGTACAAATCACAAGTTAGATCCTTGATTGGATCCTCAAAGTACTATTTTCAATCCCTGATTAGACTTCTAAAAGTACTTCAACAAATTCTTTAGTGAAACAAAGTACAAATATTTATGTGAAAAGTTGTGTGGTGTTACAACATAGAATCTAGAGTGATTTAGGATAACGAGACGAGTGTAATATAATAAGGGCATAGTGGATACGCCGCTGATACTTCCCATATATAAGTGCTCTTATTGTATTACCCATCGTAGCGTTATTCAAATCAATTGAGGATTCTATGTTATGATGAAACAAAGTACAAGTGAAATAAAGTACAATGTGCAATTTCTGATAACAGAAATTACTTGGTTTTATACATGTTTCCATCCACAAATACACTTTTGTCACAATTTTTTACAATCAAACACAATGTATTGCAATACTAAACTTTCACCGTATACTTGGGTACAAAAATCTATTTTCTCGCTTCAACTCGTGTCGTTGGACAATGTATTGCAATAACAAAACTTTTGCAAAATCCTTGGCCACAAAACCTATGTCACTCACCAACTTTATTGTTGACCATATATTTTCACATATGTTTCATGTATAATTTTTTGATGATATTTAAGTGTGCTACACATAGGAACAGACTCATGCTTTAGATTGCTTCTAAATTTAAAAACAATTACTTGTATCCTTTGTGTTTATAAAACAATGAAATCAATATAATGAAACTTTAGTACCATGTGTGAACAGTTTGTAATGTGACTACATGACGTTTTCATCGCGGGTTGTATACACGGTCGGGGTGTTAGAGTTAGTGCTCGCGTGGTGACTCCATAAATTATGTAAGTGGAGTGTCTAACTGCTTCACCCCATATATAATGTGGAACACTGCGACCCTTTAAGATGCTCCTGGTCATCTCCATTAGTGTACGATTTCGGCGCTCTATGATGTGTGCTAAAGTGGTTAAATAAAAACAACTAAAAAAATAAACTTTTGGACATGCTTTGGCCTAATAGGTATCGGTACTCTCATTGGGATTGTCCCCAGGTAGGCAACGGGTCCTTATAATTGGATTTGTACGAATGCCAGCCTAGACAGGAGTTCCCAACTTAACGGTACTTAACCCTTCCAGTTACTACATGTCCGACACGAAAAACACATTTTTACAAATAATGTACAAAAAGACAAACTTTAAAAATAACCTTAAACTAGACACTCTAAGCTTTAAATTTATAAACTTAGACTTGATCTAAACCTAAACCACACATCCGGCAGTGTACCGATCTGTTGAATTACGTTAATTAATTTATATACACTAAAAATGACACCACACTAAATATTTTTATATTTTTGTATTTTTGATTTAAAGGGGGGTTTTACTTGAAAAGTAAATTAATTAAAAACTAATTAATAAAAAATGAACTAAAAACAGATTAAGATAAATGTTTGATTTTAATAATGATAAAGGACTATCTAGGTTGAAATCCCACTTGTTAATAACATACTTTCTACTGGGTAATTGTGTGATATGAAACCGGGATCTTTAGATATTAAACCCTAAAAGACGACGTATAGAATTCCCGATCATTCTCGGGAAGGCAACTATGTGACTTTAAAGATTTATTTTGATTACCGATTTTCTAGACTTCCTTACAGTTGTCTAGTGTTCTAGAAAAAATGCTTGGAAAGACTGACTTCCTCTCGGTTGTAAGTCTAAAGCAATTTAAGAAAACTTGATTTGGTTTAGTAGACAAGTTAGCGACAATTTAACTAAAACCGGGTTTCTCACAAAACACAATCCTAGCAATACACTAAACTCGATCTATTAATATCTTTATACCTTACAGCGCTAAAAATAGCAGAACATTAAAACCGGATTAATTCTTGATCATTATTTCTATGGTTTATTTCACAATCCACCATAAGATTACCCAACCCATTTAGGACTTGAATATCAACATTAATTCTTTTTATGAAAATACCTTCACCGGAATTTATGTGAAATAAATGATCAAAGTGTAAACCAAGTTAAAATATGCATATACACCAAAACATGTAACTTAAATTATTTACTTAACAAGAACAAACCATAATCACACAATACCCGGTAAAATTACATATTAACAAGTGTTCATCATAACCTAGACAGTTTCAAAGTTTAGCTACACATAATATTCAATATTATAACTGAACAAAGTCTAAAAACAACTGAAAACATAATACAGAGCAAATACAAACTGAAAAACGAATATTTACCGAACCCGGAAGCTTAGAACTCGAACCGGAAGCTTCCTAGACCATTGCAAAGCTCCAAGGTGCTCCAAAGTCGACCAAGGTGATCCAAAACTCGAAGGTTTGTGAGATGGTTTGAAAGGATCGGACTTGTGCTATTTATAGTGAAGATTTGAGCTCCTGGAGACCCCTTGCGCACCGTAAGGGTGTAAGCCTTGCGGTGCGCAAGGCCCACTCACCTAATCCACTTCCAACTGCTCCAATTCGCACGAAAAAGCTTCTGCCGACAGGTCCTTGCGCACCGTAAGGGTGTAAGCCTTACGGTGCGCAAGGCATCTTCAAAAGTAAACTTTATTTTTGGATTCCTCTCGTCGAGCTACCCCAAAAGCATATATTATGGCTCCCGTAACTCATTTTCTAGCTCCGGATATGTCCAGATGAAGTTCTGACTGTTTCTTGCGCGTATTTATGTTCTTTTCTTCATTTCTTCTTCATTCGGACTCCGTTTTATTCGCCGTTTTTGCTCCCTTTACACCAGGACCTGGCAAAACACAAAATAAAATAAAACAAACATAAAACTAAATAAAAACAAATAAAAACCATACAATAATTATACATTTCACACAGGACAAATATGTGTATTTTACTACACATCAAATATCCCCACACTTAAACATTTGCTTGTCCCTAAGCAAAATCCTAAGCAACATGTCCCACGTAAACGCTTTACAAAAACGCAAGCTTTGAACATATTAAAATGCGAACTACAAAATCATTAAACACAGATGTTTCCCAAGACTTACATCGTTCAAAAGGTTGACAATTCAAGAGAATGAAACGAGAAACCGAGCCTACCTACACAAACTTTCTTACCTTCAAGTAATCAATTTATGCAATATCAACACCCCTCACGAAATTCGCTCATCTCTCGGTTAATATAAATGTAATTTCAAGTGAACTCTCAAAAACCGAACTGTGAAGCATGACTATTATAAGCTTGTACGTCAATCAGATCTCCACCTAATTGTTATAAGTCGATACAAATCAAGAGGACTTTTATTGTGGGTAGGTAAGGGTCAAAGGTAGGTCGTTTATTTGGAAGAAAGTGGTTAACAGGAGATTTTATGATAAATCGGAAAAACACGTAGTAGGTTTTTTTTTTGTTTTTGTTTTTTACACCCGTACTCACAAATCAAGTGACTCTTTTAAGGTCAGATCGTCAAGACCGGTTTTATCCAAGATATGGAGTAAGTCTTCCTCAATCCTGTAGTGAACATTACTTCCAACTCTAATGGACCGTTTGGCATTGAGCCTAATAGCCCCCACCTCATTAGAAGTGTGTATTCATGTTGAGATTCAGTTTGACTTTTTCTACATCTTCCTGTGTGAGACCAATTTCCATATCCAATGCATTTCTCATAACGTTTTGCTCTTCTTTTCATAGCACTTTTGGATGTTCCACAAAATGGTTGTGTTTTAAACAAATGAAACAGAAAAAGGCTCAACTTGGTTTTCTATTGGGTAACATTTTTTGGTAACAGTTTTTTTTTTTTTTTTTTTTTCCAGAAAGGTGATCCTAATGCCTCTATCATACTTGTATCAACGTCTAAACCAAAGGTCTTGAAATGTATCAAAACGTACAAGTTCTAAAGTAATGCAACAAGTCGGTAAACACACATGAAACGAAAATAGTGTATTCGTAAGAAACACTTATAGGCTCAAAACTTACTGTCATGTTGAAAAATAAGGGTCGATATTAACATTGCATAATCAATTAACTTTCCAGCTTGATTCATTATCTTAGGTATCCCGTAAAAAAATTATTTCAAGAAAAACTTGATTTAGTCAACCTACTATCCCGCAACTTAAAGAAACATGTATTTTTGTTTTAGTAAGTTCGACATTTAAATCGTTTTGACTGTCGTTTTGAAAAGGTCTTTGTTTTCGATGTGCTAAAAGATCGGGACAAGCGCGAAAAATTTCTTTAAAATTTTTTAAATTGTTTATTTTATTGTTGTGTAAATGAAAACTCAAAAATTAAAGTAAATAAGAAATAAAAGACAAAGGACAAATTGGAAAGGACTTAGCTGGTTATATGATGTATAAGTTCAAAACTTTTGTCCAATCCAGCTCGATCGTATAGCATTTCGGTCGCGATCGGCTTTGACTCTGACTAGCACACTTGGTAAATTACTTGAAATTGGTATACAGCTCCGAAATTACCCGAATGGAGATTGAGTACGAGTGGTGTGATTCAAACCTGCATAAACAAAAACAAGCAACAACCCAAGCAGTACTGACTCGACACAAAACAAACGACTCAAAAACAAATTTTTACAAAACCTCCCCACACTTGAATTTAATCAGGAGGTTTTTCTTTGATCTGGACCTTATCCAACCCGTTCAATTCCACCCGGTTCTCAAAAATATGGCGCAGCCCGGTGTGGCCACGTGGCCCAACACCCGGCGAATCTACTCGATGACCCAGCCCAGCTACGAGATGACCAGGTTTGACGCGGGCCACGTAGGCCCTTGCCTACTCTTACGCGGGCCGCGTAAAAGCCAGAATCAGGCCCTATATAAGCAGGCCATCGGGTTTCAATCAGAATTCGTTCAAAATCGTTTTCTTTCTCTCATTTCTAAATATTAGGCAATATAAGCGGGCATTATACCCCCTAAATAGCGAAGTTCTGCTCAGTTGTAAGTATTATAACCCCTGGATACGTATTAGATACGCTGCCCGATTGATCTAGGGTTCCGTAACGGCTGTCGTGGTTCTGCCCGACGTAGTCGTTGGAATGCTGTCTCGGGGAGGGTATTACTAATGTTAAAATGAGTTATTATACTAACGCGTGTGCATTTGTGTAAATTATAGATTGTCACCAGGAAACCCTTACGGAAAATCTAAGACAACAATGTGAGTTGATCCGCTTTTTGTTAACTGTTTTTACAAAACCTTAAATACTTTTCCATGCGAATAACAGTTATTGAGTATTTCTAAGAATACAATTATCATGAGTATGTTGGGGGTTTTGTATACAAAATTGTTACCACCTGGTCAAGGAGTAACATTTCCACAAGTCGGGGTTGACAGTACCATGGATGTTAATTGTGATGTCTTGGAAACAAATATAATTGTGGGATCGCCCTCAATACTGTACAATGGGATTTTTATTTAAACTTGATTAAACTGGGATTCACTCACCAGTATTTCTCACTGACAAATGTTTTTAAAACGCGTTTTAGGTAACAAAATGTGAAAGCCAAATAGAAGCCAGCTGGACAGCACTGAAGGCTTGGAAAAGTGGCAATAAAGTTACCAAAAATAAAATAGATGTTTTATTAAATAAAATAGGATGTATTCCTATGAAAACGTGTGTACTACGAACTTGGGTTTTAACCCATTTATATAATGTTATGAAAATGTGGTATTTTACTCTGATCAAATATTTCCTAACTACGGTCCTGAAGAAAAAAAATTCCGCTGCCAAATTAGACAACACAAGATACCACCGAAACTGGCTCGCGGCCGCCCGTTCCCGGTAATCAGGGATCGGGGGTTGCGACAGAAGGTGGTATCAGAGCTAAGCCACTGATTCAGCCACAGAAGTGTTCTGCTGACTGATGTGCACAAAATGCAACATATAAATTACATCATTTGTGGCATAAAACTAACCATTTTTTAGTACTAATGTTGGAAAAAGTGTGTTTTTGTCTTCCTTTTGTATTTTTAAGATTAAATGAGCTCAAATGAACAAAAGAAGCAAAAAGGCATCTAAATCTAACATAAATACAAGAAAAGGAACAAACGTGGCATGCCCAGCCTCCCTGACAACATCTTCCCAAGCAAAACAAGAGAACAGAAGGCTGAACACGCCCCGTGCTCATTGAGCACGGGGGCGTGCCCAAGTGTCAGCAGAAAAGACAAAGCTGTAGAAGCTTCTATCAGCCACCACGGGGTTGTGCTCAGCGGACACGGGGCCGTGGTCAACTCTAAGATTCGCAGAATTTGGGGAAATCTTGATAGTACAGATACGCTTCTGCACACGGGGGCGTGCCCAGCGGACACGGGGGCGTGGTCAACTAATATAGACAAAGTGCAGTTAATGAAGAAAGAGAAGGAAGGTGGACATGGGGCCGTGCCCAATGGACACGGGGCCGTGCCCGAGCCTCTGTTCAGCCTATAAATAGGGGTGCTTGGCTCATTTGCAAACCATCCCTTGGCACACCACCTCTCTCACACTTCACCCACCACCCACCACCATCACAACACCATTATCCACCACCATCATCCATTGTCCATCATAGAGTGTGTGAGTCGTCTCGGGATCCAAGATTGATCGTAAGAGTTCTTGACAATCAAAGGCCATGTTTGCCTAAGTCTCTTACATCACTTGGTGAAGACAAGTGTCTAGTGTAATACTTTTTATTTTTAATCTTTTCGCACTTTTTACTTGGTTATGTATTAATGACTTTAATAACTAGTTTCTTATGTTGAAGGTGATTCTTCCTTATCGTTTGTCCGTGGTGTCTTGGCATTATTTTACTGTCTATATAAAATAAAAGATTTTCACCATTCATATCTCCACGGTCTATATGGAGATATGTTGGCTACCTGGTCGGGGGTTAAGGGAACGGTTTGGTAAGAGTCTTGCCTTGTTCAGTGTATAGATCCTGCAAGGACCTGGGTCAAATTTAGTAGGACCTCCTTCAATACCCACCGGTATTGGATAGCGGGGGTCCAAACTCTTTGATCCCCTCATATGTAAGCTACTATTAATACTTTAACCCGGCTACTTAGGACTGTATCCCTGCTGACTCAGACTACTTAGCCGAGGGTAACGTCACCTTCAAAAGAGGGGCCTACCACATTATGCATTAATAACTTAATTAATTATCTTTCAATAATCCGACCCTTTAGGATTGTATCCTTGCTGACTCAAACTACTGGGTTGAGGGTAACGTCACCTCCAAAAGAGGGGCCTACTACAATAACTAAGATAATCTCTTAAAAAGTGCAAAAGTGCGGAAATAATCAAAGGTTACACTACACACAAGTCGGAGCCAAGTGATTCATCTTGTCTATCTGTTTTTATTTTTATTTTTATTTTATTTTTCATCATTTTAGTTAGTTTTTATTTTTCTAGTTTAAAAACCTTTTTCTAACTTTTGATTTGATTAGACGTTGAGGATAAACCGGTACTAAAAGCTCTTGTGTCCTTGGACGACCTCGGTATCTTGCCAACACTATACTACGCTCACGATGGGTGCACTTGCCCATATGTGTGTTTGGTGTTAGTAAAATATCGTGTTTTATAAATTTAAAACTTGACTAACGTGTAAAAAGGGCTTAAAATATACTTAAAATATATATACACACTCGCACACATCATTGACATCAAAATTTAAAGTGTTAGGAAATAAATTACGGAAATACGTGCAAAACTGTATTTATTGTTATGTGTTATTTAACTATTTGTTAGTTTACAGTATGAGTGACCAAGGACCATCTGACGCGTACCGTCAATTATCTGGTTCGCCTAAAAGCGAAGGCACCTCCTCTTCTCAGCCTGCCCTCTCAGGGTACTCTGCTGATACGGAAGAATGAATCTTTGTGTTTAAGGCTCAGTCAGAAGAGCCATTTCCTCAGAAAAAGAGAGGATGGTTCAGTAGAGGGGCACACGATCATAGGAAGCGTATGAAAAAGTTACAAGATCAGAGGGTACTAGCAGCAGCCAAGAGAGAGACAGATGCCTATGCCAGGATATGATAAATAAGGGTATAGCCAATATCCACATCCTAGCAACCACTGCAGCTGACCCTAATCTGGAGCAAATAATAGCACCTCAACCACAGCCACCAATCCCTGACCAACCGATGGAGATAGAAAACCCTGAAAACCAAGTAGAGATGCATGACTTCAATCCAGAAGAAATACCTAGGGTACCAGCACCAAACCCCCTAGACCCAAATTACGATCCCTTGTGGGATGACGTTAGGGACTATGTGCAACGCTACCCGATACATGAAGCCTACCCAGGTTTGGACCCTTTAGATCCCTATTTCCACGATAAATACATTAGGGAAATCTTAGAAGATCCTTACCGATTTCAGGCATCTACATCCCCCACACCAGGAACCCGCACCCCAGATTCCGAACCCAGTCCTAGAACCTGCACCCCCAATGAGTACATAAAACGTACAAGAACTTAGGACTTTTGGTGAGGAAATTTTAGAGAGCAGTGAGAGAATGAGACAGGTGGGAGAGCGACTCGTATGGAAATACGACGAGCGCAATATGGATTTCTGGATGAATCCATATCTGTGAATGTGATGGTGAAACGGTAGTAGTAATAATAATAATAAAATAATAAAATATGTGTGTAAGGATGCCTACTATTATTTATTTCAGTTGGTATTGTAATTTTTGTTTCAGTACTGGTGTGTAATAGATACATAGTAGATGAATAGAGTAAAGTCGCAATGATCGACGCTTTAGGCTAAATTGCATGTCATGTGATTAACTATATTAGCTATTATTTGTGATATTAATACGGGGTAAATGTTTAAAATTCAGATGGCCGACGAAGAATCTGAATAACGATAACCAGAGTAACGTTAACTTGGTTAATGAGAATCCAAGCGTCAATAACAATGGAAACCAAATGGATAATAGTGCCGTTCAACACATAGTGGCACAAGGAATCATAGATGCAATGCCATTTATTATTCAAACGATTTAAGAAGCGAATAATAAAAGTAAACATAGCAGTAAGCGACCAATTGAACCAGAACACAGCGTGAACAATGGACCTGTACTTCAAGTGCCCATTCCCAAAAGAAGAAGAACCGTGTCTTACGGTTGTTCTTACAAAGAATTCTGGTCCTGCAAACCAATAGAATTCTCGGGCCATGAAGGACCCATTGCAGCTTTACGCTGGATAGAAAAGACTGAGGTTGTTTTGAAAATAAGCAAGTTTGCTGAAGAAGATAAGATAATGTTTGCTTCTAATTTATTTAAGAACTTAGCCTTAGAATGGTGGAACACTATCCTCCAGTCAAGAGGAAGTGATAGGATGTACAACATGGAATGGGAGGAATTTAAGAATATAGTAGAAAGGAAATTCTGTCCTCCCAATGAAAAGGAACAAATAGCTAATAAATTTCTAAACCTAAGGATGACCGGGGTAGATAGTAAGGGGTATACTACCACATTATTTGAAAATGCTAGAATAGTACCAACCCTTGCATCACCTGAACCAGTGTTAATCTCCCGTTACATCTGGGGATTAATTAGAGATATTAGACACGTAGTCAAGGCAGCTAGACCACAAACTATAGAAGAAGCTGTAGAACTAGCAAATACATTGACAGATGAATTAATCCGTACTAGAGAAGAAGACCAGATGAGAAACCTAACCCAAAGGCTTACTCAAGAATTCCGTTCTGGGAATTACAATCGTAGGAATATGGGTTCTACCTCTGCACCATTCTGCAAGGTCTGCAAGAAAAAGCATTTGGGAAAATGCTCTACTCTTTGCATTTTTTGCAAAATGCCAGGACACAAGGAAGAAGACTGCAGGAGAAAATCCAGTAATGGACTATGCTACAACTGTGGAGAAAAAGGTCACATTAAGACAAACTGTCCGAAATTGGCTCCAGCTGTGAACAACAGGAACACTAAAAATGCTAGAGCATTCGTTCTGAATGCAGACGAAGCCAAGATGATTCCAGACGTGATAGGTGGTACGTTTTTAGTTAATGATATTTTTGCTAAAGTATTATTTGACTCTGGTGCAAACCAAAGTTTTATTAATACTTCGTTTTGCAAACTTCTAAATCAGTCATTAACTAAACTACCACAAGAATATCTAGTAGAGACAGCTAATGGAGAAACTGTTAGGATTTCTGAAATCTTGCAGGGAGCAAGAATAGAAATTTTAAATCAAAAGTTTATGGCAAACCTTTATCCCATGAATCTGGCAGGATTTGATATCGTTTTAGGAATGGATTGGTTAATAGCCAATAAAGCCAGTATTTTATGTGATCAAAAGTCAATCCAAGTAAATTCACCAAAAGGTGAAAAGATCACAATTAAAGGAAATAAGCCCTCTAGGTCCACAAAATTCATCTCTGTGATGAAAACTGCAAGTTATATAAGAAAAGGTTCTATAGTGTATTTGATTTCCATAATCACTAACACTAAAGGAAAAGAACTAAAAGACATTCCAGTAGTGTCTCAGTTTTTAGATGTATTTTCAGAAGAATTGCCAGGACTACCGCCAGACAGAGAAGTCGAATTCAGAATTCACATGCTACCAGGAACAGCACCAATTGCCAAAGCACCTTATCGGTTAGCACCCGCCGAAATGCAGGAACTGAAGAAACAATTAGATAAATTGTTGGAAAAAGGATTCATACAGCCACGTTCATCACCATGGGGAGCGCCGATTTTATTTGTTAAAAAGAAGGACGGATTAATGCGTATGTGCATTAATTACCGTGAATTGAACAAAGTTACGATTAAGAATCGGTACCCATTACCGAGAATCGATGATCTGTTTGATCAACTGCAAGGAGCTCGATTTTTCTCTAAAATCGATTTAAGGTCAGGATATCATCAATTAAAAGTACAGGAAGAGGATATTCCTAAAACCGCATTCAGAACAAGGTTTGGCCATTATGAATTTACTGTCATGCCATTTGGTTTAACCAATGCCCCAGCCGCATTTATGGACATGATGAACCGAATATGTAAACCATATTTGGATAAATTCATAATTGTTTTTATAGATGATATTCTAATTTACTCTAAGAGTAAAGAGGAACATGCAAAGCATTTGCATGCACTTCTAAGTTTATTGAGAAAGGAAAGGCTTTATGCTAAATTTTCCAAGTGTGAGTTTTGGTTAGAACAGGTACAGTTTCTTGGACATTTAGTTAATCATGAAGGAATTCATGTGGATCCCACAAAAATCGAGGCAATTACTAAATGGAAAACCCCAGAATCACCGACCGAGGTTAGAAGTTTCTTAGGATTGGCTGGTTATTATAGAAGGTTTATTCAAGATTTTTCTAGAATAGCCATTCCTTTAACTAAGTTAACCTGTAAATCCATTAAGTTTGAATGGGGACCAAAACAAGAAGAAGCTTTTAGAATTCTTAAGCAAAGATTAATTAATTGCACCCATACTAGCGTTACCAAAAGGAACTGAAGACTTTGTAGTCTATTGTGACGCTTCTAAGTTAGGTTATGGATGTGTATTAATGCAATGCCAATAGGTTATAGCCTATGCATCTAGAAAACTTAAGAATCATGAAGAGAATTATTCAACTCATGATCTAGAACTAGGAGCTATAATTTTTGCCCTTAAGATTTGGAGACATTACCTTTATGGTAGTAAGTTAACCATATTCACTGATCATAAAAGTTTAAGGTATGTTTTCGGGCAAAAGGAGTTAAATATGAGACAAAGACGCTGGATGGAGATGCTTAGTGATTATGATTGTGATATCCAGTATCACGAAGGAAAAGCAAATGTAGTGGCAGATGCTTTAAGCCGAAAATATCACGAAAAGCCAAAAAGGATACGTTCTCTTAAATTAAATCTACAAGTAGATTTAAATGATCAAATCAGAAAAGCACAAGAATCAGTAATCAAGGATGATGCTGAAAAACTAAAAGGTATGATTAAGGAATTAGAACAAGGAACAGATGGAATTTGGAGATTCCATAAGAAAAGAATGTGGATACCTAAATTAGGAAACTTACGTCATCGTATATTAGAAGAAGCCCATAAATCTAAGTATACAATGCATCTAGGAAATGATAAGATGTATCAGGATTTAAGAAATAATTTTTGGTGGATAGGAATGAAAAAGGACATAGCAGCCTATGTTTCTAAATGTTTAACTTGTTCAAAAGTTAAAGCTGAACACCAGAAACCCTCAGGTTTGTTACAACAATTAGAAATGCCAGTATGGAAATGGGAATTGATAACAATGGATTTTGTTACTAAATTACCCAAAACAAAGAAAGGTAATGATACAATCTGGGTGATTGTAGATAGGCTAACCAAGTCAGCTCATTTCCTACCAATGAAAGAAACTTTCAGTATGGAACAGCTAGCTAAATTGTGTGTAAATGAAATAGTTTCATTACATGGAATTCCTTTATCAATTGTTTCTGATAGAGATAGCCGCTTTACCTCTCATTTTTGGTCAAGTTTCCAAAAAGCCATGGGAACCAAGTTAAATCTGAGCACAGCTTATCATCCTCAAGCAGACGGACAAAGCGAAAGAACAATTCAGACAATGGAAGACATGCTTAGAGCCTGTGTAATTGATTTCGGAGGTAATTGGGACGATCACTTACCTTTAATAGAATTTTCTTATAACAATAGTTATCACACAAGTATCAATGCTGCTCCATTCGAAGCACTTTATGGACGAAAGTGCCGAACCCCAGTCTGTTGGGCAGAAATTGGGGAAAAGCAACTATCTGGACCTGAGATAGTACAAGAAACAACCGACAAGATCATTCAAGTCAAGGAACGACTAAAAGCAGCACGTGATCGACAGAAGAGTTATGCTGATAACCGACGCAAACCGTTGGAATTTCAAGTAGGAGATAATGTATTGTTGAAAGTCTCTCCTTGAAAAGGAGTGATAAGATTCATCAAAAGAAGAAAGCTAAGTCCCAGGTATGTTGGACCTTTTGAGATTATTAGAAAAATAGGATCTGTAGCCTATCAACTACAACTGCCAGAGGAAATGGCAGGAATACATGATGTGTTTCATGTATCTAATCTCAAGAAATGCTTAGCAGATGAATCGCTAATAGTACCTTTTAAGGATATAGAGGTAAATGAACAACTCAAGTTTGTAGAAAGGCCTCTACAGATTGAAGACAGGAAAGTCAAGAATCTCAAACATAAGAGATTAGTTCTGGTCAAAGTGAAATGGGACTCCAAAATAGGGATGAGCATATGCCACCGAATACCGATCCCATACCGATCCCGTACCGATCCCGATCCCGATCGGTATCCCGATCGGTATCCACTTTTTGGCGTTTTCGGTATCGATACGGTATGGTATCGGTATTATACCGATACCGACCCTCAAAATACGGTATAATACCGATACCGTACCGTACCGATACCTAACCGACATGTTTCGGTATCGGTATCGGTACCTAGTTTGGGTGAAATTCGGGATCGGTATTAGGCGGTATCGGTATCGGTTCGGTATCGGATACCGATATGCTCATCCCTACTCCAAAAGAGGACCTGAGTACACATGGGAGCTGGAATCTGAAATGCAAAGGAAATATCCATTCTTGTTCCAGTAGATCTCGAGGACGAGCTCTAAAAAAAGGTGGGGAGGATATAATAATCCTCAATAAAACCGACACCCTCGAATATTTTTCCGACACCCTAATATATTTTAAAATATCCCTATATGTCTTTAAATACACCCCGTATGTGAAAACCGAGCCCGAAATACAGTATAGCATTAAAAATAAATGAAAAACAAGAAAAATGAAGTTGAGGCGGGCCGCGTAAACCCCACCCCAACCTTAACGCGGGCCGCGTTAACTTAAAAACATGGCGCAGCCCGGTGTGGCCACGTGGCCCAACACCCGGCGAACCTACTCGATGACCCAGCCCAGCTACGAGTTGACCAGGTTTGACGCGGGCCGCATAGGCCCTTGCCTACTCTTACGCGGGCCGATTAAAAGCCAGAATCAGGCCCTATATAAGCAGGCCATCGGGTTTCAATCAGAATTCGTTCAAAATCGTTTTCTTTCTCTCATTTCTGAATATTAGGCAATATAAGCGGGCATTATACCCCCTAAATAGCGAAGTTCTGCTCCGTTGTAAGTATTATAACCCCTGGATACGTATTAGATACGTTGCCCGATTGATCTAGGGTTCCGTAACGGCTGTCGTGGTTCTGCCCGACGTAGTCGTTGGAATGCCGTCTCAGGGAGGGTATTACTAATGTTAAAATGAGTTATTATACTAACGCGTGTGCATTTGTGTAAATTATAGATTGTCACCAGGAAACCCTTACGGAAAATCTAAGACAACAATGTGAGTTGATCCGCTTTTTGTTAACTGTTTTTACAAAACCTTAAATACTTTTCCATGCGAATAACAGTTATTGAGTATTTGTAAGAATACAATTATCATGAGTATGTTGGGGTTTTGTATACAAAATTGTTACCACCTGGTCAAGGAGTAACGTTTCCACAAGTCGGGTTCGACAATACCATGGATGTTAATTGTGATGTCTTGGAAACAAATATAAATGCGGGATCGCCCTCAATACTGTACAATGGGATTTTTATTTAAACTTGATTAAACTGGGATTCACTCATCAGTATTTCCCACTGACAAATGTTTTTAAAACGCGTTTCAGGTAACAAAATGTGAAAGCCAAATAGAAGCCAGCTGGACAGCACTGAAGGCTTGAAAAAGTGGCAATAAAGTTACCTAAAATAAAATAGATGTTTTTATTAAATAAAATAGGATTTATTCCTATGAAATTGTGTGTACTACGAACTTGGGTTTTAACCCATTTGTTTAATGTTATGAAAATGTGGTATTTTACTCTGATCAAATATTTCCTAACTACGGTCCTGAAGAAAAAAAATTCCGCTGCCAAATTATACAATACAAGATACCACCGAAACTGGCTCGCGGCCGCCCGTTCCCGGGACTCAGGGATCGGGGGTTGCGACAGTCTATGGCTTCACCTAGAGACGCCGATTTTAAGGCTAAGCATGATAACTATCCCGCAAAGCCATTAATGAAGTCCGTCTCCGTCATCTTTAGATTATTAAACTCAGTTGACAGAGTTTGAAGTCGTGCATCATTGACCTGTTCCACTCATACGTTATTATTCTTGATCGCTTCCCAAATCACTTTAGCGTTATCCATGTCTCCAATCTGCGTGATCATGGTTTCGGGCATTGACTGATACAAAAGAACAATCGCCATGTTATTCTTGTCATCATTAGTACTACCCGATTGTATCGTATCCCAGACTTTGTAAACCTTCATGATTTCTTTCACCCGTAAGGACTAGACATTGTAATTTATAGATGTTAGGACATTAAATGGATGGTTCGTTTCCCTTCGGTGGTGGTATGATGATTGTCGCTGAACATGGGCTTTCCATCTTAAAAGCCCTAGTTTCATTTATACCGGCTACTATAAATAATATTTGAACATCGTAAATGAAAGCAAAAGTATTTATTTTTTGAAATTTGTCTTTAATATAAATTAGAAAAAAAATATGGTTGTGTTATGTTATAAAAAAACTTGTATAATATTCATGCAAAATATTGTATTTCGAAAAATCTTTAATAATAGTTTCCGGGGCTTATATCTGATTTACAATTCTTTAAAGAGAGATAGAGTGGAAAGGGATGTGTGAATAAGTTTAAAGTTTTATGGGTGTGGGGAATAATGGGAGCCTTCTTTTTAAATGTTGTAATATTATTTTTATGGGATATTGACCTTTAATAATCCCTACTAGACGTCATTGGCCAGAGGCAGTCCCATCTTTTTTATTCCCTTTGACGGTCCCACCTTTTAACTATTTTTCCTCCAGCAGTCCTCAGTTAAAAAAACTTAACTAAGTTTTTTTTTCGAAATACAAACTGACATTTTAGGGCTTTTGATCAGAACAAGCATACGAGTCTATTGATGTAAAACTTACCTTGGAATTGTGCTCCAATCGACGAAAACAGTGATTCAATTCGGGTGTTTAAACTTCCAATTAACAAAAATCAAGTCGTTTGGAGCACCGTTTCGAGGTAAGTTTTATATCAATAGACCCGTGTCCTCATTCTGATCAAAATCCCTAAAACGTCTGTTTGTAATTCGAAAAAAAAACTTAACGGAGTTAAGTTTTTTTTTTAACTAAGGACCGGTGGAGGAAAAATAGTTGAAAGGTAGGACTGTCATGGGAATAAAAAAAGGTGAGACTTTCAATGGCCAATGACGTCTAGTAGGGATTATTAGAGGCCAATATCCTTTTTTTTATTATCAATTATTAAAATAGGGACAAAAACCTATTTATCCAACCATTCACGTGGTTGAGTATAATGGATATACACTAGAGGATGAGTTATTGTCTCCATTTACACTCTAGTTCGTGAAGGGGACCCTATCACTTAATTTAGGTTTAAGTCACATTTTCCATCTTTCTTTTCTTTCTCCAAGTTCACTGACACAATCTCAAAGCCAAAGTAAAACAATTAATTTCCTTAACATAATTTAAATAATAAGTTTTTAACTTGGAATATTTAATAAACAGATCGCGTTTGATTTTACATGTATAACATACTTGATAAACGGGTTGTGTTTTAGTTAACTAGTTTAACTTATGTAATTAAAATAATCACCATGTCAACCCATTAATTAGAACTAAAAATGAAAATATATATAATAAGGTCAACCCTCATCCTATTACGACATAAACTTAACCCATTTATTACATGGTGCCAACCAGTATAACACGCATATAATTTGATTACAACTGTCAATGGTTTATAATCCACCAACCCGTTCACAACCCGACCACATGTTTGACTCGTTTAGATAAACGGATTATAAGGATTGTGTTCAGGTTACACAAATGTCTTCGAGACAAATATGTCGTGTCCGGGTTCGTCACTCAACCCCAAACCCAATGCGATTGGTGATCGACACCCCTAGTAGAACATAAACCATTTGAAACTTTGCAGTCATCTCGAGTGTGTGCAATATAGCTCTTCCAACTAGGCCCAATTATTTGCTAAGGGTGGGGATGAGGGGTTCAACCATATTTTCAAAGAGTACGGTCGTTTTTTTTTTTTGCCTAAAAATACACTATTTTTTTCAAAGGGTGCGCCCGCCCACCCACAAGACACTAGGGCCCGCCTCTGCCTCGCAGAGCGGAGATGATTTTCTTTTTATGAATAATAAGCCCATTACTGTTGAAATTCGGAGTGAGCTTTGTAGAGCAAACATAATGGGCTAACTTCTCATATTCTTTATATTTTGGGCCCACCAAGCGATTTCATTTTTCTTTTCTCTTTTATTGCACCTTCCATTGGCCCATTAGATACTTCTTCATGAATGGTGAATGGTAACAGGCCCACGCGTTGAGTTTTCGGTTCAGTTTTTTTTTTTTTTTTTTTTTTTTCTGTTGCATGGCCCAAACCAGATTTGGCTCATCACTCAGCGGATGTAAAGGTGCACAAAATACCCGAACCTGAAAAAAAAATCCCGGACCCTGGAATTGAAAAACCGGGTATTTTAAACCCGAACTTGACCCTACCCGTAGGGTAGGATCCGGGAATGGGATTCAGCTAACTACCCGAACCCGAATTTTTTATACCCGAGTTATACTCGGGTTTTTTGTATATCCAGGTTTTAGGAATACCAGTATCTGGTTTTTACGAATACCCGATACTGGGTTTTAGAAATGTATGCACTATAATTATTGTAGTTTCTAGTAAGAGGTAATCATTTTAAATTAAAGTCTTATATTATTAAACTTCATGTTTATAAACCCAAAAATGAAGTTGGAAATAAAAAACTACAAAGTTCATTGGGTTTTTTAATACCCGCCTGGAAATTTTTTCATACCCGAACCATACACGTACCCTACCCGAACGCGAAAATAGGGTATTTTAATACCCGGGTATAGAAAACCCGAACCCAGGTACACATTATAACAACCCTCCAAAATATTTTCGACACCCAAAAAATAATTAGAATATCTCAATATGCCCTAAAATACACCTCCCATGCGAAAACCGAGCCCAAACACCCTTACATATTTAAAAATTAAAGAGTAAACTTCCGTTTTGCTCCCTGTGGTTTGGTCACTTTAACGGTTTTGCCCCAAACCTTTCAAAATAGTCATTTTACTCCCTGATCTATGAAGGCCTTCATGATTTTGCTCCTCGCCCCTAAACGTCATCCACTTTAACAGTTAAATTCTGTTACGTGCAAAACACCTGAGGGGCAATGATGTCTTTTCCCAACCCTCCCTTTACAATTCCATCTTAAAACCCTAACTGTTAAAATGGATGACATTTAGGGGCAGGGAGCAAAATCATGAAGGCCTTCATAGATCAGGGAGTAAAATGGCTATTTTGAAAGGTTTGGGGCAAAACCGTTAAAGTGATCAAACCACAGGGAGCAAAACGGAAGTTTACTCAAAATTAAATAAAAACAAAATCCTGGTGTTGCTCGCGGGCCGCGTAGAAGTAAGCCTGATCTTACGCGGGCCGCGACAACTCAAAGTCAGGGCGACCCCCTAGCGTGCCACGTGTCAGCATCATGGCAAGTCTACAACTGGCGAATCAGCGCAGCTAGGCCCTACCCCCTATGTCGCGGGCCGCGAGGAAGTGTTGTATCATCACTATAAATAGGGTCGAGCGGTTTCAGTCGAAATCGTTCAAAACTTTTCAATCTCTCTCTCAATATTCTACATAGCTATTATACTCTCGGGCATAAATACCCCCTAATTAACGAAGTTCTGACCCGTTGTAAGTATTATAACCCCGGTTACGTATTAGATACGCTGCCCGATTGATTCAGGGTTCCGTAACGGCTGTCGTGGTTCTGCCCGACGTAGTCGTTGGAATGCTGTCTCGGGGAGGGTATTACTAATGTAAATATTGGGTTATTATACTAACGCGTGTGCATTTGTGTATTTAATAGATAATCTTTAGGAAATCCCTAAAGAAAATCTAAGACAACAATGTGAGTAATCTCCTTTTTGTAAACTGTTTTTACAAAACCTCACATGATTAATAATATATTAAACAGTGATTGAGTATTGGTATTCTACAATTATCGTCGGTATGTTGGGGTTTTGTATACAAAATTTGTTACTACCTTGCGAGGAGTAACATGACCACATGTCGGGTTGACAGTACCGTGGGTGATAATTAAAGTAGATGCAAACAAATGTAATTGCGCGACCGCCCTTAATACTGTACAATGGATTTACTTAACTTGATTAAACTGGGATTCACTCACCAGTATTTCCCACTGACAAAATGTTTTTAAGCGCATTTCAGGTAACAAAATATGAAAGCCAAATAGAAGCCAGCTGGACAGCACTGAAGGCTTGAAAAAGTGGCTATAAAGTTACCTAAAATAAAGAGATGTTTTATTTAAATAAAATAGGGTTTATCCTTATAAAAATGTGTGTACTTGAAACTTGATATTTTCCCATGTGTTTAATATATTAAAAGCGTGGTATTTTACTCTGATAAAATATTTCCTAACTACGGTCCTGATGTAATTTCCGCTGCCAAAATGATAAAAATCTGGATACCACCGAAACTGGCCGTAGCCGCCCATTCCCGGGTTGTTAGGGGACGGGGGTTGCGACAGAAGGTGGTATCAGAGCTAAGCCACTGATTCAGCCACAGAAGTGTTCTGCTGACACCAAGATATCATATGTTAGGAAATTAATTACGGAAATACGTGCATATCTGTATTTTATTGTTGTGTGTTATTTGACTATTTGTTAGTTTACAGTATGAGTGATCAAGGACCCTCCGACGCCTATCGTCAGTTGTCCGGCTCACCTAGAAGCGAAGGCACCTCTTCACAGCCTGCCCTCTCAGGGTATTCAGCTGACAATGAAGATGGGATATTCGTGTTTAAGGCTCAATCTGAAGAGCCATTTCCTCCTAAAAAGAGAGGATGGTTCAGTAGGGGAGCACATGAGCGTAGGAAGAAAATGAAAAAGTTACAACAGCAGTGAGTTCTAGCAGTCGCTAAGAGATAAACAGATGCCCACACCCAAGACATGCTTAATAGGAGTTTAGCAAACTTCCATATTTTAGCTACCACAGCTGCCGACCCAAACCTAGAGCAACTCATAGCCCCTCAACCATTACCCTTGTTTCCCACACAGCCAATGGAAATAGAAAACAACCCAGAAAATCAAATCCAAATGCATTATTTTAAGCCAGAAGAGATACCTAGGATACCAGCACTTAATCCCTTAGACCCAGACTACGACCCGTGGTTTGATGATCATAGGGATTATCAGCAACGCTACCACCTAACAGACGAACCCATGCCGAACCTAGCAGCTTACCCAGGTCTGGACCCTCTAAATCCCTACTATGATAACGATGAATACATTAGGGAAATCCTAGAGAATCCATACCCTCAGGAAGAACCCATGCCACAGTACTCAGATCCAGTACTAGCACCTGTACCCCCAATGAGTGCAGAGAATGTGCAAGAACTCCGAACCTTCGGTGAGGAGATTTTAGAAAGTAGCGAGAGGATGAGACAGGTTGGAGAACGACTCGTCGGGAAGTACGACGAGCGTAATATGGAGTTCTGGATGAACCCATATCAGTGATGGTGATAATATAATAATATATAATATGTGTGTATGAATATATATATATATATGTGTGTGTGTGTGTAATAATAATATATGTTGTAGTATAGACCACCTTGTGGTTAGTGATGCATATTGGTATTGTAATTTTAAATTCCAGTTTGTATTAGACGTATAATATATAAGAAAGAGTAAGTCGCAATGTTCGACGCTATTGACCAATATGTGTGTTGTGTGATTGTTTGCCTTAAATCCTATCTTGTGATATTAATAATTGGCAAATGTTTAAAATTCAGATGGACAACGAAGTGAACCAGGATAACCAGAATAACGATAACCAGAGTAACAATAACCCGGATAACGATAACCCGAACAACAACAATAATGGAAACCAGGTGGATAACAGTGCCATCCAACACATAGTGGCACAAGGGATAATAGATGCGATGCCATATATTATCAAAACGGTTAAGGAATCAGATAATAAAACTAAACGTGATAGTAAACGACCTACTGAACCTGAACACAACATAAACAATGGACCCATACTTCAAATGCCCATTCCCAAAAGAAGAAGAACCATGTCTTATGGTTGTTCTTATAAAGAATTCTAATCTTGTAAACCAATGGAATTCTCGGGCAATGAAGGGGCCATTGCAGCTCTACGCTGGATAGAAAAGACTGAGGTTGTCTTAAAAATAAGCATGTGTGCGGAAGAGGATAAGATAATGTTTGCTTCCAATCTGTTTAAGAATTCTGTGACAACCGTCAAAAATCCAGGTATCCGTACAATTAATTAACCATGATTAGTGCTTAATGACTGTGCTGAATTACAATTAATTGCTTTCTGATTACTGCATCATACTTACATGTGCATCACATATTTCATAATGTCACATCATTATTACATGCAAACCACATTGCCATAGACGATGCACAAAGCACAGTTAGCACAGTTAGCGGATAACTCAGAAAAATGCTGACAAAGTTCAGTACATAGACAGACGTTGTTTTGAGACACAATATGAGCCAGAGACTAAGTTCTACACTAGTATGGTGTGTAGGGAAGTAAGGACCACAAAACTGCATTCCTAAGTGATAGTTGAAGTGCCGGAAAGTGCCTAAACCCCACATAAAGTGCTGAATTCAGCAAAAATCAGCTTTTTAACAAGTTTGTATCATGCAAAAATATGACTAAATAGTCCTGAATACTTTCCTAAGTGTCGGGAATTAAAAGTGTCACAAAAGGGTACATAAAGAACACTAAACGGTATAGTTTGACACTTTAACGAACCGGTATCTAACCGGACACTACCCAAAACATCAAAATTATACTAGAAGCATTGTTTTAATGTTTCTGAGCTAGTTATGATCCCCGAACACCCTAACACACCATATAACACATCATATGCTTAAACACTAAACACTACACTTAGATTTCAACTAATATGATTAACCACCCATTTCAACCCAACCAATACCCCCCTCCCCCTCCAATTGACGGTCACAAGTGGGACCCCCCACTTGTGATTTCTTTTGATCTTCCTTGATCTCCTTAGATTTGATTAGATATTTGTTATGTACTTTGAAGACATATTACACATTGGTTAAAAGTGTAAGTATGGTTATAAGTAATGGATGAAGGATTAAGAGCTCATATCTCACACACACTTAAACACACACAAAATACTCTATCCCTCTCTTCCTCTTTTCGGCCGAGATCAACCACCCACACCACCATCATCATTCATTCAAGTTCATCCATTCTCAAGACATCTCAAGGTGTAAGAAGGTCTACAAGAAAGCTTGGTGGTCTTGGATCTTGAAGGACCTTTCTCATTTGCTATTATCCATCACATTTGTCACCTTCATCTTCTTGTGTTCATCCCTAGCCCTTGTGCTAGTAGTAAGCTTCTTGTCACTTGATTTTACTTCACATTTAGTTGGTTAAAAGATGTTATGTAAGATGTTAATCACAAGAACACTAATGAACAAGAAGATGAAACTTTAACATAAGCTTAATAACATAAGAATACATGTTGATTAGTGTTGATTTGCTTCTTGATGATTGATGATTTGTGTTAGTGATGTTAGACATCATATGAAACCTACTAGATTGTGATTTAACACATGATCTAGTAAGTTAAGGTGGTGATCTTGTGAAAGACCAAGATCATCATACTTTATGTTTCTCATGAACTTGAAGAATGAAAATGATTTTATGAATGATGAAGCATGTAACATGAGTACTAGACATAAACTTGGATGATTTCAAAAATAGTTTTCCCAAGAAACTAAGTTAAATAACAAGATTTACATAGACTTGGTTTTTACATAAACAAACACTATTTTTAAGGGTTAAACTAGAGTAGAAACACTTGTGAAGCAAGAAGATTTCATAAAGAAATGTTTTTGTAAAACATGTTTACAAGTTGTAAACACCTAAATCTTTCAAGAATGAAACTTTTAAAGAAATAAACACATTTTAAAGGGTAACTAAACCTACTAAACACACTACCAAGTTACTACAAGTTTTTATGAAAGTTCAAGTTCATGTTGTTATGTAAATCACATGATTATGGCAAATTGGTAAGTGTAAGTTGCTTAGGGTTGATTGTTGATTGTTTGTGATGATTTTGAAAAGAAAATGATATGCTTTGATAGCATGGACACCTCCATTTTTAAGGGAAACTATGGCAAAATTTTCTAAAAATATAAACAATTAGAAAAATATTTTCAAACAAATATTTACAAGTGTATTTTGATCATGAGTTTTCAATATAAATTTTGCCATAATTTTTGTAACAAAAATACAAATATTGGAGGTTGGTTTTTAAAAATAAAATTGGGTAAATATATATTTAGAATATATATACATTAAAGACACGATGTGTATGATTACTTGTATACTTTGTGTATTAGTTATATTGATTTAGGGTTTGAAATAATATAACTTAACGAAATACCAAGAAATTACAATCCAAAATAATACAAAAAATCACATGAAATAAATATATAAGTTACACACATAACATTGTGAAACCGAACTAAGAAATGTAACTTACCAAAATATTCCGGAAAATATGCTTAGAAATATATTCTTGGTAAATGATATTTTGGATACAAAGAGGTAAAAATATGATTTTTCTAAATATTACCAAGTTATATCATATTTTTGACAAGGAGAAAATATATTATTTTCGGGAAGTAAAAATATATTCTCTTGGAATTACTAGGAAGTATAATATTTTTGGGAAAAATATATATTTTCTGGGAATACATTGTTTTTGGATAACATAAGTTTATATATATTTTCTGAACTGAGACTTGAAAATATATTAATTTGGAACTACCAATAAGTTTTGTCAAAAGAAAAATTATGAATAATTTTTCTAAGTAATAAAACATATATTTTGGAAATATGTATTGGATATTTATTCCGGAATAATTAATCAGAAGTTAAGTATAAGAATACTTAACAAATACAAGAATATGAAAATACATGTATGAGATACCCCCATCCTTGGAAAGGAAATATAGGTATAAATACTTGAGAAGTATTATTACAAAAATATTGTTTAACAATTATTCCAAAAATTTATAAATATAATATAAGTCGAAATATTAATTATTTTGACAATAATTATATTGGAATGATATCAGAAACGTAACTCAAAAACATTAATACTAAGACAAGGCACGACCCGTTCGTCTAATAGACATTAGTACATTGTAGGTAGTCGTGTTTGCTGGAGGGATTTGAGTTACGAGTACTGAAGACGCAAGACAGTGAGTTCATGTCCCCCTTTTCTTTAAACTGTTTTGTTTATTAACTTCGGGGGTGAAATACATGTTACAACAGGATTACATACAAATACAATTGGTATGGTTAGCCTAGGAAAGTACCATAGATCATGTGAATGGGTAGGCGCATACTTGAGACCATTAATCCTCGTATAAGGACCGAGGGGCATGAGTGATAGATCTATTTGGGTGTAGCGAGCCCACACCCATGAGGACCAGGGTGGCCCATAGGGTGACTTTGTCTTCCATCCGGAAGCCCAGTACAAATTTGCTAGGTTTGAGCCTTCCTACGCCGTCACACATATCAATGGCCTTGCAAACCATTGGTGATCTTTTCCTTGTTTGCTTTCATACCGGGATTTACAATCATACATACATTTTTTACAAAGGTTTTATACATACATATACACAAACACATGAACTCGCTCAACTTTTGTTGATGTTTTTAAACTACATGTATTTCAGGGAATTAAGTGGATCTGGCGGGTGTTTGCATGTTCAAGCTGCGTCATGAATAAAAAAGATGTCATCCGAGGTCGTTAGGGTTTAGGAGATGTATCTTATTCCTGGATGAGATACATGGTTCTAAACTCGGTTTTATTTAAGGTCTTTTGTCGAGTCTTCGTGAACTCATTTAAACATGTTGTGGTTGTAACTTAAATTTGGAGTCTACATTTCAGACAAGTATGTTGAGATATTTCTAGACTTAATTTATGGATGAACATCTTATGGTTTAAATCATATAGTTGTTGTTAGGATTGAATGCTATGGTATTAAGAAAGTCACACTATAATCACGCTTCCGCAAAAGTCAGGGTGTGACAAATTCAGCATTAGAATGGTGGAACACTATCCTCCAGTTTAGGGGAAGTAATAGGGTTTACAATATGGAATGGGAGGAATTTAAGAATATGGTAGAAAGAAAATTATGCCCTCCCAATGAAAAGGAACAGATAGCAAATAAGTTCCTAAACCTTAGGATGACTGGAGTGGATAGTAAGGTGTACACTACTTTATTCTTTGAATATGCTAGAATAGTGCCAACCCTTGCGTCACCTGAACCGGTATTAATCTCCCGTTACATATGGGGATAAATAAGTGAGATTAGACATGTAGTCAAGGCAACTAGACCTCAAACCATAGAAGAAGCTGTAGAACTAGCAAACACCTTGACTGATGAATTAGTACGTACACGAGAAGAGGATCAGAGGAGAAACCTAGCTCAAAGGCTTACCCAAGAATTCCGTTATGGAAATTCCAACCGTGGGAAAAATGTAGGTTCTACCTCTACACCGTACTGCAAAGCTTGCAAGAAGAAGCATTCAGGAAAATGCTCCACTTACTGCAATTCTGCAAGGTACCAGGACACAAGGAAGAAGATTGCAGGAAGAAACCTAATAATGGAATGTGCTTCAACTGTGGGGAAAACTGTCATATTAAGCCGAATTGTCCAAAACTAGCTCAAGCCCCGAACACCAAGAAACTAAAAATGCTAGAGCATTTGTTCTGACTGCAGAAGAAACAAAGATGATCCCGGATGTGATTGCCGGTACGTTTTTAGTTAATGATATTTTTGCTAAAGTATTATTTGACTTTGGTGCGAACCAAAGTTTTATTAATACTTCATTTTGCAAACTTCTCAATCAACCATTAACTAAACTCCCACAAGAATGTCTAGTAGAGACAGCAAATGGAGAAAATATTAGGATTTCTGAAATCTTGCAGGGAGCAAGAATAGAATTTTTAAATCAAAAATTTATTGCAAACCTTTACCCAATGAATCTGGCAGGATTTGATGTTGTGTTAGGAATGGATTGGTTAATAGCCAATAAAGCCAGTATTTTATGTGATTAAAAGTCAGTCCAAGTAAATTCACCAAAGGGTGAAAAGATCACAATTAAAGGAGATAAGCCGTCTAGATCCACAAAATTCATCTCTGTGATGAAAACAGCAAGTTATGTAAGAAAATGATCATTAGTGTATTTGATTTCCATAATCACTAACACTAAAGGAAAAGAATTAAATGATATCCCTGTAGTATCTCAATTTTCAGATGTATTTCCAGAAGAGTTACCAGGGAAACCTCCAGACAGAGAAGTTGAATTTAGAATCCATCTGCTACCAGGAATAGCACCAATTGCCAAAGCACCTTACCGTTTGGCACCCGCAGAAATGCAGAAGCTGAAGAAACAGTTAGATGAATTGTTGGAAAAAGGATTCATACAACCAAGCTCATCGCCATGGGGAGCACCGATCCTATTTGTCAAAAAGAAGGACGGATCAATGCGTATGTGCATTGACTACCGCGAATTGAACAAGGTCACGATTAAGAATCGGTATCCATTACCAAGAATCGATGATCTGTTCGACCAGCTACAAGGAGCTCTATTTTTCTCTAAAATCGATTTACGATCAGGATATCATCAATTAAAGGTACAGGAAGAGGACACTCTAAGACCGCTTTCAGAACAAGGTATGACCATTATGAATTTACTGTCATGCCATTTGGTCTAACCAATGCCCCAGCTGCATTTATGGACATGATGAACCAAATATGTAAGCCATATTTGGATAAATTCATAATTGTCTTTATAGATGATATTCTTATTTATTCTAAAAGTAAAGAGGAACATGCAGCGCATCTGCATGCACTTCTAAGTTTATTGAGAAAAGAAAAGCTTTATGCAAAGTTTTCAAAATGCGAATTTTGGTTAGAACAGGTACAGTTTCTTGGACATTTAGTCAATCATGAAGGAATTCATGTAGATCCCACCAAGATTGAGGCAATTACCAAATGGAAAACCCCTGAATCACCAACCGAGGTTAGAAGTTTCTTAGGATTGGCCGGTTATTATAGAAGATTTATTCGAGATTTTTCTAGAATAGCCATTCCCTTAACTAAGCTAACCTGTAAATCTGTTAAGTTTGAATGGGGACCAAAACAAGAATAAGCTTTTAGAATTCTTAAGCAAAGATTAACCAATGCACCCATACTAGTGTTACTAGAAGGAACTGAAGACTTTGTAGTCTATTGTGACGCTTCTAAGTTAGGTTATAGATGTGTATTGATGCAACGTCAAAAGGTTATAGCATATGCCTCTAGACAACTTAAGAATCATGAAGAGAATTATTCAGCCCATGATGTAGAATTAGGAGCTATAATTTTTGCCCTGAAGATTTGGTGACATTACCTTTACGGTAGGAAGTTTACCATTTTCACCGATCATAAGAGTTTAAGGTATGTTTTTGGGCAAAAAGAGTTAAATATGAGGCAAAGATGCTGGATGGAAATTCTTAGTGATTATGATTGTAACATCCAGTATCATGCAGGAAAGGCAAATGTAGTAGCTGATGCTTTAAGTCGGAAATATCATGAAAAGCCAAAAAGTGTGCGTTCTCTTAAACTAAATCTGTAGATAGATTTAAACGAAAAAATTAGAAAGGCACAAGAATCAGTAATCAAGGAAGATACTGAAAAATTGAAAGGAATGATTAAGGAATTAAAACAAGGAACAGATGTAATTTGGAGATTCCATAAGAAAAGAATGTGGATACCTAAGTTAGGAAATCTACGCCACCGTATATTAGAAGAAGCCCATAATTCTAAGTATACGATCCATCCTGGAAGTGATAAAATGTATCAGGATTTAAGAAAGAATTTCTGGTGGATAGGAATGAAGAAGGATATAGCATCTTATGTTTCTAAATGTTTAACATGTTCACAAGTTAAAGCTGAACACCAAAAACCCTCAGGTTTATTGCAGCAGTTAGAAATGCCAGTTTGGAAATGAGAATTGATAAAAATGGATTTTGTTACCAAATTATCCAAAACAAGAAAAGGTAATGATACAATCTGAGTGATTGTAGACAGGCTAACTAAGTCAGCTCATTTCTTACCCATGAAGGAAACTTTCAGTATGGAACAATTAGCTAAATTATATGTAAATGAATTAGTTTCATTACATGGAATTCCTCTATCAATTGTTTCTGACAGAGATAGTCGTTTTACCTCTCATTTTTGGACAAGTTTCCAAAAAGGAATGGGAACCAAGTTGAATCTAAGCACCGCTTATCATCCTTAAACGGACGGACACAGCGAAAGGACAATTCAGACAATGGAGGACATGCTCAGAGCCCGTGTAATCGATTTTGGAGGTAATTGGGACGATAACTTGCCATTAATAGATTTTCTTATAATAACAATTATCACACAAGTATCAATGATGCACCATTCGAAGCACTTTATGGACGAAAGTGCCGAACCCCAGTCTGTTGGGCAGAAATTGGAGAAAAGCAACTATCCGGACCAGAGATAGTATAAGAAACAACAGACAAGATCATTCAAGTCAAGGAACGACTAAAAGCAGCACGTGATCGACAAAAGAGTTATGCTGATAACAGACGAAAGCCATTGGAATTTCAGGTAGGAGACAAAGTGTTATTGAAAGTCTCTCCTTGGAAAGGAGTGGCAAGATTCATCAAAAGGAGAAAGCTAAGTCCCATGTATGTTGGACCTTTTGAAATTATTAGAAAGATAGGACCTGTAGTTTATCAGCTACAACTGCCAGGAAATGGCAAGAATACATGATGTATTTCATGTATCAAACCTCAAGAAATGCTTAGCTGATGAATCACTCGTAGTACATCTTAAAGATATAGAGGTAAATGAACAATTAAAATTTGTAGAAAGACCTTTACAGATTGAAGACAGAAAGGTCAAGAATCTCAAACACAAGAGATTAGTTCTGGTCAAAGTGAAATGGGATTCCAAAAGAGGACCAGAATACACATGGGAGCTTGAATCAGAAATGCAAAGGAAATATCCACACATGTTCCAGTAGATCTCGAGGACGAGCTCTCAAACAAGGTGGGGAGGATATAACAACCCTCCAAAATATTTTCCACACCCTAAAAATAATTAGAATATCTCAATATGCCCTAAAATACACCTCGCATGCGAAAACCGAGCCCAAACACCCTTACATATTTAAAAATTAAATAAAAACAAAATCCTGGTGTCGCTCGCGGGCTGCGTAGAAGTAAGCCTGAGCTTACGCGGGCCGCGACAACTCAAAGTCAGGGCGACACCCTAGCGTGCCACGTGTCAGCATCGTGGCAAGTCTACAACGGGCGAATCAGCGCAGCTAGGCCCTACCCCCTATGTCGCGGGCCGCAAAGGATTGACCTTCGGGCTACGCGGGCCGCGAGGAAGTGCTGTATCATCACTATAAATAGGGTCGAGTGGTTTCAGTCGAAATCGTTCAAAACTTTTCAATCTCTCTCTCAATATTCTGCATAGCTATTATACTCTCGGGCATAAATACCCCCTAATTAACGAAGTTCTGCCCCGTTGTAAGTATTATAACCCCGGTTACGTATTAGATACGCTGCCCGTTTGATCCAGGGTTCCGTAACGGCTGTCGTGGTTCTGCCCGACGTAGTCGTTGGAATGCCGTCTCAGGGAGGGTATTACTAATGTAAATATTGAGTTATTATTCTAACGCGTGTGCATTTGTGTATTTAATAGATAATCATCAGGAAATCCCTAAAGAAAATCTAAGACAATAATGTGAGTAATCTCCTTTTTGTAAACTGTTTTTACAAAACCTCACATGATTAATAATATATTAAACAGTGATTGAGTATTTGTATTCTACAATTATCGTCGGTATGTTGGGGTTTTGTATACAAAATTTGTTACTACCATGCGAGGAGTAACATGACCACAAGTCGGGTTGACAGTACCGTGGGTGGTAATTAAAGTAGATGGAAACAAATGTAATTGCACAACCACCCTCAATACTGTACAACGGATTTACTTAACTTGATTAAACTGGGATTCACTCACCAGTATTTCCCACTGACAAAATGTTTTTAAACGCATTTCAGGTAACAAAATGTGAAAGCCAAATAGAAGCCAGCTGGACTGTCACACCCCAACCGATGGCGGAATCATCGGGGCGCGGCACTGAGCGAAACAGATTGTCCAGAAGTTTCCATAACAACTATCATTACCATTTAAGTAAACATTACGTCCCATACCGTAACATAAATAGTCAAACAAGTTATTACAGACAACATCAAAACAAATACTCTGTTCCGACAACTCAGATTTAAATAAGTAGCAATTGTTTATCTGCTTCTAGAGACCCCTAATAAGTTATCTACAGACAACTATTTGTTGGGCTCTAAAGCTTTATTCTAGCTTCCAATTCCTACCACATATGCGTCCTAAGCACCTGCCACATACGTTAAAATAATGTCAATACATAAAATGTAAAGGTGAGCATACAAGTTTGATAATAGCATATAGAGTTCGAATTCGTTTACGCATAACCAGCACGTACACATAGTGAAATGAAACACGTTAGTTATCGACATAGATCCATCGATACCAATGACTGCGGGTTGACTGCCCGAGGCAGTTCGCAATACACGATTACCACGGTAATCCATGCAAGTAAAAGATCCTTAACAACCCCCGTGTGAACGGGTGCTGAGTCCAAACTATAGTACTATCGTTGCTAAGGCAGGTAGACAGCATTCCATGTGTAAACATAACAAACAAGCATTCATAAGCCACGTATAACATGCATTAATGGTTAAGCGTTAAAATAGCTTGAGTGGTGTGATAGTTGTAGTTTGAATAGTTGTAACGTATGTAACACCCAAAAGTGCTAAAAGCAAAAAGGGTTCGAGTATACTCACAGCGATATGGATTGAAGGGAGCGCTTTACAGCGAGTACGGTTAGCCTGAATAGATTCGATAACGTAACGATAAGTGGCGCGTAAAACAGTACAAAGTGAGAGTGGGTAGGATGACTGATCGTGCGGATCAGTTATCCATGAGTAGAAGTCATCCGTGCGCATGACCTATCCGTGCGGATGGTAATGCGTGCGGGTGGTGATGCGTGCGGATGGTGATCCATCCGGATAGGTTATCCGTGCGTACGACTGTCCGTGCGAGTGGTAATCCGTGCGGACTAGTTGTACGTGCGGGTGACTTATCCGTACGGACAAGTTGTTTGTGTGGATAAACGTTCAAGTGGATTGTTTCTTCCTAAGATGTGTTTGTGTATGATGGCTTGTGCTTTGGAGTTTTCGTTGTAGCATTTAGAAAACACATAAGTGTTTCTACCTTTCGAGCCGGTCGCGCGGACGGCAGTCCGTGCGTACGGTAGTCCGTGCGAGCAGCCTGTGCGCGCGGGCAGAGACAATCCGTCCGGATAGCCTGTCCGTGCGTACGGCTTGGCCGTGCGGATGAAGATTGTTTGATTATCATTTTAAGGCCTTAGTATCTCATGATCCGAAGAGTAATCCATTCAGAGATCGTCCGTCCGGATTGCTCGTTCGTCGATACTCAAACCTTGTTTGGAAAGTGGGTCCCAAGGGTAGTCCGTGCGGGTGACAACCCATGCGTATAACCTGTACGTGCGTATGACCTGTACGTGCGTATGACCTGTACGTGCGTACGGCTCGTCCGTGCGTACAGCTAGTCCGTGCGGACAGCTGGTCTGGTTGTTCCGTTCGTCTACACTTGGTTTCTGTTGTCGTTTATTGAGACGTTCTGATTACGTGGCAACCACTTGGAGTTGTGTTCTTACCCGCGTGACTAGACCGATCAGGAACCACCCTAACTCGGCCTGTCGGCGACTCAGAACGGTCATCCCGGTTAACCCCGGAATCAGTTGTCTGTGGGTAGGATTCCAGATCTAGGACGAGTGCATCACTATTGACGAGTAGAACACTAGAACTGATCGGATTCGTACCGGTTTTAAGGGTAAAAGGAGGAGAGAACTGAGGTTTATGTCTTTCAACTCTTTTATCCTTAGAAAAGTTTAGATCTAGGTGAGATTATTGTAAAAACTTGTAGAAGTCGTTTAGATCTGAGATATTCTTGGTGGAATGAGGTCAAGCTTGAAGTTCTTATGAACTTCATAATGATGTCACCCGAGAATACCTCAAATCCGGATGATTTCATGGTTAAAGGTGAAAATTCGAAAGATAGAAATGTGTAGAATTGTGTAGTGATCAAAGATGTACAAGAATTAGTGCAAGATCTTACCTGGATTGAGAGAAATCTGAGAAAAGGTGAAGAATGCGTGTGGTTCGGACGTCACTTGCCAAAAGTGGAAAAAGTGGAGAGTGACCCGTGTATTTATAGGATGCCAAAAAGGGAAAGGGTGAGCCGTGCGCATGGCACGCACCCGGGTAGGCTATCCGTGCGGATAGGTCATCCGTGCGGATTGGCCATCCGTGCGGATGCCACCTCCTTTGGCGTGTTCGGTGCGATGTTGATTCGGTTTCGATTTGCGAGCGATTCGATAGGGTTTCCTAGTCAAATTACTTTCAGTCCCAACTACTTCTTATATGGTTCGACTCGGGAGTCAGGTTCGGGTTCGTTTATATTCGAGTTAGACTTCAAGTTCGATTGAGTTGGCTTGATTATCACAACACAACATAAAATAAACATGCACAGGTAACACGTAAGGCACACACACACACGTATAACGGCAAGTAAAATACATAGCTCGAGTTACGATTTGATGTCGATTTGATTAGCATGGCTCGATTAACTTTATCGCATTGTTACTTCCTATCGTTCACAGTCGTAGGTCGATTGAAATACGGTTAGTATGACTCGATTGTTGTAATGAACGACATTTACTCCACATAATCTAAATATAATACAAACAATTCTACGAGTCACGTCGCGCGAAATCGGTCGTTGACTTTGACCTTGACTTTGACTTTCACTCGTGAAAACACGGGGTGTTACAGCCTCCCCTAGTTTAGGAAATTTCGTCCCGAAATTAATGCTGAAAGCTGTAACTAGTTCGTGAATCACGTGTGAGAGTCCTTCGTTGGACCACTGAAAATTGTCAAATTAATCGGGTTTTCACGGTTAAAAATTGATAATTTTCGGATATGATATGCGAAAACATTTAATCTAAAAGTCTATATTTCAATTCAAAGCCGTTTGGGAGAAATCCTTTTTCAATTTCCAATTTTTCATTTTCAAAACCTTTTTCTTTTTCTTTCGAAACCTTGATTATTGTAGGTTCTGGTTTGAATTCGTATCGATTGCGTACCGACTCGTGGACGTGCGGAATCCGTACACGATCGTTACTGAACACACAAAAACGTACAATTTTAACGTGATTCATTAGATCCGTATGACGTGTACAAGCACCACGAATCACTTTTACAACTTTCTCTCTCTAGTTTCTCTCTCTAACCTTCAAAGCTCCAAACGAGCAAAAGTCTCTAAACTAACCCTAAGGGTTCTATTTATAGGCCAAGGATATAAGGAGTCTCTCCTTATTTACAAGTATGCCACCTTGCCCTTCTTAACCGGACATTACTCCTTCGTTAAACAACTGTGGATACTTTGCCTTCATGTCGCTTTCGAGTTCCCAAGTGAACTCCGCGCCTCGCTTGCCTTCCCATCGGACTTTCACAATAGGAATGCGTGAGCGCCTGAGTTCTTTGGTTTTGCGGTCCATGATCTCGACAGGCTTTTCCACGAAGTGTAATGTTTCGTTCACTTGTAGATCGTCTAGAGGAACATGTAAGTCGTGGTCGTAGACGCACTTTCGGAGGTTCGACACGTGGAAAGTCGGATGGACATTGCTAAGTTCCTCCGGTAATTCGAGTCTGTAGGCGACTTTTCCGATCCTTTCCAGAATCTTAAAAGGTCCCACATATCGAGGCGCGAGTTTCCCCTTTTTGCCGAATCGGACTACACCCTTCCAAGGTGATACCTTTAGGAGTACGTAGTCACCAACGCCATATTCACGGTGCTTGCGCTTTTTATCGGCGAGAACTTTCTGTCTATCCCGAGCTTTCGCTAGGTTGTCTCGGATTTGGAAAATTTTGTCTGTCGTCTCTTGTAGCAGCTCCGGACCGGTTAGTTGCGAGTGACTGATCTCGTGCCACACAATAGGCGATCGACATCTTCTTCCGTATAGGGCCTCGAAAGGTGCCATCTGGATGCTAGCCTGGTAGCTGTTGTTATACGAAAATTCGACTAACGGAAGGTGTCTATCCCAATTACCACCGAAGTCTAGAACACACGAACGGAGCATGTCTTCAAGCGTACGAATCGTTCTTTCAGTCTAACCGTCGGTTTTTGGGTGGAACGCAGTACTTAGATTAAGCGTTGTACCGAGTGCTGTTTGAAACGTTTCCCACAATCGTGAAGTGAACCGAGCATCACGATCAGAGATGATGTCACGAGGCGTCCCATGTCGACAAATGATCTCGTCGGTGTAGATTCGGGCTAATCGTTCTACCTTGTAGTCTTCTCGTATTGGCAGAAAGTGAGCTGATTTCGTCAAACGGTCAATAACAACCCAAATGCTGTCGTGACCTGATGACGTGGTTGGAAGCTTGGTTACGAAATCCATAGCTATGCTCTCCCACTTCCACATGGGAATTGGAGGTTGTTCGAGCAAGCCAGAGGGTCTTTGGTGTTCAGCCTTGATTCTAGCACAGGTTAGGCATTTTCCGACGTAGAGAGCGATATCCCGTTTCATTCCCGGCCACCAGTACCTATATCGAAGGTCATGGTACATTTTGTCGGCACCAGGATGAACAGAGTATCGTGATTTGTGGGCTTCATCCTATGATAATCTGTCGCAGGTTGGTTCGCTTGGGAATCCAGATTTTGTCTAAGAAGTGGAATATCCCGTTTGATTTGCTCACAAGCTGGGCTCCATCGTGGTAGATTCTTCCTTTCTTCAAAGTGCGCTCGTTGAAACAGGCATGCTGGGCGTCGCAAATAAGAGCTTCAAGATTGTGCTGGGCTTGAACATTTCGGGTGCTAAGCAGATAACTCCGTCTGCTAAGTGCGTCGGCAACAACATTTGCTTTGCCTGGGTGATAACGAATCTCACAGTCGTAATCGTTGAGAAGTTCTACCCATCGGCGTTGACGCATATTCAGTTCCCTCTGATTAAAGATATGCTGTAGGCTCTTATGATCGGTGAAGATCGTACACTTGGTACCATACAGGTAGTGTCGCCAAATCTTTAATGCAAAAACAACTGCGCCTAGCTCGAGGTCGTGGGTTGTATAGTTCTTCTTGTGGATTTTGAGCTGACGAGATGCGTAAGCTATGACCTTGTCTCGTTGCATTAAGACACAACCGAGACCAAGGTTGGAAGCATCACAGTAGACAATGAAATTATCGTTTCCGTCGGGTAGTGTGAGAACAGGAGCATTGCAAAGCATGTGTTTGAGGGTTCAAAAGGCAGACTCTTGTTTGGTTCCCCAGACAAAAGGCTGATCCTTATGAGTGAGAGAAGTGAGTGGTACAGCAATCTTCGAGAATCCTTCGATGAATCGTCGATAATAGCCCGCTAGCCCGAGGAAAGAGCGGACTTCAGTCGGGTTCTTAGGCGTAACCCAGCTCTTAACAGCTTCAATCTTCGCAGGATCGACGTGAATACCCTGACTATTTACGATGTGACCCAGAAACTGAACCTCCCCCAACCAAAACTCGCACTTGGAGAATTTGGCGTAGAGTTGGTTCCCCTGGAGTAACTCGTGAACCAAACATAGATGTTGCGCGTGTTCGGCTCTCGTTTTGGAATAGATCAAGACATCGTCGATGAACACGATGACGAAACGGGCAAGATACGGTTTACACACCCGATTCATCAGATCCATGAAAACTGCTGGTGCATTGGTTAGGCCAAAAGGCATGACAACGAATTCGTAATGGCCGTAGCGAGTGCGGAACGCGGTTTTGGGTATATCCTCCTCTTGTATACGCAGCTGGTGATATCCTGAACGTAGATCGATTTTCGATAAAGCACGTAGCGCCTTGTAGCTGATCAAACAAATTGTCGATTCGAGGCAGAGGATAGCGGTTCTTGATAGTCAACTTATTCAATTCCCGGCAGTCGATGCACATCCGGAACGACCCGTCCTTCTTTTTAACGAAAAGGACTGGTGCGCCCCAAGGAGAGGTGCTCGGGCGAATAAAGCCTTTTTCAAGCAATTCCTGGAGTTGGGTTGAGAGTTCGCGCATTTCGGACGGCGCGAGTCGATAAGGGGCTCTGGCGATAGGATTGGCTCTAGGAATGAGATCAATGCGAAAATCAATATCACACTTCGGAGGTAGTCCGGGAAGATCCTCTAGAAAAACTTGAGGAAATTCTCGAACCACTGGAACGTCTTTTACTTTCTTCTTCTCTTTCTTTTCCTTCTCCGCTGCTACGACATGAGCCAAGAAAGCCCTGTATTCCTTACAGAGATACTTGCTAGCTTGTAGGCATGACATAAGCTTGAGACCCTTCGAAGTAGTATCACCATAAACGCACAATGAGTCACCGTTGGCGAGCGAAAAACGAATCATTTTATCGAAGCACACAACTTCGGCATGGTTTTCGCGAAGAAAGTCCATGCCTACTATGACATCAAAGCTTCCTAGTTGCATCGGAATGAGATCGATCGAGAAGATGTGATTGTTGAGCTCGAGAGTGCAATCACGAATAACGGAGTTTACAGCGACGGTTCTTCCGGTAGCAACTTCAACATCGAATGCAGAGGAGAGTCGGGAATGTTTACGACTAAGGAGTTTCTCAAATTCGAGTGACACAAAGCAATTATCGGCTCCAGTATCAAACAAACATGAAGCATAAATACCATTCACAAGGAACGTACCATTGACCACGTTGTTGTCGGCCTGGGCTTGACGCACATTGAGATTGAAGGTTCTGGCGCGTGCGGCCTGTTGCTGCTGCTGTTTCTGTGGTTGCTGCTGTTGCTGCTGGGGTTCTTGTTTCACCACCCTGTTCGGGCACATGTTGGCGAAATGATTCGGGTCGCCACACGTGAAGCATGCTCTGGCTTTGACTGCGGGTGCCGGAGGAGCTTGTTGACCCTGTGGGGCAGCGAGTAGAGCTTGATTGGCAGGAGCTTGACGAATACGGCAGTTGGCAGTAAAGTGGCCGTAGACGTTGCAATGAGCACAGAAACGGCATTGAATAGCAGTCGGATGATGATAAGTGCAAGTAGGGCAAAGCGGGTGTGGCCCAGTATATGCACGCTTTGCAGGCGGTGCATTGACCACAGGCGCCGCTACTTGACGCTGTTGGGCAGGTATAGCTTGGATCGGTGCAGCAGTAATCGCACAGTTCTTGTTGGTGGAGCTGTTCTTTCTCTTGTTCTTTCTCTTGTTGCTTGACGACGTGGCTTCAGCAGTTGGTGCAGTAGTAGTGGCTTGATGCAGATGCTTGGAGGTCTTATCCCACACCCCAGCCTTGACCCTTTTGTCATTGATTTCAGCGGCCAGCAGATAGGTTTCTTCGATAGTGGCAGTCTTAGCCGCTTGCACGAAATCAGCGACGCAATCGGGCAAAGCTCGGATGTATTTCTTGATGGTCATCTCAGGAGTCTTGACCTGGTCGGGACAGATAATGCTGAGCTGTTTGAAGCGAGCAGTGAGGCCAGCATTGTCTCCGTCCTTCTGATGTATGTGCCAGAATTCATCTTCAAGCTTTTGACGCTCGTGAGGAGGGCAGAATTCCTCCAGCATGACTTCTTTGAGCTCTTCCCACGACAAACCGTAAGCTGCATCATTCCCTCTCTTGTTCCTCTCGGCCGTCCACCAGTCCAAAGCACGGGACTGAAAGACGCCGGTAGCGTTCAGAGTTCGAAGGTCATCAGGGCAACCACTTTGTCGCAGAGTAACCTCGATAGAGTCAAACCAGTGGAATAGAGCAGTAGGACCTCCTTCGCCTGTGAATTCTTTCGGCCCACATGACTTGAATTGTTTGAAACTGAAAGGTCTTGCGACAGCTCTAGGACCTTCAGTCCTCGATTCCTCAGATGATTTGCTGGCGTTCTCATAGGAATCGCTCACTGCCTTCTCATAGGACCTTCAATCCGTCCGGATAGCCTGTCCGTGCGTACGGCTTGGCCGTGCGGATGAAGATTGTTTGATTATCATTTTAAGGCCTTAGTATCTCATGATCCGAAGAGTAATCCATTCAGAGATCGTCCGTCCGGATTGCTCGTTCGTCGATACTCAAACCTTGTTTGGAAAGTGGGTCCCAAGGGTAGTCCGTGTGGGTGACAACCCGTGCGTATGACCTGTACGTGCGTATGACCTGTACGTGCGTATGACCTGTACGTGCGTACGGCTCGTCCGTGCGTACAGCTAGTCCGTGCGGACAGCTGGTCTGGTTGTTCCGTTCGTCTACACTTGGTTTCTGTTGTCGTTTATCGAGACGTTCTGATTACGTGGCAACCACTTGGAGTTGTGTTCTCACCCGCGTGACTAGACCGATCAGGAACCACCCTAACTCGGCCTGTCGGCGACTCAGAACGGTCATCCCGGTTAACCCCGGAATCAGTTGTCTGTGGGTAGGATTCCAGATCTAGGACGAGTGCATCACTATTGACGAGTAGAACACTAGAACTGATCGGATTCGTACCGGTTTTAAGGGTAAAAGGAGGAGAGAACTGAGGTTTATGTCTTTCAACTCTTTTATCCTTAGAAAAGTTTAGATCTAGGTGAGATTATTGTAAAAACTTGTAAAAGTCGTTTAGATCTGAGATATTCTTGGTGGAATGAGGTCAAGCTTGAAGTTCTTATGAACTTCATGATGACGTCACCCGAGAATACCTCAAATCCGGATGATTTCATGGTTAAAGGTGAAAATTCGAAAGATAGAAATGTGTAGTGATCAAAGATGTACAAGAATTAGTGCAAGATCTTACCTGGATTGAGAGAAATCTGAGAAAAGGTGAAGAATGCGTGTGGTTCGGACGTCACTTGCCAAAAGTGGAAAAAGTGGAGAGTGACCCGTGTATTTATAGGATGCCAAAAAGGGAAAGGGTGAGCCGTGCGCATGGCACGCACCCGGGTAGGCTATCCGCGCGGACTGGTCATCCGTGCGGATTGGCAATCCGTGCGGATTGGCCATCCGTGCGGATGCCACCTCCTTTGGCGTGTTCGGTGCGATGTTGATTCGGTTTCGATTTGCGAGCGATTCGATAGGGTTTCATAGTCAAATTACTTTCAGTCCCAACTACTTCTTATATGGTTCGACTCGGGAGTCGGGTTCGGGTTCGTTTATATTCGAGTTAGACTTCGAGTTCGATTGAGTTCGCTTGATTATCACAACACAACACAACATAAAATAAAAATGCACAGGTAACACGTAAGGCACACACACACACGTATAACGGCAAGTAAAATACATAGCTCGAGTTACGATTTGATGTCGATTTGATTAGCATGGCTCGATTAACTTTATCGCATTGTTACTTCCTATCGTTCACAGCCGTAGGTCGATTGAAATACGGTTAGTATGACTCGATTGTTGTAATGAACGACATTTACTCCACATAATCTAAATATAATACAAACAATTCTACGAGTCACGTCGCGCGAAATCGGTCGTTGACTTTGACTTTGACTTTCACTCGTGAAAACACGGGGTGTTACATGGACAGCACTGAAGGCTTGAAAAAATGGCTATAAAGTTACCTAAAATAAAGAGATGTTTTATTTAAATAAAATAGGGTTTATCCCTATAAAAATGTGTGTACTTGAAACTTGGGATTTTCCAATGTGTTTAATATATTAAAAGCGTTGTATTTTACTCTGATAAAATATTTCCTAACTACGGTCCTGATGTAATTTCCGCTGCCAAAATGATAAAAATCTGGATACCACCGAAACTGGCCGTGGCCGCCCGGTCTCGGGTTGTTAGGGGACGAGGGTTGCGACACACATGGTATGAATTTCCTGGCCAATACCCGGACTCGAACCAAACCCGAGTATTGGCAATACCCGAAAATTCAAAACCCGGTCATACTCGTATCCGGTTTTGTACACCCGCCCTCGCCAATGTTTTTTTAATAGTTTTAAACTTTTAATGATTACTATTTAAATCCAGTATATATAAAGTCTAAAATTGAAACTTATCATCTAATATTAAATTTGTTAAACTCAATTATTAAATCTACTAAAATCAACTTACTTAACCTCTCATAATAATAATAAGTAAATAAAAAAAATCAAATTTATCACACCAATTCGGCAATTCTAAACTAATAAACATCTATCTATACAAAATCCAACTGTCTCCACACTTAACTCAATATAAAAGAAGTGTAGTACACTAGTACACACCACCCATATTCCTTTTGTGGTATTTCCTTTGTCCCATTTGGTTCGTGCTTGGATCTTACACCAACTAATTCTATGAGTTGTAATTCCTTGTCCCATTTTACTGGCCATTCATAGAAAGAAAGAAAAAGAAATAACTTAACTTTAGATTAGAAAATTTAGAAAGGGTACGAAAACACAATATCGTAAAATATAACAGAATGCCGAACAAAATATAACACATTGCCGAGCAATGTAACACAATGCCGTGGAAAAAAAAACACAATGACGAAAAAACACAGTGTCAAATAAAAAGACATAATGATCTAAACAAAGGTTATAGAATCTACAAGCTAGAAATCCACAAGCAAAAATCTAAGACCGTAGAATTCGATAAGACGGTTTCAATACCGATAGAATGAGTTCAATCGAAAGCCGTTTGATACCCTTCCTACGACTTCTTAGTTTTAGGAGACTATGTATTTGAACCCTTTTTCTAAAGGATTTAATCGAACATTTTACTTTTTTTTGTTATTAAAATCATGAGTTAATTACATAGTTAGTCCCTGTGGTTTGCACAAAATAACATACTTAGGTACTAATAGTTTAAAATCACATTCTAGGGTATTAACTTTTCATTTTGTAACGTTTGGAGGTATTAACTTCTTGAGTATTAACATAGTTAGTCCCTGTGGTTTGCACAAAATAACATATTTAGGTACTAATAGAAGATGATTTTAAACCTACAAATAACGTTAATACCTTCAAACGTTACAAAATGAAAAGTTAATACCCTAAAATGTGATTTTAAACTATTAGTACCTAAGTATGTTACTTTGTGAAAACCACAGGGACTAACTATGTAATTAACTCTAAAATCATTAGTTACGTTGATAACAAACCTATGTTTTTCTCCATTATCTCTACAATTTTTTTCTGTCTATTTTACCATATCTCTCTTAAAAACAAACCTTCGTTGGTACGTTTAGTTATCGGATTTTCAAATAATGACAATTGAGTTTCGACAATATAAGGTACAAATAAAAAAACTATCATACACTTGGTATGATATCACCCACACGTAGTATAAGTTCACTTTCTAGTGTACACGAGTAGGCCTGTAAATGAATCGAACGAACACGAGCATAGGCATGTTCGTGTTCGCTCATTTATCTTTACCCGAACACAAACATACAATCAAACACATTTTTTTGTTCGTGTTCGTTCATTAATAAATCGGGCATGTTCGTGTTCGTTTATATTCGTTCGTTTAAAATCTAAACGAACAGTTCACGAACATAAACAAAAAAAAAATTAACTAGACATATTTGACATAAACAAACATAAATTAACATGATATAACAAACATAAACGAACACAAATCAACGTAATTGAACAAGTATAAACAAACAGAATTTAACATTAGTGAGCACAAACAAACAAGTCTAATATATTACAGTTCATCCGAAAACACATCTTAATTAGGGTTCACAGATACTAAAAGTAAGTAGTGTTTTTTTTATATAAATATTAAGTAAGTGATTAGTTACAATCTAAGAAAAAATTTAAAATTTCATTTTTTTCATTACTAGAAAACTCAATTACTAATTAGTTATATTTATAAAAGTAGTTAGATAACCTAATATTTATATAAATATAACTATTTATGTAATTACTAAAATTTAAACGAACATAAACGAACGTATATAAACGAACGTTCATGAACATAAATGAACGAACGTTCACGAACATAAATGAACGAACACAAGGTGTGTTCATGTTCGTTCATTTAATTAAACGAACATTTTTTTGTTTGTGTTCGTTCGCTTATTAAATAAACGAACATTAACGAACTTCCCGCCGAACAAGTTCACGAATAGTTCATGAACATTTGGTTCGTTTACAGGCCTATACACGAGGTAAATACATGTACATTTTTTCATGTGCAAGTGTTATGTATATACCATTTACCCGTGTAGATGAAAAAGAGTACAATTTTTACTTATGATCCAGAGCAAATATAATAAGACTACGGGTTTTTTTTTTTAAAGTAGATGGTGGCTGCAAGCTGGTGGCAGGTGACTGGAAGCTGGTGGCTGTAACTTTTTAGATATATTTAGGTGTTTGGCAGAGTAGCCGAAGCTTTTAATAAAATGACTAAAATGGACATAACTAAAAAAACATAATACTAAACGATAAAAAAAGTTTATTCTTATTTTGGTCGTAAATAGGTACTAACGATAAAAAAAAACACAAGTTAAGAGATACATTCTTTTACAGTCTTTACGTAAAACAATATTAATATTAACCATTTAAGATGGCTATTTTGGAAAATATTTTAGAATTAATAATAAAGGATTACAGATAATATATTAAGAATACTAAATTAAAGATAACTAAGAATTTGATTTTTCGTTATCTTTAGGAAAAAAAAATTAAAAGTTGTTGCATTAAAAAAGTTCATTAAATTTAGAGGTTAAAACATTCCTTTTTTTTCTTTAAAGCTTTTAGCTTCTTCTACTCGTAGGAGCGTTCAACCAAAAGCTTCAAACTCTTAACTTAAAAGTTTCAAGCTCCTTAAACTAAACAAGACTTTTTATTGAGTATGAGCTTTTTTTTTTTTTAAATTAAAACTAGAAACTCCTAAAAGTTTCATCCCAAACATACCTTACGTGTAGTAGGGCATTATTATTTTTATCCCCACCTCGGGCATGAAGTGACATGTGGCATAGGGACATTATGGGAGTTGAAGTTAAAAGGGGGTGTAGTGGAGATTGGTGAAGATGTGGGAAAATCTGATTTTTAATTTCTTTTTTTTTATAAAGTTAAAAAGGGGTGTAGTGAAGATTTGTGAAGATGTGGGGAAATCTGATTGACCATTCAAATTAATTTCGTGCGTGTTTGAGAAAATGCCATTAAAAAAGGCCGAAACGCCTCAAGGGCGGTGCGATGGGCGTTGTGAGACGTTTTTTAGGCAATCCACGCCCAATTCAACTACCAACAGGTGGTCTAATAATGACAAGTTATTTCCTATAATATGCGATGTACACCATGAACTTCCTACACTTAGTACAAGTCACTTACACGTTGTAAATGTGAATAATAAAATAATTTTGTAAATAGATTTTTATAACAATGTTTTGCAAAGAAATAGAAAATAAATAAAAACAAAAGAAAGAAAAAGTAATAAAAGTTAAAAAGATACGACAACAAAAAGAAAAAAAAAGGAAATATGTAGACTTTATGTACTAAAATTCTTGCAAATTTAACATATAGTACTTGTAGTTAAGGACATGTCTTATCCCCTATGAGCATGAGTCGAGAGGGAGAAGGAAAAGCCACGTAAGCTCATGCTCATTGAAGACCATGTAACGTTTCGCATTTTTGTATTTCTTTATTTAAAAGGATGTATTCATATTAGAAATCCTGTAATCGTAATTCATTCAATCCACATCATCTTGAGACTTTGACAGCAATGGAAATACATTTTATTCACACTTGCTTATACATAAATACATGATACTTAATCAATCTCGAATACGTGCTTCAAATATGAAACCGAATTATACTTAATGTTTAATTATATTCGGAATCATACTCATATACATTCATGTTATTCACACACTCATATATCCCTTAAATGCTAAAAAAATAAATAAATAAATTTGATCCTTACGGACCGTAAGCAGTGGCTTAGTTCGTAAGCCCTTCTGGGCGGGCAGAATGTTTGAAAACTCGCGAATTTCACCTCTTTTCCACCTTAAGTCTTTATTATTCAAGTGTATGTCTCTTTAAACTCACCGTAGATTGACCCCTTCTTAATCCACCCATGTTGGCAGCAATAGTGGTAGGGTAACTAGATCATAAGTGAAGAAACTAGTACACAAACCATGTTACATTTACGACAAGTGTTATTGTTCGTTATGGTCTATTTTATTTATCAAATTTTTTATTTTTGAAGATATTCATATGGCTTTTAAGCCTATCAAGTGGTGTGAATTCATCATTTTGGCAATATATGTGATCAATTCTCTCATTAAAACATATGTTTTAAGGTGGGTCTGGTATTTGGTGAAGAGAATGAGTATCCTTTGTTTTCCTTCCATGTGCTTTACTTCATATCATATCATGTTTGCTTGTATTTATGTCATCAATGTCAGAAAAGTAAAAAGTGTATAGTTTTTAATTTATTTTAAAGAAAGAAATTCACAAAAATCATATAAAAATTGGACTTGAAGTGTTTTCTAAGAATGGCCTTACATTTAAAAATACATATACTTATAACTATAAGTATTCATGTCATCCCTAAAACATTTTGAGGTCCAACCTAACAATTAATATTGACTTGTAACATGTTATTATCTTTGATAGGTAGTAAGTAGCATTGTGTTGTTTTATTTTATACTAGAATTTCTGTTATTTTTAACTTTATAATCAAATTGTAAATCTTATAAGTCTAGGACCCGTTTTTAGGGATGGTCACTTATATAGGTGTCAAAGAATTTCTATAAGACATGTGCAATTTTAATGATGGTGAGAAGGTAGGGTTGCAAATGCTTGTCAATATTCTTTTGTCTACTTTTATTTCATAAACATTCAATGTTAAATCTACACCAATAACTTTTTTATAAAATGATAACTCGCGCCGCATCTAAACTACTCTTAATTATACTTTACGGTCTACAACGAGACTTAGACCCTCGACCTTTAGGGGAAGGACACCATTTAACATACCGATATCCAATTGAGCTGAGCTAATTACCAATCTGGTTCCTATAATTACTATTAGCAAAATTACCACTCATATTTAAATAATCAATTTGGAATGTTATAAATTTTTTTTAGTAATTACAACTTTTAGCCATTTGATCCGTTTCATTTTAAATTAAAGTCATTGATGTGGCACGATGAACTCGTAAATCAATAGATATACCGAATTCACCCATCTTAACCACCTTTAGAGTCCACTTTCTTTTAACTTTTATATTTATTTGTGTGTGTGTGGGGGGGGGGGGGATGGGGGCTCATGGTATCCAGTAAATGATATAGATGAAAGAAAGGGACATCTTACCTAAATGTATAAATACAAACACATCCTTTCTTTTTTTATGAGAATCAAGAACACAATCCTGATTCATATATAAGGCTAAAGTTGTATCTCCACCCCATGTAATGGTGAGGTGATGGTGTTTTTACATATGGCTTGTAGTGTTATGACACATTTGCCCTCTAAAATTGATCATATTGCGGGGCCCATTTAGGGCTATGGTTAGGATTTGGGTTAGTTTGCATTGATCCAACTTCCATATTTATGCTTGTGTTGGAAGATAGATGAGATTATGTTTGTAAGTTCACTTATTTGTTTACATGTGCATATTACATTTACACCCACATGGTTTGTGTTTTGTAACTTGTAGGGTACAATTTTGTTTCAAACTGTTGGGGAATTTCGGTTTGCCGGATGATCAGAGAGGCGTGTAATCACTCTCAGATCAAATTATTTCGGTGGTTCACCCGAATAATTCAATCGGATACAACTCTGATTTCGAGAAATTGAACCTGGGTATGTGTTTTGCGTGAATTGATGAACCAGAGAATTGTGACAAAAAACTAAATACGAATTTTGGGGTTTCTTACAGATAACTGCCTCTGGCAGTTATTTTCGAATTTTAATAAAATTGCATTAAAACTGCCTTGAATTTTTGTCTGAAAATTTGTGATAAATTTTCATAAATTTTATTTTCTATAAAGCAATTTAATTAAAATAAATTAATTACAGCTCGACCCCAGCCAGGGGCTCTGCCCCTTGGACCCTGCTCCCAGGGGCGCTGCCCCCTTGGACCCTGCTCCCAGGGGCGCTGCCCCCTTGGAACCCCCGTATAGTACGGGCTCCGCCTGTACACTTCGAATAATAATAACTCAAACAAGCGTGCACTCCCGCACCTCCTAACTTGCTTGATGTGTATTGTTATTCGCTTTGATCACCAAGTCAATCCCCGATTACACTAAATATCTAACATTCCTCCCCCATTTTAGCGTAATCCTTGATTAACTTAAACAAGTTCACAACAATCAAACTTATGCATAAATGAAATATCGCGACGATTGAATTTCACATTAGTATATTACACATTCCAAATATTCGAATATAGGGGTGTCGCTAAGGATTGAACCCTTTCTATTCAGTGAATACATGAAGATAATATACACACAAGTTTACATACTCTAATGTTCTTTCTTGACACTATTTTTACTATCCTGTGTCCCATCCTTCAATGAACATATCAAAGCCAAGTCCTAGCTTCTTGAAGCGGCTAAACTTCATGCTCATATAGGTAGCTCTTTATTCTTGCACCTGCATATGCAAATTTTCAAAGAACTATTAAGAAGAAAACCTTCAACCTCCTTTAACTTGCAGGTCTGAACACATACATTGGGATGATGCTACTAATGTGTTCCAATTTCTAGATGTTAAGCTTTCCACATTGAATTCAGCACCTAACGTCATATTAGGTGGGAACTGGGTATCTTAACACGAGAAATCTCAGGTGGACTTTAATCCCATCCCTACAGCCGCCTTGTGCTCAAGATCTCTACATAACTCTTTGGTTAAGTGGTCGGCTAAATTCTGTTGAGTTCTCACAAACTCCACCGATATCACCCCTTGCGTGATGAGCTCACGAATCATGCTGTGTCTAACACCTAAGTGTCTAGACTTCCCATTATACACTTGGCTATATGCCTTAGCCAAAGTAGCAGCACTATCACATCTAATAGATACAGGTGATATAGGTTTAGGCCACAATGGAATTTCATAAATCAAGTTTCTTAGCCACTCAGCTTCTTTGCCAGCTGTGGCTAATGCTACAAACTCAGACTCCATAGTTGAATCAGTTATGCAAGTCTGTTTCTTAGATGCCCAAGATATGGCACCTTCTCCGAGCAGAAAAGTCCATCCACTCGTGGAAGAATGATCTTCCTTGTTTTTAATCCAGCTTGCATCCGAATAACCTTCTAAAACCGAAGAAATCCAGTATACATCAAACCATATTTCATGGTTCCTTTCAAGTACCTAAATACTCGATTCATTGCTTGCCAATGACTTGCACCTGGATTGCTAGTATACCTACTAAGCTTTCCAACAGCATAAGCTATATCTGGTCTAGTGCTAATCATGGCGTACATGAGAGATCCAATGGCCCTTGAATATTCAAGTTGGCTTACAGCTACACCTTCATTAGGTGAGAGCTTAAAAGCAGGATCCATTGGAGTACTAACCGGAGAACTATCATGAAAATTAAACTTTTTCAATATCTTCTCAATATAATGAGATTGAGAGATAGATATGCCATTGTTCTCCTTTTTGATCCTTATACCAAGGATCACTTCCGCCTCCCCCAAGTCTTTCATATCAAAAAAAGATGACAAAAATTTCTTTGTTTTATCAACTTGATCCTGGTCAGTACCGAAGATCAACATGTCATCTACATATAGACAAATTATGACTCCTTTCCTAGAATCATCAAATTTGCTATATACACACTTGTTTGCTTGGTTTAATACAAAACCATTAGACAAAACCACTTCATCAAACTTTTGATGCCACTGTTTTGGTGCTTGCTTTAAGCCATATAATGACTTAACTAGCTTACACACCTTATGCTCATTGCCAGGAATAACAAAACCCTCTGGTTGTTTCATATATATCTCCTCATCCAAATCACCATTCAGGAAAGCGGTTTTCACATCCATTTGGTGAATTACAAGATTGTGTATTGCAGCCAAGGCAACCAGCAATCTAATAGTGGATATTCTTGCTACAGGGGCGTAAGTATCAAAGTAGTCAATTCCTTCCTTTTGTCTAAAGCCTTGGATAACCAATCGGGCTTTAAACTTTTCAATTGAACCATCTACTTTCATCTTCTTCTTGAAGATCCATTTACAACCAAGTGGTTTACACCCAGGGGGTAGATCAGACAGTTTCCAAGTGTTATTCTGCATAATAGAGTCCTTCTCATCATTTATAGCTTCTTTCCAGAAAGCTACATCCCGAGATGCCATGGCTTCACTATAGGTTTTAGGATCTTCCTCAATATTGAAGCAATATTGATATTGAATTTTAATTTCATCTCTAGATCCTTCAACCAAATATAGCTGAAAATCATCACCAAATGATTTAGCTTTTCTTGCTCTACCACTCCTCCTGGGTTCCGGAGGAGTATCAATCACTTGATCAGCCACTTGAGAATTACTAGAGCTTGGAACCATATCTCTAGGACTAGGTATAGAAGAGAATCTATTCTCATCATACTCTGCAGTTCTTGCCTCAATAACCGTATGCACTGACACGTAGTCATTTGGTTCTATAACATAGAACTTGTGAGCAAATGAATGCTCCGCATACCCAATGAAAATGCAGTCTATACCTCTTTCCCCTATGTTCCTTATTTTAGGATCAGTGAGCCTCACCACGGCTCTACAACCCCAAACTCTCAGCTTATGCAGCTCAGGTGGTTTTTTATACCAAAGCTCAAAAGGGGTGGTCTTGTTCCTTTTATTTGGAACCCTATTTAGCAAATAGCAGGCTGTCAACATAGCCTCACCCCAAAAGCCCTCACTTAGGCCCGAATAGGACAACATGGTATTAACCATTTTGTCACACCCCCAATTTCCCACCTAGGGTATGTTCCTATTAGGAGTGCGACGATCCAACAACGAGCTACTAATTATATCAAACACATTTAATAAAAGGATAAAATACTTGATTGCAAATGAAATACTGTCTGTAAGTTTAAATGAAAACCAAAGTAATCAGCGGAAGCAAAGTTAACCAGTTTTAAAACTAAAGTAATGTATCAATAAACCAATAAAATAAATACGTCCAGCAAGACCATGCCCACTCCAGCTGCTCCAGATAGCAAGTCCCAAAGTATCTCAGCTAACGACCTACAAGCATGCAAACAAGTGTGTCAGACTACGCTGGTGGGTTCAAAGTTTTGTTACCGAGTTTAGTTACCAGTCGCATGTGTAAAACAGTTTAATAAGATGATTTGTTGATTTGGTGTTGTTATTACTCGATTACCGAAATGGCTACAAGATGTGATTGCCCAACCCCAATGTCTCTATCAAAACATTGGTCATGCTTTAAGGAAATTAGTTCACGACCGTCCTCCCCGGTACGGTGTGAGGGTGCCAAACCTAATAGCGCTATCAACTAATAACCTCGTTGCCTCCTCGGCAACTGTCGGTAGATGTAAGGGGTCTTACGAGATAGATACTGAGTACAATAATAAACATCCCAATAAACACGCGTTCCTCCCCGGAACGTTACCCGATATCCCTCCCCGGGATGCATGCTTGAGAAAAGCAGTGAACTCACCTTAGTTTTGCTCGGTAAGATTAACTACTTGTTTATCGTTGGATACTCGAATCCTAGTATGGTTTCAATACTAGTCAGTTTCCCATACATATAAATGACATATGTTATACACGCTTTTCACATACTACACTAATAGTGCATTAGTCACTAAATAAGTTGTACAAGTTGTATACGTCAATCAACCCTGATCATGTCTCACGAAAGCACTTGTCACATATGTCATTTAAACTATTCACATGCTGCTCACATAACAATTTCATACCATAATACATACTCTAGTACCACACTACAACATTTGCCAACTAGTTTGCACATAAGTAACAATTTAATCCAACCCCAGCCGACCCAACCTGTCAACAAATCGTAGCATTTATAACTATTAAGTTGCATTAACCCATTGCTTTAACAGGCCCCATAGTTACCCCATCCCAACCGGTCCATTTATATTGTTGGTTGCTACTACTTGCTCGGCCCAGTTCTATGATTTACCTCCTTAAACAATTGCAACAATTAACCCAACGCTGCCCAGACTCGTTGTGGCCCAATGACAGCGTTCAATATACAATCTGACTCACTTGTATCCTACCCGTGACATTCAACCGATTACATGCTACCCGGCCCAGTAACAATAGTGAATGATCTCTCTACCTTACAGTTGAATAAATCCTTACGTGCCTATCACATTTAATCGATTCCATAACCCTTATGCAAAGGAACATCATTAACTATAATTATATAACACATAATTTCAAGATAACATCTACACACTGATCGTTATTATACTACATCACGGCATACAATTATAACACCAAAAACCACACATACATATAAGAGGGGAATAAAAATATTAATTACTAACCAAGATTCTTGCTAACAAATGCTTTGATCTTGCGAGAAGGGGATTACAGAAGTCGTATGATCAGAAGGAGGGGGGGTTCACTGTTGTCGTACAACTAGTAGGAGGTTTAGGGTTTGAATATGAGTATCCTATTAAATCACGTAACAACCTGAGTGTGTATATAACCTATAGTAATTCGGCCCCCAATCAAACAGTTGTTTACTTGGGCTCAACATAGCCCAATTACTACTTCAATGTATAAGTGTGATTGAGGTCTGTTAACCGGCCCACATCAACTTCTAATGGTCTTGCGTGGATTTTGAGCCCAATATGACATGTAATCAAAGGAGAATGTGACTCTAATTACTTGTGACCCGTAACGCGATCAGTTGTCACGTACGTTTAGAGTTAACACGTAACATATTACGCTTCCGAATCAAGTAAAGCATAAAGAAGGAAAACAATGAGAGTTTTAGACTTGCAAAAATGAACGACACTAACCTGAAATGTTCGAGTTATCACATCATCCCCAACTTGAAAGAAATTTCGTCCCAAAATTTGGCAAGTAAGCACTGAGGAATGAGGTGAGGAAATCAAGATTGTTGCGGATTCTGCTCGGGTGTCACACATTTCCTTTAAAGTCCTATTTTTCCTTTCCGCCACACCATTTTGTTCCGGTGTGTAAGGAGCTATGGTATGGTGTATTATTCCAGTAGATTGGAAATACACCGGATCAAAATACTCACCACCTCTGTCCGTATGTAGGGTTTTGATCAACCCACTCCGATGAAGCTCTACTTCTTGTTTATAAATCTTAAACTTTTCAAGAGCTTCATCCTTAGCATGCAACAAATAAACGTAACAAAATCTAGTAGCATCATCTATAAATGTTACTCATATTTTTTATTACCTAGAGATGGTGTAGCATGAAAATCACATAGATCACTATGTATCAAATCTAACACTTTAGTTTCCCTATGAACATGTTGCATGAAAGGCTTTTTGGTTATCTTATTCAACTTGCAAACATGTCATTTATCATTGTTTATGTTAATAGGCGGAATTAAGCTCATTTTAGACATTTCTTTAACTCTTTTATAATGTACATGTCCTAGTCTAGCATGCCATAATTCCGATTCAGTCAAGTTGTTTCTACTACTAGTTGAAGCTATGCAATTTGCATTACTAGTTGAAGGTACATCATTAACATTACTAGTTGAAGCAACACAAACAGATTCATTCATAAACGAGACATCAACATTCAACATAAACATACCATTACATAGATAGCCAAAACCAACAAAGGGACCATGTCTTGACAAGATATACTTGTCACTTTCCAATACTTGTTTGTACCCACAATTATTCAACACAATGCCACTTAACAGATTCTTTCGAATTCCGGGCACATACAAAACATTGTTCAAAAGTAAACATTTTCTAGAAGTAAAAACAAGATTCACAGTTCCTATTCCCTTGATTGGTTCAGTTGCAACGTTCCCCATCTTGATGATAGATCCGTCTTCGATTGGTTGAAAGTCTTTAAACCAACGAAGATCCTTGCATACATGACTCGTTGCACCCGAATCAACCCACCAAGCAATGTCATCATCCTGCACATAAAATGCCTCAGAAATTAGTGACACATAATTCTGAACCAAATGATTAAATTGTACTAAATTCTGACCTTGCTTGCCCGGTCCTTGGACCCGCTAGAACCATCCTCATTCTTGTTCTTTGAACCGGACTTCTTGTTATTCTTCATCATTTTACAGTCCCTCTTAAAGTGACCAACCTTACCACATTTCCAGCAAGGGTAATTCGGCTTTTTGTTTGAACCCGAATTGTTGTTTCCTTGAAACTTGCGTTTCCCTTTGAACTTACTGTTTCCTTTCAATGATTCACCCGTTTCAACCATGTTCACAGAACTTGATCCAGCCCGTTTCTTATCATCATTGACCAACACATTTTCCGGTGCTCTCAAGCCTTCTTCAATTCTGAAGTGGCTTCCAAGTTCAACCAAAGTTAACTCTCTTTTCTGATGTTTCAGATTATGTTTAACATCTCTCTAGGAAGGAGGTAACTTGTCAATGATACTCGAAACAGAGATGGATTCATCCATCTTCATATCATGTTGGGCAAACTGCCCCAGAATTCGTAGCAATTCATGATATTGTTCCATCACAGGCCGTTCATCAACCATTCTGTAATTATTCAAATTACTGACAAGAAACTTCTTACTAGAAGAATCGTCTGCCATGTATTTGGCTTCCAACGTGTCCCACAGTAACTTTGCAGTTTCAACATTTTGATAAACATCAAATAAGGGATCAGACATACCGTTCAGGATGTGGCCAAGACATATATAATTGTCGTTCTCCCACTTCGACCTCTTCCTGATTTGCTCCAGATTTCCCTCCTCCTGTATCTCCGGGATTGGAGTAGTCAACACGTACACAACCTTCAACGAAGTCAGAAGAAAATGCATCTTCTTCTGCCATCTTCGGAAGTCCACCCATTCGAACTTCTCCAGTTTGTTCTCCTTGATTGTCATATCCTTCATCGATCCGCTAGCCATCTTCACAGAAATTAATTTGATCTTTGTTGGGGAATTTCGGTTTGCCAGATGATCAGAGAGGCGTGTAATCACTCTCAGATCAAATTATTTCGGTGGTTCACCCGAATAATTCAATCGGATACAACTCTGATTTCGAGAAATTAAACCTGGGTATGTGTTTTGCGTGAATTGATGAACCAGAGAATTGTGACAAAAAACTGAATACGAATTTTGGGGTTTCTTACAGATAACTGCCTCTGGCAGTTATTTTCTTACAGACCCCAGCCAGGGGCTCTGCCCCTTGGACCCCGCCAGGGGCTGCCGCCCCTTGGACCCTGCTCCCAGGGGCGCTGCCCCCTTGGAACCCCCGTATAGTACGGGCTCCGCCCGTACACTTCGAATAATAATAACTCAAACAAGCGTGCACTCCCGCACCTCCTAACTTGCTTGATGTGTATTGTTATTCGCTTTGATCACCAAGTCAATTCCCGATTACACTAAAATATCTAACACAAACCATGGAAGATTTTGGTTGTAAAGGGTCTGGTTCTCTTGTCAGAGTTTGTTGTGTTCTTTAACTTGGTATCATTTGTCAAAAAGAACATGTTCATTGTATTCAAGGGTAAATTGCAAAATTTGAAGTCTCTTAGGACCATTAGTTACCCAAATGTTGGATATTTAAAACCCATACCATTAATTGTGGCATCAACATCATGTTGATTTCCTTAGCTTAAGTTTGACGAGGTAGTAATCGATGATAACTGACGATCAATATATTTACTAAATGTATGATTGTGTTACGTTTAAGATTTATTTTTGTCGTGAAGTATATTTACTAAACATAATTACATGTTAGTTAAATTTTGAAGCATATGCGTGAAATTATAGTAATTTTGTGAGATGTTATTTTGTATTATGGAGCTTGTCATTAAAGAGTCGTTTGATGTCGATACATGGTTAAAAACTAATACAAGGGTTGTGATCGTGTATCAAATGCATTTAAGTATGTATATTTGGGAAAAAAAGTTGTGATGCTTGAACAATAGCATATATGTGACCAAGATTTTACACATGTTATGACCACGAATGTGAAAGTGTTCTTAAATAATAATAGAGGTATAGGGTGGGGTTATAGAGTGAATACTAGTGTATTTGTGAACTGAGTGAACAAATTCTGGCTATTGATTTACATCATCAAATCATAAAATACACTAGTGTATTTTCATTATCAAATCCTGATCAAATTCTAGCCATTGATTTACATTTGTGTATTGATAATCAAGGGTTATGATTAGTTCACACAGTTCACTATAAGGGGGTTGTCACAAATAAACCTAACCCCTAAAGGGGTGGGGTTCTTATACATTTAAAAATATATTTCTTTGATGATTTTCTCTACTTTTTATAAAATTATTTATTTAGAATGCATCAAATGTCTATCATACATTGATTTAGTGGTTGTAATCTTCTCACTCGTGTTGGGTCAGAAAGCTCATATGATTTGATATACTTTACCATATTTAATAAAAATATATTGTTTATGAAATTGAGGCTGCAACATCAACCCATATAATTTTCATAGGTAGCAATGCTTTCGTGTGATTATTAATATATGTATTAGAGGCCATCTATTACATACATAGAATCATATATTTTCAAACGTGGTTACAATGATTCTCTTTTATATTCACTTTAGTTACTCTACTAATCATAATTTGAAGGGTTAAACTTCAATAAACGAGTGATAAAGTTGAATATCTATATTGAAATATATATATTTTTTAATTAAAGAGTCGATAGACACCCTCGAACACTCTCTAGTTTATAGCTTTAAATTAATAGCACGGCTTGTTAATTAAGACGATATGATTCAACATGAGGTAAACGAGGTCAAACCATGAATAGGTCGACACATTAATAACATTGTTAAAAACATGTCTAAACGAGTTCAACCCGTCTAACCTACTAATGGCACAAATAACATGTTAAACTAACGTGTAATTATGTTAATAAATCGACCCTACACGTTTAAGACCTGTTTATCAAAATGACGTCTTTTTAGAATTTTATAAATAACCAAATTACGTCGCATAATGGGCTGATGTAGCTAGTTAAATATTTTATGAATTGCATTTCTTGTAAGCTTTAAATTTATCGTGAATGGTAAGTGGGTTATCTTAATAACCGTGTTAAATGTGTCGTGTCACTTGGCTGATGTAGCTAGTTAAATATTTATGAATTGCATTTCTTGTAAGCTTTAAATTTATCGTGAATGGTAAGTGGGTTATGTTAATAATCGTGTTAAATGTGTCGTGTCACTTATATTTTAGAACTGTTTATATTGTATCTTGCAAAATCTATCATTCGTATCATCGGTGTTTGTATTTGATCGTGTTAAACGGATCGAGCCACGTAAGTCGTAACCCATTTACTAAACATGTTTTGTTTGCCTTAGTGATTAAGTTAATAACACAACTAGTTAAAAAAAATCTTCAAAATAAATGTTATAAAAGAGAGCTATAAATGAGAGAACCAAATTACGTCGCATAATGGGTTGATGTAGCTAGTTAAATATTTTATGAATTGCATTTCTTGTAAGCTTTAAATTTATCGTGAATGGTAAGTGGGTTATGTTAATAATCGTGTTAAATGTGTCGTGTCACTTGGCTGATGTAGCTAGTTAAATATTTATGAATTGCATTTCTTGTAAGCATTAAATTTATCGTGAATGGTAAGTGGGTTATGTTAATAATCGTGTTAAATGTGTCGTGTCACTTATATTTTAGTACTGTTTATATTGTATCTTGCAAAATCTATCATTCGTATTATCGGTGTTTGTATTTGATCGTGTTAAACGGATCGAGTCACGTAAGTCGTAACCCACTTACTAAACATGTTTTGTTTGCCTTAGTGATTAAGTTAATAACACAACTAGTTAAAAATTTCATGTTAAATGGGCGGTTTTCGTTAGTTTGTTTTATCTAAGAAAAAAAAAATCTTCAAAATCGTTGTTATAAAAAAGAGCTTTAAATGAGAGAACCAATAATAATTTTAAGAAATTACTTTTTTCATAATTGCTACAAAATAATGTAAACATTTACAACTGCTTAATAATAAATTTCTATAAATAGACTGGTATTTTTTTAATGCTAACATGGTCATTTATTTCATTTATTTGTATGTTAATGCATCATATTCCCACAAATTTACAACTATTTATGAATCTACAGAACAAATTAACATATTCTAAATTAGTTAAATTTTATTTTAATCCCTGTGGTTTGGGTTATTTTGACAGTTTAATCCAAATGTTTCATTTTTCGCATGTGGGTCAAAAAATGTTTCACCGTTACCATTATAGTCCACTAGGTTAACTTCATCAATTATTTATGTTAACGAGAAGGACAATTCGGTCATTTTATATGGCCGAATTGTCCTTTTAGTTAACATAATGACATATAAAATAACCGAATTGCCCTTCTTGTTAATTGAAATAATGGATAAAGTTAACACAATGGACTAAAATAGCAACGGTGAAATCTTTTTGAATCTACAGATGAAAAATGAAACCTTTGGACTAAACTGATAAAATGACCTAAACCACATAGACTAAATTTACATTTAACTATTTCTAAATTAGTTGTATTTTATAAAATACAAAATATATACACACAAAAATACAAAAACAATAAGAAAAAAGTGTCACCAACACATAATAAATGTATGTATGTGTCTGGTTCCACAAATGTCACGTGGTCTCCTCCATGTCACCGATAAACAACCCCCAAACCTGTCCATCCGAACCTCCCACGTAGGCTCGGACAACCGTTGCTTCTTCCCGAACCTAACCTTCACACTACCAACAAATAATTAAATTTTATTTTAACAATCACAAAATTCATCAACAAAAAATATGAAATTTACTAGAAGCAGAGCAAGCAACCATTGCTCCTTCTCTAACAAGCCATCTTTACTTTTCTACTTAGCGTTCTCCCCAATCCATCATCACCTTCACATTCTTCATCATCACCCACAATCTCTCTCTCTCTCTACTTTCTCTCTCTAGAAAAATATTCATTCTCACACAGGTGGTAACTAGCTGTCTTCTCCATTAAATCTTTCACGGCCATATTTTCCCACCAGAAAAAAAAGGTGAACAATCACTCCCTTCACGGTTAAGCCTCACTTAAAACCATATATATACACACACATATATATAATATATACACATCCCATCTCAAATTATCATGAAGGGAATGTTTGAGATGATTTCCTTGATGATTTCATTGCTCCTGTTGATATATACAACTTCCGCAATTTTAGACCCAGTAGATTTTCTAGCGTTACAATCGATTCGAAAATCGCTAGAAGATCTCCCTGGGTCGAATTACTTTTCATCATGGGATTTCACCTCAGACCCATGTAACTTCGCAGGAGTTTACTGCGAAGGTGGAAAAGTGGTCGTGTTGAACTTAGGTGATCCGCGAGCAGGCGCCCCGGGTCTTTCGGGGCGCCTGCATCCGGATATCGGAAAGTTAAGTTCCCTCACGGAGTTTACAGTTGTTCCCGGGAGGATAATGGGAGCATTGCCAGTAACACTTTCGAAGTTAAAAAACCTCCGGTTTTTAGCGGTTAGCCGGAATTTTATCTCGCAAGCAATACCAGCGGAGTTAGGGGAGCTTAAACAGTTGAGAACCCTTGATCTGAGTTATAACCAGCTCACTGGTAGTATACCATGGGCTATTGGAAATTTACCAGTGTTAACTAACGTTATTCTTTGTCATAACCATTTATCGGTATCTATCCCTCCATTCGTCTCGCAGAGTCTAACGCGGTTAGATCTGAAGCACAACGAGTTATCGGGGATCATAGAGCGGGAGTCACTACCATCATCGCTACAATATCTATCTCTATCCTGGAACCAACTTACGGGTCCGGTGGACGGGCTCTTGCCCAGGTTGAATAAACTAAACTATCTAGACCTGAGCTTGAACCAGTTCACCGGACCCATCCCGGGTTGCGTGTTTGGTTTCCAAATCACCAACCTGCAACTTGAAAGAAACCGGTTTTCTGGACCGGTCCAACCGGAAGGTTCGGTTACGATCCCCACGGTTGATCTTAGTCACAACATGTTGTATGGTCAAGTGTCGCCGCTTTTTGCGACGGTTGAGAATCTTTACTTGAATAATAACCGGTTCACCGGTTCGGTTCCGACGGTTTTTGTGGACCGGTTAACGGCTGGGGATATACGATTGTTGTATTTGCAACATAATTTTTTAACCGGTATGCCGATCAACCCCACGACTGAAATACCTCTGAGCAGTTTGTTGTGTTTGCAGTACAATTGTATGGTCCTACCGGTTCAGACTCCATGCCCGGTTAATGCGGGTACACAAAAGACCCGACCCACTTCACAATGCATGGAATGGAAAGGGTAAAATGGGGAATTACTAGTTTATATTTTGGTACTTTTTGTTTTGTTTTGTTTTGTGGAGGGTGGTTTTAGATTCAATTTTGGTGTTGAAAAATTGGGAAAAATAGAGATGATCATGGGGAATTGATGATCATGATAATATATTTCTTGTGAATAATCTTTTTTGGAGGAAATTATAATATAATTGTCTTATTATATGTGGGAAATGATTTGTTTAATGGTGTAATAATAATGTTTTGGATAACCAATACCGGTGCTCTAGTGTTGGTCACGGGTATTTAAGTTTCACCTATGGTGGGCTTAAGTGAGTTTTCCTCTCCAGGTCTCAAGTTTGAGTATGAGTGATAGGGGTTTCTCATTGAGGGGTTTAAATTGAGGATCTGTTGTGCGAGGAGGTTCTCTAAAGCGGACCCGATTAAAACAACGCATGTTAGACCTCCTGACATTCGCGAGTAATTCACACCTTTCAAAAAAAAAAATAATAATAATAATGTTTTGGATGTTTGTGTGGGGAGCAAGATGAGATATGAATGAGCGTGTATTCGTTTTCAGCTTTTAATTTGCTTGCATGGATGTTGTTGTGGAAGAACTCAAAACTTATCATTGCCTTTTATTATTATCATAAATAAATTTTATAAATATTGGTCACCACCTCCATGTTCACTTATTTGGTAGTCTCTTTCGGTTGAGTTATAACATTTTTTTTAATTTTCCATATCATATAACATTTTTTTCTAGATAGCAAAAGATATTTCTAAATGAGTCCTTTTTGGTCTTCTTGATAAGTTGAGTAGTGTAAAAGTGGGCTTGCTTAATTTAATAGAGTTTGATCATTATCATCATCATACTCACTAAATCTCACCAATAGCAAAGTTAAGCTAGAGTCCGAGGAGGGTAAGATGTAGACAGTCTTACCTCTACCTCGTAGGAATAGAGAGACTGCTTCCAGTGAGACACCCGGCTCTATGGTAGTTTTGTATCAAGCCTTGGACATAAGGCACATAACACTCGGCAATTAAGACAAAGGCCAATTAGTGCATGTACTCCCTTTGTCTTTCGGCTATCAACGCCACATGATGCATGATTAACCATCCCTATCTTTTAACATTATTTTCATGAAATTAGTAAAATATCGTTAAAATTAGTACATTTTCACTTTGCCCCCCGAACGCCCACACACATATATATTATATGCGCATACCGCAAGCGGGACGTGTTATAATTAGATATAATAATACCTAATTATAAGACGTACAAAATTACTTTCAACCCGAGTTAAGTCTTAGTTGAACCCAATTTTAAATATAGATATAATAATACATGATATAAACGTGCAAAATTACTTTCAAGCTGAGTTAAATCTTAGTCGAACCCAATTTTAAAAATACTTTCAAGCTGAGCTCAAGTTTTAGAAAATATAATGTTTTATTATATCTATATTTAAAATTGGGTTCGACTAAGACTTAGCTCAGGTTTAAAGTAATTTTGTACGTCTTATAATTAGGTATTATTATATCTATATAAATTATAGTTTTATTTAGACATGCGTATTTTGTCAAAGTTGTTATTAAAAGGTTGAGATTCAATTTAGGTTTGAGCTTGTTTAAGCTTCATTTGTTTCAAGTTTTTAACAAGCCACCTCTGTCTTGAGCGGGGGCGCTCATGTAGACCCCACTTTTCTTGCCTTTTTTATTGATTTCGTTACAAAACTATGTTTTGAAAGTTTAAAAGTTTCAAAATTGTGTGTAGAATCAGTGATAAAGATGCATACTTTATATGGATTCATTACCGTTGGCATTTCTATATATTTCCACACTAACCAAACTAATTCTTAAGTAGATTACATAAAAATTTTCAATAATCTTTAGACTTTAGCCAAACACACAAACAACCCTGGGGAAGTCATCAACAACACGTAAGAGATACCTTTTAACCATTTCTACATGTAATATTGTGAGGAGCCCATAAGTCTTAGGGGCTGTTTGGTAGCCTCTTAATAACCATTCAGATGCTACCTCTTAATGGTTTAAAACCTCTGAATGAATAAGAGGTAACCTCAAGTCTGAATGGTTAAGAGGTAACCTCTGAATGGTAAATCATCACATGTCACATTCTTCTACTTTCTCATTGGTAAAATTCTTAATGGTTCTATTAAGAGGTAGCCTCTTAATGACCATTCAGAGGCTACCAAACAGCCCCTTAATGAACTAAGTTCGTAAGTCCTTTGGCTTTATGATTATTCAAAGAAAGAGGGCTCCTGGTTTCAAAAGGTTTATGACATACCTCACATGGAGAGGAAACAATTTCAACATTATAGTTTATAGGGTTATTGGATTTTATCACCCCAAACTATTGGCTATTGGCCGCTGCCACCTCCAACTATCACTTTGACTCCCGTCACCCTCAACTTAACACTTAATGTTTTCTGTCACCATGTCGTTAACTGATCACTAACTTTTGATCATGTTCCTATACTTTTGGGGGTGTCCTAAGATCCCTAAAACCTTCCTAAGTATCTATGACACCCCCAAAAGTATAGTAACATGATCAAAAGTTAGTGATCAGTTAACGACGAGGTGACAAAACATACTAAGTGTTAAGTTGGGAGTGACGGACGTCAAAGTGATAGTTGAGGGTGACAGCGGCCAAGAGCTAATAGTTGGGGGTGATAAAATCCAATAACCCTAGTTTATATTAGGGTAAATTACATTTTTCATCCTTTATGTTTGTATCGGATTGCAACAGATACCCTTTAACTTCACTACTTACAATCGCAGTCCTTTATTTGAAAAACTCATTACACATCTCGTCCTTTGGTCCTAATCTTGTTAAAATTTTCAGTTAAGTATGGAATATGCTATGCACATAAGGGCATTTACGTCTTTTTACCCCCAATCTCTCTAAAACACCATTCTCCAACCCTAAAACACCATCATCCTTCCCTTGACTCCATACCCAACCATCAGCCATTAGCTCAAGAACGGAGCTCCAACCACCATAATAATCTACTCCAATCAAATCATCGGCAGAATTACACAAGTTGATTGAGAATAAACTAAGTAAAATGTGTGTTGATACATGAGTCTTTGTGCAATTATGAACATACCATTGATTGAGAACTTTTCTCTCTTCAACCAACATCCACCACCACCGTATCCAGCAACCACAAAGCCCCATAAACCACCACCAAGTTAAAATCTATCGCCGGACGCATGGTTAGATTCAAATCTGCCCTTATCACCGATGTTGAGACACAAATCCACTGATGTGTAATGTTTCAGTCATTGTAAATATGTCAAGTTTTGTTGATAAATGAGTGAGTGAATTTGTGTGTTGTTTCCTCTGAATGATCAGAGGATATTAATTGGGAGCATGATGAGATTAACCAAAATCAAAGGATATTAATTGATGGAACTATGAGATTTAAGGAGTGTGATAATAGAGTGTGGAGAGAAGTTAACCTGATTGAAGATGGCCGCATAGGGATTAAGGTGAAATGGATGAGAGAAACATGAAATTGAGAGGGTTTGAAGACAACCAGACACCGTCTTTTAGGTTTCAATGGCGGCGTGTTCTTGTAGGTTCGATATGAATGAGAGGGAGGAATGGTGATGGTGGTGGAGTGCGACGGTAAGGGTTAAGGCAGTGGTAGGAGTAGCTGGGTTTTCTGAAGTTTTAGAAACAGAGGTGAGAGAGAGAAAGGTTAGAGAGAGAGAGAGGAAGCTGGAAATATATATTAATGTTTTTATTTTTTATTTTATAATTTAAATAGATTGGGGTAAAAAGACATAAATGCCCTCATGTGTAAGGTACAAGTCAAACTTAACTAAAAATTTTAACCTGGTTTGTGCTAAAGGACTTAAAGTGTAAAGGTTTTTCGAAATAAAGGATCGTAACTGTAATTATTGAAGTTAAAGGCTATCTGTTGCAATTCGCTACAAATATAAAGGATGAAGAGTGTAATTTACCCTTTATATTATCTTTGAATACACATGACACAAGGTCAAAGAATAACCAAGACAACAATACCAAAGTTTACATGAAGTAAACAAGACTTCATATTGTTATTTCCAAAAAAAGAGAAAAATACTTGGATAGTCCATGTGGTTTGTTAAATTTTCACTTATAGTCCCTACCTTTCTAAAGTTACAACTTTTTTCCCCTAATGTTTGTACACTCATTTCTTGGATGGTCCCTGACGTGTATGGAGTCGGTTTTTGGTGTTAAGTGGATGTGAATAGACTAAAATGCTCTTGCTACTAAAAAAATAAAAAAAAATGTAATTAATCATTTAATAAATAAAGTGGATGCCATATTTTATCTAAATATAAAACACTTAACCCCAACATCGTCTTCACTATCAATTCGTTCAGTCGACAACATCGTCTTTAACCAATTCGTTCAGCCTGCAACATCGTTCGTCTTCACCATCAATTCGTTCAACCAACATCGTCTTCACCAAATCGAACTCCAAATCTACAAAACAATTTGTTGATTCAGGTACTGCTCACAAAACTTGGTTTAAACTTCACTTGCGAAGTTATCGACAATACCGTGGAGCAGCAGAATTCTTAGCGATTGCATCTGCACGCGCGACCGAACTCTACGGTCACAACATCCTTGCAGACGGTACCCGCTCAACACCCTACGTGTGATGCTAGATCACGAATTACTATCTAGCTTACTCAATTTAAAGCAAACCCTTAACTAGTTTCTAGATTTAATCATATTCTTCCCGTTGGTAACCCATAGGAATTACCAACCCTCAAACAAGTTTGTCCTTTTCCTACTAAGCTTCCAGCCTAGACTAACGATCGATATGTAGCCTAAAGATAAACAAAACAAATCTAACATGCATAACCTCATAGAAAGATCCAAATCATCCACACAAACTCATTTGAAGATCAATACTCATCATATAAATTACACTATCACAAGCTATTTAATGAATACGAGTGAAGAACCAAAGAATCGTGTTTAGGCCGAAGCCTGTAAACGAGGGTTTGGATCTTGTAAGAGGGCTTGAAGAACAGTCCTGCAAAACAGAAAACCGTTAGGCTCGCCGCAGAGATGGGAGGGCCCCTCTGCGACCACCCTCCGGCGTGAGGATAAGTATTGGTAGAGAGAGAAAGTAAGGACGAAGGTTCAGAAAATCGTACTTGGCTTTGTACTTGATGGGGTATTTATAATAGTCAACTGAGATGACGTCATTCATCCAGACGCACTTGAATGGAGGTCCGTCTTCGGTGGCACTTGATATGGAATGGACATGTTTCAGACGTCCGTTTCAAGTGGAGTTTGGTTCGTCCCAAGGATCATGTCCGGCCTCGGACATGTATCTTCAAGTCCCCCCAGTTTGTTAAGTCTCGGTAGAGACTTTAGCAAACTGTTATTTCAAGCTTTTTGTCTTATTCGGATGACGTGTCACTGCTGGAGTGGTCTTGAATCGATGACGTGGCATATTTTGAATGGTGTGGGTGACTTTCATCATATTGACCGTCAGTCACCTACTGGTGACGGTAGCGAACCCCGTATTGGGAATCGTGGGAAGTGACGGTTGACATGATGGCCCCCCAAACCGACTTACTTTTTCTATAAATTTGGTTTTTACCACTTCATTTTTACCCTTTCTTTCTCTCCTTTTTCATCTTCTCTGCTGTTATCCTCTCTAATCTCTTCTTCTTCTTCAAAGAAAGGTGCGTCCCTTTCCTTTTTACTTTTTTTTTAAAGGTATGGCTCCTGGTAAGGAGAATCTGTCGGAGAGCGTGAGCGTGCTTACCCAACGTCAGTTGGATAAGTTCATTAGAGATTATAGGATTCCTTTAGATCTTCACCCGATTCTTCCTTCCGAAAGGGAAGCCATATATCCATTCCGTCAAGGGAAGTTTCCCTTTTATACTCGCGTCTGCAATTTCGCGAATTATAGGGTCCCTTTCTCTCGTTTTTTGATTAGGGTTTTACAATTTTTTAGGGTTCATATTTATCAGGTTAACCCATTCGGTCTTAGCCGTATTAATCATTTTGAAATTTCTTGCCGAGCCTTAGACCAGAAACCGGACCTGAATGTTTTTCGATATTTTTACGAGTTTATTACGGTCGGAGATTGGTATACATTCGCGCACCGAAAGAATGTCCCTTCCCCATCCTCCGGCGAGCGGTCTAGCCTCAAAAGTTGGAAGGACAATTTTTTCTGGCTGGACGACCGCTGTCTTCCGGAGGATATGAGGTGGCGTTTCAAAGATCAGACGATGTCCTTCGATCTTGATGAAAACTTTGTCTTTGATGAAAGTCTTGTCCGTGCCCTGATTGAGCATAAATCTCCCATTCGTCCCCTTCCCGAGCATTTCCTTTGGTTAGGTCGAGTTAGTTTTTCCTGGGCCCAAGGGGATAGGGATTGGCCGATTATTCGCCGAAAGCGTGATCGTAAGTTTCGGCCCTTTACGTCCCCTTCGGCACCATTACTTATTTGTTTTGCTAACTTTCTTTTTGTTTTGGGAATGCAGGTACCGCAATGTCTCTTCTTGATGCCCTAAAGGTTCCGAACATGGATGTTTTTGACTTTGACTTTGACTTTGGGGAGCAAGGTGAGGAGGATGTTCCGTTAATGAAACAGGTGGCACCTTCAGCTCTACCGATTCGTCCGGAGGTTGTTCAAGACGCGACTGGGCCCTCTGCTGCCGAAGCAACTTCTTCTATTCCTCAGGATATTCCTGAACAAGTTGCTGCTGAGACTGCTTCTTCCGTTCCGAAATCTACGAAGGAAGCTGCTGGCTCGTCCGGATCCCAGTCTGTTAAAAGATCAATTCTTGATGACGTGGATAGTGATCCGGAGTTTCGCAGTTTGGACAAGGCCCTTCAATATCGGCCTTCTACTTTGAAAAGCAAGGGTACTGAGCTGGGTGCGGACCTGAAGGTTCGATCTCGTAAGAGGAAGAATGAGTCGATTCAGATACGCTCCACCGATCCTCTTCCATTGCCGAAGTCGAAGAAAACAAAGAAAGATTCCCACTCTGAAGGTAACTTAATGGAAGAGCTGGATGAGCATCTTACCGGAGGTAAATTTTCTAGGGAGGAGGCCGCACTGGCCCGTAATAAACCGACCCCTGTATATTCAGGTGGCTTTGTTCCTGATAGTGAAGTAGAGAGCATGGAGGTGGAGAATCCGGTGGGTGTGGATAAGGGAAAAACTCATAGTGAGCCGAAGGTGGTGACTTTTTCAGGTACGCGTTTGGGCTCATCCTTGGGTCCGGACTGTTTTATAGATGATGAGGAAGATCAAGTGTCTTCGCTTCCCTCATCTTGGTTCGGACCTGAGTTGATGTCCTTTTTTCGATATGCAGATTTGTTTTCGGATGATATGGAGATTGACCCAGCAACTGCTGAAGAAAAATTTATTCCTGATTGGGACATCCGGAACAAAGACTCGGTGATGGATACTTTGGTTGCCAGGACTATGCTTTTCAACATAAACACTCCGATAGATAATGCCAGGAGCCGGAAGATGAAGAACCCAGATCTAGGGGCTGCGGTTTTGACTAACCAAGCCCAATCAAACATCTTTGTGACGGAGCTCTATCGTCGGTGGGTAGAAGCGGAATCGGTTCGGGAGAATTTGGAGAAAGAAACTCGCTCTTTGAAGCGGAAGGTTTCAAGGTCACCGGATGCAGAGAAGAAAATCACCCAGCTGACCCAAGATCTTCAAACTCAGCAAGAAAAGGTTAAGTCCTTGACCGCCCAGAATCAATCGTCTCAAGCGACTGCTGCTGCTGCTGCGGAAGACAGAGATAAGATTTCTTCGGAGTTCAAGGCGTTCTCCGAATCGATGAGGCTGAAGGATGAAGAGCATAAGATAGTTTTGGCGAAGATGGAGGAATCCCTCACTAAGGCCCGTCTTGCTTATGAGAGTATGATGGCTGGTACGTCCTTTTTCTGGTTTAATTATTTCTTATTTCTCCTGTTTTTCTAACACTTTTTCCAGAGCGGGATGCGCTTAAATCAGGGGAAGCTGATCTAAAGGACCGTATTGAGGAGATGAAAGGTCGTGAAGAAAATATGGAAGCGGAGAATGCTTCCCTGAGAGCTAAAGTGGACGATCTTCAGGAAACGAAGGTCTGGATGCTTTCGGAGGGGGCCAAGCTTTTGGCGAAGAACATCCATAAAGGTAAGGAAATGACTGCCGCAGTGGCTGGAGTTAATAATGCAATGAGTGCGGTGGGTATCAACTCCGGTCTGCATGCTGGTTATGTACATGCTTTGCAGAAAAAGACCCCTTATAAAGATGTTCCGATATTGAATCGTCATGCCACGGAGGAACTTAATACAGCAATTGCTTGCTTTGACACTCTTAAGTTCCCGGTGATAGAGGATCTTCCGAAGCTTGGCGATGTGCCCCTTTCCGAGATCAAAAAAGCTCTACGTTTTGCAAACGACGATTCTCCGAATGAGTAAGGTGGACATGCCCGGCTCCTTGGGGTATGCACCTGGGAAGTTTATAATTGATTTAGTTTTTTGGAAGGTGGACATGTCCGGCAATTTGGGGCATGCACCTTATTTTAAATGTAATGATGCTTTTACTGATGTTCGAACAATTATCCTTTGTAAATGATTCTATAATTTCCGGTTTATGCAAGTCCGGTAATTTTTGATGTAATCACTTGTTTATACATGCGTCCATGTTTTGTGTTTTACATTTTCTTTTTTCTTGAACGTTCATTTTAAAGGCGCGGATCCGATTTATTTTATTTAGGATAATTTTTTAGTGAAGGAAAAGCACGAACGAGGCCAGTTCGTCCTCACCTTTTAGGGTTAGCACCCCTAGTTCGGCCGAAAATTATACTTGTGTTGCAACGTTGTTAAAGATAGAAAATTTTATTATTCTATTTTCTTATCCGGAGTTATGCTTCTCCGATTGACATAGTAAAAACATTTTATGCAATCCGTGGGTAAAACCCTCCACGGTCTTTGGAATTTATAATTCGTTCGGTGCGGGCATAACCATCCGCTTTACAGGAAAATAGAAAAAGTGACGGAGGCCGTAGCTTCCGTATTACAATCATATTTTAAAATAAGAAACTTTTTTTAAAGAAAAGACTTCTTTAAGTGAGCTCCGTTCCATGTGCGTGGGACGAGGGTCCCGTCCATTTTCTTGAGCGTATATGCACCGTCCTTTCCTGCGGTGTTGATCAGGTAAGGACCTTCCCATCTTGGAGACATCTTTCCGGTGCCTTCAACCAAGCTTGCTTCATTACTCCGCATGACGTAGTCCCCGACTTTGAACCGGACCTCCTTCACTTTTGAGTTGTAATGTTTCTCCAACTCTTTTTTATATTTTGCTTCTCGGATCGCCGCAAGCTCTCTCCTCTCTTCGGCTAAATCCAGGTTCAGAAGGAGTTCTTGTTCATTTTCTTCTTGACTTAGCTGCATGCGGGGTGTAGGTATCCCTACTTCAGCGGGAATGACTGCTTCGGTACCGTATGTTAAGCTGAAGGGAGTTTCCCTATTGCTCGTCTTCGGCATCGTTCGGTGGGCCCATAAGACGTGCGGGAGCTCATCTGCCCAGGAGATGCCCTCCTTCCCCAAGCGCTTTTTAATGCCTTCCACAATACTGCGGTTGGCCCTTTCTACTTGCCCATTGGCCTAGGGATGGGAGACCGAAGCAAAACTTTGCTCAATATGCATTCTTTCACACCATGTCTTGAACGGTTTCTCTGCAAACTGTTTTCCGTTATCACTGACTATACATAGCGGCATTCCGTATCTACACACTATGTTTTCCCAGGCAAACCTCAGCACTTGATCTCCTGTGATGGTCCAGAGGGGTTTGGCTTCGACCCATTTTGTGAAGTAGTCGATGGCGACCAGCAGGAATCTGACACCTCCGGTGGAAACAGGGAAAGGACCTACAATGTCAATCCCCCATTTCTGGAACGGCCTTGCTGATGTTACAGGAACGAGGTTGTTCTTGGCTCGATGACTAACGGGAGCGTGCCTCTGGCAATTTTCACATGATTGAAGCTCGTTAACCGCGCTTTGATGCATACCCGGCCAAAAATATCCGGCGTTCATGACTTTAGCTATGACCATCCTCGGTCCGGTATGGATGCCGCATATTCCCCAGTGGATTTCTCTTATGACGTAGCTGGCTTCCTCCGGTGTTAAGCATTTTAGGAGCGGACCTAAAAAGGTCTTTCGGTAAAGTTGCCCATCGTGGATCTGATACTGCAACGCTTTGACCTTTAACTTCCGGGCCTGAGCTTTGTCTTCTGGGAGCGTCCCTTCTTTCAAGTAATCCACAATCGGGGTCATCCAGGATTTTTCTATCACGGACACTGACATGACCGACCCCGTCTGTTGGATGGCCGGGGCTTGCAAGGTTTCGACTAAGACTTCTTTGGATAGATGACAAAATGCTACGGATGCAAGTTTGCTCAAGGCATCGGCCTTTTTGTTTTTGCTCCGCGGTATGTGTACTATCTTGCAAGAGTCAAAAGAGGAGATTAAACTATTAACTTGCTGGAGATACCGAACCATGTTATCCTCTCGTGCTTCGTACTCTCCGCTGACGTGATTGGCTACCAACAATGAATCAACATGTGCTAGTACGGAGGTTGCGCCGGCTTTGGCCGCGGTTTGGAGACCTGCAAGGAGAGCCTCGTATTCTGCTTCATTGTTTGAAGTTTTAAACTCGAATCGTAAAGCATAAGTGTACTCTATCCCTTCTGGATCTATAAGGATTAACCCTGCCCCCGACCCTTCTTTACTGGAGGCTCCATCCGTATATAAGTTCCATACCCTTGGTAGGGCGGATTTTTCTTTGGTGCTCTCTCCGGTCGGGACCTCCGTGAGGAAATATGCCACCGCCTGGCCTTTCACCGGTCCTCTGGTACGATAGGTGATATCGAAAGCGCTGAGTTCAATTGCCCACTTAGTGAGACGTCCGGAGACCTCTGGCTTTCTAAGGATTTGTTGGATCTGGAGATCAGTCTGCACTTCTATATTGAAAGCTTGGAAGTATCTTCGGAGGCGTCTGGAGGCATGTACCAAAGCGAGTGCTAACTTTTTGATCATCGGGTACCGAGTTTCATAATCTTTCAGGATGCGGCTTACGTAGTAGACCGGGATTTGTGCTTGATTCCGATGCACTACGAGTACTGCACTTATAGCGAAATGAGAGGCAGAGAGATACACCGTAACAGTTTCTCCGGTAATTGGAGCGGTTAGGGTGGGCAAGGATCCCAGACAGACTTTCAGCTCCTGAAATGCTGAATCAGCTTCTGGTGTCCACTCTATTTGGCCTTTTCCCGTTCGTTTTTTCAACACATTCATGAAAGGAATAGAGCGATCAGCCGCTTTTGAAACAAAACGATGAAGAGCAATGAGCTTTCCGTTTAACGACTGAATTTCTTTGACAGTTTTGGGAGGTTGCATGGAGACTACCGCTTTGATTTTATCCGGATGTGCCTGGATTCCGGACTGGGTTATCCACACACCGAGAAACTTTCCTTCTTCTAAACCAAAAGAGCATTTTTTGGGATTAAGTTTAAGATTGATACTCCGAAGCCTGGTGAAGGTTTCGAGTATGTCGTCAATCATGTTATCTTCGGCCTGACTTTTTATGACCAGGTCGTCCACATAAATTTCTAAGTTCCTTCCGATCTGGTCCTTGAATGCCTTATCCATCAGCCTCTGATACGTGGCTCCGGCGTTTTTCAATCTGAACGGCATTTTGGTATAACAAAAAAGCCCTTCATTGGTTACGAACGATGTCTTATCTTCGTCTTCTAAAGCCATCTGTATCTGATGATAGCCTTTATATGCGTCCAAGAAGCATTTAAGACGAAAGCTGGAAAGGGAGTCAATCTTTAGATCGATCTCTGGTAAGGGATAACAATCCTTCGGACACGCGTTGTTTAAATCGGAAAAATCTACGCACATTCTCCAGGTTTTATCTTTCTTGGTTACCATCACTGGGTTAGAAACCCAGGTCTGGTAACGTACTTCCCGGATGATTCCGGCACTTAACAACTTTCGTACATCCTCGGAGATTGCTTTGTTTCGGGCTGGAGCCATGTTTCTTTTTCTTTGAGCTACTGGCTTTGCTGAATGCGACACTTTCAGCTTATGTTCAGCCAAACATCGAGGAACTCCCACCATATCAGAGGTTTGCCAGGCAAACACATCGAGAGAATTAGATAAAAGCTTCCACAACTTCTTTTTAGTGCGCTCAGGAAGTTGAGCTCCGACTGTAATTTTTTGCTCTGGGAAGTGCGGATGGATGGCCCATTCTTCTGTGAGGAGATTCAGAGGCTTGTCAGTACCCTTGCTTTGTCGTATTTCGGCTACGCAGATCGTTGATTCGGAGTGCAGAGTTGCCACTCCTGCTTCGGTGGGGAATTTTAATGATCCATGAATGGTAGAACTGATGATACCAAAGGCACACATACCGGGCCTCCCTAGAATAACATTATGGACGGACCTTGCTTCTACTACCAGATACGTCAAGTTGACTGTTCGGACCAAACTTCCGTCTCCCAACGTTGTCGGCAAAGTAATTTGCCCTATGGGCTGCACCACCTCTCCGGAGAAACTTACCAATGGCATTGAGACTTGGATCAATTTTGCCTTGGTCTATGGAGCTAGCTGTTGAAAACACTGCTTATACATGATTTCGGTAGCACTTCCGCTGTCAACATAAATCCTCCGGACCTTGTGACCTGCTATGATCGCAGACACTATGATTGGTCCATCCTTGATTTCTTCCGGGTTGATAGGAGGAAAAGCAATGGGTTGCTGCATCCAAGCGACCATGTGGTGACTGGATCGCTTGATGCCTTGGTTGTCTGCTCTTCTGATCATACAAATTGCCGGCTGGTTGTTCGGATTATCTCCTGAATTTCCCGAAGATTTTCCTTCCTTCACTTCTTTCACTAGATGCGACAGCTTTCCGGATCGCACTGTTTTTTCTATTTCTTGTTTCAGGGACCAGCAATCATCTGTGTTGTGACCTCGAGCATGATGGTAGTCACAGTATTTCTTGGAATTCTTATCACCCGGGTTTCGGAGTTTTGGTGGAGCAGGGAAGTTTGCCCCTTCCGCACTGAGAATTTCACTGGGAGTTTTGGAAAGATCTGATAAGTTGTAAAACCTTGACCCGGAACTTCTTCCACGTGGAGGTCTGTCGTTCCTGCTGTAGGGGTGCGATCGTCCCCTATTCCCAGATGGAGTTTTATCAAACACCGACCCACCATTTTTCTTCCAGGAAGACATCTTGTGATCTGACTCCGGAGCTGGGTTACATGCGTTTTTGCCTCGAGCAAAAGCTCTGGCTCGTTCCATGAGTACCTCCATCGTCTTTGGGAGATTTTCGTGTAATTTTTCGACCAACTGATTGTTCTGGACTCCGTGACAGAATCCGGAGATCCTTAGCTGATCGACTACCCCACTGATCTGCATACTCTCCCGGTTAAACCGGTCAATGAAACTATCCAAAGATTCTCCATCCTTTCTCCGAATGTTGTGAACTTCGGTGATTTCTTTGGAGTAGTGCCTTTGCTGGCTAAAATTTTGGAGAAATAATCTTCGGAACTCTTCAAAATCGTTGATCTCACCCTCATTCAGCGCATCAAACCACACTCGAGCAGCTCCGGTTAGTGTTTGCGCGAACATGAAACACCACGCTGGCATCGGCCACTGTTCTACTCGTGTGGCTCCGTCGAAATCGAACATATGATCATCTGGATCAGTTGTACCATCATACTTTTTTACTGTAGTTGGCATTTTGAGCTTCGGAGGAAGCTTGGCATGTGTGATGCGAGCGCTAAACTTTGACTTGGCAGTCATGGAAACTGGGTGATACGGTTTGGTGAGTTCCGGATCATTAACTACGTCCATCTGTGCTTCATTTCGTATTGCCATTGCTGGCGATGGTCCCGACGAACCCTGCACGTACCCAGTGTAAATTTCCGAGGTGACAACTGTGGAAAAAGTAGGAGGGGTAAACATTGTAGGACCCATGGTCCTTACCGGAGCTTCTTCTTGAAACAACCTGGTTCGTAAACCGAGGATTTGTTCATCTCTAGCCTGTTGTGCTTTCAATCGTCGCAGAAGACTTGCATTTTTGGAGAGAAACTCCGCATCAAACTCAGATGTTTGCGAAGTAGGGATTAGAACAAATGGCAAGGTTGTTCCCGGTCCTGAGCTTAAGGCAGCTGAGGTTATGGAAACGGTACTTGCTGGTGCTGTAGTTTGTGTACTAACAGTTGTAGATCCCAGATTCACAGAACCTGAGGCCGCCATTTGTCAGTTCTTTGCTCAAGAAATTCACCAGAGTGAAGGACTAAGAGCTTTGAGATCGGATGGCGCCAATTGAAGAACCAAAGAATCGTGTTTAGGCCGAAGCCTGTAAACGAGGGTTTGGATCTTGTAAGAGGGCTTGAAGAACAGTCCTGCAAAACAGAAAACCGTTAGGCTCGCCGCAGAGATGGGAGGGCCCCTCTGCGACCACCCTCCGGCGTGAGGATAAGTATTGGTAGAGAGAGAAAGTAGAGAGAGAAAGTAAGGACGAAGGTTCAGAAAATCGTACTTGGCTTTGTACTTGATGGGGTATTTATAATAGTCAACTGAGATGACGTCATTCATCCAGACGCACTTGAATGGAGGTCCGTCTTCGGTGGCACTTGATATGGAATGGACATGTTTCAGACGTCCGTCTTCGGTGGCACTTGATAACCTCATAGAAAGATCCAAATCATCCACACAAACTCATTTGAAGATCAATACTCATCATATAAATTACACTATCACAAGCTATTTAATGAATACGAGGAAGGTGGTTTGAGCGATCCGAGTGCACCGATTCAATCCCTACTGATTGTAGTTTAAATTAATGTGATGTCTTTTTTCTAATTTAGTGCAATTTCATTAAATTAGTTGAATATGTATTTCTCTTATAATTAATTAAATATGTATTTCTTTCTTTTATTTTTTTATCCTTTTATATTTTTAAAATTTTTGTCTTAATCATTGGATTTTGATCGGACAGATACCCCTTTTATAAAAAATAAATCTGACAATATTGGTCAAATGAGACATATCCTTTGCTTTTCTATTCACTTTTGTTTTTAATCTTTTAAATTTTATAATGACAATATTAAGAGAGGAAAACCTTTGTCTTAAAAGGAATGAAAATCTTACAAAAAAAGTGATGGTGCTGAAACACATATGATTAAACAATAAAAAAAAACACCTTCTCAAACTCCATTTATCATTTATCTTTATGAACGAATCGAATCATATTTAAGGTGGGTCTAAACTCTAAAGCATAATTTAATTTTATGATACCATTAAGGTAGGTCAAAGTAAGAGGGTTGGGTGGGGTCCTTTATATCTCACAAATAATGTCAATTGGACAATTATTGAGTATATGTATACACACCTTATCAATGTTTTAGAAACCAGTTTTTAAACCATACCGTATTGAGCTTTGTAATGGTTTAATCGGTTGAATCAGACGGTTTAATCGGATTACTAGTTAACCCTATAATTTCATAAAATACAAATCATTTCAAAAAACAATTCAAACTCAATTAGAATTTATGTAATTCATCATGGTTTTATCTAAAACAACTATTTTATTGTAAAATATTAAGCATTTTAATATATTTTTATTAGTTATAAACAATATTACATTGGATGAGGTGGGTAACATGTTCAACAACGATAGAATATTGGAATGGAAAACACTATTTTAATTACTGGTAATATGGAAGGTCAATATAATCTTAATATCATATTTTATAAAAATAAAAAAAATCGAATTTTAAGATAATGCAAACCGGTTCAACGGTTAGAACCGGTAAAATCAGATTTACCGCCGGTAAATAAGATACGTTGTATTCAGGTTTTATCGGCCTATATCGTATCAGGCTCGTGTCCTGTATCTGGTTTAACCGGAATAACCAACCGATTCATACCGGTATTTCAATCATGGCACCATATAGGGTACCCTTGGGTTCTTAAAAGCTTTATATTGTTTTATAGTGAAAAATGTTTGGATGTATTCTTTTCTAGGTATTTTTAGTTACCCATAAAGTGCACTAGTAGTATGGTGTTAACCTTTGTAAAAGTACCGAACTAGTTTGAGTTCAAATTCTTAGAATTGTAAGGTTAGATAGTATTCAAGTGTAAGAAAATATATATCTGGTTTTGTTAATTTTTTACATAAGCTTTTAAAGGATTAATATTTTAATAAAAAACAATATACTTTTTTATTTTTTACCAAAAAAGTCCCATTCACTTAATTTTCATGACAATCATACCCAATGAAATTACTTTACACTTCATATGTCTTTTGATATATTATCTACATCGCAAGTTTAATCAATTATAAATCACCTCCCATTTTATTTAGGTCATGCACGTATGCATTAAGGTGGAAAATGACTTAAAAGAAGTCGAATCATATGTCTTAATATATTAGACTTTTCTTAAGATATTTAATGAAACATAACTTTTAATAATAAAAGAGAACACAATTAATCTAGTAATAGTGACCGAAGACTTTGGTCACGTGAGAGTCGTATTAAAAGGAGGGCCATACCTTAAAAGATCGAAGCATGAGCCTTTTGACTTGTAACCAAAATATGCACTAGGTGCTTGTACTTAACTAGTTTTTCCCCACCTACGTTGCAGGACACCAAGCCCCGATTATTTCTCTCTCATAACATGTATGTCTGTGTTTCGATTACTTGTACATACTACTCATAACATGATCCATAAAAAATTACATCGAGTCAGCCTATTAAAACAAAAACTACCATACTTTTGCTAAAAAAGTTAAATGAGTGGAAATTTGGTTGTGAATTTGATGGCAAACTGTTAATTTGAACTGAGAGCAAAACCGTAATTTGGTTGAGAGAAAAATAAACAAAACACATAACAAAACTGTAAATTTAAACGGAGTAAAAACGTAATTTCGTTGAACAATAAGTAAATACCAGACAACTACCTAGCACTATTCTCCTTTATTTAGTTTGTAGTATAAATTATGTGGCACTATTCTCCTTCATATAGTTTGTAGTATATATAAATGGGGTTGAGTTGTGGCTTATAGGACTTTGGTTTCCTATTAAGGTCACATGATGATATTATTATTTTAGGGACCATTGGAAAAGGTAATTATTTTCTAGAGCAAATATAACCATGTCTTAAAACAATGCCGCATGTGTGACTTGTACATTTTGCATTACAAGATGTACATAGATGCATAAGGAGATGTGTATGGACCCCTACTTAGCATGGTTGGAAAGGGTGAGAAAGTACTACCTTAAATTATAATGCACGGCAATGAAGTTTTAATAATAATCCATCTCATCCATGAACGTGCAATAATGATAACATAATGTCAAATAGTGTGTTGATTTTAGCTCTTCACGAAGAGCACACAAATGCATATGCATAAAGATTGGTAATTTGTTTCATTTTCTTTTATAATTTAGAGGTGACAAGCACTGACGGAGCCATAAATTTTTCTTATGGTGTCATTTTTATGGATACCCCGGTTTATAGTAACCCGGACTCGAATTTTTTGGATGGGTTCGGATCTAGTCGGGTCAAATCACATAATAAAAGTAAAATATCACACTAAAAGTACAATGTCATTGAATAAAAACACATAATAAAATTACAAATTCATTTGAAACGAGTTAACGTCAATCCGCGCGTTGCGGCGGGATGTTGGTTTCACCATGTGAGATGCAAAAATGTGGCGAGCTCTAACGGATTACGTGATACAAAATCACTAAAACAAACTTCACAATTCGTACAATTGAAACAAAATAAAAATTTCTCAATAGAAATTCCATCCATATGAATGTTTCCAGATATTTTATTTTAAAAATGTCTATGACAATAAACACACACAACCCGAGAAATCACAGAAACTCACAACAACCCAAGAAATCCTTTCTTCATCTATCTCAAAAACATACACATACACAAACACACACAGTAAGCACATACATGCTCTTTTAATCAAAGGGTATTTGATTGTTGTAATGTGACGTAAAAGTACGAAGTATAATAATCACAGGCGCATAAAACTGATTCGAAAATTTCACAAATAAAATCATCGATAATCAAAGGAGTATTTGAATAACACATTGAATGAAACACAAACAAAAAAAAATCAATTTCGACTTTGCAAAAGTCAAACCTGATTTGAACTCAACAAATGGTTTTCCAAAATTTGATCAATTTAATCTTGTTTATCACTTGATGAAGAATTTTAATTAAGTTTGTTTTGGAAAAACTGAACTACACTTGCGTGATCGAAATGGATATCACAGTTTGCGCCAAAACTCTATGCTTGCTACGAAAATAAATGAATCTAAAAAATTATAACAAAATGAAATTTGATAACAGTTGATTAACATATTGATAAACCAATCCATACAACACTTAAATAAAAGTTAAGAGATCATCCATAATAATTAACTCAAAATTCTACATTTTAAAAAACACAAATAATGCTTAAGTGATCGGAACCGTGTCTTTTGAATTCATAACTTTTTGTTGAAAAAGAAATTTGCAATCAACAAATAATCAAGTTTCGTCAAATTCATTCCTTTTATAAATGTTCAAAAACACAAATAACGCTTAAGTAGTTAAGTGATCGGAACAGGATATCATGGTTCTTGCCGGGCATATCTGTTTGGTACGAAAAGTTAACGAATATCAAAACCAGGATCACGATTGAATAATATTTAAAAATAACACTAAGCATGGTAACAACATATAACTTAAGTGTCTGAATTGGAAGTTTTACCCCAATTGCAAATCGAGAAGAAAAAGACCGACTATTATTCAAAAATGTATATGAGTGAATCGATTGATCTAATTTAAAACTTGGCTTTTTATATACAACTCAAAGACGAAGGAGCGTGTAACCCAAAGTTGTGTATGGACACGTCGGTTCACAAAAGGATGTCACCATTTGGGTTGGTAAAACTTAAAAGAGGCGGCTCCATAAGGATACATCGGTTCACAATCGGATGTCACCGTTTGATATTATTTATGTCCATTTATTATGTAATAAATAATAATATAATAACTTTAAACTGATCCATCACAAAAAAATAATGTCCACAGGGTTGTGATATAGTAATAGTTAGTAACTTTTTGAAGGGGTGATATATTTAAAAGTTGTAACTTTTTGTAAGGTGTGTGATATATTTGAAAGTCGTATGAAGGGTTGTGACTTTTTAAGGGGTGTGATAACTTTAAAAACCCTTCATTCAAACCATTGTGTCTTTATCTAAATCATTGTGTCTTAAAAGCCGTGACTTTTCATTCTAGAGAGGCAACTCAAGTTACTTTTTGTAGGATTATATAATATATAAAATAATGCATTTAATAGTTGCTCTGTACGTATTTTCATGTTTTGAAAACAATTCATAATGTTTTAAATGACAACTTGAAAAAAAAACCATTTTTATTATAACAAAAAAGTGCACACATCATTCAAATGATAATCAAACATCCTGTTAAGTTAAACAATTGAAACAAAACCGATTAGACATGGGGCTATAATGCTTACTGGATTAGAAAAAAATAAAAATTAAGCATGGACGTTTAATTATTTAAAGTGTATACTAATTAAATTCAAGTAACTGGGCTTAATTTTTGAAATATATATGTAATTCTTTAAGAAGAAAACAAAACAATGGTGTCGTTTGTAAAAAATACAATGGTGTCGCTCGTAAAAAATAATGGTGTTGCTCGAATTTTTCTTATTATACGCTATATTTGCTACACAATTCAATGGTGTCGGACGACACCGTTGTTCAAAGTGTGGCTCCGCCACTGGTGACAAGCCAATCAACATATTACAAATTTTGATTGAAAGAAAATTATTATAGATTTTGTAAATATTTTGTATTTGTGGATTTTATAAATTTGTTTGAAACGTGTTATTTTGCTCTATAGAAATACTAGGTTACAATCCCGTGTATTACACGGGTTGATAAATGTAATTTTATATAATTAGTCGTGTACTCGTGTATTGTTTTTTTTTTTTAAAGCATATGCATTGAACGATTGATTAACTCGTATTTATACTAATGGAATAAAATATAATGTAATTTGTTAACATATACAAACATCAAGATATGGTTTTAAAAAAATAAACATTGACATGATAGTTATAAATTTCGTTAACTTAATCTTTAAAACATTATTTCTTCCAAGTGGAAATTAATTTTGATTTTTTAATACCACCTATTCTTTTTTTATTATTATTTAACATATCGTATTTTTACCATTCTTACCGTCCAACCACATTAATTAAATGGTATCATTCTTCACTTTTAATATTTTAACCAACATAGTTTTAAACTTGATAAATCTGTTAAGTAAAAAATAAAAATTTATTTAAAAAATTAACAATAAATTTCATATTAAATTCATTTGGTTAATGATATAATAGTTATCTTTAATTAAAAAAAGTATCCATATTTTAGTATGAAAGTGAGGCGAAAAACCCAAAATGTGGATGACTTCAATGTATGACACGTGTCCCAAATGATTTTTTTATTATACAACATAGATATCGATAGATACATAAATGTCAACATATGTTATTTACCTTTTTAGTAAAATATTTATAACATGAGAAACCAACCGTCAATGATATGTTAGTGAAAACGTTGTTGATTCGTTAGTGTCACGTATCGTCAGTGATCCATTAATGAAGGGTCCCCTAGTAATCCGTCAGTGATTTCTCACTAAGGTCTTTACCCAAATCAGTTTTTCCCACATACGAGTGAAGGTTCTTGCTATACGTGAAAGTCATCTGATTTGAAGTCATGTCTCTTTGAACCATTGCAAATAACCACCACTCGATTAGATACACGGGTACATACACCTTTGTCAATTGCAACCCAAACCATCGCGACCCTTCGTGTCTAATTGCGGCCTAAATCATTATGAGACATGAATGTTGAACGTGTGTGATCCTAATCGGACCCTCCCTTTGAACCAACCAAGGTGAATTGTTTCCAAATCAAACACATGAACCGCACTTGGTTCTCAATCATATCGAACCAATTTCGGCATAAAAAACATGAAGGCAAAGTGTGCCTTCAAAAGACATAATAACGCTCATCGCCAACTACCCAACCGTCATGATTCGTGGTCCGATCCTGTAGAGAATCACACATCTTCCATTGATTATGTGATTAATAAATTAAATCAGGCTTTCCACATGTAAACCCATTTTATGTTTTAATGTATTCCGATGTAGACAATAATTTATCAAAAAGTGTCACTTTATTTTTAACGCTAAATCAAAAATTAATATTTTGAAATATTCGCAACAAAGCCATTCTTAGAACATAAGGTGTTCGTTCAATTGGTCTTACTCGTTTAATAAGTGTTATAAATAATCAGCCAAATATTTTACTTCAGTAAAGTGGAAGCTTAAGAAACAAGTATCAAAATCATAAAATATTCTAAAACCTCAAACAATTCAACGAAAACATTCTTTTTTACAAAAACCAAGACAATATACCATAAAGTGGGATGATGATTTCCAAGTCTCTTTTTCTTTACATACATAAGAGGTGCAAAAATCGCCAACCTAATGGTGGAGTGGTTGGGGAAAAATTTGGTGTTTCTTGTGACCCAGGTTCGACTGTCACTCTCCATGTTATGTTTTGCAGCATCCAGATGAAGGGCGAATAAGGGTAGCGCTGGTTCGTCTTGGATGGGAGACGAGGTTTTACCGATTATTCTACTGTCGTGCCTTCGGGCGGGTAGAGGTCGGGTTTCCGCGCATCTGAGAGAGCCAAGGGGCTGTCGGCGGTCTAGTAATCGACCTTGGCCACAGCATCAGGTGTCACGGTTGTTGGCACGTCGTTCCTTGCTGTTAAAAAAAAGAGGTGCAAAAATCAGTGTCAGGATCCAATACAAGTTTATAAACCTAAGTCCCATTTGTCAATTTAAAATCAGTTTAATGAAACCGGATTATTTCCCTTAAAGCAGGTTCATTCACCAGATCCAGCTGCGTACGCATCTTTGTTAACCGACATGTTTTATCCAAGATTTCCTTTTGACAACGTCCATCATCAACAACATGTTCCTATTTCCCCGTCTCAAATTCCACTACCAAACATCCCTTACCAACAACTAGTTCATATGTCCCCAAAGGACCTACACCCGAGTCCGTGCCGGATTCCCAATCGCAAAATATTGGTGAACCGTCGGCTCCAAAGGTTAAAAAGAAAAAGAGAAGCCACAAGAAAAAAAATTGAGGCGGAGAAGGTCCAAAGCGAGTTGTGGTAAAACGCACAAGCGAGGAAGTACTTGTTTTAATCAAAGCTTGGATACACGGATCGAAGGACCAGGTGATCTGTACTTTTATTTTATTTTTTAAAGAAAAAATATATATTATTATTTTTTTGGTTTTTGTCTTATATATATTTTTCTAAATTGTCATATTTTTTTAAATAGGTACTAATCAAAACAAACACAAATTTTGGGAACGAATACGTGATATTTATCACGAAACATTGAACCGAGAGTTATACCGGATGAATGATAGTCTCTCATTAAAGTAGCGTGAATTGAATACAAAGATCACGCCCTTTAAGAATAACACAAAAAGCGGTGAAAATGTAGCCGACTTCTTGGCGAGAGTATTTAGTGATTATCAAGCTAAAACGAAGCACTCGGTCAAATTATTGATTGTTGGCAAGTGGTACGTTACCATAGCAAATGAAAGGACCAAAACAAGTTCCTCTACTCGTACAAATGCTCGTCACGAGATTGATCTAAACTTAGCGACGATTATTAGCAATTCACTTGTTCTTGCGGAACTAATACAATACCTAGGAAAGAGGCTATAACATTTTTGTGTTATATAATTCACCTATAAGATTTGTCATCTTAATCTTATTAATGATTAAGTTATAAAACATATATAATTTGATTTTATTAAAATTAAACAATCCCGGTTAAGTTGTTGTTCACTGGGCCAGCCTGGTATAAAAATATTCTTTGTTTTTAGCTGGGCTAAAGAAGACCAAAAAAGTGCAAAACAATTCCAAAAATCTGGGTCACCTTATGGCTTATGTTCTAATTTAAAGTTGACCCAATAGGATATCTATCCATCAATATAGCATACCTTGATGAAACTGACAAAACATTATATAATTTTTATAGGTTATTTTAATAGGCACACCCTAAATTATAATAGAATTATAATTTTAGCTAAATTCAAAATTTAATTGTTATACATATATCATATAGAGTAAATTGCCACAATTGTCTATGTGGTTTAGGTCTGTTTCAGTTTCATCAAAAATGACTTTTTGTGCCAAATAGCCCTTCACCTTTGACATTTTTTGCTATTTTCATTCAAACCACTAACTTAGTTTACTTTTTCTGTTAAGTTGAAAGATTTTTGAATGAAACTGACAAATATAAAACATCAGGGACAATTTTGGCAATTTACTTAAATTCTTTTTAATTTCTTCTATTTAATTAATTTTGCCACATATATATATAAAACAAAATATACATGCAGTTCTTATAAAAAAATTAATAGTTTTGTCACATAATTTTATAAATTCTCATGTATGAAAATTTTCACCCTCTATTTTATTTAGAATACGAGATAAGCCTAGTTCACTCAATTACAACCAACAACTTAGTGTTGTCACCATTTCACATAACTTTGTATTCTAACTATGTAGATTTATATTAAGGTCTACTTCCACACACTTTGTAAACGGTTGTTTAAATCTAGAAGTTAATATAGTTTGGCTTCGTTGACTTCCTTATCTTAAAATGAAGTTGTAAGGATATATTAAGATAAATTTTATTTTATGGTCTTATTTAGAACACGTTACTCTAAACTTTAGAATGTTGTGTTGATTGAATAGAATGGAGGAATATATAAAGTCTAAGACCATCCGTAGTGGGCGTGTTTGGCCAGTTTTTCTTCCCAATCCCGCCCAAACACGTCGGGGAACCACCCCCTGGGCGTGTTTGGCCAGTTTTTCTGTTTTGACGTTGTTTTAATCACGCTTTTGGGGCATTGTCTTGGCCAATCACCTTCAGCTTCATTGCTTTTGTCCAATAAGATTTTTATTTTTTTATTTAATTTTATTACAAATATAATGCCCCACAATGCCCACATCTCCACTACAACAATTTTAGAAAACGCCTCATAATACCTCATTGCTAACTGGGCTGCTACATAGCGTAAAACGTCAAAGGGTGAGGTGTTAACCACTACACATGGTCTAATATTGAATAGCCTCCTTGATCTTTGAAATATGCAACTCTAGAACCCTATTCTTCAAAATCTTAGTGAATGCATAGGTAATTTCATTAGAGACAGTATAATAGGAAAGAGTGAAACTACTCTTGATCTTCAATTAATTTAAAGTCATTAGCTATAACAAAAACCAAATTTTAGCATAATTTGCATGTGATTCCTTCGAAAAAATCTCAACTTAAGAAGTAAAATTTTATGAAAACATAACTTTGACAAATCTATACAAAGGAAACTAAACAATGGACAGATAGACAATCTATATATGGTTTTCCCGCTAAAATGCAGTTATTATGGTTCTCATTGATTTAGGTAAGGGTGTAAGGAGTGGTTAAACACTTGAGAGTGGCAAACTAAAAAATCAACCAATGAGAGTGTGCCATGTCAAAGTGTTAAACTATGCTCAAAAGTGTTGGCAATGGTTAAACATTTGGTGAAGTGGTAAACTATTTAAAAAAAGGAAAAATGTGTGATTGGTTGAAATTGGAATGGACCCCACACTACCCTCTCTCTCTCACACTACCCTCTCTCTCTCATGATTCCCGCACGGCAAGCCCTCACCGAGCGACAATGAAACCGCAACGGCAAAGGGGTCGGCCCAGATAATGGAATATCTCATTCGACTTATTCACAAGCTGGGCTCCATCGTGATAGATCATTTCCTTCTTCAATGTGCGTTCGTTAAAACACGGGTGCTGAGCTTCGCGGGTGAGGGTTTCGAGGTGATGTTGGGCTGGAACATTTCGAGCGCTATGCAAATAGCTTCGTCGACTTAGAGCGTCGGCAACTACATTTGCTTTGCCTGGGTGGTAACGAATCTCACAGTCGTAATCGTTGAGAAGTTCTACCCATCGGCGTTGACGCATATTAAGTTCTTTCTGGTCGAAGATATGCTGTAGGTTCCTATGATCGGTGAAGATCGTACACTTAGTACCGTAAAGGTAGTGTCGCCAAATCTTTAACGCAAAAACAACTGCGCCTAGCTCGAGGTCGTGGGTTGTATAGTTCTTCTCGTGGATCTTGAGCTGACGAGATGCGTAAGCGATAACATTGTCCCGTTGCAAGAGGACACAACCAAGACCAAGGTTCGAGGCATCACAATAGACAATAAAGTCATCGTTTCCGTCGGGTAAAGTGAGAACATGAGCATTGCAAAGCATGTGCTTGAGGGTTTGGAAAACAGACTCTTGTTCAGTTCCCCAAACAAAAGTCTTGTCTTTATGCGTGAGAGCGGTAAGCGGCACAACGATTTTTGAGAACCCTTCGATAAATCGACGATAATAGCCCGCTAGTCCGAGAAAAGAACGGACTTCAGACGGGTTCTTCGGCGTAACCCAACTCTTAACAGCTTCGATCTTCGAGAGGTCGACGTGAATACCTTGACTATTGACAATGTCACCGAGGAATTGAACCTCCTCCAGCCAAAATTCGCACTTGGAGAACTTGGCATAGAGTCGATTCCCCTGGAGTAGCTCGAGAACCAAACGTAGATGTTGCGCGTGTTCGGTTTTCGCCTTGGAATAGATCAAGACATCGTCGATGAATACGATGACGAAGCGGTCGAGATATGGTTTACACACCCGATTCATCAGATCCATGAAAACCGCGGGTGCGTTGGTTAAACCAAAAGGCATAACAACGAACTCAAAATGGCCGTATCGAGTGCGAAAAGCGGTTTTGGGTATATCCTCCTCTTGGATGCGTAGCTGGTGATAGCCTGAGCGTAGATCGATCTTCGAGAAACACGTAGCACCTTGTAGATGGTCAAACAAATCATCGATGCGAGGCAGGGGATAGCGATTCTTGATTGTCAACTTATTCAATTCCCAATAGTCGATGCACATTCTGAACGACCCATCCTTCTTTTTGACGAAAAGGACTGGTGTGCCCTATGGAGAGGTGCTCGGGTGAATGAAGCCTTTATCAAGCAATTCCTGGAGCTGACTCGATAGTTCACACATTTCGGACGGAGCGAGTCGATAAGGAGCTCTAGCAATAGGGTTTGCTCAGGAATGAGGTCGATACGAAAGTCGATATCACGACTTGGCGGTAGTCCGGGAAGATCCTCAGGAAACACGTTAGGAAATTCTTGAACCACTGGAACGTCATTTACTCCTGGTCTTCCTTTCTTTTCCTTCTCCGCTACTACAATATTAGCCAAGAAAGCTCTGTATTCCTTGCGGAGATACTTGCTAGCTTGGACACATGACATGAGTTTAAGACCTTTCGAGGGAGTTTCACCATAAACACATAATACATCACCATTCGCGAGCGAGAATCGAATCATCTTATCGAAGCACACAACTTTAGCATGGTTTTCACGAAGAAAGTCCATGCCTACTATGATGTCAAAACTTCCGAGTTGCATCAGAATAAGGTCAATCGGAAAGATGTGATTGTTGAGCTCAAGAGTAAAATTACGAAGAACAGAATTGACGGCGACGGTTCTTCCGGTGGCAACTTCGACATCGAACTTCGAGGGGAGATGGGAGCGCTTACGATTAAGGAGCTTCTCGAATTCAAACGACACAAAACATTTATCGGCTCCAGTATCAAACAAACACGAAGCATAAATACCATTCACAAGGAACGTACCATTGACCACATTGTTGTCAGCCTGTGCTTGGCGCGCATTGATGTTGAAAGTTCTGGCGCGGGCGGCTTGTTGCTGTTGCTGTTGAGGCTGTTGTTGCTGCTGTTGCAGCTGGGGCTCTTGTTTCACAACCCTGTTCGGGCACATGTTCGCGAAGTGGTTGGGATCACCACACGCGAAGCAGACTCTGGCGTTGATCGCGGGTGCCTGAGCCGCTTGTTGGCCTTGAGGAGCTGGAAGTAGAACTTGATGAGCAGCGGCTTGAGCTGGTGCTTGTCGGGGACTAGTACGGCAGTTGGCGGTGAAGTGGCCGTACATGTTTCAATGCACACAAAATCGGCAGGCGATACCCACCGGGTGGTGATAAGTACATGTCGGGCAAGCAGGGTGAGGGCCAGTGTAAGCACGCTTTACAGGCGGTGCATAGGCGACTGGTGCTGGAGCTGATCGGTGCTGAGATTGCTGCTGAGCCGGTATGGCTTGAAGTGGAGCAGCAGTGGCAGTAACAACACAGTTCTTGTGGCTGGAGCTGTTGTTGTTCTTCCTCTTGCGACGAGAGGACTTTGATGATTGAGGGGCAGCGGTGGTGTCGGTAGTTGGTGCGGAGATAGCTTGGTGCAGACTCTTCGAAGCTTTATCCCAAAAACCAGCTTTGACTCGCTTGTCGTTGATTTCAGCGGTAAGCAAGTAGGTTTCTTTGATTGTTGCTGGCTTTGATGCATGCACAAAATCTGCAACACAATCCGGCAGAGCGCGGATGTACTTCTTGATTGTCATGTCAGTAGTCTTCACTTGATCGGGACAGATAATGCTGAGCTGCTTGAAGCGAGCAGTTAAAGCAGCGTTGTCACCTTCCTTCTGCTTCAGATGCCAGAATTCGTCCTCCAACTTTTGGCGCTCATGGGGAAGGCAGAACTCTTCGAGCATAACGTTCTTCAACTCATCCCACGACAGACCATAAGCTGCGTCATTTCCGCGTTTGTTCCTCTCGGTCGTCCACCAGTCTAAGGCGCGGGACTGAAAGACGCCGGTAGCATTCAGAGTGCGGAGATTGTTAGGACATCCACTCTGTCGCAGGGTGACCTCGATTGAGTCGAACCATTGAAACAAAGCCGTAGGGCCATCTTCGCCAGTGAACTCTTTCGGTCCGCAAGCTTTGAACTGTTTGAAGCTAAAAGTAGCTTTGGGAGTAGCTTTGGGAGTAGCTTTGGGAGCTTCGGTCCTGGACTCTTCGGACGATTTGCTCACATTCTCATATAGCTCACTCACGATCTGCGGAACTACCTTTGCTACTTGCTTAGCGACGAGAGCAGCAAGGCGTTTGTCTCTCTGTTATTGACGAGTAACTCGTGGGTGACGGGGTCCAGATGTGGGTCCAGATGACGACATTATCTGCAACGGACATCGCCATAGGGCTCAAACACAACATAATCGTATCTCACCTCACACGTCTAGTACTACTAAAGCTCAGGAATACGATCACGTAAACACATAGGCACATAATCACATATTCACATAAGCACAGAAGCACATAAGCACATAAGGCACAGAATTACAGAAGCACATAAGCACAAGAGGCAGTCAGAATATATAAACCTATCATTCAAAGTCCGCGAGCGTTCGAGAATAGTGATCGCGACTAGCATAGTAAGTAGTATAGCATGCGTATAATCCCTAGTAATGACGATTTTTTAGTGTGTTGAGATAGATGTGCAGTGCGGGTCGTGTGTGTCGATTAAAGCGAAAAGAGAAAGCGAATAAATCAGCAAAAATTGTAACACGTAAGCAGATAAAATCACATAAAGCACATAAAATCCACATAAAACGTCGAATATCAGAGTCGGCAGTAGCGAGCTCAGAATCGAAACAAAAAAAAAATCGAGAATAGATTGTCTGCGGCTATTTTGACGTCGACTACCCAAAGTGGTTCGACTATTCACAAGGATGTACGAAAAGTCCTTGTTGACCTATTAGACTGTGCTATATCACCAACATGTGGTGAGTGACACCCATCCTTTCGGCCATTCAAGCATTCGAGTCCTTGGAATCCATCGAGACCTTGGCGAGAGTTTTGTAAAACAAAAGTAGAGATCGGAATAAGTCGTCAAGGTTCGGGTTTCACCCCTGTCTTAACAACTTTGTTCCTGTTTTTGATAAAATAAAGGAGAAATTATTCGTCAAAGTATGGATTTCACTCCTGATTTGGCACAATTTCTCCCGTTTGTAGATAAAATGTGGGTCGAACAAGCAACTTAGTCGAGAGTTTGTGGTTTTCACACCTAGTCTCGACCTAATCGCTCGTTCATCTTTGAACATTGGTGTGCAGTGATGGTGTAGCGTAGGCGAGAATAGCGAGAAATAGCAAGTAAGCTCGTACATAACCTGTAGGGGTGCACAAGTTAGTCTGTTGGTACCCTACTATAGACTAGGTCGTTTCTAAGACATCGACCCGGACTAGGTCGAGTCTTGCCTAATTCCCTATAGTTATGGCTCTGGTACCATTCTGTCACACCCCAACCGATGGCGGAAACATCGGGGCGTGGCACTGAGCGAAACAGATTGTCTAGAAGTTACCATAACAACTATAATTACCAATTATTTAAAACAACATGTCCCATACCATGTCATAAAAGATAACACAATTATTACAGACAAGATCAAGTCAAATTGTTCTGTTCCGACAACTCATATTTCAAATACAGACAATTGTTTATTTGTTTCTAGACCTTTCATAGCCTCGATTTCACAGCAAGTAAAGCATCTAAACACCTTAAGCACCTGCCACATACGTTAAAGTAAAAGTCAATACACATAGTGTAAAGGTGAGCATACAAGTTTAATAGATATAATAGAGTTCGAAATCGATTACGCATAACCAACACGTACACAGTGTAAAATGAGGCATGTTAGTTATCGACATGAACCTATCGATACCAATGACTGCGGGTTGACTGCCAAGGCAGTTCGTAATACACACTCACCACTGTGAGCCATGTAACAAATTGTCCTTAACAACCCCTGAGTGAACAGGTGCTGAGTCCAAACTATAGTACTATCGTTGCTAAGGCAGGTAGACAGCATTCCATGTGTAAACATAATAAACAAGAATTCATTAAGTCACGTATAACATGCCGTAACGGTTAGCGTTAAAGTATTGCGTAGTGTGTTCGATGTGATTTAGTATAAGTAATGTATGTAACACCCAAAAGTGCGTAAAGCAAAAAGGGTTCGAGTATACTCACAGCGATTAATGGATTGAAGGGAGCGCTTAGAGAGTAAGATTAGCCTGATCAGAACGATAGCATAAACGACAAGCGGCGCGTAAAATGAAGCAAAGTGTCAGTGGTTCGAACAGCAATCCGATCGGGTGGCAATCCGATCGGGTAGCCGGTCGATCGGATGACAATCGTTCGGGTGGTCACTCAATTGGATAGTCACCTCATTTGGGATGGATGTGTTTGTGTATGATGGCTTGTCTTTTGAAGTTTTCGTTGTAGCATTTTGAAAACAGAGAAGTATCTCTACCTTTCAGGTCGGTCGATTGGTGAGTCTTCTCAAGTTGAGAATAAGTTCACCGCAGGACGATCACTCGTTCGGATGGCAATCCGATCGGGTGGCAATCCGTATGCATTGAACATCTTTGAAAATTGTTTAAGTGTTGAAGTCAGAACATCACATGGTCGAGTAGCAATCCGATCGAGTGGCAACTCGATCGGACGACAGTCCGTTCAATGTTCCAACTTCAAACATTTAAAATAAAAGTTAAGTGTGGGACCCAAGGTGCAAGTCGATCGGGTCGCAGTCCGGTCGGGTGGCAATCCGATTGGACGACAATCCGTCCCAGATGACCTGGTCGTCTTCTTCCTTGGTTGTTTTGATAATTTGTCGTTTTGTCGAGATGATTTTATAACGTGCTAAACAACAGAAACCTTGTCAATACTTAGTAATCCGATCGGACAGGAATCACCCTAGTCCGACCAGCTCAGCTGTTCGAGACGGTGTTTCATGTTTAACCCGAAATCGGTAATCTCTTGGATAGAATCTAGATCTTGAACCAACACATCAACAATCAGGAGTAGAAGATTAGAACAAGTTTCGATTCTATCGGTTTTGAGTGCATTGAGTGTAAAAGAGTTGAAAGAAATTTGGAAAACCATCTTTCAATCCTTTTCATCATGATAATGTTCGGATCTATGAAAGATCTCTGTTTATTTGTGTGGAAATCATTCAGATCTAAGTTGTTCTTGGTGGATTGAAGCCAAAACATGAAGTTCATAAGAACACCATGATGACATCAACCTAGAACACCTCAAATCTAGTGATTTCACGGTTAAAAGTTAAGATTCAAAAGATAGAAAGGTGTAGGAGTGCGTATAGATCAAGAAATTACAAGATTTAGGTGGAAAACTTACAAGAATCGCGAGAAATCGGAAGAAATGCGGGCTGGAGCGAGTAGAGTGGAGAGAGAGCTGTCAAAATCAAATGATGTTGACATGAGGGGTATTTATAGGCTTTCCATAAAAGGAAAGGGGCATAAGTGGCTGGTCGATCGGGTGGCAGCTCGATCGACTGGCACCTCGATCGGGTGGCAGCTCGATCGGCTGGCCACTCAATTAGAGGGCACAATGTGATGAGTTTTGCGATTTCGATTCGCGTGTTGAGTGTTGCGATGCGATGGAGTTTCTTATTCAAATTACTTTTAATCCCAACTACTATATCAACATACAAACATCCTACTTTAACTTGCGTTTAGCGTTTGCGATTCGATTGCGATTAAGTTTCGATTGCGTTTCGATTAATCACCACAACATAAACATAAATAAACATGCACAAGTAACACATAAGGAACACATACACGTAAAACAATATCCAGAACGCGTAGTTCGAGTTGTGAGTGCGATTGCGATCAGCGATAAAGCGATAAAGCATGCGATAAACATCGATAAATAGCGATTAAACCTCGATAATTAGCAAATACTCCACATAATACAACTAACGTAAAAAGCATAAAAGGCTATATACAAGTCAAAGAAGTCAAAACAGGAATTTGAGCAAGGAGTGACAGATCGCAATTAGCAATCTTGTCTCCCTTTAACTTCAATCTTGACTTTGACTTTCGAAACACGGGGTGTTACAGCCGCACCACTCCTGACACCCTAAAGTTAGATTAGCTTAACAGTTAACATATTATATTATTGTTTACCATAAATCATAGAGTACTCTGATTTTATATTATTGTAGGGTTGAGCATTGGTACTCTTTGTTGTGTTGTTATTTAGCTTATGATGAATGATCATCACAAACACATTTTTTATTCAGATTATTCCGAATTCTTGATGCGTTAAGTTCTTCATTTTTTATGAGAGGGTAAAAGCTCTAAGAAAAATGATCATGGTCATAACTTCGAGTGGAGAAAGCAACTTTGGACCTCTTATCGTCTTATCAAAGGTTCGGTTTTGAGGGTGTTGTCCGAGCAATGGATACTAGTTTTTTAAAATTGTAAACATCAATATGTAGATTATTCTTAAATTCGGAGACATATAGATCAACTTTGTTACTAATATTGTTTTCATTAGTCAGCACGTGTTAAATTTCTCAATTATATACATTATATTTAACCTCAGTATTACATATATTTTAAACATTATACAAATGTTATTTGTTGCACATGTGTGTCACACGGGAAATAACCTAGTTACAACATAAAACAAACGTTTCTTTGTTTATGAGTAGACATAGTGCTTGATATAGTTTAATATTATTGTTATTTTTTATATGTAATTAGAACAATGGGTTATCATGTGAACTAACGCTGAATTCACATGTAAAGTAAAGTAAGTTGGTTCGCATTTGAACTAACTTTCTAATATCTCTAATTCTTCTTTTCAAACACTTGTAAAGGATGCTTGAAATGCTTGATTCACTTTTATGTTGTGGTGGGGTGAATTGAAAGGTGAAAACAAGTGTTATGTAGGTGGTGCGCCTTGTGTGCAAAGATGGTTTCACCTTTCACATTTTATCTAGGTGTGTTGTGGTAATGTGAAATGTGATTGGTTTATATATCAATTAGGCAAACAAATAAAAATAAAAAAATAATAAAGGGTGATTTTGATTGACCAATTGCAGCCTTTCACCCTCTCGTGAAATTATCCAAACCACAAGGGCAGTGTTCTTTGACGACTGTGATGTTTTGGTGTTTAGCGCTCATTGGATGACATAGAGGGGCTTATAACATCCCCACAACACACATGTTCTTAAGAAGTTTGTTGTAAATTATTGAAAATGAAAACCCCATTGTGATTCACATATGTTGATAATGTTTTTGACAGTTGTTAGAAATTATCTTGTGAGCATGTTTAAAACCTATGTTAGCCCACGACTTTTAACATCATGAACGCATTTCTTGAATTCAAAATGCACACAACATGATCAATAACTCACACCATACACAAATTTTTCTTCGGTTTCATCATCCTTTATTATATTTAGCTCGTTTTACGTTGTTCTGAAATCTTCCTCTACTCTAAGGGCAGGCGGGGTGGAGGCCTAACTCCCCGTGATGGCAATTTATAACGCGTGGAAACAAAGAACACACGACCGCCACCTCCATTCTTCACGCGTAAACTTTTCAACGTGTGGTATTTTTCACGCCGTGATGGTTTTGATTGTTTGAGGGAAATTGTTGGGTTGTGAGGGAAAATTGTTGGGTGTGGTGAGTAATGACCATTTCCACTAAAAAAAGTTGTGAGTGATAGAATAATGGTTGATGACATGGCGGAACTTGATTGGATGTTGTGAGTGATGAGTGATCACCACCCCTCACCCTAAGCCTGAAAAGCAACCAAAAAGCTTTGCTTTGCGGATAATAATCAAAACGAATTCTACTAAGACCAGACGGTATGGGGGCCGGCTGAGGCCCGGCTTGGCCCGGCGCCGGTCCCTCCACCGCCCCCATAGGGTCGGCTAGTCCTTTCCGTCACCCAACAGCTGGACTCGTCGTGCCTCCCTTCTCTCACATATACCTATACATACATACATACATACATACATACATACCTATATATACATAAAGGGGCTCATCCCCCACCCCCTTAGGTCCATCCCCTTCAAGCCCCTCCTACACGACGGTGACGTGGCGGCCTCATTAGTTAGAAAACTTGGTCAGTAAGACGGTTGAGTTCTACTTTTAGCCTAAAGCGGTTAGCTTTAAGACCATTAAACTGAACACGTTCAGCTGTCCTATTTCTAGGTGATCTCATAAGAGACTGTTCTAATTGGTTAATTAGACTTTGATTTTCGGTTAAATCTTGATTAACCCGACGGATTTCTTTTTTAAGGAAATCTTGGTGCATACTCATTGTATACTTGGTTCTTGTAAATGGAATTTACAATATTGAATTAAAAATTCTTTATGTTAAGGGAATCTTTTTATTTAATCGGATGATTAAAAGAAAAAGACGCATAGTACTTTCTTTTCTTTTTAGTCGATTAAAAAGAAAAAGATGCATAGTATTTTGAATATAAAATTCAAAAGATGCATAGTATTTTGAATATAAAATTCAAAAGATGCACAGTATTTTGAATATAAAATTCAAAAGATGCACAGTATTTTGAATATACTGTGCATCTTTTGAATTTTATATTCAAAATACTGTGCATCTTTTGAATTTTATATTCAAAATACTATGCATCTTTTTCTTTTTAATCGACTAAAAAGAAAAGAAAGTATTATGCGTCTTTTTCTTTTAATCATCCGATTAAATAAAAAGATTCCCTTAACATAAAGAATTTTTAATTCAATATTGTAAATTCCATTTACAAGAACCAAGTATACAATGAGTATGCACCAAGATTTCCTTAAAAAAAATCCGTCGGGTTAATCAAGAATTAACCGAAAATCAAAGTCTAATTAACCAATTAGAACAGTCTCTTATGAGATCACCTAGAAATCGGACAGCTGAACGTGTTCAGTTTAATGGTCTTAAAGCTAACCGCTTTAGGCTAAAAGTAGAACTCAACCGTCTTACTGACCAAGTTTTCTAACTAATGAGTCTTAACCAGACCACAAAACTTCTAAAGTACCTCCGCCTAGTGGTATCAGAGCCTTGTTGCTCTTTTTTAAAAAATAAGATGTTATTTCTTAAAAATTGATGGAAAATAACAGTTTATTTAAAAATGATTCAGATGAATCTGAAGATATAACTGAAGTTTTAAACTTTAGTGAAAACGAAAAAGGTTTTGTATCAGATTACATGATTAATTCTGATCAACTAACAAAAATTAGCAAGCTTAAATTCAAGCTTGATACAAAACAGGTTTTTAATCAACCAAAAACTTTACAAAGTTTAGTTTCTAGAGCCTTTTCTAGAAAAAATAAAATATTTTATTGTTTCAACACTGAAGAACTTTCAGTTGACATAAAAAATACTGCTGGTGAAGTTTATTTGCCACTCTTAACAAAGGGTGAAATAGCAAAAAAGCTTTTGCATATTAAACCAGAGTTGAGAAAATCTCTCAATATGGTACACATAGGGGCGGTTAAAATCCTCCTAAAAGCACAGTTTAGAGATGGAATTAATTTTCTTATAAAAATGACACTCGTTGATAATAGAATTATCAATAGGCAAGACACTCTTCTGGGAGCAATTCAAGGTAATTTAGCATATGGTAAATTTATGTTTACTATCTATCCTAAATTTGCTTTACATCGAGATTCAAAAGATTTCGACAAAACTTTAAGTTTTATACATCAGTGTGAAAGAACTAACCTTATGGAACCAGGTAATAAAGTGTTTACGATTAATTATTTAATCTCTTATGCTTTAACCAATAGCACACATTCAATTGAGTACAAAGAAAAAGAGAGTATAACAATTGAAGATATATTCTCAGACATTGGAATTGTTGAAGGCAGCAAATTCGCTGAGCCATCACAATTACAAGAAAATTGGGCAATTGATATTGCACGCAATAAACAGATTCTAGGATTCGAACCTAGACACAGTTTTACTGGAACCTCTTTGCAAATAAGAGACTCTAGTAACACCGAGCAATTAATGCGAACTATGTCGAATAACATAGACAGGTATGGAGAAATTTTAAAAAAGGTTATTGGGACTTAATGTCTATAACACCTATTCTAAACTATCTACATCTTCTTGATATGCAAATTGCTTATGAAGAAGGAAAGATTCATATTTCTTTAATTCGGATAAAACAATTAAAGAAAAAGTTTATGATGAGTCAAAAAATAAACTTTCGCAACATAAAAATTGCTAAAAGAAACGTCTTTACTTTTATGATAGATCATAAAAGAAAATCTCCTAACTTAAAAATTGCTAAAAGAAATATTTTCGCTTCCAAACAAAAAATTCTTGAGTTTAAAGCTAAAAAGGCAATAATATATAGAGATGAAAGTCTGAAGCAGTCTATGCCGAAATTCTCAAAGAAGTTTATGAAGAAATTGATGAAATTTTCAAGGAAGCCTCTAACGAAATTAATGAAACATGGCCATTCGGTTCAACTTCAAATGACCAATAAAGGACAAATGAAAAAATCCTTTAGAAAAATTAATCTAAAGATTTTTATGCATTATTTCTATTTACAAAGAAATAATCAAAGAATTTATGAGTTACACCTTGATTGGTGTATTCATTCTTCTGAAAAACTTTTTGAATTAACTACTTTAAAAAGAACAAATTCCCTTCTGGAAAAGGAAATACAAAAACTTAGAGAAACAAAAATTATTCTATCTTGTGGATAAAATGATTCCCATTACTCAAAAGTTTGAACAAAATTTTAAAGAAAAATTTGAAACTTTATCAGTTAAACAAATTCATAAGCTTGTTCAGCTCATGTCCTTTGAAAACAAAGAACGTAAACAAAAGTTTTATAAAAACTTAAAAGAAAAATATTTTTCAAAAAAAGAACAAATCTTTACAATGAAAAATGAACAAGAAAAACCCGAAACTGAAGAAAGCTCTTCAGATATCGAGTTGAAACCTAATCACTCCTTTAGTTGGGGGATGAGGATAAACAAATTCATGATTTTGAATTAGCTTATTCAAATATAACTAATCCAAATTCAATTTATATAAAAGGAAATGTCTTTTTCAAAGGATATAAAAAAATCGCCCTACATTGCTATGTAGACACAGGGGCAAGTCTTTGTTTGGCAAGCAAACACGTAATTCCTAATGACCTATGGGAAAACACTCCCAAAGATATTAAGGTAATTGTTGCTAACAAAGAAGTCATCAAGTTAAATAAGGTTTGTAGAAATCTTATCATCCATTTTTCTGGAGAACCATTCACCATTCCTACTATCTACCAACAAGATTCAGGTATGGATTTACTTCTTGGAAATAATTTCTGTCAACTTTATGGACCTTTCACTCAATGGTTAGACAGAGTATCTTTTCATCTTGATCAAGAAATGATTTTGATTAAAAAGATCACAAAGGCTCCTCAAATTGGAAGACCAGATTTTCTTGAATCCATGAAAAAAGATTCAAAGATAAAACAAATTCTTGGAACTAATATAGCTCAAGAGGTTATAAAAGCAGAAAAAATGTTTGTAATTGAAATACAAAAATTTCAAAAAATTGAAGAACTACTTGAAAAGGTTTGTTCAGAAAATCCTATTGATCCTGAAAAATCCAAAAAATGGATGAAAGCATCAATAGAACTCATTGATCCTAAAACTGTTATCAGGGTAAAACCTATGAAGTACAGTCCTCAGGATAGAGAAGAATTTAATAAACAAATTAAAGAATTACTTGATTTAAAATTAATTATTCCAAGTAAATCTCCTCACATGTCTCCAGCATTTTTAGTTGAAAATGAGGCTGAAAAAAGAAGAGGGAAAAAACGCATGGTTGTGAATTACAAAGCAATCAATGCAGCTATTAAAGGCGACAACCATAATCTTCCTTGTATGCAGGAACTACTAACTCTCTTGAGAGGAAAAACCTATTTTTCCAGTTTCGATTGCAAAAATGGTTTCTGGCAGGTACTGTTAGATGAAGAATCTCAGTTACTAACCGCATTCACATGTCCAGATGGTCATTATCAATGGAAGGTAGTCCCTTTTGGATTAAAGTAAGCACCAAGCATATTCCAAAGACATATGCAAAATGCTTTAAGAGGTTTAGAAAATTACTGTACCGTCTATGTCAACGACATTATAGTTTTCTCGAACTCAGAAGATAAACATTATTTTCATGTTTTATCAGTTTTAAAAACAATTGAAAAATATGGAATCATTTTATCAAAAAAGAAAGCTAATCTTTTTAAAACAAAGATAAACTTTTTGGGTCTTGAAATAGACCAAGGGACTCATTATCCACAAAAACATATCTTGGAGAATTTACACAAATTCCCAGATACTTTAGAAGATAAAAAACATCTTCAAAGATATTTAGGCATTTTAACCTATGCTGAAGGATACATTCCTAAACTCGCAGAACTTAGGAAACCTTTACAGGTAAAATTAAAAAAAGGATTACATTTGGGATTGGAAACAATCCGATGTAGACTATATAAAAAAGATAAAGAAAAACCTAACCAGTTTTCCTAAACTTTATCTTCCAAAAGAAAATGATTTTTTAATCATAGAAACAGACCCTTCTCATGATTATTGGGGAGGAGTTTTAAAGGCCAGAACAACCGAAAAAGAAGAAATATGTAAGTATACTTCTGGAAGCTTTAAACAAGCTGAAAGAAATTACCACAGTAATGAAAAAGAATTACTTGCGGTAAAAAACACTATTTCTAAATTTTCTATTTATCTTACTCCTGTAAAATTTCTTGTCAGGACAGATAATAAAAATTTTACTTATTTTCAGAAAACAAAAATTTCGGGAGATAATAAACAAGGCCGTCTTGTCAGGTGGCAAATGTGGTTTTCAAGATATTCTTTCGATATTGAGCATCTTGAGGGGGCCAAAAACGTGCTAGCTAATTGCTTGACACGAGATTTTCAAAATACGTAAACAATTACGTATTTCAAATTATTTTCTAAATTCAAATGTTTTTCATGCCTATTTAAGGAGCACACACCCTTCAAACTAAAGGCATCACCAATCACTCTTACAAAAAGAAAGGCGTATTTTTGAAAAAAATGGAGAATGTAAAGGCTTTACGCCTAAAAGAAAAAAATCTTTTGATAGAATTAAAAGCTATTCAAGAAAAAATAGCTCTCTATGACGAAAGTCTAGACACAACTGTTAATTCAGAAGAGGATTCCGAAAGGATACAATATGAATCTATTCCTTTACAAACGGCTAAAGGTAAAGAAAAATCAAGTTCGTTGACTCCTGTTGCTTTGGAAAAAAGCAAATATAAAGTTAATGAAGAACTACTATCTTCATCTAGCCCAGTAGCAAACAGCTCTGGTAAAGGCACATCAAATCCGTTGATGGCTGACAGTTTGCCAAAAACTGAACAGGTCTCTCCTAGACCAAGTTACTCCCAAGATACTCAAGAAATGGTAAAATCTAATTCTAGATTTTATGTCATTTTTAATGGAGAGCATAGAGGCATATATGAAGATTGGTCCATAGTGTCTCAACATGTTTCTGGAAGATCGGTAGCATTCAAGAAGTTTGGGTCTTTATTACAAGCCCAACAAGAAGCCACTCGATACTCAGCCGAGTATGGAAAAAAGGAAATTCCTTTAAAGCAATCTCTATATCTTCACGAATCATAGTGGAACCCCACTATTAAAAGAAGTTTTAGAAAAAATGAAGCAACGCATTATCTTCAACAAAGTTGATGTGAGTCCTACTACAAAACAAAGACTCTACAAAATAATGCAAGGGGCACAGGAAAGCCATCAGTTCTTGAGCTGTAAAGAATTCTACACCAAAGAAAATTCTGACAAAAGTGGTCCTTCTAATAAAGACAACTACTTTTTAGATAAAGACAGGCAGAAGCCGGACCCAACACATGGGTATGTCGATTAAAAAACGTCATCTATGACGATTAATGAAGGGCTATAATGGTCTTTTGTAAAATTCTATTCTGCTATATAAAGAAGATGAATTCTTTAGTTTTAGGAGACCGGGATTGAATCCAAAAAACCAAAACCTCTCGTACCTACTCTCAACCACTTTCAACTTTTCTTTCTTTTTCCTTGATCATTCGTATGATCATTTTTCAATTTCTAGTTATGTGTACAAGTATGGAGTAGAACTCCTTTAAGGAGTTGATGTAAATATCAAGAAGTTCTCATTCGGGAGAACATTTATGAAATAAAAACTCCTTTGTAAACCTCTATCTTTTATCTTCTATAATGAAAGTTTTTATTCTGTAAAACTTGAAGTCCTGGAGCCCGTTGAAGTACCGCTGAGGCAGGAGGCCGTTAGGGAAATTAAGGGTTGGATTGTTCCCTTGCAGAAGAATTAGAAATTTTCAAGAAGAAAATACAAGAAGAAAAAAGGTATAAATTTTATTTCAAACTGTTAAACTACTTCAAGATTGATATTTTATATCTCTCCTTAAAATCTTAAAAAGAATTAAATTTAACACAAAAAACTAAGATTTTGATTAAATCAAAAAATGATGTTTATAAACAAACACAAAAAGAAATCGCTTAACAACTATCGAAACAAATGATTTTTCAATCTAAAAAATTTAGTCAAAATATGACTACAAAAAATAATGAATTTTGTAAATTCAAAGGATTAATTCCACAATTAAACAATTTCAAAATTGTTTATGTTAGTCAACAATTGTCGACTAATAATTTAAAGAATTCATATTCGAATTATCTATTGATTATTATAACCGATGAATAATTCATTTGAATTTTATATTCAAAATACTGTGCATCTTTTGAATTTTATATTCAAAATACTATGCATCTTTTTCTTTTTAATCGACTAAAAAGAAAAGAAAGTACTATGCGTCTTTTTCTTTTAATCATCCGATTAAATAAAAAGATTCCCTTAACATAAAGAATTTTTAATTCAATATTGTAAATTCCATTTACAAGAACCAAGTATACAATGAGTATGCACGATGATTTCCTTAAAAAATAAATCTGTCGGGTTAATCAAGAATTAACCGAAAATCAAAGTCTAATTAACCAATTAGAACAGTCTCTTATGAGATCACCTAGAAATAGGACAGCTGAACGTGTTCAGTTTAATGGTCTTAAAGCTAACCGCTTTAGGCTAAAAGTAGAACTCAACCGTCTTACTGACCAAGTTTTCTAACTAATGAGTCTTAACCAGACCACAAAACTTCTAAAGGACTTAATGAACCCTTTAGTTGAATTTCTTAAAAATTCTGAAGTACCTCCGCCTAGTGGTATCAGAATTTTTAAAAAATTCATTAAGTCCTTTAGTTGAATTTCTTATAAAAATGACACTCGTTGATAATAGAATTATCAATAGGCAAGACGCTCTTCTGGGAGCAATTCAAGGTAATTTAGCATATGGTAAATTTATGTTTACTGTCTATCCTAAATTTGCTTTACATCGAGATTCAAAAGATTTCGACAAAACTTTGAGTTTTATACATCAGTGTGAAAGAACTGATCTTATGGAACCAGGTAATAAAGTGTTTACGATTAATTATTTAATCTCATATGCTTTAACAAATAGCACTCATTCAATTGAGTACAAAGAAAAAGAGAGTATAACCATTGAGGATATATTCTCAAACATTGGAATTGTTGAAGGCAACAAATTCGCTGAGCCATCACAATTACAAGAAAATTGGGCAATAGATATTGCACGAAATAAACAGGTTTTAGTATCAAAACCTAGACACAGTTATGCTGGAAACTCTTTACAAATAGGAGATTCAAGTAATACTGAACAATTAATTCGTTCTATGTCAGAAAGAATAGATGGATATGGTAGAATTTTAAAAGGAGTTATTGGAGAATAATATCTTCAAAACCAATTTTAGATTATTTACAATATCTTGATCAACAAATCACATATGAAGAGGCTGATATACAAAATTGGTTTATTAGAATAAATCAAATTAAAGAAGATTTTATGTTAAGTTATAAAACAAAATCTCTTAATATTAATATTATTAAGAAAAACATTTTTGCTTCTAAGCAAAAAATTATTGAGCTTAAAACTAAAAAAGCAATTATATCTGTAACATGACTACTCTTTTGAAAATGGAGGAACTTGTTAAAGATTTAATTAGAAAGTTGGATAGTCTATCTACCAACGAAAATCTTGAGGTAACTGCTGTAAAAATCATCAAAGATGTTTCAGACAAAATTGATGAAAAAATGAATTCAAAAACTTTTATGCCCGAAAGGCAAAAAGAAAAAATAGATGATGAAAAAAGCTTTCAAAAATATTCATTTCCAAACTTCAACGTTGGAAATCCATCTCTTGGAAGTTCTAAAAGTCCAAATGCATTAACATGGCCTTTCGGATCAACTTCAAATGACCAATAAAGGTCAAACGAAAAACTTTTTAAGAAATATAAATTTAGAGATTTCTAGACATTATTTCTTAATTGAAAGAAATAATCAAAGAATTTATGAATTACATTCGGATTGGAGCATTCATCCTTATGACAAACTTTTTGAATTAACTGATTTAAAAAGAAAAAATTCTTTTATGGAAAAAGATATTCAAAAACTAAAAGATAAAAAGATTATTTTATCTTGTGGATAAAATGAGTTCCATCGTTAAAAAATTGGAACAAATTTTAGATGAACAATTGGATACCCTCCAGTTGAACAGATAATAGAACTTGTTAATCTCATTACTTTAGATGACAAGGAATGTGAACAAAAATTTTCTGAAGATAAAATCTTAAACGAAAGATATTTTTCTGAAAATAAAGAACAGGTCTTTGTTTTGAAGAATGAAGAATCAAGAAGCTTTCCTGTTAAGAAAGAAGAACCCGAAACTGAAGAAAGTTCTTCAGATACAGAAATGTCTCCGAGACAAAGAACTTACCATGCCTCTACTAGCAAAGGTAACAGGCGTAGAAAAAAGAATACGGAATTTTTCATGCCGTATCATAAAGGTATACCTGATTATAATAGTAATGACAATGGTAGTGCAACTACTATTAATACTATTAAAATTGATTGTATCTTCAACCTCGACAAAAGAAAAGAGGTAATTGATAAATGGAACACTGAGATCAGTCTAATCATTCAGACTAATTCAGTAGAATTCTCTCAGGCTAAGGCTTTGTTATTATTATTAGAACATAAGTCTGCAGGAATCATACAAAATTTCATCAAAGGGACAACTTGGGATGAAGATTTGCATGGTATAGATCTTTTTGATCAAATCATAAATGCAATATACATGATGTTTTTAGGTCTCGATCTCATTACAGATAAAGACCAAGCAAATAAAAAAATATTAGAAAAAGCAAGACAAAATCTTGCTAAAGCACAGCTTTGTGACATATGTCTGTTAGACGATTTCACTTGTCTTTATGAAACTAATTTATATAAATTAGGCACAGGTGAATTCCATTCATTGATTGATGCTTACTTAATGAAAATTCCCATCGTCGGAGAAAAGGCGAAAGAGCGATGGAATAAAGAAAAGAATCAATTTACGATGCATTCTCTTGGGTTTGCTACAAGAATTGTTAAAGAAGAAATTGCATCCTATTGTGATCTTTCTGACAAACAAAAACAGTTAAAACGTTTTAACGAAAACTGTTGTAAAAAACTCGCTGAGTTACCACAATTATCTTTTGGCTGTGAAACAACAAAAGATAAAAATTATTTCAAAAAGAAATATAAAACAAAAACTAAAAAACGTTTTTGAAAAACCAAGAAAAGAAAATTTTCTCCTGGAAAATACTTTTCAAAAGAAAAACCTAAGGTTTGTCCTCAAGGGAAGAAAAAATGTCGTTGCTGGATATGTTCTGAAGAAGGACACTATGCCAACGAATGTCCCAACAGACAAAAGTTTCCGGAAAAATTAAAAATTATTTCGAAAGCGGAAACTGAAGGATATTTTCCTTCTGAAAATATTTTTGATGGCTATACACAAGTATATGCATTAGAAATATTAGACAACCCGTCATCCGATTCTTCTACAGAAGACTCAGAATGAAGTCCAACCACTCTTTTAGTTGGGGGGATAAAGATAAACAAAACGATTTTGAAATCTGTTTATTCAAAAATTATTTATTTCCTGAAAACAATTTTTTTTTTTTGGAAATAATAAACATTTTGTTAGATGACAGACACGGTTTTCAAGATATTCATTCAACAATGAGCATCTTAAGGGGGCCAAAAAATGTGTTAACTGATAGCTTGACACGAGATTTTCAGAAATCGTAAGCAATGACATCATTGTCATCCTTGCTCCTATAAATAGAAGGTTTTCTTCATCAAAAATCATCACCTTCATTTTCAAAAACTTTTAAAAAGAAAGGAGGATGAAAGATTTAAGGGCTTTACGTCTAAAGAAATTGTCTTTATAAAAAACTTCCAGTATGGAAGAAGAACTTAAAGCTCTACGTCTCAAAGAAAAAATTCTAGAAATAGAATTAAGATCTATCAGAGATCAGATCAGTGTCTACACGACCATGATCTTAACTGGAAATTCTGTCCAGGATGCTGAAAAGCTAAAAACAGAATCTAGTCTAGTGCAAACGGCGACTGGTAAAGACTCAACAAATCCGTTGATCCCTGATGCTTTGGGAAAAAGCATGCCAGAGGCCTCACAAGCCAGGGGAGACCTTCATTCAAAGAAGGCTAACATCCGATTGACCCCTGGGTCTACATTTTCGGAGGTTGTCCATTTACGAAAAAATGGAAAAAGAAGGTTCATCTTCTTCTAGCAGCTCAGATGCAAACGACTCTGCAGCCAAGAAAACAAATCCATTCACTCCTGTTGCTTTGGAAAAAAGCAAAAATAGAGTAAATGAAGAGCTAAAATCTTCATCTAGCCCAGAAGCAAACGGCTCTGGTAAAGGCACATCAAATCCGTTGATGGCTGACAGTTTGCCAAAAACTGAAAAGGTCTCTCTTAGACCAAGTTACTCCCAAGTCACACAAATACCAGAAAAGCATAATTCAAGATTTTATGTTATTTTCGATGGTGACCACAGAGGAATATATGAAGATTGGGGTATAGTAAAAAATTACATTGAAAAAACTGACTATCCATTCAAAAAATTTGGGTCGTTATCGCAAGCCCAACAAGAAGCTACCCGATATTCAGCAAACCTCGGGAAGAAGGAAATACCTTTAAAAGTAACAATTATTCCTGAACCATTGAGGTCCAAGAAAAAAGAAAGAATCATTGAATTCAGAAACAACACTTTCTCAAAACCAACAATAAATGAAGAGAAAGAAGAAAAAGATATTATTTCTTTAGAAGAATTCAGAACAATTTGGTCAAAGGCTAGAGCCATAAACCAAGACGATTTTGAGTTCGAACATATTTACACAGAAGACAGGGCTACTAAAAGTCTTATTATCTTTTGTCCAGGTGCAAGCCCAGAACTAGTTTCTCTAGCATTTTCTGCTGGATTAGCAAAGTTCATCTACCCTTATCCTAATTTACTTGAAATATGTAATTTATCCGAAGGAATGAAGAAAGCCATCAAGAATTTTCGAAAGAAAATTGCTGCTGCAAGAGATGCTAACATCTTCATCAAGTGTACTTCTACACTCCCTGACTGGTACCAAGGAACAACCCTTCCAGGTTACCATCACTTAGAAATTGGCATAGCCAAAGCCAGAACGGTCAATCCTTCAAAAATGATGAAAGAAGAATATGAAGACTATGAAAAACGGTTACATATCAGGACCAAAGGATTTTTACAAATCCTAGAAAACCTACAAAAAATTAAAGTAGGAAGCTTTAACAAAGTTAATTATTGCAGCACTAACTGCATAATTACTAGCTATAGTGGAACTCCTTTACCACTACATGAAAAAGAAGCTTTAGAAAGGATGGAGCAACGCATCATCTTCAATAAAGTAGAAGCAGGCCCCGCCACAAAAGAACAACTTTGCCAAAAGTTGCAACGCACATATGAGAACCATCAGTGCGAATACTGCAAAGCATCGTCTTTAGAAGAAAACAAAAACTCAACTGAAAAAGACAGCTACTTTTCAGAAGAAGACAATCGAGAACCGGACCCAACACATGGGTATGTCGATTAAAAAACATCATCCATGACGATTAATGAAGGGCTATAATGGTCTTTTGTAAAATTCTCTTCTGCTATATAAAGAAGATGAATTCTTTAGTTTTAGGAGACCGGGATTGAATCCAAAAAACCAAAACCTCTCGTACCTACTCTCACCCACTTTCAACTTTTCTTTCTTTTTCCTTGATCATTCGTATGATCATTTTTCAATTTCTAGTTATGTCTACAAGTATGGAGTAGAACTCCTTTAAGGAGTTGATGTAAATATCAAGAAGTTCTCCTTCGGGAGAACAGTTATGAAATAAAAACTCCTTTGTAAACCTCTATCTTTTATCTTCTATCATGAAAGTTTTTATTCTGTAAAACCTGAAGTCCTGGAGCCCGTTGAAGTACCGCTGAGGCAGGAGGCCGTTAGGGAAATTAAGGGTTGGATTGGTCCTTTGCAGAAGAATTAGAAATTTTCAAGAAGAAAATACAAGAAGAAAAAAGGTATAAATTTTATTTCAAACTGTTAAACTACTTCAAGATTGATATTTTATATCTCTGCTTAAAATCTTAAAAAGAATTAAATTCAACACAAAAAACTAAGATTTTGATTAAATCAAAAAATGATGTTTATAAACAAACACAAAAAGAAATCGATTAACAACTATCGAAACAAATTATTTTTCAGTCTAAAAAATTTAGTCAAATTATGACTACAAAAAATAATGAATTTTGTAAATTCAAAAGATTAATTCCACAATTAAACAATTTCAAAATTGTTTATGTTAGTCAACAATTGTCGACTAATAATTTAAAGAATTCATATTCGAATTATCTATTAATTATTATAATCGATGAATAATTCATTTGAATTTTATATTCAAAATATTGTGCATCTTTTGAATTTTATATTCAAAATACTATGCATCTTTTTCTTTTTAATCGACTAAAAAGAAAAGAAAGTACTATGCGTCTTTTTCTTTTAATTATCCGATTAAATAAAAAGATTCTCTTAACATAAAGAATTTGTAATTCAATATTGTAAATTCCATTTACAAGAACCAAGTATACAATGAGTATGCACCAAGATTTCCTTAAAAAAGAAATCCGTCGGGTTTATCAAGAATTAACCGAAAATCAAAGTCTAATTAACCAATTAGAACAGTCTCTTATGAGATCACCTAGAAATAGGACAGCTGAACGTGTTCAGTTTAATGGTCTTAAAGCTAACCGCTTTAGGCTAAAAGTAGAACTCAACCGTCTTACTGACCAAGTTTTCTAACTAATGAGTCTTAACCAGACCACAAAACTTCTAAAGGACTTAATGAACCCTTTAGTTGAATTTCTTAAAAAATTCTGAAGTACCTCCGCCTAGTGGTATTATAATCGATGAATAATTCATTTGAATTCTATATTCAGAATTTTTAAGAAATTCATTAATCAGAGCCTTGTTGCTCTTGATGAGGCTCTCCATACCCACTAGTCTAATAAATAATCTAACAAAAAAAAAAAAAAAACATTGTATTAATATATGCATCCGCATTTAATGGAAATTAATATTTCCCACATAAGCGTGATTACTAATTTAGAAAAGTAATAAGAATAAATCCGAATTTATAAGTTTCGTCTTTCATAAACCACAAAAATTAAGAATAAATCCGAATTTATAAGATTCATCTAAAACTTTTTTTTTTATAAACCACAAAAATTTGGATCACTAGTATATCAATACCAATGCCAAAAGAAAACAATAAAATTAAATGTAAAGATTCATTTACAACTTACCTTTGAAATAATTGCTTTTTGACCATGCCACAAAAAAAGAAAAAAATTAAATGTGAAAATACAAAAAAAAAAAAAAAAAAAACAAAGAAAGAAAGAAAAAATTAAATGTGAAAATGCAATGCATTAAGCAATACAAGACAAAAGAAAAGAGACTTGGATTTGCCATGCCACAAAAAAAAAAGAAAAAAAATTAAATGTGAAAATATAAAAAAAAAACAAAGAAAGAAAGAAAAAAAATTAAATGTGAAAATGCAATGAATTAAGCAATACAAGACAAAAGAAAAGAAAAGGGGAGACTTGGGTGAAGTTGTTATAATAACCTTTGTTTTTTTATTAAAGCAAATGTCCAAAAATCTGTTAAGACAAAAAATCATAAATGAGTTAATTGCTAAATTCGTCTATGAGATTTTACACAAATTGCTAGATTAGTACAAAATCAAGATTTGCTGCTAAAACAGTCCAAAATCAAGATTTGTTTTGTTAATACAGTCCAAAAAACAGACGCCGTTAAATATAGCAGTTGAACTGTTTTAGCAACAAATCTTGATTTGGACTGTTTTAGCAGCAAATCTTGATTTTGGACTGATCTAGCAATTTGTGTAAAACCTTAGGGACGAATTTAGCAATTTTCTCAAAAAAAATGATTTTTAAACTGTTTTTGATATTAATACACCATTAATGAATTTCAATAAAAAAAAAAGTTCTAGTAATTTCTTCAAATATAATAAGTGATTTTTTATTTGTTTGTTATTTTTTTTCATGTAATTGTATTATCGTTATGTCATCTTAAACTTTAATTATGATACATATAATGCATTTCGAATTTATTAAGTTTTTTTGGTAATTAATATTAATATGATATTAATACACCATAATGGAATTTTAACAAAAAAAGACTATTCATTTTTTCAACATCATAAGATTTTTTTTTTGAACGTACAGCAAATCAATCCCGAGCACTCTCGGGGCACCCACTGGACAAACGGAGTACTCCGAGGGTAACCCGAGTCGTCCACCACCAATTCTGGGGAAAACCAGATAACCCACCCGCCCGTAGGCACGACTGTAAAATTACCGGTAAATACATTTTTTCTTAAATATCGTGGTTTAGTGTGAAAAGAAAAAGCTAAGAAACCAAATTAAATTTCTTATGATGCTGCCAATGACCTCTAGCTCAAGTGGTAGGAGGACTTGAGTTATTCTTTGAAGACTCAGGTTTAATTCTCATTTGGTGCAAAAAAGGAGTGAGGCACTGGTGAACAGTGATAGGAGACCCAGGGAAATCTGGGTTCGATCCTTGAGCCAAACGGGTTTTATCGGTAATTTTACCGTCGTGCCCACGGGCGGGTGGGTTACTGGGTTTTCCTCGAAATTGGTGGTGGACGACTCGGGTTACCCTCGGAGTAGAGGTCATTGGCAACATCATAAGAAATTTAATTTGGTTTCTTAGCTTTTTCTTTTCACACTAAACCACGATATTTAAGAAAAAAATGTATTTACCGGTAATTTTACCGTCGTGCCTACAGGCGAGTGGGTTACCGGGTTTTCCCCGGAATTGATGGTGGACGACTCGGGTTCGATCCTTGAGCCAAACGGGTTTTCCCCGGTAATCTTATGATGTTGAAAAAATGAATAGTTTTTTTTTTGTTAAATTCCATTATGGTGTATTAATATCATATTAATTACCAAAAAAAACTTAATAAATTCGAAATGCATTATATGTATCATACTTAAAGTTTAAGATGACATCACTTATTATATTTGAAGAGATTACTAGATTTTTTTTATTGAAATTTATTAATGGTGTATTAATATCACATTAAATATCAAAAACAGTTAAAAATCACTTTTTTTTAGAAAATTGCTAAATTCGTCCCTGATGTTTTACACAAATTGCTAGATCAGTTCAAAATCAAGATTTGCTGCTAAAACAGTCCAAATCAAGATTTGTTGCTAACACAGTCCAACTGCTATATTTAACGGCGTCTGTTTTTTTACTGTATTAGCAAAACAAATCTTGATTTTGGACTGTTTTAGCAGCAAATCTTGATTTTAGACTGGTATAGCAATTTGTGTAAAACCTCAGGACGAATTTACCAATTTTCTCACCATAAATTAAAATAATAAAAATTACTTTATTCCTAAAGGTCCCATTTTTTAAAAGTTAATATCGACCGCCTCATTTGTCGTCTTCCCCTCTCTCCCTCTATAACTATCATATTCTTCCTTTTCCTTTTTTTGTCATCTAGTTTCAGAATTCTCTGAAACACAAGGATTTCCCTGTTATTGAGGATCAAACAATTACATGGTATTCATGGCTGCTTCTAATGAAGAAATCAAACCAAACGAAGCTAAGGTAATTTTATATTCTAATCTAATTTTCTTATGTTTCTCCTAAAATGGTTTCGTTTGTTCTCGTTAGGGCTGACAAATCGTGTCTTATCGGGTTTAATAGGTCTCTAACGACGCGTGTAACACAACTCGTTTAACTACTTTATATCTCATGTTTATAACACAGTTTTACGTTTTATGTACCAAGAAGAAGAAATGATGGATCCTAACCTCATAATTATATTTATTTATAAAAAGTAAAAAAAATGACGTTGTGTATTTTTCAGTAAACAGATCTAATCGTGTCTTATTCAGATATCTATTGCGAACCATGTTCTGTGATTACGTTTGTTTGATTTTATGGGTGTTTGTTTGTGTCTTTTTTGTTAATATAGAAAGTGGTTCCACTTCACACATGGATATTAATCTCCCATTTGAAACTGTCTTACAACTTGCTCCGGAGACCGGACGGCACGCTCCGAAGAGAACTGGCCGAGTTTCTCGACCGAAAAGCCGTAGCAAACATGGTTCCGGTAGATGGTGTGTACTCGTTCGATGTAGTGAACCGCACCACCGGTTTGTTCAACCGGGTTTACAAACCTGCGCCACTGGACAACGGTTCACTCCATCGGCTTGCAACTGGTATCTTGGATTTTGAATCACCACTTAGTAGTAGTGAAATCGTACCAGTTATAGTATTCTTTCACGGCGGAAGCTTCACGCATTCGTCCGCCAATAGTGCGATTTACGACACGTTTTGTCGGCGGCTCGCTAGAGATGTACAAGGGGTGGTTGTGTCGGTAAACTATAGGCGGTCACCCGAGCATAAGTACCCTTGTGCTTATGAAGATGGGTGGGAAGCTTTACAATGGGTTTGTTCTAGATCATGGCTTGCGAGTGGTAAAGGACGTAAAGTGTATGTATATTTAGCTGGGGACAGCTCTGGTGGGAACATTGCTCACAATGTGGCCCACCAGGCTGCGGTTTCGGGTGTAGAAGTGTTGGGAAATGTTTTGTTGCATCCGTTGTTTGGTGGGGAAAAGCGTACCGAATCGGAGAGGAGATTGGATGGAAAATATTTTGTGAATTTGGAAGATAGAGATTGGTATTGGAGGGCGTTTTTGCCCGAGGGCGAAAATAGAGATCATCCGGCGTGTAATGTGTTTGGGCCGCGTGGTTGTGATCTTGCGGGTGTTAAGTTTTCGAAAACTTTGGTGGTTATTGCTGGGCTTGATCTTGTACAAGATTGGCAGTTGGAGTATGTTGAAGGGTTGAAGAGATTCGGGCATGATGTGAAGGTTTTATTTCTGGAGAAAGCGTCGATCGGGTTTTATTTTTTTCCGAATAATGAGCATTTTTGTAAGTTGGAGGAAATGAAGAGGTTTTTGAAAGGTTGATTGAACATTAGGGGATGAAGAAGATATGTACACATACATTCATGAGAGAGTGTTTTGATGTTTTTAGTAGTGAAAGGGGGATTGGTTTTTGTGAGTATTTTGTTGTTGGTTGTTGGATTGACATATGTGTGAGAAATCCCCTGCTAAATATCATTAGAGTTTGTTTTATGATTCTTGAAGGAAGCTAACTTTGAAGAACAACAAAAGTAAGAGTTTCTAGTAACATAATGTTATACTATTACCAAGTATTATTTCAATTTGATGATCTATTACAAGTTTATAAAGTTATATATTAGATTGTGGAGTTATACATCTTTATAAATTTTGTTTGAACGGCAAAAATTCTATGATTATAGAAAAAAGGGTTAACCGAGCTGAAAAAACCCAAGGTACAAATACAGAAAATAAAAATCACAACGAAACAAACATTTTATCGGCCTTTTGGCTAAGATCAAGTGTAGTGTCTTTGTAAATGATATTTTAAACTATACCCCTAACACGAACCTGCCCACCTTAGCACACAAACACCTCAAGAGTGTCTTGAAAATCGTCTAAATCATCAATCATATTTAATTGTTTATAAATTTCATTTTAATCTTTAAAAACACGACAAACTATTTGACACATATTAAAATTTTTTAAACGGCATATGTTACTCGTACTTTAGTTTACCCAATTTATTCTAAAATACTCCCTTTACCATGCTATGAACTCTATATTTTTACCTTAGAAGTAAATTAACATGAAAAATAGACATAATTGATATTTATTAATTGTTAAAATGAGGGTAAGATAAGTATTTTTGAGGATATTTGGGTTTTTTTAGGGAGGGGGGGGGGGGGGGGGGGATACGATTGGGTAAATGGGGACAAGTTCGAGGATGTAAATGGATGTCTCTATCCTTTTCTTGATTTTGATTTGATATAACATTGTCATGTTTTACAAGGATTTATTTTGGTGGTATTGCAATGTTTTACAAGGATTTATTTTGGTGGTATTGCAAAAGTTTAACGGGAATCAAACAACTTTTTTTTTTACAAAACTTAGTACATAGTTTAAAATAGGTTTTGGCTTTGATTTAGGTGGGTTTATTTTGTTTTAAAATAGGCTTAATTAAGGTGGGTTTAATGGATTTTTTTTAAGAAGTTTAGTTTTTTCTTCTTTGTTTGTTTTTAGGGGTAATAAAAAAATTTCATTATAGTCAAAGGGGTTTTCTAATGGCACACCCCCTGTCTATCCACACACTTTTTCATTTCAATACGTATCGTATAGGCGTATACGATGCGTATTGAGGGTGTCGATTTAATCCCCCAATGTGTGCCAATAATACGACCCTAGTAAAAACCTACAATGTCACTCGTGTGTGTACGTGTCTATATAGGTTAGGAGTTAGCTAAAAAGTTCAAATTTCCTAAAAAATATAAAAAGACATAAAACACCAAAATGTCAACCATAAAATACACTAAAAACATACAAATAACAAAATGAAGATTACTAAAATATTATAAATATAAAATTCATGTGTTACTTGACATCCTAGCCTAAACGCTCAGTATACCAACGTAAAAATAAACCCACTAACCCTCTCCATAGTCTGTTTTGATCAATAATTTCAGTAACATCATCATTTGGCGAAAAACGAAGATAGAATCAACCATCATCTTCTCAAAAGTAGCACCACCTTTGATATGATAAGCATAACTTCTCCTCATAGCCCTAAGATTATTATGGTTAACAAAGCTAATTACATGAATCTCGTGATTTTTCATTACACATAGAGGGTTTGTCTTCATCTCTCAATTGTAGAGGCTCTTTAGTTTTTCAAGGTTAGGCCTTTGTTTTTTCTTTTTTGTCTTCGAATTCTTATCGATTACCGCATAGGGTTCATATGGTAAAAGGGCGTGTTGTCCGGTTAGGGTTTCTTATATCTTTTTTTGAAAGGGTTTCTTATATCTAATAGTAAGGACATATCGATCATTATATACTAATAGAAAAGAAACTGAATGAATAGTATTTCAACATATATTAATTAAATGAATAGTGATTTCAACATATATTAATTAAAACAAAAATGAATAGTGATTTTATATATTAATATTAATTAAAACTGTTATAAATACAGATATATTCCCTCCTAATTCTCCTCAGTTATTAAGTTTCAGTTATATTTTGACTATATCACTTGTATACACACTTCTCATTTTACAATTATTTCTCTCACGTTATCAGCACGAGACTCTCCGCTGAGATTACCGGCCATCATATCAAATCGTTGCTGTAACTTGCAACAGGTAGCAGTGCCACAATCCGCAGACCATAACACATCTTGAATAAATCTTCAGTCACTCATAATTCTGGTACACATCATCACAATCTTCAGTCTCACATATGTTGATTATATGTTATCCTCCTTGATATAGTACCTCGTATATATCTGCATCTCAAAAAGTAGATACACAAATTTCAAGTTTTTTTGGAACATCTGTATATATACAAATCGTGGATACGCAAAATTTCAATTTTTTTTCCAAGTGATTTTTTTTTAGTAATAAAAAAAAATATATATATTATATATTTCCTTCTACGTTGCCTAATTTTTCCACACAGTAACGATGCCATTGATATTTGTATCCGCTTTTAGAATGCCTAAATTAGGATTTTTCTCTAAGAATTTTTAGAAATCAACATAGGGTTTTTCATTCTGTACTTACAAAAATAACAATCACAAAATCGATTAAATGTTTTTCCATATCAAACAGCCGCTAAGAACAACAAATTGAAAAAAAAAAAAAACAACTAAACGAGCGATAAGACACTATTAACTGACCTGAAAACTTTTCTCCGGCGATTGTCCTCAACTGCTAACCGTTAAAATAAAATCAAAGACGACAGTGCGGAAGTGAACGGTTTACCGGCGGCGTGGTTCTGAACGTGTTTACCGGCGGCGTGGTTCTGAACGGTTTAACGGCGGCATGTTCGCCGGAAGGGAATCCGGTGGGTCGGAACAGTTTACCGGCGGTTGGTGTAACTGTTTGGTATTTTATTTCAACATAATTACTTCGTTTTGTAACCGATAACGGTTTACCGGCGGTTGATGTAACCTTCGTTGATTTTGAACGGTTGGTGTAACCTTCTCTCTCTCTCTCTTAATTGCAAACTTTGAATGATCTTGAACGGTTGGTGTAACCTTCTCTCTCTTAATTGCAAACTTTGACAACTGTAATATTCTAATATATTATATTGATAATTATATAACATATAATATTACATAAGTTTAATTTATATTTAATATGATGAAATGAAATGGAATACAGCTGTTGGCACAAGTTTAATATAATTTAATATATTTCACATATCAAATCTAATAAAATTATATTTAAATGGACGTACATGCAAAGTTGGAAATCATATTCCAAAGCAAAACACTTTAATATATTTTAATAATTTCGATTTCATAAAGTTTCACATATATTATTATATTTAAATATTTATTTAAATTGTCAAAACAAAATTTATATTTACAATACGAAATCATACAAGAGTTTCTAAATTCATACCCTATTATTAAAATGGCGTAAAATATAGAACCTGTAGTTCTACCTCTAGAGAACCTGAAGTTCTCCAATAATATATAATTTATATTGCGGCTCGCTTTTAAATCCATGATTCTTTCATTTGTAGATAAAATGTCAAACTTATCAAAGCTTAAATTCACTGCACTTGAAATCTCGGGCAACAACTGTCACACCCCTTTCTGCGGCGGAAGCACGAGGTGTGATCATGAAAGGTTCTCATTGCATACGAAAGGTAAACATGCTATATGCTCGTAAAAACATCAAATACCATAATTTGAAAACATAAGTTTAGCGTTTATATCGCTAAGTCGCACAAAACATTGTCTTAAAAAGTTTACAACTTTATTTAAAGATAAACTTAAGCGACATCCACAAGCATAAGCGAGACCGCGCGCACATCCATCCTAGTTACCTGAAATACATGTGAGTTTTGGAAAAAAAACGTCAACATAATGTTGGTGTGAATTCATGCAGTTTTGTATTTCACGTTTGTATACTTTGTATAAAAACATAGTTGTGAATAAATCAAGTTTTTCTTGAGTACTCCACGTACTTCAAGTTATATATCAATCTTCTTGAGTACCCCACGTACTTCAAGTTACATATCAATTTTCTTGAGTACCCCACGTACTTCAAGTTATATATCAATTTTCTTGAGTACCCCACGTACTTCAAGTTATATATCAATTTTCTTGAGTACCTCACGTACTTCAAGTTATATATCAATTCTAGTATGGTATGAATTTTATGTAAATACAGTATTTCTGTAAATATCAGGGTTGTTAATGGGTTGCAAAGCCATTAACATGTGACACGACATAGGAAGTCACCAAACCTAAGGCATTTAATTGGTATATTCTGAGACACAAAAGCACTACTCGATTCTCGCCCTCACCGAGAGTGTGGCTGCCAGGCACCCGTTAGATCTAACCTTTTGTTCTGCGGTCTAAGTATATTGTTGATTAATGGTGCTTCTGTACCCTATTCGTGACATTATTTCTCATAACGCATCCTACTTGGTTCTCGTCCTCACCAAGCGCGTTTCTTTTTATCATTTCTCATAACGCATCCAACTTGGTTCTCGTCCTCACCAAGCGCGTTTCTTTTTATCATTTCTCATAACGCATCCAACTTGGTTCTCGTCCTCACCAAGTGCGTTTCTTATTATCTTATATTTTGTCACACTTGGTTCTCGTTCTCACCAAGTGTACTTCTTGTATTTATATCATACCATTTATAAATATTGTACTTTTGTACATGTATTTCACCCCCGAAGTTATAAAAACTGAAAACAGTTAAAGAGAAAAGGGGGAGCATGAACTCACAACTTTGCGTTCCTAGCGTCGTAAACTTCACCGGATTTGCTTAATTAACGTCGTAACCTATACGCGTTTTCTTAACGTTAGTCACTAGACCTGCGTCGCACAAGTACAGTCACTCTCTTTTGTATATATTCTTGTGTAAAAAAAATATTCTATATTTTTTTTAACTACGTATCTTACTTATATTATTTTCTCAAAAATTAATATAAGTATCTCGTGTTTTGCACTTTGCACCCGAATTATGTATCTTGTATGTTGTATGTGTATTTTTATGTTTATACTCCTCATGAGTATTTAGCGTATTTTTAAGTCTTAATACACTAGCACGTATAACACATACTTCATACATTTAGCACAAAAGTTGGTGATAAAATAATATATATTTTTCTCTCAAAAATATATACTTACTATCCATTTTTATTTTTGAAGAAATCCTCATTTCTAGTCACCAAAAATTAGGGAAACCTTGGTAATATTTTTAAGCACATTTTTAGGGAATAAGTTTCTTAAAAACTTATATTTTCTAAGTCTCAAAATTTATAAAAATTTTGACAGAGTTTCCCCTAAAAATGGAGGTTTCCCATGTTTTCAAAACATGTGTTTATTTTCTTTTAAATCGTCAACAATCATCAACAACAATTATCAACAATACTCATCAAATAATAATCACTAATTCTCTATTTCATGAACTTGAATATTTACAAAAATGTGTAGTAACTCACTAGCACATTTAGTAAGTCTTTCCATCTTTAAAAATAAAATCATTATCTCGAAAACTTTATTTTTAAAGAATATGAAGTTTTACAACTTCTAGTCGGTACTTACGAAAGTATTTCTTTGTTAAATCCTTTCGTTACACAAGTGTCTACACACTTTTTGGTTCTCAAAAATGTCTCTATTTCGAGAAAGATCCGGCTTTTTAAACATGATTTCATCATACACTTGGTTATTCAAAAATACCACTTGTAGATCCGTAGATCTACTAATTTTGAACAATATTTCATAAGTAAAATCGTTTTTTTACACAAGTTCATGATTAGTGTGTGGTAGAGTTTCATCATTTAATCCTTTTTTACACTTGAACATACTCTATGTCATGTTTCATGAACATGACCAATCCGGGTTAGATGATGATCCGAGCTACCACAACATAGATCGGCACTAAATAGTTACACAAAACAAGTCTTACAAGTTTTACACAACATCATAGCTTTTAACCATCATTTTTAACATTTTAGTAGACTTTTAACACTTCATCTTGTAAGTTCATGAGTTTTAACCGTCATATCTTATTTTAACCACTTTAAAATAGATCGAGAGGGCGTTTAAAGCAACTTACTACTAGCTCGAGGCTAGGGAAGGAAACTAGTCGAAAATCGCGTGGATAAAAGCAAATGGTGGAGGTTCTTCGCAATCCGAGTGCACCGAGCCTCCTTATACGTGATCCTTAACCCTTGTATATACTTGGAATTGGAAGATGGAAATCGAAAGATGGTGGTGGGGTGCTTGTTGTTCTCGGCCGAATGTAGGAGAGGAGGGAGAGGGAGAGTATTTGTTTTGCTAAGTGTGGTTTAGAGTGAGGGTATAACCTCTTAGGTCTTTATATAATCCATCCATCACTAATATCCCTTGGTTAAGATGTCTTCTAGATATAAGACATGAATGAATAAAATAATCTTGTAAGGACAAGGGTGTCACCATATGGTGACCGATTTCGGTTGGGATGGGAGGGGGTTTGGTTCGATTATTTGCATATGGGGGGGGGGGGTAATGTGTAACTTGCAAGATCTTAATTAGATTTACCAAATCTAAGTGTATCAAAGTGAATCTATGAAAGATCTTGTGAATCTAAAAGAGATATGTGAAAGATCATGTAAGATTTTAAGGGATCTTGGCAAGATTATTATGGATTTGGAAAGATCTAGTAAATATTTGGATGTTCCGGGTAATGTCCGGTTGTTCGGTTAAATACCGGTTCTTTAAAGTGCTAAATTACACTTTTTAGTACCCCTTTAAGTACCTTTTTGTATCCCTTTTAATTCCCAACACTTAGGGAAATATTCCGGATAATAAAATGACATTTCTGCATAATATTTATATGTCTAAATGCTGAAATATTGCTGAATCATATAATTTCTGCACTTAAAGTGCGTTTCGGGTGCTTTTTAGTGCTTATTTTTGCTTTCGAAATGTCTATAAATTAAACCCTTACATGTACTCTTGGATTTTAATGTACTTTTGTCGTCGGACCTACACATAGGCCTCAATTCTTATGTCTGACTGCTTTCTGCAGTTCTGTTGACACAGTGTGTCTTACCGGTGAGTTTACTATTATTTCTGACGCAACGCTCTCGTTTATGCATAAAGCAATATTTTTGTAGTATACAACGTGCATGAATTCACTTGTTTAGTATGTGTTCAGTCATTGCTGACAATTAAGCACATAATTGCAGTCATTAAGCAATAATTAAAGTGTACGGAAATTACCGGTTTGTGCCAGTTGTCACGGTCTCCCCCCGTTAAAAGAATTTCGTCCCGAAATTCAGGCTGAACTAACTCTTGCTGGAGTCTTCTTGAATAGGTGGGGATACTTTTCTTTGAACTGGTCTTCACGTTCCCATGTGTACTCGGGTCCGTGCTTAGAGCTCCAACGTACTTTGACAAGTTTCACACTGCTCCTCCTGGTCTTGTTGACTTTCCAGTCGGTAACCTCAACGGGTTGTTCTGTAAATCGGAGGGCTTCATCAATATGCACTTCATCCATCGGGATGATCACGTTTTCTTGTGTTGGACTCTTCTTCAGTTTGGATACATGAAACGTATCATGTACTCCATTAAGTTCTTCCGGTAACTCCAACTTGTATGCCACGGTACCAATTCTTTTCAGTATTCTGAATGGTCCGATGTATCTTGGATTCAGCTTTCCACGCTTTCCAAATCTGACTACACCCTTCCATGGTGAGACTTTTAACAACACTTTGTCTCCCACCTTGAATTCTACTGATTTTCTTTTCGGATCGGCGTAGCTCTTTTGTCGATCTCGAGCCTCCTTAATGCGCTCTCGGATCTGCGCAATCTTGTCGGTTGTCTCTTGTACAAGTTCAGGACCAACCATACGTTTATCTCCAGCGTCTGCCCAACATAAGGGCGATCGGCATTTGCGGCCATACAGAGCTTCGAACGGTGCGGCTTTTATGCTCGTATGATAGCTGTTATTGTAGGAAAACTCAACTAAAGGTAGATGAGTATCCCAGTTGCCGCCTAGATCCATGACACATGCGCGAAGCATATCTTCTAACGTTTGTATAGTCCGTTCGCTCTAGCCGTCTGTTTGTGGATGGAATGCCGTGCTTAGATCTAACTGAGATCCAAAGGCTTCCTGAAATGATTGCCAGATTCTTGAGACAAAGCGTCCATCTCTGTCTGAAATGATTGAGATTGGCACTCCATGTCGTGCCACAATTTCTCTTAAGTATATTTCAGCAAGCTTTCCAGTGCTGTCTTTTTTCTCGGATCGGTAGGAAGTGCGCAGACTTCGTTAATCGATCAACTATTACCCATATCATATCGTGCCCTCTCGGGGTCCTGGGTAATTTCGTTATGAAGTCCATTGAGATTTGTTCCCACTTCCACACGGGAATCTCTGGTTGTTGTAGTAGGCCGGACGGTTTCTGATATTCTGCCTTAACCTTGGCACAGGTTAGGCACTTTCCAACATAAACAACAATATCGCTTTTAAGTCTCGGCCACCAGTAATTTTCCTTTAAGTCTTGATACATTTTGTCCGATCCTGGATGGATCGAATATCTCGATTTGTGGGCTTCATCAAGGATGACTTCTCGTATGCCACCATAGAGTGGAACCCAAATACGCTTCTTGAAGTATAAGGCTCCCTCTTCGTTTGGCACCATGTATTTCAGCATGCCCCGTAGGTATTCAGCTTTACGGTTCTCTCCTTTAAGAGCTTCTTGTTGTGCATCACGAATGCGTGCAGTGAGGTTCGTTCGAATCATCATTTCCAATGCTCGAACCCTTAGGGTCTTAACCCTTTCTTTTCGGCTCAACGCGTCCGCTACAACGTTCGCCTTTCCAGGATGGTACTTAATCTCACAGTCATAATCATTTAGCAGCTCGACCCAACGTCGCTGGCGCATATTTAATTCCTTCTGATCAAATATGTGTTGTAAGCTTTTGTGATCTGTGAAAATTGTACATCGAGTACCATATAAATAATGTCGCCAAATCTTCAAGGCGAATACCACTGCGCCCAGCTCCAGGTCGTGAGTAGTATAGTTTCTTTCATGTACCTTCAGCTGTCTTGAAGCATAAGCGATGACTTTCTGGCGTTGCATAAGCACGCAACCCAAGCCTTGTCGTGAGGCGTCGCAGTATACCACGAAGTCTTCAGTGCCTTCGGGTAATGATAGTATTGGTGCATCGCAGAGCTTGTTTTTAAGTAACTGGAAGGCTTCTTCTTGTTTGTGACCCCAGTCGTATTTCTTGTCTTTCTGTGTAAGGGTCGTTAGCGGTTGAGCTATCTTTGAGAAATTCTCGATGAATCGCCGATAATAGCCCGCTAAGCCCAAAAATTATCGAACTTCAGTTGGGGTCTTGGGAGCTTCCCAATTCTTTATTGCTTCTATCTTGGATGAGTCTACATGAATGCCCTTCTCATTCACAACGTGACCAAGAAATTGTACTTCGCAAATCCAGAATTCGCATTTCGAGAACTTTGCATAAAGCTTCTCTTTCTTCAGTAGTTCCAAGATGGTTCTGAGGTGTTGCTCGTGCTCTTCTTTCGTTCGCGAATAAATCAGGATATCATCGATAAACACAATCACGAATTTATCGAGATATGGTTTGCATACGCGGTTCATCAGATCCATAAAGACCGCTGGTGCATTCGTCAGCCCGAATGGCATCACAAGAAATTCGTAGTGCCCATAGCGTGTTCTGAATGCAGTCTTTGGTACGCTTTCCTCTTGGATTCTCAGCTGATGATATCCAGATCGAAGGTCGATCTTGGAATAGTAGCTTGATCCTTGCAGTTGATCAAATAAGTCATCAATCCTTGGTAGCGGGTACCGATTCTTGATCGTGAGCTTGTTCAGTTCCCTGTAATCGATACACATCCGCAGTGTTCCATCCTTCTTTTTCACGAACAATACTGGAGCTCCCCAGGGTGAGAAGCTTGGCCTTATAAATCCTTTATCCAACAACTCCTGGAGTTGTGTAGATAATTCTTGCATTTCGGATGGAGCAAGTCGATAGGGTGCTTTGGCTACAGGAGCGGCTCCTGGAACCAAGTCTATATGAAATTCGACTTGTCGTTGCGGAGGTAGTCCTGGCAGATCTTCGGGAAAAACATCAGGGAATTCCTTCACCACAGGAATGTCTTCGAGTTTTGGCTCCACAGCCTTCTTGTCTATAACGTGTGCTAGGAAAGCGACACATCCTTTCCTTAAGCACTTCCGTGCCTTCATGCAACTGATGATTCGAAGAGGTGCGTCTCGTTTTTCTCCATGCACGATGAGAGTTTCATCCTTTGCCAAATGAATGCGAATGATTTTCTCATGACAAATAACCTCAGCTTTGTTCTTGGACAACCAGTCCATTCCGACTACTACATCGAAGCTACCCAATTGAATAGGTAAGAAGTCGATGCTAAATCTTCGTTCACCAAGTTCTAGTGTGCAGCCTCTAACAACTTCGCCCGATTCAACAAGTTTACCATTGGCTAGTTCTATGGAATAAGGAATTTCTAATCTACTAGATTCTATTCCAAGTATACGTTTAAATTCCACAGACATGAAGCTATAATCGGCGCCAGTGTCAAATAATATAGATGCAAAGTGATTGTTAATGAGAAACGTACCGGTGACCATGTTAGGGTCCTCGCGTCCGTTCTTTGCTCCAATCACAAATGCTCGAGCCTGAGCATTGTTTCCCTCTGGGCAGTCCTTCATGAAATGATCATTGCTTCCACATCTGAAGCATCCTTTGGTTCCAAGGGTTTTCGTCTCCTGGGGCGGGTTTGCGTCACGCTTCTTGCTGAAACCCTTGTTGTTGCGAGTTGCTTGGTTCAAACTCGTATGCTTTCTCTTTTTGTCTCCGGACGACTCAGCATGCGTCTCGGTCTTCTCAGTGGGTTTCAACGATAGCTTCTTCATACGAACACAATCTTCAGTAAGGCTGGCAGCCAGAGTTACAGCCTCGGTGATCGTTTGAGGTTTGGCCGATGTCACCATGCCGTGAAACTCTGAGGCCAGTCCCCAAATGTAGCGTTCGACACGCTTAAATTCGGGAGTCACCAAGTAGGGAAGCACTCTAGACAGGTCGTGGAACCTTCGAGTATAACTGCTAATATCCGCACCTTCCATGGTCAAGGGTCAGAACTCCGTTTCCAGACTTTGGAGTTCAGCACGAGAGCAATACTTCTCTCTCATTCTTTCCTTCAGTTCCTCCCAGGTTAGGCCATAAGCGGCATTATCGCCCAAAGTTTGGACTTGCAAGTTCCACCAAGTCAGAGCTTCATCGATGAATAACCCAGTAGCAAAGGTGACTTGTTGATCCGCGGTTCACTTGCTCATGCGGATAGTAGCTTCAGTCTTCTCCGTCCAACGTACAATTGCTACTGCACTTCCTGTGCCGTCATAGTTCATCGGCTTGCAGTCGAGGAACTGCTTGGAAGTGCAGCCTTGAGCTACATTTCCTCCAGACGAATCTCCATGCCCGTTACGTCTAGCATTGCTTGGTCCTCCACTGTCTTGAGTTCGGTTCGCCTCGTACTGGGCGATAGCAGCGGAGATCCTTTCTTCCAGTAGAGCGTTCAGCTCTTCAGCAGTTCTTGGCAGCGGGGGAGGAGGAGGTTGGTCACGAGCGTTCACAGCTCTTCTGGGTGCCGTGTTCTGACGAACACAACCCAATAGGTTTAGGCATTTGTTTGATATCGTCATACAAGACAGTAGTATCATATATATTCACAGGTATATATACCACATAAGTGACATCAAACAATTATTACTGTAGCAGAGTACTTAGTAGGCTTGCACTGTGGGAATCTATATGTGACAAGACTTGCTGTGATTTCTGTGCACTGAATTCCATAATTATGTATGCATCCATAATTACGTAACTCCTTACACAGTCCGCACAGTTCGTTTCATCCTCGTATTTCTTCCTTCAGATGGGCCATCGCTTTCAGATAAAGTCACGTATACTTGTGACATTCTACTTCTAGTACATGCTAATTATCACACATAATTGCAAGTAATTTCTAGTCGACGACAAGTGCTACTCAAGTGCACTCTAAGTCTCGTAGTGTCTTTTCTAGACTCATGTAGACAGTTTCAGGCAGTGGATGTCGCGGGACGTTTTATGCAATGAAAACTCTTTGAAAATTGTTTTCGTGAATGGATCCTAGAGATTGTAGACTAGACTCGAGAAGGAATCCTGGTTCACTACAATCGCAGCTCTGATACCAATCCGTCACACCACTTTCTGCGGCGGAAGCACGAGGTGTGATCATGAAAGGTTCTCATTGCATACGAAAGGTAAACATGCTATATGCTCGTAAAAACATCAAATACCATAATTTGAAAACATAAGTTTAGCATTTATATCGCTAAGTCGCACAAAACATTGTCTTAAAAAGTTTACAACTTTATTTAAAGATAAACTTAAGCGACATCCACAAGCATAAGCGAGACCGCGCGCACATCCATCCTAGTTACCTGAAATACATGTGAGTTTTGGGAAAAAAACGTCAACATAATGTTGGTGTGAATTCATGCAGTTTTGTATTTCACGTTTGTATACTTTGTATAAAAACATAGTTGTGAATAAATCAAGTTTTTCTTGAGTACTCCACGTACTTCAAGTTATATATCAATCTTCTTGAGTACCCCACGTACTTCAAGTTACATATCAATTTTCTTGAGTACCCCACGTACTTCAAGTTATATATCAATTTTCTTGAGTACCCCACGTACTTCAAGTTATATATCAATTTTCTTGAGTACCCCACGTACTTCAAGTTATATATCAATTTTCTTGAGTACCCCACGTACTTAAAGTTATATATCAATTCTAGTATGGTATGAATTTTATGTAAATACGGTATTTCTGTAAATATCAGGGTTGTTAATGGGTTGCAAAGCCATTAACATGTGACACGACATAGGAAGTCACCAAACCTAAGGCATTTAATTGGTATATTCTGAGACACAAAAGCACTACTCGATTCTCGCCCTCACCGAGAGTGTGGCTGCCAGGCACCCGTTAGATCTAACCTTTTGTTCTGCGGTCTAAGTATATTGTTGATTAATGGTGCTTCTGTACCCTATTCGTGACACTATTTCTCATAACGCATCCTACTTGGTTCTCGTCCTCACCAAGCGCGTTTCTTTTTATCATTTCTCATAACGCATCCAACTTGGTTCTCGTCCTCACCAAGCGCGTTTCTTTTTATCATTTCTCATAACGCATCCAACTTGGTTCTCGTCCTCACCAAGTGCGTTTCTTATTATCTTATATTTTGTCACACTTGGTTCTCGTTCTCACCAAGTGTACTTCTTGTATTTATATCATACCATTTATAAATACTGTACTTTTGTACATGTATTTCACCCCCGAAGTTATAAAAACTGAAAACAGTTAAAGAGAAAAGGGGGAGCATGAACTCACAACTTTGCGTTCCTAGCGTCGTAAACTTCACCGGATTTGCTTAATTAACGTCGTAACCTATACGCGTTTTCTTAACGTTAGTCACTAGACTTGCGTCGCACAAGTACAGTCACTCTCTTTTGTATATATTCTTGTGTAAAAAAAAAATATTCTATATTTTTTTAACTACGTATCTTACTTATATTATTTTCTCAAAAATTAATATAAGTATCTCGTGTTTTGCACTTTGCACCCGAATTATGTATCTTGTATGTTGTATGTGTATTTTTATGTTTATACTCCTCATGAGTATTTAGCGTATTTTTAAGTCTTAATACACTAGCACGTATAACACATACTTCATACATTTAGCACAAAAGTTGGTGATAAAATAATATATATTTTTCTCTCAAAAATATATACTTACTATCCATTTTTATTTTTGAAGAAATCCTCATTTCTAGTCACCAAAAATTAGGGAAACCTTGGTAATATTTTTAAGCACATTTTTAGGGAATAAGTTTCTTAAAAACTTATATTTTCTAAGTCTCAAAATTTATAAAAATTTTGACAGAGTTTCCCCTAAAAATGGAGGTTTCCCATGTTTTCAAAACATGTGTTTATTTTCTTTTAAATCGTCAACAATCATCAACAACAATTATCAACAATACTCATCAAATAATAATCACTAATTCTCTATTTCATGAACTTGAATATTTACAAAAATGTGTAGTAACTCACTAGCACATTTAGTAAGTCTTTCCATCTTTAAAAATAAAATCATTATCTCGAAAACTTTATTTTTAAAGAATATGAAGTTTTACAACTTCTAGTCGGTACTTACGAAAGTATTTCTTTGTTAAATCCTTTCGTTACACAAGTGTCTACACACTTTTTGGTTCTAAAAAATGTCTCTATTTCGAGAAAGATCCGGCTTTTTAAACATGATTTCATCATACACTTGGTTATTCAAAAATACCACTTGTAGATCCGTAGATCTACTAATTTTGAACAATATTTCATAAGTAAAATTGTTTTTTACACAAGTTCATGATTAGTGTGTGGTAGAGTTTCATCATTTAATCCTTTTTACACTTGAACATACTCTATGTCATGTTTCATGAACATGACCAATCCGGGTTAGATGATGATCCGAGCTACCACAACATAGATCGGCACTAAATAGTTACACAAAACAAGTCTTACAAGTTTTACACAACATCATAGCTTTTAACCATCATTTTTAACATTTTAGTAGACTTTTAACACTTCATCTTGTAAGTTCATGAGTTTTAACCGTCATATCTTATTTTAACCACTTTAAAATAGATCGAGAGGGCGTTTAAAGCAACTTACTACTAGCTCGAGGCTAGGGAAGGAAACTAGTCAAAAATCGCGTGGATAAAAGCAAATGGTGGAGGTTCTTCGCAATCCGAGTGCACCGAGCCTCCTTATACGTGATCCTTAACCCTTGTATATACTTGGAATTGGAAGATGGAAATCGAAAGATGGTGGTGGGGTGCTTGTTGTTCTCGGCCGAATGTAGGAGAGGAGGGAGGGAGAGTATTTGTTTTGCTAAGTGTGGTTTAGAGTGAGGGTATAACCTCTTAGGTCTTTATATAATCCATCCATCACTAATATCCCTTGGTTAAGATGTCTTCTAGATATAAGACATGAATGAATAAAATAATCTTGTAAGGACAAGGGTGTCACCATATGGTGACCGATTTCGGTTGGGATGGGAGGGGGTTTGGTTCGATTATTTGCATATGGGGGGGGGGGGGGTAATGTGTAACTTGCAAGATCTTAATTAGATTTACCAAATCTAAGTGTATCAAAGTGAATCTATGAAAGATCTTGTGAATCTAAAAGAGATCTGTGAAAGATCATGTAAGATTTTAAGGGATCTTGGCAAGATTATTATGGATTTGGAAAGATCTAGTAAATATTTGGATGTTCCGGGTAATGTCCGGTTGTTCGGTTAAATACCGGTTCTTTAAAGTGCTAAATTACACTTTTTAGTACCCCTTTAAGTACCTTTTTGTATCCCTTTTAATTCCCAACACTTAGGGAAATATTCCGGATAATAAAATGACATTTCTGCATAATATTTATATGTCTAAATGCTGAAATATTGCTGAATCATATAATTTCTGCACTTAAAGTGCGTTTCGGGTGCTTTTTAGTGCTTATTTTTGCTTTTGAAATGTCTATAAATTAAACCCTTACATGTACTCTTGGGTTTTAATGTACTTTTGTCGTCGGACCTACACCTAGGCCTCAATTCTTATGTCTGACTGCTTTCTGCAGTTCTGTTGACACAGTGTGTCTTACCGGTGAGTTTACTATTATTTCTGACGCAACGCTCTCGTTTATGCATAAAGCAATATTTTTGTAGTATACAACGTGCATGAATTCACTTGTTTAGTATGTGTTCAGTCATTGCTGACAATTAAGCACATAATTGCAGTCATTAAGCAATAATTAAAGTGTACGGAAATTACCGGTTTGTGCCAGTTGTCACAACAAATACCCCTCTTGGGCTTTTGATGCTAAAACTCATCTGGAAGCAATGAGTTTGGGGGAGACAATCATTGATGGGAATAAAACGTCCCTTCAAGAAAAAGCTAAAGCTATGGCATTCCTTCGCCTTCATCTTCATGAAGACCTAAAGAGGGAAAATTGTACTGTCGAGGACCCTCTCGAGTTATGGAAAAACATTCAAGAAAGATTTGACCACCTGGAGTTGGTCTTACTCTCTACAACTCGCTACAAGTGGGTTCATTTAAGGCTACGAGATCATAAGACTGTTAGTGAGTACAACTCTGCCTTTCTTCGCATCACCTCTGAGCTTAAATTATGTCTTGAACAAATCACCGACAATGACATGATTGAGCAAACTATCTCAACGTTCCATTTATCAAACATGCTCCTGGCGCAGCAGTACAGGGAACGTAATTTTATAAAATATTCTGAGCTAATATCATGTTTGTTGGTCTCGGAACAAAACAACAAACTCATACTACAAAATCATTAAATGCGTGTTATGTGATGATTTTTTTTAGACTACGTTTTTTTTCTTCTTCTTTGTTTGGTTTTTATTTCAACTATAGTGGTATTTTATGTTTTGAACTATTGTTATGGTTTCACTTAAAATCTTTGTGATGTTTGATTCATATTTGTGTGATGTGATTTTTTTATCATACTCAAGCAAGTAGTTCGTTATATTAATTTATTTTATTATTCCCAGAGGAAATATGTTTACAAGCTCCAATAAAGCTATTATTGGTGATGAATGTCTCGTAGATAGTGGTACTACCAACACTATTCTCAAACATAAGAAGTTTTTCTCTGAGTTGTCTCCTGCAGAGACACTTGTTGGTACTATTTCTGGTGTATGTGATCTTATAGAAGGCTCTGGAAGAGCAAACATCATATTACCATCGTGTACTAAACTAATTATAAATGATGCATTATACTCTAGTAAATCAAGACGAAATTTACTTAGTTTTAAAAGTATTCGACAAAATGGTTACCACCTCAAAACAACATTCGAAAATAATATTGAATACTTACAAATTACTTCAAATGAAAATGGCAAAGATACCATTGTAGAAAAGCTAAAAGCTTTATCCTCTTGATTATATTGTACACATATTACTCCTATTGAAGCATACATGGTGGTGAGTAACCATATGTTACTAGATAAAGACACATTCACAATATGGCATGACCGACTAGGTCACCCAGGTAACATAATGATGAGGCGAATAATTAAAAACGCAAATGGGCACCCTCTTAAGAATTTAAAAGTCTTACAATCAAAAGATTTATCTTGTGCGGCATGCTCTCTAGGCAAACTCATTACTCGGCCCTCACCAACTAAATTGACACAAGAAAACCCCTCATTTTTGGAAAGAATCCAAGGGGACATCTGTGGGCCTATACATCCTCCGTGTGGTCCATTTCGTTATTTCTTAGTATTAATTGATGCCTCATCGCGATGGTCACACGTGAGTCTTTTAGCTACCCGAAATGTAGCGTTTGCTCGACTATTAGCGCAAAATCATACGGTTGAGAGCTCATTTCCCTGAAAATCCAATTAAAACCATACGAGTGGATAATGCAGGAGAATTCACATCCCAAGCTTTTAATGATTATTGTATGTCGATTGGGATAAATGTTGAACATCCAGTAGCTCATGTTCAAACACAAAATGGTTTAGCTGAATCATTAATTAAACGATTACAAATAATCGCTAGACCTCTCCTGATGAGATGCAAATTGCCATCTTCTGCATGGGGACATGCTATTCTACATGTTGCTGCACTAATCCGATTAAGACCAACTGCCGATCATGAATACTCCCCATTACAACTGGTCTCCGGAAGAGAACCAAATCTGTCCCACCTCAAAATATTTGGTTGTGCGGTATATGTACCGATCTCGCCACCACAACGTACCATTATGGGACCACAAAGAAGACTGGGCATTTACATCGGTTATAACTCCCCGTCTATTATTAAATATTTAGAACCATTAACGGGTGACATGTTTACAGCACGCTTTGCTGACTGTCAGTTTAATGAGACAGTATTCCCAGTCTTAGGGGGAGATAAGACTAAAGAAAGACTGGTAACACAAGAGTTAACATGGAATGCATCATCATTATCGAATCTCGACCCCCGAAGTGGTCAATGTGAATCTGAAGTCCAAAAGATTATACATTTGCAAAGAATCGCAAATGAATTACCCAATGCATTCACAGACACAAATAGGGTGACAAAGTCACATATACCAGCATCAAATGCACCTGCTCGAATTGAAGTAATCCCAGAAGCGATTACCATACAAAGAAAACGTGGGAGACCAATAGGTTCCAAAGATAAAAACCCACGTAAGCGAAAAGAGCAGAATAAATCAGTTGGTGAAAATTTAGTAAATGAAACCCTAGAAGAGGTAAATGTCCCAGAAGAGACAAATATAACTCCAGAGGAAAATGAAAATCCAGAAGACACACTGGTACCAAACGAAACCGAGATCTCTATCAATTATGTACAAAATAGTACAATATGGAACCGAAATGAAACACGTGTTAATGATATATTTGCATATGCTATAGCAACGGATGTAATAAATGAAAATGATTACATACCTAAAACTCTAGAAGAGTGCGTGCACATAGTTGATTGGCCAAAATGGCAAGAAGCCATAAAGGCTGAGTTGGGTTCCCTTGAAAAGCGAAATGTTTTCGGACCTGTAGTCCGAACACCCATAGACGTCAAACCAGTAGGTTATAAATGGGTGTTTGCTATAAAAAGAAATGAAAAGAATGAGATTGTACGATACAAGGCACGTCTTGTAGCACAAGGGTTTTCCCAAATCCCAGGAGTTGATTATGAGGAAACGTATTCCCCTGTAGTGGATGCGATAACCCTTAGATTTCTAATTGGCCTTGCAATCTCAGAAGGACTTCAAATGAGACTTATGGATGTCGTCACCGCATACTTGTACGGGACACTAGAAAATGACATCTACATGAAAATTCCTAAAGGATTAAAAATGCCCGAAGCATTAAAATCAATACCTCGAGACATATGTGCTATAAAACTAAAAAGATCTTTATATGGTCTTAAACAATCTGGCCGCATGTGGTACAATCGGCTCAGTGAATATCTCGAAAAAGAAGGATACAAGTCTGATGTAATCAGTCCATGTGTTTTTATAAAAAGATCACTCTCAAAATTCACTATAGTAGCAGTCTACGTTGATGATATAAACATCATCGGAGCTCCTGACGAGATAGAAAAAACTGCTAATATATTAAAGAGAGAATTTGAGATGAAAGACCTTGGTACAACAAAATTATGTCTCGGCCTGCAGTTTGAGCTTTTACGAAACGGTACATTCGTCCATCAGTCAAACTACATCCAGAAGATGTTAGTACATTTTAATATGGATAAAGCTCATCCGTTTAGCATACCCATGGTTGTCCGACCGCTAGATCCTCAAAAGGATCCTTACCGCCCTCAAGAAGAAGGCGAAGAAGTACTTGGTCCAGAAGTACCGTACTTAAGTGCGATCGGTGCCCTTATGTATCTTGCAAATAACACGAGACCCGATATTGCATTCTCGGTACATGTACTAGCAAGATATAGTTCAAACCCAACACGTAGACACTGGAATGGAATAAAACACATATTCCGATATATTTACGGGACACAAGACTTAGGTCTTTTCTACCAGAAAGATCAAATGTCCCAGCTTGTTGGGTATGCTGATGCTGGATATCTATCAGATCCACATAAAGCAAAATCTCAAACAGGTTATGTATTCACATATGGTGGCACAGCAATTTCTTGGAAGTCAACTAAGCAAACACTTACAGCAACGTCATCAAATCATGCCGAACTAATTGCACTATATGAAGCTGGTAGAGAATGCGTGTGGTTGAGATCAATGATTACTCACATACAAGAAGCATGTGGATTAGAACAGATCAAGAAGAAGCCGACGATTATTTATGAAGACAATGCTACTTGCATAGCTCAGATCAAAGAAGGTTACATCAAGGGTGATCGAACAAAGCACATTTCACCAAAATTCTTCTCTACATATGACTTGCAGAAAGAAGGGGAAATTGATGTTTGCCAAATAAAGTCAAGTGAAAATTTAGCTGACCTATTCACAAAATCTTTACCAAGAAACAGTTTCGAGCAACTATCACACAAGACCGGTCTCCGTAGATTGAAAGATGTTTGTTGAATTCAGGGGGAGAATTATACACACTGTACTCTTTTTCCCTTAACTAAGTTTTGTCCCAATGGGTTTTCTTAGTAAGGTTTTTAATGAGGCAGTACAACTGATCCAGTAGTATCAGTTTATTATATAGGTCCAGAAGTATCTATTTAATATCATCCTGAAGTATGTTATTAGCTGTGTATAATAAAATAATATATATCTGAGGGGGAGTGTTATAAATACAGATATATTCCCTCCTAATTCTCCTCCTAAGTTATTAAGTTTCAGTTATATTTTGACTATATCACTTGTATACACACTTCTCATTTTACAATTATTTCTCTAAAAAACAAACTAAATCAATAGTGATCTAGAAAATATAAGAATATGGGGTATGGGGTGGGGTTGTGACGTGGGTTGGGTACAAACGCCCAAGTCACCACCCCGGGTGGGATTGGGTTTCGGCGTGGCCCCTTGGGCGGGGGTTTCAGCCCGGGCGTTGGGCGGGATTTCAACATATATTAATTAAAACAAATGAATAGTGATTTGAACATATATTAATTAAAACAAACTAAATCAATAGTGATCTAGGATTAGGAAATATAAGAATATGGGGTATGGGGCGGGGGTTGTGACGTGGGTTGAGTACAAGCGCCCAAGTCACCACCCCGGGTGGGCTTGGGTTTCGGCGTGTCCCCTTGGGCGGGGGTTTCAGCCCGGGCGTTGGGCGGGGCTATCAAGATGACATGGCGGGATCTCATTGGCCAAGACAAGTAGCCGTTTGGGCTAGCCGTTGGCCAACGGCTATGTGTTTAAAAAAAAGATCTAGGAAATATTAGAATATGGGGTATGGGCCGGGGGTTGTGGCGTGGGTTGGGTACAAACGCCCAAGTCACCACCTCGGGTGGGCTTGGGTTTCGGCGTGGCCCCTTGGGCGGGTGTTTCAGCCCGGGCGTTGGGCGGGGCTATCAAAATGACATGGCGGGATCTCATTGGCCAAGACAAGTAGCCGTTTGGGCTAGCCGTTGGCCAACGGCTATGTGTTTAAAAAAAAATTATCTATTCACTATAAATACTCACACTTCTATTCATTTTTTACCACAACTACCCCACCTCTTCTATAATGATCTCTATCTTATTTTTAAAAAATATTCTCATCCAACCACAATACGAAAAATGAATCCTCATAATCGTGGTTTTGACCCGAACAATCCGTGGGCATTCCAAGAAACACCTAGCACAGCATCCAATCGTCCAATTGCTCTCTTTTTAATGCACTCCACGATGCCAGATATGACTGGTTACGCATCGTTTATCTCAAATCGTTTAAAGAATGATGTCGGTCAGTTTACTTACTGTGTGTATAAAAGGTAATCTAAACTGTGCAATTACTTGCATTGCTACGTTGCTACAGGATTTGATGAGCTCGGTACCAACCGGTACCGAAAATACCGAAATCCCCAAAAGTATGTACCGGTACCGAATATACCTGGTACGGTACGGTTCGGTACCGGTTGGTACTGGTTAGCACCGGTATTTGAGGGTAAAAATCGGTGAATACCGGTGCCGAACCGGTACCGAAAATACGTGACGTTTTAGTTCGAGCTACTTTTTGTTATTTAACATGTTTTGTCATTCTTATAGAACGATTTGGTTTAGTGCGCCGCAACGCGCGCGCATGGTAAACAACTAGTTTTATTAAAATTTAATGGATCATCTAACATTACGAAGTGTCAAATATCAAACGTGTTACACGTGAATGAACAATTCAGACTAAAAGGGTAGTATCTTATCACATAAACATCCTTATAATGAACTATTATATATTATATAATAGTATAATTATATATTATATAATAGTATAATTTGCAACATTTTATTGCATTAAAGCTTATACATCAAGTTTTGTAGATGTATTATGCATCTTAAGCTTGTACCCAATGTGGGTCTACAACTTTGAGCCACAAAAGAGTACAAAGGATTATTGCTTAGGTACCCCATGATAATGCGTGAGTCTGTAGCAAGCATAAGACCATGTGTAGCGGGACTTGAACTTCAAGCCCTTCTCTTGGGCATTATCCGACATGTGGCTCCTATAATAGATATAATTTGTCACACTTGTATGCATTGAGCTATTGTACATCATGCTTAATTGTTTTTTTATGCTTAATGGTATTGTACACTAGTGTACAAACATCTAACGCTTTATATTACCATTACCCAATACTATAACTTGTAATACTTTTAGGCATAAAGGTGTGGTACTTTATACTTTGAGAGTTTAAAAAAAATGATTTTTTTTTACTTTTAACTCAAAGCTATTTGATTTTTTTTTTACTTTTAACCCCAAAACTTTTTGATTTTTTTTACTTTTAACACAAAAACTTTTCATCTTTACTTTTAACCAAAAACTATTTGATTTTTTTTTACTTTTAACCCCAAAACTTTTCATCTTTTACAATCTAACCTCACAACTTTTTTACTTTCAAATTTGGTCTTCTATACTTTTTATTTTTCGCAAAATTTTCGTCTATGTTCCGTTCTAAATTTTGCGAGTTAACATGGCGCAACGTGCGTGTGTGGTTAAACGTTTTTACGTTGTATATTTTTTTTCTGTTTGACAGGTTTATCGTAATGCGCGGGTCGTAGATTGACTTAATTATTCTCGATTTATTTTTCTTCGCATTAACACGTCGCAAATTCAGTGTTGATGGTCGTTGGCAGTAGTGTGACATTGATGTTAACTGTTAAGCCCTACCGTAACGTGAGGGTGCTTAATCCAAGTTGTTTTTGTTGACTAAGTTTCATCGGGTGTACTATTCTTGTTTTATGGACTTTGAATATGATTCAGGAATACGACAATTAAATCAAAGAAATTGTCATTGTCAAATTAATGGAAAAGTGTTCCCAATTCACTTTTGTTTTTTCCTAAAAATTTAATCGTTTTGTCGCAAACTATTATTGTATCATAACATTTGATTTTTGGTTAAGATTAGAAGGTTTGAGTTCATACCAGCATTCACCTAAGTAGTTAATGCGGTAAAATATCGGATATCGGTCAAGGATTGATATTTGAGATATCGATATTATGATGAGATATCAGTAATTTTAATATCATGCTAAATTTATATAGATAGCAATTTAACACTAACAACACAATATACTTTCCTACCATTAACAAATTAACCTTTTACAACTTGCAAAACACTAGCAATTGTAGCAAGTAGGAACTGACCAAGACTTAAAACACTAACATTTATCACCAACAACTAACAATTAATACTTAAAACACTAATAGCAGCAATAAGAAGAAAGACGAATGGTAGAACCAAGAATGTACTAATATTGGGAAAATCGATGATATATCGGTCCAATATCACTGATATTCTCGTATAGCGATATTTTGCACCCATATCTCGGCAGAGGACCGATAACCGACATATCACTGATATATCGGGATATTAATTACATAGACATTCACATAATCAGATTTGGTTAAGATTAGAAGGTTTGAGTTCATACGACCATTCGTATAATCAGATCAAACTAACCTATGGAATTGGAGCCGCATAAATGAAAACCACCTCCAGTTGTAAGAACCGTGAGAACCACTCTCAACCAATCAGAAGAAGGGGTATTTTAGTCATTTACCCCAAATGTCAAATCCACCTCTCTCTTCATTTAAATATCTGAATTTTTAATTACCTCTCTCCTCTCTCATTTAAATGTCATATCTCTGTGTTTTTTTTGAACAAATATTGAAATCCTCTCATCTGGATCTCAAAGGTTAAACACCTTATCTCCTTCGTCTCCTTATAAATGTCATCTTCTCCCTCAGATCTGGTCGCCGGACTTCGGCGACGGTTCCGGCCGACTCTGACTCGTTCTCCAACTCACCCCCCTTTCTCAAGAATATGCGGCCAGCCACCATGTTGGTGACGGCGCACCGCGGTAGCAACGGGAACAGAGAGAGAGGCTGAGAATCTGAGCCAAAACCCGACAACGGCAAGTGGTTTGGTCGGCGACGGTGGTTCTAACAGTGGGTTATTGGCTGGTGGTGGGCCGGCGGCAGCGCCGCCGGGAGCGGCGGAGGTCACGGTCTCATCCCGACGAGTTGATGCTCTGGTCGACTTTGGAGGTTATGGGTTTAGTTGGTTCAAGACTGGTGGTGGCGGTTCGACGGCTGGGTGGTGGACCGGCGGCAGCGCCGCCGTGAGCGGCGGAGGTCCCGGTCTCCTCCCGACGAGTTGATGCTCTGGTCGACTTTGGAGGTTATGGTTATTAGTTGGTTCAAGTCTAGTTCATCAGTTCCTTGGCCTGTTTGGTTGATTTCTCTGGTATTTTTTTTATCTCTGTTTTGATATGTTGGTGATTTTGATTTTGGTATGTTGGGGATTTTGATCTTAATATTTGTTTTGATTTGGTATGTTGGGGATTTTCATATTTTGGGCCTGTGTGCTTGATATTTGTTTTGATTTGGTATGTTGGGGATTTTGATCTGTGGGTTTTGATATGGTTGATTGGGGTGGCGATGATGAAAAAAAAACCCATAGATTTAGATGACGCTGGCGCGGCAAGGACGGCGGAGGGTAGGTTTTTTTAACCTGCAACCCCACTTTTGCAGCCTTTTGATTATCGGATAATCTGAGCCAAAACCTGTTTTTTTTTTGCGAGATACAGTTTGTTTTGATGTTGTTGGTTTTTTATTTCCCCCCTAGTCGATGATGATAACAATATATATGAGACACCTCCAGAGTTTGCGATATCTGGGTGCGTTCGTTTTTTCGTAAAAAAGTTTTTGTAAAAAAAAAAGTTAAACCGTAAACTTTTTTAACGTAAAATGTAAACTTTTTGACGTAAAACGTAAAAACGTTAAACGTAAAACGTAAAAAGTTTTACGTAAAACGTTAAAAGGTTTACGCAACACGTAAAAAGTTTTACGTTTGCCGTAAAACGTAAAAAGTTTTACGTAAAACGCAAAACGTGAAACGTAAAATGTAAAACGTAAAAAGTTTTAGGTAAAACGTAAAACGCAAAAACGCAAAAAGTTTACGTAAAACGTAAAAAGTGTTACGTAAAACGTGAAAAAAATCGGCGCGTTAAAAAAAACGACGCTTGAAAAAATAGGAAAAAACGGCGCGTTAAAAAAGTGGAAAAAAACGGCGCGTTAAAAAAAACGACGCTTGAAAAAACGGCGCGTAAAAAACGTGTAAAAAAACGGCGCGTTAAAAAACGTCGAAAAAACGGCGCGTAAAAAACGTGTAAAAAACGGCGCGCTAAAAATGTGAAAAAATCGGCGCGTTAAAAAACGTGTAAAAACGGCGAGTTAAAAAAACGCCGATTGAGAAAAACGGCGCGTTAAAAAACCCGGTGTGCAAAAACCGGCGCGTAAAAGTTTTTGTCTTGTTCAAAAAATTTGAATTTAAAAATGATTTTCATAAAAAAAATTCTTTTTAAAAAATAAAAAGTAATACAATAAAACAAAAAAATAATAAAAAATTAATAAAGACAAAAAAACAAAATAGAGTAATTTTACTATACTACCATTTTGAATTAAAATATTAAAGACATAATAAGACAAAATCTATTTAATATTAATTTTAGTTACTTTAAATCTCATCCATCCATCTTCTTGATCTAAAGGCTAGAAAGTGGTTCTCTCAGTTCTTACAACTAGAGGTGGTTTTTATTTTAGCGATCCCCTATATATATATATATATAAAGAGCCAGCAAGAAACTGGTAGAACAAAAACAGAAAAAGGAAAAACAACAAGAAAAACGACAACAAAAACACATTACATCAAGTCAATAACATCGAACAGCTTCCATTTCTCCCAGCTAATCGAACCAAGGTTGGACCGGTTGTTTATCCACATAAAAGCGTCTTCCTTTATCTGCTCCACAGTTTTAGCTATAGGAATAAATTGTCCTTCAAACACCTTGTCGTTTCTGGCTTTCCAAATTCTCCACACGGCTGCCATAGACGAAGTGTAGACGATCCGTTTCCAATTTTTACTTCCCGCCTGATTAGAAAAAAACGTAGACAGGTCCTTTAAGTTGCTTATATCGGCTGGGAAAGAGATCCGTAACCAAGCACAAATGTTCCACCAAATGCACCTTGACCAAAGACAAGAAACGAAGATGTGGTCCGGGTCCTCTATACCGATACCGCATCTAGGACATAATTCATCATCAATCTGAATACCTCTTCGAATCAAACCGGCTTTGGATGCAACTTTACCGATAATGGCTCTCCAGTGAAGATAGTTTATCTTCGGGGGGGGGGGGGGGGGCACCTATTCCACCTGAAGATATAATCCTCAGCATGATGACCCACAGCCGCCGATTCAAGGTCCAAACGGACCTGCTTAACCGAGTAGGATCCGTTCGGGTCCGAACTCCATTTCCATGATCCCCTGTCCTCAACGATATTCTCCAACAGATTTAAACCGGTTTTTGCCATATCTTTCTCCACGTAGGCGATATCCTTCCAAACACCCGGGACCGATTTTTTCAAAGGAATAAACGACTGAGAAAAGGCTCTGTTTCCTTTATGAATAGCATTCACCACCTCGGCCAGTTTGGATGCTCTTTGAATCGCCACCACCATTTGGCAAGCATGGCTTGGTATACCCCCTTTTCTTTTAGACTTCATTAGAAACTCCCATCGAATCCACCTCAATTTGTGTCCCGAATTCGTCTTACCCCATATGAATTCCCTTCTAATTTTTTCCATCTTGCTAAGAACACACTTAGGGGCGGCAAACAGAGAAAGAAAATATGACGGGAGGCTACCAAGCACCGTCTTTGCAAGCTGCAAGCGGCCCGCAAAAGAAAGGTGTCGTGCTTTCCATTTGGAGAGTTTAGCGGAGAATTTATCCAACACCGGTTTCCAAAAAGTCGCTCTTTTCATATTTACTCCAATAGGGGTGCCCAAATGCGTAAAGGGAAGAGAACCCGCTTCACAGTTTGCCGACTGAGCTAAAGAAACGACTTCCGAATCAGCTACTCCAATACCGAAGAGTTTACTTTTGTTCCGGCTAACTCTAAGCCCCGTAACAAGGCTAATCCACCTCAAAATACGGTTTAGAGCCACAATGTTATGTTCCGACCACACGCCAAAGAAGAGAACATCGTCCGCATAGCATAAATGGGAGATGTTAGGACCGTCGTTAGGAAGTTGCCAACCTTGAAAAAGACCAAAATTGCACGCCCTTCTCATAAACATACTAATAATCTCCATGGCGATGATGAAAAGAAAAGGGGAGAGCGGGTCTCCTTGTCTTAAGCCCCTTTTATATTTAAATTCTTTAGTAGGAGAGCCATTCACCAAGATCGAACCCATACCCGAACTCAAACAACCTTTCATCCATTCAATCCATTTCTCGAGAAAATTCATCTTATCCAACATTCTATATAGAAATTTCCAACTAATGGTATCATATGCTTTTTCGAAATCGACTTTAAAAATCAACAACTTCGACTTTGACTTCTTTGCCCACCCCACCATTTCACTAACAATAAGAGGGCTATCCAAGATATTGCGACCCCCACGAAAGCCGATTGATTAGGGGACGAGATATCGTTAGAAACCAATGTTGATAAATTATGCAAGTATGTAACTTGACCCGTTACGTTAAGTGAATTGTTGTTAAATTATATATAGTCGTATTGTAGAATAGAAGTTGTGATGATTTTAGTGACCACAATCGCTACTTGAATCAATAAGATTAGAATTGGTAAGAAACCATTTGGTAGCCATCATAATGGAGGATTTCCACAAGATGAGCTAATGGGTCGAATAATGGTGTAAATTGTATAGTGACTTTTTGACGTATAACATGTAAATCAAATTTTTGATATGATAGTTGTAATGAGCATGTCCGTAATGAATTTACAGACACGTAGGAAAAGAATCACCTAAAACGACATGTGGATTCGGGTGAAATCAACAAAATAGTCAAATTAGCAAAGTTGCAGGAGCTACCGTAAGTTACGGTCTCCACCGTAACTTACGGTAGAGAACAAAAGAATTACGGCAGTTCTATACTGCCTTACGGCAGACCAAAGTGAAACAGTGTCTACGGTAACTTACGGTGGCTACCGTAAGTTACGGTAGAGCCCTGACCCATATGTTAAATTTTGCATATTCTTGTTAATCGAATCCGTTTTTGAGCGTAGTTTCGATTATGTCGATTTTATAGAAAAACCCTAGTACTAATATTTGCCAAAATTTCCAGTTTCTAGATATTGCAAGGATGCGGATGATGATCAAGCCAATGCTTCAAGAACCGAACACAAAACTTATGGATGCTTCCGCCCTAATCTGATCTAGTTAACCATGTAGTTTTGTAGACACTACTGAATGATCAATGTTTTGAAACCAGTTATTTTACTATGTTAAATATTATGGTAAAGTGTAACTTAGTTTACTAACTAAGTATTGTTAGTTTTAAATTTTCTTTTTACATCTACCGCATTTTTACGAAATAAAACGACGGGTGTTACACATCAACTCCCGATATACATCCCGACATCAAAAGAAAACGCTGATTCTTAGAGACATGAGAAACTTTGAATAAATCTGGGTTCCAAATAGAGACGATCCCACCAGATCTACCAACCGACTCCACAAAATCGAAGCTAAGGTTTGAATTGTCACAAAATCTATGAATATCCTGCTCGGACAAACACTCCTGATGAGATTCCTACAATCCGATAAAACCAGCCTTTACCTTCCTTTTTAACTGCCTGATCTAGTGCCCTTTCCGATAATCGGAAACTCCATTAATATTTTGGGAGATAAAATTCATTGCAGACCTGAGTTCGCCAATTCCCCATGGACTATCTTTCTCACCTAGTTCTCAAACCCTTTAACGCCGATACCCAAGCATACACCAACTTCTAACGTGTTAGAGACTTCCGATTCGAAGCGGTTTTGCTCACCTTCCTCCATCGACACTCCAATCGGATCAGACCCCCTCTGTGCCTCCGTCTCCTTTGCTATATTTTGTTGTTTCTCTTGTCTGAATATATCCTCAATATTAAAAGAATCGGACCCAACCGAACAATCCACATCTATATTAAGATCAGGTAAATGATTCTCCTGGGCCAAATTAGAGGATGTAAATATTTTCTTGGGCCTGGTTGTAATGAAACTGGGCCGCTCAGCCACTGGTGGGCTCTCACCATTGAAAACAGGAGATGATTGCTGCCTCTCGGGTCCCACAACAAATTCTCTCTCATCATTAAGAGTATTATGCGGCTGAGATCCAATTCCTAGATCCCCTAGATCCACGTTCCCATGCACTTCATCCTCGGGAAAAGATGGCATGCAACAGTTCCTCTCCTCCATGCAGGAGCTCGAACCGTCAACCCCACTATCGAAGGGCTCACTTCTCCCGACCACAGGCGACGATCCAAATTCCGACGACCTCATCGGAGAACCATGTTCCGATAACAACTCATCTAAGAAGTCTGGATACCACTGCCCTGGGATCTCTTCCACCCATACATTGATTCTGTGATCTTTCCACGAAAGGTTAAACTCCAAAGACACTTTCTTGCCTGATTGGACCAAGACCGCTAACCGTTCCTCCGACATATTGCCATTGCTGACCTCCGCCTCGGATTTAACAAGAAGACGACCGCATCTCTCACCAATTTTGTTGAATACGTGACGATCCCAGAGAGAGACAGGAATGCCCAATATCTTAATCCAAGCTATTCTTTCGAAAATCAGGGGAAAACCTTCCCAAATATACAATCTTGAAAACCACTTCTCCCACTCATTTACCATAAGATTACGAAAATTATCTGCCTCCTCCGGATTATTGAAACATAAAAGAACCTTGAGGCCACCCAGATATTTCAAACGAAGACCCTCCACCGTAACCCTTGTTAGATGAACCTTCAGATTATTCAGAATATCAATATCTTTTACATCCCCAACTAGGGACTTAAACTCCAATGATTTTTTGGTCTCAGAGTTCATCGGAGGGAGGTTAATGGACAAAGCATTGGATCCTAAGTTTGGAACATTAGAGCCTGAGTTTGAAGCTTTTACCACAGAGCTACAAGTTCTTAATCCAGGCCCCGCATCAACAGTCCTCCCCGTAGCCATACCAGGTTTTTGAATCTTGACCGGAAAATGCAATCTGGAGAACACAGAAACACGTTCCCCAGAGTGCGAAGTCTCTATCTTAGAGCCATGACGATCGAATTTAGCTAAGTTAACACCAATAACCGCCCCTTCAATACGAATTTCCTTAAGTTTCTCAATCCACCAGTCCGGGTTGTTAACATTTGAGAGTTTTATGAAACCTAAAGAATTGCCCGCCTTATCTTTCTTGGCTGGAACAAAAGCATCTTCTAAATTGTCCAGATGATCGAAAGCCTGCCATAGAGAATCTCTGTTGCAGGAATGTGGCAGGTTGGAAAGAAAAAAGGAAGTTGCGTTTTTCAATCTTCTTTCCCTATTCGCAAAGGATCTCTCCTGCTTGAAACTTTTCTTACTTACAACCGTATTCCAATCGTCATACTGTCTCTTCCAAACCTTCCTACCCATAATGATGCCGGCCAAAGAACACGAACCACAGAACACTCCTAACCGTGGGACCTTTAAAAGGTTAATGGGATTCGAATCGATCTAGCAAAATTATTAAACAATAGCCGCGACCAATATCAGACCCACTAAGCAATCAAGGGACCGGGTCTTGTGTAACACCCCACTTTTATGTCTTGAGGATAAATAAATTATAAATGTTAAGTATATATGATTTCTGAAATAAATAACCCTTTATACGTTTTATTATTCCAAGTTGTGTTGCTTGGCTTAATTTCGAGATTAAATGATCCATTTTATATGAATTTAAAAAGGGATTTGATAATTAACATGAATTTGGGGTTAAGAGTTTAAAACAATTAAGACTTGTGGGGTGAAAGTGCAAAAGTGATGAAAGTTTCTTAATGACTTGTGTGAAATATATTAAAGTGGGTGGAAGTGTTGGCTCAAGAACAGAACAATCTGGAGATTTCATGGGTTCGAGGAGGGATGCACAATCGGTATTGATAACCCACAAAATTTAGAAAATCATGAGTAAAAGTTCAAGAATTGAAGGTTAATCTTTCATCTTCAAGCCTAGGAGAAGAGCTGGTAACTAAATTCTTAACCTAGGGTTTTTGATTCTTAAGTATATGCATGTAGTTAAATGTATGGTTCGCGAACTGAACATTTTGGTGATGGGTTAGAAAATGATTTGTATTACTAGAAGTCAACTTATAGACTCAAAGAAATCCATTGTTGAAGCTTGAACCATAAGGGTATGAAGGGGATTTTATGTGTTATAGATGGGTTAATCTTCTAAACTGAAACTGATGGATGAATGTTTGTATAAATAATTTCAAAGCACTCAATATGTTGTAGCTAAATCATTTAGAATGACAAAATATGTATTCGGTGACAATAAAGCAAATCATAAGGTTTAAAGTTCAATATGCACACATGCACACCGAATGTTTGATGAAATGCCCCTTAAAATAGATCTGACATAGTTGATAACAAATGAACTTTTGATGTTAAATAAAGTTAAATCCATTACAAAAGGATGAGTTGTCTAGCGCCTCTTTGCTAAGAAGCTGGTAGTTTTTGGTTTTAATAAATAAAGTTCCTCTTGCTAGCCCAAAAAAAAAAAGAGGCAACAAAGCAACAAGATGGTTAACGCCTTAATAACGCACTTATTGTTGGTAAATGATATTATATGATTTGTTTAATCATAATCAAGCTAACATGAAAGTTCAAGGGGTTGAAATAATCCATGTATGTTGAAACGAGAAGTTATGTCATGAAATTGATTTTTATATGTTACACGTTTGACCATAGGAAGTCAACCGGTCGGTGGGAGAACTCAACGTACCATCAATCATACGGGCGAAGGTGAGTGACTTGTACTCTATAGGTGGAAGATATTAAAATATTTTACTTGTCCATTAATTTCAATTGATTCCAAATGATAAGATCTACTTATACAAAGGTAGAATAGGCTAAATGTCAATATTCGTTCAATCGAGGTAACCTATGTATTGAGAAATCCATGAGTTTGATTAAGTGTAAAATGAGCAAATTTGTATGTATGTGTATATAAGGACATGTAATTCATTGTTTAAGTTCGGATTTTCTTCAAGATGGGTTCTTAATGTCATGGATATAAAATATACGAGTATATGACGTGTTGGCTGTTAACACTCATATGTGTAGTTTAATTGTTGTTGGAGTATTTATCTGAATTTATTAAATGAGTGATTAACATATGTTGTGATTATACAAGTGAACTCGTGCAGAAAATAAATCTTAAAGGTATTGAGATTATTGGAAATGTTGCAGACCAGATTAGATGTAAACGATCGATCAAAAGCTTTTGTAAGGAAGACATGGCATGCGCACTTAATGTACCATATGCTTAGTTCAGAACCTAAATGCCGAGAGGAGTTTTCTGACACAATATGTACCATTGTTACAATAGGGGTTATGTTATAACTTGACTCACTCTCCTAGTTTATTTAACTAACATGTTTTATGTGTTACCAGATTAACATAGAACGCTTGAAGTGTGGAACAATCATCAAGTAAAGGTGCGAAGGAAAGGAATCTTTATCAGACGTCAAGGTGTTCAAGGAGCTGGTTGCTAAAGACCAAATATATGGTGGATTATGATGATTTTATAAAAGTATATCGGTAACTTATTTCATGTTATGATTTGTAGTTATAAGTTTCTAAATACGATAGAGGACAAAGGGATATAAAGGATGGAACACACTTTTCGTAAACAACGACATTCATAAATAGTTTAATTCATGAATTGAAATTGTTACGTATATATGTTTATACATATACTAAATTTATGTTATGTAGCTTTATCTTATGTAATTAAGTAAGTAATGTTACATCCAAAAAAAAAAAAATTGGAACCGCTTTTCCGCGCTAAATAATGACGTGATTTTTTTTTTAAATTTTTGGGTATTACATCTTGCCAAGGAAAACAAGATCTAGATGAGAAAAGAAGGGAAAAACAAGCAGCGGAGAACTTACCAGGCCGGAAGGCGAATGGAGGTAACAGCACCCTAAGATAGAAAGGCAGGTAGCCACAGAAAAGCCAGAGGGCATCCGAGAACCTAGCTCTCTATTTCGGGGAGATGCACATCGTTGAGCAGCTTCCGGCGACAGTTCTGTTTAAAGATTGTTTTCCTTTTAAGTATCCTTGTATTTGATTCTTTGTTTTCCTTTTGTTTAATAAAAATATACATTATTTCGTAGACAGTATAAATAGAAATGAATTCACTTTGGTTTTTATTTTCTAATTTATATTTTTTTATAAACAAATAAATCATCTATACATATTAGTAATTGTACTAAACCTAGTCAAATAATGATAAATATATCCAAAAACCCGTTTATTGTAGTTCGATATAAATTCATAAATCTAGTCTAGAAATACTATATCAATATCAATTCTTATCAGACAATAAAATCCATGTAAATGCAAGGCGGGGTTGGAAATGGGGTTGGAAATACAAGGCGAAACCGGGAGTTTTATGGGCTAAAGTTATTAGGGCAATTCATGAAAATAAGAGAAGTCACAAACATATTCTAGTCAACAGTGGAGTCCCAGGAATATGGAAAGATATTGTGGCATCATACAAGGAACTTGAAAGCAAAGGAATAAACTTAAAAGAAAGATTGGTGGCGAAGATGGGAGATGGGAAGAAGGTGAAGTTCTGGTCGGATAGCTGGATAGGAGGAATGCCTTTCAAGGATCGATACCCGGACCTGTTCAGAATCGCGAAGAAGAAGCGAGCGTATGTAGCAGACTTTGCGGTTAAGCTAGATAGGGAAATTCAGTGGAATATTGAGTGGGAAAGACCGCCTAATAGCGATGCAGAATGGAGTCAATGGTCTAGTATGTTAAATGAATTAAATAAAGCAAGATTTGGTTCAGGAGAAGACCAGTGGGGATGGATGATCGATAAGTGGGAGAATTTTTCAGTGGCGGTGGTTAAGGAACAAATTGTAGGATCGGTTTTGACTCCGTAACGATTGCGAACCGACTCGTGTAACGTGCGGAATCCGTACATGAACGTGACCAAACACAAGACCGTACTATAAACGTGATTCTATTGATAATCTGAAAGTGTACAAAGCACCACGAATCACCTTGAGCACTTTCTCTCTCTATTTTCTCTCTCTAAGCTCCAAGCTCTCCAAAGATCCAAATGAGCAAAAGTCCTAATCTCTAACCCTAAGGGTTCTATTTATAGGCCAAGGGGCTTAATGAGAGAACTCATTAATTACAGAATTGCCACCTTGCCTTTTCCTACATATTACAATATAAAGTCTAGAATTAATCTTTTTCTGCTACGAACTGGATTGACGGAGGCGATAGACATTACTGCACTAACAGACTCCCCCTTGGATATTGCCGCAGTCAATCTCGTAGCGTCTTGTCTTTATCTCTCTCTCTCTCTCTGAGTCTTCTTGAAAGTTTGATCATCTTCAGTAACATAGACTCCCTCTTGCTAGAACAGAATCCCGGTGGATCTGTCTTCAGCTTCCTCTTTCATTAAACTCTTTCTTCAGACTCCCCCTTTCGTCAAGCTTCCGTGCTTTTGGGATCGACACCTGGCTTTCCGGATACAAGCTCTTCCAGGAAAGTTACCTGGCTCCTTGAATGCATGCTCCCCCTTGCGTTGAGCTCGTCTTCAGACTCCCCCTTAGACTCGGCTTTCGGGATCGTAATCTGGTACTTTCATCTGCAAAATCTCAAACATTTATAAGTACAAACATTTTGATCATCCAGGATTGAAAACCTGGTTCTCTCAGCATAAGCTAAAATATCTCAAATATTCGACAGTGAAACCTTTTTCGATTGTCCAGGAATTGTGACCTGGCCCTTAAAAACTTTTAATCAAGATCCTGGCTCCAAAGTATAATAATATGAATATATCTAGGATTACTTGATTCTCTCCCCCTATCAACAATCTTCATAGAATTGGCAGTATTAAGAATCCAAATATAAGACCTAGCTCTTTTCAACAGATTTTAACAATTTAAGCATCCAAATCCCTCACAGTTAATCATCCAAGTCCAAATTAATGACCTTGGAGATATCACAAACCGTTTTTTATTTTAAAAACTACAAGTTTCAAATTAATGAACTTGTTTATTTATCAGAAATACGATCAACATACTTAGATTTTGAAACTCAGCTCTCAGACTGTAACACCCCAAATTTCGTATGTGACGTGCTTTAATGCTTCATCGCAAAACTTTGACGAAAAGAAAGGGTAAATATGAAATTTGACCATTATTAAGATTTATAACAATTAACAAATCAAAAACCCCATATATGCATTAAGTTACCAAGTTAGTAATTAGAAATGAGAAACAATGAATAGGGATTAAAAGATGAAGGACTAGATATGTAAATATGGAATTAAAACATGATAAAAAAATAAAACCAGATTAGTCTGGTGTGTGTGTGTGCGATCGTGAGGTCCAGGGGGAGAACTCCTTCCCTCTCAAAAACCCTAAATCACAAAATCCCATCAATTGAAAGCCAAATTGTTGAAGAATCGAATGCATGAACTAAGAATCCTGATCATCTAAGTGTTCTTGATCTCAAGTAAGTGAAATTTCCTTATTTGATGATGTTTGGTTATGTGGGTATAGTGTAATTCGTGAATGTAATACAAAATCTAGTATGATTTATGGTTGCTATGAATGTTTAGACATCAATAGATGCTAAATTTCGAATGTGAGTATGATTAGGGCAAAAACCCACTTGCATGTCAAGTGAAGGTTAAAAATTGTGAAGTTCTACATGTTAATTTGATTGTTGATTGATGAAATTGTTATGAATAATTGATTAAGAACTAGGTATTCATGTTTAGGATGATAAATTTCCAAGTTAGAGATATTTATGTTAATCAATGAGTAAACTATGGAAATTGTGTTTAAAATGCTTGTACATTGTGCTAAATTAGTAATACGCACACAATGTGTTCGATGAAATGCCTAAGTGAGCTTAGTTATGGTTTTTACATGAATACTTGTTAGGAAGATGCAATTTCTTTATGATAATGATGTATGTGATTAGTAGACGCTACAACATACTAAAAGGATTGTGTAAGTAATGTTTATGAAAGCTAAAGTATGAGATTATGACTTATAGGCGCGAAGAAGGAAGAAGGCGCAAGTCACTCGAAGGCACAAGCATCTCAAGATCGAGGTAAGTTCATATGAACTTAATTCTCCTTTCATGTAGATTTACGAATGATGGTTTGCTAATTAAATTTCAGTGTTGAGTTGTATGTTCCGTTGCATACAAAACCTTATTTAAATTTGTTTATATTATGAAAAACAACCCTTGTTACAATGATTATAGTGATTAGTAAAAAGATAACAAATCCCTTGCGGATTTGGTTATGCTAATGAAGGTTACATTAAGTTATGCAAGTTGACCGGTTCGAGTCGAACCGGGTCGAGTAAGAATATGGTACCATCCGTTTAGAACGGGTGGTCATGAATGCACTAAGGGATGTATGAAGTTCGATCCGTTATACGGATGGAACGAAATGTTTATGTTGTAAGCTATTAACCCGATGATACCGGGTCGTAAGAGGTATGCTTGAATCTCATTACGAGAGTATATGCCATACCCATTTAATTGGGTGACCGAATGCGTATGAGTAATGAATGTATATAAAGGAATGCAAATAATTAAAAATAAAAGGTTGGTGTAATAAGTGAAATAAGTATTATGACTAACTTTTTAAAGTTGTTGTTAAATGTAGGTAAATCATCAATTTAGGCGACTCGGCGAATTGGAGCGAGCACGTGATCAAAATATGTCTTACCAAGCGCTTCCGCTAGCTTATGTTAATGTTTTGGGTCAAAATACTTTTGTACAATTTGTTGGTAAACACACCTTTTAGTATTTGATGTTTTGGTTTTAAGTAGTATCTTGTAGAATGATATCGTCTTGATTGTGGACTAAAACAGGGGTATACTCGTTTTACGGATGGGTCATGCCCAAATTTTGTAAAATTTTGTATTAAAGTTGTCATTTTGAAGTCTTTAAATTACCTTTGTAAGTTATTTTATAAAGACGGAAAAGCGGCTGTTACACAGACATCGGTTGTCAAAAAATAAAGCAGAAATCAAAATCTTTTTGTATTTTTCTGAAATATAAAGCAGTAAAGAAATATTTACAAACATATTTACAGACAATATTTTTGTTTGAGTTTGCGTCAGAGGATCATATCAGTTTTTTGACAAATCACTAGTACCGTTGAGCTTTAAACACTTTAAGTTCTAAACGATTCACTTAGATTGTCAGTATACTGATCCGCTTAAATTTTCACACAAAGTTCAATTGTTTCGAGATACGGATTAGTGTTTTAAGGACATAAAATTATTCGCGTGTCCCACCTCAGAATATACTCCCATATCAAAATTCCCTAGATTCAGTCTTACAAGTGAGTATACCAATTTGATATCTGTAATCTGGGTTAGTGCGAGGCCTTGAGAGCTCAGGTATGAACTGCCGTTCAGTCAAAGAGATGAAGGCTCAACTTTAGGTGTGTTTCCTTTAGGGAATCTTTTCTTCAACTGCAATTGATTCATATCTTTCGATATTTTTCAATTTTTATGCAGAGGGTAAGCTTTAAAAGCGCATAAAGTATTATACGAAGTCTAGGCCATTGCTTCCGCAATATCAGAAGACCAGGTATAATACCCTAGATATCAAACAGTATAAAGACCTAGTATATCAGAATCAGGTAATCTCTCAAACAAGATTTCGGGGGTTACCCATATATCCGAGAGATGTTCCCCACGAGATAAGTAAATATTTGATATTTAGGTTTATATCTCGAAAACAATCTACTAAGCGTGTAAAAACCTACTGGCATATCATCAGTGAGACTATTTATCACATTAAAACATTCCATTTCTTTAGCGTATTGTGATTGTCTACTGATGTACTATCATTTCCTCTTTTTACACAAAAAACTCATTTTTGAATTTTATAATGTTTTTGGCTTTTTCAAATGTTTTTGGATTTTCTGAAAAAAAAACAATTCTTACTCCCCCTAAAATTCAAAACCATTTAAAGAAAATTTGACCTGATACTGACAGCTTTGTCTCGCCATCCATTTTCTGCATCTCATGCTTTGTTTTACATGTAAAGCAGTAAATACCCCCATGATTTATAACACATTGATATTTTACAGTTTGAAAACCATTTTTTAATCTTGTGAAATTAATCATGTTTGTTCAGCTGTGAGGGTTTCGGCGTATTCAATCAACATATTTTGAATTTTTGGTAAAATTTAAAAACAAACATATTTTTGATTTTTCAAAATTTTGACAAAATAAAAACATATTTTTGTTTTTAAAAATTTTCAATTTTTAGGGTTTTTGAAATATTGTTTACTTATATACAGAAAGAACAAACTCCCTGTTTGCTGATTCCAGGATCCGGTGAGTTCGACGGAGCTTCGGTCCCGAAACGAAGTGTTCGGTGCAATTATTAATGACATAAACGAAAAGAAACGAGTAGAAGACAGATAGGACACCGAACAGTCACTTATAATCTGGTCTCTATTGATTATTCAACGTTTACAGCACCGCGAGACCAGTTGGACAGCATTTCCCCTCTGGGAACCAAAAGCTTGTCCAAATGGAACCCCAAGGTCCCTATTTATAGACATCTCACACATGTGCAATCGATCGAGTGAAATGCTGTCCGATCGGGTGAGAGGTTGTCCGATCAGGTGAGAGGTTGTCTGATCGGGTGAGATGTTATCCGATCGGGTGAGATGCTGTCCGATCGGGTGAGTTGCTGTCCGATCGGGTGAGAGGCTGTCCGATCGGGTGAAAGACTGTCCTTGGATCGGGTGGCTACTCGATCGGGTGACAATGTGTCTTGGATCGGGTGGCTACTCGATCGGGTAACTATGTGCCTTGGATCGGGTATATGTATTGGATCGGGTGGGGATCCGTTTCTTTGACAATCACCTATATCACAAACAAAATGAAATGATTAGGATCGGGTGACAATTCGTTCAGATTGCCACTCGATTCTTTTCACCTTAAAACTTTAGAACAAACAAAGTCCCTTGAATCAGATGGTTATCCGATCGAGTCACCACTCGATGATTGGACTACAAGACAAACAAAGTGCAACGGATCGGACGGTGATCCGATCGAGTCGCAATCCGAGACTTGAGATGTTTTAACAACTCAATGTACAACGAATCGGGTGGTCATCAGATCGGATTGCCATCCGATCGGTGAACATCACCAAGAACAATGACGAACATGATGAACAGATCGGACAGAAAAATCTTAATATCTCTCAAATTACTTGGAATTTTGATCTGAAATTTTGTAGGCTTATAGATCAATGATTTTCGCATATAATATCCAAAAATCAGCCAATTTTAACCGTTAAAGCCATGTTAATTTTGCAATTTTCAGTATGAAAAGTGAAAAAGATGAAGAATAAAGAAATTTGACAAATCTGGATGAAATTTGGATCTGATTCTGATGAAATCCTGTACGAATCTGTGTGATAAATCAGTGCAATCGAGCTCCTGCTCTGATACCACTTGTAGGATCGGCTTTGACTCCGTAACGATTGCGAACCGACTCGTGTAACGTGCGGAATCCGTACACGAACGTGACCGAACACAAGACCGTACTATAAACGTGATTCTATTGATAATCTGAAAATGTACAAAGCACCACGAATCACCTTGAGCACTTTCTCTCTCTATTTTCTCTCTCTAAGCTCCAAGCTCTCCAAAGATCCAAATGAGCAAAAGTCCTAATCTCTAACCCTAAGGGTTCTATTTATAGGCCAAGGGGCTTAATGAGAGAACTCATTAATTACAGAATTTCCACCTTGCCTTTTCCTACATATCTATTATATATAATAAACAAGAAGATTTGGGCTGACGTGACATTAGATTAGAGCATCTAGAAATCCATTTTGGCGGGAAAACGATATGGGCTCTAAAATTCACACGCGGACCTCCACTTCTTTGATTTGGTACCCGACTATTCGGACCCTATATATTTTTTGTAACCCAAATTCCTTTCATTCTTCCCTGAGAAGCTACTAATCTCTCTATCTCCTTCTTCACCGTCACTTCTTTTCTAAAACCTAGGTATAATTTTGGTTAACTATCTTCTCATTAATCAATTGATTATATCATCTCTGAAATCTCAAGTCCATTTCGGATCCAGATGTTGTTCAAGGTAAGAATGTATCTGTTACATTAATTCCCTGGTGATGGAAGATTTGGGTTGTCGGAGAAAGCATACGGGCTCCATAGCGGTTCATCGCAACAACATCGATTCAAAAGTTCAAGGTATGATTTTCCTTTTATGGTGTTTTGTTTATATTTCTATTCAGATTAATTTAAATATGCTATGTGACGTGAAATATAGGGTTTGTGTTTGCGTTTTGGATTGGAATTGAATCTCAATTTTTCGTGCTTAGTTGTGTGTGAGAGTCTATGATGTTTTTCAACGGTTCTGATTGTTCAACTTTTGGTAATCTGGTTTGTTTATTAGTTTTTATTGTTATTGAAGAATTTATAATTGATTTTCTCGTGGATTTTGCATATGGATTTTTTTAATCAAGTTTGGATTGGATTTAATAATTTGTTTTTTAGATAAAGCTAAGGAGATTCAAGGATTCAGTCCATGTAATATGTAATGGTATGTGTGTTTTTTCTTTGTTTTTTTTAACAATTATGATCTGAATCATCGAACGTTTTTCCATGAGTTATCTGATGGAAAAAAAAAAATACATGGCGTTATTATCAATAGCTTCAGTTGAATAAGATGTACATATTAGTATAAAGCGGGCTGCTGATGTTCTTCAAACCAAGCAGAATGGGATGATTCATCAAGATTACATCATGTGAGTGAAGTTATTTTTGTCTTTCAACTTGGCGATTATATCTAATTTAACTGTTTTCATTCCAAAATTTTAACTTCCTTATGCAGTTTGCAGGGTCTTGTAGGTGGCGGGTCAAGTGAGTTGGGTAATGAGTTCAAGCTCTAATGGATTTTTTTTTTTGTTATGGATTGTGACGGTCCAAGTTATCTACCCACAATCACTATTTTGTTCATTTTCAAAAGTTTTTTTTAAAATAATTAATGCGTGATGGGTAACTTGAGCCATATCTCAGCTAACTTAATATAATATACATACACATGTGATTTAAGTTGACAGTCGTAACAAAATCATGTTATAGTTGCGTATAATAGCACCAGATTTACTTTGAATAAGTCTGTTATGTTATAATAGATAATGATCATGATTTATCGTTTTTATTTTGATCTTTATGTTATTTGTTTCATGATTTCACCAGAACAAGTTATAATTCTGATATTTTGTTGGTTTAGTATCCGTCGTTTTTATCGTTTCTAGATTTGAGGTCTTCTTTGCATTTTGATCATTTAGGGTTTTTTATACATCTGTTAAATCGTTGATAATTTATCCTATTAAGGAATTGATTTTAGGGTTTTTATGCTTAACAAATTTGTAACGCCCCTAATTTAGTTTCTTTGTTTTTAGGGTTTTAGTTGTTAACAGAATAACATTTTGAGTTGGGTTTTCTGGATATGAGATTATTATACTGTAAACTTGTGTTTGATCTTATTGTGAATGATATGGTTTTTCATGCTGAATTTAGTTTGAATTTAGATTTTCAAGAACGTGTGTTTGATCAATTTCACACTCAGTCACATGATTAATTTTGTTTTATGTGATGTTGGGGGTTCTATAATTTTAATATGGGATTGTGGGTTTGGTTGGGATTGTGTGATTTTGTTGCGAGATTAGTGTAGCCACGGTGTTTGATGAAATGACTCTGTGAAGGAAGACATGTTATTGATGGCAAGGTACAACTCCACTCTTGCTCTCTCTCTATATATATTTATTTCTCATAATCTCCTCATTCATTTTCCTTCCATTTTATGTATTCAGGCCGCCGGTGAATACATATGGTTAACTTACAAGCAAGTCTATGACACAGTATTGAAGCTTGGAGATTCCATCTGCACTCGAGGAGGAATTAACAAAGTACGCACTTACTTACTTACTTGCCTTTCTTTATTTATTTTTTTGTGGGAATTTTACAACCTCTCGTGTTTAGGGGGCAATATGTGGAATATATGGGACGAATTGCCCAAAATGGGTTGTAAGCATGCAGGTAACTTTAATTATTTATATCAGATGGCAACATTCACTCTTTGTAATAATAATAATCCATCATTTTATTTCTGCAACTGACTGCAATACATCTTCTGCAGGCCTGCAATGCTCACGATCTTCATTGTGTCCCTTTATATGACACTCTAGGTATGTATCACCCTTTTTGGTCCACACATGAATTTCTTTGTTTTTTACATATACATGGGCACGTTCAATGCATAACCGTTGAGATTACTTGATTAATATTGAAGGGAAGTTAAGACCAATATAAGCTGTCATCAAAGATGAGGAGTGATGTCTGTACAATCATGTACACAAGTGGAACCACTGGGGAACCAAAAGGAGTTATGATCAAAGATTGTACGGGAGGCGATGGTGTCATTTTCGTCAAGGACAGTCGTAGCTCCAATAATACTATGTTCACATAACTCATTCTTCATGCTGCATTGTAGATTTCTGGTTTTGATTCATGATATCTTAATGATTTTTTTTACGTTTATACCCTTTCGGATGTATTGGAAATTCTGCGCCTGTGCTTGCTAAGGCATAAACTTTCATGCATGATAGCGGTGAGTCTTAAGGTAAGCACACATTTGATAAAAGATTTCTTATTGTTTTTCTTTTCTTTTTTATATTGTGCAATTTATTGAATTCTTGGTTTCTTTTAAAAAGGTTGGAGCAATTGTTTCATGGTAAACTCTCTAAAATGTTTTTGCTTTTTAACCTTACCTCTTTGTATACGTTGAATTCATGAGTCATAATATATCAATTGCAGATTTAGGATGACATAGATTTGCTTTTTGGACAGTTTCGACTATTGCCAAAAGGTGGGCTTGGGGGCACAATGGGTAAATGTCATGCTGTTATCGCTTGCTTTCTAGGTATCGTTTTTTGAATATATCTCATAGTGTTGTAGTAAAATGAGTTCAGAAGCTACAATGTGTTGATTGCTGCTATTGATGCAGTCTGAGTGACAGGAGATTCTGTTGGATGTATTGTTACGTGTATTGAGATAAACCTCCCACGTGTAACCACAACTCTGTTTTACCATATGCGTCTATGACTCTTATGTATGGTCACGTGTGATTAATACTTAGATATCTGCATGACAGGGGCTTGGTTCACCAGTTTTTTGACAAACTTGAAGCTGAGTTGGATAAAGCAGCTATGTCTTTACCTGGAACCAAGGGATTTGAGTTTGACAGTTGATTTGCATCTGTGTCGGGTGTGTTCTGTAACGGGTTAAATACAGGTAAATTTTGTGATGTTTGAAATATGTAGCTCTTTCTTGGGGTGATATAAGCTGTTTTGTTCTTTTCATTCTTGAATACCCAAAATTCACTAAACCCTAAATTTCCTTTCAACTATTAGGGTATAACAGGACTTGATTTCAATGTTCGCAGAAAAGAAATGATGGAGGACTAGGCCACTAAGACAAATGAAGAAAGTACATTTGGTGCTTGCTGCATCATCCTAATCTGATGAATCTTATTGGCCTACCGTTCAAAGAGTCATTACAAGCTATTGGTTTATGAGTACATGCCTAAAGGATGCTTGAAGAATCATCTTTTTAGAAGTAAGATTTCAAGCGGTTATATCTTCTTATATATTTATAACTTGGTCTGGAAATAACTGAACATTCGGTGAACCGTCATCGGGGAAGTTCATTCATGAACACAATTTTTTTGTTAAGGTTAATGATTCGTAGTCATTATGTTTTTTAAGTTAATCACGAATGAAGAAACTCAAATCCCATTAATCGACACTAATGAGGTTCAAGAGAATGATTCAGATAGTCATTCGGGTAAATCTGATCTTGCAAATTTTAACCACATTTATCTAAGTTATAATCAAATTCTATGTTTTCTTTCGACACGTATATATGTTAACAAATGTAGGATATACTGATTTTTAACCACATTTATCCAAGTTATAATGATTTTTGATGTGTTTTTTATTATCTTTGACGGTTTCTATTAATTTTACTTGGTTTTTTAGGTATTTCTTCTGTGACGTGACCAATTGCTTTCTTGATTGATGTTTGGGTTGGATCAGTGCCTTTTCCAGAAGTGTTTCCCAATTTGCTTGCTTTAGAAAAGGAAAAGCATTGTTTGGTAGCGCCAAGGGTGCGGGTAATGGTGTAGTAAATTGGAGGTGGAAACGGCCCGAGCAGGGCCTCTGGAGGCAGCAGAACTGCAGCAGCTAGAAGTGTTGTTGTGCACGATAAACCTGTCTACCGAGGCTGACTGTTGGACTTGGCTATGTGACTCGATGGGTGAATTTTCTGTTAGAAGCGTGAAGAAGATCATCCAAGAGTTCGATCGTGTGGTCCCGAATTGTGTCTTTTAATGGATCACCTGGGTACCGGGTAAAGTCGGCATTGTTGCGTGGCGTGCCGAAGGAGAGAGGCTGCCAACTAGAGTTGCTCTTGTGAAAAGAGGTATTCCAGTTTTGAGGACTTGAATGTGTTCTATGTGCCGAATTCAAGGAAACGTGTGAGCATATTTTTGTGTCGTGCCAGTTCTCACATGTGGTATGGCAACTTATTGGTCAATGGTGCAAAACTAATTCCCTGTATGTTTTCAGTTTTGGACCTGCACAAATGGGTCCTATTAGGTAAAAGGAGGCAAAACGCTTTTCATGTTATTTCCTTGGTTACGATTTAGAGCATATAGAGGCATAGAAATGAATTGGTCTTTTGACAAAAGCCGGTGTTCGTTTCAAATGTAATTGATGAGATTAAGTCAATGAGTTTTCTTTGGGTCAGGAATCGTGCAAAGGAGTGTGATTACGTGGAAGAGGTGGAAGTCATTTGATGTGTTTTGGTTACTTCTATTTCCTTTTTTTTTGCTTGGGTGTATCAGCTATGTTTTGGCTTGCATTTGGTGGACCTTTTATATGTATGTTTTGTCTTGTAAGTGTGGCACCAGCACCTCGCTGGATATCAATAAAATTTTATGTTGGTCGTTAAAAAATTCATTTATTTCAATTAACAACAATAAAAAGAGTTTTGATTTATTATAGGATGCTAAATTAATCGTTTTGTTGTTTAGCTCACAGTATACTCATAATTCATGACATTTTATCCCTTTTTCTGTGTTTTTTAAGTTTCATATTTAGGCAATTTCACACGAATCAATTGGTTATGAATCTCATAATGCATCTTGGCAATATAAGTTGAAATGAACTATATAAGCTCTCCAATTGAAGCATGTCACAAATAAATCTATCTTTAAGAGTCTTGAAAGTATGAAAAATTATGTTGTACATTTGTTGTCATATTTGTAGGTGTGTATTTTACCTGTGGGTCGGATTAGGTTATGTTTTATATCTAGCGGGTTAGAAAACGAATATGAAATGGGTCAAATTAGTTGGACAGATCAAAACTTGCCCAAAGGGTGTTTAAAAGCATAAACACTTTTAAAATATCTTAGTAAAATAGTATTGTGAGTTCCAAATGATATGTTTAACGATTTAACATTATTCACATGATAAATTAATTTGTTTTTGAGCTATTGGTGTCTCTTTTTTCAAAATGTAGACGTTGAATATCTAACTACAAACTAATTGTAATTATACATGTAGTGGCCCTAATGTTTTATGATAGTTACAAATTCCTAACGCGTGCGGGTCATGAAAAATTTATAACTCTTCTTATAGCGAAAACGTTTAATATGTCAAACTTTTTGTATGATTTTAAGTATGTATTAATCATAAAAAATAATTAATATACTTTCTTGAGCCCGGGAAGCAATCCCGGGTGATAACCTAGCTACAATATAAAGTCTAGAATTAATCTTTTTCTGCTACGAACTGGATTGACGGAGGCGATAGACATTACTGCACTAACACAAATTTTAAAACAAGTGGAAAGTGAACAAGATGTACAGTGGCCCCATTGGAATACTTGGGCTCCGGCCAAAGTTAATTACTTCACTTGGAGGGTGGCTTTAGGGAGGATCGCGGTAAAACAAGAACTAAGAAAGAGAGGGGTCGAGCTGGTCAATGAGTTATGCCTAAGGTGCGGGATTTCGGAGGAATCGGTAGGGCATCTTATCAGTGATTGTACAATGTCGAAATCGGTGTGGTGGAACATCCTTGCATGGTTGAAGCTGCCATTGTCTGCGGATATCAGCTCGTGTGATAAGATAATGGCATATGTAGACGGTTTGAATGGATCATCAGATTGGAAGAAAACTGTGAAACTGGCTCTTCAAGCAACCATATGGCACCTATGGAAAACAAGAAATAAAAGGAAGTTCAAAGGAATATCAAGATCCGGAAACAATGTTGTTGACGATATCAAGGCAGATACATTCTTATGGTTGAAGTGTAGATCGAAATTTAAGGATTTAGTATGGGAGAGATGGGTGGATTTTAATGTAAGAGATATAATAAAATAATATGTTAGTATGATGTAATGGGGGAACGGGGCCGAACTGTACGGTTTAGTTTGTTTTATGTCTTGTATTCTTTTGGGTTTTACAGCATATGCTGGCCCTATTCTATAATCATAGAATTCTACCGTTCAAAAAAAAAAAAAAAAAAAATGTAAATGCAAAGTTAAATGATATTTAGCTGAAAAAAAATGTTATTAAGGACAAACAAATAACATTATAACGTGTTTTAGTTTTATAGGTACGAAAATAGCCGTTTTGTTAAGTTGTTTAACTAATTTTTTTTCTTTCCCTAATAAATGACATGTAGATGAAATTGGTAATCTTCAAGAGATCTACTCCTTAAAAGTTAAATTGAATCAAGCTTATACGACACTGGGTCTAAATTGAAGCCCATTTTAAAAACGCTCAAGCTTCATATACCAAACTTGACTATACTCGCGAGCCTATTATAGAGATTGCTTAGCATTGCGATGGAAATGGCCAAGATTTCTTCTCCAGGGCGATGTAGGATATCCAAAGTTATTTATAAATCTAAATTGCAGCTTTTGTCCTCGAGGTTTGTCTAAGTTACCAGGTTCAGTCTAAGCTCTACACCTTGAGTCTGTACCGTTTGTCATTTTAACATAACTGGTCCCTGACCCTGACTACTGTTAACTGTTCTGTTAGTTTTTTTTTTATGATATTACTAATATACCCCCATCTTTTTCTCTAATCATCTCCCACCACCTTTGACCACCCCCACCTGCCATCACTATCCATCACCACCACAAGGTAACAATGTCAAAAAACCTCAAAAACATATTTTAACAGCTTCCAAATTTACCTATATTATGAGTTTCTATTGCAAATGACTTCACATACAAGAGTAGACACGCATTATTCTTCTTTAAAGACCACTTGCAAAATAATAGCTTGTTTACTAAACAATTCTTGTGAAGAACTTGTAGGTTGAAAACAACTATAAGTAGAGAAGATATCAATACATTAACAAGGATTTATAGTGATTCGAGTGGGTGTTACCTTATGACCATCATAAATCCACTTCTTGGCATCCTCAGATAGCTTGGTTTTCTCAATATAAAACCAATTCACTTAGAGACACTGATGGACAATGATAAGAGACTTAGGGAAACTTGGGTTCGATCATTGAGCCAAACGAGTTTTACCGGTAATTTCATCGTCGTGCTTATGGGTGGGTGGGTTAACAGGTTTTCCCCGGAATTAGTGGTGAACTCAGGTTACTCTTGAGTACTCCGTTTGGTCCAGTAGGTGTCCCAAGAGTACGCGAGATTAATTTTGTTGGCCGTTTAAAAAAATCACTTAAGTTTTTACCCTTTACACAAACACCTCCTTCTCAAAGGAAGAAACAATCCACTCGAACAGCCATCCGATCGGCCTACCGACCGACCGGACAGCGGTCCGAGCGTATTGTCAACCGAACGGTCAGCCGTCCGATCGAACTACTGTCCGATCCACCAGCTGTCCGACTGTCCAACACTTGTTTTCCGTTTTACGCGTCACTTATCGTTATGCTATCAATCCATTCAGGCTAACCTTACTCGCTAAGCACTCCCTTCAATCCATCAACCGCTGTGAGTATACTCGATCCCCTTTTGCTTTATGCACTTTTGGATGTTACATACGTTACAACTATTCAAATCACATCAAACACACTACTCAATACTATTTGAACGCTAACCGTTAATGCATGTTATACGTGGCTTATGAATGCTTGTTTGTTATGTTTACACATGGAATGCTGTCTACCTGCCTTAGCAACGATAGTACTATAGTTTGGACTCAGCACCCGTTCACACGGGGGTTGTTAAGGACAATTACTTGCATGGATTACAGTGGTAACAATGTATTGCGAACTGCCTCGGGCAGTCAACCCGCAGTCATTGGTATCGATGGATCTATGTCGATAACTAACGTGCTTCATTTCACTATGTGTACGTGCTGGTTATGCGTAAACGAATTCGAACTCTATATGCTATTATCAAACTTGTATGCTCACCTTTACATTTTATGTATTGACTTTATTTTAACGTACGTGACAGGTGCTTAGGATGCACATCTGGTAGGAATTTGAAGCTAGAATAAAGATTTAGAACCCAACAAATAGTTGTATGTAGTAATTGAATCAAGGGTCTCTAGAAGCAGATAAACAATTGCTCTATTTAAATCTGAGTTGTCGGAACATAATTATTTGCCTAGTTTTTATCTGTAATAATTTGTTTACTGTTTGAGACATGGTATGGGACATGTTATTTAATTGAATGGTAATGATAATTGTTATGGAAACTTCTGGACAATCTGTTTTGCTCAGTGCCATGCCCCGATGATTCCGCCATCGGTTGGGGTGTGACATCACTGGTTCTATTCATGGTATAGTATTCCTCTAAAAACACCTGCTGCATCTCTTGCCAAGTGTAAATACTACCTGGAGGTAATGTCGCGAACCATTGTCGAGCTTTGTCTTTCAAGGTGAACTGAAACAGCATCAGCTTCACCTCATCCTTTGTAAACCCTGAACCTCCTATAGTTTGGCAAATCGAATCAAAACTCGCAATGTGCAAGTATGGTTCTTCGGTCCTTTTTCCATAGAATTCTGGAAAATGGCCTAAGTATTGAGGCCTCACCTCGAAAGGTCGATTATTGTTCCCCACCGGTGTAACTATAGCTGATGAGTTGGGTACTACAACGGGTCGACAATGACCTTCAACGCCTTGAATTGGTGCCCCTTGAACGACTTGTGGGACACCATCCACAAATTGTATCTGATCGCCCCTAAACCGATTATTAGCTCTTCCCGCATTAAACTGCGGGACTCCATTATGAACTTGATTTTGTGGAATCGGTTGCGGGATGTGATGTCTTTGATTGACCTGTTGTTGTACCGGATAGCCTTGATTAACATTATACCCTTCATCGTATCTGTAATTCGCGTACCTTCCGTCATACTGGTTTTGATAATCATCCTCCTCCCAACCAGATTCCCAAGTGTGAACACTGCCTTCTCTGTGTTGGGAACCATCATCATACCCGTGTTGATGTTGTGGTTGATTGAAGCGAATGATTTCTCCCTGTCGGAGATTTAAATTCCCCGGTTGGTTTTGTGGACCTGGGTTGAATTGTGCGAATGGTTGTGGTGGTGGTTGATTCTGGTTTTGGTTATTGGGCTGATTTTGATTTTGGTTTTGGTTTTGGTTTTGGTTTTGGTTATGAGGGATTGGTGGATCTGGAATGGGCGGGATTGGTTCGTTCTGAGCTTGGTTTCGTGGTTCTTGATCAGCCATCTCGTTAGCAGCTTGTTCAAGATCTTGAGCAACTGTTGATGACTGAGCTCTAGCTTTCACTGCTGAACGAAGAAGAACGAGATTCTGTCGTGCAGTCTTTTCTATTTCTGGATAAAATAAGAGTGGTGATGACTTCTTTGAAAACCTGGTATGCATGCAACACGAGAATCACCTGCACATAGACAAACAAGAAACCAAGCGTAATATGGAACGAAACAAATAAAAGACAAACAAAAGGAAATATTTTTGGATTTTTTTGGTTTTTTCTAATTTTTATATTTTTTGAATTTTTGAGAAAAACAACTAACTAAACTAAGCGCACCGACTCCCCGGCAACGGCGCCATTTTGATCGATGTCGTAAGGTCGGTCAAAAATATAAGTGAAAATGTCCTATTCACCTTTTACTAGTAAATGGCAAGTAGGGTGTCGAATCCACGGGGAATCAGTGGAAAGTGTAAAAGTTCGTTGCTTTAATTATCATCTACTTCTAAACTAATTGCTTTTTGCAGTTTTGAGAATAATTATGAAAACGAATGTGAAATTGTGTTTGTAAACAGTAATGAGAGAAATGACCAATCTCCGGGTTTTCAGGTTATGCAGGAAATCAGGTTACTTAGTTACCACTATTTGGAAATCACATAGACATGATTCGTAGAACTTGTTTTGATAAATAACTAACAGATACTATATTTGATTGCAATGATCCACGATCGAAACCGAAGGATTGATGCAAATGAATAGTAACCCAATTAATTACCAATTTAAGATTTCATAATCATAATCCAGTTCAATGATTAAAGGTTTAAAACAATGACATCCTAGAATTTAATCCTGGTTGTTGATGAACAAACCAAATAATTGATGAACAAGAATGATTACGATAATAAAAAATTGTTTAATCAAAACAAGAAACAATAGGAACGACTAACCGAAAGTTTAATCGAATCCTAATCCAAACAGTCGTAACAATAAACAACCCAATGTTTAAACACAAACCCTATTCCCGGAGACGCTCATGGAAGAACTAGCCGCTCATGACGTTCGTGCAATCTTCAATAGCTTGGGAGAATGTTGAAAGCATGATCGAGTGTTCTGCGGCTGATTAATGATGAATGGTCATGTTGAGTGATGAGTTTTTTTGATCCCCCTCTAATCGATGATTGATGATAATGATGTTTTTGATTAATTATGAGAGCCCCTCCATATTGTTACACGGCTGCCCCACTTCGATGGTAATGATGATGTTCCAATCCAAGTTTGAGAGCCCACCAAAAATAATAAGGATTGCTCCAATAAAATGTGGATAATGGGCTGCCAATCTTCTCGATAATGATCCAGAGTTTTATTAATTATGGTTTTTCTTTAACCCTTGAAATCATCCACACCCCCATATCACGTGCAAACCCCCCTTAATCACATGAGCCGTAATCCTTAATCATAAACCGTAAGCCTCAACTCTTTGTTTCTGTTCATTTTTGTGGAAGCCATGACGAAACCGTAAGTTACGGTTAGAATCCGTAAGCCAAGGGTCAAACCTGCTGTGCATGTTTGTGACAATCTCTCCAAACCACGTGCATGATGATGACCACTTTTTGATTCTGGGTGTGCATTTTAATAATGGTGATCAAGAAATAATTAAAATAATCGTCCCTCTATCTCTGCATGCTTGTGATGATGATTCAACATTCAAAAACCAATTAATGTTCACATGATGTTTGTTGAATATGTGAATGATGTGATGTTGCTGCCTCTAGTGTCTTGTGCTTCTCAAAATGGCGGCTCCTCTTTCAATTTATGGTGTCCTAAAAAAATCCACCCATGTGCAGATATCAATTAAGAAGAATAATATATTGTCATGCAAAATCCTTAACCTTCACATGTACATCTCCTTGATTTGACTACCATAAGCCACAACGCATCCGAACCCTTCCGTTTGCTACATTCACCAACATCAAACATTCCACATCAACTGTAAATGTGTTAACTTCCTCGAATTAAGCAATTAACCTGCACAAACCACAATTTCTCGTAGTTATCTTATGCGACACGTATATTCACTTAAAACTGAACGAAATACACAAAATAGATACTTTATAGCTCGGGTTTCACCCTCTCCATCAACGTTCATTTTCATATCCTCGCGTTTTTCTTTGTTATATTTTTTTTATCGTACGCGCCTTGGATATTTTTCCTCATTTCGATCCTTGTTGTTGGATGAAACTGAATGTGTCGATTTTCGTTCCAATTTCTTCCAACTGGTCGGTGTACAACCCTTTTCGTTCCAATTTCTTCAAAAGGGGTTGTTCGGGTCGTATCCACGGTTAAAATGATCCATTGTAGAGGATGTGGGTTAAATTTATAAAGGGGGAGACTATTTGCATACTTGGTGTAGATAGTCAGCCCAAAAAAAGTTTTTTTTTTTTTTCCTATATGCACACCCTGCAGTGTCGAGCTGTGGTCAAAGCGCGGCGTTTTGGTCCGGCCAACCAGACAAAGACTGACGAGTGTCTGACGGGTCTGTTGACCGGACCAAAACGCCGAGCTTTGGCTGCGTTTTGGTCCTGTCAACCAGACACCCGGTCAGTCTTTTGTCCGGTTGACAGGACCAAAACGCGGCCAAAGCTCGGCGTTTTGGTCCGGTCAACAGACCCGTCAGACACCCGTCAGTCTTTTGTCTGGTTAACCGGACCAAAAAGCCGCGCTTTGGCCACAACTTGACACTGCAGAGTGTGCATGTAGGACAAAAAAACTCTTTTTGGTGTGCATATATAGGCATTTGGGTGTGCCAATAGGTACACCCTTTATAAAAATATAGAGATAGAAGAAGTAGAGATGTAGAGAAGTGGTAAAAAATTATAAAAAAGGTAGTATTTATAGGGTATAAAATTTTTATTTTTTTAATTAACTAGCCGTTGGCTAACGGCTACCTCAAACGGTCGAATTTCAACAGCCAATCCCAGCTAGCCAGCTCACATCGCCCCCCGCCCAACGCCAGGTTTCAAAGCGACGTTGGTTAGGCAACGCCGTGGCCAACGCTGGCATGGAGTGGGTTAGCCACCTTTGCCTGGCATCCCCGCACCATAAACGCCCCCACTCCCCACAGACTTACTAAACAATTATTGTGAAGAACTTGTAGGTTGAAAACAAGTATAAGTAGAGAAGATATCAATATATTAACAATGATTTATAGTGATTCGAGTGGGTGTTACCGTATAACCATCATACATCCACTTCTTGGCATCCTCAGATAGCTTGGTTTTCTCAATATAAAACCAATTCACTTAGAGGCACTGGTGGGCAATAATAAGAGACCCAGGAAAACTTGGGTTCGTTCCTTGAGCTAAATGAGTTTTACCGGTAATTTCATCGTCGTGCTTACGGGTGGGTGGGTTACCGGGTTTTCCCCGGAATTGGTGGTGAACTCAGGTTACTCTCAGAGTACTCCGTTTGATCCAGTAGGTGTCCCGAGAGTACCCGAGATTGATTCTGTTGGCCGTTTAAAAAAAAATCAGTTAAGTTTACCCTCCATGAAGACATGAACCATTGTGTAAACTCTATTAACATAATATCACTTCTTAAAAAAACGAGAAGATAATACACAAGATTACAAAAATAAAAAAGACTTGTGAGTAAACTGTCAAAATGGTCCATAAGATTTGGTCAGTTTTGTCACTTTAATCCAAAACTCAAACCTATTGAATCTGGGTCCCTGTGGTTTCAATTTTGTTGCCATTTTCATCCAAAAGCAAAATCTGGTGAGATTTTTCAGTTAATATCCAGCTTTTTCATCTTTTTCCTCCCTTTTAATGAAGGACAAAATTGTCAGATTTTTTTTTAATTTGTTATAATAAAACGTTAAAAAACCATTTTGATCTTCATTTAAAGGGAAGAAAAAGACAAAAAAACTGAATGTTAACTGAAAAATCTGATCAGATTTTGATTTTAGATAAAACGACAACAAAATTGAAATCATAGGAACTCACATTTAAAAGGTTTAAGTTTTGGTTTGAAATATCAAACTTTTGTAAAGGCCTTTGAAATATCAAAATAAGAGTGGGTACACCTTTACCCAATAAAAATGTTTGATGGCGATTGACTTGGAATCATTGAGTTTATAAATAAAAAAACGTTCATTGGTTCTATAATCATTATTATATTCTTGATACCGACATTATATTATACAATGTGCATATAATAACAAACTGATTTGTCTTAACTTCCAATTTTTTCCAACTCCGTAAGCATAGCATAGGGGGCTAATTTCTTTTCTAGATCCCCACTTATAATTGTCACAATGTTAACTTTGATCCCTACATGTGATCTTGGGTCAAATGTTAGATACAACATTTTCTAGACTATATTTATGAAATGATGAAACGGGTAGCTCCATTAAGTATTTATATCTAGGCAAATTGGAAAATAATAATCCCATCTTTCTGAAATTGGCCGATAATAATCCCAAGTCAGTTATTAGCCAATAATAATCTGACCTCGTCCAATTTTTTCGTAAAATAGTCCGCCGTTAAAATATCTTAACAGAGTTAAATGTTTTTCTGAATTACAAACCGATGTTTTAGGGCTTTTGATCAGAACGAGGATACGAGCCGATTGATGTAAAACTTATCTCGAAATACCGCCCCCAACCCACGAAAACGGTGCTTCAATTCGGGTGTTTAACTTCCAATTAACAAAATTCAAGCCATTTCGAACACAATTTCGAGGTAAGTTTTACATCAATCGACTCGTATCCTCGTTCTGATCAAAAGCCCTAAAACACCAGTTTGTAATTCGGAAAAACACTTAACTCCGTTAAGCTTATTTTAACGGCAGACTATTTTACAAAAAAATTGGACGAGGTCGGATTATTATTGGTTAATAACTGATTTGGGATTATTATCAGCCAATTTCAGAAAGATGGGATTATTATTTTCCAATTTGCCTTATATCTATATATTATTTGTCAAAAGGCCTTTGGTCTAGTTTTAGTTTTATCAGTGAATTCCTCTCAACAAACTTGTAAGAAATTCAAACTCTATTACAAGAATTTACATGATTTTAGCTAGGAATGTAAACGAGTCGGGCCGGGTGAGCCCGGGCTCGACTAGGCTCGAGCTCGGCTCGTTATGTTTTTATAGAGCTCGAGCTCGTCTCGTGAGTAAAACCCAAAGCTCGAGCTCAGCTCGAACTATTTTGAGAACAACCTTAAATGAGTTAAAAGCTCGGCTCGAGCTCGCTTCAACATCGTTTAAATGAACTAAAGCTTGGCTCGAGCTCGGCTTATCAATGTTATCATCATCATTATTATATTATATATAAAAAATACTAAATTTTTGTTTAGGCTTGTTTAGGCTCGCAGGCATAAACGAACTTTGTATTTCAGGCTCGAGCTCAGGCTCGATAACGATAACAAAACGAGCTCTATTTCAGACTTGAGCTTGTTAAGGATTGACTCGTTCGAACTTTTAATCAAGCCTGGATTACAAGCAGCTCTCAAACCTCTAGGGGACCCTAATTTTAGCTGGCATAAAATCAGAAAACATGTCTATTGTTTTAAAACAATCTATATGTTACTTAAAATACTATTTTTATAACCACCTTTACAAAGTTATCATTGAAAATATTTCAACAATTTCATTCAAATAACTTACTTTTCTTTGGGTCAAAGAAGTCATGCATCTTCCAAGTTCCAACCATAGTTTATACAAAAACCAACTATTTATATTAATTCAAATAAATTCAAATAATTAAAATAAACTATTGCCCATAAAATAATAACAATCTCACCTATCCCCATCTCATCTCCATCTTCATCATATTCAATCAAAACCCAAAAAAAAACATCAAAAATGGACAGACTAGTAACAGCAGATGTTAAAGAACTGAATCTAGTATTCACCAGCAGCAAAAAATGCTCAACAAGTTTCCGGTTAACAAACCTCATGCACACCATGTCTGTTGCTGTTTCTCTAACCACATCAAACCCTTCAACCTTGTTGTTCACTCAATCTTTAGCCATAATCCCTCCGCTTGCAACCGGATGTTTCACGATGAATCTGTCGAAAGCGGTGGATGATCCACCGCTTTCGACCCCACCCGACAACGTACTTGTGAGGTCAACTATGTTGCCTACTGGAAAAGCCAGCCAGGAAGAACTCCGGCGGCTGTTTTCCAAACCGGGCCCACATATCTTTAAGGATGTGACCATCCCGATCTCGTTTGTGGGCCCGGACGTGATCAGGTTTCTGATCACGTCCACAGTTTCCAAAACTTTGGAAACTGCATTTTTGTTGTCTAAGGCTATCTCGTGGTGTGATGAGTCGCAACTTAGTTTGTTGTTGCGACTCGCTGCTAGGAGCGGAAACAGCTATGTTGTTTCCGCTCTGTTGGACGCCGGGGCCCACGTTAAACGTGGGCCAGATGGGGATTCTGTGATCTCCCTGGCGATTAGATCGGGAAGTATTGATACGGTTCGGATATTGGTTGAATCTAATTGTGTTGTGGTTAGTGATAGTGATAGATTGTTGCATGATGCTGCAAATAGGGTGGATATGATGGAGGTTTTGTGTATGGGGTATTTAGATCTGGATGTGAATTTGGTCAACGGTGATGGTCAAACACCTCTTCATGTTGGTGCAAGTTATGGTAATGTTGAAGTTCTTGAGTTTTTGGTAACCTTAGGATGTGATCCAGATGTATGTGATTACAACGGGTGGACCGCGCTTCATTGTGCCGCGGTTAATGGGCATGCGAAAGCGGTTGATTTCTTGTTAAATTCATGTAATTATGTGAAATACGCGGTGAATAAGGAAGGGAAGACGGCTTTTGATCTCGCGGTTGAAAATGGGCACACAAATCTATACGATATGTTGCATTTGGGGGATGTTTTGCATCGTGCTGCGAGGAAAGGGGATGTTGGTGAGATGAAAAGGTGTTTAGGGGAAGGCGCGATGGTGAACGGGAAGGATCAAAATGGGTGGACCCCGTTGCATAAATGCGCGTTCAAAGGTCATATTGAAGGTGTGAAGCTTTTACTAAACCATGGTGGTTTGGTTGATATAGTGGATGGTAGTGGCTACACGGCTCTTCATCGGGCCGTAGATGGTGGGCATGCTCAGGTTGCGATGATGTTAATCGCTCATGGCGCGAAGGCTAGCATGAAATCTTTTTCGGGGCGTTTTGATTTTGACTCTTTTAGGAAGTGTAGCCCTCTTCGCGGTAAGGTACAAAGAGCTTAGATTCACAAATGAGTATGTTATGTATTCAAGTGGTTTCATTAGATTGTATCTATGTATAGTTTAGAGTCATGTGTCATATACTCGTGTATAAGCTACACGTAGTGAAATATAACCGGTTTGTTTGAAGTATGTAAGATCTTTTTCGACTCGTTTCATCAAAGAACTTACAAAATTTATGCAATACAAAGTTTTTACAATAGTTATCAGTTGTATATACCAGAAAGAAAGGTTAATCTGTCATCTAGGCATCTACTGGCTGATCAAAATAAGTCGGCTGGAATCCCACAAGATCCTTGTTTTACCAAGAATCACTTTCGCCTGAAGAAATGTGGTCATGGTATCAGTTGGGTGCGGGAGCTGGCTGCCGTCCCACACCTCAAGATCCGTAACATCCCGCACACATAGCTTTAATTCCTCCAAATCCTTTTCAAACCATACACCTTTGGTTTTATGTATCTTTCCTCTTCCAATCTCTTCACCTTTAGCATTTGTGAAAATAACATGTTGCCCGACCTTAGGTTCAAAAGTTGGGTTTGACCCGGTTTGGTTTTCAGTCACAGCATCGTCCCCATCCGAATCCATAGCAGCTTCGCGGGCTCGTTTGGCCTTGCGGTTATTCAACCTGTTGGTATACACATGGGTTGATTTGGGTAAAATGCGTAAAACTAAAAACAAAATAGCTAAAAAGAAAACGGGTCAAATGGGTTGGAGTTGGTCAAAGTGCATTACTAACGAATAGCAGTAGTCTCCTGAATCTGTTTACTAGTTTACTAGAATCTACATTCATTGGCGTATCAAGTGGCGGATACATAATTTTTTTGTACGGACACAACACGGGTCGGTTAAAAATGGGTAAAAAACAATAGTTCGTAAAACACAATAGTTCATCAATAACCCTTAAGGTGTGGGCTGGACCATACCCTCCCTTGGCTATCAATCCGCCACTTCCTACATTATTAATGAAATAACAGATGACGAAAAATTTTAAACTGCATTTGACACATTAACCGTCTATTAAAGTCCTTTTGGACAGAAGGGTTTCGGGTCAACCCAACCCGTCAAAAACTTACCCCTTTTGCTCATAGCTCATTATGGTTCTTCTCCTGTTCCTTTGTTGTGTTTCCTCACTATGCACATTTTGAAGCTCTTCAACATCTATGACGCTATTAAACGGTTCAATGTTCCGATCCCCACTAATATCACCTAAATCTATCCTCCTGCTTCTTTTCCTTTTCTTTGTCCGAAGTGTTACGGATGGGCCCTCTTCATGGTTACCGGTTGTGTCATGTTCTTTTGAAGATGGGCTTTGTGGTGTAGGTGATGGGCATTGGATGTTGTTATGAACCTCCTAAAAATGAGAGTCAAACCATTACAATCATATTAGTAATGAAGTTAAAAAAATAAGTAAACAATCTTCCGTCTTCTATAGTTGGAAAAACCCATGGGTCGATCATGATGCGTAACAAATCAATGGGTAATATGATGTACCGGTAGATCACAACTGGTTGGCCCGAAACACTTTTTGTCAAAAATGTATGTTTATCTTATAGATAGTTTGTCACATATGATTTTATGCAAAAAATAAAAATAAAAAAAAGTATTATGGGTGACTTCCAACCCGTTTTTTAGTAAAAAAGTTATTTATGCTTTTGACCCATTAGAGATTATAAGCAACCCGAATCAACACATAAGAAAATGGGTTGAAATGGCAAAATTAGATTAATGGCCAAATTAGCATAATTGTTTAAAAGTGACCCATAGCATACTCAAGTTTGTTTTATTTAAACAAAATGCATGATTTTAGTAGTAATTATTTTGTAATCATATTTAATGTATAAATTAGCTATGAATGTCAAGAAAAGAGACCAAGAGTGTTGATGGGTCAACCCAACCGTAACTACCCAATAAACAGACATTATAACTACGCAATAAACAGACAAAGTATGAATTACTTTTACCATAACTCTGTGGCTAGCAGATTCTTGAGCCGTACGTGGTTTCTCCAGTTGATAAATGAACCACCTAAATAAACAAGATAAAAACGAATCATCATCATCATCATACTCAGTAAATCCCACCAATAGCATAGCTAAGGTAGGGTCTGAGGAGGGTAAGATGTAGATAGTCTTCCCTCTACCCCGTAGGAATAGAGAGGCTGCTTCTAATGAGACCCCCGGCTCGATAGTAGTTTTGCATCAAGCCTTGGACATAAGGCACATAACACTCAACATGAAAACGAATAAATCAAGTAATATATGATGTTTCTAACATCCTGGTCAACTACACGCGTGTGCTCTGAGATCGTTCATAAGTTAATATTTCAGTATAATAATATTGTTTTTGTAATCATAATTAACACATTAGTTCATAAAAAGTTACTTAAAATGACCAACAAAATTCACCTGAGAAAATTCACATCTTCTGCATGTAGATAAATAGGAGTCATAGATTCTGCACGAGCTAATAAGGACGCTGCAATAGACAGATGTTATATAAACAAACCACATTTTTTCTTATTAAGATGGCATAAATATTTACGTATTATGGATTGATTGGGGTTGTATTTATCTCAAATGAGCCAAATAAAAAATAGCTAAAAGGGCAACGAGTCAAACAGGTTGAGCCACCAAGCATCTATATTTAAAACATTTGATCCCCTAAATTTTTTTTTTTTTTCAAATATTTAGATTACTTTTGAAATAATATCGTTTTTATGATTATAATGCACAAGAAAGTGTTTATGGGTCAACCGATCCGGCCAGTAGTGAAAACTGAAAAGTGACCCGTTACCCAACCCACCCATCTTGGCATCTCCAACTTCTTATCATTTAAAGGAAGCGTTGAAATTGAAATATATACATAGGTTTTTTCTTGCGGCATCTGTTCTTTCAGCAGCACCGCCAGGTAACTTAGAAGATTCCGTTTGCAAGCACTCGAGAAACTCGTTGAGAAAGCGAGCATTGTCCTCTGCACAAAGAGAGATATTGGTCAGAATATTTGACATACTAATCCTTTAGAAAAGAATCTGTACCAAAAGTACACGTTTTGACCCGTTATATGTTTTGACCGATAACAAATGCATATACTGATGAAGTGATGATATATATGAGAACAATTATTTTTCATAAAGTTGTGCTCATATGTAAAAATCAGCTAAGATTATTTACCTTCAGATAGATCGGGGTCATAACGTGCGAGATTGGCTATAACCTTGACCAGTAACGATGACCTCTGAACCGTGAAAGGAGTTTGAGGAGCCTGAAAGTTACTCCAAGTGGAATGTTGGACTTTGAATTCGGAGGTCAAACCCAATACATGTCCAGCAGCTGACGTGGGATTAAAATCCACAACAATCTCCTCTTCAGCAGGCTTACGATCATCGGAACACCAACTAGATAAGAACTCTCTTTGTGGTTGTGAAAGCACACGGGTCAAAAGTTTTGTCTACATGGATGTACAACAACAGTTACAAATTCGACAAAGTTGGTTTGGGTCAAAACGGGTCAGGTTTGCCTGACGTGCAAATAAAGTTTTAACTTTTATTCCACTTTTTAAGATTCTGTATTATTACAAAAATAATCTGACCCTTTTTTATTAAGTTATTCACGAGGTTTCTATGCATTTGAATACATTTTGGATGACTTACAACCCATCTGACCAGTTCAACCCATTTGTCCTGTTTCAGTTTTAGTTGAATCCTTTCGCTTAACCAAATTGACTCATTAGTAAATGGGTTGAAATTGGCATTTCTGATCATGAATTCATGATATTTACCATTTTACAAGTTTCAAATTGTGAAAACATGAAGCAAACTGAGGGAAGTTATATCAATCATAAGTAATCACATAAATAAGTAGGGCTGCAAATGAACCGAACGAACATGAACAAGACCATGTTTGTGTTCGTTTGTTGAAATATATTTGTTCACGAACACTTACCGAAAGAGATTTTATGTCCATGTTCGTTCGTTAAGCAAATGAAAGTGTTCGTGTTCGTGTGTTAATTTTAGGGAACGGACGTATTCATGAACACAAATGAACACAAGCTTAATGTTCATGAACACAAATGAAAACAAAAAAACACAAACAAGCATTCCTGAACATAATATTTAATACATTGATATCATTAAATATTTTATCTGTCGGAATTTTTAAGTATTTAAATAAAATATATAAACTAAAAACAATAATGAACTATCCAACATAAACAAACACGTTAACGAACGTTCATAAACATAAACGAATGAACACGACCTCTGTTCATGTTCGTTCATTTAACTAAACAAATTTCTTGTTGGTGTTCGTTCATTTATTAATTTGTTAAACGAACGAAGACAAACGAACTTCCTTCTGAATGGTTCAAGACCCAAAAAAAGAATAGTTCGCTGAACATTCCTTTGCAGCCCTACAAATAAGTAAACATATTTATAAAAGCTTACCAAGTTACAGACTACGAAAGTTTTGAATCTAGAAGCACCAGAGAATATTTCTGTTACTTGCATTGCATTAAGATGCAAAAGTCCCCTTGTTTGGCTTTTAAAATCCCCATTACACATCATATCTAGCACTTCAATGACCTAAAGAAGTTTGTATATGTATAAGCAGAATGCCCACTAATAATTTTCAAAAAATCTAAATTATAAGAGATTTGAAAAGTTAACCTTCAAAATTGCTGAATGAGCAAAACCCTTGCTTTGAGGGGTTCTGGAAGCCATATATTCATGAAAGATGAGCTTTCCGCTCGACAAAGAAGTAACATCTGGAGAAAGAATCATTGTAAGTAACTAAAAAAGCCTTGAAGAAAGTAAAACATGATACAATAACGTCTACACATGATCGGGCTTACGATAGATAAAACTTTTGCTTTGAGCCTATCAACGACACTTGCAAGAGTTGTATCATCATGTTGTGACAGTTTTAAGGTGTTTTGAACTAAACTAAAAACGGCACCTCCTTCACATAGTTCCTGGAGAACAACAGAATATAAATAATCAGTGTTCAATATATTGGAAAAAAATGTTTATTGTGCTCAGAAAATATTTTATTTATTCAAATGATTTAGGAGGTTTTAAGCATTGAGAAGACCAAAAAAAAAAAAAAAAAAAAAAAAAAACTTTGTTCAACCCTTTGACCCATTTGACTCGTTTCCTTAAAAGCTATTATTTTATTTGACCTTATTTTCAACGAGGCGCTCTCGAAATAACATCTGCATGCATAGTGATTGAATGAACTGTACAGAAGATTCACAAAGATGGAAGAGACAGTAGACTTCATCATTTGGCTGCATGCGAGAGTTAACACGCTGAGTTGTCGGCTTTGCTCGAAGATGATTAATACTTATACAGATGGCAGTAACAGCTGCTATCGCGAAGTCACCAACCTGACAAAAAATGTAATCATCAGCCACCCATTTCAACAAAAGATTTCACTACAAAAAACTATAATGCGGATATAAAGATTTTAACAGACTGTGTCACCTCAGGATGTGCAAGTAGAACATCCGCGATGTCTTTCCACTCTGAAGAAATTAAGGCTTTAAGTAAATACATACTGTTGGACAACAACGCGGAGTACAGGACCATTTGGCTTAAATCATTAATTTTCTGGAACACCAAAGTTATGTTTCAGTTCTACATAACATAAAAAATAACGAAAAAAGTAAAAATATTAAAATATGTAAAGAAAAGAGTTAAACCTCTCCTAACTGACTAAGAACATGAATCATGCGAAATATCGAATTAAGCATCTCATGTTGTACATTCATATCCTCAACGAAAACCTACACCAGGAAAAATCAGTTATTGAAATAGCAGATGAAAATAAGTAAAATTATTTTATTTCCTACTGCATCTAAACTTGTCTCACATGCATGTACTGTTGAAAATAATTTAGTAAGTACTTGCATTCTAGACAAGTTTATGGACTTGGATATACCAAAAATTTTTCATATATTTTAACAAGTTTAAAGACTTCAAAAAGTACCAAAATCAGGTAGCGAGACTTTTTTCGTACGAAAGTATATTTGTTTCTGTGGTATTTACCTATTAAGAAAATAGATAAATTGAAAAATAAATTTACTAACCCGCGCAAGTGTTGAGTGGTGGGATGCAATATCACATAGAGTATGCAATAGCTTTAAACCACTTAACAAGTATTTGAAATGCTGCTCATCTGGCTTAAGTAATGATACAGTGTCTTTCATTATGTGCTGGACAAGAGGTCTTCCTAAATTTTCCACATTTATCTGAAACATCAAGATGTTCATCACATTTACAAATAGACAGTCAGCAAAATTTTATTAATAATTAAATAATTTAAATGATTAAAATTATAATTAGACTAAAATCTACCAAGTACCAACCTCAAAAAATGATCCATTTATAGTATGTTTAATGATACCATTTTTAGCATCTCGAATTAGCTTGCCAAGATCCTTAGAACTTAATACATGAAGCTTTTCGACAGCAGAAATTAAATCAAGTTGCTGCATACAAAAAATATTCTACAAGTCAGAATATGTGAACATCAATGAGTTAGATGGACTGAAAATAAAACTCTATGACTATTTGAAAACCAATTTAACAGTAGCATCACTAAAACAATTAATATAAATCAACTGTTACGAGCCTATAATCACAATCATTTTGAATTAAAATCTATTTTTTTTCTGTCATAGCCTATAACCGTGATCATGTATAATCTGCGTACTTTAAACTCACAAGACGAATCATATATCAACCTAAAGTTGCTCCTAATAGGTGACTGTGAAAAGAGTGAGTGATGTAACTTATAATGAAATGTTTGGATTTTTGTTTTGAAAGTGATTATATGATATTAGTTTAATAATCATAATCAAACAATCAGTTGTAATATGATGATCCATTGATACTTAAATGTTTGGAAAATTATGATTTAGCATACCAATAGATAAAATGGTCAAAAGAGACATTATGTGAAAAAAGTAGCAATAATAAAATAAATGAGTTCCGAAACACAAATCCAAACATCCCTGTATAATTAATCATCATGTTCACAGTCCGGGCTTTGCTGGTTCTTAAATTAAACAATGAGCCAAAGCGTTGGTAACAATTTTTGATAATTGTATATCGACTAACGGTTTAGCTGTGGTTTGGTTTCATGTTTGGATGTACTGGACCTTTATGGTATAACATATTATATGTAGAAATGAGTTTGGTAGACAAGGATGATATAACAATGATACTTTGGTTGATTGGTTTGGCAATAAATTTCCTAAATTAATAGGTAAACCAAATATCAATTTGAAATTTTACAGAAAAAATGAAAAAAAAAAAAAAAGAACTGACTGTTAAGGCAAACTGAATAACCAGATTAAAAATTAAAAATCTAAAAGTCAAAGTTTGAAAATCAATACTTTTTAAATAACCCCTCAATATATAACCATAAACTTTTTAAAAAACCTTTAAAATTACGCAGGTTAACAGGTCAACCCGTTTATTAACCCGATTGTGTCCGGGCTTACATGTTTGATAAATGGGCTATATTATGCAACCCAAAACCTTATTATTTAATTGTTGTTCACATGTTTCAATTAGGGGTGTTCGTATGCTGGTTTTGACGGCTTATTGTTTAAACCGCTGGTAACGGTTTTTGATATAAAAAACAAAAACTTTGAGATTTAAAACGGAACCATTACTAATAGTTTAGTTCCGGTTTAGTTTTATGGTTTTGGCTTCATTGGCCCTTTATTTAAAATGAATCGTATATAAAATAAAAGTGCAAAAATAGAAGTTTTCTAAATTTAATCAAGTTGTTCTTTTTTTTTTTCTTAATACAAACTTAAAATAGGATGCCAAAAAATAGAAGTTTAAAAAAGGTTGTCCATCCAAAATAACCAGAATAAAAGCTTAATCTGAAATATCTAAACAAAGTTTTAAAATTTGTGTAGCATCCAAAGCTTAAGATAAAATACATATACATAATATAAAGCCCAACAATTCCACCTCAAAGTTCAAATATAATAACCCCCTCTTTTTTATTATAACTAAGCTTAAGATAAAATACAAATACATTATATTATATTATATATATAAATATAAAAAGTATATCATACAATATGCTTTAACGTACGCTGCGTACCAAGTAAAAAAAAACATATCTTATCCGAAACCGTATGTCATGACCCTCTTCTTTTATTGAAGATAAAAAAATCCATTAATAGATAAACAAACTAATAAAAACATTACTCACTAATGTAACCTCTTTCCTGCATGGTTCCGCCACCTTTTCAGCCACCATTTTATCTTTTTAGTAGTAGAACTGAAGAGAAAAAACAAAAGAAAATATCAGAAAAAAGACACATTTGAATATGATTAAAACAATAACAATTTATGATTCTTGACAATTAAACAACATAAACCCTAGATTACCGTTTACAAACAAACAAAAAATAAACAAGAAATTACTCACAAAAATACAGCCAAAATCAAAAGATCTTTGTAAGAAATTGTTGATCGAAAACAAATGGGTTCGTCTGATTATGGAGCATTAATTGATTGTGCTAACTTGGGCTACATCACCCATATGTCTAACGTGAGCATTGAATGTACAAAAAGTTACTAATTTAATTGCAAAGATTGTTATTTTTTAATATATATTATTTTTTATAAGAAAATCGACTAGTTTTGTAAAAATATAATTTTTATTGTGTGATTGAATTAATAAAGTTTACTTTTATAAATGAAATAAAAGGAAGAAAGATAATCAGGAAAAGGAGATGCATCGCCTTTTTGATAAATTTTAAATATGTGATCTTGAAGATTTTAATTTTAATGGAATGGAGGTTAAAAAATTAAAAATATAAGTATTTTGAAAAATATATACGTATTTTTTAAAAAAAATTTCTTTGTGTATTGGGATTTAATTAAAAATATTACTTTTTATAAAACGGACGTAGCAAGGTAACGAGGAAAATGGGCTGTATAGAGACGTGTATCTTTTGAATCTGCGATTTTATATTCAAATCCCGATCGTAACCTAATGAACAAATAAATTTATACCGATTTTGTAATTTCAAAATCCATCAAACAAAATAATGGATTTCAGAATTAAAATAAGAAAATAATTATACAAAAATTAATTGTTGATACAAAGTACAATTAATAGCTATCAAACTTGTTTGATGTGATTCTTGAGTCGGAACAACACATACCAAAACATGCATCTAAAATCACATTATGTCAAATGATCAATTTTTGTTATGCTAAAACCTAGATTTGATTAACTGAGTTCAAATTGTTTGCTCTTTATGAACAGTAACAACATATTTAGTGAAAATGAACATAAAAGGACACAAACTAATGCATGATAATCGTATATAGAAATTGAGTAACTAGTATACCTTGATCTTTGACGTCGTCTCGCTCCAAGAGGTGGACGTTTATGATTCCTTGTTAATGGCAATTTTGAGCAAACTTTGAGATATGTGGTTGGATTGAAGATTCTGACTGTATGAAAGTTGGAATAGCTTTGGTATACTTCCCCTTTAGAGGAGCGTCTAGAGTGAGAAATGGGTGGGTTTTCCAATGATGTAATTTGATATGTCGTGTTAGTGTAATCAGATTCATTTCACATTGAGAAATTACGAAATAGTACATGTAATGGCATCTGACGTGTACACAAGACTCCTCGGATTTTATTTATTATTCTATTTTGATAGAAAGATGAATTGAAATCCGTTTATTGTAAATATTTTGATTGAAAGTAACATTTAAGTCATGATATTATGCATGTGGTAAAGCTTTAACAAATAGTTTTAAACAACAAATAATGCTTTATACAATGTGAGTTGTGAGTATAGTCTAGTATTAAAGGTACATGACATGTGTTGTGGCTATTCCGCAGACAATGTGAAATTGTAGGCACCAACGCCGAGAAAAAATAACAAGTACTTTAAGTAACTATATTTCTATTATATTCTGCAAACAAATGGCGTACTCACTTTTGGCACCTTTGGAAAGTTGGCAAGACATGTTGTACTGAGATGATGAGATTGTCATTTCGGCCAGAGGAGGCTTTGTGTAACCTTAAGGAGACTTAACTTGACGTGATCACGAGAAAAGAAGCATGCCTTGTAAACCTTCTAGACATGTCACTCTCCTTTACGTATAGCAAACATGTAAATATTCTAACTCGTCATGTTTCTATTAGCTTATCATATCATGTGTCCCAAACACTCGTATATACATGTCATATTCATACATGCTTCTTATTTGATATTGTAACCAATACAAAATATATGACATGACGACATTGAAAACAACACATTATTCGATAGGCTCACACATAAATAGCAAACCGATTAAGTCCCAATCGACAATCAAACCGAATAGAAAAGATGAAGAAAAGAATTTAGATCAAATAACTCTCAATCTTATTAATCAGAAAATAACTCAAAACTGATTACAGACTCTCAAACCATAACTCGGTTTCTCTCTAGTCTTGTCTCTTTTCTCTCTTAATAATGTCTAACCCTAACATGGTTTATATAGACTTACCCTAACTTGGTGACCAAGACATTACCATATAACCCAAACTTGGTGACCAAGACATTACCAAATATAATTATAATGTAATTAGGAAACTTAACCAATTATGACCAACTTGTCAACATTGATCCCTCAAGTTCACCGACTTATGACTTGAACTCCCTTGTCACCCTTTTCCTATCACTGACTTGTGATGAGTTGGGAATTACCGCCAACAATCACCCCCTTAATTTCCGAATCGAAATAAGTAGGCTCCAACATGTCTTCTTTGTCTTGATTCTCATAGAACACATCTTGATCTCTAGCTGTGTTTTTCGGCTCCTTCCTAGCTCGAACATTCTTGCGACCTTGTACTCGACTAGTCCTTTCTCCACGACTCTTCCTTTGGTCATAAGAACTCGCACCACCATTGACTCGACTGCGATCTTGAGCAAACACCCGCTTTCTTGGATCATTAAATGTACCTCCTTGGGTTTGAATCCCTTGCTTAACCTTTTCTTTGAATTCTTGAACATTTTTCTTTGGACTTTGAATTTTGGGTTTCTTCATTAAACTTGAATCTTTGAGAAGATTCTGACTCATACTTGCCGTATCATCTTTCAATTCACCTCTTTGTAGATCCATACCCGCAAAATTCTTTATTCCAGCATGTTATCTTATGTACCGGAACTTGCTATCTTGAGGTTGATCTTGTACAAACGGTTCTTGGTCCTTGTCACCTTCATCATAAGTTTTCCTGTATCATCATGAATGGTTAGCAAATCACGTTTCATGTGAATGTTGCATCCACCTTCTGTTGCTTGACCAAGACTTATGATATTGCTTTGCAAACTCGGTATGTAGTAAACATCGGTTAACAGGCGCTTCTCCCCTGTTTTCCCTTCAAGTAATACCGATCCCTTTTCTCGTATATCAATACAAGATCCATCTCCAAACTTCACATTTCCCGTGACTCGTTCATTAAGTTCAAAGAAATAAGTTCGATTACCCGTCATGTGATTCGATGCTCCGTTGTCAAGATACCAAGTGTCTTTCTCCATTGGCACAATCTCGAAACGCTTTGGATTCATCCATTCTTCATTTAGAAAAACCGTCTCTTGATCACATCTCATCATGAATAATGATGGATCAAAATCATCGTTTTTAGCTAAGTTAACTTCATCTTGTTTATTCATACGATCGGGACATCCTGACGCGAAGTGACCAAATTTATCACAACAGTAACACTGAACCTGTGATATATCTTTCCTTCCTTTTTGACGATCATTAGTTCTTCTATGACTCGTCTGCTTTGACCCATGATCTTGACCATCTCGGCTTTGACTTCCATCTTGGTCCTCATCATCCCGGTCTTGACGTCTGCCTCGATAACTTGAACCGCCTAGCCCACGTCCACGCGTATTTTCATAGGATTTGGATTTCGAGGATGACTCACCATTGGCAAACATTAGATTACCTTGATTTTCTGCTAAAGACTCGATACCCTTAATCCTGTCTTCGCAGTCTACCGATCGCTTCCTGAAACGTCATAGTCTTCAAATCTGCGAATTGTTCAATTGAAGCTACAATTGGAACATACTTTGCTGGAACAGAGCCTAATAACTTTCGGTAAGCTTTCTGTTTTCATAGGTGGTTCCCAAACTGGCCGCCTTGGTAACCAACTGACTTATTCTGCCCACGAAAGAATTAACTGTCTCTGTTTCTTTCAATTTCAAGGATTCGAACTCATTTTCCAGTTTCTCAAGCTTTTCCTCTCGAACCCGTTCAACCCCAACATACCGTGTCTTCAACGCTTCCCATATTTCCTTTGCAGTCTGAAACTGAGCTACTTGAAACACAAGCTCTTCGGGTATTGCCTGAAGTAGAAGTGCAACTGCCATGTCATCCTTTTTGGCTTCTACCTCTTGTTCATCTGGTTCTAAAGCTTGCTGTATTCCATGAACCTTGAATACTGCCTTGATACGAATCGCCCAGATGTTGTAATTTGTTTCGGTTAACATTGGACACTGTAAAGCTGTGGTACTCAGATCCTTAACCAGAACCGGTGGTGGTCTATTCCCGTCCGTCATTGATTTCTGAACAACTTTTCAGAACCGAACGCGTTTGCTCACAGAAACCCGGTCACGAATACCTCTCGAAAACCGAATAACAATCAGACCTTGAATTGAACCACTTGTCCAACCCAAACAACGTTTAATGTTTAAACCCAAACTTAGTTTAAACCAAAAATAATAATAATAACCCAACTTGTTATAATATTTTTTTTTTGTTTCAGACGTTAAAAAAAACAATAAAAGGTTGTTTCAGTAAAATAAAAACAATTAAATTGTTTGACTTTTATGTTTCTTGTTCAATCAAAGAACAACAGCTACATCCGCATAAAACAAACCTTTTATTTTTCGCCTTTTATTAAATATTAATCTTGAAGCTTGAATTATTTTTCGTTCTTGGATTCCTCTTGAAAAACCTTTGTGAAAACGATTTCCGCCAGTAACGTGAACCACACCAACCGAAAACCTTTTTGTTTTGATTGCCGTAGTACGAACAACCTACTTGATGCCCGCCTTCGTAACAGCACCTACGCGGCTGCCCCGACGATTTAGTATGGCGACCGCTAGAACGAAAAAGTCCGGCTGACTAGTTTCGTTTCTGATCACTCTTGCCTCCACGAGGAGCCTCAACCAATCGATGACCCTTGATACCTTAGCCGCCGATTTGTCGAGTACTTGTTTGATTTCGACGATTGAACTTGGCTCTGATACCAATTCAAGTCCCAATCGACAATCAAACCGAATAGAAAAGATGAAGAAAAGAATTTAGATTGAATAACTCTCAATCTTATTAATCAGAAAATAACTCAAAACTGATTACAGACTCTCAAACCATAACTTGGTTTCTCTAGTCTTGTCTCTTTTCTCTCTTAATAATGTCTAACCCTAACATGGTTTATATTGACTTACCCTAACTTGGTGGCCAAGACATTACCATATAACCCAAACTTGGTGACCAAGACATTACCAAATATAATTATGATGTAATTAGGAAACTTAACCAATTATGACCAACTTGTCAACATTGATCCCTCAAGTTCACCGACTTGTGACTTGAACTCCCTTGTCACCCTTTTCCTATCACCGACTTGTGATGAGTCGGGAATTACCGCCAACAACCGATACCAATTACATGTGATTTTAATGGGCAAATTAATTTCTTGTGAAAGAAGCAAAGAAAGGTTGTAAGGTGGCGGATAGGTGCAATCATAGAGATGGGAAAATTAATTTCTTAGGGAACCGGAAGTCGGCGATGGATGATGGGCTAAAGCCGGCGAACTGTTTATTCTGATGGTGCATCTCTAGACATAAACTTTTCAGCTCAAAGGGACCAGTGGAGTTGGCTAGGTGATGACACGAGCAACTTTTCAGTTTCAGCTGTTAAGAGGGTGCTTTACAAGGAAATGCAGATCAGTCCTACTAAAGCTTATGCTTGGAATACTTGGATTCCTCACAAGGTTCACTTGTTTGGATGGCAAGCACGCATTAATAGGCTTCCGACGTGTGATGAGCTCATTAAAAGGAGTATTAGTATAAGCCCAAATTGGTGCTGTTTATGTTCGGATGCAGCGGAATCTGTTGATCACTTATTCACGACTTGTTATGTTGAGATGATTGTGTGGCAAAATATAATTTCGTGGTGCCCCTTACCCCCGTTTTTTGCTATCAACTTTTATTTTTTTATAAACATTTAATAATTGAAATAAATAAACACTTTTTTTAATTAAAATAGAAAACTTTTCATTAATAATTAAAAAAAAACTACATAATACCAAGTCGCTTTGTGACGCTAGCCTTCAACTTAGCCGCTGCTTCACATTCTAGGGCAGAAGATTGGTGGTTTTGGCTGTTAAGATCTTGAAATCTTCCTTCTTGGACGCTTCTTTCTCTAACCGTGCCTATCCATCTCCCTCTCTCGCTTGCTTATCTACTAAGTTTTTCTTTTAACTTTATTCTCTCCTTTTGTAAGTGGTTAAATTCAACAAACTTACTCATTTGGTCATCCATTTTGGAACCTTAGGGAACTTTCTTTGACGATTTGCGTCTTGCTTTGTCCCTCCCCCTCATCTTCTCTATTCATTTGACTCGGATGTCATGGACCTTTTCGCTAACGCGATCTCGTTCTCCACGAGCACCCACTTCGGACACTAATTATATTCCAGCCCCGGAGTCAAGTAACAGCCAATTACATTTTGCGCGTGTATTTTGCACTAGCCGTCCTTAAAAGGGTTTTCATAAGTCTAAATATATTTAGTATAATCTTTCTTTTTTGTTTACCCTCCCCAACACTCATATAACAATCGCCCCTCCTAACATTCGAATATGTGTAACAAAAACTAGTTGATTGGCTTTTCGGGCCTCGTAAAAATTAGGAAGTGGGGTTGTTTGTTAATGACCATGGCAACCCCATCATATTGTTCACTAAGACTTCTAGCTAGTAGTGTAAGACGAGACAGTGATTGTGAACAAGAGCATCAACGTTGATAAGTTGGTCGGAAAGTGATATGCACAAAATGCAACATATAAATCATATCAAATGAGGTATAAAAGCAACCTTTTTTAATACTAATGTTGGAAAAAGTGTGTTTCTTTGTTTACTTTCGATTTTCATGATTAAAAGAGCTTAAATGGACAAAAGAAACAAATTAACGACAACTAAATAACAAGACCAGAAGCCAAGCATGGGGCAGTGCTAGCCGGGCATGGGCCATGCCCCAGTCAAGATTCCTTGGAGAATAAAGACAAACAAAAAACGATAAGGGACACGGGACCGTGTCTCTTAAGCACGGCCGTGGTCAACTCTCAGATTCGCAAATTTGGGTTCATACAACAAGTACAGAAGACACGGGGCCGTGCCGTTGACACATAGGGCCGTGTGTGCAGAAGAGCTAACACAACATTAAATGAAGACGGAGAAAAGGAAGGACACGGGGCCGTGCCTGGAGGGCACGAAGCCGTGTGAAGCTACTGTTTTCAGCTATAAAAGGAGGTGCTTGGCTCATTTGCAAACCATCCATTGGCAAACCACTTCTCTCACACTTGCCAGTGGCGAGCCAAGCTCGAGCCAAGCTTTGGCTCGTTTAAGCGACACTGAAGCGAGCTCGAGCCGAGGTTTTAGCCCTTCTGAGGTTGTTCTTAAAATAGCTCGAGCCGAGCTCGAGCTTTAGATTTTACTCGTGAGACGAGGTCGAGCTCAAATAAGTAGGCTTGAACCGAGCCAAGCTCGAGCTTAAAAAAAAACATGATGAGCCGAGCTCGAGCCCAGTCGAGCTTGGGCTCGGCCCGGCTCGTTTACACCCCTACTTGCCACCACTCCACCACAATAATACCACCATCATCCACCACTTTCATCCATCCTTAGAGTGTGTGTAGTTTCGGGATCCAAGATCGATAGTAAGATTTTTTGTCAAACAAATGTCATGCTTGGCTAATCTGTTACATCACTTAGTGAAGACAAAATCATTTATGTATTACTTTTGATTTCCTAGCTTTGGTAACTTTTTATTTGGGTTTGTATTAATGACTTTAATAACTAGTTTTTTATATTGAAGGTGAACTTTATTTAATCATTTCTTCATGTTTCGTTGATTTACTCATTCGTGTCTTTATGGTCTATATAAAGCACGTTAACTGCCTGGAAGGGGGTTAGAAGGGTCGTTGGGTAAAGTTCTTGCCTTGTTCAGTGTATAGATCCCGCGAGGAACTGATTCAAGCTTAGTAGGTCATCCCTTGAGGCAGATAGAATCAAATCAGGGGAAGTAAGAACAGTTTGTAATCCCCTTATAAATAAAATACTATGAAAACTTTAAACTGGCCTTGCGGGACTGTATCCCTGCTGACTCAGACCAATATGGCCGAGGGTAGTGTTGCCTCCAAAAGAGGGACATGTCACTTTTTGCATTAATAACTTACTTATCTATCTTTCAATAATCTGGCCTTGCGAGACTGTATCCCTGCTGACTCAGACCAACATGGCTGAGGGTAGCGTTGCCTCCAAAAGAGGGACATGCCACAATAACTAAGATAATCTCTTAAAAAACCCAAAGCGAGGAAATCATCAAAGGATACATAAATGACAAGTCGGATCCAAGTGATTCTATCTTATCTATCTATTTTATTTACTTTATTTCTTTATTTTTATTTATTTAAAAAACAAAAACTAAAATTTTCTCTATATTTGATTAGATTAGACGTCGACGATTTTCCGGTATTAAAAGCTCTTGTGAACTTGGACGAACTCGGGATCTTACCATCACTATTATATGCCAACGATGGGCGCACTTGCCCTAGCATGTTGTAGAGAGTGATAGTTTCATATCGTGTTTTATAAATTTAAAACTTGATAAAAAGAGTAAAAGGTACTAAAAATACATTAAAAATCTGTACACCCCTCGACACGTTAGAAAGAACGATGATTTTTTGACATTAAATAGCCAAGAGGATTCAAGTTTTGTATTGGAAAACTTATGCTAAAGATAAATTGCCATGGAATTCCAATTTTCATGAACGATGTTGGACAAAGATTTCCATGCTTGTTCTGCAGTTGCGTTGGGTTTAGGAATTTAAATTTAGAGATTAGTGGATATAGTACCGTAAATCCACTATAACACTACGAGATGGAGACCGGTTGACATAGCTATCGTGGGCTAATACAAAAAGTAATTATGTAGTATATGGAAGTCGAGTCGTCTCCACAAGGAATTGGTGGTTAATGACATTTTCTTTTAATTATCTAATTATCGAAGTAAAATATGTTGGTTTGAAGGAAAGCAATTACTATATGATTAAAAGTTATCATATTTGGAAAAAAAAGGCAACTTCCACCCGGGATTCGGATTGTAGGTTTCACACAAAACTCAGTATAATCACTTAAACACCACATAGACATGACCTCAGAATTATCGAATTAGAACAACAATTAATGACAGTTTTTAATAATAACTGTACGATCTAATTGTCCGCTCACAACTACCAATTACACACCTAATTACCAACCAGCCAACGATACCAGAAATCACCAATACGTTTGATAAAAGACATATAATTCAAATATAAACGAAAATCTAACGACTCCAAACACAAGTAGTCAAGATATACTAGTTTATAACGTAACCAAACAAAGTATAATGTGTAAAACGTAACAATCTTTCACTAAGGGAAGTCACGAGATGCTTAGCCGCTCATGGTCGTCATCACAACTTCAATATTCAAGTTGGAACAATCTTGCATGAAGGAATCGAAATAAACGGATCATGGAACCCCAAAATCGCTCCTCTGCAGTCCTCAATACAGCGACGTCTGAAGAAGTCTCTATTCAAATTGCTTATTCTCCAAGGTTTAGTTGGGTTGTTCCCTTAGTTTTGTCGAAATAACACTCCCCCGCGTGTCGCGGGGTTCCCTCTTCCTTCCCTCGTATGGCGCATGGGAAAGCTTTTTTATGAATTTTTCACTTTTGATCCCGAGACTTCTCCAATTTAAGCTTCTTTTCCGCACTTTTAAGCCACAAACTCCTTCAAGACAAAGTACGACAGGGGGTTCGACAGCCGATTAAAGTTTAACAGTGGCTAGGGTTGCTAGCGACAAGTAGAGAGGATAATGGTTTAGTTAACTAGGGTTTTTAGGTTATCACAGATTTTTAGGCTTTGATACCATAATAGGATATGACCAAAGATGTTCTAGTCTAATACTAGCTATACTCAGTTATTTTTCTTTGGGGTTCCTTTCCATATTTCATATAGATAGAAGTATTTTACTATTATTATATGTTAAATAAGACCAAAAAGTTGAAATGGAAATAAAAATTCTATATTTTAAGATAGGGGATAACGAGATAACGATGTGGAAAACAAGACATGAATTCTTTACGACACTGTAGACCAATGGAAGGGATGTAATGTAGCCTAGTAACGCATTTGTTTTGGGTACAAAATGTCAAGGGTTCATAGCCTGTCATCCCTATCTATTACTGCTTTGTGCAGTTTTGAGGGATTTTTTGAGATCAACTCACATTGGACATATCATTGATGTGCGTGAGTGTTATTAGTTTTTAATATATATGTTAAGCCCTTTTTAACACTTTTCAGTCAAGTTTTAAATTTATAAAACACGATATTTACTAACACTAAACACACATATGGGCAAGTGCACCCTTCGTGAGCGTAGTATAGTGTTGGCAAGATACCGAGGTCGTCCAAGGACACAAGAGCTTTTAGTAACGGTTTATCCTCAACGTCTAATCAAATCAAAAGTTTAGAAAAAGGTTTTAAACTAGAAAAAAATGAAAAATAACTAAAATGCTGAAAAATAAAAATAAAAATAAAACAGAAAGACAAGATGAATCACTTGGCTCCGACTTGTGTTTAGTGTAACCTTTGATTATTTCCGCACTTTTGCACTATTTAAGAGATTATCTTAGTTATTGTAGTAGGCCCATCTTTTGAAGGTGACGTTACCCTCAACCCAGTAGTTTGAGTCAGCAAGGATACAATCCTAAAGGGTCGGATTATTGAAAGATAATTAATTAAGTTATTAATGCATATTATGGTAGGCCCCTCTTTTGAAGGTGACGTTACCCTCGGCTAAGTAGTCTGAGTCAGCAGGGATACAGTCCTAAGTAGCCGGGTTAAAGTATTAATAGTAGCTTACATATGATGGGATCAAAGAGTTTGGACCCCCGCCGTCCAATACCGCTGGGTATTGAAGGAGGTCCTACTAAATTTGACCCAGGTCCTTGCAGGATCTATACACTGAACAAGGCAAGACTCTTACCAAACCGTTCCCTTAACCCCCGACCAGGTAGCCAACATACCTCCATATAGACCGTGGAGAAATGAATTGTGAAAATATTTTATTTTATATAGACAGTAAAATAATGCCAAGACACCACGGACAAACAATAAGGAAGAATCACCTTCAACAAAAGAAACTAGTTATTAAAGTCATTAATACATAACCAAGTAAAAAGTGCGAAAAGATTAAAAATAAAAAGTATTACACTAGACACTTTGTATTCACCAAGTGATGTAAGAGACTTAGGCAAACATGGCCTTGATTGTCAAGAACTCTTACGATCAATCTTGGATCCCGAGATGACTCACACACTCTATGATGGACAATGGATGATGGCGGAGGATGATGGTGTTGTGATGGTGGTGGGTGGTGGGTGAAGTGTGAGAGAGGTGGTGTGCCAAGAGATGGTTTGCAAATGAGCCAAGCACCCCTATTTATATCCTGAACAGAAGCCTGGACACGGCCCCGTGTCCACCCTTTTCTCTTCCTTCATTAATTGCAGTTTGTCTGCATTAGTTGACCACGCCCCCATGTCCGCTGGGCACGGCCCCGTGTGCAGAAACGTATCTGTACTATCAAGATTTGCTTGGATTCTGCGAATCTTAGCGTTGACCATGGCCCCGTGTTGAGCTGGGCACACCCCCGTGTCGGGAATAGAAGCTTCTACAACTTTGTCTTTTCTGCAGACACCTGAACACGCCCCCGTGTCCGCTGGGCACGCCCCGTGTTGAGCTGGGCACAGCCCCATGCTCAGCTTTCCTCTTGTTTTTTGCTTTGGGAGATGATGTCGAGGGGTCGGGCATGCCACGTTTCTTCCCTTTTCGTGTATTATTATTAGATTTAGCTGCATTTTTGCTTCTTTTGTTCATTTAAGCTCTTTTAATCCTGAAAATACAAAAGGAAGACAAAAACACACTTTTTTCCAACATTAGTACTAAAAAAGGGTTAGTTTTATGCCACATTTGATGTAATTTATATGTTGCATTTTGCGCACATCAAATACCCCCACACTTGAATCTTTGCTTGTCCTCAAGCAAAACTCTTTATAATGTGGCTTACACTCCCAAATGGAATGGGTAGAAGAGAAGGTTTTAGGGCTTGTCATAGAGTGTCGGGATTTCCAAGATTCTTTATTAGGTTTTATTTTTGTTTATTTACAATCCTATTCGTCATGATTTATATAGAACATTACATAAAATAAATTACTTATTAGGGCATAACATGCCTTTTTAAAATTCCATTTATATACAAGTTCACATACCTCACGGGGGATCACTCAACACTCGGCCGAAGATGTATTTTTGTGAAACACTCGAGAGTGGCATGGAACTTACTCCTACCATAAGCTTGCCAAGCAATCAATCCTCCTCCTTTTTAACTATATACCTTTGTAAATATCAAGAGGATTTTTTGGGGGAAGGGTTAGGCTTGGGTTAAAGGTAGGTGGTTGGGTTAGTGGTTAGTAGAAAAGGGCGAAAGGCGTAAAAAGCTTCGGTTTTCGTAAGACTTTTCTTTTTTGTATTTTTTTTTTGATGAAGCTATAATTCAAACATAGTTATTTTTGATAAACTTGTTTGTTTATTTCTTTTTGCTTCATCATCACAGTAATTTTTTTTTGAAAGTCATAAGAAAAACCGAGCTTGTTACTAAAACAAAGGATTAAAAATAAAAAGGTTTTGGTGGATAAAAGGGTGTTTGTTTTTTGGTTAAGAAATGAAAAGGTTTAGGCTCAAAGGGGTTAACTAGGGGGATTTTGGGTATGTGGTAAAAAAAAAGAAAAATAATGGTGTAGAAATAAAAAGGGTTAGTCCTAATGCCTCCATCATTTACTTACTTGAGTTTAAGTTGGTAAGGACCGGGAATGTATCGTCATGGCAAGTTCTAGAGTCGTAAGAAACCATGCGGCTATTCACACAAGAAACGAAAAATGAGCATTTAGTTTAAAGATATGTATTTGTATGCTCAATAAAGGCTCAAAACTCACTTTTGTGGGAATGGGTTTTTATGTGATCAAGAATATATAATCAAATTTTAACTAGGTTTGTCATGCCGTTTCATAATTTTCTTATGTTGGTTCTTTTTATCACAACGCTATCGGTTGTAAATTTGTAAAAATATAACCTTTTTAGAACTTGTTATTCCTAAATTAAACCAAGACAAGTAAAAAAAATGGAAATTTTTGAAAACATTTGGGGTGATTAGCGGTTCCAATAGAGTTTTTGTGTAAGGCTTGTTTTTAGGACTTGCAAGATTCAAGGTTTTAGCATCCCCCCACACTTAAATTACACATTGTCCTCAATGTGTCCCAAAAATAAGTTTTTCGGTTGATTAAAATGTGTAAAAGTGGGTTAAAAACAAGATTTTATGTTACTGGGTAGCTGAACACGGGGTGGTGTTGGCTGAGCACGGCCCCGTGGTCAGACTGCCAGTATCAAATTTAAACAGAAGGCTAGGCACGGGGGCGTGTTCACTGAGCACGGCCCCGTTTCCAGTTACCTGAACTGGGCATTTTCTGCAGAACCTCGGGCACGGGGCGTGTTGGGGTGAGCACGGCCCCATGCTGAACTTGCTGTAATGAAGAAAAATCATCGGGAGGCTCTGTTTTTGTGTATGGGGTGTTGGTTCAAGCTTCCCTTAGCATCCTTCACCATCCCGAGTGTGTTTTATTCCTGAAAATTAAAAACTAAACTAGAAAACATAAAGGTTAATCTAAACTAAACTACGGATAGTTCCGCGGAATGCCTCCGTGGTGCGCCACGTTTATAAGGGTCCTTGGCTAGACCCACCTTATCGGGTGGTTCTGGCTCGTCTTCAATTAGGGGGTCGTCATTTCCGAACGGATATTTCATTGAACGCTCAAGATCGACACTTCTTTTAAATGCCCCTAATTGAATAGATAGATTGTTGTACTTTCGGTTTTTCAAAGCTTCGTGGGTTTTTACAAAAGGTCGTCCCAACACTAGAGGAGCGTCATCAAGGATGACAAAGTCGGATGGGATTACCATTTGATTTGTTTGGACCAAGACATCCTCAACTATACCGATTGATTTTATTACTTTCCGATTGGATAGAAAAATGGGTATTTGAAGTGGAGAAAAATCACCAATACTTAATTTTTCGAAAATATAGTTTGGCATTATGTTAACACAAAGATCTTTATCAATTGTGATATTACTAATAAAGAAATTTTGAAAAAAAATGGAACCGGTATAATGTTAATTTCAAATGGGTCTTCTTTTATTAGCGAAGTTTGATCATTAGTTAACTTAACGCTTACCGTTTCGTCAATTTTAGTGTTAGTGTTTAACTCTTTTATAAACTTAGCATGAGTGGGAACTAAACAATGATTTTCGAAAGAAGGTGACAAGAGATTAATTTCTTCAAAATTAGACTCTTCTTGAATTTTAACGTTAACGGACTCACCTTTTTCGTTCTTTAACTCATGTGTCGGTTTTTCACTTGTTTGTTCTTCCATTCTTACACTTTCAGTTATCTCTTCTTTAATTAATTCTTCTCTCGTGCGGGACTCCTCTTCCCTTGCGCGAGATTCTTTTATATAGTGCTCGATAACTTTAAGGTGTTCTAATATCCTATCGGTCACTTCGGTTATAGAAAAAGGATCGGAATTTTCAAAGCTTGAATCCGGTTGTGCGATCCTTTGTTCCTCATAATACCCATATGAAGTAGATGGTTCACGCCATTGTTCCTCATTGTAAGTATATGATAGATAAGTGATGTGCGTGAAGTGTGTTATGGTTTTAATGTTTATTTTAAGCCCTTTACACTTTTTTAGCCAAGTTTTAAATTTATAAAACACGATATTTACTAACACTAAACACACATATGGGCAAATGCACCCATCGTGAGCGTAGTATAGTGTTGGTAAGATACCGAGGTCGTCCAAGAACACAAGAGCTTTTAGTACCGGTTTATCCTCAACGTCTAATCAAATCAAAATTTTAGAAAAATGTTATAAACTAAGAAAATAAAAACTAACTAAAATGCTGACAAATAAAAATAAAAAGTAAAAACAGATAGACAAGATGAATCACTTGGCTCCGACTCGTGTTTAGTGTAACCTTTGATTATTTCCGCACTTTTCCACTATTTAAGAGATTATCTTAGTTATTGTAGTAGGCCCCTCTTTTGGAGGTGACGTTACCCTCAACCCAGTAGTTTGAGTCAGCAGGGATACAATCCTAAATGGTTGGATTATTGAAAGATAATTAATTAAGTTATTAATGCATAATGTGGTAGGCCCCTCTTTTGAAGGCGACGTTACCCTCGGCTAAGTAGTCTGAGTCAGCAGGGATACACTCCTAAGTAGCCGGGTTAAAGTTTTAATAGTAGTTTAACTTATGAGGGGATTAAAGAGTTTGGACCCCTGCCATCCAATACCGTTAAGTATTGAAGGGGGTCCTACTAAATTTGATCCAGGTCCTTTGCAGGATCTATACACTGAACAATGGCAAGACTCTTACCAAACCGTTCCCTTAACCCCCGACCAGGTAGCCAACATACCTCCATATAGACCGTGGAGATATGAATGGTGAAAATCTTTTATTTTATATAGACAGTAAAATAATGCCAAGACACCACGGGCAAACGATAAGGAAGAATCACCTTCAACATAAGAAACTAGTAATTAAAGTCATTAATACATAACCAATTAAAAGGTGCGAAAATATTAAAAATAAAAAGTATTACACTAGACACTTTGTCTTCACCAAGTGATGTAAGAGACTTAGGCAAACATGGCCTTGATTGTCAAGAACTCTTACGATCAATCTTGGATCCCGAGACGACTCACACATTCTATGATGGACAATGGATGATGGTGGTGAATGATGGTGTTATGGTGGTGGTGGGTGAAGTGTGAGAGAGGTGGGGTGCCAAGGGATGGTTTGAGCTTGAACCAAGCACTCCTATTTATAGGCTGAACAGAAGCTCGGGCACGGCCCCGTGTCCATCATCTTCTCTGTCTTCATTAATTGCTTTTGTCTGCATTAGTTGACCACGGCCCCGTGTCCGCTGGGCACGACCCCGTGTGCAGAAGCATATCTGTACTATCAAGATTTGGCTAGATTCTGCGAATCTTATAGTTGACCACGGCCCTGTGTCCGATGAGCACGGCCCCGTGGTGGGCGATGAAGCTTCTACAACTTTGTCTTTTATGCTGACACTTGGGCACGCCCCCGTGTTCAATGAACACAGGGCATGTTCAGCCTTCTGCACTCTTGTTTTGCTTGGGAAGATGCTTTCGGGGAGGTCGGGCATGCCACGTTTGTTCCTTTTCTTGTATTTATGTTAGATTTAGCTGCCTTTTTGCTTCTTTTGTTAATTTGAGCTCATTTAATCCTGAAAATACAAAAGGAAGACAAAAGCACACTTTTTTCCAACATTAATACTAAAAAAGGGTTAGTTTTATGCCATAATTGATGTAATTTATATGTTGCATTTTGCACACATCAAATACCTCCACACTTGAATCTTTGCTTGTCCTCAAGCAAAACTCTTTATAATATGGCTTTACACTCCCAAATGGAAGGGGTAGAAGAGAAGGTTTTTGGGCTTGTCATAGAGTGTCGGAATTTCCAAGATTCTTTACTAAGTTTTATTTTTATTTATTTACAATCCTATTCGTCATGATTTATTTAAAACTTTTCATAAGATAAATTACTTATTAGGGCATAACATGCTCCCTTAAAATTCTATTTATATACAAGTTCACATACCTCATGTGGGATCACTCAACACTCGGCCGAATATGTATTTTAGTGAATCACTCGATAGCGGCATGGAACTTACTCCTACCATAGGCTTGCCAAGCAATCAATCCTCCTCCTTTTTAACTATATACCTTTGTAAATATCAAGAGGACTTTTTTTTGGGTGAAGGGTTAGGCTTGGGTTAAAGGTAGGTGGTTGGGTTAGTGGTTAGAAAAAGGGCGAAAAGCGCAACAAGCGTCGGTTTTCGTAAGACATTTTTTTTTTGAAAGTCATACGAAAAACCGAGCTTGTGTCACACCCCGATATTTCCACGTATTACCGGTGGGCCCGGTGGGGAGTATCGTGACGTAGTTGATATCATCATAGTCAAACAACACAATATTTAAATGCACAGCGGAAGCAAAAGATAGATTTATTTCAACCAAATAAATTGTAATATAAAGTATCACAATGTAGTTGAAACAGATCCACAGGCGGATCAAAATATAGAGGAAAAACTGTTCAACAGACTTTGACACCTAAAGCTTTGCGAGACTTGATTAATGATGTCTGGAGTATCCAGCCTATTACGTGTAGCACCTGCACTTAACCTTTTTGGAAAATACGTCAGTTTACACTGGTAAATACAACTTAACTGACTCATTTTGAAAAGAGTTTGAAAATTGATTTGAATGCACTTCGGAAAAAATATATTTTTATAACTTGGGACAATTATTAAATAATCATGTATACAGTTTTACTTATTTGTCGTCCATCAAGGCCGGTTGGTAGAGCCGGAAAAGATTAACTGACACGCCACAGGTATAATACCCACAAGGTTAATTCCTTTAAGTGGGCTACTAGTTTTTTTTTACATATGCAACTGTCAGGTGTACGCCTACACCCCGTGCTTAGGTCGTGGTCATTTCGTAAAATGATGCCAAGGATATCCGGGATATGGTCATTTAACCCCCAAAGGCCATACACCAAATAATACATATTAAATGAGTATGTAATTATATTAATCACAATCCGATTTAAATGATTACACACCCGACCAAGCGGTATTATTATAATACCGTATCCCAAGCTCGTATAGGGAAAATAAGTTAAGAGTATTTACCTGAGCAATGTATAAGTCAAATACAGCAAGTACAAATGGCTTTTACTGGGCTCCTAATCTGGAACAAAAGTTTTTATTATCCTATTAGAATCCTAACGGGTCTTTAATTAAGCTTAAGCTTAGACCGGTCAGTTTTAAAGGAAGATACGGTTCAAACGCACGATTAAGCGAAGACCGGACAGAATGTGATTTAGACCCGACAAGTTTGAAGACTTGTATAATATGGGTATACTAAACACATTCTGGATTTTGAGACAAAGATGATAAGGTTTGACCCGTTTCGGCTAATATATGCAAACTAGTTACATAAGCCGTTCCGAACGCGAAAAGCGCGTAACGGGTAACCAAATGAGTCATATGCAAATTTCCCAAGTTAATATGCCTTAAATATGTTGTGACATCAGTAAGATATCTTCTATTATGCCCGTAATGGATTTAAACTCAAATTATGCCTTGTAAGGGCATTTTGGTCATTTAAAAGGTTATAAAAGAGTTTGATTAGAAATCTGAGTTACAGGTCTGATTCATTCAGTAAATACACTTAATTTAATAAGTTATAACAGTAAGGTATGACCTACATGTGGAATTTATCATTTAAAACCAAACTATGCATCTTAGGGGTATTTTGGTAATTTCACTTAGGCTTAAAAGGTCAAAACTGGAAACCTGAGTTTAAAAACTTTTACTTACTATTAATATATAAAAATATACTAAAAATATCAGTAGGTATCAACCTTATATGTTTAATATGGCTTTAGTACATACTATGCGTTAAAAACGCTTAAAAAGGCGATTTGGAGCCATTTCCGGGTTTTCAAAGGAAAGCTGATATTTTTATAATTCCAGAAGGCTCAAAATATCTACTACTTCTAATAAAGAAAAATAAATTTAGGCCACTTGTCATCCTATTACACCCTTAGTTGCCACCTGTCCTCCTTACAGCCTCTAATTTCACAAAATCCCGCTCAAACTAAAACTCCAAACCAAAACACGCGTAGATGGCTTCCTTCTCATACAATCTTCTTTCCTACGATACACACTTTCCATAAATTTGAAATCAGTTTTCTTTCCTTCTTAATTCCAATCAAAAACCGTAATCAAAGCTGATTTCACCATCAATCTTTCTGTTGGTTCTCTTCCGTTGTTTTCTTCAAACCCTAGAATTGATTGTTCTTTGTTGAGGCTTGATCTAGAGCTCGAATTGATTGTTCTTTGATTGGTCTTGGGCTCGAATTGATTGTTCTTTGTTCATGTCAGCGATGATGGCTATTGAATAAAACCCTAGATGATGGCTATTGAACAAACCGAACAACCCATGTAACTTTCTCTTCATCTTCTTGACCTGAAGAGTTCTAGGGCTAAGCACAGGAATCCGCATCAGCTTCGATCTCTATCTATGAAATTTTGGTAAATTCTTTGTTACTTTTGATTTACAATTTCGTGATTTGTCATTGTTAGGGTTTTACGGTGTTTTTCATTCATTTTCTTTGTGTGTTTAACTATTTATGTGAATCGTTGATTGGCTAGGGACATATGTAGGCTGAGTATTTGGTTTTTGTTTGAAATTATATGGTAGAGTTTAAGAAGGATTTGAATGAATATTGATTAGTATATGATGCATGTGTTGCAAAACAGTTTGAGATTGATTGTTATATGTTTTGGACTAGATAACCACAAGAATTAAAAAGATTCAGTTCATTTAAAATAAAAAAGAAATAGATGCATAATTGGAAGGTTTAGATTGTTTCGCTAGAGTTGTTTAGGCCTGGAGATAAGGCGAGATGCCTCATACAGCCATTTAAAACCCTAATTTCTTCAGCCGGTTTTCTCTGCAGGAAGACCAACGATGGGATCATCATCATCATCATCAATGATGTCACGATTCAGCGATCTAAGGTCAGAGTTTCCGCGATTCAGATTCAAATCGACTCTATCCAATATCAATTTATTCAGGTTCGGTGTCATAACTCTTCAGCATCGCACTTCAGGTCAGATTCGTTGCTTATGGTTCATCAATGCTTCATATGTGTTTGTTTTGATTTTCATTTCTAATTTGGCTATTAATTTTATTGAATGTTGTTACCGTTCATTTCTAATTTGGCTATTGATTTACTAGATGTCATAAAATGCGTTTATTTACATAAGGTTGATCGAATCTAAATCCCATTGTTTCTTCACTCCCAAATCATCAGCTGTCACTTTTTTTAATTTCATCATCTTCATCATTGATCTAATTGAGTTGTGATGTACTATCAATGCATATGTATATATCGTATGATAGATGCTTCACAGAGTTGCATTTTGAGTAGGAGATTGTGATGATGAAAACCTTATATGTGTAGCCATGGTGGTGTGTGGAGTCTGAGGATGACCATAAGAAGGTTTGACTTTTTATTTTTTAATTGTTAGCTCTTACTTTTCTCTCACAGTCGTTCACAGAGTTGCATTTTGAGTATGAGATTGTGATGATGAAAACCTTATATTATACTACTCTCTTATGTTTTTCAGATAAAGTTCTCCATTAGGATTCACCATCTGTAAGTTTCTATACAATCATTCCATGTTAAGAGTAAACGGTTGAAGTGCATACTTGGTTTAAAAAAGCGTGAGGCGCTCCGAAGCGTTTTGGTTCCAAAAGCTTTAAGAGAGGCAAGAGCTTCACGTTTTGGTTCGAAAAGCTTCACGTTTGGTTCAAAAAGCTTATACCGTAATATACTAATATGATTATTTCTAATTTTTTTCTTAAACTAAATTTCAGTTTTATCACCATGCTACCATGACTTTGCTAGGCCGAGCACACCTGGTCTGCCTCTATTTTACATCTACACCACCTACCAACTTCATGGTGTTTTTGAGGAATACAATCTCATTAGAAGGTTATAGAGTATATATTATAACTTTAATTGTATTCTGCCCTAACTTGCAACAATACGTAAAAAAACACAAAGATTAACATGGAATTTGGTTATGCAAGTGATATGGACACCTTCGTCTATTGTTCTTCTCTTCAATATTATCCATCCAGGTAATTATTTTTCAGTTTGAGTTTTATAAATTACAATAATTTATTAAGATCGTATGATTGGATCTAACTGAATCAAAGTTTTGGTGAATTGAGCTTTTTGCATAAGTCGAATTTTTGTGTAAATTTTGAATTTTTGCTGTCCCAAACTTAATAAAATTAACCTGTATGTATGTCTCTTAGAATATTGGTATGTGAGATCTTTTTTTATCTTATGTAAGAGCATTCACAGATACAATTAAATATTATTATGTCGTATGCTTAAAATAATATTAAGTAACATAGATATTTAAAAATTGTGACAAATTTGGATGTGTCGCATAATGTTATTCTTAAGGAATGTTTGGTTTATATTTGGTTAACAGACATGTAAACAATATTTATCAACTTACAATTAATTTTTGTGATTTCAAGTGTATTTGACTTTTTAGTGTAATTGGTGGGGATCAGCAGCTACAAAGGAGATCTTGAAGTTGTTTGAAGAAGGAATCAGTTTGGTCAAAACCCAAGTCAAACGGGACAACATGGTCAGATTTTCAACCCAGGTGCTCGGTAATGATGAACAGTTTTCATGCTCTAACCGTCACCGTATGGGGGCAAGAGCTCGCAGTCGTTCTGTTATAGGTGAAGACGTACCGAAGGTTGTTAATTGCTTTAATATTTTGTTTTGTTAATTATTTGATCTGAATTTGTTGTTTGGTAGTTTCATGAGCCACATGTTCTAATTGCACTTAGACATGCAGGTTTAGGCTATTGTGTTTGAGTTGATAATGTTGTAGGTTTAGACTATAATCTCTGGTTATTTGCAAGGGGTTGTCAGTCTTGGTGAAATCAAGACCATTTGGGCTGGTTGAAGACAAGAAATGGGTTGTGACAACAAACCTCGAATGTGGTACCGTTGTTGGAATCTTTGGTCAAAAGGCCAGCTGAAGAGGTTGCTTCTGAATCAACTATTGGTGCTTAAATGAGGCTTCGTAACTTGAACATTTATTTCTTTCAAAGTATTATTTCAACAATTTTAAGTTATATCTTTGTGCTCCTGTAACTCGGGAAGTAAGTGCTATATATTTTTTCCTTTATGTGGAAATTTCAACCCCGTATCCATACAGATAGGAATGCATAACATACATAAACTAAAAATTCCAACTTTCATCTGAATCATGTGTTTAAAATCTCATATCATGGAGAAGTTCATTCCACTGGTCTTGCTTGATGTAATCCCTAGAGTCTCTTTCGCCACGTGTGTAATGGTAGTCGCCATAGCCTCCCACATTTGTCTTTTTATTCAAAATCGATAAGAAGTCTGGTTGGTTGTGTTTTTACAAGTGTTCTATCAAGGCCTCAAATAGTAGGGTGAATGGGTACTTAGCCAACCTGTGTTTGATACAAAAGCTTTTATTTTGTTTATCATGGTGTTTTGAGTTAGTATAGGCTGTAATTCGATCCATTTTACTTGTGAGTGAGTCGATTTGGATTGTGTATTATCCCAAATAAGTCAACCCAACCTATTTGGGATCTTACTAAATGCAACATGTATCTACCAAACTTCAGATTATCGAACATTCCAAGTGGATTAGGAAGAAGGCGATTCTTTTGACTTACTTCTCAACACGCTACCATATCAAGGTAATGAATCCCCCCTTGGAAAATACTTCAAGTTTTATGTTTGTTTCTTTTTTATTTATATTTATTTCTCTTCTATATATAAGAAAATGAAATATATTTTTTTGAACAATAAAAAAACAACGATTTTAGATTTTTTAAGGGTATTAAATTTAGCTACCCATAAATATAACACCAGGTTGTTATGATCTAAAAGAGATTTTCCTAAACATCAGCTCAATCGCCAGTCGTCAAAACCATCAGTTAGCAGCTCGGTACTTGGCAACTGATCTGAATGGTCGGGCCAGTTTGTTTTAATGTCATTTTGTGACAAAATTGGTCATAATTGATTACAGGAAATCCGTCAAGCTGGGACAAAATTGCAGGCAAAGGTTCAAGCCCGAGTGGTCCCGCTTACAGAAGGTTTTCGATTAATATCCTTACCATAGACACATAATTTGGCTTCAATATTTGTGCATATTTAGAATTCTTGAGATTAAGTAATGAAGCCATTGTATCAATTCAAAATTCAGGACCACCATTTAAAAAGAAAGCATCTGCAAAGAATTCATGATTTCAAAAAGTCATAGTTCAGTTAAAACTGGTCACAATAAACTTTAGTTTGGAAAGGTCTAGAACAAAAATGATGATCTACATGATGATCTAAGTATAAATTATTTTAATGTTTACTCATAAGTGTAATTCACATATATTTATGAGATTTTGAAATCCTTATTATTGGGAATTATTGATCGATTGTAGCATCAGTGGTCGTATTCTGACAAAAGGCTTCCGGCTACAAGTGGCAGCTCCCGGTGCATAAAGGCAGTATTGAGTGTCTGTTTAATGGTGGAAATGGAGAATCTGGAAACCCAGACAGCAGAGCCGACTGATTTAGGGACCAGCTACGTTAATCCAGCAAGCACGGTTATCATGTTCTTTGTTCCAATTTGCTAGATCCAGAGTTTAAACATTGGCTGATATTTATTATTCTTGTGTTTAGAGGCGTTGGTGGTGACTGGAGGCGGCGGAGACGACCTTCGGCGGCCAGACAATAGCGTGTTATATGCGTTGTGTTGACTGGAGGCGGTCGAGGCGTTGCTGTTGACTGGATGCGTTGGATCTTGAGTTGGGGTATTCTTAATTATGTTCATGGTGTGTGATTTGTGTAGTTCGTGTGTTATGCAGGCGGGTTTTGCTACAATAAGTTTAAGATGAAAACCCCATAAATATTGGAAAAGGGTATTTAATCATGGTTCTTAGGGTTTTGGCATCATTGCTGATCATGCAACTTCAACCGATCAAAGCTGGTTGTTGATTTCAATCATTGGGGGAGTTATCATGTGTAAAGGTGTAAGTATTGTCTGCTCATATGAAATATGTTTTTTTCTTATTAGTTCATATATGTGGCTGAAATTCATTTATGGATACTCAAATGACCACAACCTTACTATTAGACAGGGATGAGCATTTGTTACTTGGTACCGGTATCGAATTTCCCGTACCAATTTTTTTGGTACTGAATCGGTACCCACGTTTTGGCGTTTTCCGTTCGGTACCGGTATTTTACAGGAATTTACCCTTAAATACCGATATCGTACCAAACATTTTCGGTACCGGTATCCATATTTGGCGAAATTCGATACCAGTGGGAAATTCGGTACCGGTACCAAGCTCATCTCTACTATTAGATGGTTCAGATTATATGAATAGTTGAATACAATGCAATTTCTTATTTTGTATTATATATTATTCTTTAATCTTTAATATCAAACCAACTGTTGGGTTTCTTCTTCTTTTGCATAATGTTGATTAAGATAAGATAATTTTTATTGTGTCTAACTGTATTAACCATATAAAAACTTTAGTTCTCTTAGTATTAAACTGAATATACACTGCACTAGCTTGATTTCTTTACTTTCCAACTTAAATTGACGAATTTAAGATTAATGATAGTTAATTGATTTAATTTGTTTCAAATCAAATTGTCTATATTTTAAGGTTAATGCGAGTATTGTTTGATTTCCCATGTATGCTTAGTCTATGTTTATTGTTTTTAACCAGAGACCTAATTTGATTTTTTAGTTTCATGCGCAGATTGATGAATTTGAGTGTAATGATTGATGAATGACCGGCACACACCCTATGTTGCTGATTATTGGGTCTGCCAAAAGGCGTTGGACCAAGATATTAATATGGAAGATCAAGTCCCCTTGGACTAGAAAATAGTCTATTGCAATCTTGATATTTGGTACGAGCATTTTATATTAGAATTTATTTAAAAATTAAGTTTTTTCCAAGGAAGTAAGATCAAATTATGTATTTTTTTGTCGAATACCTCTAAATGGGTGACTATGTCAAACACTTTATAGTATAGTATTGTATGTCAACCATCTTTCTAATATTAATGTTCAAAATATGTATTTGTGGATTTATTTTGGCTTTTAATCTAATGAATTTTAACTTATAAGCCTTCTCACATTTGGTTTTTGTTTAATTGGTTAGTAGATGGTAACTAAAAATATCTAATTGCAAAACAGGTTTACCCAATATATCCTTAATCATCTACTTCTAATCATTGTCTAAAATGTGATGTTTATTTTCTAAATAACTAATGAGACTAAATTTTTTATGGCTAATGAATACTATACAAGCCCGGCCACCCGGGCAAACCTATTGACGAAAGGCCACCCACGCCCTACGTACGCATACAACGCTGGTGACCAGGCACACCCACGTACGCATACTATCGTAAAACTCTTGGTCCACTTGAAACAAATTGCAAACAAATTACACTAAATGGGACTCCAACCCATGACCTCCATATTAGTATATATTATATGTTTGTGTTAAGCCACCCGCGAAGCTCGCGGGATCTTAGGCTAGTTTTATTTATCAAATAAAATCAGTAGAAAAAGGTTTGGGGTCAAAAGGATTTGTAAAACTCATTTTATGGCTTAAAAGGGCAAAACCGGCATTAACCGAATCAAACTTAGAGACCTATGTTATGCTCAGCCAAAAATTAAATAAAAATCTTCAAAAATCCCAAAATATTATATTACATCAGTGGGTAAAAAGTTTGATATCAAAAAGTGGGTTTAAATAGGCTATACGCTAATTACGCCGTTTAATTAACATAAAGCTTTCAAATTACGCTAATGAGCATAACTCTTAATCTAGACCTCAAACTGATGTCAAATTTTAGGTGCAAGTTTATAATTCAGTAACTAAGGTTTCTACTCTTTTACTTTTTCAAAAATCACGTTTTATAGTCAAAAGGGCATAATAGTCAACATTTAAGCATTTAACGGAAACATGCATATGAATCGGATAACTAATGAACCAAGTTGTATAATCTTAGAGAGTTATACTTATGTGAAACCTGGTCCAAATAAAGCTCTAAGGCCAATCTAAAACATGCTTAAACGGGTCAGAACTGAAAGTCAAAGAACAAGTCAAATTATGCGACTTTCGGTTCCGATCCGGGTTTAAACTGAAAATTGTCGGGTTGAACATGGTTAGACATGTTCTTACATTAATTACCAAGTTATATTAATGATAAAACAGGTTGCATGCCTCCTACATTGCTAATTATGCATTAATTTGAAAATAAGCATTCTGTTGACTTTTTAATAACAAGTTTGACCTGACAATTGACCTAGTTAGAGTGGGAATCAGAGAGTACCCTTTTAAGGGTTTATTACCCACATAATTACCTACTTATAGGTACTTTCAATTCGAGAATTGACTGAACAGATTTTATTTAATCTCAAAGTCAAACGTTAATTACGACGGTTTTACTTTTAGCTAATTAACTAAGCTAAACTGAATTAGGAAGGGTTAAGAATACTTACAAGAGTCCTAAGTATGATTAGGGACCACTAGGAAACTTGTTGCTGATCAGGAGAGCTCCAGAGACTATCTTGAGAGAAGTTGCAAATGAAGGATCAAAATGTAGCAAGTTTGATCTTCTTATATAGTGAACCCAAAAGCTTTAGATCATGCCAAATTAGTCTATAGGTGTTGTAAGATCATCCCAGGTGTACCTAAGATGCTAAAAACCACCTAGAGTGTCCCTGATTTTCGAATACCACCGAAATAAGGCGGTGTAACCGTTTGGACATGCAACTGTCAATTAAAACGCCCAGATACACCGCTTATGGACCGTAAGATCCAACCCTTACGGTCCGTAAAGCTTCAGTAGAGGACAAAAATTCGTTTTAATTCAGGCTGTGACAATGCAATGTCTACATCTCCGAATCTCATGCATTTTAATCAGAATGGGGACCATGTTTTCAGTCATTGCATGTGTAGGCATGCACTTTCACATTTTGGTACTTTGTGGGAGGTTTAAATTTACGGAAATACCAAGAATTTGCATTGGATCCATGTCTAGATTTATAATTAACTTACTATTTAGGATAACCAGATTTATTTGCATAATTTGAGATGTTGATAAATTATATCATGGTTAGGGATTTATTAGTAGGTCGCTCAGAGGTATAAATTAACATGTCAACGTTTTTTAATCCTACCGCACATCTTTATCTGGATCCGTTTCCATAGCACGTTTGCATTACATGACACGTGTCTTTATTTTACTGGACATGAATTTCCGAGGTGTTACATCCTCACCCCCTTTAAAGAAATCTTGACCTCGTGATTTACTGGAACAAATGAGGGTATTTTTCCTTCATGGTAGACTATACCTCCCAAGTATATTCGGGACCTCTGCGGGCATCCCATTTGACCTTTACAATAGGCACTTGCTTCCTTCGAAGCTTCTTTACTTGTCGATCCTCAATCGACAATGGTTTTTCCTCAAATTTCAAACTCTCATCTATATGCACATCCGTATGCGGTATGACTACTGACTCATTAGCTAGACATTTCTTTAGATTGCAGATGTGGAATACATTGTGAATTCCACTGAGCTCTTCAGGAAAGTTCAACTTATAAGCCACTGATCCAACACATTCGATAACCTCGAATGGTACTATATACCTTGGGCTTAACTTACCTTTCTTACCAAATCGCATCACCCCTTTCCAGGGTGATACCTTAAGAAAAACTTTATCACCAACCTCAAACTTTAGAGGTTTACGCTTTGGATCTGCGTAGCTTTTCTGCCTATCTCTGGCAGCTTTCAGGCGGTCACGAATCTGGACAATCTTGTCCGTTGTTTCAAAGACTAAATCAGGTCCTGATAATTTAACTTCTCCTACTTCCGCCCAACAAATAGGTGTTCTGCATTTTCTACCATATAATGCCTCAAAAGGCGCAGCCTTAATACTTGTATGGTAGCTATTGTTATAGGAGAACTCAATCAATGGCAGGTGGTTATCCCAACTACCACCTAAATCAATCACACATGCACGAAGCATGTCTTCCAACGTTTGGATGGTACGCTCACTCTGCCCGTCCGTCTGTGGATGGTAAGCCGTACTAAAATTTAGGCGCGTGCCCAAAGACTGTTGGAAACTTTTCCAAAAATGAGAGGTGTATCTCGTATCTCTATCAGAGATAATTAACACAGGTACACCATGCAGAGCTACAATCTTATCTACGTACAATTGAGCTAACATGTCAGAGCTATAAGTTTCTTTAATGGGTAGGAAGTGTGCTGACTTAGTCAGTCTATCTACTATCACCCATATAGTATCATTTCCCTTTCTTGTTTTTGGCAACTTGGTGATGAAATCCATTGTCACCATCTCCCACTTCCATGTGGGAAGTTCAGGCTGTTGTAGCAAACCTGACGGCTTCTGATGCTCAGCTTTGACTTGCGCGCACGTCAAACGTTTAGCTACATAAGCGGCTACAGACTTTTTCAAGCCTATCCACCAATAGTTTGCCTTTAGATCATGGTACATCTTATCAGCTCCAGGATGAATGGAATATTTAGAACTGTGGGCTTCCTGAAGGATAACATCTCGCAGTCCTCCAAAAACTGGAACCCATATTCGTCCATTTAACCTTAGGATTCCATCCTTGTCATAGGATAACTGCTCCTCAGTTACTCCTAGCTTTTCTTCAGGATAGTTAGCTTCCAACACAGCTTCCTTTTGTGCAGCTAACAACCTTTCGTTCAAACTATTCTTTATCTCAATGCTCTTGGCATTGATTCTTATCGGCTTCACTCTTTCCTTTCTGCTTAAGGCATCAGCAACTACATTTGCCTTGCATGGATGGTATCTTATCTCACAATCATAATCATTTAAAGTTTCCATCCAGCGTTGCTGCCTCATGTTCAAGTCCTTCTGATTGAACAAGTGTTGAAGGCTCTTGTGATCTGAATAGATCACACACTTGGTTCCATACAAGTAGTGCCTCCATAGTTTTAGTGCAAATACAACGGCACCCAACTCCAAGTCATGGGTGGTGTAGTTCTTCTCGTGCACCTTTAACTGTCGTGAAGTGTAGGCAATAACTTTGCCTTTCTGCGTGAGCACATAGCCCATACCAGTGTGTGATGCATCACAATACACCACGAATTCTTCTATTCCATCGGGCAATGTTAACACTGGTGCATTGCTCAACTTTTTCTTAAGAATGTCAAAGGATTCCTGCTGCTTAGGGCCCCACTCAAACTTAATCTTCTTACGTGTCAACGAAGTTAGGGGCGCAGCAATCCTTGAGAAGTTTTCGATAAATCGCCTATAGTATCCTGCTAGTCCTAGAAAGCTGCGAATCTCAGTAGGCGTCCTTGGCTCTTGTCAATTCATAACCGCTTCAACCTTAGCGGGATCCACTTGGATACCACGCTCACTTACCACATGTCCAAGGAATTGGACTTCTCGAAGCCAAAATTCGCACTTTGAAAATTTGGGGTAGAGTTTCTCATGATGTAGAAGTTTAAGAATACAGCTTGGCTCTTCGAGTAGATGAGGATGTCGTCAATGAAGACGATGACAAATTTATCTAAGTAGGGCTTGCAGACATGATTCATGAGGTCCATGAATGCGGCAGGAGCATTAGTAAGCCCACAAGGCATCACTAGGAACTCGTAATGTCCATAACGAGTCCTAAATGCAGTCTTGTGTACATCTTCATCTTTAACCTTCAACTGATGATAGCCCGACCTCAAATCGATCTTAGAAAAGTAACTTGCCCCTTGAAGTTGATTGAACAAATCGTCGATCCTGGGCAAAGGATACCTATTTTTGATAGTGACCTTATTAAGCTCACGGTAATCGATGCACAGGCGCATCGATCCATCCTTCTTCTTGACAAACAAGATCGGCGCTCCCCAAGGAGACGAACTAGGTCTAATGAAACCTTTGGCTAGCCGATCATCTAACTGTGTCCTTAACTCCTTCATCTCTGTTGGTGCCAACCTATAAGGCGCTCTTGCTACTGGTGCTGCACCAGGGATGATGTCAATTCAGAATTCCACTTGCCTATCTGGTGGTAAACCAGGTAGTTCTTCAGGAAAAACTTCAGGATATTCTGAAATGACGGGGATGTCTTCAATCTTAGGTTTCGGCTCATCAATAGTAACCTGTGCCATATAAATGACACAACCCTTCTTCAAGCATCTAGATGCTTTGAGCATAGACACTTGCTCAGGCAATCCATGCTGGGTATCCCCCTGAATGGTAAGTGACTCACCAGACGGAGTTTTGACTACCACTTGCTTTCTCTTGCACACAATCTGGGCTTGGTTATGCGATAACCAATCCATACCTATAACTATATCAAAACCGGCTAGCTTAAAGGGAAGTAAGGACAAAGGAAAAGAGTGGTTCCTAATGGATATAACACATCTATCTAAAATAGTTGAGGCGATTTCTATGGTTCCATCAGCTAATTCCACCTCATACTTCACACTTAAGGCTTTTACAGGCAATTTCAACAACTCACAAAATTTGTTATCCACAAAAGACTTATCCGCTCCAGAATCAAACAATACTCTGGCATAAACATCATTTATGAGAAAAGTACCTGTGATTACGCTGTCGTCCTGAACAGCTTCCTTTGCATCCATCTTGAAAACCCTAGCATTGGTCTTCTTGACATCTTCCGACTTCTTGGCGTATTTAGGGCAGTTGGTTTTAATGTGCCCTTTCTCATTGCAGTTGTAGCATGTGGCATCTTTAATCTTCTTGCAATCAACAGTCTTGTGCTCTTTAGACTTGCATAACCCACACGCAGGTGATCCTGACTTAGACTTGGACTCAAGTCGGCACTTTCCAAAGTGGCATTTTTGGCAAGTCTTGCACTTTGGCTTTTCCCCAGCTTGCTGGCTACCCTTGTTGGATCTAGACTTCTTCCTGGAGTCAGTATTACCCTTGTGCTTCTTCTTAGATCTTCGTGAGGTATCATCCTCACGCTTCCTCTTACCTTCTTCTGAATTCCTGAGCGATCTTAACCTGACCGCGTCCAAGGTAAGGGATAGGGATAGATCAGCTGCTGATCTGAAGGTAGCAGGTCTGGATGCCTTAACACTGGCTTTAATTTCTGGGGCTAAACCCCCAATGAAGCGAGCAATCCTTTTGGGTTCCGGGGTTACCAGATACGGAACCAACCTAGATAGGGTATTGAAACTGGTGAGGTAAGCTTGACAATCTAAATTCTTCATTACCAACGATAAGAAATCTGATTCGATTCTTTCGACTTCGTGCTGCGGGCAATAATTCTCCTTAATGAGAGCAACAAACTGATCCCATGACAAGTTGTAGAGTGGGATCTTTCCAGCAGCTTGAATGAGAGACTTCCACCATGCCAGTGCCTCTCCCTTGAACGATTGGGATACATATTTCACTACGTCCCTTTCAGCACAACCGCTGATGTCAACTACCGTGTCCATTTCATCCAACCAGGTCATACAATCTATTGCTCCTTTCTCCCCAGTGAAATCTCGGGGTTTGCAAGAAACAAAGTACTTGTAGGTACAGGACTTGGTATGAGGTTTACCATCAAACACTATCCTTTTTGAGGGAACACTGTTTTGATTAGATGAATGTCGATCATCATCTTTCTTGGGTTCATCTTTCTTAGAGGGTGGTTTGCTATGACCCTCCGAGTGAGTCTTGGGCTTGGAATGTGGTGCGGACCGGGTCCTACTTCGAGTCCCGCTCGATTCACTATACTGCCTATTTATTGCTTTGGTAACAGCATTATCTACTAATGTTTGCAGCTCCGCACCAGTTACAAGTATTTTAGCATTTTCAGGGTTTTCCACCGAACGACTGTTTACTTCTTCTGATTTAGCCATGTAGCCTTAATTGCTTCATAAAGAAAATAAAGACAAGGTTTATTTAGAAGCCTAAACAGTACTATCGTTCTTGACGATTTATTAACCATGATAGTTAAAGAGCTATACTAATTAATTTATTAAGTAATTTCATTCGGGACTTTTATCAGTAGCCCTTAGTTCCAGAATGAAATATAATATTGGCGTAACAGGCCTAGTCACGTGGGAAATTTCTAAATTAGAAATTTAGATCTTATAGGATCTAATTATTAGGGTTTGAATTAAAATTCATTACCTTTCTTGGCAGGGAGTCTATAAGCTACGGCTGCCTTTTGTCTTATATGACATTAGTTATAGCCCGTAGGCATTACATCACAATCAGATGTTTAAATAATAATAAGAAATTTGGGTAATTTATTAAAAGGGTGACATGTGTGATTTTGCGGATCACATTAGCCAAGAATGTTAACATGTTTGCAGATGTTAACAGAGATTTGAATCTTTTTAAACAGATTTTACCATATTGGCCAGGTCTTATTATGACATACAAGCTAGGTTTTACCTTTTAAGATTCTTATCATTTTATTAAAATGGTAATTCTATAAAATGAATGTTATTTTTCATTTATTCAAATATTATAATTATGCATATAATTTAAAAATGAAAAATTTGAATCAACCATTCCATTAAAATTAAACTAGCACAAGTTTGCCCTAAACGGGACTTTTACATAAATAACATGACCACGCAGGGGCTAAACTAACAAACATACCCACGCAGGGGTCAACAGAAAGACATGCCCACGCAGGGGCAGAACAGAAAAATATGGCCACACAGGGGCAGAGTACAGAAACAAATGTCCTCGCAGGGACATGATTACAACTCTAAAACAAATAAACAAACAAAGGATTTAGTGATCCTTCTTGCTTTTTCCCTTGATTAAATTCACCATTTTCTTGAACATCCCTTGGTTATGCCTACGGTCTTCCCGCACCTCCTGCCGCACCTCATTTATCCCTTGAAGGATTTCTTCAAATTGTGGAGGTGACATCACCGGCGGCTGTGGGGGTTGCTGATAATGTGGAGGTTGAGGAGGTGGCGGTTGCTGATACCCATATGGTGGGTATCCATATGTCGGGTATCCCGTAGTCCAGGGACCTCCATAGGGACCTTCCGGATGGAGAGCGTTGTAGTTTGCAGCTACCAAGTAAGGATCGGCTTCGGCATAGTTAAAATTAGTGTGGATTGGCTGCTCGAAGGGGTTATATGCCGCCGCACCAGTGTACGTAGGAATTGGGTCTCCGAAACCCAGTGGTGGTGGCGCGACTTGCGCAGAGTTTACTTCTGAGACAGGGTGTGAAGATTCTCCCATCTCTGGTTCTTCATGAAGTGGCGAGTATTGGCTGCCACTTGAAAGTGGTGGGGTGTTGATACGCACTCCTCCTCGCGCGAATATCCGTGCGTTCGATCTTCTTCTCCTCGGGGGCTCCGAAGGCTGTTGTTGGGGTGGTGGTGGCGGTGGAGTGACCGCGACGAATCGAGAATCCTCGGAAGGATTCTGCTGCTGCTGATACTGATGCTGCTGCTGGGGAGAGTTGTGGTAACTGGGAGTGAACACCCAATCAATCCGTCGGAACCTTTCTTCATAACTATCGGGACCATTATAAGGTGATCCCACAAAAGGTGACCCATCCGAAATTTCGATGGGGGTGGTTAGGGGTTCCTGGTGGTGGCACTGCAGGATCAGTGTCTTCATCAATATCCATCTCGTTGCCACCGGAAAAATGATCTTCAGGTCCAAGTTGGTTAAAACCCACTGGTTCTCCAAGGTAGTTGGCAGGGTTGAACTGACCCTGGAAAACAGGCGATAGGTGGTCGAAGGGTGAGTTGTGTCCTTGGAGAGGTATGTAGGATTGGTGGGAGTTGTGGGGCTCATTTTCAGAATGAGGCCCAAAAGAGTGTGGAATAGAAGGGGAGGTACTCAGCGAAACTGAGCGCCTCGCTGGTTCAATGTAGGTCCTCCAGGGTTCTTGAGGACCCGGGTTGTGGGGATCTGACGGTGTTCGCCGGTGCGAAGGCCCGGCCTCATGGTCATTTGGGGCGACGAGTGGCCCTTTTCCTCTTCCTCTTCCTCTCATCCTTGGTGGCATTTTGTCAACCTGTCAAAAACCAACAAGTGATACAACAAGAAATATATAAGAAAAAGTTAGAAATAAAACAAATTTGGATAATTCCTAAGTTCTTTGTCTAGACTCGAGAATCGAGGAATGTGCAATTGTGTAACTGAGATTAAACACAAAAGGCTAGTGTTTAATTCACTCAGTGTTGGCTCTGATACCAACCTGTCACACCCCGATATTTCCACGTATTACCGGTGGGCCCGGTGGGGAGTATCGTGACGTAGTTGATATCATCATAGTCAAACAACACAATATTTAAATGCACAGCGGAAGCAAAAGATAGATTTATTTCAACCAAATAAATTGTAATATAAAGTATCACAATGTAGTTGAAACAGATCCACAGGCGGATCAAAATATAGAGGAAAAACTGTTCAACAGACTTTGACACCTAAAGCTTTGCGAGACTTGATTAATGATGTCTGGAGTATCCAGCCTATTACGTGTAGCACCTGCACTTAACCTTTTTGGAAAATACGTCAGTTTACACTGGTAAATACAACTTAACTGACTCATTTTGAAAAGAGTTTGAAAATTGATTTGAATGCACTTCGGAAAAAATATATTTTTATAACTTGGGACAATTATTAAATAATCATGTATACAGTTTTACTTATTTGTCGTCCATCAAGGCCGGTTGGTAGAGCCGGAAAAGATTAACTGACACGCCACAGGTATAATACCCACAAGGTTAATTCCTTTAAGTGGGCTACTAGTTTTTTTTTACATATGCAACTGTCAGGTGTACGCCTACACCCCGTGCTTAGGTCGTGGTCATTTCGTAAAATGATGCCAAGGATATCCGGGATATGGTCATTTAACCCCCAAAGGCCATACACCAAATAATACATATTAAATGAGTATGTAATTATATTAATCACAATCCGATTTAAATGATTACACACCCGACCAAGCGGTATTATTATAATACCGTATCCCAAGCTCGTATAGGGAAAATAAGTTAAGAGTATTTACCTGAGCAATGTATAAGTCAAATACAGCAAGTACAAATGGCTTTTACTGGGCTCCTAATCTGGAACAAAAGTTTTTATTATCCTATTAGAATCCTAACGGGTCTTTAATTAAGCTTAAGCTTAGACCGGTCAGTTTTAAAGGAAGATACGGTTCAAACGCACGATTAAGCGAAGACCGGACAGAATGTGATTTAGACCCGACAAGTTTGAAGACTTGTATAATATGGGTATACTAAACACATTCTGGATTTTGAGACAAAGATGATAAGGTTTGACCCGTTTCGGCTAATATATGCAAACTAGTTACATAAGCCGTTCCGAACGCGAAAAGCGCGTAACGGGTAACCAAATGAGTCATATGCAAATTTCCCAAGTTAATATGCCTTAAATATGTTGTGACATCAGTAAGATATCTTCTATTATGCCCGTAATGGATTTAAACTCAAATTATGCCTTGTAAGGGCATTTTGGTCATTTAAAAGGTTATAAAAGAGTTTGATTAGAAATCTGAGTTACAGGTCTGATTCATTCAGTAAATACACTTAATTTAATAAGTTATAACAGTAAGGTATGACCTACATGTGGAATTTATCATTTAAAACCAAACTATGCATCTTAGGGGTATTTTGGTAATTTCACTTAGGCTTAAAAGGTCAAAACTGGAAACCTGAGTTTAAAAACTTTTACGTACTGTTAATATATAAAACTATACTAAAAATATCAGTAGGTATCAACCTTATATGTTTAATATAGCTTTAGTACATATTATGCGTTAAAAACGCTTAAAAAGGCGATTTGGAGCCATTTCCGGGTTTTCAATGGAAAGCTGATATTTTTATAATTCCAGAAGGCTCAAAATATTTTATTTATCAAATAAAATCAGTAGAAAAAGGTTTGGGGTCAAAAGGATTTGTAAAACTCATTTTATGGCTTAAAAGGGCAAAACCGGCGTTAACCGAATCAAACTTAGAGACCTATGTTATGCTCAGCCAAAAATTAAATAAAAATCTTCAAAAATCTCAAAATATTATATTACATCAGTGGGTAAAAATTTTGATATCAAAAAGTGGGTTTAAATAGGCTATACGCTAATTACGCCGTTTAATTAACATAAAGCTTTCAAATTACGCTAATGAGCATAACTCTTAATCTTGACCTCAAACTGATGTCAAATTTTAGGTGCAAGTTTATAATTCAGTAACTAAGGTTTCTACTCTTTTATTTTTCAAAAATCACGTTTTATAGTCAAAAGGGCATAATAGTCAACATTTAAGCATTTAACGGAAACATGCATATGAATCGGATAACTAATGAACCAAGTTGTATAATCTCAGAGAGTTATACTTATGTGAAACCTGGTCCAAATAAAGCTCTAAGGCCAATCTAAAACATGCTTAAACGGGTCAGAACTGAAAGTCAAAGAACAAGTCAAATTATGCGACTTTCGGTTCCGATCCGGGTTTAAACTGAAAATTGTCGGGTTGAACATGGTTAGACATGTTCTTACATTAATAACCAAGTTATATTAATGATAAAACAGGTTGCATGCCTCCTACATTGCTAATTATGCATTAATTTGAAAATAAGCATTATGTTGACTTTTTAATAACAAGTTTGACCCGACAATTGACCTAGTTAGAGTGGGAATCAGAGAGTACCCTTTTTAGGGTTTATTACCCACATAATTACCTACTTATAGGTACTTTCAATTCGAGAATTGACTGAACAGATTTTATTTAATCTCAAAGTCAAACGTTAATTACGACGGTTTTACTTTTAGCTAATTAACTAAGCTAAACTGAATTAGGAAGGGTTAAGAATACTTACAAGAGTCCTAAGTATGATTAGGGACCACTAGGAAACTTGTTGCTGATCAGGAGAGCTCCAGAGACTATCTTGAGATAAGTTGCAAATGAAGGATCAAAATGTAGCAAGTGTGATCTTCTTATATAGTGAACCCAAAAGCTTTAGATCATGCCAAATTAGTCTATAGGTGTTGTAAGATCATCCCAGGTGTACCTAAGATGCTAAAAACCACCTAGAGAGTCCCTGATTTTGGAATACCACTGAAATAAGGCGGTGTAACCGTTTGGACAGGCAGCTGTCAATTAAAACGCCCAGATACACCGCTTACGGACCGTAAGCTCCAACCCTTACGGTCCGTAAAGCTTCAGTAGAGGACAAATTTTTTTTTTAATTCATGCTGTGACCATGCAATGTCTACATCTCCGAATCTCATGCATTTTAATCAGAATGGGGACCATGTTTTCAGCCATTGCATGTCTAGGCATGCACTTTCACATTTTGGTACTTTGTGGGAGGTTTAAATTGACGGAAATACCAAGAATTTGCATTGGATCCATGTCTAGATTTATAATTAACTTACTATTTAGGATAACCAGATTTATTTGCATAATTTGAGATGTTGATAAATTATATCATGGTTAGGGATTTATTAGTAGGTCGCTCAAAGGTATAAATTAACATGTCAACGTTTTTAAATCCTACCGCACATCTTTATCTGGACCCGTTTCCATAGCACGTTTGCATTACATGACACGTGTCTTTATTTTACTGGACATGAATTTCCGAGGTGTTACAGCTTGTTACTAAAACAAAGGGTTAAAAATAAAAAGGTTTTGGTGGGTGAAAGGGTGTTTGGTTTGGGTTAAGAAATGAAAAGGTTTAGGCTCAAAGTGGTTAACTAGGGGGATTTTGGGTATGTGGTAAAAAAAATGGTGTAGAAATAAAAAGGGTTAGTCCTAATGCCTCCATCATTTACTTACTCGGGTTTAAGTTGGTAAGGACCGGGAATGTATCGTCGTGGCAAGTTCTAGAGTTGTAAGAACCAAGCGGCTATTCACACAAGAAACGAAAAATGAGCATTTAATTTAAAGATATGTATTTGTATGCTCAATAAATGCTCAAAACTCACTTTTGTGGGAATGGGTTTTTATGTGATCAAGTATATATAATTAAATTTTAACCAAGCTTGTCATGCCTTTTCATAATTTTCTTATGTTGGTTCTTTTTATCACGATGCTATCGGTTGTAAATTTGTAAAAATATAACCTTTTTAGAATTTTGAAATTCCCAAATTAAACCTAGACAAGTAAAAAAAAATGAAGTGATTAGCGGTTCCAATAGAGTTTTGTGTAAGGCTTGTTATTAGGACTTGCAAGATTCAAGGTTTTAGCATCCCCCCACACTTAAATTACACATTGTCCTCAATGTGTCCCAAAAATAAGTTTTTAGGTTGATTGAATGTGTAAAAGGTGTGAAAAAGCAAAAAAGTTGTGTTACTGGACGCCTGGACACGGCCCCGTGTTGTCCGGGCATGGCCCCGTGTTCAGGTGCCAGTAACAAAAGTTAAACAAAAGAAACAGAAGCCTGGATACGGGGGCGTGTTGGGTGAACACGGCCCGTGTCCAGTTTACCTGAACTGGGCATTTCTGCAGATTGTGCAGCACGGGGCCGTGTTGGGCGGACACGACCCGTGCTGAGCTTACTGTTAATGAAGAAAATTGTCGGATGGCCCTGTTTTTCTGCATGGGTTGCTGGTTCAAGTTTCCCTTGTTATCCTTTGCCATCTTGAGTGTGTTTTATTCCTGAAAATTAAAACTAACTAGAAAACATAAAAATTAATCTAAACTAAATTAAGGATAGTTCCCCGAAATGCCTCAGTGGTGCGCCACGTTTATAAGGGTCCTTGGCTAGACCCAAAGCATGGTCATATGTCACCCAAGTGGGATGTTTTGCATCCCGTGCTACACCGTCTGAGAGCGTCATCCAAGCTTGAGTCTATGACCTTCATGTAGTTGATCGGGTCTTTGTCTTCTACTCTTTTCCCAACTCCAAACTTCACTTCCTCGTCCCCAAACTTCAATGTTAGTGTTCCGTCATTCATATCCACCACTGCTTGGGCGGTGGCTAGAAATGGCCTCCCGAGGATGAGAGGGACATCGGGATCCTCCTCCATGTCTAGGATGACAAAGTCGGCCGGGAAAACGAAATTGTCAACTTTGACCAATAGATTTTCGGCGATACCTTGTGGAAATTTGACGGATCTATCGGCGAGTTGTATACTCATATTTGTAGGGCTCGTTGTTCCTAGGCCGAGTCGTTTGAACATTGATGCGGGCATGAGGTTAATGCTAGCCCCAAGATCGGCTAGTGCATTACGAATAGGGGATTCCCCAATCGAACACGGAATCGTGAAGCTTCTAGGATCAATTTTCTTTTGTGGGAGTTTGTTGAGTACTAAGGCGGGGCATTCTTCACCTAAGTTAACTAATTGCAATGATTCAATTTTCCTTTTGTGAGTGAGGAATTCCCTCATAAATTTTGCATATTTAGGCATTTGGGTTAGGACCTCAATAAAAGGAATATTAACATGCAATTGTTTTAGTAAATTTTTGAACTTTGCGAATTGCTCATCGGTCTTTTGACGAATTAACCGTCCGGGGTATGGAACTGGAGGAGTCTTGGTGGGCTCTTGATTTGGTGGAGAAGCCTTTCTGGTTGGAGCGCGGGTGGAGTCGCGGTTTGGCTTCTTTCAGTTGGTGGTAATAGAGCCTCCTCGGGACCCACGGTTCGGTTTCTCAATGTGATGAGATGTACTTGTGCCTTTGGGTTGGTTTCGGTATTGCTAGGTAGCGCGCCTTGTGGTCTCTCGGAGAAATTTTGAGCTATTTGATTTAATTGTTTTTCAATGTTTTGAAGGCTAGCTTGTTGATTTCTGAAATTCGATTCCAATTGTTGAAACCGATCCGAGTTTTTCTTTTTGGTGTCGGAGATGAGGCGAGATACCGTATCTTCAAGCCTTTCTCGTCCACCTTGTTGTTAAGAGAAGTTTTTTGGTTGTTGAAAGTTAGTTCATTGGTTTTGTTGGTTACTACTGTTGCCGGGATCTCTCTAACCGAGGTTAGGGTGGTTACGCCATCCTTGGTTGTAGGTACCCGTTGGTGGACCCGACGGCCTAGGTCTATTATCAATGTAGTTTACCGTTTATGTTTGATCATCTACTTCTTTCATACAACTCCAATTTTCATGTGGTCCACCGCACCCTTCACAAGCCATAACCGAGGCCGTTTTTGCCATTTCTAACTTTTTGATTTTTGAAGAAAGGGCCTCGATTTGGGCTTGTAAAGAAGTGCTTTCATCAACCTTATGGGCGCCTGGGGCAATAGATTTATTACCTCGGGGAGTGTGCCACTGAAAATTGGTTTGAGCAATTTCCTCAATTTGATTATATATTTCATTTGGGCGACGATTACCTAGAAGTCCCCCGGAGCTAGAATCAAGTGTTTGTCTTGTGTGTGGCAACAACCCATTGTAGAAAGTGGATACTTGTTGCCATACCGCAAGACCGTGATGAGGACACTTTCTTAGTAGCTCCTTGAACCTTTCCCAAGTTTCATATAAGGATTCCCCATCCTCTTGAGAATATGTATTAATTTCAGTCATTAATTTAGCCATTTTGGTAGGAGGGAAATACTTATATAGAAACTTTTGGGCTAGTTCATCCCAGGTGTTTACCGAGCCAACTGGGAGGGTGTTAAGCCAAGCCTTAGCTCGGTCTTTTAGTGAAAATGGAAACATTCGAAGGCGAATGGCGTCGTTGGATGCTCCATTGATCCGAAAGGTATCACATATTTCTAAGAAATTAGTAATATATAGATGGGGATCCTCGTCCGCAAGCCCATGGAAGGTTGCGGAGTTTTGAAGCATTTGTATCAAATGCGGCCGAAGTTCGAAGTTATTGGCTTCGACATTCGGTACATTGATAGCGGCGCCTAGATTACCTACAGTGGGTCGTAGGTAATCGATGAGGGTACGTTGGTCCGCCATTGGAAGTGGGTCCCCTGAAACTTTCTCTTGGTTTTTAGCTTTAAGTCTTTTTCTGAGAAAGCGTTCGGGTTCTTCTAAAGGTTCTTTTATGTCTCTACTAGAACTGGAGCTCATGCACTACGTAGGAAGTTCAAATGTGGCGCCTGGGTTCCAAGTCCTGCAACAAAAACAGAAAAGAACGTTGGTCAGAAGGTTCACCACGGCCCCGTGTTCAGCGAAAACGGCTCGTGGTCGGAGGTACAACGATTGTTTTCTGGATCCCTGTTACTGGGAGTTGGACATGGCCCCGTGTTGCACCGACACGGCCCCGTGCTCAGCCCTCTATAACTCGGAAAATAAAAACTGCCAGTGATAATGCTGGGCACGGCCCGTGTCCGACCAGGCACGGCCCGTGCTGAGCTCTGCAGAAACTGAAAAATTAATGAAAATCCTAAAAAAAAATATAGAAAAATAAGAAAAACGATTAGGCCGTTGATTCCTAACTTTCTTAAAATCCTTGTGTCCCCGGCAACGGCGCCAAAAACTTGATGTGCGTGAAGTGTGTTATGGTTTTAATGTTTATTTTAAGCCCCTTTACACTTTTTTAGCCAAGTTTTAAATTTATAAAACACAATATTTACTAACACTAAACACACATATGGGCAAGTGCACCCATCGTGAGCCTAGTATAGTGTTGGTAAGATACCGAGGTCGTCCAAGGACACAAGAGCTTTTAGTACCGGTTTATCCTCAACGTCTAATCATATCAAAATTTTAGAAAAATGTTATAAACTAAGAAAATAAAAACTAACTAAAATGCTGAAAAATAAAAATAAAAAGTAAAAACAGATAGACAAGATGAATCACTTGGCTCCGACTCGTGTTTAGTGTAACCTTTGATTATTTCCGCACTTTTGCACTATTTAAGAGATTATCTTAGTTATTGTAGTAGGCCCCTCTTTTGGAGGTGACGTTACCCTCAACCCAGTAGTTTGAGTCAGCAGGGATACAATCCTAAAGGGTTGGATTATTGAAAGATAATTAATTAAGTTATTAATGCATAATGTGGTAGGCCCCTCTTTTGAAGGCGACGTTACCCTCGGCTAAGTAGTCTGAGTCAGCAGGGATACAATCCTAAGTAGCCAGGTTAAAGTTTTAATAGTAGTTTAACTTATGAGGGGATCAAAGAGTTTGGACCCCCGCCATCCAATACCGTTAAGTATTGAAGGAGGTCCTACTAAATTTGATCCAGGTCCTTTGCAGGATCTATACACTGAACAATGACAAGACTCTTCCCAAACCGTTCCCTTAACCCCCGACCAGGTAGCCAACATACCTCCATATAGACCGTGGAGATATGAATGGTGAAAATCTTTTATTTTATATAGACAGTAAAATAATGCCAAGACACCACGGACAAACGATAAGGAAGAATCACCTTCAACATAAGAAACTAGTAATTAAAGTCATTAATACATAACCAATTAAAAAGTGTGAAAAGATTAAAAATAAAAAGTATTACACTAGACACTTTGTCTTCACCAAGTGATGTAAGAGACTTAGGCAAACATGGCCTTGATTGTCAAGACTCTTACGATCAATCTTGGATCCCGAGACGACTCACACACTCTATGATGGACAATGGATGATGGTGGTGAATGATGGTGTTATGGTGGTGGTGGGTGGTGGGTGAAGTGTGAGAGAGGTGGTGTGCCAAGGGATGGTTTGAGCTTGAACCAAGCACTCCTATTTATAGGCTGAACAGAAGCTCGGGCACGGCCCTGTGTCCGCTGGGCACGGCCCCGTGTCCATCCTCTTCTCTGTCTTCATTAATTGCTTTTGTCTGCATTAGTTGACCACGGCCCCGTGTCCGCTGGGCACGACCCCGTGTGCAGAAGCATATCTGTACTATCAAGATTTGCCTAGATTCTGCGAATCTTATAGTTGACCACGGCCCCGTGTCCGCTGAGCACGGCCCCGTGGTAGGTGATTGAAGCTTCTACAACTTTGTCTTTTATGCTGACACTTGGGCACGCCCCCGTGTTCAATGAACACGGGGCGTGTTCAGCCTTCTGCTCTCTTGTTTTGCTTGGGAAGATGCTTTCGGGGAGGTCAGGCATGCCACGTTTGTTCCTTTTCTTGTATTTATGTTAGATTTAGCTGCTTTTTTGCTTCTTTTGTTAATTTGAGCTCATTTAATCCTGAAAATACAAAAGGAAGACAAAAGCACACTTTTTCCAACATTAGTACTGATGTGCTGAAAACGGGTCAACTAAAACAACTAAAATTACCCTAAATCTAGACTCTCTAAGTTTTAAATTTATAAGACTAAGACTCTCTAAACCCTAAAACACACAACCGGCAAGTGTACCGATCGAATGTAGTATAGCCTAAGGAAGTCCGAGTATCGAACCCAAGAGACTCTACTGATTACGCTAAGACTCTATCTAGACTAAAACTGACACGACTTAACCATTTGTTTATTGATGGGGGGGGGGGGTTTCTAAAAATCCTAAGAATGCAAATAATAACTAACTAGATTAACTAAAGAACTAACACGAACTCGGACGACGACTGAACTCAAGAGATGATGAAAGCTACCTAGGCTAGACTCCTGTTTAATTTGGATTGGATCTCTATTCGATGATTCTGTGGTGTGGAACCGGGATCTTAAGATGCTAAACCTATTAAGACACCACTAAGCCCCTCAAACACTCTCAAGGCGATTCTTGTGGCACTACCTAGGCTGTTACGTTTACCGGTTTTCTAGATTTCTTTTCCGTCCTCTAGTTTCTTGAAAGTGCTTATGTAAGACGCTCTACTTTGCCGCGCGAACGTCTAAAGCGACAATGGGTTCTAATCTTAGTTTAATAAGCTATGGAATGTTAAGGACTTATAACCAAACCTAGACCTATTAATATCCTCGAGCCTTTCCGCGACGAGTCTAGCAGCACACTTGATTTTATTAGATTACCGAATATTACTTCTAAGGTTACTTACTAGATTTCACCCTAAAGGATTAATGACCTATTATGTGATATAGACAGTCACCTAAATCAAGAACCCTAGCCCGAAACTATTCCGTGATAAAGACCGTCACCAAGATTCGAACGAAGCAACAACCAATAATAAAATAATCACAAGCACACATACGCACCAAGTTAGAAATCCAAAGCTTTTACAATACAAGAAAGATCCACAACCACGCTAAAATCAAATAAAGATCCAAACTTTGTTAAGCTATTGTCATTAACCTAGGTAGTACGAGAAGTTTAGCCAATAGTCATGTCCATAATCATAGCAATAAACATTGTCAAAACAGAATTCATCATCAAACAATCAAAAACAAACGTAAAACAAAGAAACAAGATTAAAGAACCCGTATTCTTCGATCCCGAGTGCTCCCGATTGATCTTTGACGATTCCTTGCTTCCCGAGCCTTCAAACCTTCTAATCAGCCTCCCAAAATCGTCCAAAGATGTCCAAGTTTCGTAATTGTGGTTGTTCTCTCCGGCTGTGATGATAATGATCATATTTAAAACCCAAAAACCCTAATCTGTTTCTGATTCACGATTCTGTTCGCGTACATGACCCACTCGCGGCCCAATGTTATATATTCATTTGATTTTCGTTGCTACCCTCCAATACACGTGCGGCCCAACCATGTCGTCTGATGCGATCCATGTGCGACTTGATTGCGTAAAATAATATGTTCTTCTCTAAAAATTCAATTGGCCACCAAATATTATAGTCTGCGAATTAATCTTTCTATTGGACCCCCCAAATTAATAATATATGTCACCTCTCACGAATATTATTATTAATATATATATGCAGCTCTTATGATTTTATTATATAGGGATAAGGGGGCTCGATCCAATCATGGAAAATAGCGGCGATTTTAGTTCTGTCATTGGCGCCCTACTCTACTCAACTGGCATGTCATTTCCATATTACTCGTTTTTGCTCCATTTGCCCAGAACCTGTCCCACCACAATATAATATAATAAAATACTAAAACTGATTAAAAACAAATAAAAACTATACAATAATTATACAATTTACACGGGACCAATATGTGTATTTTACCCCACATCAAATATCCCCACACTTAACCTTTTTTCGTCCTCGAAAAAGAATTATGCATAACGGAATCATAATCGGAATAGTCGTTCGGGACAAAAGCTTAAGTTACTTTATTAAAACCGAAACTCGTGTTAGCCGCGATTGCAAGTATGTTGATCCTCTTAAACCCAACCCGGTTCCAAGCCCTTATCATGCAAGTTTAGTTCAAGTTCGGTCAATCTACCTAGGGTCTCACACTAAGAATTGCAAGTCCACCTAATCCCCCCTCAAGCTTATAGGACAAAAGGAACAACCACTGGGTTATTTCCTAACCGTTTTATACCAAGATAAAGAGAGTTTAAAATCAAATCTATTTTTTTTTTCATTTTTTTTTCTTGCTTGCTTTTTTTTTTTTTTCATTCATTCGTGAAGCTAGACGATGCTTTCCCTAACCCAGCAGTATTCCGACTGTAGAGTCGCTATCCCCAATCACAGATTACATAGGTTTCGGTACTTTTATTCGGCAAGTCGATTTCACACATCCCAGAGGCATTCCGGCTGTAGAGTCGCTATCCCCAACTCGGATTACATAGGCCTGTGCTACTTTCATTTAGTTTCTAGCTCACTTTTTATTCTATTTTTTTTTCAGCGAGATAATGATAAAAAAACTCTAACGATCTTAGCTTATAACGGCATCCCTTATACTATTTTTGGCGGTTTCAATTTCCCCACTTTCCCTAGATGAGAACCCACTAGTAGACCGACAATTAGGTATATTTTAAATCAAAGGAACCCAGAACCGAACCGAGCCTACCCGCGCATCCCAAACTAGACACAAGCAATATTATTTTAATCTCATATTATCATTATTTGAACCCGAACAAAAATCCAACTTTTCTATCATTTTTCGTTTTTATTTTGCAAACTTCTTATTTCAAAAGACATTTTTCTATTTTTTAATTTTTTTGATTTTTCAAATTTTTTAATTTTTTTGTATTTTTCGACTTTTTATGACTCAAGACTCACTAACTAGACACTAAACAATAGTTCCCATCCCCACACTTAAACTCTACATTGCCCTCAATGTAGGATGGAAACCGACTCAAAAACTAAAAATAAATAAGAAATAAAAAGACGAAAGGCAAATCGGAAAGGACTTAGCTGGTTAATTAATGCGTAAGCTCCAAATCTCTCGTCCAATCCAGCTCGATCGTATAGCATTTCGTTCGCGATCGGCTTGACACTGACTCTGACATGCTTGATAAATGCCTTGAAATTCGATCAACAGCTCCAAATTCACCCGAATGGAGATTGAGTACGGGTGGTACTTATTCGAACCTGCATCAACAAAAACAAGCAAAATACCAAAGCAATACCGATTCGAAACACAAACTGACTCAAAAACTACTAAATTAGACTCCATATACAAAAACTACAAAACCTCCCCACACTTGAATTTAATCAGGAGGCTTTTCTTTGACTTGGACCTTATCTAACCCGTTTAATTCCACCCGAACCGCAAAAATTTTCAAAAATAAATTGGTGGAATTATAAAATATTTTAAAAAATCGAAACGGGTCAGACCACCAAAACTTAAACTTACCTGGAAGAAACCGGATGCGTGGCATGTAATGATAAGAATGATCGTGCGTGAACGACTTCTTCCTCTCCATCTCGCCCCAACCTTCGATCCTCTTCCGGTTCAGATCCTTTATCTTCCTTTTCTTTGCCCTCTCCCGTGGTGTTGTTGATTTTTCAGTTTCACTTAGTACTAACACCAGGGGCCAGCTGTGGTGCTCTTCCTCTTCCACCACTCTCGCATTATGATCCCCACACTTAGTTTCTTCGTATGGTGTAGGTTCTTCTTCATCAACCTTTAAACCCGTTAACTCTAAATCTAACAACTCATCCTCTCCAGACAACTTAATTTCAGACTCTTCATCTTCTTCCTCTGCACCAAACATTAACCCAAGGGAGTCTCCTAAGTCTACTTCCTCCTCCATCACTTCTTCTTTTCCCACTTCATCAAACATCCAACCAGTGGAATCCCCCAATTCCACTTCTTCTTCAATTACTTCTATCTTCACTAACGACCTCTGATACGTTGCCCATTTTTCTTCATCTATTTCATCATCAGAGTCACTCCCGAAGTCATATATAATACCCTTCTGTACCGGAGGTGGGACTTCGTCGTCCATTATCGTCTCCGTGACTGGAATGATCTCCTCATCTGACTCTTCTTCTACTTCCTCTAGGTCTTCTCCCTTCCATCTCTTATATGCAGCCAATTGGGCATCTATCTCTTCATCACTACACGAGAAATCAATTATTAACTGACCCGTATTCTCTTCTCGGTCTTCCTCTAACTCACCCCGCTCTCGAACTAACTCCTCTACTCCTTTTTTACTTCTCTCTGTAATTTCAGCCATGCTTTCCAGGGTAGCCTGATTTTGCGCCATTATTTGAGCGAACATCCCTTCTATCCTACTCATACTACCCTCAAAACCTCTATCGCTCGTCTGAACCAGGTTACATTGCGGCTGCTGATACAGATCATTGTAATATGGCCGATTATCATAACCTTGCAAAGAATACCCCTGTGAAAAATATGGCTGCGGCTGCACAAAAGGGTTAGCATAATATGGCGTAGAGGACCCCTCATATTGGGGGCATTTAACAGTAAAATGAGGTCCTCCACAAATTTCACACATATTTACAAGACTCAAGAAAAATAAAATAAATAAGAAAACAAAAAAAAAACACGGACAATTAGACTCCTATGACTCAACTACAAAACACAAATAGACTCACAAGACTCACCACGAAAACACAAAACAAAAGACAAGTAGCACAGATTATGTCAATTAAGTCCAAACAAAGTAATTAACGCAATCACCAAGAGTCCCCGGCAACGGCGCCAAAAACTTGATGTGCTGAAAACGGGTCAACTAAAACAACTAAAATTACCCTAAATCTAGACTCTCTAAGTTTTAAATTTATAAGACTAAGACTCTCTAAACCCTAAAACACACAACCGGCAAGTGTACCGATCGAATGTAGTATAGCCTAAGGAAGTCCGAGTATCGAACCCAAGAGACTCTACTGATTACGCTAAGACTCTATCTAGACTAAAACTGACACGACTTAACCATTTGTTTATTGATGGGGGGGGGGGGGGGGGTTTCTAAAAATCCTAAGAATGCAAATAATAACTAACTAGATTAACTAAAGAACTAACACGAACTCGGACGACGACTGAACTCAAGAGATGATGAAAGCTACCTAGGCTAGACTCCTGTTTAATTTGGATTGGATCTCTATTCGATGATTCTGTGGTGTGGAACCGGGATCTTAAGATGCTAAACCTATTAAGACACCACTAAGCCCCTCAAACACTCTCAAGGCGATTCTTGTGGCACTACCTAGGCTGTTACGTTTACCGGTTTTCTAGATTTCTTTTCCGTCCTCTAGTTTCTTGAAAGTGCTTATGTAAGACGCTCTACTTTGCCGCGCGAACGTCTAAAGCGACAATGGGTTCTAATCTTAGTTTAATAAGCTATGGAATGTTAAGGACTTATAACCAAACCTAGACCTATTAATATCCTCGAGCCTTTCCGCGACGAGTCTAGCAGCACACTTGATTTTATTAGATTACCGAATATTACTTCTAAGGTTACTTACTAGATTTCACCCTAAAGGATTAATGACCTATTATGTGATATAGACAGTCACCTAAATCAAGAACCCTAGCCCGAAACTATTCCGTGATAAAGACCGTCACCAAGATTCGAACGAAGCAACAACCAATAATAAAATAATCACAAGCACACATACGCACCAAGTTAGAAATCCAAAGCTTTTACAATACAAGAAAGATCCACAACCACGCTAAAATCAAATAAAGATCCAAACTTTGTTAAGCTATTGTCATTAACCTAGGTAGTACGAGAAGTTTAGCCAATAGTCATGTCCATAATCATAGCAATAAACATTGTCAAAACAGAATTCATCATCAAACAATCAAAAACAAACGTAAAACAAAGAAACAAGATTAAAGAACCCGTATTCTTCGATCCCGAGTGCTCCCGATTGATCTTTGACGATTCCTTGCTTCCCGAGCCTTCAAACCTTCTAATCAGCCTCCCAAAATCGTCCAAAGATGTCCAAGTTTCGTAATTGTGGTTGTTCTCTCCGGCTGTGATGATAATGATCATATTTAAAACCCAAAAACCCTAATCTGTTGCTGATTCACGATTCTGTTCGCGTACATGACCCACTCGCGGCCCAATGTTATATATTCATTTGATTTTCGTTGCTACCCTCCAATACACGTGCGGCCCAACCATGTCGTCTGATGCGATCCATGTGCGACTTGATTGCGTAAAATAATATGTTCTTCTCTAAAAATTCAATTGGCCACCAAATATTATAGTCTGCGAATTAATCTTTCTATTGGACCCCCCAAATTAATAATATATGTCACCTCTCACGAATATTATTATTAATATATATATGCAGCTCTTATGATTTTATTATATAGGGATAAGGGGGCTCGATCCAATCATGGAAAATAGCGGCGATTTTAGTTCTGTCATTGGCGCCCTACTCTACTCAACTGGCATGTCATTTCCATATTACTCGTTTTTGCTCCATTTGCCCAGAACCTGTCCCACCACAATATAATATAATAAAATACTAAAACTGATTAAAAACAAATAAAAACTATACAATAATTATACAATTTACACGGGACCAATATGTGTATTTTACCCCACATCAAATATCCCCACACTTAACCTTTTTTCGTCCTCGAAAAAGAATTATGCATAACGGAATCATAATCGGAATAGTCGTTCGGGACAAAAGCTTAAGTTACTTTATTAAAACCGAAACTCGTGTTAGCCGCGATTGCAAGTATGTTGATCCTCTTAAACCCAACCCGGTTCCAAGCCCTTATCATGCAAGTTTAGTTCAAGTTCGGTCAATCTACCTAGGGTCTCACACTAAGAATTGCAAGTCCACCTAATCCCCCCTCAAGCTTATAGGACAAAAGGAACAACCACTGGGTTATTTCCTAACCGTTTTATACCAAGATAAAGAGAGTTTAAAATCAAATCTATTTTTTTTTCATTTTTTTTTTCTTGCTTGCTTTTTTTTTTTTTTTCATTCGTGAAGCTAGACGATGCTTTCCCTAACCCAGCAGTATTCCGACTGTAGAGTCGCTATCCCCAATCACAGATTACATAGGTTTCGGTACTTTTATTCGGCAAGTCGATTTCACACATCCCAGAGGCATTCCGGCTGTAGAGTCGCTATCCCCAACTCGGATTACATAGGCCTGTGCTACTTTCATTTAGTTTCTAGCTCACTTTTTATTCTATTTTTTTTCAGCGAGATAATGATAAAAAACTCTAACGATCTTAGCTTATAACGGCATCCCTTATACTATTTTTGGCGGTTTCAATTTCCCCACTTTCCCTAGATGAGAACCCACTAGTAGACCGACAATTAGGTATATTTTAAATCAAAGGAACCCAGAACCGAACCGAGCCTACCCGCGCATCCCAAACTAGACACAAGCACGATTATTTTAATCTCATATTATCATTATTTGAACCCGAACAAAAATCCAACTTTTCTATCATTTTCCGTTTTTATTTTGCAAACTTCTTATTTCAAAAGACATTTTTCTATTTTTTAATTTTTTTGATTTTTCAAATTTTTTAATTTTTTTGTATTTTTCGACTTTTTATGACTCAAGACTCACTAACTAGACACTAAACAATAGTTCACATCCCCACACTTAAACTCTACATTGCCCTCAATGTAGGATGGAAACCGACTCAAAAACTAAAAATAAATAAGAAATAAAAAGACGAAAGGCAAATCGGAAAGGACTTAGCTGGTTAATTAATGCGTAAGCTCCAAATCTCTCGTCCAATCCAGCTCGATCGTATAGCATTTCGTTCGCGATCGGCTTGACACTGACTCTGACATGCTTGATAAATGCCTTGAAATTCGATCAACAGCTCCAAATTCACCCGAATGGAGATTGAGTACGGGTGGTACTTATTCGAACCTGCATCAACAAAAACAAGCAAAATACCAAAGCAATACCGACTCGAAACACAAACTGACTCAAAAACTACTAAATTAGACTCCATATACAAAAACTACAAAACCTCCCCACACTTGAATTTAATCAGGAGGCTTTTCTTTGACTTGGACCTTATCTAACCCGTTTAATTCCACCCGAACCGCAAAAATTTTCAAAAATAAATTGGTGGAATTATAAAATATTTTAAAAAATCAAAACGTGTTCAGTGTTCAGTGTTCAGTGAGCACGGCCCGTGTTCAACCTACTGTAAATGCAAAACTAAACTAAAATGCAGAAAAATGTGCGCGCGTTTTGAAAAGGTTTTGAAAAACTGATTAGGCCGTCGATTTTAAGCTTTCTTAAAATCCTTGTGTCCCCGGCAGTGGCGCCAAAAACTTGATGTGCGTGAGTGTTATTAGTTTTTAATATATATGTTAAGCCCATTTTAACACTTATTAGCCAAGTTTTAAATTTATAAAACATGATATTTACTAACACTAAACACACATATGAGCAAGTGCACCCATCGTGAGCGTAGTATAGTGTTGGCAAGATACCGAGTTCGTCCAAGGACACAAGAGCTTTCAGTACCGGTTTATCCTCAACGTCTAATCAAATCAAAAGTTTAGAAAAATGTTTTAAACTAGAAAAAAAATGAAAAATAACTAAAATGCTGAAAAATAAAAATAAAACAGATAGACAAGATGAATCACTTGGCTCCGACTCGTGTTTAGTGTAACCTTTGATTATTTCCGCACTTTTGCACTATTTAAGAGATTATCTTAGTTATTGTAGTAGGCCCCTCTTTGGAAGGTGACGTTACTCTCAACCCAGTAGTTTGAGTCAGCAAGGATACAATCCTAAAGGGTCGGATTATTGAAAGATAATTAATTAAGTTATTAATGCATATTATGGTAGGTCCCTCTTTTGAAGGTGACGTTACCCTCGGCTAAGTAGTCTGAGTCAGCAGGGATACAGTCCTAAGTAGCCGGGTTAAAGTATTAATAGTAGCTTACATATGAGGGGATCAAAGAGTTTGGACCCCCGCTATCCAATACCTGTGGGTATTGAAGGAGGTCCTACTAAATTTGACCCAGGTCTTTGCAGGATGTATACACTGAACAAGGCAAGACTCTTCCCAAACCGTTCCCTTAACCCCCGACCAGGTAGCCAACATACCTCCATATAGACCGTGGAGATATGAATGGTGAAAATCTTTTATTTTATATAGACAGTAAAATAATGCCAAGACACCACAGACAAACGATAAGGAAGAATCACCTTCAACATAAGAAACTAGTTATTAAAGTCATTAATACATAACCAAGTAAAAAGTGCGAAAAGATTAAAAATAAAAAGTATTACACTAGACACTTTGTCTTCACCAAGTGATGTAAGAGACTTAGGCAAACATGACCTTGATTGTCAAGAACTCTTACGATCAATCTTGGATCCCGAGACGACTAACACACTCTATGATGGACAACCTCTACTCTTCACAGAGACCCGGGTTCGAGTCCAGGCAGGGGGTATTCTGCCACCTTCTTCCCAGAGGGAAACGGACTCAGCTCGGGATGGGGTATTCACCGCCAGGCAGCATTGGGACGGTGCTAGCTTGTGGAGTGGGATCACTCCAGCGGCCGGGAGGTCCGTGTAATAACCCCCCTACTCTATGATGGACAATGGATGATGGTGGTGGATGATGGTGTTGTGATGGTGGTGGGTGGTGGGTGAAGTGTGAGAGAGGTGGTGTGCCAAGGGATGGTTTGCAAATGAGCCAAGCACCCCTATTTATAGCCTGAACAGAAGCCTGGACACGGCCCCGTGTCCACCCTTTTCTCTTCCTTCATTAATTGCATTTTGTCTGCATTAGTTGACCACGCCCCCGTGTCCGCTGGGCACGGCCCCGTGTGCAGAAGCGTATCTGTACTATCAAGATTTGCTTGGATTCTGCGAATCTTAGCGTTGACCACGACCCCGTGTTGAGCTGGGCACACCCCCGTGTCGGGAATAGAAGCTTCTACAACTTTGTCTTTTCTGCAGACACCTGAACACGCCCCCGTGTCCGCTGGGCACGCCCCGTGTAGAGCTGGGCACAGCCCCATGCTCAGCTGGGCACAGCCCCATGCTCAGCTTTCTTCTTGTTTTTTGCTTTGGGAGATGATGTCGAGGGGTCGGGCATGCCACGTTTCTTCCCTTTTCTTGTATTATTGTTAGATTTAGCTACATTTTTGCTTCTTTTGTTTATTTAAGCTCTTTTAATCCTGAAAATACAAAAGGAAGACAAAAACACACTTTTTCCAACATTAGTACTAAAAAAGGGTTAGTTTTATGCCACATTTGATGTAATTTATATGTTGCATTTTGCGCACATCAATCATATAGAACTATATACGGCTTGTTGCAATCACTGAATCCAAACATATGTTTTGGTCTATGAACCACTCTTTTATTCTGTCAACATACACACACCGATTTAAATAAATTTATGAGTAAGTACATGCGTTCAACACTACAAGCCTTTCATTTTTTTTTGAACAACAATATTTTACTAACAACCTTGCAATACAGTAGCAAAAAAAGAAAAGAAACAAGAAACATTACATATAAAGAGGTGAGTTTTGTAACTAACTAAAAAGAAAACAACAACAACAACAACAACAACAACTGTACCCAGTAAATACCACTTATAGCAAAGCTATCGGTAGGGTCTGGGGAAGATGAGATGTAGACAAGCCTTACCTCTATCCTAAGGGATATAGAGACTGATTCCAGTGAGACCCCCCCCCCCCCAGCTCCAACGCCATATCCAGATATCATTACATCCAAACATACAAGGCATATAGCTACTCAAAAAACAACATAAACATAGTGCACTAAAGATATTTTTAGCAGGCTACCAAATAGACAATTAGTGACATACAACACAACTTAAAAACACACAGACAAGCAATAACATGAAAAAGCCCCCAAAGCACATAAAAACGCTAGACTCCTTAGAAAAGACCAACATCCTGAGCTCCTAAAGAACGAGTTTAATGTTAAACCAAACTATCGTCCTAAAAGTCCTTAACCTTAATCCTATGTCTCCACGAACTCCTATCCTCGACCATGTCCTTAGAGAGGTGCAATTCTAGCAAATCCTGTCTAATTCACTCCTCCCATGTTAGCTTTGGCCTACCTCTACTCCTCCTCCCCTCCTCATTGAGATTTTCTATGCTTCTAACTGTGGCTGTCATTTGTCTCCTCCTAACATGCCCAAACCATCTCAACCTCCCCTCCCTTATTTTATCTGATATTGTAGCTTCCCCTAATCTATCCCTAAAAACCTTATCTCTTATTTTGTCTACCCTACTGTGTCCACACATCCACCTCAACATCCTCATCTCTGCTACCTCTAGCTCACGCACATGTGAATTCTTGATAGCCCAACAATCTGTTCCATATAACATGGTCGATCTAATTGCAAGCCTATAAAACTTCCCCTTTAGTTTAACTGGGAACCACTTATCATACAATACACCACTGGCTGCTTTCCACTTACACCATCCAACTTGGACGTAATGGGCTACATCACTACTATCTCCCCATCACTTTGTACAAACGACCCTAGATATTTGAACTAGGTTGCATGCCGGACCACTTGGCCCTCTATGTTGATCCGAGTGTCCTCTCCATCGCCTGTGCCGAAAGGGAAAAAGAAAGGAAACATGGTATGACAAAATGCTCTGAGGACATTATAAGGGAAAAGAAAAGAAACATGGTATGACAAAATGTGTGGGTTTTCGATGTGTTACTACGTGCCACATGATGCTAAATTCTATTATTTCTCTATACGTGCATCTATGTGTTACTCTCTTTGTGTCACAGGTTTCGCGTGGATCCATTTGGCTGTCTGGTTCCCCACGACCATGGGTCAAACTCGGTATCGCCATCCTTGTTTCGTAGATTCGCTTTTCGGGGCTTAAATCTCTACGTGTCTATTGTTATTATGTACAAGAAGTACGATCTTTGTCCTTGGTTGGCCGTAAGGAACGCTCAGTTTGGGCGTACGTTTTGACTACCGTCATTACGTCATCCCATTTTATAGGTAAGTCGTCCTTACCGGAGATTGTCTTGATCATTTGATCATTCTTTACAGCTTTGATGAAATGTGCATGTGCAAGCGCATCTGGTACCTCTCCAATTTTGAGGCACTCTTTATTAAAACGGGTTATGAAGGCTTCCAAGCCTTCATTATTCCCGCGCCAGATGTTCATGACGTCCAAGATATCACGGGCGTGACGTCATTGATGGCTAAAATGAGCAAGAAATTTTTCTTGCAAATCTTCAAATGAGGCTAGTGAGCCCACTAGCAAGCTATCAAACCAGGCCATTATGGTTCCCATAAGGGTCTGGGTAAATAGGTGGAACCATAAAGGTTGCGTCCAGCCACCGACAAGGCAGGCGCTAAAAAATACGCACATGTGGTCATTCGGGTCTGATAACCCGTTGTATTCGCCCACACTGGGCGGAGGTTTGGACCGCGTAAGTGGTTCCAAGACAATTTCCTTTACAAATTTGGAATTACCTGTGGTGGATTTCGGTCTGTAGACCGATCTGTAATCGTGCTTCGCAGCACGATCATAGGTTGTGCGGGGCTGCATAGGGGTGTATTCGTTTCGGTCATCTGACCGGCTGATGTGTGTAAAATGCAACATATAAATTACATCAAAGGATGCATAAAACTACCCCTTTTTTAATACTAATGTTGGAAAAAGTATGTTTTTGTCTTCCTTTTGAATTTATAGGACCAAATGAGCTTAAACGAACAAAAGGAACAAATATACAGCCAAAACCAACACAAATACAAAGAAAAGGAAGAAACGTGACATGCCCGACACCTCGACAGCATCTCCCAAAGCAAAAACAAGAAGAAAGTTGAGCATGGGGTTGTGCCCAGCTCAACACAAGGTGTGCCCAGCGAACACGGGGGGCGTGGCCAGATGTCTGTAGAAAAGACAAAGCTATAGAAGCTTCTATTCCCAACACGGGGGTGTGCCCAGCTCAACACGGGGCCGTGGTCAACGCTAAGATTCGCAGAATCTTGCAAATCTTGATAGTACAGATACGCTTCTTCACACGGGGCCGTGCCCAGCGAACACGGGGACGTGTGGAGCTAATACAGACAAATTGTAATTAATGAAGAAAGAGAAAAAGGGTGGACACAGGGCCGTGTCCAGGCTTCTGTGCAGGCTATAAATAGGGGTGCTTGGTTTACTTCAAAGGCATCCCTTGGCAAACCACCTCTCTCCCACTTCACCCACACTCCACCAGCATCACAACACCCTCATTCACCACCATCATCCATCATCCATCATAGAGTGTGTGTAGTAGTCTCGGGATCCAAGATTGATAGTAAGAGTTCTTGACAATCAAAGGTCATGTTTGCCTAAGTCTCTTACATCACTTGGTGAAGACAAGCATTTAGTGTAATACTTTTGTTTTTTTTTTAATTTTTTCGCACTTTTTATTTGGTTTTGTATTAATGACTTTAATAACTAGTTTCTTATGTTGAAGTTGAAACTTCCTTATCATTTGTCCGTGGTGTCTTGGCGTTATTTTACTGTCTATATAAAATAAAAGATTTACACCATTCATATCTCTATGGTCTATATAGAGATATGTGGCTACCTGGTCGGGGGTTAAGGGAATGGTTTGGTAAGGTTCTTGCCTTGTTCAGTGTATAGATCCTGCAAGGACCTGGGTCAACCTTACTAGGACCTCCTTCAATACCCACTGGTATTGGATGGCGGGGTGCGAATGACTTGATCCCCTCATATGTAAACTACTATTAATACATTAACCCGGCTACTTGGGATTGTATCCCTGCTGACTCAAACCACTTAGCCGAGGGTAACGTCAACTTCAAAAGAGAGGCCTACCACATTACACATTAATAACTTAATTAATTATCTTTCAATAATCCAACCCTTTAGGATTGTATCCTTGCTGATTCAAACTACTGGGTTGAGGGTAAATTCACATTCAAAAGAGGGGCCTACTACTATACCTAAGATAATCTCTTAAAAAGTGCGGAAAACATCAAAGGTTACACTAAAGGCGAGTCGGATCCAAGTGATTCATCTTGTCTATCTATTTTTATTTTATTTTTATTTTCAGCATTTTTAGTTTTTAACTTTATGTTTAAAACCTTTTTCCTAAACTTTTGATTTGATTAGACATTGAGGATAAACCAGTATTAAAAGCTCTTGTGTCCTTGGACGACCTCGGTATCTTAGCAACGCTATAATACGCTCACGATGGGTGCACTTGCCCATATGTGTGTTTAGTGTTAGTAAAATATCGTGTTTTATAAATTTAAAACTTGACTAAAGTGTTAAAAAGGGCTAAAAATATGCATAAAAATATATGGCGCTACACACGCATAAAGTTTTTGGCGCCGTTTCCGGGGACACAAGGATTTTAAGAAAGTCTAAAATCGACGGCCTAATCAGTTTTTCAAAACCTTTTTAAAACGCGCGCACATTTTCTGCATTTTTAGATAGTTTTTGCATTTACAGTAAACTGAACACAGGTCGTGTTCACTGAACACGGGGTCGTGCTGCACAATTTTTTCAAAACTCCCAGATACAGAGTCTGAACACGGGGACATGCTCACTGAACACGCCCCCGTGCTGCACAAAACCAGTTACTTTTATTAAAACGCCCAGATACATGACCTGAACACGGGCCGTGCTCACTAAACACGGGGCCGTGTCCAGCCTCTTTTTCCGCTTTTATTTTTGTTTTCTGGTCCCGAGACTCTGTTGTGGTCTGCTGAGTGATTCTTATGGAACAATACTCAGAGGAGTACAACTACTACTATGAGGAGGATGATTATAGGGAAGACTATTGCACCATTTGTGGTAACCCTCACTCGGTACAATATTGTGACCTCTTTGAACCATCCACTTCATGCAACTACTATGAGGAGCCCAGGCACGAGCCGTCCACTTCATATACATCCTATGAAGACCCAAGGTATGAACCTTCTCCCTCATACTCATATTTTGATGAACCAAGGTATAAGCCTTCACACTCATACTTTGAGGAACCAAGATATGAGCCTTCACCTTCATATGCTTATTTTGAGGAACCATGGCGTGAACAACCCACCTCATATGAGTATTATGAAGAACAAAGTTACGACCCTTATCCGTCATATACTTACAATGAGGAACAATGGTGTGAACCATCTACTTCATATGAGTATTATGAGGAACCAAGGATCGAACTTCCGGATTCAAGCTTTGAGGATCCAGATCCTTACTCTATCACCCACATAGCCGATAAGATAATAGAACACATTAAAACTATCGAGCGCTGCATAAAAGAATCCCGCGCAAGGGAAGAGGAGTCCCGCGCAAGGTAAGAATTAACTTGTAATAAAGAAGAGATAGTTGAAAATGTAAAAATAGAAGAACAAGTAAGTGAAAAGCCGACACATGAGTTAAACAACGAAAAAGGTGAGTCCGACAACGTTAAAATTCAAGAAGAGTCTAATTTTCAAGAAATTAATCTCTTATCACCTTCTTTTGAAAATCATTGTTTAGTACCTACTCATGCTAAGTTTTTAAAAGAGTTAAACACTAACACTAAAATTGACGAAACGGTAAGCATTAAGTTAACAAATGATCTAACTACGCTAATAAAAGAAGACCCATTTGAAATTAACATTACACCGGTACCATGTTTTTTTCAAAATTCCTTTATTAGTAATATCACAATTGATAAAGATCTTTGTGTTAATATAATGGCAAACTACATTTTCAAAAAATTAAGTATTGGTGATTTCTCTCCACTTCAAATACCCATTTTTCTATCTAATCGGAAAACAATAAAATCAATGGGGATAGTTGAAGATGTGTTAGTCCAGACAAATCACACGGTGGTTCCAACCGACTTTGTCATCCTTGATGACGCTCTACTTGTGTTGTGACAACCTTTTGTGAAAACCCACAAAGCTTTGATTAATCGGAAGAAAAACAACTTACCCATTCAATTAGGGGCCTTCAAAAGGTGTGTCGATCTTGAACGATCAATGAAATATCCAATCAGCAATGATGACCCCCTAATTGAAGATGAGCCAGAACCATCCGATAAGGAGGGTCTAGCCAAGGACCCTTATAAACGTGGCGCACCACGGAGGCATTCCGCAGAACTATCCTTAGTTTTAGATTAGTTTAACTTTTATGTTTTCTAGTTGAGTTTTAATTTTCAGGAATAAAGCACACTCAAAATGGTGAAGGTTACTAAGGGAAACTTGAACCAACACCCCATGCACAAAAACAGAGCCTCCCGACAATTTTTCTTCATTACAACAAGTTCAGCACGGGGCCGTGCTCAACCCAACACGCCCCCGTGCCCGAGGATCTGCAGAAAATGCCCAGTTCAGGTAACTGGACACGGGGCCGTGCTCACTGAACACGCCCCCGTGCCCAGCCTTCTGTTTACTTTTGGTACTTGCAGTCTGACCACGGGGCCGTGCTCAGCCCAACACACCCCGTGTTCAGCTACCCAGTAACATAAAATCTTGTTTTTAACCCACTTTTACACATTTTAATCAACCGAAAACTTATTTTTGTGACACATTGAGGACAATGTGTAATTTAAGTGTGGGGGGGGGGGATGCTAAAACCTTGAATTTTGCAAGTCCTAATAACAAGCCTTACACGAAACTATATTGAAACCGCTAATCACCCCAAAATTTTTCAAAAAAATTTCATTTTTTTACTTGTCTTGGTTTAATTTGGGAATAACAAGTTCTAAAAATGTTATATTTTTACAAATTTACAACCGATAGCGTTGTGATAAAAAGAACCAACATAAGAAAATTCTGAAACGGCATGACAAATCTAGTTAAAATTTGATTATATATACTTGATAACATTAAAAACTCATTCCCACAAAAAGTGATTTTTGAGCCTTTATTGAGCATACAAATACCCATCTTTAGATTAAATGCTCATCTTTCGTTTCTTGTGTGAATAAGCCGCTTGGTTTCTTACGACTCTAGAACTTGCCATGACGATACATTCTCGGTCCTTAACAACTTAAACCCAAGTAAGTAAACGATGGAGGCATTAGGACTAACCCTTTTTCTTTTCAACACCATTATTTTTCATTTTTTTACCACCTACCAAAAATCCCCCTAGTTATCTCCTTTGAGCCTAAACCTTTTCGTTTCAAAACCCACAAAACAAACACCCTTTATCCACAAAAACCTTTTTCTTTTCAAACCCATTTTGTTTTAGTAAAAAGCTCGGTTATCTTGTGCAAAAAAAAAAGAGAGAGAGAGAGAATTTTGCAATAACCAAACAAGTTCCTCAAAAATCTTGTTTGAATATGCTTAGTTTGAATAAATGCAAAAAAAAAAAAAAAGAGGATTCACGACAACCGACGCTTTTTACGCTTTTAGCCTTTTTACTAACCACTAACCCAAAACCACATACCTTTAACCCAAACCTAACACTTCCCCAAGTCCTCTTGATATTTACAAAAGCTTATAGTTAAAAAGGAGGAGGATTGATTGCCTGGCAAGAATATGGTAGAAGTAAGTTCCATGCCGGTCTCGAGTGTTTCACAAAAATACATCTTCGGCCGAGTGTTGAGTGATCTCCCGTGAGGTATGTGAACTTGTATATAAATGGAATTTTAAAGAGGCATGTTATGCCCAAATAAGTAATTTCTCTTATGAAACGTTCTAAATAAATCATAACGAATAGGATTGTAAATAGCATAAAAATAAAACCCAATAAAGATCTTGGATTTCCGACACTCAAGACAAGCCCAAAACTTCTCTTTTACCCATTCCATTTGGGTGTGTAAGCCACAAATTAAAGAGTTTTGCTTGAGGACAAGCAAAGATTCAAGTGTGGGGGTATTTGATGTGTGTAAAATGCAACATATAAATTACATCAAAGGAGGCATAAAACTACCCCTTTTTAGTACTATTGTTGGAAAAAGTGTGTTTTTGTCTTCCTTTTGAATTTACAGGACCAAATGAGCTTAAACAAACAAAAGGAACAAATATACAGCCAAAACCAACATAAATACAAAGAAAAGGAAGAAACATGGCATGCCCGACTCCTCGACAGCATCTCCCAAAGCAAAAACAAGAAGAAAGCTGAGCATGGGGCTGTGCCCAGCTCAACACGGGGCGTGCCCAGCGAACACGGGGGCGTGGCCAGATGTATGCAGAAAAGACAAAGCTATTGAAGCTTCTATTCCCAACATGGGGGGCGTGCCCAGCTCGACACGGGGCCATGGTCAACGCTAAGATTCTCAGAATCTTGCAAATCTTGATAGTACAGATACGCTTCTGCACACGGGGCCGTGCCCAGCGAACACGGGGGCGTGTGGAGCTAATACAGACAAATTGTAATTAATGAAGAAAGAGAAAAAGGGTGGACACGGGGCCGCGTCCAGGCTTCTGTGCAGGCTATAAATAGGGGTGCTTGGTTCACTTCAAAGGCATCCATTGGCAAACCACCTCTCTCCCACTTCACCCACACTCCACCACCATCACAACACCCTCATCCACCACCATCATCCATCATCCATCATAGAGTGTGTGTAGTAGTCTCGGGATCCAAGATTGATAGTAAGAGTTCTTGACAATCAAAGGCCATGTTTGCCTAAGTCTCTTACATCACTTGGTGAAGACAAGTATTTAGTGTAATAATTTTGTTTTTTTTTAATCTTTTCGCACTTTTTATTTGGTTATTTATTAATGACTTTAATAACTAGTTTCTTATATGTTGAAGGTGAAACTTCCTTATCATTTGTCCGTTGTGTCTTGGCATTATTTTACTGTCTATATAAAATAAAAGATTTACACCATTCATATCTCTACGGTCTATATAGAGATATGTTGGCTACCTGGTCGGGGGTTAAGGGAATGGTTTGGTAAGGTTCTTGCCTTGTTCAGTGTATAGATCCTGCAAGGACCTGGGTCAACCTTACTAGGACCTCCTTCAATACCCACTGGTATTGGATGGCGGGGGTGCGAATGGCTTGATCCCCTCATATGTAAACTACTATTAATACATTAACCCGGCTACTTGGGATTGTATCCCTGCTGACTCAAACCACTTAGCCGAGGGTAACGTCACCTTCAAAAGAGGCCCTACCACATTACGCGTTAATAACTTAATTAATTATCTTTCAATAATCCAACCCTTTAGGATTGTATCCTTGCTGACTCAAACTACTGGGTTGAGGGTAACGTCACCTTCAAAAGAGGGGCCTACTACTATAACTAAGATAATCTCTTAAAAAGTGCAAAAGTGCGGAAAACATTAAAGGTTACACTAAAGGCGAGTCGGATCCAAGTGATTCATCTTGTCTATCTGTTTTTATTTTCAGCATTTTTAGTTTTTAATTTCATGTTTAAAACCTTTTTCCTAAACTTTGGATTTGATTAGACATTGAGAATAAAGCGGTATTAAAAGCTCTTGTGTCCTTGGACGACCTCGGTATCTTACCAACGCTATACTACGCTCACGATGGGTGCACTTGCCCATGTGTGTGTTTAGTGTTAGTATAATATCGTGTTTTATAAATTTAAAACTTGACTAAAGTGTTAAAAAAAGGCTAAAAATATACATAAAAATATATAACGCTACACACGCATCACCGGCTGAAGGCTGTGTGGAACTCCCGCAGTATGTGTAGTCGTCAGGGTCGGTTCTGTCGTGCATGTCGTCATTGGGGTGTGGCCCAAGACGGCTTTGTATACAGGACCCGCGGCGAGTTATTGATTCTCGCCGTTGTTGTCTGGGTGGGCCCAGCCTTAGATATGCGGAGGCTCTGGCCTGGGATCCGTAGGTTGAATCCCCTTCGTTCAGCGTATGTTGACTCATATATGAGTCAACATGTTGCTCACGCCTGTCCCTGGACGCGGTATGTTGTTGATGTAGCGCCTCGTATTGAAGAATACGGGGCACAGGTGTAAATGGTGCCAGTGTAGGCCTCACAGTCTGTTGCGTGCCCGTGCATAGGCTGTGTTCAAAGCAGCCTGTTGTTGTAGAAACCAGGAGGGGGGATCGACCCCTGCTGGTAAGGTGGGTGCAAAATATGGGATCTCGAGCAAATTCGCTGAGAGGTTTCCCATTTGCGCGGATGGGCCGATATGGCCTACTGGCTGGCTGGGAGGAGTATTCCCTGGTTTTCCGGCACATGGTGGGATAAAGGATCCCCGTTCCAGGTTGGTAAGGTTTTGTTGATCAAACATGATCGTTTAAAGGAAGAGAGGAGTGTGCTAATAGAAATTGCCCCACGGTGGACGCCAATGATGAAACAGTGGGTAATCGAGAGGTTAGTCCACGGGTCGAGTCTCGTAAAATAGGGTTAATCCCTCCTTTACTCGATCGATGACTGGGTCGTCCTCTAATCTGTCAGTTCATTAAAACAACCCTTTCAAGTCACTACCAGATAAAACAACCCTTAAAACAACCCTCTCAAGTCACTACCAGATAAAATGTTCATTTCAACCGTTTGTTCATTCAAATGCTAGTTCACTAAAAAAATGTTTAACTTATACTATTTATAATACACCTTTTTGCAAACTTTTGAGAAATGCGAAAATGCTTTTGCTAATGACTTTCTATTGCAGGCACTTCATGTGTGATGGTTGCTAGCGGAGCTCTTTTGAATGCTTCTATATTCCGTGTTGCAGAATCATCCATTGAAGAGATGAAAAGAGAGTACGTTAGAAAGGTATATGGTCACATTTCACATATATTAATGCTTTTGTAAATCAAATATAAAATCAAGCCTGTTAATGATTCTAGATTGATTTTTTTTATTCAATTCACGATAATCCATGGTAATCCGCCAATAAATATACGCTTAGGTCCTTCAGCTCCGCCAATGCCACTAATTGCACCAAATATAGCAAACTAAGCTTCAGGCTGATGGATAAGAGTGTGATAACTAACAACAAAACAACGTGATCCGTTACTGCTCGAGGGAGCATTAGGCATTTTGATCATGTTACAAGTCATCTATGGGTTGGGGATGATTGGTAGGTCTGTTAAATTTCCAATTTTATTTCAGGACATGGAGATTGGCACTAAAGACTGCTTAAAACCTTGACTTCTAATAAGGGGGTGTTTGGGAATGCATATTCGAAGTGATTAGTGATGATAATTGATCAAAATCATATAATTAGCTGGAGTAAAACGGGCTGAAGAAAATAGGGTTTAGATGAGTTTGGTGATATGTATGTAAATAGTATATTTATATACTAGTTTAGATGAGTAAAACGGGCTGGAGTATATTTATATACTATTTACATACATGTTTTTATTGTTAATTTATGTAAATATATGCAGTTGAACCCTAAATAATTATTGTTGAGACTTGATTGAATCAATGGTTATAGGCTAAAATCGAACCTATAATTGATTTTTATGTTTTTAGACTTCCATAACTGATCGATTTTATTAATAAACTATTTGGTTGATTTGGTCATTGAAAAATATGGTTTTGCTAAAAACACATATGAGATGGAGTCAAACTACTAATACTTGACAATAACGGCAAACCTACAAATAAAACAGCTAATGTGGTTTACAAAGAGATTTTCAACGAATTGTGATCGTTGCATATTCATGTATTTCAATTTGTCGTCGTAATCTAATATATTCGGTTGTCTTTTACCGTGTATAAAATCATAATATTTAATGTCAGCGATATTAATGAAGAAATTTTCTTTTACCAACCTGCGAAACTCGCGAGTTCTTAAACTAGTATCTAAATATAATATTTACATACACATCACCAAACTTCTTCATACATCATGTATTACTTATAAGTTTTCTTTACTAGATAAATAAAAAAAAACAAATCTTATAGTTCATTATAACATATAATGAGAATTTTAATTAACTAAAATAGAATAAATAAAAAAACATACTAGATTTTCTTTAATAGTTGTACACAATCAGGACGTTTAAATGTGACTACATCAATTTTAAACTATGTATATAACTCAGTCATCTAAATCAAAGTTGCCGTTCAAAAAAAAAAAAAAAAAAATCTAAACAAAGTTGTGGGTCAAAATTAACTAGTTCTATACCCGTCCGGTGGACGGGCATGTTAATCGTATAATAATATAAAAACGTTCATATTTGGATATATATTATGGCAAAAAAAAAAAAAAACACATAGCAAGAAATTTTTTAGCAACTCAAAAAAGGTAAAACCAAGAGTTTTTTTTCCTTTCCTAATATACTATTTATTTATAAATATAAATAGATAACATTATTGGGTTAGTGTTTTATTTTATGTACAGATATGAATAGCGCTTTTAAATTTTATGTGTTCATATATGGTATGTATGTTTTACTGGATAGTGGGTTGCCCACTTTATGATAGGGCCCATGCTTACAATTTGGGACTTTGGGTTATTTGAACCACCCGATTGGATTGGTATAAATGGGCTTTTAAAAACCCTAGATCCTCGTTTGTTTGGGTACCTTTCGCAGCCGCTCCATTTGATCTCGTTTGTAGTTCATTTTGCTTAGACGGTAACCTCAAGCTTGCTTTACAGCGTTAGATATCACAAGCTATCTACATTTTCAGCGGTTTTCTAGTGTAAATCATCATCTCGTAGCCGTATATTTGGTAAAGTTTGTTGTTTTTTCGTTTTCGCATCATTTTTTTTTCTTTTTTGATATATAATAGGGCTAATTAGCATTCACTTGTTCTGATTTTGTTTGAGTAACTTATTTATGTCATGATGTGACTTCTTTTCTCCGATGTTGTTATAATTTAGGGGTTTCACATTTGTATAGGTGGGTATACTTTGTTGTATAATCATTCTTTGTCATGCGGTAGTATCTCGTTGGTTTTGTCTCACGTAGGGTTATCATCTCTAAATTGCTTTCTAGCTTCTTTCTTTGGCCAACAGATTGTTGGAACTACAACATATTGTTACTAATTTGAGAGAAAAAATGATTTATGACTTCGTGATAATTGACAAAAAAACATTGTCTTTGTAACCAAAATACGATCTTGTTACTCATAATCAGGTTGGAAAACTGCGTTTGGTATGTGTTTTAATTTAGAAAGATAAGCTATACTAAATTTTATAGTTTATGGGTACAATTAGTTTTTTTTTTTGGCCAGTTGTACAACTTTTTTTGTTCATTTCAATTGATTTTTTTTTTGCCAAGTTAAAAGTATGTTTGAGGTACCTATTGGATCAAACAATGGCATAACTTGTTTACGAGGTAACCATGTTCTCATTATTGTTTTACATTTATCATAGAAACATGGCACAAGTATATTATACATGAGTGATTTTTCCAGACATCTAATGAAACAAAATGTTTGTGCAATGTAATCAGATGTGCGGGAAGCCTGGTGTTACCATAACAGATAAGAGTTGGTCACAATGGGGTTTTAGTTACTTAAGCTCAGTTTTGCTTTATTTTACAGGGAAAAGATCAAATAGGAAGATTAATTTTGCTAGGAAGGATAGGAAGCAATAAGGGGATGACATGTGGCAACAATTAAAATAAAGAAAAAGGGTATTTTAGTCAATCCAACCCTTTCTTCTTCATTTTCAAAACCCAGTAACTTCAAAACCCACCATTTTCAAAACCCACCATCTTCAACCATTTCTTCACTTTCTATCTCAATAATCACTACATTATAGTGCGATTTTCATCACCAATCAATGATTCAAACACCCGATCAACGTGTTCTTCAGCTTTTTTGAAGAAAACCCAGTTTAAATTCATACAAAATCTCATTTTTTCCGGTGATTTTGAAGATAATTACTCGATTCGTTCGATTCGAGAGCTGATAAGTGTTTCAATCATTCAAAATTCGTCAATTGTTGAAGAAATCACTTCGATCCAGGTAACAAATTCTTTAATTTCATTTTTACGAACTGGGTTTTTGATTTAGTCATTGCGTTTTACGATCTTGGCGGGGGTCCGGGGGCGGCAGCCCCCGGTAGCGGGGTCCCAGGGGCGGCAGCCCCTGGCGGGGTCCAAGGGGCAGAGCCCCTGGCTGGGGTTGAGCTCGGAAATTTTTTTTTCGATTAAATTGCTGTACTAAAAACGCATCAGAAAAATTAATTTTCCAGAAATTGGCTCATTTCGAAGACAGTAATTCGTAGACAATTCAGACAGTTCACAGACAATTCACAGACAGTTCTCAGACAGTTTTATGTGTCCATTGCGTTTTAGAAATAAGAGAGTTTTATGTGTTTTCTAGCTATGGCGTTTTAGAAAAAACACATTTTTAAGTGTTTTTAGTTATTGCGTTTTAGGTAAAACACATTTTTGAAGTGTTTTTAGTCATTGCGTTTTAGGTAGAACATATTTTTAGGTGTTTTCAGTCCATTGCGTTTTAGAATGAGTAATTTTTAAGTGTTTTCTGGCCATTGCGTTTTACAAATAAGAGACTTCTTTGTGTTTTTTGTGCATTGCGTTTTAGGTAAAACACATTTTTATGTGTTTTTGGTGCATTGCGTTTTAGGTAAAACACAGTTTTATGGGTTTTTAGTCCATTGCGTTTTATAAAGTACATTTTCTTTTGAGTTTTTAGGCTATTGCGTTTTAGAAATAAAACATTTCTTTGTGTTTTCTGGCCATTGCGTTTTACAAATAAGTCATTTCTATGTGTTTTTGGTGCATTGCGTTTTAGAAAAATGTCATTTTTAAGGTTTTTTTTTTCATTGCGTTTTACGCAACTGGGGTTTTTCTATTGCGTTTTACGCAACTGGGTTTTAAATTTTTTTTTTCAAAATATAGCAATAGTATACTCGTTTTAAAGATAAAAAAACGCTCGTTTTTTTGGTGCATTTTTTATAAAAAAATAATGTAGTATGAAAGAGTTATTAACGTTTAAAAAATGGGGGGGAATTGGAGGAGAGAGAAACTATTGGCTTACTTGACTAGAATGCCCCTGAAAAAAGTCACGCGCCTCTTTTCTTACTTTCAATTTCCCTGATTTAATCTTAGCCCTTGATTAACTTAATGGATGGTCAAGATCACTTCCTAGCCTTCCTAGCCAAATTAACTTCCTATTGTATCTCCACCCTTATTTTACATTATTCAATTTTTTATGTTGGATTTTTTTTTTGTGCAGGTGTGCAAACTTGTCTTTAGTGGGCTAAACAAATGGATTTGTGATATTGATAAGGGATTAGGCTAGTGGGCTAGATAATATGTGATGGACTGGAGTTAGGCTTGTAAAGGGAGTATGCTAGTGCAACTTCAGTGGACCTTATATCAGAGTACGTGTTTTAAGTTTTCATTTTATCTATATTTTAATTAGGGTGAGGGTATTGATACATCCCCAAAAAGTAATGACACACCCCCTAGCAGCCCCATATAAGGCAATGAGGGTTGTATAGGGGTTGAGTGCATTAATTATGTCAGAAAAAGTAAAGTTATACAACCCTCATTGCCCTATGAGCTGTGTATTAAAAAGGTGGTAGTTGGAGCATTAAACCCTATACGCATCTCATTGCCCAATACGCCTCAAACTAATGCCAGTCATTGGGTGTCAGCCAATGATTACCAATGATTGGGGTGTAAGTAACTTTATTTTGATAGGGTATTTGTATGGGGAAGTGGTGAAATATTAAGAAAATTAATTTTTTTTTTATAAAATGTTGTTATAAAATATTTTGTTAGTATTATAAAAACTTTATATTTTTATAAAATGAATTGTGTATATTTTTAATAAAAAAATGTGCATGTTTTTTTATATTGTAAAAAAAAAAAAAAAAACCACCACAGCCGGCCCACCACCACCACCACCACAGCCGACCCACCACCATCACCACCACCACCACCACCACTGCCGACACACCACCACCACCACAACCGACCCACCACCACAACCACAGCCGACACACCATCACCACCACTGCCACCAACATAGCCGACCCACCACCACCACCCTAGCAGACTCACCACCACCACAAGCACCCCAGCCGGCCCACCACCACCACCACCACCGCCACCACAGCCGACACACCACCACCACCACAACCGACCCACCACCACCACAGCCGACACACCATCACCACCACTGCAACCAACATAGCCGACCCACCACCACCACCCTAGCAGATCCACCACCACCACTGCCGACACACCACCACCACCACCACCACAGCCGACCCACCACCATCACCACCACAGCCGACACACCACCACCTCCACAACCGACCCACCACCACCACCACCACCACAGCCGACACACCATCACCACCACTACCACCAACATAGCCGACCCACCACCACCACCCTAGCAGACCCACCACCACCACAAGCACCCCAGCCGGCCCACCACCACCACCATAGCCGGCCCACCACCACCACCACCATAGCCGACCCACCACCACCACCATAGTCGACCCACCACCACAGCCGACCCACCACCACCACAACCGACCCACTACCACCATCACCACTGCCGACACACCACCACCACCACTGCCACCAACATAGCCGACCCACCACCACCACCATAGCCGACCCACCACCACCACAACCACCCTAGCCAGCCCACCACCACCACCATAGCCGGTCGACCACCGCCACCACCATAGTCGACCCACCACCACCACAACCACCCCAGCCGGCCCAACACCACCACCATAACCGGCCCACCACCACCATAACCGGTCCACCACCACCACCATAGCCGACCCACCACCATCACCACCCCAGCCGACCCACCACCACCACCACAACCACCCCATCCGACCCACCACTACCACAACCGACCCACCACCACCACCACCACAACCACCCCAGCCGACCCACCACCACCACCATAGCCGACTCACCACCATCACCACAGCCGACCCACCACCACCACTACCAAAGCAGACCTACCACCATCACCACCACCATAGCCGGCACACCACCGCCACCATACCCGACCGACCACCACCACCATAGCCGGCCCACCACCGCCACCATACCCGACCGACCACCACCACCACCAAAGCAGACCTACCACCATCACCCCCACCATAGCCGGCCCACCACCACCACCACAACCGACCCACCACCACCACCACAGCCGACCCACCATCACCACCAATGCCACCAACATAGCCGACCCACCACCACCACCACCCTAGCCGACCCACCACAACCACCCCAGCCGGCCCACCACCACCACCATAGCCGGACCACCACCACCATAACCGACCCACCACCACCACCACAACCACCCGATCCGACCCACCACCACCACAGCCGACCCACCACCACAGCCGACCCACCACCACAGCCGACCCACCACCACAGCCGACACACCACCACTGCCACCAACATAGCCGACCCACCACCATCACTACCACCCTAGCCGACCCACCACCAAGACAATCGAGATTATCATGACATATGACATAGTGAAAAATTAATAAAATCTAAGAAAAGATACATTAATCTTATGTATTTCGGCCGTTCCTAACGAACTATTTAATAATACCATTATACCACACAACAAGACATCAATAAACATTTTAGAGTAAATCGCCATTTTAGTCCCTGAGTTTTGTCCAAATTTGCCAGTTTAGTCCAAATAGTTTTTTTTTGCATCTGGGTTCCTGACTTTTACATTTTGTTGCCATTTTGATCATTATGCCTAACTCCATCCATAAACCCCATCTGTAACCAGGGGTATTTTGGGGATTTCCTTAAAAAATGTTTTCAGTTGCCAATTTGATCCAATTACAAAAAATCAAAAAAATTCCAAAAAATCAAAAAAATTCCAAAAAATTAAAAAAACTCCAAAAAATTCAAAAAAATCTAAAAATAAAAAAAATTCAAAAAAATCTAAAAAATTCAAAAAAAATCATAAAAATTCAAAAAAATCAAAAAAAAATCAAAAATCATTAAATGTTTCGGCACGAACCGTTTCGACCCGTACCGTTTCGAACCGAACCGGTTCGATACGGTACGGTTCGATACGGTACGGGTTCAAAACGGTTCGCGTCAAAACGGTTCGGTTCGATATGGTACGGGTCGAAACGGTTCGGTTCGAAACGGTACGGGTCGAAACGGTTCGTGCCGAAACATTTAATGATTTTTTGATTTTTTTAGAATTTTTTTTGATTTTAATAACCTGATAAAAAAAATTAAACTATATTAATATAACACATCACTAGAGAAAGCACATGTCTAAACTCTAAACACACCTTTTACCCTTAGTGAGAAAGCACACCACATGGATCTCAATCCCAAACCCCTCATCCACCATCCATTCAAACCCCTCATCCAACGGTTTAAAATAACTCTAAAAACACAAAATAACCTCTCAAACAAGCACACCCCAAGATCCCTGCCCCCACCATTTTTCTTCGGTTCAACCACCAGAATCACCCACATCTCCATCATCGGCGACCACCGTAGGCGGCGGTGGCGTGGTGGAGTTTGTCGGGTCGTTGTTCGAGCGAGAGAGAGAGAAACGGCGAGATGAGAGAGACAGAAACGGCGGCAACGACAATCGTGCCGACATTGGCGACGGTGAATTGAGCCGACCCGCTATCATCCTCCTCCACCTCCTTTCCTTCATGAAATCTTCAGCAGATGCAACATATCCATCTCAATCGCCTGTGATTCCTCCTCTACCACCCGATCCCCCTTCAATTTTGGTTCCCTCTCCATTATCAACAGCTCCTGATGTTACATTTGCTTCCAGATTGGAGCCCAATGCAGGTTCTTATCCACAGCCGCCACCTATCCATGAGTCCCACAATGCGTCTCCTCCCAAATTGGTACATATTATGGCTGATTCTACACCTCCTAGCACTAACCCTAATGTTAATCGGTCCCCAAAAGAATCGAATGGATCTGAAGGTGCAAAAAAAGGGGTTAAATCCCCTGTTCGTGCGGCTCTTTTGAAGGCAAAATCCAGCTCAGGGGATGAAGAACTAGATCGAATTAGGGCTGCTAAGGTCGCTCATGACCATTCGCTCATGTGTGAGGCCGGACTACCAGCTGGGGGGTTTCGATCTGCAAACACCAAAAAAGGTACGGTTAAAATCAAGGGTTTTCGAAACAATCGCAGGACCAAACCGGCTGTTAAGTACAGCCCTGTTTTATCTGATCTGCGGATAAAAGGCTTTGTAGAGGAAACTCAAAGAATTACAGCGAAAACCAAAAATAACCCTGCAAAGTGTGCTAAGATTATTGCTGAAAAAGTGAGTGTGCATAAGGCTGTTGAGCTCTGTGAAATTCATGAAACTCAGGAGATAAATAGGGTTGATTCCCTTGCCTGTATGGAAGAAGATGATGTAACGGTTATCCAAACTCGTGTTGTCAATGAATCTGAGTTTGTTGCTAAAACCATGGAAAACACTTCTGGGGTTTCAGTTAATGAAGAGGTTGTCTTAGAGCATTCACATCCAAAGAACTAAATTGTGAGTGTGGGGTTTTTAAAATATAAAGAGTATAAAAAATGGTTGTGAGTGGATGAGAGAGAAAATGCTACTGTTCATCTGTATATTTGGGGGGACACTGTTCACCCATTATAATTTTTTAATATATATTAAAAGTGGTTGTGAGTGAAGGAGAGAGAAAAATGTAATGATAAAGGTATAAAAATATTATTTAATTGAAAATGAGAGAGAAAAAGTATTTGTTTTTAGTGGAAATATATTAATATATGAGTTGTTTTTTAATGGAATGTATGTATAATTTTAGGGGGCTGGATGTGAATGCTCTTAGATGGTACTATGAAATCTGCAGGGGATACTCCACCAAATGCAGGGAATGTTTGGCTGAAACACAAAGGGGTGGGTAAAAAAAATGTAGAAGTTTTATAATACTAATTAAAAAAAATGGTGGCGTTTTATAATAACACTTGATAAAAAAAATGTTGAAGTTTTATAATACTAATTAAAAAAAATGGTGACGTTTTATAATAACACTTGATAAAAAAAATGTAGAAGTTTTATAATACTAATTAAAAAAAAATGGTGACGTTTTATACTAAGAGTTGATAAAAAATGTAGAAGTTTTATAATACTAATTTAAAAAAAGTTGACGTTTTATACTAACACTTGATAAAAAATGTAGAAGTTTTATAATATTAATTATAAAAAATATTGACGTTTTATAATAATAATTAACTAATAAAAATGTTGCCATTTTTCTAAATATATTAAATAAAAAATGACATTTATATACCTTCCTTTTATAACAATAAATAATAATAAATATAAATGTTTATATTTTTTTTATTTTAATAACAATTTAAAAAATATATATATAAAGTTTTTTTTAAATAATATTTCATCCTAATGAAAACCCACACATCCCCCCAATTTTATTCCACACAAAAGAGCCAATGATTGGGCAATCATTGGCTGACATCCAATCATTGACAATTAATAGGATGTGTGAAAAAGTAACCAAAAAGTAAACGTATAGGGCAATGAGGGGCTTATCAGGTGGGTCTATTTTCAGGCGTATAGGGCAATGAGGGGTGTATAGGGTTAGGGGATGTGTGGATAAATTGAGGGGATGTGTGGATAACCAGACCCTTTAATTATTCTACATGTGTGTTCATTTTGACGTATGATATTATACATCTCAAAAAATAAAGCTATTCATCTTTAATAAATAGGGTTAATTTATTTTTTTAGTTTTTTAAAATTTGTTTTGTTATAAAGTTATTTCTCATACATATACTTGTTTCATATATTATTAGATTACGAAAGCATGTATATAAGTTTGTGTTTTGTAATTTAGACATATAAGATTTCTACACAAAGTGGTTCTTTTTAATTTCTTTAATTGTCTACTATATTATATGGTTAACATGTTAAGTATCTAAGTTTCCTTTTGAGTTTTTGTATTGCTGTGTTTATCACATCCATAAAGTCTTATATGTCTGTACTAAATATACAAGCAAACAACTTAAACACGAAAACATAAATACTTACTGATGAAGAATGGTTAGGATTAACATAATCACAGTGCTGTAGCCTCTTCATACAACTTATCATACAACTTAATTAATATTTGTACCTGAAATTAGAAAATAAAAAGTAAAAGTAATAAACCTTCATTTTCTGAATCATGTTTTCCACTTGAATCTCTTCATCTTCTCTGGTAATCTGCTCGTTAACATTAACATAGGGTAAAACTTTTTACATCTTAGATAAAAACAAAAGAAGCAAAAACAAATAGTTAGTTATCACTTCGGATGTTAAAAAGGAACAATTAAACACTATTAAGGTTTCAAAACAAAACTTACATTGGAAATATTGGAATCTTCATCGTTGTGATTGTGCTTGCAAGTTTGAACATCAGAAGTAAATACGGTTTTGTGTATATTTAGAGGACAAGGTAATGATTTTTTTTCACCCTTGTCTCTTTAAATACACGTTTAAATGACATGTGCAAACAACAACATACTGCCACGTGTTATCCAGCAACCCACGTTTTTCCTACAATAAAAACTGCCGAAATTTTCAAACTTTTACGGCAAATTTTTTTGTTTTAAATTGAATAACTGCTGCTTCTGATGTAGATAATTTTAATATTTTGCTTTTTTATAGTATTTTCGTGAAATTTTTTACACGTCCCATTAAGGATAGTATTATGTTTTTTTCTCAAGAATAACAAAAAGTATTAGTAATATTTTTTGTAGTTGTATTATTAATATTTTTTTGTTACAATTACATTCAACAATGTTACACGACCACTACCTTTACAAATCTATTATTTCTTTAAATTTTTGATACCAATGTATTTTTTAACATGTCGGGTTGTTATTAAACAAAGCTTATTACATATGGTTAATATAAAAAAAAGATGATTTTTTTTGGCAATAAACATGTTTGAAAATTATTAGTAGTAACTTCAAGTATTTATGCGGCCAAGATACTTGTTAATAGTTTGATGTTATTTTTTGTAGGTTGCATTTCTTGGCAGCAAGCTCTTCACACAGTTATAGGTTTTGATTAAGTTTTATATTTATTCTAATGTGGTTTTCAAAATATAGAACGTGGGTTGTAAGTTGTAACCACCAGGTAGAAGTTTTTTGTGTAATTGTTTTTTCACGTGGCTTGTAGTATTCCTAACATGTCGGATAAGAAGGTCAACATATCTTAGGTAACTGCTCCTTCTTTTTCTGAATTATTAGGGCCAGGATTTAATCTTATTTTGATCCAATGACTGAGATTGCATTTTGTTCCCTTTGACTTTAAGGGGAACATAAGAATATAGAATGCCTCCTTCAGTTATAAAACTAGAGTTGGCAAAACTAGTAGGTCATGCTGGTTAGGTGATTGGACAAAACTGATTTTTGTTTTTTAACGATTTAAAAAATTCCACACGTTCATAGGTAAACATGTAAGATTACCACCTCTACAATATATGCACACATACATGCATAAAAAGGTTAATCTGTCTTCAAGGCAACTGCTTCTGGATCAAGACAAGTTGGCTGGAATTCCACAACATTCTTATTTCACAAGAAACCGATTGAGCAGCCGACTTCTTGAGTTCTTCAACATCTACCACATACGAACTTGATTCCACCAAATTTTTTCCAGACCATACACCTTTGACTAGATGTATGGTTCCTTTTCCAACCTCTTGTCCCTTATCATCTGTAAGTATAACATGTTGTCCAACCGTGAATTTAGAACGCTTTTCAGGGACCACAACTGTATCTTTGGTTCTTGAAACTGATCTCCTGCGATCTTTCCTGTTGGTCAGTTGGGATGGAGATGGAGACGGATCATAATCTTCATCCAAAAGATTCTCCGGGGAATTTGGGTCTGGCCCTGACCCACTTTCTTTTTCAGGCAAAGCGTTGTCCTCATCAGAATGTACGCGAGCAGCCTTAGCAGCTGCACGTGCTAGTTTGCCCTTACGGTTACTTAACCTGTTAAGACGTAAAATAAGAAAGACAACTTGAATAAACTATGGTTGGTATATGCATGGGTTGAGTTGGGTTGGCTTATGTTTTATCTTTAATGGGTTGAAGGTGTAAGAAAACGGGTCAAGGTTGCTCAAAATGTATTACTAATGAATAGCAAATCACATTTGACACACTAGCTGTCTATTAAAAATATGAAATTTTAGACGAAAATTATTGTTTCGGTTCAACCCAACCGTGATAAAAAAAGTTTATCCCTTTTGACCTGTTTTCCAACCCAACTGACCGGTCCATTTTTCCACATACATAATTCAGTGTATTTCAGATTCTAGACTACCATAAGATGATATTCTAATCAACAAGAAAATAGGACAAGCTTTCTTACCAATTCTTCAACTGGTCAGCAGTAATTTTTGAACCCTGCAAAAGAAGATGTTAAACTTAAAAAAAAAAAAGAAAAAAGAAAAAAAGAAAAAAATATTTAAAAATATTAATTTGTTACATACATGACGACTCAGTTCAGCGGCCCAACGTTGTAAAGTACCATCACTCTTCTTCATAACAGGATGATCAAGTAAAGCCTTTTCAATAAAATGAATTTGCTGATCATTCATTAGGGTCCTTCTCCTTTTGTTTCCCTGTCTTTCCTCACTCTCCATGCTTCTGAACTCTTTAACATTTTGTATGCTATTAATCGGTTCAGTGTTTTGATCAGTAGCATCTTCACTTACATGATTTTGGCCATTTTCATTGGAAGCCAAATAGTCAACTTGGACTATAGCCATAGTTAGTGCTACGTCCTCGTCATCGTTACCACTTCCGTCATCCGCATTAGGAGATGGGCATCGTGCGCTACTATGAACCTCCTAAAAATGAGACTCAAACCGTCACAATCATATTTTTGATGAAGTATAATACAAATAATTTTTTTTGCCGTCTATAGGTGGAATAAATCAGTGGACAGGTCATGATGGTTAAGGTTAGATAACATTGGGTTGGCCAGAAACACTTTTTGTCGAAAATGTATAAATAGCTTATAGATAATGTCACATATGGTTAGCAATACTCTGTTATTTCAAGAATAACTTAATTTTCGGAACAAAATCATTTAAGATGTTTATGCAAAAAGTAAATAAAAAAAGTACTGTCGGTGAATCAACCCATTCATAAGTAATTGGGCTCACTGACTTAAGTAACATTTCCTTTAAGATGCCAAATTAGTTCAGTGGTTTAAAAATCACCAAAAACAAGTATGTTTTATATTAACTAATGCGTATTATATTTAATAATAATTTTGTATTTTTGATATATAAAGATTATATATGAAATTCTAAAAAATAGACCAAGAGTGTTGGTGGGTCAACGCAACCAAAATTCGACCTGACCGAAAAGATTCACCCGTTTTGCCAACTATAAAGCTGTGTCTACCAATATTATTTGTCAGTTTCACATTTTCAGTTGAAATTAACAGATATTTCACCAAAATGATTAAAAAGAAACAAACAAAAAATGAATTATATTACCATAGCTCTGTGGATATCGGTTTCTTGAGCTGCAAGTGGTTGCTCCAGTTGACTAATGAACAACCTAAATATAAACAAGATTTAAATGAATCGATCAAGTGATATATGATGTTTCTATCATACTGATATGCCATTTAATATTCAATTATCCAGTCAAATACAAGTATGTTCTCTGAGATCGTTCATAAGATACGCATACAGCTTTAAAGATTTACCTAAGGACAAGCACATCTTGTGCATTTAGGTATGCAGGAGTCAAAGATTCGGCATGATTTAACAAGAAAGCTGCAACACAGAGATGTTATAAACAAACCACATTTGTTTGTTTGAGAGATGGCATTTTCGACCCATTTACGTATTATGGATAGATCGGGGTTGTTATATTTTAAATGGGCCAAGTTAAAAATAGCTAAAAGGAGAACATGCCAAATATGAAAGTCACCTAAAATGTTTTATTCAAAAATTAATATTATAATTAAAATAGTATTGTTTTATAGTTACAACTAACACTTCAACTATTTATAAAGAATATTATAACTGACCCATTACCAACCCAACCCTCTTGCCACCTCTATATTTTTATCAATCAAGAAAGTTTTGAAATGGATAGATACATAGGTTTCTGCTAGCGGCAGCTGTTCTTTCGGCAGCACCACCAGGTAACTTCGAAGATACCGTCTGCAAGCACTCCAGAAAATCATTGACAAAGCGAGCATTTAAATTTTCTTCTGCACAAAGGGAGATATTGGTCAAGAAACATGCTAAATCATTCTATTCATATATTTTTATCGTTGTTTAGAAAATAATTTGGGAAGAAAGTGTTTTGCGTCAACCAGTGGCGGAGCTAGCCCAATAATTTAGGGATATCCAAAAAAAATTTACCGGTCAACAGAGTAGCAACAAGGGCGTTGGGTGTATGGGATGATCACAATTTTGTGACGTTCTGTTTCTTACGTTGTTGCCCATACTTTACAAATGGATATTTTATTGTTTTGGGGCTTGGGCTATGTTTATCAATTGGGTCTCTTTCAACTATACTATACTTAATTTGGGTTAACTATATCATTTGGGCCTAATTATTATACAAGTTTGGTGGTGTAAAAGGTTTGCGCTTATAAAAGTTTGGAATTTTAATAAACTAAAGTATCCTATTATTTTAGGGGTGTCCTCGTATTTGTTCAGGGATATCCTTTATATAAAACAGAAAAAAAATTACACTAAGAATACGGGGTTGAACCGTAGCCCGTGATACCGCTCCTTATACTATACCTCCGCCACTGGCCGTCAACCCAATCCAACCTGTACCAAAAGTACACGTTTTGTCCCTTTATCTGTTTTGACCATTAACAAAAGCATATACTGGATATATCTATATATGTGACAATAATTATTTTTATATAAAGTTATGCTCACATAAAACTATTGGGTAGATTGTTCACCTTCACTTAAATCAGGAACATATGCAAGATTAGCTAGAATTTTAACAAGTAAAGATGATCTCTGATATGCATAAGGAGTTGGAGAACCCTGAAAGTTATGCCATGTAGAATGTTGGACATGTGACTTAGATATCAAACCCAGCACCTGTCCAGCTGCTGATATGGAATCAAAATCCATATCATTCTCCTCTTCAATGGGCTCATGGTCATTGGAACACCAAGTGGATAAGAATTCTCGTTGAGGTTGTAGAAACACTCTGGTCAAAACTTCTCCCTGCATATATGGATGTACAACAACGAATACAAATTTAACAAATGCATGTGTATAATTAGAGTTGTCAAACATAGTTTTGATCCAGTTTTCATGATTCTATGAATAACTATGTGTTAAATATTAAATCTATAATGTTACAGTTGAATACATTTTAAAAGACTTGCAACCCGTTTAACTAGTTCAATCCATTTGTCGTGTTTCATTCTTAGATGAATCCTTTAGATGTTATAACTACCATTAGTTGAGATAATGATGTCAAAATTTTAAAACATGGAGCAAAATGAGGGAAAGCATATCAATAGTAAGAAATCACACAACAAAAGTAATTATAATTATATAAACTTACAAAGTGTAAGATTATGGAAGTTCTGAATCTTGAATCAGCAGAGAATATTTCGGTTAGTCGCATTGCATTTAGTTGCAAAAGTCCCCTTGGATGGTCTTTTAGATCTCCATCAAACATCATCTTTAGTACTTGAAGGACCTAAAAAAGTTTATATACATACGTAGAATGTCCGGTAAATGTACTTAAAACGATAAGTTTTATGTTATTTAAAAAGTCAACCTCAAAAATTGTTGTCTTAACTAACTCCTTGCTTTGAGTGGTGCTAGAAGCCATTTCCAAGAAAGATGTGCTTTCTGCTTCACAAAGAAGTAGCATCTGGAGAAAGAAGAATTGTAACTAACGAAAAAAACCTTAAAGAAAGTGAAACATGATATAAAAACATCAACTAGTGATTGGGCTTACAGTAGATAAAACTTTGGATTTAAGCCAATAAACCGTATTCGTAAGATACGGATCTTCACATTGCGATAGTTTCAAGGTGTCCTGAACCAACTGAAGAACAACACCTTCTCCACATAGCTCCTATAGAATCACAGATTCAGTATTGACTCTTGTATTGAATGAGTTGAAACGGGTCGGGTTGTGCTGGCCCGAAACACTTTTGTTCAAAATTTGTTTTTTTAAAGACTTTGGTCAACTATCAACTGTTAGACCCATTTGATTCATTTCCTTTTAAGATATTTTTTATTTTATTTTACCTTGTTCTTAACAATGCGTTCCCGAAATAACTTCTGTCTGCATGCTGATTGAAGAAACTCTAGAGAAGATTCACAAAGATGGTAGAGACAGTAGACTTCATTAGCATTTGACCTCATGCGAGAGTCAATATGCTGATCAGGCAGCTTCGCTTGAAGAGAATTAATAACCACACGGAGCACAGTAAAAGCGGTTGTTGTGAATTTATCAACCTGAAAAATCTTTGATCATCAGCCACCTCACGTTCCATCAACAAATAATTCCAATACAAAAAAAATAATAATAAATAAATAAAAAAAAACTGGAGGTTGCAAAATGGATGAGTTGGGTAACGGGTCAAATGTTTAATGGTGTTGTGCAGTTGAAACGGGTCAGTTTGGCATATAACTTATTATATGATTTGAATAATATCATTATTTAAAGAAATGATCTAAGAGGTTTTTTGAACTAAAAATCCAATTCGGGCGATTATTGACCCGTGTTCCATTTCAGTTATATTAAATTTTGGCAGTTTGACCCAATGGAAGTAAAACCTAACCTGAATCAACCCATTCATAAGTAAATGGGTCAAAACTGATACATTTAAATAAAAACTGAAACTTTACTAAAATAAATTTATAAAACTTGCAATAGAAAAATCAAATCATCGAACTATAAAAAAAACATGACTATAAAGATTTTAACACAACATGTCACCTTAGAATGTGCAAGTAGAACACGAGTGATGTCTTGCCACTCCGAAGAAATCAACGCTTTAAGCAGATACATGCTACTAGACAACAAAGCTGAGTATAAAAGGACCATTTGGCTTGAACCACTAATTTTCTGGAACACCAAAGTTATGTTTCAGTTATACATAACAGAAAAAAAAAATATATTAAAAAAGTGTGTGCAAAAATAAAGTATGTAAAGAAAAGAGTTAAACCTCTCCTGACTGACTAAGAAAATCAATCATGCAAAATATCAAATTAAGCATCTCATCCTGTACACTCGTATCTTCAACCAAAACCTGCAGCAAGAAAAATCCGTTGCTGAAATGCAAAAGACAAGTAATTTAAGCCATCATGAAGAACCACTACTAGAAAACTACATTTTTTTTTGTGCAAAAGTTTCCTACAAATTTCACATCTCATTTTTTGCTACAACTTTCCTACAATTTTCCGACAAAAAAGAAAAACAAAAAAAAACCCAAAACTTTTCCACAATTTCAGACAAAATTGCCACACAATAAGTATTTGGAGTAATTTTGTCAAAAAAAATTATTACCTGTACAGGAATGTAAAATTATTTTTGACAGGTTTACAAACTTTAATCTACAAAAATTAGGTTGAGGGATTCTTTTGTACAAATTAAGAAAGTATGGTATGTACCCATAAAGAATATAAGATAGACTGAAAATTAAATTTACTAACCCGCGCAAGTGTTGAATGGTGACATGCAATATCACACAAAGTATGCAATAATCTTAAACCTCTTAACATATTTCTGAAATGCTGCTGCTCATCTACTTTAGATGGTGGAAGATGTTCCATTATGTACTTGACAAGATGCCTTGCTAGGATTTCCACATTTATCTAAAGCATCAAGATGTTTATCACATTGACAAATAGACAGTCAGCAAGCAATACTTGAGTGAAAAATTAATGAATTATTAAATGGTTATAAAAAAAATAAAAACCACCAACCTCAAGAGATGATCCATCTTGTTTAACACACTTAACAATACCATTTTCTGCGTCGCTTATTAGTTTGCCAAGATCTTTAGAACTTAAAACATGAAGCTCTTTGACGGCTAAATACAAATCAAGTTGCTGCGTATCAAAGTATTCCACTAGTCAGAATATGTGAACAGCAATAAACTAACTGTTATAACTTCTTAGTCACGAGCCTATAATTGCGATCATTTCGAATCTACATACTTTATACTCAGAAGAAAAAAAAACATATTTCTTCATAAAATTGCTCCTAATAGGTGCCTGAGAAAAGTGTGACTGGTGCTGTAATTTATAAGGAGATGTTCGGATTCTGGTTTTGAAAGTGTGTATACATTAATTAGAATCAAATAATCAGTTGTAATATGATGATAAGTTGATGTTTAAATGTTTGGAAAAATATGATTTAGCATACTAATAGATGAAATGGTCAAATAGAAGTTATGTGTGAAAAAAGTAGCAATGATCTCAAATGGGGATAAAATAAATGAGTTCCAAAACACAAATCCAAACACCCCTATATACATAAGGAGGGGTGTTCACGATCCGGTTTTATGATTATTATGATGGTTCTAGTCAGATTTTTAAAACATTGCTTAAACCAAGGGTTTTAAAGTAAATAAAAACACATGTTTTTTTAACCGTATTTTTTTTAAACCCCCTAACAAAAAAAATTAACAAAAGAAATGAAATACTTACGGGTGACATCTCCTCCCTGCATGGTTGTTCATCCACCTCCTTAGACACCATGTTTACTTTTTTACTACGAGAACTGAAAACAATAATTAAACACAGTTTAACAAATTTATAGAAATCATAAAAAAAAAACATTTTTTTTAACTTGAGAACTGCTGGTACAAAAAGTTATTGTAGTTTTCGTATATTTAAATCTAAAGGGAAAGATTATTAAAAATACAAATACTTATAAAACTAACATCTTTTATGTTAAGTCCTTTAATAATTTTAACATATTAAATCTCTTCGCGTGGAAATTTTGAACAAAATTGTGATGGTTTGCTTATTAATACCATGTGAGGCCAAAATTGAGATGGCAAAAATTAGATGAATTAATGTTTTAAATTGGACACGTGAAAACGCAAAGTCTATTCCATATTTGTGTTTTCTTTTCTCTTACTGTTTTTTTATAATTCAATGAGTTAATAATAATATATGGTCTTCTAAAAACAATGTGATAATATATGAGGGTGGATGATGAAACTCAAAATAATAAACAAACCACTAAAACAAATACAATGGTTTGAATAAATTTAATATTGTAAAAAAGTTACAAACAAATTATATTTGTCGCTTTTATAATGTAATTTGTTAAATAACGATTTCATGATTTTATCCAAGAGATATTTTTTTTATCAATTTAATATGTTAAGTGACTTTTATGATGAAATAACTTAAAAAATATGTTGGTTTTTTATTTGTAAAAAATGTTAATGAACTTCTATAAGAAAAAAAAGCATAACGTTTGTCTGTTTTTTTAATAATATTTGCCTAAAAATAGGACTTATTTTTTTTAAATATATGTGTTTTTTTAATAAAATAAAATGATGATTTTTTAGAAAATATCTTTATGTAATGTGATTGGATTAAAAATGTTACTTTATAAAATAAAAAAAAGTAGAGAGGTAATGAGGAAAAAGGGATATATAGACTCCTCCTTCTTTATAAGGTTTTAATTTGAAAGGAAAAGTTGTTAAAAACTATACAACTATTTTTAATAATAAATATTATTATTGTTTTTCTATTAATATTTTTGTAATGTGGCTGAAATAAAAATGTTACTTTTTAAAACAAAAGAAGCAAGGTAACCAGGAAAAGGGGTTGTATAGAGACGTCTTTCTGATAAGTTTTAAATCTGCGATTTTATATTTAAATTACGACTGCAACCTAATCAACAAATGAAATTAGTGACTTTTATACCGATTCCGTTCGTAACCTAAACCCACAAAAATTGTTGCGTGAATTTATTATCAGTTTTAAAATTAATATTTTTGTCTTTATGACAAGTTTTAAATCTACTATTTATATTTAAGTTACGCTCGTACCCTAATTAACAAATAAAACTAATGACTTTTATATCGTTTCCATATTTTCGAAATCTATCAAACAAATAGACCACAAATAATCAATTTAAATATTTGAAAAAAAATATTTGATTGTAATTGATAAAAAAATCAATTTCAGAAAATACGTAAATAAATGTTGTAAAACTTAATTGTTGATATAACAGGACAGTTAAAAGCTATCAAACTTGTTTGATGTGATTTTTGAGTCAGAATAATCACTACCAGTATTTAAATACATACCAAAACATGCATAGATATGAAAAGATCAACTTTTGTTATGTTAAAACCTAGATTTAATATGTTGATTTTGAATTTCAATTGTGTGATGTTTGTGAACAATTTAGAACGCGGTCTATTGAAATTGAAAAAAAAAAGGTCATAAATCTAGTGCAACATAAACATATTTAGAAAGTGAATAACTAATTTACCTTGATCCTTGAAATCGACTTGATGCAGGGGGTGGACGTTTACTCGGTCTAGCAGATAGATGTTGATGATTCATTCTTTATGTTGGCTTTCAACACACTTTTAAGATCAGTTGGGTTTGAAGATCTTGATCGTAAGAAAGTCGAAATAACTGTGCTATATATCCCCTTTAGAGGTGCAACGAGAGTGATAAATGGGCGTGTTTTCTATGATGTAATTTGATATGTGTAGTGTTAGTGTAATCAGATTCGTTCACACTGAGAAATTACGAAATAGTACATGTAATGGCATGTGACATGCACGCAAGTCTCCTCGGATTTTAATTTATTGTTCTATTTTGGTAGAAAGATGGACTGAAGTCCGGTTATTATAAACCTAAAAATTAAAGTGACATTTAAGGCATAGTAGTATGTATGTGGTAACTGACGACGGGCCAATGGGGAACCCCATTTCTACCCGTTTTGGGCTGTCTATGGGCGGGCCCAACAGAGTACAAGCCCAACCAGAGTCTGACTTGCCCATTAAGGTTTCTCCTTCATAAAACGAGCGGGAAACGAGGAGTCAGAACATGCAGCCGTCCATTAATGACTGATAAGAAGAGCATCACGGCTGGCATCGTACTTCTCCTTCCTTAAACATTAAATGCCGCTGCCATTCTAACCGTTAGGGGCCAGACACGTGTCTGAGCCCCTCGAGGTCTTCCTAAACCCGTTGGATTATCTCAACAAATATCCTACATGCACAATAAGGTTTGGGACTTATATAAGAGATATAAGACAGTAACAAAGGCAGGTATCATCTCCGGAGCTATCTCATTTACTACACTCTCATTTAATCTCCCATTATTAATTCCGACCAACACTCCTATACATTTAATAATTGCATACGTATTTATTAGATTCACACCAAAGAGGAAATATTCCGGTGATCACACTCATCGGAAAAAGCTCCTCTCACTCTCCGGCAAGTTTACTTACTCTCACGCCGGAGCTTGGTCACGGATCCCCCTCCCGGGGTCCTCCGTGACGAGGCTAACGGTTTATTCTTTTGTAGCTTCAAGGAACGGGGTATCTTGACGTCAGCGAAGATCCACTTAACGTCAGCCGGGATTTGGGTATTCGACATTGGCGCCATCCGTGGGACATAGGCCTGACCGGTGTCTTCACACAAAACTCCGACGTCAAAGATAACCTATTCCAGAGACAATAACATGAACGTTACACCTGGTTCCCATGTCACCCAAACGGTGCAAAATGACCATGACAAAGTCACGGTGGAAGACATCACCCATGAGGAAGAAAATGAAAATCAGGTAGAAAACCTCAAAGAAGGAGAGACCATCACCCCAGACTTTGTTGCCATGCACAAGGACAAGCTAAAGAGATGTCTTGAGGACCTAGAAAGACAAGAAAAACTTAACAGCCTCAGAGCCAGGTTATCCTTCGACACACCCTCTAACCAGGACGAGATGAACCCTAAAAACAAGAGTGGTGGTAGTGACCCACTTGAAGCATTCATGACTGCTCTTAGGCAGATGTCTTCGGAAGAAAGGGAAGATCTCATCACAGGAAAGAAACCGGAAGAAAAAGGAAAAGAGAAGAAGAGCCAAGGCAGTAATGACCTGGACCAGCCCTACCTTCCGCAAGACCTGGCTGAAGTCTCGAAGTTCACCCGGAGGATTGCAGAGGCACCCATGCCCCCTAAAACAAAATTCCCCCCGGGTTTTGACCGGTATGACGGGACAAGAGACCCGGAAGATCATCTCCACGCTTTCAGAGGTGCGGGACAACTAGGACGATGGCCCATGCCGGTATGGTGTCATATGTTTGTGCAGACCCTGACGGAGGGGGCCCGGCTATGGTTTGATAGCCTCCCTCCTGGGGGGGATAGACAGTTATGAAGAACTAAGTGAGAAGTTCCTGAGGAACTTTGGTCAGCAAAGAAAGGTGGTCAAGAACCCAAACGAGATCCTACACATAAGGCAGCGGGATAACGAACGGATAAACCAATATGGAAAGGTTTGTCAAAGAAAGCATGAATATCAAGGACGTCCCGGAAGTCATGAAAATCAACAGTTTCATAAACGGACTGAAGCATGCACAACTGTGCGAGAAACTGGGGGAAGAGTTCCCCCACTCGTTTGACAACCTCATGGACAGAGTCAGAACCTTCGTCAGGGGCAAAGACACAGTCAGCAAAGCCAAGGAGACAGACACCCCACCCTGGAGGGTCACCCCGATTGCAAAACCCCTTGATAAAGGTACACCCTATTCCCGAAATCCTGCTTTTGATAGAATGCTACATGATAGAACGAGATCCTTGTATTCCCCCTACAGACCTCGGGGGAGGGGCCCGCCCCTACCCCGAGAGCTTCACCCCTCTCACCAAGACCCCGAGCGAAATATTGACCACTAAGAGGGTGAAGAACTCCTTCCCAAGGCCACCACCTATAAAGCCTGGGCTGAAGGCACAACCTGGCGAATATTGTGACTTTCATAAAGGGTTCGGCCATAGAACAGACGATTGCTTGTACCTAAAAAGGGAAATAGAGGCTGCGGTAAAAACGAAAAAACTGGCCCATTTGATTAAGGAAATTAAGGAAGGAGGGGGGGGGTGATCGTAGAGGGAAAGATGCAAGGGAGCCTGGGAGGGCAGATGTAGACATGATTAAAAGGAGAAATGAGTTTGATACCACCAGGAGTGTAAAGGCCAGGATCCTGGGCTCCCCGGACTGCATGAAGGCTCCCATCCTAATGCCATACTTGGAGGAAAATGAGGTACAACGACTCCCACTAAACATCTCAGCCATAATAGCTGGCCACAAGGTGGCCAGAATACACGTGGACGGGGGATCCGGAGTAGAAGTCATATATAAACACTGTTTCCTTAGGTTTGACAGGGATGTAAGAGACAGGCTTGAGGAAGACTCCATCCCTCTAGTAGGGTTTAATAACAGCGTGTCGCACCCCTTAGGAAAGATTAGACTCCCATTCACAGTTGGGGTAGGGGATCGGGTTCGGACGATAAACCTAACCTTCACAGTGGTCCGAGCACCCTCAAAATACAACGCAATCTTAGGAAGACCTGGAATTGGGGATTTACAAGCACAAGCATCCACCCCCCATGGAGCCTTAGTATTTCAGACACCGAAGGGCTTGGCTTGGGTAAAATCTGCATACGAGGTAATCTCTTCCGTATCCGAAGGAGAAACATCTGAGAAGCCCCAGAAAGGAGGAGTCGAGGAATGGGTCCTTTGCGATAGGTTCCCAGAGCAAACGATCAAAGTAGGAGGCCACTTAAGTGAAAAATGCAAGAGTGCTCTCAAGGAACTACTCCTCCTCAACATAGACGTATTCTCATTCCAGCATGGGGACACGACAGGGATACCCAGGAGTCTAACCGAACATCGACTCAACACCTATACATGGGCAAAGCCAGTAAAACACAAAAAGCGAAGCATGGGGCCCAGCAAAAGAAGAGCTGCTTGTGAGGAAACCAGGAAACTGCTCAGGGCAGGAATAGTCAGGGAGGTGAAATACCCATCCTGGGTCGCTAACCCAGTCATGGTTCAAAAGAAAGACGGGGGATGGAGAATGTGCATAGACTTCCAAGATCTGAACAAAGCATGTCCTAAGGACTGTTACCCCCTCCCGGAAATAGACGTCCAGGTAGACTCTCTATCTCAATACCCCCTGAAATGCTTCTTGGATGCCTACAAAGGATATCATCAGATCTAAATGTCAATAGAGGACGAAGAAAAAACCGCCTTCATCACAGACGAAGGGACATTTTGTTATACCAAAATGCCCTTCGGCCTTAAAAATGCTGGGGCCACGTACCAAAGATTCATGAACAACCTCTTCAGAGAGCAACGAGGAAAGAACTTGGAAGTATATGTTGATGACATTGTCATCAAAAGTTTGACAGAGATGGCTATGATAGATGACATAGCCGAAACTCTCCGCACTATGCAAGATGTGAATATGAAGTTAAACCCTGGAAAATGTTGTTTTGGGGTAGAGGAGGGGAGTTTCCTGGGGGTAGTAGTCACTAAAGGAGGAATCAAAACTAACCCAGAAAAAACTCAAGCTGTAGCTGAAATGCGATCCCCCAGGTCCCTGAAGGACATTCAACAACTGAACGGGAGATTGATAGCATTAAACCATTTCTTATCAAAAGTAGCCGACAGGACCCTCCCCTTCATGAAGGTGTTAAAGGACTGCCTCCAAACGAACAAGTTCAAATGGACCCCAGAAGCGGAGGCTGCCTTCCAAGAAATGAAAACTTACATCTGCAAGCTCCCAACATTAGCCACCCCAGTGCCAGGGGAACTCTTGCTCCTATACCTGTCCGCCTCGAAGACAACCATAAGTACAGTCATGATGGTAGAACGGGAAGGGAAGCAGATCCCCATATATTTCATCAGCAGAACACTTAAAGGCCCCGAGGAACGCTACATGCCCCTGGAGAAACTGGCGTTAGCCTTTGTTTTCGCATCCCGGAGACTCAGGAGGTACTTCCAAGGGCACAAGATTACCCTGATGACTGATCAGCCTCTCCAAAAGGTACTCAGGAGGCCGGAGCTGTCAGGACGGTTGGCTAAGTGGGCTGTGGAGCTGGGGGAACACTCTCTGGAGTTTAAGCCCAGGACGGCCATGAAGGGGCAGATACTGGCCGACTTTTTAGCAGAGGTCCCCGAGGATGAAGATAAGGAACTTTTAAAATGGGAAGCCTTGGAGAAAGAAGAAAAAGAAAAGGAGGACGAGGCTGTGTGGAAATTACTCACCGACGGGGCCTCTAGTGAAGAAGGGAGCGGGGCAGGCATCACACTGATAAGTCCCGAGGGGATTGAACTGACGTACGCCATAAGACTGGACTTCAAAAACACCAACAACACTGCAGAGTATGAGGCCCTCTTGGCAGGAATGAGGCTGACACAAAAAATGAAAGCAAGGCACGTGGAAGCTAGCACTGATTCACAGCTGGTAGTAAAACAGTACGAAGGAGAGTATGAAGCCAAAGACAGCATCATGGCTTAGTATGTGGCGAAGGTAAAGGACACAGCCAAGGCATTCAAAACTTTCAGATTAGAATACATCCCCAGAGGAAGGAACAGAAAATCTGACGCCCTCAGTAAATTGGCTTCGGTGGCATTCGACCACTTGGCAAGGGAAGTCAAAGTAGAAGTTCTAACCGCCCCCTCCCTCAACATGAAGGAGGTAACCGCAATTGAGAACGGACAGGAAACATGGATGACACCGATCATTAAGTTCCTCAGGGACGGGACGTTGCCTGAAGGGGAATGGGCAGCCAGGAAGGTAAGGGTCAGGGCCCTGCAGTATGAGCTGATTGATGGGGAGTTGTATCGAAGATCATATCTGGGCCCATCCCTGAAATGTGTTGATATGGACGAAGCCGAGTATGTGATTAGGGAGATGCACGAAGGAATCTGTGGAATGCATTCGGGGCCTAGGACGATAGTAAAGAGGGCAATAAATGCGGGGTTCTATTGACCACGAATGTATGAAACAGCATCCGAGGAGGTCAAGAGGTGTGATAATTGTCAGGCACACGCACCAATGACCCACCGGCACAAACACCCCATGATACCAGTCTCAACATCCTGGCCTTTCCAAAAGTGGGCTATCGACATAATCGGGCCTTTCCCAGAGGGTCCGGGAGGGGTCAAGTATGTGGTAGTGGCCATCGATTATTTTACCAAATGGATCGAGGCGAAGCCCTTACCAAAAATAACTGGAGAACAGATGAGGCGGTTCGTATTAGACAACATCATCTGCAGGTATGGGGTCCCAAAGGAGTTGGTGAGCGATAATGGCGTCCAATTTGTTGGAAGACCTTTTAAGCCATGGTGCGAACAGATGCACATTCAACAAGTGTTCACCTCCATCACCCACGCCCAAAGTAATGGATTGGTAGAGAGGGCCAACCAAAGCGTCATCAAGGGAATGAAGGGAAGACTCGGGAGGAAGCAAAAATGATGGCTGGAAGAACTACCTTTCGTGTTATGGGCATACAGAACAACTCCTAAAGGTTGCAATGGGGAGACTCCTTTCAGCCTAACCTACGGGGCAGAAGCTGTCATCCCCGCGGAGATAGGATCCCCAACTGCCCGAATGAGGCTCCGGGAGGAGGAAAATGAGCAAGACCTCAGGACGAACTTGAATCTCTTGGAAGAAAGAAGAGAAATAGCAGCAGTCAGGGAGGCTAACTACAAGAGGTAGCTGGAAAGTTATTACAACGGCAGGATGAAAAAGCTCAACCTCGTCCCCAGGGACCTAGTCCTAAGAGCAAATGAAGCCAGCCTGCAAGAAAGCACCGGAAAGCTAGGCCCCAAGTGGGAGGGACCCTACCGAGTCATGTGGGCAAACGGCAAAGGAAGTTGCAAATTGGAAACACTCGAAGGCAAGGAGGTCCCCAGGACCTGGAATCTCATGCAGCTTAGGAAATATTATGTGTAAGGGGTTTGCCCCCAAGGAAAACGGCCAAGAGCCACTTTTGTAGCATTTAACTATTAATCTGGGGTTCCCCCAAGGACAGATCTTTTGTAACAATTTATGGCGGGAAGTATGAATCCCCAAGAAGTAAATGAAAAACGGACAGTCAACATGTCCTCTTTTGACAAAATAATGGGCATTACACCTAGGCAGACGTGCCCAGGAACACCATTAAACCTAATTAACAGGCAAACACACGTGTATAAGGCATCTCAAACATGCCAAAAGCCCGGCCGTGGGGCAAATAAGGGTCTAGCTAACCCAAAGAAAACGGACAAAACAAGTCAAAAACATAATGCCACATTATAAACTTGTCCATCGATTAGCCTCGAACAGACAATCATGGTTTAACAAACAAACAAAAATACAGCACACTTCTGTAAACAAAACCACAAAAGGAAGTTTTCTTTATTTATATAAAGTACATACACAAAGAAAGGCCTTAGTAACCTTGACAAGAGTAAATGACACACGAAATAGCAAATATAGCAAAACGAGATAAAGATGTAGCTCCTCGCTAAACAGTCTAAAAGTCTCCAGGGATGCACCGAACTGACCCTCGGTAAAAGCCCCTGCAAAACAAACAGCCACAACAAGAAACAGGCAAAAAACAAGGAAGCAATACACAATCATAAACTACATGATTAGATACCAAGGAGGCCCCCGACACGAAGGACCCCCTCCCAAGCAACCAAACAAAGTTCAAAAGTGTCCTAGGGCAGGTAAGTTATCCATATTACAACCATATTGAAAGATGTCAAATGTCTGAAATTCACTGAGGATCTCCCCCGGACAAAGATGGTGGAGACGAAGGGCCGGCAGAGGAGAACAGGGCTTTTAATTCATCAATAGATATCAGGGGATGCTCCAGGATTTTCTCAAGGATGGCCGGAGTTTTACGCCCAAACTCCTCATTCAGCTTGGACAATCTCTTCTTTGCCTTGGAATTATAAAGAGGAGTCTCCTTTCTGCCCAGGCCTTGAGCGGAATAGGTATAGCCATCCTTCAATCCTGCCTAGTAGCCAACATCCCTGTATGCCCTGTACACCTCCTCCAGGCCACTCTAGAAATCCTCCGACTGAGCAACAGCAGCAAGGATGTGACAACCCTCACTAAACCAGGTATCCGTACGACTTAATTAATAATTAATTACTGCTTAATTACTGTGCTTGTTTGAAATTACTGATGAACTTCTACTTGATTTCTGATACATGCATATACCTGCATCATACTTTACTTACCGTCACTACATTATTTACATGCTGAACCTTAGTGACAAACATGATGCACAAAAAGCACGGTAGCTCTATAAACGGATAACCTATTGAACATGCTGATAAAGCCAGCATCAGGCAGACACTGCCTCTAAGGCCTGTATGAGCCAGAAATATTTTACTACACTAGTGGTGAGTGTAGGGATACAAGGGTTGTAGAACTACGCCTCTAGGAATAAGTTACAGTGACCGGATGTGCCTAAAACGTACTCTAAGTACAAAATTCAGCACTTTAATTAAAATTCAGCATTTGGCTAACTAATAAAGTGCCAAGACATGAGGAAAATATTCCCGACACTTTGGAGGAATAAGTTGTGACAACTCGAAATTTAGAACCTTTCGTTGTATGCTTAAACATGTGAATAGTTAAACTTATGTGATTAATGATAAGCTACAACCTTTTATATGATTATGTGTTAGGTTACATGTGTGCTTATGTGTATGTATGCGAGTATGTATATGAACCGAAACGACACGAACCCGGCTCGAGACCATGTGGTCTCGAGTGAACGATGACTTATGGGCCGGATGGGCCGCACCTCATTTAACCCACACGAAACCTACGAGAACTAGTATATATATCATACTCCTAGCAAACTAGTCCATTCTTTGGACAATCCACTCACACTCTCCAACACACACACTCTCCACTCTCTCACACTAAAACCCTAAACACTAAACATCATACTTCTCCTCCTTCTTCTCGGATCCAACCAACCGACCACCAAAGGGATTCTCGGATTTTGCTTGTTCACACCAAACAAAGCTTCATCTTTCACCACCTCACAACCGGTTAGTGTTTATGATGTTGGTTAGTGATTTTATGATGTTTGTTGTGTTAAATGATAGCATGAATGGTAGGATTTAACTAGTGTAGTGGTATGCTTGATGATGGGTGTGAACCGAATGTGTATGATGTATATGATGATGCTTGGTTAACATACTTTGATTTCGGATATGTTGCTTAATGAACACACAATATTTTATGTCTAAGTATGATTCAAAACCATGGAGTGTTGATGTTCAAAAAAAACCCGGCTTGCATAGGTGTAGTACCATGTTAATGAGATTAGTGTAGAGTTGATTTTTGATATGTTATGTGATGATTTGAAACTATGAGATGAATATGTTCAAGAATTGATTGTTGTTCATGACTTTGTTAGACTTAGGTTAATAAGAATGATGATGAACTACTTGAATGTGTGAAGAACATGATGAATGTATGAAGAACTTGATGAACATGATAAGAATGTGGCTGAATATTTGAAATATGATATGTTTGATCCAAATTAGTAAATTACTAGACAAACAAACATGTTTAAGTGGATAGTACAAACCATTTTCTGAAATCAAATTCTCATTGGATAGTACACTGTTCCGAATCAGCTTATGTCCACTCGAAACCATCAGTTGCGACTCGAAACCATGCATGATGAGTCGAAATCTCCCAGTTGCGACATCGGTTGCGAGTCGCAAACACCTGGTTGCGACTCGAAACCACACTTGATCAAGCACAAACCTTGTGACTCGAAACCACCGGTTGCGAGTCCAGTTGCGACTCGTAACCAAAACAGCACGAACCGTAACCACGATTGCGACTCAGGTTGCGAGTCGCAAACGCCTAGTTGCGACTCGAGACAATACGCGGATACACACTGTTTGGACTTGTTTAATTATGGGCTTAGTATTTGGGCCGGACCTTGGACTTGTTTGTTTATGGGCATATTACTGTTCGTCAACCCGTATGCATTACTTGCTAACTGCCATGATTAACGTGTATGCCATACGTGCACTACTTGAATACGAACCTGATTGTATGATACAACTATGATAGGACGTGAGTAGCCTCAACGTTGCTTGTTTGACTTTTCTGTGTTTTCTACCGAGCAAACCAAGGTGAGTTCACACCCTCTACAAAGCATGGGATTCCCAGGGGTCGGGAATTGGGGTTAAGGAACTGGGTTCCTCGTCCTCCTTGGGTAGGACAGCAAAGGTTCAGGAATGAAATTCCTCGTCCTCACGGACAGATAACTCGTACTAGACCAAAACTCTATCACGAAGTCCCTCATTTTTATATCGACTTAATCGCCGGGCCAATGGCGAGCGGGTCATTAGTTAGATAGCGCTATTTAGGTCTGACAAACCTCACACCGTGCCGCAGAGGACGGGCGTGAACTAATGGATCTGGGGCACGTCAATGATGATAGACATTGACAGTTTCAGGGCACTTAAACATGACTACAGTCAGCAGTCGATATGGTAACGAGTCTAGTAGATACATGGGGTAGCCCCCACGGCCGAAATGCCAGATAACTACACGGGGTAGCCCCCATGGCTGGATAGCCAGAGTAACCGGGAATAAACAAGACACGTTTTTAACTATGGGGTAACCCCCACGGCAGGATGCCAGCTAAAGGAAACTGTTTTCAAAACAACTTAAAACGAACACCCAACCGTGAACTCACTCAACTTGTTGTTGACTCGTTACTACATGCTTTGCAGGTCCTTAGGTTCTTAAGCTGGAGCTTGCATGGAGGAGGCTCGTTGTGGGACATGGACGACTGTGTGCCATGTTAAACTTTGAAACAATTAAACTTATGCTTTGTTTTTAAGACTTATTCTTCCGCTTGCAACTTAACTATGTTATGTTTGAACACCAATTGTATTGGTTGGATTTTTATAACTACTTATATGCTTGTTCAATATGATTGGTGGCTGGATCCTGGTCAGTCACGCCTCCAAGCGGTAGTACTCCGCAGGTGGATTTTGGGGGTGTGACAGATTGGTATCAGAGCCATTGGTTATAGAGAACTTGGTTTTAATAAAGGGGAAAACGTTTTTGTTAAAACCAGACTATAACCTGTACAGTGCTCAACGGTCCACAACGATGCTTCACTCCACATGCAAGGCTCGACATTCTAGGTGATATGATCTGTGTATACATTGCCTACTTGTTAGTTGCATAGTACATTGCTTATGGTATGCTTGGTTAGTATAACTACCGTTGCTTGAACACGTGCGTGCTTACTCTATCCTACCATCGCACTTTCGCGAACCCCTCTCACTCACGTTCTTCTTGATATGAAGATCATGTCTGGACGCGTTAACATGACACAAGCCCAGTTGACGGCTCTGATCAACGAACGAGTTGCCGCAGCACTTGCAGCTGCACACGCAGGAGGTACATCCTGCAGTCCGAACTCATTCTAGGATCTTTAGGATCCTACTCTCGTGAACCAACCTTTGTGTTAAACTCTGTCTTTTCTTTCACCTACGATAGGTCAGCATGTTCAGCCACCCGTGTGCACATTTAAGACTTTCATGGACTGCCGACCAACTACTTTTAGCGGCACTGAAGGAGCAGTAGGTCTCCTACACTGGTTTGAGAAGCTAGAATCTGTGTTCGAAATGTGTGAATGCCCTGAGGCGCGCAGGGTGAAGTATGCTACTGGTACTCTCGAGGGTTTAGCCCTCACATGGTGGAACGCTCAGGTTCAGATGCTATGGTTGGTTGCTGCCAACGCCACCCCATGGGAAACTTTTAAGGAGATGATCAAAGAGGAATACTGCAGTCGTGATGAGATTCACAAACTCGAGGTGGAGTTCTTCAACCTCAAGATGACGGGGTCCGAAATCGAAGCTTATGTGAAAAGGTCGAACGAACTGGCAATTCTGTGCCCTACTATGGTGGATCCTCCCATCAAACGCATCGAACTGTTTCTTCAGGGCTTAGTGCCGGAAATCCAAAGTCACGTGACTTCAGCAAACCTCGCCACCTACCAGCAAACCGTTTAGTTGGCTCACCGTCTCACGGATCAGGCGGTGGAGCAGAACAAGTTACCAAAACGTATAGGTGCTGCAACTACTTCTGGTACCTCTAGTGACAACAAACGGAAATGGGATGGAACTTCAAGTAAGGGTTCGACTTCTGTTCAGTCCCAGTCTCAGCAGAGGAAGACTGATGACTACAAGAGCCCTAATCAGCAATCGTCTGGTGGTGGATACAAAGGAAATCACCCCAAATGCAATCGCTGCAGCCTGCACCACAGTGGACCATGCACCAGGGGCAACTGTCATCGGTGCAACAAGCCTGGTCACGCTGCAAAGGATTGCAGGAGCTTATACCCCGCCAATCAGAATCGTCAGCAAGCTCAACAGAACCAGCGCCAGCAACAGCCACAGGGTGATAACAAAGGGTGCTTTCACTGTGGAGCTGAGGGCCACTTCAAGAGAGATTGTCCCCAACTGAACAGGAACCAGAACAACAACAACAACAACAATAACAACAATCAGGGGAACGGTAACAATGGGAACAACAACAACAATGGCGCCAGGGGGCGGATGTTTGTGATCGGCCAAGGTGAAGCAAGGAATGACCCCAATGTCGTGGCGGGTAAGTTCCTTCTCGACGACTTTTATGTTTCAGTATTATTTGATTCGGGTGCCGATACTAGCTACGTGTCACTAGAAGTTAGTCGAATGCTTAAGCGTATTCCAACACCTTTGAACAACAAGCACACCGTAGAGCTAGCAAATGGTAAAAGTTTAGAAGCCACACACGTAGTCAAGGGTTGTAAACTTATTCTCGCTGACCAGACCTTCTCTATCGACCTCATTCCTATTGTCTTGGGTAGTTTCGACGTTGTCATTGGGATGGATTGGTTATCCCAACACCGAGCAGAGATTCTTTGCAACGAAAAGGTTGTCCGTATTCCAGGTTCCGGTGGTGAACCTCTCATGATTCATGGCGACAAGAGGAGTGCTGTTGAGAACGTCATTTCTCTCCTTAAGGCCCAAAAGTACTTGCGAAAGGGCCACACCGCCATTTTGGCTCTTATTACTGACACCACGGAGAAAGAGAAGAGGATAGAAGATTTTCCAGTTGTACGCGATTATCCAGAGGTATTTCCTGAGGAATTACCTGGTCTTCCGCCTCATCGCCAAGTTGAGTTTCAGATCGAATTAGCTCCTGGAGCTGCGCCTATAGCTCGTGCACCTTATCGTTTAGCCCCATCAGAGTTGAAGGAACTCTCTACGCAACTACAAGAACTCCTGGATAAGGGTTTCATCCGTCCAAGCTCATCGCCCTGGGGAGCTCCAGTATTATTTGTGAAGAAGAAAGACGGTACCTTCAGGATGTGCATCGACTACCGAGAACTCAACAAGGTGACGGTGAAGAATCGTTATCCTCTACCGCGTATCGACGACTTGTTCGACCAGCTGCAAGGATCGAGCTACTATTCGAAGATCGATTTGAGATCGGGTTATCACCAGCTGAGAGTCCAGGAAGAGGACGTCTCCAAAACAGCTTTCAGGACTCGATACGGGCACTATGAGTTTTTGGTCATGCCTTTTGGGATGACAAACGCACCTGCGGTTTTCATGGATTTGATGAACCGAGTATGTAAGCCTTACCTGGACAAGTTCGTTATAGTCTTCATCGACGACATCCTGATCTATTCCAAGAGTCGGGAGGAACACGAGCAGCACCTACGACTTATTCTGGAACTCCTTCGAACAGAACAGCTTTATGCAAAGTTCTCGAAATGCGACTTCTGGCTTCGAGAAGTCCATTTCCTAGGCCACGTGGTGAACAAGGATGGGATTCATGTTGATCCATCCAAGATAGACTCGATTAAGAACTGGCCTGCACCTCGTACACCAAAGGAAATTCGCCAATTCTTGGATTTGGCGGGATACTACCGGAGATTCATAAAGGATTTCTCTAAGATTGCACAGCCCCTCACCTCACTAACGCAGAAGGGCGTTGTTTCTCGCTGGGGAAACGCACAGGAGTTGGCATTTCAGCACCTAAAGGATAGACTTTGTAGCGCACCTATCCTTTCCTTGCCGGAAGGCACAGACGACTTTGTGGTCTACTGCGACGCATCAATTCAGGGCCTTGGTTGCGTGTTGATGCAACGAGATAAAGTTATAGCCTACGCCTCACGCCAACTCAAGGTTCATGAAAAGAACTACACGACGCACGACTTAGAGCTGGGAGCTGTTGTTTTTGCACTCAAGTTATGGCGGCATTACCTGTATGGTACCAAGTGCGCCATCTACACCGACCACAAGAGCCTCGAGCATATCTTCAAGCAGAAGGAACTGAATATGCGGCAACGACGATGGGTCGAGTTGCTAAGTGACTACGAGTGCGCAATCAGATACCACCCGGGCAAAGCCAATGTTGTGGCTGACGCCCTCAGTCGGAAGGACACTGCGCCCAAGCGCGTACGAGCCTTACAACTCACGATCCATTCTAGTCTTCCCTCCCAAATACGAGCAGCTCAGATAGAAGCACTGAAACCGGAAAACGTCAGGGCTGAAGCCCTACGCGGATCAAGGCAACGATTAGAACAGAAGGAAGATGGTGCTTACTACGTAACGGGACGCGTTTGGGTCCCACTCTATGGCAACCTACGAGAGCTTGTGATGGACGAAGCACACAAGTCTCGCTACTCGGTACATCCTGGATCGGATAAAATGTACCACGACATCAAGACTACGTACTGGTGGCCTAGCATGAAGGCCCACATAGCGACCTACGTCAGCAAGTGTTTGACTTGCGCAAGGGTCAAGTCGGAATACCAGAAACCGTCAGGCCTACTCCAACAACCAGAGATACCTCAATGGAAATGGGAGCAAATTTCCATGGATTTTGTTACTGGCCTACCTAGATCCCAGCGCGGGAACGATACTATTTGGGTGATCGTGGATCGACTCACAAAATCTGCACACTTCTTGGCTATCAAGGAGACGGATAAGTTCTCCACTCTTGCGGAAATATACATCAAGGAAATTGTTTCGAGGCACGGGGTGCCCACCTCCATTATCTCAGATCGAGATGCACGATTTACTTCAGAGCTGTGGCAAGCAATGCACAAATCCTTCGGCTCACGATTAGACATGAGCACGGCGTACCATCCTCAGACGGACGGGCAGTCCGAGCGCACTATTCAAACCTTAGAAGACATGCTTCGTGCATGTGTAATCGACTTTGGCAACCGCTGGGAAAAGCACCTGCCACTTGTGGAATTCTCGTACAATAACAACTACCACACCAGCATTGGAGCTGCTCCGTTTGAGGCATTGTACGGACGTAAATGCCGGTCTCCTCTTTGCTGGGCAGAGGTGGGAGATAGTCAGATCACTGGTCCAGAATATGTGGTAGATACAACCGAGCAGATCGCTCAGATCCGAAAACGCATGATGGCCGCTCGCGAACGTCAGAAAGTTTACGCCGACATGGGCAGGAAACCACTTGAGCTCCAGGTTGGGGAGCGGGTACTACTCAAAGTTTCACCCTGGAAGGGTGTGGTCCGTTTTGGTAAACGCGGTAAACTTAACCCACGATACGTTGGACCTTTCGAGGTCATTGAGAAAATAGGCAGGGTGGCCTACAGACTAAACTTACCAGCGGAACTCGGTGCAGTTCACAACGTTTTCCACGTGTCGAATCTGAAGAAGTGTCCGTCAGAAGAGACCCACGTAGTTCCTTTGAAGGAACTCACTATCGACGAGCAGTTACGATTCGTCGAGGAACCAGTCGAGATCACGGACCGGGATGTTAAGGTCCTCAAGAGCACTAGAATACCTCTCGTTCGAGTTCGTTGGAACTCACGTCGCGGCCCAGAGTTCACCTGGGAGCGCGAAGATCAGATGAAACAAAAGTATCCCCAACTGTTCGCAAACAGTACACCCACTACTGAGGCCGAAGCTACGGCAACGGGGGGTGGATGTGACACCCCGGGAAAACCAGGAAAACCATACAACTTAACTAGCTTCCTCAGTGAGTGCTTACCAAATTTCGGGACGAAATTTCTTTCAACTAGGGGATGATGTGACAACTCGAAATTTAGAACCTTTCGTTGTATGCTTAAACGTGTGAATAGTTAAACTTATGTGATTAATGATAAGCTACAACCTTTTATATGATTATGTGTTAGGTTACATGTGTGCTTATGTGTATGTATGCGAGTATGTATATGAACCGAAACGACACGAACCCGGCTCGAGACCATGTGGTCTCGAGTGAACGATGACTTATGGGCCGGATGGGCCGCACCTCATTTAACCCACACGAAACCTACGAGAACTAGTATATATATCATACTCCTAGCAAACTAGTCCATTCTTTGGACAATCCACTCACACTCTCCAACACACACACTCTCCACTCTCTCACACTAAAACCCTAAACACTAAACATCATACTTCTCCTCCTTCTTCTCGGATCCAACCAACCGACCACCAAAGGGATTCTCGGATTTTGCTTGTTCACACCAAACAAAGCTTCATCTTTCACCACCTCACAACCGGTTAGTGTTTATGATGTTGGTTAGTGATTTTATGATGTTTGTTGTGTTAAATGATAGCATGAATGGTAGGATTTAACTAGTGTAGTGGTATGCTTGATGATGGGTGTGAACCGAATGTGTATGATGTATATGATGATGCTTGGTTAACATACTTTGATTTCGGATATGTTGCTTAATGAACACACAATATTTTATGTCTAAGTATGATTCAAAACCATGGAGTGTTGATGTTCAAAAAAAAACCGGCTTGCATAGGTGTAGTACCATGTTAATGAGATTAGTGTAGAGTTGATTTTTGATATGTTATGTGATGATTTGAAACTATGAGATGAATATGTTCAAGAATTGATTGTTGTTCATGACTTTGTTAGACTTAGGTTAATAAGAATGATGATGAACTACTTGAATGTGTGAAGAACATGATGAATGTATGAAGAACTTGATGAACATGATAAGAATGTGGCTGAATATTTGAAATATGATATGTTTGATCCAAATTAGTAAATTACTAGACAAACAAACATGTTTAAGTGGATAGTACAAACCATTTTCTGAAATCAAATTCTCATTGGATAGTACACTGTTCCGAATCAGCTTATGTCCACTCGAAACCATCAGTTGCGACTCGAAACCATGCATGATGAGTCGAAATCTCCCAGTTGCGACATCGGTTGCGAGTCGCAAACACCTGGTTGCGACTCGAAACCACACTTGATCAAGCACAAACCTTGTGACTCGAAACCACCGGTTGCGAGTCCAGTTGCGACTCGTAACCAAAACAGCACGAACCGTAACCACGATTGCGACTCAGGTTGCGAGTCGCAAACGCCTAGTTGCGACTCGAGACAATACGCGGATACACACTGTTTGGACTTGTTTAATTATGGGCTTAGTATTTGGGCCGGACCTTGGACTTGTTTGTTTATGGGCATATTACTGTTCGTCAACCCGTATGCATTACTTGCTAACTGCCATGATTAACGTGTATGCCATACGTGCACTACTTGAATACGAACCTGATTGTATGATACAACTATGATAGGACGTGAGTAGCCTCAACGTTGCTTGTTTGACTTTTCTGTGTTTTCTACCGAGCAAACCAAGGTGAGTTCACACCCTCTACAAAGCATGGGATTCCCAGGGGTCGGGAATTGGGGTTAAGGAACTGGGTTCCTCGTCCTCCTTGGGTAGGACAGCAAAGGTTCAGGAATGAAATTCCTCGTCCTCACGGACAGATAACTCGTACTAGACCAAAACTCTATCACGAAGTCCCTCATTTTTATATCGACTTAATCGCCGGGCCAATGGCGAGCGGGTCATTAGTTAGATATCACTATTTAGGTCTGACAAACCTCACACCGTGCCGCAGAGGACGGGCGTGAACTAATGGATCTGGGGCACGTCAATGATGATAGACATTGACAGTTTCAGGGCACTTAAACATGACTACAGTCAGCAGTCGATATGGTAACGAGTCTAGTAGATACATGGGGTAGCCCCCACGGCCGAAATGCCAGATAACTACACGGGGTAGCCCCCACGGCTGGATAGCCAGAGTAACCGGGAATAAACAAGACACGTTTTTAACTATGGGGTAACCCCCACGGCAGGATGCCAGCTAAAGGAAACTGTTTTCAAAACAACTTAAAACGAACACCCAACCGTGAACTCACTCAACTTGTTGTTGACTCGTTACTACATGCTTTGCAGGTCCTTAGGTTCTTAAGCTGGAGCTTGCATGGAGGAGGATCGTTGTGGGACATGGACGACTGTGTGCCATGTTAAACTTTGAAACAATTAAACTTATGCTTTGTTTTTAAGACTTATGCTTCCGCTTGCAACTTAACTATGTTATGTTTGAACACCAATTGTATTGGTTGGATTTTTATAACTACTTATATGCTTGTTCAATATGATTGGTGGCTGGATCCTGGTCAGTCACGCCTCCAAGCGGTAGTACTCCGCAGGTGGATTTTGGGGGTGTGACATAAGTTGTGTCACTAAAAAGGGTATTAACGACACTTTAAAGCTTGTTTAACGCTTTAACGGATTACTATCCAACCGAACAACCGGACTATACCCGGAACATGAAAATATTGTTAATAACATTACTTATCTTTTTCTGAGCCAGTTAGGGTCCCTGAATACCCTAACACCCGCAATAAAGCACAACACACTACTAACCGGGTTAATCCCTAAACTTAACTAGATTAACCTAACTATTAACTAATGTTTAGTTGGATTTGAACCAAACTACCCCCCCCCCCTTTACAAACCATCCCCAAGAGGGGGGACATCCTTTTGTCCTTCTTGATTATTTAATTACATTTGTTTAATATCAAAGTGACATGAAATCCAATGGTTAAAGAACTTAAGTTTGTCTATAAGAGCTAGAGATTACACACTTGATCATTCACCACTTAGCATTCACCAAACACTTCCTCTCTCTCTCTCAAAGGCTTCGGCCGAACACCCCCTATATCATTCCTCCACATTTCGATTTTGATCTTCACATTCCAAGTCCATACAAGCGTTAAGGATCGCGGATAAGAAGGCTTGGTGCATTCGGAAGGCGAAGGACCTCACTCTATTGCTTTTATCCTCTCATTTTGCGTCTAGATTCTCCCCTAGCCTCGAGCTAGTAGTAAGTTGCTATAATCACCCTCTCGAACTATTTTGAAGTGGTTAAAATGATTTGTAACGTTTAAAACTCGTAAACATGCAAGTTGAAACATGAAAGTCTACTAAAAACACTAAAAGTGATGGTTAAAAGCTTGTTTGTTGTGTAAAACTTGTAGTATTTGATTTGTGTAGTTATTTGGACCCGATCTATGTTGTGGTAGCTCGGATCATCGTTTAACCCGGATTGGTCATGATCTTGGATCATGACATAAGGTTGTTTTGGAAGTAACAAGGGTCAAAGGATGAAACTCTACCACACACGAATCATGAACTTGTGTAAAAGCGATTTAGCTTGTGAAATAGTGTTCAAAACTAGTAGATCTACGGATCTACAAGCGGTATTTTCAAAGAACCAAGTATCAAAGAAATTATGTTTTCTAAAGACGGATCTTACACTAACAAAAAAAATGATTTTTAGAACACACAAGTGTGTAAACACTTGTGTAGCACAAAGTTTCGACAAAATAACTATTTTTGTAAAAGATGACGAGAAGTTGTAAAAACGGAATTTCTCTAAAAACGAGGTTTTTACAAAATCGGATGGATTTATATAGAGATCCGCTAAAAGTAATGGGATTTACTTCATAATATTAGAAAACCACAAGTTCATGTTATTTTTGCGACTTATATATATTTGCTGACTAGTTTGTTGTCTTGAACATTGTTTTGGTTAAATAAGGAAATTGTTGGGTTGATTTATAAAAGAAAATGATACGCTTGAGAGCGTGGCCACCTCCAGTTACAGAGGAAACTCTGGCGAATTTTTTTCTAAAAACCTAACACTTAGAATTATTTTCACTATAAGTGTTAGAAATACTTCTCGACATGTTTTCAAAATATAAGTTTCGCCACGACTTTATTTACAAAATATCGGAGGTGGGATTTTCACAAAAATTAAACGTGATAAATATATTTAGTAAATATATATATATTTTTTTTTCACAACGTTACTTGTCATTATTTGCGAAGATACATAAATATTATTTTTAGGGTAAAAATAATATTATCGAATGTTAACGAATCCAAAATAATACGAGCGCTTTCACGATAAATATATAAGTTACACCGGTAATTATTATTACCACTCGATCGTTAAAACGTAACTTACACATTTTAAGGAAATATTCATGAACGCGTATTTTTGTTAAAGTATTATTTTGGGGAAAATTATGTGTAATAGAAAATATAATATTTTTGAGAAGAATATTTATATTTGGGATTAGAAATAAAATATATTTTAAGTGAGACTTAATAATATATTTCGAAATTATACGAACACACATGTATTAAATCCCCCATCCTTGGGAAGGAAAATGATTACCAAGTATACAGAATGTAAACATGAAATAGTTGTCTAACTATTTCCCGAAAACTTAAACCTTAAAGCTAAGGCACGGTCGTCCGTCTAATAGAGTTAGTACGTGTAGGTCGTCACACAGCTGCTTGATTTGGAGGTATACTTGGTAGAGACGCACCACTGTGAGTTCATGTCCCCCTTTTCTCTTAACTGTTTTCAGTTTTCTAAATTTCGGGGGTGAAATACATGTTACTTTGATTACAAGTACTTTATACATGGTATGGTTAGCGTAAGGAGGTTTACTACTTAGATCATGTGAGTGGGTAGGAGCAACATGAGGCCATTAGTCCTCATGGTAGGACCGAGGGATAGGAGCGGTAGATCTATCTGGGTGTAGCGAGCCCAGCCCCAGGCCAAACTAGAAACGGACCTCGGGGTGACTTTGTGCCCGACGCATAAATCTGCTAGGTTTGAGTCTCCCTACTTGCACTTCACACATATCAGTGGCCTTGCAAACCATTAGTGATCTCAATTCCCTTATGTGCTACATACCAGGATTTTTATACTTACAAAGGTTTATTTACTCACTTACATATGAACTCGCTCAACTTTATTGTTGATTTTTCAACTTACATGTATTTCAGGGAATTAAGGGATCTGGCGCGGTATGACACGTTTTCCCGCTGCACTAGTTATGAGGTCATCCGGGTTTAGGGAATGTGACTCTTTCCTGGACAAGTCACAGTCCTTAAACTATGCTTATGTTATGTTGTGTTTGTTGAACAATGTTTATGTTGTTAGGATGTGTTTCCGTTAAGACAATGTTATTGTATTTGTTTTTTTTTAAACTTAATCGAATGGATGATCTTGCATGGTTTTATTTCATATAGCTTTGTTATGGTTAAGCTATGGTATTAGGAAGTCACACCAAATTAACCACGCTTCCGCAAAGCCAGGGTGTGACAGCTTGGTATCAGAGCTCTGATCATAGCGAACTAGGATTCTTTCTCGAGTCTAGACTATGATCACTAGGGCTCTCACGAAAACATTTTTACTGCATACCACTTAAGTCCAGATCCAAAACGTTTTTACAAACAAATGTTGAGCACATTTTATTTATTATTTATAGGCTCAGTCTTGGAGGCTGAGGCTCGGTTTTGGAGGCCGAGGCTCGATCTAAGAGATCGAGGAAGATGGCTAGTGAGACTAGGAAGAGCAGTCTAAGAGGCTGGGAGAATTTGGCTAGTGAGACTAGGAAGAGCAGTCTAAGAGGCTGGGAGAATTTGGCTAGTGAGGCTAGGAGTATCAGTCTAGGAGACTGGGAGGCTAGTGGGACTAGGAGAATTATTTGAATGCTTACTTGGTGACTTATGTGATTAATTGATTGTATGATTGACTGTTTGTGCATGATTGTGTTTATGTTACAGACGCCATGGACACCTCTGGCACAGGTGACTCAGACACCACAGGACCTAGACCTATAGTATCAGATGACCTAGAGTCTTCAGAGCACGAGGTCCACACATCCGACGTTACTAGCACGGACGAGGACGACTTTCAGCCCTTTGCTTTACCTGATGGTGCTGATGAGCTCGCTGATGACCCTTTGGCCGGGGACCTACCGTTAGTGGAGATCCCTGCTCCCATACCCTTAGCTGTTTATCTTGCTTACGATTTGCTTCTCGACGCCGACGATGATGGCGACGTCGATCTGTATGATGATGAGCCCTTAGAGGAGGATGTTCAGGGCGAGGCCCTTCTTGCTGCTAGTGATCTCTTGATGATCGCAGATGCTCCCGCCGAGGAGTCACCCGCTCACTCTCCGGTCCCAGACTCTTTCGAGTCTGTGGCCTCCGCACCTTCACACACCCAGAGTGCGCAGCACTTCTCACATGGATCAGATCCCGACCAGGCATCCTCTGTTGCCCCTATTCCTAGTTTTGCTTTCGACCACGATGATGTGGAGGATTCCGATCCTGTCTTTCCCCAAGGATTCGACCCAGATCAGGATATAGAGTTTATACCCATGGATCAGCCTATGGAGGATCCAGTCGACCCAGTAGACCCAGTTGATCCCATCGATCCCGAGTTTGATTTTGGGATGGCCTTTGATAACCCCGAGCCTGCCATGGCCCCTGAGCAGGTAGCCGCTCTAGACCCTGCGTTTGAGCACGACCCAGTTCATGCTGACGCACCTATTATTGAGCCTGTCATTGCTGACCCACCTATTGATGATCACCCAGTGGATGCTCCGTTGTTGGAGGGCGATCATGTCATTGCTGCTGATCATGTTGATCCCCCACTTATTGCTGATGCACCAGTTGACCCTCTTGTTGCACCTCACCATGATCCTATGCCAGTTCAGTTTGATCGTGCACTTTTTGAGGCACAGATGGACCCACGAGATGAGCACGCCCAGCATGGGTGGATTCCTGCTGATGACGAGGTCCCACCTATTCCCCCTCAGATCACTGATACCCGTCACATTGATACCTCCTTTTCATTTCCTCGGTTTACACCTCCAGCGCGACCTGGAGAGGGTTCTTCGGCTCACCCTTTTGGACATGTACCGGTATCTATCCCTGCTATACCACCGTCTGCTACTTTTCCCCCTGTTTCTCCATTTCATGTGGCACCTTTTGATCCCACCAGTGAGCCGTTTCTCTGGTCATCACCACCTGCCATGACACCGACCGACCCTTACCATCCTTTCCATATGGGATATTCCATTGAGGATGTTTTGATGTCTTTTGTCGCCCAGCACGAGGCACACACGCAGCGCATTCAGGAGCTTGAGAGAGCCCAGCCGCCGCTGTGTCAGTGCCAGGGTCAGACCCACTCTCCTTTGCAGCCCTCTTGACCTTTACCACCAGACTATGCTGCACGCCTTTTTGCCCTAGAGCAGCAGGTTGCTTCTTTCTTGCGTACCCAGAGAGCCATGGAGGAGGACTGGCTCCATTTGCGTCGCTTGTTTTACACTCACCTTCCCCCTCCTCCACCGCCATCCGTGTAGAGCTCTTCAGTACCGTATGGGTAGACGCTGGTGAGAAGACGGCGATTGCTTTTGACTGCACAGCATTTTTGGAGACTACATTATGATTCTGACTTTTGTTGACATGTATTTGATGTACTGACACTGATTTGATATAGTTTTTGGACTAGGGTGATGTAGCCCTTAGTCGATGATGATGTATGACACTATTATGTACCTGTACACTTACTATGTGGTCTCGATATATGGCAATCGCAGTATTCTCATCATATGTGATGTTTTGATTGATTATTTATGTTTTGTAACATGGGATGTTGTGTGATTGATATGATTATAACATGAGATGTTATGTACTATTACTATCATAATAAAGCGTACGTATTATAACATGGGATCTTTATTATGGCCTGACCGACGTAAACCCATCTTTTAGAAGATGCCGCCGAGACGTCAAACGCCAATGCCTACCAATGAGGCAGAACTCCAACAAGTCATCGTTGCTGCCATCGCGCAATACGCCGCCTCGCAAGGAGGACCCAACGGAAGCAACTCAAACAACAATGGCAACAACAATCCACCTCATGGTAATGCTAAGTCATTTAGACATACCATGACCTAATTGGATATCTATAGCAAAGATGCTAATGCCGTTCACATGTTACAATGTGTGTGCAGGGTGCACCTACAAGCAGTTTCTAGACTGCAAACCGGTCAACTTTGATGGCACAGGAGGTGCTGTCGCCTTTGTTCGTTGGGCTGAGAAAACTGAATCTGTTCTTCGCATGAGCAAATGCGCACTAGATCAGCAAGTCACCTATATCTCGGGGCTATTCTTGGATGGAGCCCTCTCTTGGTGGAATTTGCAAGTACAGACACTTGGTGAAGCTGCTGCCTACGCGCTAACCTGGACCGAACTGAAGGAACTTATGCGCAAAAAGTACTGCTCTCGCGCGGAAATCCAAAGATTGGAAACTGAGTTCTGGCATTTGAAAATGGAAGGTCCAAAGATCGCAGAATACGTTCAGAGGTTCCATGACTTATCGCATGTGGTACCCTACATGGTCACTCCGGAGTTCAAGCGGATTGAACGTTTCATTTGGGGATTAGCTCCTCAAATCATAAGCATGGTGACCTCATCCAAGCCTGCGACAATTACTGAGGCAATTGATCTGAGCGTGGCTCTCACAGAGGAGGCTATTCGCCTGAACAAGTTCGATGACGCTGAGCCTAAGAAGAAAGAGACTCACGTCGAGTCATCAGGAGGTAACAAACGGAAGTTCTCGAACTTCAAGCAGGGCGCCAGTGTGGTGGTTAAGAAAGGAGGATCAGGCACGCCAGCTCAGGTTACAGCTGGTAGTGGAAAGAAAGGAAAAGGATATATGGGCACCCAGCCCAAGTGTAATACGTGCCAACGCCACCATTCTGGCCATTGTAGTGTGAAAGTACGCGAAGCATGTGGAAAGCCGGGCCACTTGAAGGACACTTGTTGGGCCACTGCTGGCCAGGGAGGCCAGGGAGGATTCAGAAACAGAAATAACAACCGGGGTGGGAATGGAAATCGCCCACAAGGAAACAATGGAGGTAATGGGAATCGAGGCAACAATGCTAATCAAGCGGGCGCCGTGAATCGTAACCAGAGGAAAAATCAAGCTGGTGGAAACGGGCAGAGACCCGGATGCTTCAACTGTGGTGATCTTGGGCATTACAAGAGGAACTACCCAGAGTTAAACCAAGCCCGTGGAAGAGTGTTTAATATTGAAGCAAGGGAGGCGCGCCAGGATCCCAATGTTGTCACTGGTACGTTCCCTGTAAACCAACGCTATGCATCTGTTTTATTTGATACTGGCGCCGATTATAGCTTCGTGTCGTTAGAGTTTAAGAATATGCTTGGTTTAGCCGCTAGTAAATTAGATATTCCGTACTCAATCGAATTGGCTAATGGAAAGATAGTAGAAGCCAATGAAGTTATCAGAGGTTGTGTGATCGAATTGGGAGAGCGTGAGTTTGCTTTGGATCTACTACCAGTCCAGTTGGGAAGCTTCGACGTGGTGGTAGGAATGGATTGGTTATCAGGCAACAAGGCTGAAATAGTTTGTCATGAAAAGGTCGTTCGTATCCCAACCGAAGATGGCGAAACAATTGTGGTTCACGGGGAGAAGCGTGATACGCCGTTAAGAATTATCAGCTGCCTGAAAGCGCGAAAGTGTTTGCAGAAGGGATGTGTTGCCTTCCTGGCACACATTGTGGATAAGAAGGCTGCTGAGCCGAGAATAGAAGACATCCCTGTCGTGAGGGAATATCCAGAAGTCTTCCCAGAGGACTTACCTGGACTGCCACCTCAGAGACAAGTAGAGTTCCGCATTGACTTAGTTCCAGGCGCCGCGCCTGTGGCTAAGGCACCTTATAGACTTGCTCCGTCTGAGATGCAGGAACTGTCGACACAACTTCAAGAGTTGTTAGACAAGGGATTTATCCGACCAAGCTTCTCGCCTTAGGGAGCTCCAGTTTTGTTTGTCAAGAAGAAGGACGGTAGTTTTCGTATGTGTATTGACTACCGGGAGTTGAACAAGCTGACGATCAAGAATAGATACCCTCTGCCAAGGATTGATGATCTGTTTGACCAACTGCAAGGCTCAAGCTTTTATTCAAAGATCGATCTTCGATCTGGATACCATCAGTTAAGGATACAAGAGGAGAGTATCCCAAAGACAGCCTTCAGAACTCGTTATGGGCACTACGAGTTCCTAGTTATGCCGTTTGGGTTAACAAACGCACCTGCAGTGTTCATGGATTTGATGAATAGAGTTTGCAAGCCGTACTTGGATAAGTTCGTGATAGCGTTCATCGATGATATCTTGATTTATTCAAAGACGAAGGCTGAGCATGAGCAACACCTAATAGCTATTTTGGAGCTGCTAAAGAAAGAACAGTTGTATGCTAAGTTCTCTAAGTGCTAGTTTTGGCTACGAGAAGTACAATTCCTTGGGCACGTGGTAAATGGAGATGGAATCCACGTGGATCCCACCAAGATCGAAGCGATTAAGAATTGGGAAACGCCAAAGACGTCAACCGAGATTCGACAATTCTTGGGTTTGGCTGGCTATTATCGAAGATTCATTGAGGATTTTTCAAAAATCGCTCAACCATTGACGCTCCTCACGCAGAAAGATAAGAGGTTTGATCGGGGAATCAAACAGGAAGAAGCGTTCCAGATATTGAAGGATAAGCTCTGCAATGCGCCAATCTTAGCACTACCGGAAGGTACAGATGATTTTGTGGTATACTGTGACGCTTCGCGTCAAGGATTGGGTTGCGTGTTGATGCAACGCCAAAAGGTTATTGCTTACGCATCACGTCAATTGAAAGTGCACGAAAAGAACTATACCACACATGATTTGGAACTTGGCGCAGTGGTATTTGCATTAAAGATCTGGAGACACTACCTTTATGGTACAAAGTGTACAATTTTTACAGATCACAAGAGCCTACAACACATATTCAACCAGAAGGAGCTGAATATGAGGCAAAGACGTTGGGTTGAGTTGCTGAACGATTACGACTGCGAGATAAAGTATCATCCAGGGAAGGCGAATGTGGCCGCCGATGCCCTAAGTCGAAAGGAGAGGATCAAGCCCATAAGGGTTAGGGCTTTAGAAATGATTATCCGAACCGATCTTTCCTTGCGCATTCGTTCCGCGCAGAAAGAAGCTCTCAAGGAAGGAAACCTTGAAGAAGAATATCTCCGTGGGATGGAGAAGCTACTGGTACCAAACGAGGAAGGAACGTTATGTTTTGAGAAAAGGATTTGGGTTCCTTTGTTTGGAGGTTTAAGGAAGGTTATTTTCGATGAAGCTCACAAGTCGCGGTACTCTATCCACCCTGGAGCGGATAAGATGTACCAGGATCTCAAAGATTATTATTGGTGGCCTAGGATGAAAGGCGATGTTGCTGTTTATGTGAGCAAATGTTTAACATGCGCTAAAGTTAAAGCCGAATATCAGAAGCCTTCAGGACTTCTGCAACAACCCGAGATTCCCAAGTGGAAATGGGAACAAATCTCCATGGATTTTATTACAAAGTTGCCAAGAACGGCAAGAGGCCATGACACTATTTGGGTAATAGTGGATCGATTAACAAAGTCAGCACACTTCTTACCTATCAGAGAGAAGGATAATACGAGCAAGTTGGCCGAAATTTACATGAGAGAGATCGTTACGCGCCATGGAGTACCTCTCTCAATCATTTCCGATAGAGACGGAAGGTTCATATCAAGGATTTGGCAATCCTTCCAAGAAGCTTTTGGCTCGCAATTGAATATGAGCACCGCATTTCACCCGCAGACCGACGGGCAAAGCGAGCGGACGATACAGACTTTGGAAGACATGCTGAGAGCATGTGTTATGGATTTGGGCGGTAGCTGGGATAAGCATTTGCCTTTGGTCGAATTTTCATACAACAACAGCTACCACACCAGTATTGGAGCCGCGCCATTCGAAGCTCTTTACGGACACAAGTGTCGATCACCCCTATGTTGGGCTGACGTAGGTGATAGACAGCTTGTTGGTCCCGAAATCGTCCAAGAGACGACAGACAAGATTGCGCAGATCCGAAAACGCATCGAAGCAGCTCGTGAAAGACAGAAAGCCTATGCAGATCCAAACCGGAAACACTTGGAATTCCAAGTTGGAGATATGGTTTTATTGAAAGTTTCACCCTGGAAGGGTGTGGCACGCTTCGGAAAGCGTGGAAAGTTAAATCCGCGCTACATTGGTCCTTTCAGAGTTTTGGAAAGAATAGGACTAGTAGCATACAAGCTGGACTTACCTGCCGAGCTGAATGGAGTTCACGATACATTTCATGTATCCAACCTGAAGAAAAGTCCAACTCAAGATACCATTGCCATTCCCATCGACGAGATTCATGTTGACGACACGCTCCATTTCGTTGAAGAACCGGTTGAGGTTACGGATTGGAAAGTAAACAAGACCCGCCGGAGCAGTGTCAAGCTCGTCAAAGTTCGTTGGAATGCCAGACATGGTCCTGAATACACCTGGGAGCGTGAGGACCGGATGAAAGAAAAATACCCCCACCTATTTCCTAAGAACCCTGCATCTACAAGCAGAACTTAAAACCCTGGAAGGGTGTGGCACGCTTCGGAAAGCGTGGAAAGTTAAATCCGCGCTACATTGGTCCTTTCAGAGTTTTGGAAAGAATAGGACTAGTAGCATACAAGCTGGACTTACCTGCCGAGCTGAATGGAGTTCACGATACATTTCATGTATCCAACCTGAAGAAAAGTCCAACTCAAGATACCATTGCCATTCCCATCGACGAGATTCATGTTGACGACACGCTCCATTTCGTTGAAGAACCGGTTGAGGTTACGGATTGGAAAGTAAACAAGACCCGCCGGAGCAGTGTCAAGCTCGTCAAAGTTCGTTGGAATGCCAGACATGGTCCTGAATACACCTGGGAGCGTGAGGACCGGATGAAAGAAAAATACCCCCACCTATTTCCTAAGAACCCTGCATCTACAAGCAGAACTTAAAATTTCGGGACGAAATTTTTCTAACGGGGGGAGAATGTGACAACCCTCACTAAACCAGGTATCCGTACGACTTAATTAATAATTAATTACTGCTTAATTACTGTGCTTGTTTGAAATTACTGATGAACTGCTACTTGATTTCTGATACATGCATATACCTGCATCATACTTTACTTACCGTCACTACATTATTTACATGCTGAACCTTAGTGACAAACATGATGCACAAAAAGCACGGTAGCACTATAAACGGATAACCTATTGAACATGCTGATAAAGCCAGCATCAGGCAGACACTGCCTCTAAGGCCTGTATGAGCCAGAAATATTTTACTACACTAGTGGTGAGTGTAGGGATACAAGGGTTGTAGAACTGCGCCTCTAGGAATAAGTTACAGTGACCGGATGTGCCTAAAACGTACTCTAAGTACAAAATTCAGCACTTTAATTAAAATTCAGCATTTGGCTAACTAATAAAGTGCCAAGACATGAGGAAAATATTCCCAACACTTTGGAGGAATAAGTTGTGTCACTAAAAAGGGTATTAACGACACTTTAAGGCTTGTTTAACGCTTTAACGGATTACTATCCAACCGAACAACCGGACTATACCCGGAACATGAAAATATTGTTAATAACATTACTTATCTTTTTCTGAGCCAGTTAGGGTCCCTGAATACCCTAACACCCGCAATAAAGCACAACACACTACTAACCGGGTTAATCCCTAAACTTAACTAGATTAACCTAACTATTAACTAATGTTTAGTTGGATTTGAACCAAACTACCCCCCCCCCCTTTACAAACCGTCCCCAAGAGGGGGGGCATCCTTTTGTCCTTCTTGATTATTTAATTACATTTGTTTAATATCAAAGTGATATGAAATCCAATGGTTAAAGAACTTAAGTTTGTCTATAAGAGCTAGAGATTACACACTTGATCATTCACCACTTAGCATTCACCAAACACTTCCTCTCTCTCTCTCTCTCTCTCTCAAAGGCTTCGGCCGAACACCCCCTATATCATTCCTCCACATTTCAATTTTGATCTTCACATTCCAAGTCCATACAAGCGTTAAGGATCGCGGATAAGAAGGCTTGGTGCATTCGGAAGGCGAAGGACCTCACTCTATTGCTTTTATCCTCTCATTTTGCGTCTAGATTCTCCCCTAGCCTCGAGCTAGTAGTAAGTTGCTATAATCACCCTCTCGAACTATTTTGAAGTGGTTAAAATGATTTGTAACGGTTAAAACTCGTAAACATGCAAGTTGAAACATGAAAGTCTACTAAAAACACTAAAAGTGATGGTTAAAAGCTTGTTTGTTGTGTAAAACTTGTAGTATTTGATTTGTGTAGTTATTTGGACCCGATCTATGTTGTGGTAGCTCGGATCATCGTTTAACCCGGATTGGTCATGATCTTGGATCATGACATAAGGTTGTTTTGGAAGTAACAAGGGTCAAAGGATGAAACTCTACCACACACGAATCATGAACTTGTGTAAAAGCGAGTTAGCTTGTGAAATAGTGTTTAAAACTAGTAGATCTACGGATCTACAAGCGGTATTTTCAAAGAACCAAGTATCAAAGAAATTATGTTTTCTAAAGACGGATCTTACACTAACAAAAAAAAAATGATTTTTAGAACACACAAGTGTGTAAACACTTGTGTAGCACAAAGTTTCGACAAAATAACTATTTTTGTGAAAGATGACGAGAAGTTGTAAAAACGGAATTTCTCTAAAAACGAGGTTTTTACAAAATCGGATGGATTTATATAGAGATCCGCTAAAAGTAATGGGATTTACTTCATAATATTAGAAAACCACAAGTTCATGTGATTTTTGCGACTTATATATATTTGTTGACTAGTTTGTTGTCTTGAACATTGTTTTGGTTAAATAAGGAAATTGTTGGGTTGATTTATAAAAGAAAATGATACGCTTGAGAGCGTGGCCACCTCCAGTTACAGAGGAAACTCTGGCGAAATTTTTTCTAAAAACCTAACACTTAGAATTATTTTCACTATAAGTGTTAGAAATACTTCTCGACATGTTTTCAAAATATAAGTTTCGCCACGACTTTATTTACAAAATATCGGAGGTGGGATTTTCACAAAAATTAAACGTGATAAATATATTTAGTAAATATATATTTTTTTTCACAACGTTACTTGTCATTATTTGCGAAGATACATAAATATTATTTTTAGGGTAAAAATAATATTATCGAATGTTAACGAATCCAAAATAATACGAGCGCTTTCACGATAAATATGTAAGTTACACCGGTAATTATTATTACCACTCGATCGTTAAAACATAACTTACACATTTTAAGGAAATATTCATGAACGCGTATTTTTGTTAAAGTATTATTTTGGGGAAAATTTTGTGTAATAGAAAATATAATATTTTTGAGAAGAATATTTATATTTGGGATTAGAAATAAAATATATTTTAAGTGAGACTTAATAATATATTTCGAAATTATACGAACACACATGTATTAAATCCCCCATCCTTGGGAAGAAAAATGATTACCAAGTATACAGAATGTAAACACGAAATAGTTGTCTAACTATTTCCCGAAAACTTAAACCTTAAAGCTAAGGCACGGCCGTCCGTCTAATAGAGTTAGTATGTGTAGGTCGTCACACAGCTGCTTGATTTGGAGGTATACTTGGTAGAGACGCACCACTGTGAGTTCATGTCCCCCTTTTCTCTTAACTGTTTTCAGTTTTCTAAACTACGGGGGTGAAATACATGTTACTTTGATTACAAGTACTTTATACATGGTATGGTTAGCGTAAGGAGGTTTACTACTTAGATCATGTGAGTGGGTAGGAGCAACATGAGGCCATTAGTCCTCATGGTAGGACCGAGGGACAGGAGCGGTAGATCTATCTGGGTGTAGCGAGCCCAGCCCCAGGCCAAACTAGAAACGGACCTCGGGGTGACTTTGTGCCCGACGCATAAATCTGCTAGGTTTGAGTCTCCCTACTTGCACTTCACACATATCAGTGGCCTTGCAAACCATTGGTGATCTCAATTCCCTTATGTGCTACATACCAGGATTTTTATGATTACAAAGGTTTATTTACTCACTTACACATGAACTCGCTCAACTTTATTGTTGATTTTTCAACTTACATGTATTTCAGGGAATTAAAGGATCTGGCGCGGTATGACACGTTTTCCCGCTGCACTAGTTACGAGGTCATCCGGGTTTAGGGAATGTGACTCTTTCCTGGACAAGTCACAGTCCTTAAACTATGCTTATGTTATGTTGTGTTTGTTGAACAATGTTTATGTCATTAGGATGTGTTTCCGTTAAGACAATGTTATTGGATTTGTTTTTTGTTAAAACTTAATCGAATGGATGATCTTGCATGGTTTTATTTCATATAGCTTTGTTATGGTTAAGCTATGGTATTAAGAAGTCACACCAAATTAACCACGCTTCCGCAAAGCCAGGTTGTGACAAAGGAAGGCTCCAAAGCCTTCAGTAATTAGCCAATGCTTTTCCCTTGTCAACCGCTGATTGTCATCAGAGGTTATCCCGTAGTCTGCATACATGGTATTAAGCTGCTCCTGGGAAACGGAGCCAACTTCCTTCAAATACTTCAGCTCAGCAGCCAACTCTTCTTTCTCCCCCATCAGCACTGCCATCTCCTGCTCCCAGGCTCGCTCTTTCTTCTCCAACATGGCTCCAACCCCCTGGACAAAAGGTCAGTTTACAAAAAAAAAAGAGGGGGGGGGGGGGGAGGAAGGAAGAACTATATACCTTCTCCTCCTGCAGCTTCCTCTCAGCCTCAACCACCTGGCACCTAAGACCAGCAGCAACAGATTGAGAAGCCTTAAGCTCAGCCTTAAGTCCTTCGTTCGCCCTCCTTAGATCAACAATCCTCTGCAACATACCAGCCCCCCTAAAAAAGCTCTAACAAAGGGACATGCTGTACTGATCCTCGAAGAGATCATCCCTCAAAGCGGAATTTACGAATTTATGGGAAGGAGGAACAACATGACTCATGAAGTCCCTGGCAGCCTCGGGAGTCCATATCACCGAGGACTGAGTTACCTTCCATTTAGGGACATAGGTAAAGGGGATGGCATCGGCAAACAAAGGAGCCAAAGGGGACCGATGGGCAAGACCCTCAGGTTCAGAAGGTTTACTGGTCCCCGTAGCATGAAGAGGAGAAAGCTCAAAGGCTGAGGTAAAGTGGGCCAAACCTACTTCCGGGGTTTTGTCTCATGCACGGGAAGAAGAGGGACCAGTGGGGATCTCTATAGGATCATGAGAACTCCCCTGCACCAAGAGAAACATCAGAAATAAAACAAAAATGAAACAGAGTAGACAAGAAGAAAGAAGGACTCACCAACAAAGGTGCACTCACAAGACTTGAAGACCTCAGGTGTTTGGACAAAGAACCCTTGACCCTAACAAGGGGAAGCTCGGAAGCATCCTTCGAAGGAGGGGGGATTTTCTGCCCACTGGCGCTCCGGAGCCTTTGCCAGATATCACGGGGAACGGGGACCGGCTGAGGACTTGTAGCTTTCCTTTTACGAACTAAACATACTTCCAAATCTTCATCATTGCTCTGATCAACAGGGACAGGATCAGGGGAACTTTCCTCCCCGTCAGAGGAAGTGTCCTCACCCCTCTCTGCAGCAACGGAACCCCCTGTCTGGGCAGACACCCCGGTAACTTGGACTACCCCACTCCGGTTCAGCCCCGGAACAACTTCATCATCAACCACAAACTTCACATCTTTAGAGTCTCCCTGAAGCAGCCTCCACAAAGTCAACTCTGCGAGAAAAAGACACTAAAGATGACTACACAAATACCAAAAAACAAACAAAGGAAGATCCAAGACAGAAAGATACCTTTTTTACCGAAGAAAGCCTTAGGACGAACAGGGTAAGAAGGACTCAGTCCCCCCATGGCTAAAATACCCTCAGAAAAAGTGAAAGCCCTGGTAGGGTTCTCACACATACGTTTCCATTGAATGGTCTCATTAGGTGATAGGGCAGGAACGACATCCTCAATGGGGGCGTTAACATCCCTAGGTGAAGGAGATCCTGGCATCATGGAAGCGGAGACAAAAATAAACCTGCTTTTCCAATCCTTCGGATAAGTGGAAGTCGGCATAAAGGTGTAACAAGGTTGTGATACGTTATTCTGTCTCTTAGCAAATGTGAACCAATCTCCGTCGGAAATCAGTTTGTAGAACATACAAAACAAGGGAATGGAAGGTTCACCGGAGATAGCTGCACAGGACAGTTCGAAATGCACCACTCTCATCAACCCTAAAGGGTGCAACTGAGAAAAGTGAACCCCAAAATGACGAAGCAGATCAACCTTGAAAGCGGAAAGAGGATATCGGACTCCACAAGAGGAGAAAGCCAAGATATAGAGAGGGATCCTATCCGGCGTAAATACTGCCGGTTCCTTGGGACCTGGCAGGGTAGGGGAAAATTGTTTTGGAATGTTATACGTCTTGACAAAGGACTTCAGGTCCTTCGCTGTCAAGACGGACTTGATCACAGACCGGCCGGAACGACTCATGGTCGGAGAAAAAATAACAACCGGAGAAATTATGATGAACAAAGGAAAGGGACCAGAGGGATTAGATAGGAAATTCGAGAAGAAACTGGGTATTTAAAGAGAGTAACTGATGCACAGTAACCGTCCCATCGCCCATCCCTTCAAAATTTAAAAGAGATACACGTGTCTCTAGGGTATTAATTCCCGCCGTCGATATGCAGTGAAGTAATGGCCCGAAGAGATAGCCAATGATGACAAATCAGGGGTGGGCCCATATCCGAAGCCCAAAAAAGTAAGCCTTCTTTTTAAACAATTATGATTCAGCCCCGGATCATGAGCCTCGGGTCTCAGAACCAGGGACTAAAGATGACTTGACGACGGGCCAATGGGGAACCCCATTTCTACCCGTTTTGGGCTGTCTGTGGGCGGGCCCAACAGAGTACAAGCCCAACCAGAGTCTGACTTTCCCATTAAGGTTTCTCCTTCATAAAACGAGCGGGAAACAGGAGTCAGAACATGCAGGCGTCCATTAATGACTGATAAGAAGAGCATCACGGCTGGCATCGTACTTCTCCTTCCTTAAACATTAAATGCCGCTGCCAATCTAACCGTTAGGGGTCAGACACGTGTCTGAGCCCCTCGAGGTCTTCCTAAACCCGTTGGATTATCTCAACAAATATCCTACATGCACAATAAGGTCTGGGACTTATATAAGAGATAGAAGACAGTAACAAAGGCAGGTATCATCTCCGGAGCTATCTCATTTACTACACTCTCATTTAATCTCCCATTATTAATTCCGACCAACATTCCTATACATTTAATACTCGCATACATATTTATTAGATTCACACCAAAGAGGAAATATTCCGGTGATCACACTCATCGGAAAAAGCTCCTCTCACTCTCCGGCAAGTTTACTTACTCTCACGCCGGAGCTTGGTCACGGATCCCCCTCCCGGGGTCCTCCGTGATGAGGCTAACGGTTTATTCTTTTGTAGCTTCAAGGAACGGGGTATCTTGACGTCAGCGAAGATCCACTTAACGTCAGCCGGGATTTGGGTATTCGACAGTAACATTTTCACAAATAATTTGAAGAGTATATTTCATTTTCGGTCTTTGTGGTTTGACCATGTAGGTCCCGATACGGATCGTCAGACGAACGTGATTTCTTGTTTCGGATGTCGTAGCGAGTGCGAAATCCAAGCTACGACACAAACCGAGTAAGAGAATATAATACACAATAAGATTCACCGTTTAACAATTCCGTGTATAGATTTCGACAGAGTTTTGGTACAATATTCGACAAATACAAAGCTCACCAGAACTCTCTCTCTCTCTAGTTCATACAAGCTCTCATTCGAAACAAACCCCCTGCTGGTATTTATAGTCCATACCAGCAGAGTTACATCAAAACAGAAACATCATATCGAAATACAACGAAATAGACCAAGGACATCGACATACATATGTTTGTACCTCGAGATCACGAAGTTCATCGTCAAGTTATCACCGCCATGATACTCCAAGGTTTGTTAAGTGGAGATCATGCTTTGAATGCGATGAGTATGCACACATTGTCAAAAACTGTCTATATCTCATGAAAGGAAAGGCAAAAGCTAATGCCCCCCATGGAAACTCTTACCGATCATGACCTGTTTCACCAAAACAAGACTTTCGGTTTCAAAAACAAAGAGAATTGAAATGGAGAAAGAAATAAAGAAAAGAAGTTGCAAAGGTGTTAAAACCTAAGGTTTTCCAAACACAAGTTGTTAAAGCAAATGTTAAAAATGGTAAACAAAAACAGATTTGGAAACCAAAACCAATAATTGTTTCAGGGGGAGCATAATCATTTCCGAATCATCAGGGAATCGAAGTCACAATTCTCGATGATGCCAGACGACCCAAGTCAATGAAGGCTTGGGTCCCTCTTTCCAACTGATCTTTAAGTGAGTGTGCAGGATGTTCCAGGAAGAACTATTGATAGTCGTAGGATTGTTGATAGTGGAGCATCCAGCACCTGATCGGCGACAGGAAGCTCCGACATATTGTTAAATCAAGAAGGAGTTGTTATCTTTGATGGAGAGAAGAAATGAAGAAAATGTCTAAAGTAGTAGTGATGATGAATGATCTTGAGAACTTTGACAAGATGAAGTAGTGATTGTTATGGGTCATTTTCTGAGCGTACATATCTTGACTAATATCCTACTTTTAATTGTTTATTTGTGACCAGGATACTGGACTGGGATATTGCTAACATCCTGAGCGATATCCTGAGGTTGATTGAATTAACCACGTGCAGGTTAAAGACTGGGGGTTACTAACGGTCAGATGGACTTCTTCTCCTCAAGACTCGGGCGTATTTGTTATGGGAGAGACGTTGAACCCGAAAGACCAGGTCTACAACGTTCGAGTGGGGAATATTCGCCGGATCCCGGTTTATTAGGATAGTTTGTTACACTTCTTTTACTATAAATAGATGGGGGCATATCAGATTAAGACACGCAACTTTCACACTTTCAAACACTTTTGCTCTAGCTCACTGCAAACACTACACACAACACTTGTATTCGAATTACATTGTAACACATAGTTGATCCGCACCACATCCCGCACTGTATCCTGATATTTAAAGCAATAGAAGAACGAGGCAGCTGCGATTGTCAGCTCCCGAGGTTTTGTGCCGGCGATCTAGATTAATCAAGGGCTTTCCTCGTACATCACGTGTCAACCTTTACCTTTTTGCTCATCGTTTGATCACAGATACAGCTCAATATCCTGAGCCGTATCCTGAAACTGTTTTTATAATCAACTTGGTTAACATATTTTTCAGACATATTTCTAGCACACTACCTCACTTAACTAATTTGATCACTTAATTGCTTCGGTAATTTTTGCCCAAAACAATTTGGCGCCCACCGTGGGGCAAGTGGTGCTATTTTTGCTAAAAACTTTAGTAAAATCATTACTCGGTTTTCTATTGTCAAAAATTTTTTCTAAATTGTTTTCAATGGCCTCGAGATCAAACATGAGCTCTTCCACCATGTCTGCTACAACCTCTGCAACAATTGGCTCGGTGCTTCCGCCTCCTCCTCCGAGAATGCAAGCTTCATCACATGGAGCTGAAAGTCATGTAGCTCGAGATGTGATTCCCGCTCCCAGTACCCAGGGACCCGGTCCTGTTTTGGCATCTAATGATGAAATTCTGAATTTGTTTGGTAGTGTACAGGAACAGATGAGGCAGCAGCAGGAAACTAATCGGATGCTGATAAGAGAAATACAACTCTTGAAATCTGGCTCAAGTAGACCTGCTGAAGAAACTGTCACTCCTATACAGCCTAGGGCTTTGAACTTCAGTTCCGCATTTTACACTGAGGATAACAGGGGGAATATCGTCCCAAGCCATTCTCAGAATCATACCCCTGAGATACCCTCCTCGGTCAGGATGTCAACTATGAGGAGTTCAGGATATGTTTCAGGATATGGCCAGAATCCTCAGACCGGTAATGTGTCAAATAATAATATTCTTGCTACTAACAACATTGGGTCTTTGCAGGATGCAGGTATGACGTCAACATTTACCAGGGAGCTCCAGAAATTGAAGGACATGATATCCAGTGTACCTGGAGTGGTCCAGCCAATTCCGGAAGTATCTCAAGACAGCCACAGGATATCCCGCTTTGCATATCCTATCTGTGATGCTGAAATCCCAAAAAGATTTCAGACCCCCAACATGAAACTGTATGATGGGACTACGGATCCTGAAGAGCATATTGCCTAGTATAGGGAAAGGATGGAAATCAATCCTATCCCTCCAGATCTCAAGGAAGCATGCTTATGCAAGGGTTTCGGTTCTACCTTGACAGGATCAGCCTTAAAATGGTTGTTGAATGTTCCTCCTCACTCAATTACTTCGTTTGCTCATTTGGTTAATTTATTCAACAGTTAGTTTTCTTGTAGTCGGAGTTTTGAGAAACTAACCAGTGACCTTTACAGGATAACTCAAGGACTGCAGGAATCCTTGAGGGATTATGTGAACAAATTTAGCAGGGAATCCTTGGATATCCCGCACCTTGATGTTGCCACAGCGGTCCAAGCCTTCAAGATGGGGCTACAAAAGGATTCCCAATTTTATCAGGATCTTGTGATGAATCCCTGCAGGAATCTCGACGAAGCTCGTAACAGGGCTTTGAGATATATCCGCTTGGAAGATGACAAAAAGATGCAAGAGAGGATGAATTCTACCTCAACCTACGAATCAACCAACAGGAAATCAGAATCCGCGTATAAACCATATCGCTCCAAGCCATATGGTAGAAATGATAACAAGAAAGTCAATGCTGTTGAAGACGAGGATCCTGAAGAATATCCTGAGTTATCTGAATACTGCGTTTCTGTTGATATACCTGAGTTAATGTATGCTATGCAGGGTTTAGGAGACAAAGCTAGGTGGCCTCGAAAGAACCAGCAGAAAGCTGATTAGGAGGATAAATCCAAGTGGTGTGCCTTCCATGAAGATTTCGGACATGTGACCGAGGATTGCATTGCTCTAAGGAAAGAAATAAGTTATCTGTTAAGCAAGGGGTACCTGAAGGATTTGTTGGGAAGAAAGAAGAATAAAGGGCAGGATCCTGAGAAGGATCCTGAAAGAGCAGCGCCACCCCCAGCAGATGCCAAAATAATTAACTTTATTTCAGGAGGATCCGACATCTGTGGGACTTCATATTCGGCGGCCAAGAGACATGCGAAGGAAGCTAAGACTGAAAGGGGAGACAAACCAGCTAGGATGACTACCCTTACAACTGATAAAGTGATCACTTTCGATAGTGATGACAGGGATACTGTCCAGGATCCTCACCATGATGCTCTCGTAATAAAGTTATATGTTGCTAACCATTTTGTACGCAGGATATTGGTGGACAATGGTAGCTCTGTCAACATAATTCAGCTGGAAACATTGAAGAGAATGAATGTATCTCCGATGGACATTACTACGAAGTCCACTGTGCTCGTTGGTTTCAGTGGAGAAGCTAGGAATACCGTAGGGGAGATAAAGTTACCAGTATATGTTGAAGGGGTCAACTCGATACAACGTTTCTGTGTAATGGACTCCCTATCCTGCTATAACATCATACTAGGCAGGCCGTGGATCCATGATATGAAAGCTGTACCATCGACTTATCACCAGTGCATCAAGATCCCTACCCCCTGGGGGGGTCGTCAAAGTTGATAGTGATCAGCAGGAGGCAAAGGAATGCTACTCATCCTCAATGAAATCGTCAACCAAGCCCAATCCAGCATAGCAATTAAAGATGCGGGCCCGGGATATCGTGGAGGCTTCTGATCAGGATGTAAAGAAAGTTATCCTAGATCAGGATAATCCTGATATCTCGGTGCTCGTAGGAACCAATATCCCTCAGGATATTGAAGAACAATTAACTAACTTTTTGAAGTGCAGGATGTCGACATTTGCATGGAAGTATGAGGATATGACAGGCATATCCAAAGACATTATTACTCACAAGCTTAGAATTGACAGGTCGTTCAAGCCTGTTCAGCAAAAAAGAAGGAAGTTTGCTCCTGAATGAAATATAATCATCCAAAAGGAAGTTGAAAGATTGTTAAAGTCCAAAATGATCAGAGAAGTCAAGTTTCCGAGATGGCTGGCAAATGTGGTCGTAGTACAGAAAAAAAATGGGAAATGGAGGGTCTGTGTAGATTACACAGACTTGAATAAGGCTTGTCCTAAAGACCCATTCCCTCTTCCTCATATCGATGCAATGGTGGATGCTACTGCTGGGCATGAAATGTTAACATTCATGGACGCATCCTCAGGATTTCAGCAGATTCAAATGGAACCTTCGGACCAGGAGGATACTGCCTTCATGACACCAACAGGTATTTACTGCCATACTGCTATGCCTTTCGGTTTGAAAAATGCAGGTGCAACATACCAGAAATTGGTGAATATGATGTTCAAAGATAAGCTGGGGGACACCATGGAGGTATATATTGACGATATGGTGGTGAAATCTAGAAAGGCTGAGGATCACCTCCGGGATATCAAGGGAGCATTTGATATCCTGGATCAATTCAACATGAAGTTAAATCCTGCTAAGTGCCATTTCGGAGTGGGGGTAGCAAGTTTCTAGGATATATGGTGACTAAAAGAGGAATCGAGGCAAGCCCGGAGCAGATTAAAGCCATCCTGGATATCAAATCACCTTCAAATATGAAGGATGTTCAACGGCTAACAGGCCGAGTAGCAGCGTTGAACAGATTTATTTCAAGATCCTCGGAAAAATGCAAGGAATTTTATGATATCCTCAAGAAGAATAGGAAGTTTGAATGGGGAGCAAAGCATGAAGCAGCCTTGCAGGATTTGAAGCGATATCTCTCAACTGCACCTCTATTGATGAAGCCTGAAAATGGTGAACCACTATCCCTATACCTCGCTGTATCAGGGAATGCTGTAAGTGCCGTTCTTATAAAGGACCATGAAGGTCAGCAATATCATGTCTATTATGTTAGTAAAAGTCTATTAGATGCTGAAACTAGATATTCTCATTTAGAAAAATTGATACTAGCATTAGTTATGGCATCAACGAAGCTTAGACATTACTTTGAGACACATAGGATTCATGTTAAAACTAATTATCCTGTTAAAAACGTGCTTAGGAAACCAGAGATGTCAGGTAGAATGGCTAAGTGGTCAGTGAAATTGAGTGCTTATGACTTAGTATATGAACCTAGAAATGTCATAAAGTCTCAGGCTTTAGCTGACTTTGTGGCTGATTTCAGTAGTGACATCCAAAATGAAGTAGATTTAGAAGTACAGCAACTAGGAGAAAACTTAGAATGCTGGACATTATATACTGATGGTGCATCTAACGTAAGAGGTGTAGATTTAGGTATACTACTAAAATCGCCACAGGGGGACATATTACCCCAGGCTATTAGGTGTGAATTTCCTGCTACTAATAATGAGGCAGAATATGAGGCTCTAATTGCAGGATTAGAGTTGGCTAAGAATATGAATATCAAGAATTTGCAAGTGTATGTTGACTCCTTATTAATCACTAATCATTTTAATGGAACCTATGCAGTCAAAGGAGAGAAGTTAATCGAGTATCTCGAAATTCTCAAAAAATTAGCAGGGTATTTCGATATTTTTACACTTGAACAGGTACCAAGAGAGGATAATGCTGAAGCTGATGCCTCAGCAAATCTGGGATCATCGGTTAGGATACCGGAAGGGACCCGAATATCAATATTACATATCCTGTATCTTGTGACGAATCCTCAGGATGAGGAAGTAATAAGTATTTAGAATCCTGAGGAGGAGTATCCCGAGGAGGATCCTAAGTCCTGGACGGCTCCAATCATGAGATATCTAAAGGAAGGATACATCCCAAAGAATGAGAGTCCTAAAGCCTTTAGGATGAAGGTATCACGATTTACTATTATAAATGATGTTTTGTATATGAAATCTCTTGCAGGACCATATCTGAGGTGCTTGGAAGATCCCGAAACCAAAGAAGTACTCCAAGATATACATGAAGGGGATTGTGGTAACCATACTGGGGGCAGGTCCTTATTCTCAAAAGTATTAAGGACAGGATATTATTGGCCGACAATGAGAAGAGATGCCACAGAATATGTTCGAAGATGTGACGCCTGTCAAAGACATAGTAACATACTACATCAGCTTACTGAACCGTTGTATCCTATTGTTTCCCCTTGGCCATTTATGAAGTGGGGTATGGATATAGTGGGAAAGCTTCCAAAGGCTCCAGGAGGAAAGGTTTTTATGTTGGCAATGACGGATTATTTCTCCAAGTGGGTTGAAGCAGAAGCATTTGTTCAAGTTAGAGATCAGGAAGTGGTATCCTTCATAAAAAGGAATATCCTGACTAGGTTTGGAATACCAGCTGAGATAATTTGTGACAACGGATCTCAATTTATAAGTAAAAGGACTACTGACTTCTGCAAGAGTTGGGGAATCAAAATGATTACATCCACCCCGGTACATCCTCAAGCAAACGGACAAGCTGAATCCTCAAACAAGATAATTGTCAACAACTTGAAGAAGAGATTAGGGGCTAAGAAAGGAAGATGGGCAGAAGAATTACCCTTTGTTTTGTGGGCTGATAGAACGACGGTAAAAAATGCAACTGGTCAAACCCCATTTTCCTTAGTATTTGTAGCAGAAGCAGTGATCCCGACAGAAATGGTGATACCTACAGCAAGATCCAGCCTCAGGAATCCTGAGCAGAATCCTGAAGTCCTATGCCAGGAGTTGGATACTATTGATGAGACAAGAGATGCAGCAAAGTTAAGGATGGCAGCGTATCAACAAAGGATATCCAGAGCATATAACAAGAATATAAGGACCAGAAGGTTCAAAGTTGGTGATTGGGTGTTAAGAAAGGCTTTTCAAAATACTACTAATCCTGCTGATGGAAAGCTGGCTCCAAAATGGGAAGGACCATATGAGGTTGAATCAGAATCAGGAAAAGGTGCATACCGACTCAAGAATCTGGAGGGGATATGCTGCCGAGATCTTGGAATGCTATACACCTTAAGCTTTATTTCAAGTGAGTTTAGAATTTAATTTCTGTTATGGGTGAAATTCTGAGCCCATATCCTGAGAAATATCTTGGGTTATATCTTGGTTATATGATATCTGTTCACGTCCGGGATGCTAATTCAGGATATTGGTAACATCCTGAATGGTATCCTCAGGATCACTAACGGATTATGTGCAGGTACGTGGGTTAGAAGCTAGCAACGTTCACAAGGACTCATTCCGCGGAAGACTCGGTCCAAGTCGTTCAAATAAAGACGTTGAAGCCGCATTACTCGGTCAACAACGTTAGCAATGGAATATTCGGAGCATCCCATATTTATAGGAATTTTCGTTTGTAATTCGTTACTATAAATAGGTGGGTATATCAGATCGAATAGGACATCACATCAACACTCACTACACTCTTACACTTGTTCTCTAGCAATTTTCACTCTCGCACAAAAGCGTTGTAACACTTAGCGATCTGGTCAATATCCTGCACTGTATCCTGACGTTTAAAGCAATAAGAAGAACAAGGCAGCTGCGATTGTCAGCTCCCGTGGTTTTATGCCGGCGATCTAGATTGATCAAGGGCTTTCCTCGTATATCTCGTGTCACCCCCTTTACTTTTTGCTCATTGTTTGATCGTAGATACAGCTCAATATCCTGAGCCGTATCCTGAATACTGTTTTTCTAAACAACTTAACCAGCATATTTTCAACACACTTTTTAGCACACTACCTCACTTAACTAATTTGATCACATAATTGCTTAGGTAATGTTTGACCAAAACAATTTGGCGCCCACCGTGGGGCAAGTGGTGCTCTCTTTACTAAAAATCTTTGTGAAATCGTTAATCGGTTTTCTGTTTTCGAAACTTTTTGCCACATTGTTTACAATGGCCTCAAGATCAAACATGAGCTCCTCCACTGTGTCTGCTACAACTTCTGCTACTACTGGTCTGGTGCTTCCACCACCTCCTCCAAGGATGCAATCTTCTTCACAACCTCAGGATATTATCCCTACTCGGAGAATTCAGGAATCTGCTCCCATTTTAGCTTCTAATGATGAAATTCTAACCTTATTTGGAAGTGTGCAGGAACAAATGAGGCAGCAACAGGAAACAAACCAAATGCTATTGAGGGAAATACAACTCCTGAAGTCTGGCTCGAGCAGATCTACTGAGGATATCGTCACTCCATTACAACCCAGAACTTTGAACTTCAGTTCGGCTGTGTACACTGAGGATAATAGGGGGAATATTGTGCCCAGCCTTCCTCAAAATCATACTCCTGAAATACCCTCCTCGGTTAGGATGTCAACCATGAGGAGCTCAGGATATGCTTCAGGATATGGGCAGAATCCTCAGACGGGTAACGTGTCAAATAATAATACTCATGCTGCTAACAATATTGGATCTTTGCAGGATACAGGTGTAACATCAGCATTTACTAGGGAGCTTCAGAAGTTGAAGGACATGATATCCAGTGTACCTGGAGTGGTCCAGCCAATCCCGGAAGTGTCCCAAGACAGCCACAGGATATCTCGCTTTGCATATCCTATCTGTGATGCTGAGATTCCAAAGAGATTTCAAACCCCCAACATGAAGCTTTATGATGGAACTACGGATCCTAAAGAGCATATTGCCCAGTATAGGGAAAGGATGGAGATTAACCCTATCCCTCCGGAGCTCAAGGAAGCATGCTTGTGCAAGGGTTTTGGTTCTACCCTAACAGGATCAGCCTTGAAATGGCTCCTAAATGTTCCTCCTCATTCGATTACATCATTTGCTCACCTAGTGAATTTATTTAATAGTCAGTTTTCCTGTAGTAGAAGCTTTGAAAAACTAACAAGTGATCTCTAAAGGATAACACAAGGACCTCAAGAATCCCTAAGGGATTATGTGAACAAGTTCAGCCGGGAATCCTTAGACATTCCGCATCTTGATGTTGCAACAGCTGTGCAAGCTTTCAAGATGGAGCTGCAAAAAGATTCTCAATTTTACCAAGACCTTGTAATGAACCCATGCAGGAACTTGGATGAAGCTCGAAACAGGGCCCTAAGATATATTCTATTGGAAGATGAAAGAAAGATGCACGAGAGGATGAACTCATCCAACACCTATGAGTCAACTAACAGGAAGTCAGAATCCTCATTTAAGCCATATCGCCCTAAGCCATATGGTAGAAATGAAAACAAAAAAGTGAATGCTATCGAAGACGAGGATCCTGAAGAATATCCTGAATTATCTGAATATTGCTTTTCTGTTAACATTCCTGAATTGATGTATGCCATGCAGGGTTTAGGAGACAAGGCTAGATGGCCTCGAAAGAATCAACAAAAAGCCGATTGGAAAGATAAGTCAAAATGGTGTGCCTTCCACGAAGATTTTGGACATGTAACTGAGGATTGCATTGCCCTAAGAAAAGAAATAAGCTATCTTCTAAGCAAGGGATATCTGAAAGATCTCTTAGGAAGAAAGAAGAATAAGGGTCAGGATACTGAGAAGGATCCTGAGCGAGCAGCGTCACCTCCCGCGAATGCCAAGATAATCAACTTTATTTCGGGAGGATCCGACATTTGTGGGACTTCGTAATCGGCGGCGAAGAGACATGCAAAAGAAGCTAAGGCCGAAAGGGGAGACAAACCTGTCAGGATGACTACCCTCACAACTGACAAAGTGATCACATTTGATGCTGATGACAGGGATACTGTCCAGGATCCTCATCATGATGCTCTGGTAATAACATTATATGTGGCTAACCATTTTGTGCGTAGGATATTGGTTGATAATGGCAGCTCCGTCAACATAATCCAACTAGAGACTCTGAAGAGAATGAATGTATCTCTGATGGATATCACTTCGAAGTCCACCGTGCTTGTTGGGTTCAGTGGAGAGGCTAGGAACACAGTGGGAGAGATAAAGTTACCAGTATATGTTGAAGGAGTCAACTCGATACAACGTTTCTGTGTGATGGATTCTGTATCCTGCTATAACATCATACTGGGAAGACCATGGATTCACGATATGAAGGCTGTGCCATCAACATATCACCAATGCATCAAGATCCCTACCCCTTGGGGAGTTGTCAAGGTTGATAGTGATCAGCAGGAGGCAAAAGAATGCTACTCATCCTCGAGAAATCCTCAACCAAGCCTAGTACAACATAGCAATTAAAGATGCGGGCCCAGGATATCGTGGAGGATTCGGAGCAGGATGTGAAGAAAATTATCCTGGATCAGGATAATCCTGATATCTCGGTGCTCGTAGGAACCAATATCCCTCAGGATATTGAAGAGCAGTTAACTAACTTTTTGAAATGCAGGATGTCAACGTTTGCATGGAAGCATGAGGATATGACAGGTATATCCAAAGACATTATTACTCACAAGCTTGGAATTGACAGATCATTCAAGCCTGTTCAACAAAAAAGAAGGAAATTTGCTCCTGAGCGGAATACGATTATCCAAGAGGAAGTTGAAAGATTGTTGAAGTCCAGGATGATCAGAGAAGTCAAGTTTCCAAGATGGCTAGCAAACGTAGTCGTGGTACAGAAGAAAAATGGGAAATGGAGAGTCTGTGTAGACTACACAGACCTGAACAAGGCTTGTCCGAAAGACCCATTTCCCCCTCCTCACATTGATGCAATGGTGGATGCTACTGTCGGGCATGAAATGTTGACCTTCATGGATGCATCCTTAGGATTTCAGCAGATTCAAATGGAGCCTTCTGACCAGGAGGATACTGCCTTTATGAAACTAACAGGTATTTATTGTTATACGGCTATGCCTTTTGGTTTGAAAAATGCAGGTGCAACATACCAGAGATTGGTAAACATGATGTTCAAAGACAAGCTGGGGGACACCATGGAGGTATACATTGACGATATGGTGGTAAAATCAAGGAAGGCTCAGGATCACCTCCAGGATATTAAAGGAGCGTTTGATATCCTGGATCAATATAACATGAAGCTAAATCCTGCTAAGTGTCATTTCGGAGTGGGGGCAGGAAAATTTCTAGGATATATGGTGACCAAAAGAGGAATAGAGGCGAGCCCGGAGCAGATTAAAGCCATCTTCGACATTAAATCACCATCAAATATGAAGGATGTTCAACGATTAACAGGGCGAGTGGCGGCATTAAACAGGTTTATTTCAAGATCCTCAGAAAAATGCAAAGAGTTTTATGATATCCTGAAGAAGAACAAGAAATTCGAATGGGGTGAGAAGCATGAAGCAGCCCTGCAGGATTTGAAGCAATATCTTTCAACTGTACCTCTACTGATGAAGCCTGAGAATGGTGAACCACTATCCCTATACCTCGCAGTATCAGGGAATGCTGTAAGTGCCGTTCTTATAAAGGATCATGAAGGTCAGCAGTATCCTGTTTATTATGTTAGTAAAAGTTTGTTAAATGTTGAAACTAGGTATTCTCATTTAGAAAAATTGATACTAGCATTAGTTATGGCATCAACGAAGCTTAGACATTACTTTGAGACACATAGGATTCATGTTAAAACAAATTATCCTGTAAAAAATGTGCTTAGGAAACCAGAGATGTCAAGCAGGATGGCCAAGTGGTCAGCAAAGTTGAGAGCTTATGATTTAGTATATGAACCTAGAAATGCCATAAAGTCTCAGGCTTTAGCTGACTTTGTGGCTGATTTCAGTAGTGACATTCAGGATGAGGTAGACCTAGAAGTCCAACAGTTAGGAGAATCCTTAGGATCCTGGACGTTATATACTGATGGTGCATCTAATGTAAGAGGAGTAGTGTTATGGGTGAAATTCTGAGCCCATATCCTGGAAAATTTCTTGATTTATATCTTGGTTATGTAGTATCTGTTTCCATCCGGGATGCTGGTTCAGGATATTGGTAACATCCTGAATGGTATCCTCAGGATTACTAACGGATTATGTGCAGGTACGTGGGTTAGAAGCTAGCAACGTTCACAAGGACTCATTCCGCGGAAGACTCGGTCCAAGTTGTTCGAGGAAAGACATTAAGCCCGCTTTATTTGGTTCCAAACGGCTAGTTATGGAATATTCGGGAGCATCCTATATTTATAGGAATTTTAGTTTCTATTTTGTAACTATAAATAGGTGGGTATACCATATCGAATAGGACATCACATTCACACTCGCTACACTCTAACACTCGCTCTCTAGCAATTTTCACTTTCATACAAAAGCATTGTAACACTTAGCGATCTGGTCTATATCCTGCACTGTATCCTGACGTTTGAAGCAATAAGAAGAACAAGGCAGCTGCGATTGTCAGCTCCCGAGGTTTTATACCGGCGATCTAGATTGATCAAGGGCTTTCCTCGTACATCTCGTGTCGTTTCCTTTACTTTTTACTCATTGTTTGATCATCGATACAGCTCAATATCCTGAGCCGTATCCTGAATACTGATTTTCTAAATAACTTAACCGGCATATTTTCAACACACTTTCTAGCACACTACCACACTTTACTAATTTGATCACTTAATTGCTTCGGTAATTTTTGACCAAAACAATTTGGCGCCCACCGTGGGGCAAGTGGTGCTCTCTTTACTAAAAATCTTTGTGAAATCGCTAATCGGTTTTCTATTTTCAAAACTTTTTGCCACATTGTCCACAATGCCCTCAAGATCAAACATGAGTTCCTCCACTGTGTCTGCTATGACTTCTGCCACTACCGGTTCGGTGCTTCCACCACCTCCTCCAAGGATGCCAGCCTCTTCACGACCTCAGGATATTATCCCTACTCGCAGTGTTCAGGAATCTGCTCCCGTTTTAGCTTCTAATGATGAAATTCTAACCTTATTTGGAAGTGTGCAGGAACAAATGAGGCAACAACAGGAAACAAACCAAATGCTATTGAGGGAAATACAACTCCTGAAGTCTGGCTTGAGCAGATCTGCTGAGGATATTGTCACTCCATTACATCCCAGAACTTCGAACTTTAGTTCAGCTGTGTACACTGAGGATAACAGGGGGAATATTGTGCCCAGCCTTCCTCAGAATCATACTCCTGAAATACCCTCCTCGGTCAGGATGTCAACCATGAGGAGCTCAGGATATGCTTCAGGATATGGGGAAAATCCTCCAACGGGTAACGTGTCAAATAATAATAATACTCATGCTACTAACAATAGTGGATCTTTGCAGGATACACGTGTAACATCAGCACTTACTAGGGAACTTCAGAAGTTGAAGGATATGATATCTAGTGTACCTGGAGTGGTCCAGCCAATCCCGGAAGTGTCCCAAGACAGCCACAAGATATCTCGTTTTGCATATCCTATCTGTGATGCTGAGATACCAAAGAGATTTCAAACCCCCTACATGAAGCTTTACGATGGAACTACGGATCCTGAGGAGCATATTGCTCAGTATAGGGAAAGAATGGAGATTAACCCTATCCCTCCGGATCTCAAGGAAGCGTGCTTGTGCAAGGGTTTTGGTTCTACCTTAACAGGATCAGCCTTGAAATGGCTCTTGAATGTTCCTCCGCATTCGATTACATCTTTTGCTCACTTAGTAAATTTATTTAATAGTCAATTTTCTTATAGTAGAAGCTTTGAGAAACTAACAAGTGACCTCTACAGGATAACACAGGGGCCTCAGGAATCCCTTAGGGATTATGTGAACAAGTTCAGTCGGGAATCCCTAGACATTCCACATCTTGATGTTGCAACAGCTGTGCAAGCTTTCAAGATGGGGTTGCAAAAAGATTCTCAATTTTATCAAGATCTTGTAATGAACCCATGCAGGAACTTGGATGAAGCTCGAAACAGGGCCCTAAGATATATTCGATTGGAGGATGATAGGAAGATGCAAGAGAGAATGAACTCATCCAACACCTATGAGTCGACTAACAGGAAGTCTGAATCCTCATTCAAGCCATATCGGCCTAAGCCATATGGTAGAAATGAAAATAAGAGAGTGAATGCTGTCGAAGATGAGGATCCGGAAGAGTATCCTGAGTTGTCTGAATATTGCTTTTCTGTTAACATTCCTGAATTGATGTATGCCATGCAGGGTCTAGGAGAAAATGCTAGGTGGCCTCGAAAGAGTCAACAAAAAGCTGATTGGAAAGATAAGTCAAAATGGTGTGCTTTCCACGAAGATTTCGGACATGTGACTGAGGATTGCATTACTTTAAGGAAAGAAATAAGCTATCTTCTAAGCAAGGGATATCTGAAAGATCTCTTAGGAAGAAAGAAGAATAAGGGTCAGGATACTGAGAAGGATCCTGAGCGAGCAGCATCACCTCCCGCGGATGCCAAGATAATCAACTTCATTTCGGGAGGATCCGACATTTGTGGGACCTCGTATTCGGCGGCAAAGAGACATGCAAAAGAAGCTAAGGCCGAAAGGGGAGACAAACCTGTCAGGATGACTACCCTAACAACTGACAAAGTGATCACATTTGATGCTGATGACAGGGATACTGTCCAGGATCCTCACCATGATGATCTGGTAATAACATTATATGTGGCTAACCATTTTGTACGCAGGATATTGGTTGATAATGGCAGCTCCGTCAACATAATCCAACTAGAGACTCTGAAGAGAATGAATGTATCTCCGATGGATATCACTTCAAAGTCTACCGTGCTTGTTGGGTTCAGTGGAGAGGCTAGAAACACAGTGGGAGAGATAAAGTTACCAGTATACGTTGAAGGAGTCAACTCGATACAACGTTTCTGTGTAATGGATTCTCTATCCTGCTATAACATCATATTGGGAAAACCATGGATTCACGATATGAAGGCTGTGCCATCAACGTATCACCAATGCATCAAGATCCCTACCCCTTGGGGAGTTGTCAACGTTGATAGTGATCAGCAGGAGGCGAAAGAATGCTACTCATCCTCGATGAAATCCTCAACCAAGCCTAGTACAGCATAGCAATTAAAGATGCGGGCCCAGGATATCGTGGAGGATTCGGAGCAGGATGTGAAGAAAATTTTCCTGGATCAGGATAATCCTGATATCTCGGTGCTCGTAGGAACCAATATCCCTCAGGATATTGAAGAGCAGTTAACTAACTTTTTGAAATGCAGGATGTCAACGTTTGCATGGAAGCATGAAGATATGACAGGCATATCCAAAGACATTATCACTCACAAGCTTGGAATTGATAAATCATTCAAGCCTGTTCAACAAAAAAGAAGGAAGTTTGCTCCTGAACGGAATACGATTATCCAAGAGGAAGTTGAGAGATTATTGAAGTCCAGGATGATCAGAGAGGTTAAGTTCCCAAGGTGGCTAGCAAACGTGGTTGTGGTACAGAAGAAAAATGGGAAATGGAGAGTTTGTGTAGACTACACAGACTTGAACAAAGCTTGTCCTAAAGACCCATTTCCTCTCCCCCACATTGATGCAATGGTAGATGCCACTGCCGGGCATGAAATGCTGACCTTCATGGACGCATCCTCAGGATTTCAACAGATCCAAATGGAGCCTTCTGACCAGGAGGATACTGCCTTAATGACACCAACAGGTATTTATTGTTATACAGCTATGCCTTTTGGTTTGAAAAATGCAGGTGCAACATACCAAAGATTGGTAAACATGATGTTCAAAGACAAACTGGGGACACCATGGAGGTGTACATTGACGATATGGTGGTAAAATCAAAGAAAGCTCAGGATCACCTCCAGGATATTAAAGGAGCATTTGATATCCTGGATCAGTATAACATGAAGCTGAATCCTGCTAAGTACCATTTTGGAGTGGGGGCAGGAAAATTTCTAGGATATATGGTGACCAAAAGAGGAATAGAAGCGAGCCCGGAGCAGATTAAAGCCATCTTGGATATTAAATCGCCCTCAAATATGAAGGATGTTCAACGATTAACAGGGCGAGTGGCAACATTAAACAGATTTATCTCAAGATCCTCAGAAAAATGAAAAGATTTTTATGATATCCTGAAGAAGAACAAGAAATTCGAATGGGGTGAGAAGCATGAAGCGGCCCTACAGGATTTAAAGCAATATCTTTCAACCGCACCTCTACTGATGAAGCCCGAGAATGGTGAACCATTATCCCTATACCTCGCAGTATCAGGGAATGCTGTAAGTGCCGTCCTTGTAAAGGACCACGAAGGTCAGCAATATCCTGTTTATTATGTTAGTAAAAGCTTGTTAAATGCTGAAACTAGATAGTCTCATTTAGAAAAATTGATACTAGCATTAGTCATGGCATCAACGAAACTTAGACATTACTTTGAAACACATAGGATTCATGTTAAAACAAATTATCCTGTTAAAAATGTACTTAGGAAGCCAGAAATGTCAGGCAGGATGGCTAAGTGGTCAGTAAAGTTGAGTGCTTATGATTTAGTATATGAACCTAGGAATGCCATAAAGTCTCAGGCTTTAGCTGACTTTGTGGCTGATTTTAGTAGTGACATTCAGGATGAGGTAGACCTAGAAGTTCAACAGTTAGGAGAATCCTCAGGATCCTGGACATTATATACTGATGGTGCATCTAATATAAGAGGAGTAGGATTAGGAATACTACTAAAATCGCCACAGGGGGACATATTACCCCAGGCTATTAGGTGTGAATTTCCTGCTACTAATAATGAAGCAGAGTATGAGGCTTTAATTGCAGGATTAGAGTTGGCTAAGAGCATGAGTATAAAAAATTTGCAAGTATATGTTGACTCTTTGTTAATTACTAACCATTTTAATGGATCCTATGCAGTTAAGGGTGAGAAATTAATCAAATATCTCGATATTCTCAAAAAATTAGCAGGATATTTCGATGTTTTTATACTTGAACAGGTACCATGGGAGGATAATGCTGAAGCGGATGCCTTAGCAAATTTGGGATCATCGATCAGGATACCTGAAGGGACCCAAATACCAATATTACATGTCTTATATCCTACAACGAATCCTCAGGATAAAGTAGTAGCGGGTATTCGGGATCCTGGAACGGAATATCCTGAACAGGATCCTAAATCCTGGACGGCTCCAATTGTGAGATATCTTAAAGAAGGACACATCCCCGGAAATGAAAATCCTAAGGCATTTAGGATGAAGGTATCACGATTCACTATTATAAATAATGTTTTATACAAGAAATCTCTTGCAGGACCGTATTTGAGGTGCTTGGAGGATCCTGAAGCCAAAGAAGTACTTTAGGATATACATGAAGGGGATTGTGGTAATCACACTGGGGGCAGATCATTGTTCTCGAAAGTATTAAGGACAGGATATTATTGGCCAACGATGAGGAAAGACGCTGCAGAATATGCTCGAAGATGTGATGCATGCCAAAGGCATAGTAACATACTACATCAACCAGCTGAACCACTATATCCTGTAGTTTCCCCTTGGCCATTCATGAAATGGGGGATGGATATAGTAGGGAAGTTACCAAAAGCTCCGGGAGGAAAAGTCTTTATGTTAGCAATGACGGATTATTTCTCCAAGTGGGTTGAGGCTGAAGCATTTGTTCAAGTTAGAGACCAAGAAGTAGTATCCTTCATAAAGAGGAATATCCTGACTAGGTTTGGGGTACCAGCTGAGATCATTTGTGATAATGGGTCCCAGTTTATAAGCAAAAGGACTACTGACTTTTGCAAGAGTTGGGGAATCAAAATGATCACGTCTACTCCGGTACATCCTCAAGCAAATGGGCAAGCTGAATCCTCAAACAAGATAATAGTCAATAACTTAAAGAAGAGGCTTGGAGCCAAAAAAGGAAGATGGGCGGAAGAGTTGCCCTTTGTTTTGTGGGCTGATAGGACAACGGTAAAGAATGCAACTGGCCAAACCCTGTTTTCCTTGGTATTTGGGGCAGAAGCAGTGATTCCAACGGAAATGACGATACCTACGGCAAGATCTATCCTACAGGATCCTGAACAGAATCCTGAAGTCTTATGTCAAGATTTGGATACTATAGATGAAAAAAGAGACGCAGCAAGACTAAGAGTAGCAGCATATCAACAAAGAATATCCAGAGCATATAATAAGAACATAAGGACTAGAAGATTTCGAGTTGGTGATTGGGTGCTAAGAAAGGCTTTTCAAAATACCACTAATCCTGCCGATGGCAAGTTAGCTCCGAAATGGAAGGACCATATGAAGTCGAGTCAGAAGCAGGGAAAGGAGCCTATCGACTCAAGAATATGGAAGGGGATATGCTACCAAGATCCTGGAATGCAATACATTTAAAGCTCTATTTCAAGTAAGAGTAGAATTTATTTTCTATCTCGGAATGGTATGTATCTTATTTTAATATATTTGTCTATTATCTTGAACCCAATACTGACTTAAGCATCGGAGGGGTGTTAGCCAAGCTAACACCCACCTTAGTTTACAATTGTTTTGCAGGATATGTTTCAGGATATAGCTCCAGGATATGTACTCAGGATAAGTCGAGAGATTAGAGGATTGGCCCCCTCTCTCACGTTTAAGGGATCCTGGTCCCTTAAAAGGTTTAAAGGTATTCACCTTTCTTTCGAATTGGGTTTAAACACCTCGCCTGGAGCGCAAGTTATCTAGGTATAGTTCAAGGTAGCGGGACCAGTTCATGTAAAAGTGGCTGACAATTTCGTTACTGTTGGCTATATCCTGGATCCTGAAGGTATATGAGGATTGATCACCCTCTCTCACGAAAGAGTATTTTCATACTCTCTAAGGTTTAAAGGTTTTCACCTTTCTAAGAATTGGAGTTTATACACTTTCGCCTGTAGCGCATGAAATTTAGGGTTTATCCCCAAGATATTAAGGGTTTATCCCAAGTATGCTAAGGATTCATTTCAGGATATCAGGGGTTTTGCCCTGGGGTATTCGGAATTTATTCAAGTCAAAGTATGAATACATTTGCGTTTCTGTGTCGAACACAGGGGACATACATTATACTATTCAAAGGATGGATCCGAGTTTATAAGTATGCACTGGGGACAAACTTATAATGGAGGATTGAAATTGATTCTCTAAGAATCTCTGGTATGATCTCTCCTTTTTTATTTGGACAATTTATAGGTTGTATTTCAATATCCTGATCAAGATATCTTTCAGGATATCTTCTAGGATACGTTTATGATAAATTCCTAAGAATGTTCAAACCAAACACTTTTCACAAGTAAAATTTGTATATCAATGACAACAATAATAAAGTCAAAAGAGAAGTTATATTATTAACATACCAAAAGATGTGCTCTTAGTTTCACCTCAAAACAAGGCCCATCCACTAAGAGCACTAATAGTTCCTTACCATATTTACCCAACAGTTGAAGGTTTCATCTCAAACCGAGACCCATCCACCTCCAACTGTTGTATTGTTCAAAAAGCATGCAGGAAATGTAAATTGTTCAGGTGCAGAAAAGTAAAGTGCAGAAAAGTAAATTGTTTAAGGGATTACAGACCAACATTCAAATTTAAAAAGGTGGGCTCTGGCCTTGGCACGTATATCCGTCATCGCCCACCTAAATGCCCTCACACAGCGGCATCTTCTCCAACCTTCTCAGACTTCTCAGCACCAGCATCCTGAGCAGCATCCTCACCAGTATCCATCCCAGCATCTGCTCCAGCATCCTTCTTGTCTCCAGCCTAGATCACTACCTCTGCTGACTTGGAAGACTCACCAACTTCAACAGGAAGTGGCACAGCTTTGTCTCCGAGCTCCTTTAGCTTGGCCACCCAGGATTCAACTGGCCAAGATGGACAAACAAGGCCCGTCTCCTTGGCCTCGTAGGCCATCTTGATGCGTGCTTGTAACAGGGAGACGATAGCGGAAGCCTTGATTCCCTCCCAGAAGTTGACCAAGGCTTGATCATGATCCATTTGAATGGTGGTAAGTTTGAGCTCAGCGTCTTGGGTGACCTTCTTCAGCAGGCTTTCGTAATGCCGGGTCTTCGCTTCGGCAATAGCACCTTGGTCAGCAACGGTGCTTTCAAGCTGTTTGATCCTGGCTTCGTGTAGTGCAACAGTACCACAGGCATCATTATACAGGTGGAGCAAGTGTTGGAGGCCCTGCACATCAATTTCAGGTATAAGTTAGAATATATTGACCAGGATATCCTGTCAGGATATCCTATTAGGATATACATGCTGGATATATGTGCAGGATATGCGTCAAGATGTTACCTTGTTAAGGAAGGATGTCATTGGCTCTAAGGAATCAGAGAAACTGAGTTCATCATAGGAGAACCCTTCTGAACCTGGAGCACTGACTTCAAGACCTTTCCTCTTTTTTGCTGTGGAAGCACGAGTTCTTGGATTGGCCTTGGGAGCCGGGAGTGGCTTGGAGCTAGTAGTAGCAGGAGTCTCTTTCTTGACTGTGGCTGGAGTTGGGTAGCTGTCGAGTTCATCAAGGTCTAGATAGACTGGAACTTTGCTGGAGTCTGCACACAGGGAGTAAAATTCTAAATCTATCCTAAGAATATCAAATAAAAAAATGTGTGTACAGGATATCTTGCAGGATCCTTACCAGACATGTTTGCGCTTGAAAGAGGGCTTGGAGTTGGTGGAGATGGGTTGAAGCTTCTCTCTGTCTCTAAAAGGAGTCTGATGGCGTCTATTCTTTTTTGAGAATCAGCAAGGGGAGGTGCAATCTTCCTGAAATCAGCTGCATATACAACAGAGAAAATGAAATTGGTCAGTTCAGGATATAAAGCAAGATAAGAGGCAGGATCATCTTTAAACCCTAAATCCTACCCTTCTTCAACCATCTCATCGGATAATCCGTTCCACCAGGGATTGAGTCCCTTTTTACAAAGAAAAACTTGGATTGCCAACCATCCTCGTTCTTGGTGGCACGAAGTATCAATGGATCACCGGAAGTAGAATAAAACAGAAATCTACATGATCCATGGCATCTAAGCTTGTAAGCTAGGGGCAGATCATGGACGGAAAGATCAGGAATGCGGTTTCTCTTGATTTGGTCAAGAACAGACAAAACACGCCAGAGCATTGGCATGGTTTGGCTGAAAGAGATTTTGGTGATATTAAAGAATTCAGTGATGAAGTCCGGAAAGGGGAATTGTAGCCCTAGGGTAAAAGGGAAAGCACTGAAGCATATCCACTCGCTGGAGACCATATCCGACCGGATTTCCCGGTCAAACGGTCTAAACACGGTTCCTTCCGGGAAGATGCCGGAGGATTTTAAGGCTGACAGGTGGGCACTATCGAAGGTACATATTTCCTTCTCCGGTTCTTGGAGAAGGTTCTGTTGGATGAATGTGGGAGCCGAGTCACCTGAACTGGATCTTGTTTGCCTTGGCATTTGGTCACCTGAATTTTTCACCGGAGAAAGAGGATAAAGATGAATATGAAGATGAGAGAGAGAATGTTACCTTTTCCTTGTCGATTATGATTAAAGAAGAGATGAGGATGAGAAGATATAGGGCATGATGAGTAAATATAGGCAGGGTAGTTGAAAACGGTCACATCATTGGTCTTATCTATTAATTACCTCGGTCTTCGTAAAAATGTAACCGTTAGTGCAGGCTGACAAACGGTAACATTTTTGGGGACAATTGTTATGGGTGAAATTATGAGCCCATATCCTGGAAAATATCTTGATTTATATCTTGGTTATGTAGTATCTGTTTACATCCGGGATGCTGGTTCAGGATATTGGTAACATCCTGAATGGTATCCTCAGGATTACTAACGGATTATGTGCAGGTACGTGGGTTAGAAGCTAGCAACGTTCACAAGGACTCATTCCGCAGAAGACTCGGTCCAAGTTGTTCGAGGAAAGACGTTAAGCCCGCTTTATTTGGTTCCAAACGGCTAGTTATGGAATATTCGGGAGCATCCCATATTTATAGGAATTTTAGTTTCTATTTTGTAACTATAAATAGGTGGGTATACCAGATCGAATAGGACATCACATTCACACTCGCTACACTCTAACACTCGCTCTCTAGCAATTTTCACTTTCATACAAAAGCATTGTAACACTTAGCGATCTGGTCTATATCCTGCACTGTATCCTGACGTTTGATGCAATAAGAAGAACAAGGCAGCTGCGATTGTCAGCTCCCGAGGTTTTATGCCGGCGATCTAGATTGATCAAGGGCTTTCCTCGTACATCTCGTGTCGTTTCCTTTACTTTTTACTCAATGTTTGATCATCGATACAGCTCAATATCCTGAGCCGTATCCTGAATATTGATTTTCTAAATAACTTAACCGGCATATTTTCAACACACTTTCTAGCACACTACCTCACTTTACTAATTTGATCACTTAATTGCTTCGGTAATTTTTGACCAAAACAAGTAGGATTGGGAATACTACTAAAATCGCCACAGGGGGACATATTACCCCAGGCTATTAGATGTGAATTCCCTGCTACTAATAATGAAGCAGAGTATGAAGCTTTAATTGCAGGATTAGAGTTGGCTAAGAATATGAGTATCAAGAATTTGCAAGTATATGTTGACTCCTTGTTAATTACTAACCATTTTAATGGATCCTATGCAGTTAAGGGTGAGAAATTGATCGAATACCTCAATATTCTCAAAAAATTAGCAGGATATTTCGATGTTTTTACACTTGAACAGGTACCAAGGGAGGATAATGCTGAAGCAGATGCCTTAGCAAATCTGGGATCATCGATCAGGATACCAGAAGGGACCCAAATACCAATATTACATATCTTGTATCCTGCAACGAATCCTCAGGATAAAGAAGTAGCGGGTATTCAGGATCCTGGAGCAGAGTATCCTGAAAAGGATCCTAAATCCTGGACGACTCCAATCATGAGATATCTCAAGGAAGGACACATCCCCGGAGATGAAAATCCTAAGGCATTTAGGATGAAGGTATCACGATTCACTATTATAAATAATGTTTTATACAAGAAATCTCTTGCAGGACCGTATTTGAGGTGCTTGGAAGATCTTGAAGCCAAAGAAGTACTTCAGGATATACATGAAGGGGATTTTGGTAACCACACTGGGGGCAGATCATTGTTCTCGAAAGTATTAAGGACAGGATATTATTGGCCAACGATGAGGAAAGATGCTGCAGAATATGCTCGAAGGTGTGATGCATGTCAAAGGCATAGTAACATACTACATCAACCAGCTGAACCACTATATCCTGTAGCTTCCCCTTGGCCATTCATGAAATGGGGGATGGATATAGTAGGGAAGTTACCAAAAGCTCCGGAAGGAAAAGTCTTTATGCTAGCACTGACGGATTATTTCTCTAAGTGGGTTGAAGCTGAAGCATTTGTTTAAGTTAGAGACCAAGAAGTAGTATCCTTCATAAAGAGGAATATCCTGACCAGGTTTGGGGTACCAGCTGAAATCATTTGTGATAATGGGTCCCAGTTTATAAGCAAGAGGACCACTGAATTTTGCAAGAGTTGGGGAATCAAAATGATCACGTTTACTCCGGTACATCCTCAAGCGAATGGACAAGCTGAATCATCGAACAAGATAATTGTCAATAACTTAAAGAAGAGACCTGGAGCCAAAAAAGGAAGATGGGCAAAAGAATTACCCTTTGTTTTGTGAGCTGATAGGACAACGGTAAAGAATGCAACCGGCTAAACCCCATTTTCCTTGGTATTTGGAGCAGAAGCAGTGATTCCAACGGAAATGGTGATACCTACTGCAAGATCTATCCTATAGGATCCTGAACAGAATCCTGAAGCCTTATGTCGAGATTTGGATACTATAGATGAAAAAAGAGATGCAGCAAGGCTAAGGATGGCAGCATATCAACAAAGAATATCCAGAGCATATAACAAGAATATAAGGACTAAGCGATTTCGAGTTGGCGATTGGGTGCTAAGAAAGGCTTTTCAAAATACCACTAATCCTGCCGATGGCAAGCTAGCTCCAAAATGGGAAGGACCATATGAAGTTGAGTCAGAAGCAGGGAAAGGAGCATATCGACTCAAGAATATGGAAGGAGATATGCTACCGAGATCCTGGAATGCAATACACTTAAAGCTCTATTTCAAGTAAGAATAGAATTTAATTTCTATCTTAGAATGGTATGTATTCTATCTCTTTTAAATATATTTGTTTATTATCTTGAACCCAATACTGACTTAAGCATCGGAGGGGTGTTAGCCAAGCTAAAACCCACCTTAGTTTACAGTTGTTTTGCAGCATATGTTTCAGGATATAGCTCCAGGATATGCACCCAGGATAACTCGAAAGATTGGAGGATTGGCCGCCTCTCTCACGTTTAAGGGATCCTGATCCCTTCAAAGGTTTAAAGGTATTCACCTTTCTTTCGAATTGGGTTTAAACACCTCGCCTGGAGCGCAAGTTATCTAGGTATAGTTCAAGGTAGCGGGACCAGTTCATGTAAAAATGGCTGACAATTTCGTTACTGTTGGCTATATCCTGGATCCTGAAGGTATATGAGGATTGATCACCCTCTCTCACGAAAGGGTATTTTCATACTCTCTAAGGTTTAAAGGTTTTCACCTTTCTAAGATTTGGTGTTTATACACTCTCGCCTGTAGCGCATGAAACTCAGGGTTTATCCCCAGGATATCAGGGTTTATCCCTAGGATATCAGGGTTTATCCCTAGTATGCTAAGGATTAATTTCAAGATATCAAGGGTTTTGCCTCGGGGTGTTCGAAATTCATTCAAGCCAAAGTATGAATACATTTTCATTTCTGTGTCATACACAGGGGACATACATTATACTATTCAAAGGATGGATCCAAGTTTGTAAGTGTGCACTGGGGACATTCCTAAGGTGGAAGATTGGAATTGACTCTCTAAGAGTCTTTGGTATGGTCTCTCCTTTTTTTCAAATGACTTAAGTTTTCTAAGTTATATGAAAATATCCTGACCAGGATATCTCTTAGGATACTTGTCAGGATATTCTCAGAATGTGTTCCCATAATATTCCCAAGAATGTTCAAACAAAACAGTTTTCATAAGTAAAATTTGTGCACTAATAACAACAATGGTAAGGCTAAAGGAAAAGTTATATTATTAACATAGCAAAAGTTTGTGCTTTTGGTTTAATCTCAAACCGAGATCCATCCACCAAAAGCACAATTAGTCTTTAAACATATTTACCCAACAGTTGAAGGTTTCATCTCAAATCGAGACCCATCCACCTGCAACTGCTGTTCAAAAAGCATGCAGGAAATGTAAATTGTTCAGGTGCAGAAAAAGTAAATTGTTTTGAGGATTACAGACCAACATTCAAATTTAAAAAGGTGGGCTCCGGCCTTGGCACATATATCCATCATTGCCCACCTGAATGCCCTCACACAGCGGCATCTTCTCCAACCTTCTCTGCCTTTCCAGCTTCAGCATCCTGAGCAGCATCCTCACCAGCATCCTCTCCAGCATCCTTCTTATCTCCAGCCTTGTCTACCACCTCTACTGACTTAGAGGATTCTCCGGCTTCAGCAGGAAGTGGCACAGCTTTGCCTCCAAGCTCCTTCAGCTTGGCCACCCAGGATTCAACGAGCCAGGATGGGCATACCAGGCCTGTCTCCTTGTCCTCGTAGGCCATCTTGATGCGAGCTTGTAGCAGGGAGACGATAGCGGAGGCCTTGATTCCTTCCCGGAAAGAAACCATGGCCTGTTCGTGATCCATTTGGACAGTGGCAAGTTTGAGCTCAGCATCTTGGGTAACCTTATTCAAAATGCCCTCGTAGTGCCGGGATTTTGCTTCAGCAATGGCACCTTGGTCGGCAACAGTACTTTCAAGCTGTTTAATCCTGGCTTCATTGAGTACGGCAGTACCACAGGCATCCTTATACATGTGGAGCAAATGCTGGAGGCCCTGCACATCAAATTCAGGTATGAGTCAGAATATATTAACCAGGATATCCTGTCAGGATATCCTATCAGGATATATGTGCAGGATATGTAGCAGGATATTACCTTGTTGAGGAAGGATGTCATTGGCTCTAAGGAGTCAGAAAAGCTGAGTTCATCGTAGGAGAACCCTTCTGGACCTGGAGCACTGATTTCAGGAGCTTTCCTCTTTTTTGCTGTGGAAGCACGAGTCCTCGGATTAGCCTTAGGAGCCGGGAGCGGCTTGGAGCTGGTGGCAGCAGGGGTCTCTTTCTTGACCGTGACTGGAGTAGGGTAGCTGTCAAGTTCATCAAGGTCTAGGTAGACTGGAATCTTGCTGGAGTCTGCATACAGGGAGTAAAGTTTTTCCTAAGTATATCAAATAGAGACATGTATGTACAGGATATTTTGCAGGATCCTTACCAGACATGTTTGCACTAGAAAGAGGACTTGGAGATGGTGGAGACGGGTTGAAACTTCTTTCAGCCTCTGGAAGGAGTCTGACGGTGTCAATCCTTTTTTGTGAATCAACAAGGGGCGGTGCAATCTTCCTAAAATTAGCTGCATGCACAACAGAAAAGAGAAAGTTGATCAGTTCAGGATATGGAACAGGATAAGAGGCAGGATCATCCTTAAACCCTAAATACTACCATTTCTCAACCATTGCACCGGATATTCCGTTCCACCAGGGATTGAGTCTCTTTTTACAAAGAAGAACTTAGATTGCCAATTATCCTCATTCCTGGTGGCACGAAGTATCAGTGGGTCGCCGGAGGTGGAATAAAACAAAAATCTACATAATCCGTGGCATCTAAGATGGTAAGCTAGGGGGAGATCATGAACAGAAAGATCAGGGATGTGGTTTTTCTTAATCTGGTCAAGAACGGACAGAACACGCCAAAGCATTGGCATTGTTTGGCTAAAAGAGATTTTTGTAATCTTGAAGAATTCGGTGATAAAGTCTGGAAAGGGGAACTGTAACCCTAAGGTGAAGGGAAAAGCACTAAAGCACAACCACTCAGTGGAGACCATATCCAACCGGATTTCCAGGTCGAACGGCCGGAATACCGTTCCTTTCGGAAAGATACGGGAGGATTTGAGAGCCGACAAGTGGGCACTATCAAAAGAGCATATCTCTTTCTCCGGTTCTTGGAGAAGATTCTGCTGGAAAAATGTGGGAGCCGATTCACCAGAACTGGATCTTGTATGTCTCGGCATTTGATCGCCTGATTTTTTGACTGGAAAAGGAGGATGAAGATGAAGATTAGAGAGAGAATGATTACCTTTTTTCCTTATCGGTGGTAATTAAAAAAGATATGGGGATAAGAAGATATAGGGTGCAATGAGTAAATATAGGCTGTGTAGTTGCAAACGGTCACATCGTGGGTCTTATCTCTTAATTATCTCGATCTCCGTGAAAAATGTAACCGTTAGTAGCAAGATACTAAACGGTAACATTTTTGGGGACAATTGTTATGGGTGAAATTCTGAGCCCATATCCTGAGAAATATCTTGGGTTATATCTTGGTTATATGATATATCTGTTCACGTCCGGGATGCTGATTCAGGATATTGGTAACATCCGGAATGGTATCCTCTGATCACTAACGGATTATGTGCAGGTACGTGGGTTAGAAGCTAGCAACGTTCACAAGGACTCATTCCGCGGAAGACTCGGTCCAAGTCGTTCAAATAAAAACGTTGAAGCCGCATTACTCGGTCAACAACGTTAGCAATGGAATATTCGGAGCATCCCATATTTATAGGAATTTTCGTTTGTAATTCGTTACTATAAATAGGTGGGTATATCAGATCGAATAGGACATCACATCAACACTCACTACACTCTTACACTTGTTCTCTAGCAATTTTCTCTCTCGAACAAAAGCGTTGTAACACTTAGCGATCTGGTCAATATCCTGCATTGTATCCTGACGTTTAAAGCAATAAGAAGAACAAGGAAGCTGCGATTGTCAGCTCCCGAGGTTTTATGCCGGCGATCTAGATTGATCAAGGGCTTTCCTCGTATATCTCGTGTCACCCCCTTTACTTTTTTCTCATTGTTTGATCGTAGATACAGCTCAATATCCTGAGCCGTATCCTGAATACTTTTTGCTCATTATTTGATCGTAGATACAGCTCATTGGAGCGCAAGTTATTCGGGAATAGTTCAAGGTGGCGGGACCAGTCCATGTAAAAGTGGCTGACAATTTCGTTACTGTTGGCTATATCCTGAATCCTAAAGATATATGAGGATTGATCACCCTCTCTCACGAAAAGGTATTTTCATACTCTCTAAGGTTTAAAGGTTTTCACCTTTCTAAGTCTTGGGGTTAATACACTCCCGCCTGTATCGCACGAAAATTTGGGATTTCCCCCAGAATACAAGGGATTTATCTCCAGTACATTCTTGGGTTTTACCCCTGTAACACGAAAAATTGTCTATACAATTGGAACTGATATCCAGAAGATTTCTAAGTATTTGAAGACATTGTACACAGGGGACATTCCTACTGAGGCAATGGTGTAAAGCTCAAAGGATAAGGCTCGGACCTAATACACTAAGCGTCTCAGACATGGGACATCTTCATTAGAAGAGTTGCAAAGGGAATGAAGTTTGAGAATAGGGTTATACCCTATTCCTGGTATGATCTTTCCTTTGTAAACGTTATTCAAGTTTTTGACAATACTATGTTTGACAAAAGGTTAAACATCCTGATTAGGATAAATTCTCGGGATATATTCTCAAAATATATTTTCAAAATATTTTTCAGGATATTTGATTGAAATATTTGAAACTGATACTAGTTTGAAACTTTGATCAAACAAGTATTGTCAAAACAGGTTTTGGAAAGTGGACTGTCTTTCCTATGAAGATTGATTGATATTTTAGAAGTTTTATTTAAAGTTTTCGCAATATGTCACTGAGTATATTGATCAGAATATTTTGCAAAACTAAGATCTGTAATAAGAAAGACAGAAAGTAATAGCAAGAAAAATGAAAGATAAAATTATTTGAAATAAACGGTACTAGTTGATAACCGAAGGCTTCATCCTTAAACCCAGGACCCATCCACCTTCGGCTATCAAATTGTTTTGATGCGGAAATAAAAATTGTTCATAAGACATAAAATTGTTCAAACAAAAGGAAATGAGTTTTAGGGGGCATCGCCTTCTTCGTTCGTGGTAATTTCAGCAGCATCCGTCTCGGGATCCGCCTCAGCATTCCTCTCGGCATCGGTGGCATTTTCAACTGCTTTGGAAGATCCTTCGACAGCTGGTTTGGTAGAAGTGCCGCTGAGGTTCTCTAGCTTTATTTCCCAGGCACCGACGTCCCAAGAAGGGCATTCAAAGCCTAGTGCTTTGGCTTCATGGGCCATTTTCAGCCTGGCCTGGAGGAGAGAAGTGACGGCGGAACTCTTAAGGCTTTCCCGATAGCTGACCATATCCCGTTCGTCTTACGCATGGGCAGCGTCAAGATCAGCTTGGGCTTGGAGAGTAGCTTTGTTGAGAGCAGTCTGATGTTCTTGAGTCATAGCCTTGAACTTCTCCTCATAATGACGAGATTTAACGGCTGCAATCATGCCATGGTCGGAGATCGTGACTTCAGCTTTCTTTAACTTGGATTCAAGCGTCTTGTTGAGCCCGCAGGATTCTTGATACAGATGAACCAGACGTTCAAGACCCTTCAAAAATAAGAAGAAAGGTATTGATTTTGGTAAACCCATGTGAATGGTATAAGCTGCAGGATATGGTTTGAGAATACTAACCTGGTTGAGAAAGGAGGTCATAAACCTGCTTGCTTTGATGAACCCATAATTCTCATAGGGAAATGTGTCAGAAATAACGGGGGAATCGGGCTCTTTCCTTTTACGGGAGCTTGAACTCTGGGGCTTGGTAGCTGGCGAAGGTTTGGTAATGACAATGGCTTTGGAACCACTGGGTTTAGATGAGGCTGTGGCCTTGGGACTAGGCTCCTTCTTAATTTGAACCTGATCAGAATAGCTGTCCAACTCGCCGAGGTCAAAAACTTCAGGGATCTTGGCTGGTGCTGCATAAAGGGAAAAATTTTACATCTTTATTACTCTTCGTTTTATTATATTGTGTTAACTAATTATTTTGAGAGTAATCCTTACCAGATATTTCAGATGAGGAGTATTGACTGGAACTCGGGATATGTGTGGTAAAACTCCTGTCTATTGCAGGTAGTTGGTAAACAGTCTTGATTCTTTTCTCTGATTCCGCAGTAGGGGGAGCTACATCCTTGAAATTTACTGCAAAGGAATCAAAAAGAAGGATATTAGCAAAAGATAAAAATCTAAAGGTACATGGGAGTATTCATAACCCTACCGGTGCTTAACCACTCCACCAGAAGGCTAGCACCCTCAGCAATGGAGTCTCGTTTGACGAAAAAGAACTTGCGTTGCCATCCATCTTCGTTTTTGGTGGCTTTAAGAATAAGGGGTTTGTTGGAAGTCGAAAAAAACAAAAACCGGCTAGAACCATGAGATCGAAGGCGGTAAGCGATGGGCAGATCTTCAATACAAAGGTCAGGACAGTGAAGGTTTTTAATTTGGTTTAGAACAATTAATACCCTCCAGACCATGGGCATGGTCTGAGCAAAAGAAATACCCGTGGTCCGGAAAAATTGCATCATAAATTCAGGAAAAGGGTATCGGATACCTAGCGAGAAAGGGTATGCTGGAAAGCAAACCCAATCAGTAGAAGAAATATCCGATCGAATTGACCGATCGAATGGTCTAAAGAAAGTGTTGTCTGGGAAAGCACCGGAAGCTCTCAAAGCCGCAATGTCTGCGTTATCAAAGGCACAGACTTCCTTCTCAGGATTTTTGAGAAGATTCTGTTGAATAAAGGTCTCGAATGATTCATCGGTTTGGGAATGAGTTCTGGCGGCCATTGCAGATGAAGAAAGAAAAATTGATAAAAGATGAACGAGAAGTAGGGAATTACCTGGAGACTCCGTTGGAGATATTTTCTTTTCAAACAAGAAGAGAGAAGATATAGGAGCATTGTGGATCTGCATCGAGTTAAAAGCGCGTCGGAAGTTATGATGTGATCTTGACCGTCGTCTCGATTTAATTGCCTTGATTTACGAGATAAAACTTTTAAAATATATCCGTTGGATTGGTATACCAACAGATATATTTGGGGACAATTGTTATGGGTCATTTCTGAGCGTACATATCTTGACTAATATCATGCTTTTAATTGTTTATTTGTGACCAGGATACTGGACTGGGATATTGCTAACATCCTGAGCGATATCCTGAGGTTGATTGAATTAACCACGTGCAGGTTAAAGACTGGGGGTTACTAACGGTCAGATGGACTTCTTCTCCTCAAGACTCGGGCGTATTTGTTATGGGATAGACGTTGAACCCGAAAGACCAGGTCTACAACGTTCGAGTGGGGAATATTCGCCGGATCCCGGTTTATTAGGATAGTTTGTTACACTTCTTTTACTATAAATAGATGGGGGCGGATCAGATTAAGACACGCAACTTTCACACTTTCAAACACTTTTTCTCTAGCTCACTGCAAACACTACACACAACACTTGTATTCGAATTACATTGTAACACATAGTTGATCCGCACCACATCCCGCACTGTATCCTGATATTTAAAGCAATAGAAGAACAAGGCAGCTGCGATTGTCAGCTCCCGAGGTTTTGTGCCGGCGATCTAGATTGATCAAGGGCTTTCCTCGTACATCACGTGTCAACCTTTACCTTTTTGCTCATCGTTTGATCACAGATACAGCTCAATATCCTGAGCCGTATCCTGAAACTGTTTTTATAATCAACTTGGTTAACATATTTTTCAGACATATTTCTAGCACACTACCTCACTTAACTAATTTGATCACTTAATTGCTTCGGTAATTTTTGACCAAAACAGTGATGATGAATGATCTTGAGAACTTTCACAAGATGAAAAATGTGCAACAGCGGTGATTGTTCAAGGCTTTCACTGGGTCAAGAGGATAGATTCCACGAAATGTACACGCCTGCAACAAGTCTGAACCTTTCGAAGATTCAAGGCTTGTACTTCCCACAAGAAGTTTAAGACCTACAAGATAAACATGCAGTGTACATTTCTCTACGATGTGATTGAAGAAAATGTGTTTGTTAAATAAACCAACCGGGTGTGCGGATACTTTGGTGTGGATTAAACAACCGCACACTACTTCTCAAGGGGAAAGACGAAGACCTTTGCTGGTGCAAAAGCATGTGGAAGAGAACATTTATGGACCTACAAGTTTTCCCATTTGCTCACTTACTTGTTACCAGCCGGACCTGAAGGTTTCTGATCTTGTTGCTGTGAAGAGATTTTTCAGTTATTTGAAGTAGCTGCACAATCGACCTTGAAGTCCACACCGGGTGGATATCCATTTTGGGAGAGCACTCAGATATCTGTCAATGCATGAAGCAGTTGCAGGATTATGGTTTTTAATTTCTAATCTGTCATATCTTTGTCGATATTTAAGCTGCTTTGCGAATTACTAACATCTCGTACATCACTCCTTGACCTAACACGTTGATCTCGAATATCACCTCACACGTGATTGTTTCAACATGAAACTAGTCAATGTTGTTTTGGTCCACACCGATTACCAACGTGCCAACTCATTTTTCCAAAATTCGATAAACCATTTTTATTAAATTAGTTTTGGTAAATGGCATCGAGGTAAAACATGAGTTACTCCACATCGGGAAATCGTTTTTGTGAATATTTTCTTGAGAAAATCCAAAAAGATGTTATTTAAAAGTTTAAATTTACTTTTTGAATTTTAGGGGGGGGGGGGTAAATTTAAATCTGAAAAATACATAAACATTAAAAAAGGTCAAAAGGACAAAAATAAAAGAAACAAAAATGAGTTTCCTGGCAAGAAAATGATAGTAAATTAGTGGTCTGTCGAAACCTCTTTAAACTTAAAATGAAAAACGATAAGTAGCTCTATTAATGATGTATCGGTAGGCTCACAATCATTTTAAAGTGTGCAGGGCAATATATACATAATGGACTGAAGACTATGTGGGAACCGCTCATTGGCATATGGTCTTGGTACTGAAATTTCGTTTGATAGATTGCCGAGGTTCAGATATACGTGGTCTTTATGTTGTTTATCATCTGGGTATCATGGTTGTTTCTTTTACCGAAAACAACGGGGATGTAAGTCTAGAACTTCCATGATACCATACATACGTGTACATACTATCCATAAGTATATATAATACATCCTACATACGGCCATTCAATAAGTGATAAACTATCACATCCACCTCTGAATAAGTGATTTTAAATCACGTCCATCATCCGAGAGGCAAGTTCGTCTCTTTATCGATACGTTGGTACTAACCTGTTCATGGACTTGCTCTTGTGCCTTGCATCCATCCGAAAATCAAGTTGCTCATAAAGAAGCGATTTTATCACATAAGACTTGTTTTCATCCTCAAAATAAGTGAGTATATCACATCATATACGTCAAAACAGATGATAAATGGTATACTCCCAGTAAGATGAACTCTCGTGCATACCTTGATACGGGAATGTGTCGTGAGTAGATGAAAACAGGTCGGTAAGTATAAATAATACCTAAACATATCCTCAAGTCATATGTGTTATGGGTGATTTTCTGCTCATATATCCTGACTGATATGCTGACTTTGTTTGTTTTATTGTGACCAGGATGCAGGATCAGGATATTGGTAACATCCTGATACGATATCCTGGTAGTTACCAATTGACTCACGTGCAGATTGTTGTAACATGTCTCTAACGGTCAGGTGGACTTCTTCTCGTCAAGACTCGGGCAAATCAGTTATATTATAGACGTTGAAGCCGGAAGACGTGGACTGCAACGTTCACCTGAGGAATATTCGTTGAATCCCGGAATAATAGGCTAGTTAGTTAGTTTATTTTACTATAAATGGATTGATCGGATCAGATAGAAACACACACGACCTTTCGAACACTCTTCTTCTCTACTTGCAAACACTCACAACGCACTAACACTTGTATTCAAATTACATTGTAACACCTAGTTGATCCGCATCATATCATGCACTATATCCTGATATTTGAAGCAATAAGAAGAACAAGGCAGATGCGATTGTCAGCTCCCGAGGTTTTATGCCGGCGATCTAGATTGATTAAGGGCTTTCCTCGTATATCTCGTGTCACCCTTTACATTTTTGCTCACTGTTTGATCATAGATATAGCTCAATATCCTGAGCTATATCCTGAAACTGTTTTTGCAAACTAACAAGCCAGCATATTTTTCAACACATATTCTCAACACACTACCTCACTTAACTAATTTGATCACTTAATTGCTTCGGTAATTTTTGACCAAAACAATTTGGCGCCCACCGTGGGGTAAGTGGTGCTATTTCTATTAAAAGCTTTTGCAAAATTGTTACTTGGTTTTCTATTTTCAAAACTTTTTGCTACACAATTTTCAATGGCCTCGAGATCAAACATGAGTTCTTCCACCGTGTCTGCTACAACCACTGCAACAATTGGTTCAGTGCTTCCACCACCTCCCCCGAGAACGCAAACCTCTTCACAAGGAACTGAAATTCATGTGGCTTGGGATGTTATCCCCGCTCACAATATCCAGGGATCTGGTCCTGTTTTGGCCTCTAATGAAGAAATCCTAAATTTGTTTGGTAGTGTACAGGAACAGATGAGGCAGCAACAGGAGACCAATCAGATGCTGATAAGAGAGATACAACTCTTGAAATCCAGCTCAAGCAGGCCCGCTGAGGATACTGCCACTCCCTTGCAACCCAAGGCTTTAAACTTCAGTTCTGCAGTTTATACTGAGGATAAGCGGGGGAATATTATGCCTAGCCATTCCCAGAATCATACTCCTGAGATACCCTCTTCAGTCAGAGTGTCGACTATGAGGAGCTCAGGATATGCTTCAGGATATGGCCAGAATCCCCAGACTTGCAATGTATATAATAATAATAATACTCTTGCTACTAATGGTGTTGGATCTTTGCAGGATGCAGGTATAACATCAGCATTTTCCAGGGAGCTTCAAAAACTAAAAGATATGATATCCAGTGTACCTGGTGTTTTGGTCAAAAATTACCTAAGCAATTTAGTGATCAAATTAGTTAAGTGAGGTAGTGTGCTAGAAATATGTGTGAAAAATATGCTTGTTAAGTTATTTAGAAAATCAGTATTCAGGATACGGCTCAGGATATTGAGCTGTATCTACGATCAAACTATGAGCAAAAGTAAAGTAAACGACACGAGATGTACGAGGAAAGCCCTTGATCAATCTAGATCGCCGGCATAAAACCTCGGGAGCTGACAATCGCAGCTGCCTTGTTCTTCTTATTACTTCAAACGTCAGGATACAGTGCAGGATGTGGTGCGGATCGACTATGTGTTACAATGAAATTTGAATACAAGTGTAGTGTTTGCAATGAGCTAGAGAGTGAAAGTGTTCGAGAGTATCAGTGTAAAATTGTGTGCCTTAAACTGATCCGCCCCCATCTATTTATAGTAAAGATAATATAACAAACTATCCTAAACTTCCGGGATCCACCGAATATTCCTTAATCGAACGTTGTAGACCTGGTCTTTCGGGTTCAACGTCTCTCCTTCAAAAAACACGTCCGAGTCTTGAGGAGAAGAAGTCCACTTGACCGTTAGCAAGTCTCAGCCTTTAACCTGCACGTGGTTAATTCAATAAACCTCAGGATATCACCCAAGATGTTAGCAATATCCTCTTCCAGCATCCTGGTCACAAATAAACAAATAAAGGCAGGATATTGGTCAGGATATGTATGCTTAGAAAATGAGCCATAACAATTGTCCCCAAATATATCGGTTGGGATACCAATCCAACGGATATATTTCAAAAGTTTCACCTCATAACTTAAGGCAATTAATACGACTAGACCCTTGAAATGACAGCGGTGCAACTTCCAAAGCATTATTTACTCTTTACCCCCTATATTCATCCTATATTAACCGAGGGACTCCTTATTACAGTTATCCTTATCTTCAAGCGGACATCAGGTATTTTCCTTTCTATCCTTCTTTCTTGAATCTCTTTTAGTTTGCTCAATACTTTTCATGGCACCACGAACGAAATCCCGATCGGACCGACCGACCTCAGCCCTCGTAAGTCAAAACCTTATTCGCAACCCATCAAAGGAAGTCTGCTGTTTCAACAATGCCGACATCGCTGCTCTTAAAGATTCCGGTGCCTTCCCCACCGGAACAGTCTTTCGCCCTTTCGATCGGGAAGCCCGATCGGACGCGTCATCCGACGAGTGGGTTTGTTTTTTCGCTTACCCTTTCTCTCTTGGACTCCAGTACCCGTTTCCACCCTTTATCTCTAGCTTTTTCGACCTCACCGGCCTTAGTTACACCCAGGTTATGCCAATGGTCTGGCGAGTCTTGATAGTGCTAGATCAAATCAAGTCTCGTCATTTTCCCAACCTGTTTATCGAAGACCTCCCTATAGCATACCGGTTGAGATCCCATGGAGACCATCGTTTTCTTCTGTTTTCTACCTCCAAGAACCCTTTGGTTCTTAAGGCCTCCAAGAACGAGGATCGATGGCGACGAAAATTCTTTTTCGTAAAAAGAGATTCTATTGATAAGGGTTTCGATCTGCCAGTTAAATGGTTAACCAAGGGTAGGATTTAGGGTTTTAGGAATATCCCCAATTATATCCTCAAACTATATCCCAGACTTATATCCTGACATTTTTATGCAGCGAACTTCAGAGATTTAGTAACTCCCAGCGCAGAATCCGAATCCAAGATCGAAGAAATCTATCGACTTCCTGTCAGTGAAAGAACTTTCTCCCTGTCTCTCACAGATTCAAACCAGAAATCAAGCTCAGAGATGTCTGGTAAGCACATTCTCAGTAGTTACATATATTCTAAATCAATTATTTTTCAAAAGTATGATGAGTTCAAGAACATCTTCCCTCGTGCAGTACCGGTTGTCAACCTTGAAGGTTTCCAACTTGACGAGTTGGATTGCTACTCCAGCCTCGAACCCATCAAACAAGAATCTAAGCCAAAGCCGTCTGCTACACCAAAGCCTACCTCCTCGAAGACTGTTTCTGCTCCCAAAGGCCCTCCGACATCCAGGACCCGGGCATCCAGCTCTCGGAAGAGAAAGGAGACGGACTCCCCAGCTGTTTCTGAAACATTCTCTCTCGAGAATCATGGGTTCAACGAAGCCACCTCATTCCTCAAACAGGTAGAATTTTCTTTTCGATATCCTGCACAAGTATGTTAGTCCTTATCCTGCTTATTTTTTACATCAATACCTGTGTCTTTATCGATAGGGTCTGGATCGTCTTATGCACTTGTATGAAGACGCTTGCGGGCTTAACAAGATGTTGGAGATCAAGCTGGAGAAAGCTGAGGCCACCATAGCTGACCAAGGAACCATTGCAGCTGCTAAATCCCAGCATTATGAAGACAAATACAAGGCAATGATCCGGGATCACCAGGCTACTCTCCACAAAGCCAACGAGGATGCTCAAGCCAAACTAGATGCCGCCCTTCTCCAATACCAGCAGAATATGAGTTCATATCGGGATAGCCTCAAAGCATCCGTGGTCGTCTCTCTTCTCCAAGCCAGGATAAGGATGGCTTACGAAGCCAGGGATATGGGCTTCGAATGCCCCTCCTGGAATATAAAGGCTTGGGAGGAGAAACTTCAGGATCTTGGAGGTCATTCCGTTGCTCATCCTACAAAGCATGCTGGTGAAGAGCCCTCTAAGGCGGCTGAAGAAGTGACCAATGCTGATGATGATGCCGAGAAGAATCCTGAGGCTGATGCTGGGGCGAATGCTGGGAAGGAGGTTGCTGATCAAGAAGGTGCCGCTTCTTAGGCAGCGGAGTGGGCGATGATGGATATACGTGCCAAGGCCGGAGCCCACTTTTAAATTTCATGGTTGTGGTTGCATAAACAATTTACTTTTCCTGTCTTCGAACAATTTACATTTCCTGCATCAGAACAATATGATGACCAAAGGTGGATGGGTCCTAGGTTTTAGGATGAAACCCTTGGTCATCGATTAGTATTATTTGTTTTGAACGTGGTAACGGTTGTAAGTGGACAGGTCCTGTTTTGAGATAGATCCTCCAACCGTTACACAAGTATGGTAGAAACTAATTGTGCTTTTGGTGGATGGGCCTCGGTTTGAGGTGAAACCAAAAGCACAACTTTTGACTTGTTAATAATATAACTATCTTTTAACTTATTTGCTGTTGCCTTGCATTACTTAGTGTAACTCTTAGCTTTGTAAAATTTTGTATTATTATCTTATGAAAATATCCTGATCAATATGCTCAGCGATATATTGTAAAAACTTTTTATTAGATAGAACTTCCAAACATTCCTTCAACTTTGTAGAAAGTTTTTGAAAAACAATCTATTTTTCCAAAACCAGTTTATGATAATACTTAAATGATCAAAGTTCCAAACTAATACTAGTTTCAAACATCTTAATCAAATATCCTGAAAAGGACTTTGAGAATATATCAGGATACTTGACCTTTTATAAAACATAGTGTTACTAAAAACTTAGATGATGTTTACAAAGGAAAGATCATACCCGGAGTAGTATATAACCCTATTATCAAACCTCAATCTCCTTGCAACTTTTCCAATGAAGATGTCCCCTGTGTGAGATATTTAGCATACTAGTTCCGAGCTTTAGCCTTTGAGCTTTACATCACTGCCTTGGTAGGAATGTCCCCTGTGTACAATGTCTTCAAATACTTAGAAATCTTCTGAATGTCAATTTCCATCGTATAGGCAATTTTTTAGGTCCCAAGGGTAAAACCCAAGGATGTACTGGAGATAAATCCCTTGTAACCTGGGGAAAATCCCAAATTTTCATGCGCTACAGGCGGGAGTGTATAAACTTCAAGACTTAGAAAGGTGAAAACCTTTAAACCTTAGAGAGTATGAAAATACCCTTTCGTGAGAGAGGGTGATCAATCCTCATATACCTTTAGGATTCAGGATATAGCCAACAGTAACGAAATTGTCAGCCACTTTTACATGGACTGGTCCCGCCACCATGAACTATCCCTGAATAACTTGCGCTCCAGGCGGGGTGTTTAAACCCAATTCGGAAGAAAGGTGAATACCTTTAAACCTGTGAAGGGATCAGGATCCCTTGTACGTGAGAGAGGGGGCCAATCCTCTAATCTTCCGAAATATCCTAAGTGAGCATCCCGGAGCTATATCCCGAAGCATATACTGCAAAACATCCTTAAACTAAGGTGGGTGTTAGCTTGGCTAACACCCCTCCGATGCTTAAGTTAGTATTGGGTTACAAAGAACAAATTAAACCAAACATATTTAAAAAAGGTAGAACTCATACCATCCTGAGTTAGAAATTAAATTCTAAACTCACTTGAAATAGAGCTTAAGGTGTATAGCATTCCAAGACCTCGGTAGCATATCCCCTTCTATATTCTTGAGTCTGTATGCTCCTTTCCCTGCTTCTGATTCAACTTCATATGGTCCTTCCCATTTTGGAGCTAACTTGCCATCGGCAGGATTAGTAGTATTCTGAAAAGCTTTTCTTAACACCCAATCTCCAACCTTAAATCTTCTGGTCCTAATATTCTTGTTATATGCCCTGGATATTCTCTGTTGATATGCTGCCATCCTTAGCCTTGCCGCGTCTCTCTTCTCATCTATAGTGTCTAAATCCTGACTCAAGGCTTCAGGATTCTGCTCAGGATCACTTAGGGTAGATCTTGCAGTAGGTATTGTCATTTCCGTTGGAATCATTGCTTCTGCTCCAAATACCAAGGAAAACGGGGTTTGGCCTGTTGCATTCTTTACCGTTGTCCTATCAGCCCACAAAACAAAGGGTAATTCTTCTGCCCATCTCCCTTTTTTGGCTCCAAGCCTTTTCTTTAAGTTATTGACAATTATCTTGTTTGAGGATTCTGCTTGTCCATTTGCTTGAGGATGTACCAGAGTAGATGTGATCATTTTGATCCCCCAACTCTTGCAAAAGTCAGTAGTTCTCTTGCTTATAAACTGAGAACCATTGTCACAGATTATCTCAGCTGGTACTCCGAATCTGGTCAGGATATTCCTCTTTATGAAGGATACTACTTCTTGGTCTCTAACTTGAACAAATGCTTCAGCTTCAACCCACTTAGAGAAATAATCCGTCATTGCTAGCATAAAGACTTTTCCTCCCGGAGCTTTTGGTAGCTTTCCCACTATATCCATACCCCACTTCATAAACGGCCAAGGGGAAACAATAGGATATAATGGTTCAGCAGGTCGATGTAGTATGTTACTATGTCTTTGACATGCGTCACATCTTCGAGCATATTCTGTGGCGTCTTTTCTCATTGTTGGCCAATAATATCCTGTCCTTAATACTTTTGAGAATAACGACCTGCCCCCAGTATGGTTACCACAATCCCCTTCATGTATATCCTGAAGTACTTCTTTGGCTTCAGGATCCTCCAAGCACCTCAAATATGGTCCTGCAAGAGATTTCTTGTATAAAATATTATTTATAATAGTGAATCGTGATACCTTCATCCTAAATGCCTTAGGATTTTCATTTCCAGGGATGTGTCCTTCTTTGAGATATCTCATGATTGGAGCCGTCCAGGATTTAGGATCCCCTTCAGGATGCTCTGCTCCAGGATCCTGAATACCCGCTACTTCTTTATCCTGAGGATTCGTTGCAGGATATAAGACATGTAATTTTGGTATTTGGGTCCCTTCAGGTATCCTGATCGATGATCCCAAATTTGCTAAGGCATCCGCTTCAGCATTATCCTCCCTTGGTACCTGTTCAAGTATAAAAACATCGAAATATCCTGCTAATTTTTTGAGAATATCGAGATATTCGATTAATTTCTCACCCTTAACTGCATAGGATCCATTAAAATGGTTAGTAATTAACAAAGAGTCAACATATACTTGCAAATTTTTGATACTCATGCTCTTAGTCAACTCTAATCCTGCAATTAAAGCCTCATACTCTGCTTCATTATTAGTAGCAGGAAATTCACACCTAATAGCCTGGGGTAATATGTCCCCCTGTGGCGATTTTAGTAGTATTCCTAATCCTACTCCTCTTACATTAGATGCACCGTCAGTATATAATGTCCAGGATCCTGAGGATTCTCCTAACTGTTGAACTTCTAGGTCTACGTCGTCCTGAATGTCACTACTAAAGTCAGCCACAAAGTCAGCTAAAGCCTGAGATTTTATGGCATTTCTAGGTTCATATACTAAATCATAAGCACTTAACTTTACTGACCACTTAGCCATTCTGCCTGACATTTCTGGCTTCCTAAGTACATTTTAACAGGATAATTTGTTTTAACATGAATCCTATGTGTCTCAAAGTAATGTCTAAGTTTCGTTGATGCCATGACTAGTGCTAGTATTAATTTTTCTAAATGAGAATACCTAGTTTCAGCATCTAACAAACTTTTACTATCATAATAAACAGGATATTGCTGACCTTCATGGTCTTTTATAAGAACGGCACTTACAGCATTCCCTGATACAGCAAGGTATAGGGATAGTGGTTCACCATTTTCAGGCTTCATCAATAGAGGTGCGGTTGAGAGATATCGTTTCAAATCCTGCAAGGCTGCTTCATGCTTCTCCCCCATTCGAATCTTTTGTTCTTCTTCAGGATATCATAAAAATCTTTGTACTTCTCTGAGGATCTCGAGATAAACCTGTTTAAAGCTGCTACTCGGCCTGTCAATCTTTGTACGTCCTTCATATTTGAGGGTGATTTTATATCCAGGATAGCTTTGATCTGCTTTGGGCTTGCTTCTATCCCCCTTTTTGTCACCATATATCCAAGAAACTTTCCTGCCCCCACTCCGAAATGGCATTTAGCAGGATTCAGCTTCATGTTGTATCGATCCAGGATATCAAATGCTCCCTTGATATCCTGGAGGTGATCCTCAGCCTTTTTAGATTTCACCACCATATCATCGATATATACCTCCATGGTGTCCCCCAGTTTGTCTTTGAACATCATGTTTACCAATCTTTGGTATGTTGCACTTGCATTTTTCAAACCAAAAGGCATAGCTGTATAACAATAAATACCTGTTGGTGTCATGAAGGCAGTATCCTCCTGGTCAGAAGGCTCCATTTGGATCTGTTGAAATCCTGAGGATGCGTCCATGAAGGTCAGCATTTCATGCCCGGCAGTGGCATCTACCATTGCATCAATGCGGGGAAGAGGAAATGGGTCTTTAGGACAAGCTTTGTTCAAGTCTGTGTAATCCACACAAACTCTCCATTTCCCATTTTTCTTCTGTACTACCACCACGTTTACTAGCCACCTTGGGAACTTAACCTCTCTGATCATCCTGGACTTTAATAATCTCTCAACTTCCTCCTGGATAATCGTGTTCCGCTCAGGAGCAAACTTCCTTCTTTTTTGCTGAACAGGCTTGAATGATTTATCAATTCCAAGCTTGTGAGTGATAATATCTTTGGATATGCCTGTCATATCCTCATGCTTCCATGCAAACGTTGACATCCTGCATTTCAAAAAGTTAATTAATTGTTCTTCAATATCCTGAGGGATATTGGTCCCTACGAGCACCGAAATATCGGGATTATCCTGGTCCAGGATAATTTTCTTCACATCCTGCTGCGGATCCTCCACGATATCCTGGGCTCGCGTCTTTAATTGCTATGCTGCACTAGGTTTGGTTGAGGATTTCATCGAGGATGAGTAGCATTCTTTCTCCTCCTGCTGATCACTATCAACTTTGACAACTCCCCAAGGGGTAGGTATCTTGATGCATTGGTGATATGTTGATGGCACAGCCTTCATATCGTGAATCCACGGTCTTCCCAGTATGATGTTATAGCAGGATAGAGAATCCATCACACAGAAACGTTGTATTGAGTTGACTCCTTCAACGTATACTGGTAACTTTATCTCTCCCACTGTGTTTCTAGCCTCTCCACTGAACCCAACAAGCACGGTAGACTTTGAAGTGATATCCATTGGAGATACATTCATTCTCTTCAGAGTTTCTAGTTGGATTATGTTGACGGAGCTGCCATTATCAACCAATATCCTGCGTACAAAATGGTTAGCCACATATAACGTTATTACTAGAGCATCATGGTGAGGATCCTGGACAGTATCCCTGTCATCAGCATCAAAAGTGATCACTTTGTCAGTTGTGAGGGTAGTCATCCTGACAGGTTTGTCTTCCCTTTCTTCCTTAGCTTCCTTTGCATGTCTCTTTGCTGCCGAATACGAAGTTCCACAAATGTCGGATCCTCCCGAAATGAAGTTGATTATCTTGGCATCCGCGGGAGGTGATGCTGCTCGCTCAGGATCCTTCTCAGTATCCTGACCCTTATTCTTCTTTCTTCCTAAGAGATCTTTCAGATATCCCTTGCTTAGAAGATAACTTATTTCTTTCCTTAGAGCAATGCAATCCTCAGTTACATGTCCGAAATCTTCGTGGAAAGCACACCATTTTGACTTATCTTTCCAGTCAGCCTTTTGTTGATTCTTTCGAGGCCACCTAGCCTTGTCTCCTAGACCCTGCATGGCATACATCAATTCAGGAATGTTAACAGAAAAGCAATATTCAGACAACTCAGGATACTCTTCAGGATCCTCATCTTCGACAGCATTCACTCTCTTGTTTTCATTTCTACCACATGGCTTAGGCCGATATGACTTGAATGAGGATTCTGACTTCCTGTTAGTTGACTCATAAGTGTTAGATGAGTTCATCCTTTCTTGCATCTTCCTGTCATCTTCCAGACGGATATATCTCAAAGCCCTGTTACGAGCTTCGTCGAGATTCCTGCAGGGATTCATTACAAGATCCTGATAAAACTGAGAATCCTTTTGTAATCCCATCTTAAAAGCTTGCACAGCTGTTGCAACGTCAAGATGTGGGATATCCAAGGATTCTCGACTGAATTTGTTCACATAATCCCTCAAGGATTCCTGAGGCCCTTGAGTTATCCTGTAAAGATCACTGGTTAGTTTCTCAAAACTCCGACTACAAGAAAATTGACTGTTAAATAAATTAACCAAATGAGCAAACGAAGTAATTGAGTGAGGAGGAACGTTTAACAGCCATTTTAAGGCTGATCCTATTAGAGTAGAACCAAATCCCTTGCACAAGCACGCTTCCTTGAGCTCCGAAGGGATAGGGTTAATCTCCATTCTTTCCCTATACTGAGCAATATGCTCCTCAGGATCCGTAGTCCCATCATAAAGCTTCATGTTGGGGGTTTGGAATCTCTTTGGGATCTCAGCATCACAGATAGGATATGCAAAACGAGATATCTTGTGGCTGTCTTGGGACACTTCCGGGATCGGCTGGACCACCCCAGGTACACTAGATATCATGTCCTTCAACTTCTGAAGTTCCCTAGTAAGTGCTGATGTTACACCTGTATCCTGCAAAGATCCACTATTGTTAGTAGCATAAGTATTATTATTATTTGACACGTTACCCGTTGGAGGATTTTGCCCATATCCTGAAGCATATCCTGAGCTCCTCATGGTTGACATCCTGACCGAGGAGGGTATTTCAGGAGTATGATTCTGAGGAAGGCTGGGCACAATATTCCCCCTGTTATCCTCAGTATCACAGCTGAACTGAAGTTCAACGTTCTGGGATGTAATGGAGTGACAGTATCCTCAGCAGATCTGCTCGAGCCAGACTTCAGGAGTTGTATTTCCCTTAAAAGCATTTGGTTTGTTTCCTGTTGCTGCCTCATTTGTTCCTGCACACTTCCAAATAAAGTAAGAATTTCATTATTAGAAGCTAGAACGGGAGCAGATTCCTGAACACTGCGAGTAGGGATAATATCCTGAGGTCGTGAAGAGGCTGGCATCCTTGGAGGAGGTGGTGGAAGCACCGAACCAGTAGTAGCAGAAGTCATAGCAGACACAGTAGAGGAACTCATGTTTGATCTTGAGGCCATTATGGACAATGTGGCAAAAAGTTTTGAAAATAGAAAGCCGATTAGCGATCTCACAAAAATTTTTAGTAAAGAGAGCACCACTTGCCCCACGGCGGGCGCCAAATTATTTTGGTCAAAAATTACCTAAGCAATTTAGTGATCAAATTAGTTAAGTGAGGTAGTGTGCTAGAAATATGTGTGAAAAATATGCTTGTTAAGCTATTTAGAAAATCAGTATTCAGGATACGGCTTAGGATATTGAGCTGTATCTACGATCAAACTATGAGCAAAAGTAAAGTAAACGACACGAGATGTACGAGGAAAGCCCTTGATCAATCTAGATCGCCGGCATAAAACCTCGGGAGCTGACAATCGCAGCTGCCTTGTTCTTCTTATTACTTCAAACGTCAGGATACAGTGCAGGATGTGGTGCGGATCGACTATGTGTTACAATGAAATTTGAATACAAGTGTAGTGTTTGCAATGAGCTAGAGAGTGAAAGTGTTCGAGAGTATCAGTGTAAAATTGTGTGCCTTAAACTGATCCGCCCCCATCTATTTATAGTAAAGATAATATAACAAACTATCCTAAACTTCCGGGATCCACCGAATATTCCTTAATCGAACGTTGTAGACCTGGTCTTTCGGGTTCAACGTCTCTCCTTCAACAAACACGTACGAGTCTTGAGGAGAAGAAGTCCACTTGACCGTTAGCAAGTCTCAGCCTTTAACCTGCACGTGGTTAATTCAATAAACCTCAGGATATCACCCAAGATGTTAGCAATATCCTTTTCCAGCATCCTGGTCACAAATAAACAAATAAAGGCAGGATATTGGTCAGGATATGTATGCTTAGAAAATGAGCCATAACACCTGGCGTGCTCCAACCAATTCCAGAAGTATCTCAAGACAGCCACAGGATATCACGGTTCACGTATCCCATCTGTGATGCTGAAATCCCAAAAAGATTTCAGACCCCCAACATGAAACTCTATGACGGAACTACGGATCCTGAGGAGCATATTGCCCAGTATAGGGAAAGGATGGAAATCAACCCTATCCCTCCGGATCTCAAAGAAGCATGCCTATGAATGGGTTTTGGTTCTACCTTAACAGGATCAGCCTTAAAATGGCTCTTAAACGTTCCTCCTCACTCAATTACTTCATTTGCTCATTTAGTTAATTTATTTAATAGTCAATTTTCTTGCAGCCGGAGTTTTGAGAAACTGACCAGTGATCTTTACATGATAACTCAAGGACCCCAGGAATCCTTGAGGGATTATGTGAACAAATTTAGCCAGGAATCCTTAGATATCCCGCATCTTGATGTTGCAACAGCTGTGCAGGCTTTCAAGATGGGGTTGCAAAAGGATTCTCAATTTTATTAGGATCTTGTAATGAATCCCTGCAGGAATCTGGACGAAGCTCGTAACAGGGCTTTAAGATACATTCGGCTGGAGGATGACAAAAAGATGCAAGAGAGGATGAATTCGTCCACAACCTATGAGTCAACCAACATGAAATCAGAATCCTCGTATAAACCATATCGCTCTAAGCCATATGGCAGAAATGACAGCAAAAAAGTGATTGCTATTGAAGACGAGGATCCTGAGGAGTATCCTGAGTTGTTTGAATATTGTTTTTCTATTAATATACCTGAACTAATGTATGCTATGCAGGGTTTAGGAGACAAAGCAAGATGGCCCCGGAAAAATCAACAAAAAGCTGATTGGAAGGATAAGTCCAAATGGTGTGCCTTCCACGAGGATTTCGGACATGTTACCGAGGATTGTATTGCTCTAAGGAAAGAAATAAGATATCTTTTGAGCAAGGGATATCTAAAGGATCTCCTGGGAAGAAAGAAGAATAAAGCTCAGGATCCTGAGAAGGATCCTGAACGAGCGGCATCACCTCCTGCGGATGCCAAGATAATTAACTTTATTTCAGGAGGATCCGAAATCTGCGGCACATCATATTCTGCGGAAAAAAGGCACACGAAGGAAGCCAAAGCAGAGAGGGGGGATAAGCCAACCAGGATGTCAACTCTCACAACTGACAAAGTGATCACGTTCGATAACGATGACAGGGATACTGTGCAGGATCCTCATCATGATGCTTTAGTAATAACGTTATATGTTGCTAACCATTTTGTGCGTAGGATATTAGTGGATAATGGCAGCTCCATCAACATAATTCAGTTGGAAACGTTGAAGAGGATGAATGTATCCCCGATGGATATTACTTCGAAGTCCACTGTGCTCGTTGGTTTCAGTGGAGAAGCTAGGAATACCGTAGGAGAGATAAAGTTCCCGTGTGTGTTGAAGGGGTCAACTCAATGCAGCGCTTTTGTGTCATGGACTCCTTATCCTGCTATAATATTATATTAGGTAGGCCTTGGATCCATGATATGAAAGCTGTGCCGTCAACTTATCATCAATGTATCAAGATCCCTACCCCTTGGGGAGTAGTCAAGGTGGAAAGTGATCAACAGGAAGCAAAGGAGTGTTATTCTTCTTCGATGAAATCCTCAACAAAGCCTAGTGCAGCATAGCAATTAAAGATGCGAGGCCAGGATATCATGGAGGCTTCAGAACAGGATGTAAAGAAAATTATCCTGGATCAGGACAATCCGGATATCTCGGTGCTCGTAGGAACCAATATCCCCCAGGATATTGAAGACCAATTGACTAACTTTTTGAAATGCAGGATGTCAACATTCGCGTGGAAACACGAGGATATGACAGGAATTTCCAAGGATATTATAACTCACAAGCTCGGAATTGATAGGTCTTTCAAGCCTATCCAACAAAAACGAAGAAAATTTGCTCCAGAACGGAACACTATCATTCAGGAAGAAGTTGAAAGACTATTAAAGAGCAAGATGATTAGGGAAGTGAAGTTTCCTAAATGGCTGGCAAACGTGGTTGTGGTACAAAAGAAAAACGGGAAATGGAGAGTCTGTGTAGATTACACGGACTTGAACAAAGCTTGTCCCAAAGACCCATTCCCTCTACCTCATATCGATTCAATGGTGGATGCTACTGCTGGTCACGAGATGCTAACCTTCATGGATGCCTCCTCAGGATTCCAGCAGATCCAAATGGAACCCTTGGATCAGGAGGATACTGCTTTCATTACACCAACATGTATTTATTGTTATACTGCTATGCCTTTTGGTTTGAAGAATGCAGGTGCAACATACCAGAGATTGGTAAACATATGGAGGTGTACATCGATGATATCGTAGTAAAATCCTAGAAGGTTGAGGATCACCTCTAGGATATTAAAGGAGCCTTTGATATCCTGGACCAGTACAACATGAAATTAAATCCTGCTAAATGCCATTTTGGAGTGGGGGCAAGAAAGTTTCTAGGGTACATGGTGATGAAAAGGGGGATAGAGGCAAGCCCGGAGCAGATTAAAGCTATCCTGGATATCAAGTCACCTTCAAATATGAAAGATGTTCAACGATTAACTGGGCAAGTAGCAGCATTAAACAGATTTATCTCAAGATCCTCGGAAAAATGCAAGGAATTTTATGATATCCTGAAGAAGAATAAGAAATTCGAATGGGGAGAGAAGCATGAAGCGGCCCTGCAGGATTTGAAGCAGTATCTTTCAACCGCACCTCTATTGATGAAGCCTGAGGATGGTGAACCATTATCCCTGTTTCTTGCAGTATCAGGAAATGCAGTAAGTGTTGTCCTTGTAAAGGATCATGAAGGTCAGCAGTATCATGTTTATTATGTTAGTACAAGTTTATTGGATGCTGAAACTAGGTATTCACATTTAGAGAAATTGATATTAGCCCTAGTTATGGCGTCAACGAAACTTAGACATTATTTTGAAACACATAGTATTCATGTTAAAACCAACTATCCTGTAAAAAATGTGCTTAGGAAACCTGAGATCTCAGGTAGGATGGCTAAGTGGTCAGTGAAATTAAGTGCATATGATCTAGTATATGAACCTAGAAATGCCATAAAGTCTCAGGCTTTAGCTGACTTTGTGGCTGATTTTAGTAGTGATATTCAAAGTGAGGTAGACCTAGAAGTACAACAACTAGGAGAAAATATAGAATCTTGGACACTATATACTGATGGCGCATATAATGTAAGGGGTGTAGGTTTGGGTATGCTACTAAAATCGCCACAGGGGGACATATTACCCCAGGCTATTAGATGTGAGTTTCCTGCCACTAATAATGAAGCAAAATATGAAGCTTTAATTGCAGGATTAGAATTGGCTAAGAGCATGAATATCAAGAGTTTACAGGTATTTGTTGATTCCTTGCTAATCACTAATCATTTTAATGGGACCTATGCAGTTAAAGGTGAGAAGTTAATCGAGTATCTCGAAATTCTAAAAAAATTAGCAGGATATTTCGATATTTTTACACTTTAACAGGTACCAAGAGAGGATAATGCTGAAGCTGATGCCTTGGCAAATCTAGGATCACCAGTCAGGATACCGGAAGGGACCCAAATACCAATATTACATATCCTGTATCCTGCGATGGATCCTCAGGATAAGGAAGTAGTAAGTGTTCAGGATCCTGATGATGAGTATCCTGAAGAGGATCCTAAGTCCTGGACGGCTCCAATCATAAGATATCTCAAGGAAGGACACGTCCCAAATGATGAAAATCCTAAGGCCTTTAGAATGAAGGTATCATGATTCACTATTATAAATAATGTTTTGTATAAGAAATCCCTTGCAGGATCATATCTGAGGTGCTTGGAGGATCCCGAAAGTAAAGAAGTGCTTCAAGATATACACGAAGGGGATTGTGGTAACCATACTGGGGGCAGGTCATTATTCTCAAAGGTATTAAGAACAGGATACTATTGGCCGACGATGAGAAAAGATGCTGTAGAATATGCTCGAAGATGTGATACGTGTAAAAGGCACAGTAATATATTACATCAACCTGCTGAGCCACTTTATCCTATCGCTTCCCCTTGGCCATTCATGAAGTGGGGAATGGATATAGTAGGTGTTTTGGTCAAAAATTACCGAAGCAATTAAGTGATCAAATTAGTTAAGTGAGGTAGTGTGCTAAAAAGTGTGTTGAAAATATGCTGGTTAAGTTGTTTTGGAAAAACAGTATTCAGGATACGGCTCAGGATATTGAGCTGTATCTACGATCAAAAAATGAGCAAAAAGTAAAAGGGGTGACACGAGATATACGAGGAAAGCCCTTGATCAATCTAGATCGCCGGCATAAAACCTCGGGAGCTGACAATCGCAGCTGCCTAGTTCTTCTTATTGCTTTAAACGTCAGGATACAGTGCAGGATATTGACCAGATCGCTAAGTGTTACAGTGCTTTTGTGCGAGAGTGAAAATTGCTAGAGAACAAGTGTAAGAGTGTAGCGAGTGTTCATGTGATGTCCTATTCGATCTGATATACCCACCTATTTATAGTAACGAATTACAAACGAAAATTCCTATCAATATGGGATGCTCCGAATATTCCATTGTTAACGTTGTAGACCGAGTAATGCGGCTTCAACGTCTTTACTTGAACGACTTGGACCGAGTCTTCCGCGGAATGAGTCCTTGTGAACGTTGCTAGCTTCTAACCCGCGTACCTGCACATAATCCGTTAGTGATCCTGGGGATACCATTCAGGATGTTACCAATATCCTGAATCAGCATCCCGGATGTGAACAGATATCATATAACCAAGATATAACCCAAGATATTCCTCAGGATATGGGCTCAGAATTTCACCCATAACAATTGTCCCCAAAAATGTTACCGTTTAGTATCCTGCCACTAACGGTTACATTTTTCACGGAGGTCGAGGCAATTAAGAGATAAGACCCATGATGTGACCATTTGCAACTACACAGCCTATATTTACTCATTGCACCCTATATCTTCTCATCCCCATCTCTTTTTTAATCACTACCGATAAGGAAAAAGGTAAACATTCTCTCTCTAATCTTTATCTTCATCCTCCTTTTCCGGTCAAAAAATCAGGCGATCAAATGCCGAGACAGACAAGATCCAGTTCTGGTGATTCGGCTCCCACATTTATCCAGCAGAACCTTCTCCAAGAACCGGAGAAAGAGATATGCTCTTTTGACAGTGCCCATTTGTCAGCCCTCAAATCCTCCGGTATCTTTCCGAAAGGAACGGTATTCCGGCCGTTCGACCGGGAAATCCGGTCGGATATGGTCTCCAATGAGTGGTTGTGCTTTAGTGCCTTTCCCTTCACCTTAGGGTTACAGTTCCCCTTTCCAGACTTTATCACTGAATTCTTCAAGATTACAAAAATCTCTTTTAGCCAAACAATGCCGATGCTTTGGCGTGTTCTATCCGTTCTTGACCAGATTAAGAAAAACCACATCCCTGATGTTAGGGGTGGATTTCTAAATGACCCGTGATCCTCAAATATTATCCTGTTTGGTGATCCTTACTTCTGTGTCAGTTAGTGATCCTCAGAAGTGCTTCAGGATCAGGATCATGGATCATCCTAAGGATCCTTATACTAATGATTGTTCACTTTGAATTCGTAACTGTTTTGCAGGAATATCAATTGGGACTTGGTCTTGGCGATATTTCTGGAGAATATACTAAGTCTATTCCGCACGTGCTTGGTCAGAAATGGACGTTGTGGAGTCGTGGAGGGCTTGCACCATTTGCGGATAGTTTGTTATTTAGATTTCTATTAGATTTAAAATGGGGTAGCGAGCTAATTAGACAGCACTTTTTGCTATTTTTGGCTACACACACTCTAGCAACCGCCCACATCAGCTCTCGTTCATTCACTTAGCAATTTCGTACACTTTTTACACATTACACTATAGTGATCCTTGTATTTAGCTCGCTATCATCCGAAGTTGTAATACATTATTTGTTTAATTTGAGTTGGTGATCGGTAGTTTCCATCACCTGGGTTTTTTTGTGCAGGAGATCAACTCTTGATCAAGGGCTTTTTCCCCGTATAAACCTTGTGTCACATGTTATTTATTTTTCATAGTGATCCTTATTGCTATAAACCAATTCGAGCATCATAACCCTTAACAGAGAGTTTGGTTACATTATCCTCGTCTGATTTTTTGACCAAAACAGTTTGGCGCCCACCGTGGGGCAATTGGTGTTTCATTTCTAAGAAATTCTCATCTTTGTGATCATTCAGGTTCATTGCATACGAGCAGATGGCTTCATTATCAAAGAATACCTCTAGTGCGATGTCTGCAGTCAATTCATCCCAGGGCATTCCACCTTTGCCTCCACCACCTTCTGGACCTCAGAAAAATGCCGAGAAGAAACCAACTCCCATTTTCTCAAAACCTCCAACTTCTTCTGCTTCTTATACTCCTACTACTAGTGACTTGTTTACTCTGATTTTGCAGATGAAGGAGCATATCCAGCAGCAGGACAAGACCAATGAAAGGATCCTTAGAGAAATTGGAGACATCAAGAAACAAAAGAGATCGGCAGAGGATCATTCCCCACTAATGCCCAGATCTTTGAATTTTGATACTCCGGTTATAACTTCTCAGCCTTCAGTGGTTCCAGACGTTCAATATGTTGGAGGACCAAAAGGAGTGCATTACGGGTCATCAGCAATGACTCGGGCTTCAGGGTTACACTCTCAACCATCAGGATCCCATCCTCAGCATATAGGATCCTTTGCAAGCTCAGGAGGATACTCGGGAGCGCAGCAGATTCAAGGGTACTGGCCATTTCAAGGATCCTCCCAGGTTCAAGGATCCTCCCAGGTTCAAGGATCCTCCCAGGTTCAAGGATCATCCTATGTTCAAGGATCCTCCCAGGTTCAAGGATCCTCCTATGTTCAAGGATCCTCCCAGGTTCAAGGATCCTCCTATGTTCAAGGATCCTCCTAAGTTCAAGGATCCTCCTATGTTCAAGGATCCTCCCAAGTTCAAGGATCCTCCTATGTTCCAGGATCCTCCTATGTTCCAGGATCCTCCCAGGTCCAAGGATACTCACAGTTTCAAGGATCCTTCCAGATTCCAGGATCCTTAAGGAGTTTGCAATCAGGAAGTTCCGACATCCATCAGGGAGATTTCATTCCAATGCAAACCATTGCTTCTACTGGTCCATCGGTCATTCCAAAGCCCCAACAATATGGATTAACATCCACTCTCTCTAATTTGAATCCAATGGGAGGTAACACTTTTAATAATTCTTATACTACTAACCATGGTCTTATGCAGGATACAGGTATCAATCATGCCATGGCCAGAGAATTACAAAAGTTAAAGGACATGATATCAAGTGTCCCAGGAGTGGTCAAGCCTATCCCAGAGATTGCAGATGGGAGCCACAAGATATCTCGTTTCGCACCACCAATCTGTGATGCTGAGATACCCAAGAGGTTCCATGTACCTACCATGAAGTTGTATGATGGTTCAACGGATCCTGAGGAACACATAGCTCAATACAGGGAAAGGATGGAGATCAACCCCATCCCAGAAAGGTTAAAGGAAGCATGTCTGTGCGAGGGATTTGGATCCACTCTTACTGGATCGGCTCTTAAATGGCTGCTAAGTCTTCCTCCTTACTCTATTACCTCATTTGCAAATCTAGTTAACCTATTTAATAACCAATTTTCTTGTAGTAGGAAATTTGAGCGTTTAACTAGTGATCTGTATAGGATAACCCAGGGTCATAATGAATCATTAAGGGATTATATCACTAAATTTAGTAAAGAATCCTTAGATATTCCTAACTTGGACATAGCTACGGCTGTTGAAGCCTTTAAAATGGGACTGCTTAGGGATTCGTTATTCTATAATGATCTTGTTATGACACCATGCAGGAACCTAGATGAGGTAAGGACCCGGGCCCTTAGGTTCATCTGGCTAGAGGATGACAAAAGGATCCAGGAGAGGTTAGCAGGATCCTCAAAGCAAGAAAAGCAAGGATCCTCATTCAAGAACAACAAGTTCAGATCCTATAATAAATCTGATAACCAGAATGTGCATGCTGTTGAACAAGAAGAGGATGATGAGGATTATCCTCCAATCTCTGAATATTGTTTTTCTGTTGATAACAATGAACTAATCCTTGCGATGCAGAATTTAGGTTATAAAGCTAGATGGCCCAGAAAAAATGATAGACCAGCTGCAACTAAGGATAAATCAAAGTGGTGTGCATACCATGAAGATTTTGGGCATCTCACAGAAGAATGCATCGCATTGAGAAAAGAAATTGGATACTTGTTGAGCAAGGGGCACTTGAAAGAATTATTGGGGAGAAAGAAGTCAAGGACTTAGAATCCTGAAAGGATCCCAGAGAAAGCTCCAGCCCCTCCAGCAGATGCACAAATTATAAACTTTATATCTGGAGGATCAGACATTTGTGGGACATCCTTCTCCGCAGCCAAAAGACATGCGAAGGAAACCAAGATGGATAATGGAGATAGACCCATCCGAACATCCAGCGTCTCCGAAGGAAAAGTTATAACTTTCGACGAGGATGATCGTGTTGACATCCAGGATCCTCATCATGATGGTTTAGTTATCACTCTTTTTATTTCTAACCATTTTGTTCGCAGGATCCTTATAAATGGAGGAAGCTATGTGAACATTATCCAGCTTGATGTTCTCAAGAAGATGAACATCCCTGAATCCGACATCATACCAAGATCCTCTGTGCTCGTGGGATTCAGTGGCGAGACTAAGAATACTCTGGGGGACATTAAACTCCCAATCTATATCGAAGGCCTACATTCTTACCAAAAGTTTTGTGTTATTGACTGTTTATCTTGTTATAATGTGATCCTTGGCAGGCCTTGGATATACGATATGAAGGCAGTCCCATCCACTTATCATCAATGTGTGAAGCTTCCTAGTCCTTGGGGAATAGTGAAAATTGAAAGTGATCAGCAAGAGGCTAAGAACTGCTACACCTCATCAATGAAACCAGCATCAAAGTCTAGGGAGCAATAGCAATCAAAGTGTCCTCCAAGGGATGTCTTGGAGGCAAGAGAACAGGATATAATAGAAATCCTTATGGATCCTGATGATCCTGAATCTATAGTTTATATAGGATCAGGGATCCTTGGCGAAATGAAGGAAGATCTCATATCCTTCCTCAAAAGGAGAAAGACTACCTTTGCATGGAAACACGAAGACATGACAGGTATATCTAAAGATGTAATCACTCACAAACTTGGCATAGATAGGTCCTTCAAACCAATCCATCAAAGGAGAAGGAAATTTGCACCAGAAAGAAATGCCATTATCCAGGAGGAGGTAGAGAAATTACTCCGAGCAGGTATGATTAGAGAGGTCAAGTATCCAAGATGGTTGGCCAATGTGGTTGTTGTTCAAAAGAAAAACGGAAAGTGGAGGGTATGTGTCGATTTCACCGATTTAAACAAGGCATGTCCCAAGGATCCTTTCCCATTACCCCACATTGACTCCATGGTGGATGAAACTGCGGGTCATGAACTGTTAACTTTTATGGATGCTTCATCTGGATTTCAACAAATTCAAATGGAACCATCCGATCAAGAGGATACAGCCTTCATGACTCCAACTGGTATATACTGCTATATTGCTATGCCATTCGGACTAAGAAATGCAGGTGCAACTTATCAAAGGCTAGTGAATATGATGTTCAAGGATCAGATTGGACAAACTATGGAGGTTTACATAGACGATATGGTGGTAAAATCAATAAAGGCTGAGGATCACCTAAGAGACTTGGAGGAAGCATCCAATATCCTTGATAAATACAATATGAAGCTTAATCCTTCAAAATGTCACTTTGGTGTTAAAGCAGGTAAATTCTTAGGATACATGGTGACAAAGAGAGGCATTGAAGCCAGTCCAGAACAAATCAAAGCAATAGTGAACATCAAGTCCCCTACCAATGCTAAGGATGTTCAGAGATTAACAGGCAGGATCGCAGCTTTAAACAGATTCATATCCAAATCCTCAGAAAAGTGCAAGGAATTCTATGATATCCTAAGGAAGAACAAGAAATTCGAGTGGACTGAGAAGCATGAAATTGCCTTAAGAGCTCTTAAGGATTACCTATCCTCGGCCCCGGCTTTAATGAAACCAGAAAAAGGAGATGTGTTATCCTTATATCTTGCGGTATCCTCAAAAGCAGTAAGTGTCGTCCTTGTTAAGGATCACGAAGTTACACAACATCCTGTCTATTATGTAAGTAAGAGTTTACTTGATGCTGAATCCAGGTATTCACACTTAGAAAAACTTATCCTTGCATTAATTATGGCATCTACCCAATTAAGACATTATTTTGAAACTCATGTTATTATCGTTAAAACTAATTTTCCAATCAAGAATGTCCTCAGGAAACCTGAAATGTCAGGAAGGATGGCTAAGTGGGCAGTGAAGCTTAGTGCATATGATATAAGATATGAGCCCAGGACAGCCATTAAATCCCAAGCATTAGCTGACTTTGTGGCTGATTTCAGTAGTGATTTACAAAAGGAAGCCGAATTAGAAGTCCAGCAGCTAGAAGAGACCAAGGATCCTTGGATACTCTACACTGATGGATCCTCAAACATCAAGGGAACAGGACTTGGAATACTACTAAAATCGCCACAGGGGGACATAATACCCCACTCTATAGCTTGTGAGTTCCAAACCACTAACAATGAGGCTGAATACGAAGCCTTGATAGCTGGCTTGCAAATTGCTAAGCATATGAGGATCAGGTATCTTGAGGTACATGTAGATTCTTTGTTAATCACTAATCACTTTAATGGATCCTATGCTGTTAAAGGGGAAAAGCTAATCAAATATCTGGAGTTAGTCAAAGAATTGGCACTCTCTTTTGTATCATTTAGTTTGACACAGGTACCAAGGGAAGAGAATGCAGAGGCAGATGCACTAGCCAATTTAGGATCATCCTTGAAGATCCCGGAGGATATCAAGATCCCTATTATCCATATCCTGACCCCGGCTATCGAGGATCATGTGACTATGGAGATAGGAGAGGATTCTGCAATCACCCCTAGCGATGATAATCAATCCCATTCAGGATCATGGATCCTCCCAATCATGAGATACTTACAACATGGAGAGATTCCTACAGGAGAAAACCCTAGGGCTTTCAAAATTAAGGTATCTCAATTCACAATTTTAAATAATATATTGTATAGACGATCTCTTGCAGGACCATACTTAAGATGCATTGAGGATCCTGAAATCCAAGAAGTTTTAAAAGACTTCCATGAAGGAGATTGTGGAAACCACACTGGGGGCAGGGCGTTATTCTCAAGGATCCTGAGGACAGGATACTACTGGCCAACCATGAAGAGAGATGCTGTGGAGCATGCTAAGAGATGTGATCCTTGTCAGAGACACAGCAATATCCTTCATCAACCAGCTGAATTTTTGCATCCTATATCCTCCTCTTGGCCATTTATGAGATGGGGTATGGATATAGTTGGTAAGCTCCCTAAGGCACCTGGTGGAAAAGTATTCATGCTTGCTGTTAGGGGAGGATTTTCTAACAATTAGTGATCCTTACTTGTTATCCTAATTAATGATCCTTACTTCTGTGACAGATAGTGATCCTCAGAAGAGCTTCAGGATCAGGATCATGGATCACTTTAAGGATCCTCATACTGACAATTGTTTGTTTGTGTTTTGTATTACTTCGCAGGAGTAACAAGCTTGACTTGGTCTTGGCAACGTTACTATGGAATATTCCACGGGTATTTCGCACACGTTTGACTGGAAATGGACGTTGTGGAGAACGTGGGAGCTTGGCACAAAAGTCGGATAGTTTGTTATTGTAGCTAACTTCTATTTTTAAAAGGGGTGACGAGCTAGAATTAGAACACTTAGCCATTTTCAGCTACACACACACTCTCGTACAATCGCATTCTCAAAGCTCTCGACGAACACTTATTAGTTTTCACTCACTTTTACACATCTCACAATATTGATCCTTGTACCTAGCTCGTTACTATCCGAAGTTGTAAACATTTATTGATTTATTTGAGCTTGGTGATCGGTAGTTTCCATCACCCAGGGTTTTTTGTGCCGGAGATCAACTCTTGATCAAGGGCTTTTTCCCCGTATAAATCCTTGTGTCGTTTGTGCAATTTACCTTGAAGTGATCCTTATCATTGTTCTACATTTAAAGCATCATACCCCGTAACTAAGAGTTTGGTTGCATTACCCTCATTAGATTTTTTGACCAAAACAGTTTGGGGCCCACCGTGGGGCAATTGGTGCTTCATTCCTAAGAAGTTTTTCTGTTGGTGATCATTCCGGTTCATTGCATACAAATACATGGCTTCATCATTGAAAAATACCTCTACTGCAATGTCTGCGGTCAATTCATCTCAGGGCATTCCACCTTTACCTCCACCACCTTCTGGATCCCAGAAGAATGCTGAGAATGCTGCGAAGAAACCAACTCCCATTTTCTCAAAACCTCCAACTTCTTCTGCTTCTTATACTCCCACTACTAGTGACTTGTTTACTCTGATTTTGCAGATGAAGGAGCATATACAGCAGCAGGATAAGACCAATGAGAGGATTCTTAGAGAAATTGGAGACATCAAGAAACAGAAGAGATCGGCAGAGGATCATTCTCCACTGATGCCCAGATCTTTGAATTTCGATACTCCGGTTATAACTTCTCAGCCTTCAGTGGTTCCAGACGTTCAATATGTGGGAGGACCAAAAGGAGTGCATTACGGATCATCAGCAATGACTCAGGCTTCAGGGTTACACTTCCAACCAGCAGGATCCCATCCTCAGCATATAGGATCCTTCGCCAGCTCAGGAGGATACTCAGGAGCGTAGCAGATTCAAGGGTTCTGGCCGTTTCAAGGATCCCCCCAGGTTCAAGGATCCTCTCAGGTTCAAGGATCCTCCTATGTTCCAGGATCCTCACAGGTTCAAGGATCCTCCCAGGTTCAAGGATCCTCTTACGTCCCAGGATCCTCACAGGTTCAAGGATCCTCTCAGTTTCATGGATCCTTAAAGAGTTTGCAATCAGGGAATTCTGATATCCATCAGGGAGATTTCATTCCAATGCAGACCATTGCTTCTACTGGTCCATCGATCATTCCAGAGCCCCAACAATACGGATTCACATCCATTCTTCCTAATTTGAATCCAATGGGAGGTAACACTTTTAATAATTCTTGTAATACTAACCATGGTCTTATGCAGGATGCAGGTATCAATCATGCCATGGCCAGAGAATTGCAAAAGCTAAAGGATATGATATCAAGTGTTCCAGGAGTGGTCAAACCTATCCCAGAGATTGTAGATGGGAGCCACAAGATATCTCGTTTTGCACCACCAATCTGTGATGCTGGGATACCCAAGAGGTTCCATGTGCCAACAATGAAGTTGTATGACGGTTCAACAGATCCTGAAGAACACATAGCACAATACAGGGAAAGGATGGAGATCAATCCCATCCCAGAAAGGTTAAAGGAAGCATGTCTGTGCAAGGGATTTGCTTCCACTCTTACTGGATCAGCTCTCAAATGGCTGCTAAGTCTTCCCCCCTACTCTATTACCTCATTTGCTAATCTAGTTAACCTATTTAATAATCAGTTTTCTTGTAGTAGGAAATTTGAACGATTAACTAGTGATCTATATAGGATAACCCAGGGTCATAATGAATCATTAAGGGATTACATTACCAAATTCAGTAAAGAATCCTTAGACATTCCCAACTTGGATATAGCCACGGCTGTTGAGGCCTTCAAAATGGGATTACTTAGGGATTCATTGTTCTATGATGATCTTGTTATGACACCATGCAGGAACCTAGATGAGGTAAGAACCCGGGCTCTTAGATTCATCCGGCTAGAGGATGACAAAAGGATCCAGGAGAGGTTAGCAGGATCCTCAAAGCAAGATAAGCAAGGATCCTCGTTCAAGAACAAGTTCAGATCCTATAACAGATCTGATAACCAGAATGTGCATGCTGTTGAACAAGAGGAGGATGATGAGGATTATCCTCCAATTTCTTAATATTGTTTTTCTGTTGATAACAATGAACTAATCCTTGCGATGCAGAATCTAGGTGATAAAGCCAGATGGCCCAGAAAGAATGATAGGCCAGCTGCAACCAAGGATAAATCAAAGTGGTGTGCATACCATGAAGATTTTGGGCATCTCACAGAAGAATGCATTGCACTAAGAAAGGAAATTGGATACTTGTTGAGCAAGGGGCATCTGAAAGAATTGTTGGGAAGAAAAAAGTCAAGGACTCAGGATCCTGAAAGGATCCCTGAGAAGGCTCCAGCCCCTCCAGCAGATGCACAAGTAATAAACTTCATTTCTGGAGGATCAGACATTTGTGGCACATCCTTCTCAGCAGCTAAAAGGCATGCAAAGGAAACTAAATTGGATAGTGGAGAAAGACCCGTTCGAACATCAAGTGTTTCCGAAGGAAAAGTCATAACCTTTGATGAGGATGATCGTGTTGATATCCAGGATCCTCATCACGATGGTTTAGTTATTACTCTTTTCATTTCTAACCATTTTGTCCGCAGGATCCTTATAGACGGAGGAAGCTCAATGAACATTATCCAGCTTGATGTTCTAAAGAAGATGGGTATCCCTGAATCAGATATCATACCAAGATCCTCCGTGCTCGTGGGATTTAGTGGCGAAACTAAGAATACCCTGGGGGACATTAACCTCCCAATATACATCGAAGGCCTACACTCTTATAAAAAAATTTGTGTTATTGACTGTTTATCTTGTTGTAATGTTATCCTTGGCAGGCCCTGGATACACGATATGAAAGCAGTCCCATCTACTTACCATCAATGTGTGAAGCTCCCTAGTCCTTGGGGAATAGTCAAGATTGATAGTGATCAGCAGGAGGCTAAGAATTGCTATACTTCATCGATGAAACCAGCCTCAAAGTCAAGGGAGCAATAGCAATCAAAGTATCCTCCAAGGGATGTCTTGGAGGCAAGAGAGTAGGATGTGGTAGAAATCCTCATGGATCCTCATGATCCTGAATCCAAAATCTATATCGGATCAGGGATCCTTGGCGATATGAAAGAAGACCTCGTATCCTTCCTCAAAAGGAGAAAGACTACCTTTACATGGAAACATGAAGACATGACAGGCATATCTAAAGATGTAATCACTCACAAACTTGGCATTGATAGGTCCTTCAAACCAATCCATCAAAGGAGAAGAAAGTTTGCATCGGAAAGAAATGCCATTATCCAGGAAGAGGTAGAGAAATTGCTCCGGGCAGGTATGATTAGAGAGGTCAAGTATCCAAGATGGTTGGCCAATGTGGTTGTTGTTCAAAAGAAAAACGGAAAGTGGAGGGTATGTGTCGATTTTACCGATTTAAATAAGGCATGTCCCAAGGATCCTTTCCCATTACCCCACATTGACTCCATGGTGGATGCAACTGCGGGTCATGAACTGTTAACTTTTATGGATGCTTCATCTGGATTTCAACAACATTTGGATCAAGAGGATACAACCTTTATGACTCCAACTGGTATATACTGCTATATTGCTATGCCGTTCGGACTAAGAAATGCAGGTGCAACATATCAAAGGCTGGTGAATATGATGTTCAAGGATCAGATTGGACAAACTATGGAGGTTTACATAGATGATATGGTGGTAAAATCCATAAAAGCTGAGGATCACCTAAGGGACTTGGAGGAAGCATTCGATATCCTTGACAAATATAACATGAAACTTAATCCTTCAAAATGTCACTTTGGTGTTAAAGCAGGTAAATTCTTAGGATATATGGTGACAAAGAGAGGCATTGAAGCTAGCCCGGAACAAATCAAAGCAATAGTGAACATCAAATCTCCGGCCAATGCTAAGGATGTTCAAAGGCTAACAGGCAGGATAGCAGCTTTGAACAGATTTATATCCAAATCCTCAGAGAAGTGCAAAGAATTCTATGATATCCTAAGGAAGAACAAGAAATTTGAGTGGACTGAGAAGCATGAAAATGCTTTAAGTGCCCTCAAAGATTAACTATCCTCAGCCCCGGCCTTGATGAAACCAGAAAAAGGCGATGTGCTATCCTTATATCTTGCAGTATCCTCAAAAGCAGTAAGTGCGGTCCTTGTTAAGGATCACGAAGGTACACAACATCCTGTCTATTATGTAAGTAAAAGTTTACTTGATGCCGAATCCAGGTATTCACACCTTGAAAAGCTTATTCTTGCATTAATTATGGCATCCACTAAGTTGAGACATTATTTTGAAACTCATGTTATTGTTGTTAAAACTAATTTTCCAATTAAGAATGTCCTCAGGAAACCAGAGATGTCAGGAAGGATGGCTAAGTGGGCAGTGAAGCTTAGTGCCTATGATATAAGATATGAGCCTAGGACAGCCATCAAATCCCAAGCATTAGCTGACTTTGTGGCTGATTTCAGTAGTGATTTACAAAAAGAAGCTGAGTTAGAAGTCCAGCAGCTAGAGGAGACCAAGGATCCTTGGATACTTTATACTGATGGATCCTCAAATGTCAAAGGCACAGGGCTTGGAATACTACTAAAATCTCCACAGGGGGACGTAATACCCCACTCTATAGCTTGTGAGTTCCAAACCACTAACAATGAGGCTGAATATGAAGCCTTAGTTGCTGGTTTGCAAATTGCAAAGCATATGGGGATCAGGTATCTTGAGGTACATGTAGATTCATTGTTAATTACAAACCACTTTAATGGATCCTATGCTGTTAAAGGTGAAAAGCTAACCAAATATTTAGAGATAGTCAAAAATTTGGCACTCTCTTTTGTTTCCTTTAGTTTGACACAGGTACCAAGGGAAGAAAATACAGAAGCTGATGCATTGGCTAACTTAGGATCATCTTTGAAGATCCCTGAGGATATCAAGATCCCTATTATCCATATCCTGACCCCGGCTATCGAGGATCATGTGGCGATGGAGATAGGAAATGATTCTGCAATTATCCCTAGTGAGGATACTCAATCCCATTCAGGATCAGGATCATGGATCTCACCAATCATGAGATACTTACAACATGGAGAGATTCCTACAGGAGAAAACCCTAGGGCTTTCAAAATTAAGGTATCTCAATTCACAATTTTAAATAATATGTTGTATAGACGATCTCTTGCAGGACCATACTTGAGATGCATTGAGGATCCTGAAATCCAAGAAGTTTTAAAAGACTTCCATGAAGGAGATTGTGGAAACCACACTGGGGGCAGGGCATTATTCTCAAGGATCCTGAGGACAGGATACTACTGGCCAACCATGAAAAGAGATGCTGTGGAGTATGCTAAGAGATGTGATCCCTGTCAGAGACACAGCAATATCCTTCATCAACCAGCTGAATTATTGCATCCTATATCCTCCTCTTGGCCATTTATGAGATGGGCTATGGATATAGTTGGTAAGCTCCCTAAGGCACCTGGTGGAAAAGTATTCATGCTTGCTATGACTGCTTACTTCTCCAAGTGGATAGAGGCTGAAGCTTTTGCCCAAGTCAGAGAAAAGGAAGTTATATCCTTCATTAAAAGAAATATTATAACTAGATTTGGAATTCCTTCTGAAATTATATGTGATAATGGTTCCCAATTCATTGGGGGCAGAACCACTAACTTTTGTGACAGCTGGGGGATTAAGATGATAACATCAACACCAGTCCACCCACAAGCCAATGGTCAAGCAGAATCATCCAACAAGATCATCATCAATAATTTGAAGAAGAAGCTTGGATCCAAGAAAGGGAAATGGGCAGAAGAACTACCTTATGTGCTTTGGGCTGATAGGACAACCCCTAAGAATGCTACTGGTTAAACGCCATTCTCTTTGGTATTTGGGGCAGAATCAGTGATCCCAACAGAAATGGTGGTTCCAACTGCTAGAACAAGTACTCGTGATCCTGAAGAAAATGATGAGAACTTGGCTCAAGACCTGGATACTATTGAAGAAATCAGGGATATGGCTAGGATAAGGATGGCCAGTTATCAACAAAGAATGGCTGGTACTTACAACAAAAATGTCAGGATCAGGAAGTTTCAAGTTGGAGATATGGTATTAAGGAAAGCATTTCAGAATACCACCAATCCTGCTGATGGAAAATTGGCTCCAAAATGGGAAGGCCCTTACTTGATTGAAGCTGAAGCAGGAAAGGGGGCATATAGATTGCTAACCATGGAAGGTGATTTGCTTCCAAGAGCTTGGAATGCTGTCCACTTGAAGAAGTATTTCATGTGACCAGGATCCTCATAGCACAGATGATCCTTACGTTAGGGATATCCTTAAAGGATCCTTAAAGTATCGGTGATCCTTACTTTGGTAACATCCTAATCTTGAACTATTTCATTTCTTTATTTTCTCATATAAGGATAAGGATCATGTGTCCTTTATCCATCTCTCACGTGATTTTAAGTTTTGAAAGTTCAGGAATCCTTAGCAAAGTATTGGTTATCTGCAGAAGCAATCCGTCCTTGGGTTTAACCCCAGTTATTTGGGCTTGACCCCAGTTCCGCCTGTAGCGCATGATGATCCTGGTATAGTTCAAGGCAGTGGGACCAGTACTCGCTTTAGGGGCTGATAATTCCATTGTACTGGCTATGCCTAGGATCCTACGTATAATGGTAGACGTACCATACATTCGTTCCTAAGGTTTCTAACGTTTTCACGTTAGCTAAGGTTTTGGCATTTTCATGTCACTAAGTTTGGATAGTCGCCAGTTAGGGCAATACTCCAGTTTACATACGATCCTTGGGCTTGTCCCCAGTTATCCTTGGGCTTGTCCCCAGTTATCCTTGGGCTTGTCCCCAGTTGCTAACTCTTATCTTATATTGGCTTAGTCCCAAGTTATGATATATTTCAGGTCCTTGAAGATAAGCAACTAGGATCCTTGATCCTTACTTATCTCTAAGGTTTATCTTATAGTTATCCTTATTATGGTTAGGATCCTAACTTGGACCCTCAGGTATGATCCTTAACTATTTTTAATTCTGTTCATTATTTATTTGAATAACCCTTAAAATTTAACAACTAGACTTGTGATCCTTAAAACATATTGCTTTTTGGGATTCTTTAACTATAGGATATTTGATCATGGATCATATCCTAAATATTTCCAATATGATCCTTAAAACCCTTGCCTCCAGCCTCGATCGTCAGGATCTCTTCAACCTCCTCAGCCTCTTCATCGTCCAGTTCAGCCAGCCTTGCCTTCCAGCCTTCAACATCCCAGGTGCTCTTGTCAAAAGCAGGATCCTGAGCTTCCAAGGCCATTTGCAGCTTGGTCTTGTACATTGCTATGGCGGCAGAGACTTTGGCATCTTCGGTGATCTCATGCTTCTCATAGTCAACATTAACCAGCACCTTGGCCGTCTCCTGTTTGGCATCCCGGACTTCGTTCTGAAGATCAGCAATTTTGAGGTCCTTTAGCAATGCAACCTGCTGGAGGTCGGCAATCTTCCTATCCTGATCCTCAACGTGGCCAACATAATCCTCAATCTCAGAAAATTTCTGCAAAAGGGATAAAAGATAAGGTCAGGACTAAGTGATCCTCAAATCAGCTGGATATATCAGCAGGATATGTCAACAGGATATACGAAGCAGAGACAGTGATCCTTACCTCATTGAAGTACTCGAGGAATTGGTGGCGGATCAGAGGCAGACCCTGCAGATCACCAGCTTCAGAGGCCTTTCTCTTCTTGATTCCCTTTCCTTTGAGGGGTGCCTTGGGGACCGAAGCTGTCGGACTGGTAGGAGCTTTTCTCTTGGAGGATCTGACGGTGGTGAGATCAGTGACATTGAACTTTGAAGCAGACTTGGTGGATTTTCCAGCACCTACACAACTAAAACAAGATAAGTATCTTCACTTAACTTATATTTCACTATTTATTTAAATTTTAAACAAGGATACTTACTTGACATCGTGACAGAGCCTGAGGATACCTCCTGTGAATCTTGGGTTGTTGTCTTGAAAGATCTTGTTTCAGGATCAAGTTTCTTGAAAGCGATGAGTCTCTCTTTAGCAGCAGGAGACAGTCTGAGATGTGAGACGGTGATAGCTGCATAACAAGAAAGCAAAAATATATAAGTGATCCTTACATCAAAGGAAAGTTTTCTGGTGATCCTCCTCAGGATCCTCCACCCTACCATGGGTAGCCCATTTCTTGGGTAGATCCTTTCCATCCTCAATAGAATCTCTCTTGACGAAAAAGAAACGCCGCTTCCAATTAGCATCGTTCTTGGTGGCTTTGAAGATCGGGTGTTCCTCACCAGGCTTACGTTTAAAGAAATAGCGATGAGAACCAAAGGTAGTAAGATCATACAGCTCTCCCAGCTCTGACATTCCTAGGTCTATCCCTTCCTGCTCGATGATCCTTTCAAGGGTGTACAAAACCCTCCAAATCATCGGCATGGCTTGGATATAAGAGATGCCGGTTAGAGAAAAGAAAGATTGGGTGAAGGCTGGGAAAGGATATGTATAGCCTATGGTGAACGGAGTGACAGGGAAAGCAACCCAGTTGTCTGAGATATGATCACTCAGGACATTGGGATCAAAAGGTCTAAACTCGGTGTTCGCCGGGAAGCAATGGCGGATCCTATCAATCTGTGCATCATTGAAACAACAGCGTTCTTTAATGGAATCTTCGATGATCCCCTGGCTTTTCGGAGGGCTGTTTTTTGGGTGATCCTTAGCTGGGGAGTTTCGGAGCAACATCTTTGATAGAATGGTGAAAAGAAACGAAAAACAGAGCAAGAGAAGGAAAAAGATGAAGAGTGAATACCTGTTTATCTTCAGAATGCAGTTATAAAGGGAGTCTCTCTGAAATTTTAAATGCATTTGATCCTATCTCTATCTCCTATTTATAATCATGATTGTGCAGGGTTGTCACTTCTGTGACGTCATGGTTGCAACGGATAGTTCTACTATAACGGCTATATTTACGATAGTTAGTTGCGGATAAGATCAGGAAAATATAATTCACTTATTTAACATTTCACTCCTTATATTTTGGGGGCAATTGTTAGGGGAGGATTTTCTAACAATTAGTGATCCTTACTTGTTATCCTAATTAATGATCCTTACTTCTGTGACAGATAGTGATCCTCAGAAGAGCTTCAGGATCAGGATCATGGATCACTTTAAGGATCCTCATACTGACAATTGTTTGTTTGTGTTTTGTATTACTTCGCAGGAGTAACAAGCTTGACTTGGTCTTGGCAACGTTACTATGGAATATTCCACGGGTATTTCGCACACGTTTGACTGGAAATGGACGTTGTGGAGAACGTGGGAGCTTGGCACAAAAGTCGGATAGTTTGTTATTGTAGCTAACTTCTATTTTTAAAAGGGGTGACGAGCTAGAATTAGAACACTTAGTCATTTTCAGCTACACACACACTCTCGTACAATCGCATTCTCAAAGCTCTCGACGAACACTTATTAGTTTTCACTCACTTTTACACATCTCACAATATTGATCCTTGTACCTAGCTCGTTACTATCCGAAGTTGTAAACATTTATTGATTTATTTGAGCTTGGTGATCGGTAGTTTCCATCACCCGGGGTTTTTTGTGCCGGAGATCAACTCTTGATCAAGGGCTTTTTCCCCGTATAAATCCTTGTGTCGTTTGTGCAATTTACCTTGAAGTGATCCTTATCATTGTTCTACATTTAAAGCATCATACCCCGTAACTAAGAGTTTGGTTGCATTATCCTCATTAGATTTTTTGACCAAAACACTTGCTATGACTGATTACTTCTCCAAGTGGATAGAGGCTGAGGCTTTTGCCCAAGTCAGAGAAAAGGAAGTTATTTCCTTCATTAAAAGAAATATTATAACTAGATTCGGTATTCCTTCTGAAATTATATGTGATAATGGTTCGCAATTCATTGGGGGCAGAACCACTAACTTTTGTGACAGCTGGGGGATTAAGATGATAACATCAACACCAGTCCACCCACAAGCTAATGGTCAGGCAGAATCCTCTAATAAGATCATCATCAACAATTTGAAGAAGAAGCTTGGATCCAAGAAAGGGAAATGGGCAGAAGAATTACCTTATGTGCTTTGGGCTGATAGGACAACTCCTAAGAATGCTACAGGCCAAACTCCATTCTCTTTGGTATTTAGGGCAGAATCAATGATCCCTACAGAAATGGTGGTTCCAACTGCTAGAACCAGTATTCGTGATCCTGAGGAAAATGATGAGAACTTGGTTCAAGACCTGGATACTATAGAGGAAATCAGGGACTTGGCAAGAATAAGGATGGCCAGTTATCAGCAAAGAATGGCCGGTGCTTACAACAAAAATGTTAGGATCAGGAAATTCCAAATTAGTGATATGGTACTAAGGAAAGCATTTCAGAATACCACCAATCCTGCTGATGGAAAGTTGGCACCAAAATGGGAAGGTCCTTACTTGATTGAAGCTGAGGCAGGAAAGGGGGCATATCGATTGCTAACAATGGAAGGTGACTTACTACCAAGAGCCTGGAATGCTGTCCATTTGAAGAGATATTTCATGTGATAAGGATCCATGATCCTCACATGATAAACATCCTTAAAGCACAGATGATCCTCATTTTTTGTAACATTCTAATCTTAAACTATTTCATTTCCTTACTTTCTCACATAAGGATAAGGATCTTGCATCCTTTATCCCCATTTCACGTGATTTTGAGTTTTGAAGGTTCAGGTACTCTTAGCAAAAGCATGATTATCCACACAAGCAACCAGTTACTTGGGTTTGACCCCAGTTGTTTGGGTTTAACCCCAGTTCCGCCAGTAGCGCACGATGATCCTGGTATAGTTCATGGCAATGGGACCAGTACTCGTTTTCGGGGCTGATAATTCCATTGTACTGGCTATGCCTAGGTTCCTACGTATAATGGTAGACGTACCATACATCCGTTCTTAAGGTTTCTAGCGTTTTCACGTTAGCTAAGGTTTTGGCATTTTCATGCCACTAAGTTTGGATAGTCGCCAGTTAGGGCCATACTCCAGTTAACATACAATCCTTGGGCTCGTCCCCAGTTATCCTTGGGCTTGTCCCCAGTTATCCTTGGGCTTGTCCCCAGTTATCCTTGGGCTTGTCCCCAGTTATCCTTTGGGCTTGTCCCTAGTTGCTAACCTTTATCTTATAATGGCTTAGTCCCAAGTTATGTTTTATTTCAGGTTTTCGAAGTTAAACAACCAAGGATCCTTGATCCTTACCTTTTACTAAGGTTTGTTCTGTGATTATCCTGGTTATAATAATATTAAGAGTTAGGATCCTATCTTGGATCCTCAGGTATGATCCTTAACTATTTTGATTTTATTCATTGATTATTTGAATAACCCTAATACTTTGACAACTGAACTCATGATCCTTAAAATATACCACTTTTTGGAATTTTTCAACTATAGGATATTTGATCCTGCATTATATCCTAAGTTTTTTATCTAAGTTGTTCAACTTTTCTTACTCAGACAAGTGTAAATCAAAACAATTGAAAAATAAAACAACAACAAGGATATCAACACAAGATAAGCCAAAAAAGATTAAGGGTATTTTATTAACAAAAGTTTAACCATCAAAGTTGTCAAAATTACCTACCCCGAGCATCTACCAGCAATACGTGGCCCGTCCGCTGGGGTAGGTAAAGGGTGTCCATTGTCTAAAGGTCTTGGTAGTGCAGGAATTAAGAAGATGGCAGGATCACAATGGCTTCATCCCCCAAAAAGAGGATCCCTCCACCAGTTGTAATCCTACCTATTGTCCAAAGGATCATTCATGATCCTTAACCCTAATAGCTATTGTCTAGTTATTACAGACCATCATTTTTTTAAAAAAAAACATCACAACCACAAAAAACTACTACCAAATTTAAAAATTGGGCTCCGGCTACGTCTAGGAATGTCCATCATCGCCCAATTGTGCAGCCTACACCTTCGCTGCATCCTCGTCCCCTCCAGCTTCGGTATCCTTAACCTGATCCTTCCCACTGCCTCCAGCCTCGATCGCCAAAACCTCCTCAGCCTCTTCATCATCTTCAAGATCAGCCAACCTCGCTTTCCAGCCCTCAACATCCCAGCTGCTTCTGTCGAAGTTAGGATCTTGAGCTTCCTGGGCCATCTTTAGTTTTGTCTGATACATTGTGATGGCAGCAGAGACCTTTGCACCTTCTATGAGATCATGCTTCTCATAGTCGATGTCGATCAGGATTTTAGCTGTCTTAGTCTTGGCATCTTGAAGGGCTTTTTCAAGATCAGCAATCTTAATATCCTTAAGCACTGCAACTTGTTGAAGGTCAGCAATCTTCTTATCCTGCTCCTCGACGCTTCCCACATAATCTTCAATCTCAGCAAATTTCTGCAAAGAAAAAGACAAAGCAATTCAAGATCAGATGATCCTCAAATGAATAGGATACCTAGGCAGAATTGATGATCCTCACGTCATTGAAGTATTCAAGGAACTGGTGGCGGATCAGTGGTAGGCCTTGTAGGTCCTCTGTGTCAGAAGTTTTCCTCTTCTTGCCACCCCTTCCTTTAGTGGGTGCCTTGGGAATGGAGATGCTAGGACTGGTAGTGGCCCTCTTCTTCCTGGATCGAACAACATCAAGGTCGGCCGTGTTGAATTGGGAGGCAGGCTTGGAAGATTTTCCGGCACCTACACATTTAAAGCAAGATAAGTATCCTTATCCTATTTCAATAAAACTATTTATTTTAATATTCAACTATACAAAAAGCAGGATACTTACTTGACATGGTGATGGAACCTGAGGATACTTCTTGTGAGTCTTGGGTGTCTATCTTGAATGACCTTATTTCAGGATCAAGCTTCCAAAAAGCAGCAAGCCTATCCTTGGTTGCGGGTGTTGTGATGAGGTGCGAAACAGAAATAGCTGCATAACACAAGACAAAAAGGGGTTAGTGATCCTTTCACAAGAGCCAGATTACCTGATGATCCTTCTCAGGATCCTCTGTTCTACCATTGGTGGACCACTTCCTGGGTAAATGCTTTCCGTTTGGAATGGTATCCCTCCTGACAAAGAAGAAGCGTCGTTTCCAATTTGTGTCATTCTTGGTGGCTTTAGAAATGGGGTGTTCTTCACCGGGTTTTCACTTAAACAGATATCGATGTGATCCAAACGTCGTGAGATCATACATCTGTGTCAGCTCCGACATTCCTAAATCAATCCCTTCCTGCTCTATGATCCTCTCCAGGGTATACAAGACCCTCCAAATCATCGGCATAGCTTGGATGTAAGAGATGCCGGTAAGGGAAAAGAAGGATTCTGTAAAGTCTGGAAAAGGATAGGTGTATCCTATGGTGAATGGAGTAACTGGAAAGGCAACCCATGTTTCAGAAACATAGTCGCTCAGAATAGTGGGATCGAAGGGTTTGAAAAAGGCGTTCGCCGGAAAGCAGTGACGGATCTTATCTATTTGAGCATCGTTAAAGCAACACCTCTCATGTATTGAGTCTTTGATAATCCCTTGACTCTTCAAGGGGCTAACCTTCTGGTGATCCTTGGCGGGGGAGGACCGGAGCATCATTGATGTTGGTAAAGAAAGAAAAACAGAGTAAGAGAAGGAGAAATAAAAGAAGAGATACCTGATTGATCTTCGACTGAGAATTTAAAGGGAGTTTCTTCGGATTTAAATGCATATTGATCCTATCTCTAACTCCTATTTATAATGATGATTTGCAGGATTGTCACTTCAGTGACGTTAGGTTTGCAACGGCTAGTCCGTCTCCAACGGCTAGTTATCCGTTAGTTTGTTGCGGATAAGATCGAAAAAATATAACTCGTTTATTTACGATATAACTCCTTATATTTTGGGGGCAATTGTTAGGGGTGGATTTCTAAATGACCCGTGATCCTCAAATATTATCCTGTTTGGTGATCCTTACTTCTATGTCAGTTAGTGATCCTCAGAAGTGCTTCAGGATCAGGATCATGGATCATCCTAAGGATCTTTATACTAATGATTGTTCACTTTGAATTCGTAACTGTTTTGCAGGAATATCAATTGGGACTTGGTCTTGGCGATATTTCTGGAGAATATACTAAGTCTATTCCGCACGTGCTTGGTCAGAAATGGACGTTGTGGAGTCGTGGAGGACTTGCACCATTTGCAGATAGTTTGTTATTTAGATTTCTATTAGATTTAAAATGGGGTAGCGAGCTAATTAGACAACACTTTTTGCTATTTTTGGCTACACACACTCTAGCAACCGCCCACATCAGCTCTCGTTCATTCACTTAGCAATTTCGTACACTTTTTACACATTACACTATAGTGATCCTTGTATTTAGCTCGCTATCATCCGAAGTTGTAACACATTATTTGTTTAATTTGAGTTGGTGATCGGTAGTTTCCATCACCCGGGTTTTTTTGTGCCGGAGATCAACTCTTGATCAAGGACTTTTTCCCCGTATAAACCTTGTGTCACTTGTTATTTATTTTTCATAGTGATCCTTATTGCTATAAACCAATTCGAGCATCATACCCCTTAACAGAGAGTTTGGTTACATTATCCTCGTCTGATTTTTTGACCAAAACACCTGATCTTTCTGTTCATGATCTCCCCCTAGCTTACCATATTAGATGCCACGGATCATGTAGATTTTTGTTTTATTCCACCTCCGGCGACCCGCTGATACTTCGTGCCACCAGGAACGAGGATAATTGGCAATCTAAGTTCTTCTTTGTAAAAAGAGACTCAATCCCTGGTGGAACGGAATATCCGGTGAAATGGTTGAAAAAGGGTAGGATTTAGGGTTTAAGGTTGATCCTGCCTCTTATCCTGTTCCATATCCTGAACTGATCAACTTTCTTTTTTCTTTTGTGCACGCAGCTGATTTTAGGAAGATTGCACCTCCCCTTGTTGATTCACAAAAAAGGATTGACGCCATCAGACTCCTTCCAGAGGCTGAAAGAAGTTTCAACCCGTCTCCACCATCTCCGAGTCCTCTTTCTAGAGCAAACATGTCTGGTAAGGATCCTGCAAAATATCTTGTACATACATGTCTCTATTTGATATACTTAGGAAAAATTTTACTCCCTGTATGCAGACTCCAACAAGGTTCCAGTCTATCTAGACCTTGATGAACTTGACAGCTACCCTACTCCAGTCACGGTCAAGAAAGAGACCCCTGCTGCCACCAGCTCCAAGCCGCTCCCGGCTCCTAAGGCTAATCCGAGGACCCGTGCTTCCACAGCAAAAAAGAGGAAAGCTCCTAAAGTCAGTGCTCCAGGTCCAGAAGGGTTCTCCTACGATGAACTCATCTTTTCTGACTCCTTAGAGCCAATGACATCCTTCCTCAACAAGGTAATATCCTACTACATATCCTGCACATATATCCTGATAGGATATCCTGACAGGATATCCTGGTTAATACATTCTGACTCATACCTGAACTTGATGTGCAGGGCCTCCAGCATTTGTTCCACCTGTATAACGACGCCTGTGGTACTGCTGTACTCCATGAAGCTAGGATTAAACAGCTCGAAAGTACCGTTGCCGACCAAGGTGCCATTGCTGAAGCAAAGAGCCGGCACTACGAGGGCATGCCGAAGAAGGTCACCCAAGATGCTGAGCTCAAACTTGCCACTGTCCAAATGGATCACGAACAGGCCATGGTTTCTTTCCGGGAAGGAATCAAAGCCTCTGCTATCGTCTCCCTGCTACAAGCTCGCATCAAGATGGCCTACGAGGCCAAGGAGACAGGCCTTGTATGCCCATCCTGGCCGGTTGAATCCTGGGTGGCCAAGCTGAAGGAGCTTGGAGGCAAAGCTGTGCCACTTCCTGCTGAAGCCGGAGAATCCTCTAAGTCAGCAGAGGTGGTAGACAAGGCTGGAGATAAGAAGGATGCTGGAGAGGATGCTGGGACAGATGCTAGTGAGGATGCTGCTCAGGATGCCGAAGCTGAAAAGGCAGAGAAGGTTGGAGAAGATGCCGCTGTGTGAGGGCATTCAGGTGGGCAATGATGGATATACGTGCCAAGGCCGGAGCCCACCTTTTTAAATTTGAATGTTGGCTTGTAACCTCAAACAATTTACTTTTCCTGCACTTTTCTTTTCTGCACCTGGACAATTTACATTTCCTGCATGCTTTTTGTACAATACAACAGTTGGAGGTGGATGGGTCTCGGTTTGAGATGAAACCTTCAACTGTTGGGTAAATATGTTTAAAGACTAATTGCGCTTTTGGTGGATGGATCTCGGTTTGAGATGAAACCAAAAGCACAAACTTTTGCCATGTTAATAATATAACTTTTCTTTTGGCCTTACCATTGTTGTTATTAGTGCACAAATTTTACTTATGAAAACTGTTTTGTTTGAACATTCTTGGGAATATTATGGGAACACATTCTGAGAATATCCTGACAAGTATCCTAAGAGATATCCTGGTCAGGATATTGTCATATAACTTAGAAAACTTAAGTCATTTGAAAAAAGGAGAGATCATACCAAAGACTCTTAGAGAGTCAATTCCAATCTTCCACCTTAGGAATGTCCCCAGTGCACACTTACAAACTTGGATCCATCCTTTGAATAGTATAATGTATGTCCCCTGTGTACGACACAGAAATGCAAATGTATTCACACTTTGGCTTGAATAAATTCCGAATACCTCGAGGCAAAATCCTTTGATATCCTGAAATGAATCCTTAGCATACTGGGGATAATCCCTTAATATCCTGGGGATAAACCCTGATATCCTGGGGATAAACCCTGAGTTTCATGCGCTACAGGCGAGAGTGTATAAACTCCAAATCTTAGAAAGGTGAAAACCTTTAAACCTTAGAGAGTATGAAAATACCCTTTCGTGAGAGAGGGTGATCAATCCTCATATACCTTCAGGATCCAGGATATAGCCAACAGTAACGATGCTTAAGTAAGTATTGGGTTCAAGATAATAAACAAATATATTTAAAAGAGATAAAATACATACCATTCTGAGATAGAAATTAAATTCTATTCTTACTTGAAATAGAGCTTTAAGTGTATTGCATTCCAGGATCTCGGTAGCATATCCCCTTCCATATTCTTGAGTCCATATGCTCCTTTCCCTGCTTCTGACTCAACTTCATATGGTCCTTCCCATTTTGGAGCTAGCTTGCCATCGGCAGGATTAGTGGTATTTTGAAAAGCCTTTCTTAGCACCCAATCACCAACTCGAAATCTCCTAGTCCTTATATTCTTGTTATATGCTCTGGATATTCTTTGTTGATATGCTGCCATCCTTAGCCTTACTGCATCTCTTTTTTCATCTATAGTATCTAAATCTCGACATAAGGCTTTAGGATTCTGTTCAGGATCCTGTAGGATAGATCTTGGAGTAGGTATCGCCATTTCCGTTGGAATCACTACTTTTGCTCCAAATACCAAGGAAAATGGGGTTTGGCCGGTTGCATTCTTTACCGTTGTCCTATCAGCCCACAAAACAAAGGGTAATTCTTCTGCCCATCTTCCTTTTTTTGGCTCCAAGTCTCTTCTTTAAGTTATTGACAATTATCTTGTTCGAGGATTCAGCTTGTCCATTCGCTTGAGGATGTACCGGAGTAGACGTGATCATTTTGATTCCCCAACTCTTGCAAAAGTCAGTAGTCCTCTTGCTTATAAAATGTGACCCATTATCACAAATGATTTCAGCTGGTACCCCAAACCTGGTCAGGATATTCCTCTTTATGAAGGATACTACTTCTTGGTCTCTAACTTGAACAAATGCTTCCGCTTCAACCCACTTAGAGAAATAATCCGTCATTACTAGCATAAAGACTTTTCCTCCCGGAGCTTTTGGTAACTTCCCTACTATATCCATCCCCCATTTCATGAATGGCCATGGGGAAGCTACAGGATATAGTGGTTCAGCTGGTTGATGTAGTATGTTACTATGCCTTTGACATGCATCACACCTTCGAGCATATTCTGCAGCATCTTTCCTCATCGTTGGCCAATAATATCCTGTCCTTAATACTTTCGAGAACAACGATCTGCCCCCAGTGTGGTTACCACAATCCCCTTCATGTATATCCTGAAGTACTTCTTTGGCTTCAGGATCCTCCAAGCACCTCAAATACGGTCCTGCAAGAGATTTCTTGTATAAAACATTATTTATAATAGTGAATCGTGATACCTTCATCCTAAATGCCATAGGATTTTTCATCTCCGGGAATGTGTCCTTCCTTGAGATATTTCATGATTGGAGCCGTCCAGGATTTAGGATCCTTTTCAGGATACTCTGCTCCAGGATCCTGAATACCCGCTACTTCTTTATCCTGAGGATTCGTTGCAGGGTACAAGATATGTAATATTGGTATTTGGGTCCCTTCTGGTATCCTGATCGATGATCCTAGATTTGCTAAGGCATCTGCTTCAGCATTATCCTCCCTTGGTACCTGTTCAAGTGTAAAAACATCGAAATATCCTGCTAATTTTTTGAGAATATCGAGGTATTCGATTAATTTCTCACCCTTAACTGCATAGGATCCATTAAAATGGTTAGTAATTAACAAGGAGTCAACATATACTTGCAAATTCTTGATACTCATATTCTTAGCCAACTCTAATCCTGCAATTAAAGCCTCATACTCTGCTTCATTATTAGTTGCAGGGAATTCACACCTAATAGCCTGGGGTAATATGTCCCCCTGTGGCGATTTTAGTAGTATTCCCAATCCTACTCCTCTTACATTAGATGCACCATCAGTATACAACGTCCAGGATACTGAGGATTCTCCTAACTGTTGGACTTCTAGGTCTACCTCATCCTGAATGTCACTACTGAAATCAGCCACAAAGTCAGCTAAAGCCTGAGACTTTATGGCATTTCTAGGTTCATATACCAAATCATAAGCACTCAACTTTACTGACCACTTGGCCATCCTGCCTGACATCTCTGGTTTCCTAAGCACATTTTTGACAGGATAGTTTGTTTTAAAATGAATCCTATGTGTCTCAAAGTAATGTCTAAGCTTCGTTGATGCCATAACTAATGCTAGTATCAATTTTTCTAAATGAGAATACCTAGTTTCAGCATTTAACAAACTTTTACTAACATAATAAACAGGATATTGCTGACCTTCATGATCCTTTATAAGGACGGCACTTACAGCATTTCCTGATACTGCGAGGTATAGTGATAGTGGTTCACCATTCTCAGGATTCATCAGTAGAGGTGCAGTTGAAAGATATTGCTTCAAATCCTGCAGAGCTGCTTCATGCTTCTCACCCCATTCGAATTTCTTATTCTTCTTCAGGATATCATAAAACTCTTTGCATTTCTCTGAGGATCTTGAAATAAATCTGTTTAATGCTGCCACTCACCCTGTTAATCGTTGAACATCCTTCATATTTGAGGGTGATTTAATATCTAAGATGGCTTTAATCTGCTCCGGGCTCGCCTCTATTCCTCTTTTGGTCACCATATATCCTAGAAATTTTCCTGCCCCCACTCTGAAATGACACTTAGCAGGATTTAGCTTCATGTTATATTGATCCAGGATATCAAATGCTCCTTTAATATCCAGGAGGTGATCCTGAGCTTTCCTTGATTTTACCACCATATCGTCAATGTATACCTCCATGGTGTCCCCCAGCTTGTCTTTGAACATCATGTTTACCAATCTTTGGTATGTTGCACCTGCATTTTTCAAACCAAAAGGCATAGCCGTATAACAATAAATACCTGTTGGTGTCATGAAGGCAGTATCCTCCTGGTCAGAAGGCTCCATTTGAATCTACTGGAATCCTGAGGATGCATCCATGAAGGTCAACATTTCATGCCCGGCAGTAGCATCCACCATTGCATCGATGTGAGGAAGAGGAAATGGGTCTTTAGGACAAGCCTTGTTCAGGTCTGTGTAGTCTACACAGACTCTCCATTTCCCATTTTTCTTCTGTACCACGACTACGTTTGCAAGCCATCTTGGAAACTTGACTTCTCTGATCATCCTGGACTTCAACAATCTTTCAACTTCCTCTTGGATAATCGTATTCCGCTCAGGAGCAAATTTTCCTCTTTTTTGCTGAACAGGCTTGAATGATCTGTCAATTCCAAGCTTGTGAGTGATAATGTCTTTCGATATACCTGTCATATCCTCATGCTTCCATGCAAACATTGACATCCTGCATTTCAAAAAGTTAGTTAACTGCTCTTCAATATCCTGAGGGATATTGGTTCCTACGAGCACCGAGATATCGGGATTATCCTGATCCGGGATAATTTTCTTTACATCCTGCTCCGAATCCTCCACGATATCATGGGCCCGCATCTTTAATTGCTATGCTGTACTAGGCTTGGTTGAGGATTTCATCGAGGATGAGTAGCATTCTTTCGCCTCCTGCTGATCACTATTAACCTTGACAACTCCCCAAGGGGTAGGGATCTTGATGCATTGGTGATATGTTGATGGCACAGCCTTCATATCGTGAATCCATGGTCTTCCCAGTATGATGTTATAGCAGGATAGAGAATCCATCACACAGAAACGCAGAAACGTTGTATCGAGTTGACTCCTTCAACATATACTGGTAACTTTATCTATCCCACTGTGTTCCTAGCCTCTCCACTGAACCCAACAAGCACGGTGGACTTCGAAGTGATATCCATCGGAGATACATTCATTCTCTTCAGAGTCTCTAGTTGGATTATGTTGACGGAGCTGCCATTATCAACCAATATCCTGCGTACAAAATGGTTAGCCACATATAATGTTATTACCAGAGCATCATGATGAGGATCCTGTACAGTATCCCTGTCATCACCATCAAATGTGATCACTTTGTCAGTTGTGAGGGTAGTCATCCTGACAGGTTTGTCTCCCCTTTCGGCCTTAGCTTCTTTTGCATGTCTCTTTGCCGCTGAATACGAGGTCCTACAAATGTCGGATCCTCCCGAAATAAAGTTGATTATCTTGGCATCCGCGGGAGGTGACGCTGCTCGCTCAGGATCCTTCTCAGTATCCTGACCCTTATTCTTCTTTCTTCCTAAGAGATCTTTCAGATATCCCTTGCTTAGAAGATAGCTTATTTCTTTTCTTAGAGCAATGCAATCCCCGGTTACATGTCCGAAATCTTCGTGGAAGGCACACCATTTTGACTTATCATTCCAATCGGCTTTTTGTTGATTCTTTCGAGGCCACCTAGCCTTGTCTCCTAAACCCTGCATGGCATACATCAATTCAGGAATGTTAACAAAAAAGCAATATTTAGATAATTCAGGATATTCTTCAGGATCTTCATCTTCGATAGCATTCACTTTCTTGTTTTCATTTCTACCATATGACTTAGAGCGATATGGCTTAAATGAGGATTCTGACTTCCTGTTAGTTGACTCATAGGTGTTGGATGAGTTCATCCTCTCTTGCATCTTTCTGTCATCCTCCAATCGAATATATCTTAGGGCCCTGTTTCGAGCTTCATCCAAGTTCCTGCATGGGTTCATTACAAGGTCTTGGTAAAATTGAGAATCTTTTTGCAGCCCCATCTTGAAAGCTTGCACAGCTGTTGCAACATCAAGATGCGGAATGTCTAAGGATTCGCGGCTGAACTTATTCACATAATCCCTTAGGGATTCTCGAGGCCCCTGTGTTATCCTGTAGAGGTCACTTGTTAGTTTTTCAAAGCTTCTACTACAAGAAAACTGACTATTAAATATATTCACTAGGTGAGCAAATGATGTAATCGAATGAGGAGGAACATTTAGGAGCCATTTCAAGGCTGATCCTGTTAAGGTAGAACCAAAACCCTTGCACAAGCATGCTTCCTTGAGCTCCGGAGGGATAGGGTTAATCTCCATTCTTTCCCTATACTGGGCAATATGCTCTTCAGGATCCATAGTTCCATCATCAAGCTTCATGTTGGGGGTTTGAAATCTCTTTGGAATCTCAGCATCACAGATAGGATATGCAAAGTGAGATATCCTGTGGCTGTCTTGGGACACTTCCGGGATTGGCTGGACCACTCCAGGTACACTGGATATCATGTCCTTCAACTTCTGAAGCTCCCTAGTAAATGCTGATGTTACACCTGTATCCTGCAAAGGTCCACTATTGTTAGCAGCATGAGTATTATTATTATTTGACACGTTACCCGTCTGAGGATTCTGCCCATATCCTGAAGCATATCCTGAGCTCCTCATGGTTGACATCCTGACCGAGGAGGGTATTTCAGGAGTATGATTCTGAGGAAGGCTGGGCACAATATTCCCCCTTATTATCCTTAGTCTACACAGCCGAACTGAAGTTCAAAGTTCTGGGTTGTAATGGAGTGACGATATCCTCAGCGGATCTGCTCGAGCCAGACTTCAGGAGTTGTATTTCCCTCAACAGCATTTGGTTTGTTTCCTGTTGCTGCCTCATTTGTTCCTGCACACTTCCAAATAAGGTTAGAATTTCATCATTAGAAGCTAAAATGGGAGCAGATCCCTGAATACTCCGAGTAGGGATAATATCCTGAGGTTGTGAAGAAGATTGCATCCTTGGAGGAGGTGGTGGAAGCACCGGACCAGTAGTAGCAGAAGTTGTAGCAGACACAGTGGAGGAGCTCATGTTTGATCTTGAGGCCATTGTAAACAATGTGGCAAAAAGTTTTGAAAATAGAAAACGGATTAACGATTTCACAAAGATTTTTAGTAAAGAGAGCACCACTTGCCCCACGGTGGGCGCCAAATTGTTTTGGTCAAAAATTACCGAAGCAATTAAGTGATCAAATTAGTTAAGTGAGGTAGTGTGCTAAAAAGTGTGTTGAAAATATGTTGGTTAAGTTGTTTTGGAAAAAAACAGTATTCAGGATACGGCTCAGGATATTGAGCTGTATCTACGATCAAACAATGAGCAAAAAGTAAAAGGGGTGACACGAGATATACGAGGAAAGCCCTTGATCAATCTAGATCGCCGACATAAAACCTCGGGAGCTGACAATCGCAGCTGCCTAGTTCTTCTTATTGCTTTAAACATCAGGATACAGTGCAGGATATTGACCAGATCGCTAAGTGTTGCAATGCTTTTGTGCGAGAGTGAAAATTGCTAGAGAACAAGTGTAAGAGTGTAGTGAGTGTTCATGTGATGTCCTATTCGATCTGATATACCCACCTATTTATAGTAACAAATAACAAACGAAAATTCCTATAAATATGGGATGCTCCGAATATTCCATTGTTAACGTTGTAGACCGAGTAATGCGGCTTCAACATCTTTACTTGAACGACTTGGACCGAGTCTTCCGCGGAATGAGTCCTTGTGAACGTTGCTAGCTTCTAACCCGCGTACCTGCACATAATCCGTTAGTGATCCTGAGGATACCATTCAGGATGTTACCAATATCCTGAATCAGCATCCCGGATGTGAACAGATATCATATAACCAAGATATAACCCAAGATATTCCTCAGGATATGGGCCCAGAATTTCACCCATAATAGTAGGAAAATTGCCAAAGGCTCCAGGAGGAAAGGTCTTCATGCTGGCAATGACTGATTATTTCTCTAAGTGGGTTGAAGCTGAAGCATTTGTTCAAGTCTGAGATCAAGAAGTAGTATCCTTCATAAAAAGGAATATCCTGACTAGGTTTGGAGTACCAGCTGAGATAATTTGTGACAATGGATCTCAGTTTATAAGTAAGAGGACTACTGACTTTTGCAAGAGTTGGGGAATCAAAATGATCACATCCACACCGGTACATCCTCAAGCAAATGGACAAGCAGAATCCTCAAACAAGATAATTGTCAACAATTTGAAGAAAATGCTTGGAGCTAAGAAGGGAAAATGGGCAGAAGAATTACCCTTTGTTTTATGGGCTGATAGAACGATGGTGAAAAGTGCAACTGGCCAAACCCCATTTTCCTTGGTGTTTGGAGCAGAAGCGGTGATCCCGAAAAAAATGGTGATACCTACAGCAAGATCCAACCTCCGGGATCCTGAGCAGAATCCTGAAGCCCTATGCCAGGAATTGGATACTGTTGATGAGACAAGAGATGCAACAAAACTGTTTTGGTCAAAAATTACCGAAGCAATTTAGTGATCAAATTAGTTAAGTGAGGTAGTGTGCTAAAAAGTGTGTTGAAAATATGTTGGTTAAGTTGTTTAGAAAAACAGTTTTCAGGATACGACTCAGGATATTGAGTTGTATCTATGATCAAACTATGAGCAAAAAGTAAAGGAAGTGACACGAGATATACGAGGAAAGCCCTTGATCAATCTAGATCGCCGGCATAAAACCTCGGGAGCTGACAATCGCAGCTGCCTAGTTCTTCTTATTACTTCAAACGTCAGGATACAGTGCAGGATATCGACCAGATCGCTAAGTGTTACAATGCTTTTTTGTGAAAGTGAAAATTGCGAGAGAACGAGTGTAAGAGTGTAGTGAGTGTGATTGTGATGTCCTATTCGATCTGATATACCCACCTATTTATAGTAACGAAACACAAACTAAAATTCCTATAAATATGGGATGCTCCCGAATATTCCATTGTTAACATTGTAGACCGAGTAATGCGGCTTCAACGTCTTCATTTGAACAACTTGGACCGAGTCTCCCGGAGAAAGGGTCTTCATGAACGTTGGGCACTGGACGCGTACTCCTGCACACAACCCGTTAGTAATCCTGAGGATCCCATTCAGGATGTTACCAATATCCTGAATCAGCATCCCGGATATAAACAGATATCACATAATCAAGATATAATCCAAGATATTTCTCAGGATATGGGCTCAGAATTTCACCCATAACAATTGTCCCAAAAAAATGTTACCGTTTAGTATCCGGCCACTAACGGTTATATTTTTTACGAAGATCGAGGCAATTTAAGAGATTAGACCCATGATGTGACTGTTTGCAACTGCTCAGCCTACATTTACTCATCACCACCCTATAACTTCTCATCCTTATCCCATTTATTCTTTACCGAAGAGAAAAAGGTAAAAACTTCTCTCTCTTTTTCATCTTCTTCTCTCATTCTTTTCAGCATTCCGGCGAGAATATGACAAGGCAAACAAGATCAAGTTCCGGCGACTCCGCCCCCACATTCATACAACAGAATCTTCTCCAGGATTCGGAGAAAGAAATATGCACCTTTGATAGCGCCCATTTGTCGGCCCTCAAATCCTCCGGTATCTTCCCGGAAGGGACGGTATTCCGGCCGTTTGACCGGGAAATCCGGTCAGACATGGTTTCCGACGAATGGTTGTGCTTTAGTGCCTTCCCTTTCACCTTAGGGTTACGGTTCCCCTTCCCAGACTTTATTACCGAGTTTTTCAGCATTACAAAAATCTCTTTTAGCCAAACAATGCCGATGCTTTGGCGAGTCTTGTTCGTTCTTGACCAGATCAAGAAGAATCACATCCCTGACCTTTCTGTTCATGACCTCCCCCTAGCATACCGGCTTAGATGCCACGGATCCTGTAGATTTTTGTTTTACTCCACCTCCGGTGAGCCGCTGATACTTCGTGCCACCAGGAACGAAGAGAAATGGCAATCCAAGTTCTTTTTTGTAAAAAGAGACTCAATCCCTGGTGGAACGGAATATCCGGTGAAGTGGTTGAGAAAGGGTAGGATTTAGGGTTTAAGGGTGATCCTGCCTCTTATCCTGTTCCATATCCTGAACTGATCAACTTTCTGTTTATTGTTTTGTATACAGCTGATTTTAGGAAGCTTGCACTTCCCCTTGCTGATTCACAGAGGAGGATTGACGCTATTAGACTCCTTCCCGAGACTGAAAGAAGTTTTAACCCGTCTCCACCATCTCCAAGCCCTCTTTCAAGTGCAAACATGTCTGGTAAGGATCCTGCACGCCATCCTGCACACATATTATCATTTGATATATATTTAGGAGAAATTTTTACTCCCTGTATGCAGATTCCAGCAAAGTTCCAGTCTTCCTCGATCTCGATGAGCTTGACAGTTATCCTACTCCAGTCATGGTCAAGAAAGAGGCCCCTGCTGCCACCAGCTCCAAGCCGCTCCCGGCTCCTAAGGCCAATCCGAGGACTCGTGCTTCCACCGCAAAAAAAAGGGAAAGGTTCTGAGGTCAGTGCCCCAGGTCCTGAGGGATTCTCATACGAAGAACTCAGCTCTTCTGACTCCCTGGAGCCGATGACATCCTTCCTCAACAAGGTAAGATCCTGTGACTATATCCTGCACATATATCCTAATAGGATAGCATGACTAATATATTTTAACTCATACCTGGAATTTGATGTGCAGGGTCTCCAGCATCTGCTTCACCTTTACAGCGATGCCTGTGGTACTGCTGCACTCCATGAAGCCAGGATTAAACAGCTTGAAACTATTGTTGCCGACCAAGGTGCCATTGCTGAAGCGAAGACTCAGCACTATGAGGATAAGCTGAAGAAAGTGACCCAGGATGCTGAGATCAAGCTAGCCACTGTCTAAATGGATCATGAACAGGCCATGGTTTCTTTCTGGGAAGGAATCAAAGCTTCTGCCATCGTCTTCCTGCTACAAGCTCGTATTAAGATGGCCTATGAGGCCAAGGAGACAGGCCTTGTGTGCCCATCCTGGCCGGTCGAATCCTGGGTGGCAAAGCTGAAGGAGCTTGGAGGCAAGGTTGTGCCCCTTCCTGCTGAAGCTGGTGAATCCTCTAAGTTGGCAGAGGTAGCGGACAAAGATGTAGACAAGAAAGATGCTGGAGCGGATGCTGGGACGGATGCTGGTGAGGATGCTGCTCAGGAGGCTGAGGCTGAGAAGGCAGAGAAGGTTGGAGAAGATGCCGCTGTGTGAGGGCATTCAAGTGGGCGATGATGGATGTATATGCTAAGGCTAGAGCCCACTTTTTTAAATTTGATTGTTGGCTTGTAACTCAAAACAATTTACTTTTCCTGCATTTTACTTTTCTGCACTTGAACAATATGATGACCAAAGGTGGGAGGATCCTGAGTTTCAGGTCGAAGCCCTTGGTCACCAATGTTAGCATATTTTGCTTTTTGAACAATATAACAGTTGGAGGTGGATAGGTCTCGGTTTGAGACAAAGCCTTCAACTGTTAAGTAAATACGATAAGGAACTATTAGTGCTCTTAGTGGATGGGCCTTGGTTTGAGAAACTAAGAGCACATCTTTTGGTATGTTAATAATATAACTTCCTTTTGTCTTTATTTCTGTTGTTACTACTTTGTTGTTTAAACTTTACTTATAAAATTAGTTAAATTTGGACAATATAGGGAACATATTGCAAGAATATCCTGAGAGATATCCTACTCAAGATACTGCCTCACAACTTATAAAACTTAGGCTATAAAAAGGAGAGATCATACCGAATACTCCCGGAGAGTCAATTCCATCCTCCAATCACAGGAATATCCCCAGTGCATAAATTTAAATCCATCTTTCAAATTGTATGATGGATGTCCCCTGTGTTCAACATGGTCATATTTTAGTTTGACTGCATAAACCTCAAATATCCTGGGGATAAACCCTGATATCCTGGGGATAAACCCTAATATCCTGGGGATAAACCCTTAATATCCTGGGGATAAACCCTTAACATGCTGGGGATAAACCCTGATTTTCATGCACTACAGGCGAGAGTGTATAAACTCCAAGTCTTAGAAAGGTGAAAACCTTTAAACCTTAGAGGGTATGAAAATACCCTTTCGTGAGAGAGGGTGATCAATCCTCATATACCTTTAGGATCCAGGACATAGCCAATAGTAACGAAATTGTCAGCCACTTTTACATGAACTGGTCCCGTTACCTTGAACTATCCCTAGATGACTTACGCTCCAGGCGGGGTGTTCAAACCCAATTCGAGAGAAAGGTGAATACCTTTAAACCTTTGAAGGGATCAGGATCCCTTAAGCGTAAGAGAGGGGGCCAATCCTCTAATCTTTCGGAATATCCTGAGCGTATATCCTGGAGCTATATCCTGATGCGTATTCTGCAAAACAGTCTTAAACTAAGGTGGGTGTTAGCTTGGCTAACACCCCTCCGATGCCTAAGTCAGTATTGGGTTCAAGATAATAAACGAATTCAAATATATTTAAGAGAGATAGAATACATACCATTCTGAGATAAAAGCTAAATTCTATTCTTACTTGAAATAGAGCTTTAGGTGTATGGCATTCCAGGATCTTGGTAGCATATCCCCCTCCATATTCCTGAGCCAGTACGCTCCATTTTCTGATTCTGATTCAACCTCATATGGTCCTTCCCACTTTGGAGCCAGCTTTCCATCGGCAGGATTAGTGGTATTTTGAAAAGCCTTTCTTAACACCCAATCTCCAACTTTGAACCTTCTAGTCCTTATATTCTTGTTGTATGCTCTGGATATCCTTTGTTGATATGCTGCCATCCTTAGTCTTGTTGCATCTCTTGTCTCATCTATGGTGTCCAAATCCTGGCATAAAGCTTCAGGATTCTGCTCAGGATCCCGGAGGATAGATCTCGCAGTAGGTATCACCATTTCTGTTGGGATAACTGCTTCTGCTCCGAATACCAAGGAAAATGGTGTCTGGCCAGTTGCATTCTTTACCGTTGTTCTATCAGCCCACAAAACAAAGGGTAGTTCTTCTGCCCATCTTCCTTTCTTGGCTCCTAATCTCTTCTTCAAGTTGTTGACAATTATCTTGTTTGAGGATTCAACTTGTCCATTTTCTTGAGGATGTACCGGGGTAGATGTGATCATTTTGATTCCCCAACTTTTGCAAAAGTCAGTGGTCCTCTTGCTTATAAACTGGGATCCATTGTCACAAATTATTTCAGCTGGTACTCCAAACCTGGTCAGGATATTCCTCTTTATAAAGGATACTACTTCTTGGTCTCTGACTTGAACAAATGCTTCAGCCTCCACCCACTTAGAGAAATAATCAGTCATTGCCAGCATAAAGACTTTTCCTCCTGGGGCTTTTGGTAATTTCCCTACTATGTCCATTCCCCATTTCATGAATGGCCAAGGGGAAACTATAGGTTATAGTGGTTCAGCTGGTTGATGTAGTATGTTACTGTGCCTTTGGCATGCATCGCATCTTCGAGCATATTCTGTAGCATCTTTCCTCATCGTTGGCCAAAAGTATCATGTTCTCAATATTTTTGAGAATAATGACCTGCCCCCAGCATGGTTACCACAATCCCCTTCATGTATATCCTGAAGCACTTCTTTAATTTCGGGATCCTCCAAGCACCTTAAATATGGTCCTGCAAGAGATTTCTTATACAAAATATTATTTATAATGGTGAATCGTGATACCTTCTTCCTAAATGCCTCAGGATTTTCGTCTCTAGGGATGTGTCCTTCCTTGAGATATCTTATCATTGGAGTCGTCCAGGATTTAGGATCCTCCTCAGGATATTCAGCAACATGATCCTGGATACTTATTACTTTTTCATCCTGAGGATTCGTTGCAGGATACAAGATATGCAATATTGGTATTTGGGTCCCTTCTGGTATCCTGACCGATGATCCCAGATTTGCTAAGGCATCCGCCTCAGCATTATCTTCCCTTGGTACCTGTTGAAGTGTAAGAACATCGAAATATCCTGCTAATTTTTTGAGAATATCGAGGTATTCGATTAATTTCTCACCCTTAACGGCATAGGTTCCATTAAAATGATTAGTGATTAACAAGGAGTCAACATATACTTGCAAATTCTTGATATTCATATTTTTAGCCAGTTCTAATCCTGCAATTAAAGCCTCATACTCAGCTTCATTATTAGTAGCAGAGAATTCACACCTAATGGCCTGGGGTAATATGTCCCCCTGTGGAGATTTTAGTAGTATTCCCAATCCTACTCCTCTAACATTAGATGCTCCATCGGTATATAACGTCTAGGATCCTGAGGATTCTCCTAATTGTTGTACTTCTAGGTCTACCTCATCCTGAATGTCACTACTGAAATCAGCCACAAAGTCAGCTAAAGCCTACGATTTTATGGCATCTCTAGTTTCGTACACTAAGTCATAAGCACTTAACTTTACTGACCACTTGGCCATCCTGCCTGACATCTCGGATTTCCTAAGCACATTTCTAACAGGATAATTGGTCTTGACATGAATTCTATGTGTCTCAAATTAGTGTCTAAGCTTTGTTGATGCCATAACTAGTGCCAGTATCAACTTTTCTAAATGAGAATATCTAGTTTCAGCATCTAACAAACTTTTACTTCATAATAAACAGGATATTGCTGACCTTCATGATCCTTTATAAGGACGGCACTTACAGCATTCCCTGATACTGCGAGGTATAGGGACAGTGGTTCACCATTCTCAGGCTTCATCAGTAGAGGTGCAGTTGAAAGATACTGCTTCAAATCCTGCAGGGCTGCTTCATGCTTCTCACCCCATTCGAACTTCTTGTTCTTCTTCAGGATATCATAAAACTCTTTGCATTTCTCGGAGGATCTTGAAATAAATCTGTTCAATGCTGCGACTCGCCCTGTTAATCGTTGAACATCCTTCATATTTGAGGGTGATTTAATATCCAAGATGGCTTTAATCTGCTCCGGGCTCGCCTCTATTCCTCTTTTGGTCACCATATATCCTAGAAACTTTCCTGCCCCCACTCCGAAATGACACTTAGCAGGATTTAGCTTCATGTTATATCGATCCAGGATATCAAATGCTCCTTTAATATCCTGGAGGTGATCCTCAGCCTTTTTAGATTTTACCACCATATCGTCGATGTATACCTCCATTGTGTCCCCCAGTTTATCTTTGAACATCATGTTCACCAATCTCTGGTATGTGGCACCTGCATTTTTCAAACCGAAAGGCATAGCGGTATAACAACAAATACCTGTTGGTGTCATGAAGGCAGTATCCTCCTGGTCCGAAGGCTCCATTTGAATCTGCTGAAATCCTGAGGATGCATCCATGAAGGTTAACATCTCATGCCCGGCAGTAGCATCTACCATTGCGTCAATATGAGGAAGAGGAAATGGGTCTTTGGGACAAGCCTTATTCAAGTCTGTGTAATCTACACAAACTCTCCATTTCCCATTCTTCTTTTGAACCACAACCACATTTGCTAGCCACTTGGGAAATTTGACTTCCCTTATCATCTTGGACTTCAATAATCTTTCAACTTCCTCTTGGATAATTGTATTTCATTCAGGAGCGAGCTTCCTTCTCTTTTGTTGCACAGGCTTCAATGACCTGTCAATTCTAAGCTTGTGAGTGATAATATCTTTGGATATACCTGTCATATCCTCATGCTTCCATGCAAATGTTGACATCCTGCAATTCAAAAAGTTAGTTAATTGTTCTTCAATATCCTGAGGGATATTGGTTCCTACGAGCACCAAGATATCAGGATTATCCTGATCCAGGATAACTTTCTTCATATCCTGCTCTGAAACCTCCATGATATCCTGGGCCCGCAACTTTAATTGCTATGCTATACTAGGCTTGGTTGAGGATTTCATTGAGGATGAGTAACATTCTTTTGCCTCCTGCTGATCACTGTCAATCTTGACAACCCCCCAATGGGTAGGGATCTTGATGCATTGATGATAAGTTGATGGCACTGCCTTCATATCATGGATCCATGGCCTGCCCAGTGTGATGTTATAGCAGGATAGGGAGTCCATCACACAGAAACGTTGTATCGAGTTGACCCCTTCAACATATACAGGTAACTTTATCTCTCCCACTGTGTTCCTAGCCTCTCCACTGAACCCAACAAGCACGGTGGATTTCGATGTGATGTCCATTGGGGATACATTCATTCTTTTCAAAGTCTCTAGTTGGATTATGTTGACGGAGCTGCCATTATCCACCAATATCCTGCGTACAAAATGGTTAGCCACATATAATGTTATTACAAGAGCATCATGGTGAGGATCCTGGGCAGTATCCCTGTCATCACTATCAAAAGTGATCACTTTATCAGTTGTCAAAGTGGTCATCCTGGCTGGTTTGTCTCCCCTTTCGGTCTTAGCCTCTTTTGCATGCCTCTTGACCGTAGAATACGAAGTCCCGTAAATGTCGGATCCTCCTGAAATAAAGTTGATTATCTTGGCATCCGCAAGAGGTGATGCCGCTCGTTCAGGATCCTTCTCAGTATCCTGACCCTTATTCTTCTTTCTTCCTAGGAGATCCTTCAGATATCCTTTGGTCAGAAGATAACTTATTTCTTTTCTTAGAGCGATGCAATCTTCAGTCACATGTCCGAAATCTTCGTGGAAGGCACACCATTTGGATTTATCCTTCCAATCAGCTTTTTGTTGATTCTTCCGAGGCCACCTAGCTTTGTCTCCTAAACCCTGCATAGCATACATTAATTCAGGAATGTTAACAGAAAAGCAATATTCAGATAATTCAGGATACTCTTCAGGATCCTCGTCTTCAACAGCATTCACTTTCTTGTTGTCATTTCTAGCATACGGCTTAGAGCGATATGGTTTAAACGAGGATTCTAACTTCCTATTAGTTAACTCATATGTAGTGGATGAGTTCATCCTTTCTTGCATTTTCCTATCATCCTCCAGCCTGATATATCTCAAGGCTCTATTTCGAGCTTCGTCCAAGTTCCTGCAAGGATTCATCACAAGATCCTGATAAAACTGGGAATTCTTTTGTAGTCCCATCTTGAAAGCCTGCACAGCTATTGCAACATCAAGGTGTGGGATATCCAAGGATTCCCTGCTGAATTTGTTCACGTAATCCCTTAGGGACTCCTGAGGTCCTTGAGTTATCCTGTAAAGATCACTTGTCAGTTTTTCAAAACTCCGACTACAAGAAAATTGACTATTAAATAAATTTACTAAGTGAGCAAAAGATGTAATCGAATGCGGAGGAACATTTAAGAGCCATTTCAAGGCTGATCCTGTTAAGGTAGAACCAAAGCCCTTGCACAAGCATGCTTCCTTGAGCTCCGGAGGGATAGGATTAATCTCCATTCTTTCCCTATACTGGGCAATATGCTCTTCAGGATCCGTAGTCCCATCGTAGAGCTTCATGTTGGGGGTTTGAAATCTTTTCGGAATCTCAGCATCACAGATAGGATATGCGAAACGGGATATCCTGTGGCTGTCTTGGGACACTTCCGGAATTGGCTGGACCACTCCAGGTACACTGGATATCATGTCCTTCAATTTCTGAAGCTCCCTAGTAAATGTTGATGTCATACCTGCATCCTGCAAAGATCCACTATTGTTAGTAGCATGAATATTATTATTTGACACGTTACCAGTCTGAGGATTCTGGCCATATCCTGAAACATATCCTGAGCTCCTCACAGTTGAAATCCTGATCGAGGAGGGTATTTCAGGAGTATGATTCTGGGAATGACTGGGCACAATATTCCCCCTATTATCCTCAGTATACACAGCCGAACTGAAGTTGAAAGTTCTGGGTTGTAAAGGAGTAACAATATCCTTAGCGGATCTGCACGAGCTAGCTTTTAAGAGTTGTATTTCTCTTAACAGCATTTGGTTAGTTTCCTGTTGCTGCCTCATTTGTTCCTGCACACTTCCAAATAAAGTTAGAATTTCATCATTAGAGGCTAAAACGGGAGCAGATCCCTGAACACTCTAAGTAGGGATAATATCCTGAGGTTGTGAAGAAGCTGGCATCCTTGGAGGAGGTGGTGGAAGCACCGAACCGGTAGTAGCAGAAGTCGTAGCAGATACAGTGGAGGAACTCATGTTTGATCTTGAGGCCATTGTAAACAATGTGGCAAAAAATTTTGAAAACAGAAAACCGATTAACGATTTCACAATGATTTTTAGTAAAGGTAGCACCACTTGCCCCACGGTGGGCGCCAAATTGTTTTGGTCAAAAATTACCGAAGCAATTTAGTGATCAAATTAGTTAAGTGAGGTAGTGTGCTAAAAAGTGTGTTGAAAATATGCTGGTTAAGTTGTTTAGAAAAACAGTTTTCAGGATACGGCTCAGGATATTGAGCTGTATCTACGATCAAACTATGAGCAAAAAGTAAAGGAAGTGACACGAGATATACGAGGAAAGCCCTTGATCAATCTAGATCACCGGCATAAAACCTCGAGAGCTGACAATCGCAGCTGCCTAGTTCTTCTTATTACTTCAAACGTCAGGATACAGCGCAGGATATCGACCAGATCGCTAAGTGTTACAATGCTTTTTTGTGAAAGTGAAAATTGTGAGAGAACGAGTGTAGTGAGTGTGATTGTCATGTCCTATTCGATCTGATATACCCACCTATTTATAGTAACGAAACACAAACTAAAATTCCTATAAATATGGGATGCTCCCGAATATTCCATTGTTAACGTTGTAGACCGAGTAATGCGGCTTCAACGTCTTCATTTGAACAACTTGGACCGAGTCTCCCGGAGAAAGGGTCTTCGTGAACGTTGGGCACCTGGACGCGTACTCCTGCACACAACCCGTTAGTAATCCTGAGGATACCATTCAGGATGTTACCAATATCCTGAATCAGCATCCCGGATATAAACAGATATCACATAATCAAGATATAATCCAAGATATTTCTCAGGATATGGGGTCAGAATTTCACCCATAACAAAAACTAAGGATGGCAACATATCAACAGAGGATATCCAGAGCATATAACAAGAATATAAGGACTAGAAGGTTCCAAGTTGGAGATTGGGTGTTAAGAAAAGCTTTTCAGAATACTACCAATCATGCTGATGGAAAATTGGCTCCAAAGTGGGAAGGACCCTATGAAATTAAATCAGAATCAGAAAAAGGAGCATACCGACTCAAGAATATGGAGGGGGATATGCTACCAAGGTCCTGGAATGCTATACATCTAAAGCTCTATTTCAAGTGAGTTTGGAATTTAAATTCTAATTCAGGATGGTATGGATTCTATCTTTTTTAATATGTTTTGATATTTTTTATTCTTTTGAACCCATTGCTGACTTAAGCATCGGAGGGGTGTTAGCCAGGCTAACACCCACCTTAGTTTACAGTTGTTTTGCAGTATATGCCTCGGGATATAGCTCCAGGATACACACTCAGGATACTTCGAAAGATTAGAGGATTGGCCCCCTCTCTCATGTTTAAGGGATCTTGATCCCTTCACAGGTTTAAAGGTATTCACCTTTCTCTCAAATTGGGTTTAAACACCCCGCCTAGAGAGCAAGTTATCCAGGGATAGTTCAAGATAGCGGGACCAGTCCATGTAAAAGTGGCTGACAATTTCGTTATTGTTGGCTATATCCTGGATCCTAAAGGTATATGAGGATTGATCACCCTCTCTCACGTAAGGGTATTTTCATACTCTCTAAGGTTTAAAGGTTATCACCTTTCTAAGACTTGGGGTTTATATACTCCCGCCTGTAGCGCATGAAAATTTGGGATTTTCCCCAGAATACTTATGGGTTTATCCCCAGGATACTAAGGATTTATCTCTAGTACATTTTAGGGTTTACCCCCTGTAACACAAGAACTGTTCAAACAGTTGGAACTGATGTTCAGAAAATTTCTAGGTGTTCAAAGACTTTATGCACAGGGGACATTCCTTCTGAGGCGATTGTGTAGAGCTCAAAGGATCAAATTTGGACCTAGTGTACTAAGTATCTCGGACTGGGGACATCTTAGTGGAAAAAATTGCAAAAGGACTGAAGCTCGAAAATAGGGTTACACTCTATTCCTGGTATGATCTTTCCTTTGTAAACCTTATATAAGTCATTTGAACTTTTGAAACTATGTTTGGAAAAGGCTTAAATATCCTGATTAGGATATATTCTCAAATTGTGTTTTCGGAATATACTGATCAGCATATTTTCAAAAATAATGGCACTAATTTTCGAGAGCTGAAATTTAAACTAAGCAATGCATAACAAAAAATTGAAAGACAACAGCGAATAAGTCAAAAGGAGATGGTATTATCCAAAATAAGCGATACTAGTTGATGACCAAAGGCTTCATCCTGAAACCTAGGATCCATCCACCTTTGGTTATCAAATTGTTTTAATGCAGGAAAAAAAATTGTTCAAAGGACAAGAAATAAAATTGTTCAAACAAACACTGCTATCAAATTTCAAAAATAGGCTCAGGCATGAACGTCCATCGCTGCCCGCTTCGCTGCTCTTAAGAGGCAGCACCTTCTTCATTCATCATCTCTTCATCAGCATCCGCTTCAGGATTAGTTTGAACATCCTTCTCAGCTTCACCACCAGCACCAATTAGTTTCTCGATCGCTTTTAAAGACCCTTCAGCTACAGGATTAACTGGATGCTCCACAGGGTTACCTCCAAGACTTCTTAGCTTCGTCTCCCAGGCGTTGACGTTCCAAGAAGGGCATTCGAAGCCCAGGGATTTGGCTTCGTAAGCCATTTTTAGCCGAGCATGCAAAAGGGAGATGACAACGGAGCTTTTGATGCCTTCCCGGTAGGTGGCCATATCCTATTCATGTTGGGCGTGGGCAGCGTCCAGATGGGCTTGGGCTTCATGAGTGGCTTTTTTGAGAGCAGCCTGATGCTCCTGGGTCATGGCCTTGAACTTGTCTTCGTAGTGCCGAGTTTTAGCAGCGGCAATCATACCTTGGTCGGAAATGGTAACCTCGGCTTTCTTCAACTTGGACTCGAGCATCTTGTTGAGCCCACAGGATTCTTCGTACAAATGAACCAGACGTTCGAGGCCCTGCACCCAAAGACTCAGGTATTATGATAACCAGGATATTGCTTTGACGTACATGTGCAGGGTATGGAATAAGGATTTATACCGGGTTAAGAAAGGAAGTCATAAACCCGCTTGCCTCATTAAACCCATGATTCTCATAGGGGAATGTATCGGAGGTGATGGGTGAATCAGTCTCTTTCCTTTTGCGAGAACTTGAGCTCGGGGCTTAGTAGCCGACAAAGGCTTGGGAATGATGATGGCTTTGGAGCTGCTGGTCTTAGATGAGGCCGTAGGCTTGGGACTGGGCTCCTTCTTGACCTGGACGTGATCGGAGTAACTGTCCAACTCCTCAAGGTCGAAAACTTCTGGGATTTTGGCTGGTGCTGCATAAAGGGGAAGTTATAAATCCTTATTACTCTTTCATTATATTACGCTAATCAATTATTTACAAAATGACTCTTACCAGACATATCAGATGATGAATATTGACTGGAACTTGGGAGGTGTGTGGAAAAACTCCTATCACCTTCCGGTAACTCGTAAATTGCTTTGATTCTTTTTTCAGATTCTGCAGTAGGAGGGGCTACTTCTTTAAATTTCACTACATAAAGGCCAAATAAAAAAAAGTATTAGCACAGGATATAGGCCTGGAAGTATTTGGGGATATTCTTGAAATCCTAAACCCTACCGGTGGTTAACCACTCCACCGGAAGGCTAGCACCCTCATAGATGGAGTCTCGCTTAACGAAGAAGAATTTACGTTGCCATCCATCCTCGTTCTTGGTGGGTTTAAGAATGAGGGGTTTGCTGGAAGTTGAAAAGAGTAAGAACCGACTGGAACCGTGTGATCGGAGGCGGTAGGTGATCGGAATATCCTCGATGCAGAGGTCAGGACAATGAAGGTTTTTGATTTGGTTGAGTACAATCAGTACCCTCCAAACCATGGGCATTGTTTGGGCAAAGGAAATACCAGTGGTTCGAAAAAACTGCATCATGAATTCAGGGAAAGGGTACCAAAGGCCTAGCGAGAAAGGATATGCCTGAAAACAGACCCAATCAGCAGAAGAGACATCCGATCGAATTGACCGGTCAAATGGTCTGATAATTGCGCTATCTGGGAAAGTGCCGGAGGCTCTCAACGCTGCGATGTCTGCATTATCAAAAGCACAGATCTCCTTCTCGGGGTTCTTAAGAAGATTTTGCTGGACGAAGGTCTCCGTCGATTCGCCGGTTTGAGAGCAGGTTCTAGTAGCCATTGGAAGTAGAATAAAGAAATTAACAGGGAATGAAGAAAGAATTACCTGGATACTCTGTTGATGATATTTGGTTTTCAAACAGAAAGAGAGAAGATATAGGGGCGTAATAGATATCCATTGAGTGAAAACTGCGTTGAAAGTTGCAAAATACTATCTTGACCGTCGTTTCAATTTAATAACCTCGATGTGAGGGATAAGACTTAAAATATATCCGTTGGAATTGGTATACCAACAGATATATTTTGGGGACAATTGTTATGGGTGATTTTCTGCTCATATATCCTGACTGATATGCTGACTTTGTTTGTTTATTGTGACCAGGATGCTGGATCAGGATATTGGTAACATCCTGATACGATATCCTGGTAGTTACTAATTGACTCACATGCAGATTGTTGTAACCAGTCTCTAACGGTCAGGTGGACTTCTTCTCGTCAAGACTCGGGCAAATCAGTTATATTATAGACGTTGAAGCCGGAAGACATGGACTGCAACGTTCACCTGAGGAATATTCGTTGAATCCCGGAATAATAGGCTAGTTAGTTAGTTTATTTTACTATAAATGGATTGATCGGATCAGATAGAAACACACACGACCTTTCGCACACTCTTCTTCTCTACTTGTAAACACTCACAACGCACTAACACTTGTATTCAAATTACATTGTAACACCTAGTTGATCTGCATCATATCCTGCACTGTATCCTGATATTTGAAGCAATAAGAAGAACAAGGCAGCTGCGATTGTCAGCTCCCGAGGTTTTATGCCGGCGATCTAGATTGATCAAGGGCTTTCCTTGTATATCTCGTGTCACCCTTTACATTTTTGCTCACTGTTCGATCACAGATATAGCTCAATATCCTGAGCTATATCCTGAAACTGTTTTTGCAAATTAACAGGCCAACATATTTTTCAACACATATTCTCAGCACACTACCTCACTTAACTAATTTGATCACTTAATTGCTTCGGTAATTTTTGACCAAAACAATATGATTACATCTGATTGTTGAGTTTAAGTGGACAACAATATCTATAATCATTATAGGATGCTTATCTAAACGCTATCTAATTGAACAACAAGTGTGTTTTGGCATGACCGTACACTAATATGATTTTCTTACCCTCGAAACTCGCAAAAGAATGTCTGTAAATATTTATTTATTGTTTTCTGTCTTTACATTTGGAAAATTGTAACACCCCAAAAATGTTAAATATATATAAATATGTGATCCCCAAATCAAGAGGATCATAGGTATGTTGAAATTTTGTATTTAGTGGTGTTATGATGTTTGGTGAAATTCTTGATTTAGCAATTCTTTCATAAATTGTAAGAATCAAAGTGAAATAGGTCTAGTTTAACTACTTAGAATCATCATACTTGATTAATCTATGCAGTGATTACTTGAACAATGTGTTAGGATTCAATAGCACATGTATGTGTATATGGGTTTTAGTAAAATCATGAGAAACAAGAGGAATGATGATTTAATTGATACAAGTGAAAATCGATAAGTTGAAAATTTATGATACATTGGTCATGTTACGAATGTGAATGTAATAAAATAAAAACATGTGGATAAATGTTGTTTTCTTGTTGAGCATAAGAAATAACACAAAATCCATGCTTACAAGGTGTTCGATGAATTGCCTAAATGAAGATGTATTGCTATATAGTGTAGAATAAATTAGAAAAGAATCATATGAAATGGTTCTTAATAAGGTTGGAAATTAGTTAAATTAATCGGGTTATTTGATATAGGCGCCTCGAAGGAAAAGTTGGGAGATCAATCCGGAAGTGATACTCGGCTCAAGGGAAAGCTCTAAGGTACGTAACCTTGGTTCCGTTACATTATGCTTTGATATTGAATGTAGTTAGTAACTTGAGTTAGCGATATGAGAGAAAGTATTATATAGTAGAAGTGACGAAGTTCACTAGATAGTCAAAACGAGTCAAAAGATTGGTTATAGTATGTTTGGTTTGTCACTGAAATGGTGGATTCCATTAGACAACCAAACGGGTCAAACAAGGGTTAAATTGGTAGTATAGAAGTGGCTTGAAGGTCACTCGATGATTGTGTATTATGAAAGCATAAAGCCATGGAATGGTAATGATACGCCGAAGTTCACAAGCCCGGGGAATGGGTAAGTATGTCTAGAAATCATAATTGATAAATAGTGAAAAATATAACACACAACTAAACGGGTCGAATAAATATAAAAGGAAATTATAGGATTTCAGCCCATAAACTAGAGTTTTCAGAAAATAAAGATAATAAACGTGTTTGTATTTAAATTACGGGCGCGTAGGAAAAAGAATCACACAAAACGGATTTATAGAATGAAAGTTATGAATGTTTTAAGTTGATTTTTGGTAAAAATATGGAGCTGGGAATATGAAGCAACAAACTAGCCAAGCTGCTGTTGAAAACGGGGTGTCGCGTCGCACGATGTCACACCCCCAAATTACCACATGCGGAAACCCCCGCGAGGCGTGTAAAGTACCAGGATCTAGCCACCAATCACATTGAACTTATAAAGACATTTCAAATAAAACTTTCATTTATTAAAATAAATGTTACAATACAAGATCTATTATCCAGCGGAAGCATATTACATTTTGTTATGAGTTTCATAAAGCAGGTGTATAAAAACCATCAGACTTGTCTTGTGATTCCATGTATCTCGACCCATGACCACTCCAGCTTCCCAGACAGCAAGTTCCAATGATAAAACCCTATAGACCTGCAAGCATGCAGACAAGTGTGTTAGACGACGCTGGTGAGTTCAAAGTTTGTTAACGTGTTTAGATACCAGTTACCAGATTAAAACGTTTCACAGATTCGATGTTGTTAATCACACGCTTACCGTCGATGGCTCCAGATTATTTGCCCTAAACCCCAATGCCTCTATCAAAGCAATGGTCAAGATAGGGGTCATTAGTTCATCACCGACCTCCACGGTGCGGTGTGAGGGTGCCAAACCTAAATAACACTATTAACTAATACCCCGTTGCCCTATAAGCAACAATCGGTAGGAGGGACTTGAGTGATAGATATACGTGTATTAACCAACAACCCAGTTTTAACATTCCAGTCAAACCCAATACCCGACATTCCTCCCCGGAACGTTTACCAGATGTCCCTCCCCAGGACGCATGCTTGGAAAAAGAGCAGTGAACTCACCTTAGATTTAGTCGGTATGTTACGTTACATTACCCATTCCCAGTTGGTCAACTAAACCCTATCGTGGTTACCAAAGACAGTCAGTTTTGCATACTTATAATACACGTATTCGTCGCACACATTACTCAAGTAGAAACCAAGCAAAGCATATATCATTATGCTAGTCATAGCAAGTATCTGGGTCCTAATTGTATTCACCATGCCAGTTCATATCGTGTCATAGCACATGTCAAGTGATTTGGTTCACATTCAAGTAAACATGCAAGTCATAATAAGAATTCATGCAACATCACAGTTAGTCATCATCAAGAAAATCACCTACCAGGTATTCATATAAGTTCACACTACGAATTCACGTTTCAACAAACACCAAACAGTTCATGCCTTTAATCCTAGTGGTGCGCGATCTAGCAGGTCATCGGCCCACCTAAACATGTGCGGCCCACCAGATTTGAAGTAAGTGCACATGACGACCCATTATTACATAAACTAATAACATAGTTAACACCTTAATCACCAGTGACGAAACATTTAGTTTTTGTCGAGCCCAATTATGATGAAACACACCGGTTTTTCGTCAATACCCAATACGACGAAACACTCTATGATCCAAATAGTTACAGTTTCACATTTTCCTTGAACCCTAATCCTCTAACAGTTTCAATCATCAACTGATAATCCCACAACCTTAATATCGAAATACAACACCACGGATTAGGAAATCTTGATTACATGATTCCAATCCAACTAATAACATTTTCATTCACGAACGAATCAGATTATCAGTTTCATCCACCAATCAACAACATGTTAACAAACATTATCAAAGACTTATTACCGATTCATGAATGCAAGTTTCCATTATTTAATTTTACTAGTATGAAACCCTAAGCCATTATATATAATCATATCAATCATCACATGAAATCATAACAATCATCACATCAGATTACAACAACTAACATAGATGAAACACTAACCAAGTATAACAACCCTCGATAAAACCAACACTCTCATAAATATTTTTGACACCCCATTATATTGTAAAATGTCCCCATATGTCTTATATTACACCCCGTATGTGAAAACCGAGCCCTAAATAGATTATAACATATAAAATAAAATAAAAATAAGAAAAATGGAGTTGAGGCGGGCCGCGTAGACCCACCCCAACATCTCACGCGGGCGGTATTAAGACTGGAGTTGACTCCGCTGATTTCTTTAGTTAAAGCGGGCCGCGTGAGAGTTTTAGACAGTTGACGCGGGCCGCGATAGATCATGAAACGCGGAGACATCCCAGGCCGACATGTGTCGACATCCTGGCGAGTCTAGTAGCTGACCCAGCTAAGCTATTGTGTTGACCAGGGTTGACGCGGGCCGCGTAACCCTGGCCTGTGCTTTACGCGGGCCGCGACAGGACTAGAATCAGGAACTATAAATAGCAGGCATCAGTTTTCATTTTCCGTCGCTCATTCTAAAATCTCAATCTCGAATTCTGAAAGTATTAAGCCTAATATTTGGGTATTATACCCCTAATTAGCGAGGTTCTGCTCCGTTTTAAGTATTATAACCCTAGTTTCGTAATAGATACACTGCCTGATTGATTTAGGGTTCCGTAACAACTGTCGTGGTTCTGCCCGACGTAGTTGTTGGAATGCCGTCTCGGGGAGGTTATCATTAATAATTTCAAAGGGTTATGATACTAACCAATGTACATTTGTATAAATTATAGATTATATCCAGGAAACCCTTACAAGAAGCCTAAGATAGCAAAGTGAGTTTATCCTCTTTTTGTTAAACTTTATGGTAATGTTTTACCAAACCTTAAATATTTTACTATGAAATTTAGCAGTGATTGAGTCTTTGTAGTTCTTCAATTATTGCCGGTATGTTGGGGGTTTGTATACAAAATGTACTACACTGTGAGTAGTAAGTCGGGATGACAATACGTTACCATTGGACAATGAGTTAGCCAATGGGTAATATGACCCACAAGTCAGTGAATTGACAGTACTAATGGAGTAACTGTGTAGACATAAACAATGTGATCGCTCTCAATACTGTTCACTGTGACTTTTTATTTAAACTTGATTAAACTGGGATTCACTCACCAGTATTTCCGACTGACAAATGTTTTTAAAACACGTTTCAGGTAACCCAATGTGACAGCCAATTAATAAAAAGCCAGCTAGAGAGCACTGAAGGCTTGTGAATAATGTGGCTATAAAAGTTACCAAATAAACGGTGTTTTAAATTAAATAAAATAGGGTTCATCCCTATGAATGTATTGTATTAAGAAACTTGGGTTTTACCCAAGTGATTATTAATATTAAATGAGGTGGTTTTACTCTGATAAACATTTCCTAACTACGGTCCTGATGTAAATTCCGCTGCAAGATTAAATAAACCTGATACCACCAAAACTCTGTGATCGCGTCCGCCCGTTCCCGGGGATCAGGGATCGGGGGTTGCGACACCAAGATACCGAGTAGATTGGTTCGATCGAGACAAGAGGCTTCACATAATCGGAGACAGCCATCAAGTTTGCAAGGGAGGAGAGGACTATTTAGGGTTAGATTGTGCAGGTTATGAAAACAAATATAATAACCGTAACAGTTGGGCCGCTTACAATCTGGGCAGAAGCCCATGTTTGGCGAATAATGCCTTGAGCGACGAAACTTCATTTATCCACATATCTTTCATCGAGGCCACATGTATGTTCTTCGTCGTGATGCATATGACGAAACACCAAGTGTTTCGTCGAGTGAGGGTGATGGCGAGAGTCCCATGTTTCGTCGTCCCATGCGTTAAGTTTATAAACTTGAACAGTTAAAAATTTCATTATTTAACCAAACTATAGTACCATACACCAATCATATATCAAACATGTACAAGTTATAGTGCAAACGAATTATGAAAACACTTTGCGAAGCGAGTAACGTGTCGAGGGAAGGCCTTGAAAGCTTGGATTGTCACATCATCCCCAACTTGAAAGAAATTTCGTCCCGAAATTTGATAAGCAATCCCAAAAATCCTAAAACAGCAAGGTGTTAGATCAGGATGACTGTGGATTTTCCCTAGGTGCCACATCATCCCCAACTTGAAAGGGAATTTCATCCCGAAATTCCTCAATGATATCAAGAGTTGATTCAACCGTTCGAACAACTGGAGATATTAGAGCTCCCTTTGATTATTACGTTCCCACAAGGACTTCGGTCCACGTACTGAGTTCCAACAAACTCTTGCGACTGGACTTCGGCTATGTCAACTAACCTTAACTTCTTAGTCCATGCTTACGATAGATTCCCTGATAAATACAACTGGTCAGTTAACCTTAGACTCTGGTAAAGGTATCACAAGTGTTTTATCGGACAAACACTTCCTTAGATTCGAGGCATAAATATCATCGCGAACGTTATCCAATTCGGTCAGTTAATTCGAGTTTGTGAGCCATGTCACCGATTCGTTCCAGAAATCCGAATGTCCCAACGCATCGTAAATTAAGCTTGCCACGCTTCCCAAGCATACAACACCCTCCCAGGGTGAGACTTTCAACCTGATATGATTGCTTACAGCGAACTTCCAGTGCTTCCTGAGCTTATCAACTTTTCTGGCGGTCTCGCGTTGCCGCCAAACAATTTCCGATCTAAATAATCTTCCCAAGAGTTTCAAGTACAAGTCCTGGACTTGCGATTACGTTGTCACCCACCTTCATCCAACAAGGAGATTAGCGTTACTGTCCATGCAATGCCTCAAACAGAGTTTTCTGAATACTAGAATGGTGACTGTTGTAGTAAACTCAACCAAAGGTATGTGTCCTTTCAAATTTTCACTAAGTCAATCCCACACATGCTCGCAGCATGTCTTCGAGTGTCAGGGGGTTTCGTTTACTCTGACCATTTGCCCTATGGTGATAAGTAATGCTCATGTCTAGACGTGTGCCAAGAGTGTTGTGTAGTGCATGTCATAAATCAGGTATAGATCAAAATCAGAGATACAGGAGTTGGCACCTCGGGCCTAAATAGCTGCCTCTCTCAGAGGAATGTCCACAAGCTGTGAAGTCTCATCAGTTTCCTTGATTGCAAAAGGGTGTACTGATTACATGAGACAATTAACGATCACCCAGGTGATACCGTTTCCGTTTCAAGTTGTAAGTAGACTAGCGACAAAAACCATGGCAGTCTACTCTCATTTCCATATGGGTGTTTCTGGTTGCTGATACTCCACCTTGACTTTCCCTCAAGTCAAACATCGTTCACTTACATTGCTAGGTGGGCCTTCACGCCCGATCACCGGCACAAGATTTATAGAACCTAATATCTCTCGCCAATACCCAGACGACTAGAATATCGAAGCCGGTGTGCTTTGCTCAACACAAGTTCCCTACAGTTGCTGTGTAATGAGATCCACATTCGTTCTATGAGGTAGAGAATATCGTTCGACCTGCCAAAGGTCGCTTCTCCATGCCCCACATGGATTCAACTTGGAAATTCTCGTTCTTCAGCTCTCCAGTTTGAACAGAGTGAGTCTAATCAGGTAGGTTAGAGTCGATAGTGAGTTGCAAAGCTCGTGCACGTTCAGATCTCCATAGCCGAAATCATTCAAAAGTTCCATTCAGCGATGCCATTAACTGACTTAGCTCTTTCAGAGCCAAGGTACACGGGAGGCCCTTGTGATCGATCTAAGTAGCACATTCGGTACCGTCCAAGTAATGCCTCCAAGTAAATCCAAAGACCACGATTTCCACCGCCGGTTGTGTGTCGTGCAGTTCCTCTTTGTAACTCCATTACGTAAGTCATCACTCTCTCGTGATGCGTCGGTGTGTAACTTGGACTCTGATTCGGACCATCATGGTATACCACTAAATCACCCGCACCCTCAGGTAAAGACGATGCTCAGTGCATTGCAGAGTTGGGATTCGAAAAGCGGAAAAAGACGTCCTCTTGTTTTGTCTTTCACGAACACAACACCCTGCTGTGCTAAAGAAATTTAAGCTGCGTGACCTTCGAAAATCCTGTGATTAAGCTGCAATAGTATCTAGTGAAACCAAGGAATAGTTGCATCCCTGCAGGAATCTTTGGTGTCGATCAGTTTCTAACCAAAATAGGTCTTAGCGAGATCCACGTGTATTCCCACTTCGTTGATTATATGACCAAAAAGGTACCTCTCGAATCCAAAAGTTACATTTAACAAGACTTCGCGAGGGGTGGCTCCTCCCTCAGGAGCTCTAAAATAAGCTACAAATGCTCCCCATGATGTTCCTTTCTCCTGGAGATAATCCAAAACGTCATAAATAAACACGGTCGATTCATGTGGTCCATAAAGCTGCTGGTGTGTTGATTAACTCAATGTCCATGGAGTACAGTGTCGCAATGGACGCATTACGTTCGATATGCTGTTTTAAAAACCTTCTACCCTTAGCTTTCCATCTGATGATAGTTCGCTTGTTAGTCAATCCTGGAATGGAAGCTTGTCCCTCGCAACTGATCGATAGGTTGTCAATACATGGTCGAGGCAAGCGGTTCTTAACTGTCACCTTGTTAAGTTCTCGATAATCCGTACACATACGAAAAGGCTTATCTTCACGGATATAACTGGGGCTCCCCAAAGCGAAAAACTAGGTCCGATAAAACTCCTGTCCAATAGTTCCTGAAATTGATTAGGCAATTCCTGCAACCTTCCTGATGTGAGACAATAAGGAGTACTAGTAACAAAGGCTGCTTTTGACATGATACCGATCTGTTATTCCACCTGACGATGTCAAGGTAAACCTGATAGTTCTTTTGGAAGCACATAGGGAGAAATCACGAACAATTGGTGGATCCTCGATCCTCCTTTCCTTAGCCTTAACATCAGTAACGAGTGCTAACATAGCGGGATAATCCTTCCGTGGACACTTCTGGCCTTCATTGCTGAATTGATGCTAACCTCTGCACCACTCGAATACTTTATAACAGACGACAACTTTCTCCTCACAGGGTATATCTGTGCGATATCTTGACAACCAATCTATACTGACTACTGCATCAAAACTATCAAGGGTAGTAGAAAGAAGGTCAATGTCGATCACTTGTCTCACAAGGTCGAGTTTGCATCCCAACGAACATATTAGATTTCATTTGACTTGTCATCAGTCGTTTCCACAACAGGTTCGGTTCCAAGAAGTATCAGGGTTAAACAGAACAGGAATGAAACGATTAGTTTCCAAGAACGTGCTGGCCACCATGTTGCTGTAATCCTGGCATCGCCCACGCCAACCCTAAGTGCCCTTCCATGAGCATCATTTCTATGTTGTTGTTTTCGTTACGAGAATTTCCAATACTGCCATCGTTCCCTTGGTTGTTGTCGTCTTGGTTTAACAACGGCCCATCCATGTCGTAGTCACCTTCATTTCCATACTGAAGGCTAAGGTTACAAGTATCTTGATGTTGCCATGACTATTGCCTCTACTGCCATTGCTTGAAACGGAGCCCTACGATCTTTCACCAACCAAGTCCATCTTTTCACCTTCTGTGCCACGTCCTAACGTGCTACTCACTGTGCTGGCAGCTACACATTCCACACTATAGTAAGTTGTCATTGCTTATGTCCCTATTAATTCATAAGAGTTGACTCCCATAAGCCGCTGACTAGGGTTAAGGAATCGGTTAAAGTCAATCTGCTGGAGTTCGTTGCCGGTAATCAGGGTCGTTCTAATGCTGAGGTCAGCACGGTACTACGCTCATCCTCTTGTCCATCGATGTTGCAAGTTGTTTGAGTAATACACGGTCTGTTGCGAGATTGTTGCAAAAGTGATCATGCTTCGTGTCACACCCCGACCACGTATAACATACAAAACGCGGCGGAAAACGTCGGGGAGTGTTGTAACAGAATTAATTGTTTCATAACCATGGCATACAAAGTTGTATTTTATTTATCAACATTAGAGTTACATTGTTTTAAACAGAAATCAAAGAGTTTAGAACATAATTAAACTAAGTCTATCTTCATTTTAAGTCTCTAAGGCACAGGTCCGCCCTAGTGTCACGATCATCATCCTACGCAAAAGCTCCTGAAAACACATGTGAAAATAGGTACGTCAGCATAAAAATGCCTGTGAGATACATAGGTTTGTGAAAAATAGGATTCATGACTTGTAAGTTTAGAAAAAGTTTTTTAGCAAAAGTCAGTCATGAACCTTGTAAATTGATTTGTTTTGTAAATCGTTTGAAAAACAATAAGTTCAGATGATATGTATAAATAAGAGAATAATGTATGGTTAAATGAATAACCATGTAAAATGAATTTGTATAAGATAAGTTATTTGTAAAACAATGTCTTGTGAAAGATATGTTATTTGTATAAAATGTTATATGTATAAATTGAAATGATTTAAATAACGCTATGATATGTAATATAATACAAACACTTATATATAGGAAGTACCAGCGGCGTATCCACCATGCTTGTATCATATTACTCACATCTCGTTAATTAAGTCACTTAAACAAACCACCAATGTATAAAGTCTGTGTTTAAACCAATTGTCAAAAAGTCCTTGTATAAGCCATGTCAAATGTTAAGAAGTCCAAAAGTAGTCAAGTAATGGGTAACAAATGTTATGTATTGTAAGTAAAGTATTGTCACATAATCCAAATGTAGAAATGTACAAAACAAAGTATTTTGAATATATCAAAAAGTTATGTTTTGCAAAGTAATGCATGTTACATTGATACAAACATTTATGTGGTAAGTTAACGCATACATTCAAGCCTTGAGACAGTCGGATAACCCTTTCAGTCAAGGTTATCAAAAGAAATGTTTTTGGATTCAGTCATTCCTTACATCCAAACAAACCCGGGATGTCAGGAATGGGATTTGTCAAGTCCTATGGTACCACTACTTACTACCGAGCGGCGTAGCTAATGTTAATGAACGTATATAAGTCTCGTTTGTGCAAACCAAATGTTATCGCAATTGTATGCATGTCATATGAAAACAATGTACTAAGTATGCTAAGTTAACATACAAAGCAGGAAAGTCATGTAAATCAATGTGCTAGCATGCTATCAGTCAACATACATAGCAGAAATGTAAAGTAAACAATGTACTAAGTATGCACACAATGGACATACATAGCATGAAATGTAATGTAAAACGATGTACTAAGTACGCACACAATGGGCATACATAGCATGAAATGTAATGTAAATCATGTACTATAAATGTACTAATGAACATAGCAAGTATATGATGTGAAAACAGGAAAGCATGAAAGTAACAAGTAGGCACATGTGTTTCACCCCAAAACAGTTTGGAAAACAGTAAAAGAGGGGTCTATGTACTCACTTGAGATTGCTCAGAAGTCCTAAGATAACCACTAAGCAAAGCTAGAGATCACGGAATCAAACGGCACCTAATATAGGTAACTATGTTAATAAACTGGACCTAAATCGGAGGATCGGATAGAATGAGGGTTCGTAAACCAAACGAGTATGGAGACTCGTGTAATATGGTTTAACAAAGCCTACATACTAAATGAAACCTAACATAAGTGCTTACGACCCATTACGACCCGTTTAGGTAGCTTATGCTACTTTAACGTGTCGTTCGCGTGAAACGCGTTCGGACCGCCTAACTAGTCTTATGACAAGTAGAATATGCCTTAACATGCCTAATATTGTCGCCAAATCAGTTTAGATGTCAAAAGTTATGTCACATATGTTTATAATGAATTTTGGCATCAAAGGGGTATTTTGGTAATTTACCTAAGGCATATAAACTACCTATCATACAACTACTTAAACGTCGTGGCCATAAGGTATAACCTCGGAAGGTTATTCCCTACCTACTATGGTCACCTAATGTATTTGGTCGGATCCTAACGATCGACCAAATGGGTCGGGTTCGAAGGTATAAGCGATTTATTAGATCGCTTACCCTTACGACCCTAGGCAACGTGGTAATCAGTAGGCATAGTCACAAGGGACTATAACCATCGTGATTACAATCACGTTGCGAAGTTCAAACAAACTTCGCATTGACCATAAACTGGTCAACGCAGAAAGTCAAACAAAGTTTGACTTTCAGACTCGAAAAGCAATAAAAGAACGAAGGAATACTTACGAAGGGTCCCCGAATGCTAATCTTGATTCAAGTAGCTCAGGTATGAAACAAAGGTTTCAACTTAGAGCTTCTCAAATCAGATTCTTGTGAGTTTGAAGCAAATGGGGGTGGGGTATTTATAGTATTTCCCGAACCGTTAAGATCGTTTCTTGAATAACGTGATCGAATCTCGTGCGTACACTTGTTGGAATGTTGTGGTGACTAAAAATGGCCCTTAATGAACTGAAAGGGCAAGTGTGGGTGTGTGGTTGGGAGTTTAACAGCTGTAATCTGCTGAGTAATTGATATTATCTGATCTGGGACACTGACGTGGGCCGCGTAAAGATACACACAGGACTTACGCGGGCCGCCTGGCCTGCACAGATCAGAAACATGTTTGCATTTTGACAACTTTGGTCCCTGTTGGTGTTTAAGCTTATTTCCGGCACTTCTAAGGCCCGTCAAGCCAACTTTAAGGCCCTAAAATGATGCCTAAACATTGTGGACATGAAACATGCTCAAAAATATGCCGGATGTTGGTTCGTTTGGTCGTACGATCGCGATGATCGCTTAATTACGACGGAATGCGCATAAGCGCGAAAAACGATCCAAATGACGCGACGAATGGATTTTTCTCAAGCCAAACACTAAAATAAAATATTTTAGTGCTTAAATAAATTTTTGGATGTCCGGATGTATTCAGAACGTAAGTTATACGCGAAAGTGCAAACTTGTGCACTTTTTGACGCTTTTAGTCCCTGAATGACCCAAAAAGTTTATTTTAGCACACCGAACCCCTCAAAGCCTATTTCTAAGCTATATAAAGGATATTTAAGGTGTGTTTAACTTATGGTCATGTTCCGGAATGTCTGTTACAGTACAAATTGGCATACTTTCGCAGTTTGTCAAATTTAGTCCATGTAGGCGAATTAACCTGTTTTTGCCATACCAAAGCCTTCAAAACTTATTTCTAAGTTATGTAAAGGTTATTTAAGGTATGTTAAGTATATGTTGATGTTCCGGAGTATTTGTCGCATTAAACTGATTACGTTTACGCATCAGTTTGCGTATAACTCTCCAGAAAGCGATATAGAGTTTGAAATTGAATAAAAGTCAAAACATGAAAAATGTAAAACACAACCAAACAAAAATTGGGATCAAATAACTTTGTTTTATTGATAAAAGAACTGTTCACAATGATTACAAGCACAGATGTTACACTTCGAAATTTAAGACGTCAATACATGAGTTCCAGCAAACGGAGAGGAGTGAGAAAGGTATAAACAAATCATTCGACGTTGCGACATCCAACTCAGGGGCATTCGTACTAGCACCTAACATTATACACAGTCCGCTAGGCGTTTAAATGGGTGTTCAGGTAATACTCGATAGCATCAAGATTCATAAGAATTCAAAGAGAGGTGAAAATGTCACATTCGAGTAGGAGACAATCACTGCTATGACTCCTATAGACTTGTTACGTTTCACATCGATCAAATAATGGAACAGAACCGCTTTTTCACTTGTTAAGCATCACTGGGACTCGCATGCACCCCACATTATTATTATGTGTGCACCCACAATAATATTATGATTTGCATGTTCATCTCAGTTCCTTTTAACTCATGTCAAATGGTTCTTCAAACTCAGGTATCAAACGGAGGTTATCAAAATGATAAGATCTCAGAAATCCAGGGACTATGACAGACTATCAACGCATCATAATGCAAGCAAGCAAACAATTCATGCCATCATGCTATAGAGACGAGTGTGTGTTCGTACGCTACATCATAAACCAATGTGTACTAGCCATGTAATGTATGCAACAAGTGAGAAAGACGAACCTTGCAATCTGGAGCTGAGTGTCATGGTCGTATTCACGTATTCAGAACTGTTCGGTTATAGTCTGGTTTAATAAAAACATTTTTAAAACCAAGTTCACAATAACCAGTGGCTCTGATACCAAACTGTCACACCCCCGAATTACCACATGCGGAAACCACCGCGAGGCGTGTGACGTACCAGGATCTAGCCACCAATCACATTGAACTTATAAAGATATTTCAAATAAAACTTTCATTTATTAAAATAAGTGTTACAATACAAGATCTATTATCCAACGGAAGCATATTACATTTTGTTATGAGTTTCATAAAGCAGGTGTATAAAAACCATCAGACTTGTCTTGTGATTCCATGTATCTCGACCCATGACTACTCCAGCTTCCCAGTCAGCAAGTTCCAATGATAAAACCCTATAGACCTGCAAGCATGCAGATAAGCGTGTCAGACGACGCTGGTGAGTTCAAAGTTTGTTAACGTGTTTAGATACCAGTTACCAGATTAAAACGTTTCACATATTCGATGTTGTTAATCACACACTTACCGCCGATGGCTCCAGATTATTTGCCCTGAACCCCAATGCCTCTATCAAAGCAATGGTCAAGATGGGGGTCATTAGTTCATCACCGACCTCCCCGGTGCGGTATGAGGGTGCCAAACCTAAATAGCGCTATTAACTAATACCCCGTTGCCCTACAAGCAACAATCGGTAGGAGGGACTTGAGTGATAGATATACATGTATTAACCAACAACCCAGGTTTAACATTCCAGTCAAACCCAATACCCGACATTCCTCCCTGGAACGTTTACCAGATGTCCCTCCCCGGGACGCATGCTTGGAAAAAGAGCAGTGAACTCACCTTAGATTTGCTCGGTATGTTACGTTACGTTACATTACCCGTTCCCAGTTGGTCAACCAAACCCTATCGTGGTTAGCAAAGACAGTCAGTTTTGCATACTTATAATACACGTATTCGTCGCACACATTACTCAAGTAGCAACTAAGCAAAGCATATATCATTATGCTAGTCATAGCAAGTATCCGGGTCTTAATTGTATTCACCATGCCAGTTCATATCGTGTCATAGCACATGTCAAGTGATTCGGTTCACATGCAAATCAAAATAAGAATTTATGCAACATCACAGTTAGTCATCATCAAGAAAATCACCTAGCAGGTATTCATATGAGTTCACACTATGAATTCATGTTTCAACAAACACCAAACAGTTCATGCCTTAAATCCTAGTGGTGTGCGGTCTAGCAGGTCATCGGCCCACCTAAACATGTGCGACCCACCTGATTTGAAGTAAGTGCACATGACCACCCATTATTACATAAACATATAACATAGTTAACACCTTGATCACCTGTGACGAAACATCTAGTATTTGTCGAGCCCAATTATGACGAAACACACCGGTTTTTCGTCAATACCCAATACGACGAAACACTCTATGATCCAAACAGTTACAGTTTCACATTTTCCTTGAACCCTAATCCTCTAACAGTTTCAATCATCAACTGATAATCCCACAACCTTAATATCGAAATACAACACCACGGATTACGAAATCTTGATTACATGATTCCAATCCAACTAATAACATTTTCATTCACGAACGAATCAGATTATCAGTTTCATCCACCAATCAACAGCATGTTAACAAACATTATCAAAGACTTATTACCTATTCATGAATGTCAGTTTCCATTACTTAACTTTACTAGTATGAAACCCTAAGCCATTATATATAATCATATCAATCATCACATGAAATCATAACAATCATCACATCAGATTACAATAACTAACATAGATGAAACACTAACCAAGATACCGAGTAGATTGGTTCGAACGAGACAAGAGGCTTCACATAATCGGAGACAGCCATCAAGTTTGCAAGGGAGGAGAGGAGTATTTAGGGTTAGACATCACAGGTTATGAAAACAAATATATAACCATAACAGTTGGGCCGCTTACAATCTAGGCCGAAGCCCATGTTCGGCGAATAATGCCTTGAGCGACGAAACTTCATTTCTCCACATATCTTTCGTCGAGGCCACATGTATGTTCTTCGTCGTGATGCATATGACGAAACACCAAGTGTTTCGTCGAGTGAGAGTGATGGCGAGAGTCCCATGTTTCGTTGTCCCATGCGTTAAGTTTATAAACTTGAACAGTTAACAATTTCATTATTTAACCAAACTATAGTACCATACACCAATCATATATCAAACATGTACAAGTTATAGTGCAAACGAATTATGAAAACACTTTGTGAAGCGAGTAACGTGTCGAGGGAAGGCCTTGAAAGCACGGGTTGTCACACGCGACACCAACCCCTTATCACCATTACGTAACGCGACCTTGGTCGCGGCCCGCGACAGAATTGAGCGACCTTGGTCACGCCCGTGAGGGCCTTAGTTGCTGCATTTTGTTGTTTTGACTCATGAAACTTATTTCAATGCGTTTTTAAGTTATCAAAACTAAATTTTAAGTTTGTTTTGAATTCAAGTGATAGTAGTAACCGTTCGGATGAAGATCAAGCAAGCACCAAGAACCGAACACTCATCTTTTGAAGCTTCCGCTATGATCTATTTTGTTTTAGTTTATGTGAATCTTGTGAATACTTAATACTTCGTTTTGAATGTTTTAAACTAGTCGGGAAGTCGACTTGAATACTTTAATCATGTAGGTTTATTATCTTAACAAGTTTTTGTAAAGACGCATTTTTGTATAAAATGTGTTGTTTAATATTAAAAAATTTAAATTATTGATATGGGTGTTACAAGTTGGTAATCAAAGCCAAAGGTTGTTAACAAAGTATGTTCGGTTCGAAGCTTGATCAAAACATCTGGTAAGAAATTATTTGAAGTAAATTCCAATTTGAAAGATTTGAAAGGATAATTATTTAAAGCGTATGGGAGGAGTATAATATACTTGAACCTGGAAAACGTACTAAGCATAAACAATTTAGGCAAGTTCAAACTTGACCATATCGAAGTAGAAAAGACATATTGAGCTAGAAACAAATGAGATGACAAATTCTCATAGATAAATGTGAAAATAATGAAATGAGATGTTACCGCATTGTTGTAAATATTTTAGTTAAACGATGTCGGGAGGAAGCGAGGACGACATAGTACCGCTAATCACTGAAGAGATAAAGGATAAGATTTCCGAGGAGGTCAGAAAAGCTTTTGAAGCCAACTTACCGGGATTTATGGAAAGGCTTCAAACTGTGATACTTACAACCGTTGAAGAATGAGTTAATGAATTAAAGGAAGACCTCATCAACGAAAGAGGTAGGATTAAAGAAAAGAGGGGATGCTCATACAATAAATTCATAGCTTGTAAACCCCCAATTTTCAATAGAGAAGTAGATCCAATCGCTTGTTAAAGGTGGATAAGTGACATCAAGGGGGTGTTTGAATAAACTCATTGCGATGCAAATGATTATGTGATTTATGGGACGGGCCAACTGAGAGGCTAGGCAAAGGATTGGTGGGATAACTACAAAAAGGAGCTAGGAGTTGAAGCTACCCGAGCCATGACTTGGGAAGGATTTAAAGAACCATTCCTCAAACAACACAGCCCAAGAGCTGTGATTAACAAAATAAAGGAGGAGTACATGCATTTAAGGCAAAAAGGGGAATCAATTGATAAGATCACATGAATATTCCTCGACAAGCTAAAATTTAGCGATGATTTGGTAAAGACTGAAGAACAAAAGGTATATCACTAACTACCATAACATGCTGAGTGCAGAATATCGAGAATTCATGACTCCCTCAAATTACAAAAACCTCACGAAGATTATTAATGCTGCCCGAGAACGTGAAATTGAATTGAAGAAACAAGTTGAAATGGGTGAAAGGAGGGAGCTTGACACGAATCTGAGTCCGACAAAGAAGCAAAAGGCTGCCGAATCTTCAAAGAAGACGAGTACAAAAGGAGGATTGCCTAGGTGTAAGATTTGTGGTCGTGCTCATCGGGGTGAATGCCACTTTAAAAATAAACCATATGCGATATTTTATGGTATTGACTACCATAAAATTCAGCGATGAATTGGTAAAGACTGAAGAACAAAAGGTATATCACTACCATAACATGCTGAGTGCATAATATCGAGAATTCATGACTCCCTCGAATTACAAAAACCTCACGGAGTTGTAGTTACCACGGATTAAACTTCTTAGTGTAACTAAACCATCGTCTGACCCTCACTCAAATTAAAAGTCCTACCCTCACTCAAATTAAAAGTCCTTAAGAGGCCTCTAAACCTAATTCATAGGAATGGCTAAACAACTTGAACGTGGCATAAAAATCTGGAACAATTGGGACAGGTATTTGGGTATGGGAACGGGTATAGGGTTTCGTTTGATTTTTTTTGTGAGTTTGGGATGGTTATGGATATAATAATATCATAATTTATAACATGTTGAAACTGTTAGAAACTTCAAAACATTAAGTTTAATTATAAAACATTTAGAAATGCTGTTGATTATTTGATATTTCAAGTCGGTTTTCCAAAGCTAAGTTTAAAATCAGATTTTAGGTAATGGGCATTCCAACGAGTAATCTATAACCACATAAGCCATTAAACATGTATATTATGAGTATATATGTGAACCCTTTGGATAAAGAGTAATGTCCGCCCTGTCGGTATGAGACCGGGTAAGGGACACACTTTATAGTCAAGTACAAGAATGTGATTACCAATAGCCATCATATTGTCATGGTGTGGGGTTTTGTTCTGATATTCATGTTCGTAGGTCACAATATGCAGACTGTAACGCCTCGCTTTTTTTTTAACTTTCCCTATTTAGCAAGTTTGTCTTGTACTTCTATTTTTGCAAACCGTATCTCTTGTAATCGTATTTCGTTTTCAAATCATTATAATCCGAGGCTTTGATCATAATAAAACTTGATCATTTTATAAGAATTATACATTGGTTATTCATACATGGTTACCGTTCGATTTATTCACATACTTGATATGTATTTATCTTTCGCGCAAACATATACTTGTTTTACATACAATCAGTCGTAAATACGTATTTAATACTCATTATACGTGCAATATACATGATAATACTTTCACCATACTTAGTTTATGCTTTAATACTTGAATCATACTTAATTACATGTCCTTTTTACAAGTTACACCTCAAAACATCAAACATATGAAACTTCAGGGGCTAAAAGTGTTAAAAAAAACAAAACTGTTGCCATATTGAGGCTTGGCGCCACGCCAAGCCTAATGCCTCCAGCCTTGGCGTAGCTCCATGGCCCAGAATCCGCATAAAGTTGTTTTTCAAGCACGGATTGACCAATTCCTCCACCTCCAAACTCACCCAATCACCTTCAAACTCCATTAAAACTCAAACCCTACTTCACCACTATATAACCAAGCTTCCATCATCTCATTTTCACTTTTTCAACTCTTCTACACTCCATAAACACTCCCAAATCAGTTGCAAAATACAAGTTTTGGGCAGATTACAAACAAGTTCCAAAGTGAGTTCAAACTCACTTTTCTTCTACTTTCTTCACCATTTCTTCTTCTACAAAGCTTGGAACACCTCTAGGAGTATTTCCACAAGATACCATGGTAATGTAAGGTGGAACATCACCATTTTGAGGTCCAAACTTTCTGTTTTGGAAGAAACTTGGTTAACTTTGTGACAACTGCCACTTTACATTCCGACAATAATTGAACAGTAATATGTGCTTTAATGACTGTGCATAATTTAGTTTACAAGAATGGAATTATGATTTCTATTATATACAAACAATGGCATTTCATGTTGCAAGACTTTTATCGCTACTACATGCAACACAATATAGTTCTATTAATGCAAAGAGCAGAATTGGCACAGTTTATCAGACAAACTAGAAGTACAGACGGGAGTTCAGTACTTAGACAGACATGATGTTAAGGCACAAAATAAGCCCCAGGACCAAGTGTTACACTAGTATAGTGTGTAGGAAAGCAGGGATTACAAAACAGCCTTCCTAGTGATGACATAGGTACCGGAAAGTGCCAGAAACACACTAAAACTGCAGAATTCTGCAGAAAATAAATAAATTCAGCAAAAATTCAGCTTTTAACATCTAAATATAATGCAGAAATGTGATTTAATGGTCTGGAATACTTTCCTAAGTGCCAGGAATCGAAACTGTCATAAAACACAACGTAAAGCACACTAAACTACGCAATTTAGCACTTTAACGAACAGTAACGAAACGAACAACCGGACACTACCCGAAACATCAAATTCTTACTAGAAGCATTGTTTTAGTGTTACGAAGCTAGTTATGGTCACGGAACATCATATTACATTTCATAAACCCTAAATACATAAAATACCTAACTAGCACCATTAAATCCTAACTAAATCATGTAACTTACCATTAAAATGTTACACTTTACCCCCCCCCCCCCAATTAGTGGACGGTTAGATGTGGGTCCCACTTGGGGATTTTCTTGCATTATTTTATTGGATATGTAGAGTATATTCTAAACATGTTATACCATATGCTTTCTTAAAGTTAGAAGTAATCTTCTTATAACCACAAGATCATGAACATAACCATTTCAACACTTGAAACTCAAACACATTTCCCCTCTTCTTCCTCTAAGCTCACGGCCGCCACCATCCATACATGCACCTTCATTTTCAATCCAATCTCAAGTAATCCAAGGTGATTCTAAGGTGTCTCGGGTCTATCTAAGAAGGTTGCAAGCAAAGGAACTTGAAGGACCTCTCTCTAGTGCTTTTATCCACCTCATTTGTCATCTTTTCTTCTCTTGATTATCCCTAGCCTTGAGCTAGTGGTAAGAACATCATACAACTCCATTTTACATCTTATTTAAGTGGTTAAAAGATGATACATGATGTTAATCTTAAAGAACACTAAGAATCAAGAAGATGAAACATGAACATAAGCTTAATATCTAAAGAAATCATGTTGTTAAGTGTTGAATTGCTACTTGATGATTGATTGGTTATGTTAATGATGTAGATCATCATTTGATCTTGCTAGATGATGATTAAAAACATAATCTAGCAAGATGAGAGGATGAAAATGTTAGAGATTAATGGATCATCCTCACAAAAGTCATGAACTTGAAAGAAAAAATTGTTTTCTTGTTAAATGATGATTAAAGTAAGATGTAAGTCTTGTAGATCTAAGATTTCAAGGATGATTTTTCAAGAAATCAAGTTAAAAATACAAAGTTTACTTAATCTTGGTTCCTAAAGAAATCAATCATGTTTTTAAAGGATAAACAAGTGTAGAAACATATGTGTAACAAGAAAAATACAAGAAGAAACATTTTTAGAAAATGTGATCACAAGTTGTAAAGAACCATTTTCTTTAAAAATGATGTTTTTAAAGAAACAATCACACTTTAAAGGGTAACACGACTTACTAAACACACTAGTAAGTTACTACAAATTTTTGTAAATTTTCAAGTTCATGAAGTAGTTGATTATGCTTGATTTTTGGCAAAATTGGTAAGCATAGATTGATTATTGGTTGATTGTGTTGATTTACAGAAGAAAATGATATGCCTTGAAGGCATGGAAACCTCCATTTTTAGGGGAAACTATGACAAAAATTTTCTAAAAATTAAACACTTAGAAAAATATTTCTAAACAAATATTTACAAGTATATTTCAAACCATGGATTTTCACATAAAGTTTGCCATTAATTTTGTTACAAAAATTATAAATATTGGAGGTTGGCTTAAATAAATAAAAGTGACTAAATATGTACTTAGGAAAATATATATTTAGATGTCACCATGTGTGTGATTATTTGTATATTATGTATATTAGCTATATTATTTTAGGACTTGAAATAATATAACCCATCAAAAATACCAAAAATTGCAATCCAAAATATTATCAAAATTTCCAAGGAATAAACATACAAATAATACCCAAAATATTGGTGAAATCAAACAAAGGAATATAACATACGAAATATTCCGGAACTTTTATTCATAAGTATATTTTTGGTAAATAATATTTTGGACACCAAAAGAACAAAAATATGATTTTTGACAAGGAGAAAATATATCATATTTTTGACAAGGAGAAAATATATTATTTCTGGACAAATAAAAATATATCTTTTCATGGAATTATTAGAAGATATATTATTTTTGGGAGAAAATATATATTTTCTTAAATAAACTTTGGACATATTATTTTTTGGTAAAAGAAAAATGGATTTATATATTTTCTAAGTTAGACTTGAAAATATATTATTTTTGAGACATATGTGAAATTTATAAATACTTTTGCCAAGCGAAAAATTATAAATAATTTTTCTAAATAATATTCCTCAAAATATATACTTTGGTAAATATATATCAATACATTTTTACTAGAAATATTATTCCGAAAAAATTAATACAAAATTAAGTATAAGAATACTTATCAATTACAAGAAACTACGTATTTTTGTACGTATAAATACACTCCAGAATACGACACCGATACATGGCAAAAATATACAAGTATAAGAATAATATTGAAGACACAAAGAAACATAATTATATACCTTGGAATAATATTGAAGACACAAAGAAACATAACTCAAAGACACTAATTAAAATATATTGTTTTACCTATTATTCCAAAACTTAATAAATATAATTTAAGTTAAAATATTTATGATTTTAACAAATAATTATATACCTTGGAATAATATTGAAGACACAAAGAAACATAACTCAAAGACACTAATTAATACTAAGCCAAGGCACGACCCGCTCGTCTAATAGACCCTAGTATGTTGTAGGTAGTCGTGCACACTAGTAGCAGCTTGAGTTACGTCGGATTGAAGAACGCAAAACCGTGAGTTCATGTCCCCCTTTTCTCTTAACTGTTTTCGGATTTATAACTCTCAGGGGTGGAATATATGTTGCATACATTTAAATGGTATGAATTGGCTATGAAATGAATTATAGATCATGTGAGCATAGATTGAAATTGAAATGTCATTAACTCTTAATTATGGACGAATGTTAGATCTAACGGGTACGGCCGAGCCCCACTCATGGTCCTTATGTGATCACTTGAGTGCTTCGGTGTCCCAGACGAGGTAAATCGACAACGGTCAAGGGTAAACTTGACACAATCAAGGTAAATTGACATAGTCAAGGAAAATTCGACACAGTCGAGAGGAAATCAACGAGGGTATAAGCCTACTCATATTGAGTACTCCCTATGTCTGCACATGCATAAATGTCCTTGCAAAACATTAATTTGATCTGTTCATAAATGCTTTTCATACCTGTTTTCAAAGGAGTCTCTCAAAAGTTTACAAGTTTATCAGTACTCATACAAAACGCATGAACTCGCTCAACTTTTGTTGATGTTTTCCAAAATTACATGTATTTCAGATAACAAGTTGGATCTTGGGCGCTGGGGTAGTTTCTAGAAGTAAATTCCAAGTTTAAATGTCATCCACTTTTGTTGATTTGTAACTTAGTCGAAGGTTGTGCTGTTTGAAACTTAAATAATTGGTGTTTGTAATACTTTAAACTTAATGAATGGATGAACATCGTTTTGATCATATAGTTGTTTATTATGTTTGAATGCAATGGTATCGAACAAGTCACACATCATACGCTTCCGCAAAAGTCAGGGTGTGACAAACTTTTACAAAACTTAACTTTTTACACTTGAATCTTGTAGCTAGCAACCTCCTAAACCCATCAATGGTTGTGGAACTTGTTAGAGTTGATTCTTACAAAATTTAACTTTTTATACTTGAATCTTCTCATTTGATCCTCCCCATACATACATACATACACACACACATATATGTATATATATATATATATATATAGGATCCTGTAAAAAAGACTAAAAGTGTGAGAAGGGTAAGAAAGAATCTGGTGATGACACATGTCCCTATCCATTTTATTAGTTTAAAGGTATAATGGTAATTTTAATAATAATTCTAATTAAAGATAAAATACTTGTAACCGATTTTAGGAAGTTATTTTAGGGAATTCGAATTTTGATTTTTATCTGATTATACGTAAGAGATTATATCACTACGAACAATACTTATATCTTCTTCATCATCTTCTATTCGAAAATCTCAGGATTAGTTTTTGGTATTTTGGTCTTGATTAACATATTGCTTGATGGACAATGATGATCCAGGTAATCATATTATGGTGTTTTTTGGTTATTATGTGAATGTTAGAGGTATTTAATCTTCGATAAATAAAAGTTTCATTTTTTAATGATTTGTTTGTGTTCAAATTTTTGTTTTATACAATCGGATTTGGTTCTGATGAATATGGTTTTTGATCTTTTGATGTTACAGAGTATGGTGTTTTTTTGCATGGTTAATTTGCTTGGACGAGGGAAAGTTGGGGTGACCGTGCAAGACAATTTATTATTACGGGGGCCCACGTAATAACGACTTGTAGTGCATGGTAATCCTGGTGGACTCTGCGGGTCAGGCTAATTATCACCATCCATCCAAAAAATTTCTAAGTGTTCACATCTTCATCTAGTAGAACAATACCTAGACAGTTGCCTTAGCCCTCTACAAAGTAGGAAACCTGTCTTTGCCTACTTCGTGTCTGACACTTCTACCCGTCTACGAGCCGTTTTGGAACCGATATCTAAACAAGTGAAGATGGCTAACACCCGAGAAAGATTCAGTGACGTTACACTCTCTATCACGCCTATATGTACAACCCACATCTCTTGGAAAGTATACTCGTCTTTGTGAAGCTAAAGACCTAAGAAAACCAATGTAGAAGGAAAATAACTACTACTTTCATATTATGAAACTTGTATGACCGAGGTGATGTAACCTCGAGTTCATTTTGTTTTCCCCATTACAAACAATAAGTCAAGTTGTCAAGCATATATGAAAGCTCAGTGGTCGTTTTCTTACTTATACATTGTTGATTATATGTGCATGTGATATTGGGTGATTACATGTTTGCTTGTGGTAATATGTACCCCATAGACAATTATGGAATGTTGTCTAACCTACCCCATACCTTTTGACAGAAGAAGATGCCGCCCAGACGTGACACGGACACCATTACGTTAACTATGGCCGAATACAATGAGCGCATTTCCCAAGTTATAGCGCAACATGAAGCCCTCCGCTCTGCACACAGCGGTGGCACTTTTGGAAGTAACCCTCCAACTGGCTGCACCTATAAACAGTTCCTGGACTGCAAGCCATTGAATTTTAACGGCACAGGAGGTGCCATTGCATTTGTTCGTTGGGCAGAAAAGACTGACTCCGTTCTGAGAATGAGTAACTGTTCACCCGAGCGAAGTGTTACCTATATCTCAGGGTTGTTTTTGGATGGCGCACTCTCCTGGTGGAACCTTCAGGTTCAAACCCTTGGTGAAGCTACTGCTTATGCACAGAGCTGGGACGAGCTCAAGGAATTGATGCGGAAGAAATACTATTCTAGGGCCGAGATCCAGAAGCTTGAGACTGAGTTCTGGAATTTGAAAATGGACGGGCCGAAGATTTCTGAGTACGTCCAACGATTTCACGACTTGTCTAGGGTTGTTCCCTACTTAGTCAAGCCGAAATTCAAGAGGATTGAGCGATTTATTTGGGGGCTTGCACCTCAAATCCTGAGCATGGTTACTGCCTCAAAGCCTCCAACCATCACAGAGGCTATCGATTTGAGTGTCACACTTACTGAAGAAGCTCTACGTATGGGAAAGTTTTCGGGATCTGAGGCAAATAAGCATGAGACTCATGTGGGGTCTTCGGGCAATAAGAAAAGGAAGTCTTCGAACCTAAAGATAGGCACCCAAGCCAGTAATGGAAGCTCTAAAGCAAACAAAAGAAGGGAAGTGGACCCGTCTCGTGGCATGCAAGCTTATGGAGCCACCAATAAGGCCGGTGGTAAGGTTTAGTTGGGGAATAAGCCGAGATGTGAGGAATTCAATTTTCACCATGAAGGTCGATGTCTGAGGCCTAAGTGTGGAAGGTGTGGAAAAGAAGGGCACAGCAAGGATGCCTGTTGGGCAAAGTATCCAGACGGAAGAGATAGTGGCAAAGTTCCAGGTTGCTACAGATGTGGTGAAGTAGGGCACTTTAGGAAAGATTGCCCTAGGAAGAACCAAGCGAGGAAAGGTCTTCACGATCGGAGCTCGTGAAGCACGACATGATCTAGATGCGGTTACGGGTATGTTCCCTATTAACCAACTCTATGCATCCATTTTTTATTGATACTGGTGCCGACTTTAACCTTGTATCCTTAGGAATTAAGAACCTACTTGGCCTAGTTTCAAGTAGGATAGGCGCCCCGTATTCTTTAGAATTGGTAAATAGAAGGTTAGTTTAAGCAGACGAGGCGGTTAAGGATTATATTTTGGAACTTAGAAGGCAGGAACCTTCTATTACCATTGACTTGGGAAGTCATGATTTGGTAGTCTGCATGGATTGGATATCCAAGTATAGAGCTGAAGTTGTTCGTTATAAGGAAAATCATTCGCATCCCTCTTGCGAATGACAAACACTTATAGTACACAACCTTCTTGCAATAGGTGTGAGGACACTAGGCCCCATAAGGCGGTGGATTTGCGACACCTCACATTGGTTATAGAGACACGGAAGCACCTCTGAATAGACTGCATAGCCTTCCCTGCTCATGTTGTCGATAAGGAGACCATGAAGCCAAAGCCTGAAGACATCCCCGTGCTGGAGAAATTTCCAGAATCCTTTCTTGAAGACTTACCTGAGTTACCTCCACAGCGACAAGTGGAGTTTAGGATAAACCTAGTTCCAGGAGCGGCACCAGTGACAGATGACGCCTTACCAACTAGCTCCGTTCGAGATACATGAGCCTCCGATGCAACTACAAGAGCTGCTAGACAGAGGAAATCTACCAGGACGAGCCTTTCACTGTGGGAATCCCCCGGTGATATTCATTAGGAAGTAGGACGACTGTTTTTACAAGCGTACATAGCCTAATCTGAGGGGAACTCAGAAGAACTAATGAGGGAAAAAGGTATTATGCAAAGGTTACAGGGATATAGATAACTAATCATCAAGAATCGGTACCCCTTACCTAGAATCGATGACCTGTCGACCAACTGCAAGGTCCCAGCTACTATTCCAAAGTGGACCTAAGGACAGGGTATCATTAGTTAAGGACACCAGAAGAAAGTTGACAGTTTCCATTTTGCATCAACTTCAGAGAATTGGATATCAAGGACCGGTATCCTTTGCCAAGGATTGATGACTTGTTGAACCAATCGTATGGTTTAGTTACTACTTGAAAAGTGACTTGAGGTCAGGATGTCCTCAACTGCGGGTACAAGAAGAAAGTATCCCTAAATCGACTTTTAGGACTCGCTTTGAGCATTATGAGTTCCTTGTCATGCTGTTTGGCTTAACAAATGCACCGGCAGTATTCATGGACCTCATGAATCGGGTGTGTAAGCCGTACCTGGATAAGATCGTAATTATATTTATTGACTACATTCTTATGTGCTCAAGGACCAAGGAAGGTCATGAGTAACATCTGCGAGATATCTTGGAAGCTTTTGAAGAAAGAACAGTTATGTGCTAGGATGTCGAAGTGCGAACTTTGGATTCGCGAGGTAAGATTTTTAGGATACGTGGTGGATAAGAGTGAGATTCATGTCGACTCTGCAATCAAAAACTAAGGAGTCCCAAAGACGCAACTAAGAATTTATGGGGATTGTAAGCTGTATCAAACGACCCCTAGAAAATCTTTCAAGGACTGTTCAACCGCTAACAACCCTAACCTAGTCGATACCTATCTTGTCTTCACCTGACAGTACCAAAAATTGCGGTTCTTGTGAAGCTTCTCGACAAAGTCTCGATTGCGCGTCGATGCAATGAGACCAAGTTATCGCATACGCGTCACGTTGATTAAAGGATCATGAGAAGAGACTTTGAACTAGGTGCAGTAGTTGTGCGTGGAAGATTTGGCGTCATTACTTGTATGGGAAAACGCCGCACGATCTTTACTAATCACAAAGGTTTGCAGCACACCTTTGATCATAAGGACTTAAATATGAGATAACGAAGATGGATTGAGCTACTGAATGGGTATGATTGTGATATTAAGTACCACCTGGACAAGGCAAGTGTTGTAGCCGACGCCTTGAGCCGCAAGAAATTCACGCAAAAATCTCTAAGGGTGCGGGCCTTAGAGATGACCATAAAGACGAATTCCGCTACTCGGATTCGTGAAGCTGAATAAGAGACGCTCAAAACCAACGAGCTGAAGCATTACGTGGAATGGGAATGCGATTCTTGCCTAAGGTAAATGGAACATTTTACTCCATAGAACGACCTTGGGTTTCGTTTCGCGGAATTTACGTACGCTTATTTTGGGACAAGGCTCATAGATCAAGGTACTCGATCCACCCTGGATCTGACAAGATGTACCAAGACTTGAAGGATTAGTATGAGTGGCCCAATATGGAAGCTGATATAGCTACACATGCGGGTAATCGTCTTACTTGTGCCAAGGATAAGACAGAATAAAGAAGCCATCAGGGCTACTGCAACAGCCTGAGATTCCCATATGGAAGTGGGAACGAATCTCAATGGATTTCGCTACAAGCTACCAAGAACCTAAAAGGGTCACGATATGAATTGGATGATTATTGATCGACACACCAAGGGTGCACATTTCCTGCCAAACATTGAGGAAGACAATGCAAGGGAATTAGCAGAGATTTAGCCTAAAAAGATTGTGGCACGTCATGGAGTGCCTGTTTCTATCATGACCAACCGAGATGGTCGTTTTATGCCAAGGATATGGCAGACGCTTCAAAAGGCGTTTAGGTCGCGATTGGACCTTAGTACGGCATTTCACCCTCAGACGGACGGCCAGAGCAAACGAACAATACAGACTTTGGTAGACCTGATATGTGCTTGTGTGATAAACTTTGATGAAAAGATGGATTACTCACTAGCCCTTAGTGGAGTTTTCCTATGTTTATATTTATCACACCACTGTTTAGGCCGCTTCGTGTGAAGCTTTATAGGAACGTAACTATCGGTCCCCTTTGTGTTAGACGGAAACCAGGGATAACCGACTTACTGGCCTGAGATGGTTCAGGAAACTACAAGACAAGATCGATCGGATACGGGACCGTATCAAGTCAATCATGTGGTATATAGAGAATCTAGGCCGGCGAGCGGCGAAACCCGTTGGAATTTAAGTTGGAGAGATGATGTTATTGAAAGTCTCGCCTTGGGAAGGCGTGGTATGATCTGGAAAGAGTGGGAGGTTGGACCCACGGTATAATAGACCTTTCGAGATCCTAGAAAGGATCGGGGCCATTGCTCACAAGCTGAAACTTCCATAGAAATTCAGCAGTGATCACGACACGTTTCACGTGTCTAGTCTTTAGAGGAGCATGACTCTAAGAACAGTCGTTATTCCCGCAAACAGGATTCACGTCAATGACAAACTCCAATTTATTAAAGAACCTGTTAAGGTTACAGACTGGAAGTCCACAAAACACGGAGAAGTCGTAATTGATTTGTTAGAGTTGGTTGGAATTCATATCATGGCCCAGAGTTTACTTGGGAACATGAAGACCAAACTAAGCCTTAGTGACCACATTTGATTCACAACTCCCCTGCGACCGATGGCATCGCTTGAATTTCGGGACGAAATTCTTTTAACGGGGGGAGAATGTGACAACTGGCACTTTTCCATACATTCCGTACAATAATTGAACAGCAATCTGTGCTTTATTGACTGTGCATAATTTAGTTTACAAGACGAATGGAATTCTGATTTCTATTATATACATACAATGGCATTTCATGTTGCAAGACTTTTATCACTACTACATGCAACACAATATAGTTCTATTAATGCAAAGAGCAGAGTTGGCACAGTTTATCAGACAAACTGGAAGTACTGACGGGAGTTCAGTACTTAGACAGACATGATGTTAAGACACAAAATAAGCCCCAGGACCAAGTGTTACACTAGTATAGTGTGTAGGAAAGTAGGGATTACAAAACTGTCTTCCTAGTGCTGACATAGGTACCGGAAAGTGCCAGAAACACACTAAAACTGCAGAATTCTGCAGAAAATAAATAAATTCAGCAAAAATTCAGCTTTTAACATCTAAATATAATGCAGAAATGTGATTTAATGGTCCGGAATACGTTCCTAAGTGCCGGGAATCGAAACTGTCATAAAACACAACGTAAAGCACACTAAACTGCGCAATTTAGCACTTTAACGAACAGTAACGAAACGAACAACCGGACACTACCCGAAACATCAAATTCTTACTAGAAGCATTGTTTTAGTGTTACGAAGCTAGTTATGGTCACCGAACATCATATTACATCTCATAAACCCTAAATACATAAAATACCTAACTAGCACCATTGAATCCTAACTAAATCATGTAACTTACCATTAAAATGTTACACTTTACCCCCCCCCCCCCATTAGTGGACGGTTAGATGTGGGTCCCACTTGGGGATTTTCTTGCATTATTTTATTGGATATGTAGATTAAATTACAAACATGTTATACCATATGCTTTCTTAAAGTTAGAAGTAATCTTCTTATAACCACAAGATCATGAACATAACCATTTCAACACTTGAAACTCAAACACATTTCCCCTCTTCTTCCTCTAAGCTCACGGCCACTACCATCCATACATGCACCTTCATTTTCAATCCAATCTCAAGTAATCCAAGGTGATTCTAAGGTGTCTCGGGTCTATCTAAGAAGGTTGCAAGCAACGGAACTTGAAGGACCTCTCTCTAGTGCTTTTATCCACCTCATTTGTCATCTTTTCTTCTCTTGATCATCCCTAGCCTTGAGCTAGTGGTAAGAACATCATACACTCCATTTTACATCTTATTTAAGTGGTTAAAAGATGATACATGATGTTAATCTTAAAGAACACTAAGAATCAAGAAGATGAAACATGAACATAAGCTTAATATCTAAAGAAATCATGTTGTTTAGTGTTGAATATGCTACTTGATGATTGATTGGTTATGTTAATGATGTAGATCATCATATGATCTTGCTAGATGATGATTAAAAACATAATCTAGCAAGATATGAGGATGAAAATGTTAGAGATTAATGGATCATCCTCACAAAAGTCATGAACTTGAAAGAATAAATTGTTTTCTTGTTAAATGATGATTAAAGTAAGATGTAAGTCTTGTAGATCTAAGATTTCAAGGATGATTTTTCAAGAAATCAAGTTAAAAATACAAAGTTTACTTAATCTTGGTTCCTAAAGAAATCAATCATGTTTTTAAAGGATAAACAAGTGTAGAAACACATGTGTAACAAGAAAAATCCAAGAAGAAACATTTTTAGAAAATGTGATCCCAAGTTGTAAAGAACCATTTTTTTTAAAAATGATGTTTTTAAAGAAACAACCACACTTTAAAGGGTAACAAGACTTACTAAACACACTAGTAAGTTACTACAATTTTTTGTAAATTTTCAAGTTCATGAAGTAGCTGATTATGCTTGATTTTTGGCAAAATTGGTAAGTATAGATTGATTATTGGTTGATTGTGTTAATTTACAAAAGAAAATGATATGCCTTGAAGGCATGGAAACCTCCATTTTTAGGGGAAACTATGGCAAAATTTTTCTAAAAATTAAACACTTAGAAAAATATTTCTAAACAAATATTTACAAGTATATTTCAAAGCATGGATTTTCACATAAAGTTTGCCATAAATTTTGTTACAAAAATTATAAATATTGGAGGTTGCTTTTATAAATAAAAGTAACTAAATATGTATTTAGGAAAATATATATTTAGATGTCACCATGTGTGTGATTATTTGTATATTATGTGTATTAGTTATATTATTTTAGGACTTGAAATAATATAACCCATCAAAATACCAAAAATTGCAATCCAAAATATTACCAAAAATTCCAAGGAATAAATATACAAAGAATACCCAAAATATTGGTGAAACCAAACAAAGGAATATAACTTACGAAATATTCCGGAACTTTTATTCTTACGTATATTTTTGGTAAATAATATTTTGGACACCAAAAGAACAAAAATATGATTTTTACAATTATTACAAAATTATATCATATTTTTTACAAGGAGAAAATATATTATTTTTGGACAAATAAAAATATATATTTTCTTGGAATTATTAGAAGATGTATTATTTTTGGGAGAAAATATATATTTTCTTAAAGAAACTTTGGACATATTATTTTTGGGAAAAAGAAAAATGGATTTATATATTTTCTAAGTTAGACTTGGAAATATATTAATTTTGAGACATATGTGAAATTTATAAATACTTTTGCCAAGGGAAAAATTATAAATAATCTTTCTAAGTAATATTCCTCAAAATATATATTTTGGAAATATATATCGATATATTTTTACTAGAAATATTATTCCGAAAAAATTAATACAAAATTAAGTATAAGAATACTTATCAATTACAAGAAACCACGTATTTTTGTACGTATAAATACACTCCGGAATACGACACCGATACATGGCAAAAATATACAAGTATAAGAATACAAATACACCCATCCTTGGGAAGGATATACATGTATAAGTACTTGAAAAGTAACAAGTTAAAATATATTGTTTTACCTATTATTCCAAAATTTAGTAAATATAATTTAAGTTAAAATATTTATGATTTTAACAAATAATTATATACCTTGGAATAATATTGAAGACACAAAGAAACGTAACTCAAAGACACTAATTAATACTAAGCCAAGGCACGACCCGCTCGTCTAATAGACCGTAGTACGTTGTAGGTAGTCGTGCACACTAGTAGCAGCTTGAGTTACGTCGGATTGAAGAACACAAAACCGTGAGTTCATGTCCCCCTTTTCTCTTAAGTGTTTTCGGATTTATAACTCTCGGGGGTGGAATACATGTTGCATACATTTAAATGGTATGAATTGGCTATGAAATGAATTATAGATCATGTGAGCATAGATTGAAATTGAAATGCCATTAACTCTTAATTATGGACGAAGGTTAGATCTAACGGGTACGGCCGAGCCCCACTCATGGTCCTTATGTGATCACTTGAGTGCTTCGGTGTCCCAGGCGAGGTAAATCGACAACGGTCAAGGGTAAACTTGACACAGTCAAGGTAAATTGACATAGTCAAGGTAAATTGACACAGTTGAAGGGAAATTCGACACAGTCGAGAGGAAATCGACGAGGGTATAAGCCTACTCATATTGAGTACTCCCTATGTCTTCACACGAATAAATGTCCTTGCAAAACATTAATTTGATCTGTTCATAAATGCTTTTCATACCTGTTTTCAAAGGAGTCTCTCAAAAGTTTACAAGTTTATCAGTACTCATACAAAACGCATGAACTCGCTCAACTTTTGTTGATGTTTTCCAAAATTACATGTATTTCAGATAACAAGTTGGATCTTGGGCGCTGGGGTAGTTTCTAGAAGTAAATTCCAAGTTTAAATGTCATCCACTTTTGTTGATTTGTAACTTAGTCGAAGGTTGTGCTGTTTGAAACTTAAATAATTGGTGTTTGTAATACTTTAAACTTAATGAATGGATGAATATCGTTTTGATCATATAGTTGTTTATTATGTTTGAATGCAATGGTATCGAACAAGTCACACATCATACGCTTCCGCAAAAGTCAGGGTGTGACAAACTTTTACAAAACTTAACTTTTTACACTTGAATCTTGTAGCTAGCAACCTCCTAAACCCATCAATGGTTGTGGAACTTGTTAGAGTTGATTCTTACAAAATTTAACTTTTTATACTTGAATCTTCTCATTTGATCCTCCCCATACATACATACATACACACACACATATATGTATATATATATATATATATAGGATCCTGTAAAAAAGACTAAAAGTGTGAGAAGGGTAAGAAAGAATCTGGTGATGACACATGTCCCTATCCATTTTATTAGTTTAAAGGTATAATGGTAATTTTAATAATAATTCTAATTAAAGATAAAATACTTGTAACCGATTTTAGGAAGTTATTTTAGGGAATTCGAATTTTGATTTTTATCTGATTATACGTAAGAGATTATATCACTACGAACAATACTTATATCTTCTTCATCATCTTCTATTCGAAAATCTCAGGTTTAGTTTTTGGTATTTTGGTCTTGATTAACATATTGCTTGATGGACAATGATGATCCAGGTAATCATATTATGGTGTTTTTTGGTTATTATGTGAATGTTAGAGGTATTTAATCTTCGATAAATAAAAGTTTCATTTTTTAATGATCTGTTTGTGTTCATATTTTTGTTTTATACAATCGGATTTGGTTCTGATGAATATGGTTTTTGATCTTTTGATGTTACAGAGTATGGTGTTTTTTTGCATGGTTGATTTTCTTACAGTATACGAGTTTATTTAACGATACGATGTATCATCCTTCCATGGTGTTTTATATGTACATGGTGTTTTAATGTATAATTTTGAAGTTGAATTGTGTTTTTTGTATTAGTTGTTTCTTTTCCACATGTTGACTATTTGCGTATGGTGTTATATTGTACATATTATGTTGCAATGTCTTATTTCCATATCTTTAGTTGAATGGTGTTTTCTTCACTAGTTGTATATTTCCATATGGTGTTTTTTTGTACATGTCATTTGTAGTGTATTATTTCCTTTTTGGTGTCTTCAATGTGGTGTCTTTTCCACATGTTGTTATTTGCATATGGTGTTATATTTGTACATGATATGTGTGCTGTCTTATTTACGTTTATGTTGTCTTTAATATACACCTTGGTAGTTTAATGGTGTTTTATGTATGTTTTATGTTGTCATAATTTGCCAATTTTGGTTAACTGAATTTAACGAAGCTATTATTAAAATTTTTTTTTTAGGTTTTCAAAATTACTAGCCGGTTGGGAAACTACATCTGTCTCCAAATTCCGGTAAGAGGACTTATATACCTAAGGTGGATGACTCGCTTAAGCCGAAGGATAAGATGACGTTTGATACACTGAATAATGCATTCCTTTTTTTTTTATCAAAGTATGCAATGGTTGCAGGCTTCACTGCCAGGAAGTCTTCTCAATACATGCCACATGGTGTCATTAAATCTAAATATTTCGTTTGCTCAAAAGAGGGAACTAAACCTTTCAAGGAGATCGATACATCGAAAGAAATTTACACCTCAAATAATGGGTCAAAAGGAAAACTATTCGACGAGTTCCTTCGATAAGGACTGGTTATGAAGCACGTATGTGTGTAAAGTTAAACACTTCGAAACTATACGATGTATATTTTTTCAAGGAGGATCATAATCACTCTTTTGTTGTTGAGGACGATAGGCATTTACTCCCCTCGAACGGAGGTATGAACTATATGCAAGAGCAAGCTGTTAACGCGTTTGAGTTGTAGTTTTTAATGCATTTTTTTGTTAGGTACAAAATGATGTTTGTACCATTTACTTGTATCGATAACCACAATGTAACGTTACTCTTGGTGCTGCTATAATAGGCAACGAAACGGCTGAAACTTATATTTGGTTGCTTAAAGTGTTTCGTGAATCATTTGGTCGTGCCCCTCCGGTGATTGTTACCGACCAAGACCCAGCCATGAAGAAGGCTATTGAAGATACATGGTCTGAGATGTAACCACCATGAAATTTCAATTCAATTTACAATGTAATCCATCTTAATCAATAATATAAGTTGGCCATGTTATCCATCAGCATCCATTCATTGGCATATGTTTGTCTAAAAAAATGTAGCTTTTTTTTGGCTTGTACTAATAAAAAAAAATCTGATATAAAAATTTCTAAAAGGTCATATAATATTTTTATAAAACGTGAATTATAATTTTAAGAGATATAAAATTTAACAAATATTGATTTAGTTTAAAAAAAAGCTACAATGGGCCATTTAGTCTTTCTTGAAAAGTTGAATTATGAGTTAAGTGATTTTGGTATAAAATAAAACAAAGCCTGAAAGTCCAGGGACTATTTGTAGCAAATTGAACAAAAGTTTGAAATGTACTGAGGATTCCTTCACGCGCTTTTATTGTTCGAGGTCGGCAAGTTTACGACTCACCGGATTCTCCTATATCTCACCCAAGATTATCATTATTAAGTTTCTAAGTTTAAATCACGCACCTAGTCGCCTTAATGAATCAATTAAACGCGTTTTAGTGTTACATACCAAACAGGAGAACTTTACCCAAAAGAGTAGTCTGGTGGGTGAGAGAGCCCATTTGGTATAAAAACCTCACATCAATTGCCCATACAACCGATGTGGGACAAGTCTCATACCTTGCAATGGTATTTGTCTATAACAATCGACCCTCCTTAAGGGTCAACGTCCTCATTGGTCACGGCTGGCTCTTTCCAGGCCACCACTCCATGGGCCACCACTCCGAGCCTCGTTGGTCACGGCTGGCTCTCTCCAGGCCACCACTCCGAGTTCTGACTCTGATACCAATGTTACATACCAAACAGGAGAGCACAACCTAAAAGACTAGTCTGGTGGGTGAGAGAGCCCATTTGATATATAAACCCCACATCAATTGCCCATACAACCGATGTGGGACAAGTCCCATACCTTACAATGGTATTAGTCCATAACATTTAGTTGTCCGTAACTCCGTATCATTCCATTTATACCAAATCATAATCAAATCGGATCTCTTCCCTCTTAGCAATTCCTTCCAGTTAAGAAGTATCGGTCAAAATTTCGTATTTATACCACGTCTAACCTTCGGTCCGAAACACTTACACTCGAAAACCACTTCCAAGTTTCTGTCCAAAATTCTCTGTTACTCGTCTGAACCCGAAGCATCTTTGTCGGAGATCATTCTTCCCGTTGGAACTCTCGAACCCGTCTAGATCTTCACAACCCGTAAGTGTTCGTTAGATGTTCTGTTTGGATCAACTGGGTTACATATGTAGTCCGTACTATACTTTGATGCCTAGAATTAAGGCTCGTCGTTGTTAACCGATTTGGGAGTAGGAGAGTCGTCGTAGAAATAGTTAAAAAAAAAACTTTAAGAATTCAAGTTCATTCGAATGAGCCGCCATGGCTCACTTGTTGGCACAATGCTCATCAAGCAGATGGTCGTAGGTTCGAACCCGTCCACCTGCAAACGTTTTTTTGGTTTTTGTTTGGCATTGGAATCAGTTTGTTTGATATTAACTCAATACTACTCTTTTGTTTAGTAAATAATAAAAAAAAGAATAAGAGTAAATTGCCATTTTAGTCCCTGAGTTTTGTCCAAATTTTGCCTAGTCCAAATAGTTTTTTTTTTGCCTCTGGGTCCCTGACTTTTACATTTTGTTGCCATTTTGATCATTTTGTCTAACTCCATCCAAAAACACAGTTTATAACAGGGGTATTTTGGGGATTTCCTTAAAAAATGTTTTCAGTTGCCATTTTGATCCAATTCCAAAAAATCAAAAAAATTCCAAAAAATCTAAAAAATTCCAAAAAATTCAAAAAAATCTAAAAATAAAAAAAATTCTAAAAAATTCAAGGTACGCGTCGAAACGGTTCGGGTTCGAAACGGTACGGGTCGAAACGGTTCGGTTCGAAACGGTTCGCGTCGAAACGGTACGGTTCGAAATGCTTCGCGTCGAAACGGTTCGGCTCGAAACGGTTCGGTTCGAAACGGTACGGGTCGAAACGGTTCGGTTCGAAACGGTTCGCGTCGAAACGGTATGGTTCGAAACGGTTCGGGTTCGAAACGGTACGGGTCGAAACGCTTCGTGCCGAAACATTTAATGATTTTTGGATTTTTTAGAATTTTTTTTTATTTTTTAGAATTTTTATGATTTTTTAGAATTTTTTTGATTTTTAGATTTTTTTGAATTTTTTAGAATTTTTATGATTTTTTTTATTTTTAGATTTTTTGGAATTTTTTTGATTTTTTGGAATTGGATCAAAATGGCAACTGAAAACATTTTTTAAGGAAATCCCCAAAATACCCCTGTTATAAACTGTGTTTTTGGATGGAGTTAGACAAAATGGCGACAAAATGTAAAAGTCAGGGACCTAGAGGCAAAAAAAAAACTATTTGGACTAAAGTGGCAAATTTAGACAAAACTCAGAGACTAAAATGGCAATTTACTCAAAGAATAATAAGCGTATACTTCTTCAACCAAATGAAATTAGTTTTTCTTTTTCTTTTTTCTTTTTCTTCAGAGTTGACATCGCATTTGTGACTTTAGTTACCTCTTTGGACACTTGATAAGCTAAATTTATTTACTGAAATAAAATAAAATTTGTATCCAAATTTCCAACTACAAATTTGAATGCAACACGTTAGCATAGAAAAACATTTTTTTATATACTACACATAATAACTCAATAGTATGTTTTACTTAACGCTAACATATGGGCGGTAGACTGTGTATTGGAGGATCAAGCGACGAGTGTATACACACACACAATATTTATGTCCAGCTGGAGATACATAATGGTCTACACAGATGTGCTATCGGAAAGTGGGAAACGTTGGGTGACTTCGTTAAGTTTTTTGTTAAAGACTGGGAACAACCATGCACTACTTTCTTTGAGGTATATACAAAGACTTAAATATCTAAATTTAAATCTACTTACTTCAAGTTCACACATGGTGTTTTGTAGTGTTATGTGTCAAAACGTATAGTACTTGCTAATTTATGGTTACATATGGTGTTATGTATCTAAAGTATAGTTAGTGGAGAGTTCAAATGAGAAGAATCACAAATTAAGAATAAAAAGAATAAAAGGGTACAAAGGTAATTTAAACCAATCATTTAATTAGTCTACCCTTTATTTTTGTTATTTAAATTAATAAACCCTAATCATTTAATGAGTCTATCCTATAAAATAGTTGTACACCTTACACAATAAAAGCATTCATGCACATGATCCTACATATTCAACGTTTTCTACACCATACTAACAACGTTTCCTACACCAAAAAAACAATGTTTTGGTGTAGGGTACAAAATGTGTAGATTCCCAACACTTTTAAATAATTTTACGACATATAATATTATATGTGTAGGACACAACACTTTAAATAATTTAGTCACTCCTTATAAAATTGGTGTAGGACCCAACACATTAATGATGGTGAAGGAGAAAATTATTATGGCATTAATGAGAATGGAGTAACCCTTTATAATATTTAATAGTGTTATACATCAAATTGTCTATTCTACCCTTATTAATTAAAATATTAATTGAAAGTGGACAACAATAATATCTTGATTCACAACCATTGATCAAAAAAATATAGGGCCTAGATTAATTTAGTTTTCTTCTTGCAAGAATATTCTTCTCAAATGAACCTTCCCCAGTATAGTTATTCCTTCATATGGTATCTTTGTGGTGTGGTTATGTTGTTATGTATCTAACTAAATTTCAATTTTTAATGGTGTCTTATAGGTTATGATGCGGGAGGACAACATGACTGTGTACTGTACATGCAAAAGATTCGAACAGTTTGGGTTGTTGTGCCCACACATCTTTTGTGTGCTTAGGATGCTTGATGTTAGGGAGTTTACATAACGTTATATTTTACGATGTTGGACTCGGGAGGCTGTTCCCAATGGTGGCCCTAGTGCTATTCTAGATATGATTGAGAGTGATGATCATTATAATGAAGTTAGCTGCGTTGTACGTGAGATCACATACTCCACGGAGTCGGTTATTAACAAGCTTGTCACCAACTTTGATGCGTTGTGCTCATTTAGGGATCATGTAGTTAACTTTTTTCAAAACAGCTGATGAGGCAGTAGTCAATGCCCCACGTAAGAGTCGACGTAAAAGGTTTGCTGAAATTACCGACAATACACAACCATCCACTGTAACCGTTCGTGTTCCTGTTGGAACTAGATACAAAGGTATGGGTAAGCCTAAACGGATGAAGTCTAAACGTGAAATTGCTATAAGGCAATTGGGCAAAAAGAGATGTCAGTGTCAAAACTGTTTTAGGTACGGGCATAATATACATACTTGCAAAAACCCTACAAGGAAAAAAGAAGATGCTAGTTCCGAGGACGGCGGTGGAGAAGCCAATGAAGGTGATGAGGAGGAAGTCGTTTGGGAAGAAGTGGAAGAAGTTGTGGATCAAGAAGATGAGGAGGAAGAAGACGAGGAGGATGGAGAAGAGGATTAGGAAGTTATGGAGAGATGTCTAAACTTTTGGTTATTTTTAATGACTTTTCTTTTTGTTTCGTACACTGTTTATTTTTTCAGTGGTTATTGTGATTGGTAGAAAACTCGTAGTTTTATTTGTTTGTGTTTGGTCATCTTTATATAACTGACAAGAACGTCTTATATTTGTGTTTGTTTTACTTATAGCTGCTTTTTATATTCCATGGTGTTTTATCTGTCATGGTGTTTTAATATGTACATTGGAAGTTTAATGTTGTTATTTACACTTGTTATTTCTTTCCACATAGTGTTTTTACTGTACATATCATTTGTAGTGTATTATTTCCTTTTTTGTTGTCTTCAATATATACTCTGGGTATGTTTGGCAAAAGTAGCTGGTGGCTGCTAGCTGGAAGCTGTAAACTGGTAGCTGGTAGCTGGTGGCTGGAAGCTGGTAGCTGTAGCTGTATCTGTATCTTTTTAGATATATTTGGTGTTTGGTAGAGTAGCTGGAGCCAGTGGTGTAAGAATCGCTAAGCGCTAGTCGGGCGGTGGGGTACCGACTAGCGATTAATCGGGATTAATAGGGATTAATCGGAATAAATCGGATTGAGATTTTTATATGTAATTTTTAGTTATATATATACACACACATTTTTATATGTAGTTTTTTAAAGTAGACATGTTTTAACCCTCATCGACCCATTTTTTTAAGTAATTGGAAGGAATTTATATGGTTTGGTCAAAATTTGGCCGGCATCTAGCCAAAATTTGGCCAGAATAGGACCGCCAGTGACTGCCTAGCTATTAATCGGCCATTAATCGGTGAACCTCCGATTAGTGATTAATCAGTGACTAATCGGAGACTAGTCGGGATTTTTACAACCATGGCTGGAGCTTTTAATAAAATGTATAAAATGACCAAAATAGACATAACTAAAAATTTAGAAAGTTGATGCATTAAAAAGTTTCCTATTTTTAGAGGTTAAAATAGTCATTTTTTCCCTAAAAGCTTGTAGCTCCTTCTAAACGCTACTAGTAGTAGCGTTCAACCAAAAGCTTCAAGCTCCTAACCTAAAAGCTTAAAGCTCCTTCAACCAAACAAGACTTTTTATTGAGTAGGAGCTTTTTCTTAAAAGCTTAAAGCTAGAAGCTCCTAAAAGCTCCATGCCAAACTTACCCTCTATAGTTGAGTGGTGTCCTTTTCACATGTTGATTATTTGCTTATGGTGTTATATTGTACATGACATCATCATCCTATAAATAGTTATTTCGTACAAACCATCTGGTCTCAGATGGATCACAAAGTTCATATTCATCGACCTAGACATTATAGATTCTTCAACCAAAAAGGTTTAGACTTGAGGTCTAACTAAACGAAAACACCAAAACAGAACATATAAAAGATGCACAGTTTACCAAACAAAATCAGATTTCACAGAGCTAACATATACCAATATCGCCCTTCAGTATCTTTGTTGATAAACATTGTTCAGTAACTTAACTAGGGTGTTTTATGTAATCTTAAGATCCCAAGGAGCGACCAAACTTTTTTTTACCATTGTTTAAACCCCATAACAAGAGCATTAACATGCTAACACATGATATATGTTAAAATGCCTAAATTGTTTTGTTTCTAACAGGAAGTTGATGATTTTTTGCCGTCCACCTACAGTGTACCGTCCACCCTTTGACAAATCCGCACGACTGCATCCTCTTCAAGTTTCACCCTTTCATCCTCGTCTAAATCTGCGAATTCTTTCACTTCTCGCTCTACATCGACCCGTGCAGTGTTCACATCACTAAGAAGCATTTTTGAGATGTATTTCTTACGCAGATCCTCGATTTCCTTCGCTTGATTACGTAAGACTTCTCCTTTGATGTTTCTCTCAGCTGAGAAACCACACCTCCACTCTTTCACACTTGTTCCTATACAAGCCCAAAACAGTTGTATTTTTCATAATATGTATATATTTCAAGTATATGTATTTCAGGTGTTTTATTAATAAACAAAGTGACATGAGCTTACCATTGTAAGTTTCCATATGCCGCATGAGGAAAATACCACAGTCGATGCCATTGTATAGTGTTTGCCATGGGAATTTCAGTCGAACGGGTTCGGTAGTCCTTAGTTTTTCAGCGACTCCTGGCTGTATTTGACTAAGATACCGACAAAACGTACTTATCTGCAATTATACAATTTTTTATGTTAAGCATTATATTTTTTTACACTGTATGCTTACGACAGTCACACACATATATATATATATATATATCTACATCAACTTTACCATCTTCTCCACATTTCCATGGTATCTTTCTAATCCCGCATCACCTTCTATGTTGTCAATAATCAAGATCTGTGTTGTTGACAAGTTGAAAAGCAGAAGATAGTAGTGATGCCCTGTCAAGATAGGTATAAATATCATCTGGAAACCTTTAAACGATTTTGGTTCAGTCCCAGCCAGCACAGCGTTCATGTTTGTAGTAAATTCTGTTATGCGGTCCTCCTCAGACATCTGAAAATCTTTCTCCAGCTGTGTTTCAAAAGATTGTTAAACAAATTAACAGTTATGGTGTTATTAAACTTTTCAGTTATGATGAAGTATTCGATAGGTGTTATTAAACAATTCATTTGCAACGAAGTATTCCATAGGTGTTATTAAACAATTCAGCAATCAAACAAAAGATTGTTAAACAATCCAAAATTTGGTAAACATATAATAAGTTATGTTGTTATTAAACAATTCAGTTATTTCACAGAATATTGGTAAACAATTCAAAAGGTATGGTGTTATTTAAGTAAACAAAATATATGTTGACGAAGGCTGTTTAATGAATCAAAATCTTACCAACATTCCGGCGTTGCAGAATAATTTTGGGGTTGTCCCCATCTTCCTCATTTTTTCTTCGTAGTTTAAGACTACGGCCCAGGCACTGATGACATTCACGTGTAGAGTTACACCAGGTATCATCGACTCGAAAGGCCACCTCATCACCGATATCCCCCCATTGTTGCTGAACAAAACATCCCTATGACCCGAAACACAATCGAAACGAAAGTAAAATTGAATACAGTTACAAAATAATGCTAACGTATAATATTACATTGTTGTATATGGTGCTAAGATCCTGTTTAATGGTGTTTTTTGCGTATAGGGTGTTATATATGTTGTTTGCAAATAGGCTGTTTTTTATGTTGTTTGTATGGTGTTATATCCTGTTACATGGTGCTATATGGTTCTAACATCATGTTACATGGTTTTTTTATCGATAGGGTGTTCAACATGTTATAACACCATATAACAACCATCATCATATACACAAAATATCACTAACGTATAATACTATACATTATACAGATAAAGGTTCAGTTCAGATACATACCACTTGTTTCCTACGCCACAAAACATACAACGAGCCAGTGTGTCTTCAGACTTATCACGCCCGTCTCTCAATGAGACAACGCGCGTGACATATGGCGACCGCAGTGCAACAGGAAGAATGATTGTTTGTTTCGGCCTTGGAGATTTAGCTCGTACCGCAGTTTGTGACAGTAAGTAGTCTGCACAGTGTCTGTATATACCCAGGTGCGCATCATCATCTTCGATCTCTTCAGTACCTTCGTCCATCAGCTGGACATCCGTTTGCATTTCCTTTCTTCGTGTTGTTCTTTCCATTTTTCTTGTTTCTTCTTTTACTATCGTCCTCGTGCGTTTGGTTTTTTCCACCCGTTCTACACTTTTTATCTTCCTTTTTTCTTGTTTCTCCTTAGTTTCAACGTCCTCAGCCGGTTTGGTTGGAAAAAAACCATTACAATCATATTAGTAATAAAGTTTACATAAGAAAATATACATTCTTTGTCTTCTATAGTTGGAAAAAACCAGTGGGTCAATCATGAAACACTGTTTATCCAATGGGTAATATTTTGTATCGGCATATCACAATTGGTTGGCCTGAAACACTTTTTGTCCAAAATATATGTTTATCTTACAGATAGCGTGTCCCATATGACTAGTAAAACTACATTATTTCAAAAATAATTTAAATTTCAAAATACTATCCTTTAAGAGGTTTTATACACAACCCGAATCAACCCATTTATAAGTAAATGGGTTGAAATTAGATTAATGGTCAAACTTTAAATCTAAGATGAGAAATGGAGAGACATTATAACTAAATATGAATTACTTTTACCATAACTCCGCGGCTAGAGGATTCTTGAGCCGTAGGTGGTTTCTCCAGCTGATTAATGAACCACCTAAATAGACAAGATAAAAATGATAAATTAAGTAATATATGATGTTTCTGAGATCGTTCATAAGTTAATGTTTCAGTTGCATTATCATGATATACATATCATCATAAGTCAGTTGAATTATACTTATAATGCATACATCTTCATAAATCATTTATTTAAAGATTGAGATTATAATACTAATAATGTTGTTATTATAATCATAATTAACACGTTAGTTCGTATAAAGGTTACTTAAAACGGAATAAAAAAATTCACCTGAGAACATTCACATCTTCTTCATGCAGGTAACTCGGAGTCAAAGATTCTGCATGGGCTAATAATGAAGCTGCAATAGACAGATGTTATGTAAACTAACCACATTTGTTTCTTATAGAGATGGCATTCCCACCAAGTGTATATTTTTAAAACATTTGACCCGCTAAATTGTTTTACTAAGTAAATTACTTTTGAAAAAATAATGTTTCCATAAAGAATATTATAATGCACAAAAAAGTGTTTGTGGGTTAACCGACCTGGCCAGTAGTGAAAAGTGACCTGTTACCCAACCCACCCATCCTGGCATCTCTAGTTTCTTATCCGTCGAAGGAAGTGTTGAAATCAAAATACATACATAGGTTTTTGCTTGCGACGACTCTTCTTTCTGCAGCACCACCAGGTAAGTTAGAAAATTCTGCTTGCAAGCACTCAAGAAATGTGTCGATAAAACAAGCATTTTCATCTGCACAAAGAGATATTGGTCAAGAACATTTATATAAGTACACGTTTTGACCCGTTATATGTTTTGACCTAACAAATGCATATACTGATGAACTGATGATGTGTATGAACAATTATATTTATAAAGTTGTGCTCACATGTAAAAATTGGCTAGATTATTTACCTTCAGATAGATCGGGGTCATAACATGCGAGATTGGCGACTATCTTGATGAGTAAAGATGACCTCTGAACCCGGTAAGGAGTACGAGGAGCCTGAAAGTTACTCCATGTAGAATGTTGGACGTTGAATGATGAGATCAAACCCAACACCAGTCCAGCTACTGATGTGGGATTAAAATCCACAACAATCTCCTCTTCGGCTGGCTCATGATCATAGGTACACCAAGTTGATATGAACTCTCTTTGAGGTTGCAAAAAGACTCGGGTCAAAACTTCTTTCTGCATGGATGTACAACAACAATTACAAATTAGACAAATGTATGTGTATAATAGAGCCGTCAAAATGGGTGGATCAAAACGAGTCAAGGGTGGTTTGGGTCAAAACGACGTGCAAACATAGTTTTAATCTTTCTATTCCACTTTTTAAGATACTGTATTATAACAAAAAAAATCTGACCAGTGCAACCCATTTGTCCTGTTTCCGTCATAGTTTAATCCTTTAGCTTAACCAAATTAACTCATTAGTAAACGGGTCGAAATTGGCACTTATGATCTTGGTATTTACCGTTTTACACATTTCAAATTGTGAAAACAGCAAACTGAGGGAAGTTATATCAATCATAAGTAATCACACAAATAAGTAAACATATTTATAAAAGCTTACCAAGTTCAAGACCATGAAAGTTCTGAATCTAGAGGCACCACAGAATATTTCTGTTAGTTTCATTGCATTAAGTAGCAAAAGTCCCCTTGGATGATGGCCTTTCAAATCCCCAAAACACATCATCTTTAGCACTTCAAGGACCTAAAGAGGTTTTTTTTATATAAGCAGAATTTCCACTAATTATTCTTAAAAAAAATTAAGAGATTAATAAAGCCAACCTCAGAAACTGCAGACTCAGCTAAACCCTTGCTTTGAGTGGAAGCCATATCCATAAAAGATGAGCATTCTGCTTGACAAAGAAGTAGCATCTGGAGAAAGAACCATTGTAAGGTACTAAAAAAGCCTTGAACAAAATAAAACATGATACAATAATGTCTACACATGATTGGACTTACGATGGATAAAACTTTTGATTTAAGCCTATTAACCACACTTGAAAGTTTTGGATCATCATATTGTGATAGTTTCAAGGTGTTTTCAACCAGCCGAAAAACAGCACCTCCTCCACATAGCTCCTGGAGAAAAACAGTGTTAAATATTATGAAAAAGAAAATGTTTATTGTGCTCAGAATATACATTTTCAAAAGAAATGATTTAGAAGAACAAAAAAATTGACTCATTTCCTTTTAAGCTATTGTTTTATTTGACCTTATTCTCAACAAGGCGCTCCCGAAATAATATCTGTTTGCATAGTGATAGAAGAAACTGGAGAGAAGATTCACAAAGATGGAAGAGACAGTTATTTATACGCTGAGTTGTCAGCGTCGCTTGAAGAAGATTAACATTTACACAGACAGCAGTAAAAGCTGCTTTTATGAAGTCATCAACCTGAAAAAAAAATGTAATTATCAGCCACTCCAATTCAACAAAGGTTACCAATACAAAAAATTAGAGGTTGCAAAATGGGCGAGTCAGGCAACAGGTCAAACGGGTAATTTTCGAAACATGTCAAGTTGGCTTATAACCTGTTATTTAATTTCAAAAATGTCAATTCATCTAAAGAAATGAGCTAAGATGTTTTATGAATTTACAATACATTTTTGGCAATATTAGAGCTGTTTGACGTCTTTCTAGTTTAGTGATTTTAGATTTTGCAGTTTGACCCAACATGAGTAAAACATAATCTGAATCGACCCATAAAGCGGATATAAAGATTTTAACAAAACATGTTACCTCAGGATGTGCAAGTAGAACATCAGCAATGTCTTTCCACTCCGAAGAAATTAAAGCTTTAAATAAATACATACTATTAGACAACAATGTTGAGTACAGGACCATAAGGCTTGAGCCATTGATTTTCTGGAACACCAAAGACCAAAGTTATGTTTCAGTTCTACATAAACAGAAAAAAGAAGTAAAAAACTGAAAATAAATATCAAAAGAAAAGTGTTAAACCTCTCCGAACTGACTAAGAAAACTAATCAAGTGAAATATCGAATCAAGTATCTTCTTCTGTACACTCATATCTTCAGCCAAAACCTACAGCAGGAAAAGTCAGTTATTGTCTTATTGTGATGTAAAAGACATAATTTAAGCCATCAAGAAGAACAAGAATTTAAATTATTTCCTACTGCATCCAACTTTAGAAATTTATTAGTCTGTGTGTGTTTATGTGAAAGTGGAGGTGCATAATGTGCCGGTTGGGTAACATATCAAAACGGGTTCGGTTTGAAACAGTTTGTTTTTCGTGCGGGTCAAAATGTTCCCACTCGGGTTGGGTTTGACATGAAAATATTGTGTCAAATTTACTCAATTTATAAATAATTAATGTGCTTGTTATGATTCTAAAATTTATAATCTTTAACTAAAACGAGTTAGTTGATTGTATGCATTTAAAAAATCATTCGACCCGTTTGAGATAAAGTCACAACCCAGTCATTTGTTAGGATAAGAACGAAGTAGATGGAAGTTACAACTTACAAGTTAGCACTATGACATGCACATACTTGTGAAAATAATTAAAATAAGGATGTGCATTCTAGACAAGTTTAGGGACTCGGATATACCAAAATTGGTTGACCTAATTTTTCGTATATTTTTTCCAGTTTAAAGACTTCAAAATGTACCAAACTTAAGTAGCGATACTTTTTCGTACAAAATAAGAAAGTATGTTTGTTTCCTTGGTATTTACCCATTAAGAAAATAGATAATTTGAAAACTAAATTTACTAACCCGCGCAAGTGTTAAGTGGTGAGATGAAATGTCACATAGAGTATGCAATAATCTTAAACCGCTTAACAAATTTCTGAAATGCTGCTCATCTAAGGTAAGTGATGATACTTCATTCGATATGTGCTCAACAAGATGTCTTGCTAGATTTTCCACAGTTATCTAAAACAACAAGATGTTAATCGCATTGACAAATAGATAGTCATCAGGCAATACTTGAGATTAATATTTTAATAAATAATTAAATAACTTAAATGATTAAAATAAATAAAAAAGTCTACCAACCTCAAATGATGATCCATTAGTACATTTAATGATACCATTTTCAGCATCTCTTATTAGGCTGCCAAGCTCCTTAGAACTTAATACATTAAACTCTTTAACAGCTGAATACAAATCAAGTTGCTGCATATCAAAGTATTCCACAACTAAGAGTATGTGAACATCAGTGAGTTATATGGAGTGAAAATAAAACTCTAAGACTAAATAAAAACAAAAAAATATATATATAAAAATCAACTGTCACGTCTTCAATCGCTATCATTTTCAATTATTTTTGTATCATGAGCCTGTAGTCGCGATCATTTCAAATTTACATACTATAAATCCACAAGAAGAATCATATGATTTAGCATACTAATAGATAAAATGGTCAAAAGAGACGTTATTTGTGAAAAAAAGTAGCAATGGTTTGGAATGGGAATAAACAAATGAGTTCCAAACACAAATCAAAACATCCATGTATAATTAATCATGTTCATGGTCCGGGTTTTGATGGTTTTTAAGTCAAACAATGAGCCAAACGGTTAGTAACGATTTATGATAATTGTAAGTCAAACCAAACCATTGAACCAAACCGAATCAAACCAACTCATTAGTAACCGTTTAGCTTTTCTTTGGTTTCACGTTTGGGCGTATTGGACTTTATGATATAACATATTACATGTAGAAATTAGTTTGGTAAACAAGGATGATTGAACAATGATACTTTGTTTAATTGTTTTGGCTAAATAGACAATAATTTTCCTAAATTAATAAGTAAACCAGATATCAGTTAGTAAACCAATATTATATAGGCAAATCGGCTGCAATGGAAGACTTTTTTGTTTGAATAAATCAAAACTATTTAAGCAACTAATGACAAAGCCCAATTTTGTAAAGCCCAAAAATTAAAGTCCCAAGTTCACAATTTGAAAATTCACATGATAAAGCCTATTCACAATTCGGTTTGGTTTCTTACAACCGTTTTTTTATCTAAAAATCGTAACCAAACCGTTAGTACAGTTTGGAAATCTAATACTAATAAAAGAATCATGTTAATGCCACATGGCATTCTCTCCTTAAAATTATATTTTAATGCCATGTGGCATTCTCTCCTTTAATATTATTGTTAATATTCTTCTTACTATTATTATATTATTCATATTAATATACAATTTATTAATTTTTAGACAACAACAAATAAATACATATTGTTATTATATCATATTAATATATCCAATTTATTAATCTAGACATAAGTATAGATAAATACGTAATACATAAAAAATTTTATCTTTTACTATTGTAGCATTTTATTTATTTATTTTTATTTTCATATGTGACATTAAATTTTATTTTTTAATCATTGCTGATTTAACCAAATTAGGTTATATACTTGTAGACCAAGATTGTGTATTCTAACCAGATAATTTGTTTGCGAATAACTACACACAGGTATCTCTTAATTTAGTAATATTATTATTTTATTAATAATATATTAGATTAATATCCAATTTTTATTATTATTAATATATAACACATGTGGTGTCCGATACAAAAAAAAAACTTTATTGCGAATATAAATCTTTATTCAACTAATTTTTTTACCGCCATGCAAATAAACCTATAAAAACGAATATGGTATATAGTTTAAAATTTAAATTATATTTTATATTATTTAGATTATATGTTAATTTATTTTTGTAATTTAATATCAACAGTGATTAAGTTAAATAGAAGATATTTACATAGCTTTTTAAGTTTACATTAGAGCGATAATATAAATTAATGGGGTGAGTTTTATTTGGATTAAAAACAATAAATTAAATTAGTAAAAAGAGAAAAAAGGCCCCTCACGAAACTGACTTTTTTGATGAAGTTAATGGGTGGAAGAAAATGACAAAAAAAAAATGCAAAACTCAGGAACAAATGAGAAAAATTATTATTGCTATTGTTATTATTATCTATTCGTAATTATTATATTATTACAATTATGAATTATTATTATCTAAGTCACTAGGTTAAAGTCTATGCGTTACACGGGTTTATGTAACATAATGTCTTTATTCAACCCGTGTAATACGCGGGTCTATAAACTAGTTCACATAATAAAACTGACCATGAAACCAAACCAAATAGCCAGATGAAAAATTAAAAGAACAAACTAGAAAATTAACACTTTTTAAAAGTTACCTTCCAAAATATGAACATAAACTAAAAAAAACATTTTTAAAATTAAGCAGGTAATAATAATCAACCTGTTTATTAAATGGGTAGGCTAAACGTACCCCTCCTTAAAAAAACACTTTAAAAGTTGTCAAATTCTCCCCCTCTACCTTTATCCAAAAATATAATAATAACTATTCCCTCTCTTATATCTTAAAATGTTTACTTTTTAATTCTCGTATACAAAAAATGTTTTCTTTTAATTCTTGTATACATAAATAAAAACTGTCAAATCCATTCCGAAGCTAAAGCACATGTAAATAAAAGAAAAACAAAATAAAGGTTTAGTTGTAAATATTATAAAAGTTAAGGGAGAGAGTACAACAAGTAAAAATAAGAAAATTTGAGGTATGTTTAGCAACCACTTTATTAAAACAAGTCGTATTCAAGTTAACCCCTTTAGTTAAACCTATCGTGTCAAGGCTGACACGTTATTTTCGCAATGTCTCATACAAACCAAGGGTTTATAATTTAAAAAAAAAAACACACCATATTCAAAACCGTATGTGATGACTTCTTCTTTAAAAAAATAAGAGAAGAAATCAATTAATAGAAAAACAAACTTAAAAAAAGTAAACGTAAAATATTACTCACTAGTGTCATCTCTTTCTTGCATCTTTTGGCCACCTTTTCAGCCACCACTTTATCTTTTTTAGCAGCAGAACTTGAGAAGAAAAAACACCAAAAAAATATCAGAAAACAAATACGCATTTCAATTATCAAATAATAATAATAATATATGATTCTTAACAATCAAACAACATATACCCTAGATTACCGTCTGCAAACAAGAAATTACCGACAAAAATACAACAAACATCAAAAGATTTTTGTAAGCAAATGTTTTTTGAAAACGACGATTGTAACTTGCGCTACGTGTCACCTGGTTATTTAACATGAGCATTGAATGTACAAAAAGTTATTAATTTTAAAGAAAAGATTGTATTTTCAATATATATTATTTTTTCTGTAAAAACATTGATTAGTTTTATAAAAGTATACTTTTATAGTGCGATTGAATTATAATTTTTTACTTTTGTAAATCAAAGGAAGAGTGGTAATGAGGAAAAGGGTATGTATAGACTTGCCTTTTTAATAAATTTTAAATCTTTGGTCTTAAAGGTTTTAATTTTAGAAGAAAAGTAGTTAAAAAATATAACTATTTTAGAAAATATATATTAGTATTTTTTTTTTTTTTTTGACAAATTTATCGTTGTTTTATGATTTAATTAAAAATATTACTTTTTTTAAACAGGCGTAGCAAGGTAACGTGGAAAAGGGCATGTATAGAGACGTGTTTCCGGTAAGTTTTGAATCTGAGATTTTCTATTCAAATCACGATCATCACCTATAACCTAATGAGCGGATAAATATAATGATCTTTATACCGATTTCATAATCTCGAAATCCATCAAACAAACCGATCATAAATAAATAATTAATTATTAATTATTATTGAAAAATTAATAGTTGGATTTTAATCCTTTCTTATAATTGAACAAAATAACCGTTTTGAGAAAATAATTATACAATTATTGATATAAGAGTACAATTAATAGCTATCGAACTTGTTTGGTGTGATTCTTGATTCGGAATAACACATACTAAACCATGTATCTAAAGTCACATTATATGAAAAGATCATTTTTGTTATGTTAAACCCTAGATTTGAACAATTGCGTTCAGATTGTTTGCTTTTTATGAACAATGAAAACATAATTAGTGAAACTCAACATAAAAGGACATAAACTAGCGCATGATAATCGTATTTAAAATTGAGTAACTAGCATACCTTGATCTTTGAAGTGGACTCGGTCCAAGAGGTAGACGTTTATGAATCATTTTTAATGTTGATTTTCAACACAATTTGAGATCTGTTGTTGGATTGACGATTCTGATTGTATGAAAGTCGGAATAACTTTGGTATACCTCCCCTTCAGAGGTGTGACGGGAGTTAGAAATATATAGGCGTTTTGTCTGATGATGTAATTTGATATGTAGAGTATTCGATGTAATTGGATTCATTTCGCACTGAGAAATTACGAAATAGTACATGTAGTGGCATATGACGTGTACACAAGTCTCCTCGCATTTTATTTATTATTCTATTTTGAAAGAAAGATGAATTGAAATCCGTTTATTGTAAATCTTTTAATAGTTGGCAACATTTAAGGCATAGTACTATGCACGTGGTAACACTTTAACAAATAGTTTTAAAATATAAATAATGAATAATACAATGTGAGTAGTGAGTAGAGTCTAGTATTGAAGGTACATGATATGTTTTGTGACTATTCCACAAACGACGTGAAATTGTAAGTACCAAAATATAAAAATAGCAAGTACTTTGAATAATTATATTTCTATAAACAAAACGACGTGCTTACTCTAATTGGAACCGTTTGAAAGAAAGCAATATATGTTGGACTGAGATGATAAGATTGTCATTTTGGACAGATGAGGCTTTGTTTAACCCAAAGGCGACGTAACAAGCCTTGATTAAGAGAAATGAAGCATGTCTTGTATACCTTCTAGACGTGTGACTCCCCTTTACGTATAATAACTTTGTCTCGTATATATTTTAACTCATACATGTCATATTCATACACGCTTCTTATTTGATATCGTAACCAATACAATATATATGACAACATCGAAAACAACACATTATTTGATTGGCTCACAAACAAATAGCAAACTGATACCAATCACATGCGACTAAAATATGTTCATCCATCCCATATAGTGTTATAACTATTATTTGAATAATATAGTGTCCTTCCTAACCTAATTACAAGTATTTTAGTCCTAATTGCAAATATTATAGTTTAGGTCGAATAATAAAACTTAAAGAGTGCTGTGTGTACACACACATTACAAAACAAACCACTTTCGCAACTTAAATCCCAAGATAGTCGGTCAGTTAAGAAGGTTCCAATTGGTAATCCGTCTATGACACATCATAAAAAACATGGTGTGGGCATGTTGGACCTACAAAGAAAAGATGATTTCAAAATCCAAAACATGCTCCTCTGATCATCAAATAAACAAGTTATGATCTACAACTCTCCCCAAAGATAATGAATCTTGAACACTAACAGAACATCTATTTGAATATTCCAAATATCTACCTCTATTCAATGGCCAAAGACATGTTGAAGACAAAGCACTATTGTTGAAGACCAAACCTCTGTTCTAGCCAAAACAGATGTTTGGAACAAGTCAACAGCGGTTTGAAGAACAGTTGTTTGAATGTAATAGTGACTGCTTAAAAAGAGTTTAGTATGTTTAATCAGTTGCTAATTCCATCAGTTGTTTCTAACATATGTAGAATCATTTATGTTAAGAATGTTTGATGTCGCTATCAGGGTGATGTCAGTCCTGATTGCAACAGATGTTTGCACTTAGTATAAATAGATCTCACCTTTTAGAGATCTATTTTGTCACATCACTTGACATCCTTATTGTACGAACAGAAGGGAGTGATCAGGCTGAACGTAACGAAACCCTACGTAAACCTAACAAAACCCCCTGTAAAACATGTGCTTGAAACCGCCTTCAACATTTGCCCACCAAATCGACTACTTTCTACAATTCCAATACCCACCAATGTTATCCTGTCCATCTACACTAACTAATAAATAAACAAACAAATGGAGGATGCATCAAGTTATGAACTGAATATTGAGATTAAATTCATTATTGCACCATTTAAACATAACACTTCCTCAACATAGCCTTTCAAATCCCTTAGCCACTCACCATTTTCATCCCAAAAAAAAGTTCCAAAACAAAGTACCAATCGAACCCATTGTTCGCCTAATAAGTCCTAGCCAACACCAACACCAATAAAATAGAACATTGAACAGGTACCCAGCAAACCCATTGCTCGCCTAATAAATCCCAGCGAACACCAACACCAATAAAACATAAATAGATAACATACAACATACCAGCATCAATATGCACGTAGCCGAGATTGGGGAACACCACACTAAGCTTTAAGAGGACTACACTATAGCTAGTAAACCCAATAAAATAGAACATTGAACATGTACCCAGCAAACCCATTGCTCGCCTAATAAATCCCAGCGAACACCAACACCAATAAAACATAAATAGATAACATACAACATACCAGCATCAATATGCACGTAGCCGAGATTGGGGAACACCACACTAAGCTTTAAGAGGACTACACTATAGCTAGTAAATGCTCCTTGCCAATAAATGATGAAGATGACCCCCATCAGAAGTATCCTTTGAAAAATCTCCACTTTTACTATTGAAAGTATCCTTTAAGGAAATCCAATGAACCATCTACAACCACCATCTACACCTACCGATTCACAGCAACACCACTATCTACACCATCGACAAACGCATCTACATTATCTACAACCCCATCCCCACCATCTACAACCACTGCATCTCCACCATCTACAAAACTCTGATCCACCGCCATACATCACCATTGTCTCCGCACATCACCACCTCCATCACCGTCGCCACCACACATCACCATTACACGAGCCCGATCGATTGTCGTACATGAACTTCACCGACATTGACTGATTTGCAGGTGTGGGAACATTAGTGGGTGTTTGGGATTCCTTATTTTCATCCACTTATAACTTATTAACTTCTTGAAAAGTTAAAAAAGACTTATAATGTGTTTGGGATTGATTATGTTGTGAGGAAAGAAGTTAATAAGTCACAATTTCTGACTTATTAGCTTCTTAGAGAAGTCAAAAGGGACTTTTAAAAAGGAATCCCTAACACCCTCTTAGTGTGAGCAAGAAAGAGAGTTGAGAGATTCTAGATCTGGGATTCTGAAAAACAGGGGAGAGCATGAAAGGGATATAAAGGCAAGGGATAATATGAATTTGCAGGGGGTAAAGTTACCAAACTGCCCTTCCTGCAATGAAAAAGAAATGCATACATGGCTTAATGGTGGCCTCTAATTTGATTCTCAAGTTCTCAAAACTGGAAGGAGTTCTTGCTTGAACTTATCCCTTAATAACTATTACATATAAGGAATATTTAATTTTAATAATCCCAACTATTCGTCGTTGGCCGCCAATAGTCTCAACTTTAAAACTAACCACTAGCAGTCCCAACTATTAACATATTGGCATCTAATGGACCTTGACTAACAGAACCCTGACGCCGTTAGTCTTCGGGGCCGGAAAACTAAACATTTTCATCCCAAACCTCTTTGTAACCTCATTACGAACCTTTAGGAATCTTTTTTCTAGCAAAAGCCTCAATTTTAAAGTCGCCGGAAAACTCCCTCTTCGTCAGAAAACTTCTTTTTGGCCGGAAAACTCAATATTTTCGTCCCAACCCTCTTTGTAACCTGAGATCGGACCTTTAGAAACATTTTTCTCGATAAAAACAATTTTCTGGCAACTGGGGACTAATGGCGTTATGATTTAGTTAGTCGGGGTCCATTGGTGGCCAGTATGTCAATAGTTGGGACTACCGGTGGTTAATTTTGAAGTTGGGACTATTGGAGGCCAACAACGAATAGTTGAATATTTTCGTCCCAAACCTCTTTGTAACCTGAGATCGGACCTTTAGAAACATTTTTCTCGATAAAAACAATTTTCTGGCAACTGGGGACTAATGGCGTTATGATTTAGTTAGTCGGGGTCCATTGGTGGCCAGTATGTCAATAGTTGGGACTACCGGTGGTTAATTTTGAAGTTGGGACTATTGGAGGCCAACAACGAATAGTTGAATATTTTCGTCCCAAACATCTTTGTAACCTGAGATCGGACCTTTAGAAACATTTTTCTCGATAAAAACAATTTTCTGGCAACTGGGGACTAATGGCGTTATGATTTAGTTAGTCGGGGTCCATTTGTGGCCAGTATGTCAATAGTTGGGACTACCGGTGGTTAATTTTGAAGTTGGGACTATTGGAGGCCAACAACGAATAGTTGAGATTATTAAAAGGGTTGAGATCCTGTACAAACAGTGCTAACTGTAAGAACCGTAAGAACAATTCTGAACCATTGATAGTTTAAATCAAGGGTTGGGGTTGATTATAAATAAAACCCTTATAATTAAAAATTAGTACTAACAAGTTAGGGGTAATTTCATAAAATTGCTAGTTATTTGACCATTTTGAATTAAATACAAATTCCACCAAGGTTTTTTAAATTAAAATAACTTTTATATACTTAATTATTTTTTTAAAAAGAATATACCATAAAATCAATTATTTTTTTATCTTTAATATGAGTACCATATTGCTATACCTTTTTTTATTTATAAAAGTAACTTTTAAAAAAGTTACCAAAAGTTGTTTTATAATTGTGCTGATAATGTGTTGATTATGTGTTAATTACAATATAATACAAACAAACACCAAAAGTAGATATAATCAGCACGTCTAATGTGCTGATAATGGAGAAAAATTGAGGATGTCGTGCTATTGCCGTTTATGTTGATAATGGAGAACGATTGAGGACGATGTGCTGATAATGGAGAACGATTAAGGATGTTATGCTAATTATATAGTGTTGTGCTGATTATATTTGTTGTGGTGGTTCCTACAGGTTGGTTCGATTATGGAGAGTTCCTAGATCATAGATATGTTAAAAAATTCAAACTTTGATTTGAATTAAACTTGGATAGATTTAGGGATGTTTTAATAATTATTTTTAATTAGTTATAAATAAATCTGGTGAAAATGTCTAAATTACCCCTAAACTAATTTTTTATTGAGTGACACTTGTCAATTATGTGTTGGTTCTTACGGTTCTTACAAACATAAATGTTTGTATTTGATCTCATTCCATTATTAAAATCCAATATTCCTACATATAAATAGTATTACATTTAGCGGTCGATAATATTTTCCAAGTATAGAGTGACTTTTATGTAAATTCATAAATAAATAAATAAAAGTTGTTACCGTCACTTACCAAAACTCACCAATACAATCGGGTGTACTACTTATAATCCACTTCCTTTCTATAGTACAATCGGGTGTACTACTTATTTCAAATTTACATGATAAAAGGTAAAATCTTCTCATCCAATCCATCAAATTATACATACATTCCACTAAAAAACAACTTCTATATCAATATATTTTCACTAAAAACAAATACTTTTTCTCTCTCATTTTCAATTAAATAATAGAGTAAACTTCTGTTTTGCTCCCTGTGGTTTGGTCACTTTAACGGTTTTGCCCCAAACCTTTAAAAATAGTCATTTTACTCCCTGATGTTTTGTTTTTGTTGCCAGTTTGCTCCCTGCGGGGAGCAAAATGGAAAAACAAACAATTTGGATGGAGTTAGAGGCGGGGAGCAAACTGGCAAAAAAAACCGAAACATCAGGGAGTAAAATGGCTATTTTTAAAGGTTTGGAGCAAAACCGTTAAAATGACCAAACCATAAGGAGCAAAACGGAAGTTTACTCTAAATAATATTATCATTACATTTTTCTCTCTCTTTCACTCACAACCACTTTCAATATATATTAAAAAAATTATACTGGGTGAACAGTGTCCCCCCAAATATACAGATGAACAGTAACATTTTCTCTCTCCTCCACTCACAACCATTTTTATACCCTTTATAATATAAAAACTACCCCTCACATATTTTGATGGTTTAGATGAGAATGCTCTAAAATAAACCTCATTCCGACATATTTGACAAAATGTAACTTCCATCATTACTTATTCCACACAAAAGCCTACCTACATCTTTACAAAGTTACAAACATATGCCTAGAGGTGCAAAATAAAAAAGGGTGTGCATATTCACATACCTTTTTTCCTATTTTCATACCTTTCAAGACGCCTCGTATAGGCCTATACGAGGCGTCTAGGGCTATTCTCTCCGACCAACCACTGAACCTCGTACTAGGTCAAATCAGTCACATCATACGAGGCATCTAGGGCAATACGTGACACCCGGCTATTTAGGCTTTATCGTACAAATGTAACACGTGTAATGAATAAATAAAAAGGCTGATTTGCCTTATATTGATGTTTATATGTGATATTTGATGTGTTGGTAAATCCAAACTTTGATAAAAATTATGTTGGCAACAATAAGATAAACGTTTATCGCGTAACGAACAAAATGCGAAACGAACGTCGGTGACCACCCGATCAATGTAAAAATCCTAAAAATAATCTGTTATGATTAGAATAGTAATTTTAATCATGTCCGGAAGGAAAAATAAATTAAAACACTAAGAAACTCTATTTTTCGAGTTTGAGCGCGTACCGCGCAATACTTCGTGTATCTGACAAAATACTGTCAACGTAGCCAGTCAAGGCAACTAATAATTATTTCAGTAATATTTTGGTGAGATTATTTTTATAGAATGATAAAAATAATTTAAAACGCACTAAAACGGGATTAAAACGCTAGATAAAATACCCGGTATCCAGTAAAATACCAGTTTTTGGTCTAGATTATATATATTGTCACGACCCCCGACCCGGTTTTACCCATTTTAGGAGCCGCGGGACAGAAACCCGTGTTATTGGTATTTAATTAGGCAGCGGAAATTTTAACAGGATCTTTAAAACTGAAAACATCCTTTTATTTTATTTCAAATTTCGGGACAACCCCCGTAATTTACAATAAATGAATTTCACCGGGAAATCCCCTTGTTTACAAAAACATGTTAATTTATTTACTGGGCCACTTTCTTCAAGCTGGTAATGCTACGCGGCACTTTTCCCTGGTTCACAGTAAATCACCTGAAACATGTTTAAAAAGATTTTTATCAGCGGGGAAATACTGGCGAGTCATTCATTTTGTACAAAACGACACATTGTTATAATTCACAGTATTAAGGGTGATTACAATGTTTATATCAATCAATTACGCAACGGTATTTGTCATTCGACCCGATTCTGTGACTATGGTCATATCACCCATTGGCTAACCCGTTGTCCAATGGTGACGATTATCAAGTAATGTATACAAAACCCCACATACCGGCTGTAATTGAACACTACAAAGACTTAATCCCTGTAATTATAACTTCGAAAATAAATAGGGTTTTGGAAACAATTTGGTAAAAAGAGAATGACTCACATTGCGAGTTTAACCGAACAGAGTTTTGCCTACTGATTTAGCCTCGTAACCTAGTTAAATAACAAAGCACACGAAAGTAGGTTAGTAACTTAATAAAACATTTACGATAATATAGTGTTATAAGTATTATTATTGAATAATATAGTGTTATTCCTAACCTAATTACAAGTATTTTGGTCCTAATTGCAAATATTATAGTTTATGTCGAATAATAAAACTTAAAGAGGGATGTGTGAACACACACATTACAAAACAAACCACTTTCGCAACAGAAATCCCAAGATAATCGGTTAGTTAAGAGGGTTTCAATCGGTAATCCGTCTATGACACATCATAAAAAAACATTGTGTGGATAGTTGTTGGACCTACAAAAGAAATGATGATTTCAAAAGCTAAAACATGCTCCTCTGATCATGAAATAAACAAGTTATGATCTACAACTCTCCCCAAAGATAGTGAATCTTAAACACTAACAGAACATCTATTTGAATATTCTAAAGATCTACCTCTATTCAATGGCCAAAGCCATGTTGTAGACCAAGCACTAATATTGAAGACCAAACCTCTGTTCTGGCCTAAACAGATGTTTGGAACAAGTCAACAGCGGTTTGAAGAACAGTTGTTTTAATGTAACAATGATTTCTTAAACAGAGTTTAGTATGTTTAATCAGTTGTTAATTCCATCAGTAGGATGTTTCTAACATCTGTGGGATCTTTTCTATTAAGAATGTTTGATGTTGCTATCAGGGTGATATCAGCCCTGATTGCAAACATATGTTTGTACTTAGTATAAATAGATCTCACCTTTTAGAGATCTATTTTGTCACATCACTTGACATCCTTATTGTACAAACAGAAGTGAGTGATGAGGCTGAGGGGGAGTTTGTATAATCATTCTTGTAATTTGTAATCGTTTGACTTCAATATAAAACAATTTAATAAACTTTCTATTCTTGTGTGCTCATTTATATCCGCTGCATTTCATCTTTCCATTTTCATTATACTTCATTTATTTACATCAAATACTTCACTTATTCACACACCAAAGCACACAAGTTAAAACTCAAATCCTAACAATAGTTACCAATGGTATGTATCAAGAGACCAACAATTTTTTTTATGTGATGGGTTACAAACGGAGTTTAGTAGTGGCAGTTAGTAATTTACTATGGAAGTAACAAGATGGATTAGCAATAAAATGTTCGATTAACTTTTGCCGATGAACTACCGACAACATTTTCTGTGAGCAAATAATTTTAATTTAAAAGATAAGTAAATAATATTGTTGGTATTTTGTATATGAATATATAATGTGTAGATAATTTAGAAAAAGTACAATCTAATTAGAATAACAATATATAAATATATAATATGCAAGCGAAAAATCTAGGTGATCAATGTCATAAGGTCGGTCAAAAATATAATTAAAAGTGTCCTATTCACCTTTACTAGCAAAGAGCAAGTAGGGTATCAAATCCATGGGGAATTAGTGGAAAGTGTTAAAGTTCATTGCTTTTAGTGATTATCTATTTCTAAACTAATTGCCTTTTTGCTGATTGTGAGAATAGTTGTGAAAAACGAATGTAAACTGTAATTGAAAACAAGTATGAGAAAAGGACCAATCTTCGGGTTTCCAGGTTACGTAGAAAATTGGGTAACTTAATTACTACCAATTGGAAATCACATAGACATGATTTGCTAAACACTTGTTTTGATAAATAACAAACACATAATATATTTGATTGCAATGATCCACGATTGAAACCGAAAGATTGATGCAACTGAATAGTAATCTAATTAATTACAAATCCTAGATTTCATAAACATCAACAAGTTCAATGGTTAAAGGTTTAAGAACAATGACAACTTAGAATTTAATCCCAATTGTTGATGACCAAACCAAATAACTGATGAATAAGTGTGTCTACGATAATCAAATAAATGTTTAATAGAAAACAAGTAACAATAAGATAGATTAACCGAATGATTAATCAAATCTTAATCCAAAAGTTCATAAATATAAATAAACCCAATGTCTAACACAAACCCTTGTCCCGGAGATGATCACGGGTGGTTTAGCCGCTCATGATACACAAACAATCTTCAAAAGCTTGAGAGAAGGATGATTGCATGATTGATTTGGCTAATTGTAGGCTAGGGTATTTTTAAGTTAGGGTAGTTCGGTCCAAGTATAAAAAACCGACCCGACCCTATACAATTTTCCTCATATTCATGTTCTAATGTAAACCACACAAAACCCTATGTAAACCTAACAAAACCCTACGTAAACCTAACAAAACCCCCTGTAAAACATGTGCTTGAAACCGCCTTCAACATTTGTCCACTAAATCGACTACTTTCTACAATTCCAATACCCACCAATGTTATCCTGTCCAACTACACTAACTAATAAAAAAATAAACAAATGGAGGATGCATCAAGTTATGAACTGAATATTGAGATTAAATTCATTATTGCACCTTTTAACATAACACATCCTCACCATAGCCTTTCAAATCCCTTAGCCACTCACCCTTTTCATCCCAAAAAAAAAGTTCCAGAAACAAAGTACCAATCGAACCCATTGTTCGCCTAATAAGTCCAAGCCAACACCAATATCAACACTAATAAATAGAAAATTGAACAAATACCCATCAAACCCATTGTTCGCCTAATAAATCCCAGCGAACACCAACACCAATAAAACAGAAATAGATAACATACAACATACCAGCATCAATATGCACGTAGCCGAGATTGGAGGCCACACAGAGCTTTAAGAGGACTAAACTATGGCCAGTAAATGCCCCTTGCCAATAATGATGAAGACGACCCCCATCAGAAGTATCCTTTGAAAATTCTCTACTTTTACTATTGAAAGTATCCTTTGAACAAATCCAATGAACCATCTACACCTACCGATTCACAGCAACACCACTATCTACACCATCGACAACCGCATATACACTATCTACAACCTCATCCCCACCATCTAGAACCACTGCATCTCCACCATCTACAAAACTCTGATCCACGCTACACATCACCATCTCCATCTCCATCACCATTGTCCCGCATATCACCATCTCCATCATCGTCGCCACCACACATCACCGTTACACCACCCCGATCGATCGTCGTACATCAACTTCACCGACATTGACTTATTAGCAGGTGTGGGAACATTAGTGTGAGCAAGAAAAAGAGTCGAGTGATTCTAGATCTGGGATTTTGAAACGGTCGTCTTATTGGTACACCTTGGAAAATTAAATCGACACGTCAATACGCATCGTATAGGTCTATACGATGCGTATTAAGGTTGGTTCAAACTTCAAGGTCAGTCAAAGGCTGGCAATGTCCCCTTATAAAAAGTAATATGAATCGTATAGGCCTATATAATGCGTATTGAAGGTCTCAATTTAATTTTCCAAGGTAACTTTATGTCACGCGGGTGAAGAAGCAGCACTTTGGACGGAAAACTACACGCGACGGACAGCGTGGTATGAAACGATAAAGAAGCCTAACATTGACAGGAGAGTTAATTATATTGACAAGGTTTGGCCTCGGTTGGACGTTGTCTGACGACGGTAAGCTCTGGCTGCAGAAGGGTTGGCCTGAGTTTCATAAGCATTACTACTTAAAGTTTGGACATTTGTTGGTCTTCAAACATCTAAGAAAATCTAAATTTCATGTTAGAATTTGACAACTGTGACAGCTTATTAAAAGTTCCTTAGGCTCACGGCAACCGCACTGGTAACAAACAATGTATTGAACGTGGATCATGCTTGTACAATATTATTAAAAAGAATGCATGCAACGAATTTGACAACTGTGACAACTTATTAAAAGTTCCTCAGGCACACAGCAACTGCACTGGTAACAAACTGGTACTGCTAGTGGTCTTCTTTCATGTTTCCCAAAATAATTTGAAGGCTCACAAATTTCAATATCATTTTGGTGATTTTCTAAGTGTTTGTAACATTCATCTGATTCTGAAGACGATAAGTCGTTATATGTAATTTTATGTATCAGCCTGCGATTTGTTTTGGAAACCGCCATTTGCACATACTGTGGATAACTTGTTTGCGTTATCCTTCTTGGTGAAAGATGGATGGTTTTTAATATTACCATTCAACACGTGACCCGAATCGATTTCGGAGAACGTGTAATCCAGAGGTCGGTCTCGGGTGGGCATAAGATCCGTGGGCCCTATTATCAGATCTGTGACTCCATAGAAGATGTGATTAAGGTAAGCGTGCCGTAAAGTTTCATCTTTTAAGAAGTCTAATAATTCGTTCATTATCTGTTGTTGGCTTAACAATATGAATGCACACAACTAATTTGACAACTGTGACAGCTTTTTAAAAGTTCCTCAAGCTCACGTCAACCGCATTGGTAACAAACTGGTATTGTTGGTGACTGTTCTGGAAATTGAAAGAAAATGAATGCGATTCTATTTTTCAACGGGGATGTAATACAATGATTCCTCTCAATTGAATAGACAGACACTTGCTTCATAGGACTCACTTGAATCGTCTCAGATGTAATAACAGTACGGTTAGTGGATGTTAATTGCTAGGATGTGATTGTTCAAAAAATATGAATGCACGCAATGAATTTGAAAACTGTGACAACTTATTAAAAGTTCCTCAGGCTCACGGCAACCGCACTGGTTTTTCAATCTGATTGAGAAGCACTAAAATATCTAATTTAAGTGTGTTGTAGTTTTGAAAGATGACCGAATAGAGATCTGAATAACAAACTGTGGAGAATTTGACAACTGTGACAGCTTATTAAAAGTTCCTCAGGCTCACGGCAACTGCATTAGGTCCGATTGTCGGATCAGTGACTCCATGGAAGATGCGATTAAGGTTAAGGAGAATAGGACATTGATGTCAAGAAAGAGAGATGCAGATCTAGTGATCTTCAAGAGAGAGAGGTTTAGAGTGATTTTTAGAATACGCTAAAATATGCGAAAATACGCTAAAATATGTCAAAATACGCTAAAATATGCGAAAATACGCTAAACTACTCTAAAGTACGCTAAAATATGTCAAAATACGCTAAAATACTCTAAGATACGCAAAAAAAATACTCTTAAATACTCTAAAATACACAAAAATACGCCGAAATACGTTAAAATATGTGAAAATACGCTGCAATATGCTAAAATATGTCAAATAACGATAAAATACGACCAAATACGTCAAAATAATCTAAAAATAGGTTAAAATAAGCTAAAATACGTCAGAATACGATCAAATATGTCAAAATACTCTAAAATACACAACAATATGATAAAATACGTCAAAATAGGCAAAAATATGTCAAAATACGCAACTAATGATATTTCCACACACGTATACGTATAACATGGCACTATCCAATACAAGTGGATTTCAAACAAAATTGTACGTAATCGTTGAATACGATATTCGCACGCAACCGAACGTCACCGAAACGACGCATGTTGAAGGTATACGTCATAAAATGACAAAATATGCGAAAGTTCGTCAAAAAACGACACGTATACGCGTCGAAACGAGGAAAACACGATAAAAACAAATTTTCAAATTATGTCATATACGATCGTATAGGCATATGTTGTATCGTATATTAGATTAATACGCATCATATAGGCCTATACCATGCGTATTAAACTATGAATTTCTCAAAAATACCCTAGAATTTATCCAAAAAAAAACAGAGGTATTTCAGTAATTTTCGTGGATATAATACGCATCGTACAGGATTATACGATGCGTATATCAGATTAATACGTATCGTACAGGCCTATACGATGCGTATTAAACTATGAATTTCTCAAAAATACACCTGAATTGATCGAAGCTGTAGAATGAGATCCTCCACTGTTGGGTTATCATCTTTCAACCCCATTTTCCCTAAATTGAAGGAAAAAGGAATGTGATTCTGTTTTCAACGGGGATGTAATGCAATGATTCCTCTCAATTGAATAAACAGACACTTGCTTCATAGAACTCACTTGAATCGTCTCGGATGTAATAACAGTACGTTCAGCATTTGTGCCTGCTTGAATTGTAGGAAGCAAAGGATAACAAAGATGAACATTGTATTTATCATGAAAGTACTTAACAACCGAGATATCAGCTCCGATTTCAGCAGCGCATTTGGAACAAGAAGTCCAACAATTCATTCATTATATGTTGTTGTCTCAACAATATGAATGCACGCAACGAATTTAACAACTGTGACAGCTTATTAAAAGTTCCTCAGGCTCATGGCAACCGCACTGGTAACAAGCTGGTATTGCTGGAGGCTGTTCTGGAAATTGAAGGAAAAGCACTAAAAAATTGCAATTGGAATTGATCTTGGAACAACATACTCTTGTGTGGCAGCCTGGTTTGATAAGCACAATCCAATTCGGAGAACGTGTAATTCAGTGCCTTAATATCGTCTCGGATGTAATAACAGTACGTTTAGTGAATGTAAATTGCTAGGGTGTGACTGTTCAAACAATATGAATGCACGCAACGAATTTGACAACTGCGACGGCTTATTAAAAGTTCCTCACGCTCACGACAACTTATTACTCGATCCGTGGGCCCTATTGTCGAATCTATGACTCCATGGAAAATGTGATTAAGGTAACTACCGAATCACACCAATTCGTTGAAACCACATATTCGTGTGTTGCAGTTTGGAAAGATGACCAAATAGAGATCTGAATAAGTTTCTGGAATTGGAGAACCGTTGTGTCTAATCATATCAACTACCTCCCTAGTAGTTGTTACCATATCCATTATCCCCTGGGTAGTTTTTACCATCGTATGATAATTTTATCAAATAGCCCAAAATTAGAGATAAAATACATACAACGGCATCAAAATACAGAGCTTCATCCTTATTTCTGTAAATCGCACAACCAAGCATGCCTTGAACGAGTCTAAAACACTCATAATCCTCAACCGTCTTTGAAACCGGACGGAATCTATGAAGAAACTGTTCGATTTCACGGTGAGTGGAGAAATTAGCGACGGAGAAAACTTCATCGTAGAAACTTTGAACAAGATAAGAAGGATGAGATATCGGCAGGTAGCTCGAAGAAATTTCTCTCGATCATTCAACACGTGACCCTAGTCGATTTCGGAGAACGTGTAATCCAGGGGTCGGTCTCGGGTGGGCATAAGATCCGTGGGCCCTATTGTCGGATCTGTGACTCCATGGAAGATGTGATTAAGGTAAGCGTGCCGTAAAGTTGCATCTTTTAAGAAGTCCAACAATTCGTTCATTATCTGTTGTTGTCTCAACAATACGAATGCACGCAACGAATTTGACAACTGTGACAGCTTATTAAAAGTTCCTCAGGCTCACGACAACCGCACTGGTAACAAACTGGTATTGCTGGTGGCTGTTCTATTTTTCAACGGGGATGTAATGCAATAATTCCTCTCAATTGAAGAGACAGACACTTGCTTTATAGGACTCACTTGAATCGTCTCGGATGTAATAACAGTACGATTAGTGGATGTTAATTGCTGGGGAATGACTGTTCAAACAATTTAAATGCATGCAACGAATAACAGTACGGTTAGATTCGATCTTTTATTTCACACTATGGATGGTGTTAGATGGTTTTACTTCCAGATCAACTATCGTGATAAGTTTCCGTTGAAGTGCAAGAACAAGTATAAAGATAAGTTAAAGATAAGTCGAGAACAAAGAAGAACACTTGAAGAAAAAGCAAGAACTTGGAAGTATTACCTGATTTGCAGTTGGATCTTGTTTATTGTCTATGTATTTGTATCCAGTCAATTAACATGTTGTTGTAGACTGTGTTGACTTTTGTATTGGCTTTGATCGCAAGATCTTTATCTATCATGTCATCGACCAACTGCTCGAAATCCCTTTCGTTTCTCGGGCTCGCATTCAAAGATCCTTGCATTGGACACAACACACCAAAAAATAAACTTCAAAAATTTTAAAAATAATACGATACGCTATAATACGATACTTAAGGATAAAAAAATAATAAAGATTTTAAAATTCATTAAAACAAAAATAACCAATAATAAACACCAATAACAAACACAAAACACCAAAAACAAACACAACACACAAAAAAAATAAACTTCAAAAATTCAGTGCCTTAATACGCATCGTATAGGCCTATATGATGCGTATTAGGCTAGCCACCAGACAACACCTGCACCTGTCAGTCTGCCATGTCTTTAACTTATTCAATACGCATCGTATAGGCCTATACGATGCGTATTAAATTGGAAAAGTGTGCGGATAGATAGGGCAGTGTGCCAATAGAATCTATGTTCTGAAAAACGGGGGAGAGAGAGAAAGGGATATAAAGGCAAGGGATAATATGAATTTGCAGGGGGTAAAGTTACCAAACTGCCCTTCCTACAATAATAAAGAAATGCATACATGCTTAATCGTGGCCTCTAATTTGATTCTCAAGTTCTCACAACTAGAAGGAGTTCTTGCTTGAACCTATCCCTTAATAACTATTACATATAAGGAATATTGAATTTTAATAATCTCAACTATTCGTCGTTGGCAGCCAACAGTCCCAACTTTAAAAATAACCACTGGCAGTCCCAACTATTAACATATTGGAAGATGTGATTAAGGTAAGCGTGCCGTAAAGTTGCATCTTTTAAGAAGTCCAACAATTCGTTCATTATATATTGTTGTCTCAAAAATATGAATGCACGCAACGAATTTGACAACTATGACAGCTTATTAAAAGTTCCTCAGGCTCGCGGCAACCGCACTGGTAACAAACTTGTATTGATGGTGGATGTTCTGTTTTTCAACGAGGATGTAATGCAATGATTCCTGTCAATTGAATAGACAGACACTTGCTTCATAGGACTCACTTGAATCGTCTCAGATGTAATAACAATACGGTTAGTGGATGTTAATTGCTGGTGTGTGACTATTCAAACAATATGAATGCATGCAACGAATAACAGTACGGTTAGCCTCGATCTTTTGTTTCACACTACGAATGGTGTTAGAGGCTTTTACTTCTAGATCAACTATCGCGATAAGTTTCCGTTGAAGTGCAAGAACGAGTATGAAGATAAGTTAAAGATAAGTCAAGAACAAAGAAGAACACTTGAAGAAAAAGCAAGAACTTGGAAGTATTACCTGATTTGCAGCTGGATCTTGTTTGTTGTCTATGTATTTGTATTCAGTCAATGAACATGTTGTTGTAGATGGTGTTGACTTTTGTACTGGCTTTCATTGAAAGATCTTTATCTATCATGTCATCGACCAACTGCTCGAAATCCCTTTCGTTTCTCGGGCTTGCATTCGAACATCCTTGCATTGGACACAACACACCAAAAAATAAACTTTAAAAATTTTAAAAATAATACAATACGCCACGATACGCTATAATAGGATACTTAACGATAAAAAAATAATAAAGATTTTAAAACTCACTAAAACAAAAATTTCCAATAATAAACACAAATAACAAACACAAAACACCAAAAACCAACACAACACACCAAAAAATATACTTCAAAAATTCAGTGCCTTAATACGCATCGTATAGGCCTATACGATGCGTTTTAGGCCAACCGCCAGACAACACATGAACCTGTCAGTCTGCTATGTCTTTTACTTTATTCAATACGCATCGTATAGGCCTATACCATGCGTATTAAATTGGAAAAGTGTGCGGATAGATAGGGCGGTGTGCCAATAGAATCTCTGTTCTGAAAACAGGGGAGAAGGAGAAAGGGATATAAAAGCAAGGGATAATATGAATTTGCAGGGAATAAAGTTACCAAACTGCCATTCCTATAATAAAAAAAGAAATGCGAACATGGCTTAATGGTGGCCTCTAATTTGATTCTCAAGTTCTCATAACTGGAAGGAGTTCTTGCTTGAACCTATCCCTTAATAACTATTACATATAAGGAATATTAAATTTTAATAATCCCAACTATTCGTCGTTGGCCGCCAACAGTCCCAACTTTAAAAATAACCACTGGAAGTCCCAACTATTAATATATTGGCCTCTAATGGACCCTGACTAACAGAACCTTAACGCCATTAGTCTTCGGTCGCCGAAAAACGTTTTTTGCCGGAAAACTCATTTTTGGCCGGAAAACTCAACATTTTCGTCTCAAACCTCTTTATAACCTTGTTACGAACCTTTGGGAATCTTTTTTCTAGTAAAAGCGCAATTAATAAAGTCGCCAGGAAACTCCCTTTTTGTCGGAAAACTTCTTTTTGACAGGAAAACTCAACATTTTCGTCCAGGCCTCTTTTTAACGTTAGATTAGACATTTAGAACCATTTTTCTGGACAAAAACGGTTTTCCGGCAACCGGAGACTAACAGCGTTAGGGTTTAGTTAGTCAGGGTCTATTGGTGGCCAATATGTCAATAGTTGAGACTACCGGTGGTTATTTTTGAAGTTGGGACTATAGGCGGCCAACGACGAATAGTTAAGATTATTAATATCCAATATTTCTACATATAAATAGTGTTACATTTAGCGGTCGATAATATTTTCCTAAGTATGACGTGACTTTTATGTAAATTCATAAATAAATAAATAAAAGTTGTTACCATCACTTACCAAAACTCACCTATACAATCGGGTGTACTACTTATAATCCACTTCCTTTCTATAGTACTACTGATTTCAAATTTACATGATAAAAGGTAAAATCCACATTCCAGCATGATTGTCATGTCTAAAAGAAACCTCATTCCGACATATTTGACAAAATGTAACTTCCATCATATTACCATTCAACACGTGACTCGAATCGATTTCGGAAAACGTGTAATCCAGAGGTCGGTCTCGGGTGGGCATAAGATTCGTGGGCCCTATTATCGGATCTGTGACTCCATGGAAGATGTGATTAAGGTAAGCGTGCCGTAAAGTTGCATCTTTTAAGAAGTCTAACAATTTGTTCATTATCTGTTGTTGGCTTAACAATATGAATGCACACAACTAATTTGACAACTGTGACAGCTTATTAAAAGTTCCTAAAGCTCACGTCAACCGCATTGGTAACAAACTGGTATTGTTGGTGGCTGTTCTGGAAATTGAAAGAAAAGGACTGCGATTCTGTTTTTCAACGGGGATGTAATACAATGATTCCTCTCAATTGAATTGACAGACAATTGCTTCATAGGACTCACTTGAATCGTCTCAGATGTAATAACAGTACGGTTAGTGGATGTTAATTGCTAGGATGTGACTGTTCAAACAATATGAATGCACGCAACGAATTTGAAAACTGTGACAACTTATTAAAAGTTCCCCAGGCTCACGGCAACCGCACTGGTTTTTCAATCTGATTGAGAAGCACTAAAATAACTAATTTAAGTGTGTTGTAGTTTGGAAAGATGACCGAATAGAGATCTGAATAACAAACTGTGGAGAATTTTACAACTGTGACAGTTTATTAAAAGTTCCTCAGGCTCACGGCAACTGCATTAGGACCTATTGTCGGATCAGTGACTCCATGGAAGATGCGATTAGGGTTAAGGACATTGATGCCAAGAAAGAGAGATGCAGATCTAGTGATCTTCAAGAGAGAGAGGTTTAGAGTGATTTTTAGAATACGCTAAAATATGCGAAAATACGCTAAAATATGTCAAAATACGCTAAAATATGCGAAAATACGCTAAACTACTCTAAAGTACGCTAAAATATGTCAAAATACGCTAAAATACTCTAAGATACGCAAAAAAATACTCTTAAATACTCTAAAATACACAAAAATACGCCGGAATACGTTAAAATATGTGAAAATACGCTGCAATATGCTAAAATATGTCAAATAACGATAAAATACGACCAAATACGTAAAAATAATCTAAAAATAGGTTAAAATAAGCTAAAATACGTCAGAATACGATCAAATATGTCAAAATACTCTAAAATACGCAACAATATGATAAAATACGTCAAAATAGGCAAAAATATGTCAAAATACGCAACTAATGATATTTCCACACGCGTATACGTATAACACGGCACTATCCAATACAAGTGGATTTCAAACAAAATTGTATGTAATCGTTGAATACGATATTCACACGCAACCGAACATCACCGAAACGATGCATGTTGAAGGTATACATCATAAAATGACAAAATATGCGAAAGTTCGTCAAAAAACGACACGTATACGCGTCGAAACGAGGAAAACACGATAAAAACAAAATTTCAAATTATGTCATATACGATCGTATAGGCATATGTTGTATCGTATATTAGATTAATACGCATCGTATAGGCCTATACGATGCGTATTAAACTATGAATTTCTCAAAAATACCCCAGAATTTATCAAAAAAAAAACAGAGGTATTTCAGTAATTTTCGTGGATATAATACGCATCGTACAAGACTATACGATGCGTATATCAGATTAATACGTATCGTACAGGCCTATACGATGCGTATTAAACTATAATTTCTCAAAAATACCCCTGAATTGATCGAAGCTGTAGAATGAGATCCTCCACTGTTGGGTTATCATCTTTCAACCCCATTTTCCCTAAATTGAAGGAAAAAGGAATGCGATTCTGTCTTCAACGGGGATGTAATGCAATGATTCATCTCAATTGAATAAACAGACACTTGCTTCATAGAACTCACTTGAATCGTCTCGGATGTAATAACAGTACGTTTAGCATTTGTGCCTGCTTGAATTGTAGGAAGCAAAGGATAACAAAGATAAACATTGTATTTATCACGAAAGTACTTAACAACCGAGATAACAGCTCCGATTTCAGCGGCGCTTTTGGAACAAGAAGTCCAACAATTCATTCATTATATCTTGTTGTCTCAAAAATATGAATGCACGCAACGAATTTAACAACTATAACAGCTTATTAATAGTTCCTCAGGCTCATGGCAACCGCACTGGTAACAAAATGGTATTGCTGGTGGCTGTTCTAGAAATTGAAGGAAAAGCACTAAAAAACTGCAATTGGAATTGATCTTGGAACAACATACTCTTGTGTGGCAGCCTGGTTTGATAAGCACAATCCAATTCGGAGAACTTGTAATTCAATGCCTTAATATCATCTCGGATGTAATAAGAGTACGTTTAGTGAATGTAAATTGCTAGGGTGTGACTGTTCAAACAATATGAATGCACGCAACGAATTTAAAAACTACGACGGCTTATTAAAAGTTCCTCACGCTCACGACAACTTATTACTTGATCCGTGGGCCCTATTTTCGAATCTGTGACTCCATGGAAAATGTGATTAAGGTAACTACCGAATCACACCAATTCGTTGAAACCACATATTCGTGTGTTGCAGTTTGGAAATATGACCAAATAGAGATCTGAATAAGTTTCTGTAATTGGAGAACCGTTGTGTCTAATTATATCAACTACCTCCCTAGTAGTTGTTACCATATCCATTATCCCCTGGGTAGTTTTTACCATCGTATGATAATTTTATAAAATAGCCCCAAATTAGAGATAAAATACATACAACGGCATCAAAATACAGAGCTTCATCCTTATTTCTATAAATCGCACAACCAAGCATGCCTTGAACGAGTCTAGAACACTCGTAATCCTCAACCGTCTTTGAAACCGGACGGAATCTATGAAGAAACTGTTCGATTTCACGGTGAATGGAGAAATTAGCGACGGAGAAAACTTCGTCGTAGAAACTTTGAACAAGATAAGAAGGATGAGATATCGGCAGGTAGCTCGAAGAAATTTCTCTCGATCATTCAACACGTGACCCGAATCGATTTCGGAGAACGTGTAATCCAGAGGTCGGTCTCGGGTGGGTATAAGATCCGTGGGCCCTATTGCCGGATCTGTGACTCCACGGAAGATGTGATTAAGGTAAGCGTGTCGTAAAGTTGCATCTTTTAAGAAGTCCAACAACTCGTTCATTATATGTTGTTGTCTCAACAATATGAATGCACGCAATGAATTTGACAACTGTGACAGCTTATTAAAAGTTCCTCAGGCTCACGGCAACCGCACTGGTAACAAACTGGTATTGCTAGTGGCTGTTCTATTTTTCAACGGGGATGTAATGCAATGATTCCTCTCAATTGAAGAGACAGACACTTGCTTTATAGGACTCACTTGAATTGTCTCGGATATAATAACAGTACGATTAGTGGATGTTAATTGCTGGGGTATGACTGTTCAAACAATTTGAATGCATGCAACGAATAACAGTACGGTTAGCCTCGATCTTTTATTTCACACTATGGATGGTGTTAGAGGGTTTTACTTCCAGATCAACTATCGTGATAAGTTTCCGTTGAAGTGCAAGAACGAGTATAAAGATAATTTAAAGATAAGTCGAGAACAAAGAAGAACACTTCAAGAAAAAGTAAGAACTTGAAAGTATTACCTGATTTGCAGCTGGATCTTGTTTATTGTCTATGTATTTGTATCCAGTCAATTAACATGTTGTTGTAGACTGTGTTGACTTTTGTACTGGCTTTCATCGCAAGATCTTTATCTATCATGTCATCGACCAACTGCTCGAAATCCCTTTCGTTTCTCAGGCTCGCATTCGAAGATCCTTGCATTGGACACAACACACCAAAAAAATAAACTTCAAAAATTTTAAAAATAATACGATACGCTATAATAGGATACTTAACGATAAAAAAATAATAAAGATTTTAAAACTCATTAAAACAAAAATAACCAATAATATACACCAATAACAAACACAAAACACCAAAAACAAACACAACACACAAAAAAAAAACTTCAAAAATTCAGTGCCTTAATACGCATCGTATAGGCCTATATGATGCGTATTAGGCTAGCCACCAGACAACACCTGCACCTGTCAGTCTGCCATGTCTTTTACTTTAATCAATACGCATCGTATAGGCCTATACGATGCGTATTAAATTGGAAAAGTGTGCGGATAGATAGGGCAGTGTGCCAATAGAATCTATGTTCTGACAAACGGGGGAGAGAGAGAAAGGGATATAAAGGCAAGGGATAATATGAATTTGCATGGGGTAAAGTTACCAAACTGCCCTTCCTACAATAATAAAGAAATGCATACATGGCTTAATCGTGGCCTCTAATTTGATTCTCAAGCTCTCACAACTAGAAGGAGTTCTGGCTTGAACCTATCCCTTAATAACTATTACATATAAGGATTATTGAATTTTAATAATCCCAACTATTCGTCGTTGGCCGCCAACAGTCCCAACTTTAAAAATAACCACTAGCAGTCCCAACTATTAACATATTGGAAGATGTGATTAAGGTAAGTGTGCCGTAAAGTTGCATCTTTTAAGAAGTCCAACAATTCGTTCATTATATATTGTTGTCTCAAAAATATGAATGCACGCAACGAATTTGACAACTATGACAGCTTATTAAAAGTTCCTCAGGCTCGCGGCAACCGCACTGGTAACAAACTTGTATTGCTGGTGGATGTTCTGTTTTTCAACGAGGATGTAATGCAATGATTCCTGTCAATTGAATAGACAGACACTTGCTTCATAGGACTCACTTGAATCGTCTCAGATGTAATAACAATATGGTTAGTGGATGTTAATTGTTGGTGTGTGACTATTCAAACAATATGAATGCACGCAACGAATAACAGTACGGTTAGCCTCGATCTTTTGTTTCACACTACGAATGGTGTTAGAGGGTTTTACTTCTAGATCAACTATCACGATAAGTTTCCGTTGAAGTGCAAGAACGAGTATGAAGATAAGTTAAAGATAAGTCAAGAACAAATAAGAACACTTGAAGAAAAAGCAAGAACTTGGAAGTATTACCTGATTTGCAGCTGGATCTTGTTTGTTGTCTATGTATTTGTATTCAGTCAATGAACATGTTGTTGTAGACGGTGTTGACTTTTGTACTGGCTTTCATTGAAAGATCTTTATCTATCATGTCATCGACCAACTGCTCGAAATCCCCTTCGTTTCTCGGGCTTGCATTCGAACATCCTTGCATTGGACACAACACACCAAAAAATAAACTTTAAAAATTTTAAAAATAATACAATACGCCACGATACGCTATAATACGATACTTAACGATAAAAAAATAATAAAAATTTTAAAACTCACTTAAACAAAAAATATCCAATAATAAACACAAATAACAAACACAAAACACAAAACACCAAAAACCAACACAACACACCAAAAAATATACTTCAAAAATTCAGTGCCTTAATACGCATCGTATAGGCCTATACGATGCGTTTTAGGCCAACCGCCAGACAACACATGAACCTGTCAGTCTGCTATGTCTTTTACTTTATTCAATACGCATCGTATAGGCCTTTAACGTGCGTATTAAATTGGAAAAGTGTGCGGATAGATAGGGCGGTGTGCCAATAGAATCTCTGTTCTGAAAACAGGGGAGAGGGAGAAAGGGATATAAAGGCAAGGGATAATATGAATTTGCAGGGAATAAAGTTACCAAACTGCCATTCCTGTAATAAAAAAGAAATGCGAACATGGCTTAATGGTGGCCTCTAATTTGATTCTCAAGTTCTCACAACTGGAAGGAGTTCTTGCTTGAACCTATCCCTTAATAACTATTACATATAAGAAATATTGAATTTTAATAATCCCAACTATTCGTCGTTGGCCGCCAACAGTCCCAACTTTAAAAATAACCACTGGAAGTCTCAACTATTAATATATTGGCCTCTAATGGGCCCTGACTAACAGAACCTTAACGCCATTAATCTTCGGTCGCCGGAAAAACGCTTTTTGCCGGAAAACTCATTTTTGGCCGGAAAACTCAACATTTTCGTCCCAAACCTCTTTGTAACCTTGTTACGAACCTTTAGGAATCTTTTTTCTAGTAAAAGCCTCAATTATTAAAGTCACCAGAAAACTCCCTTTTCGTCGGAAAACTTCTTTTTGACCGGAAAACTTAACATTTTCGTCCCAGACCTCTTTTTAACGTTAGATCTGACCTTTAGAACCATTTTTCTGGACAAAAACTGTTTTCTGGAAACCGGAGACTAACGGCGTTAGGATTTAGTTATTCGGGGTCTATTGGTCGCCAATATGTCAATAGTTGGGACTACCAGTGGTTATTTTTGAAATCGGGACTATTGACGGCCAACGCCGAATAGTTGAGATTATTAATATCCAATATTTCTACATATAAATAGTGTTACATTTAGCAGTCGATAATATTTTCCTAAGTATGACGTGACTTTTATGTAAATTCATAAATAAATAAATTAAAGTTGTTACCATCACTTACCAAAACTCACCTATACAATCGGGTGTACTACTTATAATCCACTTCCTTTCTATAGTACTACTGATTTCAAATTTACATGATAAAAGGTAAAATCCACATTCCAGCATGATTGTCATGTCTAAAAGAAACCTCATTCCGACATATTTGACAAAATGTAACTTCCATCATTACTTATTCCACACAAAAGCCTACCTACACCTTTACAAAGTTACAAACATATGACTAGAGATGGCAAATAAGAAAAAACTCTTACTATTTCCACAACCTTAAATTTTATTCACACGTGAAGGGTATGGTCCCAAAAAGACGCGCAGACCTTTATTTAGGTCGCGCGCAGGACCATACTCCTTATCTTGCAAGATTATTGATTTCAACCGCGCGCGGGCTGCGTCACCATGTATTGATCTCGCGCGAGGTCTGATCAAGAAAGCACATCAAGCTCAACACTTAGCATTCTGAATAAGAATCTTCAGCTCCTATAAATCATGCGCAGGCTAGTAACGTGCCCTACAAGGGTCGCACAGAAGCTATGGCGCAAGGCTACTTAAGAAGGTACGAAAGGTACAAGTAGCAGAAGGAAAGAGCCAATCCCCGTCCTCTACGCTGTGCTCAATCGTGCTCCACGATCGTCTGACATGCAGGAGATAGAAAGTACACAAGGACGCCTATGTGGCACCAATCACGGGGCAGCGACACCTGCCCCACGATCTCCACTTACCTGCTGATGGCAGAAGGACGGCTAGGCCGACAACAGTGACACGTGGCTCCAATCACGGTGCGCCAGCACCGGAGAACTTCTAGAAGCCACTAACGGTCGACACCAGTGAGACAAGGAGCATATCCTCTATGTTGTCGCCTTCCGGCCCAAGGCCCATCAGCCCACATCCTCTTACACCTCTTCGGCTATAAATAGAGACCTCCGTTCACATGTTAAACATTCTATTTTCCCTCTACTCTCACTCTTAATACACACTTATCTCCTCAAACAGTCGCTTATTCTCACGCCGGAGCCCGGTTAAGAGGGAAACCCCCATATTCCCCTCTTAACGAGTAACAGTGTTCTGTTTTGCAGGATTAACGGATAATTACGGAGCTTAGAAAGCCATAAGAAGATTAACCACTATGATAGAGACATAAACCAAACTAATTAACCATAGGATTAGTTACGTGTTTCTTCAACACGTTATTTTTCACTATATCTCTGTATATATAGAGAGATAGAAAAGAGAGGTGTGTAAATATTAACTCCCGTAACAAAATTAATTACACAAAACCCATGAACAAAATAAACATCAAATCCATACTCTTTGTTTTTACATGATATTATAATATATTTTTACATGATAGACATCACCAAAGTACTTCATAAATCAAGAAGTATAATATTCATCGACTTATGAGTTTTCTTAATTAAATAACTTAAAAAACAATCGAATAGCTCATTATAAAATAATGATATTTTAATTATCTAATTTTTTTTAAATCTTTAATAATTGCATAGAAGGTGGACTTTAATACAAAATCCGTTAGAAGTAGAGATATGTGAGAATTGCATATATAGACGTTTAAGCATATTATTTTACATATGACGATATCGTTTTTAAACACAAATGCTTATATGGTTTTCATACTTCTCTACTCTGAAATTAATTCTACATTAAACACGACCCACAAAATGTTGAAATATTATACGTCATCAATACTTTAGACTTTAGGCGTTATTTGTTCATGATTTATTTAATCATATCTAGATTTATTCCGGAAAATCATAAAGTAAGCCTAAATTTCAATAAACAAAACTAAAGTCGAATCATATACATGGAATTATTTTAATTATCATGTATGCATTTATGCAATATTAATATCCATTAAAACAAACTCTATGGTGCATGTTGCATTAAATTTTCTCCACATCAAATAACATATATGGCCATTGTAAACTTTCACAACATATAATATTAATTCTCTTAATCTTCGATTAAAATACCTAGGATTCCCTCTTCACACTTCAAAAGTTGAATTCTTTTTCAGAAATTTGAAGTTTGACATGAAGAAACAAACATAAAAATGGGAGAAAAATCAAAACCAGGGGCGGACCTAGCATAGAACAAGGGGTAACCCCTGTTGTCCCTTTACGCTCCGGTGATAGTGTAAATTTCGAAAAAAATTGACGTTTTTTTCGATTTCGTTGCCCCTTTTTATAGAAACGTTGCCCCTTTAGGTTTTTTATAGATCCGCCACTGATCAAAACTGTATACATCAAGATTCAAGAAGCCAAACAAGCTTCCCAGAATTTTCTATCAATCTCTCTTTGATTTAACAAATTATCAACACAAAAGTTATGAGACCTCTTTTGTCGCTTAGATGAATCCATCTTATCATCAACATCATCAATATCACCATCATCATCATCATCATCATCATCATCATCATCATCATCATCATCATCCTTGATGTTACTATCTTCATGATCATCATATCTTAGCCTTTTAGATTTAGGTTGATCATGTTGGCTATGATCATCACCATACCTGGTGCTTATGGATGAATGATCATAACTACAAGACTGAGCATCATCATCATCATCCTCAATATCAACATCATCATCGAATCGAAACGAGACGCCTTTAGATGATTCATCTATGACTGCCTCAACTTGTTCTTGATCATGATGGTGATGAACATCTGATTTTACTTCTTCAGAATCACCACTAGACTCAAATAAAAAAGGAGTAATAGTGTTCACACTCCATCTACAATTCCATTCCATCTCTCTCTCACACACACACAAAAGCACTTTCTTGATATGTTACTAGATTTTCTTAAATGGGTTTTGTGGACTTTTTTGAAAAGCTAAGAACTTGAAAAAGTTTATGGGTGAGTAGGTGTATATATATGGGATTGGGAGAGCTTTCAGCGTGTGGGTGGGGTTGGGGGTGGGGTAGGGGGTGTTTTGGCCGACTAGTTGGTGATTGGTGAAGGTGTAGGAATTCTTTTCTAGAAGCAAGGAACCCATCCGTAGTTTGACTTGCACATGTCTATTAATTTTTGTTTACGGATTAGACAAAACTTAGGGTATGGTATACCGCCTCTAGCCACATCATCACTTTTAGCGTTCCTTAGGGCCCCCTACCCACCTCCTGCTCGCCCAAGGAGGGGCACCATCGATCCTCTGCCAGCTCAGTAACGAGCGCTAATGGCAACTGCAGGTGGGACTAGAGGTGTACAAATCGGTTTTTTTCAAAAACCGGTTTCGGTTTTTTCACCCAAAATAAAAACTGGTTTTTTTATAACCGATTCCGGTTACTAACCGGTTTTTGAGGTCCAAAACAATTACCGGTATAACCGGTTGAGACCGGTTTTTAACCGGGTTTTTCCCAAAAAAACCGGTTTTTTACCGGTTTTAACCGGTTTTTTAATAAGCGGTTCGGTTAATAACCGGTTTTTGAAGTCAAGAATAGTAACCGGTATAAAAACCGGCGGTTAAAAAAAACCGATTATAAAAAAAACCGGTTAAAAAAAACCGGTTTCGGTTCTAAAACCAGTTTTTTTTGTACACCTCTAGGAGGGACCCATTGTTTTCAGCCAATCAATTTTTCTCTTTGTTATTATTATTTTTTTTGTATTTTGTTTAATAGGATGGCTTTAAAGGGGCTTTAAAACATACTGTACAAATTAACGATAAAGCCACTCGTTTACGTGGTGCATACGTGACTCTGACGTGACACTATAAAGCCCCTAGGGGCTTTAAACCAAAACCCCTGCCTTACATACATTTGCATCCATCCTTAGATGTCCCAAAATGAAAAAAATGTGATTAGTGTAGTCTATAAAATAAATAAATATATTTGTGTGAAAAAACAAGATAGTAATGTTTACCAAGTATATTAAGAAAAAAAATCGTTTTTAAACAGATTTCAAATATCCATTCATAAGACGCGTCTGTTTCTCAAGATACATTAAAACAATAACTAATTATACATATTATAGGAAAGTTCTCATGAAATATTAAGATGGTCTAAATTTTCATCAGTTAAAGATATATGAAAATATTAGAAACTTTTTAGTGAACCTTGTTATTTTAGTATTATGAATATTAAATACGTTATTCATATTTTGTTTTTCTCTAAGATATGATATTTTATAAAAGTCTGAATCTGTTGTTGTTGTTGTGACATACTTAATTTATCTACGTTTCAGTAAAATATATATATTAAAAACCGAGATGTAAAGAGTAATACATATGTGATTAAAGCACAATGTAAATGTTATAAAAGGCAACTCACGGTTTAATATAGAGTAACACCGTTTTCCTTTTTCTTTATCTTAATAAAATGCTTTATCAAATTACGAATACACCATTGCAACTTGTTTATTTTATTCAAAATTGAACGCGTCAAATATAATTGGTTATTAAGCTATACAGATGTCGGTAGAATACCAGTACCGTGACATTTCGGTATAAATTTGTATTAAAGATAGAGTATTTTTTGTATTATAAGCTATACGAGTGTTGATACTGTACCGATCCTGACTGAACAACATTGGTACCAATGCCGGTATCGAAACTCGTACCGGTACCGGTATTCGATTTTTGTTTTGGGCATATCACGACTTTATTTTTTTGGTTTTCCCTTTTGCTTGCTATAAAAAGTACCTATAACTAGGGCTGTAAACGAACCAAACGTTCGGTGAACAGTTCGTGAACCGTTCGGCGGAAAGTTCGTTTGTGTTCGTTCGTTTATTAAACAAACGAACACGAACAAGAAATTTCGTTCGTTTAGTTAAATGAACAAACATGAACAGAGGTCGCGTTCGTTCGTTTATGTTCGTGAACGTTCGGTAACGTGTTCGCTTGTGTTCGATCGTTCATTAGTGTTTTTAGTTTTTATATTTCTTTAAATATATCAAAATGCTGACAAATTAAATATCTAATAAGTGTCAGTGTATTATATATTTTGTTCATGAACGATTGTTTGTGTTCATTTTTTTTCCATTTGTGCTCATTAGTGTTTGTCAACATTCGCTGCCTAAAATTAACAAACGAACACGAACAAATTCATTTCCTTAACAAACGAATACAAACATAAAATCTCGTTCGATAAGTGTTCGTGAACGGTTCGCGAACACATATATTTTTTAACAAACGAACACGAACAAGGTCTTGTTCGTGTTCGTTCGGTTCGTTTACAGCCCTAGTAATATATATTGACATACCATGCTAAAACATTAATTCTAAAAAAAAAGTTACATAGCAAGACTCATCTCAACCGAAAGAGCATCAAATTCCACAGCTTCAATGTATATAATTTTTGAAAAACTCATGTATGCTTGAGATTAATAAAATTTGTGTAACGGTTGAACCTATTTTCGTTTAATTCTAGAAGAAAATCAACACCCGTAAGTAGGGCTGTAAACGAACCGAACGTTCAGCGAACAGTTCGTGAACCGTTCGGCGGGAAGTTCGTTTATGTTCGTTCGTTTAATAAACGAACAAACGTGAACAGAGGTCTCGTTCGTTCGATTGTGTTCGTGAACGTTCGGTAAGATGTTCGTGAACGTGTTCGTGAACATTCGTTGATTTGCGTTCGTTTATGTTCGTATGTTTGTGTTTTAATTGAATATCTTTGTACTTTCTTATATTTTATTTGTACTTTTTATATTATTAAACTTTTATTTATTTTATTTCCTTAATAATTAAACTAGGAAACCCACTTTCACCTTGTTTATGCATCATTTCACTTTCATTTCTCATTATTTACATCCACGAATACGATCGACCTCCGTTCCACAATAAGGGATTCAAGTTCAAGTGCTACTCTCTAGGCCATCTATCTTTATCCTTCGTCGTGTTCGCCAAATTTATTTGTGTTCGTTTGTGTTCATGAACCGTTCGCGAACACACGCATTTCCTTAATGAACGAACACAAACATAAAATCTCGTTCGGTAAGTGTTCATGAACCGTTCGTGAACACATTTATTTCCTTAACGAACGAACACGAACAATGCCTTGTTCGTGTTCGTTCGGTTCGTTTACAGCCCTACCTATAACGTAATGTACCGAACTGATACAAACTGAATTCCCGCCGCATAGCGCGGGGGAATCCAACTAGTTGTACTATTATTTTCTTATATTGTTCTTGTTTCACTATTATTTTCTTGTATTGTTTTTGTTTCATCTGTTGATCTTGATCTGGATCTTACTGTTATTCTCAGAGATCTTACAATTTGTTAGATCTAGGGTTTGGTTGGGAGGATTTTTGGTTTGGGTAAATCAATAAAAGTTTTATCACTGTTTTGTCACTACATCTTTTGTTCTGTGTTGATTTACCATTTTCTTCGATATGCCAACAAACAAGAATTTGTGAGAGTTCTCTCAATTTTTGTAAACTATGACACTTGTTTCGAGTCACTCACATTACCTATGTCTTACCTCATTTCTAGTTGTAGTTACCATGGCTTAAACTGTTTAGTGTACCATCGTCTGACCCCCACTCAAAATTAAAAGTCTTTAAGAGGCCTCTAAACCTAATTCATAGGAACAGCTAAAGAACTTGAACGTGGCGGAAAAATCTAGAACAATTGGCACAGGTAGTTGGGTATGGGAATGGGTATAGGGTTTCGTTTGAATTTTTTTGTGAGTTTGGGATGGTTATGGATATAACAATATTGTAACATATAACATGTTGAAACTGTTAGAAACTTCAATACACTAAATTTAATTATAAAACATTTAGGAATACAGTTGATTATTTGATATTTCAAGTTGGTTTTCCAAAGCTAAGTTTAAAATCGGATTTTAGGTAATGGGCATTCCAACGAGTAATCTATAACCACATAAGCCACTAAACATGTATATTATGAGTATATATGTGAACCCTATGGATAAAGAGTAATGTCTGCCCTGTCGGTATGAGATTGGGTAAGGGACACACTTTATAATCGAGTACAAGAATGTGATTACCAATAGCCCTCCTATTGTCATCGTTTGGGGTTTTGTTCCAATATTCATGTTCGTAGGTCACAATATGCAGACGTTCGAAATTTTTGGGCCATTGGAATTAACTTTTGCATTGCACATGCACTGTAGAGTAAAACACAACTAAAGAAGCCATCAATCAACTTGGCTCCTTATAAACACTTAATGGTTTGTTCACCCTCCAATATTCGACAAGTTTTACCAATTTTCTTCTTACAAGTTCCACATCAAACTCAGTACTTTAAGTATCCATATCTCATTCTTTTGAGTTCCACTTCGAACATATCTAAGATTGTTATGAAGCTCTTAACAAATACAAATATAATTATTTGTCTAAAGTTTAAAAATCATATATTTAAGAGTAAACTGCCATTTTGGTCCCTGTGGTTTAGGCACTTGTGCCATTTTAGTCCAAATCTCAAACTTTTTAAATCTGGGTCCACGTGGTTTGCATTTTGTTGCCATTTTGGTCCAAAAACGAAATCAGATAAGATTTTCAAAAAAGAACCTGCTATTTTGTCTTTATGCTCAGGGGTATTTTAGTTATTCTGGCTTTACTATAGAGTAATATTGATTAAAAATAATTAAACCCAAAAATATGCCTCTCTCTCTAACACCCCTTAGCACTCTCTTTCTCTCTCTCTAACACCCATCTGCCTCTCTCTCTCTCTATCTCTTCTCTGAACTACCACCACCACACCAACCACCGCATTATCCCCACCACCACCATCCCACTGCCGCCAACACCACCATCCCACTGCCATCATCTCTCTCTTCTCTCTCTCCTCTCTCTCGAACACCACCGCCACCGAACTCCACCGCCGTCGTCCCTGCTGTAAAGGCTCCGACTACAACCGTCGTCCCTGAGTTTCAGATATGAATTCGTGCCGATGGATCTGAAAGAATTTTCAAGATTTGAATCGACTTGGGTTGATTTTCGACGAGTTTCGGTGTAATCGGATTGATTACGGTTCATTTTCGATGCTCTGTAAACAAGTGTGGTAGTGAAGTTGCAAGTTATCCATTGTTGTTTGTTTGCTTGAAGAGTATCAGTTGCAGAACTGATGTAATAGACATTGCAGCATTCTTGTTTGACTAGGCATTAAGAAGAAGAAGAAGAGTGGATATGAATCTGGGTTGATGTTGTTGTTAATCGGCTTATTGTTATCAATCGGTTTAATTTGATGGACTTGTGCAGACTTGGGATAAAGAAAGAGTGGAAGAGATGAGAGAGTAAAAGGGTTTGGGTCTGGGTCTGGGTCGAGAGAGAGAGAGAGGAGAGGGACAGATGACATTATGTTTAATCATAAATAGAAAAAGGTTTAATCAATATTTAGTTATAATAATTCTAAAATGACCAAAATACCCCTGAGGGTAAGAACAAAACAGGAGGTTTTAATTTGGGGATTCTGGTCAAATTTCACTTTTGGTCCAAAACGGCAACAAAATGCAAACCACGGGGACCCAGATTTAAAAAGTTTGAGATTTGGACTAAAATGGCAAAAGTGCCCAAACCATAGGGACCAAAATGACAGTTTACTCTATATTTAATTAACTATGTTTTCCGACAACTACTTGCATAACTTTACACGTTGAAATAACTTAGTAGTATTAACATGTAAACATCTCATTGGTTAGGAAGGTCACTATGCCTCAATATGAGACAGAGAAACACATTTTTAGTCTCATCAAGAGCCTTATTAAAAAGCTAAACAAACAGCCCTTAAGAAAGATTAAATATAAGAATAACGAATAAGGTTTGTGTGGAATTTGGAATAGACAAAAGAACATATGCAACGCATGGCCGTAGGATAATATTCTCTTTTCTAATTTTGTAAACCCATTACTTTTCTGTATCAGTCAAGTCTCAAGAGTATAAAAATAGAGACAAGTAAAGTAACTACATTTATCTTTAAATAATTATATCTAATCTAATCTAATCTAACTTATAATAAAACACTTCAAATAATGACATGTTATTCTCTCTTTCAACCTCATAAATTTTATTTATATTTGTGTAATAAATTTCTTTTAATATTAATATTAATTAATAACCAAAATATATAGATATCCCTTATTTTTATCCTTATCTTTATCTAAAATTAATAAATAACAGCAATTTTGCAATTTAGACCCTTTGTTTTTTACGTTTAACCCAAATTTTTTCATCTTTTGCAATTTAATCCTAACTTTTTTTTTATTTTCAATTTTGATCCACCACACTTTTCATCTTTCGCAAGTTTTTCGTTTCGTTCTAAATTTTGTGAATTAACGCACCGCAACGTGCGTGTGAGGTTCAACATTTTTTCGTATATTTTTTTCTCATCTGATTGGCCCGTCGCGTCATGTCTCTTTTTCTGCGTTTGACAAGTTCGTCCAACACGCGGGTCCTGGATGGACTTAGTTATTTTTTTCTATGTTTTACGTTTCGGTTTAATTTCTCAGCAACGAGCGTGCGTGATTCAAAGATTTTACGTCTGCTTTTCGCTCGGCATTATTTTTTCCCGTTTTTATTTATTTTGTTTTTACGAGCTTTTTCCGATGTTGGTGGTCGCTAACAATGGTATAATATTGCTACTACTTAACACAGTTTTATGACAACTGCTGCAACATAGGGGCTTAATACTAGTTATTAATATAAATATAAATCAAAACGTGTACCATAACTAAATAAGTTAAATTATAAATTAAAATGTTAATTATTATATTAAGCCTCACATGTAACATGGTTAGGAGTTGTTTAAGCCGGAGCATGTGTGTTACGACTTACGCGTTGATTCAAATATAATTATATATGTTATTTTAAGTTTTATAATGTGATTACTTAATTTATTTATTTGTTGAATAAAATCAAACAAATGCTAAATGACAACTTAGTCCATAAGTAGCCTCCATGCTTGAAAAGTATGAAGGCTCAAGTTTAGTTTATTTATCTTACTGTTATAGCCTCCTAAAACATGTCTTAGATAGGATGCTTTCAAGAACTTTTTTCGTTTTCAGAATTTGAATGTATATATTTACTAGGTTAGAACCCCGTGTAATATATAGGTTGAATAAATGTAATTTTATATACCAAATAATAAAAAAATATATCTTTACAAAACTCGTTTATTACACGGGTTGAATAAATGTAATTTTATATACCAAATAATAAAACAATATATCTTTAAAAATCTTGTTTATTACCTAGGTTAAACAAATGTAATTTTATATATTAAATAATAAAAAAAGTTATATCTTTAAGAACCCCGTGTATTCTATGGGTTAAGTAAATTTAATTTTATATATTACATAATGAAAAAGTTACATCTTTAAGAACCTTATGTATTGTATGGGTTGAGCACATGTAATTTTGTATACCAATCAATAAAAAGTTATATATTGTTATATTTTTATAAACCCTGTGTATTATAAAACCTTTGGACTAAACTGACAAAATGGCCAAAACCACAGGTACTAAAATGACATTTAACTCTTTACCTTATATTAATTTATATTTAGTGTAGTCTTTTGTTAATTTCAAGATAAATAATTTTGAAATCTAATAAATATTTCAAAAGACTATATTATCTCCTATAGGAATTTTTAAATTTATATTAATATTTATTTTATAATTATCTTTTAATTAATATTAATTAATTAAATAGGAGATAGAGATGAGAAAACTAAAAAATAGATGGATTCAATGAATGACATGTGTCCCTTCATTGGTTTCTTTTATCTATCTATACTTTCTATAAAAGGAGAAATTCCAATGACATAAGAAAAGCTGATGTGTCAGCTAGAGAGGCTGTCTAACAAGGCTTTTCTTATGTCATTTTTACATCATAAACCTTAATATTAAAAGCCTTTAAATTTCAAAGTTGGCCTACATCCAAATCTCAAAGGTCTGATGTCAAAAATATGCCCATCAAACCACTGGCCCACATAAGAAAAGAGTAAACCACTGCCCATCAAAACCACTGCCACGTTTAATAATGCATAAGTTTTGGCTCAAACATATGCCCATATTCAAAATTTAAAATCCTGGCTTCAAATTCAAAATTCAAACTACATATGAATCTGTCTCCCTATAAATAATATATATGAATTTGGCTCCACATTCAAATTTCAATTTATCTCTGTCACTCATATTTGCTATCATATCTCTCTCACTCAAATGCATAGCTCTCATGATTGATCCGGTTAATCTTCGATTGTAGTTCTTTGTTCTAACATTTGTTGACTCTGTTTACACATTATCATTGTTCCGACATCGTTGTTTTACTTGAAGCTCTATTTCACACACCAACGTTTCACCTCAGATTTTCTTATGTCACTTGGTTTTCTCTTTTTATAGAAAGTATAGATAGATTGTTGCAGAATGCAGAATTTCCATACTCTCCGATTGCAGATTTTTGTGCTTCACATAATTTTTCCAGCATCATTGTTGCAACATCGTTGAGAGTATGTTTTTTTCTGTAATTTGAATCTTAAATTTTGAACTGGTCTATTCTAATTCTTGCTTTATCTTTCAGCCTAATCAGAGTTGTTTAAGATTCAAACAATCAGTTGCGGGTTATTTTAGGTTTGTGGATTCTTTTAAACTGTTGATATATGTTGATAATATTTATTTTAAGGTGTTGATATATTTCAGCTTTGTTTTTTCCGAGCGAGCAGTGGGGAGTTCTTTTGCACTGTTTTTGAAGTCTGAAGTGCAGAAAGTGGAGTACTTCATGAAGCGCCGATGTTGTTCCAGGTTTTCTTGTATTTATTATCACTAATGATGTCCATTTTATATATTAGTTCTTCAACCAGTCTAATCATCAGCCTGTTAGCTATTTCACTATATAGTATGATTGTCAGTTCAGAAGCTTTTCATCACGTTTTACTACCATTATATCCTTCTTTTACATCAGACTTAAAGAAATATACAAGTTAAAAATGTCATTATACCCTTCTGTAGGTTCTTATGATTTAAAGTATCGCTTTATCAAGCAAGTTGAGGATCAAGTATATGAGGATAGGGCTACTGTTCAACAGCTGAAGAGGTGTTTTCATGGACTGCATCTTGGTCTGTTTACGAGAGACCAAGTGTCCAGAAACCTGATGGTGATGTTTTTCTGCACTTCAGACTTCAAAAACAGTGCAGAAGCTTTTCATCACGTTTTACTACCATTATATCCTTTTTTTACATCAGACTTGAAGAAATATACAAGTTAAAAATGTCATCATACCCTTCTGTATGTTCTTATGATTTAAAGTATCGCTTTATCAATCAAGTTGATGATCAAGTATATGAGGATAGGCTACTGTTCAAGAGCTGAAGATTATTAAATTTCGTTGTTCAGTTCTCAATGTAATTGTTGATCTATCGTCATCACTGATATGTAAATTTTAATTCTATTAATCTTTGTAGAGCATTTTATTTTTACTAATTTGAGCATCAACAGTTGTCAGAGTTGATACCTGCTATTTAAATTTTGAGTTGCTACTGTTGCCAACATCTGTTATTCCCAACAGCAGTTTCCAAAGAATTGTCAACCATTAACACAATAGAAGTTCTGAACATTCTTAAAAAAAAGGTATTTTTAAAAAATTTGACAAAAAACTTTAAAAGTCTGTTGGAAACAGCTGTTTTTAAAACATCTGTTTGGCAAAAGATTCATCCACTGTTTAAAGGTATTGTCTGTTCTCATAATTTCTATTTTTTGTAACGACTGTTGAGTTGCTACTGTTGCCAACATCTGTTATTCCCAACAGCAGTTTCCAAAGAATTATCAACGATTAACACAATTGAAGTTCTGAACATTCTTAAAAAATAGGTATTTTTAAAAAATATGACAAAAAAACTTTAAAAGTCTGTTGGAAACAACTGTTTTTAAAACGTCTGTTTGGCAAAAGATTCATCGACTGTTTAAAGGTATTGTCTGTTCTCATAATTTCTGTTTTTTGTAACGACTGTTCAGTTGCTACTATTGCCAACATCTGTTATTCCCAACAGCAGTTTCCAAAGAATTATCAACGATTAACACAATAGAAGTTCTGAACATCTGTTATTGCTCAACAGATCTTTGTAAAATGTCTTCAGAACATGAAAACTCCATTCCTAAAAAATAGCTATTTTTTTAAATATTGGAAAAAACTCTCAAAAATAGCTATTTTTTTAAAATATTGGAAAACTCCATCAACAATGGTTTTTTAGGTTATTATTGCATTATAATCATAAGTCTTAATATATAAAATCAAAACTGATTATCAGTGTTTTCATAGTATTTGTTAATGTTTTTAATCAACTTCTGTTTGGATAATAATTCATTCACTGCTGAAAGGTATTGTATTTTTTTAATAAGTGTTGTTTATCCTAGCGACTGTTGATTTACCACTGTTTAAAACATTTGTGTCCAATGAAGTGGTAGTAGCGTTTGTTTGTCATGTAGATTATTGTTGGTGTTTAAATGAAGAAGTTTTTTTTTTTTTTTTTTATGGCAGAGGTTTAAAATTTGTCCTTTCTGTTTCTTGATATTTAATTTTATATTTTTCCCATGAATTTTTTTAAATGTTTTGCATTAAATGGTTGTTGATATTTAATATCAATTTATTTGTTTATATTAAAAGTCTGTTGAAAACAACTGTTGTTGCATAAGATCTGTTGTTGCCCAACAATAGTTTCCCAACACCGCTGAAGGGTATTGTATGTTCTCTTATTTTCTGTTTAATCTAAGGACTGCTGAGTTACTAATGTTGCCTAACATCTGTTGTTGGCCAACAGTGGTTTTCAAACAACTGTCATCCATTATCAGAGCAGAGTTTCTGACGTGGACAGATGTTAGCCATCAGATCTTTGTAACTTCTGACACGTCAGCATTCACTTTTTCACTTTATAAACCCATGTTTCATCCCTAAACAGAGGTTTTACTTTCGTCTCGAGTTTAAAATTCATCAGAGCGGTTTCCACCTTCTTCTTCAAAACTTCTTCGTCAACCTCTCGCAACTTTCAATTTCGATCATGGCTTTGATGATGAAAAATTCGCATAACTATCTGGCTATTTTTGAGAAAACCGACAACAATACTCTCCATCATTCAATGATTGATGTTCTTACATCATCTAAATATAAGGTCATTCTTACCGCCGACGCACTCATTTACCAAGAGACTCTCCGCGATTTTTGGGCAAATGCGAATATTGAAGAACAAAACAATGTGGCTGTAAGTATAACTTCAAAAGTCGGAGGTGAATCGGTTGCTATTACCCCCAGCACCATATTGTAACAACCATCTAATATCTACTTGAATTTAATGGAAATACGATTGATTTTATAAAAAGGTACTTTACTTTACCACAAGTACAAAATTTGAAGTTTTAAAGTGACTACATGCTAGTTAACTACTAAACTAGTTCCAACATTCAGAACATGATTAGTAAATTGTTTACATTATAGACATTGTCTAAAACAAAGTTAATCAAATGCGGAAGCTTCAAAAGTTCGTGTTCGGTTCTTCAAAACATGCTTGATCGCCATCCGAAAAGTCCCCATCAACACCTAAAGTCAAAACCACTTAAAATGTTAGTTTTGACATTGATATAGTGCGTATAAACGAGTTCCAGCATCGAATCATCAAAAATAAAATAAATATTCAGATTTGGGTCTGTCGCGTTTCGCGCCAGATATCATTCATTCTGTCACGTGTCGCGACGGCTCTCGCGTGTCGCGCCGGATCTGATCGGATTGTCGCGCTCCGGTCAAAGATAATATTTATAAGCCCAAATTACCCTTAACAATGTGTTAGTGGTAGTAAGAGGTCGAACCACGAAGAGTATGTGGTTTGTGTGTGGATTCGAATGAATTAAAACAATTGTCACAATTTATGAAGCTTGCTAAAGTATTTTTGGATTTTCGTTTAATGGAGAGATATGATTTTTAACTAAATGAATTGATGCGAATGGTTAACAACTACTAATTAACGATTGCAAGAAAAATGGTTACTAGAACAATAATGATAAAAAGGAATCACACCCGGTTTCGGTAATTGTTAACCTAGGATTTCTACAAGTTTTAGTTTCAACTCAAATGCATTTGATTAACGGATTTAGTGTACCGTGACTTAGGTGCTACTAGCTATCAACGCCCCGAAGAACGGACAAAAAGACACTTTGTAATCAACACAAGTAAATCCTAACAACGACAACGTACAATTACATATCACCGTTTCGCAAAGTCATAACTTTTAACATCGTTCGACAATTCACGAATTCGTAACAAATGTAATACTATTGTCAAAAGTTTCAAAAACCAAATACAAATTGTCACTAAGATGAAACAAGAACAAATTGAAACCCTAAAATTAACAACTACCTACACCGGGGTGAAACCGAGATGATTAGCCGCTCATGGTTGATGCAACTTGATCACCGGATGCTTGGAATGCGGATGGAGTCATCTTGAAGCTTGTAGGATGAAGGAATGATGGAGAATTAGGGTTTATGGAATGATGATGGTGAGAAGGATGATGGATTGGATGAATTAGGGTTTTGGTTGTGAATTGTGGATGAATGATTGTGATTCGGTTGTAGAGATGATAGATCATGGAATGGTAGATGAATGATGGATGGTAATGGCTCCAAGAACAAGTTTCAAACTCCAAATGTTGTGTAACTTACGAATTGATTACCCAAGAGCCAATGAAAATCGAGCTTAATCCCCAATTAACAAAAATTCCCGTTTTGGTTTTCTGATGCCCGTCGCCGACGGGTTCGTCTGATGAGCTTTTCTCCCGACGCCCTAAATGACTGTATACGGGTTATTATGGCCGACGGGACTTTCTGGGGCCCGTCCGGGACGGGTATACCCCCGTCGCCGACGGCCTCTAGAATACCAATTCTTCAAACTTCGATTCTTGCACTCCCGGTTGATCCGTAACGCGTCCTGGTGCTCCGGTTTTCGACCCGGTGACCCGTAAAGCTCCCGAAAAGCTCCTTAAACTCCATCAAACCTGCAAAACACATTCTTGATTAAAAGTAGGCTATTCGAAACTAAAACTCACGTAAAAACATCAAGTTAAACAATAACGAGCACCGGTTTACAACCACGTATCACATCCCCACACTTGTCTTTTGCTTGCCCTCAAGCAAATCTGTTTTTCACTTTCATGTGGGTCGAAGAACGAATACACATCCCATTCCCGAGACAGAGGTTAAGGTCTATTGTCATACAAAAGTTCAAACTCTTTACAAATTTCACATATTTACCGGTTAAGTGAATAATCACATATAATAATGGTTCTCCAAGATTAACCCGCCCGTAAAACTAACAACTCATGCATATCCCTCACAATGTGCTCTCCACTCGGCTTAAAATTGGCTAACATGTATAATGTATTAGCACTTCAACAATTAATCGCTCAAAACCGATTAGAACACGTACCCGCATAGGCTTGCAACTCAATCATTCTCCACCACCGAACACGAATACTAAGCACAAGTCAAAAGGTCTTTGAAGGGTTGTAACGGGGATAGGCTAAGGGTAGGAAATAGGATATTTTTAAAGTGGCTAAAGTGATGAAAATTCGATTTTTATTACAAACCACTAAACTAAACAAAACTAAAAATAAACATCAACTATGAGGCAACAACTTTCGCCTTTTATTCAACAACTACTAACACTTCTTTTTGTGTTTTTCTTCAACAATTTTCAATTCTTTTTCATAATATTTTCTATTTTTTTTTTCGCAACAATGCAAACAATCAAGAATAACTATACAAATACGACTCCTATAATCGAATTTCCATCACACGGGTTTAAAAAGAAAAGGTTTAAGGCTATGGGCTATAGGGTGGTCAAACGAAAGGTTTAGGCTCAAAATGGGTGACTAGGGAATTTGTTCGGGTAAGGATAGATAAATGGTTTTAAGAGAAAAAGGTTTACCTAATGCCTTAATCATTCTCGTGCTTGTATTCGGTCTATAGTCTCAAACGTATCAAAAGTTGCAAGTTCTACAATACGCAACTAATGGTCCACTCAAACAAAGAAACATGTAAATGTAAATCTATGATATAAAAGTGGCTCAAACCTCACGTATACGGGTATGATATGTGATATGCATAAATTGCTAGTTCCTTAGGCGAATTATTCCCAAATAACCACCCGCTAAATATCCGTTATGCTTATTAATTTGAACTTGACCATGACAAAAGACCAAATGGGTTGTGACATCCCTCGTTGACTTGGTTACTTGTGCTTTTAAGATCGCTTTTGAGACAAGAAATTTTGAAAAATTTTTGAAATTTTCCCCCATCCCCACACTTGAGGTAAACATTGTCCTCAATGTATAGAATTTAAATGAATTGGTCAAAATCGAAAACTTTTACTACTCCCCCATCCCCACACTTGAGGTAAACATTGTCCTCAATGTGCAAGAACTAGAGTTTTAAAACGCACAAGGGATGTGACACGTCTAACCTTCCCAAAATCTCACCCCGGAAAATAAAATACAATGTATAATCCACTTATTCCTAACTAAGAATCAAAGTAAAAGGAAACACACGCACCTGATTTTTGTCGCTTGATACTCATATCTCCTTCGCCTCATCATAAAAACGGTTGTCCCGCGAACATGTTGTACCTACAAATTCTAATCCTTGTGTAGAAGCATGCTTCTCACAACCATCAAAATTTGTTAGTTACCTAGTTCTACCCTTTTTATGAAACATATTACCAAGCCATGTGTTATTTCACTTCGATTTATGTGGACAAAAATTTACAACAACAATAAACCTAACTCACTTTCGTAGGAATCACGGTTGCATTTAGATTATGCAACAAGCCCTTTTAAACCCCCCAATAGCTTAGGAGGACGAGAGGTCTCGTGAGGGTTATATAGGGAACACACCCACAACGTTCATTTAACTAGGCGAAAATAAAATACATGAAATAAAAATAACGGAAACAAAATAATATACAACAACAACAACAAAAACATACCATACCTCTACCGCTGATATAGCTCGTTTGGATCCACTGGCGGGTTGGGCTGGTATTGATAACCAGTGAGGGACTCGAACATCTCCCTATAGTTATCGAGGGGACTCTGCTCCCCTTGAGGCGGCGGTTGGTACGGAATGGGGATAAAGCTAGAACCGACTGCCTCGGGCCAATGAGGGGTGGGATCGGATGGACTAGTGGATGAGGAAGATTGGGGTAATCAGTCCACCCCGAGTGTTCGGCGTACGGGAGACCGGCTTGAAGGTCTCTTTGATGGCACTCCTGATCGTGGAGTATCTTGGTGTTGTTAATCGCCATTTGGTGAGAGACAACCAAAGCACTCCATCGGCGTCGTTCCAATTCTCTTGCTTCATCTCGACGCCTAACCTCATCTTCTTCCCATGCCCGTCTTCGGGCTTCCTCATCCTCTTGCCTCTTCGCCAACTGTTCCATGTGTGACCTCTGCATTGCTTGGAAAAGTTGTTGCTCTTCCATAAACTTATCCATTCTTTCCCGATGGGCTGCTTGAACTGCCCAAAACTCTTGCATTTGAGGTCCCTGTGCCTCCTCATATGCTTCCCTCCTTCGATTATACTCTCGGCCTTCACCTATGCATGCAGAGACATTGTCATATATCTCTTGCTGTCCCCGATCAAAATTTTTGTAGGAGGGCATCCGTCTAGTGGTCACAAAGCCCGTCACATCTGCATTAATTTCTCTATGCGGCCTCATGTATCTTTGTCGTGGTCTTTGTGGACCGGAGGGTTCAACTCCCTCCTCTTCATCACCCATCTCTTCATCTTCTTCCAATTCTAGTGGTGCCCCTGAAGTAAGGAACTCATACTTATGACCCAACTTGTCGGTCACAACATACTTGTTCCCCGAGAGTTTAACTTCTATGTTCCAGTTCTTCTTCATGGAGGCCTTGTTAAGTTCCTCCAACGGTTTAGTTACCCATAGTGATTCCGAAGGTAGGCAACTTTGTTGAACAATCATGGCACTAATGAGGCGTGCGTATGAAATAAAACGCCTCTGGAACGACTCCCGAGTAGCCCACGTGTTCATCATCACAATGTGTCTCCATGACAATGTCGGGGTCCCATATAGCAAAGAAGGCCCCACCCTACAGTCACCCGCTTTAACACTTCCACGATCACCAAACCTCACCAAAATGTTCTCAACATTAATCCCTTGGAGAATCTTTCCCTCAATCGTCATGTGCTTTCTCTTTGCCTCTCCCCCATCATGATAAGGTAAAACAACCGCGGTCATCTGATCCGGATCACCATTATTCGCATGACTATCCAAAAATTGTTGCATGGTTGGATAGTCATATGCTTGTACCCCCAAGGAATCAAAGCGTGCAATGCGGTTGATGGTTTCAAAAGACATCTTCATTGTCCCTCGAGTTGTCTTCCCGACCAAATTCCATTCCGTGGGAGAGCTATCCTTATTCACAAACCTCAGTGTCGACAACCATTCACATACCTCCAACAAATATATCCGCGAAGTGTTATCTTCGCACCAATCAAGCACTCTTTCCCAACCTTGACGTTCAAACATTTGTGTTATTCCGAATTGTTTGAACTCATCAACATTCACCACTCTTTGACATAAACTCCTTTCCGGAACTGAGGTACTCACGTTATTGACCATTTTCCATTTCCAGAGCTTGGCCTCTAACTTTCTATCTTGATATTCCGATAAAAGTTTTCTCTTCTCCTCATCCCAAACTTCGGCGCTTTTGCTATCCTTGAACTTTGTCCACGCCCAATCTTGTCTGTACAGTCTTGCATCACCCTCTGCAATGGAGCTTAATTGCTCCCACTTCCTCGGTATTAAACCGGAAGAAGAACCGACTCCCAATGATGAAGCTTGCCCTGTAGTCCTTTGTCTTTTACCACCGGCCATAACTACAATCACAAACAAGCAAAACATAAATATAACCCCAAGCCTTTACTAAACTCTCAAACTTTGAACATGATGTGTGATGTTGACATTTTAATTAACACGTGGATGTAAAATCGCCTCTTTAAACTTCCAAAGTCGCTCACTTTATCATAAACTTATCAATTTTCTTGTTAATCTTACAATTTCTTATAATTTCAACAATATAGTCAACATCACCTTCATGTTCAATCATGTAAATAACAAGTGTAATCACATCACTATGGTTATAGCATGCTCAAATTCCATCCAAAGCAACTAATCTTACTCAAAATCATGCTAGAACAACATACATTGTCTAAATAACCTACTCTTAAACTAAAAAGTTTAAAATTTCGGAAGAAAAACACTAACATATGATAATCATGCATAAAATTAAGGAAAATCCATACCTTTGATGTTGTTAGACAAGAAGAACTAAGAAAAGATGGCAAACAAGCAACTTGATGAACACCCTTCCAAAAACCCTAGGTAACACGCCCAGAAATTTTGCAAAGTAGCAAGAATTGATGAAAACCGTGTTGGGGGTTTTGTTCTTCTCGAAAAATTACTCAAGATAGACTCTAAAATCAGTTGATTTGGTGGAAAATTGAGAGAGTTATGGAGATTAGAAGGTTTAGGGTTCTTGAGGGAAAGGTGGAGAAGATGAAGTGAAAAGATGAATTAGGAGAGAGAAAGCAGAAGTTTGGTGGAAGTTGAATGATGTTGGGGGTTTGTGGGTCGGATTGTATGATGTATATGGAGTTTGGTCGTGTTTGAATATGTTTAGAGAGTGTTTGGTTCGCTTTTACTAGCCTTAAAACGACTCAAGACCGGAGACCAAATGATAACCCGTCGCCGACGGGTCCCACCCGTCGCCGACGGGCAAGGGAATAGAGGTGTGGGGGCGACGGCTTAAGGGTCTGTCTACGGTTAATTGTGTGCCGACGGGCTATATATTGAAGCCGTCGGCGACGGCTGCCACCCCGTAGCCGGCGGGCTTTATTTTTTTCAATTTTTTTTTTTTTGAAAATTATGAGGAATTTTATGACTTTTTAATAAAGGGACTATGTACACTAAAAAATCCTAAAAATTATTAAAAATCTTTTTGTGATTTTTTATAAGTTAAATTTTAAAAACGCGGAAACCGTTAACGGCCCTACCATCCCCCGAAAAGTTGTGTATTGTCCCTAATACACACAAATAAGTCTTAAAACATACCTTTTTGTCTTCAAAACCTATTCGTGATATCCGAACTTCACACAATCAGGAGGATTAGTACGAGACAAAAACGATTAAACACAAAAACACACAAACAATTAAATAGATGGTACATAACTTTACAAAATTTGTTACCGGTCCTTTTCATTCGACCTCATAAACCGGGATGCTTACCACGAAGCTCGCCGATTCCTTGCTTTCCTCTACCTTCTCGTTACCATCAAGAAACGGTTTTAGCCGATGACCATTTACCGTTTGTCGTATCCCATCCTTCGGGTCCTCGATGGTAACATCACCCAATTGTCCGACCCGGGTGATCACATAGGGTCCCATCCATTTGCTCCAGAGCTTTCCGGGAAAGAACTTGAGCTTCGAATTGTAAAGCCACACCTTTTGGCCAACCTCGAACTCTTTCTTTCTCAACTTGGCATCATGCGCTTTCTTCATTCCATCCTTGTAGTTGGACGCGCATTCATATGCCATTTCCCGTAGCTCCTCCAACTCGCATAGCTTAAGTTTCCTTTCCTTACCTGCATCGTCATATTGAACATTAACCTCTTTGATAGCCCATAACGATTTATGCACAAGTTCAACCGGTAAATGACAATTTTTACAGTAAACCAACCGGTAAGGTGTAGTGCCAATAGGTGTCTTATGTGCCGTACGGTAGGCCCATAAAGCATCGTTCAATTTAATTGACCAATCCTTACGGTCCGCCTGCACGGTCTTTTGCAAAATCTCTTTGATTTGCCTATTTGACACCTCAACTTGCCCGCTTGTTTGCCGGTGATAGTGGGTAGCAATCCTATGGTCAACACCAAACCGTTTAAGAAGTTTCCCAAACCGAAAATTTTTAAAATGAGATCCTCCATCACTTATGATGACACGAGGAATCCCAAACCTTGAGAAAATATTGGTTTGAACAAAATTACACACCACGGAATGGTCGTTCGTCTTGGTGGCTATTGCTTCAACCCACTTTGACACATAGTCAACGGCCACCAAGATATACAAATTGCCATAGGAATTGGGGAATGGGCCCATGAAATCAATACCCCACACATCGAAAACATCGACTACAAGGATTGGTTGCATGGGCATCTCATCCCTTTTTGAAATACCCCCTATTTTCTGGCACTCTATGCAATTCTTTGAAAACTCGTTAGCATCTTTAAAAATAGTGGGCCAATAAAGACCACTGTTTAACACTTTATGACCCGTTTTGTGGCCACTAAAATGACCACCACATGCAAACGAGTGTAGATGCTGCAACACGCTTGGAATCTCTTCGTCATCTATGCATCTTCTTATCACTTGATCCGCACATTCCTTCCACAAGTGCGGTTCTTCCAACCGATAGTACTTGATTTGAGACATGAAGTGTTGCCTCTTCCGCCTATCCCAATGTGCTGGCATATCACCTGTAACAAGATAATTGACAATGTTAGCATACCATGGCAATTTATCTAATTTCATTATGTGCTCATCTGGGAAAGACTCATTGATCTCTACAGTTGTAGGATCCTCTTCAACCATCAACCGGGACAAATGGTCCGCCACAACATTCTCGGTAACCTTTTTGTCCCGTATCTCCAAATCGAACTCTTGTAACAAAAGAACCCATCGGATTAATCTCGGCTTTGCATCCTTCTTGTCCATGAGATACCTAACTGCAGAATGGTCAGAATAAACAATGACCTTAGTACCCCATATATACGCACGAAATTTATCCAACGCATATACCACCGCAAGTAGCTCTTTCTCGGTAGTTGTATAATTTAATTGTGCGTCCGAGAGAGTTTTACTTGCGTAGTAAATGGCAACCGGTTTCTTGTCTACCCTTTGACCCAATACGGCCCCCACCGCATAATCACTTGCATCACACATAATTTCGAATGGTAAAGACCAATTTGGTGATTGCAAGATTGGGGCCTCAACCAACTTCTTCTTCAAAATGTTAAAGGCGTTTTGGCAATTTTTATCAAAATCAAATGTTTTATCTTTTAACAACAAATTGCATAGGGGTTTTGTTATATCACTAAAGCCTTTTATGAACCTCCTATAAAACCCTGCGTGTCCCAAGAACGACCGAACACCCTTAACACTTGTAGGATAAGGCAAAGTGGATATGACTTGCACCTTTGCTCTATCCACCTCAATCCCACGACTCGAGACGACATGCCCCAACACAATCAGACTTTGAACCATAAAATGGCTCTTTTCCCAACTCAAAACCAGAAGATTTCCGAGTTGGTCAAGGCATGTATCAAATGACGGTCCAAATATTGAGAAATCACCCATGAAGATTTCCAAAGACTCCCCCACCATATCTGAAAAGATACTCGTCATACACCTTTGAAAGGTGGCGGGGGCATTACAAAGTCCAAAGGGCATTCGCCTAAATGCGAAGGTACCATATGGACAAGTAAAAGTAGTCTTTGCTTGGTCTTCCAGATGTATAGCAATTTGATTGTATCCGGAATAACCATCCAGAAAACAATAAAATTTTTGTCCGGCTAATTTCTCAACAATTTGGTCAATAAATGGTAAAGGGAAATGATCTTTGGAAGTTGCAGCATTTAACTTCCTATAGTCAATACAAATACGCCACCCGGTTACCGGCCAAGTGGCGACCTCTTCACCTGCGTCATTTGTGACGACTTGAATACCCGCCTTCTTCGGAACTGTTTGTGTCGGGCTCACCCATTGGCTATCCGAGATAGGGTATATAATACCCGCATCTAGCCACTTCAATACCTCCTTCTTGACAACTTCTCGCATGTTTGGATTTAATCTCCGTTGCGTGTCACGAGAAGGATTCATGCCATCTTCAGTGATGATCTTATGCATCACTACCGAGGGACTAATTCCCTTCAAATCTGCAATGGTCCACCCGATAGCGGCTCTATGAGTGACCAAAATTTTCATCAACTTCTCTTCTTGCTCCCCGGTCAAATTGGATGCAATAATTACCGGGAGCGTGCTACCTTCACCCACATAAGCATATTTAAGATGCTTGGGTAGCACCTTCAACTCTAGTACCGGAGGTTCTTCCAATGACGGCTTCAACTTCGTGTCGATGCTTTCCGGAAGACTTTCCACTTGATGCGTCCAAGTGGGCCTTCCTTCTTTTGCCGCCATAACTTCCAATTCTTTCATCTCTTCATCCATGCTCCGATTTGTTTCTCCTTGCAACCTGTCAAACATGAAACATTCCTCTATTGTGTTTTCCTCTTCGACACTAGTGTCACATAGAGGTATACACTCGTCAACAATGTCTGCCATGTAGCATTCATCGCTAACTAGAGGATCCGTTAATCCCGAAAATACATTTAACCGCAACCGACGGTTACCAAAAGTCATGTCGACCGTGCCCGATTTGCAATTAATTTGGGCATTCGATGTTGCCAAAAATGGTCGACCGAGGATCACCGTTGGTTGCTTGGTTCGGTCCAAAGAGACATAATCTAATACAAGAAAGTCCACCGGATAGTAAAAGTCCTCGACCTTGACTATTACATCCGTGACTATCCCACGGGGTAGTTTAGGGGTTAAGTCGGCTAACACCACGGTGGTGTTCGACACTTGAAGTGGACCAAAATCATATTGGTCATATAAACTACCCGGCAAGATACTCACACTTGCCCCAAGATCCAAAAGTGCCCGTGTCATTTTGAATTCCCCAACTTGTATTGAAATAATGGGCGCCCCCGGATCTTGAAGTTTTGGTGGAAGCGCACCCGAAAGAATCGAACTCACATTTTCGGTTAAATCAAGTTTCTTAGGAAACTTGTGAGTTCGCTTTTGTGTGCATAAATCTTTCAAGTATTTAGCATATGAAGGTACTTGCTTAATTGCATCTAAGAGTGGTAAGTTGATTTTGACTTGTTTAAAAATTTCCCACATCTCTTCTTGTTGTGGGCCTCGTTTGTTTACCACTTTCTTAGATGGTCCCAACAAGGCTTCGGGATAAGGGGCGGTATTAACCTCCACACCCTTTTCCTTAGCTTTTGGGACGGGAATGGTCACAACGGGTGTAGTATTATTAATTTTAACATCATTTTTCTTTGGACCCGTTTGACCATTTTTACCTTCATCATCACTCGCATCTTCCACCACCCCTTCAACAAACTCGGGTGGTGGTGGCTCAACACCACTATCTATGACTCGACCACTACGTAAAGAAATTTTATTTATTGGTACCTCACGCGTGTTCCTTGAGTTCGACCCTTGATGCTTAGGGTTCACTGTGGTGTCACTTGGAAGTCCTCCTCCACTTCCCCGAACTTGAGCCATCTCTTGAGCAAGTTCCCCCACTTGCTTCTCTAATGCCTTTTGGGATTTGTCTCTCACCTCAAACTCTTTCCGCATTTCAATTTTAATTTCTTGGTTTGAATTTCGCATTTCAGATCTAAGTTCTTGATGCGAGTTGGTGAGAGTGTTCATGATAGCGTCTAGTTTCGAGTTAATCGAATCATCACCTTGGGAGTTAGACGCACCACCCCCATTACCACCTTGATTGTAACCCCTTTGATAATTGCCTTCACGGTTTTGATACCCTTGGTTACCACCTTGGTTGTAATTCCTTTGGTAACCCCCTTGGTTACCACCTTGACGATTATTGTATGAAGACCCACCTTGACCTCCTTGGTTACCTTGATTACCCGATTGAAAGTTCGGGTTCATTTGATTCGAAGCGTTACCGTATCGGAAATTAGGGTGATTTCTCAACCCCGGATGGTAAGTGTTGGAGTTCATGTCGTATTGTTTCCTATCTCCATACACTTGGTTGACTTCTTCAGTGTAGCCACTCGGCCCCGTTGGACATTGTTCCGCTCTATGTCCAATATCACCACAATCTTCACATACCTCAAATTGAACCGCATTTACCTCTTTCTTCTTCATACGAGCCATTTCCCGCTCTAAGGTGGAAATCCGATCTTTAGAGTCAAGATCGGGAAGTGACCGTGAAATGGGATGCTTCTTAGCTCGATCGGCCGATTCTTTCTCTTTTGACCGTTTACTCATCCGCTCCAAAAACTCCCAATCATCGTCTTCATGGTTGCTCAAAAAAGTCTCGTTACTCGTTGATTCAAGTCGGTTCCATGTGTTGTCATCTAAACCCCGTACAAAACACTTAACCAATTCCCACTTCTCGATTTGATGATGTGGGCATCTTCTCATCATTTCTTTAAATCTTGTAAAGGCTTCATGCAACGGCTCGCCCGATAATTGGCGAAAAGACCTAATTTCATCACGAGCATCATCGGTCTTCGCCATAGAATAATATTCATCTAGAAAAGCTTGTTGCATTTATCCCCATGTGCGGATGATATTGGCCGGGAGTGTAAGGAACCATTGCTTCGCTTTGTCTTTCAATGAGAATTGGAACAAACGAAGTTTAACCTCATCTAGTGCAAAGTTGTGCCCCCCGATAGTGCCGCAAATGGAAGAAAACTCTGTCAAATGTGTGTACGGTTCGTCATTGGATCTTCCATTAAAATGAGGAAGTATGTTGATGTAATGTGGTTTACAATCAAACATCATCCTCTCACAAACGATTGGTGAGTCATTCTCGGTGACAACCGACCTGAAACGATCATTCACTCCCCGTGGAGGTCGTTGATGACGATGTGGACCATTAACTTCTTGATCAACTGGTCTTCTATTATCCCTTATTTCACCTCTTCGATTATCCCTTGGGTTACCACCTCCCACAAAACAAGGAATCCGGTTAGGGTTTGCATTGTTGTTGTTATTATAAAACCCATCATTCCGGTTCCGTTGGTCATTGTTTCGTGGTTGACGGTTGTTCCCATAACCATCATTTCTCCCACCTCCGTAACCGTATTCGTCGTCCCCAACGTAATTGGCATATTGGTAGCCAAATTCCTCATCATCATACCTTCTAGCATTGTAGACGTTTCCCCTATTCACGTAGCCCCAATCTTCATCATCATTAACCCTATCATCATAGTATCCCCCATCGTCTGAATTTTCCGTATGAACACTCACATGTTCCGGCGATTGATAACCAGGAACACTATACGGTTCATCATCGGGGATTGCATTCCTCAAGTCATCGATGTTGAAGAATGGGTCTTCATTTGCGGGATTGCCGCGATCACGATTTCCCCGACGATCGGAATTGACATTCCGGTCATCTAAGTTGATGGGTAAAGAGGTCTGTCTATGAAGGTTTTGTTGTTGAGGTGTTCTTTGATTGTTGTTGGGATTTTGGTTTTGGAAAGGTGGTGTGGGTGGTCTGGTATTGTTGTTATTACCACCCGGTCGCTCGGGAGGTATAGGTTGCATATTTGGAGCGGGATTGAAGTTGCTTCGGTATTGGAATTGGTTCGAGTTAAGGTTTTGGTTTGAGTTTTGGTTCGCCATTGAATCGGTTTCAATGGATGGTGTATGTTGTGGTGTGTTGGTGGTTTGATTAGAAGCGAGTGTTGCTTCTAACCGGCTTGCTAGGTTCCTTCTTGCTACTCTTTCAATTTCCGGTTCGTAGACTAACGGTGAAGTCCTCCCGGAGTTCCGCGTATGCATACACTACCTGTATCCTGCACAAGTAACACACCCGCGTAACAAGGAAAAAGACAAAGTGCAAAAATAAAGCTAAACAATTTAAACAGTTAATCACGCAAATTCAAACAATATCCAAACACAAAGCGCACGCACTCCCCGGCAACGGCGCCATTTTTTGATCGTGTCGTCCCGATCAGTCAAAAACCCAATTAAACCTAGGTAGCTAGGGTAAGTCGGGTATCGTATCCACGAAGAGCAGGTGGTCAGTATCGCACGACCCGTTCGATTAGTTAGACTATTTACAAACAATGTATAACGTGATTATGAAGATTGCTAATTTTATTTGTTTAATTAGTTTGAAAATAAATCGGAGTGAACCGACAATGGGTATTATCTAAAACACTTGTGATTAACTAAAATTGCAACTAAAATACTAAATAGAAAGTTGAAACAAGAAATGAGAATACGGATCACACCCGGTTCGATAATTGCAAGACCTAGGGTTCCTACATGTTTTAACTTGATTCAATTGCATATAGTGATTAACGGATTACTATCACGAAACTTAGGTGCCAATTGCTATCAACGTCATAGACAACGGACCGTAATGCACTTCGTTGCCCCGGACATGTAAATCCTAACCTATGATAAGGCATAATTGCACATAACCATTTCGCAAAGTCATAACTTTTAACATCGTTCGACAATTTACGAATTCGAAACAAATGCAAGACAATTATCAAAGGTTTCAAATACTAAACAATTTGTCACAAAACCAAATTAAAATACAAATGTATAAACCCTAGAAATCTTACAACATCTACACCGGGGTGAAACCGACGAGACTATCCGCTCATTGTTGGAGAGGCGCGATCACAAGCTTGAAATAGTGATGAAGACATGATTGGTACGGTTGAGTGGTGTTCGAATTATGATGATGAATGATCCTCAGTTCGATCCCCCCATAAGATGTTATATGACTGCCTCTTGTTTTGTTTTACGTAACCGTCAGTCCTGCTCTTTTCGTAACCCCCTTTTGTGATCGATTCCCCCCAAGGTTGTTTGCGGCTGCCAATATCGATGTGTTGGGCCGTGAGTTGGGAGCCCAAAGTAAGTTAATGTGGCTTCCCATATTTCGTGATATATGCTATCAATTTGTTTTCGAGATATCATGATGAGACTTATCATTCTTTTTTTTTTAATAAAAATAATCGTGTGCCCTTTATCCCCAATGTATGCGGCCCCCAGGCCCCAAGTAGTCCACGTGATATTGCAAGATGGCTGCATTTTTTATTTATATGATGATGATGATGATGGATTATATCATCATTGTGATAATAAATAATCCTTCCAAGTCTGCGCATGTGATCTGACGGATGATTTTTATGTTTTCCTTCAAAGTCCACGTCCACATATGCCGCCACTTTCGATGTTGGACGATGTGATCATGTTAAAAAAATTGATGATGATGTTCTATATTGTCCCCAAAGTCTCACGTGCATTTGATTTTTAAAGTTCATCAAAACCCTTTTAATATCTCACCACCCACTTATGCGTTAATCTTTGTAACTCCGCCGTATTACGCGTTTTATCTGTGAAATTGCAAACACATGTAGTTAATATATTCAAGGCACATTATCGCTTATACTACAATAATTCACACAAAATACGCACATTAACACTTGGGTTTCACACTCTCCATCACATCCCCACACTTGTCGTTTGCTTGCCCTCAAGCAAATCTGTCTTTCACTTTCACGTGAGTCGAACGAGAAACACACTTCTCATTCCCGAGACAAAGGTTAAGGTCTAATGTCATACCCGGTTCAAACTTTTTTACAATTTACGAAATATTTAACGAAAAAGTGAATAATCCCATATAAAATGGTTATCCAAGATTAACCCGCCCGTAAAACTAACAAGTCATGCACATCCCTCACAATGTTCTCTCCACTCGGTTCAAAATTGGCTAATAGTTGATGCATCAGCGCTTTTGAAATAATCACTCAAACCGATTAGAACACGTATCCGCATAGGGTTGCAACTCAATCGTTCTCCACCACCGAACATGAATACTAAGTACAAGTCAAAAGGTCTTTGTAAGGGTTGTAACGAGGCTAGGCTAAGGGTAGGAAATAAGATATTTAAAGTGGCTAAGGTGATGAAAATTCGATTTTTATTACAAACCACTAAACTAAAAAAAACTAAATATAAACATCAACTATGAGGCAACAACTTTCATCTACCATTTGGAGTTTGAAACTTGTTCTTGGAGCCATTACCATCCATCATTCATCTACCATTCCATGATCTATCATCTCTACAACCGAATCACAATCATTCATCCACAATTCACAACCAAAACCCTAATTCATCCAATCCATCATCCTTCTCACCATCATCATTCCATAAACCCTAATTCTCCATCATTCCTTCATCCTACAAGCTTCAAGATGACTCCATCCGCATTCCAAGCATCCGGTGATCAAGTTGCATCAACCATGAGCGGCTAATCATCTCGGTTTCACCCCGGTGTAGGTAGTTGTTAATTTTAGGGTTTCAATTTGTTCTTGTTTCATCTTAGTGACAATTTGTATTTGGTTTTTGAAACTTTTGACAATAGTATTACATTTGTTACGAATTCGTGAATTGTCGAACGATGTTAAAGTTATGACTTTGCGAAAATTTGATCGGATTGTCGCGCTCCGGTCAAAGATAATATTTATAAGCCCAAATTACCCTTAACAATGTGTTAGTGGTAGTAAGGGGTCGAACCACGAAGAGTATGTGGTTTGTGTGTGGATTCGAATGAATTAAAACAATTGTCACAATTTATGAAGCTTGCTAAAGTATTTTTGGATTTTCGTTTAATGGAGAGATATGATTTTTAACTAAATGAATTGATGCGAATGGTTAACAACTACTAATTAACGATTGCAAGAAAAATGGTAACTAGAACAATAATGATAAAAAGGAATCACACCCGGTTTCGGTAATTGTTAACCTAGGATTTCTACAAGTTTTAGTTTCAACTCAAATGCATTCGATTAACGGATTTAGTGTACCGTGACTTAGGTGCTACTAGCTATCAACGCCCCGAAGAACGGACAAAAAGACACTTTGTAATCAACACAAGTAAATCCTAACAACGACAACGTACAATTACATATCACCGTTTCGCAAAGTCATAACTTTTAACATCTTTCGACAATTCACGAATTCGTAACAAATGTAATACTATTGTCAAAAGTTTCAAAAACCAAATACAAATTGTCACTAAGATGAAACAAGAACAAATTGAAACCCTAAAATTAACAACTACCTACACCGGGGTGAAACCGAGATGATTAGTCGCTCATGGTTGATGCAACTTGATCACCGGATGCTTGGAATGCGGATGGAGTCATCTTGAAGCTTGTAGGATGAAGGAATGATGGAGAATTAGGGTTTATGGAATGATGATGGTGAGAAGGATGATGGATTGGATGAATTAGGGTTTTGGTTGTGAATTGTGGATGAATGATTGTGATTCGGTTGTAGAGATGATAGATCATGGAATGGTAGATGGATGGTAATGGCTCCAAGAACAAGTTTCAAACTCCAAATGTTGTGTAACTTACGAATTGATTACCCAAGAGCCAATAAAAATCGAGCTTAATCCCCAATTTACAAAAATTCCCGTTTTGGTTTTCTGATGCCCGTCGCCGACGGGTTCGTCTGATGAGCTTTTCTCCCGACGCCCTAAATGACTGTATACGGGTTATTATGGCCGACGGGACTTTCTGGGGCCCGTCCGGGACGGGTATACCCCCGTCGCCGACGGCCTCTAGAATACCAATTCTTCAAACTTCGATTCTTGCACTCCCGGTTGATCCGTAACGCGTCCTGGTGCTCCGGTTTTCGACCCGGTGACCCGTAAGGCTCCCGAAAAGCTCCTTAAACTCCATCAAACCTGCAAAACACATTCTTGATTAAAAGTAGGCTATTCGAAACTAAAACTCACGTAAAAACATCAAGTTAAACAATAACGAGCACCGGTTTACAACCACGTATCAGGATCTAGGTGATCCTGTCGCGTAGCGCGGGGGATACCATTTTCCAGCAGGTGCAGGTTTTTGACCTGCATTTCCTGCCAGCTCCGAAATTTACCAATTTTAACTTCAAATGCCCATAACTTTTTATCCGTAGGTCCGTTTTAGGTGATTATTTTTCCTATACGTCTGTAATTTCATTACCGACGTGCCTATGACATTCATTATTCCAAGAATTCGGATTACGGACCGAATGACTGAAATCACTTTGTAATTATTCAACCCACCAAGTTTATACCAATTTTTGCACAAATGAGATAGCAACCTTAAGGCACTTTTACCCAACATCCGGGGCTTAATATCACCGGCATTTCATTACCAATCTTATGGCTTCCTGCTCTTGTGATTGTCAACGCCAAAAGCTAACTATCTAACACTAACAATACTAACTACCCAATTATTCGACCCGTTTGGCTCAATTATGGAATCCTCCATTTATATTGACTACCAAACACTTCCTAGTCAAATCCTAATCTATTAATTTAAGTGGTGAACATTGTCACCTTAATCAACACTAGCTTTTGTTCTAAAACACAACCACACATGTTTAAATATCAAATTTTCTTAATGTAACAAAACGAGTTACATAACTTCAGTGCACACCCTTCAAACGTGCGTCAACACCGGCTTGTCCGCTCGACGCTCCGGCTTCCTTTCCTATAGAGTTCATTCATATCACATTTAGAACTCTTTGATTCACATAATACGCATAATTTACCAATTAGTGCCAGTATGCGTTTTTTGTTCATATTTCTACATTTAGCTCTCTCTTAGGCATTTTTACAAACACTTTAAAGGCAGAATTTTATACAATTCATTATCAAGTTCGTAACTTGTTACATAGCTGAAATTAACATCAATCGGACAATTTCATATTAACCTTTAACATCAAAACCAGAGATTACTTCATAAAATCAAATTACACTAGCATAACAACCAAAAATCCTAGTGTTTATTAAGCTCTCACAAACCCACTAATCACCTTCAATGGTGTTCATGGGGTTCACTACAATTAGGCATGATTTCATCATATACTTGTCTAGGGTTTACCCCTGGACACTATATTGTTCCTATATCATATATATAACAAACATGCAACCATAATTTCGAATTCTCCAAGTTCACTCAGAAATTCAACTAGAGATTCCTCATGAAATTTACATACCTTGTGACTCCTTTTTCAGTGGAGATCACTATTTCATGCTCGGATTTTGATTTAGAATTGATTTGGACCTTCAATTTGAGAGATTAGACAAGAACTAGGGTTGTGGGGGTTTCTCCTGGTCGCCCTGTGCTTCAATCGACCAGACACACACTCTTGTGTGTGTTTGGTGTATTTTATTTTGTTTTTATTAAATCAAGTTTCAAATTTAACACGTTTAGTCCCTCCATTTTCCTTAGTTCATATTTTGAGTGTTTTAACCCACTTGCGAGTCACTACAAGACTTGTAATTAACTGGGTTATTTAGTCCTAATCAGTTTGTTTTTGTTTATTTAATACTTTGTAATTCTAATATAAAACTTTATATTTTCGGGGTGTTTACACATATCAACAACATTTGAGGTAAACGACTTGGCATGTAAGACATCTTTCCCGAAAAATGAGATTCAAACATACTTGATTGGGAGGAGATATGATGGACAGTTGAATCAGGCAACTATGTTTAAACGTAATTTTCCAACACAAATGAAATTCATGTTCCATACTCTGTTAATCTGTCTCCCAAATAAAACTACTTCTTTTAATGAAATACCTTTGAAAATTCAGTCATTGGGGTATTCAATTTTGACAAATACTGATTTTAACTACTCCCAGGCACTGTGTTAGGATCGGAGGCTCTCATGATAGTGTTTGTTTGTTTAAAATGAATGATCAATGAATATGAAAACATGTTAAGTGCAGCGGAAATGAAAATAAACTTTGTAAACACAATCAAAGGAGAAAATAGTTTGATAAACAATTGCTTCTCATAGAGTCGAATGATTTACAAATCAAAGCAAAAGATTACAGATAAGCTTACAAACTATACTCCCCCTCAGCCTGATGCCCCAAGGTTGGATTGCACAAGATGAAAGGATTAGACATGAGAAGGGAAAACCAGCTCAGTCAATCAAATGTAACAGTACAGGGTACTGTTACATTTATAGGCAAACCAAACCACTGAGGTATTTCAGCTGACGTCACCATGAAAGCGACGTCTAACAGCCTAACAACCTGTATCTACTGACCTTACACAAACACTGCTAACCTAACCACTGACTATACATAAGACAAACAATTTACTAAACAGCTGCTCTCCCTTTATGTCAGTGCTTTCCTCAAGGTTGATCAGTCCTCGACTGGGCAGTGCTTTAACATCAGTAGATAGGACCAGCAGTGTTGAATACTTCAGGGTTTTCATCAGCAGTTGAAAGGACAGCAGCAGTTGGATATGAGCAGCAGATAGAGACCATCAGTTGTTATAAATCACTTTCAAGGGGAGAGCAAAGTGTAAACCGCTGCTTATTGTGAATCCACTGTTGTGACCTGGTTTTGTCTTTACATTGTCTGTTCCTTTGGTAGGGTTCAATCCCAACACACTGTTTGTTGATTTGGTTGCAAATTTAGAAAACATTAAAAAGGGGAAAATTGCTGCTATTAAAAAGGGGAATACTGCTGGTTTTCTTATGTTTCCTAGACTATTAAGCTACTATCTACAAAAACATGTTTCTCAAAAAGCTTTTGAAAAAGGTAAAGCTATTAAAACGAATAGTCTAACATCTGAAACTTTTACTCGCCTCATGGCTAAAGAGTCAGATGTTTCCAAAACTGAAGCAGAGGGGAATGAGGAAATTTTAGATGAGTCCACAAATAGCGCTATTAGGTTTGACAAGCCTCACACCGTGCCGCAGAGGACGGGCGTGGACTAATGGATCTGGGCACGTCAATGATGATAGACATTGAGTTAGGGCACCCAACTTTCTCAGTCAGTAGTCGATATAGTAACGGGTCTAGTGGGATATTTATGGGGTAGCCCCCACGGCTGGGAGCCAGAGTAAAAGGAATGGTTAATCATGTTTTTAAACTATGGGGTAACCCCCACGGCAAGTAAGCCAGCTAAAGGAAACTGATGTTTGTGAAACAACTTAAAACGAACACCCAACTGTGAACTCGCTCAACTTTGTTGTTGATTCGTTACTATATGTCTTGCAGGTCATTAGGTGCTTAGATGGAGCTTGCACAGGAGGACAGGGTCGTTGTGGGACATGGACTGTTGAGTCCCATGTTAAACATTTAACCTTTTAAACTTATGTTTTGGTTTTATACTTTATGCTTCCGCTGATAACTTAAACTTGGTTAATTTCTTTTGGACACCAATTATATTGTGGTTGGTTTTTATATTTACTTTAATATATTGTTCAATATGATTGGTGGCTTGATCCTGGTCATGTCACGCTCCCTGCGGTGATATTCCGCTAGTGGAATTTGGGGGTGTGACACCACTGCTCTTGGTGATCACAACACTACAACCACTGCTGTGAAACCCCCACCAACAAAACTCAAAAAGACCAAAACAAAATCCAAAAAGCCCACCGAAACCAGCAAAACGAGTCCTCTGGAAGATGAGATCCCAGAGGTTAACCCAGTGACAACACAAATGTCCCTAGAAACCACTGTTGCTACTTCCTCACAACATGTGGAAAGATCTCAACCCATAAACCAAACTCCTCATGATTCCTCACAAAAGAAACATGTTGTATTCACAGGGACACCACAATATGATGTCATACCCTCATATGAGAGTATACTTAAAAGCCCTTCTCCCGGGGCAATGTCTCTTTCGACAGTAATCCCTTCATCTTCTATTCCACCAAAGTTTGTAACACTACTTCAAGCTATTAACATTCAGACTGATAGCAATCCCTCCCACGAACACTTTACTGAGAGTGTTACTTCAACAATAACTATGTCTGAACCTTTTCAATTACCTAACCCATAAATAGTTGAGGAGGCTGCGCCTCTTGAATTTCAGCAAATTCTTGATGGTATTTCAAGTGGAGCAGCTACTATAAATGTCAAATCCACTGATTTACATTTGGACAGTAGTTTCATCAATCAGACTCCCTTGAAGGCAACCACTGCTGTGTCTATCAAGGTATCCACTGGTGAGTTCAAGTTAACCACGGGTGAGATCACTAAGGTAACCACTGATGCAGAGGTAAGTCCCCAGAACCAAGAACAAGGGGCATTTGCTAATGAAAATTTGGAGATACCTCCTCTTTCAAAAGCAGATACAACCACCTCTGGTGGGAATTTAGATGATCCTATTAAGTTAGGTGATGGATTAAAATACCAGGATTTGACGGACAGGATATCTAACTTTGAAACAACTGTTGCGGATATGAAAGATCAATTGAAGCAGTTGGTGGATGGTTTCAAAAGTCGACGTTCTCATCAGCAGTTATGCCAAGAGCTTTGGAATTCTGTACAACCCATTCTTGCAGCTCAAAGGGAACTGGCTGAGATTCAACTTAATTCCAACATGAAGCTAATTAGAGTTATGGTTGAAGCAAGATACAAAGACACACAGGCTGCCATCAAGGGCATAAAAGAATGCATTGCAAAGTTAACTGGTACTACCCTTGCACTTGTGTTTGAAAAAGATGATGAAGATGATGCTGAAAAGAGGGAAAAGGATTCCATGAAAAACTTTGGCAAACCAACACCAAGAAGTCAGCCAAAACAAAATCCAAAGCCTGCCAAGCAAACTTCTGCAAAATCTCCTGGAAAATCTGATACTGGTAAAAAAATTGGAATTGATGATGCCGTCAACAAACATACAGATATAGAGATTGAACGAAAGCAGAAGAGGAAGCATACAAAAGAGGAAGATGAAGTGCTCAACATTGGAACGTCAAATAGAAGAAAATCACACAAACATAACGAATCTCCTATTGTCATGTTTCCTAAACCAGTATCACCACCAGAAAAACCAACCACTGCTGCGAAACTTAAAAGCACTGCTGAACCTAAGAAGCCAGATTCTGATACACCTAAAACAAAACTCTCACCAGAAAAACCACCTGTCAAAAAGCAGAATACAAAATCCTCATCAGCACTGCCAACCTCCACTGAAACAATTGTTGATGCAACAAATGTTTCAACACATGTTAAGACAACAGCGGTTGAGACACCAGTTGTTAGTCAATCCACTGATTCTACCCAATTTCAATTCCCATCACAATTAACCATTACACTCATAGCACCTTTTTCTTCCCTAACTCCTCCTTCTCCAAAATCTATTTACACAAGAAAGAGAAAATTCATGGTGCATGAAGAAGAGAAGGAAGAAAAAGATATACCCGCACCAATTCCATTATCAGCTACTCCATTCATTCAAACTTCACCCAAACCATTCGTCCCACCTCCATCAACAAAGATCAACCCATTGGCAGTAACTTTCCCTCTGGAACTGCTTGCAGTTCAAGATGAAATGACCCAATTTTACACAGAGGATGATCCATCCAAAAGAACCTTCCCATCTCTTCATGGATTCGAAACTCCAAAGAATATTTATGAATATCTGAAGCTAAAGGGCAAACAAGCAGAAGATAAGGCAAAAGAAAAGTGTAAAGGGCTAGGAGACATTAACTTATCAGCTCGCATGCAACATTGGCTTGGTGAAGTCAAGAAGTTGGAAGATTTTGCTAGAGACCTGAGTAAGAATATGTCAAATCTGTCACCAAATGTTGAGTTACAAAAGACATTAAGGAATGATTTCTTGACCTCTATCATGGATACCAAGCCCTACGAAGCCTACAGGTCTGATTTCAAAGACTGGCCCCTTGAATCTCTTAATGAGGAAGTTAATAGAATTGAAAAGATGAATAAAGATCCTCAAATGCAAAAATCTGCTCCCAACTGGAAACAATACAAAAAGGTTGGAGTGGATGAAGTGTTGAAGTACAAGAGAATGAAGGCAGAACTTGTAGCAGCTAAGGTTGGGACTGCTAGACAAATTGGAAAATGGTCTAGGCAGTATATTGATCGAGCTTACAATAAGTTAGAAGAGCGAAGAAAGACAGATCCATCCCTTCCTAAAAAGCCAGTATACAAAGATGAAACCACTGTTAGACGTCGGCAGACCATTACATCTAAAAAGCTGTTCTCATCAGCAGATGTATCCATCGCTGCCTTGAACCAAAGAAAAAGACAACAACTGATGGATGAGGAAGATGAAAATAGGTATGCTGAGTACAGAAAAGAGTCTATCAGAAATCAGTTATGATATGGATTGGATGATGCTTCATTGCAATTACAAGCTCAAGTTGCTCATGCACTTCAGAAGTTGGCAAGCAGGCCTTAATCGCCAAACTCCTCTCAAATAAAAATTCTCCTAAGTGTAACATCCTTGTTAAAAGGACTGAATTTAATAATAATTTACATAATTTATACCAACTTGGAGGTTACAAAATAAAACTTATTCCATGTTACCAAACCAACATATTCATGACGCTTACTAAACAGGTTTAAAAAAGAACATCTACTAGTCATCTACCAACTAGTTTTAAACATTCAAAACACGGATGACCATTGATTTAAAACATAAACATTGTCTAGACAAAATTTGGTTTAGCGCGGAAGCTTTAAAATGAGTGTTCGGTTCTTGATAGCATGCTTGATCATCATCCGGATAGTCCCCTTGATTACCTAAGGTCAAAACCATTTATAAAGTTAGTTTTGACATAGAATTGAAGTGTATAAACAAGATCCAGCATCAAAATATAAAATAAAATAAATTTTTATTTTCTGAACCTGTCGCGTGTCGCGACAGGTAACGCTTCATCCGTCGCGTGTCGCGACAACTCCCGCGTGTCGTGGGAGGACAACAGAATTCTTCCGCGAGGAGCGGGGAAGGCTATTTCCAGCAGGTGCAGGTTTGCAACCTGGCAATCTGCCCAGCTCCGAAAATTAACAAAATTCTAACTTTAAACTCTCATAAGTTTTTACTCGTTAGTCCGTTTTGACCGATTCTTTTTCCTATGAGTCCATAATAAAATTACGGATCCAACCATGTGAATTTCACATCGCGGAAACCGAGATACCGACAATCGGTTCTCAATTTCCTTATTTCAAATATCCAATCCATTAGTGTAAGTGCATAACACTTCTTTTCTATTCTTAAGTCTTTTTAGACATATTTACCCAATATCTCGGGCTCATAATTTTGGTGCATTCGCGCCATTCTATGGCTTTACGTTCCCTTAGAACTAAATACTTGTTTCTTCGGAATTCAAGCATTCCGTTTCAAGCGACCTCTTTTATTTAACTTCTATTGTTTGACCCGAATTCCCGGATTCCTAGACTTAGGTGAATATAACCAATTCGTGGGTGTGGTACAATCCACCATTTAACAAAGTATGAGACTTTCAAGTCTCAACTCTCGTGATTCTTTTAAAAGTATCATTTTGACCCGTTTGGCTATTTAGTGAAAACCATCACTTTATTGACAAGCCAAACTAAATTCCAAGTTCTTACTTTGACCCGTTTGATGGTCGAGTGTACTCCGCCACCTTAACGACGCACCAAAAGCATCTATTACACTACAACATCATTTACACACCAAATTCAAACATTTACACATACTTTAACGGGACTTAAGCCACGTACTTGCATAACTAAACAACAGTATAAATCAACAATTCTAGCTAACTATTTTGACCCGTTTGTTTGTCGAGTGAACTTCGTCACTTCTATGACATACCAACTCGCAATTGACACTACATTCTCATTAACTTTTCTAAGACTATTGTTTATACACAATGTAACGAAACCGAAGTTACGTACCTTTAAAGCACACCTTTCAAGCGTGTATCACCTCCGGCTTGTCCGCTTGACGTTCCGGATTCTTCGCCTAAAGAGTTCAATTCACAATAAGTTTAGAACTCTTTCACAAGCTTTAACGCATAATTCTCTACAACGTTCCGGCTTGTCCGCTTGACGTTCCGGATTATTGGTGCCATCATCCTTGAAAATGTTTCTTTTGTTATGCTTTTTATTTGACAATGAACACCTTGTTTGAGCAAATTTACATTTTTCTTTTCAAATTTTTGTTCAAAATAATAACTCAAAAATCTTGGAAAAAGTAAAAATGCTTTACTTTCAACGTTTTTCACCATGTCATTGAAAATCTCCTGGGAGTAGTTATAGTCTTTATTATTCAAAATAGCATAACCTAGGCTTTGAATTTTCAATGGTATTTCGTTGAAAGATGTTGTCTTATTTGAAGCACACATCAAGAGTGTGTGAAATAAAAACCTGGGTGCAGATGGAAAATAACCCTTTTGTAGGGTATCTACCTTTGGTTCTTCTGCATAACCCCTTTTCAGAAAATCAGCTTTTAACTCGTTTTTGTCAAAAGAGGTTTTACCGTTCTGATCGTCGAGTATGAAGACTTCTGATATCGATTTTGGTGTGACTTTGATCGCTTTTCCCTGTATCGAGGAGTTAATGGCTATGACTTTTCCGTCTTGTTTTTCAAGCGACGCCTTTTTCCAAAACTCTCTCTGGGTTTGCAGATAGATAGGAGCATTTGCTGTCAACAAAGTTTTGTACTTTGATGCAGATAATGCATCAATGATGGTGTCAAAGGTGTGATTATCAGTAGGTTTTGTGAATAAACCCAGATAGTTGTGAGATTGTTTGAATGGTATTTCGATGGGTTCTTCGGTCGTTTGAGCGACCTCTTTGGAAGGTGATGGTGATTTAGGTTTTGGTTTTGGTTTTGATTTTGACTTTGATTTTGTCATTTTTGCGGAGAAGAATAAAGGAGGATTTTGGAGATTTTGAGAAGAAGGGTTGGAAACTGCTATGAGAAGAGAATTTTGGAATTCAATTCGACAGTGTAAAACCCTGTTTGGGGTTTAGGGCAGGTTTTATTTAAAAAAAATGATCGCTGATGTGGCAGCGGTTATTAAGATCTGAGGGCTAAAAACTGACCACGTGTCAAACACTGATGAAACGGATGAAGTATGGAGAACAGTTGTTTTAAGAGCCACTGACGTATCAAGCATCAGTGATTACAACGGTAAAAATCTTGGGCAGTGGATGATTTTTACTATCAGTAGTTAGCATATCAGTGGATAAGACACTGATTTTGAGCATCAGTGCTTACAAGAAAATGAGGGATCAGTGGTTAACTTTCAGCAGTGGACAGTGTTTAGAGATCAGATGTTGGAACAAAACAGTGGTTAGGGTAAATGATGCAAATCTGAAGAACAGGTGTTTCAGCAACAGTTTTGAGAATTTTCATTCAAGGTTTTGCCACATGTCAATTTTGAAAGACAGTGGTTTAGTACCCCAGATGATGAAAACTTTTTACTAAGGCAACTCATTTTCGTTTAATATTCAATTAACACATGAGTACCCTAGTAATTTAATCACAGTTTGCAATCAACCTTTGATAAAATTTAGGAGCAAACCTGAATATGACATGATCATAACATATGTACCATTTCCTTTTGACCCATTTCTGAGGACACAAATACCATGCAAAAATAAGGTATTACATCCTGACAGGAGCTGAAACTATTGCCAACAAAAACAAGCAAAAGTTTCAAATATATTATATATATAAAAAAAATGAATAATATATCCTGATTATTCGAGAGAATCCTTTGAACACAAAAAAAATGGTTAAAGGATTTTCTAAGAATAGTGTCAAAAAGATCTGGTATAATTTCAATAGAGAATGTAATCACATCACTCACAGGTTTTTGAAAATGGTCAGTGGTTTAACAACAGTGGTAGGAAACTTTTGAATACATTTTGACCACTGTTTGGAACCATTTTCTTTGTCGGTTGATTGCAAACATGAGGACACTTGGATAAATTTTTGAACATTTGTCTAGTCCTCTTTGGAGTTCATTCACTGGAATCAAAACCTTTCCCTGAACAGATGAATGCGCATAGTTGCTTAATGACCATTATTACCCCAAACTTTGACTCTTCAGTGTTTTATGTTTATACTCTTTTCTTCTGACTTCAGAAGTTTTGAGATGAACACACTTCGGAGTTTTTGTGAATATTAGTCCAAAATCATTCTGCAGTAATGTTTTGAGAGACTTGGTCATGTTTTCACAAGTTTTTCATCCAATCTCACATTACATATGATGCGGACTATGTTGACCCCTGTTTTTCTTAGTGTATTTAGACAAAGTTGATTTGTTCCTTTTGAGGATCTCAACCTGTTTTTCTACACATAAGATCTAAATAACTAAAGTCTTAATTCCCTCTTTAAAGAAAACAAAACACTAATGTCTTATGAATCATAGGTTTTGTTATTCTGAGGATCATACTTTAGTATTTAATGAAATCATCACAAATATCAATACAACAGTTGAAATCAATTTTGAGAATATAGACCAATCCCATAATTTATCAGATATGTTTACAGATCTGAAAACTATGAGTGACTTGTGCATGATATCACTTGTTGTATGAAATTTGTGTGTCATATGACATCTTAGTTGATTTACAGAGTTTTTGAATAACCACTTTGAACATGATCTACTCGTTACTCTATTTTTCAACTGAATACAACCAACCTTAGTATCAATGAATTTTGAGCTGAACTGTTATGTCAAATTGATTGTTAGATCGAATTTGACTGTCCAAGCTCTGATACCAATTGTTAGGATCGGAGGCTCTCATGATAGTGTTTGTTTGTTTAAAATGAATGATCAATGAATATGAAAACATGTTAAGTGCAGCGGAAATGAAAATAAACTTTGTAAACACAATCAAAGGAGAAAATAGTTTGATAAACAATTGCTTCTCATAGAGTCGAATGATTTACAAATCAAAGCAAAAGATTACAGATAAGCTTACAAACTATACTCCCCCTCAGCCTGATGCCCCAAGGTTGGATTGCACAAGATGAAAGGATTAGACATGAGAAGGGAAAACCAGCTCAGTCAATCAAATGTAACAGTACAGGGTACTGTTACATTTATAGGCAAACCAAACCACTGAGGTATTTCAGCTGACGTCACCATGAAAGCGACGTCTAACAGCCTAACAACCTGTATCTACTGACCTTACACAAACACTGCTAACCTAACCACTGACTATACATAAGACAAACAATTTACTAAACAGCTGCTCTCCCTTTATGTCAGTGCTTTCCTCAAGGTTGATCAGTCCTCGACTGGGCAGTGCTTTAACATCAGTAGATAGGACCAGCAGTGTTGAATACTTCAGGGTTTTCATCAGCAGTTGAAAGGACAGCAGCAGTTGGATATGAGCAGCAGATAGAGACCATCAGTTGTTATAAATCACTTTCAAGGGGAGAGCAAAGTGTAAACCGCTGCTTATTGTGAATCCACTGTTGTGACCTGGTTTTGGCTTTACATTATCTGTTCCTTTGGTAGGGTTCAATCCCAACAATCTCCCCCTGGAACAGATAATGCCAAAACCTTTCATTATTCAGGACCTTTATTACTCATCAAGAGTGCCTTAGCTTGTTCTTTGAATTCAGCTTCAAATTCCTTTGCACTCTGGTCATCCTCATCCCTACACAGTGAAAGCCCAAGGAGATCCTGCAAATCTTGAACACTAAGGCCTAGTGCTTCTTTCCTTGATATGTGCTTCACATCGCCATTGGCTCTGACCAAGGTCAATACGTGAGTCTTTTGATCAGACATCCACTTTAGTATTTTTAAGCCAAGTGGGTTTCTTGGGAGAGATTTATTTGAAGATGAGTTGAGGGATAATGGCCTTGAAAACAACTGCAGACTTTCAGACATTCTTTTGAAAGCTTCTTCAAAGACTTTGTCAACTGCAGCTATATCTTCTGCAGTTTCTTGTTCAATGAGTTCTTGTTTTTCAGCTTCTGTCTTGTCTTTAGCAGTGTTTGGAGATGCAGTTTTGTTTAATGCCTTAAACAGGCTTTGAAGCTTTGTTGAAGTTTCTTCTTTTAGACCCATTTTCGTGATGGTATCTTTGAAGTACTCTGCTTCTTTTTCTATTACCTCTTCTTCAGTCAACTGTTCTCCCTCTTCTTGATTTGTTACAAAAGTAGACCGGAACAGTGTGTCGAGGTTTCCCATCTTCTGTTCAAGCTTCATCATTTGTTCTTTCTTCTTAGAAGTGCCTGAAACAGTTATCTTTCTTTTCTTCAGCCTTTCATAGGCTTCATCAGTCTGCTGTTTAGACCATTTTGATATGGCTTCAGCAGTATCCATTTTTGCATCCACTAGCTCCTTTTTCTTTCTTTTATACTCAGCAGTGAAGTCAGCAATGAGCTTTTTGAATTTGTTCCAGTTTGGAGCATTCTTCTTCTTTGTAGGATCTTTCTTAATTCTGTCAATCCTTTCAGCCTCATGCTTTAGAGCGATTATTGGCCATTCTTCAAACTGGTTTTCTTCAGCAGGATAGAATTTTTCTTTCATAATGTAGGCAAGATATTGTTTTCTAAGCTCTTTGCGTTGTTCAGCCTTTTCTTTGATTAGATCCTGTGCGAAATCTTCCATCTGCTTTACCTTTTCAAGAAAGAAATCCAGTCTTTGAGCAATGCCTTCTTCGCTTAGACGTTCACGTTCACTTTCAAATTTAGCTCTTGCTTTAGCCTGTCTTGCCTTGAGTTTGAGGTAATCATCCATATCCTCTGGTGGCATGTAGCCTATGAGTGAGGAGAATCTCCTTTTTGAAGGATCTTCTTCTGTATAGAATTGCCTCATCTCATTTTTTATGGCTTCAAGTTCCAGTGGATATTGTGCAGCATTAGGATCATGTATACCCTCATCGACAGAGATTGGCTTTCTTATTCTATTGAAGAGCTTTGGTTGTGATGTAGAAAGAATGAGAGCAGTGATGGATGCCTGACTAACAGCTGTTGAAACAACTGGTGTCTCAACATCTATTGTCATTACAACTGCTGATATGTCAGCAGTTGTCTTCTGCTTTTGAGCAGGGGATGGAAGTGGTGATGTTGGTGGTGATGGTGGTGAATCATCATCTGATATGAGATTTCTTCTCCTTTTTAATGAAGAAGAAGCAGATGATGTTTTGAATGAATCAGTGGTTTGACTGATGGGGAGTGTCTGACAAATAACTGTTGAAACAACTGGTGCTTCAACCGCTGCTGTCATTACAACAGATGTTATAACATCTGTTATCTTCTGTTTTATGACAGGAGGCAGTGGTAATGGTGTGATTGTAGATGATGGTGATGGAGCAGTAGTTGTAGTGGTGTGTGGTAGAGTGGTGTGTGTTGATGACATGGCAGCTGTTTGGCTACAGACAGCAGTTTTTGTAACTACTGCTGTATCAGCTGTTTGGCTAACAGGTTTTGAGACCTGTTTTTCTTTTTCTTTTCCTTTTTCAGGCTCAACATGAAGGCCATGTTCTATTCCCCTCCTATTCAAATTTCCCAACAGCTTGTTATTCTCCCCCTTTTTGGCATTATCTGAAGGGGGATTTACAAGAAATGGTATGGAAGAAGGAACTTTACCAGAAGCATTTTGAATGCTAGCCTTTATAGCCTTGATATCTGCTTGAGTGTCTTTAAATCTTGATTCAACCATGTTGGTCAGCATTTGTACTTGAATAGCATGCTTTTTATCAGCCATTTGTTGCTGTGCTTCAAGCATGGGTTGAACTATATTCCATAGCTCATTTGCAGCAAATGCCTGTTGTGCATGTGCTTGAGCAGGAACAGCAGATTGTGGTGGGGCAGCAGTGGATTGTGCTTTTTGAGCTTTTAAAATCTCGTGCACCATCTCCTTTATTTCAGCAACTGATTCTTCAAGTTTGTCAACTCTGCCCGTCAATTCCTGATATCTTGAATCATCACCTACTTTAGTAGGATCATCTGAATCCCCACCCCCACCAGCAGTGGTTATATCAATGTTTGACTTAGGAACTGAGTCCCAAAAGTCACCCATTGATGCCCCTTGTTCTTGGTACTGGGGACTTCTCTCTTCAGCACTTGATAAATCTTTAATGTTACTAGTGGACAAAATAGCCTCACTAGTGATTTTCAGAGGTGCTATGGAAGAAATTGCCTTCAAGGGAGTCTGACTGATGAAACAACTGTCCAAATGTAGTCCTGTTGATCCAACATTTGTAGTTGCTGCTCCACTTGAACTACTGACAAGAGTTACTTGTAACTCCAGCAGTGTAACCTCCTCAACTGTTGCTGGGATAGCAGGAGTAGTAGCATCAGACCCAGTCACTTGTGGATGTATGCTCTCAGTGATAGGTGATAGAGAGGAACTGGTTTGTGTCTGTGCAATAGCAGCTGCATGCAACAGAGGTAGCATGGATTGTGGCATTATTATTGGTGAGGGGATGGGGGTTGAAAGAGACATGTCCTTGGGATCAGGACTGAGGAAGATGGATCCGAGTGGATTCAGAGCTTCATATTGTGGTGTCCCTGTGCTTACAACCTGATCCTTTTGTGAGGATGCAGGAGGAGTTTTAGGCATGGGTTGAGATCTTTCTTCCAACTGCTGTGAGGAAGTAGCAGCAGTGGTTTCTGGTGACTTTTGTGTTGTCACAGGCATTTCCTCTGGGATCTCATCTTCCAGAGTTGCCTTTGTTTTGGGATTGGTGGGTTTTCTGGATGTTTTCTTTTTGGTCTTTTTAGTGGTGGCAGGTGTGGGTTTCAAAGCAGTGGGAGTGCTGCTATGATCACCTGGAGCAGTGGGCTCAGCAGCTGATACCTGAGGAGCAGTTGTAACCGCTAAAGTCTGCTCAGGTACCCCTGCTTTTGTTTTTATTGGTGCCATCATCCTTGAAAATGTTTCTTTTGTTATGCTTTTTATTTGACAATGAACACCTTGTTTGAGCAAATTTACATTTTTCTTTTCAAATTTTTGTTCAAAATAATAACTCAAAAATCTTGGAAAAAGTAAAAATGCTTTACTTTCAACGTTTTTCACCATGTCATTGAAAATCTCCTGGGAGTAGTTATAGTCTTTATTATTCAAAATAGCATAACCTAGGCTTTGAATTTTCAATGGTATTTCGTTGAAAGATGTTGTCTTATTTGAAGCACACATCAAGAGTGTGTGAAATAAAAACCTGGGTGCAGATGGAAAATAACCCTTTTGTAGGGTATCTACCTTTGGTTCTTCTGCATAACCCCTTTTCAGAAAATCAGCTTTTAACTCGTTTTTGTCAAAAGAGGTTTTACCGTTCTGATCGTCGAGTATGAAGACTTCTGATATCGATTTTGGTGTGACTTTGATCGCTTTTCCCTGTATCGAGGAGTTAATGGCTATGACTTTTCCGTCTTGTTTTTCAAGCGACGCCTTTTTCCAAAACTCTCTCTGGGTTTGCAGATAGATAGGAGCATTTGCTGTCAACAAAGTTTTGTACTTTGATGCAGATAATGCATCAATGATGGTGTCAAAGGTGTGATTATCAGTAGGTTTTGTGAATAAACCCAGATAGTTGTGAGATTGTTTGAATGGTATTTCGATGGGTTCTTCGGTCGTTTGAGCGACCTCTTTGGAAGGTGATGGTGATTTAGGTTTTGGTTTTGGTTTTGATTTTGACTTTGATTTTGTCATTTTTGCGGAGAAGAATGAAGGAGGATTTTGGAGATTTTGAGAAGAAGGGTTGGAAACTGCTATGAGAAGAGAATTTTGGAATTCAATTCGACAGTGTAAAACCCTGTTTGGGGTTTAGGGCAGGTTTTATTTAAAAAAAATGATCGCTGATGTGGCAGCGGTTATTAAGATCTGAGGGCTAAAAACTGACCACGTGTCAAACACTGATGAAACGGATGAAGTATGGAGAACAGTTGTTTTAAGAGCCACTGACGTATCAAGCATCAGTGATTACAACGGTAAAAATCTTGGGCAGTGGATGATTTTTACTATCAGTAGTTAGCATATCAGTGGATAAGACACTGATTTTGAGCATCAGTGCTTACAAGAAAATGAGGGATCAGTGGTTAACTTTCAGCAGTGGACAGTGTTTAGAGATCAGATGTTGGAACAAAACAGTGGTTAGGGTAAATGATGCAAATCTGAAGAACAGGTGTTTCAGCAACAGTTTTGAGAATTTTCATTCAAGGTTTTGCCACATGTCAATTTTGAAAGACAGTGGTTTAGTACCCCAGATGATGAAAACTTTTTACTAAGGCAACTCATTTTCGTTTAATATTCAATTAACACATGAGTACCCTAGTAATTTAATCACAGTTTGCAATCAACCTTTGATAAAATTTAGGAGCAAACCTGAATATGACATGATCATAACATATGTACCATTTCCTTTTGACCCATTTCTGAGGACACAAATACCATGCAAAAATAAGGTATTACATCCTGACAGGAGCTGAAACTATTGCCAACAAAAACAAGCAAAAGTTTCAAATATATTATATATATAAAAAAAATGAATAATATATCCTGATTATTCGAGAGAATCCTTTGAACACAAAAAAAATGGTTAAAGGATTTTCTAAGAATAGTGTCAAAAAGATCTGGTATAATTTCAATAGAGAATGTAATCACATCACTCACAGGTTTTTGAAAATGGTCAGTGGTTTAACAACAGTGGTAGGAAACTTTTGAATACATTTTGACCACTGTTTGGAACCATTTTCTTTGTCGGTTGATTGCAAACATGAGGACACTTGGATAAATTTTTGAACATTTGTCTAGTCCTCTTTGGAGTTCATTCACTGGAATCAAAACCTTTCCCTGAACAGATGAATGCGCATAGTTGCTTAATGACCATTATTACCCCAAACTTTGACTCTTCAGTGTTTTATGTTTATACTCTTTTCTTCTGACTTCAGAAGTTTTGAGATGAACACACTTCGGAGTTTTTGTGAATATTAGTCCAAAATCATTCTGCAGTAATGTTTTGAGAGACTTGGTCATGTTTTCACAAGTTTTTCATCCAATCTCACATTACATATGATGCGGACTATGTTGACCCCTGTTTTTCTTAGTGTATTTAGACAAAGTTGATTTGTTCCTTTTGAGGATCTCAACCTGTTTTTCTACACATAAGATCTAAATAACTAAAGTCTTAATTCCCTCTTTAAAGAAAACAAAACACTAATGTCTTATGAATCATAGGTTTTGTTATTCTGAGGATCATACTTTAGTATTTAATGAAATCATCACAAATATCAATACAACAGTTGAAATCAATTTTGAGAATATAGACCAATCCCATAATTTATCAGATATGTTTACAGATCTGAAAACTATGAGTGACTTGTGCATGATATCACTTGTTGTATGAAATTTGTGTGTCATATGACATCTTAGTTGATTTACAGAGTTTTTGAATAACCACTTTGAACATGATCTACTCGTTACTCTATTTTTCAACTGAATACAACCAACCTTAGTATCAATGAATTTTGAGCTGAACTGTTATGTCAAATTGATTGTTAGATCGAATTTGACTGTCCAAGCTCTGATACCAATTGTTAGGATCGGAGGCTCTCATGATAGTGTTTGTTTGTTTAAAATGAATGATCAATGAATATGAAAACATGTTAAGTGCAGCGGAAATGAAAATAAACTTTGTAAACACAATCAAAGGAGAAAATAGTTTGATAAACAATTGCTTCTCATAGAGTCGAATGATTTACAAATCAAAGCAAAAGATTACAGATAAGCTTACAAACTATACTCCCCCTCAGCCTGATGCCCCAAGGTTGGATTGCACAAGATGAAAGGATTAGACATGAGAAGGGAAAACCAGCTCAGTCAATCAAATGTAACAGTACAGGGTACTGTTACATTTATAGGCAAACCAAACCACTGAGGTATTTCAGCTGACGTCACCATGAAAGCGACGTCTAACAGCCTAACAACCTGTATCTACTGACCTTACACAAACACTGCTAACCTAACCACTGACTATACATAAGACAAACAATTTACTAAACAGCTGCTCTCCCTTTATGTCAGTGCTTTCCTCAAGGTTGATCAGTCCTCGACTGGGCAGTGCTTTAACATCAGTAGATAGGACCAGCAGTGTTGAATACTTCAGGGTTTTCATCAGCAGTTGAAAGGACAGCAGCAGTTGGATATGAGCAGCAGATAGAGACCATCAGTTGTTATAAATCACTTTCAAGGGGAGAGCAAAGTGTAAACCGCTGCTTATTGTGAATCCACTGTTGTGACCTGGTTTTGTCTTTACATTGTCTGTTCCTTTGGTAGGGTTCAATCCCAACACACTGTTTGTTGATTTGGTTGCAAATTTAGAAAACATTAAAAAGGGGAAAATTGCTGCTATTAAAAAGGGGAATACTGCTGGTTTTCTTATGTTTCCTAGACTATTAAGCTACTATCTACAAAAACATGTTTCTCAAAAAGCTTTTGAAAAAGGTAAAGCTATTAAAACGAATAGTCTAACATCTGAAACTTTTACTCGCCTCATGGCTAAAGAGTCAGATGTTTCCAAAACTGAAGCAGAGGGGAATGAGGAAATTTTAGATGAGTCCACAAATAGCGCTATTAGGTTTGACAAGCCTCACACCGTGCCGCAGAGGACGGGCGTGGACTAATGGATCTGGGCACGTCAATGATGATAGACATTGAGTTAGGGCACCCAACTTTCTCAGTCAGTAGTCGATATAGTAACGGGTCTAGTGGGATATTTATGGGGTAGCCCCCACGGCTGGGAGCCAGAGTAAAAGGAATGGTTAATCATGTTTTTAAACTATGGGGTAACCCCCACGGCAAGTAAGCCAGCTAAAGGAAACTGATGTTTGTGAAACAACTTAAAACGAACACCCAACTGTGAACTCGCTCAACTTTGTTGTTGATTCGTTACTATATGTCTTGCAGGTCATTAGGTGCTTAGATGGAGCTTGCACAGGAGGACAGGGTCGTTGTGGGACATGGACTGTTGAGTCCCATGTTAAACATTTAACCTTTTAAACTTATGTTTTGGTTTTATACTTTATGCTTCCGCTGATAACTTAAACTTGGTTAATTTCTTTTGGACACCAATTATATTGTGGTTGGTTTTTATATTTACTTTAATATATTGTTCAATATGATTGGTGGCTTGATCCTGGTCATGTCACGCTCCCTGCGGTGATATTCCGCTAGTGGAATTTGGGGGTGTGACACCACTGCTCTTGGTGATCACAACACTACAACCACTGCTGTGAAACCCCCACCAACAAAACTCAAAAAGACCAAAACAAAATCCAAAAAGCCCACCGAAACCAGCAAAACGAGTCCTCTGGAAGATGAGATCCCAGAGGTTAACCCAGTGACAACACAAATGTCCCTAGAAACCACTGTTGCTACTTCCTCACAACATGTGGAAAGATCTCAACCCATAAACCAAACTCCTCATGATTCCTCACAAAAGAAACATGTTGTATTCACAGGGACACCACAATATGATGTCATACCCTCATATGAGAGTATACTTAAAAGCCCTTCTCCCGGGGCAATGTCTCTTTCGACAGTAATCCCTTCATCTTCTATTCCACCAAAGTTTGTAACACTACTTCAAGCTATTAACATTCAGACTGATAGCAATCCCTCCCACGAACACTTTACTGAGAGTGTTACTTCAACAATAACTATGTCTGAACCTTTTCAATTACCTAACCCATAAATAGTTGAGGAGGCTGCGCCTCTTGAATTTCAGCAAATTCTTGATGGTATTTCAAGTGGAGCAGCTACTATAAATGTCAAATCCACTGATTTACATTTGGACAGTAGTTTCATCAATCAGACTCCCTTGAAGGCAACCACTGCTGTGTCTATCAAGGTATCCACTGGTGAGTTCAAGTTAACCACGGGTGAGATCACTAAGGTAACCACTGATGCAGAGGTAAGTCCCCAGAACCAAGAACAAGGGGCATTTGCTAATGAAAATTTGGAGATACCTCCTCTTTCAAAAGCAGATACAACCACCTCTGGTGGGAATTTAGATGATCCTATTAAGTTAGGTGATGGATTAAAATACCAGGATTTGACGGACAGGATATCTAACTTGGAAACAACTGTTGCGGATATGAAAGATCAATTGAAGCAGTTGGTGGATGGTTTCAAAAGTCGACGTTCTCATCAGCAGTTATGCCAAGAGCTTTGGAATTCTGTACAACCCATTCTTGCAGCTCAAAGGGAACTGGCTGAGATTCAACTTAATTCCAACATGAAGCTAATTAGAGTTATGGTTGAAGCAAGATACAAAGACACACAGGCTGCCATCAAGGGCATAAAAGAATGCATTGCAAAGTTAACTGGTACTACCCTTGCACTTGTGTTTGAAAAAGATGATGAAGATGATGCTGAAAAGAGGGAAAAGGATTCCATGAAAAACTTTGGCAAACCAACACCAAGAAGTCAGCCAAAACAAAATCCAAAGCCTGCCAAGCAAACTTCTGCAAAATCTCCTGGAAAATCTGATACTGGTAAAAAAATTGGAATTGATGATGCCGTCAACAAACATACAGATATAGAGATTGAACGAAAGCAGAAGAGGAAGCATACAAAAGAGGAAGATGAAGTGCTCAACATTGGAACGTCAAATAGAAGAAAATCACACAAACATAACGAATCTCCTATTGTCATGTTTCCTAAACCAGTATCACCACCAGAAAAACCAACCACTGCTGCGAAACTTAAAAGCACTGCTGAACCTAAGAAGCCAGATTCTGATACACCTAAAACAAAACTCTCACCAGAAAAACCACCTGTCAAAAAGCAGAATACAAAATCCTCATCAGCACTGCCAACCTCCACTGAAACAATTGTTGATGCAACAAATGTTTCAACACATGTTAAGACAACAGCGGTTGAGACACCAGTTGTTAGTCAATCCACTGATTCTACCCAATTTCAATTCCCATCACAATTAACCATTACACTCATAGCACCTTTTTCTTCCCTAACTCCTCCTTCTCCAAAATCTATTTACACAAGAAAGAGAAAATTCATGGTGCATGAAGAAGAGAAGGAAGAAAAAGATATACCCGCACCAATTCCATTATCAGCTACTCCATTCATTCAAACTTCACCCAAACCATTCGTCCCACCTCCATCAACAAAGATCAACCCATTGGCAGTAACTTTCCCTCTGGAACTGCTTGCAGTTCAAGATGAAATGACCCAATTTTACACAGAGGATGATCCATCCAAAAGAACCTTCCCATCTCTTCATGGATTCGAAACTCCAAAGAATATTTATGAATATCTGAAGCTAAAGGGCAAACAAGCAGAAGATAAGGCAAAAGAAAAGTGTAAAGGGCTAGGAGACATTAACTTATCAGCTCGCATGCAACATTGGCTTGGTGAAGTCAAGAAGTTGGAAGATTTTGCTAGAGACCTGAGTAAGAATATGTCAAATCTGTCACCAAATGTTGAGTTACAAAAGACATTAAGGAATGATTTCTTGACCTCTATCATGGATACCAAGCCCTACGAAGCCTACAGGTCTGATTTCAAAGACTGGCCCCTTGAATCTCTTAATGAGGAAGTTAATAGAATTGAAAAGATGAATAAAGATCCTCAAATGCAAAAATCTGCTCCCAACTGGAAACAATACAAAAAGGTTGGAGTGGATGAAGTGTTGAAGTACAAGAGAATGAAGGCAGAACTTGTAGCAGCTAAGGTTGGGACTGCTAGACAAATTGGAAAATGGTCTAGGCAGTATATTGATCGAGCTTACAATAAGTTAGAAGAGCGAAGAAAGACAGATCCATCCCTTCCTAAAAAGCCAGTATACAAAGATGAAACCACTGTTAGACGTCGGCAGACCATTACATCTAAAAAGCTGTTCTCATCAGCAGATGTATCCATCGCTGCCTTGAACCAAAGAAAAAGACAACAACTGATGGATGAGGAAGATGAAAATAGGTATGCTGAGTACAGAAAAGAGTCTATCAGAAATCAGTTATGATATGGATTGGATGATGCTTCATTGCAATTACAAGCTCAAGTTGCTCATGCACTTCAGAAGTTGGCAAGCAGGCCTTAATCGCCAAACTCCTCTCAAATAAAAATTCTCCTAAGTGTAACATCCTTGTTAAAAGGACTGAATTTAATAATAATTTACATAATTTATACCAACTTGGAGGTTACAAAATAAAACTTATTCCATGTTACCAAACCAACATATTCATGACGCTTACTAAACAGGTTTAAAAAAGAACATCTACTAGTCATCTACCAACTAGTTTTAAACATTCAAAACACGGATGACCATTGATTTAAAACATAAACATTGTCTAGACAAAATTTGGTTTAGCGCGGAAGCTTTAAAATGAGTGTTCGGTTCTTGATAGCATGCTTGATCATCATCCGGATAGTCCCCTTGATTACCTAAGGTCAAAACCATTTATAAAGTTAGTTTTGACATAGAATTGAAGTGTATAAACAAGATCCAGCATCAAAATATAAAATAAAATAAATTTTTATTTTCTGAACCTGTCGCGTGTCGCGACAGGTAACGCTTCATCCGTCGCGTGTCGCGACAACTCCCGCGTGTCGTGGGAGGACAACAGAATTCTTCCGCGAGGAGCGGGGAAGGCTATTTCCAGCAGGTGCAGGTTTGCAACCTGGCAATCTGCCCAGCTCCGAAAATTAACAAAATTCTAACTTTAAACTCTCATAAGTTTTTACTCGTTAGTCCGTTTTGACCGATTCTTTTTCCTATGAGTCCATAATAAAATTACGGATCCAACCATGTGAATTTCACATCGCGGAAACCGAGATACCGACAATCGGTTCTCAATTTCCTTATTTCAAATATCCAATCCATTAGTGTAAGTGCATAACACTTCTTTTCTATTCTTAAGTCTTTTTAGACATATTTACCCAATATCTCGGGCTCATAATTTTGGTGCATTCGCGCCATTCTATGGCTTTACGTTCCCTTAGAACTAAATACTTGTTTCTTCGGAATTCAAGCATTCCGTTTCAAGCGACCTCTTTTATTTAACTTCTATTGTTTGACCCGAATTCCCGGATTCCTAGACTTAGGTGAATATAACCAATTCGTGGGTGTGGTACAATCCACCATTTAACAAAGTATGAGACTTTCAAGTCTCAACTCTCGTGATTCTTTTAAAAGTATCATTTTGACCCGTTTGGCTATTTAGTGAAAACCATCACTTTATTGACAAGCCAAACTAAATTCCAAGTTCTTACTTTGACCCGTTTGATGGTCGAGTGTACTCCGCCACCTTAACGACGCACCAAAAGCATCTATTACACTACAACATCATTTACACACCAAATTCAAACATTTACACATACTTTAACGGGACTTAAGCCACGTACTTGCATAACTAAACAACAGTATAAATCAACAATTCTAGCTAACTATTTTGACCCGTTTGTTTGTCGAGTGAACTTCGTCACTTCTATGACATACCAACTCGCAATTGACACTACATTCTCATTAACTTTTCTAAGACTATTGTTTATACACAATGTAACGAAACCGAAGTTACGTACCTTTAAAGCACACCTTTCAAGCGTGTATCACCTCCGGCTTGTCCGCTTGACGTTCCGGATTCTTCGCCTAAAGAGTTCAATTCACAATAAGTTTAGAACTCTTTCACAAGCTTTAACGCATAATTCTCTACAATGATCAAATCTGCGTTTTTACCCAACTTTTAACATTTTAACCCCCACTTAGGCGTTCCATCAAACACCGAGCGGGTCAGATTTTTATATAAACAAAAACCAAGTTTATGACTTGTAATTATCATCTAAACTAACTTTAATTAGTCAATTCTACATATATCTTAACATCAATATTCCTGAAATTTATTCTGAATTCCAGATTTGTGTTAGAACAAGATCAAAATTCTAAGGCTTATCAAGTTTTCTTCAAGTTTATTAATCACATTCAATGGTGGTTATAAACTCTATAATTATCATAAAATCTTTTAACAAGATTTCACCTAGGGGTCATCCCTAGACACCATATCTCCTCTAATTACATTCATGCATGACATAAACAAGTTAAATTTCGATTTTTCATACTTAACCTAGAACTTGAGATGAAGCGAATACTAGAATTTCACATACCTTGTGATCCCTTCAGTGAGGTGATCACTAATTCGTGCTTGAAACTTGATTTAAGATTGATTAGGAGCTTCAATTTGATGGAAATTGATTGAACTAGGGTTGTGGGGAAACCCCTATGTCGCCCCTGTGTAGAGAACGACCAGACATACACTTCTTGTGTGTGTTTGGTGTAATATCTTCTGTTTTAATATACAAAGTTTCAAGTTTAACCATTCTAGTCCCCCAAATTTTGTTTTCTTTATGATTTAAGAGTTTTTCCATCCATTTATTTGATATTACAAGACTCATATCTAACTAGGTTATCTATTCCTAGTTAGTTGGTTCTTGTTTATTCAACGTTTTATAATTACATTATAATGTCTTATATTTTCGGGATGTTACAAGTCCACCCCCCTTAAAGAGGGTTTCGTCCCCGAAACCAGAATACGTACCAAGTAATGTGGGGTAGAGACGTTGCATCTCTTCTTCGGACTCCCATGTGGTATCCGAACCCTTCCTGTGTTCCCATTTAACTTTCACTTGGTTAATTACTTTGTTCCTCAAGTCTTTTGCCTTTCAATCTAAAATTGCGATTGGTTTTACCGCGTAGTTGAGACTGTTATCTACCTCGATGTCACCGAAGTGGATACGAGCGGTTTCATCGGCTAGACATTTTCGGAGATGTGATACGTGGAACGTGCTATGTATTCCACTCAGCTCTTCCGGTAGCTCGAGGCGATAAGCTACCTTGCCAACCCCGTTCTATAATTTTTAAATGGCCTGATAAACCTCGGGCTTAGTTTCTCTCTTTTCCTGAATCGGATAACACCCTTCCTTGAGGAAAACTTTTAACATAACTATATTACCTCTTTCCTATCCTTTGTCGCCCTTTTGATCGGGTTGTCCTTTGACCATTTAGTCACTGAGCTCGTCAGCATACTTACCTGACGCTATTTTTATATTAACAAGCGCTCTACATAGGTCACAGTGTTAATTAGGCTACAACTTGTTTTATTGCCTAAACTAATTAGTCACCATTTTACCTCATACCTCGTCATTCGGGTATGCAATATTGCCGTCATCGGCCCTTTGCGTGTTTATAATTTCATATCTAGTCATTCACACTATAACGTGATTACATTCTATATTACCGTCATGTCCGTGATCACATCACGCCGTGTTTAGTTTTACATCGACTTTTCCTTCTTAAGAATCTTTCCTCCGAATGCATCATCTTACAGCTTTCGGCGTTAGACTCATATTCTTTAGTACTAACCATTTTCTTATTTCTCTCTCGGTATTCATAGGTGTTAGAATATGGTTTCTTTACTAAAACTGAATTTTAGTTTAATGCTTTTCCCTTTAACCATGTCGATTAATTATATCAGAATTTGACGACAAGAATTATTCTTCTCCGTTATCATTTCACGCGAGAACTCATGACTGGTTCCCATGTTATACGTTATCGACCCGCAGGTTCCTTTACTTAGCTTCGTAGGCTATTTTATTAGGTCTTCACCTTTTTAGGGTGAGACCCAATAGTTTGTTCCGTTGTATTTGTGATCCGATGGTCATTTTGGTCCCGTAGACCTTTACATTGTTTATAACCTGAAGGTTATGATGATCCCATGGATCGTCTTCTTTTCATATCTTTATTTAATGGTATAAGTATACATATGGCGTTAAGGCACCCCCTTTTTATGTTTGGAATAAATAAATTTTTGCTTTCAAAAATTCATTTGACCTTGACCGTAGTCTAAAGCTATACTCATTTTCTTCCGGATTATCTTTCCGACTCTATGACTTCTTACGTCACCTTCGCGTTGGTTTATTTTACTCATACCGTTATTTGGTTTATGGCCCTATTTCCTTTCAACCCATTACTGGGTTCGTTATCTTAATGTTTTTAACACCCCGGTTCTATTGGTTTGCGTTTTCCTTTCCGTATTCTTTTACGACCTATCACATAGGTTCAGTAGTAATTCACACTTTCATTATTCGGGTTGCTCTTACTTGGAATATCAAGTATTATACTTTATTCGGCCCGTCCAATATTAAAATAGTTGGACCTAACTATCGAAATTTCTGTTTTGCGAAATTTCATCGTCTCTTAGTTATAGCTCTTAATCCGAGTCTTTTGACTTTTAATCTGGGTCACCGTCTCTTGGTTTACGCATATATCCGTAGTCCTACCCATCTATCGGTTATTTTACCGAAGTCGTTATTAGAGTCATCATTCTGACATGCATTAAGATTTCGTTTTGATTTATTCGGTGGTATTAGCGTAACCTGTCGCCTTTATTCCACCGATTCCTTAATTCTTCCATTTATTTTGTTTGACTTGTTCTGATGAACTTTATTACTTATAATAGTCAAACATTTATCCTTGTGCCTTAACATTCTTGTTTGTTAGTTTATAATTTTAATTACCTTGATTCTTATCCCTTCCCTTGGGCTTATTACCTTAATGTAATATGCTCCCATTATCCGGCTTCCGTTTACCTTAATTATCAAGCATTTTGCTTATTTGATTCGAACACCACCTTTCTGTTTTTAGCGACCCTTAGGTCTATTTCTTTTGCTAATGTTCCGAAGGCCCATTTCTCAAGTCTTATTTGGTAAAACCACTGTCATGGTTATACGGATTTTGGGGTTTACCTGTTCTTATTCTAACACTTTCATAAAATTTATTTTACTATGCTTTTATATAATCACATCCATTACTGCGATCACTGTTCTTCCTCATGAGGGTTCGATTAATAATGTATTACTTGGATGGTTACCCCTACCCAAGTTTCTAAATTTGCATTTATTGACACTTTATTATTCATAATAGCGAATAATACGTATCATTCATTTAACTTCTTTTTCGCGGATATTCTTGGTCCGAGTCTTAATTTCTTATCTTTAACCTTAATCCTATTGCAATAATAACAAAATTAATTCATTTAATTTTATTATTGTTTATCGTTGCATGAAATTTATCCACATCATTTGTTGATGTAAATGACGCTCCTACGCGTTTTATTTACTTCAGCCAAGTCTATAACCTTGTCTTCGCCATTTATTATTATTGCAATTTCCGGGTTCGAGTGTAATTACACTCCTTCCCAACACAAGGTTTATTCACTTCATTAATTTCCCGGGTTTGAGTGTACACGCACTCCTTCCCATTGCAATATCTATCGAGATTACTTTTACCTCAATGCTCAACGTACAGTTTCAGCACCTCTTATAAACAATAGAACTTTTATTATTATCTATTTCTATTTTTCAAAGCCTTGGTAATTTCGTTAACACTAATGTAGGATGTTAAATAAATCGGTATAAAACAAACGATTTATTTGCACTCGTAATAATTAAAAATTAATACTGAAATTTAATCTACAAGAGTATACCTGAAACGACATAAGGTTCAGCTTTAGCCTCCGTGGCTGTCATATAAAACAACTTTGTCCTTGATTTCTGGGCATCAGACCTTGTGTCAGCTGTGTCCTTGGTTCTGAGCCTCTCTGGACAATTAGACTTTTTATGTCTTGGCTTACCACATGTGCCCTTGTGAATTTTTCCACAAACTCTGCACTGATGTAACACACTTTTTGTAACTCCCTTCTTGGGAGCTTTATTAGACTTGGACTTCTTTACGGATCTTGGATTCATATCCAACACCCTCCTTTCTTCTATTTCTTGTAGTATGCTGTCTTTCAATTCAGCCATCATATCGTTCACCACCGGCACGATTGCGGTTTGTAATCTATCAATATACTGTGATAGACTATTTTCTAGAGCTTTTCCGACCGTTTCGGAAATCTTAGCTTTCATTTGTTCAGTCAATTGAGATGTCGAATCATCTCCAGTTACTCCAGACATTTCTTTAACTGAAACATCCATAACGATTTATCAATAATTATTTCATTCATTTCCATCTTATTATACGGAAGTTTATATTATTCTCTCTCAATCATAAATAATGTGTTATTCTTTTTCGGTTTGGTCAAGTGTATATCTTGCCTTGCCTTTCTTACTTAGTGTATTTTCCCGGGTTTGAGTGTATTTATACACCCCCCCCCCATCTTTACGTCATCTTGAAACTGAAATGTTTACACTAATTGTTAAACATTTCATCTATGACATATGCGTCATTCATTTTGATCTAGCCAAGTTCACCACTTGCTTAAACCATTTATGTTTAGTGCACTTTTCCGGGTTTGAGTGTGTAAACACGCACTTCCCGTGCATATCAAATCAAATTTCCTTTTTCTAGTATTCTAGTAAGTCTACTAAAGCAATTAATTCTTACCGGACGATCGATCAAGCTTGAACCGAACACTTTGTTGACAACCTTAAGCTCTGATACCAACTTGTAACACCCTTGTTAAAAGGACTGAATTTAATAATAATTTACATAATTTATACCAACTTGGAGGTTACAAAATAAAACTTATTCCATGTTACCAAACCAACATATTCATGACGCTTACTAAACAGGTTTAAAAAAAAGAACATCTACTAGTCATCTACCGACTAGTTTTAAACATTCAAAACACGGATGACCATTGATTTAAAACATAAACATTGTCTAGACAAAATTTGGTTTAGCGCGGAAGCTTTAAAATGAGTGTTCGGTTCTTGATAGCATGCTTGATCATCATCCGGATAGTCCCCTTGATTACCTAAGGTCAAAACCATTTATAAAGTTAGTTTTGACATAGAATTGAAGTGTATAAACAAGATCCATCATCAAAATATAAAATAAAATAAATTTTTATTTTCTGAACCTGTCGCGTGTCGTGATAGGTAACGCTTCATCCGTCGCGTGTCGCGACAACTCCGGCGTGTCGTGAGAGGACAACAGAATTCTTCCGCGAGGCGCGGGGAAGGCTTTTTCCAGCAGGTGCAGGTTTGCAACCTGGCAATCTGCCCAGCTCCGAAAATTAACAAAATTCTAACTTTAAACTGTCATAAGTTTTTACTCGTTAGTCCGTTTTGACCGATTCTTTTTCCTATGAGTCCATAATAAAATTACGGATCCAACCATGTGATTTTCACATCGCGGAAACCGAGATACCGACAATCGGTTCTCAATTTCCTTATTTCAAATATCCAATCCATTAGTGTAAGTGCATAACACTTCTTTTCTATTCTTAAGTCTTTTTAGACATATTTACCCAATATCCCGGGCTCATAATTTTGGTGCATTGGCGCCATTCTATGGCTTTACGTTCCCTTAGAACTAAATACTTGTTTCTTCGGAATTCAAGCATTCCGTTTCAAGCGACCTCTTTTATTTAACTTCTATTGTTTGACCCGAATTCCCGGATTCTTAGACTTAGGTGAATATAACCAATTCGTGGGTGTGGTACAATCCACCATTTAACAAAGTATGAGACTTTCAAGTCTCAACTCTCGTGATTCTTTTAAAAGTATCATTTTGACCTGTTTGGCTATTTAGTGAAAACCATCACTTTGTTGACAAGCCAAACTAAATTCCAAGTTCTTACTTTGACCCGTTTGATGGTCGAGTGTACTCCGCCACCTTAACGACGCACCAAACGCATCTATTACACTACAACATCATTTACACACCAAATTCAAACATTTACACATACTTTAACGGGACTTAAGCCACGTACTTGCATAACTAAACAACAGTATAAATCAACAATTCTAGCTAACTATTTTGACCCGTTTGTTTGTCGAGTGAACTTCGTCACTTCTATGACATACCAACTCGCAATTGACACTACATTCTCATTAACTTTTCTAAGACTATTGTTTATACACAATGTAACGAAACCGAAGTTACGTACCTTTAAAGCACACCTTTCAAGCGTGTATCACCTCCGGCTTGTCCGCTTGACGTTCCGGATTCTTCGCCTAAAGAGTTCAATTCACAATAAGTTTAGAACTCTTTCACAAGCTTTAACGCATAATTCTCTACAATGATCAAATCTGCGTTTTTACCCAACTTTTAACATTTTAACCCTCACTTAGGCGTTCCATCAAACACCTAGCGGGTCAGATTTTTATATAAACAAAAACCAAGTTCATGACTTGTAATTATCATCTAAACTAACTTTAATTAGTCAATTCTACATATATCTTAACATCAATATTTCTGAAATTTATTCTAAATTTCAGATTTGTGTTAGAACAAGATCAAAATTCTAAGGCTTATCAAGTTTTCTTCAAGTTTATTAATCACCTTCAATGGTGGTTATAAACTCTATAATTATCAAGAAATCTTTTAACAAGATTTCACCTAGGGTTCATCCCTAGACACCATATCTCCTCTAATTACATTCATGCATGACATAAACAAGTTAAATTTCGATTTTTCATACTTAACCTAGAACTTGAGATGAAGCGAAATACTAGAATTTCACATACCTTGTGATCCCTTCAGTGAGGTGATCACTAATTCGTGCTTGAAACTTGATTTAAGATTGATTAGGAGCTTCAATTTGATGGAAATTGATTGAATTAGGGTTGTGGGGAAACCCCTATGTCGCCCCTGTGTGCAGAGAACGACCAGACACACACTTCTTGTGTGTGTTTGGTGTAATATCTTCTGTTTTAATATACAAAGTTTCAAGTTTAACCATTCTAGTCCCCCAAATTTTGTTTTCTTTATGATTTAGGAGTTTTTCCATCCATTTATTTGATATTACAAGACTCATATCTAACTAGGTTATCTATTCCTAGTTAGTTGGTTCTTGTTTATTCAACGTTTTATAATTACATTATAATGTCTTATATTTTCGGGATGTTACACTAAGAAACCCATCGGATCCAAAAATAGTAAAGTGGAAGTCTGACAAAAGACCTATCAATTGACTTTGATCAAGTCTGATGGTAGTGTTGAAAATATATCAAGGGAGAATGCACTTGGTCTGAATCCAGTTGACCTCCAAGATCTTTTTAACCTTCAGCTTGATAGGGATGAAGATGATACTGATTCCTTAAATTTTGAGCTCCAATTCAAAGGGCAAATCCGGGAAATGTTGATGAGAGAATAAAGATCTGCTGATTTCTAAAGTCTGCTGATTCCTTGATTTAATTTTGCTGAAAGTTGTTGAGGCAGGTGATTATGTGTTTGTAGTTAACGTTTGTTAAACTTTAAGTTGTATTCAAATTCTATTAAGTACCTATGTCTATAAACAGTTTATATTGTCTTTTTGGGTAAACAGTTAAATTGTATGTAACTGATATATTAACCGATAATCTATGTTTATAGTTGTCTTTTAGCTATAATATATAGCACGTTTTGGCACAATATCTATACACGAATCTATATATTCTATTAATATGTGTTATGCATAGTTGTCTAAGAAACGACCCGTGTTTGCAGCTCTCATTTTTAATGAGAGTACTAAATTCTTTGTTAATAACATTATTCTCTTAACATCTTTTTACTAACCTTTGTAATTTCTGTTGACTGGCCTTTTTAACATGAGTTGATTAACATCTGATACTTATTATCTATCCATCTGACAAGCTCTGTTGGAGATCATGGATAACAGTTTTTAGTAAAGTCTGTTGAAAAGCAACAGAGGTTTTTAACAGTTAATAGATAACAGTAGTTTGCTATCAACATAATGGAATTGTTGTTGAATAAACCTATTAACCATTAGTTTATATCAATTTTGTAAGTCCGCACTAATTATTTTTTTACTCTCTGTCAATAAGTGTTATGCATGATTTTCTAAGAAACGACCCGTGTTTGCACACGGATCTTACCGCTAATTATATAGTATAGAAGATTCTCATGTTAGAATTAGCAAAACTTTATTCACTTTAAATTAAAATAATCATGCTATCATGTGGAGTCTTTTTAATTACACACCGGTTGTGTTTGGTTAAATAACCCGTTTAATTAAACCGATCAATCGATTGAATGCTTTTAAGAACTTCTTTTTATTTTCAAAATGTGAATTTAAATATATTTTTTAGTTATTCTCGAACCACTTATTATTTTCAAATTAAAATTATCAGGTTGTTATGCAATTTGACTCCTTAACATATCTAACTAAACGGGTTATATTGGGTCGAGGGGTTAACCGGTTTAATTAAATGGTTTTGACAACCTATTTAATCATAAATGATGATCTATCAACCATTTACATTTACCTTTCAAAAAAAAAAATCAACCATTTACATTTACAATAAAAAAAAATTGTTTCCATAACTGTTTAGTACAACCCGACAAACAATGTTTGACCCCTTTACAACTTTAAGATGGGGGCCGGCCCTGCCCGGCAAGCCTTGGCGCCGCACCCCCACACCGCCCCCTGCCCTCCGTCCCGTCCTCTCCGTAACCCACAAGACGCTCGCGACGGGCCCATGTTTTGAAAAGGAGCCGTTGACAACGGCTATATTAAGAAAAAAAAAAATTTACTTTAAATAAACACCCCACCTCTTCCATTTTTTTAAATTAACTCTATCTAAAATCTCCTAACTTCTCTCTTCTCTCATCCATTTTTATAAAAAAAAAAACTCCATCTTTTTATAAAAAAAAAATCATGAATCCGTTCAACCCGAACAATCCCAACCCAAACCCGAATCAAGCTAACTTTTTTTCGACGCACGGTTACACTCCGACTATCGATCCTTCATGGGTGTCTCCGCAATTTACATTTTCGGGTTTCCAACAATCATCCAACGCGTTTAAACAAATGTCTCAACTCCAACAAATGCAACATTACCAAGCATTCCAACAAATGATGCTACGCAACTCGTTTGAATCTCAAGCGCAATTTGAATCGCAACCGCCAACATCGCCGGTACGACTTGACGATGATGAAGAAGTCGTCCCCGATTCGCCACCTCAAAATCTCAAGCGCAAAAAAAACAAGGGGAAGGCGGTTGAAACCGTAGTCGAAACCAAAGGCGAGACCTTGGACAAAATTATAAGAGGAGGCGCTAGCAATTGCGTGGGTTAAGTCCTCAACTTACCCGATTGTCGGTATGAACCAAACTTTATTTTTTTTAATTTAAATCTAAAAAGATATAATTTTTATTTTACTAAGGCAAATTTTTTTAAAATTTAGGAAACAACCAAACGGGTATCGGTTTTTGGAAGGCGATAACGGATAAATTTAACGCGATTATTGAGCAAGCCCCGATGCGTGATGTCGATTCCGTCTCTGGCAAATGGCGTAAAATGAGCAAGGTCATAAACAACTTTAGCGGTATTTATAACCAATATTACACTAATCCTCCTAGTGAGAGTAACGAGGAGGACATTCTCAACCTTGCTTTGGCTAAATGGGACGATAAGAATACAACTCCTTTCCAACACCTCCGAGCATGGAATGTTTTAAAGAAAGAAAACAAATGGAAGCCTATTCCAAACGAGATCGTAACCGCCAAACGGAGTAAAACTTCCGAGTCCGGAAGTTATAGTGCGGGAGGCTCCACCGCTCGTTGTCACATAGACATAAACGACGACCCGGGATTTGACGAGGAGGTGTTTTCCGTTCACGACCGGAAGGGACAAAGCAAAAAAAGAGGCGGCCGGAAAGAGAAAAGCGGTCTTCCGGGGCGGGTTCGAAAATGGACGAGTTGATATCCGAATTTCGTTCGTTCAAAGAGCTCACGGCGGAAAAATATAGTTATAAGAAAAACTTGTTGGCCGACTATGCTCGAGCGAAGGATTTTAGGATTATGAGGTTGGATCTTGACTCGGTTTCGAAGGATGAACTCGAGGTTTACCGGAGGATGAAAGAGGAAGTTAACAAAAATGAACGTTGTAGGTTATTTCGCCTTATTGTTTTATTTTTTTTTAGGATTCGTAATTTTATGTTTTTAGGATTCGTAATTTTATTTTTTAGGTTATGTAATTTTAATTTATGTTATGTAATGGATTTAATTTACTTCTTTTATGTCGTATTTTTATTTAATTTTTTAATTGTTTTTATAAAGTTAAGTAAATAAAAAAGATAAACAATAAAAAAATATTTGTTGTGGGCCCCATCCTCCACCCCTCTTAAAAATGCTTGGAGGGTCATCCCATATAGGATGGGGATGTGACGTCCTACGTGACGGCTCATCCCCTTAAGGATGACCCTCACTATACCCACTAGCCTAATAAAGATCGTCAACTTAACACCTTGAGATAAATGGGTCACCTTTAGATAGGTGGGTCAGCTAGATTTGTTCAGATTAGATGATTTAGTGAGTCTGGATTAATATTGATGTTTTTAGCATGAAAAAATATATAAAACATGTTTAAGTTTATTAATTTAACTTTCTAACCTAATACAATTGAAATTCTTAATTCTTATGTGTTTTTTTTGCTAGTTTCGTGTTAAAAATCACCCAACATTTCAAAATTAAAAATTATAGTTGTTGTATTTTATTCCAGACCCATAATAAGTGTAAATGCGGCACAGAGTGTTGACTGGGTGATGTTTTTGACAAGTGGAGAACTGTGGAAAATGTCCCCGATAAGGTTTTCTGTCAGGTGCAGGACTAGGGGCAACCTGGTTTAGCGGAACAGTCGGTATGGTGTAATCGTAGTTGGTTTCACTCATTTGATGGTTGTCGCTGGGTGAAGACGGTTCAGCTTCAGCTTCTTCGATTTGATTCGTGGAGACGTGGGCATTGAGTGCCTGTTGAATTGAACGACTATAGCAAGAATAATTGCGGCAATTTGTTCAACTATCAAAGCTGCCATTTGGCGGTTGAAAATCCTCAGTTGACGACGACGATAAGGCAGCATCTGCTAGAGACAACATAAGTAAGATGTATTGCCCACAACGAGAATAGATGGTCAGACGTTTGGGATTTATGAATTTGCGCAACGATGGAACTTAGGGAAAATCCCATGATTCAAGAATACAAATCACATAAAAATGTTATTGAGTATCAAAGGGTAGCATAAGTCTAACCCGTTGATAAAATACGAAAAGATAGGGTGATTTGTTTTTAGAAGAAAAAAAACATCAGAGTCTCGTGGAGTATTTAAGAATTTATTCCGGTGGTTTATATATGAAACGTTATAATAACCACAGGAAATATGACAAAACAACAATCTTATGATAAAATATAATTTCATCATAAAATATTGAAAATCATAGGTTTGGCACATCATAGAGTTTAGTGTGGCTTTCGTGCGTCACTTTCGTAATTACGTGTGCACCTGCAATTACTGAGCTTTTGCATAGTCCTCATATGTCTACCCATTGATGTACAACTTAACCCAAAGAAAATCGTTATTAATAAATGACTCGAGTTTTGGGGTGTTCTAAAATGATGTTCAGGACGGTATCCATGAATTAACACAGACACGTTTGATGTATCAAAGTATTGTTAGTTCACGTGACGTTTGGTGTGACATGCTTTGGCCGTATAGGTATCGGTACTCTCATTGTTAGTCCCTAGGTAGGCAAACAGGTCCATTTATTGGATTTATACGAATGTCAGCCTAGAAAGGACGTCCCGACTACTGGTACGTAACCCTTCTAGTTATTACATGTCCGTCACGGGAACTAACTTTGACGAGAATGAAATACTAATTGAAATCCAATATCCAAAAACAAATAAAATCGAAGAATAATTGAAATGCATTGAAGAAAATAGTGTGATCAAAGACCTTAGATATATAGGATTAAGAATTATAATATTGAATATTCGTATATAGCATAATGTGTGTGCGACGTGACAAAGAAATAATAAACTATAGTTTAATAATAAAGCACATTTTGTCATTTATGGCATATAATATACTTAGCATATAACAATTAAATGTGCTTCCATGCATATGTATATGACATTAGAAAATTTAATTTCATGGGCACTAAAAAAAATTTTTAGCTAAGACAATCAAACAATTAAGCACATAAGGTACCTAACCAACTAAAGTATAAGTCTAAGGGTCTAATAACCTAAACCTAGTTCTCTTTAGTCATTGGCTCTGATACCAATCTGTCAAACTTCGACCCGTAGCGGAATGGTACGGGGCATGATGATTGCTCATAGCTCTTAATAACTAATCATTGTTATGATATTTAAAGTATGTCCATTTAAATTGTCACATAAAATTTAATAATCAAAATTACTCATATTGTTAAAAAAACAAACATATCATAAGATTTCATATTAATTTCCTAAGGCCCATGCTACGTGTCCTCATCACCTGTTTATCAACTTTGAAAACCTGCACCACGTTAGAAAAATATATTTTTGGGTCAATAAATATGTTGGTAAGTAATTTTCTCCTTTTATAGAAAACAGTTTTATATTTATTTAAAAAAATTAACATGCACCTCAAGGTTAGTATGAAAATGGTCTCATATCATCAACAAGGTCAACATATCCATGTATCCAAATTTACCAAACGAGAATACAAAATCAAATAACAACACAAACAACAAAAATCAATAGACTCATGACAACAGTGTGCATTAGTCTCAAGCCCCGAGGAGCGAGTCTAATACCGTTTGTGATACTAGACTACAACCCATGGCCGTGGGGAACCTAGTCAGTCGTGGATCCACTAGACACAATAGCATGCAATATACTTGACATCAGATATCATATAGAATACACATAAGACGTTCACATAATAACACTTGATCATAGCATGTTAAGTAAATCAAAAAGTATAACATGATGCACCCCAAAATTTGAAAAATTAAAAAGGGGAAAATAGAAGAGATTACTCACAGGTTGCGAAGAATTGTTCCACAAAAATTACCGCACAAAAAGGAATAGATAGAATCTAAAAATAACAACAATAACAATAATCGCCCTAAAATAATAAATAAACGAAATCCTAAACGAAACAACAAAATCGGAACAAGTGTCTTGGGTTCTTGATTTGGGGACTTTTGTATAAAATATATTTTTGAAAACTATATATATTATTGTTCCTAACCCAACTTATTTATAAATTAAATTAAACTAAATTATGTGTACATAAGTAAATGCCTTGATTAGTTTTTAATTTTTCGAAGAGTAATAATCCCAAAATCAATTATAACACTTTAAGTCTTGAATTGTTATACTAAAATCCCAATCTAAGTTCATAAATACATTTTCAATTTTCCAAACCAATAACTTACTAACTATAACTTTAAGTCCATACAAGGAATAAATATAAGTTTTGATTAAGGATATGATCAATACATAACATCATGAATTAATATAAAAATTAACATGTTCAATATGAATGTATTAATTATATTTTTATGAGTTTCTAACCTTTGATATAGGTAGCTAATCCACCTAAAAATTTATATCAACTAGGATGTTGTACATCTTATATGGAATGTCATTTGAGCCCAAATAATTATTTTGTAATAATTAAATTAGTCACTTTTATATAAAAAAAATATATGCATAATTAGTTTCTACAAATTGTTAAATCACATAATATGAATAATTACTCCATTAACTAAGAAATTTGTCATTTAAACTTTACAACAATTAAATGATCATACATACCCATAAACAAATTTAACCGTATTTATAATAATAACATAAGATTACTTCTATTAATATATACATATTTTGTAAAATGCTAAATTTAGTTTAATAATCAAATATCCATCTAGTAGGTTTTAAACTAGACAATTATAAAAATAAAATATCATGTCAAGAAAATACAATTATTATATTATTACATGTCAAATATTCATTCTAGAAATTTAGTAAAAATCAATATTTTCTTATATATAAAGTTATGCCATCATTCTATTAACAATGGTTCCATAGATCATGAAGTCCAATACAAATTCCATTATCTATTTATTTCGTAAAAATTCAGAAAATAATGTTCATGAGTTTTATATTTTGATAAAACCAGATTTTATTTAATTTTTCCATGTGATATATCATGATAAAAAAATCATAGTAAATTCACAAGACATCTAAAATCCCCAAAATTTCCCATGAACTAATCTTATTTGATAATAATCAGTATCCTAATGTCAATTTCATAAAAACAATTAGGATCAAAAACCACAAATAAGAATGTTCAAAAACCCTAATTACCAAGAAGCTAAATTCGAATTTAATTACCCTTCTATCACAGAAAAGGATAGTACGGTTTTGTAGAGCATGCAAAACTTATGAGATTAGGCTCAAAAATTACCTAATTTGGTTGACGAATGAAGGAGACATCATAAGATGAAGTTTTTGGGCCCTAGACTTGATCTTCACTTTAATCCGCATCATAAGATGATTATAAACGAGATTTTGTTATGGGAAATGATAGGAAAAGTGTTAGGAGGCTAATGTTCCAATCTTGTAATACATGATTAAATAATTGATCAAGTCCCTTCAAGTTCTTGAAAAGTATTAATAGAGTTTTAATGGCGCAATAAATTTGAATTGATATCATTTATTTTGTTTAATTAAAAGGTTTATGTAATGATTAGATGATAAGAAACATTATCTCTACGAAACCGAATTGTTTGGTGTCAAAATAGTATCCAACCACCAAGAAATCATGAGTATTGAAATCGGATGAGGTCTTGGGTGCTGCAGTTGCTGGGCAATGAAGAAACATGTGGCGCGTGTCAGACACGCTCCGCGCGTGAGAGGGCGACTGGGCGGGGAGTTTCATTATATAACTAATATTTTTATCCCAAAAAATATTCATATTAATTAAATTAATAAATTACATTATTAAAAGTAATAAAGATAATAAAAATTCTATTTTTTGTATTATCTAACGGGAGTTTATTTCCATTATATATACTAACAAAACTAACTGATATTATATATAAATTGAATATTTTTTATCCCAAAATAATTACTACAATAATACACGATATTACTAAAATAAAATATATAATTAATTTTACATTTGTTATGTTTAGGATCAGTTAGTCAGGTTTTCTAAGACCCGTTGAAGACCCGTTTTTTCGCGGATGTTACATTAGAGAGGATGATCCTCTTTGGAGAATGGCTCTAAGAGATGTTATATAACTCCCCAATTCGAAAATTCCCATTTAAAACATTAAAAATCGGATTTAAGTGAAGTTTGACTGAGATTTGCAAAATTGACAAGCAGATGGTGTTGCAGGGCTTGACTTTCGTCGGCAATGGGATAAAACTGTCAACGGTGCTCCGACAGGACCTATAAGCCGTCGGAGATGGCATCCAAGCCCGTCATCGACACCAGGTGATCCCCAACTTCTTCATTTTCTCGTTTCTTCCACACGGGTCCTCCTAGCTCTCTTCCAAAGCCCCATTTAACTCCTTAAATGCATTTTAAACCTATCAAGACCTGCAAAAAGAAAACCATATCAACGTAGAGCATTCGAGAACCAAAATTCACATAAAAATGTGAATTTAATACGGGAAACTAAAGACTTTCAACCACTTATCACCTGGCCAGAGAGAGAGAGAGGTGAGGGTGTAGAAATAGTAAAGATAAAGAGAGAGAACATAGAGGTATGTGTATGTATATTTACTTTTAATAAAATTATTTTTCTTGTTTTATAATAGGGAATTTAAGCAATGTCATAAAAAATTATAACAAGAAATATGAAGAAATTTAGTCAATTTGATTAAAATTAGTAAAATTAGAAACCACATAAACTCAATAGGTTAAGAAATTAAGGATTGGTTCAACTAGTTAAATAACGAGACTGTAAGGACACAAATTATAATTTACTTTTTAAATAGTATAGCGATTTATATTTCTAAGAAGTTAAAAGTTGGTCAACTGTAATGTTAGAAATTGGATTTTTTTGTGTAAGTAAATTACTATTTGAGTCCATGTGTTTTGATGTAACTACTTGAGTCCAATTACTAAATATTTACCTATTTGAGCATCTGATTTTTCTAATTGCGTCTAATTGAGTCCAAATGACTAACTCTGTCAGATTTTAATCTTTGTGAATTGACCAACACGCTTACCTAAAACAAATATAAATTATATATTTACATATGCAGACACACCCACACACACACCTACTCTATATCTCATTTGTACTTTCTCTATCTCCTAAACCACAACACCACCATCCCTACCCAAAACGAACAACGAATCAGATTCATACCTGGATCGGAGCAGTGGGTGTGATAGAAGTATGACCCGTGGTGGTGAAACGGTGATTAAATGGTCGAGATTGGTGACATCGTGGCATTTGATCATGATAGCAGTGACTTTGGTGTGGAGGAGGTGACGGATTTGGGGGGCTATAGTTTCAAGATCAGAGAGAGAGAAAAGGGGTATCTGAATGGTAGGTGATGTCTGTCGTGAAGAACATGCAAAAACCAACTAAACTATGTAGATAGGATAAGTCGGATATCGAACCAGAGGATTATTGTGGAAAGTGTCGAAATGTCAAGTATTGATTAACTATTGCATAAAAGTAAATCTTGATTGTGGATTTGTGACTTTGCTAAAATAACGAATTAAATTGAAGTTTTAATCAATAGTAAGAACAATGGTTCATCAGGAATTCAGATTTTCAGTTAGATTCGATTATATGTTTTATCATAACACTTACATAGACATAAGTGTTTAATCTAATCAATCAATTGTGACATCCAACGACTAAGTACTCCGATCAATACGTGATAGAAGGTTATCAAATGAACATCAATCACAATTACCAACCCTAATCCTGCCTCAAATATATCTCGATTACTAGAACTCTTGGGAATTGAATGATTAAAGATTAACGATTAAATAAAATGTAACTGTTTACAATCAACCAATAAATCATAGGTGAATAGCATCAAATGCTTAGATCACCAAGTTAATAAATGTCAAAAACACGTAAAGTCACCTAAGATACGAAAATCCTCTATCTGGAGGAAACCATAAAGGAATTAGCCCGCTCATCTCGCAAAATTGGTCTTCAAAGGCTTGGAAAGATGATTGTTGCATGATTGATCCAGCAATAGATGAGAGAATTATGATGATGAAGATGAATTGAGATCCAAAGTGTGTGATTATTGCTTCAAAGTTCGTCCAAGATGATGTGTCTTTGTAAAACTAGGGTTTCTACCTTTAAAACCCTCCAAAAGTCAAGAATCCAGCGCGCCCCTAAAAACTCGCCGCCACCTACGGTCCAAGAACCGTAGGTTACGGCTCAACCACATTTGAAAGTCTGCCTCCACCGTAGGTGGGGGTATACGTTGTAAGTGAAGGACCAAAGCTTCTGTTTGTTTTCTTGTTCCCACTCCTTCAACCGTAACCTACGGTTGAAGAACCGTAACCTACGGTTGAAGAACCGTAACCTACGGTTGAAGAACCGTAACCTACGGTTGAAGAACCGTAGGTGACGGCGTGATTCACATCTCCATTATACAACTCAATTAACTTTCAACAATTGTCATTTTAACCCCTTGTACTTCTTCATTCCTCATTCCCTTCACATATCAACTACATTTATCTTTTTTTTAATTACCAATTGGCCCTATAACTTTGTTGCATCATGTTTATTATATCTCCAAACTCTAGTTCGACCCGAATCAGCTCCCAATCGCTATGAATAACCTTGTTCATCATCCTCAACCGCTCCGCAACATCTTTAATCACCTTAATTCACCGAATGATGCATTTTACCTGCAAGAACACAAACACTCGCAATAAAAATATCCCAAGCATATAATCATGTAAAACGCACTAAATCACATAAAATAATCACTTTAGCACTCGTATTTTACACTCTCCATCAGTAGGTGGGTGGTTATAGTGTTGAGGGTGGTTGCGGTGACAGACAATGGCTAAGCAGAGTTTTGTTGCATCAAATGGTGATTAGGGGTAAGTAGGAGGGGGATGAGGTAGTGGTGGTGGTGCACTATGGTGGGGGTAGTGTAGTGTGGTGGTGAGGTGGTGCAGTGGTGGTGGTAAGAAGGTGCAGGTGAAGGAGAGTAAAAAGAGAATATAGAGAGAGGAGGAAAATGTTTATTTGTATAGGTATTTTTATAGTTTATTTAGTTCAGTGTTTTTTTAGTATCTACTGCATTAAAGGGTTATATGTTATGTGTAAATGACGGAAATGTCCTACTTAATTGTTGCAATTGAAAAAAATCAGATGCTCAGATAATCAGATAGTTAAAAATTCAAGAATTAGACTCAAGTAATTAAAATGATTAAAACACAATGACTCAAATAGTAATTTACTATTTCTGTATGAAAAGATTTGGTGTGTTGGACCAAGCTATATTAACAACTATAATTACATATATTAACGATATTGTCACCATTACTAGAAGGTACAACTTAGTGTTTGTTTGGTAGCCTCTTAATGATTCCACTAAGAAGCTATATCTAAAATGGTCAGAGGTACTGTGTGTTTAGTTCACTTAAAAGACTCCTCTTAATGGTTCATAGAGCCTCTTAATATGGTCAGAGAGAGATACAATGTTTTAGTTCACTTAAAAGACACCTCTTAATGGTTAATAGAGCCTCTTAATCGGTAAGTTTTAGAAACATGTTAAACGATTCAGAGGCTATCTTTTAGTGGATCAGTTATTTTAATGGCTCATCAAACAAGCCCTACTAGAATTTATAGGATTGATCACACGTAAAAACCAAGCTAGAGTATATAGTTGTTTAAGTACATAAATCGAATACTGATGTCTCCATATGTGATAACTTAATCTTATAACACGATTATAGATGTTTATTATTATTATTATTTTTAACTCGAGGATCATAGAAATTCCTTAACATTTATTTCAACTACTTTAATTAAATCATGAAAGTGTTGATGATTAAAGCCTCTATTGAAAAACAAAAATATGTAATTATTCAACACATCAACAGACCGTCTGTCAACTTAAAAAAGTCACTTTACATGAAAGTGTTGATTAAGTTAAGATGCCTCTATTGTTTAATAAAGGGTGTTAATATTTTTCAAACACTAACATAAATGAATAAATGAATAATTGAATATTTATCTTCATAAGACTTGAGAAAAATAATCAATATTTTTCAAACACTAACATCTCAAATAACTTTATATAAAGGTTCCTTTTATCATTAACATCTCAAATAACTTTATATAAAGGTTCCTTTTATCATTGTATCAGTTAGTTTTTTTTTAAATAACCTTGACTTTTACCAACTGGCTAATAGCACTCTCAACTTTCGATTTGCATTACACCACTTCCAACTTTCAACTTATTGGCCGATAACACTCCAAACTAACCCAACACTAACCTATTTTGCTAACACCAGCTGTCACGTCGGCAAACAGGTGTCACGTCATAAAAAAGCCAAGTCAGATGTCACGTCATTGAAAAGCCAAGTCAGATACCACGTCGGCTGCCACACATAAAAATTTCCACTTCAGATGTCACATCACCACACCACACAAGTGACACATCAGCAAAAAAAACTAACTGGGTTAGGGTTCAGTTAATTTGAGAGTGTTATCAGCCAATAAATTGAAAGTTGAGACTGGTGTGGTAAAAATCGAAAGTTGAAATGTTATCAACCAATTGATAAAAGTTGGGGTTATTTAAATCTAATATATCTATTTATTATAATAATTTTAATCATAGTTTAGTTCATTATCTTTTCTACTCGCCTCTTATTCTATGACCAGACGTTCGTTGAGTCACATTGTGCACTTTTGTCGTGGATCTCTTGATGAAATGCTTTATCTTATTCAAATACCATCTATACATCATAATCAATTATTCAATCTTATGTCCCCCTTATCTATAATAGTTTATACTTTTGACTTTTCCTAATTTGTAACACGTGCTTCACGAGTACGGCTGCAATTATCTGGATGATTTATATATATATATATATATATATATATATATGGGTGGGAGTTGGCTACAAAGTCTATTTTTCTACAAAGTGTAAAAAGTCATAAAACACCATAATCTCAACCATAAAACACACTCAAAACCCACAAATAGCAAAGTGAAGATTACTAAAACGCCATATTTGTGGGTTTTGTGTTGTGTTTTGGATGATAAGGCTTTGATTATCGAATGACTAACATTCGTGTGTTTTATGTTGATTATCATGTTGTGTTTTATATTCATAGTTCTACGATGGTGTGTTTGAAGTTTTTATGGACTGTTAGGGCTTGGATATTGTGTTTTAGTGATCTTCACTCTGTTATTTGTGGGTTTTGAGTGTGTTTTATGGCTAAAATTGTGGTGTTTTATGACTTTGTACACTTTGTAGGAAAAATTGACTTTGTAGCCGAACCTCACCCATATATGTATATATATATATATATATATATATATATATTTAACAGTAAATTTGAATTACCAACGGACCACTGGAGTATCATCGTGCCACCAACGGAACCACCCGATCATATCCATCTCCACTAGGCATAATGTCTACACATCAATTCAGGAGGAAACCCAATAAAATATGGGAAAACCCTCCTTGTGGGAATCGAACTCAGGACCTATTGGTTCCAAAATCTTATTCCACCCCAAGATGCCACTAGGCTATAAAGCCATGGGCCTGGATGATTTATATTATCTTTTCTATTATGAAACTAGGTTACAATCTGATATTACATAGTTTGATGAGTAAATTACAAAACTCGTCCTTTATGTATGTTACTTATTGCAAACTGTGTCATTTATGTTTAATAAGTATAAAAACCGTACTTGAGGTTTGCAAACCCTTACACATTATGTCCTTTAGCCCTAACTCTATTATTTTTCATGGTTAAATAAGGCCAAGGGTACCTCACATGAGGGTATTTTGGTAATTTTACTAATTTATTAAAAATATCTCTAATAAAGAAAACAAAAAAAAAGAAATTTAAATAATTAAACATATATTAAAAAAATCCTCTCCATTAATTGATTTTCTTTCTCTCTCTTAACTCTCTCTTTCTCTCCCTCTCTCTAACTTCCTGATCCCACCACCAATCTAGCACCACCACTACCACCACTCTAGAAGCGCCACCATCAACAACCCCAAAACTGTTCGGATTTCCTGTTACACCGACCGATAATGATGGAACACATTTTCGAAATTTTGATCGCAATAAGAATAGATAAACCGTTGATTCCCTTCTAAAAGTGCTTCGGATATTTCCTCCTGTGTTACATTCAATGCTCTTAAAAGTATGGCTATGTTCTACGACTTCTTCGGATCCAATACTCAGTTTTTCGGGATTGCCAGAGGTGCACCCTGTTTCCGACTATCTTCTTTCTTCGTTGAGCCTCTGTCACCCGACCACCACCACCACCTGAGAAGATGAAATAGAATATGGTGGAGGTAGCTATATGGAAGATCAGAAACCGATTCAGAAGATGAAATAGAGGGTTTTAGGGTTTGGAGATGAAGGTGGAGTGAATGCAGATTGGGGATGCGGAACAATTCGCCGGAAACACGCTTGAAGATCGGAGAAAGTTGTTTCAAATCTGTTGTAAACCGTTGACCGTACCGTACATCAGATAAGTTTTTTGCGGTTAGTAGCTTAAATGTAGATTAGGGTTTGAATTTGGATTTGGATTGTAGTTTGTTAAGGAGCAGTGGTGGCATTTTGATTTTCCGGCTGTCGTTGGTGGGGGGTTTTGCAGCAGAAGTGGAGGTGCGGTGGTGGAGGTTCGGTGGTGATGATGGAGGTACGGTGGTTGACGGTGGTGGAGGTGCGGTGGTGATAGTCGAGGTGGGGTGTGGTGGCAGGTGGGTGGTGGTGTTGGTGGTTGCAGGTGGGGTGTGGTGACAGGTGGGTGTTAGTGGATGGTGTTGGTGTTTTTATATATGTTTAATTATTTAAATTTCTTTTTTTTATTTTCTTTATTAGGAATATTTTTAATAAATTAGTAAAATTACTAAAATACCCTCATGTGGGGTACCCTTGGTCTGATTTAACCATGAAAAATAACAGAGTTAGGGCTAAAGGACATAATGTGTAAGGGTTTGCAAACATCGAATACGGTTATTGTACTTATTAAAGATGAAGGACACAGTTTGCAATAAGTAGCATACATAAAGGACGAGTTTTGTAATTTACTCTATTTGATAAATGTAATATCATATAATGGGAAAAGATTAAATAGGAAGTTTTGTTTGGGTGGAAAGGATAGAAAGTAATAAGAGGATGACATGTGGCAAAGATGAAAAAACATAAGGAGGGGCATTTTGGTCAGAACTCATCATCTTCAAAAAAACCCAGTATCTTCAATTCATTTATCTTCCCTGTATACTCAAATCCATCATTTTCAAAACCATAAACTACCACATCACAACCAACACCACAACCACCACCACCTTCAACCACCTTTTTGGTTTTTTCATATCTGACACCACCATTCCACCACCACCGCTCCATCGCCACCAGTTTCCCCACGGTGTATCAGGGTTCTTTCTCCGTCCACCGTCATTAATCAGAGTTCTTTTGTAAGTTGCGTTATTTTTTTATTTTCATTGCGTTTTAAGTTATCAAACCTCAATTGCGTTTTTCACCTCATTATGTTTTAGTTAGAGTTCTTTTCATTTTGGTTCTTCTGTTTGTTAAAGCAGAGGCATGGCCATGCTAAGATAGAAGCATGATCATGTTGGAACAGAGTCATGACCACGTTAAAACCCATTGCGTTTTAGAACCTGCAGTGCAAAGAACATAATCATGCTAAGACAGAGGCATGATCATGTTGGAACTAAGGCATACCCATGTTAAAACTATATTGTTTTTTAGAACCTATGTTAAAACTTCATTGTTTTTTAGAACCTGTAGTGCAAAATATTGATTTTGGGTTTCATTGCGTCTTACAACCTGGAGTGTAAAGAACATGATCATGCTAAAATATAAGCATGGTCATGTTGGAACAAAAGCATGACCATGTTAAAACATAAACATGGCCATGTTAAAACTCCATTGCTTTTTAGAATCTACATTGCAAAATATTGATTTTTGGTTTCATTGCGTTTTACAAGCAAAGAACATGATCATGCTAAAATAGAAGCATGGTCATGTTGGAACAAAAGCATGACCATGTTAAAACATAAACATGGCCATGTTAAAACTCCATTGCTTTTTAGAACCTACAGTGCAAAATATTGATTTTTGGTTTCATTGTGCTTTACAAGAAAAGAACATGATTATGCTAAAATAAAAGTATCGTCATCTTGGAACAAAAGCATGACCATGTTAAAACATAAACATGGCCATGTTAAAACTCCATTGCTTTTTAGAACCTATAGTGCAAAATATTGATTTTGGGTTTCATTTCGTTTTACAACCTGAGGTGCAAAGAACATGATCATGTCAAAATAGAAGCATGGTCGTGTTGGAACAAAAGCATGACCAGGGGCGGACCTACCCACACTTGTGGGTGGGCGGCCGAACCCATTGAAAAAAAAAATTTAGTGTTAATTTTTCGGTAAAATCTCGACCGCACCCCTTGGAATTTTTCACCCGCACCCCTTGGAAATTTCAATTGCCCCTCTTAGACAAAAAAAAATCATATTTTTAATTTATAAAAAAACTGTAATAAACACTATTTTTTATAAAAATATAACCTAAACACTGACTTTTATAATAATATAACATCATTTATAAGTTTGTAACCTACTTATTAAACAATTTAGCCCAACTCAAGCCCATTGAACCATAATAAATTAACCCAACCCAAACCACCCTTCTTATTCTGTTTCTCCCGCTCTCTCTCGTGACCTCGTCTGCCTCTGCGATCCTCTTCTCCAATGACGCAACAGCCATCCAACTCCAATTTCTTGCCGGAAATCGCAAATATCCGGCCACCAAACTCAACGGAATCCAAACAATACAAAGTACCTACGTTTTTTAATGTTATTGTTGTTTTATGTTGTTCTTTAGAAGAAATAGAGTTATAGAGATGATAAAAAAACTGTTTGAAATTTTATGTATTTCGTTGTTTATTTTTGTTGTTCTAGACTTCAATAGGGTGATTTTGTTGTTTAGATGAGTTTTTGGTTGTTACAAATTAAAGGACATAAGTAATCGACAATTAGTAGGTCTTGAAATAAAATTGAAAATTATGGAGCGATAACTTATGGAGCGATTCATATCTTTACTACTTTAGTGTTGTTTTATGAACTTATGGATCGATATATATGTTTGGATAGATTTATAAATTGAAAATTATGGAGCGATAATTTCGGGTTGGTCCACTTTGGTCACCTTTTTCACCTCCAATCACCTCCTAACTCATTTAACACAAACCCTAATCAACCCATTATAAATAGGAGCCTCCATACCCTCCTAAACACTTTCCAAATACTTAATCACTCTCAAAACACTTCAAAATCATCCATAAATTCTGATTTTTGAGTAAAATATCTTTGAAGTTTAAAGTGAGTTCTAACTCACTTCTTCTATTTATTTCTTGAGTTTTCTTGCTTCAAAACACTTGGACAACATCAAGGTTTGTTACCTAATGTTCACTTAGGTGTAACAAGGTGGTACAACTCCTATTTTGGTGTCTAAAGTGGTTAATTTTTCTACTTTCACTAAACTTCATAGATGTTCATCTTTTAAGTTCATTTCTTATGAAGAACTTGTACCCACCTTGTCCTCAATCAAACCCATGATTGTGGGGCTTGTGTGTGGTTATTCTTCATCAAGTTTAAGGTCCAAGAACCTCCAAAATTTTTGTTTTGACAAGGGTTAGACAACCTACAAGTGTTGAGACCATCCAAGTCTACCATAGTTCATATGACAAGACTTGTGTTTAGGTAAAGGTGTGAACCATGGAAGCCTTGACTTTCCAAACTTGTTTCACCACATCACTTGATGTTTTGTTCATATTCAACTTAGTAGTTTCCTAGACCTGGGGGTGCAAACGAGCCGAGCAGCTCGCGAGCTACTCGAGATCGGCTCGAGAAAAAGCTTGAAACGAGCCGAGCCTTATCGAGCCCGAGCCAAGCTTGAACCTCAAAACAAAGCTCGTTTGTTTATCGAGCCCGAGCTCGAGCCTCACATGTGAAGCTCGTTAGGCTCGTCGAGCCTTATCGAGCCTTAGTGTAAACGATCCGAGTCGAGCCGAGCTTATTTAAACTTGTTTACAAGCCGACCTCGAACCTAAAAATAAGCTTATTTAGTAAACAAGCCCGAGCCCGAGCTTTACTTATCGAGCTCGCAAGCCTAAAAAGGCTATTATTTATATTATTTTTATTTAATATACTAATTAATAGATAATAAATGAGCCGAGCTCGAGCTTGATAAAATACGAGCCGAGCTCGAGCTTTGAAAATAAAGCTCGAATCGAGCCGAGCTCGAGCCCGAGCTCTCATAAGTTAATCGAGCTCGAGCCTGGCTGAGCTCGGGCTCGGCTCGGCTCGTTTGCACCCCTACCTAGACCCAAAGTTAACCCCTCCTCGCCTCCAACTGCCATTTTGGAAATGACACTCCCGGGTTGTTCTTATTTGGCTACTTAGTATATTTGTAGATTAGTTTACATTCTTATCCTTCATGACCAACTGGGTTATCAACTATGTAGATAACTTTGTGCTTTGGTGAATCATATAATGGGGTTAACCATACCTCCATGCTTGACTTATATGACACTACATCATAATACTTGATGGACTTATACTATGTGATATAAAATATATATATTTAAAAGAATTTATAATACTAACCGAATCATGGCTAGATGTTATGAATATAGGTTATATTATGTTTCTTTTAAATACCTCGTTAATGATTCTAATGGGCAAGTTTGGACCCATGAAATCACATAAAATCTTAGTGTCAAAACGAGTGTTTAAGACTAGATAAGTAATTTCGCATACATACTTTTTATATATTTAAAATCCGAATCCGAATCTCTCACCAAATCCGAAAACTCACACACCTCTGTTTCCCCTTGTAGGGTAACTTCGGTGTTCCATCTCCAACAACTATCAAATTTGCAGTATAACTCGGAAGCTTTGCAAAACCATGATGTAACACCTCGTAAAATCGTGTCCAATAATGTGTTGACATGTGTAATGAACCCTAATAAAGTCAAATGTTGACTATGAGGGACTATTTTTGTCAAAATAAAAAAAACCTTGATTATAGAAGGACTAAAAGTGTCAACATGTAAAATCTTACCTCTGAATGACCTTTTAACAAACCGAGAGCTTCATTATGTTCCATCATATTCTCGGGAATGCCAAATATTGGCTATGCAAGGCTTTTATGCCAATAAATGAAGTTGCGCGCAAGTTTGTAAGTTAGAGGGGTTAAAAGCGTCAACATGTTTAATTATACCTCTGAATGACTGTAATACCCTTGTTATACTACTAGATTTAATAACATAAAACCTTGCAATTCATGCCAAAATTTGGAGTTTTACAAAAAAACTTACAAGACTTGAAAATTTTAACTAGACACAACATTCACATATTGATCCTACGAAACCATATTCAAAACAGAAATTACAATTGTTTACATAGTTTTAAAACAAAAGATCAAGTGCGGAAGCGTTGATTTGAGTGTTCGGTTCTTCATCATTCGCTTGACCACCATCCGTGAGATCCACCTTGTTACCTATAGTCCAAATCTTTAAATATTAGATCTGACACTATTATATAGCACATAATTATAAAATCCAACATCAAAGTCTAAATAATAAAATAATAATTTGTTTTCTGGTTGCACCGTAACTTACGGTGTGACCGTAAATTACGGTGGATTATGGAAGTCCCTGGTCACCGTAAACCAGAAGAAAACTACCGTAAATACATGATCCCTACCGTAAATTACGGTACTACCGTAATTTACGGTAGTAGCTGGAAATCCATCCCTTGTTTGTTGTGTTTATTGTACCTAAAACCCAACCCTCGGATTTCACTTTTCTAACAACATATACATTGAATTCTCGTATTTCTAACATTCTATATAATAACCTATATCAAAGATCAAACCGTTATCATCCGGAGCATTACCATGCCTTGCTCGATTATTCGACCCGTTTGGCTCGTCTACGAAATTCCTTTCTTATGACGACAACCAACGAATTTTAAACAACTTTTGACCAATTATTCAACATAGCGACATTACCGCTTTCATTCATAGCAACCTTTACTCCAAATTTCCACTATGCGTATTTCAATAATCAAAATCTACTAAATGTAACAATTCAAGTTACATACCTTATCGTACGCCCTTCAACCGCGAATCACCACCGGCTTGTCCACTCGATGTCCCGGTATCTTTTCCTATAGAGTTCAATTCGAGACATGTTTAGAACTCTCTTTAGACTTCACTTCGCATAATATACCAAAACATCATAATTATGCGTTAAAGCTTTTAATTTCTATTTTTAAGCCTTCTTTGAGGCATTTTCACAAACACCTTAAAGGCAGATTTACCACAAGATTATATAACAAGTTCCTAGCTTATCATTTAGCCCTAATTTCACTTCAATCAACATTTTACATGATCGTTAGCTTCTAGATTTCTGGATTCACTTCCAAATCGTCAATTTACACAAAATCAACAATCTATTTCCTAGTGTTCATTCAATTACACATAATTCACAAATCACCTACAATGGTGTTCTTAGGTTTCACAAAATTTCTTATGATTTCAACTTATATTGATCTAGGGTTTGTCCCTAAACACTATAGTTGTTCCTTAATCATCATAACACATACATGCAAGCATAATTTCTGATTTTTCCCAATTCATGAGAATTTCAAATTCAGAGGTTTCCTTGAATTTTACATACCTTGGAATCCTCTTGTGATGAGGATCAATAATCTGTGCTCGGATTTTGATTTGGAACAGGATTTAACCTTCAATTTGAGAGTTCTAGTGATTTTAGGTTTTGTGAGAGTGGGGTGTCGCCCCTGCTCTTCTTTTGTGCGACCAGACCTCTCAAAAATGGGGTTTTGGTTTAGTTTTTATTAAAAACAATATTATAGTTTCAATTTTTAACAACTAAGGCCCCTCTACTATATTCAACATATAGTTTGTTAACTTTTAACCTTGTAATGAACCATTTCAAAGAAAATAACTAACTAGGTTAAAACTCCTAATTAGTAAATTCTCGTTATTTATACTTTATAATTTTAATATAAGGTTTTATATTTTCGGGGTGTTACAATGACCTTTTAACGAACCCAAAGCATTTCAATGTGCAACCATACTCTCAAGAATGCTTAACATGAGATACATAGGGCTTTGATGCTATTAAACGACGATACGCGCAAGTTTACGCGTTAAAGGGACCGAAAGCGTCAACATTGGATAATACACCTTTGAGTGACCCTTTGAGCGAACTGGAGCATCGTAATGTTTGAACATATGCTCGGGATGCCTCATATGAGCCATGGAAGGCTTTAATGTCAATAAACAATATTACGCGTCGCTTTACGCGTTAAAAAGGACTAAACGCGTTATCGGGTGAAACTACGCGTTAGAAGGTCTTTTAAAGGAACCGGGAACTCCGCAATGATTAATCGAACTTCCGAGCATGCCTAAGATTTGTCACTTATGATAATTATACCTTATATTATCTGTTGGGATTGAACCCTATCAGAGGAACAGATAATTAAAGCCAAAACTGGATCAGAGCAGTGGATCCACAATAAGCAGATGTTTACATACAAATCTCTCTCCTTGAAAGTGGTTTCAATCTGCTGACCTCCTATCTGCTGATCTTACTAAGTGCTGACCTACAACTGCTGCCTTGCATCTACTGCCAAATGTCAAAGACTGATGGAAGACCAAAGCCCTGCTGATTCAATCTACTGCCTTGAAGTCTGGTACTGCTGATCCGGACAAGCACTGCTGGGTTCACAGCAGTGGAAGGATACAACAACTGTTTAAGTCTTTTGTGTAATGAAATGTAATAGCAGTAGTTAGCACATCAGTGTTTGTATTGATCAGAGGTTAGAGTTTGTTAGGAGGTTAGATGTCACTTTCATGGTGATGTCAGCTAAAGATGCTCAGTGGTTTGCTAGTGCCTATAAATAGTTCGGTACTTTGTACTGTTCTATTAGCTCTTGCAATACCGTCTTCTTTGCACGAACAAACACTGAGCTCTGGCTGAGGGGGAGTTTTTATTCAAGCATTACTTGTAATCGTTGTTGAAAGATAATTCAATCATTCGGTTTCTTGTTAAAAATGTCTTGATCAAAGCAATACTCTCGTTTGATTGTATGCAAAGTTTGTTTCCATAATTAATTCCGCTGCACAACTCTTTCATTTCCATCTTAAGTTCAAACGAAAATACAATCAGAAACAAACTCAGATCCAACAATTGGTATCAGAGCCTGGACAGTCAAATTTGATTTAACAATCATTTTGACATAAATAGTTCGGCTCATAATAGTTTATACTGATCGTTTGTTCGTCCGTTGAAAAACAGAGCAAGGATTAATCACCATTAAAGTTGATTTCTCAGTGTCTGTAAAACAACAAGAATGACGTCACAATCTCAAGATGATAAAAACAACATCGGCTCACTTTTTAAACCACCTATGCTAAAAAGAAATGAGTACAACATCTGGCAGAGAAGGATGGGTCACATCCTTTCTCAACAAAGCACAGGTTGTTGGAGGTCTGTCATTTATGGTCCCCATGTTCCTTCAGTGCCAAGCGCTGAAGATGCTAAAAAGTTCGTTCCAAAACCAGTTGAGAATTATACCGAAACCGATTTTCAAAAGATCGAACTAGATGCTAAAGCGTTTAGCATCATAGCATCAGCGCTGCCCAATGAGATATATGCTGGACTGTTACACTGTAACAGTGCCAAAGAGTTATGGGACGCACTTAAGGAACAGTTTGGGGGAACCGAGGAAGTCATAGAAAACAATAGGGAAATCCTGAACCAACAGTATGAAACATTTTGTTATGTTAAAGGTGAATCACTAACGCAACAATTTGAGCGTTTCAGTTGTCTCATCAGTGAACTGAGGCTTGTTAACACCACTTTTACAAACTCAACTCAAAATAGCAGGTTCCTCAGATCACTGCCAGAAAAATGGGACACCATAGCTTTTGTCACCCGAAACTCACCTGAATTCAAGGATCTGACCTTAACCCAACTCCATGGTCGACTCCTGACCTATGAAAGGGAGTTGAACCAGAAAAGGAGGTTGCAAGAGTCAGGAAAAGTTACTGATGATTACACTTTCGGTAACACTGCTCTTCTGGGTCAAGAAGAATCTGGGAGCAGTGGTAAGGATCAGGGTTATGATCACTTCATTGACATAACTGCTGGTGCAAATTTTAACAACCCTGATCCTCACTCTGCAAGTTATGCATTCACTGCTAACGAAAACCAGATGTCAGATAATCTAAGCTTTGAACTCAATGATTTACAACATTTCGATCCCACTGACTTAGAGGAAATGGACATCCTGCACCAACTGGCTTTGCTAAGTGTTAGAACTAGCAAATTTTACAAAAGAACAGGGCGAAAATTCCCAGGGTTGCATGGGAATCTAAGGGTTGGGTTGGATAAATCGAAAATCAAGTGCTACAAGTGTAATAGGTTGGGACATTTCGCTAGGGAATGTAGGAGTCAAACTACTGGTCCCATAATTACTCATCCTAGCTCAAATCCTAGACCTCAAAACCAAAGCACTGTGCACTATGCCCAGTATGCCCCAGCAGCTCAAGTGAACACTGCTCACTATGCTGCTGCCCCTGTGCCAGTGCATTATGTCCAAACTACTGTTCCACAGATCCAATATGTTCAAACCCCTGTTCCCCAGGCACAGGTGCAGCCTGCACCTCAAACCACTGCTCCAGCAGCAGTACAACCAGATCAACAAAGTTTTTTCACTCAAGGGTTTGTTGACTGGAGCAGTATGCCTGAAGACCTTAGTGATGAAAATTTTGCTCTCTATGCTTCTAATGATTCTTCTCATAATGAATTTTGTTTGATGGCATTAGAGTCAATACAGGTGGGGGTTGAAACTGAGGAGGAACAGCTAAATATTGAAACAGTGGATAAGGTGACTGAAGCAGTGGTTACTGCTGTGGCTGGTGATCTACTGTTGGGAGAAGGTTCAGGTACCCTGATTGAACCAATGACAGATCCATGGTCCGAAGAGGACAAAGAAGAAGAGAAAGAAGAAAAGGCTGGTGAAAAGAAGGTAAAAGCTGATGATGAGGAATATCATCAATGTGATTGTGCAATGATGGCAGCTACCAAGGTATCTCCTCAAGTTCTTGAAAAACTGTGTTCTGACAATTGCATAATTGCTTTTGCTAACATCAAAGAGGTGAATGAAAACCTTCAGGATAAAATCTTGACTGGTGAGGTTAAATTTGAAAAGTCTTTAAAAGAACTTAAAAACAAATTGACTGAAAAGGAAAAAGAGATTAGCTGTTTGAAAGAAGAGCAAAGCATAACCAAAACCCAACTTCAAACTATGGTAGAAAAATACCAAGTTTGCAAAAAAGGAGTTGGAATCCACCCATATTACTTGTGAAAGATGGGTGGAATCCTGCAAAGGATATGAGGTGATGCTTGCTAAACAGATTGAAAGTAATGTGAAATTTGGGGTTGGGTATAGAAAATATGATGATGAATGCATTACTTGTGAAAAATCTGTTCAAAACACTGTTGAAAACCCTGATGTAACCACTGAGTTCATCCCCACAAACAAGAATGGCCAAGAAGTGAAAATCACTGACAAACTTGGTAACAAAATCACACTTGGCAGAACAAGGAGTTCCTCTACTTTTGAAGAACTTGAAAAATATCAGTTTAAACCCACTTGGTCTGACGAGTGTGATATTCTTGAAAATTTCAAGCCAATGGACTTTACATCAACTGATGGTGTTAAAGCTCCAAAAGCTAAAGTCATACCTCTCAAGGACATCCCAGCAGTGGTTAAAACCTCTGCTGCAAAGGAGTCTGAAAAGAGAAAGAAGAAAGAAAAAATTGACAACTTGTTTTGTGAATTCTGTGAGAAAAGGAATCATCTAACAAAAGACTGTTTCCACTTGAAAGCTTATGATTTAAACAGAACAAGTGTCATCGTTTCAGCAGAAAGTTGCATTGTTTGTGGTAAAACAAACCACAAAACTCAAGCATGTGTGTATCTCAAAAACTTTGATGTGAAAAAGAATGAGTACAGGGCTAAAACATCCTTGAGTCCATCATCATCATCTGTCAAGTTTACCAAGAAACAACCACTGTTTGTGCCAGTTGAAACAGCTGTCACAAAACAGCTGAACCAAACATCTGTCAAAAGAGATGTTCAGGTTACTGATGCACCCCCTTCCAATCAGTTCAGAAAAGGCAAGGAAAAACAGTCTTACCAAAGGATTCCACACGTTTATGAGGCCTACAAAAGGTCCTCTAAACCCAGAGTGAACAGGCATCCTTTTGGTTACCAGCAGGTGATAGGTCAGGACCCACAACAGTGGTTAGAAAAACACTGTCCTAAAACAGTCCAAACCCCTGACCTAACCACTGTCCATCATTCTGCATCCATCCCAGACACTGTTGAGACCCCATCCAAAGCCTTGTTGGCTTTGGAGACCTTAATGAACTAATCCTTTCACTTCATGTGCAGGGAGCTTCTGCATGCTTTGATAGTCTTTGGTATGTAGATAGTGGAGGCTCCAGGCACATGACAGGATGTAAAGCCCTCTTCAAAGACTTTAAAATCCATGGTGGGGGTGATATATCCTTTGGGAATAATAGTAAAGGGAAAGTTCTGGGGTCTGGTACAGTGCAATCTGGAAATGTAAAATTTGAAAATGTCAATCTGATAGACAATCGAAAATTCAACCTTCTGAGTGTATCCCAAATGAGTGACAAGGGATTTGGGTCATTCTTCACAAAAGACTGTTGTAGGATTGTTGGACCAGAAATGGTCAAAAAGATGGAAGCAATAATCAAAACTGGTCAAACTAAACTTGTTGCTCAAAGAAGTGGCAATGTTTATGTTGTTGACATGTCAAAAGAGTGTCCCAGAGCTGATGCCTGTCTGTTCTCAGCTGCCTCTAACAAAGAGACAGAACTTTGGCAAAGAAGGCTGGGGCACACAAATCTTAAAACAATCACAGAAATTTCAAAAAATGGTTTGGTGAGAGGCCTACCACAAAAATTGTTTTCATGTCCTGAACATTGCATTTCCTGTTTAAAAGGAAAACAGCATAAAAGTTCTTACAAGTCCATTGAAGAGTCCAAAACAACCCAGTGTTTGCAAATGCTACACATGGATTTGTTTGGCCCAGTTCAAGTCATGAGCCTCAAGAAGAAAAGATATTGTTTGGTTATTGTTGATGACTTTTCTAGGTTTACATGGACTGTCACACCCCTTTTCTGCGGCGGAAGCACGAGGTGTGATCATGAAAGGTTCTCATTGCATACGAAGAGTAAACATACTACATGCTCAAAAATACCTTCAAATATTACATTACTGAAAACATATGTCAAGTGTTTACAACACGAGATAACATATTGTCTTAAAAGTCACAACTTTATTTAAAGATAAACAAAGCGACATCCACGAGCATGAGTAAGACCACGCGCACATCCATCCTAGTTACCTGAAATACATGTGAGTTTTGGAAAAACGTCAACATAAAGTTGGTGTGAATTCATGCAATTTTTGTATTTCACGTTTGTATACTTTGTATGAAAACATAATTTGTATTTTGTATAAATCAAGTCTTTTGTGTACACCACGTACTCATGTATAAATCAAATATTTCTGTATGTATCAAGTGTTAATGGGTTGCAAAGCCATTAACATGTGACACGACATAGGAAGTCACCAAACCATAGGCATTTTTCTGTAGTCGATTCACGACTGAGACACAAAAACACTGCTTGGTAAAAGAGTGGCCAAGAGTGGGGCTGCCCTGAAACCCATTAGATCTAACCTTTTGTTCTGCGGTCTAAGTATGTACACGATTAATGGTGTTTATGGTACCCTATTCGTGACACGATTTCTCGTATCATTCTTGTATCCATCATACCATTTGTAAACATTGTAATATTTGTAACATGTATTTCACCCCCGAAGGTATAAAACTGAAAACAGTTAAAAGAAAAGGGGGAGCATGAACTCACAACTTTGCGTTCCTGTGCGTCGTAAACTTCACCGGATTTGCTTAATTAACGTCGTAACCTATACGCGTTTTCTTAATGTTAGTCACTAGACTTGCGTCGCACAAGTACAGTCACTTTCTTTTGTATATATTCTTGTGTTAAAAATATTCTATATTTTTAACTACGTATCTTACTTATATTATTTTCTCAAAAATAATTATAAGTTTTTTTTGTATTTTGCACTTTGCACCCGAATTATGTATCTTGTATGTTGTATGAGTATTTTTATGTTTATACTCCTCATGAGTATTTAGTGTATTTTTAAGTCTTAATACACTAGCACGTATAACACATACTATATATACTTAGCACAAAAGTTGGTGATAACATAATATATATTTTTCTCTCAAAATATACATACTTATATCCATTTTTATTCTTGAAGAAATCCTCATTTCTTATCACCAAAAATTAGGGAAACCTTGGTAATACTTTTAAACACATTTTTAGGGAATAAGTTTCTCAAAAACTTATATTTTCTAAGTGTCAAAATTTATAAAAATTTTGACAGAGTTTCCCCTAAAAATGGAGGTTTCCCATGTTTTCAAAACATGTGTTTATTTTCTTTTAAATCGTCAACAATCATCAACAACAGTTATCAACTAGTTAATATAGATATAATCGCAGAAATACATGAACTTGTGGTTTTTCCAAAATAGGTAGTATCCTTCCATTATTTTTAGTGGGTCTTTGTATAGATCAACTTCGTTTCTTGAAAGTCTCGTTTTTAAAGAAGTTACATCTTTACAACTTCCTGTCAATATTTACAAAAATAGTTATTTTGTCGAAACTTTGTGTTACACAAGTGTTTACACACTCGTGTGTTTGCTAAAATCATTCTTTTTCATGTAAGATCCGGCTTTAGAAAATATGATTTCTTGGACACTTGGTCTTTTGAAAGTACCGCTTGTAGATCCGTAGATCTACTAGTTTTGAACACCATTTCATAAGTAAATTTGATTTTACACAAGTTCAAGTTTGATGTGTGGTAGAGTTTCATCACCTAACCCTTATTACACTTAAACAAGCTTTATGTCATAATCCACGATCATGACCAATCCGGGTTAAACGATGATCCGAGCTACCACAACATAGATCGGGCCTAAATAACCACACAAATCAAATACTACAAGATTTACACAACATTCGAGCTTTTAACCACCATTACTAGCATTTTTAGTAGACTTTTATGTATCAACTTGTATGTTTACGAGTTTTAGCCGTTACATAACATTTTAACCACTTCAAAATAGTTCGAGAGTGTGATTCAAGCAACTTACTACTAGCTCGAGGCTAGGGAAGAATCTAAGCTCAAAATGAGTGTATAAAAGCAATGAGATGAGGTCCTTCGAGTTCCGAATGCACCAAGCCTCCTCGAATGTGATCCTTAGCACTTGTATACACTTGAAATTACTTGATGGAAATCGAAAGATGGATGAAAGAAAAAGGGGTGTTCGGCCGTGAGTTTTGGAGAGGAGAGGGAGTGTGTGTGTTGGTGAGTTGTGTGTATGAATGATATGTGGTGTTTAGGTTAGAACTTATAGGCAATACATATGATCATTACCCAAGAGTTCTTGTGTCTAGTAGATATGGGACAAGTTTAATAAAATAATCACAAGAAGGACAAAGGGTGTCCCCCTCTTGGGGACGGTTTGGTTAGGGGGGCGGGGTATCCGGTTCCAAATCAACCATTTAGTTAGCATGTAGTTTGGTTAGTTTAGCTAGTTTAGGGATTAACCCGGTTACTAGTGTGTTGTGCTTTACAGTGGGTGTTAGGGTATTCGGGGACCCTAACTGGCTCAGAAAAAGAACAACTATATTAATGACAATATTTTTATGTTCCGGGTAAAGTTCGGTTGTTCGGTTACATACCGATTCGTTAAAGTGCTAAATTGCACCTTTTAGTGTTTAATAAGTATCTTTTTATAACACCATCGATTCCCAACACTTAGGGAAATATTCTGGATAATAAAACGACATTTCTGCAAAATATTTATATGTCTATATGCTGATTTATTGCTGAATTATATAAATTCTGCACTTAAAGTGCGTTTCGGGTGCTTTTTAGTGCTTATTTTAGCTTTCGTATTGCATATATATTAACCCTTGTATGTACTCTTGGGTTTTAATGCATTCTTGTTGTCGGACCTACACCTAGGCTCCAATTTTATTGTCTGACTGCTTTCTGCAGTTCTGTTGACACATAGTGTCTTACCGGTGAGTTTACTAGTATTTTTGACGCAACGCTCACGTTTATGCATAAAGCAATATTTTGTAGTATACAACATGCATGAATTCACTTGTTTAGTAGGAAATCAGACATTGCTGACAATTAAGCACATAATTGCAGTCATTTAATTAATGATTAACGTGTACGGAAATTACCGGTTTGGTGCCAGTTGTCACATGGACTTTCTTTTTACACTCAAAAGATGAGACTGCAGGCATTTTGCAAGACTTTGTAACACAGGTTGAAAAGCAATTTGACCTTCCAGTGAAAAGCTTTAGGAGTGACAATGGCACAGAATTTAAAAATAAGGAGTTGGATGCCTTCTGTGTGAAGAAAGGGATTGTAAGGCAGTACAGCATCCCTAGAACACCAGAGCAGAATGGGGTAGTGGAAAGGAAGAACAGAACTCTGATTGAGGCTGCCAGAACCATGCTTGCAGATTCAGGTTTGCCACTAACTTTCTGGGCAGAGGCAGTAAACACTGCTTGCTATGTCCAGAACAGAGTTTTAATAAACCCTAGGCACAAAAAGACTGCTTATGAAATTCTGTATAAAATCAAACCACTGATCTCATATTTCAAGGTGTTTGGCTGCCCATGCTTTATTTTGAATTTAAAAGATTCCATTTCAAAATTTGCAGCCAAAATTGATTGTGGTTATCATTTGGGATACTCAACCACTGCCAAGGCCTACAAAGTGTTCAATACACGGACCAAGGCAGTGGAGGAGACTTTGAATGTAAAGTTCAATGAATTTTCATCAATGAAAATCCCAGCAAACCCTGCAGATCTGTTTGATCTTGAAAAATTTACTTTTGAAAATACTACTGTCAAGACTAACAGTGCAGGTCCATCAGAGGATACAACACCAGACTATGGGTATGAAATCATCATTCCTCAAAGGTCTGTCACAAAGGGAAAAGCACCAGCTGTTCAAAACAGTTGTCAAAGCTCAACCACTGCTACCTCAACAGTTGTTGACCAAAGTAGCCCATCAACCACTACTTCCACATCCTCCAACACTGCTGACAGAAGTCCTCAAACAGTGGATAAAAGTCAACAGTTGTCCACTTCATTACCTCCTATTCCACTACCTTTTGAAGTCACTGCTGGATCATCAAAGTCCCCAGCAGTGGTTAGCTCAGATGATACACATTTGCAGCCTTCACCAACTAATGCCATCATACCATACCAAGGAGATTTAATCTTCTTGAGATCTCATCCACCTGATCAAATCATTGGCAACATAAATGAAGGGGTGCTCACAAGAAGCCAAACCCAAAACATTTGTCTTTTTGCTGGTTTTCTATCACTTCATCAGCCAGTCAAGTACCAAGAGGCACTGAAAGACAACAGCTGGGTAGAAGCCATGCAAGAGGAGCTCCAACAGTTTCAAAGACAACAAGTATGGGAGCTTGTACCACTGCCAGAAGAGGTTAGTCCCATTGGCACAAAGTGGGTCTTCAAGAACAAAACTGATGAAAGGGGTATTGTTGTCAAAAATAAAGCCAGGCTTGTGGTTCAAGGTTACAGACAGGAAGAGGGGATTGATTATGATGAAACATTTGCCCCTGTTGCTAGATTGGAAGCCATTAGACTGTTCCTGGCCTTTGCTGTCAACCACAATATGAAGGTGTTTCAAATGGATATCAAAAGTGCTTTCCTCTATGGTACAATTCAAGAAGAGGTGTATGTTTGTCAACCTCCAGGTTTTGAGGATCCATTTTATCCAGATCATGTCTACAGGCTAAACAAAGCCTTGTATGGCCTGAAACAAGCACCAAGGGCCTGGTAAGAAACTCTTTCCAACTTCCTACTCTAAAATGGTTTCAAAAGAGGTACCATTGATAAAACATTGTTTTTAAAATGGAGAGGGAAGGATTTAATGATTGTCCAGATTTATGTGGATGACATTATTTTTGGAAGCACATGTAACTCAATGTGTGAAGAGTTTAGAGAACTCATGACAGCTGAGTTTGAAATGAGTGCAATGGGTGAGCTGCAATGCTTTCTTGGTCTCCAAGTACAGCAATTGCAAAATGGAACTTTCATTCATCAAAGCAAATATGCTAAAGAACTTTTAACCAAATTTGATATGAATGATTGTAAACCATGCAGCACACCCATGGCAACAAATAAGCTGGTCATGTCTGATGAAAAGGATGAGCTGATTGACCAAACACTTTATAGAAGCATGATTGGGTCTTTATTGTACCTAACTGCATCTAGACCAGACATCATGTTTGCAACATGTGTTTGTGCAAGAAGTCAATCAGCTCCCAGAAAATCAAATCTCATTGCTGTAAAAAGGATCTTCAGATACATAAAAGGTGCTCCCACACTTGGTATCTGGTATCCAGCTAATGGGAACATCAAGCTTTCAGGTTTTTCAGACAGTGACTTTGCTGGATGTCACACCACAAGGAAGTCCACATCAGGAGGGTGCCAGTTTCTAGGTGATTGCTTAGTTTCATGGCAAAGAAAAAAGCAAGCAGCTGTTTCAACGTCCACTGCTGAAGCTGAATACATTGCTGCTGCAAGCTGTACAGCCCAACTCCTGTGGCTTCAAAATCAGTTACTGGATTTTGGTATCACTGCCTTAAAGACACCACTCATGTTGGACAGTCAGGCAGCAGAAAATATCATCAAAAATCCAGTTTCCCATTCAACCACCAAACACATCGACATCAGACATCACTTTGTGAGGGATTGCTATGAAAAAGGTTTGATTTCTCTGCATCATGTCCCAACTAAAGACCAGCTGGCTGATGTGCTCACAAAAGCACTTGATACAGCCACTTTTGAAAGCTTAGTCTCTAGGATTGGGATGCTGAACATGGAATAACAAACAACATCTTGTTTTTCTATAAATAAAAGCAACAAAATGTTTTCAGAAAATCAAAACTCCATCCTTAAAAATAGCTAAAAATGAAATTTTTCATTAAAATCCTTAAAAGTCTGCCATAACCACTGATTGTTCAAAAGTCTGCTCTACTTCAAAAGTTTGTCCACTGCTGAAAGTCATCCCCTGTTCTCTCATTCCTTTGATAAACTCTGTTGATCAAAAGCAGTGTCTTATCCACTGATATGCTATCCACTGATAGTGAAAATCATCCACTGCTTTCATACCACTGCCTTCATCAGTCACTTTCACAAAAGTACTGTCCTTCACTTTCACCAGGGGTTGTCACGTGGGCAGTACATATTGGTCAGACCTTTTGTAACGGCTGCCACCTCAGCATTCACTTTCTTCCCTATAAAATCCCTCATTCACCACCAAAACAGGGTTTTACTGTCGAATTGAATTCTTAAAAAATTCTCTTCTCAAAGCGGTTTTTCATCTCATTTCTTCACAAATTTCTTCGATCATCATCTTCAAAATGACAAAATCGAAGTCATCTTCAAAACCCTCATCCAAATCTTCATCGAAAAAGCCTCTCAAAAGGCAATCTCCACTGAAATTCCACATAAACCATCTCACAATCTCCTGGGTCTTCTCACAAAACCAGGAACCACAAATATTTTCGATTCCATCATTGACATCATGGCAAAATCAAAGTACAAAACTTTGTTCACCGTCGATGCACCAATCTATTTGGCGACCCAAAGGGAGTTTTGGAAGAATGCAACCCTTGAAAAACAAGGAGACACTGCAACCACCATAAACTCTTCTATAAAGGGTAAAGCTGTCCAAATCACGCCACAATTCATTTCAGAGGTCTTTCAACTCGATGATCAAGAAGGTAAAATTTCTTTCACTAAAAACGAGTTGCAAACTGACTTCATTGAAAGAGGGTATGAAGCCACAATGATGAAGAAAATTACCTTAGAAAAAGGTTATTTTCCTTCTGCAACCAGGTTTTTATTTCATACCCTCCTACTATGTGTTTCAAACAAAACCACTTCTTTCAATGAAATCCCTTTAAAGATTCAAAATCTGGGATATGCAATTCTTCAAGGAGAAAATTTTAACTATTCTCGGGAAATTTTTAAAGATTTGGTTAATAATGTTGAAACAAAATCATTCTTACTGTTTCCAAGGTTTTTAAGTTACTATTTTGAAAAGAAATTCAGTAAGGATGATTTAGCTGTAATAAACCAAGGTGATTCCATTCAAATAAACAGTTTAACAACTGAAACCTTTTCAAGAATGTTAGCACCTTGCAAAACACAAGCAGAGGTGCCTGAGCAGATTTTAGTAGTTACAACTGCTCCTCAGGTATCTGCTGCTGAGCCCACTGCTCAAGGTGATCAAAGCAGCAGACCAACTGTTTTGAAACCCACACCTACAATCCACAAAAAGCCACACAAAAAGAAAAATCAAAAACCCCCCAAACCAATCAAAAAGGCAACTCTGGAGGATGAGATACCAGAGCAAATGCCTGTGACAACACAAAAGTCACAAGAAACCACTGCTGCTACTTCCTCACAGCAGTTGGTACAAATATCTCAACCCATAACCACAACTCCTCCTGCTTCTTCACAAAAAGAACAGGTTGTACAAATAGGGTCTCCACATCATGATGCTCTAGAAACACTTGTTTCTATCATCCACAGCTCAATACCCGGGGCAAATCCATTTTCTACACCACCCATCACATCCACAATTCCCTTACCAACTAAACTGCTGTTGGATGCAATTGATTTGAACCAGGCATTAAACAGTCCTTCTCAATCACCTATCAATGAGAATATACCTCAACAACTGACTGGGCCTGATGTATCAATCTTTGTTAACCCACCAACACAACCTGAGGAGGTTACACCCCTTGAGTTACAAGTAACTCTTGGTGGTAGTCCAAGTGAAGCAGCCACTACAACTGTTGAACCCACTGGTTTACAGTTGGACAGTGGTTACATTAATAAGACTTCCTTGGAGGCAATTCCTTACATAGCACCTCTGCCAACCACCAGTGGATTTATTTATCCTACTGGCAACTTCAAAAGGTTGTCAAGTGTTGTAGGAAGAAGACCCCAGTACCAAGACAAAGGGGCATCAGTGGTTAATGTTTGGAGTATACTCCCTACATCTACCACTGATAAAACCACTGCTAGTGGGAAATCAGATGATCCCATTAACTTGGGTGATGGTTTAAAGTACCAGAAATTGACGGATCGTATTGAAAAGCTTGATAACTCTGTTGCAGAACTCAAAGATATGCTACAACAGGTGTTACAAGTTCAAAAGGTACAATCAACTGCTGTTCCATCTCAAGCACCTGCTCCACAAATGGCATCTGCTACAAATGAGCTCTGGAATTTGTTTTAACCTTTCCTCCATCAACAAGCACAATTAGCAAATCAGCAACATGAAAAACATGTCCAACAGCTGAGAAATGCAATGGAGTCAAGGTTCAAGAACACTCAGGCTGATCTCAAAGTTCTCAAAACTCAGATCCTGCACACCACTGGCACTGCTCCTCCAACAGTACTTTTCATTGATCAACTCCCAGACGATAATGCCAAAAAGGGGGAGAAAATTCAGGAGTGGAAGAAGAAAGGAATAGATGATGGTCTCTACATTGAACCTGAAAAGGATGCCATGACCAGAAAAATTCCTGTACCAGATGGTAGTAAAAAGGTTGATGCTACTCAAGAAGCACTTGATGAAGGAGTAGCAAGTGTAAAAAGAGATAGAATGGCAAAGGATGTTTCAAGGTGGAATGAGGAGAAAAGAGCTTTCATGGAACTGTATGAGCAAGGTTGTTCTGGATCAAAGGATTCCAAAAATCCAAAGATAAAAAGGAAACCTAAGACCATCCCATCCAGATTTCCAAAGCCTCCAAAACCACCTTCCAAAAGCCATCTGCATCAAACCTCCATCCAAACAGCTGTTGTAACTCCTGTTGTATCAACTACTGCTGGTACTTCAGTGGTTTCAACATCTGCTCCCACTTCAACACACACCACTTCAAAATACACCAAATCCACTGCTTCACCATCATCTCCACCTGCTGACAAAAAGCAGAAGACAACAGATGTTATAACATCTGATGTAATGACAACAGTGGTTGAAACACCAGTTGTTTCAACAGCTGTTAGTCAATCACTAACCACTGCCATACAATCTACCACCACTGATCCACCCAAAACATCATCTGCTTCTTCTAAAACAAAAAGGAGAAGGATTTATATATCAGATGATGATTCACTTTCACCACCACCAACATCTTCAAAATCCCTATCACTTGTCACAATTCCCAAACCCATACCTCTCTCTTCAGCTCAAACTTTAAAACCATTACCTCCTGCTGGTGTCTCATTTCCTCTAGAACTCATTGCAGTCAGGGAAGAAATCAAATCCTTCTACTATGAGGACGACCCAGCTAAAAGGAGCTTGCCATCAGTTGCAGAATATCCCAGGCCTAACAATATTGAAGAATACTTGAAACTCAAGGCCAAGCAAGCAGATGATATTGCACTCAAAAACAGAAGAGGGAAATCTGATAGAGAATTTCAACAAAACTATCAGTTTCTACTCTCACAGGTCAATGCTATGGAGCGATTTGCTAAAAATGTATGTCAGCAAATTTCAGAAAGGGCAGATGAGTCCTTGAGAAAAGACTACATTGAGAGTATCATGACCTACAAGAAATACAAGGGGGAGAAACACATGTACAAGAACTGGACCATTCCTGAGCTTGAAAAAGATGCAGCCAGGATTCAAGACATGATCAAAAATAAGGTCAAGCAGACTCCTCCTGAAAAATTCAAACAATTTGAAGCTGAGAAGATGTTAGAGTTGAGGAGAATGAAAGAGGAGCTGATTGCAGCTGATTATGGCTCAAAGAACTCTATGACAAAGTGGGGAGAAGATAGAGTCAGGGCAACCTATAAAAGATTAGAGGAACTTAAAAAGAAAGATCCAAGAGTTCCACAAAAGCCTGACTACTCCAAAGCAGAGGTCTCAAAAAGACCACCAAAGCTGCAAGCTAAAAGAACCACTGCTCCAGCTGGTGCTGCCATCTACAAAAGAAGGAGCAAAAACCAGTTGAGTATGGAAACAATTCAAGATCTAATAGCTGGAGATGCTATTGTAAAAGCAGGCACGAAAGTAACGATAAAAGAAGATCTTGAATTGGAACAATCTGCAAGTGCTGCTCAGCCAGCTATAAATAGGCCAGCCTCACCAAATACTTCTGCAAATAAACATCTCCCAAGAAACCCACCAGGCTCAAAAATACAAAAGTGGGAAACTAACAAACAGACCTGCGTATTGACTTTGCTCAGGTCTGGTGGAGAAGTGGAGAAAATATCAAGGGAACAAGCTCTTGGCCTGAGACTTGAAGATTTGCAGGATCTCCTTGATCTTCCACTTAGCAGGGATGATGAAGATACAGATGCCCTAGACTTTGAATTACAATTTAAAGGCCAGATAAGGGAACTGTTGACGAGGCAATAAAGATATCCACAATAATGAAGAGTTTTGGCATTATCTATTCCAGGGGGAGATTGTTGGGATTGAACCCTATCAGAGGAACAGATAATTAAAGCCAAAACTGGACCAGAGCAGTGGATCCACAATAAGCAGATGTTTACATACAAATCTCTCTCCTTGAAAGTGGTTTCAATCTGCTGACCTCCTATCTGCTGATCTTACTAAGTGCTGACCTACAACTGCTGCCTTGCATCTACTGCCAAATGTCAAAGACTGATGGAAGACCAAAGTCCTGCTGATTCAATCTACTGCCTTGAAGTCTGGTACTGCTGATCCGGACAAGTACTGCTGGGTTCACAGCAGTGGAAGGATACAACAGCTGTTTAAGTCTTTTGTGTAATGAAATGTAATAGCAGTAGTTAGTACATCAGTGTTTGTATTGATCAGAGGTTAGAGTTTGTTAGGAGGTTAGATGTCACTTTCATGGTGATGTCAGCTAAAGATGCTCAGTGGTTTGCTAGTGCCTATAAATAGTTCAGTAATTTGTACTGTTCTATTAGCTCTTGCAATACCGTCTTCTTTGCACGAACAAACGCTGAGCTCTGGCTGAGGGGGAGTTTGTATTCAAGCATTACTTGTAATCGTTGTTGAAAGATAATTCAATCATTCGGTTTCTTGTTAAAAATTTATTGATCAAAGCAATACTCTCGTTTGATTGTATGCAAAGTTTGTTTCCATAATTAATTCCGCTGCACAACTCTTTCATTTCCATCTTAAGTTCAAACGAAAATACAATCAGAAATAAACTCAGATCCAACATTATCATAACACATAATATACATGAAGTTTCGGGCCATTTATGTCACATTTGGAAGTGTAAAGATGATTTAGAAAGAGACAGGGACTGATGTTGTAAACATCTGAAACCTGCTTAGGCTGGTTGGGCCTAACCAAGGGCTGTAAGACCATTGGGCGGCATTTTCATGGGCCAACATAAACAAACAACAACTTATTTATGTTGTTTTGAAGACATACAAAGGACAGGGACCAAAACCGCTGTTAGGACCGGTTTGAATCCGAACGATTGCGAACCGACTCGTACGACGTGCGGAATCCGTGCACGAGCAAGACCGAAACACACGAGACGTACAATAAACGTGATTCTTTGATAGATCTGAAAAGATACAGGAACCGTGAATCACCTAGACACTTTCTCTCTCCAGTTTCTCTCTCTAGAACTAGAGCTCTCAAATGTAGCAAATGAGCAAAAGTTTCAAAAGTTTTCCAAAAGTTCTAAATGAGAACCCTAAGTTCTCTATTTATAGGCCAAGGGACATAATGAGATATCTCATTATTTACACAAATGCCACCTTGCCTTTTACTAAAATATAACACTATAAGCACAAAACTTAATCTATTTCTGCTACGGTCTTGAGATGACGGAGGCGATAGACACACTGCACTAACAGACTCCCCCTTGGATATTGCCGCAGTCAATCTCAAACATTCAGACTCGTAGCTTCTGGTCTTTCTCTCTCTCTCTAGCTCGAACAGAATCCCGGTGAATCTGTCTTCAGCTCCAGCTCCTTCCTTTCGGTAGACTCTTCAGGCTCCCCCTTTCGTCAAGCTTCCGCGCTTTTGGGATCGACACCTGGCTTTCCTGTTACAAGCTCTTCTAGGAAAAGTATCCTGGCTCCTATGCACGCTTCCCTTTGCATTGATCTCGTCTTCAGACTCCCCCTTAGACTCGGCTATCGGGATCGTAGTCTGGAATACCATCTGCAAATCTCAAACGTTTATAAGTAACAACGTTTTGAACTTCCAGGATTGAAAACCTGGCTCTCTCAACTTTTGCTAAAATATTTTACAATGAAAGCATTTTCAGATGTCCAGGTATCGTAACCTGGCTCTATTAAACTTTCTAAATCAAGATCCTGGGACTAAGATATAATAATATGAAATATATCCAGGAATACTTGATACTCCCCCCTATCAACAATCTTCAAAGATTTGGCAGTTTCAACGAACCGGATCGGAAATTGGCTCTTTTACAGATTTTAACAGTATAAGCATCCAAATCCCTCACAGTTAATCATCCAAGTCCAAACTAATGACCTTGGAGATATCACAAACTGTTTTTGATTTTTGATTTTAAAATATCAAGTTTCAAATTAATGAACTTGTTTTTATTTTTAGAAACACGATCAGCATACTTAGATTTTGAAACTCAGTTCTCAGACATCGGTTGTCGAAAATAAAGCAAAATCAAAATCTTTTTGAATTTTCTGAAATATAAAGCAGTAAAGAAATATGTACAAACATATTTACAGACAATATTTTTGTTTGAGTTCGCGTTAGAGGATCATATCAGTTTTTGACAAGTCACAAGTACCGTTGAGCTTAGTTACACATTAAGAATTAAACAATTCACTTAGATTGTCGATATACTGATCCACTTAAATTTTCACACAAACTTCAACTGATTCAGGATACGAATTAGGTGTTTTAAGAACATAAACTTATTCATGTGTCCCACCTCTTGAATATACTCCCGTATCCAGGTCCCAATGTTCAGTCTTACAGGTGAGTATACCTAGATGATATCTGTAAGGGGAATAAATTATAGTACGAAACCGTGAGAGCTCAGGTCAGAACTTCCGTTCAGCAGAGAGATGACGGCTCGACTTTTGGTGTGTCCCCTTTAGAGGATCTTTTGAATTACAACAGCCATGATTAGCATTTTTCAATGTTTCATCATTTTTTAGCTGAGGGCTGTGCTATGTTTCAAGCAATGCGGAAAGTATTCTCCGGGGACTAGGCCATTGCTTCCGCAAAATCAGAAGTCCCGGGATAATACCCCAGATATCACTAAGCATAAAGACCTAGTATCTCAGAAAGAGGGACCTTTCAAACGAGATTTCAGGGGTTACCTATATATCCAAGTAGTGTTCCCCACAAAATAAGCAAGTTTGAATTTAAGTTTATATCCCGAAGAAGTTTACTAAATGTATAAAAATCTATCGGCATATCATCAGTGAGATTGTTTAACGCTATTTAATCATTACATTTCTTTAGCATACTGTAACTGTCTACTGATGTACTATCATTTCCTCTTTTTTACACAAAAACTCAATTTTGAATTTTTATCATGTTTTTGACTTTTTTTAAATTTTCTAATGTTTTTGTATTTTCTGACAATTTCTTACTCCCCCTAAAATTCAAAACCATTTAAAGAAAATTTGACAACCAATACTGATAGCTTTGTCTCGCCATCCATTTTCTGCTTCACATGCACTGATTTGCAGAAAAAATAACGTACCCCCATGATTTACAACCCATTGATTTTCGACAGTTTGAAAACTTTTTTTCAATCTTGTGAAAGTAATCATGTTTGTTCAGCCGTGAGGGTTTCGGCGTATTCAATCAGAACTCCCCCTAACAACAAACTATTTTCCCATAATGATTTCAAAACACTTAAGTTTGTTTTAATCAGAATGGTTTTTCCGGAAAAATTAGTTTGTTTACCCATCACTTGTGGGTTCGGGGTCAATTCATCACCTTGTTCTTTTTTAACCATTTTGAAAATTTAACATTATAAGGTCAAACACCACTATCACTTGTAGAAAATCAAGTACAACTTAATGTCCTTGATTAACCACTTGTAAGACGAAATATCACAGTTACCATCCTGTGAATTTCTCAAGAATGATGCCGATACCTGCTTCACACTTACCAACCTGGAAGCTCCGGCAAGTCAGGAATTTAACCAACAGATTTATGTACCCAAGCCTGACCAGTCTTGGGTGTGTTTTGAACATTTCTCTTTTCTTCATAAAATTCTTTTGCCCCTTTTACCTTTCCATCAGCCATCTTGCTAAAAATACGTTTAACATTGCTATTAAACATTTTTCCAGCATCAACACCTTTTGATTTTAGGTTTGCGGCACGTAATGGTGGAAAGTTCTCATCATTCATTAATGGAACTGTCTCTTTCTTTTTTACCTCAACTTGTAGCTCCTCTGATTTTGTGGAATCAGATTCATTGCCCGAACTTGGCTTGTCTGACTTGGATGAGCCAGATTCATCGCCAATAACTTTCTTCTTTTTCTTGTTTGTCCTCAGATTTGCATCTGAAGAATTCGATTTTCTTGACTTTGCCGTCGAGTGAATCGATTCATCAGAACTTTTATTCGAACCAATAGGTGATCCTGAAGACAAAATCTTCTCCAAATACTCTCTCGCCTTCTTCCTCTTCTTCCTCAATCTGTCTCTCTGCCCCTGTGAAAGCTTTACTTTCTTATCTTCCACTTTCTGTTCTTTGGGCTTGACAGTGAATGGTTTCTTTATCGTTCTCTGAGATTCAACCCTCGATCTTCCCATCGATCTCCTTGGGCAATCTCTGGCAATATGACCTCTGATTTGACAATTATAGCATTTTCTTGTCTCATAATTCCAATTCTGGCAGTTAACAGCAATGTGTCCTCTAACACCACAGGTGTAGCACACTCTGTTATCGTACCATCCACTTCTGTCAGTCCAAACCTTCAGATCATAACATTGTTTGGCTTGGTGATAATCATTTCTCCTCTGCAATGTTGGATTTGTCTTTTGAGCAATGTGGTCAAACCTGCACCACTTATTACCATCAATTTGTGAATTTTCATTTACAAATTTTTGTGATTTTTTATAATGATTTGATGACTGAACTGATGAGCTTTTATTTTCATTTTTAAAATTTTTCGAATTTTTAACTTTTTGTTTCTGTTCTACACTCTTCTTAACAGGTTTTTGTTTAGAACATTCACCTGTTTCAGTAGATTGCAAAACAGTATTTTTAAATTTTTCTTGTAAATCTAAAAATATTTTTCTTTTCTTTTCTTTTTCTTTTTCATCATCAGCTTTGTCATCACAATCTTCAATTTTGACTTTGTCAAAATTTGTGACATTGTCACTTATTGGAACAGAATTGATCGGTTTTGGACACACATATGGTGCAGAAGTCACAAAACTTTTCAACTTGTTTTCTAAATCGGCAATTTTCTTTCTATTACCTTCGGCTTCATGCTCAAGTCGAATGATTTTATCAAGATGAGAATTTATTTCACATTGTTTTTCAAGATTATTTTTACCAAAAACATCTCTCTCATCTTCTAAAATCTTTAACTGACTTTTGAAATCATTTTCAAATTTTAATTTTTCATTTTCAAACTCTTTTTCTTTTTCTTTCAAAATCTTGTTATCCAATGTCAAACTGTCCACATCACTCAACAGTTTGATATTTTCAGATTTTAGTTTTTCACAGTTCAAGCGCATCTCCAGAATCTGTTCATCATCAGCTTTCTTCCCATTTTTCAAAGCTTTGTTTTCCAATGTCAAATTCTCCGCATCACTCAAGAATTTGGCATTGCCTGCTCCAAGTTTATCACATTTTGAGCATTTTTCATTCATCTTTTCAACATCAGCTTCTTTCTTTGTTTCCATCCTGAATGTTCCTGCACAAAAAAATTTAACAAAATCAAGAGGGTTTGCATATTCATCAATAAAACAACCTCTCTTAATATCATATTTCATGACATTTTTGCAGCAAGACACACAGAGATTCTTTTTCTCATTTCGATAATCACTTCCAAATTTATCTTTTCTAAATCCCTCTTCATTTCATTCATCAACTCTTCTTTTCTTTTTTCTTTATAAAACTTATGTGATCTGAGCTTATCGATGAATTCTCTAAAATGAAGTTTTGAGAAACTAGCATCCCTTTTTAGTTCACTTAAAAAATTTTCCCACTCTAAAGGTAATGCATCAGCAAATTTTGAAATTTTTTCAGCATTTGAAACCCTTATCTCATATCTATCTAACTTATCAATCAACTCATCAAACCGTCTGTCCAATTGTTCCAAAGATTCATTTTTCATGCACAAGAAATTTTCCAATCTTTTAATCCAAACATCCTTCTTATTCTTCTTATCAATCCAAGATCCAGAAGTCTAAACGTTTAAATTTGTAAGATTTTCGTTTTCCTGTTCATCAAACATTTTAGCCATCTTGAATTACCTGAAAAATAAAAAACAAGATTAGTTCGATTACTATCAAACAACTTGATTGTACAAATACTCGAGTGAGGATCCGGATGACTTGTTTTTTAATCGAGTGGCAATGGCACTATACGACAAATCGTTATCTGAATTGTGATTTTCAACAAATTCTCACATGCAAGCTGCCAATAATCCTTCACGTGATAATCTGATTTCAATTAAAGTGGCAAAATTCTCAAATAAATGTCATGCATGTGCTCACTCTTATCAATAATATTCAATAGTAATGGCTGACAATATATGACAAAACAGATTACAAGAACATGTTGACTAAGTGATATTCACGGGTGATAACACAAGACTCGGATTGCTATCCGCTCGGATGGTGATCCGCTCGGATGAGGATCCGTGCGGATGGGGATCCGGGTGATGTTATACGCACGGGTGGGGATCCGTGAGATGTTATACGCACGGATGGGAATGTTATCCGCGCGTACAAGTTGTCCGTGCGTGTGGCAAGTCAACAAGTCAACACGGATGGCTGAAAGTAATCCGTGCGTGTGGGAAATGATGCTATACGCACGGGTGGGGATCCGTGTGACCAAGGTGATGCGTACGGGTGGGGAATGATGCTATACGCACGGGTGGGAATCCGCGCGGGTGTGTGATCCGTATGATGTATGTTATCCGCACGTGTGACACAACTCCTATTCGACCAACAAACAATATCACATGCTCTTGACTTTTAAGCTCTGAAACAATCACATGTTCACCGAATGCAGATTGATCACGTGCAAACTTTTTGAGAAACACAAATTCACATGTAATGATCACCGAATGCACAAGTTCACCGAATGCAATTAATGAATCACATGTACTGCTGACACACTTAAATGTTCACATGCATATCTCATCAAATGCCGTTTATCAATTAATGATCATGCAATACTGAAAGAAATCACGTGATATGCTGATAAATTTGACTGACAAGCTGAATATGTTGACCAAGTGACTTGTTTATTCGTGCGGGATTGTGACACGTATTACTATCCGTGCGTATTACTTAACCGTCCGCATAGCTCAACAAAGGTCAACCCGGATAAGTTGTGCGTGCGGGCGACTTATCCGCACGTATAGGTCAACAATCAGTCAATGCGGATTAGTTATCCGTGCGTATGACTTATCCGCACGGATAGGTCATGCGTGCGTATGAACATCAAGAACAACAGCAACAGTTTACAACTTTTTTTCGAACCACAAATTTCCAATTTTCTCACAAATGACTATGAGTTTGAATCTGAAATTTTGTATGATTGTAAATCATGCATATACGCACAACATATCCGAAAATTATCAATTTTTAACCGTAAAATCCTTGTTAATTTTGCGTTTTTCTGTTTAAAACGTGACAGAGAAGAAAAATGAAGAACTTTATCGAATCTAATACGAATTGATATCTGAATCTGATCAAATCTTGAACGAAATCGTGTGAATGATCTGAGCAATCGAACTCCTGCTCTGATACCACTTGTTAGGACCGGTTTGAATCCGAACGATTGCGAACCGACTCGTACGACGTGCGGAATCCGTGCACGAGCAAGACCGAAACACACGAGACGTACAATAAACGTGATTCTTTGATAGATCTGAAAAGATACAGGAACCGTGAATCACCTAGACACTTTGTAACACCCCAACCCGGAATGGGCTGACGTGTCACTTTTACGGAGTCAGATCAAAAACATAATTCCATTTATACTTAAATGTATTACAAGGCTTTACAACTTAATGAAGGATATCTTATCCCTTACAATTATTTCTACCGTCTTTTCCAAACACTCGAGCACTCTTCCATATTCCGTCCTAGATTGTCTTGATAACCTGACGTAAAGAAGAAAACACAAAAACGTACGTCTGAGCAAAATTTGAAAAGTTTTGCCCAGTGTGCGGATAGAGGAAAACAAAAGCTTATTTTATTTGATCTCCGGATGGAACTTTATGATGCAAGTAACGTAATTTCATAATCATATCATACGGATGTACCCATGAGCCAAACTTAAAACGTGACAATACACAGGTAGCTACTCCTGCATACTTATCACACGAAATGGCGAGTTGGCATACCCGTTATCCATCTCCTTAAAACTTAAATCCTAGGATCGATCCATACGCCTCCTAATAGCCTTATGTACCACACTTGTACTTAAGAGACGCCGTGAACTGATCTCTCCGTCACGGATGGAGCACATGATGTTGATGCCATAACAACATGCTCGTGGGACACTCCACGAGAAGCGACACTTAGGGTAACAGAGTACAAATGGACTTATTCACATAACTTATAAAACTTATTTTCATAACAAGACGTAACATATATTGGAACATGCGATAATGAGTACAACTTAATAGAAAACTATCGCATGACATGAAGGCTAAATCCAAAGTTTAGAAATAGGAATTCAACGGACTGTCAAATGAATCGATAATCAAAGACGTGAGGAGTTTTAAAAAGACATAGTAATATAATGGTATTATAACAATTTGACTTGAGTAACATAATACTTGTATATAATATTAAACTTGTAATTTATTTACTTATAACTTGTAAGCTTTAAGATATTTAACTTGTAACTTGTAAATAATAATTTGATTGAAAATATGAATCTTTGGCGAAATTGAAAATCTAAGAGTGGAACCAGTCACCAAGGTATGGATATCAATCCTATCTTGACAATTTCGTCCCCAAAATGTGGTTTATTAAACGAAACAAGAAGAAACCTTGACTCGATAATAAGGAACCTCTAGAGTATGAAATTTGATTTGTAAATTTATAAACAAATAACTCACAAACATGTATACTTGTAAATACGAAAAGAATATTTTTCATAAACCATTTTCTAAATAACTGATATAAAACAAAACCGTTTTCAAAACGTTTGTAACTTCCAACACATATTTCATAACTTAATCTTAATACGGAATTTAAAATCAGAAATGATATACTTGTATCAAAACGACATAAATCGACAGAAAGGATTCTATCCGTACCCAACGGACATAAATCGAAAGAAATGATTCTATACGTACCCAACTGACATAAATCGAAAGAAAGGATCCTATCCGTACGGAATTTATAACTTATTTCATAACTTAATCTTAATACGGAATTTAAAATCAGGAATGATATACTTGTATCAAAACGACATAAATCGAAAGAAAGGAATTCTATCCGTACCCAACGGACATAAATCGAAAGAAAGGATTCTATACGTACCCAACTGACATAAATCGAAAGAAAGGATCCTATCCGTACGGAATTTATAACTTATTTCATAACTTAATCTTAATATGGAATTTAAACTCAGGAATGATATACCTATATCCAAACGACGTAAATCGAAAGAAAGGAGTCTATCCGTACCTTAAAATTTCCCAAGTGATGCTACCTTGTTTTCAATTGTAGATTTATACGGGCAGAGTTTAGCCTACTGATTATCCTCTTAACCTAATTTGCACACAAACTAGGTAATTAACTTAATACAGCATTTACGATAACTCACGAGATCAACCCTCACAACAAATGACAAAGTGCGATACTTAAACATCCAGCGGATTCACAACGAATGACAGAGTATAGTCCGATTTCGAACAGCACTCAAACATTCAAGTCGAAATCACGATGAATGACAAAGTATAAACCCAATTTGAGCAGCACTTAAACATCTATTGAGTACATTGATCGATCGGACAATGAATCGTAATAGCGATCGAGTTAATACCCTGTTCTGCAGCACCCCGCTATACTAATTAGTGTTTCGTGTGTGTTAATTGAAGTAAACAGACGATAACTCGAAGAATTTTACGAATTCTTTCGTCGTTTCAGCGCCCAGAAGCAAGTGCCAACATCTGCTATTTATAGTCGAATTTTGCCCGCCCTCCTTACGGACCGTAACAATTAACCCTTACGGTCCGTAAGGGTTACCTATTGTTCATAGGGTTGCCACGCGTGGGACTAGCCTAGCTGAGTCGACATTTTCTTAAAATTCTATTCTGACAACGAGATAAATGGATAATCATCACTAGAAAATACCCCCCCTGAGTTTTAGGGGCCCTGATCCTGATTCTGAAAATTCTGAAAATTTTAGGGTTGGTGCAGAATCACCTGGGTGTCTTAATTAGGGTTTCCTATTGGACTATAAATCATAAGAAATAATAATTTTTTTTAATGAGGGTTGTTACATTTTTGTTTTAAAATTTTCGGGTGTTACAAATCTACCCCTCTTAAAAAAAATTTTGTCCTCGAAATTATTACATACATATATATATATATATTAATAATCATACTTGAACGCGGCCCACTATGATCAATAGTCATACTTGAAATAAAGCTAGAGTAAAAACAATGAAGATGACAAAATACTTATGTTCGAGACTATCATGAAGTGAAAATAAAAGTTACTAACCGATGTATCGACTGATTGGACATCGAAATCCTAACCCAATGTCTACCCATTACCTCACAGGTCTTAACTTATGTTTAAGTTTTCTACAGGAAAGAGCCTTTGCTCTGATACCATAGCTGTAACACCCCAACCCGGAATGGGCTGACGTGTCACTTTTACGGAGTCAGATCAAAAACATAATTCCATTTATACTTAAATGTACTACAAGGCTTTACAACTTAATGAAGGATATCTTATCCCTTACAATTATTTCTACCGTCTTTTCCAAACACTCGAGCACTCTTCCATATTCCATCCCAGATTGTCTTGATAACCTGACGTAAAGAAGAAAACACAAAAACGTACGTCTGAGCAAAATTTGAAAAGTTTTGCCCAGTGTGCGGATAGAGGAAAACAAAAGCTTATTTTATTTGATCTCCGGATGGAACTTTATGATGCAAGTAACGTAATTTCATAATCATATCATACGGATGTACCCATGAGCCAAACTTAAAACGTGACAATACACAGGTAGCTACTCCTGCATACTTATCACACGAAATGGCGAGTTGGCATACCCGTTATCCATCTCCTTAAAACTTAAATCCTAGGATCGATCCATACGCCTCCTAATAGCCTTATGTACCACACTTGTACTTAAGAGACGCTGTGAACTGGTCTCTCCGTCACGGATGGAGCACATGATGTTGATGCCACAACAACATGCTCGTGGGACACTCCACGAGAAGCGACACTCAGGGTAACAGAGTACAAATGGACTTATTCACATAACTTATAAAACTTATTTTCATAACAAGACGTAACATATATTGGAACATGCGATAATGAGTACAACTTAACAGAAAACTATCGCATGACATGAAGGCTAAATCCAAAGTTTAGAAATAGGAATTCAACGGACTGTCAAATGAATCGATAATCAAAGACGTGAGGAGTTTTAAAAAGACATAGTAATATAATGGTATTATAACAATTTGACTTGAGTAACATAATACTTGTATATAATATTAAACTTGTAATTTATTTACTTATAACTTGTAAGCTTTAAGATATTTAACTTGTAACTTGTAAATAATAATTTGATTGAAAATATGAATCTTTGGCGAAATTGAAAATCTAAGAGTGGAACCAGTCACCAAGGTATGGATATCAATCCTATCTTAAAAATTTCGTCCCCAAAATCTGGTTTATTAAACGAAACAAGAAAAACCTTGACTCGTTAATAAGGAACCACTAGAGTATGAAATTTGATTTGTAAATTTATAAACAAATAACTCACAAACATGTATACTTGTAAATACGAAAAGAATATTTTTCATAAACCATTTTCTAAATAACTGATATAAAACAAAACCTTTTTCAAAACGTTTGTAACTTCCAACACATATTTCATAACTTAATCTTAATACGGAATTTAAAATCAGAAATGATATACTTGTATCAAAACGACATAAATCGACAGAAAGGATTCTATCCGTACCCAACGGACATAAATCGAAAGAAAGGATTCTATACGTACCCAACTGACATAAATCGAAAGAAAGGATCCTATCCGTACGGAATTTATAACTTATTTCATAACTTAATCTTAATACGGAATTTAAAATCAGGAATGATATACTTGTATCAAAACGACATAAATCGAAAGAAAGGAATTCTATCCGTACCCAACGGACATAAATCGAAAGAAATGATTCTATACGTACCCAACTGACATAAATCGAAAGAAAGGATCCTATCCGTACGGAATTTATAACTTATTTCATAACTTAATCTTAATATGGAATTTAAACTCAGGAATGATATACCTATATCCAAACGACGTAAATCGAAAGAAAGGAGTCTATCCGTACCTTAAAATTTCCCAAGTGATGCTACCTTGTTTTCAATTGTAGATTTATACGGGCAGAGTTTAGCCTACTGATTATCCTCTTAACCTAATTTGCACACAAACTAGGTAATTAACTTAATACAGCATTTACGATAACTCACGAGATCAACCCTCACAACAAATGACAAAGTGCGATACTTAAACATCCAGCGGATTCACAACGAATGACAAAGTATAGTCCGATTTAAGTCCCATGTCTTGATCCAATCAACACCCTCTATACACATGTCTTGATCCAATCAACACCCAAAAACTATAAATAGGATGAAAACCCAACTAGTTCATTGCTCATTTTTCATTCATTCCTCCTCATCTCTCAACCTGGAGCTTTCTAACCTGGTTGGAACTTGTATTCTTGTAGAAAAGATAGCTTGGAGCCTTTGTAAGTGTCTTAGCCCTCTCATTAGTTCAGTTTCGTAATTTAAAAACCGAAAAGTCAAGCTAACGTAAATTAAATTTGACTTTCGGTTTAAAATCTAATGCTCCAGCCACTGATCAAAATGAATGTGGGTATAAGACCATAGTTAGGTAGGTGATTAACCCTGAAAAGGGCACCTCCTAATTCCTTCGTTTGCTTAGTTAATTGTCGGGTCAAACCATTTAGGTAAAAAGTCAAACTTGGCAGATTTATGAATAATAATTAAAACCAATGATGCAGAGGTTATAAATTATATTTTAACACTCTAATAACTTGGTAATGATTGTTAGAACATGTCTAAGCATGTTTAACCCGACAATTTTGAGTTTAGGGTCGGTTCGCAACCGAAAGTCGCAAAAGCTTGACTTTTGCTTTGACTTTCAGTTCTGACCCGATTAAGCTTGATTCTTCCATGTCTTAAACCTCCATTAGGACCATATCATATACTAGTATAACCCTCTGAAGTTATATTGCTTGGTCCTTAGTAGTTTGAATTATATGCACATGATCGTTAATATGCTTAAAAATGCCATAAACGCCCTTTTTACACACAACTGATATTTTTAGCAATGTGAATGGACAAACACCTTTGCTACTGATATTTAGACTTGCCCCAAAATTTGACATCAGTTTGAGGTCTAGATTAGGAGTTATGCTCAATAGCGTAATTAGAAAGCTTTTTATTAATTAAATGGCGCAGTTAGCATAAAGCCTATCTAAACCCAATTTTTGATACCAAACTTTTTACCTACTGATTTAAAATAATATTTTGGGATTTTTAAAGATTTTTATTTATTTTTAGGCTGAGCATAACATAGAGTTATAGCTTTGATTCGGTAATTGTCGGTTTTACTCTTTTTATGCGTAAAATAAGTTTTACATAACATTTTGATACCAAACTTTTTGCTACTAATTTTATTTGATAAATAAAATATTTTGAACTTTATAAACTGATCAAAAACTCAGATTTCCTATTTTAACCCGATAATCGCTTAAAACCGACTTTTACGCGTTTAAAGCGCATAGTACGAGTTAAAACTATTTTTGGCACATAAAACTTATTACCTACTGAGGTTTTAAAGTTAATTTATGTATTTAAACAGTAAACCAATATTTTAAACTCAGAACTCAAATTTTGACCTTTAAAACTTATGTGAAATTACCAAAATGCCCCTACGGTGCATAGTTTGGTTATAAAAGATAAATTTCACATATATGTTATACCCTACTATTATAACTTATAAAAATACATATTTCTACTGAGTATATCAGACCTGAAACTCAGATTAGTATTTAAACTCTTTTATAAGCATTAAAATTACCAAAATGCCCTTATGGGACTTAACTTGGTTTAAAATACTTTTTCGGCATATATGTTAACATCCTACAGATGTATTAACACATTTTAAGCATAATAACATATTGGACTTGTATATGATTCATTTGGTTACCTGTTACGCATTTACGCGTTCGGATTGGTTTACGTAACTAGTTTACGTAAGTTAGCCGAAACGGGTTTAACCTTATCGTTTTGATCTCAAAATCCAGAATGTGTTTAGTTTACCCATATGATACAAGTCTTCGTACTTGTTGGGTCTAAATAACATTTTATTCTGGTCATCGCTTAATCTAGCGTATCGTACCGTTTTAGATACTTTAAGCTAGTCAGTCTAAGTCTACGACTTAAATAAGACCGTTAGCATTCTGAATTGGTTATATATTACCATCACTCCAGACTAGAGCCACCCGGTAAAAGCTACCTGCATTTAGATAGATTGGATACGACTGAGTTATTTTGCTGTGAATCAAGTATTAGCTCAGGTAAATACTTTTAACTTATTTTCCCTTATACAGGCTTGGGATATGGTATTATAATAATACCACTTGGTCGGGTATGAAATCATTTAATCAGATTATGATTAATAAATTTGCATAACCCGTTTTAATCTGTCTTGTTTGAAAACATAAGCATTGGGGGTTAATTCGACCGTGCCCTAGATATCCTCGGCTCATTTCATTGGAAAATGGACACGACCTATGCACGGGGTGTAGGCATACACCTGACAGATGCAAATGCTAAAATATAAACCCACATGTTGGGGATAACTCCTTTGTGGGTTCTATAAGGGGTGATTCGGTAAATTATGACCGGCTTCCAAACCGACCCCATATGTATGACAAACATGTAAAACTGTATACAAGATTTTATTAAAGATTGTCCCAAGTTATAAATGGTTTGTGCCTTGTGCACTTAAATCAATTTTCATAAACTCTTTTTTTAATGAGTCAGTTAATTGTATTTACCAGTGAAAACTGACGTATTTTCCAAAGACTAAGTGGCAGGTACTACTCGTAATAGGCTAGGGGATTGCTCGGTGTCGAAATAGAGGATCTTGCAAATCCTTAAAGATGCCTTAAAGTCTACTAAACTTCATTTTATACATTCTGTAAAGATCCACCTGTGGATTTGATATTACATGCTCGTCTATAATAAATACTTTGATATTTTCAGACATTTGAGTTTGTAATAATATTTTATATTCCAAGACTTCCGCTGTGCTATTCTGTGTATGTTTGACCATGATGATATCAACTACGTCACGATACTCCCCACCGGGCCCACCGGTAATATGTGGAAATATCGGGGTGTGACAGGTTGGTATCAGAGCCAACATTGAGTGAATTAAACACTAGTCTTTTGTGTTTAATCTCAATGACACAGTAGCATATTCTTTAGACTTTCTGAGTCTAGACTTAACATAGGAATACTCTCATCTCTATTAAGTAAACATTGTTTTCGATTTTATGTATTTTGAATATGTCGCCAAGCAAGGAAGTTGTCGATGGAGATTATCCTCATCCGAAGCCAAGGAATGTTAAGCTTCGCATCACAGCTAGGATAAGCGTGCGACCGGTTTGGAGGAAGACCTTCCTGGATACATTCCTAAAACCAAACCCATTTGAATTGCAATCAGACTTCAGAGCCCATACCGGAGGTCCCTGAGGCTCAAAATTTTAAAGTCTGCGCCAGTGGAGTCCATACCAGGTGGTCCCTGAGGCTTCCGTTTTGAAAATAATACCAGTGGATCCTAATGATCCCTATTTCTTACCTCCAAGTTTTGGAATCCCAGACTTGGATTATATCAGTCAAAACCCAATCCATGATCCATATCATTCCTTAACCATTGAATCTTTAAATTCTACTTCTATAACGGATCCTGATTGGAATACTTACCTTATTTACTGAGGTTTTCAGTATCCCTACCGCACATGGTAAACAAAGAAGAGAAACAATCGAACTGGAGCAAGGAAGGCGTTAGAGAATCCTTCTTTCATAATATTCTTTGTCCTTTTAAGTCCTTATAAGGACCTATCTCTTCTATTTAGTCCCTTGTGGACATTATATTCCAATAAAGTCCCTCGGTGGGCATACTATTTCAATATAGTCCTTTCATGGACGTGTGATTTTATTAAAATCCCTTTTGTGGATACACTATTTTAAAATAATCCTCTCGTGGACTTGATATTTCAATATAGTCCTCTCATGGACAATTATATTTCATCATAGTCCCTTCATGGACATGCTGATTCATCGAAGTCCCTTTTATGGACAAATTATTACATTTAGATCCCTTGTGGACATGATGTTTTATTATAAGTCCATCTAAGGGCATATTGTTTGATTAATAAGTTCCATTGAGGACGTGTCCTTCAACATAAAGTCCCTACAAGGACAGTTGTTTATTTATGTTCCTTCATGGACATGTTATATCATAAAAGTCCCAATACGGACATATTTTATAGTCCCTTTACGGACTATTATTTCCTTTTAGTCCCTGCGTGGACTAGAGTTTTTAAAGTCCCTGTGAGGACATCTGTACAGCAAAGCCCTTTTTGTGCCCACGCTGTACCAATATAGTCCTTTTATGGACATGTATTTTCATCAATATCCCTTTAGGGATAAGCTATTTCGAAATAGCCCCTTTGAGGACATGACATTTCATTATAACCCCTATATGGACTTATAATATTTTATATAGTCCTTATACGGACTTATATTTTTCCTCTTAATCCTCTGTGGACAAATATATTACTAAAAGTCCCGATTAAGGCACTATTGTAAATTCCTAATGATTTAGGGAAAGTTTTGAAAATTTATATAGGTATTCGTTTCGTCCTTTATCTAACAATAGTTTTGATTTTACTTGAACTTTATTGATCAGCTGAAATTTAAAAAAAAATCCTCTTAATGGTATAACCTAGCCTATATGTCTATGAACATGGCTATGATGGTAAAACCCTCTTAAGATAATTAATCTTTGTTAACATCTGAGAACATGTTAACATTCCTGGCAGTGTGGCGTGAGAAACCACACCAGCCGTCAAGGTATTGGATTACGTCCAAGCCTTAAAGCCTATATGATCAGAATAAATCATGGCAAGTATCATCAATGTGATGATCATACCATAAACACCCATTAGTGGTGAAGTGCCTACAGGCTATACTTGTTGTCTAATAAAGACAATGACAGTTGTAGTCTACGACTCCCTGTCTAAAAATGTTGGACTATGTCCAAACATAATAGTCTATATGATCAATGCGATCATGACTAATATCATCAATACGATGATCATGTTATTTAACATCCTTTAGTGATGTTTTGCTTACGGGCTATAATATATTGTCCATTTGAGACATTGACATTGTGATCTTTATGATTCCTTGTCTAAGGTGGTGAGCTATGCTCAAGCCAAATAGTCAATATGATTAATGCAATCATGACTTATATCATCTAATATGATGAACCTATTATAAACATCCATTAGTGATGTTTCGCCTACGGGCCATATTATATTGTCCATTTGTGACAAAGACATTGTGATCTTTGCGATCCCCTGTTCAAGGTAGTGAGCCGTGCTCAAGCCTAATAGTCTATATGATCAATGCGATCATGACTAAAATCATCAATACGATGATTAAAATTTAAACATCCCTAATGATGTTTTGCCTAAGGGCTATATTATATTGTCCAATTAAGACAAGGCAATTGTAATCTTTTGTGATTCTTTGCCCAAGGGGGTGAGCTACGCTCAAATCCCATAGTCTATGTGATCATTGCGATCCTGACTAATATCATCAGTATGATGATCATAATATTAACATCCCTAGCGATGAAATGCCTACGGGCTATACTTTACTCTATTGTCGATAAGACAAAGATAGTGGTGATCTTTATGATCCCCTATTCAAAATGGTGGGATTATACCCAAACCTAATAGTCAATATGATCAACGTGATCATGACTAATATCATTAGATACGATGATTATATATAAACTTCCATTAGTGATGTTAATTGGTTTACCTTTCTGCCAAATGAATCGTGTTGTAGTCTATGACTCCCTGTCCAAAGGTGAAGAACTATGTTCAAGCCTTAAAGCTCCTGATCTAACAAGATTACGACCTATGAATTGATGTCCTTGTGACAAACCCATAAATTATGTTTCAAGTCATCCATGACAAGCCTCCGTGCTATAATTTGTCGTTCGTGACAAGTTAACATACTAAATGTTAACATCCCTTGTGACAGGACTTTTGTGCCAGATTGGATAAATGTCCTTCGTGACAGGCCTTAGTGCCATATCCTATAACGTCCTGGAGACAAGGCCATTTGTGCCATATCTAAATGTCATTGCGACAAGGCCTTCGCACCATATGATTACTTATGTCCTTCATGACTGGGCATTATGCCATACCTTTCTACGTCCCTCGCGACGGGCCTCTGAGCCATAGGTATATATATATATATATATATATATATATATAATAAAAGTCATGTAAAGCTAGCCTTTGAGCTATTCATAATCGTCCTTGTGACAAAGATAGTTGTGACATTATGATCCCCTGTCAAGCAGGAATTGCACTCACTCCAAACTTTGAATGCCATTGATGGTCCTTTTGTGACCTAGGCTTAATATAATGGATATACATTCAAATAACATTCCTTAGGAATGTTCAAAACATAATAGCCTATATGGTTCATGGATGCCATGGCTAATCTATGTCAGGTTATCAGGATGATGACTAATAATTGTTAAATTTGGTGATTTGTACCAAATTTCGAGTATGGAAAACTCGGATGGGGTAGACAACAGTCGCAATACTATTAATGCGACAGAAGTTAATAATGCTACAAACGTAAACCTCAATATTAATGGAGTTAATCTCCAAGCTATGGTTGACGCAGCAGTTGGAAAGGCCATGGAAAAGGTCATGAAAGAATTCAAAGAGCCGAATGCTTCTCACTCTAAATTTCATTCAAAACCACGTTCAATTGCTCATGAAAAGAGCTTTGTTCACACTTCGAATATGAAGGATGAACCAAAGGAGGAGGATAACTCCTAGAAATCTAAGAAAAAGAGCAAGTATGGGCTTAATAAGAACCAACAAAAGTTCAGTAAGAAGCCTGTATGTAAGAATTCCTATAAAAGACACTGGGGACAGTGTCGAATAGAAGAAAGACCAAAGCAGTGTGGTATCTGCAAAGGAACTGGTCATCAGTCCCATGAAGGTAGGGACATAAAGAATGCAGTCTGTTACGGCTGTGGTGAGTAACTAGATGCCATAAAGCTGCCAAAAAAGGTACAGCTAAGCCTGGAGAGGCTAAGAAAGGAAATGCCTGAACTTACCTAATGAATGCCAAGAGGCAGCACATGATGTCATCAAGTACATTCCTTATCATTTATCAATGATAATTTCTGCTAAGTGTACTGTTTCTAATACAGGCAATAATAAGTCCTTCGTAAGCCATAAGCTTAGCAAACTTTTGATGATACTCATAAGAGCTCTAGATGCTAAGTATAAGGTAGAACCTACCAATGAAAACCTGAGAGACCGATTCTTCTATTATCGACGATGAATCTTTCTGAAAATCTAAGAGTATTATTTCTTTGAATAGAGTACGACAATATATGTTATTTTAATCATTTCTCCTCATTGATTTTATCAACTGCGAGTGCCAACTATGTTTGATAAAAGCGCCATATGAGGATTGGCATAACCTAGTGCTCCCATAGATTGATTCCATGCCTGATCAGTATGGAGGTTTAATGCATGGAACCACTCAGATATACCAATGGTCATATTGTACTAAAGTCAGCTAGTGGTATTCAACGAAGATAATCATAATAAAAATGCCTAAGTAGTCGTCTCTACTTAAGGCATCCGTGCACTCGTAAATCAGATGTGTCATTTGTATAACACAAGCGTCGGTAAGTGGACCAAGGTCGAAGATTGAAGCTACCTCTATCATATTTGGATAACTTGAGTTCTTCTTAGTAGAACTATCCTGTTTTACCTCCTGAGAGGCAAAAACGGAATTTGGATTGATATCCTATTATGAGTTGTATCTATTACAGAAGCTCTATATCGGTTAGCATCAACGGAAATGGAAGAGCTAGGAGCTAACCAGAAGAGTTTTTGGAGAAAGGCTTGTACAGCCTAGCTAATCATTTTAAGAGATCCGATTATTGTTAATAAAGGAAAGCATGATGCAATGCGCTTGTGCATTGATTACTGCAACCTAACCAGGAGACGATTGAGAATCGTTATTAGTTTCCCAGGATCGTTGATTGGTTCGACTAACCATAAGGATAATAAATTCTTTAAGATTGATTCGGGTAGTAATTGGAATGACTATCTCACCCTAATTAAGTTCTCCTATAACCAATAGCGTTATATAAGCATCAAGGATACTCCCTTGGAGACCTTGTTTGAGAGAAATAGCCAACGCCCATTTGTTGGGAAGGAAATCGGGAAAGCCCAATTATCAGGATCTGGGATTTGTCTTAAAAGACGACGAATAGGATATTATGAATCCATAATCGTCTGAAAACTGCCAGTAATCGGCAATAGAGCAATACGAAAGAAAGGCGCAGGTCTCTTAAAGTTCCAAATAAGGAAACAAGACTCTATTGAAAATATCAATATGAAAGAGTACGATATGTCCTGGCATAAGGAGCAGGTTAGGCCCTGGACATATAAAATCATTCGAGATCATCGAATGTGTCGGCAGTATGGCTTATAAGCTAAACTTGCCTAAGGAGCTCGGTGGAATTCACGATGTGTTCCACATTTCTAACTTAAAGAAATGCCTAGCTGATAAATCGCTAGCAATGTCTTGTAAAGACGTATAGATTGAGGAAAAGCTTGAGGTTTATTGAAAGACCTATATCGATCCAGGATCGACAGCTTAAGAAGCTCTGAAAAGAAGCATGTACCTATTGAATAGGTCAATTGGAATGCACGTGAAGGTCCCTAAATTACTGTGGAAGTTAAGCCCATTATACGACAGAAAGTACTTCCATCTTTTTGAGCAAATCTCGGGGTCGAGATTTATTTTAAGGGGGTGAGGATGTAACACCTCGTAAAATCGTGTCCAATAATGTGTTGACACGTGTAATGAACCCTAATAAAGTCAAATGTTGACTATGAGGGACTATTTTCGTCAAAAAAAAAACCTTGATTATAAAAGGACTAAAAGTGTCAACATGTAAAATCTTACCTCTGAATGACCTTTTAACAAACCGAGAGCTTCATTATGTTCCATCATATTCTCGGGAATGCCAAATATTGGCTATGCAAGGCTTTTATGCCAATAAATGAAGTTGCGCGCAAGTTTGTAAGTTAGAGGGGTTAAAAGCGTCAACATGTTTAATTATACCTATGAATGACCTTTTAACGAACCCGAAGCATTTCGATATGCAACCATACTCTCAAGAATGCTTAACATGAGATACATAGGGCTTTGATGCTATTAAACGACGATACGCGCAAGTTTACGCGTTAAAGGGACCGAAAGCGTCAACATTGGATAATACACCTTTGAGTGACCTTTTGAGAGAACTGGAGCATCGTAATGTTTGAACATATGCTCGGGATGCCTCATATGAGCCATGGAAGGCTTTAATGTCAATAAACGATATTACGCGTCGCTTTACGCGTTAAAAAGGACTAAACCCGTCATCGGGTGAAACTACATGTTAGAAGGTCTTTTAAAGGAACCGGGAACTCCGCAATGATTAATCGAACTTCCGAGCATGCCTAAGATTTGTCACTTATGATAATTATACCTTATATTATCATAACACATAATATACATGAAGTTTCGGGCCATTTATGTCACATTTGGAAGTGTAAAGATGATTTAGAAAGAGACAGGGACTGATGTTGTAAACATCTGAAACCTGCTTAGGCTGGTTGGGCCTAACCACGGGCTATAAGACCATTGGGCTGCATTTTCGTGGGCCAACATAAACAAACAACAACTTATTTATGCCGTTTTGAAGACATACAAAGGACAGGGACCAAAACCGCAACTCAGCAAAATTTGTTGTCTGGCCTGACTTTCAGGCGGGCCGCGTAGGCCTTGCGCCGCATCTTACGCGGGCCGCGTGGCCCGTATTTGCTGCTGGTTATTTTTTTTAATTGTTTTTTCTTGATTGCTCTTCACTCATATCTCTTCCTAGCCAATTATAATCGAAACCTTGGTTACCAAGACAGTTATAACAGCTGTTATAACAAGTGTAATGATCTGGTTGACCCCCTATACACATGTCTTGATCCAATCAACACCCAAAAACTGTAAATAAGATGAAAACTCAACTAGTTCATTGCTCATTTTTCATTCATTCCTCCTCATCTCTCAACCTGGAGCTTTCTAAACTGGTTGGAACTTGTATTCTTGTAGAAAAGATAGCTTGGACCCTTTGTAAGTGTCTTAGCCCTCTCATTAGTTCAGTTTCGTAATTTAAAAACCGAAAAGTCAAGCTAACGTAAATTAACTTTGACTTTCGGTTTAAACTCTAATGGTCCAGCCACTGATCAAAATGAATGTGGGTATAAGACCATAGTTAGGTAGGTGATTAACCCTGAAAAGGGCACCTCATAATTCCTTCGTTTGCTTAGTTAATTGTCGGGTCAAACCATTTAGGTAAAAAGTCAAACTTGGCAGATTTATGAATAATAATTAAAACCAATGATGCAGAGGTTATAAATTATATTTTAACACTCTGATAACTTGGTAATGATTGTTAGAACATGTCTAAGCATGTTTAACCCGACAATTTTGAGTTTAGGGTCGGTTCGCAACCGAAAGTCGCAAAAGCTTGACTTTTGCTTTGACTTTCAGTTTTGACCCGATTAAGCTTGATTATTCCATGTCTTAAACCTCCATTAGGACCATACCATATAGTAGTATAACCCCCTGAAGTTATATTGCTTGATTTTCTATTTTCACCAAGAAACCTAAATTGAAAATAAACGGGGCGAAACAAGGGAGCAACCACGTTGATATGGATTATAAACACTATTTGATGATGACGAAAATATCTTTAACTAGACTTAGTACGTAGGCTAGTTAAGGTATAGTATTGGGCTCCACACTACTAGAAAATAGCCCTAATGCAACCTTTTAAAAGCAACCTTTTCTAAATGGGTTGCATTTGACTCTAATGCAACTTCGTTGAACATAAAGGTTGCATTAGAATATATAATGCAACTTTTTTCATAAAAAGTTGCAAAATTATATCGAAATTGCAACCTTTTTATCTAAAAGTTGCAAATTTTTCTATAACCGGCAACCTTTTTCTTTAAAGGTTACAAATTCTATTGAAATTTACAACTATTGTTAGAAAAGTTGTATTGCAAAAATTGAAATGCATGTCTTATTTTTAAAGATAACATTCTTAAAAGTTAAATGTAATTATTATTATTATAAAAGATTGCATTCAAAATATTAAGTATGATATAAATTAATCAGGATTTTACCCAAATTTTTACTTTTTGTTTTTGTTACAACTGTTGTAAATGTTTAAATTATAAAATTTTATGAGTAACTTACCTTTTGAGTCCCTATGTTTTAGTGATTTTAACCACTAGAGTACAAAATCAAAAGGTTTAACCACTTAAGTTCAATTTTAAATGTACTAAGTGTTAAAAATTGGACTTAAAACGTTATAAAAATGAGCGATTAGGGAGTCAAGACGTTAAACTTTTTGATTTTGAATTAAAGTGGTTAAAATCATTAAAACACATAGACTCAAAAATTAATTTACTCTAAAATATAATTAAAACTTAATTGGGCTCTTAATTGGTTCTAACCTATCCACCTCTGCTTGAAGATCGAGTGAAACCCTTTTATCAGTTTTGTCTGCGGTAAATCGGAAGAAAAGCTTAAATCACATATAGATTAGCGGCAGTTTCATATTCAAATTTTTAGTTTCCCTCTCTACACTCTCATTAACCCATATAACCTAAGATTAGCGGCAGTCTTAACTTCAAAATTTTAGTTTCCCTCTTATCTATCTTAAATGGTATAACCAGTTCACTCTAAATCCGCATATGAGACCTAATTTCTGATGGTTGTCTGTGGTTCTCGCCATAAGGGTGAAGTGATAGATGTTTCAATATCAAATTAACTCACCATCATATCCGATTTGAACTAGGGGTTAACAGCTGTTATTCGACCATCTTCTTGGTTCATATCAACAAATTTCGGCAGCATCTCTGTTTTGCAGGTTACCATCAGGTGACTTTTTATTTTTAAATTTCAAATTTTTGTGTTTAACCATCAATTGCTGAATTTACTAAGTTTGTTTTCGTCTAACATGCGTTTCTTTGGTTGAACTGAACAAAATTGGACTGAAATCCGCTGTATTGTAAGTATCCGCAACACTTGCTTGATAAAATGTATGTGTGAGATTTGCAAAATATAATGAAGATATGGACTTGTGAATATGATATGAACTTGAAACACACAACTTCTCTCTTACACACTCACAACTATAAGATCAATTTTGCATTGTACAGTATCTAGGGGAATTGTCATCTGATTTTGTTAATTTGTCCTCTTCCACCTGTAGCTGATCAACTATTACATTTTAAGTTCTAAGAAACTAGTTTCATATATTGTATTATGGTAGGCATCTCATGTGAGCACATTTATTGAAAAAGTAGGCAGTGTAGGTCTTGAAGTTCTTAACACATTGACCAGCAGCATGACATTTTAATGCGAATACTGAGTTTGTATGTAAATGTGAGCACATTTCTTGAAAAAGCTGCTACCGTAGGTCTTGAACCCTTTTGATAGCATCTCTATTTAAAAAATATCGTATGTGGTGTCGAAGTATGTATATTGTTTGGTGTTTTGTATTTATGTTTGTGGTAGATTGTTTCCAGGCCTGCTTCCTACTGGTTCATAGTTTCCAATTGAATTTCTTTTCATCGTTAATAGATAAATGTGGCTTCAAGATGAAATAAAGTATCTATTTTGGAATTTTAAGTAGCAAGTACCATTTTAAAGGTTCCAAATTGATGCAATCTCTTTCAGAAAAAAAATCCAGAACTTTAAAAAATAAAAAGTGAGATTTTGCATTCAGAAGGGGTCCAACTTTTAGTTTCTACTGATACAAAGAGTAGTTACGTATTGCAGCTTCTGGTAAGAGTTTTTTCACTTGTTTATTGTTCACGTTAAAGAATTTTTATACTCATTTTATAATACAGTTTGCTATCTTTAGGGAGGAACTTTAGGCTTTCTTCCGAGAGGTGGTTCGGTTCAACAAATGTGCAAAGATTCACATTGGGATAATATGGGTTGTTTCTTTTCTAGGTGTATCTGATTGTGAATATCATCTTACATTTATAATATTGGAACTACTTTTTGATTAATTATGGATCAGATTGGACCTGGATCTGGTACAAACAAACATCTTAGAGAGGATGCAGAAATCGCTATGCAAGGACTCATCAATTTTGCTCAATATACAACTAGTATACATCTATAAGTTGCTAGCTGTTTATATTTTTATATGTAACCAGGTCATCCAACTACTAGTTTTTTTAGTTTTAGCCTTCAAGTTTGATTCTTCAAGTTCTTAAGCATACAAATTCTACTGAGCATAAAAATGTGAGATATACCTCGTAGAATGGGTGGGTCAGGTTGGGCGCAGTTATGGGTCAGAATAGGTTCATGTCAAAACATGTCTTTTTTATAAAAAGTTCATTTTGGTTTGGGCCAGATTCAGTTTTGATACCAATTGATACAAATCAGAATGGGTCAACTCTTTTTTTTTTAACGGCAAGGAACGACGTGCCAACCACCGTGACACTGGGCGCTGTGGCCAAGGTCGACTACTCGACCGTCGCCAGCCCCTTGGCTCTCCCAGATGCGTGGAAACTCGACCTCCACCCGCCCGAAGGCACGAAAGTGGAATAATCAGTAAAACCTCGCCCCCCTTTCAAGATGAACCGACACCATCCATATTCGCCCTTCACCTGGAAGCCGCAGAAAATAATGGGGAGAGTGGGAGTCGAACCTGGGTCACAAGGAATGCCAAGTCTTTCCCCAACCACTCTACCACTACCTCATTGGTGGGTCAACTCTAATCTACAAAATATTTTTTACTTTAGATCCCTATCGTCCCAGCTAACTATATTACCTTTATGTTCCCAACTTCTTTTAGTTAAGTTTTTTTCATAGTAGCATATTTAGGGAATCACAGAGTAACGTGAATGTGAAATCTTAGCAGCGCAGGTTTTTGATAAAACGTCAGCGTTAGAACTCACCCAAAAATCTAAGCGCTAAATCATTCAAAATCCAAGAGAAATCACCAGAAAGAATTACTAAAAATTTAGAACAAGAATTAAATAAGTCGTAAAACAAGGGGTCTGCATGGGCGATGTGGGAACTTCAACATGGTAAGGCTTCACATCTTGTTGACAACACTAATCAAGGTGTGGAATACTTTTAAAAAGCACAAGAAAAGGGGACAATACTCCATAAATTATGGTAAATTGACTTATTACTCATTATCTTTGTAATTGATTGGTTTCATCACTATTTAGCTTCTTATTCATTCAATTAATTATATTCATATATCTGTTGTGTTGCAGGCCATTTTACTTTAAGGTATGTGAATGACAAGTGGAGTTTTGAGAAGATGATCATATTGAATTAACAACTTTACTTAGATTACTTTGTTATTTTGAAGTTTGAAATATATGTAAAAGTACAACATAAGATATTTATTACATTTATGTTATTGTGCTGGTGTAATTGAGATACTATTCCATATTAATAAAAATTTTAGTACATCAATGATGTTGTAGAGTTGCCGTTGACTATAATCAAGGTTGCATTTGTTTTACTCTATATATAATAATGGTTGCATTTGAGTGTAACAAAGGTTGCATTTTGGAGTAGAAAAGGTTGCGTTTGAGGTGGCAAAAGTTGCATTTGAGATAGCAAAGGTTACATTTGAGTGCTAGAAAAGTTGCACTAAAAGCAAAAAAAGTTGCATTAGGATGTTAAAAAGGTTGCATCATGAAAAGGTTGCATTTGAATAGTAAATGCAACTTTTTAAAAAAAGGTTGCATTATCTAACAAAAAGGTTGCATTAGGTCTAATGCAACTTCACCTAATGCAGCCCTTGATAAAAGGTTGCATTAGGCCTAATGCAACCTTTTTAACCCCTAATGCAACATTTTATCAGAGTTGCATTAGCTTCATTTTCTTGTAGTGCCATGAGCTAGAACCGACGCGAGTAAGATGTTCCATTAGGGCTTACTCTCTCGCCATCTATGAATAAGTGGATTAACCCCACATGAAGATGCACCTCTTATCTCACACAAACTACCAATTGCTAAATAATGTTGGTCCTAACCCTCTTTTATCCGCCCTCAATGAGTAAATGGAGAAGCTCACTCTCCATGTTCTATCCATCCTCTCAGTAGCGCCCAGGAACTCCCTCAGTTTGGAAAAAAATGGAAAAATTTAGTGTAAACTTTGTATGATTTAGAAAAGGTTAGTGAGAATTATTGAGAATCATGCAAAAGGAACCCCCTAAAAAAATCTGGATTCACCACTGCATCCTCCAAGCTTCTACCAAAACAACAACCTTTTTGTATATATATGTGTGTGTTTTATACATGCTTAACTACATATAGATTACTGACTTGAACATCAAAGGATGATTTGATAGACAACATCCTCGAGTCACCTTCAGAGCTCGGGAATGCTAGATACATAACAACCAGGTGTGGATTCGGTGGTACGTAGCATCAAATGGTTTGCCCCTATATTATTAACCAAATTTATTTACCCCTATATTAACCAAATTTATTACAAATACTAAGAAAAGAACTAACAACCAGGAAAACATATAAATTTTAGTAAAAAAAAATACAATTATACAATCAAACATCAAATATTTCAATTATTAAGGCTATATCCATAAGTGACCTTTGAGAAAGGTTGGTTGCCAAAAGGTTAAAAAAAAGGCATATTAACTCAGACCATGTGTAGTGGTTAAACAAAATAATGCTCCCACCATGGGACATTATTCAACACGTGGCAGTCCAGTCAGCATGGGGCATTATTCCAAAAGTGGCGTAGTGAGGCATTATTCCAATAACGCCCATGCAATCATTTCACAATTATTATTTTTTTTTAATTTAAAACATAAAAAACTTCATTAATTTAAAATAAAAATTACACTACTTGAAATAAAAAAAAAAACCCGAAAAAAACAGAAAATAAAAAAAACCGAAAAAAAAAAGTTAAAAAAAAAGAAGATGATCTAGAGTCCATATTTTTCTCGAATTTTTTGGCGACGCATTTGCGCAAGGATCAACGCATCGCCTTGGAGGTGGTCGATAGGTTTGGACAAAAACTCAATGTCCTTTTCCATTTGTCTCGCCTCTTGCATCTCGTTAAACTTTTTGGTTTCGGCCACTCGTTCTTTCATAATCTCATAACGTTGGTGGCCGAGGTCGCGAATGTCTTGGAGACGACGGTTCATCTCCTCGAAATCTTCCTTTAACTCGAGATCGGAAGACGACTCGACCGTTTTTTTCCCGGTTCGCTTATCCTTTCTTCTACCGGGCGGTCGGGTCAACTCTTCTTCAAGTTCCTCGTCAATGTCCACCACCTCATTTAGATCGACATTGCGGGCATCCGATGTCGGTGTTTCAGGGTCAACGGAGGATGATGTTTTTGACCGTTTAGCTCGACGTCTACTACTAGACGTCATGGTACCTACTAGCGCCCACTTTGGACTTTTTCGCAGTAGATCCCAACACTTATAGTACGGGAAAGGGCATTTCGTTTTCTCGAACTCGTCCAAAGTCCTCGTTAAAATCCCGACGTCAGCTTCACCGCTCGGGCAATTATCGAAGTTACGTTGGTACACTTCTTGGAAGGCATGACACTTGTTGTTGATGTCGGTCCATTTGCTAGAAATGGAATCTTTGTCCCGATGTTCGCCTTGACCCCACGTGCTATAAAAGAGTGCACGAACCCTATCCCAAAAAACGGGCCCCTTTTGAAAGTTTGCTACAAATTGAAAAAATAAAAGTAAAAATATAAGTTGTGTGTTAAAAATAAAAGTAAAAAATATAAGTAAAAAATAAAATATAAAAGTTACCAGTTTCGTGGTCCTCCGAAACGTCGAGCCACGCCCGAGTCAACGTGAATTCCTCCTCCTTCGTCCATTTAATGGTAGTTTTTGTACGTCGAGGTTCGTCATTTTCCTTCTTCTTATGCGACCTTCTGCCGCGTTTCGATTTCTCTGGCACCGGTTCGGGTTGCGTCTCCGTCACGACATCGACATCGGGTTCGGCTTGTTGTGAAGGTTGCGATCTGCCGGCTTGACCATAACTGAAGGTGGGAGGCATGAACGGAGTGGCGCCACTCAAGTAAGCCGCGTACGTTAAAACGCTCGGGTCCAAGTCTTGAATGTTATACGGGTGTTGCGGTTGGGTTGTGTTCGGGTTCATGGGTCTTACGGGGACACCAAACGGGGGTCGGAATGGATGCATATTTGTATAAAATATAGAAGAAGTAGGAGAGAAAGTGTGATTTTTTTTTTATAAAAAATAGGAAGAAGTGGGTATTATTTATATAGTGGGTAAATTTTGGAATTAAAAAAAAAAGTTAAACATTTGACCGTTGCCAACGGTCATCTCTTGGCCCAAGTAAATTTTCAGCGTTTTATTTAAAACGCCAACGTCCATTTTTTTCGAAAATAACGCCCAAAAACGCCTGCTGTAAGGGGGGGGGGGGGCGTTTTGCGGCATTTTTTTTCAATTTTTTTTAAAATACCGCCCCACTACGGGTGGTCTCACGACCAGGTTGTGCCAACAACGTTGGTTGTTGATTTTTTTATTATTTAATCAATGCCACATGTTGGCTCCTTATTGGTTCTTTTATAATTATGTTTTCCATTTTAGTTTTATAACAATTAATTCTAGCTAAAACATGATTTTCTTTAATAACTTTTTAGTATTTAATTATTAAAAAATCTGAAAACACAGTGTTGTCTAACTTTTTTTGTGAACATATCGATATAAATTTTATCAAAAACCGAGTTCATTCAAAAAATATATTTTTTAATTAATTTTTTTTTATAAAAAATGCATATATCTTTGTTTTCCACATGTTCTGATCTTACTGGTTCGTTAGATTTTTTCGATAACTTTATTATCTAAAAAAATCTAACATTATATTGTTGTTATTTATTTTACTTTTAAAACAAATCGGTTTCAAATGAAAATATTATTTTTAATTATTTTTAATGCATTTATAGATAAATAATAAGCATAAAAATATATAGAGTTAATTGCCAAAATCGTCCCAGAGGTTTGGGCAGATTTGTCATTTTCGTCCAAAATGACACTTTTGTACCAAATTGCCCCCAACATATGTAACTTTTTGCCATTTTCATCCAAACCACTAACTTAATTTATTTTTTCTGTTAAGTTGAGGATATTTGAATGAAACTGTCAAATAAAACCACAGGGACGATTTTGGCAATTTACTCAAACTCTTTTAAATTTCTTTTATTTAATTAATTTTGTTACATATATAATAAAAAGAATATACATGCAATTTTTATATGAAAAAAATAATAGCTTTGTCACATAATTTTTATAAATTTTCATCCAACCACTAACTAAGTTAATTTTTCTATTAAGGCGAAGGATGTTTATAAACTAAGACATAAATTAATTTCTAATTTTTTATATAGATCAGTTTTATAAAAATAAAATCTACTTAAAACTCTAAATTTTATAAAACTAAAATGCTGGTGACCTTCTTGAAAAAGGTCAAATAAAAAAATCTTATCATATGTACCAAGTTTGTAATTCATCTTCTACTCTTTTAAATTCGCTCCTAAGGAAAAACAGAAGCCAGTGCCCCCCCATCAAACAACGTATCGTTACCAAACCTTAAAATTACCCACAAAATTGTAATTATAATGCTATGAACCAAAAGTTTCTTTACTCAAGCCACCCAGAATAAGTATTAGTTAGTTACCCTCATAATCTTAATTAAATAAATATTTTATTTCTACCAACATATTTCCTAGGTGCTCAACAAATTTAAAAAATATGTAACGTTTTACAATTTTTTTCTATCTCTACAACTGATAAATACTAAAGTTGTAATCGATTGTTATGTGTTGCATACCAATGACGTTTCTCTTTATAAAACCGATTTATATAAAGAAGCGGTAAATTAATTTCTGTCTTAACAGAAAAAATAAACTGAATTAGTGATTTGGATGCAAATTTAAAAAAATTATGTGACAAAACTATTAATTTTTTTTTTCTAAAAACACCATGTATATTCTTTTTTATTATATATGTAACAAAAATAATTAAATAAAATAAATTAAAAAGGGTTTGAGTAAATTGCCAAAATCGTCCCTATGGTTTTATATTTGCCAGTTTCATCCAAATATCCTTAACTTAACAGAAAAAATAAACTAAGTTAGTGGTTTGGATGAAAATGGCAAAAAGTTACAAACGTTGGGGGCAATTTGGTACAAAAGTGTCATTTTGGACGAAAATGGCAAACGTACCCAAACCTCAGGGACGATTTTGGCAATTAACTCAAATATATATTTAATACAAAATGTTTTAAAGGTTGGATTGTGAATGTGAGTAAAAGGTTGAAGTAGGTAGGGTTGTATAGGTGGAAGAGAGAGAAAATAGTTTTTCATTAAAAAGTTAGGTTGGAGTTGGTTGTGGATGGAGATAGCCTAAAGGTACTTTCATTGTCACCCTTTTGTTCCACGTTTTTTTTTTTCTAATTATTGCCAACCCTTCTATTTTCGACAAAATTGCTAAAAGAAATAAAAACTGAAGTAGGCGGCTGTGGGGAATAGTGGTGGCTAAATAGAGTGGTCTTCGAAGATTTATATTTGATGTAAAAGGTTGATTAGTAGAATCTTTAATAATAGCAATACTTTTTAAAAAGGTTAATTAAAAAACTAGAAATAGAAATGGTTGATGATAAGTAAGCAGAAACTTGAAAGAGAAAATACTATTATGTTGAAATGATATTTTAATTAAAAAAAAGAGCTTTCTTATATATAGGGGTGTTTGGTGTTGCGTTTTCAACATAGATTATGCGTTTTCAAAATAGATTTTGCGTTTTCAAAACTGCGTTTTGGAGGCAGATAGTCACTTTTTCATCCAAACACTTTTTTAGATTATTTATATTTTACAAACACAATAATCAAATAATCACTTCAAAACGTAATCCCAAACACCCTCATAATGTTTCACGGTTTTGTAAGAACTACAAAAGTTCATTTTTATTAAAAAAAACATTTAACGTAATGATCGTTTTTACAAAACAAGGTTATATTTATAACGAAGAAGTATGTAAGATCGGTTTTGCAATTTAAAAGGGGTTGTGACGTAGTTCGTTGCCCGTTGTTTACCTGTCATTTCTTTGTAATTTATTGTTTTCACATTAAAAATGAGAAAGCGCAAATATCTTCTACTAAAAAATAAAATAATAATAATAATAATAATAATAATAATCTATACTATCTATATACTATATATAAAAGCATCTCCTATGTCTACAAATGTAATTTACTATCATATTTTTAAGATGGCATACCAAAAGCTAGAACAAATTCTTATATTTTTACGCTTTTCTTCCTTTTTTGCCCCTGCTCACACACACAAAATCATGTCCTTACCTGCCCTAAAAAAACCCAACAGACGTCCTCATAATCAAACCCCCTCTAATTATATCGCCACATTCAACAAGGAATTCCAAAGATCTTCCTCATTATTTTTCTCTTCTCAAAATGTCAGTTAAGTACCGATTCCATCCCACCCCTGTTAAGTTGTGTTCCAGCCTCTTGAGTTTTCATTTTCCTTTCATGCTCCCCAGATACTAAACTCGATCTAGGTTGTTTTGTTTGTTGCAGGAGGCAAGGTTAAGCAGGTGAACGACCAGGTCTCGGTGGTCTGCAAGGGAAGTGATGATGGTGGTTCAAGAAGGAGCAATAACCGATTAGGGTTTTCAGGGTAACCGGGTGAAGAAGACGACCGGTAAACCAAACCACGTGCACCCGTTTCTGCGGAGTTCGAGTTACAGTCCAAACTTCAGGGTTATTTTGTTCTATTTTACTCTGCCCAGATTTGCCCTTTGCTTTGGAGATTCTGTTCAACGAGATAGTAAGCGTTTAATTTCATAGTCTTTTTTTATGATTTATTTCATTTGTTTTTTTAGATCATGAACAGTTTCAGATCTTGAACAAAACAACCCAGATAAAACCCACCACACCATTCTTTAGTTTTTTTTTCATGGGGTGAAGAACAAAAAGCTGCATTTTCTTTTGTATGGTGCTTTGATTGAGTGGTTTTTAAGAACCCACATAATTATTATTTGTGTAGAAAGGGCCACACAGGGATTTTAGTGTTACCATGTTCGTTTTACTAAACTCATACACGTGGTCTATAATTTTGGGTAAAACAAACCAGAAGATAACAAACTCACTTTGGATGTGGTGGTCCATAAGAGTTTTTTTGTTTTGGAGAAGCCATACATACTTATATTGTAAACATAGATACGAGCAACCTTAAATATAACTCGATAATTCATAACTCGATAAGAAGATTGGAGCTGCTACTGCACATAAAGTTCGAGCCACGGTAACCGATCCTTTTTCATAGATTCGGTAAAAAAATGATAAGTTGTATGGTTTAAGTTTTGAATATAAATGTATTGTTTACAGATTGGGGTGATGGTGATGGTTCATGGTGACGATACAGGGCTGATTTCAGACTTCTCAAGTTGTCTATAGGTTCATATCCCGTCTGGTGCGAGATCCCTTTGTTTGGTTTAAAAATGGTAGATCATTCTTTGTCGGAGCTTTAGAATTTATATCCGGTGCCGACATAAAAACCGCCATCGAGGTCGTAGGGAACCAATGGCTCGGCTCAGACTATTCGGTTCCGTGGAAGTGTCGAACCGAACGGTTGAGAAAATCAAGTCAAGTCTGGTCAACCGGGTCGTGTACACTTACTCAGTTGTCGTCCGAATCAACAAAGTGGTCAGTCTATATATATATATATATATTAGTAATTAAATGCTGAAACTTTTGCTTCCCACTAATCGAATGCAGAACACAAATACGAGATTGTGAGGAAACTACAAGAGCGAAAGCATATATGCGGAGTGACAGGACTCAGGAGATGGTCAAAATGGCCCAGGTTGACCTGTTTGACTCCTTTAAATAAAAGATACCCCAAATCGACCCATGCATATGTAAATGGGTCAAAACATGTGTATCGTTGAGTTGTAATTAACGATATAACTTATTTTTCATAATGTCATATCTTTTCCCTATTGTCAAAAAGCACATTGGATTTTTGTTTGTTTTGACTAATCCAAAATGTTGGTTAATATGGGTGTCTAACTTGTGACCAACTTCTGTGCAGAACGCGTTTGAGCTAGCTTCGTTCCTTTGGTTCTAGGTAATTACTCTTATTTGATTTCATAACCGCAATTCGTCTTAAATCTTGAGTTATATTAACCGTTTTATGTTTTTTTTTTTTTGCAACGGCAATTCAACTATAATTCTTGTTTTATCATACGACTGATTCTGGGGTATGCATTTGTTTCCATTCAGTTTGACTTGCATTCATACATGTTTAAAACTTAAAAGTAGACCCGGCGAAATCAACCCGTACATTCAACTTTGGGTTAGGATGGGTATTATTTTTGTAGTAGATGGGTTAAGTTGGGTTAACAAGAATTGTTAAGAGGGACAAGATGAGTTAACTTTAAAAAATAACACCATGGGTCAGTATGGGTTTCTCTGGGTAAACCCTAAAACCAACGCATTCTTCTTTTTTTCTCATCTCCCACGCCCAAATCACCCAAACCACCACCATCCTACAACCTCCATTCCACCGTTGCTTTTGCTCACGACCATCGCCGCCAGCCCGCCGCCTTCGTTTTAGTCCAACTAAATAACCAACATTCCTGTATAAATGATATCACAAAGCTAACATCAACATTCATGTATAGGTATATATATATCTTTAATTTTGGAAATTATGTTATGTACTAACAGGTTGATGTGTCTGTATTTTCAAGCGGCCACAATGCAAAAGTGAAATTTCAACTTCAGAAGTGTTCGCAAACCTGGATTCTTCACTGGGGTTGCATCTATAATGGAAACAAGTAATAACATCCTGCTGATCATCAACGTTTTTTGCTTTCTTATTAGTGGTGGCAAAAAGCGAAGGTCGGGTGTGTTTGATAATGGATCAAAACGAGTTTGGGTCGATATGGGTCAAAATAGTCACCCTTTTTTAACAAATCGGTTAGTAGATTTTTATTGTCTCTTACAAACGGATAAGAACTAGCATTTTAAACGAATTAAGATGCGAGTCTGTTGGACACAAAGTTCTATATGTTTAAAACACCAACAATTCTTTCTCCGAGTGAACGTAGTCATAGTAGGAAGTAAATGAATTCCCTAGCATAGGCTTTCTGATGTTAAACGGGTCGAATTCAATGGGTCGTATGTCATTTTCCGGTTATGTATATGTTGTTTTGAATCGTACATTGTAGACCAATTCTATCTTTATTAACTTTTCATGACAGATTCGAAAACTAACAACATTTGTTGACTTTGTCAGGTCCAAGAAAAAAAGGCAAAGAAAGTTGCTGAAATGAACGTTGATTCTTTAAAGGCTGTTGGAAATGGAAGTATCTTTAAACTGGTAGGCTATATTTGCTGTTATGGAACTATAAAAAGCTTAATGTAGGTTGTATGTGTTATAAGACATTGTTATCAACCGTTGACCTGTTTGACGTCTTTTTCCTTCTTTCATTTGTAGCCGAGTACCTTTGTTCTCATTTGACCCATCATAGATAAAAAAATAACCTTTTCTCATGATTTTTATGTTGGAGTTCAGAAAATTGTTTCCCAAGTTTGTGTAAAGTTGTTTTATATGTTTAAAATTGCGGGTTCTTTAGTGCTCATGCATTTTATAATGTTGATTAACTCAAATATGGAATTTGAATTGTTTTTGTATTTTATCTATGCGAGCACCCATGAATATCATCTTGCCTTGTGATTTTTTGACACGTTTTTTTGTGATTTTGTAGCGTTGTTTGGAGCAGAATGTGACAGTTCGAGGAAAACAATCTACTACTAGAAAGTAGAAATCACACGCACAGTAATCAAGGCTGGGATTAACTTAAATGAGCACATTATTTTTGATGGTTCCAACTCCGGTAGCACTGGATGGAAGTGGAAAGGTAGAGAGAAGTGTGTTTATTTTTCGGTCAAACAGGTGAGGAGCGAGTTGGAGGTGTATGGGCAGCCGAATATCCAAGGCCAACAGTTCAAATGCAATAAGCTCGCAGCCCTGAAGGTCAATTTTTTGTGAGAAGGGCCATTAATGGCAATATCCCGACTGCTACGGCATTGGCGACTAGAGGAGTGCAGATTGGGGACGACCGATGCAGAGTTTACGGCATACAGGTTGATTCATGTGGAAAAGAACTGTCACAGATGATATTGGACAAGAACATAGAACACTAGATCATGATATGGACTTTTTTTTTATATCGTTTTAAGGTTTGAATTATGCTACTGCCCCTTATTGTTGACTCCGCGGCAACGCGCGGGTAACCCACTAGTATAATAAAAAAAACCACTTTTTGGACACTTGTCATCATATTAGAGCATCTCTTATAGATAATTATTATTTTAATTTAATCTTTTCTAATTAGTTATAGATAACACTCCTATTAAATATTATTTAGTTTAATATCTTATGGATAATTATTATTTACTTTAATCTTCTTCTCATTTATAATATTATTTAGAGAAAATTACGATTTTGGCCCCCTGTAGTTATATCACTTTTACCCTTTTAGCTCAAAAAAGAATTTTTTAACATCTGAGCCCCCAACGTCTTCTTTTCTAACCCTTTTGGCCCCTAATACTAACCTCATCCATTGAATGTTAGGGGCCAAAAGGGTTAAAAAAAAAGACGCTAGGGGCCAAAAAGGTTAGAAAAAAACGTTGGGGGTTTAGATGTTAAAAAAATCTTTAGAGAAAATTACGATTTTGGCCCCTGTAGTTATATCACTTTTACCCTTTTAGCCCAAAAAAGAATTTTTTAACATCTGAGCCTCAAACGTCTTCTTTTCTAACCCTTTTGGCCCCTAACACTAACACCATCCATTAAATGTTAGGGGCCAAAAGGGTTAAAAAAAGACGTTAGGGGCCAAAAATGTTAGAAAAAAGAGGGACTTAGATGTTAAAAAATTCCTTTTTGGGCTAAAAGAGTAAAAGTGATATAACCAAGGGGCCAAAATCGTAATTTTATTATTTGATGTATAAAATTAGATTTATTCAATTCGTACAATACACAGGGTTTTTTAAGGATATATAATTTTTATTATTTAGTACAGAAAATTACATTTATTCAAACCGTGTAATACGCATATTTTTAAAAATGTAATTTTTTTATTATTTGGTATATAAAATTACATTTATTCAACTCGTGTAATAAATGAGATTTTTTAAAGATGTATTATTTTATTATTTAGTAAACAATATTACATTTATTCAACTCGTGTAATACACGTGGTTTTAAAGAAATAACTTTTTTTATTTTGTATATAAAATTACATTTATTCAACCTGTACAATATTTTTCTTATAGATATAACTTTTTATTATTTAATATATAAAATTATATTTATTCAACTTGTGCAATAAAGAAGGTTTTTAAAGATATATTGTTTTATTATTAAGTATATAAAAGTTATTTATTCACCCTGTGTAATACACGGGGTTATAACCTAGTAATAATAATAATAAAAGGTTATCATTATTACTATATTAAAAAAATGAGTGAAGTCATCGATATTATTTTGAGATTTATGATATCATTGTATTTTGTATTTTCAAACGTATATTTAACTCTTTTCATTTTTTATGTATGTTTTAGAAAAAGGATACAGACTTAAATCAATTGCTAAAGTCATAAGTTTGAATGATTTACTTTATGAATTCTTAATTGGCGTAGGGCTTCATTCCCATCCAGTCCATCATATGTAGTGTGTGGAGTTTTTAAAATGTAAAGAGTATAAAAAGTGGTTATGAGTGGAGGAGAGAGAAAATATTACTGTTCATCTGTATATTTGGGGGGACACTGCTCACCCACTATAATTTTTTAATATATATTGAAAGTGGTTGTGAGTGAAAGAGAGAGAAAAATGTAATATATATTGAAAAGGAGAGAGAAAAAATATTTGTTTTTAGTGGAAATATATTGATATATGAGTTGTTTTTTTAGTGAAATGTATGTATATTTTTAGTGGATTGGATGTGAATGCTCTTATATTATCATTTTGCCATCTTTTTTTTCTTCATATAAACACATAACGGTCTAACATATAAAACCTCGTGGTGCATCACCATATAGTTCGGTAGCGGACCTATAAAATATTTTCAAAGGGTGCGAATAAGGGGTTTAACCAAATATTTAAAGGGTGTAGGCGGGATTTCGCCCTATAAAATACACTAATTTTTTTTCAAAGGGTGCGCCTGCCCACCCACCACCCTTGCTACGTCCGCCTCTGACCATGATTGAACTTGAATAGTTTTAAATGGATATTTTTAAACATTAGTAACTCTAATAGAAATTTTTATCTTTGTCATAAAAGATTTGTTTTGATTTGACTCTATCAAGAATCATTATAGGGCTTTGGATTATGTCTCATAATTTTATTTAATTTTAATTTATATGTCATGAATCAAATAATGGTTTTATTTGACTCATAATTTTATTTAATTTGATATATATATATTTTTTTTTGATAAGAATCATTATAGGGCTTTGGATTATGTCTCATAACTAAAAAAACCTAAAAAACATACCAATTTTTTTTAATTTAAAAAAAAATTATAAATTTCGCTACTTTTTATATTTAAAAAAAAAAATTTCAAAAAAAAAAAAAAATTGTAGTGCACATGTGCAGTAAACATACAATGCACATGTGCAGTACAAGTTTTTTTTTTTTGAAAATTTTTTTTTTATATATAAAAAGTAGCGAAAATTTGTAAAAAAAAATTGTCATGTTTTTTAGGTTTTTTTAGTTAGTTTTTAAGTTTTCACTCTAATTAGTGGTTTTTAATTGAACTCTTCCCTTAATACATATATAAATAATTTCTATAGTTTGATACATATAACATAATTCCACCTGTCACGAACGGGCCGTGACCAAAGGATCTTACGGCCTCCCTCTCTCTTTCGTGTTTGCGACTGCTTCATAACATATAACATATGTGAGGATCGACAGAGACCCATTATAGATAATGTAATGTGTTAAAACTTTGAACGTGAACAAGAATGAAAAAAGGTTCTATATCTTGATACTTAGAAATCCATAACAAAAAGTAGGGGTGAGCATGGTGCGGTTTGGTGCGGTTTTAGCATAAAACCGCAACTCATACCGCGAGGTGCGGTTTTTATTTTTTTAAAACCACATGTTGCGGTTTTTTTGCGGTACGGTTTTTGCGGTTTATTTGCGGTTGCGGTTCGGTTTCGGTGCGGTTTCGGTTTTAATAGTTGAATACATCTAAAAAAAACTCTCAGCAATACTTGAATACATCAAAAAAAAAACTCTCGGTTTTAATACTGGAATACATCTAATACTTGATGGTAATTAGAATATAATTTTTGCAAGACCAATGTGAAGAGCATATGTATGGGCTAGAGGACATCAATCAAAACAAGAGTTTGTACTAGAAACATGTCTAGAATAATAGTTGCTATGTGAAACGGTGAAAGCTTAATCACATAGTCGTATCCAAATAAAAACGTAATATTGTTTCCAACTTTCAATCTTTCCAACTTTCAATGTTTCCAACTTTCAAGATCAACCCTTGTACACCTTATCCAATCTTGTGCACAAATCAAAGCTTCCGCAGTTTCGGTGTTAAGTGAACTTCTATACTTGTCGATAACTCTACCACTCGTACTAAACGCCGATTCTGATGCAACTGTCGAGATCGGCATTGCCAAAACATGTCTAGCTATTTTGGATAGTATAGGAAATTTGGTTGAATTTGCTTTCCACCATCCCAAAAGATCAAACTTTTGGTCCCTTTTTTCCCTTAAATCCGTTAGATAGATCTCCACCTCACTCTTGATGTCTTGACCTCCATCATCAAGTTTGTCAAACTCTAGCTCCAGATCAATATCCATCTCATTAATACTTGACTTTTCACCAAAAACCGTATCTTGTGAGTTTGGTAAATTCGTGTTTTCTGCCTTGCCTTTGTAATGATTAAACAACTCATCAAGAGTCTTAGTCACCTTTCCCACCATCTCTTTACTTTTCTCCGAATCCTTACCATGGATCAATTCAATGCAATACTTAACATATGAAAGCTTGTTGAGTGGATCCAAAACAACCGCAACATACAATAGATAATTCATATTATCTACGTTGTCCCAATATTTATCATACTTTGTTTTCATCGATATAGCCATCTTTTTTTTCTGTTCATCTTGACTCAAAGTCATCCGAGTGATGGTTGCTTGCATTTTCACAAGTTCGGAAAAAAAAATATTCGAAGTTACATACTTTGAGCCGGATATCTTGGTTGTAACATCGAAAAATATTTTCAAGTAGTCGATCAGATTCCTAATTTAACAATCCAATATCCATGTGTAAGTATTTAAATGAGTTGCCTTTCAAAAAAAAAAAAGAATTTAAATGAGTTAACGACTTATTATTTTTATAGGCTAGAGATATTTAAATGAAAAATATAATAACATACCTAGCCGCGTCCCAATCAACACCACTCGGAGCACCAATTACTCTATGCTTCCTTTTCCTTTTTCTTATATTTAAATCTTTAAGTATATTATATAATATATATATATATATAATAATTTTGCGGTGCGGTTTCGGTTTTTTGGTGCGGTTTTTAAAGCTAAAACCGAACCGCACCATACCTTTGCGGTTTCGGTTTTTGCGGTTTCGGTTTTTGCGGTTTTTGTGTCGGTTGCGGTTTTGCGGTTTCGGTTTTTACGGTTTTTGGTGCGGTTTCGGTTTTCGGTTCGGTTTTTGCTCACCCCTAACAAAAAGGGTCTTTATCTTCATTATCAAGCCAATAACACTTTATTGACTTTTCGAAGCAGTCAAATCAAAAATATCGGCCTGTAGCTTTCGAGAAAAACACAACTCATGTCCTAATCCAGAATTTTTCAAACTGTGCTAGTTACAAGTTGAAAACTAAAGTGCACATATGGATTCTTTCTTATTACCAAATATTGACTATTATGCTCTATGATCAAATACAACTGTTCAAAGATTTCTTATGGTTCCTAAGTCCTAAACATATTTTATGCTCAAGACATCAATCTTTTTCTTTTTTATTTCTCACATTCTACCTTAACACTAGCTTGCTTTTGTTAAAAACATCACCTAGACGGATGAATGTTGCACCATCAATGACGAATACCCTACTACGGTGGTGTGCCAACGACAAGGAGATGGTTTTGTTGGCCCACACGGCCGCACACGGATGGAGACGAATTAAACAAAAAAATATCTAACTTATAATGAACGATTCCAATAATGCCACATGTCACCCTCTAATTTTGTTACTAAGTCAAAGGGGTCGGTCAGTCAAAGTGTGTCAACAAATGCATCAGGTAACAAGATTGACGGGAATGCTGACTGCAAAAATTGCACCAAACAATGCAATTTTTGTAGCACTGTCACATATCTTAACAATGAGAAAATTCAGAATCTGACAACAAAGGTTAGAAATGTTGAAGATCAGATTCTCGATCGTGACAAAATTGTAAAAGCTTCAACTGAACGGATCAAAGAATTAACGGCTCAAATTGAAAATGATAAAACTGAACGTGAGAAAATAAAATCTGAAAATGAAAAGTTAATTCTTGAAAACCGTCAGATTTCTGAAAAGTTTGAGAAATTGAAAAACATTGTCAAAGATAGTGATGATCGTAATGGCAAAACATTTAAAGAAAATGAACATCTAAGAGCTGTTTTGAAATTAAAAGAAGAATCGATTAATGAACAACTGGATCAAATTGCTAAACTGAAACTTAAATTTCAAGAAGCTGAAATTGAGAATGAACGAATCCAGTTGAAGCTTAACAGCTATAAATCAGCAAGCTTTGTTTTGCAGCATATTGTTCCTAAACCTATAGGAAAAAACAAAGATGGCGAGGATGTGTTTTCTGATGGAACGGGTGTAGGTTTTCACAAAGTTCCACCGCCAATTTTAGACAACTACACGAAAAAGCAGTCTAGTTTGGTTGAAATTGAGGAAGAAAGTGAAGTTAAACTTCCAGAGAATATTGATGTCACGTTCACAACTTCTAATGACGATAGTTTTCAAAATGATATTGTAAAAGGTGTTGTTGAAAATGTGTTAAAAATGGATAGTGACACTACTGAGGAAGATGGGTGTTTCTTGGACAAGTACATTCAGAAATCAAAATCCAAAAACAACTTAAGTGATGAATCGGGTCTTGTGATGTACAAGATGGCTGGATCTGATAAGTTGTATTCGGATTCTGAGTTTCCGATTGAGAATGTTAATGTGAACAAATTGACAAATGTTTTCAAGTTGGTTGAAGTTGAGTTGTCAGAAGTGAACAAGTTCAGTCAAACAAAGAGAAAAATGAGTTTTGAGAAAGATAAATCATACTACAAGAAATCTGTTAATCCATCACGTTTTTATAATAACAATCGAAACAGTTGGTCGGGTGGTTATCGGGGTGGTAATAGTTATCAGAAGAAGAGTTTTCAAAACAAGAGGTTTGTTGAAAAGAAGGTGTTTGTGAACAGTTCAAGTTCACTTGCTGATGAAGAAAATGAGATTTTTTCAAAATCGAATGAAGAGTTCTTTGAGAAAAGAGCTTCACAGTATCAGTCTGAAGGCACAAGTCGAGTTATTGATACTCGAACATGTTTCAGATGTAACCAAGTTGGTCACATTGCACGAAAGTGTATCAATGTGAAGCCTAAGACTGAAACTGTGAAGATTCAACAGAAGAAAGTTGATATGAAGGGTAAAGCACCATTCATTGTTGAGAAAAAGCATATGAAAAATGACAACATCAAAGTGAAAAATGAACCTGTAAAGAAAGTGGTAACTAAAAATGACAAGTTTTACAAGAGGGTTGCATTATCTCAACAAGTTTGGAAACCAAAAACAGAAATAAAAATTTCAACTTCTGAAGTGAAAAAGGCTGAAGAATCAATTTCGGTTGATTATGATGCAAATTTTCCACCTTTGAAGGCTGAAAATTTCAAAATTCAAATTGCGAGAGTCAAGGTTACACCTAAGGCTGATGAAGCCTGGGTGGACACCATGTTCGAATAAGCAGTTTGAATGGCCGGAGCTTCCTGGATCGCGAAGCATGAATCGGCATCTTTATTGAAATGTTTTAAAATCAACTTGTGGTATGTGCAGGATCTTCCAAGAGCCATTTCAAGATGGATCATGGATAGTGGCGCATCTCGACATATGACAGGAAAAACTGCATTACTGTATGATGTGAAGAATATCAATGGTGGTTATGTGGGATTTGCAGGTCATGAAGGTGGTAGAATTGTTGGTGAAGGAACGTTATCCAATGGGATTGTGACGTTTGAGAGAGTTAACTACATCACTGAGCTGGAGAACAATTTGCTTAGTATCTCGCAGATTTGTGACAATCAGTATACTACTCACTTCACTGATAAGGAATGTTTGATCTTGAAACCTGGTTTTGTTATTCCGGAAGATTGGATTATCATGAGGGCACCTAGAGTGAATGATTTATATGTGTTAGATATGTCTGTAGCAACTACAACTACTGGTCAAGCACATTGTTTTGTGTCTAGAGCAACTGAGAAAGAATCAAGATTGTGGCACCGAAAGATGGGGCATATACACCTAAGGAAGATGAATCACTTGGTGCACAATGATTTGGTATTGGGTGTTAATATCAAAGGTTTTCATCTGGAAGGGGAGTGCATTAGCTGCATCAAAGGCAAGCAGAAGAAAAAGTCACACCCTACAAAGCAAGTCAATTCAGTTTCGAGACCGCTGGAAAGACTTCACATGGATTTGTTTGGTCCTGTGAATGTCAAAAGTATTACAGGAGATTACTATTGTTTGGTCGTTACTGATGATTATTCCAGATTTTCGTGGGTTTCTTTCTTGAAGACGAAAGATGAAACATTTGACAGTTTGATGGGTCTGTTCAGAAAGATTGAGAATTTGTACCAAAGGCGTATCAAGAGAATTCGAAGTGATAATGGTACTGAATTCAAGAACAGCAAGATGGAAGAATTTTGTGATGAAAGAGGTATTTTGCATGAGTTTAGTGCTCCGTACACTCCGCAGCAGAATGGAGTCGCAGAACGCAAAAACCGGACACTAATCGAGACAGCTAGAACTATGCTCGCAGATTCAAAGTTACCGATTAATTTTTGGGCTGAAGCTGTTTCCGCCGCATGCTATACGCTCAACAGGGTTCTCACTGTCAAGAAGTTCAACAAAACATGCTTTGAGCTAATCAATAATCGCAAACCGAATTTGAAGTATCTAGAACCGTTCGGGTCACCCTGTACGGTTATAGAACCTTTTGGAAAGTTTGGTCCGAAGTGCATTGAGGGTATATTTGTTGGTTATGCAAATCCATTGCGACGTGTCTTCGTTCCAAGTGAGAAGCGGATTATTGAAGCTGCAAATGTTGAATGTCAAGGTTATACTATGCCGCCGCAGAATCCTGGTGATTCATGGCGTTATCATTGTGACAAACTTTGGGATTCGTTTGACATGAGAGAAGAATCAGAGGATGATGAAGATTTCTTTGATGAGTTGGATATTTTGCGTGAATATGAGTCGCAGTTAAGGTTCCCAGCTGAGTATTCGAGGAGACCACGGGAAACTTCCAATGACGATGAAGCAGGTCCAAGTAATGCTGGTGAACATGATGATGTCCAACAGAATGAAGTTGCTCAGGATAATCAGTCGGTTCAGAATGATAATCTAGAAGCTGAAAACATGCCAGTCTTTGATCATGGTGATTCAGATTCTGAGGGGGAGCAAATTCAGATTTCAAGTCAAACAAACCAAGTTGGTGAACAAGATGCAGAGCAGAATGTTACTAATCTGGAGGGAAATGTAGATGTTCCAAGTGAAGTGATGCCGCGAACTTTTTCATATCATCCAGAGGAGTTGATCATAGGAGAATTGCAGAAAGGCGTTCACACTCGAAATCAGATTGATAAAGGGCTTACATGTTTTTATACAAAAGTTGCTCCTTTGCAAACTGAATTCTCATTAAGTTGTTTTATCTCGCAGGTTGAGCCAAGAACTTACAAAGAGGCGCTTACTGAAGACTCTTGGGTCAATGCAATGCAGGAGGAACTTAGTCAATTCGAGAAGTTGGGAGTGTGGAAGTTAGTTGATTTGCCGGATGGTCAGAGGAAGATTAACACCAAGTGGGTGTTCAAGTGCAAGAGGGACGATAGAGGAGTTGTTATAAGGAATAAAGCTCGACTTGTTGTTCAGGGATTTAGTCAACAGGAAGGAATTGATTTTACTGAAGTCTATGCTCCTGTAGCAAGACTAGAGGCAATCAGAATTTTCCTAGCATTTGCGTCTTGGAAGAACTTCAAAGTTTATCAGTTGGATGTTAAATCGGCGTTTCTTTATGGGAAGGTTAAAGAGGAGGTTTATGTCGGTCAGCCGCCGGGCTTTACCGATCCAATCCACAAAAACAAGGTCTACTTATTGGACAAAGCGCTGTATGGTTTACACCAGGCCCCGAGAGCCTGGTACGAGACTTTGTCTCAACACCTACTAGCCAACAAGTTCATTCGTGGAAAAGTGGATGCCACTCTCTTCACTAAAGAAGTCGATGGTCATCTTCTGATAGTTCAGATTTATGTGGACGATATAATCTTTGGGTCGACAAATGAAAATCTATGCAAAGATTTTGAATCAGTGATGAAGCAAAAGTTTGAAATGTCATCAATGGGGGAGATGAAATTCTTTCTGGGTTTACAAGTTGAACAACTTCCTGAGGGAATTTTCATTCATCAGTCAAAGTATGTTCATGATATTCTAGAGAAATTTGGGATGTCAAGTTCTACTCCAGCTGCTACCCCACTTGCAACAAATCATGGGATTCACCCAGATCTAACCGGAGACAGGGCTGATGAAACTTTTTATCGATCCATGATAGGTTCGTTAATGTACCTAACTGCTTCACGTCCTGATATAATGTACCCAACGTGCCTCGCAGCAAGATTTCAGTCTAACCCGAGAGCATCGCATATGATTATTGTGAAGAGGATATTGCGCTACCTGAAAGGAACTCCTTCATTGGGGTTGTGGTATCCTAGGGAAGGTGATTTTACGCTCGAAGGGTATTCCGATTCGGATTTCGGATGCTGCAAAGTCAATTCAAAGTCAACAACTGCAGGATGCCAGTTCTTTGGTCCTAGATTGGTTACCTGGCAGTGTAAGAAACAAACGTCTGTGGCGTTATCTACATGTGAAGCGGAGTATGTTTCTGCTAGCAGTTGCTGCTCTCAGATCTTGTGGATACAGCAACAGATGCGCGACTACGGTTTGCAGTTTCTTAACACACCTCTTTTTGTTGATAATGAGGCCGCTATAAATATAACAAAGAATCCAGTACATCACGCTAAAACTAAACACATAGAAATTCGTCATCACTTTATTCGTGATTGCTTTGAGAAAAAGTTGATACGAATTGAGAAAATCCACACAGACGAACAGAAAGCTGATTTACATACCAAAGCTTTTGATAAAAATCGGTTTAAATATTTGTTAAAACTGAATGGTATGAAGCTTCTGTCGGTGTCGGATGGCATAATTGGCGTTGATGAGAGTACTGTTGCGGATGAAGACGAGAAACAATCTGCAATGGTTTGTCGAATTTTTACTTGTTTTGGTATTTAGGGGGAGTAGATGTTTGTACATAGTTGTTTTCAGAAAATACAAAAACAGTAAAAAATGCAAAAATACAAAAACATGATAAAATCTGAAAAAGAGCTTGTGTATATAGGGAAAATGATAGTACATCAGCTAGACGATTACAGTATGCTAAAGATTTGAAAAGTATAAAAGAGTTAAACAATCTTACTGATGATGTGTCGATAGGTTTTCGCACATTTAGTAGATTTATTCGGGATATAAATCTAAATTCAAACTTGTGAATTCGTGGGGAACACTACTTGGATATATAGGTAACCCCTGAAATCTCGTTTGAAAGGTCTCTTAATCTGATATACTAGGTCTTTATACTCAATGATGTCTGGGGTATTATTCCGGGACTTCTGCTGAACGGTGGTTCTGACCTAGTCCCTGGCTAATACTTGCTGCAATGCTTGAAACATAGCATTAAACCCTTAGCATGCTGAAACAATAAAATTGATAAATGCTGCTGTTGTAAGCAAAAAGATCCTCTAAAGGGGACACACCGAAAAGTCGAAGCTGATATCTCTCTGCGTATACGAAAGTATCGACCTGAGATCCCTCGGCCCTCGCATACCTAAATTATATACAGATATCATTGTAGTATTCTCACCTGTGAGACTGATTATTGGGATTCTGGATACGGGAGTATATTCAAGAGGTGGGACACATGAATGATATAAGTTCTTAATTCATCTAAATCGTATCCTGAATAAGTTGAAATTTGTGTGGGAATTTAAAATGGATCAGTATATCGACAATCGAGGTGAATTGTTTAAATCTAAGTATGTAATGTAGCTTAACGGTACTTGTAATTTGTCTGAAAAGCTGATATGATTCCCTGACATGCTCACCAAAAATATGTTTGTAAATAGTTTACTTTGTTTAATTTCTACAATTTAAGTTTTCTGTATTTCATTTCTTAGTTTAGAACACTTTATAAAATTCAAAAAGATTTTATTTCTGCTTTATTTTCCGACAAACCAAAGTGGAGAGTTGATTGTTGGATTCTCAGATGTTTGAAGCAGATGCAGGAAATTCTGAACTGAAGAATGAGGAGAGCTTACTTTGAAGAAGTTTGTATTGTTTGAAAAGTTAAAAACAAGTTCATTAATTTGATACTTGTTATTTTCAGAAAATGTTTGAAATTGTTGTTTCTAAATCAGTTTGATTCGTCAAAATGATCAACCAGGGTCATTAAATTGAACTTGGTAGATTAATCAAGTATTCAGGGTCATTAATTTGAACTTGAAAACTTGAGTGGATTTCTAGAGCTGATTGAGTTTGTTTTTATTGTTTGAAAAGATAGATTGTAACGTTATTGGTTAAGTAACAGGTTTGGACTTTATTTCCCAATGGAAGCTAATTGTCAAAGCTTGAACCAGATATCTCAAGATCCCAGTATACTGAGAGGGGGAGTCTGTGAAAGGGGGAGTCTGGATCAACAGTTATTGGGAAGTTGAAGTTAGAGCAAGGTGATGCTGAAACCTGTGAAGAATGCTTGTGAGAATAGACAGAGTTAAGAAAAAGACTAAGACTGAAGACTACGGATCTGAAGATACGTAAAGACTATGTCAACATCCAAGGGGGAGTCTGTTGATGCATGGAATGTCTGTTGACTGCGTCTACAAAAAGTCTGAAGTCAAGATTGGTCAACAGGGGGTCAAAATGTAAATATTATGAAATATAGAAGTAGGTTCGCTTTTATGTCATTGTATATTGTGGTCCGCTCATAGGTACTTAATGTGGTCCGCTTATAGTGCAGTGATGTAGGTCCGCTCATATGGCATGTCATATGAGCGAACCCACATGTCTATATATAGGGGAGTCGTCTGAGCGGTCCAGACAGATGTGTGTGTGATCTGGAGCGAAGCGCTGTCAAATTTTGAATAGAAAAGCAATAAAAGCAAAGGAAATTAATAGGACAAGCTGTTGTAATCTTGCATATTCTGATTCCGCCTTTATATGTGAGAATGAGCTACTCTGACTGACTTTTCGGGTCAAGGAACGGTCCAACACAGTAAATCACCTGAAACACGTTTTAAAAATATTTGATCAACGGGAAATACTGGCGAGTCATTCAAGTTGTACAAAACGACACATTGTCATAAATTACAGTATTAAGAGCCATTACAATGTTTATATATCAACCAATTTCCCCAATCGGTATTTGTCACTCGACCGAATCTGTGACTATGGTCATATCACCCATTGGCTAACCCGTTGTTCAATGGTGAAGGTTATCAAGTAATGTATACAAAACCCCACATACCGGCAGTAATGGTAGATTACAAAGACTTAATCCATGTAATTATAACTTTGAAAACAAGTAAGGTTTTGAAAGTAATCTGGTAAAAAGAGAATGACTCACATTGCAAGTTTAAGTGGACAGAGTCTGCCTACTGATTTAGCCGGTAACCTAGTCAAATAATGCAAACGAAACTAGGTTAGTAACTAAATACAACATTTACGATAACTCACGAGATCGAAACCCTCAAGATGAATGACAAAGTATAGCCCAAGATTCGGACAACACTTAAACATCCACCGGATCGGTTTTAATCGATCGGACATTGTATCATAGCAGTGATCGAGTTATTACCCTGTTGTCGTAGCAGCGTTTCACTATTCTAAATTTTAATTTTGAACAGAAAGAAAGCAGTTTGAGTGAAAATTTTCAAGCAAATTGAACTGGCCATGCAACGTCGAATTTATAGCTGAAATTTAGGTTTCTCGCGGCCCGTGTAAACTTGAAGGAGGATACTTCGCGGCCCATGAGGGCCACCCTTGTAACAACCCTCAAGACAACCGACACCCTCGAATAATTTCCGACACCCCAAAATATTTTTAAAACATCTATATATGTCTTTAAATGCAACCCGTATGTGAAAACCGAGCCCGAAATACAATATAGTATTCAAAATAAATAAAAAAACAAGAAATATTAAGTTGAGGCGGGCCGCGTAAAACCCACCTCAACCCTTACGCGGGCGGTTTAACGGTTAAAACCTAATTTCTTTGATTTTTAAGTTAAGGCGGGCCGCGTAAGACCCCCGTTAGTTAACGCGGGCCGCGTGAGATCAGAAATGTGGCGCAGCCCGGTGATGACACGTGTCATCATCGTGGCGAGTCTAGTGCTGACCCGGATCAGCTATAAGTTTGACATGGGATTGACGCGGGCTGCGTAAGGCCCTGTCTTGTTTTACGTGGGCTGCGAAAAAAGCTAAGTCAGGCCCTATAAATTGTTTTGCTCGGCCTTCAGTTCCGATCGTCCATTTCTTTCTTTCTCTCAATATTAAGTAGTAGGCGTTATACTCTGGTATAATACCCCCCAAAATAGCGAAGTTCTGCTCCGTTGTAAGTATTATAACCCCTGGATACGTATTAGATACGCTGCCCGATTGATCTAGGGTTCCGTAACGACTGCCGTGGTTCTGCCCGGCGTAGTCGTTGGAATGCCATCTCGGGGAGGGTATTACTAATGTTAAAATGGGTTATTATACTAACACGTGTGCATTTGTGTAAATTATAGATTATTCTCAGGAAACCCTTATGGAAAATCTAAGACAACAATGTGAGTTGATCCACTTTTTGTAAACCTATTTTGTGAACTGTTTATACAAAACCTTAAATATTTTTTCATGCGAATAGCAGTTATTGAGTATTTGTAAGAATACAATTATCATGAGTATGTTGGGGTTTTGTATACAAAATTTGTTACCACCTGGTCAAGGAGTAACATTTCCACAAGTCGGGTTTGACAGTACCATGGATGTTAATTGTTATGTCTTGGAAACAAATGTAATTGCGGGATCGCCCTCAATACTGTACACTGGTTTTTTTTTATTAAACTTGATTAAACTGGGATTCACTCACCAGTATTTCCCACTGACAAATGTTTTTAAAACGCGTTTCAGGTAACAAAATGTGAAAGCCAAATAGAAGCCAGCTGGACAGCACTGAAGGCTTGGAAAAGTGGCAATAAAGTTAACTAAAATAAAACAGATGTTTTTATTAAATAAAATAGGATATATTCCTGTGAAAACATGTGTACTATGAACTTGGGTTTATCCCATTTGTTTAATGTTATGAAAATGTGGTATTTTACTCTGATCAAATATTTCCTAACTACGGTCCTGATGAAAATTTCCGCTGCCAAATTAGACAATATGAGATACCACCGACACTGGCTCGCGACCGCCCGTTCCCTAGGAGGGGGGAATCGGGGGTGGCGACAGGAGGTGGTATCAGAGCTAAGCCACTGATTCAGCCACAGAAGTGTTCTGCTGACATCAAAATTCAATCTGTTAGGAAATAAATTACTGGAATACGTGCATAATTGTATTTAATTGTTATGTGTTATTTGACTATCTGTTAGTTTACAGTATGAGCGACCAAGGACCATCTGACGCGTATCGTCAATTGTCTGGTTCGCCTAGGAGCGAAGGCACCTCCTCTTCTCAGCCTGCCCTCTCAGGGTACTCTGCTGATACGGAAGAAGGAATATTTGTGTTTAAGGCTCAGTCAGAAGAGCCATTTCCTCAGAAAAAGAGGGGATGGTTCAGTAGAGGGGCACACGAGCGTAGAAAACGTATGAAAAAGTTACAAGACCAGAGAGTACTAGCCGCAGCCAAGAGAGAGACAGATGCCTATGCCCCGGATATGATAAATAAGGGTATAGCCAACATCCACATCTTAGCAACCACTGCAGCTGACCCTAATCTGGAGCAAATAATAGCACCCCAACCACAGCCACTAATCCCTGACTAACCGATGGAGATAGAAAACCCTGAAAACCAAGTAGAGATGCATGATTTCAATCCGGAAGAAATACCTAGGGTACCAGCACCAAATCCCCTAGACCCAAATTACGAACCCTGGTGGGATGAAGTTAGGGACTATGTGCAACGCTACCCGATACATGAAGACACATCCATGCAGAACATAGGAGCCTACCCAGGTATGGACCCTTTAGATCCCTATTACCACGACGAATACATTAGGGAAATTTTAGAATATCCTTACCGATTCCAGGCACCTACACTCCCATATCAAGAACCTGCACCACAGATTCCGAACCCAGTCCTAGAACCTGCACCTCCAATGAGTGCAGAAAACGTACAAGAACTTAGGACTTTTGGTGAGGAAATTTTAGAAAGTAGTGAGCGGATGAGACAGGTGGGAGAGCGACTCGTATGGAAATACGATGAACGCAATATGAATTTCTGGATGAATCCATATCCGTGAATGTGATAGTGAGACGGTAATAGTAATAATAATAATAAAATAATATAATATGTGTGTATGGATGCCTACTATTATTTATTTCAGTCGGTATTGTAATTTTTATTTCAGTACTGGTGTGTAATAGATAATATATGAATAGAGTAAGTCGCAATGATCGACGCTTTTGGCTAAATTGCGTGTCATGTGATTGACTATATTAAATATTATTTTGTAATATTAATACGGGGTAAATGTTTAAAATTCAGATGGCCGACGAAGGAAATCAAGGAAATCTGAATAACGATAACCAGAGTAACATTAACTTGGTTAATGAGAATCCGAGCATCAATAACAATGGAAACCAAATGGATAATAGTGCTATCCAACACATAGTAGCACAAGGAATTATAGATGCAATGCCATTTATCATCCAAACTGTTAAGGATGCTGATAATAAAAGTAAACATAGTAGTAAGCGACCAACTGGACCAGAAAACAACGTGAACAATGGACCTGTACTTCAAGCGCCCATTCCCAAAAGAAGAAGAACCATGCCTTATGGTTGTTCTTACAAAGAATTCTGGTCCTGCAAACCAATAGAATTCTCGGGCAATGAAGGACCTATTGCAGCCCTACGCTGGATAGAAAAGACTGAGGCCGTTTTAAAAATAAGCAAGTGTGCTGAAGAAGATAAGATAATGTTTGCTTCTAATTTGTTTAAAAACTCAGCCTTAGAATGGTGGAACACTATCCTCCAGTCAAGAGGAAGTGATAGGGTATACAACATGGAATGGGAGGAATTTAAGAACATGGTAGAAAGGAAATTCTGCCCTCCCAATGAAAAGGAACAAATAGCGAATAAGTTTCTGAACTTAAGAATGACCGGAGTAGATAGTAAGGGGTATACTACTACATTATTTGAATATGCTAGAATAGTACCAACCCTTGCATCACCTGAACCGGTATTAATCTCCCGTTATATCTGGGGATTAATTAGAGAAATTAGACATGTAGTCAAGGCAGCTAGACCTTAAACTATAGAAGAAGCTGTAGAACTAGCAAATACCTTGACTGATGAGCTAATTCGTACTAGAGAAGAAGACCAGAGGAGAAACCTAGCTCAAAGGTTTACCCAAGAATTTCGTTCTGGGAATTTTAACCGTAGGAATATGGGTTCTACCTCTGCACCATTTGCAAGGTCTGCAAGAAAAAGCATTCGGGAAAATGCTCCACTCTTTGCAATTTCTGTAAGATGCCAGGACACAAGGAAGAAGATTGCAGGAAGAAAACCAGTAATGGACTATGCTACAACTGTGGAGAAAAAAGTCACATCAAGCCGAATTGTCCGAAATTGGCTCCAGCTGCGAACAACAGAAACACTAAAAATGCTAGAGCATTCGTTCTGACTGCAGATGAAGCCAAGATGATTCCAGATGTGATAGCTGGTACGTTTTTAGTTAATGATGTTTTTGCTAAAGTATTATTTGACTCTGGTGCAAAACAAAGTTTTATTAATACATCATTTTGCAAACTTCTAAATCAGTCATTAACTAAACTACCACAAGAATGTCTAGTAGAGACAGCTAATGGAGAAACCGTTAGGATTTCTGAAATCTTGCAGGGAGCAAGAGTAGAAATTTTAAATCAAAAGTTTATTGCAAACCTTTACCCAATGAATTTGGCAGGATTTGATATTGTATTAGGAATGGATTGGTTAATAGCCAATAAAGCCAGTATTTTATGTGATCAAAATTCAATTCAAGTAAATTCACCAAAAGGTGAAAAGATCACAATTAAAGGAGATAAGCCCTCTAGATCCACTAAATTCATCTCTGTGATGAAAACTGCAAGCTATATAAGAAAAGGATCTATAGTGTATTTGATTTCTATAGTCACTAACACTAAAGGAAAAGAACTAAAAGACATTCCAGTAGTGTCTCAGTTTTCAGATGTATTTCCAGAAGAATTGCCAGGGCTACCGTCGGACAGGGAAGTTGAATTCAGAATTCATCTACTGCCAGGAACAACACCGATTGCCAAAGCACCTTACCGTTTGGCACCCGCCGAAATGTAGGAATTAAAGAAACAATAAGACGAATTGCTGGAGAAACGATTTATACAACCAAGTTCGTCGCCATAGGGAGCGTCGATACTGTTTGTTAAAAAGAAGGACGGATCGATGCGTATGTGCATTGACTACCGTGAATTAAACAAGGTCACGATTAAGAACCGGTACCAATTACCGAGAATTGATGATCTGTTCGACCAACTGCAAGGAGCTCGATTTTTCTCTAAAATCTATTTAAGGTCAGGATATCATCAATTAAAGGTACAGGAAGAGGACATTCCTAAAACTGCGTTTAGAACAAGGTATGGACATTATGAATTTACTGTCATGCCATTTGGTTTAACCAATGCCCCAGCTGCATTTATGGACATGATAAACCGACTATGTAAGCCATATTTGGATAAATTCATAATTGTTTTTATAGATGATATTCTAATTTACTCTCAGAATAAAGAGGAACATGCAACACATTTGCACGCACTTTTAAGTCTATTAAGAAAGGAAAAGTTTTATGCTAAATTTTCAAAGTGCGAATTTTGGTTAGAGCAGGTACAGTTTCTTGGACACTTAGTTAATCATGAAGGAATTCATGTGGATCCAACAAAAATCGAGGCGATTACTAAATGGAAAACCCCTGAGTCACCAACTGAGGTTAAAAGTTTCTTAGGATTGGCCGGTTATTATAGAAGATTTATTCGAGATTTTTCTAGAATAGCAATTCGTTTAACTAAGTTAACCTGTAAATCCATTAAGTTTGAATGGGGAGCAAAGCAAGAAGAAGCCTTTAGAATTCTTAAGCATAAATTAACCCATACACCCATATTAGCGTTACCAGAAGGAACACAAGATTTTGTAGTCTATTGTGACGCTTCTAAGTTAGGTTATGGATGTGTGTTGATGCAACGCCAAAAGGTTATAGCTTACGCATCTATACAACTTAAGAATCATGAAGAAAATTATTCAACCCATGACTTGGAATTAGGAGCAATAATTTTTGCCCTTAAGATTTGGAGACATTACCTCTATGGTAGTAAGTTTACCATATTTACAGATCATAAAAGTTTAAGGTATGTTTTCGGGCAAAAGGAGTTGAATATGAGGCAAAGACGTTGGATGGAGATGCTTAGTGATTATGATTGTGATATCCAGTATCATGAAGGAAAAGCAAATGTAGTGGCAGATGCTTTAAGCTGAAAGTATCACGAAAAGCCAAAAAGGGTACGTTCTCTTAAATTAAATCTACAAGTAGATTTAAATGATCAGATAAGAGAAGCACAAGAATCAGTAATCAAGGATGATACTGAAAAACTAGAAGGTATGATAAAGGAATTAGAACAAGGAACAGATGGAATTTGGAGATTCCATAAAAAGAGAATGTGGATACCTAAATTAGGAAACCTGTGTCATCGTATATTAGAAGAAGCCCATAACTATAAGTATACGATGCATCCTGGAAGTGATAAAATGTACCAGGATTTAAGAAAGAATTTCTGGTGGATAGGAATGAAAGAGGAAATAACAGCCTATGTTTCTAAATGTTTAACTTGTTCACAAGTTAAAGCTGAACATCAGAAACCCTCAGGGCTATTGCAACAGTTAGAGATGCCAGTGTGAAAATGGGAATTGATAACAATGGATTTTGTTACTAAATTACCCAAAACAAAGAAAGGAAATGATACAATCTGGGTGATTGTAGATAGGCTAACCAAGTCAGCTCATTTCCTACCAATGAAGGAAACTTTCAGTATGGAACAGTTAGCTAAATTGTATGTAAATGAAATAGTTTCTTTACATGGAATACCTTTATCAATTGTTTCTGATAGAGATAGCCGTTTTACTTCTCATTTTTGGTCAAGTTTCCAAAAGGCAATGGGAACTAAGTTGAATCTAAGCACAGCTTATCATCCTCAAACGGACGGACAAAGTGAAAGAACTATTCAGACGATGGAAGACATGCTTAGAGCTTGTGTAATTGATTTCGGAGGTAATTGGGACGATCACTTACCTTTAATAGAATTTTCTTATAATAATAGTTATCACACAAGTATCAATGCTGCACCATTCGAAGCACTTTATGGACGAAAGTGCCGAACCCCAGTCTGTTGGGCAGAAATTGGGGAAAAGCAACTATCTGGACCTGAGATAGTGCAAGAAACAACTGATAAGATTATTCAAGTCAAGGAACGACTGAAAGCAGCGCGTGATCGACAAAAGAGCTATGCTGATAACCGACGTAAACCATTGGAATTTCAAGTAGGAGATAAGGTGTTGTTAAAGGTCTCTCCTTGGAAATGAGTAGTAAGATTCATCAACCGGGGAAAGCTAAGTCCCAGGTATGTTGGACCTTTTGAGATTATTAGAAGAATAGGACCTGTAGCCTATCAGCTACAACTGCCAGAAGAAATGGCAGGAATACATGATGTATTTTATGTATCTAATCTCAAGAAGTGTTTAGCTGATGAATCACTGGTAGTACCTCTTAAGGATATAGAGGTAAATGAACAACTCAAATTTGTAGAGAGGCCTCTACAAATTGAAGACAGGAAGGTTAAGAATCTCAAGCACAAGAGACTAGTTCTGGTCAAAGTGAAGTGGGATTCCAAAAGAGGACCTGAGTACACATGGGAGCTTGAATCTGAAATGCAAAGGAAAATCCACACTTGTTCCAGTAGATCTCGAGGACGAGCTCTAAAACAAGGTGGGGAGGATGTAACAACCCTCAAGACAACCGACACCCTCGAATAATTTCTGACACCCCAGAATATTTTTAAAATATCTCTATATGTCTTTAAATGCAACCCGTATGTGAAAACCGAGCCCGAAATACAATATAGTACTAAAAATAAATAAAAAACAAGAAATATTAAGTTGAGGCGGGCCGCGTGAAACCCACCTCAACCCTTACGCGGGCGGTTTAAGGGTTAAAACCTAATTTCTTTGATTTTTAAGTTAAGGCGGGCCGCGTAAGACCCCCGTAAGTTAACGCGGGCCGCGTGAGATCAGAAATGTGGCGCAGCCCGGTGATGACACGTGTCATCATCGTGGCGAGTCTAGTACTGACCCAGATCAGCTATAAGTTTGACCTGGGATTGACGCGGGCTGCGTAAGGCCCTGTCTTGTTTTACGCGGGCCGCGAGAAAAGCTAAGCCAGGCCCTATAAATTGTTTTGCTCTGCCTTCAGTTCCGATCGTCCATTTCTTTCTTTCTTTCTCTCAATATTAAGTAGCAGGCGTTATACTCGGGTATAATACCCCCTAAATAGCGAAGTTCTGCTCCGTTGTAAGTATTATAACCCCTGGATACGTATTAGATACGCTGCCCGATTGATCTAGGGTTCCGTAACGGCTGTCGTGGTTCTGCCCGACGTAGTCGTTGGAATGTCGTCTCGGGGAGGGTATTACTAATGTTAAAATGGGTTATTATACTAACGCGTGTGCATTTGTGTAAATTATAGATTATTCTCAGGAAACCCTTACAGAAAATCTAAGACAGCAATGTGAGTTGATCCACTTTTTGTAAACCTATTTTGTGAACTGTTTATACAAAACCTTAAATATTTTTCCATGCGAATAGCAGTTATTGAGTATTTGTAAGAATACAATTATCATGAGTATGTTGAGGTTTTGTATACAAAATTTGTTACCACCTGGTCAAGGAGTAACATTTCCACAAGTCGGGTTTGATAGTACCATGGATGTTAATTGTTATGTATTGGAAACAAATATAATTGCGGGATCGCCCTCAGTACTGTACACTGGTTTTTTTTTATTAAACTTGATTAAACTGGGATTCACTCACCAGTATTTCCCACTGACAAATGTTTTTAAAACGCGTTTCAGGTAATAAAATGTGAAAGCCAAATAGAAGCCAGCTGGACAGCACTGAACGCTTGGAAAAGTGGCAATAAAGTTACCTAAAATAAAACAGATGTTTTTATTAAATAAAATGGATATATTCCTTTGAAAACATATGTACTATGAACTTGGGTTTATCCCATTTGTTTAATATTATGAAAATGTGGTATTTTACTCTGATCAAATATTTCCTAACTACGGTCCTGATGAAAATTTCCGCTGCCAAATTAGACAATATGAGATACCACCGACACTGGCTCGCGACCTCCCGTTCCCTAGGAGGGGGGAATCGGGGGTGGCGACAACGCAACCTACGGCTATGGCTGTTGTCACGGCCCCCGTCCCGGGGTGACCCGGTCCAGGAGCCGCGAGACAGAAAACCCGTGGTATTTTATTATTTGAGTTGACAGCGGAAGATTACATGATTTTTTTAAAGCATGTAAAATTCCCAATTATTTTATTTCATAATTTGGGACAAACCCCGTAACTTACACTAGAGGAACTTCACAAGGAAATTCCTTGTTTTACAAAACATGTTTATTTATTTTATTGAGCCACCACTTCAAGCTTGTTAGTGCTCCGTAGCACGTTTTCCTTGATTCACACTAGGTCACCTGAAACATGTTTTGAAAAAATATTTTATCAGCGGGGAAATACTGGCGAGTCATTCAAGTTAAACAAAATGACACCTTAGTTATAAATTATAGCATAAGAGCGATTACAATGGCTCCTATCTTATTTTTATCTGGCGCCGTGTCACACCCTGGTGACGATGGTCATACCACTATTGGGTCCTTTCACCCAAGTAGTGATGATTGTCACTGTTAGGTTAATGAACCTAACCGTGAGAAATTAGTAATGTGCACAATACCCCACTAGCCAGTGATTCAAGATAAGCACGACTTAATCCCTGTAATTATAACTTTGAAAATAATTGGAGTATTGTAAAACATTGTTTGGTAAAAAGAGAATGACTCACATTGCAAGTTTAGACGGGCAGAGTTTAGCCTACTGATAAGCCTGATAACCTAATTAAAATGGCAATGCATACGAAACTAGGTCAGTAACTTAATACAACATTTACGATAAGCTCACGAAATCAAAACCCTCACGACGAATGATAAAGGCATAGCCTAAATACGGGCAGCACTTAAACATCCATCGGATCGGTTTCAATCAATCGGACATTATATCATAGCAGTGATCGAGTTAATACCCTGTATCATAGCAGCATCGTGACCCTTAAATACTTGATTTCAGCAGAAAATGGACGTTCAGAAGCTAAATTTTCGAGTGCAGATGAAAGCCCCATGCACAGGCTACTTATAGCCCGATTTTGGGTTTTACACAGCCCGCGTAAACCTTAACAGGGGTTTTACGCGGCCCACCTTGGTCCCTGGTCTATGTGTAGGGCTGATGGGTCACGAGTAGGGTCGCCACGTGTGCGACACGTGGCCCGGAACGCTTATCCGGTCAAATTTAAGTTGACGCGGCCCGCGTAAGATGAAGCTTAAGTTTACGCGGCCCGTATGAAGTCAAAATTCTATAACTTGTCATTTAAGTTGACGCGACCCGTGTAGAAGTAACCTTATGGTTTACGCGGCCCGCGTGAAGACCAAATTTCATGTTTTCTTGGTTTTTCATGCACATTAGGGTTTCAGGGGTCCGAGTTTTCACTTACGGGTCGTTTAGGGACAATTTTGCAGGTCCTTACATCCTCCCTACCTTATTTAAAATCTCGTCCTCGAGATTTATTGAAATAAGTGAGGATACTTTTGCTTCATTTCCGATTCTAGCTCCCAGGTGTATTCGGGTCCTCTTTTTGAATCCCACTTGACTTTGACAAGTACTAATCTCTTTTGTTTGAGAAACTTAATCTTTCTGTCTTCTATTTGAAGTGGTTTATCCACGAACTTCAATTTTTCATTCACCTGTATGTCTTGAAGAGGGACTACTAACGATTCGTCTGATAGACATTTCTTGAGGTTGGATACATGAAATACGTCATGTACCCCAGCTAACTCTTCCGGTAGTTGTAAGCGATAGCCAACTGGTCCTATGCGTTGGATTACAGAGAATGGTCCTACGTACCTTGGACTTAGCTTTCCTTTCTTTCCGAATCGTACTACTCCTTCCCAAGGAGAAACTTTCAAGAGTACCTTGTCTCCCACTTGAAATTCTAGTGGCTTGCGTCGATTATCAGCATAACTCTTCTGGCGATCTCGAGCCGTCTTTAGTCTCCCCTTGATTTGGGTGATCTTGTCAGTGGTTTCTTGTACGATTTCAGGACCTGATAATTGGCTTTCTCCTATTTCTGCCTAGCAAACAGGAGTTCTACACTTACGTCCATACAGTGCTTCGAACGAGGGCAGCTTCAATGCTTGAATGATAAATATTGTTATAGGAGAATTCAATTTAAGGTAAATGGTCGTCCAAGTTTCCTCCAAAATATATTACACATGCCCTGAGCATGTCTTCCAGGGTTTGGATCGTCCTTTCACTTTGTCCGTCTGTTTGGGGATGGTATGCAGTACTTAAGTTTAGTCGGGTCCCCATTGCTTCTTGTAAACTTTTCCAGAAATGTGAAGTGAAACGAATATCTCTATCCGATACAATGGAGAGTGGGATTCCATGTAAGGATACTACCTCGTCTACGTATAATTTTGCTAATCTTTCCATGCTAAAGGTTTCCTTCATGGGTAGAAAATGAGCTGATTTGGTTAATCGATCCACAATTACCCAAATCGCGTCATTACCCTTTCTGGTTTTGGGTAACTTAGTAACAAAGTCCATTGTTATGAGTTTCCATTTCCATACAGGCATTTCTAATTGTTGGAGTAACCCTGAAGGTTTCTGGTGTTCTGCCTTAACTTGTGAACAAGTTAAACATTTAGATACATATCTAGCTATATCCTTTTTCATTCCTATCCACCAAAAGTTATTTCTTAAATCTTGGTACATCTTATTATTACCAGGATGCATGGTATACCTAGATTTATGGGCCTCTTCTAAAATCTTATTTCTTAACCCTCCCTGTTTAGGTACCCAAATTCTTTTCTTGTGGAATCTCCAAATTCCATCAGCCCATTGCTCTAAGTCTTTTATCCTTCCTTTAATTCCTTCAGCATCATCCTTGATTGCTGTTTCTTGAATATTTTTCAGTTGTTCCATTAAATTTAACTGTAGATTTAATCTAAGAGCATGAACTCGCTTTTGCTTTTCATGATACTTACGACTTAAGGCATCTGCAACTACGTTTGCTTTTCCTTCGTGATATTGAATATCACACTCGTGGTCACTTAGAATTTCCATCCATCTCCTTTGCCTCATGTTTAATTCTTTTTGCCCAAATATGTATCTTAAACTCTTATGATCTGTATAGACTGTAAACTTACTGCCATACAGATAATGTCTCCAAATCTTAAGGGCAAAAATTATTGCTCCTAATTCTAAGTCGTGCGTTGTATAATTTTCTTCGTGCTTTTTCAATTGCCTTGAGGCATACGCAATTACCTTCTTGCGTTGCATCAGCACACATCCTAATCCTAGCTTAGAAGCATCACAATAAACTTCAAAATCTTTTGTCCCTTCTGGTAAGGCAAGAATTGGGGCATTTGTTAATCTTTGCTTTAAAATCTTAAAAGCTTCTTCTTGCTTAGGTCCCCATTCAAATTTAACTGCCTTGCAGGTTAGCTTAGTAAAGGGTACATCTATTTTAGAAAAATCCTTATTAAACCGTCTATAATATCCGGCTAACCCTAGAAAACTTCTAACTTCCATAGCTGATTGCGAGACCTTCCATTTGGTGATCGCTTCTATTTTGGAGGGATCTACGTGAATACCTTCGTGATTCACCATGTGTCCTAAAAATTGTACCTCCTATAGCAAAATTCACACTTCGAGAATTTGGCGTAAAGCTTTTCTTTTCTTAACAAAGTTAAGAGTGTATGTAGGTGCTCACAATGCTCGTCTTGACTTTTGGAATAAATGAGTATATCGTCGATAAAGACAATTACAAATTTATCCAAGTACGGTTTACAGATCCTATTCATCATGTCCATAAATGCTGTAGGAGCATTTGTTAGTCCAAAGGGCATGACTGTAAACTCGTAATGACCATACCTAGTTCTGAAAGCAGTTTTAGGTATGTCTTCTTCTTGTACTTTCAATTGATGGTATCCGGAGCGTAATTCTATCTTAGAAAAATATCTAGCTCCCTGAAGTTGATCAAAAAGATCATCAATCCAAGGTAATGGGTATCGATTCTTAATTGTAACCTTATTTAATTCCCTATAATCGATACACATTCGCATCGACCCATCTTTCTTTTTCACAAACAACACTGGTGCTCCCCACGGGGATGAACTAGGTTGTATAAATCCCTTGCTTAACAATTCATCTAATTGCCTTTTTCAATTCCAGCATTTCGGTGGGTGCTAACCGATAAGGTGCCTTAGCTATCGGTGTTGTTCCAGGAATTAGATGAATTCTAAATTCTACTTCCCTATCTGGTGGTAATCCTGGTAGTTCTTCTGGGAATACATCCAAGTATTCGGATACTACAGGAATTTCCTTAAGTTCCTTACCTTTAGTGTTAATGATTACCGAAATCATATACACTATTCCTTGCTTTCGTTCATAACTAGCAAATTTTATTACTGAAATTAACTTCATTGGTTTACGCGGCTTATCCCCTGTAATCATAATTACTTCTCCTGAGGGTGCACGAATTTCTATAGAATTCTGATCACAGAGAATTCGAGCATGGTTGGCTACTAAACAATCCATTCCTAATACGATATCGAATCCGGCTAAATTCATAGGTTACATATTTGCAGAAAATTTATGGCCTAAGAGTTCTATCCTTCCTTCCTGCAAAACTTTATCTATGTTAACAGAATTTCCATCTGCCGTTTCTACCGTAAAAATTTGTCTAAGGTTGGTTAAGGGTAGGTTAAGAGCTTGGAAGAATGAAGTATTTATAAAACTTTGGTTTGCACCAGAGTCGAATAATACTTTTGCATAAACGTCGTGAACTAGGAACGTACCAGCTATCACGTCTGGGATGAGTTCTGCTTCTTGGGTAGTCAACTGGGATGCTCTTGCATTCTTTTTGGTAGTTCCTTCTGCTGGTTTGGCTTTGTTATCGGCTGGTTTGACCTATTTAGGGCAGTCTGGTCTAAAATGTCCAGCTTTTCCACAGTTGAAGCAGATTGTTGATTTCTTCCTCCTGCAATCTTCTTCTTGATGCCCTGGAATTTTGCAGAAATTGCAATACCCTTTGCATTTTCCAAAATACTTTCTCTTACAAGTATTGCAAAATTGAGCAGTGGAAGATTGCCCAGTTCCCTTTTTCTTGAAATTACTGCTATTACCCACCCGGAATCCTTGGGTAATCTTTTGGGCCACTTCCTTCTTTCGATTTTCTTCTCGTGTGCGTATCAGTCCGTCAGTCAAAGTGTTGGCTAATTCTATTGCATCGTCAATGGTGCGAGGTCTCGCAACTTTAACGATATCACGGATTTCGCCAATCAACCCCCAAATATAGCGAGAAATAAGTACCGGTTATGGCGAAGCCAGGGTTGGTACAACTCTAGCATACTCAAAGAATGTCGAAGTATACCCTCGACAGTCAATGTCCACCATCCGGTGGTTCAGGAATTTATTCGCCATTTGTTCTTTTTCATATTAAGGGCAGAATTTCCTTTCCACCAAACTTTTAGATTCTTCCCAACTCATGGCATAAGCCACATCGCTTCCCTTGGCTTGTAGTACCGTGTTCCACCATTCTAATGCCCCTTGTCTTCCTCGGCACATTTACTTATTTTAATTACTGCTTCAGTTTTCTCTAACCAACGTAGTGCCGTAGTTGCCCCTTCATTGCCTGCAAATTCGATTGGTTTACAGGCAAGAAATTCCTTGTAAGTGCAACCAGGCGTTGCAGCTTTCATTTTCTTAAGGAATGGGGCTTGCACCATATCATCATTATTATTTGTATTGCCGCCTCCATTTACACTATTACTGAAATTGTCGTCGTGAGTACGTTTTCTGGGAATAATTGGTTGAGGTTCAACTGGATTTCGGGCAGCAGCAAGGATTGCTGGAATAGCATTGGCTATTCCTTGAGCAACGATATTTTCTATATCTTGCCTATTAAGAAATTGGTCTCCATTATTTTGCTCAGATTGGTTAACTTCGTTAACTGGCTCATTGACGGAATGTTCCATCTGATAATTAACAATAGATATGTTATTGGCACAAAATAAATAATAATTAGGCACAATAAATCATCACACATAATCAAGTTAACACGTATAGCCAAAATTGTCGATTTTGCGACTTCCATCTTTTATATATTTTAGTATGCATCATTACACACCAGATATGTTACAAAAGTTTTATTTTATTTTACATGATTATATTTTTATTATATTTATTATTTTATTATGATTAAACATGTAACCACACCACCACATCCGATCCTGGTTAGCTGGCACTTCAGAAACGACGTTCCCTCTCGTCGTATTTCCATGATATCCTTTCTCCCACTTCCCGGATTCTATTTCCAGCGTCCACCAGCTCCTCGCCATAATGGCGGAGTTCAGCCAAGTTCTCGGTGCTCATAGGTGGGTTTGGTGCAGGTTCTGGGTCAAACTGGGGGGAAAAAGGTATTAGGGTTATTCAAAAGATTCTGAAATTTCCAGTCACTTGTCCACCATTCCTCCAATTCACCGGGTAAAAGTTGGTGGCTGACAATAGGATCTGGGATAGCAGGTTCTAAATTAACTGGAAGTTGTGATTCAATTGGATAATTGAAGAGGTTTTCATTGGCAGGTCCAATGAGGTCACAATTTGCCAGTTTGCGATCAAGCTCCTCCCAGGGTGGCATTTTCTGGGCTTGCCCTGAACTTTCCCCGATCTATATTCTTTTGCCTTTATCCTTGGGATCCTAAGTCCTTTTAATCCTTTGTGCAGCTGGCTTCTTCCTCCTTACGCGTCTCCAGCCTACGAATCTCCTTCTCTTTTTCAACTTGGGTTTCTCCTGAGGTTGGGCTTGGAATTCCATGGGTTCCTCAATATCGGCCCAATAATCGGAAAAGCCTTTGGAAATTTCCATACTGAAAGAATGGATATTGAGATTCTGAAGAGCTTCAGACAACTCATTCATGCTGTAAGCATACAGGAAGAAACACACAGAAACCTAAATTAAATTTCATTTATCAATTTAAGTTCACAGAATGGCAATCAGAAAATTAAGTATTTCCAAATACTTAATTGGCTTAAATCAGTGGCTCTGATACCACCTTTTTCTGTCACGGCCCCCGTCCCGGGGTGACCCGGTCCAGTTGCCGCGGGACAGAAAACCCGTGGTATTTTATTATTTGAGTTGACAGCGGAAGATTACAGGATTTTTTTTAAAGCTTGTAAAATGCCCAATTATTTTATTTCATAATTTGGGACAAACCCCATAATTTACAATAGAGGAACTTCACAAGGAAATTCCCTATTTTACAAAACATGTTTATTTATTTTATTGAGCCACCACTTCAAGCTTGTTAGTGCTCCGTAGCACGTTTTCCTTGATTCACAGTAGGTCACCTGAAACATGTTTTGAAAAAATATTTTATCAGCGGGAAAGAACTGGCAAGTCATTCAAGTTAAACAAAATGACACCTTAGTTATAAATTACAGCATAAGACCGATTACAATGGCTCCTATCTAATTTTTATCTGGCGTCGTGTCACACCCTGGTGACGATGCTCATAACAGTATTGGGTCCTTTCACCCAAGTAGTGATGATTGTCACTGTTAGGTTAAGGAACCTAACCATGAGAAATTAGTAATGTGCACAATACCCCACTAGCCAGTGATTCAAGATAACCACGACTTAATCCCTGTAATTATAACTTTGAAAATAATTGGAGTATTGTAAAACATTGTTTGGTAAAAAGAGAATGACTCACATTGCAAGTTTAGACGGGCAGAGTTTAGCCTACTGATAAGCCTGATAACCTAATTAAAATGACAATGCATACGAAACTAGGTCAGTAACTTAATACAACATTTACGATAAGCTCACGAAATCAAAACCCTCACGATGAATGACAAAGGCATAGCCCAAATACGGGCAGCACTTAAACATCCAGGGGATCGGTTTCAATCAATTGGACATTATATCGTAGCAGTGATCGAGTTAATACCCTGTATCGTAGCAGCGTCATGACCCTTAAATACTTGATTTCAGCAGAAAATGGACATTCAGAAGCTAAATTTTTGAGTGCAGATGAAAGCCCCATGCACAGGCTACTTATAGCCTGATTTTGGGTTTTACGCGGCCCGCGTAAACCTTAACAGGGGTTTTACGCGGCCCGCCTGGGTCCCTGGTCTACGTGTAGGGCTGATGGGTCACGAGTAGGGTCGCCACGTGTGCGACACGTGGCCCGGAACGCTTATCCGGTCAACTTTAAGTTGACGCGGCCCGCGTAAGATGAAGCTTAAGTTTACGCGGCCCGTATGAAGTCAAAATTATATAATTTGTCTTTTAAGTTGACGCGACCCATGTAGAGGTAACCTTATGGTTTACGCCGCCCGCGTGAAGACCAGATTTCATGTTTTCTTGGTTTTTCATGCACATTAGGGTTTCAGGGGTCCGAGTTTTCACTTACGGGTCGTTTAGGGACAATTTTGCAGGTCCTTACAGCTGCTGTGTCAAACCCTAGACCTGCCACGTGTGTAACACGTGGCCCTGATGCTTATCCGGAGATTCACCGAGCTGTCGCGCCCCGCGAAGACTTTGCTTAACTCCTTCGCGGCCCGCGACCGAGTAACAGAATTTGTTTTTCTTGATTTTCACAAAAATTAGGGTTTTAGGGGTTCGGGTTTTTTACTTACGGAGCGTTTTAGGACATTTTCATGCTAGTCGTTACATCCTCCCCAACTTGTTTAAAATCTCATCCTCGAGATTTACAGGAATAAGTAAGGATACTTTCGTTTCATTTCCGATTCCAGTTCCCATGTATACTCAGGTCCTCTTTTTGAATTCCAGTTTACCTTGACCAGTACCAATCTCTTGTGTTTGAGGTGTTTGATCTTTCTGTCTTCTATTTGGAGAGGTTTCTCAACAAATTTTAACTTTTCATTTACCTCTATATCTTGAAGAGGTACTACCAGTGATTCATCAGATAAACACTTTTTAAGATTAGATACATGAAACACATCGTGTACCCCGACTAACTCTTCTGGTAGTTGTAGTTGATAGGAAACTGGTCCTATTCGTTGGGTGACTGTGAACGGTCCTATATACCTTGGACTTAGCTTTCCTTTCTTACCGAACCGAACTACTCCTTTCCAAGGAGAAACCTTCAATAGTACCATGTCTCCAACTTGAAATTCTAACGGCTTACGTCGATTGTCTGCATAACTCTTCTGGTGATCTCGAGCCGTTTTTAGTCTTTCCTTTATTTGAGTTATCTTGTTGGTGGTTTCCTGTACAATCTCGGGACCTGATAGTTGATTTCTCTTATTTCTGCCCAGCATACGGGAGTTCGACACTTTCGTCCATACAGTGCTTCAAACGGGGCAGCATTGATGCTTATATGATAACTATTGTTATAGGAGAATTCTATTAATGGTAAGTGCTCATCCCAATTTCCACCGAAATCTATTACACATACCCTGAGCATGTCTTCTAGGGTTTGGATCGTCCTTTCACTTTGTCCATCTGTTTGGGGATGGTATGCAGTACTTAAATTTAATCGTGTCCCCATTGCTTCTTGGAAACTTGTCCAGAAATGTGAAGTCAAACGACTATCCCTATCTGACACAATGGAGAGTGGGACTCCATGTAAGGATACTACCTCGTCTAAGTATAACTTAGCCAATTTTTCCATGCTAAAGGTTTCCTTCATTGGTAGGAAATGAGCTGATTTGGTTAATAGATCTACAATCACCCAGATTGGATCATTACCTTTTCTGGTTTTAGGTAGCTTAGTAACAAAATCCATTGTTAATAGTTCCCATTTCCATACATGCATTTCTAATTGTTGAAGTAAACCTGAAGGTTTCTGGTGTTCTGCCTTAACTTGCGAACAAGTTAGACACTTAGAAACGTATCTAGCTATGTTCTTTTTCATTCCTATCCACCAGAAATTATTCCTTAAATCTTGATACATCTTGTTATTACCAGGATGCATCGTATACCTAGATTTCTGGGCTTCCTCTAAAATCTTATCTCTTAAATCTCCTTGCCTATGTACCCAAATTCTTTTCTTATGGAATCACCAAATTCCATCAGTCCCTTGCTCTAATTCTTTTATCCTTCCTTTCATTCCTTCAGCATCATCCTTGATTACTGTTTCCTGTACATTTTTAGATGTTTCATTAAGTCTAACTACAGATTCAATCTAAGTGCACGAACTCGTCTTTGTTTCTCATGGTACTTTCGACTTAAGGCATCTGCTACTACATTTACTTTTCCTTCGTGATATAAGATATCATAGTCGTAGTCACTTAAAATTTGCATCCATCTTCTTTGCCTCATATTCAATTCTTTTTGCCCAAATATGTACCTTAAACTTTTATGATCTGTATAAACAGTAAACTTACTTCCGTAAAGATAGCGTCTCCAAATTTTAAGGGCAAAAATTATTGCTCCTAATTCTAGGTCGTGAGTCGTATAATTTTCCTCGTGCTTCTTCAATTGTCTTGAAGCATACGTAATTACCTTGTTGCGTTGAATTAACACACACCCTAATCCTAGCTTAGAAGCATCGCAGTAGACCTCAAAATCTTCGGTTCCTTCGGGTAAGGCAAGAATTGGGGCATTTGTTAATCTTTGCTTTAGGATTTTAAAAGCTTCCTCTTGCTTGGGTCCCCATTCAAACTTCACAGTTTTGCAGGTTAGCTTAGTTAATGGAATAGCTATCTTAGAAAAGTCTCTTATGAAGCGCCTATAATATCCAGCTAATCCTAGAAATCTTCTAACTTCAGTAGCTGATTGCGGGACCTTCCAATTTGTGATCACCTCTATCTTGGAGGGATCCACGTGAATGCCTTCATGATTCACCATGTGTCCTAATAATTGCACCTCTTGTAGCCAAAATTCACACTTCAAAAATTTGGCGTAAAGTTTTTCCTTTCTTAACAAGGTTAAGAGTGCATGTAGGTGCTTACAATGTTCGTCCTGACTTTTGGAATAAATAAGTATATCGTCAATGAAGACAATCACAAATTTATCCAGATACGGTTTACAGATCCTATTCATCATGTCCATAAATGTTGCAGGAGCATTCGTTAATCCAAATGGCATGACTGTAAACTCGTAGTGACCATACCTAGTCCTGAAAGCAGTTTTAGGTATGTCTTCTTCCTGTACCTTCAATTGATCGTATCCGGAGCGCAAATATATCTTAGAGAAATACCTAGCGCCTTGAAGTTGATCAAAAAGATCATCAATCCTAGGTAATGGGTATCGATTCTTAATGGTAACCTTATTCAATTCCCTATAATGGATACACATCCGCATCGAACCATCCTTTTTTTCACAAACAACACAGGTGCTCCCCAAGGGGATGAACTAGGTTGTATGAATCCTTTGCTTAACAATTCATCTAACTGCTTTTTCATTCCTAACATTTATGTGGGTGCTAACCGATAAGGTGCCTTAGCTATTGGAGCAGTTCGAGGAACTAGATGAATTCTAAACTATACTTCCCTATCTGGCGGAAGTCCAGGTAGCTCTTCTGTGAATACATCAGAGTATTCTGATACTACTGGAATTTCTTTAAGTTCTTTGCTTTTAGTGTTAACGATTACCAAAATCATATACACTATTCCTTGTTTGCGTTCATACCTAGCAACTTTCATTACTGAAATGAACTTCATTGGTTTACGTGGCTTATCTCCTGTAACCAAAATTACTTCTCCTGCTAGCGTATGAATTTCTATGGAATTTTGATCACATAGGATTCGAGCATGGTTGGCTACTAACCAGTCCATTCCTAATACGACATCGAATCCTGCTAAATTCATAGGTAGAAGGTTTGCAGAAAATTTATGGCCTGAGAGTTCTATTTTTCCTTGGTGGAGTATCTTATCTATATTAACAGAATTCCCTTCTGCCGTTTCTACCGTATAAATTTGTCTAAGCTTGGTTAAAGGTTGCCTAAGAGCTTGGCAGAATGAATCATTTATAAAACTTTGGTTTGCACCAGAGTCAAATAATACTTTTGCATAAACGTCATGAACTAGGAACGTACCAGCTATCACATCAGGAATCAGATCCGCTTCTTGCGTTGTCAGCTGAAAGGATCTTGCATTCTTTTTAGTAGCCCTATCCGCTGTTTTGGTCTTGTTGTCAGCTGGGTTGACCAATTTAGGGCACTCTGGTTAAAAATGCCCCGCTTCTCCGCAAATGTAGCAGACCTTTAACTTCTTCCTGCACTCCTCCTCTCGATGCCCCAGTGCTTTGCAGAAATTGCAATTTTCCTGACATTTCCCAAAATGTTTCTTTTTACAGTTTCTGCAGAATGGCGGTGTGGAGGATTGCCCAGTTCCTTCTTTCTTGAAGTTACTATTAATATTATCCCCACGGAACCCTTGGGTAATCTTCTGGGCCAATTCCTTTTTCATGTTTTCTTTTCTTGTTCGCACCAAACCGTCAGTCAAGGTGTTGGCCAATTCGACCGCATCGTCAATTGTTCGTGGTCTCGCAACTTTGACTATGTCGCGAATCTCGCTAATTAGTTGTCGCAACCCCCGTCCCCTAACAAACCCGGGAACGGGCGGCTGCGGCCAGTTTGGGTGGTATCTGTATTTTATCCATTTTGGCAACGGAAATTTCATCAGGACCGTAGTTAGGAAATATTTTATCAGAGTAAAATACCACACTTTCATAATATTAAACACGTGGGAATAATCCCAAGTTTTAAATGCACACATTTTCATAGGGATAAACCCTCTTTTATTTAAATAAAACATCTCTTTATTTTAGGTAACTTTATAGCCAGTTTTCCAAGCCTTCAGTGCTGTCCAGCTGGCTTCTATTTGGCTTTCACATTTTGTTACCTGAAATGCGTTTAAAACATTTTGTCAGTGGAAAATACTGGTAAGTGAATCCCAGTTTAATCAAGTTTAATAAAGACCATTGTACAGTATTGAGGGTGGTCGCGCAATTACATTTGTTTCCATCTATTCAATTACCACCCACGGTACTGTAACCCGACTTGTGGTCATGTTACTCCTCTCAAGGTAGTAGCAAATTTTGAATACAAAACCCCAACATACCGACGATAATTGTAGAATACAAATACTCAATCACTGTTTAATATATTATTAATTAAGTGAGGTTTTGTAAAAACAATTTGCAAAAAGGAGATTACTCACATTGCTGTCGTAGGTTTGCTTTAAGGGTTTCCTGGTGATTATCTATAATTTACACAAATGCACACGCGTTAGTATAATAACCCAATATTTACATTAGTAATACCCTCCCCGATACGGCATTCCAACGACTACGTCGGGCAGAACCACGACAGTCGTTACGGAACCCTGGATCAATCGGGCAGCGTATCTAATACGTAACCGGGGTTATGATACTTACAACGGGGCAGAACTTCGTTATTTAGGGGGGAATTATACCCGAGAATTACTTCTACACTTAAGAAATTCGAGAGAGAAAGAGATTTTGAACGATTTGAACTGACAGCCGAATGCCTCTATTTATAGTGCCTGAATTCGGTTTCCTCGCGGCCTGCGTAAGATGAGACCAAGGTCTACGCAGCCCGCGTAGTAGGGGTGTAGCTGCTAGGGTTGCTGATTCGTCGAGAGTAGACCTGACACGATGTTGCCACGTGGCACGCTAGGGTTTTGCCCTGATGTTGGACTGTCGCGGCCCGCGTAGGTCGAAGGGGTGGCTTACGCGCCCCGTGAGAGACCAATAAAATTTGAATTTTATTAAATTTTTAATTATATATTGTATATTGGGCTCGGTTTTCACATACGGGGTATATTTTGAGACATATTGGGGTATTTTAAATAGTTTAGGGCGTCGGAAAAATATTTTGGAGGGTTGTTATATCCTCCCCACCTTGTTTTAGAACTCGTCCTTGAGGTCTACTGAAATAAGTGCGGGTATTTCTTTTGCATTTCTGATTCAAGCTCCCATGTGTATTCTGGTCCTCTTTTGGAGTCCCATTTCACTTTGACCAGAACTAATCTCTTGTGCTTGAGATTCTTGACTTTTCTATCTTCAATCTGTAGAGGCCTTTCTACAAACTTTAACTGCTCATTTACCTCTATATCCTTAAGAGGTATTATCTTTGATTCATCAACTAAGCATTTCTTGAGATTAGATACATGAAATACATCATGTATTCCTGCCATTTCCTCTAGCAGTTGTAGCTGATAGGCTACAAGTCCTATTCTTCTAATAATCTCAAAAGGTCCAACATACCTAGGACTTAGCTTTCCCCTTTTGATGAATCTTACCACTCCTTTCCAAGGAGAGACTTTTAATAACACTTTATCTCCTACTTGAAATTCCAACGGCTTTCGCTTGTTATCAGCATAACTCTTCTGTCGATCACGAGCTGCTTTCAGTCGTTCCTTGACTTGAATGATCTTGTCTGTTGTTTCTTGTACTATCTCAGGTCCAGATAGTTGCTTTTCTCCAATTTCTGCCCAACAGACTGGGGTTCGACACTTTCATCCACAAAGTGCTTCGAATGGTGCAGCATTGATACTTGTGTGATAACTGTTAGTATAAGAAAATTCTATCAATGGTAAGTGATCGTCCCAATTACCTCCAAAATCAATTACACAAGCTCTAAGCATGTCCTCCATTGTCTGAATTGTCCTTTCGTTTTGTCCGTCCGTTTGAGGATGATAAGCTGTGCTTAGATTTAACTTGGTTCCCATTGCTTTTTGAAAACTTTTCCAAAAATGAGAGGTAAAACGACTATCTATGTCAGAAACAATTGATAGAGGAATTCCATGTAATGAAACTATTTCATTTACATACAATTTAGCTAATTGTTCCATACTGAAAGTTTCCTTCATTGGTAGGAAATGAGCTGACTTGGTTAGCCTGTCTACAATCACCCAGATTGTATCATTACCTTTTCTTGTTTTGCGTAATTTGGTAACAAAATCCATTGTTATCAATTCCCATTTCCACACTGGTATTTCTAATTGCTGCAATAAAACTGAAAGTTTCTGATGTTTAGCTTTGACTTATGAACAAGTTAAACACTTTGTAACATATGCAACTATATCCTTTTTCATTCCTATCCACCAAAAATTCTTTCTTAAATCCTGATACATCTTATCACTTCCAAGATGCATCGTATACTTAGTCTTATGAGCTTCTTCTAATATACGGTGGCGTAGGTTTCCTAATTTAGGTATCCACATTCTTTTCTTATGGAATCTCAAAATTCCATCTGTTCCTTGTTCTAATTCCTTAATCATACCTTTCAACTTTTCAGTATCATCCTTGATTACTGATCCTTGTGCTTTTCTAATCTGCTCATTTAAATCTACTTGCAGATTTAAATTGAGTGAACGTACTCTTTTTGGTTTTTCATGATACTTTCGGCTTAAAGCGTCAGCAACTACGTTTGCTTTTCCTGCATGATACTGGATATCACAATCATAATCACTAAGTAATTCCATCCAGCGTCTTTGTCTCATATTCAATTCCTTTTGCCCGAAAGCATACCTTAAACTCTTATGGTCCGTGAAAATAGTAAACTTACTACCGTAAAGGTAATGTCTCCAAATTTTTAGGGCAAATATTATAGCTCCTAATTCTAAATCATAGGTTGAATAATTCTCTTCATGATTCTTAAGTTGTCTGGATGCATATGCTATAATCTTTTGACGTTGCATCAACACACATCCATAACCTAACTTAAAAGCTTCACAATAGACTATAAAGTCTTCAGTTCCTTCTGGTAACGCTAGTATGGGTGTGTTAGTTAATCTTTGCTTAAGAATTCTAAAGGCTTCTTCTTGTTTCGATCCCCATTCAAACTTAACAGATTTACATGTTAACTTAGTTAAGGGAATGACTATTCTAGAAAAATCTCGAATAAATCTTCTATAATAACCAGCCAGTCCTAAGAAACTTCTAACCTTGGTTGGTGACTCAGGGGTTTTCCATTTGGTAATTGCCTCGATCTTAGTGGGATCCACATTAATTCCTTCATGATTGACTAAGTGTCCAAGAAACTGTACCTGTTCTAACCAAAATTCGCACTTTGAAAACTTAGCATAGAGCTTTTCCTTTCTTAATAAACTTAAAAGTGCGTGCAAATGCTTTGCATGTTCCTCTTTACTCTTAGAGTAAATGAGAATATCATCTATAAACACAATTATGAATTTATCCAAATACGGCTTACATATTCGATTCATCATGTCCATAAATGCAGCTGGGGCATTGGTTAAACCAAATGGAATGACAGTAAATTCATAATGGCCATACCTTGTTCTGAAAGCGGTATTAGGAATGTCCTCTTCCTGTACCTTTAATTGATGATATCTTGACCTTAAATCGATTTTAGAGAAAAATCGAGCTCCTTGCAATTGATCAAATAAATCATCGATACTTAGTAATGGATACCGATTCTTAATCGTGACCTTGTTCAATTCACGGTAGTCAATGCACATACACATAGATCCGTCTTTCTTCTTAACGAATAAGATCGGCGTTCCCCATGGCGATGAGCTTGGCTGTATGAATCCTTTCTCAACAGTTCGTCTAACTATTTATTTAGTTCCTGCATTTCTGCGGGTGCCAAACGGTACGGTGCTTTGGCAATTGGTGTTGTCCCTGGTATCAAATGGATTCGGAATTCAACTTCTCTGTCTGGAGGTTGTCCTGGTAATTCTTCTGAAAATACATCTGAAAATTGGGATACTACTGGAATATTCTTTAATTCTTTTCCCTTGGTGTTAATGATTATAGAAATCAAATATACTAATGATCCTTTTCTTACATGACTTGTTGTTTTCATCACAGAGATGAATTTTGTGGATCTAGAAGGCTTATCTCCTTTAATTGTGATCTTTTCACCTCTTGGTGAATTTACTTGAATTGACTTTTGATCACATAAAATATTGGCTTTATTGGCTATTAACCAATCCATTCCTAATACAATATTAAATCCTGCCAGATTCATTGGGTAAAGATTTGCAATAAACTTTTGATTTAAAAACTCTATTCTTGTTCCCTGCAAGATTTCAGAAATCCTAATGGTTTCTCCATTTGTTGTTTCTACTAGACATTCTTGTGAGAGTTTAGTTAATGGTTGATTGAGAATTTTTCAAAATGAAGTATTAATAAAACTTTGGTTTGCACCAGAGTCAAATAATACTTTAGCAAAAACATCATTAACTAAAAATGTACCGGCTATCACGCCCGGAATCATCTAGGCTTCATCTGCAGTCAGAACAAATGCTCTAGCATTTTTAGTAGCCTTATTACCCATGGCTGGAACTAGTTTTGGACAGTTTGGCCTGATGTGACCTTTTTCTCCACAGTTGAAGCACATTCCATTATTAGGCTTCCTTCTGCAGTCTTCCTCCTTGTGCCCTGGTATCTTGCAGAAATTGCAATAAGTGGAGCATTTTCCCGAATGCTTTTTCTTGCAAGCCTTGCAGTAGGGTGCAGAGGTAGAAACTATATTTCTCCCACGGTTAGAATTACCATAGCGAAATTCCTTGGTAAGCCTTTGAGCTAGGTTTCTCCTCTGGTCTTCTTCTCGAGTACGGACTAATTCATTTGTCAAGGTATTGGCTTATTCTACACCTTCTTCTATGGTTTGGGGTCTAGCTGCCTTGACTATATGTCTAATCTCTCAAATTAATCCCCAGATGTAACGGAAGATTAATACTGGTTCAGGTGATGCAAGGGTTGGCACTATTCTAGCATATTCGAAGAATAACGTAGCGTATCCCTTACTATCCACTCCAGTCATCCTAAGGTTTAGGAATTTATTTGCTATCTGTTCTTTTTCATTGGGAGGGTAGAATTTCCTTTCTACCATGTTTTTAAATTCTTCCCATTCCATATTGTAAACCCTGTCACTTCCCCTAGACTGGAGGATAGTGTTACACCATTCTAAGGCTGAATTCTTAAACAGATTGGAAGCAAACATTATCTTATCCTCTTCCGCATACTTGATTATTTTTAAGACCGCCTCAGTCTTTTCTATCCAGCGTAGAGTTGCAATGGCCCCTTCATTGCCCGAGAATTCAATTGGTTTGCATGACCAGAATTCTTTATAAGAACAACCATAAGGCATGGTTCTTCTTCTTTTGGGAATGGGCGCTTGAAGTAAGGGTCCATTGTTTACGCTGTGTTCCGGTTCAGTGGGTCGTTTACTGCTTTGTTTACTCTTATTATCTGCTTCCCTAATAGTTTGAATAATAAATGGCATTGCATCTATAATTCCTTGTGCCACTATGTGTTGGATGGCACTGTTATCCACTTGATTTCCATTGTTATTGTTGTTTGGATCATCATTATTTGGGTTATTGTCATTCTGGTTTTCATTGTTCGGGTTTTCCTGATTCACTTCGTTGTCCATCTGAATTTTAAACATTTACCACGTATTAATATCACAAAATAGTATTTAGTATAGCCAAATCACATGACACGCATATTGATCAAAAACGTCGATCATTGCCACTTACTCTTTTCTTATATATAATATGCATCTACTACAAACCAGTACTGAAATTAAAAATTACAATACGACTAAAATTGAACTTACACTACTAGTAGGCATCCATAGCTATGATTTAGTTTTTTTTCTAACATACACGCATATTATATATTATATTATTATTATTATTACTACCTTCCCCATCACTTTCACGGATGTGGATTCATCCAGAAATCCATATGACGCTCGTCATACTTCCAGACGAGTCGCTCTCCTACCTGCCTCATTCTCTCGCTACTTTCTAAAATCTCTTCTCCGAAAGTTCAGAGCTCTTGCACATTTTCTACACTCATTGGGGGTGCAGGTGCTGGTACTGGATCTGGGTACTGTGGCATGGGTTCTTCCTGAGGATATGGATTCTCTAGGATTTCCCTAATGTATTCATCATTATCGTAGTAGGGATCTAGAGGGTCCAGACCTGGGTAAGCTGCTAGGTTTGGCATGGGTAGGTCTGTTAGGTGGTAGCGTTGCACATAATCCCTATGATCATCAAACCATAGGTCGTAGTCTAGGTCTAAGGGATTGGGTGCTGGTACCCTAGGTATCTCATCCAGATTGAAATCATGCATTTCTACTTGATTTTCTGGGTTATTTTCTATTTCCATTGGCTGAGCGGGAAATAGTGGTAATGGTTGGGGTGCTATCAGTTGCTCCATGTTAGGGTCAGCAGCTGTGGTTACTAGGATATGAAAGTTTGCTAAACTCCTATTAAGCATGTCTTGGGTGTGGGCATCTGTCTTTCTTTTAATGGCTGCTAAGGCCCTCTGCTCTTGCAACTTTTTCATTCTCTTCCTACGCTCATGTGCTCCCTTATTGAACCATCCTCTCTTTTTCTGAGGGAATGGCTCTTCAAACCGAGCCTTAAACACGAATATCCTTTCTTCATCATCAGCTGAATACCCTGAGAGGGCAGGCTATGAAGAGGTGCCTTCGCTCCTAGGTGAGCTGGACAACTGACGATACGCTTCGGATGGTCCTTGATCACTCATACTGTAAACTAATAAATAGTCAAATAACACATAACAATAAAATACAGATATGCACGTATTTCCATAATTTATTTCCTAACACTTTAAATAGTATCTTGGTGTCAGCAGAACACTTCTGTCGCTGAATCAGTGGCTTAGCTCTGATACCACCTTCTGTCGCAACCCTCGTCCCCTAACAAACCCGGGAACGGGCTGCCGTGGCCAGTTTGGGTGGTATCTGTATTTTATCCATTTTGGCAGCGGAAATTTCATCAGGACCGTAGTTAGGAAATATTTTATCAGAGTAAAATACCACACTTTCATAATATTACACACGTGGGAACAATCCCAAGTTTTAAATACACACATTTTCATAGGGATAAACCCTCTTTTATTTAAATAAAACATCTCTTTATTTTAGGTAACTTTATAGCCACTTTTCCAAGCCTTCAGTGTTGTCGAGCTGGCTTCTATTTGGCTTTCACATTTTGTTACCTGAAATGCGTTTAAAACATTTTGTCAGTGGGAAATACTGGTGAGTGAATCCCAGTTTAATCAAGTTTAATAAAGACCATTGTACAGTATTGAGGGCGGTCGCGCAATTACATTTGTTTCCATCTATTCAATTACCACCCATGGTACCGTCAACCCGACTTGTGGTCATGTTACTCCTCGCAAGGTAGTAACAAATTTTGAATACAAAACACCAACATACCGACGATAATTGTAGAACAGATACTCAATCAATGTTTAATATATTATTAATTAAGTGAGGTTTTGTAAAAACAATTTGCAAATAGGAGATTACTCACATTGCTGTCTTAGGTTTGCTTTAAGGGTTTCTTGGTGATTATCTATAATTTAGACAAATGCACACGCGTTAGTATAATAACCCAATATTTGCATTAGTAATACCCTCCCCGAGACGGCATTCCAACGACTACGTCGGGCAGAACCATGACAGCCGTTACGGAACCCTGGATTAATCGGGCAACGTATCTAATACGTAACCGGTGTTATGATACTTACAACGGGGCAGAACTTTGTTATTTAGGGGGTATTATACCCGAGAATTACTTCTACACTTAAGAAATTCGAGAGAGAAAGAGATTTTGAACGATTTGAACTGACAGTCGAATGCCTCTATTTATAGTGCCTGAATTCGGTTTCCTCGCGGCCCGCGTAAGATGAGACCAAGGTCTACGCGGCCCGCGTAGTAGGGGTGTAGCTGCTAGGGTTGCTGATTCGTCGAGAGTAGACCTGACACGATGTTGACACGTGGCACGCTAGGGTTTCGCCCTGATGTTGGACTGTCGCGGCCCGCGTAGGTCAAAGGGGTGGCTTACGTGCCCCGCTAGAGACCAATAAAATTTGATTTTTATTAAATTTTTAATTATATATTGAATATTGGGCTCGGTTTTCACATACGGGGTATATTTTGAGACATATTGGGGTATTTTAAATATTTTAGGGCGTCGGAAAAATATTTTGGAGGGTTGTTATATTAGTCCCCAAATGTAGCGAGAAATAAGCACCGGTTCTGGCGAGGCCAGAGTTGGTACTATTCTATCATACTCAAAAAATTTCGAAGTATACCCTCGACAGTCAACGTCCACCATCTGGTGGTTCAGGAACTTATTTGTCATCTGTTCCTTTTCGTAGGAGGGACAAAACTTTTTTTCCACCAATTCCTTAAATTCCTCCCAACTCATGGGATAAGCCACGTCACTTCCCTTAGCTTGCAGCACCGTGTTCACCATTCTAACGCCTCTTCCTTGAAAAGGTTGGATGCATACATCACCCGGTCTTCTTTTATGCACTTACTTATTTTAATCACAGCTTTGGTCTTTTCGAACCAACGTAGGGAGACAGTCGCCCCTTCATTGCCTGCAAATTCGACTGGCTTACAGGTGAGAAATTCTTTGTAAGTGCAACCCGCCATTGCCACTTTCATTTTATTAAGTATTGGGGCTTGAACCACATTATTATTATTACCGCCCCCATTCACACTGTTACTGAAATTAGCGTCACGGGTGCGTTTGCTATGGTTGGCTTGGGAAGGTTCAACGGGATTCTTAACAGCGGCGACGATTGCTGGGATAGCGTTGGCTATTCCCTGAGCAACGATATTTTCTATATCTTGTCTATTGAGAAAATGGTCTTCATTAATGGGTTCATATTGGTTAACTTCATTTGCCGGTTGGTTTACTGCGTTTTCCATCTGAATAATTTACAATATATATAAATCATTGTCACAAAATGGATAGCAACTAAACACAATAGGGCAATCAGAAACACAATTAAGTCAACACATATAGCCAAAATCGTCGACATTGCGACAATCATATTTATATAAAATATTATGCGTCCGTACAAGCCAGATATTTTACAGATGTTTTATTTTAGTATTATTATACAATATTATATTATATTATATTATATTATTATTATTATTATTATTACTATTATTATTATTATTATTATTATGTATATATATGTTTATTTATTTTTTTCACATATTATTATACGAAATATCTAACTATTGTTATCCGGCTTCTCAAAAACGACGCTTCCTCTCGTCATACTTCCATGTGATGTTTTCCCCCACTTCTCGAATTCGATTTCCCGCATCCACCAGTTCCTCGCCGTAGCGGCGTAATTCGGCAACATTCTCTGGGTTCATGTGTGGAAAAGGAACAGGTTCAGGTTTAACCTGGGGAAAGTACACATTTGGGTTATTCATAAAGTTCTGGAAATGCCAGTCACTAGTCCACAATTCTTCCAACTGCCCGGTAAGAGGTTGAGGGTTGACAATTGGGTCTGGAATAGCAGGTTCCAAATTGATAGGAAGTTCTAATTGAGCAGGAAAATTGAAAAGGGTTTCATCAGCGGGTCCGATGAGGTCACAGTTTGCCAATTTTCTATCGAGTTCCTCCCAAGGTGGCAATTCCTGAGCTTCACCAGAGCTCTCTCCTATTTCTTTTCCCTTTCCTTTTGGATCCTCCGTTTTCTTTACCCTTTGGGCAGCGGGTTTCTGCTTTCTCCCTCGTTTCCAGTCTAGAAGCCTTCTCCTCTTTTTAGGTTTGGGTTTCTCCTGGGACTGGGCCTGAAACACTAGTGGCTCCTCGGTGTCAGCCTGATAACCGGACTGGGTTCCTGTTGTATCCATATCAGTAGTATGGATTGTGAAATTTAGGAGGGCTTCTGATAGTTCATTCATGCTGTTAGTGACACATAAGAAAACACACAAAAATCCAAATTAAAATTTTATTTATTATAATTAAATTTTCACATAATCACAAAATGGTGTTGGGATTGAACCCTACCAGAGGAACAGCTGATTAAAGCCAAAACCGGATCAGAGTAGTGGATCCACAATAAGCAGATGTTATGATTACATTTCTCTCCCCTTGAAAGTGGTTTCAACATCTGATGGCCTCCATCCACTGATCCTTTACATCAACTGCTGACTTACAACTGCTGGTCATGTTAAAGACTGATGAAGACTAAAGCCCTGTTGATCAATCTAATGCTATGGGTCAAGCACTGCTGGAGTTATCAAGTACTGCTGGAGTCACAACAATGGAAGGATAAAGCAGTTGTTTAGTTCTTCTTATGTAATGTATTGTAATCAGTAGTTAGCATAACAGTGTTTGTATTAGTTCAGTTGTTAGAGTTTGTTAGGAGGTTAGATGTCACTTTCATGGTGACGTCACCAAAGATGCCATAGTGGTTTGTCCGTGCCTATAAATAGAACAGTACCCTGTACTGTTCTATTAGCTCTTCAACACTCTTATTCCTATACGAACAAACACTGTGAGCTCAGGCTGAGGGGGAGTTTGTTACATGCATGCATTGTAATCGTAGTTGAAATAAATTCAATCATTCAGTTCTATGTAAAAATGTGTGTTAAAAGCAAATCTCATGTTTGATTGTGTGCAAAGTTTGTTTCCATTTATATTCCGCTGCATTACATGTTCATCTTTCATTTTAATTCAAACGTAAAACACAATCAATCCAAACTCAGATCCTAACAATTGGTATCAGAGCTCGGACAGTCAAATTTGATTTAATAATCATTTTGAAATAAATAGTTCAGCTCACAATTATTGATACTAATAGTTGTTCGTTTTGTTGAAAAACAGAGTAAGGTTTAATCACGTTCAAAGTTGATTAATCAGTGCCTGTAAAACAACCAGGATGACGTCACAATCACAAGATGATAAGAATAACATCGGTTCACTTTTCAAACCACCCATGCTGAAACGAAATGAGTACAACATCTGGGAGAGAAGGATGGGTCATATCCTTGCTCAACAGAATACTGGATGTTGGAGATCGGTTATCTTTGGATCCCATGTTCCAATGGTGCCGAGTGTTGAGGATCCAAAGAAGTTCGAACCTAAAAAATATGAAAACTATGCTGAAACTGATTTTCAAAAGTTCGAACTGGTTGCCAAAGCATTCAGAATTATTGCATCTGCATTACCCAATGAAATTTATGTTGGGCTGTTACATTGTAACAGTGCCAAGGAACTATGGGATGCACTTAAGGAACAATTTGGGGGAACTGAAGAAGTAATTGAAAATAATAGGGAAATTCTGAATCAGTAGTATGAAACCTTTTGTAACATTAAGGGTGAGTCATTGACTCAACAGTTTGAGCGATTCAGTTGTCTCATTAGTGAGCTAAGACTTGTTAAGGTTGAATTTCCTAAATCTACACAAAATAGCAGGTTTCTTAGATCACTACCTGAAAAATGGGATACAATTGCCTTTGTGACTAGAAATTCTGTTGAGTTCAAAGATCTAACACTGACCCAACTTCATGGTAGACTCCTGACCTATGAAAGGGAGTTAAACCAGAAAAAGAAGTTGCAAGAGTCTGGCAAAGTTACAGATGATTATTGGCAACACAGCTCTTCTGGGTCAAGAAGAGTCTGGCAACAGTAAGGATCAAAGTTATGATCATTTTATTGACATAACTGCTGGAGGTAATTTCAACTCTGATCCTCACTCATCCAACTTTGCTTTCACAGCAAATGGAGAAAGCCAGAACTCTGATAATTTGTGCTTTGAACTCAATGATTTGCAGCACTTTGATCCCACTGACTTAGAAGAAATAGACATTTTGCATCAATTGGCTTTGCTTAGTGTGAGAACAAGCAAATTCTATAAAAGAACAGGGAGAAAATTCCCAGGGTTACATGGGAATTTAAAAGTGGGGTTGGATAAGTCAAAAATCAAGTGCAATAGGCTAGGTCATTTTGCTAGGGAATGCAGAAGTCAAACCACTGGTCCAATTATTACTCATCCCAGCTCAAACCCTAGACCACAACATAAAAGCACTGTGCACTATACCCAATATACCCCTGAAGCTCATGTTAACACTGCTCACTATGCTGCAACCCATGTGCCTGTGCATTATGTTCAAACCACTGTTCCACAAATTCAGTAGGTTCAAGCCCCTGTCCCTCAGGCACAAGTGCAACCTGTTGCACCTCAACAAGCTGCTCCAGCAGTGGTTCAACCAGACCAGCAAAGCTTTTTCACCCAAGGCTTTGTTGACTGGAGCAGTATGCCTGATGAGCTTGGTGATGAAAATTTTGCACTCTATGCTTCTAATGATACTTTTAATGATGAATTTTGTCTGATGGCATTAGTGTCAATACCAGAAGGGGTAGAAGCTGAAGGAGAACAGCTAAGTGCTGAAACAGTGGATGAAGTGGCTGAAGCAGTGGTTACTGTCGTTGCTGGTGAACTACTGCTAGGAAAAAATTCAGAAACCCTGATTGAACCACTGTTTGACCCCTGGTCCAAAGAAGACCAAGAAGAAAAAGAAGAGAAGAAAGAAGGTGAGAAAGAAGAGAGAGCTGATGAAGGAAGTGATCATCAATGTGATTGTGCCATGATGGCTGCTGCCAAGGTATCACCTCAGGTTCTTGAAAATCTGTGTTCAGACAAATGCATTATTGCATTTGCTAGCATTAAAAAGGTGAATGAAAACCTTAGGGATAAAGTCTTAACTGATGAAGTCAAACTTGAAAAGTCATTAAAAGAACTTGAAAACAAATTGGCTGAAAAAGATAAAGAAATCTGCAGTCTCAAAGAAGAGCAAAGCATAACCAAGAACCAACTCCAAACTATGGTAGAAAAATATCAAGTTTGCAAAAAGGAGTTGGAATCCACCCAAATCACTTGTGAAAAACGGGTGGAATCTTGCAAAGGCTATGAGGTCATGCTTGAAAAACAGCTTGAGAGCAATGTAAAATTTGGAATAGGGTTTAGAAAATATGATGAAATTGAAAACACTGCTGAAAAACAAGCTGGTTCAGTTGAAATAACACCAACCAACAAGAATGGCCAAGAAGTTAAAATAACTGACAAACTTGGTAACAAAATCACTCTGGAAAGATCTGTGTGATCCTCAACCTTTGAGGAAATTGAGAAATACCAATTTAAACCCACATGTTCTGATGAGTGTGACATTCTTGAAAATTTTAAACCAATGGACTTCACAACCACTGATGGTGTAAAAGCTCCTAAAGCAAAAGTCATTCCTCTTAAAGACATCCCAACAGCAGTTAAAAACTCTTTTGCAAAAGAGTCTGAAAAGAGAAAGAAAAGAGAAAAGATCAAAAACCTGTTTTGTGATTTTTGTGGAAAGAAGAATCATCTAACAAAAGACTGTTTTCATCTAAAAGTATATGATCTGAACAAAACAAGTGAAATTGTTCCTGCTGAGAACAGAACCATCTGTGGTAAATCAAACCACAAAACTCAAGAATGTGTGTATCTCAAATCATTTGATGTGAAAAAGAATGAGTACACTACAAAAAATCCTTAAGTTCATCAAATTCATCTGTCAAGTTCACCAAGAACCAACCACTGTTTGTGCCAGTCCAAACAGCTGTTACAAAACAGCTGAACCAAACATCTGTCAAAAGAGATGTTCAGGTGACTGATGCACCCCCTGCCAATCAATACAGAAGAGGTAAGGGACAACCACCATACCAAAGGATCCCACATGTTTATGAGGCTTACAAAAGGCCCTCTAAACCAAGAGTGAACAGGCATCCTTTTGGTTATTAGCAGATCATTGGGCAAGACCCCCAACAGTGGTTAGAGAAAAATAGTCCCAAAATTGTCCAAACCTCTGACCTAACCACTGCCCATCCATCTGAACTTAACCTAGACACTGCTGAGACCCCATCCAAAGCCATATTGGCTTTGGAGACCCTAATGAACTAATTCTTTACTACAGGTGCAGGGAGCTTCTGCATGCTTAGATAGTCTTTGGTATGTAGATAGTGGAGGCTCCAGGCACATGACAGGATGTAGAGCCCTTCTCAAAGATTTCAAAATTCATGGAGGGGGTGATATATCCTTTGGCAATAATAGTAAAGGGAAGGTTCTGGGGTCTGGTACTGTGCAGTCTGATAAAGTTAAGTTTGAAAATGTCAATCTAATAGACAATCTAAAATTCAACCTCCTGAGTGTCTCTCAAATGAGTGATAAGGGCTATGGCTCTTTCTTCACAAAGGATTGTTGTAGGATTGTTGGACCAGAAATGGTTGAAAAGATTGAAGCAATAATAAAAAATGGAAAAAAACTTAACTTGTTGCTCAAAGAAGTGGCAATGTTTATGTTGTTGATATGTCAAAAGAGAGCCCCAGGACTGATGTCTGTCTGTTCTCAGCTGCCTCAAACAAAGAGACATAATTATGGCACAAGAGATTGGGGCACACAAATCTCAAGACAATCACTGCTATTTCAAAATAGGGGTTAGTAAGAGGTTTACCTAAAAAACTGTTTACCTGTCCTGAGCATTGTATTTCCTGCCTAAAAGGAAAACAACATAAAAGCTCATACAAATCAATTGAAGAGTCCAAAACAACCAAATGTTTGCAAATGCTTCATATGGATTTGTTTGGCCCAGTTAAAGTCATGAGTCTTAAGAAAAAGAGATATTGTTTGGTTATTGTTGATGACTTTTCTAGGTTTACATGGACTTACTTTTTACACTCAAAAGATGAGACTGCAGGCATTCTGTAAGGACCTTCAAAAATGTCCTAAACTGACCCGTAAGTGAAAACCCGGACCCGTGAAACCTTACTGTGCATGAAAATCAAGAAAAACAAGATTTCTGGTCTTCGGGCGGGTCGCGTAAGGGTTAAGCATAACTTTACGCGGGCCGCGACAACTCATAACATATCCGGAACAGCAACCAGGCCACGTGGCAGCCACGTGGCCGACCTAGGTGTGACACGCTAGCCCTAGTCTACGAAATAGACTTCCACGCGGGCCGCGTAAGGTTCGAGTAAGAGTTTACGCGGGCCGTGACAGACCCAAATTTCACCTATAAATAGAGTTGATTAGGAGCAGTTCAATGGTGTCGAAATGAATTCTCAAATACGAATTCTCTCTGCTCAATTTCGAAAATTAATATAGCGAGGCGCTGCTACGATACCGGGTATTAACTCGATCACTGCTACAATTCAATGTCCGATCGATTGAAAACTATCCGATGGATGTTTAAGTGCTGCCCACATTAGGGCCATACTTTGTCATTAGTCGTGAATTCGACGGATGTTTAAGTATAGCACTTTGTCATTAATCGTGAGGGTTTTAATCTCGTGAGTTATCGTATTAGTTACTAACCTAGTTCGTGTGAATTGTTATTTAAATTAGGTTACAAGGCTAATCAGTAGGCTAAACTCTGCCCGTATAAACTTGCAATGTGAGTCATTCTCTTTGTATCAAAAGTATTTTACAATACTCCATTTTCAAATGTTATAATTACAGGGATTAAGTCGTGGTTATCTTAAATCACTGGCTAGTGGGGTATTGTGCACATTACTAATTTCTCACGGGTTAGGCTAATAAATCCTAACAGTGATAATCGTCACTACTTGGGGAAAGACCCAATAGTGGTATGACCATCGTCACCAGGTGACACGGCACCAGATAAAAATAAGATAAAAGCCATTGTAATCGTTCTTATGCTGTAATTTATAACTATGTGTCGTTTTATCAAATTTGAATGACTCGCCAGTATTTCCCCGCTGATAAAATATTTTTAAAACATGTTTCAGGCGACCTGCTGTAAACCAAGGAAAACGTGCTACGGAGCACTAACAAGTTTGAAGAGGTGGCTCAATAAAATGAATAAACATGCTTTGTAAAACAGGGAATTTCCTAGTTAAATTCCTCTATTGTAAATCACGGGGTTTATCCCGAATTATGAAATAAAATAATCGGGCATTTTCAAGTTTAAAAGATCCTGTTAAAATCTTCCGCTGTCGCATCAATTAATAAATACCACGGGTTCCTGTCCCACGGCTCCTGACCGGGTCAAACCGGGGCTGGGGCCGTGACAGGAAAAGGTGGTATCAGAGCCACTGATTTAATCCTATTAAGTATTTAAAATACTTAATTTTCCTGATTATCATCTTGTGATTATGTGTTTTTTTTTACTGACTAATTGTTAGTTACAGTATGGGTAAGCAAAGAATCTCGGATATCTATCGCCAAACTAGTACCAACACATGTGTCACCTACAAGCCAGAAACTTTAAAATAATAAATAAACCACTAGTATATTTCGAAATTTCAGTTGTAATAACTATCTAGCAATAGTTCGTTTTAAATAAATTGTATTTAAAGTTTTCTAAATTTCCACTCTATGATTATGTGAGTTACAAAATTTTAACCTAGACTTTTGGGTGTTTCTTCATATCTGCTAAACAACATGAATGAACTATCTAAAGCTCTTCAGAATTTCAATCTCTACCCTGTTAACATAGAAGTTTCCCAAGACTTTACCGGTTACTGTGCTGATATGGAGGAACCTATGGAATTTCAAGCTCAACCCCCGGAGAAACCTAAGCCAAAGAAGAGAAGAAGATTTTTGGGTTGGAGGCGTGTGACAAGAAGGAAACCAGCGACTAGGAGAGTTCCAAAGATAGAAAATCCTATGGATAAGGGAAAAGAGATAGAAATTGGGGAAAACTCTAGGCAAACAGGAATAGAAAGTGGGGAAAGTTCTAGGCAAGCCGAGAAATTGCCACTACAGGAAGAATTAGATCGCATACTGGCAAGTTGTGATATCCTTAGGCCTATTAATGAAAACCTCTTCCCTTATCCTGCTGAAACACAACTTCTAATAAACTTGGAACCGGTTATTCCAGATCCCCTTATCAACACCCAACCTCTAGGAGAAATGGACGAATGGTGGACCAACGACTGGCAGTTTCAAAACCTCCTAAATAATCCTTATACCTTTTCCCTCAGTTTGACCTAGAAACCGTACCAAACCCACCAATGAGCAATGAGAACATAGCTGAACTCCGCCATTTTGGTGAGGAGCTGATTGACGCAGGGAATCGAATCAAGGAGGTAGGGGAAAGAATCTCCTGGAAATACGATGAGAGGGAACGTCGTTTCTAAGTTACCAGCTAAGGAAGATGGTGTGACTGTGGTTGTGTGGAAGTAGGAATGTGTATTTAATAATAATAATATCATCATAAAAAATATATAATAATGTAAAATAACTAAAAATAAAACTTTGTAAAATAACCAGTATGTACGGATGCATATCATAATATATAAAAATATCGAACGTTGAAAAATCAACAATTTTGGCAATGCATGTTAATGTGTTTATATGCAATTATTTTGTTATGATTAGTTGTTAATTATTTTTCTGCTAATAACTCATATATATTAATTACCAGATGGCACACGCTGGTAATGAACAAGTTAACGAAGGTAACCAATCCGAGCAAAACAATGAGGATCAATTTCTAAATAGGCACGATATCGAGAATATCGTTGCTCAGGGAATAGCCAATACTATTCCGGCAATCCTTGCTGCTGCTCGAAATCCAGTCGAACCTCAACAAATTATTCCTAGTAAACGTACTCAGGAAGACAACTTCAGTAATAGTGTAAACGGAGGCGGCAACCCTAATAATAACAACAATGAGGGATGCAAGCTCCACTCCTTAAGAAAATGAAAGCTGCAACACCTGGTTGCATGTACAAGGAGTTTCTTGCCTGTAAACCAGTTGAGTTTGCAGGTAACGAAGGGGCAACTGCTGCACTACGTTGGTTAGAGAAAACCGAAGCCGTAATTCCAATAACTAAATGTGTCGAGGACGACAAGGTCATGTATGCGTCGCATCTTTTCAAAGAAGGGGCGCTAGAATGGTGGAATACGATACTTCAAGCCAAAGGAAGAAATATGGCCTATGCCATGAGTTGGGAAGAATTTAAGTGGCTAATGGAAAGAAAATTTTGTCCCGAATATGAGAAAGAACAAATGGCAAATAAATTTCTGAACCACCGGATGGTGGATGCAGACTGTCGAGGGTATACTTCGACATTCTTCGAGTATGCGAGAGTAGTACCAACCCTGGCTTTGCCAAAGCCGGTACTTATTTCCCGCTATATTTGGGGATTGATTGGCGAAATCCGTGATATCGTTAAAGCTGCGAGACCTCGCACAATTAACGATGTTGTGGAATTCGCTAATACCCTAACTGACGGGCTGATACGTACAAGAGAAGAAAACCGGAAGAAGGAAGTGGCCCAAAGGATTACCCAGGGATTCCGTGTGGGTAACCGTAGTAATTTCAAGAGAAAGGGAACTGGGCAATCTTCCACTGTTCCATTTTGCAATGCTTGTAAAAGAAAGCATTTTGGAAAATGCAAAGAGTATTGCAATTTCTGCAAAATCCCGGGGCATCAAGAAGAAGATTGCAGGAAGAAGAAAGCTACAATCTGCTATAATTGTGGAGAAGCTGGACACTTTAGGCTAGACTGCCCAAAGTTGGCCAAACCAGCTGATAAAAAAGTCAAACCTGCAGAAGGAGCTACCAAAAAGAACGCAAGAGCCTTCCAGTTGACCACTCAGGAAGCAGAGCTAATCCCTGACGTGATAGCTGGTACATTCCTAGTTCACAATGTATATGCAAAAGTATTATTTGACTCTGGTGCAGACCAAAGTTTTATAAATACTTCATTCTGCCAAGCTCTTAACTTACCCTTAACCAACCTTAGGCAGATTTTTACAGTCGAAACGGCAGATGGAAATTCGGTTAACATAGATAAGGTTTTGCGAGAAGGAAAGATAGAGCTATTAGGCCATAAATTTTCTGCAAACCTTTTACCTATGAATTTAGCCGGATTCGATGTAGTATTAGGAATGGATTGGCTAGTAGCCAATCATGCTCGAATTCTTTGTGATAAGAATTCCATAGAAATTCATACACCCTCAGGAGAATTAGTGGTGATTACAGCAGATAAGCCACAAAAGCCATTGAAATTCATTTCAGTAATGAAGTTGGCTAGTTATTCAAGAAAACAAGAAGTAGTGTATATGATTTCAGTAATCATTAACACTAAGAGTAAGGAACTTATGGAAATTCCAGTAGTATCAGAGTACCCAGAGGTATTCCCAGAAGAACTACCTGGATTACCACCTGATAGGGAGGTAGAATTTAGAATTCATCTAATTCCTGGAACTACACCGATAGCCAAGGCACCTTATCGGTTAGCACCCACCGAGATGCTAGAATTAAAAAAGCAATTAGATGAATTATTAAGCAAAGGATTTATACAACATAGTTCATCCCCGTGGGGAGCGCCAGTATTGTTTGTGAAAAAGAAAGATGGGTCAATGAGAATGTGTATTGATTATCGGGAATTGAATAAGGTTACAATTAAGAATCGATACCCATTACCTAGGATTGATGACCTATTCGATCAACTTCAGGGAGCTAGATATTTCTCTAAGATAGATTTACACTCCGGATACCATCAGTTGAAGGTACAAGAAGAAGACATACCTAAAACTGCTTTCAGAACTAGGTATGGTCATTACGAGTTTACAGTCATGCCCTTCGGACTAATAAATGCTCCAGCAGCATTTATGGACATGATGAATAGAATCTGTAAAGCGTATCTGGATAAATTCGTAATTATCTTCATTGACGATATACTTATTTATTCTAAAAACTAGGAGGAGCATTGTGAGCACCTGCATGCACTCTTAACATTGTTAAGAAAGGAATAACTTTATGCCAAATTCTCGAAGTGTGAATTTTGGCTACAAGAAGTACAATTTTTAGGACACATGGTAAATCACGAAGGTATTCACGTAGATCCTGCTAAGATAAAAACGATCACTAAATGGAAGATTCCGCAGTCAGCTATGGAAATTAGAAGTTTTACAGGATTAGCCGGATACTATAGACGATTTATTAAGGATTTTTCCAAAATAGTTGTACCATTAACCAAGCTAACATGTAAAGCAGTTAAGTTTGAATGGGGACCTAGGCAAGAGGAAGCTTTTAAGATTTTAAAGCAGAAATTAACAAACGCCCCAATTCTAGCCTTGCCAGAAGGAACAGAAGATTTTGAAGTATATTGTGATGCTTCAAAACTAGGGTTAGGATGTGTATTAATGCAACGCAAGAAGGTAATTGCGTATGCATTAAGGCAATTGAAAAAGCACGAGGAAAATTATACGACTCATGTCTTAGAATTAGGAGCCATAATTTTTGCCCTTAAGATTTGGAGACATTATCTGTATGGAAGTAAGTTTACTATATATACAGATCATAAGAGTTTAAGATACATATTTGGGCAAAAAGAATTGAACATGAGGCAAAGAAGATGGATGGAAATCCTAAGTGACTACGACTGTGATATTCACTATCATGAAGGAAAAGCAAACTTAGTTGCTGATGCCTTAAGTCGTAAGTATCATGAGAAACAACGACGAATTCGTGCTCTTAGATTAAATCTACAATTAGATTTAATGGAACAATTGAAGAATGTTCAAGAAACAGCAATCAAGGATGATGTTGAAGGAATGAAAGGAAGGATAAATGAATTGGAACAAGGAAGTGATGGAATTTGGAGATTCCATAAGAAACGAATTTGGTTACCTAAGCAAGGAGAGTTAAGAAATAAGATTTTAGAGGAAGCCCATAAATCTAGGTATACCATGCATCCTGGTAATAATAAAATGTACCAAGATTTAAGAAGTAACTTCTGGTGGATAGGAATGAAAAAGGGCATAGCTAGATATATTTCTAAGTGTCTTACTTGTTCACAAGTTAAAGCAGAACACCAGAAACCCTCAGGTCTACTACAATAATTAGAAATGCCTGTATGGAAATGGGAACTCATAACAATGGACTTTGTTACTAAGTTACCCAAAACCAGAAAAGGTAATGATGCGATTTGGGTAATTGTGGATCGATTAACCAAATCAGCTCATTTTCTACCTATGAAGGAAACATTTAGCATGGAAAGGTTAGCCAAGTTGTATGTAGATGAGGTAGTTTCCTTACATGGAGTTCCACTCTCCATTGTATCGGATAGGGATAGTCGTTTCACTTCCCATTTTTGGACTAGTTTCCAGGAAGCAATGGGAACCCGACTAAAGTTAAGCACTACATATCATCCTCAGACAGACGGACAAAGTGAAAGGACGATCCAAACTCTGGAAGACATGCTTAGGGCATGTGTGATAGATTTTGGTGGGAACTGGGACGACCACCTACCTTTGATTGAATTCTCCTATAACAATAGTTATCATTCAAGCATAGAAGCTGCCCCGTTTGAAGCCCTATATGGACGTCAGTGTAGAACTCCAGTTTGTTGGGCAGAAATAGGAGAAAGTCAATTATCAGGTCCTGAGATTTTACAAGAAACTACCGAAAAGATCACTCAAATCAAGGAAAGACTAAAGACGGCTCAAGATCGCCAGAAAAGCTATGCAGACATTAGGCGTAAGCCGTTGGAATTTCAAATTGGAGACAAGGTTCTCTTGAAAGTTTCTCCTTGGAAAGGAGTAGTTCGATTAGGTAAGAAAGGAAAGCTGAGTCCAAGATACGTAGGACCATTTCCAGTAATCCAACGTATAGGACCAGTTGCCTATCGCCTACAACTACCAGAGGAGCTAGCTGGGGTACATGATGTATTTCATGTATCCAATCTCAAGAAGTGTTTATCTGACGAATCACTGGTAGTACCTCCTCAAGATATAGAGGTAAATGAAAAGTTAAAATTTGTTGAGAAGCCACTGCAAATAGAAGACATAAAGATTAAGTTTCTCAAGCACAAGCGACTAGTGCTGGTCAAAGTCAAGTGGGATTCAAAGAGAGGACCCGAATACACTTGGGAACTAGAATCCGAGATAAAGCGAAAATATCCTCACTTATTTCAATAAATCTCGAGGACGAGATTTTAAATAAGATGGGGAGGATGTAAGGACCTTCAAAAATGTCCTAAACCGACCCGTAAGTGAAAACCCGGACCCCTGAAACCTCACTGTGCATGAAAATCAAGAAAAACAAGATTTCTGGTCTTCAGGCGGGCCACGTAAGGGTTAAGCATAACTTTACGCGGGCCGCGACAACTCATAACATATCCGGAACAGCAACCAGGCCACGTGGCAGACCTAGGTGTGACACGCTAGCCCTAGTCTACGAAATAGACTTCCACGCGGGCCGCGACAGACCCAAATTTCACATATAAATAGAGTTGATCAGGAGCAGTTCAATGGTGTCGAAACGAATTCTCAAATATGAATTCTCACTGCTCAATTTCGAAAATTAATATAGCGAGGCGCTGCTACGATACCGGGTATTAATCGATCGCTGCTACAATTCAATGTCCGATCGATTGAAAACTATCCGATGGATGTTTAAGTGCTGCCCACATTAGGGCCATACTTTGTCATTAGTCGTGAATTCGACGGATGTTTAAGTATAGCACTTTGTCATTAATCGTGAGGGTTTTAATCTCGTGAGTTATCGTATTAGTTACTAACCTAGTTCGTGTGCATTGTTATTTAAATTAGGTTACAAGGCTAATCAGTAGGCTAAACTCTGCCCGTATAAACTTGCAATGTGAGTCATTCTCTTTGTATCAAAAGTATTTTACAATACTCCATTTTCAAATGTTATAATTACAGGGATTAAGTCGTGGTTATCTTAAATCACTGGCTAGTGGGGTATTGTGCACATTACTAATTTCTCACGGGTTAGGCTAATAAATCCTAACAGTGATAATCTTCACTACTTGGGGAAAGACCCAATAGTGGTATGACCATCGTCACGAGGTGAAACGGCGCCAGATAAAAATAAGATAGAAGCCATTGTAATCGCTCTTATGCTGTAATTTATAACTATGTGTCGTTTTATCAAATTTGAATGACTCGCCAGTATTTCCCCGCTGATAAAATATTTTTAAAACATGTTTCAGGCGACCTGCTGTAAACCAGGGAAAACGTGCTACGGAGCACTAACAAGCTTGAAGAGGTGGCTCAATAAAATGAATAAACATGTTTTGTAAAACAGGGAATTTCCTAGTTAAATTCCTCTATTGAAAATCACGGGGTTTATCCCGAATTATGAAATAAAATAATCGGGCATTTTCAAGTTTAAAAGATGCTATTAAAATCTTCCGCTGTCGCATCAATTAATAAATACCACGGGTTCCTGTCCCGCGGCTCCTGACCGGGTCAAACCGGGGCTTATGTTTGTCAAGAAGAGGTTTATGTTTGTCAACCTCCAGGCTTTGAGGATCCATTTAATCCAAATCATGTCTATAAGCTGAATAAAGCTTTGTATTGCTTGAAACAAGCACGAAGAGCCTGGTATGAAACTCTTTCCACTTTCCTACTATCCATTGGTTTCACAAGAGGTAAAATAGATGAAACATTGTTTTTAAAATGGAGAGGAAAGGCTCTGATGATTGTCCAAATTTATGTGGATGACATCATCTTTGGAAGCACATGTAACAAAATGTGTGAAGAGTATAGGCAACTCATGACAGCTGAATTTGAAATGAGTGCAATGGGTGAACTCCAGTGCTTTCTTGGTCTCCAAGTAAGGCAACTGCAAAATGGCATTTTTATCCATCAAGGCAAATATGCCAAAGAACTTTTGAAGAAATTTGAGATGGATGATTGTAAGCCATGTAGTACGCCCATTGCAACCAATAAAATTGTCATGTCTGATGAAAAGGATGATTTGGTTGATCAAACTCTATATAGAAGCATGATTGGGTCTTTATTGTACCTAACTGCATCTAGGCCAGACATCATGTTTGCAACATGTGTTTGTGCAAGATCCCAATCAGCCCCTAGAAAGTCAAATCTTATTGCTGTAAAAAGGATATTCAGATACCTCAAAGGTGCTCCCACACTTGGTATCTGGTATCCAGCTGATGGAAATATCAAGCTTTCAGGTTTCTCAGACAGTGACTTTGCTGGATGTGACAAGACAAGGAAGTCCACTTCAGGAGGGTGCCAATTCCTAGGCAGTTGCTTGTGTCTTGGCAAAGCAAAAAGCAAGCAGCTGTTTCCACATCCACTGCTGAGGCAGAGTATATAGCTGCTGCAATCTGTACAGCCCAACTGCTTTGGCTTCAAAATCAATTGCTGGATTTTGGTATCACTGCCTTAAAGACACCTCTCATGTTGGACAGTCAGGCAGCAGAAAATATCATCAAAAATCCGGTCTCCCATTTAACCACCAAGCATATAGACATCAGACATCACTTTGTGAGGGATTGCTATGTAAAAGGTTTGATTTCCCTGCACCATGTTCCAACTAAAGATCAGCTGGCAGATGTGCTAACCAAAGGTTTAGACACATCCACCTTTGAAAGCTTGATCTCTAGGATTGGTATGCTAAACATGGAATAACAGGCAAAATCTTGTTTTTCTATGAATAAAAGCATTAAAATGTTTTTAGAAAATAAAAACTCCATCCTTAAAAAATAGCTAAAAATGAATTTTTCATTAAATCCTTAAAAGTCTGCCATAACCACTGATTTGTTCAAACATCTGTTCCACAAAAAGCTGTCCACTGCTGAAAGTCCACCCCTGTTCTCTCATTTCCTTGGTAAGCACTGTTGTTCAAAATCAATGTTTTTATCCACTGATATGCTATCCACTGATAGTTAAAATCACCCACTGCTTTCATTATTACCGTTACACCCACTGTTATTCCTTCATCAGTGGTTTCATAAAACAATTGTCCTCCATTATTTGTCAGGAGTTGGCACGTGGACAGTACATAGCGGTCAGATCTTTTGTAACCGCTGCCACGTCAGCATTCACTTTTTCCTTATAAAACCCTGATCAAAACCCCAAACAGGGTTTTACTGTCGAATCGAATTCAAAAATTCCTTTCTCAAGGAAGTTTCCATCTTTTTCTCTCAAATTCATCTTCGTCTTCTTCATCTTACAAACCACTCATGTCTTCATCTCCAAAATCACTGTCCTCGTCTTCTAAAAAAGACGCCGAAACGGACCCCAAACCCATTGAAATTCCATACAAAGCTCCTCACAACTATCTGGGTCTACTCACAAAACCCGATAACATCGATATCTACGATTCCATTATTGATACTATGTCAGCTTCAAAGTTCAAAACTTTGTTAACTGCTGATGCTCCGATCTTCTTGGCTACCCAGAGAGAATTTTGGAAAAATGTCACCCTTGAACTTCAAGGTAAAACAGCCATAGCCATCAATTCTTCAATAAAGGGTAAAGCAGTGAAAATCACCCCACAATCCATTTCAGAAGTCTTCGAACTCGATGATCAGCAAGGTAAAACTTCTTTTCCCAAAGTCGAGTATAAAACTGATTTTCTTGAAAGGGGGTATGCAGATGAAATGAAAAAGGATACCTTACAAAAAGGTAGTTTTCCTCCTGCAACAAGATTCTTATTTCATACCGTCTTGATGTGTGTTTCAAATAAAACAACTGCTTTTAATGAAATACCATTAAAGATACAATACCTGGGTTATGCTATTCTACAAAATGAAAATTTTAACTACTCCCAGGTAATCTTTAATGATTTGGTTAAAAATGTTGATAAAAAACCATTCCTACTATTTCCAAGATTTCTAAGTTTTTACTTTCAAAAGAAATTTGGAAAGGAGGATGCTCATTTGCTTCAACAAGGTGAATCCTTTCAAATAAACAGTTTAACAGCTGAAACTTTTACAAGATTATCAACACCTTCCAAAACAAAAGCAGAGGCCCCTGAGCAGAATTTAGCAGCTACCACTATTTCTCAGGTATCTGCTGCTGAGCCCACTACTCTAGGTGATCACAGCAGCAAAACAACTACTGTGAAACCCACACCTAAAACCACCAGAAAGCCACGACAAAAGAAAACTCAAAAACCCCCCAAACCCAAATCAAAGGCAACTCTGGAGGATGAGATACCAGAGCAACTGCCAGTGATAGCACAAAAGTCACAAGAAACCACTGCTGCTACTTCCTCCCAGCAGATGGTAGAAATATCTCAACGCATACCTCAAACTCCTCCTGCTTCTTCTAAAAAAGAATAGGTTGTACACATAGGGACACCACAATATGATGCTCTGGAATCACTCGAATCCATCATCCACAGCCCAATGCCCGGGGCAAATTCGCTTTCTACACCCAACCTCACCTCCATAATTCCCCCACAAATAAAACTATTGTTGGATGCTCTTGATTTGAACCAGACACAAACCAGTCCTTCTCAATCACCTGTTCATGAGAATATGCCTCAACAAGTGACTGGGTCTAATGTATCACTCATTGCTAACCCACCAACAAGACCTGAGGAGGTTACACCCCTTGAGTTACAAGTAACTCTGGGTGGTAGTTCAAGTGAAGCAGCCACTACAAGTGCTGAACCCACTGGTTTGCATTTGGACAGTTGTTTCATCCATAAGACTTCCTTGAAGGCAATTTCTTCTCTGGGAACATTTGTGTATCCAGTTTTTACTGGTTCACTAAAAAGTGTTTCTCAATTTGAAGGAAGAGGTCCCCAGTACCAAGACAAAGGGGCATCAGTGGATGATTTCTGGAATACATTTCCTGAGTCAACCGCTGTTACAACCACTGCTAGTGGGAAATCAAATGATCCCATTAAGTTGGGTGATGGTTTAATGTACCGGGAATTGACAGGTAGAATTGATAAACTTGATACATCTGTTGCAGAAATTAATGATATGTTGTAACAGTTGTTGAAAGCTCAAAAGGTACCACCCACTGCTGCTCCAGCTCAAGCACCTGCATCACAACCTGCACCTGCTGCAAATGAGCTTTAGAATTTATTTCAACCACTGCTCCATCATCAAAGAGAATTAGCTGATCAGCAACATGAGATAGAAGTTCAAAAGAGTAGAAATCTCATGGAAGCTAGGTTTAAAAACACTCAAGCAGATATCAAGGCAATAAAGGCCCATTTACTGAGTACCACTGGCACTGCTCCTCCCACTATCATATTGGTGGATGAACCTCCACCAGCTGATGCCAAAAAGGGGGAGAAAATAAAGCAGTGGAAGAAAAAGGGTTATGAGGATGGCTTATACATTGCACCAGATAATTCTAGCATGCTTGCAGACATACCCTTACCAGATGGTTCTAAAAAGATTGATGTTACCACAAATGCCATAGCTGATGCAAAAGCTGATGTTAAAAAGGATAAAGAAGCTAAGGATAAAGCCAGGTGGGAACAGGAGAAAAGAGATTTTATGGTGCTAAATGAGAAGGGTACTTCTGAGCCTAAGGATGATGAAAATCCTGAGCCAAAAAGAAAGCAGCCCACGAGAAATGTGAGGCAACCCAAAACCACACCTTCCAGAAAAACAAAACATGCTTCCAAACCCACCAAAGGCTTCAAAAATCAATCTCCCAAACCAGCAGTTGTTAAGACTTCTGTTGTATCAACAACTGTTGATACCTCAGTGGTTTTAACAACTGCTAGCCAAACAACTGCCACCACTTCAACACACACCACAACCACTGCCTTACCACCACCACCAAAAATCACCTCACCACCAAAAACATCATCACCACCATTACCTCCTGCTAAAAAGCAGAAGACATCAGATGTTACAACATCTGTTGTAATGACAACAGTGGTTGAAACACCAATTGTTTCAACAACTGTTAGTCAGCCACCTTCCACTACAATAACCACCACTCAAATCACCACCACTGTATCAACCAAAACATCATCAGCCTCTCCTCAACTAAAAAGGAGAAGGTTAATTCTGAAAGATGATGATTCTTCACCACCACCAACATCTTCACAACCTTTGTCACTTGTCAATATTCCAAACCCTGTTCATCTCTCCTCAGCCCAAGTTTAACAACGAATCACTGCCCTCACTCCTGCAGGTGTCCAATATCCTCTAGAACTTATAGCAGTCAGAGAAGAAATCAAATCCTTCTACTTTGAGGATGACCCTGCTAAAAGGAGTTTGCCATCTGTTGAAGGATATCCAAGACCTAGCAATATTGAAGAATACTTGAAAGTAAAGGGTCAACAAGCAGAGGATATCTCAAAAAGAAATTCAAAGGGTAAATCTGACAAAGAAATTCAAAGGCATTATCAATTTCTGCTCACACAAGTCAGATCTTTGGAGCAGTTTGCAAAGAATGTATGTCAACAAATATCAGAAAGAGCAGATAAATCCTTAAGAAAAGACTACATTGAAAACATCATGACTTATAAGAAATACAAGGGAGAAAAATACATGTATAAAGAATGGACCATTCCTGAGCTTGAAAGTGAAACAGCCAGGATCCAAGACATGATCAAAAACAAGGTTAAGCATACTCCTGATGATTGGGCAAAATACAAGAAAATGTACCTGATAAGGTACTGGAGCTGAAGAGAATGAAAGAAGAATTAATCACTGTTGATTTCGGGTCAAGAAACCAAGTGATGAGGTGGAAAGAAGACAAAGTCAGGGCCACTTACAAAAAGTTGGAGGAACTAAGGAAGAAAAATCCAAAGATTCCACAAAAACCTGACTATCCTGAAGCAGAGGTTTCAACAAGACCACCAAAGCTGCAAGTCAGGAAAGCCACTGATCCACCTGGTGCTTTCATTTATCAAAGAAGAAGACAAAAATAGATGGAAGCAGAAACACCAGAAGATGTAGCTGCTAGTGATGATATTATAAAATCAGTCATTAAGCAGATGGTGGCTGAAAATGCTGAACTTGCTCAAGCTCAAAGCACTGCTCAGCCAGTCATCAACAGGCCACCTTCACCAAACTCATCATCTAATAAAAATCTCCCAAGAAACCCACCAGACTCAAAAGTACTAAAGTGGAAAACTGACAAACAGACCCATGTACTGACAGTGATCAAGTCTAGTGGAGAAGTGAAGAAAATATCAAGGGAATAAGCACTAGGCCTAAGTGTTGAAGATCTGCAGGATCTCCTTGATCTTCCACTGTGCAGGGATGAAGATGACACAGATGCCCTAGACTTTGAGTTGCAACTTAAAGGTCAGATAAGGGAACTGCTGATGAGACAATAAAGTTCCACAATAATGAAGGGTTTTGGCATCATCTGTTCTAGGGGGAGATTGTTGGGATTGAACCCTACCAGAGGAACAGTTGATTAAAGCCAAAACCGGATCAGAGCAGTGGATCCAAAATAAGCAGATGTTATGATTACATTTCTCTCCCCTTGAAAGTGGTTTCAACATCTGATGACCTCCATCCACTGATCCTTTACATCAACTGCTGACTTACAACTGCTGGTCATGTTAAAGACTGATGAAGACTAAAGCCCTGTTGATCAATCTACTGCTATGGGTCAAGCACTGCTGGAGTTATCAAGTACTGCTGGAGTCACAACAGTGGAAGGATAAAGCAGTAGTTTAGTTCTTCTTATGTAATGTATTGTAATCAGTAGTTAGCATAGCAATGTTTATATTAGTTCAGTTGTTAGAGTTTGTTAGGAGGTTAGATGTCACTTTCAAGGTGACGTCAGCAAAGATGCCACAGTGGTTTGTCCGTGCCTATAAATAGAACAGTACCCTGTACTGTTCTATTAGCTCTTCACCACTCTTCTTCCTGTACGAACAAACACTGTGAGCTCAGGCTGAGGGGGAGTTTGTTACATGCATGCATTGTAATCGTAGTTGAAATAAATTCAATAATTCGGTTCTATGTGAAAATGTGTGTTAAAAGCAATTCTCCTGTTTGATTGTGTGCAAAGTTTGTTTCCATTTATATTCCGCTGCATTACTTGTTCATCTTTCATTTTAATTCAAACGTAAAACACAATCAATCCAAACTCAGATCCTAACAAATGGCAATTTGAAAAATTAAGTATTTTCCAAATACTTAATTGGCTTAAATCAGTGGCTCTGATACCACCTTTTTTGTCATGGCCCCCGACCCGTTTTACTAGTTTCCGAAGCCGCGGGACAGAAACCCGTGGTATTAATGTTTAATTGCAGCGGAAATTATAAAAGGTTCGTTTAAGCGGAAAACATTAAATTATTTTATTTCAAGTTTCCGGACAAGGCCATTAATTTACAATAAGGAATTTCACTGGGAAATCCCCTGATTACAAAAACATGTTTATTTATTTACTGAGCCACTTCATTCAAGCTGGAGTGCTATACGACACTTTTCCTTGTTCACAGTAAATCACCTGAAACATGTTTTAAAAAGATCGGATCAGCGGGAAATACTGGCGAGTCATTCAAGTTGTACAAAACGACACATTGTCATAAATTACAGTATTAAGAGTGATTACAATGTTTATATATACACCAATTACCCCAATCGGTATTTGTCACTCAACTGAATCTGTGACTATGGTCATATCACCCATTGGCTAACCCGTTGTCCAATGGTGAAGGTTATCAAGTAATGTATACAAAACCCCACATTGCAAGTTTAAGTGGAGAGAGTCTGCCTACTGATTTAGCCAGTAACCTAGTCAAATAATGCAAACGAAACCAGGTTAGTAACTTAATACAATATTTACGATAACTCACGAGATCGAAACCCTCACGACGAATGACAAAGTATAGCCCAAGATTCCGGCAGCACTTAAACATCCATCGGAACGGTTTTAATCGATCGGACATTGTATCATAGCAGTGATCGAGTTATTACCCTGTTGTCGTAGCAGCGTTTCACTATTCTAAATTTTGATTTCGAACAGAAAGAAAGCAGACTGAGTGAATTTTTTCGAGCAAATTGAACCGGCCATGCAACGTCGAATTTATAGCTGAAATTTAGGTTTCTCGCGGCCCGCGTAAACTTGAAGGAGGATACTTCGCGGCCCGCGAGGTCCACGGCTAGGGCTGCCATGTCAAACCCTAGACCTGCCACATGTGCGACACGTGGCCCTGATGCTTATCCGGAGATTCACCGAGTTGTCACGCCCCGCGAAGACTTTGCTTAACTCCTTCGCGGCCCGCGACCGAGTAACATAATTTGTTTTTCTTGATTTTTCAAAAAAAAAAAATAGGGTTTTAGGGGTTCGGGTTTTTACTTACGGGGCGTTTTAGGACAATTTCGTGCTAGTCGTTACATTTATAAATATCAATATAACATCAATCTACATTATCTGGCTACAATTTCCACTAGACCTTTCTATTTCATGGATTCTCTAAACTAGAAAGTCCATCATAAGTGAAATTGTAACATACCTTAGGCTTAATATATGTTAGATGGCCTAAATTCTTCAACATGCAACTTGATTTCACCTTTGATTCTTGTTGAATTTGTACACTTGATCAAAAAGAGAACCCTTGTTCTCTTTCTCTCATCTTATAACACACACACACCCTAAGTGTATGTTTTAGTTTTATTTACGGTTTTAATCTTTTAATTTTTCATTTGTCCAACTTTAGCCCCTTAGGTTTAGGTTAGTGTTTTGGTTTGTTCATAACTCACTTATTCTTCACTAATAAACAACTATATTAACTAGGTTAATATTCCTAGTTATACATTTCATATCAATTGTCAATTGAACATGGTAATTCAATTTACCAAGTTCGGGAATGTTATTACCCGACTTAGATTAAGTCCCGATAATCCGAGGCTTTTATAAACTTTATTTTCTAAAGACATTTACTCGCCTTTTATTTAACATTAGATTTATTTATTTAAATCCTAATGTTAATGGGTTAACCTTTTACTACTAATGGTATTTTACCCGCTCATCCCTAGTTAATTTGGTTTAATTACCACATTTGTTTTTGTGATGTTATAGTATCATAACGACCCAAACCTATAACAATCGAAACTGAATTCCCAACGTATCATGCAGGGGATTTCAGTAGTTATTACTTTGCATACAAGGAAATATATAAAAGTCAAACATAAAAAATTGTGTTGATATATTGAACAAATAAATAATTAAAAAGAAAAACATAAAGGATTTATATTATGTTTTTATTAAATAACAAAAGATAATGCAATATTTTTATATATTGTGTGTATATCCATGTATTAATAAATTGGATGTTAATATATAGTATATTAATAATAATAGTTATAATAATAATAATATTAAACTAAAGGAGAGTGTGGCACGTGTTATTAATTGGAAGTTTATGATTTACTTTTTTTGACATTCAATCCGTATAATACATGAATTTTTTACACCTATAAATAAAAATAGTAGTCAATTTTTTTATATTTAACCGTGTAATACACGTGTGATAATTCATGGATTATGAATGTGTATGATTATAATATTATGACATTCTTTATTGTGCATAAAGATTATATAAAAGTTTATGATTTACATTGATTCGACATTCAACCCATGTAATACACGGGTTTTTAACACCTATAAATTAAAATAATAGTCGATCTAAACATACCATTGCATAGATAACCGAAATTCTAATCTACTAAAAACAAAGCCTTTTTCCCCTATGTTCTGAATAGAAAACCCTAATCTACTAAAAACCAAGCCTCGCCCCCTGGGGGGTCGAAAAGTTGCTGTGAACTACACGCTGAACTCTAGCCAAGAACCGTGAGCGTTAACTTTTTAAAAATTTAATTCTTCAAAGAAACATCTTAGAGTACTATGAAACCTTCACTTGAGTTTCTAGATAGTGGTGACCTTAATGAATATTTCATGTAGTTATCGATTAGAAAACAATATCAAGTACATGTTTACCTAACTCTACAACAATAACTAGAGTCCTGTGAGTTGTTAGCCCGACATAGGATAAGTACACTTAAATAGTCTAAACACTTACCAAAATATTAAAACAAACATAAAATGTAAATCATTCTATAGTTCATTATATAAAACAAAATGTACATGTCTAAAGGCTATAGGTGATAATAAATATATACCATCATTATCATTTATCATCTGAAACCTTGACATTAGCTGCCAGATGGTGGAGGTCCTGTTAACTCAAGATGTAGCTCACATGGACTCGTTTCCAACTACTTATATCAAGAGGTGGTTGCTTGTTAAGCCCGTATAGTGTTGGTCTATCATAGTTTTTGGTTGGTTGCTTATTAAGCCTGTATATTGTTGGTCCATCATTGTCTTTGGATGGTTGCTCCAACTACCCCTGATATAACAATAACAATATATCAGTAACAAAATACGACTAAAAATAAGTGATGGAAATTGAATATTTACGCTGACCCTCTCCACAAAGAACAAAGAACTGGTTTGGTTGAAGACCCATGCCAAATTCAGTGGTTCCAATTTGTAAACTTATGCAATGCCACATACTTATTTTTTTGGTCTAAGCATTCTACATGAAATTAATGTTCAAGTCCATATATTCTTCAAGAATCAAGAAGATACATGAAAGTGAAAATAATAGTACATTCAAACATTTGATGTTTGAATCTAGGGTTCAGTTTGTTCATCTCAAGTGCAATAATTAGTTTAAAGGGGGTCCAAATATAACCAATTTTACCAAAAAGCTAAATCATCTATAGAAAAAAAAAGTTTCGGTTGTTATCCAGAAGAAAAATCATACTGCAAATGTTATATGCAAATACATTAAAACAATTGCATATATAAATATGTGTTATTCTACTTATATAAATACATGAAATTTCTAAATGAGGATCCCAAAAATTCGGGGGTCCAAACCTAGGGTTTACTTTTTTATTAAGTAAGCAACCCTGTATTTGACGATTATATAGTTATCAAACTAGAAACCGTAACAAGTGTGTATTTACCTGACACAACAACAATGGCGAGCGTCCTTGAGTTGGCTGCTAGCCTGACATATGGTAAGCACACTTAGGTGTTGTTTGTTTTTTAAGAGGTAAAACGTCTGCAGTCTGCGGACCATATCTGCAGACATCTGTAGCAGAAGAGGTGGACCAAACATCTGCATTCTGCAAGAAGAAGACTGTTTGTTTTTTAACTTCTACAATCAAACAAACAAAAAACTCTAATCAAACAATTTATCAAGATGAACATCTATATTCTATAACAAACATATAAACATTATTAATTAACTTATGAACTAACATTAAACAAAAAAATAAACAATTAACTTATGAACTAACATTAAACACCAAAAATTAGAATTTAAACATCAAAATTAACATAATCAAAAGCAACAATTATAATAAAAAAACACTCCTCTCTACAACGGTAGAAACTAATTCTTCAATAGCCTTATTCATAGCCATCGGAAGCAAACTGCAAAAGAAAATAAAGTTATACAAAAATTAGTTATACCTTTCTATTTGAATTGAGAATGGAAAAGGTCGATCCCAAGGACATGCGTCTTTAGAACCGATTGGAAATCAGGAATATTTGAGGTTGGTACGGTCGGCTGCAAATGAAATTACCATAATTGTAAAGTAAAATAGCTTAAAATGTAAAAAAAAACTTACGGTAACAAACCTGGTATACTATCTGTGAAAGATAAACCCGATAAGATGAACCTGCAACGTTAGTCGGTAATACAACTTGATTTACCGCACTTCTCACTGTAGATTTAACTTCAACAATTTTTGGTTAAGAAAAATCAGGTTTTCCTTCGGTTATCCTAGACTTGTCTTTAAGAAGAGTTGTTGGCGTGGAGGAGGAGGAGTAGCAGTGGAGTAGGAGGAGGAGCGGCGGCGGCAAAGGAGGGAGGAATAGAAGGAGGGGCAGCAGCGCGTGGAGGGAGGAAGGGGAGCTGCGGCAGCGGCGTGGAGGAGGAGCGGCGGCTGCGATGGCTGGGGAAGGAGATGGAGAAGGAGAAGGAGAAGGAGAAGGAGCTAGAGTTTTGTTTTTGTGTTTGTTGTATCTGCCAAAAAGAAAGAATGGAAAAGATGTAAGAAGATATGGGTCAAGGTCTGCACCAAAAAAGAGGAGAAAAAGGGAACGTGCAGACATTTTTTAAAGAAATCACTTCGAGAAAACAAACACAGTGCAGACTCAAACGTCTGCGCATGGTCTACGTGGGGCAGAAATAAAAGGTCAAGAAGGGCTTTTCACGAAAAACAAACACCCCCTTAGATATTAATGCTATAAAAATGAAATAATAAAAAGGGGTGTGGTTGTTAATTTTTTGAACAAATCAAGTGTGGTCGTTAATTTTAATTTTAAGACTTAAACAAGTGTGGTTTTTAATTTTACAACAATTATGCTTGCAGTCGTTAGAAAATCACTATCTTTGCAGCCACAATATTCAGGCTCAAATACCCCATTCAGTAGTAGTCTCCAGGATTGCCTTATCCTACTACCTACATTTGATATTGAAAAAAAAAGATTTGGGCAAAAAATTAGGGTGCAGGGACTCAATCCCATACTTATTTTCCAAAGTCATTAGGCCTTCTTTCACTACAACTTTTGTTTCTATTTCTCTTTTGACATTTTCACTTTTTTTTAACTAAAAATCACATCTTAATATTAAAATTCAGTTTTAATCTGTATAAGATTTTATTAAAAAAATATATATATATAAATTTTTTTTTATTTTACGACAAGGCTTGACTATCCCAATTTTTTTTTCAATTACTACTTTCTCAAGTACTTTGAATAGCTTTGGATTTTACCTTTCTCAATTAGGAGCCTTGAAACGCTATGAACGATCAACATGCTATAGTCTTTTCCTAAAGGATTAGCCAAATCCATCTCTGATATGAGATAGGTGAATAACACCAAACCTACCATTTAAAACCAGCAAAAAAAACATTAAATCCTCAAAACTACACATCAAATAAGGAACACAAAAAATCTATTACAAATTCTTCTTCATTTGTTTAAAGATCTACGCTAGAACATGCTTGTAGAAAATCAAAAACTCTAAAAATGTATTTGGTAGCGGATTTGTTCATTATTCAAACCAATCTGAGTTAGTATGCGTATATATTACTTCAACACCAACAAAATCAAAGCACATATGTCCACAAAATAGTTAAACCAAAAATTCCCAAAATGTATTTGGTAACGAATTTCTTCGTTTTTCAAACCGATCTGAGTTAGTACGCGTATATGTTACATTAACACCAACAAAATCAAAGCATATATATATATATATATATAGTTAGTTAGTTAAACAAAATATTCCCAAATTGACACTTTTGAAAACAAGCAATGATTTTTAAAAATTGTACGTAAAGAAAGATTGTCAAGCAAATCAATTAGATTAAAAACGTAAAAGCTCTTACATCGGCACTGAATAAACGATGTCGTCTTTAGGGTTGGGATGTTGATGGTTGAGAGAAGAAAGGGTGCGGCGGCGGTGATTACATTGGAAATGGTTAGGTTCATTTAAATAGAAATTGTGGGGTTACCCGTCCGAATTTTACTATAACCAACCTCGCATTTTAAGAGCTTTCAAAATAATACCCGACTATTATAAAAATATGTCATTTCGATCCATCATCATGCAAATAAAGTTATTCTTTTACTAGTAAATTAGAATTTTTGGCATTTAGGTATATTATAAATTCACTTTTCGTCCTCCAAATAATGAAATAATGGAGTTGATCCTTTATGTTCATGTGTTGTGATAGTTTACGTCTTTTGGTTTAACAGGCTTTAATTTTGCATGGTAGGTCACGTGCATTGCACATTAGGGAAAATTGGATTTATTTACCCTTTTGATGAAAAGATTAAATTACGTTTTTGGTACCATGTGGTTAAATCACTTTAACCCTATCGGCTCAAAAAAGGAACATTTTGACATTGCAACCCCAACGTCATTTTTCTAACCTTTTTGACCCCTAACACTAACTCCATCCATGTTATTCGTTAAAATCCAATTGTGTGCACATCACGTGAGGAGCATTTTAGTTAAATCTAGTATATATAATTGCATTGAAGGGTCGTGAATAGTATATGGCCAACAAGAAATTTTTTCTGTTTAGTAATACTTCTTTAAAATATATTTCCTTTATCATCTAACTAGGATAGAACCCCGTGTATTACATGGGTTGAATTAATTTAAATTTTATATACTAAATAATAAAACAATATATCTTTATAACCCCCGTTGTTTATTACACGGTTTGAATAAATATAGTTTCATATATTAAATAATAAAAACGTTTTATCTTTAAGAACCATGTGTATTGTACGAGTTGAATAAATGTGATTTTATATACCAAATAATAAAAAGTTATATATTTAAAAACCCTGTGTATTACACGGGTGGGATAAATGTAATTTTGTATACTAAATAATAAAAACGTTATATTTAAAAAAAAACCTCTTGTATTGTACGTGTTGAATAAATCTAATTCTATATACTAAAGAATAAAAATTTTATATCTTTAAAAACCACGTGTATTACACGGGTTGAATAAATGTAATTTTGTATAGCAAATAATTAAAAAATTATATCTTAAAAAAACCCCGTTTATTTCACGATTGAACAAATCTAATTTTATATAACAAATAATAAAAAGTTATATATTTAAAAAAACTAACAGATATACTCGATTCACGATGGATAGGGTAATTGCGAAGATGGATCTTGAAAAGAAGATACGTTACTCAAGAAGCAAATTAGCAGCCATTTTAGTGATAAAATGTTGGTACCAATTCTGACAATTTTATTTATAAATTATGTAATGAAGTTGATATAATAATTTTCTAATAATGAAAATAAAAATAAATAATATATTTGTACAAAGTTTGGTTTTATATAAATAATTTTGAAATCTGATGAAGATTTCAAAATATTATATTATCTCCTATACGAATTGTTTAAATTTATATTAAATTCAATTGACAATTATCTTTTAATTAAAATTAATTATCTATAATATCTTCTAATTAAAATTAAGTATCTATAACTAACAAGGATATAGAGGTGGGAAAACTAAAAAATAAATGAGTCCAATAAATGACATGTGTCCCTCATGGATTTACTTTATTATATAGTACTAGCGGTAAGACCCGTGTGCAAACACGGGTCGTTTCTTAGAAAACCATGCATAACACATATTGATAGAACATATAGATACATGTATAGATATTGTACGAAAATGTGTTATCTATTATAGCTAAAAGACAACTATAAGTAAATATAAAAGATATTTAACAAACTTAATAAAAGATGTCTGAAAGATGTCTAACAAACTTAATAAAATTCATCAGTTACATATGATTATTTCCATTCTCTTATTCAAAAAAGAGAGTATCCACCCATTCACAATGTAAATTGTTAAAAACATAAGTACATATAAAAGATGTCTAACAAACTTAATAAAATTAAAATACAACTTAACTTTAACAAACATTAACTAAGAACATACGATCACCTGCCTAAACAACACACATCAAACCTCACTCAAGAATTTGTTACGCAGCAACATGTCCTTTGCTACATGTTGTGATATGGTTAAATATGCTACTGCAAACAATGTAACAACTGATGATCCAACAATCTCCCTATACAACAGATGATACGAAAATCCTTCTTTATTACTGATTTTTATTTCTCATCAATATCTCCCTGATTTGTTGTAAGGACCTTCAAAAATGTCCTAAACCGACCCGTAAGTGAAAACCCGGATCCCTGAAACCTTACTGTCCATGAAAATCAAGAAAAACAAGATTTCTGGTCTTCAGGCGGGCCGCGTAAGGGTTAAGCATAACTTTACGCGGGCCGCGACAACTCATAACATATCCGGAACAGCAACCAGGCCACGTGGCAGACCTAGGTGTGACACGCTAGCCCTAGTCTACGAAATAGACTTCCACGCGGGCCGCGTAAGGTTCGAGTAAGATTTTACGCGGGTCGCGACAGACCCAAATTTCACCTATAAATAGAGTTGACCAGGAGCAGTTCAATGGTGTCGAAACGAATTCTCAAATACGATTTCTCACTGCTCAATTTTGAGAATTAATATAGCGAGGCGCTGCTACGATACCGGGTATTAACTCGATCGCTGCTACGATTCAATGTCCGATCGATTGAAAACTATCCGATGGATGTTTAAGTGTTGCCCACATTAGGGCCATACTTTGTCATTAGTCGTGAATTCGACGGATGTTTAAGTGTAGCACTTTGTCATTAATCGTGAGGGTTTTAATCTCGTGAGTTATCGTAAATGTTGTATTAATTACTAACCTAGTTCGTGTGCATTGTTATTTAAATTAGGTTACAAGGCTAATCAGTAGGCTAAACTCTGCCCGTATAAACTTGCAATGTGAGTCATTCTCTTTGTATCAAAAGTATTTTACAATACTCCATTTTTAAATGTTATAATTACAGGGATTAAGTCGTGGTTATCTTAAATCACTGGCTAGTGGGGTATTGTGCACATTACTAATTTCTCACGGGTTAGGCTAATAAATCCTAACAGTGCTAATCGTCACTACTTGGGGAAAGACCCAATAGGGGTATGACCATCGTCACCAGGCGACACGGCGCCAGATAAAAATAAGATAGAAGCCATTGTAATCGCTCTTATGCTGTAATTTATAACTATGTGTCGTTTTATCAAATTTGAATGGCTTGCCAGTATTTCCCCGCTGATAAAATATTTTTAAAACATGTTTCAGGTGACCTGCTGTAAACCAAGGAAAACGTGCTACGGAGCACTAACAAGCTTGAAGAGGTGGCTCAATATAATGAATAAACATGTTTTGTAAAACAGGGAATTTCCTAGTTAAATTCCTCTATTGTAAATCACGGGGTTTATCCCGAATTATGAAATAAAATAATCGGGCATTTTCAAGTTTAAAAGATCCTGTTAAAATCTTCTGCTGTCGCATCAATTTATAAATTCCACGGGTTCCTGTCCCGCGGCTCCTGACCGGGTCAAACCGGGGCTGTGGCCGTGACAGGAAAAGGTGGTATCAGAGCCACTGATTTAAGCCTATTAAGTATTTGTAAATACTTAATTTTCCTGATTACCATCTTGTGATTATGTGTTTTATTAACTGACTACTTGTTAGTTACAGTATGGGTAAGCAAAGAATCTAGGATATCTATCGCCAAACTAGTACCAACACCTATGTCACCAACAAGCCAGAAACTTTAAAATAATAAATAAACCACTAGTATATTTCGAAATTTCAGTTGTAATAACTATCTAGCAATAGTTCGTTTTAAATAAATTGTATTTAAAGTTTTCTAAATTTCCACTCTATGATTATGTGAATTACAAAATTTTAACCTAGACTTTTGGGTGTTTCTTCATATCTGCTAAACAGCATGAATGAACTATCTGAAGCTCTACAGAATTTCAATCTCTACCCTGTTAACATAGAAGTTTCCCAAGACTTTACCGGTTACTGTGCTGATATGGAGGAACCTATGGAATTTCAAGCTCAACCCCCGGAGAAACCTAAGCCAAAGAAGAGAAGAAGATTTGTGGGTTGGAGGCATGTGCGCAGAAGGAAACCAGCGACTAGGAGAGTTCCAAAGATAGAAAATCCTATGGATAAGGGAAAAGAGATAGAAATTGGGGAAAACTCTAGGCAAACAGGAATAGAAATTGGGGAAAGTTCTAGGCAAGCCGAGGAATTGCCACTACAGGAAGAATTAGATCGCATACTGGCAAGTTGTGATATCCTTAGGCCTATTAATGAAAACCTCTTCCCTTATCTCGCTGAAACACAACTTCCAATAAACTTGGAACCGGCTATTCCAGATCCCCTTGTCAACACCCAACCTCTAGGAGAAATGGACGAATGGTGGACCAACGACTGGCAGTTTCAAAACCTCCTAAATAATACTTATACCTTTTTCCCTCAGTTTGACCCAGAAACCGTACCAAACCCACCAATGAGCAATGAGAAGTTAGCTGAACTCCGCCATTTTGGTGAGGAGCTGATTGACGCAGGGAATCGAATCAAGGAGGTAGGGGAAAGAATCTTCTGGAAATACAACGAGAGGGAACGTCGTTTCTAAGTTACCAGCTAAGGAAGATGGTGTGACTGTGGTTGTGTGGTAGTAGGAATGTGTGTTTAATAATAATAATATCATCATAAAAAATATATAATAATGTAAAATAACTAAAAATAAAACTTTGTAAAATAACCAGTATGTACGGATGCATATCATAATATATAAAAATATCGAACGTTGAAAAATCAACAATTTTGGCAATGCATGTTAATGTGTTTATATGCAATTATTTTGTTATGATTAGTTGTTAATTATTTTTCTGCTAATAACTCATATATATTAATTACCAGATGGCACACGCTGGTAATGAACAAGTTAACGAAGGTAACCAATCCGAGCAAAACAATGAGGATCAATTTCTAAATAGGCACGATATCGAGAATATCGTTGCTCAGGGAATAGCCAATGCTATTCCGGCAATCCTTGCTGCTGCTCGAAATCCAGTCGAACCTCAACAAATTATTCCTAGTAAACATACTTAGGAAGACAACTTCAGTAATAGTGTAAACGGAGGCGGTAACCCTAATAATAACGACAATGACGGGATGCAAGCTCCACTCCTTAAGAAAATGAAAGCTACAACACCTGGTTGCATGTACAAAGAATTTCTTGCCTGTAAACCAGTTGAGTTTGTAGGTAACGAAGGGGCAACTGCTGCACTACGTTGGTTAGAGAAAACCGAAGCCGTAATTCCAACTACGTCAGAGCCGGTACTTATTTCCCGCTATATTTGGGGATTGATTGGCGAAATCCGTGATATCGTTAAAGTTGCGAGACCTCGCACAATTGACGATGCTGTGGAATTAGCTAATACCCTAACTGACGGGCTGATACGTACAAGAGAAGAAAACCGGAAGAAGGAAGTGGCCCAAAGGATTACCCAGGGATTCCGTGTGGGTAACCGTAGTAATTTCAAGAGAAAGGGAACTGGGCAATCTTCCACTGTTCCATTTTGCAATGCTTGTAAAAGAAAGCATTTTGGAAAATGCAAAGGGTATTGCAAGTTCTGCAAAATCCCGGGGCATCAAGAAGAAGATTGCAGGAAGCAGAAAGCTACAATCTGTTATAATTGTGGAGAAGCTGGACACTTTAGGCCAGACTGCCCAAAGTTGGCCAAACCAGCTGATTACAAAGTCAAACCTGCAGAAGGAGCTACCAAAAAGAACGCAAGATCCTTCCAGTTGACCACTCAGGAAGCAGAACTAATCCCTGACGTGATAGCTGGTACGTTCCTAGTTCACAACGTATATGCAAAAGTATTATTTGACTCTTGTGCAAACCAAAGTTTTATAAACACTTCATCCTGCCAAGCTCTTAACTTACCCTTAACCAACCTTAGGCAGATTTTTACAGTCGAAACGGCAGATGGAAATTCGGTTAACATAGATAAGATTTTGCGTGAAGGAAAGATAGAACTATTAGGCCATAAATTTTCTGCAAACCTTTTACCTATGAGTTTAGCCGGATTCGATGTAGTATTAGGAATGGATTGGCTAGTAGCCAATCGTGCTCGAATTCTTTGTGATAAGAATTCCATAGAAATACATACACCTACAGGAGAATTAGTGGTGATTACAGGAGATCAGCCACGAAAGTGTCACACCCCGATATTTCCACATATTACCGGTGGTCCCGGCGGGGAGTATCGTGACGTAGTTGATATCATCATAGTCAATACACACAATATAATAGCACAACAAAAGTCTGGGTGAATAAACTATTACAAACCATATTGTCTGAGTGTTTGAGTTTATGAATGTACAGACTGGAATGTAATAAGATCCACAGGCGGATCATAAATGTACAAAGAAACAAAAATAACAGACTGCAGGCATCTTATGGATTTGCAAGATCCTCTATTGATACCCTATAGCTCCAGCCTATTTCGAGAGGTACCTGTCAAATCAGTCTTTAAGAAAATACGTCAGTTTACACTGGTAAATACAATTAACTGACTCTTTTGAAAATATTTAAGAAAATTGATTTAGGTGCACATGGCATAAATCTTTTATAACTTGGGACAATTATTTAAATATAATATTGTATACAGATTTAAATGTTTGTCTTACAATTGGGGCCGGTTGGAAGCCGGTCGTGATTAACCGACTCACCACTTATAGAACCCACAAAGGAGTTATCCCCAACATGTGGGTTTATATTTAGCATTTGCATCTGTCAGGTGTATGCCTACACCCCGTGCATAGGTCGTGGCCATTTTCAAATAAAATGAGCCGAGGATATCCAGGACACGGTCGTTAACCCCCAATGCTTATGTTATCAAACAAGACAGATTAAAATGGGTTATGCAATTTATTAATCACAATCCGATTAAATGATTTCATACCCGACCAAGTGGTATTATTATAATACCATATCCCAAGCCTGTATAGGGAAAATAAGTTAAAGGTATTTACCTGATGCTAGCAGTAAAAATCTTAAGGCTTTTTGAAGGCACCTTCTTCCGGAAGCTATTTAATCTGTATAGAAGGTTTATTAACCTATTAGGATGCTAACGGGTCTTTAATTAAGTCAAGGACTTAGACCGGCTAGCTAGAAAGAAACCTTACGGTTCTAAACGCTAGATTAAGCGGAGACCGGAACAGAACGTGGTTTAGACCCGACAAGCTTGAATACTTGTATAATATGGGTAAACTAAACACATTCTGGAATTTGAGAACTTAATGATAAGGTTTGACCCGTTTCGACTATATTATGTAAACTAGTCACATAAGCCGATCCGAACGCGTAAATGCGTAACGGGTAACCAATTAAATTATATACAGGTCTTAATCATTATTATGCTCAAAATATGTTAATACATCAGAAAGATGTTAACATATATGCCCAAAAAGTAATTTAAACCAAAATAAGTCCCATAAGGGCATTTTGGTAATTTTAATGTCCATAAAAGAGTTTAATTGTACAACTGAGTTTCAGGTCTGATCTTAATCAGTAAAAATATATATTTTTATAAGTTATAATAGTAGGGTACATTATATATGTGAAAATTATCTTATATAGCCAAACTATGTCCTGAAGGGGCATTTTGGTAATTTTACATAGGCTTTTAAGGGTTAAAATAGACTTCTGAGTTTAAAAACTTTAGCTTACTGTATAATTATATAAATTAGCTTAAAACATCAGTGGGTAATAAGTTTTATATGTCAAATATAGTTTGGACCCATACTAGGTGCTAAAAATGCTTAAAAGTCGGTTTAAAGGGGTATTCGGGTTAAAATAGGAAATCTGAGTTTTTAATCAGTTTATAAAGTTCAAAATACTTTATTTATCATATGAAATCAGTAGCAAAAGGTTTGACACTAAAAAGTTAAGTAAAACTCATTTTATGTATGAAAAGGGTAAAACCGACATTTACCGAAATTAAGCTATAATCCTATGTTATGCTCAGCCTAAAAATAATTAAAAATCTCCAAAAATACCAAAATATTATTTTACATCACTAGGTAAGAAATTTGGAGTCAAAAATCGGGTTTAGATAGGCTTCATACTAATTACGCCATTTAAATAACAAAAAGTTTCTTAATTACGCTATTGAGCATAACTCCTATTCTAGACCTCCAATTGATGTCAAATTTTCAGGACATGTCTAAATATCAGTAGCAAAGGTGTTAGTCCAATCACATTGTTAAAAATCTCAGTTTTATGTAAAAAGGGCGTTTATGGCATTATTAAGCATAATTACGATCAAGTGCATATAATTCAAACCACTAGGCACCATGCAATATAACTCCAGGGGGTTATACTACTAAGTAATGTGGTCCTAATGGAAGCTTAAAACAGGGAGAATTAAGCTTGAACGGGTCAGAACTGAAAGTCAAAGCAAAAGTCAAGCTTTTGCGACTTTCGGTTATAAACTGACCTTAGACTATTAATTGTCGGGTTAGGACTGATAAAACGTGTTTTAATATTGATTATCAAGTCATTAGAATGTTAAAATATAATTTAGAACCTCTGCTTTATTAATTAGAATCATTTTTGTAATTCTGTCCAGTTTGACTTTTTGTCAAACTACTTTGACCCGACAATTGGCCAGTCAAACGAGATAATTAGGAGGTGCCCTCTTAAGGGTTAATCACCTACTCTAATGTGGTTCTATAACCACTTTCAATTTGATCAGTGGTTAAGCCACATGTAATTAAAACGAAAGTCAAACTAATTTTTACGATAAGTTTGACTTTAGAGTAATTAAGCTAAATTAAACGACAAACAAGTAATTAGAAGCTTACTTAAGGTCCTAGCAAACTTTTCTACACTTCAAAGTCTTCTCCTTACTGATGGAAGCTCCAGAACAAGTCCCACAAGTGAAATGTTGCAAATGTGATTCAAAACTTAAGAACTAGTTTTCTTATATAGCAAATTCTTTGGAGTTGGATCAGTTCCAGGTGTAATAGGAGGCTCTGAGATCGACCCAGGTGTCCAAGCTACTGAATTAAACCGACTTACAACTCCCTAGGTCGATACAACCTAGACTAAGGCGGTGTAACAGGCCAAACCCGCACCTGGCATCAACTTTCTGATCTGGGCATGCTGAGGCGGGCCGCGTAAGACTTAAGGGAGTCTTACACGGGCCGCTTAGACCGGTAAAACTGGCAAAACAGGTTTCCAAGCTGGCAGTTTCAGTCCCTGCTCGATTTTAATCCTTTTTAACATGATTTTTTGCACTAGAGACCCTTGTAGTTAATTTCTTGGGGCCCAAGGATGTACAAACAAACCTCGTTAGGCTCGGGTTCGTTAAATATCACTATGAAAGCAAGTTTCATCAAGTTGACACTTTTGGCCCAAAGTCTTGAAAACATATCTAACGATCTCGAAACCTCATGAAATTTATACCACTTATTCTTAAGAGTATATTTGAATGTTTCGAAGCCTCGGTCTCGTTAAAAGGTCACTCAGAAGTCAGAATTGACATGTTGACACGTTTAACCCTTGTAATTTAATAATCTTCCGATTATTTTCATACATGGCTTCTTATATCCAATCAATTACTCGTATAAAAATATATTGTAGGTCCCCTATTCGTATGGATCTTTCACAGAATTGTTTATCTAACCTAGAGTGCGGAATCCTCTAGATCAGATTTGTTACAGAAACGAGTAGAAAACAGAAATCACAATCAAACGGGTCTTCTATTGATTATCCAAACTAGAAGTTTACAATCAATTCAAGACCTCACAACCTCACAGCCACTCTCTGTGATCTTGCTACAAACTCAATTTTGAATTTTCTCTCTCTCTCTACTTTCTCTCTCTACATTTTCTCTCTCTAGAATTCTCTAACCTCTCAAACCCTAATCACAAAACATGTTTATATATACCACATGTCTGTGAACTGGGCTTCCTACTGGGCTAGGCCATTTTCTAAGCCCATTACAACAATAAACTCACTAACCAATAAGCTAAGCCCAATACAAAATATCCAAAGACTAAATAATCAAACTATTAAGCTGTTGTCACAGAATATGCACCAACAGACTCCCCCTTGACAATAGCTTTATAGTGTAACTTTGTCTTCAAAGATCTTGTGTTCTTTTGGTCTTTGGATAGCGTCAGCTACACAGTTTCTGACATCAACAGACTCCCCCTTAGCTGATGCTTCCAATCTCCAAAACTTTCATTCATTGTAGATCAGTTAACTAGCAATCCTTGGTTAAGCAAGTAAGCTCCAACTCTTCCATATCTCTCTTTCTCTGCAATGTAGTAGAAGGATCCTACCATGCATCTTCACACATTCTTCACTTCACTCTCAATCTGTACTTTACTTGTATTCTGCACTTCATTTTGATATCTGCATCAATCTGTTTAGAAACACAAGCAAGTATCTCGAAAAACCATTAGCCTTTTTCACATTTAAAGATAAACCAATATTTTATCTTAATTTGCAAAAACAACAATCTGTCAGTTCAAAATGGAAGTCCTTTTAAAAAGAAATATTTTTGGTATTTTTGATATTTTAAGAAAGCAGTAAACTATTTACAAAAGCAATAAACACTCTATTTTTGTGAGAACCACCGGTAAGAAGATCATATCAACACAATCAAACTATTTTCACACTATTAGATAATTCTGTATTTATTTTTTTATGAAAAGCAGTCCAAGACGATTACCAGTATGTTTGTCCACTTAAACAAAATGCATGAACATTTCAAGTACCATTACCGTATGATACGTTAAGGTAATTTTATTTACTGATATACTAGTGTGTCCCACTTCAGGATATACCCCAGCGATCAAGGTATGCACAAAGATTCATCGTAGTAGGTGAGTATACTGAATTCATCCGTTTTGTTTTTCAACGTTTAGATAATTGGTGAACAGGTCAGTACTTCCGTACAGCAGAGAGACCAAAATATCTAACGAGGGCTAAGACAAATACCTTTTTTGGTACGATTTGTGCTTTTTGCACTTTTTGAATGACTCTCTTTGAGAGCTTATTCATTTTCAAGGTTTTGGCATTTTTAGCTCTTTTAAGATATCCTGGGTGTGTCTAGGTCAGCATATATCTGGATGCAGCAGAAGGACACCCCTGATATCCCCAGATAAAATAACAGTATAAAGACCCAAAACTTCAGATTTTGGCAATCTATCAACGCAAGATTTAAGGTCATTAAACCATACACCACTTATGTGTTCCCCACTCATACACAGTTCATTTTAGTTTATATCACATTGGTAAGTTGATTATTTCATGCTTTTTTTTGCCTACTGGTACATCATATGATGAAGCTGCTATCACACTTAAGCAATTTAATTTATTTTCAGTGTGACAGACTAACTTGCCGATGTACTATCATTTCTTTTTTTTCACACAGTGATAACTCATTTTGTATTTTCTATTTTTTTTTATGTTTTTGATTTTTCAATTTTTTTATTTTTGATTTTTAATGTTTTTGTATTTTTTGATTTTTAAAGTTTAAAATTTATAACTTACTCCCCCTAAACACACGCACTAACTAAACTCTTTTTGGCTTAGGGAAATTTCTCCCCCTAAATTTTTTGTTTTTATGGAGTAAGTTTTGAAAAAACAAATTTAAAAACACAAACAGACTCCCACTTCAAATCTGACAAAAGTTTATCACGTTAAAAGTTTAGAATAATCATAACAATCACAAAAGTAAATAGTTCGTTACCCATGTTAACCTACTATTCACCTCAGACACTTTACAGGAACAACCACTGTTGAACACATCAACAGTCCTTCTTGGTCATCCTGCACACACTCAACAACTTAGTTAGACTTAACAACCCAAACCTGACCGGTTTTGGGTCGACCATGTAAATCCACATAAGATGCTTCTAACCAATATCCATCACACCTTGCTGGTGTCTTGGATGTTGTACTCGTTGTTGAACAAGATTTATAACTTCCACGAGGTCTTTTATCACGAGAGTTCCAATAAAATCTCGGATTTTCTGACCTCTGAAAATTATTATCTTGATACCTTCTTCTCCCATTACCAAACCATGAATTTTGAAAAAAATTTGGATGTTGTTGAACATTCGAGTTACTAAAACCCCTATGTTCGTTTCTTCTTTGAAAAATTCGATTACCAGAAGTCTGGTATCGATTTTGATATCCAAAATTTCTATTTTGACTTTGAACCTGATTTTATTTACCATTAAAATGACTAAAATGTGTAAAATTGCTTCTTGGTCTATCAAATCGTCTTGTTGTTGAAGTCTTAGATTGAAATCTTGGTTGATTATATTGACAATGTTGTTGAACATTATTATTCAAACCAACCCTATTCCCTTCCTTAACCTCATCAACTTTTTCTTTATGTTTCTTCAAAGGACAACAACTCGCCACGTGCCCTTTGTTGTGACATCTAAAACAAGATTTTGTCTTGTAATTTCTCTTTTTCTTAAATCTCTTTTTAAATGTTTTCTTCTTTTCGTCTTCAGTATCCTCATCCGATTTATGAGGTGTACTGCTAGACTCAACAGATTCTTTCAAAGAAACTGGACTACTTGGCAAATCCACAGCTATCGGATCCACTACAGCTGGTGTAGTAGGCACAAAATCAATTAACTCATTTTCATCTGGTAAAAAGGAGTAGTCTTGATTTTTAGAAGATAAGGCTTTACTAAACCCCAAACCCTTTTTATCATTACTCTTTTTCAAACTTGCTTGAATTTGAGTCCTAACTAATAAAGATTTTCCAAACTTGTCTAACTTTCCTTTAAGTTCAAGAATTTGGTCTTGTGCAACAGCCAATTCCCTGCACTTATCAGAAAATTCATTAGTTTTGTCCTTCACAGTTTCACGAGCCAAATCAATGATCTGTAACAGTTCATTGACTTTGCTTGTTAAACTGCTGATTTTTTGTTCATTTGACTCAAGTTTGTTTAAACAGTTTGACTCTCGTTTAATCAAAAGAACATTTGACTCTTTTTGTTTTTCCAATTCAGCTAACAAAATTTTGTTCTGCTCCGATAGTCTGTTAACTTTACCTTGTAGTTCAGTGCAATTATGACATGTATGACTTACAGATTCTGATGATACTTTCACCTCTTCTGTAAGTCCGTTCACATCAGTCAAGCCCTTTGAAACTTCTGTATCCTTCTTCTCACCATTCTCCTCATCAGTTTTTTTCTTCTCTTCTTTCACAGCATCTGCTACCTTATCTAAAGCAAGATCTCCTACACTCTGTCTTGATGAACTCTGATAACGTTTTTCTAAAGCTTCCCACAACTCATAAGAAGTCCCACAGTGCTTGATGGTATGTTTAATTCCCTCAGGCAAGGACATCTTGATCACTGCTAAAGCTTTCTTCTCAGCATTTACCATGAGTTTCTCAAATTCATCCATCATCTCATAAGAAATCACTTTAACTCTTCCGTCAACTCGTCGTGTGGCAGCAATGTACCCATCGATCATACAATTCCACATTCTCGTATCTTCACTTTTCACAAATGCCTCAAACTCCTCTTTCCAGATAGTATATTCTTTGACGTTTTTCAGCTTTGGCCAATTCTTAACTTTCTCACCAACATTGTCCACTTTAACCATCTTTAAACACGTTTTACCGTAACCGTACTAATAAAACCGTACAAAATTTCTCCGAAAATAGTGGTTACCAAATTACACCTTTAGAATCGTCTCGAAAAGACAAATCCAATGATATATAATGTCGAAAACCGATTTCGGGATTTTCCAGAGTCGAAAACTGATTCACCAACATTTTTTTTTTTGCCCTAAAAATGCAAGGAATTTAACGGTGCACACGGTTCTGTCAAACGAGCTACGGATCAATTTCTAAATGCAAAACACTGAAATTTTATCGACGCTTGCCAACTGAAATTCCACCCTGTTAAAATCGCTGGTTTTTAAATTTGCTGATAATTTCGTTGGTAAATCAGATAATTTCGCTGGTAAATCAGACAAATTCGCTGGTCAAGTATGCTGCTTAATTTCGCTGGGAATGCAGTTAATTTCGCTGTTCAATGTAACTTAATTTCGCTACACTAGTTCGCTGAACAGATCAATTTCGCAGGTTATTTTCGCTGGTCTAATTTCGCTGTTACGACGACCAGTAAATTCCCCGTGAACCGTAATAATTTCGCTGAGGAAAATTATACGGTTACCAAAGTTGCCTTTGGATTTAACTTCGCCGATAAATATGCTGGTCTCAGTTAATTTCGCAGGTCTAACAAATTCGCTGGTTCTGAAAATTGGAAACTTAATCTTTTCGAAATTCTGAAGATTCTCCAACACAAATCTGCAAAATCAAAACAGCAAATCAGCAAGCTTTTTACGAAATTCTTATGAACTTAATGAAGAACACGAAGAACAGTCTTCGAATCTTCAAGTTTCTGAGCCAAAATTCTTCAAAACAATCAACCAAAAACTATCCTGAAAACCCTAAAACCTACAAAACAGCAATCAAACAAACCAGAAGATCAAAACAGCCAAACAAATTCGAAAATTTTATCAAGAATTTCGAAAATTTTAAAACCCTAATTTTATCAGATTTCAATAATTTCGAAATCTCCCTGTTTCTCTAAGAACAATTCTGAACCGAGCCTTCAAGAGCCTAATGCTCTGATACCAATTGTAGATCCCCTATTCGAATGGATCTTTCACAGAATTGTCTATCCAATCAAGAATGTGGAATCCTCTTGATCAGAATATAGCAGAAAACGTGTAGGAAACAGAAACAGCAATCACTTTCAATCCGGGTTTTCTATTGATTATCAATCAAACTGAATTACAATCAATTAAAACCCTAACTCTCTGAATTTCGTCCAAACCCTAAAGCTCTCACGAACTGTTTTGGATGATTAACATAAACCCTAAAGCCTAACCTTGTTTATATAACACAAGGTTTGCTACTTGGGCTAGATTAAACTTCATGGACTGCGAATTGGACAAGCCCAATTCGCCCCCACACACCCAATTCGTTGGGTTTAGTTAGCCCGAACATTACAACTAACTATTACAAAGATAAACCCGCTAACTGTTTATCGTTTAACTAATTACAAGATATCCAAAGACCAAATCTAAGCTGTTGTCACAAACATGCACCAACAAACTCCCCCTTGACAATAGCTTCATAAAATAACTTTGTCTTCAGTCATCTTGCAATCTTCATGTAATCTTGCACTGTCTTTGGTCTTTGGATAGCTTCAGCTTCAACAACTTCTGTCAGCAACAGATGACTCCTCCTAAGCTGATGCATCCAATCACCAAATCTTCAAAAACTTTAGCGTTTGAGTAAACTCCAGTTCAGCATATGTATAGTAATCTTCAAACTCTTCAATCTGGTCTGCAATGTAGAAAGGAGGTTCTACCATGCATCCAATCAAACTCTCATCTTCACAGCAACTTCTCAGCAACACAACAACTTCTCAGCAACACAGCAACTTCTCAGCAACACACTGCTTCAATCTGTTTACTATAAAACAAACATCTCGAGAAACCATAAGAATTTTTCAACATAAGTTAAACAAATTATTATTATTCAAGAGATTTGTTAAACTGTATAATAGATTAAGCATTTTCCAATTTATCACCAACACGCAAAACTTTTTAATCACACCCTATAACCCGCATGATTTAAAATTTTGAACTCACTTTCTAACACTGTCTCCCCTTATCAGTAACAATTCCTCCAAGAATAACAGTTTTCCGTACGTTAAGAATTTTAAACAGAAAAAGACACTATTTTTGGATTTTTAAATTTTTCTGAAAGCAAGTAAATAACAAAAGCAATAAACACTCTATTTTTGTGAGAATCACAGGTAAGAAGATCATATCAGCACAATCAAACTGTTTCACACAATTAGATAATTCTTTATTTAATTTTTCGTGAAAAGCAGTTCAAGACGATTACCAGTATGTTTGTCCTTTTAAACAAAATGCATGAACATTTCAAGTACCATTACCGTATGATACGTTAAGGTAATTTTATTACTGAAATATTAGCGTGTCCCACTTCAGGATATACCCCCACGATCAAGGTATGCACAAAGATTCATCGTAGTAGGTGAGTATACTGATGTCATCCTTTAAGATATCCTGACAGTGCCTAGGTGTGCATATAATCTGTTTTATCATGTTTTGATTGCTTTATAATGAACACCCAAATAAATACTAATCAAATCCTGGAAATATAAACAACACACTCTATCATGCAAGTATCTTCCCTACCACATATTTCACAAGTCCAATCCAGATTTCTGAAATCTTAACTGGGAATAGGTTGAGAAGAGAACAAAATAGATCTTTAGCAGAGATGGTATAATATACAGATCAAATGAGTTTTCTCAGTTTGATATAGGTTTATTGGGTTTCTTTTGGGCACTTGAGGGCCTCTTTCGGGTGTATTAGATCTATAGCGCGACAACGTACAGCTAGGTCAGCATGTATCTGGATGCAGCAGAAGCTGTCGTTGCCTAGCACCTCCAGATCAGCATATATCTGGATGCAGCAGAGGAGGTACACAATTTTTTTTTAGAGAAGATTTCAGAATCAGATCAAAATTGTGTGTATCGGGACAACATACGGACATTCAAATAGAAATGAGCTAATTCCAAGTGACTTTCTTTCCTGGGGTCATGTACAATTTTAGTTCTGAACAGAAGGACAGTCAAGATATCCCCAGATGAAATAACAGTATAAAGACCCAAAACTTCAGATTTTGGCAATCTATCAACGCAAGATTTAAGGTCATTAAACCATACACCACTGATGTGTTCTCCACTCATACACAGTTCATTTAAGTTTATATCACATTGGTAAGTTGATTATTTCATGCTTTTTGCCTACTGGTACATCATATAATGAAGCTGCTATCACACTTAAGCATTTTAATTTCAATTTCAGTGTGACAGTCTAACTTGCTGATGTACTATCATTTCTCCTTTTTCACACAGTGATAACTCATTTTTGATTTTCTATTTTTTTTATGTTTTTGATTTTTCAATGTTTTTGTATTTTTGATTTTTTAAGAAAAGCAGTAAACTATTTACAAAATTCTTATGAAAAACCAGTTATTCAGGATTCCTCATCCCGTTGAGTTCAACTAAGTGTTCAAAGCGAGCCCTGTCAAAAGCTTTAGTATAAAGATCTGCCAGGTTATCTAGTGCGTCGACTTAGCACTTTGAACTTCAATTTAAATCAATCAATATAAATATATCAACAATCTCACATCCCCCTTCATATGCCTAGAGCAGCCACTATCAACATAAGTTGATAATCCTCCTTAGCAGCTCCTGCACACACCAACTAAGAAATTAGTTAGATTGGGGGACCCAAGCCTTAATGGTCTTGGGTCGTCCAAATTCACCAACTACTGTAACATCCATCCAATATCCATTACTCCAAATTGGAGTCTTGGATCTCAGACCTGTTGATGGAATTTGATTTTGATTTCCATAATGTCTCTGGTCCTGAGGGTTCCTAAATCTATTTGGACTATTTGACCTTTGGAAATTTTGATTTTGAAACCTTGAATTTTGATTCCAAGAAGCTTGATTGTTGTAATTTCTAAAGCCATTGTTATAAAAAGTTCGACCACCATTATTTTGGTATCGATTTTGATATTGACCTTGACTTCTGAAATTATTTGAATATCCATTAAAATTGTTCATTCTAGGTGAACTGCTTCTAGATCTCTCATATCTGTCTGGTGGAGATCTAGGCTGAAATCTAGGTTGATTTCTTTGAAAACGAGGTGTAACACCTCGAAAAATTCACGTCCTATAAGGTATTGACACATGTCATAAGCTTGAACGTGAGAAAGTATACTTTAGGGGGACTAAAGTTGACAAACATAGAAAGTATGTGAAAATAAGGGTTCAAAGTGTCATCAATGGATAAACATACTTTACAATAACCCTACATGATGATTATACCCTTAGACGGATAAATCATGGATCATACGAAACTAAAAGTGAGAGATTTCAAACCACAAGGGTTAAATGTGTCAACATGTTAAAGTTATACCTCTGAGTGACCTTTTGACAAACCGAAGCTTTGTAAATGTTAATTATGCTCACTAGAATGCACGATATAAATTTCATAAAGTTTCGTTATCGTATGAGAAAGTTATGGTCAAATTCGTGTGCGCGGAGTTAAAGTGTTAACATTGAAAGTTAAGACTTTTCGGGTTAACCGGAAGTGTACAGGGACATGGCAAAGTGGGTATAAGTCCTAAAACCCTTGTGGGTAATTATAAGGGGTCAAAATGCAAGAAATAAACCTGGTTGCCCCTTCGTGAAGCCAAAGGTCAAGTTGTAAAACAAATAAAATGAAAAATCTGATTTATAAGGGCCAGGCGGCCCGCTTCAGCATTAGTTAAATCTAATGCGGGCCGCATCAGGCGCCCAGATGCAGAAAAATGTTCATGTTGCCTGTTCAGCCCTCTAAACGTCAATTGTTGCCCTCAAATCCTTCCAAGTGGCCCCTAAACAACCCTTAGAACACTAGGGACACTTGTAAACAACTTGTGGTCAGTAGTAGACTTGGTTGTCAAAGATTTGTGGTGTCTTGAACACTATATAAAGGCATGAAGTTGCAAACAATTCTTCACACCTTCATCTGCAATTGAGGAGCCTTTCTGGAGCTTCAAAGCAGACCCAAGTCCTTCCTAATCAAGCTTAGGACTTAAGTAAGTTTGCTAAACCTTTCTTGATTAAGTTTTAGCTTAGTTTTAGCTTAAAAGTCAAACCGTCGTAATTAACGGTTGACTTTAAGATTAATCACTAATGGTCCAGTGATTAGTCAAAGTGAAAGTAGTTATAAGTTGGTAATTATGTGGGTAATAAAACCTCAAAAGGGTTCCCCCTGATTACCACTCTAACCAGGTCAAACGTCGGGTCAAACATATAATTAAAAAGTCAACAGGAAGTTTAAAATGTCATTTTTGCATAATTAGCTATCTAGAACATATATAACCTGTTTGATCATTGTTATAACTTAGTAATAAGTGTAAGAACATGTCCAAACATGTTCAACCCGACTATTTCCTGTTTAGACCCGGTTCGGAACCGAAAGTCGCATAGTTTGACTTTCGCTTTGACTTTCAGTTCTGACCCGTTATGGTATGTTTTAGAAATGCCTTAGAGCTTCCTTAGGACCAGGCTACATGTTAGCATAACCCTCTGTGGTCGGTTCATTGATTGACCCATTCGTTTACGCGTTTCCGTTAATAGCTCATATGTTGACCATTATGCCCTTATTACCTTAAAACGTGATTTATGAAAATGTAAAAGTGTAGAAACCTTAGTTACTGATATATAAACTTGTATGCAAAGTTTGACATCAGTTGGACTTATAGATTAAGAGTTATGCTCAATATCGCAAAATTAAAGCTTTATGTTAATAAAACGGCGTAATTAGCGTATAGCCTAGTTAAGCCTACTTTTTGGTATCAAACTTAATACCCACTAATATAATATATTATTTTGGGATTTTTAAAGATTTTTAATTAATTTTAGGCTGAGCATAACTAGTAGTCGTAGGCTTAATCCGGTAATTGTCGGTTTTGCCCTTACGGGCCATAAAATGAGTTTTACATATCTAAACGACTCCAAACCTTTTTCTACTGATTAGATATGTTAAATAAATTATTTTAAGCCTTCTGGAAGTATAAAAATATCAGCTTTATGTATCGAACCCGTAAACGACTCTTAATCGCCTTATTTAGCGTTTTAACGCATAGTATGTATAAAAATTATATTGAACATACCCGGGTTGATACCTAGTGATATTTTAGGCAACTTAGAATGTTTTAACAGTAAACAAAGGTTGATTTACTCAGACTTCGGTTTTGAGCTTTTCGGCTTATGTGAAATTACCAAAATGCCCCTTCGGTGCATAGTTTGGTTATAATGGGTAAATTCACATATATACTTTACCCTACTGTTACAACTTATTAAATTGAGTATTTTTACTGATTACATCAGACCTGTAACTCAGATAAATACTTAAACTCTTTTATAACCTTTTAAATGACCAAACTACCCCTACGAGGTCTAGTTTGTGTTTAAAAACGTTCCGGGCATAATGAAAGACATCTTACTGATGTCACAACATATTTGAGGCATAATTAACTTAGGAAACCGGTTTAGGACCCATATGGTTACCCGTTACGCCTCTGGCGCGTTCGGTTCGGTTTATGTAACTAGTTTGCATAAATTAGCCGAAACGGGTCAAACCTTATCCTTTTTATCTCAAAATCCAGAATGTGTTTAGTTTACCCATATTATACAAGTCTTCCAACTTGTCGGGTCTAAATCACATTCTATTCCGGTCTTCTCTTAATCATGCGTTTGAACCGTAAAACTTCCTTAAAACTAACCGGTCTAAGTTACGACTTAATTAAGACCCGTTAGGAATCTAATAGGTTAATAAAACCTTCGTTCCAGATTGAGAGCCCCAGTAGAAGTACTTGTGCTTGCTGATTAGAATATACGGCTGAGTATAAATTGCATTGCTAGCTCAGGTAAATACTTTTAACTTATTTTCCCTTATACGGGCTTGGGATACGGTATTATAAAAATACCGCTTGGTCGGGTGTAGAAACCTTTTAATCGGAGATGATTAAATTGCATTATCCCGTTTTAATCTATATTGATTGATAACAAATAACATTGGGGGTTAATGACCGTGTCCTGGATATCCTTGGCTCATTTTAAAAAGTGAATGGCCACGACGTAAGCACAAGGTGTAGACAAAACACCTCCTGTTGCATATGTATAACGTATACTCACTCGTAAGGGTGTCTTCTTGTGAGATTATATTTGTGGTGTGTCGATTAATCTTGTCCGGCTTGTATTGTATAATCACCGGCCCTAAATGTTGGACAACCATGTAAATCGGATACAAGATTTTTATTAATAAAATTGTCCTAAGTTATAAAAGATTAATTTTGCCTCTGTGCATTTTAATCAATGTGTCAAGATATTTTGTGCCGTTTGCACTCGAATCACTTTTCAAACTCTTTTTCCAAAATGAGTCAGTTAATTGTATTTACCAGTGTAAACTGACGTATTTTCCAAAAAGGTTAAGTGACAGGTACCGAACGAAATTTTCTGGAAGCTCAGGGCGTTAATAAGGAATCTTGCAAGTTCTAGATGCCTGAAGTCTGTTGAACAGTTTTCTTTTCTTTTATTGATCCGCCTGTGGATCCTTTACTTTCCGTTGAAATACTTTGATATTACTTAATATTCGGAATGTAATATATTTATATTTTTCTTCCGCTGTGCATTTATATATTGTGTTGTTTGACCATGATGTTACCAACTACGTCACGATACTCCCCTACCGGGCCCACTGTTGACACGTGGAAATCGGGGTGTGACAGGTTGGTATCAGAGCCAACATTGAGTGAATTAAACACTAGCCTTTTGTGTTTAATCTCAATGACACATTAGCACATTCCTTGACCTTCTGAGTCTAGACTTAACATAGGAATATTCTCAATCCTAATCTGGAAATCTTTTCTTCCAAAAATTTTTTATATATATGGGATACGTCGCCAAGCGAAGAAGCCGTAATAGGAGTTCTCCACACCCGGAGCCTTGAAATGCTGAGCTTCGTACCGCGGCCAAGATGAAACGTGCAACCAAGGAGAAAGCATTCAGACATAAAAATGAAGAGGAAACTCCTTTTGCTGAAGATCGTTTCCTTAATAGTCCTTATAAGGACATATTTATCTTTCAGTCCCTTCGAGGACACATCATCCCTTCAAAGACCCGCTTAGGGCAACTCTGTACTTTTATTTTCATATAATGGATTGATTAAACTAAGTTTTCATTCTAAACATGAAATATGAAATAAATGGAAAATAACATCCCTTAGAAGGGAATTGCCTACAGGCTATAATTAACGTCCTCTGAGACTAAAGACGGTGGTAGCCTACAACTCTCTGTCAAGGAAAAGTAATGAACTTTGATTCACACCTAAATGCCTCGATCCCAAACGATCATGGCATATAAATTAAACTTGTCCACGTGACTAAGCCTTTTGTGCTATTATTAAATGCCTCGATCCCAAACGATCATGGCTTATAAATTAAACTTGTCTACGCGACTAGGCCATTTGTGCTATTATTAACTTATAAATTAGGATTTATGATAAAAATCCTTAATAAAATAAATATCCTTCCTTCCCTGCCAGTAGGCATTTTAAAAAGAATCTTAAAGGTGAAATCTAGCCTACGCGGCCAAGATGGTGAAACCTACCCAAGGGATTCAGATCCTTGTTAACACCTAAGAACGTGTTAGCACTCCTGACAAATGTGATTCGATAAAATCACAACAGTCATCCTTATATTGGATTCTTCTAATTTTCTTATCTAGCCTAGTGATTTAGAAATCATGGCTTGTGTCATCCTATAAGATGATCATATTATAAACATCCGATAGTGATGAAGTGCCTGCGGGCTAAACTTGTTGTCCGAAAAGACAACGACAGTGGTGATCTTTGACCTTCTGTCTAAAAATGTTGGACCAGGTCCAAGCTTAATAGTCGGTAGGATCTATATGATCTCGACTAAAAGCATCTGAAAAGATGATCATATTATAACCATCCCTCAGAAGGGAAATGCCCACGGGCTATATCTATTGTCCTAAAAGACAAAAGACAGTTGAAGTCTACAACTCCCTGTCAAGAGAAGGTAATGAACGTGATTCAAACCTTAATGCCTCGATTCTCTGAAATCATGGCTTACAAAATTTAGAACTGTCCTTGTGACTAGGCCTTATGCGCCACTTTAATATCCTTAATGTTTTATAACTAGGATAAATTATAATGGAAAATACTAATTAAATATAACTAACAAGTTAACCAATATGGTTTATATTACCATGGTTGATAAATCGTCAAAGATGATGATTCCATAATAATCTCTGAATAAATCATTGTTAATATTTATGTAGCAATCAAGCTACATGGTTGGATTAGATGAGGTTAACAGTCACTTGAAGGAGAGCAATGACACTACCAGAATTAATGTAACTGGAGCAGAACTACAGGCAATAATAGATTATGCTGTTACTCGAGCACTTGATCGGCAGTATGATGAGTCAAATGATACCCACTCTAAAACTCTATCTGTGGCTCGTTGTAAGCCCCCTCTTAAAACACATGAGTCAAGGGAGGACGATGTTCATGACTTGTCAAATCAAAGGAGTATTCCGTCTAGACAAGTTGAGTTTCATCAAGAGGCATCAGTTAAGACCTGTTCATATAAATATTTTGTCTCCTGCAAGCCAAGAGACTTTACAGGAGAAAAGGGGGCCATCGATTGCATGACATGGCTCGATGAGATGGACTCTGTTGTTGACATCAGCGGTTGTGCGGAGCAAGATGTTGTGAAATTTGTTTCACAATCATTTAAAGGAGAAGCGTTGGCATGGTGGAGATCATTGCTCCAAGCCACGGGGAAAGTTCTACTCTACAACTTATCTTGGGATCAATTTGTTGCATTAGTCAAGGAAAACTATTGCCCTCAGCATGAGGTAGAAAAGATAGAATCAGACTTCCTGACTCTGGTCATGGAGAATTTGGATTGTCAGGCATATGTGACAAGTTTCAACACTATGTCCCGCCTAGTTCCTTATTTAGTCACCCCTGAACCTAAACGCATAGCGCGTTTCATTGGAGGCCTAGCACCAGAGATAAAAGGGAATGTTAAAGCGTCTAGGCCAACCACATATAGGTCCGCGGTGGACTTATCCTTATCTCTCACCTTAGATGCAATTAGAATTAAGTCTGTTAAGGCTTCTGGCGAGGAAAGAAGAGAAAGAGAGGAGGAAAACTCTCATCGATATAACAAGAAGAAGAAGGGAAGCTCGGAGCGCGGGAAACAGACCCAAATGCAGTAACTCTCATCGATATAAAAAGGGAAGGATTTCGAGGTTAGGAAGAACTCGAGTCAGCCTGATAACAGACCCAAATGCAGTAACTGCAAAAAGCAACATTATGGAAAATGTACAATAGACCCACGTGCTAAATTGTGTGGAATTTGCAAGACCAAGGGTCACAAAACCTTAGATTGCAAGGGGATGAAGAACGCCACATGTTACAATTGTTACGAGGAAGGGCACATCAAAACCAACTGCCCAAAGCTTATAAAGAAGCCTGGAGAGGCCAGGAAAACAAACACATGAGTCTTCCGGATGAACGCCAGGAGATGGTGCAGAAGGATAACTATATAGCAGGTACTTTTCCTTATCAAGCAGTTTATGCAGAAATTTATTTGATGCTGACACATGTGATTCAATAATGAACGATGACTGTTGAGAACTGTTGTCTCCGTCTGATTAGGACTTCGGTCATTTTATACGAAGTAGAAATTGGCCGATGATACTTTAGAAAATGCTCCAACAAACCTTAGATGGATATTTTATTTCTAATAGGAATCACTCTTTTCTGATATTCCTATGGCAAGCTTTCAAGCTACCTAAATTCTTAAATATAATAAAGACAGATGTGACGTTTTGATCCTCTGTCAGAAAAGTGATGGACTAGGTCCAAATCTTTATTGCCATTGATGGTCTTTTGCGACCTAGGCTAAGTAATATTAATATATTTTAAATAATGTTCATTAAGAATATTAGTGCTATAATAGCCTGTATAGGTTATTGACGCCATGGTTAGTATATATTAAGGCCATCAGAATGAAAAATAGAAGTGGTTGGATTTCAACTAAGAAATTGTTTTATTGGTGGTAGGAACCAATAGAAAGTATGGCAAACTCGGATAAGGCAACAGTCGATCGCGCCATTGATGGCACGACACATGCTAATGATGCTGAAATTGTGAACCTTAGAATTTCCAAAGATGTTCTTCAAACTATGATAGACGCAGCTGTTGGAAAAGCTGTGAAGAAGGCTGTGAAAAAGTTCAAGGAGCCTCATGCTGCTCGGTCCAAATTTTATCTAGGACCACACATCCTTACTCTTAAGGAGGATCTCGTTCATTCCTCTGATGTAAAGGATGAACTAAAAAGGAAAAGGAAGGTAGATAACTCCCAGAATTCTAAGAAGAAGAACAAACAAAAGTCCGACCAGAAACCAGTATGTGAGACCTGCAAGAAGCGCCATTATGGGAAATGCAGGTTCGAACCAAAATCCAAATCGCAGCCCAGGGCTTGTGGGATCTGCAAGGCTAAGGGACATAAAACGATGGACTGTAAGGACATGATGAATGTAGTCTGCTTCGGCTGTAATGAGAAGGGCCACATCAAGACTACGTGCCCTAAATTTGTCAAAGGAAATGCGGCTGAGGAAGTAAAGCCTAAAATTGAAAGCGCCTAAAATACCTAAGCTAGTCCATAAATAACGACATCAGGTACATTCCTTGGCATTTTATCAGTAATTTAAATGCTAAGAGTTTTTTTTATTTTGGTTCGGATACCCGTAAATCCTTCATAAACTATAAGTATAACAAGTTTTTAAAACTTTTCTTAAGGACCCTATATATATATTAAGTGTAAGGTAAAACTTGCAAGTAGAAAATTTACCAGAACTATTTTCTGTTCCTGTAAGAAATCGGTAAGTCAAAAAAAAATGGTGGAACCGGCCGTCCCCGGAATCGAACCTGGGTCTAGGCCGCACCCTTTCGCGCGCCTAGCCAACTGAGCTAGGTGCCTAGTTTGTGAAATTCCCATTCTGATTAAATATAAGCACATATAGTTGATATCTCTTAAATCTCTATCGATTTGAATACCAAATGGTATGATAACAACATCATGTAAGGATTGGTGTATCTTAATAAATTCCATAGATTGCTTCCATGCCTGATCAGTATGGAGGTTTAATGCATGGAATCACAAAGATATCCCAATGATCATATGGTACTAAAGTCAACTAATGGTATTCAAAGAAGATATCCAAAATGAATTGGTCCAAGTAAATATTCCTGATTAAGGAATTCGTGGACTAGTAACATAAATATGTCACTTATTCGACACAAGCAACGATGAGTGAACTGGAGCCAGAGATATGAAAATCTCTGCAACCTCCTTGTACTTTGATTATCTTCTCCTAAGTTTACCCTGTTTACCTCCCTAGAGGTAAGTAGAGTTAAGATTAACATCCCGCTTTGGGTTAGAGTGTTGTAAGGACTCCATGTTGATTATGGAATAACCGAAAACCTGATTAAGTAAATTTTAGGATAGGAGATTCATATAGCCTAACTCGATGTTCTCTGAGTATGGTAATTGTTAGATAAGAAAGACGGTTCATTTAGCTTATGCACTCGTTACCGCAACCCTATTTAGACAACGATTAAAAATCGCCATCAACTACCCAGGATCGTCGATTTATTCGACTAGCTGTAAGGATTAGCTACTCCTTGAGGTTAGTTAAACAGTGGTTGGAAAAACCATCTCAAGAGAAGCTTTTCTATAATAGTTGATATAGAAGTATCAAGGTTGCTCCTTTAGAGACCTTGTATAAATGAAATGTTAAACATCTGTTGTTAGGACAATAGATTGGTAAGTCCAATATTCGGATCTGAAATTTGCATTGGAAACAACAAATAAGATCATACAAATTCCTAATCATCTGTAAGTTGCCTTTATTAGGCAGAGAATACTTCCTTCATTTTGGTAAATCTTGGGCCGAGATTTCTTTTAAGGGGGTGAGGATGTAACACCTCGAAAAATTCACGTCCTATAAGGTATTGACACGTGTCATAAGCTTGAACGTGAGAAAGTATACTTTAGGGGGACTAAAGTTGACAAACATAGAAAGTATGTGAAAATAAGGGTTCAAAGTGTCATCAATGGATAAACATACTTTACAATAACCCTACATGATGATTATACCCTTAGACGGATAAATCATGGATCATACGAAACTAAAAGTGAGAGATTTCAAACCACAAGGGTTAAATGTGTCAACATGTTAAAGTTATACCTCTGAGTGACCTTTTGACAAACCCGAAGCTTTGTAAATGTTAATTATGCTCACTAGAATGCACGATATAAATTTCATAAAGTTTCGTTATCGTATGCGAAAGTTATGGTCAAATTCGTGTGCGAGGGGTTAAAGTGTTAACATTGAAAGTTAAGACTTTTCGGGTTAACCGGAAGTGTACAGGGACATGGCAAAGTGGGTATAAGTCCTAAAACCCTTGTGGGTAATTATAAGGGGGTCAAAATGCAAGAAATAAACCCGGTTGCCCCTTCGTGAAGCCAAAGGTCAAGTTGTAAAACAAATAAAATGAAAAATCTGATTTATAAGGGCCAGGCGGCCCGCTTCAGCATTAGTTAAATCTAATGCGGGCCGCATCAGGCGCCCAGATGCAGAAAAATGTTCATGTTTCCTATTCAGCCCTCTAAACGTCAATTGTTGCCCTCAAATCCTTCCAAGAGGCTCCTAAACAACCCTTAGAACACTAGGGACACTTGTAAACAACTTGTGGTCAGTAGTAGACTTGGTTGTCAAAGATTTGTGGTGTCTTGAACACTATATAAAGGCATGAAGTTGCAAACAATTCTTCACACCTTCATCTGCAATTGAGGAGCCTTTCTGGAGCTTCAAAGCAGACCCAAGTCCTTCCTAATCAAGCTTAGGACTTAAGTAAGTTTGCTAAACCTTTCTTGATTAAGTTTTAGCTTAGTTTTAGCTTAAAAGTCAAACCGTCGTAATTAACGGTTGACTTTAAGATTAATCACTAATGGTCCAGTGATTAGTCAAAGTGAAAGTAGTTATAAGTTGGTAATTATGTGGGTAATAAAACCTCAAAAGGGTTCTGTTAGGATCGGAGGCTCTCATGATTGTGTTTGTTTGTTTAAAATGAATAATCTATGACAATGAAAACATGTAAAGTGCAGCGGAAATGAAAACAAACTTTGTAAACACAGTCAAAAGGAGAAAAATAGTTTGATAAACAATTGCTTCTCATAGAGTCGAATGATTTACAAATCAAAGCAAAAGATTACAGACATGCTTACAAACTAAGCTCCCCCTCAGCCTGATGCCTCAAGGTTGGATTGCACAAGATGAAAGGATTAGACATGAGAAGGGAAAACCAGCTCAGTCAATCAAATGTAACAGTACAGGGCACTGTTACATTTATAGGCAAACCAAACCACTGAGGTATTTCAGCTGACGTCACCATGAAAGCGACGTCTAACAGCCTAACAACCTGTATCTACTGACCTTACACAAACACTGCTAACCTAACCACTGACTATACATAAGACAAACAATTTACTAAACAGCTGCTCTCCCTTTCTGTCAGTGCTTTCCTCAAGGTTGATCAGTCCTTGACTGGGCAGTGCTTTAACATCAGTAGATAGGACCAGCAGTGTTGAATGCTTCAGGGTTTTCATCAGCAGTTGAAAGGACAGCAGCCGTTGAATATGAGCAGCAGATAGAGACCATCAGTTGTTATAAATCACTTTCAAGGGGAGAGCAAAGTGTAAACCGCTGCTTATTATGAATCCACTGTTGTGACCTGGTTTTGGCTTTTCATTATCTGTTCCTTTGATAGGGTTCAATCCCAACAATCTCCCCCTGGAACAGATAATGCCAAAACCTTTCATTATTCAGGACCTTTATTACTCATCAAGAGTGCCTTAGCTTGTTCTTTGAATTCAGCTTCAAATTCCTTTGCACTCTGGTCATCCTCATCCCTACACAGTGAAAGCCCAAGGAGATCCTGCAAATCTTGAACACTAAGGCCTAGTGCTTCTTTCCTTGATATGTGCTTCACATCGCCATTGGCTCTGACCAAGGTCAATACGTGAGTCTTTTGATCAGACATCCACTTTAGTATTTTTAAGCCAAGTGGGTTTCTTGGGAGAGACTTATTTGACGATGAGTTGAGGGATAATGGCCTTGAAAACAACTGCAGACTTTCAGACATTCTTTTGAAAGCTTCTTCAAAGACTTTGTCAACTGCAGCTATATCTTCTGCAGTTTCTTGTTCAATGAGTTCTTGTTTTTCAGCTTCTGTCTTGTCTTTAGCAGTGTTTGGAGATGCAGTTTTGTTTAATGCCTTAAAAAGGCTTTGAAGCTTTGTTGAAGTTTCTTCTTTTAGACCCATTTTCGTGATGGTATCTTTGAAGTACTCTGCTTCTTTTTCTATTACCTCTTCTTCAGTCAACTGTTCTCCCTCTTCTTGATTTGTTACAAAAGTAGACCGGAACAGTGTGTCGAGGTTTCCCATCTTCTGTTCAAGCTTCATCATTTGTTCTTTCTTCTTAGAAGTGCCTGAACCAGTTATCTTTCTTTTCTTCAGCCTTTCATAGGCTTCATCAGTCTGCTGTTTAGACCATTTTGATATGGCTTCAGCAGTATCCATTTTTGCATCCACTAGCTCCTTTTTCTTTCTTTTATACTCAGCAGTGAAGTCAGCAATGAGCTTTTTGAATTTGTTCCAGTTTGGAGCATTCTTCTTCTTTGTAGGATCTTTCTTAATTCTGTCAATCCTCTCAGCCTCATGCTTTAGAGCGATTATTGGCCATTCTTCAAACTGTTTTTCTTCAGCAGGATAGAATTTTTCTTTCATAATGTAGGCAAGATATTGTTTTCCAAGCTCTTTGCGTTGTTCAGCCTTTTCTTTGATTAGTTCCTGTGCGAAATCTTCCATCTGCTTTACCTTTTCAAGAAAGAAATCCAGTCTTTGAGCAATGCCTTCTTCGCTTAGAGGTTCACGTTCACTTTCAAATTTAGCTCTTGCTTTAGCCTGTCTTGCCTTGAGTTTGAGGTAATCATCCATATCCTCTGGTGGCATGTAGCCTATGAGTGAGGAGAATCTCCTTTTTGAAGGATCTTCTTCTGTATAGAATTGCCTCATCTCATTTTTTATGGCTTCAAGTTCCAGTGGATAATGTGCAGCATTAGGATCATGTATACCCTCATCGACAGAGATTGGCTTTCTTATTCTATTGAAGAGCTTTGGTTGTGATGTAGAAAGAATGAGAGCAGTGATGGATGCCTGACTAACAGCTGTTGAAACAACTGGTGTCTCAACATCTGTTGTCATTACAACTGCTGATATGTCAGCAGTTGTCTTCTGCTTTTGAGCAGGGGATGGAAGTGGTGATGTTGGTGGTGATGGTGGTGAATCATCATCTGATATGAGATTTCTTCTCCTTTTTAATGAAGAAGAAGAAGATGATGTTTTGAATGAATCAGTGGTTTGAATGATGGGGAGTGTCTGACAAACAACTGTTGAAACAACTGGTGCTTCAACCGCCGTTGTCATTACAACAGATGTTATAACATCTGTTGTCTTCTGTTTTATGACAGGAGGCAGTGGTAATGGTGTGATTGTAGATGATGGTGATGGAGCAGTAGTTGTAGTGGTGTGTGGTAGAGTGGTGTGTGTTGATGACATGGCAGCTGTTTGGCTACAGACAGCAGTTTTTGTAACTACTGCTGTATCAGCTGTTTGGCTAACAGGTTTTGAGACCTGTTTTTCTTTTTCTTTTCCTTTTTCAGGCTCAACATGAAGGCCATGTTCTATTCCCCTCCTATTCATTTTTTCCAACAGCTTGTTATTCTCCCCCTTTTTGGCATTATCTGAAGGGGGGTTTACAAGAAATGGTATGGAAGAAGGAACTTTGCCAGAAGCATTTTGAATGCTAGCCTTTATAGCCTTGATATCTGCTTGAGTGTCTTTAAATCTTGATTCAACCATGTTGGTCAGCATTTGTACTTGAATAGCATGCTTTTTATCAGCCATTTGTTGCTGTGCTTCAAGCATGGGTTGAAATATATTCCATAGCTCATTTGCAGCAAATGCCTGTTGTGCAGGTGCTTGAGCAGGAACAGCAGATTGTGGTGGTGCAGCAGTGGATTGTTCTTTTTGAGCTTTTAAAATCTCTTGCACCATCTCCTTTATTTCAGCAACTGATTCTTCAAGTTTGTCAACTCTGCCCGTCAATTCCTGATATCTTGAATCATCACCTACTTTAGTAGGATCATCTGAATCCCCACCAGTAGTGGTTATATCAATGTTTGACTTAGGAACTGAGTCCCAAAAGTCACCCATTGATGCCCCTTGTTCTTGGTACTGGGGACTTCTTTCTTCAGCACTTGATAAACCTTTGATGATGCCAGTGGTTAGATCCAACTCACTAGTGGTTATCGAAGTTGCCATGGAAGAAATTACCTTCAAGGGAGTCTGATTTATGAAACAACTGGCCAACTGGAGACCTGTTGGTCCACCAGTTGTAGTTGCTGCTCCACTTGAACTACCACCGAGAGTTACTTGTAACTCAGGGGGTGTAACCTCCTCAATTGTTGCTAGGATAGCAGGAGTAGTAGCATCAGACCCAGTCACTTGTGGAAGTATGCTCTCAGTGATAGGTGTTAGAGAGGAACTGGTTTGTGTCTGAGCTATATCAGCTGCATGCAACAAAGGTAGCATGGTTTGTGGTAATATGATTGGTGAGGGGATGGGAGTTGAAAGAGACATGTCCTTGGGATCAGGACTGAGGAAGATGGATCCAAGTGGATTCAGAGCTTCATAGTGTGGTGTCCATGTGCTTACAACCTGATGCTTTTGTGAGGATGCAGGAGGAGTTTTAGGCATGGGTTGAGATCTTTCTTCCAACTGCTGTGAGGAAGTAGCAGCAGTGGTTTCTGGTGACTTTTGTGTTGTCACAGGCATTTCCTCTGGGATCTCATCTTCCAGAGTTGCCTTTGTTTTGGGATTGGTGGGTTTTCTGGATGTTTTCTTTTTGGTCTTTTTAGTGGTGGCAGGTGTGGGTTTCAAAGCAGTGGGAGTGCTGCTATGATCACCTGGAGCAGTGGGCTCAGCAGCTGATACCTGAGGAGCAGTTGTAACCGCTAAAGTCTGCTCAGGTACCCCTGCTTTTGTTTTTATTGGTGCCATCATCCTTGAAAATGTTTCTTTTGTTATGCTTTTTATTTGACAATGAACACCTTGTTTGAGCAAATTTACATTTTTCTTTTCAAATTTTTGTTCAAAATAATAACTCAAAAATCTTGGAAAAAGTAAAAATGCTTTACTTTCAACGTTTTTCACCATGTCATTGAAAATCTCCTGGGAGTAGTTATAGTCTTTATTATTCAAAATAGCGTAACCCAGGCTTTGAATTTTCAATGGTATTTCGTTGAAAGATGTTGTTTTATTTGAAGCACACATCAAGAGTGTGTGAAATAAAAACCTGGGGGCAGATGGAAAATAACCCTTTTGTAGGGTATCTACCTTTGGTTCTTCTGCATAACCCCTTTTCAGAAAATCAGCTTTTAACTCGTTTTTGTCAAAAGAGGTTTTACCGTTCTGATCGTCGAGTATGAAGACTTCTGATATCGATTTTGGTGTGACTTTGATCGCTTTTCCCTGTATCGAGGAGTTAATGGCTATGACTTTTCCGTCTTGTTTTTCAAGCGACGCCTTTTTCCAAAACTCTCTCTGGGTTTGCAGATAGATGGGAGCATTTGCTGTCAACAAAGTTTTGTACTTTGATGCAGATAATGCATCAATGATGGTGTCAAAGGTGTGATTATCAGTAGGTTTTGTGAATAAACCCAGATAGTTGTGAGATTGTTTGAATGGTATTTCGATGGGTTCTTCGGCCGTTTGATCGACCTCTTTGGAAGGTGATGGTGATTTAGGTTTTGATTTCGATTTTGATTTTGTCATTTTTGTGGAGAAGAACGAAGGAGGATTTTGGAAATTTTGAGGAAAGGTTGGAAACTGCTATGAGAAGAGAATTTTGGAATTCAATTCGACAGTGTAAAACCCTGTTTGGGGTTTAGGGCAGGTTTTATTTTTAAAAATGATCGCTGATGTGGCAGCGGTTATTAAGATCTGAGGGCTAAAAACTGACCATGTGTCAACCACTGATGAAACGGATGAAGTATGGAGAACAGTTGTTTTAAGAGCCACTGACGTATCAAGCATCAGTGATTACAACGGTAAAAATCTTGGGCAGTGGATGATTTTTACTATCAGTAGATAGCATGTCAGTGGATAAGACACTGATTTTGAGCATCAGTGCTTACAAGAAAATGAGGGATCAGTGGTTAACTTTCAGCAGTGGACAGTGTTTAGAGATCAGATGTTGGAACAAAACAGTGGTTAGGGTAAATGGTGCAAATCTGAAGAACAGGTGTTTCAGCAACAGTTTTGAGAATTTTCATTCAAGGTTTTGCCACATGTCAATTTTGAAAGACAGTGGTTTAGTACCCCAGATGATGAAAACTTTTTACTAAGGCAACTCATTTTCGTTTAATATTCAATTAACACATGAGTACCCTAGTAATTTAATCACAGTTTGCAATCATCCTTTGATAAAAATTTAGGAGCAAACCTGAGTATGACATGATCAAGACATATGTACCATTTCCTTTTGACCTATTTCTGAGGACACAAATACCATGCAAAAATAAGGTATTACATCCTGACAGGAGCTGAAACTATTGCCAACAAAAACAAGCAAAAGTTTCAAATATATTAAAAAAATGAATAATATATCCTGGTTATTCGAGAGAATCCTTTGAACACAAAAAAAAATGGTTAAAGGATTTTCTAAGAATAGTGTCAAAAAGATCTGGTATAATTTCAATAGAGAATGTAATCACATCACTCACAGGTTTTTGAAAATGGTCAGTGGTTTAACAACAGTGGTAGGAAACTTTTGGATACATTTTGACCACTGTTTGGAACCATTTTCTTTGTCGGTTGATTGCAAACATGAGGACACATGGATATATTTTTAAAACATATGTCTAGTCCTTTTTGGATTTCATTTACTGGAATCAAAACCTTTTCCTGAACAGATGAATGCACATAGTTGCTTAATGACCATTATTACCCTAAACTTTGACTCATAAGTGTTTTATGTTTATACTCTTTTCTTTTGACTTCAAAAGTTTTGAGATAAACACACTTCTGAGTATTTGTGAATATTAGTCCAAAATCATTCTGCAGTAATGCTTTGAGAGACTTGGTCATGTTTTCACAAGTTTTTCATCCAATCTCACATTACATATGATGCGGACTATGTTGACCCCTGTTTTTCTTAGTGTATTTAGACAAAGTTGATTTGTTCCTTTTGAGGATCTCAACCTGTTTTTCTACACATAAGATCTAAATAAATAAAGTCTTAATTCCCTCTTTAAAGAAAATCAAAACACTAATGTCTTATGAATCATAGGTTTTGTTATTCTGAGGATCATACTTTAGTATTTAATGAAATCATCACAAATATCAAGACAACAGTTGAAATCAATTTTGAGAATATAGACCAATCCCATAATTTATCAGATATGTTTACAGATCTGAAAACTATGAGTGACTTGTGCATGATATCACTTGTTGTATGAAATTTGTGTGTCATATGACATCTTGGTTGATTTACAGAGTTTTTTGAATAACCACTTTGAACATGATCTACTCGTTACTCTGTTTTTCAACTGAATACAACCAACCTTAGTATCAATGAATTTTGAGCCGAACTGTTATGTCAAATTGATAGTTAGATCGAATTTGACTGTCCAGGCTCTGATACCAATTGTTAGGATCGGAGGCTCTCATGATTGTGTTTGTTTGTTTAAAATGAATAATCTATGACAATGAAAACATGTAAAGTGCAGCGGAAATGAAAACAAACTTTGTAAACACAGTCAAAAGGAGAAAAATAGTTTGATAAACAATTGCTTCTCATAGAGTCGAATGATTTACAAATCAAAGCAAAAGATTACAGACATGCTTACAAACTAAGCTCCCCCTCAGCCTGATGCCTCAAGGTTGGATTGCACAAGATGAAAGGATTAGACATGAGAAGGGAAAACCAGCTCAGTCAATCAAATGTAACAGTACAGGGCACTGTTACATTTATAGGCAAACCAAACCACTGAGGTATTTCAGCTGACGTCACCATGAAAGCGACGTCTAACAACCTAACAACCTGTATCTACTGACCTTACACAAACACTGCTAACCTAACCACTGACTATACATAAGACAAACAATTTACTAAACAGCTGCTCTCCCTTTCTGTCAGTGCTTTCCTCAAGGTTGATCAGTCCTTGACTGGGCAGTGCTTTAACATCAGTAGATAGGACCAGCAGTGTTGAATGCTTCAGGGTTTTCATCAGCAGTTGAAAGGACTCAAGGTTGGATTGCACAAGATGAAAGGATTAGACATGAGAAGGGAAAACCAGCTCAGTCAATCAAATGTAACAGTACAGGGCACTGTGACATTTATAGGCAAACCAAACCACTGAGGTATTTCAGCTGACGTCACCATGAAAGCGACGTCTAACAGCCTAACAACCTGTATCTACTGACCTTACACAAACACTGCTAACCTAACCACTGACTATACATAAGACAAACAATTTACTAAACAGCTGCTCTCCCTTTCTGTCAGTGCTTTCCTCAAGGTTGAACAGTCCTTGACTGGGCAGTGCTTTAACATCAGTAGATAGGACCAGCAGTGTTGAATGCTTCAGGGTTTTCATCAGCAGTTGAAAGGACAACAGCAGTTGAATATGAGCAGCAGATAGAGACCATCAGTTGTTATAAATCACTTTCAAGGGGAGAGCAAAGTGTAAACCGCTGCTTATTGTGAATCCACTGTTGTGACCTGGTTTTGGCTTTTCATTATCTGTTCCTTTGGTAGGGTTCAATCCCAACAAGGTCAAACGTCGGGTCAAACATATAATTAAAAAGTCAACAGGAAGTTTAAAATGTCATTTTTGCATAATTAGCTATCTAGAACATATATAACCTGTTTGATTATTGTTATAACTTAGTAATAAGTGTAAGAACATGTCCAAACATGTTCAACCCGACTATTTCCTGTTTAGACCCGGTTCGGAACCGAAAGTCGCATAGTTTGACTTTCGCTTTGACTTTCAGTTCTGACCCTTTATGGTATGTTTTAGAAATGCCTTAGAGCTTCCTTAGGACCAGGCTACATGTTAGCATAACCCTCTGTGGTCGGTTCATTGATTGACCCATTCGTTTACGCGTTTCCGTTAATAGCTCATATGTTGACCATTATGCCCTTATTACCTTAAAACGTGATTTATGAAAATGTAAAAGTGTAGAAACCTTAGTTACTGATATATAAACTTGTATGCAAAGTTTGACATCAGTTGGACTTATAGATTAAGAGTTATGCTCAATATCGCAAAATTAAAGCTTTATGTTAATAAAACGGCGTAATTAGCGTATAGCCTAGTTAAGCCTACTTTTTGGTATCAAACTTAATACCCACTAATATAATATATTATTTTGGGATTTTTAAAGATTTTTAATTAATTTTAGGCTGAGCATAACTAGTAGTCGTAGGCTTAATCCGGTAATTGTCGGTTTTGCCCTTACGGGCCATAAAATGAGTTTTACATATCTAAACGACTCCAAACCTTTTTCTACTGATTAGATATGTTAAATAAATTATTTTAAGCCTTCTGGAAGTATAAAAATATCAGCTTTATGTATCGAACCCGTAAACGACTCTTAATCGCCTTATTTAGCGTTTTAACGCATAGTATGTATAAAAATTATATTGAACATACTCGGGTTGATACCTATTGATATTTTAGGCAACTTAGAATGTTTTAACAGTAAACAAAGGTTGATTTACTCAGACTTCGGTTTTGAGCTTTTCGGCTTATGTGAAATTACCAAAATGCCCATTCGGTGCATAGTTTGGTTATAATGGGTAAATTCACATATATACTTTACCCTACTGTTACAACTTATTAAATTGAGTATTTTTACTGATTACATCAGACCTGTAACTCAGATAAATACTTAAACTCTTTTATAACCTTTTAAATGACCAAACTACCCCTACGAGGTCTAGTTTGTGATTAAAAACGTTCCGGGCATAATGAAAGACATCTTACTGATGTCACAACATATTTGAGGCATAATTAACTTAGGAAACCGGTTTAGGACCCATATGGTTACCCGTTACGCCTCTGGCGCGTTCGGTTCGGTTTATGTAACTAGTTTGCATAAATTAGCCGAAACGGGTCAAACCTTATCCTTTTTATCTCAAAATCCAGAATGTGTTTAGTTTACCCATATTATACAAGTCTTCCAACTTGTCGGGTCTAAATCACATTCTATTCCGGTCTTCGCTTAATCATGCGTTTGAACCGTAAAACTTCCTTAAAACTAACCGGTCTAAGTTACGACTTAATTAAGACCCGTTAGGAATCTAATAGGTTAATAAAACCTTCGTTCCAGATTGAGAGCCCCAGTAGAAGTACTTGTGCTTGCTGATTAGAATATACGGCTGAGTATAAATTGCATTGCTAGCTCAGGTAAATACTTTTAACTTATTTTCCCTTATACGAGCTTGGGATACGGTATTATAAAAATACCGCTTGGTCGGGTGTAGAAACCTTTTAATCGGAGATGATTAAATTGCATAATCCCGTTTTAATCTGTATTGATTGATAACAAATAACATTGGGGGTTAATGACCGTGTACTGGATATCCTTGGCTCATTTTAAAAAGTGAATGGTCACGACGTAAGCACAAGGTGTAGACAAAACACCTCCTGTTGCATATGTATAACGTATACTCACTCGTAAGGGTGTCTTCTTGTGAGATTATATTTGTGGTGTGTCGATTAATCTTGTCCGGCTTGTATTGTATAATCACCGGCCCTAAATGTTGGACAACCATGTAAATCGGATACAAGATTTTTATTAAGAAAATTGTCCTAAGTTATAAAAGATTAATTTTGCCTCTGTGCATTTTAATCAATGTGTCAAGATATTTTGTGCCGTTTGCACTCAAATCACTTTTCAAACTCTTTTTCCAAAATGAGTCAGTTAATTGTATTTACCAGTGTAAACTGACGTATTTTCCAAAAAGGTTAAGTGACAGGTACTGAACGAAATTTTCTGGAAGCTCAAGGCGTTAATAAGGAATCTTGCAAGTTCTAGATGCCTGAAGTCTGTTGAACAGTTTTCTTTTCTTTTATTGATCCGCCTGTGGATCCTTTACTTTCCGTTGAAATACTTTGATATTACTTTATATTCGGAATGTAATATATTTATCTTTTTCTTCCGCTGTGCATTTATATATTGTGTTGTTTGACCATGATGTTACCAACTATGTCACGATACTCCCCTACCGGGCCCACTGTTGACACGTGGAAATCGGGGTGTGACACGAGGAACTTGTGGAGTTCCTTTTTCAGCCTTATCTACACCAACAGCAACAATTTCTGGTTGCTTAGGAGCAGATTTCTTTGGAGAATTTGCAACTTTCTCCTCATTATCACCTTTCTTCTCGGGTAATTTCCCTTTCTGTTTTTCACTAAGTTGTGCTTCACTCTTTTTTATTAGGACAGCAGCTAGCTACATGTCCTTTGACGTGACACTTGAAGCACGGTCTCCTTTTCAAAGACTTCTTAGCTGGAGTCTCTGAGGTAGATCCCTTATCAGATGGTGATGATCCCTTAGATGAACCTTGTTTAGTTTGCTTGATTTCAGATTTTTCTATGTTCTTATTTTTTGCAAACTCTACATTCGATTCATTTTCAATAACAGCGGTTTCGTTTTTCATATCACTACCTTGAACAAAATTAATCTTTTTAACAAAAGCTTGATTTTTATTCTTAGGCGGTGAATTTTTCTTTTTCAAAGGTTCCCTGTTGTTGTTCTTCTTATCATCATCACTCTCAGATCCATCACCTTGACTTGATGTGGAACCGAAACTACTTGGTGCGGATGCCATAAAGTCTGCTAGCTCATCTTCACTAGGCAGGAATGAATAGTCATGACTAAGAGGAGGTGGAACTTCATTAAAGCCCTGGAAGCCCACACTGGTCTTGTCATTACTCTTCTTTAACCCACCCATCATGTGTTTCATTACAAAAGATGAATCTCTGAATTGACTCAATTTCTTTTCAAGTTCAACAATTTTGAGTTGTGCATCTGACAACTCTTTGCATTTTTCAGAAATCTCTTTTGTTTTCTCAGCCATCATGTCATGAGCTAAGTCTATGACTTGAAGTTTTTCATTCAATTTGCAAGTTAAAGCTTCAATTTCAGCTTCATAACCTCTTATCTTCTTCAAGTATGTAGATTCATTTCTTTTAGCAAAAAAGTTTGACTCTTTTACGTTTGACATCTCGCTTACCAGACTTTGGTTTTGTGTTGTCAATCTGTCAACCGCACCCTGTAGTTCACGACATCTCAAACATACAGAATTAGATTGTACCTCTTTCTCATGAACTTCTGAGGTTTCATCAGCAACAACCTGTTCAGCTTCACTCTCTTTCTCTACTTCAGCAACAACATGTTCAGCTTCACTCTCTTTCTCTACTTCAGCATCCACTTTTGCTTCAGCATTCTCCACTTGAGCTTCAGCATTTTTCACTTCAGATTCAGCATCACTCACAGTAGTTTCAGCCTCATCAACTGGCACTATCTCTGCCATGAATGCCTGAGTGGCACTCTCATTTCCCTGATATCGCTTTTGTAATGCATCCCACATATCCTTTGAATTAGTGTACTTGTTGAAGGTATGCTTGATGCTATCAGGTAAGGACATTTTAATTGCAGCCAATGCTCTCTTTTCAGTGTCATACTTCCTTTTATCATCCTCTTTCATGTTCACATAGTCTGTTCGACGTGGTCTGCCCTCATAATCGTGTGTTGGGTTTATGTACCCATCTTCAATACAGATCCACATGCGTGCATCCTGATATTCAATGAAGGATTTGAAGTTGTCCCTCCATGTAAGATAATTCTCCACCTTCATCATCTTAGGGGCATTCAAATTCTTCATGTTCGACATTTTAACGCAAACAGACTGGTAAAACCGTACAAAATATCTCCGAAAACAGTGGTTACCAAATTACACCTTTAGAATCGTCTCGAAAAGACAAATCCAATTTTAACGCAAACAGACTGGTAAAACCGTACAAAATATCTCCGAAAACAGTGGTTACCAAATTACACCTTTAGAATCATCTCGAAAAGACAAATCCAATGATATATAATGTCAAAAACCGTATTCGGGATTTTTTTTTTTGCCCTAAAAATACGAGGAATTTAACGGTGCAGACGAATTCTTCAGATGAGTTACGGTTCACTTTCTATTTTCAAAAACGTGAATTTTTAGTTACGCTTGCCAAAAAAATCTTCCAACCTTTTAATTATGCTGATAATTTCGCTGGTAAATCAGATAATTTCGCTGGTAATTCAGTCAAATTCGCTGGTGAAGTATGCTGCTTAATTTCGCTGGGAAGACCGGTTAAATTCGCTGCTAATTATGCTGCTTAAGTTCGCAGATTATATTCGTTGTTTTAATTTCGCTATAACGACGACTGTAAAGTCGCTGAAAACCGTTGTAATTTCGCTGTTGACAATTACACGGTTACCAAAGTCGCCTTTGAATTTACTTCGCCAGTAAGTATGCTTGCACAGTTAATTTCGCCGATCAGACAAATTCGCTGGACTATTAAATTCGCTGAACCAGTAAATTAGGAAACTTAATCTTTTCGAAATTCTGAAGATTTTCCAGATTTCACCAACACTTTCCTGCAAAATCACAAGGCAAAATATCAGTAAATTTTTGAAAACAATATGATGAACACGAAGAACAGTCTTCGAATTCCAGCCAAATACTCGTCAAAATCCAACAGAAATCGTCCCAAAAACCTGCAAATCAGCAAAACTCAACAAACAAACTGATCAAACACAAACAAATTCGCTGAAAATTATCAAAACTCAAGAAACTTCGAAACCCTAATTTCAGGTTTAAAAAATTCGAAAATTTCAAACCCTTCCACCCGTAATCTGATGATCACAATTCTGAACCGAGCCTTCAAGAGCCTAACGCTCTGATACCAATTGTAGGTCCCCTATTCGTATGGATCTTTCACAGAATTGTCTTTCCAATCAAGAGTGCGGAATCCTCTTGATCAGAATATAGCAGAATGAGTAGAAACAGAAATCAGCAATCACTTTCAAACTGGGTTTCTATTGATTATCAAACAAACGTATTACAATCAATCTAAACCCTCACACAATTTCGTCCAAGTCTCTCAACTCTCACGAAATTACTCTCACACACTGTTTTTTGCTGATTAACCTAAACCCTAAAGCCTAACCTTGTTTATATAACACAAGGTTTACTACTTGGGCTTAGTTAAACATCATGGACTGCGAATTGGACAAGCCTAATTCGCCCCCACACACCCAATTCGTTGGGTTTAGTTAGCCCGAACATTACAACTAACTATTACAAAGCTAAACCCGCTAACTGTTTATCGTTTAACTAATTACAAGATATCCAAAGACCAAATCTAAGCTGTTGTCACAAACATGCACCAACATATATTCATCATGTAAGGTCACTCAGAGGTACAAGTTTGGCATATTGACACTTTCAGTCCCTGTGGTTTCATAGTTTCACTATTCGACAACGGTGGTCCTTCAAACTCAATCTTTCTCATGTTTAGAGTTTAGGACACGTGTCTATACATAATTGGACACGTTTTTACGTGGTGTTACAGAAAGCCACTGAAATTCATTTCAGTAATGAAGTTAGCCAGTTATTCAAGAAAACAAGAAGTGGTGTATATGATTTCAATAACCATTAACACGAAAGGTAAGGAACTTATGAAAATTCCAGTAGTATCAGAGTACCCAGAGGTATTCCAAGAAGAACTACCTGGATTACCACCTGATAGGGAGGTAGAATTTAGAATTCATCTAATTCCTGGAACTACACCGATAGCCAAGGCACCTTATCGGTTAGCACCCACCGAGATGCTAGAATTAAAAAAGCAATTAGATGAATTATTAAGCAAAGGATTTATACAACCTAGTTCATCCCTGTGGGGAGCGCCAGTATTGTTTGTGAAAAAGAAAGATGGGTCAATGAGAATGTGTATTGATTATCGGGAATTAAATAAGGTTACAATTAAGAATCGATACCCATTACCTAGGATTGATGACCTATTCGATCAACTTCAGGGAGCTAGATATTTCTCTAAGATAGATTTACGCTCCGGATACCATCAGTTGAAGGTACAAGAAGAAGACATAGGTAAAACTGCTTTCAGAACTAGGTATGGTCATTACGAGTTTACAGTCATGCCCTTCGGACTAACAAATGCTCCAGCATCATTTATGGACATGATGAATAGAATCTGTAAACCGTATCTGGATAAATTCGTAATTGTCTTCATTGACGATATACTTATTTATTCTAAAAACTAGGAGGAGCATTGTGAGCACCTGCATGCACTCTTAACATTGTTAAGAAAGGAACAACTTTATGCCAAATTCTCGAAGTGTGAATTTTGGCTACAAGAAGTACAATTTTTAGTACACATGGTAAATCATGAAGGTATTCACGTAGATCCTGCTAAGATAGAAGCGATCACTAAATGGAAGATTCCGCAGTCAGCTTTGGAAATTAGAAGTTTTCTAGGATTAGCCGGATACTATAGACGATTTATTAGGGATTTTTCCAAAATAGTTGTACCATTAACCAAGCTAACATATAAAGCAGTTAAGTTTGAATGGGGACCTAGGCAAGAGGAAGCTTTTAAGATTTTAAAGCAGAAATTAACAAACGCCCCAATTCTAGCCTTGCCAGAAGTAACAGAAGATTTTGAAGTATATTGTGATGCTTCAAAACTAGGGTTAGGATGTGTATTAATGCAACGCAAGAAGGTAATTGCGTATGCATCAAGGCAATTGAAAAAGCACGAGGAAAATTATACGACTCATGACTTAGAATTAGGAGCCATAATTTTTGCCCTTAAGATTTGGAGACATTATCTGTATGGAAGTAAGTTTACTATATATACAGATCATAAGAGTTTAAGATACATATTTGGGCAAAAAGAATTGAACATGAGGCAAAGAAGATGGATGGAAATCCTAAGTGACTACGACTGCGATATTCAATATCACGAAGGAAAAGCAAACGTAGTTGCTGATGCCTTAAGTCGTAAGTATCATGAGAAATAACGACGAATTCGTGCTCTTAGATTAAATCTACAATTAGATTTAATGGAACAATTGAAGAATGTTCAAGAAACAGCAATCAAGGATGATGCTGAAGGAATGAAAGGAAGGATAAAGGAATTGGAACAAGGAAGTGATGGAATTTGGAGATTCCATAAGAAACGAATTTGGGTACCTAAGCAAGGAGAGTTAAGAAATAAGATTTTAGAGGAAGCCCATAAATCTAGGTATACCATGCATCCTGGTAATAATAAAATGTACCAAGATTTAAGAAGTAACTTCTGGTGGATAGGAATGAAAAAGGACATAGCTAGATGTTAGGATCGGAGGCCCTCATGAAAGTGTTTGTTTGTATAAAATTGTATAATCAATAGAGATGAACAGAGTTTAAGTGCAACGGAAATGAATAACAAACTTTGTAAACACAATCAAGGAGAAAATAGTTTTGAGAAAACATATGCAATTCATTTAGTCAAAAGATTTACAATAAGAGTCAAATGATTACAGATATGCTTACATACTAAGCTCCCCCTCAGCCAGATGCCCCAAGGTTGGATTGTACAAGATGAAAGGATTGAATTGAGGAGAAGAACTCTCTCAAAACGAATCAAATGTAACAGTACAGTGTACTGCTCCATTTATAGACAAACCAAACCGCTGAGGCATCTCAGCTGACGTCACCATGAAAGCGACATCTAACAGCCTAACAACCTGTATCTACTGTTCTTATACAAACACTGCTAAACCTAACAACTGACTATACAAGAATCAGATGATATACTAAACTACTGCTTATCCTATTCATCAGTGCTTTCCTCAAGGTTGATCAGTCCTTGATTGGGCAGTGCTTTGTCATCAGCAGTTTGTACCAGCAGTGCTTAGTATCCAGCAGTCTTCTAGGCTTCATTAGTAGTTATTTGGAGCAGCAGTTGTATCCGAGCAGGGGATATAAGACCATCAGTTGTTGTAATCACTTTCAAGGGAGAAGACTTAGTGCAAACAGCTGCTTATTGTGAATCCACTGTTGTGATCAGGTTTTGGCTTTACATTATCTGTTCCTTTGGTAGGGTTCAATCCCAACAATCTCCCCTGGAACAGATAATGCCAAAACCTGTCATTATTCTGGATCTTTATTACTCATCAGAAGTTCCCTTGTTTTTCTTTTAAATTCTTCTTCAAATTCTTTGGAACTTGTGTCATCTTCATCCCTGCACAGTGTAAGCTCAAGAAGATCTTGTTGATCTTCAACACCCAGGCCTAGTGCTTGATTCCTTGATATATGCTTCACTTCACCATTGATTCTGACCAGAGTCAATACATGGGTCTTTTGATCAGAGAGCCACTTTAGTATTTTTAAACCAAATGGGTTTCTTGGGAGAGATTTATTTTCAGATGAGTTGGAAGATGTTGGCCTTGAAAAGAAACGCAGAGCAGTATCTTGAACTTCAGACATTCTTTTGAAAGCTTCTTCTATGACTTTATTAGCTGCAGCTATGTCTTCTGCAACTTCTTTGTCAATCAGTTCTTGTCTCTGTTGTTGATCAAGCTCACTGTCTGTGATATCTGCTGATGATGATTGGTTCAAAACCTTTTTGGTAAGGTCTTGCAGCTTTGCCAATTTTTCTTTATCTGAAGCTATTTTCTTGATAGCTTCTTCAAGATAATCAACTTCTTTTTCTTTTTCTCCTCCAGCAGTCAGTTGTTCCCCCTTTTCTTTTCTCAACATTGTGACAGAGGTTTCTGCTGCATTGATTTGTGTTTCAACAGTCTTGATATGCTCCTTTAGCTTTTTGTAGTTAGACTTTTTAGGATTATCAGAGGCTGTCATCATCCTTTTCTTAAGTCTTTCATAAGCTTCGTCTGTTTGCTGCTTAGTCCATTTTGCTATGGCATTTGCAGTATCCACTCTTGCATCTACCAGCTCCTGCTTCTTTCTTTTATATTCAGAAGTAAGATCAGCTATGAGCTTCCTGTATTTGTTCCAATTTGGAGTTGTCTTCTTCTTTCTTGGATTATTTTTAATCTTTTCAATTCTGTTAGCCTCATGCTTTAATGCAACTATTGGCCATTCTTTGAATTCTGTTTCTTCAGCAGGATAGAACTTTTCTTTCATTATGTATGCAAGGTATTCTCTTCTTAATTCATTTCGTTGATCTGCTTCAGGAGATAGGCTTGACATTTCTTTGTTCAGATCACTTGCATATTCTTCCATTTGTTTGACTTTGGTGAGCATGAATTTTCTTCTTTCCAAAATGGCTTCATCACCCTGATTCTTGCATTCAACTTTGGCTCTTATCCTTGCTTGTCTTGCTTTCATTTCGAGATATTCATCCATGTCTTCTGGAATTATGAAACCTATGAGAGAAGGAAATTTCCTTTTTGAAGGATCATCCTCAGTGTAAAATTGTTTCATCTCATTTTTCACAGCTTCTAATTCCAGTGGATATTTAGCAGCAACAGGGTCATATTTTTCATCAGTAGCCTGTGTTGTGTCTCTCTTTCTTTTGTGAAGCTTTGCTGGTTGTGATATGAGACTGGTGGAAACAGTGGTGGATGACTGACTAACAGCTGTTGAAACAACTGGTGTCTCAACATCAGTTGTCATTACAACTGCTGATATGTCAGCAGATGTCTTCTGCTTTTGAGCAGGGGTTGGAATGGTTTTTGATGGTGGTGATGGTGGTGGTGACTCATCATCAGGAATGAAAACCCTTCTCCTTTTTATTGTAGGAGAGGCTGATGATGTATTTGGTGGATCAGTGGTTTGTGATTGTGCTTGACTGACAGTGGTTGAAACAACTGGTGTCTCAATCACTGTTGTCATTACAGCAGATGTTGTAACATCTGCTGTCTTCTGCTTTATGGCAGGAGGCAGTGGTGGTGATATGATTGTAGATGATGATGGTGGTGGAACAGTGGTTGTGATGGTGTGTGATAGAGTGGTGTGTGTTGAAGGTGTGTGTGTTGATGAAATGGCAGTTGTTTGGCTACTGACAGCAGTTTTTGTAACCACTGCTGTATCAGCTGTTTGAATGGGAGTTTTTGATTTTGTGGTTTGAGGTGGTTTGGATGGTTGTTTTGCTTGTTCTGGTTCAACATACAGACCATCTTCAATTCCCTTTTTCTTCATCTTTTTGACATTCTCCCCCTTTTTGGCATTATCTGCCAGTGGGTTATCCATGAAAAGGATAGTTGAGGGAAATTTTCCACCATGAGTCGTGCATTGTATATGAGCCTTGATAGCTTTAATATCTGCCTGAGTATCTTTAAACCTCGACTCTACCATGTTCGTCAGCATTTTTACATGTGTTTCATGTTGCTGATCAGCCATCTGCTTTTGGTGTTCAAGTAAGGGTTGAAAGATATTCCAGAGCTCATTTGCAGCAAATGCTTGTGGTGGAGCAGGTGCTTGAGGTGGAACAGCAGTTGCTTGTGCTTTTTGAGCTTTCAAAATCTCTTGCACCATAGCTTTAATTTCAGCAACTGAATCTTCAAGATTTTCAACTCTTTCCGTCAATTTCTGATATTTTGAATCATCACCTACATTAGTAGGATCATCTGAATCCCCACCAGTAGTGGTTGTATCAATGTGTGACTTAGGAACTGAGTCCCAAAAATTACCCATTGATGCCCCTTGTTCTTGGTACTGGGGACTTCTTTCTTCAGCACTTGATAGACCTTTGATGGTACCAGTGGTTAGAACTAACTCACTGGTGGCTACCGATGGTGCTATTGAAGAAATTGCCTTCAAGGGAGTCTTACTAATGAAACAACTGTCCAACTGAAGATCTGTTGATCCATCAGTTGTAGTTGCTGCTCCACTTGAACTACTGACAAGAGTTACTTGTAACTCCTGCAGTGTAACCTCCTCAACTGTTGCTGGGATAGCAGAGGTATAAGCATCAGACCCAGTCACTTGTGGGGGTATACTCTCAGTGATAGGTGATAGAGAGGAACTGGTTTGTGTCTGTGCAATATCAACCGCATGCAACAGGGGTATTATTGATTGTGGTAGTATGATTGGTGAGGGTATGGGAGTTGAAAGAGACATGTCCTTGGGATCAGGACTGTGGAAGATGAATCCAAGTGGATCCAGAGCTTCATAATTTGGTGTCCCTGTGATTACAACCTGATCCTTTTGTGAGGATACAGGAAGTGTTTTAGGTAATGGTTGAGATCTTTCTTCCAACTGCTGTGAGGAAGTAGCAGCAGTGGTTTGTGGTGACATTTGTGTTGTCACAGGCAGTTGCTCTGGGATCTCATCTTCCAGAGTTGCCTTTTTCTTGGGTTTGGTGGGCTTTTTGGAAGATTTTCTTTTGGTCTTTTTGGTGATATCAGGTGTGGGTTTCAAAGCAGTGGTTGTGCTACCTTGATCACCTGGAGCAGTGGGCTTAGCAGCAGATGTCTGAGGAGCAGGGGTAACTGCTGAAATCTGCTCAGACACCTCTGCTTTTGTTTTTATTGGTGCCATCATTCTTGAAAATGTTTCTTTTGTTAAGCCTTTTATTTGAAAATGGACACCTTGTTTGGGCAAATTTTCATCCTCTTTTTCAAATTTTTGTTTAAAGTAGTAGCTTAGAAATCTTGGAAAAAGAAGAAATGATTTGCTATCAACATTCTTTACCATGTCATTGAAGATCTCCTGGGAGTAGTTGTAATCTTTATTGTTTAAAATAGCATAGCCCAGGCATTGAATCTTCAATGGTATTTCATTAAACGCTCTTGTTTTGTTTGAAACACAACTTAAAAGTGTGTGAAATAAAAATCTGGGTGCAGATGGAAAATAACCCTTTTGTAAGGTATCTACCTTTGATTGTTCTGCATATCCCCTTTTTGTGAAGTCAGTTTTCATCTCGGCTTTATCAAAAGAAATTTTACCTTTTAGATCATCGAGTTTAAAAACTTCGGAGATTGATTGTGGAGTGATTTGAATCGCTTTACCCTGTATCGAAGAGTTAATGGCTGTGGCTTTATCGTCTTGTTTTTCAAGCGTCGCCTTTTTCCAGAACTCTCTCTGGGTTTGCAAGTAAATGGGAGCATCTGATGTCAACAAAGTTTTGTACTTTGATGCAGATAGTATATCAATGATGGAGTCGAAAGTGTGGTTATCGGTAGGTTTTTTGAGCAAACCCAGATAATTATGAGGAGATTTGTATGGTATCTCGATGGGTTCTTCGGCCGTTTGAGCGACCTCTTTTGAAGATGATGGTGATTTTGGTTTAGATTTTGATTTTGATTTTGACTTCGTCATCTTGATGAAGAAGAATCGGAGAGAAATTTGGGAAGAAAAGGTTGGAAACTGCTTTGAGAAGAGAACTTTGGAATTCAATTCGACAGTGTAAAACCCTGTTTGGGGGTTTTGATCAGGGTTTTATTTAGGGAAAAAGTGATCGCTGATGTGGCAGCGGTTATTTTGATCTGAAGGCTAAGAACTGACCACGTGTCAAACACTGATGAAATGGATGAAGGGTGAAGAACAATTGTTTTAGGAGCCACTGATGTACCAAGCATCGGTAGTTACAACGGTAATAAAGTGAAAATAGTGGAAGATTTTTACTATCAGTAGATAGCATATCAGTGGATAAGACACAGATTTTGAGCATCAGTGCTAGCCAGTAAAATGAGGATCAGTGGTTGGCTTTCAGCAGTGGATAGTAATTAGGAAACAGACGTTTGAACAAAGCAGTGATTAGGGTAAATAGTATAGATTTGAAGGACCAGTTTAGCAATCAACCTTTGATAAATGTTTAAAAACAAACCTGAGTAAGATATGATCTCGACATATGAACCATTTCCTTCTGACCCATTTATGAGGACAATAATACCAACAAAAATACGGTAATATATCCTGACAGGAACTGAAACTATTGCCAACAAAAATAAGCAAGAGTTCAAAATATATTATAAAAAAATGAACAATATATCCTGGTTATTCAAGAAAATCCTTTATATATATAAAAAGAATTAAAGGATTTTCTGAGAACAGCATCAAAAAGGATCTGGTACATTTTCAAAAGAACACGTAATCATAACATTCTCAAGTTTATGAAAAATGGTCAGTGGTTTATCAGCAGTTGGTAGAACATTCTGAATACATTTTGACCACTGTTTGATACCATTTTCTTTGTCAGTTGATTGCAATCATGAGGACTCATGGATAAATTTTTGAACATTTGTCTAGTCCTCTTTGTAGTTCATTCACGGGAATCAAAACCTTTTCCTGAACAGATGAATGCACATAGTTGCTTAATAACCATTATTACCCTAAACTTTGACTCATAAGTGTTTTATGTTTATACTCTTTTCTTTTGACTTCAAAAGTTTTGAGATGAACACACTTCTGAGTTTTTGTGAATTTTCTTAATGTGTTTTAACATAGTTGATTTTGTCCTTTTGAGGAACTTGTTAGTACATTTATGTCTATCGCCTTCGTCAATTCGAGCCGTAGCAAGAAACAGAAGAAAACGAGTCGTTATATTAGTGATAGCTAGACAAAAAGGCAAGGTGGCATAATTGTAATAATGAGAAATCTCATTAAATGCCTTGGACTATAAATAGGAGATTATGTCATAGATTAGGGACTTTTAGCTCATTTGTGTTTTGGAGCTTTCTAGATCTAGAGAGAGAATCTAGAGAGAGAAAGTGATTCAGGTGGTGTACAATTTCATATTTTTTTATAGAATCACGTTTATATTACGTCGTGTGTATTAGGTCACGTTCGTGTACGGATTCCGCACGTTTCACGTTCGTTTCGCAATCGTTTCAGAGTCAAAACCGGTCCTACAAGTGGTATCAGAGCAGGAGCTCGATTGCACTGATCTATCACACATTTACGCGCAGAAATTCATCAGATTCAGATCTGAATTTCATCACTTCTTCATCTTTTTCATATTTTTCACGTTTTTCACTGAAAATCATCAAATTGAACAGGTTTTTACGGTCCGAATCAATTGATTTTTTGATATGTTGTGCGAGAACACTTGATTTACAACCCTACCAAGTTTCAGATCCTAATTCCTAGCCGTTTAGGAGAAATCTGAGTTTTTGTGTCTGACATCGTTTGAAATTTGCCTCTGACCGTTTGAAAACTGGACTGTCCGTTTGAAATTGACACATGACCGTTTGAGGGTGTGACAGTTTGAGAGTATGACCGTTTGAGGGTGTGACAGTTTGAGGGTGTGACAGTTTGAGAGTGTGACCGTTTGAGGGTAGCATTTGAAACACGTTGTCCATTTGAAAGTTGGTTCAGTTGATCACGTGATTAAAGTTCAGCGGCCAAATCATATTCCATTAAGTAACCGTTGTCGGCCACATATTTGATAAGTCTCATCAAAGAGTGCATGTGAAATTGAATGATGAAGTGTTAAAGTTGTCAGCCACGAGAGTTTGTCGGTCATTAAAAGTTAATTGTTTGGCATTTGTGAATTGATATCAGAATCCACTAAATCGAACGGCCCAATCAAGAGTTGAATGTAATAATTTTCGTCTGCCACATTTATAAAGGGTCCAATCAGATTACGAGATAGTGTGGATAGTTGCATGTGATTGATTTAATTTGGTTCAATATTCGATACATTTGAGGGTCAAGCACATTGGAGGTCCAATGAGAATTCGTTTAAAAGAAATAGTTTGAACCGGTTTGCATGCGAAGGATAAAGTTGTCGGCCACATTTAATTAGAAGATTCAATTAAAATCGAGTCTTGATATAAGTGCTTACATGTGAAAGATATTAAAAGGATAGTCAGAAATCACGTGTGTACAAGTATTTCGGAATTTTGATTGACAATTAAAGTTGAGAATTAAAGTGTACACATTGTTTCATCATTAGAATTGTCGGATAAATACAGTTGTGGATATCCAGAAAGGATGTATTGCCCATATTATTAGGTTGCAGCCCAAGTAATTCAATTTGTTTGGAAGGTTCATTAGTCCATCTTCAAGCCCATATTACGTGGCCCACTCAATCAGTTTTCATTCGATCAAGTTTTCTTCGACACGAGTCCTAGACCAATTTCGCTCTCACACTTTTACATATACAGTTGGTTTAAACTGATTGTTTGTTTGTTTGTTTTCAGGTGATTAAAAGGTGCTGATATTCGAAGAGCTATAATTCAAGGTGTTTGAAGATGTCAAGCAACGGTGAAGAATTCTACAACACGTTCACTTCCGAATCGACGGATAGAAGATCCGAGATGAGAGAATATTCGAAGGAGATTTCGGAGAATTTGAAATTCGAGAACATGTATGGAAGTCAACAAAAACCACCGAAGCTAATGAAAGTTGAAGATTATAACTGGTGGAAAAACAGATTTGAGGGTTGGGTAAAAGCTTTCGCTCCTGAAAGCTGGTTAAAACTGACACATGAATACGTTGAACCAGTAAAAGAGGGAGGAGAGTTAATAGATGCAAAAGATTTTACAGAAAAAGATATAAAAAATGTTGTGGCTGAATATAGAATGATAACATTGATCAAACAGTCAGTTAGAGAGGATATTATTTCATTGCTCGAACAAGAAAAGACTTCAAAGAGTTTGTGGGAAGCGTTAGAGAGAAAATGTGTAGGTAGTAATGAAATTGTCAAAAACAAAAAGAAATTGTTGCGTAAAGAGTTTGATTTATTCAACTGTATGAAAAATGAGTCTGTTTGTAAAATGATTGAGAGATTCGGATATCTGAAAATGGAGCTGACCAGACATGAAATTTTACCTTCTGAAGAGGAGCTGGTGGATAAATTGTTTGATTCATTGCCAAATGATCAAGAGTGGCAATATTTCGCTCTAATGTTGAAAAATACAATCAAGCCTGAAGATTTAAAAGTGGATTTGCTTATTGAAAGGCTTGAAAGTCATGAGTTGGAGATAAAGAGATCTAAAGTCAACAATCCGGCTTATCAGCAGAATGTAGAGCTTTACTACAGAGGAAATGTACCGCAGGCTGGGTCTCCAAGAACAGCATTTTCTGCAGAAAGCTCAAGCTCAGTGAACAATGAAAGTTTTCACAGTGGTTTTCACAGTGGATCTTCTTCAAACACTTCAAGTCAATCTGCTTCCAAGAATTTGTTTCAGTGTAATATCGCAGTGGATCTAAAGAATGGGCAGAATTTCAGCGAAGAGTCGGCAAAACAACAGATGGTTTTCTTGGCATCTGTACTTGAATCTTATGAAATCCTCGTTGCAGGGAAGATTGGCAACACCAACTTGACGAAAGAAGATTATGATCAATTAGATCCCGAGGAGATGGAATTAATGGATATAAGATGGTGCATGGCCAGTGCGGTTCGTCGGGCACAGCGGTTCATGGAGATCACTAGGAGAAAGTCAATTGGTGGACCATCTACCAAACTGGGATTTGATAAATCTAAGGTGACATGCTTCAAATGCAAACAAAGAGGTCACTTTAAGCGCGAGTGCAGAAATGCGTATGCTGATGATGATTCTGAAAACCCGTTCAACGAAGATTATTACAAGAAAGCGATTTATCATCAGAATAAGTCTGAACCACCAAGATTAAAGCAACCAGAAGAAAGATCAAGGGCTCTTGCAGTTATATATGATGATGAAGGTTACGACTGGAGTCAAGTTTGCCCTGAAGAAGATGCAGTTAGATATGCATTTGTTGCAAATGATGATCATGATACTTGGTGGAGAAGAGACAGTGTGAGATGGGAGATTGGCAAATTATATGAACCATTTAAGGAAGCACAAAGAGCTAAGAGATGGAATGAAGAACTAGAGTGTTACATGGATCCACAGGGTAATCCGGTAGTTGATCCATCAAAAGTGGATTTTGATGCTGTAACCAATGTGTTTCCAAGTGAGGGCACTTTCAACACAAGAAGGCTTTCTGATAAAAGCTATTTGCCAAATTTGATGAACAAGTTAAAAGAAGTTTTTGAAGCAAGTTTACCGAAGGTGGTAGAACTGAAGAAAAGAAAAGAAGAAGAATTGAAGAAGATGATTGAAGAAGTGAAGATTGTTGCAAAGCTTGCTGGAGAGGAACAGAGAGCTGAAGGAATGCAGAAGAATGAAGAAGCTCAGAAAGAAGAAAAGGAGGAAGATCAGAAAGTTGAGTCAGAAGAACCGGTGCTGAAAGAGACTGAGGTTAGAAAATCTTCTGATCTATTGAATGTTGAATTGGTTGATGAAAATGAAAACAAATGCAGGAATTGCATAGAAATGTGCAAAGCCTGTATTGAAAAAGATGAAATAATCAAAACAAAAGACAGTGAAACAAGCAAACTTGAAAATATTTTCAAAACAAAATGTAAAGATATGATTGAAAAAGAAGAAATTTTGAAATTAAAAGTTGAAAAATTGACACAGAAATGTCAAGGTCTTGAAAAGGATAATGATGTTTATAGACAACTGTGTTCAGCAAAATGTGTTGATTGTGTTAAAAAAGAATCTAAATTTCAAGATTTACAAAAACAGTATGATTCTTTAAAGTGGTCGAGTCAGAGAGTACAAGAAGCTTATGATACTTTGAAGAGCCAAGTCAAAAGTTTTGATCAAAGATTGTCTGAAACTTTAGTCACTAAAGAAATGTATGAAAGAAAGTTTAAAGAAAAGCAAATTGAATTGAACAAGTGTGTTGATGAAATTGCTAATCTTAAACAAGTCTTGGCTGAAAAAGAAAAGATTGTTACAAAACTTCAAAGTTATCATAACTCTTCGTATATTCTTGAACGCATTTTCAACATCACACCAGATGACAAAGATACTGACAATTGCAAAAAGGGTATTGGTTCAGAATTTCATCAGGTACCACCACCATTGAGAAACAATTATACTTTTTATGATGAGGAAAAGGTGGCAAAGGGTTTGAACATAGCTGACCAGTTACCTGAAAGTATCGATGTGACTTACTCCAAATCTGATGATGCTAATGATTCAGAGGTGGTAAGTAAGGTTGTTGAAAGCGTTTTGAAAGATGAGTCAACAAAAGGTAAGTCTGAATCACAGGATGAAGATGAAGGAAATCTTTATGATGGTTATCTGAAAAACACAAAATCCGAGAAAAATTTGGATGATGATTCAAAGGGATTGGTCTATACCATGATTGGATCGGACAAACTATTCTTAGATGTTGTTTTCCCGATTCAGAATGTGATTTCAGAAAAGGTTGATAAAGTTTTTAAAATGGTTGAGATTGAGAAGTCTGAGATTCCAAAGTTTGCTGGTAAAGGTCATAAATCTTTTTATAACAAACCTGGTTTTAAGAAGAAAAACATGAAGGCTGGTTTGGGTTATAAAAAGAAACGGAATTGGAATCAAAGTAAAAAATCAAATTTGCAACAAAAGATGAATTTTGTTCAAGGGAAAAGCTTGAAAGAAGAGGAAAAACTCAAAATTGGACAACAGTCTAATGAGGAGTTTGATGCTATGAAAAAGAAACAACAACAGGCCAAGGATGTTTCAAAGAAAGTATGTTTTAAATGTGATCAGATTGGACATGTTGCACGAAAGTGTCCAAATCCAAAGCCTGTTGATGTTGAAAAACATAAATCTGAGGATGTGAAACCGAGGTCAACCAGATTTGATTCGAAACAAACTTGGAGGTACAATACACACAAGTTTGCTTCAAATCAAAATTGGAAATCAAACCCGAACAGGTTTGATTCAAGACAGACCTGGAACTCTCACACACCCAGATTGAGAACAACACAAAGTTGGAGAACATCTGTTGATATGATAAAACCTCAAGAGTTTTGGAAACCTAAAAATGTTATTCAAAATCAAAAGGTTCAAAAAGAGACAAATTTTTACAAAAGAGGTACTCCGAAAGGTCAAATGTGGAGTGCTAAGAAACAAGTAACGATGGTAAAAGATGATAAAGTTGAAGTCAAAATTGAAAACGTTTTAAATGACAAAGAGTTTCCGAAATTAAATGAACATTATTGTGTTGAAATGCCTAAGGTCCAACAGACCTGGGCTAAATTGTTCAAATGATTGATAAAGTTTGAATGTGCAGGTGCTCAACGAAGCTGAAGATTGTGAGAATGGTAGTTGGAGCAGCCTGGCATAGAAAGAGGTTGCAGAACCCTGGTTTGGTTAAACAGGGAGTTTATCAATTTCTGTACATAAATAAACAATATTTTCAAAATCCTAAAAATTGAAAAATTGAAAACCAAAAATATGTTTTTAGTTTGTTATAATTTGAAAAACCAAAAATATGTTGTCTTTAATATTGTTTTGAATGTATGTTGATTGAATACGCCGAAACCCTCACGGCTGAACAAACATGATTACTTTCATCAGATTGAAAAACGGTTTTCAAACTGTAAAATATCAATGTGTTGTAAATCATGGGGGTACGTTATATTTTCTGCTTAAAGTGTTATATTTTCTGCAAAACAGAGCATGAGATGCAGAAAATGGATGGCGAGACAAAGCTATCAGTATTGTGTTGTCAAATTTTTAATGATTTTGCATTTTAGGGGGAGAAAAATTGTCATTAGAAAATCCAAAAACATTAGAAAATTTGAAAAAGCCAAAAACATGATAAAAATTCAAAAATTTGAGTTTTGCGTAAAAAGAGGAAATGATAGTACATCAGTAGACAGTTACAGTATGCTAAAGAATTGTAATGATTATATAGCGTTAAACAGTCTCACTGATGATATGCCGATAGGTTTTTATACACTTAGTAAACTTTTTCGGGATATAAACCTAAATTCAAACACTTGCTTATTTCGTGGGGAACACTACTTGGATATATAGGTAACCCCTGAAATCTCGTTTGAAATATTCCTTTTTCTGATATACTAGGTCTTTATACTCAGTGATATCTGGGGTATTATTCCGGGACTTCTGCTGAATGGAAGTTCTGACCTAGTCCCCGAATAATACTTTCAGCAATGCTTGAAACACAACATCACCCTCAGCATCAATGATAAGACAATAAAATTGCTTAGCAATGTTGTTGTAAAAAAGATCCTCTAAAGGGTACACACCCAAGTTGAGTCATGATCTCTATGCTGAACGATGGTTCTGACCTGAGCTCTCATGATTCTTCATAATTTATTAACCCCTTACAGATATCATTTGTGTTATAATTGCCTGTAAGACTGAATACTGGGATCTGGATACGGGAGTATATTCAAGAGGTGGGACACATGAATGGGTTTAAGTTCTTAAAATACCTAATTTGTATCCTGAATCAGTTGAAATTTGTATGAAAATTTAAGTGGACAAGTATATCGACAATCTAAGTGAATTGTTTAATACTAACTGTGTAACTAAGCTCAACGGTACTTGTGACTTGTCAAAAACTGATATGATCCTCTGATGCATACTCAAAACAAAAATATTGTCTGTAAATATGTTTGTACATATTTCTTTATTGCTTTATGTTTTCAGAAAATACAAAAAGATTTTGATTTCTGCTTTATTTTCGACAACCGATGTCTGAGTGCTGAGTTTCAAAATCTAAGTAAGCTGATTGTGTTTCTGAGAATAAAACAAGTTCATTAATTTGAAACTTGTATTAAAATCAAAAATTCAAAAACAGTTTGTGATATCTCCAAGGTCATTAGTTTGGACTTGGATGATTAACTGTGGGGGATTTGGATGCTTATACTGTTATAAAGCTAGTTTCCGTTTCGATTCAATGAAACTGCCAAATTCATGAAAATTGTTTGTTTAGAATGTTTGAGTGAGCTAGGTTACAATTCATGGATAGCTGAAATTTGAAATGTTGTTACTTATAAATGTTTGAGTGATTGCAGATGAGATTCCAGACTACGATCCCGGAAGCAGAGTCTAAGGGGGAGTCTGAAGACGAGCTCAAAGCAAGGGGGAGCTTGTAATCGGAAAGCAAGGTGTCGATCCCAAAGCACGGAAGCTTGACGAAACGGGGAGCCTGATGAAGAAAAGAATCTACAAAAAGGAGAAGCTGAAGCTGAAGACAGATCGCCCGGGATTCTGTTCGAGAAGATTCAAAGAGAGAGAGAAAAAGAAGACGCTACGAATTTGACTCAATGATCGAGATTGACTGCGGCAATATCCACGGGGGAGTCTGTTAGTACATTTATGTCTATCGCCTTCGTCAATCCAAGCCGTAGCAAGAAACAGAAGAAAACGAGTCGTTATATTAGTGATAGCTAGACAAAAAGGCAAGGTGGCATAATTGTAATAATGAGAAATCTCATTAAATGCCTTGGACTAAAAATAGGAGATTATGTCATAGATTAGGGACTTTTAGCTCATTTGTGTTTTGGAGCTTTCTAGATCTAGAGAGAGAAAGTGATTCAGGTGGTGTACAATTTCATATTTTTCTATAGAATCACGTTTATATTACGTCGTGTGTATTAGGTCACGTTCGTGTACGGATTCCGCACATTTCACGTTCGTTTCGCAATCGTTTCGAAGTCAAAACCGGTCCTACAGAACTCAACCTGTTTACAACACATAAGATCTGAATGACTAAAGTTTTAGTTTCCCTCTTTTTATGTTATCAAAAACACTAATGTTTTATGAACATAGGTTTTTGTTAATCTGAGGTTCATACTTTAGCATTTTAACAAGGTGACATCACAATTTTCATAACAGCAATTGAAATCAATTTTGAAAATATGAAATAATCCCACAGTTTAACAGATATGTTTTCAGATCTGAAAATTATGAGTGACTTATGCATGATATCACTTGTTGTGTGAGATTTGTGTGTCATATAACATCTTGGTTTATTTACAGAGTTTTTGAATAACCATTTTTTCATGGTATACTTGTTACTCTGTTTTTCAACTAGATACAACCAACCTTAGTATCAACGAATTTTGAGCCGAACTGTTATGTCAAATTGATTGTTAGATCAATTTTGACTGTCCAAGCTCTGATACCAATTGTTAGGATCGGAGGCCCTCATGAAAGTGTTTGTTTGTATAAAATTGTATAATCAATAGAGATGAACAGAGTTTAAGTGCAGCGGAAATGAATAACAAACTTTGTAAACACAATCAAGGAGAAAATAGTTTTGAGAAAACATATGCAATTCATTTAGTCAAAAGATTTACAATAAGAGTCAAATGATTACAGATATGCTTACATACTAAGCTCCCCCTCAGCCAGATGCCCCAAGGTTGGATTGTACAAGATGAAAGGATTGAATTGAGGAGAAGAACTCTCTCAAAACGAATCAAATGTTGTACAGTACAGTGTACTGCTCCATTTATAGACAAACCAAACCGCTGAGGCATCTCAGCTGACGTCACCATGAAAGCGACGTCTAACAGCCTAACAACCTGTATCTACTGTTCTTATACAAACACTGCTAAACCTAACAACTGACTATACAAGAATCAGATGATATACTAAACTACTGCTTATCCTATTCATCAGTGCTTTCCTCAAGGTTGATCAGTCCTTGATTGGGCAGTGCTTTGTCATCAGCAGATTGTACCAGCAGTGCTTAGTATCCAGCAGTCTTCTAGGCTTCAGCAGTAGTTATTTGGAGCAGCAGTTGTATCCGAGTAGGGGATATAAGACCATCAGCTGTTGTAATCACTTTCAAGGGAGAAGACTTAGTGCAAACAACTGCTTATTGTGAATCCACTGTTGTGATCAGGTTTTGGCTTTACATTATCTGTTCCTTTGGTAGGGTTCAATCCCAACACTAGATATATTTCTAAGTGTCTTACTTGTTCACAAGTTAAAGCAGAACACCAGAAACCCTCAGGTCTACTACAACAATTAGAAATGCCTGTATGGAAATGGGAACTCATAACAATGGACTTTGTTACTAAGTTACCCAAAACCAGAAAAGGTAATGATGCGATTTGGGTAATTGTGGATCGATTAACCAAATCAGCTCATTTTCTACCTATGAAGGAAACCTTTAACATGGAAAGGTTAGCCAAGTTGTATGTAGATGAGGTAGTATCCTTACATGGAGTTCCACTCTCCATTGTATCGGGTAGGGATAGTCGTTTCACTTCCCATTTTTGGACTAGTTTCCAGGAAGCAATGGGAACCCGACTAAAGTTAAGCACTGCATATCATCCTCAGACAGACGGACAAAGTGAAAGGACGATCCAAACTCTGGAAGACATGCTTAGGGCATGTGTGATAGATTTTGGTGGGAACTGGGACGACCACTTACCTTTGATTGAATTCTCCTATAACAATAGTTATCATTCAAGCATAGAAGCTGCCCCGTTTGAAGCCCTATATGGACGTAAGTGTAGAACTCCAGTTTGTTGGGCAGAAATAGGAGAAAGTCAATTATCAGGTCCTGAGATTGTACAAGAAACTACCGACAAGATCACTCAAATCAAGGAAAGAATAAAGACGGCTCGAGATCGCCAGAAAAGCTATGCAGACATTAGGCGTAAGCAGTTGGAATTTCAAATTGGAGACAAGGTTCTCTTGAAAGTTTCTCCTTGGAAAGGAGTAGTTCGATTCGGTAAGAAAGGAAAGCTGAGTCCAAGATACGTAGGACCATTTCCAGTAATCCAACGTATAGGACCAGTTGCATATCGCCTACAACTACCAGAGGAGCTAGCTGGGGTACATGACGTATTTCATGTATCCAATCTCAAGAAGTGTTTATCTGACGAATCACTGGTAGTACCTCTTCAAGATAGTTTCTCAAGCACAAGCGACTAGTGCTGGTCAAAGTCAAGTGGGATTCAAAGAGAGGACCCGAATACACTTGGGAACTGGAATCCGAGATAAAGCGAAAATATCCTCACTTATTTCAATAAATCTCGAGGACAAGATTTTAAATAAGATGGGGAGGATGTAAGGACCTTCAAAAATGTCCTAAACCGACCCGTAAGTGAAAACCCGGACCCCTGAAACCTTACTGTGCATGAAAATCAAGAAAAACAAGATTTCTGGTCTTCAGGCGGGCCGCGTATGGGTTAAGCATAACTTTACGCGGGCCGCGACAACTCATAACATATCCGGAACAGCAACCAGGCCACGTGGCAGACCTAGGTGTGACACGCTAGCCCTAGTCTACGAAATAGACTTCCACGCGGGCTGCATAAGGTTCGAGTAAGAGTTTACGCGGGCCTCGACAGACCCAAATTTCACCTATAAATAGAGTTGATCAGGAGCAGTTCAATGGTGTCGAAACGAATTCTCAAATACGAATTCTCACTGCTCAATTTCGAAAATTAATATAGCGAGGCGCTGCTACAATACCGGGTATTAACTCGATCGCTGCTACGATTCAATGTCCGATCGATTGAAAACTATCCGATGGATGTTTAAGTGCTGCCCACATTAGGGCCATACTTTGTCATTAGTCGTGAATTCGACGGATGTTTAAGTATAGCACTTTGTCATTAATCATGAGGGTTTTAATCTCGTGAGTTATCGTATTAGTTACTAACCTAGTTCGTGTGCATTGTTATTTAAATTAGGTTACAAGGCTAATCAGTAGGCTAAACTCTGCCCGTATAAACTTGCAATGTGAGTCATTCTCTTTGTATCAAAAGTATTTTACAATACTCCATTTTCAAATGTTATAATTACAGGGATTAAGTCGTGGTTATCTTAAATCACTGGCTAGTGGGGTATTGTGCACATTACTAATTTCTCACGGGTTAGGCTAATAAATCCTAACAATGATAATCGTCACTACTTGGGGAAAGACCCAATAGTGGTATGACCATCGTCACCAGGTGACACGGCGCCAGATAAAAATAAGATAGAAGCCATTGTAATCGCTCTTATGCTGTAATTTATAACTATGTGTCGTTTTATCAAATTTGAATGACTCGCCAGTATTTCCCCGCTGATAAAATATTTTTAAAACATGTTTCAGGCGACCTGCTGTAAACCAAGGAAAATGTGCTACGGAGTACTAACAAGCTTGAAGAGGTGGCTTAATAAAATGAATAAACATGTTTTGTAAAACAGGGAATTTCCTAGTTAAATTCCTCTATTGTAAATCACGGGGTTTATCCCGAATTATGAAATAAAATAATCGGGCATTTTCAAGTTTAAAAGATCCTATTAAAATCTTCCCCTGTCGCATCAATTAATAAATACCACGGGTTCCTGTCCCTGCGGCTCCTGACCGGGTCAAACCGGGGCTGGGGCCGTGACATTTGTCCTTTGAATTGTAGTTCAAAGTCCAGGGAGAAAATGTATTCTTCGTCATCCCTCTCAAGTTGAAGGTCCAACAAATCTTGGAGATCGTATGCATTCAGATTATATGCACTATCCATTTTAATCTCTTCAACACTACCAACTGATCTGATCAAAGTCAATACTTGGGTTTTTGAGCATGACTTCCACTTTACTATTTTTGGATCAGTTGGTTTTCTTGGGCAAAGAATTATTAAAGATGAGTTTGGTAATTGTGGTCTGCAAACTAGATTTGCAATTGATTCAGACAAATCAGATGATGAGAGAAGGTTTTTCGGAGTACCGATTTTTAGAGACAGAGCAGCAGTTGTAGGATAGACTGGGTTTTGAAGAACATTTGAATGTTCGGCTCTAACTTCTTCCAGCTTTTTGTAGGTCTCAACTATCTTCAGTTTAGACCATCTGGCAATGGATCTAACTGGACCATAACCAGCAGCCACAAGCTCTGCTCTCATTCTTTTAAAATTCAATACCTCATCTGAATCCACTGTTTTGACTTTCTTCCAATTAGGTGGAGTTGGCTTTACCAGAGGATCATTGTTCATTTTTGTGATTCTATCGATATGAGTTTTTCTCTTACATGTGGAGATGATTTCTGGTGAAGGAGAATGTTTTGGTAATTTCCTGTCTAGTAGGTTGACTTTTAAAAAGCTCTATCATCTGCTTAATCAATTATTTCATTTCAGCAACATTTGTTTCAATGGTAGACACTCTAACCGCCAAATCCTTATAAGTTAATTCATCACCTACTTTAATAGGATCATCTGAATTCCCACCTTTAGTGGTTGTATTTGTTTTGATAATAGGATAAGTCTCCACATCATAAGAAACAGATGCCCCTTTTTCTTCGTTCCGGGGACTTCCCACTGAAGCAGAGATTACAGTTGTAACCTGATCAGTGGTTGCCTTCAAGGGAGTCTTAATGATGTAACCATTGTAGTGGCTGCTCCACTTAAACTACCACCAAGAGTTTCGTAATACTCAATGGGGATAACCTCCTCAATTGTTTGTAGGATAGGAGATTGAATTGGTTCAGACAGAGTCATTTGTTGCGATTTACTCTCAGTAATGTGTGCATTAGAGGAATTGTTTTCTTTCTAAAATTCAATTGCTTCAAACAGAGGTAATATTGTTGATGGAACTTGAGTCGAGGGTTGTGGTGTAGAAAGCGTGATTGCCCTGGGAGAGGGACTTTTAAACATACTTTTATATGAAAGGTCTACTTCATGTTGTGGTTCCCTGTGCTTACAACATGATCCTTTTGTGAGGACACATGAGGAGTTTGGATGGGTTGAGATCTTTCCAACAACTGTGAGGAAGTAGCAGCAATGGTTTCAAGTGACATTTGTATTGTCACTGCATTAACCTCTGGGATCTCATCTTCCAGAGGAACCTTTTTATTTTATTTGGTTTTGGTGGGCTTTTTGGATGTGACAGCTTTCTTTTTGCGTTATCCTGGTGTGTGTTTCACAACACCGGTTGTGGTGTCATGATCACCAGGAGCAGTTCGCTCAACAACAGAAGTTTGAGCAACTGATGCGGACGCATCTAAAACAAGCTCATCCCCCTTTGTTTCCGTTGTTGAAACTTTTGATTCTTTATCCATGAGTTTAGTTAAAGTTTTACTTGTAAGACTATTTATTTGAAAAGCTACACCTTGTTCAAAATCTGTTTGTGATACTTGTTTTCGTAGGTAGTATCTTAGAAGTCCTGGATACAACAGAAAAGCATTACTATGAACACCTTTTTTCAATTTTTTCCCATTTTTCACATTATTCAACAAATCAGAAAATAGTGCTTGTGATAAATTGTAATCAGATTTTGTTAAAATAGCATAACCCAAATACTGAATTTTCAAAGGTATCTCATTAAATGCGGTGGTCTTGGCTGAGAGACAAGTTCAAAGAGTATGAAACAAAAATTTCATTGGCGGATACCAAACTGTCACACCCCCCAAAACACCACATGCGGAAACCCCACTAGGCGTGTGACGTACCAGGATCTAGCCACCAATCACATTGAACTAAGATCGAGTTATAAAACAAAGTTCCCATTCATAAAGATAAACCATTCATAACATATCCAAGTTTAACATGTTCAGCGGAAGCAAATGGTTAAACATTGTTTAATCGTTTCCAAAACCAATATACGTGCAATCATTAAACAAGTCTGGCAAATCCAAGCAGTACGACGCATGACCACTCCAGCCATCCAGAAAGCAAGTTCCTTTTCCATAGTACCTAATAACCTGCGAGCATGCAACAAGTGTATCAGACAACGCTGGTGAGTTCATAGTTTTACGAAAACGTTGGTTACCAAGTGTTTAGTTTAGTTCATTGATTATAATGTTGATAATAACTCAAATACAAGACGGATCCAGAGTTATTTGGCCCGTTCCCCAATGCTCCTATCAAAGCATTGGGCATGACTGGGTCATTAGTTCACACTCGTCCTCTCAGGTATGGGGTGAGGATGCCAAACCTAGATAGCGCTACCAACTAATACCCCGTTACCTCTCAGGTAACAAACAAGATGGGACTTAAAGGTGATAGGATGAGTGTATTATCCAACATTCCAGATTTTACCCACAAGACGTATTCCTCTCAGGAATACCCAATTGATTTACCCAAAACCCTATCCCTCTCAGGGATACCCAATGACTGTCCCAACCACCGGGACTCATGCTCAAGAGGAAAGAACTAACCTTTGATTTGCTCGGTATGTCTAATTACTCGTTCCAGTTAATCAATCAACCCTACCGTGGTTACCAACAACATCAGTTACATTATCATTTAGACACGTATCATCACAGCTTGCATATAGCATAAGAATCACCGTACATCATGTATCAAATACCCAATTCACATACCAGTCCACATCTCATGTGAATGTCACAAACTATAACATAACAGGGGAGTTTGTTTTTCATGCTAGTCAAACCAACTTTCTTATTCTTATTGACATGCAACATAGATCATATACTCACACAAACATCTATCTTCATCATCAAAAGTACCTACTGTTTAATCCATTCACTTTCACGACGAAATACCCTATGCGGCGAAGAACCATCCTTCGTCGGGTTCAAGTACGACGAAGAACTTAATAGTTCGTCAGACATTGTTCGACGAAAAACCCCATTCTTTGTCGAAGCATCTATCTTTCATCGCTGAAGAATTTCGGCGAAGTATCACTAGGGTTTGTCAATCATCAACTAGTTACAACTTCTCAGTTTCGTAATCAGCAGTTAGCACATAATCAGCAGTTAGCACTTTACAGTAGGATTAGTGGATCAAGCAATAACAGTTTCATCATAGGCTACTCGTGTAATTAATTCCTTTAACAACATGATTATAATCTGCACACATAACTCTATCCCTAACCACCATTTAACAGTTTCATAATGCACACCCTAATCGAGTCAAACCCTCATGCTTCACCAAGAACATGCAACATCATATAAACCCTAGTTATCATGCTCTCTAATCATCAATTATGTTTAACAGTTATGGATCATCAATTAACATTATTGTAACGCCCCGCGTTTTCATAACTTTCCATATTTAGAAACTGTGATTCATAATCCTATTTTTGGAAACTTTGTATCCTTGTATTCGTTGTTTCGTTTTAATCGTCGAAAAATCTTTTTTTTTAATTTAATTCGTTCATAATTATGGTTATCTATCTATCCCTTTTTATTTAATTAAGTAAATTAATATTTCTATTTAAAAAGTTTATCTATAATATAACCGAGTTAGTCTCGTTAGATATTAAAGTCAGTAAACTAACCTAGCCAATTATAAAGTTAACCTAGTTAGTTTTGTTGTTAATCTAGTTTTCTTTTCTAACATAAATTAACCTAGTTAACTAAACCTTTTAAAGTTAAGGGGGCTATATTGTCTTTTGTCCAAAAATTTAATTGCAAAACCCTAATCTACCTCGTTTATATGTGCAGACATGAGTAGAACCCTTGGCATTCCTATTTCACTCGCCTCCTTCCCCCTCAAAAGCCATCTGCAACATCATCTTCTCCTTCATCTCTCCCTTGAGCTACATCAGAGACACCACCACGTCTCTCTCTCTCTCTCTCTCTCTCTCTCTCGCGATTCATAAAACAAACACAAGAGTTCATCTTCTTGTCTCCTTCAATCAAACCCAAACAATCAGACACCTGCTCCTCTCGACCTCCGATTCTGACAACCAGCGGCGGCAACAGTCGCTCAGCCCCGATTCGGCTCGATTTCGGTCAGATGTTTCGAGTTCCGGTTCGAGTCGAGTCTGTTTTCGTCGGTGGTTCGGTCTTGTGTCAGTCGATTCGGCTTCTGTTCGGATTGCTTCGATTCAAGTTTTAGTTCCGGCGGAATGACGATGAAGACGATGGTGGTTATGGTAACCGACGAAGACAGCAGCGCCGTGCCACGACGACGACGACTCGGGATCGAGCTTAAGTTTCCGGTTTGGGGATCGGGCCTGTTCTTGTTCGGGTCACGTCTCTCCGTGTTCGACATCAGTTTGGTATATAATCTTCCTTATTTCATCTGAGTTTCGTTGTTTATTAAAATCCTTTTCGTTCTTTTCTTGTTTAAATGAATCTGATGAAGAATACATTCAACAAACAAAATCAAAGCAAAAACCTTTTATTTGGGTTGTTCAAGTCTGTTCGCTGTTCTTTTAAAACAAAAGAACATGACTCCTTTAAAGGGTTTAAATAACTTTAAAATCCTTCAAACTAGTGGCTGTTTTGGTCGAGGTCGGTTATACTTGTAAGACGCGAGTTCATTTATATTGTTTCACATATATATTATTTAGCGTAAAAACCGAGTTTGAGCCATCGAATCATAGTTTATATGTTGTATTACCCGTCAACCTTACAAAAATATTCGTATATTGTTTATAAATTGTTGAATTTTGACAAATATATTGACAACTCGTGTTGTAGGGATCGTCCAAAAACAGGGGAAACTCTGCCCGATTTTCGTAAAAATCTATAATTCAAAATGCGTTAAAATTATAAAACTAAACGTATCGGATTCAAATAATTTTTCTATAAAAGTAAATATAAATGTATAGTAATTTTTTACAACACTTCTAATGTACCCTTGATGGATTTAATTTAGAAGTTTTACTTACACTATGTAAACTATATATATTTATATATATACATATATATCAAAAGGTTATACTCTAAAATTCCACTTCAAATCCTCTGTCATCATTTCGATTACTCATGCACCATCGTTTGCCCATATAGGGTGACCTCAGTGTTCCACCCTCCTATCTCATCAACTCGTCATACTTGGATAATCGGAAGACTTAGCAATTATGTGAGTATACTCGTATTCCCCACTTTACTTTTACCACTTTTTGGGGTGTAACATGTTTACTTATCAAAACTTACACATGAACATTTTGCTTAAACACATGAACATTCCTATAACATGCTTGTATACGTGATTGCTTGATACTTTGAACTTGGGTGAAACTTATGTGTTGAACTTATCATTAACTTCGTACGAGCCTAACCGTGACATATGTAGCGCTATAGGATTGACGACCCGCCCGTAGACTTGTGGTTATGTCATGAGCATATTGCGTCTCTTTTGGTTTGATATGTTAGACACATGCCAAATTTATTGTTTATCTTGAATCACATGCTTGCTTTGAGGAATTGTTTAAAACTTATCTTTTGTTATGTACGTACCAAACTTGTGTACTCGCTTTTGCTTTTGCATTGAACTTTATTTTAAACATGTTACAGGTTGAGGATGATGATGCCATGAAATGAAGTAGCGTTGATACCTAGATACTCATATAGACGCTTAGATTAAATACGTTGTATAAATGTCATATTTGTTGTCGTATTTTTTTTTTTTTTTGTATTTAACATGTTGTATTGCAAATTTCATGTATTGTAACATTTATTTATGAAAGAAATCAATTTATCTTTAATTCTATTGTCACAATTTAGCGTTATGTGTGATGAGCAATCTTTCTTCGTCTCACTCCGATGTTTCCGCCATCGGTTGGGGTGTGACAATTATGCATACCCCCAAACTAACCATACAGTTTATTGCAACCCTAGATAATCATATAAAATCACCACCACACAGAATCATGTACGGATCATTAAGCCGATGAACGGAAACAAGATGCTAACCTTGATCAAGATGGAGTCGAAGGAAAACTCGAGTCGAGGTGAGGGTTTGCCGTCGGTTTCGAAGAAGGAGAGGAGAGGTGAGAGAGAGTTTAGGGTTTGCCGTTATAAGTTTTTGTAAACAATGGACGGTACACGTATAATAATATTGAGACCCTACTGGGCCGTAAATGGAATGGGCCGAAGGCCTTCTTGGCGAGGAGTATTCTTCGACGAAGAATATAGTTCGTCGTGAACCATTGATGGCGAATAACATAGTTCGTCATGAACTATGTTGACGAAGAATGGTCGAAGAAGGACCTTATTTGAGAGGTTACCACACATAAGTAATTCTTAAATTATTCACTAAACAACCCTACATCATAACGGTTCAATTATTCACCAAATATGCACAAGTTACAACACAAACAATTATGAAAAGACAGTGCGAATCAAGTAACGTGTCGAGGAGAGACCTTGAAAACTCGGGTTGTCACATCATCCCCAACTTGAAAGAAATTTTGTCCCGAAATTTGATAAGTAATCCAAACTGACAAGGTGTTAATCAGGATGACTATGGATTTTCCGCAGGTGCCGCATCATCCCCAACTTGAAAGGGAATTTTGCCCCGAAATTCACCCGTTGCATCAGGTTTAGATTTATCAGTTGGGAATTAGTGAGGGTACTTGAGCTTCATCTGATCCTCGCACTCCCACGTGAACTCCGGTCCACGTCTTGAGTTCCAACGAACTTTCATAATTGGAATTCGACTATGCTTACGAACCTTGACTTCCCAGACCATAATTTCTATGGGTTCCTTGATCGCAAGGAAGTGTGCAGATTTCGTGAGGCGATCGACGATCACCGAAATGGTATCGTTTCCATTTTGAGTTCTTGGCAAACTTGTGACAAAATCCATAGCGATTTGCTCCCATTTCCACATGGGTATCTCTGGTTGTTGAAGTAGACCCGAGGGTTTCTGATATTCCACCTTAACTTTAGCACAAGTCAGACACTTACTCACGTACGTCGCGATATGAGCTTTCATCTTCGGCCACCAATACAAGACATTAAGGTCCTGATACATCTTATCCGAACCTGGGTGGACAGAGTATCGAGACTTGTGCGCTTCGTCCATCACAAGCTCTTTACGGTTACCGAACAAGGGAATCCATATCCGTTCCATGAAGTAGAGAATACCATTAGATCTTTCTACAAGTCGTTTCTCTATGCCCTGCAAATACTCCGCTTTAATGTTTTCCTCCTTCAATGCCTCAGCCTGAGCCGAACGGATCTGATCAGGAAGATTTGAGTGAATAGTGAGCTGCAAGGCTCGTACACATTTGGGTTTCGTCTCTTTTCGACTAAGGGCATCAGCTACAATGCTAGCCTTACCTGGATGATACTTGATTGCACAGTCGTAGTCATTTAAGAGTTCTACCCAGCGACGCTGTCGCATATTCAATTCCTTCTGGTCAAAGATATGCTGAAGGCTCCTGTGGTCGGTATAAATAGTGCATTTAGTACCGTACAGGTAATGCCTCCAGATTTTAAGCGCAAATACCACGGCTCCCAACTCTAAGTCGTGAGTCGTGTAATTTTTCTCGTGAACCATCAACTGTCGAGAGGCGTAGGCTATCACCTTCTCGCGTTGCATCAGCACGCAACCGAGACCCTGAATGGAAGCATCACAATATACCACAAAATCTTCGGTACCTTCAGGTAGAGACATGATCGGCGCATTGCAGAGTTTTTGTTTCAAAAGTTGGAAAGCATCTTCTTGTTTCGTTCCCCATGAGTATACAATGCCTTTCTATGTCAACGAGGTAAGAGGGTTAAGCAATCTTCGAGAAGTCTTTAATAAATCTGCGATAGTACCCAGCGAGGCCGAGAAATTGTCGCACCTTCGAATGATTCTTTGGTGCCACCCAATTTCTTATAGCATCGATTTTTGCAGGATCCACGTGTATTCCCGATTCATTCACAATGTGGCCAAGGAAGTGTACCTCCCGAATCCAGAAGTCACACTTAGAGAATTTCACGTAGAGCTGCTCCTTCCTCAGGAGCTCCAAGATAAGACGCAGGTGCTGCTCATGATCCTCCTTTCTCTTAGAGTAGATCAGAATGTCGTCGATGAACACGATAACGAAATCATCAAGGTACGGCTTGCACACACGATTCATGAGGTCCATGAAGACCGCTGGTGCGTTTGTCAACCCGAATGGCATAACCAGAAACTCATAATGGCCATACCGTGTTCTAAAAGTTGTTTTAGGGACATCCTCCTCTCGGACTCTCATCTGATGATAGCCCGATCTTAAATCGATCTTCGAGTAAAAACTTGACCCTTGCAACTGGTCAAACAAGTCATCGATACGTGGTAGAGGGTAGCGGTTCTTGACTGTCACCTTGTTGAGTTCTCGATAATCTATACACATACGAAAAGACCCGTCTTTCTTCTTCACAAACAAAACTGGGGCTCCCCAAGGCGAAGAACTGGGTCGGATAAAACCTCTATCCAACAGCTCTTGTAGTTGATTATATAGCTCTTGCAACTCCCCAGGTGCAAGATGATAAGGAGCTCGAGCAATTGGGGCCGCTCCTGGCGCAAGATCAATCTGAAATTCCACTTGACGGTGGGGAGGTAAACCAGGAAGTTCCTCAGGAAATACGTCAGAAAATTCATGAACAACTGGCAGGTCTTCGATCCTCCTCTCTTCAGGCTGAGGATCAGAAACAAGTGCTAAAATTGCAGGATACCCCTTTCGTAGACACTTCTGAGCTTACATAGCTGAGATGATACCAACCATCGCACCACTATGATGACCATGAACCGACAGAGATTCTCCATTGTGAAGAGGGATACGCACAATTTTCTCTTTGCAGAGAATTTCCGCCTGGTGCTTAGACAACCAATCCATGCCAACGACCACATCAAAACTTCCAAGAGTAAAAGGGAGTAGGTCAATGTCGAACACTTGACCCATAAGATCGAGTTTACAACCAAGAAGAACATGTGAAGCTTCAATTGATTTACCATCAGCTAATTCTACAACATGTTTGTTTACAAGAGGTACAGGACTCAATCCTAACTGACGACTGAACTCCAACGATACATAACTCCAATCGGCACCAGAGTCGAATAAAACAGAAGTAAAAAAGATCGTTCACAGAAAACGTACCGGTCACAACGTTGCCATCACTGCGAGCTTCCCCAGCGCCGATGGTAAACACTCTCCCACGCGCATCGTTCCCACTGTTGTTCCCATTGTTGTTATTCCTAGTGTTGTTGTTGTTACCAGCATTCTGATTGAGTTGAGGGCAATCCCGTCTGAAATGGCCCTCGTCACCACACTTAAAACAGCCCTTAGGATTTCCCTGATTCCGTTGAGGCTGCTGCCTCTCCTGTTGTTGTGGCTGCTGTTGCTGTGGGGGTTGCTGCTGCTGTTGTCTTGGAAGTGAGACCCTACAGTCTCTAGCCATATGGCCTACCTTGTTGCACCTGTGACAGACTCGGGTGCACGGCCCGCGATGGTGGAAGTTGCATTTGTTACACTTCGGTTGCTTTCCCGCATAGGAGCCCTGATTCGAATTGTTGCTCTGATTCTGATTCACAGAAGATGACTGGCTGAAGCTGCGGTTAACACTGTTATCTGGCTTCTTCTGTGTCTGATTGGCATTGGACGCCTTGTCCACATCATTCCACTTTCGTTTGATGTCAATAGAAGGTGTAGTAGCTGTAGCAGTAGTGGCAATAGTAGAAACACGCGGTGGTAGCGAGCCACGCTCCACCTCCTGATTTGTGATCTTATGAGCTAAGCGGATAATCTGTGCTAAGTTGTTGAGGTTTGTTGCAGTAACCAAGCCCTTCACCTGTGGGGCTAATCCTTTGATGTACAGCTCGATTCTTCGGTGTGGAGGTTGTGATAAGTTCGGGCACATATTAGCTAACTCATGAGACTGTTTCGTGTATGCCTCAATCTCAGACCCCACCATTTTCAGATCATAATACTCGTTCTCCAGTTTCTGCACTTCATCGTGAGGGCAGTACTCTTCACGCATCAGCTCCTTAAAATCGTCCCACGTAGTGGCATTTGCAATCTCAATGCCCAGCATTTGGACTTGGGCATTCCACCAAGTCAAGGCACCATCCTCGAGTGTGCCTGTAGCATACTTTACCCTGTCCCCAGCAGGACAGTTACACATCGCAAACACCGATTCTGCTTTTTCAAACCATCGCAGTAGTCCCACAGCACCTTCAGTCCCACTGAATGTCTGTGGCTTACAATCCATGAACGTCTTAAATGTGCAGGCAGGCGGATTGTTTTGATTCTGATTCGCTTGTTGACCTAAGGACGAAAGAAAATACGGTGTACAGCTAAGAGTTGTGTACGCGACACAAGAATAAATAGTAGTTGGCACATATCGTACCAGCTTGATAGGCTGCCAAAGCCTCAGCCACACGGGTGTTAATCAAATTTGTCAACTCATCCTGAGTCATCGCAATGTGACCACTTCCATGACCTCTTCCGCTCATGATTCTATATAAGAAGAGGAGAAGGGTTAAGAGTCGAGAAAAGGTAGGAGTCAAACCTCACATTGACTTCTACGGACTACTAGCTCACACCAAACAACAGAGCGGAACCCCTTTCACACTCGTTAGGCCTCACTGGGACTCACATGCACCCCCACATTATTATTATGTGTGCACCCATAATAACAATGCAATTTGCATGTTTATCTCAGCTTCTCCCAACTTATGCTAAAAGGTGCCCCACATTCGAATAGCAAAACGAAAACACTACCACGTAAATTAGGAAAGTTTAGGGTAGTATCATACTATCAATCACATAACATAAGCTAGTAACACAAGGACGTATAGTAGTTCTAGGTGTGCATTCACATGCAATGTCATCCACAAGTGTTCACTAAATACGATATGCAATAAGTAAACGAGAGATGAACCTTGCAATCTGGAGCTGAGTGTCATGGTCGCTTCCTGAACTACTCGGTTATAGTCTTGTTTTATAAAAATGTTTTAAAACCTAGTTCACTATAACCAGTGGCTCTGATACCAAACTGTCACACCCCCCAAAACACCACATGCGGAAACCCCGCTAGGCGTGTGACGTACCAGGATCTAGCCACCAATCACATTGAACTAAGATCGAGTTATAAAACAAAGTTCCCATTCGTAAAGATAAAACATTCATAACATATCCAAGTTTAACATGTTCAGCGGAAGCAAATGGTTAAACACTGTTTAATCGTTTCAAAAACCAATGTACGTGCAATCATTAAACAAGTCTGGAAAATCCAAGCAGTACGACGCATGACCACTCCAGCCATCCAGACAGCAAGTTCCTTTTCCATAGTACCTAACGACCTGCGAGCATGCAATAAGTGTATCAGACAACGCTGGTGAGTTCATAGTTTTACGAAAACGTTGGTTACCAAGTGTTTAGTTTAGTTCATTGATTATAATGTTGATAATAGCTCGAATACAAGACGGCTCCAGATTTATTTTGCCCGTTCCCCAATGCTCCTATCAAAGCATTGGGCATGACTGGGTCATTAGTTCACACTCGTCCTCTCAGGTACGGGGTGAGGGTGCCAAACCTAGATAGCGCTACCAACTAATACCCCGTTACCTCTCAGGTAACAAACAAGATGGGACTTAAAGGTGATAGGATGAGTGTATTATCTAACATTCCAGATTTTACCCACAAGACGTATTCCTCTCAGGAATACCCAACTGATTTACCCAAAACCCTATCCCTCTCAGGGATACCCAATGACTGTCCCAACCACCGGGACGCATGCTCAAGAGGAATGAACTCACCTTTGATTTGCTCGGTATGTCTAATTACCCGTTCCAGTTAATCAATCAACCCTACCGTGGTAACCAATAACATCAGTTACATTATCATTTAGACATGTATCATCACAGCTTGCATATAGCATAAGAATCACCGTACCTCATATATCAAATACCCCATTCGCATACCAGTCCACATCTCATGTGAATGTCACAAACTATAACATAACAGGTGAGTTTGTTTTTCATACTAGTCAAACCAACTTTCTTATTCTTATTGACATGCAACACAGATCATATACTCACACAAACATCTATCTTCATCATCAAAAGTACCTACTGTTCAATCCATTCACTTTCACGGCGAAATACCCTATGCGGAGAAGAACCATCCTTCGTCGGGTTCAAGTACGACGAAGAACTTAATAGTTCGTCAGACATTGTTCGACGAAAAACCCCATTCTTCGTCGAAGCATCTATCTTTCGTCGCTGATGAATTTCGGTGAAGTATCACTAGGGTTTGTCAATCATCAACCAGTTACAACTTCTCAGTTTCGTAATCAACAGTTAGCACATAATCAGCACTTAGCACTTTACAGTAGGATTAGTGGATCAAGCAATAACAGTTTCATCATAGGCTAAACGTGTAATTAATTCCTTTAACAACATGATTATAATCTGCACACATAACTCTAATCCCTAACCACCATTTAACAGTTTCATAATGCACACCCTAATTGAGTCAAACCCTCATTCTTCACCAAGAACATGCAACATCATATAAACCCTAGTTATCATGCTCTCTAATCATCAATTATGTTTAACAGTTATGGATCATCGATTAACATTATACATACCCCCAAACTAACCATACAGTTTATTGCAACCCTAGATAATCATATAAAATCACCACCACACAGAATCATGTACGGATCATTAAGCCGATGAACGGAAACAAGATGCTAACCTTGATCAAGATGGAGTCGAAGTAAAACTCGATTCGAGGTGAGGGTTTGTCGTCGGTTTCGAAGAAGGAGAGGTGAGAGGGAGAGTTTAGGGTTTGCCGTTATAAGTTTTTCTAAACAATGGACGGTACACGTATAATAATATTGAGACCCTACTGGGCCGTAAATGGAATGGGCCGAAGGCCTTCTTGGCGAGGAGTATTCTTCGACGAAGAATATAGTTCGTCGTGAACCATTGATGACGAATAACATAGTTCGTCATGAACTATGTTGACGAAGAATGGTCGACGAAGGACCTTATTTGAGAGGTTACCACACATAAGTAATTCTTAAATTATTCACTAAACAACCCTACATCATAACGGTTCAATTATTCACCAAATATGCACAAGTTACAACACAAACAATTATGAAAAGACAGTGCTAAACAAGTAACGTGTCGAGGAGAGACCTTGAAAACTCGGGTTGTCACAATTAACTCTAGCGTGTAATACTTTATAAATATTTCATTAAATTTCTATTTTTATATGTAGTAGTTCATTTTAATAATATCAACATGCATCCTAACATATTCTAAAATGTCAGTGTCAATAAAAACTCTCAACATCATCAACAGTTAATCAAAATAAGAAACAAACCTAAAATGCAAAGGTCTCCTCTCAACTGTTGTAGCACATCTGACTTTTCACGATATTGCACGAAGCTATACTTTCTATAAAAGGAGAAAATCTTACTGACGTAAGAAAACCTGACTTTCGATTTAACAAAAATCGAACAATGCAACTCTCTCATCAAAGAAGGTAGCACATGCAACTTTTCACGATGTTGCAACAATGATACTGCAACATCGATATTGAAAGGTTGATGTGTGATGGGAAGCTTCATTGAAACGACGATGTTGGAACAATGATACTGGAACGATAACATGTAAACAGAATCAACAAACATTCGAACAAAGAAGTGTAATCGGAGATTAGCGGCTGAATCACGAGAAAGATGCATTTGAGAGAGAGAGATACGCTCGCAGATATGAGCGAGAGAGATTTGAATGTGGAGCCAGATAATTATATCTTATTTATAGGATTAGAATATATGGTTTGAATTTTGAATGTGGAGCCAGAAATTTGAATCTGGACATATGTTTATTGGAAACAGATGTTTGATTATAAAATGTTGAGGGCAGATGTTTAGACAAAATTTTAAATGATATTTTATATTAGGCTTTATGATGTAAAAATGACATAAGAAAAGACTTGTTGGACAGCCTCTCCTGCTGACACATCAGCTTTTCTTATGTCATTGGGATTTCTCCTTTTATAGAAAGTATAGATAGATATAGATTTAATTTGATATTTTTTAATAATTTACGCTCGTTGGCATTTTTAAATCTAAATACGTAGTTGTGCATAATTTTTTCCTTCCAAGATCCTATATAAGTTTTGTTGAAAATGAAGTTGTATTCAAAATAGAGTGTTTGTTTGGTTTCGTAAAACGGTACAATGACGAACTGAACTGATTCTGACCGAACAACATTGGCACTAGAACGATGTTATCGGAATCAGTACCAGTATTCGTATTTATTGTTTTCGATCGAGATAATCATGATTTTATTTTAAGGGTTTTCTCTTTCGGTTGTTATAGCTAAACGAGCTGACTGAGTTCTCGGCACGTAGCGCGGAGGAATCCCGCTAGTATATATTATAGATGAATGTTTACTTAAAAGTGGGTATGGAACGTTGTATGAGTGATGAAGGAATGGGTAGACCGGTGTAAACGACATGATCCTTTAAATTTAGCTGAGCTTAAACGAGCAAGAATCTATTCTATCTTTAGAAGTTTGAATAATAAACATGATAAACCCCGTGTTTCATAAGAGACTTTGATTAGATTCTATACATATATAAATATATATAGGGTAAGGTTCATGCGAGAACCACCTTTATTGCGAGAACCGCGAGAACCAATGTGAACACAACCTAAAATAGCTAAAAAAAAACCTAACCCCCACCCCCCCCCCCCCCCCCCCAAAAAAAAACCTAAACCCCCCCCCCCCCCCCCAAGCTAAAAACTAAACCCCAAAAAAACCTAAAAAATCAAAAAAAAATCTAAAATTTTTTTTTTTTTACTATTTTTTAAGTTAAAATCGCTACTTTTAGCCGCCAAAAAAAATTTTTTTTTTTTTTTTTAAAAAAAATTTTTTTTTTTAAAAAAAAAATTTTAATTTTTTTTTTTTTTTTTTTGCTACTAAAAGTAGCGATTTTTTTATAAAAAAATTAAAAAAAAAAAATTTTGTGTGTTTTTTAGCTATTTTTAGGTATTTTTTGTTGTGTTCACATTGGTTCTCGCGGTTCTCGCAATAAGGGGTGGTTCCTAACGGATCTTTGTCCTATATATATATATAGAGAGAGAGAGAGAGATGTTACATGTATAATTATAATCATATAAAATAATTACATAAATAAATTAGAAAAAATTAATAACAAACGACACCAGTTTTAATCAATTTGAAGCCTATAATGTTACAAGTAAAAATTTTACCTTAGGGTATCCTGATTTTAAGTGGTGTACTCCATAATCAAAAGTTTAGAAGTTCAAATTATGTAGAGTGCAAGTGTGGTGTATTTATTCTAAAAAATCTAAGAATCAATGTTAAGAAAATAAAAAAAAAACATAAAACGAGTAAAATTCCAATTTAGTTTGTTTTTGACGACGAGATGTATTATAACCAAAAGAGGACACTAGCAAGATGCTAGCACCAAAAGCATCACCAAAGTACAAACAGCAAGATTACAATTTACATATCAAGAATTCGAATTTAGTTAGGATATTGGTTTATACATCTAAATGATTATGACATTTGTAAAACGATTTGGAGGTTGGCTTTTGCGTGGGTATGCTCATATAATGTATATATGCGTGGGCGCTCGGGGGGCAAAAGTGAAAGTGCACTAATTTTAACGTTATTTTACTAATTTCGTGAAAATAACGTTAAAAGAGGGGGACGGTTAATCATGCATCATGTGGTGGCGTTGATAGCCAAAAGACAAGGGGGTGCATGCACTAATCGGCGTTTGTCTCAATTGCTGAGTGTTATGTGCCTTATGTCCAAGGCTTGATGCAAAACCACAATTGAGCCGGGGGTCTCATTGGAAGCAGCCTCTCTATTCCTACAAGGTAGAGGTAAGGCTGTCTACATCTCACCCTCCTCAGACCCTACTTTAGCTTTGCTATTGGTGGGATATACTGAGTATGATGATGATGATGATGATTTGGAGGTTGGCTTTTGTCATATTGGTGACTTGGTGTGTTTAACATGTGTACGAAGAATCCTTCTGGAAGTCATGTTGAGCATGCCTGCCTTTGACCATCATCGGGCATGCCTCACTGAAAGTAATATAATATAGTATGTATTATTTGGGTATCTATATTTACATTTATATTTATAGGATAAGGATCATGTGAGAAGTAGTAGGCTAAATGAGAAATTTGAGAAGCATTCTGGACCACACATTTTCCCTAATCAAAAAAATGCAAAAAAAATGTGAAAAAATGCAAAAAAAATATATTTTTTTTGGAAAAATCGCAGCTTTTTCTTTAAGAATTAATTTTTTTTTTAATTTTTTTTATTTATACACATGTGTATATTGTTAATCTTTTAACTATACATATATGTATATTGTCAATTATACATATATGTATATACATATTTAAAATTGAAAAATAAGAGTTATTTAGGGTTTAGCATTAGTATTTAGGGTTTAGCATTAGGGTTTAGGGTTTAGCTTTATGGTTTAGGGTTTAGCTTTAGGGTTTAACATTAGGGTTTAGCATTAGGGTTTAGCAATAGTATTTAGGGTTTAGCATTAGGGTTTAGCTTTTGGGTTTAGCATTAGGGTTTAGCTTTTGGGTTTAGCTTTAACTTTTGGGTTTGGCTTTATCTTTAAGGTTTGTATTAGGGTTTAGCTTTAGTGTTTAGTTTTAGGTTTTGGGTTTAGCATTAGGGTTTAGCTTTAGGGTTTAGAATTAGGGTTTAGCTTTAGGGTTTAGCTTTAGGGTTTAGAGTTTAGGGTTTAGCATTAAGGTTTAGCTTTAGTGTTTATGGTTTAAGATTAACAATATACACATTTTTTCAATTTTAAACATGTATATACATATATGTATAATTGACAACATACATATATGTATAGTTAAAAGATTAACAATATACACATGTGTATAAATCCAAAAAAAAATATTTTTTAAAAAAAATATATATTTTTTTTTAATCCTTAAAGAAAAAGCTGCGATTTTTCAAAAAAAAAATTTGCATTTTTTTCACCTTTTTTTTTTTTGCATTTTTTGCTTAGAGAAAATGTGTGGTCCAGATTGCTTCTCAAGTTTCTCAAATAGGGTGGACTTCTCATAGGATCCCTACCATATATATATATATATATAGGATAAGGATCATGTGAGAAGTAGTAGGCTAAATGAGAAACTTGAGAAGCATTCTGGACCACACATTTTCACTAAGCAAAAAAATGCAAAAAAAAAGGTGAAAAAATGCAAACAATTTTTTTTTTTTTTTTTTTTTTTTGAAAAATCGTAGCTTTTTCTTTAAAAAATATTTTTTTTTATTTATACACATGTGTATATTGTCAATTATACATATATGTATATACATGTTTAAAATTGAAAAATAAGTGTTATTTAGGGTTTAGCATTAGTATTTAGGGTTTACCATTAGGGTTTACCATTAGGGTTTAGGGTTTAGCTTTATGGTTTAGGGTTTAGCTTTAGGGTTTAACGTTAGGGTTTAGCATTAGGGTTTAGCAATAGTATTTAGGGTTTAGCATTAGGGTTTAGCTTTTGGATTTAGCATTAGGGTTTAGCTTTAACTTTTGGGTTTAGCTTTATCTTTAGGGTTTGTATTAGGGTTTAGCATTAAGGGTTTAGCTTTAGTGTTTAGTTTTAGCTTTTGGGTTTAGCATTAGGGTTTAGCTTTAGGGTTTAGCATTAGGGTTTAGCATTAGGGTTTAGCTTTAGGGTTTAGAGTTTAGGGTTTAGCATTAAGGTTTAACTTTAGTGTTTATGGTTTAAGATTAACAATATACACATTTTTTCTATTTTAAACATGTATATACATATATGTATAATTGACAATATACATATATGTATAGTTAAAAGATTAACAATATACACATGTGTATAAATCCAAAAAAAAAAAAAATTTAAATAACATTTTTTTTTAATCCATAAAGAAAAAGCTGCGATTTTTCAAAAAAAAAAATTGCATTTTTTTCACCTTTTTTTTGCATTTTTTGCTTAGTGAAAATGTGTGGTCCAGATTGCTTCTCAAGTTTCTCAAATAGGGTGGACTTCTCTTAGGATCCCTACCCTATATATTTATTACCTATTGTTGGTGTTATTTATATGTACGTGTCGGTGTAAATTCATGTTTTGATGTAAATTTTTTCAGAAACAAGTAGGGTCAAAATAATGTGTTTCCATTCTTATTTTTATGTATGTTTTAAGTTGATCTACGTTTTGACATTGTAAAGTACGTGTCGGTATATATTCACGTTTCAACGTAAACGATATAAATTCACGTTTCGACATAGATTTTTTCCGGAAATGAGTCTGGTCAAATATAATATGTTTTCATGCGTATTTTTGCGTACGTCTTCGATTTGTTTATGTTTTGACTTAAAATGTGTTCGGAAACGAGTCGGGTCAAACATAATACGATTTCATTTGACATATAAATTCAAGTTATTGTACATTTTGACGCTGCTAAGTTTTAATGCAAAGTTAGGGTGGTGTACTAGGTGGAACGCTCACTAAACGAACCAACCGGGGTTCGATTCCGTTTTTTTATAACCGCAATGTTTTGGATCGAATACGCCGAAACACGCGTTTTCATATGGTTAAAACATCATATAACGTGTCGCAAGCTATAAACAACTAAGGCGTCACCACTGCAACGCGCGGCATAGGGTTACAGTCTAGTTATTACTAAATTCATAAATAGAAAAATGTGTGAAGTCTTCGAATTTTTATTTATTTATTTATTTATTAGATTGATTATATCATTGTATTTTGTATTTTTAAGTCAAACGTATATAAAAAGGGAGGATTTGATCGGTAAAAACTAAAAGTCTTAGGATTTTGCTATTTACATTTTTATGTATGTTTTATTAAGGGTCCTAATAAATTCACATGGTATCATCTTATTTTAACATGGTTGATACGGGCTGTATAAGGTTATACGGCCCGTATAGAATAAAGTGAACCGGCAAAGGCTGTTATACGGGCTGTATAAGGTTATACGGCCCGTATAGAATAAAGTGAACCGGCAAGTACAAATCAACAGCCACGGTCAGACGCACGGGCGACTGATCTTTACGACCCGTTACACCGATACCAACATCGGTGTATCGCCGTGACGATCGCCGGTCGTCATGATAGCATGGAATGGGTCACCCAAAATGACTCACACCCCGATATTTCCAAGTTTGACCGGTGGGCCCGGTGGGGGAGTATCGTGACGTGGTTGGCAACATTACAGTCAAACAACACAATATTTAATATGCACAGCGGAAGCAAATGAAAGATATATTTCAACCGAATGTAATATTGTAATATCAGTATCACAAATAGTTGAAATTAATCCACAGGTAGATAAAAATAAAAATAGGAAACAGTAGTTCAACAGACTTTAGGCATCTTAAGCTTGCGAGACTCTTTTGATGCTAAGGAGAAATCCAGCCTATTACGAGTAGTACCTGCACTTAATCTTTTTGGGAAAATACGTCAGTTTACACTGGCAAATACAATTAACCGACTCATTTTTTAAAATGATTAAAAATTGATTTGGATGCACATGGCACAAACATTTTATAACTTGGGATAATTATTTAAATATATAATCTCGTAAAAGGATTACATGTTCCTTATGCATTCAGTAGCCCGGATCGTGTCGGGTTAAAGATCAATAGACACACCACATTATTTATTTTGGCACTGACGGGTGTACGCCTACACCCCGCGCTTAGGTCGTGGCCATTTCGTAAAATGATGCCAAGGATATCTGGGACATGGTCATTAACCTCCCAAAGGCCTTAAGCAAACAAAACAATTTAAACGGGCCGATCAATATCAATTAACCACCATACGATGGAAGATTTAATGCCCGACCAAGCGGTATTTTATATACCGTACCCCAAGCCCGTATAGGGAAAATAAGTTAAAAGTATTTACCTTTGCAAGTATAATTCACAAATATCAATTGCGGGTAGCTTTTACTGGTTCTCCTATTCTGGAACAAAGGTTAATAATAACCTATTAGAATCCTAACGGTCTTTAGTTAAGCTTAAGCTTAGACCGATTAGTTTTAAGAAACGATACGGTTCGAACACGTGATTAAGCGAAGACCGAAATAGAATGTGATTTAGACCCGACAAGTTTGAAGCCTTGTCTTATATGGGTAATCTAACCACATTCTGGATTTTGAGATAAAACCGATAAGGTTTGACCCGTTTCGGTTAATTTATGCAAACTAGTTACATAAACCGAACCGAACGCGCAAGAGGCGTAACGGATAATCATTAGAGCCATATACAGATTTCTTAAGTTAATACGCCTCAATTATTTTGTGACATCAGTAAGATATCTTTTATTATGCCCGAAATGAGTTTAAACTCAAACTATTCCCCGTAGGGGTATTTTAGTCATTTATAAGGTTATAAAAGAGTTTAAGTATTAACCTGAGTTACAGGTCTGATGTAATCAGTAAAAATACTTAATTTGATAAGTTATAACAGTAGGGTATTGCATATACGTGAAATTTATCAATTACAACCAAACTATGCACTGTAGGGGCATTTTGGTAATTTCACGTAAGCCGAAAAGCTCAAAACTGAAGTCTGAGTTAAACAACTTTTGCTTACTGTTAAAATATTATAATTTACCTAAAATATCATTAGGTATCAACCCTTGTATGTTTAAAATAGTTTTAGTACATACTATGCGTTAAAAACGCTTAAAAAGGCGATTAGAAGCCATTTCCGGGTTCTATATAGAAAGCTGATATTTTTATTATTCCAGAAGGTTTAAAATAATGTATTTATCATATAAAATCATTAGCAAAAGGTTTGGGGTCAAAAGATATGTAAAACTCATTTTATAGCCCAAAAGGGCAAAACCGACAATTACCGACTCAAGCTTATAACTCTAAGTTATGCTCAGCCTAAAATTAATTAAAAATCTTCAAAAATCCCAAAATAATATATTACATCAGTGGGTAACAAGTTTGATATCAAAAAGTAGGTTTAAATAGGCTATACGCTAATTATGTCGTTTAATCGCTAAAAAGCTTTCTAATTACGCTAATGAGCATAACTCTCAATCTACACCTCAAACTGATATCAAATTTTGGTTTCAAGTTTATATATCAGTAGCTAAGGTTTCTACTCTTTTACATTTTTAAAAAATCACGTTTTATGCTGAAAAGGGCATAATGGTCAACATATGAGCAATTAACGGAATCATGCATATTAATTGGATAACTAATGAACCAAGGTGTATAATCACATAGGGTTATACTAGCATGTAACCTAGTCCAATTAAATCTCTAAGGCATTTATAAAACATGCTTAAACGGGCCAGAACTGAAAGTCAAAGCAAAAGTCAAATTATGCGACTTTCGGTTCCGAACCGGGTCTCTACTGAAAATTGTCGGGCTGAACATGTTTAGACATGTTCTTACACTAATTACCAAGTTATATTAATGATCAAACAGGTTGTATGGGTTCTACATTGCTAATTATGTATTAATTTGGAATTAAGCATCCTGTTGACTTTTTAATAACAAGTTTGACCCGACATTTGACCTAGTTAGAATGGGAATCAGATGGTGCCCTTTTAAGGGTTTATTGCCCACATAATTACCAACTTATAACTACTCCCAATTTGACTAATCACTGGACCATTAGTGATTAATCATGAAGTCAACCGTTAATTACGACGGTTTGACTTTTAAGCTAAAACCAAGCAAAAACTTAACTAAGAAAGGTTAAGCATACTTACTGAAGTCCTATGCCCGATTAGGAAGGCTTAGGGTCTGCTTTTAAGCTCCAGGAAGCTCCAGAAATGCAGAAGGAAAGGTGTGATCAAATGGTTGCAACTTTGGCACTTTATATAGTGCTTAAAATCTCATAGATTGTTGACAAACAAGTCTATCATGTGTCCCTGATCACCCACAAGTGTCCTAGTAGTCTAAAAAGCAAGTAGGGGTCGTCCAACGATGTGGAAAATCGATTATAAGTCGGTTACAAAGGCATAACAGGCTGCTGCCTATCCTTCCTGTATCTGGGCGTCGCACACGGCCCGCGTAAGCTCTTGGCAAGGCTTACGCGGCCCGCCTAAGCCTTGTTTTCAGGTTAAAAGCTTTTCAACTTTTTGCACTTGACTCTTGGCCCTTCGAAAGGTCAACCGAACTTTATTCCTTGCATTTTGAGCCCCTCATCTTGACTTATAAGGGGTTCATGACTTATACCCACTTTGCTAAGTTCCTGGTCACTTCATGTTACCCAAAAAATCATAATTTTCAATGTTGACGCTTTAACCCCTTGTATACGAATTTGATCATAACTTTCTCATACGATAACGAAACTTTATGAAATTTTTATCGTGCATTCTGGTGAGCATAATTAATCGTTACAAAGCTTCGGGTTTGCTAAAAGGTCACTCAGAGGTATACTTTAAACATGTTGACACATTTAACCCCTGTAGTTTGTAATCTCTCACATTCTTTCATATTTAGCTTTGTGTGATCCATGATTTATTCATTTGAAGGTATGAGCATCATGTAGGGTTATTGTAAAGTATATTTATTCACTGTTGACATTTTGAACCCTTATATTCACATACTTCCATGTTTGTCAACCTTAGTCCTTCTAGAACATTCTTTCACACGTTCAAGCCTATGACACGTGTCAATACATTATAGGACGTGAATTTTCGAGGTGTTACATCCTCACCCCCTTAAAAGAAATCTCGACCTCGAGATTTACTGAAATAAATAAGGGTATTTTTCTTTCATTGTGGACTCCACCTCCCACGTATACTCGGGACCTCTACGGGCATCTCATTTTACCTTTACAATAGGTACGTGCTTCCTTCGAAGCTTCTTAACCTGTCGATCCTCGATCGACACAGGTTTTTCAACAAACTTCAAGCTCTCTTCTATGTGCACATCTGTATATGGTATGACCAGTGATTCATCAGCGAAACACTTCTTCCGATTGCAGATGTGGAATACATTGTGAATACCACTGAGCTCTTCTGGTAAGTTTAACTTATAGGCAACCGATCCGACACGTTCGATGACCTCGAAAGGTCCTATGTATCTCGGGCTTAACTTGCCTTTCATACCAAATCGCATCACTCCTTTCCAGGGTGATACTTTAAGCAACACTTTGTCACCAACCTTAAATTTCAGAGGTTTACGCCCTAAATCTCGTAGCTTTTCTGCCTATCTCTGGCAGCTTTCAGTCGGTCACGAATCTGGACAATCTTGTCCGTCGTTTCAAAGACTATTTCCGGTCCTGTTAGTTGGACATCTCCAACTTCCGCCCAACAGACGGGCGTTCTACACTTTCTACCGTATAAGGCCTCGAAAGGCGCAGTCTTCATGCTGGTATGGTAGCTATTGTTATATGAGAACTCGATTAAGGGTAGGTGGTTATCCCAACTACCACCTAAATCGGTCACACATGCACGAAGCATGTCCTCCAACGTTTGGATTGTACGCTCACTCTGGCCGTCCGTCTGAGGATGGTAAGCAGTACTAAAATTTAAGCGCGTGCCCAAAGATTGTTGGAAAATTTTCCAAAAATGTGACGTGTATCTAGTATCTCTTTCAGAGATAATAGACACAGGTATGCCATGTAAAGCTACAATCTTATCCACGTACAATTGGGCTAACATGTCGGAGCTATAGGTCTCCTTAATGGGTAGGAAATGTGCTGACTTAGTCAGTCTATCAACTATCACCCATATCGTATCATTCCCTTGTCTTGTCTTTGGCAACTTGGTGATAAAATCCATAGTTACCATCTCCCACTTCCAAGTGAGAAGTTCAGGCTGTTGTAACAAACCTGACGGCTTTTGATGTTCTGCCTTGACTTGCGCACACGTCAAGCATTTAGCTACATAGGCAGCTACAGACTTCTTCAAGCCTATCCACCAATAGTTTGCCTTCATATCCAGGTACATCTTATCAGCTCCAGGATGAACGGAGTATTTGGAACTATGGGCTTCCTGAAGGATAACATCCCGAAGTCCTCCATAAACTGGAACCCATATTCGTCCATTCAATCTCAGAATTCCGTACTTGCCCTGATATAGTTGTTCTTCGGTTACTCCAAGCTTTTCATTAGGATAGTTAGCTTCCATCACAGCTTCCTTCTGTGCAGCTAACAACCTTTCGTTCAAACTGTTCTTTATCTCAATGCTCTTGGCATTGATTCGGATGGGTTTGACCCTTTCCTTTCTGCTCAAGGCATCGGTGACTACATTCTCCTTGCTAGGATGGTATCTGATTTCACAATCATAATCATTCAATGTCTCCATCCATCGGCGCTGCCTCATGTTTAAATCCTTTTGGTTAAACAGGTACTGGAGGCTCTTGTGATCGGAATAGATCACACACTTGATACCATATAAATAGTGCCTCCATAGCTTCAGTGCAAATACAACGGCACCCAACTCCAAGTCATGGGTGGTGTAATTCTTTTCGTGCACTTTTAACTGACGTGAAGCATAGGTAATAACTTTGCCCTTCTGCATAAGCACACATCCCATCCCGGTGTGTGATGCATCACAATATACCACAAAATCTTCTACTCCATCAGGTAATGTCAACACAGGAGCATTGCTCAACTTTTGCTTGAGAATATCGAAGGATTCCTGTTGCTTAGGACCCCAATCAAACTTTACTTTCTTACGAGTCAATGAAGTTAGGGGTGCAGCAATCCTCGAGAAATTTTCGATAAAGCGTCTGTAGTATCCTGCTAGTCCCAAGAAACTGCGAATTTCTGTGGGCGTCTTCGGCTCTTGCCAATTCATGACAGCTTCAACCTTAGCGGGATCCACTTGGATACCACGCTCACTAACCACATGTCCAAGAAATTGGACTTCACGAAGCCAAAATTCACATTTAGAGAATTTGGCGTAGAGCTTCTCCTGCTGAAGTAGTGAAAGAATACATAGGAGATGTTTCTCATGATCAGCTTTGTTCTTCGAGTAGATGAGGATGTCGTCAATGAAAACGATGACAAATTTGTCCAAGTATGGTTTGCAGACGCGATTCATGAGGTCCATGAATACGGCAGGTGCATTAGTGAGCCCAAAAGGCATCACTATGAACTCGTAATGACCATAACGAGTCCTAAATGCGGTCTTGTGTACATCTTCATCTTTAACCTTCAGTTGATGGTAGCCTGACCTTAAGTCAATCTTAGAGAAGTAACTTGCCCCTTGCAATTGATCAAACAGATCATCGATTCTGGGCAATGGATACCTATTCTTCTTGACAAATAAGATCGGTACTCCCCAAGGTAATCGATGCACAGACGCATCGATCCATCCTTCTTCTTGACAAATAAGATCGGCGCTCCCCAAGGAGACGAACTAGGTCTAATGAAACCTTTGGCTAGCAATTCATCTAGTTGTGTCCTCAATTCCTTCATCTCTGTTGGTGCCAACCTATAAGGTGCTCTAGCAACAGGTGCTGCTCCAGGGATGATGTCAATTCTGAATTCCACTTGCCTAGCTGGTGGTAAACCAGGTAGTTCTTCAGGAAAAACTTCAGGGTATTCAGAAATAACAGGGATATCCTCAATCTTAGGCTTCGGTTCATCGATAGTCACTTGTGCCATGTAGATGACACAACCCTTCTTCAAACACTTAGAGGCCTTGAGCATAGTCACTTTCTTAGGCAGTCCATACTGGGTATCTCCCTGAATGGTAAGTGATTCACCAGACGGAGTCTTGATCACCACTTGCTTCTTATTGCAGACAATCTGGGCCTGGTTATGAGATAACCAGTCCATGCCTCAAACGATGTCAAAATCGGCTAACTTCAATGGAAGTAGGGACAGAGGAAAAGAGTGGTTCTTAATGGATATGAAACATCCATCTAATATGGCTGAGGCGGTTTCTAAGGTGCCATCTGCTAACAACACCTCATACTTCACACTTAAGGTTTTAACAGGTAAATTCAGCAGATTGCAAAATTTATTATCTACGAAAGACTTATCAGCGCCTGAATCAAAAAGTACTCTTGCATAGACATCATTTACAAGGAAAGTACCTGTAATCACGTTGTCGTCTTGAACCATTTCCTTTGCATCCATCCTGAAGACCCTAGCATTGGTCTTCTTTCCTTCATTGGCTTTCTTTGCATATTTCGGGCAATTTGTCTTAATGTGCCCTTTTTCGTTGCAACTGTAACACGTTGCATCCTTCAGCTTCTTGCAATCCAAGGTCTTGTGTTCCTTGGACTTGCATATACCGCATGCAAAAGTTCTTGACTGAGTCTGAGAGTTTGATTCAAACCTGCACTTTCCGAAGTGTTGTTTCTTGTAGATTTTGCACTTGGGCTTATCACCAGATTGATGCCCATCTTTCTTAGACTCAGACCCTTTCTTGTGGTCATTGCTCCCTCGGTGCTTCTTGTTTGACCTTCGTGAATTGTCATCTTCACGTTTCCTTTTCTCTGCATCTGTGTTCCTTAGCGATCTCTGTCTGACCGCGTCCAATGTGAGGGACAAAGATATATCAGTTACAGATCTGAAAGTAGTTGGCCGAGAGGCCTTCACACTTGCCTTTATTTCTGGGGCTAAACCCCCCAATGAAACGAGCTATTCGTTTGGGTTCCGGGGTCACCAGATACGGAACCAATCTTGACAATGTGTTGAACCTCGTGAGGTAAGCTTGGAAGTCAAGGTTCTTCATTACTGAGGACAGAAAATCCGACTCGATCTTTTCAACCTCATGCTGAGGGCAGTAGTTCTCCCTGATGAGGGCAACGAATTGCTCCCATGTCATGTTGTACAATGGGATCTTCCCAGTAGCCTGTATCAACGATCTCCACCAGGCTAAGGCCTCACCTTTGAACGATTGAGACACAAATTTTACCACATCCCTTTCAGCGCATCCGCTGATATCAACCACTGTGTCCATCTCATCCAGCCACGTCATACAGTCAATAGCCCCTTTCTCCCCAGTGAAATCCCGGGGTTTGCAGGAAACAAAGTATTTATAAGAGCAACCCTTGTCACGGGGTCCTTGATTCAACATGATCTTTTGAGACGGATCACTATGATGATTTGAGGAGTGACGATCGTCATCTCCTTTCTTGGGTTCATCCTTCTTGGGAGGTGGCTTGCTGTGAGCCTCAGAGTGAGTCTTAGGCTTTGAATGCGGTGTAGATAGGGTCCTACTTCGGGTTCCGCTATATTCTTCATATTGCCGCTCTAAGGCCTTTGTAACAGCGTTGTCTACTAACGCCCGCAGTTCAGCACCCGTTATATTAATTCGGGCGTTATCATTATTCTCCCTTGGGTGACTATTAATTTCATCCGAGTCAGCCATTTCAATTTGAAATGTTACATAAGACAACGACAATAGTTTATTTGGGAGTTTATTATAGAATTGAATTTTATGGCAATTCATTAACCACGGTAAACAGAGACCAGATTTGGTTAATTTGTTAATCATATTTATTTAGGATTTTCATTATAATTTACCCTAATTACAATACAATAACAGTGTTATTAGTAGCACAAAAGGCCTAGTCACAGGGACATTTTTAAATCATAAACCATGATTTCAAAGAATCAAGGCATTAAGGTTTGAACATAGTTCATTACCTTTTTCTAACAGGGAGTCATAGCTACCACAGTCTTTTGTCTCATATGGAAATGAGCAAGGCCCGTAGGCACTATATTACCACGTATGGTCAAAATATGATCATCTTAATTGATGATTTAAACCCATGATTCATAGATCATTAATGTCACACCCCCAAAATCCACCATGCGGAGTACCACCGCTTGGAGGCGTGACGTGACCAGGATCGAGCCACCAATCATATTGAACAACTCAATTACGTAAATAAGACCAAGCACAATACGATTGGTGACCTAAAGAAGGTAACCGATTTTAAGATAACAGCAGAAGCATAAAACGTGAGTTCGAAACATAAGTTCACAGTTCATAAGTTTTAAGTTTCAAAACACAAGTTTAATAAGTTCATAAGGATTTAAACAATGAGCACGGAACATAACAGTCCGTACACCACAACGACTTCTTCCTCGTGCAAGCTCCAAGCATTTAGCGACCTGTAAGGCATGTAACAACTAGTCAACAACAAAGTTGAGTGAGTTCACGTTTGGTTGTTTGGTTTTAAGTTGTTTCTGAAAAACGTGGTTTGACTTTCGTTGGCTTAATTGCCGTGGGGGTTACCCCAAAGTTGAAAGTATGTTTAACCATTTCTTTTTTTTTCTTTACCCAATCCGTATCCATAATTAGTGGGGGCTTTCCCCGTGTGAACTACTAGACCATACATATCGACAACTGACGAACAATAGTTGTGCCCTACATCAGTGTCTATCATCACTGACAGTTTGCCATAGTCCATTAGTACACGCCCGTCCGAACGGCATGGTGTGAGGTTTGTTAAACCTAATAGCGCTATTAACTAATGACCCGCTCGCCATTGGCCTCGGCGATTAAGTCGATATAAATTGAGGGACTTCATGATAGAGTTTTGTCTAGCTAGTTTTAAGGTTGTTGTCCTGCACCAGGAGGACGAACGTACGTATTCTGCACCAGGAGAATTCGTAGGATTAATAATGGCATCCACTCTATGGAGGATGGCCGTACATATCCTACCCAAGGAGGATATGTAGATTTAATTTTGATTCTTTAACCCATTCCCAAACCACCGGGAATCCCATGCCTTAGAAAGTGTGTGAACTCACCTCGGTTTGCTCGGTTAGATTCTCAATATAGCTAACAGTCAAGGTCGGTCAATCACGTCCTAGTATGATTTACCAGTTAGTCATTTAGTGGCTTTCAAATAGAACACAAAGTTCCTACACGTATCTATCACACAACATGCATCATTTTAACAGTTTATGCCCATCTAAGTTTCCCATCCATTCCTCACTCAAAATCAAACATACGATAATGCACATAACATATATAACATGTTAGATCATTCACAGATAGCATACTCGACATTTAGACACGCGAGTCACAACTTATGTCCTTTCAGCATTTATATTCAAAACCGGCTGTTTTCGGACATTTTAATAAAATAGTTAAATTATTCCAAAAATTCCCAAATTTTTACAGGATGTCTTAAACGTTCCATATTTTATTGTGTAAAAATATCGGGGTCCGGTTCATTACCAATATTTTATAAAAAATCATATTCCGGACTGAACTCAGATTTATGTATTTCTGACCACAGTCCACGGAACAATTTATTTAAAATTCCTCGAGTGTCCGATTTATGAAATTCCAGTGGGGTAATTACAAATGCATGGTTGTCATCTACTGTACAAATTTCATGGTCCGATTCATCACAAAACTCAGGTTATGACTGAAAGTATAACACCCATTTATTGCTGTCAAAATTCAGCTTAAGCTGTTGTTACAAATCGACACTTTAAAAATAGTAAACGAAGTCCAAAAATTACGATTCCGGTGCCATTAGAACCGTATTTCATAATAACACATTTTAGATTCAAAATATCGGTTTTTCGTTGAGTTTATGACCTGTTTACAGCCAACTGAAGTTGGCTGTAAAACCGGGACAGATTCTGTTTTCACTTTCTAAATTACTAACTTGTGTTCGATTGATTCCGTTAATCATGTTTAGTGACCACAACAACATCACACATTAATATTAATCAGCAAAACATTAGATAATCAACCAAGAATCATAACAAAACAAGTTTCATAAGTTTTACACTAATATTTACTCTTTAACCACCATGTTCATCATTTTTACTAGACTTTAAGTTTTGTTCTCTAGTGTTTATAATTTTTATCCGACAAATCTCTTATTAACCACATCAAACATGAACAAGAAGTTGATTAGAATCACTTACAACTAGCTCAAGGCTAGGGAAGAAACTAGATGGAAAACGGGAGGTTAAAAGCGTTGTGGTGAGGTCCTTGGCAATCCGTAAGTACCAAGCTTCCTTATACGCGATCCTTCACCTTTGTGTGTATGTGGAATTCACAAGATCAAAGTTGAAGTGATGGTGGGTGTGGGCTTGGTCTCGGCTGATTGCAAGAAAGAGGGAAAGGGAGTGCCAATTTTGTTAAGTGTTTATGAGAAGTGGTGGGTGATTCCTTAGGTTGAATTTATAAACTAGCCATTCTAATTATCCACCATGTATTATGCTTAGTAGATATGAGACAACAAACAATATAATAATAAAAAATGTATGGTGTGTCTCACATGGGGGAACGATTGTGGGGGGGGGGGGGGGGTTGGCACATGGTTGGATTCCAACTAAATGATTAAGGTTAGTTAGTTTAAGTTAGGAGGTTAAACCAATTTCTAGTGTGTTATGTATTGTTGCAGGTGTTAGGGTATTCGGGGACCCTAACTGGCTCAGAAAAAGAAAAACAATGTCAATGTCAATATTTTCATGTCCCGGGTAAAGTCCGGTTGTTCGGTTTGACACTGTTCCGTTAAACCGCTTAATTAATCCGTAAAGCGTCCTACTTATATATTTTTGCAACGTTTTTACTTTCTAACACTTAGGAAAATATAACGGACTATTTAGTGACCTTTCTGTACACTATTAGTATATTAACAAATACGTGTAAGCATAACACAGATATCAGAAAGCAGTTAAGTGATTCCACACAGTCGTCAAGCACATTAATTATTATTAATAAACTGTACGGTAACATGTAAATTTGAGGGTTGTCACATTCTCCCCCTATTAAGAGAATTTCGTACCGAAATTTAACGCGTGGTTACTGAGGAAGCTAGTTAAGTTGCGTTATTTTCCAGATTTTCTTGCGGTGTCACATCATCCCCCCGTTGATTTGGAATTTCGTCCCGAAATTCTGCAGTAGCTTCAGCCTCAGTAGTGGTTGCGTTTTTCTTAAACAGCTGGGGATACTTGAGTTTCATTTGGTCTTCTCATTCCCAGGTATACTCTGGGCCACGACGAGCATTCCAACGAACTCGGACCAGAGGTATCCTGGTATGCTTGAGGATCTTAACGTCTCGATCCGTAATCTCTACTGGTTCCTCGACGAATCACAGGTGGTCGTCGATTGTGAGTTCCTTAAGAGGAACTATGAGGGTCTCATCTGACAGACACTTCTTCAGATTTGACACGTGGAATACGTTGTGAACTCCGCTGAGTTTTTCGGGTAGATTCAACCTGTAGGCTACCTTGCCAATTTTCTCAATGACTTCGAATGGTCCGACATAACGCGGATTGAGTTTGCCTCGTTTGCCAAAGAGGACTACACCTTTCCAAGGTGAGACTTTGAGTAGCACTCGATCCCCAACCTGGAGCTCGAGTGGTTTTCTTCCCTTATCAGCATAGCTTTTCTGACAGTCACGAGCTGCCGCCATTCGCTGTCGTATCTGAGCAATTCTCTCGGTGGTATCTACCACAAGTTCTAGGCCAGTGATTTGGCTGTCACCAACTTCTGCCCAACAGAGAGGTGATCGGCATTTGCGTCCGTACAATGCCTCGAACGGAGCGGCCTGAATGCTGGTGTGGTAGCTGTTGTTATACGAAAACTCCACTAGTGGGAGGTGCTTTTCCCAGCCATTACCAAAATCGATTACACATGCCCTAAGCATGTCTTCAAGGGTTTGGATGGTGCGTTCAGATTACCCATCCGTCTGTGGGTGATAAGCGGTGCTCATATCTAAACGTGAGCCAAAAGACTTGTGCATTGCTTGCCACAGTTCAGAAGTAAAACGCGCGTCATGATCAGATATAATAGAGGTTGGCACTCCGTGCCTTGACACTACTTCCTTTAGGTAAATGTCTGCAAGAGTAGAAAACTTATCCGTTTCTTTGATAGCCAGAAAATGTGCAGACTTGGTCAGTCGATCTACGATCACCCAAATGGTATCGTTTCCGCGTTGAGATCTGGGCAGGCCGGTCACGAAATCCATGGAAATTTGCTCCCATTTCCATTTCGGGATCTCCGGTTGTTGAAGTAGGCCTGATGGTTTCTGATATTCAGACTTGACTCTCGCACAAGTCAAGCACTTACTGACGTGGGTTGCTATGTGGGCTTTCATGCCAGGCCACCAATACGTAGTCTTGAGGTCGTGGTACATTTTATCCGAACCAGGATGTACCGAATAACGAGACTTATGTGTTTCATCCATCACAAGCCCGCGTAAGTTGCCATAAAATGGAACCCAGATGCGTCCGTTTACATAGTAAGCGTCGTCTTCCTTTTGTTCTAGCCGCTGCCTCGATCCTCGTAGGGATTAAGCCCTGATGTTCTCTACTTTCAATGCTTCAACCTGAGCATCGCGAATCTGAGCGGGAAGGTTAGACTGGATGGTAAGCTGTAGAGCACGTACACGCCTAGGTATGCTATCCTTTCGACTGAGGGCGTCGGCCACAACATTGGCTTTGCCCGGATGATACTTGATTGCGCATTCATAATCGTTCAAGAGTTCGACCCATCGGCGTTGTCGCATGTTTAACTCCTTTTGCTTGAAGATATGCTCGAGACTCCTGTGATCGGTGTAAATGGTGCACTTGGTACCGTACAGGTAATGTCTCCATATCTTAAGCGCGAAAACAACTGCTCCTAGCTCCAGATCGTGAGTAGTGTAATTTCTTTCGTGAACCTTGAGTTGGCGTGATGCGTAGGCAATGACCTTGTCACGTTGCATCAACACGCAACCAAGTCCTTGGATGGAAGCATCGCAGTAAACCACAAAATCGTCTGTGCCCTCAGGCAATGAGAGGATAGGCGCGCTACAAAGTCTATCCTTCAAGTGTTGAAATGCGGACTCTTGTGTATCACCCCAACGATAGATGACACCCTTCTGAGTCAGTGAAGTGAGAGGTTGCGCAATCTTGGAGAAATCTTTTATAAACCTTCTGTAATATCCGGCCAAACCCAAGAATTGGCGGATTTCTGTTGGTGTTCGGGGTGCATGCCAATTCTTGATCGATTCAACCTTAGATGGATCCACATGAATTCCATCCTTGTTTACCACATGGCCTAGGACTTCGCGAAGCCAGAAGTCACATTTCGAAAACTTGGCATACAACTGCTCTTTTCGAAGAAGTTCCAGCATAAGTCGTAGATGCTGCTCGTGTTCCTCCTGACTCTTAGAATAGATCAGGATATCGTCGATGAACACAATAACGAACTTATCCAGGTAAGGCTTGCACACTCGGTTCATGAGATCCATGAAGACCACTGGTGCATTCGTCAGCCCGAATGGCATAACCAGAAACTCGTAATGGCCGTAACGAGTTCTGAATGTTGTTTTAGAGACGTCCTCATCTCAGACCCTCAGCTGATGATATCCCGATCTCAAGTCAATCTTGGAGTAATAGCTCGACCCTTGCAGCTGGTCGAACAAGTCGTCAATACGTGGAAGAGGATAACAATTCTTCACATTCACCTTGTTAAGTTCGCGATAGTCAATACACATCCTGAAGGTACCGTCTTTCTTCTTCACAAACAAGACTGGAGCTCCCCAGGGCGAAGAGCTAGGACGTATAAAACCCTTTTCCAAGAGCTCTTGTAGTTGTGTGGACAGTTCTTCGAGTTCTGATGGAGCTAGACGATATGGTGCTTGAGCTACTGGTGCTGCTCCAGGAGCTAGCTCGATTTGAAATTCAACTTGGCGGTGAGGCGGAAAACCAGGTAATTCCTCAGGAAATACCTCGGGAAAATCGCGCACAATAGGGATGTCTTCAATTCTCTTCTCTTCCATTGATGTGTCAGTAACGAGTGCTAAAATGGCAGTGTGGCCCTTTCGCAAACACTTCTGGGCCTTAAGGAAAGAGATGATGCCTTCGACAGTACCACTCTTGTCGCCACGAATCATGAGAGGTTCTTCACCAGAACGAGGAATGCGGACGATTTTCTCCTTGCAAACAATCTCCGCTTGATGATGAGATAGCCAATCCATCCCAATAACGACGTCGAAACTACCAAGTGTGATAGGAACAAGATCGATAGGGAAAGTCTGACCAGCTAAGACGAGGTTACAACCTTTAACTACGTGTGTGGCTTCAAGACTTTTACCATTTGCTAGCTCTACCGCGTGTTTGGTGTTCAAAAGTGTTGGGGTGCGCTTAAGCATTTGGCTAACTTTCAAGGACACATAACTAGTATCGGCACCCGAATCGAATAAAACAGTAACAAAGAAGTCATCCAGAAGAAACTTACCCATCACAACGTTGGGATCGTTCCTTGCTTCTCCCTGACTAATTACGAACACACGACCCCTTGCCCCATTGCCATTGTTGTTTCCCCCATTGCCGCCTCCATTGTTGCCTCCATTGTTATTCCCATTGTGGTTCCCATTTCCTTGGTTATTGTTCTGGTTTTGGTTCAGCTGGGGGCAGTTCCTCTTAAAGTGGCCTTCAGCGCCACACTGAAAGCATCCTTTATTTCCCTGCTGATGTTGCTGCTGGTGGTTCTGTGGGGCTTGTTGTTGTAGTTGGCGATTCTGATTTGCTGGTCGGGCGCTCCTGCAATCCTTTGCTTCATGACCAAACTTGTTACACCTCAGGCAACGACCTTTGTTGCACTGCCCGTTGTGATGTTTGTTGCACCGGTTGCACTTGGGGTGGTTCCCTCGGTATCCACCCTGTCCTTGGTTACCAGAAGATTGCTGACCAGGACTCTGGTAGTCATCAGTCTTTCGCTGTTGAGACTGAACTAAAGTAGAACCCTTTCCGGAGTTCCCATCCCATTTTCGCTTGTTGTCGGTAGGTGCATCAGAAGTAGCTGTGGCACTGATTCGTTTGGGCAGCCTATTTTGCTCCACCACCTGGTCGGTGAGACGATGAGCCAACTTGATAATTTGCTGAATGGTACCCAGGTTGGCTGAAGTTACGTGACTTTGAATCTCTGGTACAAGGCCCTTGAGGTACAGCTCAATACGTTTGATGGGAGGGTCCACCATAGTTGGGCACAGGATGGCCAGCTCGTTTGACCTTTTAGTATATGCCTCAATCTCTGACCCCGTCATTTTCAGATTGAAAAATTCCACTTCTAGCTTGTGGATGTCATCCCGACTGCAGTACTCCTCTTTGATCAGTTCTTTGAAACCATTCCAGGGGGTGGCATTAGCAACTGCCAGCCCTAGTAATTGAACCTGTCCCTTCCACCAGGTTAACGCAGCTCCTTCAAGTGTTCCGGTAGCATATTTCACCCTACGGTCTTCGGGGCATTCGCACATCTCGAAAACTGACTCAAGCTTCTCGAACCAGTGTAGAAGGCCCACTGCTCCTTCGGTGCCACTGAAAGTGGTAGGTCGGCAGTCCATGAACGTCTTGAACGTGCACACAGGAGGTTGAGCATGTTGACCTGTTGCGCGAGAATAAAGGACAATATTAAGCATGAGTGTTGGTTTGTGAAGGTAGGATCTAAACGCCCTAGGGTGAGTTAATATAGCAGGTTATACCTCCTGCAGGATTAGCTGCGAGTGCCTCGGCGACTCGTTCGTTGATCAAAGCCGTCAACTGGGCTTGAGTGAGGTTAATACGTCCTCCGCGTCCGCTCATGATCTTCATAACGAAGCAACGTAAGTGAGGAAAGTGTCGCGAAAGTGCGTAAGTGTGGGACGACATTAGAGAGTAAGTACACAAGGTTTAATTAGCAATTATCACATTATCTAATGCACAGTGAGAACTATCTAACCGACAATATAACATAAATCATACCACTTATGGTGTCGAGTCTTGAACGTGGAGCGAAGCCTCGTTGTGGATCGTTGAGCACTGTACAGGTTATAGTCTGGTTTTATCAAAAATCTTTTCCCTTTTAAAACCAAGTTCACTATAACCAATGGCTCTGATACCAATCTGTCACACCCCCAAAATCCACCATGCGGAGTACCACCGTTTGGAGGCGTGACGTGACCAGGATCGAGCCACCAATCATATTGAACAACTCAATTATGTAAATAAGACCAAGCACAATACGATTGGTGACCTAAAGAAGGTAACCGATTTTAAGATAACAGCGGAAGCATAAAACGTGAGTTCGAAACATAAGTTCACAGTTCATAAGTTTTAAGTTTCAAAACACAAGTTTAATAAGTTCATAAGGATTTAAACAATGAGCACGTAACATAACAGTCCGTACACCACAACGACTTCTTCCTCGTGCAAGCTCCAAGCATTTAGCGACCTGTAAGGCATGTAACAACTAGTCAACAACAAAGTTGAGTGAGTTCACGTTTGGTTGTTTGGTTTTAAGTTGTTTCTGAAAAACGTGGTTTGACTTTCGTTGGCTTAATTGCCGTGGGGGTTACCCCAAAGTTGAAAGTATGTTTAACCATTTCTTTTTTTTTTCTTTACCCAATCCGTATCCATAATTAGTGGGGGCTTTCCCCGTGTGAACTACTAGACCATACATATCGACAACTGACGAACAATAGTTGTTCCCTACATCAGTGTCTATCACCACTGACAGTTTTCCATAGTCCATTAGTACACGCCCGTCCGAACGGCACGGTGTGAGGTTTGTTAAACCTAATAGCACTATTAACTAATGACCCGCTCGCCATTGGCCTCAGCAATTAAGTCGATATAAATTGAGGGACTTCATGATAGAGTTTTGTCTAGCTAGTTTTAAGGTTGTTGTCCTGCACCAGGAGGATGAACGTACGTATTCTGCACCAGGAGAATTCGTAGGATTAATAATCGCAACCACTCTATGGAGGATGGTCGTACATATCCTACCCAAGGAGGATATGTAGATTTAGTTTTAATTCATTAACCCATTCCCAAACCACCGGGAATCCCATGCCTTAGAAAGTGTGTGAACTCAACTCAGTTTGCTCGGTTAGATTCTCAATATAGCTAACAGTCAAGATCGGTCAATCACATCCTAGTATGATTTACCAGTTAGTCATTTAGTGGCTTTCAAATAGAACACAAAGTTCCTACACGTATCTATCACACAACATGCATCATTTTAACGGTTTATGCCCATCTAAGTTTCCCATCCATTCCCCACTCAAAATCAAACATACGATAATGCACATAACATATATAACATGTTAGATCATTCACAGATAGCATACTCGACATTTAGACACGCAAGTCACAACTTATGTCCTTTCAGCATTTATATTCAAAACCGGCTATTTTCGGACATTTTAATAAAATAGTTAAATTATTCCAAAAATTCCCAAATTTTTACAGGATGTCTTAAACGTTCCATATTTTATTGTGTAAAAATATCGGGGTCCGGTTCATTTCCAATATTTTATAAAAATTCATATTCCGGAATGAACTCAGATTTATGTATTTCTGACCACAGTCCACGGAACAATTTATTTAAAATTCCTCGAGTGTCCGATTTATGAAATTCCAGTGGGGTAATTACAAATGCATGGTTTTCATCTACTGTACAAATTTCATGGTCCGATTCATCACAAAACTCAGGTTATGACTGAAAGTATAACACCCATTTATTGCTGTCAAAATTCAGCTTAAGCTGTTGTTACAAATCGACACTTTAAAAATAGTAAACGAAGTCCAAAAATTACGATTCCGGTGCCATTAGAACCGTATTTCATAATAACACATTTTAGATTCAAAATATCGGTTTTTCGTTGAGTTTATGACATGTTTACAGCCAACTGAAGTTGGCTGTAAAACCGGGACAGATTCTGTTTTCACTTTCTAACTTACTAACTTGTGTTCGATTGATTCCGTTAATCATGTTTAGTGACCACAACAACATCACACATTAATATTAATCAGCAAAACATCAGATAATCAACCAAGAATCATAACAAAACAAGTTTCATAAGTTTTACACTAATATTTACTCTTTAACCACCATGTTCATCATTTTTACTAGACTTTAAGTTTTGTTCTCTAGTGTTTATAATTTTTATCCGACAAATCTCTTATTAACCACATCAAACATGAACAAGAAGTTGATTAGAAGCACTTACAACTAGCTCAAGGCTAGGGAAGAAACTAGACGGAAAACGGGTGGTTAAAAGCGTTGTGGTGAGGTCCTTGGCAATCTGAAAGCTCCAAGCTTCCTTATACGCGATCCTTCACCTTTGTGTGTATGTGGAATTCACAAGATCAAAGTTGAAGTGATGGTGGGTGTGGGCTTGGTCTCGGCTGATTGCAAGAAAGAGGGAAAGGGAGTGCCAATTTTGTTAAGTGTTTATGAGAAGTGGTGGGTGATTCCTTAGGTTGAATTTATAAACTAGCCATTCTAATTATCCACCATGTATTATGCTTAGTAGATATGAGACAACAAACAATATAATAATAAAAAATGTATGGTGTGTCTCACATGGGGGAACGATTGTTGGGGGGGGGGGGGTTGGCACATGGTTGGATTCCAACTAAATGATTAAGGTTAGTTAGTTTAAGTTAGGAGGTTAAACCAATTTCTAGTGTGTTATGTATTGTTGCAGGTGTTAGGGTATTCGGGGACCCTAACTGGCTCAGAAAAAGAAAAACAATGTCAATTTCAATATTTTCATGTCCCGGGTAAAGTCCGGTTGTTCGGTTTGACACTGTTCCGTTAAACCGGTTAATTAATCTGTAAAGCGTCCTACTTATATATTTTTGCAACGTTTTTACTTTCTAACACTTAGGAAAATATAACGGACTATTTAGTGACCTTTCTGTACACTATTAGTATATTAACAGATACGTGTAAGCATAACACAGATATCAGAAAACAGTTAAGTGATTCCACACAGTCGTCAAGCACATTAATTATTATTAATAAACTGTACGGTTACATGTAAATTTGAGGGTTGTCACATTCTCCCCCTGTTAAGAGAATTTCGTCCCGAAATTAAGCGCGTGGTTACTGAGGAAGCTAGTTAAGTTGCGTTATTTTCCAGATTTTCCTGGGGTGTCACAATTAAGTTGGGTTAGGAATCTTTTGAAGAATCCTTATATAAAAATGACGTGTGTGATTTTAACGAATCACGTCTGCCAGGAGTGTTAACATATTTTTCAGATGTTAACAGGGATTTGAATCTTTTTAACAGGTTTTACCATCTTGGCCATGTCTTATAATGACACTGAGGCTAGGTTATACCGTTATGATTCTTAATTAATATTTAAAATAGGCAGATTAATTTTTGAAAAGGAATGATTCTGATTTATTTATTTCATGTAATATAACTATGCATATAATAGCAAAATGAAATTTACAACTTAACATTCCAATAACATTTAAAAAGTACACTTTGCCCTAAACGGGACTTTTACATAAACAACTTACCCACGCAGGGGTCACACTGAAATACTAGTCCACGCAGGGACTTAAACAAACAACATACCCTCGAAGGGGTTAACAGAAAGATAGGCCCACGCAGGGGCTCAAAAGATAACCATACCCACGCAGGGGTCAAAACTGCAAGACAAACCCACGCAGGGGCTCAACCGAAACAAGGAAATTACAATCAATAATTGAAGGATTCAATGGTCCTTCTTGCTCTTCCCTTTTATTAAACTTGTCAATCCCTGAAAGAAACTTTGTCGCTCCCGGCGATCTCTGTGAAAATCTCGCTCGACTTGGTCCAATCTTTGAAGAATTTCTTCCCGTTCGGGTGGGGAAAACCGTGGCGGCTGTGATTGTTGCCGAATTATAGGTCTAGAAGGTATTTGGTACCCATGAGTTGGGTACCCTACTCCCCAAGGAGCTCCATACGGTCCTTCAGGATGAAGGGCGTTATAGTTGGCCGCTACCAAGTATGGGTCGACTTCAGCGTAATTATAGTTGGTGTGAGTCGGCTGCTCAAACGGGTTGTACGCCATTGAACCAGTGTAGGCCGGAATCGAGTTATCAAAACCCATCGGTGGTGGTTGTGGTGCAACTGGGTTTGAAGGCCCACCCATTTGAGGGTCTTCTTGTAGTGGCGGATAATGACTGCCATTTGAGTGATGAGGGGTGCTGAAGTGAAAATCCCCTCCACGCGCGGATATTCGCGCGCCTGTCCTCCTACGCCTCGGTGGTTCTGGAGGTGCTTGATGAACTGGCGGTGGTGGAGGCGGTGGCGTGACTACCACAAAACGTGAATCCCCAAAGGGATCTTGCTGCTGCTGTTGCTGGTGGTGGGGCGATGAATGGTGAGAAGGTGTAAAGTACCATTCATGCTGGTTGAACCTTGCCTGAAAACTGTCTGGACCACCGTAGGGTGATCCGTGAAAAGATGAGCCATCCGAGACCTCGATAGGATGGTTGGGGGTCCCGGTTGCAGGCTCAATAGGGTCGGTGTCCTCCTCCATATCCATGGCGTTATCGCCGGAAAAGTGATCCTCCGGTCCCAATGGGTTAAAACCCACGGGTTCTTGTAAGTAGTTCGCCGGGTTAAACCGGCCCTGGAAAATAGGAGTGGGGTTACCAAAGGAATTATGCGAAATAGATCGCTGAAGAGGTATGCAGGAAGGTTGCGGGTTATCAGGCTCGTTTTCTGGCTGTGGCCCATAGGAGTTACGAAAGGGAGGCGTTGAACTATGTGAAACAGACCGTCTAGCGGGCTCCACATTGGTCCTCCAATTCTCTCGAGGATCTGCACTCGCAGTGGTAGTAGGAGCTCGCTTGTGCGAAGGCCCGACTTCGTGATCATTGGGGGCGGTGATTGGCCCCTTGCCTCGTCCTCTTCGTCTGAAAAATCTTGGCGGCATATTTAGACATGTCAATATAACATAAGATAACAACAAGAATATATAAAATAAAAGACAAAGTTAAAAATAAATCGAAACAAATTTAGATTGTTCCTATGTTCTTTGTCTAGACTCGAAAATTTTGGAATGTGCAATTGTGTAACTGAGATTAAACACAAAAGGCTAGTGTTTAATTCACTCAGCGTTGGCTCTGATACCAACCTGTCACACCCCGATATTTCGAAGTTTGACCGGTTGGCCCGGTGGGGGAGTATCGTGACGTGGTTGGCAACATTACAGTCAAACAACACAATATTTAATATGCACAGCGGAAGCAAATGAAAGATATATTTCAACCGAATGTAATATTGTAATATCAGTATCACAAATAGTTGAAATTAATCCACAGGTGGATAAAAATAAAAATAGGAAACAGTAGTTCAACAGACTTTAGGCATCTTAAGCTTGCGAGACTCTTTTGATGCTAAGGAGAAATCCAGCCTATTACGAGTAGTACCTGCACTTAATCTTTTTGGGAAAATACGTCAGTTTACACTGGTAAATACAATTAACCGACTCATTTTTTAAAATGATTAAAAATTGATTTGGATGCACATGGCACAAACATTTTATAACTTGGGATAATTATTTAAATATATAATCTCGTAAAAGGATTACATGTTCCTTATGCGTTCAGTAGCCCGGATCGTGCCGGGTTAAAGATCAATAGACACACCACATTATTTATTTTGGCACTGACGGGTGTACGCCTACACCCCGCGCTTAGGTCGTGGCCATTTCGTAAAATGATGCCAAGGATATCCGGGACATGGTCATTAACCTCCCAAAGGCCTTAAGCAAACAAAACAATTTAAACGGGCCGATCAATATCAATTAACCACCATACGATGGAAGATTTAATGCCCGACCAAGCGGTATTTTATATACCGTACCCCAAGCCCGTATAGGGAAAATAAGTTAAAAGTATTTACCTTTGCAAGTATAATTCACAAATATCAATTGCGGGTAGCTTTTACTGGTTCTCCTATTCTGGAACAAAGGTTAATAATAACCTATTAGAATCCTAACGGTCTTTAGTTAAGCTTAAGCTTAGACCGATTAGTTTTAAGAAACGATACGGTTCGAACGCGTGATTAAGCGAAGACCGGAATAGAATGTGATTTAGACCCGACAAGTTTGAAGACTTGTCTTATATGGGTAATCTAATCACATTCTGGATTTTGAGATAAAACCGATAAGGTTTGACCCATTTCGGTTAATTTATGCAAACTAGTTACATAAACCGAACCGAACGCGCAAGAGGCGTAACAGATAATCATTAGAGCCATATACAGATTTCCTAAGTTAATATGCCTCAATTATGTTGTGACATCAGTAAGATATCTTTTATTATGCCCGAAATGAGTTTAAACTCAAACTATGCCCCGTAGGGGTATTTTAGTCATTTAAAAGGTTATAAAAGAGTTTAAGTATTAACCTGAGTTACAGGTCTGATGTAATCAGTAAAAATACTTAATTTGATAAGTTATAACAGTAGGGTATTGCATATACGTGAAATTTATCAATTATAACCAAACAATGCACCGTATGGGCATTTTGGTAATTTCACGTAAGCCGAAAAGCTCAAAACTGAAGTCTGAGTTAAACAACTTTTGCTTACTGTTAAAATATTATAATTTACCTAAAATATCAGTAGGTATCAACCCTTGTATGTTTAAAATAGTTTTAGTACATACTATGCGTTAAAACGCTTAAAAAGGCGATTAGAAGCCATTTTCGGGTTCTATATAGAAAGCTGATATTTTATTATTACAGAAGGTTTAAAATAATGTATTTATCATATAAAATCAGTAGCAAAAGGTTTGGGGTCAAAAGATATGTAAAACTCATTTTATAGCCCAAAAGGGCAAAACCGACAATTACCGACTCAAGCTTATAACTCTAAGTTATGCTCAGCCTAAAATTAATTAAAAATCTTCAAAAATCCCAAAATAATATATTACATCAGTGGGTAACAAGTTTGATATCAAAAAGTAGGTTTAAATAGGCTATACGCTAATTATGCCGTTTAATCGCTAAAAAGCTTTCTAATTACGCTAATGAGCATAACTCTCAATCTACACCTCAAACTGATATCAAATTTTGGTTTCAAGTTTATATATCAGTAGCTAAGGTTTCTACTCTTTTACATTTTTAAAAAATCACGTTTTATGGTGAAAAGGGCATAATGGTCAACATATGAGCAATTAACGGAATCATGCATATTAATTGGATAACTAATGAACCAAGGTGTATAATCACAGAGGGTTATACTAGCATGTAACCTAGTCCAATTAAAGCTCTAAGGCATTTCTAAAACATGCTTAAACGGGTCAGAACTGAAAGTCAAAGCAAAAGTCAAATTATGCGACTTTCGGTTCCGAACCGGGTCTCTACTGAAAATTGTCGGGCTGAACATGTTTAGACATGTTCTTACACTAATTACCAAGTTATATTAATGATCAAACAGGTTGTATGGGTTCTACATTGCTAATTATGTATTAATTTGGAATTAAGCATCCTGTTGACCTTTTAATAACAAGTTTGACCCGACATTTGACCTAGTTAGAGTGGGAATCAGAGGATGCCCTTTTAAGGGTTTATTGCCCACATAATTACCAACTTATAACTACTTCCAATTCGACTAATCACTGGACCATTAGTGATTAATCGTGAAGTCAACCGTTAATTACGACGGTTTGACTTTTAAGCTAAAACCAAGCAAAAACTCAAATAAGAAAGGTTAAGCATACTTACTGAAGTCCTATGCACGATTAGGAAGGCTTAAGGTCTGCTCTTAAGCTCCAGGAAGCTCCAGAAATGCAGAAGGAAAGGTGTGATCAAATGGTTGCAACTTTGGCACTTTATATAGTGCTTAAAATCTCATAGATTGTTGACAAACAAGTCTATCATGTGCCCCTGATCACCCACAAGTGTCCTAGTAGTCTAAAAAGCAAGTAGGGGTCGTCCAAAGATGTGGAAAATCGATTATAAGTCGGTTACAAGGGCATAACAGGCTGCTGCCTGTCCTTCCTGTATCTGGGCGTCGCATGCGGCCCGCGTAAGCTCTTGGCAAGGCTTACGCGGCCCGCCTGAGCCTTGTTTTCAGGTTAAAAGCTTTTCAACTTTTTGCACTTGACTCTTGGCCCTTCGAAAGGTCAACCGAACTTTATTCCTTGCATTTTGAGCCCCTCATCTTGACTTATAAGGGGTTCATGACTTATACCCACTTTGCTAAGTTCTTGGTCACTTCATGTTACCCGAAAAATCATAATTTTCAATGTTGACGCTTTAACCCCTTGTATACGAATTTGATCATAACTTTCTCCTATGATAACGAAACTTTATGAAATTTTTATCGTGCATTCTGGTGAGCATAATTAATCGTTACAAAGCTTCGGGTTTGCTAAAAGGTCACTCAGAGGTATACTTTAAACATGTTGACACATTTAACCCCTGTAGTTTGTAATCTCTCACATTCTTTCATATTTAGCTTCGTATGATCCATGATTTATTCGTTTGAAGGTATGAGCATCATGTAGGGTTATTGTAAAGTATATTTATTCACTGTTGACATTTTGAACCCTTATATTCACATACTTCCATGTTTGTCAACCTTAGTCCTTCTAGAACATTCTTTCACACGTTCAAGCCTATGACACGTGTCAATACATTATAGGACGTGAATTTTCGAGGTGTTACAATGACCTATTCTACTTTCACGACTTACTTACCGGCGGGGGGGCCAACTTGGCGTACAAGTTGGCCGCATATCTCGTCGTGTACGCTTTTAAGCGTACCTCTAGCCACATCAGCTGTGGTATGACTCTGACACTCCAACTTGATAGGGTTGGGAGGGACACAGCCCAATCGATGGGTTTGGCTCGCGAGGAAGAGGGGGGCGGCTAGTTTGGGCGTATGGTGTGGGTGAGGGACCCCATGGAGAGGGAGGCGAGGGGGAGGGAGGCGATGGAGAGGGAGACGAGGGCGAGGGAGGCGATTATACTGCCGATCGATCACAGGTAGCTGCGGCGGATTTACAGGGTGATCGCCCGTACGTTCGACGGAGCGTGAGACAGCGTGTGATGCCTCCACCGGGGGTGGAGCAGAGAGTCGTTCAGGTGGAGGAGAGACTCGTTCAGGTCGAGTCGAGACTCAGTCAGGTCGAGTAGGATGTAGCTGCAGTCAGAGGGGATTTAGCTACAGTGAGAGGGGATGTACAGTGGATGGTCGAGGCGATTGTGGCTATATATTCTGACGCGTCCCTACCTCCACGAGCTGGCGCTGCACCACCACCACCACCGTAGCTGCTTATTGTATTTTTTTTTTGTTATTTTACGTTTGAAACATTGTAAAACTTTATCTTTTTGTTTGTTTTAGATGTAAAACATTCTAAATATTAATCTTATGTTTAGATGTTATGTTGTTTGTTTGATAATTGTTGTCGTAGTTTGTCGTAGTTTATCATAATCATATCACATATTTATCGTTTTACAAAGTGGAAACTTATTAAACATTATAAATACGTTTAACTACAAACTCGTAACATAATCCGATATATACAATACTATTTTAAAATTTACAAAACTTATTAAACGGTTTCCCGATTGCAACAAAAAATTAACTTTTCTATACATACATATTTATCGTTTTACAAAGTGGAAACTTATTAAAAATAATAAATACGTTTAACTACAAACTCGTAACATAATCCGATATATACAACACTATTTTAAAATTTACAAAACTTATTAAACGGTTTCCCGATTGCAACAAAAAATTAACTTTTCTATACATATTTATCGTTTTACAAAGTGGAAACTTATCAAACATAATAAATACGTTTAACTACAAACTCGTAACATAATCCGATATATACAACACTATTTTAAAATTTACAAAACTTATTAAACGGTTTCCCGATTGCAACAAAAAATTAACTTTTCTATACATATTTATCGTTTTACAAAGTGGAAACTTATGAAACATAATAAATACGTTTAACTACAAACTCGTAACATAATCCGATATATACAACACTATTTTAAAATTTACAAAATTTATTAAACGGTTTCCCGATTGCAACAAAAAATTAACTTTTCTATACGGACTATACAGGCCGTATAACATTATACGGCCCGTATACAGATTTCAAAACTAAAAACCCTTATCAAACCTTCGAAACAAAATTATGCAAATATGTATACGGCGCGCATATAACTATACGTCTCATATACATATAAAAACAAAAAAAAAACATTCCACCGCATTAAATACTGTGCATAAACATTCTATACGGCCCGTATCATTCTATACGGCCCGTATACGAATAGGGATGTGAAAATAAGATTATAAGGGTGTCGAAATAGAACAGCCGTTTATTAAAGTATGCGGACTTAAATCAATTGCAATAAAGGCATGAGTTGAATAACTTACTTTATGAATTCTTAGTTGGTGTACGGCATATGTTATCACTTTTTCTACTTTAAAATTGCTAACAATCTCAAGGATAAACTTTAGTTCCCATGGAGTTGATCACATGACCCAAAAACCTTCATGAAACCAAAATTCACATTTGAAAAATTTTGAATATAGCTTATGCCTCATTACATCTCGAACACCTTCTGTAAACGCCGGTTGTGACCATATATGCTTCTCAACTATACCCGAATGTCTTCTATGAAAACAATCATCGAACGATCAACATAGGCCAACTTAGTTGATTCATAAAATTTATAAAAGGTCGCCGGTGCATTCGTTAGTTAATCAGAAAGCCATAAAAAAAGTTTCAAATCAACCATAAGTAAAAATATATCTTGCTTGGGGTTGTTATACCAGATAAAATAAAAAATTAAAAAACCCGAATTGGATGACACGTTAAACATCCTTTTCTTGAAAAAAAGCAAAAGTTATAATTGCTTTCGTGTCAGTGGCGGATCTAGGATTCACGCCAAGCAGGAACGTTTTATAAGAAAAGCGGTAACGAAATCGAAAAAACGTCAAAATTTTCCAAAATTTACACTAAAAACGTCAAATTTTTCCCCGCCAAGCGGTAGCGGGCGCTCCCCCTTGTGTCCACATAGGTCCGCCCCTGTTTCGTGTCTAGTTTGTAAAATAAGTTATAAGATACATTTTTCAATAAATTTATTTGTCGGATTTTATACATATAAAATAATTTCAGTAGTTTATACTTTGATACATATTACATATAATCTAATAGATATCTAATGTGTTAAAGTTTAGAACGTAGACGAGAATGGAAAAAAAAAAGTCTATATCTTGAATTGAAAGCCATAACACTTTATTGACTTTTAGAAGCAGTCAAATCAAAAATATTGGCCTGTAGCTATTGAGGAAAACACAACACTCAAAAAAAAGTGAACATATGGATTTTTTTAGGAAAAATCAGGATATTACCCAAAGATTGGTCAACTTTTCAAAAATAGTCATTGAAACCTCTCAACGAGTCGTTTCAGCTTAAGCTGAAACGACTTAAAAAATCCTTTCAGTTCAACCAATCGATGATTGCCACGTGTCCATTTGAGATCTTTCAACATAGCTTAAGCCTTTTCAACACGGCTTAAGCCTTTTTAACACGGCTTGAGATCTTTCAAGATGGCTTAAGCCTTTTCAACATGGCGTAGGCCTTTTCAACACGGCTTGAGATCTTTTAGTGTAGCGGCTTGGCATGGCTTAAGATCTTTCAACACGGCTTGAGATCCTTCAATATAGTTTAAATATAAACGAATAATTAAAAAAATCTCAATTAAATGTGAGAACTTGAAAATCTCAATTAAAAAAATCTGAAAGTTTTAACTTGAAAATAAAAAATATTTAACTTGGAAATAAAAAAATTACTAGGTTAGAACCCCGTGTAATACACGGTTTAATTAAATGTAATTTTTATACTAAATAATAAAAAAAATATAACTTTAAATACCTCGTGTAATGTACGAGTTGAATAAATATTTTTTCAAGTTAAAACTTTCAGATTTTTTTAATTGAGATTTTCAAGTTCTCACATTTAATTGAGATTTTTTTAATTATTCGTTTATATTTAAACTATGTTAAAAGATCTCAAGCCGTGTTGAAAGTTCTGAAACCGTGTTAAAAGATCTTAAGTCATGCCAAGCTGCTACACTGAAAGATCTCAAGCCGTGTTGAAAAGGCTTAAGCCGTGTTGAAAGATCTCAAATGGACACGTGGCAATCATCGATTGGTTGAACTGAAAGAATTTTTTAAGCCGTTTCAGCTTTCTTGAAACGACTCGTTGAGAGGTTTCCAATGGCTATTTCTGAAATGTTGACCAATCTTTGGTTAATATCGTGATTTTCCCTTTTTTTTATTGAAGTCCAAAGGTCAACAAAACATACAAAATGTTGACTATTATGCTTTATGACTATGATCAAATACAACTGCTCAAAGATTTCTTATGGTTCCTAGCCATATTTTATGCTCAAAAGATCAATCTTTTGTTTCTTTTTCTTATTTCTCACATTCTACCTTAACACTAGCTTGCTTTTGTTAAAAACATAGACGGTTGAATGTTGTACCATCAATACGAACACCCTTCTACGCGGTGTGCCAACGAAAAGGAGATGATGGTTTTGTCCGCCCACATGGCCACACGGATTAGGACGAATTAAACAAAAGATATATATTTGTATAAAAAGAGTTTGTAATTAAATAAAAAGAATACAATTGTAAAGTTAAGGGTCTGTTTGGTATGGGGTAATGGAATGGACGAAGGAATAGAATGGACGAGGTAATGGAATGGACGAGTGAATGCAATGGATCATTATCATTCCATGTCTTGTTTGGTTACCATATGTGAATGGAATGAATTATTATTGTGTATTGTTCGGTAGGCAAGAAAAAACGGAGTAATAAAATAAGTGGTGAGTGGTGGTGGTGGTCGGTGAGTGGCGGTGCGGCGGTGACGACGAGTGGTGGTGGCGGCAAGGTGGTCGTTGGTGGTGGGTGGCAGCAGAGGTGGCGGTGGGTGGCGGCGGCAACGACGGTTGGTGGTGGCGTCGACGATGGTGGTGGGCGGTTGGTCGCGGTTGTGGGTGAGAACGGTGGCGAGTGGGTGGCGGCGGCGACGGTGGCTGTCTGGGTGAGGTGGTGGCGGCGATGGCGTCGGTGGTGGGTGGTGGTGGTGGTGGTGGTGGGTTTTGGTGAAGGTGGTGGGTTGTGGTGTTGATGAATGGTGCAAGAGGGGATGGAATGGAAAAAAAACATGAGGGGTGAAAGGAATGATTTTGAGGGAATGGAATACCTTTTGGAATGGGTGATTTCATTGCACTGACCAACCAAACACCCTTTTCTTCATTCCCTCGTAATCATCTATTCCATTCCACCTCTCATTCCTGCATACCAAACACTGCCTAAGTGTTATGATATTGGTTGATTTATACATATTTTGTTACTTAAATTTACAAAACATAGAAATTGTTTATAAAGGTTTACCAAGTATATTGCACTTAAATTTACAAAAAAAAAAAAATATATCTGGTGGCCTTGCACTTTGCCTTATGAAGGATAGCACTCCAATCAAGTAAGCATACATGTCTAATAATTTGTATCATGCCAACATTACGTTGAGCATGTTGGTGTTCACATGTTCTCGTCTTTTGCTAAGTTAAAAACGTCTACACGTTCTCACCTTAATATTTTAGCGAGCAGTTTTGACAATATAGCCCAACAACATCGATATCCTTCGATCCTTGCTTATAACAAGAAAAAAGACCAAAAATAATCACTTGAGCGTGATTCTTTTACGCCGTCAAGATAATTAAGTGCTTAGTTAGAGTGACCTTCTTTGCCACCTATTTGTTTATGTAAAACACTAGGTTAGTTACCCGTGTGATACACGGGCTAATATAATATCTTATGTTAATAGACATTTTGAATAAAACTATGACATATTAAGAATACGTACTTTTAATTAAAATTAATACTTACAAAAAGAACAAATGTAATAATAATTCATAAATCTCTAAATACTTCTTTGTATATAACATTTGTTGTTTTATTCGTGACGCTACCATCTTCATCTAATATAAGTAGTTTAACTCGTCTCTAGTTTTAACTCTTGATAACGCCACATACAATTGTCTAGTCCACAGCCTTATGATACGGACCTTTAAGGTCACATTGTCCATCAAAACATTCAAGTCGTTCAACAAAGTGAAATTTGCTTGCTCCATTTGCTATAGAAGAAAATAATAGATTCGTGTTATAACATTCACATGTTAGAAATAACTGTTGGAAAAAGAGAGTTGAGAATGAGAAATGGTTGAAGTATAAACATGTCTACATACGTAGCTATGTTGTATTACTTGATGTTTGAGAATGTGATGCACAGTGAAAATGTATTGTGTTGTAATGAAAGATTAGCTATTTATATTTAAACTTACAAAGTGATATATAGAAACAACAATCATTTTCTTTTAAATTACAAATAGCTTGACCGAAATTTAAAAAATGATTGATTGGAATTTAAAAAGATTCTAAAAATAAGTGTTATTTACATTTAAAAGGTTAATCTATTCCTTACTTATTATTCACAAATTCAAAGGATTTATTCCTTATAAATTGATTGATTGAAATTTAAAAAGTTTCTAAAAATAACAGCTTTTTTAAGTTTTTAAGGTACGAAAATTGTACACATTTAAAATAGGATTTTTTATGTATACTGACCTAACTAAAACAATATACATATTCCATATTTATATTTATTAAATCATATATGACATATATGATACCTAAGAAACATGTCACCACATATATGGGAATCATCAATAAACGTTTACTAAAATCACGTCAATGAAATTTAATTGTTATACGGTATTTTTTAGACTCAAATATCCAAGAAACATGTCACAACATATAAATGCAATTACGTTGAACGTGATGATGTAAATTTGTTTTATAAGTCTTTTTTAGAGATATGACTTCCATTCCATGTTCCACCTAACCGTCGTTAACCAATATATGTCACAACATATATATGTATAAGGAATAAAGAAGACGACTAACCTGATGGACAGCGAAACTTGAGTTGATTCTGGCTCCGTTAATCGGAAAGAGTTCAACTTTTGTAGTGTGGCGAAAGTCGTAATCGGAATGTAGCTTGTCAGCTATAATGTCGAAGTTATCAAACTCAACCCCAGATAACTCCGGGAAAATTCCTACCTGAAATCGCACATTAAACGTTTAAGTCACAGTAATTCGAAAGTCAGTGAAGAAGAAAGTTTCAGTTTAGAAAAACTTACCACAACTTCCTTATTGTCATATATAAGGCTGGTGGCATCTTCATGAGTTTTGATCTCAAACGACGCAGGACCAACTTGTATCTTTACATGAAATGGCACATTAAACGTTTGAGTCACAGGTAAAAAGTCAAAGGTAGTGAGGAAGCAAGCTCCGTTAAAAAAAAAATTACCACAACGACCGTATTCTCATTTAATAAGGCGGGTGACATCTTCATGAGTTTTGATCTAAAACATGAAACCTCTCTCTCTTACACACACAGAATCATAATTCAGAACCAATCAAACAAAATGTCAAAGTTCGAATACCTAAGGCTCTAGTGGAAAGAAATCATGGCATGCCTCGCCAAATCCCAAATCGCTTCAATCCCATACCCGTCGGGAATCGCGTATACCCATCCCAAAATAATAGCCAAGACAAACGTTTTATGCAAGACCATCCGCCTATGATAAACTAACAAAAACAAAACAATATTGGAAAGTAACACATGATGAGAAATAGCCGATGCTACATCTTATGTTGGGAATCGAATTATATAGCAGACTAAGCTACACTCTAATTAGTTGATTATTAGATTTAGAACGTAATAGTTGCTATATTAACTCTTAACTGCTTCAAAATTAAAGCATAATTATGTAAGATTAAATATTTATTTATTTATATTTAATCTAGTAGCCATCATTATCATTTATATAATATAGATCAAAATATATTAATAACCTATTAATAATTAGTTGGTAATTGTTGATGGACCATATTACCCTTATTAACTAATTGGGTTTCCTCTTGGGTGTATAAATAAGGAGATTATTAGAGAGGTTAAGGGTTAGACACACAACCTAACAACATAACATCTCAATTTCGTCCCTCTCTCTCCATGACCGAAATCAACCCTACTTTCGGTTTCATCACCATCATCACTTTACACCTTAAGGAGGAACCAGATCAAACTGACAACTATGTCGAACTCTGTGGATGCGTCTCTGACTGGATTCTCTACTGATGCAATCAAAGGTATGTTATTCATGTTTTCCATTATGTTTAAACAGAACTGATCAACATGTGGTATCAGAGCATATGTTGATAAATCCGTTCTGTTTTTGTATCCATTATTCTGGGATCAAAAATCTGGAAAACGAATTTTTTAAAGCCTTAAAAAGGTCTCGGCTGTTTTCGAGTTTCATGAGCCGAAATCCCTGTTTTCGGATAATATGTTTGATAAATTGACTCGAAATCATAAAGGATTAAACTTGTTGTCACGAAATCCATTACAAAACCATTAAAATTCAGATTTCGGATTTCCTGAATTATGTTTTTATTTTTTAGGGTTCATCATAATGTTCTAAGAAAATTCGAAAATTCCATAAATTTTGGAATATGATTTGGATTAGTGGGTGTTTTAATGATTTTGATCTTAATTTTATCTATTAAATTTTCGAAAAAACTGTTAAAGGGATAATCAGTTATTATTTCGAAATCTTTTGATAAGATTAGATCAGAAATAAAATAGGAAACAATATCCCACATTCCCTCAAATTTCGATTTTCAGTTAATTATCACAATAAACAGCATTAACAGTGGTTTCGAAATCATAATCGCACAAGTTTCCCTATAACAGTCGCACAAGATCAGAAAAAAAAAAAAAAAATCTGATCGCACAAGGGAAATCGCACAAGACCTGTGGATCGCACAAGATAGTGCTGATCGCACAAAACTTGGGCCTGACTAATCGCACAAGTTTTGGGCCTCACTGATCGCACAAATTTTGGGCCTCACTGATCGCACAAGTCCTCACTGATCGCACAAGTCCTTTATGATCGTGAAGACTTGGGCTTTATGTACATCGCACAAGTTTTGGGCATTTGTAACACCTCGAAAATTCACGTCTTATAATGTGTTGACACGTGTCATAAAGTTTGAACGTGTGAAAGAACGTTATAAAAGGACTAAAGTTGACAAACATGGAAAGTACGTGATTGTACATATTCTAAGTGTCAACTGTGAATAAATATACTTCATAATAACCCTACATGATGCTCATACCTTCAAACGAATAAATCATGGATCATACAAAGCTAAAAGTGAGAGATTTCAAACTACAGGGACCAAATGTGTCAACATGTTTAATTTATACCTTTGAGTGACCTTTAGACAAACCCGAAGCTTTGTAAATATTAATTATGCTCATGAGAATGCACCATAAAAATTTCATAAAGTTTCGTTAACGTATGAGAAAGTTATGATCAAATTCGTGTGCGAAGTGTTAAAGCGTAAACGTTGGAAGTTAGGACTTTTCGGGTGATAATAAAGTTACCCGGGGACTTGGCAAAGTGGGTATATGTTTTAAAGCCCTACTAGATCAATTATAAGGGTTTACCATGCAAGAATCAAGTGCCTATTCGAGTTTTGAAGAGACAAGGACTAAATCGCAAAACAAATAAAAGGCTGACCCTGCAGGTCCTCGCGCCACGCGAGGGGTCCCTCGCGCCACGCGAGGGATGCCCAGATCCTGAAAAGCGGCTGTTGTCTGCAAGGGGCTGTAATACGCGATTTTATCCGATTTTCCTCATCCTTCTTGGCCCCTAGGCACCCCCTACACACTAGTAACAAGTGTTGATTGATTGTGGTGTGTGCTAGACTTATGTGTCAATCAAATGTGGGGTGTAAACCCACTATAAATAGGCCTTCAAGTTCACAACACTTCTTCACACTTCATCTGTATTTGTGGATCATTCTGGAGCTCAAACCTGCTTCCAAGTGATCATATCTCGTGCATAGGACTCTTGTAAGTCTCCTAGTTCTTATTTAATTGAGTTTAGCTTGTTTAATTAGCTAAAAGTCAAACCGTCGTAATTACGGTTTGACTTCGAGATTAGTCATTAATGGCTCAGTCATATATCGAATTAAAAGTAGTTATGAGTTGGTAATTATGGGGGTAATAAAACCCCAAAAGGGTTTCCCCTGACCACCACTCTAACTAGTTCAAATGTCGGGTCAAACATATACTTAAAAAGTCAACAGGATGCTTAAAATGCTATTTATGCATAATTAGCTACCTAGAACATATATAACCTGTTTGATCATTGTTATAACTTAGTAATAAGTGTAATAACATGTCCGAACATGTTCAACCCGACTATTTCCGGTCTAGACCCGGTTCGGAACCGAAAGTCACATAGTTTGACTTTCACTTTGACTTTCAGTTCTGACCCGTTTAGGTATGTTTTAGAAATGCCTCAGAGCTTAAATTGGATTAGGTTACTTGTTAGAACAACCCTCTGTGATTACACACCTTGGTTCACTAGTTATCCAATTAATATGCATATTTCCGTTAATTGCTCATATGTTGACCGTTATGCCCTTATTACCTTAAAACATGATTTATGAAAATGTAAAAGTGTATAAACCTTAGTTACTGATATATAAACTTGTATGCAAAGTTTGACATCAGTTTGACTTATAGATTAAGAGTTATGCTCAATATCGCAAAATTAAAGCTTTATGTTAATAAAACGGCGTAATTAGCGTATAGCCTAGTTAAGCCTACTTTTTGGTATCAAACTTAATACCCACTGATATAATATATTATTTTGGGATTTTTAAAGATTTTTAATTAATTTTAGGCTGAGCATAACTAGTAGTCGTAGGCTTAATTCGGTAATTGTCGGTTTTGCCCTTACGGGCCATAAAATGAGTTTTACATATCTAAACGACTCCAAACCTTTTGCTACTGATTAGTTATGATAAATAAATTATTTTAAGCCTTCTGAAAATATAAAAATATCAGATTTAAGTATCAAACCCGGTAATGGCCTTTAGTCGCCTTATTTAAGCGTTTTTAGCGCATAGTATGTTTAAAAATCATATTGAACATACCCGGGTTGATACCTACTGATATACGAGGCAAATTATGATATTTTAACAGTAAGCAAAGGTTGATAAACTCAGACTTCAGTTTTGAGCTTTTCGGCTTATGTGAAATTACCAAAATGCCCCTTCGGTGCATAGCTTGGTTATAAATTATATATTTCACATATATACTTTACCCTACTGTTATAACTCATCAAATTGAGTATGTTTGCTGTTTACATCAGACCTGTAACTCAGTTAAACATCCAAACGCTTTTACAAACTTTAAAATGACCAAACTACCCCTACGGGGCATAGTTTGTGTTTGAATTAGTTCGGGGCATAATGAAAGACATCCTACTGATGTCCCAACATATTTGAAGCATATTAACTTAGGAAACCTGTATATGGCTCTTACGGATACCGTTATGCTTATTACGCGTTCGGTTCGGTTTATGTAACAAGTTTACATAAATTAGCCGAAACGGGTCAAACCTTATCGGTTTTATCTCAAAATCCAGAATGTGTTTAGTTTACCCATATTATACAAGTCTCTAGACTTGTCGGGTCTAATTCACATCCTATTCCGGTCTTCGCTTAATCATGCGTTTTGAACCGTAAACCTTTCCTTAAAACTAACCGGTCTAAGTTACGACTTAAATAAGACCCGTTAGGAATTTAATAGGTTAATAAAACCTTCGTTCCAGATTAAGAGCCCCAGTAGAAGTACTTGTGCTTGCTGATTAAGATATACGGCTGAGTGTAAGTTTCATTGCTAGCTCAGGTAAATACTTTTAACTTATTTTCCCTTATACGGGCTTGGGATACGGTATTATAAAAATACCGCTTGGTCGGGTGTAGAAACCTTTTAATCGGAGATGATTAAATTGCATAATCCCGTTTTAATCTGTATTGATTGATAACAAATAACATTGGGGGTTAATGACCGTGTCCTGGATATCCTTGGCTCATTTTAAAAAGTGAATGGCCACGACGTAAGCACAAGGTGTAGGCAAAACACCTCCTGTTGCATATGTATAACGTATACTCACTCGTAAGGGTAACTTCTTGTGAGATTATATTTGTGGTGTGTCGATTAATCTTGTCCGGCTTGTATTGTATAATCACCGGCCCTAAATGTTGGACAACCATGTAAATCGGATACAAGATTTTATTAATAAAATTGTCCCAAGTATAAAAGATTAATTTTGCCTCTGTGCATTTTAATCAATGTGTCAAGATATTTTGTGCCGTTTGCACTCGAATCACTTTTCAAACTCTTTTTCCAAAATGAGTCAGTTAATTGTATTTACCAGTGTAAACTGACGTATTTTCCAAAAGGTTAAGTGACAGGTACTATGCGTAATTGGCTGGGAGCTCAGGGCGTCACTAGGGAATCTTGCAAGTTCTAGATGCCTAAAGTCTGTTGAACAGTTTTTCTTTTATTGATCCGCCTGTGGATCCTTTACCTTCCGTTGTAATACTTTGACATTACTTATATTCGGAATGTAATATATTTATCTTTTGCTTCCGCTGTGCATTATTATATTGTGTTGTTTGACCATGATGTTGCCAACCACGTCACGATACTCCCCCACCGGGCCCACCGGTGACACGTGGAAATCGGGGTGTGACAGGTTGGTATCAGAGCCAACACTGAGTGAATTAAACACTAGCCTTTTGTGTTTAATCTCAGTTACACAATTGCACATTCCTTGAACTTCTGAGTCTAGACTTAACATAGGAATATTTTCAATCCTAATCTGGGAATCTTTTCTTCCAAAAAAAAAAAAATTTATATATTGGATACGTCGCCAAGCGAGGAAGCCGTAATAGGAGTTCTCCACACCCGGAGCCTGGAGATGCTGAGCTTCGTACCGCAGCCAGGATGAAACGTGCAACCAAGGAGAAAGCATACAGACATAAAATGAAGAGGAAACTCCTTTTGCTACAGATCGTTTCTTTGATAGTCCTTATAAGGACATATTTATCTTTTAGTCCCTTTAAGGACACATTATCCCTTCAAAGACCCACTTAGGGCAACTCTGTACTTCTATTTTCATATAATGGATTGATTAAATTAAGTTTTCATTCTAAACATGAAATATGAAATGAATGGAAAATAACATCTCTTAGAAGGGAAGTGCCTACGGGCTATAATTAACGTCCTCTGAGACTAAAGACGGTGGTAGCCTACAGCTCCCTGTCAAGAAAAGGTAATGAACTTTGATTCACACCTAAATGCCTCGATCCCAGACGATCATGGCTTATAAATTAAACTTGTCCACGTGACTAAGCCTTTTGTGCTATTACTAAATGCCTCGATCCCAGACGATCGTGGCTTATAAATTAAACTTGTCCACGTGACTAGGCCTTTTGTGCCATTACAAATTCATAAAATGCCCTGATTCTCTGAAATCTTGGCTTATAAATTTAACTTGTCTACGCGACTAGGCCATTTGTGCTATTATTAAATTATAAATTAGGATTTATGATAAAAATCCTGAATAAAATAAATATCCTTACTTTCCTACCAGTATGCATTTTAAAGATAATCTTAAAGGTGAAACCTAGCCTACGCGGCCAAGATGGTGAAACCTACTCAAGAGATTCAAATCCCTGTTAACACCTAAGAACGTGTTAGCACTCTTGACAAATGTGACTCGAGAAAATCACAACAGTCATCCTATTATTAGATTCTTCCAATTTTCTTATCTAGCCTATTGATTTAGAAATCATGGCTTGTGTCATCCTATAAGATGATCACATTATAAACATCCAGTAGTGATGAAGTGCCTACGGGCTAAACTTGTTATCCGATAAGGCAACGACAGTGGTGGTCTGTGACCTCCTGTCTAAAAGTGTTGGACCAGGTCCAAGCTTAATAGTCGGTAGGATCCGTATGATCTCGACTAATAGCATCCGAGAAGATGATCATATTATAACCGTCCCTCAGAAGGGAAATGCCCACGGGCTATAGCTATCGTCCTAAAGGACAAAAGACAGTTGAAGTCTACAACTCCCTGTCAAAAGAAGGTAATGAACTAGATTCAGACACTAAATGCCTCGATTCTCTGAAATCATGGCTTATAAAATTTAGAACTGTCCTTGTGACTAGGCCTTATGCGCCACTTTAATATCCTTAATGTTTTATAACTAGGATAAATTATAATGGAAAATACTAATTTAATATAACTAACAAGTTAACCAATATGGTTTATATTACCATGGTTGAAAAATCGTCAAAGATGAAGATTCCATATTAATCTCTGAATAAATCATTGTTAATATTTATGTAGCAATCAAGCTACATGGCTGGATTAGATGAAGTTAACAGTCACTTGAAGGAGAGCAATGATACTACCAGAATTAATGTAACTGGAGCAGAACTACAGGCAATAATAGATTATGCTGTTGCTCGAGCACTTGATCGGCAGTATGATGAGTCAAATGATACCCACTCTAAGACTCTATCTGCGGCTAGTTGTAAGCCCCCTCTTAAAACGCATGAGTCAAAGGAGGACGATGTTCATGACTTGTCAAATCAAAGGAGTACTCCGTCTAGACAAGTTGTGTTTCATCAAGAGGCACCAGTTAAGACCTGTTCATATAAATATTTCGTCTCCTGCAAGCCCAGAGACTTTACAGGAGAAAAAGGAGCCATCGATTGCATGACATGGCTCGATGAGATGGACGCTGTTGTCGACATCAGCGGTTGTGCGGAGCAAGATGTTGTGAAATTTGTTTCACAATCGTTCAAAGGAGAAGCGTTGGCATGGTGGAGATCATTGCTCCAAGCCACGGGAAAGGTCCTACTCTACAACTTATCTCGGGAGCAATTTGTTGCATTAGTCAAGGAAAACTATTGCCCCCAGCATGAAGTAGAAAAGATAGAATCAGACTTCTTGACTCTGGTCATGGAGAATTTGGATTGTCAGGCATATGTGACAAGTTTTAACACTATGTCCCGCCTAGTTCCTTATTTAGTCACCCCTGAACCTAAACGCATAGCGCGTTTCATTGGAGGCCTAGCACCAGAGATAAAAGGAAATGTTAAAGCATCTAGACCAACCACATATAGGTCTGCGGTGGACTTATCCTTATCTCTCACCTTAGATGCAATTAGAATTAAGTCTGTTAAGGCTTCTGACGAGGGAAGAAGAGAAAGAGAGGAGGAAAACTCTCATCGATATAACAAGAAGAAGAAGGGAAACTCTGAGCGCGGGAAGGATTCGGAGTTTAGGAAGAACTCGAGTCAATCTGATAACAGACCCAAATGCAGTAACTGCAAAAAGCAACATTTTGGAAAATGCACAATCGACCCACGTGCTAAATTGTGTGGAATTTGCAAGACCAAGGGTCACAAAACCTTAGATTGCAAGGGGTTAAAGAACGCCACATGTTACAATTGTAACGAGGAAGGGCACATCAAAACCAACTGCCCAAAACTCATAAAGTCTTCCGGGTGAACGCCAGGAGATGGTGCAGAAGGATAACTATATAGCAGGTACTTTTCCTTATCAAGCAGTTTATGCTGAAATTTACTTGATACTGGCACATATGATTCAATATTGAACAATAACTGTAGAGAACTGTTGTCTCCGCCTGATTAGGACTTCGGTCATTTAATACGAGGTAGAAACTGGCCGATGATACTTTAGAAAATGCTCCAACAAACCTTAGATGGATGTTTTATATCTAAATAGGAATCACTCTTTTCTGATATCCCCATGGCTAGCTTTCAAACTACCTAAATTCTTTAATATAATAAAGACAGATGTGACGTTTTGATCCTCTGTCAGAAAAGTGATGGACTAGGTCCAAATCTTTAATGCCACTGATGGTCTTTTGCGACCTAGGCTAAGTAATATTAATATATTTTAAATAACGTTCATTAAGAATGTTAGTGCTATAATAGCCTGTATAGGTTATTGACACCATGGTTAGTATATATTAAGGCCATCAGAATAAAAATATAGTAGTTGTTGGATTTCAACTAAGAAATTGTTTTATTGGTATTAGGAACCAATATCGAGTGTGGCAAACTCGGATAAGACAACAGTCAATCGCGCCATTGATGACGCGACGCATGCTAATGATGCTGAAATTGTAAACCTTAGAATTTCCAAAGATGTTCTTCAAACCATGATAGACGCAGCCGTTGGAAAAGCTGTGAAGAGGGCTGTGAAAAAGTTAAAGGAGCCCCATGCTGCTCGGTCCAAATTTTATCTAGGACCACATTTCCTTACTCTTAAGAAGGATCTCGTTCATGGCTCTGATGCAAAGGATGAACTAAAAAGGAAAAGGGAGGTAGATAACTCCCAGAGTTCTAAGAAAAAGAACAAACAAAAGTCCGATCAGAAACCAGTATGTGAGACCTGCAAGAAGCGCCATTTTGGGAAATGCAGGTTCGAACCAAAATCCAAATCGCAGCCCAGGGCTTGTGGGATCTGCAAGTCTAAGGGACATAAAACGATGGACTGTAAGGACATGAAGAATGCAGTCTGTTTCGGCTGTAATGAGAAAGGCCACATCAAGACTACGTGCCCTAAATCTGTCAAAGGAAATGCAGCGGAGGAAGTAAAGCCAAAAATTGAAAGCGCCTAAAATGCCTAAGCTAGCCCATAAATAATGACATCAGGTACATTCCTTGGCATTTTATCAGTAATTTAAATGCTAAGAGTTTTATTTTGGTTCGGATACCAGTAAATCCTTCATAAACTATAAGTATAACAAGTTTTTTTTTAAAAAAAAAAACTCTTCATAAGGACTATATATATATTAAGTGTAAGGTAAAAAAAAAAAAAAAACTTACAAGTAGAAAATTTACCAGAACTATTCTTCTGTTCCTGTAAGAAATTGATAAGTCGCAAAAATGGTGGAACTGGCCGTCCCTGGAATCGAACCTGGGTCTAGGCCGGCCGCACCCTTTCGCGCGCCTAGCCAACTGAGCTAGGTGCCTAGTTTGTGAAAATTTCCATTCTAATTAAATATAAGCACTTGTACAATAAACTTCCTTATCATTTATCAATGATAATTTCTGCTAAGTGTCCTGTTTTTTTTTTATACTTAGCAAAATTTTTATTATTATCCACAAGGTATAACTTACCAAGGAAACCATAGTAACCGATTCTTCTAGTATCGGCAAGAAATCCTTCCGAAAAATCTATGAGCACTCTTTCTTTGCATAGAGTACGACAACATATGTTATTTTAATTATTTTTATTGTTTTCTATCGCCTGCGAATGCCAAACTATGTTTGATAAAAGTGTCATATGAGGATTGGCGTATTCTAGTGTGTCCCATAGATTATTTCCATGTCTGATCAGCATGGAGGTTTAATACATGGAACCCCTAAGATATCCCAGTGATCATATTGTACTAAACTCGACTAGTAGTATTCAAGTAAGATATCCAAAAATGGAATTTTTTTTTTCCAAGTAAATGTTCCCAATTAAGGAATTCGAGGACTTATAACATAAAGGTGTCACTCATTTGACACGAACAATGATGGATGAACTGGAGCCTGAGATATGGAAAATCTCTGTAGCTTCCTTGTATCTTAATTATCATCTCAAAAGATATCCCTGCTTACCTCCTGGAAGGCAGGTAGAATTAAGATTTGTCGCCGCTGTGGGCTGGAGCATTGTGAAAAACTCCATATTAATTATGGAATAAACGAAACCTTGAGTAAGTAGGTTTTAAGACATAAGCTCATATAGCCAGACTCAATATTCTGAGGGTGTTATATTAATAAATAAGCAAGACGGTTCATATTGCTTATGCATGCATGCCGCAACCCTAAATAGGCAACGATTAAGAATTTACCATCAGCTACCCAGGATCGTCGAATTGTTCGACTAACGACAAGGATTAGCTATTCCTTAATATTAGTTAAGTGATGGTTGGAATAACCATCTCACCTAAAGATAAGCTTCTCTATAATATTTGATATATAAGTATCAAGGCTACTCCCTTGAAGACCTTGTATAGATAGAATGTTAAACGTCCATTGATAGGACAATAGTTTGGTAAGTCCAAACATTAAGATCTGAAAGTTGCCTTATAGACAGTCAATAAGATCACGCAAATTCATAATCATCCGTAAGATGCCAGTACTCGGCAGAAAATTAAGGATTATGAAAATAGCAAACCTCCTAAATTCTGATTGAGGAATAAGGTTCAACAATAGATATCACCCTGGAAAGGAGTGGTGAGATTTGGTAAGAAAGGCAAGCTAAGCCCAAGATACATAGGACCTTCCGAGGTTATCGAACGTGTCGGTTCAGTTGCCTATAAGTTAAACTTACCGGATAAGCTCAGTGGAATTCACAATGTGTTTCACATCTGCAATCTGAAGAAGTGCTTCGCTGATGAATCACTGGTTATACCGCATACAGATGTGCATATAGACGAGAGCTTAAAATTTGTGGGAAAAACCTTTGTCGATTTAAGATCGACAGGTGAAGAAGCTTCGAAGGAAGCACGTACCTATTGTAAAGGTCAAATGGGATGCCCGTAGAGGCCCCGAATTCACGTGAGAGAGTGAATCCACGATGAAAGAAAAGTACCCTTACTTATTTCAGTAAATCTCGGGTCGAGATTTATTTTAAGGGGGTGAGGATGTAACACCTCGAAAATTCACGTCTTATAATGTGTTGACACGTGTCATAAAGTTTGAACGTGTGAAAGAACGTTATAAAAGGACTAAAGTTGACAAACATGGAAAGTACGTGATTGTACATATTCTAAGTGTCAACTGTGAATAAATATACTTCATAATAACCCTACATGATGCTCATACCTTCAAACGAATAAATCATGGATCATACAAAGCTAAAAGTGAGAGATTTCAAACTACAGGGACCAAATGTGTCAACATGTTTAATTTATACCTCTGAGTGACCTTTAGACAAACCCGAAGCTTTTTAAATATTAATTATGCTCATGAGAATGCACCATAAAAATTTCATAAAGTTTCGTTAACGTATGAGAAAGTTATGATCAAATTCGTGTGCGAAGTGTTAAAGCGTAAACGTTGGAAGTTAGGACTTTTCGGGTGATAATAAAGTTACCCGGGGACTTGGCAAAGTGGGTATATGTTTTAAAGCCCTACTAGATCAATTATAAGGGTTTACCATGCAAGAATCAAGTGCCTATTCGAGTTTTGAAGAGACAAGGACTAAATCGCAAAACAAATAAAAGGCTGACCCTGCAGGTCCTCGCGCCACGCGAGGGGTCCCTCGCGCCACGCGAGGGATGCCCAGATCCTGAAAAGCGGCTGTTGTCTGCAAGGGGCTGTAATACGCGATTTTATCCGATTTTCCTCATCCTTCTTGGCCCCTAGGCACCCCCTACACACTAGTAACAAGTGTTGATTGATTGTGGTGTGTGCTAGACTTATGTGTCAATCAAATGTGGTGTGTAAACCCACTATAAATAGGCCTTCAAGTTCACAACACTTCTTCACACTTCATCTGCATTTGTGGATCATTCTGGAGCTCAAACCTGCTTCCAAGTGATCATATCTCGTGCATAGGACTCTTGTAAGTCTCCTAGTTCTTATTTAATTGAGTTTAGCTTGTTTAATTAGCTAAAAGTCAAACCGTCGTAATTACGGTTTGACTTCGAGATTAGTCATTAATGGCTCAGTCATATCTCGAATTAAAAGTAGTTATGAGTTGGTAATTATGGGGGTAATAAAACCCCAAAAGGGTTTCCCCTGACCACCACTCTAACTAGTTCAAATGTCGGGTCAAACATATACTTAAAAAGTCAACAGGATGCTTAAAATGCTATTTATGCATAATTAGCTACCTAGAACATATATAACCTGTTTGATCATTGTTATAACTTAGTAATAAGTGTAATAACATGTCCGAACATGTTCAACCCGACTATTTCCGGTCTAGACCCGGTTCGGAACCGAAAGTCACATAGTTTGACTTTCACTTTGACTTTCAGTTCTGACCCGTTTAGGTATGTTTTAGAAATGCCTCAGAGCTTAAATTGGATTAGGTTACTTGTTAGAACAACCCTCTGTGATTACACACCTTGGTTCACTAGTTATCCAATTAATATGCATATTTCCGTTAATTGCTCATATGTTGACCGTTATGCCCTTATTACCTTAAAACATGATTTATGAAAATGTAAAAGTGTAGAAACCTTAGTTACTGATATATAAACTTGTATGCAAAGTTTGACATCAGTTTGACTTATAGATTAAGAGTTATGCTCAATATCGCAAAATTAAAGCTTTATGTTAATAAAACGGCGTAATTAGCGTATAGCCTAGTTAAGCCTACTTTTTGGTATCAAACTTAATACCCACTGATATAATATATTATTTTGGGATTTTTAAAGATTTTTAATTAATTTTAGGCTGAGCATAACTAGTAGTCGTAGGCTTAATTCGGTAATTGTCGGTTTTGCCCTTACGGGCCATAAAATGAGTTTTACATATCTAAACGACTCCAAACCTTTTGCTACTGATTAGTTATGATAAATAAATTATTTTAAGCCTTCTGAAAATATAAAAATATCAGATTTAAGTATCAAACCCGGTAATGGCCTTTAGTCGCCTTATTTAAGCGTTTTTAGCGCATAGTATGTTTAAAAATCATATTGAACATACCCGGGTTGATACCTACTGATATACGAGGCAAATTATGATATTTTAACAGTAAGCAAAGGTTGATAAACTCAGACTTCAGTTTTGAGCTTTTCGGCTTATGTGAAATTACCAAAATGCCCCTTCGGTGCATAGCTTGGTTATAAATTATATATTTCACATATATACTTTACCCTACTGTTATAACTCATCAAATTGAGTATGTTTGCTGTTTACATCAGACCTGTAACTCAGTTAAACATCCAAACGCTTTTACAAACTTTAAAATGACCAAACTACCCCTACGGGGCATAGTTTGTGTTTGAATTAGTTCGGGGCATAATGAAAGACATCCTACTGATGTCCCAACATATTTGAAGCATATTAACTTAGGAAACCTGTATATGGCTCTTACGGATACCGTTATGCTTATTACGCGTTCGGTTCGGTTTATGTAACAAGTTTACATAAATTAGCCGAAACGGGTCAAACCTTATCGGTTTTATCTCAAAATCCAGAATGTGTTTAGTTTACCCATATTATACAAGTCTCTAGACTTGTCGGGTCTAATTCACATCCTATTCCGGTCTTCGCTTAATCATGCGTTTTGAACCGTAAACCTTTCCTTAAAACTAACCGGTCTAAGTTACGACTTAAATAAGACCCGTTAGGAATTTAATAGGTTAATAAAACCTTCGTTCCAGATTAAGAGCCCCAGTAGAAGTACTTGTGCTTGCTGATTAAGATATACGGCTGAGTGTAAGTTTCATTGCTAGCTCAGGTAAATACTTTTAACTTATTTTCCCTTATACGGGCTTGGGATACGGTATTATAAAAATACCGCTTGGTCGGGTGTAGAAACCTTTTAATCGGAGATGATTAAATTGCATAATCCCGTTTTAATCTGTATTGATTGATAACAAATAACATTGGGGGTTAATGACCGTGTCCTGGATATCCTTGGCTCATTTTAAAAAGTGAATGGCCACGACGTAAGCACAAGGTGTAGGCAAAACACCTCCTGTTGCATATGTATAACGTATACTCACTCGTAAGGGTAACTTCTTGTGAGATTATATTTGTGGTGTGTCGATTAATCTTGTCCGGCTTGTATTGTATAATCACCGGCCCTAAATGTTGGACAACCATGTAAATCGGATACAAGATTTTTATTAATAAAATTGTCCCAAGTATAAAAGATTAATTTTGCCTCTGTGCATTTTAATCAATGTGTCAAGATATTTTGTGCCGTTTGCACTCGAATCACTTTTCAAACTCTTTTTCCAAAATGAGTCAGTTAATTGTATTTACCAGTGTAAACTGACGTATTGTCCAAAAGGTTAAGTGACAGGTACTATGCGTAATTGGCTGGGAGCTCAGGGCGTCACTAGGGAATCTTGCAAGTTCTAGATGCCTAAAGTCTGTTGAACAGTTTTTCTTTTATTGATCCGCCTGTGGATCCTTTACCTTCCGTTGTAATACTTTGACATTACTTATATTCGGAATGTAATATATTTATCTTTTGCTTCCGCTGTGCATTATTATATTGTGTTGTTTGACCATGATGTTGCCAACCACGTCACGATACTCCCCCACCGGGCCCACCGGTGACACGTGGAAATCGGGGTGTGACAGCATTATCGATCGCACAAGGCATTATCGATCGCACAAGGCATTACTGATCGCACAAGTTCGATCCGCGCTAACAGGTGGTTTGCTATTAAATACTTGGTTTTGTTTATACTTAATTAATTAATAAGGATCAAATAATGTTTTACAAAACCAAACTAGCTTAACTTGAATGAGCTTCTGATGTATCATTTCTGGCCAAAGCTGATTTAATACATCTATTTATTGTTCAAGTATTATAAAAAGCTATGTTGAGTATGCATTACAAACGTGAAATGTCTTAATTCTGGCCAAAGCTGATTTAATTCATTTATGTTTAGCATGCTTGACAAGTGCATAACTAAAGTGATTGTCTCATTTCTGGCCAAAGCTGATTTGTCACGATTACTTTGCACACATACTTAAATGATTACACTTCTGGCCAAAGCTGATTTGTCTTCATTCAAGTAGAATTTTACTAAGCCTATTATTTTGATGTTAGTAATAGACATATCACAATTTCTTCACATAATGATCCTTATATTAATGATCCTTAATTAATTTTATGATCATTTCGTCTGTCTTATTCTTAGTACCCATAATTTTACTCACTATAATTTTCTTCTACATATATCTCATCCACTCTAATTCCTAAACCTAAAATGTTTGCTTTATTTAAAGTTTCTATTAGAATTAGCTCTTAAACTAAATTCTTGATTATTTCTTAAGACACGATAATCCTATTGCTCTCTTCTGATAAAGATTATAAAGAAGAAAATTAGAGCATGATGATTAGGACAAATCGAACATGATGTCTCTTATGATAATCAAGAACTCTCTAACATAATGCTATCACTAAAGTTATTTCAGATTAAGTCTTTCCTAAGGCTAATCTCTTATATATGGAATAATCACTAGAACTCCTAAGATGCATGCCTTCTTTTATAATTCTAAACTATAAATTTAAGTGGTATATGTGAATACATAATAATGTACAATACCATGACCCATAAAGTTAAGGGCTTACGCATGGAAATAAGTACATTTTCCAGTACATTACATATTAAGATTTTCACTTGTACAATTTGATGCCTTATAAATCAACTATAACACTCAAAAATACCAAAGTATAATGAGTGTGTTGATAAGCAACATATGTACAAAGAAATAAATGTTTGAAGCTGGAAAAATAAGTTGTTGCTCACCTTACAACCACTTAAAACCTTAAAAGAGGATTGTTCTAAAGTCCATAGACAAATTACAACTGTTAATTCCACCTCTAAGGTTCTTCAAGGGAAAATCTCACTGCATCATTATGTCATTAGACTAGACATAAGCAACGAGACTATCCATTATTCTAAAGAACAGTTGGATGAATTAATTAGATAGTCACTTATTAAAGATATTTAAGTCTACTAATTATAATATTCCTATTAACACATGATTAGTTGACTCTAGTTTTAAACGTTTCCTTACCAGAAGTCAACAAATAACTAACATGAGAGTTAGTGACCAAATTAAATGTTAAGGCTATAAGAACAATAATAAGCAATCTTCTAACAACGTTTTCGATACCGTCCATATATTCTGAGTATTAATCAGAATATAGTATCATAATTAAACAATGTTATGGAGGTTGTGAGGTTTGCATAGTCAATATAAAGTCACACTTATCTTAAACTCTCATCTTATTTGTTCTAAATATCTGGATTGAAACATTATTAAGATAAAACTAGATGATACATTACACTTTCACAACTTTTGTCATCATGCAAATGAAAAATTTGACAAAAGGAAAATGAGACTTACAAATTTCATCCATTATAAGCAAAATTCATGAGAAATCATGACATGGTTAATGAGGATGATTTCTTATCTAATCTCATTCTAAGTGATTTTAAATCATGACGTTATAGCCCTAAATATTACTTGGCTTAAGGAATAAGTATGCGTCCATCATAAGTCATTCATTGACATTCGTGGAACTTATTCCAAATGGAATATTCAGACATAATTCATTTATCAATTAAAGACTATCTGCTTGTATCAACATTAGTCTCATATGGCCCATGGTCTTAAAGAAATCTACTCATATATGTGCTTAACATGATTTCTATTAAATATGTCCCTAAGTTTTTATGACATCTGGACATTAAGGAAATCAAGTAAAGTCTAACATATATATATGATAGGTTCCCACGTCACATACCTAATTGAAACTTCTCTTATAGCTTTCTAGAGATATTAAAGATCAGTGGGAGCATTAAATGTCTTAATCATAACTTGCAATAGTTGCAAGAGGTGGGGGAGTGAAAATTTTACATTACCTAAATTTACACCTCTTGTATAAGACACTGCTCCATCTTGACACTGTTCTATCATAACTTGTCTCCTTAAAATCTAATGCTACTCTTACAAAAGTTTCATTGTTGCTTAATTGTGGGCACACTTAGATTTCTTACCTAAACTAACATAATCTTCAACAAGAGAAACTATAACGACTAACGTCATTAATTTGTTTTCTCTATTAGAATTTGTTTGGTCGTTAAATATTGACCCTAAGCATGCTGAGTTCCTAAAGATTTCTAAGGTCAGTGGGAGCAGTCAAAGTCCTTATCATGACTTGCAAGGAATACAAGAGGCGGGGGGAAGAGTGTCATTAAATTTCACTCCGAATTTAACTCCGATTACACCTCTTGTACACCATACTGCACCAACTCTTACAAACTTAGAATCCTGAAAATGATAGCAACCTAATCAAGAGCTAATCCATAAAACTGAAACTTCTAACAAACCCAATAATCAACTCAGGATGTCATCTAGGTTTAAAAACCTATTAACTTTGATGATTACATAACCTCCCTAATTGAAGTTGAAATGAAATTTGGAAAAGTTTACCGATCCTATCTCTTCTAATTAAGCCATTAGTGTCAATCAATCTTCTAAATGGAATAAAACAGTTTTCTAGCAAAACTGATTTTATGTGTTCGCATAACGTTTGGGATTTGATTGAATAACCTAAGAGTGTTCATAACTAAACCAAATCCTGATATAAACGTTAAGACACAAAGAAGCATGATTGATTATCAAAGGTTGTACTCAGGAAGAGATAAATTATTAAAGAATCTTTATTACATATCTAACAAAAGATTTCTTTTAGGATCATCACTGTTCTAGTAGCTTATAATAGTTTAAGGCTACATTAGATGAACATTAAAACAACTTTCCTTAACAACTGGCTGACATATTTACATGTTCATAAAACAACCTGAAAGTTCCAAACTTAAGGTTAAAGAATAGTTTGTCTATAAGCCAATAAAATCCATGTATGGTTTAATGCAAACATCATAATGTGATGAAATCTTAACGCAATTATTTTCATCAACAACCAAGTGGAATAATGTACCTACCTCAAGATGAGTGGGAGCAACTAAGATAAACTTGTCTATATAGATGATATTTTTTTGACAAGTAGATGTTACATAAGTCAAAGCATTGTTAACACAAACTTTGATATAATAGATCTCAGAGATATCTCTTACATAATAGATATCATAACATGTTGAGATAGACCAAATGGGACATTACTTCCGTTCCATAAGTTTAACATTAAATTGGTCCTTACATATGTAACAAACAATACTGCTCTCCTTTAGAGGATAATAGGATAAATGAGATTACTTCTTACGCTTCATTAATTAGAAGCATTATGTAAGTTCAAGTCTATACTCGTTTAGATATTACTCACATTGCAACACACTAGATATGTCTAGATTAATGTGAAGCATCTACTAGAGTATTACAATATCTTTAAAAGAAACGAGATGCTATAATTTAAAGAAGAAGTGAGAACTCAAACCGGTTTATTACTCTAACTTTGTAATATTCAAAGATGACAAAATGTAATTTCGGGTATATCTTTATGTCAACAGACAAAATCTATCTCATGGAAGAGTCATAATAGACTGATATCAACAACCTAAGTTATAACGACATAATATAGTCACTAAATGTTGTTGGAAATTTATCAGTGGACTCATGAGTTTATTAACTCCATATAATTAATATTTTGAAGACTTGTTGTGATAAAGTCAGCTACCATGTCTCCTTGAACAGTAACAGTTCGAGAGGTGCTGCATTAAATTTCGATACACAATTAATTATTCGTTTATGAACGAATTGAGGAAACTAAATCTTTGTATCGAATGCATTCGTGATATGCTTAAGGATCCTATAACTAAAGGTCTATTACCCATAAGTCTTATTAAGAGTGCTCATAAAAGAGACGGGTTTTAATTAATGACCATGTACAACTGCATATCGTACTATGAATGACTAACTATTAATCAATTTTCCTCATCAGTTTGATTTTGTATGTCTCTTACATATGTTCTGCCGGTGTAATGACATATAGACAACTATAAATACAAATCAAACGCTAAAGGGCTTGTTTGTATTTTGATCATAACTGTTAGGTTTTAAATTAAGGCTATAGTATGACTAATGGGGGTCCTGAGTCGCATAATGATTCAACGGCTGTATTTCTCTGCTATAGTACTTGTTTAAGGCTAAAATGAGTATTAACTTCTGATCAGACTAATCTAATACTCATGATAAATGATTATTCGGCTAAGTGGGAGAATGTAAGATTAAATATTTATTTATTTATATTTAATCTAGTAGCCATCATTATCATTTATATAATATAGATCAAAATATATTAATAACCTATTAATAATTAGTTGGTAATTGTTGATGGACCATATTACCCTTATTAACTAATTGGGTTTCCTCTTGGGTGTATAAATAAGGAGATTATTAGAGAGGTTAAGGGTTAGACACACAACCTAACAACATAACATCTCAATTTCGTCCCTCTCTCTCCATGACCGAAATCAACCCTACTTTCGGTTTCATCACCATCATCACTTTACACCCTAAGGAGGAACCAGATCAAACTGACAACTATGTCGAACTCTGTGGATGCGTCTCTGACTAGATTCTCTACTGATGCAATCAAAGGTATGTTATTCATGTTTTCCATTATATTTAAACAGAACTGATCAACAAATTACACTTCTGCTCGAAATTAAAATTCCATAAACAATAAATAAAAGCATGTCAAACTATAAAATATCGAATACAATTAACATATCTTTAAGCACATACCACAAACATCAAGCCGATGAACAGATCTGCGTTTGGATCGGTCACGAGAACATGGAATTTTCGATGAACATATTTGCGATTGTAGATCATTTTCTGTAATCTCTATCAGTGGGCGGCAGAACATCAAGCTGATAAACAGATTTTCTGTAATCTCTATCAACGGGCGGCGGAACATCATGCCGATGAACAGATCTGCGTTTGGATCGGTCACGAGAACATTGAATCTTCGATGAACATATCTGCGATTGTAGATCATATCTCTACAGAAAATTGACAAAATCCTCACAAACCTTCTCCTATCTTCAGGAGGAGAGTTGGAGGAGAATAAAAAAAGCGACACGTGTACAATAATCTGATGTGGCATCCTATAATTTAATCAATTTGGAGAAACTTAAAAGTGGAGGGCAGAGGACAAGCCAAGTGTAAGACCACCCCTAGTGGTGAACAAAAATAATGTCCCCACCATGGGGCATTATCCGACACGTGGCATCCTAGTCAGCGTTGGGCATTATAGCAAAAGTGGTGTAGTGAGGCATTATTCCAATAACGCCCCTTCCAATCATTAAAAAGGATAAAAAAAAAAAAAACTTACACTTGTCAATAAAATGTCAGAAACTTTACACATGTCAAAAAAAAAAAGCAAGTAATGCCTTCTAGTCAAACATGTCAGACTTACACATGCCCCTTCCAATCATGCAATTGTGTTTGTTGAGCGTTGTAATTAAAACGCTGGTGCACATTTTTTTCAAAAAATTTGGAAAATAACGCCCTATGTAATGGGGCTTCAGACGTTTTTGGGCGTTTTTTTGAAATTTAAAAAAAAAAAAACGCCCCACTACACATAGTCTAAATCATTTTGATTTATAACTATAGAGATTCGATACATTCAAACCAAGTGTTATGAATTTTATGTTATTTTGTTAAAACCGATTGCTAGATTATTGATTTGAGAACATGTGGATGATTAACTTATATTTGACCGTCAACAACGTGTTCAACATATAATATTCTTGATGTTTGCCTAAAAAGATAGTATTAGTTGTATATTGCTTTAAGATTATGAGAACATATGTTGTGCAATTCTTGGTTGTTCTTGAAAACCAAAAGGAACCATCATCCCTTAACAACATATACGTAGACAACGTAGTAACCCATAATCGATATTATCTTAATCTTATCATTGACGGTATAAAAAAATGACTGGTGTTTGTGACCGCGTCATATTCTACAAACAATACTATAACATGTACATACAATATTTGAATACAAGATTAATCAAAGTTATAATATATATATTTGTAAAAGACTACACTATAGATAATGCTCTAATGCTCTAGAAAGAAGAATAAATTAATTAATTAAAAGTCGATGACTATACGAGTTCAATCCAATGTTGCACAATTACAATCAACTAAGTGTTACAAGTGTCAGGGGTTTGGATCCGCTACGCATGGGATGGAATAGGGGCAGTATAGTCATTTACTTCCCCAAAGCCACCCCATAGTAGCTTTGATTCTATAAAGATATACGTGTTTAAACTTTAGATTGTGGTAAGACTCGTTATCAAATCATTGAGGTTGGTTTTGTTTGTTGTCTCTTTTGAGTTGAACCTTGAGTTTTTTACCGCCTATTTGGTATCCATTCATCGTATTTATCGCAGATTCTGCAGCAGCTGATGTGTTGTAACTGACAAAGCCTGCAAACATGAATCAAATTAAAAGTTGTGAATTTTATGCGATTAACACCAAGGCTGGAGGGTGTGGTATAAAGCACCTAGGGGCTTTATCACGCCACCTCAGCGCCACGTCAACGCCATGTCACACAGGGGGATTTAAAGCCCCTTTCTTTAACTTGCAGGGTGTGGTTTAAAGCCCCCCTTTAAGCTATGGCGCCCCCTCTAACCAATCCTTCATCGATCAACTCATATTCATCTCGTTAACGTGGGCCTAAACTGAAATGAAGATAATTAGAAAAGTGGAATCCATACCAAAGCATTTGCTAACACCAGTTGCTTTGTCAACGAAAACTTTAGCACTCAAGACTCTTCCAAATTCCTTAAAGGTGTTTGCAAGTTCCGCATCGTCAAATTCTTGTGGAATATGATAAATAAAGAGATTGGCACCGGGTGGACCTGTTTATGTTACCGAGTATTTAAAAATTAAAACTGTAAGAGTAATAACAAAATAGGGTAAATTCGATATATAACCCCTAAAAACTTACATATCATATTTCCCGAAGCAAAACACTTAAAATTTCATATTTAGTAATTTACCCATTTCATTAAATACAAGTTATAATACGACTGTTATACTCTTTTTCTCCTTACAATTAAAACTCTCATAAACTACATCTTTATCTGCAGGGAGGATATTTATGTCATCAAAAAGAAAAAGGAAAATTGGATTTTAATAATTTGGCATATTGGCCGGTAAGAGTCCCAACTAAGAATTGTTTTGTGACAGTCCCAACTTTTAACATGTTTTTCATCAGTGATCCCATACTAACTAAAAGTTAACCCACTTAGTTATTGCTGACGTGGACTGCTTATGTGGCAAAAAGTCAGTTTTGCTGACGTGGACTGCTTATGTGTCAAAAAAGTCAAAGTTTTGCTTGTGGACTACTTATGTGGCAAATAAGTCAAAGTTTTGATGATATGGACTACTGATGTGGCAAAGTTTTGATGATGTGGACTGCTTGGCAATCCACATCAGCAAAAACTAACTAGGTTAACTTTTAGTTAATTTGAGATTGCTGAGGGAAAATAGGTTAAAAGTTGGGACTGTCACAAAACATTTCCTTAGTTGGGACTGTTGTCTGCCAATATGTCAAAGTTATGATTTTTAAAATCCAACTTTTTTGGGTATATATGATATTGTTTAAGGTTTTGAGGGGATATAATGATAGATGCAATTAACCCTAATATATATAAGAATATTTGAACTGTAACACACACGCACACACACACAAAATGCACAAAGATCTTTAACCTTCAACATGGTCACCAGGACTAGCACCACCACTTGAAGACGTTGCGGGGAGATTGTTCAAAACTGATTGTGGTACAGGACTAGGTGGCCCGCTCATCATGCCCCCAGGATAAGCCATTGGATAAGCATGCACTGGATAATTTCTTGGAGTCCCTCCTCTCACATGTGGAGTCCCATCAGGAAACGAAGGTTGATTCTGGCCCGGTGAAAGCGGATACTGCATGAGCCCATAATTTCCAGGAGCCTACATGCAAAAGCAACTTTTACAACAAAAAAAAGATACACCGGAAACTAAGGGGGTGTTGGTTTGATTGTAGGCCTGTAAACAAACCGGGCGAACACGAATAGAGGCATGTTTGTGTTTGTTCATTTAACTTTAACCGAACACGAACATATAATCGAACAATTTTTTTTGTTCATGTTCGTTCGTTAAGAAAATGAGCATGGTCGTGTTCGTTTGTTTAAAACCTAAATGAATTGTTCACGAACATAAACAAACTTAAACGAGCATTATTTTAAAAAACATAAAACAACACAAATGAACATAACTAACCAAACATAAACGAACATTAAGTAGTTGTTTTTATATAAATAAGTGATTAATTACAATAAATTCCATTGGAAAGCGGATTTTCATTACTAGAAAGCCCAATTACTAATTAGTAATATTTATATAAGTAGTTAGAAAGCCACTTTTACGTTTATATATACATAAATATAACTACTTATGTATTTATTGAATTTAAACGAACATAAAAGAACAACATAAACAAATGTAAATAAACGAACGTTCATGAACACAAGTGAACGAACAAAACGTTTGTTCATGTTCATTCGTTTAATTAAATGAACAAAAAATGGTTCATGTACGTTCGTTTATTAATAAATGAACATAAACGAACTTCCCGCCGAACAAGTTCACGAACAGTTCATGAACGTTCTGTTCGTTTATAGGCCTTGAGGGTATCAGAGTATGGGTTATGTTGGTTTAAAGGTAACTTTTTTATACCCATATAATCAAGAATCCTCCATGTAATCTATACATCTAAACAGTTATCAAGCCTATTCCCATACGATCTGTTATCAAACCCATACCCATAGTGATTCCTAACTACACACAAAACGCCACCTAAAATATGTTTGGCTGTATTTAACCAACAGACCTGATATCCATAGTTATTATATGGTGAAATGTAACCCATCGGCAGAGCTCCAAATAAAGACGGATGTGTCATGTCAGCGTTTGCAAAATTGGAAGCCGCCCATATTGTTGCTTTTTGAGCTTTTCTAGCTAGCCTTTCCCTTTCAGTATCTGCCCATTTGACCACCAAAGGGACAGTGGAACCCTATTTGCAACAACAAATTAACTTGCACAATTAGCATATAGCATACAATTGTTTGCAACAAAAGAGAAAAATTGGTACATTAATAAACAACAAAACAAATTTTCACACATTTAATAAGAACTAGGGTTGTAGTCACCCACACGTTACGCCGGGACACGATGGGAATTCGCTACGTACGTATCGCACACCATGATAACCGATGAATAAATTCATAAAATCAAACAAAATGATATCTAAATGTGTTAATACTATTTGTGTCGTAGCTCTGCTATAAACATCAAAAGAATAAGAAAAGATTAAAAAAATAAGGTGAATAACAAAGGTAAACGTAAAAGAAAACGATAGGAACTCGGTCGGTTTCGGTGCACTCGTTATAGCAAACAAAAAAAAGTTAAAAAAATGTGTTCAAAAGGGTATCTGCGCGTGTTCAGTTCGTTAAAAAAATTCGAGAGTTAAAAGCAGTTTTCCGTACCACTATCGATTTTGTTTGTCAAAAAAAAAAACTAAACTAAAAAAAGAGCTCAACTTAGCAAAGTCTCCCCCTAAATTCAAAAAAAAGGCTCAAGTTAGCAAAGCCTCGAAGGCTCATGTTGGCATCTTCGCACTATTCAACTTCTCTTATTTTATATAGAGATAATTAATTTATCAATTAACTATACACAACCTCCATCTTGTGCTTCCCATTAAGGCCATCTATAGCTGCAAGTGCTTGCTCTTTAGTCTCATACTTCACAAAAGCACAACCTGCCACCATGGTGAACAAAACATCAACAAAAAACTTTACATGTGAGTTATTTTTATTACATCAGCACTTGCAAGATCGAACAACATTGCATAATAAATCTTACATACTGCACCTTTGCTTGTCTGTTGAGAACCTCTCAAGATTAGTTGGTCTTTTATTGTTCCATATTGAGAAAACAAATCTGAAACTTCACTCTCGGAAACATTCTTCGGAAGCATGCCGACGAAAAGTTTATGCTCTTGAACAAACCAAAAGGGAACCCATAATGCTAATCAGATATATTAAGTAAAACCTTATATTGGATAATGGTGAAATAAGCAGACATGAAACAGAAAATTAGTGATCTGAAATACGATAAAATATCATGTCACACCTAGTCTTTCAACTTCACCGTCTGCATATTTCACTTGCATCGGACAGGTTGCCTGATACACAACAGAAGACATATATTGTAATTCCACCAAAGAAAAACCATTATCAAAAATCACTATATGAGATGCTGAGCAATTTGCACTAAATGTAGATCAACATAAATGTTAGAACGTTTTTTGAATGCCTAAAAGTATCCCTATTAGTTTTAAAAAGCACGTGGCGGTCCAATCTGTGTGATCCCAAAAGCCAATGCATGATGCGCAATACGAGAAGCGCGTGCATTAGGTATGCGAGGTTAGTCATTAAAAAATACTAAAAAAAATATTTATAAATAATCTTTTAACTCGTTAACTTTTAAACACTAAAATATAGGATATTCTCAGCATATCTAGTCAGATTTGCAAAACCGAAAGTCTAATTTGCTCAAATTCCCAAACCCATTGCAATCACGGTCCAATGTAGGGATGAGCAATCGGTACTAGGTACCAAACAATACCGGTACCGAACCGTACTGTACCGTACCAATCGAAATTCCGTACCCATTTTTGTGTTTTTCAGGATCAGTACCGGTTCAGTACAGTATGATATTTTACCTTCGAATACCATACTGTACCGAGCACTATTCGTACCTTTACGAGTACCCACTTTTGGTGATTTTCAAGGTCGGTACTTTCATTACCGGTACGGTTCCGTGCTCATCCTAGTCCAATTTGTTCAAATACCGGTCAACTACACCAGGCACCACATTAGACCACATCATATGATGGGCGCATTATGCACGCATTTCAAAACCAATTATTTCTTCCCCCATCATCAAAACTCAAGTGAACTTGTTTGTTCTACACTAACTATTGGATCCTAAAATAAACAAATAAAAAAAATCAATTTCAACTCAAAACTAAACTCTAGCATAGTTCATTAAACACATTTAGGGGCGTTATCTGGTTACATATTCGGTTATCGAAATATCAGGTTTAATGTGGTAAAAATTGAATGGTTATCGGGTTCAAGGTTGGATTTGGAATGATTCAGGTATTTAGGTATTTGGGTTGCATATTTCAAGTCTTTTGGGCTGCAATCTAAAAAATAAATGCAGAATTGGCTACAAAACCACTAGCAAACGAGCAAACTCCAATTGTCAAATAGAACTCAACTTTAAAAAGTAGCGAACTCCAAGTTAATAAATAATTGTGGAAACCTATCTTGTAGCTAACTTCTTTTTTTAATCAGCCTAATGTGGACCTCATGGATATCTAACTTGTAGCTAACTTCTTGTTTTTTTAACTTGTTTCCCTTTCACGGTTTTCTATTCCAAGTGGTGACACATAATGTAAAATAATTATAGAACGAGTGGGCTCTACGTGGGCTGATTTTAATCAGCCTTGCTGCACAGATCACCTTAATTCTACCAGGTAACATTCGAAAATACAATCCTTAACTAACGATGCAAAAATTCCTAAATGGCTAAATATACCGGCTTTAACCCATGCCATAACCCAATGTCCTCTAGGTGTAAGCCTAAAAAAGGTTTGACAAGTTTCTAACACATTGTACTCTTTTAGCACTGTATTACCATATGAAAGCAACAAGCCAACAAATATCATAAACCTAAAACTTTAGATAATTGCAATTCTATATGTGAAGGCTAACGGGTCAATCTAAAAGAACAACAATAATGATGATACCTCTTGTGACTGCCTGGCATAATCAAATGATACCTCTTGTGACTGCCTGGCATAATCAAATGACGCATAAGAACTTACCTAGATTAGAAAAAGAAAGGAAAATGGTTAATTTCAGAAATAATTTTTTTAAAGAGTTCGTAACTTTATTCCACTTCATTATCATTGTTACGTGTAATTATGTAGTTCAAATGTAAAACTGCATCATTGTATTGGTTTTATCCGTTGTCCTACAGATTGTATCTTCAGTTCTGTCTAGCCAAAACGTATGAAGCGCGACTTTACACCTCCATAGATAATAACCCACAAACACCATACGAACACCACAAACCCCAACAACGACTATGAGGCAACAAAGCCGACGCACCCGCCGCAACGCGCGGGCATTACCACTAGTATATTATTATGCATACTACCTAGCCTGATGTGTTCAATCCATTTAATCGCTAATGTTAACATTAGCTAAGTTATTTAGTGTTTGAGAAAGTGATTATAATGACATATACACACACCAGACTTAAAAGATATAACGTTATTTTACAGTTAATATACGGTAACTAACCTAAGTGAGTTATGACAGAAACCGGTAAATAGATTATAAGTGAACCACCATTTTAAAATTATATGTAGCTAGTATCGATATTATTAGTAGTATACGCATTATATGGGGATTAATATTTTTCTCATACATTTATCGACGAATATAACATAATTAAAAAGATATCACTGATAATAAATGACATGAATATTTAACATGAGAAGTGAAGGAGAGATTTTTTTTTTTTTTTGAAGTTCTTTTTTCCCATTTGCTTAAAGCATGATGTTTAGTTGCAAAATGTAAAAATAAAAAATAAAAAAAACCTTTTACTTACTCTAATAGAGTAATTATGTGTAATTATCTTAAGGTTAATTACCCTAGGGTAATTATAAATAATCTGCTAGTGTAAATACACAAAATTCTTTTGGGACTAAAATACGCGCTTAACAAGATAAAAAAAATTCAAAAAATAAAAATCTCTACTTCACTTCATACATTAAGCCTATTTGTATATTAAGATGCAGTTTGTTTTTTAAGAGATAAATGTTTGCAGTTTACATATTACATTTACAGACATCTGTAGAAAAAGAGATGGACCAAACCTCTGCAGTTTGCAAAAAGAAGGTTGTTTGTTTTTAACGTATGTATACTTCTAAAATAAACTGGTGGTGGTGTACGGACGATGGTGGTGGGTGGTGGACGTGGACGGTGGTGGATGGTGAACGATGGTGGTGGTGGTGGTGTTTAACTTTCTGCAGACCTTAGAAGATTGTAAAAGTGGTTGGGTCAAGTCTGCACCAAACAGACGTTTTTTTAATGAAACGTCTTCGGAAAAACAAACAGTCTGCAGATGACAATGTCTGCGTGGCGCAGACAGAAGAGACTGCACAGATCTTTTTTTAGAAAAATAAACACCACCTAAGACTTTTTTTGTACCAAAACCTAACCCTATTTAATAATATATAGTATTAAAAAATATTGAAACGAATTTGAATGCTTTGAAGGACTTTAATTAATTAATTCTATCCATATCTGAAAACGTATATGGCTGTGGTTGATAAATCTATGAAAAAAGTTGAGAGGGTTAAAAAAACAAAATTAAAAACTTACCCTTAATAAACTCTCATTTCTTCAAGAATCAAATCCCCTTTTTTCAGACTTGTCGATAAAGAACCCTTTGATGTATATAAATATCTAGTTTGTATAAATGACTTTGCAAACAAACATTCTATAAAACTAATCATTCCATAACTTTTTGAAAAAAAGAAGCAGAATAGCTAATTACCGTCTTTCCTATGTTGAAAAAGACCTCTTCGCCTTTGGAATACTTTCCCACAACATTAGTCAGTTTCATATCATGACGTTCTTGACACTTAAGTGCAATCTCAAGCTTTTGTACAAGAAGAGAGGTCGTTGGCCGTTGTTCACGAGAGTAGTATAAACACTGGAATGCAATCTCTGAAAATGTTTCGAAAGAAGTGGGGTCCATTGATTGCCTGAGATCTTTAAAGATAATCTGGTCTAAGTTCTTATCTATGTAGCTTTGTTTCCACAAAGGCACTAAAACCTCTAACCGATCGTTGGTGTATCTAAAGCACAGTTTCCCACAAAGGACTTCAAATAAGACGACCCCAAAAGAGTATATGTCTGATTCTTTGCTTAGCATGTACGTCTCCATATATTGAGGATCACAATATCCCGGAGTACCTACTAAATTGGTGATAAGAACACTGTGTTGCTGATTAGCAGGTCCAACTTTTGAAAGTCCCATGTCAGAAAGTTTAGCATTCCAGTTGTCATCTAACAAGATGTTGGCACTTTTTACATCTCTATGGAGAATTCTCTGTTGGGTGCCCCTATGATCATGAAGGTATTCTAGACCCTTTGCAGCATCAAGACATATCTTGAGACGTTGTGGCCATGTCAGAACATTGGAGCTTAAATGGCGATCGAGGCTTCCATTGGATGCGTGCTCATACACAAGGATCTTCTCACCATCCTCGTCACAATATCCAAGGAGGGTAATGAGATTCTCATGTGAGTATCGAGAAAGCATCATGATCTCCTTTAAGAACTCAGGGTCTCCTTGCCCAAATTCCCGACTCAGACGCTTAATAGCAACTAGGCTTCTCCCCTTAGAGTGAGAGATTTCTCCTTCGTACACCTTCCCAAATCCACCAACTCCGATAATTTTGCTACCAAAATTATTGGTGGCTTTTTTTAGGTCTTCTAGATGGATTATAAGATGTTCAAACTCCTTCATGAAGGACTCCATTGATCACTGAAAGTTGAGAACTTGAAAGGAGATGTGATGTGATATAAGAAACTACACACAAAAAAAAATGTGTTTGTAAGCTCTCTAATGAAAGAAATTGAAAGATAGTTAATGTGCTAAACCTGATGAGTTCAATGAAGAGTAATGCATTGGCTTACTAAGGATAGTAATTAGAAGCTCTTTACTCAACTAGCCTTAGGGTGTCCGGAGTGGTAATCGGTAAAGGGTGGCAAACCCCTTTACCACTTTATCAAATGTCTAAACCAATGCCAACACTTTTCACCAAAGTTTAAACGTTTTTCACAGATTGACATGGCGCGCTCTGATTGGTCGGTTTTTTGGTTTGCCACTCCAAAGTGTTTAACCACTCCCCACACCCTTACTAAGTAAACGCTTCCAGACACTTTTTTAACTTATTGGCTTTTGAAACTCAATCCCAAACACCCTCTTAATTAGCTTCTAGCCTTAGCTTGTTTTTGTTTTATACAAAACTAATGAGTTGCCGCCGATTACTAGTTGATGCTTGTGCAAATGATTAAGTTTTTAGAAGAAACTTTTGTCCATATTTTACTAGTTGATTTAATAGGTTTATAACATCACTTCACTTGCATACATCACCCCTTCAACAAATTAAATTACAGACAGGTCTATACACCAAACCGAACCGAAAATAAACGATCGCAGCAACCGGATCAGAAACATAGATGTAAATTTCACACTGCTGTTATGATTAGATTATGAGCAACAATCCAATATAAGTTATAAGTTTAACAATTATCCCGTATAACTAATATGTAAACTTCATAATACCTCGTGGAGGCGCTGTAGAAACAACCACTTCCTAATACCTTTGGAACTCTTCAGATCGGACTTCAGTCAGATTGAGTTGGGGTTTTGTTTTATTCGGTTATCTTCAGATAGGATAGGTGGACAAAATCCGGTTTTCACCCAAATCATTTCGGGTCTAAAATGAAAAGAGAGGAGTCTTGATTGGGTTGCAAAGTAATCATCTTCGATCTTTTTTCTTTGAAATTTCTTAGAAAGAGAGTGGAAATTTCTTAGAAAATACTAATTGGTTTTCATTGTGTCAATGTTGCTTTTAGGGGTAGCTTTTATTTTTTGGCTTATCCTTATATTAACTTATGCTTATTTTTTTTCATTTGATAAGCTATTTTTAAGTGTTTGGATTAGCTTATATTCTACAAGTTGATAATTAATAATTAATCTTTAGTTGTTTGTTAAGTTATTTTGTATTATGGGAAGGGGTATAATATCATTATGTGTAATGAGTAAAAAACCATCTTCTTCAAATAAGTTTTATTCAAATAAGCTAAAAAACTATATTCCCATAAGCTTTTTGGAATTAGCTTATATAAGCTAATAAGCATAAGCTTAAAGAGCTAAACCAAACACCCATTAGTGCTTATTTTGTAAAAATAAGCTAAAAAAGCTATAAGCTTAGATAAAAAAGCTAGGCCAAACACCCCCTTAATGATTGACAAAAATTGCATCTTCAGCTTCCTCATTTTTTGGCCGCTTAACTTTTCAAAACAACTTATGACTTTTTAGAAAAGTTATTAAGTTACAACATAGTAAATTATTAATTTTTCCTCTCATAAAATAGTTTCATCCAAACATTTTTTAATTTTTCAAAAAAATTAATAAGCTAATAAGTCACTAAATAAGCACTCTCAAACACCCTATGTATGAAGAATCCTTAATCGGCAGCTCGTGAGCAGGATGGAGTCAAGCTTCAGAATGGATTGAATCTACACAACAAGAACTAAAGGACAACATTGTTGTCCTTTATGTAGAGAGAGGAGTCTCTGTAACCAAACTCAGACGTGAGAATAAGTACAGGGATAGTACAAGGAGTTAGGGAGAGTGTATTATGAGATGAGAGTGAAAGTACTGATTACTCGTTTTTTGAGGACTAAGTGCGGTATGTATACTTGTAAGGTGCTGACGTGGCTCGAGTGATCCAGGTCAGACCTGTTACTTTTAGTTAGGGAAAGATTCCCTTGGCTCGGACCTATCGACGGAGGATAGGTTGAAGGAGGTGCACCCCTCATGAGATGGGGGAAATTTTCATCCATCCAATCATGATGTCTCATGTCAATTTCTCTCTCATACACCACTTTTGGCTAAAAAACATAAGGGTGGTTTCATCCAGACCATTAAAAAAAGAAGAAAAATGCATGATAGGTTGAAAGAGAGTGGGGCCAACCACTACCCCCCCCCCCCCCCTCCCTCCTCTTCCCCGCATGCGGAAACAACTCCCCGCACATCTCCTTCACCGCGCGGCATTTCCTTGTTGGCGGTGCACCCCTCATGCGGCAAAAATACACCCCGCTCACTTCCCCGCATCCGCCTCCTTCACCCTTAGGGTGGAGGGAGTGGTCACCAAATGGTGAGTATTTAAACTATTTTCTAACCAATAATGTCATGTCATGTCATGTCAAGTCTCCACTCTAGGCATGGGCAAATACCGATCCCGGTACCATACCGTCCCGATACCGACAAATCCCGATCCCGATTTTTGTGAAAAATGGGTACCGATACCGATACCGAAATACGTCGGTTTGGTACGGTATCGGTATTTTGAGGGTAAAATGCGGTATTATACCGATACCATACCGTACCGATACCGACAAATACCTAAAAGTGGATACCGATACCGATACCGGTACCGAAACCCCTTCGGTATGGTATTCTCGGGATCGGGATGGGATCGGTATTGGATACCACTTGCTCATCCCTACTCCACTCCACTCCCCATTTTGCACTCAATCACTAGCAATGGTCAAACACATGGTGATTGGTAAACATTTTAAAAAAAAAGATAAATTTGTTATTGGTTGGAAGGGGTTGGGACGCACCATTAATTCCCTCACCCTCCCACCTCTCTCTTCTTCAAACACTCGGTGAATACTCACCGATCAAGTGCTTCACCATTCACTGAAGAGATGTCACCGAAGGGGTGGCAATGGTTCACCGCTCGGTGAACTCAACTCCCCGCCCCATTTCCCGCATGCATACCGTCCACCCTTATGACTCGGAGGGAACCCTAGATTTGGCCGGGCCTTTTCTTTCGTAGGCTGAGATTCGGGTTCGGTGATTTGGGGGTAACCTCATCAGTGTACTACGAGTTAATTTCAGTTTAATAACTTTAATTAAATGATGATATATTATGCCAAAAATCTACATATTTATTTGAACGTAGACATTTATTTTAATCGAATACGCTGTCTGATCATGATTGATAAAGAAACCTCTTCGTACAACTTTTTTAATGATATAATATTAGGCTGTTCGGTATCGGGTTCATGGAGGGGTCGTGGGCCGAGTTCATGATATATGGTTTTAAGTGTAGTTAGGTTGATTTTTTAACACAAATAAATACATAGGTCGTGTTCAAATTCATTAACTTTAACCCACTAAACCGACGAAGTTGATACGCCTTATAATACCAGGTCCCGTTTTTTCAACTAGTTACAATAATGCATGATCCCTTTTTTCTTCTCCTTCGTTTGTTGTATATCATCATCATCATCATCATGCTCGGTAAATCCCACCAATAGCAAAGCTAAGGTAGGGTCTGAGGAGGGTAGATGTAGACAACCTTACCTCTACCCCGTAGGAATAGAAAGGCTGCTTTCAGTGAGACCCCCGTCTCGATTGTAGTTTTGTATCAAGCCTTGGACCTAAGACACTTAATACTCAAACAATCGTTTGATGTATATGCATCGATTTAGAATCTCCATTTAATATTTCACCATATCTTTCATTAAGCTAGACAGTATGGGGAACTAACCCAATGCCACCTTAGCCATTTTTATACAACAACGCTCCCCCCCCCCCCCCACCCCCCAACCGTCTTGCGAGCGCCATTGGGGGGGGGGGGGCGCTATTGTGCCTCCGCGATTGCAATAGCGAGCAACAATGGGTGTGTTTGGTGGGCCCCTTGTATTTGACCGTTGTGAAACACACTATATATACACACACTCTTATTTTATTTCACTTTAAACCTCTTCATGTATTGCAATGGTCGTGTAGATTTCCATTGAAGATATAATTCGTCTCTTTCATCTGCATAAATTCACACGAGTGCAAATAAACTATTTTCAGGTTAATTCGATTTTATAATGAAGAAACTTTGTTATTGCTTCATACCGGGTAAGACTATAGTTTTTGCACATTATGCTAGACACCATGCATTGTCACCATGAATATCCATCATACCTTATAATAACCGCTCACATACCTTCAAGTTAACATGTTTCCTTAGCACCTATTTTATTACTTTACTTGCGCCCGTATCTTTTATCCCTCACATTCCCTTCCATTACCATACTCTTGACTTATCATAAGACAACACATTCAAGCGTTCGCTCTGTCCACATAAATTTGTTTTTTAGCGACATTTTTTTCCTCTGTTGTGTCTTGGGCAATGTTTGGAACCCACAACCTCTTGGTTGTGTGGGCTCCCTTCTTACCACTAGAAACAACCCCCCCCCCCCCCCCCCCCCCCCCCCCCCCAAAAAAAAAAATCAACATACATTTCTGACAATATGTTATGCCACAATGAACATGTTGGTATTCACACGTTCTTGTTGTATAGTAAGTTGAGAACGTCTACACATTCATTGTTCAACCCTTAATAATTTAGTACTCAATGTCCACTATAATGCAACATTTTCAACATTACAATAGTGCATGAAGCTATTGATTGATCAGTTGGGTGTATAAAGATTATGAAAATGGTTCTCAACCCATTTGGATGACACTGCTGGATATACACAGACCTCATTTAATGACTGCATGTCTGCATCATTTTTATTTGTTGGACACTTTGAATAAGATTCATTTCATCATCAATAACAACTTACTGAACTCTTGAATTCGAGTCGTTGATGTCTAGCAAAGTTCATGACAATATTGAGCTACGAGTTCATGACAATATACTATTTCATTATCAACCAATGTAAGCAAAAACGATCGAATAAATACTACAAAAACTATGCGCTAATATACAACATGAAACTTACTTAGAAAAACAGACCTCTTCTCTTCTTCTTCCCTAACTTTTTATCAACAGCTCGTTTGACAAACGATCTCATCGTTAGTACAATTGCATCTCTTGAGCAGCTAATGCCAGTTGCATTATAATCCGCACATAAATATTGCTCAACGCCATGGAGTCCAACTATAGAGAACTGTAACGGTTCTTCTGCCGGTAGATTAATAACGGTTGTTGGTGTATACTTATCAGCTACCACAACACCATTATTGGATCCATTAAGCTTAATGCTGTAACCACTTTTCTTGATTTCCAATATTGCCGGTTCCCAAGCGTCAGGAGACCGTCTCAAAACAAACAAGTTAACACTCACATGACCTACACTTATCGATCTTTCGATTTCACGAAGCATATCAGGATGACAGGTGATCTTGTTGTTGTCTTTTGCGAAACATTTTACAAGTTCACCCTCTCGTTGTCTGTCACCAAGTGGCTGAACGATTACAGCAAGAGAATTATCTAAATCATCTGCTGTAACGATATACGTGGGCTGTTTTGCGCCTTCTATGTATTTCATTGACCCGTCTTGCATAAGGCGAACCCACTCAAACCTACAAGTCGTCATTCCGTTTCTTGGGTACCCACTTGCTTGAATTTCGTTACCTGGAAAAGGGTCACCGATTATCTGCAAATCCTCGATTGTCGGAAGTGGTTTATTCGTATAATCCACATCATCATAGTCATCTTCTTCTGAATCATCCGCTTCTTGGTGCGACGAAGAAGACGGTTCTTGTTCGTGTTCTTCTTCCAGAATCGATGGTAAATACGGAGTATTTACCACATCGTCTCCTTTATTCGGTCTCTCCTTATGAACTGGTTCTGGTGCTTGAGAAAAGCTTGAGTGGGCCCATTCGGGACGCGCAGGATCGTTTAAAGACACCTCGTCCCTACGCAAATGCAAAACCAAAGGTTGATATTGCGAATCTTTTAGCCGTTCTTCGGCTATCGTGAGTCTTTCTTTCTGATGCATGAACAAAACCCTCAAATTACTAACAATGGTATATGCATCATGACTTGCAGGATAAAGCGATTGTTCAGCAAGAAGAGGTACCAAAGACTTTACAAACACCGAATCTTCGTCTCGAGCTACTTGCAGCGCGTACTCAAGCCGTACATTCTCTTCAATTATCTCTTGTCTATAATCCATAGCTTTCAATCTAGCTTCATCAAACTCCTGTTGTTGCTGATCAAACCCTTGATACATCGAACCAATTCGTTTCTCAAAAACACTCTTCTCGCTTTCAATACGTGCTTCCTTGACCTCAAACTCAGCCAGATGTCTTCTCAGCTGCATAATCTCTTGTTCCTGATCTTCAATCTGCTGCACAACATCATCTTCTTCAACCAGTTTCGTGTTTACAGTATGGCCATCATTCACAGTTAATGCAGACAAGGTGTTTGATGAACTACCTCTGAGACGAAAACCATCTCCACCCATAATTTACACAAAATAATATCAATAAACCCTAAAAAAACACTAATTTGAAACAGAAATTGATCAATCAAATCAAACTGCAACCAGAAATAATAAATTGATACATAATAATACACATTATATGAAAAAAGGTAACGAATTTGATTTTGTTTGTTTAGGGTTGACCTTTAATGGAAGTCTTCGCAAAGAAATATGAGATTGTTGCAGGTCTTTAATGGCGGGTCATGCATTGATGAAATGTTGGTAGTTTGAACAGAATGTATATATACGCGACTTGTGGGTATTCGGGTCGGGTTGTGAAATGGATGTGGGTTGTTGAATAGGTAAACCCCTCACAACAAGTCATGGGGGTTATAATATTTTTATTACGAATAATGAATTTTAATAATCCTAACTATTAGTCGTGGGTCGGTAACGGTTCTAATTTTAAAAATAACTGATGGTGGTCCCATTTTTTCACATATTGTAAACAAATGGATCCTTACTAGTAGAATCTGAATTTCTTTTTGTCCTGTTTTTCTTTTATGATAGTAAAGCTCCATTGAATTACAATATGTGAAAAAGGTAGAACCATCACGGTTATTTTTTAAATCTAATATTTCTTTTTATTATTATAAACTTTTTGAAGAAAATAGGTAGTTAAATTTGTTTACTTACCTGGAACTATCCTTACAGGTTAACTAACTAAAATTTGTTTACTCATCTAGAACTATCCTAAAAAATTAACTGATTTAAATATGTTTTTTAGTATCAATTTATTTATCATCAATTTGTTTTTTTTTTTTATATGTTGAATCCAGAAGAAAGTTTTGTTACTTCTAGAGTTGTAGATTTTTTTTTTAAATAAATATCTACTCAAATCAAATAGTGTTAACTACAAATGAATGTCTGTAGATGCATCACAAGTAATTTTTTTTAACTCTAAAATGTATTAATAAAAAATTATATGGTAATTTACAATGTATCGGTAAGTTTTTTTTTTTTTTTTTGGGGGGGGGGGGGGGGGGTAAGATTTGATGTAGATGAAAATAAATTGACAAGTAGATGGCATTCTAATTTAATTTACTAACTACGCGATCTTAATAAAAATGTTTAAATGTCTTAAAAACTTTGTGTGCATTATTTTAAATTTGGGGTGTGTAATAAATAACAAGTAATGCTCAAAGTAAAATTGGACAAGCATACCCAAATACAATAATTTGGAATAAAGTGACATAATTTATCGATTCGTGTTATTACAATTTTAAAGTAACTTTTTCTAAAATGTTTGATTTGATGTGCTAATTAAATAATAGGGCCGGTCCATAAGGCTTATCAATATAACCTAAGGCCTAGAGCCACCAAAAATCAAGGGTCTCTAATTTTATTTCCTTTCATATATTAGAATTGTTTTTGTCATTTAAACAACGTTTCTAAGCCCATGATTCAAGATTTACACTAGGAGTCTATATTGTCCACGCACACAACACATCTACCCTCGTTACTTGCAACGTTTCTAATGTTGTTGATGTTTGCCTAAAAAGATAGTATTAGTTGTATATTGCTTGAAGATTAAACCAAAAAACCCAAAAACAATAGCTAGAACAAAAACATCATTAAATTGTGTAACTAATATGAAGTACATACCCAAGTTGTGGCCACATATCACATAGCTTCGTTTTGTTGACGATACACAAGATGCATTTAAGTCGGTATTTATGGGAAGAAACTATGGTACAGAGCAAAAGAGGACATAAATTGTTTAGTTATAGCATCTTGCACAGGCTAAGAAGAAACTATGGTACACAGCAAAAGAGGACATAAATTGTTTAGTTATAGCATCTTGCACAGGCTAATTTTCTAATATTATTTGACTTTGCCGTTCTGAAAAAAGCAAAAGAGGACATGCGACCAAGAAGTCATGTATCTCGCCGTTATAGATGTTAAATGGTTCTGATATGGCTACAAAAGCGTAACACCACCATGGGAAATGGCTACCTTTGTGATTGGGCATGACAGGACAATGTTGTGGAATGAGGACAAAATTCTGTTCATAGTTGTGCACCTAGGTGCTTCAGGGACACAAGACGACGAGCTTAGACAGGTGCAGGTTTTCAACCATAATTAAGCAATCCAAGCGAATACGCATATAACCTAACCAGCCATAATATTATGATGATTATCTCAGAGCCAGTTATATAGAATTATAGATATGCAGGTAAAGGCAACATACAAGCAGATAGTGGTCAAGCTATATTCTACAAACAATGCTATATGTACATACAATATTTGAATACAGGATTAATCAAAGTTATAATATATATATTTGTAAAAGACTACGCTATAGATAATGCTCTAATGCTCTAGAAAGAAGAATAAATAAATTAATTAAAAGTCGATGACTATACGAGTTCAATCCAATGTTGCACAATTACAATCAACTAAGTGTTACAAGTGTCGGGTTTGGATCCGCTATGCGTGGGATAGAATAGGGGCAGTATAGTCATTTACTTCCCCAAAGCCACCCCATAGCAGCTTTGATTCTATAAAGATATACGTGTTTAAACTTTAGATTGTGGTAAGACTCGTTATCAAATCATTGAGGTTGGTTTTGTTTGTTGTCTCTTTTGAGTTGAACCTTGAGTTTTTTACCGCCTATTTGGTATCCATTCATCGTATTTATCGCAGATTCTGCAGCAGCTGATGTGTTGTAACTGACAAAGCCTGCAAACATGAATTAAATTAAAAGTTGTGAATTTTATGCGATTAACACCAAGGCTGGAGGGTGTGGTATAAAGCACCTAGGGGCTTTATCACGCCACGTCAACGCCATGTCACACAGGGGGCTTTAAAGCCCCTTCCTTTAACTTGCAGGGTGTGGTTTAAAGCCCCCCCTTTAAGCTATGGCGCCCCCTCTAACCAATCCTTCATCGATCAACTCATATTCATCTCGTTAACGTGGGCCTAAACTGAAATGAAGATAATTAGAAAAGTGGAATCCATACCAAAGCATTTGCTAACACCAGTTGCTTTGTCAACGAAAACTTTAGCACTCAAGACTCTTCCAAATTCCTTAAAGGTGTTTGCAAGTTCCGCATCGTCAAATTCTTGTGGAATATGATAAATAAAGAGATTGGCACCGGGTGGACCTGTTTAAGTTACCGAGTATTTAAAAATTAAAACTGCAACAGTAATAACAAAATAGGGTAAATTCGATATATACCCCCTAAAAACTTACATATCATATTTCCCTAAGCAAAACACTTAAAATTTCATATTTAGTAATTAACCCTTTTCATTAAATACAAATTATTATACGACTGTTATACTCTTTTTTCTCCTTACAATTAAAACTCTCATAAACTACATCTTTACCTGCGGGGAGGATATTTATGTCATCAAAAAGAAAAAGGAAAATTGGATTTTAATAATTTGGCATATTGGCCGGTAACAGTCCCAACTAAGAATTGTTTTGTGACAGTCCCAACTTTTAACCTATTTTTCATCAGTGATCCCATACTAACTAAAAGTTAACCCACTTAGTTATTGCTGACGTGGACTGCTTATGTGGCAAAAAGTCAGTTTTGCTGACGTGGACTGCTTATGTGGCAAAAAAAGTCAAAGTTTTGCTTGTGGACTACTTATGTGGCAAATAAGTCTAAGTTTTGATGATATGGACTACTAATGTGGCAAAGTTTTGATGACGTGGACTGCTTGGAAGTCCACATCAGCAAAAACTAACTAGGTTAACTTTTAGTTAGTATGAGATTGCTGAGGGAAAATAGGTTAAAAGTTGGGACTGTCACAAAACATTTCCTTAGTTGGGACTGTTGCCTGCCAATATGTCAAAGTTAGGATTTTTAAAATCCATTTTTTTTGGGTATATACGATATTGTTTAAGTTTTGAGGGGATATAATGATAGATGCAATTAACACTAATATATATAAGAATATTTGAACTGTAACACACACGCACACACACACAAAATGCACAAAGATCTTTAACCTTCAACATGGTCACCAGGACTAGCACCACCACTTGAAGACGTTGCGGGGAGATTGTTCAAAACTGATTGTGGTACAGGACTAGGTGGCCCGCTCATCATACCCCCATGATAAGCCATTGGATAAGCATGCACTGGATAATTTCTTGGAGTCCCTCCTCTCACATGTGGAGTCCCATCAGGAAACGAAGGTTGATTCTGGCCCGGTGAAAGCGGATACTGCATGAGCCCATAATTTCCAGGAGCCTACATGCAAAAGCAACATTTACAACAAAAAAAAAGATACACCAGAAACTAAGGGGGTGTTGGTTTGATTGTAGGCCTGTAAACGAACCGAGCGAACACGAACAGAGGCATGTTTGCGTTTGTTCATTTAACTTCAATCGAACACGAACATATAATCGAACAAGAGTAAAGTCATATTTGAGTCCCTGTGGTTTATGCAGTTTAACCATTTGAATCCAAAAACCAAAACTGTCTTGATTTGAGTCCCTGTGGTCTCTAATTTTAACTATTTGAATCCAAAAACCAAATGTTTCTGATTTGGATGTTGTTTACTTTTGGATTCAAATGGTTAAAATTAGAAACCACAGGGACTCAAATCAAGACAGTTTTGATTTTTGGATTCAAATGGTTAAACTGCACAAACCACAAGGACTCAAATAGGACTTTACTCATCGAACAATTATTTTTGTTCATGTTCGTTCATTAAGAAAATGAGCATGGTCGTGTTCGTTTGTTTAAAACCTAAATGAATTGTTCACGAACATAAACAAACTTAAACGAGCATTATTTAAAAAAAAAAACATAAAACAACACAAATGAACATAAAACTAACCAAACATAAACGAACATAAAATAGTTGTTTTTATATAAATAAGTGATTAATTACAATAAGTTCCATTGGAAAGCGGATTTTCATTACTAGAAAGCCCAATTACTAATTAGTAATATTTATATAAGTAGTTATAAAGCCACTTTTATGTTTATAATATACATAAATATAACTACTTATGTATTTATTGAATTTAAACGAACATAAAAGAACAACATCAACAAATGTAAATAAACGAACGTTCATGAACACAAATGAATGAACAAAACGTTTGTTCATGTTCATTCGTTTAATTAAATGAACAAAAAATGGTTCATGTACGTTCGTTTATTAATAAATGAACATAAATGAACTTCCCGCCGAACAAGTTCACGAACAGTTCATGAACGTTCGGTTCGTTTATAGGCCTTGAGGGTATCAGAGTTTATGTTGGTTTAAAGGTAACTTTTTTATACCCATATAATCAAGAATCCTCCATGTAATCTATACATCTAAACAGTTATCAGGCCTATTCCCATACGATCTGTTATCAAACCCATACCCATAGTGATTCCTAGCTACACACAAAACGCCACCTAAAATATGTTTGGCTGTATTTAACCAACAGACCTGATATCCATAGTTATTATATGGTGAAATGTAACCCATCGGCAGAGCTCCAAATAAAGACGGATGTGTCATGTCAGCGTTTGCAAAATTGGAAGCCGCCCATATTGTTGCTTTTTGAGCTTTTCTAGCTAGCCTTTCCCTTTCAGTATCTGCCCATTTGACCACCAAAGGGACAGTGGAACCCTATTTGCAACAACAAATTAACTTGCACAATTAGCATATAGCATACAATTGTTTGCAACAAAAGAGAAAAATTGGTACATTAATAAACAACAAAACAAATTTTCACACATTTAATAAGAACTAGGGCTGTAGTCACCCGCGCGTTACGCCAGGACACGATGGGAATTCGCTACGTACGTATCGCACACCATGATAACCGATGAATAAATTCATAAAATCAAACAAAATGATATCTAAATGTGTTAATACTATTTGTGTCGTAGCTCTGCTATAAACATCAAAAGAATAAGAAAGGATAAAAAAAATAAGGTGAATAACAAAGGTAAACGTAAAAGAAAACGATAGGAACTCGGTCGGTTTCGGTGCATTCGTTATAGCAAACGAAAAAAAAAGTTAAAAAAATGCGTTCAAAAGGGTATCTGCGCTTGTTCAGTTCGTTAAAAAAATTCGAAAGTTAAAAGCACTTTTCCGTACCACTATCGATTTTGTTTGTCAAAAAAAAACTAAACTAAAAAAAGAGCTCAACTTAGCATAGCCTCGAAGGCTCATGTTGGCATCTTCGCACTATTCAACTTCTCTTATTTTATATAGAGAATTAATTTATCAGTTAAATATACACAACCTCCATCTTGTGCTTCCCATTAAGGCCATCTATAGCTGCAAGTGCTTGCTCTTTAGTCTCATACTTCACAAAAGCACAACCTGCCACCATGGTGAACGAAACATCAAAAAAAAAAACTTTACATGTGAGTTATTATTATTACATCAGCACTTGCAAGATCGAACCACATTGCGTAATAAATATTATATACTGCACCTTTGCTTGTCTGTTGAGAACCTCTCAAGATTAGTTGGTCTTTTATTGTTCCATATTGAGAAAACAAATCTGAAACTTCACTCTCGGAAACATTCTTCGGAAGCATGCCGACGAAAAGTTTATGCTCTTGAACAAACCAAAAGGGAACCCATAATGCTAATCAGATATATTAAGTAAAACCTTATATTGGATAATGGTGAAATAAGTAGGCATGAAACAGAAAATTAGTGATCTGAAATACGATAAAATAGCATGTCACACCTAGTCTTTCCACTTCACCGTCTGCATATTTCACTTGCATCGGACAAGTTGCCTGATACACAACAGAAGACATATTGTAATTCCACCAAAGAAAAACCATTATCAAAAATCACTATATGAGATGCTGAGCAATTTGCACTAATTGTAGATCAACATAAATGTTAGAATGTTTTCTGAATGCCTAAAAGTATCCCTATTAGTTTTAAAAAGCACGTGGCGATCCGATCCGTTTGATCCCAAAAGCCAATGCATGATGCGCAATGCGAGAAGCGCGTGCGTTAGGTATGCGAGTTGAGTCATTAAAAAATACTAAAAAAATACTTATAAATAATATTTTAACTCGTTAACTTTTAAACACTAAAATATAGGATATTCTCAGCATATCTAGTCAGATTTGTTCAACCAAAAGTCTAATTTGCTCAAATTCCCAAACCCATTGCAATCACGGTCCAATGTAGGGATGAGCAATCGATACTAGGTACCAAACAATACCAGTACCAAACCGTACTGTGCCGTACCGATCGAAGTTCCGTACCCATTTTTGTGTTTTTCATGATCGGTACCGGTACTGGTTCCGTACCGAGCACTTTTCGTACCTTTACCAGTACCCATTTTTGGTGATTTTCAAGGTCGGTACTTTCGTTACCGGTACTATTCCGTGCTCATCCTAGTCCAATTTGTTCAAATACCGGTCAACTACACCAGGCACCACATCAGACCACATCATATGATGGGCGCATTATGCACGCATTTCAAAACCAATTATTTCTTCCCCCATCATCAAAAATCAAGTGAACTTGCTTGTTCTACACTAAGAGGGTGTTTGGGGTTGAGTTTTGAAAATAGATTATGCGCTTTGAATAATCAGAATCAGATAATTAACTGTAACAAAACGTAATGTTGAAAGATAGTGTTTGGATTTGATTATGTTGCCTGATATCACAATAATCAGATAATCAACTATTTGAGTGTTTGGCAAATATATATTTAAAAAAATAAACAAGTGAAAATCCTTTTTCTAAACGCAAATAATCAATTTTTGGAAAACTGCGTTTTGTTGCAGTAGGGGGGAGCTGCTTTTGGAAAACTGCGTTTTGTAACTTTCTAAACGCAAATAATCAACTTTTTAATTTTTTTACCTAAACACTCAAAACTGATTATTTACGATTTCAAAACTCAATAATCTAAAAATCTCCTTCAAAACTCAACCCCAAACACCCTCTAACTATTGGATCCTAAAATAAACAAATAATGAAAAAAATCAATTTCAACTCAAAACTAAACTCTGGCATAGTTCTTAACGAGGCATCCAACAATAACCAAATCTTCACAACACACAACATATAATAACAATTCTAATATTATAAAAACTAACTAAAATAACAATAAGTTAAAGATCTATAACAATAATCAGTTAATACTCACCCCAGGCAAAGTTTTCTTATTGTGACACGCATCCACCGCTTTGTCTGCTTCCTCTCTAGACGGACATATAACAAAACAACAACCTGATAACACAACAGCAACCAAATTAGGGCACAAACACTCAAAACAAACACGATAACATCATTTTATCTATCAATTGCATATAATAGACAACGAATTGAGTATAGATTATAGAAACGAAGTGACATTGAGTGGATTTGTGATGAATTGGAGAATAATGTGAGGAAATTGACCTCGAGAGGCTCGTGTAGCTTTGTCTTTGATGATGTTGACTTGTTCTACGAGTGCGAATTCTTTGAACATTGCTGTGAGTTGTTGTTCGGTCATGTGTTTTGGAACTTGACCTACGAAGAGTTTTACGCTCTCGTCGCTGTGGTGGTGTTGTTGTTGGTGTGGTTTTGGAGGTTCCGCCATTAATGCCGTTAGTTTCTCTCTCTAGTTTCTCTCTCTACTCTCTCTCCTCGCTGGTTCAGAGTGATGTCTCTTTGACTCTCTCTCTCATGTGTGTGTATATATATATATATATGTATAGTTTCTCTCTCTAGAATTGAGTTGGATTCGATTCCTGTTTGAGAAAAAAGAGGGAGGTTGCTAATAAAATCTATACTTTATAATATTATCATATATGACCCCTCTTTTTTAGAAAAAAGCGGTAGTCAGGTTTAGAACTAGGTCTCTCGACACGTTGTTAGTTTGAGACCAAATTGAATCGGGTTTTAATGTAGTGGGTCTTTGGGTGGGTGAGTTTTCGTGAAACTGGTGGCTTGATGGCTTGGGTATGCATCCAACTCTGACTGTTATGGAGGAGAGGATGCGTTTGCTCAATTGAAGGCATCACATCACAGGATGGTTATCCGGTTATTTAGTTTGCCGTTAAAAAAAGTATAATAGTTTTTTTTTCAAAACAATTTTTTTAGTAGTTTGTAAGCCAGCAATTAAACATTCAAACTAGATGAATGTTTTGTATTTATGTAGTGTTTTCGGTTTGTCACCCTGTTTTATGGGTTGGTGTTTTCTATTGAAGTAAAAAAAATCAATTAAACATTCAAATTAGATGTTGATTAGTTCGAATCTTCAGTTAACGGATTGTTTGATAGCCTTTTAATGATCTATTTAGAGCCTACCTCTCAATCAGTCAATCATTGAGTATGTTTGATTCAATGACGTGATACCTCTGAATTAGTCAAGAAGCCTCTTAACCATTAAGTTTCAAAATAATGTTTTATGCAAATTTTACTCATTTATCTATTCATCATTGTTCATAATCCTCAATCGACCACTCATGCACCACCTCCTCCACCCACCTCCAACCAATCAAGTTGAGCCAAGTTAGTCCTTTTATTGATTCAAGGTCTCTTACTCTATCAAACCTCTTAGACCGTGGGGTATGGTGGGGCGGGGGTTTGGGGTGTGGCCCGACACGTGGCTTGGGTAGGCTTCGCTGGGCTGACCCACATTGAAGACGGTATGGTGGGGCGGGGGTTTGGGTCGTGGCCAGCCCAAACGGCTATTTTATATTTTTTAAAACAAAAAATTTAATTTTTTTAATGATTTTTAAATAAAGAAAATTACATAAAAAATTTCCTAGTGCTTATATTTTTTCTTTATCTCTTCTCTCGTCTCCAACATTAGTTCCAACTCTTCACCTGATAGGTGATCGATGGGCTGGGTTAGAAATTTCATATCATCTCGGTCCACTTCGAGGATAAGCTATCGTTTTCACGATAAGTCTCCATTTCCATTTCTTCATGGAATGCTTTACTAATCGCTTCCCACAAATGGCTTCGATGTTAAGAATTTCCAATTTTAATAAAAAAACAAAATTTAATATATTACAAAGTTATATAAAAAATAACCATAAATATTAAAATAAGGGCTACAAAATATTTAAAAATACCTAAAGTTGGATGTTGAGATTGTTGAAGCCAAGCCCTCGCCAATGCAAGTTCTTCATTTTTTTTTAAAGGAGAACTTCATTAAAACACGCCAACCCGAAGACCGGGCTAGCCAACAACAACAAGAAACTACATATTCACAAATCTACACCAGTCAGTCCAATCTAACAACCCTTTCTTACGTCTTTCTCGGCCTCGGTTTTTTTCTTGTGACTTCTTTTTTTGATGGGTTTGGATACGGAAGGACCATCCATTGGGGGTTGAGTTTCGAGGACGGTTTCGGTTTGGGAAAGGTTGATGGAGGTTGGTGAAAGGTTGATGGGCGTTTGTGAAAACGGGCTAGGTATAGAATCGTCGGTGTGAGGGAAGTTAGTATACACATGATTCGAGAGATACGATGCGTAACCCGCCACATCGGGCATAGAGGAGTGTATTAAAAATGAATGAGGCATTGGACGAATGGGTGGTGGGCTAGGATTTTCTTGGAATGCCCACGGGTTATTCGGGTCAAAAGCACGATTGTGGGATTCATTCGTATTGTAGAATGAGAATAGAGATGATTATATAAGAGGTGGAGTGTATTGTAGATGGATGTGGTAAAAAAAAAAAGAATAGAAGTGTGAGTTTTATAGTGAAAAAATAATTTTTTTTACCACATAGCCGTTGGCCAACGGCTAGTTTGGTTTGGCCATTGAGAGCCCGTCATGTCATATTGATAGACCCGCCCCACGCCCGGTCTTAAACTCCCGCCCCTTGAGCCACGCCCAAACCCAAGCCCACTCGGGGTGACGGCTTTGATGTTTTCAGCCAACCCATGCCCCATACCCCATACCCCACAGTCTTAATAGTGCAGAGATTGCCAAACAGCCACTAAGTTTTGGTTGGTCTTCATATGTCTAATCTATTAGCTAGTAGCGGATTTATTTTAGATGTTATTAGTCATGGCTTTTGGTTTGATTGACTGAACAAATCAGTCCGATCTCGAACTTAAATGTCACTTTTTTTTATCGGTGATCTAATGGTCTAGTAATATGGTGTTTGTTCTTATTAATGTGGTGTAGGTTAAAATCTTTATAAGTGAAAGGTTAGATGATATTTAAGTGAAAAAAAATATTGTTTAAAACATATAAAGTCTTTTATTAAGTATTGAAATTATTATAGATCTAAGGGTGTACGGTGTGGGAGTTGGCAAAGGGCGGCAAACCTGTTTGCCGATCGGCAAACACCGGCGCCGACCCAATGCCGACGCGGCAAAGCAAAGGAATCGGGGACAGGTTACCGAGTCGGGAAAGAAGGAATTTGGAAGGTGGGCCAGGTATTAACGGTAATATTATCGTTCAAATAAAAAAAAATATTTTTTCTTTAAAATATTAAACTATAAATATCAAACCAAACTATAACCAAATACCTTCAAATATATACCCAACCAAACCAAAAAATACCACCAATTCTTCCCAAACATTTACAAAACAAAATGGCTGATGAACTCCCGTTATGGTTCCCACCCATGAGTAGCGACGATTCATCCAATAGTAGCATTCTTTCTTTTTTTTCAAAATCTCATCGAAGAAGCCGAACTTCAAGACACAGGCACATCTAACCGAAGGATATATATTGACCGTCAACGTGAGGAGGGGCATGAGACACTCATGGCGGATTATTTTGTCGAAGACCCGAAGTACAACGAAGATATCTTTCGGCATAGGTTCCGTATGTCGAAACGTTTGTTTCTAAAAATTGTGGCCGACGTGGAAGAGAACGACCCGTGGTTTGAAGAGGCCCCCGATGCGCGAGGTAAGAAGGACTTTACGTCGTTGCAAAAGGTGACATCGGCTATTAAACAGCTCGCAATTGGTAACACTCCAGACGAGAACGACGAGTACTTGCATATGGCCGAAAGAACTTCCCGCGAGTGCCTAGAATATTTTTGCGACACGGTTTGCAAAATATACGGTCCAGAGTTCTTACGTAGACCGACAAGCCACGACATGGCACTTTTATACCAAGCCCATGAGGAAAAACATCACATTCCATGTATGTTCGGTAGCCTTGATTGCACCCATTTCGTTTGGCGATTTTGTCCGACAGAGTATCGAGGCCAATATATGCGAGGAGATCATCGATACCCGACTGTTATGCTCGAAGCGGTTGCTTCTCAAGACTTATGGTTTTGGCATGCTTTTGCCGGTCCACCGGGTTCTCAAAACGATATCAATGTTCTACAACAATCTCCGTTATTTTTAACGGAACGAAATGGAACCGCTCCAAAATGTCCATTTTACGTTAACAACCATTTATACAAACGTGGTTATTTGCTCGTAGATGGAATCTACCCTTCGTGGTCCGTGTTTGTGAAGTCGATCCCTTACCCCTCACGAAGTAGACGAAAAGAAATTCAAGAGGCAACATGAGGCGGCAAGAAAAGACGTCGAACGGGCTTTTGGTGTTTTGAAGGCGAAATGGGGTGTGATGACGGGGGTAGCCCAAGACTAAATAAAATGACCAAATACATAAATGCTCAAAGGGTTAAATGGTTCAATGGTTAAAAAGCTGTGAGGAGGGGAAAAGCAATACGGAAACAGTAGCCAGTCACATCCATGGATTGTTTCACCAACCCACAGCCGCAAAAGCAATGCAGGTCTGCAGAGCACACGCTATTATCCAGGGGTTAAAAGACTTCAACCCCTGAAAGGGTAAGCCCCTCGCTGCAAGCAAGGACACTAGTCAAATGAATGCCTCTTTGGGAGATGTCTTCTCCTATATAATTGACACTTCATTTACTGAGTTGGGACATTCTTGGCCAGGCCTGTTTCCTTAAACTCTGGTCATTCATATCGAGTACTTGCTTTATGCGAGTTACTCACGTTCACATCCAACACACACATTCCGTTTGCTCCCACATCCAAATCTGAGTACACTTCAGAGGAGGATCATCAGCAAACAACAACAATAAACTAGTGAACCTCCTTCCACGTCTTGCAAACGTGGGGGGACCCCACGACCTGCGTTAGGCAAAGTTGAACCCTTCAACCCTTTTGCCTTACCAGCCCAGCTACTACCCTTGGTCTCTTATTTGTTGCATCAACAAGTTGGCGCCCACCGTGGGGCTACGCCACTATTTCTCCTCAAAAAGACCTAGTAGTGTAGCTCTTTTCACTTAAAATCATCATGTCTGAAAGTGGATCCCCGGGTGAAGTAAATCAGATTCCAAACACCTCTACCCCGGGTAGTAGCCAAGCTCATGTGGCTATACCAACTTCCTTCTCAACTCCGGGGAGCACACCCGAGTTCCTCACCTTCAAGACACCAACTCCGTCTAGATCCGGAGTTCCTTCTCCCAATGTCGGTGTCTCTGACACCCCGGCACGTGTTGAACTTACCCCCGAAGGGGTTGCCAACAATTTCCTGGAATTGAGGTCTCTCCTCAACCAGCATGTGAATAAAGAAAGAGAAAAGGGGGTGAGAATCCGCCTAGATTATGACGAGCCAGAACCAACGTTGTCTCCCGAACCACCTCCCCTTCCTTTTACAACTAGAAATGAGGCTGGTCCCAGTAATCCTTCAAACCCTCACCCATATCTGTCCACAATGACAAATCCCACAGTGCATCCCTTCTTCTCTTCCCAACCGATTACTAGTGGTGCTCCTTTGGGACATGAGCTAACCCTTAACCAGCTCCTACAGTCCCCTGTAACAAGCTTTCCAACATCTACAACAACCACGTGGGAGCAAGCTCTGTCCGTGCTCCCTTTGGCACGAAGTGCTGTTATGAGCACTCCTCTAGGAATAAGCTGCTCAGCTGCACCTGGAAGCCTACAAGGCTTCAACCTCATGCCTAACATGATGACTCAGATGATGGCCAACTTCCCGTGGCAACACTTTATTAATCAGGTGCTAACCACTCAGGGAAATAACGACAATGGCAATGATGTGGATGCAAGGGCTGAAGAAGACTTGGCTAAATCATATAAGCCAAGCAACCTTTCATGCTTTTCACAGCAAATAGCTGATTATGATTTCCAAGCAAAGATCAAGATGCCGTCCCACATCAGGACGTATGATGGGACTGAAGATCCTGAGGACCATCTTCAGATCTTTACCGGTGCAGCAAGAATAGAAAAATGGTCAAACGCTGAATGTTGCCTAATGTTCATGCAAACCCTTGTGGGATCAGCCAGAATCTGGTTCAACGACTTACCTGCTCGAAGCGTTCGAAGCTTTGACGACCTCAGCAAGGGTTTTCTGGCCAATTTCTCCCAACAAAGGCGATATGTTAAAGACGCAATAGTAATCTTCCAGATAAAACAACGTGACGACGAAAGCCTTCGCGCGTTCATTGAACGATACAAGAAGGAAGGTCTGACTTATGTAGGGGCAGATGAGAAAATGAGAGTGGCTGGTTTCATGAATGCCATCACCTCTAAGTATCTCACAAGAGATTTCAACAAGTCCTTGCCCAAGACCTTGGAAGAAGCTCTCGAAAGGGCTGAAGCTCACATCCGGGGAGAGGAGGCGGTAGACATTAAAGAACAAAGAAAGAGGGGACCCGGCTGGCGAAGCAATAGTCCAGCTAGGAAAAGGGGAAGCTTCAACTCCTATGACCTATGCAGTTAATAGCGGCGCTATAGCGGTGCTATAGCGGCGCTATAGCGGTTAGCAGTCTCCTGGCATCGTAGCGGTCCAAATAGCGGTTGGGCATAGTGGTTCCGCTAATAGCGGCGCTATAGCCCACTATTTGACCGCTATTTGTAGACCTTTATAGCGGCTGGATCAGTGCTATTAGCGGTCAGCCCAATTAAAACCTAGATACGACCAATTTTGACCAGCGCTGTTCGATTCTTCAGTCTTCGACATCATCAGAGTTCAATTGCTGTTCAGCAAAGCTGATAAAAATCGAATCAAAGCTGTTCGATTCGATTGCTGGTCTGATACTCGAGTTCATCAGAGCTGTTCGATTCTTCAGTCTTCGACAGTCACCTTCTTCTCCGACTCCTTTAATTGTTTTGTTGTTTATTTTTTCTTTGAAAAGAGACTATTAGTGACTACTTTATTCTTGAATATTTGAATGGCACATATCCAGATAATCAATGGCACATATCTAGAGAATCAGAGGCACATATCTAGAGAATCAGAGATATCCATATTTTATTTTCTTAAAAGACATTTAATGTTATTAAATTGATGATTTATTAGTTTATTAATGTTATATTTTTTAATTCAACTGATGTATTATGTATGTTTATCTATGCGTGTTTTGGTTTTTTTTTCTAATTATATTAATAACTTTATTTTTATTTGAAACTATTGGTGGATTAACAAGATATATATATATAAATTTGAAAAATTACATATTTATATATATATATATATATATAAATTATGCATGGTATAAAAATTACCGCTATATCACCGCTATACCACCACTATAACCTATATATCGTATAGCGGACCTTGACCGATATCCGCTATTTTACCGCTTTAACTGCTTAGCCTATGACAGGAGGTCAAAGGGTTCAGACCCTCGAAGGTCTGAAGGCCGGAACCCTTCAAGCAGGGAGAAAGGCATAAGCTTCACACCCCTCACAAAGACCCCTCAAGAAATCCTCGCAACAGAAGAAGTCAAGCAAACCTTTCGACCTCCTAGGCCTCTCCCCAAAAGCAGAAAAAATGAGAACTCCACCCAATACTGTGAGTTTCACGAAGAAAAAGGTCACCACACCAATGATTGCTTCCAACTCAAGAAAAGAACTGAAGAAGCTGTTAAGTCCGGAGAACTCGCTCATTTGGTAAAGGGAGTCCGGGACAAAATGGCTGAAGGAAAGGGTAAGGAAGTCAATATGGTGGATTTCGATGGAAGGGTTCCTCATAAAAGACAGCGGTTGGAAGCTTGGGAGCTTCAGTGTGTCTTTTTCCCCCCAACAGAGAAAGACCCTATCTCTAGCCCTCTTGTGGTAGAAGCTACCGTGGGAACGTTGCAAACACACAGGGCATACATAGACACTAGGGCAGCTACCGAAATCATGTTCGAAAAATTCTTCAACCGTTTGAGTAACGAAGAACGTTCAAGGCTCCAACCCTCTGGAACCTCTATAAAAGGTATCGCCGATATACCCCTCAAGCCTTTAGGGCAACTGACACTTAATGTTCGTTTCATTGAAGGTTTGAAAGAAAGAACCCAACCACTCACCTTTGTGGTTATCAACATCCCCTCAAGTTATGATGTGATCATTGGAAGGCCAGGGCAGTGTGCATTCTACATGGCCGTGTCTGTTGGCCATGGCACAGTCAAATTCCCCACCGAGAGGGGGATAGCAACCCTTCAACCCTCTCAAGAAGCATACCTAGTTGAAGGTGAAAGTTCCAAAAGTGAAGAAGACAAGCAAAGGCTAATCATAAATCCTAAGTACCCTGAACAGAGAATAAGGGTCAATCCAAGCCTTTCACAAGAAACCCTTTCGTACCTCGAAAAGCTGCTAACACATTACAGCGATGTCTTCGCTTGGTGTCCAGAAGATATGACCGGGATCCCTCGGAACATTGCCGAGCATGAGTTAAGAATACCACCGGATGTCAAGCCTGTGGTCTAAAAGAAAAGAAGCCTGGCACCCGAGAGAAGTCTGGCAGCCTGCCAAGAGGTTGAAAAGCTTGTGTCAGCCGGCATTCTCCGAGAAGTCAAGTACCAATCATGGGTTGCAAACCCGGTAATGGTCAAGAAACCTGACAACTCTTGGAGGATGTGCATAGATTTCAAGGATCTTAACAAGGCTTGTCCTAAGGATTGCTATCCACTACCGGAAATTGATCTCAAGGTGGACTCCCTCACCGGTTACTCGTTCAAATGCTTTCTCGATGCATACAAAGGTTACCACCAAATCCTCATGAAGAAGGAGGATGAGGAAAAAACAGCCTTTCACACGGACAAAGGGATCTTTTGTTATCAAAAGATGCCTTTTGGCCTCAAGAATGTCGGTGCAACCAACCAACGTCTCGTTGACAAAGCCTTTGCAAGCCAAATTGGTAAGAACATGGAGGCATATGTCGATGACTTGGTAATTAAAAGCAAGACGGAATATCAAATGCTCGACGACATTCAAGAAACCTTCAAGAATCTCAGAAAGGTTAACATGAAGCTTAACCCGGAAAAATGCTCATTTGGATTTGAAGAAGGAAAATTCTTGGGTCACATTGTTGGGAAACAAAGCATCAAAGCCAACCCAAACAAAGTGAAAGCCGTCCTTGAAACCAACCCACTAAAAACCAAGAAAGAAGTTGAAAGTTTAAACGGGAAGCTTGCAGCCTTGAAGCGTTTTACCTCCAAGCTGGCTGAAAGGTCTTTACCCTTCTACAAAACGCTCAAGAATTGCTCTGATAAGAAGAACTTCAAATGGACGAATGAGGCTGAAGAAGCCCTCAACTAGATGAAACAACATCTTGCTTCCTTACCAGACATCGCAGCTCCTGAAACGGGGGAACCAATTTCAGTCTATTTATCAATTGCTGAAGAAGCCATAAGTGCAGTCCTCATCATTGAACGGGACAAAGCCCAGGTACCCGTCTATTTCTTCAGTAAAACTCTAAAATTGGCTGAAACCAAATACCCTCCCCTTGAAAAGCTTGCCTTAGCCCTAGTTCAAACAGCTAGAAGGCTTCGAAGGTATTTCCAAGCACATCCTATACAAGTGGTCACTGACCAACCTATTAAGAACGTGCTTGAAAAACCAGAGAATTCGGGAAGACTGGCCAAATGGGCGGTGGAACTAGGTGAACATAACATCACCCATGTCCCACGAAAAGCTATCAAAGCCCAAGTCTTGGCCGATTTCATCGTGGAAATCCCGAACCAAGCAATCCCTGAAGTAAACATTACCACCACTGAACCTTCCAACCCTGAAGCCTGGAAGCTTTTTACCGATGGGGCTTCAAGTGTTGAAGGGTCAGGGGCAGGACTAATTTTGATCAACCCATAAGGGTTGGAATTCACATATGCTCTCCGTTTTGATTTTCAGACCACCAATAACGAGGCTGAATACGAGGCACTAATTGCTGGCCTAAGGCTGGCTAAAGAGATGAAGGTTGAAAAGCTTGAAGTGTTCACAGATTCGTTGCTGGTCTCAAGCCAAGTGAATGATAGCTACATAGCTAAAGAACCCAACATGAAAAAATATAGAGAAAAATCCAAGGAACTAATGAGTACCTTCCAAGCATGCAACATCAAACAGATCCCCAGATCCCAAAACAAAAAGGCTGATGCCCTAAGTAAGCTTGCATCTCTCACGTTCGCCCACCTTACCAAGAAGGTGCTGGTAGAAGTGTTAAAGGCTCCATCAATCGATGAATTGGAAGTTCAAGATGTAGTTACCGAAGAAGATCCAAACTGGATGACTCCTATCAAAAAGTTCCTTAAAAATGGTGAATTGCCCAATGATCAAGTAGAAGCTAAAAGGGTTGAGATCAAGGCAAGACAATACGTACTACAAGGGGAAACCCTTTACAAAAAGGGTTACCTTGCTCCCTTGCTAAGATGTGTCGGTCCTGAGCAAAGTAAGTATTTGATCAAAGAAATTCACGAAGGCATATGCGGAGCTCACTTTGGAGCTAGGTCGGTGGTTGCAAAGCTCATGAACCTTGGGTATTTCTGGCCCTCAATGCATCGTGATACAGCTGAACAGTTAAGGAAATGTGATGCTTGCCAGATTCATGCACCAATCCCAAAGAGTCCCAAGCATGACTTGGTCCCGATAACCTCGGCATGGCCATTCCATAAATGGGGAATGGACATTGTTGGTCCATTTCCCCCAAGCAAGGGAGGAGTAAAATTCTTGCTAGTGGCAATAGATTATTTCACCAAATGGCCCGAGGTCAAACCACTTGCTAAGATCACGGGAAAGCAGGTCATTGACTTTGTTTGGGAGAATATCATTTGCCTCTATGGATTGCCGGGAGTACTTGTCACTGATAACGGAAGGCAATTTGCTGAGAAGCCTTTCAGCGTTTGGTGCAAGGAATACAAAATCAACCAGGTTTTTCGCTCAGTGGCTTATCCCCAGTCAAACGGTCAGGTTGAAAGGACGAATAGAAGCATAGTGGAAGGTATCAAGACAAGATTGGGGAGATACGAAAGCAACTGACTTGAAGAATTGCCTAGTGTCATATGGGCAATTAGAACAACCGAAAAAACAAGCCATAAGAAAACACCCTATAGCTTGGTATTTGGATCCGAGGCTGTGATCCCCGCTGAAATAGGAGTTGTAACCCAACGAATCGTCAACATGGATCCCGAAACAAACCAAAAAGAGACCATGTTGAATTTACAACTCCTTGTGGAAGCACGAGATCAAGCCGCAATCCAAGAAGCCAAATACAAGCAACAAATGGAAGCCTACTACAACAAGAAGGTCAAGAATGAACGATTCAAGCCAGGAGACCTGGTCCTCAGAAACAATGAAGCTAGCAAAAAGGAAAATCAAGGAAAGCTTGGCCCAAAATGGGAGGGTCCATACACCATCCTAGAAGCACACAAGGGTGGATCCTACAAGCTAGCAGATTCAGAAGGCAAAAGGCTTCCAAGGCATTGGAATGGCAAAACCCTGAAAAGGTTTCATGTTTAGACAGGAAAGTTTGGTTTGTGTCAAAATGTATTTCGAACAACACTATGAATACCTTTTGTAAAAAGCAAGTATTGCTTGAATGAATGAAGCTGTTTTATCAAACTTGTCTTTCTATCCTAAGATCAGGTTGAGAACCTAGCAGAAAACTCCATGGCAAGGGCCATGTAAGGGGATGAGCTCTCAGGCCACATCGCTCAATAGGTTCAAGGGTTGAATGAGCCTATATAAGGGGTGAGTTCCTAAATCAATACAACTCCATGAGACTTGTTGAGAAAAAATAAAATTGTCTCATAGACAGGTGTGAACAGCCTACACCAAATGTTCCCTAAGCCTTAAAAATATAATCCGCAAACAGGCTTATAAAGTCAAGTGAAAAGCAGAGAAATGATAAAAAGGATAGGTGCTATGTCTTCTAGTTAAAAATACCAAGGCTAAGTGTCTGCAACACTGAACCCTTTAAGGTATAAAAAATATAAGGGAAGCACAAACTCGACAAAGACAAAGTTACAAAAAGACAAAGAAAATCTAAAAGAACAATACAACTTATAAAGATACAAACCAAGTCAGATCACAAGACTAAGAAGCCCTCAAGGCTTCAAGCCACCTGGGTAACAACTCGACACCTCAAAGACTTCAACCTACCAACAGACAGCCAAAAGGCTTGGAAGGTTAAAGCCAAACAAACTACCTTAGCAAAACAAGCACAAGTATAAAAACATAACACAAAGAAGAATAGCTAAACATCATACCATATCAAAGAAAGCCCTAAAAGACTTTCAAACACAAGTTAGGGCAAGTCCTAGTAACTTGCAAATAACTATTGTTCAAACGGCCATACAGGCCTTAAACACAACCAACAGGAACCTTAAGGGTTCCTAAAAACCTAATATTGTTCAAGTTAACATTACAAACCATAAATTGTTTTTAATGCTAAGAAAGCTACGAATTAAGCGTCAGCAGAAGACTTAGAAACCCCGGAACCTTCACCTTTGGCCTTTTTTGCTTTCTTCTGCTTCTTACCCTTCACACCTCCATCACCACCTACAGCTGAAGCCTCCAAGCTTGCATCTTTTGGAACAACCGGTTGACCTGAAAGGGTGTCATCACTATCTCCCGAGTAGGATCTCTTCCTTGAAAGAGAACCCAAGATTTCAGCACAGACCTTTTCATTTAGGCCCTCTGGCTTCAAGTCCTGCAACACAGCAAGAGGCTTAGCAAAACAAGCAGAAATTTGATGGATGTAAGGGTAGGTCAGCTTCTCCATTTGCTCAACGGAGCCTTTGAAAACATCAGAAGCCTCGGGACGAAACAGAGGTGACTTCTCCAAAGGATGGCCGGATTCATGAAGCTTATAACCAGCAATGAGGCCTTGGTGTTTTCCCAGATTGAGCAGCTTAGTATAAACGTCACCAAGGGCAGAGTTGAACTCCTTGGAATGTAAAAGGTAAGTAACAACCTGCTGGAAACCCTGCTCAATTAACCACTGATTGTCAGCAGTAGAACGAGCAACAGAAGCTTTCAACCCCTCCTTCTCCTTACCAAAAGCCTGCTGTTGAATAAATAAAGCTTCCCGGTCAGCCTTAAACTTTAACCGATCAGCCTCAAAGCTCTTTTTCAAGTCACTCATCTCAATTTCATGCATCCTAGTCAAATCACTAACCTTTTTGTCCCACGCGGCTTCTTTCTCAACAAAACCAGCTATCTCCTTTTTCATCGCGACCATGGAAGATTTCATTTTATCCTTCTTCTTAGAAAATTCTTCATATTCCTGCATCCTCTGACGAAAACGAGCAATCCCTTGAGGAAGCATAGCAGCAAGGTTGCAAGTGCTCAAAATCATACGGGATAACATCAAGTCATCATCCATCCCAGCAATGGTCTTGTGAACTGAAGGAGGAGCAATGTGACTCAGAGCATATTCGCAAACAGCAGCATCTTTAAAGCTGTCATCATTCTTCACCAACCAATTAGGCACATAAACCTCTTCCGGATCCAACCCTTCAACGTCCCTGCTTGAAGAACCCTGAACAGGGGTAGCAACAACCTTTTTACCCGAAACCTTTTTACCATGAACAACCAATTCTTTCTCCTTCTCAACACCCGTTTCACCACCTTGATCTTCCGAAACTTCAATATCATCACTCAAATCCACTGGTTCAGTAGAAGTGGATTGAGGACCAGCTTTCAACAACCGACGGGAAGATCGACGTGTTGAAGACTTGGGAGCATGGGACTTAGAAAAACCTTTGACATTGGCAGCACTAACATAACCCGAGCCCTCAAACCTTTGCTCAACAGTCCTAACCACAACATTCTCACCAGGAACAGATGGAGCATCCCCAAACACAACATCAGAAGTATCGTCACTCTTAATAAAATCCAAAGCAGACATGACTGCAGAAAACAAAACGAAAGCACATAAGTCATAAGCAAAGAAAAATGCAAAAAGGGCAAAAAAGGAGAATGCATACCCATGCCACTCCTCATAAGAACCGGATCCCGATCAACATTCCCCCATATTTTACTAACCCCTAAAAGAACTAGTAAATGTTCAGGAAAGGGACGGACCCTCGAAGGGCATTCCCGGATAGCTTTAAGAAAAACATCATTCAATTCAGATTCGGAAGGCTCCGGATCATTAAGAACGGCATCCGGTTGCCTCCACACCATCTTGAATGGGACAATAGCATCGGAAACCCAGAAAAAGCAATCCTTCCAAGTCCCAAGCGTTGTAACCATAGACGAAATAAGGCAGGAATCAACCTTGGATGTTTCAAAGGTGAACCAATCACCATTTTTAGCCAAACGAAAAAACCGGCGAAAAAGTAACAATGAGGGATCATATCCAAGGGCACGGCACAAAACCTCAAAATGCAAAACCCTAGCCATACCCTTCGGATGAACTTGCCCAAAAGAAACCCGATAATATTCCAACAAATTCAAAACAAAGAAAGAAAGAAAAGGGATAACGAAGATTCGAAAACTCAAAATGATGGCAGTAAAGAGCAATCGAACCAGGGGTCGGTTTATCAACAGGAACATCACAAGCAGGAGCAGTTGGGTTAAACTTCTTATCAATACCATATTCCACACAAAACAAGTCTACCTCCTCTTGTGTTAATCGGGAAAAGGATTTTGCTAAATCCTTACGAGCACCCATTTTTTGAAATATGAAGAATGTAAGGAAAATGCAAAGTAAATTGAAACTAACCTTGAAAGAGGAAAGAAAACGCAGGAGAAGAACTTGAAGGAATTGTGTAGAAAATGAATATGATATGCAAATATAAAACAAAAATAACCTAAAATAGGGGTAATAATGGCAAACAGTAACTTCTGCAAAACCGCCACCCTATCAACTGCCATACATCAATCAAATCAATTGTCAGTTATTTAAAATTCAAATATTAACTGCCTACAACCCTTCAAACCTTCAAGCATCGAACCCTTGAAGCCTTTAGGCAAGAAAATAAACGTATAAAAGTCAGAAGTCTTTGAGCTCATTCCCCAAAAACCTCTGACTTGGGGGGCTGATGACGGGGGTAGCCCAAGACTAAATAAAATGACCAAATACATAAATGCTCAAAGGGTTAAATGGTTCAATGGTTAAAAAACTGTGAGGAGGGGAAAAGCAATACGGAAACAGTAGCCAGTCACATCCAAGGATTGCTTCACCAACTCACAGCCGCAAAAGCAATGCAGGTCTGCAGAGCACACGCTATTATCCAGGGGTCAAAAGGCTTCAACCCCTGAAAGGGTAAGCCCCTCGCTGCAAGCAAGGACACTAGTCAAATGAATGCCTCTTTGGGAGATGTCTTCTCCTATATAATTGACACTTCATTTACTGAGTTGGGACATTCTTGGCCAGGCCTGTTTCCTTAAACTCTGGTCATTCATATCGAGTACTTGCTTTATGCGAGTTACTCACTTTCACATCCAACACACACATTCCGTTTGCTCCCACATCCAAATCTGAGTACACTTCAGAGGAGGATCACCAGCAAACAACAACAATAAACTAGTGAACCTCCTTCCACGTCTTGCAAACGTGGGGGACCCCACGACCTGCGTTAGGCAAAGTTGAACCCTTCAACCTTTTTGCCTGACCAGCCCAGCTACTACCCTTTGTCTCTTATTTGTTGCATCAACAGGGTGTATTGAGTCGACCGATGCGAGTAAAATCTGTTAAAAAAATTAGGAGTGTCGTGTACACGTGTATTATTTTACACAATATGATTTTGAAAGATGAAGGAAAGGCGATAGCACCGGTGCACATTCGGGATCCTCCGGTCGAGCCCGCTCTAGACGATACGGTGTTGGGCGAGTTGATGGATGAAGACACGCATTGGAGACTAAAACACGATCTCATAGATCATCTCACAAGTCAAGATTTACCCCACCTTTTGGTCGATTCCGACGAAGACTAGTTTAAATTGTTTCAAGTTAATGTAATTTTATTGTTTTTTAATTTAGTGTAATTTTGATGTTTTTAATTTAATTTAATTTATGAAAGTTTATTGTTTTTTAATTTAATGTATTTATTCTACATTTATTAATATTAAATAAAATAGTGCACAAAAAAAATAATAATAAAAGTTTACCACTTCAGCAAGTGTTTAAACCATTGTCAATAATTTTCAGCAAAGTTTAAACACTTTTGACTGATTGACATGGCGCGCTCTGATTGGTCGGTTTTTTGGTTTGCCACTCCAAAGTGTTTAACCGGTTCCTACACCCTAAACATATGGTAGTTCTTGTGATCGTTAATGGACAAAGAAATAGACATAGACAATAAATGAATATTTCAAAAAGTTGAATGAAATTGGTCAATGTTTTTAATTATTGAGTTATGATATCAGATATTACTTTGCATTTTTTATTATAGCTTTTGATAATTATTTGGTTATGATATTATTTACATTTTTTTATTATAGCTTTTAATATATAAAAATATGGGTGGAGATACAATAGAAAGTTTATTTGGCTAGGAAGGCAATAGCCTAAAAACACAAAAGAAAGTGTACTTTATAAAACGCAATGGACTGAATGTGTTTTACCTAAAACGCAATGCTTCCAAAATACTTAAAAATGTCTTATTTCTAAAACGCAATGGCCTAAAAACACAAAAGAAACTGTTCTCTCTAAAACGCAATGAACTGAATACACATAAAAATGTGTTTACCTAAAACGCAATGAGTAAAAACACTTCAAAAATGTTTTATTTCTAAAACGCAATGACCAGAAACTGTTGTTCACATAACCAGAAACTGTCTAAAACGCAATGACCAGAAACTGTTGTTCATAGAACCAGAAACTGTCTAAAACGCAATGACCATAAACTGTTGTTCACAGAACCAGAAACTATTGTTTACAGAACCAGAATCTAACTAAAACGCAATGACCAGAACCTGTTGTTTACAGAACCAGAAACACTGTCTACGACTGTAGTTTTCCAGAGGCAATTTACAGAAAATTAATTTTTCTGATGCATTTTTATTACAGCTCAACCCCAGCCAGGGGCTCTGCCCCTTGGACCCCGCCAGGGGCTGCCGCCCTTGGGACCCCGCTACCAGGGGCGCTGCCCCCGGACCCCCGCCAAGATCGTAAAACGCAATGACTAAATCAAAAACCCAGATCGTAAAAATGAAATTAAAGAATTTCTTACATGGATCGAAATGATTTCTTCAACAATTGACGAAGTTTGAATGATTGAAACACTTATCAGCTCTCGAATCGAGTGATTATCTCCAAAATCACCGGAAAAAAATGAGATTTTTTATGAAATTAAACTGGGTTTTCTTCAAAAAAGCTGAAGAACACGTTGATCGGGTGTTTGAATCATTGATTTGTGATGAAAATCGCACTATAATGTAGTGATTATTGAGATAGAAAGTGAAGAAATGGTTGAAGATGGTGGGTTTTGAAAATGGTGGGTTTTGAAGTTACTGGGTTTTGAAAATGAAGAAGAAAGAGTTAGATTGACTAAAATACCCTTTTTCTTTATTTTAAATGTTGCCACATGTCCTAATCCTATTGCTTCCTACACTTCCTAGCCAAAATAAACTTCATGTTTGATCTTTTCCCATAAAAATATTATTTATATTTATATGGGATGGATATTGTATTTAAATAACTTTGACTTTCATCAATTGGTGGATATCACTTCAAACTTTTGATTTGTACCACACACTTTCAACTTTCAATTTATTTTCTTATGACACTCTCAAACTAAGGGGTTGTTTGTTTACCTCTTAATGAGGCTCTTAATGATTCAGACCTCTTACTGGTTTAACACTTAATGGTTCAGATTGTTTGTTTCATGAGCAGATGTCTGAATGATTCAGACATTTGCCTCTGAATGGTTAAGCCATATACAAAGTCTGAATGGTTAAGACCTCTAGTCTGATTTGGTCAGACATTTGCCTCTGAACGGTTAAGCATTATACAAGCTCTTAATGGTTCAGACCTCTTACTGATTCAGCACTTAATGGTTCAGACCTCTTACTGGTTCAGCACTTAATCATTCAGATGTTGCCAAACGGCCCCTAAGTGAACCTTATCCTAATTAGTGATTTTGAGTCGGTAAATAATAATGTAACAATAGTTTACTTTTATCATTACATGATTATGTGATTTTGAATACCTATTACGTTAATATATTATAGTATTTATGTGACAATCCACTAAGTGATCACGTACTAACCATAATTATAGTAAAAATAAATAAAACTTATAATACATAATATTTTACAAAATGCCTAATTATAGTAAAAATAAATAAAACTTATAATACACAATATCACGAAATGCCTAATATTTTAGGTCTATTTGTGAATTAAGCATAAATATAACACATAGATTAGCCAATCAACCTATAATAATCATGTAATGTTGTACATTATATTACAGATTTAATCACGTAATAAAATATAAACAATTAAGTTCTCATTCAAGAATGTGTAATCACGTAATAATCATAAATGTACTAACATTAATCATAACAAATCATATTTAATGTGCAATCACGTAATGATTTATATTGAATGTGTAATCATGTATCTTGTCCAAAAAAATTAAGAAAAAGTAAAGCAATAGGTTACTCAAATTAAAGAGAATTGAATGCTCGTTAATACGGTGTAATTTAAAAAAAATATATTATCGTATTTATAGCCGTTTGAATATCATTGGGAAAGTAGGTTTATTAGTCAACACTATTGGATCTTCCTAAGAGCATCCCCAACAGGGGTGTTTTTTTTATGTTTTTATGATGCCAAGGTGGCATTGCCCCACCAATCACTAAGGCTAGAGGGTATGGGGTTCGTCCCTACCCCCGTCGAGGACCGGCGCCGCCGGCACACCATCCCCCCCTCCCCCCGTCCCTTCCTCACCGGCGAGTTGTTGACGTTGGCGACGATCCAATTTTGGTGGGCCCCCTTCAAATGTGACCGTTAAAATAAAAAAATTAAATTCTAATATTTAATTCAAAAAACCAACGGTTATAATTTAAATAAATACCCATTTCACTCCCACTTTTATAAATACTCACATCTTTTACCTCATTTTTCACAACTTTTCACCCACTACAATCTCATATCTCTCTCACATTTTATAACCCCTCTTCCCTTTTAAAAAAACTCATCAATTTTTATACCATTTTTTTACCCACTACCACCCTATCTCTCTCTCAAAAATTACCATGGCATCACCTTCTTCTATTTCTTCCATTTCTTCGTCTACGTGGTATTCATCATCTTCGGAAGAGGATGCAATTATGCACAACATGATTATGAACGCGGCTCGGGTCTTCATGGCGGGTGATGAAGCGTCGTCCCAAAGGCTAACCAGACGAGCAAAATTAAACCGAGACCAAGAAGGTACTTTACAAAACTCGTCTTTTATGTTGACATCAGATTGCAAAGTGTGTCATCTGACTTAAAAAATTACAAAAAACGTGCTCGATGTTTACAAACTCTTGCACGTTATGTCCTTTAGCACCAACTCTGTAACACCCGTTCTTATAAATAAAGGTTTAACGTATATTTTGCGAAAACAATCATGTAATTAATGATTACATATACATCAGAAATACGGGATTATTAAAAACTTTTACAATTTTAAAGTAGAACAACATAATGTGGCTTAATTCGCCGTTTTAGAATAACGACGAAACAACATTTCCGGAAGCTTCGTTTAACGTGTGTTCGGTTCTTGCTCGATGCTCGATCTTCATCCGGGACTCTCGACATTCTCATGTGATCAAAACCAACTTAAAAGTCAGTTTTGATAATTAAATAACTGGTACAACAAGGAAGATTGGGTCAATTAAACGAATTAAACAATGAAATTAGGAAATTCCAACTTTGATATCTTTGTCCCCGAAACAAAAACTTGAAAATTGCCTCCACCGTAACTTACGGTGCCACCGTAAGTTACGGTGGTCCCTGGAATAGAATACCCACCGTAACTCAGGGGGTAATTGTCATAAAGCCTTCAGCCCCCCACCGTAACTTACGGTGCCACCGTAAGTTACGGTGGCCTCTGTATCAGACCATCCCATATTGCCGTTTTTGACACGAAAACTTTCGTATCTTTCCAACCGCTTGTCCGTTTGACCTACCGTTTCTTCCTACCTGATTGTAATTTGATTCTCCACCTTATGGAGTTAAAATCCGACATTCAAACTAATAAAATTCTGGATTTCTAAGTATTCGGCTTATTGGTCAAAATTAACATTTTGACCCGTTGTGCTTAAAACCACTAACTCGATCTTTAAACATTCAAAATACGTACACTAATGTATTTGACACACAACCTTAGCCTAGGTTCATACTTTCTTATGAATTATGTATGCACATAAAACCATTTTGACCCATTTAGAGAGTATTAAGCACTTTAGTCTAAATCTTGTTCTTTTTCCTTTCACACCTCATAATTCTACATTCAAGGCATCTACTTATATCTCCTAATCATAATGCAAGTTTCCAAACAACCCATATGGGTCGTTTGCCTAATATACCCATCAAGGGCTTTTTGGTCAATTTTAGTCCCTTACTTTACAACGAAGGACTTTTGCTAAAATTTGACTAGAGTATCGCTTCTACTAAGCTCTAAATATGCGTACCTGGCTCGGGTCATAACATCGACCCTTACACATGCCTTTTGCTTTAAATTTTCTAGTTAAAGCAATGCAATCACATGTTATATCCTGTTATCACAAAACTCAACAAGTAGTCGTCAGTTATTATTGTCAAATGGTATTGGTATACTATTTGACCCGTTTAGTTGACATGACCATTTGTCAACGTATGATGATAGATTAACACCATCATGCCCCTTGAACCTATTCCGGATCGCGCCATGGTTCTTATTACTTAAAAACAATATTTTTAAATTGTTCGACCCATTATAGCTTTTACCAAATGGTGTCTTCATTTTAAACACTTTTATTTTAGCTATCAATTTGACTCATTTGGTTGATGAGTGAGTTCCATCACTTCAATAACATTTCAAACACAACCATTTTCGTTACATCAACATTACACGTATTTAGACTAAGCTTGTCTATATAAATGTAACGGGGTGACAAGCCACTTACCTCAAAGCTTTCCCTTCAAACGAGCGTCCGCACCGGCTTGACTTCCCGATGCCTTGCTTGTGTTGCCTAAAATATACAAGCCAATTATCATTAGAACCTTCCGGCTCATAACTAAAGCTTGTTACTTTTCCAAACACCACAATTAGTGTCTATCAATGTCTTTTAGGCATTTTGTCGAGCACCTTATGTGCATACTACTTAATTAGCCATTTTTATTCAATTAAACCTTGGTAAATCCAAGAATTTCATTCTTATTCAAGCTTCATTGCTCATCACAACCCATACCATCATACTAGTTCAACCAACCTAGATTATTACTCACATAGTTTATACAATATGTTGGGGTTTGTCATTCTAGATAGAAACCCACTTCATGATATGGCACATAGCTACATTAACACACAATTTATTAATCTTTTCACATGATTTCAGTTAGGTTTATGATCCTACATTCTAATCACACGTCCTTGAATCATAACATTACTCAATCATTCAAGAATTTCTACTAATTAAACTTTACCCAAAAATCAAACATCACCAAATCTGAAATTGCAACTTACCTAGTGTTAGACAAGTGTAGGTGATCAAGATTTTTGATTCATGCAGTGATTTCATGCCCAATTCACCCTTCAATTGATCAAATTAGATGAAATTAGGGTTTGGGGGTTCTTCCCCTCAGGGCCATCTCCGAAAATCTCAAAAAAAAAATTGGCCCTGTTCGAGATAAAACATTTGGGCCCTATTCGCAAATCTTTATATTACATAATCTCATCAATCATTCAATTATATAACTAAAAATTCATAATACTACGATAACTGTTATGAAATAGATAAAACAAATTAACAAAAATAGTATAGCAAAAATGATCAAAGTATTGAACTTACTTGCTAAGCAAACAGTGTGGTTCTCCTAGCGTTTTTTGAAGCAAAGCTCTCGATCAACTCCTTGTAATCCATAGTATCTAATATTTCACTTTCAATAGATATTGTTGCCAACCCATTTAGCCTTTCTTGTGACATTGTAGAACGTAAATAGGTCTTCAACAACTTCAACTTTGAGAAACTTCTTTCTGTTGATGCCACGGTTACCGGAATTGTCAACAACACTTTATATGCACTTATAGCATAAGGATAAGTAGTACTGCGTTGGAAGATATAGTCTAAAACGTCAAAAGGGTTGTCAATGTGTCTCGGTAAAAATGTAGTAATCAACTTCAACTCCGTATACAATTCTTTAGCATCAATATCTGATTCTCTTTCATACTTCAATGCATCTTCAAGGCGATAACAACACTCCTTAAGCTTGGCTTCATCAAGAGTCTTCAACTTTTTAGGAAACAAAAACCCAAATATTTTTTCGAATTTTTGGTATTGTTCAAATCTTGTTTCAAGTGAAAAAATAGCTTGATCAACAATACTTAAAAAATAATTTACTCTAAAATCCTCCTCGGTTGAAAATGTTACTTCTTCTACACTTGACGATTCATCAAATTGTTTTTTCCTATATATCACGCGTTTTTGACGAAATTCCGCATTTACACCTATTTCATTTGCAATTTCTCTAGCTTCATCAAGTGCCTTAGAGAACCCCACTTCTCTATAATTCTTAAAGAATTTAATTAATTTGTCTACTTCATCAATAGCAACATCACGTTGTCTACATCTACGTTCATATTGTCTTCACCCACATTAGCTTCTTCATCTTCTTTCACATTGTCTTCACCCACATTATCATCACCCAAGTTAGAACTAGAACTTTGAGTTTCTTTTGAAAAAAAACTTGTGTATTCGCCTTTGTTTTACTTCGTCCGCCTTTCTTTTCTCTTCCTCTAGCTTCTTCCTCATACGTTTTTGATGGCCAGATAGGTGTTTGTATTTAGGAACGGGAGGCATAATTTCTACATATTAACGAATAAAATCCATTCAATCACAATTATCTAAATAAACTAGAAATCATTCAATCATTCTAATTATCGAAATCAGGATATGAAAACACTTAGCGACTCGTAACATGAACAGTAATATGAACATCAATCGACAATCAACAAACAATCGAAATCAGTATTACAGTAACATTCAATCATTCAATCATTCTAATTATCGAAATCTGTTGGTATTAGAGGCTGAATATAAATGATAAACACAACATGGAAGAGCTCAAACTTTTAATAAGGATAACCAATAACCCACTAGCCTATATAAACCCTTAAAAGATTCAACCACTTACTGACTTGGTGGACTAACCTCTAATCCACTAGTCTGTACTACTTAGTGTAACACCCTAAATTTTTTTTACCCTTAATTTATACAAAATTTAAGTTTAAGTACATGATTTTCATTAACGAAGATCATAAGTAACTAAGACCTTAGTCAACTAATGACTAAGTTAAAACGTTTCAAAAATTGTTTAACATGTGTTTACAAACCATACACAAAGACTACATAGATCTAAAACATTTGCGGAAGCTTCAAAACGGAGTGTTCGGTTCTTCATCTAATCGCATTGATCGTCACCTGTAAGATCTACCAAATTTACCTATGATCAAAACCATTAAAAACATTAGTTTTGACGTTGTTATATAATATGACTTCAAGGTTTAACAACACATTTGAATTAACAAACATATAATAGCTTTTCAGGGTTCACCGTAAATTACGGTATCACCGTAATTTACGGTGAGACCTGGGATTGTCTGGTCACCGTAAACCAGTAGAGAACTACCGTAAAACTCATGACTCCTACCGTAAATTACGGTATTACCGTAATTTACGGTGGATACTGGAAATTCATGTTCTTGTTTGGTTTGTTCACTTTACTCAAACCAAATTCACGGATTTCGCTTTTCTAAAAAAAAATACATCAAATTTTCTTATTTCTAACATATATACGTTAATCATATCAAAGAATAATCCAACATATTTCAAGGTATTAACCATGCTTCACTTGATTATTCGACCCATTCGGCTTGTCTATGGAATTTCTTCCTTTTTGACAACTACCAAACGAGTTCAATCCATCTTTCGACCAAATATACATTATATCAATAGCATAGCTTTAATTCATAACAACTTGTATTTTATAATTCGACCTAACCAAATACAATGATCTAATTTTTACTTAATGTAATGGGTCAAGTTACATACCTTCAAAGTTTGCCCTTTAAACGTGGTTCGCCACCCGTTTGTCCGCTTGACGTTCCTGCGTCCGTTCCTATAGAGTCCATTTATGATGCGTTTTAGAACTCTCTTTAAATCATAATTCGCATAATACACCAAAACATTATGATTATGCGTTTAAGCTCCGAATTTCAGTTTTAAAGCCTTCATAGAGGCATTTCAACAAACACTTCATAGGCAGATTTTTTTTTACATGATTAAACATCACATCTTTAGTTTATTCATTTAACCCTATTTTCATATAAATCAACCAATTTACAGGAATGTTAGCTTCTATTTGCTGAAATCACTTCCAGATTGCTAATTTACACAAAATCAACAATCTATTTCCTAGTGTTTATTCAAGTACACATAATTTACAAATCACCTACAATGGTGTTCTTAGGTTTCACAAAATTTCTTATGATTTCAACTTATTTTGATCTAGGGTTTGTCCCTAAACACTATAGTTGTTCCATGATCAACATAACACATACATGCAAGCTCAATTTCAGATTTTTCCCAATTTCATGAGAATTTCTAGTTGCGAGAAATCCTTAAATTTTACATACCTTGTAATCCTCTTGTGATGAGGATCACGATTCTATGCTCGGATTTTCGTTTGGACCATATTTGCTCCTTCAATTGTGGATTTTAGTAGAATTCTAGGGTTGATTTATGGTGGGTGTCGCCCCTGATGTCTCTGGTCGACCAGGGATTTGAAGTGGAGGTTAATTTTTGTGTTTTATTTGTTTATTAAAACTAAAGTTTCAATTTTAACAACTTAAACCCCTCCACTTTGATCAACATTGATTTTTTTGTAAATTTTAACTCTACTTTATGGTTATTTCTAGACTTTTAACTAATTAGGTTAAAATTCCTAGTTAGTAAATTCTCATTTATTTAAACCTTACTAATTCCAGTTTAAGGTTTTACATTTTTCGGGGTGTTACAAGTCCACCCCCCTTAAAAGGGTTTCGTCCTCGAAACCGTAATACGTACCAAATAAAGTAGGGTGAAGACGTCGCATCTCCTCTTCGGACTCCCATGTAGTGTCCGAACCCTTTCTATGCTCCCATTTGACTTTGACTTGGTCAATTTGTTTATTTCGTAAACGTTTGACCTTTCGGTCTAAAATTTCAACCGGTCTTACCGCATAATTTAGACTATTATCCACTTCGATATCATCGTAATGGATATAGGTCGTTTCGTCTGCTAGGCACTTTCTTAATTGCGATACGTGAAACGTGCCATGGATCCCGCTTAGCTCTTCCGGTAATTCAAGACGGTAAGCTACCTTGCCAACTCTCCCGATAATTTTAAATGGCCCGATAAACCTTGGGCTTCACTTCCCCCTTTTTCTGAATCTAATAATGCCTTTCCATGGGGACACTTTTAGCATGACCATGTCACCGACTTGAAATTCAATTGGCCTTTTCCTTTTATCAACATACGCCTTTTGCCTGTCTTGAGCCGCTTTCAAGTGGGCCCGAACTTTATCGATCTTTTCGTTCGTGGCTCGTACTATATCTTGGTGGGCGAGTTCACGTGGACCCACTTCACCCCAACATACCGGAGTTCGACACTTCCTACCGTAAAGCATTTCGTACGGTGCCATCTTAATGCTAGATTGGTAACTGTTGTTATAAGAAAACTCTACTAACGGTAGATGAACATCCCAACTGCCTCCAAAGTCGATTATACACGCCCGTAGCATGTCTCCCAATGTTTGTATCGTTCTTTCACTTTGCCCATCCGTTTGAGGATGGTATGCAGTGCTAATGAACAATTTGGTTCTCATTTGCTCTTGGAAATCCCGCCAAAAATTCGAAGTAAACCGGGTATCCCTATCAGACACGATGGACACCGGCACCCCATGACGGGCTATTATTTCATTGGTATAAACTTCCGACATCTTTTCTGACGTGTAAGTCTCACGAATCGGAATGAAGTGAGCACTTTTCGTCAATCTATCCACCACTACCCATATGGCATCAAAACCACGATTTGTCCTAGGCAGTTTGGTTAACAGGTCCATTGTAATATGTTCCCATTTCCAAACCGGAATTTCCAACGGTTGGAGTTTGCCATAGGGTTTCTGATGCTCCGCCTTGACTTGTAAACATGTCAAGCATTTTTCCACATACTTCGCCACATCCCTCTTCATTCCGGGCCACCAATAATTTTGTTTCAAATCATTGTACATCTTGGTCGCACCCGGATGAATTGAATAACGGGATTTATGAGCTTCATCAAGTAGAAGCGCCTTTACTCCACAGGTATGTGGGACCCATATCCTTCCGGATCGAGTCTTTAACCCGTGATTCCCATCCGACAAGTCTTTCAACTGACCAATTATTCTTTCCTTCTTCCAATTCTCTTCTTTTACTGCTTCTAATTGCGCCTCTCGAATACGTTCAAGTATACCCGAGGTTACCACGAGTTGCATCGACCTCACTCGTATTGGGACATAGTCCGCTTTTCTGCTTAGAGCATCCGCTACCACATTTGCCTTTCCGGGGTGATAGTGTATCTCACAATCATAGTCCTTCACCGTTTCCAGCCATCGCATTTGTCGCATATTTAACTCCTTCTGATCGAAGAAGTATTTCAAACTCTTGTGGTCGGTGAATATGGTGCATTTTACCCCATACAAGTAATGCCTCCATATTTTTAATGCAAATACCACCGCTGCCAACTCGAGATCGTGCGTGGGGTATTTCTTCTCGTGTATCTTCAATTGTCTCGAGGCATAGGCTATTACCTTGCCCCGTTGCATCAACACGCAACCGAGCCCCGATAATGAAGCATCCGAATAAACCACCATGTCTTCGACTCCGTCCGGCAATGTCAGTACCGGAGCTTGAGTTAGCCTTTCTTTTAGCGTCCGAAACGCTTTTTCTTGATCGACTCCCCAAACAAACTTTGCTTTCTTTTGGGTTAGCTTTGTTAGCGGCGATGCAATCTTGGAGAAATCTTGAATGAATCTCCTATAATATCCAGCAAGCCCCAAAAAGCTTCTAATTTCCGAAGGGTTCTTCGGAGGATTCCATTTTGACACCGCCTCTATCTTTGACGGATCCACCAAAACTCCGTCGGCATTTATGACATGGCCGAGAAATTGTACCTCTCGTAACCAAAAAGCACATTTAGAGAATTTTGCATATAACTTCTCTCGTCTAAGTGTCTCTAACACTTCTTGTAAGTGGTGTGCGTGTTCAGCTTCATTTTTCGAGTACACCAAGATATCATCGATAAACACGATGACCGACTTATCCAACATTGGCTTGCAAACCCGGTTCATGAGGTCCATGAAAGCCGCGGGCGCATTTGTTAGCCCAAATGACATTACGAGAAATTCATAATGTCCGTATCTTGTGCGAAAAGCCGTCTTCGGCACATCTTCTTCTTTGACCTTTAGTTGGTGATACCCCGACCTAAGGTCAATTTTTGAAAACCAACTCGCGCCTTGTAGTTGGTCAAATAAGTCATCTATCCTCGGGAGCGGGTATCGGTTCTTTACCGTGAGTTTGTTTAACTCCCGATAATCGATACACATGCGCATGCTCCCGTCCTTCTTTCTCACAAACAACACCGGTGCACCCCAAGGAGACACACTCGGCCTTATGAATCCCTTGTCAAGCAAATCTTGAATTTGGGACATCAGCTCTTGTAATTCCGACGGTGCAAGTCGGTACGGGGCTTTTGCTACAGGTTTCGCGCCCGGAATCAATTCGATCCCGAACTCTACTTCCCGTTCAGGCGGTATCTGTCACACCCCCAAATTCCCACCTAGGGTATGTCCCTATTAGGAGTGAGACGATCCAACAACGAGCCACTAATTATATCAAACGCATTCAATTTAAAAGATAAAGTACTTGATTGCAAATAAGACACTGTCTGTAAGTTTTAATGAAAACCAAAATATCAGCGGAAGCAAAGTTAACCAGTTTTAAAATCAGAGTAATGTATCAGTAAACCAATGAAATAAATATGTCCAGCAAGACCATGCCCACTCCAGCTGCTCCAGATAGCAAGTCCCAAAGTATATCAGCTAACGACCTGCGAGCATGTAACAAGTGTATCAGACAAAGCTGGCGAGTTCACAGTTTTAGAAAACCTTTGTTACCAGTTGTATGTAAAACAGTTCAATAACCAATGCAGGTAATATTGTTAATAACTCATTTCCGAACAAGACGGCTCCTGATGTACATGACTGCCCTTCCCACGTACTCCTATCTAGTACTGGGCCCCGACTGGGTCATTAGTTCACAACCGTCCTATCTAGGAGCGGTGTGAGGGTGCCAAACCTAAGTAGCGCTACCAACTAATACCCGTTACCCTCCAGGTAACATAATAAGGGACTTACAAAAATGATAGGTGAGAATATTAACCAATATACCCGTTATTACCCAGACCACTGACTGTCCCCAACCACTGGGACGCATGCTCGAATGTAGTGAACTCACCTTGGTTTGCTCGGTAAGATTAATTACTGGTTTTAGCGTTGGACGTCCCAAACCCTAATATGGTTCCAATGATAGTCAGTTTCGTTTACAAGAATTCACCTACTCATAGTATACACTCCACAAAAGATGAGCAAGTACGGCACATTTTGTCACGCAAGTTGTAACGAGTATTCGGGTTACATGTATTTCACATTCAAACACATATATCATAACAGTACACATGAACAGGTCACACTTCATTCACATGAATGTGCATATAATAACAACAGCTCATGCCACTCCATGGTTTTATATATATATATTTTCTTTTCCTTTTGTTACACAATCCTGTACTTAAATAACATAAGACCCGCCCCCCAATGGTTAGTCCCACTCGAAATCCCACACTGGTACAAGTACAACCCACAATTGATGTAGTGTGTGGTCCATCAGCTCCACCCAACACAATACATCTACATATAAACAATAGCCCACTGATGTTCGGCCCAACAACAACCAAGCCCAGCCAAAACTTGATGTTGGGTACGGCTCAATGCTTAACAGCCCCCAAAGAACTTCAATTGGTTTGTGATTAATATTCATGCAACTCAACACAAAGTCACCTAATTATGCATTATCTAGTATCTCTATTTACATCAACAGTAGATTGAGATCACACAATTAATTAATCTACGACACACCATAACTAATTCAATCTTATATAAATCATATAATATGAAGCTTCCAAAAACTAAGGTACCAAATCATCATCACTGTAAATCCGAATTCCATGTACATAATCAGTGATCAGACTTGCAAATCCATCATAAACATCAATTAATTTGTCATGAATTTACCTATACACGGTCATCACATTATATTCAAGTAAACATGGCATCTTGATTCAGTTCTCATATATCATCAACATCACGTATCATTGTTAAATCAACGTTCACATATATCAATACAACTCATTAAATCAAGATTATGTACCAACAGGGTCATACTCAACCTAATTCACACATCATTACCAACAATAATCATTGTAACATAAACATAGAGAAGGAACCGAGATATTATTGCTAATCAAACAATGAATGAAACCAAGCATGAGACATTAATTATAACATCACATAACAGGATCATCACGTAGGAAATCACAAGTACCACATGATTCCATAAACAAAATCATTAAGTAGAGATCATCATGAACGTGGTTTCACTAACCTAAAAACTCGATCCAAAGGAGAAAGAAGCCTCGAGGAGGGGAGGGGTACGAACTAGGGTTCTTCTGTATACGTGATCAGGAAGTTATGGGCACCTCTAGATACCTCACGTAATATAACCTAAGGAACATGTGGGCTCGAGGGGTGTGTGGGCTCGGTTGCACCTCAACTGTTATGTGGGCTCAAGACTATGCCAATCCTTACATGAGGTGGATCGGGCTTCAAGTGGTTTGGTTTACAAAACATAAGGTAACCGAGATGTAGATGTCTAGCCCATTAACGTGTGCGGCCCAATCTACCATTTGGAACCGGGTAATGTAGTTTACCGAGAATTTCGGCCCACATAACTCTGGACTTATAAACCACCCCGCTAAACACACAAACATATAACACCGAGTTTTCATTTAGCAAGTTTACTAAAGTCACACGTTTTGTAACAGTTTATACTATCGTAAGAGGCGTAAAAGAGAGATAATGACAAAACAGGGATTTCGTGACTAAAAGGCACTGACCTTGATAGTTCGGGTTGTCACATCATCCCCAACTTGAAAGAAATTTCGTCCCGAAATTTGACAAGTGAGTATGAAGGAATGAAGTGACACTTCAAGATTGTGGCGGATTCTGCTCAGGTGTCACAGTATCCCCGGTAAATCTTCCGGAAAAACATCTTCATAATCTCGTACTACCGGTACATCTCCAATCTTTCGTGATTCTTTCTCGGTCTCATTTGCATAAATTATGAATGCCTTGCATCCTCGCTTCATGAGTTTGTGAGCTTTCAACATCGAACATACTATGGGGTTGCCTCGTTTTTCGCCATAAATGGTGACGTGTTTTCCGCTCGGAGATGTTAGTTTTATCTCTTTACGAAAACACACGACCTTTGCATGGTATTGAGATAGCCAATCCATCCCCACGACTACTTGGAATTCTCCCATCGACATCGGGATTAGATTTATCAAATATTCTTCATCATCGATGCTCAGTTTACAATTTTCACATACATCACAAACAATAAAGCTTTTGTTATTACCTATCTCTACTTCTAAAGGCACAGGTAATTTTGTTAGAATAAATGAAGGATGTCGAATAAGTCCATATGAAACAAAGGATTTATTCGCACCCGTATCAAATAACACGTGTGCAGGAATTGAATTTACAGCAAATATACCTGAGACCACGTCAGGTTCAACATTTGCTTCTGCGGCAGTTAGTTGAAAAGATCTTGCCTTCGCTTTCGGGGCTTCACCTTTCGGTTCCTGCCCATCATTCTTTCCAACCAGCTCCGGGCATTCTGACTTCTTGTGACCCGTTCGGTAACAATTGTAACAAACCGTCACTTTCTCCGGGCATGACATAGCCATATGTCCCGTTTTCTTGCATATAGGACAAGGCTTATCCTTGTAACGGCATTCACTCTTATGATTTTTCCCACAAATTTTGCAACCTGGTGTACTACCTTTAGCATCTGATCTCTTTGCTGTTTCATTCGTTCTTGCTTTCTTGGTAGGACTTGGATTCACATCTTATGCCCTTCGTTCACCCCGTTCTATACTCTTTTTCAATTCGATCTCCCTTTCCCGAGCAGCATTGACAATCTCGGTAAGGGTCTCGTACTTTGAAGGGGTTATGAACTCTCTATATTCCGCGCTTAGCATGTTATGATAATAATAGACCTTTTGCTCTTCATTTGTTATCAAATCATCACAGAACTTCATCTTGTCCATAAACATCCCCGTGATCTTGTCTATGGATTCACCTTTGTGTCTAAGTTGCATGAACTCTTCCTTGATTTTATTTATGACCGCCTTGGGACTATGGTGTTTAAGAAACGGCGTCTTAAACTCCTCCCAAGTCATGGCCTTAGCCGCTTCACTTCCAATCTCCTTCTTTTTGTTATCCCACCAATCTTTCGCTTGACTCCTTAGTTGACCCGTACCATAGGCTACGTAGTCTTCTTCGTCACAATGGGTTCTCTCGAATACCCCTTCGATGTCACTTAGCCATCGTTGGCACACTATTGGGTCAACCTCCCCATTATATGTTGGTGGTTTACAAGCCATGAATTCCTTGTATGAACAAGGCTTTCGTCCTCCACGCTTTTCCTTTGCTACATATGAATCATCTTCCAGTTTCTTGATTCTATCTTCTACTATTGATAAAACCGTGTTTTAGATTTTATCAATAAAGCCCGACAAACTGTTTTCGATTGCCTTTCCAACCTCTTCGGCAATCACTTCCCTCACTTGTTCGGTGACTCTTGGCACCGCATTATCATTGCCTCCATCAGCCATCTCGATTTCTGAAATGTTTACATAGATTGTTAAACATTCCATTTATAACACATGCTTTACTTGTTTTGATTTAATCAAGTTCATAACTTGATTTAATCATTCTTGTTTCAATTCAATCAAGTTCGTAACTTGATTTAATAATTCTTGTTTCTATTCAATCAAGTCCGTGACTTGATTTAATCATTCTTGTTTCATGCATTTCTTGTTTTTTTTTGAGTGAGCTTACACACTCTTTTCATGCATATTTGTTCATTTCTCATTTTATACATAGTACATAATTTATTAACAAAACAAGTTAATTCTTACCGGACGATCGATCAAGCTTGAACCGAACACTTATTGACAACCTTGAGCTCTGATTACCAACTTGTAACACCCTAAATTTTTTTTTACCCTTAATTTATACAAAATTTAAGTTTAAGTACATGATTTTCATTAACGAAGATCATAAGTAACTAAGACCTTAGTCAACTAATGACTAAGTTAAAACGTTTCAAAAATTGTTTAACATGTGTTTACAAACCATACACAAAGACTACATAGATCTAAAACATTTGCGGAAGCTTCAAAACGGAGTGTTCGGTTCTTCATCTAATCGCATTGATCGTCACCTGTAAGATCTACCAAATTTACCTATGATCAAAACCATTAAAAACATTAGTTTTGACGTTGTTATATAATATGACTTCAAGGTTTAACAACACATTTGAATTAACAAACATATAATAGCTTTTCAGGGTTCACCGTAAATTACGGTATCACCGTAATTTACGGTGAGACCTGGGATTGTCTGGTCACCGTAAACCAGTAGAGAACTACCGTAAAACTCATGACTCCTACCGTAAATTACGGTATTACCGTAATTTACGGTGGATACTGGAAATTCATGTTCTTGTTTGGTTTGTTCACTTTACTCAAACCAAATTCACGGATTTCGCTTTTCTAAAAAAAAAAATACATCAAATTTTCTTATTTCTAACATATATACGTTAATCATATCAAAGAATAATCCAACATATTTCAAGGTATTAACCATGCTTCACTTGATTATTCGACCCATTCGGCTTGTCTATGGAATTTCTTCCTTTTTGACAACTACCAAACGAGTTCAATCCATCTTTCGACCAAATATACATTATATCAATAGCATAACTTTAATTCATAACAACTTGTATTTTATAATTCGACCTAACCAAATACAATGATCTAATTTTTACTTAATGTAACGGGTCAAGTTACATACCTTCAAAGTTTGCCCTTTAAACGTGGTTCGCCACCCGTTTGTCCGCTTGACGTTCCTGCGTCCGTTCCTATAGAGTCCATTTATGATGCGTTTTAGAACTCTCTTTAAATCATAATTCGCATAATACACCAAAACATTATGATTATGCGTTTAAGCTCCGAATTTCAGTTTTAAAGCCTTCATAGAGGCATTTCAACAAACACTTCATAGGCAGATTTTTTTTTTACATGATTAAACATCACATCTTTAGTTTATTCATTTAACCCTATTTTCATATAAATCAACCAATTTACATGAATGTTAGCTTCTATTTGCTGAAATCACTTCCAGATTGCTAATTTACACAAAATCAACAATCTATTTCCTAGTGTTTATTCAAGTACACATAATTTACAAATCACCTACAATGGTGTTCTTAGGTTTCACAAAATTTCTTATGATTTCAACTTATTTTGATCTAGGGTTTGTCCCTAAACACTATAGTTGTTCCATGATCAACATAACACATACATGCAAGCTCAATTTCAGATTTTTCCCAATTTCATGAGAATTTCTAGTTGCGAGAAATCCTTAAATTTTACATACCTTGTAATCCTCTTGTGATGAGGATCACGATTCTATGCTCGGATTTTCGTTTGGACCAGATTTGCTCCTTCAATTGTGGATTTTAGTAGAATTCTAGGGTTGATTTATGGTGGGTGTCGCCCCTGATGTCTCTGGTCGACCAGGGATTTGAAGTGGAGGTTAATTTTTGTGTTTTTATTTGTTTATTAAAACTAAAGTTTCAATTTTAACAACTTAAACCCCTCCACTTTGATCAACATTGATTTTTTGTAAATTTTAACTCTACTTTATGGTTATTTCTAGACTTTTAACTAATTAGGTTAAAATTCCTAGTTAGTAAATTCTCATTTATTTAAACCTTACTAATTCCAGTTTAAGGTTTTACATTTTTTCGGGGTGTTACACTTAGGATATATTAAAAGACTCACACATGCAACATGACTCAACAATACATCAGCTTCATGCACACAATCGACAATCAACAAACAATCGAAATCAGTATTACAGTAACATGAACATCAAAAGACAACAAACAAATACCTCTTGAATCACGATTCTGCGGATGTCTGATGTTGATGATTCCTGAATCGCACTCGGCACTCCTGTAGGCTGCAGCGTTTGATGTCTGATGTTGATGATTCCTGAATCGACGATGACTTTGAGTTTGAATTTTGATCAGAAAAAAACCCTGGTGCAAAGCAAAAACCACGTGACTTTTGATTTCCTGCCAAGATCGACCGACCGATTGTATTTTCACAAACGTTTTTGGGCCTATAATAAGTTAAAGGATTGGGTTTGTTAGCAAACTTTGGGGCCTATAAAAAATTTGGGCTACATATATAAAGAAAACATAAAAATTTTGGGCCCTTTAGTTATTTGGGCCCTGTTCCCAAGCTCACTCTGAACATGCTCATAACCGGGCCTGCTTCCCCTCTCCTGGTCGCTCCCACGCACGCACACACTGATGTGTGTGTGTGTTTGATTTGTTTTATTTTTATAAAAATCAAGTTTGGCCATTTATACAAAATCAGCCCCTTTAGTTTATCTTTTTAGACTAATGCACATCAAACTACTTCTTTCATTTAATTACAAGACTTGTACTAGGTTATTTATTTCCTAGTTACTTTATCTTGTTCACAACCCGTTTTATTTTATGTCCCGTTAAATCTCAGGCCTTTTATATACTTTGTTTTCTCAAATTATTTCTCATCCTTTTAATATATATTAGTTTTATTTATTTAAATCCTAAAATTTACCGGGTAAGTTTTACCACTTCCTGTATTTTACCCGTCCTGTAATATTAACGTGGTTTGATTACCAAACCCGTTTTCGGGGTGTTACAAACTCAGTTATTTTTCATGGTTAAATCTGACCAAGTAGACCCCACATAATGGTATTTTGGTCATTTTACTCTTAATAAAATAATTATGTTAAAAAAATATTCTACACACACACACACACAGATAACACACTTAGTGACCACCACTCCCTTTACTACCACCACCATTCCCACCCCAACCACCATCCACCGCCACTCTTAGCCACCACCACTCTCACCTTAACCATAAACCGCTTTCGATGAAGTAACCGCCGGAAAGAACACTCGCTAAAAGCAAATCATTAGACGGATATGAGCACGACGACTTCTCGATCTGGATATTAATATATAACTAGTACCATGCACGATGACTTCTGGATTTGGATTTGTGGAACGAACAAAAGCGGCGAAGCTGTAGAATGAACGACTGCGGCGGCGGATCTGGACTTAGGGTTTCGACGATGGCAACTTTTATGGTGCGATGACGGAGGAGCTCTGCGCGATGGTGATGTGATGGTGGTGGTGGTGCTATAGCAGGTGGTAGCCCTTGATTGTATAAAGGGAGAAAGTTGATGGAAGGATATGAGTTTTGAAAGGGAGGGAGAGATGCGCTTTTGATTATTTATTTATGTTTTAAGGTAAAATGACCAAAATATCCTCATGTGGGTTCCATTTGGTCAGATTTAACCATGAATATAACATAGTTAGGGCTAAATATAATGTGTAAGAGTTTGTAAATATCGAGTACGTTTTTTATACTTTTTAAAAATAAACAAATATACTTTGCAATCTGATGTCTAAACAAAGGACTAGTTTTGTAATTTACTCATAATAAAGTGAAAGATCTCTTTCATCATCGTCCTCTCCCGCGCAAGCTAGGGTTTTAGCGTACCATCTCTGATCTGCACAGATCACCAACAATCCTCGTAAATTTTAGGTATTACTTTCAAATTACACGAATTCTAATCAGTTTCCTTCAAATCTTATGTTACGTTAAATTAGTTTTATTTTCAGTTTATTTATTTTTTGCGTGGGTTAGGGACCAATATGGTTTTCTTTTGTTTCTTGTGGGTTGTTTCCGTAACTTATGGTTTGGTTTGTTTAAATATTCAATGTTATCTATTCCTGGAGATTATCCAGTGAATTCGTTTTCCATCTTCTCCCTAGTTTCTCTCAAGTTCAACCCTATCAAGGGTATCAGAGCCGTTCCGATCCCCAATCGGAACTACTCTTTGCCGTCGCCATGACCAACACACGCAGCAATGAGATCGACAACACCCTGAAATCTCACGACAAAGCAATTTCTGATATCCAAACTGCCCTCGCCGCGCTAATGAAGCAACAGGAGCAATCGTCCAAACAACAGGAAGAAATCTTGAAGCATGTTCGTGACAAATCGGTTAATTCTTCGGGGAGTTCGTTCGGCTCTTCCGGAGGGGATGCTGAGGGACGGAACTCTAAGCCGTTCCGTATCGGTAAGATTGAATTTCCTAAGTTTTCGGGTGAAGATGTCGAAGGGTGGGTTTATCGTTGCGAACACTTTTTTGCCATGGATGATACCCCTCCCGACTCCAAACTGCGTTGTGCCGCCGTTCATCTAGAAGGCGACGCCTTGCAGTGGCATCGGGCATTCATGAAGACTCGCAACGCCACCGTAGCCGAGGTTCCTTGGGATGAGTATGTGCGTTCGATTTCTGCTCGGTTCTCGGATGCCTTATTTGAAGACCCGTTAGAAGAGATGGCTTCCCTCACCCAAACTGGTTCGCTACAGGAGCTGAATACCGCCTTTGATTCACTGTTGAACAAAGTAACTTTAAGCGAAACCCAAGCTGTTAGCCTTTACATTAAGGCATTGAAACCGGAAATCCGTGGTCCGGTTAAGATGTTCAAACCCCGTACCTTGCATGAGGCCTACAGTTTAGCGAAGACGCAAGCCCTCAATAATGAAACGTGGGAAGAAAAATGGGCCGGATCTAAAGGGGGTGGGAGTTTCTCCAAATCCTCGAACAACAAGATCACCCCGCCAACAAATGCCGCGAAACTACCTCTTTTACCTACTCCCAACAACAACCGCACCACAACCGGATCGTATAAACGGAGCAACAACCAACGTCGTCTCTCCAGCAAGGAACTAGAGCAGAAACGGGCCAAGGGCGAATGTTTTTGGTGTACGGAGAAGTTCGTGCCGGGTCATAAGTGCGCCACCCCGCGTAAACAGATTTACATTATTGAGGCCGATGATGAAGGAGACCAAGCCGAAACTGAAGCAGAATCCGATAAGGAGGAGGAAGAGGATCATCAGATTTCCATACACGCACTTACGGGCATGCCATCCTACTCAACCATGAGGGTCAACGGTTCAATGGGTACGCGTCAACTTTATATCCTTATCGATTCTGGGTCGACTCATAATTTCCTCAAGGAAAAATTGGCAAAAAAATTGGAATGTGATTCGTTGTCCATTCCTCCCGTGACGGTGGGGGTGGCGGATGGAAAAAAACTTACAAGCACTCGAGTGTGTAAGGACTTCCAGTGGAATATGCAAGGGAATTGGTTCAAAACCGAGGTTTTATTGTTGCCACTCGAGAGTTACGATATGATCCTAGGAGTGCAATGGCTTCTACCTTTAAACGACATTTTGTGGAATTTCCAAAAAATGACGATGAAGTTCGAATTAGAGGGGAAACGGTACGAGCTAAAGGGCCTACAAAACAATCTCTTCGCGGTTTGCTCCTTGGAAAAAATGGGTAAGTATGTACGCACGGGCGATTCTCAATTTTTTAGTCTACAACTAACTGGTGGGGAAAGGGATAACACTTACCATTCGCGGGTGGTTAATGTACCGGTTGACGAGACGGAAGCCGGCCAGTGGAAGAGGTTGGTGGCGCGGTTCCCTCGGGTTTTTGAGGTGCCTATCGGGCTGCCCCCGCAGCGTCGGTTTGATCATAAGATCGTGCTAAAGGAGGGGACGGCACCCATTAGCGTGCGTCCGTATCGGTACCCGGCTGTCCAAAAAGATGTGATCGAGAAAACGACAAGGGAGTTACTTGATTCGGGGGTGATTCGGGACAGTCAAAGCGCCTTCGCAGCCCCGGTCGTTCTCGTAAAAAAGAAAGACGGTCAGTGGCGCATGTGTATGGATTATAGACGCCTTAACGAAGCTACGGTAAAAGATAAGTTTCCCATTCCGCTCATTGATGAACTGTTAGACGAGCTAGCTGGAGCGACTTTTTTTTCGAAGTTAGATTTACGATCGGGATACCATCAAGTCCGCATGGCAGAGGAAGACATTCCGAAAACCGCGTTTCGGACGCATGAGGGTCATTACGAGTTTCTGGTCATGCCTTTCGGGCTGACCAACGCGCCCGCTACCTTCCAAGCGTTAATGAACCACATCTTTAAACCCATGCTCCGGAAAGGGGTGCTGGTTTTTTTTGATGACATACTCGTTTACAGTCGGAGCGAAGAAGACCATTGGGTTCATTTGGAAAAAGTCCTCACGATCATGCAAGCTAACAGGTTGTTCGCCAAGGAGTCCAAGTGTGTTTTTGGGGGTCGTGCGATTGAATACTTAGGCCATGTAATCGCAAGGGAAGGGGTGAGCACGGATCCGAAAAAAATTGAAGCGGTTCAACAATGGCCGGTACCGAAGACAGTTAAACAGCTCCGGGGTTTTTTGGGGTTAGCCGGATACTACCGTCGATTTATTCGCTCCTTCGGAGTGATTGCTCGCCCTCTCACCGACCGGTTAAAAAAAGATGCGTTTAATTGGGGACCGGATGCGCAAGACGCTTTCGAGAGACTCAAATCAGCCCTCACATCAGCCCCCGTTTTAACATTACCCGATCCCACCCAACCGTTCGTCATCGAAGCCGACGCCTCAGCAGGAGGAGTAGGGGCGGTGTTGATGCAAAACCGACACCCGGTATCTTTTTTATCCAAGGCGTTATCACCCCGACAGAATGCATTATCGGTGTACGAGAAAGAACTCCTCGCAATTATGTTAGCGGTGAAACAGTGGCACTACTACTTAATCACGGGACCGTTTGTTATACGCACGGATCAAAAAAGTCTTAAACACTTGCTTTCTCAAAAGGTAACCACTCCTCTCCAGCATAAATGGTTAGCGAAACTCATGGGGTACGACTACTCCATTGAATACAAAAAGGGTAGAGATAATGTTGCCGCCGACGCACTGTCCCGCGTGCAAGGGTCCGAACTATTTGTCACGGCGGTTTCACAATTGGAGCCCCTATTATTAGATCGAATAGTAGCTAGTCAGCGGGATGATGTGGATTTGCAGCAATTGGTGACTCGGGTTAAGGAGGGAGTCGGTCACACGAAGTACAAGTGGAACGGTAGATGGTTGGCTCGGGATAATCGCATAGTGGTGGGTAACGACTCGGGTTTACGTGAGGATATGGTTAAACTGTGCCATGAATCGCCGATCGGTGGCCATTCCGGGGTAAGGGCCACGGTACAACGGGTTAAGGGGTTATTTCACTGGCGGGGAATCAATAAGGTGGTCAGAAGGGTGGTACGCAAATGTGACGTGTGCATGCGGGCGAAAACCGAGAACACAGCACCGGCGGGATTACTGCAGCCTTTACCTGTACCGGAAATGATTTTCTCGGATATCTCGATGGATTTTATTGGTGGGTTGCCGAGAGTTAAGGGTAAGGATACGGTTTTTGTGGTGGTTGATCGTTTGACTAAATATGGGCACTTCATGCTTTTGGGCCATCCATATTCGGCTAGGGATGTGGCTCAAGTTTTTTTTGATAACGTGTACAAATTGCACGGGTGCCCGAATTCGATAGTGTCTGATCGTGACCCGATTTTTCTGAGCTCGTTTTGGAAGGAGTTTTTACACCTACAAGGGATAGAAGCGAGACTTTCCACGGCGTATCACCCACAATCGGATGGTCAAACCGAGGTGGTTAATCGGTGTCTGGAAGGGTATTTACGGTGTATGGTAATGGAACGTCCTCATTCGTGGGTTAAGTGGGTGACGACGGCGGAATGGTGGTACAACACAACGTTCCATTCGTCTTTGGAACGGTCTCCGTTTGAAGCCTTGTACGGGTACCCTCCACCCTTACACATTCCGTACGTTCCGAAGGATGCTGTCGATGGGGAAGTTGATGAGGTAATGCGGGATCGCGAGGCTGCAGTAAAGGTACTTAGACAATCACTTTTGAAGGCTCAGAACAGAATGAAGCAACAAGCTGACAAAAAGAGATCGGAGAGAGAGTTCGAAGCGGGTCAATGGGTGTATCTCAAACTTCAACCGTACATGCAGAATTCATTAAGGGTTCACAAACATTCGAAGCTGACTCCAAAGTATTTCGGACCGTTTTTGATAATTGAAAAGGTGGGCTCGGTCGCGTATAAATTAGATCTTCCGGAGGAGGCGCATATTCACCCGGTCTTCCATGTGTCACTGTTGAAGGAGGCGGATGGGCCGCCGGAGAAGGTTGTTCCTATTCCGCTTGAAGCTCGGTTCAATTTCCAGCCGCAGGCCGTGTTGGATCGAAAGTTGGTAAAGAGAGGTCATCGTGCAGCCATGAAGGTATTAGTGCATTGGAAGGGGCAGACGACTCAAGACGCGACATGGGAATTTCTCGATGATTTAAAGTTGCGGTTCCCGGATTTCATGGAGCTCACTCTTGAGGACAAAAGTGGCTAAGGAGGGAGTCTTGTTACGTTAAATTAGTTTTATTTTCAGTTTATTTATTTTTTGCGTGGGTTAGGGACCAATATGGTTTTCTTTTGTTTCTTGTGGGTTGTTTCCGTAACTTATGGTTTGGTTTGTTTAAATATTCAATGTTATCTATTCCTGGAGATTATCCAGTGAATTCGTTTTCCATCTTCTCCCTAGTTTCTCTCAAGTTCAACCCTATCATCTTAATTTCAATTTTCAATTCATCGCAACTTCTAGGTCAAAATAACCCTATTTAGTAGCAACAAACATATATTTAGCGTTAATTAATCTAATCTAATCGATTACATATAAATGTTTGCTAATCGTGTAATTTCCTTTTTTTGTTTGTTGAAATTGTGTACAGATTATAGTCATACACACCGATATTATACGCCGTCATGCCTCGGTGAGGTTATTATTATTATTATTATTTTTATTTTATTTTATTTTATTTTATTTTTTAATTTTTCTGTTGAATTTTATGTTTATGATGAGTGAATTGACCTGAATTCCCCAATTTTTGTTGAATTTGTAGGTATTATTGTGATTACTGCGATACTTACTTGACGCATGATTCTGTAAGTCATTCATTCGTTATCCGCTTTTTATCCTTTTGTTTGGATACTGTTAGTGGTTTTATTGCAATTTGTGAATATACATTTATGTGGTATTTATTATGTAGTACTGATATTCTTCTGATTACTATGGTTTTGCAACTGGGTGGTGTTTTGAATTATATATGTCAAGGATAAGGGTTGAAATCGATGATGAGGGTGTGCGTTTTTTTTTATTCAATCATCCGATCTTGACATTCTCGATTGACATTAATATCTTTTAGTTACAATTTAAGTGAACACCGTGTGTGACTAATCCAAAGTGTTTTCTATTACTAGACACTTAGTTTTATAAGGCGCGTATGAGCTGGAAAAAACACCTAAAGGAGTTGAGGTGGCGTCTAAGGCCATCCGTAGTCATAAAGCCCCTTTGTGGGCGTTATGCGACACGTGTCGTGACACGTGTCGTGCCACGTCACACAGGGGCTTTATGGGGCGTTATGTCACTAGAGCCCGTAGTCATAAAGCCCGTACCTCATCATTGCCTTATTATTAATTTTCATTTTTATTAATTAATTAAAAAAACACTTAGCTATTTTGATTGGTCCATTTTTGAAAACAAACCTCCATACCGGCGCTATATCTATAACGCTGCACCCTTTTTTTGCCCCGTAACGCCGCCCGTCGTGGTGTTCGGGGCGTTAAGGGGCGCTATGGGAGTAAAAAAACAAACATCACGCCCCACTACAGGGGGTCTAATGTACTTGTGAGTCAAATATGGGGTTTGTAGGAGGGTGATATGTAAAAACAACCAAAGGCATGGAGAAGTTATGAAAGGTTTAGTTAATATAAAGGTTGATATGTAAAACATATGAGAGAGACTTGACGTCTGGTTGTAAATAAGGCTTATTTGGTTGCACATACAGCAACGCTCAATGTACGTGATGCACGCCTCTTGGTTTTGTGACCTAAACGCTTTGGAGTGGCTCACACTTTTTTAAACCAAGCTAGACACCAATTCCAGTTTTTAGCTGGACAATTTATTAGTAATTAGACAGTAGCACATAAAACATGCTTGATTTTTATCTCTTAAGACGTGTGGTAACTAGGAAATACACAAGTTGTTGGTTTGCCATCCCCCATCCTACTCCCTTTGATGATAGTTTCTTTTTATCAGTTTGACCTTTTATTCAACCTGCCCATTTTTGCCACACACATAGTTCAATGCATTTCTAGATGTCACAGTTCAGTTTTTAGTTCTTTTTTTATATATATGAAATTAGTGTGAGGTTCATTGGGGAACACTAAAAAAGTGGGGAACCGGGGAACACTCTTAAAAATTTAACTCAACATGTTAAAAATTATTTTTTTAAACATCTTTTTCGGCGCTTCTCCTTATATATACTTGTAGAAGCATTTTTAATAAAAAAAATCAAAAACTAAAAATATTAAAAAAAAAATTTAAAAAGGCTAAAAATTTTTTTTTTTAGAAAAAATATTCTTTTACTCGACTAGATTCTCCTCCTTTTTATAAAGAAAAGCGCTGGAAAAAATTTTAAAAAAAATTATTTTTAACATGTTAAGTTAATTCTATAAGATATAACTGTTTTTTAAACATTTTTTTTTATATTTTTAGTTTTTGATTTTTTTATCAAAAATGTTTCTACTTGTATTTATAAGAAAAAGCGCCGAAAAAAAATTAGAAAAATATTTTTTTTAACATGTTAAGTATAATTTTTAAAAGTGTTCCCCTGTTCCCCACTTTTTTAGTGTTCCCCAATGAACCATCCCCTATGAAATTAATAGTTCAAAAGTTCACTCTTTTAAGAGAGAAACTAAGGTAAGAACAAGGTTTAAAAGTACGGAATTGTGCCTCGAGGCGGAATTAAAAATAAAATATAAAAAATTATAATCCTTATAAAAAATAAAATGCTAACTAATTTCATCATCAAATTCATCAAAAACACACAAAACACACATAAAAAAGCCATGAAATGTTTGAAATTAATACAAAAAGTCAAAAACATCAAAAACAAACATCAAAACCCCCTGAGGCACAGCTTTAGCTTTTCTAAGTGCCTCAGCCATATAAGGTGCACACACAAAAAAACCTCCCGAGGCGCCTCAGACTCTTTTTTTTGGGCGCCTCGCCTTGAGGCACGCCTAGAGGCGCACGCCTCAACCGTTTTTTTTTTAACTTGGGTAAGAAAGGGCCAGACCTCTAATTATCCACCTGAAAAGAAAGTGGAAGAAGATTAAAGGAATAACTTTTATAAAAACAGAGATCAAAAGCACAAGTATAACATACCTTGCAAGTTATTGTAACAAATTTAAAAATTTTAGATAGATTGTTTATTTTTTAACATTAATAATGAATAATTCAACATGCTTTTAGTGCATAGACTTCAACTTTCTGCAGCCTGATGTTTCATTTTTGTCATACTCAAATACTCAATGCTTTCTTAGAGATAACAAACAGACCATCTCTTCTCAATGATTTGAGCTAGAAATTTCTTTATCGATCATTATATTCGATAATTATACATTACATCTCAAGCGAACGTTACAAGGAGTGTATTGGTCATCTTGCATGTGCTTATGTGCTTAATAATTCGATCTTTCTTTCTGCAGCCTTCTGTAAGGAAGCAGCACAATGCAGGATATAAACACAAGGTACTCGCCTATGTTAGTTGAAACAAAACATGCAACTAACTTCTAAGGTTTCTAACTTGCATATATAATCTACAGGCAAATGTTCGAATCTACTATCAACAATACGAGGCACAACAAAATCAATATCTGATTGACCAGAAAGTCAAAGAGCATCTTGGACAAGCTGCTGCATATCAGCAAGTTGGTGCTGCTTACAACCAATTCAGACCTCGTCTTCCTGTTCTACCTACTCCAATGATGCCGATTCCTGGGAATCCAATGATGCAAATGCCCGGAATGCGGCCACTCGCCCCGTTGCCAAGACCTATTACCGGTACTCTACCTAATTATGCATTGAGTTAACTGCCAATTTCGTCCCTGTGGTTTGTCCACTTATGCCATCTAGGCTGACTTTCAAATTTGTACCATTTCCGTCCCTGCCATTTTTGAAACATGCTAGTTCCGTCCAAAAACAACGTCTGTAAAACCTGCCGTTTAATACAGGGTAAGAACGTCATTTTCCTTTTTTACACCATTTTCTCTCTCTCTTTTTTTTTTTATTTCCCGTTTAACAGGATTTAACAAAGAGAAAATTATTAAAGAAAATGACGTTTTATCCTTCATTAAACGGCAGGTTTTAACAAATGTTTAGTTGAGTGATAGATGATACATCATATGCAATTGAAAAAAAAACTGTATGCGTCAAATAGGTGGATCAGGCTAGTCGAGTGATATGTCAAGACGGGTTAAGGCTAAAATGGATGAGAATTCACTACGGGTCAAAACAGTGTGGGTTGATAAAACAACCTTTTGGCTACTTTTCAAATTTCAGAACTAGTTATTAACTTATTATATTAATATGTTCACAAAACTGTTACCAAAAGTAATGGTCCAATTCTTTAATAAAATTTAGGAATTTGTGAATGCCAGAGTATACTTTTGTTGACTTGTAAACCATTCAGCCTGTTCGACTCTTTTTCACCAACTATTTAAGTTTTACCCATGTGACCCATTATCAATAAAATACAACCAAACTGGTCCATTTTGGGTGACACGTCAAGATGAACCCAGCATAACTCTTTATTTTATTAATGAGTAAAATGCCATAATTGCCCCTTAGGTTTGGGCTGATTTGCCTGTTACATCCAAAATAACTTTTTTTTTTTTTTGTATTTGGACATTGACGTTTTGATTTTGTTGTCATTTTCATCCAAATCACAAACCCGGTTAAAATATATCGTTAACTCAGGGACGATTTTTGCAATTTACCCATATGTTTTATGTTTTTTAATTTTATTTTTACCTTTAAATAAAAACAATAAAAGTAATTTTCTCATTGATTCAAAAGTACATTAATTCAAAAGTGTGAGAAGGGTGAGAAATATTGTGGAGATGACACGTGTCCTCAATCTAAATTAATTCAAAAGGGTAAACAAGTAATTTTTCTTATTGATTCAATTAATTGATAACCTTCCATAACCGCCACCCTTTATTTTAGGAATACGGATTAATCTACGAATTTGTATTTTGTTGTCGTTCATCAATTATAACTTTCTGAAGATCGCAGAATGAAGGTTTTATAGAGTGTTATATAGTGATGGATGGAGAATGAAGGTTTTGTACAGTGTTATAGTGTTATATAGTTTAGTGTTATATTTTCTGGTAGCAGTCTATGATGATGTGGAGTGTTATAGTGTTATATATTTCTGGTAGCAGTCTATGATGAGGTATAGTGTTATAGTGTTATATTTTCTGGTAGCAGTCTATGATGATGTATAGTGTTATATAGTGGTATATTTTTTAGTAGCAGGTCTATGATGGATGTATAGTGTTATATAGTGGTGTTATATTTTTCTGGTAGCAGGTCTATGATAGATGTATAGTGTTATATAGTGTTACATAGCGTTTATATGGTGTTTATATGGTGTTATATAGTGTTATATGGTGTTTTATGGTGTTATATATTGTTCTTGGTTTAAAAAAGCGCGAAGCGCTCCGAAGCGTTTTGGTTCCAAAAGCTTTAAGCGAAGCTTCAAGCGCGAAGCGAGAGCTTCACGTATACGAAGCGCTCCATATTATATATAATTATATATAATGTTAATTTTATATATATGTATAAAAAATAGCTATCCATATTATATATATGTATTTTATAATGTTAATTTTGTACTTTTATGCATAAATTAAAAAGTTTAAGGACCAAATGTAAACTACTGAAGATAGAGGGGGTTAAATGTTTAAATAGACAAACTATCTTTACACTTTTTAAGTAAAAAGTTAGAAGTTTCAGGGACTGAATGTAAACTAATGAAAGATAGAGGGGTTAAATGTTTAAAAACCTTAACTTATAAAAACCCTAAAGCCTAAGACAGATACGCAGCCGCTCTCAGCATCTCTCTTCTTCTTCCCCCTTCTTCCTGGTTTCCGGCTGAAAGCAACTCCGCGCCGGAATTTGTCGCCGGATTTCACTTAGGAAGTCGCTATATCGTCGATATAAGGTCGATATGTACCTTGTAAAGACTGTTGGGCTTAAAAAATGGCCCAAATGGTGATCTGATTGGCTGGAGCGTCGCTTCACAACTTCATCGCTTCGCCGCTTAAAGCTCGCTTCACATCGCTTCACGTAATGTATCGCTTCAGACCCAAAAAAGCGTTTTTCCAGCGCTTCATCGCTTCACGCTCGCTTGAAGCGCGCTTTTTTAAACACAGATATTGTTATATATTTATGGTAGCAGTTACATGTTTCCGGATTTTTAGTGTTAGTTTAAAAAAGGATCGCTGGAATATAGGAGAGGTTACCTTATTTGAAACATATAAAAAGACACTATTACCCCTACAATTTTCAAATCAGTCCAAATAATTAAAACACAATTTACAATTTGGTCCCTGTTGATCTCAACCATTAGATCAAAGATCTAATGGTTTAAAAACTTTCTTACACTTCTCACACTTTAGGCCCTTTTTACACTATCCTTACCCTATATACATATATACACAAACTTAATTTTTTTTAAATGTTTTTACCTTTAAATAAAAAAATAAAAAAATATTAATATATATACATATACACAGTTGCACACACCATCAACACATTATCAGCCCAAACCTCAGGGACAAATTTGGCATTTTACTCTTTTATTAATTTATGATTCATAACTGTTATCAAACCGTGTTTAACCTTTTTTTGCTCTACCAGGATATCCCGGCATGCCTCCAATGTTGGCACCACCTGGCGCTCCTTCCATGCCCGGTCAGGTCAATCCATCCATGCCTGGTCAGGTCAACCCATCCATACCCGGTCAGGTCAACAACGGTGTGCCAAGGCCTATAACCATTAGCGCCCCAATGATGGCGCCAGCCGCTCCAGGGAGCTCAGGAACCCCTACTTTAGGTGCACCACCGCCAATGTATACACCAGGCATGTATCAAGCCAGCCCGACAGCACCAGCACCGACGTCTGGAGGTTTTGAAAGTCCGAATGCTAGTGCCCAACCTCAGGAAGCTAACCATTAATATGTGTGATATCACTGGATCTTTTGTTTCTTCGTCTACAACTGTATGAAATTTATGTCACACACACACTATCCATTCTATTTTTCCTCCATATATTATTAGGATTGATTTTGTATGAGATGTCTCCTTGAATCTATAATCTCTGTTTTACTGTATTTTATAATGTGGAACAAATAGTATCAAGTAGCTTTGTAGATAATTTGTTTGTTGAAAAGGTGGAGGTTAATTAGGTAACGGGTCAAAATCGATTAGATGAAATTTTTATTCAGCATTGACTAAAAAAGGCATGCTTGGCAAAGCGGGCCGGTTGGGTCGGGCTAGAGTGGCATCGCTTTGGTAAAATACATATGGTTCAAGTCTATGCATGACAACACGCGTTGGTCGGGTCGAATGTCAGGTCAAAGTGAGCTTGAGTGAAAATGAGTTTGGGTCAACATGTGCCTATTCAAAAAAGGTATCAATTTGGTTCGGTCCATAATTCCCCAAACTAAAATTACCGTGGGTTAAAATACGTTGTTTTATAATTATAAAAGGTATATCAAAATAGGTTCATTTTTCATGTTTTTTAGCTTTTAGTGGGGTTAAAATAAGTCGATTTATAATTATAAAGGTTATATCAAAATAAGTTCATTTTTCATGTTTTTTAGCTTTTAGTGGCAACAGGTATTGGGCAAGATGGCGGAGCAAACCCTAGGAGAGGAGGTAGAAATGATGTTATGGAGCTGGGGCGATATGGTGGTGACCAAAGCGGTGGTGTTGGCAGTGGTGCCGGAGAAGGCATTGACAGTGACAGTGGTGGTTGCGGTGGCAGAGGTTGGGTCGCTAGCGGAGGTGGTTGGTGGTGGCGGCGGGCAAAGTAAGGAGGTGGAGGCCATGGTCAATAGGTGGGGTGACAAACAATGGTCGTTGGTGTTGTGCGTCCATCTGGACCTTAACTCTCAAGTGCGACCATGACCCATTGTTTAGTTCTAATTGACCAATTTTAACCGGTTGTTGAGTCTATCCTTATGAACCTGAGTGCACATTTTATTCTACCCAAATCAACCTATCGATTGATTAGCGGGTCATGACTGTTGGGCATAGGTCAATTGATATGTTTCTTATCTTTTAATCGATATAACTAAATGAACTTGAGATACATGATAAACTCGATGTGTATAAGTTTGTGGAGATTGTCAAATTTATAAAAATAAAAGTAGCATGTGTACTGCTTAAGATACATGACTTTAATAGCATACTCGAAGTATTCGTTTTTATTTTAAATATAATAAAAATAGAAATTTATTATATAATTTAACTTGGTTTAATTGTGGGTCACCACGTTCTGTCCTTTAGACGAAAGAGTGATTCATTTGTCAGGGTGATCCTTGATGTCTAAGTCTTTGATGTTAAAAAAAAGTGGGATAGAACAAGTAAAAAAAGAACACCACCCTTTAAATAACCTTAAAATACGGAGAGAATGAGATAATTTTTTTTCATAATTTAGTGATCAAGTTATATTTCTAAGTTATCATAGATTGATAACTCCACTTTTATTTGTAAATTGATATATAGGAACAATGAGACATTCTATAATGAACTACATAAAGTTTAAAGTTAACATTTCAAACTAGAATACTTGTGCTAATTTAACGTTGAAATTACTATTCAGTCCATATATCTATTCCCTACTTTAGGGAATCAAATGAAGTGCAAAAATTGATGAAAACGTTAAACTTTTCCTTAAATTATATGGTTTGTGATGGTATACAAATTCCAATATGAATGCTCTCAGGTAGTCCTTTTTACCGTTATCTATATTTTCTCTAAATTTTACGTATAAAGCGTGAGATAAAGACTCGCACGCAACCAGTGTTGTAAAAATCACGACTACTCGGCGATGAATCGCTAGTCGGCCAGTAACCGAGTAATTTTTCGTTAATCGGTAGTCGACTCTAGTCGGGCCTAGTTGGACCTAATCGGCCGTAGTCGGGTCTAGTCGGCCAGCCAAAAACCTGTAAATTCTAGCCAAAACCTATAAAATTTGGCCAATTTTCAACCAATCCATGTGAATTCTAGCAATCAATCTTGTTTACTTAAAAAATGAGTATACGAAGGGTGAAAACCTGTCTACTTAAAATATTTACCTATAAAAATGTGTATATGTATACATAAAACTGAAAACTACATATAAAATCCAAATCCGATTAATCCTGATTAATTCCGATTAATCGCTAGTCAGTACCTCACTGGTCGACTAACCCTTGGCGCTTTTTACAACTTGCTTTTAGGCAACGAAAAGTAAAAACTTACAAACACCTTTGAACTAAATTTGCAACAAAATATAACTAAAGGGACTATTTGAGGCAACAATCTAAAACCTACTGAGAACAGAGCGGATAAGGCATCTCAATTTATATCTCCCAAAAGTTATACATACAGAGACACTGTATCTATCTGCACTCTTACCTCAACCACCTAGGGCTGCCGGAGAAAATGGCGATCGCCGTCGCATCTTGCTGGATTAATGCGTTCGCCTCCGCCGGAGCTTCTCGCTCTTCACTCTCCTCTCAACGTCTCTTCTCCTCGCCGCCAATTTCAGCTACTCGGTTAGTCATTCCGAAAGCTACGAGTAAGCGTCAAAATCCGAAGAGAAATCAGAAGGAGAGTGCTCGTAAATCATCACCGGAGGTATATTCAGTAGTTAATGATCATGTTTAGTGAATTTGTTTAGTTAGTTTCAGTAATGTGCGAGTGAGAGAGTTTTTGAAGTTTAGTGTGATTTGTTTGTGTTAGGTTAGGTGTTATTTAGTTAAATATAGGATTTCATTAGGTTTGGAGATGATTAAACCTAGTTTCAGGTTAGTGAGAGAATTTTGAGTTTTAGTGTGATTTGTTTAAGTTATGCCAGTTGTGAAGGTGGCTTGTTTGCTAGTTGAAATTTGAATTTCATTAGGTTTGGAGATGATTAAACCTAGTTTCAGCAATGTGTTAGTGAGAGTGTGCTGAATTATAGTGTGATTTGTTAGTATTGGTTTAGTTGTTATGTTAGTTAGGGCTTGTTTGCTAGTTGAATATTGAATTTCATTTGGTTTGGAGATGATTAAACCTACTTTCAGCAATGTATTAGTGAGAGAATGTTGAATTTTAGTGTGATTTCTTTGCGTTAGTTTAGTTATGTTCTTGAGGTTGCTTGTTTGCTAGTTGAAATTTGATAAAACCTAGTTTCAGCAATGTATTAGCGAGAGAATTTTGAAATTTAGTGTGATTTATTTGTGTTATGTCAGTTGTGGTGTTAGTTAGGTTGCTTGTTTGCTCGTTGAATATTGAATTTCATTAGGTTTGGAGATGATTAAACCTAGTTTTAGGCTTCAGCAGTGTATGAGTGACAGGATTTTGATTTTAGTGTGATTTGTTTGTGTTAGGTCAGTTGTGATGTTAGTTAGGTTGCTTGTTTGCTAGTTGAATAATATCCAATTTCATTAGGTTTGGAGATGATTAAACCTATGTTCATTATCTAATTTATGCGTATGTTGCTCTGTGAGTGTTTAGAGGAAATGTGATGCTAAATTTAGCTCTATCCTATGGCTCATTGTGTTTGATTAAGTTAACTAATGGAACACATTCATAATTGTATTGTAATGCAACTGAAAACTTAAAGAGTCTGGTTCTGTAAATTGTCAACGGGATATTCTAGCTTCTAGATCTTACATTCATGAACTTGTTTACTTACTTTCCGCAACATATGAGTGATAGAATTTTGAACTTTAGTGTGATTTGTTTGTGTTAGTCAGGTGGCTTGTTTGCTAGCTGTTTTTTGAATTTCATTAGTTTTGGAGATGATTAAACCTACGTTCATCATTAAATTTATGCATATGTTGCTCTGTGAGTGTCCAGAAAGAAGCTAATATTCAAAAGCTTTCAAGAAGATCAAGAGATGAAAAGTATTCAAATGCTGATGATTACAGTGATACAAAAAGTGCAGAACAACAACCTCAGTCAACCGCCTTCAAGTCGTTTGGTACACAGAGAAAAAACGCCAAAGGCTTTATGGGTAACTTGAAGGACCAACAGGTATTGAGAGATCATTTGAATTCATGATTTGATTCTTTTTTCTCTTTACGCTGAGACATGTAGATGGATTTATGGCAAAATATTGCAAATTGATTTCTCGATGTAATTTAAGTAAACACATTTATATGATCAGCCTGTGTTTTTTGAACATTTTATTTAAGTTGCATCATCGAGGTTCATTTGCTTGACCTCAATACCTGTAAAAGTGATCCTTAATTTACTGCAAGCTTAACCACCTTCTCTTTTACAGGGCGAGACTACTAAAATTCAAGATGCTTCTTTTCTTAATGCTGTTGTCAAGGTAAATATAATATAACAATCTATTTGAAGGTTTCAAACTGCACCTTTCATTAATAGTAAAACCACATCAATGATGATAAATTCTTATATTATGCTCTCTGTTTCAAAAAAAGTATATTAGCTTTTAACATTATTGTTGTTTATTTATTTTCTTTAGGTTTATTGTACTCATACTGCACCTGATTATTCCCTCCCTTGGCAAAAGCAAAGACAATATACAAGTACAGGAAGGTATGTATGTCTATTTCTTTCCATGCATGCGAAAATTGTAATAATATGCTATGCCGATAGTCAAACAGTTGTTTCTCATTGTTGATGCAGTGCTTTCATGATTGGTGATGGAAAGCTTTTGACAAATGCTCATTGTGTTGAACATAACACACAAGTAGGTTATTTCACTGTTCTTTATTGATACAATGATTTTAATGTAATTCAAAACCAGGTTATGTTAAATTAGATAACTTAATAAAAGATTTTCTTCTTATAAAAAACCCATGAATTAGTTATCTTTAATTATACTACCTTTGTCTTTACGAATTACGATTTACATGGCAAACTTGTAAATTGTAATGCCAGTAGCCTTTTTTTCTTTTGAGCATATAATTGGTTTCTGTGCCTATTACAATATTATATAATTTTGAGCCCTAGTAGTTGATTCCATAAAAGTGGCATATGTTCATATTGTTGAGTACTGTATATCTATTGATTTCAGGTCAAAGTCAAGAGAAGGGGGGATGATACCAAGTATGTGGCTAAGGTATTCTTATTATTAGGATAGAGTAGTAAATTCATTCTTAAGTCTTATCATGCTAATGTAAATATAATCTCAAAAGTTATTGTGACTTATTATCACACTAATAATTTCATTATTTGTATCTGGGATGCATAAGATATTTTGCCAGTAAATAAATCGTAGTTATCGCTTCTCATGTTATAATCTACAATTCACTTACAGGTTTTAGCTAAAGGCATGGAATGTGACATAGCTTTGCTCTCAGTGGAAAATGAAAAATTCTGGAAAGGAGCCGAGCCACTTCAGTTCGGCCATTTGCCTCGTCTTCAGGTTAATTTCCCTCCCTAAAAACCGAAGATAAAAATTAATGGAGTTTAATATCAAGGTCTATACAATTTTAGAATTTAACTTGAAGTTATTGACTGAAGTCTGAACCAAAAGTAAAAAAGTTATATGATCTGTGTTTGTAACTACAAACTTTTCGTCTACAGGATCCAGTTACTGTTGTAGGGTATCCACTTGGAGGGGACACCATTTCAGTGACCAAAGGAGTTGTATCTCGAATAGAGGTTAGTTCTACAATATGGGTTTTCATGGTTGTAACTTTGAATTTCTAGGAATTTATCATTAAAAAAATAGTCTGTCTATGCAGTTAATATCGGTGATATATCAGTGATATATTCGTTATTGGTCCCGATGTAAAATGTCGGTTTCAAATATCGGTCAGAATACGGTACGATATTATTGGCGATATTGACCGATATCTGACTGACATATCAGTATATCACCGATTTTTCCGATATCAGTACCTTTCTTCTTAGTTCTACCATTCGTCTTTCTTCTTATTGCTGCAATTAGTGTTTTAAGCCTTAATTGTTAATAGTTAGTGTTAAATGTTAGTGTTTAAGGTCTTAATCAGTTCCTACTTATTACAATTGTTAGTGTTTTGCAAATTGTAAAATGTTAATTTGTTAATGGTAGGAGAGTATAGTGAATTGTTAGTGTTAAATTGCTTTATATATAAATTCTGCATGATATCAAAATTACCGATATCCCACCGCATCGTCCGATTTTTACCGCATTAACTGCATAGATGACTGTAAAAATATGCTGCTTATTTAAGCAGTAATTTAGCTTTATATCGAAATATAGGTTGCAGTTTTATATAAGGATTTGAATACGAAGATGTCTAATGAGAAAACAGAATGATAATGCCCGTAGTATCTTGTGGTTAAAATAAAAAAAATTTATCTATATCACAGTCACACATGTCTTCATGGAAATTGGATTTCAATGGCAGGTCACCTCCTATGCTCATGGATCAGCTGAACTGTTGGGCATTCAGATTGATGCAGCAATTAATCCTGGTAAAGTCTAAGTTTCTCGTTAATTTGTAAGATTAATAAATAATTATTTTTCCTTTTGGTTTACTAGTGTCATGACGCTTTAAGTTTCTTCCTGCTGTAACCACTGCTTATACCAGCTATTTTGTAGGTAATAGTGGTGGCCCTGCTTTCAATGATCAGGGAGAATGCATCGGTGTCGCATTTCAGGTAAATAGGGTCTAATATGCTCCATATGTTATCAGAAAACAGTCTTATGTCGATTAGAAGGGTAAATTGCAATATTGCATAAACACGACCAAGCTTCTTTCAGGCTTATTAAACAATAAATGTTAGTCAATAGTGGATCCTTGAGATAGGGATTATGTTTAGTGGATCCAGGTTTTAAGGATTATGTTTCCCTTTATTTATGTTTCATGTCTTGTTTGTAATGTCCTATATAAAGGACCTTCTATTGTTTTACACATAACAAATATACAAATACAATACTTTTATATGGTATCAGAGCAATTCTGATCCTTCTGTTCGATCAACTCACAACAGCACCAGCAACAGACACAGTTGCAACAATCTCAATCACACTTGCTACAACAGATTTCATCTCAATACAACTTCGATCTCTCAACCCTAAAACAACCATCAGTACAGCCGCCCTTCTTCTTATTCTGTTTTCTGTTACCATCAGTTCTTCCCAAACCTCCCAACAATGGCCATCGTCTCCTTCACCACAGTGGAGAAAACCAACCACAATTCTCACACGTTCGGCTTTACCCTAAGTCCCACCAACTATGGTTATTGGAAAACCATGCTCAAACCCTTCCTCATCACAAATGGTCTGTATGTTTACATCGATGGATCTGTTCTCTGTCCATCTCAGACCATCGAGACTCATGTTTCTTCGACTGACAAAGATTCAGCGCCTTCTATCACTCAACAACCAAACCCAGAATACTCGGCATGGGTCTCCAATGACGCCCACGTTCACATGCTGCTGTTATCAACTATTTCTGAAGCCTCTTTCAAGCATGTACAAGGTGATACTTCTCGTGAACTCTGGCTTTCTTTGGAACGTGCTTATGCACCGCATACATCTTCACGAGAATACACGCTGAAAACTCAGCTTCTTAAGATATCGATGCAGCCCGATGAAACCTCTGCTGTTTATGTCACACGAGCACAAGAATACAACGATGCCTTAGCAAATATTGGTGCCGCTATGCCTGAAAAAGATGTCATTATGCTGATTATTTCCGGCCTGCGTGAAGAATACAATAACTTGAAGCCCACCCTGATTGCACGACACCCTCCAGTTACCATACTGGAATTACCCGGTCTACTTGCTGATCACGAATTTATGACAAAGAAAAATGACCACAACATTCCTGCTGCTGCCCAAGCCTTCACGGCTACAACCAGCCGTGACTCAACCTCACAGAATAGCCCTCAACTCCCACCAGAAACGGTACAGTCACTTCAACAGCTGATGACACAGTTAGGTTTTAATATGCAACCTCAACAACAACAAAATCAGGCCTATTACAGTGCTCGTGGACAGCCTAATCGTAACCATGGTTCATATAACAACAACAACAACCGACGGGGACGAGGAAACTACAACAACAACCGGAACATGGTCTCCTCGTCAGGTAACAATTCCAGATTTGCTTGGGCATCTAATCAGAATACCGTCTATGGTTCTTGCAACAGGTGTGGCATTGCACACGTTCCATCAATGTGCCCAAATCGTGATCCAGCAACAATTCGTCCAGCACGACACGCTCCACAAGCGAACCTTGCTGATCATCGCTCACATACATCATCAGCTTGGCTGCCGGACACTGGTGCAAACAGTCATGCAGCACCTGATCTCACTGGCTTTGACAATTTTGAGCCTTACTTTGGTAAGGATACACTTCTTGTTGGTAATGGCAACAGCTTATCCATTCTTCATATTGCCTCCACCAATTTCAATTCACCAAATAAAACACTTTCTATTAATAACATCCTACACGTTCCACAAATTAACCGAAATCTTCTTTCCGTACAACGTTTTTGTCAAGATAACAATGTCTTCTTTGAATTTCACTCTACATTTTTTTGTGTGAAGGATACGGTTACCAGAACTATCCTCCTCATGGGTCCAAGTAAAGACGGTCTTTACCCCTTTCATCTACCAAAGTTTCATCCTATCTCAAATGTAGCTTTTTCTACCATTCGAGCTACTCCTACAACCTGGCACCAAAGACTCGGACATCCTCACCTGCAAGTTTTACAATCCATGATTTCAAAAAATTGTCTTCCTATTAGTAATACCTCTGCTTTTTCTTTTTGTAATTCATGTCCCATGGGAAAGTCTTCAAAACTGCATTTATCTTCTTCAAATTATAAAAGTTCCCATGTATTAGATTTGGTTTTTTGTGATGTTTGGGGACCTGCTCCTGTCACTTCCTTTTATGGTCACCGCTATTTCTTACTTTGTGTTGATCATTACACTAGATATACGTGGATATTTCCCATAAAACAAAAATCTGATGTATTTGGCACCTTTAAACAATTTCATACAATGGCTGAAAGACAATTCAAAACACAACTTAAATCAGTTCAAACAGATGGGGGTGGGGAATTTCGAAACTTATCCTCTTTCTTTAAAACCCTTGGAATTCTACATCGCCTCTCATGTCCTCATACAAGCGAACAAAATGGTTGTGTTGAGAGACGACACCGCCATGTTGTCGAAACCGGTCTCACACTCTTAGCACAATCTGGAGTTCCAAAGCATTTTTGGAACTTTGCCTTTGAAACCGCTACATACTTGATAAACCGCATGCCCTCTCGCACATCGTCTCACATCTCTCCCTTTGAACATCTTCTCAACCGTAAGCCTGATCTTTCCTTTTTACTCGTTTTTGGGTGCCAATGTTTTCCACATCTTCGTCCATACAATCCACACAAAATGGATTTCCGTTCATTGCCATGTATCTTCCTAGGGTATAGCCCCTCACATCACGGTTATCAATGTCTTGATCCTACCACAAATCGAATTTATATTGCCCGACATGTCCGATTTAATGAAACACATTTCCCTTTTCTTCAATCATCTTCTCCCACACCTACCCCATCCTCTCCCGATCCTTACTTTTCATCCTATCCTCTTCCTACAACACATGAACAACCATCATCTTCCACAAACGACCAACATCCTAACTCATCAACTCCCACCCAAACCGACTCAACTACAAACTCGGCTCAACCATCATCACCCTCAGCCCAAACTAATTCTGTCCAACCACCCACTACCTCGGCCCAACCAGACAACTCCACACCTACTACCACCTATCAGCGCCGCTCCGCTACGGCCAACCAACCCACAATTCCAGCCTACCAAACTTACCAAAATTCTGCTCAAACAGACCCATCTGCTACCACAATCTTTCCCTCACCAAATCAACCTCCTCTCCAATCCCAACCCACTTCAATCCCAACCACAATTGACACCCAACCACGTTCACGCCCTCCAAATCTTAGGCAAAATCCTAAGCAAAGGACTTCCTACAATGCTTCTGCTTTTCACACTTCCATTGACTATTCCTCAACCGAACCATCCACCTTTGCCATTGCCAACAAAAGTCCTCAATGGCGTGCTGCCATGACAGAGGAATACAAAGCCTTAATGAGAAACCGTACATGGACTTTAGTTCCACCAGTTCCTAATGCTAATGTTGTTGACTGTAAGTGGATATACAGGTTGAAACATGATGAAAATGGGAATATAAAACGTCACAAAGCACGTTTAGTGGCTAAAGGTTTCAACCAACGTTCGGGAATTGATTATCATGAGACATTTAGTCTGGTGGTAAAATCTACCACGGTTCGTGTGGTACTGTCACTTGCCGTTACAAGGCAGTGGCCACTTCGCCAATTAGATGTTCAAAACGCTTTTCTTCATGGTGATCTCAAGGAAACCGTGTACTTACGACAACCAGAAGGTTTTATTGATCCACAAAATCCAAATCATGTGTGTCTGCTTCGCAAGTCCTTGTATGGCCTCAAACAAGCACCGAGGGCCTGGTTTAATCGTCTTTCAGAAGTCTTATTACAACTTGGGTTTCACGGGTCCAGAACAGATCCGTCGTTGTTTACTTATTCCCATAATGGTCACTTACTATATATGCTTGTTTACGTGGATGACATAATTCTCACCGGCAACAATTCCCGGCTCATTGACCATATCATTCACCAGCTGAGTACTATTTTTGCGATCCAGGACATGGGTCGATTGTCATATTTTTTGGGCATTGAGGTAATTTTCAAAGACAATGACTTGATTCTCTCACAAAAAAAATACATCGCTGACATCATTCAAAAAGCGGGTCTCTCTCAGTCAAAACCAGTTGACTCACCTATGGTCTCTAACTCTGATTTGGCTCTGGGAGATAGCCATCAGTTTGACAATCCAGTGAAATTTAGACAAACAGTTGGGGCTTTACAATACCTAACTCTTACCAGACCTGACATAACCTTTGCGGTCAACAAAGTTTGTCAATTTATGCACTCCCCTACAGAAAATCATTGGTCTGCAGTCAAAAGAATTCTTCGGTATCTTCAAGGAACATCTAATCTTGGTTTGCTGATTCAACAAAAGTCAGTCCCGGTTCTTCAAGCTTACACTGATGCTCACAAACGATCGCTCACAGCCTTTTCCGATGCAGATTGGGCTGGCTCCCTCGATGACCGTCGATCCACGGGGGGGTATGCCATCTACCTTGGATCCAATCTTATTTCATGGCGTGCTCGTAAACAACTTACTGTCTCTCGGTCATCTACAGAATCTGAATACAAAGCTCTAGCAGACACTGTTGCTGAGTTAACATGGCTTGAAGCACTTCTAAAGGAGCTTCAGGTGTCTATGACCTTGCCGCCTATCTTGTGGTGTGACAATCTCGGCGCCACTTATTTATCAGCCAATCCGGTATTTCATGCTCGCACAAAACATGTGGAGATTGATTTTCATTTTGTCAGGGAAAAAGTTGCTCAAAGAAAACTCTCAGTCCAGTTTATCAAAACAGATGATCAAATTGCAGATGTATTCACCAAGCCTCTATCATCACAACGGTTCCTACTTCTTAGGTCCAAGCTACGGGTTGCTCCCCGGCCTTAGCTTGAGGGGGAATATTAAACAATAAATGTTAGTCAATAGTGGATCCTTGAGATAGGGATTATGTTTAGTGGATCCAGGTTTTAAGGATTATGTTTCCCTTTATTTATGTTTCATGTCTTGTTTGTAATGTCCTATATAAAGGACCTTCTATTGTTTTACACATAACAAATATACAAATACAATACTTTTATAAGGCTGAAAACAAAAACCACCGAAGCTCAAGTTTTTTATTTTTTTATTTAAAATAATCTTTTAAGGTAACTGGATTTTAGGTGTCGCATCAGGAAAAAAAAACTCAACCGGGTCAAAGTTACCTATGTGGATTACCATAAATATACTGTTAAAAGTTTAGTGTATTTTTTGCCAAAAAAGTTGGTTACTTTTACGTTAAATAAAAAATTGGACCAAAGTTGGTTACTTTTTTTTATTCAATTTACCCTTATAAATAAAATATGTTTAATTTAAAAACTGTTGTCAAAAAATCAAAATTCATACTATTTTTTTCTAAGTAGAGTGAATACATTAACAAACTAAATTTTACATGGGATATAGTTTTTCTATATGGAGAAACAAAGTTCATGTACACATCTGATGCTCCTGCAGTTTTGACCATGGTTGGTACAGCAGCAGTTACTTGTTTCTAGTGAACATAAAAGAATCAGTCCTGAACAATATATCATCAGATTTCTTATTAGTTTGGCTTGCTTTTGTCACCAGAAAACACCACTTCTTTCTTGCATGTGTTATTTACACCTATTTATGTTTTTAGGTGTACAGGTCCGATGATACTGAAAACATTGGGTATGTAATTCCAACAACTGTTGTGTCTCATTTCCTAGATGATTATGAGAGAAACGGGAAGTACACCGGTGAGATAATATTTCCTTTACTGATTACACCTATTTTTGTTTTTTGTTTAATTCAACAAGTAATAGTATTCTTTTTAATCATAATCAGTATATTAATTTTTAGTATTATTATTTTTAGTTGGGCTAATCAAGACTTATGCAAGCCAACCTTACCCCCCCCCCTCCCCCCCCCCCCCCCCCACACACACACACACACACCCACACCCACACCCCCCTCTTTCACTTATGTTGCCACCTCTATATTACTATGCAAGTAATATCGGTGATATATCACTGATATGTCGGTTATCATCCCCATGTAAAATATCGGTCAGAATATCGACCAAATATATAACTTATATATCACCGCTTTTCCCGATATCAGTACCTTTCTTCTTAATTCTACCATTCGTCTTTCTTCTTATTGCTGCTATTAGTGTTTTAAGTCTTAACTGTTAATTGTTAGTGTTTTAAGCCTTAATCAATTCCTACTTGCTACAGTTGTTAGTGTTTTGCAAGTTGCAAAAGGTTAATTTGTTAATGGTATGAGAGTATACTGAATTGTTAGTGTTAACTTGCTATATATATAAATTCTACATGATATTAAAATTACCAATATCCCACTGTGATAACCTATATCTCAAATATTTACTGCACTAACTACTTAGCTATATCGACATATCTCATAGAACAAAGATATTTAAACTCAGGTTTCCCTTCCCTTGGAATATTATTGCAAAAGTTAGAGAATCCAGCTTTACGTGCCTGCTTAAAAGTGCCATCTAACGAGGGTGTACTTGTCCGTCGTGTGGAGCCCACTTCTGGTGCCAGTAATGTCTTGAAGGAGGTGCACTACTATTTAAACTTAACATATTCATATTGGTGGTTTACTACCAAGTTTTAGGAAAATTAATATACAAGTAAAACTACAATTTTCTTATTTTTTCCACAGGGGGATGTAATTGTAAGCTTCGATGGTGTAGAAGTCGGATCAGAAGGGACAGTCCCATTTCGATCAACTGAACGCATTGCATTCCGCTACCTCATTAGTCAAAAGTAAAGCCTCAGATTATGCTATTTAATTTGTCATAGCAACTCTTATGAGTTCATTTTCCATTTAAATTTGCTTTTTTTTTTTATCATTATAGTAGCACTACGTTAGCAAGAAAAAAACACTAAAAGGCGAAATACTAATAGGAATAGAGGTAGAGGGACTAAACATGTATATTACCAGAGTTAAAGTAGAGGGACTAAAGTCTAAACATGTATATAAATATAGTTAACTAATAAGAAGAAAACTTTATTGAAGTAGAGGTACTAAATATGTATATTAGCAAAGTTCAAGGGCTTAAAAGTAAAATACAAAAAAACTTAGAAAAAGAAAAAATAAAGGTTGCCACATGGCACACTCTAGTTGGCTAAAATGAGTAGTGAGAACAACCAAGTTGCTTTTTAATATATATAGTTTGAACAGAATTTATGTTAAAATAACTGCTTTGAGCTTCTGGTAGAGGTGGCAAAATGGGTGGGGCCGGACGCGTTGGGTAATGAGTTTGGGCCAGAACCGTTGATTTTGGGTAGTTGTAATAAAGGGTCGGGCCAACCACACTGTCTAATGATGAATGTTATACTTTACAGATTTACAGGGGATATAGCAGAACTTGGTATCATCAGATCAGGGGCTTTCATGAAAGTTCACACTGCTATGAATCCACGTGTTCATTTGGTAGGCATCTACCTCCGTTTTTTCTCTGTCTGTTAACCCTCGTAATCACTAAATTACTTACCAATATGGAAATATATGGTGTAACTGTAGGTACCGTATCATATCGAAGGGGGTCAGCCATCATACTTGATAGTAGCTGGCTTAGTTTTTACTCCTCTGTCAGAACCACTAATAGAGTATGCATTCTCTTTAAGTGTAATTCATTTACAGATGTGTTTTAAATATATTGATGACAGTAGTTATTAATGCTTTTCTTCTTTATTTTGCATATTTTCTACTCGACAGTGAGGAATGTGAAGACAGCATAGGGGTAAGTGATTTTTTTTTGTTGATGCAATCATATATACTGGAATTCATTGGTTTAGAACTTAGAAATTCATTTGGTTATTGTTTTTTTTCAGTTAAAATTATTAACAAAGGCACGGTATTCCATGGCAAGGTTCAAAGAAGAACAAATTGTGATTTTATCACAGGTTAGCATTCTTGAATCTTGATGTTAGATATAAATGGGTTAAGGTAAACTATTTAACTAAAAGATAAACACGGGTCAAACAAGTCATTTGGTTAATAAAACTTTATTAAAGAGTTTGCATCAAATAAAGCTAGATATTAAGTTTTACTGATCTTGCATTTAACTTGCAGGTATTGGCAAATGAAGTTAACATTGGGTATGAGGATATGAGCAATGAGCAGGCAAGTATTCTTTTCTTTAACCCGGAATTTATTGTTTTCTTATTATTATTACTGTTGTTTCATATTTTTTTGTCATTCCATGGTTATTTTACTCAGAGATACTAACCTTATTACGTAAAATAATTCGACAGGTTCTGAAGTTCAATGGAACTCGAATAAAGAACATTCACCATCTTGCTCATCTTGTTGATTGTGAGTACATGGTCTGCTTATATTACTTTGTACAAAATCTACAAATAGCAGAATGGACCATACGGGTCACGGGTTAAAATGAATCCGGACTCAATGGGCCATTTTGTTACCAGCTGACATGGGTATGGGCCAACAAATTCTGTTTTTGCATTTTCTTTTAATTTCACATTAAACAATACATAAAATGCAATTCAAATATCATTATTTGTTGCTATAAATTAAAAAAATATATATATAACATTGAAATCATTTAATTACTTACAAGGTACAACGACATTGTACTTATTCCATATAAAGAGATAAATAGATTATTATTTGAATAGTTGAGTTTTTACAACTATATTTAATGCTTTAACTATCTAGACAATTCAAATAAACATGCCAAAAAAGTATTTGCTGATCAGTAACGTATCCAACCTGTAAACTCTTTAGCACTTTTCCAGTTTTATCCCACGTGGACCCGTTTAGTTTACATTATTCTACCAAACAAACCCAAAAGTCCAAATTGACCCTGTATCTGCCAAAACTGTGTTTCTGACATTTATGGTGTTATTCCCAACAGCATGCACAGACAAATACTTGGTTTTCGAATTTGAGGACAATTATCTTGCTGTGTTAGACCGAGAGGCTTCATCGGCCGCCTCACCCTGCATTCTTAAAGATTACGGCATCCCGTCAGAGAGGTCTTCTGATCTTCTAGAACCATACGTGGACCCCGTTGGTGAAAACCAAGTAATCGAACATCACGATCTTGGTGACAGTCCTGTCACAAATTCAGATTTCGGGTCTGATGGGCTTCAATGGGCTTGATTTCTCTTCCTGACCCAAATGTAAGTCTTGATCCACACAAGTCATCTGCAGCCATATTTTTTAGGCTCGAGTGCCGCTGCAAATCGATGAAATTTCATCACTTTCGTAAACGGGCTGTTGGAGAAATGAATACGTTGCAGCTTTGGCATGAAAGCGTCACTGCAGCGTGTGACACCGGTAAGCTAGCGAATTGTTGTATTTGTATACTTAGTTATTTAATGATTTTTGATTTTTTTAATCATTTATAGGAGAACACCCATAATTCATTTAGTTCAATTAGTTTATAATCCCCATCCTCGTATGGGTTTATGGTTGGAAAACTGAAATTCCAACCCTCTTTTTGTGCCATTTTTGGATTTCATTTTGGAAGTTATCTTGTGATATGAAATAATTTTAATCAAATTTTCCCATGTCAGCAAAGCGGGTTACGTGTGATAGTGTTTCGACGTGGGTGTTTGGAAACTTTTAGTTAGCGAGGATGAATGGTCATAAATATTTGTTTATTTATGTGTCATACAGTGAGAAATACAACAGAATATATTGAGAACCTGACTATTACATGATGACATCTTTTAATGTTTAAGCACATCTTGGTGGTTCCTCACTCTCCTACCTTCGGTCAATAAGCACTTTCAAGGGGTCTTGATTTATAGGTTTCATTCACTGGAACAAGAGAAGAGTCCATGTAGAGTATTCTCTCTATATAGAAGTTCTTGCACACACTTGTAGGGATTTACTTGCGATTTTACTTGAAGTTTCAAACGGTGAGAAACAATTCTTGGATGAAGATTCTTGTTATCACACTTCAATGAAATTGAAAAGCTAGCGTCTCTTGGAGATCAAAACTTGCTCAGCGTGGATACATATAAAAGGGTTTCATTGGTTACATGGGTGTAAATTTCTGACACGATACAAACCTAACACGGAATTTGCGGGTTTAGGTTTAGTCTAAACGGGTTCGGGTCAGTTTTAGGTTGAACCCACGAACCCGTTCAGCTGTTATACTACATAATTTTACGATATGTTTTATGTCATAGATTAAATTTGGTGTGTATTATATCCCAAAACTATAACTTAAAAAGAGAAATTGACACAAAATTTTATAATTTAAATGTAATTGTATTATATATATTGAGGCAGGTTAACGTACAAAATCCCTTAACGTACATTGTGTACGCGATTCGGAATCAACATGCGAAATTGGTTTATAAACATACGATTTTGTAAAATTTTCACACCATGCGAATTTGTTTTTGAAATAACATGCGAAAATTGTTTTTGTTCAAACATGCGACTTCCCATTTTAATTTGTAACATGCGATTTACAATTCCTTGGAACATGCGAATTCTATTTTTTTTAACATAACATGCAAAATTGATATCACGTACAATTCGTACGTTAAGGTATTTTGTATGATACATTTTTTCTATATATATTTGTGTTTTTTTAATAAATCATAATTTTAATATATTAGTTTGTGAAAAAAAAATCAAAAATAAAAAAATTCAGGTTGGACTAGTCGTGTTTGGGTTCATATGGCATGACACAATTTTCAGGTGCGGGTTGGTCTAAAATTTTCGGGTTCAGGTCGGGTTGAACCCATTAACCTACAAACACCACCCGTTTAGCACCCCTAATTGGTTCATCGTCATCCTCATCACCAACGCATCACAACTTAAGATAACTTTTCAAATGTTCTTTTCTTGAAACATCAATTATATGCATATTTTTTTTCGGTTTATCATTATTTTTTATCGCTTCCTTTATAAAATTACTTTGAAATCCTATACAAACCATAACAAATCTTGGAAGTCAAAATCAAAATTTTAGTAGAAGGAATGTAGGTTTGAGAGTCGGGAAAATCGCCTATGGTTGTTTGTCATAATTTACAACATGTTACGACGTTTCGGTTCACAACCTAATTTTTTTTTTTTTTTTTTGAACGGCAAATTTATGTATGTTTTAAGTTTGACTTAGAAAAAATATTTTTACAGTTATGTAGGCATTGCATATAAAATTCTATTATTCCTTAGGAGCCTTGGATGCTATGATTCAAATATTCATTAACGTACAAGTGTACAACATAAGAATATTCAAGTATTATACAAGCTGGTTGAATTTGGAAAGGACATATTTGGTACATTATATTTTTCTCATTTGTTTCACAATTTATATGGGATTTATAAATATAGTGTAAAGATCAAATACAAATAGGTTTTAACATACAAAATAATCTTAACGTGAGAAGTGAAATAAGTTATTTTTTATTTTTTTTCCTATCTACTTAAGAATGATGTTTAATTGCAAAATGTAAAAAAAAAAATCGTTATTTTACGGTAGTAGAGGAATTATAATTACACTATAATTACTTTACTAGTGTAAAATCACGATTTTTAATATATTTTTTTTTAGATTATGGGACTAAAATTTGTGATTAATAATAGAGTAAACTTCTGTTTTGCTCCCTGTGGTTTGGTCACTTTAATGGTTTTGCCCAAAATCTTTCAAAATAGCCATTTTACTCCCTGATCTTTGAAGCTTATCTCAATTTCACTCCCCGCCCCTAACGCCATCCAATTCAACCGTTAAATCCTGGTCACATGACCCTCACATGAGGGGCATTTTAGTCTTTTCCCACTCAAACTTATTAATTTCCATATTTAATTTTCACACACTATTTAATTTTCACACACTTTCTCTCTTTCTCTCTCAATACACCATTCCCTTTCTCTATACTCTAACAACCCCACCCACACCATCAGACACCACCTCCTAATCTTTTCCCCCTTCTCTCAAACCCACCACCACCATCACCTCCACCTTCAACCATCACCACCTCCATCTTGACAGAGCATTACCACTCTACTACAAACCACCACATTCACAAATCATAACCACCACCGTCAACCCTACCACCACCTTCTCTGAAAACACAAGAACCGCCCGGAGATGTGCCGGTGGTGGTTGAGATGAGACCGGTCGGAGAACGCCGGATAAACAAGAACCCTTCCACAACCTCTACTGGGCATTTTAGTCTTTTCCCACTCAAACTTATTAATTTCCATATTTAATTTTCACACACTTTCTCTCTCTCTCTCTCTCTCTCTCTCAATACACCATTCCCTTTCTCTATACTCTAACAACCCCACCCACACCATCAGACACCACCTCCTAATCTTCTTCCCCCTACTATCAAACCCACCACCACCATCACCTCCACCTTCAACCATCACCACCTCCATCTTGACAAAGCATTACCACACCACTACAAACCACCACATTCACAAATCATAACCACCACCGTCAACCCTACCACCACCTTCTCTGAAAACACAAGAACCACCCGGAGATGTGTCGGTGGTGGTTGAGATGAGACCGGTCGGAGAACGCCGAAAAAACAAGAACCCTTCCACAACCTCTACTGCTTCACCCCTGCGGTGGCACACGTTAACCACTCTAACCCTTTACAACACTAACCTCACTGATTTTATCCCCAAACATTGGAATCCAAAGCTTACCCACATGGATTTTTCCAACAATAAGCTCAATGGAACCATACCCACTTCATTAACTCTGTTAGAAAGCTTAAAGTTTCTTAATTTATCTTCAAATCAGTTAACCGGAGAAATACCCACTTCATTTGGTGACTTGATCTCTCTCCAAAACCTATCTTTATCTTCAAATTCTCGATCAGGGTTAATACCCGGATCCATTTCCACCATTCCAAAATTAACCCATTTGGACCTGAGTTCAAATCAGTTCAATGGGACCATCCCCAGATCCATATCTGAAATGAAGAGTTTGAAGTACTTAAATCTTGCACATAACAATTTTCATGGAGTTATGCCTTTTAATGCATCATTTATTAGTAAGCTGGATGTGTTCAAGATTAGTGGGAATGATAATTTGTGTTATAATCATTCTGTTGTTTAAAAAAAATTAAAGCTTGGGATTGCTGCTAGTGATAAACATGGGCTTTCTATTGTGGTGTTTTTGATTATTTTCTTGGTTATATTGTCTAAATGTGGTGGTAGATGTTGTTGTTGCTGTTAGATTAGTTATCAGATTGAAGATGTTGGGGAATGTTATAGAGAGAGAGAGAGAGAAAGTGTGTGAGAATTAAATAGGGAAATTAACAAGTTTGAGTGGGAAAAGACTAAAATGCCCCTCATGTGAGGGGTATGTGACCAGGATTTAACGGTTGAAATGGATGGCGTTAGGGGCGGGGAGTGAAATAGAGATAAGATTCATAGATCAGGGAGTAAAATGGCTATTTTGAAAGGTTTGGGGCAAAACCGTTAAAGTGACCAAACCACAGGGAGCAAAACGGAAGTTTACTCTTAATAATATGGGAAAAAATTCAAAAATAAAATAAAATACCTCCTTCACTTCTCACGTTAAGGTATTTTGTATGTTAAGACCATTTATACAAGAGTAAACTGCAATTTTACCCCCTGGGGTTTAAGCCAATTGGCACTCTGACCCCCTCACTGGAAATAATTGCAATTTACCCCCCCCCCCCTCAACATTGTTGTTCTATCGCAAGATTACCCCCTGGCATCCAACTCTGTCCAGTCAACGTTTGTTTGACTGTTAATAACGTGTGAAAAGTCGTTTTTGCCCCTATCTTATTAAAATTATATAAAAAATAAAGAATATTACATCAAGTTCATCATCATCAGTTCATTCTTCATTCCCAGTTCATCACCACCACCACCTCCTTCTCCTCTTCTGACCACTGCCACCATCAACTCCACCACCACCACCACCTTCTCCTCTTCTGACCACCGCCACCATCAACTCAGCCACCACCTTCTTCCTATTCCAAACCCTAACCCTAGCCACCTACAGTGGCGAATCTACCGCCATCCACCACCACCACCGGAAAACTGAATCAACAAAATCCTCATCCCACCACCATATTTTTCATGTTATTATTTGAAAGAGAATTAGACTGATACAAAGTTACATTTGGAGAAGATTATTCACAGTAACAGAAACTGAATTCGTCCGCTGCAAATCCTACACAAATCAAGAAAAAAAAAATTGTCAAGAACGAAAAATTAAAACTTGAACAAATATTTAGGCTCAAGAACGAAAAATTAAAACTGAATTCACAGTAACAGAAACTGAAAAATTATTTCAATGATAACAATCTAAAGAGTAAAATGTTTTACAACTTTTTGCCCCCCAAAATTAAAACTGGAACAAATATTTAGGCTCAAGAACGAAGGAATCAAGGAATCAAGAACGGAAAACCCAACTGTTCAAAGCAGAAGATGATGAACAGGGTACCGATAAAAACCTAATTTTGAAGCAACAAAGGAATCAAGAACAAAAAACCCAACTGTGTGTGAAGAGTTTGAGGACGATTGATCCATGTAACACCCCGAAAACATGTTTGGTAATTAAACCCCGTTAATACTAAAGAGCGGGTAAAACACCGTTAGTGGTGAAGATTAACTCGGAAAATATTAGGATTTAAATACATAAACCTTGTTATGAATGCATCATTTATAAGGTGACTTTCCACATACACAACTCCTATAACTCCCATCTCTTTAAGTTCTTTTGTATTAATGTATATGCCTATATATAGTGGCATTTGTATATGGTGTATATATCCCAATGAATAACAATTATCTATTCTATCTTTCTCTCTATGTTCCTTTGATATTTGCGCTTTAGTTCATATACTAGTTGCTAGTAGGTCGTTGTTTCACAACACGTTATCAGCACGAATTGCTTTGGAGTCGAATCGCATCATCATAAGGTAAGTGGATATTGTCTAATCAACTTATTATTCATGATCTTAAACACAAACTATATTGTAATTCATACTATTTTGGGTTGTGCTAGAGATTTGTTTTGTTTATCTATTAAATCTACCAAACTAATTTATATATATTGTAACTCATATAATACTGGGTTAAATTAAGATTTATAAAATTCTATTACGTTTATAAATTGTGTATGATTCACCAAATCGTATTTTTTTTGTTATTATCATTCTATAAGATTTGATGGGAAACCGGACAATATATTAAACAAAAAAAATTGTTTTCAATTTGATTTACAATCAGGTCTTGGCCAACTAGTTCTCCACAATTTTTTTTTTTCATGAATTAATGCCCATCTAAACAACCAATGATATTTATCAATTAAGTTTCTTTTTATCGAATGTTTAACAAATAAATATAAATTGGTTGCTATAACTATTTTATACTTTGAGATTTTATCTGTGTATAATTCAATACAACATTTTAAGCACGTATAATTTAGATTTAAATTAGAAACCGGAACTTGATTATTGGAAGGGAGTCGAAGTTTTATTTAACAGAGGCCGCGTTAGGTTTATACAAAATTTTAACATTTATTTATAACCTATAAAATGAACCAGTAGTCTGTCATCTATGTATGCAACTTTTCTTTCCTGTTATGCAATTTGCGTTTGAATTATCATCAAGGTTAAGAGTGTGTGTATGTTTTTTTTCTCTTTCAACATGGGTACACCTCTTTGTTTGTAGAATTAGATTAAGGTTAAATGCATATATATTTCACTTTGCATTGTCCTTATTATTGTGTTATTTTGATCGGTTTGATATGATGTGGGTTTCTTTACAACCATGAATATTTATTGTTCGATCAATTTAAAACCCACTCGAATTCCTTTTAGTTTTCTCATTGGGAAATCTTATGGGACTAGGCAATCGGTTTTGGTTATCTTAGGTGGTTGGCTTTTGATCTAAAATATGGAAGATGAAAAGTTACAATGGGTATTTATTAAATTGGATTTATCACAACAAATAAATGAATATTCATTATCTCGTTTATTTTTAATTGTAGTATTAATATGAAAAGTTTTGACCAAAGGTTTCAATTATTTAATTATTATATTATTAATATGAATGAATCTTGCTTTTTATAATTAAGTTATTTATTATGCATGGGATATAACTCAGTATTTGTGTTGTCAAGATATACTTGATTTTCAGCTTAATTACTTTATACTTTTAGTTATGATATGTCTTTTAAGTATTTATATAGATATTACTGAATAAGGCTAATAAAGACCAAAGTTGTGTATTATTGTGATTCCCATGAAAGTTTATAAGCATGCTTAAAAGACCCGATTATTTGAAATAAATTGAACTAAAGAAATGATATATGAAGTATGGGTCTCACAAAAGCTCATTTTAAATTTATGGAAGCTTGTAAGATTTTCGACCTACAAATTTTATTGTCTTAGTCATATAACTACTTCTTGATTTACGTCATATAATGAGAAGCTTATGTATAATAAGGTTGAATAAAACAATTTCCACTTATCAAACCTCAAATGCACTTTTGACTATATAAGGTTTGAACCAGTCACCATAAAAATTGTGTGACTCTATTCCATTCCTTGAAGTGAATGTGACGATAAAATGATCGGTATAATGGTCATGATTATGTACATAGTGAAGAAATGGTAATGATGCGATCATGAAAGTTATGTGATTCTAATCCATTCCCTAATGTGAATGTGATGATATAATGATCAATTCAAAGGTTATGATCATATACATAACTAAGAAAATTGTAATGATGTCACCATGATAGTTGTTTGGTTATAATCCATTCCTTGAACTGAATGTGATGATATAATAATTGGTGTAAAGTTCGTAATCATGGTAATTGAGGAAATTGTTATGATGCTCATGTAATGAGATCAACCATGTTAATAATGTGATGACTATACAATGATCGTTATAAAGGTCGTAAGATATAAGATTGATAAATCTTATATGACTCAACTACTTCTCAATTGATGGTAAGCAAAAAGAGAACATTATTTACAAGGAAAAATCGATTAAATTCTTTTCATTTGTCACACTTGAGACATATGTTCCTAAAGTAGCAATATCATTATAAGAGTTATGAAAAAATGAAATGATTTTATACGCATGTGACCGGGTAAATAATGAAAAGCTATTAAGCTTGTTTTGGTTCTACTTCATTCCCAAAAGTGAATGTGATTATATATTAATCATTGTAAATGTAATGATGGACCTAATTGAGTCATTTTAATAATGAGATGGACCTCCAAAAGTGGCAAACTAAGGAGTGATTGCATAACGTGATGGTTTTAACTTTGAAGTTATAATATATTCTCTCGTATCATATGTTTTGTATTACATATGAGCAAGTAATACACATACGATCATAAAACAGAAGTTTATGGATCATAATTATTTAATTAGTTGGCATGACCGGTTAGACCACACCGAGTCAATGATGATGTGAAACATAATGAAGAACTAGAAGATTATTCAAGATAATAATTAGCATGTAATGTTTGCTCTCAAGGGAAATTATATATTTTCAAAATAAACGAGGGTGTGTATACCTAAATATTCTGGAAGCGATTAAAGGTTATGCATATCCCAACATGATACCATTTAGTTTTTTTTTTAAATCGATGCATCGTCTAAATGGTTATCAAATCCACAACCTGAAGCTTGTGTGATTGTGGCTTAGCTAATGTGATAGCAAACATATTAATCCAGATTAGTATATTTATTTCATAATAGTGAATTTGATTCCCAAGTTATTAACGATCATTGGAATAAGTGCTATTGTTGAGATGATCACTAAACATCTACTATTGGTTACAAAGCCAATGATCATGAGAGAAAAAAAAACATTTAGGTACATGTAATTTTATATATAGTATCATCAATTCACATCAAGCCAATAAGTTATAGTTCTTTCCATACAGTTGGTTTTTTGGTCAGGAACCAAAGATGTCTAATCAAATATTTTGGTTGTGCGACATATATTGAAACTCATCCACCACACTGCACAAAGATAGGACTTCTAAAAAGTTTGAGAATATGTTGGGTATAAACAATCATCTATGATTGAATACTTAAAGCCATAGTGAGAAATTTGTTTATGGCTCATTGGTTTTCACTTTAGTGAATGAATGTTCCCAACATTAGGGGGAGATAACATGCAGTTGGAAAGTGAAAAGTGAAATGAATTATCATGTCATCTTGATCCTCAGACTATAAACTATGAACTAGAAGTTTAAAGTATAATTCATTTACCAATATTAAAGAACAAATTACCAGACAAGTTCACTGACCTAAATAGAGTGACTAAGTAAGTCACATAATCAACTGCTCATGCTCCAGTTATATTTGTGTCACAAGAGGACAACCACATATTTTTGTAATGAGTCTATTGCACGTCTAAAAGCGTGGTAGACTAGTTGATTCCAATAATAAAATTCTTCGAAAATTGGAGCAAGTAATTAAGATGGTCAATTCGAGATTATAGTAATAAGATATCCTGAAGAGACAATAGACATGATGGTTCAAGAAGAACCTTAGGTACCTGAAAATAAAGAGATCTCGATAAGTTGTATCATGTCTAAGATATGTATGGAATCGAAATAAAAATCGACGTCGTTATACTTTTGTATATAATGTAGCGCTTAAAAATGATTAAATGATAAGGATCAAGATTTAAGATCTGCCTATGAATGAATATTAAAAAATGATTGGCTAAAATAGAAAGACGCAAATAAGGCAGAGTTTAGTTCTCTAATGAAATGGAAACTTTCTGGACCAACAGTCCATACAACTTAAGTTGTAAAATATGATGGATACAAAAATGTCTTTTATGCGAATCATGTGAAAATCAAATTAAGTGATATAAGTCAAAATTGGTGGCACAAGAATTTTCACAAAGACCTATGATTGATTATGAGAAAACTTATTCTCTAGTGGTGGATGCATTGACTTTCCAATGTCTTATTAGTCTGGTAATATATAAAAGAGAATTGACACGCGTCTTATGAAAGTTATGTATCACTTGATACTAAGTCATATAAAATAAGTTCTCGAGAATATTATGATTATTATATAAATTCAGATCTGAATACATATACATGTTGTATATGTTATTGAATTGAATATAATTGGAACTCCCCATGAGTATCCTAAAGCATTTGAGTGCTTAAGAGGTTAATTAAAACATCTTATGGATGTAATTATAGTGCACCAATACTCCAATAAACATACATAGAAAATGTGTACCTGGTTATTATGGTATCTCAATGTACATTGTGTACAAACATGGTACAATATGAATTTTGGAGATAAAAGCAAGCGTTCTTGATATTTTTGCATATGATATAGATATCTATGTGTTAAAATGGCAAGTTTATATAGCAAAACTTCTAAGAGTGAAAGCAAATGCATATTTGGATAAGATGGAAAGAATTCCCTCATGGATTGATAATGCTTGAAGCATTAATGATGTTAAAACCTCAAGAACGTACTATATCAAGTTCATATAATATGTATGGACTAAAATAGTTAGATCGAGTGTTATACAACTCGAGATATTTGCATAAAGAGGGATATAAGTTTGATTAAATTAGCCATGTTTTATCGACGTTCTACTTTTAAAAGTTCACTATAATCGCAGTTTACAGTGATGATGTCTAGGCATCATCGAGAGAAATTGTCGAGCTTTTAGAGGGAGAATTTTTGAATGCCATTGGCACGGTCTAATTATTACTCGAACTGCAGTTCACGTATATATGTAATTATATTTTACAAATCCCCCAAGTACATCTAGAAGATGATGTTTGGATATTTAGTATGGACATAGTTGAACCTTAAAGTATGTTAAAGGTTGTTAAGTCATTTGTTATAAGAAATGCCTATTATCATCTCCTATCAAAGTAGAGATTCTCATTCTAGAAGTACCATCGTTAAATGCATAAGTGCATTAATATGTTTTGCTAGCTATGTATGGTTATAATATCTTTTACTTGAGATTATTGTCATGATATAATCTTTGTCAAGCGAAGAGACATTGGAATGAGTTCAAAGAAACATTTTAGGTATAAACAATATTTGATTATATTTTACTAACCCATCAAAACAAGTTTGGTTAGTCTTGTAGATGCAGGAATGTAACGAAACACACTCGTGGACGTATGATAATTTTTGGAAAGAGGTACCTAAAGTCTTGTTAGAAGATTATACAACATTGCTCAACATAAAGGATTGCACATTAAGGGATCAAGCAACAAATCATTCGCTACAAAGGCTTTATTCGACTTTCAAGGAAGATGGACATACGTAACTTAAAGGACACATGTTAAAATGAGGGGGAGACTTATTCAAGTTGCACTCTTTTTCCCTTAACTAAGTTTTGTCCCATTGGGTTTTCTTAGTAAGGTTTTTAATGAGGCAACATACCTGATCCAAATGTATCAGGAGGAGAAAATACGCGCTGCACTCTTTTTCCCTTAGCTGAGGTTTTGTCCCACTGGGTTTTCCTAGCAAGGTTTTTAACGAGGCAGCATCACCTAGCGTATTAAAGGTATGTGAATAGTCAAGGGGGAGTGTTATGAATGCATCATTTATAAGGTGACTTTCCACATACACAACTCCTATAACTCCCATCTCTTTAAGTTCTTTTGTATTAATGTATATACCTATATATAGTGGCATTTGTATATGGTGTATATATCCCAATGAATAAAAATTATCTATTCTATCTTTCTCTCTATGTTCCTTTGATATTTGCGCTTTAGTTCATATACTAGTTGCTAGTAGGTCGTTGTTTCACAACAAACCTAATATTAATTAAAAGGAGGAAAAATACTTTGAGAAACAAAGTATATAAAAGGCCCGAGTTAACGGGACTTAAAATAAAACGGGCTATGATTTCCCGAACTCATTAAGTTAACTAAGAATAATTAACCTAGTTAGTAATAAATGATTATGTAATAAATAGCAAGTTATAGCTTCTGTTGAGTAAGATAAAACACAAGGGACTAATGTTGCCAAGTGGGCAAACTAGTTTTATATAAAAAAAATAAAACACAACACACACACTTAGTGTGTGTGTGTGTGCATGGATCGACCAGAGAAAAAGGGGTGAAACCCTAACTCAACCAAATCTTCAAATTAAAGGATCAATTGAAGGCCAAATTTGGATTTGAATATATATAAACGACCACCAAGTCAAGGAGATCGTAAGGTATGTCGAAATGTATGATTTGGTGACATTTTGAGATTTTGATAATCACGCATGAATGAAATTCTTGTATGAAAATTTAATGTTTTAGTGAAATTGATGTGAGTTTAAGACTAGAAACAAAACCCTAGGTGCAAACTTGTTGAATTTGTGCCATAAACTAGTGATTAGGCAACTAATCAAGCATGAGCTAAGTGGGTTTTGTAATATGATGATGTTAGTGCCTAACTAATGATTAGAATCATCATATTTGATAGTAAAGGCAAGATAATTAAACAAATTTCAAGTTTGAGAACTTAACCATACATGATTCGAAATGGGTCTTGAATGTAGTGATGAAATTAGTAATTTAGTTCATGTAAATAGATGAATGAAATCTTGTTATATACTAGATCATATGAAGAAATTTGATTTTATTAAGGGTTCGTATGGATGCTAAATGGTATGATGAAACGGGTCTCACTTATAAAGGAGAACCCTTAGTTCTTGCAAAAATGAATGAATAAACTAGTCATGATAATCGCTTGAACTAGTTAGAGTGTTGGAAATATAATAAATCTGGTTAGAACATTGGTTAAAACGGTGGCCAAGAGATAACGCCTACCGGATAATTAAGGAATGCCTAAACTAGTTGATCGATTTGATTATGCATTTCTTATACTAATGGGCGTTTGACTTTTAAAAAGTCGAACTGACCTAGAATACGATGAATGATAATTTTGGATATAAAATGCGTAAGGTGGAATAATCGTATTAAATTATGATTTAACTAACTACCTTGAAAATGATGATGATAGTTTGACGCGTAACAAGCTAGGTGGAAGCTTGGGGAAGGAAGCGGGTCAAACGAATTAAGAAGGAAAAGAAAAGCGTAATTTGGATGCGAGGGAAGTAAAGCTTACGCCCCTTTATATTATTTACGAAATACTTATTTACAAGTATTGTATATGAATTTTATTAAGTAATTGAAATATGATGTTCCGGCACGATATAATGCGATTCGGAACAAGGGAGAAATGGTAAGAAACCATGAAATATGGTAAAAAGGGTAAAAGGGTAAAATTACTCATGTGGTGATGAATAAACAAGGAATTTTTGAAACATTACGTTATGGTGTAAACCGTGATGGGTAAAAGAGGTAAAATGGTAATCCGGACATGAGTGGACAGATGGGAAAAGAGAATCAAATAACGGGTCAAACAAAACAAGAAACGGTTTTTAAGTAAAAAGAGTTCAAGGAGAAAACCGGGATGGGTAAAAGGGCGAGATGGTAACTAGATATCATCTCATAATGGGAAGCGGTCGTTCGGAATAAATGAGTCAAATGACATTGGTAAAATCATTTGACAATAATAATTGATGACCGTTTGTTGAGTTTTGTGATCAGAGGAAATAACTCATGGCTTGCGTTGCCTTAAACTAGAAAGTTAAAAAAACAAAAAAGTACTTAAACGTGTCAATTTTATGACCCGAGCCAGGTACGCATAACTAAGTTTTAGTTAAATATACGAATTTGTTCAAATGGGTAGCGAAAGTCCTTCGAAGTAAAATGTGGGGCTAAAGTTGACGAAAACGCCCTTGATGGGTAAATCGGGCAAACGACCCTTAGGGATGGTTTAAGAACATATGTCGTGATCATGTAAGTTATTGAGAAGCATAAAATTTATAGGCATAAGGCTTTTTGGGTCAAATGTACCAAAATGGCCTTTGCCGTAAATTGAAAATCCTAAAGGGGTAAATTCGGGATAAACAATAGATACACATAAAATCCACCACAATAGTAGTTGTCGTGGAAGACCCCTCGAAAAGCAATGTGAAAATATGAAGTTAGAATTGAATGAGTGTGGCTTATGCATTAAAGCGCTTAATTACCCTTAACGGGTCAAAAATAAGGGCATATGTATAAACGGGTCAACGATGTATAATAGCCCGTGATTTGAACTTCGTGTGATAGAAAACATTTTAATATATGATGTCCGTAGTAATTTAGTGTATCAAACTAGTTGGTTTGATGAAAGTATGAAACTGGTCAAAAGCTTGCTAAATGTTTAATAGTTAAAAAAGGCCGAGGGCTTAAAATCTAAAAAAATTGTAATCCGGATGTCGGATTTTAACTCCATGTGATGGAGAAGTAAATTACAGACGCGTAGGAAAAAGAATCGTGTAAAACGGATTTGTAAATTGAAAGTTATGCACGTTTTTGTGCATAACAAGTTGAAATAGTATAGCTGGGAATGTGCAGCACTAGTTAAGGAACATTCTGTCGAAATGGGGGCGTGGCGTAGTGCGACGCCCAAAGGGGTATACCGTCACGTACGGCGACGGGGTAAAAATCTGCAAATTTTGTTTATTTTGTTTGTTTGACCCATTTACCTTGATATGATTGTTATTTAACTATCAAAACTAACTTTTAAGTTGGTTTTGATCATAGGTGAATGTCGAGAGTCCCGGATGAAGATCAAGCGTCGAACAAGAACCGAACACACGTTAAATAAAGCTTCCGCGTTAAATCTTGTTTTGTTTTGTTATAAGTGATTTATGTAAACGCTTACAACTATATTTTTGTAATGTTTTTAAGCATATGGAAATGTCGGTATGACAAGTTTTTGTAAAGTCGCATTTTGAGTATTGAAATGCGTATTTTAAAGTTGTAATCGTGTAAAATTCTGATGTGGGTCTTACAAGTTGGTATCAGAGCCCTGGTTTAAGAGATTCGAGTATGGTGGGGAAAACTATGCTTGGACTTATACCTTATGCTCTTGATAAAGATTGGTGTTTGGTTCGAGGCTCGATCGCAAAATCTGGTAAGTATATTTTGTTAGTGGTTTAGCATGTTAAAGTGTTATAAACAACACATAGAGTTATCGTGTGATACACGTTACCCCAATGGAATTAATAAAGGATCGATATAGTTAACAAAATTACGTGTGTTGACACGTATAATAGAAAAGCCTTGTATTATAATACAGGCGTTCATTAATGTCGAAATTACTAATCTTTGTAAATGTTTTAATTGAAGGATACTCGCATCTGAAGATGGCGAGAGTGTAATAAGTGATGGATATGACAGAGGAATGGTCCGAAGTATGACAAGTAGAGCATGCTCACCAAGGACCAAATCGCGTAACAATCGCGAGTAAGAGTAATGGCAAGGAAAGCCCGTCAGGGCAAGCATTACCAGGTGCACGTTTTAAATTTAATCGCACAAATAAGTAATATGCAACGAACACGTAAAGAATGATGGATTGCATATGTAGGATAAAACTTGGAAAACCTGAATAGGATATCTATTCAGGATGATGTTTCCAAGAGAAATCAAATAGAAACAAGTGTTATTCACGATTGTGAATAACAAGACAATAATATAATTAGTTATGTGGAAACTTGGATGGGGATGACCGTTCAGATAAAAGTTTTATATAAAAGACACGGTATAGATATGTAACAATCCCGTCACAGAAAGTGATTGTATATAAATTTATGAAATGAAAACACCTTATGATTTGTGAACAAATAAAGGTAAGAACCTAATATTTGCGATATAACAATAAAAGGTTTTACCAAATAAAATAAGGGACGTAACCACAAACTGAAAACTTGCTTACACGAGAGGTAATATATTAATTATAATAAGTTTATGCGTACCATGTGCGGATTACTTACCCTGGCCAGGTAAGTGTTAAACACATGATACGATGAGTTTATTATAACTAACATAAGTACCCCTTATGTAACAAGGACTAAGTGAGTGGGATATGTCGGGAAATGCATTGGGAGGAAGTGTAACTACACTCGAACCCGGAGAATGCAAATATGTAAAATGATTAAGAAATGCATTGGGAGGGAGTGTACTTACACTCAAACCCGGAGAATGAAAATATGTAAAATGATTAAGATATGCATTGGAAGGAAGTGTAACTACACTCGAACCCGAAGAATGTAGATGTGTAAATGATTAAGGAACAAATTGGGAGGAAGTGTAATTACACTCGAACCCAGAAAATATAATAAGCATGAATGGTTAAGGCGAGTTATAGACTTGGCCAAGCCAACTTAAAAGGGAAATAAGTGAAAAGGATGATGTTTTGGATCGTCATGATCATAGGGTCTTGAATGATTGTAAATGACTACGGGGCCAATGGGGCTTTTGGGTCATAAATAGAAAAGAAATGGACCTTAGACGTCACCCCTTAAGAGTGAGATCCTAAAGGAGTTTCTAAATAGGCTTACAAAGCAAAGTTTGTTAACAACAATTTAACAAATATAAAGTATAGGAGTTGGGTTCATGAATGAATCCAAGGGATGGGAAAAACCGACCATGTTAATGAGTCGGGTTAGTCTTGAAAAGCAAGACAAGTCGCTTGTTAATGAAAGATGCATAAGTATGTGTATACTCATACATATATTAATCAAGCAACATAGTAAATACCCTAATAATGCATGATAGAAAGGAAAAACGCATACTAACGAAATAAGAATGTTAAAAACATTAAGATAAAGAACCCGGGTAACGGGTCGTAAAGAAGTTTAGTTATGAACCGAGTAACGGTAAGCGTAGAACAAACAGACGTGTAGACGACGTGAGAAGTTGTAGAGTCGGGAGATTAATCTAAAAAAAGAGAGAGAAACAGAGATAGCCTTAGACTACGGACAAGGTCCATAGAATTCAAGGGGGTGCATCGACACCAAAAATATACTTTTAGAATGACATGAATAAAGGACGAACCTACGGGATCGTCACGACTTCTGAGGCTATAAGAAGTGTTAAGTTCCACGGGACCAGAATGACCCTCGGATCACAAATACAAAGAAATAGATTATAAAGACCTCGCCTTAAAGAGGTGAAAGCTTAGTGAAATAGCCCACGAGGCTAAGTGATAGAACCTACGGGTTAATTAGACAAAGCGAGGGAACCAGTTGAGAATCCCCGCGTAAAACAAAGATTGTAAAAGGATAAATTCGTTGTTGTCAATTCCTTGATGTGAAGTAATTGACATAAGTTAAAAAGAAAACGTTAGACTAAAATTCAGTTTTTGTAAGAAATAACGTTTTCACAAACATGAATATTCTGATAGGAATAGAAATAGTAAATATTAAAAGATACAGGTCTTGACACCTATAAGTGCAAGACGATACATTCAAAAGGAAATGTTTTCGATAATGAAAGGTTGAAATAAACTTAAATATGACGTGACGCGATCACGGTCAAGAAAAGTAATGTGAATTATAGTCACATTGTAGCCCGAGTGATGGGTATAAAGTAACTGGACTAATAAGTCTAGTCAGTGAGACTGGTTAAGGCCTTACTAACGAAGGATATTGATCGCCTATAATAAGGGATTATACAGTGACACGAGTGAAGTGTCGGGAAGTCAAATCAAGCAAAAGCCAGATTAAAGGATAAAAGCTATAAGGTATGTGGTTATATGCTTTATAGAATTTTATTAATGTCACCTATTAAATTGTGTTAAGCAATTAAGATAAAAATCAAGAAATTCGGTTTGTTAGTAAGCGGTGGATTCCGTATAAATAAATCGAATGAATGAATTCGAAAACAAAAGAATTTGTTTGTTAAAAGTGAAAGATTTCACTAAAATATCCAAATGGGTTAAATTAACGGATTCATGATGAATTCGATAGTCTAATAGTGATGGATTTCGCTAAATTAACCAAATTGGTCGAAATAACGAGATTACGTTATTTCGAGTTGCATTATGTCGTATGAGATACGTATATGCTTTGTAACCAAAAAGATATTACCATACTTTTCTGGTAATACTAACAATTGGTTAAAGTATGAGTAATGCTTAAAAGATGACTTATGTCAAATGCATTGAGTTTAAAACTCAATGAACTATGTAAGAAAGGTTTCGAGGACGAAACCTCTTTAAGGGGGATAGACTTGTAACACCCCGAAAACATGTTTGGTAATTAAACCCCGTTAATACTAAAGAGCGGGTAAAACACCGTTATGGGTAATTAAACCCCATATGGCGAAAGTCATAACGGGTCAAACAAAACAAGAAACGGTTTTTAAGTAAAAAGAGTTCAAGGAGAAATCCGGGATGGGTAAAAGGGCGAGATGGTAAGTAGATGTCATCTCATAATGGGAAGCGGTCGTTCGGACTAAATGGGTTAAATGACATTGGTAAAATCATTTGACAATAATAATTGATGACCGTTTGTTGAGTTTTGTGATCACAGGAAATAACTCATGGCTTGCGTTGCCTTAAACTAGAAAGTTAAAAAAAAAGGTACTTAAATGTGTCAATTCTATGACCCGAGCCAGGTACGCATAACTAAGTTTTAGTTAAATATCCGAATTTGGTCAAATGGGTAGCGAAAGTCCTTCGACGTAAAATGTGGGGCTAAAGTTGACGAAAACGCCCTTGATGGGTAAATCGGGTAAACGACCCTTAGGGATGGTTTAAGAACATATGTCGTGATCATGTAAGTTATAGAGAAGCATAAAAGTTATAGGCATAAGGCTTTTTGGGTCAAATGTACCAAAATGGCGTTTGCCGTAAATTGAAAATCCTAAAGTGGTAAATTCGGGATAAACAATAGATACACATAAAATCCACCACAATAGTAGTTGTGGTGGAAGACCCCTCGAAAAGCAATGTGAAAATATGAAGTTAGAATTGAATGAGTGTGGCTTATGCATTAAAGCGCTTAATTACCCTTAACGGGTAAAAAATAAGCGCATATGTATAAACGGGTCAACGATGTATAATAGCCTGTGATTTGAACTTCGTGTGATAGAAACCATTTTAATATATGATGTCCGTAGTAATTTAGTGTATCAAACTAGTTGGTTTGATGAAAGTATGAAACGGGTCAAAAGCTTGCTAAAGGTTTAATAGTTAAAAAAAGGCCGAGGGCTTAAAATCTAGAAAATTTGTAATCCAGATGTCGGATTTTAACTCCATGTGATGGAGAATTAAATTACGGACGCGTAGGAAAAAGAATATTGTAAAACGGATTTGTAAATTGAAAGTTATGCACGTTTTTGTGCATAACAAGTTGAAATAGTATAGCTGGGAATGTGCAGCACCAGCTAAGGAACATTCTGTCGAAATGGGGGCGTGGCGTAGCGCGACGCCCAAAGGGGTATACCGTCGCGTACGACGACGGGGTAAAAATCTGCAAATTTTGTTTTTTTTTGTTTGTTTGTCCCATTTACCTTGATGTGCTTGTTATTTAACTATCAAAACTAACTTTTAAGTTGATTTTGATCATAGGTGAATGTCAAGAGTCCCGGATGAAGATCAAGCGTCGAACAAGAACCGAACACACGTTAAATAAAGCTTCCGCGTTAAATCTTGTTTTGTTTTGTTATAAGCGATTTATGTAAACGCTTACAACTATATTTTTGTAATGTTTTTAAACATATGGAAATGTCGGTATGACAAGTTTTTGTAAAGTCGCATTTTGAGTATTGAAATGCGTATTTTAAAGTTGTAATCTTGTAAAATTCTGATGTGGGTCTTACAATCCATGAAAGGGTCGACGGAGAGGAGGATTAGAAGGATGAAAACGGCGGCGAGTGTCCAGCAGAAGCAGCGGCAGCAGCAACTCCGTTTAGGTTTCCGATTAGCGAGTTTTTTGGCTTTGCGAGAGTTTTCCGGTGGCGGAATGCGATAGATCTGGTCTTTAGGGATCTGGATGACGTAAGTGTCTTGCGGAAGAAGTGGCTTGTGGCCGGAGATGGGTGGTGGCTTGACGGCGACGGTTGAGAGTGAAGATGATCTGCCATTGGAGGTGAGGTGAGAGTGAAGATATATTATTAACAATAAATAATAATAATAATAATAATAATAAATATGGGGTAAGATTACCAAAATACCCTTACCTATAATAGTCAAACAACTGTTGACTGGCGGCAGGGGGTAACCTTGCGATAGAACAACAATGTTGGGGGGGGGGGGGGGTAAATTGGAATTATTTCCAGGGAGGGGGTCAGCATGCCAATTGGCTTAAACCCCATGGGGTAAAGCTGCAGTTTACTCTTTATACAATAACTTAACCCTATAAATAGAGTAAACTTCCGTTTTGCTTCCTGTGGTTTGATCACTTTAACGGTTTTGCCCCAAACCTTTCAAAATAACCATTTTCCTCCAATAGTTTGCTATGGTTTTTCCATTTTGCTCCCCGCCTCTAACTCCATTCAAATTGTGTGTTCAGGGAGCAAAATGAAAAAACCATAGCAAACTATTGGAGGAAAATGACTATTTTAAAGGTTTAGGGCAAAATCGTTAAAGTGACCAAACCACATGAAGCAAAACGGAAGTTTACTCCTATAAATATAACAGTGAACTTTTTTTCACATCTAAACTCACATACTTACAAACTAATACAAGTGTCCCATCCTAATAATTGAGTTTATTCACGTGTTCATCTTAGGTACTTAAATATCTTAAAGATTGGATCTTAATTCACAAGTTCAATAATTGAGTTTATCAAAGTGTTCATCTTAACTAATTATTGTTTTAAATGACTGGATCATATTTTATAAGTTATATGATTTAAAAATTATACATTATATAAAACAAAATAACTGTAAAAGTAGTTTTATTACATTTAAATACTTTTATATATTTGAAAAATTCTGTTTGGAGTAAGAGGACAAGAGTCCACCACATGATACACCAGGCCAATCTTGTCCTTTACCTAAACCACTTGCTATTTGACACCCTGTTTTCACATAACCTAACCCAACCAACTTGTGACACTTTTCATCCTCACCAAAACTTACTAGTTTTCAAAAAAAAAAAAAAGTTGAATAGAACTCTCACACAACCCTTTTCTATATATGTGTATGTATTTGGTGGGTTATGATTATGATTTTTATACAATAATTGATCCTTTTGAACCTGATATAAATATATAAAAAAGTTATTTGACTTACTTACACCACATGGTGTGAAGGGGTTTGAAACTTGAGCGTTATTCGACATGTGAAGGCCATGTCAGCACGCATCAAAAAAGTTGTGGGGTGGAAAAAAAGGTGTGAAAAGGTGGCATTATCCCGACACGTGACACACACCTTTTTGTTGTTTTTTTACTAGCCGTTGGGTAAAACGGCTACTTCCATGGCCCAACGAAAAGATGATACATGTGCACACTTATTAACTCAACACCGGTGGAATTCTTCAAGCGCGTAACTCAACGGCGGGTGCGGCGTGGAAAGGCTCCACGTCCACACCGTGTGGTCTTAGAAATTTCTTATCGGGTTCAGCGACCCTATACTTTTTTCGTAACTTGTATGTTACATATACTGCTAAAAGCCCATGACATTATAGCCTAGTGACATCTTTTGGGTGAGATAAGACGTAGGGATTATGGGGTACCGGGTTCGATTCCCACAAGGGGGGTTTTTCCTAGATCGGGTTTCCTTCTGAATTAGTGTATAGGCATTATAGCCTAATAGAGATGGATATGATCGGGTGATTTCGCTTATGGCACGATGATACTGTAGCAGATTCTCTTATTCAACAAAATAATTGTCCATTTACAATTTATTATTTACAAAAAATCAATACATACTTTTTAATCCAAATAATACTTACAACAACTTATGCACTTAATTGTCACATAAAAATGTTACTAAACATATCTACTAGTACATGTATGTTTGCTTTGATCATTTTAAACGGTAATCAAATATCCTGATATATTATTAGTATCTTGTTGTTGTAAATCATTAAACTTGTAAAAAAATACGTATATTGTATTAATTTAAAACAAGAAATAAAAAATACTATAAATGGTTCTTAATTGTGTGACTTCGGAGGTTACTAATAAAAGTATCTACTTTGAAAATGGATGGTTTTTTGTTTGTAAAAGTGGTGTGTCCGTGGTTCTAAGTTCTAACCACGAATTCTAATATATAATTTTTTTTGAACGGCGTCCGGTTACCTGGGGTAACCCAATCGTAAAAGCCGACTTCATAAGCCCGTGATCGTAGATAGCGTTAGGTAGCCCAAACCCACTATCACTAGTTCCAGGGAAAATCCGCTGCCCAAAGGTGCACTATAGTATCGGATTCGAACTTGAGACCTTTGATCTCAAACCTAAATCTTCACTTCCCCTCCAAGTAACTTATAAATTTTAATCTTTTTTTAAATAATTTTCTTTAATAATTTCTAAAATCTAAATACATAGCTTTATTAAAAAAAGCTTGCTACAAACCTATAAAACGTATTAATTTGCACTTTTTTGGTATTGTAATATATTATTATATATTATATTTTGGATACAAATTAGTTTTCAACAAAATTTATATCGAAAAAAAAAAAGAAAAAAAAAAAAAAACACTACATGTTAAGTTTTTGTTAGATGCTAAACATTATAAATTATTAATGAACAACTATATTATATGTTAGATGAAAAAAATGTTAGAATAGGTGGGTTGACAAATACACCCCTCTTACCAAAAATATGACTTTTAATTTTCATGCATTGTCAAGTTTAGATGGGTCTCTTTCCTTATTATAAAGTTATTCAAGAAATTTTGTTAGAATTACATGGAAAACTCTTTTGGGTGAGTGAGCCCTGCAAATTGAGATGTTCATAGAGTTGGTTTTACATAGATAAATCATGAAGGTATGACATTCCAAATAAGATATAATCAACTTTTATAGTGACCAAATAAGATACAATTACAAGGAATTTCTCGACACAACCTATTAAGTATATTCAACCATATGAGGTTTATATATAATGATCTCCAGTGGCGGAGCTAGCCCTTTAATTCAGGGGTATCCCAATTTTTTTTGTACCGTGCAATCATACTATAATAAAAAAACGATAATAAATACCACTGGTAGAAAGTTAATCTTTTTGGGCGAATGGTGAACGTATTTTGGGCGGTCCGTCCTATAAAACTGCCCAAAATCTTTAACGATAATACCTAATAGATTTGCTCTCTTTTTTCATAGCTTGAAATCGTCCGATCACATCGTCGTCTTTTACTTTATCAAAAGTTTCTGTTCTGTATGGCTTCTTCGTGCGAGATTGCAAAAGTGCGAATGAGGATTGACAATTCTGTTGTGCGACGTTTGGGTTTCAGACTTTCATAACTTCCAATTGCCGCCCATACATGCCCATAATCAATGGATTATTTTATTTATTTGGGTTTAATTATCATGAAACTTATTATTTAGGCTTAATTATTTAATATCTTTTGGGCTTAATGAATAATTTCAAGTTTCATATTTTTCTCTTAAGGGTATCCTCGTATATGTTTAGTAGTATCCTAATATATAAAACCGAAAAAATACATTGCGAGTATGGGGTTGAGCCGTAGCCCGTGCTACGGCTAGTTCTTCATTAGTTCCGCCCCTGAAGGTCTCACATATGGCGGCAAATGTTGCAACAAAGGATATATTACAATGGTCCAAAACTAGACCTACCATAAGAACCAAAAGTGTAAATAATAATCTTTCACACATAATTTTTCCAAGACGATTCATGCAATTGACTCCTCTTTAACCTAGCAATAATATATGAATGAACAATAATGAAACTTTTTGTTTCTAAAAGGTGGGATTGAATTATAAAATACATAATGAACCACATTGGGTTTTTTTAGTAAATAAAAGGTGAGTGGTTTGATGGTAAATATGGTTATTACTAAAGTATCTTTTATACTTTAATAATCCTAAACAATAACAAACTAAATAAAGTACCTTTCTTAACCAAACGTATGTTTGGTGACTCTAGTGTGTATTTCTCTAACCTTTTCTAAAAGGGAATATATTTAATGCTTCCACATCCTAAAATGTTTCCTCTAATTTGTTATATTTTGCTATAATATTTTGATTAAGAACCTTATAACAAAAAATAAAATACTGATAAAGTTTAATACTATTGCAACGAAAATATATGTAAAGACTACTCAACTATTTTTAATTTGTTATATTATTTAGATATTTATGCTAGTTACTCTAGTATTCATTTTGTATTATTATTATTATTATTATTATTATTATTATTATTATTATTATTGTTATTGTTATTAACAAAAACATTCTAGTAAACTTGAAAAGTATAAAAATAAATAAATCTAATGAGATGTCAAAATATTTTATGTTAAGTTAATAACTTCAAGTATGTTAAGTTAATAAATCTAGTGATTTTAGTATAAAAAGTTAAATATTTAGTGACCCCATATACATTATTTAGTTCTTTTAAATGCGTATTGAAATACATTATTGTATTTGATTCAAACAAAATTTATAGAGAAAAAAAAAAATACACAAAACATGTTACTTTGTTGGACATACCCCCACCCACCCCACCCCCACCCCCAGCCACCCCCAGCCCCCACATTCCAATCCCATATGATGATATGATCAATCATTCTAACATTCATTACATCTTCATAACCTCTCTCTCATCACCCTTCACTCTCTACATTCTTTCTTTCTCTACACAAAAGCACATTGACATTGATTACACTTTCTTGAACACTTTCTTGATTTACTTATCATTTAATGGCATCATCAACACTTCTCATACTTATGGCTTTATGCCTTTTATCTTCTTCTCAATTATCATTTGCACAAATGGAAGCAAATGCTATCTCTGCAGCACCTGCATTACTACCATCATCACCTTCTTCATCTTCATCTTCATCACCACCTTTGTCTTCTCCTTCTCCTGCTTTATCTCCTGACATTACTCCTTTGTTTCCTTCACCTAGTGGAGGTGAACTTTCACCTACTGAATCCTCACTTCCCACCATTCCTTCTAGCCCAAGCCCACCTAACCCAGATGACATATCATCTTTTGGGCCCAACACCATGGCCATTTCACCATCTGGCTCACTCCCTATGTCCTCATCAGTTTCTTGGAATTCTGCTACTTCAATGGTGGTGATGGTTGTTTCTCTAGGGGCATTTTGGTCATTTCACATATGAGGGTGCTTTGTATGTTACTTTGTTATCTAAGGTGGTAGTGGTGGTGTTCATTGGTTTGAGGGTATTTCAGACATTTCAAAGAAGATATGAGGGTGGTTTAAGGTACTTTTTTTGTTTGGTTGTGAATGGAGTGAGAATCATTGGTGGAGTGGTAACAAAATAATTGTCTTTTTATTCTATTTTTGTTGTAATTCCAATTTCCAATCACTATTTGTAGATTTCATTTTCCCTTGTTTTTACAAGGAGTACATAATATTTTACTGTAATATTTGTGTGAATCTTGTGATCATGTTGCTTTTCTAGTTCATGTGATAAGCTTTGTCTTTTTTAAAGTAGAGTAAAAAGTAGTTTTTTCTAAAGAAACTAAAAGGTAAATAAAAGGCATGCTTTTTAGTAGTCTTTCTCATTTCTTTAATCCATAGAGGACTTAGTTAAGAAAAGCATGATTAGTTCTTAATTGGGGGGGGAGGGGGAGGGGGTTAGACAACCATTACTTTTTAGCACTAGAAGTTCAAAGCCATGATCAAGTGATCATTGGTCTTGTGGATATCCACTTATTGCTCCATGCCCTACAACTTTTGGGTTTAAAAATATGAGTAGTGGTTTTATTTAATAAACTATACAAATCATTCGAATGGTTTAAACCGAAGAAATCAGTTAGTCTAGTCAGTTTGAGATTTATTCGGTTTTGTTTACTGTTTATGGTTTGAAAAAATAGGTTTAATTATTCGGTTTACAGTTTAAAACATGTAACATGTTTTTTGTCATTATTTTTTTTAACTTCTTTTAAGAATGTGTAATTATGCATGTTTGATTTGGAATATATTCATGCATCATCTTTTTAAACTTTTAAATACAATCTAACAATTTTGATTTTTTTTTAAAACCTAGTTCAAACCCCCAATCCAATTAATCGAACTGTTTTGGCCGGTTTGGCCGACCTAACTGACTCGGCCAGTTTAGTTTGTTATTTTTCTAGATCGTAGTTCACAGTTTGGCACAAAAATTCCATCAAAACCGGTCGAACAAGATAGTACCAACTCTAATCCATTTCATTGCCATTTCAAACTATGATTAATAAGTTGTAATGTAGCAACTAATCAACTACATTTTCCTTTTTGAGCTAATCTTTATATATAGGGAAACACAAACAAGTTAAGATATTTTAGGGTTTATAAGGAAAATGTGATTGTGATTAATTATGCATTCTAGGATACATAGTTTTAGATTAGAGTTTAAGTCTCATAACAAAAATGTGTGCTGTAATTTTTTTATGTTTTATTTTTTTGTTTATTTATTTTTGTCTATTTTCTTAGTCATTTGAAATCATAGTTAACTATATATATATATTTTTATCTTTTTGGGGCTCGGAATCTCTAAAGTCTAGGAGAGAATCAAGACAGGTAGATGTGACAAATCAAGGCCCTGCAATCCAAAACAAAAAAACTTAGGCCCAAAAATCTCAATTCAAAAATAACTTACAAACTGAAGTAAAAGAAACCTGTGGTGAACCGAACCCGGTTCTAAATCAGAACCCAAACCGGGTTGGAACCAGTTTTGAAACAACCCGGTTTGGAACCGATTAAAACCGACGGTTTGGGACTGATTTGGGCTTTTTTTTTTTTTTTTTTTTTTCCTGTGAGCCGTTTGTAACCGGATTGAGAACTAACTAATACAAACCGGTTTTTTTTATGTTTAAAAAACTAGGCGTTTGTATATCCGTTTTAGAGCCAGTTAACTAAACCAACACATGTAATACCTCATAGCCATTACCCAAGGACTAACTAGTTTAATACCCGTCCGTTGGACGGCTTACGCTAACAACGTAACAAACAAAGATAATGTATATTGAGGGTGTTCGGGAACACTTCTCCTTTTCTTCTTTTCCATATCCTTTTTTGAAAAGGTTGCAACCATCTAACTTTTCCTTTTCTTCTTTTCAAACCACTAAAACTCATTCTCAAAACACATTACCCAAACACTACAAAAATGACCTATTAACTTTTAAGAAGTCAAAAACTTAAAAGGAGCTCAAAATAAGCAATCCCAAACACCTACATTAAGTGGACACAAGTCTAAACAACATTATAAACAAAAGCACCATTTTTAATTTATAAAAGAAAAACGAACGTGAACAGTGTACAACCACAAACAATATAAAATAAAAGTAATAGAGTGATAAAACATGAAATGGTATCATTGTAATGCAAAAGTAAACGGTAGGCAACACTGGGCTAAAGTGTAATAACATTCAAACATGGTTTACTACTCAATTTTTTCGGCTTTTGGATCGTCCTCTTTAACCTCAAAGGTGATCTCTTTTCGACTTGTTCACTTGATGCATGGTGCCCATTTGTCAAAGTTGGTGTATTTTTCGCATCGTCGACCGAGGCAACCTCATGTTACTTCATACTTCTAAATCTATCCCAAAAACAACCTTCGCAGGAAGTCTTGCAATAATCTCAAACAATCACGGCCATAACCGCGTTTATGGAACTAACATAATACAAACAAAAAAAATTTTACATATATTATAAAATAATACTAAAAAACCTAAGTAAAAAACCAAGATCACTTATAATCATGTAAAGTATGAATGAAATATTAAAACCAATAATTTGAGAAGAGAGGAAATTCTTCAATTTTCCAAATATGCTAGCAGCTATTAAAATGTAAATTATTTAAGTATTTCTAATATTTATTTTAGAGTAAAGTGTGTGATTTACACCTTTATATATTAACCTTTATTTATTTTAGAGAAAACTGGTTCATTAGAAGGATTTGACATTGTTTTTATTATCAATAGTAGAAATGAGTTGGGCAGTGTTACGTATTGTTTATATTATATATTTATGGTCAAGTGGGCTCATAATTCATATATACACACAAATGAGTTGGGCTGCTATATGGGCTTGGTGCTGCTATATATAAGTTAGGTGTGGTAGAGAAACCCTAAGAAATTATGCGCCCCTTTTCTTATAAGGAATCTCATATACTTTGCCCTAAGCCAACAAAACCTCATAGCCTCCGCCTATTCAGAACCCCAGACACCTCATCGGAAATCAAATCGTCATCTTCTCATCCTATACCTACCGTCGCCATAATCCAATCCCATAGATCTACCACCGGCCAGTCGAGGCAAATTTAGCAATACTGGAGGAACTAAACTCACGTATTTAAGGAGAAAAACGATCTTTTCGAACATGTAGAGAGTTCTAAAATTTTCAAGGTAATTTATCATCTATTATTTGGTTTGTATTATAACATCAGTGATTTTATAATATATTTAAATAGTTTTTTTAAGAGTTGTGTTTAATTTCAGAAGTTATATGGAAGATTCAGCATGGTTATGGTGCGCTCTACTGGTGGCATCGGTTTTTTAATCGAAGGAAGGACTTATCCATGTTTATGTAAGCATTTCTTTGCCTTTTTTAGTTGGTAGTTATACTTTCTTAGCTAGTATGTTGGATTGCAATGACAGAGATAATGTTTTATGGGGCTTACTTTTAAATTTGCCATATTTATGAATCTGTTAACAAAGGTGTGCATTTTTATTAGTATAGTTGGAATATTTGACTGCTTATTCTAGTGGCATAAAGCTTAGTATAACATATATTATTTATTTGTAACTTTTAAAAAATGTTAAGCTTGCAGTGAGCATTCAAATGAAAAAAACTTAAGTTTTTTGTAACAAAAAATATAACTTTTTTAACATACAAATGCTATAAGTGGAACATTAACCTTTAAGACACACATTGTAATTATTTCTTAACACTTTGAACGTTTTAAGTTAATTTGAACAGATTTTATACAAATGTTAACTATTTGAACAAATTTTATACAATGTAAAAGGTATATAAAAAGAGGATTAGTATAATGGGGCAAGGTAAATTTTTTAAGTGTTTAGACCTTTTGTTTTTTTATACTTGGGTGTTATGGAATGGTTTAAAAGATTAGGGTTGCTAATACATTTTTTAGAATTAAGTTTATATGAAATAACCTTTGAGTTCTAGATGTGTATTATAAAGAGGTTCTTTAAACACTTTCAAAATAAGCATTAAGATTGTAAAAACATAAAAAAAAACCAAAGCAAGAACTAAATATCTATGTATCTTAACACATAACAATAATAATATCTATGTATCTAAAGCACATAATGATAAAAAGAGAAGCGTTACCTGTAGTTAAAGAGAATGTAGAAATATTTATATACCTGTAATGATTACGATTAACATTAGAAATGGCAATGTTTGTGAAACACATAAACAATATAAAGAGAAACTTTGCTAACCGTGTATGATGACCTGAGAAGTGAGTACGAATGGAAAGTTGAAATATGGTACATAAGCTTTGTTATTTAAAGCATTCATTGGAGCAGTTAATTCTACTCAGCGGTTAACTCAACCCACCACACCCATGCACTAAATAATTGGTAAATTTGTTGCAGAAGTAGTTTTTTTTTAATCTGGAGCGTAGGATAGATAATGATAACTTATGTAAATAATAGTATTATGTTAAAATTATTATTTTTACTGTATATATTTTATATGAAACATCCCTTTTTGTTTTTATGAACATAAATTAATGTATATTTTCTAAAAACTATTATTTTTACCGTATATATGTTATATACTACATATATCTTTTTAATTTTGTGAAGTTTTTTTTACAAAAGGTTGGAGTACATGCTAAAGTTTTTGCCTTTTGATTTTATTTTGTCCATAATAAAAGGGGATCATGGGTGATATGAAAAATGTTTCTTTTTTTTTTTGTTTTTTTAAATGTTAAAAAACTGGTTTTCTAATTAAAAAAATATAGAAACGTTTTTGACTGATATATAAAGAAGCTATATTTTTACCCCACTTGCCCACTTTCTAAAATTTAGGACTAAATACGTTAGATATGTAATTACTGTTTATTAGAAAGTGGGCAAATGGGGTATGAAGTAACTTCTTTATATATTAGTCCAAGACGTTTTTTTATATAAATATCATTTTTTTATATATATTAAAAAACCTGTTTCATCTTCGAAGTCTACCTCATCTTCGGTATCAGCCATCTCATTCTCCTCACTGTTGCTCACATCTATAACTTGCTCCTAATTCCATGTGGCAAGGTTTTCCAATCTCTTGTTGAACCTGATGGCCTTTTGCTTCTATCATAATAACAATGTTAATAATTTAGTAATAAAATAAAATGTAGAATAAAAACTATTTGATATTATGTGAATTAAAAAACTGATTACCAATTCTCTTATTTGGTTGAGATCTTATACAAAAGATGATGTGTGTTTGTCGTAAGATGATTTTGTCTCCACATTTTCATCCCTTCATAAAGAAAAACATGCAGCAATTTATTAGAATGTCTATAGTATAAGTGATTATTTTATTATATTTTAGAATACAAACCTTAATTTCCATAGCAATTTTTGCATCTTCACTGCTCGGTTGCTGTTGGCCATTTTTCTATTGGATTTAATTAGTGGTGGCAAAATAATAATAATAATAATAAATAATAATAATAAATAATAATAATAATAAAAAATAATAATAAAAATAATAATAATAAAATAATAATAAATAATAAATAATAAATAATAAATAATAAATAATAAATAATAAAATAATAATAATAATAATAAAAATAAAAAAAGTAGGCTGCTACTACTAAACTCTTTTAGCATAAAAGCTGAAAACATAATTCCAATTTCTAGTGACAATATGTTAAAAGCAAGCAACATGTTAAACAGAACCAAATAAATCCAGATGACATGATAAAACATGCTAAAAGTAGTATCTAAAAACATGACAGCAAGACACATGTAATAGAACCAAAAGTTAATCTTCAAAACCGTTTCGTGGCTGAAACACGGCGGATTTTGCTGCATCTTAGGAAGGACTCCACGTCATCATTGTCACCCCAATCAGCATTCATCCATTCATCGTTTTCCAGTTCATCTTCTTCATCGTTGTCAGAACTGGAGAGGTCGATGACTTCGTCCCATTTCCAGTTCTGCAGCGCTATCGATCTTTTTCTGGATCGGTTTAGCTTACAAAAAAGTAAAACAAAAAAGAAGTCAATAACTCTCGTATTATTGCATAAATGTTTGTAGATATAATGAATTTAACCTTCACTTGCAGGTTAGGCGTTTCGCCATATTGTGCCTCTTCGACTCCAGCTGGTGCCTACACAGAAGAATACGAATTCAGAAAGTATGGTACGTATTAATCGCAGATTAAAATGGAATAAAAAGAACCTTGTCTGATCTGAACTGGTCGCTTTTGATTATTTCAGAACCATTTCGAAGCTTCTGCAGTTTACTAAAATTTAGTATTTAAAAAGAAACAATAGGCAATGGAAATAAATGTGTTAACCTGCTTCATTTGCATGTTACAGCGTCCAGCAGGCTGGTCTTTGGGCATAACTGATGGCTTTGGTGGTGAGTGATCCATGCTGTGAATATTTCAGACAAAAAATGAGTGAACACGATGTAGACTGCTTCTCAAGTTCTCTTTATATAGAACACAACTGCAGCAGGTACCACCACTACCCCTTTTTTTTAGGTGCTGAACTGCCAAACTGCTCAAAACTGGCAAACTGTTCGGTTCAGTTATGTAGGAACATGGACATCAGAACTGCTCAAAACTGCTGAAAAACTGCTGAAAAACTGCTGAAACGTGGGATAGGGCTGCTCAGAACTGCTCAAAACTGCTGAAACGTGGGATAGTAACTGCTCAAAACTGCTGAAAAACTGCTCAAACGTGGGATGGTGCTGCTCAGAACCGCTCAAAACTGCTCAACAGCGGTTAAATTTAAGAGTTTATACGGCCCAGATTTAATCTCAGCCTAATCGAACGGATGATATTGATTTGAACAGTAACCGCCACTTAATGGGTTCCATATATATATATAATTTTTTAAATATAAAAAATTCTGTTCCAAACCGGTTCGTATGAATAGATTCTCAAATGTCAAATCGGTTTCACACTTAACTTTAACTTAAACCGCTTACAAACCGGTTCACAGAAAAAAAAAGAATGGCCAAACTGTGTGTTCCAATCAGGTCTAAAAGTAGTTTTTTAGAGAAATTTTAAAAAGTAAAAAAAAAAAAAGGCATGCCTTTTAGCAGCCTCCCTCATTTCTTTAATCCATAGAGGACAGAGTTAAACAAAGCATTATTAGTTCTTAATTATTGGGGGGATTAGACAACCATTAGGCTACTCGGGGCACCCTCGGTGACTCCCTTCGGGGACCAAGTTGCCGAGCGGTAAGGGTGATGCCATCAATTCGGGGACCATGTTCGGGGACCTGGAACGGTGGGAAGACACCGAAGAAGAAGGAGGGAGAAGGTGGGGCCAGCCATCTTTTCAACCAATGAAAACTTTTTGTTTTTGTTTTTTTTTTTTTTTGTTTTTTAATAAAAAACCATGTCACCTAATAGGGGAGTGCCGCCATCAAATTGGGGTGTTAGGGGAGTTTAAGAGGGGAGTTGACGTGGCACACGAGGATTGGTTTGGCGTAAGAGAGGGGACTCCCCTCTTAGGGGAGTGCCCCGAGTACCCTTAGTTTTTGGCACTAGAAGTTCAAAGCCATGATCAAGTGATCATTGGTCTAGTGGATATGCACTTATTACTCAATGCCCTACAACTTTTCGGTTTAATAAACCATACACATCATTCAAACAGCTTAAACCGAAGTTATGGGTTAGTCTGTTCAGTTTGAGATTTATTTGGTTTTGTTATTTTTTTTTGGGTGTTGCTAAATGCACCCCATTTTTACTAAACGTACCTCCTCCCTAAACTTTCATGTTAATACCATTCAACCCTTTTTTTGTTTTTATAATATCTTTTTCAGTCTTTTTGTTATCTTATTTTTGTTATTACTAGTATTTGTATTCAGAAGCGTTTTTAACTTAAAAAGAAAAGTGGTTTCTTATTAAAAAACAAATGTTTTAAATTGAAGTAAGTCAATTTAATTTAACTTGTTTTGCTTGATGTGTCCGTTTTAGTTTCAATTCTAAGACACTAACTGAACGCTTAGTTTAATAAAATTATTATACTACCTACTTATTTATTTATTCATTGACACACATGGTTTAATAAATAGATATAAGCTAGTGCTATAAATGTTTTCTTTTGAAGAAAGGAAAAACTTTTTGTATTTTTAATATATAGAACTGTTAATCATTTTATAAAAACAGTTTAAATATAATAATAATAATAATATTAAAATAAAAGAGGTAAGACAACTAAACTATGAAATAAAAGAATAAAAGTGACGTTTTGGGGTTAAATACATAAAATCAACGGTTTTTTTTTAAATACGTTTATCTTTTTTTTTTTCATAAAAAGAACGTTAATTTTCAATTCGTAAAGCCTGTTTATGAATGAAAATATAGTAAAATACTAGTCAGAAAGTGTCTTTAAAACCAAGATTCGTTTTATTTGGAGAAAAAGTTATAATTTAATATTTAAAAATAATTGTTATGAAAAAAAAAAGATTAATAAAAAAAACCTTATTATTTTTTTCGTACAAAAAATCGTTTTTTAACCTTTTGGAAAAAAAAAAACATTTTAAATATAATGATTTGTATAGGGGTGAAACATGACAAGTTTTTAAAATGATATTTTTAGAAAGGGGGTATGAAAAGTAAAAATAGGGGTGCATTTAGCCAACCTTTTTTTTGGTTTGAAGTATCAAGTTTAACTGTTTGGAAGTTTGTTATTTTTCTAAATTACGTTTATGGTTGGCTCGGAAATTTTGTCAAAACCGGTCCAACCCGATAGTAAACACCTCTAATTGGTTTCGATAGGTGAATTGTATCTTAGGCGAGTCATTCGGTGTTATTGATACTTTGTTGGCCAGTTTCTCGCCGCCTCTATTTTCTTGTATTTATACAGTTTATTTTGCCATTCAAAAAACAATTTAATTACACATTCTAGGATTTTGCCATTCAAAAAAAAAAAAAAAAAAAAAAAAAGAAGACTAATTACACATTCTAGGATACACACTTAGTAACTATTGGGCCTCAGGATCTCTAAAGTCCAGGAAAGAATCAAGAACCTAGATGTGACAAAACGTGGGTATCACTTGAATTTAGGCCCAATAATCTCAATTATTATCCTACATATACATTTTACCAATTAATTGGGGGAATAGTGATAATATACAATTACCAATTGGGGGAATAGTGTCAGGCACCTGCCTGACACTCCCCCATTGGACCAACAAGTTTACTATTTTATATTCATTTTCAAATTACGTTTTTGCTCCTGCTTAAAATTACCTTTTTGCCCCCAGCTCAAAATAAAATTACATTTTTGTCCCCATCTCAAAATTACGATTTTGCCCTCAATTCAAAATTACTATTTTGCCTTGCACTTCCCCATTGGACAAACCAGTTTATTATTTTATATTCAATTTAAATTAACGGTTTTGCCCCTCTTTAAAATTACGATTTTGCCCCAGCTCAAAATAAAATTACGCTTTTGTCCCCAGCTCAAAATTTTGATTTTTCCCTCGATTCAAAATAAAATTGTGGTTTTGCCCTTAGCTCAGAATTACCTTTTCGCCCCCAGTTCAAAATAAAATTCTGTTTTTTCCCCAGATAAAATTACGATTTTGCTCTCTGTTCAAAAATGTGATTTTTCCCCGTTTAAAAAATTATGATTTCACCCCAGTTAAAATTACTTTTTTCCCCAGTTCAAAATAAAATTATGCTTTTGCCCCCAACTCAAAATTACGATTTTGCCCTCGGTTCAAAATAAAATTGTGGTTTTGCCTCCAGCTTAAAATTACGATTGTGCCCTTAGTTCAAATTTATATTACGCTGTTACCCTAAGTTCAAAATTACGAATTTGCACCTGTGAAAATTTACAATTTTGCCCCCCGTTTAAATTTACAGTACTGCCATCACTTTAGCTTTTGGCAAATTACGATTTTACCCAGTCAAAAAATACAACTTTCCCTCAGTTAAAAATTACAATGTTGCCATTGTTTTAGTTTTTTTTAATCAAAACTATAAAAGTGTTTTGTTTTAATTGGTTGACTTGATTTAATTGTTTTTCGTGTCAATGAGCTGCCTAACACTCGCTCATTATTCGGCCATCGCCCTGCAACGCGGGCGGGGTATCAACTAGTTCAGAAACAAAAGTAACACAGGCCCAAGTTACAAACTCGAGCTCGACTACTCGAGTAGAGGTGGGTAAAAAAATCGTTCTTGAACCGAATGAACTGGCTTGGAACCGGTTTTCTATATGTTGTAGGGAATCATGGTATCAAAATAATAGCGGTTTATATAAATTACCAAAAGCCGATTATATAAATTTGATTTATTAATCCGATTAATAAATATTCCCAATCAGGATCAAGGTTATACACGTATAAACAAATAAAAAGAATAAACAACCATAGAGGGTTTTAGTAATCAACCTTTGACGACTACACCGGAATTGTAACACGCGGGTTACAACGAATCCTCGCTAGTAGGAAGTTCACAACCGAGCACAAGATACCCGAGAGTAGAACCGGCCAAGAAGGAGGCGGTGGCGATGCTTAGTCGACGGCAAGAGGATGGCGGCCACGCTTAAGAGGGTGGCTAGGGTTTTGTGTTTTTATAAAAGTGTATGTAGGGTTTCCACCTTAAACATCCTTTTTATAAATCCCAATCTTACATTAACGCCCTTTAAGATTATACAATTATAATCCTCTTAATAATAATCTAATTAATATTAAGTCCCTCGGGTTTAAACTATTATTATTTCACAAATAATAATCTACCTACTCGTGAACATATACGATTCGTGTACCAACGTGTAACTCTTCGGATCGTACCGAGTTAGTTACGTTGACTTTAATTAAGGTCGGACATACATATATCCAACAATCTCCCACTTGGACGATTTTAATTAAATGAGTCAACGTGTGGAGAGTTGGACGCCTAGCTGCATCGCACTGCTCTTAACACGACATGACACTTTTCAGTCGTCAACTAGTTCTTTGCGTTCAAGTAACACTTTACTTAACCAAATACTATAGCCCTGATAATTCTATCAATAAGTCCCTTCTGTATAGAACATCCGTTGATCATAAGACATGGGTCATTCATTCTTATATAGTAATCAACCATTCTCTATTCTCGTCTTTAATTCAAAGTGGTCTAACGAACTACTTTTAGTCCGAGCGTGGCCACACGTTTATTCCAGTTTGAGTTAACGAGGGCGCCATAATGTCTAAACTTCTAATCCCATAGAAGTACAGAATTCCATCAGCTTTATACAACTCCCACTTAACCTTGGATTCCTCCCAACGCTACCCAGATTACTACCCATGTTTCAGGACAGTGTTAAATAACATCAAAGATTGTCCTTGATCAATGTAGTTTAATATGTGCCTAAGGAAAAAGGACAGATTGAACATATCAATATCAAAACATCTCATGACTTAGATCCACGGAGATCGTTTTGAAGCGAGTCACATCCAATATCATTCCCTAGTGATATCTGTGAATTTTGATTCTCAAACTCTTGAGTTATTCATCTCATGAATATAATCATCTCAATTCACAATAGTCTTACATTCAAATTCATTCCCATGTAATTTGATAGACTACGGATATTTTAGAATACGCTTATTCAAGGATATAAACATACAAATAACGAACACAGTTACAAAATAATTAAACTTGCATTTAACCAATAAATCAAATAACTATTTCAATGTAACTGTAGTAGTTCAAAATTAAACCACCAATACTAACTACAGATCATGCCCACTGTCTAGCAAATCTAAGCCCTATTTTTCCAGCATGCTCCTCATGTTTAGCTTGAGGTAGAGGCTTAGTAAAGGGGTCAGCCAGATTTAGATCCGTATGAACTTTGCTTATTACGATGTCTCCACGCTCTATTATCTCTCTATTATAGTGGAATTTTCTGAGTATATGCCTTGTGGTTTGATGCGACCTTGGTTCCTTTGCAAGAGCAATGGCACCAGTATTGTCACACAGCATCTCGATCGGTTTATTTATGCTAGGCACAACGTCGAGATCAGTAATGAACTTCTTTATCCAGGCAGCCTCCTTAGCAGCATCGGATGCAGCATTGTATTCTGATTCACAGGTGGATTGAGCAACCACACTTTGCTTCGAGCTCTTCCAAGTAACAGCCCCACCATTCAGAATGAAAACATATCCCGTTTGTGATCTTGAATCATCACGATCAGCCTGGAAACTTGCGTCAGTATAACACTTAACTGACAGCTCCTCATCCAGTCCTCCATATATTAAGAACATGTCCTTAGTCCTTAAGTACTTAAGAATATTCTTCACTGCAGCCAAGTGACTCTCTCCTGGATTCTGTTGATATCTATTCGTCATGCTAAGAGCATACGAGACATCAGGTCTAGTACATAACATGGCGTACATGATGGAACCGATAGCAGAAGCATATGGAACTCTTTCCATTTTCTTCTTTTCCTCTTCGGTCTTAGCACACTACTCGCCATTAAGAATGGTTCCATGTGCCATGGGCAAGAGCCCCCTTTTTGAGTCTTGCATTGAGAAGCGTCGTATGACCTTATCAATATATGTACTTTGACTTAAACCTAATAACCGCTTTGATCTATATCTATAAATCTTTATTCCTAGAATATAAGCGGCTTCACCAAGATCTTTCATTGCGAAACATTTTCCCAACCAAGCCTTAACATCTTTTAGCATAGGGATATTGTTTCCAATGATTAGTATGTCATCTACATACAAAATTAGAAAAGTGATAGAGCTCCCACTAGATTTCTTGTAAACACACGGTTCATCTTCGTTTTTAATGAAGCCAAACTGTTTAATTTTCTGATCAAAACGAAGATTCCAGCTGCGAGATGCTTGCCTCAATCCATAGATGGATTTATTTAGCTTGCACACCTTATTAGGATTATTTGGATCGACAAAACCTTCAGGTTGAACCATATAGACATCTTCAAGTAAGTGTCCATTAAGGAACGCGGTTTTGACATCCATTTGCCATATCTCATAGTCATAATTTGCAGTAATGGCAAGTAGAATTCTAATAGACTTAAGCATGGCTACTGGCGAGAAAGTTTCCTCATAACCAATTCCTTGAGTCTGAGTGAACCCTTTTGCTACAAGCCTTGCTTTGTAGGTTTGCACATTTCCATCCATGTTGGTCTTCTTCTTGAAGATCCATTTGTTTCCTACATTCCGACCTTCGGTAGGAAGATCAACCAAATCCCAGACTTGGTTATCATACATGGATTGCATCTCTGCATTCATGGCTTCATGCCATTTCTTGGATTCTGAATCCAACATTGCAGCTTTGTAAGTAGCAAGTTCAGCTTCATCAATCATGAAGATATCGTCATACCTTTGAGGTGCACGACGATCCCTAATACTTCTTCGAACACTTGGTGTTTTTGTTGTTTCTTGAGTCCTCTCAGGCTCAACTTCAACAACTAGATCAGTTACTTCTGGTTCTATCTGAACAACTGGTTTAGTCACTTGTGATTCTCTAATTTCTTCAAGATCCACATGGTTTTCTCCAATCCCTCGTGCCAGAAGCTCTTCCTCCAAGAAGTAGTAGAAAAGGTAACTGATCCTTTTAGCGTATCCGACGAAAACCACCTTTCCGCCTCTGGGATCTAGTTTATCCGAAGATTCTAGAGTGACATAAGCGTTATGACGGGTGGTCCGTAGGACAACCCTTTATGATGTTAAAAGACAAATTTATCCCTCATTTAATTGTGTAATTATCTTGAATTAGATAACTACGTTTGCTTATGTTTCAGGTGCGGTTCGGGAGCTTAAAGAGGAGAAAACGCAGCTTTGGAAGGATTAGAGATGAACGGGTTGTGTGCGGAACAAAAGATGAAACAAAAGACAAAATTCAGGCTACCACCGTAAGTTACGGTATCACCGTAATTTACGGTGGACCTGAAAATGGCCTGATCTCCACCGTAATTCAGACAACTCTCACCGTAACAATACTATGTCCACCGTAACTTACGGTGGCACCGTAAGTTACGGTGGAGGCTGCATCAGACTCGTAACTGCCTCATTAAAATCGGTTTTATGGTGTCTTTTCATGTATTCTCATCATTGGTCGGTTAGAGAACACACAAGGGGCGATTTTGGCTGTTCTTGCTTGGTTCTAGACAATTTCTATCATTCGGTTTGTGATTTCGATTCGTATGAACATTGAATTTGTTGCTATAATGATTCACCAAGCTATGTGTGGCTAAAACTTTCGGTGATCAGCTTAGGTGAAGGTTTCTCTTGAACTTTTGTGTGTTTATTTCTGAATTTCTAGAATGATAACTTGCATTGCTTGAATATCATGGTGTATGCATAATTGTTTGTAGCTTGTTAATCGATAGGGCATATTCTAGTCTCAATCGTACGTTCTTGGTGCCGTTGGCAATCGAGATATCACGGGAAGGGTTAGGGTTGGTTATTGATTAATTAATCATCGGGAAACAACCTCGCGTTTATAAATCCGAGTACTTTGTTCTCTTTTATCACTTCGATTATTTATGCACGAGTTATGTCTATGTAACTCTTTCTAGTTGGAATTTCACACAATTGTTTAAAGAAACTGAATCCTAAGATGGTCATTGTCTTCTCCTAATCTGTTTTACAACCAACTTTTGATTTGCAATTAGTTATTAATTTAGTTTTCTAAAACAACAATCCAAATCATTGATCTTTATTTTCTGCAAATTAGGTTAATTGTAGTTTAATCGCAAGGCTATAAAAACAACACACTTTCCACATACTCCCTGAGTTCGATACCCATTTACCACTGTCTATAGTTGTTATTGGGATTAAATTTGATTGTGACCGTGACATCTCGTCAAATTTTGGCGCCGTTGCCGGGGAGTAGTGCGCAACGTGTGTCAGTTTGTTAGTTTTGCTTTGTTATTTTCGGGTTTACACTGGTGTGTTTAGTGTGCAGGTTCTACAGGTGCATGCATACTAGAGGCTCTCACAAAGCGTCACCATTGTCATTTGATCCGGAAATCGAAAGAACGCTAAGGCAAAACAGAGTTTTATTACGAGAAAACAGAATCATTGGTTCGCCCACTTCACCCATTACACCAAGAAACATTATGGACGAAACACAAGTACCACCCACAACGGGTCAAACGACCTCATCATTTATACCTACTTCCACACAACCATCACCAAACACAACCATACCAAATTCCACTACAATTCCTACTCCACCTCATGACACTACACCATCTAACACCACACAACCGAGTACTACTCAAAATGAACCTAATCTTTCCTTTAGCCCATCTACTACGATTCCACCACTCACTCATTTCTTCCCAGTTTCCGGTCAATCATCTTCCCATTATTCAATACCACCAAATACAACCATTGTCCATGCTACTTCAACATTTAGACCATCGAACCAAGCGGGATTTCAATACTCAACCCTTCCAATTGGGCAAACTTCGGGTATAGGGGGAGATGGATATGAGGAAGGATACGAAGATTTTGAGGGCTATGATGAAGATGGGTACGGTTATGAAGGTTATGGTGATCAAGGAGAGTTCGGTTATGTGCAAAGTCAATCTCAAGGGATGGCAAGTGTTGGTGGAATACCGCAACAACAACTCATACCACAACACATTCGGCCAAGGCCACAAGGGCCACCAATGCAACGCCCTATTCCATTGCAACAAGTTCGGCCACAAAATGTACAACCACAATTTCAAAGGCCAATTCAACAACCACCGATGCCACAACAACAATTTCAACCACCGTTCGTACCACAATGGCATATACCAAGACCTTTGGGTCCTATTCGTCCAAGGGGTCGATTGGGTGTTCCAAGAAGGCATCATAGGGAACAAGCACGGGGAATAGAAGCACATTTCATGCCGATAATTACTCAAAACCCTTCACCGGTGGTTATCCCTCACAACAACAAAGGGAGAACCTTTGAATTAAGAACAAATTCTTTGCAAAGTTTGCCGAAATACAAAGGGCTAGCAACGGAGGAACCGTATTTCCATTTAGAGGCCTATGACTCCATTTGCAATACATTTGGGAGTCAAGGTTTTTCGGCCGATGATGTCAAGTTGGTCCTATTTCAGTTTTCTTTGGAGGACAAGGTAAAAAAGTGGTTCTACACTTTGCTTTCAGCATCTATTTATACTTGGGCGGAGATGCAACAAATTTTCTTAGACGAATTTTATACCGCCCAAAAGACTAATGATGCTAGAAAGGGGTTGAGGAGCTTCCAACAACAACATGGTGAGATGTTCCATGAGGCATTTGAACGTTTCAATATGATGATTAAAAATTGCCCTCACCATGGGATTGAACTTTGGGAGTTGATGAATGCCTTCCACGAGGGGTTGAGTGCCGAGGATGCTCGAGATTTAATGTCCATTACCGGTGGGACTTTTGGCACAAACTATGAGAATGACGATTGGGAGTTCTTGGAGAATATGGAAATTACATCAAAGAGAAAGGCTCAAGCATCGAGGAGAGCGCGACCGGCCATTGCCCGACCTCAAGTGCACGCAATAGATGATGGTAATGTTCAAACTACTAACCAAATTTATGATGTTTGTGCATTGTGTAATGAAATAGGTCATGCGGCTGAAAATTTCCAAGGAATGGTGGAAGGGCAATATGAAGAAGTTCATGCGGTTCAAGGTCAAGGTCAAGGAGGGGGTGGTAGAAACTACAACAACGTGAACTCTAATACTTACCACCACGGGTTGAGGAACCACCCAAATTTTCGCTATGGGAACCCTTCAAATCAAGCTAACCCAAACTTTCAAGGTAGCCAAGGTAACTTTGGTTCACGCCAAACTTACAACAATCAAAGTGGATATCGAGGCGGGAACAACCAAGGGTATCAAAAGCAATATCAAGCGGGTCAAGAGCAAGGGGGATCTTCGGGTGGAAATGAGATGATGGAGATGCTAAAAAGCATGCAAACGGAGATGCAAAAACGAAACTAACTCGATGAAGTTCGAATGCAAAAGGATGAGGTTCGTGACAAAAGCATCCAATCACTAACAACCCAAATGGGTCAATTAGCAACCGACGTGGCTGAATTAAAGAAAAGCAAGGGTCAACTTCCTAGCGACACTAAGGTAAATTTTTCACATGGTACGTCACGAGGTAATGTTTAGTGTTCATCATGTTAGTGTTTTGAGAAGTGGAAAAGAGTTTAAAGCCAATTTGTCACCCGAATTGGTTGAGGGGGTAGTTGAGGACATCACGGGTAATGATAGTGATGATGAAGTTTCACCGGTTAAACCTAAAGAAATAAATGTTAATAAACCGGGTTTGGGTGAAAATAAAGAAAATGAAAAAAGTGAAAAAGTTGAGGGTGAACCGAGTCAAGTCCCGTTTCCATCGGCTTTACTTGACCCGGGAAAGAAAATTTTTATTGCATCAAGAGGTCCCCAAAAAGAAGAATTGTGGGACATGTTTAAACAAGTTAAAATTAACCTTCCACTCCTTGATGCAATAAAACAAGTACCCGCCTATGCAAAATTTTTAAAAGAGTTATGTACACAAAAAAGGCAAAACAAGAAGAAAATGCCTAAGCGGATAGATTTGACCGGGCAAGTGAGTGCGGTTTTAAATGGGGAGCTTCCTCCTAAGCTCCAAGATCCGGGTACGCCATTGATTAACATACAAGTTGGTAATTTTCAAATGGCTAAGGCATTGCTAGATCTTGGAGCCGGGGTTAGCATTTTACCGGGGGGCTTATATGACCAATATGATTTTGGTCCATTAGCAAGAGTGGAGACAACGGTTGTTTTGGCCGATTTGTCTCATAAGTTACCCCGAGGGATGGTGCAAAATGTAATTGTAAAAATTGATGAATTTTATTACCCGGTTGACTTTTTAGTCTTGGACTACTCATCGGCGGACCCCAAGCAACAACAAAACGTAATTTTGGGTCGGCCATTTTTGAGCACCGCACATGCAGTAATCGATTGTAGATTTGGTACAGTCGATATGACTTTTGGGAACCGAAAAATGCGTTTGAATGTTTTTACTAACAATTCTAATGCTAATGGTGTTGATGAGTGTTTCATGGCAGATATAGTTGACGGATGCAACCCGCATGAGTATGAGGAGGATGGTTTGGATGTTTGCCTGTGTGATTTTTCTGAACAGGTACATGCTTATGCACTCCGGGTTGAAGAGGAAAAACAAGATGCGATGGCGTTGAAAGAAGGTCGACCGCCATGGACCCACCAGTTCGAAGGTATACCGGCAGAAATAGATTCGGGTACTAAACCATCATTAGAGGAACTGCCAAAGTTGGAACTTAAAGACTTGCCGAGCCATTTGAAGTATGTGTTTTTAGGGGATAATGACACTTTACCGGTCATTATTGCCTCTAATTTAGAGTTGGCTCAAGAGCAAGCATTGTTGGAAGTCTTGAAGGAGAACAAGGGAGCTATCGGATGGACAATTGCCGATCTCAAAGGAATTAGTCCATCAATTGTCATGCACAAAATCATTACAACCGAGGATGCCAAACCGACACGAGAAGCTCAAAGGCGGTTGAATCCGAACCTAAGGGAGGTAGTTAAAAAGGAGGTAATTAAATGGTTGGATGCGGGAATCATCTATCCGATTTCGGATAGTGCTTGGGTGAGTCCCACCCAAGTTGTGCCTAAGAAGGCCGGCATTCAAGTAGTCAAGGACGAAAGTGGTGAACAAATTGCCACCCGACCGGTTACCGGGTGGCGTGTATGTATTGACTACCGAAAATTGAATGCCGCCACTTCTAAGGACCATTTCCCGTTACCTTTCATTGACCAAATTATTGAAAAATTATCGGGTCAAAAGTACTACTGTTTTTTGGACGGGTATTCGGGTTACAATCAAATAGCAATACACCCGGATGACCAACACAAGACCACCTTCACTTGTCCATATGGCACCTTCGCCTTTCGGCGAATGCCATTTGGCTTGTGCAATGCTCCGGCAACTTTCCAACGATGTATGATGAGTATTTTCTTGGACATGGTTGGAGAGTCGCTCGAAGTCTTTATGGATGACTTCTCCATTTTTGGCACTAGTTTTGATGCTTGTCTCAACGAATTACAAAAAGTTTTAAAAAGGTGTGTTGAGAAAAATTTAGTGTTAAGTTGGGAGAAAAGTCATTTCATTGTGCAAGAGGGCATTGTGTTGGGTCATGTAATTTCTGAAAGGTGGATGGAGGTGGATAAGGCAAAAACATGGGTAATAGAATCTTTGCCACCTCCGAAAAATGTTAAGGGTGTAAGGTCATTTTTGGGACATGCGGGTTTCTATAGACGTTTCATAAAGGGTTTTAGTGTTATCACCAAACCCTTATGCAACTTGTTATTAAAAGATGTCCCATTTGATTTTACTAACGAGTGTATGCAAGCTTTCACTGTTTTGAAGGAACACTTGGTCAAAGCTCCTATCTTGCAACCACCGGATTGGTCAAAGCCGTTCGAGATAATGTGTGATGCAAGCGACACCACTATTGGTGCAGTTTTGGGTCAACGGGTTGATAGAAAGCCGGTGGTGATTTACTATGCAAGCAAAACTTTATCCGAAGCACAACTCAATTACACCACAACCGAAAAGGAGTTATTAGCGGTGGTGTATGCTTTGGATAAGTTTCGTGCTTATATTTGGGGGAGCAAAGTGGTGGTTTTTTCGGATCATAGTGCGGTTCGATATTCGATGGAGAAAAAGGACGCGAAGCCTCGTTTGATTCGGTGGGTATTATTGTTACAAGAGTTTTATTTAGAAATCCGAGACAAAAAGGGAAGTGAGAACTTAGTGGCGGATCACTTGTCTCGGATTCCGGTGGAAGGGATCGATGATGTTAGTGAAATCAATGAGAGTTTTCCCGACGAGCAACTACTAGCCGTTTCCACCTTTGTTGCACCGTGGTATGCTCACTATGTCAACTACTTAGCCACGGGTGCCATCCCAAGTCATTGGACCAAGAAGCGTCGACAACAATTTATGGTCCAAGTGAAGCAATATATTTGGGATGAACCGGATCTTTTCAAAATTGGACCGGATCAAGTTATACGAAGGTGTGTGCCCGAGACAGAAGTGTTGGAAATTTTGACCCATGCTCATTCGTCCGCATGTGGGGGTCATTTTAGTGGGCATAAAACAGGTTATCGGGTGCTCTCATGTGGGTTCTATTGGCCCACAATTTTCAAGGATGCTTGTGAATTCGCTAGAAATTGCATAAATTGTCAAAAGATGGGAAGCATATCGAAGAGGGATGAGATGCCTCTACAACCAATCTTGGTTGTAGAGATATTTGATGTATGGGGTATAGACTTTATGGGTCCTTTCCCAAATTCGAATGGCTTTCTATACATTTTGGTAGCGGTGGATTACGTCTCGAAGTGGATTGAAGCTGTTGCAACACGAACAAACGACCATTCGGTTGTTTGTAAATTTGTTCAATCCAACATTTTCTCTCGTTTTGGCATCCCGCGTGTTATTATAAGTGATGGTGGTTCGCATTTCAAGAACTTCAACTTTGGGAAATTATTGAAGAGGTATAGTGTGAATCATCGGATTGCCACACCTTACCATCCGCAAACGAGTGGACAAGTCGAAGTGTCCAACCGTCAAATCAAAGAAATTCTCATGAAGACGGTAAGAACGGATATAAAGGATTGGTCGAGTAAATTGGATGATGCATTGTGGGCATACCGAACGGCTTACAAGACTCCAATTGGCACAACGCCTTACCGGATGGTGTATGGAAAGGGTTGTCACTTGCCAATGGAGTTAGCGCATCGGGCACATTGGGCAATTAAGACGGTAAACACGAATTATGATGAGGCGGGAAAGTTGAGGAAGCTACAATTAAGCGAGATAGAAGAGATTCGAGATGAGGCATATGAATGTGCATCGGCTTATAAAGACAAGCTCAAGAAGGTGCATGATGCAAAATTGCGAAAGAAAACGTTCGAAGTGGGTCAAAAAGTTTGGTTGTACAACTCAAGACTTAAAATGTTTGCGGGCAAGCTTAAAAGCAAATGGATGGGCCCATATGTCGTTCGGAGAGTTGGGAGGTTTGGTGATATAGATATCCAAGATGAGCACACGCTAAAACAACAAACGGTGAACGGTCACCGGTTGAAGCCATACTTGGAAGGGAACGATATAAATAACTTGGAGCTTGACAAAGCGGGCTACATCTTACGCCCGATCGACGATGAGCAACCATGAAAGGCCCAGGTTTGGTAGTGTAAATAGTTAGCATTTCATTTTGTTTGTTTTGTATAGTTTGCACAATTACCGTACTTATTTGAAATCCGTGTTTGAAACAAGTGTGGGGATATTCGGGTCACGAATTATTCTAACATTGTGTTGAGGACAACACGGGACTTTCGAGGGGGTAGGGTGATTTTTACACACTTTTGAAAAAAATTTAAAAACATAAAAAAAATCGAAAAACTTGAAAAATATAAAAAAAATGAACCTTAAAAGTGCATTTGGCAACAAACCAGAAACACCCAGATGCCACCGTAACTTACGGTGGGACCGTACAGTTACGGTGGAGGTAAAAAGTTTTAAGGCTGTACGGTATATCTCTACTGTTTTACGGTAGATGTTTATGTTCAGGTTGTACCTTAATTTACGGTCTTACCGTAAGTTACGGTGGGTGATGAAAATATTGGGTTTTACGGCAGGAATTTCCCGAGTTACGATAGAAACAGGTTGCCAGTTTCCACCGTAAGTTACGGTCCCACCGTAATTTACTGTGGACCTGGCGAGTCAACAAGTCTGTCCGGGTTCCGTATTTATAAAATAATAATAATAATAATAATAACATCAGATTTCGTGAATACTCCCCAGCCACTCATATCCTTTTCACTTTACTATCTATCTATCACCATCCATCTCTTTCACAAAGACCCACAAATCTCCATTGCTTCTTCAACCTTCAATCATCCATATCTCACTCAATTCTTGTTCAAACTAAGTGAAATTGGAGTCTATCTTGACTAATTTTTCACGTAGTTTCTGATTTTGCCAAGAGATTTACAAGAAAACGCAGTTTTTGGGTCCGAACTTCAAACCCTAGTTTCGAAATTTTGGGGCTTTTTGAAGTTGTTGCCTCATTTGTGTTCTTACATCTTCAAACAAGGTATGGAAGTTTATTTACTATGTTTTGTTGATGCATTGTGAAGATTGAGGTTAATAATGTTATTTGTTTATACCCACTTGCTTGTTCATAGTTTTGACTTGTTACTTGTTACTTGTTCTTGAACATGATTATGGTTTGTAGATGTAGGATTGTTAGTAAAGTAGTGAACTTTTGGGAATCTCTACATTGTAGAGACACCATGCCCAAATTTTTTGAAAAATTTATAAAATTGTAGTTCACTAACATCTACAACCATAGTAACAAGCAAGTGTGGGGATATTTTGGAGAAAAGAGTTTAATTTTGTTTCGTTTGGTTGTGTTGTTTGCTCGAATGTGTGTAGGAAATGGCACGAACAAAAGAAAAGACCGGAGCTAGTTCATCTTCGTCTTCGAAGGGAAAGGGTAAACAGCCGGAACAACAACCAAGGAAGAGACAATACATGGGTCGAGTAAGTGAAAGTGAGAGTGAGGAAGAAATGGAGTTGGATATGACGGAGAAACCGAAATGGGATTCGGGACCATTGGATGATCAACCTGAGGAATGGCAACCAACACTCTATCATGACCGTATGAATAAGTTGAAGAATAAGGCAGCGGCCTTTATATGTGAGAGGGAAGTCCGGGAAGTTGAGTTTGGTCAGTTCGGGGTGCTTGACAAGTTCCGGGCTCTAGGTTGGGAGTCGGCACTTAGTTGTTTTGACAAAGATAAGAGCAACTTGTTCATATCCGAAATACAAGAATGGATGGCCACTCTCAAATGCAACAGGTACGAAAGGCCATCACAAATGAAGCTAACGGGTATTGTGAATGGAATTCCGGTGGAGATGTCTTTTGACACGTTGAAGAAGCTTGGGAAATATGATAGTCTTCCGGCCCGTGATTACATGATACCGACTCTTGATGACCTCCTGGTTAAACCGGAGAAACATACTCGATGGAATGATATGTTGGCAGCACTGTTTTTACCCGGTAAATACAGTGGTATTCTATACCGGAAGAACTTAAAAATAGAAGCTAAATTGTTGCTAGCAATCTGTGTTCTCAATGTTATTCCACGAAGGGGGGACAAGGAGCAGGTGAGGTTCCCGGAGGTACCTGTCCTCTATTCGCTAATGCATGGGTCTCTGCGTTTTCCGATACGCTATCTGATCATGAACCACTTATGGATTTGCCGGAATAAGTATGGAAGAGATATCGTCCCGTATTGTCGAATAATCACGGGGTTGATGAAACAACAAAAGGCAATAACATCTGAAGATCGAGGAGCAACAAAAAGGTATCAGCCTTTTACGTTAGATAAGTTGGGGATTGGTTGGTCATATAAAGGTGGAGAGCACTGAAGGCGGGTGCACGAGATCTTTTACCGGGTGAGCCGGACGAGCCGGAAAGTGATGAAGAAGCAGTTCCAAGTGGTGACGAGGATTATGCGGACGAGCCGCATGGTGGTGAAAATGTAGGTCAAGGGGGTTATGGTAGAGGTTATGGTGGTATGTTTTACGATTATACGCAGCAATCTTATGTGCCGGGTTGGGCTTATGAAGGCACAATGCAAGAAGTGATTGAGAATCAACGTCCTCCGGCACCTATTTTTGAGTAGTGGTCGGGGTCGGAGCGGACGTTGTATGATCAAAACACGAGGAATAGTGCAAGTATAGAGCGGTCCTTGAAACAAAACCTTGATCGTCAAGAGGCATGGAATCGCACACATGCGTATTCCCGTGAAGTTGAAATAAATAATCGATATCATGATGATCAAGAAAGAAGATTGCACGCGGATTGGCATGCCGGGCGGCCGGTGGTTGTGGATCCACAACATGTGGATTATGCGTCACTACCACCTTATGATGGTAGTATTTCGTATCCGACCCCGCCGCTCCACCATTCACAATGGATTGACCCAAGGCAACAAGAAGGAGCTCAACAACAACAAAGTGGGAGTAGTAGCGGCTCATTTGCGTTCGGAGAATGGAACGACATGATGTCTTCCATTTTTGGGCCGCCGGGACCGCGCTATTATTAGTCAGGTTGTGTTCCTCCTTTGTATATTTTGTGCATATTTGTTAGTTTGTGATGTTATGTTGGGTTGGTGCTTGTTGGTGGTGTCATGTTTTAAAAGAAGAAAAACATAAAAAAAATATAAAAAAGAAATGAAAAATGAAAAGAAAGGATGTTTAGTTGTCTTGTACATAGTAGTTTAGTTTGGTAGTTGTTAGTTTGCTTATTCGTGTAATAAAAAGACCGGGTTAAATTTTCGCTACTTCATATATATTCCATTTCCTACCCATACACCTAGCCACGTTACAACCTTGAAAGTCGCTTTGATTTGCATTCATGTTTGGCACTTGTTAGGAGAAGGATCGATTTAGGTACAAGCCTATAATTGTGCATCCGCCCGTTAGCCTTTGTGTGTCTAGCTCATATTGCTAGTGTGAGGGGTGCATTAGTTACAAGTAAGCACTAGCAATATGAGCTAGACAATTATAGGCTTGTACCTAAATCGATCCTTCTCCTAACAAGTGCCAAACATGAATGCAAATCAAAGGGACTTTCAAGGTTGTAACGTGGCTAGGTGTATGGGTAGGAAATGGAATATATATGAAGTAGCGAAAATTTAACCCAGTCTTTTTATTACACGAATAAGCAAACTAACAACTACCAAACTAAACTACTATGTACAAGACAACTAAACATCCTTTCTTTTCATTTTTCATTTCTTTTTTATATTTTTTTTTTATGTTTTTCTTCTTTTAAAACATGACACCACCAACAAGCACCAACCCAACATAACATCACAAACTAACAAATATGCACAAAATATACAAAGGAGGAACAAAACCTGACTAATAATAGCGCGGTCCCGGCGGCCCAAAAATGGAAGACATCATGTCGTTCCATTCTCCGAACGCAAATGAGCCGCTACTACTCCCACTTTGTTGTTGTTGAGCTCCTTCTTGTTGCCTTGGGTCAATCCATTGTGAATGGTGAAGCGGCGGGGTCGGATACGAAATACTACCATCATAAGGTGGTAGTGACGCATAACCCACATGTTGTGGATCCACAACCACCGGCCGCCCGGCATGCCAATCCGCGTGCAATCTTCTTTCTTGATCATCATGATATCGATTATTTATTTCAACTTCACGGGAATACGCATGTGTGCGATTCCATGCCTCTTGACGATCAAGGTTTTGTTTCAAGGACCGCTCTATACTTGCACTATTCCTCGTGTTTTGATCATACAACGTCCGCTCCGACCCCGACCACTAAATAAAAATAGGTGTCGGAGGACGTTGATTCTCAATCACTTCTTGCATTGTGCCTTCATAAGCCCAACCCGGCACATAAGATTGCTGCGTATAATCGTAAAACATACCACCATAACCTCTACCATAACCCCCTTGACCTACATTTTCACCACCATGTGGCTCGTCCGCATAATCCTCGTCACCACTTGGAACTGCTTCTTCATCACTTTCCGGCTCGTCCGGCTCACCCGGTAAAAGATCTCGTGCACCCGCCTTCAGTGCTCTCCACCTTTGCCCTTCCGACTTTAGCTTATGATAACGCTCCGATTGTGTATATGACCAACCAATCCCCAACTTATCTAACGTAAAAGGCTGATGCCTTTTTGTTGCTCCTCGATCTTCAGATGTTATTGCCTTTTGTTGTTTCATCAACCCCGTGATTATTCGACAATACGGGACGATATATCTTCCATACTTATTCCGGCAAATCCATAAGTGGTTCATGATCAGATAGCGTATCGGAAAACGCAGAGACCCATGCATTAGCGAATAGAGGACAGGTACCTCCGGGAACCTCACCTGCTCCTTGTCCCCCCTTCGTGGAATAACATTGAGAACACAGATTGCTAGCAACAATTTAGCTTCTATTTTTAAGTTCTTCCGGTATAGAATACCACTGTATTTACCGGGTAAAAACAGTGCTGCCAACATATCATTCCATCGAGTATGTTTCTCCGGTTTAACCAGGAGGTCATCAAGAGTCGGTATCATGTAATCACGGGCCGGAAGACTATCATATTTCCCAAGCTTCTTCAACGTGTCAAAAGACATCTCCACCGGAATTCCATTCACAATACCCGTTAGCTTCATTTGTGATGGCCTTTCGTACCTGTTGCATTTGAGAGTGGCCATCCATTCTTGTATTTCGGATATGAACAAGTTGCTCTTATCTTTGTCAAAACAACTAAGTGCCGACTCCCAACCTAGAGCCCGGAACTTGTCAAGCACCCCGAACTGACCAAACTCAACTTCCCGGACTTCCCTCTCACATATAAAGGCCGCTGCCTTATTCTTCAACTTATTCATACGGTCATGATAGAGTGTTGGTTGCCATTCCTCAGGTTGATCATCCAATGGTCCCGAATCCCATTTCGGTTTCTCCGTCATATCCAACTCCATTTCTTCCTCACTCTCACTTTCGCTTACTCGACCCATGTATTGTCTCTTCCTTGGTTGTTGTTCCGGCTGTTTACCCTTTCCCTTCGAAGACGAAGATGAACTAGCTCCGGTCTTTTCTTTTGTTCGTGCCATTTCCTACACACATTCGAGCAAACAACACAACCAAACGAAACAAAATTAAACTCTTTTCTCCAAAATATCCCCACACTTGCTTGTTACTATGGTTGTAGATGTTAGTGAACTACAATTTTATAAATTTTTCAAAAATTTGGGCATGGTGTCTCTACAATGTAGAGATTCCCAAAAGTTCACTACTTTACTAACAATCCTACATCTACAAACCATAATCATGTTCAAGAACAAGTAACAAGTCAAAACTATGAACAAGCAAGTGGGTATAAACAAATAACATTATTAACCTCAATCTTCACAATGCATCAACAAAACATAGTAAATAAACTTCCATACCTTGTTTGAAGATGTAAGAACACAAATGAGGCAACAACTTCAAAAAGCCCCAAAATTTCGAAACAAGGGTTTGAAGTTCGGACCCAAAAACTGCGTTTTCTTGTAAATCTCTTGGCAAAATCAGAAACTACGTGAAAAATTAGTCAAGATAGACTCCAATTTCACTTAGTTTGAACAAGAATTGAGTGAGATATGGATGATTGGACGGTTAGAGAACACACAAGGGGCGATTTTGGCTGTTCTTGCTTGGTTCTAGACAATTTCTATCATTCGGTTTGTGATTTCAATTCGTATGAACATTGAATTTGTTGCTATGATGATTCACCAAGCTATGTGTGGCTAAAACTTTCGGTGATCATCTTAGGTGAAGGTTTCTCTTGAACTTTTGTGTGTTTATTTCTGAATTTCTAGAATGATAACTTGCGTTGCTTGAATATCATGGTGTATGCATAATTGTTTGTAGCTTGTTAATCGATAGTGCAATTTCTAGTCTCAATCGTACGTTCTTGGTGCCGTTGGCAATCGAGATATCACGGGAAGGGTTAGGGTTGGTTGTTGATTAATTGATCATCGGGAAACAACCTCGCGTTTATAAATCCGAGTACTTTGTTCTCTTTTATCACTTCGATTATTTATGTACGAGTTATGTCTATGTAACTCTTTCTAGTTGGAATTTCACACAATTGTTTAAAGAAACTGAATCCTAAGATGGTCATTGTCTTCTCCTAATCTGTTTTACAACCAACTTTTGATTTGCAATTAGTTATTAATTTAGTTTTCTAAAACAACAATCCAAATCATTGATCTTTATTTTCTGCAAATTAGGTTAATTGTAGTTTAATCGCAAGGCTATAAAAACAACACACTTTCCACATACTCCCTGAGTTCGATACCCATTTACCACTGTCTATAGTTGTTATTGGGATTAAATTTGATTGTGACCGTGACATCACGTCACGTTACATCCCCAGACCTTGAGATAGGATACTTTTGGTTTCTTTCCATGCCATATTTCATAAGGCGTTTTGTAAACATTCTTCGTTGGAGCTATATTCACAAGTTTTGCGGCAGTTTCCAGAGCATAACTCCAAAAGGAGCGTGGGGAGGGTTGTTCTACAGATCATTGATCGAACCATATCTAATAAAGTTTGATTTCTCCGTTCAGACACACCATTATGTTGTGGCGTTCCAGGTGGAGTGAGATGTGAAACTATTCCACAATCCTTTAGATGGTCGATGAACTCCTGACTAAGATATTCACCGCCTCGATTTGATCGAAGCATCTTAATAGTTCTATTTAGCTGATTCTCTACTTCGTTTTGGTACTCTTTGAACTTTTCAAATGTCTCATGGTTATGCTTCATAAGATAAACATAACCATATCTACTGAAATCATCAGTGAATGTAACAAAGTATCTTTCTCCATGTCTTGACATTGTTCTGAATAGACCACATACATCTGTATGTACAAGTCCCAACAGATCATTAGCTCTTTCTCCAACATTTGAAAAATGTGCTTTTGTTAACTTTCCACTTAAGCATGATTCGCATTTGCCAAACGTTTCCGAACCCGTAGAATCTAAGATTCCTGCGGTTTTAAGTTGTTTAACACGGTTCTCGCTTATGTAGTCATTGCCACATATACGTATCGTTAAAGTCCAACTTATTACGTTTATAGGAGGTGTTGCATAATATGTTATTGTTTTGGATTTCTATCTCATAGATTCCATTGTTTGGTTTTGCATCAAAGTAAAATACATCATTAAAATAAGCAGGAATAAATTCACCATTAAAACGATAATTGAAACCTTTTCCATGCAAAGTAGAAACCAAAACAATATTTCTAGTAACACTAGGAATAAAATAAACATTGTTCAAAACAAGTTCTAAACCAGAAGGAAGTAAACGAACATATTCTCCAACCGCCTTCACAGCAGCTCTTTGTCCATTGCCAACATGGACCTCCAAGTCGCCTTGTTTCAGCTTCTTAATCTTTCTTAGTCCTTGCAAAGCATTACAAATGTGAAAACCACATCCTGTGTCAAACACCCATGTTTTGCCAGAAAAAGAAAAGATTTCAATAACATATATACCCGAGGACTCTCCTCCTGAAGCCTTGGCTTGCTTCAGTTCAGCTAAATACTTAGCACAATTCCTCTTCCAATGCCCAATTTCATTACAATGAAAACACTTGGCATCCTTCTGAGGCTTCTTGGTTGCAACTAATTTGCCTTTGCCCTGATAACCCCCTTTTCTTGGTGTTAGGTTTCTTAACATGACCCTCCTTGATCATCAGCACTGGTGCAGTCTTGCTGGGTATATTCACCTCAGCAGTTTTGAGCATTTGATGCAGCTTTGCAAGTGTCTTCTCCATCCCATTCATATTGTAGTTCATAGTGAACTGATCATATGACTTAGGCAATGAGTTGAGGATAATATCCCCAGCTAATTCATCACTCAAGGGGGATTCCAGACGAGCCAAGTGATCAACACATGCCTTCATTTTTAGCACATGAGCGCTAACTGATGTACCCTCTTGCATATGAGTGGTTATGAGTGATCTTATCACATCTAACCTCTCATGACGAGCCTTCTGTTGGAACATTTCAACTAGGTGCTCATTCATCTCATATGCCATCTTGTCATCCATGGTCCTTTGAAGTTCAGGAATCATGGATGCTAACATTAAAAATGAGACTTTCATAGAGTCATCAAAGTGCTTTGCATAGTTTCTATATGCAACAGTTTGCTGATTGATGGGTTCATCAGGGACTGGCGTTTCAAGAACATACAGTTTGCTCTCCGCCTTGAGAACAATTTTCAAGTTGCGGTGCCAGTCCATGAAGTTGGAGTGGTTCAGTTTGTCCTTCTCTAAGATGGACTTGAGAGAGAATTGAGAGGAATTGTTTTCAGTTGACATCTACAAAATTCAAAATTAATTAATTAGTATTTTATGTTTTTAATATCTTAATTTAACTTTATGACCCAAATTTTTTTTTTAATTAAGATAAGATCGCGATTCATCATATGACAGTGAATTGGCTTAAGCACTATCCACTGGTATGATTATGTAGGTAAACAACGATTGTTAATTGTGTCCACTACACAACTCTCCATTTGGGGTTAATCCTTGCTAGTAGGAAGTTCACAACCGAGCACAAGATACCGGAGAGTAGAACCGGCCAAAAAGGAGGCGGTGGCGATGCTTGGTCGACGGCAAGAGGATGGCGGCCAAGCTTAGGAGGTTGGCTAGGGTTTTGTGTTTTTATAAAAGTGTATGTAGGGTTTCCACCTTAAACATCCTTTTATAAAACCCAATCTTACATTAAGGCCCTTTAAGATTATACAATTATAATCCTCTTAATAATAATCTAATTAATATTAAGTCCCTCGGGTTTAAACTATTATTATTTCACAAATAATAATCTACCTACTCGTGAACATATACGATTCGTGTACCAACGTGTAACTCTTCGGATCGTACCGAGTTAGTTACGTTGACTTTAATTAAGGTCGGACATACATATATCCAACAATATCCCACTTGGACGATTTTAATTAAATGAGTCAACGTGTGCAGAGTTGGACACCTAGCTGCATCGCACTGCTCTTAACACGACATGACACTTTACAGTCGTCAACTAGTTCTTTGCGTTCAAGTAACACTTTACTTAACCAAATACTATAGTCCTGATAATTCTATCAATAAGTCCCTTCTGTATAGAACATTCGTTGATCATAAGACATGGGTCATTCATTCTTATATAGTGATCAACCTTTCTCTATTCTCGTTTTTAATTCAATGTGGTCTAACGAACTAGTTTTAGTTCGAGCGTGGCCACGCGTTTATTCCAGTTTGAGTTAACGAGGGCGCCAGGATGTCTAAACTTCTAATCCCATAGAAGTACATAATTCCATTACCATACAACTCCACTTAACCTTGGATTCTTCCCAACGCTACCCGGATTACTACCCATGTTTCAGGACAGTGTTAGATAACATCAAAGATTGTCCTTGATCAATGTAGTTTAATATGTGCCTAAGGAAAAAGGACAGATTGAACATATCAATATCAAAACATCTCATGACTTAGATCCATGGAGATCGTTTTGAAGCGAGTCACATCCAATATCATTCCCTAGTGATATATGTGAATTTTGATTCTTAAACTCTTGAGTTATTCATCTCATGAATACAATCATCTCAATTCACAATAGTCTTACATTCAAATTCATTCCCATGTAATTTGATCGACTACGGATATTTTAGAATACGCTTATTCAAGGATATAAACATACAAATAATGAACACAGTTACAAAATAATTAAACTTGCATTTAACCAATAAATCAAATAACTATTTCAATGTAACTGTTGTAGTTCAAAATTAAAACACCAATACTAACTACAGATCATGCCCACTGTCTAGCAAATCTAAGCCCTATTTTTCCAGCATGCTCCTCATGTTTAGCTTGAGGTAGAGGCTTAGTAAAGTGGTCAGCCAGATTTAGATCCGTATGAACTTTGCTTATTACGATGTCTCCACGCTCTATTATCTCTCTAATATAGTGGAATTTTTTGAGTATATGCCTTGTGGTTTGATGCGACCTTGGTTCCTTTACAAGAGCAATGGCACCAGTATTGTCACACAGCATCTCGATCGGTTTATTTATGCTAGGCACAACGTCGATATCAGTAATGAACTTCTTCATCCAGGCAGCCTCCTTAGCAGCATCCGATGCAACATTGTATTCTGATTCACAGGTAGATTGAGCAACCACACTTTGCTTCGAGCTCTTCCAAGTAACAGCCCCACCATTCAGAATGAAAACATATCCCGTTTGTGATTTTGAATCATCACGATCAGTCTAGAAACTTGCATCAGTATAACACTTAACTAACAGCTCCTCATCCAGTCCTCCATATACTTCACTGCAGCCCAATGACTCTCTCCTGGATTCTGTTGATATCTACTCGTCATGCTAAAAGCATACGAGACATCAGGTCTAGTACATAACATGGCGTACATGATGGAACCGATAGCAGAAGCATAAGGAACTCTTTCCATTTTCTTCTTTTTCTCTTCGGTTTTAGCACACTGCTCGCCATTAAGAATGGTTCCATGTGCCATGGGCAAGAGCCCCCTTTTTGAGTCTTGCATTGAGAAGCGTTGTATGACCTTATCAATATATGTACTTTGACTTAAACCTAATAACCGCTTTGATCTATCTCTATAAATCTTTATTCCTAGAATATAAGCGGCTTCACCAAGATCTTTCATTGCGAAACATTTTCCCAACCAAGCCTTAACATCTTTTAGCATAGAGATATTGTTTCCAATGATTAGTATGTCATCTACATACATAATTAGAAAAGTGATAGAGCTCCCACTAGATTTCTTGTAAACACACGGTACATCTTCGTTTTTAATGAAGCCAAACTCTTTAATTTTCTGATCAAAACGAAGATTCCAGCTGCGAGATGCTTGCTTCAATCCATAGATGGATTTATTTAGCTTGCACACCTTATTAGGATTATTTGGATCGACAAAACCTTCAGGTTGAACCATATAGACATCTTTAAGTAAGTGTCCATTAAGGAACGCGGTCTTGACATCCATTTGCCATATCTCATAGTCATAATATGCAGCAATGGCAAGTAGAATTCTAATAGACTTAAGCATGGCTACTGGCGAGAAAGTTTCCTCATAATCAAGCCTTGCTTTGTAGGTTTGCACATTTCCATCCATGTCGGTCTTCTTCTTGAAGATCCATTTGTTTCCTACAGTCCGACCTTCGGTAGGAAGATCAACCAAATCCCAGACTTGGTTATCATACATGGATTGCATCTCTGCATTCATGGCTTCTTGCCATTTCTTGGATTCTGAATCCAACATTGTAGCTTTGTAAGTAGCAGGTTCAACTTCATCAATCATGAAGATATCGTCATACCTTTCAGGTGCACGACGATCCCTAATACTTCTTCGAACACTTGGTGTTTTTGTTGTTTCTTGAGTCCTCTCAGGCTCAACTTCAACAACTAGATCAGTTACTTCTGGTTCTATCTGAACAACTGTTTCAATCACTTGTGATTCTCGAATTTCTATCAGTTACTTAAGGCGTGCACATAGGGTTGATTTGGTAAATTTACCCACTTAATGCCTTTGGCAACTTCCCATTGAGAGTACGCATGTCTTTGATACAGAGCAGTAACCTTGTCTTAAAATACTTTGTCACTATGAATGCAAACTGACAATACAACAATCCAACCACTTTTACATTTTTTTCTGATATAGAGATGTGAGAAAAGAGTGCAAATAATCGCTTTAGTGAGATTTTAGTGAGACTAAAGATGTTGGCAAAAACAAATGAAACCTGATGGTACACTTTATTCAAATACTTATATTATTATTAAAATATGTTATTAATGTTAAACCCGAACCATGCTTATAAATTTTTTAAAAGTAAAGGAAAAAGTGGGTAATAAAACCAACACATTCGAGTAGTCGAGTAGAGGTGGGCAAAAAAACCGGTTCGTGAACAAAGCCAGGTTTAAACCCAAATCCAAACCGGTATTGAGGCAACTTGGTTTGGCCGCTTTGGAACTGGTTTTTGATGTTTAAAAAACTAGTCATTGGGTAGCAACACTTGCAAGACCTATTTGTATCAACACATGAGGGCAAACGGGTAAAAAAAGGGAAAAATGGCTAGTTTTTTAAACATATGTTGGATATATGTATGTCCGACCTTAATTAAAGTCAACGTAACTAACTCGGTACGATCGAAAGAGTTTTACACGTTGGTATATGTTCACGAGTAGGTAGATTATTATTTGTGAAATAATAATAGTTTAAACCTTAGGGACTTAATATTAATTAGATTATTATTAAGAGGATTATAATTGTATAATCTTAAAGGGCCTTAATGTAAGATTGAGTTTTATAAAAGGATGTTTAAGGTGGAAACCCTACATACATTTTTATAAAAACACAAAACCCTAGCCATCCTCCTAAGCTTGGCCGCCATCCTCTTGCCGTCGACCAAGCATCGCCGCCGCCTCCTTCTTGGCCGGTTCTACTCTCGGGTATGGTTGTGAACTAAGATTGAGTTTTATAAAAGGATGTTTAAGGTGGAAACCCTACATACACTTTTATAAAAACACAAAACCCTAGCCACCCTCCTAAGCTTGGCCGCCATCCTCTTGCCATCGACCAAGCATCGCCGCCGCCTCCTTCTTGGCCGGTTCTACTCTCGGGTATCTTGTGCTCGGTTGTGAACTTCCTACTAGCGAGGATTCGTTCTAACCCGCGTGTTACAATTCCGGTGTAGTCGTCAAAGGTTGATTACTAAAACCCTCTATGGTTGTTTATTCTTTTTATTTGTTTATACGTGTTTAACCTTGATCCTGATTGGGAATATTTATTAATCGGATTAATAAATCAAAGAGTTAATTGCCATTTTCGCCCCTGAGGTTTGGGCACATTTGCCATTTTCGTCCAAAATGACAGTTTGGTACCATTTTGCCCCTGAGGTTTGGGCACATTTGCCATTTTCGTCCAAAATGACGTTTAAAAACCATTTTGCCCCTCACGTTTGGCCATTTTTGCCATTTTCATCCAAATCTCTAACCTAGTTAAAAAGTTCTGTTAAATGATAATTTTTTTAATTTAATTTTTTATATTTACTCTATAAAATACAATTGTTTAATTTAATTTTTTAAAAAGTTCTCTAACATAATTGTTTATTATATTTTATAGAGTAAATATAAAAAATTAAAGAGTTAATTACCGTTTCGAGCCGTACCGTTTCGAGCCGTACCGTTTCGAGCCGAACCGTTTCGAGCCGAACCGTTTCGACGCGAACCGTTTCGACCCGTACCGTTTCGACGCGAACCGTTTCGACGCGAACCGTTTCGACGCGAACCGTTTCGACGCGAACCGTTTCGACGCGAACCGTTGTTTCGACCCGTACCGTTTCGACGCGAACCGTTTCGACGCGAACCGTTTCGACCCGTACCGTTTCGAGCCGAACCGTTTCGACGCGAACCGTTTCGAGCCGAACCGTTTCGACCCGTACCGTTTCGAACCCGAATCGTTTCGACCCGTACCGTTTCGACCCGTATGGGTTCGAAACGGTACGGGTCGAAACGGTTCGCGTCGAAACGGTTCGGCTCGAAACGGTACGGGTCGAAACGGTTCGCGTCGAAACGGTTCGCGTCGAAACGGTACGGGTCGAAACGGTTCGCGTCGAAACGGTTCGCGTCGAAACGGTTCGCGTCGAAACGGTACGGGTCGAAACAACGGTTCGCGTCGAAACGGTTCGCGTCGAAACGGTTTGGCTCGAAACGGTACGGGTCGAAACGGTAATTAACTCTTTAATTTTTTATATTTACTCTATAAAATATAATAAACAATTATGTTAGAGAACTTTTTTAAAAATTAAATTAAACAATTGTATTTTATAGAGTAAATATAAAAAATTATCATTTAACAGAACTTTTTAACTAGGTTAGAGATTTGGATGAAAATGGCAAAAATGGCCAAACGTGAGGGGCAAAATGGTTTTTAAACGTCATTTTGGACGAAAATGGCAAATGTGCCCAAACCTCAGGGGCGAAAATGGCAATTAACTCTAAATCAAATTTATATAATCGGCTTTTGGTAAATTATATAAGCCGCTTCCGCTATTATTTTGATAGCATGATTCCCAACAGTGGTATCAGAGCCACGGTTACACGCGTATAGATGGTAAAGTTACAATTTTGATCTATGTTTTATTTGTCAAAAAATATTTGTTTTGACAAAAGATCAAAAGCTTTTGGCTGTCTATGGATTGTGATGTGAATTGAGCCCTAGGTTATGACCTTTGTCATGGTTGTGTTGGTTATGGTTTTATTTTGATTTGTATTTTTTTCGGATATTGGATCCGATGTAATAGTATATTTGATTTGTATTTTGTTGCGGATATTGGATCCGATGTAATAGATAGGATTAGAATAGATTTGGTTTTATTGTATTTTCAAATTTATTATTGTAATCCTTCGAGTACAAGATCAAGATCGAGATAAATGGCGAACAGGTACCATGAAGATAGAGATCGCGGGTCAAGTGGGAGCTTTCAAAAATTAGCTTTTGAAACCCTTTTTGACTAGTTCGTTTCGTTTCTGGCTAAAACGAAACGGCCAACCTATTAGGGGCTCGATTCGTTTTTTTTTTATTGTGTTTTGTGTTTGGTGTTTGTGTTTTATTTATTGTAAATAATCTAGATAACCCAAAATAAATAAAATTTTCACAAACAAGACATCGGTTTTATTAAAACAAGTTTTATAAAACCGAAAAGTATAATTAATAAAAGGTTTTTATTAATATTTAAAACCAGATCATTCGCGATAAAACGACCGACATAGTTTAATAGGGTATTTAAAACTATATCGTGCGAGCGTGGAAATGAGTTTTTATTATCACGAATTATATAAAATCGGATTTTATAACTATTGTGAAACTCGCCTCTTGCTACGAGTTATTCAAAATATTTTTGGTAAATAATAAATCCCGAATTTTAAATTGATGTTTTATGCCACCCTTAACGAGTTAACACTTCATTCTAAATCGAACCCAAATGTTTGTGCTATACCCTGCATCTGGGCGTCCATCATGAAAGAAGGTAATCATTGCGTTTCTTGTGTAACATAGGCCGGTGTTACAGTTAACAGTAAAGGACAAAACATCGCTTGTTCATCAAGTGGGCATAGTTGGGGTTAAACATACATCGTTTTAAGCGATAACCCCAAATGGAGAGTTGTGTAGTGGACACAATTAACAATCGTTGTTTACCTACATAATCATACCAGTGGATAGTGCTTAAGCCAATTCACTGTCATATGATGAATCGGGATCTCATCTTAATTAAAATTTTGTTTTTGGGTCATAAAATTAAATTAAGATATTAAAAACATAAAATACTAATTAATTAATTTTGAATTTTGTAGATGTCAACCGAAAACAATTCCTCCCAATTCTCTTTCAAGTCCATCTTAGAGAAGGACAAACTGAACCACTCCAACTTCATGGACTGGCACCGCAACTTGAAAATTGTTCTCAAGGCGGAGAACAAACTGTATGTTCTTGAAACGCCAGTCCCTGATGAACCCATCAATCAGCAAACAGTTGCATATAGAAACTATGCAAAGCACTTTGATGACTCTATGAAAGTCTCGTGTTTAATGTTAGCATCCATGATTCCTGAATTTCAAAGGACCATGGATGACAAGATGGCATATGAGATGAATGAGCACCTGGTTGAAATGTTCCAACAGAAGGCTCGTCATGAGAGGTTTGATGTGATAAGATCACTCATAACCACTCGTACATCAGTTAGCGCTCATGTGCTAAAAATGAAGGCATATGTTGATCACTTGGCTCGTCTGGAATCCCCCTTGAGTGATGAATTAGCTAGGGATATCATCCTCAACTCATTGCCTAAGTCATATGATCAGTTCACTATGAACTACAATATGAATGGGATGGAGAAGACACTTGCAGAGCTGCATCAGATGCTCAAAACTGCTGAGGTGAATATACCCAGCAAGACTGCACCAGTGCTGATGATCAAGGAGGGTCATGTTAAGAAACCTAACACCAAGAAAAGGGGGTAATCAGGGCAAAGGGAAGGGCAAAGGCAAATTAGTTGCAAACAAGAAGCCTCAGAAGGATGCCAAGTGTTTTCATTGTAATGAAATTGGGCACTGGAAGAAGAACTGTGCTAAGTATTTAGCTGAACTGAAGCAAGCCAAGGCTTCAGGAGGAGAGTCCTCAGGTATATATGTTATTGAAATCTTTTCTTTTTCTGGCAAAACATGGGTGTTTGACACATGATGTGGTTTTCACATTTGTAATGCTTTGCAGGGACTAGGAAAGATTAAGAAGCTGAAACAAGGCGACTTGGAGGTCCATGTTGGCAATGGACAAAGAGTTGCTATGAAGGCGATTGGAGAATATGTTCTTTTACTTCCTTCTGGTTTAGAACTTGTTTTGAACAATGTTTATTTTATTCCTAGTGTTACTAGAAATATTGTTTCGGTTTCTGCTTTGCATGGATAAGGTTTCAATTATCGGTTTAATGGTGAATTTATTTCTGCTTATTTTAATGATGTATTTTACTTTGATGCAAAACCAAACAATGGAATCTATGAGATAGAAATCCAAAACAATAACATATTATGCAACATCTCCCATAAACGTAATAAGTTGGACTTTAACGATACGTATATGTGGCATTGTAGACTTGGTCACATAAGCGAGAAGCGTGTTAAACAACTTAAAACCGCAGAAATCTTAGATTCTAAGGGTTCGGAAACGTTTGGCAAATGCGAATCATGCTTAAGTGGAAAGTTAACAAAAGCATCTTTTTCAAATGTTGGAGAAAGAGCTAATGATCTGTTGGGACTTGTACATACAGATGTATGTGGTCCATTCAGAACAATGTCAAGACATGGAGAAAGATACTTTGTTACATTCACTGATGATTTCAGTAGATATGGTTATGTTTATCTTATGAAGCATAAACATGAGACATTTGAAAAGTTCAAAGAGTACCAAAACGAAGTAGAGAATCAGCTAAATAGAACTATTAAGATGCTTCGATCAGATCGAGGCGGCGAATATCTTAGTCAGGAGTTCATCGACCATCTAAAGGATTGTGGAATAGTTTCACAGCTCACTCCACCTGGAACGCCACAACATAATGGTGTGTCTGAACGGAGAAATCGAACTCTATTTGATATGGTTCGATCAATGATGTGTCGAATAACCCTCCCACACTCCTTTTGGATTTATGCTCTGGAAACTGCCGCAAAACTTGTGAATATAGCTCCAACGAAGAATGTTGACAAAACGCATTATGAAATATCGCATGGAAAGAAACCAAAAGTATCCTATCTCAAGGTCGATGCAACGCTTATGTCACTCTAGAATCTTCGGATAAACTAGATCCCAGAGGCGGAAAAGTGGTTTTCGTCGGATACGCTAAAAGGATCGGTTACCTTTTCTACCACCCATCTGAAGATGGAAATGATGCATTTCCAAATTCAATAGACAAAAAAACTCGACCCTTTGTAAAGGAGCACAAGACTAGATGAAGATCCGCCCTCATAATGTTTGGGCTAGGCAGCTTAGACTCATGGAACACATTTTCATGGAAGGTAAACAAACAGGTCCCACATTTTTCTGTCTGGTTTCAAAATTAGTCGTGCCATCTCCTTCTGATAAGTTGATAACATCACGTAATAAATACATGATGCAAATCTCTCTCTCTCTCTCTCTCTATATATATATATATATCATGTGTTTAGATGAATAAGTGTGGCATGAAAATTATGATGAGTGCACGGTTAGATTCGCATATAATTTGAATTTAAAGGCGACATGCGAGAAAACAAAGGCTTTTGATGGGAATTTTAAAGGTGTTTGATGGAACAAAGAAGATACGCGGCCATGAAGTTGTGTAACGCATTACTATGCATACATTAGAATTCAGATCCCAAAATATTACTCCAGAGGACCCTTGTTTTCTCCATGGGCTCACACTGTGGTGAGTTGATTGGTATCCATCAAAGTTCAAGTTTGCCATTTCAAACGTCGAAACAATGGTTAAGAAGTATGGTACCCGTTAACGATTTGCAAGCATTCAGATTGTGAGTTTGAAAATCTCTTTAGAAACATATGTAATGGAAATTTTGAGGATGATTAAGAAGTTGCGTGGTGGTGAAATCGATTATTGTAACTTGCTTTTTTCTTGGACCGGATTTTTGAGATACAGAAAAGAATCAAGACAATTGTGGTCGAAATATAAAGATTCAAAGATATATCAATTCATAAAATTATACGATACAACACTACTAGAACGAACAAAGAATGACCCGTTAGAATTGAACACAAATACATCTACTACCCTCATTACTCTAAAACAACACATCCTCTAGACAATTTTCAATAGATTTTAACAAAAAAAAAAAAGACCCATAAAGAGACTGCACCCATTCATCAAAGAAAGGATCAAACTTCACATTTTTTAAACAAACAAAATGAATCTTTACTCAAATCTTTTAGAAAACTACTTGTAACATATGAAATTATGAATATAAAAATAATTTTAAATAAAACTTGTGAAGTGAACTTTCCTTTGGGACAAAATGGGCATATTATTTCAAAAGAATATCAAGAATAAGACACAAAAGAATACCTGGATTGTGAGAATGACTGTATGATTTTTTATAGAGGGACAGCAGCACCATTAAAAAACTTTCCCCAAAATACCCCTTTAAGTTTGGTGAACTCAAATGGGCTGCTGCTTGTGGTTTGCTTCTTGAAAGAATCTTTAGCAATTCTTAATTTCAAATTCAAATTTTCTTGCTTTAGAAAATCAACACAAAAACTGAGTTGTCTTATTGCCTCTTTCTTCTCTTCATCTTTCTGAATCAACTGTTCTTTTTGAACCTTATTTTCTTCTCTCAGTTTGACAATTTGTTCCCTCAAATTCGCCATTTCTTCGTCAAGATTCTTTGTTTGTTTTGCTTGTTCATCGAATTCGGTACTTTCTTCTTCTTCGTTTTGTTGTTGTAGTTGTTGTTCAAAGTCATCAATCACCACAGAATCATCAATCACTACAGAATCATCGATCACTACAGAATCATCGGAATCATAATAATCGTGATCAAAGTCACAAGACTCGGAATAACTGTCGTATGATTTCTCTGATTCTTTTACTAATAAGGAAGTTCTGAACTTGGACAAGGGCGAAGGGCATGATGTCCATGGAGTCAAGTGGCGGTTGCCGCTTTCGAACTTGACTTGATCATATTTTTCTGCTAATGAGCGGTGGGCTCGGTAGAGATCCTCGACGATGGTGATAAGCTCGGGTCGTTTCTTGTAATACATTTCTGCACGTTTTGCGAATGAATCTGCGTCTTCTTCGATTAGTTTGAGCATTGCCTCTGTCTTCTCATCCAGTTCTGTCATCAAATTATATGATTTAAGTTTTGGGCTTTTTATTCTTGCACATTAAGAAAACCAGCATATAAAAAGGCAACTATTAGGGCTGCAAACGAACCAAACGTTCGGTGAACAGTTTGTGAACCGTTTGGCAGGAAGTTCGTTTGTGTTCTTTCGTCTATTAAACAAACGAACACGAATATTTGTTCGTTTAGTTAAATGAACGAACATGAACAAAGGTTGCGTTTGTTCATTTATGTTCGTGAATGTTCGGTAATGTGTTCGATTATGTTCGATAGTTCATTAGTGTTTTTAGTTTTTACATTTTATTTAAATACTTCAAAATTTCTACAAATAAAAAATCAACGTTCGTTTTCGACCGTTTCCTACAATTAACAAACAAACAAAAACCAACACTAACAAGTTCGTTTCCTTAACAAATGATCGCGAACATAAAATATCGTTCGAGTGTTCATGAACATTTCGTGAACACACATATTTTTTAACAAACGAACACGAACAAGGTAGTTCAGTTCATTTGCAGCCCTAGCAACTATGAATCCTAATCCTAATATAACCAAATTTAACATATCTATTATCTACAAACCCTAATTTCAAAGAAAAATTTGATTAAATTAGATACAAGCATAGTATACCTGCAAGAGTGGAGTGTAGCCATGGGGATTTCCTGGGGATGCTGTTGGTCTGACTGTCAAACCACCACCATTGTGCTGATAACTTGCTCTTCATCTCCATTTCTTCTTCACCTTTATCGTCAGTAAATTTTCAAAATCGGTACCTTCAAAACAACTAATCAGCCCAAAATCAGTTTCGGAGTTAAGATTCGTTTACAGAATAGTTATTTCTTGAATATTTTAAACCTAAAACATAACTGTGTGATTTCATCAAGTTAAAACTCTGATCATGCACCAGAATGTTACATATAATTTCACTTCTACCTACATTTTCTCTTGCATTTGTAGATACAGTCACACCAAAACCTAACATGATTTCGGTTAATTTACAGCTTAATACAAACTAGTTACATACAATTGCACAAACTAATTAACCCTAATTAGTGACCAGTAGCTTCAAAACCACCAGAATTGGGCATATGTTACACAATTTCAATCCTAACTACATTTTCCTGCAATTGTAGATACAGTTGCACCAAAACCTAACATGATTTCACTTAATTTACAGCTCAATATAAATCAATTACTTACAGTTGCACAAAACCTAACATAATTTCACTTAATTTACAGCTTAATACATAAACCTAACATGATTTCACTTATTATAGCTTAATACAAATCTATTACATACAATTGCACAAAACCTAACATGATTTCACTTCTTTTACAGCTTAATACAAATCAGTGACATACAGTTGCACAAAACCTAACATGATTTCACTTCTTTTACAGCTTAATACAAATTTATTACATACAACTGCACAAAACCTAACATGATTTCACTTCTTTTACAGCTTAATACAAATCAGTGACATACAGTTGCATAAAACCTAACATAATTTCACTTAATTTACACCTTAACACAAACTAACTACATACAATCGCACAAACCGACTGAATTACGTTGAAATTTAGTGAAATTAGCCCTAACTAGTAATCAATGCATAACTTCAAACATAATTTCACTTAATTTACAGCTTAACACAAACTAATTACATACAATTGCACAAAACGATTGAATTACGCGGTGAAACACGTCGAAATATAGTAAGTTTAGCCCTAATTAGTAATGAATACCTTCAAAACTACCAGAATTGAGCGTATGTAACATAATCAGAGATTAACTGCATTGAACGGAAGCGTACCTTACCTGACGAAGACTCTCTCTCTCTCTCTTGTTTCTCTCTCTAAAATGATGAAGAAGATGATTGATAGCAGTGAAGATATATATATATATATATATATATGTATGTATGATTCACATATCACAGTTCACACACAACGGTAGCAAGAGGAGCGTATATCATAAAAAAAAAAGACAAAAAGAAAAAAAAAAGAAAAAGAATAAAAGGAAGATAAGATGTCACTCTCACTGCATAACGGTCGAAAAACGTCGGCCCAATAATCATGAGCCCAACGGCTATTAACAGAATCACATTTTTCTTTCTTCTTTTTACTAGAAAATGTTTTTTTGGGATTGGGATAGGGGGAATCTGAAGAATGTGGCTAGATGTCTTCGAATTTTTTACTTATGTTCGGGTTTTAAGATAAACCTTCACAAATCTAATTTATATGGGTTGGGGGTGCAAACCGAAGACATAAAGGACATGGCTGACGTGATTGGGTGTAATTCCGATAACATCCCGTTGTTGTATTTGGGTATTAAGGTGGGGGCCAACATGAATAGAATAAGAAACTGGGACCCGATTATGGAAATTTTTGAAAAAAGGTTATCGATGTGGAAAGCCAAAACTTTGTCTATTGGGGGAAGACTTACTTTGATTAACTCGGTATTGGAGAATCTGCCTATTTATTACTTCTCTCTATATAAAGCTCCAGTTGGTATAATTAAGAGCCTTGAAGCCAAGATGCGTAAGTTTCTGTGGGCGGGGTCTAATGATAAAATTAAAATGAATTGGGTGGCGTGGGATTAGATTACGTGGCCGAAGAAAAAAGGGGGGTTGGGAATAAATAGATTAAAAGAAGTAAATGAAGCTCTCCTTTTTAAATGGGGTTGGAGATATAGAGTCGAAAGTCATAATCTGTGGAGGAAAGTGGTAGATGCGTGTCATAAGAGAAACAATCAAAGGAGTTTTTTGCCTTGTAACGGAAAGTTTGCGGGGTGCTGGAATAATATTGCTAAATTGATTTCCAAATTAAAACTAAATGGGAAAGGTATAAACCAGGTAATTTTGGGAAAAGTGGGGAACGGGGGGGATATTCGTTTTTGGTTAGACACATGGGTGGGTGATCTTCATTTCATGGAAAGATGGCCACATCTATTTGTCCTGGATTCAAATATTTCTTGCAGGATATCAGAGAGATTAGGAACGGATCAAGATTCTGGCGGATATTGTTGGAGTTGGGTTAGATTACCCGAGTCTGATATTGAGCGAAAAGAATGGCGGGAATGCAAAGAAGCTATTCACATGATGAGATTGTCAAATGATAAGGATACATGGATCTGGAACATAGATAAAAAGGACGGATTCTCGGTGAATTCGGTGAAAAAGGCGTTAATTTCTGATAGGGGAAACAGTCACCTTCCCAATTTCGAATGGAGCAAATGGGTGCCTATCAAATGCAATATTATGGCATGGAGAGGTAACTTGGATCGTCTAGCTACTAGAGTCAATCTGAGAAGAAGGAATGTGGATATGGCAACGATTATGTGCCCTTTCTGCGACGAGTACGAGGAATCGGTGGAACATTTATTTACGGCTTGCTCGGTGGCGATTAGAGTTTGGGCGGCATTCAGTGATTGGTGCAACATTCCCCCGATATTTGCTTTCGACTTTAAAGATCTGATGGATATTCATATTTCAAATCAAGGAGGAAAAAAACGAAAAAGATTTTACGGGGATTGATTGTCATCTCGTGTTGGTGTATATGGAAGGCCAGGAACGAATTGGTGTTCAATCAGATCAGGAGAAGTTCCCAAGAGATTATGATAGACATTAAAACGAGAGGTTTTGGGTGGCTAAAAAATAGAACATCGTGTAATTATATAAGATGGAGGGAATGGTGTAAATATCCCATGTATATGTTGTAATTTTGTCCTTTGCCCGTTTGGGTCGGGGACGTTGTTTTGTATTGGCCTTTTGCCCGTTTGGGTCGAAGGTAGGTTTTTAAATGAAGTTTTATTTTCAAAAAAAAAAAGAAAATGTTTTTTATTTTATTTTTGGTGATTTATTTATAGTAAATGAATTGATGTATGCAACATATTTTTTTTTTCTTGTACAAAGTCCCAACTATAAAAATCAGTACTATTAACATATTACCTGAGTAACCTGACTAATGGAATTCTAATACCGTTAGTCGCTAGTAGCTGGAAAACGTTTTTGTCCCGAAAAAAAGTTCTTAAAGGTCCAATCTAATGTCACAAAGCGGTTCCCGGAAACTCAACATTTTCGTCCCAAACCACTTTGTGACGAAATATTTTTTTTATATAAATCTATATAAACCTATACCCATTATAAACAAATTCACAACAATCCACATCCTCATTTATCCAAATCTATAAATCTCTACCCCTATTTTATTTAAAAATGGTGGAAGAAATACCTATTTTATTCCCACCCGATAGCAGTGATTCATCCGATAGTAGCATAAGTTTTTTCCAAAAACTCATTGACGAAGCCGAACTACACGGGCACATCTAGTAAGAAACGTTATCTTCGTCGTGGTCGTGAGAGTGCCATGAAATCCTTATGGCAGATTATTTTGTCGAGGAACCGAAATATAACGAAGAAATTTTTCGTCACCGGTTCCGTATGTCAATAAGTTTGTTTCTAAAAATTGTGAGCAATGTTGAAGCGGATAACCTGTGGTTTGAAAAGGGCGTAGATGCGAGAATGAAGAATGGTTTTACACCGTTGCAAAAAAGTTACATCGGCTATTAAACAACTTGCAACCGGTAACACTCCAGACGAAAAGGACGAGTATTTACATATGGCCGAAAGGACTTCCCCCGAGTGCCTAGAATATTTCTGCGAAATGGTATGTAAAATATACGCTCCCGAGTTCTTACGTAGGCCAACAAGCCACGACATGGTGCTTTTGCACCAAGCTCATGAGGATAAACATCACCTTTCTGGTATGGTGGGTAGCCTTGATGGCACCCATTTCGTATGGGGAATGTGTCCCACAGAGTTTCAGGGCTAATATATGAGAGGAGATCACTGTTACCCTACGGTTATGCTTGAAGCGGTGGCCTCTCAAGATTTGTGGGTTTGGCATGCTTTTTGCGGTCCACCCGGTTCACAAAACGACATCAATGTGCTTCAGCAATCTCCATTATTTCAAAATGACGAAATAAATAATACAAAGATATATATTTCTTTTAATGTTTAAGTTATTATATTTAATAGTAAGGGTAGTTTTGTCATTTCACATTCACTTAACTGAGAAAACTAACCTCCATCCACTCCAGGGATTATCCGAGTAACAAATTGTCAAACCACAGGGAGCACCTGTGTAATTTCCAAAAGTTTGGGACTATAGGTGTTATTTTACAAAACCATAGGGACTATCCATGCATTTTACTCTATTTTATATCTGGGTAACAAACTGTCAAACCACAGGGAGTACCTGTGTAAATTCCAAAAGTTGGGGACTATAGGTGTTATTTTACAAAATCACTGGGACTATCCGTGCATTTTACTCTATTTTATATGTTGTGAAGTATATTAGGGGAATGTTCATTTGAGAAGAAAATTTAATTGAGAATAAAAAGAACAAAGGGTAATTTTGTAAAACATTAAATAGTTTTTCACTTATCTCATTTATTATCATTTTTGACTAATTAATTAGTCATAAAGACTATTATCCTTCACACTAACTTTTTTTACCTACACACATCAAAAGTTATCCTTCATATTTCGAAAATCATCCTACACATTGAAAATTATCCTACATAACTCGTAATTTATCCTACACTTTAAATTATTTTATTTTATTATTTTGAAAAAAATATATATTTTGAGGATAAGTTACAAATTATTTAATGTAGTTATGTAACACCTCGTAAAATCACGTCCAATGATGTATTGACACGTGTAATAAACCCTAATGAAGTCAAACACTGAAATTTAGGGACTAATTTTTCGAAAAATCGAAAAACTTTGATTATGAAAGGACTGGAAGTGTTAATATACCTAAAAATAAGTTTCTTACGATGTTTATATTCACAAATGTGCCACTTGACGATTAAGTGTAGCCGTTTGCATAATTATTGAAAGTTTGCGCAATAAAGGGTTAAAAGCGTCAACATGTTAATTCTTACCTCTGAGTGACCTTCTAACAAACCGGGAGCTTCATAATAATTAAATATACTCTCGGGAATTCCAAATAATGGCCGTCTAAGGTTTTTATGCCTATAAGTAAAGTTACGCGCAACTTTGCAAGTTAGAGGGACTAAAAGTGTCAATATGTTTAATTATACCTCTGAATGACCTTTTAGGGAACCCGAAGCATCATGATAATTAATAATACTTCCAAGAATGCCTAATATGGATTAGATGAGGCTTCAATGCTATTAAATGATGAGATGCGCAAGTTTGCGCAATAGAGGGACCTAAAGCCTCAATTTTTTTTGAATCTATGCCTTTCGGTGACCATCTAAGCGAACGAGAGCGTATTAATATTTAAGTATATGCTTGGGAAGGATAAATATGGGCCAAGGAAGGCTTGGATAACATTAAACGGCAGTTCGCGCTACTTTGCGCAATTAAAGGGCTATTTGCGTCAAATGGCAAAAGTATGCCGATTCGTAGGGTATCGAACCTTACGGAATATGACCAGGAGTTAAACATACCGTATTTATTCTTTATATAGCTTAGATATAGGCTTAGAGGTGTTTTGTGCGCAAATATAAACTTTTATGTCATGCAGGGACTAAAAGTGTCAAAAAGTGCACAAGTTTGCATTTTCGCACATATCTCACATTCTGAATATCTTCGGACACCCAAAAATTTATGTAAGCACTAAAATATTTTATTTTAGTGATCGCCTTGATAAAATTCCACTCGTCGCGTGATTTGGACCGTTTTTAGCGTCCGTCCGTGTTTCGTCGTAAATAACGTGACCGTACGGCCAAACGAACCGACATCCGACATGTTTTTGAACATGTTTCATGTACCCTATATTTAAACTTCATGATGGAGCCTTAAAATGAGGATAACGGGCCTTAAACGTGCCTAAAATGACTTTTAAAGCTCACAGGGACCATTTCTGCCAAAACTGGAACTGTGTTTGCTGTTATGGACCTGCAGGCGGGCCGCGTAATAGGCCTGGGTTTCTCACGCGGGCCGCGAGGCCTGCACAGAATGCAGAACAGCTATTAACAGCCTGTTCGTTGCTGGTTTTCGCTCAAAACTGGTTTCTAACTCACAAAATCGATACTAGGGGCTTGTCCACAGAATTATCAGACCTCTTGACATCTGTTTTGATCAGATTACCCCTCCCGACACTTGTCGCGATCTCGTGAGGTCCCGAAAACTATATAAAGGAGGTAAGTTCACTTGATACTTCATTTGCATTCTAAATTCTCGAGCTCTCTGGTCAGCAACAAGGATTCATTAGGCTTCCTAATTGTAATTAGGACTCTTATAAGTATTCCTAACCCTTTCTAATTCGTTCTAGCTTAGTTAATTAACTAAAAGTCAATCCGTCGTAAATTAAGTTTGACTTTGCGATTAAATAAAATTTGCTCAGTCATTTCTCGAATTGAAAGTACCTACAAGTAGGTATTTATGTGGGTAATAAACCCTTAAAAGGGTATTTTCAGATTCCCACTCTAACTATGTTAATTGTCGAGTCAAAAAGTCAACAGAATGATTATTTGCAAATTTAAGCATAATTAGCAATGTAGGATGCATGCAACCTGTTTGATCATTAAAATAACTTGGTAACTAATGTAAGAACATGTATCAACATGTTCAACTCGACAATTTTCAGTTTAAACCCGGATCGGAACCGAAAGTCGCATAATTTGACTTTTGCTTTGACTATCAGTTCTGATCCGTTTATGGATGTTTAAGATCTGCCTTAGAGCTTATTTTGGACCAGGTTTCATATAAGTATAACTCTCTGAGATTATACAACTTGGTTCAATACTTATCCGATTCATATGCATGTTTCCGATTAATGCTTAAAAGTTGACTATTATGCCCTTTTGACTATAAAACGTGATTTTTGAAAATGTGAAAGAGTAGAAACATTAGTTACTGATTTATAAACTTGCACCTAAAATTTGATATCAGTTTGAGGTCTAGATTAAGAGTTATGCTCATTAGCGTAAATTGAAAGCTTTATGTTAAATAAACGGCGTAATTAGCGAATAGCCTATTTAAACCCACTTTTTGATATCAAACTTTTTACCCACTGATATAATATAATATTTTGGGATTTTTGAAGATTTTTATTTAATTTTTGGCTGAGCATAACATAGGTCTCTAAGTTTGATTCGGTTAATGCCGGTTTTGACATTTTAAGCCTAAATGAAATTACCAAAATACCCCTAAGGTGCATAGTTTGGTTTTAAATGATAAATTTCACATATAGGTCATACCCTACTGATATAACTTATTAAATTAAGTAATTTTACTGATTTCATCAGACCCGAAACTCAGGTTCATATTTAAACTCTTTTATAACCTCTTTAATGACCAAAATACTCCTACGGGGCGTAATGTGAGTCTAAATCCGTTTTGGGCATAATATAAGATATCTTTCTGATGTCACAACATAATTAAAGCATAATAACGTAGGAAACTTGCATATGACTCATTTGGCTACTCGTTACGCACTTTTCGCTTTCGGATCGGCGTATGTAACTAGTTTGCATATATTAGCCGAAACGGGTCAAACCATATCATTTTTGTCTCAAAATCCAGAATGTGTTTAGATTACCCATATTATACAAGTATTCAAACTTGTCGGGTCAAAACCACATTCTAATCCGGTCTTCGCCTTATCATGCGTTTGAACCGTATCTTTCTGTAAGACTAACCGGTCTAAGCTTAGGCTTAATTAAAGACCCGTTAGCATTCTAATTGGTTATTTATACCATCATTCCAGACTAGAGCCTTCCGGTAAATGGTACCTACGCTTACTTAAGTGAATACGGCTGAGTTATTAAATTCTTACTATTTAAGACAGGAGCTAGCTCAGGTAAATACTCTTAACTTATTTTCCCTATACAGGCTTGGGATACGGTATAATAATACCGCTTGGTCGGGTATTGAATATTTAATCTTATTGTGGTTAAATTATTGAGGTAACCCGGTTTAATCTGTATTGTTTGAAATAAAGACCTTTAGGGGTTAATGACCATGTCCCGGATATCCTTGACATCATTGTGTTATAAAATGGCCACGCCTTATACACGGGGTGTAGGCATACACCTGACAGTTGCTTAAGGAAAAACGGTATCTCACTCTTTTGTGGGCCTATACTTGTGGTGTGTCTGTTAATCTGACTCGGTTTCTACATCGGGCCCTGAACGTATAACGAACATGTAAATCTGTATACAAGATTATAACTATAATTGTCCCAAGTTATAAAGAGTTTGTGCCTTGTGCATTCAAATCAATTTTTATTAAACCTTTTCAAAATGAGTCGGTTGAGTGTATTTACCAGTGAAAACTGACGTATTTTCCAAAAGGGTTAAGTGATAGGTACTGGACGTAATTGGCTGGAAGCTCAGGATGTCAATAAGGAATCTTGTATGTTCTAGGCGTCTAAAGTCTGTTGAATAATGTTTATGTTTTAAGATCCGCCTGTGGATCCTTTACTTTCCGTTGTAATACTGGATATTACTTTATATTCGGATTGTAATATATTTATCTTTTGCTTCCGCTGTGCATTTATATATTGTGTTGTTTGACTATGATGATATCAACTACGTCACGATACTCCCCACCGGGCCCACCGGTGACACGTGGAAAATAGGGGTGTGACAGGTTGGTATCAGAGCCAACACTGAGTGAATTAAACGCTAGCCTTTTGCGTTTAATCTCAGTTACACAGTTGCACATTCTTGAGTCTAGACAAGAACATAGGACAAATTCCAATTCGTTTCATTGTCTTTTAATTACTTCCTTGATTATTTTTCTGATTAGCCTTTGCATGGGCAAGTCATTTTTTATTAGAAGTTCCGTTTAGGGCAACTATATACTTGCTTAAATTTTAAAGGAACGATTATGTTTAAAATATCATTCCTATATTATAAGATCTACCATTATAATAAAATGGCAAAATCTAAAAAGGGACAAGACCTAGCCTGGTGTCATTATTAAGACGCGGCCAAGATGGCAGTTCCTCAATTTAGGTTAAGATCCTTATTAACATCCTGAGTTAGGATTGTTCTACGTTTATTATTAAAAAAAGGGGGAATCTTAAAGGTAAACCTAGCCTATATGACGAGGCCAAGATGGTTGGACCTATTTAAAAGATTCAAATCCTTGTTAACGCCTATGAACGTGTTAGCACTCTTGACAAATTTGATTCGAGAAAATCACAATAGTCATCCCTATACCGGAATTTTTTTTAAATTTCCTAAATTGCCTTATGATTTAGAAATCATGGCTTATATCATCCTATAAGATGATCATACTATAACCATCCCTTAGAAGGGAAGTGCCTACGGGCTATAACGTATTGTCCATCTGAGACAATGACATTGTGATCTTTACGATCCCTTGTCTAAGGTGGTGAGCTATGCTCAAGCCTATAAGTCTATATGATCAATGTGATCATGACTAATATCCACTGGCGAAGTATAGTGGGTGACTGGGGGTGCACCCGCCCACCCCAATGTTTCAGTTATAAGTGTATAAGTTCCGATTTTTCGTCCAAAAAAATTAAAATTACATAGGATCGCCCCTCGATTATTTTTCCTAAATTGTATATCCTAAATATTTATAAACTTTGTATATAAATGATGGGTAGTTTGGTAAATATACACTTTGTTTTATTTGAAATTATTATTATTTGACCTGACTTGAATCGAATAGCCAACCCGACCTGACCCGAAACATAACGATAGGAAAATTTTTTTTGGGTTCCATCACTTTACGCCCCCTCGAAACTTTTGGTCAAGCTCCGCCACTGCTAATATCGTCAATATGATGATCATATTATAAACATCCATAAGTGATGAAATGCCTACGGGCCATACTTATTGTCCTAAGGGACAATAGACAGTTGATGTCTCTGACTCTCTGTCGAGAAAAGGTAATGAACTTTGATTCAAACCTTAATGCCTTGATTCCATAAAAACTGGGCTTATAAAGTAAACTCGTCTACGTGACTAGGCTTTTTGTGCTATTATTTACTTGTAAATTAGGATTTATGATAAAGATCCTGAATAATTATATATTTAACAAATTAACCAAAATGATTATTAAAAACCATGGTTAATAAATCGTCAAGAACGATAGTATTATATAGGCTTCTAAATAAACCTTGTCCTTATTGATTTTATGTAGCAATTAAAGCTACATGGCTAGGTCAGAAGAAGTAAACAGTCATCCCCTGGAAAACCACGATGATGATAGGGTTAATATAACCAGAGGAGAACTTCGTACATTGATTGATACGGCGGTATCTAAAGCTCTAGCGGAGCAATTCAAGGAGTATAGTGAGACTCATAGTAAAGCCTCATCTGTACCCCACTCTAAGTCTGTTCCTAAGACCCATTCAGTGGCTCATGACAAGCCACCCTCTAAGAAAGACGAGCTAAAGAAGGATGATGATCGACATTCATCTAATGAACACAGTGTTCCATCCAAGAGGATAGTGTTCGATAACGAACCGCGTACCAAGTCCTGTACCTATAAATACTTTGTTTCCTGCAAACCTCGGGATTTCACTGGGGAAAAAGGGGCAATTGATTGTATGACCTGGTTGGATGAAATGGACACAGTTGTCGATATCAGCGGTTGTGCTGAGAGGGATGTAGTAAAGTATGTATCCCAATCGTTCAAGGGAGAGGAACTAGCATGGTGGAAGGCTCTCATTCAAGCTACTAGGAAGATCCCACTTTACAACATGTCATGGGAACAGTTTGTTGCTCTCATTATGGAGAACTACTGCCCTCAACACGAGGTTGAGAGGATTGAGTCAGATTTCTTATCATTGGTTATGACAAACTTAGATTGTCAAGCTTACCTCACCAGTTTCAATACCCTGTCCAGACTGGTTCCTTACCTAGTAACACCAGAACCCAAGAGAATTGCTCGCTTCATTGGGGGTTTAGCCCCAGAAATCAAAGCCAGTGTTAAGGCTTCAAAACCTACTACATTCAGGTTAGCGGCCGATCTGTCGCTATCCCTTACACTCGATGTAGTCAGAAACAAGGCTGCCAAAGCCTCCGAAGATGGAAAGCGTAAAAGGGAGGATGAGGATTCTCATCGCTCCGATAGGAAGAGGAACTCTGAGGATAAGAAGAGTTCCATGTTTAAGAGAGACAACCAGCAGTCGGGAGAAAAGACCAGGTGCGAAACCTGTAGGAAATACCATCTTGGGAAATGCAGATTTGAGTCTCAGCCTCTACCGTGTGGAATTTGCAAGTCTAAGGAACATAAAACCCTGGATTGCAGGAAATTGAAAGACGCAACCTGTTATGGCTCAACGAGAAGGGGCATATCAAGACCAACTGCCTTAGGAATCAGAAGAAGCCCGAAGAGGCCAAGAAAACAAACACATGATGAACGCCCAGGAGATAGTACAGAATGACGACTATATAGCAGGTACCCTTCCTTATCAAGCAGTTTATACAGAAATTTATTTGTTACTGGTACATATAATTCTATATAGAACAATAAATGTTGTGAACTGTTGTCTCCGCTGATTAGGACTCAGGTCATTTAACGCGAGATAGAAATTGGCCGATGACACTATGGAAAATGCTCTAACAAATCTTAGATTGATATTTTATATCTATTAAGAATCACTCTTTTCTGATATCCTTATGGTAAGCTTTCAAGCTATCCAAATTCATCACTATAATAAAGACAGATGTGACATTTTGATCCCTTGTCAAAAAGGTGATGGATTAGGACCAAACTTTAAATGCCATTAAAGGTCTTTTGTGACCTAGGCTAAGTAAAATTCATATATATTATATAGCGTTCATTAAGAATGTTAATTCTATATTAGCCGGTATGGTTTAATGAAACCATGGTTAGTATATAAGACCATGAGGATGATGAATAGCAGTTGTCGGGTCACAACCAAGAGATTGATTCATTTAGTAATAGGAACCAAATCTTGAGTATAACAAACTCAGATAGACAACAGTCAATCACGCCATTTATGAGGCGGCGCATGCTAATGATACTACAATTGTAAACCTGAAAAAGTCCAAGGATGTTCTTCAAACTATGATAAGACGCAGCTGTGGGAAAAGCTGTGAAGAAGATCGTGAGAAAAATTCAAAGAGCCGAATGCTACTTGCTCCAAATCCTTCATAAACTATAAGTATAGCAAACTTTTAAAATCTTTCTTAAGAACCATAGTTATTAAGCGAAGGCAGGAATCATAAGAACTATTTCTTCTGTTCTTGTCAAGAACCTTCAGTCATAGAATTTTAGAAGTATCCTCTTTCTAAGTGTAATGCGTCAACACTTAGAATTGATATCTCTTTGATCTCTAATGATTGCGGATACCAGACGGTATGATAAAAGCGTCATATGAGGATTGGTGTATCTTAATAAGTCCTATAGATTGCTTCCATGCCTGATCAGTATGGAGGTTTAATGCATGGGACCACAAAGATATTCCGATGGTCATATGGTACTAAAGTCAACTAATGGTATTCAAAGAAGATATCCAAAATGGAGTTGTCCAAGTAAGTGTCTTCAATTAAGAAATTCGTGGACTCATAACATATATGTGTCACTCATTTGACACCAGCAGGGATGGATGAACTGAAGACCCGGGATTTGGAAAATCTCTGTAACCTCCTTGTGTTTAATCATTTTCTACTAAGATTACCCTGTTTACCGCCTGAGAGGCAAGTAGAGTTAAGATTTATATCCCATTTAAGGCTGTATTATTATGAAATCTCCAAGATGGCTAGTACCATCATTGGAAGAATCGAAACCTTGATTAAGTAAGTTTTAAAATAGAGGATTCATATAGCCTAACTAAACATTCTAAGAATTCGGTATTGTTAATTAAGAAAGACGGTTCATTTTGCTTATGCATTGTTTACCGCAACCCTAATTAGGCAACAATTAAGAATCGCCATCAGCTGCCCAGGATCGTCGATTTGTTCGACTAACGGCAAGGATTAGCTAATTCCTTAAAATTAGTTTTAAGCAGTGGTTGGAATAACCATCTCACCTTAAATTAAGCTTTTCTATAACAGTTGATATATAAGTATCAAGGCTGCTCCTTTGGAGACCTTGTATAGATGGAATGTTAAATATTTATTGTTTGACAAAAGATTAGTAAGTCTAGTTGTCAGGATCTGAAAGTTGCAATAGAAACAACAAATAAGATCATACAAATCCATAATCGATTGTAAGTTGCCAGTATACGGCAGGAAATCAAGGATTTATGAAAGTAGCAACCCTCCTAAGTTCTTGTTAAAGAATAAGGTTCAACAAAAGATATCACCCTGGAAGGGTGTGCCAATTTGTTAATTTTCAGGCTAGATAAGCTCTGAATATATAAAATCATTCGAAGGAATCGAATGTATCAAGATCAGATAGCTTAAAGCAAAAACCTATTTAAGAAGTTGGACGGAACTCGCAATACATTGTACACTAACGAATTGAGGATGTGTCACCAATAAGTCAAGAAGCATTATCACATATTGATATGCAGATTTATGATATGATGAGCAACCTATATCGATTAAGGATCGACAGGTTAAGAAGCTCCAAAAGGATACATGTACCAAATATAAAGGTCACTTTGGGAGCTTGGAGAGACTCCAGATATGCTATAGAAGTTAAGTCCGTCATGTGACAAAAAGTACTTCCAGCATTTTAGCAAATCTCGAGGTCGAGATTTCTTTTAAGGGGGTGAGGATGTAACACCTCGTAAAATCACGTCCAATGATGTATTGACACGTGTAATAAACCCTAATGAAGTCAAACACTGAAATTTAGGGACTAATTTTTCGAAAAATCGAAAAACTTTGATTATGAAAGGACTAGAAGTGTTAATATACCTAAAAATAAGTTTCTTACGATGTTTGTATTCACAAATGTGCCACTTGACGATTAAGTGTAGCCGTTTGCATAATTATTGAAAGTTTGCGCAATAAAGGGTTAAAAGCGTCAACATGTTAATTCTTACCTCTGAGTGACCTTCTAACAAACCGGGAGCTTCATAATAATTAAATATACTCTCGGGAATTCCAAATAATGGCCGTCTAAGGTTTTTATGCCTATAAGTAAAGTTACGCGCAACTTTGCAAGTTAGAGGGACTAAAAGTGTCAATATGTTTAATTATACCTCTGAATGACCTTTTAGGGAACCCAAAGCATCATGATAATTAATAATACTTCCAAGAATGCCTAATATGGATTAGATGAGGCTTCAATGTTATTAAATGATGAGATGCGCAAGTTTGCGCAATAGAGGGACCTAAAGCGTCAATTTTTTTTGAATCTATGCCTTTCGGTGACCATCTAAGCGAACGAGAGCGTATTAATATTTAAGTATATGCTTGGGAAGGATAAATATGGGCCAAGGAAGGCTTGGATAACATTAAACGGCAGTTCGCGCTACTTTGCGCAATTAAAGGGCTATTTGCGTCAAATGGCAAAAGTATGCCGATTCGTAGGGTATCGAACCTTACGGAATATGACCAGGAGTAAAACATACCGTATTTATTCTTTATATAGCTTAGATATAGGCTTAGAGGTGTTTTGTGCGCAAAAATAAACTTTTATGTCATGCAGGGACTAAAAGTGTCAAAAAGTGCACAAGTTTGCATTTTCGCACATATCTCACATTCTGAATATCTTCGGACACCCAAAAATTTATGTAAGCACTAAAATATTTTATTTTAGTGATCGCCTTGATAAAATTCCACTCGTCGCGTGATTTGGACCGTTTTTAGCGTCCGTCCGTGTTTCGTCGTAATTCGACGCATAACGTGACCGTACGGCCAAACGAACCGACATCCGACATGTTTTTGAACATGTTTCATGTACCCTATATTTAAACTTCATGATGGAGCCTTAAAATGAGGATAACGGGCCTTAAACGTGCCTAAAATGACTTTTAAAGCTCACAGGGACCATTTCTGCCAAAACTGGAACTGTGTTTGCTGTTATGGACCTGCAGGCGGGCCGCGTAATAGGCCTGGGTTTCTCACGCGGGCCGCGAGGCCTGCACAGAATGCAGAACAGCTATTAACAGCCTGTTCGTTGCTGGTTTTCGCTCAAAACTGGTTTCTAACTCACAAAATCGATACTAGGGGCTTGTCCACAGAATTATCAGACCTCTTGACATCTGTTTTGATCAGATTACCCCTCCCGACACTTGTCGCGATCTCGTGAGGTCCCGAAAACTATATAAAGGAGGTAAGTTCACTTGATACTTCATTTGCATTCTAAATTCTGGAGCTCTCTGGTCAGCAACAAGGATTCATTAGGCTTCCTAATTGTAATTAGGACTCTTATAAGTATTCCTAACCCTTTCTAATTCGTTCTAGCTTAGTTAATTAACTAAAAGTCAATCCGTCGTAAATTAAGTTTGACTTTGCGATTAAATAAAATTTGCTCAGTCATTTCTCGAATTGAAAGTACCTACAAGTAGGTATTTATGTGGGTAATAAACCCTTAAAAGGGTATTTTCAGATTCCCACTCTAACTATGTTAATTGTCGAGTCAAAAAGTCAACAGAATGATTATTTGCAAATTTAAGCATAATTAGCAATGTAGGATGCATGCAACCTGTTTGATCATTAAAATAACTTGGTAACTAATGTAAGAACATGTCTCAACATGTTCAACTCGACAATTTTCAGTTTAAACCCGGATCGGAACCGAAAGTCGCATAATTTGACTTTTGCTTTGACTATCAGTTCTGATCCGTTTATGCATGTTTAAGATCTGCCTTAGAGCTTATTTTGGACCAGGTTTCATATAAGTATAACTCTCTGAGATTATACAACTTGGTTCAATACTTATCCGATTCATATGCATGTTTCCGATTAATGCTTAAAAGTTGACTATTATGCCCTTTTGACTATAAAACGTGATTTTTGAAAATGTGAAAGAGTAGAAACATTAGTTACTGATTTATAAACTTGCACCTAAAATTTGATATCAGTTTGAGGTCTAGATTAAGAGTTATGCTCATTAGCGTAAATTGAAAGCTTTATGTTAAATAAACGGCGTAATTAGCGAATAGCCTATTTAAACCCACTTTTTGATATCAAACTTTTTACCCACTGATATAATATAATATTTTGGGATTTTTGAAGATTTTTGAAGATTTTTATTTAATTTTTGGCTGAGCATAACATAGGTCTCTAAGTTTGATTCGGTTAATGCCGGTTTTGACCTTTTAAGCCTAAATGAAATTACCAAAATACCCCTAAGGTGCATAGTTTGGTTTTAAATGATAAATTTCACATATAGGTCATACCCTACTGATATAACTTATTAAATTGAGTAATTTTACTGATTTCATCAGACCCGAAACTCAGGTTCATATTTAAACTCTTTTATAACCTCTTTAATGACCAAAATACCCCTACGGGGCGTAATGTGAGTCTAAATCCGTTTTGGGCATAATATAAGATATCTTTCTGATGTCACAACATAATTAAAGCATAATAACGTAGGAAACTTGCATATGACTCATTTGGCTACTCGTTACGCACTTTTCGCTTTCGGATCGGCGTATGTAACTAGTTTGCATATATTAGCCGAAACGGGTCAAACCATATCATTTTTGTCTCAAAATCCAGAATGTGTTTAGATTACCCATATTATACAAGTATTCAAACTTGCCGGGTCAAAACCACATTCTAATCCGGTCTTCGCCTTATCATGCGTTTGAACCGTATCATTCTGTAAGACTAACCGGTCTAAGCTTAGGCTTAATTAAAGACCCGTTAGCATTCTAATTGGTTATTTATACCATCATTCCAGACTAGAGCCTTCCGGTAAATGGTACCTACGCTTACTTAAGTGAATACGGCTGAGTTATTAAATTCTTACTATTTAAGACAGGAGCTAGCTCAGGTAAATACTCTTAACTTATTTTCCCTATACAGGCTTGGGATACGGTATAATAATACCGCTTGGTCGGGTATTGAATATTTAATCTTATTGTGGTTAAATTATTGAGGTAACCCGGTTTAATCTGTATTGTTTGAAATAAAGACCTTTAGGGGTTAATGACCATGTCCCGGATATCCTTGACATCATTGTGTTATAAAATGGCCACGCCTTATACACGGGGTGTAGGCATACACCTGACAGTTGCTTAAGGAAAAACGGTATCTCACTCTTTTGTGGGCCTATACTTGTGGTGTGTCTGTTAATCTGACTCGGTTTCTACATCGGGCCCTGAACGTATAACGAACATGTAAATCTGTATACAAGATTATAACTATAATTGTCCCAAGTTATAAAGAGTTTGTGCCTTGTGCATTCAAATCAATTTTTATTAAACCTTTTCAAAATGAGTCGGTTGAGTGTATTTACCAGTGAAAACTGACGTATTTTCCAAAAGGGTTAAGTGACAGGTACTGGACGTAATTGGCTGGAAGCTCAGGACGTTAATAAGGAATCTTGCAAGTTCTAGGCGTCTAAAGTCTGTTGAATAATGTTTATGTTTTAAGATCCGCCTGTGGATCCTTTACTTTCCGTTGTAATACTGGATAATACTTTATATTCGGATTGTAATATATTTATCTTTTGCTTCCGCTGTGCATTTATATATTGTGTTGTTTGACTATGATGATATCAACTACGTCACGATACTCCCCCACCGGGCCCACCGGTGACACGTGGAAAATAGGGGTGTGACAAGTTAGCTATTAAAGAGGAAGACTACAAATTAATGACCTATGTAGAATTACCAATGTACCCTTATAGTAACATTAATACTTATATTAAATGAAGTAAAAATAAAGCATTCTTATTGGTTGAAATTTCTTCTTTTTTCTTCTTACAAAAAATTTCTTCTCATTTGAACTCTCCACTATACATATAAGTGTATAAGTATTATAAAGTTATTATTAATTTATGATACAACTTATATGTATATAATCTACATTTTTTGTTTATAATAGTTGTATAAATAAAATTATATAATAATTATAATAGTAAAGAAATGTATTTGGAAATCCCAACGTATATCTTTTAACAAACTAATGGATATACTCGATACCCGACGGGTATTGAGCCGGGTATGGTACACAATTTTACAACCGAGTATGGGTATGAGATTACCAATACCCAACCTGAACCTGACCCATTGTCATCCCTACTAAAAAACAAGGTTGGAACCTTTACCGGTGTGAGCCAAAAACCCGGGTTTTGCACCATTATGTCTGGCACTATAAGACTATAACAATGGGTTCAGGTTCTAAATTGGGCTAGTGTCCTCATTTTTAATATTGTTTTATTTAGTTTAAATTGGGCTGAATGAGTTAGCAAGAGATATGGGCTCAAGGAGAGTGGCCCACTGGCCCGTAAGACATGAAATAATGAAATGTCAACCAAAGTAGCAAAATTATGTGTGTTATTAACTTATTATGTTAAATGCGGGTGGCAATATGTAACTTTTATAAGACACTCTAGACTTGTTTATTAAAAAGTACATCATGTGATTTTTTTAAAATAATTAAAATTCGAAGGTTAGGATTCATCATTTCTCCTTCTTGGTAGATAAAACATACAACTATGTTATAGACATTAGATATAAAGTGGTTAACGAGCCGTATTCATGTTTAGAACTTGTGTTGTTCGCATCGTCAGATACCTATTAAGACACGATTTACCGGCCCTTTATGCTATGAAGATTGTGTAATGGCTTTGAATATGAGCTCCTACTCCATCTCCTGAGTGTGGGTTGGATACTAACTAAACACATACATATACACACATCCTAATTTGAACTACATTTTCTATTTTATATTCCTTTTAATTTATTAATCCTTTTTTGTACTATTGTCTTATTCAATTTCCTAACCATTTTGACCTATTTTCTTCTTTCTTGCTTCTTTGTATGAGTACTCTGAATTTGAAATTGAGACAAATAAATAATTCTATGATTACAACTAAAATACATGTGAGCTATATAGGGATTGCATTAAAAATCTGATGTTTTTCTTTTAACTGCGACACGACTTATCTTCACCCTTAAGAGTCTTATACTGTTTTTTTTCTCAATTAGTAACTTAATGCTATAACAATGTGTATCTAATAACTTTGACCAAATGACTCTTTGGCTTGCAAGTAATGACTCTTTATGCTATAAGACTATCCACAACGCAGGGGCCTTTCCCTTCCGCCCTTTTCTCTCCTGGCCGGGCCACCTCTGCTGCCCACCCTTTATCCCCATCTTTTGCAACGGGCGGCAAAACAGTGGGCCCCATCACCTCTCTCACAATCTCCCCTAACTCTGCAACAAACGTCTCTGTTCCCCGCCCTTGGCTTCAGATTTCTCTACTCTCTCTCATCTCTCTCTCATCCATGTCATCAAGCCACATCATCAAGGGCATGGACGAATTCTTCTTTTTCTCCGGCGTTGGAGATAGCCTAACAATGTGTATCTAATAACTTTGAACAATGGTTAAATCATAATTTATGTGTGATCTTGTGTCACAACCCCCGTCGCCTAACAACCCGGGAGCGGGAGGCCGTGGCCAGTTTCGGTGGTATCGGTGTTTATCATTTTGGCAGCGGAAATTACATCAGGACCGTAGTTAGGAAATATTTTATCAGAGTAAAATACCACATTTTCATAATATTAAACACGTGGGAAAATCCCAAGTTTTAAGTACACACTTTTTCATAGGAACAAATCTTATTTTATTTAATAAAACATCTCTTTTATTTTAGGTAACTTTATAGCCACTTTTCCAAGCCTTCAGTGCTGTCCAGCTGGATTCTATTTGGCTTTCACATTTTGTTACCTGAAACGCGTTTAAAAACATTTTGTCAGAGGGAAATACTGGTGAGTGAATCCCAGTTCAGTCAAGTTAAGTAAAACCATTGTATAGTATTGAGCGCGGTCGTGCAATTACATTTGTTTCCATCTACTTTAATTACCACCCACAGTACTGTCGACCCGACTTGTGGTCATGTTACTACTCACAATGCAGTAACAAATTTTGTATACAAAACCCCAACATACCGACGATAATTGTAGAATACAAATACTCAATAACTGTTTAATATAATAATAATTAAGTGAGGTTTTGTAAAAACAGTTTGCAAAAAGGAGATTACTCACTCACATTGCTGTCATAGGGTTTTCCTTAAGGGTTTCCTTGTGATTATCTATAAATTACACAAATACACACATGTTAGTATAATAACCCAATATTTACATTAGTAATACCCTCCCCGAGACGGCATTCCAACGACTACGTCGGGCAGAACCTCGACAGCCGTTATGGAACCCTGGATCAATCGGGCAGCGTATCTAATACGTAACCGGGGTTATAATACTTACAACGGGGCAGAACTTTGTTATTTAGGGGGGTATTATGCCCGAGAAAAGTGACTACACTATAGAATTTCGAGAGAGAAAGTGATTGTGAGCGAGTTCGAATGATCTGCCGATGGTTGCTATTTATAGGGCCTGAATTTAAGTCCCTCGCGGCCCGCGTAAGATTAAGCTGGGGGCTTACGCGGCCCGCGGCATAGGGTGGTAGGGCCTAGCTTTGCTTAATAAGCCAACTAGCCTCGACACGATCGTCGACACGTGGCAACACCGGGTTAAGCCTGGTGGCCAGTCTGTCGCGCCCCGCGTAGGAGGTAGCCAAGGGCTACGCGGCCCGTGATAGCCCTAAAATCTGGGTTTTTAATTAAATTTAATAAAAATAAAGGTATTCGGGGTCCGTTTTCATATACGGGGTGTATTTTAGGATGTATTAAGGCACTCTAAATATTTTTAGGGTGTCGGATTATTTTAGGAGAGTTATTATATCTTGAGTTATAACTAACTTTTTACAGCTACTTAATTAACTCATATTTCACACTCTAACTTGTATTTTCATATATGAGTTATTAACCTGTTTTAGACCCAAACAAATTGAACCAGTTTTTGTTGGGTATATTTCAAATTAGGGTCAAATATATTTGAGTATTCGGAAATTAAAGTGAGACATTTGGAAAATATTTGGCGTTCGTTTGTTTTTTCCATATGGAAAAATGATAGGGATTGAATAATTGTTGTAACTTGGATTGGTTCTTGACTTGGTCTGCATATAGGAATCTCGAAACATTGGGTTCGTTAGAGCACCGACCCTCAGTGTAGCAAGTAGCAACTGAAGAGATATATCCAAGAGGATATCGACAGTTAGTAAGGGTGTAACATGTACATGCATGGTTGAATATTAGAATAAATTGAATAAGTAATGAAATCAAAATATCATTTCATTGAACAATCACGATTAGTTACAACCACGCGTTTACGAACACGTGTACGTTCATACCGATTCAGTAGAAAGTCGTGTTGCTCCGCATCGATTGAAAGGTTTTGATTGTCTATATAAACAACCCCACTTCACTACTTTTTACATCCCAGATTTTTCACACACAAAATACTCTCTTTTATACAAGAAATTACTATTGATTTGTTGCAATGGAAACAAATATTCGTAAATAAGAAAACCTTGTCGTACTCACTAGTTTGTCCGGGTTGTGTTCTCTCTGAGAGTCGTTCAACAATATCTACATGCGTTGCTTCATTGTATCTTGGGCGACAATTTGCTGACAACAGAGCACACAAGTCGATAAGACCGAAGGTGCCGAAATTTCTTTAAGGATAGAGATTGCTCGCCTTGAAGTAACAAGTAGTAGAACACACATATCGGAAACCGGAAACAAAATTTATGTAATGTGCCCCCAAAAGTCAATAAAGTTCCACTCTTGGTTTAGGATACTAATACTTACACTTACTATATTTGTCTCATTTGCTAACCAAAGTTGTCAGCATTCTAGTTGTATCACTACAAGAATGGACCACCTTTAGCGGCGACAACTGTCGCCGGTATTGATGGCAAATGTCGCCGATATTGACCTTTAGCATTTTCACATTTTCACAAACATACATTCTTACATATACATTTACATAACTAAACAAAAAATTATACAATTTCCAAACTTTGAAAAAATTCATATAAATATCAAGCTTTCAAGTAGATGTAGACCGCGGAGACGAGGTGGTGACCGGAGAGGTGATGGTGGTGACCGGAGAGGTGATGGTGGTGATCCAAATTTTCTTCCATAAACATAAATATACACAAAAACTGTCAAATGGTATGATTGTTCAACACAAAACATAAAGAAACAAAACAAAACACCAGAGAAGCGACAAAACGGTGACGAAAAATATTATTAACCCAAACCAAAACATATTCCCCCCAGAAACCGTTTGATCTTACAACTTGTAAGATCAACAACAAACAGATGTTCAATACAATCAACTGATATCAATATCAGCTGATGAACATACAAAAAAGACAAGAATCACGCAGGATTCACCAACTTAAATCAAACCCTAATGAATAGAAAAGATAACAGACATAACAAACAACAATAACAACTTATCAAGATATTCAGCAGATCTTCAACAGGTAGTTTCTGAAGAAATAGAACTCTTTTGATCACTGGACAAGAACTTCAATAGATCTACCACAATCCAGAGAATAGTTGAGAGGCTGACATGAAACCACGAGAGAGTCTGATGCGTAAATAATGAGCCAGTTACAAACCCTAACTGAGAGACTGACTTTTATATACTGAAACATGGAATTTACAGTTTGCACCACAAGAATAGGTCCTCCTGATCGGACCCCCTGAAACATTTCATATACACCCCTCCAACTTCAACCTGAACACAAAAATCTTGACAAGAAAATAGTTATAACAAACCAAGACAGTTACAACAACTAGAGCCCAGATCCCAGAGCCCAGTTCAGATATATACAGGCCCAATAACAAGACACAACAGCAGCCCAGTTCAGGTATAGCCCAATGATAAATAACAACCATAGTATATGAATTAATTTCTTGTCTTTCAACATTCCCCCATCATTCATATACTATGTATGTTAATATCAAAGCCCAACTTATCACACATAAGACCATGTTGCAACCAGGATGACAATTGAGAATATTATTTTTAACAAAAACGAACAAAAATTAAAGTCTATAACATGTAAATAACAAAATAGAGAAGAGATTTAACAAAAAATAAGTTAAACTAACCGATTTGGTGAAAAAATGCGGTTCTCCGGCGGTAAGATGAAGAGATTTGGGGGGAAAGTGAAGGAGGAGGGAAGAAATCGCGCTGTATAGGCTTTTTACGGAAAGAGTTTTACCGGCGGCGGGCTGTCGCCGCTACTGATTGGTTGTTGCCGCTATTAGGTTAACCAGGGTTAACCAGGATAAGATATGTGTGGCTGGGGATTAAAGTGGGACACCTACCTTTAGCGGAGAAAGAATGTCGCCGCTATTGATCCTATACTGTCGCCGGTATTGCCTTTTTAATCCCCAACCGTTAGATCAGAATAATGATCAACGGCTGGGGTTTGGGTTTGACGCGGATCGACCAATAGCGGCGACAGCTGGCCTGTCGCCGCTAATGGTGTCGCCGCTAATAGTGGTCTTTTCTTGTAGTGTATCAATTCTAGCAACAAGAGCATAAACTCTATTCCATGTTCTTGATAGCAGCCTTGGCTACCACACATGCTTTGTCTTTTCAACATCACCACACTCACTCAACTTCTTTTTTTTTTTTTTTTGTAAATCCATTTTACATTGATGCATTTGGTGTTCTACGGTAGTACAAATAGTTTCGATGTGGGGTCGATAACTCAAGTGACCGACTCTTTTGTGAATCGGTGAGAATGTGGGAGAAGGGTGAAACACGAACCATAACTCATAAAATAATCATCATAAAACATATTTATAATTTTTGTATATATATTTTGGGTTTTATAATTTATAATTTATAATTTAACCTAACTCTAGATCGAGTGTATTGGTTATGTTGCTAGTCAATATTCGCTTACTTTGACCAAACTTAATGGCTACAAATAAAAGCTCACTTGTAGTGTTCAGTAGAAATTTGGACTTATGATAATAAAATTTCTCTGATTCGGGTTTTCTCTAAATGTTTTCTAGGATGTATCTATTCATTTTATCTCTTTCGTTTGCCAGATGCTATCAAAGCTCGTTAGTACCCTAATGGCATGTTGCATTGGGGTTGATGGTTTGTGGCGTGCGTTGGATGATCGTTATAGTAAGGTAGACAAACTTGACACAATGGTTAAAAAACTACATGCCATGATCGTATGTGGAGATAGCGTCCATATGGTTACTATAGTGTCACTCATAATCCATTTTGAGCAAGGGAGCCGTTGGCAACACTACTCGTAGCTATCGACATCTTGTCAAGAAGAAGTCCATCCCTTATTCCTACTTTTTTACTTGACAAGAGGTATGCTCATTTTGAGGATGGTTCTAATGTTGAAACCAAAGAATCTTACAGGATGATGATGTTCCACATGAAGATATAGAGGTTTACAACAAGCACAAAAAACTTCAACCATAATGTTGGAGGTAACAAAAGATGTTAGCATGGTGGATAGTCAAGAAATCAAGGAAACAAAAGATGTTAACGGGTCACGTCCAAGTCAACAGGGGCTTGACCCATTACAGATAGACTTAAAATATTTAGTGTGAAAGGGAGATTTTGATCCCGTGAAATGGTGTTTGTATTTGAAATTCAAGTACCAGATTTCGTTCTACGTCCTTAAATCAGTGCTGAAAACTATATAGATACTGGAATTTTCAATCTATTGTATCTGGTCTTGGGTGCCTGCATCCATGATTTCCTTTTAAAATTCTTAAAGAACTTAAACACTTCTGATTTCTAAAAGAGCAAATAAATCCGATCTTTTCGACTATAATCATTTATGAACATAAAATGTACCTTTTCCACTAATGAAGTTGGGGAGATGGGTCCACATGACCACATATATCAAGTTGAGTTAATTCTAAAATCTCCTTTGCTCTCCATACGTTTTGGAATGGGTTATGTATAAGTATTAGAACATATATATTTCAGTTGTATGATATCTTATGTAGGGGTAATAAGCGGAACTGCTATGGCAGTTATTCCCGCCAAACTTAACCGCCAAATGACTATGTATAAATGCCTGATATCCGGCAACAACTTCCGGTATCAAGACATTCTATTACCAAGAATTGTCCTTTCATTCTTAATTCATTTCGAATACCCTTTGTTCATTGTTGTTTCTGCACACTTCCTGTACAAAAACATGAACCCAGATTCAAGTGATATACAAACTTCCGCTGCAATTGTGCATAACCCCCAACATAGTGGTATCAGAGCCACTTTGGGGAAGAGTGCAGAAATCAAACCAAGTTCAACCACAATGCCCTGTCAACACTGTATTGACGAGAAAAACGAGAAAGATAGAAGGATTCCCCATGTGAGGCTTTGTTGCCATCAGCCGGGCCATCAAATATACTTGTGCAAGGAGAAAGAGTATGATGAAGCCACTCAACTGATTAAACAAGCAATCAATACCGGAATTAGAAGACAAGATGATGAAGTGATTTGCCAGAACGAGATGATTGTCACCGGAACAGAGGGTGGCCAATGGGGAGACATCTGGTACGTAAGTCCGACATTTAATCATCACTTCGCTGGAAATTTAAACGTTTTTAAACGTATTAAACATATGATCGGTGTTGAAACAAAATCGGGTGAGAATAACTTTCTTTTCATACGGGGGATTTGGGCAGTGGAAATGAAATCCGGAAATGATATGTTACGGATACAAAGCGTGTTCTACTCACCGGAATTGGACCGAAATGTCTTAAGTCTTGATCAGTTAACATTGCAAGGCTTTACGGTAAGAAAATCCGGTGACACGTGTAAAATCTTTCCAATGTTTTCAGCCCCTGTTGTTAATTCGGTGAACGATGTAAATGGTTTAACCAAGGAAGAAGAACTTGGTTTAAACGAAAAACAAAGAATGATAGAGTTATGTTTGGTGAACGAAGAATTCAAAGAGAATTATTTAAATTCTTATTTTGAAACCCTGAATGTATCCAATGATGAAACGGATTGGAGCCTCATGACTATCCGGGCTTTGGAGTTTCATGACTTTGCCGACTGCAAGTCATTGTTAGACATGATCGATGACAGAGACTTTGTATATAAATACAAGCACGAGTTGGAGGGAAAATTTGAGGAAATGGTGGCATGGTTTTTAAATGTCAAGATGGGAATCTCTTCAAGACCCATCCCACCATTTGCACCGGATAACAGAAGGGTAGATTTGCTGGGGTTATATGTGATAGTAGAACGAGATGGTGGCTACCGGAGTGTCACTAATGACAATCTATGGCCGGCGATTGCAAAGGACTTGGGATACGAGTATCATGACGGCGAGTTCATGAGAATTATTTACGCCATGTATCTCGATGTCTTGATATATTATTACAGGTTCAGAGCTGTTCAAGAGAAGGTGATTAATAAGGAGATGATAAAGGAAGGAGAATACTCATCAACCGGCTGCCATGAGAGAAGAAGGAGTGCAGATGATGCTCAAGACGAAGCTGCCATGGGCCATTACGCACTTTATGCTGGAAATGATTGGGAGGGAGCCTGGAAAATGCACAAGAAACGTTGGCTTTTTTATTTTAATCTGGCGAGGAAGGCAGTTGAAGAAGCAAACAGGAGTGTCTTGATGCATGCTGGAAAACATAATCAAGTTTAAGGGGGTTATGTTAAAACGATATTTAAACTTAATTATGTCGGTTATGTATAAGTATTAGAACATATATATTTCAGTTGTATGATAACTTATGTAGGGGTAATAAGCGGGTAAGATTCAAAACTGCTATGGCAGTTATTCCCGCCAAACTTAACCGCCAAATGACTATGTATAAATGCCTGATATCCGGCAACAACTTCCGGTATCAAGACATTCTATTACCAAGAATTGTCCTTTCATTCTTAATTCATTTCGAATACCCTTTGTTTATTGTCGTTTCTGCACACTTCCTGTACAAAAACATGAACCCAGATTCAAGTGATATACAAACTTCCGCTGCAATTGTGCATAACCCCCAACATGTTTTGCTTGCCAATGAGACAATCATCAGTACATAAGTACATATGTCATTATTAAAAATGAACTTAGGCATGCCTCATACTATCTCCTTCATTTGGAACATCTCTTGTTGGATATCAATCAATTACAGTTTTGATTGTACGTGAGAATAATGAACAAGAATTGGATCTAACGAAAATAAATATCGATAGAACTTGATGAATTATACCACATTCAATCGTTTATATGTATACTACATAAGATGACAGTTATTCAACAGTTAAGCGGTTAGCATTTACTGTCTATATGCGCGCCATTGACCTTAACATACTTATCCAAACTACATAATAATTACAATTATCATAGGATCTTAGTTACAATAATAAAAAGTAATAATAGTTAAGTTTGCTTCAACTAATATCTCCATCTTCCCTTGCTTAAATGTCCATAATGATCATGCCAGTAAAACCATGTAATTGGAATAGGCAATGATTGTATTGTTATTGATTGAACAACACCGTGCACTAATAGCTCTATATATAGAGCTGAATATTACAATGGACTACCCTTTACAATTGTAAATATAAAATACATAATCTAGTATGTCTAACAATCCTCCACAAGTTGAGGGCAGGGAGCGACCTGCAACTTGGATCATATAATAAAAAATCTTTGAGAAGATAAACGTTTTGTGAAGACATTAGCAATATGGTCATTTGTAGAGACCAACTTGATGTTTGGTTTGACTTGAGCCACTTGTTCACGGACGAAGAAAGGAAGGTGCCTCCAAGATTGTCACACCAAAGGAGTGGCTGAAAGGAAGGTGCCTCCAAGATTGTCACACCAAAGGGTAGGCAATGTTATTGTGAGGCTAAGCTCATGAAGGAGAACCTTAACCAAACTAATTTTGTTACAGTATCAACGAGTGCCTTGTATACTGATTCGGTTGAAGATCTTGAGACAGTCTGATGTTTATGAGCAGTCCAAGAGATGAGATTGGATTCCAAGTAGATGGAAAATCTTCATGTGGACCGACTTCGACACCCAATCAGAGTCAGAATAGGTAGGACTGAAGAGAGTTGTTCTACTAGTGAGCATTGGTGAAGGCATGCATAATCGAACTCGAGGTGTGGCGAATTAGAAGTCCCAAATTGGTTGTGCCTTTCAAATAACGGAGAATATATTTAACAACAGACCAATCATTTTCGATTGGAGCATGCATAAATTGACAAAGGAGTGGCCTTCTGTTTAGGGTTGCTCCTAGGAGAGCTCATCCGCTTGCATTCAGAAAGACCTGAATGTTGTTGAATATATATATATATATATATATATATATATATATATATATTGGATGGGAGTTGGCTACAAAGTCCATTTTTCCTACAAAGTGTAAAAGGTCATAAAACACCGTAATGTCAACCATAAAAACACTTAAATCCCACAAATAACAAAGTGAAGATTACTAAAACACCATATTTGTGGTTTTTGTGTTGTGTTTTGGATGATAAGGCTTTGATTATCGAATGACTAACATTAGTGTGTTTTATGTTGATTATCATGTTGTGTTTTATACTCATAGTTCTACGATGGTGTGTTTGAAGTTTTTATTGACTTTTAGGGTTTGGATATTGTGTTTTAATGATCTTCACTATGTTATTTGTGGGTTTTGGGTGTGTTTTATAGCTGAAATTGTGGTTTTTATGGCTTTGTACACTTTGTAAGAAAAATAGACTTTGTAGCCGAACCCCACCCTATATATATATATATATATATGATATGAGGATGGTTTAAATGAAAACCACTTTTATTGTGAAAACTCGAAAACTAACTAAAAAAAGCCTAAAAAACACACCAATTTTTTTTTCAATTTTTTTTTTTATAAAAACCGCAGGTTTTTATATATAAAAAAAGCTTTTTTATATATAGGAAACCATTTTTTAGTGAGAAAACTAAGGAAACCCAATTGTGACCATTGATCTTGATCATCTAAGGGTTAGGGAAATTTGATGGTTTATTGATTTAAATTTAATACATAACTTATGTTGATGAGTGGGTCAGGAGAGTATTTGTGTCAAAAATACCATATCTCATTCTCTCTCTTCTGTATAATTGTCACCATCACCATCAAAACATCATCATCCATATCTCATTCTCTCTCTCTCTTCTTCTTTGAGAATTCAAAATATCAAGAATGGGGATGAAGGTTTTTAGAGAGAGAAACAACCATATCTCATTCTCTCTGTTCTTATCTCAGAGTTCAAAATATCCATCATGTTCATTGTGTTCATCTGGTAGAAAGGAGGAATTCTGATCGGTGAGTGAATGGGGATGAAGGTTTTTAGAGAGAGAAGCAACCATCTTCATCATGTTCATCTGGAACACCAAGAACACACGCACAAGTGTGTGAGAAAGAAGCAGATTTGAACCTAATTTACCAAGATTTTAGAGAGAGAAACAACAATCTTCATCGTGTTCATCTCGAACATCAAGAACACACGCACAAGTGTGTGAGAGAGAAGCATGTTTGAACCTAATTTACCATGATTTTAGAGAGAGAAACAACAATCTTCATCGTGTTCATCTCGAACACCAAGAACACACGCACAAGTGTGTGAGGGAGAAGCAGGTTTGAACCTAATTTACAATGATTTTAGAGAGAGAAACAACAATCTGTTGAGTTTTTTTATTTTGAAATATCATTTCACACCTGAGTTTTTTTTGTTAAGGCTGTTGTTAATATGTTTTTGTGTGCACAAAGTGGTCTAGTAATGGGTAAATGTTTAGGTAGTTTACAGGTTTTTGTTTTTGTATTAAAATCATTTTTATTTTTTTTGATATTATCAGTTGTTATTAGCTTACAAATCTATATCTTTTTAAATGTTGAAATGTTATTTTAAATGGGTTGTTAGTTGAAAGGTCTTGCTGGCATAATTAGCTACATATGTTGTAATAATGTTACACGTGTTACTTATGTTAAAACCAGCCCTTTCTTGGACACAAAAAGGAGCTACACATATGTAACACATGTTTGTAACGTGTGTTACACTGTAGGGTAACACATCTAAAACAATTGTTGTGGGCAGCACAACTGTCCAGTCTAGAAAACAAAAACAAAAGCTATACGACGTCAAACAAATACGAAAGGTTGTGCTAACATATGTTACATGTTTGTTTAGTGCTTGCAGCGAGGGAGTTGGTTCTACCGGATAGTAGTTGTTTGAAGTGTATGGTAACTGTTTACATATGTAACCTTTTTTTGGGTGGTTTTGCTTAGTTTTTTTTTATGTGTGAAATGATGTAGATAAAAACTCAAAATTTGGGGAGTCTTCAAGTTCAGGGCATAATTGGGTAGAAGGTAACTAGTGTTAGTTATGTTACTACTATTTTTTTTAATTAGTAGATTAAAAATACTGGACTTTAACTTGTGTTATTATGACTTGACCATAGCAGTTGCAGCCAAACGAGAAGGGATCTTGGCAGGAAGAAAGAGAACCACAATATCGGATACGACAAAAGATGGCCATAAAGCGAAAGAAGGTAGATGGAGAAACCGATGAAGAATGGGAACAAGAAGTCGATGAAGGGCAGGTGGTGGGTACCTTTGACGTTGTACAGAAGTTACCCTCCAGTGTAACGCATGTTACAAACATGTGTTACATATGTTCAACCTCTTTGTTACCAAAAATCGGGGCTGCACATATGTAAGACATGTTTGTAACTTATGTTACACTAGAGGGTAACACATGTATGATCATTTTTGGATCATTTATATATATTTAAGTATAAACCTACAACATCGATACCCCCAAAAAGGTTACACATGTTACGACAGAATGGGAAATGTGTAGCAGCGATCAATACTGTTCTTTCACTCTACAGTGTGTAACATGTGTGACATGGCGTTTGTCAGCAAAACATATAACTTGTAAGGTGATACGGTTGTATCTTTAAAATACTGGACTGTAACTTGTGTTATTACGACTTGACCATAGCAGTTTCAACCAAACGAGAAGGGATCTTGGCAGGAAGAAAGATAACCACAATATCGGATACGACAAAAGGTGGCCATAAAGCGAAAGAAGGTAGATGGAGAAACCGATGAAGAAGGGGAATAAGAAGTCGATGAAGGGCAGGTGGTGGGTACCTTTGACGTTGTACAGAAATTACCCTCTAGTGTAACACATGTTACAAACATGTGTTACATATGTTCAACCCCTTTGTTACAAAAAATCGGGGCTGCACATATGTAAGACATGTTTGTAACTTATGTTACACTAGAGGGTAACACATGTATGATCATTTTTGAATCATTTGTATATATTTAAGTCTGTATAAACCTACAACATCGATACCCCCAAAAAGGTTACACATGTTACGAGAGAATGGGAAATGTGTAGCAACGTTCAATACTGTTGTTTCACTCTATAGTGGGTAACATGTGTGACATGGCGTTTGTCAGCAAAACATATAACTTGTAAGGTGATACGACTGTATCTTTAAAACATGTTTAAACTGGAAACAGGAAACACTTACAAAGTATAAAGCAGAGTTACAGAAGATGTAACATGTGTAAAACTGGAAACACTTGTGTAACATTTCGGTGTAACACATGTTACAGGTTGTATCTTTAAAACATGTTTACCTATAAGTACTTACAAAATATAAAGCAGAGTAGGAACACAACTTTTAAGGATGTTACATACATTGTAGAGAAGATGTTACATGTGCACACACAATTAACATGTGTAACATGACGACAAGTGTCATGTGTGATCTTTTTTTGTTACCCTAGGGTGCTAAACGTATTACAACGTTCATAACACACGTAAACTTATACTAACATCCGTCCCTATGTCCACAGATGATCTAGAACATACTCCACGTTACCATATTTACTAGTATTCTAATGGCATTAAATTGTGGATACCGAATGTCAACGAGCATTATCATCCTATTATTGTTAAATCATACATCACACTGGAAGAACTTCTTGCCATGTGTAAGACTTATAACCAATACGCTGGGTTCAATGTAAAAAATATACGTTAATGCAGTTTTTTTTATCTACTAATAACATTGTTAATAACAAGTCTAGGTATTGTAGGTCCCGTAATCTGAGGATCGATAACGAAAACCGAATCCTTGCTTATGACAAACACGGCCACGGGTGCGGAATCCCCGTAACGATGCAAACCAAACACAGTTAGTAACAACACACTGTATAACCAATGAAACACAATCGATTGATTAAATGGGATGAGAACCAAGAACAACTGATACACACACAATTTAACAGAATAACTTTCAGGATATGCTCTCATCTAGTTTCAAAGTGAAACCAGAATGTGTTTATATAGTAGTCTGGGCCAAAACATCGACGAAACCAAAGGTTGTGTCGACGAAACAAACACTGGGCCAGACTTGGGCTGAAGCAGCCCATCAGTCGACGAAACAAGGCTGTTTCGTCGTTGATGTCGACGAAACAAACTGAAATGGACATTAATCTGTTTCGTCGTGAGGTGTTCGACGAAACAAGTCTGTTTCGTCGAAGGCTGCCAAATGTGATCTGTTTGCTGCAAACAGACAGTTGCAGCAAACCTATACAAAAACAAACATAAAGACCATAATACCCTTACATGCAACATGCATTGTTTGTATACCATTACATATCAAATAGAGACAAATAAGTCGGACACAAGCGGATATGAGGATATCCGACTTGGTCGACGGCAAATACATACTCGATAAACGTTAAAAGACCGTACAAAATACAATAATAAACATGACAAGTTACAGACACAAAAAGGTGCACCAACAAACTCCCCCTTGTCTGTTACTCGTCTTCGATCTTCCAATCTTCTTTCTTCAGTGTTTTTCGGACCACGAACTGCCAGCGTGAATTCCCCGGTAGTAGCAAAAAACAAGCGACGCGCTGAAATTTCAACGCCTGATGCGCGTCCTTGTCTTCGTAGAAAATGTCGTGCCGATATAACTTTTCAATATCACCCGCAGACATGTTAACGATCCACATTGGGTCCAACATTCTGAAATTTTCACGATCGCCATAAAAAACGATCACTGCCTCGTGCGTGTCAGAGTCATAACACCAAAGCCTCATTTCTCCAAGAAAGTTTTGCTTCATCGGCATCAAAGGGATTTTATCTACGACTTTCGCGGGCTGATACACAAGTCTGTAGCGTCCCGTGTTCGTTTCTGGATCAAGAGTGAATTTAATCTGCTCGTAGATAGGAAACTGCGGCTTGTACGATTTATCTTTCCAGCCAGACTTCTTGTTCATCCTTATCAGTCGCTCGAATAAAGTTGCACCGTCAAAGTTTGCGCGATTTATGAGATCAATCTTCGTCAATGCTGCCACATCATAAAAAGGCAAAGATATAATGCTCAGCAACGATCGGAAGTATTGAATTCCGAATTCACGTTTGATAGCGACGCAATCTATTTCTTTGACGAACATCCAACAGAGGATTCGTCCACCCGGCTTTGCCTTTTCTAACCGTAAGTAATCAACTTGAGCAGCTTCTGGCACCGGCTTAGAAACCCTTGATAAGAACTGTTTTCGCCACATGGAGAACGCATCTGTGGCATTTTCAAATGTATCACGATTCTTCAAATGCTCATCAATGACTTCCACATTCTCTTTTAGCCAATCTTCATCGAAATGAGGGAATTCAGTCCCGTCTTGACGTACATACGCGGACTTCTGCTCATTTCCTTCAAAGACAATTTCTTCAATGTTTTCAACATCAGAGGATTTGGGCTCACTAGGCATGCGATCAATCTCTGCGTCATCAATCTCTCTCATAGCATGTAGAGCAAGCAATTGCTCATGTGAAAGATCCTCGACAATTTCACCTTCTTCAAGAAATTCCCCAGTGATTGGATGAACAACCTGCAATGCAAGATCAGCACTGCTAGGAATAGAAGATGTACCGCCAATATGTTGTATTTCTTCGACTGTTCCAGAAGAGGTTCCTTGAGTAGATTCGATCGGTGGAGGCTGAACAAAAATGATTGCAGAAGATGTAGCGGCTGGCGGCTGCTGTGATGTAGAAGAAGGATCAGGATTCCCTTGATCTTCAGGATCATCATCCCGTTTCTTCATGACTTCTTGTTGCTTACATCAATCCTCCCACAGAGTAGCGACCCGACCTCGAAGAAAATCATAGCCAGAAATTTATCTTCTTAACTCCCTCAGCTATCGTAGTGTTGCGAGTTTCATACCATTCCTTCATAAAGTCACATCTTCCTTTAAGATCCTCAGCCAACTTTTGAAGGATAGAACTGCTTCTCTGTTTCTCCTCATCTGCAGCTTTCAAACGTGCATTCTCAGCTTTAAGCTGGTCAATTTCAGCTTGTTGGCGCTCTATGACAGTTTGTTGTTGACCAACAGTGGACTTCAATTGATTTATTTCCACTTGTTGACTGACCTGATCATTTTTCGTGATCCTGATAAAGTCAGTTTACCTTTGAATGCGATCTGTAGCCGCTTCAAGTTGAGAGAATAGGAAGTTGTTCTTCTCGTCTTGAGAATATTCCAAGAACATCCTTTGGCTATCAGAACTGGGCTGGGAAGTAGTAGCTCTAATTGCAGCAGCCATTGATCTTTGAGGAACAGCCTAAGGAGTTACTGTTGGAGTTTCGGGAGCTGAAGATACCACAGGAGTTTCAGCAGCTGAAGATACCACAGGAGTTTCAGTAGCTGAAGATACCACAGGAGTCTCTTGATTAGGCTCTTGAGGAACTTGAACAGGCTCTTGAGGAGCAGATTGTCGTACAGAGGTACTCAAGTATCTTCTAGCTTTCTTCTTCTTCTGATGTTCAGCAGCTTTCTCAGCTTTCCTTTTCTTTAAATGTTCCGCTTCAGAATCCTCTGGAACGTATTCAGGATCATTTTCTTGTCTAATCCTCCTGTATATTTTAACACCACGTTCATCACGATACATTTCATATCCAGGCTCGATCACATCATCCGAATCAGAATCAGACTCGTCATTGCCACCTGCTGATGTATCACCAGCTGCACCAGCACTAGATGCACCAACGACACCTGTATCGCCACCATCATCACCTTCGTCATCACCTTCGTTATCACCATCACTATCAGACATATCGGAATCAACTGGATCTGGACCAAACTTTTCAATCCTTTTCCTATTCAGTTCTGGCTCTTCGTCATCTGATTGGCTGTCGTCATGACGCCATTTATCATCAGCTGGAGAAATGTAATCTGGTTTCCCAAGAACACCAATTAACTTTCTTGGAGGATCGCTTTCTTTGTATCTCTTGGCAGCAAGGTTCTTGATTATCCTTAATGAATTGAAGTTCATTGCTTCCATCTTCAGAATGTCGTTGTCGGGTTTAGGAAGACCAGGATGTTGAACATTCATGATCATTTGAAGAAACCGCGGATACATCCAGAACTTGTTCCCGGTTATTCTACTTCCAGTCCTCGTCATATTTTCTTTCATATTGGCGAAGATGTACTTTGAGATGCTAAACGGTTTGTTTAGCACCAACGCCACCATGAAACCAACTAGATCATTTCCAGCCATATTGTATCCAGAACGTCTATTGCTAAGACACTGAATAAGAATGTGCAAAAGGAACTTGTAGCGTAACGGCAGATCACCCTTGTTGATTTGACTGCTGAATATGTCTCTTGTACACTTCATTCGTAACAAGCAGCCTCGCGTACACATGATGGGTATAGAATCTGGAGCATCCGGATGGTCTTGTAGCTGTAAAACCTCGTTCAAGATATCCGGAGAGACCATGACATCCAAATCATTCACATGACCCCTAATAACTTCCGTTCCATCCACTTGCACGACACTTGCAGAATCCCAGAAAGCTTTGATAAGAGATTTGTAAACAGGCGTCGAGAAAGTAACAGCATGATTGATCTGTGACTCCCTGATCCATTTCGTGATATCTTTCAGTTCAGCAAGCTTTTCTTCCGGATCCAGAAAAGCGATTTGATTATGACGCTTTTCAGACATAGTTTCCTCTTCCGACTTGTTTTCCTTCTTAGTCGGTTTCTTGCGTTTTCCTTCTTTTGGTGCCATCTGTATATGAAAATGTCCACAATAAGTCACAATGTCATAATAAGTGTATCAAACTTATAAATAATCATTTTTGAACATCAAATGGACATATAACACATAATTATACATGTTCTGTTAACAAGCACCAAAAATTGAAAATTTTCTAAGGCATGGACGACGAAACAGAAGGGTCCTCGATGAAACAGAATGATATGCGATGAAACAAGGTTGACCGTTGACCTGTTTGTTTCGTTGACAATAACTCGACGAAACGAATCCGTTTCGTCGCTTGTTTGTTTCGTCATTTGTTTCGTTTCGTCGCGAATAGGGTTTTAGTACAGTTAGGGTTTCAGACAATTGGGCGTTTCGCCGTATGGGATTTGCACAATGATCAGGTCATCACAAATCAAAATTAACACTATGTTTAACCCAAACCAAGTAGTAAACACATCCAAAATCCAATGTTGATATGTTTTTCGATCAAAAATCCGGTTGAAACAGTCAAACTTAAACAATCAACAAACCCCTGTTTTTATACACCATAACATAACCCAAATCAAAGCACAATCAAATAAAACAACCTAAATCCTTCTGTTTTTGATAAACACCTAAACAAATACAATTTCAAATCATGAAAAACATCAAGTTTAGAGAGTTTCCGAGGGTTTCTAACATAAACCGACGGTTCATTTTGTTAAAAAACAATGTCAGTAACATTTTTGCACCTTTGATTTAGTTAGATTTTCAAGCAAAATGAGGGTTTTAGAGTAGAAATCGGTAATCAGAGGGTATGGGGGTTTTGAGTGAAAGAGAAAACACAACAGTGATGATTTTGAAAAAGTTAAACACTGAGATCCCTTTTATATACCCACTTGCTTCGACGAAACGAACATCTCGACGAAACGGGTTTTGGGCTCGACGAAACGGAGATGTTGGGCTGAATTTGGGCCTAAAAGTTTAGCCCACGACGAAACAAAATATGGGCCATTGCGTTTCGTCGTTACCTCGACGAAACGAGGTGTTTCGTCGACAACTAAACAGTTTTGACCAAGGTTGACCAAATTTAAACTTTTGACTTTGACCAAGTGTGTTTCTTCGATAGTATTTTGTTTCGTCGACCATACTTTGTTTCGTCGACACCATTTTCAAAAACACTAAGGCATGAAAATTTTGTACACTGAGCAGATCTCGTTTAATTGAACACATTTCCATTTTGATTGATTTTCCAAATGCAAGGACGTTTTATGAGGTAGGTTTCAGGCTTCCGGCAGAAAACACCAAGCAACAACTTTGGCTTAATCAAAAACGAACTTTACATATTACACTAAAAATGAAATCGAAATGCGGAAAACTAAATGAAAAACTGTTTAAAGCAGTAAACAACTGTACCAGTGCAATCTTTTTGTGAATTTCAAGGACAAGGAATCATACCGGCTTACGGTCTTAGTCAACATGATTTTGATTTCTGTTTAAAGCTCTGGATAAGTATACTACCTCGATTATCGGTATTGTTGTCCACATAAGCTCAAACTGATCAAACGTAATCACAATTAGGAGATACGATTTATGGTAAGGATTATACTTACAAATCGATGTGAATCCACTCACGACACATTCCCGTATCAAGGTATGCACGAGAGTTCATCTTACCGGTGAGTATACCGATTATCATCTGTTTGACCGTATAAAAGTATGTGAATAAATCACTTATTTTGATTGAAAACAAGCCCTATGTGATAGAATCACTTATTGATGAGGAACTTGATTTTCGATGCATGAGGGCACAGGAGCAAGTCCGTGAACAGGTCAGCACTTTCGTACAGCAGAGAGACGAACTTGACTCCCAGATAAATGTGATATATTATCACTTATTTCAAGGACATGTGATTGTTGATCACTTATTGAGGTCGTATGCAATATGTACACGTATGTATGGTATCATGGAAAATCTAGACTTCGTCTCCGTTTTGTTTTCGGTAAAAGATACAACCATGATACCCAGATGATAAGCAGCATAAAGACCGAATATCTCAGAACCTCGGCAATCTCTCAAACGAAATTTCGGTACTAAGACCATATGCCAATGAATGGTTCCCACCTGACTTGAAGTCTGTTAGGTTTGTATCATCCTGCACATTTTAGTTTGATTGTGAGCCTACCGATACATCGTTAGAAGAGATACTTATCACTTCTCATCAAACATTTTTGAACATGTTGACCGACCACACCAGTGAATATCATCATCTTCCTTTATCCAAGAAACTCATTTTTGATTTTCTATATTTTTTTTAATTAAATTTTTAATTTTGAAACGAAAAGACAGAAAGTAAAGACATCTTTTTGGATTTTTGGTTTTTCAAATGTTTTTGTATTTTCGAATTTACTCCCCCTAAAATGCTAAAAGGTTACGAAAACGAAAATATTTTTGAATTTTTAGAGATTTAAAAGAAAATATTTACAAAAACGATTAGCCAAAGAAGTTTACTCGGGTATCACCTTAATGCCATTTACCAAAAGTAGATAATCAAAACGTGATTTATCAAAAGCTTTTGTAAACAAGTCGGCACGTTGGTGATCGGTGGGGACATAAACTACATCGATTAATCTTTTGTCAAAACAATCACGTATGAAGTGATATTTTATTTCGATGTGTTTGGTCTTGGAATGCTGCACAGGATTTCTAGTGATCTGTAAGGCAGCATTGTTATCAACAAAAATAGGAGTAGATAGGAATTCAAAACCGTAGTCGCGCATTTGTTGTTGTATCCACAGGACTTGGGAGCAACAACTGGAGGTAGCAATGTATTCTGCTTCACAAGTTGATGTAGCAACACACGTTTGCTTCTTGCACTGCCACGTGACCAGGCGATTTCCTAAGAATTGACATCCTGCTGTTGTTGATTTGCCATCAATTTTGCAACCACCAAAATCAGAATCACTGTATGCAATCAAATCAAAGCTATCATTTCTAGGGTACCAAAGACCGGTGTCAGGGTTACCCTTCAAATAGCGAAAAATCCTTTTAATAGCTGACAGATGAGAGGCCTTCGGGTTGGCTTAATATCTTGCAAGCAGACACGTTGGATACATGATTTCAGGCCTCGAAGTAGTGAGATACATGAGAGATCCGATCATTGCGCGATAGTATGAGGAGTTGATGCTTTCACCCTTCAAATCCGGAGTAATCCCGTGATTCTGCGGAAGTGGGGTACCAATGGGTGTTGCATCTGACATCTGGAATCGGCTCAAGATGTCACCAACATATTTAGTCTGATGGATGAATATCCCAGACTTTGTTTGTTGAACTTGTAGTCCCAAGAAGAAATTCATCTCCCCCATAGCGCTCATTTCAAACTTTTCCTGCATGACACGTTCGAATTGCCTGCACAGAGAATCATTAGTAGAACCAAATATTATATCGTCAACGTATACCTGCACCAACAGAAGATCTCCATCTTGTTCCTTGATAAAGAGAGTGCAATCAATAAGACCTCGTCGAAATCCATTCTCCAGAAGATATTTGGATAAGGTTGCGTACCAAGCCCTAGGTGCTTGATGTAGACCATAAAGAGCTTTGTTGAGCAACCAGACCCGATCGAGGTGAATAGGATCTTCAAAACCTGGAGGTTGTTCGACGTGCACCTCTTCTTGAACTATACCATGAAGAAAATCACTTTTGACGTCCATCTGGAAGACTTTGAATCCTTTGAAAGAAGCATAAGCTAGAAAGATCTGAATAGCTTCTAAACGTGCAACAGATGCATAAACTTCATTGTAGTCAATGCCTTCAATCTGGCGAAATCCTTGAACAACCAATCTCGCCTTGTTATGAATAACTACTCCACGATCGTCTTTCTTGCATTTATAAACCCAGCGTGTGCCAATTTTCTTGTAATTTTCCGGTTTTTCAACAAGCTTCCAAACACCTAGCTTTTGAAATTGCTGCAGTTCGTCCTGCATGGCTTCAACCCAAGAATTATCTTTTAAGGCTTCCTTCCAAGATTTCGGTTCTTCTTGTGAGACGTAACACGCAAAGGACCAGTCATTTTGAAGACCAGATTCTCTAATGGCTGAATATAAACCAGCATTCTGGTTATTTCTAAGCTGATTACGCGTCTGCACACCGCGTTGGACATCTCCTATAATGTTCTGCTGGGGATGGGTATCGTGAATCCTCATATCAGGATTTTCAGGAACAGGAGCATTGATACCCAAATTGTGAATATTAAGATCAACCACCAACTCCACACCAGGAATATGTGTAGAAGTGGATGCATTACCTTCAGCAGTATCGATATTCTGCACATGAGGAGTTTCTACAGAAACACCTTGAACAGGAGCAACTGGAGCTGAAGAGGCTTCTGCCGCATCATGATATACATCATCTTTTGATGATTCATTGTAATCAGTAGCATCTTCAAATACCTCATTTTGTACCGTATTGTTAACCGAATTAGAACCTTGGGGGTTAATAATAACAGGTCTAACCAATGGTGAGCCAGCAGCATTGTCACTATCAAATAGCATTCGAGCAGCTGCAGATTCTTCATCAAAGGTTGGCAGATTAAAGGAGTCGAATAGCCCATCGTAATCGAACATCCAAGGATCACCCGGAGCTCTAACAGGATTTGTGTACCTTTGAACCCTTACTTCACTCCGTAACTCAATCTTTTTGGTTGTCAGATTCCATACGCGAAAATTTGGAGTTGCATATCCAAGGAAGAAACCCTCGATAGCTTTCGCGCCAAACTTTCCATCTGGCTCAATCATAGTACATTGACCGCTAAAAGGTTCTTGAAAAGAGAGATCCGGTTTCCTTTTCTGTAGAAGTTCGAAACAAGTTTTGCCATGCCTCTTAACTGTAAGAACTCGGTTTAACGTGTAGCAAGCAGTCGACACAGCCTCCACCCAGAATTGAACAGGAAGCTCCGACTCTATCAACATCGTTCTTGCAGTTTCAATTATCGTTCGATTCTTCCTCTCCGCAACACCGTTTTGTTGTGGAGTGTAGGGAGAACTGTATTCATGAAGAATGCCCTTAGAAGTACAGAACTCATCCATCACACGGTTCTTGAACTCAGTTCCATTGTCGCTTCTGATCCTCTTAATTTTCAACATGTAGAGATTTTCCAACATTGTAAGAAGATCCTTGAGGATGCCAGGTGATGTGTTTAGAATTATACACATCATATGCATCAAATTATCCATATTTCGAAACAATTGTGTGCATTTCTCCTTTGTATTTGGTACTGAATCGATAAAATCATGAATCTGCAGGAATCAGTGAAATATATGTGGATTACGCGAGGAAACGGTAAAGGATCGACGAAGGAAACAATACTTGGGGAAACGTGTCACGGAAAACGAAGAAATTGCCTTTGAAGAAGCCTTACGGACCTCAACATTGTGAATGTTGAGGTCCTCAAGCACTCTTACGGACCTCAACATTCACAATGTTGAGGTCCTCAAGCACTCTTACGGACCTCAACATCCACAATGTTGAGGTCCGTAAGGACCTGTCGGCAAAGACTTTCTGGTCGCGAAATGGAGCAGTTGAAGAAGATTAGTTGGAGACCCTTACGGACCTCAACACTCACAATGTTGAGGCCCGTAAGCTAGCAATCTGGCCTAATTTTTGAGCCTATAAAAGGGCCTCACTTGCAACTTCGAAAATACACCTCTGATACCTCGAAAACACACTTCTAAGACTGCTATCGGTCGAATTTAAGTAGCTAGGAGTGAAGTTGAAGTCCCTTGGAGTCCTCGGGAGTTGTGGAAGCTTTCGGTTCGAGTCCTAGGCTATCCGAGTTCGGTAATTATTCGCTTTTTAGTTTTTATCTCGTCTTGTACCATGTTTTTAATTACTTTCAGATTTTGTCCAGTTGTAATGTTTAATATTATGTGTAGCTAAAACGTTGAAACTATCTAGGTTATGATGAACACTTGTTAATATGTAATTTTTACCGGGTATTGTGTGATTATGGTTTGTTCTTGTTAAGTAAATAATTTAAGTTATATGTTTTGGTGTTTATGCATATTTTAACTTGGTTTACACTTTGATCATTTGTTTCACATAAATTCTGGTGAATGTATTTTCATAAAAAGAATTATGTCGATATTCAAGTCCTAAACGGGTTGGGTAATCTTATGGTGGATTGTGAAATAAACCATAGAACTAATGATCAAGAATTAACCCGGTTTTAATGTTCTGCTATTTTTAACGCTGTAAGGTATAAAAATATTAATAGATCGAGTTTAGTGTATTGCTAAGATTGTGTTTTGTGAGAAACCAGCTTTTAGTTAAATTGTCGCTAACTTGTCTATTAAACCAAATCAAGTTTTCTTAAATTGTTTTGGACTTACAACCGAGAGGAAGTCAGTCTTTCCAAGTACTTTTCTAGAACACTAGATAACTGTAAAGAAGTCTAGTAAATCGGTAATCAAAATAAACCTTTCAAGTCACATAGTTGACTTCCCGAGAATGATTGGGAATCCTACGTCGTCTTTAAAGGTTTAATATCTAAAGATCCCGGTTTCATATCACACAATTACCCGGTAGAAAGCATGTTATTAACAAGTGGGATTCTAACCTAGATAGTCCTTTATTATTATTAAATCTTTGTCGTAAACTGTTTTAGTTCACTTTTATTAATTAGTTTTTAATTAATTTACTTTTCAAGCAAACCCCCCCCCCCTTCGAATCAAAAATATAAAAAAAAAATACTTATTATTGTGTAATTTTTAGTATAAACAAACTATTTAACGTAATTCAACAGTGTCCTGTGGGTTCGACATCCGGACTTACTTTTACTATACTACACTGATCGGTACACTTGCCGGTTGTGTGGTTTAGCTTTAAGATCGAGTCTAAGTATAAATTTAAAGCTTAGAGTGTCTAGTTTAAGGTTATTTTTAAAGATTGTCTTTTTGTACATCATTTGTAAAAATGTGTTTTTCGTGTCGGACATGTAGTAAATGGAAGGGTTAAGTACCGTTAAGTTGGGAACTCCTGTCCAGGCTGGCATTTGTATAAATCCAATTATAAGGACCAGTTGCCTACCTGGGGACAATCCCAATGAGAGTACCGATACCTATTAGGCCAAAGCATGTCTAAAGTTTAAATTTTTTTGAGTCAATCTTTATTTAACCATTTTTTGTAGTTTTTATTAAACCACCTAGCACACATCAAGGTTTTTGGTGCCGCTGCCGGGGACTACTTTGCAATTGCGTTAATTATTTTTATTATTTGAGTCATAGGAGTCTAAAATTCATTAGTGTAATTTTTATTGCAATTTTTATTTTCAGTTTTTATTTAATCCTATGTTAAATTGTGTTTACTTGTTTATTTCCAATTCCTAGTTTAAATTTCATTAGTTTATGCGACATACACGCTCACGAGGACCACCTGAGTTTGAGCCACAAGACGATCCTGAACTTTTATCCTTTCACCGTACCAACAATCAGGAAGGAGAATCGGGTAACACAAGCGAATTCCAAGTTTTTGAAAATCCTTACTTTGAATCCGAAACAACCACAGAGACCGATTCTTTCGAAATTTCACGTTCACCGAGTCCAGAAACCAAAGCTCAAATGGCTAACCGCACTGTTTACCAACAAGCCACAACCGGTTTCACCGGTCAAGCTTCACCCATCACCCTTCCCGAAATCACCAATGAAAGATCTTGGCAAATCCCATCCTACATCATGACAGCTATCACTAACTCTTGCCAATTTCATGGCCGTGACGATGAAGATGCACCCGCTCACATAAACCGTATCACCCGTCTTTGTACCACCTATTCTATCGAAGGTGTAAACCTTGAAGCCCGTTACCTTCAAGTCTTTCCATTTTCTCTCGCTGGACGCGCAGCCATCTGGTTTGATTCGCAGCCAGCAGGAAGTTTCACCACCTGGGCAGGTCTTCGAGATGCCTTTTTAGCTAAGTATTACCCACCAGCCAAAGCATCCCGACTTCGCGATCAGATTCATTCATTCCGGATGGAACCTGATGAACCTTATCATCTTGCCTGGGAGAGATTTCAAACTTTACTTGCTCGTTGTTCACAGCATGGATTGTCAGATTGGGCACTTGTAGAGAAATTCTACAATGGTCTCACCCCAGAAATCTAATCCCGGTTTGACACTTATGCTGGAGGACAACTTATGGGAAAGAAGACAGTTGCCTACTGTAACGATCTTTTTGAGAGTTTTGCCCATTCTGATATGGATTATAGCGCTGCCAGCAGGAAATCAATTCCTGTAACTACCACCTCTTCGACCACTCGAGGGGTGAACCAAGTTGGCTTGGATTCATCGGTAGCTGCTGTTCTAGATCGGATGGAGAAGACTTTCACAAGAGAGCTTGATGAAATCAAGAAAAAGGTCGATAGATGTGAAGTATGCAGAGGAGGGCACGATACTGGAGATTGTCCAACACTCACCCTAGAACAAGTCGAGTTTATAGCAGGTCAAAACCGCGGTCCCACCAACCCATTCAACAACAACTCATTCAATAACAACTCTAATTGGCGTAGTAAGTACCGTTCGTCTGGAAATCCTCCTGGATTTTCTTCCGGTCAATATCAAAGTCGAGGACCAGGTTTCTATTCTAATAGTAACTCAAGTCAAGGGAATCAATTCGGAAATTCAAACCAAGGAGGTCAATTCGGAATTTCAAGTTCGGGTAATCAATTTGCTACAGGGAGTTCATCACAAGAAGGTCAAGCTAATGGAAAAGGTCTAGAATCGAATCTAGGAAGAATTGAGGAGATGTTTTCTCAATTAATGGCAAAAGATCAAGTTACTCGGAAAACTCTAAACGAACTTACTAACTTCGCTAGAAATCAAGACCAAATTAACAAAAATCAAGAACTTCATAACAAAAATCAGCAATCTTCTCTCTTAGATCTTCAGAGACAATTAGGTGATATCTCTAAACAACTACACCAGAAACCTCCTGGTCAATTCTCGGGAAACACTTACCAGAATCCAGCTAATCAATCAGCTAAAGCTATTACTACTCGTAGTGGCAGGATTCTAGGAGAGGTTGCTCGAGAGAAACCAGAGACAGAGAATGAAGATGAGGTAGATGAAGAGATTATAACGGAAACTCCCGGTAAGGTACAAGAGAAACCCGATCCAGCAAGTACCGCATAAACCGGAGAGCCCCAAGCTGAAGAAAAGGCAGAAAAACCAGTAGGAGTTAAGCCATCCCCTTTGGTTGATCATTCACGTGTTCCATATCCTGCTCGCCTTAAGCAAAAACAATATGCTAAGGAATATGGTCACTTTCTAGAGATCTTTAAGCAATTAAAGATAAATCTTCCGTTCATCGAAGCACTTCAGACCATGCCTAAATATGCCAAATTTCTCAAGGACCTTCTTAAGAGAAAAGACAGGTTAGGTGAGCTTTCAAACATTCCATTGACTGGAGGTTGTTCCGCGGTAGTCTTGAATAAGCTACCTGAGAAATTGACCGACCCAGGCACTTTCACCATTCCGTGCTTTTTCGGAGGTTCCATTGCTCCAGCTCATGCGTTAGCCGATTTAGGTGCGAGCATTAATTTGATGCCATTCTCACTCTACGAGAGGCTAGGTCTAGGAGAGCTTACACCCACACGCATGTCATTATCATTGGCTAATCGTTTGATAAAATATCCTCGGGGGATTGTAGAAAATCTGTTAGTCAAAGTCGATAAATTCATATTCCCCGTTGACTTCGTTGTCCTTGACATGGAGGCTGATGAAAAAGTTCTAATCATTCTAGGCCGTCCATTCCTTCGAACCGCTAAGGCAGTCATTGATGTCTTCGACGGTAAAATCTCAATTCGTGTAGGTGACGAAATTGTCACATTCGAGATAGAAAGAGCCATGCAACATCCCAGAGATATTGATAATGATGATCCATGTCATTCCGTTTACTTTCTAGATTCCTTCATTTCATGCGTTGATCATTGTTTTAACTACATTAGTGGAGCCGATCTAGTTGATGAAGAAGAGAATGAAGAAGAGTACAAGGATGAGACGGAAGAAGACGATCCGGAGCCGATTCCGGAACCATTGGAGCTATGCGAGATCAAGGAAGAGAATGAGAGCAAACCCATAGAGTTACCTCTAGAGCTCAAAGTCCTTCCTTCCCACCTAGATTACGTTTTCTTAGGAGAGGAGTCCAGTTTGCCCGTCATCATCTCATCTAAGTTGACAGAGGATGAGAGAAGAAAGTTGATTGAGGTGCTACGAGAGCACAAAGATGCCATAGCATGGAAGTTGTCCGATATCAAGGGAATCAGTCCCACTTTTTGCACACACAGGATTCTCATGGAGGATGAATTCAAACCGGTAGTACAACCTCAAAGGCGTTTAAATCCTATCATGAAAGAGGTGATTAGGAAAGAGGTAATTAAGTTGATGGAGGCTGGGCTAATTTATCCTATTTCTGATTCCGCATGGGTTAGTCCGACCCAAGTCGTTCCTAAGAAAGGAGGGATGACTGTTGTCATGAATGAGAAAAATGAGCTTATACCTTCCCATACTGTCACTAGTTGGCGAGTGTGTATCGATTACCGCAAGCTTAACGATGCCACTCGGAAAGACCACTTTCCACTCCCGTTCATCGATCAAATGCTCGAACGCCTTGCAGGGCAGCAATTCTACTGCTTTCTCGATGGTTTTTCCGGATATTTCCAAATACCAATCGCACCAGAAGACCAAGAGAAAACCACTTTCACTTGTCCATACGGCACATATGCGTACCGACGCATGCCTTTTGGATTATGCAATGAACCGGCGACTTTTCAACGGAGTATGGTTGCCATCTTTCAAGGCATGGTTGAGAGGTCCATGGAGGTGTTCATGGACGATTTTTCGGTGTATGGCGACTCTTTTGAGCAGTGTTTAGCAAATCTGGAGGAGATGATGAAGAGATGTATTGAAACAAAGCTGATGCTGAATTGGGAAAAGTGTCACTTCATGGTGACAGAAGGAATTGTGCTAGGACACAAAATTTCGAGAGCCGGTATGGAAGTTGATAAAGCAAAGATAGATACCATCAGTAGGTTGCCTCCACCGACAAATGTGAAGTCCGTTCGCAGTTTCCTTGGTCATGCGGGCTTTTACAGACGTTTCATTAAGGATTTTTCGAAAATCACGCGCCCCATAACACGTCTCCTTGAAAAAGACGTATCCTTTGTCTTTGACAAGGAATGCCTAAAAGCCTTTGACTTTTTGAAGGAAAAACTTGTAAGTGCACCCATTCTTATCTCACCCGACTGGAGCTTACCTTTTGAACTCATGTGCGATGCTAGTGATTATGCTGTAGGAGCAGTTTTGGGTCAGAGAATCGAAAAGCACTTTCATCCGATCTACTACGTGAGTAAAACTCTTAATGATCCACAAGAGAATTATACCACCACTGAAAAAGAGCTTCTCGCCGTAGTATTCGCATTCGACAAGTTTCGTTCATATCTCGTTCTATCCAAAACCGTCGTTTTCACTGACCATGCAGCCTTGCGTTATCTTTTCAAAAAGAAAGACGCAAAACCCCGTCTCATACGGTGGATTCTACTCCTTTCTGAATTCGACATAGAAATCAGAGACAAGAAGGGAGCAGAAAACACGACCGCAGATCATTTATCACGATTGGAGGATCCTGAGAGAGAGGAGATTCGAGAGGAAGCAATTGGTGATAAATTCCCTCATGAGCATATAGATTTCATTACAGCTGAAAAAGAGGGTATGCCATGGTTCACAGATTTGGCAAATTACCTGGCAAGAGGGGTGGTGCTGAAAGGTATGACCACCCAACAAAAGAAGAAGTTCTTCCGGGATGCGAGGAGGTACATTTGGGATGACCCCTATCTTTTCAGGATAGGAGGAGACAGGATTTTTAGAAGATGCGTGAGTAAGGAAGAAGGTTTAGGAATTCTGAGGCACGTACATGAAGGATTAACAGGAGGCCACCACGGTCCACACACTACTGCACAAAAAATCTTCGATTGTGGTTTTTATTGGCCTTCGGTAGTGAAGGATGCGATAGAGTTTGTGAAGACCTGTGATCGTTGCCAACGTACTGGCAATATCTCATCCAAGGATGAGATGCCCCAAAACCCAATTCAAATTGTTGAAATATTCGATGTTTGGGGCACTGACTTCATGGGACCATTTCCCTCAGGGGCGCAGCATGTGAGGGGCGGGGGGGGGGGGGGGACGTCCGCCCCCCGGGATTTTTCGCTCAGTAGTGTTATATATGTAGTTTTCGTATAGAAATTTGTGGGTATATACGTTTTCACCCCCCCCCCCCGGTTCTATAGAAATTTTTGGGTATTCTATAGAAATTTTTGGGTGTAAATGTTTTCACCCCCCTTGCCGAAAAATCCAAGCTTCGCCACTGATTTCCCTCATCTAGAGGAAATCGATACATACTTGTGGCGATAGACTACGTTTCAAAGTGGGTAGAGGCACAAGCTCTTCCCACAAACGATGCCCGAGTAGTGGTTAAATTCCTCAAGAAACTCTTCACGCGATTCGGTACTCCTCGTGCTCTTATAAGTGACCGTGGCACTCATTTCTGCAACGCAATCATGGAAAAGACATTGGCTCGCTACGGTGTAACTCATCGTTTCTCAACCGCCTACCATCCACAAACTAGTGGGCAAGTCGAGAATGCGAATCGTGGAGTGAAACGAATCCTAGAGAAAACAGTATGGAAAAGCAGGAAAGATTGGTCAGACAAGCTTCACGATGCATTGTGGGCATTTCGAACCGCCTACAAAACACCCCTAGGCACCACACCATTCATGATTGTCTATGGCAAGGCTTGCCATCTTCCCGTTGAGTTAGAGCACCGAGCACTTTGGGCTCTCAAAACTGTTAATCTTGACTTAACGGAGGCCGCCACGTGAGCAAAACTCTTAATGATGCACAAGAGAATTATACCACCACTGAAAAAGAGCTTCTCGCCGTAGTATTCGCATTCGACAAGTTTCGTTCATAACTCGTTCTATCCAAAACCGTCATTTTCACTGACCATGCAGCCTTGCGTTATCTTTTCAAAAAGAAAGACGCAAAACCCCGTCTCATACGGTGGATTCTACTCCTTTCTGAATTCGACATAGAAATCAGAGACAAGAAGGGAGCAGAAAACACGACCGCAGATCATTTATCACGATTGGAGGATCCTGAGAGAGAGGAGATTCGAGAGGAAGCAATTGGTGATAAATTCCCTCATGAGCATATAGATTTCATTACAGCTGAAAAAGAGGGTATGCCATGGTTCACAGATTTGGCAAATTACCTGGCAAGAGGGGTGGTGCTGAAAGGTATGACCACCCAACAAAAGAAGAAGTTCTTCCGGGATGCGAGGAGGTACATTTGGGATGACCTCTATCTTTTCAGGATAGGAGGAGACAGGATTTTTAGAAGATGCGTGAGTAAGGAAGAAGGTTTAGGAATTCTGAGGCACGTACATGAAGGATTAACAGGAGGCCACCACGGTCCACACACTACTGCACAAAAAATCTTCGATTGTGGTTTTTATTGGCCTTCGGTAGTGAAGGATGCGATAGAGTTTGTGAAGACCTGTAATCGTTGCCAACGTACTGGCAATATCTCATCCAAGGATGAGATGCCCCAAAACCCAATTCAAATTGTTGAAATATTCGATGTTTGGGGCATTGACTTCATGGGACCATTTCCCTCATCTAGAGGAAATCGATACATACTTGTGGCGATAGACTACGTTTCAAAGTGGGTAGAGGCACAAGCTCTTCCCACAAACGATGCCCGAGCAGTGGTTAAATTCCTCAAGAAACTCTTCACGCGATTCGGTACTCCTCGTGCTCTTATAAGTGACCGTGGCACTCATTTCTGCAACGCAATCATGGAAAAGACATTGGCTCGCTACGGTGTCACTCATCGTTTCTCGACCGCCTACCATCCACAAACTAGTGGGCAAGTCGAGAATGCGAATCGTGGAGTGAAACGAATCCTAGAGAAAACAGTATGGAAAAGCAGGAAAGATTGGTCAGACAAGCTTCACGATGCATTGTGGGCATTTCGAACCGCTTACAAACACCCCTAGGCACCACACCATTCATGATTGTCTATGGCAAGGCTTGCCATCTTCCCGTTGAGTTAGAGCACCGAGCACTTTGGGCTCTCAAAACTGTTAATCTTGACTTAACGGAGGCCGCCACGTGAGCAAAACTCTTAATGATGCACAAGAGAATTATACCACCACTGAAAAAGAGCTTCTCGCCGTAGTATTCGCATTCGACAAGTTTCGTTCATATCTCGTTCTATCCAAAACCGTCGTTTTCACTGACCATGCAGCCTTGCGTTATCTTTTCAAAAAGAAAGACGCAAAACCCCGTCTCATACGGTGGATTCTACTCCTTTCTGAATTCGACATAGAAATCAGAGACAAGAAGGGAGCAGAAAACACGACCGCAGATCATTTATCACGATTGGAGGATCCTGAGAGAGAGGAGATTCGAGAGGAAGCAATTGGTGATAAATTCCCTCATGAGCATATAGATTTCATTACAGCTGAAAAAGAGGGTATGCCATGGTTCACAGATTTGGCAAATTACCTGGCAAGAGGGGTGGTGCTGAAAGGTATGACCACCCAACAAAAGAAGAAGTTCTTCCGGGATGCGAGGAGGTACATTTGGGATGACCTCTATCTTTTCAGGATAGGAGGAGACAGGATTTTTAGAAGATGCGTGAGTAAGGAAGAAGGTTTAGGAATTCTGAGGCACGTACATGAAGGATTAACAGGAGGCCACCACGGTCCACACACTACTGCACAAAAAATCTTCGATTGTGGTTTTTATTGGCCTTCGGTAGTGAAGGATGCGATAGAGTTTGTGAAGACCTGTAATCGTTGCCAACGTACTGGCAATATCTCATCCAAGGATGAGATGCCCCAAAACCCAATTCAAATTGTTGAAATATTCGATGTTTGGGGCATTGACTTCATGGGACCATTTCCCTCATCTAGAGGAAATCGATACATACTTGTGGCGATAGACTACGTTTCAAAGTGGGTAGAGGCACAAGCTCTTCCCACAAACGATGCCCGAGCAGTGGTTAAATTCCTCAAGAAACTCTTCACGCGATTCGGTACTCCTCGTGCTCTTATAAGTGACCGTGGCACTCATTTCTGCAACGCAATCATGGAAAAGACATTGGCTCGCTACGGTGTCACTCATCGTTTCTCGACCGCCTACCATCCACAAACTAGTGGGCAAGTCGAGAATGCGAATCGTGGAGTGAAACGAATCCTAGAGAAAACAGTATGGAAAAGCAGGAAAGATTGGTCAGACAAGCTTCACGATGCATTGTGGGCATTTCGAACCGCTTACAAACACCCCTAGGCACCACACCATTCATGATTGTCTATGGCAAGGCTTGCCATCTTCCCGTTGAGTTAGAGCACCGAGCACTTTGGGCTCTCAAAACTGTTAATCTTGACTTAACGGAGGCCGCCACGTGAGCAAAACTCTTAATGATGCACAAGAGAATTATACCACCACTGAAAAAGAGCTTCTCGCCGTAGTATTCGCATTCGACAAGTTTCGTTCATATCTCGTTCTATCCAAAACCGTCGTTTTCACTGACCATGCAGCCTTGCGTTATCTTTTCAAAAAGAAAGACGCAAAACCCCGTCTCATACGGTGGATTCTACTCCTTTCTGAATTCGACATAGAAATCAGAGACAAGAAGGGAGCAGAAAACACGACCGCAGATCATTTATCACGATTGGAGGATCCTGAGAGAGAGGAGATTCGAGAGGAAGCAATTGGTGATAAATTCCCTCATGAGCATATAGATTTCATTACAGCTGAAAAAGAGGGTATGCCATGGTTCACAGATTTGGCAAATTACCTGGCAAGAGGGGTGGTGCTGAAAGGTATGACCACCCAACAAAAGAAGAAGTTCTTCCGGGATGCGAGGAGGTACATTTGGGATGACCCCTATCTTTTCAGGATAGGAGGAGACATGATTTTTAGAAGATGCGTGAGTAAGGAAGAAGGTTTAGGAATTCTGAGGCACGTACATGAAGGATTAACAGGAGGCCACCACGGTCCACACACTACTGCACAAAAAATCTTCGATTGTGGTTTTTATTGGCCTTCGGTAGTGAAGGATGCGATAGAGTTTGTGAAGACCTGTGATCGTTGCCAACGTACTGGCAATATCTCATCCAAGGATGAGATGCCCCAAAACCCAATTCAAATTGTTGAAATATTCGATGTTTGGGGCATTAACTTCATGGGACCATTTCCCTCATCTAGAGGAAATCGATACATACTTGTGGCGATAGACTACGTTTCAAAGTGGGTAGAGGCACAAGCTCTTCCCACAAACGATGCCCGAGTAGTGGTTAAATTCCTCAAGAAACTCTTCACGCGATTTGGTACTCCTCGTGCTCTTATAAGTGACCGTGGCACTCATTTCTGCAACGCAATCATGGAAAAGACATTGGCTCGCTACGGTGTCACTCATCGTTTCTCGACCGCCTACCATCCACAAACTAGTGGGCAAGTCGAGAATGCGAATCGTGGAGTGAAACGAATCCTAGAGAAAACAGTATGGAAAAGCAGGAAAGATTGGTCAGACAAGCTTGACGATGCATTGTGGGCATTTCGAACCACCTACAAAACACCCCTGGGCACCACACCATTCATGATTGTCTATGGCAAGGCTTGCCATCTTCCCGTTGAGTTAGAGCACCGAGCACTTTGGGCTCTCAAAACTGTTAATCTTGACTTAACGGAGGCCGCCAAGAGACGATACTTCCAAATCCATGAATTGGAAGCCTTGAGAGACGCCGCGTATGAACGATCTTGGAATATCAAGGAAATGACAAAGGCGTTGCATGACAGGAAGTTAAAGGGGTTGAAGGAATTCAAAACAAGTGATAAAGTGCTTCTATACAATTCACGTTTAAAACTGTTTGCAGGAAAGCTGAAATCAAAGTGGACAGGACCGTATGTTGTGAACGGAGTTTTTCCATACGGGACAATTGAATTGAAGAACGAAGCAGACGGAAGCACTTGGAAGGTGAATGGACATAGGTTGAAACATTACCTAGGGGGACCAATTAACACCACCGAGACGGAGGTAACTCGTCTCGATGTCCCACCAATCGCCATCGTTTAGAATCTTGAGTGAAAACTCAAGATTAGGGTAGATAGATAGTTAATGTGTGTTTCAAGTTATTGTTTAGGAGTCTAATTTAGTATTATTTGAGTCAATTTTTAGGTATTACATGGATTTTTGCGTGTTTTTGTATATGCAGGTTTGAATCATACCACCCGTACTCAATTTCCATTCGGGTGATTTCGGAACTGCTGACAAATTCAACAACATCTCCAAGCGTGTGATTTAGATTTAAAATGCATCCGTTTGATTTTAATTTGCTTTGTTGTTTAGAATTTGCAAAACTAGGGTTACCTGTAGATCTTAGGGAGAAAATCTTTCTCCTAAGCGCTGAGGTAAGGAAAGAATGGCATCGACAAGACCAGACGCCCCCATTTTGTGGAACATCCAATAGTGCAATGAAAAGAAGAGCAAAACGCTACAAGAGATGCATGGGATGTGGAAATTGGGCGCACACAGGAAGATGTAAACGAAGTCCTACTGAATCCCAAGGTGAGTACATACAGCTAATGAGGGTGGGCGCTATTAGGCTTGATGCTGAACGGTCCATTAGAGTTGGGAGTTATGTACACTATCGGGTTAAGGAAGACATCGCACACATTTTCGAAAAAACTGGTCTTGATAAACAAACGTTACGAAAATCCCTTGGTTTGTGAATAATTTTTAGAGACAATTTTTTGTAAATAAAAGTTAAAAAAAAATTTAATAGCTACGGATCATAAGATCAGACAGGGTCAGGCTGAGATCAGGCAGACACAGACAGAGATAAGGGGGATGCTTCAGAGCATCATAGATCATTTTCAGGTTCCCCCTCCACATGATCAGCCTCCACCACCGTAGATTATCTTTATTATTTACTTTACTTTATTACATTTTGGTGTGTATTTACATTTGCATTTTGGTTTGACTTTAGTGTGATTGATGATGTTTATTATGTTTATTTCCTATGATGCGTTTATTTACAATGTTGCAAGCGCCGCAAAACAGGCATCGAGGCAGAATTCATATATAATGTGCTAGTTTTTATTATCTAGGTTAGAATCCCACTTATTATTTTTTTTATATCGGTACAAATTTCAGTGTGCATTTTGTATTACATTTTCAATGTGCAACATATTTTCTTATTTTCACACATTGAGGACAATGTGTCTTTCAAGTGTGGGGATGAGGGAATATTATATTATAATATTATATAAAAAATTTAATAATAATGTTTTATACTTGTCCCAGTCCTTTAAACACATATAAAACATGAACATTTTTCAAAAACGTCAGTCGAAAAGCAATTTAAATGTTGAACTTACGAAACCAAAAACACATGTTTCTTTAAGTTGCGGGATAGTAGATTGATTAATTCAAGTTTTTTTGTGAAATAATTTTTTTTACGAGATACCTAAGATAATAGATCGAACTGGAAAGTAAATTGATTATGCAATGCCAAAAATTAACCCTTGTTCCACATGACGGTAAGATTTGAGCCTATAAGTGTTTCTTACATAAACACTACTTTCGTTTCATGTGTGTTTACCGACGTGTTACATTACTTTAGAACTTGTACGTTTTGATACATTTCGAGACCTTTGGTTTAGACTTTGATACAAATTTGATAAGAGACATTAGGATCACCTTTTCTTTAAAAATTCACCATTTTCCTTTAGACACCACTTTGAACCTGAAACCTTCTGTTGTTACCCAAATTAGGCTCGGTTTATCATTTCATTCTCTTGAATTATCAACCTTTTGAACGATGTAAGTCTTGGGAAACCTCTGTATTTAATGATTTTGTAGTTAGCATTTTAATTTGCTCGATACTTGCGTTCTTGTTAATCGTTTATGTTGGACATGTTGTTTAGGATTTTGCTTAGTGACAAGCAAATGTTTAAGTGTGGGGATATTTGATGTGTAGTAAAATACACATATTTGTCCTGTGTGAAATGTATAATTATTGTATGGTTTTTATTTGTTTTTATTTAGTTTTAAGTTTGTTTTATTTTATTTTGTGTTTTGCCAGGTCCGGGTGGAAAGAGAGCAAAAACGGCGAATAAAACGGAGTCCGAATGAAGAAGAAATGAAGAAAAGAACATAAATACGCGCCAGAAACAGTCAGAACTTCATCTGGACATATCCGGAGCTAGAAAATGAGTTACGGGAGCCATAATATATGCTTTTGGGGTAGCTCGACGAGAGGAATCAAAAAATAAAGTTTTCTTTTGAAGATTCCTTACGGACCGTAAGGCTCCCACCCTTACGGTCCGTAAGGACCTGTCGGCAAAGACTTTCTGGTCACGAAATTGAGCAGTTGAAGAAGATTAGTTGGAGACCCTTACGGACCTCAACACTCACAATGTTGAGGTCCGTAAGCTAGCAATCTGGCCTAATTTTTGAGCCTATAAAAGGGCCTCACTTGCAACTTCGAAAACACACCTTCAATAACTCGGAAACACACTTCTAAAGGCTGTAATCAGTCAGTTCTAAGCAGCTTGGAGCGATCTTGAAGCACCTCAGAGCTCTCGGGAGTCGTGGAAGCTTTCGGTTCGAGTCTTAAGCGATCCGGGTTCGATAATCTTTCGTTTTCAGTTTTTATCTTGTCTTGTATAATGTTTTTAATTACTTTCAGATTTTGTCCAGTTGTAATGTTTAATATTATGTGTAGCTAATGCCCCGTTGGCGGTATGCGCATATAATGTATATATGTGTGGGCGCTTGGGGGCAAAAGTGAAAGTGCACTAATTTTATCGTTATTTTACTAATTTCGTGAAAATAACGTTAAAAGAGGGGGATGGTTAATCATGCATCATGTGGTGGCGTTAATAGCCGAAGATAAGGGGGTACATTCACTAATCGGCCTTTGTCTTAATTGCTGAGTGTTATGTGCCTTATGTCCAAGGCTTGATGCGAAACTACTATCGAGCCGGGGGTCTTACTGGAAGCAGCCTCTCTATTCCTAACGGGTAGAGGTAAGGCTGTCTACATCTTACCCTCCTCAGACCCTACCTTAGCTTTGCTATTGGTGGGATTTACTGAGTAAGATGATGATTATGTGTAGCTAAACTTTGAAACTATCTAGGTTATGATGAACACTTGTTAATATGTAATTTTTACCGGGTATTGTGTGATTATGGTTTATTCTTGTTAAGTAAATAATTTGAGTTATATGTTTTGGTGTTTATGCATATTTAAACTTGGTTTACACTTTGATCATTTGTTTCACATAAATTCCGGTGAATGTATTTTCATAAAAAGAATTATGTCGATATTCAAGTCCTAAACGGGTTGGGTAATCTTATGGTGGATTGTGAAATAAACCATAGAACTAATGATCAAGAATTAATCCGGTTTTAATGTTCTACTATTTTTAGCGCTGTAAGGTATAAAAATATTAATAGATCGAGTTTAGTGTATTGCTAAGATTGTGTTTTGTGAGAAACCAGCTTTTAGTTAAATTGTCGCTAACTTGTCTATTAAACCAAATCAAGTTTTCTTAAATTACTTTAGACTTACAACCGAGAGGAAGTCAGACTTTCCAAGTACTTTTCTAGAACACTAGATAACTGTAAAGAAGTCTAGTAAATCGGTAATCAAAATAAACCTTTCAAGTCACATAGTTGACTTCCCGAGAATGATTGGGAATCCTACGTCGTCTTTAAAGGTTTAATATCTAAAGATCCCGGTTTCATATCACACAATTACCCGGTAGAAAACATGTTATTAACAAGTGGGATTCTAACCTAGATAGTCCTTTATTATTATTAAATATTTGTCGTAAACTGTTTTAGTTCACTTTTATTAATTAGTTTTTAATTAATTTATTTTTCGAGCAAAACCCCCCTTTCGAATTAAAATACAAAAATACAAAAATATTTATTGTTGTGTAAATTTTAGTATAAACAAATTATTTAACGTAATTCAACACTGTCCCTTGGGTTCGATACTCGGACTTGCATCAGCTATACTGCACTGATCGGTACACTGCCGGATGTGTGGTTTAGGTTTAGATCAAGTCTAAGTTTATAAATTTAAAGCTTAGAGTGTCTAGTTTAAGGTTATTTTTAAAGTTTGTCTTTTTGTACATTATTTGTAAAAATGTGTTTTTCGTGTCGGACATGTAGTAACTGGAAGGGTTAAGTACCGTTAAGTTGGGAACTCATGTCTAGGCTGGCATTCGTGCAAATCCAATTATAAGGACCCGTTGCCTACCTGGGGACAATCCCAATGAGAGTACCGATACCTATTAGGCCAAAGCATGTCCAAAAGTTTACATTTTTTGTAGTTTTTATTTAACAACTTTAGCACACATCAAAATTTTTGGGTAACGACAGAAGGTTCCGGTTTAATTTGTACGGCTGTAATCAAACTGAAAATGTAATACAATCAGAAGGTTCCGGTTTAAGTTGGGAACTCCTGTCTAGGCTGGCATGTTATTAACAAGTGGGATTCTAACCTAGAAAGTCCTTAACCCGATAAGGTTCATCAGGTTCCATCCGGAATGAATGAATCTGATCGCGAAGTCGGGATGCTTTGGCTGGTGGGTAATACTTAGCTAAAAAGGCGTCTCGAAGACCTGCCCAGGTGGTGAAAGTTCCTGCTGGCTGCGAATCGAACCAGATGGTTGCGCGTCCAGCGAGAGAAAATGGAAAGACTTGAAGGTAACGGGCTTCAAGGTTTACACATTCGATAGAATAGGTGGTACAAAGACGGGTGATACGGTTTATGTGAGCGGGGGCATCTTCATTTTCACGGCCATGAAATTGGCAAGAGTTAGTGGTAGCTGTCATGATGTAGGATGGGATTTGCCAAGATCTTTCATTGGTGATTTCGGGAAGGGTGATGGGTGAAGCTTGACCGGTGAAACCGGTTGTGGCTTGTTGGTAAACAGTGCGGTTAGCCATTTGAGCTTTGGTTTCTGGACTCGGAGAACGTGAAATTTCGAAAGAATCGGTCTCTGTGGTTGTTTCGGATTCAAAGTAAGGATTTTCAAAAACTTGGAATTCGCTTGTGTTACCCGATTCTCCTTCCTGATTGTTGGTACGGTGAAAGAATAAAAGTTCAGGATCGTCTTATGGCTCAAACTCAAGTGGTCCTCGTGAGCGTGTATGTCGCATAAACTAATGAAATTTAAACTAGGAATTTGAAATAAACAGGTAAACACAATTTAACTAAGGATTAAATAAAACTGAAAATAAAAATTGCAATAAAATTTTAAAATACACTAATGAATTTTAGACTCCTATGACTCAAATAAAAAAAAATAAATACAAACAAAATAATTAACGCAATTGCAAAGTGATCCCCGGCAACGGCGCCAAAAACTTTGATGTGTGCTAAAGTGGTTAAATAAAAACAACTAAAAAAATAAACTTTTGGACATGCTTTGGCCTAATAGGTATCGGTACTCTCATTGGGATTGTCCCCAGGTAGCCAACGGGTTCTTATATTTGGATTTATACGAATGTCAGCCTAGACAGGAGTTCCCAACTTAACGGTACTTAACCCTTCCAGTTACTACATGTCCGACACGAAAAACACATTTTTACAAATAATGTACAAAAAGACAAACTTTAAAAATAACCTTAAATTAGACACTCTAAGTTTTAAATTTATAAACTTAGACTTGATCTAAACCTAAACCACGCATCCGGCAGTGCGGGTTCGGTAATTATTCGCTTTTCAGTTTTTATCTCGTCTTTTACCATGTTTTTAATTACTTTCAGATTTTGTCCAGTTGTAATGTTTAATATTATGTGTAGCTAAACTTTGAAACTATCTAGGTTATGATGAACACTTGTTAATATGTAATTTTTACCGGGTATTGTGTGATTATGGTTTGTTCTTGTTAAGTAAATAATTTAAGTTATATGTTTTGGTGTTTATGCATATTTTAACTTGGTTTACACTTTGATCATTTGTTTCACATAAATTCCGGTGAATGTATTTTCATAAAAAGAATTATGTCGATATTCAAGTCCTAAACGGGTTGGGTAATCTTATGGTGGATTGTGAAATAAACCATAGAACTAATGATCAAGAATTAATCCGGTTTTAATGTTCTGCTATTTTTAACGCTGTAAGGTATAAAAATATTAATAGATCGAGTTTAGTGTATTGCTAAGATTGTGTTTTGTGAGAAACTAGCTTTTAGTTAAATTGTCGCTAACTTGTCTATTAAACCAAATCAAGTTTTCTTAAATTGCTTTAGACTTACAACCGAGAGGAAGTTAGTCTTTCCAAGTACTTTTCTAGAACACGAGATAACTGTAAAGAAGTCTAGTAAATCGGTAATCAAAATAAACCTTTCAAGTCACATAGTTGACTTCCCGAGAATGATTGGGAATCCTACGTCGTCTTTAAAGGTTTAATATCTAAAGATCCCGGTTTCATATCACACAATTACCCGGTAGAAAGCATGTTATTAACAAGTGGGATTCTAACCTAGATAGTCATTTATTATTATTAAATCTTTGTCGTAAACTGTTTTAGTTCATTATTAATTAGTTTTTAATTAATTTACTTTTCAAGCAAACCCCCCCCCCCCTTTCGAATCAAAAATATAAAAATAAAAAACATACTTATTATTGTGTAATTTTTAGTATAAACAAACTACTTAACGTAATTCAACAGTGTCCTGTGAGTTCGACATCCGGACTTACTTTTACTATACTACACTGATCGGTACACTTGACGGTTGTGTGGTTTAGCTTTAAGATCGAGCCTAAGTATAAATTTAAAGCTTAGAGTGTCTAGTTTAAGGTTATTTTTAAAGATTGTCTTTTTGTACATCATTTGTAAAAATGTGTTTTTCGTGTCGGACATGTAGTAACTGGAAGGGTTAAGTACCGTTAAGTTGGGAACTCCTGTCTAGGCTGGCATTCGTATAAATCCAATTATAAGGACCAGTTGCCTACCTGGGGACAATCCCAATGAGAGTACCGATACCTATTAGGCCAAAGCATGTCTAAAGTTTAAATTTTTTTGAGTCAATCTTTATTTAACCATTTTTTGTAGTTTTTATTAAACCACCTAGCACACATCAAGGTTTTTGTGGTTTAATTTGTACCGATACTTATTAGGCCAAAGCATGTGTGCTAGGTGATTTAATAAAAACTACAAAAAATGGTTAAATAAAGATTGACTCAAAAAAATTTAAACTTTAGACATGCTTTGGCCTAATAGGTATCTGTACTCTCATTGGGATTGTCCCCAGGTAGGCAACTGGTCCTTATAATTGGATTTATACGAATGCCAGCCTAGACAGGAGTTCCCAACTTAACAGTACTTAACCCTTCCAGTTACTATATGTCCGACACGAAAAACACATTTTTACAAATGATGTACAAAAAGACAATCTTTAAAAATAACCTTAAACTAGACACTCTAAGCTTTAAATTTATACTTAAACTCGATCTTAAAGCTAAACCACACAACCGGCAAGTGTACCGATCAATGTAGTATAGTAAAAGTAAGTCCGGATGTCGAACCCACAGGACACTGTTGAATTGCGTTAAATAGTTTGTTTATACTAAAAATTACACAATAATAAGTATTTTTTTTATTTTTATATTTTTGATTCGAAAGGGGGGGGGGGGGGTTTGCTTGAAAAGTAAATTAATTAAAAACTAATTAATAATGAACTAAAACAGTTTACGACAAAGATTTAATAATAATAAAGGACTATCTAGGTTAGAATCCCACTTGTTAATAACATGCTTTCTACCGGGTAATTGTGTGATATGAAACCGGGATCTTTAGATATTAAACCTTTAAAGATGACGTAGGATTCCCAATCATTCTCGGGAAGTCAACTATGTGACTTGAAAGGCTTTTTTTGATTACCGATTTACTAGACTTCTTTACAATTATCTAGTGTTCTAGAAAAGTACTTGGAAAGACTGACTTCCTCTCGGTTGTAAGTCTAAAGCAATTTAAGAAAACTTGATTTGGTTTAATAGACAAGTTAGCGACAATTTAACTAAAAGTTGGTTTCTCACAAAACACAATCTTAGCAATACACTAAACTCGATCTATTAATATTTTTATACCTTACAGCGTTAAAAATAGCAGAACATTAAAACCGGATTAATTCTTGATCATTAGTTCTATGGTTTATTTCATAATCCACCATAAGATTACCCAACCCGTTTAGGACTTGAATATCGACAAAATTCTTTTTATGAAAATACATTCACCAGAATTTATGTGAAACAAATGATCAAAGTGTAAACCAAGTTAAAATATGCATAAACACCAAAACATATAACTTAAATTATTTACTTAACAAGAACAAACCATAATCACACAATACCCGGTAAAAATTACATATTAACAAGTGTTCATCATAACCTAGATAGTTTCAACGTTTTAGCTACACATAATATTAAACATTACAACTGGACAAAATCTGAAAGTAATTAAAAACATGGTACAAGACGAGATAAAAACTAAAAAGCGAATAATTACCGAACTCGGACCGCCTAGGACTCGTACCGAAAGCTTCCACAACTCCAAGGGACTTTAAGATCGCTTCAAGCTGCTTAAAGTCGACTGATAACAGTCTTAGAAGAGGTGTTTCGAGTGAATTCAGGTGTATTTTCGAAGTTGCAAGTGAGGCCCTTTTATAGGCTCAAAAATTAGGCCAGATTGCTAGCTTACGGACCTCAACATTGTGAAGCTTGAGGTCCGTAAGGGTCTCCAACTAATCTTGATGTGTGCTAGTTTTTATTATCTAGGTTAGAATCCCACTTATTATTTTTTTTATATCGGTACAAATTTCAGTGTGCATTTTGTATTACATTTTCAGTGTACAACATATTTTCTTATTTTCACACATTGAGGACAATGTGTTTTTCAAGTGTGGGGATGAGGGAATATTATATTATAATATTATATAAAAAAATAACGTTTTATACTTGTCCCAGTCCTTTAAACACATATAAAACATGAACATTTTTCAAAAACGTCTGTCGAAAAGCGATTTAAATGTTGAACTTACGAAACCAAAAACACATGTTTCTTTAAGTTGCGGGATAGTAGATTGATTAATTCAAGTTTTTCGTGAAATAAATTTGTTTTACGAGATACCTAAGATAATAGATCGAACTGGAAAGTAAATTGATTATGCAATGCCAAAAATTAACCCTTGTTCCACATGACGGTAAGATTTGAGCCTATAAGTGTTTCTTACATAAACACTACTTTCGTTTCATGTGTGTTTACCGACGTGTTACATTACTTTAGAACTTGTACGTTTTGATACATTTCGAGACCTTTGGTTTAGACTTTGATACAAATTTGATAAGAGACATTAGGATCACCTTTTCTGTAAAAATTCACCATTTTCCTTTAGACACCACTTTGAACCTGAAACCTTCTGTTGTTACCCAAATTAAACCGGAACGTATAATATTGTGATATTATTGTTATCTTTGTTGAGAAAAAAAAACTAGAGAAAAAGAAAAAGAAAAATAGAATAAAGTATGGTCAAATGACCAAATTGTTGTTAATTCTTATTTCGTGTTTTTCCGGTTTATCGTAAAATTTCCTATTAGCCACTTTCACCCAAATAAACAACCTACCTTTTACCCTTACCTACCCATGTTCCTCTTTATTTGTATCAATTTCTAACAATTAGGTGGAGATCTGATTGACGTACAAGCTTATAATAGTCATGCTTCACAGTTCGGTTTTTGAGAGTTCACTTGAAATTACATATATATTAACCGAGAGATGAGTGAATTTCGTGAGGGGTGTTGATATTGCATAAATTGATTACTTGAAGGTAAGAAAGTTTGATTAGGTAGGCTCGGTTTCTCGTTTCATTCTCTTCAATTGTCAACCTTTTGAACGTTGTAAGTCTTGGGAAACATCTGTGTTTATTGATTTTGTAGTTCACATTTTAATTTGTTCAAGGCTTGCGTTTTGTAAAGCGTTTACGTGGGACATGTTTTTTAGAATTTTGCTTAGGGACAAGCAAATGTTTAAGTGTGGGGATATTTGATGTGTTTAGAATTATACACATCATATGCATCAAATTATCCATATTTCGAAACAATTGTGTGCGTTTCTCCTTTGTATTTGGTACTGAATCGATAAAATCATGAATCTGCAGGAATCAGTGAAATATCTGTGGATTACGCGAGGAAACGGTAAATGATCGACGAAGGAAACAATACTTGGGGAAACGTGTCACGGAAAACGAAGAAATTGCCTTTGAAGAAGCCTTACGGACCTCAACATTGTGAATGTTGAGGTCCTCAAGCACTCTTACGGACCTCAACATCCACAATGTTGAGGTCCGTAAGGACCTGTCGGCAAAGACTTTCTGGTCGCGAAATGGAGCAGTTGAAGAAGATTAGTTGGAGACCCTTACGGACCTCAACACTCACAATGTTGAGGTCCGTAAGCTAGCAATCTGGCCTAATTTTTGAGCCTATAAAAGGGCCTCACTTGCAACTTCGAAAATACACCTCTGATACCTCGAAAACACACTTCTAAGACTCCTATCAGTCGAATTTAAGTAGCTAGGAGTGAAGTTGAAGTCCCTTGGAGTCCTCGGGAGTTGTGGAAGCTTTCGGTTCGAGTCCTAGGCGATCCGAGTTCGGTAATTATTCGCTTTTTAGTTTTTATCTCGTCTTGTACCATGTTTTTAATTACTTTCAGATTTTGTCCAGTTGTAATGATTAATATTATGTGTAGCTAAAATGTTGAAACTATCTAGGTTATGATGAACACTTGTTAATATGTAATTTTTACCGGGTATTGTGTGATTATGGTTTGTTCTTGTTAAGTAAATAATTTAAGTTATATGTTTTGGTGTTTATGCATATTTTAACTTGGTTTACACTTTGATCATTTGTTTCACATAAATTCCGGTGAATGTATTTTCATAAAAAGAATTATGTCGATATTCAAGTCCTAAACGGGTTGGGTAATCTTATGGTGGATTGTGAAATAAACCATAGAACTAATGATCAAGAATTAATCCGGTTTTAATGTTCTGCTATTTTTAACGCTGTAAGGTATAAAAATATTAATAGATCGAGTTTAGTGTATTGCTAAGATTGTGTTTTGTGAGAAACCAGCTTTTAGTTAAATTGTCGCTAACTTGTCTATTAAACCAAATCAAGTTTTCTTAAATTGCTTTAGACTTACAACCGAGAGGAAGTCAGTCTTTCCAAGTACTTTTCTAGAACACTAGATAACTGTAAAGAAGTCTAGTAAATCGTTAATCAAAATAAACCTTTCAAGTCACATAGTTGACTTCCCGAGAATGACTGGGAATCCTACGTCGTCTTTAAAGGTTTAATATCTAAAGATCCCGGTTTCATATCACACAATTACCCGGTAGAAAGCATGTTATTAACAAGTGGGATTCTAACCTAGATAGTCCTTTATTATTATTAAATCTTTGTCATAAACTGTTTTAGTTCATTATTAATTAGTTTTTAATTAATTTACTTTTCAAGCAAACCCCCCCCCCCCCCCCTTCGAATCAAAAATATAAAAATAAAAAAAATACTTATTATTGTGTAATTTTTCGTATAAACAAACTATTTAACGTAATTCAATAGTGTCCTGTGGGTTCGACATCCGGACTTACTTTTACTATACTACACTGATCGGTACACTTGCCGGTTGTGTGGTTTAGCTTTAAGATCGAGTCTAAGTATAAATTTAAAGCTTTGAGTGTCTAGTTTAAGGTTATTTTTAAAGATTGTCTTTTTGTACATCATTTGTAAAAATGTGTTTTTCGTGTCGGACATGTAGTAACTGGAAGGGTTAAGTACCGTTAAGTTGGGAACTCCTGTCTAGGCTGGCATTCGTATAAATCCAATTATAAGGACCAGTTGCCTACCTGGGGACAATCCCAATGAGAGTACCGATACCTATTAGGCCAAAGCATGTCTAAAGTTTAAATTTTTTTGAGTCAATCTTTATTTAACCATTTTTTGTAGTTTTTATTAAACCACCTTGCACACATCACCAGGAGTATCACTCTTGTGTGCCATAAAAGATACCCAAGAAAATCTAGAATAATCATCAGTAACTACCAGACAGTAAGCATCCCCGAATGTTTTCTTATGTTTCATCGGTCCAAAGAGGTCCATATGAAGACGTTCGAGAGGCATGCTGACAGTGTTAATTTTCTTCAGAGGGTGAGACTTCTTCGTTTGCTTCCCTTTCTGGCACGAAACACAGAGATCTTGTAGATGAAAACTTCTCACAGGCACACCATTCACAAGATTGTTTTTCACCAAATGATTCATTTTCCTCAAGTGAATGTGCCCCATTCTTCTGTGCCAAGATATCGACTCCTTCTCTGTGGCTTTTGAGACAAAACATGTTACTTGCACAGATGTCGTAATTGCTTGGCTCATATCAAAAATATAAGAGAATCCATTCTTGTGGAATTTTGAAACCAGGTTTAAGCACATAACAACCGGCATCATAGAAATGCACGGTGAACTTTTTATCGCAGATTTGCGACACACTAAGAAGATCATGATCAATTTGACGAACATAATTGATCTTATCGAAACATAAAACACCATTGGAGATCATTCCCTCTCCAGTGATGTATCCGCCTTTGTCTCCAGCAAATGCAACAAAGCCTCCTCTAATATTTCTCACATCATGTAGAAGCCGTAAGTCGCCTGTCATGTGCCTAGAAGCTCCACTATCAACAATCCAAAGACTATTAATAGTTCCTCCTGGAACATCCTGCACACATCATCCAATGATCAGTTGAGGATGGGGACCCAAGCCTTAGTGGTCTTGGGTCGTCCCTGAGCATCACGAAAGGTGATCTCGATTTCTTAATGATTTTCCAAAACAACAGCTCCCCTTGAACTTTCACCCGTCTTAGGTTTCCAAGTTTGTTTTTGTTTACCAGATTGAGTTTTGTAAACAGAGTTTGAAACTTCTGGTTTTAATGGTTTTGAAGAACTTGGTTCCCTTTTGACCGTTTTGACTTCAGATTTTAAGGCCTTTTCAAAAGCTTTGACGTTTTGACGTCGTTGTTTCGTTTCTTATTCCTTAACAGTTCTTTTATCATGTTTTGGTGAAACGGGACGACGTTGAGGGTGAACCTTTTCAGGTGGTGCTTTCTCAACAAATTTATCTTTTGGAGTGTTTGAGCAGTTCTTAATGATATGCCCAAACTCCCCACATTTAAAACACATTCTCCTTTCCACAAACTTAGGAGAATCTGATCGACAAACAGATGTCGAACCCGTAGAACCTGAGGTACTTGCTTTTTCATCACACCCGTTTGTATGTTGAGTGTAATTGTTTTGGCTGTTACGTTTTAAAATCTTGACTTGCTGTACAAAATCGGTGTTTGATTTGTTTTCAAAGTTCTCAATTGTATCAGTACCATTTGATGCTACAAATTTAACATCATTGCTTTTCTTCTGATAACGAGCTCCTTTTGTTTCATATTTTGTTTTAGAAACGTTAGGCCTTTGAGCTCGTTGAACTGGTTGTTTACCCTTAGGAGCAAAAGGTTGTTGCTTTGTTGGTGATTTTTGACTTCCAAATTGTTTTATGACTTCGGATTTTGGAATGGGATCACATTGAGTTACAACAACTCCAGGGATCATCTTTCCCAAAAATTTGCTTGTATTATCTTCAAAAATTTTGTCAATTAAAGATGGATTGACGTTTTTAATTGGAAAGTCCTTGTCTGAATAAATTTTGGTATCACCAACCAAAGTATACCACACATTGTTACTCTTAACGGTAGACACAGATTCTTTTACTTCCTTGACAGGATTAATCACTTGTTTGGCAACTTGTTTGGCAACTTGTTGCACAACAGGAATAGGAGGATCGCAAAGAATATGATTCTCAATTGGAATTTCTATTCCCTTCTTCTTAGCAAGTGATTTATCCTGGTCATTCATATCTGATTCTGGTTCATCATCAGACGACTCATAGTCCTGAATGATTGGAGGACTTTGTTTCATAGATGTTGAAGTTTCTGTTTGCTCAGATGATGTACTTGAAGAACTGTCCGATTTGAACCCTAGGCCAGTAGTAAATTCCTCATAGTCAAGAGGCACATTGGGTTCATACCAAGGCATATCCTCCTCATCAGGCATTCGAGTATAATTGTGTCTCAAAGGGGGCGGACACTTCTTATACCCTACGCCTTTCTTGTTTCCTTTTAGTTTTTGAACATCAATGATGTGATCGAGCACAAATTGGGAGTTAGAATAACTCTCCAACTTGAGCTTGATTGCATCATGCTCGCATTTGGCTATGGCTAGTTCCCTTTTGGTTTCCTCAACGATGTTAATGTAATCGTTTATACTAACTTGTTTATGGTAAACAATTTTGTTCACTTCGGAAACACTTTTCTTTAAGGTATCAATTACAGATTTAAATTCCTTTTCGTTTCTAACCAGAGCCATATTTGCCTCTTTGCACTTAGACATTTCAATAACCAAACTTTGATTATGACTATGAAGCTTTTCAGACTCAAGCTTCAAATCTGTACAAGAATTACAAACACTAGGAACAGGAGTTTCAGAATTTACCTGACTCGTAGATGCTGAGACATTTGCCATAAAGGCAGTTTGAAAAGAAAGAGATCCGTCTTCAGAGAAGAACTTCTCCATTTCCTTAGTTGCTACAGCAGCCTTCTTGATCAGAACAGATTTCTAACATTTCAACTCCTCTGCTTCATTAAATAAGTCATCAACATCAGAACTTGCTTCTTCATTTACATCAGATTCAGAATGATAATCACCCGAAGTATAACCTTCTTCATCAGAACTCCCAGTATAACCTGAACTATCGTCACTTTCAGAAAACTCTTCCTTGTGAACGTGCTTGATGTGATTGATGATCTTTGCATAACACGCTGTTCCTCCTCCTTCTTGATCACCTTCCCCAAGTTGTACAGACTGTAGGTCCGGCTAGGGGAGGATCTAGTCGCCTAATCCTTGTGTACAAACCAACCCGGTTGTGCGGAATCCAACCGAGATAGCAAACCGAGATAGAACACGCAAATAAACAACACACAAGACTCAACGATTAACACCACTTGTATTAAACGTATGAAAGGTCCGGTTACAGCTCAATGTTTACAAATCAGTCCTGTAAACTCTCTCTAAGTGTGTGTGTTCTCTGCCATCTATTTTCTGTCTGTCTGTCTGGTCTATGGAAATGAACACAACACACGGGTATTTATACCCAAACACAGCAGGTCTGGTCGAAGGATCAGACAGATGATCGAAGGATCATCTATCGACCAGGAACAGCTCGAACGATCAACATGTACCACGAAAGATGTGATCTTTCGTGGTCCATCCATCGAAGGTCCATCTTTCGAGCTCATCATCATCGAAGGATATAAGTGATCCTTCGACTCAAACACATTACAACCAAAGTGTTGACTGTTTGGCCAAGTCAAACCAGGAGGATGGTTGACTTGGTCAAACTTACAAGACTAACAAAGACATCGTTTTGTATACAGACAAAGTACAGACACAAGTGCACCAACAAACTCCCCCTTGGCTGTAGCTTTGTCTTGATCTTCATTCTTGTAAGTCTCTCGTGTCTTCAAGTCTTTGACGTCTCTTCACGTCTTCAATGTCGGAGGATCTTCAAAGTCTTCACGTCTCGAAAGCAGAAAGTGTATCAACAAACTCCCCGTATCATGTAGGGAGTGTGTTGACAAACTCCCCCTTAACATAAGCTCCCCCTTGAGTTATGCTCGTGAAAGTCTTTATCTTTATGAAGTGAGATCCTTGTGGTGTTGATGATGGTCAGCGGCAACTCGATCATCTTCATCATTTGAGTGCCTTCACGTCGTGTCTTCATTCCAAAGCTTGTCATCGACCATGTTCTCCTTGCCTTTAGAATCTGCACATGCAAGAAATCTAAACGCGTAATGAGAACAACCGCTTGGAATATCATAAGCAAACAACACACATGTGACCATTGTTTAAGCAAACACCGTCCGACAGTTTGAAAGTTTAACAAATTTTATCAATTTCAATTTTAACTTTCAAAACTTGCAAATTTCGACCGTTTATGAAGATTTAGTCATTTTCGGTTTTCGTTCAGGTTTCAGGTAACGAAGACTCGAGCTCCAACATCGTACGATCGAAAATAAAATAGAAACAAAATCTTTTTGGCTTTTATAAAGTTTATATTAAAACACTCCTAAAATCTTTTTGGTATTTTTGAATATTTCAAATGTAAAGACTGAAAGCAGTAAATAAATATTTACAGACATTCTTTTTGCGAGTTTCGAGGGTAAGAGAATCATATCAGTGTACGGTCATGCCAAAACACTCTCTTTGTTCAATTAGTTAACATTAAGATAAGCATCCTATAACAATTATCGGTATTGTTGTCCACATAAGCTCAACTTATCAGATGTAATCATGGCGAGGGGATACGTTAAGGTATGATTTATACTTACCGACCGGTGTTCATCCACATCACGACACATTCCCGTATCAAGGTATGCACGAGGGTTCATCTTACCGGTGAGTATACCGATTATCATCTGTTTGACCGTATATGATGTGAGATTCTCACTTATTTTGATTTGAAAACAAGCCCTATGTGATAGAATCACTTATTGATGAGGAACTTGATTTTCGATGCATGAGGGCACAGGAGCAAGTCCGTGAACAGGTCAGTACTTTCGTACAGCAGAGAGACGAACTTGACACCCGGAAAGAATTTGTGATTATTTATCACTTATTTGTTTGGACATGTGATTGTTGATCACTTATTGAGGTCGTATGCAGTATGTACACGTATGTATAGTATCATGGAAGATCTAGACTTGCGTCCCCGTTATTTTTCGGTAAAAGATACAACCATGATACCCAGATGATAAGCAGCATAAAGACCGAATATCTCAGAACCTCGGCAATCTCTCAAACGAAATTTCGGTACTAAGACCATATGCCAATGAATGGTTCCCACCCAGTCTTCAGTCGATTTAAGTTTATATCACCCTGCACACTTTAAAATGATTGTGAGCCTACCGATACATCTTATATAGAGCTGCTTATCGCTTTTCAGTTTAGGTTTAAAGAGGTTTAGACAGACCACTGATGTACTATCATTTTCTCTTTTGCTCGCCAAGAAACTCATTTTTGCTTTTCTATTGTTTTTGTGTTTTTGAAATTTTTCAATGTTTTTGGATTTTTCAAATTTTGGATTTACTCCCCCTAAAATCAATAAACTAAGACAAATTTAAAACACAAAGGTATTTACAAAAATGATTTTCCGATGTTGGTTTTACTCTTGCTTGACCTTAATGCCGTTTACCAATAATAAGTAGTCAAATCTTGATTTGTCAAAAGCTTTGGTAAAAAGGTCGGCACGTTGGTCATCGGTGTGGACGTAAGCAACATCGATTAGCCTTTTCTCAAAGCAATCACGTATGAAGTGATACTTAATGTCGATGTGCTTAGTCTTTGAATGCTGCACAGGATTTTTAGTGATCTGTAATGCAGCAGAATTATCAACGTAAATAGGAGTAGTTAGGAATTCAAAACCGTAGTCACGCATTTGCTGTTGTATCCACAGGACTTGGGAGCAACAACTTGAGGCAGCAATGTATTCAGCTTCGCATGTTGATGTAGCGACGCACGTCTGCTTCTTGCACTGCCATGTGACTAGGCGATTTCCCAAAAACTGACATCCAGCCGTTGTGGATTTGCCGTCGATTTTGCATCCGCCAAAATCAGAATCACTGAATGCGATCAAGTCAAAGTTATTATCCCTAGGGTACCACAGACCGGTGTCAGGGTAACCCTTCAAATAACGAAAAATCCTTTTTACAGCTGCAAGATGTGAGGCCTTCGGGTTGACTTGATATCTGGAAAGCAGGCACGTTGGGTACATTATATCTGGTCTTGATGCTGTGAGGTACATAAGAGATCCGATCATCGCGCGGTAGTATGAGGGGCTAGTAGCTTCACCCTTCATGTCTGGAGTAATTCCGTGATTTTGTGGCAATGGGGTACCGATGGGCGTTGCATCAGACATCTGGAACCGGCTCAAGATGTCACCAGCATATTTAGTCTGATGGATGAATATCCCAGACTCGGTTTGTTGTACTTGTAGGCCCAAAAAGAAAGTCATTTCCCCCATAGCACTCATCTCGAATTTATCCTGCATTACACGCTCGAAATCCCTACACAAAACATCGTTAGTAGAACCAAAAATAATATCATCAACGTATACCTGTACCAGTAGAAGATCTCCATCTTGTTCTTTGATGAAAAGAGTACAATCGATAAGACCTCTGCGAAATCCATTCTCCAGCAGATAATTAGATAAGGTTGCGTACCAAGCTCGCGGTGCTTGATGTAGACCATATAGAGCTTTGTTGAGCAACCAAACCCGATCGGGATGGATAGGATCTTCAAAACCTGGAGGCTGCTCGACGTACACCTCTTCTTCTACCACACCATGTAAGAATGCACTTTTCACGTCCATCTGGTATACCTTGAAACCTTTGAATGAGGCATAAGCCAGAAAGATCCGAATGGCTTCTAGACGTGCAACAGGTGCATAGACTTCGTTGTAGTCGATTCCCTCAAGCTGACGAAAACCTTGAACGACTAATCGTGCTTTGTTTCGAATAACGATTCCACGGTCATCCTTCTTGCATTTAAACACCCAACGGGTACCAATCTTCTTGTAACCAGCAGGTTTCTCTACGAGTTTCCAGACACCAAGCTTCTGGAATTGTTGCAGTTCTTCCTGCATTGCTTCAACCCATGAGCTATCTTTCAAAGCATCTTTCCAAGTTCTTGGTTCTTCCTGTGAGACATAACACGCGAAAGACCAATCATTCTGTTGACCAGATTCTCGGATAGTTGCATACAAGCTTGCATTGTTGTTGTTTCGCAACATGTTTCTTGTTTGAACGCCACTTTGTACATTTCCGATGATGTTTTGTTGAGGATGGGTATTATGAATCCTTGTTTCTGGATTATCTTGAACTGGAATATTTGTACCCAGATTGTTGATATTGAGATCAACAATCAATTCAAGGCCCGGAACTGACGAAGAGGATGATGCAGTAGCTTCAGCTGTTCGAGGGACATCCACTGGAGGTGTACCTTCTGAAGTACCATGTACTGCTGTTGGAGCTTCTTGATCTGCATCGAGAAATTCATCATCCTCTGAAGATTCGTTCAATTCGGAAGCATCATGAAAATCCTCACTGTCGAGAGCATTATTGTTCACCGAAGATGGTTCTTGATTGACAATAATGGGACGAACCAACGGTGAATCTGTTGCGTTGTCACTCTCGAAAAACATCCTTGCCGCAGCATTTTCTTCAACGGCTTCAACATTGATCGAATTGAAAAAGTCATCGTACTCAAACATCCAAGGCTGACCAGGATTTCTAACTGGTAAAGTGTGCCTTTGTACTCTGACTTCAGACCATTCCTCGACCCTTTTTGTCTCTAGATTCCAGACTCTTAAGTTTGGGGTGGAATACCCAAGAAAGTATCCCTCAATGGCTCTAGCCCCAAACTTTCCATTAGGATCGATAATTGTGCAAGGAGCTCCAAACGGTTCAAGATAGGACAAGTCTGGTTTCCGTTTGTTGATAAGCTCAAAGCAGGTCTTGTTGTGCCTTTTGACTGTAAGGACTCGGTTCAACGTATAGCATGCAGAAGACACAGCTTCAGTCCAGAATGGAATGGGTAGCTGCGACTCTACCAACATAGTCCTAGCAGTCTCGATCAATGTGCGGTTCTTACGTTCAGCGACGCCATTCTGCTGAGGAGTATAAGCTGCACTAAATTCGTGAAGAATACCTTTTGAAGTGCAAAACTCCGCCATGGCATGATTTTTGAATTCAGTACCATTGTCGCTACGTATCCGCCTAACCTTCAAGTTGTAAAGATTCTCAATCTGAATGATCAAGTTTTTGATAATACCGAAGGTTTCATTCTTGTGTGCCATGACCGCCACCCAAGAAAATCTTGAATAATCATCAGTAATCACGAGGCAATATTGATCATTCCTAATGCTTTTGTGCTTAACAGGACCGAACAAATCCATGTGCAAACGTTCAAGAGGAACAGCCACCGTGTTGACTTTCTTTGTAGGGTGTCGCTTCTTCGTTTGTTTTCCTTTTTGGCACGAAACACAGACGTCTTGAAGATGGAAATTTTTAAGAGGAACACCATTCACCAATTCATTTGATACTAAATGATTCATTTTGCGTAAGTGAATGTGACCCATTCGTCTGTGCCAAGAGATTGTGTCTTTTTCTGTGGCTTTGGAAACGAAACATGTTGCTTGTGCAGACGATGTGATAGCTTGGCTCATATCAAGGACATACAGATCATTTATCCTTGGAGCCGACAAGAGAATCCATTCTTTTGGAATTTTGAAGCCGGGTTTCAGCACATAACATCCATTAGCATCAAAGTGTACTGAGAACTGCTTGTCACAAATTTGAGAAACACTAAGAAGATTGTGATCAAGTTGTTGCACAAAGTTGATCTTGTCAAAGCTAACAACCCCGTTGGAAATCATTCCTTCACCAGTAATGTATCCGCCCTTATCTCCAGCAAAAGCAACATAACCTCCTCTAATAGATTTGACGTCGTAGAGAAGCTTCATGTCGCCTGTCATGTGCCTGGATGCCCCACTATCAACAATCCAATGACTACTGATAGTTCCTCCTGGAACACCCTGCACATAAACTCAATTGATTAGTTGGAGATGGGGACCCAAGCCATTGTGGTCTTGGGTCTTCCATTTTTATCAACAACAATAACTTCCACCTTTTGATGATTCGGAAATTGTGATGGTCCCCCTGATTCAATAACAGATTTTGGTTTCCAGGTCTGTTGAGTTTTACCAGTTTGATTGTTTGAAAATTTAACTTCGTGATTGTTTGAAGTTTTTGAACTTTCTGGTTTAACTGGAACAGATTGTTTTTGAACCACATCATTTTTAATTGCCTTTTCAATTTTCTTGACCTGTTGGCGTTTCTGTTTCTTTTCCCTTTCTCTTATGAGTCGGGGATCTTGTTTTACAGACACAGATCGCTTGCGGTCAGTTGGGCCACGGGGATCATCAACCTTTGCTTTCAACTTATGAAGATACGGGCAGTTTCGAATAATATGCCCGATTGTACCACATTCAAAACATGATCTTCGTTCAACAAACCCCGAAGTATCATGTGATCGTCTTGCCGATGATGAACTTTGTGATCTCGAGGTACTAGGTTTTGAACTATTCGGTTCATTCCTTTTCATTACTGTTACTTTCTGGACAAAATCTAAGTTAGATTGATTTGCAAACTTTTCAATTTTGTCCGTTCCCTTCGACTTCACAAAGTTCACATTCTTCTTCTTCTTCTTCTGATTCGGCTTCTTTTGATTTTGAGTCGGTGCCTTACCATTTGTTTTGGTATGGTTTTGCTGTTTTGGCACTGTTGGTAATTTCTTGTTCCCAAACTGTTTTCTAACTTCAGCCTTTGGGATAGGAGGACACTGTGTGACTGTAACATGTGGTCCTGTCTTTCCCAAAAACTTACTTGTAGAATTTTCAAAGACTTTACTGATTAAAGATTGATTAACATTTTTAATAGGAAAATCTTTGTCTGAATAGATTTTATCATCACCAACAAGAGTGTACAGCAAATCCACACTCTCCGACTCTTTCTCAGACGAGGACTCAGTTGCAATAGTCTTAGCGGGTTTTGCAGGAGGATCACACAGAATGTGATTCTCAAGAGGTATGTCCTCATCTTTTATCACCGCATCAGACTTTGCTGAATCGGTATCATCAGACTCATCATCAGAAGAATCAGTATCCTCAATCACAACTGGAGGATCCTGATTCGGTTCAGCAGTTACAAAGGTATCTGCTGACACATCTGAATCTGACGATACTTCTTGCTTGTATCCGAGACCTGTGGCAAATTCCTCAACGTCCAAAGGAACAGAGGGTTCAAAATGAGTTCTATACTCCTCATCAGGCAGTGCATCAAAGTTGTTTCTCACGGGTGGTGGACATTTCTTATAACCTATGCATGTGACATCCTTTTTCTCTTTCTGTACATCAATGATGTGATCCAACACATAGCTAGAACTCAAATAACTGTCTAACTTGAGTCGGATCGCCTCACTTTCTGTTTTAACACAAGCCATTTCTTTTTGCATTACCTCAAGACGAGTTATATACAAATTAATGTCAGTTTGTTTTCTAGAAACCATTTTTGTCAACTCTGTTTTATCTTTCTTTAACGTTTCAATCATTGACTTAAATCCTTTTTCATGGTTTTCATAAAACATGTTGGCTTCAGTGCACTTAGAAAGATCAACTGTCAATTTCTGATTGTGAATATATGTCACATCATATTTCTCTTGCAAAGCCTCATGCTTGCTTTGCAATTCACACCACTTATCATTCACTAAAACATGTTTGTCTTGCAATTCAAACAAACTAGCTTGTAAAGCATCGTGTTTGCCTTGCAACTCAGACATGTTTGCTTCCAAATCAGCACATCTAGCATGCAATCTATCACAATTATCACAGCTAACAGAAGTGGGTTCATCGACACATACCTGACTTGATGAACTGTCGACATTCGCCATAAAGGCTGAATGGAGAGAAGACGAAGAATAAGCAGCTTGATCCACCAAAATAGATCTTCTTTGAATTCCTGCTGCAGCTTCCTCCAATAGCTCATCAATATTAGCATCGACTGACGCAGCTGATGTGTCATCTTCCTGATCATTCCCTGAAGCGGATGACTCTTCATCTGAACTTCCACTATAACCGGAGGAGTCTTCATCTTCAGAAGATTCACTACCATTGGTGGAAGATTCTCCACCACTGGCGTGTTTAAGATCATTAACCACTTCAGCAAAACAGGCTGTTCCATCTGGTGCATCGTTTCCCAACTGGATTGACCAATCACAACCTTCGTCTACCTGAACCACAAGTGCCTGGTTGGCATTTGATGGTCCCGGTTGATTCTGGTTGTTGACAGGCACCAGTGTGCGATCATTGTTCCTCGCTTGGTTCTGATTAGCCCTGTTTCCTTGACCTCTGAAGGGATTCTGGTTCCCATGTTGAGATGGCCTTGTACATTCCCTTTTAAAATGACCACGTTCACCACAATTGAAGCACTTGACGGCCTGCTTATCAAACCCATACTTGGTGTCTTTCTTGCTTTCCAAGCTGGTTCGGCCAGTTCTCTCCATGAAATCCTTTGCTCGCCTAACAGCACTGGCAAAGGCCCACTTAATATCCATCATCTCCATCTCCTCTTTATCTATCTGCTGATAGTCTTCTTGTGTCAGATTAATATTACCAATCTGACCCTCCACTAATCCACAGTATGCACTCACCACAGTGTTTAGCAGCTCCATGTGTTCTTTTGCTACTTCAACACTGACTTTAGAAAAGCTTGAGGTGTCGAGCCGTACTGTATTTGGCTTTGATTGTTGACCAGCAGATGATGTACTTCCATAACAAGCTTGCTGTTGCTGTTGAGGAGGAAGTGGATTTCCGAATATATCAGTTGTTCTGATTTGCTGTTGCTGTTGTGGTGCTGGTTGAGGAGCTGGATTAAGCAGATTTCCAAACATATCTGTTGTTGGAGGAGGAGTGCCATACAAGCTCGTGCTAGACACAAATGCTGTTTGAATTGGAGCGTGTGAAGATGGTTTTGTAGAAGTGCTAGAAGTTCCATAGTAAATCTCAGGATTTTGTGGCACTGCAACTCTTTTTGCCTTGAGAGTTTCTTCCTGATTCTTGTTTTCCAGGAGTTGAGCAAAATCACTGAAACTTGTTTTATCCAAAGTGCCATTGTACCTCATAATTTCTAAGAAATTATTCCATTGAGGTGGCAGTGCATCTCTTCTTCACTATCTCTGCTGAAGTCGTTACCACCCCAGTATTTGCCAATTCAGTTAGCAAATGAGTAAATCGACTTGTCAAATCTCCTAGAGATTCATTCTGCATACAAATAAAACCATCAAACTCTTTCTTCAGCAGTTCTTTTCTCAATTGACGTGTCGCTTCATTTCCTACGCCCCTTGTCTTCAATGCGTCCCACAACCTCTTTGTCGTCTTGTAACTGACAAATTGATGATATATATCTTTACTTAAAGCCTGAGTGAGAATGGCGTATGCCTTCTTTTCTAGATCATAGACTTTCTTCTGATCTTCCGTGAGATCTGCAAACGTAGCTGCAGATGATGCGGCAACCTCTATTGTTTGATCGAAATCTGTAATGAACCGCAACCACAATTCTGTATTTTGACCAAGAACGTATGTATGAAATCTACCAAACCATCCCGGATATTCACTTAAGTGCATCAACTTTGGAGGCCTATTCAAACTTCCTGTTTCACTTTCGCTTAGCAAAATGCTTTGAACACTTGGAGCTTGATTTGATACAAATGCCCATTGACCGGTAGATGTAGCATTAACTTGCGAACCCGAATCAGGAGTTGGAGTACCAAAATACATCTCTGCATTTACCGGAACACCCCACATCGAATTCATTTTTGATCAGCCGAAGGATACCTGTCGAAAGACTTGAAAAACACAAACTGTTAAACACAAACAGACTAATGATCGAAAGATCAACACCTGTTCGAAAGATCAACAGGGTTCAAAAGATCACTGTTGAGTTTCGAACAATGTTTTCGAAAGATTCTCCAACGAAGGATCCTTATCCTTCGAAAATGAGCAGTAGACCGAAAGATGTATGTTTCGAAAATATTCCTTGGAACGAAAGATAAGTCTCACACTTCGAAGGATGCTCGAAGGATGACTATCTATCGAACCTCCTTTGGTCGAAAGATGATCTTTCGACTTCGAAGGATATCCTTCGATCTTACTGACACGGTTGACAAAGAGTGACAGGTTGGTGAAAAAGTTGACGGGTTGGTAAAAACTTTCTGCAGAAAGTATGTTCAGACCATATCTTCTGAACATGCAGGTTTCACCAAACAGGTAATGTCCAATATTTTAATCAAAATACAACTTCCAACACACAAACACTTGGTAATTCAAAATTTTTAAGATCAAATGTGTAAAATTATGATGAACACTTAGAATAACGGTTGAAGATATGAAGAACAAACCCAGAAATATGAAATTTCCAGCAAACCGACAACTATCCAAAACCCGTTTTTGCTTGCAACTTCACTAAAAACCCATTTTTAACATGTGATAATGAAAAGTGACAAGGTTTTTATAAGAACAAACAGCAAAAACAGCAAGATTTCCAGAAAATATGAACTATAAAATCCCGAAAAACAGCAAGAACACCTCGGTTTTAACAAGGATAAGAGCCAAGGCTCTGATACCACTTGTAGGTCCGGCTAGGGGAGGATCTAGTCGCCTAATCCTTGTGTACAAACCAACCCGGTTGTGCGGAATCCAACCGAGATAGCAAACCGAGATAGAACACGCAAATAAACAACACACAAGACTCAACGATTAACACCACTTGTATTAAACGTATGAAAGGTCCGGTTACAGCTCAATGTTTACAAATCAGTCCTGTAAACTCTCTCTAAGTGTGTGTGTTCTCTGCCATCTATTTTCTGTCTGTCTGGTCTATGGAAATGAACACAACACACGGGTATTTATACCCAAACACAGCATGTTGGAACCTGAAGGTTTATTCATGTAGGTTGACAATACTTAGGGATTGATTATGTAATTAGTTATATATGTTTTGGGTTAAACATTGTGGGTCGGGCTAGATAGTGTCGCATGGGCCTAGGGTTGTATTCGGTCTACATGTCTAGTATATAAACACCCTTAATCTATTGATTAAGGGTTGTTGGTTACGAGTATAAGGCAGGCGACACAAGCAAGGAACTAGGTTCCATCCGAGACATTGTATCAGTCATCGTTCATCGTGAATGCAAGTTTCGGTTTGATTTTGTTTATTGCTTGTTATTTGATCTTAAATATTAGTTCTTGAATCACCTTGTGTTTGATTTCCGCACTCTCACAAGGTTAGATTGATATCATTGAGATCCTCACGGGTTTTACAATTGGTATCAGAGCCATTGAAGCCATTCAAGGGCTCGGTTTTGATATCAATCGGATTCAAGAAATTGCATATATTACTGATCCGGTTTTGTTGAGTGTGTGTGCAGATTTTTATCGACTGTTCTTGATAAATTCTTTGGAAAATTCACTGATTTTGGTCTGTTGATTTCAGCATTGGTGTTTGCTGATTTTTCGGGATTTCGGTGCAACAGATTCAAAGATTACTATATCTTTGAATTTTGGAAATTGCTGAAAAGTCGGGATTGCGAGTAAACAGTTCTTATCACTTTCTGTTTTGCAGGTTACGACTCGCAATCTCCCAGTTGCGGCTCATCACGTTTCAATTACGACTCGCAATCAGTCTTGGTTTCGATTCATCTTGCCCAGTTACGACTCGCAACCGGCTGTTTGATTTTCACTCGCAATCGTGGTTTCGGCTCATCCTGTCTTGTTACGACTCGCAACCATTTCGGTTACGACTCGCATCCAAGGTTGACTTGACTCGCAACCATCTTCAATTACGACTCGCAAATTCGACTCGCAACCCCGTTTCGACTCGCAACGACAAATTGTGACGGACATTTGGACTGTTGACTTTGGACTAAATAAAATTAATTAATTAATTAACTGATTGATTAACAATGTCAACCACCAACAGTGAATTGTCTGCCCTAACTCAGCAACAAGAACTGGATTCAAAGCTTGGAACCACATCACGCATTCCTAGGCTAACTGATGCCAATGACTTTCCCGAGTGGAAGTGGCGCTTTGAACAGCATCTTAAGGTTAAAGATTACAAGCTATGGCGCAGCATCTTGAGGGGACCTAGGGAAATTATGATGGAAAGTCCTACAGAACCTGATGTTAAAATAAAGAAGCCTCGAGAACTATACACTGAAGATGATGTGCTTATTGTTGAAGAAGATGATCGAGCCTTCTCTTACTTGACCATGGGTTTGGGTCCTAATATTGCCATGGGTTTTCGCACCTGCAAATCTGCCAAGGAATTGTGGGATTCTCTGGTCGAAGTGTATGAAGGGAATGAAGACATGAAAGAAAGTCGAAGGAACTTGCTGCAACAAAACTTTAACAACTTCAACCATATCTATGGTGAGACGGTGGATAATCAGATTCAAAGGTTTGTTAAACTGGTGACTCAAATGCAAATGGAAGAAATTCACACCTCAAACGCATCCACCAACAGACAACTCCTAAATGCACTGCCCAAGAGTTGGGATCATCATGTGGCCATGATTAAGAAAACCAAAGATCTTGCAAGATGTACATTGTCAGAAATGATTTCACACATCAAAGCTTGTGAATTGGATGATAAGCAGAGAGAGACTAACTACAAGAATAGCATGCTGGCTGCTGGTTTCTCAATTGCTCCCACCACATCTAGCGACAGCAACACAGCTCTTCTATCACAAGGAGGCTTTCAGATGTTTCGCAATACTTCCTCTGTCTCTCAATCTGGATCCTCAAATCAAATCGTCTCTCCAGCTTCTCCAGCTTCTGTTCAAAATGCTGGAAAGGCATCTGCTGCTGCCCCTGCTTCCGCTCACTCTACGAACAATGAGATGATGGCATTCTTCGCAAGTCAGTCAAAGGAAAAGCTAGACATAGCAGCTTCTGTAATCAACTGTTTGAATGCTTTTATTGCAGGGAAGCTTGATCCACCAAAGTGGAGTCCTGATGATTTGTCGCAGATTCATCCAGATGATGTTGAAGAAATGGATATCACCTGGCAAATGGCAATGGCGGCATTCAGAGCTCAAAAGTTTGTGAAGAGAACGGGTAAAAACAGGTGGGGTAACGCTTGGAATGGAGCTTCTAAAGTGCCCTTCAATCTTCGCTGTTTCAATTGTCATGAGGAAGGACACTATGCTCGGAACTGCCCGAAGCCACCCATGAACAGAGATCAAAATCCTACAACTCCTGCTCAACCAGCTACTCCTAATCGAGAAAGGGCTCTTGTGTCCACTACAAGTGTAGCAGATGCAGCTGCTTCTGGAAGTCCACAGCCGCAGGGATTAGCACAAGCGCTGGTGGTGCAGCCAAATGTCAACTTTGACTGGTCTTCTGAGATTGAGCGTCTGAACATATCAGCTCCAGATAATCAAGCTGCAACTTCTAACATTGCTTTCATGACCTCAAGCGAGCATGACCCTGAGCCACAGGAAGAGACTGCTGCTGACGATTTCGCTTTCATGACTCAAATCCTGTCAGCACCTGTCAAAGGTCTCACCAAAGAAGAGGTAATTTCAGTTTTCTGCACTCCTGAATGTAGGGAACGTGTTGAGGCTTATAGAATACACAACGCTGAGCTAATTGAAGATTACAATGAAATTAAAAGGAAAAATTTCACTTTAACGAAAAATGAAAAACTTTTCAAAGAGAAAATCGAAGCTCAGCGTAAGGACATCGTTCAACTAAAGGACGATGTCAGTATAGCTAAAGCCCAACTCATGATAGTCAAAGAAAAGTTATGTGAAGTAACTAAGGAACTGGAGAATGTAAGAGATAAATACCAAATCAATCAATTAAACATCAAGAAATTCGATTCCTCCAGTAAATTGGTAAAAAATCTGTGTGATCAACAATTGGCTTACTCTAAAAAGAAAGGGTCGGGATTGGGTTACAATCAGACTCCTCCTCCATACAATAACAATTACACTTATTTGCCAATGTCTGAGGAGGAGATCTTAAACGAAAGCAAAATGACTTATGGCTCATCTAGTAAATCGTCTGTTCACAACAAACCTGTTGAGCCACAAAAGTCCTCGCCTTTAAAGTTTGTTCCTAAAGGCACAATTGATCCTAACATTTCGTTGTCATGTGCAGATGATAGCTCTGAAGTAAGATGTGATGATGTTCATGGGAGTGAACCAGTTATTATTTCAAACGTTTCTGAATCTTATTTTGAACTTTATTCTGAACCAACTGAGTCTGACATTGCTTTTACTAGTTCTTTGTTTGCGTCGTTTTCTGCGTTTGTTTCGTCTTGTGAGCCTGTTGTTTTGGGCAAAACTGATAATGTTTGTGTGGATGATTTGAACAATACGTGTGGTGATGATTGTTTTTCAGCTAATGCTTGTGATGCTAACATATCAAATGTTTCAGCTTGTGATAATGTTACAGGTGCGGTCCCTAAGGATGCATTCAGTGAAACCACTGAAACTACTTCTCAAGAAAATCAAGTGTATCCTGATTCTTCTTCTGAATCTGTCTCAGTGGGTGTCCCTAATGTTGAATCTAGTGGGACCCCATTGGAAACTGTGTTAATCAATGAATCAGAGTCTGTGTCACAAGATAAATGCTCTGAGGAAATGCATGTTGATGAAACTTCCTCAGGATCAGAAAGTGAACCTGAATCAGTTTCACCCGATAAATGCATTGAGGAAGAGCATATTGTTGAAACTTCTTCTTGCTCGGAAAGTGAACCTGAATTAGTTTCAGATGATAAATGTGTTGATAAAACACATTTGGATGAAGCTAATACATGTTCAAATTCGGAATCAAGATTAAGTGAAAAGGAAAAGGGGGTTGGTAAAAAGGTGAAATCATCAGAAGAAAATTTGATTAAAGAAAAACCACAAGTCAAACATGGTCAGAAAACTAAAACGTTGAATCACACGAAATCGAACAAGCAGAGTCCTAATGTCAAAAATGTTCAAATTGTGAAAAGTCAAACATGTTTTAACTGTGGCATTGCCGGTCACATTGCCAGAAATTGTGGTAAACTCCCAAGGACACCAGACAAGAAATCATCAGGGCGAAATCAGAAAGTTACGTCTAATCGATCTCAATGTTCGGAGTCTATGAAGTCTGCTTGGACTAAGACGATGAAGAACAACGATCATCATAGGACTAGACCTTCTGATCAGGATTGGAATGCAGCCAAACGCCATAATCAGAACCGACAAACAAATTTTCAGCGTAATCGGAGAAATTCTTTTGGTAACGCGTTTGAAAGTTTAAATTCTAACTGGTCAAAACAGTTTTGGAAACCTAAGGTCAATGGCATGCAATCCAATCCAATGAAGTCATATCATCAAAAGGCCGCAAACAGAAATGTTTCAAAATTTCTAAACAAAGAAAATTTTGTTTGGCAGAGAGTAACGTATTTCGATGCTCAAGGAAAACCCAGATCCACTATGGGCTGGGTTCCTAAATCTAACTAATCCCGCTACTCGTGCAGGAACAGCTGTGGAGGACTACCGTGCGCCTCTGGTACATGGATAGTGGCTGTTCCAGGCACATGACAGGAGACTTATCCCAACTTGTGAATGTTAAAGAATTTAATGGTGGATATGTCTCATTTGCGGGAGGTGAATCTGGCAGAATCACTTTGAAAGGAACTGTTCAAAATGGTGTTCTCAGCTTTGAAAATGTCAATTATGTTCCAGAACTGAAGCACAATCTGTTAAGTATTTCGCAGATCTGTGATAGAGGGAATTCAGTTCATTTTACGAAGAAAGGATGTCATGTTCTTAAGCCTGGGATTGTTATTCCAGAAGACTGGTTCTTGATGACTGCTGAAAGAAAAGGAAATGCATACGTCATTGATATGAACAAGAAACCGTGTGAAGAGATCACTTGTTTATTTTCGAAGATTTCAGAGCATGATGGTCTTTTGTGGCATCGTCGACTTGGGCACGTGAATATAAAAAATCTGAATCGTCTAGCTAAAGGTCAATTGGTACGAGATCTTCCAATTAAGGATTTCATGTTGGTGGAAAAATGTGTTGCTTGCGCGAAAGGAAAGGCTCATCGAAAACCTCACAAGACTAAACCAGTACCGTCAACAAAAGCTATACTCGAACTACTTCACATGGATCTTTTTGGTCCAGTGAATGTGCTGAGTATCGGGAAGAAAGCCTACTGTCTAGTAGTAGTCGATGATTACTCTCGCTACACTTGGGTGTATTTTCTCAGTCACAAAAACGAAACTGCTACACTGGTGAAACAGTTCATTATATTGGCTGAAAATCAAGCGAGTACTAAGGTGAAGGTTATTCGATCAGACAATGGGACAGAATTCAAGAATGTTACTTTGGATACGTTCTGCAGTGAAAAGGGAATTGATCGACAGTTCAGTGCGCCTCGCACTCCACAACAGAATGGAGTGGCTGAAAGAAGGAATCGTACTCTAATTGAGGCAGCACGTACCATGCTGGCTGATTCAAAGCTTCCTAGCTTCTTTTGGGCCGAAGCTGTTAGCACGGCTTGTTATATCCAGAATCATGCTTTAGTTAATAAACGTCACATGAAAACCCCTTATGAGATTCTGGAAGGACGTAAACCTTCGGTTTCACACTTTCGTATTTTTGGTTGTCCATGTGTATTATTACTAATGGACTCAAATGGAAAGTTTGAAGTCAAAGGTGACGAATGCTACTTTGTTGGATATGCTAAAGGCTCTGCTTATAGGGTATACAACAAAGTAACTAGGAAAGTCGTTGAGTCGTGCAACATCGAATGGCTTGAAGAGAATGCTACGGACGCTAGAGTCGGTCCAGATTGGTTATATGATTATTCTGCTCTGTTTAAATCATTTAACATTTTGTCAAGTGATGTTTCAGTTGCAGGTGAATCAGTTCCTAAACAACCATTGTCATTTGAAGATACAGAGGACGAAGCACAGATGGAAGAAAATGTGAAGCATCATACTGTTGATCCACCGGGAATGGTGTTCACGCAACATCCTACACCGACACCGATGGTCAATCAATCCCCTGAAGGTGCATCAACCAGTGACACTGCAATGTTTCCTGATCCAATTCCTGAGGATTGTACTGTCACTTCACCTGTAGTTCACACTACAAGTGTACCTGATGAGGGGGAGAGTAGTAACACCACCACTGAAGAGGAGATTGTACCTGATTTGGCTATACCAACAGGCGTTCAACGCAATCACCCAATCGAGAATGTGATTGGTCCTGTAAATGCAGGAGTTTTGACCAGGAGTCAATCGGGAGTCATTAATACTTGCTTATATTCCTGTTATCTGTCTCAAATCGAACCTAAAACCATTGATATAGCTTTGCAGGAACCTGGCTGGGTAGATGCTATGCACGAAGAGCTGAACCAGTTTGAAAAACTTGGAGTATGGAAGCTTGTCAAGTTGCCAGCAGGAAAGCGTAAGCTTGGAACTAGATGGGTCTTTCGAAACAAGCAGGATTCTGCGGGTGTCATTGTTCGAAATAAAGCAAGGCTGGTGGTTCAGGGATTTAGACAAATCGAAGGTTTAGATTATGATGAAGTATATGCTCCGGTTGCGCGACTTGAAGCCATCCGGATCTTTTTGGCTTACGCGTCGTACATGGGATTCACTGTTTATCAGATGGATGTCAAGACCGCGTTTCTCTATGGAGATGTGAAGGAGGAAATTTTTGTCGAGCAACCGCCAGGGTTTGTGCATCCAGATCATCCTGAGTACGCCTACAAGTTAGACAAGGCGTTGTATGGGTTACATCAGGCTCCTCGAGCTTGGTATGCCACCCTAACAGAGCATCTGTTGGCTCATGGGTATACGCGTGGCACTATCGACCAGACTCTGTTTATCAAGAGGGTAGGAAGTGATCAAATCTTAGTTCAAATCTACGTTGATGATATTATTTTCGGATCAACAAGCGAGGATCTGTGCAAGGAATTCGAGAGAGTTATGAAGAAAAAGTTTGAAATGAGTGCTCTGGGGGAGATGACTCTATTTTTGGGCCTTCAAGTCAAGCAGAGTTCGCAAGGAATTCTGATTCATCAAGGGAAGTATGTGGATGATGTGCTGGCAAAGTTCAAGTTCACGGACGCAAAACCTGCTGAGACACCTATGGCTGAGAGACCATTGTTGACTGAAGATGAAGAAGGAGAGTCTGTAAATCAACGTCAATATCGGTCCATGATCGGGTCATTGATGTATCTCACAGCTAGCCGTCCGGACATCATGTTCGCTGTTTGCAACTGTGCACGCTATCAGGCTAATCCTAAAACTTCTCATCTTATTGCTGTTAAACGGATCTTTCGGTATCTAAAAGGCCGACCTCGGTTTGGTCTGTGGTATCCGAGAGATTCCAATTTTGACTTGTTTGCTTTCTCTGACAGCAATTTTGGAGGTACTGACAGTGACAGGAAATCCACTTCTGCGGGATGTCAATTTTTGGGTGATCGGCTCATTTCTTGGCAGTGCAAGAAACAACAAACAGTGGCGATATCCACAGCTGAAGCTGAGTATGTTGCTGCTTCTGCTTCTTGCTCTCAGGTGGTGTGGATGCAACATCAATTGCAGGATTATGGTTTGACTTATCTTAACACTACTATTTACTGCGATAATGATGCTGCAATACAAATTGTTAGAAATCCTGTTTTTCACTCCAAAACCAAGCACATTGATATTAAAGTTCATTTCATTCGAGACTGTTTTGACAGAGGTCTGATTACGCTTGAACAAATCGACACAGATGCTAATGCTGCCGATTTGTTCACTAAACCTGTCAGCAGCTCGAAATTCAGAGTGCTTGTGGATTTTCTTAAAATGATCCGTTTTACTGATTGAGCATATTTTGTTTTGTTTTGTTTTTCGTAGGTAAATTTGTTCATAAAGTTTTCTATTCTTAGGTAGTTTTTATTTATGCACAAATTTAGGGGGAGAAAAATCGAAAAATACAAAAACATTGAAAAATCGAAAATACAAAAACATTGAAAAATTAAAAAAAATACAAAAAGAGTTTCAAAAGGAAGTATGGCTGGACTGGGAAATGAAATGAATTTTCACTTTATGGTCAAGGGCTGACTCATGTAAGACCAGTATCGAAATTGTTTGACTCTAGTATGATGTGTTGGTAAGCTCTATCCTTAAGATTGGAAACAATAGCTGTTTCTGTTCAGAACTAAACCAGTACATGACCTCAGAAAAGAAAATCACTTGGAATTAGCTCATGTCTATTTGAATGTTTGTATGCTTTTCCCGATACACACAATTTTGGTCTGATTCTGAAATCTTATCTGAAAAAGTCGTGTACCTCCTCTGCTGCATCCAGATACATGCTGACCTGGAGGTGCTAGGCAACGTCAGCTTCTGCTGCATCCAGATACATGCTGACCTAGCTGTACGTTGTCGATCTATAGATCAATTAAACACCCGAAAGAGGCCCTCTAGTGCCCAAAAGAAACCCTATAAACCTATGTCAAATTGAGAAAAACTCATTTGATCCTGTATATTATATCATCTCTACTTAAGATCTATTCTGTTCTCTTCTCAACCTAGTCCCAGTTAAGATTTCAGAGAATCTGGATTGGACTTGTGAAACATGTGGTAGGGAAGCTACTTGCATGATAGAGTGTGCTAGTATAATTCCGGGATTTGATTAGTATTTGTTTTGGGTGTTCATTGTTAAGATATCAAAACATGATAAATTGAGTTACAGGCAGTTATATGGAAAAGATCTAGGGAGATGAGTTTAAGAGGACAAATATACTGGCAATCGTCTAGATCATCCTCTAGTAGATCAGTGTTGATAAGTGAAGTCATGCCCGAAACCTTGTGATTTGATCCCTGAATATCTTTGCAAATTTCCTGATTTTATTTTTGTAAATAATATTTTATTATTTATTTTTTGTTTTAGGTTTTGTTTTGCAAAATAATGCTCAATGGGTTTAATGGGTTATTATTGGAAAATCAGATTTTTTAAGTGGGTTTGTAAAAATCATTTCTGAAATCCATTTTATTGAGCCCAAGTCTATAAGGCCCAAGCCCAACAGACTTGGGCCCATGAGAAATAGTGATCACATAAAAGGGTGATTACGAGTCATAAGTTCATTATTCACTCGCAATCTTCTCTGAATTCTCTCTCAACATTCCGGTCGAAATCAAGATTCCGACTCAATTCCGGTTGCGACTCGCAATCCGATCAGGTCATCAACAGGTAATATGACGTCATTATTCAAGATTTTGCAGGAATTTTGAATTTTTGTTTGAAGATTCGGCGAATTTATGAAGATTCCGATGAAGATATGAAGATTCCGATGAATTCTCCGATGAGTTTTGAAGTTTCCGATGAAGTTTCCAGTCGCAATCAAGAACAACAGGACTCGAAACCAATGATTACGACTCGCAACCTCGAGATTGCGACTCATGGTTGCGACTCATTTTGTCTTGTTGCGACTCATGATTGCGACTCGCAATCTTCTGGTTGCGACTCAGTTATCCTGGTTGCGACTCATGGTTTCGAGTGAACAGTAACAGTGTTTGTTTTATTTTTAAATTTTTATCACTGTTGTAAATGGAAACTTATATGTTGTGTGTGACGTGCAGAAAAATGGACTTAAAGTTTATCGCGTCTCACAATCAAGTAGCATTTTTGGCACCTCCACCTGTAAAGCACAAGCAGCTGTTCACGTCTTTGATCAAAGGCCTAAATACATGCCGTATTGTTCACGCTCTTCGAGACAATCCGGTTGTGTATGAAAGTCTTATACGAGATTTTTGGAAGACTGCAAAGGTGGAAATTATTGAAGGAAAATGAGCTATAGCTGCTGAAATCGAAGGGACAAAGATTATTGTGACGGAGCAGGTTATCAGGGATGTGTTGCAGTTCAATGATCAGGAAACGGATCCAATCGAGATTGCTGCTGGAACGATTGAAGCTATTTTGCCACGACTAAGCTATGAAGGAAGATTTCCTCCCCTGGTTAAGAAGTTTGTTCATCCGTACTGGCGTTTATTATTGCACATGTTCCTGTTGTGCATGACAGAGAACCGAGGGGGAATTGATCAACTAAACACAACACAGACGGCTGCATTAATTTGCGTGATTACAAATGAGCCGTTCAACTATTCACGATATGTTCTAGAAGCAATGAAAAGAAACGCTATTGGGCTACGAAAGGATAAGTTTTTGATGTATCCTAGATTTGTGCAGATGATTCTAAATGCTCGTTATCCTGAATTGAAGAGATTGGGTAACACGCTGGAGTTAAAGCCCATGGGTCCATCATGTTTTGGTGTTCTTACGGCAAAGAAGGGTACTGAGAAGAAGTATGAAGGTTTGATTAAATTGGAGAAGTTTGGTCAGTTTGCAGAGACGGAAGATGTTAGTGAAAATCCGGAAATAGCACAATCTGTTTCAGTGGATAGTGTACCTGCAAGTGCTATTGTTGCTGAAGAACATGATATTCGTATGGATGCTGAAAATCAGCCTGAGACAGAGATTTTAACAATAGACTCTGACGATGAAGGTGTTGAAATTATGTGTGATTCTGATGAAGATAAAGAGCTTCCTCCTGAAGCTGAAGTTGATACTGCCGTTTCTACTGTTCCACCCGTGATTACTGCTGAAAGTTTGGCTTTGTTATTGAAATCTGTAACTGATAAGATGGGAAATCCTCCTTCTGATCTTTCAGTGTCAAGTGAAAAGCCTAGTGAAGACCCAAAGGATTCTGATTCTATGCCTTTGAAGCGGAAAAGGAGGGATCCTCGGCCCGGAATGTATGTTGAGCATAGCAAAGATCAACCCGTAGTTGCTGATGAAGATGATGAAGGTCTTTATGACTTCGAGTTTGAGAAGGATGTCACCGATACCACCACCGTTACTGCAGATATCTTTGATTTTGATGCTGATGCTCAGAGAACTGATATGGATATTACTACTGATGATGTTCAGGTTACTAGTATTGATGTTGATGCCAGTGTTGAGACAACATTACCTAGTGCTACTGAAGCTGCAGGTTCTTCTAGAGTTGATCTTGATATGCCTAGCAGCTCAAGTGGTAAAAGACCTGAAGAGCCATTTAGAATGCCGTTTGATGATGATTCTAGTGATGAAGATGAGTATATCAGTATGAGAGATATGAAGAAACGAATGGTTGTACTTGAGCAAGATTCAATCCATAAAGATGCAAAGATTATTCAACTTGAAGATACTATTGTGAAGAAAGATCAACAGATTGAGCAGCTTCAAGGAGATGTTAGTTTGCTGTTTAATATGGTTTATGATTTGCGTGGGAAGTTGGAGAAGAAGTTTGGACAGGAGTTTTCTGATCCAACTGATGTTGAAAACAGAAGAAAAGCTTTTGAAAAGGATGATGCTGAAAGAAGTGCCGCTATGGAACACTACTTTAGAAGAATCATTGATCCTGTTGCAGACAAAGAGAAGGCTGAAAGAATCAAGAAGAAAAGAGAGTTGGTAATTATGAAGAATCGGAATCTAAATCCAGACGATGATGATGCTCATGCAACTCATCATTTAATGGATGTTGGTGAAACTCTCTATGATAAGGTTGGAAATCGTTCTGGTGTAGTTAGCTGGGGTTATGATCATGATCGTAAAAGATGGTGGATTAAAAGAAAAGTTGGACCTGTTGAGTGGTACAAACATCCAGGCCAGTTTCAGTCATTTACTAAAGTGGACTTGACAGACTTGTCTAGAGCACCTTATGTAGATGATAAGCCTGGAGGAGTTGGTTATAGGTTTTTCGAGAGGTTGAAAAGGGAGGTTCTTAAGGGTTTTCCTTCAATGCGTACTGCAGAGTCCATTGTTAAACCAGCTAAAGGGATTAGAGATCCATATACGAACAAGCGCTTGAAGATTGTACGCTGGCCTGTTACTGATAAAGAGAAGACGATTCCGTTGGTGAAAAAGATTCCAAAGGGTGCTTTAAAGACCTTACATTTTTGGTCTTATGATGAGCGCTTAGGGCAGGCAGTGATTGTTTGTGATGATGATGTGTGTTTTTACTTGGTGGATCAGATTGATTTACTGAACGTTGCTCATGAAGATTTGGAAGTGCTGGCTCGTCATCAAATCAGAGCTACTGAGAAATACGAAGAAATTGCCAAAGCTTGGACTAAAGCTGTTGCAGCATCTATTCATATTCGTACAAAGGGTTTCGGTGGTATTAAGGATCGGGTGCAAGATGATGGTGAAGGATAAAGTGTCAAGAATCTGCATGCATAAACCTAGGGGGAGATTGTTGGAACCTGAAGGTTTATTCATGTAGGTTGACAATACTTAGGGATTGATTATGTAATTAGTTATATATGTTTTGGGTTAAACATTGTGGGTCGGGCTAGATAGTGTCGCATGGGCCTAGGGTTGTATTCGGTCTACATGTCTAGTATATAAACACCCTTAATCTATTGATTAAGGGTTGTTGGTTACGAGTATAAGGCAGGCGACACAAGCAAGGAACTAGGTTCCATCCGAGACATTGTATCAGTCATCGTTCATCGTGAATGCAAGTTTCGGTTTGATTTTGTTTATTGCTTGTTATTTGATCTTAAATATTAGTTCTTGAATCACCTTGTGTTTGATTTCCGCACTCTCACAAGGTTAGATTGATATCATTGAGATCCTCACGGGTTTTACACAGCAGGTCTGGTCGAAGGATCAGACAGATGATCGAAGGATCATCTATCGACCAGGAACAGCTCGAACGATCAACATGTACCACGAAAGATGTGATCTTTCGTGGTCCATCCATCGAAGGTCCATCTTTCGAGCTCATCATCATCGAAGGATATAAGTGATCCTTCGATGACCATCCTTCGACTCAAACACATTACAACCAAAGTGTTGACTGTTTGGCCAAGTCAAACCAGGAGGATGGTTGACTTGGTCAAACTTACAAGACTAACAAAGACATCGTTTTGTATACAGACAAAGTACAGACACAAGTGCACCAACACAGACCAATTACACCCTTCGTCAGCTTGAACAACTAATGCTCTGTTGGTGTTTGAAGGTCCAGACTGGTTCAGGTTCTGGTTCAGATTGTTGTTCACCGCTACTATCCTTCGATCACGATTTTCTTGATTTGCATTAGAAGTATTCTTCTGATTTCTGAATGGATTCTGATTGCCTTGTTTGCTTGGTCGGGTGCACTCACGTTTGAAGTGACCCTTTTTGCCACAATTGAAACATGTGACCGCATCTTTATCAAACTCGTACTTCGTATCCTTCTTACTTTCCAATGAAGTTCTTCTAGTTCGAGTCATAAAATCCTTTGCCCTTCTAATAGCACTTGCAAACGCCCACTTTATATCCATCAACTCCATTTCATCACGGTCGATTTATTGATAATCTTCATTGGTCATATTGATGTTTCCAATTTGACCTGCAACCAAACCGCAGTAAGAACTGACCATTGTATTAATGAGTTCCATATGCTCCTTTGCTACTTCAATGCTAACTTTTGAGAGGTTTGAAGTGTCAACTCTGACAATGTTGGTGTCTTAAGATGAAGGATTGTTGGCATAATGTGCTTGTTGTTGTTGTTGTGGTTGGGCTTGAGATTTGGGTTTGGAATGTGAAAGATAAGCACTTTGATCGAACTGTGGTTGAGTAATGGTAATTGGAGGTGGAGGTATGGATTGTGAAAGATAAGAACTTTGATCCCACTGTGGTTGAGTTTGATTGAACTGTGGAAACGGAGAAGAGCTTGTATTGGATACAAACGCCGTTTGAAGCTTCGGTTGCTGAACGGAACTAGAACTAGCTGAAGGACCAAAACCAGGCAAATACATTTCTATGTTTTGAGGAGGTGCAATTGCAATCCTTTTAGCTTTCCGAATTTCCTCTTCGTTCTTTTGCTCCAACTTCTGAATGAATTCATAGAGACTGACATTGGCTGCATCCAGAACGCCCATATGTTTTAGAAGCTCAATGAATGGACTCCACTTAGGAGGTAGAGCATCAGCAATGACAGCAAACCGTGCAATAAAATCCTGATGAGTTGCATTGACATTATAAGAACTCATTTCACTAATCAAATGATATAAACGAGAAGTCATATCATTTAGGGTTTCATTTTCCAAGAATTGAAATGATTCAAACTCTTTCTTTAATAAGTCATGGCGTATCTTTCTAGTAGCTGCATTTCCTTCTCCTCTCGCTACCAATGCATCCCATAAATTTTTCGTGGTCTTACAATAGCCAAATTGATGATAGATTTCATTGTGAAGCGCTTGTGTAAGAGTAGCAAACGCCTTTTTCTCTAATTCATAGGCTTTCTTATCATCTTCAAGCATATTAGTAAAACCCGCTGAAGTTGATGTTGCTACTTCGAGGGCAGGGTTGCATGCGGTAATGAAACACGTCCAAAGTTCGGTGCTTTGCCCTTGAACGTATGTGTGGAAACGACCTTTCTATGAAGGAAAATCGTTCATGTGATTTAACTTTGGTGGGCGATTGTTGCTGCCCGTTTCACTCTCGCTAAGCAAAAGATTCTGAATGCTTTGATTTTGATTTGACACCAATGCCCATTGACTTGCACTTATTGACTGTTGTTGTTGAGGTATGGAATTCACTAAATATGTGGCCATCGAAGTCTGATTTTGACTTGGTCGTGTGTCAGTACTCCAATCCCATGGACTTGTGTAGCTCATATTTTATGTATGAAGTAGAATACCTGATCAAACACTTGAAATCACAATGTTATCACACTTTTAAAAACCTTTTGTTTAAAATTGACAACAATGTCGACGAAACAGATCCTGATAATGAGCCAAGAAAAGATGATGTTTATCGATGAAACTGGATGACGAAACAAAGCGATGAAACAGAATGATGAGCTTGGCAACGAAACTGGGCTTGAAACTTGGCGACGAAACAGAATTAAATAAGTATTGCGACGAAACTGATTTGATATAAGGTCCGACGAAACTCAAATGATTTAATAATGCGACAAAACTCAATTCCTTTAATTAATTCGACGAAACTTTTGCTTTTTAGTTTAGTGGAAATTAACTTTTGCCAAAAGTGGAACACTCACTGGTAAGCATTTTTAAAGAAATATTATAGTAAGCACAAGTAATGATCACATATACAACTTTTATTATCTTAATCAATAACACTTTAATTTAAAACAAAAACAGATCAAACAAAAATATTATGCACACTTTGAAGAACACCAAGAACAGTGATGAACTCGATGGGTTTTCCGGTCACCGGAAAAATTATGGAATACGATTTTGCTTAACACTTTCAACAAAACAACAAATGCTAACATGTAAACATGCAAAATAATAAGGTTTTCACTAAAACTTACACCAAAACAACACTGCAAACACTGATTTTCAGCAAATATTTCTAGAAAATATGAGTTTTTCAAGAACACTTTTTAGAAAATCTTAAACAAACAGTTTTAACAATTTAAGAAATCCAACTATGCTTGGTTTTTTTTTAAAACAAGGATAAGAGCAAAGCAAAGCTCTGATACCAATTGTAGGTCCCGTAATCTGAGGATCGATAACGAAAACCGAATCCTTGCTTATGACAAACACGGCCACGGGTGCGGAATCCCCGTAACGATGCAAACCAAACACAGTTAGTAACAACACACGGTATAACCAATGAAACACAATCGATTGATTAAATGGGATGAGAACCAAGAACAATTGATACACACACAGTTTAACAGAATAACTTTCAGGGTATGCTCTCATCTAGTTTCAAAGTGAAACCAGAATGTGTTTATATAGTAGTCTGGGCCAAAACATCGACGAAACCAAAGGTTGTGTCGATGAAACAAACATTGGGCCAGACTTGGGCCTGAAGCAGCCCATCAGTCGACGAAACAAGGCTGTTTCGTCGCTGATGTCGACGAAACGGACTGAAATGGACATTAATCTGTTTCGTCGTGAGGTGTTCGACGAAACAAGTCTGTTTCGTCGAAGGCTGCCAAATGTGATATGTTTGCTGCAAACAGACAGTTGCAGCAAACCTATACAAACACAAACATAAAGACCATAATACCCTTACATGCAACATGCATTGTTTGTATACCATTACATATCAAATAGAGACAAATAAGTCGGACACAAGCGGATAGGAGTATATCCGACTTGGTCGACGGCAAATACATACTCGATAAACGTTAAAAGACCGTACAAAATACAATAATAAACAAGACTAGTTACAGACACAAAAAGGTGCACCAACAGGTACTTATGTAACATGAAGTGTATCGTTTGTCCCTTTAATTTGTTACACTAGTCTCATATACTTATAGTTACATATATTACTTGTTTGTTCATTGATATGACATTTTGGATGATATAATGTTGTTACATATGTAATTTTGCTAAGTTTAAATTGACACCAAAGGGGCTGACATATGTAACACATGTTTATAACATATGTTACACTATGGGGTATATATGTAACACATGTATAGCAATCAGACACATGTTACATGTAGGTGTTACATGTGTTACAACGTCAAGGTTACACATGTTACATATAGTTGTTGCATCCAAAAAAGAAAAATTGCCTTCACAACAACATCCGTATTCATCCAAAAATTGGCATACTAACAATGAAAATAAAAATGAATTTTATATCAATAGTTGTAATGCTTCTAAAAATGGTCTTCACAACTACATCCATCTTCACAACACATAGCAGCCAACCAAAAAACACACCATCGTCACCACGAAAACCTGATGATGCGTTGTAATCCTTCGGCGGGTTTCGCTTCTTGATAACCATATTCATCTTGAACACAAAACATCTTTTCACCTATGAACAAAACAAGTACATCAATATTAAATATTCTATAGTTAAAACTTATTAATCTTCTATGTAACATGTGTAACGTGGCTATACATGTGTTACCTCTCTAGTGTAACACATGTTACAAACATGTGTTACATATGTGCACCCCCCTTTGTGTCCAAAAAAGAGTTGAGGTAACTATAAGTAACTTGCGTAATGTTGTTACTACATATGTAGCTAATTATCCCACCAAAAAAACACGACTTTTTATTTGTAAAATAAACGAGATATTCCGAATAAATTATGAAGTTTATACATTTTAACATTTAACAGCCAATCTAAAAAAAACAATAAGCTGGTCTCATATACTGGGTGTAACACATGTAACACCCTGTATGCAACATATGTAACCCGTAGTGTAACACGTGTTACAACATATATGACAAACAGTTTAGAAATTTTAGCATTAATCTTCGTAAAAATAACAATATACTCTGTACAAACAATTTAGAAAGTCAACATTAATCTTCGTAAAAAATATCAATATACTCTTCGCATAAATGTAGCTGATAGAAATGTAACATATGTAGCAAATTATGCCAGTAAAAAACACGAATTTCTATTTGTAAAACAAAACCAATATCCGATTAAATTATGAACTTTCTAAAGGTAATGAAAATGTAATATCGGAGTGAATTTATTCAAAAAACAACTAAACAACAAAGAAATTTGAAACATACATCGTAAAAATTATGGATTTTCAAACTAATTATCTACCATCAATGGTGATGCTGAATTTAAACAAAACCAGAAAACAAATTAAACCAAATCCAATTCATAAACCCTAAAAAAACCCAGCTCACCCACACCCCCCCCCCCCACACACACACACACAAAAATCCAACTAAAAGCAATCATTAACTCAAAATCGTTGGACAAACAATTTAGAAATTTAACTTTAATCTTCATAAAAAAATCAATACACTTTGAAGAGAGAAATACAACATACAAAAATTTCTTCTAGGTCTTGATTTAAAAAATAAAATAAACAAACTAGCTCTGATTTTAAATCTACCAATCGTTATACAAAGTATAAATCTAAACAAATTACATAAATTAACAAAAGTAAGATCTTTAAACCTGTTTCTCTCTCACACACTTGTGCGTGTGTTCTTGGTGTCTAGGTGAACAACATGAAAATTGTTGTCTCTCCTTCCAAAACATTAGCTTTCTCTCTCTAAAAAACAGAAACAAAGATGTGAGTAAAATGACACCGAGCTGCCTTTTCTTTGAGAGCTTTGATGGTGGCTTCGATCTTCAATGGTGGCTTCGATCTTCAGATTTGAAGGTTAGAAGGTTGGAAGGGATGAGTTAGAAGATATGGATTTGTACTTGATATTTTGAAGAGTGGTTTTGGGTGAAAGAAGGTTGGAAGGGACGAATTAGAAGATATGAATTTGTACTTGATATCTTGAAGAAAGTGGAGGATGTGGGGGGGGGGGGACGAGGACATAGGGAAGGGGGAAATTGGTGAAAAGTGATGGGGGAGAAAAGTGATGTGATGTGTTAGGAGTGTGTAAAAATGACAAATATACCCTTCTAACATGTGCAAATATTATATTACATGGATTAATCTAGACCACACATTCTTGGTTTCCCAAGTTTTCTGAATAAAATTAGTTTTCTCCATATACTTACACTATATATATATATATATATATATATATATATATATAATGCTCTAGAGAAAACCCTTTAAAATGAGAAAACTATGAAAACCCATCACATGGTCTAGAATTGCCCACATGTCCCAGCCATCTCCATCTTTTCTTTTGCTTTTGAGGGCACATTTGTAAATTCAACAATATCCTCCTACCTTTTGTGTACTATGATTTGACAACATTTATTACACCCTTATATTCCCAATGTGTCTCTCTCTCCCTCTTTCAAAACCATTTGAAAATCAAAATCACAGATCTTCTTCTCCCTTTCTTCTATACCACCTTGATCATGTATATGTATATACATATACGGCTCCATATAGAACGATTGTGCATTCAGGCCGATGGAGGTTGGAGTCGCTATTTCTCCGGAGAACGGCGGAGTTGCCATGGAGTTTCCGGTCGTTGACAGTGCCGGTCTATCATCGCCGCCAACTTTGCCGCCGAGGCTCTGCCGGAGACTCACGGAAACGAAGGCGTCTCCCGTCAAGTGTTGAAGAAATTGAAGCTAAGCTTCGTGATGCAGATCTTCGTCGACAGGTTGTTGTTGTTGTTGTTGTTGTTGTCATATATGATTAATTCGTTTGATTATCAGGATTTTGGTTATTGTTTTGTATGTGATTTGTTTGAAATAATTTGTTGAAATTGTAAGCTGTTAAGAGTTGTTAAATCTGTGAGGTGTTGCTGAACATGTGATTAATTTTACTAATTGCTGATTAGGTGTTGCTGAATTAATTACTGAAATTGTAAGGTGTTATTGATTATATGTTAAAGAGTTTTTAGTTCTGTGTACTTTGTTTGTTGTTATTTCAGTTGTTTAGATGTCTAATAATCGGCACATCTGTTTTTAGAAACGAAAAGCCAACTTTGTCTTACAGGACAACCAACGTAACACGTGTTATAGTCTGAACTCCTGTTTCATAGCTAAGCCAAGTTTGTCTTACAGCACAACCAACGTAACACGTGTTATAGTCTGAACTCCTGTTTCACAGCTAAACCATAGTAACATGTTATAGAGAAATGTATTAGGGTATGACGATGTATTAGAGACATGTATTAGGGTATGACGAATTAATTGCATGTTTTTAGTTCTGTGTACTTTGTTAGTTGTTGTTTCAGTTGTGTAAGATTAATTTGCAGGTTTTTATTTTTGTGTTAAAAAGTTGTGCTTGGTTTGGTTGCTTGTTTGGGCTTTTGATCTGAATAGTAACTGTTTTTTGTTGGTTTGGTTGCTTTGTTTGGGGCTTTTGATCTGAATAGTAACTGTTTTTGTGATGTTATTCGAGAAAAAAAAATTTCTGGCTATAAATGTGTTAATATTTATGTCTGGTTAACGACTTAACGGTTATCTTATCTTTTTGTTATTAGGACGGTGATGGATTCAAGGGAAATAAGATCCAGTTCTCGGGACCGTTGGTTTCATCAAACGTGGATCAGATGCTCAAGGATCATGACCATGTTTATGTTACAACACAACACAACTAACACGTGTTATAGGTTGAACTTCTCGGACATGCATGTGTTACATGTGACATGAAACCCATGTACAACGTAACACGTGTTACGTGTGACATGAAAACACATTTTACAAACCGTTTCAAGACTGACCCAAACAATAAAGCAAGGGTAGCCGCTGAAAAGCTAAGGCAGCAAAGGTAGCCGCTGAAAAGCTAAGGCAGACTGTAAAAGGAAGCTCCACCATTTTCGTAGTGCTATGTATTTTCATTTACTAGTAATATGTAATGTGAGACTCTTATTTTGTTTTGTCTAGTTCATGATGTTAAAACGGTATGGACTTAACACATTCTGGAAGTCTTAACACACGTTATAAAATCAGGTATACTATGTTGTTATTAAGTTACTATTGGAGTTTATGCATCCATTCTGGAAGTCTTAACACACGTTATAATAGAGGCTTAACACACGTTATACATGTCAGGCGCGTAACACATGTTACAGTATGTATACACACATCATGGTGTTTTGAAAACCAATAGCTTATACATGACACCATGTTAGGTTAAACCAAGATTACAACAGAGGGTTAACACATTTTATCCCAGGTATACGGTGTTACGATATTAACTTGTATGTTCCATATTAACTTGTTCACGTGTTACGATCAGTATATGCACATCATAGTGTTCTGCAAACCACTTTCATATACATGCATACAAGTCGGGTTACAACAAGATTATAATGGATGCTTAACACATGTTATCATATGTATACAAGTGGGGTTACAACATTACGATATTAACTAAACTCACCATTAAACCCATCGCCTCCGTGAACTGTTTTCACCCTTATCACATGTTAAGCAACTACATGTTCCAAACAGACAGTATATACACATCATGGTGTTTTGTAAACCACTAGCTTATACACGAATACATGTCAGGTTACAAAAAGATTATAACAGAGGCTTAACACATGTTATAAATCCCAAAATGTGCACAACAAATGACCTGTTTCATATTATATATTCCAAAATTACCGGTACATGAGTTACCATGAATGGCTCGTTTCATATTACACGTTACATACTAACTTGTTCATTTATTACTTGTACAAGTGTTATGCTCAGTCCACATTATCGGATATTTTAAACATCAACAAAAATAAATAGATATTACTTGTTTTTTTTAAATTAACAAAGGTTAACACACGTTATATGCCATTCTAACGGGGGCTTAACACATGTTATACATGAACACATGGCAGGTTACATCATGGTGTTCTGTTACAGCACGAACCACTAACACATGTTATAAATGAACTAGAGTTCTTTTCCAAAAATATGTGACTACTTCAAGGTCCCCGCATTAACGTCGCCTATATCCATCCAGCTTGTCAATTGAATATCTTTATGGGTCTGTTTCTGTAAATCAAGCAACCCATTCGGTGATGTAGACATTCTTTCGATGTCTCCAGCAAAGCAACATCTTCTGTAAACCAAAAAAATGGACGAAATTAACTTGTATTCAAAAACCTACTGCCATATATTTTATTATTAAATACCATTCAACATTCTCCAAGATTATAACAGAGGCTTAACACATGTTATCCCAGGTATACGGTGTTACAATATTAACTTGTATGTTCCATATTCACTTGTACACGTGTTACGATCAGTATATGCACATTATGGTGTTTTGCAAACCACTTTCATATACATGAATACAAGTCGGGTTATAATGGATGCTTACATGTTATCATATGTATACAAGTGGGGTTACAACAAGATTACGATATTAACTAAGCTCACCATTAAACTCATCGCCCCCGTCGACTGTTTTCACCCTTGTCACATGTTAAGCAATTACATGTTCCAAACAGACAAATTGTAACACATGTTAGATCAGTATAGACACATCATGGTGTTTTGTAAACCACTAGCTTATACATGAATACATGTCAGGTTACAAAAATATTATAACAGAGGCTTAACACATGTTATACGTTCCAAAATGTGCATAACAAATGACCCGTTTCATATTATATATTCCAAAATTACCGGTACATGTGTTACCATAAATGGCTCGTTTCATATTACACGTTACATACTAACTTGTACACTTATTCAATGTCCCCGCATTAACGTCTCGCCTACATCCATCCAACTTGTCAATTGAATATCTTTTATGGATCTGTTTCTGTAAATCAACACACCTTATATATCATTCTAACAGGTGCTTAACACATGTTATGGGTCTGTCTCTGTAAATCAAGCAACCCAACAAAAAAACACTTATTGTTCAGATCAAAAGCCCAAACCAGCAACCAAACCAACAAAAAAACAATTATTGTTAGATTTAATTTTCTTTCCTCAAAGGAAAGATTTAATTATGATATGAGAAGACCAAAAATTTTACAGAAATTAAGAAAACAAAAGACAAAATATATGAAAGCCATACCAATTCCATGTTTCTTCCACATTCTCTGTTGCCAAATTTGGTGTGAATACATTTCTAAACCTCCTACGCTCTTTAAAATCATTCTGAAATCAACTCTACCATTTCAAAATCAAGTTTCACCTCAATTTGGTCAATCAATTCTACCAGGCTTGGCCTATTCAAGCTCATTCCAATAGTGGGCGCCCCCCCCCCCCCCACGAGCCGTTGTCCGTCGACAGTCACCCGCCACTAAGCACCGTCGTGCCTCACTCATCGTGCTTCTACCGCCTCCCTTGCCCCAACCATAACGGTCAACAACACCACCGCCACAGCGCTGCTGCTGCCGTGGGTGGCTGGAAACCCACTAGTTTTCTCTCTCTCTCTCTCTTTCGATTTCTCTGGACCTCTCTTTCTCTTTTGATTTCTCTGGTACTCTCTCTCACGGCTCTCACTCCCTCTCTAGGTTTGCAGGTTGTAAGTGTTGTGTAGAGAGAAGGGAAAGTCATGGGGGCTAGGGTTTTGATTTGGGGAGGAGAAAATGAGATCTGTGATTTTAGAGAGAAGGAATTGAGAGAGCTGAGATGAGATTGTGATTTTGAAATGGATATGAAGAGAGAGAAAGATCAGTGCATTTAAGAGAGATGATAGGATTGGACAGTGGAGAGAGAAGGAATGTACTTCCGAAAATGCCCTTCCAGTTGTACTAATGTGTATTATAACATTTCTTTTAAATCTAATTCTTACCCAAATTAAGAGAGCCATTGATCAAGTTAGATGAAAGATACTCAATGGATGATATTGGGTTTGCAGAGTTTTCTTAAAAAGATAGAGTTTTCCATATAACCCATCCCTATATATATATATATATAGGAGAAGGATCCGTTAGGAACCACCCTTTATTGCGAGAACCGCGAGAACCAGTGTGAACACAAACAGTAATTCCTAAAAAAAATCTAAAAACCCAAAAAAAAAAATTAAATTTTTTACTTTTTTTTTTGGAAAAATCGCTATATTTTGTTAATAAAAAAAATCGAGTAACAGTTATCCATGCACATGTGCATATATATTATTTCTTTGTCAAATTCTGTAATTCATTACAAATATTAGTCAATTGCACTTTCATTTACACTACCACGTGTAATACACTACTTTTTACGTTAACAATAGTAGAAATGCACATGTGCATCTATATGTATCAACATGAAATAAGGTGTTTTGGTACACTACTTTGAATACACTTTCTCTTTCATCTATCATTCCATCCATAATACACAAACATGCACATGTGCATATGTATCATTTCTTTGCAAATTTCGTAACTCATTACAAATATTAAATAATTGCACTTTCATTTACACTACCATATGTAATACACTACTTTCTACATTACCAATATTAGAAATGCACATGTGCATCTATATGTATCAACATGAAATAAGGTGTTTTGGTACACTATATTTGAATACACTTTCCCTTTCATATATCATACCATCCATAATACACTACCATTACCTCCTACCATCCATAATACAATATCATTACCTCCTACCATCCATAATACAATATCATTATCAACACCATTTATACCATCCAATCATCATATTACATCATAAAGTAACAACTATAGCCAAACCATCAACCACTAGATATAACTGACCAAAAAACATGTATATGGGCCTACTTCTCCATTCAAAATCACAAACATTTTGTACCAAAACATGTTATATCATGGTTATACCTAATGATGCACATGTGCATTTTGAATATTGGTAATGTAAAAAGTAGTGTATTACAGATGGTATTGTAAATTAAAGTGTAATTTTTTATTACTAATAACGTATTATGGAATTTGTTGAAGTAGTGATACATATGCACATGTGCATAGATAACTGTTACTAAAAAAAAGGTTTTTTTTTTGTAACTAAATATAGCGATTTTTGTTAAAAAATATTAAAAAAAAATTTGAGTGCTTTTTTGATTTTTTTTTTTTTGTTCACATTATTGATTCTCGCGGTTCTCGCAATAAGGGTGGTTCTCGCATGAACCTTACCCTATATATATATATATATAGGGAGAAGATCATGCGAGAACCACCTCTTATTGCGAGAACCGCGAGAACCAATGTGAACACAACAAAAAATGCTTAAAATAGCTAAAAATCATACAAAAAAAAAAATTTTGATTTTTTTAATATTTTTTAGGTTAAAATCGCTACTTTTTTTTTATTTTTTTTTTTGCTTCGAAAAGTAGCGATTTTAACCTAAAAAATATTAAAAAAATTAGATTTTTTTTTTATTTTTTTAGGTTTTTTGTGGGTTTAGTTTTTAGCATTTTAGCTTGTGGGGTGGGGGGGGGGGGGTGGGGGGGTTAGGTTTTTGGGGGGTGGGGAGGGGGGTTTAGGTTTTGGGGGGGTAGGTTTTTTTTTAGGTTTTTTGGGGGTTTTAGTTTTTAGCATTTAGCTTGGGGGGGTTAGGTTTTTTTTTTGGGGGGGGGGGGGTTGGGGGTTAGGTTTTTTTAGGTTTTTTTAGGTTTTTTAGCTATTTTAGGTTGTGTTCACATTAGTTCTCATGGTTCTCACAATAAATGGAGTTCTCGCATGAGCCCCTCCCTATATATATATATATATATAATGGAAGGTTCAAGTGAGAAGAATTTTTTTGTAAGAAAAAAAAAAGAAAGTTTCAATCAATAAGAATGCTTCATTTTACTTCATTTAATATTTGTATTTAGTTTTAATATAAGGGTATATAGGTAAACTTACATAAATCATTAATTTGTATTCTTCCCCTTTAATAACTAGCTAAATTAAATTTGTAACTCCTTTTCAAAATATATACTTTTTCCAAATTAAAAAAACAACTTAATTTAAAGTGTAGAATAAATTACTAGTTGTGTAGGATAAATTACGAGTTATGTAGGATAAATTTCGTGGTGTGTAGGATAAATTTCGACTGTGTAGGATTAAATTCTATAATGTGTTGGGTATATGTAAGAAAATTTGATATGTGTAGGTTTTGTAGATTATATGTAGGATAATTAATGATTAGTTGACTAATTAATTAAAGAGAGAAAATTAATGATATGAGTTATAAATAAAATAACATTTTACTAATATGTATTTTCTTCTTTTTCTTCTCACATTAAATTTCTTCTAAAATGAATCTTCCCCTATATATATATATATATATATATATATATATATATAGGGCAATGCTAGACAGAAAACCCTCATTTTCTTATAAAACTCTGGAAACCCAAATCTCCCCCCATTTTTACCCAACCTCCTGACATTTTTTTTTTTGAAAAAAATAACACATGTAATATACATGTTTTAGAGTGTTTTGGGCCAAAAAAAAACAAAAAAGCGCCGAAAGGATTTTTTTTTAAAAAATAAACAAATTTCAGCAATGTCCGGTTGCCTAACATGTGTTAGGCACAAAAGACAGAAATTGCTGAAATTTTTTTTTTTAAATTATCCATTCGGCGTTTTTTTGATTTTTTTGGCCCAAAACTCTTAAAAACATGTATATTACATGTGTTATTTTTTTCAAAAAAAAAAATGTCGGGAGGTTGGGTTTTCTAGGGTTTTTTATATAGATAGGGTTTTCTATATAGCCCTACCCTATATATATATATATATATATAGGGTAAGGATAGTGTAAAAAGGGCCTAAAGTGTGAGAAGTGTATTATAACACTATATATAATACTATATAACACCATATAAACACCGTATAACAATATGTAACACCATATAACACTATATATCATTATATAACAAATATAACACTACACATCTATCATAGACATGCTATCAGACAAACTATAGTGTTATATTTGTTATATAATGGTATATAGTGTTACATAGTGTTATATGGTATTATATGGTGTTACATATTGTTATACGGTGTTTATATGGTGTTATGTAGTATTATATATAGTGTTATAATACACTTCTCTTACTTTGAGCACTTTTTACAGGATCCTCTACCTATATATATATATATTTGTTGAGACAAGAGGACATTCTTTTCACCATGAAGAACTACAATGCCCAAGAAGTAATGAAGTTGTCCAAGATCTTTAATGGCAAAAGAGTTGTTCAGTTGTTGAATAGTGTGATCAATAGCCGATCAATTATAGCTTTGATTGCACCAAAGAAAATAAAAGAAATTAAATATCAATAGAACTTGATAAATTATACCACATTCAGTTGTTTACATGTATACTACATAAGATGGCAGTTAATCAACCGTTAAGTGGTTAGGATTAACTATCTTAATGTCATTGACTTTAACGGTCATATCCTAACTACATAATAATTACAATTATCATACGATCTTAATTACAATAATAACAAGTAAATAAGTTAAGTTTATGCTTCGACTAGTATCTCCATTCTTGCCTTGCTTAAATGTCCGTAACGCTCATGCCCAACTTAGAAAGATCTTTCGTGTTTGAGTACAAACACTCCTCAACATTTCGTAGTCGTCTACTTTAGGTTGCTCTAGTAGCGGAACCATTCGATTAGTACTCATGAGGCTTTGAACAAGCTGTGGATATTATATCTTGCAAGTATCTGATTGTATGAGGAATGACAACTCCTTCTACTTGAGTTTGCAAGACTAAGGAGGTTGTTCTTGAGTGCTGGCACATAATACACATCATTTATCACATAAGCAGCCGCGTTCAACGTCAACTTGACTTGTCCTTTTTCTACCTACAGTACACTCATGCGAGTATTATTTCCTAACATAACTGAGTGATAGAAACTCAAGTCTAAGGCTAACATGCTTCTTGAACTTGGATAAAAAGTGGACCGCGCTAACTATAAGGTGGATGGAAGTGTTTGGAAAACACAACATGAGGATGTACGTCATAATGTGAACTAGTCGACTTGGAAAGGGGAAACATTCTTGACGTTAAGCAAAAATCAAATACTTATATAATCTAGATTCATAATTATTCAAACTTATCTAAATCTTGAAAGATAAATCCTGTGATTAAGAGGTCTGATCCGGCCATAATGAGAACGCGTTTCTTTCAAGTTCTAAATATCATCATTCCTGGAGCAATTTAACAACTTTGAACATAAATAAAACAATCAAACACTTGAAGACTGTACCCATGCACATTCATGAATTACCACTACAGCATGACTTAAAGGAAAGTGCTACAAAATCACAAACCTAAATAGAACAAAGCTTATAATTATATACAAATCATTGTGTATAAACATAAAGTCACAACATATGAAAAAGAACAAAGCCAAAAAATTTGAAAACAACATATCAAATGGTGATGTGTTCAGTCACCTAGTTTAAGGAAGGGTCATACCTACAAATAAAACTAAAAATAAGCGTTTCTTGGTGGGTTGAACCGAAGCCCTTAAGGCGGGAGCTATATGTGGCTCCGTCTCTGCTCTTTGGATTCAGCAAGAATATCCGAAGAGTCCCCTTCTTTCCCACCTCTTTTCCTCTTGTTTTGGTAGTTGGATCCACTAGCACAGTTTCGGGCACTTAGACTTTCACTATCCAAACCAAACTGTTGATCTGTATATGCACCACCATCTGATAGTTAAGTAAGAAAATCAGTTCAAAACAGGTGAGCTTAATACTTGGGTTGTAAGCTATAAAAAGGTAACAATATTTTGTTTTTCAATCTAGAAACTTGTTTTCTGATGCATGTCATAATTTTCTTTTGGATATGATAGTACTTACCTTGGTTGAAAATTCTGGATTTGCCGCTGTCTTCAGCGGCTAAACTGGTTTGAATTGCGTTCGGATTTTGAATTTCACAAGATGAACCTTCTTTATCAGCAAATTTAGAGTCTGGCAGACTTCTCATTTTAAAAACTTGTTGATACACTTTATGTGGAAGCGACTCGACTCGGTTCGTTTCGGTTCGGTTCGACCCGGTTAGGTTCGGCTCAAGCCCGACGTCACGACATTCCTCCGTCGTGCGCCCCAGAGTTCGACACGCGAAGCACAGAGAGCCGTGAGGATTCCCGAGACGCCACATCACCATGACATCATCATGATGATGTCATGATGATGTCACAAGTTGACAATTGTTTACAAATCTTAATTTGTGTACGTGCATGTCATGAAAGTTGTGATATGGGCCGAAACAAGTGATCTGGGTGTTGGTGCACTTGTGTCTGTACTTTGTCTGTATTTTGTCTTGTTACAGAACGATGTCTTTGTTAGTCCTGTAAGTTTGACCAAGTCAACCATCCTCCGGTTTGACTTGGCCAAACAGTCAACATTATGTTTGTAAGTTGTTTGGGTCGAAGGATGTGTCATCGAAGGATCACTTATATCCTTCGATGATGAGCTCGATAGATAGCATTCGATACATGGACCACGAAAGATCCCATCTTTCGTGGTACATATGGATCCTTCGAGCTGTTTCTGGTCGACAGATGATCGTTCGACCAGTCTGCCTGATCCTTCGACCAGACCTGCTGTATTGGGTATAAATACCCGTGTGTTGTGTTCACTTCATAGAGTTCGAGAGTTAGACATTTTAGACAAAGTGAGAGCATTCTGTTCAGAGAACACACACACACGAAAGATAGAGAGTTTATAGAATACATCTGTAAACCTTGTGCTTGTAACCGAACCTTTCATACGCATTAATACAAGTGGTGTTAATCGTTGAATATTGCGTGTTGTGTTTATCATTGTGCTTGTTCTATCCCGGTTTGCATGCTAGCTTGGATTCCGCACTCGCTAGTGTGTTAGACATAACAAGGAATAGGTTAAACCTCAACCTCCGAGGGACCTACAAGTGGTATCAGAGCCGTGGCTCTTTTCCTTGTTAAAAACCGGATTTTTACAAGTCTTTGGAGTGTTTGGATAAAGCTCACTGTTTTAGCATCCGTTTTTAACTGTTTTTCTCGATTTTCTTGATGTTAAAACGTATCTAAACTTACCGGGTGTGTTAAAAGACGGGTTGGGTAACTTGAAAACTTGTTTTTAAGTTGTTTGGTATTTTCCGGCCATAATTCCGGCTTCTCCGGTGACCGGCTGTTCTGGATAGGTTTATTATATTTTATGTTTCAAATCTTGATTTTGGTAAAAATCATGGTCTGACCATATCTTCCGCAGAAAGTTTCTACCAACCCATCACCTTTTTCACCAACCTGTCATCCTTTGTCAACTGTGTCAAAACCGTTCGAAAGATATCCTTCGAACTCGAAAGACCATCTTTCGATCAGTGGAGGTTCGATAGATCATCATCCTTCGAACCAAGGAATCATTTCGAAGCATACATCTTTCGGTCTACAGTTCTTTTTCGAAAGACCAGGATCCTTCGATAGGGGAGTCTTTCGAACAATGTTGATCCTTCGAACAAGCTTTGATCTTTCGATCCTTAGTCTGTTTATGCTTAACAGTTTGTGTTTCTTGTCTTTCGATCTCAGATCCTTCGAACAGATCCTTCGGCTGGTGTAATATTATTTTTCTTGATCAAAAATGAATTCGATGTGGGGTGTTCCGGTAAATGCCGAGATGTATTTTGGTACTCCAGCTCCGGATTCGGGTTCGCAAGCTAATGCTACATCTACCGGTCAATGGGCATTTGTATCAAATCAAGCTCCAAGTGTTCAAAGCATTTTGCTAAGCGAAAGTGAAACAGGAAGTTTGAATAGGCCTCCAAAGTTGATGCACTTAAGTGAATATCCGGGATGGTTTGGTAGATTTCATACATACGTTCTTGGTCAAAATACAGAATTGTGGTTGCGGTTCATTACAGATTTCGATCAAACAATAGAGGTTGCCGCATCATCTGCTGCCATGTTTGCAGATCTTACGGAAGATCAGAAGAAGGTCTATGATCTGGAAAAGAAGGCATACGCCATTCTCACTCAGGCTTTAAGTAAAGATATATATCATCAATTTGTCAGTTACAAGACGACAAAGAGGTTGTGGGACGCTTTGAAGACAAGGGGCGTAGGAAATGAAGCGACACGACAATTGAGAAAAGAACTGCTGAAGAAAGAGTTTGATGGTTTTATTTGTATGCAGAATGAATCTCTAGGAGATTTGACAAGTCGATTTACTCATTTGCTAACTGAATTGGCAAATACTGGGGTGGTAACGACTTCAGCAGAGATAGTGAAGAAGTTTGCAGATGCACTGCCACCTCAATGGAATAATTTCTTAGAAATTATGAGGTACAATGGCACTTTGGATACAACAAGTTTCAGTGATTTTGCTCAACTCCTGGAAAACAAGAATCAGGAAGAAACTCTCAAGGCAAAGAGAGTTGCAGTGCCACAAAATCCTGAGATTTACTATGGAACTTCTAGCACTTCTACAAAACCATCTTCACACGCTCCAATTCAAACGGCATTTGTGTCTAGCACGAGCTTGTATGGCACTCCTCCTCCAACAACAGATATGTTTGGAAATCTGCTTAATCCAGCTCCTCAACCAGCACCACAACAGCAACAGCAACAGCAAATCAGAACAACTGATATATTCGGAAATCCACTTCCTCCTCAACAGCAACAGCAAGCCTGTTATGGAAGTACATCATCTGCTGGTCAACAATCAAAGCCAAATACAGTACGGCTCGACACCTCAAGCTTTTCTAAAGTCAGTGTTGAAGTAGCAAAAGAACATATGGAGCTGCTAAACACTGTGGTGAGCGCATACTGTGGATTAGTGGAGGGTCAGATTGGTAATATTAATCTGACACAAGAAGACTATCAGCAGATAGATAAAGAGGAGATGGATATTAAGTGGGCCTTTGCCAGTGCTGTTAGGCGAGCAAAGGATTTCATGGAAAGAACAGGCCGAACCAGCTTGGAAAGCAAGAAGGACACCAAGTATGGGTTTGATAAACAGGCCGTCAAGTGTTTCAATTGTGGTGAGCGTGGTCATTTCAAGCGTGAATGTACAAGGCCATCTCAGCATGGGAACCAGAATCCTTTCCGAGGTCAAGGCAACAGGACAAATCAGAACCAAGGAAGGAACAACGAACGAACACTGGTGCCTGTCAACAACCAGAGTCAAGCAGGACCATCTAATGCCAACCAGGCACTTGTGGTTCAGGTAGATGAAGGTTGTGATTGGTCAATCCAGTTGGGAAATGATGCACCTGATGGAACAGCTTGTTTTGCTGAAGTGGTTAATGATCTTAAACACGCCAGTGGTGGAGAATCTTCCACCAATGGTAGTGAATCTTCTGAAGATGAAGACTCTTCCGGTTACAGTGGAAGTTCAGATGAAGAATCCTCTGCTTCAGGCAATGATCAAGAAGATGACGCATCAACTGCGTCAGTCGATGCAAATATTGATGAACTATTGGAGGAAGCTGCAGCAGGAATTCAAAGAAGATCTATTTTGGTGGATCAAGCTGCTTATTCTTCGTCTTCTCTCCATTCAGCCTTTATGGCGAATGTCGACAGTTCATCAAGTCAGGTATGTGTCGATGAACCCACTTCTGTTAGCTGTGATAATTGTGATAGATTGCATGCTAGATGTGCTGATTTGGAAGCAAACATGTCTGAGTTGCAAGGCAAACACGATGCTTTACAAGCTAGTTTGTTTGAATTGCAAGACAAACATGTTTTAGTAAATGATAAGTGGTGTGAATTGCAAAGCAAGCACGAGGCTTTGCAAGAGAAATATGATGTGACATTTATTCACAATCAGAAATTGACAGTTGATCTTTCTAAGTGCACTGAAGCCAACATGTTTTATGAAAACCATGAAAAAGGATTTAAGTCAATGATTGAAACGTTAAAGAAAGATAAAACAGAGTTGACTAAAATGGTTTCCAGAAAACAAACTGACATTAATTTGTATATAACTCGTCTTGAGGTAATGCAAAAAGAAATGGCTTGTGTTAAAACAGAAAGTGAGGCGATCCGACTCAAGTTAGACAGTTATTTGAGTTCTAGCTATGTGTTGGATCACATCATTGATGTTCAGAAAGAGAAAAAGGATGTCACATGCATAGGTTATAAGAAATGTCCACCACCCGTGAGAAACAACTTTGATGCACTGCCTGATGAGGAGTATAGAACTCATTTTGAACCCTCTGTTCCTTTGGACGTTGAGGAATTTGCTACAGGACTCGGATACAAGAAAGAAGTATCGTCAGATTCAGATGTGTCAGCAGATACCTTTGTAGCTGCTGAACCAAATCAGGATCCTCCAGTTGTGATTGAGGATACTGATTCTTCTGATGATGAATCCGATGATACTGATTCAGCAAAGTCTGATGCGGTGATAAAAGATGAGGACATACCTCTTGAGAATCACATTCTGTGTGATCCTCCAGCAAAACCCGCTAAGACTATTGCAACTGAGTCCTCGTCTGAGAAAGAGTCGGAGAGTGTGGATTTGCTGTACACTCTTGTTGGTGATGATAAAATCTATTCAGACAAAGATTTTCCTATTAAAAATGTTAATCAATCTTTAATCAGTAAAGTCTTTGAAAATTCTACAAGTAAGTTTTTGGGAAAGACAGGACCACATGTTACAGTCACACAGTGTCCTCCTATCCCAAAGGCTGAAGTTAGAAAACAGTTTGGGAACAAGAAATTACCAACAGTGCCAAAACAGCAAAACCATACCAAAACAAATGGTAAGGCACCGACTCAAAGTCAAAAGAAGCCGAATCAGAAGAAGAAGAAGAATGTGAACTTTGTGAAGTCGAAGGGAACGGACAAAATTGAAAAGTTTGCAAATCAATCTAACTTAGATTTTGTCCAGAAAGCAACAGTAATGAAAAGGAATGAACCGAATAGTTCAAAACCTAGTACCTCGAGATCACAAAGTTCATCATCGGCAAGACGATCACATGATACTTTGGGGTTTGTTGAACGAAGATCATGTTTTGAATGTGGTACAATCGGGCATATTATTCGAAACTGCCCGTATCTTCATAAGTTGAAAGCAAAGGTTGATGATCCCCGTGGCCCAACTGACCGCAAGCAATCTGTTTCTGTAAAGCAAGATCCTCGACTCATAAGAGAAAGGGAAAAGAAACAGAAACGCCAACAGGTCAAGAAAATTGAAAAGGCGATTAAAAGTGATGTGGTTCAAAAACAACCTGTTCCAGTTAAACCAGAAAGTTCAAAAACTTCAAACAATCACGAAGTTAAATTTTCAAACAATCAAACTGGTAAAACTCAACAGACCTGGAAACCAAAATCTGTTATTGAATCAGGGGGACCATCACAATTTCCAAATCATCAAAAAGTGGAAGTTATTGTTGTTGATAAAAATGGAAGACCCAAGACCACAATGGCTTGGGTCCCCATCTCCAACTAATCAATTGAGTTCATGTGCAGGGTGTTCCAGGAGGAACTATCAGTAGTCATTGGATTGTTGATAGTGGGGCATCCAGGCACATGACAGGCGACATGAAGCTTCTCTACGACGTCAAATCTATTAGAGGAGGTTATGTTGCTTTTGCTGGAGATAAGGGCGGATACATTACTGGTGAAGGAATGATTTCCAACGGGGTTGTTAGCTTTGACAAGATCAACTTTGTGCAACAACTTGATCACAATCTTCTTAGTGTTTCTCAAATTTGTGACAAGCAGTTCTCAGTACACTTTGATGCTAATGGATGTTATGTGCTGAAACCCGGCTTCAAAATTCCAAAAGAATGGATTCTCTTGTCGGCTCCAAGGATAAATGATCTGTATGTCCTTGATATGAGCCAAGCTATCACAACGTCTGCACAAGCAACTTGTTTCGTTTCCAAAGCCACAGAAAAAGACACAATCTCTTGGCACAGACGAATGGGTCACATTCACTTACGCAAAATGAATCATTTGGTATCAAATGAATTGGTGAATGGTGTTCCTCTTAAAAACTTCCATCTTCAAGACGTCTGTGTTTCGTGCCAAAAAGGAAAACAAACGAAGAAGCGACACCCTACAAAGAAAGTCAACACGGTGGCTGTTCCTCTTGAACGTTTGCACATGGATTTGTTCGGTCCAGTCAAGCACAAAAGCATTAGGAATGATCAATATTGCCTCGTGATTACTGATGATTATTCAAGATTTTCTTGGGTGGCGTTCATGGCACACAAGAGTGAAACCTTCGGTATTATCAAAAACTTGATCATTCAGATTGAGAATCTTTACAACTTGAAGGTTAGGCGGATACGTAGCGACAATGGTACTGAATTCAAAAATCATGCCATGGCGGAGTTTTGCACTTCAAAAGGTATTCTTCACGAATTTAGTGCAGCTTATACTCCTCAACAGAATGGCGTCGCTGAACGTAAGAACCGCACATTGATCGAGACTGCTAGGACTATGTTGGTAGAGTCGCAGCTACCCATTCCATTCTGGACTGAAGCTGTGTCTTCTGCATGCTATACGTTGAACCGAGTCCTTACAGTCAAAAGGCACAACAAGACCTGCTTTGAGCTTATCAACAAACGGAAACCAGACTTGTCTTATCTTGAACCGTTTGGAGCTCCTTGCACAATAATCGATCCTAATGGAAAGTTTGGGGCTAGAGCCATTGAGGGATACTTTCTTGGGTATTCCACCCCAAACTTAAGAGTCTGGAATCTAGAGACAAAAAGGGTCGAGGAATGGTCTGAAGTCAGAGTACAAAGGCACACTTTACCAGTTAGAAATCCTGGTCAGCCTTGGATGTTTGAGTACGATGACTTTTTCAATTCGATCAATGTTGAAGCCGTTGAAGAAAATGCTGCGGCCAGGATGTTTTTCGAGAGTGACAACGCAACAGATTCACCGTTGATTCGTCCCATTATTGTCAATCAAGAACCATCTTCAGTGAACAATAATGCTCTCGACAATGAGGATTTTCATGATGCTACCGAATTGAACGAATCTTCAGAGGATGATGAATTTCTCGATGCAGATCAAGAAGCTCCAACAGCAGTTCATGGTATTTCAGAGGGTACTCCTCCAGTGGATGTCCCTAGAACAGCTGAAACTTCTGCATCATCCTCTTCGTCAATTCCGGGCCTTGAATTGATTGTTGATCTCAATCTCAACAATCTGGGTACAAATATTCCAGTTCAAGATAATCCAGAAACAAGGATTCACAATACCCATCCTCAACAAAACATCATCGGAAATGTACAAAGTGGCGTTCAAACAAGAAACATGTTGCGAAACAACAACAATGCAGGCTTGTATGCAACTATCCGAGAATCTGGTCAACAGAATGATTGGTCTTTCGCGTGTTATGTCTCACAGGAAGAACCAAGAACTTGGAAAGATGCTTTGAAAGATAGCTCATGGGTTGAAGCGATGCAGGAAGAACTGCAGCAATTCCAGAAGCTAGGTGTCTGGAAACTGGTAGAGAAACCTGCTGGTTACAAGAAGATTGGTACCCGTTGGGTGCTTAAATGAAAAAAGGATGACTGTGGGATCGTTATCCAGAACAAAGCAAGGCTAGTCGTTCAAGGTTTTCGTCAGATTGAAGGAATCGACTACAACGAAGTGTATGCACCTGTTGCACGTCTAGAAGCCATTCGGATTTTTCTGGCTTATGCCTCATTAAAAGGTTTCAAGGTATACCAGATGGACGTGAAAAGTGCATTCTTACATGGTGTGGTAGAAGAAGAGGTGTACGTCGAACAACCTCCAGGTTTTGAAGATCCTATCCATCCCGATCGGGTTTGGTTGCTCAACAAAGCTCTATATGGTCTACATCAAGCACCGCGAGCTTGGTACGCAACCTTATCTAATTATCTGCTGGAAAATGGATTTCGCAGAGGTCTTATCGACTGTACTCTTTTCATCAAAGAACAAGATGGAGATCTTCTACTGGTACAGGTATACGTTGATGATATTATTTTTGGTTCTACTAATGATGTTTTGTGTAGGGATTTCGAGCGTGTAATGCAGGATAAATTCGAGATGAGTGCTATGGGGGAAATGACTTTCTTTTTGGGCCTACAAGTACAACAAACCGAGTCTGGGATATTCATCCATCAGACTAAATATGTTGGTGACATCTTGAGCCGGTTCCAGATGTCTGATGCAACGCCCATTGGTACCCCATTGCCACAAAATCACGGAATTACTCCAGACTTGAAGGGTCAAGATGTTAGCCCCTCATACTACCGCGCGATGATCGGATCTCTTATGTACCTCACAGCATCAAGACCAGATATAATGTACCCAACGTGTCTGCTAGCCAGATATCAAGTCAACCCGAAGGCCTCACATCTTGCAGCTGTAAAAAGGATTTTTCGTTATTTGAAGGGTTACCCTGACACAGGTCTGTGGTACCCTAGGGATAATAACTTTGACTTGATCGCATTCAGTGATTCTGATTTTGGCGGATGCAAAATCGACGGCAAATCCACAACGGCTGGATGTCAGTTTTTGGGAAATCGCCTAGTCACATGGCAGTGCAAGAAGCAGACGTGCGTCGCTACATCAACATGCGAAGCTGAATACATTGCTGCCTCAAGTTGTTGCTCCCAAGTCCTCTGGATCCAACAACAAATGCGTGATTACGGTTTTGAATTCCTAACTACTCCTATTTACGTTGATAATTCTGCTGCATTACAGATCACTAAAAATCCTGTGCAGCATTCAAAGACTAAGCACATCGACATTAAGTATCACTTCATACGTGATTGCTTTGAGAAAAGGCTAATCGATGTTGCTTACGTCCACACCGATGACCAACGTGCCGACCTTTTTACCAAAGCTTTTGACAAATCAAGATTTGACTACTTATTATTGGTAAACGGCATTAAGGTCAAGCAAGAGTAAAACCAACATCGGAAAATCATTTTTGTAAATACCTTTGTGTTTTAAATTTGTCTTAGTTTATTGATTTTAGGGGGAGTAAATCCAAATTTGAAAATCCAAAAACATTAAAAAATTTTCAAAAACACAAAAACAATAGAAAAACAAAAATGAGTTTCCTGGCGAGCAAAAGAGAAAATGATAGTACATCAGTGGTCTGTCTAAACCTCTTTAAACCTAAACTGAAAAGCGATAAGCAGCTCTATATAAGATGTATCGGTAGGCTCACAATCATTTTAAAGTGTGCAGGGTGATATAAACTTAAATCGACTGAAGACTGGGTGGGAACCATTCATTGGCATATGGTCTTAGTACCGAAATTTCGTTTGAGAGATTGCCGAGGTTCTGAGATATTCGGTCTTTATGCTGCTTATCATCTGGGTATCATGGTTGTATCTTTACCGAAAAATAACAGGGACGCAAGTCTAGATCTTCCATGATACTATACTTACGTGTACATATTGCATTCGACCTCAATAAGTGATCAACAATCACATGTCCAAACAAATAAGTGATAAAATATCACAAATTCTTTCCGGGTGTCAAGTTCGTCTCTCTGCTGTACGAAAGTACTGACCTGTTCACGGACTTGCTCCTGTGCCCTCATGCATCGAAAATCAAGTTCCTCATCAATAAGTGATTCTATCACATAGGGCTTGTTTTCAATCTAAATAAGTGAGAATCTCACATCATATACGGTCAAACAGATGATAATCGGTATACTCACCGGTAAGATGAACCCTCGTGCATACCTTGATACGGGAATGTGTCGTGATGTGGATGAACACCAGTCGGTAAGTATAAATTATACCTTAACGTATCCCCTCGCCATGACAACATCTGATCAGCTGAGCTTATGTGGACAACAATACCGATAATTGTTATAGGATGTTTATCTTAATGTTAACTAATTGAACAAAGAGAGTGTTTTGACATGACCGTAAACTGATATGATTCTCTTACCCTCGAAACTCACAAAAAGAATGTCTGTAAATATTTATTTACTGCTTTCAGTCTTTACATTTGAAATATTCAAAAATACCAAAAAGATTTTAAGTGTGTTTTAATATAAACTTTATAAAAGCCAAAAAGATTTTATCTCTATTTTATTTTCGATCGTACGATGTTGGAGCTCGAGTCTTCGTTACCTGAAACCTGAACGAAAACCAAAACGACTAAATCTTCATAAACGGTCGAAATTTGCAAGTTTTGAAAGTTAAAGACTAAAATTGACAAATTTATTAAACTTTCAAACTGTCGGACGGTGTTTGATTAAATATGGTCATACGTGTGTCATTTGTTTATACTAACTATATTCCAGGCGGTTGTTCTCATTACGCGTTTAGATTTCTTGCATGTGCAGATTCTAAAGGCTAGGAGAACATGGTCGATGACAAGCTTCGGAATGAAGACACGACGTGAAGGCACTCAAATGATGAAGATGATCGAGTTGCCGCTGACCATCATCAACACCACAAGGATCTCACTTCATAAAGATCAAGTCATTCACGAGCATAACTCAAGGGGGAGCTTATGTTAAGGGGGAGTTTGTCAACACACTTCCTACATGATACGGGGAGTTTGTTGATACACTTTCTGCTTTCAAGACGTGAAGACTTTAAAGATCCTCCGACATTGAAGACGTGAAGAGACGTCAAAGACTTGAAGACACGAGAGACTTACAAGAATGAAGATCAAGACAAAACTATCTCAAAGATCGAGACAAAGCTACAGCCAAGGGGGAGTTTGTTGGTGCACTTGTGTCTGTACTTTGTCTGTATTTTGTCTTGTTACAGAACGATGTCTTTGTTAGTCCTGTAAGTTTGACCAAGTCAACCATCCTCCGGTTTGACTTGGCCAAACAGTCAACATTATGTTTGTAAGTTGTTTGGGTCGAAGGATGTGTCATCGAAGGATCACTTATATCCTTCGATGATGAGCTCGATAGATAGCATTCGATAGATGGACCACGAAAGATCCCATCTTTCGTGGTACATATGGATCCTTCGAGTTGTTTCTGGTCGACAGATGATCGTTCGACCAGTCTGCCTGATCCTTCGACCAGACCTGCTGTATTGGGTATAAATACCCGTGTGTTGTGTTCACTTCATAGAGTTCGAGAGTTAGACATTTTAGACAAAGTGAGAGCATTCTGTTCAGAGAACACACACACACGAAAGATAGAGAGTTTATAGAATACATCTGTAAACCTTGTGCTTGTAACCGAACCTTTCATACGCATTAATACAAGTGGTGTTAATCGTTGAATATTGCGTGTTGTGTTTATCATTGTGCTTGTTCTATCCCGGTTTGCATGCTAGCTTGGATTCCGCACTCGCTAGTGTGTTAGACATAACAAGGAATAGGTTAAACCTCAACCTCCGAGGGACCTACACTGGGCCTTCACTGTTTGGGCCAAAGACCACGTCGACGAAACAGCCTGGAAGTCGACGAAACAGACTATGTTTCGTCGACCATGATCCTGATTCGTCGCCTGTTTTTCGTTTCGTCGATGCTGATGTGTTCTGTGACTATATATAGACAGAAGACAGATGGGAAACATAGAACACAAGTGAAAAAGACAGAACACATACACGAGAGAGTTTACAGAAAACATTTGTAAACCTTGTGCTGTAACTGACTTTCATAGTATTAAAACATTGGTGTTAATCGTTGAATCTCGTGTCTATATTGTCATTGTTGTGTTCGATCTCGGTTTGCTATCTCGGTTGGATTCCGCACAACCGGGTTGGTTTGTATACAAGGATTAGGCGACTAGATCCTCCCCTAGCCGGACCTACAAGTGGTATCAGAGCCTTGGCTCTTCTCCTTGTTAAAACCGAGTGTTTTCGGGTTGTTTTTCGAATTTTTAAAGTTCTTATTTTCTGGAAAACATCTTAAAATCGGATCAAATCTTGTTGTTTTGCTGATTGTTTGTATCAAATCCATGTTATTACACATGTTTGCATGATACTTGTTGGTTTTTATTAAACTTTTAGCAGAAATATTGTGTTTGAAAAATTGTTGGTTTTCCAGAACTTCATATTGTTCATCTTCCCTTCAAAGTGTTCTTGCTTATTCAACTTTTTGATCTTCAAAAGTGATTTATAAAACTTGTTTATGTTTTGAAAATTGTGAACTCATTATAATATTATTATCAGAGATATCAAGTTGGTAAAACAATGATTTAGTTGGTGAGTCTAGACGTGCATAGTTGACAAAGGAGTGTTGTGTCAGACTGATCTCACCTACCAGATCATACCTTTTCGACGAAACAGACCCCGACGAAACCACAAACAATTTCATTTCTGTTTCGCCGAAGTGTGTTTGACGAAACACAATAATCAGTTTCGTTGTTTACATAGTGGGCTCAGTAACTGGGCTTTATTTAAAATCATTTTCGTCGACTGATTGGGCCCAAATCTGTTTCGTTGTGGCCCAAGTTTAAAATCTGTTTCGTGGAAGCCCAAAAAGGAACCTGTTTCGCCGATTTATTGGGTTCCTGTTTCGTCAAGCCCAAATCAACCAAACTTGTTTCGCCAATTTGAATTGCAATCAACTTCTGTTTCGTGGAAACTGGTTTCGGCGAAACACTTTGTGAATTTTAAACAGAAAGTTTGTCAAAGTGATTTAACTGTTTGATTTAAGTGTGATTTTCAGGTATTCATTTTTCTTTATCAAACATGTATCCAAGTTGGTGGGGTACTCCGGCTCCAGATTCGGGAAAGTATCGAAATACAAGTTTGTCTCCTTCGTGGGCCGAATCTCCCGTACCGGTATCTTCGCAAGCTAATACAATTTCTACCGGTCAATGGGCATTCGTATCAAATCAAACTCCGAGTGTTCAAAGTATTCTATTAAGCGAGAGCGAAACCGGAAGTTTGAATCGACCTCCAAAGTTGATGAACTTAAACGAATATCCGGGATGGGTTGACAGATTTCATACATACGTCCTTGGACAAAACACGGAATTGTGGTTACGTTTCACCACAGATTTCGATCAAACTATCGAGGTTGCCGCTTCATCTGCTGCAACATTTGCCGATCTTTCGGAAGATCAGAAGAAGGTCTATGATTTAGAGAAGAAAGCTTATGCCATTCTTACTCAGGCATTAAGCAAGGATATTTACCATCAATTTGTCAACTTCAAAACGACAAAGAAGTTGTGGGACGCGTTGAAGACAAGGGGCGTAGGAAATGAAGCGACACGCCAATTGAGACACGATCTACTCAAGAAAGAGTTTGATGGGTTTACATGCATGGATAAAGAATCTTTGGGAGATTTGACGAGTCAATTTTCTCATTTGTTGACTGAATTGGGAAATTTTGGAGTGGTAATGACTCCACTCGAAGTTGTCACCAAGTTTGTTGATGCTTTGCCACCACAATGGAGTAGTTTCTTGGAAATCCTGAAGTACAATGGCACTTTGGCTACAACAAACTTCAATGACTTTGCTCAACTCCTGGAGAATAAGAATCAGGAAGAAATCCTTAAGGCGAAAAGGGTCCTAGTGCCACAGAATCCTGAAATGTATTATGGAACTCCTAGCACTCCTACAATACAAGTGCGACATAATCCTGAGATGTATTATGGAACTCCTAGTACTCCTGCAAGACCAATCTCACATGCTCCAATTCAGACGCCGTTTGTGTCTAGCACAGATCTACATGGCAATCCTATCCAAGTTCCTGTTAAGCCAGCTCCAACAACAGACTTGTACGGAAATCCGCTTCAACCAGTTTCTCAACCAGCTCCACAACAGCAAGTCTATCGGCCATCTACTGTAACCGCTTGTTTTGCTGAGGTTGTCAAGGATCTAAATCACGCCAGTGGTGGAGAATCTTCCGCCAATGGTGGTGAATCTTCTGAAGATGAAGACAGTTCTGGTTACAGTAGAAGCTCAGATGAAGAATCCTCAACTTCAGGCGATGATCATTTGGATGACACGTCAAGTGTGTCAGTTGATGCAGATGTTGATGGGCTATTGGGAGAAGCTGCAGCAGAAAATCATAGAAGATCTATATTGGTGGATCAAGCTGCTTATTCTTCTTCTTCTCTTCATTCAGCCTCTATGGCTAATGTCGACAGTTCATCAAGTCAGGTATGTGTCGATGAACCTACTGTTGTTGATTGTGATAATTGTGCTAGTTTAAGTATTAAATGTGCTGATTTGGAGGCAAACATGTCTGAGTTACAAGCCAAACATGATGCTTTACAAGCTAGTTTGTGTGACTTGCAAGACAAACATGTTTCATTGAATGATAAGTGGTGTGAGTTGCAAAGCAAACACGGGGCTTTGCAAGACAAGTATGATGTGACATTCATTCACAACCAGAAGTTGACTGTGGATCTTTCTAAATGCACAGAAGCCAACATGTTTTATGAAAACCATGAAAAGGAATTTAAATCGATGATTGAAAAATTAAAGAAAGATAAAACCGAGCTGACAAAAATGGTTTCCAGAAAACAAACTGACATTAATTTGTATATAACTCGACTTGAGATAATGCAAAAAGAGATGGCTTCTGTGAAAACTGAAAGTGAGGCGATCCAGCTTAAGCTAGACAGTTATTTGAGCTCTAGCTATGTGTTGGATCACATCATTGACGTTCAGAAAGAGAAACGGGATGTCACATGCATAGGTTACAAGAAATGTCCATCACCTGTAAGAAACAATTATGATGCCCTGCCTGATGAAGAGTATAGAACTCACTTTGAACCATCTGTTCCTTTGGACGTTGAGGAATTTGCAACAGGACTCGGATACAAGAAGGAAGTATCATCAGAATCGGATGTGTCAGCAGATACATGTGTGTCTTCTGCTGAACCGAATCAGGATCCTCCAGTTGTGATTGAGGATGCTGATTCTTCTGATGATGAATCTGATGATACTGATTCGGCAAAGTCTGATGCGGTAATCAAAGAAGAGGACATACCTCTTGAGAATCATATTCTATGTGATCCTCCCGCAAAACCTGCTAAGATTGTTGCGATCGAGTCCACGTCTGCAAAAGAGTCTGAAAGTGTGGATTTGCTGTACACTCTTGTTGGTGATGATAAAATTTATTCTGACAAAGATTTTCCTATTAAGAATGTTAATCAATCCTTAATCAGTAAAGTCTTTGAAAATTCGACAAGTAAGTTTTTGGGAAAGACAGGATCACATGTTACAGTAACACAGTGCCCACCTATTCCAAAGGCCGAAGTTCGAAAACAATATGGCAATCAAAAATTACCAACAGTGAAAAGGCAGCAAAATCATAACAAACCAAAAGAAAAGACACCGACTCAAAGTCAAAGGAAGCCGAATCAGAAGAAGAACAAGAATGTGAACTTTGTGAAATCAAAGGGAACGGACAAAATTGAAACGTTTGAAAACAAATCTAACTTAGATTTTGTTAAACAAGCAACAGTGTTGAAAAGAAATGAACCAAACTGTTCGAAACCTAGTACCTCGAGATCACAAAGTTCGTCATCATCGGCAAGACGATCACATGATACTTCGGGGTTTGTTGAACGAAGATCATGTTTTGAATGTGGTACAATTGGACATGTAATTCGAAATTGTCCGTATCTTCATAAGTTGAAAGCAAAGGTTGATGATCCCCCTGAACGCAATCACCAAAAGCGATCTGTTTCTGTAAAACAAGATCCCCGACTTGTAAGAGAAAGGGAAAAGAAACAGAAACGCCAACAAGTCAAGGTGATTGAAAAGGCACTTAAAACTGAAGTGGTTCAAAAACAATTTGTTCCAGTTAAACCAGAAGGTTCAAAATTTTCAAAAACTTCAAACAATCACGAAGTTAAATTTTCAAACAATCAAGCTGGTAAAACTCAACAGATTTGGAAACCAAAATCAGAAATTGTTTCAGGGGGAGCTACATCAATTCCGAATCATCGGGAAATGGATGTCACAATTCTCGATGATGACGGACGACCCAAGTCTGTGAAGGCTTGGGTCCCCCTCTCCAACTAATCTCTGAATGAGAGTGCAGGATGTTCCAGGAGGAACTATTGATAGTCTTAGGATTGTTGATAGTGGAGCGTCCATGCACAAGATCGGTGACACCAGACTCCGAAACATCATTATATCTAGAATAGTGTTGCCATTGTTGGAGAGAAAGGAAAAAGAAAAGAAGACAAAAATGTCTGATGAAAGAATGTTGTTGAATGAAGTTGAAAAATTCGACCAGATGAAATATGTTCCAAAGTTTGGTTGTTATGGTTTTTAATCGGGTCCTCAGGAAAGATTCCAATGAAAAGTACGCGCCTGTAGCACGTCTGAAACTTTTTGAAGATTCATGGATTTTTCTTCCACAAGAAGTTCAAAGTCCACAAGATGAACGTGTAAGGTACTTTTCTCTACGGTGTGATTGATGAAAATGTGTTTGTTGAACAAACCAACTGGGTGTGCGGATGCCTTGGCGTGGATTGAACAACCGCACACTACTTCTCAAAGAGAAAGATAAAGACCTTCGCTGGTACAATGTGGAAGACCAGCCGTACCCAGAGGTTTTTGATCTTGTTGCTGTGAAGGGATTTCAGTAGCTACAAAAATCGACTTTGAAGTCCACAACGGGTGGATATCCAGTTTGGGAGTGCGCTCAGATTCCTTGCAATGCAAGAAGCAGTTGCAGGATACGGTTTTAAATTTCTAATCTCTCCTATACTTGTCGATATTTAAGCTGCTTTATAAATTGTTATCCTCTCGTAGCACTCTTTGACCTGACACATTGATCTCGAATATCACCTCACACGTGATTGTTTCATTATGAAACTCATCAATATTGTCATGGTCCGCACCGATGACCAACGTGCCGACCTTTTTACCAAAGCATTTGACAAATCAAGATTTGACTTTTTATTATTGGTAAACGGCATTAAGGTCAAGCAAGAGTAAAACCAACATCGGAAAATCATTTTTGTAAATACCTTTGTGTTTTAAATTTTATCTTAGTTTATTGATTTTAGGGGGAGTAAATCCAAAATTTGAAAATCCAAAAACATCGAAAAATTTCAAAAACACAAAAAAAATAGAAAAGCAAAAATGAGTTTCCTGGCGAGCAAAAGAGAAAATGATAGTACATCAGTGGTCTATCCAAACCTCTTTAAACCTTAAATGAAAAACGATAAGCAGCTCTATATAAGATGTATCGGTAGGCTCACAATCATTTTAAAGTGTGCAGGGAGACCAGGTGGGAACCATTCATTGGCATATGGTCTTAGTACCGAAATTTCGTTTGATAGATTGCCGAGGTTCTGAGATATTAGGTCTTTATGCTGCTTATCATCTGGGTATCATGGTTGTATCTTTACCGAAAAATAACGGGGACGCAAGTCTAGATCTTCCATGATACCATACATACGTGTACATACTGCATTCGACCTCAATAAGTGATCAACAATCACATGTCCAAACAAAATAAGTGATAATATATCACATTTATCCGGGAGTCAAGTTCGTCTCTTTGTTGTACGAAAGTACTGACCTGTTCACGGACTTGCTCCTGTGCCCTCATGCATCTGAAAATCAAGTTCCTCATCAATAAGTGATTCTATCACATAGGGCTTGTTTTCAATCAAAATAAGTGAGTTTCTCACATCATATACGGTCAAACAGATGATAATCGGTATACTCACCGGTAAGATGAACCCTCGTGCATACCTTGATACGGGAATGTGTCGTGATGTGGTTGAACACCGGTCGGTAAGTATAAATCATACCTTAACGTATCCCCTCACCATGATTACATCTGATAAGTTGAGCTTAAGTGGACAACAATACCGATAATCGTTATAGGATGCTTATCTTAATGTTAACTAATTGAACAACAAGAACGTTTTGGCATGACCGTACACTGATATGATTCTCTTACCCTCGAAACTCACAAAAAGGATGTCTGTAAATATTTATTTAATGCTTTCAGTTTCTGCATCTTTGTATATATTTATTTACTGCTTTCTGTCTTTACATTCGAAATATTCAAAAATACCAAAAAGATTTTAGGTGTGTTTTAATATAACCTTTATAAAAGCCAAAAAGATTTTATTTCTATTTTATTTTCGATTGTACGATGTTGGATCTCGAGTCTTCGTTACCTGAAACCTGAACGAAAACCGAATTGACTGATTCTTCATAAACGGTCAAAATTTGCAAGTTTTGAAAGTTAAAAACTAAAATTGATAAATTTGTTAAACTTTCAAACTGTCGGACGGTAGTTGATTGAAATATGGTCATATGTGTGTCGCTTGTTTGTACTAACTATATTCCAAGCAGTTGTTCTCATTACGCGTTTAGATTTCTTGCATGTGCAGATTCTAAAGGCAAGGAGAACATGGTCGATGACAAGCTTCGGAATGAAGACACGACGTGAAGGCACTCAAATGATGAAAATGATCGAGTTGCCGCTGACCATCATCAACACCACAAGGATCTCAAGTTACAAAGATCAAGTCATTCACGAGCATAACTCAAGGGGGAGCTTATGTTAAGGGGGAGTTTGTCAACACACTTCCTACATGAAACGGGGAGTTTGTTGATACACTTTCTGCTTTCAAGACGTGAAGACTTTGAAGATCCTCCGACTTAGAAGACATGGAAGATGAACCTCACGAGTAGCGTCCAAGGGGGAGTTTGTTGATACACTTTATGTGGACGCGACTCGACTCGGTTCGTTTCGGTTCGGTTCGACCCGGTTAGGTTCGGCTCAAGCCCGACGTCACGACATTCCTCCGTCGTGCGCCCCAGAGTTCGACACGCGAAGCACAGAGAGCCGTGAGGATTCCCGAGACGCCACATCACCATGACATCATCATGATGATGTCACAAGTTGACAATTGTTTACAAATCTTAATTTGTGTACGTGCATGTCATGAAAGTTGTGATATGGGCCGAAACAAGTGATCTGGGCCTTCACTGTTTGGGCCAAAGACCACATCGACGAAACAGCCTGGAAGTCGACGAAACAGACTATGTTTCGTCGACCATGATCCTGATTCGTCGCCTGTTTTTCGTTTCGTCGATGCTGATGTGTTCTGTGACTATATATAGACAGAAGACAGATGGGAAACATAGAACACAAGTGAAAAAGACAGAACACACACACGAGAGAGTTTGAGAGAGTTTACAGAAAACATTTGTAAACCTTGTGCTGTAACTGACTTTCATAGTATTAATACATTGGTGTTAATCGTTGAATCTCGTGTCTATATTATCATTGTTGTGTTCGATCTCGGTTTGCTATCTCGGTTGGATTCCGCACAACCGGGTTGGTTTGTATACAAGGATTAGGCGACTAGATCTTCCCCTAGCCGGACCTACAAAACTTGATTCTCCAGAAACTCTAAACTTGAATCCACAATCATAAACTGAACCGAATCTTTTGCACCTGGTTTCGCCAACATGTCCTGGTTCGGATCATGCTCAATAAGTTGTGGCTTGAAAGCCACCTTATTCAAAACATCAACCAAAGTCTCAAAATAATGAGTTCCTTTTGTCTGGCTCCTGGGAGAAAACTTTCCGGTTCTAGGTGCAAGAAACACCAAAGAATTCTTCGAGTTGTTGTAATCAGAGTTTCTTCGCTTCTCAGATTTCCATCCTCGTGCTAAAAGACGAGGCCAGACAGCTTCCTCAAATAGGTCACTTAATTTCTCTTTACTAAGTCCAATACCATATTTCAAAAGATGGATAACTTGTTTTGTTTTAAGCCAAGAGAATGGCGGTTCAGGCTGCTTGTTTTCCACTGGCTTCTTGGCCTTGGTAGTAAGGTCATCCTTTCCTTTTCCAATGGCAATGGCTTGTACAAGCAACTTGATGCCCACCATATCCACTACATTGAATACATATGTTTCAAATGTAATTTGTTTAGTTTTGAACATTCGGGTAGCCTGGAAGATACAACACATCAATAGCCGGATCAGATGAATTTTTTTTAAATGATTGTTTAATTGCATAAGAGAGTATGCACAGATATTTCTTTTTATTTAGAGATCATACTAAATTAATTAATACATTGATGCCTTACCATTATAACCCTTGGAGGCAATGGTTGATAACAGACATACATGTCTGGTTAACTATAACTACCATAACTAAAATAGTTAGTACTAAAGTCTAGATAATAAGACATCAATAGAAGATCAGAGCTTTTTTTAAATGTATATAAATGCATGATGTACATATTAAGTTGACACTAAAGCAAGTGATAAAGACTTAGCAACTAATATATATTCAGTCCTAACAAGTTTAACTATTATTCCTTGAATATACTAAATTCTAGGGTTATTTTTTTAACAGCAATAGTGAATTAGAACTTCAATAAAGTGAACGAGTGACGGAACATGCTACATTGGTGTATGATAAACAAGTGTTGAATAAGATGCAACTTTACTTTTCATATATTGTGTAATTGTGCTTAAGGGTGGGAGTTATACAAATTTTGTAGAAAAGTTACCCGTGTCAGACGAGTTTTGCAATCATCGTTGACATGGAGAAATATGCGAGCGAAAAGCTCCTGTGCCCTCCAACCAGTGAAAATCTCCGTTCCAGGTATCTTCTTCTGCTTTCTGTTTTTCCAAGAGCCTGACCAATCTATGTGTTCCTTGGTTCCGTAAAATGGTCCATAGTAATAGAATAACACATCTTGCATTGCCTTGCTACCCATAAATTTCTTCACAAGATGAAAGTTCTTGCCAAATATATATAAACCAAGAATAAATGCATCATTATCAAGTACAGGTACTGCAGGAAGCCGGGCGTCTTTTTCTTCTGTATCTATGAATTTGATCTCCTCATTTTTTATCGTTTCTTTCGTAACTATGTCCGGAACGCTTGCTTGATGCTTCTCTCCGATGTGAGTTCTCGTTTTTGGTTCTCCGAAAATGTCACCAGAAGATTGTTCATATCTAAGCCACACTGAACAACAATCACCTGCTTTCATTCTGTTACCAATCTAATACACAAAAAGAAAATAGAAAGGATTTATGAGCTCTCAATGTCAATCAAATAAAATACGCCGTCTTAAATGCATAAACATGTTAAGTCTGATTGACCAAGTCATTGGACGCTACATTTAAGTACCCCTGGGATTATAAATACTTTATTTTCTAGATCAGTTAACAACAAAACTACCTAATGTAACATCATTTTCTAGATTATGTATGCATAACTAAGAACTCCCTGATCATAAATACTTCATGTTGCATAGGCACTTTAAAGAAAGGTAACTTGCACCACATTGATTCATATATAAAAGAAGAGCAGGAGTACTTTTTTGATATTTTTAAATTCCATTACCACAACTTGTGTAACCTATCACCAAGGTGCAAACATCTAGCTTGATGATTTATTGATTCTTTATCCTTGATCAGCCAATTCGTTCTTGCGTTATATATAGTTACTGTATCGTTAGTAGACCATATATTCTTGCAATTTCAAAGCAATCAAATCATATATAGGGTTATGAAAGTCGATGAACAAACTATGTACTAAACCAATAAAAATAAAAACCAATGAGAGATTGTCCAATTCAAGTTTTAATAAAATTACACACATGACAAAGCACTTGTGTCCTAATATAAAGGGAAGTGTTATTTACCTAGGTGTTTAATTACATAAGATTTAATAATACAGTTCTAGTGTAAGAAATTCTTACAAACATGACAAAGCACTTGTGTCCTAATATAAAGGGAAGTGTTATTTACCTAGGTGTTTAATTACATAAGATTTAATAATACAGTTCTAGTGTAAGAAATTATTACAAACAATTAAACTAAATAATATTATCAACACTCACAAAAAATTAAACTCAGATCCATTCTTGTACTCTTAAATCATGACCAAATGTTTACTTCTCAGATCCATAAGATCCCAAATTGAAGAAAAATTAACATTTATTATAACTGTTAATGCATTTTAAGAATCTACACTAATTTAATCTACAAAAGTGAAAACCATTTTTTAATGAACACACAACATATGTTACATAACTCACTAATCACGCAATTTTCTAGAATTCAATACACTGATTTTTACATAGAACAAAACTGAAGAAGAAAGCTTGCTAAACTTAATCTTGATTGTAACTTGAAGATGCAAAATTAAAAAAATAAACCTAGGGGTTTTGATCTTTTTTTATATCAAATTCAAAACCCTTTTATGATGTTTTGAATTGAAGAATTGTTTTATATACACATATTGATTGTAAATTGAAGATGAAATTAATAAATAAAAATATGGGTTTTGATTTTTTTTTTTTATATTAAATTCAAACCCTTTTATGATTTTTTGAATAATTGTTTTATATACACTTAGGCATTAAAAAAGTAACATTATAATAACAAAAATTGTAGATTACAAACTAAATGGTGAATTGATGATTGATCGAAGATTGAAGCTATAAAATCACCTTTTGAACGGAAGTGAAGTTGATATAGTAGGGTGACAATCTTCTTCACCACTTTGCAAAATAGAGGTTGAGGAAAGTTGAAAGAGAAAGTGAGACATATTAAGGTTTATATGGTTGAGTTGACTATCAAATGAATATTAAATGCTTTTTTCCTCAAACACTACAAGAAAGTACCACCTTTAGCGGCGACACCTTTAGCGGCGACAGGTCAAACGTCGCCGCTATTGGTCGATCCGCGTCCCCTGATCTGAAACCAAACCTCATCCGTTGATCAAAAGACAGATCTGACGGTTGGAAATATAAACATCAATAGCGGCGACAGGGTCAGGTAATAGCGGCGACAGGTTGTCAGAACTTTAATTCTTAGCCACACAAATCTTATCTCTGGTCAACCGACAGAGGGCAATACCGGCGACAGGAAAGCAATACCGGCGACAAGGTGTCGCCGCTAAAGGTTAAGCGTACCAAACCCTATACTATACAGCGCCACTTTCTCCCTCCTCCTTCACTTTTCCCCCAAAAAAGCTCCGAACACCGCTGGTAAATCGCGAAATTTGTCCAAATTGGTTAGTTTCACTTTGTTTTTGTTAGATTTCTTCTCTATTTTGTTATATACATGTTATAGGCTTTAATTTTTGTGTATTTTTGTGTGTTTTTGTGCTTATGGTAGAGAAATCCGATCACCACCATCACTTCTCTGGTCACCACCATCACTTCTCCGGTCACCAACTCGTCTCCGCGGTCTACATCTCTTGGAAACTTGAAAATACGGTTAGTTTTATATGTATTTTTTTTCAAAGTTTAGAAATTGTATAATGTTTGGTTTAGGTGTGTAAATGTGTGTGTAAGGATGTATGTTTGTATGTCAAATGTCAAACAACAATTCCCATACTGTGGGGGGACATCGTCGTACGGTAGCACCGCCTATAAAAATGTAATGTTTTATGTATGTGTGGGTGTGTGTAATGTTGGTGCACTTGTGTCTGTACTTTGTCTGTATTTCGTCATGATTCAAAACGATGTCTTGTGTTAGTCTGATTTACGTCTTAGGTTTGTTTTTATGTGCGTTTGATGTAAGTTTGACCAAGTCAACCATCCTCCTGGTTTGACTTGACCAAACAGTTAGCACATGGTTGAAAGATGTTTGAGTCGAAGGATGGTCATCGAAGGATTACTTATATCCTTCGATGATGATGAGCTCGAAAGATATCCTTCGAAGGATGGACCACGAAAGATCACATCTTTCGTGGTACATGTTGATCCTTCGAGCTGTTTCTGGTCGACAGATGATCTTTCGATCAGTCTGTCTGATCCTTCGACCAGACGATCTGTGTCGGGTATAAATACCCGTGTGTTGTGTTCACTTCAGAAGTAGACACAAGAGGAAGACAGAGAGAGACAGGAGCACACACACACTTTGAGAGTTTATAGAATACTTCTGTAAACATTGAGCTTGTAACCGGACCCTTCATTCGTATTAATACAAGTGGTGTTAATCGGTGAATCTTGCGTGTTGTGTTTGTGCTTGTTCTTGTATAAAGTCTCGGTTTGCATGCTAGCTTGGATTCCGCACTCGCTAGTGTGTTTGATATAACAAGGATAAGGTTTTATCTCATCCTCGAGAGGGACCTACAAGTGGTATCAGAGCCGTGGCTCTTTTCCTTGTTAAAAACCGAGATTTTGGGGTGTTTTTGGACAAAAACTCACTGGTTTAGCACTCGTTTTTACTGTTTTTCTCGCATTTCCAGACGTTAAAACGTGTTCTAAACTTGCCAGGTGTGTTTTTGGTCGGGTTGGGTAACTTAAAAAAAAAAACTTGTTTTTAAGAATTTTGGTGATTTCCGGCCAAAATTCCGGCTTATCCGGTGACCGGTTTCTGGATAAGGTTTTCTCCGGTTTCTGTTTTTGGGCATTATTTTATTGTTTCAAATCTGGTTTTGGCAGAAAGTATGGTCTGAACATACCTTCTGCCGAAAGATTTCACCTACCCATCACCTTTTTCACCAACCCGTCACTCTTTTGTCAACCGTGTCAGAGCTGTTCGAAAGATATCCTTCGAAGTCGAAAGATCATCTTTCGACCAAAGGAGGTTCGACAGATAGTCATCCTTCGAGCATCCTTCGAAGTCTGAGACTTATCTTTCGTTCCAAGGAATATTTTCGAAACATACATCTTTCGGTCTACAGCTCATTTTCGAAAGATAAGGATCCTTCGATTGGAGAATCTTTCGAAAACATTGTTCGAAACTCAACAGTGATCTTTCGAACACTGTTGATCCTTCGAACAGGTGTTAATCTTTCGATCCTTGTCTGTTTTTAAGTTTAACAGGTTGTGCTTTTCAGGTCTTTCGATTCTTGATCCTTCGGCTGGTTGTTATCCTTCGAGATTTTAACATAGTTTGTGAAAATTAAATTTTTAAAAGGAGAAATTTTTTTTTCAATTTTTAAATCAATTTTCACTTAATATATTAATTTTCATAAAATGGGAACTAACGGTCAGTGGGATCCAACCGCGTGGACTCTAACATCTTTGACTCCACAATCATCAGCTACGCAATCATCAGCTACGCAATCGGCGTCAGATTTCAACAAAACTGCCTGGATGCAAGCTATTGCCCCACCTCAAGCTGCAATGGTCACTGCAAATCAATGGGCATTGGTCACAAATCAAAACAGCAGCATTCAATCTATGATGCAGAACGACAGTGAAACTGGTACGAGCACAAAACCGCCAAAGCTAAATCACATCAATGATTGGGGATGGTGGAAAGAAAGGCTGAGAACTTATGTTCAGGGGCAAGGTCAAGACCTATGGATGTGCTTCTTCACCGCATTTGAACATGATTTGGAAGTTGCAGGATCTAATCCAGAAACTTACAGCACTTTGTCTGAAGAAGATAAGAAGAAATTTGAGCTAGAAAAGAAAGCATTCATGATTCTCACACAAGCTCTTCACAGAGACATTTATCACCAGTTTGTTTACTGCACGACTACTAAAAGCTTGTGGGATATGCTCACGTTACGATGTGAAGGAAATGCTCAATCTAGAAAGATTAAGCAAGAATTACTGAAGAAAGAGTTTGAAGGATTCACGTGTATGGAGAATGAGACTTTGGCAGATTTATCTACAAGGTTCCATCACTTGTTGAGTGAGATGTTTGCTTTTAAAGTCACTGCCACTCCACAAGAAATGGTGAAGAGATTCGCTGACAGCTTACCAGCAAAGTGGAGCAGTTATCTTGAAATTCTCAAAGAAAATGGTGTTTTAGACACAATCACCGTTTATGAGTTGATTCAAAGATTGGAGAACAAGGATGTAGAAGAAAAGCTTAAGGCAAAAAGAACATTGACTCCTCAAAATCCAGAGATGTACTTTGGGATTGCAGGAGGTATCAGTGGAGAAAAACCAGTCTCTCAACATGCAAAGCTTCAAATAGCCTTCATCTCAAACACTGGTCCTTCCACAACAAGTCAGTTTGATCCTTCAGCATACACGATGATGTATTCAAGACCAGATTCTTCTTCTTCTTCAGCTCAGCAGCAACAACCGCAACAGCAAGGGTTTTATGGAAGCTCTTCAAACTTTCAAGCCACTTCCAATCCAAACACAGTCAGATTAGACACTTCCAACTTTTCCAAAGTCGGTGTCGAAATAGCCAAGGAGCATATGGAGATGTTGAATACCTTGGTTAGTGCTTATAGTGGATTGATCGCAGGTCAGATAGGGAATATCAATCTAACCAATGAAGATTATCAGCAAGTGGATAAAGAAGAGTTTGAAATGATGGATATCAAATGGGCTCTTGCTAGTGCAATTCGAAGAGCAAAGGAGTTTATGGAAAGGACGGGGAGAACCAACTTGGAAAACAAGAAAGACACCAAGTATGGGTTCGACAAGCAAGCTGTCAAGTGCTTTAACTGTGGCGAACGGGGTCATTTCAAAAGGGAATGCACAAGACCAGCTCAGCATGGAAATCAAAATCCGTTCAGAAATCAAGGCAACCAGCAGAACCAGAACGGGAACAATGTTCGTACGTTGATGCCTGTCAACAACCAAGGCCAAGCAAGGTCATCAAATGCCAACCGGGGGCTGGTGGTTCAAATAGATGAGGGTTGTGATTGGTCGCTTCAGCTTGGAGAAGGAGGAAATGGTGGAACAGCATGTTTTGCTGAAGTCGTAAAGGATTTAAAGCACGCCAGTGGTGGAGAATCTTCCACCAATGGTGTTGCATCTTCTGGAGATGAAGACAGTTCTGGTTATAGTGGAAGCTCAGATGAAGAATCCTCCACTTCAGGAAATGATCATGTGGATGAGACATCAAGTGCGTCAGTCGATGCAGATATTGATGAGCTTTTGGAAGAAGCTGCAGCAGGAACTGAAAGAAGATCTAATTTGATGGATCAAGCTGCTTACTCTTCGTCTTCTCTCCATTCAGCCTTTATGGCTAATGTCGACAGTTCATCAGGTCAGGTATGTGTCGATGAACCCACTGTAGTTAGCTGTGAAAATTGTGATAGTTTAAATGTTAAATATGCTGAACAGGAAAGTCAGTTTGAAATCCTATCCAAACACAATCAAGAATTGATTGTAGATCTTTCTAAAGCAGCTGAAGCTAACTCGTTTTTAACCAGAAATGAAAAAGAATTTAAAGCAACAATTGCGTCATTAAGACATGATGTTTCAGAATTACAAAAGGCTGTTTTGCGAAAACAACATGCTAACAATAATCTTATTGACACAATTGAAAAGCAAATGGTAGAGTTGGCAACAGCTCGATGTGAATGTGAGACAATTAAGCAGAAACTGGAAAGCTATTCCAATTCCCGCTATGTATTGGATCACATTATTGATGTTCAAAAGAAAAAGGGGGATAAACAATGTATCGGATTCAAATCATGTCCTCCCCCAATGAATCACAATTACTCCAAATTGCCTGATGACGAGGATATGCCCCGTTTTGAACCTACTGTGCCACTCAATCTAGACGATTTTGCAGCAGGCCTCGGGTTCACAACTGGTACATCATCCTCGGGTCAATCTAAAACTGAATCTGAATCTGAGAATGTGACAGATTCATCATGTGTTAAGGAACAGAGTCCTCCCATTGTTGAGGATGCTGATTCTTCGGATGATGAATCTGAAGTAATTGTGAAACAACAGTCTAACTCGGTTACAACAGATATTCCAATCGAGAATCACATCCTGTGTGATCCACCAGTGAAACCGAGTAAGACTGAAATGTCAAAACCAATGGAGTCCCTTGTATCTAGCAGTGAAGAGAATAACTTGTTGTACACGCTCAAAGGAGATAGCAAAATCTACTCTAACAAAGATTTTCCAATTAAAAATGTAAATCAAGATTTAATTGAGCAAATTTTTGAAGGATGTACTGATAAGTTTTTGGGGAACAAAAGTGGCAAAATTACCGTCACTCAATGTGATCCAATTCCGTGTGAACAAATTCGAAAACAATACGGAAACCAAAAACTACCAATTGAGCGAAAACAACAAGTCAACTCAGGAAAGGGTAAAGTACAGGGAAAGAAGGCTCAGAACAAGAAGGTTCAAGCACCTAAAGTTCAGCAGGCTAAGACTGAACAACCAAAGGTTCAACAACAAAAGGTGCAGAACAAAAGAACTCCTGTTAAGAAACGAGAACCGAAAATGAACTTTGTTGGATCCACGGGTTCAGATAAAATTGAAACATTTCAAGAAAAATCTAACGTTGATTTTGTAAAACAAGTTAGAATTTTAAAACGAAATGATCAGAATAATTACACCCAACACACCAACGGATGTGATTTAGGTCCAAGCACGTCTAGATCACAAAGTTCATTGTCTGGTTCTCCGTCTGATCATCAACATGTTTCTCCGAGGTTTGTAGAGCGGAGAATGTGTTTTGAGTGTGGCACAATTGGGCATATTGTAAGATACTGCCCATACCTGCAAAAGTTGAAGGCAAAAACAAGTGCTCCCCAAGAAACCAATTACCAAAAACGATCACTTTCCCCGAAACAAGACCCACGTGTCTTGAAAGAAAGGGAAAAGAAGTTAAAACAAAAGAATCAAAAGGTAATTGAAAAGGCCTTAAAATCAGAGGTCAAAGAAGAAAAACCTGTTCAAGCAAAACCTAAAACTGTAACACCAGTAAATGCTAAAACAATTAATACAAATACTGGTAAAGGACAAACAGCTTGGAAACAAAAACAGGTAATTCAGTCAGGGGGAGCACCACAGGTTCTTTTTCCTAATCATCAAGTGATTGAAATCACTTTTCTTGATGATCAAGGACGACCCAAGTCCACAAAGGCTTGGGTCCCCCTCTCCGACTAATCTCTGAGTGAGTGTGTAGGATATTCCAGGAGGAACTTTCGATAGTCGTAAGATTGTTGATAGTGGAGCGTCCTTGCACAAGATAGGCGACAGAAGAAATTGTTGCCTTTGATGGAGAGGAAGAGAAAAAGGAAAAAGAAATGTCTGATGAAAGAAATTGGAAGCTTCGACAAAATGAAAATCATTTCAAAATGTGAATGTTCAAGGCTTTGATCGGGTCCCCGGGATAGATTCAAATCAAAATGTACGCACCTGCAGCACGTCTGAAGTTCAACAATCTACAAGATGAACGTGCAGTGTACATTTCTTCGTGGTGTGATTGAAGAAAATGTGTTTGTTGAACAAACCATCCAGGTGTGCGGATGCCTTGGCATGGATTGAACAACCGCACACTACTTCTGAAAGAGAAAGACAAAGACCTTCGCTGGTGCAATGTGGAAGACCAGCCGGACCCGGAGGTTTATGATCTTGTTGCTGTGAAGGGATTTCAGTAGCTACAAATCGACCTTGAAATCCACACCCGGTGGATATTCAGTTTGGGAGAGCACTCAGATTCCTTGCAATGCACGATGCAGTTGCAGGATACGGTTTTAAATTTCTAATCTCTCCTATACTTGTCGATATTTAAGCTACGTTGTGAATTATTATCTCGTTCAGCACTCTTTGGCCAGACAATGCTGTCATGGTCCGCACCGCTTACCGACATGTCAACTGATTTTTCCGAAATTCGTTCAAAATTAATTTTGGTAAACGGCATTGAGGTAAAACATGAGTTAACCAACATCGGAAAATCATTTTTGTAAATACCTTTGTGTTTTAAATTTGTCTTAGTTTATTGATTTTAGGGGGAGTAAATTATTTGAAAAATTTGAAAATCCAAAAACATTGAAAAATTTCAAAAACTCAAAAACAATAGAAAAGCAAAAATGAGTTTCCTGGCGAGAAAAAGAGAATATGATAGTACATCAGTGGTCTGTCTAAACCTCTTTAAACCTAAACTGAAAAGCGATAAGCAGCTCTATATAAGATGTATCGGTAGGCTCACAATCATTTTAAAGTGTGCAGGGTGATATAAACTTAAATCGACTGAAGACTGGGTGGGAACCATTCATTGGCATATGGTCTTAGTACCGAAATTTCGTTTGAGAGATTGCCGAGGTTCTGAGATATTCGGTCTTTATGCTGCTTATCATCTGGGTATCATGGTTGTATCTTTTACCGAAAAATAACGGGGACGCAAGTCTAGATCTTCCATGATACCATACATACGTGTACATACTGCATACGACCTCAATAAGTGATCAACAATCACATGTCCAAACCAATAAGTGATTAAATATCACATTCATCCGGGTGTCAAGTTCGTCTCTCTGCTGTACGAAAGTACTGACCTGTTCACGGACTTGCTCCTGTGCCCTCATGCATCTGAAAATCAAGTTCCTCATAAATAAGTGATTCTATCACATAGGGCTTGTTTTCAATCAAATAAGTGAGAATCTCACATCATATACGGTCAAACAGATGATAATCGGTATACTCACCGGTAAGATGAATCCTCGTGCATACCTTGATACGGGAATGTGTCGTGATGTGGATGAACACCGGTCGGTAAGTATAAATTATACCTTAACGTATCCCCTCGCCATGATTACAAATGATAAGCTGAGCTTAAGTGGACAACAATACCGATAATCGTTATAGGATGCTTATCTTAATGTTAACTAAAGCGTTTTGGCATGACCGTACACTGATATGATTCTCTTACCCTCGAAACTCGCAAAAAGAATGTCTGTAAATATTTATTTAATGTTTCCTGTTTATGCATCTTTGTATATATTTATTTATTGCTTTCCATCTTTACATTTGAAAAATGAAAATTTCAAAAAGATTTTAGGTGTGTTTTAATATAAACTTTATAAAATCCAAAAAGATTTTGCTTCTAGTTTATTTTTGATTGACTGATGTTGGAACTCGAGTCTATCCTTCCCAAGATCCTGATTATAAGCTGGAAAACAATTGCATCTTCATAAACAGTCGAAGTTAACGAGTTTTGAAAGTTAAAGGATTAAAATGAATATTTTTCTAAACTTTCAAACTGCTGTCGGTTGGTGTTTGATTGAGATTTGATCTCATATGTGTCGTTAGTTTAAATGTTAACTATATTCCAAGCGGTTGTTCTCATTATGCATTTAGCTTTCTTGCATGTGCAGATGCTAAAGGCGAGGAGAACATGTTCGATGAAAAGCTTTGGAATGAAGACACGAAGTGGAGGCACTCAAAGGATAAAATGATCGAGTTGTCGCTGTCCCTTCATCAACACCACAAGGATCTGAAGAATTGACAAGTCAACGATTCACGAGCATGACTCAATGGAGAGTTCAATCTAAGGGGGAGTTTGTCAACACACTTTCTACATGAAAGGGGGAGTTTGTTGATACACTTTCTACTTTCAAGACGTGAAGACTTTGAAGATCATCCGACATTGAAGACGTGAAAAGAAGTCAAAGACTTGAAGACACGAAGACCTACAAGAACGAAAATCGAGACAAAGCTACAGCCAAGGGGGAGTTTGTTGGTGCACTTGTGTCTGTACTTTGTCTGTATTTCGTCATGATTCAAAAGGATGTCTTGTGTTAGTCTGATTTACGTCTTAGGTTTGTTTTTATGTGCGTTCGATGTAAGTTTGACCAAGTCAACCATCCTCCTGGTTTGACTTGACCAAACAGTTAGCACATGGTTGAAAGATGTTTGAGTCGAAGGATGGTCATCGAAGGATTACTTATATCCTTCGATGATGATGAGCTCGAAAGATATCCTTCGAAGGATGGACCACGAAAGATCACATCTTTCGTGGTACATGTTGATCCTTCGAGCTGTTTCTGGTCGACAGATGATCTTTCGATCAGTCTGTCTGATCCTTCGACCAGACGATCTGTGTCGGGTATAAATACCCGTGTGTTGTGTTCACTTCAGAAGTAGACACAAGAGGAAGACAGAGAGAGACAGGAGCACACACACACTTTGAGAGTTTATAGAATACTTCTGTAAACATTGAGCTTGTAACCGGACCCTTCATTCGTATTAATACAAGTGGTGTTAATCGGTGAATCTTGCGTGTTGTGTTTGTGCTTGTTCTTGTATAAAGTCTCGGTTTGCATGCTAGCTTGGATTCCGCACTCGCTAGTGTGTTTGATATAACAAGGATAAGGTTTTATCTCATCCTCGAGAGGGACCTACATGTAAGCTTTTGTTTATTTAATGTCTAATCTAAGTTTAATGTTAAACAGGATTTGGATTGGGTACCTACGTATGCTAAAACCCACACGGACAATCAAGGGAATTGGGTTGATCCGGTTGCTGAACAAAATTACGTAAGTATTTCTTTTAAGTATTATTTTCTATAACAAATATATATATATATACACACACATATATTTAATCATCTTCGTAAAATACAGCGGAACATACAACAGGCCACAGATGAATGGAGCGGCGATGGTCCTCCAATTGCCCCGTATCAAGAAGCGTTGGGAGAGCGGCGAGGATGGTACCGCGGGATGGGGCCTAAACCTTCTTCCAACACGTCCTCGAACACGTCCTCGGACATGTCGTCTTCGCAAGCTCAGACGCAACCCTTTTCCGAGGTAAACTACGCAATTTATAAAATGACAAACGAACGCATGTTTCCTTATTAAATATATGTTGGTAGCGTTAATTAATATGCTAATATATGTTTTGATATCTATTATTGTAGGATTTTGTTAACAGCTTGTTTCAAACTCCGTCATTTTTGAACCAACTTAACAACTATCTTGCTTCACAAGGGAAAGGAAAAGGAAAGTCAAAAGACTACGATTCTGACGACTTATTCGATAACGAATCCGGTGAAGAGTGACTTGTTTTTAATGTATGATTTAGATTTAATTAAACGTTGTAGGATTATAATGTACGACTTAAACGTAGTTTTTAATTGTATTACCTTTAGTATATGTTCGTGGCGTATGTTTGTGTTGTTTGAAATAGGCAGGTTCTGTTTTTTCGGCCGAAAAAATGGCTGGGTGCTGTAAATACAGCAGCTGTATTAAAAAAAAGACTTTTAGCGGCGACACTTGTCGCCGCTATTGATCTATTAACCTTTAGCGACCAAGAGCAATACCGGCGACCCTTTAGCGACGACATCTGTCGTCGCTAAAGGTTTAAGATCAATACCGGCGACACTTTACTTTTAGCGACGACAAAGAGCCAATACCGACCAATCAATACCGGCGACACTTTACCGGCGACATGTCGCCGCTAAAGGTCAATAGCGGCGACAAAGTGGACCAATACCGGCGACACCTGTCGTCGCTAATGGTGGCACGTTCTTGTAGTGAAAATCTGTCTTTTTACCTTTGATTAATTTAAAAATAGTGTGATAATTATTATTTATTGCTATAGATATATGCATATTTAAGTTTGTAATAAAAAAACTAGTTTTTTTCCTTGGCGCTTCGTAGTGGGAGTGCGGTCGTTTTTTCCTCGCTGTCGTTATCGGTTTGGCTTGTCAAAAATATAAAAGCGGCCAGTGATTCCGCACTGGTACCGATGTTGTTCGCACATAAGTGGTTGAGTTCATCAGAGTAAAGTAAAGGTAACTTCGCTCGCTATATCCTCGAATACCAAAAGAAATACACGATTTTGAATACAACTTTGTTTTCAAAGAAATCTACACCAAAACGTTAAAAAAATGAGTCGCGCATTCCCTTTTTTTATTAAAATAGATGTTATGTATTTAATAAAAAGTAAATATATAGCTATCTAATGATACTTGAGTGTGTGTATAGCTTTAGTTATGATTTATACACTCTCACATAATTACACAATCCTTTTTAATCTATGTTATCACTATACAGAAACAGAAGGCTAATGTGATTCTTCATCTTGTTCATTTAAACTTTGTAATTAACTGAAAGTATGTGCGTACCGCACTCGTGCACGCACTTGTGTGTGTGTATATATATATAGGGTTAGGTTCATTATTAAATCGTGTTTTACTTAATACATATAATAATAATTATTATTGTTAAACAAATTTATAAAGTATAGGGTTAAATAAAAATTAAAAGTAAGGGTTAGGTTCATTTGTGAACAACCTCTTTGATTATGAACACTAGTGAACTAATCCTAGCCCTTGATTATCTATACACAAGTGTAAATCACTGGTCAGGATTTGATGATGAAAATATACTAGTGTGTTTTACGATTTGATATCAATGTCCAGAATTTGTTTTATCACAGTTCACAAATACACTAGTGTTCACTCTATAACCACACCCTTAAAAGTAAACCATAAGTGTCATTTTATACTTTTACTAATACTATAAGAGAAGAAAACTAAAATATATAAAATACAATAAAAACTTGTAACTTGAGCTTGTGAGCATATACCTAAGAAAGAAAGGTATAAAATAAAATTGGACCAATCACCTCTATACTAACAACCAATTGAAACAAAGAAAAGTTGAATAGTATTTATACAAGGGGGAGAAATTTTACAAATTAATGATATGGAATGGTATGGAATTAGGGATAAGTAATATAATATAATATATAATGTAATGTGATGGATTTTAATATAACGTTGTAATTATTTGCAGGCTAATATCAAATACAAATTGATATAAATGGGTGTTAACAGGCTTAATGTGAGAAATGAATGAACATTTTTTTCTAATTTTTTTCATTTAATTAAGCACTATTTTTAGTTGAAAAAATAATAATAAATAAATAATATTTTTTGTATAACTACTTTAGTAGAGTGATCGGATAATTACTCTAGAGTAATTATTATCACTCTACTAGAGTAATATATAAAAATTTTATATTTTAAAATATATTTTTTTTTGGATTTTAGGATTAAAATACATGCTTAAATTTCAGAATAATATAATATATAATGTAATGTGATGTAATATATTGTGATGGATTTTAATATAACGTTGTAATTATTTGCAGGCTAATATCAAATACAAATTGATATAAATGGGTGTTAACAGGCTTAATGTGAGAAATGAATGAACATTTTTTTCTAATTTTTTTCATTTAATTAAGCACTATTTTTAGTTGAAAAAATAATAATAAATAAATAATATTTTTTGTATAACTACTTTAGTAGAGTGATCGGATAATTACTCTAGAGTAATTATTATCACTCTACTAGAGTAATATATAAAAATTTTATATTTTAAAATATATTTTTTTTTGGATTTTAGGATTAAAATACATGCTTAAATTTCAGAAAAAGAATCTCAGTTTACTTCTCATGTTTAGCACATAAAGACTTGTTTGTACAATAACTTTACGTTATATATAATGGGGAAAGTTCTTGTACAAATAATCTTAACATACTAAACATACAAACTAAAGGAAAAGTAAAAAAGACAAGGTGGCATTTTTGTAATTATCTATAACTATCAAAATTACTCTACAAACGTATCTAAAAAACCTAAAAAAAACTAACCCCCCCTCCCCAAAAACCTAACCCCCCCCCCCACCCCCACACCCCCAAAAACCTAAAAAAAAACTAACCCCCCCCCCCCAAAAAAAAAAAAAAAAAAAAAAAAAACTAACCCCCCCCCCCCCACCACCACCCAAGCTAAAATGCTAAAAACTAAACCCCAAAAAACCTAAAAAAACACACAAAATAAAAAAAATTAATATTTTTTATAAAAAAAATCGCTACTTTTAGTAGCAAAAAAAAATTGTAACAAAATGTAGCGATTTTTTATAAAAAATATTAAAAAAATTGTGTTTTTTGGGTATTTTTGGTTGAGTTCACATTTGTATAGTAACTTTGATAGTTGGTGCTAATTACAAAAATGTCACCTTGTCTTTTTTACTTTTCCTTCAATTTGTATGTTTAGTATGTTAAGTTTATTTGTATTTGATCTTTTGCCTATATATAATAACATGAAATTTTAGAATCGTGAGAACCAATATGTAACGCTCATCTTCTCTAAGCAATTTGTTTTACTAAACGGCCTCTCTCTATTTAATATTTTTTTTATTTATAAATATGTGTACGTTATCAAACATATATGTATACTTATTTAACTATGCCTTGGTTTGTCTGTGAATGAATCATACGACTTGCTTTCTATTCAGAGACAAATTATGTAGTAGGTTAAGAGAAGAAGAAAATGACAATCAAGAGCAAGAGGTTAACTAAGATGAGTTGGTTTGATACTAGCCTACATAAGATGTATACTACAAAAGATGGCAATTAATCAACCATTAAGTGGTTAGGATTAACTATCTTAATGTCATTGACCTTAACGGTCATATCCTAACTACATAATAATTACAATTATCATACGATCTTAATTACAATAATAACAAGTAAATATAGTTAAGTTTATGCTTCGACTAGTACTTCCATTTTTGCCTTGCTTAAATGTCCATAACGCTCATGCCCAACTTAGAAAGATCTTTCGTGTTCGAATACAAACTATTGGCAGCGGAAGATTAACACTTCTCGTACGAATATTAGAATTGGATTCTCAAGGTTTGGAAGTGGATTCCATGTTTAACCTTGATCAAGTGAATGATAACGAACACACACACACAGAAACGAAAGAATATGAAGTTGAAGAGGATATTATACAATATCTTGGTGCCGGAATAGTTGCCGGCAATTGTTAATATATACATCAAGTGATGGCGGTTGATATGGTGGTTAAACTTGGCGGGAATAACTGCCATTTGAACCGGTATCTACCAACCGTCGTATCCCCTCTCTTATTCGCTACATATATATGTAATATAAGTTTAATTATCCTAAAAATACATAATACACATACATAATTAAGTTTATAATCTAATACACTCCCCTAAACTTGATTATATTTCCGAGAATGCATTAGAACACTTCGGTTAGCTTCATCCACTTGCTTGAAATCGAACCGACGCCTTTTCTGCATCTTCTTCATCCCATGCCAATCATTTCCTGCAAATAATGCATAATGGTAACCTTCTTATTCCGGGATGCAACCGTCACGCATGGTTCTTTCTCTTCGGCCTGCAACTGAATCTTGATTATCGGAGTAACTCCGGCTTCGGCTAACAGATTCATTACCTTTCACTGTTTCTTTTTCACAAACTTTCTGTTGTGTTGATTTGAATATGTAGTAGTACACTAGAACATCCAGGTACATAGCATACATTATTCTCATTAATTCACCGTCATTGTAATCGTACCCCATGTCCTTGGCTACTACTGCCCATAAGTTGTTAGCCCACCTTCTCGTTCGCCACCACATATAACTCGAGCAGGTTTATCTTCCTTTTATCACCTGAATATGCCGGAATCGGCCTTGTAGAGATTCCTAATTTAGTTTTTATGAACCACTCTAACATCTCTTCAAATTTGATCTCCAGATCATACTTATATTTACAGACATATTCTACATCTTCTAACATGTCTAGCAAGGCTTTACAATCTTGAAACTCATGAAATTCCATTGCTTGTAGGATCATAACATTCCAATCCGGTTCTTGAGAAGACAAATTCAGATTTTCAAAATAGGAATTTAAATAGTCTGATTTGTATTCATCATGATCCGGACTGAGATTGATTATTATTTGTTTTTCTTTCATCCATATCTGGTCTTCTTTTGTTAATCCAGTATTCTCATTCTTGTTGTTCGAAATGGGGAAACTGAACGTGGGATTAATCCTGCATCTTTCTCCACTTATCTTTACGGTATACCCTTGTATCACAAGTTGATCCAAACTTAAAATATTTCAATCTAATTCAGGAGTATAAAACACACTTTCAATTCGAAATGTTTCATTCCCAGACTTAACGTCTACAGCCCCAATGCCCCTTATGAACAGGAAATTGTTTTCACTGGTTTTGGTCTCTACTCCAAACATGTGTTTTATTCGTTTAAAAACATCCATATTTCCCGCATAATGATGTTTAAAATTAGTACTAACATACCATATTTCTGACCATAAACCGCCTTCCGTACCAGTAACATTAATTCTTGTCTGAAATCATCATCGGCCTCTTGTCTCTGGATTCCAGTGTTGATGGCTTGACGTATTAACTGGGTTGCTTCATCGTTTTCTTTCGTCTTGCACGGGATGATTTGATGACCGGGTTCATGACAGTAATAACACCGCTTATGAAATGATTCTTTCCTCCGTTTTTCTATCTTCTCATTTGTACAATGTTCACAGGGCATTAATGTTGGTGTTGATTGAATTTCATAGTCTCTCTTCACCGTGGCTCTGATACCACTTATTGGCAGCGGAAGATTAACACTTCTCGTATGAATATCAGAATTGGATTCGCAAGGTTTGGAAGTAGATTCCATGTTTAACCTTGATCAAGTGAATGATAACGAACACACACACAGAGAAATGAAAGAATATGAAGTTGAAGAGGATATTATACAATATCTTGGTGCTGGAATAGTTGCCAGCAATTGTTAATATATACATCAAGTGATGGCGGTTGATACGGTGGTTAAACTTGGCGGGAATAACTGCCATTTGATACGGTATCTACCAACCGTCGTATCCCCTCTCTTATTCGCTACATATATATGTAATATAAGTTTAATTATCCTAAAAATACATAATACACATACATAATTAAGTTTATAATCTAATACAAACACTCCTAACATTTCCCAGTCGTCTACTTTAGGTTGCTCTAGTAGTGGAACCATTCGATTAGTACTCATGAGGCTTTGAATAAGATATGGATATTATATCTTGCAAGTATCTGGGTGTATGAGGAATGATAAGGACCGATGGAAGTATTTGGAAAACACAACACGAGGATATACGGCGTAATGTGAACTAGTCGACTTGGAAAAGGCAAACATTCTTGATGTTAAGCAAAAATCAAATACTTATATAATCTAGATTCATAATTAATCAAATTTTTATAAATCTTGAAAGATAAATCCTATGATTAAGAGGTCTGATCCGGCCATAATGAGAACGCGTTTCTTTCAAGTTCTAAATATCATCATTCCTGGAGCAATTTAACAACTTTGAACATAAATAAAACAATCAAACACTTGAAGACTATACCCATGCACATTCTTGAATTACCACTACAGCATGACTTAAAAGAAAGTGCTAAAATATCACAAACCTAAATAGAACAAAGCTTATAATTATATACAAATCATTGTGTATAAACATAAAGTCACAACATATGAAAAAGAACAAAGCCAAAAAAGTTGAAAACAACATATCCAATGGTGATGTGTTCAGTCACCTTGTTTAAGGAAGGGTCATACCTACAAATAAAACTAAAAATAAACGTTTCTTGGTGGGTTGAACGGAAGTCCTTAAGGCGGGAGCTATATGTGACTCCGTCTCTGCTCTTTGGATTCAGCAAGAGCATTTTCAGCAAGAATATCCAAAGAGTCCCCTTCTTTCCCATCTCTTTTCCTCTTGTTTTGGTAGTTGGATCCACTAGCACAGTTTCGGGCACTTAGACTTTCACTATCCAAACCAAACTGTTGATCTGTATAAGCACCACCATCTGATAGTTAAGTAAGAAAATCAGTTCAAAACAGGTGAGCTTAATACTTGGGTTGTAACTTATATATATTAGCATAGTTTTTATATAAGTTATAAAAAAGGTAACAATGTTTTGTTTTTCAAAAGGTAACAATGTTTTGTTTTTCAATGTAAAAATCTAGAAACTTGTTTTCTGATGCATGTCATAATTTTCTTTTGGATATGATAGTACTTACCTTGGTTGAAAATTCTGGATTTGCCGCTGTCTTCAGCGGCTAAACTGGTTTGAATTGCGTTCGGATTTTGAATTTCACAAGATGAACCTTCTTCATCAGCAAATTTAGAGTCTGGCAGACTTCTCATTTTAAAAACTTGATTCTCCAGAAACTCTAAACTTGAATCCACAATCATAAACTGAACCGAATCTTTTGCACCTGGTTTCACCAACATGTCCTGGTTCGGATCATGCTCAATAAGTTGTGGCTCGAAAGCCACCTTATTCAAAACATCAACCAAAGTCTCAAAATAATGAGTTCCTTTTGTCTGGCTCCTGGGACAAAACTTTCCGGTTCCAGGTGCAAGAAACACCAAAGAATTCTTCGAGTTGTTGTAATCAAAGTTTCTTTGCTTCTCAGATTTCCATCCTCGTGCTAAAAGACGAGGCCAGACAGCTTCCTCAAATAGCTCACTTAGTTTCTCTTTACTAAGTCCAATACCATATTTCAAAAGATGGATAACTTGTTTTGTTTTAAGCCAAGAGAATGGCGGTTCAGGCTGCTTGTTTTCCACTGGCTTCTTGGCCTTGGTAGTAAGGTCATCCTTTCCTTTTCCAATGGCAATGGCTTGTACAAGCAAGTTGATGCCCACCATATCCACTACATTGAATACATATGTTTCAAATGTAATTTCTTTAGTGTGGAACATTCGGGTAGCCTGGAAGATACAGCACATCAATAGCCGGATCAGATGAATTTTTTTTAAATGATTGTTTAATTGCATAAGAGAGTATGCACAGAGATTTCTTTTATTTAGAAATCATACTAAATGCAGTTAATACATTGATGCCTTACCATTATAACCCTTGGAGGCAATGGTTGATAACAGACATACATGTCTGGTTAACTATAACTAGTTCTACCATAACTAAAATAGTTAGTATTAAAGTCTAGATAATAACACATCAATAGAAGATCAGAGCTTTTTTAAATGTATATAAATGCATGCTGTACATATTAAGTTGATACTAAAGCAAGTGATAAAGACTTAGCAACTAATATATATTCAGTCCCTAACAAGTTTAACTATTATTCCTTGAATATACTAAATTCTAGGGTTATTTTTTTAACAGCAATAGTGAATTAGAACTTCAATAAAGTGACCGAGTGACGGAACATGCTACATTGGTGTATGATAAACAAGTGTTGATTAAGATGCAACTTTTCTTTTCATATATTGTGTAATTGTGCTTAAGGGTGGGAGTTATACAAATATCATAGAAAAGTTACCCGTGTCAGACGAGTTTTGCAATCATCGTTGACATGGAGAAATATGCGAGCGAAAAGCTCCTGTGCCCTCCAACCAGTGAAAATCTCCGTTCCAGGTATCTTCTTCTGCTTTCTGTTTTTCCAAGAGCCTGACCAATCTATGTGTTCCTTGGTTCCGTAAAATGGTCCATAGTAATAGAATAACACATCTTGCATTGCCTTGCTACCCATAAATTTCTTCACAAGATGAAAGTTCTTGCCAAATATATATAAACCAAGTATAAAAGCATCATTATCAAGTATCGGGGCAGCAGGAAGCCGGACGTCTTTTTCTTTTGTGCCTATGAATTTGTTCTCATTTTTTGTTGTTCCTTTCGTAACTATGTCCGGAACCTTTGCTTGGTGCTTCTCTCCTATTTGAGCTCTCTTTTTTGGTTCTCCGAAAATGTCACCAAAAGATTGTTCATATCTAAGCCACGCTGAACAACGATCACCTACTTTCATTCTGTTACCCATCTAATACACAAAAAGAAAATAGAAAGGATTTATGAGCTCTCAATGTCAATCAAATAAAATACGCAGTCTTAAATGCGTAAACAAGTTAAGTCTGATCGACCAAGTCGCGAGACGCTACGTTTAAGTACCCCCGGGATTATAAATACTTCATTTTCTAGATCTTTTAACAACAAAACTACCTAAAGTAACATCATTTTCTAGATTATGTATGCATAATTAAGAACTCCCTGATCATAAATACTTCATGCTGCATAGGCACTTTACAGAAAGGTAACTTGCACCATGTTGATTCATATATAAAAGAGAGCAGGAGTACTTTTTTTAATATTTTTAAATTCCAGTACCACAACTTGTGTAACCTATCACCAAGGTGCAAACATCTAGCTTGATGATTTATTGTTTCTTTATCCTTGATCTGACAATTCGTTCTTGCGTTATAGTTACTGTATCATTAGTAGACCATATATTCTTGCAATTTCAAAGCAATCAAATCATATATAGGGTTATGAAAGTAGATGAACAAAGTATGTACTAAACCAATAAAAATAAAAACCAATGAGAGATTGTCCAAATCAAGTTTTAATAAAATTATACACATGACAAAGCACTTATGTCCTAATATAAAGGGAAGTGTAAGAAATTACATAAGATTTAATAATACAGTTCTAGTGTAAGAAATTCTTACAAACAGTTAAACTAAATAAGATTATCAACACTCACAAAAAACTAAACTCAGATCCGTTCTTGTACTCATAAATCATGACCAAATGTTTACTTCTCAGATCCATAAGATCCCAAATTGAAGAAAAATTAACATTTATTATAACTGTTAATGCACTTTAAGAACCTACACTAATTTAATCTACAAAAGTGAAAACCATTTTTAATGAACACAAAACATATGTTACATAACTCACTAATCACACAATTTTCTAGAATTCAATACACTGATTTTTACATAGAACAAAACTGAAGAAGAAAGCTTGCTAAACTTAATTTTGATTGTAACTTGAAGATGCAAAATTAAAAAATAAACCTAGGGGTTTTGATCTTTTTTTATATCAAATTTAAACCCTTTTATGATGTTTTGAATTGAAGAATTGTTTTATATACACATCTTGATTGTAACTTGAAGATGCAAAATTAAAAAAATAAACATATGGGTTTTGATTTTTTTTTATATTAAATTCAAACCCTTTTATGATTTTTTGAAGAATTGTTTTATATAAACATAGGCATTAAAAAGGTAACATTATAATAACAAAAATTGTAGATTACAAACTAAATGGCGAATTGGTGATTGATCGAAGATTGAAGCTATAAAATCACCTTTTGAACGGAAATGAAGTTGATATAGTAGGGTGACAATCTTCTTCACCGCTTGCAATATAGAGGTTGAGGAAAGTTGAAAGAGAAAGTGAGACATATAAAGATTTATATGGTTGAGTTGACTATCAAATGAATATTAAATGCTTTTTCCCTCAAAATCTGTCTTTTTACTTTTGTTTAATTTAAAAATAGTTTGATAATTATTATTTGTTGCTATAGATACATGCATATTTAGGTCTGTAATAGAAAAAAAAACTAGTTTTTTTCCTGTGCGCTTAGTGGTGGGAGTGCGGTCGTTTTTTCCTCATGGTCGTTATCGGTTTGGCTTGTCAAAAATATAAAAGCGGCCGGTGATTCCGCACTGGTATGGATGTTGTTCGCACATAAGTGGTTTAGTTTGTCAGAGTACCGTAAAGGTAACGTCACTCGCTATAGCCTAGAATACTAAAAGAAATACACGATATTGAAGACAACTTTGTTTTCAAAAAAATCTACACCGGAACGTTAAAAAAATGAGTCGCCCATTCCCTTTTTTTTATTAAAACATATGTTATGTATTTCATAAAAAGTAAATATATAGCTATCTAATGATACTTGAGTGTGTGATAGCTTTAGTTATGATTTATACACTCTTACATAATTACACAATACTTTTTTAATCTATGTTATCACAATACAGAAACAGAAGGCTAATGTGATTCTTCATATTGTTCATTTAAACTTTGTAATTAGTTGAAAGTATGTGCGTATTGCACGCGTGCCTGCACGTGTCTATATATATATATATATATATATATATATATATATATATAGGATACAGGATAAAGATAGATAAAAAACCCTCAAATTCTTAGAAAACTCTGGAAACCCAAATGGGAACCCATTTTTACCCCACTTCCCGACATTTTTTTTTTTTGAAAAAAATTACACATGTAATATACATGTTTTAGAGTGTTTTGGTCCAAAAAAACAAAAAAGCGCCGAAGGGATTTTTTTAAAAAAAAATAAACAAATTTCAGCCATGTCCGGTCGACTAACATGTGTTAGCCAAAAATGACAGAATTTGCTGAAATTTTTTTTTTTTTTTTTAAAAAGATCCCCTCGGCGCTTTTTTGATTTTTTTGGCCCAAAACTCTTAAAAACATGTATATTACATGTGTTAATTTTTTCAAAAAAAAAAATGTCGGGAGGTTGGGTTTTCTAAGGTTTTTCATATATATAGGGTTTTCTACCTAGCCTTGCCCTATATATATATATATAGGGTTAGGTTCATTATTAAATCGTGTTTTACTTAATACATATAATAATTATTATAGTTAAATAAATTTATAAAGTATAGGGTTTAATAAAAAAAATAAAAGTAAGGGTTAGGTTCATTTGTGAACAATCTCCTTGATTATGAACACTAGTGAACTAATCCTAGCCCTTGATTGTCAATACACAAGTGTAAATCAATAGCCAGGATTTGATTATGAAAATACACTAGTGTGTTTTACTATTAATAACCAGGATTTGTTCACTCAGTTCACAAATGCACTAGTGTTCACTCTAGAACCCCACCCTTAAAAGTAAACCATAAGTGCCATTTTATACTTTTACTAATAGTATAAGAGAAGAAAACTAAAATATATAAAATACAATAAAAACTTGTAACTTGAGCTTGTGAGTATATACCTAAGAAAGAAAAGAATAAAATAAAATTGGACCAATCACCTCTATACTAACAACCAATTGAAACAAATAAAAGTTGAATAGTATTTATACAAAAGGGGGAAATTTTACAAATTAATGGTATGGAATTAGGGAAAAGTAATCTAATATAATATGATATAATATATAATGTAATGTGATGTAATATAATGTGATAGATTTTAATATAATGTTGTAATTATTTGCAGGCTAGTAGTATCAAATACAATTTGATATAAATGAGTGTTAACATGCTTAATGTGAGAAATGAATGAACATTTTTTAATTTTTTTCATTTAATTAAGCACTATTTTAGTTGAAAAAAAATAATAATAAATAAATAATATTTTTTGTATAACTACTTTAGTAGAGTGATCGGATAATTACTCCAGAGTAATTATTATTACTCTACTAGAGTAAATATATAAAAAAATTATATTTTAAAATATTTTTTTTTTTTTGGATTTTAGGATTGAAATACAGGCTTGACTAGATGAGAAAAAAAATTAGAAAAAAAAATCTCAGTTTACTTCTCACGTTTAGCACGTAAAGACTCATTTGTACAATTACTTTACCTTATATATAAGAGAAAAATGCCCGGATAGTCCCTGTGGTTTCACCTTTTTTCACCTATAGTCCCTATCTTTCTAAAACTACTTGAATAGTCCCCAAGGTTTTCCGTTTTGTTCTCGGATAGTCCCTGGCGCGTAACTGGGTTACTTTTCTCTGTTAAAATGATGTGAAATGACAAAACTACCCTTCATTAAAAAGTAAAACATTAATAGATATTTATGAATATAAGTGGGTCCCACACTTACTGAACCATATATAAAACATATTCTACTCTCGCACTCTCTCACTAAAAACCACCCCCGGCCACCGTCACCTCCACTGCATCCATCACCACTCCCCACCACCGCCATCCCCTTCCACCACCACACCTCCTCCTCTCTCTCTCTCTCTCTCTCTCTGACAATTTATCCCCAAATTCATTCATAAAACTGTCAATATGATAAACCTAGAGATTCATAAATATCCAGATCAAAACCAAAACAAACAATAACATAAAACAAAAAACTAACAAACCTTCATAACAATCTCCATTCAATCCTGAGGAATCTCAACATCTCCTTCAGCAATCTCCTGCTGCAAATCCTTTGGATCCTTTCCATCAACAGTACATCCAACCGAAACACACGTTCCTAAAATCTCCTTCACAGTCCCCTGCAACTCCTTCGCCATAGATCTAGCTCTCATAATCTTTGCAATCTCAATAACATCATCAAGCGAGATATTACCGCTGTGCTTGATGTTCTTCACCTTCTTCCGGTCACGCTCCGTCTCTTTTAGCGCTTTGATGACTAACGCGGCGGCGGACGGCACCAACACCGATTCGAAACGTGAGAGGTTTTCCCCGATTGTAGCTGCTATCAAACAACTTTCCACTCTCAAGCTTTCCGGCATCTGGTGCGGGTGGATCGGGATTGAGCGGCGGAGAGTTTCCACAGTGGTGGTTCAATGTAGGTTGCAGGTTCCATGGCGGAGAGTGGCGGAGAGTTTGGTTGCAGGTTCCATGGCGGTTTGATGCTCACCACCGCCTCTAGTTTTGGAGATTTTCTACAGTGGTGGTTCAATGTATGTATGTTTTCGGTTTTAAATTGAATTGTCTGATGTATGTATGCAGGCTTTAAATTGAAATTGTCTCGCAATTATATATTTATGTACTGGGTTGAGTTGATGATGGGTAAGATTGGAGGTGGGTTGGGTAAAGAAGATGATAATGGTGAGATAAGGTTTGGGGTGATGAAGATGATGATAGTGGGACCCATTTAAATATTTCTTTTAATATTAAAAATTAAAAAAAATTATTAGTAAGGGCATTATAGTTATTTCACACCCACCTAACATTAAAAACTAACCCAGTTACGCGCCAGGGACTATCCGAGAACAAAACGGAAAACCTTGGGGACTATTCAAGTAGTTTTAGAAAGATAGGGACTATAGGTGAAAAAAGGTGAAACCACAGGGACTATCCGGGCATTTTTCTCTATATATAATTAGGGGTGAGCAAAAGGGAAAACCCGACCCGACCCGAGAACCGATCAAACATAAAATACAGAACCGATTCACTACCCTAAATATAGGGTCGGTTCCGGTCCATAGGTCCAAGTCGGGTTTCACCATGAAAAGAACCGAGAACCGACCCGACCCTATTTTATATGAAAATTTGGAACCGATCTAAATACCTAGGTACTTGGGTTCGGGTCGGGTTGGGTTGGGTATATTTTCGGTTCGGTTCTCGGTTATTTTTGGTCCGGACCTAAACTTGCTCACCCCTATATATAATAACAAGGCCGGCCCTAGGGGTGGGCGGGGAGGACCACCGGCAAGGGCCCGATATTTCGAGGGGCACGTTTTTTATGAAAAAAACCCGGTAGGTACATATAAAATATTTTTTTAATCGGGTACATCCATACAAACACCAACATAAGCCCCCTTACAAAACTATTCTTATTTTGGGTTTAGTTATTAACCCCTTTGGCATTAGGTTTATAGACATTTAGTGAGCCAAATACCTAATTTCGTTAAGGCTTAAGGGCACATTTTTTTCGAGCTCGAACAGGGTACACTAATTCTCAGGGTCGGCCCTGTATAATAACATGGAATTTGAGAATCGTGTGAACCAATATGTAAAGCTCATCTTCTCTAACCAATTTGTTTTACTAAACGGCCTCTCTCTATTTAATCTTTTTTTTTTTTTTAATTTGTAAATATGTGTACTTATTTAACTATGCCTTGGGTTGTCTATGAATGAATCATACGACATGCTTTCTATTCGCAGACAAATTATGTAGTAAGTTAAGAGAAGAAAATGACAATCAAGAGAAAGAGGTTAATTAAGATGAGTTGGTTTGATTATTCATTGTAAATTAGCAACTTCACATATGTAACGTGAGAGGTTAATCATTGCTCAAATAGTAAGGAGTGTAAAGGTGATCACTACCTTAATAGTGAGAATATAGTGGTGATAAATACGGAGATTAATGAGAAGATTAAGAGGTGATAACTACCTAGATTTGTGAGACGCTAATTGATGATCCCTTCCTATAAGGGAGAAGCATGGGTGATCTCTATCTTATTAAAGAGACTTAATAGTGATTACTACCTTCTCAATAAGACGTTAAAATTATGATCCTACCAAAACTAGTGAGACGTGAGATGGGATCACTACCTTCTTAACACCCACATTTTTTTGTTTGTATAAAAGTAATATACTATAGAGATGATTTTAGAACTAATGGAAGTACATGGTAGATTTGGAAGTTTTTGAAGTTAACGAGGGCTTTAACTCGTAAATTGGACTAACGCATAGATTTGACCAATAGAGCTCGGTTAAAGTTTGTGTATAATTAGGATACTATGTTAAATGCAAGACCTATAACATAGAAGGAGCTTAAAAGATAAGAATTGGGAGTCTAACAAACTCATTAAATAGGAATCGCCTCCTATGTATGTGTAGATCCCTCCATTCCCTTGTATTGCGAATCTAGTAGTCTGCAGGCCACACCTCCATTCCATTGTTGTTGGCAGAAGAAAAACGAGTTCAACAACAATAGAAGCGGCGGCAACTCATTAGTGAGTTGGCAAATGAGGGTCTAGGGTGCAGGTCAGGGACACGTGTCGAGGTTAGTGCATTGTTTTGGGCCAGCCACAGGTTTGTTGAGTTAGTTACAAGTTCAAGCTGACAATTTTAGCATAAGAGGTTTAGAAATTGAGAGTTATATACTCGTTTATAAATGCTTTTTGGGTTGAAATACATGCAAAGTTGAGTTTAAGCATAACATTATTGCTTACCCCGAGAACTCAAGGTCAAGTTTTCAAGTATGGGTAACTAATACAGAGTTTATCCAAGAATTAGCAGGCTCTTACTTGGAACAGCTAGACAGAGGTAAACAAGGTAGAAAAAGCTTAAAAGCATCCACAATAAGCTCATTTTTGGTGTTTATAAAGAGAGAGAAAGTGATGTAGATAAGAGAGTGTGTGAGGTGTAGGAGAGGAGGTGGGGTAAAGTTTTTGTGTAAAAAAAGGATGTAGAAAGGGTGTATGAGCCAGATGGAAGAGAGAGGAAATAGAATAAGTGTTTTTGTGTTGTGTGAGTAGGTTGCGAGATAAAAGACATTCTATTGGTTAGACAAGTGTCATGTGGCACACCCAAAAACACCTTATTGGTGATGGTCTAAAACCATCCACAATAAGCTACGTAAAAAACACTTAAAAACGTATCTAGTCAGCTATCACAACTTATAAATACTCTTTCTTCAAAAACACTCAAAATCCACCCAATAAAAAAACATAAAAACACCTAAATATATTGCCTCCTCGTTACTACATTAGAAAAGTTATTAGTCAGCTCACCTACCATACCATGGGCCCACCACTTTCGCTTTATTTATTTATTTTCTTCTTTATTCTTTGTAGAGTTTTTTTCTGCAAAAACAAATACCAAAATGGGCTCCATAAACGTCACCCACGAAAATGAAGAGTGCTAAAAATGGTCATGTGGCACAAAAACATCCCCAAAAAAACATTATTGGGGATGTTCTAAGAACATCCACAACAGATTTTTTTGTGTGCGCTTTTGAGAGTGCCACATCTGCCCAACGGTTAGATTTTTTTTCTCGCTTTCCCCACTCACAACTCTTTAAAAACAACACATCTCTCTTCTTTTTCCTAGTCACACTCACATACTTGTTTTTATGTGTTTTTAACAAGACCCCGTCTCTCTCCTCCACATCACACCTTCTCTCATACACATCACACACACTCTCTCTCTCTCTCTCTCCTAAAAGATAACATCCTCAAAAACACCTATTGTTGGTGCTCTAACATATAAAGAGCAAATTTGTGGTTACACGTAGAGTTACGGTGTAACACCCCAAAACCCGAATGTTTATATTCGGTAAATGTTCTGATATGGTACATCATGAAATAAACAACTAGGCTATTTGACCTAGTTAGGAATGTGGTAAAAAGCAATTAAAGGATGATAGTTGTGCCAATATTATTTAGTGGCAAACTTGAGGGACTAAAGTGGGGCAAAATAAAAGTTGAATTTAATATATGAAAAACACACACAAACACACAAATCGTGTGTGTTCTAGAACGAGCAGGAGCTCCATGAGCTCAAGAAACCCTAAGCATGAAGAATCATCAAATTGAAGGGTGAAACGAGGTCTAAATTCATGAATAAACACGGATTAATGATCACCTACACGAGGGGATCATAAGGTATGTCTTAAAAGTTAGATTGGTGATCTTTCACGAAGTGGGTTATGATGTAAATTGCGAATTTGTATGAAATTGAGAACGGGTGTGTGTTAGAATCATCATATAGAACATGGATTATGCATGGTTTAGGTTAATTTGATGTTTAATGGTGAAACCCGTTTGTTATGGTGAAGATGATGACATGGGTAAATCATCTATGTCTAAATTCTTGCTTAATATTGATGTATTTTGATATGTATGGTAGATTCTTGTTAGAGGAATTGAAAGAAATGTGATACTAGTATGTTTGATGTTATGCATGAATGATCCATGTTGATTAGAAGGATAATTTGATGAATTATATGAGATTAGAAGAATATGCATGAATTGGTTGTACACTATGCTTAGGAGGTAGTATACACGCCAAGTGTATGATGAAATGTATATAGTGTTGTCCGTATAGGCTATTATGATGTTACGGCTATATAATGATAAGTCGAAAGTTAAATTAAATGAACTGTTGACTTCTAAAAGTCAACTGTGTATAAGAAGAATGGTTAGACGTGTTGTCATAATTGTAAGATTAAAGTAAGTTATACGGTGCGTGTTAGACGTATGTGTGTTTAATGCGATGACATGATGGATTACACGAGTTGGAAATGATATGAATTTGGTTACATGTATTATGCTTGTTAGAAGTGACTAATGAAAGTCAAATGTGAATTATGCGATCGATATGATCGTTAACATGTACAAATGTGTATGCTAATAAGAATGTGATTTCGATGACATGGAAGTATAGGAATCATGTCGAGACGGAATCAACACTAGTACAGAAGTGAGCATTAGACGGGGTTAAAATAGTTTTTAGTCGCGGTTTCAAACCCCGACTTAAAATGCCGTGGCTAAAAATGGGTTGTTTATAAGACGCGGTTTGCTGAACCCTGTCTTAAAATAAACCACCGCGACTAAAAAGATGTTCATACTTTTACAGAATTATTTTTAGTCAGCATTATGAACCGCGACTTAAAATCATTTTACAATTTTAGGAAAACTTTTTAGTCAGTGTTGGATGAACCGCGACTTAAAATAGTTTTACAATTTTAAGAAAGGTTTTAGTCGGTGTTGGATGAACCGCGACTTATGACCAATGTTGTAAGAACAACAAATTATGTTGTCAAATTTCAAATAAAAATCTGTAGTAAAAAAGAGATACGTAAAAATGACATAATATGCAGTAAAAAAAATAATATGCACTCCAACATAGACGTCAAATCCAATCAATCCTTTTATATATTCAACGTAGTCAAATCCGGACAAGTAAAAAAGTGACCCAATACACATTCAACCCGATAGTCTACAATATTAATTGGTAAAATAACAATTCACTACTTAATCTATTCAAAACCATAAACAAACTATATTTAAACAAAGGAATACCCAACCAGTCAAATAAAATTGGCATCAATTCCTTCAACGTCTTTTCTATATCTTCATCTGTAGCCACTTTCGTGTCGTTCCACATCTAAAAAATAGAAAATATTATAATTATTAGAAATTAGTTAACATCAACGAACAAATTGTTACAAACACATAACTACTTGTATGTGTGTGTGAGCATTTTTGCGCATGTTATCTTGTATATACTTATGTACATCTAAAAAATAATTAAGAAATAGACTTACCTTGGGAAATTGCTTTTGATACACATTGACAAAGTCGAACATAGATTGAAGAAGTATATAGCCGCATTCCCATGTCTCAGCTTGTTGATTGCACTACAATAAATTAACAATTATTATTTATTCAAATTTTTGAAAATCAAACTAGGAAATAGAAAACAAACTTACATTAACCATATCAAATGTGAGTGTTCCACATCTAAAAAATAGAAAATATTATAATTATTAGAAATTAGTTAACATCAACGAACAAATTGTTACAAACACATAACTACTTGTATGTGTGTGTGAGCATATCAAATGTGAGTGTTCCAACACTCTCCTTTTTGATGGATTTCTGACACTCTCCTTTCCTACGCATTTCTGACACTCTCCTTTCCTACGCATTTCTGACGACATTAAATAAAATTTTAAAAAAATATAATTATTCGTTTTTGCAACTTCCTACGCATTTGCGACGGAACATTTAAAAATGGAAAAAATATTTTTTTGTGTTTCCAGTTTTATATGTTTAAAAACAAATCAAGAAGCGAAGCTTTTTGCGTAAAGTTTTACCTGGGTCTCTGATCTGTATGAAGATAATATAGTAGACCATAATCTATATTCTTTTTGTACCTAAAAGAAAAAAAAGGAGGAAAAGACGTAAACAAGAAGAACAAATACAAAGCTCATGGATATAATATATATGGTGAATATATATAACACCATTCTGACATAAGGAGAGTATACAACATCACTTGGGCACTGTGTTCAATGGTTGCCTGCATTTTCACATATTAGAAGTGATCTAACCGAATTGGTGTGAGAAATTTAATAAATAAGGTCAAGAACATGAGCATACGGCATACCTACCCATTAGTTTCTTTTCCGGTTTTGAACTCTAGGGGCATTATAAAATCAGTGGTTTGATTAGCTTTAGAAGCAACTTTTACATGCATAGATGCATCTGTAACTCCTTTTAACCCGTATTTTGGAGCCCACGCCATTTCCTCAATATCAATCACCTAAATTAAAGAGAAAATCGGAGCATATTTCTTAAACGTGAACAAGCAAATAAAAAAAGCAAAATTTTGTCATCAATGTGTTTTCACAAAACAAATGAGACCACATGAGAAGCGTACCTCGGATACTTCACCTTCTTAACTCCATCGTTAGATCCAAAATCAACACTAGAAGAAGGGCTCTGCACAAATTGATAATTGTTAAAGGCGTGTGCATAGCCTGTACAAACTGTATAGGAAAAAAGGTTCCTAATGCGAACACAAAGATAAAAACTGGACTTTGAAGCGTTCAAAGTTTAGATACAACTGAGGTTAACAAGTTTTCCACCTTTGAATCTCGGAAGAACAAGATCCACTTTAATAACCGTGAATTGCTTCGAGTATGGTCTTGTGATTGTCACCTTGGTATACTGCAGTGACAAACAAAAAAAAATATTCATTTCATATATGTGACAATTTATTAATTCCATTTTCTGCACTATGCATTGATGTATTTACACATCCAAATAATATAAGAAACACTTAGCAAATTATAGCATAAATTTGAGAACAAATAGTATGTGATGGCTGTTAGATTCATTCATAGCAGCAGTTAGGATATACCTGATCCATGAACATCACTAGATAGAGTAGGTGATCCACGAACATCACCTACATTTATGTAAATCTTGAACTTGAGGCCCTTTTGGAATAGGCATAGTAACTTTAGAACACAAAGTAAAGCCATATGATACAAAAATCTATGATCCCCTAACCTGATATGTTGTAACCTTAAAGGCTTAAACATAATCTTCAATCAAGAAAACCCTAACCTTCTTATAACCCTAAAAACAGGTACCACAGAAGGAAACAATTCGTATGAGATTAAATAGATGTATCGGTGTGCTAAAATCAAATTAAAGTCTGTTATAAACTGTTAGGGCCAAACAATACTCATATCTTCTTTAAAATCCAAATTTATAAAATCAAACATGGTGAGAATTAACCCAAAAGGGTAACTCTCAAATTTACCAAATCAAAAAACGGTAGTGCAATGGAGGGTCTCTACCACGGCCAGGCACCATGAGACTTTCAGAGATCGGAATGGTCAATCACGGTTCAGATAAATCATTGGTAGTAACGCCGATCAAGATACGATTGGTGGTCACGGTAGTGCGATGATGGTTCTCAGCCGTTGCCAGTTCTATCGAGAGTGATATAGGGAGAGCAGACCGATTGGGGGTTGTGAAATTAGTTAATTTAGGGTAGAAACTCGAAACATTTTAGGGGAAGGGGAGAACGTCTTGGGGGGAAGGAAATTTAGGGGGGAAATTTATGTAATTTAATTTTTTACGAGGCCAGGTCAAACATCTTCCAAGCTTGGTTAACTTTTTTTTGAAAAAAAGGCGCTTTCATAAAAGTTCGTTTTTATAAATACATTTAGGGTGCGCGTAAAACCAAATTAACCGACCTATAATCGAATTAACTGAAAAAACCGAACCGAAAAGAAAATCGATGGGTGAGCTAATGATTTTCCAAAAACCGATATATATGCATCGGTTATATGCTTTGAATATAGAATATAATTAAAGAACACTTAATATAATTGTTTTGAATATAGAATATAATTAAAGAACACTTGATAATTGCATTCTTATCATTTATAAGGTGTAATTATATTTTTTTAGCTAATTTTAGCTAGGATCAAATTCATGGTTAACCGACCCCTATAATCATCAAAACCGTTAACCATAGCCATCATAACCGATCGGTTATGATTATGGTTTTCCATCAACCGGCATCTCCATTATGGTTATGGTTTTAGGCCAAAACCGACCCCTGCACACCCCTAATTACATTATATAATATCTTTTGTTTTTTCAAGTATATATACAGGTAAGATTACAAATACCCCTGGCTCTAACACTAAAACAAACATTGACTTGATTGATGGGATTTGGAAAGGTTAGGGATTCAACCTAACGTTTTTTTATAAACAGGGACTCAAAGTGTCAATCGCCCTATACCATAGGGACTTAAACTACAGTTTACTCTAATCTTAAATAAGATTCTTCCCAACATTTCTAAATACTTACAACTTTAAAAGTTTATATTAAAGAGTTCCGGATGTTTTATACATTATGATTTGATTTATAAAAATCTCCAATAATTGGAACTAGGTTTTTTTCCGTCGCGCTTTGCGGCGAAACAGATCAAATGATAATGTAAAACAAACGTTATTTGAAAAAGTAGCATGTTGTTTAGAAAGCCAAACCATTATAATCGGATCAATTTATCATCGTATCATTTTACGATACCAAATAACTACTTTATTTTTTAATATAAATTCGTTTTTAATAAAAATAATACTAATCGAGGATAAAAATTAAGTACAACTACGTACTTAAGTTTTTAGAAAAAAAATTAACGAACATGAGTTATTAAAGAAATATTAAATTAATTTTAGAAAAAAAATTAACGAACGTGTATCAAATTAATTGATAAAATAAAGAAGGTTTAAAGAAAGAAAAAAGAATTATTAAAAACAAAATAAATGATAAAGGAAATATGGTTTTAGAAAAGAAAAAAAAAAAGAAAATACGTTAAAAGCTAAAAGTAAATAGAAAAAATTAAAATATGTTAAAATCTAAAAGTAAATATTTAAAATATTATATTGATATAATAAAATATTAAAAAGGTATATATTAATCTAAATTTGAAACAACTATTCATCATCCTTCGAAAACAATACATATAAAACTGGAATTAAACGAGTGAAGCCTGAAAGGAAGATGTAAAATGAAAGGTATTACTTCTCCATCTCTATACTTAAACTATGGGGTATGGGGCGTGGGTTGGCTGAAAACGCCCATGCCACCACCCCGGGTGGGCTTGGGTTTGGGTGTGGCCCCTTGGGCGGGAGTTTAAGACCGGGCGTTGGGCATGCCTAGCGGTCCTACGTGGCCAGCTCCTATTCGCTTGCTGGCTAGGTCATAGCGGGGTGTTTAAATTTTAAAATATAACCGTTTGGCCAAGCCAAACGGTTCACCCACCCACCTCGCTATATAACCCCCAACCCCACCGACTGTCCACATCGCACCCCAACCCAAGTCACCTACCCGAACCGCTACCCAAAAACATTTGATTGATGGTTTAGAGAGCCGATACGCAACCCAAAGCAAATCCAAACACAGCATTAACAGAGGAAATGCGACATGTATGATGAAAAATTATTAACATGACATAAAACGAAAATATAGTTACCGATTTCGAGATGGAAGTTAGGGCTTGTTCGTCCCGAACAGCTTGTTCGACGTGGTTAGGGCTTGTTCAACAATGGCCGGAGTTAAATTCCAAGCAGATTGTTCGCGTATGATCAACGGTTGTTAGTGTATGTTATTTTAGCGATGGAGAAACTTAGGAGGTGAAATGGGGAAAGAAATTGAGAGGGTGGATGAATCTTAGAAGTGAAAAGGTTTGATAAGTGAAAAGGGGAAAGTGAAAGAAAGATGTGCAGGAGGGAAAATGTCCCTCTTTTTGCTTTAGATGAGTGTATAAAACAAGAGCCATTGGATCTATTGTATATGGACGGTCAGATTTAATCAAGATTGTGCACACGGATTGACATCATCATCATCATCATCATCATCATCATTATTATTATTATTATTATCTCGAAACGGCTTAGAAAAATACTCAAAACGGGTCGAGCTTAAACGAGCCTGAGCCTAAAAATAAGTTTGCTTAGGTGCTGTTTGTTTTTTAAGAGGTAAAATGTCTGCAATTTGCAGACCACGTTTATAGCAGAAGAGATGGACCAAACGTCTGCAGTCTGCAAGAAGAAGATTGTTTGTTTTTTAACTTATGCAGACTTCTAAAATAAATTGGTGGTGGTGTACGGACGGTGGTGGTGAGTGGGTGGGTGGTGGTGGTGGACGGTGATGGTGGTAGACGATGGTGGTGGGTGGTGAGTGGTGGATGGTGGTGGTGGTGGAGATGAACGGTGGTGGGTGGTGGACGTTGATGGGTGGTGGCCGGTGGTGGTGGTGGTGATGGACAGTGGTGGTCGACGGCGGTGGTGGTCATGGACAGTGGTGGTCGACTGCGGTGGTGGTCATGGACGGTGGTGGTCAACGGTGGTGGGTGGTGGACGGTGGTGGGTGGTGGACGGTGGTGGTGGTGGTGATAGACGGTGGTGGTGGTCGGTGGTGGTGGGTGGTGGTCGGTGATGGTGGGTGGTGGTGTTTAAGAAGTGGCTGGACCAAGTCTGCACCAAGAAGACCTCGCACGGACCTTTTTTAATGAAACATATTCAGAAAAACAAACAGTCTGTGCGTGACAATGTCTACGCGTGGTCTACACCGCGCAGACAGAAGAGCCTGCGCAGAGGTCTTCTTGGTGCACATGAATCGATAATTGTAGGCATAAATAGAAATGAAGGAAATTCTTTGCAAAGAATTTACATTTTATTGAGTAAAATATCTAGCCAACTTCCATACAACCTGTTGAGGAGACGTGTTCATCTAAAGCAGGTGTGAGGGATGTGAATGAGCCCTTTGTTTGATCAGTTGTACACAAGAGTAGTTATATTTTTCACAATGGTTTTATAACATAAATAACTTGCATATTTTTAACAATAATCAAATTTACCACAATAAAATCATAACAGACGACAAATAATTTTATATAAAACAACTGTAATTATCACATCAATGTAGATTCATCATCCACCACATAAAACACATATATAATAATTTTGTAAAAGCAAGTAAAAATATATAACTATGATTCTACAAATAAACAGGACATTAATATCATTACAAAATTACTAACCTTGTAACTCTTGATGGTTATCAATGATGGGTTAAAAAAATGTAGAATTTTGATGGAGATGATTGTTAAACCTGAGGTCGTTTACACAAGTGAACCAAGAACGCACAACTCCAATTAATACTCTTGCTTGCAACCTTTGATCAAAGAGAATAAACGTTATAGCACCAAAAGGAAACAAACTTTTTTTCTTATTCAAAACTCAACCTTGCATATTTATAAACCTAAGCTACTATCCTAATTAATTACAAACTTACTACAACTAGGAAACATGGCCTTTTATCTCTATCCATATCATACTTAAAAAATTCAAATAATATATATCTCTATCTTATCATTCTTTAATTATATTTTAAGTCAGGGGTTTGTAAACATCGTCTAAAGCTATGTAAGCATATTTTAAGTCGGGGTTCATATCAAAAGACTCCATCGTATCATTTTTTAATTACATTTTAAGTCAGGGGTTTGTAAACACCGTCTAAAGCTATGTAAGCATATTTTAAGTCGGGGTTCATATCAAAAGACGTGAATTTTATTAGTGTTAAATTATATTTTAAGTCGGGGTTTATAAAACACCGTCTAAAGCTATGTAAGCATATTTTAAGTCAGGGTTCGTAAGGATATTTTGTTAGGATCCTGATGTCATGAGATTGTGTGTGTATATTTAGACGGGGTTATGAGCATTACCGCGTCTAAAAACAAAATTGAACCCCGTCTAATGGTTACTTGTGTACTAGTGCAAGCACGGAAGGCTAACGGGTCAAGAAGTGGCGAGGAAACGAATATGACACGGATGCATGAGGTAAGTGATTTCCGTAATCACTTCTTAGTTGTTTATGTAAAGTTATGTGCGACTTAATTAAGTATGATAATTGAGGTCAAATAGGAATGAGTTGTATGAAATCGATGACTTTCGCTAAGTAAATCAAATGGGTCAAAATGAGGTTTTATTGCATATCGGAAAGGTTGCATAAGTAACGACTTCGGTATGATAACCGGGTAATGGATAAAATTGTACGTAAGCATGCTAACCGAGAAACGGTGACGCGGGTTAATGGGTAAGAGGTTCGGTAGTAAATCATGAGTAAATGAATAAACAATTTCATAGATGGAAATTGTGCTATTTAATGTTCAATTACGTAATAATGAATGAATTTAACGAATACCGGGTATCGGGTGCGTAAACCCCAAGTACGACACTCCGGATAGTGTAAAAGTATTATGGTCATAAGGTTCATTTAAGTTTTGGGTTAAAAGGAATGAGTTATTTGATAAAAACATGAACGGGTCGAATAAATCGTAAATGAATAATAAGCCGATAGTGCGTAAGATAAGAATTTCCTTAATCCGGATATGGGATTTCAAGTTCACATGATAGAATGTCAAATTACGAGCATGTAGGAAGAAACGGGAGGTTAAACGGGTAAACGGTTCAAAAGTTATGCGCGTTTTAGTGCGTTCGGACGACGAAACGGATCTGCAGAAAAATGGAGAAACCAGGGGCCGTCGCCGACGGCATGTTTGGCCGTCGCCGACGCCATGTGCAAATGTTGTTTTTCTCTGACGCCCTAATACACTGTCTACGGGATGTTGACCGACGCGAGGAAGCACACGGTCGTGCGCTTGGCCGCATGGTCGTGCGATTCCGAGTAAATCATTGCACTGGCTCGTGTACTGCCAGTGCTCCCGACGTCGTAGGTTCCGCACGGTCGTGTGGTTGGGACGCACGACCATGCGTCAGCTGCAAGTTCACCCGAATGTGCAGAATTCAGCCGAAATCAGTCCCGTAACCTATAAGGGGCCCCAAAATGTATTCTAAACTCATTGTAGAGTGTTTATGAGATGCGATGAGCGTGTACGCAAGCATAAAATGGAATGAAATAAGTATAGAGGCATATGTAAGTATAAGTATGGATTTACCTACATGATTAGTAAAAGGGAATCCATGGGCAAACGCGTCTAGGAATGTATGTATGTGAGTAAGTATGTATGTATGTAGTTATGTATGTAAGTATGTATGTGAGTAGGTATGTATGTATGTAGTTATGTATGTATGTAAGTACGTATGTGAAGACGTAATCATGTATGTATGCAAGTAGATGCGTATGTATGCAAGTAAAGGTATGTATGTATGTATGTATGTATGTATGTACGTAGTTATGTATGTATTGTATATGTGGATTCAATACATTTAAGTATTGACGTTATTAACAATGTGCCTCGAGAATGAAATGTAATACAGGTTCATTATTGAAGTTTCGCCAAGGATTAGACACCCGGATGGAATGATTAAATCTAGAAAGATAACGGGATGGAAAGTATATGTGGATAGAACGTAACGAGACTACATGATTAAGAATCTTGTTTGTATATAATATATGCTAATGTTGCGAATGTATGTGGTGGGTGCAGGTTGTACGAATCACATATTATCATCATGAGGAGTAGCGATCAAAGACCGAGTCACAAGATAGATTGTACGGGAATGCTTGAGTATGTAATTTGATAAACATAAGCTATGCTTTTATTTTATTAAATGAGTACGAAGGATGCATATATTGTAAAAGAGTTATTTTAAAATGAACTTTCAAGTAAGTCAAAACGTTTATAATGAAAGAAATTTTATGGTACGTATTTCCGCTGCGCCTTTTCAGTTATAGCATGTTAGGGTCTTACATACGGGGCCCATAAGAAGTGGCCAGGAAGATCTCCATGACCCACATCATATGGCAAACAACTACAGGCAGTTTTGCCCAACTATTGGATCTAAAATCAATCAGTTATTCGTCACTAGAGATTTTCCCCTAATTTTAGCCATTTTTAAATCTTTTCTTTTAGTGCAAAACGTATAAATCACTAATCGCCTTAGTTTACACATTTATTTACGTCTTTAATTTCAATTTAGTAATTATTATTTATTAGTTGTCAATTTCGAAAATTTTGATAATATATGTCACATTTAGAATTTTTTTTAAAAAAACCAGATAAGTCAATAGTATCTTATTTTCTTTGTAAATTATCTCTATTTTTTAATTTATAAGAAGGCAAATATTTAATCCCAAAGCACAAAATCCCCTACAAAATCATTTCTATGTACAATAACACAATCCAACTCATCATCTCAACGTCACGTCATCATGTTAACGCGATGTCACGGGTACCCGTAACATAAGAAATGAATCCTCTTCCACCAAAAACCGGGCGCATAAAAGCATCATCAAACTTCCTCCAATAATAATGAATGGTATTTGTAGGATTACTAAACATCACTTTTAACTTGGTTGTAGTCTCTAAACTAGTTTCAACATCTCCTGTTTTAGCTTCTACATCAAGTCTTTGTCCTAGAAGTGGCATCATGATTGACTTTGGACTTGATGGTTGTGTTTGGTCAACGTTAGATGATTTGGTCAACAAGTTTATAAAAGGCTTAGTCAACAGTCCAAACACCTATAGATAATAAAACAAAAACAAAAAAATAGTTCATTATAATTATAATATAATCTATAAAATTAATTAAAAATTAAGATACTTACCACAGTACTGAATAAAACTATAATAATGGTGCTGGTTATCAAAAGTGCATTTGCTGGCTCCATATGTTGTTCATCAGACCCAGTAAACTGCATATGTTTTAAATACTATCATAAATAAATCATATATAAACTAGGGGCAATAATTCCTCATACAGCCTGAAAAACGACACGAAAATAATCGGGACCCATTTAAAATTTGGATAAAAAAATTATATATTTTAAAGGGAAACTTGTTTGACTCGTTTAGATAAGTGGGTTACACAGGTCATGTTCAGGTTACACGTTGAAGCGTATGCAGGATAGGGTGGATACACAAATAAATATATGGGTCGTGTATCATTTTAACTTACGAACTCGACGCGATTGACACGCTAATTTAAATTGAATATTAGTTTTTACCTTTTTATAAGCAAGTGCCACAGAGACAGCGCCTCGCATTAGACCAGCCCACCAAACCGTGATCTGTGAGAGATTAATAAAGTAAACTAATTAATAAAATATGCATATGGAGAATTATATGGGCCAAGAAATTTCAAAAGGTAGTTAAAGTTGGTTACCTGCTGTTTAAACTCGATTTTGTTATCGGTAGGCTTTGTTGTTAAGTTGGATATTACTGAAATAGGGAACACAAAACATGCTCTCCCAACCATAATTAGTCCAAACAGTACAGCACTTGCCCCAAAAGAATTTCTCGGACTGCAGAATTAGATTATCAATTAGAAATAGTAATTGCCTCAAGATAAGCGGGCTGGCAGGTTGGGTAACGGGTCAAAACAGTTCGGGTCAAAAAATCATTTTTATTATGGGTCGGTCCAGGTTAGGCTGACCTGTGTCATATCTTTTAGTTTTGAGTAAAGTACACGGATGGTCCCTGTGGTTTACCAAAATTTTGGATTTGGTCCCTAGCTTTTCAAAAGTACACGGATGGTCCCTGTGGTTTGCACTTTGTAACGCATTTAGTCCCTAGTTTTTTTCCGAAAGTGCATGGAAGGTCCCTGTGGTTTGCACTTTGTAACGCATTTAGCCTCTATCTTGGACCTTTTGAAACCTTTGTATGTGTTTGCAGGGGATTAAATTTGTTACAAAGTGCAAACCAAATGGACCATCTGTGTACTTTTGAAAAGCTAGGGACCAAATCCAAAATTTTGGTAAACCTCGGGGACCATTCGTGTACTTTACTTTTTAGTTTTTTTACCACCCAGGAGAGATATCACAGTGGTATATTACATGAAAAAGGTTACCTGTCCTTAACAAATTTCCATTTTTCAACATCAAGTGCATCCATACCAACGTACATGAAGATGAAGATTTCGGAAATAAATGACATTGTTGCAAAAGCATGTCTGCAATCCAACAAGATCATATTAACAATTTAATAGAAACCTAGGAAATATGTCATTTTTGTTGGAAAAATGTCAGTTGAAATTAAACGGCAAAAGGTAACACACTTCGTAGTTACTTGTGAATTGATGGTGACATTATGCCAAGCGTAGTGTGACATTACGATACCGCAAAAGAATACAGTAAGGATTCCGCTTAATCCAAAAACCTGGAGGAAAACAGTATTATTATTGTGACCAACTCGTAAAAACAAATTAAGTGTAAATATTAAGCGCCGTAAGTGATATAGAACACTTACTTCAGCTAATACATATGAAAGGTATGCCATGAGTATCATAAGAGAGACTTCACGATCCGTTGAATTCCTGAATATTCACATCATGTGAATTTAAGCCGGTCGTTTGAAATACCCAGACATAAACTTAAACAAGCTAATATTTGCGAAAAGAGTAAAATGCCATTTTCGTCCCTGAGGTTTGGCCAACTTTGCGACTTTCATCTAAAGTTTGTTTTTTCGCATCTGGTTCCAAAAGCTTTGAAATCTTGTCATTTTCATCCGGCTCGTTAACTCCATTCATTTTTCTCCGTTAAGTCAGGGGTATTTCCATCTTCTTTGTTAACTTAAAGGGCAATTCGGTCTTTGTCACTTTATGTATAAGCATTTAGCATAATGTACAAGTGTTCAAAAGACCGAATTGCCCTTTAAGTTTACAAAAAAAAGACAAAAATACCCCTGACATAACAGAGAAAATTGGATGGAGTTAACGAGTCGGATGAAAATGGCAAGATTTCAAACCTTTTGGATCAAGATGCGAAAAAACAAACCTTTGGATGAAAGTTGCAAAACTGGCCAAACCTCAGGGACGAAAATGGCATTTTAATATTGCGAAAATAAAGTGAGAGGTTGAGAGCAAATAACGGCATACCTTCCAAAATACAGTGTTCTAATGATAAATGAACAAAGCAGCCCAACCTATGAATGCAACAGAGTGTCATTTGCTCACACACGCGCGCATATATATGTATATACACACATATAGAGAGGAAGGGGGTGCTTACCAAAACTCCCAGAAAAGTACTTAATACGAATAACGACAAGAAATTTCCGGCAAATTTAAGGGCCGTGAATGTGTTCATGTCTGATAGATCAAATTTTGTAATTGCATTGAAAAGTACAACAGATGTGGCATCATTAACAACGCCCTCGCCAAACACTAGGCTGTATAATAATGGTGTTTCTTCTTGATTAAGAACCTGTTGAAAGACCAAACTAATCAGAATAAAGATATGTGTCCTTAACTCCTTATTCTTCAGCTTATTAACAATCACTATTTCAGCGGCGTATTTACCTGCAAGGTGCAAACAGAATCTGTTGCAGAAAAAATGGCTCCAAGTGCTTCCCACAATTAAACCAAAGGACAACAACTTAAATGAATTAAACAGAATCTGTTGCAAAATATGATCTAAATTAACAGTAAGTGAATTATACTTGTATATTAATATATTTTGGGTAAATATATCTATTTACGTATCAACTTTAAATGACAGATGTTATAACGGGAAAAGAGAACATACCAAGATAATCCTTCATGTGAAGATAACCGATGCCCAGTTTAGGAAACAAGCGTGTTGCGCCTGAATTAAAATTTAAGTTACAATCTAGCAAAGGATATAACCAAATGGAACTGTCATGAACGCTCGCGATATTAAATCACGAAAAACTAACAATATCATAATCTAAGCGAATATCACTACTAGATTAACTGCATGTGACTGCGACAGATTAAATATTTTTGCACCTTCATAAGTCATATATACTACAAAGCAACTGTTATTAATAACAGTAGGTAAATGAAAACAGACAGTTCTTCTAGACAAGAATTGTTAAGGATCTTAACATACCGAATGATATAATGGCAAAGGATATCAATGTACCGATGGCTCCAAACATGGTAATAGTCGTGAAATTTTGGAAAAATTGTTTCTTTTTAACCTGGAACCTGGTAGATACGTAACCCCAATAAAAAAAAGTGTTAACTTTATAGATTGAAACACAAATATTAAGGAAGAAGACATAATAAGTATTACAATTAGCAAATATTCTACATAAGACTTTATGACTATATGCCTTTCTACAGATATGACAGTAGACTAATAGCCAATTGTCCACTTTATATAACATGTACATTTATTATCAGGGATACTGCAATTCTTATAAGACATATATGTTCCCCAAGAAAGAAAATATTGCAGTTCTTGTAAGACATCCCACAAAAGATGCTGTACTACTTGTGAGACAGGGGAGCCTTGCAATCGGTGAATATGTATCAGGTTGGTCGAATAAGCATTCAAAGAAAAATGTAGAACATATAATCCACACGCATTCAACACCTAAAGGTATCAAAATGAAGTATGGTAGAACCAAGAGTGTAATAAGTAGTATATTCAAATTAGGATTTAATAAATTTTTTGGTTGGTTCAACAACTATGTTTTTACAGCATCGTTTTACACCTAGATACCATCTAACTTTGCACTTGCAAGGATTTGAACCCAAACCACTTTTGTGGGGCGCAAGCACCATACAACTAGACTAGTAGATCATGGGTTGGTTCAACAACTATTGGTTGATGAAATATGAGCATCACTCAACAAAAATTTACTAATACTTTCATGTTAAAGCAAGCTATCTACATGGGTAAAAAGAGTGAAAACAGGTTATCTTTTTATCCTGACGGGATGAAATAGTATTACACCGCAAGGGTACCAATTGTTTCCTGTGTGTCACATACTCACTTTGACAATAACATTATTACAGTCTAACCAAATGTGCATATTGGATTGTATGTTACCAAGTTATAACTGTTATCAAATCGTTAAAAGATACGAACCCGGCATTGAATATAATTGGCGGAAGAAGATATATAAAGAAAAACTCCTGCTTGAATTCCAATATGTGCGAGCTCGTACCACCAGACGTTAGTAAAATAACACATCCTGTGCCTAAACCCTGTCAGCAGAACACCATTCCATAAAAATAAAAAATAAAAACACACACACACACTGCCTAGATGCCTCAAAGGAAAAACTTTTATTATAACAAGATGTCATATACAAAGCCAGTAACTCACAATTGCAAGAGCGGTGATAGATTCATTCATCCATCGACTTTCTTCAAGAAGATGACCGATTACAATGCATGCACACAGAAGTGCTGCAAATAGGGCTATGTGGTGAACAAATTCTGTCTCTGATTCTGCTTTCATTAGACCATAATTTGCTTCTATAAGGCTCATATTGATACCCTTGTTGCTCAATAATGTGTAATTGAAATCAGTTCCTGTAACAATGTTCCAAGGGTCAAACAGCAAGTCAATCAGGGTCCGCTGACCCCCCGGACATAGAAATTTGTAAGATTTTTATATGTACAATATGAGATTTTTCTAGGAAAAAAACATGTTTTAGACTCTCTAGTTGTAGCCGGTAGAAAAGAGTCTTATGATGACCCCTGACAAAGAAGTTCTGGTTCCGCCACTGAAGTCAATCCTAGTAATTACCATTTCTATCAAATTGTTGCATCATCAATTCAGATTACATCAAACAACTAAAAACAAAAAGGTATAGAGATAAATCGATAACTATTAACTTTTTTAACAACAATTTGCAGATTTTCTAAGATAAATTCATGATTTAAGCTTCCAACCTACGGATAGATAACTATTAACTAATTGTACATTCTTCAATTCTTAATTTTACGAAACGAGAGAGACGGTTCATACACGCTAAAACCTAAGTTACCACCATTGACTAACCTTATTAATCAATCAATCAAAGTAATTACTAATCAAAATCTTGTCGTTTTTGCCTGATTAATTACAAATATGGAGACACGAAACAAAGATCGCGAGCTGATCGTGAGAAATGATATTAAACGAGACGAAACAGATAGTTCTTACCGCGAAAACCGGTTGGTGATCGTGAGAAATGATTGAGCTGCAGCTGCGCGTAATGAAATTCGTTAGGGAGAAAACATGTAAGGATTTTGGTTAAGAAACATTTGGGGAGAATTGAATTAGGGTTTATTGAGGAGGAAGAAGAAGACTTGGATGAAAACAAATAAGTAAGCGGAGAAATCAACTTCGGAAAAGACCGGGAAAATAACGACTTTTGACGTTTTCATATTTCTTGTTGGATAGATAATATTTATGACCACCACATGCACTATATTGTAGAGAGTTCATAGGGGGTTTATGTATCCACACGATTTGGTCAGGGACGTTCTTTTTTACATATTCAAGGGTCTCGGAAGTTTTGTAAAAAAGAAGCACCTGTGAATTTCTTGACCAACCCAGCGGAAATTAGGTCAACACTCAGACTAACTGACATTTTGGTTTTTTGATGGATACGAGGGAAACGTGTCCAACAGGGGTTTCCACTCTTGTGAGCTTGGGGCAATGTTTTCACAATAGGTCAGGCTGCTTTTAAAGTCGCCTCATGCAAAGTATGTCTTGACAACTAACACGTATTTATACCATTTGCATTTAGGGATGGCAATGGGTCGGGTTCGGGGCGGGTATTGGTAATCCCATACCCATACTCGGTTGTAAAATTGTGTCTCATACCCGACCCAATACCCGTCGGGTATTTGTCGGGTAATTACCCATCGGGTTTCGGGTATACCCATTAGTTTGTTAAAAGATATACGTTAGGATTTCCAAATACATTTTTTACTATTATAACTTTTATGTAATTTTATTTATACAAAAATTATTATAAATTAAAAATATACATTACATACATATAAGTTTTATTATAAATTAGGCCAATTGGATTTTAACACCTTTAACTTTGAAGAATTGGCCGATAACACCCGCAACTAACACTTTGATCTGTGACACCCCAAACTTTTAATTTTGTTTGTCATTTCACCACTCAGTTAAAAAATGACTAACTGAGTTAGTCTTCCATCCTAGCTGGCATCCTACGTGGACTATTTTTTACAATATTAAAAAAAGAAAACCAATAACAAATACTAAATTCTAATTTTATGATCTGGGACTATGTTCATATCAGTTTACATCTTCAAACATTCAAGATGTTCATATGTTCATATCAGTTTACATCTGCAGGTTCATGAACAAGAACAAATAAAAAAAACAAAACCTAAATTTAATTTCTATATCAGAAGGCAATAAATCATCCCAAATCAAACAACCCATATCAATAATAATAAAAAGAATTCTAAAAATCAAACATCAGTGCAAAACCAGATCATCTTCAACGATTCTTCAGTGCAAAACCCTATCGCCAGTGCAAAACCCTATCGCCAAATTCTCTAAAGCAAACATCAGTGCAAAACCAGTTCATCTTCAACGATTCTTCATCTTCAACACCGGCGGTCTTTGTCAGTTGAAGATGATCTTCAACATCAGTTTTGATCTACCGCCCTCATCAAAACCAGATCATCTTCAACATCAGTTTTGATCTTCAACATCAGATTTTGCAAAATAAACTAAAACAACCGGATCAAACCATTAAACCTCTTCAAAATCCACCACCACCGCCACCCTCTTTCCTCTTCAAAACCCACCACCACCGCCCTCATCAAAACCCACTATTGAAATCAACTCAGATCTACCGCCCTCATCAAAACCACCACAACCACCGCCCTAATCTAACCCTAACTACCACTAAAAAGCCCAAATCTAAACGATCTGAACTGACCACAACCACCGGCGGTCTTGTCAGTTGAAGATGATGATGATTAACGGTGACAGCGGCGACATGGACTTTATCCGATGGGTTCTGACAGTTGAAGATGATGATGATTAACGGCGACAGCGGCGACATGGAGGTGGTCATGAATCGATGAGGATTGTAGGCTAAAACGTGATTTTGGGGGTGCTGTCGGTGGTGTTTGGCGGAGAGGGTGAGACGCCGGAGCGCCGGTGATACAGCTCCGATCGTGAGGATGAGAGGGAGGCAGAGAAATGTTGTTGGCTGCCATGAATCGATGAGGATTATGAGGTTAGGGTTGTTTGGACTTGTCTGGTTATAAAGAAGGAGATGAGAGTTAAAAGACACATCATCGCCACGTAATCAGCTCCAACTCATCACATTTGTGCCACATTGGCAAAAATAGTCCACGTAGGATGCCAGCTAGGATGGAAGACTAACTCAGTTAGTCATTTTTTAACTGAGTGGTGAAATGACAAACAAAATTAAAAGTTTGGGGTGTCACAGATCAAAGTGTTAGTTGCGGGTGTTATCGGCCAATTCTTCAAAGTTAAAGGTGTTAAAATCCAATTGGCCTATAAATTAATAATAACTTTATAATACTTATACACATATATATATACTTCACAACATACAATATATAAATACTATTATCAAATACATATACTAAAAGATGATTTATTTTTTTACATTATGAACATACTAAAATAAATCGCTAATATACAAGGGTTAATGGAAAACAAAAATATAAATTAAAAAATTCAGGTATATGATCGGGTATATAGTTCGGGTGAGTAGGAGTTGGGTAGAAAGCCTTATTTTCCTAGAAAGTGTAGGAAGCAATCAGAACGTGACATGTGTCATTGAAGGATTTTAACTAAAAGGGCAATTGTATAATTTGACATTTTATTTTAATTTTGGAATTTATATCTCATTAACTAACTATGCATGATTTTATGGTAACTGATTCTCCATGATTTGCGAATTACTACCAGACGTAAATATCAATCAAATTCTCATTCGTTCCTTTCACAATCTTGATCAACTTTATTCATAAATCATTTTTTACATGAGAGATAGTTATGGCTTCAAACACAATTCTTGATTGCGGATATGGCAAATACACTTCTTTTTCTGTTTACTATTATCTGGTCTGTATCGATTTTTAATTATGTCTGGAAACCACCAGAATGTTCTTGACGTTGTGTTTTAACAGCAAGCAGATTCATACAGTTATGTTTTAGCATTCAGATTCATACAGTTGTGTTTTAACAGCAAGCAGATTCATACAGTTGTGTTTTAGCACTCAGATTCATACAGTTGTGTTTTAACAGCAAGCAGATTCATACAGTTGTGTTTTAGCACTCAGATTCATACAGTTGTGTTTTAACAGTATTAATAGCGATTACAATGTTTCCTGATATCAAACCAACTACCCACGGTATTTTGTCACTCGACCCATTGGCCCATTCGTCCAATGGTGTCTGTGACTATGGTCATATCACCCCTTGGCTGCCCCAATGGTGAAGATTATCAAGTAATGTATACAAAACCCCACATACCGGCTGTAATTTGGTGATTACAAAGACTTAATCCCTGTAATTATAACCTTGAAAATAAACATGCCTTTTGGAAAGTAATTTGATAAAAAGAGAATGACTCACATTATAAGCATGCAGATTCATACGGCAAAGTTTAGTCTACAGATAAGTCTTGATATATTGCAGATTTATACAGGCAGAGCTTAGCCTATTGATTTAGCCTTGTAACCTAGTGCACACGAACTAGGTAAGTAACTAATACAGCATTTACGATAACTCACGAGATTAAAACCTTCACAACGAATGACAAAGTGTAATCACTTAAACATCCATCGGATTCACAACAAATGACAAAGTACAATCACTTAAACATCCATCGGATTCACAACGAATGACAGAGTATTCCCCGAGTTCGGGTGGTACTCAAACATCCTGTCGGAATCACGACTAATGACAAAGGATAGTACTAAAACATCCATTGGATAGTTTTAATCGATCGGACATTGAATCGTAGCAGCGATCGAGTTAATACCCGGTATCGTAGCAGAATTCGAGCTAGTGTGTGTTTGGTAGTAAACGGACAATATCTCGAAGCGTAAAATGAATTTATTCGTCGCTCCAACGCAGGAAATCAAGTCCCAACATCCTCTATTTATACTGAAGTTTTGACCCCCCTCGCGTGACGCGAGGGGTCACCCTGTGGGCTTCGCGTGACGCGAGGGGCCACATCACACCATAGGCTTGCCACGTGTATTTCTAGCCTAGCTGAGTCGACGGAAATTGAAATTTCGATTTAGACAGCGAGATATGTGGATAATCGTCGAGTAGGGAATACCCCCCTGAGTTTTAGGGGCCCTGATCCTGATTCTGATTGTTATGAAAATTTTAGGGTTTATGCAGGATCACTTAGGGGTCTTAACTAAGGTTTCCTTTTGTATAAAATATAATAATAAATAATAGTTTTGGTGAGAGTTGTTATGGATTGGGACAAAAAGGGAATAGAACGATGAGAAAAGAAAATGGACCCTACTTTGTAACTTTAGGGTTCAACTAGAAAGCCTCCTGGTATAAATTTTTTGGTATAACTTTTGAGCTATAAAAATATATATTTTTGTACTCGTGTTAAGTATACTACCCCTAATTCAACCTTATCCCGATGTCCCGAGACCGAATCCCAACAACTTAGTCGGGCAGAGCCCTGACATAAGTTATGAGGCTCAGATCAATCGGAAAGGGTAGCGGTGATCGAAAGTTAAAACACTTAAAACGGGGCATGACTTTATTATTATTATAGTGTAAATAATAATAAAATAGAATAATATAGAGAGAGCTTGGGAGACAAAATAAGAATAGGGAGAGAGAGCTGGACAACTTTTAATTGTTTGAATTATTGTTCTTATTTAGGGCGCACGGGGTGGTCCGTTATACCACCCCCGATCACGCGTTATAAACTAACGGAACACCGCCGCCGACTATAAATCAACGCGTTAGTTTTTGAACGCGTTAAAGCTATCACGCGTTGAAAAATTTGAATGCTCTGCGAGTTGATTGGATAAAGGCTCTGCATGTATTTGGATACATGGCATGTCTCACTACTTACACGTGTACACTGACTTGAACATAGTCTAAATATGTATTTGATAATTACCATGGTGACCACCCTCACTACATTTCTATCACTAGTGATAGAAATTTGGTTGATGACATGGCATGATTTTATTGGACAACGGAAGTGATAGAATCTATCACTAGTGAACCACCCCTCCTCCCCTTATAATGGGTTTTTCTAAAGGGTTATGTCATAAAGGAATCTCTAAATTTTATACGTATACTGTACATGTCCATTTCCTATTTGATAGGTTACACCTAATTTTTATAGTTGCTAAGCATGGTACACGTAATCAACAGGAAATGTTGATTGGTTTTATTTATTTGATTTTTAATATTATTGTTTTATTTTGATTACATTTGACTATCTCGATAACTTTCCACCAAAATTTCAAAAATGAGATTTTATTATTTTAATTTATATATTATAATTAATTTAATTGGTTTACTTCTTTGGCTCACATAACTTTTAAAATATAACGCTCTATAAAATAATAAATATGTCATCAGAACGAGAATATTTTTGTCTACATTTGGGTCTAAGTTTTATTAAAAATAGAGTAGGATCAAAATACAATGTATTTTTATATTTTAATTAGTATATGGTTACTAGGCCCGTCTAGGTACTTCATATTTCTAGTAATTAACTTACCCGTAATCTACCTGTCTAATAATATAAGTTTTTATATACTTTTATTTTATTTAGAAAGGTCACCTAGATTCAGGCCAATTTAATTATATTATTTTAATCAACTATATATAATAGTGTTTAAAACTATTTGGGTTGAATAATTATATTAAAATAAACTATTTACTAGTTACTAGTGGTTAATAAATTTAACCAAACCTATAATTTATATGATAAAAATAGGAATGTTACATTCTCCCCACCTTGTTTTAAATCTCGTCCTCGAGATTTGGGTTACGATATTTCTTTTAGACTTATGTCACATCTTAGTTAATAAACACAATATTAAGATAAATGATACAGAATCAAAATATCTAATTTTGTGAATATGAGTTGTACAATAAGTAGGACTCAATGGTTCAAATGAATTAGTTCAAGAAATCGATGACAAACGAATAAGATGACATGATATCATTTCCAAGGTGACTAGGTTCAAGCCAAAAGATATATGATCAATAGATATTTTAAAATGAATGTGAAGGACTTTTTAGAATTTAATAAAAATTCTTTGTCAAAAGAAAGCTTACTTTGATTGGCAACTGAGAAGACTTAGAATTGACAGGTTCCAAATGAAATAAAAGCATGAAAAATGATTTGTAAAATATTTATGATATGAAAAAATCAAAGTGTTGAGATGTGTGAATTGCAAAGATACACCAAAAGACAATAGAGTTAGTGTATCATTGTTTAGAGTTCCAAGTTGTTTTAATTGTGAAACAATGTGATAGTACACTATTAGTGATCATATTTTTCATATTATGTCCTAGAGATCGAAATATAATAAAAACAAGTTGTTTTGGCATGACCAACCATTTATATTATATTTGTAAAGCAAATGTAATATATATTATTTGTGTCCCTGTCTGAACCGTATCTTACATATCAAATATAAATACTATGTAATATATATTATTTGTTATGCATTTTTACTATATGTAAATGGTCACCACTTTTAAATAAATATTATTTTAATATTTTACTATACTATGTAAAATAACTTATATTTACTATGTAATATATATTACAAAACACCGCAATGAAGTTATTACATTACAAAATATTTTAGTATTATTATTTTGTAAAAGAAATCACTATTATTTATAATGTTAAATGAAAGTTGTAAATAAAGGTGTAAAAATATTTATTGTACAAAAGTATTTGTAAAATATTTTGTAAATATATATCACTTAATGGGTTGATTCTATGTGATTACTTATTTTCATTTTGAAACCATATAACGTTGTGAATGTATTTACAAATGTTGTAAATAAGTGAAAACGGGGACTATTCTTATATATTACAATGTTCCCCTAACCCAACGTAGTTGATGACTACCATATTATTCTTATATAGTCATTTTCTTGCCAGGGCGTTATGGTACATAGTTACCACAAAACATGTGATAGACAATTATAATTTTTTTCGTCCTTCTAATTCTTGTATTGTTTTATGAAAATATGTCTTCTCCTTACAGTACAAAGTAAAAATATATTAACTAGTCATTATCATGGTTGGATATTGGTTAGTGCTCCCTTGTTTAAGCATAGGTGATCAGTCCATGCCTAACTAAGGCTAGGCTACTCAATATCTGCCCCTGATAACAACCCTAGTATTTAAAAATAATACTAACACTTCTGTTATTAATTTATTACTAATAATAAAATTATTAATAATAAATAACTTAAACATAAACCTAAATGAGAGTATATCTCAATATAAATTTATATATATATATATATATATATATATATAATATAAATTCTTTACCTTAATGGTTTAACAAAATTCATTGATTCGATATCAAAGAGTCACCGTTTTTGCAATAATGCGGTTCACAGTGCAAAAAGCGGAATGATATTTGAGTTTGGATAAAACAACAAATTAGAATGAAGCCCTCCAGTGGTCTTCATAAATCAAACGAATCACATGCGCAACAAACAGTGCATGTGTAACATGGAATTTCACCAGGAAATGAAATAGATCAATATTCGCTTCTATGAAAGAAATCCTCATGGTATGATGACCATTAGGGGAAGTAGAGACGCAAAAGTCAACTCATTATATGCAGAAGTTAGAAAAAGAAATATAAGAACCTTATCTGGAATTTCGTGTGATAACCGTTGTTAAGTGACATTACCAGGGAATGTCGAATAAAATGAAATAGGAAATTTGCAAAGATATGTGACTTCTTTTGCAGCGCCAATAATTATGATTCTGATTAAACTGTGCACCGATGGTTGTGGAATCTTGTTACAACGTACCTCAGCGAGATTTATGTCGTTTGTAGGATCGCGTGGCACAGTGCTTCTTTTTTATTAGTAGTTCTTCTACTGACGGAATTAGTATTGGTGTCATCGTGCCCAATTTATATTTTCCAAAGGTCTTGCCTTGAAAGTTATGTGTGATATACTTCGACGTCTGTGGACGTATAATTTAAGTTTCATATGTTTTCTTGTGCACTAGCACAACTTTACATGTTTCTTACTTGCGTTAATAGTCTATAGTAACGCATTGGAATTTCTTATACTTTTGATGATATCCCAACTTAATGGGTTTCTATTGTTATTATTGTCGCTCGAGTTACGAGGTAGATGATCACACGAAATAATGTTTGATATCGGAAAAGATATTCCTGATAAAGAAATCTAGACACAGATACTTGTGCTTTATTCCAAATTAACTTTTGGAATTTCTTATAGATATACATATCTATATAATCATATATTTCACATGCTGTAATATACATACCTTCTATAAGGTCAATGTATTTAACAGATTCATATTTCCAAAAACAAGTCAGATATCAGGTCATGATACTATTTAGGGAAATCTTGTCACTTGTTTGACATATTATATACCCCGTCTTATCCGGTTCGCGCCAGAGAGGTAACCTCAGTATATCCGGACAAGCTGGAGAGTCTGCTATACCATACCCAGTCTTGCCGGAGAAAAATTTATATTTCCCATAAATAGTAAAAAGTGCCTCTTTTATTAGGCTTTTATCCAGAATTTAGGGAAATTTGTATTCCCGTAACATATCTTATTCTAGACCAAGTAATATTAATAAGCAAGAATTAATAGCAATTAAGTGCTATTGCCTGCAATGTTTTAATCGTTATTCTTATGACATACCAAAATCCATCATACTTTATTTACACAATTACGTAGCTTATCTCGAAGCTTTTACTAAGGCATCTTTTCTTAAGTTCAAGTCTAAATGCTATCTTGTGTGCTACCAGTTAATAGCAATCTCCTAACTCTTTTATATAAACTTAGGTATTATATTACAACACCTAATGGCTTAAACAAGTGGCTCTGATACCACCTTCTGTCACGACCCCCGACCCACCCTGGATGGAATCGGGAGCCGCGAACAGCCACGTGGTACCGGTGATTATTTTGAAAACGTTGCAGCGGAAATTTCATCAAGACCGTGAGTTAGGAAAAATATCAGAGTTTAGAAAACACCGGATTTTATTTATTAAATAAATGGGATAAACCCATGTTTTACAATGGTAGCTTTAATAAAGATAATTTTTATTACATAAAACAATATTTCTTATTTTGATTTAATTAATAAAATAAGCCACTTCTTGAAGCCTTTCAGTGCCGTATCCATCTCTTACTCCAATCTACTGTAATTACCTGAAACGCGTTTTAAAAAGGTTTTGTCAGCAGGAAATACTGGTGAGTTCATTCATTTTTGCTAAAACGACACGTTTGTTATAATTTACAGTATTAAGAGCGATTACAATGTTTCCTGATATCAAACCAACTACCCACGGTATTTTGTCACTCGACCCATTGGCCCATTCGTCCAATGGTGTCTGTGACTATGGTCATATCAACCCTTGGCTGCCCCAATGGTGAAGATTATCAAGTAATGTATACAAAACCCCACATACCGGCTGTAATTTGGTGATTACAAAGACTTAATCCCTGTAATTATAACCTTGAAAATAAACATGCTTTTTGGAAAGTAATTTGATAAAAAGAGAATGACTCACATTATAAGCATGCAGATTCATACGGCAAAGTTTAGTCTACAGATAAGTCTTGATATATTGCAGATTTATACAGGCAGAGCTTAGCCTATTAATTTAGCCTTGTAACCTAGTGCACACGAACTAGGTAAGTAACTAATACAGCATTTACGATAACTCACGAGATTAAAACCTTCACAACGAATGACAAAGTGTAATCACTTAAACATCCATCGGATTCACAACGAATGACAAAGTACAATCACTTAAACATCCATCGGATTCACAACGAGTGACAGAGTATTCCCCGAGTTCGGGTGGTACTCAAACATCCTGTCGGAATCACGACTAATGACAAAGGATAGTACTAAAACATCCATTGGATAGTTTTAATCGATCGAACATTGAATCGTAGCAGCGATCGAGTTAATACCCGGCATCGTAGCAGAATTCGAGCTAGTGTGTGTTTGGTAGTAAACGGACAATATCTTGAAGCGTAAAATGAATTTATTCGTCACTCCAACGCAGGAATTCAAGTCCCAACATCCTCTATTTATACTGAAGTTTTGACCCCCCTCGCGTGACGCGAGGGGTCACCCTGTGGGCTTCGCGTGACGCGAGGGGCCACATCACACCATAGGCTTGCCACGTGTATTTCTAGCCTAACTGAGTCGACGGAAATTGAAATTTCGATTTAGACCGCGAGATATGTGGATAATCGTCGAGTAGGGAATACCCCCCCCCCCCCTGAGTTTTAGGGGCCCTGATCCTGATTCTGATTGTTATGAAAATTTTAGGGTTTATGCAGGATCACTTAGGGGTCTTAACTAAGGTTTCCTTTTGTATAAAATATAATAATAAATAATAGTTTTGGTGAGAGTTGTTATGGTTTGGGACAAAAAGGGAATAGAACGGTGAGAAAAGAAAATGGACCCTACTTTGTAACTTTAGGGTTCAACTAGAAAGCCTCCTGGTATAAATTTTTGGGTATAACTTTTGAGCTATAAAAATATATATTTTTGTACTCGTGTTAAGTATACTACCCCTAATTCAACCTTATCCCGATGTCCCGAGACCGAATCCCAACAACTTAGTCGGGCAGAGCCCTGACATAAGTTATGAGGCTCAGATCAATCGGAAAAGGTAGCGGTGATCGGAAGTTAAAACACTTAAATGTTGATTGGTTTTATTTATTTGATTTTTAATATTATTGTTTTATTTTGATTACATTTGACTATCTCGATAACTTTCCACCAAAATTTCAAAAATGAGATTTTATTATTTTAATTTATTTATTATAATTAATTTAATTGGTTTACTTCTTTGGCTCACATAACTTTTAAAATATAACGTTCTATAAAATAATAAATATGTCATCAGAACGAGAATATTTTTGTCTACATTTCGGTTTAAGTTTTATTAAAAATAGAGTAGGATCAAAATACAATGTATTTTTATATTTTAATTAGTATATGGTTACTAGGCCCGTCTAGGTACTTCATATTTCTAGTAATTAACTTACCCGTAATCTACCTGTCTAATAATATAAGTTTTTATATACTTTTATTTTATTTAGAAAGGTCACCTAGATTCAGGCCAATTTAATTATATTATTTTAATCAACTATATATAATAGTGTTTAAAACTATTTGGGTTGAATAATTATATTAAAATAAACTATTTACTAGTGGTTAATAAATTTAACCAAACCTATAATTTATATGATAAAAATAGGAATGTTACAGGTATGTTGTTTCGGGTAATCGGGTCGGGTATCTGCTAATCCCATACCCGACCCATACCCGTGAAAATTTCTAAAACTAATCCCATACCCGGCCAATACCCGTCGGGTATCGGGTATACCCGTCCCATTTGTGTCGGGTTTCGGGTATACCCTTCGGGCTCGGGTATTTTTGCCATCCCTATTTGCATTTGATACTTTTTGTTTCCTTGTGCCTAAAGTTGTGAAGGTACTTAGTCGAGTCAAACAAGTTCTGAATAGTGTTAAAACAACAAGGGAATGGCTAGCTTAAGGTCATGGATCCTCCTCAACTTAGAGCTTCTCGGGGGGTAACTGTAAACAAAGAAACACCGTTAGCCTTAACACAGGAGGGTGCCTCATGCGAATGGACTCCGACGTGAGAATCAGTAAAGGGTTCTCGGGAGTTAACAAGTACAGAGAGAATAAGTATAGTGAAAGAATTCTAGAGAGAGAGAGATAAGGGAGAAAATACCTTGTGAGATGTGTGGGGTGTTCTTATATATGGGTTCCTGCCTAGTGAACAACCCATTTACACGGCTCACCTTCCTCTTTAGGTAAGTCTTATCCTCCATGATGTTACTTGTGTAGGTTGCCTTACCTTTTTAGTGTAAGTTCATAGTCGTGTGCCTCAATGAGAACGTTATGTAATTTTGGATAATGTCAGATCACTTTAACTTTTCAGCTTTAATAATGATGTGTAGTGTAGTTGTATACACTTGAGCTTCTAGCTTCTTTCGCTTTCAGCTTCGCTGAGTGGAAGCTTCTGGGCACCCACATCATCAAATGGTAATGGTATGATCCTAAGATATATGATGGTAGTTTTCTAAAAACTTAATTTTGATATCCAAAAAAGGCTAGCGGGCACAAGTTGTTATTTGTTTGGATTCTATTTTGATGTAGTAGATGAAATGTTAGCATTTGTTTTATGGAATATATTGTTCAATTAATAAAAGCGAAATGGTACAAAAGTATTTATACTTTCAATGAACATTAGGCTATATGTGAACTAGTATTACTTCACATATGAATTTACACCGATAATTTCGATGATTTTTTCTTACGCTCATGAGATCACCCGTAGTGGGGCGGTATTTTTTTTAAAAAAATTGAAAAAAAACGCCGCAAAACGCCGGACCCCCATTACATGGGGCGTTATTTGGCTTGTTTTTTGAAAAAAAAAATGGTTTGGCGTTTTAAATATAACGCTTTGTACATGTTTGACCCACCAATCACTTTTCAACTAACCCCCACATGGTCTGACACTCAATTAATGGAGGCCACTATTTAAGTTTTTAAATAAAAAATAATAATTGGAAGGGGCGTTATTGTGCATTATTCCCACTACGCCACTTTTGTAATAACCCCCAATAATGCCCCATGCTGACTAGACTGCCACGTGTCGTAAAACGCCCCATGGTGGAGCCATTATTGGGGTAAACCACTACACATGGTCTGAGTATTTACAACTATTTGTAAATTCAAGTGTGACCGGGTGTTGATTAATATTGTATATCTACGTTATGATACAACTAAATTTGTAAACCTAAAATTAACAAGTTAATCAATTATAAACCTAAAACTAAAGAGTTAATAAAGATCCAATTATAATATTTTTCACTAGTTCCGGTATTAAAAATCATTTTTCTACATCGTGCACACTCAAATTACTATAACCATAACAAAAAGAATTCATTCACCCAATTAATACCATAACAAAAAGAATTCACCCAATTAATAAGTTTCATATTAAGATAATGTCATCTAACGTACGCATTGGTGCACTATTAACTAATGAAAACTTTTGGTGGATATCAAACGACAAAGTGACGTGGATCAATTCATTTGATTAATGATGGTAAAAGGTTCCACCATTTAAAAAACTAGTTGTAGAACCCGTGTGAATATATGGGTAGGTTTAATAACCATCAAAATCAAATACTAAAAAATAGATTATAATATATCATTTAAATTGTTTGTGTTTAGTTACATATCTTTATAAAGCAATGTTAAAAACAGTATGTGTTTAGATGATGAAAGTTTAGACTAGGGATGGGATTGGTACAGTACCCGTACCTATACCCGTACCAGTACCGAAAATACCGGTACCGAATTTGAACAAAACTAGGTACCAAATACCGTACCAAATATATAGGTACGGTACGGGTACTGGTACGGGTATTTTCGGTACAGTACCCACTTGGTACCATTTTGTTTTTATTTACTTTTTGAGCACTTGTACGAGTACTAAATAGGTAAAATTGACATGAGTACCAATATAGTATGAGTACCAAAGAGGTAAAATTGGTACGAGTACCAATACGATACGGGTACCATATAGGTAAAATCAATACGAGTACACTATAAATACCATAATATGAAATAAAACATAATACAAAAAAAACTTTTAAAGGTATACATAGAATTCGGTACCAGTACCCGTTTTTACCCGTACCCGTACCCGTACCAATACCGAAAGTACCGAATACCAAAATTAATAAAACTGGGTACCGATACATGTACCAAATACCTAAAATCGGTACGGGTACAGGTACGGGTACGGGTACGGTACGGGTACGAGTACGGGTATTTGGGGAAAAAAGCCCATCCCTAGTTTAGACACAAGAGAAGCATAACGAACCCACAAAAGTTTTTATAGATGATAAAAGTTTGTCTACGTTTAGGTATCTAGATAGTAGATTGATAAAGTCACATATGCGTACGACCCATGATAAAATGTAGTATCTTTTAAAAAAAAATTATATTTGTTCATGCTTCCTACTCTAGCATTTTGACTTTTTACGTCAGAGTCGAACATATCGCTTTTTATCGGAGCATTCTTATAGATTCTCTTCAAATTTTACCAACGGAAATGGTTTTCTCCATTGCATATGTTACAAAATTCGTGTTTCATGTACACGGAACATTTTCTTTTCTACTTACTGGATGACATGAATGCTTGTTGGTATGATTTTCTCTGCAACCACTACGATTAAGAGGCTTCAACGATGCAGATGGGCTCCACGGTCTTGTGTACCGAACCCTGGGCTTGCTCGGTTTGCTAAACTCCATAGCAGCAGCTGCAACAATATAACTAATGAGATTAAAATTGCATTCATGTTCATGTAAGGACTTTTTGGGGAATTATTTGTATAAGCTTACAGAATATGTTCTCTTTTTCGCCAACATCTGAGCCACAGCTAGAATTATCGAATTCGAAATCGCCATCTTCTTCAGCAGCAGAAGTGGTGAGACCATCTTTGCTACATCTCAGATTCTCAAAAACCTCTTCAATGGGTATACTTTCCTGCTCACAACATTGTTCTCATTGTCTACTTTAATGTGTTTTTTGCCGTGTTCCGTATATGATGTATTCGACTCTTTAACATGTGTGAAATTGGACTTCATACAATGTACATACACACAACCTGTGTTGAATTGGAGAAAATGTTTCGAACCAAATATTACATATTAAGGAAGTGGACCCAAAAGATTACATGTCCACATACATACCTAGAAGCAAAAGGACTTTTGCGTTGAAGGCGATTTCCCTTTGTGGCGTTTGCTGCTTTCTTCATCTGTAGTAGAGTGCTTAATTTTCATCCGAAGTTTTTGTATGCATGTGAGCGAAATGGAAGCCGGGTCGTATTAGAATGCCTTATAAGCGTGCTCAAGCTTTTTTTGTTGATGTCATAATCTTCTAATATGTCGATTACACCAAAGAAGAGGATATTATTGTAGAATTCTGGTGTTGAATCACCAACTGATTCTCGTGACTTATAACCATGAGTTCGACATGTTAACGTCAAGGGCCCCACCTGTATAATTGTAATTTATCAAATATGTGCTCAATAGTATGGGTGGGTTTGGTAACGGGTCAAAACAGGGTTGGATTAAAACATGTGAGCTGTCTGGCATTATTTACTAATCTATTCGGCTTTCTTACTCAGGTGTAGAAACCAAATAGCCTTGGTGCCTTTAAAAGCTAAAAAAATATTAAGTTCTGTTATGAATGCAACCATTTTATGGCCCAACCCAATGTTTCTGGGCTTTGGGCTTTTAGGGATTCTATTGTAGTAGTTTATATATAGGATGTATATGGAAGATGAATGTAACGGATTGAATCAGTTTCTCTATTTCTCCCTTGTTTTATCACACGTTATCAGCACGACGCTCTCCAAATTCCTTAATTTTTGTAACCAAATTTCCATTCATTTTCTATATCTTTCCACTCCTCTGATTTGTCATGATTTCAATAACCCAACCCAAACTATCTTTTCATTTGAGGGAGATAGGAAGTGAATATACGAAACCACCTTCGGATTCTCAAACACGGCGATCATGTTTCCAAATGCAACCGGTGACGTGGTTCGGTGGCCATGGTCATCTTTCACAGAAAAAAAAATGCAACAGAGGAGCCGGTAATTTGCTTGGTAATTTTCTATATTTCACTGCAGAATTCATGAATGTTGGATTGATGTGATCCGACTGAGAATCGGATATCGATTAAAAGACGTATACAACAACTGAGTGTCATACAATATCCCAAATCCACCCGCCAAACGGCGTAAACGTATGTGTTTATGTAAATTTGCACAACAACCGCCTGATGCCAATCACTGACATCGATCGTCGAGGTTACTGCCTGACTCTCGCCACACCTGTGTTTTCTATGCAATTATAAGAAGGTACAAGTCCATTCATGATTTTAATTTTTGCAAACTGTTAGTTAGAATTTTGGAGGTTAGTTTCGATGGCCGGAAATCACGGTTGTCATCATCAAAGAAAAAAAAAGGTACACATTTAATAAATGGAGTTATTGCCGTTAAAAATAAATAAATAAATGGAGTTATTTAGGAACGGGAAGAGGGGATTGACGGTTACAATTAATTAATTAAGGTGGCATAATGAATGCAATAACTACTAAATTAAACTCTTTTCATTTATAAAATTTAAATTTCACATTAATTGTATTAAATATCCTTTTTCCATGAAAAGTTTTCTTACCCTTTATTTTAGTGATAATATAAGCCTTTTACGAGAAACCTCATTCAAGCTTATGATGTGCTTTACATTTCATTAAAGACATTTCATTAAAGACGGGAATTAGTGTTGGTTGGATATGCCTCGATCCAAATTTCTTTATAACTTTGTCCACTAATCATTTATAATACTTATATATGCCATACAAAGTAATTTTTTTTAGAAAGATTGTTTGTATGATTAAGTGATTAAGTCACGTTTTATTAAAATAGGATATGTACCTCGAAAGTTTTATATTTGTGATACTAGAACCAATTCTTAAACACTGACTTTCTTGGAGTTTTGCTTTAGCATATTAATTGTAAGGGTCATAGATGTAGTTGCTTGATAACTACTTACCCATGAATGAGATTTGTGTTTATTTTAATATAATAGAATTGAAGGTAGATTGAGACGTTAAGCATCTTAGTATACATTATTAAATATATAATGTACAAAACTCTTGCATATCATATGCAACAATAGTACATAAGTTGAGCCTGCAACTCCTATGTCCAAACACCTATACATATAAAAATGTTTATTAGTGTAATAAGTTATTTGAATCCCAAATGACTTGATGTGGTCAATCTACCAATAAGTGATTAAAAGTATTCAAAATATTTGAAAGACAAACAACCACAAATGGGAAGAAATGCACATTTCCAAACTTGAGTTCGTCACGCTTGACTCCTTCGGACTACTACCTCCCCTAGCTTCTAAGATGCTAATGTCTAGCCAGTAGCCTAGAAGAAACAATCTTTGATGCGAATGAAACTTTTCTACAAGCAAGAGTTAAAGCCATGAATCTTTCTCCGTTACCGGCTTAATAAATATCTGAAAAGAGAATCTCTTACCATTGAGAACCTCAAAAACATGCGTGACCACCAGAAGTTGGTCGTCCTTCAAACGGTCGATGTAAGTTTTTTATACTTGTGACCGTATTTTTTTAATGAGTACAACTCAGATCCTTAAAAAAAAAACAGAATTGAAAATGTGGAGAAAACATGTTCAATAAGACATTTTCTTTTACGTCTCCCAAATCACATGCTCTCTCGAAACAATATAGAGAATGTTTCTTCTCATAATACTCGAAAGTCACTTCACATCTTCTAAACCGCATAGCAAAATTGAAAGTTCATACTTAAATACTATAAAAGTTGATTAAGCGGTACTAGTCATTTCCTGAAGCGAGTGTGGCAATTTTTTTTTTTATGCTAATGAAAAAAAATAGTCATTCAGCCCCAATATCGGCCATATGCGTGGAAGATCATGATCAAACCGGACATCACTGAGTCAAACATACAAAATATAAGTCGGTCGCTAAGGGGGAGGTCCGTTAAAACGGGAAAATAAACACCCATTTAGCTACCACAAATATGGGTGACATATGTCCGATATACGGCAACACTAAAGAAATATTGTTATTAGTTGTCTCTTGCAATGACAATTATTGGTACTATTTCACTGTTAGTAGCATATCAAATGCTCCGGAAGAGCATCAACATTTTTTTTCCTGAAGAAGGTTACTAAGTTTTCAAATATGCCTCATATTCTAGTATATCCTGAAGAAAGTTACTATGTTTTCAAATATGTTCGAATAAACGGTCATCACATTGGAATGATGACAAAGAAAAATGATATTGAATATCTCCCAAATTGCATATGTCAACATAGCCAGAAGATCATATTAGAAAACCAAAGGTTTACCAACTAAAATATGGTGAGCAACCAGAAGCTACCAGAAAAATACACGTTCACCATACAACATGGCCATATAGCATCATGATATGCTAAACAATCAAATGTGCTAACTAGCATCTCTAAATAATCTAAAAGCATTGCTCCCAAAATGCCTTATCATATGTGTAGTTAGTTTTTTTTTGTGGCAAATAATTTTTCTTATACAATCCCTCTTATAGGGGACCACTGAAATATAGGATGTCTGAACTGAGGCATTCATACATGGTTACATGTGACTTTTCAGCTACCCATATGTAGCATACGCCCAACACTATGGAACGTTGGTCTTTGACATGGTTTAACGCTGCTCTTTGACATCGCAGTTGTAGGGACCATTGTTGGGCACAATGTGAAGTATAGTGAGTGGCATGCGTAGTCGAGACATAATTCGTCTGTTAATGACTATAAAATCCATTCAAAACCAACTGCTTATCACAAATACTCTCCATTATAACTGGTCTCCTGAAGCGAACCAAGTTTCCATTCTTTATACTAGGTTGTGCAGCCTATGTACCAATAGCACCACCATAACATATGAAATGGGATATGTACACAATATTCCCAGTCTTAGGGGGAGACAAGAAAATGAAAGACTGGCAACACAAGAAAATGCATCATCATTATTGAATTTAGACCCCTGAAGTGGTCAATATAAATCTGAAGTCCAGAGGAGCGTGATTTTGCAAATAATAGCAAATGAAATACGAGATGCATTCACAAACACAAATAGAGTGACAAGGTCACATATACCAGCACTTAACTCACCTGCTCAAATTTAAGTAATCACAAAAAATGATTACCATATTAGAAAAAAACAAAAGTGGGAAGTAAACTCGGTTCCAATATAAAAATCTCACAAATATGAAAAGAGCAAGGCAACGCAGTTGGCGTAATCCCAGAAGAGGTTGCATACAAAACCTTAAAACAGGTTGCTGATAAAATCCTAGAAGAGATTAACGAAATCCTGGAAGATATTAACGAAGCCCCAGAAGAGGATAATGGAGTTCCAGAAGAAACTCAGTTATCAAACAAGTATGAGATCTCAATGACTTATGTACAAAATAGTACAATATGGAACCATAATGAAACACGTGTGAAATGATATATTTGCATATGCTATGCAATAAATGTAATCGATGAAAAAGGTTACAGACATGAAACTGTGTAAGTGTGCACACACAGAAATAGCCAAAATGGCTCAACGACTTAATGGTTGAAATAAATTCGCTCGACAAACAAAATGTTTTCGAACCTGTCGTTCGAACACCCATAGACGTCAAACCAGTAGGTTATAAATGGGTGTCTTTAAATAAAAAGAAACGTAAAGAATGAGATTTTGTGATGAAAGGTACGACTTTTAACATAAAGATTTTTTCCCAAATCCCAGTAATTGATTATGAGGAAACGTATACCCCTGTATTGGATGCGATAATCTTTAGATGTTTAAGCAACGTTGCGATCTCATAATCGACTTCAGATAAAACTTATGGATATCGTCACCATATACATGTACGAGACAATTGTAAATGACATTTGCATTAAAATCCCCAAAGGATTAAAATGCCCAAAGCATTATTAAACAATAACCCCATATGTGTTATATAAATCTTAAAGGGAACATGGTCCTGCATGATACAGTTAACTTAGCTGATTTTGAAATGAGGCGCTCATATCTACGTATTAAGATTTCACTCTTAATGTTAAGTTTAATTGCATTTTACAATGATGATGTAAACATCATCGTGAGGAACTGTCAAACTAAAGAGGGGAAATTTTGAAGGACCTTTACACTATGTAGTTCTCGACCTGCAGTTCGAGTATATATATATATGTACTATTTGTTTTTATCAATCAGACTACATCCAGAAGATGTTATATAGATAAAATTCAATTATGAGTACGCTAATGGTTGTCGGATTGCTTGAAATATGGAAATGATTTTTATCGTCCCTAAGAAGAGGATGGTCAAATAATTGGTCCAGAAGTACCTTATTTAACTACGATCGGAACATTGATGTATCTTGCAAACAAGACGACACATGGTATTGCGTTCTTGATAGTTGTATTTGCAAGATTACAGTTCTAATTTAATACGTTGCACTCTTTTTCCCTTCACTAGGTTTTTCCCCATTTGGGCTTTTCCTAATAAAGTTTTTAACGAGGCAACATAACTGATCCAGTAGCATCAGTTTATCTTTATCTTGTAGGTCCCGAAGTGCCGACTTAACATCATTCTGAAGCATGTTGTTAATAATGTATAATGCGCTATACTCTTTTTCCTTAGCTACGGTTTTGTCCCACTGGGTTTTCCTAGCAAGGCTTTTAACGAGTCATAATTATAAAGCGCATAAATTGATAAGTTGATATTTCTACATGACTCTAAACACCGATTGATCCTTAAGAAGAATACAAAGTCCCGTTATGCAGATACAATTTTATTTATGAAGGTAGAAGTTTTCAACATACTCAAGGAGAATGTAGATTAGAGATGATCAAGGGAAGTCCAAGTTATACCATATGAAGACAATACAAACTGCACCACTCAATTCAAAGAAGACTACATCAAATATCAAGTTAAGCACTTGGTAAAAAAGATTGGATTCCACATCATCAAGATATAAATGCAAAATTGAGGGGGAGTAATATACACACTGTACTCTTTTTCCTTGACTAATTTTTGTCCCACTGGGTTTTCTTAGCAAGGTTTTAATGAGACAGTATAACTGATCCTGAAGTGTCAGTTAATATCGGTCCTGAAGAACCGAGCCAATATCTTCCAATGTATAATGTTGATGGTGTATAATATAAAATGTCTGAGGGGGAGTGTTATGAATGCAACCATTTTATGGCCCAACCCAATGTTTCTGGGCTTTGGGCTTTTAGGGATTCTATTGTAGTAGTTTATATATAGGATGTATATGGAAGATGAATGTAACGGATTGAATCAGTTTCTCTATTTCTCCCTTGTTTTATCACAAGTTCTAATTTTTAGGAATAATTTTAATATCAGAAACACACCTAACTTAGGGTTCAAACTGGCTAATCATTCTGATAAGAAAATTAATGGTCTCAACACAATTTTCAACTGCATTTCTGACTTTTCAACTGCATTTATCATAGGTTGCGTATACTTTAGTACTCTCTTTGCTGGTGATAACTCCAGATAAAAAGATTGCAACTTCCTATAGTATACCACCACATATGCATTATTTTTGTTAAAATTAAATTTATAATTGAAGAAACTTATTATGAGCTCGACTTTAGACCGTTGGGTGTGGGGCGTGGGTTGGGACGGCAGTTGCCAAGCAACGCTGGCTAGACAACACCGGGCTAGCGTTGGCCATGGCGTTGCCCCACTGGCGTGGGGATTGAGCCTGGCGTGGGGGGATAAAACGGCTTTAGCTTTCAATTTTATAAAAAAAACACATGGCAACCCACGCCGGCCTGGCCACGCCGCTACCACACCCCACTTTTTTGGGTGTGGACTGGTGGAGCCCACATCTGCCACGTCGAGTAATGCCCCCAACCCAAGCCCCTCCACACCCCAGTCTTATGGATTTGGGTTTAGTCTATACAAGTTCGGGTCAAACTTGGAAACACGTTTAACTAAACGTGTAACACCCTTGCTATTATTTTAGGGTTTTCGTATTATTTACGTAAATAAACATGTAATTATAATAACATATACATTGAAAAATACGGTCAAATTAAAACATTTTCGGCTTTGAAATAATACAATACAATATGTATAAATTCGTCGTTTTTAAATGATGACGAAACCATGTGCGGAAGCTTGTATCTTGATCGTGTTCGGTTCTTCAATGAGCTTGATCTTCATCCGGGACATCTTCACATTCACCTATGATCAAAACCAACTTAAAAGTTAGTTTCGATACTTAAATATTAGTATAATCAAGTTCTAGTAGCGAACAATCGAAAACAAAATAAAATTTCGGAATTTAGTCTGTCGCGCCTCCTCTTGATCTTTCGCGTGTCGCGCCAGGATTACTGCTCCCTGTCGCGGGGAAGATGATTTTCCAGCAGTTTTGTTGCTGAAACCTGCATTTTTCCCAGCTATGGTTTTAATCGTAAAACGATCTTTAAAGTGTCATAACTTTTTATCTACAAGTCCGTTTTAGGTGATTCTTTTTCCTACGCGTTTGTAATAAAAATACGCATCAATTTATCCTATTTTCCGCATATGAAACCTGAATTATAAATGATTAGTTTATAATTTCTTATTTCATTTATTCGACCCATTTGTTTTAAAAGTTTACAACCTTGTTTCTAATTAACCATTTAGCATACATCAACATGCTTAACTCAAAATCTATAGTTCGGGTTTGTAACTTTTATGAATTACGCGGGTAGTACTCAATCTATGCGCATAATTCTTTTGACCCGTTTCGAAGACTTAAACCTTCTAAGTTTAAATCTTTCCCTTTTGTTATGCACAATCCACTTTATACTTATCTATAACTTACATTATCATAATACACGATCTTAAACGGCTCATAAATACCGTTTACCCGGTTTAGCGTTCATGGGTATTTTGGTCAATTTCAGTCCCTCATTTTACAACGAAGGGCTTTCATTGATATTTGACCAACATATTACTTCTAACTATAATTTAAAATATGTGTACCTGGCTCGGGTCAAGTATTAACCCGCTCTAATATCTTGCTTTAATGATTTTGCTAATTTATAGCAAATGCAAACTTCCGTAAGCCGTTCTTATCCTGTGAGCATTAGACTCGACAATACTTATTAGTCGTTATTTGTCAAATGGCGCTAAAAATTGCCCTTTAACCCGTTTGGTCTAAACGACCAAACATTTTGCATTTGTATTTGAATGGTATATATATATATTTACCATTTCGTTATTTAACCCATTTCGGCTTACGCCGTAGGGTATCATTTAACTTTATCTTACGTTGGTCGTCACGCAACTAATTACCATTTTATCCCCATCATTATTATGAGTTATCCCATAGGGCAACATTTCAAAACTCGTTGCATGTTTGTCATTCCATGACTATACCACCATTTACCCATTTTTACCATCCATTATGGTTTTCCATCGTTTTTACTTATTCCGAGCCGTATCAACTACGTCGGAACACCACATTTTAACCATTAGCTTAACATATTCGTAACCCTTATAATGATTAGACATTTTATAAAAAAAGAGAGTGTAAGCTTTACTTACCTCGCATCAAAATTACGCTTTTCTTTTCGTACTTGCTCCGTTTGACCCGCTTCATTCCCAAGTCTCCATCTAGCTTGTCAAGAGTCAAACTATCATCATAATTTGTAAGACGGTTAGATTAGTCATAATCATTTACGACTATTCCATCCTACGGGTTTTATGTCGAATTTATCATTCGACCATATCAAAATTATCATTTGATCTAATCATTGGTCGGTTTGACTTTTTAAAGTCAATTGACTTATCAACAAATTCAAATGCACATTTGGTTCAATGAACTCACTTAGGCATATTTCATCCGAACTCTTAACGAAATCAAATTTTACATACTAACTAGTAGGCCGCGATTTCATTTAGGCATTTCATATCACTGAAAATGGGCTGTTTCTGGTGACTTGTTTAACCTGTTTACAAGTCTTCAAAAATTATGATTTTTTTATTTGGCGTACCTCTCGGAGGGTTAGACCTTGTGTTAAAATTTCAAGATCTAACTCTTTACCAAAAATTCGTAAAAATTCATTTACTAAGTTGCAATCAGATTCGTCACTTCTGACTGCAGCTTACGGAAAAATTCATTTAAAATTCCTCGTTTATCCGATTGACGAAATTCCAATTGGAGATTCTTTTAATCACTTAAAACTTTCTACAGTAAGAATTTGAGATCATAACTCAATTCCTAATTTGAGTTATGACATTCGTAATGGGCTGCAAATTCTGCCTGAAAATGCAGCTTGAACCTTTGATACGGAAAATTCATAAAACGCTCAATTTTCGTCGAAAAAATGCGATTCCAGTGGGGTTTTAAAGATATTTCCTGGAATTACATTTTAGACTCAAGAAACACATGTTTTTGTCACGTTTTGTCCAGGTTACAGTCGATACAAGTCGGCTATAAATTCTGATCAGAAACTGTTTGAATTCAGCTTTCAATTTGAACATGTTTATGACATTATAACTCTTATTCTTAGCAATCAAAACCCCTAAAAGCATCACATACACGAATTTAGTCAAAACCCACTTAGAACATGCAAGAGTAATCATCAAATCCCTAGTCTTTAATACTAATTCATCAAGTTTTTCAACTAGAGTTTGTTTCTAAACATGAATTCATCCTAGTTTCAGCCAAACATCAATCATTCAAGCTTGAATTTCGATTTTTCATAAGTTCATCAAAACTCTCAACTTCATAAATATCAAAAATTTGACATACCTTACGATCCCCACGACTAGGTGATCGTTTCTATGTGTTCATGCATTTGATTCGAGCTAATCTTGGCCTTCAATTTGATGAATTTGGGTGAGCTAGGGTTTCACCCCTCTTTCTCCTGCTCCTGGTCGATCCTACGAACACACACTGTGGTTTTTTTTTTTTTGTTATTTATTTAGTTAACTTTCAAGTTAACCCTTTTGGCCCCTCATGTTTATTTTGTTTCAAAAGAAGCTTTAATTTATTATTCATCACTTAATCATATATTACTAACTAGGTTAATTATTCCTAGTTAACTTAATGGGTTCGGGAAGTCATAACCCGTTTTATTTTAAGTCCCGTTAACTCGGGCCTTCTATATACTTTGTTTTCTCAAAGTATTTATCCTCGTTTTATTTATTATTAAACTTATTTATTTAAATCCTAATAATTTCCGGTTTAATCTTTTCTGCTAACGGTATTATACCCGCTCTTTAGTATTAACGGGGTTTAATTACCAAACCCGTTTTCTTGTCGTGAAATATTTCTTGTCGAGACCGATCTGGCATAGTGTAGTAGAAATAGAACTGGCGAGCTATCATAACCTGAAGAATGAATATTCAAACCAATTTTTGAAACTTCTCTTATATTTAACTGATTAACCTTTGGCGACACGTGTAGAAACAAAAATGAATTCGAGATTAAGAGAAAACTCACAGCTTTTCTGACTCTCTCAGACGTGGAAAACCGCTCTAAGATGATCATGGTGTAGGTGGCAAAGTATCTTGACCTTGAATCACAAGTTACAGAAAAACGAGTCATATATTTACCAATAAATAGTAAATAGAGATGAAATGTCGATTACCAGCAACTCCATTGGAAGAGATTCAAGCCTGGACTCATAATCGGATCGATCCACTTCAGGAAATGGATCACGTGGTTTCTTAGGTGTTCTCGGTAAATTATTCTCCTTGTGCACATCAAGTGGTCCAGCCACATTACTATATCTGAACTTTTCAGGTGATAATATTACAGGGCTATCATACTCATAGGCACATTCATTCTGAAACAAAGCGACGCGCTGACTATTCTCTGCATCCGTAACATCAACCTTATTCTTCCTGTTCGATGCTGATGCCTTGCTATTACAAAGATGAGCAAGCGCACCTGGCTTCAAATACTTGTTTGAAACATGTACGCGCTTCTTCTGCTTGGAAGTCTTTGACATTTTCTCTTTAGGTGACACTTTCCCCATTCTATCAGTTCGTTGCTTCCTCTACTGCTGCTCAAATCCAAACATATCAGATCCAGAAGACACAAATAATGTACGATTGGGAGCATGTGACTACATCAAATGTGTAATGCATGTGCAGAGTTATAAATCTCGAAATGCTAAGCAAGATGCAACGTAATGTACTTCACAATCGGTCTCTTAAGCAGTCTCTATAAAAACAAAGCTTAATTTCGATTCAAAGAGACAGACTGATAGAAATCATCATTTAACACCTCCTAAATGTATTTAATCTAGAGCTACTAAGACTGGTACATTCAAGTTTCATTCCACACTTTTAGAGCCGCATTCAATCAAATCAAAAACTTAATATTACACCATCTGCTTTGATTCAGGCGAATAATCGTCTTCGGTCTCCCTGTTTCTAAACATTACCAGCGCCTCCTCTTTCAACTTCGAGTCTCCCCTTCAATTAATACTCCTCCCTTTCCAAATTATAAAAGCACTTTCCTATGTACTTAAATGATTAGACCAGGAAAGTGCTCCTGTAATTTCGAACAGATGGAGTAAAATTCTCTCTCAAAATCAATCATATAGAACAGATAGAATACAACACTCACTCACACTCAAGTATTTGGTCAAGTATTTGGAATAGTAGAAGTAATACTCTCGCTCAAAATCAATTATATAGAAGTGGTGAATGAATACTCTCAGTCTCACACCCACTCATAATCTACTAACTCACAATCTTCCTGCATCTCTTCACAAAGGTAGCAGACCATTCAAACAATGCCATTATACTCCCCAATGGAAGCTAAAACCTGGAACAATCACTACTAACACAAACACAGTCAATTATAACGATATTCGATTAACAAATAAATAGAAACAAAGCAAATTCACAAGCACATTAACTAACAGCCTAGACAATCAACTGGCTTACTAAAATTAGCTTCATATATGGTGAGATTTCGACACTATAGTCTGTGTAATAATATTAATATTAATAAAAAGTGAAAACCGTTTACAAACCTTCTATCACCAGATCCGAAACCACCGCGAAGACTACCATGGCGACCGTCGTAACCACCCTGTAATGCATGTGCAGAGTTATAAATCTTGAAATGCTAAGCAAGATGCAACGTAATGTACTTCACAATCGGTCTCTTAAGCAGTCTCTATAAAAACAAAGCTTAATTTCGATTCAGAGAGACAGACTGATATAAATCATCATTTAACACCTCCTAAATGTATTTAACAAATGAAACAAATACCATCACTTCCCTCATTGAGCATCCCAGTGCTTGCATAGTCAGGTGACACGTATCTACAAATATCACTGAAGGTAAGAATTATGTTTCTGGTCTCAAACTTTTTATTATAACCGTGCTAAGCAATGGGGCCACGCAGGTAGGCAGCCTTCCAGTAGTTAAAGGTAGAAACCAGTGGAAGTTACAAAAATTGGCAAAAAAATGTTTTGGCTTTCGGGTCATCGTGACTTGTTTCACCCTTGACCACGATGATTTGTTTGAACCAACCCTTTTAATTCACCAAACCCACATATTTTGTCACCTGGATGTCGTTTATGGATCAAGACTGTATAATGAACGAAAACCACCGCCCTATGTAAGATTAAGGTAAAGAAAAAAGAAGACAAGCATACCCTTTTGCAGTCCCGACAGCAATCTTCATGCGCATGTCCCAAGTTAGAGCGGATGGACCAAATGCTAGCATCAAACTTTCATTCAGAAATCTAGCAAACAACATCTAAAAGGCAAATAGCAATCACATTATGAATTATTTATATCTAATTAGCATAAAACATATATAGAAAGATACACATCACTTTCTCCATATCCTTATCTAACTCCTCCCGCAGCCGGCGAGCATACCTTCTCCTAGCTTCATCTTTAACTCCTGTTCTCGAATACCCGCCATCCGAACTGCCTTTAAACGTTGCCTGTGACACGGTAACTTCTACAACAAAATAAAACATTAGCCAATATATAACTTTCATTAGTCTAATATATAATTCAACCTAACCTACAGAAAAGTAACTAATGACAACAAATGTTTCTGTATATAATTCAATTTTTAAACCATCACCTTAACTATTATATATCATCTAAATGCATTCCTACAAATTACAAAACTAACATAACAGAACCACAAATAACCATACAAAACAAAAAAGAAACCCTAATTCAACATAACTAACAAATTAGGGCAAAATTAGGGAAAATTAGTAATACCGAAGCTTTGTTAATGATGTAAACCTCTTCTTGAGTGATACGAATGTTCGGATCTTCACTCTTAATGATCCGACTCACGCGATTCATCATAGTCACATAATTCGCTGGTGATTTTCATTTTGGTTCGTCCGATACATTTCCGAAAAAACAATTCAAATGTAATAGAGAAGAAATGTGAGAGACAGTGGCGGATTGAAAGTGTGGAAGATGAGGAAAGGGGCAAATGCAGATCTAGATCTACATCTAGATGTAGAGAATCTACATCTAGATGTAGAGATGTAGATCTGATGGAATTTGAGAGAGAAAGAGAAGAGGATGGTTTGAATTTTGAATTTGATTTTAGGTTTAAGTATGCCGCCCAAAAGGGTATTATTTGAAGGTTTGAATTTTGAATTTAGATTTATAGATTTATATATATATATATACAAAACGGAATTATGACATCAGCATGGACATGTGGCATGTCTCTGAGGTTGACACATAGGCAGAATTACATCATCCTCCTATCTCTTCTTATAGATTATACTAGTTGTAAGACCCGTGTGAACACACGGGTAGGTTTAATAACCATCGAAATTGTAGGATCGAGAATCGATCTGAACGAGTCTTCAGAAGAACTCTAAAGTGATTCAAAGGTGGAATTCAATGAATCAGATTTTGTTTCAGCTTGATATTCACTATTAATTGTCTCTTGTATTGATTAGAACACGTTTACAGACTTGGAGACACTTCGGCAGAGCTTCGCTACCGGAATCCAAAAGTTACAAATGAAAACAACAAGTCCACTATTTATACTAAATCCAGTTCGTTTGAACAAGCATCTCCAGTTCGTACGAACTGGTCCAGTTCGTTTGAACTGGCCACTTCGTTTGAACTGGCTTGTTCACCTCTGTATCCTGTTAATCTTGAACTGTGTGACTTGTTTCATCTATTCTATTACACGACTCGATACAAGACGAAGTCGACAGACGTATGCACTAACAGACTCCCCCTCGAATGTTGACGAGTCTGAAGTATCGAGTCTTCTCATTCTTCAGTCTTTATCGGTCTTCGGGCTCTTTCAATAATATACTAATCTAAGACTCGAACGAAGATGAAGTCGACAGACAACTGCACCAACAGACTCCCCCTTGAATGTTGACGGAATCTTCAGTGAGAGTCTTCATCATGACGACTCTTCAATCTTGATCGGTCTCCTTTCTTACTTAGCATGTACCAGGATCTTCTCTTTGGTTCTAACCTCGTCAGACTCCCCCTTTCATCATGTTGGGATCGTTATCTGGAATTAGCTATCACCTTGAGATCAAACCCTGACTTTAACTCTATTCAGCCCATCTCCTGCACAAATTTTCTCACCACCACATAAGTTTTTACTTAAATCAATAAGAAAAACTTACTGATTGAAACCATTCAATCATAATAGTTACATCAAGTTCAAATTAATGACCTTGATTAACTATTCTAACTTATTTCTCAAATCAAAATTTTTCAATTCATTACACACACTCCCAAACCAGTTCATCATGTTCAGCACTTGGAATTTTGAAAATCAGCTCTCCAACATCAGTTGTCGAAAATCTTTTTGTATTTTTCAAAATTTATGCTAAAACACACTGAAAATCTTTTTGGATTTTTGATAACAAAGGAACGCAGTAAAGAAATATTTACAGACAATATTTTTTGTGAGTTTGTGTAAGAGGATCATATCAGTTTTTGAGACAAATCACTAGCACCGTTAAGCTTTAAACATTTTCAGTTCTAAACGATTCACGTAGATTGACGATATTGTTGTCCACTTAAACTCAATCTAAAAACTTTCGAAATGCTTACCGATACGTTAAGGTATATTAATATTGCACTAAGTTCTTATGGACCCCACGATCTCAGCATATCCCGTCATCATGCAATACACTGACCCAAATAATGCCTTTAAACTTTTATCAACTGTGATTTGTGCAAAAATAAAAGCAGAATGTTTAAACATTAACAATCAGGTCGATACTTCCGTATACGCAGAGAAAGTCCAATGTTTAAACAAAATAAGAAAAATAAAACAAGTTGAAGTTGTTTAGGCTTTAATCACCAGGTCGATACTCACGTATACTCAGAGGTGATCCAAAGCTTAAACGAAACACCAAAGAAAATAAAGCAGAACGTTTAGGTAATAACATCCAGGTCGATACTCACGTATACGCAGAGGATGTCCAATGCTTAAACAAAATAAAGAAATAAAACAAGTTTAAATCTTTGCAAAATGAAATGCACAATCACAGCGACTTTTCAGCAAAGTTGTGAAAGTTCACAAACTTAACCAGTTTTATGTCTTTCGACAATCAGCGATTACTGAGTAGGCACACAGTCAAGAAGGACAAAACTAAGTACTATGTTTTCAACCATGTTTCCCACTAGAACTAGGCTTTTTCATTTAGGTTTATATCGTTATCACAAATCTACTAGTCTAGCTGAGCCTACCGTCACATCTTTAGTGAGACCGTTTATCACATTATATATTTCCATTTCTTTAGCATGTTGTGACAGTATAACTGATGTACTATCATTTCCTCTTTTTCACAACAAAACTCATTTTGATTTTTTTAATGTTTTTAGCTTTTTCAAATTTTCTAATTTTTTTTAAAATTTTTACTCCCCCTAAAATCAAAATATGTTTCGATTTTGATTTTCTGGGAAAATTTGAAAACAAACTGTACAAGTAAAGTGACAACATGATGTGAATAGCTTTAATTCGCCATCCACTTGGCATAAACAATCAGAACTCCCCCTGACAACAAAACATTTTCCCATAGTGATTTCAAAACACTTAAGTTTGTTTTAATCAAAATGGTTTTTCCGGAAAATAAGTTTTGTGAGTCATTTCTCAACCATGGGGATTATTCATCACCTTGTTTTCTTCAACCACTTGGAAAAAATTAACAATTTTAGATTTTTATCAACACAATTACTTGTCGGAAAGATAAATCAAGTACAACTTAATGTCCCTGATTAATCTTTTGAACTTCGAAATATCATCGAAGCGAATTTCTCAAGAAAGATGTCGATTCCTACTCCGCGATTACATACTTGGGAGCTCCGGCAAGTCAGGTTTTTCATTTAAACAGATTCACCCAAGCCTGACGGTCCTTGAGTGATTTTGAATTCTTGTTCAACAATGGTGGAAAATTTGCATCATCCATTGTTAGACCAGAATTCTCAACTTTTACCTCAACACATGGCTCTTCTGGCTTTACCACACCAGATTCATTGCCTGAACTTGGCTTGTCTGACTTTAATGAGTCAAATTCATTGCCAACACGTGGCTCTTTTGTTTCCCAAGAAACAAATTCATCACCACCAACTTTCTCTTTCTTTACTTTCTCCTCTGTCCTCAGATTTGTATTTGATGAATTCGTTTTGCTTGATTTGTCATTCTTTGGCGAGCAAGACGATTTATCAGAACTTTTATCTGTTTTACCAGTTGTATCCGAGGACAAAATCCTTTCGAGATATTCTCTCGCTTTCTTCCTCTTCTTCCTCAGTCTGTCTTTCTGCCCCTGTGAAAGCTTTACTTTCTTTTCTTCCACTTTCTGTTCTTTGGGCTTGACATTGACTGGTTTCTTTGCCAATTTCTGAGAATCAGCCCTCGATCTTTCCTTTAATCTCATTGGACAATCTCTAGCAATGTGACCTTTGATTTGGAAATTATAGCATCTCCTCGTCTCAAACCACTGATTTTGGCAGTTAACAGCAATGTGTCCTCGAACACCACAAATGTAACACACTCTGTTATCATACCAATCACCACTTTCACACCAAACATTCAAATCATAGCATTGTCTGGCTTTGTGGTAATCATCACTCTTTCTGAAAATTGGATTTGGCTTTGAAGCATTGTGGTCAAACCTGCACCACTTATTACCAACAGTTTTTGAGTTTTGATTTTTCAATTTTTGTGGTTTTTGATCACGATTGGATGATTGAACTGATGAGCTTTTATTTTCTTTTTGAAGATTTTTCAGCTTTTTATCCATTTGTTTTTGTTCCACGTTCTTCTTTACAGGTTTTTGCTTTGAGCATTCACCTTTCTCGGTAGAATGTAAAACAGTTTCTTGAAATTTTTCTTTTAATTTCAAAAATATTTTCTTTTTCTCTTCTATTTCATCAGATCCATCATCACAATCTTCAATTTTGACTTTGTCAAAATTTGTGACATTGTCACTTATTGAAACAGAATTGATAGGTTTTGGACAAATATAATCTGGTTTCTCAAAACCTTTCAATTTCTTTTCAAGCTCTTTGATTTTATTCCGAGCATTTTTAGCTTCTTTTTCCAATCGAATAATTGTCTGAAGATGAGAATTTATTGCATTTTGTTTTTCAATATTATTTTTTCTAAAAACAGATCTCTGATCTTCAAGAATCTTTATTTGATTTTGAAATTCTTTTTCAGTTTTTACTTTTTCATTTTCAAAAAATGTTATTTTCTTTTCAAAAACTTTTTCATTTTCTTTCAAATTTTTGTTTTCTAATGTCAAACTGTTCAAACCATTTAACAGTTTGACATTTTCAGATTTCAATTTCTCCAAATTTTCTTGCAGTTCAAGAATCCGTTTATCATCAGATTTCTTTTCATCCTTCAAATTTTTGATCTCCAATTTCAAACTCTCCAAATCCTTCAAGAGTTTATCATTGTTAGCTTCAAATTGGACACATTTTGAGCACACAGATTCAAAATTTGAAGATCCAAACTTTTCTGATTCTTCATTTTTTGAAATTTCCTTTTTCTCTATCTTGTCTGTTCCTGCACAAAAAATTTTAACGAAATCAAGAGGATTCTCATTCTCATCAATATAACAACCTCTCTTGTTATCATATGTCAAAACATTTTTTGCACTAAGACATACATCAACTCTTTTGTTCATTTCGTCGATCACTTCCAAACTCATTTTATCAAATTTTCCTCTTATTTTATTCATCAATTCTCTCTTTTTCTCATAAATTTCATTCTCATGGGTTTTAAGTTTGTTGATTAAACCTTTTAGATATAATTTTGAAAAACTTGAATCCATTTTTAAATTCTCCAAAAATTCAATCCATTCAACAGGTAATGCATCTGCAAACTTGTCTATTTTTTCAGCATCTGTCAAATATATATCATGATCTTTTAAACGATCAAGTAAGACTTCATATCGGTTTGTCAGATCATCCAATATTTCATTTTTCAAGCACACAAAGTATTTAAATCTTTTCACCCAACCATCCTTTCTCACATTTCTATAACTATCGTCCAAATACACTCGATACCAATCATTTAACCTGTCAAGATCATGATTTTCCATCTCATCAAACTTTTTCGTCATATTTCAAACCAATCTGAAATCATGTTAAAACGAAATCACAAGTTTAAACAAAATACCTACTCAAACAAGATACCCTCTCAAATAAAAAGATGAATCATTGGGCCGCTAAAATAAACCAATCGCATGGGCTAATAATTGTCTTGGGCCGATCACAAATGGCTCACAACTTAGAACAATTCACATGCAAACAATCAGATGATGAGTTCCCGAGTTAATTAATGTGCCCCCAAAACGAAAATCTGATAACCCTTCTTAATGATTGGACCAATTGATATAAAGTGGACTGATGATATTAACTTGGGCCGATAACTATTACTCTAATTCAATACTCATTAGGCCAAGACAATTGTTCAATCAAAGCACATGGGTCTGTAATTTGTTCAGAGAACAAAGTAAATTGATTGGACCGATGAAAATTTAAATCACATGAGTCGACACACTGAGATGTTTCACGCGACCTGATATGATCAAACGACCTGGTTACCTGTTAATCAATCCGTACTATCTGAATAACAAGTTCACACAACCTGGCTCCGATTCATACGAACTGAGATACACCTTTCAAACGAACTGTCCTTCAAACGAAACTAAACTCCTCAAACGACCAGGAAACTGATGCGAACAGAGATTCAAAACACAGTTCGTCTGAACTGATACGAACTGGGATTAACTTTCAAACGATCTGCGCCATTTGTTCAAACGATATGATGTTTTTGTCCAATTTTATCAAGTTTTCGGTTGAATTAGGGTCTGATATGTTCAAGGATTATGCTACACTGAATTCCGATCACAATGATGTGTATATCGATCAAAAGCGTCCACTAAATCTTCGTAGATCTGATTTTGAAGTTCCTGTACGTGTGAATCAGACAAATCTCAAACGAACTGAACGATTTTTTATAAAATTAATTGAGTTTTACTTTGAATTTATGCCTGAAACTTTTACAGATTGTCTAAAACACAATTTCGTACAATATTCTTTAAAATCAAGTCATTTTATCCAGAAAATCTCGTTTAATTTTGAAAAAATGTGACAGAATGGAGTAGAAACAGAAATCTTGATGAAATCGAGTTGAAATTGCAAGAGCTCTTCCTCCTGAGCTCTGATACCACTTGTAGGATCGAGAATCGATCTGAACGAGTCTTCAGAAGAACTCTAAACTGATTCAAAGGCGGAATTCAATGAATCAGATTTTGTTTCAGCTTGATATTCACTATTAATTGTCTCTTGTAGTGATTAGAACACGTTTACAGACTTGGAGACACTTCGGCAGAGCTTCGCTACCGGAATCCAAAAGTTACAAATGAAAACAACAAGTCCACTATTTATACTAAATCCAGTTCGTTTGAACAAGCATCTCTAGTACGTACGAACTGGTCCAGTTCGTTTGAACTGGCCACTTCGTTTGAACTGGCTTGTTCACCTCTGTATCCTGTTAATCTCGAACTGTGTGACTTGTTTCATCTATTCTATTACACGACTCGATACAAGACGAAGTCGACAGACGTATGCACTAACAGACTCCCCATCGAATGTTGACGAGTCTGAAGTATCGAGTCTTCTCATTCTTCAGTCTTTATCGGTCTTTGGGCTCTTTCAATAATATACTAATCTAAGACTCGAACGAAGATGAAGTCGACAAACAACTGCACCAACAGAAATCAAATATTAAAAAATAGATTATAATACATCATTTAAATTGTTTGTGTTTAGTTACATATCTTTATAAAACAATGTTAAAAACAGTATGTGTTAGTATTATAAGTATAATGATAAAAGTTTTTGTCTACATCTACATGTAAAATATGATGTGAAATTATTTAACGAATTCACACTTGCATTATACTTATAAATTGACAACAACATCAGGCATAAGTCATAATTGAAGCTACAATACATTCAGAAACAAAGGTCCTCTGTCTCTGTGTGAAGCCAATAATTGACCTTAAAACCATAACTGCAAGTGGCGTTGAATTTCTTGGTCTCAATACCCAACCTACCTGAAATTGACAATTACTATCCAATAAGTTTCAAAACCACATTGAAAAATCATACATAACAAACTAATTTTCGAGATGCATTAAGAAAAACCGTTACCTGATATGTAAACGGAAAGAATGTGATGGCTCAATGATGGTTGCTGTGATTAGATGCATTGAGACCTAACAAAAAGAATGTGATGGCTTAAGTATAATTATAAGCTTAGTAACAAATGAGACCATATTAATTTAAAATTTAAGCTTATGATAACCAAATGCAATCTTCGTATAGTCTGAAACATAAAGCATCCTTGAACATGGGTCATCGGCCAAATCAAATACTAAAAAACAGATTATATCCTGCATGAAAAACAAAATCGATACATTTAGGGAAAATGGGTTTGAAAGATGATAACCCAACAGTAGAGGATCTAATTCTACAGCTCCGATAAATTCAGGGGTGTTCTCAAATAATGGTTCATAGATGTTTGAAAACCGACAAAGAACGACAAATGTCCACAGTGCTGCTTCGTTGGACATTTGTCGGTCTTCAAACATCTAGAAATCATTATTTGAAAACACACCTGAATTTATCGAAGCTGTAGAATTAGATCCTCCACTATTGCGTTATCATCTTCCAATCACATTTTCCCTAAATTTATCAATTCTGTTTTTCATACCTCATCGAGTCAACCTATTCGCCTGCAAACAGATCGACAAAGCTTGAAGTATAACCTGTACTTAATTATATGGCATCGGATTTTCACTGATTCAAGAATCTCAACATCAGCTGACAACAAAGAACCAATTTACAAACATCTTAATACCAATCCATAATTCAGATTATTAACTTCTGAATGCACTAACCGATTTTTCCTGAAGAATTGTTGTTTGGTCTGTGTGATGTGGGGTCAATTGTACCGTTATTCCGCTTCTTGGTTGTATTAACACATTAAAATATTAAAACATAAAAGCAAACAAAATGTTCCAAAAAAACAAAACACAAGTAGTTAGTTATATGCTACCAAACTTGAAGTGTTGCACCGCAGCCTCCACATGTGTACACCGGTTTGCTGCTTATCAAACTAACCATCATCGTAATCAGCAAATTGCTATTATCATCAAAACACGTTTAAGTGAAAAGTAAACTGAATGAAAAACAAACAAAGATCATTGAATCTATAAACAACACATCCAGACTTGCCTGTGTGTTTGATGTGCGTGAATTAAATATATTTTTAATTGAGTTTTTCTTCACACAAATTTAGTTTTAAAAGTGGTTTTTCACCTAGGAACTAACTACACACACAAAGGGCAAGTGTACCCGTCGGGTGGTAATATAGCTAATCGGCAAGAACCGGATATCAATCCGTGGATGCGGTGTCTCGATACTAAACTTTTGCTACTTTAAAGCCTTTTCAAATGATTGGGTTGATTTTTCTAAACTAGCATGCATGCAAATAAATAAACTACTAAAAATTCTAACAAAGAACAATATCTAAGAAAGGTTGCCTAAACTAAGTATCCACTAACTCACATGTGACAACAAAGAGGAAGGATTTGTGATGATGCAAGCTCTAGATTCAACTAAGTCCCCAATCAAGGCTTCCTAGTCTATAATTCTTAGGAAAATTAAAAATGAATTTAACATTCTAATCACCTAAAAAATTATTCTTTTAAGCTCACTTGCTAAGTTGATGTTAATCTTTAATCATGAGTTATTTGTTTGTCAAAACTCCTAACTCTACAAATTAGGGAAAACTAATATGAACAACATACTAATCACCCTAACTTGGTTTCAAGTAGTTGGCACTATCATCATGTTCTTGATATGAACCACAAGCATGGTCATGCTAGCTAACAATTTTGGCCTAAATCATCAACTAACAAGAACACAAACTATAGAATCCATATAAACATACTCATGATCTTTCCAAATCTAGATGCAAGAATTCATACATATGCTCAAATCATCATTCAATCACATTAGCAATCACCATTCCTAGTTTCATGCTATGAATCATACTAACAAGTTAACAAGATTCAATAATCATAATCTTTACATGGGCTTTCCAACACAACATGTAAATACTTATGAGCAAACATTCAAGAACAAGAACTTTAAGCATACACATGAACTCCAAGAACAAGATTAAATACCAACATGAAGATTAACAAGAACAATCATCACATCTACTTCCATGTTATCACATATTCATTAGCTTCAACTAAGTTTAGACAGCTCAAAAATTTAGCCCATAAGGCTCATGGCTACCAAATCAAGTGCAAAGAAACATAAATTGTTCATAATGTAATAAGCTAACCAAGTTAAAGACAAGATTAAAATGATGTTTGAGTAGATCTTCAAGTGATTAAGTCCTCTTCAAGGCTCCCTCTTGGCTCCAACAAGCTTCCAAGACCAGATTCTTGAGAGAAAAAGTCACCAAAATGCTCCAACTCCCTTCCAAATGAGCTAGAAACTCGTATTTAAGCTGCTGGGAGAATGGCACGACCATGCCACCTTTTGGCACGGTCGTGCTTGGCAAGTTTCAGAACTACTTTCTCGGTTGTTGACCATGTTTGATTCCATTTTGGGAAAATTCGCGCTCAAAAGTTTCCGAGGTGGCACGACCGTGCTCGGGCATGGTCTGGTCTGGTCGTGCGAGCCGATAGTGCTCGGCAATGATTGAATCGATCTCGGAAACCCTCTGATCTGGGGCTCAAATTGACCTGGCACGGTCGTGCCGTTTCTGGATTTTGATGGTGTTAGTGCCGGATGCTAGTGCTGACTGAGAGTGCCGGTGTCAAAAGGCCAGCCACGGTCGTGCGCATGGTTGGCACGGTCGTGCCGTATCTGGCAGTTTGCTGGAATGTTCCATTTTTGCTCCATTTTGCTCCAAAAGCCTTCGTTTCATCACCGGGCCGAAGCCTGGACCTGTATTTTCACAAACAACTCAAATGAGTACCACAATCAATGAAAATACAAAGAGTTTTCGCATAAACGGGGCGTATTTGACGTTTAAAAGATGTATAAATTCTTATACATCAGTGTTGAATTAACCAGTGATTGTTTATGTAAGTTGTTGCTGTTGGCTTCATGATCATTGTTTTCGACATGCCCAATGGTTCTGGTGGTGAGTTCTATGGGTGATTCTCGTGTATCAGCCAACCAAAATAATTAAAAAACAAATCAAACAGTACAACAAAACAAAAATCATCACCACAAACAAAACGAATAAAAAAAATGAAACCTTTATCAAACTACAAATTCTTGAAATTACCAATCACGACTAAGAACAAACAGACCAAGAACATCTTCAGGGATGGAAAAAGTACCTTATCTTTCTGATTGAACAACAATCGAGAATTGAGAGTAACAACCTGATCTGTAGGAGACAGTTGCTTCAACCTTAACATCTTCACAGTCACTCTGTATCAATGGCAACGATGATTCAACCAAATTCACAGTAAACTGGCCACTCGAACACCTGTAAAACAAAACACAGGAATCGGTTACAAACGTCAATTTATATGACCGATCTATAAATGAAAAATTGGAAAACTTACCGGCGTCATCACATACAGCTAAATAGGTATCTCAGACCAACCAAATCCCATTTTCTCGTATAGATGTAACAACAATTATACACGATCCCTTTTGAAAACCTTAATCACCAACACAACGTCAGCGAAGGTCATTCATAGTGAACTTGCAAAACATTTGCATTTTCAGAATGTGATGTGTGTAAAATGCAACATATAAATTACATCAAATAAGGCATAAAACTAACCCTTTTTAAGTACTAATATTGGAAAAAGAGTGTTTTTGTCTTCCTTTTGTATTTTCAGGATTAAATGAGCTCAAAAACGCAAAAGAAGCAAAAAGACAGCTAAATCCAACATAAATACAAGGAAAGGAACATTAATGGACTGCCCGACCCCTCAACGGCACCTTCCAAAGCAAAAAAAGAGAAGACAGAAGGCTGAACACGCCCCGTGCTCAGCCAGCACGGGGCCGTGCCCAAGAAGCAGCAGAAAAGACAAATCTATAGAAGCTTCTATTGCCCATCACGGGGCCGTGCTCAGCGGACACGGGGCCGTGCCCAGCGGACACGGGGCCGTGTCCAGCACTCTGTTCAGCCTATAAATAGGAGTGCTTGGATTCATTTCATCTCATCCCTTGGCACACCACCTCTCTCACACTTCATCCACCACCCACCACCATCACAACACCATCATCCACCACCATCATCCATTGTCCATCGTAGAGTGTGTGAGTCGTCTCGGGATCCAAGATTGATCGTAAGAGTTCTTGACAATCAAGGCCATGTTTGCCTAAGTCTCTTACATCACTTGGTGAAGACAAAGTGTCTAGTATAATACTTTTTATTTCTAATCTTTTGCACTTTTTATTTGGTTTTGTATTAATGACTTTAATAACTAGTTACTTATGTTGAAGGTGATCTTTCCTTATCATTTGTCCGTGGTGTCTTGGCATTATTTTACTGTCTATATAAAATAAAGGATTTTCACCATTCATATCTCCACGGTCTATATGGAGGTATGTTGGCTACCTGGTAGGGGGTTAAGGGAACGGTTTGGTAAAGGTCTTGCCATTGTTCAGCGTTTAGAGGTCCTGCAATGGACCTGGGTCAAATTTAGTAGGACCTCCTTCAATACTTCACGGTATTGGATGGCGGGGGTCCAAACTCTTTGATCCCCTCATAAGTTAACTACTATTAATACTATAACCCGGCTATTTAGGACTGTATCCCTGCTGACTCAGACTACTTAGCCGAGGGTAACGTCACCGCCAAAAGCGGGGCCTACCACAATACTGCATTAATAACTTAATTCATTATCTTCCAATAATCCACCCTTTTAGGATTGTATCCCTGCTGACTCAAACTATTGGGGTGAGGGTAACGTCACCTTCAAAAGAGGGGCCTACTACAATAACTAAGATAATCTCTTAATTGTGTGCAAAAGTGCGGAAATAATCAAAGGTTATACTAGATACGAGTCGGAACCAAGTGATTCATCTTGTCTATCTGTTTTTTCTTTTATTTTTATTTTCAGCATTTTAGTTAATTTTTAGTTTTCTTAGTTTAAAACATTTTTCTAAACTTTTATTTTGGTTAGACGTTGAGGATAAACCGGTACTAAAAGCTCTTGTGTCCTTGGACGACCTCGGTATCTTACCAACACTATACTACACTCAACGATGGGTGCACTTGCCCATATGTGTGTTTAGTGTCAGTGAAATATCGTGTTTTATAAATTTAAAACTTGGCTAAAATAAGTGTTAAAAAGGGCTTAAAATATACACCTAAAATATACGACACTTACCGCACATCAAGTTTTTAGCGCCGTTGCCGGGGACACAAGGATTTTGAGAAAGTTTAAAATCGACGGCCTAATCAGTTTTTCAAAACCTTTTTAAAAACGCGCGCACATTTTTCTGCATTTTAGTTTAGTTTGCATTTACAGTAGCCTGAACACGGGGTCGTGCTCATTGAACACGCCCCCGTGCTGCATATTTTTAGTTAGATACCCAGATACAGAGTCTGAACACGGGGCCGTGCTCACTGAACACGCCCCCGTGCTCAACGTGACCAGTAACTTTAATTAAATCGCCCAGATACAGATCCTGTACATGGGGCCGTGTTCACCAGACACGGGGCCGTGTCCAGCCTTCTGTTTCAGTCTTTGTTTTCATTTTCTGGTCCCAAGACTCAGTTGTGGTCTGCTGAGTGATTCTTATGGATCAATACTCAGGAGGTTACAACTACACCTATGATGAGGATGATTATAGGGGTAATTATTGCACTAATTGTCGTAATACACAAAATAATCACTCTTATCAACCATCCAATTCATACGCTTACTATGAGGAGCCCAGGTACGAGCCATCAACTTCATACACATCCTATGAAGACCAAAGGTATGAACCTCCTCCCTCATACTCATATTTTGATGAACCAAGGTATGAGCCCTCTTACTCATACTTTGAGGAACCAAGGTATGAGCCACCACCTTCATATGCTCATTATGAGGAACCTTGGTGTGAAAAACCCACCTCATATGAGTATTATGAAGAACAAAATTACGAACCTTATCCATCATATGCTTACAATGAAGAACAATGGTGTGAACCATCAACTTCATATGGGTATTATGAGGAACAAAGGGTCGAACAACCGGATTCAAGCTTAGAAAATAATGACTCTTTTTCTATTACCGAAGTGACCGATAGGATATTAGAACACATTAGAGTTATCGATCGATGTATAAAAGAAGCTCGTGCAAGGGAAGAGGAGTCCCGCGCAAGAGAAGAACTAAAAAAAGAAGAGATAACTGAAAATGTAAAAATGGAAGAACAATTGCGTAAAAAACCGACACATGAGTTAAACAACGAAAAAGGTGAGTCCGATAACGTTAAAATCCAAGAAGAGTCTAATTTTAAAAAAATTAATCTCTTGACACCTTCTTTCGAAAATCATTGTTTAGTACCCACTCATGCTAAGTTTTTAAAAGAGTTAAACACTAACACTAAAATTGACGAAACGGTAAGTGTTAAGTTAACTAATGATCAAACTTCACTAATAAAAGAAGACCCATTTGAAATTAACATCACACCGGTTCCATGTTTCTTTCAAAATTCGTTTATTAGTAATGTCACAATCGATAAAGATCTTTGTGTTAACATAATGCCTAACTATATTTTCGAAAAATTAAGTATTAGTGATTTTTCTCCACTTCAAATACCCATTTTTCTATCCAATCGGAAAGTAATAAAATCAATCGGTATAGTTGAAGATGTCTTGGTTCAAACAAATCAAATGGTAATCCCAACCGACTTTGTCATCCTCGATGACGCTCCTCTAGTGTTGGGACGACCATTTGTAAAAACTCACGAAGCTTTGAAAAACCGGAAGTTCAACAATTTACCTCTTCAATTAGGGGCATTTAAAAGAAGTGTCGATCTCGAACGATCAATGAAATATCCATTCGGCAATAATGACCCCCTAATTGAAGATGAAGATGAACCACCCGATACAAGTGAAGAGATTGACCACTTTGTTGAAGAAGAGGTCGCCATAGAACAAACTTTTAAAGTTCTTGATCGGAACGAGCAACCAAATAAGGAGTCTCCTAAAGACCCACCACTTGAGCTCAAAGAACTTCCAAAAGGTTTGGAATATGCTTTTCTAGACAAAGATGGTAAGTTACCTGTAATTATTTCATCTAAATTAGATAACTTAGAAAAAGAAAAACTAATTAATCTTTTGAAAAAACACAAAAATGCAATAGCTTGGAAACTTGTTGACATAAAAGGAATTAGTCCTTCTATGTGCACACACAAAATTTTGATGAATGATGACTACAAATCGGTCATACAACCACAACGTCGTGTAAATCCAAATGTTCTAGAAGTGGTTAAAAACGAAGTCATCAAATTACTTGACGCCGGACTTATCTATCCTATTTCCGATAGTCCTTGGGTAAGTCCCGTCCAAGTAGTTCCAAAGAAAGGAGGTATGACGGTAATTACTAACGAAAAGAATGAATTAATACCAACAAGAACCGTCACAGGATGGAGAGTATGTATAGATTATAGACGATTAAATGAAGCAACAAGAAAGGATCATTTTCCTTTACCCTTCATTGATCAAATGTTAGAAAGATTATCCGGTCATAAATTTTACTGTTTCTTGGATGGTTTTTCAGGTTACTTTCAAATCCCGATAGCACCCGAAGACCAAGAAAAGACAACTTTCACATGTCCCTATGGAAATTTTGCTTATCGACGCATGCCGTTCGGTCTATGTAATGCCCCCGCAACATTCCAACGTTGCATGGTAGCCATTTTCCATGACATGATAGAAAAGACAATGGAAGTCTTCATGGACGACTTTTCTATCTTTGGGGATTCATACGACCAATGCCTCGATAACCTTGAACGAATGCTATCCCGATGTGAGGAAACTAACCTCGCCCTTAATTGGGAAAAATGCCATTTCATGGTAACGGAGGGAATAGTACTCGGTCACAAAATCTCAAGCGAAGGAATGGAGGTAGATCGAGCCAAAATAGATACCATTTCTAGATTACCTCCTCCATCCTCCGTAAGAGCTATTAGAAGTTTCCTAGGGCATGCCGGATTTTATAGGCGGTTTATCAAAGACTTTTCGAAAATCTCAAGACCTCTAACAAAATTACTTGAAAAAGATGCTCCTTTCATCTTTGACAAGGATTGCAATCAAGCATTTCTAACCCTAAAGGAAATGCTAGTCAATGCACCTATCATGATAGCACCTGATTGGAAATATCCTTTCGAAATCATGTGTGATGCTAGTGACTTTGCAGTTGGAGCTGTCTTGGGACAGAGAAAAGAAAAGCATTTCCACCCAATATATTATGCTAGTAAAACACTTAACGATGCACAAGAAAATTACACAACAACTGAAAAAGAGTTACTAGCTGTGGTATTTGCTTTTGATAAATTTCGTTCTTATCTTGTTCTTTCTAAAACTATAGTCTATACAGACCATGCAGCCATTCGATATCTCTTTAAGAAGCAAGACGCAAAACCACGTTTGATCAGGTGGATTCTACTCCTCCAAGAATTCGACATTGAAATCAAAGACAAAAGAGGAGCAGAAAATACCGCAGCAGATCATCTTTCACGCTTAGAAGACCCAGCTTTGGAGGCAACCAGGGACGAGCAAATCAACGAAAAATTTCCAACTGAGTCCCTGGAAATGGTGGAATATAAGGAAGAACCATGGTACGCCGACTTTGCTAACTACCTAGCTAGCGGTATAGTCGCTAAAGGATGGCCACATCATCAAAGAAAAAAATTCTTTGCCAATGTGAAACACTACTTTTAGGAAGATCCATATCTTTTCAAAATGTGTGCCGACCAACTCGTCAGACGATGCGTACATGGTAGTGAAGCACGAAGAATTCTCCGCCATTGTCATGAAGGTCCATACGGAGGACATCATGGTGCTGCCAGTACCACACGAAAGGTATTTGATTCAGGATTTTATTGGCCAACCATTTACAAAGATGCTCAAAATCTTGTAAAAACATGTGATGCTTGCCAAAGAACAGGTAATATTTCTTCCAAAAACGAAATGCCACAAAATGGCATTCTTGTTTGTGAAATTTTTGATGTATGGGGACTCGACTTTATGGGACCTTTCCCACCATCGAAAGGAAACAAATACATACTTGTGGCAGTAGATTACTTGTCTAAATGGGCCGAGGCCGAGGCACTTCCAACAAATGATGGAAGAGTAGTGGTAAGATTTCTGAAAAAATTATTCTCTCGTTTTGGCACACCTAAAGCTTTAATAAGTGATAGAGGTACCCATTTTTGCAACCATCAACTTGAAAATTTTTTAACAAGATATGGGGTCTATCACCGGGTTTCGACAGCTTATCACCCTCAAACAAACGGACAAGCCGAAGTGACTAATAGAGGGTTAAAACGAATACTCGAAAAAACCGTAGGGTTAAATAGAAAGGAATGGGCTGATAAATTAGATGATGCTTTATGGGCTTTTCGAACTGCTTATAAAACAACGATAGGTACAACCCCATATAAGCTAGTCTATGGAAAAAGTTGTCATTTACCAGTAGAAATTGCACACAAAGCCTACTGGGCAATCAAAAATGTAAACTTAGATTTAGAATTTGCTGGTAAAAATCGATTTTGTCAAATAAATGAATTAGACGAGCTTAGGAATTATGCATACTTAAACTCCGAGATTTATAAGGAAAGAATGAAAAATTGGCATGACAAACATATTAAACCTAATGAATTTCGGGTAGGAGATTTAGTTCTTTTGTTTAATTCACGACTTCGATTGTTTCCTGGTAAATTAAAGTCTAGGTGGTCAGGACCTTTTTCCGTCACCCACATTTTTCAACACGGTGCAGTAGAAATTAAACCTCGAAATGGGCCACCATTTAAAGTCAATGGCCAACGGCTGAAACTCTATCAAGGATTTATTGAGGATGAGGAAGAAGAGATCTCGCTTCAAACCGTGGAAGAATAAAAACATCATGCCTGGTAAGTTACGAACGACTGAGGCGACAAAATAAAGCGGTAAGTTTTCTAAACCATAGCTTATGGGAAAAAAAAGGGGCACTCACACGCGCACAAAAAAAAAAAAAAAAAAAGCTCGGCACGAGGCCGTGTCCGCTGGACACGGGGCCGTGTTCGCGCTGCAGACGGGATAAAACCCCTTTTTCAAAACAGTTTCTTCATTCCACACGCCCCGTTTCCCCACAAAAGCTCTGGTTCCAGGAGATTTTTCGCAAAATTTCGACGTCTCTTACCAATCTAACAACGTCAAGGTATGATTCTATCACTCTTAGTAGTTAGATTAGTTACTTGCATGTAGTTAAAACACCACAAATTTGGGGAAAAATCTAGGGTTCTTGATGTTCATCCGGATCGAACCTAAAATTTTTGCCTAAATCTGGTTGCATTTAGTTAGATTAGTGTTAAGGTAAGTAAAATACACTTAGATTGTTCATAGATTCAACCGATTTCTTACAAAAACCCCAAACCCTTGTTCTTGAACCGAAAAAGACAAAATTGATAGGGTAAACGGGATATTTTGGGAAAAACGGTGTTTAGGGTTTCATTTTCGGGGGAAACCGCACCTATTGGACCAAAAATTTTCAAGTTTTCGAAACCGGGTCGAAAAATGAGGTTTTTGAGTAACAGACCCCTGGACACGGGGCCGTGTCCGATGGACACGGGGTCGTGTCCAGCCCGCTGTTTGCAGTTTTGTCTGAAAACACTTCTGTTTCGTACTAATTTTTGGTGTATTCTTTCAGATGGCAAAGTTCACAAGGTTCAATGCAAGTGAGCTTGATGCAAGGGCAAGGTACGAGGTTCTTCAAACAAGACCCGAAGAGTACCCCAGGAGAGCTTGCACGGATCTGTTAACCTTGGTAAACCAGCTGAACCGATTCAACAACATCGTTACGGGACCACTAGCTGTTGCATTAAACACTGGGCTTCAGTCGGTGCATCAATGTACCATGGAGTTCTACAGTACCTTCAACTTCGATTCAAGGTGTGACCCATTTGACAATACTGGGGTTGTATTTCGGTGTGGAGGAACAATGTACTCGATCTCCATGGCACAGTTTGGAGCCATAATAGGTCTATACCAAGAAGAGGAATCGGGAAACGAAGAAAACACCGGGGGATTACGAGACTTGGAGGGAAATGAAAGACAAGCCGCATGGGCTCAAATCGGTGAAGGAATCTACGACCCTCGTAGCACCAAGAGTACGAAGCTAAGGGATCCGCTCTATCGCTACATTCACAGGATCCTCACCTACTCTCTAAACCAACGTCACGACAGTAGCGGTGTTGTGGGGTTGAAAGATTTGGTTGTCCTCCACTGTATCCACAACCAAAAGCCTCTTGATGTTCCGTATCTCCTGTTAAGAAACATGCATCTCAACCGCCTTGCTCGAGCTCCAACACCTATCTTCTTCGGAGGATGGGTGTACCGTCTTTTTAAGCATTACACGCGAATTCCAAGAGCCTTTGAAAGAAGCCCATGGTCGGGACGAGTTGACTACCACATTTGCCGAGCCATGAACTTACTCTATGAGGCGGAAGACGGAACAGTGAGTTTCCAAAGAACGCAAGGCTATGCGTGGAACCCACAGGAGGCCCTAGTTCTTCACGCACCACCTCCCCACCACCAGTATCCACCCCATGGTGATCCGGGTCAATCCTCCTCACAAGGAGGCGGTTTTCCTAATTTTCAAAGCTTACATGATCTTATGCAGGAAAACCTCATGTGTACCAGGAACGCCTACAACCTCGCCAACAACACATACCAACGGGTCGGAGCTATTGAACGCAACATCAGCGATATACAAGACGATATCAGCAGCATCCGGGAGCACATGGCGGGGCATGGGGATGGGGGTGATGATAGCGATGAAGATATGGAGTAGAGGGTTTGGAGGAGCAGGAGCGGGTTGATGGCGAGCCCACAGGTTTAAGTCCCTTTATCTATCGAACGATTGGTGGCCTGCGTGCCAGAAGTTGAACAATTTACTTTCCCTTAAACACTTTTATTTTCCGTTTTATTTTTCTCTTTTCTTTATGCTTGGAACAATTAACTGTGGTAATGTAGGATGTTTGTGTTGCTTGGTGTGGTATTAAGTGATGAAACAGGTACAAACCAAGGCTTGGGGTGCTAAGCCTCAGCACTTATAGGGCCAGGATGAAAAAAAACCGGAGGAAGAAACCTGTTTTTCAGGCTTTCAGACTGTCCACACGGGGACGTGTCCAGCCAACACGCCCCCGTGCTCACCTCCCAGACCTGCTGTTTGGCTTCTGTTCTGCAGAATTTTGTCAGACACGTGGCCGTGTCCAGTAGACACGGGGCCGTGTCCACCTTCTGTAAGTTCTTGTTACTGGCACCTGAACACGGGGTCGTGCCCACTCAACACGGGGCCGTGTTCAGTGCCCAGTAACACAAAATTTTGCTTTTTAAACATTATTTTACACATCTAATCAACCTAAAAATTTATTTTTGGGACACATTGAGGACAATGTGTAATTTAAGTGTGGGGGGGATGCTAAAACCTTGAATTTTGCAAGTCCTAAATACAAGCCTTACACAAAACTCTATTGGAACCGCTAATCACCCACAATTTTTCAAAAATTTCATTTTTTTTTTACTTGTCTAGGTTTAACTCGGGAAATTCAAGTTCTAAAAAAGGTTATATTTTTACAAATTTACAACCGATAGCGTAGTGATAAAAAGAACCAACATAAGAAAATTATGAAAAGGCATGACAAACTTATTTAAAATTTGATTATATATACTTGATCACATAAAAACCCATTCCCACAAAAGTGAGTTTTGAGCCTTTATTGAGCACACAATTACATATCTTTTGACTAAATGCTCATTTTTCGTTTCTTGTGTGAATAGCCGCTTGGTTCTTACGACTCTAGAACTTGCCATGACAATACATTCCCGGTCCTTATCAACTTAAACCCAAGTAAGTAAATGATGGAGGCATTAGGACTAACCCTTTTTTATTTTCTACACCATTATTTTTCTTTTTCTTTTACCACCTACCCAAAAAATCCCCCTAGTTAGCCCCTTTGAGCCTAAACCTTTTCGTTTCATCACCCAAACAAAAACCCTTTTTACCCACCAAAACCTTTTTCATTTTTAACCCTTTATTTTAGTAACAAGTTCGGTTCTTCGTGAAAAAAAAAAATTTGTGTGATAATGATGAAGCAAAAAGAAAATAAACAAACAAGTTAATCAAAAATAACTTAGTTTGAATAAAAGCTTCATCACAATAAAAAGTTGCAAAAATACGAAAACCGACACTTGTTACGCTTTTAGCCCTTTTTCTACTAACCACTAACCCAACAACCTACCTTTAACCCTAGCCTAATCCTTAACCCGCAAAGTCCTCTTGATATCTACAAAGGTATAAAAGTTAAAAAGGAGGAGGATTGATTTCTTGGCAAGCCTACGGTAGGAATAAGTTCAATGCCGCTCTCGAGTGATTCACTAAAAATACACCTTCGGCCGAGTGTGAGTGATTTCCCCGTGAGGTATGTGAACTTGTATATAAATAGAATTTTAAAAAGGCATGTTATGCCCAAATAAGTAATTTCTTTTATGAAAAGTTCTAAATAAATCATTACGAATAGGAGTGTAAATAAATAAAAATAAAACCCAAAAAGATCTTGGAAATCCCGACACTCTACGACAAGCCCAAAACCTTCTCTTCTACCTATTCCATTTGGGAGTGTAAGCCACATATTAAAGAGTTTTGCTTGAGGACAAGCAAAAGTTCAAGTGTGGGGGTATTTGATGTGTGTAAAATGCAACATATAAATTACATCAAATGAGGCATAAAACTAACCCTTTTTAAGTACTAATATTGGAAAAAGAGTGTTTTTGTCTTCCTTTTGTATTTTCAGGATTAAATGAGCTCAAAAACGCAAAAGAAGCAAAAAGACAGCTAAATCCAACATAAATACAAGGAAAGGAACATTAGTGGACTGCCTGACCCCTCAACGGCACCTTCCAAAGCAAAAAAAAGAGAAGACAGAAGGCTGAACACGCCCCGTGCTCAGCCAGCACGGGGCCGTGCCCAAGAAGCAGCAGAAAAGACAAATCTATAGAAGCTTCTATTGCCCATCACGGGGCCGTGCTCAGCGGACACGGGGGCGTGTCGAAAGTACAGCAAGCGCATTTATTGTAATTGCGAATTACAATTAATGAGGAGAGAGATTGTCAGACGAACACGGGGTCGTGCCCAGCGGACACGGGGCCGTGTCCAGCACTCTGTTCAGCCTATAAATAAGAGTGCTTGGATTCATTTCATCTCATCCCTTGGCACACCACCTCTCTCACACTTCCACCACCCACCACCATCACAACACCATCATCCACCACCATCATCCATTGTCCATCGTAGAGTGTGTGAGTCGTCTCGGGATCCAAGATTGATCGTAAGAGTTCTTGACAATCAAGGCCATGTTTGCCTAAGTCTCTTACATCACTTGGTGAAGACAAAGTGTCTAGTATAATACTTTTTATTTCTAATCTTTTGCACTTTTTATTTGGTTTTGTATTAATGACTTTAATAACTAGTTACTTATGTTGAAGGTGATCTTTCCTTATCGTTTGTCCGTGGTGTCTTGGCATTATTTTACTGTCTATATAAAATAAAGGATTTTCACCATTCATATCTCCACGGTCTATATGGAGGTATGTTGGCTACCTGGTAGGGGGTTAAGGGAACGGTTTGGTAAAGGTCTTGCCATTGTTCAGCGTTTAGAGGTCCTGCAATGGACCTGGGTCAAATTTAGTAGGACCTCCTTCAATACTTCACGGTATTGGATGGCGGGGGTCCAAACTCTTTGATCCCCTCATAAGTTAACTACTATTAATACTATAACCCGGCTATTATGGACTGTATCCCTGCTGACTCAGACTACTTAGCCGAGGGTAACGTCACCGCCAAAAGCGGGGCCTACCACAATACTGCATTAATAACTTAATTCATTATCTTCCAATAATCCACCCTTTTAGGATTGTATCCCTGCTGACTCAAACTACTAGGGTGAGGGTAACGTCACCTTCAAAAGAGGGGCCTACTACAATAACTAAGATAATCTCTTAATTGTGTGCAAAAGTGCGGAAATAATCAAAGGTTATACTAGATACGAGTCGGAACCAAGTGATTCATCTTGTCTATCTGTTTTTTCTTTTATTTTTATTTTCAGCATTTTAGTTAATTTTTAGTTTTCTTAGTTTAAAACATTTTTCTAAACTTTTATTTTGGTTAGACGTTGAGGATAAACCGGTACTAAAAGCTCTTGTGTCCTTGGACGACCTCGGTATCTTACCAACACTATACTACACTCAACGATGGGTGCACTTGCCCATATGTGTGTTTAGTGTCAGTGAAATATCGTGTTTTATAAATTTAAAACTTGGCTAAAATAAGTGTTAAAAAGGGCTTAAAATATACACCTAAAATATACGACACTTACCGCACATCAGAATGCAAGGCTCAGATTGTGAATAAAGATGACAACATCATAGCTGCAAGAGAGGTTGCATGAAAAACTGCCATCCTACAACCTTGTCATACCATAATGCTATATTCATCCAATTTTTACTCAGATCTACAAAACCATCATAGCCTCATCTTGAAAGGACAAGAAAAATGCACTTTACATTCATTTTTATTCAACATCACAGTCAACACTAAATGATTAACTAAACTATACAAATGATTGCAAAATGTCAGACCTTGTGTATATTCAGGCCGACAGTTGCTTCATTGGAAACGCATCTAAGTTACCGAACAGTGCCCGGAACCCTAGCTTACTACCAAAACACTCTGTGGAAGCTTTGTAAAAGAAACCCTAGAGTTTGAATCGAAATCGCCTGTGATGAAGAATAGAGAAGAAAGAGAGAAATAGAGAAGAAAGAGAGAAATGTGGACTATGAGTTTGAATCGAGAAGAAAAAGAGAGTTGATATGATTACTTCTTGTAACGCCCCAAAATGCGAATGTTAATATTGTCGGGTGTTCCTATATGACACGTCATAAAATAAATAACTAGGCTATTTAACCTGGTTAAGGGTATGGTCAAAAGCATTAAAAGATTATGTTTTAAAGGCAAACCCGAGGGGCTAAAGTGGAACAGATAAAAGATGATAACTAATTAAAAGGGTCAATACACACACACAAACACACATACGTGCGTGTGTAGAAGCTTCAGGAGCTCTCAAGAGCTCCAAAACCCTAGTTCCACTAAATCACCAAATTGAAGGGTGAATCGAAGCTCAAATTCAAGAAGAAACACGGATTAATGATCACCTTAACGAGGGGATCATAAGGTATGTCTTAAATCTAAGATTCGTGATCATGTGTGAAGTGGGTTATGTTCAAATCCGTGGGTTAATATGAAATTGATCATGTATAAGGGTTAGAATCATCAAATAGAACATAGGTTATGTATGGTTTGTGTTAATTTGATGATTAGGAGTGAAACCCACTTGTTATGGTAAGGAAGATGACTTGAATGATCATCCATGTTAAATTCTTAGTGATGGTTGATGATTTATGATGATTTCTTGTGAGATTAATTGAATGAAATATGATGTTGAAGTGCTTGATGTTTATGTGTGAATGGTACATGATGATTAGGAGTAGGATTATATGAGTTATGTATGAGCTTGGAAGATTTATGCATGAACTAGTTGTACGTTATGCTTAAAAGGTAGTACGTACATCAAGTGTATGATAAAATGTATATAATGTCGTCCGTATAGTCGATTATGATGTTACGGGCATATGTTGATAAGTCGATAGTTACATATGGTTAATAGTTGACTTTTGGAAGTCAACAAGTATAAGAAACATGATTTGACTCGTTATTGTAAAAGCAGGATTATAGGAAGTCGTTTGATACATGTTATGTTAATATGTGTTAATTGTGATTACCCGATGAATTACGTGTGTTGGAAAGGATATGAAGTTGATTAGATGTTTTAATGCTTGTTAGAAATGACTAAGGAAAGTTAAGTATGAATTATGCGAATGATATGATTGTTACATGTACAAATGAGTATGCTAATAAGAGCGTGGTTTCGATGAAATGAAAGTATAGGAATCACGTCGTGACGGACTCAAGCATGAAAGGATAACGGGTCAAGAAAAGGCGAGGAGTCGGATACGAGCACGGACGCATAAGGTAAGTGATTTCTGTAATCACTTCTTAGTTCAAGTAAGTAATAAAGTGTTGTAATTAATTAAACATGATGTTTGAGGTCAAATATGTAGGAAAGTCTTTCGTCGTAAATGATGGGATTAAAGTTGACCAAAATGCCCTTGATGGGTATTTTGGGCAAACGATCTTAATAAGTAGTTTAGAAACAAGTTATTGATTAGTGTAATGTTTTGGACAAGTATGGAAGCGAAGAGTATGGTCTTGGTATGTCATAAACCATTTAACGCGCAAATACCCTTAACGGGTCAAAACTAAGTATATGAACGATAATGTGTTAAGAGGATGCAAAATGTCTAAGAACTTAGTATTTTATGATAGATGTCACTTATATTATTAGACTTATAAGAGTTTATGGCAAAACAAACAAGTTATGTTGATGAATGCATGAACGGGTCGAATTGTGGGTAAGAGGGTAATAAGCCGATAGCGTGTAAGTTAAGATTTTCCTTAAGGAAGTTATGGGATTTTAAGTTCATTTGATAGGATGTGAATTTACAAGCATGTAGGAAGAAACGGGAGGTTAAACGGGTAAACGGTTCAAAAGTTACGCGCGTTTTAGTGCGTACGAACGATGGAACGGAACTGCAGAAAAGTGGTGTTTCTAGAGGGCGTCGCCGACGGGCTCCCACCCCGTCGCCGACGGGCTCCCAAAACCACTATTTTGGCCGACGGCCTATCTAACTGGATACGGGAAAGATTGGGCGACGGGTGTTTTAAAAGGTCGTCGCCGACGGGTCCCCACCCCGTCGCCGACGGGCTGTCTAAGCCCACTTCTCCAATTTCTTAAGTTTTGCACCTCTGAATGATCCGTAACGCATCCCGGTGTATCGTTTTTCGACCCGATGATTCGTAAAACTTCTTGTGAGCATATAGGTATGCACATATGTAGATAAGCAAGTATGTATGTTTGTATGTATTTGTATACGTATGTAGAAGTTATGTAAGTATGTATGTAGGTATATACGTATGTATGTTACGTATGTAGTGGGATATGTAGTTATGTATAACGATATGTATGAGTGTATGTACGTATGTCTAGTTGTAGGAAGGGTATGTATGGATGTAGATGTGTATGTGTGTATGTATAAGGATATGTATGAGCGTATGCATGTATGTAAAGCTGCAGGAAGGATATGTAAGTATGTAGTTGTGTATGTAGGTATGTATAAGGGTATGTATAAGTGTATGTATGTATGTATGTAGATGTATATGTATGTAGGTATGTAAGTACGTATATGTATATGATTTAGACACATTGAGGATTAACGTTATTAATGGTGTACCTTGAGAATGATAAGTAATGCAGGTACATTCATGAAGCCTCACCAGGAAATGGATACGCAGATGAAATGCTTGAAGTTTGTTAGAGAACGAAATGTAAAAGTGTACGCGAATGATCTTGTTTATACATTGTGTGCTAATGTTTTGAATGTATGTGGTGAGTGCAGGTTGTACGGATCACAGAAGATTATCACAAGGAATAGAGATCGAAGATCGAGTGAGAAGATAGATTGTACGGAATATATCGAGTATGTATTTTAATAAACGAAAGATATGCTGTTGTTTTGAGAAAAAGGTATGTTTAAAACAAACTTTCAAGTAAGTCAAGTCATTGTAATGAAAGAAATTTTAAGGCTCGATTTTTCCGCTGCGATTTTTTTGTCATGTACGATTTAGGGTATTACACTTCTGATGTGCATTAAATGGCCAAACAACTCCCCACGCATTTTCAAATTTTGCCTCCTAAAAAAAAGAAAACTTTTTCAATTTAATAACAAATAAAAGAAAACTTTTTCAATTTAATAACAAATAAAAAACAGATTATATATACATAATATTATAAAAAATTCAGAATTACGACATCAGCGGGGTCAATGTGGCATAGCTAATAAGATGACACGTCGGCATCTTGTTGATACACTTTTGTGTGGACGCGGCACGTTCGGTTCGAGCCTGTAACGGAATGAAGACCAAGTTGGATATCCTCCTATCCTACTTGGGTCCGACAAGTTTATCTTGTTTGTTATGTAATGATATACGAACAATGCATGTTGCATGTAAGGGTATAAATGTCTTTATTATGTGTTTAGAAGTGGTTTGCTGCAACTGTCTGTTTGCAGCAAACATTACACCTTTTGCAGCCTGCGACGAAACTCCCTGTTTCGTCGCACACCTCACGACGAAACTCACATGTGTCCATTGCAACTCGTTTCGTCGTGATCTGTGACGAAACTCCCTAGTTTCGTCGACTGTTGGGTTTCTTCAGGCCCAATATCTGGCCCAATGTTGTTTCGTCGAGCCCACTTTAATGTTTCCTCGAAGACAATTCTGTTTCGTCGTTGCTGTGTTGCTGAGACTAAATAAACAGAACTGAGTGAACAAAGAACACAGAACACACACACGAGAGAACCAGAGAGAGTTTATAGAGATTATTTTGTAAACATTGTATTGTAACCGTTTCAAGTATTAATACAATGGAGTGTTAATCGTTGAGTCTCGTGTTTATCATTTACGTGTTCGAACTTGGTTTAACTTACCCGTTAGGATTCCGCACTCTCGGGTTTGTCGGAAAACAAGGAATAGAGGTTACTCGATCCTCCGGGTGGACCTACAATTGGTATCAGAGTATTTGGCTCGATTCCTTGTTTAAACCAAGTCGATTTTCTTGTGTTTTGATAGATTTTAAAAGGGTTTTTCAGTTTGCATTCTTGTTTGAAAATTCTATTTCTGGAAAAACTTTTCCAAAACCTTGAAAATCTTGTGTTTTTGCTATTTGTTTTATTAAAAACCTTGTTAAATCTTTGTTATACATGTTAGGATAAGGTTATTTTTTTAAAACATTGTTGCAAAATTTGTGTTCGGATATTTTCAGGTGACCGGAATCTTCGAATCTTCATCAAGTTCATCAGCATATTCAAAGTGTTCTTCATATATTATTGTGTTTGATCTTTGTTTTGATGAAATATTAAAGTGTTTGTGATTAAAATACTTTTACTTGACTATTGTGTACAAAAGCAAAATGATGATGGTTAACTTGAAAAGTGTGAGCCGAAAGTAAGGATTTCTTTGACAATAGAGACTCTGTGTCAGTAAAGAGATAAGATTTAAATTGAAAAATTTTACCAACTGTCACCCACTTGTCTGAGACCTTATCCACGACGAAATGCACAAGCGACGAAACAGAGAGTTTCGCCAAAAGCATCTTCGACGAAACACATTGAGTTTCGTCATAAGACATTTCGATAAAACAGAGAGTTTCGCCAAAAGCATCTTCAACGAAACACATTGAGTATCGTCATAAGACATTTCGACGAAACAGAGTGTTTCGTAGAAGGAGTTTCGTCAAGATCTGTTGTGAATTTTAAACAGAGGACTTGCAAAAGTGTTCTAACTTTGTGTTTTCAAGTGTTTATTCAGGTTTTCAATTTTATTCATCAAAAATGAATCTAGACTGGTGGGGTACTCCGTCAAATGCAGAGAGCAAATATAGAAGCATGGGTTTATCTCCCTCATGGGCTGAATCTCCCGCACCCACATCTAATACAGAAAGCAAGTATCGAAGCACCGGTTTGTCACCATCATGGGCTGAATCTCCCGCACCCGCATCTTCGCAAGCGAATCAAATGTCGACAGGTCAATGGGCGTTTGTTTCAAATCAAACTCCAAGTATTCAAAGTATACTCCTAAGCGAAAGCGAGACCGGAAGTCTAAATCGCCCACCGAAACTGATGCACATAAATGAATATCCTGGATGGGTAGAAAGATTCCATACGTATGTCAATGGGCAAAACACGGAATTGTGGTTATGTTTTACTACAGATTTCGATCAAGCTCTTGAGGTTGCCGCTTCAACTGCCGTGACATTTGCCGATCTTTCAGAAGACCAGAAAAAGGCATATGATTTAGAAAAGAAAGCATATGTTATTCTAAGTCGGGCGTTGAGCAAGGATATATATCATCAATTTGTTAGCTTCAAGACGTCTAAGCGATTATGGGATGCATTGAAGACAAGAGGTCTAGGAAATGAGAAGTCACGCCAATTGCGACATGATTTACTCAAGAAGGAGTTTGATGGTTTCACTTGTATGGAAAGTGAAACTTTGGGAGATATGACAAGTCGATTCTATCATCTGCTGACTGAATTGAGTAATTATGGGGTTGTAACAACTTCAGCAGAGGTAGTCACAAAGTTTGCTGATGCATTGCCACCTCAATGGAATGGTTTCTTGGAAATCCTGAAATACAATGGCACGTTTACTACGACAAACATCAATGACTTCGTTCAGCTCTTGGAGAACAAAGATCAGGAAGAAACCCTAAAGGCGAAAAGGGTTCCAGTGCGACAAAATCCTGATATGTATTATGGAACTTCTAGCACTTCTGCAAGACCAGTTTCACATGCTCCACTTCAAACGACTTTTGTCACAAGCACATATTTATATGGCAATACGATACAAGTTCCTGTAAAGCCAGCTCCAACCACAGACTTGTACGGAAATCCACTACAACCAGCTCCACAACAGCAAAGCTATCGGCCATCTACCGTAGCAACTGATTTGTTTGGGAATCCACTTCCTGCTCACCAACAAGCTTGTTATGGAAGCACATCATCTGCTGGTCAGCCATCAAAGTCAAATACAGTACGGCTTGACACGTCAAACTTCTCCAAAGTTAGCGTTGAAGTAGCTAAAGATCATATGGAGATACTAAACACATTGGTGAGCTCGTATTGTGGGTTGATTGCAGGGCAGATCGGAAACATCAATCTAACTCAACAAGATTATCAGCAGATCGGTAAAGAAGAGATGGATATGATGGACATCAAATGGGCTTTCGCTAGTGCTGTTAGGCGAGATAAAGACTTCATGGAACGGACGGGTAGAACCAGCTTGGAAAGCAAGAAAGATACCAAGTATGGGTTCGACAAGCAATCCGTCAAGTGCTTTAACTGTGGCGAACGTGGTCACTTCAAGAGGGAATGCACAAAGCCAGCTCAGCATAGGAACCAAAACCCTTTCAGAGGTCAAGGCAATCAACAGAATCAAGCCAGGAATGATGATCGCACCTTGGTCCCTGCAAACAATCAAGCAGGACCATCAAACAACAACAATCAAGCTCTTGTGGTGCAAATAGATGAAGGTTGCGACTGGTTAATGCAATTAGGCATTGGTGATCAGGGAGGAGAAGGATGTTTTGCTGAAGCTGCTAAGGATTTGAATCACGCCAGTGGTGGAGAATCTTCCGCCAGTGGTGGTGAATCTTCAGATGAAGAGAGTTCTGGTTATTCAAGGAGTTCAGATGAGGAAACCTCAACCTCAGGCGAAGATCAATCTGATGATGTATCTATTGGGAGAGTCGATGCTGATATCGATGAATTGTTAAGTGAAGCTGTAGCAGGGAATGATAGAAGATCTATTCTGGTGGATCAAGCTGCTTATTCTTCTTCTTCTCTTCATTCAGCCTTTATGGCTAATGGCGGCAGTTCATCAAGCCAGGTATGTGTCGATGAACCAACTGTCGTTAATTGTGATAATTGTGCTAGCTTAAGTGTTAAATGTGCTGATTTGAATGCTAATATGTCTGAGTTGCAAAGCAAACATGATGCTTTAAATGCTAAATTGTTTGACTTGCAAAACAAACATGTTTCTTTAGATGCTAAGTGGTGTGATTTGCAAAGCAAACATGAGGCTTTGCAAAACAAATATGATGTGACATTTATCCACAACCAAAAGTTGATCGTGGATCTTTCGAAATGCAAAGAGGCTAACATGTTTTATGAAAATCATGAAAAGGGATTTAAAACGGTGGTTGCAAACTTAAGAAAAGATAAAACCGAGCTGACAAAAATGGTTTCAAGAAAAAAAATAGACATAAACTGTTATATTAATCGTATTGAGATCATGCAAAAAGAGTTAGCCTGTACAAAGTGTGAAAGAAAGGCGATCCGGCTTAAGCTAGACAGTTATTCTAACTCTAGATACGTGCTGGATCACATCATTGGCACACAAAAAGAGAAATAGGATGTCGCGTGCATTGGATATAAGAAATGTCCACCACCTGTTAGACAAAATTATGATGCAATGCCTGATGAGGAGTATAGAACTCATTATGAAGAATTTGTTCCTTTAGACATTGAGGAATTTGCAACGGGACTTGGATACAAACCGAAAGTATCATCAGATTCGGATGTGTCAGCAGATACATTTGTAACTGCTGAACAAAATCAGGATCCTCCAATCATTGTTGAGGATACTGGTTCTTCAGATGATGAATCTAATGATACTGACTCAGCACAGTCAGATGCGGTAATCAAAGAAGAGGGCATACCTCTCGAGAATCATATTCTATGTGATCCTCCCGCAAAACCTGCTATGACTGTTCTGACCAAGTCCACGTCCACTTCCTCACAAGAGTCTGAGAGTGTGAATTTGCTGTACACTCTTGTTGGTGATGATAAAGCCTATTCTCACAAAGATTTTCCTATTAAGAATGTTAATCAATCTTTAATTAGTAAAATTTTTGAAGATTCAACAAGTAAGTTCTTGGGAAAGACAGGATCACCCGTTGTGGTAACACAGTGTCCTCCGATTCCAAGAGCTGAAATTCGCAAACAAAATGGTAATCAAAGATTACCAACAGAGAAAGTTCAGCAAAATCGCACCAAACCTAAAAGTAAATCACCGACTCAAGGTCAAAAGAAACAAACTCAGAAAAAGGACAAGAAGGTGAACTTTGTGAAATCAAAGGGAACGGATAAAATTGATACATTTGAAAACAAATCTAACTTAGATTTTGTTAATCAAGCGAAAATTTTGAAAAGAAATGAAAAAAACAGTTCAAAACCATGTACCTCGGGATCACAAAGTTCATCATCGACAAGACAATCACATGATACTTCGGGGTTTGTAGAACGAAGATCATGTTTTTCATGTGGTACATTTGGACATATTATTCGCAATTGTCCATATCTTCATAAACAAAAAAGCCAAAGTTGATGATCCCCGTGACCAAATTAGCCGCAAGCAATCTGTTTCATCAAAACCAGATCCCCGTCTTGTAAAAGAAAGGGAAAAGAAACAAAAACGCCAACAGGTCAAGAAAATTGAAAAAGCAATCAAAACCGATGTGGTTAACAAAACAACTGTTTCTGTCAAACCAGACAATTCAAAAACTTCAGACAATCATGAAGTTAAGATTTTAAAGAATAAAACTGGTAAAACAAAACAGACCTGGAAACCAAAAACGGTTACTGATTCAGGGGGAACATCACAATTTCCACAACATAGAGAAGTTCAAGTAACTTACGTTGATGAAAATGGAAGACCCAAGACCACAAAGGCTTGGGTCCCCATCTCCAACTAATCATGTGAGTACATGTGCAGGGTGTTCCAGGAGGAACTTTCAGCAGTCATTGGATTGTTGATAGTGGGGCATCCAGGCACATGACAGGCGACATGAAGCTTCTCTACGACGTTAAATCTATTAGAGGAGGTTATGTTGCTTTTGCTGGAGATAAAGGAGGTTATATAACTGGAGAAGGAATGGTATCCAACGGGGTTGTAAGTTTTGACAGGATCAACTTTGTACAACAGCTTGATCACAGTCTTCTCAGCGTTTCACAAATCTGTGATAAGCAGTTTTCAGTACACTTTGATGCAAATGGATGTTATGTGCTGAAACCCGGCTTCAAGATTCTAAAAGAATGGATTCTCTTATTAGCTCCAAGGATAAATGATTTATATGTCTTTGATATGAGCCAAGCAATAACAACGACTGCACAAGCAACTTGTTTCATAACAAAAGCCACTGAAAAAGACTCTATCTCTTGGCACAGACGTATGGGTCACATTCACTTACGCAAAATGAATCATTTGGTGACGAATGAATTAGTGAATGGTGTTCTTCTTAAAAATTTCCATCTTCAAGACGTCTGTGTTTCATGCCAAAAAGGAAAACAAACCAAGAAGCGACATCCGACAAAGAAGATCAACACGGTGGCAGTTCCTCTTGAACGTTTGCACATGGATTTGTTCGGTCCTGTCAAGCACAAAAGCATCAGGAATGATCAATACTGCATGGTAATAACTGATGATTATTCAAGATTTTCTTGGGTGGCGTTTATGGCTCACAAGAGTGAAACTTTCGGTATTATCAAAAACTTGATCATTCAGATTGAGAATTTGTATAAGTTGAAGGTTAGGTGGATACGCAGCGACAATGGTACAGAATTTAAAAATCATGCCATGGCGGAGTTTTGCACATCAAAAAGTATTCTTCACGAATTTAGTGCGGCTTACACTCCTCAACAGAACGGCGTCGCTAAACGTAAGAACCGTACATTGATCGAGACTGCTAGGACTATGTTGGTAGAATCGCAGTTGCCCATTCCATTCTGGAGTGAAGCTGTGGCCTCTGCATGTTACACGATGAATCGAGTCCTTACAGTCAAAAGACACAACAAGACCTGCTTCGAGCTTCTTCACAAACAGAAACCAGATTTGTCATATCTTGAACCGTTTGGAGCTCCTTGCACAATGATCGATCCTAATGGAAAGTTTGGGGCAAAAGCTATTGAAGGTCACTTTCTTGGTTATGCCACCCCGAACTTAAGAGTCTGGAATCTAGATACTAAAAGGGTTGAGGAATGGTCTGAAGTCAGAGTACAAAGGCACACATTGCCAGTCAGAAATCCAGGTCAACCATGGATGTTTGAGTACAATGACTTTTTCAATTCGATCAATGTTGAAGCAGTTGAAGAAAATGCTGCGACAAGGATGTTTTTCGAGAGTGAAAACGCAACAGAATCACCGTTGGTTCGTCCAATTATTGTCAATCAAGAACCATCTTCAGTGAACAATAATGCTCTCGACAATGAGGATTTTCATGATGCAACCGAACTGAACGAATCTTCAGAGGATGAAGAATTTCTAGATGCAGATCAAGAAGCTCCTACATCAGCTGTTAATGGTACTTCAGAGGCTACACCTCCAGTGGACGCCCCTAAAACAGCTGAAGCTACTGCATCATCCTCTTCGTCAGTTCTGGGTATTGAATTGGTTGTTGATCTCAATCTCAACAATCTGGGTATTAATGTTCCTGTCCCAGATAATCCAGAAACTAGAATACATAATACCCATCCTCAACAAAACATCATAGGCAATGTACAAAGTGGCATACAAACAAGAAACATGTTGCGAAACAACAACAACGCAGGCTTGTATGCGGCAATTTGAGAATCTGGTCAACAAAACGATTGGTCTTTCGCGTGTTATGTCTCAAAGGAAGAACCAAGAACTTGGAAAGAAGCTTTGAAAGATAACTCTTGGGTTGAAGCAATGCAGGAAGAACTGCAACAATTCTAGAAACTTGGTGTCGGGAAGCTCGTAGAGAAACCTGCTGATTACAAGAAGATTGGTACCCGTTGGGTGTATAAATGCAAAAAGGACGACCGTGGAATCATTATTCGAAACAAAGCTCGTTTAGTCGTTCAAGGTTTTCGTCAGATTGAAGGTATAGACTATAACGAAGTGTATGCACCTGTTGCACGTCTGGAAGCAATTCGGATCTTTCTGGCTTATGCCTCATTCAAAGGATTCAAGGTTTACCAGATGGACGTCAAAAGTGCATTCTTACATGGTCTAGTGGAAGAAGAGGTGTATGTTGAACAACCTCCAGGTTTTGAAGATCCTATCCATCCCGATCGGGTTTGGTTGCTGAACAAAGCTCTCTATGGTCTATATCAAGCACCGCGAGCTTGGTACGCAACCTTATCTAATTATCTGCTGGAGAATGGTTTTCGCAGAGGTCTTATCGATTGCACTCTCTTCATAAAAGAACAAGATGGAGATCTTCTACTGGTACAGGTATATGTGGATGATATTATATTTGGTTCTACTAACAATGTTATGTGTAGGGATTTCGAGCGTGTAATGCAGGATAAATTCGAGATGAGCGCTATGGGAGAGATGACTTTCTTTTTGGGCTTGTAAGTGCAACAAACAAAGTCTGGGATTTTCATCCATCAGACTAAGTATGTTCAAGACATTCTGAACCGATTCCAGATGTCCGACACATCGCCCATTGGTACCCCACTGCAGCAAAATCAAGGAATTAATCCAGAATTGAAGGGTGAAGTTGTTAACTCTTCATATTACCGCGTGATGATTGGATCACTTATGTACCTCACAGCATCAAGACCAGATATAATGTATCCACCATGCCTGCAAGCCAGATCTCAAGTGAACCCGAAGGCCTCACATCTTGCAGCTGTAAAGAGGATTTTTCGTTATTTGAAGGGTTGCCCAGACACCGGTCTATGGTACCCTAAGGATGATAACTTTGACTTGATTGCTTTCAGTGATTCAGATTTTGGCGGATGCAAAATCGACGGCAAATCCACAACGACTGGATGCCAGTTTTTAGGAAATCGCCTCGTAACATGGCAGTGCAAGAAGCAGACTTGTGTCGCTACATCAACTTGTGAAGCTGAATACATTGATGCCTCAAGTTGTTGCTCCCAAGTCCTGTGGATACAATAGCAAATTCGTGATTACGGTTTTGAATTTCTAACTACTCCTATTTTAGTCGATAATTCTGCTGCCTTATCTATCACTAGAAATCCTGTGCAGCATTCAAAGACCAAACACATCGAAATTAAGTATCACTTCATACGTGATTGCTTTGATAAAAGGCTAATCGATGTTGTTAAAGTCCACACTGATGACCAACGTGCCGACCTTTTTACCAAAGCATTTGATAAATCAAGATTTGGCTTTTTATTATTGGTAAACGGCATTAAGGTCAAGCAAGAGTAATCCGCATCGGAAAATCGTACATCGAAAAATTTCAAAACTCAAAAACAATAGAAAAACAAAAATGAGTTTCCTGGCGAGCTAAAGAGAAAATGATAGTACATCAGTGGTCTGTTGAAACCTCTTTAAACTGAAATGCAAAATGAAAAAATGTTCAGCAGCTCTATATAAGATGTATCGGTAGGCTCACAATCATCTTAAAGTGTGCAGGGTGATATAAACTTAAATTGACTGAAGACCAGGTGGGAACCACTCATTGGCATACGGTCTTAGTATCGAAATTTCGTTTGAGAGATTGCCGAGGTTTTGAGATATGTGGTCTTTATGCTGTTTATCATCTGGGTATCATGGTTCTTTCTTTTACCGAAACAAACGGAGACGAAGTCTAGATCTTCCATGATATCATACATACGTGTACATACTGCATACGACCTCAATAAGTGATCAACAATCACATGTCCACAAAACAAGTGATAATATATCACATTTTTCCGGGAGTCAAGTTCGTCTCTTTGTTGTACGAAAGTACTGACCTGTTCACGGACTTGCTCCTGTGCCCTCATGCATCTGAAAATCAAGTTCCTCATCAATAAGTGATTCTATCACATAGGGCTTGTTTTCAATCCAAAATAAGTGAGTTTCTCACATTTTCATATACGGCAAAACAGATGATAAACGGTATACTCACCAGTAAGATGAATTCTCGTGCATACCTTGATACGGGAATGTGTCGTGATATGGATGAACACCGGTCGGTAAGTATAAATCATACCTTAACGTATCCCCTCGCCATGATTACATCTGATAAGTTGAGCTTATGTGGACAACAATACCGATAATCGTTATAGGATGTTTATCTATATGTTAACAAAAAGAACAACAAGTCGTTTTGGCATGACCGTACACTGATATGATTCTCTTACCCTCGGAACTCGTAAAAAGAATGTTTGTATATATTTACTTTTCTTAGTTTCTGCAACTCTGTATATATTTATTTACTGCTTTCAGTCTTTACGTTTGAAATATTCAAAATACCAAAAAGATTTTAGGTGTGTTTTAATACAAACTTTATAAAAGCCAAAAAGATTTTATTTCTAATTTAGTTTTGATTAACCGATGTTGGAACTCAAGTCTTCGTTGCCTGAAATCTGATGAAAACCAAATCGACTAAATCTTCATAAACGGTCGAAATTTGCAAGTTTTGGAAGTTAAGAACCAAAATTGAACAATTTGTTAAACTTTCAAACTATCGGACGGTAGTTGATTGAAAACATGGTCACATGTGTGTCGTTTGTTTATGTTTACTATATTCCAAGCGTTTTTTCTCATTACGCGTTTAGCTTTCTTGCATGTGCAGATGCTAAAGGCACGGAGAACATGTTCGATGATAAGCTTCGGAATGAAGACACGACGTGAAGGCACTCAAATGATAAAGATGATCGAGTTGCCGCTGATCAATCATCAACACCACAAGGTTCTAAAGTATTGAAGATCAAAAGATTCACAAGCATAATCAAAGGGGGAGTCTATTGATACACTTCCTAAATGAAAAGGGGAGTTTGTTAATACACTTTCTTCTTATGACGCGTGAAGTCTTTAAAGATCCTCCGACACAAAAGACATGGAAGACGAACCATCACAGCAGCGTCCAAGGGGGAGTTTGTTGATACACTTTTGTGTGGACGCGGCACGTTCGGTTCGAGCCTGTAACGGAATGAAGACCAAGTTGGATATCCTCCTATCCTACTTGGGTCCGACAAGTTTATCTTGTTTGTTATCTAATGATATACGAACAATGCATGTTGCATGTAAGGGTATAAATGTCTTTATTATGTGTTTAGAAGTGGTTTGCTGCAACTGTCTGTTTGCAGCAAACATTACACCTTTTGCAGCCTGCGACGAAACTCCCTGTTTCGTCACACACCTCACGACGAAACTCACATGTGTCCATTGCAGCTCGTTTCGTCGTGATCAGTGACGAAACTCCCTAGTTTCGTCGACTGTTGGGTTTCTTCAGGCCCAATGTCTGGCCCAATGTTGTTTCGTCGAGCCCACTTTAATGTTTCGTCGAAGACAATTCTGTTTCGTCGTTGCTGTGTTGCTGAGACTATACAAACATAACTGAGTGAACAAAGAACACAGAACACACACACGAGAGAACCAGAGAGAGTTTACAGAGATTATTTTGTAAACATTGTATTGTAACCGTTTCAAGTATTAATACAATGGAGTGTTAATCGTTGAGTCTCGTGTTTATCATTTACGTGTTCGAACTTGGTTTAACTTACCCATTAGGATTCCGCACTCTCGGGTTTGTCGGAAAACAGGGAATAGAGGTTACTCGATCCTCCGGGTGGACCTACACATCTCTTACCGGAATTATAAAAAATTCAGAATTATGACAGGAATCAGTTCCAAACGTCAACTTATATGACTAATCTACAAACGAAAAATTGGAAAACTTACCGGCGTCCTCACATACAGCTAAATAGGCATCTCTGACATTTTGCACACTCCGTTTTCTTGTATAGATGTGACAACAATTATACACGATCCCTTTTCAAAACCTTAATCACCAACATAGCGTCGCCGAAGGTCATTCATGGTGAAGTTGCAAAACATTTATATTGTCAGAATGCCAGGCTCAGATTGTGTATAAAGATGACAACACCATGGCTGCAAGAGAGGTTGCATGAATAACTGCCATCCTACGACCTTGCCATACCATAATGCTATCTTCATTCAATTTTTACTCAGATCTACAAAATCATCATAGCCTCATGTTGAAAGGACAAGAAAAATGCACTTTGCATTCATTTTTATTCATCATCACAGTCAACACTAAATGATTTGCTAAAGTAATACAAATGATTTGAAAATGTCAGACCTCGCGTATATTCGGGCAGACATTTGCTTCATCATAGTTTTAGTCTCAGGTGAGAAGCATCTCATCAACATCATTGACTGAATATCCCTTAGGTGACATCGATCTAATTATCATCAACCAAACATCGATTACACCCAACGCTACCCTGGAACAGACGCGGACGGCAGCCGGAAACGATTAGGGCATGTTGCAATAACACGCCAGATCTCGCCATCATAACCTCAGATCACAAAACCATCTAAGGTGATCAAAACTGAACCGATCAATTTTCAAAATCAAAAAAATCCTAATTGAATCTTAATGTAACAACACATACAGGGTCAGTCAACACAGTTCAGATGATACAGGTTCAGGTTCTAAAAAGAAACCCTTTGTTGAAGAAGCAACCAGTGATAGTGTTTTGATGGAAAACGTGGAGGGGTCGGTGACATTATCGAGGGTTGTCAGGAAATACTATCAGTTAGCATTTCCTGACAACCCTCGACAACGTCACCGACCCCTCCACGTTTTCCACCAAGTAAACTTTATCATTGGTTGCTTCTTCAACAGAGGGTTTCTTCTTATATCAGCAATCGGTTCCTTGAAAGCCCGATTAACCCGAAACCCGATAAAATAACCCGAAGAACACGTATTCTTGATATACAAATATAGCTTCTCTCGCTTTAGGGTTTCTTAGTAAGGGTTGTTGCAACGTCTGCATAAAAAAATATACACAAAATTTACTATGCAAATCAACATGTGAAAACACTTAAAAGGAGAAACAATAGCAAAAATAATTGGATTTGAGGATAAAGTTTACTATAAACGGGTCACCTTTACATGTGTTATTCCTTGTAGAATTGATGTTGAAATCTTGCGATTTAAAAAAAACAAAATATAAGATGTTAGATAATAATAAAACAAATATTCTATCATTATGTTAATTGTGTAGCTCCTATAGATTGATCTTCTTTGCAGTTATAATTTCTAAAACTGCTAAAGCTATGCAAATGGTTTTCTTAACTCAAAGTCCGGAGATTCATGTTTTATTTACCTTTGTGTTTTTTATTCAAAAAGTTAATCAACAAATAGAGAAGCATAAATCACACTCAAGTTATATTAAAAAAAAACTAAATACAATGGAACTCTAGACTGCAACGTTACTAAACCTCTTTCGTATCTGTCATTTTACATAACACCACCCTGCCCCCGCAATCACCAGATGCAAGATCATCACTACTTTTATCAAACTCGGTGCTGAGATGATATCAAACTTGAAAAGAAAATGCAATAATTCAGATAATGCAATAACTAATTTTTGGAAGCTGAGAACATGTTAAAGCATTCATAAAAGTAAAAGATTATGACTGCTACATAAGTGCCCAATAGTAAAGGAGATAAGAACATTGCTTGACTAAGAAAGTAGACCACAAAGAAGGATGACTGGTGAAATAATGTGATCATGCCATTTGCTCAGCATAACAAAACCCATGTAAAACACCAGGAACCAAAAAATAGAATAGAAGGGCAAAACCTCAAAACAAAAAAAGTTGGACATTGTGAAAATATAAGAAAATAAAAAAGGGCATTTATAGCAGTCAGAAATTGAAATTGATGACATAAACCATGCTCTCAAGTTTAGGAAAATTTATGCCAGTTGATACCAATCTACAAACAATTTAACCAATATTTGTTTTCCTTAACTAACCCTCGAACATCATTGCACCACAACATATATGACAATCATCAAATTTAAGATGAATCACACTGTCATCAAACAACGTCACCTCTAACCTAATGTAATTTAAAGGGCAACACGAGTTATCTCAAACTTACCGATATCAATTGCTCATGGATAAAATCCATTAACTGTTGGCTTCACATGCAATCTCTGAACACATGAAAGTAAAATAATGTAGTAATGATCCAAAAGATTAAGAAAGAATAATTGCATGGCATAAATTATAGTGCCACTTCATATAAACCCTTACCAGATACCATCACATGTCAGCACAATAAACTCATCATCCTCACATAGCTCAAACTAACAAAAAATAAAAATGCATGTCAAATAAAAATAATCCATAAAAAGTTGCTTATTGAATGTGCAGAGGGACTTACAGCGTTAACATCAGCATTAGCCGTTACCATCTGTTTTTTCAGGTTACAAAATCTTATTCTGTTTAAATTCCATGTCACCTGCACAACCATCGCTACAATATTAAAAAACAATTAATAAGATGAACCAATCTATCTATCTCTCTCTGTCTCATACAACATTCCAACAACGACCATCTCCTCCACCACCACATCCTGCTCCATTAACCCTATCGTCTCCTCCTTCATCAAATCCCTTTCAAACTCAACTTTGCGCAACCGTACAGGAAACAAACTTGCCACGAAACACCAGAAGATCAATCCATTGGGACCAGATCTAATAATCATAAAAGAATGAATCACGAAACATATCTAAAATAGAGTTATAACACCGAACCTTAATAAATCGATATTGGACAGATTCGATTTGAATCTGAATCATGGAAACTCCGACCTTAGTGTAGGTCCGGCTAGGGGAGGATCTAGTCGCCTAATCCTTGTGTACAAACCAACTCGGTTGTGCGGAATCCAACCGAGATAGCAAACCGAGATAGAACACGCAATAACACGACACGCAAAGTTCACCGATTAACACCTCTGTATTAATACGTATGAATGGTCCAGTTACAAGCACAAGGTTTACAGATCAGCTCTATAAACTCTCTCTAACAGTATGTGTGTGTTCTCTGTTTTCCCTATCTGTCCAACTATCGAAATGAACACAACACACGGGTATTTATACCCGAACACAGCAGGTCTGGTCGAAGGATCATGCAGACTGGTCGAAAGATCATCTTTCGACCACAAACAGCTCGAATGATCCATATGTACCACGAAAGATGGGATCTTTCGTGGTCCATCTATCGAAAGCTATCTATCGAGCTCATCATCGAAGGATCAATGCAATCCTTCGATGGTACATCCTTCGACCAAAACAACTTACAAACATAATGTTGACTGTTTGGCCAAGTCAAACCGGAGGATGGTTGACTTGGTCAAACTTACAGACTCACCAAGACATCGTTCAGTAACAAGACAAAATACAGACAAAGTACAGACACAAGTGCACCAACAAACTCCCCCTTGGCTGTAGCTTTGTCTCGATCTTCGAGATAGTTTTGTCTTGATCTTCATTCTTGTAAGTCTCTCGTGTCTTCAAGTCTTTGACGTCTATTCACGTCTTCAATGTCGGAGGATCTTTAAAGTCTTCACGTCTTGAAAGCAGAAAGTGTACCAACAAACTCTCCGTTTTATGTAGGAAGTGTGTTGACAAACTCCCCCTTAACATAAGCTCCCCCTTGAGTTATGCTCGTGAAATACTTGTTCTTTATGAAGTGAGATCCTTGTGGTGTTGATGATGGTCAGCGGCAACTCGATCATCTTCATCATTTGAGTGCCTTCACGTCGTGTCTTCATTCCGAAGCTTGTCATCGACCATGTTCTCCTAGCCTTTAGAATCTGCACATGCAAGAAATCTAAACGCGTAATGAGAACAACCGCCTGGAATATCATAAGCAAACGACACACATGTGACCATTGTTTAATCAAACACCGTCCGACAGTTTGAAAGTTTAACAAATTTTATCAATTTCAATTTTAACTTTCAACACTTTGCAAATTTCGACCGTTTATGAAGATTTAGTCGTTTCGGTTTTCATTCAGATTTCAGGTAACGAAGACTCGAGCTCCAACATCGTACGATCGAAAATAAAATAGAAATAAAATCTTTTTGGCTTTTATAAAGTTTATATTAAAACACACTTAAAATCTTTTTGGTATTTTTGAATATTTCAAATGTAAAGACTGAAAGCAGTAAATAAATATATACAAACATTCTTTTTGCGAGTTTCGAGGGTAAGAGAATCATATCAGTGTACGGTCATGCCAAAACACTCTCTTTGTTCAATTAGTTAACATTAAGATAAGCATCCTATAACAATTATCGGTATTGTTGTCCACTTAAGCTCAACTTATCAGATGTAATCATGGCGAGGGGATACGTTAAGGTATGATTCATACTTACCGACCGGTGTTCATCCACATCACGACACATTCCCGTATCAAGGTATGCACGAGGGTTCATCTTACCGGTGAGTATACCGATTATCATCTGTTTGACCGTATATGATGTGAGATTCTCACTTATTTTGAATTTGAAAACAAGCCCTATGTGATATAATCACTTATTGATGAGGAACTTGATTTTCGATGCATGAGGGCACAGGAGCAAGTCCGTGAACAGGTCAGTACTTTCGTACAGCAGAGAGACGAACTTGACACCCGGAAAGAATTTGTGATATTTTATCACTTATTTGTTTGGACATGTGATTGTTGATCACTTATTGAGGTCGTATGCAGTATGTACACGTATGTATAGTATCATGGAAGATCTAGACTTGCGTCCCCGTTATTTTTCGGTAAAAGATACAACCATGATACCCAGATGATAAGCAGCATAAAGACCGAATATCTCAGAACCTCGGCAATCTCTCAAACGAAATTTCGGTACTAAGACCATATGCCAATGAATGGTTCCCACCTGGTCTTCAGTCGATTTAAGTTTATATCACCCTGCACACTTTAAAATGATTGTGAGCCTACCGATACATCTTATATAGAGCTGCTTATCGCTTTTCATTTAAGGTTTAAAGAGGTTTAGACAGACCACTGATGTACTATCATTTTCTCTTTTTCTCGCCAGGAAACTCATTTTTGATTTTCTATTGTTTTTGTGTTTTTGAACTTTTTCAATGTTTTTGGATTTTCAAATTTTGGATTTACTCCCCCTAAAATCAATAAAATAAGACAAATTTAAAACACAAAGGTATTTACAAAAATGATTTTCCGATGTTGGTTTTACTCTTGCTTGACCTTAATGCCGTTTACCAATAAAAGATAGTCAAATCTTGATTTGTCAAAAGCTTTGGTAAAAAGGTCGGCACGTTGGTCATCGGTGTGGACGTAAGCAACATCGATTAGCCTTTTCTCAAAGCAATCACGTATGAAGTGATACTTAATTTCGATGTGCTTAGTCTTTGAATGCTGCACAGGATTTCTAGTGATCTGTAAAGCAGAAGAATTATCAACGTAAATAGGAGTAGTTAGGAATTCAAAACCGTAGTCGCGCATTTGTTGTTGGATCCATAGGACTTGGGAGCAACAACTTGAGGCAGCAATGTATTCAGCTTCGCATGTTGATGTAGCGACGCACGTCTGCTTCTTGCACTGCCATGTGACTAGGCGATTTCCCAAAAACTGACATCCAGCCGTTGTGGATTTGCCGTCGATTTTGCATCCGCCAAAATCAGAATCACTGAATGCGATCAAGTCAAAGTTATTATCCCTAGGGTACCACAGACCGGTGTCAGGGTAACCCTTCAAATAACGAAAAATCCATTTTACAGCTGCAAGATGTGAAGCCTTCGGGTTGACTTGATATCTGGCAAGCAGGCACGTTGGGTACATTATATCTGGTCTTGATGCTGTGAGGTACATAAGAGATCCGATCATCGCGCGGTAGTAAGAGGGGCTAACATCTTGACCCTTCAAGTCTGGAGTAATTCCGTGATTTTGTGGCAATGGGGTACCGATGGGCGTTGCATCAGACATCTGGAACCGGCTCAAGATGTCACCAACATATTTAGTCTGATGGATGAATATCCCAGACTCTGTTTGTTGTACTTGTAGGCCCAAAAAGAAGGTCATTTCCCCCATAGCACTCATCTCGAATTTATCCTGCATGATGCGCTCGAAATTCCTACACAAAACATCATTAGTAGAACCAAATATAATATCATCAACGTATACCTGTACCAGTAGAAGATCTCCATCTTGTTCTTTGATGAAGAGAGTACAATCGATAAGACCTCTTCGAAATCCATTCTCCAGCAGATAATTAGATAAGGTTGCGTACCAAGCTCGCGGTGCTTGATGAAGACCATAGAGAGCTTTGTTGAGCAACCAAACCCGATCGGGATGGATAGGATCTTCAAAACCAGGAGGCTGTTCGACGTACACTTCTTCTTCCACCACACCATGTAAGAATGCACTCTTCACGTCCATTTGGTATACCTTGAAACCTTTGAATGAGGCATAAGCCAGAAAGATCCGAATGGCTTCTAGACGTGCAACAGGTGCATACACTTCGTTGTAGTCGATCCCTTCAATCTGACGAAAACCTTGAACGACTAGCCTTGCTTTGTTCCGGATAACGATCCCACGGTCATCCTTTTTGCATTTAAACACCCAACGGGTACCAATCTTCTTGTAACCAGCAGGTTTCTCTACGAGTTTCCAGACACCAAGCTTCTGGAATTGTTGCAGTTCTTCCTGCATCGCTTCAACCCATGAGCTATCTTTCAAAGCATCTTTCCAAGTTCTTGGTTCTTCCTGTGAGACATAACACGCGAAAGACCAATCATTCTGTTGACTAGATTCTCGGATAGTTGCATACAAGCCTGCATTGTTGTTGTTCCGCAACATGTTTCTTGTTTGAACGCCACTTTGTACATTCCCGATGATGTTTTGTTGAGGATGGGTATTATGAATCCTTGTTTCTGGATTATCTTGAACTGGAATATTTGTACCCAGATTGTTGAGATTCAGATCAACAATCAATTCAAGGCCCGGAATTGACGAAGAGGATGATGCAGAAGTTTCAGCTGTTCTAGGAACATCCACTGGAGGTGTACCCTCTGAAATACCATGAACTGCTGTTGGAGCTTCTTGATCTGCATCGAGAAATTCATCATCCTCTGAAGATTCGTTCAATTCGGTAGCATCTTGAAAATCCTCATTGTCGAGAGCATTATTGTTCACTGAAGATGGTTCTTGATTGACTATAATGGGACGAACCAACGGTGAGTCTGTTGCATTGTCGCTCTCGAAAAACATCCTTGCCGCAGCATTTTCTTCAACTGCTTCAACATTGATCGAATTGAAAAAGTCATCGTACTCAAACATCCAAGGCTGACCAGGATTTCTAACTGGTAAAGTGTGCCTTTGTACTCTGACTTCAGACAATTCCTCGACCCTTTTAGTCTCTAGATTCCAGACTCTTAAGTTCGGGGTGGAATACCCAAGAAAGTATCCCTCAATTGCTCTTGCCCCAAACTTTCCATTTGGATCGATAATTGTGCAAGGAGCTCCAAACGGTTCAAGATAAGACAAGTCTGGTTTCCGTTTGTTGATAAGCTCAAAGCAGGTCTTGTTGTGCCTTTTGACTGTAAGGACTCGGTTCAAAGTATAGCATGCAGAGGACACAGCTTCAGTCCAAAATGGAATGGGCAGCTGCGACTCTACCAACATAGTCCTAGCAGTCTCGATCAATGTGCGGTTCTTACGTTCAGCGACGCCATTCTGTTGAGGAGTGTAAGCTGCACTAAATTCGTGAAGAATACCTTTTGAAGTGAAAAACTCCGCCATGGCATGATTTTTGAATTCAGTACCATTGTCGCTACGTATCCGCCTAACCTTCAAGTTGTAAAGATTCTCAATCTGAATGATCAAGTTTTTGATAATACCGAAGGTTTCACTCTTGTGTGCCATGAACGCCACCCAAGAAAATCTTGAATAATCATCAGTAATCACGAGGCAATATTGATCATTCCTAATGCTTTTGTGCTTGACAGGACCGAACAAATCCATGTGCAAACGTTCAAGAGGAACAGCCACCGTGTTGACTTTCTTTGTAGGGTGTCGCTTCTTCGTTTGTTTTCCTTTCTGGCACGAAACACAGACGTCTTGAAGATGGAAATTTTTAAGAGGAACACCATTCACCAATTCATTTGACACCAAATAATTCATTTTGCGTAAGTGAATGTGGCCCATTCGTCTGTGCCAAGAGATTGTGTCTTTTTCTGTGGCTTTGGAAACGAAACATGTTGCTTGTGCAGACGTTGTGATAGCTTGGCTCATATCAAGGACATACAGATCATTTATCCTTGGAGCCGACAAGAGAATCCATTCTTTTGGAATTTTGAAGCCGGGTTTCAGCACATAACATCCATTAGCATCAAAGTGTACTGAGAACTGCTTGTCGCAAATTTGAGAAACACTAAGAAGATTGTGATCAAGTTGTTGCACAAAGTTGATCTTGTCAAAGCTAACAACCCCGTTGGAAATCATTCCTTCACCCGTTATATATCCGCCCTTATCTCCAGCAAAAGCAACATAACCTCCTCTAATAGATTTGACGTCGTAGAGAAGCTTCATGTCGCCTGTCATGTGCCTGGATGCCCCACTATCAACAATCCAATGACTACTGATAGTTCCTCCTGGAACACCCTGCACATAAACTCAATCGATTAGTTGGAGATGGGGACCCAAGCCATTGTGGTCTTGGGTCTTCCATTTTTATCAACAACAATAACTTCCACTTTTTGATGATTTGGAAATTGTGATGGTCCCCCTGATTCAGTAACCGTTTTTGGTTTCCAAGTCTGTTTTGTTATACCAGTGTTATTCTTTAAAAACTTAACTTCATGATTGTCTGAAGTTTTTAAATTGTTTGGTTTGACAGAAACAGATTGTTTTTGAACCACATCGGTTTTAATTGCTTTTTCAATTTTCTTGACCTGTTGACGTTTCTGTTTCTTTTCCCTTTCTCTTATGAGTCGAGGATCTTGTTTTACAGAAACAGATCGCTTGCGGTCAGTTGGGCCACGGGGATTATCAACTATGCCTTTTTGTTTATGAAGATACGGGCAATTTCGAACAATATGCCCGATTGTTCCACATTCAAAACATGACCTTCGTTCAACAAACCCCGAAGTATCATGTGGTCGTCTTGCCGATGATGAACTTTGTGATCCCGAGGTACTAGGTTTTGAACAACTTGGTTCATTCCTTTTCATCACAGTTGCTTTTTGCACAAAATCTAAATTAGATTGATTTGCAAACTTTTCAATTTTGTCCGTTCCCTTCGACTTCACAAAGTTCACATTCTTCTTCTTCTTCTGATTCGGTTTCTTTTGATTTTGAGTCGGTGCCTTACCATTTGTTTTGGTATGGTTTTGCTGTTTTGGCACTGTTGGTAATTTCTTGTTCCCAAACTGTTTTCTAACTTCAGCCTTTGGGATAGGAGGACACTGTGTGACTGTAACATGTGGTCCTGTCTTTCCCAAAAACTTACTTGTAGAATTTTCAAAGACTTTGCTAATTAATGATTGATTAACATTCTTAATAGGAAAATCTTTGTCTGAATAGATTTTATCATCACCAACAAGAGTGTACAGCAAATCCACACTCTCCGACTCTTTCTCAGAAGAGGACTCAATTGCAACAGTCTTAGCGGGTTTTGCAGGAGGATCACAGAGAATATGATTCTCGAGAGGTATGTCCTCTTCTTTGATCACCGCATCAGACTTTGCTGAATCAGTATCATCAGATTCATCATCAGAAGAATCAGTATCCTCAATCACAACTGGAGGATCCTGATTTGGTTCAGCAGTTACAAAGGTATCTGCTGACACATCTGAATCGGATGATACTTCTTTCTTGTATCCAAGTCCTGCAGCAAACTCAGTAACATCTAAAGGAACAGATGGTTCAAAGTGAGTCCTGTATTCCTCATCAGGCATGGCATCATAATTGTGTCTGACAGGTGGTGGACATTGCTTATAACCTATGCATGTGACATCCTTTTTCTCTTTCTGCACATCAATGATGTGATCCAACACATAGCTAGAACTCAAATAACTGTCTAACTTAAGTCGGATCGCCTCACTTTCGGTTTTAACACAAGCCATTTCCTTTTGCATCACCTCAAGACGAGATATATACAAATTAATGTCAGTTTGTTTTCTGGAAACCATTTTAGTCAGCTCTGTTTTATCTTTCTTCAATGTTTCAATCATTGATTTATAATCCTTTTCATGGTTTTCATAAAACATATTGGCTTCAGTGCACTTTGAAATATCAACTGTCAATTTCTGATTATGAATAAATGTCACATCATATTTCTCTTGCAAAGCCTCGTGTTTGCTTTGCAATTCACACCACCTATCATTCACAGAAACATGTTTGTCTTGCAATTCAAACAAACTAGCTTGTAAAGCATCGTGTTTGCCTTGCAACTCAGACATGTTTGCTTCCAACTCAGCACATCTAACATGCAAACTATCACAGTTATTACAGCTAACAGAAGTGGGTTCGTCGACACATACCTGACTTGATGAACTGTCGACATTCGCCATAAAGGCTGAATGGAGAGAAGACGAAGAATAAGCAGCTTGATCCACCAAAATAGATCTTCTTTGAATTCCTGCTGCAGCTTCCTCCAAAAGCTCATCAAAATCAGCAGCATCGACTGACACACTTGTTGTGTCATCCACCTGATCATTGCCTGAAGTTGAGGATTCTTCATCCGAGCTTCCACTATAACCGGAAGAGTCTTCATCCTCAGAAGATACATCACCATTGGTGGAAGATTCTCCACCACTGGCGTGTTTAAGATCATTAACCACTTCAGCAAAACAAGCGGTTCCATCTGGTGCATCGTTTCCCAACTGGATTGACCAATCACAACCTTCGTCTACCTGAACCACTAGTGCCTGATTGGCATTTGATGGTCCTGCCTGAGTCTGATTGTTGACAGGCACCAATGTACGAACATTGTTCCTGTTCTGGTTCTGCTGGTTGCCTTGACCTCTGAAGGGATTCTGGTTCCCATGTTGAGATGGCCTTGTACATTCACGCTTGAAATGGCCACGTTCACCACAGTTGAAGCATTTAACAGCTTGTTTATCGAACCCATACTTTGTGTCTTTCTTGCTTTCCAAGCTGGTTCGGCCCGTTCTTTCCATGAAATCCTTTGCTCGCCTAACAGCACTGGCAAAGGCCCACTTAATATCCATCATCTCCATCTCTTCCTTGTCTATCTGCTGATAGTCTTCTTGAGTCAGATTAATGTTGCCAATCTGACCTTCTACTAAACCACAGTATGCGCTCACCAAAGTGTTTAGCAGCTCCATGTGTTCCTTAGCTACTTCCACACTAACTTTTGAGAAGCTTGAAGTATCGAGCCGTACTGTATTTGGCTTAGATTGCTGACTAGCAGATGATGTACTTCCATAACAAGCTTGCTGCTGTGGAGGATGAAGTGGATTCCCGTACATGTCTGTTGGTACGGTAGATTGAACAGGAGGAGGAGGAAGTGGATTCCCATACATGTCGGTTGCTCTGATAATTTGTTGGCTTTGCTGTTGTGGTGCTGGTTGAGGAACTGGATCAAGCGGATTCCCATACATATCTGTTCGTGCAGGCTTGACTGGAACTTGGATAGTATTCCCAAACATGTCTGTGGTAGACACAAACGCTGTTTGAATTGGAGCGTGTGAAGCAGGTTTTGCAGAAGTACTTGAAGTTCCATAATACATCTCTGGATTTTGTGGCACAGCAACTCTTTTCGCCTTCAGAGTTTCTTCCTGATTCTTGTTCTCCAGAATTTGAACAAAGTCATTGAAACTTGTTGTAGCTAACGTGCCATTATACTTCATGATTTCCAAGAATGTATTCCACTGAGGTGGCAATGCATCTGCAAACTTCTTTACAATCTCTGCTGGAGTTACAACAACCTCAAAGTTTGACAATTTAGTCAGTAGATGATTAAATCTACTTGTCAAGTCTCCTAAAGACTCATTCTCCATACAGATAAAGCCATCAAACTCTTTCTTCAGCAGTTCTTTTCTCAATTGGCGTGTCGCTTCATTTCCTACGCCCCTTGTCTTCAACGCGTCCCACAACCTCTTAGTTGTCTTGTAACTGACAAACTGATGATAAATGTCTTTACTCAATGCTTGAGTAAGAATGGCATACGCCTTCTTTTCCAAGTCATAGATCTTCTTTTGATCTTCTGTGAGGTCTGCAAACGTAGCAGCAGATGATGCAGCAACCTCTATTGTTTGATCAAAGTCTGTAATAAACCGCAACCACAACTCTGTATTCTGACCAAGAACGTATGTATGAAATCTATCAATCCATCCTGGATATTCATATAAATGCATCAACTTGGGAGGCCGATTTAAACTTCCCGTTTCACTCTCACTTAAGAGAATGCTTTGAATACTTGGAGTTTGATTTGATACAAATGCCCATTGACCGGTAGACATGGCATTAGCTTGAGAAGATACTGATGCGGAAGATGACGGAGCACCAAAATACATATCCGTATTTACCATAGTACCCCATCTTGGATTCATTTTTGATCAGCCGAAAGATACCTGTCGAAAGACACTTGAAAAACACAAACTGTTAAACACAAACAGACTAACGATCGAAAGATCAACACCTGTTCGAAGGATCAACAGGGTTCGAAAGATCTCTGTTGAGTTTCGAACAATGTTTTTCGAAAGATTCTCCAAACGAAGGATCCTTATCTTTCGAAAAAGTACTGTAGACCGAAAGATACACACGAAAGATGACTTCGAAAGACTCCCCAGTCGAAGGATCCTAGTCTTTCGAAAATGAGCAGTGGACCGAAAGATATATGTTTCGAAAATATTCCTTGGTCCGAAAGATAAGTCTCACACTTCGAAGGATGCTCGAAGGATGACTATCTGTCGAACCTCCTTTGGTCGAAAGATGATCTTTCGACTTCGAACGATATCTTTCGAACTAGCTCTGACACAGTTGACAAATGAGACAGTTTGGTGAAAAGTTGAAGAGTTGGTGAGAACTTTCGGCAGAAAGTATGTTCAGACCATATCTTTCAGGTCTGAACATGCAGGTCTTTCACCAACCGGGTAATGATCCCAATATTTTAATCAGTTTACACTTTCCAATGCACAAACACTTTGAAGTTTAAAGTTTTTAAGATCAAAAGGTGTAATATTATGAAGAACACTATGAAGATAACAAGAACACTATGAATTTTCGGTGAAATACAAACTTCCAAACACAAGATTTTGCTAAAATGTTTAACAAAAACCAACAACTAACATGTCAACATGAAGAAAAACAAGGTTTTAAGTCAAACACAAGGCAAAATAACAAGATTTTCCAGAAAATAGTGAACTTTTTAAACCCGAAAAACAGTCCGAAAACTCTCGGTTTTAACAAGGAGAAGAGCCAAGGCTCTGATACCACTTGTAGGTCCGGCTAGGGGAGGATCTAGTCGCCTAATCCTTGTGTACAAACCAACTCGGTTGTGCGGAATCCAACCGAGATAGCAAACCGAGATAGAACACGCAATAACACGACACGCAAAGTTCACCGATTAACACCTCTGTATTAATACGTATGAATGGTCCAGTTACAAGCACAAGGTTTACAGATCAGCTCTATAAACTCTCTCTAACAGTATGTGTGTGTTCTCTGTTTTCCCTATCTGTCCAACTATCGAAATGAACACAACACACGGGTATTTATACCCGAACACAGCAGGTCTGGTCGAAGGATCATGCAGACTGGTCGAAAGATCATCTTTCGACCACAAACAGCTCGAATGATCCATATGTACCACGAAAGATGGGATCTTTCGTGGTCCATCTATCGAAAGCTATCTATCGAGCTCATCATCGAAGGATCAATGCAATCCTTCGATGGTACATCCTTCGACCAAAACAACTTACAAACATAATGTTGACTGTTTGGCCAAGTCAAACCGGAGGATGGTTGACTTGGTCAAACTTACAGACTCACCAAGACATCGTTCAGTAACAAGACAAAATACAGACAAAGTACAGACACAAGTGCACCAACACTTAGATCGTTGAATCTGTAACATCATTGATGATGAAGATGATGATCCCATCGTTGGCCTTCCTGTAGAGAAAAACGGATGAAGCAATTAGGGTTTTAAATGGTTGAATGTCTTCATCACCCTAAATCATAACAAACACTCAACCACCCCCAAAATCAAACACACAAATCAAAAGATATACCCATAATACCAAAACCCTAAACGATTCAAACACCAAATTAAACCCCCAAATCAAAACATGAGACAAAAATCAAGCTATAACATACCAGTGAAAATGTAATCAACAAACGACAATAATGCTGATGAAGAAATCAAACCAAAAAAGTCGCACCTGCATTGGAACGATGAGAGGAAGTGGCAAAACTAAATCCAATGTACATAAATCTAGGGTTTAGAAAAAAAAAAGAAATATATTTGATGATTCAGGTTATATCCACCACACAAAAAACGTGAAGACAACACGAAAATCAAGTTTTTACAAATCAGAAACAAAAAATCATGTTTTTTTTAAAACCTAAAAGATGAACAAATAAACGAACGATTCTTTTAAAACCCTAAAACATACCTTGGATGATCAAACATGAGAGGAAGAAGATGGATTGAAGCAGAATCAAGTTTACAGATTTATGGAAAGAATGATTTCCTCACAAATCACCTTGGACGCTTGCCAGAACTTGATCGGAACCCTAGCCGCTTGACCGTCGTCACTGTTGGAGCTATGCCAGCGACCGATCTAACATCCCTCGTCCTTTCACGCTCTCTTTCTCTCTCGCATTCTCTGTTTTTCTTCTCTCTCTAGAATCAGGTTTGAGAGAAAGAAAGAAAGAAGAAAGGGAAAGAGGGCGGTATATCCCTGTGCAGATATATGTTGTCTTGGGATGATAAAATGAATTCAAAATTTAAAATTTGAAACACCCGGTTTTTTTGCAACTCTCCTTTTAATAATAATAAATAAATAACAGATTTGTATATACATTAATTGATGTTAATATTATAAAAAAATCAGAATTATGACATCAGCTGATCCAATGTGGCATAGCTAAGAAGATGACACGTAGGCACGCTTGCCAGAACTTGATCGGAACCCTAGCCGCTTGACCGTCGTCACTGTTGGAGCTATGCCAGCGACCGATCTAACATCCCTCGTCCTTTCACGCTCTCTTTCTCTCTCGCATTCTTTGTTTTTCTTCTCTCTCTAGAATCAGGTTTGAGAGAAAGAAAGAAAGAAAGAAAGAAGAAAGGGAAAGAGGGCGGTATATCCCTGTGCAGATATATGTTGTCTTGGGATGATAAAATGAATTCAAAATTTAAAATTTGAAACACCCGGTTTTTTTGCAACTCTCCTTTTAATAATAATAATAAATAAATAACAGATTTGTATATACATTAATTGATGTTAATATTATAAAAAAATCGGAATTATGACATCAGCTGATCCAATGTGGCATAGCTAAGAAGATGACACGTAGGCAAAATTACATCAGCATTTAACCTCCTTTAATAGATAGTATCATAATAGATGTAGAGTTAAATGCTATTTTAGTCCTTGTGTTTTAAGCTATTTTGTCAGTTTAGTTTAAAGATTTCATTTTTTATCTACGGGTCCAAAAAAGTTTCACCGTTGCCAATTTAGTCCACTGGATTAACTTCATCCATTTTTTCTATAACGGGAAGGGCAATTCGGTCATTTTATATGGTCGAATTGCCCATTCTAGTTAACAAAATTACATATAAAATGACCGAATTGCCCTTATCGTTAACAGAAAAAATGGATGAAGTTAACTCAGTGGACTAAAATGGCAACGGTGAGACTTTTTTGGACTCACATGCGAAAAATGAAACCTTTGGACTAAAGTGACAAAATGACCAAAACCACAGGGACTAAAATAGCATTACTATCTATTAATAAAGTAAATGAAATGAACAGTTATTTTAATATTGAGTAAACTGCCATTTTGGTCCCTGTGGTTTGGTCATTTTTTCCGTTTTAGTCCAAATCTCAAACTTTTTAAATCTGGGTCCCTGTGGTTTCATCTTTATTGCCATTTTAGTCCAAAATTCAAAATCCCCCTTCTTTTGACTGTTCCAAAAAGTTTGAGATTTGGACTAAAATGGCAATAAAAGTGAAACCACAGGGACCAAAAAGGCAGTTTACTCTTAATTTTGGACTAAAATGGCAATAAAAGTGAAACCACAGGGACCCAGATTTAAAAAGTTTGAGATTTGGACTAAAATGGCAAAAGTGCCCAAACCACAGGGACCAAAATGGCAGTTTACTCTTTAATATATTATAATCATTTATTAGTATATTAATAATTCATATATGATAATAATACAAGTTAATGAACAGTAGATTTATAATATTATAATATAATAATTATTAGCAAATGGTATCGAATACCGGTACTGGTATCAAATTTACTAAATCGGGTGTATTTTCGATACCTGTTCGACACCGATATTCACCGGTTTTTACCCTCAATTACCGGTGTCGTACCAGTACCGATCGTTACCAAACTGTACCGTACCAGGTATATTTGATACAAGTACCCACTTTTGGGCCTATATATTAAAAATATAATTAAATCAATAGTAACATCACTAAGTGATGAACAAATGGTATCGGGTACCGGTATCAAATTTAGCAAACCGGTTGTATTTTCGGTACCGGTTCGGCACCTGTATTCACCGGTTTTTACCCTCAAATATCGGTGTCGTACCAGTATCGACCGGTACCAAACCGTACCGTACCAGGTATATTCAGTACCGGTACCCACCTTTGGGGATTTCGGTAACGGTATTTTTGGTACTGGTTGGTACCGAGCTCATCAAATCCTGTAGCAACGTAACAATGCAAGTAATTGCACCGTTTAGATTATTTTTCATACACACAGTAAGTAAATTTTATTTCATTTGAATGAGGTTTTATATACACAACTTATTTCGCTTCCTTTTTTGTCTTTTTCTGTAATGAATGAATTATAACATGTAAAATTAACTTGGATATTTAGATTATTGATGAGCAAATCGTATCAAATCCTGTAATCAAACCGGTATCGTATCGGTACCAAATTTACTATACCAAATCATTTTCGGCACCAATTTGGTACCCACATTTTGGCGTTTTCAGCATTGTTACTTTCGGTTCAACACCGGTCTAGCACCATACCTGTATTTATTGATTTTTAACTTCAAATACCATACCGTATTGTACCAAGCATTTTTGGTGCAGGTACCTAATTTCGATGATTTTTCGGATCGGTACTTTCGGTGCCGTTACCGGTACCGAGCTCATCCATATTTTAACGTGTTAACACCGAAATAATTGAACTGAAAACAACCGAATTTCTAACGTGTAGGACGTGTGGGGTCATATTATTATATATTAGGTTATTTAAAATCTTTTTTAGAACGAAGTGACTATCCTTACCATGTCATTTTTATTTATTTTTTGATATTCGGTAGCTGCTTGCCATTGCTGACACGCATTTTGCAGTTATTATGTCCCCGCCGCAACGCGCGGAAATAAAATCAACTAGTTATTATTATTTTCTTTACTTTCTAAGTTGGATAAGCTTGGTGTCAACCAATACTGGTATCGAAAATACCGGTACGGTCAGGTTCATTATCGGTACATGAAGGTAAAAATCGGCACTAGCCTAATACAGAAAACGCCAAAAGTCGGTACCAGATTGAGTTTGAAAATCTTTTAGTTCGGGAATTCGATACTGCTAGATGGTACCATTTGCTCATCCTGATCAAAGCTCGGTGGCAACCGATACCGAAAATACCGGTTACGGTACCGGTATATGAAGGTAAAAATCGGTAGCGAACCGGTACTAGGAATGCCAAAAGTCGGTACCGAATTGGTACTTAGGATCCTTCTGTTCGGGAAATTCGGTATCGGTACCCACTATTATTTGCTCATATCTGACCACGGGTTTCATACCAACAACATCATTAACATACAATTTTTTGGTTGATTTTCTTTCGATTATTTTTTACTGTTTTTTACATTTTCTTTTTATTCTTGTTAGTGGATCCGTGTGCAACGCACTCATAGTGATTTTAAAACACATGTAAACACAGACTAAATAACAAAGAAGTTCGCCGCAACGCGGCTAGAGTGATAAACCTAGTTTATCATGAAACTTCAAGTGGTAAAAACGGCCTAAACTCAGTGATCATTTTAGCATTTTACTCTATTTTATAAAAGTCTATTTTTTTATAAAACAGAATAGGTAATGAAACTGAATAAATTTATTGTTATTAATTTAATGGTCATAATCAAATTTATCATGAAACTTCGATATCATTTACTATTTTCATCAATGCGTGGAGCCTGTGTTTTCGTTATTTTAGTTCATCTACTTGCATGAGTAACAACAAATAGAAGAATTTACAATAAAACTTTATTAATGTATAAATCTCTTTTAATAAATAGAACTAGAGAAGATCACTTTATCTATTTATATGTTATTTAATATCTTTTATCCCTTAATTGCTTCTTCAACAAATACCAAAATGTCTACATAATATGTGATGGTTAAACATCAAGAAGAATACGTCGAAGATTGAGATGATTTGGACATACGAAGCAAAACAAGTGATGACCGTAAGATTCATGGAATTTCTCAAACTGGAGGGGAAGAGGAGGAGAGACATACCCAAACTAACATGTGATTATGGATTTGGTTGGATTTATTAGACTTGTGCCTCTTCAAGGACATGATTGGGGATAACAATACTTTGAAATGTCGGATTGTGCTTATGGACTTTTAAGGGAGTACATAGATGATAGATCTGCCTTAGGTATGTCTCGGGAGCTAAAGCCTTAGTGTTATCTTAGCTTTTCCTACTCTTTGTGTCTTTACTTGTTGATCTGTGCCGATTTAGTTTATCCACCAGTTCATGCTAGAACTAATTGACTGCTATCATCACTAGTACTTTTGGAGTCGGGGTCTTAGTGGGAGCCGCATCTCTATCCCGTGGGATAGAGGAAATGTTTGCCTCATCCCACCCTCCCTTAATACAGATAGCTTTGCTACGTGTAAGACTTTTCTAGGTGTGTTTCTTTGTTTGTTTGAGTTTGCTGACAGTGTTTAATCATATTCATTTTCGCTGTTAAAAATATTAGAAGGTGGTTCTATGTGCTTTTTGTACGCATTATTTCATTAGTTTTGTATAACAATGAATCGAGTAAGAAGATTCATTTTACGTGTACGCGACAAACAATTTTTCATCTTAAGTTGACCTCATTCGCAATGCGAAAGGTTAATTTACTATCAAAGACATCTATGATGGCTCTAGATGGAGCTAGGAATTGACACCAAAATATAAGAAAATTCAAGTCATCTTCTTTCATGTCTAAAGCCATTAAATCAAGTGGAAACTAAATATTTCAACTTTCACCATTAAATGTTCAATTATGCAACTCTAGTGTTTTTATTGAACTTTGACAAGCTGCTATTCATTTTAATTTGTTTAGGTAACCCTGAAGACTACTTCATACAATATGACACGGTATATTTTTTTTTTTGAACGGAAAGGAACGACGTGCCAATCACCATGACACCGGGCGCTGTGACCGCCGCCAGCCCCTTGGCTCTCCTAGATGCGCGGAAACCCGACCTCCACCCGCTCGAAAGCACAACCGTGGAATAATCGGTAAAACCTTGCCTCCCATCTAAGACGAACCGGCGCCACCCGTATTCGCCCTTCACCTGGATGCCGCAGAAAATAATGGGGATAGTGGGAGTCGAAGCTGGGTCACAAGAAACACCAATTTTTTTCCCAACCATTCCACCACTACCTTATTGGCAATATGACACGATATATATGTAGCTCTTGAGTCAACTAGCGCAAGGAATAATGAAGCCCCCTTGTTCATTTCTTTCCCCAGATTGATTTTGTTGTAGAATTGTCTAGATTAATAATTAAATGAATGTGTAGTAGAAGATTAATTTCAACTAACTTGAATTGTTCGTTTAAAAAAGAACATAAGAACATACAGATTTGAAGTTTCATTCGATTAGCATAAATCTTCGATGTGTATGCGTGTGCGTGCGCGCGTACATTATGGTTAACTGTCACATGTATTTATATATCATCCCTATGTTATAAGAAGCTAACAAATCTCTTAGGGTCTATTTGGTATGACGTAATGGAATGGACAAGTGAATGGAATGGGCACGGTAGTGAAATGAACGAAGTAACGAATAAAAATCCACCGCTTGCTGTAACCTGGTGGTAGGAGGCTTGGATTCTCCGGTCGAGACCCAAGTTTGATCCTCACTTATGTCACTTTTGATGGATTAAGGCAATGAAGGATTTGAGCTAGGGCTTGTGCAAGGTTGTCAGTTCAAATCCCGAGCCCACCTGGGTTTTTGTCCCACCGTGTGTTACGCCAGAAAGTTTTACTCTTGTGGTGGCATAACGACTGTTAAGTGGCAGCCGGCGGTATGGTTATGATGCATTCTTTCAGGTGTGACAAAGTATGGGATTTCCTAGCCACTTTTAAAAAGATGCATTCAAGGTAGTAGTTGATGACTCGATTAACTTTCACTTTGTTGTGAGAAATTCCTTCATGAATTAAACATATGTGGAGATTTCCAAGCGATTCAATAGGGTTAAGGCGCCGATTTCTCAAACAACCAAAAAACTATTTTTAGTTTCTTAACATGTTGCTTATGTATTCTTTCGGGTGTGACAAAGTATGGCGGGATTGCAAGTAGGGGTGTAAACGAGCCGAGCCGAGCCGAGCCGAGCCAGGGTTAGCTCGAGCTCGAGCTCGATAGCATTCGAGCCGAGCCGAGCTGGCTCGAAAGTTGAAAACGAGCTAGTTTTTTTAGCTCGAGCTCGACTCGAAAAAACTCGAGCTAGCTCGAGGCTCGACAAGCCGAGCCACGAGCCGATCACCCTAGCTCGAGCTCGGCTCGTTTACAAATCGAGCCAGCTCGGCTCGGCTCGATAGCAAATCGAGCTTTTTCGAGTCGAGCTTTTTTCGAGCATTTTTCGAGCGAGTTTCGAGCGAGCCGCGAGCTTCGAGCATTTTGTACACCCCTAATTGCAAGACTTGCACTTTGTCACATCCTTTTCTTGATCTTCCTTTGAACACTAGTTTAACTCAAAAATGTATTGATAAAATAGCAACTAAAAGATTTCAACATCATGATCTTATATTGGGAAGTCGGTGAATAATGGAAATATGAGGCTAAATCACATTTTATAAGTATCAACTAATGGTGATTTGCCGTTCAAAGAGAAAAAAAACTAATGGTGATCCACTAGCTAGTCTAGTGTAAAGTTACAATTTCTTTCGTCCAATAAAATTATATGGTGCTATTGGCCGGTTAATTATCTGAGTTTTTTTTTTTAATAACAAAAAAGATAGTTGTTACAAGAACAACATCAGATAATTAACAAACAACACTATGTAATTTTATTGTGTTAATGTGGGGTTAGTCCATTTGGTAGATGCACATGTTTTTTAGAAGGAATGTCTTAGGTTTATTGTTTAAGTGGTTGTTTGTTTAGCTCTTAATTGTTCAGACCTCTTACTGGTTCAGCACTTAATGGTTCAGACTGTTGTTTCGCGAGCAGATATCTGAATGGTTCAGACATCTGCCTCTAAATGGTTAAGCGTTATACTGCGTCTGAATAGTTAAGACCTCTAATCTGAATTGGTCAGAAATTTGCCTCTGAACGGTTAAGCATTATACTGGCTCTTAATGGTTTAGAACTCTTACTGGTTCAGCACTTAATGGTTCAGGCCTTTTACTAGTTCAGCACTTAACCATTCAGAAATTGTCAAACATCCCCTAAGTTTAAGTTTAAGTATGAGCAAAGAGAGTTGCTTGGAATTATTATTGTAGAGTAGATGAGTAACAATGGCATTCAGTACAAATCCGATGTTCTTGTTGTATGGTATTTGGGCACGCCCTTGATGATTTGGTTAAAGGTTGTTGGGTTAAAAGGCTAAAGTTTATAGAGTAAATTGCCATTTTAGTCCCTGAGTTTTGACCAAAATTGCCACTTTAGTCCAAATAGTTTTTTTCTTGCCATTTTAGTCCAAATAGTTTTGTTTTCTTGCCATTTTAGTCCAAATAGTTTTGTTTTCTGCCATTTTAGTCCCTGGGTTTGCCATCCACTACCACCTCCCACCATCCACCCCATCATAACCTTCTATCATCGCCACCACCTGCCTGCACCGTCACCACCCACCCACCCACCCACCCCACCACCATCACCACCCACCATTTCCACCACCACCGGGCACTTTTACGCCACCCACGTCATTAACCAACATCACCGTCATCATCGTAAAACCAACAACCACCGCCATCATCTTCACTGTAAACTGGCACAACACCATCCCCATACCATCGCACCTGCAAAAAAAGAAAGAAAAATGTGGTTCGACCAAAATTCACCTAAGTTAAATAATTTTTTTTGAATGGAGTTAGTGGGTTGGATGAAAATGGCAACAAATGACAAAACTCAGGGACTAAAATGGCAGAAAACAAAACTATTTGGACTAAAATGGCAAGAAAACAAAACTATTTGGACTAAAATGGCAAGAAAAAAACTATTTGGACTAAAGTGGCAATTTTGGTCAAAACTCAGGGACTAAAATGGCAATTTACTCAATTTTATATGTTCACCCATTTTCTTCAATTTTTCTCTTATTTTTACCATGGATTATATAGAAGAAGAACACGATAAAACTCAATAACAAGTCAACAATATAATATAGAACGAAGACGGTTATCCTTAAGTTGAAGGTAGCTTCTAATGGAGGTAAAACTCCAATTTTAAGTATCCGACTCGTTTAAGTCATAGATGAGTCATTTATTGAGATTGAGGCATTTATTTGATTCTTTCTTTTCTGTAAGGCTCTATTTTTCTTTTCCTTTCATTTCCCTTTACTTCTCTTATCTTCTTTTTCTTCCATTTTTTTTTCCAATTTGGATGATAGAATGTAAACCAATCTTCCCTCTCTTCTTTGGTATCCAAAAAAAAAAGTAAAATGCATGGATAGTCCCTGTGGTTTGGTGAAATTTCACCTTTAGTCCCCAACTTTTCAGAATTACACTCTCAGTCCCTATGGTTTGACAAGTTGTTACTCGGATAGTCCCTAAAGCGGATGAAGGTTACTCGGATACTCCCTGTGGTTTGACAAGTTGTTACTCGGATAGTCCCTGTGGTTTGACAAGTTGTTACTCGGCCGAGTAACAACTTGTCAAACCACAAGGACTAAGAGTGTAATTTTGAAAAGCTGGGGACTAAAGGTGAAATGTCACCAAACCACAGGAACTATTCGTGCATTTTACTCAAAAAAAAAAAGTTGTCGAACACAACTTCTTTCGAGTAACAACTTGTCAAACCACAAGGACTAAGAGTGTAATTTTGAAAAAGCTAGGGACTAAAGGTGAAATGTCACCAAACCACAGGAACTATTCGTGCATTTTACTCAAAAAAAAAAAGTTGTCGAACACAACTTCTTTTCTTTCCTTCCACTTCTTTTCATAAAAAAAAAACTCTGAAACACCATTATTTCCCACTTCCTTCCAAAACCTTTCTTTTCTCTCGTTAATTGAAACTCGGGAACACAGGGTAAGGGCATGTCAAAAGAGGAGAATCTTTTGATTATCTTGTATTATTTTATTCATTTTAATAAATTTTAGCGGACATCGACTCGACCCATTCTGAAAGAAAGCCTATTCAAAACCTTAGACCGTTTTTTGATTATTTATAACTTAAATTAACAATTTTCATATCTTTATATTCTCTATTTTGATGTCAATTTCTTATTGATTCTATACAGGAATCACAGATAATGAACCAACCAAAATCCGTCACAAACCCTAATTTTTTTTATTCTCTGTCGTTTTTGACGATTTTATGCGATGAGTATAAACTCTTCTATTAGACGAGTATAAACTCATCTCAACAAACTTTGATGAATCTGTAAAAATAGACGAGTAAAATAGTTTGATATTATTCACGGTTAAAGTGGTATTCAGTATTCATGGCTTATAAATAGATATTTATGGTTTGGGTATGAATATTTTGAATAGATCAATTGACTTCTTACTCGTTATTTGACCGAGTACATGTTGCATTGGTCAAACATCGGAAGGAAACCATATGTAATTGTTTTTATATTCCTAAGGCAGACCATTATACAAACAAAATGAAAAGGTTGTGACCAAACACCACACTGTTAGGAATAAACTCTGTTGGGATTATTATTGACCAAAAACAGCCCGTTTGGATTATTTAAATTCAATTTGCTTAAATAATATTATATTATATTGTATTAAATCCAATTTTCCTAAATAATATTATATTGTAAATTGTAAATTTGTAAAATTTTGAAATTTGAAATTAATATAGACAAAGGTGCCACATACATGGATATGGTCCATATGGATATATAAACGGATGGTCCAGAATCCAAATGGGTCGGGTTTGAAACATATTTTGTTTGCAGGCCAAAAACCACCACTCTCAGATCCACCACTTCACAACCTACACTAATCCCAACATAAACTCACCTTTTATCCCTTCAATCCAAACCCTAATCTTATCTTCTCAATCGCTCTGTATCTTCATTCCAATCCAATTCAATTCCATTCAAATCGATACCGAATTTCATGTAAGTTCTTCCGATTCACCTTTTAGCGGTGCTGCTGATACCTAGGGTTTCGATAATTCAATTAGATCATAATGACATGCTTCGTAAGGTTAATTGAGTTGCTGATTTAGTTAAACAAATGCGTTTCGTAGCCGGTTATTGAGTGAATTTGTGTAAAATCGAGTAGTTGAATGTTGATGATGTCGTTTAAAAGTGTAATGGTGATTTAGTTAACGAATGTGTGTTCGTAGCGGTTATTGAGTGATTTGTGTAAAATTGAGTGAGTGTAATGGTGATTTAGTTAATGAATGTGTTTCGCAAGCGGTTGTTGAGTGATTTTGTGTAAAATTGAGTGAGTATAATGGTGATTTAGTTAATGAATGTGTTTCGTAAGCGGTTATTTGGTGATTTTTGTGTAAAATCATGTGGTTGAAGATGTTTTTTAAGAGGATATTGGTGGTTTAGTTAACGATTGTGTTTCATAAGCGGTTGTTGAGTGATTTTGGGTAAAATCGAGTGGCTGAAGATGTTTTTTAAGAGTATGTTGGTGGTGTAGTTAACAATAGTGTTGCGTAAGCGGTTATCAAGTGATTTTTGTGTAAAATTGAGCGGTTGAAGGTGTTTTAGGAGTATAACGGTGAATTAGTTAACGAATGTGTTTCGTAAGCGGTTATTGAGTGATTTTGTGTGAAATTGAGTAGTTGAAACCTGAAGATGTTGAGTAAGAGTATAATGGTGATTTAGTTAAAGCGGTTATTGAGTGGTTTTGTGCAAAATTGAGTGGTTGAAACTTGAAGATGTCGTTTAAGAGTATACTTCAGGATATGAAGGGAGATTTCGGGAGCATTTCTAGGAAAGGATTCGGTTTGCGGTCTAGGTCACAGAGAATGGTGGAGGATAGATCAACGGTTGTTGTTGATGCGTTGAAGCAAAGTTGTTGGGCGAACATGCCGCCGGAGTTATTGCGCGATGTTTTGATGAGGATTGAGGAGTCTGAGTGTACCTGGCCTCCTCGGAAGAATGTGGTTTCTTGTGCCGGTGTTTGCAGGAATTGGAGAGAAATCATGAAAGATATTGTTAAAAATCCTGAGTTTTCTGGCAATTTGACTTTCCCCATTTCGTTGAAGCAGGTTTGTTATGTTTGATACTTTGATTTGATTGATGTTGAATATAAACATTAAACACTAGCTGCATTTATTCAGTTATTTCATCTTTTGCTTGTTTATTGCAAAAAAGTGTGTCTGTATTAGGGGTGTTCATTAACCGTTGAAATTGACCGATCCAAAGCAGGTCGGTCGGTCGGTTTGGCTTGTCCGGTTTGAGTTCCAAATGATTCAGTTCATGGTTCAGTCCAATTTAGAACCTGGAATGGGTTTTTTTAACTTTTGCTGTTTATTATATTAAAAGTTCTGATACAATATGATGATTTTGAAAAAAAAAGATTAGTTCAAACTGCCAAAACTGAACTGTTAAACCGCCAAACTGGTAAAACTGGTGTTGTTTAAACAGTGGGAGAGAGAGAGAGATTACACAAGTTCACAAGTCACAATCACCTTATGCATTACAGTTAAAAACTGGTTCTGTAATGAATGACCTCTGCACAGTTAAATATATAAAAAAAATTAAATTTATTTCTTTTAGCTTCTAAATCTTCAAGATTTTTGTAAAAGAAAGTACTAGCAAGTCTTTGTATTTTTTTGTTTGGTAAAAAATGAACGAAGGAAACATACTTACGCATTACAGAATTTTTTACTAAAAAATTGTTTTTTTTTCTTTCCAGCCTGGTCCAAGGGGCTCGCTAATACAGTGCTTTATAAAGCGGAACCAAAGCACTCAAACATATCATCTCTACCTCAGTTTAAATCAAGGTAGCGTATATTCATGATAATTGTATATTTGTGCTCAAATCATAATATTACGTTTTATTAGTTGATAGTTATCTAATTAACATCTTTTAATATGACTCGTTGGCAGCAGCAAACGATGATGGGAAATTTCTTCTTGCTGCAAAAAAATGTAGACGTGCTACATGTACAGATTATATAATTTCTTTAAATGCAGAAGATGTTTCAAAAGGAAGCAGCACATATATAGGAAAGTTAAGGTAAAGCTCACCATTAGCAAATAAATTGGCTTGTGTTTTTTTACTTTTTTATGTATATTCATGGGCGTAAACGAGCCGAGCCGCTCTTGAGCTGCTTGAGTTTCGCTTGCTAAAAGCTCGAATCGAGCCGAGTTTAAACGAGCATGAGCCAGAGCTATATATACCGAGCTTGGCTAAGCTCGCAAGCCTAAATGAGCTTTTATTTGTATAAATATAATAATAATTTTTTTATATAAAAGAGTAAAATGCCATTTTCGTCACCGAGGTTTGAGCAGTTTTGCGACTTTCGTCCAAAAGTTTGTTTTTCCTCATCTGGATCCAAAAGGTTTAAAATCTTGCCATTTTCATCCGGCTCATTAACTCCATCCATATTTCTTTGTTAGGTCGAGGGTGTTTCTATTTTTTTTTTGTTAACTTAAAGGGCAATTCGGTCTTTTTCACTTTATGTAAAAAGACCGAATACCCTGAAAAGGATTGAATTGCCCTTTTAAGTTAACAAAAAAGACGGAAATACCCCTAACTTAACGGAGAAAAATGGATGGAGTTAACGAATCGGATGAAAATGGCGAGATTTCAAACCTTTTGGATCCAGATGCGGAAAAACAAACCTTTGGACGAAAGTCGCAAAACTGGCCAAACCTCAGGGACGAAAATGGCATTTTGCTCTATGTAAAAGAACAAACTAATAAATATATATGTACACGAGCCTAAAATAGTAATAATAATATATAGTTATAAATATATTAATAATTGTATATTTTTATAAATAAATTTTCAATAAATAAGAAACGAGCCAAGCGCGAGTTTGAAAAATATGCGGAGCTTGAAAAGTATCTCACAACCCGAGCATGAGCTTTGGATATAAAGCTCGAAACAAGTCGAGCTCGTTTACACCCTTACCTGTATTATTACTGAACTGTTGTAACAGATCAAACTTCCTTGGAACGAAATTCACCGTATACGATGCCCAACCTCCAAACGGTGGAGCTTTGACTACAAAATGCCATTCCTCGAGGCCCGGGAGTATGAAACGAGTATCACCTAGGGTTCCCTCTGGAAACTACCCGGTTTCCAACATTTCTTACGAAGTTAATGTCTTGGGGTCCAGGTATAAATATAATGTTTGATCAATAATCACACTCAAAACAAGTTAATTTGTTACATATAATTAGGGCTGTAAACGAACCGAATGAACACGAACAAGACCTTGTCCGTTCATTAAGGAAATTACGTGTTCATGAACACTTACTGAACAAGATTTTCTGTTCGTATTCGTTCATTAAGGAAATGAACGTGTTCGTATGTGTTCGTTCGTTAAGTTTAAGTAATGAACGCAAACGAACATTCATGAGCATAAATAAGCCCAAACAAACGTTCATAACCACAAATGAACACAACAAAAAGGAACAGGTATTGAATTTTCAATAAAATCGGTTTCATCACAAATATTAACGTAGATCCACCCATGGTATACTAACCTAATATTTATTAAATAATTTAAATAAAATATAATACACTAATATTTATTAAATATTTTATTAGTGGGAATTTGAAGTATTTAAGTATAAAATATAAAAAATTAAAACCCCAATGAACTATCCAACCCAAATGAACACGTTACCGAACGTTCACGAACATAAACGAAGGAACATGACCTCTGTTCATGTTCATTCATTTAACTAAATGTACGAAATATCTTGTTTGTGTTCGTTCATTTATTATACGAATGAACACCCCGCTGAACGATTCACGAACTGTTTGCTGAACGTTCAGTTCATTTGCAGCCCTAAATATAATATCTTCATTTTTACAGTCTGTAACATGCATTGAATCTAACAGGGGTCCAAGAAGGATGCAGTGTTTGATGAACGCGATTCCCGCAAGTGCAATGGACCCTGGGGGATCGGCTCCAACTCAGACTGAATTTCTCGTCAGCAATGTGGATTCATTTTCATCTCTAGCTTTTTTCAGATCAAAATCCGCACGTATCGATAATTCCCAGTCTGGAACATTGTTGACCGGTCAAAACGACCCGATGCTGGTGTTGAAGAACAAGGCGCCTAGGTGGCACGAACAGCTGCAATGCTGGTGCCTTAATTTCAACGGACGGGTGACTGTTGCCTCCGTGAAAAACTTTCAGTTGGTTGCTTCTATGGAGAACGGAGAACATGAAAATGTGATTATACAGTTTGGAAAAGTCGGAAAAGACGCATTCACCATGGATTATCAGTACCCATTATCGGCTTTTCAGGCGTTTGCTATCTGTCTTAGCAGCTTTGACACCAAAATTGCGTGTGAATGATCGATAAACTGGTATGTGCTTGACCTTTAACTTCATTCATTATATAAAGGCTGACTTTGACTTTGGTCAACATGCATATAATTTCCTGATTAAAATAAATGGTGGTTTGCAGGGGTTATTTTCGATATAATCTTTGACTAAAGTGCATTTGTATCTCAGATTTGGATAGTTTCGTTTTTTTTGGTTGACTGTAAAGCATAATACATAGCAGAAAACTGGTATTCTTTCTAATATGATTTCATGTTGAGTGATTGTCAGTATTGTGTTTTCTCGGAAATCTTCAGAGTCCGGTTTGGCTGGTTTTGACGAAAATTGGGTGGTTGGTCTTCGGCGGTTTAACCTAGTTTCGACCTTTTTTTTTTTCTCAAAATATTAGTTTGCATTAGGATTTTTAAAATGATAAAATTGGTTAATGGTTTACATTGGTTCTAAGTTTAAAACGAACCGAACTGATGAAAATCGTCAAAACTGAACTGTGAACCAAACCGTTTTGGATCTCAACAGTCAACCAGCTTCAGTTTGAATGGTTTGTTTGGCTTCAAAAGTTTATGAAAGCCACTATGGTTCATTTCAATTGTATATGAAAACCTCTATATTTAATATTGAAATTGATATGCAAATTAATAGAACCGGTTCTATACCCCCTACCGAACCGGGTATATTGGGTATGGTTTTATTGTCCAAAAACCGTATTTAGAACCGAACCGGTTATGGCAATACCCTGTTCCATCCCATAAAAAAATTAATAAACACGGATTTGGTTTCGTACCCGGAATTGGTTTCGTACCCGGAACCGGTTATTAATATTAACGTTCGGCAGAGGGGATGTTTGACAACTTCTGAATGGGTAAGTGCTGAACCAGTAAGAGGTTTGTATCATTAAGTGCTGAACCAGTAAGAGGTCTGAACTATTAAAAGCCGGTATAATGCTTTAACCATTCAGAGACAAATATCTAACCAATTTAGATAAGATATCTTAACCATTCAGACTCAGTGTAATGTTTAACCATTCAGAGGCAAATGTCTGAACCATTAAGACATCTGCTTGCAAAACAAACAATCTGAACCATTAAGTTCTGAACCAGTAAGAGATCTGAATCATTAAGAGTCCATTAAAGGCTGAAACAATAAACCCCTTAGTCAAATAAGATTTTTCATCATTGTTCTTCGTTAACACTGTGTTATTTGAGATTTGTATAATTTAATACTATTGCTAAATTGTTATCGACACTTTTATAAAAAATAAGCATACAAAATAATCAAAAAATGTAGAAAAAATCAAGCCATCTACAAGCTGGCGAAACAGTTGCTAGCCACTATATGGTTCATGTGAAGAGCTCGTAACAATATATTTTAACAAGCTTCATGTATCTGCTTGAAAGTTCGAGTTGGTGTAGTTTTAATTTTTCAAAATTTTCACTGTCTGTATTGTATTCTAGTCTCTTGCTAGCTTTTCTCTTAATTTGTTAACGCTTTAAAAAAGAAATCTACGAGTTGGGCTTCTAACTTAGATTGTAGATTGTCAAACAAGTCAACTCTCCTCCACTCCTTTTATAATGGAGTGCCTAAATTGAACAATTCGAATTATAGTAAACTAGCGTTAACCCCTGCGTTGCGGTCGCTAGGTCGTAAAACGATGCAAAGTAGTAAGCAAACGACGACCAAAACCGGGAAAAATTGTACAATAAAAATGCAGTTTTGTACCGCCACGTGTATAAAACTTAGGCAAAGACGTACAAATATACTGTAATCTGACCTAAAACATAAACAAACTCGAATTTATACCGAGAAATCTTTAACCTAAAGACCATAAAAGGGCAAAACATGAAGAGCCAAACGTAAAACATACAAATCCAGAAGAATAAAAATGAGGAAAAAATTTCAATACAAAACAAAAAATAAATAAATAAAAAGTTTTCACTGTTCCTAAGAAACTACCAGAATTGTTAGTATATATAAATTGGTTTGGTTTCCTGAAGAAACTATTTTTATAATATTACTTGTGTTACAAAAAGTATATAAAGCTGAATAAATGATAAAATATTTAGGAGAACTACAAAATGCAAAATGAAAGTATAAAGAAAATATATTTTGTAACTCAACCACTATAATCGTAATAAGAAAACAGAATTAATTTTACAATAAATGTAAAAACTTAAAAGCTAAAAAATATAATATTTTATAATTGGATGAAAATTACAACAAAAATAAAAACTCATGAACACAGATACAAAAAAATTTATTTTCGAACCGAAATAACAAAAGCGGCCTAAAACTCAGGGACCATTTTGGCATTTTACTATGGTTCATAGGACAAAAAAAGGTTTTCAAAACAAAAGGATTCGAAATATTTGTTTTACCTAATTCTATATACACTTAAAAGGCTATGTCGGCTGACCACTTCGACATAGCCATTTGTCCTTTTATGAGTGGTCAAAATAATTTTTCGCTTTTAACCCTTAACTTTTATAATTTACGTTTTTAGTCCTTCTATTATAACTATCATAATATACATGTTTAGTCCCTCTACTTAATAAACTTTATTCCTCATTAGTTAACTTTGCTAATATACATGTTTAGTCCCTCTACTTTAACTTTGATGCCCTTCTACTCTAGCTTTCCTAATATACATATTTAGTCCCTCAACTTAATAAATTTGATTCCTCATTAGTTTACTTTGCTTATATACATGTTTACGTTTTCTAAATACTTTTCTAATTTTTCCAGTCAATGTAAGACACGTGTCGACATACTTTTGTTTCGGATCAAAAATCGGGTCGCCCCGCCGCGAAGCGCGGGTGCAACACCCTAGTTATTATTATTACTGGAATGGAATTCTTGTCTACCTTTTTGCTATTTAGGAAAATACAAAATGTCATGATCTGGTCCCTAGCGATGACAGAGTGGTCCATGTGTTTATGGACCATTAAATGGGCCACTACATCACAATCGAGTTGCCGAAAGTTAACAGGTTTTTCATACACGGGCCATGGCTCATGGGCCATGCCATTTGCATTCTTGTGGTCTACACCAGTGATTAGTACATGTCCATGAGGACCCAGTCAACATACAATAATTGGAAAAAAAGAAAGGCCATTATTATAATAATAAATTATTAAATCACATAGCTTCTATATAAAAGTGAGGGCATTTTAAAAATAAGTTAATAAGAATACTTACAAAAAACATTTCTTAATGCAGAAAAAGTCATATTTTATATTAGAAGTTAATTACGTTTTTCGTCCTTTTTGTTTGTCAAAAATCATTATTTCAGTCCATTAGTTTAAAAATTGCTAAAATAGTCCATATGGTTTTACTTCATAACTTTTGAAGAATCTCCAACTTCAACCACCCGGTCATTCTGATCCGGACCTTTCTGGTGAACTCAATTTTGGTGAGTTGGGGTTTAATTTGATAATAATCCCTTGTATATCTCGTAAATGTTGGTACTTCATAAATGTTTTTATGTATAATAACTAAATGGAATTCATTAGTTATTTGAATAATAAATTATTTTGTTCTGAGATGTTGGTTCAGTGGCAAAAGTTCTCCACTCTTTAGTGGAGACGCATGTTTAATTCCTGTTTGGGTCATTTTCGAGGTACATCTCAGTGAAGCGACAAATCAAGGCTCTAATCTCGGGTTCAAACCTGACGGGGGAAAGGGTTTACGGATTCCATCGGTTTCCACACATCAGGGGGCACGGTCTCAAAGCGGTCGAGAAGTTAACGTTGGACATAGTCCTGAGTAAGGTGACTTTACACATGCGATTCTTTTTCATTCAAAAAAAAAAAGCATTTAATAAACTTTGTTCTACATGAATTTAACCAAGAATGAGAATTCTAGCTGACTTGACTATCTTAAATATCAATGAGGATTTACTAAAGCATGATATATATATATATATATATATATATATATATAGGGAGTAGATCATGCGAGAACCAATGTGAACACAACCTAAAATAGCTAAAAAAAACTAACCCCCCCCCCCCCAAAAAAAAAAAAAAAACCTAAACCACCCCCCAAGCTAAAATGCTAAAAACTAAACCCCCAAAAAACCTAAAAAAATCTAAAAAAAAATCTAAATTTTTTTTAATATTTTTTATGCTCAAATCGCTACTTTTAGTGGCAAAAAAAAAAAATTTGGCTTTGAAAAGTAGCGATTTTTATATAAAAAATATTAAAAAAAAATTTGTGTGATTTTTAGCTATTTTTAGGCATTTTTGGTTGTGTTCACATTGGTTCTCGCGGTTCTCGCAATAAGAGGTGGTTCTCGCATGATCTTCTCCCTATATATATATATATATACAAAGATCCGTTAGAAACCACCTTTGTTGCGAGAACCGCGAGAACCCATGTGAACACAACCAAAAATATCTAAAAATAGCTAAAAAAACACACAATTTTTTTATATTTTTGATAAAAAATCGCTACTTTTAGTAGCAAAAAAAATTTTTTTTTGGATACTAAAAGTAGCGATTTTAACTTAAAAAATATTAAAAAAAAATTGTGTGTTTTTTTGATTTTTTTTTTTTAGGTTTTTTTGGGGGTTTAGTTTTTAGCATTTTAGCTTGGGGGGGGTTAGGTTTTTTTAGGTTTTTTAGCTATTTTAGGTTGTGTTCACATTGGTTCTCGCAATAAAGGTGGTTCTCGCATGAACCTTACCCTATACAGGACATTGGAATCATTGATATATCTTTTTATATAAAAAGAAGGATAAAAAGGTTAGACTAATGGGTATGGGGGCCGGCTGAGGCCTAGCTAGGACCGGCGCCGGTCCCCCACACCACCCCCCTCATGTCCGGCCCGGCAACTTCGGCTCCCCACAGCCGGTGTAGCCGTGCCTCTCTCCTAACACACATACATCTATACATACATACATATATATATATAAAGGGGTTCATCCCCTTCAAGCCAAGCCTACGTGGCGCTGACGTGGCGGCCCATCCTCTTGAGGATGGGGCTCTCCATACCCTTTAGTCTTATGGGCCAAATTTTGCATTGCTATTGGTGCTAGTAAAGAACAAAAAAGTAGATAGAAGCTTTTCAATATCAAGAAAAGCAAATGTTCATTATCAAAGTCAAATAAATTATGTCACTTGAAAGAAAAGTTTGTAGCAATAAGCTTTGTGGAAAAGGGAAATTAAAAAAGCACGAAAGATAACCAAGAAGCATGATACTTTTGTTTTGGTTTTCTACCCAAATCATACACAAACCACAACCCATCTATTCAAACCAAATTACTGAAAGTGGGAACAACTTTATGTAGAAAATATGTAGAAAATATATTTTAGCTTTTAATTTTGTATCAGACAAAATAGGTAACGTTCTTCACGATTAAGAAGTAGAAAAGACATATAGAAAGCTTAAATTAAAATACGTTCAAATTAATAAAAGTTGATTCATTTGATTTATAATTATTTAATAGTTTTTATTTGGATTCTTGATTTATAATTATTTAATAGTTTTTAGAGTAAATTGCCAAAATCGTCCCTGAGGTTTGGGCATGTTTGCTACTGTCATCTAAAACAACTTTTTTTGTACCTTATGGTCCTTCACTTTTGAGATTTTTTGTCATTTTCATTCAAACGTCTAACTTTTTTACCAAATTCGTCCCTGAGATTTGAGATTTTTGCCATTTTCATCCAAATATTTGATAAAAAAACAAAGTAAATCAGACGTTTGGATGAAAATGCCAAAAAATCTCAAAAGTGAATGACTATATGGTACAAAAAATTGTTTTGATGATAATGGCAAATATCTCTAAACCTCAGGGACGATTTTGGCAATTTACTCTAGTTTTTATTTGGATTCCGTGTGTATTAGCGTTGGATGATTAGTAAATATAGGTTCTAGTAACTAGCATATGGAGGGGTAAGAAAATGGGGTGTTATGCTACATGTGGATGACGTGTCAGGACGCGTCAGAAAAGTGGTGTGGTGCAAACACAGAGGGTGTTGGACTGGGCGTGGAAAGTGGAGTTTTTATAAATAAAAAATAAACATTAATCAATCAAAATCAACCCAAAATTCACCCACCAATAAAACGCCGCCACCTAACCCACACATTTGCCCCCACGCCGGTGGAGATCCTCAATGTTTAGATTTATGTAATTAATCAACAGATTAAACGTTAGTAACGTATTTTTTTTAAATAAGCATCAATGTATACTATGATGATGTTCAAGCATTTTTTTAATAAACTGGGAAGCCATTTTATTTCATGCTATATCGAATCGTTTTATGATTAAAATAAATTTTATTTTATGCTTTTGAGTCCTAATTACAGAAATCATAGGAATGGTATCAAACGGACAACGACTGAACTCATTCTAGCGGCATTAGAACCATCTAGTCGAACTCTATGATCTTAGATTTTTAGGTTTTCGGGTTTTTGGATTTTTGGATTTTAGCATGTAGATTTTAGAATTATTGTTTAAATCGTTGTGTTTTTTTATTTGACATGTTTTTTTCGTCATTATATCTTTTTTGTGATTCATTATGGTGGGTGGTGGACGTGGACGGTGGGTGGTGGTGGTGGTGGTGGTGGACGTGGACGCTGGTGGTGGTAGACGGTGGTGGTGGGTGGTGGACAGTGGTGGTGGTGGTGGTGGTGATGGACGGTGGTGGATGGTGGACGGAGGTTGTGGGTGGTGGACGGTGGTGGTGGGTGATGGACGGTGGTGGTGAGTGGTGGTGCTTAACCCTCTGCATATCTTAGAGTATCTTAAAAGTGGTTGGGCCAAGTCTGCACCAAGAAGAGTTCATGCAGACGTTTTTAATGAAACATCTTCAGAAAAAAAAATACTCTGCAGATGGCAATGTCTACGAAGCGCAGATCTTTTTTAGAAAAACACACACCATCTCTTTGTAGGATAACTTTACCTTAATTAACAAATCAACTTATTTTTAAGTAAACAAGACTCATTTACCATATTTGAATCTATTATCTATATTAAAACAATACATTTTGGTGCCACTTGTCATTAGCTTAAACCACTCATTGCCACGTGTATTCCTCTTAATCCACGCGTTTTGTGTTTAGGCGCTAAAACAAAAGCCTCTAAACCCTAATTCAGTTTCATCTTTCATACGCCCATCATCTTCTACATCCATCGTTGTATCTATCTCTTCCATCACAACCTAGATCTCAGTCTAAAGCAAGGTATTTTTTTCTTCTAATCTTTAAGCTTTCCATATTTTCTTTCAATCAATCTCACACAAAACCCTAAATCTCAGCCGTATGGACATCAGCGATTCATCTCATATCGATGATGAATACTTTTCAACAGAGGATAGTAAATCACATGCTCATCTGATTTTGAGGATGGCAATGTGATGAGGATGATGACGACAAATTAGTTTCCAATTTCTCTCTTCAAACCCTAAATGGTTGAGCCGTTTTCCTCTGCAATATTCAAATCGACGATTTAGATATTCATCTTTGATGACAATCAGCATTCTCTTCATCTACTTCTTTCCTTTTGTCGGTTTCAATTCCACCGCAGACTCTTCTTATCATTCAAGAAAAAGGTATGCTCAGAATTTTTCATGTTCGTTATTCGTTTTTCAGATCATAGGTACGATTTGTATTGACTGTGGTTTTTTTTTTATTTCAATTGTAATATCCTTTCAGATATAGGGTTTCAGTTAAATGAATACGTTTTCTTATTTCGATTGAAATTCCATATTCTCATGTTTCCACCGCAATTTTAGATTACTGGTGTTGTGATTCGATTTAGATATTTTCGTTTATGATGATATTGTTGTTGTTTTGTTTTTAATCTGATTATTCGGGTTTTTTTCATCTATGTTTACTGGTGTGTTTATATTTGTTCTTATTAGGTTTATGTTACTTATTGTTGCCAATGTACAAGTCAATGTTAAACTATTTATATGAATAAGGTGTGTTTCTTTATGATTTGCGGTCTGTACTCTAATAATTTTCATGAACAACTGTTTGTTATTGAAGCAAAGGAAAACTGCTTATGTAACATTTTCAGGGGTGATTCACCAACATTTTGTTTCCAAACAGCTTCTTCCACTCATTTTGTTTGTGTAACATTATTATTTATAGACCGTATAGAGATATTATTATTGGCCCCAATTATATAAAGTGGTAATTTAGGAACAAGGATAATAGAAATACCCATGAAAAGTTCCTTGAAACTTTTTCTAGGACTTTTTTAATAGACTTCTAAACCAAGTACTTAGTGAGAACTATGTTACTAATATGCTTCATTCTTTTGTTTTAATTTAGGTTTGAATAGAGAAATATATGTTTTTCAGCTCAAGTGTTATGATTACTGTTTTTTCAGAGCATATGATACTCTTTACATGTGTAGAAGTTTTGTAAAAAGGGATCATTGATTAATATGTTTTGGGAAAAAAACAGGTATGTGTATTTTATATGTACTTGAAAATAACTATTTTGATTTTTTTGGTCCAGGGAGTAGTTCACAGAGATGATAAGCCTGGCAATTTTCTTTCTCCACATAAGGTTTAAGGGTTAACTCATTAGTTTCAACCTTGCAATTGTAAGTAATGTTGTACCTTCATGTGTAAAATAAGCTTTATCTAACTCATTGTTTATATTAGACTTCATTATGATTTTGTCATTGTTACTCGCTATATCATTTGACAGCTACCACTTGAATCGTTGTTACTGACTATATATTATTATCAGACTACATTTACAGGTATAATTAGCCAGGAATGAGAAAAAGAAAGAAACAGGTCAAGATTAAGGGGCTGAGTGTAAGTTAATCTTGAAAGGTTTTTAATCCGGGTTGTCGGGTTAAATGTATTTTTAGATTAAGGGGCTGAATGTATTTTTAGTGTGGATTAGTTTTTTTGTTATAGTAAGATTCGAGATTGGAGATTTAAGGATTAGGTTTAGTAGATTGCTTACTTTACCAATTTCTAAATAACGAACATTATTAATAACATAAAATGTCTGAGCCAAGTGGCTAAAATTGCATAATTGAATGATATTTGTCACGGAATAGGTTTCTTGCGGGTACGACAATTTGGTTTCTTGCTGGACTGCCAGGTGCTTATGTCATGTGTTATCGCCCTTTGTATTGCGCTATGAGGTATGGACTTTAGTCTAATGAAAACACCATCTTGCTGGGATTTTTTTGGTGTTTGGGATATACTGATAACTGTAATTGTGTACAGAGGTGGATTTAAAAAAAAACACCAACAATTTGATTCAAGTAAATATATTATGTTAGTTTTGTATTATCATATAGGCTCCATAGTGATTTTTTGTTTTATCTATTATAAAATTAGATTTCTGAATATTTGACATCATAAATAACAATACTGGTCTTTCATTATTTGACATCATTTCCCTGTTTGATCTTATGCTGTTTTTTTCCAGGATACCGTTCACTTTAGCTTCATCTCTGAGTCAAACATTAAGTAGTGAATTAGCTGATTCTCAAAGGAAACTAATGGCTCTGGCAGTTCATTCTAAATAAGCAAATCCATTGATAAGTCAACTAAGCAACGTGCCATTAGGTGTTTTCCATGAAGAGGTTGGTTTTACCCTTTCACTATGTTACAACGCTCGAGATAGCTCAAATTGATATCCTAATTATTACAATGAGTCAAACAGGTTTGGGCCGGGTTGAGCAGACCCACCTCACTTTCTTTTCTGAAGTTTTTAATAACAATTAGCGTGTCAAATCCGATAACATAAAATGTAAGTAGTAATCATGTATATTTAATGGTAAATAAAGGTTAGGGTCAGGTTAGGCTGACCGAATCACAAATTTTTAAAACGAGTTTAGGTTGGGTTGGGCTGACCCAAATTACTCTCTTTTCTAAGATTTTCAATAATAATTAGCATGTCGATTATGTTTACAGCAAGTTTCAATAATAGTTAGGTATACTTAATGGGTCAAAACGGGTTTGGGTCGTGTTAGGTTTGTCAATTTTTTTTTAATAATATTAGGTATATTGAATGGGTTAAAATTAGGTATGTAGCATGTCAAATAGATTACATATTTTTTTTATAAGAATTAGGTATTTTCGATTGGTCAAAACGGACGGGCTGGTTAGACTGACCCAAATCGGATTTTATTTCCTCATGAAGTTTGAGGAATGTCCATCAGCAAACCAACATCAGCAGCACTGCGGCTCACCTTGCTTCCCTATCTCTTTCTTTATTATTTTAGTTAAATTACTGTTTATTTTTTTCAAACTAACTGGCATAATTCTATTTGCAGGCCCTTGAACTCAATAATGAATTATTACCTGACCGTGCTGTGAGACTTTATTTAGCAAAGGAAAAGGGTGCTTACACTCCTGGATACTGATTCTTTCTTAGTAAGATTTCATATCTGATTAAAAGTTACAAAATGAATCGACGATTGAAATTTTATTATGTGGCAATGATAGGTCATCACAAAAGAGTGGGCAATCTCAAGTACGACCTATATTTGTAAGGGGAGTTGGTACCGATGACGGTTTTCATGATCAATCTAGACCTAATCAGATCAATCATGCCAATCTTTCATTCATTTCTCAATTGCCATTTCTTTCATTCAGCATTTTGAACAATTTTGATCGATTCTTTGATATAGTTCAGGTATAATTCAAATCACCCCTGATGTTATATGATTATGTTTGCTTTTTTTTCTTCATGTAATGTTATATGATTATGTTTGCTTTTTTGTCTTCATGTAATGTTATGAGTTCAAAATAATAGTTTTGGTTTGTAGGTTTCAAGATCCATTATGGATGCATATATAAAGAATCGAAGTTCAATAAAGAACCTTTATTAGCAAAGTTTAGGCTTCTTAAACCTTTTTTAAAGCCGTTTCTTGGTCCTGGACCGTCACAAAGGGATCAATTTCTTCTGTTAGCATCCAATGGTCTACGGGACCATCTTAGCAACGAGGAAGTTGTTTATATTGTCTTCAATTATCCACGAAGCGTAAGTTTACAATCTAATGTTATACATTAATTTTTTATTCTTAATATGTCTTGTGCGGCTTTCAGATGTTCCTTACAAACAGTTACTTATGTACTTGAATGACTCATTATGAGCCGTTACCCATTTACCTATCTAAAATTGCATTGGCCCGGCTCAGATCGGTGGTCATGTATGTTTTATGATACTCATGTTTTGTTTGGTTACTATATAAACTAAAATAATTGTATATGTTATTGCAGTTTGACAACAACTTTGCAACGATCAGTGTATATGAGTGTAGTGAATGGTGTATCCAAAACTGATGGCAAGACCTACTTTGAGTGTAGTGAAGGCTGCACCACCGGAACAAGAGGTACAAACTTACTTGGTGTATGTTGATACTATAATAAGCATGTGAAGTTTGTGTTTGCTTTTAGAGTGGTTGCTGCAGCTATTGTTGGTAATGCATCGCAACTTTTTTAGTAGAATGATCAGGCCATGACTCAATTTTATGCAAATTGGTTCTCCTTTTAAGGTAATTAAAATTACATTTATTAGGTTTCTCTTCAAAAATTTCGAGTAGATGTGCAATTTTAACACATTTGCTTATATGTGGGTTGGTTCGAGTTATATTTCTCTTTTATGGGGTTAAACGACTAAAATAAAATGGGTCAGTCAAAGTGTTGTTCAACTAATGCGTATAACCTCCAAATATTTTTCATATATTTATGTTTATTTGGTCATTTTTTTGTTAGATGTGGCAAAATAGACAAATCAGGCGGATCAGATAGTGAGTTAAAATGGGTAGCTTTTATATTAATGTAATGTATTTCAATTCATTTAATGTTTATTTTTTGTTGTTTTTTAATGAATTTTGTTAACGTAATACAAAAAAACATGTATACTCATACACACACTTAAATATTAACCTAAAATTCTACATAAATAAACAGTACGTTGACTTATAATTCGCTATCCATTATCTTCCATAAACACAATATTACACAAATTTGCATCATCATGTATCTCGAGATATTAAATTATTTGTCTCATTGTAGTTTACTAATTTATTATTACTTGAACGGTCATTTAATTCAAACGATTAGTTCAATAAATTAAACTTATTCATTTGTGTTTTAGTCCATCCGCGAACCTCGCGGGTTCTTAAACTAGTTTATTATATATTACAAATCCCGTGCACAAAATATATTATGTGTTCTAATCATAAATCCTGTGCAGAAAAGATATTATATGTTCTAGTCACATAACTTCAAAAGATCATCGGTAGATTTCAGTCTTTCACCTAGGAGAACTTGTAGGATAAAGAACCATAAAATATATAGGAATAATTAGAAAGGAAGTGTTTACTTAGAGGAATGTATCGAGATGTTTGTATGCTATTTAATACTGGCTAAAAAAATAATCAAAACGAGCTTGAGAATGAGCCTAATAAGTAGCTTTAACACCCAAAAACGGCCTTGATAATTAAATCAAATTAACCGGGGAAGATCGGGTAAAATACCGATGTGGTAAAAATATATATACCCGATAAATATTAGGATTTAATTAAATAAATCCAATGTTAAATAAAAAAGTGAACAAATACCTTTTAGTAAGTAAATGTTTATAAAAGGTCCAGGTTACGGGAATATAAAGTAAGGTAGATTGTAAACCTCCCTGAAACTTGGTAATCTAACTAGGGACGTTTAACCTAGTTAACTACATATATTATGTTGATAAAAGAGGGGATGGTGTCTTAAACATAATAAAACCGAACCTTAGGGACTAAATGAGGTTAAGTACAAAGATGAGGTATTAAAGAATGAAAACACAAACACACACACAAGTGTGTGTGTGTGTGTGTGTGTCGTGGTTTAGAGAAGAGAAAGTGGAGAAGAACCCTAAAACCTCCATACACCAATTCTAGCAAATTGGAGGATGAATTAAGTCTAAACCTTATGCATATACCTTGATTATTGACCAACTATGCTTGATAATCACAAGGTATGTCACAATTTTACACTTTGAAAGAGGTTCCATTAAAAAGAACTTGAATGTGGTAATATTGAGATGGGTTTAGATGATATGATGAAATTGATAGTTGTGACATCTGTGCTTGTGTAATCTTTGTACAAACTCTGAACAATTCAATATCAATAAAACAATGTATTTTGATCCCAATGTTTGTTTATTTATGTTTGACATTTTGCACGTTTTGATTTTTGTTCGATTTTAAACTCTATATCGCTTTCTGGAAAGTTATACGCAAACTGATGCGTAAAATTAATCAGTTTAACGCGACAAACACTCCAGAACAGCAACATAAGCTTAACATACCTTAAATAACCTTTATATAACTTAGAAATAAGTTTTGAAGGGTTTGGTATGGCAAAAACAAGTTTGTTCGCTTACAGGGACTATTTGTGTCAAACTGCAAAAGTCTGCCATTTCGTATGGCAACGTACATTCCGAAACATGATCCTAAGCTAAACATACCATAAATAACCCTAACATAGCTTAGAAATAAGCTTTGAGTGGTTCGGTATGCGAAAATACGCTTATTTGATCAATCAGGGACTAAAAGTGTCAAAAACGGCGTAAGTTTGCATTTACGCGCATATCTTACGTTCTGACCACACCCGGACATCCAAAAATTTTTGTAGACACTAAAATATTTTATTTTAGTGATCGGAATGCAAAAATACCATTTGTCGCTTAATTTGGATCGTTTTCGCGTCCGTTCTAGTTTCGTCGTAATTAACCGAACAACGTGACCGTACGACCAAACGAACCAACATCCGTGATATTTCCGAGCATATTTTGAGTCCCCTATACTTTGACTTCATTGTGGAGCCTTGAAGATGGGTTAACGGGTCTTAAACGTGCCAAAAACCAAGTAATAAGTGTGGAGGGACCAAATGTGAGAAAAATGAAACTATTGCTGAACCGAGGGAAGGTCGCGGTCCGCGTAAGCCAGCCCCATTTCTTACGCGGGGCGCGACAGAACGCCCAGTGACAGAAACTTGATTTTCAGCAAACTGTTGCAAATTCAAGGGCTGTTCTTGCAATTTCTTTGTGTAATGACCAAGTTAACACCTCTCCAAGCAAAGGATAGCTGTCATTAACACATGTATGGTCTGGATTCATTGCTTGGTGGCCAAATAAACATATGTCATGATCTTGTTCATCCTCCACAAGTATAAATACCCATCCAATCTTCCTCATTCTTTGCTTATTCTCATTTTTGGGACTCTAAGTGGAGGAATTCCTGCTAAGGAGCCACCTACCTGAGTTCTAATACCTTTTTTCCAGCCTTTGAACACCTTGTAAGTGTTCTTTCATGGCTTAGTAGTTATTTTCAGCCATTTAGAGCTGAAAGTCAAACAGTTTGACCAACAGTTTAACTTTCGGTTTTGACCATCTATTGGTCAAGTCAAAGTTCAATTTAACTTTGCAACGTGATTGTAATCACGATGGTTATAATCCTTAGTGATTATACCTGCTGATTACCACGTTGACTAGGTGTAGTGACGAGTCAAAGTTTCGGTCAAAATGCGTATTTACGCGCATTTTGCAACGGAACTACTTTTAGGTATCAAAACACTTTGTTTTGATACCAAATCAGTTTTCTAAGTTAGTTAAACATGTTTTGACATGTTTAACTCATCACTACGAGTTTAGTGCTTGTTTAGGGTCGTAAGTTAAGCGGTCTCGACAACCGCTTAGACTTTCGAACCCGACCCGTTTGGCCGATCGTTAGGATCCGACCAAGCATGTCTAGTCATCATAGTTGCATAGGGAATAACCTACTGAGGTTATACCTTATGATCACATAGGTTGGTTAGTTATCCGTTAAGTAGTTTATATGCCCATAGAAAATGACCAAAATGCCCTTTTGAAGCATAAATTCATATTTTGCATATGTGATCAAATTTTTGATATATAATCTTATTTAGTAACATATTTAGGCATAATTGGGCATGTAAGACTTGACATAGGAGACTTGACATAGGATATAGATAACCATCCGACCTTAGATTTACACAAACGACACGTTATAGTAGCTCAAACTACCGTAACGGGTCGAAACGGGTCAAAAGCACTTAGGTAGACTTCCAAATCAGAATGTTAGCTCTATTAAATCATGCCATATGAGTTCAAATACTCATTTGATTTATAGAACCTCATTCTATCCTATCTCCCGATTTAGGATCCGATTATTAACGTAGTTACCTATACTAGGTGCCGTTTGATTTCCGTGATCCTTGAAGCTTTATTTGATCTTATTCTCAAGACTAATAGGAAATCCCAAGTGAGTACATAGTCCCCTGTTTTACCGCTTTCAAATATTTTGGGGTGATACACATGTACATACTTGTTACTTTCGTGCTTTTCATTGTTTTTATGACATAAACATGCTAGTTTCACTTAGTACACATATAGTACATGATTTCAACTGTGTTTTGCTATGTATGTTGACTGAGCATGCTAGCACATTGATTTCATAAGACACTTTTGTTGCATATGCTTACTCAGCATATGGACACATTGATTTACATCACATTTCTGCTATGTATGTTTACTGAGCATGCTAGCACCATTGATTTCATGAACATTTCTACTATGTATGCTTACTTAGCCTACTTAGTACATGGTTTTCACATGCTACATTGGTTATGACATTTGGTATGTTTAATCGGGACAATAATACATTCATTAACATTGATCACGCCGCTCGGTAGTATGTAATGGTACCATAGGACTTGACAAATCCCGTTCTCGACTTCCTAGGTTTGTTTGGAAGTAGGGAATGACAGAATCCGATATACATAAATTGATAAACCTTTAATTCGTTTAAGGGTTTGTCCAAACAGTCGCAAGGCTTGAATGTATGCGATAAACATTACTGCATAAATGTTTGTATCCATAAAGCATTGTTTTCTGCAAAACATAACATTTGATTTAAACTTAGGTTTATTCAAAAACATTGTTTTGTACATTTTTCCTATGGGGTTGAGTAAATACTATTTATTCACCATACATGACATTGGTTTTCACATTGACATTATACATACGGTTTGAGTAGATACTTTCTACTTGCTACCCATTACATTTGATTATACATGACACAGTTTACACATGACATTGAACATTGTTTACACATAAACATTTTGACATTGGTTTTAAACAAGACATTTTGGTTGATTATTGATAAGTGACTTATATAACGAGGCTATGTGTAATATGATAAAAGCATGGTGGATACGCCGCTGGTACTTCCTATATATAAGTGCTTTTATTATATTACATATTGTAGCGTTATTTAAACCACTTCGACAAAGACATGATACATTTTATACAAAGACACGACATTGTTTTACAAATGACATATTTATACAAATTCACTTTTACTTGGTTATTTATTTAACCATGCATTATTCTTTTATATCATATGATTTTCATATCGATTTTCACATGATTTTATAAAAGAAAACATTTTAAAAGGTCCATGACTACTTTTTGTTAAATACTTCTTTTAACTACAAGTCATGAATCGTGCATAAACAAAACCTATGTATCTCACAGGCATTTTTATGCTAACGTACCTATTTTTACATGTGTTTCAGGAGCTAATGCTTGAGATTGATCATGCTACATTTAGGTAGACTTGGGCCTTAGTGACTTAAAAGACAGTTAATTATGTTATCTTTTTCTTAAATTTCAAGACAATGTAAAATTTAAATTCTAATAATACAAAACTTTAATTACCATGGTTATGAAACAATAATTCGGTCGCTCCACTCCCCGACGTTTCCGCTGCGGTTTGTTGTTTTACGCGGTCGGGGTGTGACAGAAGAGTTAGTATCAGAGCCAATGGTTATAGGGAATTAGGTTATTAGTAATGCTTTGACCTAGACTATAACTTTCTAGGACCCTAACACAAGTTTTCTTGTGTTTAGATCTTAAAACATACACGTCACCTATCCTTAGGTGATTACCAAAACATGAACACAAATTTCCAAAATGATTTTTGAAATGAATCATCTATCCTTAGATGATTTCTTTTAGCCTTGTGCCATTCGAATTTTCAAAATCTCGTCAAAGTTTGGGCCTAAATAATGTGAATACGTGCAATCTGGAAGGGTGGGTGCCTGTACCCTGAGTTTTCTGTCTAAGGCTAAAGTGTTCGTACAAATCCGCAGTATCAGACCAGTCACTCTTACCTTGGAACTCTTGGGGTGAGTGTCCAGTTTAAGGCGAGCATGTCTTCGCGATACATTATTATGACCCATTTACTTTGATTTGTCACTGTGAGTCGTCTGTTTGTTATGAGGTAACGAACAAATGACCACCATCCTTACATTCTGTCGATATTTATGACATATCATTTCTTTCATCACATCATCTCACTTGTTTTCTCTCATGTTTCCTCTTTTAGAATGCCTCCTCGACGTAACGTTCAACAACCCAATGTCAAAACGACGACTATTATAGCACAGCAGATGGCTGCTATGCTACCTAATCTCATAACTCAAATAAACCAAGCCAACAATAACAATAATGCACCTTCTCCGTGCAACTTTAAAAGTTTTAACTCGGCTAAACCACTCAAGTTTAGTGGTTCTGAAGGAGCAACTGGGCTCCTACAGTGGTTTGAGAGTCTTGAGAGCACCTTTCGCCATGTTCAGTGTCCAAACAATCGTAAGGTCGAGTTTGCTTCTAGTGTGTTCCAAAAGAGGGCTCTCACTTGGTGGAATGGGTTAATGAGAGATCGAGGTGCTGATGTTGATTTGGGTCAAACATGGGAGGAACTTAGAGCTCTTATGATGAGAGAGTTCTGCCCTCGTCACGAGCAGAGGGCACTAGAAAATGAGTTCCATGATCTGAAGCAAGACAGTGGTGAGCACCGAGCTTACACTGACAGATACGAGGAGTTAAGCTTGCTCTGTCTGACAATGGTCACGCCTTTGGATAAGGCCATTGAGAAATACATAGACGGTTTGCCAGATCCTGTTCAGGATATTGTCACTGGTAGCAACCCCACTACCGTCCGACAAGCCATTGAGCTAGCTGCAACCCTAACTGAGTCTCAAGTCAAAAAGGGTAAACTCCACAGAAAAGGTGATAAGAAACAGAAACAGTCTGATAACACCAAGGAGCAGAAAGGCAAGAAATCTGAGTCCTCAAAGAAATCAAGGAAGCGTAAGGCTCCCAAGAATTTCGCTGTTACTGCTCAGACAAACCAGGCAGCACAGAATCAACCTGAACAACCTGCCGCCAAGAGGCAGTATGCTTGCAACGCACCTCAGTGCAACAAGTGTAATAGCCATCATCAACCACAAGTGCAATGCCGCATCTGCACAAACTATGGCAAGTCTGGTCATCTTGCAAACTCCTGCCACTTCGCTCCTAACCAAAATCAAGCTGCACAAAACCCTGCCCAGAATCCTGCACGACCTCACTATCCGCCTGGTTCATGTTTCAACTGTGGGGATCTGACCCACTACAGGAACAATTGGGCGAAGTTGGCAAACGCAAATCAGGCATAGGCTCGTGGTCGAGATTTTAATCTGAATGCAAATGAGGCGCGTGCAGATAATGAAGTGGTGAACGGTACGTTCTTTGTTAACAACTAACCTACTTCTGTTCTTTTTTATTCGGGTGCCAATAAGAGTTTTGTGTCCTTAGCTTTTGAGCCTTTGCTTTCAATGACTAGAACAAAACTAGGAAAGCCCTTGACAGTAGAAGTAGCTAGTGGTGAACCCGTTGTACTCGACTCTGTTCTTCGAAATTGCCAGTTGAACCTTAATAACCATCTTTTTCCTATTGACCTCACACCGATGCAACTTGGGAGCTTCGATGTAATAGTAGGAATGGATTGGTTAGCCAAGTACCATGCTGAGGTGGTTTTTTTGAGAAGATTGTTCGTATACCGCTGTCGACTGGTGAGATCTTAGAAGTTCGTGGGGAGAAACCTGTTAGTAGCCTTAAACTCATGACTTGTACCCAAGCCCAAAAATAGCTACAAAAGAAATATGTCGCTTTCTTGGTACATGTCGTAGAGGAGAAAGGAAAGGGTAAGACTATTCAAGATATCCCTGTTGTTTGGGATTATCCTGAGGTATTTCCTGAAGAATTACCTGGTTTACCCCCTGTACGCCAAGTTGAGTTCTGCATTGATCTTGTACCTGGTGCTAATCCTATTGCTAAGTCACCTTACCGTCTTGCACCGTCTGAGATGCAAGAGCTATCTAAACAGCTCCTGGAGCTTTCTAACAAAGGATTCATTCATCCGAGTTTTTCACCTTGGGGCGCTCCTGTCCTATTTGTGAAAAAGAAAGATGGATCTTTTAGGATGTGTATCGATTATCGTGAGCTTAACAAGCTTACCATCAAGAATCGATATCCCCTACCTCGCATTGACGATCTCTATGATCAGTTGCAGGGTGCTACTTGCTTTTCAAAGATTGATCTACGTTCTGGGTATCATCAACTTCGAGTGATCGAAGAAAATATTCCCAAGACAGCTTTTCGCACACGATATGGTCATTATGAGTTTACTGTTATGCCTTTCGGTTTAACCAATGCTCCTGCTGTTTTCATGGACTTGATGAATAGGGTATGTAAGCCTTATTTGGACAAGTTCATCATTGTTTTCATTGATGACATTTTGATCTATTCTAAGACACGAGCTGATCATGAACAACATCTTCGTCTTACAATGGAACTCTTAAAGAAAGAACAGTTTTTTGCCAAATTCTCCAAGTGCGAATTCTGGCTTATGGAAGTTCAATTTTTGGGGCACATCGTTAACGAACAAGGTATACATGTAGATCCCGCCAAAATCAGTGCGATTAAGGATTGGGATACACCTACTACACCTACCGAGGTTCGTTCATTTCTTGGTCTAGCGGGTTATTACCGCCGTTTTATTGAAAACTTCTCCAAGATTGCGGTTCCTCTCACTGCTTTAACTCAGAAGAATAAACCTTTTGAGTGGGGATCCAAATAGGAAGAAGCTTTCCAGACCTTGAAACAGAAACTCTGTGATGCACCTATCTTAACTTTACCTGAGGGCAACGACGACTTTGTCGTATACTGTGATGCATCCAATCTAGGCCTTGGCTGCGTTCTCATGCAAAGAAACAAAGTCATAGCTTATGCATCAAGACAGCTAAAGGTACACGAGAAAAACTACACGACTCATGATCTAGAATTGGGTGCAGTAGTTTTTGCTCTAAAAATGTGGAGACACTACCTTTATGGTACAAAGTGTGTAGTGTTTACTGACCACAAAAGTCTCCAGCATATTTTCAATCAGAAAGAACTTAACATGAGGCAACGACGTTGGGTTGAACTTCTAAACGACTACGATTGCGATATTCGCTACCATCCTGGTAAGGCGAATGTCGTGGCTGACGCATTGAGTCATAAGGAACGTGTCAAGCTTCACTGTGTTCAAGTTCGATCTGACATTCAAACCCGCATTTCTCAGGCTCAACATACTTGTGTTACACAAGATTTGATGGGTAAGGAATTACCATATCATCTTAAACCTGAGCTTGAACTGAAAGACTTTGGGTTATTTTATTTCATGGGCCGTTTGTGGGTCCCAAGTCAAGACAATCTTCGCACCTTGCTAATGGATGAAGCTCACAAGTCCCGTTATTCGATTCATCCTGGTGCAGATAAGATGTATAAGGATCTTCGAACCCAGTACTGGTGGCCGGGTATGAAGAAAGACATTGCCTTATTTGTATCTAAATGCCTTACTTGTCTTAAGGTTAAGAGCGAACACCAACATCCCTCTGGATTATTGGAGCAACCAGAGATACCGGTTTGGAAATGGGAAAACATTTCTATGGATCTCATTACCAAGCTGCCACGCACTAAAAGAGGTCATGACGCCATTTGGTTAGTCGTTGATCGTCTTACTAAGTCAGCACATTTCTAGCACATTTCTTGCCGATCCGTGAGGATCTATTTGCTGACAAGCTTGCAAAAATCTATGTGGATGAGATTGTATCCTGACATGGTGTTCCTTTGAACATTATATCTGATAGAGATGCTCGATTCTCGTCTCACTTTTGGAGAACCATGCAATCTGCCATGGGTACACAACTTAATTTGAGCACAGCTTATCATCCGCAAACGGATGGCCAATCTGAGAGAACTATCCAGACACTGGAGGATATGCTTAGTGCTTGTGTGATTGATTCTGGTGGTAGTTGGGATTCGCATCTACCGCTGATCGAATTCTCCTACAACAATAGTTATCACTCTAGCGTCAACATGGCTCCTTTCGAAGCTTTATACGGTCGAAAATGTCATTCACCAGTCTGCTGGAATGAGATAGGTGATGCTCAGCTTACTGGACCAGAACTCATTCCAGAGACTGCAGATAAGGTCAAGAAGATTCGTGATAACCTTCAGACAGCTAGAAGCCGTCAAAAGAGTTATGTGGATCGACGACGCAAGCCCTTAGAATTTCAAGTCGGTGATCACGTCCTACTCAAGGTATCCCATTGGAAAGGTGTGATTAGATTTGGAAAGAAAGGAAAACTTGCACCACGCTATGTTGGACCATTCAAGATCGTTGAAAGAATAGGAAAATTAGCCTACAGACTTGAGCTACCTCCTGAACTTGGATATGTTCATCCAACTTTCCACGTGTCCAATCTCAAAAAGTGTTTAGCTGATGAGAACCTCCACATACCACTCAATGAAATTCGTGTTGATAACACGATGCACTTCATTGAGAAACCTGTGGAAATCATGGACCGTGAAGTCAAAAAGCTCAAACACAAGCGCATACCTATTGTCAAAGTTCGCTGGGAATCTAAACGTGGCCCAAAATTTACTTGGGAATGTGAAGATCAAATGAAAGCAAAATATCCACATCTATTCTCACAAGTTTCCTCTAAATAAATTTCGGGACGAAATTTCCTAAAGTAGGGGAGACTGTGACATCTGTGCTTGTGTAATCTTTGTACAAACTCTGAATAATTTAATATCAATAAAACAATGTATTTTGATCCCAATGTTTGTTTATTTTTGTTTGACATTTTGCACGTTTTGATTTTTGTTCGATTTTAAACTCTATATCGCTTACTGGAAAGTTATACGCAAACTGATGCGTAAAATTAATTTGTTTAACGCGATAAACACTCCGAAACCGCAAGTTAAGGCAGAACACCAGAAACCTTCAGGGTTACTACAACAACTAGAAATGCCTGTATGGAAATGGGAACTAATAACAATGTACTTTATTACTAAGTTGCCCAAAACCAGAAAAGGTAACAACACGATTTGGGTAATTGTGGATCGATTAACCAAATCAGCTCATTTCCTTCCAATGAAAGAAACCTTTAGCATGGAAAGGTTAGCAAAATTGTACGTAGAAAAAGTAGTATCCTTACATGGAGTCCCACTCTCCATTGTATCAGATAGGGATAGTCGTTTCACTTCACACTTCTGGACAAGTTTCCATGAAGCAATGGGAACCCGACTAAATTTAAGTACTGCATACCATCCCTAAACAGATGGACAAAGTGAAAGGACGATCCAAACCCTGGAAGACATGCTTAGGGCATGTGTCATAGATTTTGGTGGAAACTGGGATGCCCACCTACCCTTAATCGAATTCTCCTATAACAATAGTTATCATACAAGCATCGAAGCTGCCCCCTTCGAAGCACTGTATGGACGAAAGTGTAGAACTCCAGTTTGTTGGGCAGAAATAGGAGAAAGTCAATTGTCTAGTCCCGAAATTGTACAAGAAACCACCGACAAGATAACTCAAATCAAGGAAAGACTGAAAACGGCTCGAGATCGCCAGAAAAGTTATGCCGACAATCGGCGCAAGCCGTTAGAATTTCAAGTCGGAGACAAGGTACTCTTAAAAGTTTCTCCTTGGAAAGGGGTAGTTCAATTCGGTAAGAAAGGAAAGCTAAGTCCAAGGTACATAGGACCCTTCCCAGTAATTTAGCGAATAGGACCAGTTGCCTATTGCTTACAACTACCAGAAGAACTAGCCGGGGTACATGACGTATTTCATGTATCCAACCTCAAGAAATGTTTATTTGATGAGTCCTTGATAGTACCTCTTCAAGATATAAAGGTAAATGAAAAACTGAAGTTTGTAGAGAAACCTCTTCAAATAGAAGACAGAAAAGTCAAGTTCCTCAAGCACAAAAGACTGGTGTTGGTCAAGGTAAAATGGGATTCGAAAAGAGGACAAGAGTATACCTGGGAACTGAATCTGAAATGAAGCGAAAGTACCCTCCTCTGTTCCAATAAATCTTGAGGACGAGATTTTAAACAAGGTGGGGAGGATGTAACAACTCTTGCCAAAGTTATTAATTCTTATTTTAATTATGTCCATTAGAAAACCCTAATTGAGACCCTCAAGTGGTATGGCATGACCCATAATTTTTAGAACAATCAAAGCTAGGATCAGGACCCCCTAAAACTCGAGGGGGGTAACCCCTAATGGATAATTATCCTTCAAAACGATTGTAAATCACGAATTTTCGTTTAATGTTGACTCACTAGGACTATGTGGGATACGAGGCCACCCTAGCTAAAATAGGTGTGCCCCGCGTGTCGCGCCAGTATCCCTGGCAGCGTGCGCGACACACGGGAGGGACTAATTTTCAGTATATAATGTTGGGGTTTGGCACTTGCATGGTTGCTCTGTTTCGACGTAAAAATTCACAATACACGTTAAGTTATACACTGTTTTGTTCAAAACACTTAATTTCCGACTCTCTGCTGCGACAACAGGGTAATAACTCGATCACTGCTACGATACAATGTCCGATCGATTGAAACCAATCCGATGGATGTTTAAGTGCTGCCCAAATTCGGGCTATACTTTGTCATTTGTCGTGAGGGTTTTGATTTCGTGAGTTATCGTAAATGTTGTATTAAGTTACAGACCTAGTTTCGTGTGCATTATTATTTAACTAGGTTACTAGGCTAAATCAGTAGGCAAGGTTCTGTCCAACTAAACTTGCAATGTGAGTCATTCTCTTTTTATCAAATTGTTCCAAAACCCTATTTATTTTCAATGTTATAATTACAGGGATTAAGTCTTTGTAATCTGCAATTACTGCCGGTATGTGGGGTTTTGTATACATTACTTGATACCCGTCACCATTGGACAACGGTTTAGCCAATGGGTGATCTGACCATAGTCACAGATACGGTCGAGTGACAAGTACCGATTTGGGGTAATTGGTTGATAGAAACAATATAATCACCCTTAATATTGTATATTATAACAATGTGCCATTTTGTACAAATTGAGTGACTCGCCAGTATTTCCCCGCTGATAAAATCTTTTTAAACATGTTTTAGGTGATTTACTGTGACCCAGGGAAAGTGCCGCGTAGCACTAAAAGCTTGAGGAGGTGGCTCAGAAAAATAAATAAACATGTTTTGTAAAACAGGGAATTTCCTCATGAAATTCCTTTGTTGTAAATTACAGGATTGTCCCAAATTGTGAAAAAAAATAATTAGGCATTTTCAGTTTTCACGATCCTGTTAAAAATTCCCGCTGCCAAATTAAACATAAATACCACAGGTTTTTGTCCCGTGGCTCCTGAACCGGGTAAAAACGGGACGGGGGTCGTGACAGAAAAAGGTTGTATCAGAGCCACTGATTTAAGCCAATTAAGTATTTAGAAATACTTAATTTTTCTGATTGCCACTCTGTGTTTCAGTGAAAATTTAATTTAATAAATAAAATTTTAACTTAAAATTTTGTGTGTTTCTTCATGTGTGCTAAATAGCATGAATGAACTGTCGGAGGCACTCCGAAACTTTACCATCCATAGCACCGATATGGATACCACGGGAAACCCATCTGTCTATCTGGCAGATACGGAGGAACCACTAACATTCCAGGCCCAGGCCCAGGAGAAACCAAAGCCGAAAAAGAGGAGGAGAATCTTGGACTGGAAACGTGGGCGTAAGAAGAAACCAGCTGCACAGAAGGTTAAAAAGACTGAGGATCCGAGGGATAAAGGAAAAGGAAAAGAGATCGGGGAAATTTCCGGGCAAGCCCAGGAAATGCCACCATGGGAGGATCTGGATCGCAAACTGGCGAATTGTGACCTCATCGGACCTGCCGATGAAAACCTCTTCAATTACCCCGCTGAATCCCAACTTCCAGTTAATTTGGAATCGGCTATCCCATATCCTATTGTCAACCCCCGACCTGTTATCGGCCAGCTGGAGGAATGGTGGACAAACGACTGGCAGTTTCAGAATTTTATGAATAATCCCAACGTCTATTTTCCCCAATTTGACCCTGAGCCTGCACCAAACCCACCTATGAGCACATAAAACTTGGCTGAACTCGGTCATTATGGCAAGGAGCTGGTGGAGGCAGGAAATAGAATTAGGGATGTGGGGGAGAAAATCACATGGAAATACGATGAGAGGGAGCGTCGTTTCTGAAGGGCCGGTTAAACTGTGGTTGTGTGTTTAATAATAATATAATACAAAAAATAATAATCATGTAAAATAACTTAAAATAAAACTTTTGTAATATAACTGGTGTGTATCGATGCATACTAATATATATATATAAATATGAAAGTCGCAAAGTTGACAATTTTGGCTATACATGTTGACATGATTATGTGTGATTGCTTTATTGTGCTTGGTTGTTATGTATTAATGACAATAATTTATATTGTTAATTATTATTCAGATGGAAAACGCGGAAAACCAACCAGTCAATGAAGTTAATCAATCTGAACAAAACAATGAAGATCACTTTCTTAATAAGCAAGATACAGAAAACATCGTTGCCCAGGGAATAGCCAATGCTATCCCGGTAATCGTCGCTGCTGTTAAAAGTCCTGTTGAGCCTTCACAAGCCAACCATAGCAAGCGTACTCGCGACGATAATTTTAGTAACAGTGTAAATGGGGGCGGAAATAATAATAATAATAATAATAATGATGTGGTTCAAGCCCCATTTCTTAAGAAAATGAAAGCTGCAACGCCTGGTTGCACTTACAAGGAATTTCTTGCCTGTAAACCTGTTGAATTTGCAGGCAATGAGGGGGCAACGGCTGCACTACGTTGGTTAGAGAAAACTGATGCAGTAATTAAAATAAGTAAATGTGCCGAGGAGGATAAGGTTATGTATGCGTCTCACCTTTTCAAGGAAGAGGCATTAGAATGGTGGAACGCGGTACTGCAAGCCAAGGGAAGCGACATGGCTTATGCCATGAGTTGGGAAGAATTTAAGCGATTAGTGGAAAGGAAATTCTGCCCTGACTATGAAAAGGAACAAATGGCGAATAAGTTCCTAAGCCACCGAATGGTAGATGTTGACTGTCGAGGGTATACTTCAAAATTCTTCGAATATGCCAGAATTGTACCAACTCTGGCTTCGCCAGAATCGGTACTTATTTCTCGCTATATTTCGGGTTTGATTATCGAAATTCATGATATCGTCAAAGCTGCGAGACCCCGCACAATTGACGATGCGGTGGAATTAGCCAACACCTTGACCGACGGACTGGTACATACGCGAGAAGAAAACAGGAAAAAGGAATTAGCCCACAAGATTACCCAAGGGTTCCGTGGGGGTAATATTTTCAAGAAAAAGGAAACTGGGCAATCTTCCACCCCGCCATTCTGCAGAAACTGTAAAAAGAAACATTTTGGAAGATGTAATGAAGTCTGCAACTTCTGCAAAGATTTGGGGCATTGAGAGGAGGAGTGTAGAAAGAAAACAAGGATCTGCCACAATTGCGGTGAAGCTGTACATTTGAGGCCAGAATGTCCTAAACTGGTCAAACCAGCTGACAACAAGGCCAAACCTGCAGAAGGAGCTACTAAGAAAAACGCAAGAGCCTTTCAGCTAACAACCCAAGATGCAGATCTGATTCCAGACGTGATAGCTGGTACGTTCCTTGTACACGATGTTTACGCCAAAGTATTATTTGACTCTGGTGCAAACCAAAGTTTCATAAATACTTCATTCTGCCTAGCCCTTAAGCAACCTTTAACCAAACTTAGACAAGTTTTTACGGTAGAAACGGCAGATGGGAAATCTGTTAACATAGATAAGGTTTTGCAAGAAGGAAAGATAAAACTCTTAGGCCATAAATTCTCTGCAAACCGGTTACCTATGAATTTAGCTGGATTTGATGTTGTATTAGGAATGGATTGGTTAGTAGCCAACCATGCTCGAATCCTCTGTGACAAGAATTCCATAGAAATTCATACACCCGCAGGAGAAATAATTATGATTACAGGAGATAAGCCGCGCAAACCATTAAAGTTCATTTCGGTAATGAAAGTGGCTAGTTATGAGTGAAAACAAGGAATAGTGTATATGATTTCGGTAATCATTAACACTAAAAGTAAGGAACTTAAGGAAATTCCTGTAGTATCAGAATACCCGGATGTATTCCTAGAATAGCTACTAGGATTACCACCAGATAGGGAGGTAGAGTTTAGAATTCATCTAGTTCCTGGAACAACACCAATAGCCGAGGCACCCTATCGGCTAGTACCCTATCAGTTAGATGAATTGCTCAGTAAAGGATTTATACAACCTAGTTCATCCCCTTGGGGAGCACCAGTGTTGTTTGTGAAAAAGAAAGATGGTTCGATGCGAATGTGTATCGATTATAGGGAATTGAATAAGGTTACCATTAAGAATCGATACCCATTACCTAGGATTGATGATCTTTTCGATCAACTTCAGGGAGCTAGATATTTTTCTAAGATAGACTTGCGCTCTGGATATCATCAGCTGAAGGTATAAGAAGAAGAAGACATACCTAAAACCGCTTTCAGAACTAGGTATGGTCACTACGAGTTTACAGTCATGCCCTTTGGGCTAAAGAATGCCCTTGCAGCATTCATGGACATGATGAATAGGATATGTAAACCATATTTGGATAAATTTGTAATTGTCTTTATCGACGATATACTTATTTATTCCAAAAGTCAGAACGAGCATGGTAAGCACCTGCATGCACTTCTAACTTTGTTAAGAAAAGAGAAGCTTTACGCCAAATTCTCGAAGTGTGAATTTTGGCTGCAGGAAGTGCAATTCTTAGGTCACATGGTGAATCATGAAGTTATTCACATAGATCCCTCCAATATAGAAGCAATCACCAAATGGAAAGTCCCTCAATCAGCTACGGAAGTTAGAAGTTTTCTAGGATTAGCTGGATATTATAGGCGCTTCATTAAGGATTTCTCTAAGATAGCAGTGCCATTAACTAAGCTAACCTGTAAAACAGTTAAGTTTGAATGGGGACCCAAGCAAGAAGAGGCCTTTAGGATCTTAAAGCAAAGGTTAACAAACGCCCCAATTCTAGCCTTACCAGAAGGAATAGAAGATTTTGAAGTTTATTGTGGCGCTTCTAAGCTAGGATTAGGATGTGTGTTGATGCAACGGAAAAAGGTAATTTCATATGCTTCAAGGCAATTGAAAAAGCACGAGGAAAATTTCTACGACTCATGACTTAGAATTGGGAGCCATAATTTTTGCCCTTAAGATTTGGAGACATTATCTGTACGGAAGTAAGTTTATAGTCTTTACAGATCACAAGAGTTTAAGGTACATATTTGGGCAAAAAGAATTAAACATGAGGCAAAGAAGATGGATGGAGATTCTAAGTGACTACGACTGTGATATTCAATATCACGAAGGAAAAGCAAACGTAGTCGCAGATGCCTTAAGTCGTAAGAATCATAAAAAGCGAAGACAAGTTCGTGCTCTTAGATTAAATCTTCAATTAGATTTAATGGAACAAGTGAAGAATATACAGGAGACAACAGTCAAGGATGATGCTGAAGGAATGAAAGGGCGAATAAAAGAATTAGAGCAAGGAACTGATGGAATTTGGAGATTCCACAAGAAAAGGATTTGGGTACCTAAGCAAGGTAATTTAAGAGATAAGATTTTAGAGGAAGCCCATAAATCTAAATATACCATGCACCCTGGTAATAATAAGATGTATCAAGATTTAAGAAATAACTTCTGGTGGATAGGAATGAAAAAGGACATAGCTCGATACGTATCTAAGTGTTTAACCTGTTCGCAAGTTAAGGCAGAACACCAGAAACCTTCAGGGTTACTACAACAACTAGAAATGCCTGTATGGAAATGGGAACTAATAACAATGGACTTTGTTACTAAGTTGCCCAAAACCAGAAAAGGTAACAACACAATTTGGGTAATTGTGGATCGATTAACCAAATCAGCTCATTTCCTTCCAATGAAAGAAACCTTTAGCATGGAAAGGTTAGCAAAATTGTACGTAGAAAAAGTAGTATCCTTACATGGAGTCCCACTCTCCATTGTATCAGATAGGGATAGTCGTTTCACTTCACACTTCTGGACAAGTTTCCAAGAAGCAATGGGAACCCGACTAAATTTAAGTACTGCATACCATCCCCAAACAGATGGACAAAGTGAAAGGACGATCCAAACCCTGGAAGACATGCTTAGGGCATGTGTCATAGATTTTGGTGGAAACTGGGATGACCACCTACCCTTAATCGAATTCTCCTATAACAATAGTTATCATACAAGCATCGATGCTGCCCCGTTCGAAGCACTGTATGGACGAAAGTGTAGAACTCCAGTTTGTTGGGCAGAAATAGGAGAAAGTCAATTGTCAGGTCCCGAAATTGTACAAGAAACCACCGACAAGATAACTCAAATCAAGGAAAGACTGAAAACGGCTCGAGAATGCCAGAAAAGTTATGCCGACAATCAGCGCAAGCCGTTAGAATTTCAAGTCGGAGACAAGGTACTCTTAAAATTTTCTCCTTGGAAAGGGGTAGTTCGATTCGGTAAGAAAGGAAAGCTAAGTCCAAGGTACATAGGACCCTTCCCAGTAATTCAGCGAATAGGACCAGTTGCCTATCGCTTACAACTACCAGAAGAACTAGCCGGGGTACATGACGTATTTCATGTATCCAACCTCAAGAAATGTTTATCTGATGAGTCCCTGATAGTACCTCTTCAAGATATAAAGGTAAATGAAAAACTAAAGTTTGAAGAGAAACCTCTTCAAATAGAAGACAGAAAAGTCAAGTTCCTCAAGCACAAGAGACTGGTGTTGGTCAAGGTAAAATGGGATTCAAAAAGAGGACCAGAGTATACCTGGGAACTAGAATCTGAAATGAAGCGAAAGTACCCTTCTCTGTTCCAATAAATCTCGAGGACAAGATTTTAAACAAGGTGGGGAGGATGTAACAACTCTTGCCAAAGTTATTAATTCTTATTTTAATTATGTCCATTAGGAAACCCTAATTGAGACCCTCAAGTGGTATGGCGTGACCCATAATTTTTAGAACAATCAAAGCTAGGATCAGGACCCCCTAAAACTCGAGGGGGGTAACCCCTAATGGATAATTATCCTTCAAAACGATTGTAAATCATGAATTTTCGTTTAATGTTGACTCACCAGGGCTATGTGGGACACGAGGCCACCCTAGCTAAAATAGGTGTGCCCCGCGTGTCGCGCCAGGATCCCTGGCAGTGTGCGCGACACGCGGGAGGGACTAATTTTTAGTATATAATGCCGGGGTTTGGCACTTGCATGGTTGCTCTGTTTCGACGTAAAAATTCACAATACACGTTAAGTTATACACTGTTTCGTTCAAAACACTTAATTTTCGACTCTCTGCTGTGACAACAGAGTAATAACTCGATCACCGCTACAATACAATGTCCGATCGATTGAAACCGATCCAATGGATGTTTAAGTGCTGCCCAAATTCGGGCTATACTTTGTCATTCGTCGTGAGGGTTTTGATTTCGTGAGTTACGTAAATGTTGTATTAAGTTACTGACCTAGTTTCGTGTGCATTATTATTTAACTAGGTTACGAGGCTAAATCAGTAGGCAAGGTTCTGTCCAACTAAACTTGCAATGTGAGTCATTCTCTTTTTATCAAATTGTTCCAAAACCAATGTTATAATTACAGGGATTAAGTCTTTATAATCTGGAATTACTACCGGTATGTGGGGTTTTGTATACATTACTTGATACCCGTCACCATTGGACAACGGGTTAGCCAATGGGTGATCTGACCATAGTCACAGATACGGTCGAGTGACAAATACCGATTTGGGGTAACTGGTTAATAGAAACAATATAATCACCCTTAATACTGTATATTATAACAATGTGTCATTTTGTACAAATTGAGTGACTTGCTGGTATTTCCCCGCTGATAAAATCTTTTTAAACATGTTTCAAGTGATTTACTGTGACCCAGGGAAAGTGCCGCGTAGCACTAAAAGCTTAAGGAGGTGGCTCAGTAAAATAAATAAACATGTTTTGTAAAACAGGGAATTTCCTCGTGAAATTCCTTTGTTGTAAATTACGGGGTTGTCCCAAATTGTGAAATAAAATAATTGGGCATTTTTAGTTTTCACGATCCTGTTAAAAATTTCCGCTGCCAAATTAAACATAAATACCACGGGTTTCTGTCCCGCGGCTCCTGAACCGGGTAAAAACGGGACGGGGGTCGTGACATGTTCTTCCTTCACAAGTATAAATACCCATCATATCTTCCTCATTCTTTGCTCATTCTCATTTTTGGGACTCTAAGTGGAGGAATTCCTGCTAAGGAGCCACCTACCTGAGTTCTAATACCTTTTTCCAGCCTTTGAACACCTTGTAAGTGTTCTTTCATGGCTTAGTAGTTATTTTCAGCCATTTAGAGCTGAAAGTCAAACAGTTTGACCAACAGTTTGACTTTCGGTTTTGACCATCTATTGGTCAAGTCAAAGTTCAATTTAACTTTGCAACGTGATTGTAATCACGATGGTTATAATCCTTAGCGATTATACCTACTGATTACCACGTTGACTAGGTGTAGTGACGAGTCAAAGTTTCGGTCAAAATGCGTATTTACGCGCATTTTGCAACGGAACTACTTTTAGGTATCAAAACACTTTGTTTTGATACCAAATCAGTTTTCTAAGTTAGTTAAACATGTTTTAACATGTTTAACTCGTCACTACTGGTTTAGTGCTTGTTTAGGGTCGTAAGTTAAGCGGTCTCGACAACCGCTTAGACTTTCGAACCCGACCCGTTTGGTCGATCGTTAGGATCCGACCAAGCATGTCTAGTGATCATAGTTGCATAGGGAATAACCTACTGAGGTTATACCTTATGATCACATAGGTTGGTTAGTTATCCGTTAAGTAGTTTATATGCCCATAGAAAATGACCAAAATGCCCTTTTGAAGCATAAATTCATATTTTGCATATGTGATCAAATTTTTGATATATAATCTGATTTAGTAACATATTTAGGCATAATTGGGCATGTAAGACTTGACATAAGAGACTTGACGTAGGATATAGATAACCATCCGACCTTAGATTTACACAAACGACACGTTATAGTAGCTCAAACTACCGTAACGGGTCGAAACGGATCAAAAGCACTTAGGTAGACTTCCAAATCAGAATGTTAGCTCTATTAAATCATGCCATATGAGTTCAAATACTCATTTGATTTATAGAACCCCATTCTATCCTATCTCCCGATTTAGGATCCGATTATTAACGTGGTTACCTATACTAGGTGTCGTTTGATTTCCGTGATCCTTGAAGCTTTATTTGATCTTATTCTCAAGACTAATAGGAAATCCCAAGTGAGTACATAGTCCCCTGTTTTACCGCTTTCAAATATTTTGGGGTGATACACATGTACATACTTGTTACTTTCGTGCTTTTCATTGTTTTTATGACATAAACATGCTAGTTTCACTTAGTACACATATAGTACATGATTTCAACTGTGTTTTGCTATGTATGTTGACTGAGCATGCTAGCACATTGATTTCATAAGACACTTTTGTTGCATATGTTTACTCAACATATGGACACATTGATTTACATCACATTTCTGCTATGTATGTTTACTGAGCATACTAGCACCATTGATTTCATGAACATTTCTACTATGTATGCTTACTTAGCCTACTTAGTACATGGTTTTCACATGCTACATTGGTTATGACATTTGGTATGTTTAATCGGGACAATAATACATTCATTAACATTGATCACCATGCTCGGTAGTATGTAATGGTACCATAGGACTTGACAAATCCCGTTCTCGACTTCCTCGGTTTGTTTGGAAGTAGGGACAGAAACCCGTGGTATTTATGTTTAATTTGGCAGTGGAAATTTTTAACAGGATCGTGAAAACTGAAAATGCCCAATTATTTATTTCACAAATTGGGACAACACCGTAATTTACAACAAAGGAATTTCACGAGGAAATTCCCTGTTTTACAAAACATGTTTATTTATTTTACTGAGCCACCTCCTCAAACTTTTAGTGCTACGCGGCACTTTCCCTGGGTCACAGTAAATCACCTAAAACATGTTTAAAAAGATTTTATCAGCGGGGAAATACTGGCGAGTCACTCAATTTGTACAAAATGACACATTGTTATAATATACAGTATTAAGGGTGATTATATTGTTTCTATCAACCAATTACCCCAAATCGGAATTTGTCACTCGACCGTATCTATGACTATGGTCAGATCACCCATTGGCTAACCCGTTGTCCAATGGTGACGGGTATCAAGTAATGTATACAAAACCCCACATACCGGCAGTAATTGCAGATTACAAAGTCTTAATCCCTGTAATTATAACATTGAAAATAAATAGGGTTTTGGAACAATTTGATAAAAAGAGAATGACTCACATTGCAAGTTTAGTTGGACAGAACCTTGCCTACTAATTTAGCGTCGTAACCTAGTTAAATAATAATGCACACGAAACTAGGTCAGTAACTTAATACAACATTTACGATAACTCACGAAATCAAAACCCTCACGACAAATGACAAAGTATAGCCCGAATTTGGGCAGCACTTAAACATCCATCGGATCGGTTTCAATCGATCGGACATTGTATCGTAGCAGTGATCGAGTTATTACCCTGTTGTCACAGTAGAGAGTCAGAAATTAAGTGTTTTGAACGAAACAGTGTATAACTTAAGGTGTATTGTGATTTTTTACGTCGAAACATGTCACGGCCCCCGACCCGGTTTTACCCGTTTCAGGAGCCGCGGGACAGAAATCCAGCGGTGTTGATTTAATTGATTTTGACAGCGGAAGTTTATCATCAGGATCGTTTAAAGCTAATATTTTCCCGATTTATTTTTATTTCACAATTTGGGATAAAACCCCGATAATTTACAATATTATGTTTTTACTACGAAATCGTGATATTACAAAACTTATTTCTTTATTTTATAATGAGCCACTATCTTAAGCTTGAAATGCTCCCCAGCACTTTTCCTGAATTACAACAGATCACCTGAAACATGTTTGAAAAAGGTTTTGTCAGCGGAAAATACTGAGTGAATCATTCTATTTACTAAAATGACACATTTGTTATAATTTACAGTATTAAGGAAGATTACAATGTTTCTGATATCAAACCAATTACCCACAGTACTTTGTCACTCGACCCATTGGCCCTTCCGTCCAATGGTGTCTGTGACTATGGTCATATCACCCATTGGCTGCCCCAATGGTGAAGATTATCAAGTAATGTATACAAAACCCCACATACCGGCTGTAATATGGTGATTACATAAACTTAATCCCTGTAATTATAACTTTGATATAAATAGGGTTTTGTAAATAGATTTGATAAAAAGAGAATGACTAACATTGCTGTTTTAATACGGACAGAGTTTAGTCTATGATTTAGCCTTGTTAACCTAATTTAAATAACAATACACACAAAACTGGGTTAGTAATCAATCCAGCAATTACGATAACTCACGAGATCAAATTCTCACAATGAACGACAAAGTGCAATACTTCATCCATCGATTTAACGATGATCCGTCAAATTAATGACGAACGACAAAGTATAATACTTCATCCATCGAATTAACGATGATCCGTCAAATTAATGACGAACGATAAAGTATAACCCTAATGTGGGTGGCACTTAAACATTCATTGGATATATTGATCGTCGGAAAATGAATCGTAGCAGCGATTGTGCTAATACCCTGTTTTGCGGCGTCGATTTGTGAACTGTGATTGTTTTGGTAGTAATTCGAACGTAACTTGCAGTGTATAGTGAATTTTTACGTCGTTTTTCTTTCAGAATTCAAGTCCCACTGTCCACTATTTATAGTTAAAATTTGACCCTGAGGCGGCCCGCGTGAGAATTAAGCTTAACCTGAGGCGGGCCGCGTGAGACCTATTTTTAGGCATAGGGTTGCCACGGTTGGCACTAGCCTTGCTGAGTTGATAGTTTTCGATAATTCCTTGTTGCCAACGTTTAAAATGGATAATCGTCAATAGGGTTTAACCCCCCCTGAGTTTTAGGGGCCCTAATCCTGATTCTGAAAATTATGAAAATTCTAGGGTTTGTTCAGAATCACTTGGGTGTCTCAATTAGGGTTTCCTTTTGGACTAATTATTTTAATAATTATGACTTTTTATGAGAGTTGTTACATTCTCCCCACCTTAAGAAAAATCTCGTCCTCGAGATTTACTGGAATAATTGAGGATACTTTTTCTTCATTTCTGATTCCAGTTCCCAAGTGTACTCAGCTCCTCTCTTTGAATCCCATCTGACTTTGACTAGAATTAGTCGTTTGTGCTTGAGAAACTTGATCTTTCGATCCTCAATTTGAAGAGGTCTCTCAACGAATTTCAATTTTTCGTTTACCTCTATATTTTGAAGAGGTACTACCAGTGATTCATCTGCTAAACATTTCTTTAGATTGGATACATGAAATACATCATGTATTCCAGCTAATTCTTCTGGTAATTGTAAACGATAAGCTACTGGTCCTATACGTTGGATCACTGGAAATGGTCCTATGTATCTTGGACTTAGCTTTCCTTTCTTACCAAATCTAACAACTCCTTTCCAAGGAGAAACTTCCAATAATACCTTGTTTCCAACTTGGAATTCTAGCGGCTTGCTTCTATTGTCTGCATAACTCTTCTGGCGATCTCGAGCTGTCTTCAGCCTTTCTTTGATTTGAGTAACCTTATCAGTCGTTTCTTGCACTATTTCAGGACCTGATAATTGACTTTCTCCTATTTCTGCCCAACAAACTGGAGTTCTACACTTTCTTCCATATAATGCTTCAAATGGAGCAGTATCAATGCTTGAGTGATAACTATTGTTATAGGAGAATTCAATTAATGGTAAATGATCATCCCAACTTCCACCAAAATCTATTACACATGCTCGGAGCATGTCTTCTAGAGTTTGGATTGTCCTTTCACTTTGTCCATCTGTTTGGGGATGATATGCAGTGCTTAGGTTTAGTCGAGTTCCCATAGCTTGCTGGAAACTTTTCCAGAAATGGGAAGTAAAACGACTATCCCTATCCGAAACAATGGAGAGTGGAACTCCATGTAAGGATACAACTTCATCTACATACAATTTAGCCAGTCTTTCCATGCTAAAGGTTTCTTTCATAGGTAGAAAGTGAGCTGATTTGGTTAATCGATCCACAATTACCCAAATCGCATCATTACCTTTTCTGGTTTTGGGTAACTTAGTAACAAAATCCATTGTTATAAGTTCCCATTTCCACACTGGCATCTCTAACTGTTGTAGTAATCCTGAAGGTTTCTGATGTTCTGCCTTAACTTGTGAACAAGTAAGACATTTAGAAACATAGCTGGCTATGTCCTTTTTCATTCCTATCCACCAAAAGTTCTTTCTTAAATCTTGATACATTTTATTGTTTCCTGGATGCATAGTGTACCTAGATTTATGAGCTTCTTCTAAAATCTTAGGTCTTAAGTCTCCCTGCTTAGGTACCCAAATTCTACTTTTGTGGAATCTCCAAATCCCATCTACTCCTTGTTCTAATTCCTTGATTCGTCCTTTCATTCCTTCAGCATCATCCTTGATTGCTGTAGTTTGAACATTCTTCAATTGTTCCATTAAATCTATTTGTAGATTTAATCTGAGAGCACGAACTCGTCGTTGTTTCTCATAATACTTACGACTTAAGGCATCTGCAACTACATTCGCCTTTCCTTCATGATACTGAATATCACAGTCGTAGTCACTTAGGATTTCCATCCATCTCCTTTACCTCATGTTTAACTCTTTTTGCCCAAATATATATCTTAAACTTTTGTGGTCTGTGTAGACAGTAAATTTACTTCCGTAAAGATAATGTCTCCAAATCTTAAGGGCAAAAATTACGGCTCCTAATTCTAAATCATGAGTCGTATAGTTTTCTTCGTGCTTTTTCAATTGCCTTGATGCGTACGCAATTACCTTCTTGCGTTGCATAAGCACACATCCAAATCCTAATTTTGAAGCATCACAATATACTTCAAAATTTTCAGTTCCTTCTGGTAAAGCTAAGATTGGTGCATGGGTTAGTTTCTGTTTCAAAATCTTAAAAGCTTCTTCTTGTTTAGGTCCCCATTCAAACTTAGTAGCTTTACAGGTTAGCTTAGTTAATGGTACAGCTATCTTGGAAAAATCCTTAATAAACCGTCTATAATACCCAGCTAATCCTATAAAACTTCTTATTTCCATTGCTGTTTGTGGAACCTTCCATTTGGTAATTGCTTCTATCTTAGCAGGATCTACATGAATACCTTCGTGATTCACCATGTGTCCTAAAAATTGCACTTCCTTTAGCCAAAATTCGCATTTCGAGAATTTGGCGTACAACTTTTCTTTTCTTAACAAAGTTAAAAGTGCATGCAGATGTTCACAATGCTCGGTCTGGTTTTTGGAATAAATAAGTATATCGTCTATGAAGACAATTACAAATTTATCCAAATACGGTTTACAGATCCTATTCATCATGTCCATAAATGCTGCAGGTGCATTTGTTAATCCGAAAGGCATGACTGTAAACTCGTAATGACCATACCTAGTTCTGAAAGCAGTTTTAGGTATGTCTTCTTCTTGTACCTTTAATTGATGATATCCGGAGCGTAAATCTATCTTAGAAAAATATCTAGCCCCCTGAAGTTGATCAAAAAGATCATCAATCATAGGTAATGGATATCGATTCTTAATTGTAACCTTATTCAATTCCCTATAATCGATACACATTCTCATTGAACCATCCTTTTTCTTCACAAACAACACTGGCGCTCCCCAAGGGGATGAGCTAGGTTGTATGAATCCTTTACTTAATAATTCATCTAATTGCTTTTTCAGTTCTAACATTTCTGTGGGTGCTAACCGATAAGGTGCCTTGGCTATTGGTGTAGTTCCTGGAATTAGATGAATCCTAAATTCTACTTCCCTATCTGGAGGTAATCCTGGTAAATCTTCTGGAAATATATCAGGATATTCTGAGACTACTGGTATTTCCTTAAGATCTTTACCCTTAGTGCTAATGATTACCGAAATCATATACACTATTCCTTGTTTTCGTTCATAATTAGCAACTTTCATTACTGATATGAACTTCATGGGCTTACGTGGTTTATCTCCTGTAATCCTAATCATTTCTCCGGTGGGTGATTGAATTTCTATGGAATTCTGATCACAAAGGATTCTAGCATGGTTGGCTACTAACCAATCCATTCCTAATACAACATCAAATTCAACTAAATTCATTGGCAATAGTTTTGCAGAGAATTTATGTCCTAAAAGTTCTATGTTTCCTTCTTGCAAAACTTTATCTATTTTAACTGAATTTCCGTCTGCTGTTTCAACTGTAAAAATCTGCCTAATATTGGTTAAAGGTAAACTAAGAGCTTGGCAGAATGAAGTATTGATAAAACTTTGGTTTGCACCAGAGTCAAATAATACTTTTGCGTACACGTTGTGAACTAAGAACGTACCCGCTATCACATCCGGAATGAGTTCTGCTTCTTGAGTGGTCAGCTGAAATGCTCTGGCATTCTTCTTTGTAGTTCCTTCGGTCGCCTTGGGTTTGTTATCTACTGGTTTGACCAATTTAGGACATTCTGTTTTATAATGCCCCGCTTCTCCACAGTTAAAACAGATTACGGTTTTCTTTCTGCAGTTTTCTTCACGGTGTCCTATACCCTTGCAAAGGTTGCAGGTTAAATTACATTTTCCGTAATGCTTCCTTTTGCAATTTCTACAGAAAGGTGGATTTGAATATTGCCCTGTTCCTCTTTTCTTGAAATTATTACTATTACCCCCCCGAAATCCTTGGGTAATCTTCTGAGCTAGTTCCTTTTTCCTATCTTCATCTCTTGTGCGTACCAGTTCATCGATTAGAGTATTAGCTAATTCTACCGCATCATCAATAGTGCGAGGTCTTGCAGCTTTAACAATATTGCGGATTTCGCTAATTAGCCCCCAAATATAGCGAGAAATGAATACCGGTTCTGGCGAAGCCAGTGTTGGTACCACTCTAGCATATTCAAAGAATGTCGAGGTATAACCGCGACAATCCACACCCATCATCCGATGATTTAGAAACTTATTCGTCATCTGTTCTTTTTCATACTCGGGACATAATTTTCTTTCCACCAAACCCTTAAATTCTTCCCAAGTCATAGCATAAGCTATTACTCTTCCTTTTGATTGTAAAACAGTGTTCCACCATTCTAGTGCTCCTTCCTTGAAGAGATTTGATGCGTACATGACCTGATCATCTTTACCACATTTACTTATTGCAATGATTGCTTCGGTTTTCTCTAACCAACGCAGTGATGCCGTTGCTCCTTCATTGCCTGCAAATTCGGTGGGTTTACAAGCAAGGAATTCTTTGAAAGTGCAACCAGGCGTTGCAGTTTTCATTTTCTTGGGTAATGGAGCTTGATGTGGTTCCCTATTATGATTAACATGATTATTGCCTCCATTTACACTATTACTGAAGTTATCTTCAGTAATCTGTTTACTAGGGACAATTTGTTGCGGTTCGATTGGATTCTTTATAGCAGCGACGAATGCTGGAATAGCATTGGCTATCCCTTGAGCAACAATGTTTTCGATATCTTGCCGAGTCATATATTGATCTCTTGAATGTTGTTCAGACTGATTAACTTCATTTATAGGTTCATTACCATTGTTTGCCATCTGATAATATATATATAAATTTTATTAGTATCTGCTAAATAACAATTACATACAAACAATCAGAAAATTTTATAATACAGATATAGTCAAAACAATCGATTTCTCAATTTCATTTTATATCTATCATAGTATGCATCATTACTCACAAATATCATACAGAGTTTTATTTGTTATTTACAGACTAACTTTACTATTACTATTATACAAACACCGTTTTACCATCCTACTCTCTCTCGTCACTTGCTGTTCTAAAAACGCAGTTCCCTCTCATCGTACTTCGAGGCAATCTGTCCCACTATTTCCCTGATTCTAGTTCCAGCATCAAACAACTCTTCACCAAAGTGGCGAAGTTCAGCCATGTTTTCATTACTCATGGGTGGATTAGGTAGGGGTTCTGGATCGAATTGTGGAAGAAAAGAGTAAGGATCGTTGACAATATTTTGGAATTGCCAATCGTTTGTCCACCATTCGTCCATTCCTATGGGTTGAGAGTGGACTATTGGGTCTGGAATTGTTGGTTCCCAATTCATAGGGAGTTGGTTTTCAAGAGGATAATTAAAAATATTATTATTATTAGTATTGACAGGCTGAATAGTTTCACAGCTTGCCAATAGGAAATCTATCTCATCTTGAAAGGTCCTTCCCTGGTTTTGATTGGAGCTCTCTCCGATTTCTATCTGAGTTGGTCTAGAGCCTTGCCCAACTTCCATTACTATTTCTTTAGTAACTTCCTCCATCTGTATTCCTATCTCCTTAACCTCTTCCTTGTCTTCAGTTTCCATTTCCTGTTGTTTGGAACTTTCTCTGGTTATAATTTATTTTCCCTTTTTCAAAGGATTATTTATTTTGGGCAGTTTTGTAGCTGGCTTTTTCTTACGTATTTTCCTCCATCCTACATAACTTCTCTTCTTTCGTTTTGGTTTGTTCACAGGTGGAACCTTGAATTCTACTGGTTGTTCTACATCGGGAAAGTAGCTAGTATATTCTTTGGAAGCTTCAATATTCACTGGGTAAAGATTAAGGTTCTGAAAAGCTTCAGATATCCCACTCATGTTGATGTAGCATATATGCAAAATGCATAAAATACTAAGTTAAAATTCATAAATAACCTTTTTAATTTATTACATACTGGGTACTAATTTATTACAAAGATAACTGGAAAACACACTTAGGTTTTGAAATTTTTATTTATTGCACAGGGTTTCTAGATTGTAAGGGTAAGGTGCTAAAACTTTAAAATATTTAAAGATTTATATTTTCTGCTACTGTGGCTAGCATATATAAATTTGCCCATTTCTCATCTAGCTTATCTTCCCAAGGTGATTTATCAATTAATTCCTGGGTTTCCCGTTTAATCTTCTTTTGTCGAATTTGCTCTTTACTTTTCTTAATAATCATCTCCCTCCTTCTAGGAGAAAGTGATTCCTCGTAATGTGCCTTTCGCACAAATATTCCTTCTTCAGGAATTTCAGCCTGATTCGAGGATTTGGTTCGGGATGAACTTCCCTTCTCATTGGATGATCTATCTAATTTAAGATAGATGCTTGACAGCTTTTGCTTACCCATACTGTAACTAACAAATAATCAGTTAATATCACACATAATCACATAATAGTAATCAGGAAAAATTAAGTATTTCTAAATACTTAATTAGCTTAACTCAGTGGCTCTGATACCACCTTTTTCTGTCACGGCCCCCGACCCGGTTTTACCCGTTTCAGGAGCCGCGGGACAGAAATCCAGCGGTGTTGATTTAATTGAGTTTGACAGCGGAAGTTTATCATCAGGATCGTTTAAAGCTAATATTTTCCCGATTTATTTTTATTTCACAATTTGGGATAAAACCCCGATAATTTACAATATTATGTTTTTACTACGAAATCGTGATATTACAAAACTTATTTCTTTATTTTATAATGAGCCACTATCTTAAGCTTGAAATGCTCCCCAGCACTTTTCATGAATTACAACAGATCACCTGAAACATGTTTGAAAAAGGTTTTGTCAGCGGAAAATACTGAGTGAATCATTCTATTTACTAAAATGACACATTTGTTATAATTTACAGTATTAAGGAAGATTACAATGTTTCTGATATCAAACCAATTACCCACAGTACTTTGTCACTCGACCCATTGGCCCTTCCGTCCAATGGTGTCTGTGACTATGGTCATATCACCCATTGGCTGCCCCAATGGTGAAGATTATCAAGTAATGTATACAAAACCCCACATACCGGCTGTAATATGGTGATTACATAAACTTAATCCCTGTAATTATAACTTTGATATAAATAGGGTTTTGTAAATAGATTTGATAAAAAGAGAATGACTAACATTGCTGTTTTAATACGGACAGAGTTTAGTCTATGATTTAGCCTTGTTAACCTAATTTAAATAACAATACACACAAAACTGGGTTAGTAATCAATCCAGCAATTACGATAACTCACGAGATCAAATTCTCACAATGAACGACAAAGTGCAATACTTCATCCATCGATTTAACGATGATCCGTCAAATTAATGACGAACGACAAAGTATAATACTTCATCCATCGAATTAACGATGATCCGTCAAATTAATGACGAACGATAAAGTATAACCCTAATGTGGGCGGCACTTAAACATTCATTGGATATATTGATCGTCGGAAAATGAATCGTAGCAGGGATTGTGCTAATACCCTGTTTTGCGGCGTCGATTTGTGAACTGTGATTGTTTTGGTAGTAATTCGAACGTAACTTGCAGTGTATAGTGAATTTTTACGTCGTTTTTCTTTCAGAATTCAAGTCCCACTGTCCACTATTTATAGTTAAAATTTGACCCTGAGGCGGCCCGCGTGAGAATTAAGCTTAACCTGAGGCGGGCCGCGTGAGACCTATTTTTAGGCATAGGGTTGCCACGGTTGGCACTAGCCTTGCTGAGTTGATAGTTTTCGATAATTCCTTGTTGCCAACGTTTAAAATGGATAATCGTCAATAGGGTTTAACCCCCCCTGAGTTTTAGGGGCCCTAATCCTGATTCTGAAAATTATGAAAATTCTAGGGTTTGTTCAGAATCACTTGGGTGTCTCAATTAGGGTTTCCTTTTGGACTAATTATTTTAATAATTATGACTTTTTATGAGAGTTGTTACAAAACAGAGCAACCATGCAAGTGCCAAACCCCAGCATTATATACTAAAAATTAGTCCCTCCCGCGTGTCGCGCACGCTGCCAGGGATCCCGACAGGAAACGCGGGGCACACCTATTTTAGCTAGGGTGGCCTCTTGTCCCACATAGCCCTGGTGAGTCAACATTAAACGAAAATTCATGATTTACAATCGTTTTGAAGGATAATTATCCATTAGGGGTTACCCCCTCGAGTTTTAGGGGGTCTTTATCCTAGCTTTGATTGTTCTAAAAATTATGGGTCACGCCATACCACTTGAGGGTCTCAATTAGGGTTTCATATTTGACATATATAAAATAAGAATTAATAACTTTGGCAAGAGTTGTTACATCCTCCCCACCTTGTTTAAAATCTCGTCCTCGAGATTTATTGGAACAGAGAAGGGTACTTTTGCTTCATTTCAGATTCTAGTTCCCTGGTATACTCTGGTCCTCTTTTGAAATCCCATTTTACCTTGACCAACACCAGTCTATTGTGCTTGAGGAACTTGACTTTTCTGTCTTCTATTTGAAGAGATTTCTCTATAAACTTCAGTTTTTCGTTTACCTTTATATCTTGAAGAGGTACTATCAGGGACTCATCAGATAAACATTTCTTGAGGTTGGATACATGAAATACGTCGTGTACCCCGGCTAGTTCTTCTGGTAGTTGTAAGCGATAGGCAACTGGTCCTATTCGCTGAATTACTGGGATAGGTCCTATGTACCTTGGACTTAGCTTTCCTTTCTTACCGAATCGAACTACCCCTTTCCAAGGAGAAACTTTTAAGAGTACCTTGTCTCCGACTTGAAATTCTAACGGCTTGCGCCGATTGTCGGCATAACTTTTTTGGCGATCTCGAGCCGTTTTCAGTTTTTCCTTGATTTGAGTTATCTTATCGGTGGTTTCTTGTACAATTTCGGGACCTGACAATTGACTTTCTCCTATTTCTGCCCAACAAACTAGAGTTCTACACTTTCGTCCATACAGTGCTTCGAACGGGGCAACTTCGATGCTTGTATGCTAACTATTGTTATAGGAGAATTCGATTAAGGGTAGGTGGTCATCCCAGTTTCCACCAAAATCTATGACACATGCCCTAAGCATGTCTTCCAGGGTTTGGATCATCCTTTCACTTTGTCCATCTGTTTGGGGATGGTATGCAGTACTTAAATTTAGTCGGGTTCCCATTGCTTCTTGGAAACTTGTCCAGAAGTGTGAAGTGAAACAACTATCCCAATATGATACAATGGAGAGTGGGACTCCATGTAAGGATACTACTTCTTCTACGTACAATTTTGCTAACCTTTCCATGCTAAAGGTTTCTTTCATTGGAAGGAAATGAGCTGATTTGGTTAATCGATCCACAATTACCCAAATCGTGTTGTTACCTTTTCTGGTTTTGGGCAACTTAGTAACAAAGTCCATTGTTATTAGTTCTCTTTTACACACAGGCATTTCTAGTTGTTGTAGTAACCCTGAAGGTTTCTGGTGTTCTGCCTTAACTTGCGAACAAGTTAAACACTTAGATACGTATCGAGCTATGTCCTTTTTCATTCCTATCCACCAGAAGTTATTTCTTAAATCTTGATACATCTTATTATTACCAGGGTGCATGGTATATTTAGATTTATGAGCTTCCTCTAAAATCTTATCTCTTAAATTACCTTGCTTAGGTACCCAAATCCTTTTCTTGTGGAATCTCCAAATTCCATCAGTTCCTTGCTCTAATTCTTTTATTCGCCCTTTCATTCCTTCAGCATCATCCTTGACTGTTGTCTCCTGTATATTCTTCACTCGTTCCATTAAATCTAATTGAAGATTTAATCTAAGAGCACGAACTTGTCTTCGCTTTTTATGATACTTACGACTTAAGGCATCTGCGACTACGTTTGCTTTTCCTTCGTGATATTGAATACCACAGTCGTAGTCACTTAGAATCTCCATCTATCTTCTTTGCCTCATGTTTAATTCTTTTTGCCCAAATATGTACCTTAAACTCTTGTGATCTGTAAAGACTGTAAACTTACTTCCGTACAGATAATGTCTCCAAATCTTAAGGGCAAAAATTATGGCTCCTAATTCTAAGTCATGAGTCGTATAATTTTTCTCATGCTTTTTCAATTGCCTTGAAGCATATGCAATTAACTTTTTGCGTTGCATCAACACACATCCTAATCCTAGCTTAGAAGCGTCACAATAAACTTCAAAATCTTCTGTTCCTTCAGGTAAGGCTAGAATTGGGGCGTTTGTTAACCTTTGTTTTAAGATCTTAAAGGCCTCTTCTTGCTTGGGTCCCCATTCAAACTTAACTGTTTTACAGGTTAGCTTAGTTAATGGCACTGCTATCTTAGAGAAAATATTACCCCCACGGAACCCTTGGGTAATCTTGTGGGCTAATTCTTTTTTCCTGTTTTCTTCTCGCGTACGTACCAATCCGTCGGTCAAGGTGTTGGCTAATTCCACCGCATCGTCAATTGTGCGGGGTCTCGCAGCTTTGACGATATCACAAATTTCGCTAATTAAACCCCAAATATAGCGAGAAATAAGTACCGGTTCTGGCGAAGCCAGAGTTGGTACAATTCTGACATATTCGAAGAATTTTGAAGTATACCCTCGACAGTCAACATCTACCATTCGGTGGCTTAGGAACTTATTCGCCATTTGTTCCTTTTCATATTCAGGGCAGAATTTCCTTTCCACTAATCGCTTAAATTCTTCCCAACTCATGGCATAAGCCATGTCGCTTCCCTTGGCTTGCAGTACCGTGTTCCACCATTCTAATGCCTCTTCCTTGAAAAGGTGAGACGCATACATAACCTTATCCTCCTCGGCACATTTACTTATTTTAATTACTGCATCAGTTTTCTCTAACCAACGTAGTGCAGCCGTTGCCCCCTCATTGCCTGCAAATTCAACATGTTTACAGGCAAGAAATTCCTTGTAAGTGCAACCAGGCGTTGCAGCTTTCATTTTCTTAAGAAATAGGGCTTGAACCACATCATTACTATTATTTCCGCCCCCATTTACACTGTTAGTGAAATTATCGTCGCGAGTACGCTTGCTATGGTTGGCTTGTGAAGGCTCAACAGGACTTTTAACAGCAGCGACGATTGCCGGGATAGCATTGGCTATTCCCTGGGCAACGATGTTTTCTATATCTTACCTATTAAGAAAGTGATCTTCATTGTTTTGTTCAGATTGATTAACTTCATTGACTGGTTGGTTTTCCGCGTTTTCCATCTGAATAATAATTAACAATATAAATTATTGTCATTAATACTGTAACACCCCGGCCGGAGGCGGAAAAGCCAAAGGTGTCACGAAACTTGATAGAATGCATTTGAGCATATGGAGATTATATTAAGTTGAAATATAATTTAAGTTCAATTCAATAGATTGTATTCACATCTGAGAATATAAGAGTACATAAACAAATACATCATAAATTGTTTCACAAATTATAAGTTCGGATTTAATCTAAGGCAAAAGTCTTGATCAATCCTATGTAAATATTCTTGCAAATCATGTCATCAAACATTGTCACCTGAAACATATGTTAGGGAAAATATTTGGGTCAACAAACGGTTGAGTGAATTCATAGGTTTTGTTAGGCAAAAATAATAATGTGATATGAAAATGAGTTAACACTGTGGCATGCGATATGTCTTTAAGCAAAAGAGTAATACAAGTAGTCATTTGGTGGTACATTCAAACCTTTGTGACTCGTCCATCGTTCAACTCGTTCTTGCATTAACAAACCTCTAAAGGGTAAGTTAACAATCATCAGATTCAGTCGTTACCCACCTAACCCACACATAACCATGGGTCCGGTCTGATAACGGGATTTGTCGGATCCTATGGTACCATAACCTAATACTGGTCGGCTTGATCAATGTTAATGAATGTCATTCGTTATGTAACTATCACCAATAAGTTCGTTCACATTATCGAAATCGTTATTAGTTTTGTATAAACATCGCAATCGTTTTGAAACCATCGCTAAAATATTGAAATCGTTTTGATACATATGAATCATATGTTTCATCCCAAAAATAATGTAAAAGGGGACTATGAACTCACCTTGATTTCGGGTAAATCCAAACAAGTATGCAAAGTGTGAGAGTTCTTGGAATTAAGATTCCACGTCACTCTAATTGATTGAACATGCATCAATATGGAATATGTATCAACAATAATGTTTAATTGGATAATTGGAAATCCTAAATCTATAGGATTCGGTAGTGTTTTGTTTAAATGGTAATTATGTGGTTTGGATAACCTAACAAGAGGACTCGGAAAATGAATATGATGTAAAGGAATTACTTATGAAAAATATTAATTTAACATAAATAATAAAATTGCAAAAATAAGTAATTGGTTTAATATAAACATTTGTAATAATAAATCAAATATAATTATATTAAATCTGAATAATTAAAAATAATATTTTTAATTATTAAACTTGAATATTACTGACTTAAAATAATTATTATGGCCTTGGAATCATTTTAAACAAATAAAATGAATTAAAATGATTATAATAACAATAAATAAGTTTATATAAGTTTAATTATCTAAATAATTAAACATAATAAAAATTCAGATTCTAAATTTATATAAACTCATAATAATGCATCTTTTGTCATAAGAATAATTTTGGATCAAAATTCACATGTGGCTGGTTAGTCCAGCCGGTTGTGCGCGCTGTTGTGTTTGCGGAGGGGCGCGGGTTCGAGTCCCGTGGTAGCCGGTTTTGAGGTTTTAAAACCTTTTTGGTTTCTGAATTAATTAAATCATAATATTAAAATTCTAAATAGTATATAAAATAATTTAAGTTCCATATCTTTCAGCTCCTGTACAGGAGGATAAACTGGTTAAGACACTTCGGTTATAACGTACAGACGCGAGTTCGATCCCCGGCAAGTGCCGGTCCGATACAGAAGGACCCCCTTTTGACCGGGTTTTTGGATATTTACACTTTGGCCCCTCAAGTTTCATTTTTTACAAAATAGTCCCTCAAGTTTCATAAATTTACAAAATAAGCCCCTGAACTTTTGAAAAATATTCAAAACAGACCCTGAAGTTTTGAAAATATGCAACTATGGTCCCTGAAGTTTCGGAAAGTGTCATAAATGGTCCCTGGTTTATTCAGTTAGATATACTAACTGGGTTAGTTCTCAAAGAAAGAATTTCTATACAAATTTTAACTTGGTTAGGATTTATAGTTAAAATAAGTTTGTAAATGGCAGAATAAATCCCTACAGTTTAAGTTTCAAGAATGACCAAAAGGACCCTAAACTTGTAGTTTTCAATAATTGCACTTTTAACCCTTGTATTTCTAAAGTTTCAAAGAATGACAAATAGATCCCTTAGATTGTAGTTTCACAAAATGTCACAATAGGCCCTTATAGTTTATGTAATCTTGTTTAATAGCATAAAACTCAACAAATTTGCAATTGTTTCACGTGTTTATATTGGTATAAGAATATATAAGCACAAAGCAAGTATGTTCAAATAAGTTTCATTCCAAATACGGTATTTGTTACCATGCAAGTCAAAACAAATGCGAGTGTGAAAACCAGGGTGGTTACAAATACATAACAACCAAGCACAATAAAGCAATCACACATAATCATGCAACACGTATAGGCAAAATTGTAGACTTTGCGACTTTCATATATATATATATATATATATATATATATATATATATATAGAGAGAGAGAGAGAGAGAAAGTATAATGTACTTCAGGGCTTAACCTACATTAACATAGATGACAAAAAATATAACGTGCGTTATTATCATAGAACGTGCGTGATTATAGTCCCATGCGTGATTATGTGGTCCCATGTGTGATTATGTGGTCCTATGCGTGATTATGTGGTCCCATGCGTGATTATACCCCTGATCCAACGGTTACCATTGTCTCCTACGTGATGTATGATAAGGCTTTTTGTATGTTAACCTTACTCTATATATATATATATATATATATATATATATATATATATATATTAGTATGCATCGATACACACCAGTTATATTACAAAAGTTTTATTTTAAGTTATTTTACATGATTATTTATTATTATTATTATTAAACATACAACCACAGTTTAACCGGCCCTTCAGAAGCGACGCTCCCTCTCGTCGTATTTCCATGTGATTTTCTCCCCCACATCCCTAATTCTATTTCCTGCCTCCACCAGCTCCTCGCCATAATGACGGAGTTCAGCCAAGTTTTCTGTGCTCATAGGTGGGTTTAGTGCAGGCTCAGGGTCAAATTGGGGAAAATAGACGTTGGGATTATTCATAAAATTCTGAAACTGCCAGTCGTTTGTCCACCATTCCTCCAGCTGGCCGATAACAGGTCGGGGGTTGACAATAGGATCTGGGATAGCCGGTTCCAAATTAACTGGAAGTTGGCAGCGGGGTAATTGAAGAGGTTTTCCTCGGCAGGTCCGATGAGGTCACAATTCGCCAGTTTGCGATCCAGCTCCTCCCATGGTGGCATTTCCTGGGCTTGCCCGGAACTTTCCCCGATCTCTTTTCCTTTCCTTTTATCCCTCGGATCCTCAGTCTTTTTAACCTTCTGTGCAGCTGGTTTCTTCTTACGCCCACGTTTCCAGTCCAAGATTCTCCTCCTCTTTTTCGGCTTTGGTTTCTCCTGGGCCTGGGCCTGGAATGTTAGTGGTTCCTCCGTATCTACCAGATAGCCAGATGGGTTTCCTGTGGTATCCATATCGGTGCTATGGATAGTAAAGTTTCGGAGTGCTTCCGACAGTTCATTCATGCTGTTTAGCACACATGAAGAAACACACAAAATTTTAAGTTAAAATTTTATTTATTAAATTAATTTTTTTACAGAAACACAGAGTGGCAATCAGAAAAATTAAGTATTTCTAAATACTTAATTGGCTTAAATCAGTGGCTCTGATACCACCTTTTTCTGTCACGACCCCCGTCCCGTTTTTACTCGGTTCAGGAGCCGCGGGACAGAAACCCGTGGTATTTATGTTTAATTTGGTAGCGGAAATTTTTAACAGGATCGTGAAAACTGAAAATGCCCAAATATTTTATTTCACAATTTGGGACAACCGCGTAATTTACAACAAAGGAATTTCACGAGGAAATTCCCTGTTTTACAAAACATGTTTATTTATTTTACTGAGCCACCTCCTCAAGCTTTTAGTGCAACGCGGCACTTTCCCTGGGTCATAGTAAATCACCTGAAACATGTTTAAAAATATTTTATCAGCGGGGAAATACTGGCGAGTCACTCAATTTGTACAAAATGACACATTGTTATAATATACAGTATTAAGGGTGATTATATTGTTTCTATCAACCAATTACCCCAAATCGGTATTTGTCACTCGACCATATCTGTGACTATGGTCAGATCACCCATTGGCTAACCCGTTGTCTAATGGTGACGGGTATTAAGTAATGTATACAAAACCCCACATACCGGCAGTAATTGCAGATTACAAAGACTTAATCCCTCTAATTATAACATTGAAAGTAAATAGGGTTTTGGAACAATTTGATAAAAAGAGAATGACTCACATTGCAAGTTTAGTTGGACAGAACCTTGCCTACTGATTTAGCCTCGTAACCTAGTTAAATAATAATGCACACGAAACTAGGTCAGTAACTTAATACAACATTTATGATAATTCATGAAATCAAAACCCTCACGACGAATGACAAAGTATAGCCCGAATTTGGGCAGCACTTAAACATCCATCGGATCGGTTTCAATCGATCGGACATTGTATCGTAGCAGTGATCGAGTTATTACCCTGTTGTCGCAGTAGAGAGTCGGAAATTAAGTGTTTTGAACGAAACAGTGTATAACTTAACGTGTATTGTGAATTTTTACGTCGAAACAGAGCAACCATGCAAGTGCCAAACCCCAGCATTATATACTGAAAATTAGTCCCTCCCGCGTGTCGCGCACGCTGCCAGGGATTCTGGCGCGACACGCGGGGCACACCTATTTTAGCTAGGGTGGCCTCGTGTCCCACATAGCCCTGGTGAGTCAACATTAAACGAAAATTCATGATTTACAATCGTTTTGAAGGATAATTATCCATTAGGGGTTACCCCCCTCGATTTTTAGGGGGTCCTGATCCTAGCTTTGATTGTTCTAAAAATTATGGGTCATGCCATACCACTTGAGGGTCTCAATTAGGGTTTCCTAATGGACATAATTAAAAGAAGAATTAATAACTTTGGCAAGAGTTGTTACATTAGTACATGGTTTTCACATCCTACATTGGTTATGACATTTGGTATGTTTAATCGGGACAATAATACATTCATTAACATTGATCACGCCGCTCGGTGGTATGTAATGGTACCATAGGACTTGACAAATCCCGTTCTCGACTTCCTAGGTTTGTTTGGAAGTAGGGAATGACAGAATCCGATATACATAAATTGATAAACCTTTAATTCGTTTAAGGGTTTGTCCAAACAGTCGCAAGGCTTGAATGTATGCGTTAAACATTACTGCATAAATGTTTGTATCCATAAAGCATTGTTTTCTGTAAAACATAACATTTGATTTAAACTTAGGTTTATTCAAAAACATTTTTTTGTACATTTTTCCTATAGGGTTGAGTAAATACTATTTATTCACCATACATGACATTGGTTTTCACATTGACATTATACATACGGTTTGAGTAGATACTTTCTACTTGCTACCCATTACATTTGATTATACATGACATAGTTTACACATGACATTGAACATTGTTTACACATAAACATTTTGACATTGGTTTTAAACAAGACATTTTGGTTTATTATTGATAAGTGACTTATATAACGAGGCTATGTGTAATATGATAAAAGCATGGTGGATACGCCGCTGGTACTTCCTATATATAAGTGCTTTTATTATATTACATATTGTAGCGTTATTTAAACCACTTAGACAAAGACATGATACATTTTATACAAAGACACGACATTGTTTTACAAATGACATATTTATGCAAATTCACTTTTACTTGGTTATTTATTTAACCATGCATTATTCTTTTATATTATATGATTTTCATATCGATTTTCACATGATTTTATAAAAGAAAACATTTTACAAGCTCCATGACTACTTTTTGTTAAATACTTCTTTTAACTACAAGTCATGAATCCTGCATAAACAAAACCTATGTATCTCACAGACATTTTTATGCTGACGTACCTATTTTTACATGTGTTTCAGGAGCTAATGCTTGAGATTGATCATGCTACATTTAGGTGGACTTGGGCGTTTGTGACTTAAAAGACAGTTAATTATGTTATGTTTTTCTTAAATTTCAAGACACTGTAAACTTTAAATTCTAATAATACAAAACTTTAATTACCATGGTTATGAAACAATAATTATGTCGCTCCACTCCCCGACGTTTCCGCCGCGGTTTGTTGTTTTACGTGGTCGGGGTGTGACAATAGTGTAGTAATGTTCATGAGCACCATGCTTGCTTGTATGAGTGAAATACATGAACAATTTAGAGAATTCGTTAAGTGTTCATACATGACATGAAATGAGTTTTGTATGACATGATGAAATTTATGTATTATTGATGTTAAAAGGTGCTTGAAATCATCATGTTTACTAGTTTGTATGGAAGAACCTTGAATTTTAGTTGTAATTGATGAACTAAGGCAAAAGGTGGGAATATGAGCATGCAATACTTGTACTTTGTGCATTATGTGCGGTATGCATGCCAAGTGTTCGATGAAATGCCTAGGTGACTAGAATAGACAAAATTTTATGCAAGAAAGGGTTGAATGTGTGCGTGGAAAGTGATAATGATATCATCATTAGTAAACTAACATGAAACAACGTGTCTTAGATGGAAATATGGTTTGATTATATGACTTGGTACAAGCATACATTAACTACTTGTATTTTATACTTAAATGGAGTGTGTAATGTGTTTGTTTAAATAAGGTTTCATGGGATTTAGTATATTTAAAGTACCTAAGATACATACAAATGAATTATGCAAGTGTTATGTACTTGTATGTCAAACATGTTCTAAGTTAGTGCACATGTTCATACCTAAGGATAGTTTGACTTTTAAAGTCAAACTGACCTAAAACTAATGTCTTGATGAATTGATATGTGAAAATCCATGAGATGTTGTGGTCATTCTATATGATGACTAACCTAATAAATCTTGTGGATATCGTGCTAAGTTTGATCTCGTCAAGCTAGATGGAAGCTTGGGAAAGAATGGGTCAAACAGGTGAGGAAGCTCGAACGGATACAAGGTAAGTAAAACTTCCATCTCCTATAATAGAATCACTAATTAAGAAATATGAAGTAGACATAAATTAACATGACTTGTTAAAGCCGATGGCCATGCTGAAGATCAAACGGGTCAAAACGGGTAAGATTATGTTAGATCACATTTTGGTGATTGAATAAAAAATTTTAGAATTTGGACCCTAATGTGTGAACCGAAATGGGTCGAGCGAGTAAAAAGGCAAGCAAATCATATGTTAATGATTAAACTAACAATTGTAAAAAGGAGACCCGGTGACGTAAGTCATAATGGGTCAAATAAGTGATATCGCAAGTAGATCACATGTTAGTGATTTAAACGATATAAGGACTTGTGTAGTTGTTTAAAGAATAAACCAATAATGGTTAAAAGACTGAACGGGTCATACGGGTTAAATGGTGATGATATCAAACTACTATAAAAGTCAATATGTAAATATGTGTGTATGCAATATGCAAATATGTTTGTATGCGATATGCAAATATGTTAGAATGGGTCTTACAAGCGTAGTATTTATCGCGAGTAATGTTAAGCGTTATACTTACAGGTAAGATTATTATACGGGCAAGTCTTGCCGTAATTAGTGAAAAGAACTTGCCAGGTATTGAAAACGGGTCATGGCTTTGAACCGCACCAGTTATGTAAAATGGGTTAAGCTCTCGGTGAGAGCTTATGATCCGACTAGAGTCGGTCGAGTCAAAGGTGGACACTAGACCACTCCAAGTGAGGAAGGTCTAGCATTTTGGGTGCAACGACTATTAGAGCCACACATATGTCCACAATGTGAATATTTGACTAAAATGTCCCCGGATGATGAATCGGGAAATTACCCGTAAGGGTAGATAAATAAAAAAATAATAATAATGAATCCCATATTTGGGTTAGTCTTTTGGTAACATAAAAATGGGAGGCGTAGACTTTTTGGTTAATGTCTCTTAATAGTTTGTTTTCGTAAAACCTCAAATCTGAGGGTAAAGTCGGAATATAAAAGTTTTCCTATAATAACCCATCACAAATGAAATTGTGGTGATAAATAAATGAAAGTCTTAATGTGAAAATAGAGGGTACGAAAAGAATACGAATGATCTAAGCTTAAGATCTTAAACCTCATAACGAGTCGAATAAAGATATGCGCGAACCGGGCAACGGGTGCGCGAAACATAAAAATTGTAAATCTGGGTTATAGATTATGGTTTAAATATGTTAAGGTATGAATTCCAAGCGATTAAAACGAGTTTGGATGGATTTGGATGCAAATTGGGTGAAAAGAGAGAATGTTCAGCTGACACAGCCGGGTGGAAACCTGACTCGGCCAGGGAAGAGTTCTGAGAATAAACACGTTCAGGTGACCCCGCTGGGTGGAAACCTGACCCGGCCTGGTGACGGGGTTAATATATATATTTAATGTTTTCATTCAAATGTTTTGATTACTAAGCGTTTGACCGTTTAACTTAAACGCTAATTGTTTTTAGTGTTTATGATAGGCTTTCGCTAAGGTAGGAACCGGACGGACGACCAAGCACGCGAAGAATCGAACACTACTAAACTGCTAATTCTTTAGAGAGGATTATGAAATGGATGAAGCATGATCATGCACAACAAATTTTTCGAGTTTAAAACATTAATGCTTTTAAACTGTGATTAAGTGTGATAGTTCGTTAGTCGGGTCGTCTGAGTTATCAGTTAACCCAAAAGTATAAGTTCTATGTTTTTAAAAAAATTATGGGACCAATCATCCGCAATCATTAAAATATTGTAGAAATCGGGTTAGAGTGTTACAGTAGCTCAACTAATGAACGAATTTGAACTTGAGCTTCATATACCGAGCTTAACTATACTCATAAGCCTAAACATAAAACAAATAAATTGAATTTTTTCATATAATAGCTATACAATTACAGAAGAATACTATTATGTATTAAATACCAAAAATAAAAGGGATATTGGCCTTTAATAATCCTTATTAGACGTCATTGGTCATTGGCAGTCCCACCTTTTTTTATTCCCCCTGACAGTCCACCTTTCAACTATTTTTTCTCCACATGTCCTCAGTTAAAAAAACTTAACTCCGTTAAGTTTTTTTCCGAACTACAAACTGATGTTCTAGGGCTTTTGATCAGAACGAGGATACGAGTCTATTGATGTAAAACTTACCTCGAAACGGTGCTCCAAACGACTTGATTTTTGTTATTTGGAAGTTTAAACACCCAAAATGAAGCACCACTTTCGTCGTTTGGAGCACAATTTCAAGGTAAGTGTTACACCATTTGACTCGTATCCTCGTTCTGATCAAAAGCCCTAAAACGTTAATTCGTAATTTGGAAAAAACTTAACTGCATTAAGTTTTTTTAACCGAAGACCGGTGGAGGAAAAATAGTTGAAAGGTGGGACTATCAAGGGAATAAAAAAAGATAGGACTGTTAATGGCCAATTACGTCTAGTAGTGATTATTAGGGGCGAATATCAAATGAAACATGCAAGAGAATTAGTCAAAAGTCAATAAATTATTGACCGTACGATATAATACAAATAGAGGTCATTTATCGTATTATATTTTGTCGTGATTCAATAAGACTATTCTAGCATCATCTCAGGAATCCATGGATCAGTATGTGTATAGTTCAATCAAAACTTTTGAAAAATAATAAAAAACTAATCGTATGTAGAATGTATTGATGATTCATGGATCAGTAAGTGTATAGTTCAATCAAAACTTTTGAAAAAAATAATAACAATAACTAATAGCATGTATTGATGTATAAAAATACAAAATACTTGTGACTCACTATAAAACTCAACGATCTCAATAATAATTATATTAAATTATAAATAAATCTTTTAAAATAAAAAGAGTTTAGACCACCATTTAATATCCTATAAAATCATTTTAATAACTTGGTTTCATAGGGTTGAGTTATAATACAAAGTATTTAAAAATAAGAAGGGTAAGAAGCCACCAGATAGTGACAAGTGTCCTAGGAGGAATGAAATGGAAAGGGTAATTTTGTCTACAAGAGGAAAGAGAATATGCACATGCAAGTCACATGTTATTTCCCCCCCCCCCCCAATTTTTAAACGCCCGTAACTTTTTTATACATGATTTGTTTTTAAAAAAAAAGTATACCATAAAATCGAGCGTTTTTTTATCTTTAATATGAGTACCATATTGTTATATTTTTCAAAAAAAATTCAAAAACCCAGTTGCATATTACACAATGGACATGATGTAAAACACAATGTAAAGTAGATAAAAAACACAATCAATGACAACAGATAAAGACACAATGGACAACATACTAAAACACAATGACCATAACGTATAACACAATGGCGATAACATATAACACAATAAGTATCAGACTAAATAAAAACACAATTGATGACAACAGATAAAAGACACAATTAATGACAGCAGATAAAAGACACAATGGAGAGCAGATGAAGACACAATGGAAAACAAACTAAAAACACAATACACAACAAACTAAAACACAATGAACAAAGATAATAAAAAATTGAACAAATTATTAAAACACAATGGACAACATATTAAAACACAATGAATAACATATTAAACACAATGACCTGAACTAATAACACAATTTATAGAAAACCCAGATATAACACCATTTTCATTGTGTCATATATTGTGTTATAGGTTCTTATAAAAATGCAATGGATAGAACCCAAATCAACATTGTGTTATAGGTTTTGATAATAACACAATGGACATGATGTAAAACACAATGTAAAGTAGATCAAAAACACAATCAATGACAACAGATAAAAACACAATGGACAACATACTAAAACACAATGACTATAACGTATAACACAATGGCGATAACATATAACACAATAAGTATCAGACTAAATAAAAACACAATTGATGACAACAGATAAAAGACACAATTAATGACAACAGATAAAAGACACAATGGAGAGCAGATGAAGACACAATGAAAAACAAACTAAAAACACAATACACAACAAACTAAAACACAATGAACAAAGATAATAAAAAAAACTGAACAAATTATTAAAACACAATGGACAACATATTAAAACACAATGAATAACATATTAAACACAATGACCTGAACTAATAACACAATTTATAGAAACCCAGATATAACACCATCTTCATTGTGTCATTTATTGTGTTATAGGTTCTTATAAAAACGCAATGGATAGAACCCAAATTAACATTGTGTTATAGGTTTTGATAATAACACAATGTATAGAAACTCTACTGACAAAAACCCAGTTAAAAGACACAATGACCTGAACATTTAACACAATGCAAAAAAAAACCCAGTAAAAATTTTTATTTTTATTTTATTTTTATATGATAATATGGTACTCATATTAAAGATAAAAAAACGCTCGTTATTATGGTGAAATTTTTTTTCAAAAAAAATGTCGTATGAAAAAGTTATGGACGTTTTAAATCGATTGGGGAAATTGGCATGTGCCTTGCATGTGGAGAGAGAAAATCCATAAATATATGATTCTCTTTATGCCTTTCTATTATCTTCTTTTCCCTACAACTAATCCCAACCCTTCAAATCTAAGATCAATGGACTAGAATCCTTCTTACCCTTCTTATTTATTTGATCATTTGTATTTGATCCTAACCCTGGTTTCATATATAAAGTACTTTTAATGGTTCACTTAAACAAAATCATTATAAAAACATATAAGAGATTATACTTTTTCTCTAAACCAAAAGGTAATTAATTTAGTGTCCAAGAAAGGCAAAATCATTAGCAATCATCTGTTTTTAACTAAAGAAAAGATTTTATTTGAATTGTTTGGATGTAATGATTTTTAAGTTTATCTTATTATTTGATATAAGTGGCCTATCATAAACTATCATAGCTGACGAGTCACTAGTTATAAATATGTTGATTAGCAAATAATAAAAAATAAATAGAATCATAAATGAAAGATTCCAAAAATTCTTAAATAAAAATACCATAAGATCCTTAAACAAAATCCTTCTAAGAGCAATTTGTAGCATCGTAAAAAGAAAAAAAAAAACCATAAAATCCTTAAATAAAAATACTGTCAATTTGTAAACCTTTTGAAATTATACAACTACATCAAATTAATAAAGGGTTTCAAACCATCTATGATTTAATAAAATTAGTTAAATGCGTTATATGTTATAGATTAAACCCCTTTAGACATGTTGGGGAAATTCGAAAATTGCTTGGATAAATCTGAAGTCGTGTAATCACTTTCAGATCAAACAATTGGAGTGGCTACCAATCTTTGATCGGATATTTTTGTTAAACCCTTAATCCGTTTAACTTTATTTTGAATCAAGCCTAGTTAGTGGGTTGTGTCAATTTTTTTAGCTTTAACATACAATATTCAATAAAAAAAGTCTAATATTATAATGATAATACAATTGAAAAACCGAATAAATTAAATGAATTTTATATAAAATATGCGTTTACTTATTTTATTTTTAAGAAGGGGAAAAATGGGTAGAAAGTAGATTTCAAGTTCGCTTTCTCATAAACCATTAAGCCCCATTGGCCATGGGTGACACCGACACTTTGTAAAAGTCTATGATTATTTTAACGTGTCAAAATGGAATTGATATGACATGGATAATCAAAGTTGTATATTCAATTGTAATAAACACAACACTTTATATGTGGTTTAAACATCCATTGGCCATGGGTGATACCGGCCAACATTTAAGTTTTATTTAAATAAGTAACGTTTCAACTTTCAAACATAAAAATAAAAGCCCAAGACCCCCAAAACAAACCCTTAAATCTTGAAGAGTGTTAATAACAAACCAATCCTTGGAACATCATTCATGAGATATTGTGTTCATTTGTTTTTCTTTCATCATAACCATTAACCAAACATTTTTATATAAACCCTAATTTATAACACTTCTAAGCTTTATGGTTTGTACGCATAGCTTATTTTGTGTTTAGTGCTTTTATTGGTTGTACCCTTAGCTTAGAAGGTTGTATCTTTTGTTTTATATGTCACGTGTCCCTTTAGTTTTGTTGAGTTGATTCTTTTGTTATGCTTTTATGCCACCTGCTACCCTCTTTCATACATATCCACCACATACCTCTCTCCGATTTCAGTTTTCACCCATGACTTACCTCCAAATCAGGCTGAATCATGGCGGCTTCGCTAGCGGGCTTTGGAGATGAAACCGTCGGATGTTCGTGTTACCGCCATTTGCGAGTTGTTTATGGGATTATGTCTCAGGTAAAGAACCATCCCCTGTTTTTGTGGTTTTTTCTAAGGTTTCCCTATGTGAATCAATTTCACTTCTTGATTTTCGATTACAAGTTGTGATTAAAAATTTGTCCAACTTGAAATTGTTTACCTAAATTAAACCCTTTTTATGTAGATTTCATGATTTTATTTGACTTAGATTTTTCCTATAATAAAAAGTTTTATTGATAACAAAAAGGAAAGTTAATCATATTAGTACCTTAAAAAAACCACGATGTTATATTTTAGCCAAAACCCATAATTTAACTACAATATGTAGTTTTTCCTCCAAATCGGTCTCTAATGGTTATCGGGGACAACTTTGTCAAAGTAACTAAAAATCGGTACCCATTATATGGCACCAACAGGGACTAACGACCAATCTCTAATACATTAAAACTCAATCCTCAATTTGTCCATCGGTACCATGTCATTTCAATTCCCAATACAATTCTTCAATGAATGTAAATCAGTCTCGTACACTATAATATTTTAATGCCTAATATATAACTATAGGGACTGAAAACCAGTCCTCTAAACATGTTTATATCCTTTCTTCTACTTTTCGTTAGGTTCGTGATTCCATGTCAAATTAGTCTCCAATTAGATGTTGCATGAAAATCAGTCACTAAAATATGTTGTGTGAAAATCCATCACTAAAGTATGTTGCGTGAAACAATAAGAGGGGGAGGAAATCAAAGGAGGTTACGCCTGTTAAGTTATTGGTGGGATTGCGTAACGGCAACAATGGGCAAGTTAGCGCGATTAAGAAAATAACGACCATTGCGTTTGGAAATGGAGGATGCAGATGTAAGGAGGAGCTACGTAAGGAAAGACGTTGGAAAAGAAGGAATGAGGAGCTCACTAATGTTGTCATTCGTGAAGGTATGAAGATTGTTCTTCTTGAAGTTGGTAAGCAAATTCATGATCACCTTAGCAACCTCAAGTGGTTTAAACGGTTTAACTGATTTTATTTATTTTTATTTTATTTGAAATGAGACATTGAACTAGAGTTGCATTCTTAACCATTAATTTGGTTGCCTTTTGTGTAATTAACTATTATGTGACTGGTAAGCATATGAAGATTCACTACAAAAAAGAGTATTAAGGAGGGACTGAAAAATCAGTCTCTAACACATACAAATCAGTCCCTAATGGTTATTGAGGATTGATTTGTCAATCCTCCGCCAGTGACGAATACCCAATAGTAAAAGTTGGTTTTAGTAACTAAAAAGCAGTCCTTGTTGTGTTATATCAATATGGACTAACGGCCATTCCCTAATACATTAAAATTCACTCCTTAGTTTATTGCCTGTAACCACGTCATTTCAGTCCTCGATACATTTCTTTAGTGAATCCAATTCAGTCTCGAATATTATGATATTTCAATCCCTAATGTATAACTTTAGGGAATAAAAATCAGTCCTCTAAACATGTCTATATTGTCCCTAATATGTTTCGTTAGGTTTGTAATTCCATATCAAATTAGTCTCCAATGAGATGGTGCGTGAAATCAATCACTAAAATATGTTGCGTGAACACCAATCCCTAATATTATCAGTTTCTAATAAAATAATCCAAGATATTAGGTATTTAAGACTGATATTATCAGTTTCTAAAGTGTTTTGATAAGTTTTCTAAAATTACATTCTTTATAAGAAAACATAAATATCACTTTCACATTCTTTATTAAATACCACATATTAGTTATTACATATTAGGCGTAGAAATATAGGAACAGAAATACAAATAATATTAACGATAGCGATAACGACATTCGTGAGTTACATCAAACTATCACCTGAACAATACCAAGTGTCGTATTTAAACTTTTATCATATTGTGTCGTTGGTTTGCCTAATCAAATTATTCAAATCTACGTAGGATAAATATTTTGCGATCCATAAGAGAGGCAAGTAATAGGTGACGTGGCTGCTCACTCTCGCGTTAACATCACGTCAACATGAATAAGATTTGATTCTAATTTTTTTATTATATTATTCATTTAATAAACTATTTGATTTTCTCTAATCACTTGTGATATTTAATTATCTGACATAAATTTTAACGAAAACTGTGTTATTTTTTAAAATAAAGTATTTTTTGATCTCCTGAAGGATTTCAGCATCCACCACTTGCGGCCTAGTGTTGAGAGGCTTGGGTTCTCCAATGGAGACTCAAGTTCAATCCCTACTTGTGTCACTTTTGGTGGATTAGGCAATGATGGATAGAGCCTAGCCTCCTAGGTGTCAGACTCTATTTTGAGCCCACCCGGGTTTTCGTCCCGCCGTGTGTTACTCCAGAAAGTTCTGCTCTTGTGGTGACACAACGATTGTCAAGTGAAAACCGGCTTTCTTAACAATCAAATGTATATGAGCGAAAACGAGTTGTTTTCAATGAAGTGTTTTTTTGTTTCTTTTTTCAATTTGAAGTGATGTATTTTTTAGTCATGTATGTTTTAAAGTTTTTAATTAATATTTATCTTATACTTGTATTTTATTTTTATTTAGTAAGTAACTGTTTAAAAACTGAATATTAATTGTTTAAAAATCAAATAAATTTTGTTTTTTTGAGTAAGTGAGAAGTGTAGTAATATGAAGCTAAGTGATATTAACCTTAATCACCTCAAACCATGGTAACTTAAACATCCTATGGCTATATATTTTATTGATTAAAAGTTGGGCATCACTATTTTTTTTATTTATCTATTTATTTTTGTTTTTTAAACAGAAAATTTAGATCACTGACGAGTTGGGTATCACCGTTACAAAAATAAATTAAAAATAGAAAAAAAATGGTTGCTTATATTGAAGAAAGGTTGAGAGTTGGCACATGCATAGCACGAAGGAGTCACTATTTAATTACTTAATAATTTCTAATCAATTACGATAAAAAGTTTATATTAGCTTTAATATTGTGTATTGCCCACTTATTAATTCACTTATAACCAAGATTAACCTAATAATTGTACTTAGCTTTCCATTATACTTTTGTACTGAGAAGGGTTTTTTTTTTTTTTTTTTTTTTTTTTTGAGAATTGATAGAATAACCCTAAATGATTAAAATCCTTAAGAATATATTATAAACAAACCACACATATATTAATGTGCTAGAAATCATACATTTTTATTACATTAAGTCCATTTATTATACTTTATACGAAGTAGGGGTCTTAAAGAGTTGTAACTTTAGCCTGCTGCTTCTCTGTTGGTTTAGAGGAAGAAGCCAAATAGGTAACTATTATGCTATAAAGAGTTGTAAGATGTGGTTTAAAAGTTGTAACTCCCTTAATTTTAAGTTCTTTAGCATATATACATTATATAGTAGTATAGATTAAAATGCTACCATCCAAATTTTATTTTTTCTTTATTCTTTATTCAGTAAAATATATTACACTATTCAGTGATATGCTAAGATGCTACCATCCAAAATTTATTTTTTATTTATTATTTATTCAATAAGATATATATTTCGTATTTTACTGATCTTATATTATATTATATTATATATACTACAATTATCAACTTGGGTGAATAGTTATTTTTTTTTGTCTTTTTGTCCTCTTGCTTTTTTTGTGCTTTTTTTTTTTTTATATTTTTACAATTCAACTTTTCGTATTGAAATTTACAACCACTCAACTTTCTAATGACTTTGTAATCAAGTTTTACGTGTTTAATTTATTACATATTGAGTAAAAATTCAAGTTGATTTACGTTTCAAAATAATTTTTTCCTGAAAACGAGCAGAGTGAAATATAATATGTTCTTATCCTTAGGGCCCAGGGGGCGGTACGTGATTCTATCACGAAAAACACTTATAACGCGTGATGGAATATTTTTTCCACCCCCACAACAAAGTTCCACGCGTGATATTTTCCACGAAATCAATTTTCGTTATTTTCTTCACGCGTTATTGTTTTGTTTTGTGAGTTTAATTGTTGGTTGGGGGGAAATTGTTGGGTGTGGTGGTGAGTGATAACCACCCCCACTAAAAAAGGTTGTGAGTGATGGAAAAATGGTTGCTGACATGGCGGAACATGATTGGATATTGTGAGTGATGAAATTTTATCACTAGTGACCACCCCCCTCCCCTTATTATTATGTATGTTTTCAGTTGATCTACGTTTCGACGCTTTTTTTTTCGGAAAATGAGTCAGGTCAAATATAATACGTTTTCGTGCTTATTTTTATGTACGTTTTCAGTTAGCCTACGTTTTGGCGTAACTTTTTTTCGGAACACTACGGCAACGTGTGGAGCAATTTACCGGTTTATTACAATTATATGTAAAATTAGGGTGTATATATTTGGATTGTAGTGTACAGAAAGTTAGTAGAGATACATTGTACAAACATGTACCATGGAATGAAGAATTAAATAATACAAAAAAATAATACAAGCCTTTGTTATATGATTGGAAGAATCCGAGCCCAAATGCGACATTACTAGTTGTGGGGCCCAACCACATTAACAATCAGATCCAGCTGCCAATTGCCATTTGGTCCATGACAGAATGCCATTCTACCATACACACTAAATAAATCTATGATAAATTGCAAATTTTCTTGTTCATTTAATTATGATTAAATTATTTTTCTCTAGAAAATGTTATGTTATTTCCTAAGATTTGATGATTCCTAAAAAAAAGTGACTGAACTTATATTAGATTCATTTAATCATTGATGGTTTGGCAAGCTAATTATAAATATGATGAAGTGTACACAAATTGTTGTTATGGAAAAATGTAAAATACAATACGGCTTAACGTACATTACGTACGACAACGTGCGTGATTATGTATATAACGTGCGTGATTAATGTTTTTATCATGCGTGATTAATGTTTTCCAACATGCGTGATTTGGGGTTTTTAGTTTATAACGTGCGTGATTTTCAAATTAACTTTCGTAATTATCTGTCGTACGTGATGTATGTTAAGACGTATTGTACGTTAACTGACCTCTTGTTATTATTGTATATTGAGTACTTTTTTAAATTTATTTTAGCTTAAAGAACTTAGAATTATAGTATGTTGTCGTTTAATCTAATTGTGTGCCTTTAAAGCAAATAACCACATATTTTTCCTCTAAAACAATATATAATCGGTGGACCGGATTTTTTCGACAAGACTTAATTAAAAAAGTATATTTGAAATGGCTAATGGTTAATAAGTTGATCTTTATAGGTATCTTTCTCATATCCAAAACTGATAAGAACAACATGTGAACTAAAATACTTCGATGAACGTTATTTTTCGTATCAATATAGTCTTGTTGAAGAAGATGAACAAAGAATATAGTCTTGTTATCTACCTACATCGATAAAATGACTTGAGAAATTGATTTCCTGAAATAGGTAAGAGTTTCTAAATACGATTACATGGTGTCATGTAACTAGTTTAAAGTCATAACAAGTCATTAGCATTATTAGATAATAATGTAAACTAGTTATTTTCCGCCCGCGCGTTGCGGTGGGACCCAATGACTACAAAAATCGTGTCAGCAACGGCAAACAGATACCGAATATCAAAACATAAATAAAATGACGTGGTAAGGATAGTCAGTCCGTCATAAAAAAAGTGATTTTAAATAACCTAATATACAATAATAGGACCCACACGTCATACACGTTGGAAATTCGGTTGTTTTCAGTTCAGTTATTACGGTGCTAACACGTTAAAATATGGATGAGCTCGGTACCGGTAACGACAGCGAAAGTACCGATCCGGAAAATCATCGAAATTAGGTACCGGCACCGAAAATGCTCGGTACAATACGGTATGATATTTAAGGGTAAAAATCAATAAATACAGGTATGGTGCTAGACCGGTGTCGAATCGAAAGTAACGATTCTGAAAACGCCAAAAGGTGGGTACCAAATTGGTACCGAAAATGATTTGGTATAGTAAATTTGGTACCGATACGATACCGGTTCGTTTACAGGATTTGATACGATTTGCTCATCAATATTCTAAATATCCAAATTAATTTTACATGCTACAATTTAATAATTGCAGAAAAATACAAAAAAGAAAGCAAAATAAGTTGTTGTGTATATAAAACCTCATTCAAACGAAATACAGTTTACTTACTGTGTGTATGAAAAGTAATTTAAACGGTGCAATTATTTGCATTGCTGCGTTGCTACAGGATTTGATGAGCTCGGTACCAACTGGTACCGAAAATACCGTTACTGAAATCCCCAAAAGTGGGTACCGGTACCGAATATACCTAGTATGGTACGGTTCGGTACCGGTCGGTACTGGTACGACACCGGTATTTGAGGGTAAAAACCGGTGAATACCTGTGCAGAACCGGTACCGAAAATACACCGGTTTGGTAAATTTGAGACCGGTACCTATACTCGATACCATTTATTCATCTATTAATGATGTGTTCTAATTTTAATTTAAAAAATAAATAATAAATTACTGTTCATTCCGTTTTATTTTTATCATATATAGATTCTTACATTAAAATGTAAGCTTGGGAGGTTTACAATGACAATTCATGTAGGATTCATTACATTTTCTTGCATTTTAAATTTTGATTTTTATATAACAAAAGTAAACACGGTTTTTCTTTAACAGTATTCATGAACAACTACTTAAAACAACTACTTAAAACAAGACATGTTTTAATTCATCGCACTGTCGTACATTCGGGCGAGTGTTCACAGGCTTCGGCCCTAGGTGAGGGTTTTCCCCGGTTCAGAGACGAGTGTATCCTGATATGCTGAATTTCGCCAGTGGCCAATTTGAATGATTCGTTGATCATTACAAAAATGAAAAGATGGGCATGTACCTTTTCCAACCAATCACATACCTTTCTTTTTAAAATTTTGCAACATAGACCAAAATAAAGGGGCTAAAACAGTAACTTCCAAAAACACAAAAACCTTAACTATAAATAACCCACCAGGTAGAAAAAAAAAAGAAAAAAAAAAAGTAAAAACAAACACTTCCCCACCCGTAAACACAAAACCCGTTTTCTGCGGCTGCGCTTCATCGCAAGAGGATAAGACAACCTTGACCACCATAAAAACACATCCATCAATCCAACGGTCCAGATCATCCCCACACCACGCGTCATCATTCCACCCGTCGATCTGTTGCCGTACACCCTACCACCATCACCCCACACACACGTTATAAAACCCCAGTTACATTTTAATCACATAATCACACCAATCATGTTATACTCTCTCTCTCTCTCTTCTTTCTCTCTCTTTGCAACTGGTAACTGTTTAACAACTTCGATCTGAACCTGTTAATGCTCGTTAATGGTGAAATTTGTTGTTCAGAGAGTTAGATTGTGAGATCTAGCGGTGGAACTGTAGATTGTTGAGGTGAATCGAGCTTCAGTTCGTGAATTTCGGTGAGATTTCGTTGTTTATGGTGTGATTTGTTGCTATGTTAGTAAGATGTTAAGATCTAGTGTTGATTTGTAGCTCGTTGAGGTGAATCGAGCTTTAATTCGTGAATTTCGGTGAGATTTCGTCGGTTTTGGTGCAATTTGTTGCTAAAATGGTAAGATATTAAGATCTAGGGTTAAAACTGTTGATCGTTGAGGTGAATCGAGCTTCGGTTTGAAAATTCCGGTGATATATCGTCGGTTTTGATGCAATTTGTTGCTAAAATAGTAAGATATTAAGATCTAGGGTTAGAACTGTTGATCGTTGAGGTGAATCGAGCTTTAATTCGTGAATTTCGGTGAGATTTCGTCGGTTTTGGTGCAATTTGTTGCTAAAATGGTAAGATATTAAGATCTAGTGTTAAGACTGTTGATCGTCGAGGTGAATCGAGCTTCAGTTTGAAAATTCCGGTGATGTATCGTCGGTTTTGATGCAATTTGTTGCTAAAATAGTAAATATTAAGATCTAGGGTTAGAACTGTTGATCGTTGAGGTGAATCGAGCTTCAGTTTGACAATTCCGGTGATATATCGTTGGTTTTGATGCAATTTGTTGCTAAAATAGTAAGATATTAAGATCTAGGGTTAGAACTGTTGATCGTTGAGGTGAATCGAGCTTCATTTTGAAAATTCCGGTGATATATCGTCGGTTTTGGTGCAATTTGTTGTGAAATTAGTAAGATATTAAGATCTAGTGTTGATTTGTATGTCGTTGAGGTGAACCGAGCTTCAATTCGAAGATTCCGGTGAGATTTCGTCGGTTTTGGTGTAATTTGTTGCTGAATTTGTAAGATATTAAGATCTAGGGTTTGAACTGTAGTCGGTGAGGTGAATAGAGCTTCGATTCGAAAATTCCGGTGAGATAGTGTCGGAATTGGTCGCCGGCAGTGAGAAATGGCGATATCGTTCCCGGAGGAGGTGTTGGAGCATGTATTCTCGTTCATAACATCGCATACAGACCTGAATGTTGTATCGTTGGTGTGTAAGTCGTGGTATGAGATAGAACGGTGGTGTCGGAGAAGAATTTTCATTGGAAATTGTTACGCGGTGAGTCCGGCGATGATGATTAGGAGGTTTCCGGAGGTGAGATCTGTGGAGTTGAAAGGGAAACCGCATTTTGCGGACTTTAATTTGGTGCCGGATGGTTGGGGAGGGTATTTTTATCCGTGGATCTGTGAAATGGCTAGGGCTTATCCGTTGTTAGAGGAGATTAAGCTGAAAAGGATGGTGGTTACGGATGAGTGCTTGGAGTTGATTTCGAAGTCGTTTAAGAACTTTAAGGTGTTGGTGTTGTCTTCTTGTGAGGGTTTCAGTACCGATGGACTTGCTGCCATTGCCGCCAATTGCAGGTGAAATTTCTCTCATTGTATTCATATATTTGTGTGTGAAAGTTGATTTAAATGTTGAGGGTCATAATTGTTGCTTGTTGTGATGGTATAATTTCCTGACAATTGAACTGATTGTTTGATGCTAATTCAGTTGTTACTCATAAACTTTGAAACAATTTGATGTAATGCAGACATTGTTGCTTGTTGTTTGCTAGTTGGTAACGCATTTATCTATCTTGTTGTTTTTGTCCTCATTTTTTCGGTTGAACGAGCTTAAAAACATTTGCTTTAAGTTTTTAACATTTCTTCATAGTTTATATAATTCATGTGTGTGTGTGTGTGATGGTATGATGTTATCCTAACTATTGAACTGATTGTTTGAAACAATTTGATGTTGATATTCCCTGTGACAAAAAAACTTGCTTTACAATGCAGGAATTTGAGAGAATTGGATTTGAGGGAGAGTGAAGTCGAAGACCTGAGTGGGCATTGGCTAAGTCATTTCCCTGATTCTTGCACCTCATTGCAGTCCTTAAACATGTCTTGTTTGGCTTCCGAGGTGAGTTTTTCAGCGCTCCAACGCCTCATCGCTCGCTCACCCAACCTCAAGACTCTTCGACTCAATCGCGCTGTTCCCCTTGAAAAACTCTCCACCCTACTTCACCGGGCCCCACAGCTTGTTGAACTGGGCACAGGTGCCTATTCTGCTGAAATTCGACCCGATGTGTACTCAAATTTAGCAGAGGCTTTCTCTAGATGCAAGGAACTTATGGGTCTTTCTGGATTTTGGGATGTTGTTCCTTCTTATCTTCCAGCTATTTATTCTGTTTGTTCTAGACTCACCTCGTTAAACTTGAGTTATGCCACTATTCAAAGCCCAGATGTTACCAAAATCGTCACTCAATGTCCTAATCTGCAGAGTTTATCGGTAAGTCTTGTTGAAGTTTGATGCTTGCATATTTTTGTTTGACTAAATTGCATTTTACGTCCTTTAAGTTTTAACGAAGTTGCAGGCATTGTCCATTAACTATAGAAATTACACTGGATGTCCTTTATGTTACCATTTTTTATCGGGCGGTGTCCTTTAGACCTAACCAGGTTAAATTTTTGGGTTAAGTCTGACCATGTGCCTCTCTCATGAGGGCATTTTGGTCTTTTTACCTTTTTTCTTTGGACAATCTTATGGATGTCTTTTATGTTACTAGTTTTTATCGGAAGTGAAATCACCATTTTTCCCTCACATGAGTGGCACATGGTTACAATTTAACCTAAAAAACTAACCAGGTTAGGGTAAAAGGACGAAATGTGTATGAAAGTGTTAACATAAAGAACACATGGTGTAATTTCCGTAGTTAAAGGATAGCGCGTGCAACTTCGTTAAAACTTAAAGGACATAAAATGCAATTTAGTCTTTTTACACCATGTTTTATGGCCATGGCTATAGTTAATGGAATATTTGCTCACAGGTGCTGGATTACATTGAAGACGCCGGGCTCAACGCGCTTTCGTTATCCTGTAAGGACTTGCGAGAACTTCGAGTTTTCCCGTCTGACCCGTTCGTAGCAGATGCAAACGTATCATTAACAGAACAAGGTCTAGTTGCGGTTTCCGAAGGGTGCTTGAAGCTCCAATCGGTTCTTTACTTCTGTAGACAGATGTCAAACGCTGCATTGACCACCATCGCTAAAAACCGTCCTAACCTAAACTGTTTCCGTCTCTGCATTCTCGAACCACGAGCCCCTGATTACCTAACCCTCGAACCACTCGACAACGGTTTCGGAGCGATAGTGGACCACTGTAAGCAACTTCAACGTCTCTCGTTATCCGGTCTGTTAACAGACCGCGTGTTTGAGTACATCGGTAAACACGCTAAGAAGTTGGAAATGCTTTCGATAGCGTTTGCTGGTGATAGTGATATGGGTTTGCATCATGTGTTATCGGGGTGTGACAGCTTACGGAAGCTTGAGATTAGAGATTGCCCGTTCGGGGACAAGGCTTTGTTGGATAATGTTTCCAAATTGGAGACAATGCGATCCCTTTGGATGTCTTCGTGTTCGGTTAGTCTCGGTGCTTGTAAGCGGCTGAGTCAGAAGATGCCTAGGCTTAACGTTGAAGTTATCGATGAGCAGGGAGACCTAGATTCCAGATCTGATAATTCTCCTGTTGAGAAGCTTTATGTATACCGCACGGTTGCTGGGCCTCGGTTTGACATGCCTAGCTTTATACGGAATATGGATCAAAACCCTACATGTAGGAGGTATTCACTTGAAAAGCTTTTTTTCTGAATAGGTAGATGGTGTGATTTTTTGACACAACACGAGATGTTCGTGGGTTTATGTATAGTCTAAACGGGTTCTGGTCAACCCACGAGCACGTTTAGCTAAATGTGCCGTGTAAGTGTCAACCTGATGGGTTCGTAGGATCACTGGTTTTAACCCATTTGTTTTTTAATTTTGAAAAATGTGTTTTAGGTGATAAATTTAACTATTTTGATAATTTTGTGACAAAAGATAAATGTTCAAATATACTTGGCATAGTTTAAGCATACTTGCCTTTTTTTCAAATACATGTAAATTTGTAATATTAAAGTATTAATATGCAAAATAAAAAGTTTATTACTTTTTTTCTGGGTTAAACAGGCTGTGTTCGTGTCAGCCCACGCATACGCATGTCGCGCTCGCGTTCATATGTCTGACATGATTTCTGGGTTCGTTTAAAATTTATGGTTTGTATCGGGTCCGACCCTCCCTGTGAACACCACCTGTTTCGCAGCCCTACTAATGTGTCAAAATATACTAAAAAAGAAAGCGTTAAACTGGTTGAAAGAAAAGACTATATATATATTGAAATTGTACTATAATTGTAATCATTTTTGACTTGTTACTTGTAAAAAGGACCACATTTTGAAAAAAAAACGTGTCGGGTCAACCAAACACGACCTGTTACAAAAATAACTCAGTTGACCGCCACATACTTTGTTAAGCATACGCGTATACCTCAGATTAGTTTTTAAATTTAGTTCTACATATTTTGCACATTTTGAATGAAATCTGATGTTGGTGTGCAGGTAGGATGATCGGTTGCTGCACTGTCTAAGGATGAGAACAGAACGACACGCTTCAGTTATTTTAGAGGTTTATATTTCCGTCTCCTCTTTCCCTTTCAGCCATCGGGGATCACATTTCTGCAGTAATTCACTTAGTTTCCGCGGGGCTTCTTCTTTTTTTTTTTTTTAATTTATGTTCAGTTGGGTTTAAAACTGGACCATGGTCATACCACCATGCCATAGAATCCAATGATTTCAGTGTCATAACTGATTAAATCCACAAAAAAAAAAAAAAAGTTTCTTTTATTGAATGGTCAACTTATGAGTGATTAGTATGAGACTTTTGAAGATTACTTCCATCAAAAGTTGTAAATTTTGATGATTTTTTTAGACCCCACCACATTTGCAGGAAAACAAGCTTTTTATTGGTTGATGATGGTTACTCATCATCATTCATCATTCATATTATTCTCTCTTTGATCTCTCATCATTTCATCAAACCTAAATTCACTCTATCACCCAAAATTATTGAACATATCTTTAGTTTTTCAAAAATATATTTAACAATTTGGTAATTTATATAGTTTGTAGTAGTTACGCTATCGATTTCAAGTTTCAAATGGTTAGCCGAACGTTGGCCAGATCATATAAATATCAAACCGGAGGAACCAGCGGTGTTGATCAAAGATCATGGTTAAACTATGGTGTGATCATCTAATCTAAATCTTGAACAAAACATTAAGAAGAAGAAAATGAACAAAACCCAAATCTTGCATTGTTGTTATTCCAGTGTTAATCAAATATCATGGTTAATGTATAGAATTGTTTGAATCCTCATTGATTTTTGTTGATATTTGGGATTTGAAATCATTTTTATGAGTTGTTTTCACTATAAATTTCAAAAAGTGAATCACAGATTCACAATCATATTCATGTTCCATCTTTGAATCTGTTAAAGACATGGTTTAGCTATTTTCAATTCAAACCAAGAGAGTTGACTTACGGATGGACATTTTTAGTATAATGTCCGATGAGAAAAACAAAATTAGAAAGTAATGATGAAATCAAGGCATTAAGGAGCGTTAACCATTACACAATTTTTAAAGGAGCATCATGATGTGGCGGAAAATGGCCATTAAGAGACATTAACCATTACGGATGGCCAACAAATAAATTAAAAAAGAAAAGAAAAGTGTAATTTACTAATTTAAACTATAAACTATTAGATAATAACTCATACTTACAGTTTGACTAATGTTACTCTTAACTTTCATTTATGTTGCCAAGTCCAATGTTAGTAGCATAATTAGTTAATCGTCATCGATTCATACTTGATTTAAACTTGATTTCACTTGTATGTTTCTTCACTTCGTTCATAATAATCACCGTAATAGAAATAAACTGGAAATCAAGTACAAATCTTTGATAATTATGCTATTGGGGTTGCTCTTGGCAACGAAAGTGAAAGCGACGAGCACCATTTGTCAAAATGTAAATATGAATTATTATCGACCAATAAGTCATAGTTTGAATTATTAAAATCCAATTTTTCGTTAAAAAACGAGACATCATAATACAAACTCAACATTCACCTTATTTCTTCATGACTACATTAACGATTTAAACCAACAAAAAATATCTTTGATGTATCGCGAAGCTCGAATAAACAACAAATAACAAAGTCAATTGATACATAACAAAACTCCCTCAATTATTATCTATAATACAAATTATCAAACTTGGTGAACAGTGCTTTAAGGTTTTTTTTTTCTCATTTTTGTATTTTTTTTTACTTTTACCCATCAACTTTCAACATTGATATTTACAGCATCTTAACTTTCTAAAAACGTTGTAATCAAGTTTTACGTATTTATTTTTGTGTACATGTGGGTATAAATTTAAGTTGATTTACGTTTCGACGTAAATTTCCCTAAAAATGATTCGAATCAAATATAATATGTTCTTATACTTATTATAATGTACGTTTTCGTTTGGTCTACATTTTAACGTAATTTTTTTTTCCAAAATAAGTCGGGTCAAATATAATACTTATTCCTTCTTATTTTTATCTTCGTTTTGACATATTTTGTTTTTTTCGAAAAACTGCAACAACGTGCGGGACAATTTACTAGTTTTGCCTTTATGTTAAACAACAACTTAAAGTAAAGGGGCCATCAAGTAAAAGGACTGAATAATAATATTCCTTACAACTTTTAACTTGTCAACAGTCGACACTCAATCTAATCAAGATACAAGAAAATCTAGTGTCTCGTTATTCTCTCTCCTCTGCAACTAACAACAAACACCACTTCCGTCAAAGCTCCCTCCTTAAATAGTGTTTGTTTTTTAAACATAAAATACTGTCCGTACGATACATATCAATGTACTTGCTGCGACAGGACAGGGTGTTTGACGACGGTGATTTGATGGGATGCAGACGGTGATTTATGGAGAGGCGGTGGTGGGGATTTGATTTTCGTCGGAAATTGATATATTGCATGAGGGTACGTGGTTATTTCAGGGTACTTTCAGTCACATTGATGATGGTGTTTGTTACTGCAGGTGGAATGCATCTGGATTTAGAGACAAGATTGATTGATAGGATAATAAATTATATGTATTTTTTTCTTTTTTTCTAAAGACGAACAAATAAATACCCGGCTGCCAGGAGTCCCAATGATAAAAGGCAATCTTATACGCGCTCACGGTTATAGATAGTGTTAGGGCTGTAAACGAACCGAACGTTCAGCGAACAGTTTGTGAACCGTTCGGCGGGAAGTTCGTTTATGTTCGTTCGTTTAATAAACGGACGAACATGAACAAGAAATTTCGTTCGATTAGTTAAATGAACGAACATGAACAGAGGTCTCGTTCGTTCGATTGTGTTCGTGAACGTTCGGTAAGGTGTTCGTGAACGTGTTCGTGAACATTCATTGATTTGCGTTCGTTTATGTTCGTATGTTTGTGTTTTAATTGAAGATCTTTGTACTTTCTTATATTTTATTTGTACTTTTCATATTATTAAATTTTTATTTATTTTATTTCCCTAACAATTAAACTAGGAAATCCACTTTCACCTTGTTTATGCATCATTTCCCTTTCATTTCTCATTATTTATATCCACGAATACAATCGACATCCGTTCCACAATAAGGGATTCAAGTTCGAGTTCTACTCTCTGGGCCATCTATGTTTATCCTTCATCGCGTTCGCCAAATTTATTTGTGTTCGTTTGTGTTCGTGAACCGTTCGCGAACATGCTCATTTCCTTAATGAACGAACACGAACATAAAATCTCGTTCGGTAAGTGTTCATGAACCGTTCGTGAACACATTTATTTCCTTAACGAACGAACACGAACAAGGCCTTGTTCGTGTTCGTTCGGTTCGTTTACAGCCCTAGATAGTGTTGGATAGCCCAAGCTCACCATTTTCAGTTCCGGGAAAAGGTGCCGCCCGAAGGCCCATTGTAATATATTTTATATTATATATTACAAAAAAAAACTGATTATTAGGGAAAATGTATTTAGGAGTGTAATTTGATATTTTTGACATACTTGTAATATATTGTATTTTGTTGAGATTTAAAACTTATTTTGTGTTGTTGAACTTGATTTTGGCATGTAATGTATTAGGTTGAAATTGATTTTGTCATGTAATGTATTAGGTTGAACTTATTTTGATATGATTTTTTGAATTCTTAAATAATATTTTAGACTACTGAATTTTGATGTATGTATTAATATTCTTTTTTAAGATCACGTTAAACCAAACCAAGCCGAGTCCGAGCTTAGATTTTCAGCTCCGCTTCAAATCCGAGCCCAGCCGAGCCAGCTCCGTTTATAATCGATCCGAGACTGAGTTTGGCATGGCTCGGCTCATGACAAGGGTGTTTAGAGAAGAGGTTTTTGAGGGGAAGACCGACGAAAAGGTGGTAGAAACAGATAATGTGCAACATAACGAGGAAAATGACATTTGTAACCTTGAGACACATCTTACAGCCGCTTTAGGAGGAGTAGTGGGAGTCGATCTACAACATCATGAGCATATGATCAGAGAGGCAATAAGGGAAGAAGAAATCCAAAAAGTTTCTAGATGAATTTTCTTTCTTTAAATATTAGAGGGTTAGGAGAGGGGGGGGGGAATAAAGCGGGATGGGTTAAAGACATTATAAAAGAGAATGGGATTGATTTGATAGCTATTCAAGAATCTCAGTTTAATGACATTTCAGGTATCGAGTTCGAGAAATTCTGGGGAGCAGGCAATTTTGAGATAGACCACGTGCCAGCAGCTGGGAGATCGGGAGGGGTTGTAAGCTTATGGGATCCAAGTATTTTCAAGGTACACGATTCTTTCAAACACCCTAATTTCCTTTTATCTAGGGGGTCTTGAGGGGGAGCAATAAAGCTTTAAATGTTTTAAACGTTTACGCTCCTCAAAAAGTATCTCAAAAGAAATCTTTGTGGGAGGTCATAGGGGGTTTGTTGAGGAATTTCTCGGGGTGGTGGGTGATTTTGGGAGACTTTAACGCGGTTAGGTTCGTGGATGAAAGAAGGAATTCTAAGTTTAACAAAACATGTGCTTCCAATTTTAATAAGTTTATCACTGATAATGGGTTGAGAGAATTCGAGATGAAAGGAAGGAAATTCACGTACCATAATGACAATGGCAACAAACAAAGCAAGATAGATAGGTTTTTGGTGTGTCAGGAATTTTTTTCGGAATGGCCGGTGGCCTGCTTGAGGTCACTTCCTAGGTTATACTCGGATCATTGCCCTATCGTTCTGACGTGTTCAAACAAAATTTTTGGGCCCAAGTCGGTTAGATTTTTTAACTCTTGGTTGGATAGAAAAGATTTTGATGAGGTGGTTAAGAAAGCGATTGAAAATTATATCGGTTTCGGAGATTATGATGTGAGTTTAATGGGAAAATTTAAAAGGATTAGGGAGGGTATAAAAACATGGAAAAAGGAGGTTTTATCCAAGGAAAAGGATAAAGAGAGGACCCTAAAGGAAGAACTTGATAAAATGGACGAGTGGTCGGAAATTAAGGAATTAACTGAAGAGGAGGAGTGGATCAAAGCGGAATGTATTAAAGATTTAAAGGAGCTGAAATAACTCAAAATCAAAGATCTCAAACAAAGGGCAAGAATTAAATGGGATGTGGATGGTGACGAAAATTCTGCCTTTTTTCACGGGTACATCAATAGCAGACGTGCATATAACAATATACCAGGGCTTTTAATTGACGGTTTTTGGATTACCAAACCTCCCTTAGTCAAAAAAGAGATTATGGGCTTCTTCAAATCGGCGTTCAAGGAAAAACACAAGAACAGGCCAAAACTTATTTGTCATAACATCAAGAGACTTTCGGAAGAGGACGCGGCGTTCCTAACTGTCCCCTTTACTAACAAAGAGATAAAGACAGCTGTGTTCGAGTGTGGGGCCGACAAAGCTCCGGGGCCAGATGGCTTTAATTTCAATTTCATAAAAAGGTACTGGTATTTATTTGAATTTGATTTTTATAACTTGTTGGCTGACTTTTAAAGAAAAGGTTCTATCGAGAAAGGATGCAGTTCTTCATTCATAACTCTTATCCCTAAAATTAAGGATCCGGTGGGGATGAGAGACTATCGCCTGATCAATCTTATTGGGGTGATTAGTAAAACTAATTCTATGGTGCTTGCTAACCGTCTAAAAAAGGTTATAGGCTCCATCATCTCGGAAAATCAAACGGCGTTCCTGAAAGGCAGGTACATTCTTGACAGTCCGTTAATGGTAAACGAGCTTTTGACTTGGATTAAAAAAGTTAAAAAAAGGCTTTCCTTCTAAAAATTGATTTTGAAAAGGCTTATGACAATGTGTGTTGGGGTTTTCTGCTGGATATCATGGGCCAGATGGGTTTTCCAATCCTTTGGCGTCATTGGGTGGGAGGGGTGATCGGAGTGTCGCGCTCCGGTCAAAGATAATATTTATAAGCCCTATTTACCCTTAACAATAGCTAGTGGTAGCAAGGGGTCGAACCACGAAGAGTATGTGGTTTGCGAATGGATTCGATTGAATTAGAACAAATATCACGATTTATGAAGCTTGCTAGATATTTTTGTATTTTTGTTTGGTTGAAAGATGTGAATTGGAATAATTGATAAAAGAGTAATGATTAACGATTGCAAGAAAACTTGATTACTAAACAATAATGATAAAAAGGGTTCACACCCGGTTTCGGTAATTGCCAACCTAGGGTTTCTACAAGTTTTAGATTCAACTCAATTGTATACGATTAGCGGATTTAGTGTACCGTGACTTAGGTGCCAATAACTATCAACGTTTCAAAAAACGGACAAGAATGCACTTTGTAATCAACACAAGTAGAACCTAACCATGACAACGCATAACTACACATAACCATTTTGCAAAGTCATAATTTATAATCGTTGACGATTTACGAATACGAAACAAATGTAAACTATTGTCAATGGTTTCAAAAATCAACACAATTTGTCACAAAGTTGAATCAAGAAACAATTCAAAACCCTAGATTAAACAACTACCTACACCGGGGTGAAACCAAGGTGATTAGCCGCTCATGGTTGAAGAAACTTGATCACCGGATGATTGGAGCTTGATTCGGATCATCTTGAAGTATGAATAATGGAGGAATGGTTGAGGATTAGGGTTTATGGAGTGATGATGGTGGATGATGATGATTCTTGATGATTCCGTGGATGATTCGGGTGAAGCTTGGTGATTAGAGATGGATTGGAGATGAAAGATATGTTGATCCTTTGCTCCAAGAATGTTATTCAAACTCAATTAAGTTGTAACTCCCGTATTCATGGCCTCCCTTCCAATTAAAATCGTTTTTTTACATAAGAAACATCAATTTCGCGTTTTCAAGATTTAAAGGCCGTCGCCGACGGCCCTGACCCCATCGGCGATGCCCTCTCAAAAGCTGAAAATCAGCCGACGCCTTGTTTGACTGGATACGGCCAATGTTACCCGACGGGTGTTTCTAGAGCCCGTCCCGGACGGCCTAGAGCCCGTCGACGACGGCCTATCCAACTCCAATTCTTCATTTTCTTCACTTTGCACTCCCGATTGATCCGTAACGCGTCCCGGTTGTCCGGTTTTCGTCCCGGTGACTCGTAAAGCTCCCTAAAAAGCTCCTTAAACTCCATCAACCCCACAAAACACATTTTTAATTAAGAGTAGGCTATTCAAGATTAAAACTCAAGTAAAAACATCAAGTTACATGATTACGAACACCGGTTTTCAACCACGTATCACATCCCCACACTTGTCTTTTGCTTGCCCTCAAGCAAATCTGTTTTTCACTTTCACGTGGGTCGAACAACGAATACACTTCCCATTCCCGAGACAAAGGTTAAGGTCAATTGTCATACTAAAGTTCAAACTCTTTACAATTTTCAACATATTTAACGGTAAAGTGAGCATTCACATATACAATGGTTATCCAAGATTAACCCGCCCGTAAAACTAACAAATCATGCACATCCCTCACAATGTTCTCTCCACTCGGCTTATAAATTGGCTATTTTTTATCATGTATTAGCACTTCAAAGAATAATCGCTCAAAACCGATTAGAACACGTACCCGCATAGGCTTGCAACTCAATCATTCTCCACCACCGATCACGAATACTAAGCACTAGTCATAAGGTCTTTGTAAGGGTTGTAACGGGGCTAGGCTAAGGGTAGGAAATAGGATATTTTAAAGTGGCTAAGGTGATGAAAATTTGATTTTTATTACAAAACAACTATTCTAAACAAAACTAAACTATAAACATCAACTACAAGCCAACAACTTTAGCCTTTTATTCAACAACTACTAACTTCAAGTTTTTGTTCTTTTCTCAATGATTTTCTATTCTTTTTTGCAACATTTTTTATATATATATATGCAAACAATCAAATACAACTATACAAACTCGACTCCTATAATTGAATTTCCATCACACGGGTTTATAAGAAAAAGGTTTCAAGGTTATGGGCTAAAGGGTGGTCAAACGAAAGGATTAGGCTCAAAATTGGCTACTAGGGGATAAATTTTTTTTTGGGTAAGGATATAAAAATTGTGTAAAAGGAAAAGGTTTACCTAATGCCTTAATCATTCTCGTACTTGTATTCGGTCTATGGTCTCGAACGTATCAAAAGTTGCAAGTTCTACAATACGCGACTAATGGTCCACTCAAACAAAGAAACATGTATATGTAAATCTATGATATAAAAGTGGCTCAAAACCTCACGTATAAGGGTATGGTATGTGATATGCATACAATGCTAGTTCCTTAGGCGAATTATTCCCAAATAACCACCCGCTAAATACCCGTCATGCTATTAATTTGAACTTCACCATAACAAAAGACCAAATGGGTCGTGTCATCCCTTGTTGAGTTAGTTACTTATGCTTTAAGATCGCTTTTCGAAACAAGATATTTTTGAATTTTTTTTGAAATTTTCCCCCATCCCCACACTTAAGGTAAACATTGTCCTCAATGTGTATTGTTTAAATGAACGGGTCAAAATCGAAAACTTTTACTACTCCCCCATCCTCACACTTGAGGTAAACATTGTCCTCAATATGTAAGAACTAGAGTTTAAAAACGCACAAGGGATGTGACACGGCTAACTTCCCCAAAATTCCACCCCGGAAAATATTATACAATTACAATCCACCAATTACTAATCTAAGAATCAAGGTAAAAAGAAAATGCATGCACCTGATTTTTGTCGCTAGATGCTCATATATTCTTCTTCTCTTCATAAAAAAGGTTGTCCAGCGAACATGTTGTACCTACAAATCTTAACCCTTGTGTAGAAGCATGCTTCTTACAACCATTGAAATTTGTTAGGTGATTAGTTCTACCATTTTTATGAAAGTGTTACCAAATCATGAGTTAAATTACCTTGATTTTTGTGGAAAAATAATTTACAACAATAACAATCCTAACTTACTTTCGTAGGAATCACGGTTGCATTTAGCTTATGTAACAAGCCCTTTTAAACCCCCCAATAGCTTGGGAGGACGAGTAGGTCTCGTGAGGGTTATATAGGGAACACACCCACAACGTTCATTTAACTACTAAAACGAAATAACAAAATTATACAACAACAACTAACCTACGGAGAGAAACTAAAACAAATTATAAAATAAAATATACAACAACAATTGACTTACCACCTCATGGTGGTCGAATGGTGTGCTTGCCGCCTACGAACTCCTCGAAATCACCCACCGGTGATTCATACCATTTGTTGCCAAACGGTCCAAACTTCCTCACCTCCTCTTCCTTCTTCTTTTCTAGGGGTGACTTTTTCGCCTTCTTTTTCTTGACCATTTTCTTCCTTGTTTCTCCAAACCTACCAACCATAGCACACACCTTTTTGTTTGGATTCGTGTCCTTTTTAGGACACTTATCCTCACCGAGCGGGTTAGTGAAATTTGGAAAAACATTTAAATTTAATTCCTGGTCCCCAAACTTCATTCTTACCGTTCCCGTTGCACAATTTATAATGGCATTAGCAGTTGCCAGGAACGGTCTACCCAATATAACTATCGGTTGGGTGTCCTCAACACACCCAACATAGTCTACTACCAAAAAGTCAACTGGGTAGTAGCAATCATCCACCTTAACAATCACATCCTCCACCACCCCCCTTGGATGCGTAGGAGTCTGATCGGCCAATACCACAGGAGTATCAAATTTTTTTAATGGACCAAAATCGTATTGGTCATACAAACTCCCGGGTAAAATGCTCACACAAGCTCCAAGATCGAGGAGCGCCCTCTCGATTTTAAATGTTCCAATTTGAATTGGAATAAGAGGGTCTCCCGGATCTTGAGCTGTTTGGGGAAGGGCACTCGATAAAACGACACTCACATGAGATATCAAATCAACCGGTTCGGGTAATTTGTTGTGCCGTTTTTCGATGCTTAACTCCTTTAAGCATTCCACATGAGCCGGAACCTTTTTAATGTCATCTAGTAACGGTAAATTAATTTTTGCTTGTTTAAAATTTTCCCACCCCTCGTCCTTCGGTGGGTACCGTTCCTCAACTTGTGATGCATTAATTGGTTTAATTTGATTTAAACAATTTTCACAAAAAGACTTTTTATTAATTTTCTCAATTTGAACTTGTGAAATCGTTTCTTGTTCATTTTTATTTTCCGACTCGTCTCTTGTATTTCCCACTACACCATCAATACATTGTGGTGGTGGAATGCTTCCAACACTACTACCAACCTCATTATTTGAAAGAAGACTTACCGCGCTAATGTGCACATTCCTCACATTGCCCATGCTTGAACTTTGATGCTTCGGGTTCGTCGTCGTGTCATTTGGAAGCTTTCCCATGCTTCCCCTTATTTGTGCCATCTCCTCTGCAAGTTGACCCACTTGCCTCGCCAATGCCTCATGTGATTTGTCTCGCATCTCATTTGTCTTCTTCATCTCCTTAATATCACTGTTAGATTCCTTAACCACATTGAACAAGGCGTCCATTTTGGCACTCAAATCATCACCACCGGTTTGATTATTCGAGCCGCTTCCATTATCACCTTGATTATTGTAATTCCTTTGGTAACCCCCGTGGTTACTTCCTTGGCGAGTTTGGTGCGAATACCCCCTTGATTTCCCGGTTGGAAATTCGGGTTCATTTGGTTAGAAGCATTACCATACCTAAAATTAGGATGGTTCCTCAACCCGGGGTGGTAAGTGTTGGAGTTCATATCGTATTGCCTCCGGTCTCCATACACTTGATTCACATCCGCGGTGGCTTGGCAATTCTCGGTCCGGTGACCGATGTCACCACATTCTTCACATACGCTATATTGGACCGCACCCACTTCTTTCTTCTTCATGCGGGCCAATTCCCGCTCCAACGTATCAATCCGATCCTTAGAACTTGCATCACGATCGGGCCAAGACCTTGAGGTAGGGTGCTTTTTGGCTCGATCGGCCGACTCTTTCGCCTTTGATCTCTTGCTCATTCGTTCTAGGAACTCCCAATCGTCATCCTCGTGATTGCTTAATAGAGTTCCATTTCTGGTCGATTCAAGGTGGTTCCATGTCTCATCATCCAAAGCCCTTACGAAGCATTTGACCAACTCCCATTTTTCAATTTGATGATGTGGGCACTTCCGGATCAATTCCTTAAACTGAGTGAGTGCTTCATGTAACGGTTCACTCGAAAGTTGGCGAGAAGACCGAATTTCATCTCTAGCATCGTCTGTCTTCGCCATTGAGTAGTATTCGTCAAGAAAAACTTGTTGCATTTCAGCCCATGTGCGAATACTACCCGCTGGAAGTGTGAGAAACCACTGCTTCGCCTTATCCTTCAAAGAAAATTGAAACAATCAAAGCTTGACCTCTTCCAAGGCAAAATTATGCCCCCCAATTGTGCTACATATAGACGAAAACTCCGCCAAATGAGTGTACGGTTCGTCATTGGACCTCCCATTGAAATGGGGGGAGTATGTTGATGTAGTGAGGCTTGCAATCGAACATCCTTCTTTCATAAACTATTGGAGAGTCATTATCGGTAACCACCGGTCGAAAACGGTCATTCACTCCCCGTGGAGGTTGTTGACGACGCTGTGGACCGTTAACTTCTTGATCCACCGGCCTTCGATTATCCCTTCTATCACCTCCCCTATCACCTCTTCGATTTCCACCTTGATTACCTCTTTGATTACCTCCTCCCACGAAACGAGGAATCCGGTTAGGGTTAGCATTGTTGTTGTTATTGTTGTTGTAAAACTCATCATTCCGGTTCCTTTGGTTGTTGTTTCGTGGTTGGCGGTTGTTTTCGTAATCGTCATTTCTCATATTCCCGTACCCGTAGTTGTCGTTCCCCACAAAATTGGCATTTTGGTAGCCAAACTCATCATCTTCAAAACCTCTATCATTGTAGATATTGTCCCGATTCACATACCCCTAATATTCATCATCAACCTGATCATCGTAATTTTCCCCCATCATCCGAATATTCCGTATGAACACTCACATGTTCCGGTGATTGGTAACCGGGAACACTAAACGGCTCATCATCGGGGATAGCATTTCTCAAATCATCTATATTAAAGAACGGGTCTTCGTTCGCGGGATTGCCTCTACGGTCGGAATTAACATTCCGGTCATCAAGGTGAATGGGTAAGGAATTTTGTCGGTGAAGGTTTTGTTGTTGGGGTGTTCTTTGGGTGTTATTGGGATTTTGGTTTCGGAAAGGTGGTGTGGGTGGTCTAGAGTTGTTATTACCACCCGGTTGCTCTTGAGGTATAGGTTGAACGTTTTGGGCGGGATTGAAGTTGCTTCGGTATTGGAATTGGTTCGGATTTTGATTTTGGTTAAGGTTTTGGTTTGAGTTTTGATTTGCCATTGAATCGGTTTCAATGGATGGTGTGAGTTGTGGTGTTTGGGTGACTTGGTTAGAAACGAGTGTTGCTTCCAACCGGCTTGCCAAATTCATTCTTGCAACTCCTTCGATTTCCGGTTCGTAGACTAACGGTGAAGTCCTCCCAGAGTTCCGTGTATGCATGCACTACCTGTAACCTGCACAAGTAACACACCCCGCGTAACAAGGAAAAAGACAAAGTACAAGAAAGGAAATTATGCAAATTAAACAGTTAATCATGCAAATTCAAACAATATCCAAACACAAAGCGCACGCACTCCCCGGCAACGTCGCCAAAATTTGATCGGAGTGTCGCGCTCCGGTCAAAGATAATATTTATAAGCCCTATTTACCCTTAACAATAGCTAGTTGTAGCAAGGGGTCGAACCACGAAGAGTATGTGGTTTGCGAATGGATTCGATTGAATTAGAACAAATATCACGATTTATGAAGCTTGCTAGATATTTTTGTATTTTTGTTTGGTTGAAAGATGTGAATTGGTTTAATTGATTAAAGACTAATGATTAACGATTGCAAGAAAACTTGATTACTAAACAATAATGATAAAAAGGGTTCACACCCGGTTTCGGTAATTGCCAACCTAGGGTTTCTACAAGTTTTAGATTCAACTCAATTGTATACGATTAGCGGATTTAGTGTACCGTGACTTAGGTGCCAATAACTATCAACGTTTCGAAAAACGGACAAGAATGCACTTTGTAATCAACACAAGTAAAACCTAACCATGACAACGCATAACTACACATAACCATTTCGCAAAGTCATAACTTTATAATCGTTGACAATTTACGAATACGAAACAAATGTAAACTATTGTCAATGGTTTCAAAAATCAACACAATTTGTCACAAAGTTGGATCAAGAAATAATTCAAAACCCTAGATTAAACAACTACCTACACCGGGGTGAAACCAAGGTGATTTGCCGCTCATGGTTGAAGAAACTTGATCACTGGATGATTGGAGCTTGATTCGGATCATCTTGAAGTATGAATAATGGAGGAATGGTGGAGGATTAGGGTTTGTGGAGTGATGATGGTGGATGATGATGATTCTTGATGATTCCGTGGATGATTCGGGTGAAGCTTGGTGATTAGAGATGGATTGGAGATGAAAGATATGTTGATCCTTGGCTCCAAGAATGTTATTCAAACTCAATTAAGTTGTAACTCCCGTATTCATTGCCTCCCTTCCAATAGAAATCGTTTTTTACATAAGAAACATCAATTTCGCGTTTTCAAGATTTAAAGGCCGTCGCCGACGACCCTGACCCCATCGGCGATGCCCTCTCAAAAGCTGAAAATCAGCCGACGCCTTGTTTGACTGGATACGGCCAATGTTACCCGACGGGTGTTTCTGGAGCCCGTCCCGGACGGCCTAGAGCCCGTCGGCGACGACCTCTCCAACTCCAATTCTTCATTTTCTTCACTTTGCACTCCCGGTTGATCCGTAACGCGTCCTGGTTGTCAGGTTTTCCTCCCGGTGACTCGTTAAGCTCCCAAAAAAGCTCCTTAAACTCCATCAAACCTGCAAAACACATTTTTAATTAAGAGTAGGATATTCAAGATTAAAACTATAGTAAAAACATCAAGCTACACGATTACGAACACCGGTTTTCAACCACGTAACAAGGGGTTTTAGAGTCAGCTAGATCTGCGGTTTTAGTGAATGGTTCCCCTACTTTTGAGTTTAGTTGCTCCAAAGGGATCAAACAGGGAGATCCGTTATCTCCTTTTCTGTTTCTTTTGGTTATGGAAGCCTTGTCTAGCATTTTTTGCAAAGCAGGGCTTGAAGGGTTCGTTAAAGGCATTCAAACCCCCAATAACGGCCCGGTGATCTCGCATCTTTTTTATGCTGACGATGCTCTTATAATGGGGGATTGGGATAGGGGTAATGTGACAAATGTGGCCAGATGTGTCAGAATTTTTTACATGTGTTCGGGCCTTAAGTGTCACGACCCCCGACCCCACCCTGGACGGAATCGGGAGCCGCGAGCAGTCAAGTGGTACCGGTGGTTATTTTAAAAACATTGCAGCGGAAATTTCATCAGAACCGTGAGTTAGGAAAAATATCAGAGTTTAGAAAACACCGGATTTTTATTTATAAAATAGATGGGTTAAAACCATGTTTTAAAAATGTAGCTTTAATATAGGATAAATTCGAATACATAAAACAACTTTTCTTAATTTAATTGAATTGATAAATTAAGCCACGTCTGTAAACCTTTTGGTGTTGTATCCAACTCTTATTCCGATCTACTGTAATTATCTGAAACACGTTTTAAAAAGGTTTTGTCAGCAGGAAATACTGGTGAGTTCATTCATTTTTGTACAAAAACATATTTGTTATAATTCACAGCATTAAGAGTTTTTACATTTGCTTTTTTTTTTTTTAAGATTGGCAAAGACTTAATCACTGCAAAGTATAACTAGAAAACAGTGTTATAAGTTACAGTATTAAGAGCGATTACAATGTTTATATATATCTACCATCTACCCACGGTATTTATCACTCGACCACCTATTGGCTATCTCGTTGTCCAATGGTGTCTGTGACTATGGTCATATCACCCCTTGGCTAACTCGTTGTCCAATGGTGACGGTTATCAAGTATTGTATACAAACCCCACATACCGGCTGTAAATTGGAGATTACAAAGACTTAATCCCTGTGATTATAACTTTGAAATAAATAGGGTTTTGGAAAGCAATTTGATAAAAAGAGAATGACTCACTTTGCAGATTTATACGGGCAGAGTTTAGCCTACTGATTAGCCTTGTATCCTAATTTAAAAAAACCATGCACACAAACTAGGTCAGTAACTAACACAGCATTTACGATAACTCACGAGATCGAAACCTTCACAACGAATGACAAAGTGCAATACTTAAACATCTATCGGATTCGCAACGAATGACAGAGTCTACCCCGAGTTTGGGTGGCACTCAAACATCCTGTCGGATTCACGACTAATGACAAAGTATAGCATTTAAACATCCTGTTGGATAGTTTCAATCGATCGGATATTAAATCGTAGTAGCGATCGAGTTATTACCTTGTTATTGCGGCAGCGTTTCGTGATTGTGTGTGTTCTTATAGTAAACAGTTGATAACTCAACGTACGGAATGAATTTTAACATCGAACGAACGCAGAATGTCAAGTCCCACACCCCTCAATTTATATCTGGAAAAAGGCGCTCCCGCATGGCGCGAGGCTCTGTCGCGTGGCGCGACGGGGTCGGTTTTAGCATAGAGTAGCCACGTCCCTAACTAGCTTAGCTGAGTTGACGGATCGTTAAAATTCGATTTCCACGTAAAATTGTGATGATAATATCGAATGGGATTTACCCCCCTGAGTTTTAGGGGCCCTGATCCTGATTCCAATTGTTCTGAAAATTTTAGGGTTTATGCAGAATCACTTGGGGATCTCAATTAGGGTTTCCTATTGGGCAAATAAAATAATAGATAGGAATTTTGATGAGAGTTGTTACAGAATAAAACAGTGAGAAAAGAGAATGGACCCACTTTGTAACTTTAGGGTTCAACTAGAAAATCTCCTGGTAGAAATTTTGGGTATAACTTCTGGACTATTTTAAAAATATATAATGCACTTGTGTTAAGTATAGTACCCCTAATTCAACCTTATCCCTATGTCACGAGACAGAACCCCAACGAACTTAGTCAGGCAGAGCCTTGACATATGTTATGGGGCTCAGATCAATCAGAAAGGGTAGCGGTGATCGGGAGTTAAAACACTTAAAACGGGGCAGAGCTTTATTATAAACAAAATAAATAAACAATATAGAATTCTTTTGAGAGAGTTGGAGACATAGGCGAAAGCAGTTGGACAATTCTAAGCAAAAATAGGAGTGACTATTTATAGTATTTTCTTCACAATTCTTTGAGTGCCACGAATGGTGGGTTGTACCACCTATTCAGTACACGTAACCTTCAATGTTAACTTTAATTATTTTATTTTATTGAAAGATTGAAAGATGGAGGACACGTGCATATGTGATATCATTTGAATCTGACACTTCAATATTAGTGGGCCGATAACCTTATTTACTCTTGTGATTATTTTTGTTGCACAATTTGATTGGACCTTTGTTTTAGTGGACTTCAATTTTTATAGTAGTCGACATCTGACTGTTAATGATTATTGATTTTATTGGACTATTGACTATTTACTATCACATGGAGTTTTAGTTTCTTTTAAATTTATTTTATTTTAAAAATTTACACGTACATTATGAAAGATATAAGTTATTAATTATTATTACATATATATTATAATTAATTTAACTGCTTCACTTATTTGGCGCTTATAACTTCTAAAATATGACGTTCTAGAAAATAATGAATATGTTATTAGAACGAGAATATTTATATCTACATTTTGAACCAAGTTTCATTAAAAACAGAGTAGGTTCAAATATAATGTATTTTTATAATTTAATTAGTAAAACGGTTCCTTGGCCCGTCTAGGTACTTCATATTTCTAACAGTCAACTTACCCGTAATCTACCCGTCTAATAATATAAGTTTTTATATACTTTTATTTTAATAGAAAGGTCACCCATATATAAGTTAATTAATTAGTATAATATTTCAACCAACTATATATAAAATAGTTTTTAAAACTATTTAGGTTCGAATAATTATATTAAAAAATAAAACTAGTTATTAGTGGTTAATAAATTTAAACATCCCTAAAATTCTTATATGATAAAAATGGGAATGTTACATCCTCCCCACCTTGTTTTAAATCTAGTCCTCGAGATTTGGGCTACGATGTCTTTTTTTAGACTTATGTCACGTTTTAGTTAATAAAAACAATATTAAGGTAGATGGTGCAGAATCAAAATATCAAATTTTATGAATATGAGTTTTACAATAAATTGGACTCAATAGTTTAACTGAATTAGTTTCAGAAATCGATGTCAAATGAATGAGATGAAATGATATAATGACTAGGTTCAAGCCAAAAAGAGATATATGATCAAATAGATGTCTAAGTTGTGAATGATTTTTTTAGAATAAAATTCTTTGTCAAAAGAAAACTTACTTTGATTGTCAACTGAGGAAGACTCAGAATTAATAAGCTCAAAATGAAATAGAAGCACGAAAATGATTGTCAATTATCGAATTATGATATGAGAAAAATCAATGTGTGGACATTTTATTGAATAGCAAGGATACACCGATATACAACAGAGTTTAGTGTATCATTGTCTTAACACATAGTTTTATTTAAGACTATTTTCAAGGATGAATTAAGCGAAAGGTATATATAGATTAGCTCAAGCTACAAGTTTATAGTGATACCGCAAGGTGTCGTAATGATTGAAATAGTTCAATAATTATGGTGATTGAACAAATTTGCCGTGTAATCAACTGAAAGTTTTTAATGAAGAAAATTTGGATATTTATTTCGAATAGGATTTTCAATTGATGATGATAAGACCAAATGAATATCATAGAATTTTCGATCAATGATTTAGAGGTACACCGGGATATGATATGAATTTGTGTACTCTTATCTTAACACATAATTGTATTAAGACTGTTTAAGATAATGAACTAAATAAATAAATCCGTACATCAGGTATGAAAAGGAGATTAGCTCAAGTTTCAAATTAAAGAAAACGCCACCCCAAGGTGTCGTAGTGATCGAAATAATAATAGCGGTGACTGGACAAGTTCACCGTGTTTTAAATCAAATGAAGTAAGTCCGAATGTTCGTTTCAAACAAATCTAGTAGGATTTTCAATTGAAATTGAAACAACTGAATAATGTTTTTCGATCAAAGAGATCAAGAAATGCTTGATCGATGTTGTAGGATTTTTTTTAAGAGATACATTGAAGTATGACATGAATTTGTGTACCATTATCTTAGCACACGATTGTGTTAAGATTACTTTTATAGGATAAACCAACAAAGCAGATTTAATATAAATAAATAAATAATTAAATCCGTATATGATGTGTGCAAACGAGATTAGCGCAAGCTTCAGATTTGTGAAAACGTTACCACAAGGTGATCGTGATTAAAGAAACGATTCAATGAAGTTGAGGACCAAACAAGCATGTTATGATTCAAGAGAATTGAAGTGCTTGTTGGGATTATTTCAAATATGATGGCTTCAATTCATAACATGGGACCTTGAATTGAATATGTAATGCGAGCAGGTTCAAACAATTGAACTTGGTTTAAACAAAACGAGTTTTAATTATAAAGTTCGGACATGGGTACAACAAAAACCATGTATGCTAAAGAAAATTGAGTTTTTCAAGAAATTCATTGACTCGATATCAAAGAGTCATCGTTTTGCAATAATGCGGTTCACAGTGCCAAAAATCCAGTATAGCGAAATGATATTTGAGTTTGGATAAAACAACAAATTGAAATGAAGCCCTTCCGTGGTTTTTATAAATCAAATGAACCACATGCTCAACAAACAGTGCAGGTGTAATGTGTGGATTTACCAAGAAATGAAATAGATCAATATTTGCTACTATGAAAGAAATCCTCATGGTATGATGACCATTAGGAGGAGTAGCATTGCAAAAGTCTATTCACAGAGGTCAGAATTTTAACAAAAGAAATTTAAGAATTTTATCTGGAAATTTTGTGTGATAACCGTTGTTAAGTGACATTACCAAGGAATGTCGAATAAAATGAAATAGGGGATTTGCAAAGGTATGTGACTCCTTTTGCAGCGTCAGTAATTTATGAGTCCGGTTAGACTATGCACCGATTGTTGAGAAAACCTTGTTCTATCGTACCTTAGCGAGATTCAGGCCGTTTGTAGGATCACATGGCAAAGTGCTGCTTTTTTATTAGTAGTTCTCCCACTGCTGGGATTAGCATTGTTGTCGTCGTGCCCAATTATATTTTCCAGAGGTCTTGCCTTGAAAGTCGTGTGTGATATACTTTGACGTCTGTGGACGTATAATTTAAGTTTCATGTGTTTTCTTGTGCACTAGCACAGCTTTACATGCTTCTTACTTGCGTTAATAGTTTATGGTAACGCATTGGAAATTCTTATACTTTTGATGGCGTCCTAACTTAAAGGATTCCCGCCGTTTATTTTGTCGCATGAGTTACGAGACAGATGATCAAACGAAATAATGTTTAATATCGGAATTATATATATGCGAGAGATTCCTGATAAAGAAATCTAGATTTATTATTGACACATATGCTTGTGCTTTATTCTTAATTGACTTTTGGAATTCCTTATAGATATACATATCTATATAATCATATATTTCACATGCTGTAATATACATATCCTTCATAAGGTCAATGTATTTAACAGATTCATATTTCCAAAAACAAGTCAAATATCAGGTCATGATACTATTTAGGGAAATCTTGTCACTTGTTTGACATATTATATACCTTCTTACCCGGTTCTAGCCGGAGAGGTAACCCCGTTATATCCGGACAAGCTGGAGAGTCAGCTACACCATACCCAGTCTTGCCGTAGAAAATTATATTTCCCATAAATAGTATTTTTCTTAAATCATGATTTGGAAAGTGCATTATGACTTTCAACAACGAATCAGGAATTTAATATTCACCTGACGGACCATTTTTATTTTTATTTTTTTTAGAACAAAGTAGTACTAATAAATAAGAAATAACAGTGGTCAAGTGTTATTGCTTATTTATTATACTTGCAATGTTCTAATTATTATTCTTACGACATACTAAAACCCATCACACTTTATTTACACAAGTATTTAGCTTATCTCGAAGCTGATACTAAGGCATCTTTTCTTAAGTTCAAGTCTAAATGCTATCATGTGTGCTACCAGTTAATAGCAATCTCCTAACTCTTTTATATAAGCTTAGGTATTATTATCACAACACCTATAGGCTTAAATCAGTGGCTCTGATACCACCTTCTGTCACGACCCCCGACCCCACCCTGGACGGAATCGGGAGCCGCGAGCAGTCAAGTGGTACCGGTGGTTATTTTAAAAACATTGCAGCGGAAATTTCATCAGAACCGTGAGTTAGGAAAAATATCAGAGTTTAGAAAACACCGGATTTTTATTTATAAAATAGATGGGATAAAACCATGTTTTAAAAAGGTAGCTTTAATATAGGATAAATTCGAATACATAAAACAACTTTTCTTAATTTAATTGAATTGATAAATTAAGCCACGTCTGTAAGCCTTTTGGTGCCGTATCCAACTCTTATTCCGATCTACTGTAATTACCTGAAGCGCGTTTTAAAAAGGTTTTGTCAGCAGGAAATACTTGTGAGTTCATTCATTTTTGTACAAAAACATATTTGTTATAATTCACAGCATTAAGAGTTTTTACATTTGCTTTTTTTTAAGATTGGCAAAGACTTAATCACTGCAAAGTATAACTAGAAAACAGTGTTATAAGTTACAGTATTAAGAGCGATTACAATGTTTATATATATCTACCATCTACCCACGGTATTTATCACTCGACCACCTATTGGCTATCTCATTGTCCAATGGTGTCTGTGACTATGGTCATATCACCCCTTGGTTAACCCGTTGTCCAATGGTGACGGTTATCAAGTATTGTATACAAAACCCCACATACCGGCTGTAAATTGGAGATTACAAAGACTTAATCCCTGTAATTATAACTTTGAAATAAATAGGGTTTTGGAAAGCAATTTGATAAAAAGAGAATGACTCACTTTGCAGATTTATACGGGCAGAGTTTAGCCTACTGATTAGCCTTGTATCCTAATTTAAATAACAATGCACACAAACTAGGTCAGTAACTAACACAGCATTTACGATAGCTCACGAGATCGAAACCTTCACAATGAATGACAAAGTGCAATACTTAAACATCTATCGGATTCGCAACGAATGACAGAGTCTACCCCGAGTTTGGGTGGCACTCAAACATCCTGTCGGATTCACGACTAATGACAAAGTATAGCATTTAAAAATCCTGTTGGATAGTTTCAATTGATCGGATATTGAATCGTAGTAGCGATCGAGTTATTACCTTGTTATTGCGGCAGCGTTTCGTGATTGTGTGTGTTTTTATAGTAAACAGTCGATAACTCAACGTCTGGAAAAAGGCGCGCCCGCGTGGCGCGAGGCTCTGTCGCGTGGCGCGACGGGGTCGGTTTTAGCATAGGGTAACCATGTCCCTAACTAGATTAGCTGAGTTGACGGATCTTTAAAATTCGACTTCCACGTAAAACTGTGATGATAATATCGAATGGGATTTACCCCCCCTGAGTTTTAGGGGCCCTGATCCTGATTCCAGTTGTTCTGAAAATTTTAGGGTTTATGCAGAATCACTTGGGGATCTCAATTAGGGTTTCCTATTGGGCAAATAAAATAATAGATAGGACTTTTGATGAGAGTTATTACAGAATAAAACGGTGAGAAAAGAGAATGGACCCACTTTGTAACTTTAGGGTTCAACTAGAAAATCTCCTGGTAGAATTTTGGGTATAACTTCTGGACTATTTTAAAAATATATAATGCACTTGTGTTAAGTATAGTACCCCTAATTCAACCTTATCCCTATGTCACGAGACAGAACCCCAACGAACTTAGTCAGGCAGAGCCTTGACATATGTTATGGGGCTCAGATCAATCAGAAAGGGTAGCGGTGATCGGGAGTTAAAACACTTAAAACGGGGCAGAGCTTTATTATAAACAAAATAAATACACAATATAGAATTCTTTTGAGAGAGTTGGAGACATAGGCGAAAGTAGTTGGACAATTCTAAGCAAAAATAGGAGTGACTATTTATAGTATTTTCTTCACAATTCTTTGAGTGCCACGAATGGTGGGTTGTACCACCTATTCAGTATACGTAACCTTCAATGTTAACTTTAATTATTTGATTTTATTTTATTGAAAGATTGAAAGATGGAGGACACGTGCATATGTGATATCATTTGAATCTGACACTTCAATATTTGGGTGAGAGGGGCACTCCCCTCTTAGGGGAGTCCCCTCTCTTACATATACCCAATCAGGTTATGCCACGTCAACTCCCCTCTTAACTCCCCTCACACCCTCAAATTGATGGCGGCACTCCTCTCTTAGGGGACTTGCTTTTTTCTTTTTTTTTGTTTTTTTATTTGTTGTAATTATGCATGTTTATAAATTAAAAAATATTAATAAAAATTAAATAAAATTTAATAAAAGGCATTTCATTAAATTAAAAATAAAAATTACATTCAAACTGGAAAAATAAAAAAACAAACTACTCGTCGTCGGAACTCACTTCAAGGTGAGGTAGATCTAAACGTCCGAGATGCTCAACGAGATCGTGTTTTAGTTTCCAATGCGTTTCTTCATCAATGAGCTCGCTATAAGCTGTATCATCGAAGACGGGTTCGACTGGAGGATATTGAATGTGTACCGGTGCTATCGCCCTTCCGTCGTCTTTTATAATCATGTTATGTAAAATAATGCACGTATACACGATGGACCTTATCTTTTTCACCGTTTTGGAACGCATTGGACGATTTAGTATTCCCCACTTCGCCTTTAACACACCAAACGCCCGTTCCACATCTTTTCTTGCGGCCTCGTGTTGCCTCTTTAACTTTTTTTCATTCGGGATGTGAGGATATGGAAAAGACTTCACAAACACGGACCAGCTAGGGTAGATCCCATCAGTAAGATAATACCCGCGTTTGTATAAGTGGTCGTTCACCTGAAATGGACAATTTGGCGCCGTTCCGTTTCGTTGAGTAAGAAATAACGGAGATTGTTGGAGCACGTTGATGTCGTTTTGTGAACCCGCCGGGCCACAAAAAGCATGCCAAACCCACAAATCTTGAGACGCCACCGCCTCTAACACAACTGTCGGGTATTGATGATCGCCTCTCATATATTGTCCACGCAATTCTGTGGGGCACATTCTCCAGACGAAGTGTGTACAATCCAGACTACCCAACATACCAGGTAGGTGATGTCTCTCCTCATGCTGATACAATAGCGCAACGTCGTGGCTCGTTGGTCTACGTAAGAATTCACCGGCATACAGTTTACAGACCGTCTCGCAGAAATATTCAAGGCACTCACGAGAGGTCCTTTCAGCCATATTTAAATACTCGTCGTTTTCGTCTGGTGGGTTACCGGTTGCAAGTTGTTTAATCGCAGAAGTAACCTTTTGCAACGGCGTGAAACTTTTCTTCATTCTCCTGTCCAAGCCCTCTTGAAACCACTCGTTGTTCGCTTCCACGTCACTAGCAATTTTTAGGAACAAAGACTTGGACATACGAAACCTATGACGAAAAATATCGTCATTAAATTTTGGATTTTCGACAAAATAATCGGCCATGAGTGTTTCGTGGCCTCCCACACGATCTCGACGGACAATTTTTTTTACTAGACTATGCCGTGTCTAGTAGCTCCGCTTGTTGGATGAGATTTTGGAAGAAAATTAAACTACCATCGCTTGACGATGAATCTTCATCGTCGGGAAAGTTGGGCAGGGGGGAAAAAACGGGAACTTGGAATCCATTTTTTTTAAAGATTGGTTAAAAAAATTAGATGAGTTGAATGGGTGAGAGTTGTTTTGGGTTTGAAAAATTAAAAGATTAAAGAGGTAGTATTTAAAGGGGTTAGGAATTTTTTTTTTAAATGTATAACGACTATATAGCCATTTATCCTCGATCCCCTCATCGGTGAATACATACCGATCCTACTCCCCGATTTCGGTCCCCGCGTTGATGGCGACGGTGTTCCCGAGCGGGGACTTGGGTCAGCGCATGGGGTCACTGAGAGTGCCCCGTATACCCTTAGTGGGCCGATAACCTTATTTACTCTTGTGATTATTTTTGTTGCACAATTTGATTGGACCTTTGTTTTAGTGGACTTCAATTTTTATAGTAGTCGACATCTGACTGTTAATGATTATTGATTTTATTGGACTATTGACTATTTACTATCAGATGGAGTTTTAGTTTCTTTTAAATTTATTTTATTTTAAAAATGTACACGTACATTATGAAAGATATAAGTTATTAATTATTATTATATATATATATTATAATTAATTTAACTGCTTCATTTATTTGGCGCTTATAACTTCTAAAATATGACGTTCTAGAAAATAATAAATATGTTATTAAAACGAGAATATTTATATCTACATTTTGAACCAAGTTTCATTAAAAACAGAGTATGTTCAAATATAATGTATTTTTATAATTTAATTAGTAAAACGGTTCCTTGGCCCGTCTAGGTACTTCATATTTCTAACAGTCAACTTACCCGTAATCTACCCGTCTAATAATATAAGTTTTTATATACTTTTATTTTAATAGAAAGGTCACCCATATATAAGTTAATTAATTAGTATAATATTTCAACCAACTATATATAAAATAGTTTTTAAAACTATTTAGGTTCGAATAATTATATTAAAAAATAAAACTAGTTATTAGTGGTTAATAAATTTAAACATCCCTAAAATTCTTATATGATAAAAATGGGAATGTTACATTAAGATTAATCTTCATAAATTGAATTTATATGGGATGGGGGTGGAGAACTGCGAGATTAAGGATATGGCAAATGTGATTGGGTGTAATACTGATAACATACCGCTTTCTTACTTGGGTATTATGGTGGGAGCCAATATGAACAGAATCAGCAACTGGGGGCAAGTTGTTGAAATTTTCGACAAAAGGTTATCGGTTTGGAAAGCTAAAACTATGTCTATAGGGGGGAGATTGACCTTGATTAACTCGGTTCTAGAGAGCCTGCCTATATATTACTTTTCTTTATATAAAGCTCCGGCTGGTATAATTAAGATCCTTAATGCTAAGATGAGAAAGTTTCTTTGGGCGGGCTCTAATGATAATAACAAAATGAATTGGGTGGCTTGGGATTGGGTTACTTGGCCCAAGAAAAAAAGGGAGTTGGGTATTAATAGACTCAAAGAAGTCAATGAGGCGCTTCTCTATAAGTGGGGTTGGAGACACAGGGTCGAAAATCAAAATATGTGGAGGAGAGTGGTGGAAGCTTGTCACAGTAAAAACAACCAAAGAAGTTTCATGCCTGTTAACGGTAATAATGCAGGATGCTGGAATAACATTGTTAAATTGATTTTCAAAACGAAATTAAATGGGAAAGCTATAAATAGGGTTATTTTGGGTAAAGTGGGGAATGGGGTCGATATCCGTTTTTGGTTAGATACATGGATGGGTGATCTTTCTTTCGTGGAAAGATGGCCACATTTGTTTGTTTTGGAATCGTATAAATCATGCAGGGTTACATAGAGAATTGGTTCGGGACAAGGAACTGGAGACTTTTCTTGGAATTGGGTTAGACAACCCGAGTCTGATACGGAACGTAAAGAATGGCAGGAATGTCAAGAAGTTATCAACATGGTAAGATTGTCTAATGATAGGGACTCATGGATATGGAACGCTAACAGACATGATGGCTTCTCGGTGAATTCTATTAAGAAGATTTTAATCTCTGATAGGGGAAACAGCCAACTCCCTAATTTCAAGTGGTGCAAGTGGGTTCCTATCAAATGTAACATTATGGCTTGGAGAGGTAACTTAGATAGGCTGGCTACCAGAGTCAATCTGAGAAGAAGGAATGTTGAGATAACATCGGTTATGTGCCCTTTCTGCGACGAGTATGAGGAATCGTTGGATCATTAATTTACGGCATGTTCGGTGGCTATCCGAGTGTGGGCGGCTATCAGTGCTTGGTGCAAAATTCCCCCGATCTTCGCTTTCGAATTCAAAGATTTATTGGATCTGCAAAACTCATATCGGGGGGGGGGGGGGATGAAGAAGATTATCAGTGGGCTTGTGATTATTTCGTGTTGGTGTATTTGGAAAAGCAGGAACGATCTGGTTTTCAATCAGATCAGGAGAAGCTCGCAAGATATTTTGATAGAAATTAAATCGAGAGGTTTTGAGTGGTTAAATAGTAGATCGTCTTGTAAATATTTGAGTTGGAAGAAGTGGTGTAAATATCCCATGTATATGTTGTAATTTGGCCCTTTGCCCGTTTGGGTCGGGGGTGGTGTTTGTTGTTGGCCTTTTGCCCGTTTGGGTCGGAGGTTGTTTAATGAAGTTTATTTTTCAAAAAAAAAAAAAATTATTTTATAATATATAGCCAACAATTGAAAATTTCGAAAGTGATTCATCTCAACAGCAAGGCTCATATGCACAATGTGCTGTAAATGAGGTAGATATTAAATGCAAACATTTAAGTACTATTTTTGACCGGAAACATGAAGTACTAAACAAACCTTATATAAAACTTTAAAATTTATGTTACGACAATTCTTGTATTAACCCACTGTATTTTTTAGATTTGTATAGCAAACACATATTCATTATATCTTCTTTATTCAGTAAAGTTAGAAAATCATGTGATAAAAGTTCTATATTTCTGTGTTAGAAAACCATATAGCGCCACTTGCGACGGTGTTTGATCCATGGCTACCCACCCCCGGTGGGGTCTAAGGGACAACACCCATGGTTAAAATTAGCACTGGTAGTTGCTTTAGATTTGCATGATTGGTGTAAACATCCATAAAAAAATGGCGGTTATCGGGGAATTGATGATCAAAATTCAACAGTGTCAACACATTGCTGAGTAGTAAGTTACCATTAATGAGTTACAAGTTACAACTTAATCCTCAGTAGTAAGGCCTTGGGGTGTACTCTAACTTAATTGGTGTTAAAGATGACATGGCAAGCCAACATGTCTTTCAAACCACTCCCTCCTCATGTTAAGAGGTGTTAAAAAAAACTTCCTTGGTTAACATGTTAACATAGGCAAAAATGAATAAGAAATTAATGTCATTTATTATAATTGTTTATTTTAGCTAAGAAGTTAATGAAATGGTATTATTATTATTATTATTATTATTATTATTATTTATTTTGTAGTTAATTTAAATATTTAATATTAAAATAATTAAAAAATGGTGGGTGAGGTAGGGTTAACAATGTTAAACCATTTACTTAGGATGAGATGGAGTAAAAGGGGAACAAACGGGTGATGTGGCGCTTATATGGAGTTAAGAATGGTTAAAGTATACCTCATGGCCTAAGTTACTACCGATGAGTAGAAACTTAATGAGTAGTAATAACATTGCTCGCCCATGGGCATTATGGTCTAGTGACATCTTGAGGATGTGATAAGGAATAGGGACCATTAGGTCCTACTTCGATTCGCACAAAAGGGAGGGAGGGCGGGGGGGGGGGGGGGGGTCCCAGATTTGTTGGGTTTCCTTCTGAATTGGTGTATAAACATTATTGCCTAGTGAAGATGGATATAATCGAGCGGTTGCGCTAGTGTGATCCGTCACATGCTCTTCAATGTTCATCCTGTGCCCATCATTCCCATCTTAGGTTATTTTCACTTACATTTTATGATTATGATTTCCACAATGGATGTACATTGTGGTGAAGTTCAACCATGGATATAGATCATACAATGGGTGTAAAGACTGTGAAGTGGAGCGTTGAGTACACTTATTAAATGGACCCATATATCTTGTTACCAATGATTCACTTGATCCCATGTTATTGGTATTGTTTTCAAGAATAGTGTGTTTAATTTTGAAATGGGTATTGTAATATCAACCATTCTCTTTGATGATAATCCGAATTGCTTTTGCCACTTTTAATGAAAACCTTGGTTAATAGAAATTCATTTTCTTTCGGATAAAACTAAGAAAATACGACTGGTTAAACTAATATCATGGTTGTAAATATCCCGACTAATTCCCGATATTTTACAATGATGTCGCACGACGTTATTTTAGACCATAACACAATTTTTTTAACAACTAAACTCCCCTTCCTCTCTCTGCCCTCCCTAAATTCAATACTAAATTATACATCTTAAGGATTGAACCTTGATCGCTTCATAAGTCATGGTCTAAGAAAAAAAAAACCCTAAGTGCAATTTACCATAACACATGGACTAACAAAAGAAAAGACAATTTACTAAAGATTTAACATACATATAGTTAATTAGTATTAAGGCCCCCTGCGTTGCGGCAGGGGGTGTAAACCGTTCCAAGTAGCACCAATGCTATATCCGACTAACACCGAAAAAATGGGTAAAAACAAAATAACAAAAAAGGAAAAATAACATCGAATGAAAAACATACGTAAAATCGTTGAACCATGCATGCCTGTTGTGTCGTATTAATGTGAAAAAATTAGATTTAAACGTAAAATATAGAAAATAATAACTAAGTCGATCTAGGACCCCACTCGTTGCGACGAATCTGTCAAACAGGGAAATAAAGACGCATTGTGACGAGCATGTCAAATGGAAAAAAATAGAACTAGAATGAAGACGCCTACTCATCGTTGCCAATTTTTGTTTTGAGAGGACACACTATAAAAACAAAATAACTTATATATTGGTTAGTGTGTTGCCACTCTTCGGTAAACGTTATATTACTTGTTTAACACATGTAATGGAAAACTTAGATTTATGGGCTAATATGTGTTGAATCAGTTCTGTTTAATCATAAAGGAAAATATGAAAACATACTTTTGATTGCATCAGTACAGGCCAGCAGAGAATCCAGATGGAGATGCAGCAACAGTGTTTGACATGATTGTCAGCTTGATCTGGTTCCTCCTTAGGGTGCAATCTAATGATGGTGATGAAGAAAACCGATAAAGGGTAATCGGCTATGGAGAGGAGGCGATTTGATGTTATGAGTAATTAGGTTATGTGTCTCACCCTAAAACCTCCACATAAGTCTCCTTATATATGCACCCAAGAGGAAACCCTAATTAGTTAATAAGGGTAATTAGGCCCATCAACAATTACCAACTAATTATTTAATAGGTTGTTATATATTTTGATCCATATAATGTAAATGATTATAATGGCTACTAGATTAAATATAACATAAAAATATATTTAATCTTACATTCTCCCACTTAGCCGAGTAATCATTTACTATAAGTATTAGATAAGCCTGATCAAGAGTTAACACTCATTTTAGCCTTAAACAAGAACTATAGCAGATAAATACAGCCGTTGAATCATTATGCGACTCAGGACCCCCATCAGTCATACTATAGCCTTAATTTAAAACCTAATCGTTATGATCAAAATACGCATAAGCCCTTTGTTTGATTTGTAACTTTATTTGTCTATATGCCATTATGCCGGCTTGACATATTCTTAGAGACATACAAAATCAAACTGATGAGGAAAAATTAACTAATACTTAGTCATTCATAGTACGATATGCAATTGCGCACAACCATTAATTAATACCCGTCTATGAGCTCTCTTAATAAGACTTATGGGTAATAGCCCTTCATTTATAGGATCCTTAAGCATATCATGAATGTATTCGATATAAAGACTTAGTTTCCTCAATTCGTTCATAAACGAATAATTAATTGCGTATCAAAATTTAATGCAGCACCTCTTGAACTGTTACTGTTCAAGGAGTCATGGTAGCTGACTTTATCACACTAAGTCTTCAAAACATTAATTATTTGGAGCTAATAAACTTATGAGTCCACTGATAAATTTCCAACAACATTTAGTGACTATATTATGTCGTTAGGTTGTTGTTATCAGTTTATTATGACTCCTCTATGCGATAGGTTTTGTCTGCTGACATAAGGATATACCCGAAATTACATTTTGTCATATTTGAATATTACAAAGTTAGAGTAATAAACCGGTTTTTAATTCTCACTTCTTCTTTTAAATTTTAGCCTCTCGTTTCTTTTAAAGATATTATAATACTCCATTAGATGCTTCACATTAATCTAGACATATCTAGTGTGTTGCAATGTGAATAATATCTAAACGAGTATAGACTTGAATTTACATAAGGCTTCAAATTAATAAAGCGTAAGGAAATAATCTCATTTATCCTATTATCCTCTAAAGGAGAGCAGTATTTTGTTACATATGTATGGACCCATTTAATGCTAAACTTATGGACCGGAACTAATGTCCCATTGGATCTACCTCGGTATGTTATGATATCTATCACTTAAGAGATATCTCCGAGATCTATTATATCAAAGTTTGTGTTAACAATGCTTTGACTTATGTAACATATACCTGTCAAAAGAATATCATCTATATAGACAAGTTTAATTTAGTTGCTCCCACTCATTTTGAGGTAGATACATTAATCCACTTGATTCTTGATGAATATAATTACGTTAAGATTTCATCACATTATGATGTTTGCATTAACCCATACATGGATTTTATTGGCTTACAAATAAAGTGTTCTTCAACCTTCAGTTTGGAACTTTCAGGTTGTTTTATGAACATGTAAATATGTCAGCCAATTGTTAGGAATTTTTTTTAATGTTCATCTAATGTAGCTTTAAATTGTTATAAGCTACTAGAACAGTGATGATCCTCAAAGAAATCTTTGATAATTTATTTCTTCCTAAGTATAACCTTTGACAATCAATCATGCTTCTTAGTGTCTTAACGTTTATATATTAGGATTTGGTTTAGTTATGAACACTCTTAGGTAATTCAATCAAATCCCAAACGTTATATGAACACATAAAATCAGTTTTACTAGAAAACAATTTTATTTCATTTAGAGGATTGATTGACACTAATGGCTTAATTTGAAGAGATAGGACCAGTTAACTTTTCCAAAATCCATTTCAACTTCAGTTAGGGAGGTTATGTAATCATCAAAGTTAGTAGGCTTTTAAACCTAGATGACCTCCTGAGTTGATTATTGGGTTTGTTAGAAGTTTCAGTTTTGTGGATTAGCTCTTGGTTAGGTTGCTATCATTTTCAGGATTCTAAGTTTGTAAGAGTTGGTGCAGTATGGTGTATAAGAGGTGTAATCGGAGTTAAATTCGGAGTGAAATTTAATGACACTCTTACCCCCGCCTCTTGTATTCCTTGCAAGTCATGATAAGGACTTTGACTGCTCCCACTGACCTTAGAAATCTTTAGGAACTCAGCATGCTTAGGGTCAATACTTAGCGACCAACTAATTCTAATAGAGAAAAACAAATTAATGACTTCAGTCGTTGAAGTTTCTCTTGTTGAGGATTATGTTAGTTTAGGTAAGAAATCTAAGTGTGCCCACAATTAAGCAACAATGAAACTTTTGTAAGAGTAGCATTAGATTTAAGGAGACAAGTTTTGATAGAATAGTGTCGTGATGGAGCGGTGTCTTGTACAAGAGGTGCAAATTAAGGTAATGTAAAACTTTCATTCCCACCTCTTGCAACTATTGAAAGTTATTATCAAGACACTTAATGCTCCCACTGATCCTTAATATCTCTAGAATGCTACAAGAGAAGTTTCAATGAGCTACGTGAAGTGGGAACCTATCACATATACGTTAGACTTTATTTGATTTCTTTAATGTCCAGATATCATACGAAACTTTAGGGACATATTTAATAGAAATCTTATTAAGTATATATATGTGTATATATATATATATATATATATATATATATATATATATATGAATATATTTCTTCTAAGAACGTGGGCCATATGCGACAAAATTTAGATACAAGTTGATAGTCTGTTAAATGATAAATGAATTCTGTCTGAATATTCCATTTGGAATAAGTTCCACAAATGTCAATGAATGACTTATGATGGACCCATACTTATTCCTTAAGCCAAGTAATATTTAGGGCTTTAACATCATGATTTAAAATCAGTTAGAATGAGATTAGTTGAATAATCATCCTCATTAACCATGTCATGATTTCTTATGAATTTTGATTATAATGGATGAAATTTGTAAGTCTCATTTTCCTTTTGTCAAATTCTCACTTACATGATGACAAAAGTTGTGAAAGTGTAAGGTATCATCTAGTTTTATCTTAGTAATGTTTCAATCCAGATATTTAGAACAAATAAGATGAGAGTTTAAGGTAAATGTGACTTTATGTTGACTATGCAAACCTCACAACCTTCATAACATTGCTTAATTATGATACTATATTCGGATTAATCTTAAGAATATATAAGGTATCGAAAGGCGTTGTTAGAAGACTGATTATTATGGTTCTTATAGCCTTAACATTTAATTTTGTCACTAACTCTCATGTTAGTTATTTGTTGACTTCTGGTAAGGAAACGTTTAAAACTAGAGTCAGCTAATCATGTGTTAATTTGTAACACCCTTGTTATTATTTTAACGTTTTCGTATAGTTTACGGAAATAAACATGTAATTATGATTACATGTACTTTGAAAAATACGGTTAATTTAAAACTTTTACAAATGAAGGTTTATATACATAGTAATAAATTTGAGTTCGTCGTTTAAAAGTTACGACGAAATATCGTGCGGAAGCTTTTAACTTTATCGTGTTCGGTTCCTCATCGAGCTTGATCTTCATCCGGGCACCCTTGGCGATCACCTATGATCAAAACCAACTTAAAAGTTAGTTTTGATAGTTAAATAATAAGTTTAAACAAGTTACATGGGTCAAACAAACAAAATTTAACAATTTTCGGATTCAGGGGGGCTAGACGCCCCACCTAGCCCCCTTTTTGACAGCAAGTTCTTATTATGTTGCTGCATATTTCCAGCATAACCCGATCTCACGGAAACTAGCATAACTCTCTCGTTTTTAATCCGTTTTACCCGATTCTTTTTCCTACGTATCCGTAATTCAATTCTCCATCTTATGAAGTTGAAATCCAACATCCGGCATAACAAAATTTCAGACCTTTAAGTCTTCGACTTAATACCTTTTTACAAAGTTTTGACCCGTTCATGCGTTTATCAAACAAACATGTTTGTTTGATCCCAAATTCACACGAATCTTATAATTTCAATGTTGTCTATCTTATTAGGTTCAATTCACGAGTTTATGTATATTCTTAAACCCTTTTGTACTTAAAAGCTTATTTTGACCCGTTAAGGGTATTTAAGCACTTTTCCGCATAATTCATACTCGTTTATTTCGAACATCTTATTTTCGCAATATTTATCAAATGATATTCCACCACAACTATTTTTATGGTGGATTTAGCATAACTAACCTATTATCCCAAAATTTACCCATCGGTTGGTCATTTTACGCAAATGACCATTTTTATGCATTTGACCCATGAATGTGTATTCCTGTAACTTTTATTCATATCTAATGATTCCATAATCTTGATGCAAGTTCCTAAACAACCCCTATGGGTCGTTTACCCAATATACCCTTCAAGGGTGTTTTGGTCCACTTTAGTCCCTCACTTTACGACGAAGGACTTTCGTTAAATATTTGACCATAAATTATATATTTAACTAAAAGTTTATTTATGCGTACCTGGCTCGGGTCAAGGTATTGACCCGTTTACATAACTTTTTGCTTTAAATCTTTCTAGTTAAAGCAACGCACGTTTATATTGTTTCCTGTGATTACAACACTCAACAAGCAATTGTCAAATGAAGTTGTCAAATGGTGTTAACAACACCATTTGACCCATTTAGCCTAATTGACCATTTATCCGTATGAGATGGTATTTAGTTACCATTTCATCCCTTTAAACCTATCCCGGTTTTCCCTTAAACTCGTTTTACTCAAAACCATTTTTATTTGTTCGTCATTACATGACTAATTTACCTTTTTACCCCTTTTACCATAATTCACGATTTCCTACCTTTTTATTCATTCCGGCTTGCATTGTATCATGCCGGATCATCGTATTTCAATTACTTAACATTATTCACGATCAATTTTCGCTAGTAAGTGTATAGTATTTAAAAAGGGGGTGTAAGTTTAACTTACCTCGGATCCGGTTTACGCTTCCCTTCTTGTACTTGATTTATTTGACCGCTTCTTTCCCAAGCCTCCACCTACCTCGTTTAAGCGTCGAACTATTGTCAATCATTTACAAGGCGGTTAAATTAGTCATTAACAATCACGACTATTCCACCTCACTTATTTTCTATGTCGAAGCTACTATTCGACTTCATGATTAGTTAACTTAGTTTATCAAAGTTAACTATTTTCAATCACATGGTTTACAATATTAAGTCTAAATCGACATGATGTTTAGAACCCTTATCACTTCATATTACGCATAATTGTCATATCATTCAAATACGCGTTTTCACTCTAATTTCAACACTTTAGTTCTCATTTAGGCATTTTAACAAACACCTAATGTGCAAAATTTGTATTCTTCTTTTATCAAGTTTATGGTTAACTTTTAACCATATCTTCAACATCAAAATCACATCCTTATGTCTAGTGTTCATGAACTACATCTAGAACTTGCTTCATATCCTCAAATTTCATAATCTAACACTCTAATTCAAGAGTTTATCACATTGCTATTAAAACCCACTTAGCACCTACATAATTAGTTATCCAAAACACTAACTTATGGTGCTAAATCAACAAGTTTACATCTAGGGTTCGTTCCTAGACTCATACTCATGTCAATTCCACCATGACACTCTACAATTTACACAAGACTTTCGTTCATGCATGTTAATCAGAATTTCAAAGTTTCACCAAATAACAAAATTTAACATACCTTGTGATCTCCTAGCTTGGGTGATCACGAATTTATTAGAAGTCCCAATTTCTTCGCTCAATTTCCTTTGATTTTGATCAAGTTTGTGAGTTTTAGGGTTCATGTGTAAGAACCCTTCTCCTGGCTCTAGAAAATGTCGACCAACACACACACATGTGTGTGTTTTGGTGTTTATTTGTTTTAAATAAAAACATCTTTTCCTTTTGCCTCTTTTAGTCCCTCTAGTTCCATAGTTTATAAAAGGGTTATCTATTTCATGTTTCTTTTATTGTTTTTACAACACTTAACTAACTAGGTTGATATTCTTAGTTACTTAGTGGGTTCGGGGAAGTCATAACCCGTTTTATTTTTAAATCCCGTTAACTCGGGCCTCTTATTATCTTTATTTCCTCAAAAGCTTTTATTTACTTTTTATTTTCATGGAATCTCTTATTTGTTTTTAATTAATATTAGGATTATTTATTTGAATCTTAATATTTACCGGGTTACTTTCACTACTAACGGTATTTTACCCGTGTGTTAGTATTAACGGGGTTTGATTACCAAACCCGTTTTCGGGGTGTTACAAGTCTACCCCCCTTAAAGAGGTTTCGTCCTCGAAACCTTTTCTTACATAATTTATCGAGTTTAACTCCGTGCATTTGCTCTCGATAATCAATTGAGCATTGCTCATATTTTAAACAATTGTTAGGATTACCAGAAAAGTATGATAATAATTTTTTTTTTGTCACTAATCATCCACGTATCTCATACAACATAATGCAACTTGAAATAACGTAATTTCGTTATTTCTACTAGTTTAGTTAACTTAGCGATATCCATCGCTTTTATATATTATCAAACTCTTTATGAATCCGTTACTTTGATTCGTTTAAAGGTCTTTAGTGAAATCTTTTACTTTTAGCAACAATTTCTTTTGTTTTCTAATTCATTTATTCGGTTCAGTTATACCGAATCCACCGCTTACAAGCAACCAAATTTATTTAAATGACCCTAACCAGTCTTACTAACTAGACTTATTAGTCCGGTTACTTTTTACCGCTCGCTTGGTTATAATGTGATTCTACTTCACATTTCATTCCTTAAGCTCTCGCCTCTTTAAGGCGAGGCCCTTATGATCCATTTGCTTCAATTCATGACTCGTGGGTCATTTTGGCCCGTAGACCTTTACACTAATTAATATCCCGTAGGTTATGATGATCCCGTAGATCATCTTTTATTCTAGTCTTTATTCAAATGTGTATACATTTATATACGCATATGGCGTTAAGGCACCCCTTGTTATGTTTAGAATTATTCACCTTTACTTTTTGGATTTCGTTTGACCTTGACCGTAGTCTAAGGCTACATTGTTTTCTTTCGAATTATCTTTCCGACTTCTTGACTTCTAACGTCAATTACACGTCGGTTTGCCCTACGCTTACCGTTACCCGGTTCATACCTATACTTGTTTACGTCCCATTACCCGGGTTCTTTTATTTTAATGTGTTTAACGCCTATAACTCCTTTACATAGGTTTATTAATATTTCGCACTTTTATTTATTCGATCCGCGCTTACTTACTTTAGCAAGTGTCATCCTTTATTAAATTTGTTTGACTTGTTCATGTGAAAATTCATCACTTATGAATGTCAAACTTCAGTCTTTGTTCGACCCGTTCAGCTTTGAAATAGTTGAACGTAATTTATCAAAATTTCTATTTGCGGTATCTTATCGTCCTTTAGTCATGACCCAAAACCCGAGTCTTTTGACTTTCCATACGCGTTCCTGTTTCTCAGTCTACGCATGCGTTTAATTCCTTTCTCATCAACTGGGTGTTTTACCTAAATCGTTATCATTGCACCCCTTCCGGTATGCATTAAGACTTCATTTCGATTTACTTGGTCATCTTAGTAAAATCCGTCGCTTTTATTCGACCATGTCTTTTATTCTTTAAGTGACCACCATTGGCGGCCTTATTAATTATTAGTGACGATTATCATCGTTATCCTTGCTTTACTACGACTAAAGTTAACAACCTTGATTATCTTTTTTCGTGTGGGCAACACCTTTGTTTTTATGACCAGGCGGATCATCTATACTTTGGTTTTACTTGCCCATTTTGTTCACCATGGCCCTTTCGTCCAAGATGACTTATTTTCGTGAATTTTCTTTTGATCATTCATTTGTATCATCATTTACATTAATCCTTGTCCCTTCTCTCGGGCTCATTATCCTAATGTAATACGCTTTCGTCACCCGGCTGTGCGTTTACATTATTATCAACTATTTTGTTCATTTGTTTCATTTGGGTACTTTTTAATTTGTCCCATTCACCCCATCCTTACTACATCGGATGTAAATGTGTCCACTATAAGAAGTTCATGGTATCATATGCCACTACTTACTTGGCCAGAGTAAGCGATTAACACATGACACGCATGACCTTTTTATAGTTTTCACATCACGCCTTATGTAAGTAATGCCTCTATTTGTTTCTCTTGGAAACAATATCCCGAATACATTTTCTATTCGGGTTTTTCCAAGTTTTTAATCTACATATGCAACTTTCAATTTCTACATATTTGTTGCATATTACTATTTATGCAATTAAATTTAAAGTGTGCACCTGGTAATGCTTGCCCCGACGGGCGTTCCTTGCCATTAACCTTGTTCGCGGTCGTTACGCGATTTAGTCCTTGGTGAGCATGCTCCTCTTATCATACTTCGGACCGTTCCTCTGTCATATCCGCAATTCGTTCAACTCTCGTCATCTTCAGGCGCGAGTGTCCTTAAATTAACACATTAACAAAAGTTAGTAGTGTCACCTTCAATAATCGCCCGTATTATAATACAAGGCTTTTTCTACTATACGCGTCAACGCGCGAAATTTCGTCAACTGCATCAATCGTTTGATTGGGGTAACGTGTATTACACGATAACCCTATGTGTTGTTTACAACACCTTAACACGCTAAACCATTAACATACATGTACTTACCGGATTTGCGATCAAGCCTCGAACCGAACACTTTACCCTTCAACCTTGGGCTCTGATTACCAACTTGTAACACCCTTGTTATTATTTTAACGTTTTCGTATAGTTTACGGAAATAAACATGTAATTATGATTACATGTACTTTGAAAAATACGGTTAATTTAAAACTTTTACAAATGAAGGTTTATATACATCGTAATAAATTTGAGTTCGTCGTTTAAAAGTTACGACGAAATATCGTGCGAAAGCTTTTAACTTTATCGTGTTCGGTTCCTCATCGAGCTTGATCTTCATCCGGGCACCCTTGGCGATCACCTATGATCAAAACCAACTTAAAAGTTCGTTTTGATAGTTAAATAATAAGTTTAAACAAGTTACATGGGCCAAACAAACAAAATTTAACAATTTTCGGATTCAGGGGGGGCTAGACGCCCCACCTAGCCCCCTTTTTGACAGCAAGTTCTTATTATGTTGCTGCATATTTCCAGCATAACCCGATCTCACGGAAACGAGCATAACTCTCTCGTTTTTAATCCGTTTTACCCGATTCTTTTTCCTACGCGTCCGTAATTCAATTCTCCATCTTATGGAGTTGAAATCCAACATCCGGCATAAAAAATTTCAGACCTTTAAGTCTTCGACTTAATACCTTTTTACAAAGTTTTGACCCGTTCATGCGTTTATCAAACAAACATGTTTGTTTGATCCCAAATTCACACGTATCTTATAATTTCAATGTTGTCTATCATATTAGGTTCAATTCACGAGTTTATGTATATTCTTAAACCCGTTTGTACTTAAAAGCTTATTTTGACCCGTTAAGGGTATTTAAGGACTTTTCCGCATAATTCATACTCGTTTATTTCTAGCATCTTATTTTCGCAATATTTATCAAATGATATTCCACCACAACTATTTTTATGGTGGATTTAGCATAACTAACCTATTATCCCAAAATTTACCCATCGGTTGGTCATTTTACGCAAATGACCATTTTTATGCATTTGACCCATGAATGTGTATTCCTGTAACTTTTATTCATATCTAATGATTCCATAATCTTGATGCAAGTTCCTAAACAACCCCTATGGGTCGTTTACCCAATATACCCTTCAAGGGTGTTTTGGTCCACTTTAGTCCCTCACTTTACGACGAAGGACTTTCGTTAAATATTTGACCATAAATTATATGTTTAACTAAAAGCTTATTTATGCGTACCTGGCTCGGGTCAAGGTATTGACCCGTTTACATAACTTTTTGCTTTAAATCTTTCTAGTTAAAGCAACGCACGTTTATATTGTTTCATGTGATTACAACACTCAACAAGCAATTGTCAAATGAAGTTGTCAAATGGTGTTAACAACACCATTTGACCCATTTAGCCTAATTGACCATTTATCCGTATGAGATGGTATTTAGTTACCATTTCATCCCTTTAAACCTATCCCGGTTTTCCCTTAAACTCGTTTTACTCAAAACCATTTTTATTTGTTCGTCATTACATGACTAATTTACCTTTTTACCCCTTTTACTATAATTCATGATTTCCTACCTTTTTATTCATTCCGGCTTGCATTGTATCATGCCGGATCATCGTATTTCAATTACTTAACATTATTCACGATCAATTTTCGCTAGTAAGTGTATAGTAATTAAAAAGGGGGTGTAAGTTTAACTTACCTCGGATCTGGTTTACGCTTCCCTTCTTATACTTGATTTATTTGACCGCTTCTTTCCCAAGCCTCCACCTAGCTCGTTTAAGCGTAGAACTATTGTCAATAATTTACAAGGCGGTTAAATTAGTCATTAACAATCACGACTATTCCACCTCACTTATTTTCTATGTCGAAGCTACTATTCGACTTCATGATTAGTTAACTTAGTTTATCAAAGTTAACTATTTTCAATCACATGGTTTACAATATTAAGTCTAAATCGACATGATGTTTAGAACCCTTATCACTTCATATTACGCATAATTGTCATATCATTCAAATACGTGTTTTCACTCTAATTTCAACACTTTAGTTCTCATTTAGGCATTTTAACAAACACCTAATGTGCAAAATTTGTATTCTTCTTTTATCAAGTTTACGGTTAACTTTTAACCATATCTTCAACATCAAAATCACATCCTTATGTCTAGTGTTCATGAACTACATCTAGAACTTGCTTCATATCCTCAAATTTCATAATCTAACACTCTAATTCAAGAGTTTATCATATTGCTATTAAAACCCACTTAGCACCTACATAATTAGTTATCCAAAACACTAACTTATGGTGCTAAATCAACAACTTTACATCTAGGGTTCATTCCTAGATTCATACTCATGTCAATTCCACCATGACACTCTACAATTTACACAAGACTTTCGTTCATGCATGTTAATCAGAATTTCAAAGTTTCACCAAATAACAAAATTTAACATACCTTGTGATCTCCTAGCTTGGGTGATCACGAATTTATTAAAAGCCCCAATTTCTTCGCTCAATTTCCTTTGATTTTGATCAAGTTTGTGAGTTTTAGGGTTCATGTGTAAGAACCCTTCTCCTGGCTCTAGAAAATGTCGACCAACACACACACATATGTGCATGTTTTGGTGTTTATTTGTTTTAATTAAAAACATCTTTCCCTTTTGCCTCTTTTAGTCCCTCTAGTTCCATAGTTTATAAAAGGGTTATCTATTTCATGTTTCTTTTATTGTTTTTACAACACTTAACTAACTAGGTTGATATTCCTAGTTACTTAGTGGGTTCGGGGAAGTCATAACCCGTTTTATTTTTAAATCCCGTTAACTCGGGCCTCTTATTATCTTTATTTCCTCAAAAGCTTTTATTTACTTTTTATTTTCATGGAATCTCTTATTTGTTTTTAATTAATATTAGGATTATTTATTTGAATCCTAATATTTACCGGGTTACTTTCACTACTAACGGTATTTTACCCGTGTATTAGTATTAACGTGGTTTGATTGCCAAACCCGTTTTCGGGGTGTTACATAATTGGAATATTAAAATTATCAGACTTAAATGTCATTAGTAAGTGACTATCTAATTAACTTATCCAACCATTCTTCTGAATAATGGATAGTCTCGTTGCTTATGCCTAGTCTAATGGCATAATTATGTAGTGAGATTTTCTCTTGAAGAACCTTAGAGGTGGAATTAGCACTTGTAATTTGTCTATGGACCTTTGAACAATACTCTTTTAAAGTTTAAGTGGTTGTAGGGTGAGTAACAACTTATTTTCCAGCTTCGAACATTTATTTCTTTGTACATATGTTGCTTATCAACACACTCATTATACTTTGGTACTTTTGAGTGTTATAGTTGATTTATAAGGCATCAAATTGTACAAGTGAAAATTTTAGTATGTAATCTACTGAAAAAATGTACTTATTTCCATGCGTAAGCCCTTAACTTTATGGGTTATGGTATTGTACATTATTATGTATTCACATATACCACTTAGCTTTATAGTTTAGAATTTTAAATGAAGGCATGCATCTTAGGAGTTCTCGTGATTATTCCACAATAATAGATTGGTTTTAGGAAAGACTTAATCTGGAATAACTTTAGTGATAGCAATTATATTAGAGATATCTTGATTATCATAAGAGACATCATGCTCGATTTGTCCTATTCGTCATGCTCTACTTTTCTTCTGTAGTAGCTTTATCAGAAGAGAGCAGTAGGATTATCGTGTCTTAAGAGATAATCAAGGATTTAATTTAAGAGCTAATCTTATAGAAACTTTAAATAAAGCAAAACATATTAGATTTAGGAATTAGAGTGGATGAGATATAGATTTATAGAAGAAAATTAAAGTGAGTAAAATTATGGGTACTAAAAAATAAGGCAGACGAAATGATCATAAAATTAATGAAGGATCATTGATATAAGGATCATTATGTGAAGAGGTTGTGATATGTCTATTACTAACATCAAAATAATAGACTTATTTAAAGTTCTACTTAAACGAAGAAAAATCAGCTTTGGCAAGAAGTGTAATCATTTAAGCATGTGTGCAAAGTAATCGTGACAAATCAACTTTGGCCAGAAATGAGACAATCACTTTAGTTATGCACTTGTTAAGTATGCTATACATGAAAGAATTAAATCAGCTTTGGCCAGATATTAAGACATTCACGTTTGTAATGCATACTTAACATAGCTTTCGTAATACTTGAACGATAAGTAGATGTATCAAACCAGCTTTGGCCAGAAATGATACATCAAAAGCTCATTCAAGTAAAGCCATTTTGGTTATGTAAAACATTATTTGATCCTGATTAATTAACTAAGTATTTACAAAAACCAAATTTTTAATAGCAAACCACCTGTTAGCGCGGATCGAACTCCGCGGTGAGTTCGATGGAGGGTGCATGGGTTTCGAGGCGGAGCCCCGAGCTAAATTTTAGTTCACATTAAACAGCATAAAATAATGAGGTTTTGAGTGAGTTCTCGACTCAGTTATGAGGTCTCGAGTGAGATCTCGAGTCAAGTCTCGACTCATCTTGTAACATTATGAGGTCTCGACTCATTAATGGTCTCGAGTTGCAACCTCAGTGTCTCGAGTCGTAATCATGGTCTCGACTACTGTGTTTTATGAGATCTCGACTCCTTGATGAGGTCTCGAGTCGCAACCACGGTCTCGAGTTGTGAAGATTGAAGCCCTTGGTCGAAATCTTAGTGGTCTCGAGTCGAGACCTTATGGTCTCGAGTCGAAATCGTTGTCTCGAGATGTAAAAAAAAAATTGAGAACACTTATGATTTCGAGTCGAGATCTTGGTCTCGGGTCATTAAAAGGGATCTCGAAACTCCTGTTAATGCAAAATAACTGAAAGCTCGAAATTTTAGGGATTGTGTGATAGTGTTTCCTGTTTTATTGTTGATCTAAACTTATCAAGGATTTCGAAAAAAATTATAATTGTATATCTTTTAACAGTTTTCGAAGATTTTAAGAGATAAAATTCAGATCAAAACAGTAAAAACACCCACTAATCCAGATTTCATTCCAAAACTTAAGGAATTTTTCGAGTTTTCTTAGAACAAGTGATGAACCCTTAAAAAAAAAAGAAAACATAAATCTGGAACCCGAAATCTGAAAATTAAGGCTTCTATAACAGATTTCGGACATGTTGATTTTACCCATTATGATTTCTAGTCATTGATTTAACATTCTTTTTCCGAAAACAATGATTTCGGGTCAAGACTCGAAATCGGCTTTGATGTTCATTAAATTTTAAAAAACTTATGTTTTCCAGATTTCAATCCCAGAATAATGGATACGAAAACAAAACTGATTTATCAACATATGCTCTGATACCACATGTTGAATCAGTTCTGTTTAATCATAAAGGAAAACATGAAAACATACATTTGATTGCATCAGTACAGGCCAGCAGAGAATCCAGATGGAGACGCAGCAACAGTGTTTGACATGATTGTCAGCTTGATCTGGTTCCTCCTTAGGGTGCAATCTAATGATGGTGATGAAGAAAACCGATAAAGGGTAATCGGCTATGGAGAGGAGGCGATTTGATGTTATGAGTAATTAGGTTATGTGTCTCACCCTAAAACCTCCACATAAGTCTCCTTATATATGCACCCAAGAGGAAACCCTAATTAGTTAATAAGGGTAATTAGGCCCATCAACAATTACCAACTAATTATTTAATAGGTTGTTATATATTTTGATCCATATAATGTAAATGATTATAATGGCTACTAGATTAAATATAACATAAAAATATATTTAATCTTACAATATGTTGTCAAAATTTCAATATACTAATCTTTTTCTTTTTAACCAGAGGAGATGTATGATCATCTGTATAATGAAAAAGATGTTAACACTTATCCTATTGATCCATAAAACGATGACCCACATGTTAAATTTATAAAAATCATTTTTATCAAAATACTACACAAACGAACAAGTGTACCTATGGTAAGCTCAATAGAGTAAGGGTAAGAACCATATGTTGATTATGGACACGTTGTACAACTCCTGATACTGGAACTCTAAGGGGAGGAGGGGTGGTTCACTAGTGATAGTTTCTATCACTCCCACTCTCCAATTAAATCATGCCATGTCATCACCCAATATTCTATCACTAGTGATAGAAATGTAGGCGGGCTGGTATCACTAGTGATGGAATTCTATCACTCTCAATTTTTTTAATTTTCATTTTAAAATTAGAAATTAACAATAAAACACTAAAATTAAAAATTTCATTAAACTTAAAAAATAAATTACATAGCAAAATAAAAAAAAAACAACTAACATTGGAAAAAAAAAAAAACTAAAGTGGCATCTCCCAACCCCACTTTGCGCAAATCTCGCGCTTTTGTTGAATGACAATTGACTTAAACGGTTCGTCGAGATGGTTGTGCTTTTCACACAAGATTTTTTAAATCATTATTTATAAAAAAACTGTTTTCTGTTTTTTTTAAACTGTTTCTGTTTTTTTTTTTAAAACTGTTTCTGTTTTTTTTTTAAAAACTGTTATATTTTTTTTAGAAACTGTTTTCTGTTTTTTTTTTAAACTGTTCTGTTTTTTTTTAAACATAAAAAACAGTTTTCAATGAAAAAAGATTAAAACTTTAATAAAAAACATACCTTTTGAATGAAACAAGCGTTGAACTTACTAATTTTCCCGTTCAAATCCGTCCACTTCGACGTCATTTGGTCCATGTTTCGTATCTTTGCACCGGGAAGTTGCCTAAAATGATTAATGACCCGTCTCCAAAACGCATCCTTTTTTTTGCTCGTTGGCATGTTTCTTGTTCTCCGAGATGTGCAAATACGCCTGCACCAAGGACACCTCCTCCTCACTCGTCCAATGTTGTCGGCCGGTTTGGACGATTTCTTGAACGACATCATTTTCTTCTTCTTCATCTTCCTCTTCTTCGAACGGTTGTTCTTGATCGTAATCATCATCATCGTCGTCAAGACTTTGTTGTGGTTCACGATACGCGGTTGCAAAATGATGGAGAATTGTGTTGTCTTCTAGTAGTGGGTCGAGTTGGTGGGGTTGGGTTTGATACGTTTGGGGTTGAAATTGGTGAGGTTGAAACGGTGGGACGAACGGTTGGTTTTGATACGTTTGCGATTGAAAGGGTGGATATTGTTGGGTTTGAAAGGGTGGATATTGTTGGGTATGAAAGGGTGGGACTTGGTCGGGTTCGTCTTGCAACCTAAAGCGTGTCGGCTCGCCAAGATTCGCTCGAACCTTGGGTCTCTGAACGGGATTTTTCTTCGTACCCGAACCTCTTTTTTTCGAACCCCCACCTCTCTTGCTTGAACCTTCCATGTTTCTTGTAAAAATATTTGGAGAGTTTGCTGATTTTTTGAATTGAGTTTGAGAAATTTGTTGTTTTTTTGAATTGAGTTTGAGATTAATTTGTTGTTTAAATGAAGATTTATATAAAAAAAGTTTCAAACGGTCAAAAAATATCACAAACAGTCAAAAACCAACGTTCCATTTTCAAAGTTCAACGCGTGATGAGTTTGACGCGTTTAAAGTTTAACGCGTTATTTTTGATCCGGCGGCGGTGTTCCATTATTTTTTAACGAGTGATGGGGTGGTATCACGGACCACCCCGTGTACCCTAAGAGTTAGTTGACTAAATACCTATTTAAGAGTTAGAATTTCCTAAACACGTCAAGAATGCGCATTTAGGGGTGAGCATATTTAGGGTTGGACCTGAAAAAACCAAAAAACCGAACCATTAAATGACCGAACCCGACCCGGGATGTGTTATGTAGGTCACTTGTTTGGTTCTAATAATCACTTGCTTTGTTTTCTGAAATATACATATATCTTATAATTTTAGAGTTTTGAAATAAATTAAACAAGTAATATATTACCTTTCAAAGGATTTTTAAGTTAAATACATTTTTTAAACTTTTATAAGCGGTCAGTTTTAAAATTCCACTTTAAACATATTTCAAATTCTTAAAAATAGATCAAGTTTTATTTTGAAGTTTAATCTCTTTATAAATACTATAGTGATGAGAATTATAAAAATTAAATAAATCTAATTATAACAAACTGTTAAAGAAATACAATTAGATCGAGAATATTATGGCGAATATAACCAATTAAAGGGAAAAAATCAAATAAGAAGTTTATTTTGGCTAGGAAGTGTATGAAGCAATAGGATTAGGACATGTGGCAACATTTAAAATAAAGAAAAATGGTATTTTAGTCAATCCAACCCTTTCTTCTTCCTTTTCAAAACCCAGTAACTTCAAAACCCACCATTTTCGAAACCCACCATCTTCAACCATTTCTTCAATTTCTATCTCAATAATCACTACATTATAGTGCGATTTTCATCACCAATCAATGATTCAAAAACCCGATTAACGTGTTCTTCAGCTTTTTTGAAGAAAACCCAGTTTAATTTCATACAAAATCTCGTTTTTTCCGGTGATTTTGAAGATAATCACTCGATCCGTTCGATTCGAGCGCTGATAAGTGTTTCAGTCATTCAAAATTCGTCAATTGTTGAAGAAATCACTTCGATCCAGGTAAGAAATTCTTTAATTTCATTTTTACGATCTAGGTTTTTGATTTAGTCATTGCGTTTTACGATCTTGGCGGGGGTCCGGGGGCAGCGCCCCTGGTAGCGGGGTCCCAGGGGCGGCAGCCCCTGGCGGGGTCCAAGGGGCAGAGCCCCTGGCTGGGCTTGAGCTGCATTGGTTCAGGCAGTTCACAGCACAGACAAAACTATTGTAATAGTTCAATGCGTTTTAGAGAGAACACTTTCTTTGGTGTTTTTAGGCAATTGCGTTTTAGAACTAAAACATTTTTATGTGTTTTCTGGCCATTGCGTTTTAGAAAAACACATTCTTGAAGTGTTTTTGGTGCATTGCGTTTGAGGTAAAACACCTTTTTAGGTGTTTTCAGTCCATTGCGTTTTACAGAGAATACTTTCTTTTGTTTTTTAGGCAATTGCGTTTTAGAATGAGTCATTTTTAAGTGTTTTCTGGCCATTGCGTTTTACAAATAAGACATCTCTTTGTGTTTTTTGTTCATTGCGTTTTAGGTAAAACACCTTTTTTATGTGTTTTCAGTCCATTGCGTTTTAGAAAACAGACATTTTAAGTGTTTTCTGACTATTGCGTTTTTGAAATAAGACATTTGTTTGTGTTTTTTGTGCATTGCGTTTTAGGTAAAACACATTTTTATGTGTTTTTAGTCCATTGCGTTTTAGAAAGTACATTTTCTTTTGAGTTTTTAGACTATTGCGTTTTAGAAATAAGACATTTCTTTGTGTTTTCTGGCCATTGCGTTTTACAAATAAGTCATTTCTTTGTGTTTTTGGTGCATTGCGTTTTAGAAAAATGTCATTTTTTTAGGTTTTTTTTTCATTGCGTTTTACGTAACTGGGGGTTTTTCTATTGCGTTTTACGCAACTGGGTTTTTAATTTTTTTTTTTTGAAAATATAGCAATAGTATACTCGTTTTAAAGATAAAAAAACGCTCGTTTTTTGGTGCAATTTTTATAAAAAAATAATATCGTATGAAAGAGTTATTAACGTTTAAAAAATGAGTGAGAATTGGAGGAGAGAGAAACTATTGGCTTGGATTGACTAGAATGCCCCTAAACAAACTCACGCGCCTCTTTTTTATTGCCTTCAATTTCCCTGATTTAATCTTAGCCATTGATTATCTAAATGGATGGTCAAGATCACTTCCTAGCCTTCCTAGCCAAATAAACTTCATATTGTATCTCCACCCACCAATTAAATATATAAGGGCCACAAAGATTATTAAGCTTCATTAAATTATATGCCCATACTTGCTGCTTGACGGTAGATATGCTTTGAATGCACTCTTTAACTCCCCACTATGCCTTCTCTAGCATATACAATGTTACAATATAATGTTGCAAATCCTTTTGTGTTAAAACTAATGAGTAAAATGTACGGATAGTTCTTGTGGTTTGGTGAAATTTCACATTTAGTCCCCAACTTTTCAGAATTACACTCTTACTCCCTGTGGTTTGACAAGTTGTTACTCCGATAGTCCCTAAAGCGGATGAAGGTTACTCGGATAGTCCCTGTGGTTTGACAAGTTGTTACTTGGATAATCCCTATGGTTTAACAAGTTGTTACTCGGATAGTCCTTGTCATTTCACACCCACTTAACCAGAAAAACTAACCTCCATCCGCTTTGGGGACTATACGAGTAACAACTTGTCAAACCACATGGACTAAGAGTGTAATTCTGAAAAGTTGGGGACTAAAGGTGAAATTTCACCAAACCACAGGAACTATCCGTGCATTTTACTCTAAAACTAATATAAAAAGTATTGAAATAAAATTTAATACTCACAAATATGATGTTTTTGTAATCATCATGTTATTTGAGGGTTTTTGGTGTGTTTTAGGGTTGAAATTATGGTGTTTTATGACTTTTTATATTTTTTAGGTAATTTGGACTTTATAGCCAACTCCTAGCCTTCACACACACACATAGGATTCAGATCAAGAGAAAACTCTTACGAGTTGTGAGAACTAAGAGAACTCCGACTTCCCGTGTGAAGTTTATCCCCATTTTTTGCACACCCCTGAATTAAAATATTACAAACACGACTATAAGAAAATTTTTGAAGTGGCGTTTTCAGCCTGTTACAGCTGCTGTAAAAAGCTGTTGACATCAGCATGAATCAATATTCACAGCAGTTGTAAGCAATTTTACTGGTGGTGTAAATCAACTATAACTAATTTTTTTTTTTTTTTTTTGGAAAAGTTGATTCTTTTTTTATTTTTGATAATTTTTTTGTAACGAGTTTTCTAAATTCTTACAACTGGTAGAAGTTTTCATTTTACCATAACTATATTTATGTGTGTATATATATATATATATATTAATAAGGGTAAAATATTAAAATATTGAAACTTATAAAAATAAACGAGGTGATTCGAGCTGTGTATGAGCCATTCAACTTGTTAAGATAAACAATTGGAGCCGACTCGATTTATAGACTAGCCGAACGCTACCCTAACTTATCTCGGCTAGCCTCATTTGGCTACATGTTGGGGGATCTGGAAAGCTCGAAATGAAAAGACTTTTGAAGGAAGCTTTATTCCTGTTAATAAATCAGTGGAATTCATCAAAGAGGAAGCGTTTTTTTGGATCAGAAATCGATCCAAGTTCAAGCGATTGGAGTGGGCAAACTGGAGGATGTTTGATGTGTCCGTTCTGATGTAATTTTAGTGTTTCTTGTGTTTTCGTTCTGTTTTTCGGTTGTCGGATCTTTTGTTTGTTTTCAGCCTCTTGCTGGCTCTTTATATATATATATATATATATAAAGTGATTGCCGTTCAAAAAAAAAAGAATATTTCCATCAACTGGTTAGTTGGAGTTGTAAATAAAAGTGAATACGTACTTTGGTCTCTACATTTGTTCTCTCTTTATACTACCATAAAGTATCAGATAAGAGTTCCACCATGGATGAAGGGACACGTGATGTGCCGGCGTTGACCAGGAAACTCGCAAGATTCCGATCACTATTTCCGATAACTTTCCACCGTTTAACATTGCTGTTACAGCTAAATGGAATTACGTTTCTTCCACTGTGTGAGTTATCTTATTGTTCATTCTTTTGTGGATTATAAATCATTTTTTGTATTTCAAATACCTTTTTTTTTGTGGATTATAAATCATTTTTGCATTTCGATTTTTTTTTGTTTTTTTGTATACATGGCATTGTCTTTTAAAAAAAGATACACAATCATGACATAATAATTCACTTTCGATTTTGTTCCAATAGAGTGAGCTGTATTTTTTAAACTGAAATACACTTAAGTTTCAGTTTTAGTATGTTGTGAAGATATTTATAATTACTAAGATTGAATGATGAAATATGATAATTATAAGGTTACATGGTGTGGGATAAAGTTGTTTTATCATGTCACGTAAGCAGGGGATTTTATTGTTAATTTGTACAGTGTGGAATAAAGTTCCCTTTAATTATATATATAAAAAGGAAAAGAAATTAAAAAAAGAGAATAAATCTGATTGGTTGGGTCCTGACTCTGTCATCTCTCATGCCCGCTAACACAGTGGCGGAGGTATGCTATAGCGCCCCTTTGACTATGGCGGAGTGGTGTTGGGGCACCACCCAGCTAAGGTGGCTGAGGATGTTGCCAGACACCATCCGACTCAAGAGTTGATTATTTTTTAGAGATTTCTCATTTCAATTATCTTATATTTCAGGTTAATCTTGTATAAAAACCATTAAAGTTATATTACTTTTGGAAAAAAACTAACATTCATAAAATTTTACAACAATGGGGTGGTGGTTCAAGTCTTAAAGACAACGAAAAAAAAAAAAAAAATTAGCCGTTCCAAAAAAATTACAACAAAAAAAGAATACCGAAAATTGAATGATATAAATTTTGTATCCAAAGACATATGCGTTGATTAAACGAAACATTTAAGACACTTGTTTGCAAACATTTTGGTTGTACAATTGTATATATTTTTTTTCGAAAATCATTTTTTTCCAAGGTATTATTCTTATTTCATTATAGTGGACAAAGAGAATAGAAAAACTTACATGTTTTAAAGACTACATATAAATTAGGGAAATTTACGAAAATGTCATTTGACCAACGTTCTTTACGAAAATGTCACGTTCATGCGTCCGTGGATGGAATCCTCCACATGTGATGCGTCCGGATGCAAGGGATGCGTCGGGGAGGCATGGGATGCATAGGGGATGGACTCTTCAACATTTGAAAGGACAAGTGTCAGCTCCTCGTTCATGGACTCTTCAAGGTGACGCATAGACTCCTCCACGTCCACGGACGCATGAACATGATATTTCCGTAAAGAACGTTGGTCAAATGACATTTTCGTAAATTCCCCTATAAATTATCACTTATGTTTTCAAATTCTAAATTAGAGGACTTTATTTTTTTACTGTGATTTATAGAGTAAAATCAAATATATAAAGATCTGCAAAACATCTAATAATCACCTACGCAAAACATCCAACTTATAAAGATCTGCAAAACATCTAATAATCACCTACGCAAAACATCCAACTTGGATGTGGTTCTAATAATCACCTAGCTTATTTCTAAACTAAGAGGGCTATGGGCCCGGTTAATTACAAGGGATCCTAGGTTCCATTAAAAGAGTTAAGCTCATTAGAGTGGTGCACACATCGGGTTTTTTTAAAAACCGGTTCCGGGTATGGAACCGGGTTCGGGTAGGATCGGGTTTTACAAAATCGGGTTTTTTTTAAAAACCAGGTCGGGTTCGGGTCTGAGTTTTCTACCAAAAATGTATACCCTATATACCTGGGTTCGGGTCGGATTTTATAAAACCAGGGTATTATAATACCCTATTTCCGGGTTCGGGTCCGGTTCGGGTATTCATCGGGTAGGGTTCGGGTATGCATCGGGTTGGGAAAAAACCCGCACCGGGTATTAAAAAAACCCGACCGGGTATTAATGCTTCTTTATATGTTTTAGTGGACGGTGCCTATTGAAATTTTAATGGCATTTCTAAATTTAAATTCGATGTTGCTAGATCGAAGGAATAGTCCTGATTTGAATCCTTTTGGATTACATAAACAACAATATATTTTATTTGCTATGTTATGTTTTAAACAAGTTCCATCAATTTTTCATTTTTTTTTTGTATTAGACAAACACCAATGGATCTTTCAGCAAATAGAGGGGAATAATGACCAAATACTTCAAATATCATTAGAAACCTAATAATTAAACAAGGTTAAATCAAAGTGCATACATAATTTTGTTAAATCATAAGAATTAGAAGTCTTAATCCTTGAAAACATAGATAAAATAACATAGATAAAAAAACATAGATAGGACTAGAAGTCAAAGTGCTATATAACCGGGTATAAAAAAACCCAGTTTCGGGTATTTATAAAACCCGGTTCCGGGTATTTATAAAAACCGGTTCCGGGTATAAACCGGTTCCGGGTATAAACCAGGTATAAAAAAATCCGGTTCCGGGTTCGGGTTTAAGATCAAATATGAATACCCGGTCCCTACCCTATGGGTAGGGTCGGGTTCGGGTATAGAAAACCCGGTTTTTATAATACCCGGTTCCGGGTTTTTTGTGCACCACTACATTAGACTAGTGGGTTAAGCTTGTCACTGTATCTTTGTGGTACGGTCGAAGATCTATATTTTTTAAAACAATTTTTCAAGTTGAAATGTAACATCTTCAAGAAAATATATGTATGTTGAAAAATAAATAAACTCACTTTAAAGATTTTGTTTTTTCACAAGAATTTAATATTTGAAATAAAAAATTGGTTTTGATTAGGGTCATGCTATTTACACACGGAAGAAATTATTTTCACACCTCAAAGCGCCGCGCTATGGCCATAGCGCAGCGCTTAGGTCGACATAAGGTGATTTGACTGATGTCTGAGAGACATAATGTTGCTGTTTGACATAATGTTGATTCCAAGGTTGCAGGTGGCCCGTGAACCCTAAGCGCCGCGCTATGGTCATAGCGCAGCGCTTCGACCCCAAATTTTTACTTTTAAAAGCTGGTCAGGCACAAAACTGTATTCGAGACATAAAGCACTCAATATATTGTTTCCAAACATACGGTGGTTTTGTTGTTTGTCGATTTCTAAATTACTTGTGTTTCTTCAAAATAACGCGCAGTTATGCTGTATTAGTTACGTGTGTTGAAAAAACAATGTCGTGGTTAAGCAACTATCTTTTCAGTCAATATTCTGACGAGTCAGTTGTTCTTGATTCTTACGAGGTGACCGCTATTTCTGACTCGTATGAGAAACCGGTCTCGTCCAACTTGAGGGAGGCCGAGGTTGTATCTGGCATTCGTTATCGTGATAACACGGTGAAGCTGGATTTGAATACCCCTGTGGAGGACCCTTACGCACAACAAGGTTATTCGAATTTCGGTTACGGTGGCGAGCACAGCTTTGTACAGCAGGAGTGTTATCCAAACCACAGTTACGGTTGTCAACAGAGCTTTGAACATCCAGTCTATTCGGACCTCGGTGACGATGGTGAGCCGGAGGATGTGTCTGTTGACGAAGAAGGCTGTTACCCGGTTACATTTTCGTTTGATACAACGCAGACCTTTTCGTCACGTAAAGAGTTGGTGCGTTGGGTACATGACACGGCAAAAGACAATGGTTACCTCATTGTGATTAAGAGGTCGAATAAAAGAGGAGAGAATTACAAGATTTGGTTTCAATGTACTTTTGGTGGGGAGCATAAGAGTATAGCTACACAGAGGAAAACGGGTAGCAAGAAAGTAGGCTGCCCGTTCGAGATGATCGGGTTTTCGGAATCATCCGGAAGTGTTTGGAGGATCGAGGTGACGAAGGCGAAGCATAACCACACTCCTATTGAAAACTTAGAGGGTCACGCGTATGCGAGAAGGCTTTCTTCGGAGGATACAAAACTGGTTAAGGAGCTGGCAGAGCAAGATATTCCCAACCAAAGTATCTGGCGAACGCTGACGAAAAACAATCCGGCTAGAAAGCTTATTCCGAAAGATATACACAACGCTGTTCAGAAGATCAACGCCGGAAAAAATGTCGGTAAGTCTCCGATGCAAAAACTTGAAAACATTCTTCTCGAAAAAGATTACACTTATTACATGCGCACGAATGAGACATCGAACGCAATTGAAGATGTCTTTTTTGTTCACAAAAAATCATTCACTATGTGGTGTGCCTTCCCGCATGTGCTAATGATTGACGCCACCTACAAAACGAACATGTACAACCTGCCAATTGTTCAGGTCGTAGGCATGACGTCGACAAACAAATCGTTTACGGCTGCTTGTGCGGTAATTTCCGCTGAGAAGTTAGAGAACTACCTATGGGTGTTGCAGAGGATCAAGTCTATGCTGGTAGGATGTATGGAACCGCGCGTGATTTTAATAGACAGGGAATTTGCGCTAATTAACGCGTGTGAACAAGTTTTTCCAAAAGCGCATAAGTATCTTTGTCGGTTCCATATTCAACAAAATATTAATAAGAACAGCAAGAGGAAATTCTCTGACAAGTAGTGAACAAGTTTTTCCAAAAGCGCATAAGTATCTTATCAGTTTCTGGAGGGCCATTTCCAGGGTTCCCTTTGGGAAATCCTGGCAAAAGGCCACCACCATTAAAGACCTCTTGTACCGATACCTGCACCATATTATCGCGTCATCTATCGTGCCGCGGGGTACCAGCAGGGAGAAGGTCAACCTCAGTGACCTTTTCTTTCTATACTGCCTACTTCGCGGCCAGACCTGCGATCTCGCAGCCTGCCTGGCAGATTACTTTGCAGGTGCATACCACCGGCAGCTCCGCGGGCAGCTGCACGGTGGCTCATACATCACCGCCATTGCACGCTCGTCAGTATCTAGCATGCAGATCACCCATACCTTTGATGTTGGTCTGAGGTTTAGGGGCCGTGACGGGCAGATTTGGCATGCGGAGGTGTTGCCGGAGGTCATCCCGGTTGTTATTGAGCTGAGGGATGGAGTGTTAGCCCCTGCTCATGTTCAGGAGGCCGCTCGGCAGGCTCAGCTACAGGCTCTGGGCCTCGATCAGTACCCGGGCCAGCCTCAGGCTCAGGCTCAGCCTCAGGCTCAGGCTCAGCCTGTATTCAAGGATCCGGCTCAGGAGGAGCATGTCGAGGAGATCCCGTGTCACACCCCGATTTTCCACGTGTTACCGGTGGGCCCGGTAGGGGAGTATCGTGACGTGGTTGGCAACATAATAGTCAAACAACACAATATTTAAATGCACAGCGGAAGCAAAGTATAGATTTAATTCAACCAAACGATATTGTAATATTAAGTATCACAAATAGTCAAATATAAATCCACAGGTAGATCCAAATAAAAGGAAACAAATGTTCAACAGTTTATGACATCCAAGCTGGCGAGATTAATGTGGATGCTAGGAGACAAGCCAGCCTATTTCGCGTAGTACCTGCACTTAACCTTTTTAAGAAAATACGTCAGTTTACACTGGTAAATACAATCAACCGACTCATTTTGAAAAGAGTTTAAGAAAATGCATTTAAGGCACAAGGCACAAATAATATTTTATAACTTGGGATAATTATTTAAATATAATACTTGTAGGGATTTACATGTTCCTTATGCGTTCAGTAGCCCGGATCGAGCCGGGTTAAAGATCAATAAACACACCACTTTATTTATGAGACACTGACAGGTGTACGCCTACACCTGAGTGCTAAGGTCGTGGCCATTTCGTAAAATGATGCCAGGGATATCCGGGACACGGTCATTAACCCCCCAAAGGCTTTAAGCAAACAAAACAATATTAAACGAGACGTCTCAATACTTTAATTATCATTCATTCAATCAAAGATTCAACGCCCCGACCAAGCGGTATTTTATATACCGTACCCCAAGCCCGTATAGGGAAAATAAGTTAAAAGTATTTACCTGAGTAAGTATAGTTCAAAATCAGCGAGTGCAAGTATCTTTTACTGGTTCTCCTAATCTGGAACGAAGGTTTATAATAACCTATTAGAATCCTAACGGGTCTTTAGTTAAGCTTACGCTTAGACCGGTTAGTTTTAAAGATACGGTTCGTACGCACGATTAAGAGAAGACCGGATAGAATGTGATTTAGACCCGACAAGTTTGAAGACTTGCATAATATGGGTATATGATACACATTCTGGATTTTGAGATAAAACCGATAAGGTTTGACCCGTTTCGGCTAATTTATGTAAACTAGTTACATAAACCGAACCGAACGCGCATGAAGCGTATCGGGTATCCGTAAGAGTCCTAAACAGGTTTCCTAAGTTAACACGCCTTAAATAAGTTGTGATATCAGTAGGATATCACCCATGATGCCCAAAACGAGTTTAATCTCTTTATAAGCCCCGCAGGGGCATTTTGGTCATTTTAAAGATTATAAAAGGGTTTAATTAGACACCTGTGATCCGGGTCTGAGTTGATCAGTAAAATAGCTTATTTTAACAGGTTATAACCTTTGGTAATAAGTCTTATATACTAAAATAGTTTTAAACCCAAACTATGCGTTAAATACGCGTATAAAGTCGTTTTAAGCCATGTACGGGTTAAAATACGATTCCGAGTTTTCTGATCAAATAAACAGGCTCAAAATACTCCATTTATTATTTAAAATCAGTAGCAATTGGATTGGCGTTAAAAGGATTTGTAAAACTCATTTTATGGCCGAAAAGGGTATTTTTGGTATTAACCGAATCGAGGCGATAAACCTAGCTTATGATCAGTTTAAAAATAATTAAAAATCTTTAAAAATCCCAAAATATTATATCACATCAGTGGGTAAAAGGTTTGGTGTCCAAAAGTTGGTTTAGATAGGCTTTACGCTAATGACGCCGTTTAATTACTTAAAAGCATTCAAATTACGTCCTTAAGCATAACTCCTAATCTAGACCTCCAACTGATGTGAAATTTTAGGTACAAGTTTAATAATCAGTAACTAAGATTATGGCACTTTCACATTTCCAAAAATCTCGTTTTATGGTCATAAGGGCATTACGGTCAATATTTAGGCGTTTAACGGAAACATCGGACGATTAGGGATTCGAGTGGTATAAACGCAGAGGCTTATACACACATGCAACTAGGTCCTAATGGAACTTTAAGGCATGTCTAAACTTATATAAATCGGGTTAGAACTGAGGTCAAAGCAAAAGTCAAACTTTTGCGTCTCTCGGTTCCGAATCGGTTCAAAACATAAAGTTGTCGAATCAAATAAGCTTAGATAAGTTATTATACTTATTTTCAAGTTATATGACTGATAAAACAGATTACACGCCTTCTGTATCATTAAATATGCGATTAACATTTCTGTTGACTTTTCGGAAGAAGTTTGACTCGACAAACGACATAGTTAGGATTGAAATCAGTGGGTGACCTTTTAGGGATTTATTACCCATATAAATACCAACTTATAACAACTTTCGATTCGACTAAACTCTGGACCGATTGTGATTTATCACTAAGTCAAACCGTAGTTACGACGGTTTGATTTCTAGGCTTTTAACTAAGTATAAATGAATTAGGAAGGGTTAAACATACTTACACACAACTAATGGACGAATTAGAATGCTTGTGGCCTGCTTGAATGCTCCAGAAATTCTCAGAGGTGATGAATGAACAATGTGGTAACATGTGGGTCTTGATATAAGGCTTCAAACACTCTTAGATGATCAACACATAAGTCTAGGGGTGTTGCATTATCGTCCACAAGTGCCCTATAGGCTAGAAACCATCTTAGGCAGCCCAAGGTTTCGAAAAAATGAGATTGGAGTCGGTTACATGCATCAACAGGCAGCTGCCTGTTTTTTCTGCACCTGCAGGTCGGACGCGGCCCACTTGGGCTTTTGTGGATCCTGATGCGGGCCGCCTGGCCCATCCGGATCAAGTAAACATGTTCCTTTCAATTGCATTTTGGTCCTTAGTCCCCCGAAAGGTCGTTTTCATGATGTTTCTTGCATTTTAAGGCTTTGATAATTATATATAGGGGCTTTAATACTTATACCCACTTTGTCAAGTCCTCGGGTAACTTTGTGATCACCCGAAAAGCCCTAAATTTCAATGTTGACGATTCTAACCCTCACACACGAATTTTATCACAACTTGCTCATACGATAACGAAACTTGGTGAAATTTTTATGGTACATTCTAGTGAGCATAATTAATTGTTACAAGGCTTCGGGATTGCTAAAAGGTCACTCAGAGGTATAACTTAACATGTTGACACATTTAACCCCTGTAGTTTGTAATCTCTCACTTTCTTTCACAATTCGCTTCGTATGATCCATGATCCATTCGTTTAAGGTTATAAACATTATGTAGGGTTATTGTAAAGTATATTTATTCATTGTTGACACTTTGAACCCTTATATTTACACAGTTTCACTGGTTGTCAACTTTAGTCCTTCAAGAACATTCTTTCACACGTTCAAACCTATGACACGTGTCAACACATTATAGGACGTAAATTTTCGGGGTGTTACATCCCCGTACCACCAATTCAGCCACCTCCTGAGCCGCCACAGTACCCGCATCACGTTTACGCTGACCTGCCTCTGGTAGCGCGTGCGGTGGCTCGGGACTTCGACCGGCGCCTCAGACGCCAGGGCACACTCATTGACTGGATGGTCGAGACGCTCGTTGCTCTACGAGAGCTCGCCGGGTTGCCTCCACTTCCCCTCCCACCGTCCCCACCGCACGAGGATTAGTACCTTAGTTTGTTTGTATAGTGTTTTGTTATGTATTATATACTCAGTTGTACCTTTTTGTTTTGTATGTACAAACTTATATATATATATATATATATATATATATATATATAGGGTAGGGTTCCAGCGTGAACAACCTCCCAAGAGTGAACTGCGTGAACAGATATGGACCCTTGATTTCCTTTTTAGTTGTTAAGGGTGGGATTGTAATTATATAAAAAATTAGATTTAAATCATTATTTTAATAATTGAATTAAGTTACATCTTTCCTAATTTAAATTCATTATCCACATTATGTTTATTTATTAATAAGATAATTATCAAAACAAACAATAAATCACCAGATTTCAATTTTAATTTTTATTTCAGATTTCATCACCAGAATTCAAATTTTGATTTTTAAGATTCACGTAACCTTCATATTTCAACGATATACTGTTGGATCTGAGTTTCTTTTTGATTGTATTTTCGTTTGAAATTAGAATGGAAATGAAAGAGTTGTGCAGCGGAATTAAGATGGAAACAAACTTTGCATACAATCAAATGAGAGTAATACTTTAATCAAACATCTTTACACATAGAATCGAAAGATTGAATTTGTTTCAATAACGATTACAATGATTGATGTAAGAATGCAAACTCCCCCTCAGCCAGAGCTCAGTAGTTTGTTCGTGCAAAGAAGACGATGTGGTGAAAGAGCTAATAGAACAGTACAAAGTACTGAACTATTTATAGGCACTTGCAAACCACTGAGCATCTTAGCTGACGTCACCATGAAAGTGACATCTAACCTCCTAACAAACTCTAACCTCTGATCTATAAACACTGATGTACTAAACTACTGCTATTACATTATATTACATAAAAGACACTTAAACAGCTGCTGCATCCTTCCACTGCTGTGATCCCAGCAGTGCTTGTCCGGATCAGCAGTACTTGACTCAAGGCAGTAGATTGAGTCAGCAGAGCTTTGGTCTACCATCAGTCTTTGACGTTGGGCAGTAGATGCAAGGCAGCAGTTGTAGGTCAGCATTTTGTAAGATCAGCAGATAGGAGGTCAGTAGATATGAAATCACATTCAAGGGGAGAGATTTTCATGAACCAACTGTAAACGTCTGCTTATTCTGGATCCACTGCTCTGATCCAGTTTTGGCTTTAATTATCTCTTCCTCTGATAGGGTTCAATCCCAACAATCTCCCCCTGGAACAGATAATGCCAAAACTCTTCATTATTTGTGGAATTCTTTATTGCCTCATCAACAGCTCCCTTATCTGACCTTTAAATTGTAATTCAAAGTCTAGGGTATCTGTATCTTCATCATCCCTGCTAAGTGGAAGATCAAGGAGATCCTGCAAATCTTCAAGACTCAGGCCAAGAGCTTGTTCCCTTGATATTTTCTCCACTACTCCACCAGACCTGAGCAAAGTCAATACGCAGGTCTGTTTGTCAGTTTCCCACTTTTGTATTTTTGAGTCTGGTGGGTTTCTTGGGAGATGTTTATTTGCAGAAGTATTTGGTGAGGCTGGCCTATTCATGACTGGCTGAGCAGTACTTGCAGTTTGATCCAAACCAAGAGTTTCCATGATCATTTTCTTTATACCCTCTTTTCCAAGGTCTTCACCTTCCATTAACTCTTTGATGGTTTCAGCAATCAGTTGTTTGTGTGGCCTTCTTTTGTAGATGGCAGCACCAACTGGAGCTGTGGATCTCCTGATTTGCAGCTTTGATGGTCTTTTTGAAACCGCTGCTTCAGGATAGTCAGGCTTTTGAGGAACTGTGGGATCTTTCTTTCTTAATTGTTCCAACTTTTTGTAAGTAGCCCTGACCATATCTTCTTTCCATCTAGCAACTTGTCTTTTGTTACCATAATCAGCTGCTACCAATTCCTCTTTCATTCTCTTCAGCTCTTCCTGTTTGTCAGGAACATTCTTTCTAAACTTTGCCCAAATAGGAGGAGTGTGAGTGACTTTCCTGTTTATCATGTCTTGAATTCTTGCTGCTTCATTTTCAAGTTCAGGAACAGTCCACTCTTTGTACATGTATTTCTCTCCTTTGTACTTCTTGTGAGCCATAATGCTTTCAATGTAGTCTTTCTTCAGAGTTTCAGCAGCTCTTTCAGAAATTTGTTGACTAACATTTTTTGCAAATTGCTCTAGGGATCTGACTTGTGTGAGCAAATATTGACTTCTCTGTGCAATTTCTTTATCAGATTTCCCTTGTGTGTTTTTCTTTGAGATATCCTCTGCTTGCTTGGCCTTGATTTCCAAATACTCATCAACATTTTTAGGCCAGGGATATCCTTTTATTGAAGGCAAACTCCTTTTGGCAGGGTCATCCTCAAAGTAAAAAGATTTTATTTCTTCTCTAACAGCTGCTAATTCAAGAGGAAATTGAACACCTACAGGAGGTAAGGGCTTGTACATTTTAACTGAAGAGAGAGGAACAAGTTTTGGAATTGTGACAAGTGCTAAGGAGTTTGAAAATGTTTGTGGTGGTGAATAGTCATCATCTTTGAGAATTAGTCTTCTCCTTTTTGTAGGAGGGACTGGTGATGTTTTGGATGGAACAGTGGTGGTAGATGTAGTGGCAGTGGATTGTGATTGACTAACAACTGTTGAAACAACTGGTGTTTCAACCACTGTTGTCATTACAACAGATGTTATAACATCTGCTGTCTTCTGCTGTGTGTCAGCAGGTGTTGTTTTTAGTGGTGATGATGGTAAAGCAGTGGATGTTGTGTGTGTTGAAGTGGTGTGTGTTGATGGAACAGCTGTTTGGCAAGCAGTAGTTTTTGTAACTCCTGTTGCATCAGCTGTTTTGTATGGTGGTTTTTGAGCAGACTTTGAACGTCTGGTTGGAATGGATTTGGGTTGCCTCACTTTTCTAGTAGGCTTCTTCTTTTCCTCAACAGGATTTTCATGATCCTTTGACCCAGAAGTACCCTGTTCTGGATGATCCATTCTGTCCACCCTGGCTTTCCTTTTGGCCTCTCTATCCCTTTTTACACTTGCAGCTGCTTCTGCTAGTGCATTTGTTGTCACATCAATCTTCTTGCTGCCATCTGGCAAAGGGATCTTTTTGGTCATGTTTGAATTTTCTGGTTCAAGATAGAGACCATCCTCTATACCCTTCCTTTTCCACTCCTTAATTTTCTCCCCCTTTTTGGCATTATCTTCTGGGAGTTGATAAATGTAGCGGACTTTTGGAGGAGCAGTGCCAGTGGTGTGCAAGATCTGAGTTTTGAGAGCCTTTAAATCAGCCTGAGTGGTTTTGAACCTTGACTCCATTACATTTCTCAGCTGTTGTACATGTTTTTCATGTTGCTGATCTGCTAATTGTGCTTGTTGTTGGAGAGAAGATTGAAATAGATTCCAGAGCTCATTTATAGCAGGTGCCCTTTGTGGAGCAGGTGCTTGAGGTGGAACAGCAGGTGATTGTACCTTCTGAACTTGTAACACCTGTTGTAGCATATCTTTGAGTTCTGCAACAGAGTTATCAAGCTTTGCAATACGATCCGTCAATTTCTGGTACTTTAAACCATCACCCAAGTTAATGGGATCATCTGATTTCCCACTAGCAGTGGTTTTATCAGTGGTAGATGTAGGGAATATACTCCAAACATTAATCACTGATGCCCCTTTTTCTTGGTACTGGGGTCTTCTTCCTTCAACACTTGACAACCTTTTGATGTTGCCAGTAGGATAAATAAATCCACTGGTGGTTGGCAGAGGTGCTATCAAAGGAATTGCCTCCAAGGAAGTCTTATTAATGTAACCACTGTCCAAATGTAACCCAGTGGGTGTAACAAGTGTAGTGGCTGCTTCACTTGGATTACCACCAAGAGTTACTTGTAACTCAAGGGGTCTAACCTCCTCAGGTTGTGTTGGTGGGTTAGCAAAGATTGATACAGCAGACCCAGTCAGTTGTTGAGGTATATTCTCATTAGTAGGTGATTGAGAAGGACTGGATAATGCCTGGTTCAAATCAATTGCATCCAACAGTGGTTTTATTGGTGAGGGAATTTTGGATGTGATGAGTGGGGTAGAAATAGGATGTGTCCCGGGCATTGGACTGTGGATGATAGAAACGAGTGTTTCCAGAGCATCATGATGTGGAGACCCTATTTGTACAACCTGTTCTTTTTGTGAAGAAACAGGAGGAGTTTCGGTTATGGTTTGAGATATTTGTACCATCTGCTGTGAGGAAGTAGCAGCAGTGGTGTCTTGTGACTTTTGTGTTGTCACTGGCAGGAGCTCTGGTATCTCATCCTCCAGAGATGCCTTTTTGATGGGTTTTGTGGGTTTTTGAGATTTTCTTATTGGCTTTTTGGAGATAATAGGTGTGGGTTTCAAAGCAGTTGTGCTGCTGCTTTGATCACCTTGAGCAGTGGGCTCAGCAGCAGATACCTGAGGAGCAGTTGTAACTGCTAAAATCTGCTAAGGCATCTCTGCTTGTGTTTTGCAAGGTGTGGACATTCGTGTAAAAGTTTCAGCAGTTAAGCAATTTGTTTGAATGAAAGCACCTTGGTTTATTGCAACAGCATCCGTCTTTCCAAGTTTCATTTCAAAATAGTAACTTAAAAATCTTGGAAAAAGTAGGAATGCCTTTGTTTCAACATTTTTAACCAAATCATTAAAAATTTCCTGGGAGTAGTTAAAATTTTCATCTTGAAGAATTGCAAATCCCAGTTTCTGAATTTTTAATGGTATCTCATTGAAAGAAGTGGTTTTGTTTGAAACACATTTTAAGAGGGTGTGAAATAAAAATCTTGTTGCAGGAGGAAAGTAACCTTTTTCTAAGGTGTCCTTTTTGACCTCTGCATTGTACCCCCTTTCCAGAAAATCATTTTTTAACTCGTTTTTAGGGAAAGTAAGTTTACCTTCTTGATCGTCGAGTTGAAAGACCTCTGAAATTGTTTGTGGTGTAATCTTGACTTCTTTTCCCTTTAAAGTAGAGGTAATGGCTATTACAGCTTCTCCTTGTGTTTCAAGGAGTGCATTCTTCCAAAACTCCCTTTGGGTTGCCAAGTAAATTGGTGCATCCGCTGTCAACAAAGTTTTGTACTTTGAGGCGGTGATGATATCAATGATGGAATCGAACTCCTTTGTAGAACTTGGCTTTGTAAGAAGACCAAGAAGATTGTGAGATGGTTTGTGTGGAATTTCAGTGGAAATTGCCTTTTGAGAGGCTATTGTCGATGAAGATTTGGATGAGGGTTTTGCAGATTTCTTTGATTTAGTCATTTTGAGGATGATTGATCGAAGAAATTTGTGGAAGATGAGATGAAAAACTGTTTTGAGAAGAGAATTTTTGAGAATTCAATTCGACAGTAAAACCCTGTTTTGGTGGTGAGTGGGGGATTTTATAGGGAAGAAAGTGAATGCTGAGGTGGCAGCCGTTACAAAAGGTCTGACCAATATGTACTGCCCACGTGACAACCCCTGTTGAAAGTGAAGGACAGTACTTGTGTGATAGGGACAGTTGAAGGCAGTGGTATGAAAGCAGTGAATGGTTTTCACTATCAGTGGATAGCATATCAGTGGATAAGACACTGCTTTTGAACAACAGAGTTTATCAAAGAGAGAGCAGGGGTTGACTTTCAGCAGTGGACAGACTTTTGAAGTAGAGCAAACTTTTGAACAATCAGTGGTTAATGGCAGACTTTTAAGGATTTTAATGAAAAATTTCATTTTTAGCTATCTTTTAAGGATGGAGTTTTGATTTTCTGAAAACATTTTGTTGCTTTTATTCATGGAAAAACAAGATGTTGCTTGTTATTCCATGTTCAGCATCCCAATTCTAGAGACCAAGCTTTCAAAAGTGGCTGTATCAAGTGCTTTTGTGAGCACATCAGCCAGCTGGTCTTTAGTTGGGACATGATGCAGAGAAATCAAACCTTTTTCATAGCAATCCCTCACAAAGTGATGTCTGATGTCGATGTGTTTGGTGGTTGAATGGGAAACTGGATTTTTGATGATATTTTCTGCTGCCTGACTGTCCAACATGAGTGGTGTCTTTAAGGCAGTGATACCAAAATCCAGCAGCTGATTTTGAAGCCACAGGAGTTGGGCTGTACAGCTTGCAGCAGCAATGTATTCAGCTTCAGCAGTGGATGTTGAAACAGCTGCTTGCTTTTTGCTTTGCCATGAAACTAAGCAATCACCTAGAAACTGGCACCCTCCTGATGTGGACTTCCTTGTGGTGTGACATCCAGCAAAGTCACTGTCTGAGAAACCTGAAAGCTTGATGTTCCCATTAGCTGGATACCAGATACCAAGTGTGGGAGCACCTTTTATGTATCTGAAGATCCTTTTTACAGCAATGAGATTTGATTTTCTGGGAGCTGATTGACTTCTTGCACAGACACATGTTGCAAACATGATGTCTGGTCTAGATGCAGTTAGGTACAATAAAGACCCAATCATGCTTCTATAAAGTGTTTGGTCAATCAGCTCATCCTTTTCATCAGACATGACTAGCTTATTTGTAGCCATGGGTGTGCTGCATGGTTTACAATCATTCATATCAAATTTGGTTAAAAGTTCTTTAGCATATTTGCTTTGATGAATGAAAGTTCCATTTTGCAATTGCTGGACTTGGAGACCAAGAAAGCATTGCAGCTCACCCATAGCACTCATTTCAAACTCAGCTGTCATGAGTTCTCTAAACTCTTCACACATTGAGTTACATGTGCTTCCAAAAATAATGTCATCCACATAAATCTGGACAATCATTAAATCCGTTCCTCTCCATTTTAAAAACAGTGTTTTATCAATGGTACCTCTTTTGAAACCATTTGAGAGTAGGAAATTGGAAAGAGTTTCATACCAGGCCCTTGGTGCTTGTTTTAAGCCATACAAGGCTTTGTTTAGCCTGTAGACATGATCTGGATAAAATGGATCCTCAAAACCTGGAGGTTGACAAACATACACCTCTTCTTGAATTGTACCATAGAGGAAAGCACTTTTGATATCCATTTGAAACACCTTCATATTGTGGTTGACAGCAAAGGCCAGGAACAGTCTAATTGCTTCTAATCTTGCAACAGGGGCAAATGTTTCATCATAATCAATCCCCTCTTCCTGTCTGTAACCTTGAACCACAAGCCTGGCTTTATTCTTGACAACAATACCCCTTTCATCAGTTTTGTTCTTGAAGACCCACTTTGTGCCAATGGGACTAACCTCTTCTGGCAGTGGTACAAGCTCCCATACTTGTTGTCTTTTAAACTGTTGGAGCTCCTCTTGCATGGCTTCTACCCAGCTGTTGTCTTTTAGTGCCTCTTGGTACTTGACTGGCTGATGGAGTGATAGAAAACCAGCAAAAAGACAAATGTTTTGGGTTTGGCTTCTTGTGAGCACCCCTTCATTTATGTTGCCAATGATTTGATCAGGTGGATGAGATCTCAAGAAGATTAAATCTCCTTGGTATGGTATGATGGCATTGGTTGGTGAAGGCTGCAAATGTGTATCATCTGAGCTAACCACTGCTGGGGACTTTGATGATCCAGCAGTGGCTTCAAAAGGTGGTGGTATAGGAGGTAATGAAGTGGACAACTGCTGACTTTTATCCACTGTTTGAGGACTTTTGTCAGCAGTGTTTGAAGATGTGGAAGCAGTGGTTGATGGGCTACTTTGGTCAACAACTGTTGAGGTAGCAGTGGTTGAGCTTTGACAACTGTTTTGAACAGCTGGTGCTTTTCCCTTTGTGGCAGACCTTTGAGGGATGATGATTTCATACCCATAATCTGGTGTTGTATCCTCTGATGGACCTGCACTGTTAGTCTTGACAGCAGTATTTTCAAAAGTGAATTTTTCAAGATCAAACAGATCTGCAGGGTTTGCTGGAATTTTCATTGATGAAAGTTCATTGAACTTAACATTCAAAGTCTCTTCCACTGCCTTGGTCCGTGTATTGAACACTTTGTAGGCCTTGGCAGTGGTTGAGTATCCCAGATGATAACCACAATCAATTTTGGCTGCAAATTTTGAAATGGAATCTTTTAAGTTCAAAATAAAGCATGGGCAGCCAAACACTTTGAAGTATGAGATCAGTGGTTTAATTTTATACAGAATTTCATAGGCAGTCTTTTTGTGCCTGGGGTTTATTAAAACTCTATTCTGAACATAGCAAGCAGTGTTTACTGCCTCTGCCCAGAAAGTTAATGGCAAACCTGAATCTGCAAGCATGGTTCTGGCAGCCTCAATCAGAGTTCTGTTCTTTCTTTCCACTACCCCATTCTGCTCTGGTGTTCTTGGGATGTTGTACTGCCTTACAATCCCTTTCTTCACACAGAAGGCATCCAACTCCCTATTTTTGAATTCTGTGCCATTGTCACTCCTAAAGCTTTTCACTGGAAGGTCAAATTGCTTTTCAACCTGTATAACAAAGTCTTGCAAAATGCCTGCAGTTTCATCTTTTGAGTGCAAAAAGAAAGTCCATGTGAACTTAGAAAAGTCATCAACAATAACCAAACAATATCTTTTCTTTTTAAGGCTCATGACTTGAACTGGGCCAAACAAATCCATGTGTAGCATTTGCAAACACTGGGTTGTTTTGGACTCTTCAATGGACTTGTAAGAACTTTTATGCTGTTTTCCTTTTAAACAGGAAATGCAATGTTCAGGACATGAAAACAATTTTTGTGGTAGGCCTCTCACCAAACCATTTTTTGAAATTTCTGTGATTGTCTTAAGATTTGTGTGTCCCAGCCTTCTGTGCCAAAGTTCTGTCTCTTTGTTAGAGGCAGCTGAGAACAGACAGGCATCAGCTCTGGGACACTCTTTTGACATGTCAACAACATAAACATTGCCACTTCTTTGAGCAACAAGTTTAGTTTGACCAGAGTTGATTATTGCTTCAATCTTTTTGACCATTTCTGGTCCAACAATCCTACAACAGTCTTTTGTGAAGAATGACCCAAATCCCTTGTCACTCATTTGGGACACACTCAGAAGGTTGAATTTTAGATTGTCTATTAGATTGACATTTTCAAATTTTACATTTCCAGATTGTACTGTTCCAGACCCCAAAACTTTCCCTTTACTATTATTCCCAAAGGATATATCACCCCCACCATGGATTTTAAAGTCTTTGAGGAGGGCTTTACATCCTGTCATGTGCCTGGAGCCTCCGCTATCTACATACCAAAGACTATCAAAGCATGCAGAAGCTCCCTGCACATGAAGTAAAAGGATTAGTTCATTAAGGTCTCCAAAGCCAACAAGGCTTTGGATGGGGTCTCAACAGTGTCTAGGATGGATGCAGAATGATGGACAGTGGTTAGGACAGGAGTTTGAACTGTTTTAGGACAGTGTTTCTCTAACCACTGTTGTGGGTCCTGACCAATCATCTGCTGGTAACCAAAAGGATGCTTGTTCACTTTGGGTTTAGAGGGCCTTTTGTAGGCCTCATAAACGTGAGGAATCCTTTGGTAGGACTGTTTTTCTCTGCCTTTTCTGAACTGATTGGCAGGGGGTGCATCAGTAACCTGAACATCTCTTTTGACAGATGTTTGGTTCAGATGTTTTGTAACAGCTGTTTGAACTGGCACAAACAGTGGTTGTTTCATGGTAAATTTGACAGATGTTGATGATGATGGTGGACTCAAGGATGTTTTGGCCATGTACTCATTCTTTTTCACATCAAAGTTTTTGAGGTACACACATGCTTGAGTTTTGTGGTTTGTCTTACCACAAACAATGCAGCTTTCTGCTGAAACAATGACACTTGTTTTGTTTAAATCATAAGCTTTCAAGTGGAAACAATCTTTTGTTAGATGATTCCTTTTTTCACAAAATTCACAAAACAAGTTATCAATTTTTTCTTTCTTCTTTCTCTTTTCAGACTCCTTTGCAGCAGAGGTTTTAACCACTGCTGGGATGTCCTTGAGAGGTATGACTTTAGCTTTTGGAGCTTTAACACCATCAGTTGATGTAAAGTCCATTGGCTTGAAATTTTCAAGAATATCACACTCGTCAGACCAGGTAGGTTTAAACTGATATTTTTCAAGTTCTTCAAAAGTTGATGAACTCCTTGTTCTGTCAAGTGTGATTTTGTTACCAAGTTTGTCAGTGATTTTCACTTCTTGGCCATTCTTGTTTGTGGGGATGAACTCAGTGGTTACATCAGTGTTTTGAACAGATTTTTCACAAGCAATGTGTTCATCATCATATTTTCTGTACCCAACCCCAAATTTCACATTACTTTCAATCTGTTTAGCAAGCATCACCTCATATCCTCTGCAGGATTCCACCCATCTTTCACAAGTAATCTGGGTGGATTCCAACTCCTTTTTGCAACTTTGGTATTTTTCTACCATAGTTTGAAGTTGGGTTTTGGTGATGCTTTGCTCTTCTTTTAGATAGCTGATTTCTTTTTCCTTTTCAGTCAATTTGTTTTTAAGTTCTTTTAAAGAGCTTTCAAATTTGACCTCATCAGATAAGATTTTATCCCGAAGGTTTTCATTCACCTCTTTAATGTTTGCAAAAGCAATTATGCAATTGTCAGAACACAGTTTTTCAAGAACTTGAGGAGATACCTTGGCAGCTGCCATCATTGCACAATCACATTGATGATCTTCATCATCATCAGCTTTTACCTTCTTTTCACCAGCCTTTTCTTCTTTCTCTTCTTCTTTGTCCTCTATGGACCAAGGATCTGTCATTGGTTCAATCAGGGTACCTGAACTTTCTCCCAACAGTATTTCACCAGCCACAGCAGTAACCACTGCTTCAGTCACCTCTTCCACTGTTTCAAAGCTCTGCTGTTCCTCCTCAGTTTCAACCCCCTCCTGTATTGACTCTAATGCCATCAAACAAAACTCATCATGAGAAGGTTCATTAAAAGCATAGAGTGCAAAATTTTCATCATTAAGGTCTTCAGGCATACTGCTCCAGTCAACAAACCCTTGAGTGAAAAAGCTTTGTTGATCTGGTTGTACTGCTGCTGGAGCAGTGGTTTGAGGTGCAACAGGTTGCACTTGTACCTGTGGAGCAGGGGTTTGAACATATTGGATTTATGGAACAGTAGTTTGGACATAATGTACTGGCACAGGGGCAGCAGCATAGTGAGCAGTGTTCACTTGAGCTGCTGGGGCATATTGGGCATAGTGCACAGTGTTTTGGTTTTGAGGTCTAGGATTTGAGCTAGGATGAGTAATTATGGGACCAGTAGTTTGACTCCTACATTCCCTAGCGAAATGTCCCAACCTATTACACTTGTAGCACTTGATTTTCGATTTATCCAACCCAACCCTTAGATTCCCATGCAAACCTGGGAATTTTCGCCCTGTTCTTTTGTAGAACTTGCTAGTTCTAACACTTAGCAAAGCCAGTTGGTGTAGAATGTCCATTTCCTCTAAATCAGTGGGATCAAAATGTTGCAAATCATTTAGTTCAAAACTTAAATTGTCTGACATCTGGTTTTCATTTGCAGTGAATGCATAACTAGCAGAGTGAGGATCAGGGTTGTTAAAATTTGCACCAGCAGTTATGTCAATGAAGTGATCATAACCCTGATCCTTACCACTGCTCCCAGATTCTTCTTGACCCAGAAGAGCAGTGTTACCGAATGTATAGTCATCAACGACTTTTCCTGACTCTTGTAACTTCCTTTTCTGGTTCAACTCCCTTTCGTAGGTCAGGAGTCGACCATGGAGTTGGGTCAAGGTCAGATCCTTGAACTCAGGTGAATTTCTAGTGACAAAAGCTATAGTGTCCCATTTTTCGGGCAGTGACCTGAGGAACCTGCTGTTTTGAGTCGAGTTTGTAAAGGTAGTGTTAACAAGCCTCAGTTCACTGATGAGACAACTAAACCGCTCAAATTGTTGAGTCAGTGATTCACCTCTAACATGACAAAATGTTTCATACTGTTGGTTCAGGATTTCCCTATTGTTTTCTATGACTTCTTCAGTACCTCCAAACTGTTCCTTAAGTGCGTCCCATAATTCTTTGGCACTGTTACAGTGTAACAGTCCAGCATATATCTCATTGGGCAGCGCTGATGCTATGATGCTAAACGCTTTAGCATCTAGTTCGATCTTTTGAAAATCGGTTTCAGTGTAGTTTTCAATTGGTTTTGGAACGAACTTTTTAACATCTTCAGCGCTTGGCACTGAAGGAACATGAGGACCAAAGGTGACAGACCTCCAACAACCTGTGCTTTGTTGAGCGAGGATGTGACCCATCCTCCTCTGCCAGATGTTGTACTCATTTCTTTTTAGCATAGGTGGTTTAAAAAGCGAGCCGATGTTGTTTTTATCATCCTGAGATTGTGACGTCATTCTTGTTGTTTTACAGATACTGAGAAATCAACTTTAATGGTGATTAATCCTTGCTCTGTTTTTCAACGGACGAACAAACGATCAGTATCAACTGTAATGAGCCGAACTATTTACGTCAAAATGATTGTTAAATCAAATTTGACTGTCCAGGCTCTGATACCAATTGTTGGATCTGAGTTTCTTTTTGATTGTATTTTCGTTTGAAATTAGAATGGAAATGAAAGAGTTGTGCAGCGGAATTAAGATGGAAACAAACTTTGCATACAATCAAATGAGAGTAATACTTTAATCAAACATCTTTACACATAGAATCGAAAGATTGAATTTGTTTAAATAACGATTACAATGATTGATGTAAGAATGCAAACTCCCCCTCAGCCAGAGCTCAGTAGTTTGTTCGTGCAAAGAAGACGATGTGGTGAAAGAGCTAATAGAACAGTACAAAGTACTGAACTATTTATAGGCACTTGCAAACCACTGAGCATCTTAGCTGACGTCACCATGAAAGTGACATCTAACCTCCTAACAAACTCTAACCTCTGATCTATAAACACTGATGTACTAAACTACTGCTATTACATTATATTACATAAAAGACACTTAAACAGCTGCTGCATCCTTCCACTGCTGTGATCCCAGCAGTGTTTGTCCGGATCAGCAGTACTTGACTCAAGGCAGTAGATTGAGTCAGCAGAGCTTTGGTCTACCATCAGTCTTTGACGTTGGGCAGTAGATGCAAGGCAGCAGTTGTAGGTCAGCACTTTGTAAGATCAGCAGATAGGAGGTCAGTAGATATGAAATCACATTCAAGGGGAGAGATTTGCATGAACCAACTGTAAACGTCTGCTTATTCTAGATCCACTGCTCTGATCCAGTTTTGGCTTTAATTATCTGTTCCTCTGATAGGGTTCAATCCCAACATATACACATGTGTACTTGGATATAAATAGAACAGTACACATGTGTACTCAGCATCGTACATATGTGTACAGTAATTCACAGGTGTACATCAACATTCGATACAAAAAAAATTCTGAGATATCACAAAAACAGATGATATACACATGTGTACATCGCATTAAAAAGAGGGCAAAATCAGAATACACATGTGTACATCGCATTTAAACAAATAATTATTTTAATAATTGAATTAAATTACATCTTTCCTAATCCTTGAATTGATTTGTGAGAGATTTATGCAATCAATTTAAGAGGATAATTGATTACTTGATTTGTGAGAGATTTATGCAATCAATTTAAGATTGAAATTACACATATACCCTTTTTGTATTTAATTAAATGGAAAAAATTAACCAAATAATTACCATCATGCCACTCACTTTAATCTCAAGATCATAAAAATCAAGGGCCCAGATCAGTTCACGCAGTTCACTCTTGGGATTTTGTTCACGTTTGAACCTAATCCTATATATATATATATATATATATATATATATATATATATATATATATATATATATTGCAGTTAATCTTCTATTTACATCACGTTGATTTTGGATTGTTTACGTTTAATTCTTATGGCTTTCTGTACATTTTATTTAACGTGTTCGTTTAATTTAACAAAATAAACTAGGTTAACAGTTTATAAAGACGCACTTATATTATATACGTTCTATAAAAATAATGACGTAAAAAACGTAATTATAAAACAACTATGAATTATATGTAATACTAATATTTTATAATAATAATAAAACTCAAATACAATTTTTTCCTCCAAAAACACTACCAAACTAACCCACATCCCAGCTATTTCAAAAAAAAAAAACAACACAAACTCCACTGCACACGCTCTTTGTCTTTTAGCACACCTAAAGCGCCCCGCTTTGGCCAAAGCGGGGCGCTTTGGGCTTGGTCAACAGTTGTCAGTCCTTGTCTGTTGACCAAGCCCAAAGCGCCCCGCTATGGCCAAAGCGGGGCGCTTTAGGTGTGCAAAAAGACAAAGAGGGTGTGCGAATAGACCAAGCCTTTGATTATTGTCATTTAGATGCAACTAAACCTTTTGTCTTCAGGTTTTTTTAAGGTTGACAGAGGTATAGTAAAATATCACATTTATACTTTGACACTTTTTAACAATTTGTTTGATATCAATCACATCAAATTTTTATATAACTTTTAAAACATAAGGGTGAGAGGGGCACTCCCCTAAGAGGGGAGTCCCCTCTCTTACGCATAACCAACCAGCATATGCCACGTCATCTCCCCTCTTAAACTCCCCTAACACCCAAATTTGATGGCGGCACTCCCCTCTTAGGGGACTTGTGTTTTTTTTATTTGTTGTAAAATTATGCATGTTTATAAATTAAAAAAATATTAATAAAAATTAAATAAAATTTAATAAAAGACATTTCATTAAATTAAAAATAAAAATTACATTTAAACTAGAAAAATAAAAATTACATTCAAACTAGAAAAATATAAAAACAAACTACTCGTCGTCGGAACTCATTTCAAGGTGAGGTAGATCTAAACGTCCGAGATGCTCAACGAGATCGTGTTTTAGTCTCCAATGCGTTTCTTCGTCAATGAGCTCGCTATAAGCTGTATCAGCGAAGACGAGTTCGACTGGAGGATCTTGAATGTGTACCGGTGCTATCGCCCTTCCGTCGTCTTTTATAATCATGTTATGTAAAATAATGCACGTATACACGAGTAACCTTATCTTTTTCACCGTTTTGGAATGCATTGGACGCTTTAGTATTCCCCACTTCGCCTTTAACACACCAAACGCCCGTTCCACATCTTTTCTTGCGGCCTCGTGTTGCCTCTTGAACTTTTTTTCATTCGGGATGTGAGGATATGGAAAAGACTTCACAAACACGGACCAGCTAGGGTAGATCCCATCAGTAAGATAATACCCGCGTTTGTATAAGTGGTCGTTCACCTGAAATGGACAATATGGCGCCGTTCCGTTTCGTTGAGTAAGAAATAACGGAGATTGTTAGAGCACGTTGATGTCGTTTTGTGAACCCGCCGGGCCACAAAAAGCATGCCAAATCCACAAATCTTGAGACGCCACCGCCTCTAACATAACCGCCGGGTATTGATGATCGCCTCTCATATATTGTCCACGCAATTCTGTGGGGCACATTCTCCAGACGAAGTGTGTACAATCCAGACTACCCAACATACCAGGTAGGTGATGTCTCTCCTCATGAGCCTGATACAATAGAGCAACGTCGTGGCTCGTTGGTCTACGTAAGAATTCACCGGCATACATTGCACAGACCGTCTGGCAGAAATATTCAAGGCACTCACGAGAGGTCCTTTCAGACATCTTTAAATACTCGTCGTTTTCGTCTGGTGGGTTACCGGTTGCAAGTTGTTTAATCGCAGAAGTAACATTTTGCAACGGCGTGAAACTTTTCTTCATTCTCCCGTCCAAGCCCTTTTGAAACCACTCGTCGTTCGCTTCGACGTCACTAACAATTTTTAGGAACAAAGACTTGGACATACGAAACCTCTGACGAAAAATATCGGCATTAAATTTTGGATTTTCTACAAAATAATCGGCCATTAGTGTTTCGTGGCCACTCTCACGATCTCGAGGGACAATTTTTTTTACTAGACGATGCCGTGTCTAGTAGCTCCGCTTGTTGGATGAGATTTTGGAAGAAAATTAAGCTAACATCGCTTGACCATGAATCTTCATCGTCGGGAAAGTCGGGTAGGGGAGGAAAAAACGGGAACTTGGAATCCATTTTGTGTTGTATTTGATAGATTTTTTTAGAGTGAGTTTGAGAGTGGTGGGTGTGGTAAAAAAATTATTTGAGAGTGAGTTAGTTGGTTATATTTATATTGTTAAAAAATTGAATTTTTTTTTTAAATATGACCGTTGCCCAACGTCTCTTTCCTCGTTCAATGTGCCATTTCATCGCGGTGAACAACCACCGAAAGTACCCCTCCCCGAATCGGGTCCCCGCGTTGATGGCGGCGGTGTTCCCGATCGGGGAATGGGGTCACCGAACCACTCCCCGCGTGGTGCCTCGGATACCCTAAAATTGCATCAGTACTCGATAGGGGACAAGAGTACGACAGAACAGACAAACTAATATTAAAATGGAAATAACATTGTAAAATATGTCGTATAATATGATTAAAATTTAAGTAATATTTTTGTTATAACTATAAAAATGAAGTATCAAATAATACATCTGCTATCATAGATGTAACATAACTAATACATTTGTAGGGGAGATTCATTTAAGAAGAATCTTCTTAAAAGAAGAAAAAATGAATTAATCTAGACCCTATATTTTTTTGATCAATGGTTGTGAATCAAGATATCATTTTTGTCCACTTTTAATTAATGTTTTAATTACTAAGAGCATTCACATCCAAACCATCAAATTATACATACATTCCACTAAAAAACAACTCCTATATCAATATATTTCCACTAAAAACAAATACTTTTTCTCTCTCCTTTTCAATTAAATAATATTATCATCACATTTTTCTCTCTCCTTCACTCACAACAACTTTCAATATATATTAAAAAAATTATACTGGGTGAACAGTGTCCCCCCAAATATACAGATGAACAGTAACATTTTCTCTCTCCTCCACTCACAACCACTTTTTATACCCTTTATAATATAAAAACTCCCCCTCACATATTTTGATGGATAGAATGTGAATGCTCTAAGGGTAGTATAGACATTTTGATGTAGAATATTAATAAATATCTTAAAGAGTTACTCAAGTCTTATTAATGCAATCATAAATTCCTCCTTCACCATCATTAATGTATTGGCTCCTACACAAAATTTATTAGAAGTGACAAAATTATTTAAAAATTTTGTGTCCTACACATATTTTATTACGAGTTGCAAAATTATTTAAAAGTGTCTGAGTCCTACATATTATGTATCCTACACCAAAATATTGTTTTAATGGTGTAGGAAACGTTGAAAATGTAAGATCATGTGCATGATTGTTTTTATTGTGTAAGGTGCACAAATATTTTATAAGATAGGCTCATTAAATGATCAGAGTTCATTAATTTGAATAGCAAAAATAAAAAATAGACTTATTAAATAATTTGTTCAAATTACCTTTGTATACTTTATTCTTTTTATTCTTAATTTTTAATTCTTCTCATTTGAACTCTCCACTACATTTGTAAAAACAAACCCACACATTTTAACAAGTTTGAATGAAAAAACATCATAAAAAAACATACCTTAAAAATGACTTTTACAAACGGAAATTTGATAATGAAAGGACGGACGACAAAAAATTAAAATTCGTCAGTGATACTTTTACACGACCAGTTTTCTGGCGAAGCTTCACTAGTGTATTACTAGTAGTTGGTACCTTACCAACAAATTCTTCCAATAACCACGAAATTAGTCATTTACATTGTAGTGCACTTACGCAACTTTTTGAATTTGCAGATTCTTGGTGGTGGCAAATAGCGTAGCGTGTTCATACTCAATTGCATCTATTGTAGTATCAATGAAGTGTGAGATTAAATATATTATTAATGTAATATTTAATCTTGTAGCCATTATAATCATTTATATTATATAGATCAAAATATATTAATAACCTATTAATAATTAGTTGGTAATTGTTGATGGACCATATTACCCTTATTAACTAATTAGGTTTCCTCTTGGGTGTATAAATAAGGAGCTTATTAGAGAGTTTAAGAGTTACACAAGTTAGACAATTTCTCAACCCTCATAACATCACAATCGGCTCTCTCTCCATAACCGAAACCATCCCTTGTTTCGGGTTCATCGCCATCATAACTTTACACCCTAAGGAGGAACCAGATCATCCTGACAAGTATGTCGAACTCAATGGCTGCATCTCCGACTGGATTCTCTACTGGCCTGTCTGCTGTAACAGGTATGTTATTCATGTTTTCCATTATGTTTAAACAGAACTAATCAACATGTGGTATCAGAGCATATGTTGATAAATCAGTTCTGTTTTCGTATCCATCATTCTAGGATCATAATCTGGAAAACAGAAAGTTTTTAAAAGCATTAAAAATCACGGCTGGTTTCGGGTTACATTGAGCCGAAATCAGTGTTTTGAGAAAAGGGGTGATTAATCATGTCACCCGAAACTAATATGGGTTAATTTTATGTCCGAGACCCATTTGAAACATTAAAATTCAGGTTTTGGATCCCAGAATTATGCTTTATTTTTCTAGGGTTCATCATATTGTTCTAAGAAAACTCGAAAATTCCTTAAATTTTGGAATATAATTTGGATTAGTGGGTGTTTTTACTGTTTTTGATCTTAATTTTATCTATTAAATTTCTGAAAACTGTTAAAAGATAATCAGTTATTATTTTCGAAATATTTGATAAGTTTAGATCAGCAATATAACAGGAAACACTATCCCAAAATCCCTAAAATTTCGAGTTTTCAGTTATTATCACAAAACAACTGTTAACAGTGGATTCGAGACCATCAGACTACGACTCGAGACCATCAGATCTCGACTCGAGACCACAAGGTCTCGACTCAAAATCATAAAGGTCTTCAAATCTTCACAACTCGAGACCATTAGATTACGACTCGAGACCATCAGGTCTCGACTCGAGACTACAAGGTCTCGACTCGAAATCATAAGGGCTCAAATCTTCATAACTCGAGACAACAGTCTCAACTCGAGACCACTGAGTTTTCGACTAAGGGTTTCAATCTTCATAACTCGAGACCGTGGTTGCGACTCGAGACCTCATAACTGACTTGAGATCTCATAAAATACAGTAGTCGAGACCATGGTTCCGACTCGAGACAACAGGTTGCGACTCGAGACCTCATAACTGACTCGAGATCTCATAACTCAGTCGAGACCTGACTCGAGACCCAACTCGAAACCTTATTATTTTAGGTTGTTTCATGTGAACTAAAATTTAGCTTAACTTGGTTTGCTATTAAATACTTGGTTTTGTAAACACTTAATTACCTAATCAGAATCAGATAACTTTTTACAAAACCAAAATAACTTAACTTGAATGAGCTTCTGATGTATTAATTCTGGCCAAAGCTGATTTAATACATCTATTTATTGTTCAAGTCTTATAAAAGCTATGTTAAGTATGCATTACAAACGTGAAATGTTTTAATTCTGGCCAAATCTGATTTAATTCATTTATGTTTAGCATGCTTAACAAGTGCATAACTAAAGTGATGGTCTCATTTCTGGCCAAAGCTGATTTGTCACGATTACTTTGCACACATACTTAAATGATTACACTTCTGGCCAAAGCTGATTTGTCTTCGTTTAAGTAGAACTTTTAACTAAGTCTATTATTTTGATGTTAGTAATAGACAATATCACAGCTTCATAATTAAAATGGTCATTATTTATGCCTGCCTTAGTATAACATGCCCTTAGATCACGTTAAGACTTTCTTCTTAGTATCATAATTCGCTCATCTTATTTCCACTATCAGCACCAAATCAGGGGATTCCACCTTTGACTGGTGATAACTTTGCTGCATGGAAGGATGCCCTCATGCTTACACTTGGATTGCTGGATTTTGATTATGCTCTAAGAGAGAATAAGCCAGCGGACCTTACCACTCAAAGTACTGCTGCTGAGCAGATAATTCATGAAAAGTGGACTAGGTGTAACCGCATGTCTCTCATGTTCATGAAGCAGTCCATTCATAACTCAATCAGAGGAGCTATTCCTGATTCTGAAGATGCTAAAACCTACTTGGCTTCTGTGGAGGATCAATTCAAGGGAACATCAAAAGCACACGCTAGTACTCTTATCCTCAAGCTGGTGACAACTAAGTATGATGGGAGGAGCGGCATACGCGAACACATCATGATGATGCATGACATGGCCAATAAGCTGAAGGGGCTAGAGATGGAAATCAGTGATGGTTTTCTTGTTCTCTTCATCATCACTTCGCTTCCTTCGTCCTATGAAGCATTCAAGATCAATTACAACACTCAGAAGGACAAATGGACGATGAGTGAGCTGATCGCTATGTGCGTGCAGGAGGAAGAGCGTATGAAGATGGATCGCACAACTGATGTTGCTAACTTCACCACCTCCAACTCTAAGAAGAGGAAGCACAATTATCAAAGGAAGGATGCTTCTAAGGTCCAAAATCCAAATCCAAATCCTCATACAAGTGCACCTTCCAGCTCTAAGAGCTCCTTAGGCAAACCCTATTGCAAGTTCTGTAAGAAAACAGGACATAAGCAAAAGGAATGCCCTGACTTTAAGGAGTGGCTGGCTAAGAAAGGTAACGATTTTTTCATGATACTTGAGTCCTTTAATTTAAATGTTCCTGCTAATTCTTGGTGGTTTGATTCTGGTTCTATGGTTCATGTAACCAACTCTACTCAGGGATTCCTTACAATCCGGAAGCTGGGAAGAAACCAAAGAACACTTAAAGTTGGGGATGATCGGGAATTAGAAGTGAAGGCCATAGGAACATTACAATTATTTTTGAAAACTGGTTTATGTATTAAACTTTATGATACCTTATATGTTCCTGAGGTAACTCAGAACCTTGTATCAGGACCAAAGTTAGACATGGACGGTTTTGTCGTTTCTCATGGTCATCGCAAACTCTCTATTCTCTATGATTCCGTTGTTTATGGTACTGGCATTCTGGATGGTGGTCTCTATAGATTAGAACTAGATGATAATTTTTCCAAATCTTTGTTGTCATATAATATTAATGAATCACTCACAAAGATGAAACAGGTTCGAGACTTAGAGACTTCATCTATGTTGTGGCATCAACGTTTAGGCCACATCTCAAGAGAACGATTAAATCGTCTCGTAAAAGATGAAGTCTTACCTCCTCTCGATTTTACTGATTTTGGAACATGTGTCAAATGTCTTAAAGGCAAAATGACATTAGCGAATAAGAAAGGTGCCACTAGGAGCTCTAATTTATTAGAACTCATTCACACTGACATTAGTGGTCCTTATCAAATCGCTGGTATAACAGGACATACTTCATTTATCACTTTCATTGATGATTATTCTCGTTACATGTACTTGTATCTTATTAAGGAAAAATATGAATCTCTTACAACTTTTAAAGATTATAAAGCTGAAGTTGAAAAGCAATTAGATCGTCAGATTAAAGTTGTGAGATCAGATAGAGGCGGTGAATATTATGGAAGACATACTGATGTGGGTCAAGCTCCTGGTCCATTTTATGAGTTTTGTAAGGGCCAGGGGATTGTGAACCAATACACCATGCCTGGTACACCTCAGCAGAACGGTGTCGCTGAACGAATAAATCGTACCCTTATGAACATGGTGCGCAGTATGTTAGCCAACACTAATTTACCATTATTCCTCTGGACTGAAGCGTTAAAAGAAGCTGTTCATATACTCAATAGAGTTCCTTCTAAGTCTATCCCTAAAACTCCTTATGAACTTTGGACAGGAAGGAAACCGAGTCTTAAATATATGAAAGTATGGGGCTGCATTGCTGAAGCAAAACTCTATAATCCTTTCCTAAGGAAACTTGACCCTAAAACAGTTACCTGTTTCTTTATCGGGTATCCTGATCATTCGAAGGGTTATCGTTTCTATTGTCCTTCCTATGTCACCCGTATTGTTGAAACCAAGTGTGCTGCGTTCCTGGAGGATTTCAAGGTCAGTGGGAGCAGTACCAACCCTTACGAAGAATTGCAAGAAGTACAAGACGCGGGGGGGGGGGGGGGAGACTCGTCGCTTACCATTACTCCATTTACTCCTCTTGTACCCCATGCAACTGCACCTGAAGCCACTGCACAAATTCCATCTCCACAATCAGAACCCATTATACCTCATAACGAAGGCACATCAAACGCTCAAAACTAAGACAACGCTGAACCCGATAATCAACTCAGGAGGTCATCTAGGCAAAGACGGCCTACTAATTGGGATGATTATGTTACCTACCTGACTGAAATGGATGCTGGAAAGCTCAATGATCCTATCTCTTATAATGAAGCCATTAACAGTGATCAGTCTTCTGAATGGAACAAAGCAATGATTGATGAGCTTGAATCCATGAAGAAAAATGACGTTTGGGATTTGGTAAAATTACCCAACGGTGTAAAACCTGTAGGTTGTAAATGGGTGTTCAAAACAAAACTGGATCCGAATGGGAACGTTGAACGCTACAAAGCGAGATTGGTTGCAAAGGGCTACACTCAGAAAGAGGGAATTGATTATCAAGATACGTTTTCACCTGTCTCTCGTAAAGATTCATTAAGGATCGTTATGGCCCTAGTAGCTCATTTTGATTTAGAGCTGCATCAGATGGACGTCAAAACTGCTTTCCTTAACGGAGACTTAGACGAAGATGTTTACATGAAACAACCTGAAGGCTTTAAACCTGAAGGTCAGGAGCATCTAGTCTGTAAGTTGAAGAAATCCATTTATGGGTTAAAACAAGCATCACGTCAATGGTACCTTAAGTTTGATGAAGTCATGAAGAGGCAAGGTTTTATGAAGAATCAAGTGGATCAATGCACCTACCTCAAAATGAGTGGGAGTAACTTTACTATACTTGTCCTTTACGTAGATGATATTCTATTGGCAGGTAATAGTTTAGACATGTTGCATGAGTCGAAGCGGTTACTCTCGCATAACTTCGACATGAAGGATCTCGGAGATGCTTCTTACGTCATTGGCATCGAAATTCACCGAGATAGACACAAAGGGATCTTAGGATTGTCTCAAAAGACTTACATAGATCGTGTCCTTACACGTTACAACATGCAACAGTGCAAACCCTCCGTCGCTCCAGTAGTTAAGGGAGATGTTTTCGGTTCATTCCAGTGTCCGACAACAGAGGTTGAAAAGGAGCAAATGAGCCAGATACCTTACGCATCAGTAGTCGGGAGCCTAATGTATGCTCAAGTCTGTACTCGCCCAGATATCGCTTATATTGCTGGAATGCTAGGCCGTTATCAGACTAATCTTGGTCTAGATCACTGGAAAGCAGCTAAGAAGGTCCTTAGATATCTGCAAGGGACAAAAGACTATAAACTGACTTATAGAAGAAGTGATCACTTAGAAGTGGTAGGTTATTCTGATTCTGACTTTGCCAAATGCAAAGATGACAAGAAATCCACTTCAGGCTACATCTTTATGTTAGCAGGCGGACCTATCTCATGGAAGAGTCATAAACAACAGTTAACTACAACTTCCACAATGATGGCAGAATACATTGCTGTTTACAACGCAACCTGTCATGGAATGTTGCTTAGAAATCTGATCACTGGACTCAAAATAGTTAATTCCATTTCTAGACCATTGAAGCTTTACTGTGATCACTCAGCTGCCGTTAGTTTCTCGAACAGTAACAGTTCGACTGGAGCTGGTTTATATCTCGATACAAAATATTTGTTCGTACGTGAACGAGTTGAGGAAAATAATCTTTGTATTGAGTATATTAGTACTAAAGATATGCTTGCGGATCCGATGACTAAAGGTCTCCCACCTAAAGTTTTCGAAGAACATGTATCGAATATGGGACTTACTAAAGACCTTATTTAATGGCATATTGTACTAGCTTATGTTTTAATTAATAAAATTTCCTCAGTTTGATTTTGTATGTCTCTAACATATGTTCTGCCGGTGTAATGACATATAGACAAATATAAATACAAATCAGACGCTAAAGGGCTTATGCGTGTTTTGATCATAACTGTTAGGTTTTAAATTGAGGCTATAGTATGACTAATGGGGGTCCTGAGTCGAATGATGATTCAGCGGCTGTATTTCTCTGCTATAGTTCTTGGTTTAAAGCTAAAATGAGTGTTAACTCCTGGCCAGGCTCATCTAATACTAATGATAAATGATTACTCGGCTAAATGGGAGAATGTGAGATTAAATATATTATTAATGTAATATTTAATCTTGTAGCCATTATAATCATTTATATTATATAGATCAAAATATATTAATAACCTATTAATAATTAGTTGGTAATTGTTGATGGACCATATTACCCTTATTAACTAATTAGGTTTCCTCTTGGGTGTATAAATAAGGAGCTTATTAGAGAGTTTAAGGGTTACACAAGTTAGACAATTTCTCAACCCTCATAACATCACAATCGGCTCTCTCTCCATAACCGAAACCATCCCTTGTTTCGGGTTCATCGCCATCATAACTTTACACCCTAAGGAGGAACCAGATCACCCTGACAAGTATGTCGAACTCAATGGCTGCATCTCTGACTGGATTCTCTACTGGCCTGTCTGCTGTAACAGGTATGTTATTCATGTTTTCCATTATGTTTAAACATAACTGATCAACATGAAGAAGAAGATCCGAACTCATTTGGCATTTCTCATGTCTGACTTGATCATGGTGGCCTTGTTGTTCTCTGCCAACAGAGCCGCCACTGCGGTTGGCATGATCGGCCTCAATGGCAACTCTCATGCGCAATAGCATAAGGTGTGTTATATTTTTAGAAGGTATTGCCACCAGGGTGCAGCCTCTATAACCATGTCCTTCCTTGGCTCATTTGCGTTTTTATGGCTTGTGGTTTTTGCAATTCTAAACCTCCATAAAAAATCTACTTGAAAGGAAGGATTAAATGTATTATATTAACCTTTCTGATTAGTTTTATAATTTGTGTAATGTTTTGTTTCATGCATTTTAGACAATATTCATGGTTTCTTATAAAGTTATAAACTATGTTGCCATTCTATTTGTGTAATACATTAGATAATATTGATGAAAACTGAAGTATTTTGTTATTCGGCATAAAGAAGGTAATAATTCTCAAATTAAGAATTGCTTAAGACATGATTAAATGTGGAGTTCTCCTCTTACGCATAGTCACCGAGTCTAAAACGTGCTGGTGATGACCAAACATTAGTTATTTTTTATTTTTTTTATTTTAATGATAATAACATTCCACACGAAAAAAGGCAATTACAAAGCAATGACAGGTAGTCGGGCAACAAGTTGCGCCGCCACCCCCCTTTTGAATAGAAAAACCAATTCTACTAAATACAAAGTTTGAAATCTTTAGCGACGAAGAATTACTATTAACGACTTTTTGAACCCGATTCAATAGTCGCACAGCGTCAGGAGCGAGACCACCAAAGGTATCAAACGCAAACGGAACAAACATTAGTTATGACTCAGTAGAATGATACATGATTCGTCCTAGGTGTAATAGCACCACTTGGGACTCATCATTGATCTAAGTTTACCCACCATCGTAAACATAACATAATAGAGTGAATCTAATGGAATTTGAAATATCCACCCTCCTATTCCAACGAAAATTGTCCATTTGCTCCTAAAGAGCTGACCGCCGTTTTGTTCTATTTGTTGCCTATATAAAAACTTTCTAAGAGGTCACTTGTCATGGATTGCTCCTGCCAAAGCACGTTTAATTCTAAAGGTATCATCTCATACACCATTGCATCCGAAATCCATTGATGATATATGAGGGGAGACAATCGTTATGGTCTAGTATATCTTCATACAAAACAAATAAACTATTTGAAAATCCTTATTGGTAATTTAGTTTTCTATTTTTAGGTTTTTCCTTCACTTAACATGTTCTAACTTGTACCTTTATATCAATAAATTTTGTTAAAATTTGTAAATAACCATCAAGTGATACCAATATGACAAATTAATTTATACAATTTTGTCGGATGATATGGTTGTCGGATGATAAAGATTATAAATCTGAATGCAAATCACTTAACATTATGCCAAGGCCAAATTAGCTCAATTTAAAGTAAAAATGGGCTGGGACTGAAGGCTCAAGACTGGCCCAAAGTTTGAAAGCCCACACTTAACTTTGTACAGAAGTGTCCACTGGCCCAAAGGACATGAAGGATGCAGATCGTTGATGTTGTAATTCAATAGTTGCGATTAAATGTTATAAAAATCTTACAATCACGTAATGAAAATACATGTTACAAAGGTAACAAAAAGGAATAGCCATAATTGTTGACTTTTAAACCAACTTCTCTCACAATGCATGATTAACCGTCCTCGTTAAGACTTAAAACACTAACAAGTGTAGCAAGTTAAAGTTATAGTTGTGATTTTGTCATTTTTGGCAATTGCATTGTTTAAAAGTCAACCGAATTAGTTAATCATGCCATAATCAGTTAAAAACTGAGGACGGTTTATATATTTATGCCTTTTTATTACATAATTGTAGACTATTAGATAATCACTTTAGTACAAAAATCATTATACACTTTTGATAAACATATCCACTAGGCTATAATGCCTATACACTAATCCAGGAGGAAACCCAATAAATTTCAAATTAATAACAAAGGTACCTCCAGATCGTTGATGTTGTAATTCAATAGTTGTGATTTTGTCATTTTTGGCAGTTGCATTGTTTAAAAGTCAACTGAATCAGTTAAAAATGCCATAATCAGTTAAAAGCTGAGAACGGTTTATATATTTATGCCTTTAACCTTATTAGATAATTGTAGACTATTAGATAATCACTTTAGTACAAAAATCATTATACACTTTTATACAAACCTAATAACCATTATTATTATACTCATTATTTAAAGTTGGACATGGGTCTCTTTGTTGGATTAGAAAGCTACACTACACGCACATTAGAGACTACCATTCCTATATATGACCATTATTTAGGAAACTTGTTTTGTTTAAGCTATTGCTTGTTATTGTTTTCCAAATGGTTTTGAACCGTACGACTATCTTCTGCTACGTTGGTTTTATGAATATCCAATATTAAACTATGTATGCTTATGATTTACCGACTATGAGGTCTCCTGAATTTGGGGTCTTACAAAGTTTCTGGCTGACTTGCATGCTTCATTCTTACTTACATGCTTGGAACTTGTTATTTTTTACTTCATAGATTCACTGATAGTATTGTTTCTTGCTTGCCTTGATCAACCTATTTTGATTGATCAGGTTTTTTTTGCTAAGCTTGTTGATCAAGTTAATAACGAAGGTCTCCTTTTGTTCAACAGTCTTCGTTGCAGCGTCTAATTGCCAACCTCCATTTCTCTTCCTAGCTTCGGAGCTAGAGGGGCTGCTCCCCTTTCTTGAGAATCGACTCTCAAAAACCTCTATGCTCTAACCGTTGGAATTTAGGATACAAACTTGAACACAAAACAACACGAAACTTGAACACACTGTTTCACTCCTTTATTTATTTTTTTAACGATAAATTTGAATCACTGACGGATCACTGGAGTATCATCGTGCCACCAACGTAACCACCCGATTATATCCATCTCCACTAGGCAATAATGTCTATACACTAATTCAGAAGAAAACCCAATAAATCTAGAAAAAACTCCCCTTAAAAACCAGAAATCAAAAGCATACATAATCAATATTTTCAGAACCGGACCGGACGTTGAACCGGTCTTCTTACCGGTCCGACCGGTCGGACAGGACGTAAGAACCGGAAAGTATCATAAATATTATAAAAATTAATAGGGTTAAATCTGAAAAAAATATATAAAAAACGGTCCAACCCTTCAAAAAACCGGTCCGACCGGCCGGCACCGCCGGGTCGCCGGTTCAACTCCGGTTCAATGCATTTCCGACCCAATACCATGACCCGAACTGGCTCAACCTCCGGTTCCCGATCCGGGTCTAAAAACACTGTAGATAATACATTGACCCCTCTAAGCTAAAATTCTAATTTACATTAAGATACCCAATTATACACTTATACAATTAGCAACTTGGGACATATGGTTTGACTCACACCTTTCTAAAAGTCACAACCCTTCATTACATATAAATAGTTTAAAAAGTCACAACGCCCTTTCGTCTAAAAGTCGCGTCATTTAGAAATTGTATACGTAATCCGCGTTTACATGTAAAATAATAGATGTCACAAAATATAATCCGCTGTGGTGGTAATCACGAAATTTCATCTCATGTCGGTTCGAGTTTGACATTTACCGTTTGTTTATATATTTTTTTCCCTTTTGTTTCTCTCACCAAATCCCTTTTTCCCTCCCAAAACATATTATCATATTTGTAGTAACCGCCATCACCAATCCTTTCATCCTCAAATTTTGTTTCAATCGTTCTAAATTGATATTTCATTAAAAGCACTCCCATGAGTAGCGTTGACATCAAAGTTCATATATACAAACTCTCTTCCATGTTTTTTTTCTTTTTTCCATTTTTGAATTGCATTTGGGTTTATAATTTCGATTTAGGTCCGATTTTGATGTTTAATTGTGTATTTTTTTTATGTTTACTAAGTGTCTGTGTAATATGTTTTCACGATTATGTATGTTCCAATGATTTGTTGTGTATTTAACGAATTCTTGTTTACTATATGTCGGTTTATAGTTCCGATTAGAGTCCAATTTCGATGCTTAATTGTGTAAACTATAGATGCATACTATGTGTCTGTGTAAAAAACTAATTTTAGTATCTTGGTGATGCAATTTCACCAAATGTCCAGAAATTTAGGCAACTGTTACACCATGTCAATTATCTCAGCGTATGCCTAAACTCATCAAATTTGTTGGTGATACCGCTCTTGATGCCACTGTATCCCATCGTTTTTTTTGTTTCTAAAATAAAATATGAATGACAAAATTTGGCATTAAACAAGGACTGTCACATTAAATTTTTTATATCATATTGAATTTCAAGTGCCATTGCCTAAAGCAGCATGTTAATTATATAAGGAAGAGATAAATCCATTTACCAAACACTCAATACATATAAACATATGATAATGTCCATAAATTATTTATATAATTTATCACATGTTTTGTTGATTTAATATTACTGTCTTCACTGTTGATTTGTGATTTATTCATTAGTCTATGCGTAATGGGGGCGGTATGCCCGGCGCCATGACCGGAAAACGCCCAGGAACACCAAAACACCGGGTGCCATGTTTCAGAAACAAGGGGGCAGCGCTATAATTTTCGCGGCGGTATGGGGAGGGTGGTAAAAGATTGGACCAATCACATTTCAGCAACCTTTTTTATATTAATTAATAAAACTGAAAATTATTGAATAGGTAATGATGGGTAGGGGCTTTATGACTACGGGCTCTAGTGATATAACGCCCCATAAAGCCCCCGTGTGACGTGGCACAACACGTGTCGCATAACGCCTCACAAGGGGCTTTATGACTACGGATGGCCTTATAAGTTGTTTGTTCATAGGGTCAAATAAATGCTTTAGTATGATTTCGTAGAAAAATGATATAGTAAATTTTGTTTGCATAAAAGAGTAAACTGCCATTTTAGTCCTTGAGGTTTGGTCACTTTTACTACTTTAGTCTAAATTTGAAACCTTTTGCATCTGGGTCCTTGTGGTTTCACTTTTATTGTCATTTTTGGTCCAAAAATCACATCACCTCATATTTCTCAAATAAATTCCTGCTATTTTGTCCTTTTCTTCAGGGTAAAATAGTCATTTTCTTTTTGTTTTATTTAAAGCTTATACCTCCTTCCTCTCTGTCTCTCTCTTCCATAACAACCACACCCCAGATGTTGTTTGAAGAGAAGAAATCGTCAACCACACCCAATCCTCATAGTCCCAAAAAAACACGAATAAGTTGTTGTTGTGTTTAATGAGTATAAGCGAACAAAATCAATGTAAGTCACGGAACCGATTTCGATGATGCAGCTCCTGATTGAGATTTTGTGCTAACAGGAGTTTTCAATTCTTTTTTCTGATTCTGATATTTTCGGTTTGAGGTTGAAAGGATTATCTTATATAATAAGTAGCACTAATGAATTTCTTGTATGATAATTTGTTGACTGTTTAGGAAATCATGAGTGAGAGCAAACACCACAAGCAACTTGAAATTGAACATACAGATAATATGATTGATTATATCAGCAATATACCGGATTGTATACTTCATCACATACTATCGTTTTTGCCCACAAAAGAAGTTGTAAAGACCTCCGTGTCATCCAAAAGATGGAAGAATATATAGGCTTCCGTTCCAAATCTCGATTTTGATGATACTTTGTTGATGGTGATGTGGTTGTTTGGAATGGAAAGGCGAATGGTGATGGTGATTTGGGTGGGACGTTTAGCAGTTGTGGAGGTGGAGATAGATGGTGGCGGTGGTGGAGATTGATGGTGGTGTTTATGATGATACAAACATATAAAGAAGGCTAACTTGAGATCGGAGATTATCTGATTTTGCTGCTGCGTTTTATGGAAGAGATACAGAGAGAGAAAGGAGGTGGAGGTAGAAGAGAAGTGTGAGTGTGGTGGGACCTACAAAAATTATTGTTTTAATAAAGGATTTAGGGGCTGTTTGGCTAAGCTTATTTTAGTGACATATTTACTTATTTATTTTTGAAAAGTTAAAAGGTGTTTGAGTTAGCTTATTATGTGAGAGGAATAAGTAAATAAGTCATTCCATTATGACTTATTTGCTTTTCAAATAAGCAAATAAGTAAATAAGTAAAAAAAATAAGCTTAGCCAAACAGCCCCTTAAATAAAATAAAAATGAAATGACTATTTTGCCCCTGAAGAAAAGGACAAAATAGCAGGAATTAATTTGAGAAATATGAGTTGATTTGATTTTTGGACCAAAAAGACAATAAAAGTGAAAGCACAGGGACCCAGATGCAAAAAGTTTCAAATTTGGACGAAAGTGGCGAAAGTGACAAAAGTGACCAAACCTCAGGGAACAAAATGTGTTGGTGCACTTTTTTGTGTCTGTAACTAGTCTTTTATTAACATTGTATTTTGTACGGTCTTTTAACGTTAATCGAGTCTGTATTCGCCGTCGACCAAGTTGGATATCCTCCTATCTACTTGTGTCCGACATGTTTGTCTCATCTTTGATATGTAATGTTTATGAACAATGCATGTTGCGTGTAAGGGTATTTATGTCTTTATTTATGTGTTTAGAAGTTGTTTGCTGCAACTCTCTGTTTGCAGCAAACATTACAGCTTTTGCAGCCTGCGACGAAACCCTCAGGTTTCGTCGCACACAACATGACTGTAACATTCCCATTTTTATCATATAAGAATTTTTGGTTTGTTTAAATTTATTAACCACTAGTTATACTACAATTATGAAACTAAATAAACTTTTATATTCTTACCATAGTGAATAAACATACAAAGTAAACAATTCAATTCTTTCGACTCTTTTACGATTCACCTACTCAACTTTTACATATTGAACTTGTGACAACCCGTACTCTCGATCCCGATCGTCAAGAGAAAGGTGTATTATTGTTATTCTTATTTATTATTATTGCCTTTATCATTATTATTAATATAATTATTGTTATTTAAACAATAATAACCGCGACGAGTGAACACACCGCTTAAGCAATAAACCCAAGTCAGATGTATAAAAATCTTCGTACGCATGAATATTTACTAACCGATATGTTTTATCTATGGACAAGTCCGTTATAATAAGATACGATAAATAACGGGTTCATACCTATGGGCCAGGCCCAACCCAACTCACGCACACCCCAAACCCTAGTATTTATACATCTTTTCTTCCCTTCCACCTCTTCATTTTGTCCAAAAACCCTAACACACACATACACCGCACACTTACCCCTCCCTCTCCCTCTTGTTCGACTGCCGGAAATCCAGCAACAATTCCGGCCGGCTCCGGCCGTTTCTCCGGCAAGACTCACCCACACATTTAACTCCCTCCTCTCTACGCCACCCTGCACCTTCATCTGACCAGAACCGCATATCCATCTTCCTCAAAATACACCTCCTTCCCTTTGGCAAGTCAGAGAGAGAGGGAGTGAAATCTGCGGCAACGGGAGTGACGTTGATATGTTAAAAATAGTTATTAAGACTTGAGGGGCTATTTTTTAATAATGTCATAGTTGTTGTAAGGACTGTTTGTAATACTGTATTAGTGAGGGGCTTGAATGTAACATTGAGAAATACCGTTAGTGGTTGTTATAAAAGTTTGGTGGGATCATAACAGATCTCAGCTTTGATTTGGTGTATTCCTCTTCTTCTTTGTTTCTGTCCTAAATTGAAGCTATCATTGGTATCAGAGCTCTGTTCCGATTGAGCTCCGGTGACCTGCAACTACTTTTGATCGTTCCGCTTCGTTTCAATCTCTGTGAATTGATCACTGTTCAATTGATTTACCTTCGATTCAGTCCGCTTCGTTTCTAATTCATTGAAATCGATTGTTCCGATTTCAATATTTTGATTCATTGTTAATGGCGAATACACGCCAACAAGAAATGGAGAAAATTGAAAAAACCCTAAGAGAACATGCACAATTGATCCAAAAATCACAATCGATTCAAGAAGATAATCAATCTGCAATAGCTCAATTGAATCTTCAATTGCAGTCAATGTTTGAAAATCTGAAGAATCAAATAGAAGAATTTCAAAATAGGGTCAATTCAGGGGGAAAATGTTGTTCAAGAACCTCGATTAGCAAGATTGGGGCGTCTGGATTTTCCGAAGTTTAATGTTGAAGATGTTGATGGTTGGATATACAAGTGTAATCATTTTTTTTCAGTAGACAAGACTCCAGAACAAATGAAGGTGCAGTATGCAATAGTCAATCTTGAAGGTCTTGCTTTGAAACGGCATCAGGGGTTTGTTACAAGTCAAAATCGTCCAATAGAATTGATTCCTTGGCCTGATTACGTCAGATCTATCACAGCAAGATTCTCTGAACATTTATGGGAAGATGAAATGGAAGAAATCAAAAACTTACATCAAACGGGTACCTTAAACGATTACTGTAATGCTTTTGATAATTTGATGACAAAAGTGGTCTTATCTGAAGAGTATGTAGCAAGTCTGTTTGTTGGTGGGTTAAAACCAGAGATAAGATGTTTAGTGAAGGTTTTCAAACCAAGAACCTTGAGGGAAGCATATGCCATGGCTAGACAACAGGACAATGTTCATACAACTTTATTTGGGGGAAACAAATTCAAGAAAGTGCATGCTAGTAGTAGTTCCAGTTCTGGATCTTTCTCAAGTTTTAACTCTGGTAATAGAAACAATTTTCAACCAAGAACTTCTACTGTAAGTGCCAAAAATTTACCCTTATTGCCTACTCCTCAAAATAAACAATTAAAAACTGTTAGAAGGCTGTCTACTAAAGAAGCAGATGAAAAAAGAGCTAAGGGAGAATGTTACTTTTGTCCTGAGAAATATTCTGCAACTCATAAATGTAAAAAATAGACAGTTATTTGTTATAGAAATACTGGATGAGGACAATTGTGATATAAATGAGGAACAAATGGAATTGTTAGAGAATGAGGGACAACAACTAGAAAATACTATACAACCTCATATCTCTATTCATGCTATGAGTGGAATTCCCTCTTATTCCACTATGAGGGTCATAGGTTATATTGGCACCAGAAAGCTACTCATTTTAGTAGATTCTGGGTCAACTCACAACTTCATTAATGACAAGTTAGCTGTGAAGATGTATTGTACAACCTGTGAAGTGCCTTCTATGAAAGTAACAGTAGCTAATGGTCATCCAATTTGCTGTGCACAGATTTGTAAAAATTTAAATGGATGATGCAGGGTAAGTGGTTTGAGGCTGACATATACTTAATTCCTTTAGAAAGTTATGATATGGTCTTGGGTATACAGTGGTTATCAGCCTTGGGTGACATTGTGTGGAATTTTAAAAATCTGACCATGGAATTTCAGTTAGGAGGAACCAAACAAGTATTGAAAGGTGTTACAAACAATGGGGTTAATTTTTGTTCAATGGAAAAGATGGGTCAGATATTGGGTCATCCAGATCAACTAATGGAATCCCAGATGTTTAGTCTGCAATTACTAGCTGTAGAGGGTCAGACTTTGCATAATTCTTATGTGTCTCAAGAGATAGTTGATCCTAGGATTACTGGATTATTAGAGCATTATGATGATGTTTTTCAAGAACCCAATTCTTTACCACCACCCAGAGAATGTGATCATAGGATCCTTTTGAATGATGAGAACAAGGTCATTAACTTGAAATCCTATAGATACCAAGCTATTCAAAAAGATGTTATTGAAAAGATGACTAATGAAATGTTGGAAACTGGTGTCATTAGGAACAGTTCTAGTTCTTTTGCTGCTCCAGTAGTCTTGGTTAAAAAAAAGATGGAAGTTGGAGAATGTGTGTTGATTACAGACAATTGAATGAGGCCACAATTAAAAACAATCTCGCATTCCACTAATTGATGAGTTGTTGGAAGAGTTACATGGGGCAACTATCTTTTCTAAGTTGGACTTAAGATCTGGGTATCATCAAGTGAGAATGAACCAAAATGACATCCATAAGACAACTTTTCGGACCCATCAGGGGTTGTTTGAGTTTTTGGTGATGCCCTTTGGGCTAACTAATGCTCCTGCAACCTTTCAATCTTTGATGAACCAAACTTTTAAGCAGTTTTTAAGGAAATTTGTGCTAGTATTCTTTGATGATATATTGATATATAGCACAGATTTGAATCAACACATTGTTCATCTCCAAGCTGGTCAACAAATTGAATATTTGGGTCATGTCATTAACAAAGATGGGGTTGGTACAGATCCAGCAAAAATAGAGGCTATTGTCAACTGGCCTGTTCCTACAGCAGTCAAACAGTTGAGAGGATTCCTTGGTCTAGCAGGGTACTATAGGAAGTTCATTAGATCTTTTGGAATTATTGCAAAGCCATTAACTGAACTTTTAAAGAAAGAATCATTTAAATGGAATGAGTATGCTCAGCAGGCTTTTGAACAGCTGAAAATGGCCTTATGTGAAGCACCAGTGTTAGCATTACCTAACCTCAATAAAACCTTCATTGTTGAGACAGATGCATCTTCTAAAGGTATTGGAGCAGTGCTATTACAGGAGGGCCACCCTTTGGCAATTTTGAGTAAAGCCTTATCTCCTAGACAATTGACTTTGTCAGTCTATGAGGAAGAATTGTTAGCTATCCTACTAGCTATCAAACAGTGGCACTACTACCTTATCTCAAAGCCATTCATTATTAAAAACATATCAGAAAAGCCTGAAACATTTGTTAACACAAAAAATTACCACACCTTTGCAACATTCATGGTTATCAAAGTTGACGGGCTACAATTATGAAATTCAGTATAAAAAAGGGGTGGAAAATGTGACTGCGGATGCCTTATCTAGACTAGAAAGTTCTACACTTTTTAGTTTAGCAGTATCTACTTTTGATCCTATCCTGTTGGATAGGATTAAACACAGTTGGGAACAAGATCCAGTGATTCAACAGGTGATTCAAAAGCTGCAGCAAGGGCAACAGGTGCATCATTTTACATGGGAACAGGACTTGCTTAAAAGAAAGACAAAATTGGTGGTGGGGTTAGATTCTGATTTAAGAATGGATATTATTAAAATGTGTCATTCTTCAGCTTTGGGAGGTCATTCAGGGGTTCATGCCACTCATCAAAGGTTAAAAGGGATGTTCTATTGGAAGGGTCAGATTAATAGATTAAACAGTTTATAAGATCTTGCTCTATTTGTCAACAAGCAAAGCATGAGACTGTGGCCTATCCTAGGTTAATACAGCCTCTTCCAGTGCCTACTGCAATTTGGTCTGATATATGTATGGATTTCATCACGGGGTTGCCTAAATCTCAAGGTAAAGAAGTTATCTTTGTTGTTGTTGATAGACTCACAAAATACTCTCATTTCATGGCTTTAAGTCATCCATTCTCTGCTGCTAGTGTAGCTCAAGTGTTTTTAGATAATGTCTATAAGCTACATGGTTGGCCATCAACTATTGTATCTGATAGGGACACAATATTTTTGAGTAATTTTTGGAAAGAGTTCATCAGAATTCAAGGAATTGATTCAGCTTTATCAACTGCATACCATCCACAAACGGATGGTTAAACTGAAGTGGTCAATAGGTGTTTGGAAATTTACCTTCGCTGTATAACATTGCACAGGCCTACTTCATGGGTCAAATGGTTGTCACTTGCTGAATTTTGGCATAATACTAACTACAACTCAGCAATTAATACTACACCTTTTCAGGCTCTTTATGGCTATGCTCCACCCATACATGTCCCTTACATTTATAGAGAATCCATGGTGGAGGTGGTAGATGATTTTATGATGACTAGAGAAGAGACAATCAAAATGCTCAGAGAAACATTATTCAAAGCTCAAAATAGAATGGTTCAGATGGCTAACAAGCATAGAAGTGAAAGATCATTTAAAGTGGGGAATTGGGTTTATCTCAAATTGCAAAATTACATACAAAGTTCCATCAGGGGTACTTCTTACAACAAATTATCTCCTAAATACTTTGGTCCCTATTTAGTGTTGGAAAAAATTGGTAATGTAGCCTATAAACTTGATCTTCCTCCTGAGGCTAATATACATCCAACATTCCATGTATCTTTGCTGAAATTGGCTTCAGGTCCACCTGATACAATCATTCCCATTCCAGCTGCTCCTCGTTTCTCAATGCTACCAGCGACGATTTTAGACAAAAGAGTTGTTAGAAGAGGCAATAGAGCTGTTGGTCAACTGTTAGTTCAATGGAAAGATAAACCTTTGTCTGAGGCTACATGGGAGTTTAAAGATGATTTCCAGTTGAGGTTTCCTGATTTTCAATTACCAGATCCTTGAGGACAAGGATAAAAGTCAACAGGGGAGTATTGATATGTTAAAAATAGTTAATAAGACTTGAGGGGCTATTTTGTAATAATGTCATAGTTGTTGTAAGGACTGTTTGTAATAGTGTATTAGTGAGGGGCTTGAATGTAACATTCAGAAATACCGTTAGTGGTTGTTATAAAAGTTTCGTGGGATCATAACAGATCTCAGCTTTGATTTGGTGCATTCCTCTTCTTCTTTGTTTCTGTCCTAAATTGAAGCTATCAGACGTCAGAGCCGCCGCACAGGGCGGCGGTGTGCCCTTTTCCGGTAGCCATGACGATGGCAACGGCGATAAACAAAGCCGGCGTTGGGTGAACCGAGCAATGGAGTTTCGGCAGCCGGCGGAACAAGCTTCCCTTCACTCCGGTTTGTGGTTTGAGCCGGTGGTTCTAGTACGCAGCAGTAGGGAATGGTGGAAGACGGCTGAGACGATGGTGTAATCACCATCAATGCAGCGATGACGTGGGGTTAGTGTCGACGGCTGTGACTGGCAGGAACGGTGACACACACACGTACCCTTTCGTCTCCTCATCTCTCGGTTAGTGAATGTTTCTCTGAAACTGTTTTATACCCTTTCATGCTTCTTGATTTTATTTATCACTGTGATAGTTGGAATGACTTAGAGTTTACATTGTGCAAACAATCTAATTTAGAAATGACTGATGTTTGTAATATTCTTAGGATGAACCATTTGTTTAAATCTGAGCATAGATTGCTTGAATTATGGAATTGGGGATGTCTATATGTATAAAGTGTCAAGGCTGTGATGATTTGGTGAACTGAGATATGAATCGAAAATACACGTTTGTTAACTGTTAATAGGAGTTTTGATGAATAATGTTGACTTGTAACTTTGTGGTTCTTGATTTGTGCACATTGTTGGTTAGTGGATTGAAAGTAAATGATACTTGGTTTAATGTGTAAATGCTAGCTGTTTGATAGGGGCATGTGTTAAAATAATTAACATAAGCTGTTCTAGATAAATGGATGAATGTGTGGATATTCATGTTTAAACGATCTCCTTAGACTTGAGGATTAACCAAATCAATAGTGAAATCTTGCAATCTTGATGATGAATGTGATTAGGTGTTACAGTGAATAATGTTATTGTGATGAACAATGTTAGATATGATATTTATGCATCAGTAGGATCCGTGTTACAAGGATAGAAAGAATGTTTTGAATATGTTTGAATCTATGATTGATTTGAATGTTGAGAAAATGATGATTTTGTTAAATCCGTACACTTTGATCTGCCATACATGAATAAAGTCAATTTTAATAGAATGTACAACATGGATAGCACGTGGTACAATCAAACACAGCAGCATACCGCACACTTGTGTGTGTGAGGTATGCCGCATAATAGGCAGGGTACAACTCGTTATGCATTTGGTACACCCAAGCTAAGCTGGGTCGCACACCCTCCGGGGACCGTACACTCCTATTGTACCATTACTGCTGCACGATGTACAAACTGGTGCTGCTAGGTTGCACACCAAATGTATCACACACTTTAATGATACAACTTTCACAACACGTCGTACAGTAGGATAATGCATGACCGCACACCAGCAAGTGGTCGCACACTTGTTGGTGGGCCGCACACTCTACTTTGGGCCTTTAACCCATTGGGCCGCACAAACCGTCAGTTGGATCACACAATACTGAGCCGCACAGTTGAGATCCAGTCGCACACTTGTACACTGATCTTGTATTTTGGGCCACACCCTCTAACAATGGGCTGATAACTTAAATACCAACCGCACACTCCTTTAATGGACTGTAAATTGTTTGGGCCGCACATTACATATATACGATGGGCTGCTGGATTATTGTTTAACTGTTGGGCTGAACATATGAAGACTGAATGAGATCCGTATGTGCCATATAATGCTGTGTGAATGTATGACTGTATGTTTCCTGTATAATACATAAAGTTTGTGTGTTACCTGATACGTGTATAAGTACGTGATATTACTTGCATATGAACCTAATTATAACTTGGTAACCATAATAGGACGTGGTTGACTAAACTTTAAAACAAGTAAACTATCTGCCGAGCAAGCCAAGGTGAGTTCACACACACTAAAAGCATGTGTCCCGGGGGGACACGTATGAACTACTATCCTTGAAAGGATACTTTTAAACTACTATTCCCGAGGGGAATACGACTGCATACTTTAAACTACTATCCCCGGGGGGATACGTTTGGATATGACTAGCAAAGTAAACGAAACTCTTTCACGTAAAGTCCCCACTTACAATACCGATTAATCGCCGGGGGCAAACAAGATATTTGTTGATAGCGCTATTAGGTTTGACACACCTCACACCGTGACCGGGGGATCGGGCGTGAACTAGTAGGCCTTGCAACTTGGTCAATGATGATAAACATTGACAGACGGGGCACAACAACTCAACGTCACCAGTTTCGATATCTACAGTTTAGTGAGCTTACAGATGGGGTAGCTCCCCATAACGTGATTATAAATACTTTATCTAAACAACTTACGTTTTCGAAATTAAAACCGGATAACCTGTGAACTCACCAACTATATGTTGACACCCTAGTGCATGCTTTGCAGGTTGATCGTTACAACTTAAGACGGACATTGCAATCGACTGGAGTGCGTGGTTTGTAACTTTCATGATTAACGTATAATTAACTTGTGGTTTTAAACTAATATGGGTTTTTATAACAACCCTCAAAAACACCCAATAACACTCCGTAATCGCAAAACCGAACTCGTATAACCTTATTTTTATTAAAAAAACAAATAAAATATTGACTTTTGGTTGGTCGTGGGCCGCAACAGGTTAAGAGGGGGTCGGTCGCGGGGCGCGACACCCCTTTGCTTGCAGGAAACGTTTAATGACACGTGTTGAGTCACGTGTCGAACCTAGGTGCCAACTAGGCAACCCTAGCCGTAGCTAGGGTGCCCTCACGGGGTGCGAAAGGGAGGGGTGGGGGTTGTCGCGGGACGAGACAGGCTTCCGAAAATCCTATAAATTGAGCAGTTCATCAGCATTCACAATCGTTCAATTCTCTTTCTCTCTCTCAACACATATATTACGAAAATCAAAGCTAAAATACCCCCTAAATCCCGAAGCTCTGACCCGTTGTAAGTATTTTAACCCATGATCACTAATTCGATACCCTGTCCGATTGATCTGGAACCCAGCAACTGATGCCAAAGCGCTGCCTGTTTAGGGCTATGCTTTGTAAACTAAGTTGGGGTTCTGTCTCGTGACGTATTGATAAAGTTGAATTAGGTTATTATACTAACGCGCGTGCATTGTATATTTTTAATAGGAACTCAAGAAAATTTGCAAAAAATATGTAACGCCCCAAAATCCGAATTTTTATAATTTCTAGTATGTCTTCTATCAAATAGCATGAAATAATAATAACTAGGAATACTAACCTAGTTGGAATGTAAGTGACCTCTTGGCTTAAGTTAAGAATGAATTATAACAAAGGTTAACCATAAAGTAAAATGCTCAATATTGAGGGACCAAACTTGGGTAAGTGGGAAAGTAATAAAATAAAAAAAGAGGTTAACACAAACACACACATCAGGGATGTGTGTGTGTGTGTGCGGCGTGAAGAACAAGAGAAATAGGGGGGGGGGGGGGGGGAAGAACAAAACCCTAACAACTCAAAAATCAGCAAATTGGAATGGAAATAAAGGCTACATCTTATGCATGGACCTTAATACATGATCATCTAGCCTTGCTAAACATGTGGTAAATCATAGTTTTTGATTTAATGATTTTTTCAAGCATGGTTTTGTGATATATCTTTGATTTCATATGAAATTAAGTATGAGGAGGTGTTAGAATCAACGAATAAAACTTGGATTATGAATGGTTTTGAGTAGTTTGATGTTTAGTGATGAAACCACCATTGATGGTGAGGATGGCGACATGGGTATGTCACCCATGTCCAACCTTTGTTCAAATTCTTGGTAGATTATGTTATGTGCGATCAATCCTTGTTAGTTATGTTGAACATGGTATGAAATTGAATTGATATTTTGTATTTTAGATGATTGAAAACAAGAACTAGGAAGAAAAAGTATGAAGAATACTTGTACATTATGTTTAAAAACTTGTATGCGCGCCAAGTGTTTGATGAAATGACTAGGTGAAGTTAGAAGGTGAAATTGTATGCAAGAAAGTGGTAATTAGATATAGAATGTGATAAAGAGGCGTTTGATAGTAAACTAACACGAGAAGTGCGTTTAGATATAGTTCGTTGCTAAGCATGGATAATGGTGCAAGTGTAGAATTATGGAGGTTTCTAGTATGGTGTGTGCATGTAACTAAGTGATCATGTGGTTAAATGAGTATTGCACTATGAGTATACCATATGCTTGTTGAAATGATCAATGAAAGCCGAATGTGAAATGTAAATTAATATGGTCGTTCTTATGTATAATTTTATATGCTAACAAGAACGTGCATGTAATGAAATAAAAGTATAAGAATCATGTCAAGATGGATGGAAGCATGAGAGGCTAACGGATCAAGAGGACATGAGGAAGCAAATGCAAATACGGATGCGTAAGGTAAGTAATTCCAGGACTCCCTCTTTAGTAGTAAAGAGATTCCTTGCATGATAAATGTTAGTAATTGTGTCGAAATGTGAATTTGATGATGAAATCAAGTATTAGTACCAAGTGAATGATTATCCGGAATCACTCCTTAATATAGTAAAGCACAGTTATGTACTAGATATTTAGGTATGATATTTGAGTTTAGAAAGGTATGGGTATGTAGAAGTAAAGGTTTTCGTTAAGTCGATCAAACGGGTCAAAATGAGGGTTTACTCATTTTGGTATGATTTGCATAAGTGACGATGAAGTTATTATAATTGTGTAAAGGATAGAATTTCTTTCAAGTGCGTTAACCGAGAAATGGGGACTTGGGTTAATGGTCGAAAGACTTAGCTTTGACTTTAAATAAAAGAGTTGTTTGACATATATACGAACGGGTCGAATAAATGTGCGTAAGTTTTGTAATGGTAATGAAACACGTAAAGATTAAAGACCCAGGGTAAAGAATTTTAGCCAATAATGTAAGAACATGTCTTATGGACAAATAGAAATAAGTTTTGAGTAAATTAGTTGAGGAATGTCCGAGATATGCGAGTTTTAGTAATAAAAATATGAATGGGTCAAATAATTCGTAAATGAATATTAAGCCGAAAGCATATAAGTTAAGAAATTCCTTAGTTCGGATGTTAGATTTTGAGTCCATATGATAGAGGACCAAATTACGATCATATGGGAAGAAACGGATCGTAAAATGGACAAGAAATGAGAAAGTTACGACCAAAATTGTAAAAATTCATGAAGCTGAAAGTGCAGGTCTGAACTAGGCGCAAGGTTGCACCCCTAACTGATGTCTTCTGTATTGCGCCAGAACCCCCACAAGGTTGCGCCAGATGGGTTTCTTCTTGCGCCAATCGCTGCTGGTTCTTTCATATTTTTTCGCATTCTTCAACTCCAAACTTGTGTGAAGGCTATCTAACTATGTTATATGCATTATATAACTATATGTAAGTATGTAAGCATGTACGTATAGACGTGTTTATGTTTGCATATATATTTTCGGGTGTATGTAAATAGATGTATGAGTTTACATATATGAAAGTATGTACGTATGTATTAAATGGCATTGAATGTACACAAAGGAATAAAGTATGTATGTATGTAAGTATGTATGTATGTAAGTATGTATGTATGTGTGTACGTAAGTAAGTATGTATGCATGTATGTATGTAGGTATGAAATGTGTATGAACATACGTGTGTAGGTGCTTATCCATGAAGTAGGATTTGTTGTGCATGAAAGAAAGGATCTTGTATATATGCTTATATATGGCTCTAACATGTTTGAATAGTCACGTTACTAATGGTGTGCCTTGAGAATGAAACAGGAATGCAGATACGTAAGTATTGGGCTTACAAAGATTGGATGCTCGGTGTAAAGAATGAACTCAAAAGAATATTATATCAGAGTTGTATAAAATGATAGATTGCTAAGTGGTTATGTATATTTTTATGTCTTTATACTAATGAATATGATGTCACCAATTATTAACGTGTCGGGTGACCGCAGGTTAGTCGGATATTCATGACGGACTAGTGATCGAGGGTCGAGTTAAGATCAAGGTTTGTACGGGGATGTGATCATATTTTGGAAACCATTTGTAATGAAATTTTCTTGATTAGGTATGAATAATGTTAAAGATTTAAATCAAGTCGATTCGAATGGTTTATTAATAAGTTGTATGATTGTCAAGAAAAGAAATTTTATGACTCATATTTTCGCTGCGACGATTTCGGTTAAAACGTGTTGAGGGTGTTACAAGTTGGTATCAGAGCCCTGGTTTGAGGGAAATCGAGTATGAGGAGGTAAATACTTGAACTCAAACCTGTGTGCTCTTGTGACAAGGAATCCGTACAATCCAAGACTCGATCAAGATCTTAAGGTAAAGGCGAATGTAAGTATGTACTTAAGTATGTATATGAAGAAAACTAACAGTATGTTATGTGCAAGTAAGCATAGTTATTTTGAAAGTATGATCCGCGAATGCGGACTAGGATCGACACCAAGGTATGTAATAAGACAAAATGATCCAAGGTACGTAGATTCAATATGTGGGAATATATAATGGTAAAACCTGTCAAGGGAAGGAAAATTTTAAATGAAAAATAATAATGGTATGGTAATGAAGTTTTGAAAATATTACACGTGCCGAAATCTAATTCTTCAGACATAAGGTGATGGTTACACGAAGACACGAAACTAGTATGTTGACGGCGTACCTAGCCAGTACGCAAGAAACATACGACGTTTGTGAGACCGTGGTAATTGTTGCAGGTATGTCCGGAAAAATTGGGTACTAGGTGGACGTGTGGGTGAAAAGCGTAGTAGGACTCTCAAGAAATTGAGAGTACTAAATATGAAAGAAATGATATGTTAGAATCCTCGAGACGGATTCGAAACATAGAAAGAATGAAGGATACGAATGATATGTTAGAATCCACGAGACGGATTCGAAACATAGAAGGAATGAAGGATACGAATGATATGTTAGAATCCGCGAGACGGATTCGAAACATAGAATGAATGAAGGATACGAATGATATGTTAGAGTCCGCGAGATGGATTCGAAACACAGAATGGAATGAAAAGTAGAATGAAAATTTTGAATTCGTAAGTAGGTACGAATCAAACAAGTAAGAATGAATGATAAGCATGAAAAGTTCGAATTCGTAAGTAGTTACGGACCAAACAAGTAAATAATCTTTGAAAGCGGATATTATCCAAGTTATGTTTTAAACTCTTATTTAAATAAATATATTTATGTAAATACGTTGTATGCAAGATGGTTGAAAGGATAAATGAGTCATGCGGGTCAAATGGTGATTGCCATTTGAACCCGGTATTTAATGTTTTGAATTGTCAAGTCTTGTACTTGTAGGTGAGCATAATGTATGGTTATGCTATGTCACAAATTGGAAGGAAATAGTCAATGCAAGGTATGGATAACGAGTCAATGGATTTGACTTGCGCCAGGTATGTATAAAGGTTATGCTTTTAAATAGGAGCTTATAGCTAGACTAGAGAAGGATGTGTCAGAATTGGGTAATTGGTAAAACTAGGTCAGAATATATAATTACAAATGGACTTCCGAAAAGTCAAACAAAGTAAGTTGATAATTATTAAGCAAGTAATAGTAATAGTAAAATGGCATGAAGTATTTGATTTACTATGTAGGTAAAACCGATGAAAGCTATTGTAGTAGTAAGAAACCTTAGTCGAAAGAAATAAGCTTTGAGCAAGTTACGTGATAGATATATTACTAAATGACTCTTGCGGGTCAAAATGAATGACAGGCTACGACCCGAACAATAACTTAAGTATGGACGGGAAGGGTAAGTTTTGCAAGAAGTACTGAAAGGATGTATTAAAGTCTTTGTATGTAAGCATGAATGGAAAGAAGTACGAACGTGTACTTAATTACATCCATGATAATTAAGAAACGCCAGTTTGACCTTGAAAAGTTAAACTGCAAAAATGTTGATGAAATAATTAACAAAATGAAAGAATTGTGGGTGTTTAAAACACCGAATAGAATAAATTTGGAAAGAAAGTAATAACGACAAGTACCGATGGAAAATGCTAACTTGTTGGCCATGTTCATTTGAACAAGATATTGTTGGAAGGATGCTCATGAGCGGAAGCCCATTTCATGAAAGCAAGGGATCGAACCGGCCTTGACACGGACTCATTCAGAAGCGGGCCAATCTGGGTTGCAGATCGTTAATCTGTGCAATGAAATTGAGGTTAGTAAAATGATTAACCCATGTGGTATGATACGGTAAGGAATGTTGATTTTTAACAGTCGACATAGGAAGGAAATTTTTGTCACTAAAAAGAAAGTTTCAAAATCTTGAGTGAAAGTTTCGGGTAATGATTAAGTTCTAGTATGATAAACTTGCACAACACGTGTACTCATGTAGAATAAGTAATGGATGAAGTAAGAGAACTATGGTAAAGTGATATGAATGAGCCTAACGTAAAGGTATGCCTGGTAAAAGTAACTATAGAAAACGTAGAATAATGCTTAACCATGGAATTTAATACGAATGTGTGAGTATGAAGTAGTAGTTTCATTACAATTACGAGAAAGAACTGGTTATTGAATGTCTTTGGTATGAGTATGATATTAACGACCCCCCATACGAGTACGAAAATGATTAGAAGGCATGTTAGTAATGGAATGATGGGATTTATTTATGGTGATTAAAATGAAATATCATAGATGATGTATGAATAGAATGGAATGAATTGAAATACTTAGAATAAGAAGAAAAATGAGGATATTATGATTAATGAGAAGGATGGGAACAAGTCGTAAACATAGGCTGTGCAGCCAATTGAATGATGAATGAACCGTTAGTAATGAAATGTGCTAGGAACAAGCACTATAAAGTGTAATGACACTAATAAGGGCTCTGGATAAAATTTCTGACCTATTACGTGTTTGTGAAAGAAAGTTACTTAATTCAAGAAGGTAGGAACAATGTGTATAATATGTTTGCTTAGGAGCAAAATCTTTAGCCAAGATCCCGAATGTATTCAGTATGTATTATGCACTTTGAATGAGTATAATGAAAAAGGTAAGAGTAGGAATGAGAAAGGTTTCGGGGACGAAACCTCCTTTAAGGGGGGTAGACATGTAACGCCCCAAAATCCGAATTTTATAATTGCTAGTATGTCTTCTATCAATTAGCATGAAATAATAATAACTAGGAATGCTAACCTAGTTGAAATGTAAGTGACCTCTTGGCTTAAGTTAAGAATGCATTATAACAAAGGTTAACCGTAAAGTAAAATGCTCAATATTGAGGGACCAAACTTGGGTAAGTGGGAAAGTAATAAAATAAAAAAGAGGTTAACACAAACACACACATCAGGGATGTGTGTGTGTGTGTGCGACGTGAAGAACAGGAGAAAGGGGGGGAAGAACAAAACCCTAACAACTCAAAAATCAGCAAATTGGAATGGAAATCAAGGCTAAATCTTATGCATGGACCTTAATACATGATCATCTAGCCTTGCTAAACATGTGGTAAGTCATAGTTTTTGATTTAATGATTTTTGCAAGCATGGTTATGTGATATATCTTTGATTTCAAATGAAATTAAGTATGAGGAGGTGTTAGAATCAACGAATAAAACTTGGATTATGAATGGTTTTGAGTAGTTTGATGTTTAGTGGTGAAACCACCATTGATGGTGAGGATGGCGACATGGGTATGTCACCCATGTCCCACCTTTGTTCAAATTCTTGGTAGATTATGTTGTGTGCGATCAATCCTTGTTAGTTATATTGAACATGGTATGAAATTGAATTGATGTTTTGTATTTTAGATGATTGAAAACAAGAACTAGGAAGAAAAAGTATGAAGAATACTTTTACATTATGTTTAAAAACTTGTATGCGCGCCAAGTGTTTGATGAAATGACTAGGTGAAGTTAGAAGGTGAAATTGTATGCAAGAAAGTGGTAATTAGATATAGAATGTGATAAAGAGGCGTTTGATAGTAAACTAACACGAGAAGTGCGTTTAGATATAGTTCGTTGATAAGCATGGATAATGGTGCAAGTGTAGAATTATAGAGGTTTCTAGTATGGTGTGTGCATGTAACTAAGTGATCATGTGGTTAAATGAGTATTGCACTATGAGTATACCATATGCTTGTTGAAATGATTAATGAAAGCCGAATGTGAAATGTAAATTAATATGGTCGTTCTTATGTATAATTTTATATGCTAACAAGAACGTGGATGTAATGAAATGAAAGTATAGGAATCATGCCAAGATGGATGGAAGCATGAGAGGCTAACTGATCAAGAGGACATGAGGAAGCAAATGCAAATACGGATGCATAAGGTAAGTAATTCCCGGACTCCCTCTTTAGTAGTAAAGAGATTCCTTGCATGATAAATGTTAGTAATTGTGTCGAAATGTGAATTTGATGATGAAATCAAGTATTAGTACCAAGTGAATGCTTATCCGGAATCACTCCTTAATATAGTAAAGCACGGTTATGTACTAGATATTTAGGTATGATATTTGAGTTTAGAAAGGTATGGGTATGTAGAAGTAAAGGTTTTCGTTAAGTCGATCAAACGGGTCAAAATGAGGGTTTACTCATTTTGGTATGATTTGCATAAGTGACGATGAAGTTATTATAATTGTGTAAAGGATAGAATTTCTTTCAAGTGCGTTAACCGAGAAATGGGGACTTGGGTTAATGGTCGAAAGACTTAGCTTTGACTTTAAATAAAAGAGTTGTTTGACATATATACGAACGGGTCGAATAAATGTGCGTAAGTTTTGTAATGGTAATGAAACACGTAAAGATTAAAGACCCGGGGTAAAGACTTTTAGCCAATAATGTAAGAACATGTCTTATGGACAAATAGAAATAAGTTTTGAGTAAATTGGTTGAGGAATGTCCGAGATATGCGAGTTTTAGTAATAAAAATATGAATGGGTCAAATAATTCGTAAATGAATATTAAGCCGAAAGCATATAAGTTAAGAACTTCCTTAGTTCGGATGTTAGATTTTGAGTCCATATGATAGAGGACCAAATTACGATCATATGGGAAGAAACGGATCGTAAAATGGACAAGAAATGAGAAAGTTATGACCAAAATTGTAAAAATTCGTGAAGCTGATAGTGTAGGTCTGAACCAGGCGCAAGGTTGCGCCCCCTGGGACAAGGTTGCGCCCCTGACTGATGTCTTATGTATTGCGCCAGAACTGGCACAAGGTTGCGCCATATGGGTTTCTTCTTGCGCCAATCGCTGGTTCTTTCATATTTTTTCGTATTCTTCAACTCCAAACTTGTGTGAAGGCTATCTAACTACGATATATGCATTGTATAACTATATGTAAGTATGTAAGCATGTACGTATAGATGTGTTTATGTTTACATATATATTTTCGGGTGTATGTAAATAGATGTATGAGTTTACATATATGAAAGTATGTACGTATGTATTAAATGGGATTGAATGTACACAAAGGAATAAAGTATGTATGTATGTATGTAAGTATGTATGTATATACGTAAGTATGTATGCATGTATGTATGTAGGTATGAAATGTGTATGAACATACGTGTGTAGGTGCTTATCCATGAAGTAGGATTTGTTGTGCATGAAAGAAAGGATCTTGTATATATGCTTATATATGGCTCTAACATGTTTGAATAGTCACGTTACTAATGGTATGCCTTGAGAATGGAACAGGAATGCAGATACGTAAGTATTGGGCTTACAAAGATTGGATGCTCGGTGTAAAGAATGAACTCAAAAGAATATTATATCAGAGTTGTATAAAATGATAGATTGCTAAGTGGTTATGTATATTTTTATGTCTTTATACTAATGAATATGATGTCACCAATTATTAACGTGTCGGGTGACCGCAGGTTAGTCGGATATTCATGACGGACTAGTGATCGAGGGTCGAGTTAAGATCAAGGATTGTACGAGGATGTGATCACATGTTGGAAACCATTTGTAATGAAATTTTCTTGATTAGGTATGAATAATGTAAAAGATTTAAATCAAGTCGATTCGAATGGTTTATTAATAAGTTGTATGATTGTCAAGAAAAGAAATTTTATGACTCATATTTCCGCTGCGATGATTTCGGTTAAAACGTGTTGAGGGTGTTACAAAATATTTCCAGAAAACCTGTAGAAAAATCTAAGTTTACAATGTGAGTCATTATCTTTTTCTCACCATTTTTGAGTCCTTATTTAAAATGTTTTACAAAACCCTAAAAGTTTAGCAGTTATACTTACAGTGATTAAGTCATTGTTTTCTACAATTACTGACGGTATGTGGGGTTTTGTATACACTACTAATCAAGCGTTACTATTGGACAAAGAGTTAGCCAATAGTAATATGACCACGATCATTGTAACTGCCAATATGACAAATACTGAATGAGTAATTGGGTAGATATAAACATTGTAATTGCTCTTAATACTGTGAAGTAATACCAAGTTATTTTTATAAAATGGAATGTACTCGCAAGTATTTCTTGCTGATAAAATATTTTTAAAATGCGTTTCAGGTAACTTGATGTGAAGCTATTAGAAGCCATATACGGAGCACTGAAGGCTTAAAGAAAGTGGCTATAAAGTTACCTAATTAAAAGAATAAATTATGTTTTCAGCAATTAGGGTTTATCTCTATAAACACGTTATAAATGGAATATGGGTTTTAGCCCATTTGTTTAATATAAAAGTTTGGTGTTTTGCAAACTCTGAATTTATTTCCTAACTACGATCCTGATGTTTTAATTTTGTTACCAAATGAACACCGATACCTTCGGCTCGTGCTTGCGGCTCCTGCTCCCGGGATGGGGTCGGGGGTTGCGACAGAAGGTGGTATCAGAGCCACTGGTTTAAGAGATTTAGGTGTTCTTTTAAATACCTAAATTTTTAAACAATTGTGTTAGGAAATAACTTATGTGTTATTCTTTGTAAATATGTCTATTATGATTTTATGTTATTTTGACAATTTCTGAGTTACAGTATGAGCGATCAGAATACATCCGACGCTTATCGTCACCTGTCCCACTCTCAAATAGATGAAGGACCATCTGACCTAGCGTCAGCATATGTAGCAGATTATGAAGATACCTTTGTTTTTAGAGCCAAATCTGAGGAGGCATTCCCACCTAAGAAGAGAGGATGGTTTAGTAAAGAGAAGAGGGAAATGAGGAAAAGAATAAGAAAAATTCAAAAGCAAAAACAAGCCACAATAACCATAGCTGAGGGAACTGCCTAGATTCCAGTGACTAGGCCTTTATGGGAAGAATTAGATAGAAGGCTAGCCAATCTGGATATGTTTAGAACTGCAGAAAATATACCTGATCTGAACCTTGTAGCAGCTTCAGAACCACAACTACTACCATTATACCCCGACCAACCCATGAACCAAGAGCCAAACCAGGAAAACCCCCTTCCAATCCCAGCCTTTAATCCAAATGAAATACCCAGGTTACCTGCACCAAATCCCTTAGAACAGTAGTGGACCAATGATAGGTCATTTCAGGATTTAATGAATGATCCCTATCCATACATGCCTTACGGAGAACCAGAACCAGCTTACCCTGAACCAGTACCAGCCCAAATGCTACCAATGAGCCACGAGAATGTAGCAGAACTTCGCCACTATGGTGAAGATTTGATTCAGGAAGGAAATATGATATGCCGTATCAGAGAGAATCTCGTCTGGAAATACGACGAGAGGGAAATGCGCTATTAGAAAACCCCCGCCTAATATATTATATATATACGTATTTTCTTTTAATTTGAAATATATATATATATATATATATATATATATAGGTATATGATCCTGTAAAAAGTGCTCAAAGTGTGAGAAGTGTATTATAACACTATATATAATACTATATAACACCATATAAACACCGTATAACAATATGTAAGACCATATAATACCATATAACACTATGTAACACTATATATCATTATATAACAAATATAACACTATACATCTATCATAGACATGCTATCAGACAACCTATAGTGTTATATTTGTTATATAATGATATATAGTGTTACATAGTGTTATATGGTATTATATGGTCTTACATATTGTTATATGGTGTTTATATGGTGTTATATAGTATTATATATAGTGTTATAATACACTTCTCACACTTTAGGCCCTTTTTACACTATCCTTACCCTATATAGGTATATCGATGTATAATTACTAACTTTTAGAATTTCAGCTGTTTGTACTAGATGCATGTATATGAAAAAGAGTAAACGTCGCAATCCTCGACGATTTTGGTTCAATATGCTTGAGTAATTGTTTGTTTAATTTATTCTATGATACTTTGATAACTTTTATAGCCACTTTTCCAAGCCTTCAGTGCTCTCCAGCTGGCTTCTATTTGGCTTTCACATTTTGTTACCTGAAACGCCTTTTAAAAAGTTTTATCAGCAAGAAATACTGGTGAGCGAATCCCAGTTTAATCAAAACAAGTTTTATCATTTTACAGCACTGAGGGCAATCCACAATTACATTTGTTTACATCTACTTAATTACCACCCACGGTACTGTCAATCCTGACTTGTGGTCATCTCTTCCTGTACTTTCAGTTGATGAAATCCTGAGCGTATAATGATCTTAGAAAAGAATCGAGCTCCTTGCACTTGATCGAACAGATCATCAATTCTCGGTAGTGGGTACCGATTTTTAATCATAACCTTATTCAATTCCCGGTAATCAATGCACATACGTATCGACCCGTCCGTCTTCTTGACAAACAAGATTGGTGCTCCCCATGGTGATGAACTAGGCTGTATGAAACCTTTCTACAAAAGTTCGTCCAATTGGTTCTTAAGTTCCTGCATCTCTGCTGGTGCTAAACGGTAAGGTGCCTTGGCAATCGGTGCTGTCCCTGGTAATAGGTGAATTCTGAATTCAACCTATCTATCTGGCGGTAATCTAGGTAACTCTTTTGGAAAGACATCTGAGAATTTAGATACTACGGGGATATTTTTAATTCTTTTCCTTTAGTGTTAATGATCATGGAAATCATATACACTAGTGATCGTTTTCTTGCATAACTTGCTGTTTTTATCACAGAGATAAATTTTGTGGATCTAGTTGGCTTATCTCCTTTAATAGTGATCTTTTCACCTTTTGGTGAACTTACTTGTATTGACTTTTGATCACATAGAATACTAGCATGATTATCTACTAACAAGTCCATTCCTAATACAATATCAAATCCAGCCATATTCATTGGGTACAGGTTAGCAATAAAATTATGATTTGAAATTTCTATTCTTGCTCCCTGCAAGATTTCAATAATCTTAATGGATTCTTCATTTGCCGTTTCTACCAGACATTCTTGTTGAAATTTAGTTAATGGTTGATTGAGGATTTTGCAAAACGAAGTATTAATAAAACTTTGGTTCACACCAGAGTCAAATAATACTTTAGCAAAAATATCATTAACTAAAAACGTACCGGCAATCACATCCGGAATCATCTTGGCTTTTTCAGCTGTCAGAACAAATGCTCTGGCATTCTTAGTAGCTTTGTTGTTCATGGCTGGAGCTAGTTTCAGACAATTTGGCTTGATGTGTCCCATTTCTCTACAGTTGAAGCATATCCCATTACTGGGTTTCTTCCTGCAGTCTTCTTCCTTGTGTCCAGACCTTTTGTAGAAGTTGTAGTATATTGAACATTTTCCTGAATGCTTCTTCTTACAGTCCTTACAGTAAGGTGCAGAAGTAGAACCTGTACTTTTCCCATGATAGTTATTTCCATAACGAAATTCTTGGGTAAGTTTCTGGGCTAGGTTCCTTCTCTGGTTCTCTTCTTGCATACATACTAATTCATCAGTTAAAGTATTGGCTAATTCTACTGCTTCTTCTATGGTTTGTGGTCTAGCTGCCTTGACTACATGTCTGATTTCACTAATTAATCCCCAGATGTAACGAGAGATTAATACTGGTTCTGGTGAAGCTATGGTTGACACTATTCTAGCATATTCGAAGAATATGGTAGTGTAACCTTTGCAGTCTATTCCAGTCATTCTAAGGTTTAAGAACTTATTAGCAATTTGTTCTTTTTCATTGGGAGGACAAAATTTCCTTTCAACCATTTCCTTAAAGTCAGTCCATTCCATATTATAAATTCTGTCACTTCCCCTAGACTGGAGAATAGTATTCCACCATTCTAAGACTGCATTCTTAAAAAGATTAGAAGCAAACATAATCTTATCTTCATCAGCACATTTGCTTATTTTTTAGACTGCCTCTGTCTTTTCTATCCAACGTAAAGCTGCAATGGCTCCTTCATTGCCAGAGAATTCTATTGGTTTGCAAGACCAGAATTATTTGTAAGAATAACCATATGACATGGTTCTCCTTCTTTTTGGAATTGGTAATTGGAGTAGCGGTCCATTATTCACTCTGTGACTTGGTTCATTTGGTGGTCGTTTACTCCCACTATTAGTTTTATTATTTTCTGCTTCCTTAACAGTCTTGATAATATATGACATAGCGTCTATAATTCCTTGTGCTACTATGTGTTGGATGGCACTGTTATCTATTTGGTTTCCATTATTATCATTATTCTGGTTTTCCTGATTTTCTTCGTTGTCCATCTGAATTTACAAATTTATCAGGTATTAATATCACAGAATAAGATTTAATACAAACAATCACACGAACAATTTGATCAAAATCGTCGAGCATTGCGTCATTTACTCTTTTTCATATATATATTTGTTATAATCTAAACCTGAAATATAAACACACTACTAGTTATGCATCAATAGGTATTAGGTTATCTATTTTAGTTGATTTGATTTTTTTTCTACTACTCGCATATAACAACCCTCCTCAATATTTTTGACACCCTGTATACATTACTTGATAACCTTCACAATTGGACAACGGGTTAGCCAATGTGTGATATGACCATAGCCATAGATACGGTCGAGTGGCAAGTACTGAATGAGTAATTGTGTAGATATAAATAATGTGATTGCTCTCAATACTGTTTAATGATAAAATATGTTTTGATTAAACTGGGTTTCACTCACCAGTATTTCCCACTGACAAATGTTTTTAAAACGCGTTTCAGGTAACAAAATGTAAAAGCCAATTAGAAGAAAGTCAGCTGGAGAGCACTGAAGGCTTGGAAAAATGTGGCTATAAAAGTTACCTAAAAGACGATGTTTTAAATTCAATAAAATAGGGTTTATCCCTATAAACATGTTGTAATAAGAAACTTGGGTTTTACCCATGTGGTTATTAATATAAAATATGGCGGTTTTACTCTGATAAAATATTTCCTAACTACGGTCCTAATGAAATTTCCGCTGCCAAAATAATTAAACATATGGATACCACCAATACTGGTTCGCGGCTGCCCGTTCTCGGGAAATAGGGATCGGGGGTTGCGACAGAAGGTGGTATCAGAGCTAAGCCACTGATTCAGCCATAGAAGTGTTCTGCTGACACCAAAATATGATATGTTAGGAAATAAATTACGAAAATACGTGCATATCTGTATATTATTGTTATGTGTTATTTGACTATTTGTTAGTTTAAAGTATGAGTGACCAAGGACCATCCTACGCGTATCGTCAGTTGTCCAGCTCACCTAGGAGCGAAGGCACCTCTTCACAGCCTGCCCTCTCAGGGTATTCACCTGATGATGAAGAAGGGATATTCACGCTTAAGGCTCAGTCTGAAGAGCTATTGCCTCAGAAAAAGAGAGGATGGTTCAGTAAGGGAGCACATGAGCGTAGGAAGAGAATGAAAAAGTTACAAGAGCAACGAGTGCTAGCAGCAGCTAAAAGAGAAACCGATGCCCATACCCAAGACATGCTTAATAGGAGTTTAGCAAACTTTCATATCCTAGCAACCACAGCTGCCGATCGTAACCTAGAACAGCTTGTAGCACCCCAACCATTACAACCAATGGAGATAGAAAACAACCTTGAAAATCAAGTCGAAATGCATGATTTTAATCCAGAGGAGATACCTAGGGTACCAGCACCCAATCCCTTAGACCCAGACTACGATCCGTGGTTTGATGATCATAGGGATTATGTGCAACGTTACCACTTAACAGACCTACCCATGCCAAACCTAGTAGCTTACCCAGGTCTGGACCCTCTAGATCCCAACTACGATAATGATGAATACATTAGGGAAATATTAGAGAATCCGTATCCTCAGGAAGAACCCATGCCACTGTACCCAGATCCAGTACCAGCACCTGCACCCCCAATGAGTGCAGAAAATGTGTAAGAGCTCCGAACTTTCGGAGAAGAAATTTTAGAAAGTAGTGCGAGAATAAGGCAGATAGGAGAACAACTCGTCTGGAAATATGTCGAGCGTCATATGGATTTCTGGATGAATCCATATCCATGATAGCGTTGGGGGAGATGGTAATAATAATAATAATAATAATAATAATAAGAATAAATCTATCGTAGTATAGACCAGTTCGTGGTTAGTGATGCATAATAGTATTGTAATTTTAATTCCCAGTTGCAGTTTGTATTAAGTTTGTATTAGATGCATACTATAAGAAAGAGTAAGTCGCAATGCTCGACGCTTTTGACCAATATGCGCATTGTGTGATTGATTGTATTAAATATTATCTTGTGATATTAATATGTGGTGAATGTTTAAAATTCAGATGGCTGACTAAGTGAATCAAGAGAATCTGGATAATAACCCGGAAATTTAGAATGACAATAACCTGGATAACGATAACCCGAATAACAAAAATAATGGAAACCAAGTGGATAATAGTGCCATCTAACACATAGTGGCACAAGGAATAATAGATGCGATGCCATTTATTATTCAAACATTTAGGGAAGCTGATAATAAAAGTAAACATAGTAGTAAACGACCAACTGAACCCGAAAACAGCGTGAACAATGGACCTATACTTCAAGTGCCCATTCCCAAAAGAAGAAGAACCATACCTTATGGTTGTTCGTATAAGGAATTCTGGTCTTGTAAACCAATGGAATTCTCGGGCAATGAAGGGGCCGTTGCAGCCTTACGCTGGATAGAAAAGACTGAGGCTGTCTTAAAAATAAGCAAGTGCGCAGAAGAGGATAAGATAATGTTTGCCTCTAATCTGTTTAAGAATTCAGCCTTAGAATGGTGGAACACTATCCTCTAGTCTAGAGGAAGTGACAGGGTTTACAATATGGAATGGGAAGAATTTAAGAATATGGTAGAAAGGAAATTCTGCCCTCCCAATGAAAAGGAACAAATAGCAAATAAATTCCTAAACCTTAGCATGACTGGGGTAGATAGTAAGGGTTATACTACGTTATTCTTTGAATATGCTAGAATAGTACCGACCTTTGCATCACCTGAACCAGTATTAATCTCCCGTTACATCTGGGGATTAATTGGAGAGATAAGACATGTAGTTAAGGCCGCTAGACCTCAAACCATAGAAGAAGCAGTAGAACTAGCTAATACCTTGACTGATGAGTTAGTACGTACACGAGAAGAAGACCAGAGGAGAAACTTAACTCAAAGGCTTACCCAGGAATTCCGCTACGGTAATTCCAACCGTGGGAAAAATGTAGGTTCTACCTCTACACCCTATTGCAAATATTGCAAAAGAAAGCATTCTGGAAGATGCTCCATATATTGCAACTTTTGCAAAATATCTGGACATAAGGAAGAAGATTGCAGGAAGAAACTTAACAACAGGATATGCTACAACTGCGGAGAACAAGGTCACATCAAGCCAAACTGTCTGAAACTAGCTCCAGCTACGAACAACAAGAATACTAAAAATTCTAGAGCATTTATTCTGACTGCAGAAGAAGCCAAGATGATTCCGGATGTGATAGCCGGTACGTTTTTAGTTAATGATGTTTTTGCTAAAGTATTATTTGACTCTGGTGCGAACCAAAGTTTTATTAATACTTCATTTTGCAAACTTCTTAATCAACCATTAACTAAACTCCCACAAGAATGTCTAGTAGAGACAGCGAATGGAGAAACCGTTAAGATTTCTGAAATCTTGCAGGGAGCAAGAATAGAAATTCTAAATCAAAAGTTTAGTGCAAACCTTTATCCAATGAATCTGGCAGGATTTGATATTGTTTTAGGAATGAATTGGTTAATAACCAATAAATCTAGTATTTTATGTGATCAAAAGTCAATTCAAGTAAATTCACCAAGGGGTGAAAAGATCACAATTAAAGGAAATAAACCCTCTAGATCCACAAAATTCATCTCTGTGATGAAAACATCAAGTTATATAAGAAAAAGGGTCATTAGTGTATTTGATTTCTATAATCACTAACACTAAAGGAAAAGAACTAAAAGATATTCCTGTAGTATCTCAGTTTTCAGATGTATTTCTAGAATAATTACCAGGACAACCTCCAGACAGGGAAGTTGAATTCAGAATTCACCTGTTACCAGAAACAGCACCAATTGCCAAAGCACCCTACCGCTTGGCACCAGCAGAAATGCAAGAGTTAAAGAAACAGTTAGACGAATTGTTAAAGAAAGGATTCATACAACCAAGTTCATCACCATGGGGAGCACCAATTTTATTTGTTAAAAAGAAAGACGAATCTATGCGTATGTGCATTGATTACCGTGAATTGAACAAGGTCACGATTAAGAATCGGTATCCATTACCAAGAATCGATGATCTGTTCGATCAATTGCAAGGAGCTCGATTTTTCTCTAAAATCGATTTGCGCTCAGGATATCATCAATTAAAGGTACAGGAAGAGGACATTCCTAAGACTGCCTTCAGAACAAGGTATGGCCATTATGAATTTACTGTCATGCCATTTGGTTTAACCAATGCCCCAGCCGCATTTATGGACCTGATGAACCGAATATGTAAGCCATATTTGGATAAATTCATATTTGTCTTTATAGATGATATACCCATTTACTCTAAGAGTAAAGAGGAACATGCAAAGCATTTGCACGCACTTCTAAGTTTATTGAGAAAAGAAAAGCTTTATGCTAAGTTTTCGAAGTGTGAGTTTTGGTTAGAACAAGTTCAGTTTCTTGGACATTTAGTTAATCATGAAGGAATTCATGTGGATCCCACAAAAATAGAGGCAATTACTAAATGGAAAACCCCTGAGTCACCAACCGAGGTTAGAAGTTTCTTAGGACTGGCCGGTTATTATAGAAGATTCATCCGAGATTTTTCTAGAATAGCCATTTCCTTAACTAAGTTAACCTGTAAATCTGTTAAGTTTAAATGGGGATCAAAACAAGAAGAAGCCTTTAGAATTCTTAAGCAAAGATTAACCAATGCACCCATACTAGCATTACAAGAAGGAACTGAAGACTTTGTAGTCTATTGTGACGCTTCTAAGTTAGGTTATGGATGTGTGTTGATGCAACGTCAAAAGGTTATAGCTTACGCCTCTAGACAACTTAAGAATCATGAAGAGAATTATTCAACCCATGATTTGGAATTAGGAGCTATAATTTTTGCCCTTAAAATTTGGAGACATTACCTTTACAGTAGTAAGTTTACTATTTTTACTGATCATAAGAGTTTAAGATATGTTTTTGGGCAAAAGGAATTGAATATGAGATAAAGACGCTGGATGGAGATGCTTAGTGATTATGATTGTGATATCTAGTATCATGCAGGAAAGGCAAATGTAGTGGCTGACGCTTTAAGCCGAAAGTATCACGAAAAGTCAAAAAGAGTACGTTCACTTAAATTAAATCTACAAGTAGACAGATTAGAAAAGCACAAGAATCAGTAATCAAGGATGATACTGAAAAGTTAAAAGGAATGATTAAGGAACTAGAACTAGGAATAGATGGAATTTGGAGATTCCATAAGAAAAGAATGTGGATACCTAAATTAGGAAACCTACGTCACCATATATTAGAAGAAGCCCATAAATCTAAGTATACGATGCATCCTGGAAGTGATAAGATGTACCAGGACTTAAGAATGAATTTCTGGTGGATAGGAATGAAAAAGGATATAGCAGCATATGTTGCAAAATGTTTAACCTGTTCATAAGTCAAAGCTGAACATCAGAAACCCTCAGGTTTATTGCAGCAATTAGAGATGCCAGTGTGGAAATGAGAATTAATAACAATGGATTTTGTTACCAAATTACCCAAAACAAGAAAAGATAATGATACAATCTGGGTGATTGTAGACAGACTAACCAAGTCAGCTCATTTCCTACCAACGAAGGAAACTCTTAGTATGGAGCAATTAGCTAAATTATATGTAAATGAAGTAGTTTCTTTACATGGAATTCCTCTATCAATTGTTTCTGACAGAGATTGTCGTTTTACCTCTCATTTTCGGACAAGTTTCCAAAAAGCTATAGGAACCAAGCTAAATCTAAGCACAACTTATCATCCTCAAATGGAAGGACAAAGCGAAAGGACAATTCAGACAATGGAAGATATGCTTAGAGCTTGTGTAATTGATTTCGAAGGTAATTGGGATGATCACTTACCATTGATATAATTTTCTTATAATAACAGTTATCACACAAGTATCAATGCTGCACCATTCGAAGCACTTTATGGACGAAAGTGCCGAACTCCAGTCTGTTGGGCAGAAATTGGAGAAAAGCAATTATCTGGACCTGAAATAGTACGGGCAGAAATGGGAGAAAAGCAATTATCTGGACCTGAAATAGTACAAGAAACAACAGACAAGATAATTCAAGTCAAGGAACGACTGAAAGCAGCACGTGATCGACAAAAGAGTTATGCAGATAACAGACGAAATCCATTGGAATTTCAGGTAGGCGACAAGGTGTTATTGAAAGTCTCTCCTTGGAAAGGAGTAGTAAGATTCATAAAAAGGGGAAAGCTAAGTCCCAGGTATGTTGGACCTTTTAAGATTATTAGAAGAATAAGACCTGTAGCCTATCAGCTACAACTGCCAGAGGAAATGGTAGGAATACATGATGTATTTCATGTATCTAATCTCAAGAAATGCTTAGTTGATTAATCGTTAGTTGTGCCTCTTAAGGATATAGAGGTAAATGAGCAGTTAAAGTTTGTAGAGAGACCTCTACAGATTGAAGATAGAAAGGTCAAGAATCTCAAACACAAGAGATTAGTTCTAGTCAAAGTGAAGTGGGACTCCAAAAGAGGACCAGAATACACATGGGAGCTTGAATCAGAAATGCAAAGAAAATACCCACACCTGTTCCAGTAGATCTCGAGGACGAGCTCTAAAACAAGGTGGGGAGGATATAACAACCATCCTCAATATTTTTGACACCCTGATATATTTTAAAATACACTCCATACATGAAAACGGAACCTGAATACCTTCATTTTTATAAAAATTAATTAAAAACAAGATTAATGGTCTCTCATGGGGTGCGTAAGCCACCCCCTTGAGCTACGCGGGCCGTGACAGCTCGAGACCAGGGTCGCACCCTGAGATGCCACGTGGCATAATGCGTGTGGAGTCTATGTTCCGAATAAGCAACCCTAGGACCTACCCTAGGGATCCTTGCGGGCCGCGTAGCCCTTGGCTACGTCTTACGCGGGCCGCATAAAACTCGAAATCAGGCCCTATAAGTAGAGGGCTTCGGCTTTCATTTTCCGACGCTCACACTTCTTTTCTCACTCGAATTTCTAAATAGTAGGCATAATCTCGGGTATAATATCCCCCTAATTAACGAAGTTCTACTCCGTTGTAAGTATCATAACCCCGGTTACGTATTAGATACGCTACCCGATTGATCCAGGATTCCGTAACGGCTGTCGTGGTTCTGCCCGACGTAGTCGTTGGAATGCCGTCTCGGGGAAGGTATCATTAATATATATAATGGGTTATTATACTAAAACGTGTGCATTTGTGTAAAATTATAGATAATCACCAGGAACCCTTAAAGGAAATCTAAGACAGCAATGTGAGTAATCTACTTTTTACCAACTGCTTTTACAAAACCTTAAATATTTTATAATGTGATTAAGCAGTGATTGAGTCTTTGTAATTCTTCAATTACTGCCGATATTATGGGGTTTTGTATACATTACTTGATAACATTCACAATTGGACAACGGGTTAGCCAATGTGTGATATGACCATAGCCATAGATACGGTCGAGTGGCAAGTACTGAATGAGTAATTGTGTAGATATAAACAATGTGATCGCTCTCAATACTGTTTAATGATAAAATATGTTTTGATTAAACTGGGATTCACTCACCAGTATTTCCCACTGACAAATGTTTTTAAAACGCGTTTCAGGTAACAAAATGTAAAAGCCAATTAGAAGAAAGCCAGCTGGAGAGCACTGAAGGCTTGGAAAAATGTGGCTATAAAAGTTACCTAAAAGACGATGTTTTAAATTTAATAAAATAGGGTTTATCCCTATAAACATGTTGTAATAAGAAACTTGGGTTTTACCCTTGTGGTTATTAATATAAAATATGGTGGTTTTACTCTGATAAAATATTTCCTAACTACGGTCCTGATGAAATTTCCGCTGCCATAATAATTAAACATATGGATACCTCCAATACTGGTTCGCGGCTGCCCGTTCCCGGGAAATAGGGATCGGGGGTTGCGACATTGCACGTATATATATATATATATATATATATATTATTTAGGGGTCAAACTGCATCTTTCGCTTGTCGTATTTCCACACGAGCTTTTCCCCTATCTGTTTTATCATCTCTCTTCCTTTTATCAACTCCTCACCATAAGTGCAGAGTTCCTACACATTCTCGTCACTCATGGGTGGTCGTGGTGCGGGTACTGGATCAGGGTACAAAGGTAACGGTTCTCCATATAGGTAAGGATTGTTTAATATTTCCTGAACATATTGATCGTTATCCCAATATGGATCTAGAGGATTAAGGTTGGTGTACTGTGCTATGGGGTTTGGTATTGGTTCTTCTTGTGGGTAGAGTTCCCTATAATCCCTATGGTCATCATTCCATGGATCATATGCTAAAGGATTAAGGGCTGGGATTCTAGGTATCTCACCAGGGTCAAATGCTGGGATGGGAAATTCGTTTCCTGGGTTAGGCTCTATCTCCATTGGTTGGGTTGGAAATAGTGGCAATGGTTGTGGTGCAATGATTTGATCAAGGTTTGGATCTGCTACAGTAGTTGCTAATATGTGAAAGTTTGCCAAACGTTTATTAACTAAGTCTTGTGTCTGGGCATTGGCTTCCCTATTGGTTGCTGCTAAAGCCCTTTGTTGCTGCAACTTTCTCATTCGCTTTCTCCTCTCGTATGCTCCCCTACTAAACCATCCTCTCTTTTTCGAAGGGAATGGTTCCTCGGATTGAACCTTAGTTATGAAAATCCCCTCTTCTGTATCAGCAGAATACCCCGAAGGAGTAGGCTGTGACGAGGTTCCTTCACTTTTGGGAGAACTTTCTAGATGACGGTAGGCGTCAGACGTACCTTGTTCACTCATACTGTAAACTAACAGATTGTCAAATAATAAAACAATAATATACATATATACACATAATCACATAGATTATTTCCTAACATATTTGATAAAATATTGGTGTCAGCTGAACACTTCAGTGGCTCAAATCAGTGGCTGTAGCTCTGATACCACTCTCTCTGTCGCAACCCCCGACCCTCTTCCCGGGAGCGGTGTCGCGAGATCCAGATTAGTGGTATCGGTGTTTATTAATTTGGCAGTGGAAATTTACATCGGGACCGTAGTTAGGAAATAGTTTATCAGAGTAAAATACCACATTTTATAAATAATAAATACATGGGAAAAACCCAAGTTTCCATTTATAAAGTGTTTATAGGGAGAAACCCTATTTTATTCAAATAAAACTTCTTTCTTGTGTTGGTAACTTTTATAGCCACTTTTCCAAGCCTTCAGTGCTCTACAGCTGGCTTCTATTTGGCTTTCACATTTTGTTACCTGAAACACGTTTTAAAAAGTTTTATCAGCAAGAAATACTGGCGAGTGAATCCCAGTTTAATCAAAACAAATTTTATCATTTTACAGCATTGAGGGCAACCCGCAATTACATTTGTTTACATCTACTTAATTACCACCCACGTTACTGTCAATCCTGACTTGTGGTCATGCTACTACTCATAGTGTAGTAACAAGTAATGTATACAAAACCCCAACATACCGACGATAATTGTAGAATTACAAATACTCAATCACTGTTAATTACCATTAAAAACAATTGAGGTTTTGTAAAAACAGTTTGCAAAAAAATGGGGAATTACTCACATTGCTATTTTAGATAATTCCTGGTGACTTCCTGGTTATAATCTATTAAATTAAACAATGCACACGTGTTAGTAAGATAACCCAATTTACATTAGCTATACCCCCCCTCACGAGACAGAACTCCAACGACTGAGTCAGGCAGAGCCTCGACATGCGTTACAGAGCTCTAAATCAATCGGGCAGAGTAACTAATACGTAACCGGGGGTTATAATACTTATAACGAGGCAGAGCTTCGCATTTTAGTAGGTATTATGCCCGGGTATTATTTTAGCTAATTAGAGAATTGAGAGAGAGTTTTGATTTTTGAACGAGTTGGAATGAACGTCGAACTCTCAATATATAGGCTGATCTGATGGCGTCTCGCGGCCTGCGTAAGCTTTAGCTTACTCTCTCGCGGCCTGCGAGAGCAGTAGGGTAGGTCCTAGCTTTCCGACTCAATGACTAGCCTCGACACGCATCACGACACGTGGCGTCACAGGGTTTCGCCTAGTGTCCAGCTGTCGCGCCCCGCGAAGCACACAACAAACATGGTCGCGGCCCGCGAGCGGCCTTAGGATTTTGTTTTATTCGAATTTGAATAAAATAAAGATATTTCGGGCTCGTTTTTCGTATACGGGGTGTATTTTAGGACGTATAGGAATACTTTAAGGGTTTCAGGAGAGTTGTTATAGATGTGGTCGGGGGTTGCGACTATTTTCTTTATACTTCCGCTGCTAAATTAAACCGTTTTTTTAAACATTTAAACCGTGAACACTAATCGTGTCAATTAGAAAAATTATAACGTACGAAAATGGTTCATCGTGATTAGTGCCTAGATCCTGTTCTGTCACACGCTTTGCGATAGTACGCCGCGTATGGTTTTTAAAGGTGTGACAGAACTACTTATTATTTAACTTCCAATATTTAGGGTTTAATGATTACATTATCCTATTATCTTAAAATGAAATGTCGGTGCTCAAAAACCTGACTTTGACGCTTTAACTTTTCGTTTTAAGATGTTTGGTCAATGTGTCATACATTTGTCTCTTTTTCTCTTTTTCCACATAACAAACGCTCTTATCTATCTCTCATCTATCTCTCTGTACAATGCAAATCAGAACCAAGGAATTTATTACTATTGTTATTATTATTCAAAGATTTCATCATCTTCAAGGAAAGACCAGCACATGTTGATCAAGATCAGCGCAAGATGGATTTGGCCGCCATCTTTGAAAGCATTTTGTTTTAAAAGAAGGTATGGAACAGATTTATAATTTTGTAGTTTGTTGTGTTTTTTTTTTGACTTTATGTGCCAGCGTGATATCTTGATTTATAATTTTATAGTTTGTTTGTTCTATCTTTTTGAGTTTTGTAAATTGTCTGCGGATAATGTTTGTGATAATAATAGATTGGATACGATATTATTAGTCAAACATCACATTCAATACCCACAAGTGATTTAATAATTGCATTTCTCTTAAAAAAAACTTGGGTTCGATATTTGAGCCAAACGAGTTTTACCGGTAATTTCACCGTTTTGCCTACGGACGGGTGGGATACCGGGTTTTCCCCAGAATTGGTGGTGGACTTGGGTTACTATTCGAGTACTCCGTTTAGTCCAGTGGATGCCCCAAGAGTACTCGAGATTGATTCTGTTAACCGTTAAAAAACAGCACATTCAACTCCTCAATAGTTTAGTGAAATTTAATGAAATACGATTTTAGTTTGTGACAACCCGCAACTTTAGGTTACTACTTTAACCTAACCACAGTTAATTAAATCATACATTCATAGCACTGCATTTAACAAGGGTTAGTTAAATGAGTCTACGTTAGCAATTCGGGGAATTAACGGAACACATACATGATAACTCTTGACAACTGACGCAAACAATAATTATAAACGGATGGTTTATATGAAACTTATGTGCTGCTTGACAAATACGTGAACTATATGCTTTAATTGTAGATTACATGATATTATGTGCTTGTTGTGTAAAAGTAATATTATTAGGGGGTGGTTAGAGTTATTTGTGAAACTCTAATAATCTAATCAAAACCCTAATCTTCCCACAAACTGCACTACGGCAGTTGTTTTCTTCAAACATTTTCTCTGATCTTTTGGCTATTCAAGTCCCACACAAATCATCAATCGTGATCTCTCCATTCTCTTAGAATCATCTCTACATCAATCTAAGGTAAGTGTTCATGCTCAGTGATTGGTAATCTTGTTCTTTTGTTTTCAATGCAAAACCCTAGACATCCAAACAATTTGTGTTTTTGCTTCATGGTTGATGAATGTATGATAATTGATGTAGACAAATGATTGTGCAATGATTGTTTGTTGTTTGTGGTATGATATCACTGTTAGATTGTTTGATTTGATGCCTGACATGGTGGATTTCCGTGCAATTGAGGGTTTCTGTTCGTAGAAACCTTGAAGAATGAGAATCCTGATTGTTGTCAGACTTTGTGAAGTCACAAAGCCTATGTCCGCACTTGTGGATGTTATTATAGTCCGTATTTGTAATGTTATTAAGTATGTCCACATTTATGTTATACAATACGTCCGCACTTGTCAAATGATTGAATTGTCCGCACTTGTGGATGTTATTATAGTCCGTATTTGTAATGTTATTAAGTATGTCCACATTTATGTTATACAATACGTCCGCACTTGTCAAATGATTGAATTGTCCGCACTTGTTAAGTGATTGAATTGGTCCGCACTTGTTATATTTTTCTAACGTCCGAACTTGTATATATGTAAACTAGTCCGCACTTAGATAATTCAAATGTCCGAATTTAATTGAGATGATAATGTCCGAACTTGTTTCCGTACGGGGCGAATGAGTCCGCACATTTTATGTCTGTATTTGTGGGGATTACATATAGGTCCGCACATACACATGTGATATAGTTGGTCAGCACTTGTGATTTATTAAGTGATGAACTTATTGTCTATATCAATGGTCCGAACATATAAAGAAACATCAAGGTCCGAATATAATTAAATTCATGGTCCGAACTTAAGAAAATATGTGGTGTGTAACGGTCAGAACTTGTGGACTTTATATGGTCCGAATATGTGATTTTTTTATTGGTCCGAATTAATGGTGGCAAAGTGGGCAAGTTGGATGGGTTTGGTAATGAGTCAAGATGGATTTGGGTTAGGATGAGTATAGATCAGGATGGGAATTTAAAAAAAAGGTTGGATGGGTAATGGGTCAAGATGAGTTTGGGTTAGGATGGGTTTAGCTTAATATAAGTTTGGGTAAAGATGAGATGAAAAAATAAATAAAAAATTATAAAACATAAAATAGAAAATACAAAAAAAAAACTAATAAAAAATATAAAATTTCTAAAAAAATCAAAAAATTCTAAAAAATAAAAAAAAATCTAAAAAATTTTAAAAATTCAAAAAAATTCTGAAAAAAATATAAATATTCTAAAAAATAAAACAAATAAAAAAATTATAAAAAATTCAAACAATTCAAAAAAGTCAAAAAATCCTAAAAAATAAAAAAATCTAGAAAAAAAAATCTAAAAAATAAAAAAAGTTCTAAAAAATCAAAGAAATTCTGAAAATTCTAAAAAATAAAAAAAAATCTTAAAACTTCAAAAAAAAATTCTAAAAAAGTATAAAAATTCTAAAAAAATCCTAGAAAAAAAAAACAAACTAAAAAATTGTAAAAAGAGTTAATTACATAGTTAGTCCCTGTGGTTTGCACAAAATAACATACTTAGATACTAATAGTTTAAAATCACCTTCTAGGGTATTAACTTTTTATTTTATAACGTTTGGAGGTATTAACTTTTAGGGTATTAACATAGTTAGTTCCTGTGGTTTGCACAAAATAACATACTTAGGTAAGAATGTAAATTTAAATCTAAAAATAACGTTAATACCACCAAATGTTACAAAATGAAAAGTTAATACCCTAGAATACGATTTTAAACTATTAGTACCTAAGTATGTTACTTTGTGCAAACCACATGTACTAACTATGTAATTAACTCTTGTAAAAAATTCAAAAAAATAAAAAAAAGTTATAAAAATAAAAAAAATCTAAAAAATAAAAAAATACTAAAAAAATCATAAAAATTCTAAAAAATCCAAAAAATTCTAAAAAGTAAAAAATCAAAATTTTTTAAAAAAAAATCAAATAAATTTCAAAAAATCATAAAAAATCTAAAAAATCCTATAAAATAGAAAAAGTCTAATAATAAAAAAAATTCTAAAATGTCCTAATTTTTTTAGAATTTTTCGGATTTTTATTTTTTGATTTTTTAGAATTTTTTGGATTTTTAGAATTTTTTGGATTTTTTAGAATTTTTTATTTTTTTTTTATTTTTTAGAATATTTTTGATTTTTTTAGAATTTTTTGGGTTTTTTTACATTTTTTAGAATTTCTTGGATTTTGTTAGAATTTCTTGGACTTTTTAGAATTTTTGGATTTTTTATTATTTTATTATTTTTATATATTTTTTAGAATTTTTTGTTTTTTAAGGATTTTTTAGAATTTTTTTGGGTTTTTACATTTTTTTTATTTTTTTAGAATTTCTTGGATTTTGTTAGAATTTCTTGGACTTTTTAGAATTTTTGGATTTCTATTATTTATATATTTTTAGAATTGTTTTTGTTTTTTAAGGATTTTTTTAGAATTTTTATGGGTTTTTTAGAATTTTTTTATTTTTTGTAGATTTTTTTGGAATTTTTCTGATTTTTAGAATATTTTTAATTTTATAGATTTTTTTTATTTTTTTTATTATTTTTAAAGTTTTTATTATTTTTAAACAAAAAACGACGGGAGAGTACTACGGCGGCGATTGGTGAAGTCGCAGTTGTGAATAGATATCTACTAGTGTTAATTAGTTTAGTGATTTTATCTTATACCCATCCTGATCTGCTTGAGTTTTATCTCATACCCATCTTGACTTACTCTTTTTTTTTTATCCACCACTTCATAACAGATCCTAACCTAGTGACTAATTTTGTTTGGCCTATCTTAACGCATCTTAAAATTTAAAATACTCATATCAACCCAAAATGAAATGAATGAGCTTGTTTTGCTAGGTCTAGTCCGAAAACAAAATGAAAATTGCACTGTCAGCCAAAATCTGTTGAAACATCCGAACTTAAATTGAATGATTACAACTATGTGAACATTACTAATATCTATACATATAATAAAAGAAACCTCTTTGAGGACACGTGTCAATCAACGAGGCTATCAAAATTTAGGTTTTATAAATATTATTTAAGTGTGATAATATCTTTTGTTCAATATTTGAATAATTGCCTAATGAGTTAAAGATAATTTAATCCATTAAAATTTTTAAATCTTCCATTCAAATTTTATCTAACATTGGTGTTGGGTTTTGAATTATTTATTCGATATTAGGATAAAGGATTCAACTGACAAGCGATTGGATCGACACTTTATGTGAAGAAATCTTCATTGGAAATGAATTGTGTCAATGTGGTCAACAAAATAAATTCTCAATTCTTGTCATGCTTTTACGAATTGTTAATCTTGAAACATTTAAAAACTTTAAAGTATATTAATTATTGTTATAAAAAAAATTGTATGGTTCTCTTTCTATATCATTTCCCCACAAAACTTTGTTTCATTAATCTTACCGTTGATTAGTGATCACTTTCAACTAACTAAACTATCATAAATCATATATATATCTATTCTATACTTATATAATAAAAGAAACCAATGAAGCCCACATGTCATTTATTAGAGCCATCTATTTTTTAGTTTTCTCATCTCTATCTCCTACTTAATTATAATTAATATTAATTAAAAATAATTATAAAATAAAATTTAATATAAATTTAAACAATTCGTATAGGAGATAATATAGTTTTTGAAATATTTATTAGATTTTCAAAATTATTTATCTTGAAATTAACAAACTCACAATAAATATAAATTAATATAATGTGAAGAGTTAAATGTCATTTTAGTCTCTGTGGTTTGGACGATTTTGTCAGTTTAGTCCAAAAGTTTTATAATACATAGGGTTTATAAAGATATAACAAGATAAACTTTTTATTGATTGATATATAAAATTACATATGCTCAACCCATACAAGACATGAGGTTCCTAAAAATTTAACTTTTTCATTATTTTATATATAAAATTAAATTTAATTAACCCATACAATACACGGGGTTCTTAAAGATATAACTTTTTTATTATTTAATATATAAAATTACATTTATTAAACCCATGTAATAAACAAGATTTTTAAAAATATATTGTTTTGTTATTTGGTATATAAAATTACATTTAATCAACCCGTGTAATAAACGGGTTTTTTAAAGATATATTTTTTTATTATTTGGTATATAAATTTACATTTATTCAACCCGTGTATTACACGGGGTTCTAACCTAGTATTCTCTATATTGTATAATATGTTATTATAATCTACTAAATATTCAAAACTTCTTGTCAATTATTAGAATTGTTTCGAATATATTTATTAGAAATTTGATTTAAATTGTTAACCTATTATATGTTAATAAAAATTCTAAATTTAATTGCGTTATTTCTGAATTATGCTACGTGTGGTTGTTTGGAAACACTAGGGTATTGCCTAGGGGTGTTCATGAACCGATCCGATCCGATCGAGGGTCTGCTCATGCTCGGATTGAATTACAACTGATCCGATCCGATCGGATCGAATTTGCAAAACCGAGCACAAAAGTGATGCTCATGCTCGGATTGAATTTGAATCGATCGGATCGTTTTCGCTCGGTTTTTATCAAAGCCTAAATAAATCGAGCTGATCGTTTTCGCTCGGTTTCGCTCGATTGAATTATAAGGTTGCGTTCAAGAAAAACAAATTCTAACTTAACTAAAACATGTCCTAACACTTTACTAACAAAATAAATACATAACTAAAATCATGATTACGAATTTAGGTTTAGATTTTGGTGTGTTTGTGGAGCGGCAATATGCAGATCTTCACACAATCAAATTATGACTATGTGAATATTGTTTTAGGAACAGGGATTTAGGGTTAGATTTTGATATTATCTATTAAGTTGGGCTGAATATTTATTGGGCTTTTAATTTTTTTTGGCTAGTATATTTTTTGGGTTTTTAATCTTTAAAATTTATAATATATATATATATATATATTAACAAAAATAATTCGAGCGAAACCGAGCAAGCGGACCTTTGCTCATGCTTGGATTGAATTTGAATCGAACCGATCCGAGCGGCTCATTTACAAACTGAGCGGGAATCGAACGAGCATTTTTCGAACGTTTTTCGAGCGATCGTCGAGCAGTTTGGACAGCCCTACCTGACCCTACATATGTGTACTTGCATTTATCATACATTAGGTTGCGTGTAACAGACCTAACATTTAACGCGTAGAAGTACGTAATCATAAACCGAGCAAACCAAGGTGAGTTCACTATTCTTTCACAAGCATGCGTCCCGGGGAGGGACAAACAAACTAATATTCCGGAGAGGAATACTTTTATTACTTTGGTTTAATTTCGATGTTAATTAATAAATTTAACTCTATAACGAAAGTCCCTACTTACTACCGAACTAGTTGCTGGGGAGGCAACGGGGTATTAGTTGATAGCGCTATTAGGCTTGACAACCTCACACCGTACTGGGGAGGACGGGTGTGAACTAATGACCTTAAACACATGGCCAATGTTGATAGGCATTGATGAGGGCAAACAAACTTACGTCACTTCGGTATGGAGTTTGTTATTGGCTTGTCTTTAAACTAAAACACTTAACATGATTATTGTTAAACAAACCTGTGAACTCGCCTGCTTTATGCTGATACACTTTTTCTGCATGCTTGCAGGTTGTTAGATGATTTCAGGAAACGAAGTTTGCAATCGGAAGAGCTGTGGATGTCATGGGTCATGCCGTTTAATATTACGTTAATGTTATGCTATGCTTAACGAACAAGTTGTTTTCAAATACTTAGAATTATTTCAAATACTTCCGCTGAACGTATATTGTTTTAAATCTGATATTTTGAATTACACTTTTCACGTTGAATGAGTTTTCATATTTATTATAATACTGTTAGTTCAATGTGATTGGTGGCTAGATCCTGGTACGTCACACGCCTGATGGTGGTTTACGCATGTGGTATTTTGGGGGTGTGACAGTTTGGTATCAGAGCCACTGGTTATAGTGAACTAGGTTTTAAAACGTTTTTATAAAACCAGACCATAACCGAATCAGTTCTTAAAGCGACCATGACACTCAGCTCTAGATTGCAAGGTCCGTCTTTACTTACTTTATACATTATACATTTAGCATACACGTACGCATTGCATTGCATATAGTTGCATACACAGTATTGTAGCATCTCTAGAACTTCGTGATTCTTATCATTTGACAATACCTTAGCTTCTAACACTCGAATCTGAGGATCTTTTGACGCAAGTTAAGATGAACTGAGATGAACATGCAAATCATATTATTATCACGGGTGCACACGTAATAATAATTTGGGGTGCATGTGAGTCCCAATGAGGCTTAGCAAGTGTGAAAGGATTCTGACCCATTATCCGACATAATTGGGGATTCAACAATCTATAAGAGTCACAACGATGATTGACTTCTATTCAATCGTGATCCTTACTCTTTCCACTTGTCTTGTGGATGTAGAATCATGAGTGGACGAGGTGGACGCAGTGGTGGCCGCGGCGGCGGACGAGGTAACATTGTCATGACTCAGGCAAAGTTGACGAATCTCATCAATATGCTTGTGGCTGAGGCTTTAGCAGCTCAGCAAGCTGGTACGACATTCACAATAGGGTAATTATTACTCTTTATTCGCATACTCAAACTCTCATTCGTTCGTTATACGTTCTTTCACCACCAGGTCAACACGTGAACCAAAATCAAAACTATCCGCCTGTCTGTACTTTCAAGGCATTCATGGATTGCAAGCCGCAAACATTCAATGGAACTGAAGGAGCAGTGGGACTTCTCCGTTGGTTTGAGAAGGCTGAATCTGCTTTTACTATGTGCAACTGTCCAGCGGGGGACAGAGTGAAGTATGCTTCAGGCACACTGGAGGATGGTGCCTTAACTTGGTGGAACGCCCAAGTTCGAATGCTGGGAAACGAGATGGCAAATGCAACTACTTGGGATGATTTCAATGAGTTGCTGCGGGCGGAGTGCTGTCCCCGCGATCAAATTCAAAAGTTGGAAAATGAGTACTATCATCTGAAGATGGTGGCATCCGAGATCGAAGCTTATATGGGGCGATCTCATGAGCTTGCAGACATGTGCCCAAACTTATCGAACTCGCCCCACAGGAGGATCGAGCTATACATCAATGGGTTGGCACCATAGATCAAGGGTATGGTTAATGCAGTGAATCTCGATAACTTGCCACGTATTATCCGTCTAGCCCACAAGATCACTGATGAAACAATGGTTAACCGGGCGGGGTTAACTCACTGGTCTCGTCAAGTAGGGTTAATCCCTTCTTTCCGAGGATCGCTGGCTGGATCGTCTGCTGGTTGGTTTCCTGCACAAGGAAACAAGCCGTGACTTGTAACAAGGAGGATGGGGTGGGGGGTGCTCCTTGTTACCACTCTCCGGCGTGAGAATTAGTAATTTGCTTGGGAAGCAAAGTGTGATAGTAGTAGTAGTGAGAGAATTGAGAAGTGATACCTCAAACCTGGTTTGGGGTCGGTATTTATAGCCGAGGAGTAAAGGAGGGTAGTTGAGTAGCTAGTTTGACATCGCACAGCTACTTGCAGGTGTGTCAGACCTGTCGGTTATGGTGGTGATGCCACGTCCTGCTGTGGTGTCAGACTGTTGCACCCATGTGGGCTGGTAGGCGGCTGTTCCCAGTGCCCTTTGCACTGTGGTGTCAGACCCACTTGCCTTGTAGGCAGGATGCGGAGCCAGGCCACATCGCTGCTTGCGATCACTGATGCACGTGGGATGCGGTGCCATGCCGCGTCGCCGCTTAGTGACTGTTACTGTTGTCCAGATCCCTTGTCATGACGAAAATGTTCATAGGATGCGGTGCCAGGCCGCATCGCTATGCGTAACACTTGTTTTCGTACTTAAGGTAAGTCTTCTCATCACTGGACATATTGGACCGCTGTGTTCATGCGTGCCCGCACGGACACAGGTAAGTTCCTGCTGGTGGGGGTTTTTGATAAGGGTAATGGTCACTCGCGGTCGTGCTGACGCGAGATCTGGGACCATACCCCTTCAAGTCCCCCCAGTCTAGTGTTCCTTCCTTATGCAAGTTGCATGTGGGAGGGATACTGGACTATGGTGTCTAGAAGGTAGAATATGGGCCATGCAGATGGCTCCTACTTTCAGTAAATCGAGTTGCTGACCGTTCGGTTGATAGTTTGTTCGGTCGGTAGGCCGTTCGAGTGGATTGTTTCTTCCGTCGAGAAGGATGTGTTTGTGGTGAGCAAGTTCCGTCTGATGCGGAATTCTCAGCCACGGATTTGACTCGGTGATATGGTCTACCTTTTTCTGATGTCATCAGCCACCTGTTGGTGTTTCGAACCAACCTTTGAGACGGTGACTGAGGATGTTAGCAGGGTTCGAACCAACCTTTGAGATGGTGACGGAAGATGTCCGTAATCGCCACTCTAGTTGTAACCTCTGCGTCAGCTGATGCAATGTTTGTAAGTACTTTGCTCAAGCTCTATGTTCAACTGGACATTCAACGATGATCCCTGCTATGTGGGGTGTTCGTGTTCTTCAGTTTAGCTTTCTAGTAACCGCATGTCCTCTGCGGTTTAGTTTTCAAGTTACCGCGCGTCTTTTGAGTTTTAGCTCTCAAGTAACCGCACGCCCTTTGCGGTTACCTCGTTGCTGCACCTTGTTGGCCATGTGTGTTTGAGCTACGTGGGGTAGTTGCGTCATTGTTGGCCGTGTTTGGTCGAACAATGTGAATCCGGACTATGGGTAGATAAACATGGTCATAGGCATGGTTGTGCCCACCATTGTTTATTCTATGCGGTCCATAGGTGGGTAACCAGTCATAAGCAGACTTGTTACCACTGTTCTGTAGCTACTTTCCTTCACGCTTTGGTGGAAAGTAGTTTTCCTTTTAGTGTTGCCGGAGGAGTTCACCTTAGATACTTGGGAAGTTGGGTGAAACTCTTCCGCATTCGTTCTGTAACCACTTTCCTTCACGCTTAGTTGGAAAGCAGTTTTCCTAGAAGTAGCTTTGCTAAACCGCGTGGCGGTTTAGTCGTGGCTCTTCCTTAGCTACCGTTAGGGTAACTATATTCCGCCGCAGCTACTCGTGAGTGTCTGCGGTTTGCATCAAAGAACTCGCTTCTAGAGAGTTTGAGGCTTGGATGTGGCTCTTGAAGGATCAGGAGTCAGGGTTGCTGATGTGCGGTTGCTCAGCATATTTGTCCTTTATCCTAAGGAGAAGCTGTTTGCATTCCCTCCGTGGTTGTGAACTAGACACGAGGGATTTGAACCTTGAAGAAGGTTATATGGAATGCGGTTTGCCGCATTCTGAGAAGTGGTTTTCGCAGTCTAAAGAACCATGCTGGTTCTGAGTATCTGACACACCTGTGCGGGTTCGTGTGTGTCATCTCCGCATATTCCACGTGTGCTCGTGGGTATGTGCGGTTTATCGTTTATACCCCTTTATATAATGTAGAGATATATATTTTTGCCTTTTTTGAGGGGTATGTAAAAAACGACATGCGGTATGGGTTATGGTGCGGTAAACCAGAGAAACCGTATTCCGCTTATGTTTGGAGAATGTTGTCGCTTTCTGTTGCATACGTCACGATCACACGTGTGGGTTGGTGAAAGTTGGTATGATTCTGTCATGTGCTGAAATGAAAGGACGTTTGCCCTGCCCGAGGTCATAAATGCACTGTAGCAAGTAGTGTAAAAGTCTTTTCTGTCAGGCGCGTGGACGGCCACGCGCGCGTGGTAACTGTCAGCGGAAACGTTGCTGAACACGTGGCGACACGTAATTGGCCATTTTTGAATGTGATGAGTCGGTTTACTGCATCGCATTAATTGCAATGAGTATATAAGGGGAAACCGTTCGTGGTTTCCCCACTTGTTCAAAATTTTCAAATTTTTCCGGTGAAAAGAGTGTGCTCTCTCTGTCTTCTCCGATAAGCTTTATCTGAATTTCCGGTCAAGTTTCTGGGTTTTTTTGTAAACTCATTCTTCTATCTTCTTTATTCTTGATGGCTGAACCATCCAATCCGCACAATGTTGAGGGTGAAAACCCTGAACATTCTTTGCCGGTGGCGGCGGAAGAAGAAGACGACGGTGGTAGTGCCCCCGGTGGGGGCCTACCGGGGCTGAAGTGGTCGAAGGTGTCGTTTAACCAACTGATGACCAGCATACAAATGCCCCAGGAGTTTGGGGCAGTTTATCCCAAGGACGGTGACACCGGTGCCGATGCTCCGGCCTGTCATATCACCATGTGGGCCGATTCTTTCACTGATGGTAACCTTCGTTTACCATTAACCGTTTTTGTTGCTGAGGTTCTGGAGTATTACAAGGTCCATATCTCCCAGATGAGTCCGTTCGGGATGATTCGTATTAGAAACTTTGAGTATACTTTTCGTGCTCGTGGTTTGCCGGTTACCGTTGAAAATTTCCGGCGGTTCTACCAGTTGATGGTGAACACCGGGTTCTTTTCTTTTGGCCAACGGTACGGAAGCACCAAGCTGATGACCCCTCCCAAGGGTATTACAAAGTGGAAGACCAAGTTCTTCTATATTAAGGCTGCCACGGTTGTTGCTAACATGACCTTGCGGAATGTTAATGAGGCTATCCCTGCGGAGGATATTGCTCTTCCTAGTGCGGAGACTGTGGAGTGGTTCCCAAGGTTGAGGACTATTGAGCATAAGCAGCTGGACAACAATCAGTTGTGGGTGTTGCGGATGATACTAACCAGGCCTGATAGGCATGCAAGGCCCGTTGTGCGGGAAAAAACTGGTGGTAAGTGTTCTTACTCTTGTGAGGTTTCTTTATTCCCTTGCTTGTTACTGATTTATACGTGTACACTAACAGAAGTTGTTGAGCTGTGGAAGATATTTGATCCGGCCTTTACAGGCAAGGTTGATATTGTTAAGTGTGCGGAAGGTGAAGGTTTTAACTTGACCATTGTCAAAAACTTCCGCGTTCCTAAACGCGAGGCGCTGAACGCACCCCTGCCGTAAGGCAAAGGTATAATCCATATCCTTCTTACTTGTTTTATAAGGTTCACCTTGCTGATCTTCTTGTTTGATGATCTAAACGCAAGTACTCTTGGGGTCCTGGGTAAATTTGAGTCGAAGGGTGCCCCTAAGAAACATGCAGAGAAAAAGCATGTGGAGAAACCCGTGTGGGGTCGCGGCAAGAAAAAACCTGATGCTCCTGTTGTTTCGCCTTTGGTACCGCAGGCGGCAGGTATCTCTCGTTCTTGTTTCCGCAAGTATACCGATTACGTGGTAGTGTCTGACACCCTTGAGGGTTTGGGTGTTCTAGGTGGTGGTGCGGCTGCAGGTGGGACTTCTGTGGGTTCCAAGCCTGCTGATGAGAAGAGAAAGAGAAAACCGGAGAAGGCTGCGGATGCCAGTGAGAAAAAGCGTCCAAAGATACAGACCAAACGGGCGGCTTTTGTGGGACCTGTGAAACCTGTGGTTGTTTCTGGTAAGCGATTCATAACTTGTACAAATATTTTGTCTTTGCACTTGTAGTTTAAAGTGTTTATGCTTCGTTTACAGAACCGCAAGATGAAGGGTTTTCTATTTTAGACGCTCCTCATTATCCCCCGCGTGACACAGCTGCGGATGCGTGGGTTAAAGTGGTGCCTGAGCCCTCTGCGCGGGCGGAGGATACTGGGAAGGGGCCTGCGGCTCAGATCTATGACACGGTGGACTCTCATGATAATCTGATATCCCCGCAGGACACTGATGAGCAGAACTTGAAGTTTGCTTATACTGAGAGGAAGAAGTCTCCTGCTGCTGAGAAAGCTTCTGGTTCTGCTTCTGGGGATGCGGGTTTTAAAGGGACTCCTATTCAGCCTGAAGAGTCTGAATTGGAGTTCTATTACCGCACCTATACTGAAGACCGGGTCATGACTTATCACCGCCCCCTTTGGACTGTAATGCAAGGGGATGATATTTCTGCTGACCCTTCTGCATGTAAGGAGATTTTGGGTGGTTTGGGCACCCCATTTGAAGTCAATCGGGCCCGTTCTTTGCCAAGTGAGGTCCAGATTAATCAACTCTCCTCCATGCTTGTTGGGGGTTCCATAATGGCAAATGCCATTATGGAAAAGTACAAGGTGCTGGGGCGCAAGGAGGAGGAAAATGCGCGTTTGCGGGCTGAGGCCGAAGAGTTGGTGAAGGCTGCTCGTGATGGTGCGGAGCAGCTTGAAAGGGATAAGGCTGCCTTTGAAAACCGTAAGCAGACTAAGGAGTGGGCTGCAACTGCTGAGCTTAAACATGTTCGTACCCTTGCAAAATTGCTTTCTGATGAGCGCAAGAGTTGGAAAGAATCTCTTTCTAATGAGCGCAAGACACTCTCTTATGAGCGCAAGGCTTGGAAAGAATCTTGGGCCAAACAGAATGAAACTCTCTTTCGTGTTCGTCAGGAGCTTACCAACGCCAAGGCAGCGAATGCTGCTTTGATTAAGGAGAAAGCCGCAGTTGATGTGGTTGCCAAAGAGGCCAAGGAGGCAGAAGCTCGCCTTGCCAAGGCTCTTGAAGAGGCCAAGGAGGCGGAGGCCCGCGCTGTAAAGGCTCTTGAAGGGGCAAATGTTGACCGCACCAACTTAACCAAAACTATTAAGGGCCTCCAGGTACGAGTCTCTTTTACTTTTGAATTTGTGCATATATCTCGCAAGTATGTTGATTATCTTTGTATACTTGTGTTTTCCTTGTAAAAAAGGCTGAAGTGCGGAGTCGGGTGGCAACTATTGAGGAGGTCTCTGCCCGTGCTGCTGAAGCTGAAGCGCGAGCAAGAGAGGCTGCCGAGGCTAGGGATAGCCTTGTTTCTTCATTCGATCAGCTCAAGGAGGATCGTGAATGGATGCGTATCCGCGGTATCGGGCATGTAAGTACCCGTTTCCTTTGCTATATTTCTAGGCTTGCCATTGATAACCTTATTGCTTGTGTCTTGCAGATTGTTATGTCCATCCTGGACGCACCTGAGAATGTGGCAGGTGTTAATGAGATTAGGTTGCGCGCCAGGGATGCTGGTTTTAAAGCTGGCTACAACCGTTGCATTTCTCATATGAATGTTTTGGCCCAGGGAAAATATACTGATGAAAGATCTGGTTTCCATGGTGTGGACACTGAAGCACGTCTTGCTGCCGCTCTTGCGGCGTATAATGACACGTCCATTTCCGCCCTTGAGAAACTTGACGAATGCCTGGACGCAGAAGATTATGCAGACCGCTTGCGGTTATTATATGCTGATGAGGAAGATGAAGAAGAAAAAAACTGCTGGTGATAGCAAGGATGATGCGGAGTCCAGTGGTATAAAGAAAGACTAGGATGGCATGCGTGCCCTTTTTTGTTTCCTTATTGTAAATCTTAGGAACCTTATGTAAAATTCTTGGGCACCGCGTTGGTGTAGAAATTTTTTGAATATAAAGAACCGTTTTGTTCAAGTTGTACAAGTGTTTTTGTTACTTGCATGTTTGAACTTGTATGAATTGGTGTTATTACATATAACACAGTCTGTATTTTCCTTTTGCATATCTTGGTGATATGCAAGTATGAAGAACTTTACCCGCTGTAAAGCGCGGTTAAGTATACTCTATACCTTTGTCGTATGAGTAGTAGTCAATTCCTGTTTTTATCCCGTTAGGGTTTGGGAATTGTGTAGGCTTTGTGAAAACCGTATTTGCATATCCATCCGGATAGACAGTTGATATTTTGCCATTGCTGGCCTATTACAATAGTTGCATGTGGTTACCACTCTGTGTAGGTATCACGAATGAAGATTTTGCCAATCTGTTTTTGTAGATACCGCAGAGTGGAACACGCATTTGTAATAGAAGTAAATAAACAATATTGCATTAGATCGTTTATTTATTTATTTGCAAATGGCCTGCGGCCCGATAGGTTACATGGTGAATATAAAAAACATGGCTTACATGTAACAGCGCCGAAGCTGTTGTGCATTCCATGTACGTGCGATAGTTTCGCCCTCTAATGTTAGCAGTTTATACGCGCCTTTGCCCAGAACCTCTTTGATGAGGTAGGGTCCCTCCCACTTGGGGGCAAGTTTTCCTGGGCGTTCCGCGTTAGACGCTTCATTGTCACGAAGGACGTAGTCTCCCGGGTTGAAGGTACAAATGCGGACGCGTGCATTGTAGTACTTTTCAAGTTTAGTTTTATACTTGGCCTCATTGATGGCAGCGTTTTCACGCCTTTCTTCCAGGAGGTCCAAGTCAACCCTGCGTTCCTCATTGTTGTCTATCTTGTTGATAGCCAACATTCTAGGTGAGGGGAGGCCTACTTCCGCGGGGATCATCGCTTCAGTGCCATAGACTAGGCTGAAGGGTGTCTCACCGTTACTTGTCTTTGGGCTTGTCCTGTGGGCCCATAAGATACTTGGGAGTTCATCAACCCAGCCGCGTCTGGATGTTCCCAACCGTACTTTGATGCCTTCGACTAAACTTTTGTTGATACTCTCGACTTGGCCATTACCTTGCGGATGCGCCACTGAGGAGATTATGTGTTCAATGTTAAGTTCTTGTAGCCATTTTTGAAAGTCAAAGGCAGCGAAGTTGGTACCGTTGTCGGTAACGATGCACATTGGTAGACCGAAACGGCAGATGATATGTTCCCAGACGAACTTCCTTGTTATCATAGCGGTGGTTGAGGCGAGCGGTTTTGTAACACCTGTGCCTCCACGGCCATCAAACAAATACCGAACCAATGAAATATTGTATTTCATACATGGGATTTGTAAAAAAATATGTGTATCATTTGCACATATCAATTCTTGTTCAATTTCAAACTCTAAATCGCTTTCTGGAAGGTTATACGCGCACCGATGCGTATATATAACCAGTTTAATGCAACAAACACTCCGGAATAGTGACATAGGCTTAACATACCTTAAATAACCTTTACATAACTTAGAAATAAGTTTTGAAGGCTTTGGTATGGCAAAAACAAGCTAATTCGCTTACAGGGACTAAATATGACAAACTGCGAAAGTATGCCAATTTGTACTGTAACAGACATTCCGGAGCATGACCATAAGTTAAACACACCTTAAATATCCTTTACATAGCTTAGAAATAGGCTTTGAGGGGTTCGGTGTGCTAAAATAAACTTTTGGGTCATTCAGGGACTAAAAGTGTCAAAAAGTGCACAAGTTTGCATTTTCGCGCATAACTTACGTTCTGAATACATCCGGACATCCAAAAATTTATGAAAGCATGACTACATTATATTTTAGTGTTCGCCTTAAGAAAAATCCATTCGTCGCGTCATTTGGATCGTTTTTCGCGCTTGTGCGCATTCCGTCGTAATTAAGCGAACATCGCGTTCGTACGGCCAAACGAACCGACATCCGAGATATTTTTGAACATGTTTTAAGTTCCCTATACTTTAACTTCATTTTAGAGCTTTGAAATGGGGTTAACGGGCCTTAAACGTGTCGAAAATGGGCTGAATGCATGACAGGGACCAAAAGTGTAAATCTGCCAAACTTAAGCCTAGCGGTGCGCTACACTTTTAGTGTAGCGGTGCGCTAGGGGTCTGCAGACCAGATGCAGAGTACTTAACAGCCTGTTTTCAGCAGATTAACCCACAACCACAAGTTCCTAATTATCTAGTCATCTGATAAGGATGGATTTCCAGCCACCATAAGGTTCTGACAAGTGTACGGGTTGGATCATGGCACGTTTTCCATGAAACGATCCTAACGGTTCGGGTATTCCTATAAATACCCAACCCACACAACCTCATTTTGCACAAGAATTCTGATTTGAGAGCTCTAAGTTGAAACCATTGTTTCATACCTGAGTTCTTGGATCGGGATTAGCATTCGGGGACCCTTCGTAAGTATTCTTTCGTTCTTTTCCTTATTTTACTGCTTTTCGAGTCAGAAAGTCAAACTTTGTTTGACTTTCAGCGTTGACCAGTAATGGTCAATGCGAAGTTCGTTTGAACTTCGCAACGTGAGTGTAATCACGTTGGTCATAGTCCCTTGGGACTATGCCCACTGATTACCACGTTGTCTAGAGTCGTAGGGTAGGCGATCTAATAAATCGCCTATACCTTCGAACTCGACCCATTTGGTCGATCATTAGGATCCGACCAAATACATTAGGTGACCCTAGTATAGGGCATAACCTTCCGAGGTTATACCCTATGGTCACATCGTTTAAGTAGTTGTATGATAGGTAGTTTATATGCCTTAGGTAAATTACCAGAATACCCTTTTCATGTATAATTGGTAATTTAGCATATGTAACCTAAACCTTTGTCACATAACTGATTATGTAACATGTTTAGGCATATAACACTTGTCATAGGGCTAGTTAGGCGGTCCGAACGCGTTTCACGCGAACGACGCGTTAAAGTAGCATAAGCTACCTAAACGGGTCATAATGGGTCGTAAACACTTAGGTTAAGTTTCATTTAGTATGTAGGCTTTGTTAAACCAAATGACACGAGTCTCTACACTCGTTTGGTTTACAAACCCTAATGCTACCCGATCTTCCGATTTAGGTCCGGTTTATTAATGTAGTTACCTATAGTAGGTGCCGTTTGATTCCGTGATCTCTAGCTTTGCTTGGTGGTTATCCTAGGACTTCTGAGCAATCTCAAGTGAGTACATAGACCCCTCTTTTACTGTTTTCCAAACTGTTTTGGGGTGGAACATATGTGCCTACTTGTTACTTTCATGCTTTCCATGTTTTCACATCATATACCTGCTATGTTCGTTAGTACATTATAGTACATGATTTCATTACATTTTATGCTATGTATGTCCATTGCGTTCATACTTAGTACATCGTTTTACATTTACATTTTATGCTATTTATGTCCATTGCGTGCATACTTAGTACATTGTTTTTCATCACATGCTTACATTTTGGTATGACATTTGGTTTGTTTACATGGGACAATACATTCATTAACACCGATCATGCCGTTCGTTAGTAGGTAGTGGTACCATAGGAATTGACAACTCCCGTTCCGGACGTCCCAGGGAAAGGGGATGAAAGGAATGACCGAATTCGTTGATAAAAGACAGATAGACCTTTAATTTGTTTAAAGGGTTTATCACCACAGTCGCCAGGCTTGGATGTATGCATTTTCACAATACCGCATAAATGTTCATATTAAATATTTGCATGCATTTACACAAAACATAGCTTTGATTTAAACCAAGTTTTACTTCAATACTTTGTTTTTGTGCATATGGTTTAGTTGAGACATTTCACTTGCCATACATGACATTTTGACATAGACATTTGACATGGATATTTGACATAGACATTTGACATGGATATTTGACATAGACATTTGACATGGATATTTGACATAGACATTTTGACATGATTTACATCTTGACATGAACATTTTACATTGTTTGGTTTGGTTTGATTAAGTGATTAAGTAACGAGGCGTGTGTAATATGATACAAGCATGGTGGATACGCCGCTGGTACTTCCTATATATAAGTGTTTGTATGGTATTACATGTCGTAACGTTATTTGAATCATTTCAGTTTGAGACATAGAACATTTCATACAAATAACATACTTTTCACAAGACATTGATTTATAAACAACTTATCTTATACAAACACATTTTACTTGGTTATTCATTTAACCTTACATTTATTTATACTTATCATCTGATCTTATCGTTTTTCAAATGATTTAAAAGACAAAGCAAATAACAAGGTTCACGACTAAACATTTTCTCAAACATAAGTCATGAATCTTATTTTCACAAAACCTATGTATCTCACAGGCATTTTTATGCTGACGTACCTATTTTCACATGTGTTTTTCAGGGGCTGTTGCATAAGATGATCAAGATACACATAGGCAGACTTGGGCTTTAGTGACAATAAAAGATGCAAGACTAGTTAATTATGTTGAAATTCCTTGTTTGTTAAGACATTGTAACACTTTTAATCAATAAAACGAAACTTTAATATCCATGGTTGTGAAACATTAATTCTGTTACAACACTCCCCGATGTTTCCGCCACGTTTTGTATGTTCTACGTGGTCGGGGTGTGACAGAAAAGATGGTATCAGAGCTAATGGTTATAGGGAATTAGGTTATTAGTAATGCTTTGACCTAGTCTATAACCTTCTTAGGACCCTAACGCGAGTTTACTTGCGTTTAGTCATAAAACAAAACCGTCGCCTATCCTTAGGCGACAACCACAACAAGAATATAAAATTCAAAACCGCTTTGAAAACTAATCATCTGTTCTAGGATGATTGATTACTAGGTTTTGAACCCTCTATTGTAAGGTTTTGAACTCTCTATTATATGGTTTTGAACCCCTTTGAGTTTTCAAAATCTTGTCAAGGTTTTGGGTTTTTAATAATGTGAACACGTGCAAACTGGAAGGGTGAATGCCTGTATTCTGGGTTTTCTGGCTAGGCAAGCACTTCGTATACATCTCATCAGACGCGAGACCAGTTGTGCTTACCTGGGAATTCTTGGGATGAGTGTTCACTTATAGGCGAGCATGTCTTCGCGATACATTATTTTTGACCCATTTACTTTGAATTGTCACCATCTCATTTGTTTGCCTTGGGTAACAAACAAATGATCACAATTTTCACTCGTTACCATTCGATATTGATTATCCAATAGACTTTCACTTGTTTCTTCCTATATCTTTCATTTTCTTCTAGAATGTCTATTCCTCTCAGCAACGGTCAAATGTCCGAGCGAACAGCCAAATTCACTCAGCGAATAGGCGAAGTAGTCCTGAAGACTGTTGAATTAGCTACTGCCATGTATCATCTCTAGGATGAAGCCACTCGAGAGTCACCAAGACAGGCAGGACCTAGTCAGGTGACAGCACCATCAGCCAATAAACCAATCGAGGAATCAAAGACCATGGATGAACGATCCCCTAAGAAGTCAAAGAAGCGAAAGGCTTCTCAGAACTTCGCCATGGTCGCTCACAATGGTAAAGCAGTCCCCAACCAACCAGCTCAACCTCCTGCTAGGAGTGTATGGCTTTTCCTATGATACCTACATCAAGGAACTATGTACCTTACAAACTACTCCTGTGATTTCTCTCTCTCAAATGATTGCTCATGATTCCCTCGAAAATTTTAAGTACTCGTTTCACTCTAAGAAACAAAGTACAGAAAATTAAGTGACATTATGAGTAATCGTGCTTTTCGCACATCTGTGCCTTTAAATCCTTGGTTAGATAACTAAGGGTATTTTCAAATCTCATTCCCATTACGTTTTGATTTTTCAACATACACAGTACCAGTATTTCAAAACAATCTTCATAATCTCAAAACATTTCATATAGTTTGAAAACAATTTTTCTAGATGCATTGTCTATGTTATTTCAAAAACATTGGCCATGTTATCAAAACCAACCTTTCTAATTTCAAAATATTTCATATAGTCTGAAGACAATATTAACACAATACATTTTCTTATCAAGTGCATGATTTCGAAAAGCATCATTCATGTCTTTCAAAAACCTTATACATAATTTCAAAATTCATCTTGCATGATTTTAAAACATTTTTGTAAATATATCTACGTAATACACCTACTTTATGATTTCAAAAAGTATTATATATAAGGTTTCAAAAAAAAAAAAAAAAAAAAAAAAAAAAAAAAACGTTAAACACATTTTTCTTAAAAGAACCCCATGCATAGTTTTCAAAAATATTTTCCTCATACATTGACTTAACCTTCAAAATTCTGCTTCATATGTCGCCTTGACATATCAAGCATCTCAACTTCATAAGCATTCTTACTTCATGTTTTGACATAAGCACGTCTAGTGCAAGGTTTCAAAACATCTTCAACTTCTAAAATCCATATGGGATCTTTTTATTTTCACAATTAGATCCTTGTGGATAATTGTCATACAAATCAGAGTCCTTCATTGGATTCCTTATATACCTAAATTCGAACATTTCGGTTCCTTATAATCGAAATCGAATTTTTTCTTTTAAAGATCTTTCTATCTTTATAGTTAGATTCTTGATAATGTTTAAAGTACCAAATGAAATCCACGAGATGGATTCCTAGTGTGCTTTAAATACATGTACTCTGTTAGCAGAACAAACTTCTAGTTAAACAATTTTGTGGTTATGTGACTATGTGTTTATGCATCTTATGTTTTCATTTATGCATTTTTGTGTTTTTGGTATACTCTGGAAATTCGTTATCCAAATCCTCGTAGAATCTTTCATATCTTCATATGAGGGATTCGTAGAAGGATATTCAAAGGTACTACCTTTAATCCTTAAATGGGCTTCTATGTAATAGTTAAGACCCTTGGATTATATAGTACCACTCCATGATTCATAAAGGACCCTTTAGTGGTCTAGTCAAAAAGATTGATTCACAATTTGGTTAAAAAATGACATCTAGTGATGTAGCTGAACAGACTCCTTGATAGTCTATTTAAATCATTTATTGATTTAGTCTAAAGGACTCTATGGCGGTCTAAGTCACGCTCATCACAGGTTTGTTCATTTGGTTTTACCCTACACATTATAAAATAGACTGTGTGAACTGTGCAAGGAATTCTCTAACTATGGATGCGCACATAATTATGAAATTTAGTGCACAGAAATCCAGTAAGATTTATTATGTGAAAGAACCGATAGCGACAACAATAACAAAATGAGGACGATGTAATGGAGGTACGGTGGACGCACCAATGACGCTTCATATACTTGTATATAAGTATCCCTCTTACATTACAATCATGATGTTATTAAAGTACTAGAAGTTCAAGAACCCTAACCAATGTTGTTCGATCTTTTAAACTTTATGTTTTAAACTCTCACAAGTTTCCTCTAAATAAATTTCGGGACGAAATTTCCTAAAGTAGGGGAGACTGTAACACCTGTGCCTCCACGGCCATCAAACAAATACCGAACCAATGAAATATTGTATTTCATACATGGGATTTGTAAAAAAATATGTGTATCATTTGCACATATCAATTCTTGTTCAATTTCAAACTCTAAATCGCTTTCTGGAAGGTTATACGCGCACCGATGCGTATATATAACCAGTTTAATGCAACAAACACTCCGGAATAGTGACATAGGCTTAACATACCTTAAATAACCTTTACATAACTTAGAAATAAGTTTTGAAGGCTTTGGTATGGCAAAAACAAGCTAATTCGCTTACAGGGACTAAATATGACAAACTGCGAAAGTATGCCAATTTGTACTGTAACAGACATTCCGGAGCATGACCATAAGTTAAACACACCTTAAATATCCTTTACATAGCTTAGAAATAGGCTTTGAGGGGTTCGGTGTGCTAAAATAAACTTTTGGGTCATTCAGGGACTAAAAGTGTCAAAAAGTGCACAAGTTTGCATTTTCGCGCATAACTTACGTTCTGAATACATCCGGACATCCAAAAATTTATGAAAGCATGACTACATTATATTTTAGTGTTCGCCTTAAGAAAAATCCATTCGTCGCGTCATTTGGATCGTTTTTCGCGCTTGTGCGCATTCCGTCGTAATTAAGCGAACATCGCGTTCGTACGGCCAAACGAACCGACATCCGAGATATTTTTGAACATGTTTTAAGTTCCCTATACTTTAACTTCATTTTAGAGCTTTGAAATGGGGTTAACGGGCCTTAAACGTGTCGAAAATGGGCTGAATGCATGACAGGGACCAAAAGTGTAAATCTGCCAAACTTAAGCCTAGCGGTGCGCTACACTTTTAGTGTAGCGGTGCGCTAGGGGTCTGCAGACCAGATGCAGAGTACTTAACAGCCTGTTTTCAGCAGATTAACCCACAACCACAAGTTCCTAATTATCTAGTCATCTGATAAGGATGGATTTCCAGCCACCATAAGGTTCTGACAAGTGTACGGGTTGGATCATGGCACGTTTTCCATGAAACGATCCTAACGGTTCGGGTATTCCTATAAATACCCAACCCACACAACCTCATTTTGCACAAGAATTCTGATTTGAGAGCTCTAAGTTGAAACCATTGTTTCATACCTGAGTTCTTGGATCGGGATTAGCATTCGGGGACCCTTCGTAAGTATTCTTTCGTTCTTTTCCTTATTTTACTGCTTTTCGAGTCAGAAAGTCAAACTTTGTTTGACTTTCAGCGTTGACCAGTAATGGTCAATGCGAAGTTCGTTTGAACTTCGCAACGTGAGTGTAATCACGTTGGTCATAGTCCCTTGGGACTATGCCCACTGATTACCACGTTGTCTAGAGTCGTAGGGTAGGCGATCTAATAAATCGCCTATACCTTCGAACTCGACCCATTTGGTCGATCATTAGGATCCGACCAAATACATTAGGTGACCCTAGTATAGGGCATAACCTTCCGAGGTTATACCCTATGGTCACATCGTTTAAGTAGTTGTATGATAGGTAGTTTATATGCCTTAGGTAAATTACCAGAATACCCTTTTCATGTATAATTGGTAATTTAGCATATGTAACCTAAACCTTTGTCACATAACTGATTATGTAACATGTTTAGGCATATAACACTTGTCATAGGGCTAGTTAGGCGGTCCGAACGCGTTTCACGCGAACGACGCGTTAAAGTAGCATAAGCTACCTAAACGGGTCATAATGGGTCGTAAACACTTAGGTTAAGTTTCATTTAGTATGTAGGCTTTGTTAAACCAAATGACACGAGTCTCTACACTCGTTTGGTTTACAAACCCTAATGCTACCCGATCTTCCGATTTAGGTCCGGTTTATTAATGTAGTTACCTATAGTAGGTGCCGTTTGATTCCGTGATCTCTAGCTTTGCTTGGTGGTTATCCTAGGACTTCTGAGCAATCTCAAGTGAGTACATAGACCCCTCTTTTACTGTTTTCCAAACTGTTTTGGGGTGGAACATATGTGCCTACTTGTTACTTTCATGCTTTCCATGTTTTCACATCATATACCTGCTATGTTCGTTAGTACATTATAGTACATGATTTCATTACATTTTATGCTATGTATGTCCATTGCGTTCATACTTAGTACATCGTTTTACATTTACATTTTATGCTATTTATGTCCATTGCGTGCATACTTAGTACATTGTTTTTCATCACATGCTTACATTTTGGTATGACATTTGGTTTGTTTACATGGGACAATACATTCATTAACACCGATCATGCCGTTCGTTAGTAGGTAGTGGTACCATAGGAATTGACAACTCCCGTTCCGGACGTCCCAGGGAAAGGGGATGAAAGGAATGACCGAATTCGTTGATAAAAGACAGATAGACCTTTAATTTGTTTAAAGGGTTTATCACCACAGTCGCCAGGCTTGGATGTATGCATTTTCACAATACCGCATAAATGTTCATATTAAATATTTGCATGCATTTACACAAAACATAGCTTTGATTTAAACCAAGTTTTACTTCAATACTTTGTTTTTGTGCATATGGTTTAGTTGAGACATTTCACTTGCCATACATGACATTTTGACATAGACATTTGACATGGATATTTGACATAGACATTTGACATGGATATTTGACATAGACATTTGACATGGATATTTGACATAGACATTTTGACATGATTTACATCTTGACATGAACATTTTACATTGTTTGGTTTGGTTTGATTAAGTGATTAAGTAACGAGGCGTGTGTAATATGATACAAGCATGGTGGATACGCCGCTGGTACTTCCTATATATAAGTGTTTGTATGGTATTACATGTCGTAACGTTATTTGAATCATTTCAGTTTGAGACATAGAACATTTCATACAAATAACATACTTTTCACAAGACATTGATTTATAAACAACTTATCTTATACAAACACATTTTACTTGGTTATTCATTTAACCTTACATTTATTTATACTTATCATCTGATCTTATCGTTTTTCAAATGATTTAAAAGACAAAGCAAATAACAAGGTTCACGACTAAACATTTTCTCAAACATAAGTCATGAATCTTATTTTCACAAAACCTATGTATCTCACAGGCATTTTTATGCTGACGTACCTATTTTCACATGTGTTTTTCAGGGGCTGTTGCATAAGATGATCAAGATACACATAGGCAGACTTGGGCTTTAGTGACAATAAAAGATGCAAGACTAGTTAATTATGTTGAAATTCCTTGTTTGTTAAGACATTGTAACACTTTTAATCAATAAAACGAAACTTTAATATCCATGGTTGTGAAACATTAATTCTGTTACAACACTCCCCGATGTTTCCGCCACGTTTTGTATGTTCTACGTGGTCGGGGTGTGACAGGTTTTGCCTCTACCCATTTTGTAAAGTAATCAACAGCCACTATGATAAACTTCACTGCACCTGGTGCGTCTGGAAATGGTCCCACCACATCGATTGCCCATTTTTGGAATGGCCACGCAGTGGTGACGGGGATCAGGTTATTCTTGGGGCGCAAGGTCTTGGGAGCATGCCGCTGACAATTGAAACACTTGCGCAAGACTTTGACCGCATCCAGGTGCATGCCGGGCCAGTAGTACCCGGCGTTCATGATTTTGGCCACCACCATGCGTGGGCCTGCGTGTATGCCACATATTCCCTCGTGTATTTCTCTGATAAGGATGTGGCATCTTGGGGGTCGACGCATCGTAGGAGCGGCCCCAGGTATGACTTACGGTATAAGATACCTTCTCCCCTTTGGTAATGACACGCTTTGTATTGCAACTTGCGTGCCTCTGATTTGCTTTCGGGAGTAACACCTGATTGCAAGTATGCAATTATTGGTGTCATCCAGGATGTTGTACCGTAGTGGATGACATTAACTTGTCGTAGGGGTACTGAGGGATTTTGCAGGATCTCGATGCGTACCTCTTTTGCCAGGTGTTGGAAGCTGGTGGATGCAAGTTTTGATAGTGCATCCGCGGGTTTATTATCACTCCTGTTGATATGTCGAATATTGAAGGAAGTGAACTTTGATTTCAGTTGCAAGGCTTGTTCGAGGCAGAGGATCATGATATCCCCTTTTGCGGCATAGTCGCCGCGTATCTGCCCTGCAACCAATAGTGAGTCGACGTGTGCCTCCAAATGTTGGACGTCGAGTTTTACTTCCAGACGCAGCCCTGCCAGTAGAGCCTCATACTCTGCCTCGTTATTCGTGCTTTTGAAATCGAGGCGGATTGCATAGGTAAGCTCTTGGCCATCGGGGCTGACGAGTCGTAGACCTGCACCTGCACCATCTTCGTTGGATGCACCATCTATATAAAGCGTCCAAGTTTCTGCGGAGGATGGTGGCGATGCAGGGTTTTGCTCTTCTACGCATTCTTGAATGCGATTTGCTGGTACTTCAGCAACGAAATCAGCCAAGACCTGGCCTTTGATTGCGGGGCGCGGCTTATAGTTCAGTGAAAGTGCGCCCAGCTCAATTGCCCTTTTTGCTAATCGACCAGAGATGTCGGGTTTTGATAGGATCGGGCCGATCCTGTAGTTGGTTAACACTGTAATGGCGTGGTTTGCAAAGTAACGTCGCAAACGTCTTGACGCGTGTACTAGTGCTAATACCAACTTCTCCATGATGGAGTACCTCGTCTCTGGGTCGTTAAGCATTTTTCTTATGTAGTAGATGGGTGTTTGGACTCCTTCCCACTCCACTATGAGTACCGCGCCCACCGCGTTGTCCGCGGCAGACAAGTACAAGATAAGTGGCTCATCCTTACGTGGTGCGGTTAAAGTTGGGAGTTGAATCAAACACTCTTTCATTTCCCGGAAAGCTTTTTCGGCCTCTGCGGTCCATTGGAATTGTTCCTTTTTTAAGCAGCTCCACAAGGTCTTGATGAAAGGATAAGACTTAGCTGCATGGTTGGCTAAGAATCTATTCAGTACGGCTAGCCTGCCAGCTAGTCGTTGCATTTCCTTCATCGTAGAACCAGATGGCATGCGCTCGATCGCCTGGACTTTTTCCGGGTTTACCTTGAATCCATCTTTGGTTACGATGAATCCAAGAAACTTGCCTTCTTCCATTCCAAACAAGCATTTCCCTGGGTTGAGCTTCATGTTGACGCTTCGCAGAGTTTGGAATGTTCTTTCAATATCGTTGAGCATGGTGTCTTCCTCCATGCTCATGACGACCAGGTCGTCCATATAGATTTCGACACTTTTGCTGATTTGACCGCGAAAAGTGTCGTTAATCAACTTTTGATAGGTTGTGCCCGCGTTACGCAACTTGAACGTCATTTTTGTATAGCAGTAGTTCCCGGTAGGAGTGCGGAACGCCGTTTTATCTTCGTCCTCGATTGCCATCTGCACCTGGTGGTAGCCTTTGTAACAATCGAGGAAAGACTTCCATCGAAATGGTGCGAGGTTATCGACCTTCTCGTCGATCTCCGGAAGTGCGTAACAATCCTTGGTACAGTCTTTGTTGAGATCTTTATAATCGACGCACATGCGCCAGCCCCCGGATGGTTTTTCTACCATGACTGGGTTTGACAACCAAGTCTGGTATTTGACTTCCCGCAGGATACCTGCGGAGAGCAGCTCTTGGACCTGCTCATGCATCGCCTGGTTCTTTGCTGATCCAAGGTGGCGTTGGCCTTGGATCACCGGCTTGATACCTGGCATAGTATTCAAGAAGTGCTGCGCGATTTCATGTGGTACCCCTGTCATATCTGCGGGTGTCCACGCAAAAATATCCTGGTTCCTGAAGAGGAGCTGCTTCAGGTGCGCTCTGATAGTAGGGGACAAGGCATGGCCCAACGTAACTGATTGCTCTGGGTGTCTTGCATTAAGAACCCATTTTTCTGGTTGAGTGTTGGGGGTAGGCCTTGCTACTTTGGCCGGACGCAGGTCGTCCGTAGACATAACTTCTCTTTGGGCGTATATTATCGCGATCCCCGTCTGTCACACCCTGGCTTTGCGGAAGCGTGGTTAATTTGGTGTGACTTCTTAATACCATAGCTTAACCATAACAAAGCTATATGAAATAAAACCATGCAAGATCATCCATAGATTTAAGTTTTAAAAACCAAATACAATAACATTGTCTTAGGGACTTACAACCTCATAACATAAAACATTGTTTTGAAAGACATAAACATCAACATGAATAAAACGCAGTTTAAGATTTGTGACTCGTCCAGGAAAAAGTCACATTTCCTAAACTGGGATGACCTCGGAACCCATATGCAGCGGGAAAACATAACATACCGCGCCAGATCTTTAATTCCCTGAAATACATGTAAGTTGAAAAATCAACAATAATGTTGAGCGAGTTCATGTGTAAGTGAGTAAATAAACCTTTGTATGTATAAAAATCCTGGTATGTAGCAAATAAGGAAAAAGAGATCACCATTGGGTTGCAAAGCCAATGATATGTGTGAAGTGCAAGTAGGAAGACTCAAACCTAGCAGATTTTGCGATGGGTACAAAGTCACCCCGAGGTCCGTTCTGGTTGGGCCTGGGGTTGGGCTCGCTACACCCAGATAGATCTACCGCTTACGTCCCTCGGTCCTACAATGAGGATTAATGGCCTCCAGTTTCTGCCTACCCACTCACATGATCTAAGTAGTAAACCTCCTTACGCTAACCATACCATGTATAAAGTACTTGTAATCAAAGTAACATGTATTTCACCCCCGCAGTTAGAAAACTGAAAACAGTTAAGAGAAAAGGGGGACATGAACTCACAGTGGTGCGTCTCTACCAAGTATGCCTCCAAATCAATCAGCTGTATGACGACCTACACGTACTAACTCTATTAGACGGACGACCGTGCCTTAGCTTTATGGTTTAAGTTTTTGGGAAATAGTTAGGCAACTATTTCGTGTTTACATTCTGTATATACTTGGTAGTCATTTTCCTTCCCAAGGATGGGGGATTTAATACATGTGCGTTCGTATAATTCGAATTACACTATTAAGTCTCACTTAATATATTTTATTCCTAACTCCAAAATATAAATATTCTTCCTAAAAATATTATATTTTAATACATGCGATTTTCCCAAAATAATACTTAGTAATATTATTTTTATTCTAAAAATAATATTTACGTAGTTCACAAAATAATCATAAACACTTATACGAGTAATGTTGTGAAAAATATATACTAAATATATTTATGTATCACGTTTTATTTTGTGAAATCCCACCTCCGGTATTTTGTAAATAAGTCGTGGCGAAATCTATAATTTGAAAACAAGTCAAAATGTATTTCTAACACTTATAGTGAAAATATTTCTAAGTGTTAGGTTTTTGGAAAAATTTCGCCAGAGTTTCCTCTGTAACTGGAGGTGGCCACGCTTTTAAGCGTATCATTTTCTTTTATAAATCAATCCAACAATTTTCCTCGATCAACAATAAGCATTATACAAATCATCAAACTAGTCGAAATAGATGTAAATCGCAAAAGTACATGAACTTGTGGTTTTTCCAAAATATGTAGTATCTTTCCATCATTCTTAGTGGATCTTTTGTATAAATCAACCCGGTTTCGTAAAAGTCTCGTTTTTAAAGAAAATAAACTTCCACAACTTCTTGTCAACATTTACAAGAATAGTTATTTTGTCGAAACTTTGTGTTACACAAGTGTTTACACACTTGTGTGTTCTAAAAATCATTCTTGTTAGTGTAAGATCCGTCTTTAAAAGTATGTTTTCTCTTGACACTTGGTCCTTTGAAAATACCACTTGTAGATCCGTAGATCTACTAGTTTTAAACATTATTTCACAAGCTAAATCGCTTTTACACAAGTTCATGATTCGTGTGTGGTAGAGTTTCATCCTTTAACCCTTATTACTTCCAAAACAACCTTATGTCATGATCTAGGATCATGACCAACCCGGGTTAAATGATGATCCGAGCTACCACAACATAGATCGGGTCCAAATATCCACACAATTTGATTACTACAACATTTACACAACTTATAAGCTTTTAACCATCTTTTTAAGTGTTTTTAGTAAACTTTAAAGCATCATCTTGTAAGATTCCGAGTTTTAACCGTTACACATCGTATTAACCACTTCAAAATAGTTCGAGTAGGTGATTTAAGTAACATACCACTAGCTCGAGGCTAGGGAAGAATCTAAGTGCAAATAGGGTGGATAAAAGCAAGAGAATGAGGTCCTTCGCCTTCCGTTTGCACCAAGACTCCTTATGCGGGATCCTTGACACTTATATGAGCTTGGAATTGGTTGATCAAGACTCGAAAATGGTGGTGTGTTCAAGGGGGTGTTCGGCCGAAGCCTTTGAGAGAGAGAGAGGAGTGTTTGAAGTTGAGTTGTGTAATGTGAAAGTTATGTGTGTTTAGTGTAGATCTTATAGGCAAAGCTTGAGATAATTATCCAATAGACCATATGTCTTCTAGATCTTAAACACATTAGATTATAATAATCAAATTTTGTACAAAGTGTGTCCCCTCTAGTTGGGGACGGTTAGTGAGGGGGGGGGGGGTTTCTAGTCCATTTTCAACTAATTAGTTGGATATTAGTTAGGTTAAGTAAGTTAGTTAAGTGCTTAACCTGGTTAGTAGTGCGTAGTGTGTTATGACGGGTGTTAGGGTATTCAGGGACCCTAAGTGGCTCAGAAAAAGACAAGTAAATGAAAATAACAATATTTTCTGTTCCGGGTATAGTCCGGTTGTTCGGTTGGATAGTAATCCGTTAAAGTGCTTAACAAAGCTTTAAAGTGTCGTTATTACCCTTTTTAGTGACACAACTTATTTCTGACACTTTGGAAAGTGTCTAGTAATATTTTTCTCATGCTTTGGCACTTTATTAGTTAGCTAAAAGCTGAATTGTTTATGTAAAGTGCTGAATTTTGTACTTAGAGCATGTTTTAGGCACATCCAGTCATTGAAACTTATTCCTAGAGACGCAGTTCTACAACCCTTGTATCCCTACACTCACCACTAGTGTAGTAAAATATTTCTGGCTCATACAGGCCTTAGAGGCAGTGTCTGCCTGATGCTGGCTTTATCAGCATGTTCTATAGGTTATCCGTTATAGTGCTACTGTGCTTTTTGTGCATCATGTTTGTCACTAAGGTTCAGCATGTAAAAAAATGTAGTGACGGTAAGTAAAGTATGATGCAGGTATATGCGTGTATCAGAAATCAAGTAGTAGTTCATCAGTAATTTCAAACAAGCACAGTAATTAAGCAGTAATTAATTATTAATTAAGTCGTACGGATACCTGGTTTAGTGAGGGTTGTCACATTCTCCCCCCGTTAGAAAAATTTCGTCCCGAAATTTTAAGTTCTGCTTGTAGATGCAGGGTTCTTAGGAAATAGGTGGGGGTATTTCTCTTTCATCCGGTCCTCACGCTCCCAGGTGTATTCAGGACCGTGTCTGGCATTCCAACGAACTTTGACGAGCTTGACACTGCTCCGGCGGGTCTTGTTTACTTTCCAATCCGTAACCTCAACCGGTTCTTCAACGAAATGGAGCGTGTCGTCAACATGAATCTCGTCGGTGGGAATGGCAATGGTATCTTGAGTTGGACTTTTCTTCAGGTTGGATACATGAAATGTATCGTGAACACCATTCAGTTCAGCAGGTAAATCCAACTTGTATGCTACTAGTCCTATTCTTTCCAAAATTCTGAAAGGACCAATGTAGCGCGGATTTAACTTCCCACGCTTTCCGAAGCGTGCCACACCCTTCCAGGGTGAAACTTTCAATAACACCATTTCTCCAACTTGGAATTCCAAGTGTTTCCGGTTTGGATCCGCATAGGCCTTCTGTCTGTGGCGAGCTGCTTCGATGCGTTTTAGAATTTGCGCAATCTTGTCTGTCGTCTCTTGGACGATTTCGGGACCAGCAAGCTGTCTATCACCTGCGTCAGCCCAACATAGGGGTGATCGACACTTGCGTCCGTAAAGAGCTTCAAATGGCGTGACACCAATACTGGTGTGGTAGCTGTTGTTGTATGAAAATTCGACCAAAGGCAAATGCTTATCCCAGCTACCACCCAAATCCATAACACACGCTCTCAGCATGTCTTCCAAAGTCTGTATCGTTCGCTCGCTTTGCCCGTCAGTTTGCGGATGAAACGCAGTGCTCATATTTAATTGTGAACCAAAAGCTTCTTGGAAGGATTGCCATATCCTTGACACAAACCTTCCGTCTCTATCAGAGATTATCGAGAGAGGCACTCCATGACGTGCGACGATCTCTCTCATGTATATTTCAGCCAGTTTGCTAGTGTTATCCTTCTCTCTGATAGGTAAGAAGTGTGCTGACTTCGTTAATCGGTCCACTATTACCCAAATAGTGTCATGGCCTCTTGGCGTTCTTGGCAACTTTGTAATAAAATCCATGGAGATTTGTTCCCATTTCCATTTGGGAATCTCAGGTTGTTGCAGAAGTCCTGAAGGCTTCTGGTATTCCGCTTTAACCTTAGCGCATGTTAAACATTTGCTCACATAAACAGCAACATCGCCTTTCATCCTAGGCCACCAATAATAGTCTTTAAGATCCTGGTACATCTTATCCGCTCCAGGGTGGACAGAGTACCGCGACTTGTGAGCTTCATCGAAAATAACCTTCCTTAAACCTCCAAACAAAGGAACCCAAATCCTTTTCTCAAAACATAACGTTCCTTCCTCGTTTGGTACCAGTAGCTTCTCCATCCCACGGAGATATTCTTCTTCAAGGTTTCCTTCCTTGAGAGCTTCTTTCTGCGTGGCACGGATGCGCAAGGAAAGATCGGTTCGGATAATCATTTCTAAAGCCCTAACCCTTATGGGCTTGATCCTCTCTTTTCGACTTAGGGCATCGGCGACCACATTCGCCTTCCCTGGATGATACTTTATCTCGCAGTCGTAATCATTCAACAACTCAACCCATCGTCTTTGTCTCATATTCAACTCCTTCTGGTTGAATATGTGTTGTAGGCTCTTATGACCTGTAAAAATTGTACATTTCGTACCATATAGGTAGTGTCTCCAGATCTTTAAAGAAAATATCACTGCGCCTAGCTCCAAATCATGTGTGGTATAGTTCTTTTCGTGCACTTTCAATTGACGTGATGCGTAAGCAATAACCTTTTGGCGTTGCATCAACACGCAACCCAATCCTTGACGCGAGGCGTCACAGTATACCACGAAATCGTCTGTACCTTCCGGTAGTGCTAAGATTGGCGCATTGCAGAGCTTATCCTTCAATATCTGGAACGCTTCTTCCTGTTTGATTCCCCAATCAAACTTCTTATCTTTCTGCGTGAGGAGTGTCAATGGTTGAGCGATTTTCGAAAAATCCTCAATGAACCTTCGATAATAGCCAGCTAAACCCAAGAATTGTCGAATCTCGGTTGGCGTCTTAGGCGTTTCCCAATTCTTGATCGCTTCGATCTTGGTGGGATCCACGTGGATTCCATCTCCATTTACCACGTGCCCAAGGAATTGTACTTCGCGTAGCCAAAACTCGCACTTAGAGAATTTAGCATACAACTATTCTTTCTTCAGCAACTCCAAAATAGCTCTTAAATGCTGTTCGTGCTCAGCCTTTGTCTTTGAATAAATCAAGATGTCGTCAATAAACACAATCACGAACTTGTCCAAGTACGGCTTGCAAACTCTATTCATCAAATCCATAAACACTGCAGGTGCGTTTGTCAAACCAAACGGCATAACAAGGAACTCGTAGTGTCCATAACGAGTTCTGAAGGCTGTCTTCGGGATACTCTCCTCTTGTATCCTTAACTGATGGTATCCAGATCGAAGATCGATCTTTGAGTAAAAGCTTGAGCCTTGCAGTTGGTCAAACAGATCATCAATCCTTGGCAGAGGGTATCTATTCTTGATCGTCAGCTTGTTCAGCTCCCGGTAGTCGATGCACATTCGAAAACTACCGTCCTTTTTCTTGACAAACAGGACCGGAGCTCCCCAAGGCGAGAAGCTTGGTCGGATAAATCCCTTCTCTAACAACTCTTGAAGTTGTGTCGACAATTCTTGCATCTCAGACGGAGCAAGTCTATAAGGTGCCTTAGCCACAGGTGCGGCGCCTGGGACTAAGTCAATGTGAAACTCTACTTGCCTCTGAGGTGGCAGTCCAGGTAAGTCCTCAGGGAAGACTTCTGGATATTCCCTCACGACAGGGATGTCTTCTATTCTCGGCTCAGCAACCTTCTTATCCACAATGTGTGCCAGGAAGGCAACACATCCCTTCTGCAAACACTTTCGCGCTTTCAGGGAGCTGATAATTCTTAACGGCGTATCACGCTTCTCCCCGTGAACCACAATTGTTTCGCCATCTTCGGTTGGGATACGAACGACCTTTTCGTGACAAACTATCTCAGCCTTGTTGCCTGATAACCAATCCATTCCTACTACCACGTCAAAGCTTCCCAACTGGACTGGTAGTAGATCCAGAGCAAACTCACGCTCTCCCAATTCGATCACACAACCTCTGATAACTTCGTTGGCTTCTACTAACTTCCCATTAGCCAATTCGATTGAGTAGGGAATATCTAACTTATTAGCGGCTAAACCAAGCATATCCTTAAATTCTAACGATACGAAGCTATAATCGGCACCAGTATCAAATAAAACGGATGCATAGCGTTGGTTTACAGGGAACGTACCAGTAACGACATTGGGGTCCTGGCGCGCTTCTCTCGCTTCGATATTAAACACTCTTCCACGGGCTTGGTTTAACTCTGGGCAGTTCTTCTTAAAGTGCCCGATATCACCACAGTTAAAGCATCCAAGTCTTTGCCCGTTTCCACCTCCATTTCCAGCTTGGTTGTTGTTTTGGTTCGCATTACCAGCTTGATTCGCATTGTTGCCTCGATTCCCGTTTCCTCCATTGTTCCCCTGTGGGCGATTCCCAATACCACTACGATTAATATTTCTATTCCCAAATCCTCCTTGGCCTCCCCGACCAGAACTAGCCCAACAAGAATCCTTCAAGTGACCAGTCTTTCCACAAGCTTCACATACTTTTGGCCCGCATCGGCCCGAATGATGACGTTGGCAGGTGTTGCACTTGGGCTGGGTGCCCATATATCCTTTTCCTTTCTTTCCACTACCAGCTGTAACCTGAGCTGGTGTGCTTGGTTCTCCTTTCTTAACAACCACACTGGCGCCCTGCTTGAAGTTCGAGAACTTCCGTTTGTTACCTCCTGATGACTCGACGTGAGTCTCTTTCTTCTTAGGCTCTGCATCATCGAACTTATTCAGGCGAATAGCCTCCTCTGTGAGAGCTACGCTCAAATCGATTGCCTCAGTAATGGTCGCAGGCTTGGAGGAGGTCACCATGCTTATGATTTGAGGAGCTAATCCCCAAATGAAGCGTTCAATCTGCTTGAATTCTGGAGTGACCATATAGGGTACCATATGCGACAGGTCGTGAAACCTCTGAACATATTCCGCGATCTTCGGACCTTCCATCTTCAAATGCCAGAACTCAGTTTCCAATCTTTGGATTTCAGCGCGAGAACAATACTTTTTTTTTTGCATAAGCTCTTTTAACTCGGCCTAGGTCAATGCGTAAGCAGCGGCTTCACCAAGAGTTTGAACTTGTAATTTCCACCAAGACAGGGCTCCGTCCAGGAATAGCCCAGAAATGTAGGTAACTTGCTGGTCTGGAGCACACTTGCTTATTCGGAGAACAGAGTCTGTTTTCTCGGCCCATCTTACAAAAGCAACAACACCTACAGTGCCGTCGAAGTTTACGGGCTTGCAGTCTAGGAACTGCTTGTAAGTGCACCCATGTGGTGGATTGTTATTGCCGTTATTGTTAGAATCACTTCCGCTAGTTCCTCCTTGTGAGGCTGCGTACTGTGCAATGGCCGCAGCGATGATTTGTTGAAGTCCTGCCTCGTTGGCAGGCATGCGCAGATCGCGTTTTGGTGGCATCTTCTAAAAGATGGTTCACGTTGGTCAGGTGATAGTAAGTAAAGTGTACGTATGTAATACAACAATATCAACACATAACATCTCATGTTATAATTAAATTCCATCACATAACATCTCATGTTATAAATAAATCACCCATATTGATAGCCTCTGCAATGGTTGAGGGCTTCGAGGTAGTAACCATACCCCTGATCTGGGGTGCAAGTCTCCAAATGAATTGTTCAATCCTTTTGAACTCCGGTTTGACTAAGTAGAGGACGACCCTAGACAAGTCGTGAGATTGCTGGACGTATTCAGGAATCTTTGGTCCGTCCATTTTCAATTCCAGAACTCCACCTCAAGCTTCTGGATTCCTAGCCCTAGAATTGTATTTCTTCTCCATCATTCCTATGAGCTCGTCCCAGCTCAGTGCATAAGCAGCATTTGTGCCAAGGGTCTGAACCTGAAGGTTCCATCATGAGAGTGTGTCATCTAGAAATAACCCCGAGGTATAGGTAACACTCTGTTGGGGCGAACCGTTACTCATTCTTAGAATGGAGTCAATCTTTTCGGACCAACAAACAAATGCAACGACGCCTCCTGTTCTGTCAAAGTTCAAAGGCTTGCAGTTCAGGAACTGCTTATAGGTGCAGCCAGTTGGAGGGTTATTTCCAGTAATGCCATCGATGTGCTTAGAGCGGAGGGCTTCATTTCGTGCATTTGCCTGTGAAATGCGTTCTTGCAGCTCGGCTTCTGTCCTTGGCAGTGTACTGGTGTCTGTGACACGTCTGGGTGGCATTCTCTTCTGTCGAAGTGGTATGAAGCGGGCTAGACAACATTTCAATTGTCTATGAGATACATAGCACCATAAGTCATCATGTAATCACCCAATTTTACACGTAAATATACTCGATGTATGAGTGGGGAAATAAATTTCCGATCTTTCATATAGGCTTGCCAAATTGGCTTGTTGCTTGTAATAGAATGAACTCGAGGCTACATCGCCTTGGTCATTCGTGTTTAAGTTATTTCCTGCTACATTGGTTTTCATTAGCTTGACCCGCAGAGTCCACCAGGATTTCTGTGCACTACAAGTCGTTATTACGTGGGCCCCCGTAATAATAAATTGTCTTGCACAGTTACCCCAAATTTTCTCTCGTCCAAGCAGATGATCAATCAAGGAGCAACAGCAGGTGCATCGGCATGAACAGGGTCATGCTCCAATGCGGGGTCAGGAGCAACGCCTGGCTTAGGGGCCATGGCTGGCTCCGGATCAACAAACTTCATTTCAAAGTCAGCTGGATCAACAAACACAGGGGCTACAGGATCCTCCAAGGGCTGGTCTAAGTGTATGAACTCAATGTCTGGATTAAAACCAGGCGGAAAAACAGAATCGTCCTCAATATCGCGATCAAACTCAAAGTTGTGTGCGGGAACTGGTGCAGCTGATGACGCCATATCAGGGTCGGTGTCATGTGAGTAGTGCTGCACTCCCTGTATATGCAAAGATGCGGACGCCACAGGCTCAAATGAGTCTGGGACAGGCGAATGGGCACGAGCCTCCTCTGCAGGAGCGTCAGCAAGCAGTAGGCTATCACCAGCAACAATAGGGCCTCGCCCTCAAGTGGGTCCTCCTCTAATAGATCGACATCGTCGTCAGAGACAACGTCGGGGGGGGGGGGGGGGGCATATCAACAACGGAATAAGCGGAAAGGGGCACAGGGGCAGGGATCACCGCGAGTGGCAAATCCCCAACAAGATGGACATCAGCAGGCTCTGCTACGACATCAGGCAGTGCAAAGGGCTGAAAGTCGTCCTCATCTGTGCTGGTCGTATCGGAAGTGTACACCTCGTGCTCCGATGAAACTATGTCGCCTGATACTATGGTCGTGGGATCTGTAGTGTCCGACTCTCCAGTATCTGATGAAGGCATGACTTTTTGTAACACAAACACACACACGTACAACAATCAATCATATAATCATATAAGCACATTAGTCACCAAGTAAACAATCAAATAATTCTCCTAGTCCCACTAGCCTCCCAGCCTCCCAGACTGATCTTCCTAGTCCCACTAGCCAATTCTCCCAGCCTTTCAGACTGCTCTTCCTAGTCCCACTAGCCAATTCTCCCAGTCTCTCAGACTGCTCTTCCTAGTCCCACTAGCCAATTCTCCCAGTCTCTCAGACTGCTCTTCCTAGTCCCACTAGCCAACTACCTCGGTTTCCTAGACCGAGCCTCGGTCTTCCAGACCGAGCCTCAGCCTCCCAGACTGAGCCTATAAATAATAAATAAATGTGCTCAACATTTGTTTGTAAAAAGTTTTGGATCTGGACTTAAGTGGTATACAGTGTAAAAATGTTTTCGTGAGAGCCTTAGTGATCATAGTCTAGACTCGAGAAGGAATCCTAGTTCGCTATGATCAGAGCTCTGATACCAAGCTGTCACACCCTGGCTTTGCGGAAGCGTGGTTAATTTGGTGTGACTTCTTAATACCATAGCTTAACCATAACAAAGCTATATGAAATAAAACCATGCAAGATCATCCATAGATTTAAGTTTTAAAAACCAAATACAATAACATTGTCTTAGGGACTTACAACCTCATAACATAAAACATTGTTTTGAAAGACATAAACATCAACATGAATAAAACGCAGTTTAAGATTTGTGACTCGTCCAGGAAAAAGTCACATTTCCTAAACTGGGATGACCTCGGAACCCATATGCAGCGGGAAAACATAACATACCGCGCCAGATCTTTAATTCCCTGAAATACATGTAAGTTGAAAAATCAACAATAATGTTGAGCGAGTTCATGTGTAAGTGAGTAAATAAACCTTTGTATGTATAAAAATCCTGGTATGTAGCAAATAAGGAAAAAGAGATCACCATTGGGTTGCAAAGCCAATGATATGTGTGAAGTGCAAGTAGGAAGACTCAAACCTAGCAGATTTTGCGATGGGTACAAAGTCACCCCGAGGTCCGTTCTGGTTGGGCCTGGGGTTGGGCTCGCTACACCCAGATAGATCTACCGCTTACGTCCCTCGGTCCTACAATGAGGATTAATGGCCTCCAGTTTCTGCCTACCCACTCACATGATCTAAGTAGTAAACCTCCTTACGCTAACCATACCATGTATAAAGTACTTGTAATCAAAGTAACATGTATTTCACCCCCGCAGTTAGAAAACTGAAAACAGTTAAGAGAAAAGGGGGACATGAACTCACAGTGGTGCGTCTCTACCAAGTATGCCTCCAAATCAATCAGCTGTATGACGACCTACACGTACTAACTCTATTAGACGGACGGCCGTGCCTTAGCTTTATGGTTTAAGTTTTTGGGAAATAGTTAGGCAACTATTTCGTGTTTACATTCTGTATATACTTGGTAGTCATTTTCCTTCCCAAGGATGGGGGATTTAATACATGTGCGTTCGTATAATTCGGATTACACTATTAAGTCTCACTTAATATATTTTATTCCTAACTCCAAAATATAAATATTCTTCCCAAAAATATTATATTTTAATACATGCGATTTTCCCAAAATAATACTTAGTAATATTATTTTTATTCTAAAAATAATATTTACGTAGTTCACAAAATAATCATAAACACTTATACGAGTAATGTTGTGAAAAATATATACTAAATATATTTATGTATCACGTTTTATTTTGTGAAATCCCACCTCCAGTATTTTGTAAATAAGTCGTGGCGAAATCTATAATTTGAAAACAAGTCAAAATGTATTTCTAACACTTATAGTGAAAATATTTCTAAGTGTTAGGTTTTTGGAAAAATTTCGCCAGAGTTTCCTCTGTAACTGGAGGTGGCCACGCTTTTAAGTGTATCATTTTCTTTTATAAATCAATCCAACAATTTTCCTCGATCAACAATAAGCATTATACAAACCATCAAACTAGTCGAAATAGATGTAAATCGCAAAAGTACATGAACTTGTGGTTTTTCCAAAATATGTAGTATCTTTCCATCATTCTTAGTGGATCTTTTGTATAAATCAACCCGGTTTCGTAAAAGTCTCGTTTTTAAAGAAAATAAACTTCCACAACTTCTTGTCAACATTTACAAGAATAGTTATTTTGTCGAAACTTTGTGTTACACAAGTGTTTACACACTTGTGTGTTCTAAAAATCATTCTTGTTAGTGTAAGATCCGTCTTTAAAAGTATGTTTTCTCTTGACACTTGGTCCTTTGAAAATACCACTTGTAGATCCGTAGATCTACTAGTTTTAAACATTATTTCACAAGCTAAATCGCTTTTACACAAGTTCATGATTCGTGTGTGGTAGAGTTTCATCCTTTAACCCTTATTACTTCCAAAACAACCTTATGTCATGATCTAGGATCATGACCAACCCGGGTTAAATGATGATCCGAGCTACCACAACATAGATCGGGTCCAAATATCCACACAATTTGATTACTACAACATTTACACAACTTATAAGCTTTTAACCATCTTTTTAAGTGTTTTTAGTAAACTTTAAAGCATCATCTTGTAAGATTCCGAGTTTTAAACGTTACACATCGTATTAACCACTTCAAAATAGTTCGAGTAGGTGATTTAAGTAACATACCACTAGCTCGAGGCTAGGGAAGAATCTAAGCGCAAATAGGGTGGATAAAAGCAAGAGAATGAGGTCCTTCGCCTTCCGTTTGCACCAAGACTCCTTATGCGGGATCCTTGACACTTATATGAGCTTGGAATTGGTTGATCAAGACTCGAAAATGGTGGTGTGTTCAAGGGGGTGTTCGGCCGAAGCCTTTGAGAGAGAGAGAGAGAGGAGTGTTTGAAGTTGAGTTGTGTAATGTGAAAGTTATGTGTGTTTAGTGTAGATCTTATAGGCAAAGCTTGAGATAATTATCCAATAGACCATATGTCTTCTAGATCTTAAACACATTAGATTATAATAATCAAATTTTGTACAAAGTGTGTCCCCTCTAGTTGGGGACGGTTAGTGAGGGGGGGGGGGTTTCTAGTCCATTTTCAACTAATTAGTTGGATATTAGTTAGGTTAAGTAAGTTAGTTAAGTGCTTAACCTGGTTAGTAGTGCGTAGTGTGTTATGACGGGTGTTAGGGTATTCAGGGACCCTAACTGGCTCAGAAAAAGACAAGTAAATGAAAATAACAATATTTTCTGTTCCGGGTATAGTCCGGTTGTTTGGTTGGATAGTAATCCGTTAAAGTGCTTAACAAAGCTTTAAAGTGTCGTTATTACCCTTTTTAGTGACACAACTCATTTCTGACACTTTGAAAGTGTCTAGTAATATTTTTCTCATGCTTTGGCACTTTATTAGTTAGCTAAAAGCTGAATTGTTTATGTAAAGTGCTGAATTTTGTACTTAGAGCATGTTTTAGGCACATCCAGTCATTGAAACTTATTCCTAGAGACGCAGTTCTACAACCCTTGTATCCCTACACTCACCACTAGTGTAGTAAAATATTTCTGGCTCATACAGGCCTTAGAGGCAGTGTCTGCCTGATGCTGGCTTTATCAGCATGTTCTATAGGTTATCCGTTATAGTGCTACTGTGCTTTTTGTGCATCATGTTTGTCACTAAGGTTCAGCATGTAAAAAAATGTAGTGACGGTAAGTAAAGTATGATGCAGGTATATGCGTGTATCAGAAATCAAGTAGTAGTTCATCAGTAATTTCAAACAAGCACAGTAATTAAGCAGTAATTAATTATTAATTAAGTCGTACGGATACCTGGTTTAGTGAGGGTTGTCACATTCTCCCCCCGTTAGAAAAATTTCGTCCCGAAATTTTAAGTTCTGCTTGTAGATGCAGGGTTCTTAGGAAATAGGTGGGGGTATTTCTCTTTCATCCGGTCCTCACGCTCCCAGGTGTATTCAGGACCGTGTCTGGCATTCCAACGAACTTTGACGAGCTTGACACTGCTCCGGCGGGTCTTGTTTACTTTCCAATCCGTAACCTCAACCGGTTCTTCAACGAAATGGAGCGTGTCGTCAACATGAATCTCGTCGGTGGGAATGGCAATGGTATCTTGAGTTGGACTTTTCTTCAGGTTGGATACATGAAATGTATCGTGAACACCATTCAGTTCAGCAGGTAAATCCAACTTGTATGCTACTAGTCCTATTCTTTCCAAAATTCTGAAAGGACCAATGTAGCGCGGATTTAACTTCCCACGCTTTCCGAAGCGTGCCACACCCTTCCAGGGTGAAACTTTCAATAACACCATTTCTCCAACTTGGAATTCCAAGTGTTTCCGGTTTGGATCCGCATAGGCCTTCTGTCTGTGGCGAGCTGCTTCGATGCGTTTTAGAATCTGCGCAATCTTGTCTGTCGTCTCTTGGACGATTTCGGGACCAGCAAGCTGTCTATCACCTGCGTCAGCCCAACATTGGGGTGATCGACACTTGCGTCCGTAAAGAGCTTCAAATGGCGCGACACCAATACTGGTGTGGTAGCTGTTGTTGTATGAAAATTCGACCAAAGGCAAATGCTTATCCCAGCTACCGCCCAAATCCATTACACACGCTCTCAGCATGTCTTCCAAAGTCTGTATCGTTCGCTCGCTTTGCCCGTCAGTTTGCGGATGAAACGCAGTGCTCAGATTTAATTGTGAACCAAAAGCTTCTTGGAAGGATTGCCATATCCTTGACACAAACCTTCCGTCTCTATCAGAGATGATCGAGAGAGGCACTCCATGACGTGCGACGATCTCTCTCATGTATATTTCAGCCAGTTTGCTAGTGTTATCCTTCTCTCTGATAGGTAAGAAGTGTGCTGACTTCGTTAATCGGTCCACTATTACCCAAATAGTGTCATGGCCTCTTGGCGTTCTTGGCAACTTTGTAATAAAATCCATGGAGATTTGTTCCCATTTCCATTTGGGAATCTCAGGTTGTTGCAGAAGTCCTGAAGGCTTCTGGTATTCCGCTTTAACCTTAGCGCATGTTAAACATTTGCTCACATAAACAGCAACATCGCCTTTCATCCTAGGCCACCAATAATAGTCTTTAAGATCCTGGTACATCTTATCCGCTCCAGGGTGGACAGAGTACCGCGACTTGTGAGCTTCATCGAAAATAACCTTCCTTAAACCTCCAAACAAAGGAACCCAAATCCTTTTCTGTGGATATCTTGTAATTAGTTAAACGATAAACGGTTAGCGGGTTTAGCTTTGTATTAGTGAGATAATAGAGTTTGGGCTAAACAAAACCCAATTTGGGTCTAGGGGGACGAATTGGGCTTGCCCATGTAGGAAACTCTAGCCCAAGTAGCAACCTTGTGTTATATAAACAAGGTTAGGCTTTAGGGTTTAGGTTGATCAGCCAAAACATTTGTGTGTGAGAATTTCGTGAGAGACTAGGTCTTGGACGAATTTGGAGTTGGTTATGGTTTGATTGATTGTAATTCCTGTGAGATTGATAATCAATAGAAACCCGGTTTGAAAGTGATTTCTGTTTCTACTTATTCTGTGATATTCTGATCAAGAGGATTCCACACTCTTGATTAGATTGACAATTCTGTGAAAGATCCATACATCAAGGGGACCTACACGTATTCCATGTAGTACCTGTCACTTAGCCTATTGAAAATACGTCAGTTTTCACTGGTAAATACAATTAACTGACTCATTTGAAAATGTTTCAAAAATTGGTTTAGGTGCACAAGGCACGAAAAGTATTTTATAACTTGGGATAATTATTCTTATAACATTGTATACAGTTTTACATGTTTGTCATACATATGGGGCCCAGTACAGAGATCGAGACATGATTAACCGACACACCACTTTTATAAACCCACAAAGGAGTTATCCCCAACCTTGTGGGTAAATTATATTTTAGCATTTGCATCTGTCAGGTGTATGCCTACACACCGTGCATAGGTCGTGGCCATTAGAAATTTAATGAGCCGAGGATATCCAGGACACGGTTGCATTAATCCCCAATGTTTATGTTATCAAACAATAGAGATTAAAACGGGTTACGCGGATTTGTTAGTCACAATCCGACCAAGTGATCCCATACCCGACCAAGCGGTAATATTTTACCGTATCCCAAGCCTGTATAAGGGAAAATAAGTTAAAAGTTTACCTGAGTTATATTTTGGTTTATAAGCAAGAATTACAACTCAGCCGTATTAATCACTTACCTTGTGAAGATAGCTTTTACCGGGGCACCTAGTTTGGAATGATGGTAATATTAACCAATTAGATTGCTAATGGGTCTGATGTGCTGAATGCGGTCTATAAAAACTAACCTACTCTAGACTCCCTAGTTTTAAATTTATAAACTAAGACTCTCTAAATGCTAGACCACTAACAGGCAAGTGTACCTATCATACGTAGTAAAGCCTAATGAAGTCCGAGTATCGAACCCATGAGACACTAGCGACGTTAAACTAGACTCTGACTCAACTAATTACTTAACTGGTTTTAATTTGTATTTTTAGGATTTTTCTAATTCTACTAAAACGAGTAAACAAGATAACAGGGCAAAAAAGAAATATGGTGAAGTAACGGGAAGCAGTCAATGATGAGAAAGAACTACCCAGGCTTTGAATCCCTATGACCAACCCATGACCTCTAGTCCTGACCAATGGTTAAAGCTCCGAATGTACCCAGAAAACCTCCCGCTAAGGATGATCAACCAAAATAGAAGATGGAACAGAGTGATGAAGTGCTAAATTGGAAACGACTCGAGCTATCGACACCGAATCCCACGAATGTCAGATTAATAACAACTATGGTGCTAAAATCCTCCGGTCATGAAGCTAAACCTGCTAAGTAATTGAAAACCTAGGAAACCCTAAACGCGAATAAGTAGCCGGATCCGAGCTATCGGTCACCCTAACTACCAAACAACGCCTAGCTAATAACCTAGCAATCCTGACTCGTCGCTAGAGTTGCCAGAAAAGGATGCACAATATACTCAGTTGATTTTAATTAATTTAGTTAAACTTGAATTATCTCTAATCTCAAGCTCTAGATTGAAAACCTAATAGATTAAAAAAACCTAGAATGATCTAAATAGTTCCAGACCAGACTAATAAGATCACCTAACCAAACAACCAATCACAACCAAGACAAGTACAAAAATTGATAAACAATCTCAAAACAGGAATATGTAAATCATCTCAATTTAATCATTAGTCAAAACCGAATAGTTAAAACATTAAATCATAGTTAATCTACGCCTAGGTAGCACGAAAAGTTTAGCCAAAAATCATATTTAAAAAAAAGAAACAAGTCTCATATGATAAACAAAATATAGTATCAAGTTTGAAAACACACAGTCCTAACAAAATTGAATACTAATAAATTGAAAACCCGAACTTGAATCTTGATCGTGGCTTGCACCCTTTTTTTTTTCTTTCCTCTCTTCGTTGCCTCCTGTCACTTCTACCGTCCAACTTGTTGATTCCACTTTTTTTATGTTGAAATCTATCCCCAAAAAGTGGCCTCCAAGTCTGCCGTAGGGTTGATGATGTCCCCTACTGATTTGTGCTCGTGAATTTCCTGCCTCCCTGTCGTAGGGTTCTTTTAATAGGCTCTCTTTCTGTTGTTTTTCAAAACAATAATAATAAATTGCATCCTCCCCTCAAATTGATGTGCGGCCCAATTGCATGGACTTCACGTCCATCCTTGTTTGATCAATATCTATAATACTATATTAAGAGAACTGAGTTTTCTACCTTTTTCGTAATTTTGCCTAGGTACAAATCTTGTAGCACCATGTACAAATAAAGCAAGCCATTTTAGAGGGGGAACCTTGGACATTGTCCAAAGTTTTAAGACACTTTGAGGGCAATCTAGACATTTCATCCATGGAATCCATGCCCACTTATGTCTTCTATTAATTGAATTAAATTAAGGAGTTAAATAAAAGTTTTATAATAATTAAATGAATTAATTGACTAAATTAAAGGTTAGGCATGCAACCTTTGGGATTTTTATGATTTAATAGTATGTATAAATATAAATAATCTATACTTCTATACTATCTTATTATCTATAATCTATAATACTATATTAAGAGAACTGGGTTTTCTACCCTTTTCGTAATTTTGCCTAGTTACAAATCTTGTAGCACCATGTACAAATAAAGCAAGCCATTTTAGAGGGAGAAACTTGGACATTGTCCAAAGTTTTAAAACACTTTGAGGGCAATCTAGACATTTCATCCATGAAATCCATGCCCACTAATGTTTCCATTAATTTAATTAAATTAAGGAATTAAATAAAAGTTTTATAATAATTAAATGAATTAATTGACTAAATTAAAGGTTAGACATGCAACCATTGAATTTGCATGATTTAATAATATGTATAAATATAAATAATCTATACTTCTATACTACCTTATTAAGAGAACTAGGATTTTTACCCTTTTGGTAATTTTACATTGTGTACACATTTTGAAGCAACATGTACAAGAGAGCGAAACTATTTTAGAGGGGTAAACTTGCGCATTTCCTAAAAATTTAAGACACTTTAGGGGCATTTTAGTGATTTCGGCACCTTTGTAACCTATAATTAAGATAAATGCATAAAATTTTTCATCAGTTTTACTCCTTAATATTTTATGATTATCAGGTAAATGTATAAAATTAATAATATTATTACCTTATTAAGAGAACTAGGATTTTTACCCTTTTGGTAATTTTACATTGTGTACACATTTTGAAGCAACATGTACAAGAGAGACAAACTATTTTAGAGGGGGTAAACTTGCGCATTTCCCAAAAATTTAAGACACTTTAGGGGCATTTTAGTGATTTTGGCACCTTTGAAACCTATAATTAAGATAAATGTATAAAATTTTTTATCAGTACTAGTCATCAATATTTTATGTTTATCAGATAAATGTATAAAACAAACCATCTAAACTGCAGACCAACAACGATTACACCTTAACTTTAGGTTTCATTTATGATATTGATTTCCAGTTAATTTTAGGTGATATGCTATATCTGTTCTTTCATCCAACCATTGTTGCGCATTTCAAGTTAATTTATCATAACTCACATGTTTCGTTTTGTAAGATAAGAGTGACATGTTGGTTTTTGTAACTAACAAACTTCATGCTTAAAAGTCAACATTTATAATACATATCATAAATGAATATGACATCAGTCACCCGCCGCAATGCGCGGGCTTTCCCACTAGAATGTGTTAATAAAAACCAATTTATGTTTACCATCCTTTTTTTTATTCATGTTCAACTTCAATTAACGATCACATTACAAAGAATTTCATTAATGTCTCATTAAATTCTTTAATTAATTTTCATTGAACTACTAATTATAAATATTAAAATCTATTAATAAAATCTTAAGCACAATTTTAATATATTATGATTATAATCGATTGAGATAATATTTTACGAAATACAACGTTTTAGCTTGTTATCTCTTAGAATCACCAAAATTCAACTATGAACCAATTACGAGTGGAATTCAATTGAAACAACACTTAAGCCACTCAAAAGTGTAGGAAATATTGATGTAAAATATGTATAATTTAGACCACATCTAATATCCCTACACTTAAACTCTTTTCGTCCCTGAAAAAGACTTATGCAAACGGAATCAGAATCAGATAAGTGTTCAAGTTTCAAAAGTGTAGATTACTTATTAAACTAAAACTTGTGTTAACCGTGATTGCAAGTATACTTGTCCACTTAAATCCAAACCCGGATCCAAGCCCTTATCATGTAATTTAAGTTCAAGTTTAGTCAATTTACTTAGGGTCTCTGTAAGACTCGTCTCATTTTAAACACTATTATATTATATTAAGCACACATTAAAGTGTAAATGTGACATTACAATTTTTTTTGATAAGTTACCAACCATACTAGTTTTAAAACATTCAAAATATAGCATCAAGTATTGTATTGTTTCCCATTCGTCTAAACAAAAGATATTCTAGCGGAAGCTTCAAAAGTCTTGTATTCGGTTCTTGGTAATAACTTGATCTTCACCCGGAAAGTCACCAGGATCACCTAATGTCAAAACCAACATAAAAGTTAGTTTTGATGGTCAAATAACAAGTTTAAACAAGTCCAAAATGCAAAACAAATAAAATAAAACATTGCCAGCTCTGTAGTCTGTCGCGGCCCATGACAGATTTAGCTTCAGCCTTCGCGGGCCGCCACAGGCCGTGGCGGGGCGCGACAGTCTTTAAGTTCTCCGTCGCGGGGCGCGACGGCCTCTTTTTCACAGAAGGTTTTGATTATTTGAGCTACAAATGCCCAGCTCCGAATTCTAACCAAATTCTAACTTTAAAACTCCATAACTTTCGTTCTAATAATCCGTTTTACAAAATTCTTTTTCTACGCGTCCGTAATTTAAATACGAACATGTTCACTATCATTATTTGCACAAAATTCCGGGTTATAAGCTGATAGCCTATAAATCCCCTTTTTATTTATTCGACCCGTTTAGTTATATGACACATTTTACATTATTCATAAATTGTGGTTTCTAGACGAATTACCCATTCCCCGGGCTTGTGAACTTCTGCGTATCAATACCATTCCATGGGTTTACGCTTTCATAATCCACAATCATCGAGTGACATTCAAGTCACTTCAATACTACCAATTTTAACCATTGTTTGACCCGTTTGGTTGTCTAATGGAAACCTCCATTTTATCAACAAACCAAACTTATTCAACAAATGTTTTCGGTACATCTTCCTCCTTGAACTTTAACTGATGATATCCCGATCTAAGGTCAATCTTAGAAAACCAACTCGCACCTTGTAGTTGGTCAAATAAATCATCAATTCTCGGGAGCGGGTATCGATTTTTCACCGTGAGTTTGTTTAACTCCTAGTAATCGATACACATTCGCATGCTCCCGTCTTTCTTTTTCACAAACAATACCGGTGCCCCTCACGGAGACACACTCGGTCTTATAAACCCCTTGTCGTGCAAATCTTGAATCTGAGAAATCAACTCTTGTAATTCCGATGGCGCGAGCCGGTATGGTGCCTTAGCCACTGGTTTCGCTCCCGTAATCAATTCGATTCCGAATTCAACTTCTCATTCTGGCGGTATTCCCGGTAAGTCTTCCGGAAACACATCTTCATAATTGTGTACCACCGGTACATCTCTAACCTTCGGTGACTCTTTCTCAGGTTCGCGTGCGTATATCATAAACGCTCTACATCCGCGCCTCATAAGCTTGTGTGCTTCCAACATTGTACATACTACAGGATTACCCATTTTTTCGCCATAAATAGTAACGTTTTTTCCGCTCGAAGACGTTAGTTTTATCTCCATACGGAAACACATGACTTTCGCGTGATGTCGGGATAACCAATCCATCCCGACAACCACTTGTAATTCTCCCATCGACATCGGAATCAAGTCTATTGAGTATTCTTCACCATCGATACTCAATTTGCAGTTTTGGCATACATCACACACTATAAAGCTCTTGTTATCACCTATTTCGACTTCTAAGGGCATAGGTAATTTTGTTAATAGGAATGAAGGATGTCGAATAAATCCATATGAAATAAAGGATTTATTCGCACCCGTATCAAACAATACATGTGCAGGAATCGAGTTTACAACAAATATACCTAAGACCACATCGGGTTTTGTCTTCGCTTCAGCTGCGGTTAAGTGGAAAGATCTGGCTCTTACCTTTTGTGACTCTGTCTGCACATCCTTCTCGTTCTTTTTCTCGACGAACTCCGGGCACTCAGATTTCTGGTGCCCCGGTTGGTAGCATTTATAATAGACCGAGACTTTCCCCGGACACAATGAAGCCGTATGCCCAGTCTTCCCACATATAGGGCAGGGCTTATCCTTGAAGCGACACTCGCCCTTATGCCCCTTTCCGCATACTTTACAACTCGGCGATCCGCCCTTCACATCTGGCTTCTTTGCCGATTTAGTCATTCGTGCCTTCTTTGTAGGGCTTGGGTTAACATCTACCGCCCTTCGTTCACCCCGCTCTATCTGCTTTTTCAGCTCAATCTCTCGTCCCGAGCAATGTTTATGATCTCGGTGAGAGTCTCGTATTTTAAGGGAGTCATGAACTCCCGATATTCGGCACTCAACATGTTGTAATAATAATATATCTTCTGTTTTTCATTCGTCACCAGCTTGTCACATAATCTTAACTTATCAAGAAAGATACCCGTGATCTTGTCTATTGATTCACCCCTTTGCCTCATTTGGATGAATTCTTCCTTGATTTTGTTAATAACCGCCTTGGGACTGTGATGTTTAAGGAACGACGCCTTAAACTCATCCCATGTCATAGCCTTAGCCGCTTCACTTCCAATCTCCTTCTTCTTGTTATCCCACCAGTCTTTCGCTTGACCTCTTAATTGACCCGTACCATAAGCTACGAAGTCATTAGCATCACAGTGGGTCCTTTCAAACACTCCTTCCATGTCACTTAACCATCTTTAACAAATTATCGGATCAACCTCTCCATTATAAATTGGTAGTTTGTAAGCCATGAACTTGTTATATGAACAAGCCTTCCGTTCTCCTGACTTTTCCTTCGCTTGGTTGGCATTATCTTCCAACCTTTTGATTCGTTCTTCAACTACCGTAAGCTCCGTGCTCTAAATCTTGTCTATAAAACCGGATTGACTATTCTCGATTGCCTTTCCAACCTCTTCGGCAATCACTTCTCTCATTTGTTCGGTGACTATCAGCACCGTATCATCATTTCCCCCATCGGAAATCTTGAATCCGAAATGTTTATACTAATTATTAAACATTTCATTCTATATTATTTACACCATTAACTTGGTTTAGCCAAGTTCACCACTTGTTTAAACCATTCATGTTTAGTGCACTTTTCATGTTTGAGTGTGTTAACACGCTCTTCCCGTGAACATCAAATCAAATTCCTTTTTCTAATGTTCCACTAAAATCTACTAAATAACTAATTCTTACCGGATGTTTGATCAAGCTTCGAACCAAACACGCTTTGTTAACAACCTTGAGCTCTGATTACCAACTTGTAAGACTCGTCTCGTTTTAAAAACTATTATATTATATTAAGCACACATTAAAGTGTAAATGCGACATTACAAATTTTTTTGATAAGTTATCAACCATACTAGTTTTAAAACATTCAAAATATAGCATCAAGTATTGTATTGTTTCCCATTCGTCTAAACAAAAGATATTCTAACGGAAGCTTCAAAAGTCTTGTGTTCGGTTCTTGGTAATAACTTGATCTTCACCCGGAAAGTCACTAGGATCACCTAATCTCAAAACCAACATAAGAGTTAGTTTTGATGGTCAAATAACAAGTTTAAACAAGTCCGAAATGCAAAACAAACAAAATAAAAAAAATTGCCAGCTCTGCAGTCTGTCGCGGCCCGCGACAAATTTAGCCTTAGCCTTCGCGGGCCGCCACAGGCCGTGGCAGGGCGCGACGGCCTCTTTTTCACAGAAGGTTTCGATTATTTGAGCTGCAAATGCCTAGCTCCGAATTCTAACCAAATTCTAACTTTAAAACTCCATAACTTTCGTTCTAGTAATCCGTTTTACGAAATTCTTTTTCCTATGCGTCCGTAATTTAAATACGAACACGTTCACTATCATTATTTACATAAAACTTCGGGTTATAAGCTGATAGGCTGTAAATCCCCTTTTTATTTATTCGACCTGTTTAGTTATATGACACATTTTACATTATTCATAAATTGTGGTTTCTAGACGTAATAACCCATTCCCCGGGCTCGTGAACTTCTGCGTATCAATACCATTTCATGGTTTTACGCTTTCATAATCCACAATCATCGAGTGACATTCAAGTCACTTCAACACTACCAATTTTAACCATTGTTTGACCCGTTTGGTTGTCTAATGGAAACCTCCATTTTATCAACAAACCAAACTGATTCCAACAAATGTTTTGACCCGTTTCTTTGTCTAATGAACTTCGTCATTTTGACAACATACCAAATTCAATTGTTATACTAATTCAAGTCTACTAGCTAAAAATCCAAAACCAAACATGATGTAACGAAACCAAAGTTACGTACCTTCAAAGCTTTCCTTTCAAGCGCGTATCGACCCCGGCTTGTCCGCTTGAAGACTCAGTTTCCTTGCCAATAGAGTTCAACCACAACCCGTTTAGAACTCTATTCATCACACATAACGCATAATTTTCCATATTAATCAAACATACGTTTTTGTCCGAAATTTCAACATTTTTGCGTTCTTTTAGGCACTATATCAAACACCTAATGAGCATGATTATTTATAAAATTAGAAATCAAGTTTCATGACTAGTTATTTCACCAATTTTCACATTTTTTACCAATTTAGTGTCTAATTTACACTTCAATATCAAAACTAACTTCATAGGGTTCAAATAACACTAGTTTGATAATCATGATTTTAGTGTTCATCATGTTTCTACAAAACCTATTAAACACATAAATGTATGATCATGAATTTCATAACTTTGAGCACTAATTCAACAAGTTATTGACTTGGGTTTATTCCTAGACATGATTTCGTCACTAATTTCATCTAAACATCAATCAATCAAGTTCAGATTTCGATTTCTTATGTTCATCAAAATTCCAAGATGTAAATTTAACATACCTTGTGATCCCTTCACTTAGGTGATCACTAATATGAGGTAGGATTTCGATTTGGGACTGATTTGGCATTTCAATTTTATCAATTTGAGCAAGTTAGGGTTAGGTTGAAGAAGTCTTGTTCGCCCCCTGTGTTTTCTACGACCTGAACACACACAAAGTGTGTGTTTTAGGTTTTTATGTTTTATTTAATAAAAACTATTTTCAATTTTGTCACTTTTGGCCCCTCGACTTTTCCCAAGTTTTATTTAGGGTGTTTTAATTAAGTTTCCTCATTACTACAAGACTTGTGTTTAACTAGGTTATTTATTACTAGTTATTTTATCTCATTTATATCTGACATTAAATTTATAATATAAAGATTTATATTTTCGGGGTGTTACAGTCTCACACTAAAAACCGCAGTTTCACCTAATCCCGTCTCAAGCTTATAGAACAAAAGGAACAGTCACGGGAGTATTTCCTAACCGTTTTATACCTAAATCAAAAGAATTTAACATCAAATTTTTCATTCATTTTTTTCTTTTCTTTTGAGCTTTTAGACTAGTATACCTATCCCAGAGGCTGTCTCAACCAGAGTCACCATCCCCGAGAGCGACAACGTAGGCATCAGTATTTTTGCATTTTCTTTTAACAATCCCAGAGGTATTCTAAGCCCCAACAAAAATTACATAGGCCTTGTCATTTTTTTTCGGTCTAGCTCTTTTATTGCATTTTTTTCTTTGATAAAAAATTCTAATAATGTTAGCTTATAACGGTATTCCTTATACTATTATTGGTGGTTTCTGCTTCCTACTTCTCCTAGATGAGAACCCACTAGCAAACTAACAATTAGGTATATTTATTTCAAAGGAACCTAAAACCGAGTCAGGCCTACTCACACATCCCAAATTAGACACAAGCTAATTTTTTTATTCTCATATTATTATTATTTGAAACCCGAACAAACCTGATTTTTCTATCATTTTCCGTTTTTATTTTGCCAACATCTAAAATAGGAACATATTCTATTTTCTTCATTTTTTTTTATTTTTGAATTTTTTGAATTTTTTTGTATTTTTCAAATTTTATGACTCAAGACTCGACTAACTAAAACCTAAACGATAGTTTCCCATCCCCACACTTAAACTCTACATTGCCCTCAATGTAGGATGGAAACCGACTCAAAATACTAAAAATAAATAAGAAATAAAAGACAATGGGAAATCAGAAAGGACTTAGCTGGTTTTATGACGCGTAAGCTCCAAAACTCTCGTCCAATCCAGCTCGATCGTATAGCATTTCGGTCGTGATCGGCTTTGACTCTGACTGGTATACTTGGTAAATGCCTTGAAATTTGAAACACAGTTTTAAAATCACCCGAATGGAGATTGAGTACGGGTGGTACGATTCAAACCTGCATAAACAAAAACAAGCAAAAACCAAAGCAGTACCGACTATAAAAAAACGACTCAAACAATACTAACTTAGACTCAATATACAAAAACTACGACTCTATACAAACTCTATGAAACCTCCCTACACTTGAATTTAATCAGGAGGTTTCTCCTTTATCCAACCCCTATCCAACCCGTTTAATTCTAATTGTTCATCATTATTTATTAAAAAGCTATTGATGAAACTATAAAATATCTTAAGACATGCAAACGGGTCGCGCCACCAAAATTTAAATTTACCTGGACCAAACCTGATACGTGACATATAGTGAGGATGGTGGTTGTCTGTGCACTTCAATGTTCCATTATGCTTCCTTTTGTACCATCTCTGCATCCTCAGACTATGTTGATCCAAGTTTCTCCGTGCCTTCTCCCGTGTTTTTAACTCTGATGGCGATCTAGCATCTAAATCCTTCACGAGCCAGCTATCAAACTCCTCAACCACTATCTATTCTGTTATGTTTGGTATTTGTTTGATCTCCATGGCCGGTTCACCTTCAAGTAATGTTTCTAGATAGGTGAGATCACCAACCGGGTCAAATTCTTCATCTTCAAGAGTTGGCAAACCTACCAACTCATCACCAAACTCCTCCTCCCAAGATGGTACATGCTCCTTCTTCTCATCCTCCATCTTGTCCAGTGGCTCGTCCACGTCTTCCCCCTCATCATCATCAATCTAGACGTCATCATCAATGGGTTCAGGACCGTAATACCATGGCGTGGAACACCAATAACTGGAATTAATGACTTGTTGAACTGGAGGTGGGACTGATTCGTCCATTATCGTCTCCAATTTTCTATTTGACAACTCTGGATCACTGGTAGGATCCTCTTCAACCTCAACTCCTTTTTCTTCCATCTCTACCTCATCATCTTCACAAGTACCCTCAGCATCCTCCAATGGTGTCTCCATATTGGTATATTCGGTGGCATCTACCGACTCGTCATTCATGTATCGATTTAAATCCAAATCATCATCGTAGGCCCAGTATATACCCCGTGTAACCGAAGGCATTACCCATCGAAAAGCAACCGGACAATCTTCATACTCGTGCAGTCCACCGCAGCCCTAACAAATTGGATCCACGTGTTGATTCATGCTTTCCCTCAACATTTGACCTAGTGTCTCGAACATTCGCTCAAGAATGGCGAGCATTTTGGGAAACCTCAGATCTCCTTGGTCCTGTGCTGTTGCCGTCAACTGAGCGAAGACTTGACATGATTCCACGAATGCCCAAACATAGGATGGGTCCTCGATTTCATCGCATGCTTGATATGGTAAAGGATAGGAATTCTGACATGGTTGTGGCTGCGAATATGAGTTAGAAGAGTAATCTATGGAATACCCCGATGAATTTGGACAATATTTGGTATAATGGGGCCCTCCACAGATGAAACACATGATAAAAATATATATAATTAAACTAACTAGATAAAAAAAACATATTTACAAAAACGACTAGACTCCTAGTACTAAACACAAACCCTAAGACTCAAACTACATAGAAGACCAATTAAACAAATAAGATCAATCAAAGCTAATAACGCAATCGCCTAAGTGTCCCCGGCAACGACGCCAAAAACTTGATGTGCTGAATGCGGTCTATAAAAACTAACCTACTCTAGACACCCTATTTTTAAATTTATAAACTAAGACTCTCAAAATGCTAGACCACTGACAAAATTTATAAACTAAGACTCTCAAAATGCTAGACTACTGACAGGCAAGTGTACCTATCGTACGTAGTAAAGCCTAATGAAGTCCGAGTATCAAACCCACGAGACACTAGCGACGTTAAACTAGACTTCGACTCAACTAATTACTTAACTGGTTTTAATTTGTATTTTTAGGATTTTTCTAATTCTACTAAAATGAGTAAACAAGATAACAGGGCAAGAAAGAAATATGGTGAAGTGATGGGAAGCAGACGATGATGAGAAAGAACTACCCAGACTTTGAATCCCTATGACCAAAATATACCCAGAAAACCTCCCGCTAAGGATGATCAACCAAAATAGAAGATGGAACAGAGTGATGAAGTGCTAAATTGGAAACGACTCGAGCTATCGACACCGAATCCCATGACTGTCAGATTAATAACAACTACGATGCTAAAATCCTCCGGGCATGAAGCTAAACCTGCTAAGTAATTGAAAACCTAGGAAACGCTAAACGCGAATAAGTAGCCGGATCCGAGCTATCGGTCACCCAAACTACCAAACAACGCCTAGCTAATAACCTAGCAATCCTGACTTGTCGCTAGAGTTGCCAGAAAATGATGCACACTATACTTAGTTGATTTTAATTAATTTAGTTAAACTTGAATTATCTCTAGTCTCAAACTCTAGATTGAAAACCTAATAGATTAACAAACCTAGAATGATCTAAATTGTTCCAGACCAGACTAATAAGATCACCTAACCAAACAACCAATCACAACCAAGATAAGCACACAAATTCAGAAACAATCTCAAAACAGGAATATGTAAATCATCTCAATTTAATCATTAGTCAAAACCGAATAGTTAAAACATTAAATCATAGTTTATCTAGGCCTAGGTAGAACGGAAAGTTTAACAAAAAATCATTTTTAAGAAAAAGAAACAAGTCTTAAATGATAAACAAAACATAGTATCAAGTTTGAAAACACACAGTCTTAACAAAATTGAATACTAATAAATTGCAAAATCCGAACTTGAATCTTGATCTTGGCTTGCACCCTCTTTTTTTTTTTCTTTCCTCTCTTCGTCGCCGCCTGTCACTTCTGCCGTCCAACTTGTTGGTTCCACTTTTTTTTTATGTTGAAATCTATTCCCAAAAAGTGGCCTACTGATATGTGCTCGTGAATTTCCTGCCTCCCTGTCGTAGGGTTCTTTTAAGGCTGCTCGGTATGGTTGCGTCTCCACCCCTGGCGCCGCCACGTCACCACCGTCCTCCCACGCCCCCCCTCCGTCCCGTCCTCCCCGTCCGAGTTGTGCCGTTTGCGACGGACCAAACATGTGGGCCTCCCCCTCGGCGACACCGTCCTCCCACGCCGCCCCCTCCGTCTTAATCCCGTCGCCGGCGTTCCTCCGTCACCATACCGAGTAGTCTAATAGGCTCTCTTTCTGTTGTTTTTAAAAACAATAATAATAAATTGGATCCTCATTGGATCCTCCCCTCAAATTGATGTGCGGCCCAATTGCATGGACTTCACGTCCATCCTTGTTTGATCAATATATGTGTTAATAAAAGCCAATTTATGTTGACTATCCTTTTTTTATTCATGTTCAACTTCAATTAACGATCACATTACAAAGAATTTCATTAATGTTTCATTAAATTCTTTAATTAATTTCCATTGAACTACTAATTATAAATATTAAAACCTATTAATAATATCTTAAGCACAATTTTAATATATTATGATTATAATTGATTGAGATAATATTTTATGAAATACAACGTTTTAGCTTGTTATCTCTTAGAATCACTAAAATTTAACTATGAACCAATTACAAGTGGAATTCAATAGAAACAACCCTTAAGCCACTCAAAAGTGTAGGAAATATTGACATAAAATATGTATAATTTAGACCACATCAGGGTCCTATTTAAGTCATAGACTTAGACCGGCTAGCTTAAAGGATGATTTATGGTACGATACGCTAGATTAAGCGACGACCGCAATGGAATGTAATTTAGACCCAACAAGTATGAAGACTTTTATATTATGGGTAAACCAAATACATTCTGGATTTTGATGTTTAAATGATAAGGTTAAACCTGTTTCGGTTAATTTATGCAAACTAGTCACATAAACCGAACCGATGCGTATAAACACTAACGGGTAACCGGATGAGTCATATACAAGTTCCATATGTTATTATGCTTAAAATATGTTATGATATCAGTAGGATATCAACATGCATGCCCATAAAGATTTTAAAACCGAATTAAGCCATAAGTGGATTTTGGTCATTTTATGACCTATAAAAGGAGCTTGCATGTGAACTGGAATTTTGGTCCTAAACACACTGTAAAAATATTAAATTTACGATATACTATCAGTAGGATATCAAATATATGGGTGGTTTATGCTTTATGGCCAAACTATGCACCGTAAGGGCATTTTGGTCATTTCACATATAGTTTTATGGACTTATTTGGGATTCTGAGTTCATGACTTATACCTACTGTAAAAATATTTAAAATGGTTTATAAAATCAGTAGATAACAAGTCTTGGGTGCTAAGTATGGTTTAAAACCATACCATGCACCTAATTAGCGTAAAAGTCGTTAAATGACGATAATTTCGATGTTTAAGTAATTCTGCGGTTATGACCAGCTTTGAATGGTCAAAATATTTTATTTGTCATAACATATCAGTAGAAAAAAGGTTTTTCATGTATATTTTGTTTAAAACCTAATTTATGCGTTAAAAGTGCATTATCGTCATTTAATAACATTATACAAGAACATATGCATAAACTCAGTAAGTAATTTGACTTGACATCGCAAATAATCCTAAATATGATATTATATCAGTAGGTATTAAATTTTATCAAGAAATTATGTTTAAACTCATTTTATGTTAAAAAGGGCATTTTAGTCCTTTTAAAACATGTTTTGCGATTAATTATGTAACTTCAGTTTATGACCAGGATGTTACTGTTAAAATATGCTAAACATGTTTACAAATCAGTACATATCTCATTTGCATGCTCATTTATCATTAAAACCTTATTTTTACACAAAAAGGTCATATTAGTCAATAATAAGCATAATAACGGAAACAAGTAAACGAACTCAGATTACTATGTGACCATGTAATATAACCTCAGAGGGTTATACTACAACATAATATGGTCACAAAGGAACCTTAATACATAATGAAAGTATGCTAATTCGGGTCAGAACTGAAAGTCAAAGAAAAAGTTAAGTTTTTGCGACTTTCGGTTGCGAACCGAGCTTAAACTTATAATTGTTGGGTTGAACATGTTTATACATGTTCTAATAATATTTACCAAGTTATTAAAGTGATCAAACATATTTTATAACCTCTACATTATCAGATTTGAATTATTTTAAAAACAGACCCGTTTTACTTTTTATTTTAATAACTTTGACCCGACAATTAACTAAGTAAACGTGATAATTAGGAGGTACCCTTTTGAGAGATTAACGCCTACCTGATTAGGATCATGTAGCCATGTTCGCCTCGAACAATGGAGAATGGCTGGACCATTAAGGTCTAAACCAAAATTCAAAACCTTTTATCAAAAACTTTGACTTTTGGCTTTTAAAAGCTTAACAACCAAAGAGCAGAGGCTAGGGACACTTACAAGAGGTCCTAGCTCGAAAATTTGAACTTAGGGGAGTCTCCTTTTGATCAGGAAGCTCCAAGAAGCCAAAGCAAGTGAGAAAGGAGATGATTTTAGAAATGAGCAAGGAATGAAGGCACATAAGGCCCCTATTTATACTAATCCACGATCTCACAAGATGAAGCCAGGTATTAGAGGCCTTCCCTGATCATCCCAGGTGTCCAAGAGGTTTTTAAAAACCATTTACATGCTTCTTGTTTCGAATTCAGGCTGCATGGTGGTTCGATTGGGGCTCAAGGCTGCATAACATGTAGCTGTCATCTTTTTCTACCCATATACGTCTCTTGCTTCATGGGGGTGATTCGCGGCCCACGAGCTACCTCTTAACCAGGAAAACAAGTTTCCATCTTGGCAAATTGTCACACCCCGATATTTCCGCGTATTACCGGTGGGCCCGGTGGGGAGTATCGTGTCGTAGTTGATATCATCATAGACAATTAATCACAGTTTAAATGCACAGCGGAAGTCTAAAGTAATAATATTACAAACCGAATTGAAAGTATAATAAAATATTACACAACGGTTGTAAATGGATCCACAGGCAGATTTAAAATAGAAAGAAATATATTTTTCAACAGACTTTAAGCATTAAAAGCTTGCAAGACTCTTTATTTAATACTCGGAGTTTCTAGCCCATTACGTGTAGTACCTGCACTTAACCTTTTAAAAATACGTCAGTTTACACCGGTAAATACAATTAACTGACTCTTTTGAAAAGTATTTATAAAATTGGTTTGGATGCACAAGACATAAAATCTTTTATAACTTGGGACAATTATTAAAAATAATCTTGTATACAGATTTATATGTTTGTCGTACGTTTAGGGTCCGATATAGAAACCGAAACAAGATTAATAATAACACCACAAGTATAGGCCCCACAAGAGAGTGAGATACCGTTTTTCATACGCAACAGTCCGGTGTATGCCTACACCCTGTGCTTAAGACGTGGCCATTTCAAATGAATGAGTCGAGGATATCCAGGACATGGTCATATTAACCCCCAAAGGCTTCGTATCAAACAATACAGATTAAAACGGGTTACCTCAATGATTTAACCACTAATCGATTAAATATTCAATACCCGACTAAGCGGTATTATTATAATACCGTATCCCAAGCCCGTATAAGGGAAAATAAGTTAAAAGTATTTACCTGAGCTAAAAGAAATTTTATGTCACACCCCCAAAATACCACCTAGGGAATACCCTGCTAGGCGTGTGATGTATACCCTGCTAGGCGTGTGACGTACTAATAACGAGCCACTAATCATGTTGAACCCATAACAAGTTTCTAAATGAAATCGTCAATTATTAATGAAAAGTACCAACAATATGTTTAATGAAAACTCAACATGTTCAGCGGAAGCAAATAGAAAGTCATAGTTTAACTGTTTCAAAACCAATGTGTAATATCAAAAATTCCATCACAAGTATCCATCCAGTTAGACCCATGACCACTCCAGCTACTCCAGACAGCAAGTTCCAATCCAAGACATCTAATGAACTGCGAGCATGCAACAAGTGTATCAGACAAAGCTGGTGAGTTCATAGTTTTACGAAAACGTTAGTCACCAAGTGTTTAGTTCAGTTCATTGATGATAATGTTGATAATAACTCAAGTACCGTACAAGATGGCTACCAGATTGTTTTGCCCGTCCCCACTGCCCCCTATCTAAGCAATGGTCATGATTTAAGGTCATTAGTTCACGGGCGTCCTCTCAGGTACGGTGTGAGGTTGCCAAGCCTAATAGCGCTATCAACTAACACCCCGTTACCTCTCAGGTAACTATTCGGTAAAAGATGGGACTTAAATGATAGGAAAAAGTGTATTATCTAACATCCCCGTTTTACCCAAAAGATTTATCCCTCTCAGGGATACCCATTTGACTGTCCCAACCACCGAGACGCATGCTCAGAGAGATGAACTCACCTTAGGTTGCTCGGTATGTTATGATACACTACCCGTTCCAAATTGATCATCCAAATCCTAGTGTGGTTACCAATAACAGTCAGTCATATGCATAAAGAGCACATATTATATACACATACTGCACTTGTAGCGTACACATATTATACATAACATTATACAAGTCATTATAGTAATTCATATGACATACCAGCTCATTATTATCATATAATCACATAGTGAGTAGTCGGTTCAATTTTTCGTTCACATTACAAATCCACACCTCACAAGACTCATAACAATTAACCTTGCACCTCTTGTTTTCCCGGTCACAACCCAATGGTGCAACCCAACACCACACAGTTCACTTAGAAACATACGGCCCAATTATGCAAGCCCACTAGTGAGTGTGTAGCCCGATTCAGGTGGGTGACCCGTCAAAACAGTGCGGCTCACCCCCCCTTCGTGTGACCCACTGATTTATGTGTGGCCCATCCATTTGTTCGGCCCACTTAGGTTCCCGTTACAAAACTGTACAACCCATTATAGAAATTGTTCCAACCCAACCGGCCCAACCAGATTACTCGATACTGGGCCATTTTAAGGCTGGCCCAGTCCATTGGTCCACGTGGCTGCACTTTCCCACCCGAGCCCGTTGCAGCCCAAAGTACCCTGTTGGCTTTTGTTTTGCGCAGCCCGGTTACCACTTATGGCCCAATTCTTTTCTCAGCCCAAATAGTTGTGTAGTTGGGCTACCTGTTGTGCGGCGGTTTACACATTGCCGTAACAAACAATTCAGTTTCAACTCCCATAACTCATTCTATGATTACACATCCACATCAACAAATCATCAACGTTTACTACTAGTATATCTCTAAAATGTACACGGTTCATACTCATCATTGATAATCATTCAGCAATCCATCACAACCAACATCAAGAACTCTTATCAATTCATTATGTTAATTGCTATACGTCAACTAGTAATCAACCCCCTTCCTTCAACACAGTTTATACATATCAACACATAATCACATAACATAATCATCATAGAACATACGTACACATTCTTTGTTAATCAAGCACACACATAAACAAGATCAAACAAGTAAGATTTAACACAAATACGAATTTACTAACCAAGAAACTCGTTCGAATGAGATGAGGCCTCGCTGATGATGGGTGTCTACTGCCGTATGTACGTTTGGGATGGGTAGGGTTTGCAAGAGTTGTAAATTAAAGCACTTACATTCACATTTACGTATTATATGAAGAAAAGAAGGAGATTGGGCCGAGTTAGTTATGAAAGGCAGCGGCCCAGTAGCATTTGTGATAAGCGCGGCCCACATACATAAGTATATAATATTTAACAGAGTTGTCGTACGTTTAGGTTTAAGCTTAACAGAGTTATACCAGTACAGAACATTTAACACATTGAAAAAAAGAAATAGATAACGGGAAGTCAGAATCATAAGATTAAACGTTACTAACCTTGGAAGTTCGGGTTGTCACATTTTATCCTCAGCCGTATATCAAATCAGCAAGTACAAGTATCTTTCACTGGGCCCCCAATCTGGAATGAAGGTTTTAATAACCTATTAGATTCCTAACGGGTCTTATTTAAGTTATAACTTAGACTGGTTAGTTTTAAAGAAAGGTTTACGGTTCAAAACGCGAGATTAAGCGATGACCGGATTGGAATGTGATTCAGACCCGACAAGTATGAAGACTTCTATAAATTGGGTAAACTAAATACATTCTGGATTTTGAAGTAAAAATGCTATGGTTTGACCCGTTTCGGCTAATTTATGCAAACTAGTTACATAAACCGTACCGAACGCGTATAAGCATAACGGGTAACCGAATGAGTCATGTACAAGTTCCATAAGTTAATATGCTTTAAATATGATATGATATCAGTAGGATATCTTCCATTATGCCTAAAACGAATTAAAAACCAATTTAAGCCCCGTAGGGGTATTTTGGTCATTTTAAAGTTTATAAAAGAGGTTAAATAGCAATATGAGGTTCTGGTCTAAAATAATTAGTAAAAATATTTATTTTAACAAGTTACATCAGTAAGATACCATATATATGTGAAATTTATCATTTATGGCCAAACTATGCACCGTAGGGGCATTTTGGTCATTTCACATATGCTTTAAGGGTCAAATTTGGAAATCTGAGTTCAAGACTTAAACTTACTGTTAAAGTATAAAAATTTATTTTTAAAATCAGTAGGTAACAAGTCTTAGGTGCCAAGCATGGTTTTAAACCATACTATGCGCCTAAATCGCATAAAAGTCGGTATTTGACGATATTCGGGTTATTTAAGGAAATCTGAGATTTTCTCAACTATTTAAAATATTTTACTTAATGTATAAAATCAGTAGAAAAAGGTTTGACATGCAATTGATGTGTAAAACTCATTTTATTAGCGAAAAGAGCATTATCGTCAATTACCGAGCCTATGAAAGAATTCTATGTTATGATCAGTTTAAAATTTAATAAAAATATCCAAAAATCCCTAAATATTATATTACATCAGTGGGTAGAAAGTTTGGTGTCAAAATTTAGGTTTAAATATGATTTACACTAAAAATGATATTTAATTAACAAAAAGCTTTCAATTTACGATATCGTGCATAACTTTCATTTTAGACCAGAAACTGATGTCAAACTTTTAGGACATACTTAAATATCAGTAATAAAGGTTTTTGTCCACTCACATTTCCAAAAATCTCGTTTTATTGATAGAAGGGCAATATGGTCCATTTTATGCATTTAACGGAAACATATATATGAATCAGATTTCTGTGGAACCTTGGAGTATAATCTCAGAGGGTTATACTAACATGTAATGTGTTCCCAAATGAACCCTAAGGCATAACTAAACTAAGATAAATCGGGTCAGAACTGAAAGTCAAAGCAAAAGTCTACTTTTGCGACTTTCGGTAGCGAACCGAGCCTAAACTCATAATTGTCGGGTTGAACATGCCTAAACACGTTCTTATATTATTTACCAAGTTGTTTAAGTGTTAAAACATGTTCCATAACCTCTGCATTATCAGTTATGAGATCATCCGAAAAGTGCTTACGTGCATCGAAACTCCACGAATCATTATTCGTTATACATGGGAGCATAATAAAGTATTACAAAGTCTCGGAATCGTTAAAAGGTCACTCAGAGGTAAGAATTAACATGTTGATAGGTTTAACCCTCATGCTTTGTAAACTTTTGATCTTTAAGCACAAACGGCTTTGCATGTTCGATAATTTATTCGTTAAGGAATATGAACATTACGTAAGGTCAATCAGAGGCATAAGTTTGGCATGTTGACACTTTGGATCCTTTCACATATATACTTTCTTTGTTTGGTCGATTTAGTCCCTCAAAGTTATCTTTAACACTATATGGGTTTACGGCACATGTCACCACTGTATTGGACTTGAATTTGCGAGGTGTTACATCCTCACCCCCTTAAAAGAAATCTCGACCTCGAGATTTACTGAAATAAATGAGGGTATACTTCTGTTTCATTGTGGATTCAACTTCCAACGTGTATTCTGGGCCTCTACGGGCATCCCATTTCACCTTGACGATTGGCACATGCTTCCTTCGAAGCTTTTTAACCTGGCGATCCTCAATCGACAAAGGTTTTTCAATGAACTTCAAACTTTCGTCAATCTTCACGTCCTTATGTGACATTGCTAGCGATTCATCGGCTAGACATTTCTTTAAATTGCAGATGTTGAACACATTTTGTATCCCACTGAGCTCTTCAGGTAGATTTAGTTTATAAGCTACCGTTCCGACACATTCGATGATCTCGAATGGTCCTATGTATCTTGGGCTTAGCTTACCCTTTTTGCCATAACGCATCACCCCTTTCCAGGGTGACACCTTGAGTAGCACCTTGTCACCAACTTCAAACTTTAGAGGTTTGCGCCTCCTATCAGCATAACTCTTCTGCCTATCCCTGGCAGCTTTGAGACGATCACGGATTTGAACAATCTTATCCGTCATCTCGAGGACTATATCAGGTCCTGATAGTTGGGTTTCTCCAACTTCCGCCCAACAAACTGGCGTTCTACACTTCCTTCCGTACAAGGCCTCAAAAGGCGCGGCTTGAATGCTCGAATGATAACTATTATTGTATGAAAATTCCATCAAAGGAAGATGGTCATCCCAACTTCCACCCAAATCAATAACACAAGCTCTGAGCATATCCTCAAGCGTTTGAATCGTACGTTTGCTTTGGCCATCTATCTGAGGATGATATGCAGTGCTGAAATTTAAACGAGTGCCTAGGGATTGCTGAAAGCTTTTCCAAAAATGTGATGAGTATCTAGTATTCCTATCAGAGATAATAGATACTGGCACTCCGTGGAGAGATACTTTATCATCCACATATAGCTGGGCTAGCTTATCGGAGCTATGCGTCTCCTTTATGGGTATAAAATGAGCTGACTTTGTCAGTCTGTCGACTATAACCCATATTGTATCATTCCCATATTTCGTCCTTGGTAACTTGGTAATAAAATCCATAGTTACCATTTCCCACTTCCAAGCGGGAAGTTCAGGCTGTTGTAGTAAACCTGACGACTTTTGATGCTCAGCTTTAACCTGTGCGCATGTCAGACATTTAGCCACATAAGTGGCTATAGATTTCTTCAAACCTATCTACTAAAAATTTGCCTTTAAATCCTGGTACATTTTGTCACTGCCTGGATGGACTGAATATTTTGAACTATGAGCTTCTTGGAGAATCACATCTCTAAGTCCTCCATGGATCGGAACCTAGATTCTACCATTTAATCTTGTTGGTGCATATGTCTGTTGACTTCGTCTTGTATCTATTTATGTAACTAGATAGGATAAACCGAAGCTTAACGGTCTAGAAAATAGGATTTTAAAGTAAACAGTCCATTTCGCACGAACTGGCAGAGCAAGTTCGCACGAACTGACCACTTCGCAAGAAGTGGGTTATGCTGGTTCGTGAGGATTGGATCTCCTATAAATAGCTGAGTCTTGGTTGTCATTTGTAACATTCTGATTCCGGAGACGTGGTGCTGCCGAAGTGTCGTACGATCTGTAATCACTTTCAAATCAATATAAACGACAGTTAAAGTGTTTCTTAGTGTTAATCAATCTGCAATCATGTCCAAATCATTGAATTCCGCCTCTGGTTTGGATTAGAACTCTTCTGATCGACTCGTTAGGTCGAAACCTCGATCCTACAAGTGGTATCAGAGCTCAGGAGGAGGAGTTCTTACCATTTCAGCTTGTTTTCACGGATAAATCTGTTTTCTACTCATTTTCTTCAACATCAGAATGTTTTCATGGCTAAAATGATCTGATTTTCATATATAACACGTAAAACACAGTTTTAATCAATCCTTGAAAAAATCAGACCTAAAATCAACCTAAAACTTGTTAAAATTGATCAAATCGCTTGAAAAATAGCATCAGATCGTTTGGAACACTTCAGATTGTTTGAAAGATCTTCAGTTCGCTTGAGATATACACTCAGTTCGTACGAGGGGTACCAGTTCCCACGGACTGTATCCAGTTCGCACGGGTTGAACACAGTTCGCACAATTTGATATATTGACAGTTCGCACGGTTTGATACCTTGTCAAGTCGCACGGATTGAACCTGATCCAGATTGTTTGGATTTAAACCAGTTCGCACGAAGTGAATTGTTATCAGGTCATTTGAACCAGCTCATTTGAACCAGATCGTACTCATCAGTTCGTTTGAAATTCTGATTTTGTGAAACTTTTCACCGAAACATGGATAACGAGTTTTACAATGCATTTGCTACTGCTCCAGTTGCTCCAATTACTGTTGCTGAAACTTTCGGTATTGAAAATGAAACAGGAACTTTCCAAAAGCCTCCAAAGCTTATGTACATTGAGGACTTTAAAGGATGGCAAGATCGCTTTGAAAACTGGGTGCAAGCAAATAAGTTTGACGCATGGGTTTCGTTAGAGAAAGATTATGTTTTACCGAAAGATGATCTTGAAAATGAAAAACCATTAAGTCAATTTACACTAGATGAAAAATTAAGATACACCAGTGAAAAGATGATGATTAGCATTCTCCAACAAGCGGTAAAAGAAGATATTTTCGTTTTGCTTCAACATAAGGGAACTGCTAGATCTATTTGGAAAGCATTGATTAAAAAGTTTAAGGGTAGTGCTGATATGATAAAAAATAAACGTGCATTACTAAAGAAATCTTTTGATATGTTTACAGCTTTTGAAGGCGAAACAACAAGAACCATTATTGAGAGGTATTGCCATCTTGTCATGGAAATGAAGAGATTGGACATCAACAAAGAAGATGATGAATGGGTTGATAAGCTAGCCGATGCGTTACCACAGAATGAATGGGGAACATATCTGTTGATTTTAAAGCATAACCGAGAATTTGAAGATATGAATTTGAGTAAGTTCATTCAGAAGCTTGAAGAACATGAATTGGCTGTTCAGAAAACTACTATCATGAAGAATCCGGGTTCTCAACAAGATGTTAGTCTATACTATCGAGGAAGCAAAGTTGAGACCATTCCAAGTCCAAAGATTCAGAGTGCGTTCAGTGCTGATGGTACTTCTGGAACAAATGCAAGCAATACAAGTCAGAATAGTGGATATTGTTCGTCTTATACAAGTTTTGAACCAAATTTCTCAACACCGAGTTCTCAACAACAAAGTTCAACAAATGGTACCAGTTAAGTTTTGCAATGCAATGTTACATTGAATATTCAAAATGGTCAAAATTTCTCTCCAGATATTGCGAAGCAACACATGGCATCACTTGCTACCATGTTAGAGTCGTATGAAAGTTTGGTTGCTGGACGAATTGGCAATCCGATGCTCACTAAAGAGGATTATGACCAGATTGATTCTGAGGAACTTGAATTGATGGACATCAAATGGTGTTTAGCTAGTATTTTGAGAAGAGCAGAAAAATTCAAACAGATCACCGGAAGAGATGATCTTCGTGAAGCTGCTACATCTCAGCTAGGGTTTGACAAATCGAAGGTTACTTGTTTTCGTTGTCGAGAAAAAGGGCATTTTAAACGAGAGTGTACAAACAGAGAAGCCACCGCAAGACAAGATCCATTTGGAAACAACGATTATCATAGAAAAGCAATTTATCATCAAGTTGCTCAACAACCATATCAACAACAATCTTCACACTCACATACTATTGAAGAATCAAAGGGTAAAGCATGTTATGGTGTGATAGACCAAGAAGATGAAAGGATTCCGAAAGGTTTCAATTGGGATGATTATGATCCTTCTAGACCTTCAGTTTCTAAAGCATTTGTTGCTCGACTCTTTGAAGATTCATCCTCAGAAGAAGAATCAGTCAAATCAAAGAAAAGTCCTAGAAGACACCCAATTTTTAACTCTTTAGGAAGTGATGCTCGAAAACAATTGGATTCTTATAGTTTTAATTTGTTTTTTTGCATATAAAATCGAGATGTTGAAAGAGAAAAGAGCTTCTAGACTGAAGAGAGAAATGAAAGCATGAAGGATTGCTGAAGAAAAGGCTGAAGTTCAGTTGAAAACTGATAAGGCAAAAGCTGAAGAAAAACCAACAGAGAGGGTCGAGATTGAAGAGAGTGAAGTAAAGGTAGAATTTGATAAAGAACCGATTGTGTTTGAAAAGGTGGTGGAGAAAATAGTTGAAGTTGAAAAAATTGTCGAAGTTGAGAAAATAGTTGAAGTTGAAAAAATTGTCGAAGTAGAAAAGATTGTAGAAGTTGAAAAATCTTGTGCTAAGTGTTTAGAATCCTGCAAAGATTGTACTGAAAAAGATACAAAGTTGGCTGAATTGGAAAAGCTCAAAGAGAACTTACTGCACAATGTGAGGAGCATAAAGGAGTCATATGACCTCCTAAGCAGCAAAGTAAATTTGTACAAAGGAGCTTGTGATGAAGATATTCAGATGAAAAATCTTCTAAAAGCAACAGTTCTTCAAAAGCAAACTGCAATCAACGGATATATTGAGATGAATGCTGAGCTGAAACAAGAATTGGCAGCACTGAATATTGAAACCGAAAGAGTGAACAATTTACTTCGAAGTTATTAAAGTTCAGAGTATGTTATTGATCACATCTATCCTGCCGTTGCAGCTCATAAGTTTGCAGATAATGAAGAAAATTCTGGTAAGAAAACTGGTTTGAAGTATAACAGAGTTCTAAATCCAATGTGGGATGGCTATACCCCCCGAGACTTTGAAAAGGTGGATAAAGCACTCAATCTGAATCTGAAATCCGAGTCTATCGATGGATTACCAGATGATATTGATGCCACCTTCACAGCGTCTGACACTGATCATGAGTCCAAGATAATTAAGAAAGTTGTCGATCAGGTGTTGGATAAAGATGAAGAATCAAAGTCAGAGTCTAAATCTGAAAATTCGAGTTCCTCAGACAAAAGCTCAAATTCACCGGTCAAAAGGGTTTACAATAAATATTTTCTGATGTCACAAAATAATTTGAATGACGAAACATTCAAAGTAGCATATACTTTGAATGATTCCGACAAATTATATTCTGATGAAGAATTTCCAATAAGAAGTGTTAAAACTGAAATGATTAACAAGGTTTTCAAATTAACAGAAATTAATATTTCTGAAATAAAAGATGTAAATCTTACTGAAAAACCTAAAAAGTACACTTCAAGAGTTCAACAAAGATTGAACAAGAAAAAGGGTTACAGTTCTGGTTCGGGTTATCGAAAGAAACCAAACCATAACAGTAATTTCAAATAGAAAGGTTTAGGGTTTATTCCACCAGAAAATCATAAAAATCATAAAGATTTTAAACCAGAAACTAAATTTGTTTCAGGAGCAAGTTCTGAAGAGGAAAAGGAGAAACCTTTCTGGAAACAGTCAAACAAGGAGTTTTTCGTCGAAAAGCAAAAGAATATGTTGAAGGAATCTGAACCGAAAGTTGAAAGAAGAACTTGTTTCAGATGTCAAGAGGTTGGACATATTGCTTGGAATTGCCCAAAGTCCACCAACACAAAACAGGGAGTTTCTTCTAACTCAAAATTGAAAGAAAAATGTGCTGATAAAAAGGAACAACCAATAGAAAAAATTAAAGAGTTAAAAAATTCGACTTTCGAAGTAGGTGAAAGTTCGAAACAGTTTTACAAAAGAAGAGCAAATCTTAACAAACAGAAATGGATTGTTAAGAAATCAGAGGTTGGTTCTGGCGATGAATCTGACTCGTCAAAGTCAGAGGAGCCACATGTTATGCTAAATGATGAAAATTCCGTTCCAACAATGGATGATAAAAATTTTCCACCATTGTCAAACGGAAACTTGAAATCAAACATTGGTAAGATTGAGATTTCAGATCAATTCTTCTCTGACAAGGAAGAATTTGATGCTAAAAAGGCATTTAATGGTAAAGTATTACATATTTTTGGGAAGATGGCTGATGGGAAGGTGAAAGGAGTGAAAGAATTTTATGAATCGAAAATTGTTAAACCAAATGAGGATGGTTCACCCATGATTGATCAGGCATGGGTGAGATTCTTTAAAAAATAAAATCCTGACTTGCCGGAGCTCCCAAGTTGGTAATCGTGGAGCATGAATCGGCATCATTCTAGAAAAATGTTTTTGTGAAAAACCTACAAGTGTTAGATTTTACAAGTGATTGAGAAAACAATGTGATGAAACCCCATGATGTGTGAAATCCACAGAACTAATTTTCAAAACAAACTTAAGTGTTTTGAAATCATAATGGGAAAATAGTTTGTTGTCAGGGGGAGTTCTGATTGTTTATGCCAAGTGGATGGCGAATTGAAGTAATTCACATCAGTTTGTCATTTTATTTGTACAGTTTATTGCGTTTATTTTCAAATTTTCCTTGAAAATCAAAAATTGAAACATATTTTTGATTTTAGGGGGAGTAAAAAATTTAGAAATTTTGAAAATTTGAAAAATCCAAAAACATGTTAAAATCTAAAAACCAAAAATATTGAAAAATAAAAAATGAGTTTTGTTGTGAAAAAGAGAAAATGATAGTACATCAGTAGACAATCACAGCATGCTAAAGAATTGGAAAGTTAATATGTGATAAACGGTCTCACTGATGATATGCCAGTAGGTTTTTACACGCTTAGTAGATTGTTTTCGAGATATAAACCTAAATGTCATACTTACTTATCTCGTGGGGAACATCTCTCGGATATATGGGTAACCCCCGAAATCTTGATTGAAAGATTACCTGTTTCTGACATACTAGTTCTTTTGCTTAGTGATATCTGGGGTATTATACCAGGACTTCTGATTTTGCGGGAGCAATAGCCTAGTCCTCGTATAATACCTTACGCTTGCTTGAAATAAAAGCACCCCCTCAGCATAAAAATTGATAAAATATCGAAAGATAAAAGATCAAGTGTTGTTGTAAAGAAGATCCCCAAGGGGGACACACCTAAAGTCGAGCCTTCATCTCTAACAAAAATATGAGCTCTCAAGGTTTCGCATTTACTCCTTTACAGATATCATCTAGGCATATTCACCTGTAAGACTGAATATGGGGAATCTGGATTCGAGAGTATATTCTGAGGTGGGACATGCGAATAAGTTTAAGTCCTTAAAACACTAATTCCGTATCTCGAATCGATTGAACTTTGTGTGAAAATTTAAGTGGATGTATACTGACAATCTAAGTGACTCGTTTAGAACTTAAAGTGTTTAAAGCTCAACGGTGTTAGTGATTTGTCATAAACTGATATGATCCTCTTACACAAACTCACAAAAATATTGTCTGTAAATATTTCTTTATTGCATTTTAACACTCTGAAAAACCAAAAAGAATGTGTTTTAGCATAAAATTTTGAAAAATCAAAAAGATTTTGTTTCATTTTATTTTCGACAACTGATGTTGAAAAGCTGATTTTCAAAATTCCTAGTGCTAAACATGATGAACAACAGTGGATTGGGAGAGTGTGATTGTAATGAAAAATGATCAATGTTTGTATTGATGTGTGGTATTAATAATTCTTCAAGTGGTAAATCAAGGTCATTAATTTGAACTTGATATAACTATTATTGATGTTGAATGTTATCTGCTAGTGGTTTCTAAATTTTATAAATTTTATAAATTGAGAAATTTACTTTTGGGTAGAGATTTGTGCAAGTTGCCAGGTTCTTACGGAGAGCCAGGAATCGTTCCTAAACCTGCGAAAGTGCTATGTCAGATTACGATCCCGGAACAACTTAAGGGGGAGTCTGTTAGCAAAGGGGAGTTTGAGGATTGAAAGAGTCAGACTCAGATTCTGGAATATTGCTCGAGATAAAGTTGATGATGCTGATTGAAGAAGAGAGAGATTGAAGGATGCTTACAGAGAAAGATACTTTGGAAAGAGCGAGAAGACCGATCAAGACTGAAGACTCTATACACTGAAGACTCGTCAACATCCAAGGGGGAGTTTGTTGGTGCATATGTCTGTTGACTTCATCTTGTATCGAGTTATGTAACTAGATAGGATAAACCGAAGCTTAGCGGTCTAGAAAATAGGATTTTAAAGTAAACAGTCCAGTTCGCACGAACTGACCACTTCGCACGAAGTGGGTTTTGCTGGTTCGTGAGGACTGAATCTCCTATAAATAGCTGAGTCTTGGTTGTCATTTGTAACATTCTGATTCCAGAGACGAGGTGCTGCCGAAGTGTCGTACGATCTGTAATCACTTTCAAATCAATATAAACGACAGTTAAAGTGTTTCTTAGTGTTAATCAAGCTGCAATCATGTCCAAATCATTAAATTCCGCCTTTGGTTTGGATTAGAACTCTTCTGATCGACTCGTTAGGTCGAAACCTTGATCCTACAAATCTTAGGATTCCATCCTTGCCATAAGACAATTGATCAGCAGTTACACCTAACTTCTCATTCGGAAAGTTAGTTTCCAAAACAGCTTCCTTCTGAACGGCTAACAACTTTTCATTCAAGCTGTTCTTTAGTTCAATGCGTTTGGCATTGATCCTAATGGGTTTAACCCTTTCTTTCCTGCTTAGAGCGTCGGCTACAACATTCGATTTGCCTGGATGATAGCGAATTTTGCAATCATAATCATTCAATGTCTCCATCCATCGACGCTGTCTCATGTTCAGGTCCTTCTGGTGAAACAAGTGTTGAAGGCTTTTATGATCCAAATAAATTATACACTTGGTTCCATATAAATAATGCCTCCAAAGCTTCAGTGCAAATACAACGGCACCTAATTCCAAATCATGGGTGGTGTAGTTCTTTTCATGCACTTTTAATTGACGTGAGGTATAGGCAATAACCTTGCCTTTCTGCATGAGCACACAACCCATACCAGTGTGCGATGCGTCACAGTACACAACAAACTCTTCAATCCCTTCTGGCAATGTCAATACCAGAGCATTGCTCAACTTTTGTTTAAGAATCTCAAAAGATTCTTGTTGCTTGGGACTCCAATCAAACTTTATATTCTTGTGAGTTAACGAAGTAAAAGGTGCAGCAATCCTAAATTTTTTTTCAATGAAACGTCTGTAGTATCCTGCTAGACCTAAGAAGCTGCGAATCTCTGTAGGTGTTTTAGGCGCTTGCCAATTCATGATCGCTTCAATCTTAGCGGGATCTACCTGGATACCACGGTCACTCACTACATGTCTAAGAAACTGGACTTCACGAAGCCGAAACTCGCATTTAGAAAATTTAGCGTAGAGCTTCTCTTGCTGCAGAAGTTTAAGGATACACCAGAGGTGCTTTTCATGATTGGCTTGATTCTTTGAATAGATAAGTATGTCATTGGTAAAGACAATGGCAAATTTTTCTAGATACGTCTTGCACACGCGATTCATGAGATCCATGAATGCTGCAGGTGCATTAGTGAGCCCGAAAGGCATCACTAAGAACTCGTATTAGCCATATCTTGTTCTGAATGCAGTCAAGTGCACGTCTTCAGTCTTGACCTTCAACTGATGATATCCTGACCTCAAATCGATCTTTGAAAAGTAACTTGCTCCTTGAAGTTGATCGAATAGATCGTCGATCCTGGGTAATGGATATCGGTTCTTGATTGTAACTTTATTCAGCTCACGGTAATCGATGCAGAGACGCATCGAGCCATCCTTCTTCTTCACAAATAAGATATGCGCTCCCCAAGGGGACGAGCTAGGTTGAATAAAACCTTTCTCCAACAAATCATCCAATTGTGTTCTTAATTCTTTCATCTCTGTCTGTGCCAGTCGATAAGGAGCTCGTGCAACTGGTGCAGCTCCTGGAATGATATCAATTTTAAACTCCACCTGTCTGTCTGGAGGTAAACCAGGTAGTTCTTCAGGGAATACTCATGGATATTCAGAAATAACAGGGATGTCTTCGATCTTTGGCTTTGGTTCATCAACGGTTAACTGTGCCATGTAAATGAGACAACCTTTCTTCAAACACTTCGATGCCTTAAGCATAGTCACTTACTTAGGCAATCCATACTTTGTATCCCCTTGTATTGTTAGTGGCTCACCATAAGGAGACTTGATAACCACTTGCTTCTTATCACATACAATCTGGGCTTGGTTACGAGACAACCAATCCATGCCTATCACTATGTCGAATCCTGCTAACTTCAATGGAAGCAAAGACAGTGGAAAAGAGTGATTCCTAATGGATATAAAACATCCATCTAATATCGTTGAAGCATTCTCTATGGTTCCATCGGCCAATTCTACTTCATATTTTATGCTTAGAGTTTTAACAGGCAGATTTAACAATTTACAAAACTTGTTGTCTACAAAAGACTTGTCTGCACCAGAATCAAACAACACTCTAGCATAAACATCATTGATAAGAAAAGTACCTGTTATCACATTGTCGTTCTGTATATCTTCCTGCGCATTCATCTGGAAGACCCGGGCATTGGTCTTCTTGGCCTCTTCAGGCTTCTTTTGGTTTTTCGGGCAATTAGTCTTTATGTGACCCTTTTCGTTGCAACCATAACAGGTTGCGTCTTTCATTTTCTTGCAATCCAGGGTTTTATGTTCCTTAGACTTACAGATCCCACAAGGTAGAGGCTGAGACTCAAATCTGCATTTCCCGAGGTGGTACTTCTAACAGGTTTTGCACCTGGTCCTTTCGTCTGAATGCTGGAAACCCTTTTTAAACCCAGAATTCTTTTTATGTTCCTGAACACCTTTCTTATGATCAGAGTTGCCCTTCCTTTTCTTGTCGGAGCGATGAGAACTCTCATCCTCCCGCTTTCGCTTTCCTTCATCAGAAACTTTGACAGAATTGTTTCTGACAGCATCAAGTGTGAGAGATAGAGACAGATCTACCACTGACCTAAAGGTGGTTGGTCTGGATGCTTTCACATTTCCCTTGATTTCTGGAGCTAGACTTCCAATAAAACGTGCTATGCGTTTTGGTTCCGGTGTGACCAAATAAGGAACCAATCGGGACATGGTGTTGAAGCTTGTAATATACGCCTGGCAATCCAAATTCTTCATGACCAGAGTCAAGAAGTCTGTTTCAATCTTTTCCACCTCATGCTGAGTACATAAATTTTACTTAATCAGCGCAACAAACTGATCCCAAGACAAATTATACAATGGGATCTTCCCTGTGGCTTGGATTATCGATCTCCACCAAGCCAATGCTTCTCCTTTGAATGATTGTGAAACAAACTTCACAATATCTTGTTCCGCACAACCACTGATATCTACTACTGTATCCATTTCCTCAAGCCATGTCATACAGTTGATGGCTCCTTTTTCTCCTGTAAAGTCCCTTGGCTTGCAAGAGACAAAGTATTTGTAAGAGCAAGTCTTAACACGTGGTTCCTGATTAAGCACAATTTGCCTGGATGGCTGGCTCTTCTGGTTTGATGAGTGACAGGAATCTCCTTTCTTTGTCTCATGTGTTTTAGAAGGGGGCTTACTATGAGCTACAGTTTGAGTCTTTGTGCAGGCATTACTTGGTTCTTTAAATTGTCTGTCAAGGGCTCTAGTAACAGCATTGTCTATCAATGCCTGAAGATCTGCACCCGTTACATTCATTCGGGTGTTATCATTTCTTTCCCTTGGATGACTGTTAACTCCGTCTGATTCTGACATGCTGAAGCTTGTTTTCTATAAAATAATCAACAATAATTTATTCAGATGCGAATTATGGAATCATCATTTTTGATGATTCATTAACCATGGTAATATAAACCATATTTGGTTAATTTGATAATCAAGCTTTTGTTTTAAACTTTTCATTATAATTAATCCCAGTTATAATTATGAAGGATCTTTTAGTGGCACAAAAGGCCTAGTCACAAGGACAGTTTTAATTCATAAGCCGTGATCTTATAAGATTGAAGCATTAAGGTTTAAACATAGTTCATTACCTTTTATTGACAGGGAGTCCTAGACTACAACTGTCTTCTGTCTCGTAGGACAATAAGTATAGCCCGTAAGCATTTCATCACTAATGGATGCTTGATATATGATCATCTTAATTGATGATATAAGCCACGATTTCTAAATCATTTGGCCAAACAAGGAAATTGGAATAATCCAATGTGAGGATGACTGGTGTGACTTTATCCAATCACAATTGCCAGGAGTGCTAACATGTTTTCAGATGTTAACAAAGATTTATTTTCTTAAAAAGGAATTACCATCATGGCCATGTCTTAAAATGACATATGGGCTAGGTTTTTACCTTTTAGATTTTCTTTTAATATTGAATGGCAGATCAATTGTAAATTGGAATGATATTCTGATTTTGTTTTATATAATGTATTCATATATACATAATGAAAAATGAAATTTTAAACTAAAACATTCCATAAATTGAAAGAAGTACATAGCTGCCCTAAACGGGACTTTTAATTAAATAACATTGTCCACATATATACTTTCTTTGTTTGGTGGCTTTACTCCCTTTAGTCCCTCAAAGTTATCTTTAACACTATATATTCTGATTTATTTTCACATATATACTTTCTTTGTTTGGTCGCTTTAGTCCCTCAAAGTTATCTTTAACACTATATGGGTTTATGACACATGTCACCACTGTATTGGACTTGAATTTGCGAGGTGTTACATCCTCACCCCCTTAAAAGAAATCTCGACCTCGAGATTTACTGAAATAAATGAGGGTACTTCTGTTTCATTGTGGATTCAACTTCCCATGTGTATTCTGGGCCTCTACGGGCATCCCATTTCACCTTGACGATTGGCACATGCTTCCTTCGAACCTTTTTAACCTGTCGATCCTCAATCGACAAAGGTTTTTCAATGAACTTCAAACTTTCGTCAATCTTCACGTCCTTATGTGACATTGCTAGCGATTCATCGGCTAGACATTTCTTTAAATTGAAGATGTGGAACACATTATGTATCCCACTGAGCTCTTCAGGTAGATTTAGTTTATAAGCTACCGTTCCGACACATTCGATGATCTTGAATGGTCCTATGTATCTTTGGCTTAGCTTACCCTTTTTGCCAAAACGCATCACCCCTTTCCAGGGTGACACCTTGAGTAGTACCTTGTCACCAACTTCAAAATTTAGAGGTTTGCGCCTCCTATCAGCATAACTCAGCATAACTCTTCTGCCTATCCATGGCAGCTTTGAGACGATCACGGATTTGAACAATCTTATCCGTCATCTCGAGGACTATATCAGGTCCTGATAGTTGGGTTTCTCCAACTTCCGCCCAACAAACTAGCGTTCTACACTTCCTTCCGTACAAGGCCTCAAAAGGCGCGGCTTGAATGCTCGAATGATATCTATTATTGTACAAAAATTCCATCAAAGGAAGATGGTCATCCCAACTTCCGCCCAAATCAATAACACAAGCTCTGAGCATATCCTCAAGCGTTTGAATCATACGTCTGTCTGAGGATGATATGCAGTGCTGAAATTTAAACGAGTGCCTAGGGATTGCTGAAAGCTTTTCCAAAAATGTGATGTGTATCTAGTATCCCTATCGGAGATAATAGATACTGGCACTCCGTGGAGAGATACTATCTCATCCACATATAGCTGGGCTAGCTTATCGGAGCTATGCGTCTCCTTTATGGGTATAAAATGAGCTGACTTTGTCAGTCTGTCGACTATAACCCATATTGTATCATTCCCACGTTTCGTCCTTGGTAACTTGGTAATAACATCCATAGTTACCATTTCCCACTTCCAAGCGGGAAGTTCAGGCTGTTGTAGTAAACCTGACGGCTTTTGTTGCTCGGCTTTAACCTGTGCGCATGTCAGACATTTAGCCACATAAGTGGCTATATATTTCTTCAAACCTATCCACCAATAATTTGCCTTTAAATCCTGGTACGTTTTGTCACTGCCTGGATGGACTGAATATTTTGAACTATGAGCTTCTTGGAGAATCACACCTCTAAGTCCTCCATGGACCGGAACCCAGATTCTACCATTTAATCTAAGGATTCCATCCTTGCCATAAGACAATTGATCAGCAGTTACACCTAACTTCTCATTCGGAAAGTTATTTTCCAAAACTGCTTCCTTCTGAACGGCTAACAACTTTTCATTCAAGCTGTTCTTTAGTTCAATGCTTTTGGCATTGATCCTAATAGGTTTAACCCTTTCTTTCCTGCTTAGAGCGTCGGCTACAACATTCGCTTTGCCTGGATGATAGCGAATTTCGCAATCATAATCATTCAATGTCCCCATCGATCGACGCTGTCTCATGTTCAGGTCCTTCTGGTTAAACAAGTGTTGAAGGCTTTTATGATCCGAATAAATTATACACTTGGTTCCATATAGATAATGCCTCCAAAGCTTCAGTGTAAATACAACGGCACCTAATTCCAAATCATGGGTGGTGTTGTTCTTTTCATGCACTTTTAATTGACGTGAGGCATAGGCAATAACCTTGCCTTTCTGCATAAGCACACAACCCATACCAGTGTTCGATGCGTCACAGTACACAACAAACTCTTCAATCCCTTCTGGCAATGTCAATACCGGAGCATTGCTCAACTTTTGTTTAAGAATCTCAATAGATTCTTGTTGCTTGGGACTCCAATGAAACTTTACATTCTTGCGAGTTAACGAAGTCAAAGGTGCAGCAATCCTAGAAACTGGACTTCACGAAGCCAAAACTCGCATTTAGAAAATTTGGCGTAGAGCTTCTCTTGCTGCAGAAGTTTAAGGATACACTGGAGGTGTTTTTCATGATCGGCTTGATTCTTTGAGTAGATAAGTATGTCATCGATAAAGACAATGACAAATTTGTCTAGATACGTCTTGCACACACGATTCATGAGATCCATGAATGCTGCAGGTGCATTAGTGAGCCCGAAAGGCATCACTATGAACTCGTAGTGGTCATATCTTGTTCTGAATGCAGTCTTGTGCACGTCTTCAGTCTTGACCTTCAACTGATGATATCCTGACCTCAAATCGGTCTTTGAAAAGTAACTTGCTCCTTGAAGTTGATCGAATAGATCGTCGATCCTGGGTAATGGATATCGGTTCTTGATTATAACTTTATTCAGCTCGCGGTAATCGATGCAGAGACGCATCGAGCCATCCTTCTTCTTCACAAATAAGATAGGCGCTCCCCAAGGGGACGAGCTTGGTTGAATAAAACCTTTCTCCAACAAATCATCCAATTGTGTTCTTAATTCTTTCATCTCTGTCGGTGCCAGTCAATAAGGAACTCGTGCAACTGGTGCAGCTCCTGGAATTATATCAATTTTAAACTCCACCTGTCTGTCTGGAGGTAAACCAGGTAGTTCTTCAGGGAATACTCCTGGATATTCAGAAATAATAGGGATGTCTTCGATCTTTGGCTTTGGTTCATCAACGGTTACCTGTGCCATGTAAATGACACAACCTTTCTTCAAACACTTCGATGCCTTAAGCATAGTCACTTGCTTAGGCAATCCATACTGTGTATCCCCTTGTATTGTTAGTGGCTCACCATAAGGAGTCTTGATAACCACTTGCTTCTTATCACGTACAATCTGGGCTTGGTTACGAGACAACCAATCCATGCCTATCACTATGTCGAATCCTGCTAACTTCAATGGAAGCAAAGACAGTGGAAAAGAGTGATTCCTAATGGATATAAAACATCCATCTAATATCGTTGAAGCAGTCTCTATGGTTCCATCGGCCAATTCTACTTCATATTTTATGCTTAGAGTTTTAACAGGCAGATTTAACAATTTACAAAACTTGTTGTCTACAAAAGACTTGTCTACACCAGAATCAAACAACACTCTAGCATAAACATCATTGAAGTACCTGTTATCACATTGTCATTCTATATAGCTTCCTGCGCATTCATCTGGAAGACCCGAGCATTGGTCTTCTTAGCGTCTTCAGGCTTCTTTTGGTTTTTCGGGCAATTAGTCTTTATGTGCCCCTTTTTGTTGCAACCATAACAGGTTGCATCTTTCATTTTCTTGCAATCCAGGGTTTTATGTTCCTTATACTTGCAGATCCCACAAGGTAGAGGCTGAGACTCAAATCTGCATTTCCCGAGGTGGTACTTCTTACAGATTTTGCACCTTGTCCTTTCGTCTGAATGCTGGAAACCCTTTTTAAACCCAGAATTCTTTTTATGTTCCTGACCACCTTTCTTATGATTAGAGTTGCCCTTCCTTTTCTTGTCGGAGCGATGAGAACTCTCATCCTCCCGCTTTCGCTTTCCTTCATCAGAAACTTTGACAGACTTGTTTCTGACAGCATCAAGTGTGAGAGATAGAGACAGATCTACCACTGACCTAAAGGTGGTTGGTCTGGATGCTTTCACATTTCCCTTGATTTCTGGAGCTAGACCTCCAATAAAACGTGCTATGGGTTTTGGTTCCGGTGTGACCAAATAAGGAACCAATCGGGACATGGTGTTGAAGCTTGTAACATACGCCTAGCAATCCAAATTCTTCATGACCAGAGTCAAGAAGTCTGTTTCAATCTTTTCCACCTCATGCTGAGGACATAAATTTTCCTTAATCAGCACAACAAACTGATCACAAGACAAATTATACAATGGGATCTTCCCTGTGGCTTGGATTATCGATCTCCACCAAGCCAATGCTTCTCCTTTGAATGGTTGTGAAACAAACTTCACAATATCTTGTTCCGCACAACCACTGATATCTACTACTGTATCCATTTCCTAAAGCCATGTCATACAGTCGATGGCTCCTTTTTCTCCTGTAAAGTCCCTTGGCTTGCAAGAGACAAAGTATTTGTAAGAGCAAGTCTTAACACGGGGTTCCTGATTAAGCACAATTTGCCTGGATGGCTGGCTCTTCTGGTTTGATGAGTGACAGGAATCATCTTTCTTTGTCTCATGTGTTTTAGAAGGGGGCTTACTATGAGCTACAGTTTGAGTCTTTGTGCGGGCATTACTTGGTTCTTTAAATTGTCTGTCAAGGGCTCTAGTAACAACATTGTCTATCAATGCCTGAAGATCTGCACCCGTTACATTCATTCAGGTGTTATCATTTCTTTCCCTTGGATGACTGTTAACTTCGACTGATTCTGACATGCTGAAGCTTGTTTTCTATAAAATAATTAACAATAATTTATTCAGATGCGAATTATGGAATCATCATTTTTGATGATTCATTAACCATGGTAATATAAACCATATTTGGTTAATTTAATAATCAAGATTTTGTTTTAAACTTTTCATTATAATTAATCCCAGTTATAATTATGAAGGATTTTTGAGTGGCACAAAAGGCCTAGGCAAGGACAGTTTTAATTCATAAGACGTGATCTTATAAGATCGAAGCATTAAAGTTTGAACATAGTTCATTACTTTTTATTGACAGGGAGTCGTAGACTACAACTGTCTTTTGTCTCGTAGGACAATAAGTATAGCCCGTAGGCATTTCATCACTAATGGATGTTTGATATATGATCATCTTAATTGATGATATAAGCCATGATTTCTAAATCATTTGGCCAAACAAGGAAATTGGAATAATCCAATGTGAGGATGACTGGTGTGACTTTATCGAATCACAATTGCCAGGAGTGCTAACATGTTTTCAGATGTTAACAAAGACTTATTTTCTTAAAAAAGGAATTACCATCATGGCCATGTCTTAAAATGACATATGGGCTAGGTTTTTACCTTTAAGATTTTCTTTTAATATTGAATGGCAGATCAATTGTAAATTAGAATGATATTCTGATTTTGTTTTATATAATGTATTCATATATACATAATGAAAAACGAAATTTTAAACTAAAACATTCCATAAATTGAAAGAAGTACATAGCTGCCCTAAACGGGACTTTTAATTAAATAACATTGTCCACGTAGGGACAGAAATAAGAAAGATAAGTCCACGCAGGGACCAAGTACATTAATAAAATGTCCATACAGGGACTTAATTGAAAATAAGAATTACAAAACAAATAAATAAGGAATTTCAATAATCCCTCTTCTTCTTCCCCTTTATAAGGTTTGCCAAACCCTTAAGTAGACCCCGGCGGCTTCTACGCTCTTCCTGTACCTGCTGCTCCACCTCGTTCAACCTCTAGAGGATTTCTTATTGTTGTGGTGGTTGAATCTGTGGTGGTTGCGGTGGCTGCTGCTGCGGAGGTTGAGGAGGTGGTGGGTATTGATACCCATAAGTAGGGTACCCAGTTGGGTACGCAGCTGGATAGGGTCCATGGTAGAGAGCATTGTAGTTTTCCGCTTCAAGGTAAGGGTCAACGGAAAGGGCATTGTTGTAATTATAACTTGAGTAAGCTTGCGGCTCAAACGGGTTGTACCCGGCTGCACCTGGGTATGATGGGATTGGGTTATCATAACCTATGTGAGGTGCTGGTGCGACTGGTGCAGAGTCGACTTCAGAAATTGGATTTGAAGGCCCACCCAATTGTGGGTCTTTATATAGCGGTGGGTAGTGGCCGGAGTGTTGTGGGGTGCTGAAATGGAAATCCCCACGCACGGACATCCGTGCATTTCTTCTTCGCCTCGGTGGTTCTGGAGGCAGTTGCTGCTCTAGTGCTGGCGGTAATGGCGGCGTGACCGCCTCAAAATGTGGGTCCTCAGAAGGGACCTGTTGCTGCGGTGCTGGGTTATGGGGAGGTGTGAACTCCCACTTATAAGTACTCCACCTTAGGGAATATAGGTCAGGCCCTCTATATGGCGAACCATGGTAAGATGATCCGTCGGAAATATCGATGGGATGCGTCGGCGTCCCAGATGGTGGTTCGGCAGGATCTGGATCTTCATCCATCTCCATATCCTGAGCTTCAGAAAAATGGTCTTCGGGTCCCAATGGGTTATGGCCCATGGGTTCTTCACTCATATTCGCCGGGTTGAACCGGCTCTGAAAGTATGGGGTCGGGTCCTGAAAGGCATGGTGTGAACTCGACCGTTTTAGAGGAATGTACGAATGGCGAGAGTTGTTGGGCTCGTTTTCTAATTGTGGCCCAAAGGAGTCGTGAGACGAGGGAGAAGAGCTAAGCGAGACAGAACGCCTCGCTGGCTCCAGATATGTCCTCCAATCCTCATGGGGACTAGAGCTAAGGTTCGCTGATGGTGTTCGCCGGTGGGATGGCCCGGCCTCATGGTCATTCCTTGCAGTTATTGGTGCCTTTCCTCTGCCACCTCTACCTCTAAAACGTGGCGACATTGTCTTTGATCCTGTCAAAACAAAAGTAAACAACAGGAAATAAAAAAAGAAAGACAATTAAGATTAGGATTAGTCCTAAGTCATTTGCCAAGACTCGGAAGTCAAAGAATGTGCAACTGTGTCATTGAGATTAGACACAAGAGGCTAGTGTTTAATTCACTCAATGTTGGATCTGATACCAACCTGTCACACCCTGATATTTCCACGTATTACCGATGGGCCCGGTGGGGAGTATCGTGACGTAGTTGATATCATCATAGACAATTAATCACAGTTTAAATGCACTGCGGAAGTCTAAAGTAATAATATTACAAACCGAATTGAAAGTATAATAAAATATTACACAACGGTTGTAAATGGATCCACAGGCGGATCTAAAACAGAAAGAAATATATTGTTCAACAGACTTTAAGCATTAAAAGCTTGCAAGACTCTTTATTTAATACTCGGAGTTTCTAGCCCATTACGTGTAGTACCTGCACTTAACCTTTTAAAAATACGTCAGTTTACACTGGTAAATACAATTAACTGACTCTTTTGAAAAGTATTTATAAAATTGGTTTGGATGCACAAGGCATAAAATCTTTTATAACTTGGGACAATTATTAAAAATAATCTTGTATACAGATTTATATGTTTATCGTACGTTTAGGGTCCGATATAGAAACCGAAACAAGATTAATAGACACACCACAAGTATAGGCCCACAAGAGAGTGAGATACCGTTTTTCATACGCAACAGTCAGGTGTATGCCTACACCCCGTGCTTAAGACGTGGCCATTTCAAATGAATGAGCCGAGGATATCCAGGACATGGTCATTTTAACCCCCAAAGGTTTTGTATTAAAAAATACAGATTAAAACGGGTTACCTCAATTATTTAACCACTAATCGATTAAATATTCAATACCCGACCAAGCGGTATTATTATAATACCGTATCCCAAGCCCGTATAAGGGAAAATAAGTTAAAAGTATTTACCTGAGCTAAAAGAAATTTTATCCTCAGCCGTATATCAAATCAGCAAGTACAAGTATCTTTTAGTGGGCCCCTAATCTGGAACGAAGGTTTTAATAACCTATTAGATTCCTGGCGGGTCTTATTTAAGTTATAACTTAGACCGGTTAGTTTTAAAGAAAGGTTTACGGTTCAAAACGCGAGATTAAGCGATGACCGGATTGGAATGTGATTCACACCCGACAAGTATGAAGACTTGTATAAATTGGGTAAACTAAATACATTCTGGATTTTGAAGTAAAAATGATATGGTTTGACCCGTTTCGGCTAATTTATGCAAACTAGTTACATAAACCGTACCGAACGCGTATAAGCATAACGGGTAACCGAATGAGTCATGTACAAGTTCCATAAGTTAATACACTTTTAATATGATATGATATCAGTAGATATCTTCCATTACGCCCAAAACGAATTTAAAACCAATTTAAGCCCGTGGGGGTATTTTGGTCATTTTAAAGTTTATAAAAGAGGTTAAATAGCAATCTGAGGTTCTGGTCTAAAATAATTAGTAAAAATATTTATTTTAACAAGTTACATCAGTAAGATACCATATATATGTGAAATTTATCATTTATGGCCAAACTATGCACCGTAGGGGCATTTTGGTCATTTCACATATGCTTTAAGGGTCAAATTTGGAAATCTGAGTTCAAGACTTAAACTTAGTGTTAAAGTATAAAAATTTATTTTTAAAATCAGTAGGTAACAAGTCTTAGGTGCCAAGTATGGTTTTAAACCATACTATGCGCCTAAATCGCATAAAAGTCGGTATTTGACGATATTCGGGTTATTTAAGGAAATATGAGATTTTGATCAGTCTCAACTATTTAAAATATTTTATTTAATGTATAAAATCAGTAGAAAAAGGTTTGACATGCAATTGATGTGTAAAACTCATTTTATTGGCGAAAAGAGCATTATCGTCAATTACCGAGTCTATGCAAGAATTCTATGTTATGATCAGTTTAAAATTTAATAAAATCTCCAAAAATCCCCAAATATTATATTACATCAGTGGCTAGAAAGTTTGGTGTCAAAATTTGGGTTTAAATATGATTTATACTAAAAATGCTATTTAATTAACAAAAAGCTTTCAATTTACGATATCGCGCATAACTTTCATTTTAGACCAGAAACTGATGTCAAACTTTTAGGACATACTTAAATATCAGTAATAAAGGTTTTTGTCCACTCACATTTCCAAAAATCTCATTTTATTGATAGAAGGGCAATATGGTCCATTTTAAGAATTCAACGGAAACATACATATGAATCAGATTTCTATGGAACCTTATAGTATAATCTCAGAGGGTTATACTACCATGTAATGTGGTCCCAAATGAACCCTAAGGCATAACTAAACTAAGCTAAATCGGGTCAGAACTGAAGTCAAAGCAAAAGTCTACTTTTGCCACTTTCGGTTGCGAACCGAGCCTAAACTCAGAATTGTCGGGTTGAACATACCTAAACATGTTCTTATATTATTTACCAAGTTGTTTAAGTATTAAAACATGTTCCATAACCTCTGCATTATCAGTTATGAATTATTTTGTAAAAACTGGTCCGTTTGACTTTTTATTAATAAGTTTGACCCGACAATTGACCAAGTAAAAGTGATAATCAGTAGGTGCCCTTTTAAGGGTTTATTACCTACATAATTACCAACTCATAGCCACTTTCAGTTTGAATAATGGCTGGACCCGTTAGTGATTAATCACAAAGTCAAAGCGTAATTACGCTAACTTTGACTTTCGGTCATTAAGCTAATAAAACTTTAACTAAGGAGGCTAAGAACACTTACTAGAGTCCTTAGCACGAATTTAGAACAGAAGAAAGCTTCCTTAAGCTCCAGGAGGCTTCAGAGAGTGAGCTTTGAAGTAAAAACTCAAATGTGCAAATGAAGAACACAAAGCATGCTCCTTATATAGGAATTTTGATGCTCCAAGATCAATCCATTTGTCCCTATGTTGTTATCAGATGTTCACAGGTGTCCCTAGGGCAGTAAATACCATGTACAAGCCCCAGGTATTGCTCAGAACCCATGCAAAGGCGGTGGAACAGGCTGCAACATGCAGCTGTCCACTTCTGATGTTGCTGGCACTCTTACGCGGCCCACGTAAGAGTTGGAGCTGGTCTACGCGGCCCGCGACGATGGGTTGATTTGGTAAACAGTTTCCAAACTTTGCAATTTCAGTCCCTGGTCCATTTTAAGTTTAAATAACTTCCATTTATTGCACTTATGACCCCCATAGTTAACTATTAAGGGCCTTGGGTATGGACTGGTTGTCAAAACACCGAGCTGAAATTTTCTGTAAGGAGAAAATCGTCTGTATTCCTTTCCCTAGTGGAGACTCACTGTCTATCCAAGGTCATCGAAGTGGTGCTATGGTTGGCATTATTTCAGCTATGAAAGCCCAGAAGTGCTTACGGAAGGGTCATCCTGTTATTCTAGCACTCGTTACCGATACTCAATCTGAAGAAAAGAAGATCGAAGACTTTCTAGTCGTTTGTGACTTTACCAATGTGTTTCCTGAGGAGCTTCCAGGACTACTCCCACACTGCCAGGTGGAATTTCAGATCGAGCTTACGCTAGGAGCAGCTCCGATTGCTCGCGCTCCTTATCGTCTTGCATCGGGAGAATTGCAAGAACTGTCGAATCAACTCTAAGAACTGTTGGATAGAGGTTTTATTCGACCTAGTTCTTCACCGTTGGGAGCCCCAGTCCTATTTGTGAAGAAGAAAGATGGGTCTTTCCACATGTGTATTGACTATCGCGAACTCAACAAGGTGACGGTCAAGAACCGTTATCCTCTACCTCATATCGACGATCTGTTTGACCAATTTCAAGGGTCAAGCTTCTACTTGAAAATCGATTTAAGATCAGGCTATCATTAGATGAGAGTATGAGAGGAAAATTTTCCCAAAACAGCCTTCCGAACGCGGTACGACCACTACAAGTTTTTGGTCATGCCATTCGGGTTAACTAACGCACATGCGGTCTTCATAGATCTCAAGAACCGTGTGTGCAAACCGCATCTTGACGATTTCGCCATTGTGTTTATCGATGACATTCTGATTTATTCTAAGAGCAAGGAGGATCATGACCGACACTTGCGTCTTATCTTGGAACTCCTGAGGAAGGAGCAACTTTACGCAAAATTCTCCAATTGTGACTTCTGGATTCGAGAATTACACTTTCTTGGTCACGTGGTCAACGAGTCGGGAATACATGTTGACCCGGCAAAGATCAATTATATCATGAATTGGGCGGCACCTAAGACTCCTATGGAGGTGCGGCAATTTCTTGGTCTCGCGGGGTACTATCACAGATTCATTAAGGGATTCTAAAAAATTGCCCAACCTCTTACCGCTTTAACTCAGAAGGGTGTCATGTATTTGTGGTTAGCGAAACAGGAGAGCACCTTTTAGCTTTTAAAACAAAAACTCTGCAGTGCACCGATATTGTCCTTACCCGATGGTACGGATGATTTCGTGGTGTACTGTGATGCTTCTATTCAGGGTCTCGGTTGCGTGCTGATGCAACACGAGAAGGTGTAATATCCCACATCGGTTGTAAAGGGGACTAAAGGCTTCCTTATAAGGGGCTGGATACCTTCACCATCGTGATGTGTTTTAAAAACCGTGAGGGGTGGGTGTTGAGGGCGTGCTAGCTGCCAAAGCGGACAATATCATGGTGCGGTTATGCTGGCCTGTTACAGATGGTATCAAAGCCAGGGCCGGACCGGTGGTGCCAGGTGCCGCGAGGACGTGGGACCCCTTAAGGGGGTGGATTGTAATATCCCACATTGGTTGTGAAGCGGAACAAAGGCTTCCTTATAAGGGGCTGGATACCTTCACCATCATGACACGTTTTAAAATCCATGACGGGCGGGCGTTGGGGGCGTGCTGGCTGCCAAAGCAGACAATATCATGGTGCAGTTACACTAGGCTGTTATAGAATGTGATAGCCTATGCTTCTCGATAGTTGAAGGTTCACGAGAAGAATTACACAACTCACGACTTGGAGTTGGGAGCTGTGGTCTTTCCGCTTAAAATCTGGAGGCATTACTTGTACGGTACTAAATGCACTATTTATACCGACCACAAGATCCTTCAGCATATTTTCGACCAGAAATAGTTGAACATGCGACAGCGTCGCTGGGTAGAACTCTTAAACGATTACGACTGTGCCATTAAGTATCATCTAGGTGAAGCTAACGTTGTAGCCGACACCCTAAGTCAGAAGGAAACTAAACCTAAAAGTGTTCGAGCCTTACAACTCACAATCCATTCCAACCTTCCTGACCAGATTCGTTCTGCCCAAACTGAAGTGTTGAAGGACGAGAACCTTCAAGCTGAATACATGCAGGGCATGGAGAAACAACTCGTAACCAAATCTAACGGTATTCGCTACTTCATAGAGCGAATATGGGTTCCTTTGCACTGAAATCTCAGAGAGCTTGTGATGGATGAAGCGTACAAGTCTCGGTATTTTGTTCATCCGGGTTCGGATAAGATGTATCAGGATCTGAAAATCTTGTATTGGTGGCCGAACATGAAAGCGAACATAGCGACATATGTGAGCAAATGCTTGACTTGCGCGAAAGTCAAGGTGGAATACTAAAAACCATCTAGTTTGCTTCAGCAACCAGAACTGCCTATGTGGAAATGGGAAAAAAATTCCATGGATTTTATCACTAGCTTGACAAGAACTCAAAGCGGGAACGATATCATCTGGGTGATCGTTGATTGTTTGACAAAATCTGCACACTTCCTTGAGATCAAGGAAAATGACAAATTTTCACAACTTGCTAGTATTTACTTGAAGGAAGTGGTTTCTAGGCACGTGGTGCTGACCTTTATCATTTTTTATCGCGATCCACGTTTCGCGTTCGACTTGTGGCAAGCGATGCATAAATCATTCGGCTCACGTTTAGACATGAGCACCGCTTATCACCCTCAGACGGATGGTCAAAGCGAACGAACCATCCAGACACTCGAAGACATGCTGCGAGCATGTGTGATCGATTTTGGTAAGGGTTCGGAAAGACATTTACCTTTGGTAGAGTTTTCCTACAACAATAGTTACCACTCTAGCATTCAGGCAGCTCCGTTCGAGGCATTGTACGAACGGAAATGCCGATCTCCTCTTTGTTGGGCTGAGGTGGGTGACAGCCAAATCACAGGTCCAGAACTCGTACTCGAAACTTCTAAGAAGATTGTTCAAATCAGAAATCGTATGCCGATAGCACGTGATTGCCCGAAAAGCAACACCGATAAGCGTAGGAAACCCTTGGAGTTCGCCGTGGGCGATCGTGTTTTGTTAAAGGTCTAACCCTGGAAGGGTGTAGTTCGTTTTGGGAAACGCGGTAAGCTCAATCCACGTTATGTTGGACCGTTCAAGATTCTGGAGAGAATTGGTAACGTTGCTTATAGGCTTGAGTTGCCTGACGAACTTGGTAATGTTCACAAAGTTTTCACGTCTCCAATCTTAAGGAGTGTTTGTCCGATGAAACACTTGTGGTTCCTTTACAAGAACTGAAGATCGATGACAAGCTGCAGTTTATCGAGGAACCCGTCGAAATCATGGACTGGGAAGTTAAGGTCCGTAAACACAGTCGAATTCCAATCATGATAGTTTGTTGGAACTCAAGACGTGGACCAGAGTTCACGTGGGAATGCGAGGATCAGATGATGCTCAAGTATCCGCACTTATTCAAAACTGCCGAACCGAACCCTGCTGCAACTAGTGAATTTCGAGACGAAATTCCCTTTCAAGTTGGGGATGATGTAGTACCCGAGGCAAATCCACAGTCATCTTGACTTACCATTTCATTTCTTCGAGACTGCTTATCAAATTTTAGGACGAAATTTCTTTCAAGTTGGGGATGATGTGACAACCCGCAACTTCAGGTTACTACTTTAACCTAACCACAGTTAATTAAATCATACATTCATAGCACTGCATTTAACTAGGGTTAGTTAAATGAGTCTACGTTGGTTATTCGGGAAATTACCGGAACACATACATGATAACTCTTGACAACTGAACCAAAAAATAATTATAAACGGATGGTTTAAATGAAACTTATGTGCTGCATGACAAATACGTGAACTATATTCTTTAATTTAAGATTACATGATATTACGTGCTTGTTGTGTAAAAGTAATATTATGAGGGGGTGGTTAGAGTTATTTGTGAAACTCTAATAATCTAATCAAAACCCTCATCTTCCCACAAATTGCACTACGGCAATTGTTTTCTTCAAACATTTTCTCTGATCTTTTGGCTATTCAAGTTCCACACAAATCATCAATCTTGATCTCTCCATTATCTTAGAATCATCTCTACATCAAGTGTTCATGCTCTGTGATTGTTAATCTTGTTCTTTTGTTTTCAATGCAAAATCCTAGACATCCGAACAATTTGTGTTTTCGCTTCATGGTTGATGAATGTATGATAATTGATGTAGACAAATGATTGTGCAATGATTATTTGTTGTTTGTGGTATGATATCACTGTTAGATTGTTTGATTTGTTGCCTGACATGGTGGATTTCTGTGTAATTGGGGGTTTCTGTTCGTAGAAACCTTGAAGAATGAGAATCCTGATTGTTGTCAGACTTTGTGAAGTCACAAAGCCTATGTCCGCACTTGTGGATGTTATTATAGTCCGTATTTGTAATGTTATTTAATATGTCCGCATTTGTGTTATATAATACGTCCGCACTTGTTAAATGATTGAATTGTCTGCACTTGTTAAATGATTGAATTGGTTCGCACTTGTTATATTTTTCTAACGTCCTGTAACTCCCCAAAAACGGGTTTGTTAATTAAACTAAATTAACCGGGAAAGAGCATGTAAAATATCGTTAGTGGTAAAAATTAACCTGGTAAATATTAGGATTTAAATAAATAAACCTAATGTTAAATAAAAGGTGAACGAATGCTTTTGAGAAAATAAAGTTGCAAGAGGCCCGAGTTAGCGTGACTTAAAATAAAACGGGTTATAACCTCCCTGGACCCACTAAGTTAACTAGGAATGTTTAACCTAGTTAATAAGAGGAAATATTGTTGGAACTAAGTAGATTGTGGCCTACTTAATAACTAACCAAACATGAGGGACCAAAGTGGGATAACTGGAAAGTTTAATTATTAAAAACAAAAATCAAAACAAAACACATACACAAGGTGTGTGTGTGTGTGTGTAGCGACCAGGAGAAGCAAACAAGGGCAAGCACATGTTCTTGCTCATCAACATAAAATCATTCAATCAAAACGAAAATCAAAGGGGTTTCGATGCATGTTTGAAGATTTAGCACAAAGTACGTCATCTCTAAATAAGGTATGTTGAAATTTGTTAATTGGTGGAGTTCTCTAGTTAAGAGAAATTTCTAAAATATGATTTGGCAATTTAGTCATGGAATTTATGTGTTTTGAAGATAGTGGAAGTGTTCTTGACTATCATAGTTATAGATTATGTGAAATATTTAGCACATGATATACATGGGTGATTGATTGAGTAGTTAATCAAATGGGTTTTGATGATTTGACGAAATTGATGTTGTATTGATGTTTATAAACATCATACTAACTCGTATGAGTGAACTATTTGAACACATTAGGGGTGTTATTAAGTGTTCATAAGTGATTAGAAGTGGGTCTTAACATAAGAGTTGAACCCATGATTATGATGGTCAAAGTGTGTATGTGCTTATAATAACTTAAATTACATGTTAATTTATGATTACTTGAGGTATGAAATGGATGACATGTTAGCTAATATGGTAGCCTAAAAGATGATGCTCACTAAGTGTTTAATAATGTGCCTAAATAAGTTTTGTGAACTTGTTAGTGCATTCGTATATATCAGTTGGTGCTTTGACTTTTTAAAAGTCAAACCGACCTATGATAGAATTGAATAAGAAAAGTGGTATAAAGGTTCATAAGGTGTGAAGGTCATGATCTAGAATGACTAATCTAACCAACTTGTGGATGTTATACGATAGTTTGACACTTGACAAGCTAGGTGGGAGCTTGGAAAAGAATGGGTCAAACGGGTCAAAGACGCGAGCAAGCTCAAATGAATGCAAAGTAAGTAAAACTTACACCTTCTTCAATAGAACTACTATGTAAGTGAAGCTTACATCTTTAAAATAGTACATCTATTTATAAATTGGACTAATAATAAGCGATTTGGTATTCGGAATGAGATTTAGAAATATGACGTCCCGACACGAACCGATACGGGTCGGAACAAGTAAAAACGGTAAGAAACCATATTTGGTAGTAAAAAAAGTGTAAAATGGTAATTCGGTCACGTGTTGACGAATAACAATAAGTTTTGATAAAGATCACATGATAAAGATCACATTATGGTGTAAGCCATAATGGATAAAATGGTAAAATGGTAATTCGGTCACGTATTGATGAATAAACAATAAGTTTTGATAGAGATCACATTATGGTGTAAGGCAAAATGGATAAAATGGTAAAAATGGTGATTCGGTCACGTGTTGACGAATAAACGATAAGTTTTGATAAATATTACATTATGGTGTAAGCCATAATAGATAAAAGGGTAAAACGGTAATTTAGTCATGTATTGACGAAAAAATAAGGAGTTTTGAAAAAAAGACACCCTATAGCGTAAGCCATAATGAGTCGAACGAATGAGACACGACTATTAGTAATATGAGCATACGGTGTAAACCAAAATGGACTAAATAGTGAGATGGTAAATAAATACCATCTCATAAAGATAAAATGGTCGTTTAGGCCAAACGGGTCAAATGGTGATGTTGTCACCATTTGACAATAATAACTAATGGTCGCTTGTCGAGTTTTGTGTTTACAGGCCAGAAATAGTGTATGATTGCGTTGCTATTAAAATAACATTTAATAGTGAAAGGTAGTAAAACAAATGGGTCAATACTATGATCGGAGCCAGGTATGTGTAACGGGTCAAACTTTCAATAAGGACATAAGGTCCGATGAGAGTTAAATATGTCATGGGTGGACATTGGGTTACCTAAGGTAAAGTATATCTAATGATTTGAATAGTAGACATTATGTTCATAGGAATATAATGATTTTTAGTTAGAATATCGATTAAAGACGCTCACTTGGTCAAAATATGCTTGTAAAAGTCCTCCGTCGTGGGAATGACTAAAGTTGACCAAAATGCCCTCTAATTTGCAAATCAGGCAAACGAACCTTAAGGGTAGTTTGAAAATAAGTTTTATGATCGAGTAAATCCTTTTGATAACTGTAAAAGTGAAAGGTATAAGCCTTTTTGGTCTAATGCCTCGAAATGGGTCTTTTTCGTAAATTGTCAAACCGACGAGTACAATTTGAAAAATAAGATTTTACCATATGAAATCCACCACAAATATATTTGTGGTGGAAGATAAATGAAAATCCTAATGTGGAAATAGGAGGTATGGAAAGTATAGGCGAGATTTGAGCTTAGTGCTCAAATCTTGAAACGGGTCGAATAATTTCGTAAATAAATATTAAGCCGAAGGTTTATGAGATGAAAATTTTGTTAATCCAAATGGTGGATTTTTAATCCAAATGATGGACCAAATTACGATCACGTAGGAAGAAATGTGAGGTTAAACGGATAAACGGTTTGAAAGTTATGGTCGTTTTCGTAAAAAGAACCAAAACTGAAAAATCTGCAACTAGGCTGCAGCGTAACTTACGGTTGGCAACCATAAGTTACGGTTCAGAGCTGCTGTCCAAGTTGTTTCATGTGCGCCGTAAGCTATGGTACACAAACCGTAGCCTACGACGGGCTTCCTAAACTTGATTTTGATTGTTTATTTGTTGTTTATGGGTTATAAATACAAGTTTAAGCACCATATAACTAACATATGAGTTGTTATTGGTGTATAGGTGATAGCTAGGACCTTACGGATGAAGATCAAGCTTAATGGACGAACCGAATACCACTGAAATTCAAGCTTCCGCTTATTTTCATTATTTTACCAACCGAATCAATTATGAACTTTGTAAGGGTTTTATATTTATGAACGTATTAATGTGCTTAAGTATTTTAAACACTTATGAATACTTTTATTAAACCCAAAATATTGTATGAAAGTTTATTTTCATTATTTGTATAAAATGCAAAGTTTTTATAAATTCTCAATTAAGTAAGCTTGGGTCTTACATGTCCAAACTTGTATAGATGTAAACTGGTCCGCACTTAGATAATTCAAATGTCAAAATTTAATTGAGATGATATTGTCCGAACTTGTTTCCTTATGGGGCAAATGAGTTCGCACATGTTATGTCCGTATTTGTGGGATTACATATAGGTCCGCACATACACATTTGATATAGTTGGTCAGCACTTATGATTTATTAAGTGATGAACTTATTGTCTATATCAATGGTCCGAACTTATAAAGAAACATCAAGGTCCGAATATAATTAAATTCAAGGTCCGAACTTAAGAAAATATGAATTCAGTGTGTAATGGTCAGAACTTGTGGACTTTATATGGTCCGAATATGTGGTTTTTTTTTTTGGTCCGAATATAAAATGAAAATTGCCTTGTCAGCCAACATCTGTTGAGACGTCCGAACTTAATATATGATCCGCATATATGCTTGGTGATGTAGGTCCCCCACTTTACAGTTATCGGGTGTCCGACTTTATATTTGTATATTCTTTAGTGGGCCTTCATGAATTCTATGCACATATAAATTTGTTGTCTGCACATGTCAAAGAATTAAAAGAAAAGGTCCGACCTTTTATGTATATTAAATAAATGTTGTCTGCTTACTTGTTGGCGGATTTGGAAGAGTCGAAACGATAAGGTTTTCCGGGGCAAACGACCGAACAAAAGAATCGAGGTTGAGGACATTAAGGAGACGCTTTTTTGGTGGATTAAGAGAAGATCTAAATGGAAGCAGATTGACTGGAACGTATGGTCTAAGGGAATCGATGTCGGTTTATTTGTTTAGCTCTGTGTGTTTTTGTTTTCTTTGATTCTTGTGATCTTGTTCTGTTTGGTTTGCCCTCCTATCAGCTTGCTGGGAGTAGGCTGTTGTTTCCTTTTTTTTTTCTAATTGAAGTTTGGCCTGCCTTTTCAAAAAAAAAAAAAAACTAATAATATCCCAAACTAAAGTTCACATGCACATGTGGGCTGATTCTTATTCTGGGAGTTAGGGTCAATACATAGTGAATGGTGCGCACACAATCGTTGAATGTCAAATGAATTAATTAGAATCTGCATGTTTAGGGATTATAAAATAAAAGTCATTCCATATTTGGTTGTATGCTATGAACATTTTTTTTTAAAGATCAACAAAAATTTTATTTCATATCATCTAGGCAGCCAACTGTTAGCCAGATTAATCACCAAGATCATACAAAAGTTTTATTTCATATCATCTGTGCAACCAACTGCTATGAAGATTTATTTAAGTGTATTGGGTATTTGGTCATAAGTGAGTCGATTCGTTTAGTTAATTAAGTTGAATGATTACAACTATGTGAACATTACTAATATATTGTATAATATGTTATTATAATCTACTAAACTTTCAAAACTTCTTGTCAATTATTAGAATTGTTTCGAATATATTTATTAGAAATTTGATTTAAATTGTTAACATATTATATGTTAATAAAAATTCTAAATTTAATTGCGTAATTTCTGAATTATGCTACGTGTGGTTGTTTGGAAACACTAGGGTATTGCATGACCCTACATACGTGTACTTACATTTATCATACATTAGGTCGCGTGTAACGGACCTAACATTTAAAACGCGTAGAAGTACGTAATCATAAACCGAGCAAACCAAGGTGAGTTCACTACTCTTTATATTTTTGTTTATGTTTTTTTTTTGTTTCTATTTTACATGGTTAGTTATAATAATGTTAGTTTTGACACATTATATTATTTATTTATCACACTCATACTAATCATTAAACATGTTATCGATAACCCGCTTAAAACCGGACAACTTGTTTATAAATTGTCAACTTATATCACTCATTTAAAAATACAGGTTAAACGGGTCAGGTTCGGGTTGACACGAATTAATATGGGTCGGGTTAGGGTTGAAATCTTTGACTCGAATAATAATATGGGGCGGGTTCGGGTTGAATATTTCAACCCACCAACCCGCCAACCCGTAACCCGTCAACCCGCCACCCATCAACCCAACACGATTGCCACCCCTATAGTTTACTATCCAAAAAATATACTCTATTTATGAATACAAGTGCGTTTTCAACGAAACTTATACCAAAAACCATTGAAACGAATTGTTACCACTATCGAAACGTTGATAAAAATAAATACGTCAGACCGGTATATTAGCAAAATTAGAATATATTATTAGAATAACACAATGATATATAGTGTCAACGTATAACAAAACAAATATCAGTTAGCTAATTGATAAATTGTATCTCTGTGCTTGGATTACTTTTTGCATATTTAACGTGATATTATCAACATATATTTTTTACCAACTAATTTTTACTATAAACCAAATCATAGGAAAAGAATAAAACTAACTCACCATAACTAACAAAAAAATGAACCATAGAATGATGTTCTCAATTAAGTAATATATTAAACGGTGATGACGTTGTGAGGGTCTCTTTCTTCTGCATCTCCCTCTATAAATACCTTCCATACCATAGAAATAATCTAACATTGAAACATGGAAGTCAAACAAAAGGAGGTTATTCGCCCACTAGCAAACTTTCATCCGAGTCTTTGGGGAGATCAGTTTCTCATCTATGAGGAGGTATGTACACTACAATAAATCAACCAGTAGCTTTATGTTTTTAAGATCAGAACCCGTTCTTCTTAAATGTATTTCTGCAACAGCTTCTGGCCTCTAAAACACTCATTTTGCAAGAAATATTGAATAATAATCAATGAGTTTCCTATTGATAAAACAAAATTTCTATACAATAATGGCTAAGACGCATATGATTAGCTTAGTTTGAAAAGAACTGATGGGGGCAAAAATATTACAAGTTGGGATTGTTAAAGGGAATTTTTGAAGTTAAGATTATTATCGACCAACTGATGAAACTTTAGATTATTAAAATCCAATAATCCAAAAAACATTTATGGCCAAGTTGTTATTTAGATCGTGTAGTATTAGCAAACATACTTCTTTTAAATAATTGTATAATACATCTTTTTTTAAAGCAACAGTTATTCAATTTTCTATATGTTTACACCAAGAGGAGAAATCAATTAGGGCAAGTTCTAATTATAAGGTCAGTTCATAAACTGCACCAAACATGTGAGTGTGCTTATTCTCTAACTTGTAAATTGCACTTTATCTTGGATTTGACGACGGCTAAAATTAGCAAGAAGAGCAAGCTACGGTAGAGCAAATAATTGAAAGTCTGAAAGAAGAAGTGAGGAAAGACATACTGGTAGCCTTGGATGATCCGAACAAACATACTGACTTGTTGAAACTAGTCAATGACATTCAACGCCTCGGCATTGCCTACTGTTTTGAACAAGAGCTTGAGCAAGTCTTTAGCCATATTTATACTGTATATGGTAACGACTGGAATGGTGGTAGTGTTTCGCTTTGGTTTCGACTCCTCCGACAACAAGGGTTTTTTGTTTCCTGCGGTTAGTGTGTCTATTAATCACTTTGCGACAAAAGTTACTTGTTAAAGAAGTTAACGATTTTTATATATGTGAAATCAGATATTTTCAATAAATACAAGGACAATGAAGGAAGTTATAAGGAATCCTTAATTGCTGATGTTCAAGGCATCCTTGAGTTATATGAGGCAGCATATATGCGCATGCCAGGAGAAGTTGTGCTAGATGATGCTCTTGCTTTTACAAAAAAACAACTTCAAAATATAACAAAGGATCCCCTTCAATGGAACTGTACTCATTCTCTTTCGAAGCACATAGAGGAAGCACTAGAGCGACCTATATTGAAAAGGTTGCCAAGACTAGATGCCTTGCGATACATACCTTTCTATGAACAACAAGATTTACATAATAAATCCTTACTAAGACTTGCGAAGTTGGATTTTAACCGGCTGCAATCCTTGCACAAAAAAGAACTTAGCCAACTTTCCAAGTACGTTTATTTGACCTTGATCAAACCCTTTTCATATCTGAATAACTTTCTCCTCATTTGTTCTAGTTATGATTACAGATTTCAAATATATGGTGTTGATTTTTGTAGTGTCTGTGTTCGATAAATTTCAGGTGGTGGAAAGGATTTGATCCTCCAAATAATCTTCATTATGTAAGAGATAGATTGGTTGAAATCTATTTCTGGAACCTAGGTGTCTACTTCGAGCCTCAGTATTCTCGTTCCAGACTTTTCTTAACTAAGGTGGTGAATTTGATAACAATTTTAGATGAAACTTATGATAGTTATGGTACTTATGAAGAACTTGAGATTTTCACAAAAGCAATTCAAAGGTATGTATAGTATACACATGTCAAAATCAGCATACATTGATGGCGAATTTGCATAATCCCCTTCGTATACATGATTAACTATAGGTGGTCAGTTATGTGCATCGATGCACTTCCAGATTACATGAAGCTGCCATACAAAATACTCTTGGATTGTTTTAGTGAAATGGAGGAAATCATGGGAACTGAAGGAAAAGCATATCAAGTTAACTATGCTAAAGAGTCGGTCAGTTTAGGTTTCAATATGTTTGTAAAATTCTTATGATAGAACTGAACTAAATGTGCCATTTCTCTTATGCAGATTAAAGACTTGAGTAGATGCTACATGGCTGAAGCGAAGTGGAGACATGAGGACTATGTTCCAACAATTGCGGAACATGAATCAGTTACATTCATAAGTTGTGCCTACGTTGCGATTGCAACATCAAGTTTTGTTAGCATGGGTGATATAGTATCAGAAGAGTCATTCAAGTGGGCTCTAAGCCATCCTCCCCTCCTAAAATCTGCATCTGCAATTAATAGGATTATGGATGATATTGTTGGCCATAAGGTACATACAATTTGATCATTATTCTAAAGCAACCAAGCTATAAATTGATATTAATGTTATTTTGTATGTTATGGGCCGGGACCAAAAACGTAGGAGGAGCAACAGAGGAAGCATGTTGTGTCGAGTGTGGAATGCTACATGAAGGAACATAACGTGACAGAGGAGCAAGTCTATGTTTTATTCAACCAAAGAGTAGAGGATGAATGGAAAAATATGAACCACGAGTTGCTCACACGTAAAGACATTCCTATGGCTCTTAAAGTGCGTATGTTCAACTTGGCACGTGTAATGGACACGCTCTATAAGTATGATGATATGTTAAAAAACGTTGGAGAAGAATTCCAAGATTATATCAAGTCTTTGTTCATAAATGTTATGAGTGTTTGAGTTCCGATTCTTCATATCTCATATATCGGTTCTTCTTTTTAAAGATGGAAAACTATGGCAGCGAATAAGACCTGACATTGGATTGTGGTTATATGGTCAATTAGAGCTATAGTTTATGTTTTGTATTTTAACTTATGGTTTGCATTTATGTTGTTTTTCATAAAATAAGTGTTCTGATTTAATGTTAGTTTTGGATTTGGGTTTGAGTTTGTTAGCATGTAGTCTCTTGCGTATGGATTTTGGGGTGTTGATTTATTGGTAGTTTCACTATTTATTGGTAGTTTCACTATCTGATGCATTCTATACACATCTAATGTGGTTTGGTTGTTAGGATTATTGTTTCTAGTTATTATGTGAATCCCACACTGCTTGAGTACCTAATTACATTTGGAACCTTTAGATAAGATAGTTAAGCGCTTCGTCCAATATGTCCAATATGTTATTATGTGAATTTTGTAAAATACTCAAGGTGTACAAATATAAAATGGGTCGGATTGGGTTGATTTGAAACACATTTCGTCCAATATGTTAGTTAACCGCTTTGAGCTTAAGGTTACTCATATTAAGAATATTTATAAACTGATTTAGTAGATATTATTTAGCCGAATATTAACGATTTCTATTAGATTTATTTAGCCGAAACTTGGATTTATGGGTTATGAAAAGACAAATTAGAACAATTTTTGTTATGTATTAAAAATCCAGATTTGTAATGCTTTTATATTTATGTATGTATTTTCTTTTGAAGGACTTAGTAATGCTTTTATATTATTAAGAGTTAATTACATAGTTAGTCCCTGTGGTTTACACAAAATAACATAATTAGGTACTAATAGTTTAAAATCACCTTCAATTCTTATTGATTTAATTAATTGATAACCTTCCATAACTGTAAGGACCTGCAAAAATGTCAAAAAATGACCCGTAAGTAGTATCCCGGACCCTTAAAACCTAATCCATACTAAAAATCAAGAAAAATCAAATTTCCGGTTTCACGCGGGCTGCGTAAACCTTAAGATAAGGTTACGCGGTCCGCGACAACTTATAAAATCTCCGGATAAGCGCTTAGGCCACGTGTCGCACGCGTGGCGAACTTACCGATGACACGCTAGCCCTACACGTAGACTAGGGGGCCCTCGCGGGCCGCGTAAGACCTTGTAAGGTTTACGCGGGCCACGTAAAACCTAAAAAGTTGCTATAAATTGATCAGAGCATGGGCTTTCATCTGTGTTCGAAAACTTCATTCAAAAAACGAAGTCTACTGCTTAAATTCGAATTTCTAAGTAGGGAAACGCTGCTACGATTACAGGGTATTAACTCGATCACTGCTACGATATAATATCCGATTGATTGAAACCGATCCGATGGATGTTTAAGTGATGCCCGTATTTGGGCTATGCCTTTGTCATTCGACGTGAGGGTTTTGATTTCGTGAGTTATCGTAAATGTTGTATTAAGTTACTAACCTAGTTTCGTATGCATTGCTGTTTAAATTAGGTTATCAGGCTTATCAGTAGGCTAAACTATGCCCGTCTAAACTTGCAATGTGAGTCATTCTCTTTTTACCAAATTTGTTTCCAAAACCCTATTTATTTTTAAAGTTATAATTACAGGGATTAAGTCTTTGTAATATTCAATTACTACCGGTATGTTGGGTTTTGTATACATTACTTGATACCCGTCACCATTGGACAACGGGCTAGCCAAGGGGTGATCTGACCACAGTCACAGACACTGTCAAGTGACAAATACCGATTTAGGGTAATTGGTTGATAGAAACAATATAATCACCCTTAATACTATGGATTATAACAATGTGTCGTTTTGTGCACCTTGAATGACTCGCTAGTATTTCCCCGCTGATAAAATATTTTTAAAACATGTTTCAGGTGACTTACTGTGAACCGAGGATAACGTGCTACGGAGCACTAACAAGCTTGAAATGGTGGCTCAGTAAAATAAATAAACATGTTTTGTAAAACAGGGAATTTCTTCCTGAAAATTTCTCTATTGTAAATTACGGGGTATGTCCCAATTTATGAAATAAAATAATTGGGTATTTTCAAGTTTCCAAAGATCCTGTTAAACTTCCTCTGTCAACTCAAATAATAAATACCACGGGTTTCTGTCCCGCGGCTCCTGGACCGGGTTACACCGGGGTGGGGGCCGTGACAGAAAAAGGTGGAATCAGAGCCACTGATTTAAAGCCAATTAAGTATTAAAAAAAATACTTAATTTAATTGATTGCCATTCTGTGAATTTAATTTGATAAATGAAAATTTTAACTTAGAATCTTGTGAGTTTCTTCATGTATGCTAACAGCATGAATGAACTATCAGAAGCACTTCAAAACTTTACTATCCATACCACAGATATGGATACCACCGAAACCTTCACTGGATACCAGGCTGATACTGAAGAGCCAATGGTATTCCAAGCTCAACCTCAGGAGAAACCAAAACCGAAAAAGCGAAGAAGATTTGTAGGCTGGAGGCGTGTACGTAGGAAGAAACCAGCAACACAGAAAGTAATAAAGACTGAGAATCCGAAGGATAAAGGAAAAGGAAAAGAAATCGGGGAAAGTTTCGGGCAAGCCCAGGAAATGCCATCATGGGAGGAGCTGGATCGTAAACTAGCACTTAGTGACCTCATCGGACCTGCCGATGAAAACCTCTTCAATTACCCAGCGGAAGCACAACTTCCAGTTAACCTGGAACCTGCTATCCCAAATACAATTATCCACCCCCGACCTCTACCAGGAGAGCTAGAAGAATGGTGGACAACTGACTGGCAATTTCAGAATCTCTTGAAGAACCCTAATACCTTTTTCCCCCAGTTTGGCCCTGAGCCTGCACCAAACCCACCTATGAGCACAGAAAACCTGGCTGAACTCCGCCACTATGGCGAGGAGCTGGTGGACGCAGGAAATAGAATCCGGGAAGTGGGGGAGAGGATATCATGGAAATATGACGAGAGGGAACGTCATTTCTGAAATACCAGCTGACAGGGATCGTAGGTGGTTGTGTGGTTTTGTGTTTAATAATAAATATTAATAAAATATAATCGTGTAAAATAACTTAAAATAAAACTTTGTAACATAACTGGTGTGTACGGATGCCTACTAATATATAAAAATATCGACGTCGCAAAGACGACAATTTTGACTATACGTTCTTATGTGTGATTGCTTTACTACGTTTGGTTGTTATTTATTTTGTGCTAATAACTTATATATATATATATATATATATATATATATATATATATTAATTACCAAATGGAACAGGCTAATAATGAACCAGTTAATGAGGTTAACCAATCAGAGCAAAACAATAGAGACCAATTTCTTAATAGGTAGGATATAGAAAATATCGTTGCTCAAGGAATAGCCAATGCTATTCCAGCAATCCTTGCTGCTGCTCGAAATCCAGTTGAACCTCAACCAATTATTCCCAGCAAACGTACTCACAGCGACAATTTCAGTAATAGTGTAAATGGAGGCGGCAACATTAATAATAATGATAATGATGTGATGCAAGCCCCATTTCTTAAGAAAATAAAAGCTGCAACGCCTGGTTGCACTTACAAGGAATTTCTTGCCTGTAAACCAATTGTTGGTACACGATGTCTATCGCCTACGTCAACAGTCTAGGTCGTGTCTAATAGCGTGTAATAGGGTGTAAAGTGTCAAATTGTAAAGTTATTTTGTGTATATACCATTTCGCACGAAATGAAGAATGTTAGGTCATTTCGTACGAAATGGAAGTTTGTCATTTCGTACGAAATGAACTAGTCATTTCGTGCGGAATGGTTGCCCTATATATATGGGTGTTGGGTTTTCATTTGGTACGAATTGGTGAAGTCTGTAACGAAGTGCTGTCAGATTTTCTCCGTGTATTAACGTCTAAAATCAATGGAAACCAGTATTAAAGTGTATTTCTCTGCTTCTACTCACATCCTAACACCGATTCTCAGTTACTAGTTTGTTTCCGCCATTCTAGTGACTTAGATTTGACTCAGATCGACTCATTCAGGTCGTATATCAATCCTATAAGTGGTATCAGAGCTCAGTATGAGTCAAATCGGGTGAATCAGTGCTTTGAATGGTTTAGAACTCTCTACTTCTACTCAGTCTTGGATTTTTGAACAATTCCACGGACAAAATGGACTGATCTTTGAATATAACGTGTAAAACACCATTTTAATCAATCCTTGAAAGTTTCAGACTTAAATTTGGACTAAAATTGATCAAAATGGGCCAAAAACTTCATTTCGTGTGAACGAACAACATTTCGTTTGAAAATTTATGTCCATTCCATACGAAATGAACCATTTCGTGTGAGATAGTATCATTTCGCTTGAAAAAGTTGTTCATTTGGCACGAAAAAATGAACCATTTCGTTTGAAAATCCATAGTTTCTGATCATTTCGCACGAAAAGGAAATTTTTACTCATTTCGCACGAAATGACATTTCAATTCGCTTGAAAGTGTCATTTTGCTTGAAAGTTGTTTTCGCTTGAAACCTGATTTCGCTTGAAAGTCCATTTCGTTTGTGTGACTATTCCGTTTGAAAGTTCATTCCGTGTGGAAGTGGTTTCGTTTGAAAAGTCATATTTTCAAAAACTTAGAAAATTTTTCGAAATTGATTTCATTTTAAAATGGATAATCAAGAATTTTATAACATGTTTTTCGGAGGGGGAATGACAGCATCTCAAACTCCAACGAGTATTATGCAGAATGTAAATATGGAAAATGAGCTTGGTACAATGCAGAAGCCACCGAAATTGATGAATATCGACGAGTATTCAGGATGGGCAGATAGGTTTAAACCATGGGTACAGGCAAATCATTTTGAATGTTGGATGAAAATTGAATCAAAATATGTTGTTCCGAAAAATGAAGCTGGTATTGAAAAAACACTTGGGAACTTTACTCCAGCCGAACAGGATAGTTTTAAAGCCGAGAAGAAAATGATGAGTATTTTACAGCAAGCCATCAAAGAGGATATTTTGGTTTTGCTACAACATCAGAATGATTCGCAGTCTATCTGGAATGCACTTAAAGTCAAATTTCTTGGAAGTGCTGCAATGATTAAGAGCAAGAAGGCATTACTTAAAAAGGAGTTTGATATTTTTACATCTATCAAGGGAGAATCGACAAAAGAATTGATCGAGAGGTATTGCCATTTGGTTGTAGAGATGAAGCGGTTGTCTATCAACCAAACAGATGAAGAATGGGTGGATAAATTGGCTGATGCTTTACCGTACGATGAGTGGGGTACTTACTTGATGATGTTGAAAAACAATTTGGAGTATGCTGGTTTTAATCTAAGCAGATTCATCGAGAAGATCGAAGGGCACGAGTTAGAACTTCGAAAGATAAGAAAGATGAACTCTGCTAATGTACAACAAGATGTTCAGTTGTACTACAAAAGAAGTTCATCTGCTACGACTACTCCAAGTCCAAAAATCCAGACAACATTTAGTGCAGATTCATCGGGAGTTTCTCAAAGCACACCAAACAATAACTATTCACCATTCACAAGTTATGAACCAAATCCTAAAGTTCAAGAACAAGTGTCTCCTCAAGATTCATTAAGTTCAAATAATCAGAGTAACGTTTCTGGGATACAGTGCAATATTGATGTAAACATAAAAAAAGGGTCAAGATTTTACAGAAGCAGCTGCAAAGCAACATATCACACTATTAGCTTCTGTTCTTGAATCATATGAGAGTCTAGTGGCTGGAAGGATAGGTAATCCTGACATGACAAAGGAGGATTACGATCAAATTGATCCTGAAGAGCTAGAGCTTATCGATATCAAATGGGGTATGGCAAGCCTCGTGAGACGAGCACAGAGATTTTTGGAAATAACCGGACGAAACAGTCTTGTAGGACCAGATTGTAAGCTTGGGTTTGATAAAGCAAAGGTTACGTGTTTCAAATGCAAAGAAAAGGGGCATTTCAAGCGTGAGTGTCCAAACAGGGAAGTAAACAATCATCAGAATCCGTTCACAAATGACTATTACCGACAAGCAATCTATCACAAAAACAGTCAGCAACCGTTCAACCGAAGACCTTAAATCGAGAACAAACCTGAAAGGGCTCTATTGGTTAATCAGGATGATGAGAAGCTTCCTGAAGGTTTTAGTTGGGATAAATATATTCCTGGTGAAGGTCTTGCTATGATGGCGGAGATTAGTGAAGAGCCAGAATGTGTTGTTGAAGCTGAGGAAATCGGTGATGTGATGAATGAGGAGAATTTGGCTGAGCTTGAGGAAGCAGCTGCAGAAGTTTATCACTATCAATCCGAACAGGAGGTTATTGCTAGTTCTTTTAAATCTATAATGCCTCCTAACCTGTTTGAATCTTTTACAGGTTTCTTCAGCGAGCCAACAACTGGTTTATGTCCACAATATGAAGCTGAAAAGACTCCAGTTGAAGAAATCATAGATGTTTCTAAAGAGATAAATGAAGAAATTCTGAAAGAGATTGCTGACAAAACACTGATGGTGAAGTTAAAAGAGGTAGACAAAACTCAAGAGTCAGTGTCTGTCGAAACTTAATCTGTCGAAACAGAGTCAATCGAAAAGGAGTCAGTTGAAAAGGAGTCCGAGTTCAAATCAGAAAATCTGGATATCAAAACAGGAGAAAAATCAGAGTCTGAGTCTGACGGGTTCGGTAAACCATAAATTAAAACTGATAAAGAAGAAAAGGTTTTTGAAAAAATTGATCTAATTCCTGAAACACCATGTGAAAATTGTTTAAAACCATGCATGGTTTGTCTTGAAAAAGACAAACAGTTTCAAGAATTGAAAACATACACTGACGAACTAAAATTTGATCTTAATGATGTAAAAGAAACTTATGACACGTTATCACGTTCAATCAAAATGATTCAAAAAGAAAGTATTGAAAATGATAAAGCCAGAAACTTGTTCAAAGAAACGGTCATGGAAAAGCAGATGGTGATTAACCTCCATCTGGACACAATCGCATCTTTGAAAAAAGAACTTGAATTGATGCGAATTGAGAATGAAAGGGTTGATAAGATATTGATCAGTTATATTTCTTCATCTTATGTGATTGATCAGATTGTTCCTTAACAACCTGATGCTAAATCTGCTTTCAACAATGTTCCACCCCCTATGTGGAATCATTATACACAAAAATATCCAGAAGGCGTGGAAGCAGCTTTGAATCTCAAGTTGAGAACTGTAGAAAATGAGTTACCGGAAAGCATTGATGTTACATTTTTTCCATCTGACACTGACAACGAGTCACAAGTGATTAAAACTGTTGTTGACCAAGTGTTGGATGAAGAAAGTGATAACTCTGATTTTGGAACAGTTAAAACTCATCTGGAGAATTTCATTTCTGATTCTGAAGATGATGGAAACTTTCTGGATAAATTCATACCAAAATCAGATAAAGTTGTGGATGATGTCCCGATCATTGTGGTTTACACGATGACCGGAACTGACAAACTATATACTGATTATGAGTTTCCAATTCAGAATGCAAAAATGGAAAATGTTGAAAAGGTTTATAAGCTTGTGGAAATTGACATTTCAGAGGTGAACAACAATTAATTTCTTTCAAAACCAAAGAAATCTTTTGTCAAACAACAACCAAACAACCCGGGAAAGAAAGAATGGGTGGGTAACGGTGGTAACAACAAAAGACATGGAAACAATTTCGAAAGGAAAGATGTTGGTTTTGAAAAGAGAATGGCTAAGAAAGATGTCAAGCCAAAAGAAAAATTAAGTGATGTGTTTGTCACTGGTCCTAGTGCTGAAGCTGAAAAAGAGTATATCTTTAGTCAGAAAGCAATTGATGATTTCAATGCAGCCAAAAAGTTGAAAGATGAGACCAACAGATCCACTTTTGTCGAATATAACAAAAGAATCTGTTATCGCTGCAATGAAATTGGTCACATGGCCAAACAATGTGTTAAAAAGATTGAAAACCCAGTTTTCCAGAAACCCAAACTTAAAGTTTCAAATGATGTTAAAGGAAAAACACCGATGGTTCCCCCAGTGCGTATTTTGAAACGTGGTGAATCTTTGAAATCCGAGGATCCGGGGATAAGCCAAAATCAACCTTTGAGATTGGTGAATCTTCAAAATCTCCAAAGATTTCAAAGATTTATCCTAAGACAAAGATTCTTCTAAATCAATCATGGGTGGAGAAACCTAAACAATCGTTTGAGGAAAAGAAAATGGAAAAGGTTTTAAAATCTGAGCCGAACGCGTTGTAACTAAAAATGAAAAACTTGAATTTGAATTGGACAAGTTGATTGAAGAATTCCCACCTATTAAGGAGGGAGATCTAAAATCAAAACCTGTTGTTCCGAATGTGATTTTCGGCATTCCGAAAGTCAATGTAACTCATGATATCGTGTTTGGTAGCATACCAAATGTGGAAAAATCGTGGGTATCGTTGTTTAAATGAATGTTTATGATATGTGCAGGGGCTTCCGAGATCTATCATCTCGAAGTGGATCATGGATAGTGGCGCCTCAAGGTATATGACGGGAATGTTAGCATTGCTTTATGACGTCAAATCGAAAAATGGAGGTTATGTTGGCTTTGCAGGAAAGCAGGGAGGAAGAATCGTTGGACAAGAATTCTTACCAACGGAGTCGTAACATTTGATAAAGTGAACTACATCGCTGAATTGGAAAACAATCTGTTGAGCATCTCGCAGATTTGTGATAAGTCGTTTACAGTTCATTTTAGAAAAACTGAATGTCTAATCATTAAACCAGGTTTTAAAATACCAGAAGAGATGGTGTTGATGCGCACTCGTCGTGAAAACGATTTGTATGTCTTAGACATGAGCGTAGCAACAACAACAGACAAAAAGGCAAAATGTTTTGTGACTAAAACTAAAGCAACAGAAAAAGAATCAAAATTGTGGCATCGAAAGATGGGCCACATTCATGTCAGAAAAATGAATTTCTTGGTACACAATGATTTAGTTGAAGGCGTAAATCTGAAAATTTTTCATTTGAATGATGATTGTGTAGAATGCAAAAAGGGTAAGCAAACCAAGAAGTCACACCCAAAGAAGTTGTTGAATTCAATCAGGCTACCGCTAGAAAGACTCCATATGGATCTTTTTGGTCCGGTAAATGTGAAAAGCGTATGTGGAAAGTCCTATTGTCTAGTAGTCACTGACGACTTCACAAGATTTTCTAGGGTGGTGTTTCTCATAAGCAAAGACGAAACGTTTGAATCATTGATGAAATTATTCAAGAAGATGGAGACGCTATACAAACTGCCGATCGGAAGAATTTGAAGTGATAACGGAACAGAGTTTAAAAACAACCGTATGCTTGAGTTCTGTAACGACAAAGGCATTCTTCATGAATTCAGCGCACCATATACTTCACAGCAAAATGGTGTCGCAGAACGAAAGAATCGCACACTGATCGAAACAACACGTACAATGCTGGCAGATTCCAAATTGTCTATATATTTTTGGAGTGAAGCAGTTGCAACAGCATGTTATACACTGAATCGTGTTCTCACAGTGAAAAAATACAAGAAAACCTGCTTCGAGTTGCTTCATAGCTATAAACCAAATCTAAAATTTTTAGAACCGTTTGGATCACCTTGTACATTTGTTGATCCTGATGGTAAATTTGGTGCGAAAGCTAACGAAGGTATTTTTTGTAGGTTATTCGAGTCCATTGAAGAGAGTATTCGTTCCATGTCTGGGGAAGATTATTGAAGTTCAGCATGTCGACTGTCAACGGTATACAGCTCCGAGCCAACTTCCTGAAAAAATATTGCTTTTCGATTACGATAAACTCTGGGAGTCTTTCCAGTTTCCGACTGAGCCAAGTGAAGAGGAACTAGCATACTTATACCAACAGCAGTAGTCTCAATTGCAAGATCAGGTGCCGAGACCGTTGGTAGTTTCTCAGCCCACCGTGGGTACAAATGGTCACGAGGCAGGTCCAAGTGGAACTGCACACGAACCCCTAGTAGAACCAGTTCCTGTATTTGATCAATCTGATTACTCAGAATCGGAAGCCGATCTGATTTTTGACGAGGAACCAAATATTGCAACGTCAGAAGCTGTTGATCACACGGGTGATCAGGATATTACAAATTTGCAATCGGAATTGAACGTACCTGACACAGTCATGCCGAGAACTTTGTCTTATCATCCTTCAGAACAAATCATCGGAGAACTTCAGAGTGGAGTGAAAACGAGAGAACAGATCAATAAAGGGCTTACTTGTTTTTATTCTTCTGTAGCACCGTTACAGGAAGAATTCTCATTGAAATGCTTCATTTCGCAGGTAGAGCCAAAGATATATAAAGAAGCTTTAACTGAAGATAGCTGGGTAAATGCGATGCAGGAAGAGCTGCAGCAGTTTGAGAAGCTGGGAGTATGGAGATTGGTTGATTTACCTGAAAATCAGAAGCTGATAAAGACCAAATGGGTTTTTAAGTGTAAGCGTGATGACAGAGGTGTGATAGTGCAAAACAAAGAAAGGTTGGTAGTTCAGGGTTTCAGTCAGCAGGAAGGGATCGATTTTACCGAAGTGTGTGCCCCTGTTGCTAGACTCGAGGCGATTAGAATCTTCCTGGCATTCGCATCTTGGAAAGGATTCAAAGTCTACCAACTAGATGTCAAGTCTGCATTCCTTTATGGAAAAATCAAAGAAGAAGTGTACGTCGGACAACCACCGGGGTTTACCGATCCAGTGCACAAAGACAAAGTCTATCTACTCAACAAAGCGCTTTATGGATTACACCAGGCCCCGAGAGCCTGGTACGAGACGCTTTCCCAGCATTTGTTGACCAACGGGTTCACAAGAGGGACGGTCGATAGTACTTTATTTACGAAAGAGGTTGCAGGGCATCTACTCATTGTTCAAATCTACGTTGATGATATCATTTTCGGATCAACGAACGATGAGCTGTGCAAAGAGTTTGAGAAGGTTATGAGGAAGAAGTTTGAAATGATTTCGATGGGGGAAATGAAGTTTTTCCTAGGGTTACAGGTTGAGCAAATGCCCGATGGAATCTTCATTCACCAAACGAAATATGTGAATGATGTGTTGTACAAGTTTAACATGTTAGAATCATCTCCAATTTCAACCCCCTTAGCTCTGAACCATGGGATATGTCCGGATGAGAGTGGAGAGAAAGTGGATGAGACGCTTTATCGGTCAATGATTGGATCGTTAATGTATCTGACCGCATCCAGACAGGACATCATGTATCCAACTTGCCTCTGCGCCCGATATCAGTCAAGCCCGAGACAATCACACCTTCAGATTGTGAAGAGAATTTTACGGTATCTTAAAGGTTGCCCAAGCACCGGCTTGTGGTACCCTAAATCTGGTGACTTTTCTCTTACAAGTTATTCAGATTCTGACTTCGGGAGCTGTAAGCTTAATGCAAAGTCCACAACTATTGGGTGCCAGTTCTTTGGAACTCGGCTTGTTAATTGGCAATGCAAGAAAAAAACCACAGTCGCTCTCTCAACATGTGAGGCTGAATACGTTTCGGCTTCCAGCTGTTGCTCTTAGATCCTCTGGATCCAGCAGCAGATGAGGGACTATGGTTTGCAGTTCTTGGATACTCCAATCTTTGTGGACAATGAGGCAGTAATTAATATTACTAAAAATCCGGTGCATCAATCTAAAACAAAACATATAGAATTCGACATCATTTTATTCACGATTGTTACGAGAAGAAATTGATTCTAATTGATCATATACACACCGATGATCAGAGAGCTGATTTTTACACAGAACCTTTTGATAAAAAGAGATTTAACTATCTTTTAAAATTAAACGGCAGCTGATATAATCCCCTAGCACGCTCATTAAAAATATGTGTGTACAGTTTACTGTTTCTTAAATTCAAAAATCCAAAAAGATGTTCTGTTTGTTTAGCAAAATTATATATAATCCAAAAAGATTTGATTTTCATCTTATTTTCGACAACGGACGTTGGGGATCTGATGATCAAAGTCTCAAAGTGCTGAACAAGTTTGGATCATGTGGGTTGGATAATCAAAAGTTTGTGAAAAGGTGTTGGAAATTACTCGAAATGTTTAAAAGTTCATTAGTTTGAACTTAAATCTATTTCAGAAAATCAGCAACTTCATAAATTGATCAGCCAAGGTCATTAACTTGGACTTGGCAGGCTAAACAGTTGACCAGGGTCATTAACTTGGACTTGGTTAACTGGGTGTGATGGTAAAAAGTTTAAAAATAATCAAAAATATAAAAAGTTGAAAATTTTGAAAATTTTGAGATTTCAAGCGAAATGACCATTTCGTACGAAATGGCCATTCCGCTTCAAACCACATTTCGCTTGAAACTGTCTCATTGCCTCAAATGTTCATTTTCCACGAAATGAACATGTCTATAAATAGAGATCTCATTTCGCTTGAAGGCATCATTTTCCTTATTTCGTGTCAAAACCCTGTCAAAGGCGATTTCACGCGAAACCATTGTCTTCATCGATTTCAAGCCAGATTCTTGTTAATCTGTTGTTTGTAATCGTTGTATAAGTTGGTTGGCACATCTTATACAATGGGAAAGGTGAGAATAGTGTCGATTTAACCCAGATCTATCGTTTTCGTTTGAACCTAGATGAACAGGAACATCAAACTTAGATCTAGGGCTTGTTGGTGAACTAAAATGAATGATAATCATATCTGTGTACTCAGAATGTGTTGTAGATCTGATTTAGGGTTTCAATTTGATCGATTCGCATAAACTCGGTAGATCAGGATCTTTGGACTTAGATCTAGGTTGTTTGTGTGGTCAAGAATGAACAATAATCATACCCATGTACTCGAAATTCATTGTAGAACAATCTTTGGGTTTCAATTTCATCATCAAAACAAGTTTCAAACAGTTTCAAAATCACTGTTCATGGATCTGTTTTCAAACGAAATGACAAGCCATTTCGTATGAAATGGCATATTGTTAAATGTTTCAAATTCAAACGAAATGTCCATTCCGTTTGAAACCCATTTCGTTTGAAACTGGTCATTCCGCTTGAACATCATTTCGCATGTAATGTTATATTGTTTGAAACTCATTCCGCATGAAATGACCATTTCGTGTGAATGAAGTATGTGTTGTTGTGAAAATTATTCAAAGTGTTTAACTTGAATTTCTGTTGTATTTTTCAGGCTTCGAATGTTCAGTTTGATCCATTACACAACATCTGTTGTGTTTACGATGAAAAACTTCCAAAGATGGCGGTATTCAAAGAGATTCTGCAATTTATGAAGAGGTTACCAATCCAGAAGGCATTGACGAATCAACATAATGTTTTTCAGTCTCACATTGAACGTTTCTGAAAAAATGCCATGTATGACGAAGAAAGCAAAGTAATAACTTCGATTGTTAGCTTGAATGGTAAAGATAAACAAATCGTCATCACAAAACAACTCATCCGAGAGGTGTTAGATTTTCCAGACGATGAAATTTCTCCGACGAAGTTTCCAAAGAGAATGGTAAAGGGATGTATGCTAAGGATGGGGTATAGTGGTCCGCTGAACAGTGCAAATTATTTGAAAGCATGTTTTTCAAAGCCTTACAAGTTTTTCATTCATTCAATTGTTCATGCACTGAGTCACAGGAAGGGTGGTTATGACGTAATGCGAGATTATCAGATGAACATGGTGACTGCACTTGTCTTGAACAAGAAGTATAATTTTTCGAGAATCATTTTCCATTACATGAAGGAGAACATTACTTCTGGTATCAAAACTTGGATTTATCTGAGATTTGTACAGATGATACTGGATCATGCCTATCCTGATCTAGAAAAAGATGAAAATAATGATTTATTGCCTTTGTATCATATGGATAACGAAACTTTGACTGTATTAGCCAGGTATCACAAAAATCATCCAGAATCAAAGACAAAGATAGAATTCTTTGGATTTATCAAGAGTGCAAATTACGTTGATCCAGATCCAGTTGATCATCTGAAATGGAGAAACGATGAAGAAATGAAAGAAAAGAGTGCTGTAGATGAGTTAGCAAAGTTGGCAGAGTTCAAAAACACAAGAAGTGAATGGTTTTTGAAAGATGTGAAAGAAAAGAAGACAAGAGGAGGTAAGAGAACTCCGAAAGTACAAGCAAAATAAGGCTCATCTTCACAACCGAAACAAAAACGTCAAAAGAAAGTTGTCGAGACAATGATGGTCGATGAACCAGATGAAGATGAAACTGAAGTTGATGTGAACATAGATGAAGAATGTTTATCATTTGAAACAGAACAGTTGTTAAAAACTCTTAATGATACTTTAGAAACTGAAAAGGTAGCTGGTGAAGAAGGTGACAAAGAAGAGAAAAGTTCATCCAGTTCTGATTCAGAGATTGATGAAACTGAACGTTGGAAGAAAGTAATGTATGAAAAAGAAAAACAGAAGAAGAGAAAAAGGAGTGGTAATGATGATGAAGATTTGTATGTTCCATCACCTGAACAGGTTCAAGATGTTCAAACACCACCTTCTGGAGTAAGAAAGAAACAAACTGCAAGGAAGCATGTTGCCTCTCCTGCTGTGAGAAAATTGAGAATCAAGCTGAAACAAAAACCTACTTCATCACCACAACAACCATCTTCTGAACCACAACAATCACCACCACCACAACAACAACCATTATCACCACCACATTCATCACCACAACCTCGTATCTCTATACCAACTCATGAACAACCTATTATATCATCACCACACATTCTCCAAACACCACCAACCACACAACCACCAGTACAAACAACTCCTGGATCATCTAGATTTAAAGATTTTCCGAATATTCCAGAAAACATACCTCTTGAAGATATTGGAGATTTTAGTTTTGTGAACGATGAGCTTGTGAAGAAGCTGCAACAAAAAGTGGATGAGGTGTTAGTTGAAAATAAGAAGTTGGTAGATCATGAGAAGAAGCTAGAAAAGCGTGTAAAGACTGTTGAAGCTGAAAATTCATCATTGTTGAAAAAGGTTGAAGCTGATCAAGCTGAGATTGATGTTATGAAAGTTCGTATAGCAGAGCTAGAAGAAGAAAAAGCTCGGAGAGATGAACAGAACAAGTACTTTGAGTTGAAAAACAAAGAGTTGGAGGCAAATAATGCGAGAAGAGAACATGAAGATTATATGTTGAGGAAAGTGATTGAAGATTTAATTGACAAGCCTATTGAACAAAGATTCGAGGAGATTAAGCTTGAAGAAGTTAGAGCAAAACGAAAAGCTGATATCGAAGCTCAAATGAAAGATAAGGGCAAAGGTGTTGAAGGTGAAAAAGTTGTTGAAGTGTCGGAAAGAGAAATGGTTATGTCTATGCCAATAGAAGCTCCAGTATCGTCTGTTCTACCTATATCTTCAGTATCTGGTGAAAATGATGAAGATGATGAAGATGACGAAGATGACGATGATGCTTTGATAGATGATGCAGATGATGTATATTCTGCAAGTAGTCATGATGATGATGACGGGAATGATGACGACGATCAAGGTACTTCAGGCATCAAAGTTACTGAAGCGTCTATTGAAGAAAATGTTGATGATTATCTTCGAGATGATGCAAATGAAGAGCTAGAAAATGCTGGAGGTGAGGGGGAGCATGTTGATGATAAGAAAGTTGATGAAAGTGAAAAATTGATTCTACGTCTTGAACCTGATGTAGAAGAAGGTGAAATTAGGCATACTTATACTCTGGATGAAATCATCAAGATGACTCATATTGAAGATATTAACTTCAAGTTTGATTTTGAAGAAGAACTTAATCAGTTTGATATTAATCAGCAGCCCGATTATCAGTATAAGTACGTTGAAGAAGCTGATAATGACGACATGGTTGAAGTTGAAGACTGGAGTGATGAGGATCAATCTGAAAGTGCTCATGTTGATACTTCTAACTTTCCAACGCTTGTTGAATTCTTCAGTCAAGCAAACATAGATGAGTTAAGAAGGAGAGTTGAAGAATGTTTAAAGAATAAATATTTTGATGGAACGTCGAAAGATGAACGTCGCGAAGAAAGAAAGAAATGGTTTAGAAAAGACACTGAGAGAAAATTCAAGAGACCGTTGAAGTTTTACAAAAGAGACAGAGAAGTTTCTCTTGGCGACATAATTAGTTGGGGATATCTGCCGCAGGTGAATGCATATGCAATCCGACGAGAGTATGGTGTTCAGTATTTTGTGTATATTCAGGATATCATGTCTTTACCATGGTGGGACGTTGAAGAACTTCCAAAAGTCAGAACGTTGAATTATCCTGTCAGAGAACGTGATATCCCAACATGGGGTCTGATGAAATTTGAAGCTTTAAAAGATTTTAAACACTGGAAGCCACATCAACCGAAGAAAGTGAAGAGGGTGGATCCAGTCACAGGCATAGAAGAGACGATCTTGCAGATAAAGAAGCCCAGGGTAATCAAGAATATCCCGTTGCCAAAAATGGAACATGATTTTCACAAAGGGTTCTTATGTTGGGTTTACAGTTGTACGACTACTGAAGTTGTGATCACATACAAGGTGGAGAGTGAAGTTAGATACATTCACTTGTATGATCCTCTGTGGATAGTCAACTGCTCTGCGAAGGATATAGAATGTTTGTTCGTAAACAAGATCGGTTACAGAGCTGAAGATAAAGACCAGGCATTGCAGTTTCAGAAAGTTGCAACAATTTGTTTTCAGAAAGGAATCAATTTAGAAAATTCATGGTCGTCTAAGTGGAGAAAGATAGAGAAGAAAGAGCCTCTGAAAGCTGAGAAAGAAAGAAAAGCACGTGAAGAAAAAGACAAAATGTTAAGACATACTGTTGTGTAGAGGATGTCTGAAGAGGAAAAGAGAGCGATCGAAGAGAATGAAAAGCTTAGGAAGCTGTTACTGAAGAAACCGAAGCAAAGAGAAGAAAAGTTCAAGTCCCTGTGAAGAAAGTGTTGAAGACAACCTGACTGAAGACTCCGGCAATATCCAAGGGGGAGTTTGTTGGTACACGATGTCTATCGCCTACGTCAACAGTCTAGGTCGTGTCTAATAGCGTGTAATAGGGTGTAAAGTGTCAAATTGTAAAGTTATTTTGTGTATATACCATTTCGCACGAAATGAAGAATGTTAGGTCATTTCGTACGAAATGGAAGTTTGTCATTTCGTACGAAATGAACTAGTTATTTCGTGCGGAATGGTTGCCCTATATATATGGGTGTTGGGTTTTCATTTGGTACGAATTGGTGAAGTCTGTAACGAAGTGCTGTCAGATTTTCTCGGTGTATTAACGTCTAAAATCAATGGAAACCAGTATTAAAGTGTATTTCTCTGCTTCTACTCACATTCTAACACCGTTTCTCAGTTACTAGTTTGTTTCCGCCATTCTAGTGACTTAGATTTGACTCAGATCAACTCATTCAGGTCGTATATCGATCCTACACCAATCGAATTTGCAGGCAATGAAGGGACAACTGCTGCACTGCGTTGGTTAGAGAAAACCGAAGCAGTAATTAAAATAAGTAAATGTGCCGAGGAAGATAAGGTCATGTATGCATCGCATCTCTTTAAAGAAGGGGCATTAGAATGGTGGAATACGGTACTACAAGCCAAGGGAAGCGATGTGGCTTATGCCATGAATTGAGAAGAATTTAAGGGACTAGTAGAAAGAAAATTCTGTCCCGAATATGAAAAGGAACAAATGGCAAATAAGTTCCTAAACCACCGGATGGTGGATATTGACTACCGAGGGTATACTTCGACATTCTTCGAATATGCTAGAGTTGTACCAACCCTGGCTTCGCCAGAATCGGTACTTATTTCTCGCTACATCTAGGGTTTGATTAGCAAGATTCTTGATATTGTCAAAGCTGCGAGACCCCGCACAATCGATGATGCGGTGGAATTAGCCAACACCTTGACTGACGGACTGGTGCGTACGCGGGAAGAAAACCAGAAAAAGGAGTTAGCCCAAAAGATTACCCAAGGATTCCCTGTGGGTAATAGTAGTAATTTCAAGAAAAAGGGAACTGGGCAATCTTCTACCCCGCCGTTCTGCAGGAACTGTAAAAAGAAACATTTTGGGAAATGCAATGATACCTGCAACTTCTGCAAAGCTCTAGGACATCGTGAAGAAGAGTGCAGAAAGAAAACAAAGATCTGCTATAACTGTGGAGAAGCTGGGCATTTCAGAACAGAATGCCCTAAATTCGTCACACCGGTAACCTCTGATCGCTACAGCATTTTCTTCCACTTTAATCACAACTAACAGCCACGAGACACACCCCCGGTCTCCGTCTTCTGCTGTTACTAGCCTCCCGTGATTTGTGTGTAGCAACACCCCCTAGTTGCGACCCGAACACCATAACGTCTGCCCTCCACCGACCAACACACCCGCCGGCGACGGAGGCTTCCTCCGATCTTCAAACCCGCTTCTCGAGCCCTAGGCTCTAATACCAAATGTTGGTTACAGGCCCCAATAAACACTCTCAAAACACACACCACTGTATGTATTAGTGAATATGATTGAAAAGCTACTGTATTCGATATCAAAAGAAAAGGGTTTACAAGTGGTTACTAAAAACAAAGAAAACCTACCACTATTTATAAAAAAAATTCTAAACAACCCACGTTCCCTGTGAATTCGGTCACATCTGACCACTTATTTTTCCTTTCAACTTGTAGGGAAAGCAACAAACTGATCAGTTAAATGACCCCTTAATCTACTAGTTTGTTAGCTACTTAAACCCATGAGTTTAGCTACGTGACCCGTATCCGGTGACCCGTTAAACCGCGACCCGATAACGCATCGACCCGTGACCCGTAAACAAACCCGAATAATCCAACACTGTGGATGGTCCTTCATCTTTCTTCATTGCATCCTTTGCTATAGCCTTCTCTTGCACACTTTTGAAATTTGTAATAGTATTCCAGTACACCCAAGTACATAGCATAAGCAATTCTCATTAGTTCACCATCATTGTAGTCATAACCAATGTCCTTAGCCACCACAGCCCAAGTGTTGTTAGATGTCACGATCCTATGGCCACCATCTCGCTTCACAACCATGTATAAACCAAGTAGATCGATTTTCTTGTTATCCTCTGTGTAGGGAGGAACCGATCTAGTAGTAATACCCAGATTGTTTATAAGAAACCACTTTACCATTTCTTCGAATTTGATTTCTAATTCATGGTTATATTTGAGAGCAAATTCAGCATCCTCTAACATATCTAATAGCGATTTACAGTTGGAGAAATCATGAAATTCAATTCCTCAAATTATCATGATATTCCAATCTGGTTCCATTGATGACATGTTTAGATTCTTGAAATAAGCATTCAAATAGTCCGCCTTATATCCTTCATGCACAGAACTATCGTTAATCACTGTTCTCCTTTCCCTTTCTCCTATCTCCTCTTCTTTTGTCAAACCAGTAACATCATTCTTTATATTTGAAATAGGAGTACTGAACATCTGGTAAATTTGACATTTCTCACCATTTACTTTAACTGTATAACCTTGTAACATTAATTGATACATACTTAAAACATTCCTATCTAATTTAGGGGTATAAAAAACAGTTTGAACCTGTATTGATTCATTCTTAGACTTAACTTCTACAACCCCTAGACCCCTGATAAATAACAAATCATCTTCCCTAGTTCGAGTTTCTACTCCGCATGAATTTTAATTCATTTAAAGACATTCAAATTTCCTGCGTAATGATGTTTAAATGTTGTACTTACAAACCACATATTTGCCCATGATCCACCATCTGTGCCGGTAACGATTAGTTCTTCGGAAAAATTGATCTCTTCCCTCTGTTGCTGAATCCGGTATTAATTGCCCACCGGATTAATTGTGTTGCTTCATCGTTTTCTTTTGTCTTGCACGAACTGATTCGGTGACCGGTTCCATGACAATAATAACACCGTCCATTGAATTTGTCCCCCCTTCGTCTTTCGTTCGTTTCATCGGAGCAGTGTTCGCATGGCATCATTGTTGATGTCGGACGCATGACATCCTCTTTCTTGACCGTGGCTCTGATACCACTATGTTGTTCCTCAGAGTGCAAATCAGCGGAATTGTACTTGATGTTTGGATTGGTTTGCATGATGTAATGAGAATAAATACAAGCCAGATAGATGAAAGAAGATGAATCAGATGGACAATTTGTATTATATTGAAATTGTCTTGGTGATCATCGAAGTTTCGATGATCTACTATATATACATTTACATTTGTGACGGTTATTGATGGTTAGACTTTTGGCTGGAGTAACTGTCAATTACAGTTCATCGGAGCCGCTATAAACCGTCGTAACCATTCACTATCATATAAAAACTAAATAATAAGTATAATCATCCTAGTTACATAATATTGATAATTAAGTTTAATAATCCAATAAGTGGCCCATGCAAATCAAATCCAAAAAAATCATGTATTGGACAGCCCACATGGCCCAATTTGTAAAGCTCAGGGTCCACCAGCCCATTTTATAGGACAAAATGAAGAATTAACTTAGCAACTAGGTCCTTTCTGTCAGCATCAACTTCCATGTCACTATTCTCTACCGACCTTGTTTACCTGTTCACTGACTTACCTTTTAATTCCATTCATCGATTTGCCATTTTCAAATCTTTTGAGATCAGGTTAGCTTAAGCCCATGTCACATAAAAAATGGTGGGATGGAATGAAAATAGCCATTCAAGACTTCAAGTCTTGCGATTCAGATACATCAGTTACTGTCAGTCTGTCACCAGTGGCGGATTTTGACCAAGCGTTCCAAGGGGGCGGAAAGTCACGGGACATTTATATTGTGTATAAATATTTAGGCAAAATAATTGGGGGGACAATCCTATATAATTTTAAAATTTTCGGACATGGGGTGGGGGGTGGGGGGGGGAGGGTGCACCCCACACTTTACACTAAGCTCCGCCATTGACTGTCACCTGCCTACTTTCCATTGTTTGAGTATTGTTTGGTGAACCGGTTGATCTGTAATCTTCAGCACTAAATGATTGGTACCAGACAATGATCTTTGGTGGTGACTCAGTCATCGATTTCGTTCTCGGTACCGCTTAATAGATTTTGGTCTTCCGTACTGATATTGTCATAATGATTTTGGTCTTTGGTACTAAATTGCCTTGCATTGATGGCAGCAACTTAATTAGGTCTTCATACTGAATTAGTTTAATATAACTAATCACTATACTTCTCATAAAAAAATCTATACAATTTGATACCTAACAGCATGCAAAGAAAAGAAGTAGAGAGATACAATGGATAGTTAAATAAAATCCATTATAGAAAATGAAACATGGGACCTTGTGGATCTACCTGAAAATAAGAAATCTATTAGCGTAAAATGGATTCTATATGGTGAAGTTGAATTAAAAGGGATAGGTTGACAAACACAAAGCTTGACTTGTGGTAAAAGGAGAAAAGCAAAATCTGGAATTGATTATAACCAAAGAGGTAAGTGCACCAGCAATCCACCTTGTAACAATTAGATTGCTTTAGCAATTGCAACACAACATGGTTGGCATGTCCATGAGATGTATGTTAAATCTCCATTCTTAAATAGATATTTGAAAGAAAAGGTTTCCTTAGTGTTTCACAAATTTTGTGTGCTTCATCATTAGCCGCCTCTCAGAGTTTCCCAAATTTTGTTGGACCCATAGTGGTGTTGTTCCTTAGAGTGCATATCAGCGGAATTGTACTTGATCTTTGGATTGGTTTGCATGATGTAATGAGAATGAATACAAGCCAAATAGATGAAAGAAGATGAATTTGATGGACAATTTGTATTATATTGAAATTGTCTTGGTGATCATCAAAGTTTCCGATGATCTGCTATATATACAATTACATTTGTGAGGTTATTGACGGTTAGAGTTTTGGCGGGAGTAACTGTCAATGACAGTTCATCGGAGCCGTTATAAACCGCCGTAACCATTCATTATCATATAAAAACTAAATAATGAGTATAATCATCCTAGTTACATAATATTGATAATTAAGTTTAATAATCCAATATACTCCCCTAAACTTAATTCAGTTTAAGAGAATGCTTGAGCACACTTTTGTTAGCCTCATCCTACGCCTTCGCTGCTTGCTTGAAGTCAAAACGTCATATCTTCTACCATTTCTTCATTCCATGCCAATCACCACCTGCAAATAGAGCATAGTGTCGGGCTGCTTGTTCATCATTCTCAGGTACATCTCCATCTTCCTCGTATTGCTGTGTGTTGGTTACAGGCCCCAATAAACACTCTCACAACACACACCACTGTATGTATTAGTGAATATGATTGAAAAGCTACTGTATTCGATATCAAGAGAAAAGGGTTTACAAGTGGTTACTAAAAACAAAGAAAACCTACCGCTATTTGTAAAAAAAAATTCTAAACAACCCACGTTCCCTGTGAATTCGGTCACATCTGACCACTTCTTTTTCCTTTCAACTTGTAGGGAAAGCAACAAACTGATTAGTTAAATGACCCCTTAATCTACTAGTTTGTTAGCTACTTAGTCAAATAAAACCCATGAGTTTAGCTATGTGACCCGTATCCGGTGACCCGTTAAACCGCGACCCGATAACGCACCGACCCGTGACCCGTAAATAAACCCGAATAATCCAACAATCACCCCCTTAATCGGTGTTTGTTTACGCCTTCACCGCAGCACCGAATCACCTCGGTTTCAAACCATCTCGACTTCTACCGGACACCCGACCTCAACCACGGTCACGCCCAAAGTCTTTTTCTACTCGACCTATCCCGGACACCCCGGTCTTCACCTCGACCACGTCCAAAGTCGTCTTTGATCGTGATTTCACTATTCTGTCAAACCCTTCCTTGATAATCACCACTTGCGTATCAACCACCAACTAGACACCAGCCACCCGCTGCACTGTCTTCGAGACGCTAAACGAATATCTCAGCCACCTGCTGTTTCGTTTCTACCGCGCTACACCCGTTGGTTTTTCTGCCCTAAGAATTCGACGCCTCCTTGCGATTATTCTCCTAGGCTAGAAAGAGTATCCGACAACTAAAATACACGATCTCTTCTTCGTTCTTTGATCAACAAACTGGGTTGACAAGCCCGCTGATTTGGCCTGAATCTCGACTCATCTCCGCTACCCTCTTGACCCGCTAGAACGGTAACCCTCGAAACCACCGACCTGCGATCACCTAGTTCTCTCCGATCACTATTGATCTGTCACCTCTGATCACTGCACACCGGTAACCTCTGATCGCTACAGCCTTTTCTTCCACTTTAATCACAACTAACAGCCACGAGACACACTGATGTTCACCCGTCACCCCCGTCATCCTTACCGGTACATCACCCGCACGACAATGATTGACACGAACCACCTCCCAGTCTCCGTCTTCTACTGTTACTAGCCTCCCGTGATTTGTGTGTAGCAACACCCCCTAGTTGCGACCCGAACACCATAACGTCTGCCCTCCACCGACCAACACACCCGCCGGTGGCGGAGGCTTCCTCCGATCTTCAAACCCGCTTCTCGAGCCCTAGGCTCTGATACCAAATGTTGGTTACAGGCCCCAATAAACACTCTCACAACACACACCACTGTATGTATTAGTGAATATGATTGAAAAGCTACTGTATTCGATATCAAAAGAAAAGGGTTTACAAGTGGCTACTAAAAACAAAAAAATATCTCCCCCAATTCCTAACCCTAATCACTCATCCATCCTGCTTCTTTCTCCCTCTCTCCACAAACTTGTAATTCAAAATGAAATATCTTATGGGGCATCATCAACAACATTTCAATATCAAATCTTTAAAATTAGCATAAAAAATTATATAACTAAATGCATCTACCTCTATTGTTGGTGATCTCAAAATCATATCGTTAGGTGAGAGCTTTCGGTGTACAAGACAATGAAGACATGGCACCTGAAAACATATTTGTGACATATTTGATATTTGTGATGTATTAGACAAGAAAGTACAAAAGATATAAATTAAACATTTTTTTTTGAAATACAGAGATGGGTGTTGACCTTGCTAGGAGGTAGGTTGACTAATTTCTCTTGGTGAAAACAATTTTCCAGTTCATGTTCACCATTTTTTACATCGGTGTCAAACGTAAGAACACCGATAAACTCAAGAACATCATTTAGCTTCAAGTCAGACTCTGGTGTGTCATATATCTATAAAATATACACACTTATTTAGACACCTGCCACCAGAGGAGTAACCGTAACCGGCGATGGATTATCAGGCAACGTCAATGGCGGCGGAGGCAGAGAAGTTCCGGCGGTGACAGAGAAGCTTTCGGTGGTGCCGGCGGTGTTTGATAGCTTTACCTACGTAACACATCATTGTATGTTTGAATAAGTGAAAGTTTTGCAGAAGCTTGAGGAAGTGAAAATGGCGAATTTTGTTGTGTAATTAATTTTTGTTATCACTTATCATCGGTGATAACAATAGCATTGTTGAATTTGATATTGAGATGGAGAAAGAAGCAGGAGATGGATGAGTAATTAAGGTTAGGAATTGGGGGAGATATGCTATAAATGTAATTTTTTGTTTTATTTATTAAGAAAAATTTAAATAAAAGCATGAAATAACCATGATACCCTTAAGTGAATGGATTTAACTTAAATTTTTTTAACCTGGTTAGTCTTAAAGGATGAAAGGTGTAATGAGTTTTCTAAATAAAGGATTGTGACTGTAATTATTGAAGTTAAATGCTATCTATTGCAACTCCCTAAAAACATAAAGGACGAAAAGTGTAATTTACCCAACTATTTTAAACATACTCTTTCCATGCTTACCGGTTCAATGGTCCGACCGGTCGGACCAGACGTAAGAACCGGAAGGTATCGTAAATACTATAAAAATTAATACGGTTAAATCTGAAAAAATATATAAAAAACCGGCCCAACCCTTTAAAAAACAGGTCCGACCGGCCGGTTTCCCGGTCCAACCGTCAGGTCGTTGGTTCAACTCCGGTTCAATGCATTTCCGGCCCGATACCAGGACCCGGGCAGGTCCAACCAGCCGGTGCGATCCGGCTCTGAAAACACTGTACATAATACATTCACCCCTCTTAAGCTAAAACTCCAATTTACATTAAGATACCTAATTATACTACAATTGTGAAACTAAATAAACTTTTATATTCTTACCATAGTGAATAAACATACAAAGTAAACAATTCAATTCTTTCGACTGTTTTACAGTTCACCTACTCGACTTTTACATATTGAACTAATTATTATTTAACTTCCAATATTTAGGGTTTAATGATTACATTATCCTATTATCTTAAAATGAAATGTCCGTGCTCAATGCAGTTGTTTCTTTCTTTCCCTTTTTACACAAACAAACTGTCGAATACACAACCTCCGGCTGACGTTGGATGGATCTTCGGTGACGTCAAGAGCTTTTACCCTTGCTTGCTACAAAAGAATAAACCGTTAGCCTCGTCACGGGGGACCCCGGGAGGGGGATCCGTGACCAAGCTCCGGCGTGAGAGTAAGTAAACTTGCCGGAAAAGAAAGGAGCTTCTTCCAATGAATGCAGTCACCGGAAGGTTTCCCTTTATGGTGTGAATCTTATTGATGTGTATTAAATGTGATAGAATAATGGTCGGAAGTTAATGTGTGTGGAGTAAATGAGGTTGTAGTAAATGAGAATGAAACCGGAGATCATACATGCCTTGGCTCCTTTGTTCCCTCTTATATAATGACAAGCCCTTATCTTTGTTAAGGATTCACCCATGCATGATCCGACGGTTTTTGGAGGTTCTTGGGAAGGTCAGACACGTGTCTGACCCCCAACGGTAGGATAATCTTCCTCATTAATGGTCTGCCGGATAAGTACAGTGACTTAGACCGGAGCCGCCTCTTGTCATGCATTTAATGAGCCCTGTTTCTCTTAGCTGTTTCCCGCCCATTGTAAATAAAAGTAACCTTAGCGAGCAAGGTTATTATGACCGGTGGGCTTTTTAAATAATTGGGCTTCTAGATAAAAAGGCCCAAAGCGGGTAAAGTGGGTTTACCCACTGGCCCGTCGTCAAGTCATCTTTAGTCCCTGGTTCTGAGACCCGAGGCTCATGATCCGGGGCTGAATCACAACTGCTTGAGAGAGGTGGTTTCTCTATTGATGGGCCCACTCTGAGTTAGTTATGACTTGTTGTTCTCATTAATCATAACGTCGCCGAAATAACTGTAGCGGGAATTAATCCTCTAGTTGCACGTGCCCATTTTTGAATTTTGAAGGGACCGCTGATGTGACGGTTACTTGTATGTCAGCGGCGTCTCTTTAAAATCCCTGTTTGGCTTTTCTGATTTCCCACTCACATTTTCTAATCCTCTCTTCTCTTCTCTTCTCTTCTGCAACTACTCCAGTGTTATTGCTATTTCTTTCAACCATGAGTCGTGGTGGCCGGTCTTCAATAAGGTCTGTGTTGACGGCGAAGGACTTGAGATCCTTCGTTGAAGCATATAACATCCCGGACCGCTTTTCTCCCTCCTTGCCTGGCCCTAACGAGTCGGCAGAATGTACGCCGGACATGATACCTATTTACACCCTTGCCTTTTCTTCCTGTGGGGTCCGATACCCTCTCTCTGCTTTCAAGGTTTCCCTGCTCCGTCACTTCGGTGTTCACTTCTCACAAGTTCATCCTTTAGGGTTAACGAGGGTGGTTCATTTTGAACTGTCTTGTGCGGCCATCTCGGGGGGAGCCCTCTGTTCCTCTGTTTTGCATGTTTTACCGGCTTATTTCCGACGGAGACTGGTTCACATTCGCGAAACGACAGAACAACGTTTCAAGGCCCTGTTACAGTTTTATGCCCACTTCTACTTATCCAAAAGATTGGAAGTGTAGATTCATCTTTGTTTCAGCCGCTATGTTGCCGGATTCTCCATTGCCGAAGGACCTTGATGCCGCAATCGAAGACGTTGTTCCTACTCTTTCCGCAGCCGAAACCCTTCAGTGGAAACGGATGTGTGACAATCCAACGAGGGCATTCACCTTTTCAGAAGGAACGTTGGCTATGGGGGGGCTGAGTCCCTCTTATTCTGTCCGTCCGAGGGCTTTTTTCGGCAAGAAAGGTACCTCTTTGTTCTTGGTTTGCCTCTTACATTCATTCTTCCTTTACATCTTTGAAAATTCCGTAGTCATCTTTTGTGCCTTCTTTTTGTGCAGAGATAACTTTGTGGAGACTTCTTCAGGGTGATTCCAAGGATGTAAAGTATGTGGTTGATAATGAGGTTGATCCCCGGCTGAATGTGGGAGTGCAGGTTACCGGGGGATCCGTCCAGGCAGGAGGTTCCGCCACCCTAGGTGGTGATGAGGAGAACCCTTCCGGGGAGGAGGAAAGTTCTCCTGACTTTCCTCCTGTTCATCCTTCTGGTCAAAGTGACGACGAAGATGTGGAGATAAAGTTGGTTCGTAAGAGGAGGTCTGCTAGCCCCCAACCGGATCCTGTACCTCGCAGCATCCGCCAGAGGCTTCGTAGTGCCAGCGGCCAGAAGCTTCCCCCTCCCTCTAGAGCCGTTTCTGATCTTCCTCCTGCTGGGGTCAAGGGTTCCTTGTCTAAGCATTTAAAGTCCTCAAGCTTAGTGAGTGCTCCTTTGTTGGTAAGCTTTCTTTTCTCCTGTTTTTTATTTGTCTTTCTGTGTAGTTCCTGATTGCTTCTTTTCTTATTTCTTAGGGGAGTTCCTTGGAGCCTATAGAAATACCTACTGGTCCCTCTCATTCCCGCATCCGGGACAAGGCTTCTGAGGTGGGAGTGGCTCGTTTTTCCTCAGCTTTCGACCTTTCTCCCCCACATGCTACTGGGACTAGCAAGTCTGCTGCCCTTGAAGGCCCTGTTCATCGATCCCCTCTTGCCCCTTTGTTTGCCGACGCCCTTCCCTTTACTTATGTCCCTAAGTGGAAGGTAACTAACTCTTCCGTTATAGGGACTCCTGAAGCTGCCAGGGACTTTCTGAACCATGCTGTCCCTCCCTCACATAAATTTGTAAACTCCGCCCTGCGGGGTGATCTTTTTGACGATCAATACAGTATGTCCTTGTGTGAGAGCTTTTTCAGGGGTGCCGGGATGTTGCAAAGGGTTGATGATCTGAGGAAGGCGAACGAAGGACTTAAGGCTGAGCTTAAGGCTTCCCAGTCGGCTGCTGCTGGGCTTAGGAGCCGGGTGGTTGATGCTGAGAGGAGGTTACAGGAGGAGAAGGTGCGTAGTCTTCTCCCCCCCCCCTTTTTTTACATACTCACTGATTCTTTGTTTAGGGAGCTGGGGCTATGCTTGAGAGGAAGGAACGAGCTTGGGAGCGGGAGATGGCATCGTTGGTTGAGGAGAAGGAGGAGCTTGCTGCTGAGCTGAGGCATTTGAAGGAGGTTGGCTCCGTTTCCCAGGAGCAGCTCAATACTATTTACGCGGACTGTGGAGTAACTTCTGATGATAATCAACGATTGGCGGGGGAGAAGCATTGGCTAATTACTGAAGGTTTTGGGGCCTTCCTTGCTGCTGTTGCTCAGTCGGAGGATTTTAAGAGCGGTTTGGAGCAGGTGTACAGGGCCTACAGGGATGTTGGGTACCAATCGGGATTGAAGGATGGCTACAAATACTCCGCTCAAGGCTTGGATAGGAATGAGACTCCTCTGTATGACTCCAAGGTTAAGAAGAAGCTGTCCAAGCTGAATGAGGAGTTTGGGCATAAGACCCCAGCTATCCTTGCCAAAATCCTGGAGCATCCCCTGATTTCTATTGATGAATTGAAGGCCCTGTTCTCTTCTGCCGGTCCTCCGTCTCCGCCATCTCTTTCCGGGGGTGATCCCTAATGAATTCTAAACATTTGATACATTTCGATATGGTTGTAATAACTTTAACTTACTCTAGGGTACTTGTCTGTTTTGTTTGACTATCGCGGGTGGTCTTTTGTGTTGGGGACCACTTCGCCTTTTAACCATATGGCTCATAGTGATGTATGGCCTTTTTGTTTTGTATCATGTTTCTTGCTTGTTTTGCTTTTGCAGGAGTTCTTTCTGGAAGCCAGTTTGGTGATTTCCTGGGGGTTTCTAGGCTATTTTAGCGAGGTGCTATGTTTTTGTTTTGCCTTGTTGCGTTTGCAATTTTTGTACATTGCTAATTCTTGCCCAAGTTGTTAGGGCTTTTCTTTGTATATGCCTTTTGCAGTAAATAAAACAGATTCCCTTTCGTGGTTTTGTTCATGTGGGTGTGTTTGCATTATTTGTTTTTTTATTTTTGTTGTTTGCTTCGTTAAACTGTGATTGTCTGTTCGAGGCCAATCGGTGGACAAGTTGTATAACGTGGTGCTATGTTTTTAACTTGTTTTGTCCGTTTTAGGTTAGCTAGACCTTTACTAGCCCCACGGCCGGGCTTTTGGGCATGCTTTGAATGCCTTATACACGTGTGTTTGTTTGTTCTAGTTTTAGATTTAATGGTGTCCTTGGGCACGTCTGCCCAGGTGTAACTGTCCATTGTTTTCTCAAAATGGGACGTTTTCGTCCGTCTTTCATTTAATCTTTGGGGGCTTACACTTCCCATCATAGATTGTTTACAAAAGGTTTATCCTCTTGAGGGAACAGTCCCCCGTACATGTAGTTATCTATTACAAAAGTGGCTCTTGGCCGTTTTCCTTGGGGGTATACCCCTTACATGTAATACTTCCTGAGCTGCATGAGGTTCCAGGTCCTGGGAACCTCCTTGCCTTCTAGCGTTTCCAACTTGCAAGTCCCTTTTCCATTCGCCCACGTGACTCTGTAGGGTCCTTCCCAGTTGGGTCCTAACTTCCCGGTATTTTCTTGCAGACTAGCCTCGTTGGCCCTGAGAACTAGGTCCCCTGGGACGATGTTGAGCTTCTTCATTCTGGCGTTGTAATAGCTTCCCAGGAGCTTTTTGTATTGGTCCTCCTTAACCGCTGCTATTTCCCTTCTTTCCTCCAACAAATTTAGGTTCATCCTGAGGTCCTGCTCATTCTCTTCATCCCGGAGCTTCATCCGGGCAGTTGGGGATCCGATCTCAGCAGGGATGACAGCCTCCGTCCCATAGGTAAGGCTGAACGGGGTTTCCCCGTTGCAACTTTTGGGGGTGGTTCTGTATGCCCACAACACAAATGGAAGTTCTTCCAGCCAGCCCTTCTATTTTCTCCCTAGCCTTCCCTTCATTCCTTTGATGACGCTTTGGTTGGCTCTCTCCACCAACCCGTTACTCTGGGCGTAGGTGACGGAAGTAAACACTTGCTGGATCCGCATCTGTTCGCACCATGGTTTGAAGGGCCTTCCAGCAAACTGGACCCCGTTGTCACTTACTAACTCCCTCGGAACCCCATATCTGCATATGATGTTATCCAGCACGAACCTTCTCATTTGGTCTCCAGTAATCTTTGCCAAGGGCTTCGCTTCAATCCACTTAGTAAAATAATCAATGGCTACCACCACGTATTTGACCCCTCCCGGACCCTCCGGGAAAGGTCCAATTATGTCGATGGCCCATTTCTGGAACGGCCACGACGTCGAAACTGGTACCATGGGGTGTTTGTGCTGGTGGGTCATTGGTGCATGCACTTGGCAGTTGTCACACTTCTTGATTTCCTCAGATGCCATTTCGTACATCCGCGGCCAGTAAAACCCTGCATTCATTGCCCTTCTCACTATTGTTCTTGGTCCCGAGTGCATTCCGCAAATCCCTTCATGCATCTCCCTAATCACATATTCGGCTTCTTCCATATCGACACACTTCAGGGAGGGACCCAGGTATGACCAACGGTATAGCTCTCCTTCGATCAGTTCATACTGTAGGGCCTTGACCCTTATCTTCCGGGCAGTCCATTCTCCCTCGGGTAGAGTTCCATCCCGGAGAAATCTGACTATCGGGGTCATCCATGTTTCCTGGGGTCCTTCGACCATGGCCACCTCCGCAGTGTTGAGGGAGGAGGATGTCAGGACCTCTACTTTAACTTCTTTCGCTAGATGATCGAATGCTACCGAGGCTAATTTGCTAAGCGCATCAGATTTCCTGTTCCTTCCCCGGGGGATGTATTCCAGCTTGAAAGTTTTGAATGCCTTAGCTGTCTCCTTAACTTTCTCCACGTATCGAGCCATGATGTTATCCTTAGCCTCATATTCTCCTTGGTACTATTTTACTACTAGCTGTGAATCAGTGCTGGCTTCTACGTGTTTCGCCTTCATTTTTTGTGCCAGTCTCATCCCTGCTAGGAGGGCCTCATATTCTGCGGTATTGTTGGTGTTCTCGAAATCCAGCCTTACGGCATATGTCAGCTCGACCCCCTCGGGACTTATTAGTGTGATTCCAGCTCCATTTCCTTCTTCACTGGATGCTCCGTCGGTGAGCAACTTCCACACCGCCTCATCTTCCTTCTCTCTTTCTTCTTTCTCTAAGGCTTCCCATTTTAACAGTTTCTTTTCTTCATCCTCCAGGACTTCTGCTAAGAAGTCGGCTAGTATCTGTCCCTTCATGGCTGTCGTGGGCTTAAACTCCAGGGAGTGTTCCCCTAGCTCCACAGCCCATTTAGCTAACCGTCCGGACAGCTCCGGCCTCCTGAGTACCTTCTGGAGGGGTTGATCGGTCATTAGGTGTAACAACTCTCATAAAAATTCATAATTATTAAATTAATTAGTCCAAAAGGAAACCCTAATTGAGACACCCAAGTGATTCTGGATAAACCCTAAAATTTTCATAATTTTCAGAATCAGGATTATGGCCCCTAAAACTCAGGGGGGGGGGGGGTTAAACCCTATGGACGATTATCCATCTAAAACGTTGGCAGCAAGTAAAATTCGAAAATTTATCAACTCAGCAAGGCTAGTGCCAAACGTGGCAACCCTAGGCCTAAAAGTAGGTCTTACGCGGGCCGCGTAATGTTAAGCTTAATCTCACGCGGGCCGCGTAAGGGTCAAAAGTTACCTATAAATAGAGGGCAGTGGGACTTGAATTCTGAAAGAAAAACGACGTAAAAATTTGAAATATTCACTGAGATACGAACAGTATACTCTCAATTCACACACGGGTCTCGAAATTCTGCTGCAAAACAGGGTATTAGCACAATCGGTGCTACGATTCATTTTCCGACGATCAATATATCCAATGAATGTTTAAGTGCCGCCCACATTAGGGTTATACTTTATCGTTCGTCATTAATTTGACGGATCATCGTTAATTCGATGGATAAATGTATTATACTTTGTCGTTCGTCATTAATTTGACGGATCATCGTTAATTCGATGGATGAAGTATTGCACTTTGTCATTCATTGTGAGAATTTGATCTCGTGAGTTATCGTAATTGCTGGATTGATTACTAACCCAGTTTTGTGTATATTGTTATTTAAATTAGGTTAACAAGGTTAAATCATAGACTAAACTCTGTCCGTATTAAACCAGCAATGTGAGTCATTCTCTCTTTTTATCAAATTACTTTCCAAATCATGTTTATTTTCAAAGTTATAATTACGGGGATTAAGTCTTTGTAATCACCAAGTTACAGCCGGTATGTGGGGTTTTGTATACATTACTTGATAATCGTCACCATTGGGGCAGCCAGTGGGGGATATGACCATAGTCACAGACACCATTGGACGAATGGGCCAATGGGTCGAGTGACAATTACCGTGGGTAGTTGGCTTGATATCAGAAACATTGTAATCGCTCTTAATACTGTAAATTATAACAAATGTGTCATTTTAGTAAATAGAATGATTCACTCAGTATTTCCCGCTGACAAAACCTTTTTCAAACATGTTTCAGGTGATCTGTTGTAATTCAGGAAAAAGTGCTGAGGAGCATTTCAAGCTTAAGATAGTGGCTCATTATAAAAATAAATAAATAAGTTTTGTAACATAACAATTTTATAGTAAAATCATACTATTGTAAATTATCGGGGTTTTATCCCGAATTGTGAAATAAAATAATCGAGGAAAATTTTAGCTTTAAACGATCCTAATGAAAACTTCCGCTGTCAAATTCAATTAATTAAATACCGCAGTGTTTCTGTCCCGCGGCTCCTGAAACGGGTCAAACCGGGTCGGGGCCGTGACAGAAAAAGGTGGTATCAGAGCCACTGAGTTAAGCTAATTAAGTATGTAAAAATACTTAAATTTTTCCTGATTACTATTATGTGATTATTTGTGTTATTAACTGATTATTTGTTAATTACAGTATGGGTAAGAAAAAGCTAGCAAGTATCTATCATAAATTAGATAGATCATCCAATGAGAAGGGAAGTTCATCCCGAACCAAATCCTCGAATCAGACTGAAATTCCTGAAGAAGGAATATTTGTGCGAAAGGCACAATACGAGGAAACACTTTCTCCTAGAAGGAGGGAGATGATTATTAAGAAAAGTAAAGAGCAAATTCGACAAAAGAAGATTAAACGGGAAACCCAGGAATTAATTGATAAATCACCTTGGGAAGATAAACTAGATGAGAAATGGGCAAATTTATATATGCTAGCCACCGTAGCAGAAAATATAAATTTTTAAATATTTTAAAGTTTTAAGCACCTTACCCTTACAATCTAGAAACCTTGTGCAATAAATAAAATTTCAAAACCTAAGTGTATTTTCTAGTTATCTTTGTAATAAATTAGTACCCAGTATATAATAAATTAAAAAGGTTATTTATGAATTTTAACTTAATATTTTATGCATTTTGCATATATGTTACATCAGCATGAGTGGGATATCCGAAGCCTTTCAAAACCTTAATCTTTACCCAGTAACTATCGAAGCTTCCAAAGAATATACTAGCTACTTTCCCGATGTAGAACAACCGGTAGAATTCAAGGTTCCACCTGTGAACAAGCCAAAACCCAAGAAAAGAAGTTATGTAGGATGGAGGAAGATACGTAAGAAAAAGCCAGCTACAAAACTGCCCAAAATAAATAATCCTTTGAAAAAGGGAAAAGAAATTATAACCGGAGAAAGTTCCAAACCACGGGAAATGGAAACTAAAGACAAGGAGGAGATTAAGGAGATAGGAATACAGATGGAAGAGGTTACTAAAGAAATAGTAATGGAAGTGGGGCAAGGCTCTAGACCAACTCAGATAGAAATCGGAGAGAGCTCCAATCCAATCCAGGAAAGGACTTTTCAAGATGAGATAGATTTCCAATTGGCAAGCTGTGAAACAATTCAGCCTGTCAATAATAATAATAATAATATTTTTAATTATCCTCTTGAAAACCAATTCTCTATGAATTGGGAACCAGCAATTCCAGACCCAATAGTTCACTCTCAATCCATAGGAATGGACGAATGGTGGACAAACGATTGGCAATTCCAAAATATTGTCAACGATCCTTACTCTTTTCTTCCACAATTCGATCCAGAACCCCTACCTAATCCACCCATGAGTAATGAAAACATGGCTGAACTTCGCCACTTTGGTGAAGAGTTGTTTGATGCTGGAACTAGAATCAGGGAAATAGGGGGACAGATTGTATGGAAGTACGATGAGAGGGAAATGCGTTTTTAGAACAGCAAGTGACGAAAGATAGTAGGATGGTAAAACGGTGTTTGTATAATAGTAATAGTAAAGTTAGTCTGTAAATAACGAATAAAACTCTGTAAGATATTTGCGAGTAATGATGCATACTATACTAGATATAAAATGAAATCAAGAAATCGATTGTTTTGACTATACATGTATTGTAGAATTTTCTGATTATTTGTATATAATTGTTATTTAGCAGATACTAATAAAATTTATATATATATTATCAGATGGCAAACAGTGGTAATGAACCTATAAATGAAGTTAATCAGTCCGAGCAACATCCAGGAGATCAATATATGACTCGGCAAGATATCGAAAACATTGTTGCTCAAGGTATAGCTAATGCTATTCCAGCATTCGTTGCTGCTATCAAGAATCCACCCGAACCACAAATTGTCCCTAGTAAACCGATTACTGAAGATAACTTCAGTAATAGTGTAAATGGAGGCAATAATCATGTTAATCATAATAGGGAACCACATCAAGCTCCATTACCCAAGAAAATGAAAACTGCAACGCCTGGTTGCACTTTCAAAGAATTCCTTGCTTGTAAACCACTGAATTTGCAGGCAATGAAGGAGCAACTGCATCACTGCGTTGGTTAGAGAAAACCGAAGCAGTTATTGCAATAAGTAAATGTGGTAAAGATGATCAGGTCATGTATGCATCTAATCTGTTCAAAGAAGGAGCACTCGAATGGTGGAATACTGTGTTACAATCAAAAGGAAGAGTAATAGCTTATGCTATGACTTGGGAAGAATTTAAGGGTTTGGTGGAAAGAAAATTCTGTCCCGAGAATGAAAAAGAACAGATGGCGAATAAGTTTCTAAATCATCGGATGATGGGTGTGGATTGTCGTGGGTATACCTCGACATTCTTTGAATATGCAAGAGTGGTACCAACACTGGCTTCGCCAGAACCGGTACTCATTTCTCGCTATATTTGGGGGCTAATTGGTGAAATCCGCAATATTGTTAAAGCTGCGAGACCTCGCACTATTGATGATGCGGTAGAATTAGCCAATACTCTAACCGATGAACTGGTGCGCACAAGAGATGAAGATAGGAAAAAGGAACTAGCTCAGAAAATTACCCAAGGATTTCGTGTGGGTAATAATAACAGCTTCAAGAGAAAAGGAACAGGGCAATCTTCAGCTCCGTCATTCTGCAGGAAATGCAAAAAGAAACATTATGGAAGATGCGATATCACTTGCAATTTTTGCAAGGGTATAGGACATCGTGAAGAAAACTGCAAAAAGAAGACTGTAATCTGTTTTAACTGTGGAGAAGCGGGGCATTATAAAACAGAATGTCCTAAATTGGTCAAACCAGTAGATAACAAACCCAAGGCGACCGAAGGAACCACAAAGAAGAATGCTAGGGCATTTCAGCTGACCACTCAAGAAGCAGAACTCATTCCGGATGTGATAGCGGGTACGTTCTTAGTTCACAACGTGTACGCAAAAGTATTATTTGACTCTGGTGCAAACCAAAGTTTTATCAATACTTCATTCTGCCAAGCTCTTAGTTTACCTCTAACCAATATTAGGCAGATTTTTACAGTTGAAACAGCAGACGGAAATTCAGTTAAAATAGATAAAGTTTTGCAAGAAGGAAACATAGAACTTTTAGGACATAAATTCTCTGCAAAATTATTGCCAATAAAATTAGCTGAATTTGATGTTATATTAGGAATGGACTGGTTAGTAACCAACCATGCTAGAATCCTTTGTGATCAGAATTCCATAGAAATTCAATCACCCACCAGAGAAATGATTAGGATTACAGGAGATAAACCACGTAAGCCCATGAAGTTCATATCAGTAATGAAAGTTGCTAATTATGAACGAAAACAAGGAATAGTGTATATGATTTCAGTAATCATTAGCACTAAGGGAAAAGATCTTAAGGAAATACCAGTAGTCTTAGAATATCCTGATGTATTTCCAGAAGATTTACCGGGATTACCTCCAGACAGGGAAGTAGAATTTAGGATTCATCTAATTCCAGGAACTACACCGATAGCCAAGGCACCTTATCGGTTAGCACCCACAGAAATGTTAGAACTGAAAAAGCAATTAGATGAATTACTAAGTAAAGGATTCATACAACCTAGCTCATCCCCTTGGGGAGCGCCAGTGTTGTTTGTAAAGAAAAAGGATGGTTCAATGAGAATGTGTATCGATTATAGAGAATTGAATAAGGTTACAATTAAGAATCGATATCCATTACCTAGGATTGATGATCTTTTTGATCAACTTCAGGGGGCTAGATATTTTTCTAAGATAGATTTACGCTCCGGATACCATCAATTGAAGGTACAAGAAGAAGACATACCTAAAACTGCTTTCAGAACTAGGTATGGTCATTATGAGTTTACAGTCATGCCTTTCGGATTAACAAATGCGCCTGCAACATTTATGGACATGATGAATTGGATCTGTAAACCGTACTTGGATAAATTTGTAATTGTCTTCATAGACGATATACTTATTTATTCCAAAAGTCAGACAGAGCATTGTGAACATCTTCATGCACTCTTAACTTTGTTAAGAAAAGAAAAGTTGTACCCCAAATTCTCGAAATGTGATTTTGGCTAAAGGAAGTGCAATTTTTAGGACACATGGTGAATCATGAAGGTATTCATGTAGATCCTGCTAAGATAGAGGCAATTACCAAATGGAAGGTTCCACAAACAGCAATGGAAATTAGAAGTTTTATAGGATTAGCTGGGTATTATAGACGGTTTATTAAGGATTTTTCCAAAATAGCTGTACCATTAACTAAGCTAACCTGTAAAGCCACTAAGTTTGAATGGGGACCCAAACAAGAAGAAGCTTTTAAGATTCTGAAACATAAATTAACCCATGCACCAATCTTAGCCTTACCAGAAGGAACTGAAGATTTTGAAGTTTATTGTGATGCTTCAAAACTAGGATTTGGATGTGTGCTTATGCAACGCAAGAAGGTAATTGCGTATGCATCAAGGCAATTGAAAAAGCACGAAGAAAACTATACGACACATGATTTGGAATTAGGAGCCGTAATTTTTGCCCTTAAGATTTGGAGACATTATCTTTACGGAAGTAAATTTACTGTCTACACAGACCACAAAAGTTTAAAATATATATTTGGGCAAAAAGAGTTAAACATGAGACAAAGGAGATGGATGGAAATTTTAAGTGACTACGACTGTGATATTCAGTATCACGAAGGAAAGGAAAATGTAGTTGCAGATGCCTTAAGTCGTAAGTATTATGAAAAACAAAGACGAGTTCGTGCTCTCAGATTAAATCTACAAATAGATTTAATGGAACAATTGAAGAATGCTCAAACTATAGCAATCAAGGATGATGCTGAAGGAATGAAAGGACGAATCAAGGAATTAGAACAAGGAGCAGATGGAATTTGGAGATTCCACAAAAGTAGAATTTGGGTACCTAAACAGGGAGACTCAAGACCTAAAATTTTAGAAGAAGCTCATAAATCTAGGTATACGATACACCCAGGAAACAATAAGATGTACCAAGATTTAAGAAAGAACTTTTGGTGGATAGGAATGAAAAAGGACATAGCCAGCTATGTTTCTAAATGTCTTACTTGTTCACAAGTTAAGGCAGAACATCAGAAACCTTCAGGATTACTACAACAGTTAGAGATGCCAGTGTGGAAATGGGAACTTATAACAATGGATTTTGTTACTAAGTTACCCAAAACCAGAAAAGGTAATGATGCGATTTGGGTAATTGTGGATCGATTAACCAAATCTGCTCACTTTCTACCTATGAAAGAAACCTTTAGCATGGAAAGACTGGCTAAATTGTATGTAGATGAAGTTGTATCCTTACATGGAGTTCCACTCTCCATTGTTTCGGATAGAGATAGTCGTTTTACTTCCCATTTCTGGAAAAGTTTCCAGCAAGCTATGGGAACTCGACTAAATTTGAGCACTGCATATCATCCCCAAACAGATGGGCAAAGTGAAAGAACGATCCAAACTCTAGAAGACATGCTCCGAGCATGTGTGATAGACTTTGGTGGAAGTTGGGATGATCATTTACCATTAATTGAATTCTCCTATAACAATAGTTATCACTCAAGCATTGAAACTGCTCCATTTGAAGCATTATATGGAAAAAAGTGTAGAACTCCAGTTTGTTGGGCAGAAATAGGAGAAAGTCAATTATCAGGTCCTGAAATAGTGCAAGAAACAACTGATAAGGTAACTCAAATCAAAGAAAGGCTGAAGACGGCTCGAGATCGCCAGAAGAGTTATGCAGACAATAGAAGCAAGCCGCTAGAATTCCAAGTTGGAGACAAGGTATTATTGAAAGTTTCTCCTTGGAAAGGAGTTGTTAGATTTGGTAAGAAAGGAAAGCTAAGTCCAAGATATGTAGGACCATTTCCAGTGATCCAACGTATAGGACCAGTAGGTTATCGTTTACAGCTACCAGAAGAATTAGCTGGAGTACATGATGTATTTCATGTATCCAATCTAAAGAAATGTTTAGCAGATGAATCTCTGGTAGTACCTCTTCAAGACATAGAGGTAAACGACAAGTTAAAATTTGTGGAAAAACCTATTCAGATAGAAGACAGAAAAGTGAAGTTTCTCAAGCACAAACGACTAGTGTTAGTTAAAGTAAAGTGGGATTCAAGGAGAGGACCTGAATACACTTGGGAGCTGGAATCAGAAATGAAGAGAAAGTATCCTCAATTATTCCAGTAAATCTCGAGGACGAGATTTTTCTTAAGGTGGGGAGAATGTAACAACTCTCATAAAAAGTCATAATTATTAAATTAATTAGTCCAAAAGGAAACCCTAATTGAGACACCCAAGTGATTCTGGATAAACCCTAAAATTTTCATAATTTTCAGAATCAGGATTAGGGCCCCTAAAACTCAGGGGGGGGGGGGTTAAACCCTATGGACGATTATCCATCTAAAATGTTGGCAGCAAGTAAAATTCGAAAATTTATCAACTCAGCAAGGCTAGTGCCAAACGTGGCAACCCTAGGCCTAAAAGTAGGTCTTACGCGGGCCGCGTAATGTTAAGCTTAATCTCACGCGGGCCGCGTAAGGGTCAAAAGTTACCTATAAATAGAGGGCAGTGGGACTTGAATTCTGAAAGAAAAACGACGTAAAAATTCGAAATATTCACTGAGATATGAACAGTATACTCTCAATTCACACACGGGTCTCGAAATTCTGCTGCAAAACAGGGTATTAGCACAATCGCTGCTACGATTCATTTTCCGACGATCAATATATCCAATGAATGTTTAAGTGCCGCCCACATTAGGGTTATACTTTATCGTTCGTCATTAATTTGACGGATCATCGTTAATTCGATGGATAAATGTATTATACTTTGTCGTTCGTCATTAATTTGACGGATCATCGTTAATTCGATGGATGAAGTATTGCACTTTGTCATTCATTGTGAGAATTTGATCTCGTGAGTTATTGTAATTGCTGGATTGATTACTAACCCAGTTTTGTGTATATTGTTAATTAAATTAGGTTAACAAGGTTAAATCATAGACTAAACTCTGTCCGTATTAAACCAGGAATGTGAGTCATTCTCTCTTTTTATCAAATTACTTTCCAAATCATGTTTATTTTCAAAGTTATAATTACGGGGATTAAGTCTTTGTAATCACCAAGTTACAGCCGGTATGTGGGGTTTTGTATACATTACTTGATAATCGTCACCATTGGGGCAGCCAGTGGGGGATATGACCATAGTCACAGACACCATTGGACGAATGGGCCAATGGGTCGAGTGACAATTACCGTGGGTAGTTGGCTTGATATCAGAAACATTGTAATCGCTCTTAATACTGTAAATTATAACAAATGTGTCATTTTAGTAAATAGAATGATTCACTCAGTATTTCCCGCTGACAAAACCTTTTTCAAACATGTTTCAGGTGATCTGTTGTAATTCAGGAAAAAGTGCTGAGGAGCATTTCAAGCTTAAGATAGTGGCTCATTATAAAAATAAATAAATAAGTTTTGTAACATAACAATTTTATAGTAAAATCATACTATTGTAAATTATCGGGGTTTTATCCCGAATTGTGAAATAAAATAATCGGGGAAAATTTTAGCTTTAAACGATCCTAATGAAAACTTCCGCTATCAAATTCAATTAATTAAATACCGCAGTATTTCTGTCCCGCGGCTCCTGAAACGGGTCAAACCGGGTCGGGGCCGTGACATTAGGGTAATCTTGTGTTCATGGAAATACCTCCTGAGTCTTCGGGATGCGAAGACAAGAGCTAATGTGAGCTTCTCCAGGGGCATGTATCGTTCCTCAGGCCCTTTAAGCGTCCTACTGATGAAATATATGGGGATCTGTTTCCCTTCCCGCTCTACCATCATGACCGCACTTATGGTCGTTTTTGAGGCGGACAGATATAGGAGCAATGGGTCCTCGGGTACTGGGGTGGCAAGCATCGGGAGCTTACAGATGTATGCTTTCATTTCTTGAAAGGCTGTCTCAGCCTCCGTTGTCCTTTTAAACTTTCTTTGTTTGAAGGCAGTCTTTCAATACTTTCATAAAGGGAAGAGTCTTGTCAGCCACCTTTGATAAAAAACGGTTTAATGCTATTAGCCTTCCGTTTAGTTGCTGGATGTCCTTCAGGGACCTGGGGGATCGCATCTCAGCCACCGCCTGGGTTTTCTCCGGATTTGCCTTGATCCCGCCCTTGGTGACCACTACCCCCAGGAAATTCCCCTCTTCTACTCCAAAACAGCACTTCCCAGGATTTAACTTCATGTTTACGTCCTGCATAGTGTGGAGAGTCTCAGCTACATCGTTTATCAAGGCCGTCTCCGTTAAGCTTTTGATGACAATATCGTCGACGTACACCTCTAAGTTCCTTCCTCGTTGCTCCCTAAACAGACTGTTCATAAACCTCTGGTATGTGGCCCCAGCGTTCTTGAGGCCGAAGGGCATCTTGGTGTAGCAGAACGTCCCTTCGTCTGTGATGAAGGCGGTTTTCTCCTCGTCTTCTATTGACATTTGAATTTGGTGGTACCCTTTGTAGGCGTCCAGGAAACACTTCAGGGGGTATTGAGACAAGGAGTCCACTTGGGTGTCTATCTCCGGAAGAGGATAACAGTCCTTGGGACATGCTTTGTTGAGGTCTTGGAAATCGATGCACATCCTCCATCCTCCGTCTTTTTTCTGAACCATTACAGGGTTGGCAACCCAGGACGGGTATTTGACTTCCCTGACTATCCCCGCTCTAAGCAGCTTCCGAGTTTCTTCACAAGCAGCCCTTCTTTTATTGGGTCCCATACTCCGCTTCTTTTGTTTTACTGGTTTTGCCCATGTAAATGTGTTAAGTCGGTGCTCCGTTAGGCTCCTTGGGACCCCCGTCATGTCCCCATGTTGGAATGCAAACACCTCTATGTTATGGAGGAGCAACTCCTTCAGGGCACTCTTACACTTGTCACTCAAGTGACTCCCCACCTTGACTGTCTGTTCTGGGAACCTATCACAGAGGATCCACTCTTCCACCTTCTTTCCCTGGGACTTCCCTGGCTCTTCTTCTTTGGATACGGAGGAAACTACCTCGTAGGCGGACTTAACCCATGCGAGACCTTTTGGCGTTTGGAATACCTCGTATTATACTTTATCGTTCGTTGTTAATTCAACGGATTATCGTTAATTCGATGGGTAAAGTATTATACCTTGTCATTCATTGTTAATTCAATGGATCATCGTTAATTCGATGGACAAAGTATTGCATTTTATCATTCATTGTGATAATTTGATCTCGTAAATTATCGTAATTGCTGGATTGATTACTAACCCAGTTTTGTGTACATTATATTTATATTAGGTTAACGAGGATAAATCATAGATTAGACTCTGACCATATTAAATCAGCAATGTGAGTCATTCTCTCTTTTTATCAAATCTATTTACAAAATCATGTTATTTTTAAAGTTATAATTACGGGGATTAAGTCTTTGTAATCACCCAGTTACAGCCGGTATGTGGGGTTTTGTATACATTACTTGATAATCGTCACCATTGGGGCAGCCAGTGGGGGATATGACCATAGCCACAGACACCATTGGACGAATGGGCCAATGGGTCGAGTGACAATTACCGTGGGTAGTTGGCTTGATATCAGAAACATTGTAATCGCTCTTAATACTGTAAATTATAACAAATGTGTCATTTTAGTAAATAGAATGATTCACTCAGTATTTCCCGCTGACAAAACCTTTTTCAAACATGTTTCAGGTGATCTGTTGTAATTCAGGAAAAGTGCTGGGAAGCATTTCAAGCTTACTGATAGTGGCTCAATATAAAATAAATAAATGCTTTTGTAATATCACGCTTTATAGTAAAAATATAATATTGTAAATTATCGGGGGTTATCCCGAATTGTGAAATAAAATAATCGGGGAAAAATTTTAGCTTTAAACGATCCTGTTTCCGCTGTTAAACTCAATTAAAACAATACCGCAGTATTTCTGTCCCACGGCTCCTGAAACGGGTCAAACCGGGTCAGGGGCCGTGACAGAAAAAGGTGGTATCAGAGCCACTGAGTTAAGCTAATTAAGTATTTAAAAATACTTAATTTTTCCTGATTACTATTATGTGATTATTTGTATTATTAACTGATTATTTGATTATTTGGTAGTTACAGTATGGGTAAGAAAAAACTGTCAAGCATCTATCTTAAATTAGAGAAATCATCTAATGAGAAGGGAAGTTCATCCCGAACCAAATCCTCGAATCAGGCTGAAATTCCTGAAGAAGGAATATTTGTGCGAAAGGCACAATACGAGGAATCACTTTCTCCTAGAAGGAGGGAGATGATTATTAAGAAAAGTAAAGAGCAAATTCGACAAAAGAAGATTAAACGGGAAACCCAGGAATTAATTGATAAATCACCTTGGGAAGATAAACTAGATGAGAAATGGGCAAATTTATATATGCTAGCCACAGTAGCAGAAAATATAAATTAGCACTCTACTCTCACAATTTAGAAACTTTATATGATAAATAAAATTTAGAAACCTAAGTGTGGTTGTCAGTTATTTTTGTAAATCAACTAGTACACAGTATGTAATAAATTACAAAGTTATTTGTAAATTTTAACTCAGTATTTTATGCATTTTGCATATATGCTACATCAGCATGAGTGAGATATCCGAAGATTTTCAGAATCTTAATCTTTATCCCGTAACTGTCGAAGCTTCCAAAGAATATACTAGCTACTATCCCGATATTGAACAACCAGTAGAATTCAAGGTTCCACCTTTGAGCAAGCCAAAACAAAAGAAGAGAACTTATGTAGGATGGAGAAAAATACGTAAGAAGAAGCCAGCTAAGAAACTGCCCAAAATAAATAATCCTTTGAAAAAGGGAAAAGAAGTCATAACCGGAGAGAATTCCAAACCACAAGAAATGGAAACTGGAGACAAAAAGAAGGATAAGGAGGTAGAAATACAAATGGAGGAAATTACTAAAGAAGTAATAATGGAAGTTGGGCAAGGGTCTATACCAGCTCAGAGAGAAATCGGGGAGAGTTCCAATCCAATCCAGGAAAGAACTTTTCAAGAGGAGATAGATTTTCTGTTGGAAAACTGTGAGACGATTCAGCCTGTCCAGACAAATCTTTTTACCTATCCTATTGAAAACCAATTTCCTATGAATTGGGAACCAGCAGCAATTCCAGACCCAATAGTTCACTCCCAAACCATAGGAATGGACGAATGGTGGACAAACGATTGGCAATTCCAAAATATTGTCAACGATCCTTACTCTTTTCTTCCACAATTTGATCCAGAACCCCTACCTAATCCACCCATGAGTAATGAAAACATGGCTGAACTTCGCCACTTTGGTGAAGAGTTGTTTGATGCTGGAACGAGAATCAGGGAAATCGGGGGACAAATTGCATGGAAGTACGATGAGAGGGAAATGCGTTTTTAGAACAACAAGTGACGAAAGATAGTAGGATGGTAAAAGATGTTTGTATAATAGTACTAGTAAAGTTAGTCTGTAAATAACCAATAAAACTCTGTATGATATCTGTGAGTAACGATGCATACTATATTAGATATAAAATGAAATCGAGAAATCGATTGTTTTGATTATAATTGTATTATAAAATTTTCTGATTATTTGTATATAATTATTAATTGACAGTTACTAATAAAAATTATATATATACATTATCAGATGGCAAACAGTGGTAATGAACCCATAAATGAAGTTAATCATTCTGAGCAACATCCAGGAGATCAATATATGACTCGGCAAGATATCGAAAACATTGTTGCTCAAGGGATAGCTAATGCTATTCCAGCATTCGTTGCTGCTATCAAGAATCCACCTGAACCACAACGAATTGTCCCTAGTAAACAGATTACTGAAGACAACTTCAGTAATAGTGTAAATGGAGGCAATAATCATGTTAATCATAATAAGGAACCACATCAAGCTCCATTACCCAAGAAAATGAAAACTGCAACGCCTGGTTGCACTTTCAAAGAATTCCTTGCTTGTAAACCCACTGAATTTGCAGGCAATGAAGGAGCAACTGCATCACTACGTTGGTTAGAGAAAACCGAAGCAGTCATTGCAATAAGTAAATGTGGTAAAGATGATCAGGTCATGTATTCATCCAATCTGTTCAAAGAAATAGCACTCGAGTGGTGGAACACTGTGCTACAATCAAAAGGAAGAGTAATAGCCTATGCTATGACTTGGGAAGAATTTAAGGGTTTGGTGGAAAGAAAATTTTGTCCCGAGTATGAAAAAGAACAGATGGCAAATAAGTTTCTAAATCATCGGATGATGAGTGTGGACTGTCGCGGTTATACCTCGACATTCTTCGAATATGCTAGAGTGGTGCCAACACTGGCTTCGCCAGAACCGGTACTTATTTCTCGCTATATTTGGGGGCTAATTAGCGAAATCCGCAATATTGTTAAAGCTGCGAGACCTCGCACTATTGATGATGCGGTAGAATTAGCCAATACTCTAACTGATGAACTGGTGCGCACAAGAGATGAAGATAGGAAAAAGGCATTAGCCCAGAAAATTACCCAAGGATTTCGCGTGGGTAATAATAACAGCTTCAAGAGAAAAGGAACAGGGCAAGCTCCAACTCCGTCATTCTGCAGGAAATGCAAAAAGAAGCATTATGGAAGATGCGATATCACTTGCAATTTTTGCAAAGGTATAGGACATCGTGAAGAAAACTGCAAAAAGAAAACAGTAATCTGTTTTAACTGTGGAGAAGCAGGGCATTATAAAACAGAATGTCCTAAATTGATCAAGCCAGTAGATAACAAACCCAAGACAACCGAAGGAACTACTAAGAAGAATGCCAGCGCATTTCAGCTGACCACTCAAGAAGCAGAACTCATTCCAGATGTGATAGCGGGTACGTTCTTAGTTCACAACGTCTACGCAAAAGTATTATTTGACTCTGGTGCAAACCAAAGTTTTATAAATACTTCATTCTGTCAAGCTCTTAGTTTACCTTTAACCAATATTAGGCAAATTTTTACAGTTGAAACAGCAGACGGAAATTCAGTTAAAATAGATAAAGTGTTGCAAGAAGGAAACATAGAACTTTTAGGACATAAATTCTCTGCAAGACTATTGCCGATGAATTTAGCTGAATTTGATGTTGTATTAGGAATGGATTGGTTAGTAGCCAACCATGCTAGAATCCTTTGTGATCAGAATTCCATAGAAATTCAATCACCTACCGGAGAAGTGATTAGGATTACAGGAGATAAACCACGGAAACCCATGAAGTTCATATCAGTAATGAAAGTTGCTAATTATGAACGAAAACAAGGAATAGTGTATATGATTACAGTAATCATTAGCACTAAGGGAAAAGATCTTAAGGAAATACCAGTAGTATCAGAATATTCTGATATATTTCCAGAAGATTTACCAGGATTACCTCCAGATAGGGAAGTAGAATTTAGGATTCATCTAATTCCAGGAACTACACCGATAGCCAAGGCACCTTATCGGTTAGCACCCACAGAAATGTTAGAACTGAAACAGCAATTAGATGAATTACTAAGTAAAGGATTCATACAACCCAGCTCATCCCCGTGGGGAGCGCCAGTGTTGTTTGTGAAGAAAAAGGATGGTTCAATGAGAATGTGTATCGATTATAGGGAATTGAATAAGGTTACAATTAAGAATCGATATCCATTACCTAGGATTGATGATCTTTTTGATCAACTTCAGGGGGCTAGATATTTTTCTAAGATAGATTTACGCTCCGGATACCATCAATTGAAGGTACAAGAAGAAGACATACCTAAGACTGCTTTCAGAACTAGGTATGGTCATTACGAGTTTACAGTCATGCCCTTCGGATTAACAAATGCGCCTGCAGCATTTATGGACATGATGAATAGGATCTGTAAACCATATTTGGATAAATTTGTAATTGTTTTCATAGACGATATACTTATTTATTCCAAAACTCAGGCAGAGCATTGTAAACATCTTCATGCACTCTTAACTTTGTTAAGAAAAGAAAAGTTGTACGCCAAATTCTCGAAATGTGAATTTTGGCTAAAGGAAGTGCAATTTTTAGGACACATGGTAAATCATGAAGGTATTCATGTAGATCCTGCTAAGATCGAGGCAATTACCAAATGGAAGGTTCCACAAACAGCTATGGAAATTAGAAGTTTTATAGGTTTAGCTGGGTATTATAGACGGTTTATTAAGGATTTTTCCAAGATAGCCGTACCATTAACTAAGTTAACCTGTAAAGCCACTAAGTTTGAATGGGGACCTAAACAGGAAGAATCTTTTAGAATTTTGAAACAGAAATTAACCCATGCACCAATCTTAGCCTTACCAGAAGGAACTGAAGATTTTGAAGTATATTGTGATGCTTCAAAATTAGGATTTGGATGTGTGCTTATGCAACGCAAGAAGGTAATTGCGTACGCATCAAGACAGTTGAAAAAGCACGAAGAGAATTATACGACTCATGATTTGGAATTAGGAGCCGTAATTTTTGCCCTTAAGATTTGGAGACATTATCTTTACGGAAGTAAATTTACTGTCTACACAGACCACAAAAGTTTAAAATATATATTTGGGCAAAAAGAGTTAAACATGAGACAAAGGAGATGGATGGAAATCTTAAGTGACTACGACTGTGATATTCAGTATCACGAAGGAAAGGCGAATGTAGTTGCAGATGCCTTAAGTCGTAAGTATTATGAGAAACAACGACGAGTTCGTGCTCTCAGATTAAATCTACAAATAGATTTAATGGAACAATTGAAGAATGTTCAAACTACAGCAATCAAGGATGATGCTGAAGGAATGAAAGGACGAATCAAGGAATTAGAACAAGGAGCAGATGGAATTTGGAGATTCCACAAAAGTAGAATTTGGGTACCTAAGCAGGGAGACTTAAGACCTAAGATTTTAGAAGAAGCTCATAAATCTAGGTACACTATGCACCCAGGAAACAATAAGATGTACCAAGATTTAAGAAAGAATTTCTGGTGGATAGGAATGAAAAAGGACATAGCCAGCTATGTTTCTAAGTGTCTTACTTGTTCACAAGTTAAGGCAGAACATCAGAAACCTTCAGGATTACTACAACAGTTAGAAATGCCAGTATGGAAATGGGAACTTATAACAATGGATTTTGTTACTAAGTTACCCAAAACCAGAAAAGGTAATGATGCGATTTGGGTAATTGTGGATCGATTAACCAAATCTGCTCACTTTCTACCAATGAAAGAAACCTTTAGCATGGAAAGACTGGCTAAATTGTATGTAGATGAAGTTGTATCCTTACATGGAGTTCCACTCTCCATTGTTTCGGATAGAGATAGTCGTTTTACTTCCCATTTCTGGAAAAGTTTCCAGCAAGCTATGGGAACTCGACTAAATTTGAGCACTGCATATCATCCACAAACAGACGGACAAAGTGAAAGGACGATCCAAACTCTAGAAGACATGCTCCGAGCATGTGTAATAGACTTTGGTGGAAGTTGGGATGATCACTTACCATTAATTGAATTCTCCTATAACAATAGTTATCACTCAAGCATTGAAACTGCTCCATTCGAGGCACTTTATGGAAGAAAGTGCAGAACTCCCGTTTGCTGGGCAGAAATAGGAGAAAGTCAGTTATCAGGACCTGAAATAGTACAAGAAACAACTGATAAGGTTACTCAAATCAAAGAAAGGCTGAAGACGGCTCGAGATCGTCAGAAGAGTTATGCAGACAATAGATGCAAGCCGTTAGAATTCCAAGTTGGAGACAAAGTACTATTAAAAGTTTCTCCTTGGAAAGGAATAGTCAGATTTGGAAAGAAAGGAAAGCTAAGTCCAAGGTACGTAGGACCATTTCCAGTAATCCAACGTATAGGACCAGTAGCTTATCGTTTACAATTACCAGAAGAATTATCTGGAGTACATGATGTATTTCATGTATCCAATCTCAAGAAATGCTTATCCGATGAATCACTGGTAGTACCTCTTCGAGATATAAAAGTAAACGAAAAGTTAAAATTTGTGGAGAAACCTCTTCAGATAGAAGACAGAAAAGTCAAATTTCTCAAACACAAACGACTAGTTCTAGTCAAAGTCAGATGGGATTCAAAGAGAGGAGCTGAGTACACCTGGGAACTGGAATCAGAAATAAAGCGAAAGTATCCTCACTTATTCCAGTAAATCTCGAGGACGAGATTTTCTTAAGGTAGGGAGAATGTAACAACTCTCATCAAAAAGTACTATTTAGTATTTTAATTATCCAAATAGGAAACCCTAATTGAGAAACCCAAGTGATTCTGATTAACCCCTAAAATTTTCAGAACAATCAGAATCAGGATCAGGGCCCCTAAAACTCAGGGGGGGTAAACCCCATTCGGTAATATCTAAACAGTTTGCTGTCAAAAACTTAAAATTTTACGAAACCAACTCAGCTAAGCTACTGTGACACGAAGCAAGCCTATAGTAGATTAGGTCCTGTCGCGCCACGCGACAGAAACAAGGGAACCCCTCGCGTGGCGCGAGGGGGTGATTTTTTTACTATAAATAGGTTGTTGTGGGACTGGATTCTGGACGTTGATGCGACGTTTCAATTCCAAATTCACTTCGAGTTATTATAGAAATAGTCTGATAACACACACGGGTATCGAAATTCTGCCGCAAAACAGGGTATTAGCACAATCGCTGCTACGATTCAATTATCCGACGATCAATGTATCCAATGCATGTTTAAATGCCGCCCACATTAGGGTTATACTTTATCGTTCGTCATTAATTTGACGGATTGTCGTTAATTCGATAGGTAAAGTATTATACTTTATCGTTCGTTGTTAATTCAACGGATTATCGTTAATTCGATGGGTAAAGTATTATACCTTGTCATTCATTGTTAATTCAATGGATCATCGTTAATTCGATGGACAAAGTATTGCATTTTATCATTCATTGTGATAATTTGATCTCGTAAATTATCGTAATTGCTGGATTGATTACTAACCCAGTTTTGTGTACATTATATTTATATTAGGTTAACGAGGATAAATCATAGATTAGACTCTGACCATATTAAATCAGCAATGTGAGTCATTCTCTCTTTTTATCAAATCTATTTACAAAATCATGTTATTTTTAAAGTTATAATTACGGGGATTAAGTCTTTGTAATCACCCAGTTACAGCCGGTATGTGGGGTTTTGTATACATTACTTGATAATCGTCACCATTGGGGCAGCCAGTGGGGGATATGACCATAGCCACAGACACCATTGGACGAATGGGCCAATGGGTCGAGTGACAATTACCGTGGGTAGTTGGCTTGATATCAGAAACATTGTAATCGCTCTTAATACTGTAAATTATAACAAATGTGTCATTTTAGTAAATAGAATGATTCACTCAGTATTTCCCGCTGACAAAACCTTTTTCAAACATGTTTCAGGTGATCTGTTGTAATTCAGGAAAAGTGCTGGGAAGCATTTCAAGCTTACTGATAGTGGCTCAATATAAAATAAATAAATGCTTTTGTAATATCACGCTTTATAGTAAAAATATAATATTGTAAATTATCGGGGGTTATCCCGAATTGTGAAATAAAATAATCGGGGAAAAATTTTAGCTTTAAACGATCCTGTTTCCGCTGTTAAACTCAATTAAAACAATACCGCAGTATTTCTGTCCCACGGCTCCTGAAACGGGTCAAACCGGGTCAGGGGCCGTGACAGGTGAAGCTATCGGGGTAAGGGGGAGGACCTCTCCCTCGGGGTCTATAGGGAGAGTATGAGGGCCTTGCTCTGTCATGTAACATTCTATCAAAAGAAGGTTTCCGGGAACAGGGTGTACCTTTGTCAGGAGGTCTTGCAGCCGGGGCAATCCTCCGAGGTGTGACGTCCGTCTCCTTTGCTTTGCTGACCGTGTCCTTTCCCCGGATAAAGGCCCGGACTCTGTCCATAAGATTGTCAAAGGAGGGTGGAAACTCCTCCCCCAGCTTTTCACATAGCTGTACGTGTTTCAGCCCATTTATGAAACCGCTAATCTTCATGACTTCTGGGACGTCCTTGATGTTCATACTTTCTTTAACAAACCTTTCCATGTATTGGTCTATTCGCTCGTTATCTCTTTGTCTGATGTGAAGGATTTCGTTTGGATTTTTGACCACCTTCCTCTGTTGGCCAAAGTTCCTGAGGAATTTCTCACTCAGTTCTTCATAGCTGTCTATGCTCCCTGGGGGCAGACTGTCGAACCAAAGCCGGGCTCCTTCCGTTAGGGTTTGTACAAACATGTGGCACCATACCGGCATTGGCCATCTTCCTAGTTGCCCTGCTCCTCTGAAGGCATGCAGGTGATCTTCCGGATCCCTCGTTCCATCATATCGATCAAAACCTGGTGGCAGTTTTGTCTTGGGAGGCATAGGTGCTTCTGAGATTCTTCTTGTGAATTTTGAAACCTCAGCCAAATCTCGTGGTAAGTATGGTTGGTCCAAACCGCTGTCATCAGAGTTGTCTCTCCCTTTTTCCTTCCCCTTGGATTTCTGGCCTGTGATCAGGTCCTCCCTTTCTTCAGAGGACATCTGCCTTAGGGCAGACATGAATGTTTCTAGCTGGTCACCACTGTTGTTCTTGTTCTGAAGGTTCGTTCCTTCCTGGCTGGAGGGTGTGTCAAAAGAGAGTCTGGCTCTGAGGCTGTCGAGTCTTTCCTGTCTCTTTAAGTCCTCAAGACATTTGGTTAACCTTTCCCTGTGCGTGGCCACAAAATCGGGAGTGATATGTTCCGTTTCCCTCGGATCTCCTCCCTGATTCTCATCATCTTCTTCATGAGTAATATCTTCTACAGTGACTTTATCCAAGTCATTTTGTGCCGTCTGAGTGACACGTGAGTTATGTGGGGTTGTCATGCTGTTTTTAGCAGGATAAGCTGCTCTCTGGACGTCGAGTGTTTGTGTGGGAACACCGGGCAGGCTGATGTCCCACGGATGGCGCCGATGTCGAATACCCAACCTCCGGCTGACGTTGGATGGATCTTCGGTGACGTCAAGAGCTTTTACCCTTGCTTGCTACAAAAGAATAAACCGTTAGCCTCGTCACGGGGGACCCCGGGAGGGGGATCCGTGACCAAGCTCCGGCGTGAGAGTAAGTAAACTTGCCGGAAAAGAAAGGAGTTTCTTCCGATGAATGCAGTCACCGGAAGGTTTCCCTTTATGGTGTGAATCTTATTGATGTGTATTAAATGTGATAGAATAATGGTCGGAAGTTAATGTGTGTGGAGTAAATGAGGTTGTAGTAAATGAGAATGAAACCGGAGATCATACATGCCTTGGCTCCTTTGTTCCCTCTTATATAATGACAAGCCCTTATCTTTGTTAAGGATTCACCCATGCATGATCCGACGGTTTTTGGAGGTTCTTGGGAAGGTCAGACACGTGTCTGACCCCTAACGGTAGGATAATCTTCCTCATTAATGGTCTGCCGGATAAGTACAATGACTTAGACCGGAGCCGCCTCTTGTCATGCATTTAATGAGCCCTGTTTCTCTTAGCTGTTTCCCGCCCATTGTAAATAAAAGTAACCTTAGCGAGCAAGGTTATTATGACCGGTGGGCTTTTTAAATAATTGGGCTTCTAGATAAAAAGGCCCAAAGCGGGTAAAGTGGGTTTACCCACTGGCCCGTCGTCACAAACGCTCTTATCTATCTCTCATCTCTCTCTATACAATGCAAATCAGAACCAAGGGATTTATTACTACTGTTATATTATTATTCAAAGATTTCATCATCTTCAAGGAGAGACCAGTTATTATTATTCAAAGATTTCATCATCTTCAAGGAGAGTCCAGCACATGTAAATCAAGATCAGCGCTAGGGGTGTTCAAGAACGGATTATCCGGTTTTCGGATATCCGAAAACCGGATATCCGAAAATTTCGGATAGTGAATATTGATATTCGAATCCGGATACGGATTCGGATATCTAAACGGATATCCGAATTTATTAAAAAAAATCAAAAAATTCGTTTCGTGTATAGATTAAAACTAAACTTATATTCGATTTTCCAAATTTCCAACATTTAAAACTAAAAACAATCATAAATTCACACCAATACAATTATTTACTACTTTTTTACTAATTTTTACAATACTTCAAACTAAATATAACGCTCATATACTATATATAAATATAAAAAAATAATTCGTTTTCGGATATCGGATAATCGGATTATCCAAAATTTTTGAAATTCATATCCGAATCCGAAAATTCGGATTATCCGGTTTTCGAATATCTGAAATTTCGGATATTTCGGATACGGATTGTCGGATATTTCGAATTCGGTTTCGGATCCGGATTTTTTTGAACACCCCTAATCAGCGCCACCATGAGCATGATAGTGAAGATGGATTTGGCCGCCATCTTTGAAAGCATTTTTGTTTTAAAAGAAGGTATGAACAGATATCTTGATTTCTAATTTTGTAGTTTGTTTGTTGCGTATTTTTAACTTTATGTGCGAGCATTGATATCTTGATTTATAATTTTTTAGTTTGTTTGTTGTATCTTTTTGACTTTTGTAAATTGTCTGGGGATAATGTTTGTGATAATAATAGATCCAACTGATTTGGGAGATTGATGGAAGCGATACATATTCTAAGGAGATTGATGGAAAAGTATAGAGCGAAGAAGCAAGATCTACATATGGTGTTTATCGACCTTGAAAAGGCATATGACACTGTCCCACGACAACTGATTTGGGATAGTTTGGAGGGTCGAGGGCTACCTGGGAAGTATATAGACATAATTAAGGATACATACGATAGAGCGGAAACTAGTGTCCGCGCGCCTGTAGGGGATACAAACTTCTTTCCTGTGGAGGTAGGACTCCACCAAGGGTCTGCGTTGAGCCCTTTTCTTTTTGCGGTTGTCTTGGATGAGCTGTCCAAGTTGATTCAGGAGACAGTTCCGTGGTGCATGCTTTTTGCAGACGATATTGTGTTGATTGCAGAGACTAAACAGTGCCTGAATGCGAGGTTAGAGGAGTGGCGAGTAGCTTTAGAGGGCAAGGGCCTACGGATTAGTCGATCTAAGACTGAGTATCTACACTGTGATTTTAGTGGTGTAGCCGATGATGATGACACCCAAATCACCATTGAGGATCAATTGGTCCCACAGGTAACTAAATTTAAATATTTGGGGTCGTTTGTACAAAGAGATGGTGACATAGATAGTGATGTAACCCATCGCATACAAGCTGGCTGGTGTAGATGGAGGGCAGCTAGTGGGGTATTGTGCGATAGGAGGTTCCCAACTAAACTAAAGGGAAAATTTTACAGAGTAGCAGTTAGGCCGGCTATGCTTTATGGAACAGACTGTTGGGCTATCAAGAAGACACAAGCGCGCAAGATGGAGGTAGCAGAGATGAGGATGCTGAGGTGGATGTGTGGTCACACGAGGTTAGATCGTATAAGGAATGAGGTTTTTAAGAAAAGATTAGGGGTGGCTAGTATATCAGATAAGATTAAGGAGGGGAGATTGAGATGGTTTGGGCATGTGAAGCGGAGACAAACGACGGCACCAGTTAGAGTAGTGGAAACTCTTACTGTGGAGGGGAGGAGAGGAAGAGGCAGACCCAAACTGATATGGGATGAGCAGATTAGGCATGATTTACTAGAGTTGCATCTTTCTGAGGACATGGTCCAAGATAGGACTGCGTGGAGATGTAGGATTAGGGTTAAGGACTTTTAGGGGATATTGCATAAAGGTCTTAGGTGTATTTTAGGGACGTAGGTTTTCTTATTCTTTAAGTGACCTTACCGGTGATTGCATTCATGTGTACATGCCCAAATGTTGTATGATATTATACATGATTTACATTATATTGTGTCACTCTGATAACTTTCTTGGTATGGCTGACTTTTTATTTCTATGTTCTTTGACTTGGTGTGTTGGTATGATGTTCGTTTTGGAGCCGAGGGTCTCTCTGGAAGCAGCCTCTCTATCCCTAGGGATAGAGGCAAGGTCTGTCTACATCCCACCCTCCCCAGACCCTATGAGTAGCTTTGCTATTTGTGGGATTTACTGGGTATGGTTGTTGTTGTTGTTGTTGTTGATAATAATAGATAAACTGAACCATTTTTTTATAAAACAAAATACGATATTATTGGTCAAACATCACATTCAATTGCTAATGATCTCTAGGTCAAGTGATTGAATACTTACATTTCACTTGAGTCTTGAGAGATACATGTTTTTACCTTATATTACACTAAAAAACACTATATTTTCTCTCTCCTTATCAATTAAATAATATTTTTTCTACCTTTATGGTTACCTTTTCTCTCTCCTCCACATACAACCACTTTAAAAATATACTAAAAAAATATAAGGAGTGAACAATGTCCCCTCAAATATACAGATGAACAGTAACATTCTTCTCTCTCCTCCACTCACAACCACTTTTTATACTTTTTATATTATAAAAACGTTACTCACATATTTTGGTGGAATGGATGTGAATGCTCTGAGATATAGGTGGACAATGATAGGAGACCCAGAAAAACCCGGGTTCGACCCTTGAGCCAATAATTTCACCGTTGTGCCTACGGACGGTTGGGATACCGGGTTTTCCCCAGAATTGGTGGTAGACTCGGGTTACTATTCGAGCACTCCGTTTAGCCCAGTGGGTGCCCCAAGAGTGCTCGAGATTGATTGTGATGACCATTAAAAAAAACGTCACATTCAACTCCTCAATAGTTTAGTGAAATTTAATGAAATACGATTTTAGTTTCTGCTTGTTTTTTCTGTATTCAAGAAAGCTACGTTCTCGTTTCTATTAAAAACTTTATCACGTAGAAAACCTATTTTATAGGAACATGTTGCTAAATATTCGGTTTATATTGGGAAGAGGTGACAAATTCTCTAGAGTAAATTGCCATTTTAGTCCCTGAGTTTTGTCCAAATTTGCCACTTTGATCCAAATAATTTTTTTTTTGCATCTGGGTCCCTAACTTTTCTCTTTTGTTGCCATTTTGATCACTTTGTCTAACTCCATCCAAAAACTCCATCTTTAACCAGGGGTATTTTGGGGATTTTCATTTTAAATGTTTTTAACTGCCATTTTGATCCAATTCCAAAAAATCAAAAAAATTCTAAAAAATAATAAAAATTCTAAAAAATCATAAAAATTCTAAAAAATCCAAACAATTCTAAAAAATCCGTTTTGGCGCGAACCGTTTCGACCCGTACCGTTTCGAAGCTGAACCGTTTCGACGCGAACCGTTTCGACCCGTACCGTTTCGAAGCTGAACCGTTTCAAGCCGAACCGTTTCGACCTGTACCGTTTCGAACCGAACCGTGCCGTATCAAACCGAAACGGTTCGAGCTGAACCGTTTCGAACCCGAACCGTTTCGAGCTGAACCGTTTCGACGCGTACCGTTTCGACCCGTACCGTTTCGAAGCCGAACCGTTTCGAGCCGAACCGTTTCAAGCCGAACCGTTTCGACCCGTACCGTTTCGAACCTAACCGTGCCGTATCGAACCGAACCAGTACCGGCTCGAAACGGTTCGGGTCGAAACGGTTCGGCTCGAAACGGTTCGGGTCGAAACGGTACGGGTCGAAACGGTTCGAAACGGTACGGGTCGAAACGGTACGGTTCGAAACGGTTCGGCTTTGAAACGGTACGGGTCGAAACGGTTCGCGTCGAAACGGTTCGCGTCGAAACGGTTCAGCTCGAAACGGTTCGGGTTCGAAACGGTTCGGTTCGATACGGCACGGTTCGGTTCGAAACGGTACAGGTCGAAACGGTTCGGCTTAAAACGGTTCGACTTCGAAACGGTACGGGTCGAAACGGTTCGCGTCGAAACGGTTCAGCTTCGAAATGGTACGGGTCGAAACGGTTCGCGCCAAAACGGATTTTTTAGAATTTTTTGGATTTTTTAGAATTTTTATTATTTTTTGGAATTTTTTTGATTTTTTGGAATTTTTTTGATTTTCGGAATTGGATCAAAATGGCAATTAAAAACATTTAAAATGAAAATCCCCAAAACACCCCTGGTTAAAGATAGAGTTTTTGGATGGAGTTAGGCAAAGTGATCAAAATGGCAACAAAAGGGAAAAGTCAGGGACCCAGATGCAAAAAAAAAACTATTTGGATCAAAGTGGCAAATTTGGACAAAACTCAGGGACTAAAATTGCAATTTACTCAATTCTCTAATAACTCTCAAACTTTTAACAACATTCACTGTTTTTGACATGAAACACTATTAATCATCATCTATAAGTAAGTTATACATTCACTTTTTGATAATTGACAATTTTGATCCTCTAACTTTTTCTACTTAATAACTTGACACCTCCTTTTGTTTAAATTACTTTTACGCCCTTTATTTTCAAGTAAGTTACATATTCACTTTTAACTTTTGGTAATTGACATATTTGACCTTTCAACATTTTCTATTTAATAACCACTTGTTAGTGTTATAATCGTTACACGTGTAACGAAGTGACAAACGTGACGTTGTCGCATCAACGTGTAATACGTGTCAAAATTGCATTATAGTATATGATGCACGTGTTAGATGAATAAAAGAATAAAACTAACTCACCATAGCTAACAAAAAATGAACCATATATAGAATGATGTTCTCAATTAAGTAATATATTAAACGGTGATGACGTTGTGAGGGTCTCTTTCTTCTGCATCTCCCTCTATAAATACCTTCCATACCATAGAAATAATCTAACATTGAAACATGGAAGTCAAACAAAAGGAGGTTATTCGCCCACTAGCAAACTTTCATCCGAGTCTTTGGGGAGATCAGTTTGTCATCTATGAGGAGGTATGTACACTACAATAAATCAACCAGTTGCTTTATGTTTGAGAAAATGGTTCTCGAGTTTTAGTTACTTTCGGCACATTAGTAAAAAACTCAAACTTTTTGAATCTGGATCCCCGTGGTTTCAACTTTTTTTTGCCATTTTCACCCAAAATCAAAATCTGATAGATTTTTAAGTTAACATCCAACTTTTCTGTCTTTTTTTCTTTCTTTTAATAAAGGACAAAATGGTCTTTTAACGTTTTATTATAACAAATAAAAAAACCTGATCATTTTGCCCTTCATTAAAAGTGAGTAAAAAGACAAAAGAGTAAACTGCCAAAATGGTCCCTGAGATTTTGTCACTATTGCCACTTTAGTCCAAAACTCAAACCTTTTCAATCTGGGTCCCTGTTGTTTCAATTTTGTTGCCATTTTCATCCAAAATCAAAATCTGACCAGATTTTTCAGTTAACATCAAGTTTTTTTTTTGTCTTTTTCCTCCCTTTTAATGAAGGGCAAAATGGTCAGATTTTTTTAATTTGCTATAATAAAACGTTAAAAGACCATTTTGTCCTTCGTTAAAAGAGTGAAAAAAGACAAAAAAAAACTGAATTATAACTGAAAAATTTTACCAATTTTTGATTTTGAATGAAAATGATAACAAAATTGAAACCACTGGGACCCATAATGAAAATGTTTGAGTTTTGGACTAAAGTAGCAAAAGTGACCAAACCTTAGGGACCATTTTGACAGTTTACTCAAGACAAAAAAATGGGTGTTAACTGAAAAATCTGACCAGATTTTGCTTTTGGATAAAATTGGCAACAAAATTGAAATCACGAGGACCCAGATTCAAAAGATTTAAGTTTTAGGCTAAAGTGTCAAAATTGACCACTGAATTCTTGGTCAACTAAACCTAGTACTTTTTCTACTATTTATTTACTGACTAATTAAGTTAAACTACTAACTTATAAAACCAAATAATAGTAACCAAATGTCAAGATTAAAACCCAACAATCATTAAAGCTTAAAGGTAGCAAAATAATTTAGTAGTGGGTAATTATCCTCACTTTGCGACGGGTCAAACAGGTAAATAAAAATAAGTGTATAATACATATTTTTTTTAAGTAACAGTTATTCAATTTTTTATATGTTTACACCAAGAGGAGAAATCAATTAGTGCAAGTTCTAATGTAAGGTCAGTTCATAAACTGCTCCAAACATGTGAGTGTGCTTATTCTCTAACTTGTAATTTTTTTAATAGAAACTAAACGAGTTTCATTCTAATCACCAGGGCAAATTACATAACAATTTTTCTCTAACTTGTAAATTGAACTTTATCTTGGATTTGACGACGGCTAAAATTAGCAAGAAGAGCAAGCTACGGTAGAGCAAATAATTGAAAGTCTGAAAGAAGAAGCGAGGAAAGAAATACTGGTAGCCTTGGATGATCCGACCAAACATACTGACTTGTTGAAACTAGTCAATGACATTCAACGCCTCGGCATTGCCTACTGTTTTGAACAAGAGCTTGAGCAAGTCTTTAGCCATATTTATACTGTATATGGTAACAAGTGGAATGGCGGTAGCGTTTCACTTTGGTTTCGACTCCTCCGACAACAAGGGTTTTTTGTTTCCTGCGGTTAGTGCGTATAAGTTCCGTTTATTAATCACTTTGCGAAAGAAGTTACTTGTTAAAGAAGTTAACGATTTTTATATATGTGAAATCAGATATTTTCAATAAATACAAGGACAATGAAGGATGTTATAACGAATCCTTAATTGCTGATGTTCAAGGCATCCTTGAGTTATATGAGGCAGCATATATGCGGGTGCCAGGAGAAGTTGTGCTAGATGATGCTCTTGCTTTTACAAAAAAACAACTTCAAAATATAACAAAGGATCCCCTTCGATGGAACTGTACTCATTCTCTTTCGAAGCACATAGAGGAAGCACTAGAGCGACCTATATTGAAAAGGTTGCCAAGACTAGATGCCTTGCGATACATACCTTTCTATGAACAACAAGATTTACATAATAAATCCTTACTAAGACTTGCGAAGCTGGATTTTAACCGGCTGCAATCCTTGCACAAAAAAGAACTTAGCCAACTTTCCAAGTACGTTTATTTGAACTTGATCAAACCCTTTTCTTTTCTGCATAACTTTCTCCTCATTTGTTCTAGTTATTATTACAGATTTCAAATATATGGTGTTGATTTTTGTAGTGTCCGTGTTCGATAAATTTCAGGTGGTGGAAAGGTTTTGATCCTCCAAATAATCTTCATTATGTAAGAGATAGATTGGTTGAAATCTATTTCTGGAAACTAGGTGTCTACTTCGAGCCTCAGTATTCTCGTTCCAGGCTTTTCTTAACTAAGGTGGTGAATTTGATAGCAATTTTAGATGAAACTTATGATAGTTACGGTACTTATGAAGAACTTGAGATTTTCACAAAAGCAATTCAAAGGTATGTATAGTATACAGTTACACATGTCAAAATCAGCATACATTGATGGCGAATTTGCATAATCCCCTTCTTATACATGATTAACTATAGGTGGTCAGTTATGTGCATCGATGCACTTCCAGATTACATGAAGCTGCCATACAAAATACTCTTGGATTGTTTTAGTGAAATGGGGGAAATCATGGGAACTGAAGGAAAAGCATATCAAGTTAACTATGCTAAAGAGTCGGTCAGTTTAGGTTTCTTTATGTTTGTAATATTCTTATGATAGAACTGAACTAAATGTGTCATTTCTCTTATGCAGATTAAAGACTTGAGTAGGTGCTACATGGCTGAAGCGAAGTGGAGAAATGAGGACTATGTTCCAACAATGGCGGAACATGAATCAGTTACATTTATAAGTTGTGCCTACGTTGCGATTGCAACATCAAGTTTTGTTAGCATGGGTGATATAGTATCAGAAGAGTCATTCAAGTGGGCTCTAAGCCATCCTCCCCTCCTAAAATCTGCATCTGCAATTAATAGGATTATGGATGATATTGTGGGTCATAAGGTACATACAATTTGATCTTTATTCTAAAGCAACTAAGCTATACATTGATATTAATGTTGTTTTGTATGCTATGGGCCGTGACCAAAAACGTAGGAGGAGCAACAGAGGAAGCATGTTGTGTCGAGTGTGGAATGCTACATGAAGGAACATAACGTGACAGAGGAGCAAGTCTATGTTTTATTCAATCAAAGAGTAGAAGATGAATGGAAAAATATGAACCACGAGTTGCTCACACGTAAAGACATTCATATGGCTCTTAAAGCGCGTATGTTCAACTTGGCACGTGTAATGGACACGCTCTATAAGTATGATGATATGTTAAAAAACGTTGGAGAAGAATTCCAAGATTATATCAAGTCTTTGTTCATAAATGTTATGAGTGTTTGAGTTCTGATTCTTCATATCTCATATACCGGTTCTTCTTTTTAAAGATGGTCAATTAGAGCTATAGTTTATGTTTTGTATTTTAACTTATGGTTTGTATTTATGTTGTTTTTCATAAAATAAGTGTTTTGATTTAATGTTAGTTTTGAATTTGGGTTTGAGTTTGTTAGCATGTAGTCTCTTGCGTATGGATTTTGGGGTGTCTATTTATTGGTAATTTCACTATTTATTGGTAGTTTCACTATCTGATGCATTCTATACACATCTAATGTGGTTTGGTTGTTAGGGGGGGAGGGTGTTCATCACTCACAACATCCAATCAAGTTCCGCCATGTCATCAACCATTATTCCATCACTCACAACCTTTTTTAGTGGCAATGCCCATCTGTCACACCCCGATATTTCCACGTACACTACTACAAAATTTAGCAATTGCCACCAAAATATGTCACCGAAAAAAAGGGGTAGCAAATTTGGCTGATTTATTCCGCCAGAATGCATAATAGGCTGTAAAATTTTGTCACCTTTTATTTTGGTAGCAAATTCGTGGGAACATATTAAAAAAAAAACACTATATACAGGTATAACAATTTGACCGCCCCTTTCACAATGAAGCCCTAATTTTTGTGCTCTGCTCATTCAACCCAACTGATGATTAATCGATCCGCTCCGATCAATCGCTGGATCATTCAATCGGTCCGATTCAATCGCTCCGCTCAATCAAAACAGCAACTCCTTCGGTATTACAGCGTAAGAATCGTTGAATTCTCAATCGAAGAACTTAATATTCCAATGGTTCGAAACCTCAATCGAATCCTTTTTCTGATGAGATTTGGTTGAATCTTATTGATGCACAATTGGTGTTTGAAATGCCTGTTTTGTTTACTATTATGATGAATATGATGAGTGTGACATATTAGCAGATCGATTGCACATATTAGGGTTTAGAAATGTATGATTCTCAACCTCAGCTCTTTTTAATTTGATGATTGATTTGATCAAATTACAATTTCTCCAATGTGTTTATTCTTGATTCGATCAATTAATTAGGGTTTACTTAAACTGATTCTTCAAAAACTGTTCATATGCAATCTGTTGATACTTTGGACCGTTGATTTCATTGATATTACTTAATTAGCTCTCAGTTGTAGCAGATTTCAACACTGAAATTGATTTGTTGTTCGGCTACTTGATTTATTAAGTTTTAGGTTTAATTAGTTATATATATTTTTTTTCATGATTGATGTTTTAGCTTGTGAATGCTTATCAAAAGTTCCAAAATTTTATACCAGGAGTGAAATTGATTGGTTTTGCAATTAAACTTATGAGCTAATCAACTGAGGTGTTGTTTGATGATATCGTATGTATTTTTCCCTAGAATTCACTTGCTGCCTGAAGAGGATGAGATGCTAGTCCCACATTCTGATTTGGTGGCCACAGAAGGATCTTAACCAATGGAAGGTACTTCTTGCAGTCTTATTTGATCCAGTAATTTGTTTCTTTTGGTAATTCTAGTTTGAACTTCATTAATATGTATGATTCTCAGTAGCAGCTTGATGCATCAGTAGTAGTTGATGCATCATTAATTTTTTTTCATCCTATAAGCTTCCTCCTCTACATTGACTTTTTGAGTGTGAAATTGGTTTATTTTTTAATCTCAAGTTTGAATGAAAAAAGTTTACACTAGTAGGATGTAAATGGTATTTTGACATCAAGTGGTTATTAGTATTACTTTTGTAAGTGTGCTATGATGTGAATTCTAGTTACATGATCTCCTGTTAGTGTAGGCGATTATCCGTATTCCTGAATGTGGACCGCTTATCAACGTATATGGATGCTGCTGATTCCACAAAACTGGCATATGGTTGGAGCATATATTCACAGTTTCGTTTGGCTGTAGTGAATCAAATGCATCATAGTCTTACCGTAAGGAATCGTAAGCCTTTTATTTTTTTCATATTGACAAGTAGGAAACTGTTTATTCCTAGGCTTCTCATTTCCACATTTTACCCTACAGCTACAGAACATCAGTTTACTTCTCTACAAAGTGAATGGGGTTTTATCTCATTTATGCCATTTAGTGAGCTGTATGACGATGGAAGAGGTTATCTTGCATGCCCTCATGATGGCTGGATTGCACCAAGTTGAGCTATCATTTTCGCGAGTACGTGATGCGTGTACCTTTGCCTTTCATCTTGGCTCTTGTGACCTCGTCTCCTCGGGCGCCTAACGCTTTTTAGGACAAGGGAATAAAGTGTAGTGAGAATACAAGGTAAGGAGACGACTAACTATTGAATTAAGATTACCTGAAAGGATATTTTGTATCTTTCCTGAGTAACTATATCAAGTTATCAAACTTGAAAGATTAACTTTTTACCTTAAATGGTTCTGTTAGAAAGAATCCAAGATAAGCTCATCTCAGCTTGCATTGATCACTGTGCCACCAGGATATATATAGTTGTTTCTTGACATTCATATCTCTCTGATTTTTATATAGTATAATTTTATTTGTTTTCTCATGATATCTTAGGAGAATATATATTCTTTTGCCATGCTTCAGTCTCAGGAAGGAAGCTTCTTTCTTTCTGCGAAGTCAGCATCCTAACGAAGTCGGCCATAATCACGGCACTCTAGTCGAGTTCTACACTCCCAGGTTATTATTCAACTCATCTCATCTTATTAACCATTTCTGTCCATCTGATTATATGAATTATTTATCATCGTCAGAAGTTAGAAAGAAGCTCTCATATTCAGTTGCTAGATGGTTCGGTTGTTGACCTTGACCAGAGGTCAAAATCAGTAATATTAGATAGCCTAAATGAAATGTTGACAAGTACTTTATGTGTTTTGGGTTTTGCATATTAGGACGACCTTTCAGAATTTAGAAGTTATAACGGTGAAGAAGAGCATCCTGCTCATAACCTTTTACTCGATCCAACTAACTATTCTTCAATCGAAAGTAATTTGACTTTCGCTGGCCTAGCAGGACTGCGGGTAAGCCGATTATATTACATTATTTTAATTGTGTTATGTGTTAATTAACATAATTGTTGTGTTAATGTTGTAAGGATCCTCCTCGTAAAGAGGTTCGCCAAGCAATCGAAGACTGCAGAGCTGCGGGTATTCAAGTAATGGTTATAACGGGCGATAACAAGAACACAGCAGAAGCAATATGTCGTGAGATTGGCGTGTTTGGGCCGGATGAAGATATTAGTTCAAAAAGTATAACCGGTAGACAGTTCATGGAACATCGTGACCCGAAACGCCATTTGGCTCAAAAAGGCGGGCTTCTTTTCTCCAGGGCTGAACCACATCACAAGCAAGAGATAGTGCGGCTGCTCAAGGATGCCGGTGAAGTGGTTGCTAGGACAGGAGACGGGGTCAATGACGCACCTGCTTTGAAATTGTCAGATATAGGAATTGCAATGGGTATTGCTGGCACTGAGGTATATTCAGGAATTGCAATTGGCAGATGTGGACTCTCAGTGTAAACATTGTTGTTCAGATAAGTACATCTCTTGGCTTTAGAATTTGAGATCAGTTTTAATTGAGATGCTAATGACTAATTTATGCATGTAATGGTTGGATTCTCTTGACTCGGGTAAAGATGATGGGTGTTTTGCTGCTGCATCAGAACTTTACAAAGCTCAGGAAGATGTGATTGTTTAGTATTTACAATTTTAGTTAAGACACTTTGGATTTGGCTGTTTTAATTTGGGTTATTTGATATTTTGATTTGGATGTTTTATTATGAGGAATGTAGGATGTTTGTTATGATTTTGAAATTTCATAAATTGTTGCATTTATGAGTTTTGTTAGTGGGTATAAATGGATAGATATAAAGCGGTAGATACAAATCGACAAATCGTACCAAAACGTGTCGGAAAGCGGTAGCAAAACGTTGGCAAAAAGCGGTAGCAAAGGGTGGCAAGGCGGTAGCAAAACGGTGACAAAAAGCGGTAGCAAATGGGTGACAAAAAGCGGTGGCAAAACGGTGACAAAACGCGGTAGCAAAACGGTGACAAACAAACGGTGGCAAAACGGTAGCAAAAAAGAAAACGGTAGCAAATAGGTGACAATAGGGCAATTGCTACGTGTGTATTTTTTACCGAATTTTTGGTGGCAAAATGGTGGGAAAAGGGCAATTGCTACCGTTTTGCGACCGGAAATGCGGTAGCAAAAGCCCTTTTATCTAGTAGTGGTATTACCGGTGGGCCCGGTGGGGAGTATCGTGACGTAGTTGTTATCATCATAGTCAATAATCACAGTTCAATGCACAACGGAAGTCTAAAAGTAATAATATTACAAACCGAATGAAAGTATCATGAGTATTACAAACGGAATGTAAAAGGATCCACAGGCGGATCAAAACATAGGAAATATTGTTCAATAGATTTTTAAGTGACAAAGCTTGCAAGACTTCTTTATTTATTCACTCAGGAGTAGCCAGCCTATTTCGCATAGTACCTGCACTTAACCTTTTGGAAAATACGTCTGTTTACACTGGTAAATACAATTAACCGACTCTTTTGAAAAGTGTTTATAAAATTGATTTAAATGCACAAGGCATAAATATCCTTTTATAACTTGGGATAATTATTTAAAAATAATCTTGTAAAAGAATTATATGTTTGTTATACGTTCAGTAGCCCGGGTTGAATACTGGGTTAAAGATTAAAAGACACACCACATAATATAACCTACGGCGAGTTATTCTCGAACAAGCAAGTATATCTTTTTACATACGCACCGGCAGGTGTATGCCTACACCCCGTGCTTAAGTCGTGGCCATTTCAATGAATGAGCCGAGGATATCCAGGACATGGTCATTAACCCCCCAAAGGCTTAAAACAAACAAAACAGATTAAACGGGTTATCTCAATGATTTAACCTTCATACGATTAAAAATTCAATACCCGACCAAGCGGTATTTTATATACTGTACCTCAAGCCCATATAAGAGAAAATAAGTTAAAACTAATTACATGAGCAAAATATACAAATTTATCTCAGCCGTATACAATCAGCAAGTGCAAATATCTTTTACTGGGCTCCTAAATCTGGAACGATGGTTTTAATAACCTATTAGATTCTTAACGGGTCTTAATTAAGTTTAAATTTAGACCGGTTAGTTTTAAAGAAAGGTTTACGGTTTAAAACGCAAGATTAAGCGAAGACCGGATTAGAATGTGATTTAGGCCCGACAAGTGTGAAGACTTGTATAATATGGGTAAACTAAACACATTCTGGATTTTGAGGTAAAAATGATAAGGTTTGACCCGTTTCGGTAAATTTATGCAAACTAGTCACATAACCCGTACCGAACATGAAAAATTCATAACGGGTAACCAAAAGAGTCATATATAGGTTTCACAAGTTAATATGCCTTAAATATGTTGTGATATCAGTAGGATACCTTTCATTATGCCCAAAACGGATTTAAATTCAAATTAAGCCCCGTAGGGGTATTTTGGTCATTTTAAAGGTTATAAAAGAGGTGAAATTTTAATCTGAGGTTCTGGTCTAAACTGATCAGTAAAAATAATTATTTTTGCAAGTCATATCAGTAGGGTATTGCATATATGTGAAATTTATTATTTATAACCAAACTATGCGCCGTAGGGGCATTTTGGTCATTTCACATAAGCTTTAAAGGTCAAATTTGGAAATCTGAGTTCAAAAATTTTTCTTACTATTAAAGTATAGAAATTTACTTAAAACATCAGTAGGTATTAAGTCTTATGTGTCAAAAATAGTTTTAATCCATACTATGCGTTTAAAACGCGTAAAAAGTCGGTTTTAGGCGATTTTCAGGTTATATAAGGAAATCTGATTTTTGGATCAGTTTATAAAGTTCAAAATATTTTATTTATCATATAAAATCAGTAGCAAAAGATTTGGTATCAAAATGTTACGTAAAACTCATTTTATTAGCAAAAGGGTATAACCGTCAATTACCGAATCAAAGCAAGAACCCTACATTATGATCAGTTTAAAAATAAATAAAAATCTTCAAAAAATTCCAAAATATTATATTACATCAGTGGGTAACAAGTTTGGTGTCGAAATTTGGGTATACATAGGCTTTATGCTAATAATGCCGTTTAATTAATAAAAAAGCTTTCAAATTACGATATTGAGCATAACTCCTAATTTAGACCTCAAACTGATGTCAAATTTTTAGGACATGTTTATAAATCAGTAATAAAAGTTTTTGTCCTCTCACATTTTCAAAAATCTCGTTTTAACAACAAAAGGGCATAATAGTCAACATTTAAACAATTAACGGAAACATGCAAATGAATTGGATAAATAAGGAACCATGTAGTATAACCTCAGAGGGTTTTACTAACTTATAATATGGTCCTAAAGGAACCTTAAGGCATATCTAAAACAAGCTAAATCGGGTCAGAACTGAAAGTCAAAGCAAAAGTCTTATTTTGCGACTTTCGGTTGCGAATCGACCCTAAACTCCGAATTGTCGGGTTGAACATGCCTAGACATGTTCTTACATTAATTAACAAGTTATATTAGTGTTAAAACAGGTGCCATAACCTCTGCATTGTTAGTTATGAGTTTATTTGCAAAATAGCTTTCTGTTGACTTTTTAATATTAAGTTTGACCCGACAATTGACCAAGTTAGAGTGGAAATCAGAGGGTGCCCTTTTAAGGGTTTATTACCCACATAATTACCAACTCATAGCCACTTTTAATTCGAAAAATGACTGGACCATTAGTGATTAATCACTAAGTCAAAGCTTAATTACGACGGCTTTGACTTTTGGTCATTAGACTAATAAAACTTGAACTAGGAAGGCAAAGAATGCTTACAAAGGCTCTTAACACGAAATAGGAACTTGAGAAAACTTGCTTGAAGTCCAGAGAGCTCCAGAGAGTGAGTTAAGAATGATTTTTGAGAATGTGCCATGAACTAGCAAACAAGAGGGCTTTATATAGGAATTAAAACTTCACAAGATCCTTCCACACAAGCCTACAAATGATTTCTGATGATTCCAGGTGTCCCTTATGCATGTAATATTGTTGGCTCAGCTCCTGGATTCGAAAAATGGCATGCAAAGGCGGTGCAACAGGCTGTACAGGCATCTGTCCATTTTTTCTGCACCTAGTACGCGGCCCGCGTAAGATTTGTCTTATGGTCTACACGGCCCGCATGAAGGTCAGATCCGGTCACTAAGTTTCAGTTATTTCAATTTCAGTCCCTGGTCCTTCTAAACTTGATTTAACTTGCGTTTATTGCACTTTTAACCCCCAAACTTGACTTTTAAGGGTCTTGAGTCTTTAAACATTTAACAATAAGCCTTCGGTTAGTTACGAGGTCACCCGAACGGTCTTGAAATGTATTATTAACACATTTAACCCTTATTACTTGTAATTAACACTTTGATTATTTATATGCGTTGAAACTCCACGAATTTAATATCCGTTATTCTTGGGATCGAAATAAATTATCACAATATTTTTGGGATCGTTAAAAGGTCACTCAGAGGTTATTTTCAACATGTTGACACCTTTAACCCCTATGTTTCATAAGATCCTTATTTCAACACAAACGAGTTCCAATGTTCGACAATTTGCTCATTAAAGCATACGAACGTCGTATGAGGTCAATCAGAGGCACAAGTTAGGCATGTTGACGTTTTGGATCCCTTTATTCACATATTTACATTGTTTGACAATTTTAGCCCCTTAGAAATAATTCCTTACATGTTTAAATTCCATGACACGTGTCTTTGTTATATTGGTCGTGATTTTACGAGGTGTTACATCCTCACCCCCTTAAAAGAAATTCCGATCTCGAGATTTACTGGAATAAATGAGGGTACTTTTGTTTCATTGTGGATTCAACCTCCCACGTGTATTCGGGACCTCTACGGGCATCCCATTTAACCTTCACAATCGGTACGTGCTTCTTTCGAAGCTTCTTAACCTGTCGATCCTCAATCGACAAAGGTTTTTCAACAAACTTTTTAGCTCTCATCAATATGCACATCTTTATGTGACATGGCTAGCGATTCATCAGCTTGACACTTCTTTAAGTTGCAAATGTGGAATACATTGTGGATTCCACTGAGCTCTTCAGGCAGGTTTAACTTGTAAGACACTGTTCCGACACATTCGATGATCTCGAATGGTCCTATGTATCGTGGGCTTAGCTTGCCTTTCTTGCAAAACGCATCACCCCTTTCCGGGGTGATACCTTAAGTAACACTTTGTCACCTACCTCGAATTTTAGAGGTTTACGCCTTTTATCTGCGTAGCTTTTCTGCCTATCCCTGGCAGCTTTGAGACGATCACGTATCTGCACAATCTTATCTGTCGTCTCCAGGACTATATCAGGTTGTCAGTTAGACAACTCTAACTTCTGCCCAACAAACGGGCGTCCTGCACTTTCTTCCGTACAAAGCTTCAAAAGGTGCAGCTTGAATACTGGAATGATAGCTATTATCATATGAAAACTCAATCAATGGAAGGTGATCATCCCAACTTCCACCTAAATCAATAACGCAAGCTCGTAGCATATCTTCAAGTGTCTGTATCGTACGTTCGCTCTGACCACCCGTCTGAGGATGATATACAGTGCTGAAATTCAATCGAGTACCTAACGATTGCTGAAAACTTTTCCAAAAGTGCGATGTGTATCTTGTATCTCTATCAGAGATAATAGACACTGGTACTCTGTGAAGAGATACAATCTCATCCATGTACAGCTGAGTTAGCTTGTCAGAGCAGTGGGTTTCTTTAATCGGCAAGAAGTGGGCTGACTTGGTCAATCTATCAACTATAACCCAAATAGTGTCATTCCCACGTTTCGTCTTTGGTAACTTTGTAATAAAATCCATGGTTACCATTTCCCACTTCCAAGTGGGAAGTTCAGGCTGTTGCAGCAGACCTGACGGCTTTTGGTGTTCGGCTTTAACTTGCGCGCATGTCAGACACTTAGCCACATAAGTGGCTATAGATTTCTTCAAACCTATCCACCAGTAATTTGCTTTTAAATCCTGGTACGTCTTATCACTCCTAGGATGAACAGAATACTTGGAATTATGGGCTTCTTGAAGGATCACGTCCCGAAGTCCTCCATAGATTGGAACCCATATTCGTCCATTTAATCTTAAGATTCCATCCTTGCCATACGATAACTGTTCAGCAGTTATGCCCAATTTTTCATTTGGATAGTTTGCTTCTAATACAGCTTCCTTCTGAGAGGCTAACAATCTTTCATTCAAGCTGTTTTCAATTCAATGCTCTTGGCATTGATTCTAATGGGCTTAACTTTTTCTTTCCGGCTCAAGGCATCGGCGACTACATTCGCCTTGCCTGGATGATATCGGATTTCACAATCATAATCATTCGGTGTCTCCATCCATCGACGCTGTCTCATGTTCAGATCCTTCTGGTTAAACAGATGTTGAAGGCTCTTGTGATCAGAATAGATCACACACTTGGTACCATATAAATAATGCCTCCAAAGTTTTAGTGCAAACACAACGACACCTAATTCCAAGTCGTTGGTGGTGTAATTCTTTTCGTGCACCTTTAATTGTCGGGAAGCATAGGCAATGACCTTGCCTTTTTGCATGAGCACACATCCCATACCTGTGTGCGATGCGTCACAATAAACCACAAATTCTTCAATTCCTTCAGGTAATGTCAACACAGGTGCATTGCTTAACTTCTATTTAAGAATATCAAAGGATTCTTGTTGCTTAGGGCCCCAATCAAACTTGATATTCTTACGAGTTAATGAAGTTAGGGGTGCTGCAATCCTTGAAAAATTTTCAATGAAACGCCTATAATATCCTGCCAGACCCAAGAAGCTACGAATCTCTGTGGGCGTCTTCGGCTCTTGCAAATTCATGATAGCTTCAATCTTAGTGGGATCCACCTGGATACCACGCTTGCTAACCATATGTCCAAGAAATTGGACTTCTCGAAGCCAAAACTCGCATTTTGAAAACTTGGCATAGAGCTTCTCTTGCTAAAGAAGTTTAAGAATACATCGAAGGTGTTTTTCATGATCAGCCTGGTTCTTCGAATAAATAAGAATGTCATCAATGAAGACGATGACAAACTTGTCCAAATAGGGTTTGCAAATGCGATTCATGAGATCCATGAACGCTGCTGGTGCATTAGTGAGCCCGAAAGGCATCACCAAGAACTCGTAGTGACCATAACGAGTTCTGAATGCAGTCTTATGCACATCTTCATCTCTAACCTTCAGCTAATGGTAACCTGATCTTAAATCAATCTTGGAGAAGTAACTTGCCCCTTGCAGTTGATCGAACAGATCGTCGATCCTGGGCAATGGATATCTATTCTTGATTGTAACCTTGTTAAGCTCGCGATAATCGATGCATAGACACATCGATCCATCCTTTTTCTTCACAAACAGAGTCGGTGCTCCCCAAGGAGATGAGCTAGGTCTAATAAATCCTTTGGCCAACAAATCATCCAGTTGAGTTCTCAATTCTTTCATCTCAGTCGGTGCTAACCTGTAAGGTGCTCTTGCAACAGGTGCTGCTCCAGGAATAATGTCAATTCTGAACTCCACTTGCCTATCTGGTGGTAAGCCAGGTAGTTCTTCAAGGAATACGTCTGGATATTCAGAGATAACAGGGATGTCTTCAACCTTGGGCTTTGGTTCATCAATAGTTACTTGTGCCATGTAAATAACACAACCCTTCTTCAAATACCTTGACGCCTTAAGCATAGACACTTGCTTAGGCAACCCATACTGAGTATCTCCTTGTATTGTAAGTGGTTCACCATACGGAGTCTTGATAACCACTTGTTTCTTGTCACAAACAATTTGGGCTTGGTTATGAGATAACCAATCCATGCCTATCACTATGTCGAAACCAGCTAGTTTCAAAGGAAGCAAAGATAATGGAAAAGAGTGGTTCCTAATGGATATAAAACATCCATCTAACACAGTTGAAGCAGTTTCTATGGTACCATCGGCCAATTCTACTTCATATTTTATGCTTAGGGTTTTAACAGGCAGATTTAACAACTTGCAAAATTTATCATCCACAAATGACTTATCTGCACCCGAATCATACAATACCCTTGCATAAACATCATTGATAAGAAAGGTACGTGTTATCACGTTGTCATTCTGGATTGCTTCTTGAGCATTCATTTGAAAGACCCTAGCATTGGTCTTCTTACCTTCTTGAGGTTTCTTGGCATACTTTGGGCAGTTAGACTTGATATGCCCCTTCTCGTTACAGTTGTAACAAGTCGCATCCTTTATCTTCTTACAATCTAACGTCTTATGTTCACTAGATTTACAGATCCCACAAGCCCTAGGCTGCGATTGGGATTTTGATTCATACTTGCACTTTCCCAGATGGCGCTTCTTGCAGGTCTTGCATTTGGGCTTCTCACCCGACTGTTGGTCATCCTTCTTGAACCCTGAACTCTTCTTGTGATCAGAGTTCCCCTTATGCTTCTTATCTGAATGGTGTGAGTTATCATCCTCACGTTTCCTCTTCCCTGCATCAGAACTCCTAAGCGATCTCTGCCTGACCGCATCAAGGGTAAGAGATAATGACAAATCAGCTACTGACCTAAAGGTAGTAGGTCTTGATGCTTTCACACTAGCTTTAATCTCCGGGGATAAACCCCCAATGAAACGGGCTATACGTTTTGGTTCCGGTGTCACCAAGTAAGGAACCAATCGAGACATGGTGTTAAAACTCGTGAGATATGCCTGACAGTCTAAGTTCTTAATAACCAATGTCAGAAAGTCAGTCTTGATCTTCTCAACTTCATTTTGAGGACAGAAATTCTCTTTGATCAAATCAACAAACTGAGCCCATGTTAAGTTGTATAACGGAATCTTTCTAGTAGCTTGGAATAAGGACCTCCACCAAGCTAGAGCTTCTCCCTTGAACGATTGTGAAACATACTTCACAATATCTTGCTCCGCACATCCGCTAATATCAACCACTGTATCCATCTCGTCTAGCCACGTCATGCAATCAATGGCTCCTTTTTCCCCATTGAAATCCCTGGGCTTACAGGAGACAAAATACTTATATGAACAGGTCCTTGCACGTGGCTCCTGATTGAATACAATCTTCTTAGATGGAACACTATGCTAATTTGATGAGTGTTGGGCATCATCCTTCTTCGACTCATGAGGTTTAGAAGGTGGCTTACTGTGAGCGACAGGGTGAGTCTTAGAGTGTGTACCACTAGACTCTCTAAACTGCCTGTCCATGGCTTTAGAAATAACATTGTCAATCAATGCTTGAAGTTTCGCACCAGTTACGTTGATTCTGGTAGTATCATGATTCTCTGTAGGGTGACTGTTGACTTCTTTAGATTCTGCCATGTAGCTTGGTTGCTACATAAAATGATGACAATGTTTTATTTAGAGATCTATAACAGAATTGTCATCTGGATAATTTATTAACCATGGTATTAATAAACCATATTGTTTAATTTATTAAGCATATTCATTCAAGATTTTTATTATAATTATCCTCAGTTATAATTTATTAATATATTATAATGGCACAAAAGGCCAAGTCACAGGGACAATTTAAGTTATAAGCCATGATCTTATAGGATCGAGGCATTAAGGCATTGAATCATAGTTCATCACCTTTTCTTGACAGAAAGTCGTAGACCACAACTGTCTTTTGTCTTATATGACAATGAATATGGCCCCTAGGCCCTACATCACAGATGGATGTTTAAATAATAAGGAAAGGAATTGGAAGAATCCAATATAAGGATCGCTTACGTGATTTTATCGAATCACATTTTCCAGGAGTGTTAACATGTTTTCAGATGTTAACAAGGATTTTGAATCTTAAAAAAAAGAACTACCATCATGGCCCTGTCTTAAAATGACACATGGCTTGGTTTTGCCTTTAAGATTTTCTTTTAATATAAAAAGGCAGATCAATATTAAATTGAAATGATATTTTATTTATTTTCATACTTTATATTCATGCATATAATGACTGAAATGAAATTTAAAATTCAAACATTCCACTAAAATTAAAAAGGAGTACATATTTGCCCTAAACGGGACTTTAGCAGAAATAACTTGCCCACGCAGGGGCTAAAATGAAAATACAAGTCCTCGCAGGGACTAAGTACTTAAATAAAAATGTCCACGCAGGGACTTGATTGAATTAAAGAAATTACAATACAAATAAATAAGGAATCTTCAAAAATCCCTCTTCTTCTTCCCCTTGATCAGATACGCCAAACCCTTAATAAATCCCCGATGGCTTCTACGCTCCTCTTGAACCTCGCGTTCCACCTGGCTCAACCTTTGAAGAATCTCCTGTTGTTGCGGTGGTGGGATCAGTGGCAACTGCGGTGGCTGTTGCTGCGGGGGTTGAGCAGGTGGCGGGTATTGGTACCCATATGCTTGGTACCCAGATTGGTACGAAGCTGCATAGGGCCCTTCAGGGTGAAGAGCATTGTAGTTTGCTGCCACAAGATACGGGTCAACATCAGGGGCATTGTAGTAGTTATACCCCGGGTAGGCTGGTTGCTCAAAAGGGTTATACGCCGCTGCACCGGCGTAGGAAGGTATTGGGTTATCAAAACCCATATGCGGTGGTGGTGGTTGTGCGACTGGCGCAGAGTCCACCTCAGAAACGGGGTTTGAAGGCCCACCCATCTGCGGGTCTTCATATAGTGGCGGGTAGTGACTGCCACTTGAGTGTTGAGGGGTGCTGAAATAGAAATCGCCTCCTCGCACAGACATCCGTGCACCTGTTCTTCTTCCCCTCGGTGGCTCTGGAGGCAGTTGCTGCTCAAGCGGTGGTGGTGGCGGTGGCGTGACCGCTACAAAACGTGAATCCTCAGAGGGATCCTACTGCTGCTGCTGCTGAGACAGGTTGAAAGAGGGAGTAAACTCCCAAGGGTATGAGGAAAACCTTGCCTCATAGCTGTCTGGACCCCGATAAGGTGATCCATGAAAAGATGACCCATCTCAAATCTCGATGGGGTGTGTGGGCGTCCCAGATGGCGGCTCGGCAGGATCGGGATCATCATCCATATCCATACCCTGAGCTTCAGGGAAATAGTCTTCAGGGCCCAATGGGTTATGGCCCATTGGTTCTTCGATCTGATTTGCCGGGTTGAACCGGCTTTGGAAATACGGGGTCGGGTCCTGGAAGGCGCGGTGAGAACCCGACCGCTGCAATGGTAAGTAGGAATGGCGTGAATGGTCGGACTCGTTGCCCTGATGGAGTCCGAAAGAATCGTGGTAGGAAGGTGAGGAGCTAAGCGTGACAGAACGCCTCGCAGGCTCTAAGTATGTCCTCCAATCTTCTTGAGGACTAGTGCTCATAGTAACTGACGGAGTTCGCCGGTGGGAAGGCCCGGCCTCATGATCGTTAGGAGCGGTGAATGGCACCTTGCCTCGTCCTCCTCTCGTGAATCTCGACGGCATTTTTCTTTATCTTGTTAAAACAAACAAAGGAAACAACAAAGGAAAACAATAAAGGACAAACTAAAAGATTAGGATTTATTCCTAAGTCCTTTGCCTAGACTCGGAAGTCGAGGAATGTGCAACTGTGTCATTTAGATTAAACACAAAAGGCTAGTGTTTAATTCACTCAATGTTGGCTCTGATACTGTTAGGCCCAGTCCAGGCTCAAAACAACTTCTTTTCACGTAATATGGCAAGTGATTTCAGTAGATGTGAAAAAGATGTGCGGAAATGGAAATCAGACTTTCAAGAAACAAGACCTACAGAATTATCAAGTTTATATCACTTTGAAACAAAATGGTTTACAAGGTGATTGTAAGATTATTATCTAATACAAACGAATCTTGAATTCTGTGGGGGAGAGAGCAATGGAGTTTAGATGTATGTGTGAATGCTAAGCTTCAAACTCACTTTGCTTCTCCTGGTTGAGCCTTCTATTTATAGACGGCTTGTATGAATAAACAATAGTTTATTCATACAATAATTCCTGCAAAAAGTAGCCAATTGACATATTCATTGATTCCAACGTTCAAGTTGCCTTTTTCATCATGATATCATTAAATGTCAACTTGCTTCGGTAAGTGTGGCAGGACAGAGCCAATTTCAGACAAGTGGGTTATTTCATCAGAAATTCTGATAAACCACTTCATCAGAAATTCTGATAAACAAATCATCAGAAAATCATTGATGATCAGAATCGTCAGATACTGATGATATTTCATCAGAAATATCATCAGATCCATCAGAAATGACCTCTTCTGATAATCCAATTCAGCTCTTGATCAACTTGTGATTCTTTGAAGTAGATGCTATGTATTCCAGTTGTCCCATCTGATCTTCTTTTTCTAGTTCGTGATCTTCAGGACTGTGATCTCTTCATAGATCCAGTTGATTGTGTTTTTCTTCAATACTTACAAATAAAGTTTCCTAACAGTTTCCCCCTAAGTATTGTAAGAAAATGAACTACCTCATAAACAGAAAAATTTCCAAACAGTGGAAATATAATACTTGAAAATATAAACCAGTTACTGAAGTTAAAACAATTTACATAAAAGATGAGAAGTTAAATAAATAGTTCTTTCAGTTAAGTTTCACTCTTTTATGTGTATCTCCTGTCTTTAGCTTCTTTTTGTAGGAGATATATTTGTTGCAGCTGACATACATGTCTTTATACCATTCTCTTGCTTGAATCCATTCTTCAATCATCTGCTCAATTTCTTTTCTGCTTTCCTCCATGTTCTTTTCTATCTTCTAAAGATGTTCTTGTCTTTTGTTCATGGTTTTCAAGATATACCTCAGAGTTTTATTTGAGTACTTGCAGATGTCAACACCTCTGAACATAGCTTTGTTATCATCCTGATCTCTGAAGATTACACCATAATCTTGTTCTTTATTTGCGTTTGTCAGCATGATGATGTCTCCAGATCTTGCATTTTCTACTATGTCTGAAGGAATTTTTGTCTTTGGTGATATGACATATACCTTTTTGTTGTGTACATGCTCAAAATTTATGCATAGATCAAAGTCTGAAAAAGCTATTCTTTCAAACAGCAGTATTCCAGCCTTTGATATGCCATTTAATGCTCTTCTGACTTCTTGATTATTTTTCTTTTCCTTTTCATAATGATCCTTCATAAACAGAATGTCTAAAGGATGCAACTGGTCAGCTACTTCTTCATCAGTCACCTTCTGTTCTTCTCCATTCTCCCTCTGAAGTGTGTATCTGTTTTGCACATGAGTTCCTCCAATATCATCAATTGCACTTTTTACTTCACTCACGTTTAGAATTCTTTTTACTGGATTCCAATTTTGTTTGTGAATGCTGCTTGGCCCTCTTTTTATTCTTTCTTCTCTTAAGTCCAGTCTGGTAAGAGATAGTGATCTTGGTGCTTTATCTTCTTTTGTTAGATAGTAACTTACCAGATTGGTCTCAGGAAATATCATTACATCTCGTGCAATCTCTTTAACCATGATAGACTTGGTTTCAGAGATCTTTCTCTTAACAGTCTTTGATTTTGTTGCTGACTCTCCTTCTTGTTCCCATTCATTCATTATTTGTTTATTCATATACTTACTTATTGCTGAGTCATCAGATATTGTTGGATTTGGGACAGATGCTAGCAATTTCAAATTTGTAATAACTTGAGGTTTTGCAGTTGCTAACCTTTTCAGTATTTCGTCTTTTGGAACATTCGGAGGAGGACCCATCACTGTGGTTCCAGCTTTTGTGATTGGTGAGATTGATGATTGTTGAGGAGTTGACTTTGGAGCTTCTTGATGTGAGCTTTCAGCAGGAATTTCTTTCATGAGTTCTTGTGGATTCACTTTGGCTAGTTTTGCAATATTGAATTGCATCTTCTCTACCAGTTGTTGCACTTCTTTTACCTGTTTTGAGTTGCTGTGTATGTTTTTCTGAATATTTGTGAATTATGTTTGAGCTTTTGTTTGAATTTCAGCCCATTCTTTTGACAGCTTCTCAAGGGCATCTGTGATACTATTATTACTTGCCCTTAGTATGGTAACTTCTTCCAAAACTATGTTTGTACTACTTGACTGCCTTGATTCAATCACTTTTGCAACTTGTGCTTTGATTTTTTCTATTTCTGTGAGAATCGTTTGGATTTCTGATGCAGAGATGTTGGATTCTGGTGCCTTTTCTTTCATCTTTTGAAGAGACTTTAGTGCTTCAGTGTTTTCTTCAGTTTGTTTCTTCATTTCCTTCACTGATTCTGACAAAGTCTTCATATCAGCCTTTTGACCTTGTATTTCTGACAGCAACATATCAAGTTTTTCTTCTACTGGATTTCTTTTGCAGACTTTGTAAACATTTTCCAGTATTGCTTCTATATTTTCTTGGTTCATGGGTTTCTCAGGGATAATTGGAACAACAGATGTTCCTTCTAACATTCCAGCTGCAAACACATTTGCTGCTGTTTTAGAGATGATAGGGTCATTCTTGGCCAACACACTTGGTGCAACTTTGAATTTACCAGAATTATCTCCACCAGTGATGAAAAACTCATTCTCATTCTGGGTTTCCTTATGTCCTTGAATCATATCAATATATGATCCTCCATAAGTTTTTGAGGTAAACAAATTACCTTTAGCCAGATTTCCTTGATCAGTTTCCTGATCTCCATCTGTTGGGATCTCATCCTCTTCCTCATTTTCTGATTCAGAGTTGAGATTTATGGAACTAGTAACCTCTTGATCAACATTCGTTGTTCTGTATTCTATTTTGTAAGAAACGTTAACAGAACTTTCTGATTTTGTTTCTTCTCTGTGAGTTTCTACTAGAACAGTGTTTAAAAGGGATGTACCAGCAATGTAAGATTCATCATGATAAATGACTTCAGTGGCTTCAATTTCAACATCATGTGTTTCTCCAGCAATGTGTGATCCTGCATCATGTGTTTGATGGATTTCAAATTCATGATGAATTCCTGCTTCATGAATCTGTTGACTTTCAGCATGCTTTTCTTCGTTTTCTGGTGATTTGGCTATCTCCAAGTTAGCTTTTTCCAGAATTCTTCTTTCTTCTACACCCTCATTTTCTGATGGTGAGGACTTCTCATTGTCTCCTTTTTCTGTTGATGAAGAACAGTTCACAATTTCTCTGCTTGGTTCTTCTGTGGGAGAGGTTGATTTTGTCAGAAGTTTTTCATGTTGTATTCTGTATTGTGAGTCTGGTGCAATGAAGCATAACATGCTTTCTGGTAACACAGGGATATCTTTGTCTGATTCCCATCCATGATTTGAACTCCAGGCCTTCATTGTTTTTGATCTCCAGATGTCTTCTAAGATTGGAATCTCCATGTTTCTTTCAATAAATGCTTCAGAAATGAAATTTGAGATTAACCTTGGATATGGCAGATGAGATGTTATTCTTCCATTTCTGGTGATGATTGATCTTTTGAGAAGATTAAAGATTTCTGACCCATAATCAATCTTGAACCCATTTATGAGTCCAAACATGATCGTCAGAATAGCTTGATTGATTTGATCAGTTCCTCTTATCTTTGTGGTGAGACATTTGTTTAACACTTCCATCATCACTTGCCAGATGGCTGGCAATTCACTTCTTCTTATTGCTCCAATTTTGTTGACATCTTTTTTCTTGTATCCAAGCCCAATGACGAAGTCTAATAAATCTTCTTTGCTTGGGGCTTCAGTGTAACTGCCAAGAATAGGCAATCCAAGCCATTCTCTTACTCTTGCTGGAGTTAATGTTACATAGACACTTCCCCATACATGAGCATACACCCGATTTTCTTCAACTTCTTTAAAAGTGTAAACAAATTGATGTAGCATCCTTTCTGGTATTTCTCTTTCTTTTGTCAGTGCTCCTGAGATTGGACATTTTGTAAGATATTCTACCAGAAGTTGACATCTTTTATCATACTCTGAATACTCTGTATTCATCAGCATATTGTTTTCCTTCATTGGTAGAAATTCTGCTTCCTCGACAAAAGGTACTTCATGTTGAATAATTGGAATATTGAGGTTAACTTCTGCCATTTTTGGTTTCTGTGAGTTAGGGTTTGAAATTTAGGGATTTTTGATTTGTGAAAAAAAAAACAGGGGTTTTTAGGATATGAGAAAATTGAGAGTATTGTAGGTGTATGAAGTAGAAGGAGTTGAAGGAGTATAAATCGTGGTATGAGATAGTGATAAAGAGATCATTAATTGTCTTTATAACCGTTAGATCGTGTATGCTGAGTTTTTGGTTCAAAATATAACCGTTGGATCGTGGGTGTTAAGACATTAATGAAATTGTTTATCATGGAATCGTGGTTATGCCCTTTCAACTTGACTCTTCAATTTGTAGTTTCTTCAGTCATTTCTTGAAAGTGTTGCACTGATTTTTGATTGGAGAAAACTATCGGTTCTATGACACCTTTTCTTCTTTGTGGACCTCATTTGATAAAAGGTCCAATTATCTTCCTTCATATGTACCCTCTTTTCTTCATAAGTCAGAAAGTCCCATTCTGATAAGATTATCAGAAATTCTGTTGACCATATGTATTCTTTTGTTTTGACTTCTGTTGACTTTTTGAGATGTAGTTAACAGAAATAATCAGTCTTTTTATCAGAATTTCTGAGATTTCCCCCTAAACTTATGAGTGCCCTTTTTTCTTTTTTTTTTTTTTGAGATGAGAGGGAATAAGGAAAGATCAGAAGACTTACATTTGTTTTTCTGGTAGCATCCAAGCTTCTTTGACTTTTCTGATATTTTCTAAAAACATTTTGTTATCATTGTAGTTTTATCAGAAAATTTTGAATAACCAGATTTTGTCCCATTTTATCAGAAAATTTTGAGTTTGATTTCTGATGATCATTTTATCTTTACCTATTTCCCAAAACCACAAACCAGAAGACTAGTACGCAAAAATATTAACATAAAAAAAACTTGTACAAGCAAAACAAATAAAACCTAATCAATATCTACTCCTTCACCATGTTCCATTTCCAAAAGTAACAATAGATCAGTTATCATCCCAGAGTTGTTGTTAGTGGGTACAAGCACGCTGAGACCCATGTTTTCTTGAAGTCTCATGTCAGCCCTTGGATAACTTGCAGGAATGCCTGCAAAGTCTAGCTGACTCGTAATTATCTTTGTTAGAAAACGAGGATACATCAAGAATGGCTTGGCAACCCACATGTTACTTACAAAATCACTCATCAGATAATGAGAGAAGTTGTAAGGTACCTTAAGTACCAGTGCTAGTATAGGCTCCATCAATTTCAGAGATATTTCATGATGATTGATGACCTTCTTTGAAAAACATGCACCCATCTTGGTGACCAGATATTGCCATGGCTTTTTAAAGCCATTTTTGTTGATTGCCCGTTGTTGGTTTGGTGTGTGATAACCCATTTCCCTCAAGACATTTTCCTTCTGATTCCTTGTGAACATCAGAACGTCATTATCATCATTTAGTTGAAGAGCAGTCCTGATGGTGGCTTCATTTAACAGAATTTGCTGATTTAGCACCTCACTCTTGATGGTCATCTGCTCCCTGTTTTGATACTCAGATAGTGTTGCATTTTTCCAGAAGATTTGAAGAATCTCTGGATGAACACTTATGTGAGCAGTGAGGGCATAGCTCAAGTTGCTATTCATGAGCATCTTGAATACAACTTGACACCCTTCCCACTGAGGACCTTCCAGATTTGTCCTCAATCTTAGATTATGATATGGATAAAGAACAAGTGGAAAACATTCATCTTTGATGGAGTTCATTTTGTGAGTGTGTGTGAATATGTGATGAAGAAGAGAAGTGAAGATGACAGATATTAACTCAAAGTGGTAAATATTTATAGTAAATTTAATATTTGCTATAAATGGAAGCTACCAACTTGTGGATTTTCCTCACCGCAATCTTTGTTATTTTAATGATTATCAGAGAACAGAAAAAAAATAACAGAGATATGTTCCTTCTCCACTACATATGCATTGATTTATCTAGGTGGCTAATTTCTGGTAATGTATCATTGTAGCCTACCAATATGTCACTTCAACCTTCTTAAACATGATGGGGTGTAATAAATGAAGGAGAGAGAAATATCTATTTTAACGAGTTCCCAGAAATTTTCTGTTTGAATGACGTTATCAGCACTAACATGGGGAAAAATTATAAAAAATTCAAACACACACAAAAAAAATTTAAACAAGAAATATGAATGTGGATGTTGTCATGCAGTACTTTGTTTTAATGAACTATGATATTTCTGATTATCAGCATTTTTACTTATGGTTCACCAGAATTCTGATGACTTATCAGAAATTCTGATGAATTTGTCAGAATTTGACAGATTTTCTGGTGATTTATCAGACATACGAATTTGATTATTCACTAAAGCAAATTATCAAGCATTTTTACAGGTGATAAATTACTTGAGTAGTTTTTACCATTGAACTGACCATAACAAAGCAAATTATGTGATAAGCCTTTTAACAAGGACTACTCTCTTTTATGGTTAGACATCCATACCTTTAATGCATCCATATCCCATGATCCTTCCTTTCACACCATTTCCAAAGTTTACCAATCTACCCAGCTTTGAAACAAAGTTGCTGAGTAAGATCCTGTCCCCAGTCATGTGCTTGGAGCTTCATGAGTCGCAGTACCAGATCTGCTGCACATGACGGTCCTGAAATGAAATGATTAGAGGGTTTTTGGTACCCAGGCATGCTTGGGTACTGTTTCTGATGAAATTTGAAACAATTTATTTTTATTTCTTCTTGGTTTTGCATCAGAAACTCTGTTATATGCTGAGCCATTAACAGATTTTACATTTTTCTTTTGAAGATGGTGTTGGACAAGCTTCAGTATGTCAACACACATACAAGAGTTATCAGAATTTTCTGATAGTTCCTCTTGTGATGGAATGATTGGATAATTTTGAAAAGATGAGTGAACTGCTTCTGGAGTTTTTACAGATTCTTGACTGCAATCACTCTTGTTTGTTTTGAAGTTTGGTTTGTCAAAAGAATATTCAGAACAGATTGATTTGCAAGATTCAGATTCAGATTCTGATACTAAATTATCAGAAATCTGATGAGTTGCTTTTACAAAGATAGTGGGTTTATTTCTATTTGATATTGTAGTACTTGTATAGCCTAATCCCTCTCCTTTGTTCTTTGGTGTGGACTCAATAAAATTTATGAATTCTTTAGCCTGTTGAAAACCTCTTACGTTGATTTCTTTATCATTGATTTTCTTGTAAAGATCTTTTCTTTCATTTTCATAAAACTCAATTTTTGCTCTTTGATCTAAACTGTCCTCTATAAGATGTTGGTTTTCAAGAATGATTTTATTCAAAGTCCTTTGCAACTCATTGGATTTTCTAATATCTGATTGATGTTTTTCTTGCAGATTTAGAAAATCTGACATGAGCTTGTTTAGTTTGTGTTCAAGATCAAGATTGTCTAAATTTACCTTTTGTTCTGAAGTTTCTGGTAGTCCTTCAGAGAGTGCCAGGAGGCAAAAATTTGCCAATTCTTCTTCTTCATCATCAGAAGAATCATCAGATAACCATGTATCTGTTCCAGCAATTAAGCTTACTTGTTGCTGCTTCTTTGTTTCTTCAAGCTTTTTCTCATAATAGGAAACATCCTTCAGCTTTTTGGTCTTGCATTCTGATGCATAATGACCTCTTTGCTTGCACTTGTAACACACAACTTCAGCCTTCCCTTTATCCTTAGATCTAAACTCTTCTTTAGATCTTCCATCCATCCCTCCTTTGTCACTCCTCTGGTATCTCTGGTTACTTCCCCTCAACCTCTGCTCAAATGTTTTGGTGAGCAGTGCTATTGCTTCAGCAAAAGCTGAAAAGTCTGATGATGCATCAGAAGTTTCAAGATTTTGACTGTTTGATGGTTGTGGATCATTTGTTGTTGTTGATCTTTGTGAGTTTGAGATTAGAGCTAAAGATCCCCCTCTTTGAATGGTTTCTTCAAATATTTCTTCCTCTCTGGGGATCAAGATACTGTATAAGTTATGAAGACTCATGTTTCCTAGTTCTAAGGTTGATGATAAAGTCATGGTTAGACTTCTCCATTCTCTAGGAATGGAATCAAGAAATTTTATGTTTCTTTCATCGTTTGATTTTGTTATACCAAATTTCTTTAGCTCGTTTAAAAGTTTTGTAAATCTTTGATATGTATCATTTAACCTTTCATTTGCTAAACTTTTAAACCTTTCATAAGATGAGACATTATTTGTTCTCTTGTTTCTTCTCATCCTTTCTCCTCCTTCACAAAGATTTTCCAACTGATCCCATATTTCCTTAGCTGATGCACATGCATCAACTTGTGAAAATATGTCATTGGGGATGGCCATAATTAAAAGTGACTTTGCCCTTTCATCCCCAGCCACCAGTTCCTTGTCTTCCGCACTCCAGTTTATTTCACTTTTGGGAGCGCGGGAGGCAGGGATTGCTGGTGATTGGTCAGTTGCTGGAATAGCAGGTATATCAGTCATTGGTGTATGTGGACCCCTTTCAATGGATTGAAACAGAGCTCGGTCATGACCATTAAGGAAATTGACCATCCTGATTTTCCACTGGGGGTATTCCTCTCTGACCAGAGTCGGAGGTTTAGACATAGAACCAATGTTAAAAGCATTATTCCAGGATTGAAAGCTGGCCATTTTTAGAGAAAAGAAGATGAGCGATTGATCGTTTGAAAATAGTTTATTCAATCTGCTCTGATACCAATTGTTAGGCCCAGTCCAGGCTCAAAACAACTTCTTTTCACGTAATATGGCAAGTGATTTCAGTAGATGTGAAAAAGATGTGCGGAAATGGAAATCAGACTTTCAAGAAACAAGACCTACAGAATTATCAAGTTTATATCAATTTGAAACAAAATGGTTTACAAGGTGATTGTAAGATTATTATCTAATACAAACGAATCTTGAATTCTGTGGGGGAGAGAGCAATGGAGTTTAGATGTATGTGTGAATGCTAAGCTTCAAACTCACTTTGCTTCTCCTGGTTGAGCCTTCTATTTATAGACGGCTTGTATGAATAAACAATAGTTTATTCATACAATAATTCCTGCAAAAAGTAGCCAATTGACATATTCATTGATTCCAACGTTCAAGTTGCCTTTTTCATCATGATATCATTAAATGTCAACTTGCTTCGGTAAGTGTGGCAGGACAGAGCCAATTTCAGACAAGTGGGTTATTTCATCAGAAATTCTGATAAACCACTTCATCAGAAATTCTGATGAACAAATCATCAGAAAATCCTTGATGATCAGAATCGTCAGATACCGATGATATTTCATCAGAAATATCATCAGATCCATCAGAAATGACCTCTTCTGATAATCCAATTCAGCTCTTGATCAACTTGTGATTCTTTGAAGTAGATGCTATGTATTCCAGTTGTCCCATCTGATCTTCTTTTTCTAGTTCGTGATCTTCAGGACTGTGATCTCTTCATAGATCCAGTTGATTGTGTTTTTCTTCAATACTTACAAATAAAGTTTCCTAACAGATACCAACCTGTCACACCCCGATATTTCCACGTATTACCGGTGGGCACGGTGGGGAGTATCGTGACGTAGTTGTTATCATCATAGTCAATAATCACAGTTCAATGCACATCGGAAGTCTAAAAGTAATAATATTACAAACCGAATGAAAGTATCATGAGAATTACAAACGGGATGTAAAAGGATCCACAGGCGGATCGAAACATAGGAAATATTGTTCAACAGATTTTTAAGTGACAAAGCTTGCAAGACTTCTTTATTTATTCACTCAGGAGTAGCCAGCCTATTTCGCTTAGTACCTGCACTTAACCTTTTGGAAAATACGTCAGTTTGCACTGGTAAATACAATTAACCGACTCTTTTGAAAAGTGTTTATAAAATTGATTTAAATGCACAAGGCACAAATATCCTTTTATAACTTGGGATAATTATTTAAAAATAATATTGTAAAAGAATTATATGTTTGTTATACGTTCAGTAGCCCGGGTTGAATACCGGGTTAAAGATTAATAGACACACCACATAATATAACATACGACAAGTTATTCTTGAACAAGCAGGTATATCTTTTTACATACGCACCGGCAGGTGTATGCCTACACCCCGTGCTTAAGTCGTGGCCATTTCAATGAATGAGCCAAGGATATCCAGGACATGGTCATTAACGCCCCAAAGGCTTAAAACAAACAAAACAGATTAAACGGGTTATCTCAATGATTTAACCTTCATACGATTAAAAATTCAATACCCGACCAAGCGGTATTTTATATACCGTACCCCAAGCCCGTATAAGGGAAAATAAGTTAAAGTATTTATCTGAGCAAAATATACAAATTTATCTCAGCCGTATACAATCAGCAAGTGCAAATATCTTTTATTGGGCTCCTAAATCTGGAACGACGGTTTTAATAACCTATTAGATTCCTAACGGGTCTTACTTAAGTTTAAATTTAGACCGGTTAGTTTTAAAGAAAGGTTTACGGTTCAAAATGCAAGATTAAGCGAAGACCGGATTAGAATGTGATTTAGGCCCGAAAAGTGTGAAGACTTGTATAATATGGGTAAACTAAACACATTCTGGATTTTGAGGTAAAAATGATAAGGTTTGACCCGTTTTGGTAAATTTATGCAAACTAGTCACATAAGCCGTACTGAACGCGAAAAATGCATAACGGGTAACCAAAAGAGTCATATATAGGTTTCACAAGTTAATATGCCTTAAATATGTTGTGATATCAGTAGGATACCTTTCATTATGCCCAAAACGGATTTAAAGTCAAATTAAGCCCTGTATGGGTATTTTGGTCATTTTAAAGGTTATAAAAGAGGTGAAATTTTAATCACATGAGGTTATGGTCTAAACTGATCAGTAAAAATAATTATTTTTTCAAGTCATATCAGTAGGGTATTGCATATATGTGAAATTTATTATTTATAACCAAACTATGCGCCGTAGGGGCATTTTGGTCATTTCACATAAGCTTTAAAGGTCAAATTTGGAAATCTGAGTTCAAAAATTTTTCTTACTGTTAAAGTATAGAAATTTACTTAAAACATCAGTAGGTATTAAGTCTTATGTGTCAAAAATAGTTTTAATCCATACTATGCGTTTAAAACGCGTAAAAAGTCGATTTTAGGTGATTTTCAGGTTATATAAGGAAATCTGAGTTTTTGATCAATTTATAAAGTTCAAAATATTTTATTTATCATATAAAATCAGTAGAAAAAGATTTGGTATCAAAATGTTACGTAAAACTCATTTTATTAGCAAAAGGGTATAACCGTCAATTAGCGAATCAAAGCAAGAACCCTACATTATGATCTGTTTAAAAATAAATAAAAATCTTCCAAAATTCCAAAATATTATATTATATCAGTGGGTAACAAGTTTGGTGTCAAAATTTAGGTTTAAATAGGCTTTATGCTAATAATGCCGTTTAATTAATAAAAAAGCTTTCAAATTACGATATTGAGTATAACTCCTAATTTAGACCTCAAACTGATGTCAAATTTTTAGGACATATTTATAAATCAGTAATAAAAGTTTTTGTCCTCTCACATTTTCAAAAATCTCGTTTTAACAACAAAAGGGCATAATGGTCAACATTTAAGCAATTAACGGAAATATGCAAATGAATTGGATAAATAAGGAACCATGTAGTATAACCTCAGAGGCTTTTACTAACTTATAATATGGTCCTAAAGGACCCTTAAAGCATATCTAAAACAAGCTAAATCGGGTCAGAACTGAAAGTCAAAGCAAAAGTCTTCTTTTGCGACTTTCGGTTGCGAACCGAGCCTAAACTCAGAATTGTCGGGTTGAACATGCCTAGACATGTTCTTACATTAATTACCAAGTTATATTAGTGTTAAAACATGTGCCATAATCTTTGCATTGTTAGTTATGAGTTTATTTGCAAAATAGCTTTCTGTTGACTTTTTAATATTAAGTTTGACCCGGCAATTGACCAAGTTAGAGTGGAAATCAGAGGGTGCCCTTTTAAGGGTTTATTACCCACATAATTACCAACTCATAGCCACTTTTAATTCGAAAAATGACTGGACCATTAGTGATTAATCACTAAGTCAAAGCTTAATTACGACGGCTTTGACTTTTGGTCATTAGACTAATAAAACTTGAACTAGGAAGGCTAAGAATGCTTACAAAGGCTCTTAGCACGAAATAGGAACTTGAGAAAACTTGCTTGCAGTCCAGAGAGCTCCAGAGAGTGAGTTAAGAATGATTTTTGAGAATGTGCCATGAACTAGCAAACAAGAGGGCTTTATATAGGAATTAAAACATCACAAGATCCTTCCACACAAGCCTACAAATGATTTCTGATGATTCCAGGTGTCCCCTATGCATGTAATACTGTTGGCTTAGCTCCTGGATTCGAAAAATGGCATGCAAAGGCGGTGCAAGAGGCTGTACAGGCATCTGTCCATTTTTTCTGCACCTGGCAGTCTTACGCGGCCCGCGTAAGATTTGTCTTATGGTCTACGTGGCCCGCATGAAGGTCAGATCCGGTCACCAAGTTTCAGTTATTGCAATTTCAGTCCCTGGTCCTTCTAAACTTGATTTAACTTGCGTTTATTGCACTTTTAACCCCCAAACTTGACTTTTAAGGGTCATGAGTCTTTAAACATTTAACAATAAGCCTTCGGTTAGTTACGAGGTCACCTAAACGGTCTTGAAATGTATTATTAACACATTTAACCCTTATTACTTGTAATTAACACTTTTATTATTTATATGCGTCGAAACTCCACGAATTTAATATCCGTTATTCTTGGGATCGAAATAAATTATCACAATGTTTTTGGGATCGTTAAAAGGTCACTCAGAGGTTATTTTCAACATGCTGACACCTTTAACCCCTATGCTTCATAAGATCCTTATTTCAACACAAACGACTTCTAATGTTCGACAAATTGCTCATTAAAGCATACGAACGTCGTATGAGGTCAATCAGAGGAACAAGTTAGGCATGTTGATGTTTTGGATCCCTTTATTCATGTATTTACATTTATTGACAACTTTAGCCCCTCAGAAATAATCCTTTACATGTTTAAATTCCATGACACGTGTCTTTGTTATATTGGTCGTGATTTTACGAGGTGTTACACCATCACTCACAACACCCAATAATTGACCCTCGCACCCCCTCACATCCTTTCCTCCATCACGCGTTGATTTTATCACGGGATCCTTCCATCACGCCTTGAATATGTTGGTGGCGGTGGTATGTTCCAAACTTCCACGCGTGGTATTTGGCCATCACATGCCCACCCCCAGTCCCTTTAGGATTATTGTTTCTAGTTATTATGTGAATCCCACACTCCTTGAGTACCTAATTACATTTGGAATCATGTAGATAAGATAGTTAAGCGCTTCGTCCAATATGTCCAATATGTTATTATGTGAATTTTGTAAAATACTCAAGGTGTACAAATATAAAATGGGTTGGATTGGGCTGATTTGAAACACATTTCGTCCAATATGTTAGTTAACCGCTTTGAGCTTAAGGTTACTCATAATAAGAATATTTATAAACTGATTTAGAAGATATTATTTAGCCGAATATTAAGGATTTCTATTAGATTTATTTAGCCGAAACTTGGATTTATGGGTTATGAAAAGACAAATTAGAACAATTTTTTGTTATGTATTAAAAAACCAGATTTTTTTGAACGGCAAACTCACTTTATATATGAATATAAAGAGCCATCAAGAAGCTGGGAAACAACAAACAAACGAAAACAAATTCGAAAACAAAACAACAGAGAAAAGGCATTATAAAAGGTCTACAACATCAAACATCCTCCAGTCATCCCAGGTTGGCTTCTTGAGGTTGGAACGGTTGCAAATCCAGAGAAAGGTGTCTTCTTTCTCGAGCTCCACTGTCTTCATAAGAGGAATGAAGCAGTCTTCGAACACTTTAGCGTTCTTAGCACTCCAGATCCTCCAGACTGTAGCAATCACGATGGTGCGAACCAATTTTTTCCACACCTTCCCGCCTGGAGCCTCTTTAATGTAACTTAAAAGGTTGGCCAAACTTCCGCATATAACGCAGGAAACCGTATGTATTTTCTTTTGAAGGACTTAGTAATGCTTTTATATTATTAATTACAGAATTATATATATATATATATATATATATATATATTGTTTACGAGAGATGATGAATAGTAACTTTATTTTTATAATAATATATACCTTTTTATTATTTTTTATTTAATATATTACAATAGTTTATTATTATATTTATTTTAATAACATATTTTTATTTTTTCCCTTTTTTAAAAACATATATTTCCTTTACTATTTTTTAATATTCGATGCTTCTTTAATAATTTACGTTTATAACTCTTTTCTAAAAACTTAAGTACGTAGTTGTGCTTGATTTTTTCTCTGGCATTCTGTTATAATTTATGGTAAAAACAAAATTGTACTCAAAATAAAATATTTATTTGGTATCATAAAACGGTACGATGATAAACTAAATCGTTCTAATGGTTTGACTTTCTAAACAAAATGATTTATTTTCAAATCACGTTTGTTTACATTATCATTTGCTCGGTTTTGCTGCAACGCGCAACGTTAAAAAACTAGTGAACATAAATGGTTGTATTTATTTGAATTGTATGGTTTAATTGATTTATATAATTGGAATATGGACCACTATATATAACTTCATGATTGGAGGTAAAAACGGCTGTTTTATTAATTAAAGTAAGTGTTTTACAGGATAAAAAATCATTTTTTAGTAAAACTTTTTAAAAAGGTTGTTTTGTTTTTTAAAATGGTTATAAAAGACAAAATATATTTTTAGTAAAACTTTTTTAAAGTGGTTGTTTTGTTTTGTTTTTTTTAACGATAATAAACTCATAGAAAGACTTATAGATGTGATTTTTTGGAACCCTTTTAAAACTGTGGCATCTTAGTTAAAGCCGGTCCATTACCTTTTAAAAGGATTGTCCAAGTGCTTTAAATAGTCGAAATCACCGTTTTAGAAAGGGTTGTTTTTGTGCTAGTGCACCGCCGCCCCCGACCACCCACCACTACCTACCTACCACCACCTAACCAACCACCAACACCACCCTCTACCACCCCAACCATTGCCTCCTTTCACCTAACCAACCAACAACGACCACAAGATCACCCACCACCCCTGACCATCCCACAACCACCGTCTAACACACCACCAACGTCAAAAATCCCCCTCCCCCTCCCCCCCCCTAAAAAAAAACCAATCCCATATTAGCATAGATCTACAAAGTTAAAACAAAAATTACTATCCTTTTGATTATCTGAGCGACGTATAGCACCATACGAGAGAGGGGAAATGGAGAGGGAGAGAGAGAGTGTGAGTGTGTTTTGGGGGAAAATGTGTGTGTTTTGATCATCCATTTTCTTCCTTTTGTAGATTTGAAAACCTGTTTCTGGGCCTATACAACGCTTATAGTGCTACACTTGTCGTATATGATGTATTTTGTTTTAAAAACAAGTCTATTTAGGCTTGTATTTAGGCTATATGTTGCATATAAGGTGTATATGTTCTGTTTAAATACACCTTATATGCAACGTATAAGCCTTATGTTTAAGCTATATGGCACGTATAACTCTATACATGGCGTATAGGACTTTAAAAAAAAATTTAATGTAAACACTATTAATATGTTGTACAATATTTCTTTTTAAGAATTAATCAATTTTTTTTCAAAGAAATAACAATCTTTTATAAAAATAAACAACAACTTTTTAAAAACAACAATAACATTTTTTTAAAATAACAATCTTTTAAAAAATATATGAAAATATTTTAAAGAAATAACAATCTTTAATAAAAATAAATAACAACTTAAAAAAACAGTAACAATTTTTTTTTAAATACCAATCTTTAAAAAAATAAATACCAATGTTTTTAAGAAATAACAATCTTTAAAAAAAAATAACAAATTATAACAAAGAAATAACAACTTTTTAACAGTTCTGACAATTTAAGCGGACACCTAAAACAAGTTAATGTATTGTGTTGGTTGATCTTTATTATTATAATATATTAAGGTCATGAGTGGGGATCCTGCGGAAAGTGTGTTTTTTCTAGAAAGTCTAGGAAGTGATCTAGGCCATCCACTGGGTGTGTTTAATGGTTGAGATTATCTTGGTGGCATTTTGGTAATATGTGTTTCTTAAAAATAGGATTATTTAATTAATCAGGGGTAGATATGTCATTTAGCTTGTTTTAAATATGGAAATAACTGTCATTCCATAAACTACCCCACATTTCTTGCGATGTTCTCTCTCTCTCTCCCTTTCTCTCGCCGCTCTCTCTTCCTTCTATCCTTCCTGAAGAAACACAACATCAAGAAAACACATTGTGACAAATGTCACACATCGTAACAACATGAATGGTAAAACACAGCGTCAAGAAATCCTCCAGCATTACCAACATGAATGCTAAAACACAACGGTATTAAACTGTTGCTGTTAAAACACAATGTCAAGAAATCCTCCAGCATTACCAGCATGGATGGTAAAACACGGTGTCAAGAAAACCTCCAGCATTACCAGCATGAATGCTAAAACACAACGATATTAATCTGTTTGCTGTTAAAACACAATGTCAAGAAATCCTCCAGCACTACCAGCATGGATGGTAAAACACAGCGTCAAGAAATCCTCTAGCATTACTAACATGAATGCTAAAACACAACTGTATTAATCTTCTTACTGTTAAAACACAATGTCGAGAAATCCTCCAGCATTACCAGCATGAATGGTAAAACACAGCGTCAAGAAATCCTCCAGCATTACCAACATGAATGCTAAAACACAACTGTATTAATCTGCTTGCTGTTAAAACACAATGTCAAGAAATCCTCCACCATTACCAGCATGAATGGTAAAACACATCGTCAAGAAATCCTCCAGCATTACCAGCATGAATGCTAAAACACAACGGTATTAATCTGCTTGTTGTTAAACACAATGTCAAGAAATCATCCAGCGTTACCAAACATCATTCATATTATGGGATCTATATAAACATTGACTTTAACCCTCTAACTGTTAAAACAAAGTACCAAGAACATGCTGATAGATTCCAGATGCCATGATTTTTCTCTCCGTATAAAAATATGATCAGCGATGAATTTTGTGAGCAAGAAAACGAACGAATGATTGATATTTACGTGAGATCAGAATTCGAAAACAAAAAATTCCGAAAATTATGGAGGAAATCGGTTTCAATGTGGATAGTTAGTTATTGAAGATAATTTCCTAAAATAAAAATAGATTGTGAAAGTACATGATTGCCCTTCTAGTTAAAATCCTTCAATGCCACGTGTCGCATTCGGATTGCTTCCTATACTTTCTAGGAAAAATCCACTTTCTACCCAACTCCTCCACTTAAGGTCATATATTGTGTAATACGAGACGTGTATAGACATGCCTAAGGGTCACTCATCACTCATAAAATCAAATCAATTTCCGCCATGTCATCAATCATTATTTTATCACTCACAAGTTTTTTTAGTGGGGGTGGTCATCACTAGTGATGGAATTCCATCACTCACAATTTTTTTTTTTAATTTTTTTAAATTATAAATTAACAATAAAACACTAAAATTATAAATTATAAATATCATTTAAATAAAACATAAATTACATAGCAAAATAAAAAAAAACTTAAATTAAACGGATGGCATCTCCCACCTCCACCTTTCACAAATCTCGTGTTTTTGTTGAATTACGACAGACTTAAATGGTTCGTCGAGATGGGCGTGCGGCTCACACAAGATTTTTAAATCATTTTGTCTTTCTAGCGTTTTCAAGTTTTGCGGACACAAGTTTTTCTCTTCTTTGTTTGGATTCGCTTATTTCCTCCAATTTCGCCTCTTCGATTCTGAAGATCGACTCCGCCACCACTTCCTTTCCTTTGCTTGACGAATCACCAATTTTCTTTGTTTGGATTCACTTATTTCCGCCAATTTCTCCTCTTCGGACCTCCTCTTTTTTGGAGCCGTAGGCACACCCATGTCGACCAAATCAACCGGTACCCACTTCGGGTGACGTCTCGCAACCTCCCATGCCGACACGTGTGGAAAACTCCTCTTTTTGTACAGTCGGCAATACTCTTCGGTGACGGTTTGCATGATAGTCGCCTCGCTCGCTCCACTTTGTGGATTTCGATTCTACAAAAAATAAAAAAAAACACTATTTTCTGTTTAAAAAAAACTAGTTTTCTGGTTTTAAAAAAATGGCTGTTTTCTGTTTAAAAAAAACAGTTTTATGGTTTTTTTAAAAATAACCGTTTTCTGTTAAAAAAACAGTTTTCTGGTTTTAAAAAAAATAACTGTTTTCTGTTTTTTTTAAAACAGAATTCTGTTTTTAAAATAAAAAAAAAAACAGTTTTAACTTTATAAAAAACGTACCTTTTAAATGAAACAACCATTGAATTTACTAATTTTCCCGTTCAAATCCGTCCATTTCGACGTCATTTGATCCATGTTTCGTTCCGTTGAACCGGGAAGTTTGCTAAAATGAAAAATGACGCGGCTCCAAAACATTTCCTTTCTTTTCTTGTTGGCATATTTCTTGTTTTCGGAGGTGTGCAATTACGCCTTCACCAAGGCGACATCCTCCTCGGTCGTCCAATTTCTCCGACCAGATGACGGGACAACTTCTTGAACGTCATCATCGTCTTCTTCTTCTTCTTCTTCTTCTTCTTCTTCTTTTTTCTTCTTCTTCTTGAACGTCATCATCATCTTCATCGTCGTCGAGATTTTGTTGTGGTTCACGATACGCACGTGCAAAATGACGGATGAGGGTGTCATCTTCTAGTGGGTCGACTTGGTGGGATTGGGTTTGAAAGTGTTGAAACGATTGGGGTTGAAATTGGTGAGGTTGAAACGGTGGAACGAACAGTTGGTTTTGAAACTGTTGTGATTGAAAGGGTGGATATTGTTGGGTTTGAAAGGGTGGATATTGTTGGATTTGAAAATCTGGGACTTGGTCGGGTTCGTCTTGCAACCTAAAGCGTGTCGGCTCGCCAAGTTTCGCTCGAACCTTGGGTCTTACGGGATTTTTCTTGGTACCCGAACCTCTTTTCTTCAAACCCGAACCTCTCTTGCTTGAACCTTCCATCTTTGTTGGAAAATTATTTAGATTGAGTTGGAGAATTTTTTGAATTGAATTGGAGAATTTTTTGGATTGAGCGGGAGGAATGTTTAGTGGATTTATATAAAAAACCTTCAAAAAAATAATGCCCAAACGGTAAAAAAATCAAATCCAACGGTAACTTTTGTCAAGTTCAACGCGTTTCAAAAATAACGCGTGAAACTTGAAGGTGACGGCAGTGTGCTATTGTTTTCCACGCATGAGAAAGGGCCATAACGTGCCCACCCCGCCTGCCCTAATAGGGAGTGTTCAAACACAGAAAAAGTTGTCTAATTACCATCACCTTTAGTTAAAAGTGGAGCATATATCTTAACTCTTTTGACAAATAAAAAATCAGGAATGTCAAAAGTTGAATTTCACAGCTACCTCTCCTGAGTGCAGTTTTCTTTCTTACCTTTTGAACTTCTTTTTTGTATGATTCTAAAGCAGGATTTCATACGCATCAAATGATTCTAGAGGGATCAGAATCATTTCTAGTTTTAACTTTGGAAATATGCAGGAAAAAATAACATTTACAAGTTCAGGTTCTTAATAAATTTATAATCCCATATATATAAAGCATAACTATGTGTTTTCATCAAACACATGTGAACAGATTAATGAAACTACATTCATAATCAAAAACTAATAATAATCATAATAGTCTTGAATGCCAATCTTCCTTACCACCACTAGAGTCTGAAGGCTGAAGCTAATAAAATGCTATGTAAATACTATAAATATAATACATAATCCAGTTCGATAATAGATCATTACTACTGCTCTTGTGTCTTGAGCCAACCTTATTTCTTCAGATAAATTGTCCCCACAAACACTATAACCAGTGTTAACTAGAATTGATTTAAGAAAGTAACTGATAGGGTTTCAGCAGTGGAATGAGGGAGCCACTTAGGTGGAGGGACATGACCTCATTGGTGGATCCCACAAGCTTGCCACCTATGAATACAGCTGGCACAGGTGAGCTACACCCTTTTTTAAGAAGAGCTTTCTCCATCTCCCTTCCTTCAGGATCTTGATCTATTTCATAAACTATAGGGTTGACCCTAAGTTCTTGGAACAGAACAGTGACAGCATAACACAAACAACATGTGCTCTTTGTGAAAATCACAACTCCATTGTGTGATGTCAATGATTGTATCTTCTCCATCTCAGTTGATCAAAATCTAAATTAGATTGTGATCACACCGTAGGAATTTTAACGCTAACTAAGCAGAAGCAGTGAGATTTGCTTGAAGTTTGAGGTTTCCGTGCTACATCTATTTATATATAAAACTAGTAACATTGAACTCCTTTTCTTCGAACAAGAAAATCAAAAGACAAATATGCTTGAAAGCTACCAAAGGTATCTTTTGAAAGATAGATACCGATTTCCCTAACAAGTTGAACACATATATTCTTCTTGAAATTGCATTAATTCGGTCAAATGTACTTGTTACAATTAAGCAATTTAAGGTGTTTGAACAGCGTGGGTAAATCGTAGACCGTGGGTTTTAGTCTTCCACATTCTATGGGCCCGAGGACTTGATGGAAGTGCAAAAGGGCTGGTCAATATTGGTTCAAACAGATTCCTTTAATCAATTTATTAATAATTAAGCGAATGCATATATTCTGAGGGTAAAAAGATTGGGAATGTGATTGCTTTCAGTGGGTGATCAATGTATGATTCTCTATAATGCATAACCAACTTGGTTAAATTCGTTCAAACATGCGAAGTCTGTTATTGCGACATTTTGATCTCATAGTTTTAAACTCGGTGACTCTAAACGAAAAAATGATTTGTATTGACGGCTCAAATTTAACAGTTTTCCATAGTTAACAGAAATTGGACATGTCAATGTTAGGGACGAAAAGACAAAAGAAAAGCTGATATACCAATATTTGCAATCAGGCATACATCAGGATGATTATGCTCCTACAAATAAATATCTAGTGACTAAATACAAATAAAGCCGGCAGGTCATTTGTGCTGGAAGCAGTCTGCAGGTCTGGTAGTTTTTTTAATTTCAAATAAAGGAGCTGTTAGTGAATTCAGTTGTTACAGTTAGTACCTCCACCTAGATAGAAGCATTCCTATTGAGTGTTTGAGGTGTCTGTCCTTCTCAACAAGGACCCCTGATAAAAGTACAAAAATATGGTAACGAAAACAGAACATGATGCGGAGATCTTGACTAGATTCGCATTGTAAAATAGAGTACTACCCGTTGAAACTGGTTGGGATGAATAAAGCAACATAAATTGTGAAGACTTACCATGAAGACTTTTTGTTCTTTGCAAGCTTGTTGTGTGCTTCATCGTTAGCTGCCTCTCAGAGTTTCACAAATTTTGTTGGACCCATAGTGGCCCATGCAAATCAAATCCAAAAAATCATGTATTGGACAGCTGCTCACATGGCCCAATTTGTAAAGCTCAGGGTCCACCAGCCCATTTTATAGGACAAAATGAAGAATTAACTTAGCAATTTGCCACTATTCTCTACCGACCTTGTTTACCTGTTCACTGACTTACCTTTGAATTCCATTCAACAATCATCAATTTGCCATTTTCAAATCTTTTGAGATCAGGTTAGTTTAAGCCCTTGTCACATAAAATATGGTGGGATGGGCTGACTGATGAAAGAAACAAGGGTCAATTAACTTAATGGAATGAAAATAGCCATTCAAGACTTCAAGTCTTGCGATTCAGCTACATCAGTTACTGTCACCTTTTCCACTGTTTGAGTATTGTTTGGTGATCCGGTTGATCTGTAATCTTTGGCACTAAATGATTGGTACCAGACAATGATCTTTGGTGGTTGTTGGACAACCGGATCATTATATGTATTTGCAGCGGAAGGTTTTGTATGATTTGCAGACATGTTAATGTGAATATCGAATAACAAAAACGTTGCAGAATTTACAGTGAATATAGAGAGAATTGAGTGGACAATTTCGGTAACAAGAAACTGTCTTGGTAACCGGTAATGTTTCCCGGCAAATAACTATATAAACTACATATTGGCGGTTAATTCTTGGCGGGTAACTGCCTTTGCAGTTTGATTTGAATGTTCAACCCGCTTATCTCCCTAATCCGCTTATCACCCTAACCTTATAAATTAATATCCTAATTACATAACATAAATACTTACATGTTCGAATAATAGAAAACATAACTAAAGTTTAATAACGAAAGTAACGATAATACTTCTAACACAACCCCCTTAAACTTGAGTTATGTTTGATCCCTGTTGGATCACACTTCGATTAGCATCTTCTACTGCTTTCTTCATATGGTTAAAATTAAACCGCTTCCTCTTCTTGTGTGAGTTCCAGTCATCTTCCCATCCTTTCCCAGCAAACAGTGCAAATTGTGTCGTATCAGCACCGTTGTGATCATTACCTGCAGTATCATTATAAACGTTTCCTGCACTCTTTGTCTTTCTGTGACGGCCTCGCGAGGATTCAGCACCATCATTCACCATCTCCTTCACATGTACTTCTTCTTGCACCGATTTGAATTTGTAATAGTATTCCAGAACATCAAGATACATGGCGTATATGATCCTCATGTAATCTCCATCTTGGTATTCAAATCCTAGGTCTTTTGCTATAATTGGCCATGTGTTGTCAGTAGTGACGTCTCGGTACCCGCCGTCTCTTGCAACCAGGATGAATAAACTTAACAAGTCAATCTTCTTTTGACTTGGTGAGAAAGGAGGGACTGGTCTAGATGTTATTCCCATGTATTCATACAGAAACCATCGAACCATTTCTTCAAATTTCTTTTGAAGATCAACCTTGTATTTAAATACGTATTCTCTATCATCAAGCATGTTTATTAATGCTTTACAATTTGCAAATTCGTGGAATTCTAATGCTCTTAAAATCATCAAATTCCAATCATTTTCGTCTTCACTCGAAACATTTAAAGTTTCGAAATATGAATTCAGATATTCTTCCTTGAATTTTTCATCAACACTGCCCAGTTCTTGCAGCCTGCGTTTTTCATTCACACCCAACTCTTCTTCTTTCGTTAAACCACTTGCTTCATTTATTGAATTTACCACCGGAGATGAAAACATGGGATATATTTTACATGTATCACCGGATTTTCTGACCGTGAAGCCTTGTAGCGTTAACTGATCAAGGCTGAGTACATTCCGGTCGATCTCCGGTGAGTAGAAAACACTTTATATGTTCAGTGTTTCATTCCCTGTTTTCATTTCCACTGATCCTACCCCTCTTATAAACAGAAAATTATTCATACCAGATCTTGTCTCTACACCCATCATATGTTTCACCCTTTTGAAAACATTAATATTGCCCGTAAAGTGATGATTGAACGTCGGATTAACATACCATATTTCTGCCCATTGTCCACCCTCGGTGCCGGTGACAATCATTTCATCTTGGCAGTGCACATCTTCTTCCTGTCGTCTAATCCCAACGTTAATAGCCTGCTTTAACAGTTGCGTCGCTTCATCATTATCTTTGGCCTTACAGTTGTAGATTTGGTGACCCGGTAAGTGACAATAGTAACAAAGTCGTATGCGAGGGATTCGCTTGTTTCTTTCATTTTTTTCGTCGGTGCAATGTTGGCAAGGAAGAGTGGTAGAATTTGGTTTGATTTCTGATCGATTCCCTGAAGTGGCTCTGATACCACTATGTTGGACAGCCAGATCATTATATGTATTTGCAGCGGAAGGTTTTGTATGATTTGCAGACATGTTAATGTGAATATCGAATAACGAAAACGTTGCAGAATTTACAGTGAATATAGAGAGAATTGAGTGGACAATTTCGGTAACAAGAAACTGTCTTGGTAACCGGTAATGTTTCCCGGCAAATAACTATATAAACTACATATTGGCGGTTAATTCTTGGCGGGTAACTGCCTTTGCAGTTTGATTTGAATGTTCAACCCGCTTATCTCCGTAATCCGCTTATCACCCTAACCTTATAAATTAATATCCTAATTACATAACATAAATACTTACATGTTCGAATAATAGAAAACATAACTAAAGTTTAATAACGAAAGTAACGATAATACTTCTAACAGTGGTGACTCAGTCATCGATTTCGTTCTCGGTACCGCTTAATAGATTTTGGTCCTCCGTACTGATATTATCATAATGATTTTGGTCTTTGGTACTGAGTTGCCTTGCATTGATGGCAGCAACTTAATTAGGTATTCATACTGAATTAGTTTAATATAACTAATCACTCTATTACTATACTTCTCATAAAAAAATCTATACAATTTGATACCTACCAGCATGCAAAGAAAAGAAGTAGAGAGATACAATGGATAGTTAAATAAAATCCATTATACCATTAGCTATATAACCTATTTTTAAATCAACTTTATTCCAAGATTTTCATTAAACAGAGACGATTACAGACTAATGGCAGATAGACGGGCAACAAGCTGCTCCGCTACCCCTTTCTGAATAGCAAACCCTACCCTGCTAAACACAAAATTCTGTCCCTTAACATGCGCGGTGTTACTGCTTACCACTTTCTGAACCCGCTTGAGGAACCGCACCGCATCAAGGGAGAGACCACCAAAGGTATCGAAAGCGAACGGGATGAACAAATGCTGATTCTCAATGCAAGCTTTTTTGTGCTTAGCTACTTTGCCCGCCTCCTCCTTGGTTATCGCCTGGCCCGCCACAAACCCGTGGTCCCTTAGTCCAACGAGGGGGGACACACCTGTCAAATCGACGCACGCGTGTTTCCCTCATTCCCATCCAAAAACAAGAATGTCAGCGGGCTGTAGGGTAGATCTCCCTTCTAATGGATCGGTCAAGAAGTTCACCGGGGCTTGCTTTTTTGCCGAGATCCCTGCCCGCTTAAGGACATCATGAAGCACACCTAGAACTAAATCATGTCGATATTTAAAGCCCGGTAATTCTTTGCAATGGACTGCATGCTTCCCAAAAGAATCCAAGCAAGCCTTCCGACATACGGGACACGGGTCATCAACCGGGAAAAGGGGTACAATCAGCCGGTACTTGAGGATAGCCTGGTATTCCATAGCTGACATATATTGCCCTAAACCTTCGATGGGAACAATAGACATGAAATCCTGAGCATGGGGGGCTCGCAAACTCTCAAACATGGCTCGCTGCTGCGGGGACAAGGCAAACTTCTCTTCAACTGTCTTGACGATTTCACCATATAAGGTATGACACCCCGCGAAGACGTTTAAACACATTAGCTTGTCAGTGGCTGCGCTCTAAATTTCGGGGCGAAATATCTTGAAACTTGGGGATAATGTGACACTTCGGGTTTCCCGCACCTTCTATTGACGAGTTAAATTGTTATTAAATGAATATGTTTGGCTTGATGAATACGTATAAGAATGATTTGTGAATATTGTGATTTAAATGTTATTATTATTATTATTATTATTATTTTAAACTTGGTCGCATAATACCTCCTGGCCACACACCCCTCTAAGTCCTTCGCATTGGGCTTGCACACTTCCTCAATTAGAGACCGAACACATACCCACTATGGCCCATTAACAGCCCACTTGGAACCTGTCACGGCCCCAGCCCCGGTTTGACCCGGTCAGGAGCCGCTGGACAGGAACCTGTGGTATCTAATTGATGTGACAGCGGAAGATTTTAACAGGATCTTTTAAAACTCAAAATGCCCGATTATTTTATTTCATAATGCGGGATAAAACCCCGTAATTTACAATAGAGGAATTTAACTTGGAAATTCCCTGATTTATTTAAAACATGTTTATTCATTTTAACTGAGCCACCTCTTCAAGCTTGTTAGTGCTCCGTAGCACGTTTTCCTTGATTTACAGCAGGTCGCCTGAAACATGTTTTAAAAATATTTTATCAACGGGGAAATGCTGGCGAGTCATTCAAGTTGATAAAACGACACAGTAGTTATCAATTACAGCATAAGAGCGATTACAATGGCTTCTATCTTATTTTTATCTGGCGCCGTGTCACCTGGTGACGATGGTCATACCACTATTGGGTCTTTCCCAAAGTAGTGACGTTTATCACTGTTAGGATTTATTAGCCTAACCCGTGAGAAATTAGTAATGTGCACAATACCCCACTAGCCAGTGATTCAAGATAACCACGACTTACTCCTTGTAATTATAACATTTGAAAATGGAGTATTGTAAAATACTTTTGATAAAAAGAGAATGACTCACATTGCAGATTTATACGGGCAGAGTTTAGCCTACTGATTAGCCTTGTAACCTAATTTAAATAACATGCACACGAACTAGGTCAGTAACTAATACAGCATTTACGATAACTCACGAGATTAAACCCTCACAACGAATGACAAAGTGTGATACTTAAACATCCATCGAATTCACGACGAATGACAAAGCATAACCCTAATGTGGGCAGCACTTAAACATCCATTGGATAGTTTCAATCGATCGGACATTGAATCGTAGCAGCGATCGAGTTAATACCCTGTATCGTAGCAGCGCCTCGCTATAATAATTGAAATTTCGACTTTAGAGCAATCTACTTTCGTTTTTTGTGTTTGATTTTCGACACCAGAGAACAGGCCATGCAACAAGCTATTTATAGGTGAAATTTAGACCTGTCACGGCCCGCGTAAACCCTCGGCCGACCCTTACGCGACCCGCGTAGCCACCTAGTCTACGTGTAGGCTTGCTAGGTCACGAGTAGGTGTGCCACGTGGACGACACGTGGATCCGGAACACTTATCCGGTCAACCCATCTTTGACGCGGCCCGCGTAAGACTAGGCTAACTCTTACGCGGCCCGCCTGAAACTCCAAAACTTTGTTTTCTTGGTTTTTCATGTACTGTAGAGTTTCAGGGGTCCAGGTTTTTACTTACGGGTCAGTTTAGGACACTTTTGAGTGTCCTTACATTCTCCCCACCTTATTTAAAATCTCGTCCTTCAGATTTATTGAAATAAGTGAGGATACTTTCGCTTCATTTCCGATTCCAGCTCCCAAGTGTATTCGGGTCCTCTCTTTGATTCTCATTTGACTTTGACCAGCACTAGTCGTTTGTGCTTGAGAAACTTGATCTTTTTGTCTTCTATTTGCAGTGGCTTCTCGACAAACTTTAGTTTCTCATTTACCTTTACATCTTGAAGAGGTACTACCACAGATTTGTCTGATAGACATTTCTTGAGATTGGATACATGAAATACGTCATGTACTCCAGCTAACTCCTCTGGTAGTTGTAAGCGATAAGCAACTGGTCCTATACGTTGGATCACTGAGAATGGTCCTACGTATCTTGGACTTAGCTTTCCTTTCTTACCGAACCGTACTACTCCTTTCCAAGGAGAAATTTTCAATAGAACTTTGTCTCCGATTTGAAATTCTAACGGCTTGCGTCGATTATCTGCATAACTCTTCTGGCGATTTCGAGCCGTCTTTAATCTTTCCTTGATTTGAGTAATCTTGTCGGTAGTTTCTTGTACAATCTCTGGACCTGATAATTGACTTTCTCCTATTTCTGCCCAACATACTGGAGTTCTACACTTTCGTCCGTATAGTGCTTCGAATGGGGCAGCTTCTATACTTGAATGATAACTATTGTTATAGGAGAATTTAATTAATGGTAGGTGATCATCCCAGTTTCCACCAAAATCTATCACACATGCCCTAAGCATGTCTTCTAGAGTTTGGATCGTCCGTTCACTTTGTCCGTCTGTCTGAGGATGATATGCGGTGCTTAGATTTAGTCGGGTTCCCATAGCTTCTTGAAAAGTTGTCCAGAAGTGGGAAGTGAAACGACTATCCCTATCCGATACAATGGAGAGTGGAACTCCATGTAAGGATACTACTTCATCTACATACAACTTGGCTAATCTTTCCATGCTAAAGATTTCTTTCATGGGTAGAAAATGAGCTGATTTGGTTAATCGATCCACAATTACCCAAATCGCATCATTACCTTTTCTGGTTTTGGGCAACTTAGTAACAAAATCCATTGTTATGAGTTCCCATTTCCATACAGGCATTTCCAATTGTTGTAGTAGACTTGAAGGTTTCTGGTGTTCTGCCTTAACTTATGAACAAGTAAGACACTTAGAAACATATCTAGCTATGTCCTTTTTCATTCCTATCCACCAGAAATTATTTCTTAAATCTTGGTACATCTTATTGTTACCAGGATGCATAGTATACCTAGATTTATGGGCTTCTTCTAAAATCTTATCCCTTAATTCTCCTTGCTTTGGTACCCAAATTTGTTTCTTATGGAATCTCCAAATTCCATCACTTCCCTGTTCTAACTCCTTTATTCGTCCTTTCATTCCTTCAGCATCATCATTGATTGCTGTCTCTTGAATGCTTTTCAGTTGTTCCATTAAATCTAACTGTAGATTTAACCTAAGAGCACGAACTCGTCGTTGTTTTTCATTATACTTACGACTTAAAGCATCAGTAACTACATTTGCTTTTCCTTCGTGATATTGAATATCACAATCGTAGTCACTTAGGATTTCCATCCATCTCCTTTGCCTCATGTTTAATTCTTTTTGCCCAAATATTTATCTTAAACTTTTATGATCTGTATAAACAGTAAACTTACTTCCATACAAATAGTGTCTCCAAATCTTAAGGGCAAAAATTATGGCTCCTAACTCTAAATCATGAGTAGTATAGTTTTCCTTGTGCTTTTTCAATTTCCTTGATGCATACGCAATTACCTTCTTGCGTTGCATAAGCACACATCCTAATCCTAGCTTTGAAGCATCACAATATACTTTAAAATCTTCTGTTCCTTCAGGTAAAGCTAGAATTGGAGCATTGGTTAATTTCTGTTTTAAAATCTTAAAGGCTTCTTCTTGTCTAGGTCCCCATTCAAACTTAACTGATTTACAAGTTAGCTTAGTTAATGGTACAACTATTTTGGAAAAATCCTTAATTAACCGTCTATAATATCCGGCTAACCCTAGAAAACTTCTAATTTCCAATGCTGATTGCGGAACCTTCCATTTAGTGATTGCTTCTATCTTAGCAGGATCTACGTGAATGCCTTCGTGATTCACCATGTGTCCTAAAAATTGCACCTCCTGTAGCCAAAATTCACACTTCGAGAATTTAGCATAAAGCTTCTCTTTTCTTAACAAGGTTAAGAGTACATGCAGGTGCTTACAATGTTCCTCCTGACTTTTGGAATAAATAAGTATATCGTCGATGAAGACAATTATAAATTTATCCAAGTACGGTTTACATATCATATTCATCATGTCCATAAATGCTGCAGGAGCATTTGTTAACCTAAAGGGCATGACTGTAAACTCGTAATGACCATACCTAGTTCTGAAAGCAGTTTTAGGTATGTCTTCTTCTTGTACCTTCAATTGATGATATCCGGAGCGTAAATCTATTTTAGAATAATATCTAGCTCCCTGAAGTTGATCGAAAAGATCATCGATCCTAGGTAATGGGTATCGATTCTTAATTGTAACTTTATTCAATTCTCTATAATCGATACACATTCGCATCGAGCCATCTTTCTTCTTCACAAACAATACTGGCGCTCCCCACGGGGATGAACTAGGTTGTATAAATCCTTTGCTTAGTAATTCATCTAATTGCTTTTTCAATTCTAGCATTTCGGTGGGTGCTAACCGATAAGGTGCCTTGGCTATCGGTATAGTTCCAGGAATTAGATGAATTCTAAACTCTACTTCCCTATCAGGTGGTAATCCAGGTAGTTCTTCTGGGAATACCTCTGGGTAATCTGATACTACTGGAATTTCTTTAAGTTCTTTTCCTTTAGTGTTAATGATTACTGAAATCATATACACTATTCCTTGTTTTCGTTCATAACTAGCAACTTTCATTACTGAAATGAACTTCATTGGCTTCCGTGGCTTATCTCCTGTAATCACCACTAATTCTCCTGCAGGTGTATGAATTTCTATGGAATTCTTATCACAAAGAATTCGAGCATGGTTGGCTACTAACCAATCCATTCCTAACACAACATCGAATCCAGCTAAATTCATAGGTAACAGGTTTGCTGAGAATTTATGTCCTAAGAGGTCTATCTTTCCTTCTTGCAAAACCTTATCTATGTTGACATAATTTTCGTCTGCCGTTTTGACTATAAAGATCTGCCTAAGTTGGGTTAAAGGTAAATTAAGTGCTTGGCAGAATGAAGTATTTATAAAACTTTGGTTTGCATCAGATTCAAATAATACTTTTGCATATACGTTGTGAATTAAGAACGTACCAGCTTATCACGTTAGGAATTAGGTATGCTTCCTGAGTAGTCAACTGGAAGGCTCTTACGTTCTTCTTGGTAGCTCCTTCTGCAGGTTTGGCTTTATTATCAGCTGGTTTGACCAGTTTTGGGCAGTCTGGCCTAATGTGTCCAGCTTCTCCACAGTTGTAGCAAACTGTTGCTTTCTTTTTCCTGCAGTCTTCTTCTTGGTGTCCAGGGATTTTGCAAAAATTGCAATATCCTTTACATCTTCCAAAATGCTTCTTTTTGCAGGCATTGCAAAATGGAACATTGGAAGATTGCCCAGTTCCTCTTCTTCTAAAATTATTTTTGTTACCCATACGAAATCCTTGGGTAATCTTTTGGGCCACTTCCTTCTTCCGGGTTTCTTCTCTTGTGCGTACCAGTCTGTCAGTTAGGGTATTAGCTAATTCCACAGCATCATCAATAGTGCGGGGTCTCGCAGCTTTGACGATATCACGGATTTCACCAATCAATCCCCAAATATAACGGGAAATAAGTACCGGTTCTGGCGAAGCCAGAGTAGGTACCACCCTCGCATACTCGAAGAATGTCGAAGTATACCCTCGACAGTCTACATCCACCATCCGGTGGTCCATGAACTTATTTGTCATTTGTTCCTTTTCGTATTCGGGACAAAATTTTCTTTCCACAAGACTCTTAAATTCTTCCCAGTTTATGGCATAGGCCATATTTCTTCCCTTGGCTTGAAGAACAGTATTCCACCATTCTAGCGCCCCTTCTTTAAAAAGATGCGACGCATACATGACCTTATCTTCTTCAGCACATTTACTTATCATAATTACTGCTTCGGTTTTCTCCAACCAATGCAGTGCTGCAGTTGCCCCTTCGTTACCTGCAAACTCAGCTGGTTTACAGGCAAGAAATTCCTTGTAAGTGCAACTACGCGTTGCAGCTTTCATTCTTTTGAGAATTGGGGCTTGCAGTATATTATCGTTATTGTTATTGTTGTTGTTGCCGCCTCCGTTTATACTATTACTGAAATTATCTTCATGAGTACTTTTGCTAGGAATAATTTGAGGTTCAACTGGATTTCGAGCAGCAGCAAGTATTGCTGGAATAGCATTGGCTATTCCCTGAGAAACAATTTTCTCGATATCTTGCCTATTCAGAAACTGATCTTCGTTATTTTGCTTAACTTCGTTAAGCAACGATATTCTCGATATCTTGCCTATTCTCGATATTCTCGATAGCTTGATTAACTTCGTTAACGGGTTCATTACCAGCATGTGCCATCTGGTAATTAAATTATATATAAGTGATTAGTATAAAATAAGAAACAACCAAATATAACAAACAATTGCACATAATCACATAAACAAATATATAGCCAAAATTGTCAATTTCTTGACTTCCATTTTTATATATTATAATATGCTTCCATACACACTGATTATCTTACATAAGTTTTATTGTTTATTTTACACGTTTTATTTTGATTATTATATTATTATACAATCACAGTTTCACAACCATGCTATCTCCTGTCAACTGGCACCTTAAAAGCGACGTTCCCTTTCGTCGTACTTCCAGGATATTTGTTCTCCTATCTCTCGGATCCTATTCCCGGTATCCATTAGCTCTTCGCCAAAATGACGGAGTTCAGCTAAGTTTTCATTACTTATTGGTGGATTTGGTACAGGTTTTGGGTCAAACTGAGGGAAAAAGGTATAAGGGTTATTAAGAAGGTTTTGAAACTGCCAGTCGTTGGTCCACCACTCGTCCATTTCTCCTAGAGGTTGGGTATGGATTAGAGGTTCTAGGATGGCTGGTTCCAAGTTTATTGGAAGTTGGGTTTCAGCAGGATAAGTAAAAAGGTTTTCATTGACAGGCTTAAAGGTATCACAGCTTGCTAGTATGAAATCTAACTCTTCCTGTAACGTCATTTCCTTGGTTTGCTTGGAGCTTTCTCCAATCTCTTGCTTGGAGCTTTCTCCAATTTCTATTCCTTTTCCTTTATCCATAGGATTCTCTATCTTGGGAAGTTTCCTAATTGCTGGTTTCCATCTGCGTACACGCCTCCAGCCAACAAATCTTCTTCCTTTCTTAGCTTTTGATTTTTCCGGAAGTGGAGCTTGAAATTCAATGGGTTCTTCCACATCGGCCAAGTAACCAGTAAAATCTCTGGAAACTTCTATTTTCACAGGATAGAGATTGAGATTCTGTAGAGCGTCAGATAATTCATTCATGCTGGTTGGCATTTATGAAGAAACACACAAAAATTTTAGTTTAAAATTTCACAGGATGGAAAGCAGAAAATTTAATATTAATTACAATTAATTAACAAACCATTTTATTGAAACAAAATATTTACGTTTAGTACAACTACAATATTAAAGTTTCGGACTTGTAAGTGACATAGGTACTAATACTGGCTTGGTGATTTAAACTATAAGTTAGCATTTACTGCGGTAGTAGCTAACATATAGAGATTTGCCCATTTTTCGTCTAATTCGTCTTCCCATGGTTGTTTGCTGCCTATTTTCTGGGTTTCATGTGACTTCCTAATTTTTTCTTGACTTTTTCTAATAATCAAACTTCTTTTACTAGGGGAAAGTGATTTCTCATACTGTGCCTTACGAACAAATATTCCCTACTCAGTATCTACTGAGTATCTTGAGGAATTTGATTGGGATGAGGTTCCCTTATCTTTTGGCACACTATCTAGTTGACGATAGATGTCCGAAAGTCTTTGTTTACCCATACTGTAAATTAACAGATAGTCAAGATAAAATCACATAATCACAGATTGGTAATCAGGAAAATTAAGTATTTTAAAAATACTTAATTAGGCTTAAATCAGTGGCTCTTTCAGTGCTCTGATACCACCTTTTCCTGTCACGGCCCCAGCCCCGGTTTGACCCGGTCAGGAGCCGCTGGACAGGAACCTATGGTATCTAATTGATGTGACAGCGGAAGATTTTAACAGGATCTTTTAAAACTCAAAATGCCCGATTATTTTATTTCATAATGCGGGATAAAACCCCGTAATTTACAATAGAGGAATTTAACTAGGAAATTCCCTGATTTATTTAAAACATGTTTATTCATTTTAACTGAGCCACCTCTTCAAGCTTGTTAGTGCTCCGTAGCACGTTTTCCTTGATTTACACCAGGTCGCCTGAAACATGTTTTAAAAATATTTTATCAGCGGGGAAATGCTGGCGAGTCATTCAAGTTGATAAAACGACACAGTAGTTATCAATTACAGCATAAGAGCGATTACAATGGCTTCTATCTTATTTTTATCTGGCGCCGTGTCACCTGGTGACGATGGTCATACCACTATTGGGTCTTTCCCAAAGTAGTGACGTTTATCACGGTTTTCAAAAAAAGTTTTCATGTTATCCAAAAACATTCGTTTAATGAGTTACCATGTTATCAAAACATGTCGTGGGAAATCCATCCCAAAATGAGCTATTAAACTTTGTAGTACCGAAACTTTGACGTAGTTGTTTGCCTTCTTAGGTCAATGTCTACCGTCCTTGACCCGATAATCCAGATAATAGTTCACGCCCGGCTCCTAGCACGGTGTGAGGTTGTCAAACCTAATAGCGCTATCAACTAATATCCTGTTAGCTCCCCGCGATTAATCGGTATAAGTGTAAGGGACTTTCCTTGGTAGAGTTTCGTTTAGTATGGTAGCTCCCAAACCATTGGGAGTGCATGCTTTATGAATTTTATAAAGTTGTCACACCGTTACCTTGGTGTGAGCGAAGTTCCCATTTCATTGGGAATACAAGCGTTAAGTTTAAGTGTGAACTCACCTTTGATTGCTCGGCCAGATATAGTAATCGTCCTAATTTGGCTAACCTTGTCCTGTGAAACCCAATCACTCTTTTCCCATTTCTACTTAGAAATTTGTGTTCTTTATTTTCACATATAAATTTATGTAAAATATATCAGTTGCAATTTCTTCAATACCAAAGTTCAGCAAGTCTACACCTTTTTTTTGGTTTTAGTTGGTTATAGATGTGAATCATAAGAGCCAAACAACAAACAAGTATATAGGTTTTGTAAGAAAAAATGGTATTGCTTTACGCCTTATGACAGTATGCATTTTTCAGGAGCCCTAGCCGAGTAAGTAAATAGATTTCATCTTTGCTTTTGATTCATTACTTAATTCTCAATCTTCACAATTTGAAGATTTAAATCCATTTGAATAGATGGGTTGAACAGAAAACTTGCTTAAATCTATCTATATGTTTCTATTCTGCTTAGGTGTTTTCTATTCACATTACCCCTTTTGTACTTCACATATAGACATTGCAAAGAGGTGGGGCTGGGTCAGGTAAAAATGTGTGGTTTTAAAAATGTCCAGTTTGGTTTGGGCTAAAACAAGTTGTTTTATTGAACAAATAATGAAAAACTGGGTTCATCCACTAATTTTGTTTTTGTGCTTGTGGTGGCAGTGGTGGCGGAAGTGATACCGATGATGGTGGTGGTCATGTCAACGACGACCAATATATAGTGGCGACAGATAACAACGGTGGTGGGTCGATGGTACTTGCTCATTTAGAGCCATTCTAATTTAGCAAGTTTCATAGGAGTGATCCGTTTTAACCAATTGTATCATTTGTGTGACCGAAGTTAACCTTTTTTACAAACAAAAAATCCCAAATCAACCCGTTTCTTTTATGACTGTTAGATTTATTCACATTAAATCGATTTTTCTCACTTTTTTTAACGGCCAATAGAATCAATTCCAAGCACTCTCGGGGCACCCAATGGACCAAACGGAGTACTCTGAGAGTAATCCGAGTCCACCACCAATTCCGGGGAAAACCCAATAACCCTCTCACCCGTAGGCACGACAGTGAAATTACCGGTAAAACCCGTTTGGCTTAAGGATCAAACCCAGGTTTCCCTGGGTCTTCTATTATTGCCCACCTATGCCTCACTCTGCACCAAGTGGGAGCTAAACCTGCATTTTTTAAGTTAAAACAAGTTGTGCATTTATCTTAAACATATACTTTATTTTGGTTTAGAATGCAAAGAAATATAGTTTTGCCATTATGACATTAAATTACCCGTCCACCGGACGGGTATTAAACTAGTTGGCAGTTAAATAAAATCCATTAAACCATTAGCTATATAACCTTTTTTAAAATCAACTGTATTTCAAGATTTTCATTAAACAGAGACGATTACAGACTAATGGCAGATAGACGGGCAACAAGTTGCGCCGCTACCACTTTCTGAATAGCAAACCCTACCCTGCTAAACACAAAATTCTGTCCCTTAACATGCGCAGTGTTACTACTTACCACCTTCTGAACCCGCTTGAGGAACCGCACCGCATCAAGGGCGAGAGCGCAAAAGGTATCGAAAGCGAACGGGACGAACAAATGCTGATTCTCGATGCAAGCTTTTTTGTGCTTAGCTACTTTACCCGCCTCCTCCTTGGTTATTGCCTGGCCCACCACAAACCCGTGGTCCCTTAGCCCAACGAGGGGGGACACACCTGTCAAATCGACGCACGCGTGTTTCCCTCATTCCCATCCAAAAACAAGAATGTCAGCGGGCCGTAGGGTAGATCTCCCTTCTAATGGATCGGTCAAGAAGTTCACCGGGGCTTGCTTTTTTGCCGAGATCCCTGCCCGCTTAAGGACATCATGAAGCACATCTCGAACTAAATCATGTCGATATTTAAAGCCCGGTAATTCTTTGCAATGGACTGCATGCTTCCCAAAAGAATCCAAGCAAGCCTTCCGACAAACGGCACACGGGTCATCAACCGGGAAAAGGGGTACCATCAGCCGGTACTTGAAGATAGCCTGGTATTCCATAGCTGACACATATTGCCCTAAACCTTTGATGGGAACAATAGACATGAAATCCTGAGCATGGGGGGCTCGCAAACACTCAAACATGGCTCGATGCCGCGGGGACAAGGCAAACTTCTCTTCAACTGTCTTGATGATTTCACCATATAAGGTGTGACACCCCGCGAAGACGTTTAAACACATTAGCTTGTCAGTGGCTGCGCTCTAAATTTCGGGGCGAAATATCTTGAAACTTGGGGATAATGTGACACTTCGGGTTTCCCGCACCTTCTATTGACGAGTTAAATTGTTATTAAATGAATATGTTTGGCTTGATGAATACGTACAAGAATGATTTGTGAATACTGTGATTTAAATGTTATTATTATTATTATTATTTTAAACTTGGTCGCATAATACCTCCTGGCCGCACACCCCTCTAAGTCCTTCGCATTGGGCTTGCACACTTCCTCAATTAGAGACCGAACACATACCCACTCTGGCCCATTAACAGCCTACTTGGAACCCTTGGAGCCCGCAAACTTGTGGAGGATGCACATTGTGTATAAATGCTCTCATAACAACCAACATGTCACACCCTCAAATCCCACGTGCGGATTATCACCGCGAGGCGTGTGACTACCCAGGATCAAGCCACCAATTACATCGAACATTTAATATAAGTAAAATAAAACCATCGTCGACATAATTTGTGACATAGCCTTCGAGTTTAAAACATCATAAGTCTTTAAAATAAAGTTCCAAACACAGTTAATATATAAAGTTCAAAGGTTTAGTGGAAGAATGAAAACATAGATAGTAGATGACCACCACAACGCTCCAAGCAAACTACAGCACATCATCTACGGACCTGCAGGCATGCAGTAGTGTGTCAACATAAAGTTGGCAAGTTCACGGTTTTCAAAAAAAGTTTTCATGTTATGCAAAAACATTCGTTTAATGAGTTACCATGTTATCAAAACATGTCGTGGGAAATCCATCCCCAAATGAGCTACTAAACTGTGTAGTACCGAAACTTTGACGTAGTTGTTGTTTGCCCTCTTAGGTCAATGTCTACCGTCCTTGACCCGATAATCCAGATAATAGTTCACGCCCGGCTCCTAGCACGTTGTGAGGTTGTCAAACCTAATAGCGCTATCAACTAATATCCTGTTAGCTCCCCGCGATTAATCGGTATAAGTGTAAGGGACTTTCCTTTGTAGAGTTTCGTTTAGTATGGTAGCTCCCAAACCATTGGGAGTGCATGCTTTATGAATTTTATAAAGTTGTCACACCGTTACCTTGGTGTGAGCGAAGTTCCCAAATCATTGTGAATACAAGCGTTAAGTTTAAGTGTGAACTCACCTTTGATTGCTCGGCCAGATATAGTAATGGTCCTAATTTGGCTAACCTTGTCCTATTAAGGTTATCACCCAATGTGACCTGATTGAAACCGGTTTGACTCGTCAAACCCAATCACTCTTTTCCCATTTCTACTTAGAAATATGTGTTCTTTATTTTCACATATAAATTTATGTAAAATATAACAGTTGCAATTTCTTCAATACCAAAGTTCAGCAAGTCTACACCTTTTTTTTTGGTTTTAGTTGGTTATAGATGTGAATCATAAGAGCCAAACAACAAACAAGTATATAGGTTTTGTAAGAAAAAATGTTATTGCTTTACGCCTTATGACAGTATGCATTTTTCAGGAGTCCTAGCCGAGTAAGTAAATATATTTAATCTTTGCTTTTGATTCATTACTTAATTCTCAATCTTCACAATTTGAAGATTTAAATCCATTTGAATAGATGGGTTGAACAGAAAACTTGCTTAAATCTATCTATATGTTTCTATTCTGCTTAGGTGTTTTCTATTCACATTACCCCTTTTGTACTTCACATATAGACATTGCAAAGAGGGTGGGGTTGGGTCAGGTAAAAATGTGTGGTTTTAAAAAAGTCCAGTTTGGTTTGGGCTAGAACGAGTTGTTTTATTGAACAAATAATCAAAAACTGGGTTCATCCACTAATTTTGTTTTTGTGCTAGTGGTGGCAGTGGTGGCGGAAGTGATACTGATGATGGTGGTGGTCATGTCAACGACGACCAATAAATAGTGGCGACAGATAACGGTGGTGGGTCGATGGTACTTGCTCATTTGGACCCATTCTAATTTAGCAAGTTTCATAGGAGTGACCCAACCAATTGTATCATTTGAGTGACCGAAGTTAACCTTTTTAACAAACAAAAAATCCCAAATTATGACTGTTAGATTTATTCACATCAAATCGATTTTTCTCACTTTTTTTTGAACGGCCAATAGAATCAATTCCAAGCACTCTCGGGGCACCCAATGGACCAAACGGAGTACTCTGAGAGTAATCCGAGTCCACCACCAATTCCGGGGAAAACCCAATAACCCTCTCACCCGTAGGCACGGCGGTGAAATTACCGGTAAAACCCGTTTGGCTTAAGGATCAAACCCAGGTTTCCCTGGGTCTCCTATTATTGCCCACCTATGCCTCACTCTGCACCAAGTGGGAGCTAAACCTGCATTTTTTAAGTTAAAACAAGTTGTGCATTTATCTTAAACGTATACTTTATTTTGGTTTAGAATGCAAAGAAATATAGTTTTGCCATTATGACATTAAATTACCTGTCCACCGGACGGGTATTAAACTAGTTGTCTTGGTTGATCTTTATTATTATATATTAATGTCATATATTGCGTAATACGAGACGTGTATAGACATGCCTAATAGGGGGTGTTCAAACACAGAAAATGTTGTCTAATTACCATCACCTTTAGTTAAAAGTGGAGCATATATCTTAACTCTTTTGGCAAATAAAAAATCAGGAATGTCAAAAAAGTTGAATTTCACAGCTATCTCTCCTGAGTGCACTTTTCTTTCTTACCTTTTGAACTTCTTTTTTGTATGATTCTAAAGCAGGATTTCATACGCCACAAATGATTCTAGAGGGATCAGAATCATTTCTAGTTTTAACTTTGGAAATATGCAGGAAAATATAATATTTACAAGTGCAGGTTCTTAATAAATTTCTAATTCCATTTATATAAAGCATACTATGTGTTTTCATCAAACACATGTGAACAGATTAATGAAACTACATTCATAATCTAAAACTAATAATAATCATAATAGTCTTGAATGCCAATCTTCCTTACGATTGTGGGTTATTTTTAAGAGCCTTTGTACATTTCTTACAATTAGGAGCCTTTGTATTTGATCCTAATCCCTATAAATATAATACATAATCCAGTTCGATAAGATTGCCATGGTTTTAATTGTGAGTTGGAAGTGATTGACATGAAATAGTTGATATGTTTGCCTAATTCAGTCATGCTCACCACCTGTTTGATAAAACGTCTATATGAGATGTTTGTTTTCTTAAGCCAGCAGTTAATCTCCAGATTTGTGGTTCATTCTGTTAGTTCATGTTTTGAATTTGTAGGTCCCTCGGAGGTTGAGGTTTAACCTATTCCTTGTTATGTCTAACACACTAGCGAGTGCGGAATCCAAGCTAGCATGCAAACCGAGAGTTTATATGAGAACATAGATACACGACACACAAAGTTCACCGTTTAACACCACTGTATTAATACGAATGAAGAGTTCGGTTACAAGAACAAGGTTTACAAAAGTATTCTGCAAACTCTCTCTAACTCTCGTGTGTGTGTGTTTTTGCTCTGAGTGTTCTTCTCTATGTCTAACTGAAAGTGAACACTACACATGGGTATTTATACCCGACACAGCACGTATGGTCGAAGGATCAGATAGACTGATCGAAGGATCATCTATCGACCAGAAACTCATCGAAGGATCACATATACTTCGAAGGATGATATCCTTCGAAGTCCGACAACATCCATCGAAGGTTATCTTTCGAGCTCATCATCGAAGGATATAAACTATCCTTCGATGACCTATCCTTCGACACAAACAGCTTACAACCAATGTGTGAACTGTTTGGTCAAGTCAAACCAGGAGGATGGTTGACTTGGTCAAACTTACATCGAACACACATTGTAACAAACTAAGACGAAACCCAGACTAACATAAGACATCGTTTTGTATCATGACGAAATACAGACAAAGTACAGACACAAGTGCACCAACAAACTCCCCCTTGGCTGTAGCTTTGTCTCGATCTTCGTGTCTTCAAGTCTCTAATGCTGAGTCGAACCGAGCTGAGTCGCGTCCACACAAAGTGCATCAACAAACTCCCCCTTGGACGCTACTCGTGATGGTTCGTCTTCTGTGTCTTTCATGTTGGAGGATCTTCAAAGTCTTCACACGTCGTAAGCAGAAAGTGTATCAACAAACTCCCCGTTTCATGTAGGAAGTGTGTTGACAAACTCCCCCTTAACATAAGCTCCCCCTTGAGTTATGCTCGTGAAAATCTTGTTCTTTATGAATTGAGATCCTTGTGGTGTTGATGATGGTCAGCGGCAACTCGATCATCTTCATCACTTGAGTGCCTTCACGTCGTGTCTTCATTCCGAAGCTTGTCATCGACCATGTTCTCCTTGCCTTTAGAATCTGCACATGCAAGAAATCTAAACGCGTAATGAGAACAACTGCCTGGAATATCATAAACAAACGACACACACGTGTGACCATTATTTAATCAAACACCGTCCGACAGTTTGAAAGTTTAACGAATTTATCAATTTTAGATTTTAACTTTCAAAATTTGCAAATTTCGACCATTTATGAAGAATCAGACGTTTCGGTTTTCAATCAGGTTTCAGGTAACGAAGACTAGAGATCCAACATCGTACGATCGAAAATAAAGTAGAAATAAAATCTTTTTGGCTTTTATAAAGTTTATATTAAAACACACCTAAAATCTTTTTGGTATTTTGAATATTTCAAATGTAAAGACTGAAAGCAGTAAATAAATATATACAAACGTTCTTTTTGTGAGTTTCGAGGGTAAGAGAATCATATCAGTGTACGGTCAGGCCAAAACGCTCTTGTTGTTCAATTAGTTAACATTAAGATAAGCATCCTATAACAATTATCGGTACTGTTGTCCACTTAAGCTCAACTTATCAGATGTAATCATGGCGAGGGGATACGTTAAGGTATGATTTATACTTACCGACCGGTGTTCATCCACATCACGACACATTCCCGTATCAAGGTATGCACGAGGGTTCATCTTACCGGTGAGTATACCGATTATCATCTGTTTGACCGTATATGATGTGAGATTCTCACTTATTTTGATTTGAAAACAAGCCCTGTGTGATAAAATCACTTATTGATGAGGAACTTGATTTTCATATGCATGAGGGCACAGGAGCAAGTCCGTGAACAGGTCAGTACTTTCGTACAGCAGAGAGACGAACTTGACTCCCGGATAAATGTGGTATATTATCACTTATTTTGATTGGACATGTGATTGTTGATCACTTATTGAGGTCGTATGCATTGTACACGTATGTATAGTATCATGGAAGATCTAGACTTGCGTCCCCGTTATTTTTCGGTAAAAGATACAACCATGATACCCAGATGATAAGCAGCATAAAGACCGAATATCTCAGAACCTCGGCAATCTCTCAAACGAAATTTCGGTACTAAGACCATATGCCAATGAATGGTTCCCACCCAGTCTTCAGTCGATTAAGTTTATATCACCCTGCACACTTTGAAATGATTGTGAGCCTACCGATACATCTTATATAGAGCTGCTTATCATTTTGCATTTAAGGTTTAAAGAGGTTTGGACAGACCACTGATGTACTATCATTTTCTCTTTTTCTCGCCAGGAAACTCATTTTTGTTTTTCTATTGTTTTTGTGTTTTTAAATTTTTTCGATGTTTTTGGATTTTTCAAATTTGGATTTACTCCCCCTAAAATCAACAAACTAAGATAAATTTAAAAGATACAAAGATATTTACAAAAAATGATTTTCCGATGTTGGTTAACTCATGTTTTACCTCAATGCCGTTTACCAAAATTAGGTTTTAATCAGAAATGATTTAGCGAATTTTGGAAAAATCAGTTGGCATGTCGGTAAGCGGTGCGAACCATGACAACATTTGTCTGGCCAAAGAGTGCTGAACGAGATAATAATTCACAAAGCAGCTTAAATATCGACAAGTATAGGAGAGATTAGAAATTTAAAACCGTATCCTGCAACTGCATCCTGCATTGCAAGGAATCTGAGTGCTCTCCCAAACTGAATATCCACCCGGTGTGGATTTCAAAGACGATTTTTGTAGCTACTTAGAAATCTCTTCACAGCAACAAGATCAGAAACCTTTGGGTCCGGCTGGTCTTCCACATTGTACCAGCGAAGGTCTTTGTCTTCCTCTTTGAGAAGTAGTGTGCGGTTGTTCAATTCACGCCAAGGCATCCGCACACCCGGTGTAGTTTGTTCAACAAACACATTTTCTTCAATCACACCGTAGAGAAAAGTACACTGCACGTTCATTTTGTCGATTGTGAACTTCAACTGTGCTGCAGGTGCGTACTTTTCATTGGAATCTATCCTGAGGCCCCGATCAAAAACCATAACAACCAAATTTTGCACATATTTCATCTGGCCGAATTTTGCACTTCATTCCTTTTTCCTTCATCAGACATTTTAGTCTTCTTTTCTCCTCTCTCCATCAAAGGCAATAATTTCTTCTGTCGCCTATCTTGTGCAAGGACACTCCACTATCAATAGTTCCTCCTGGAAAATCCTACACACTCACTCAGAGATTAGTTGGAGAGGGGGACCCAAGCCTTTGTGGACTTGGGTCGTCCTTGATCATCAAGGAAAGTGATTTCAATCACTTGATGATTAGGGAAAAGAACTTGTGGTGCTCCCCCTGATTGAATTACCTGCTTTTGCTTCCAAGCTGTTTGTCCTTTACCAGTATTTGAATTTATTGTTTTAGCATTTACTGGTTTTACAGTTTCAGACTTTGCTTGTACAGGTTTTTCTTCTTTGACCTCTGATTTTAAGGCCTTTTCAATTACCTTTTGATTCTTTTGCTTTAACTTCTTTTCCCTTTCTTTCAAGACACGTGGGTCTTGTTTCGGGGAAACTGATCGTTTTCGGTAATCGATTTCTTGGGGAGCACACATTTTTGACTTTAGCTTTTGCACGTGTGGGCAATATCTTACAATATGCCCAACTGTCCCACATTCAAAACATGTTCTCCGCTCTACAAACTTCGGAGAAACACGTTGATGACCAGACGGAGAACCAGACCATGAACTTTGTGATCTAGACGTGCTTGGACCTAAATCACATCCGTTGGTGTGTTGGGTGTAATTATTCTGATCATTTCGTTTTAAAATTCTAACTTGTTTTATAAAATCAATGTTAGATTTATCCTGAAATGTTTCAAGTTTGTCTGAACCCGTGGATCCAACAAAGTTCATTTTCGGTTCTCGTTTCTTAACAGGAGCTCTTTTGTTTTGCACCTTTTGTTGTTGAACTTTAGGTGCTTGAACATTCTTGTTCTGAGCCTTCCTTCCCTGTACCTTACTCTTTCCGGAGTTGACTTGTTGTTTTCGCTCAATTGGTGGTTTTTGGTTTCCGTATTGTTTTCTAATTTGTTCACACGGAATTGGATCACATTGAGTGACGGTAACTGTGCCACTTTTGTTCCCCAAAAACTTATCAGTACATCCTTCAAAAATTTGCTCAATTAAATCTTGATTTACATTTTTAATTGGAAAATCTTTGTTAGAGTAGATTTTGTCATCTCCTTTGAGCGTGTACAACAAGTTATTCTCTTCACTGGTAGAAACAAGGGACTCCATTGCTTTTGACGTTTCAGTCTTACTCGGTTTCACTGGTGGATCACACAGGATGTGATTCTCGATTGGAATATCTGTTGTAACCGAGTTAGACTGTTGTTTCACAATTTCTTCAGATTCATCATCCGAAGAATCAGCATCCTCAACAATGGGAGGACTCTGTTCCTTAACACACGATGAATCTGTCACATTTTCAGATTCAGATTCTGATTGACCCGAGGATGATGTACCAGTTGTGAACCCGAGTCCTGCTGCAAAGTCATCTAGACCGAGTGGCACAGTAGGTTCAAAACGGGGCATATCCTCGTCATCAGGCAATTTGGAGTAATTGTGATTCATTGGGGGAGGACATGATTTGAATCCAATACATGGTTTATCCCCCTTTTTCTTTCTCTCTTGAACGTCAATGATGTGATCCAATACAAAGCGGGAATTGGAATAGCTTTCTAGTTTCTGCTTAATTGTTTCACATTCACATCGAGCTGTTGCCAATTCTACCATTTGTTTTTCAATTGTGTCAATAAGATTATTGTTAGCATGTTGTTTTCGCAAAACAGCCTTTTGTAATTCTGAAACATCATGTTTTAATGACGCAATTGTTGCTTTAAATTCCTTTTCATTTCTGGTTAAAAACAAGTTAGCTTCAGTTGCTTTAGAAAGATCCACAATCAATTCTTGATTGTGTTTGTGTGTGATTTCATATTTCTCTTGCAAAGCCTCGTGTTTGCTTTGCAATTCACAACACTCATCATTCAAAGAAACATGTTTGTCTTGCAAGTCAAACAAACTAGCTTGTAAAGCATCATGTTTGCCTTGCAACTCAGACATGCTTGCCTCTAAATCAGCATTTTTAACACGCAAACTATCACAGTTATCACAACTAACTACAGTGAGTTCATCGACACATACCTGACCTGATGAACTGTCGACATTAGCCATAAAGGCTGAATGGAGAGAAGACGAAGAGTAATCAGCTTGATCCACCAAATTAGATCTTCTTTCAGTTCCTGCTGCAGCTTCTTCCAAAAGCTCATCAATATCTGCATCGACTGACGCACTTGATGTCTCATCCACATGATCATTCCCTGAAGTGGGGGATTCTTCATCTGAGCTTCCACTATAACCAGAAGAGTCTTCATCCTCAGAAGAGTCACCACCATTGGCGGAAGATTCTCCACCACTGGCGTGATTCAAATCTTTTACGATTTCAGCAAAACATGCTGTTCCATCTGGAGCAAACTGAAGCGACCAATCACAACCTTCATCTACTTGAACCACAAGTGCCTGGTTGGCATTAGATGGTCCTGCTTGATTTTGGTTGTTGACAGGAATCATCGTACGAACATTGTTCCTGTTCTGATTCTGCTGGTTGCCTTGATTTCTGAAAGGATTTTGGTTTCCATGCTGAGCTGGTCTTGTGCATTCCCTTTTGAAATGACCCCGTTCACCACAGTTAAAGCACGTTACAGCTTGCTTGTCGAACCCATACTTGGTGTCTTTCTTGCTTTCCAAGTTGGTTCTCCCCGTCCTTTCCATAAACTCCTTTGCTCTTCGAATTGCACTAGCAAGAGCCCATTTGATATCCATCATTTCAAACTCTTCTCTATCCACTTGCTGATAATCTTCATTGGTTAGATTGATATTCCCAATCTGACCTGCAACTAATCCACAATAAGCACTAACCAAGGTGTTCAACATCTCCATATGCTCCTTGGCTACTTCGACACTGACTTTGGAAAAGTTGGAAGTGTCTAATCTGACTGTGTTCGGATTGGAGGTGGCTTGAAAGTTTGAAGAGCTTCCATAAAACCCTTGCTGTTGTGGTTGTTGCTGCTGAGCTCTCGGTTGCACATCTGGTCTTGAATACATCGTGTATGCTGAAGGATCAAACTGATCTGTTGTGGAAGGTCCGGTGTTTGAGATGAAGGCTGTTTGAAGCTTTGCATGTTGAGAGGCTGGTCTTTCTCCACTGATACCTCCTGCAATCCCAAAGTACATCTCTGGATTTTGAGGAGTTAGTGTTCTTTTTGCCTTAAGCTTTTCTTCTACATCCTTGTTCTCCAATTTCTGAATTAACTCATAAACATTGATTGTGTCTAGAACACCATTTTCTTTGAGAATTTCAAGATAACTGCTCCACTTTGCTGGTAAGCTATCAGCGAATCTCTTCACCATTTCTTGTGGAGTGGCAGTGACTCTAAAACCAAACATCTCGCTCAACAAGTGATGGAACCTTGTAGATAACTCTGCCAAAGTCTCATTCTCCATACACGTGAAACCTTCAAACTCTTTCTTCAGTAATTCTTGCTTCATCTTTCTAGATTGAGCATTTCCTTCACATCGTAACGTGAGCATATCCCACAAGCTTTTAGTAGTTGTGCAGTAAACAAACTGGTGGTAAATGTCTTTGTGAAGAGCTTGTGTGAGAATCATGAATGCTTTCTTTTCTAACTCAAATTTCTTCTTATCATAATCAGACATAGTGCTGTAAGTTTCTGGATTAGATCCTGCAACTTCCAAATCATGGTCAAATGTGGTGAAGAAGCACATCCATAGATCTTGACCTTGCCCCTGAACATAAGTTCTCAGCCTTTCTTTCCACCATCCCCAATCGTTGATGTGATTTAGCTTTGGCAGTTTTGTGCTTGTACCAGTTTCACTGTCGTTCTGCATCATAGATTGAATGCTGTTGCTTTGATTTGTGACCAATGCCCATTGATTTGCAGTTATCATTGCAGCCTGAGGTGGGGCAATAGCCTGCATCCATGCTTTGTTGAAATCTAACGCAGATTGCGTAGCTGATGATTGCGTAGCTGATGATTGTGAAGATGTTAGAGTCCACGCGGTTGGATCCCACTGACCGTTTGTTCCCATTTTATAAAAATTAATATATTAAGTGAAAATAGATTTAAAATTTGAAAAACAAGGTTTCCCTTTTAAAAATTAATTTTCACAAACTATGTTAAAATCTCGAAGGAAAACAACCAGTCGAAGGATCCTTGATCGAAAGACCTGAAAAACACAAACTTGTTAAACTTAAACAGACAAGGATCGAAGGATCAACACTTGTTCGAAGGATCAACAGTGTTCGAAAGATCACTGTTGAGTTTCAAGCAATGATTTCGAAAGACTCTCCAATCGAAGGATCCTTGTCTTTCGAATAAGAGCAGTAAACCGAAAGATGTATCTTTCGAAAATATTCCTTGGATCGAAGGATAATAATCTATCGAACCTCCACTGATCGAAAGATGATCTTTCGATATGATTCCTTGGTTCGAAGGATGATAAACTATCGAACCTCCACTGATCGAAAGATGATCTTTCGACTTCGAAGGATATCTTTCAAACTGCTCTGACACAGTTGACAAAGGATGACAGGTTGGTGAAAAAGGTGATGGGTTGGTAGAAACTTTCTGCAGAAGATATGGTCAGACCATGCTTTCTGCCATAACCATGATTTGAAACATAAAATATTACCAAAAATCGTATAATCAACCCAGAAACCGGTACCGGAGTATGCCGGAATCTTGGCCGGAAATGACCAAACAACTTAAAACCAAGTTTTCAAGTTACCCAACCCGTCATGCAACACACCCGGTTAGTTTAGAACACGTTTTAACGTAAAGAAAAACGAGAAAATCAGTAAAAACGGGTTCAAAACCGAATGAGTTTTTGTCCAAAACACTCCAAAAACTTGTATAAAACCCGTTTTTTAACAAGGAAAAGAGCCACGGCTCTGATACCACTTGTAGGTCCCTCGGAGGTTGAGGTTTAACCTATTCCTTGTTATGTCTAACACACTAGCGAGTGCGGAATCCAAGCTAGCATGCAAACCGAGAGTTTATATGAGAACATAGATACACGACACACAAAGTTCACCGTTTAACACCACTGTATTAATACGAATGAAGAGTTCGGTTACAAGCACAAGGTTTACAAAAGTATTCTGCAAACTCTCTCTAACTCTCGTGTGTGTGTGTGTTTTTGCTCTGAGTGTTCTTCTCTATGTCTAACTGAAAGTGAACACTACACATGGGTATTTATACCCGACACAGCACGTATGGTCGAAGGATCAGATAGACTGATCGAAGGATCATCTATCGACCAGAAACTCATCGAAGGATCACATATACTTCGAAGGATGATATCCTTCGAAGTCCGACAACATCCATCGAAGGTTATCTTTCGAGCTCATCATCGAAGGATATAAACTATCCTTCGATGACCTATCCTTCGACACAAACAGCTTACAACCAATGTGTGAACTGTTTGGTCAAGTCAAACCAGGAGGATGGTTGACTTGGTCAAACTTACATCGAACACACATTGTAACAAACTAAGACGAAACCCAGACTAACATAAGACATCGTTTTGTATCATGACGAAATACAGACAAAGTACAGACACAAGTGCACCAACAGAATTTTATTCAAGTACTTTGTTCATTGGGGCTAATGTGCTGTTTTGATTAAAATATTCAAGAAAATTCAAAAAAACGCCGTCTAATGCTTAAACACCGTCTTCTACTATTTTATGCAACCTTTAGATGGTGTTGTCTTGAACACCGTCTTATAAATGTCATACACTCACTACAAGAAATACTTGCAATTAGTCCTAGGCCGTTCGATCATAACACAATCTGACGGATCACCTCTTATTAAAACATGTCGCCGCTAAAAAGGTTATCAAAATCTTTGGGCGGGCTAACACTTCCTCATTCCCTCCCAAATCACAAACCAATGCCTCACCCAAACCATAGATTGACGTCGACGTTTGTCACCGCCCCACCTCACCAGACCACCTTCAACACCTAAATCACCATCATCATCTGATTTCAAACCTCATCTTCAGATCCCTAAATCACCATCATCGTGGATTCAACCCTAAATCACCATAAATATTTATTAGAATTAGCTTTGGTTTGAATTTGCAGTTCAGGAGCAAGTGTTAACGAGAACAGAGGAAAATTTCCGATGACCACAACACCACAATTGATTTCTTGCCATTTTCCAGCTCAAAACGCAGGTTCGTTTTTTAATGCAGTTTCGCACGTTCGCTTTACGTTTGGTAACTGTACATATTTGACAACTATGATTGTATTGACTTACAATGGGTTCTCATTATGTTATTAAACTTGCAGGAACCTCTACTATGATCTTAGAAAGTATTTGGTGTAAATGAGCCCTTTCTACCACTTCAAAAACCTTTACTTCTTAACTTAACTTGAGTTCAGAAAGTATTTGACTAAGTATCTGATGAAGAAGCGGATGATGACACGGATATGACGTACAATTATTACATTTTATATATTAGGCAGTTTTATGACGTGTCTGTGGATTGTGACTTAAAACAACCCGGATTGTGACGTTTGTGACGTTTATGCTTATGTTTTTTTTGAAAGGCAACCATTTATGCTTATTAGTTTATGTTTATTTAGTTTTTGTGTGTCGTGAACCGGAAATTGACATGTTTGTATTAAAAAAACAAGAAAAAAATAACGTTTTTTAAGCATCAGCGACCACAGGGAAATTGTGACGATTGCGACAACAGGATAACAATGACGATTTATATCATAATATCAAAAGACGATGTTCATCAAGTGTATCAAACTAAACACCAAAAGACGGTGTTCATCAAGTTTAAGCCGGTGTTCAAATTGAACACCGTCTAATAAGACTTGATTTTAAACCGGTGTAGTTTAAGACGGTGTTGAAAACACCGTCTTAAAAACCATATCACCCCGTCTAAAGCTCTGTTTTGTAGTAGCGTGTGATGCTCATTTTTTAAATTTTTTTCTAATCTCATCTTTACCCAAACTCATCCTTACCCGAACCCATCCTGACCTAAATCTGATTTCGTCTCTTTTAAGTATTTGATTTTTTTTTATACTTTCAGATGAATTTTACAATAGTAATCAATGTGGCTGATTACAAAAACCTAAAAGAGGGACCGGTAAGATACATTCTTAGCACAACTTAACTGAAATGACGATTGTATGCTAAAATCTGTGTTTGTAATGAAAAAATATTGTATATATAGGTACTCCCAAAGATATTGAGTAACCAACTACCAAAAAAAAAGGTGAAATAATTAAGCTTGTTGATTATATGGGGATGAAGTACAAGGTTGCAGTCAAAAGCTTGGGTCCGAGAAGTAAAACACTAAACGGGCCAGAATGGATGAGGTTTGTTCAATCTTTAAAAGATAAGAATATAGACAAACTATGCTTCAAAAGATTGAAAGAACTTAAATTTGAGATAATTGTTTTGAGCAATGAGGGTTTGGAAGTTAGAAAGCATGCCTCGGGGAGAGATTATGTTCATGGTTACTTGGTACAGGCTAAAGAAGAAACATACTATTAGTAGGTAAAACTTTGCTACCTTGTTTTTATATATTGTTGTCTCTATTTTCTGAAAGAGAAACTTCTAATTTATATTCTCTGTTTTGTATAAAATCTAATATCACATTTATGAAATGTATGAAAATTATAGGATTTACCGTATGGTTTGCTGTGGCTGTTGTCAGAGAAGCGCTTAAAAATTGATAACTTGGTTGCAAAAGTACACGGACCTAAGCAGAGTTGTAAAGTTGATGTGTTTTATGTTTTCCCTCCCGGAAATGAAAAATGATTAGCTGCTGGTTTTATGGGGTCAGGATGGACCACTTTTGCTTTGAAAATGACATTGAAGAGGACTGCCAACTGTTGTTTCAATGGATGGGAAGTACTCTTGAAGACCACTTTAACTTCAATGTGCAGATATTTAACAAAGACGGGATTGGACTTCAGGTAGCCGCTACCCATCACTACAACCGTAGCAACCACCAACACCACAACAGTCGTACCAGCTACCAGAAACAGTTTTAATACCATGCCATAGAGACACATGCTGGTATTTACATACCTACTTTTAATATACTTTATTTTCATTATAATGTTGGAGATTGAATAACAAAACCAAGAATTTATTTTTACAGACGATACCGAAGAAGTTTGTTCGGGATCACCAAATCAATAACTACTATAATGCTATGTTGTCATTTGGTCATGTGAAGTTTCTGGTACCGTTACGTGTAAGGAGAGATCCTAGAAAAGCGGATGATGACAACCATGTGATAATGTATGCGAACTGGCAGCATATCCTGGATGAAGCGGGGATGTCTAAGGACAAAGTGATGAGATTTGAGCTTTGAGCTGGTTGAAGAAAAAAGTGTGGGAGGTGATAAAGGGTTTGTTGATATGGATTCTGAACATCTTTTTAGGATTTAATGGTTTATGTTTTTGTTGTTATGTTTGATGGACAACTTTCCTCTTCTAACTGCATGTAGAACTTTAACAGTCACATCCCATTACGATGTTATCGTAATTTTGGTTTGGGATGTATAAAATATATAACTGAAATATCTATATCAATTGTCTTGTGTTATGTTACATATAGGGCCGGCCCAAGCCCAAGTTTTGAGGCTTGGGCTTTGGGCCACCAAATCTATAGGGCCTCCAAATTCAACGGAAACCTAAAGCAAGTTAATGTATTGTCTTGGTTAATTGATATTTATTATTACATATTAGCGTCGCATATTGTGTAACACGAGACGTGTATAGAGGTGTCGTATAGGGTATAGGGGTGTCCAAACAAAAAAAAGTTGTCTAATTATCATCACCTTTATTTAAAAGTGGAGCATATATCTTAACTCTTTCGGCAAATAAAAAATCAGAAATTTCAAAAGTTAAATTTCACAGCTACCTCTCCTGAGTGCACTTTTCTTTCTTACCTTTTGAACTTCCTTTTTGTATGATTCTAAAGCAGGATTTCATACGCATCAAATGATTCTATTGGGATCAGAATCATTTCTAGTTTTAACTTTGGAAATATGCAGGAAAATATAATATTTACAAGTGCAGGTTCTTAATTAATAAATTTATAATTCCATTTATATAAAGCATACTATGTGTTTTCATCAAACACATGCGAACAGATTCATGAAACTACATTCATAACCTAAAACTAATAATAATCATAATAGTCTTGAATGACAATCTTCCTTACCACAACTTGAGTCTGAAGGCTGAAGCTAATAAAATGCTATATAAATACTATAAATATAATACATAATCCAGTTCGATAATAGATCATTACTATTGCTCTTATGTCTTGAGCCAACCTTATTTCTTCAGATAAATTGTCCCCACAAACACTACCAGTGTTAACTAGAATTGATTTAAGAAAGTAACTGATAGGGTTTCAGCAGTGGAATGAGGGAGCCACTTAGGTGGAGGGACATGACCTCATTGGTGGAGCCCACAAGCTTGCCACCTATGAATACAGCTGGCACAGGTGAGCTACACCCTTTTTTAAGAAGAGCTTTCTCCATCTCCCTTCCTTCAGGATCTTGATCTATTTCATAAACTATAGGGTTGACCCTAAGTTCTTGGAACAGAACAGTGACAGCATAACACAAACAACATGTGCTCTTTGTGAAAATCACAACTCCATTGTGTGATGTCAATGATTGTATCTTCTCCATCTCAGTTGATCAAAATCTAAATTAGATTGTGATCACACCGTAGGAATTTTAACGCTAACTAAGCAGAAGCAGTGGTATTTGCTTGAAGTTTGAGGTTTCCGTGCTACATCTATTTATATATAAAACTAGTAACATCGAACTTCTTTTCTTCGAACAAGAAAATCAAAAGAAAATATGCTTGAAAGCTACCAAGGGTATCTTTTGAAAGATAGATACCGATTTCTCTAACAAGTTGAACACATATATTCTTCTTGAAATTGCATTAATTCGGTCAAATGTACTTGTTACAATTAAGCAAGTTAAGGTGTTTGAACAACGTGGGTAAATCGTAGACCGTGGGTTTTAGTCTTCCACATTCTATGGGCCTGAGGACTTGATGAAAGTGCAAAAGGGCTGGTCAATATTGGTTCAAACAGATTCCTTTAATCAATTTATAAATAATTAAGCGAATGCATATATTCTGAGGGTAAAAAGATTGGGAATGTGATTGCTTTCAGTGGGTGATCAATGTATGATTCTTTATAATGCATAACCAACTTGGTTATGCCCTTATGGGGTGTTGGGGCTCTTCAGGCCTCTACTTGAGGTCACCGGTTCGATTCCCGGCAATGCCCTTATGGGGTGTTGGGGCTCTTCACCGTGGGTAATCACCGCCAGGCAGCTATGGGGCTAAGCTAGCTTGCGGAGTTGCAATACTCCGGCGGATGGGAGGTCCGTGCAACTACCCCCCCCCCCCCCCCCCCCCAACTTGGTTAAATTCGTTCAAACATGCGAAGTCTGTTATTGTGACATTTTGATCTCATAGTTTTAAGCTCGGTGACTCTAAACTAAAAAAATGATTTGTATTGACAACTCAAATTTAACAGTTTTCCATAGTTAACAGAAATTGGACATGTCAATGTTAGGGACGAAAAGACAAAAGAAAAACTGATATACAATTATTTGCAATCAGGCATACATCGGGATGATTATCCTGCTACAAGTAAATATCTAGTGACTGAATACAAATAAAGCCGGCAGGTCATGTGTGTGCTGGAAGCAGTCAGGTCTGGTAGTTTTTTGAATTTCAAATAAAGGAGCTGTTAATGAATTCAGTTGTTACCTATGTAGCACGGGAACGGGTACAGGACTAGGGTGTCTGAGGTATCTGTCCTTCTCAACAAGGACCCCTGATAAAAGTACAAAAATACGGTAACGAAAACAGAACATGATGTAGAGATCTTGACTAGATTCGCATTGTAACTGAGTATCCAAATAGAGTAGTACTCGTTGAAACTGGTTTGGATGAATAAAGCAACATAAATTGTGAAGACTTACCATGAAGACCTTTTGTTCTTTGCAAGCTTGTTGTGTGCTTCATCATTAGCCTACTCTCAGAGTTTCAAAAATTTTATTGGACCCATAGTGGCCCATGCAAATCAAATCCAAAAAAATCATGTATTTGACAGCTGCTCAAATGGCCCAATTTGTAAAGCTCAGGGTCCACCAGCCCATTTTATAGGACAAAATGAAGAATTAAAACTAGGTCCTTTCTGTCAGCATCAACTTCCGTGTCACTATTCTCTACCGACCTTGTTTACCTGTTCCTTGACTTACCTTTTAATTCCATTCATCAATTTGCCATTTTCAAAGCTTTTGAGATCAGGTTAGCTTAAGCCCATGTCACATAAAAAATGGTGGGATGGGCTGACTGATGAAAGAGACAAGGGTCATTAAACTTAATGGAATGAAAATAGCCATTCAAGACTTCAAGTCTTGCGATTCAGCTACATCAGTTACTGTCACCTACCTACTTTCCATTGTTTGAGTATTGTTTGGTGATCCGGTTGATCTGTAATCTTCGGCACTAGAAGATTGGTACCAGACAATGATCTTTGGTGGTGACTCACTCATCGATTTCGTTCTCGGTACTGCTTAATAGATTTTGGTCTTCCGTACTGATATTATCATAATGATTTTGGTCTTTGGTACTAAGTTGCCTTGCATTGATGCAGCAACTTAATTAGGTCTTCATACTGTATTACTTTAATATAACTAATCACTCTATTACTATACTTCTCATAAAAGATATCTATACAATTTGATAGCTAACAGCATGCAAAGAAAAGAAGTAGAGAGATACAATGGATAGTTAAATAAAATCCATTATGGAAAATGAAACATGGGACCTTGTGGATCTACCTGAAAATGAGAAATCTATTTATTAGAGTATATAAACTTAATTATATTACGTATGTATTATATATTCGAACTATATGTTATATGTATATGTAATCATGACATTATCGAACGGTTATGTTGGTTTTTGGTTGGCACCGTTTCAAACGGTAGTTATTCCCTCCAAAACCAACCGCCACTAACCGTCAAGTATAAATAAGGTTTGCCGGCAAATGTAACCGGCACCAAGACATTTCCAATTCGATTTGTCCACTCAAACATTATACCATATTTCCTTTGATTCCTGCACATTCACATTATGAACAACATGGATTCTTCCGCTGCACATGCCTATGATATCCATCACTATTAGCGAAAAATGGATTCTATATGGCGAAGTTGAGTTAAAAGGGATAGGTTGACAAACACAAAGCTTGACTTGTGGTAAAAGGAGAAAAGCAAAATCTGGAATTGATTATGACCAAAGAGGTAATTGCACCAGCAATCCACCTTGTAACAATTAGATTGCTTTAGCAATTGCAACACAACATGGTTGGCATGTCCATGAGATGGATGTTAAATCTCCATTCTTAAATAGATATTTGAAAGAAAAGGTTTCCTTAGAACAACCATGCAAGTTATATTATTAAAGTTATTTAATTACTCTATCTTTTAGCAATGCAGGATGTAGTGATAGGATCTCCTACATTCTAGCTGGATTTCCTACATGTTAGCTTGTAAGCCTATAAGGCAATGGAATTTCCTTGGTAAAAGGTCATCAGAAAATTAACCAAAAAAACCTCATCTTACTCCTTTCTCTTTTCCCTAACTGATCGAACCTCACCACGGAAATATGCAATGGATTTGCTTATCAATTCAACATGAAAAACACTTCATTTTCAACAACACCTATAGAATACGGACTGCATGATTGAGTAAAAAGAATCGCAACTAGTGTGGTGTGATTGACCAAATCGAAGGTCATAACCAAAGATTCAGAGTGGGGATTATAACATTGACTTCTTCAAGAAATTTGTAACAATGGAACTGTTTTCAGAGTTCATGAAATGGTTTTTTAAGTAATATGCAGAAAGATAAAGGTTTGATCAACAGAGTTGCCGTCAACCAACCGTTGTCTAGTGCTAACGTGGAGGCTTTGCAGAAGCATGCGAAAGATGAAGCCGATTACATGGCATTAAAGAAAGCTGATCAACAAGCCTAGTTCACAGAGAAGCAAAAAATTGCGGTGATTTTGGCTAAGAGATGCGGTCCAAGACCTGCATCTTATAGCCTCGCATCAAACAGCAAAATGCCAAAAGATGCTGGTTCAACATATGCGTTAGATGGAGTAGTAGATACCACCATTGTGAAACTTGAAGACAATGAGTTATTGAATGAAGTAGATGGGGTAGTAGAAAATTAGCAAACACAAAAGTGGGTGTCGAATGTAATTGAGTATATATTAGCAATAGTACATCTCTCAACCAAAATAGGCGGAAAAGGTTCCTCAGATTTGGCTCTAAAAAACAAAAGGTTCTTCAGAATCAGCTACATATCCGGAGGCTATCTCGGATGCTCCTTCATCCATTGGAGAGTAGGACAGGTGACGATAGGCGTCAGATGTATTTTGATCACTCATATTGTGAACTCAAAAATTGTCAAAATAACATAAAAATCATGATATAATTATTAAATCATGAGTTATTGAATGAAGTAGATGGGGTAGTAGAAAATTAGCAAACACAAAAGTGGGTCGAATGTAATTGAGTATATATTAGCAATAGTACATCTCTCAACCAAAATAGGAGAGTAATATTGTATGAATATTATTGTTATAATGAAAGGAGATTACTTTGCCATTCTATCATGGTATGGGAAAGGATCCACTAAAAAGTGGATTTTGCCTAAGTAGCCTAAGAAGGATTGTGATGATGACATGTGTCACTCCTAATAAGTAGGAATGAAGGGCATTTTGGTCCTTATAAATAGGAGTGAAAATGACATGTGCCAACCCTTTTGTTTTTTAAAAATACAACAAAAAAATCTAGTACAAAAAAATCTAGCACAAAAAATCTAGTACAAAAAAATCTAGCACACAAAAATCTAGTACAAAAAAATATAGCACAAAAAAATATAGTACAAAAAAATATAGCACCAAAAAATTCAGCAAAAAAATGTAGTATAAAAAAATCCAGCACAAAAAATTGAGAAAAAAAAATTAAGACAAAAAAATTTAGCACAAAAAATTCAGCACAAAAGTATAGTACAAAAATCCAGCAAAAAAATGTTATACAACATAAAAATACAACACATTTTAGTGGGTTTTTTTAGTCTTCGTATTTTATATAGCAATATGGTACTCAAATTAAAGATAAAAAGACGCTTGATTTTATGGTGAAATTTTTATGAAAAAATAATGTCGTATAAAAAAGTTATGAACGTTTAAAAAATGGGGGTGAAATATGCATGTGCCTTGCATGTGGAGAGAGAAAGTCCATAAATAGGATTTTCCCAAGATACCCTTGCACTCCTCCTTTCTCCTACACTCTCATCTTAACCATTGATTTGAAAAATGAATGGTTAAGATTATTTCTCATCCTACTTAGGCAAAATAAATTTTTTATTTGATCTTACCCCATCATGGTATCAAACCTACACTAAACCCTAGCCCATCCTCTCTTTTATCGCCCCTCCCTTCTGCTGCGTAATTCTCAGCCTTACCTCTCCCTTCCTCATCGATTATTATCATGTTTTCTTCAATCCACCCTGCAGTCACCGTATCTAATATCAAAACTCTCATCCCCATCAACCTTGTCATTGAAAATGGCCACTACACTGCATAGTCCGAATTATTCAAGATACATTGCATGTCTTATGAAGTGTATGATCATCTCGTAGCCAAGCAATCTGCTGAAACTTCCTCTTTGGACAGATAAAGAAAAAAATCACACCCACTTCTTCGCGGGATGTCTCGTCTCCATTGTTTTACAATGAATATGACGAATGATATCCACACACTTCTTTTAAGATAATAAAGCCACTCGTATTATTGATCTCAACAAGTTCGCCAATACCTGTCTCGATCAATTTCCTATCATGACTGCCTACTGCCAAGCACTAAAAGTTATTTATGATCAACTCACTAACGTCGGCTCTCTTATCACTTAGGAACAGTTGGTGCTTCAACTACCCATGGGGCTTGGCGCGCTGTATGATAGCACAACCACAATCATTCAACAAACTACTCCCCTAACTGATTTCTATGAAACCTGGTTAAGAGTGTGTATGGTCGAATCCAGAAAAGCAAACCAGGCTTGCAACGTGGCTCGAGCCGACGACACTGCTCTTGTTGCTACTACTAAAAGTCGCTCGGACTCGTCATGTGATCAATCACGTTATGATCAGTCTTGTGATCAGACACGGGGCATGGACGCGGTCGAAGTCAGGGACGGGGATACGAAAGGGGTGGTCGTGGTCGTGGAAATACCTCAAACCAAGGGAATTACCATACTGGCTACACCCTAGCCACTTACATATGCCAATTGGGCCGACCCACCCACAACTTAACACACCCTCTCTCTATGGCCCCCTTGGAACACAATCCCACCTTGCCTATACCTCACTGTCCAATAAAGCTCCAACTCATCTGAACCATAGCTTACTCGGTCCAAGGCCCGCCCAGTCCTACGCAACCGGTTATGCTCCAATGGACATCAATCAAGCTATTTACATTATGGACACGGGTGCAACAATGAATATGACTCCACAAAAGGATAATTTCTCATTTTTTAATAATGGCATATTTCGCAATATACTTGTCGGTAATGGTAATACTATTCAGCTCTTTCTTGGACATGGTAATCAAACACTTAAAACCCCTTCCCTCCATTTAAACTAACCCAAGTGTTATATGCACCTTCTTGAATAAAAAAACTTGATTTCTTTCCGTTGTTTTACAACTGACAATCATGTTTCTGTTGAGTTTGATCCCTTTGGTTTTCTTTCAAACAGCCCATGAGATCTCTACACTGTTGATCTTAAACAAGACATATGGCATCAACGTTTCACCCACCTGGGATCGAATTTATTTCATTCTCATAAACAATCTAGTTTTATTAATTGTGGAACTTTGAAACCTAAGTTTTGCCGGTTAAGTATGTTTGGAAAACAAACTGAACTTCTTTTTGTTGATTCTATCAATTCTACATTTATGACATTTGATATTACTCATAGTGACCTTTGGACATCTCCTATCTTGAGTAGTGGAGGCCGTCGATATTGCATGTTATTACGTGACGACTTTTCAAATTCTTTGGACATACCTAGTTGCAAATAAATTGTTGATGCATATATGTGGATGCGGCCCGTTCGGTTTGACATCGCTAAAAGAATTGATATCCTCCATCAAGTCTCGATGCGATCTTGAATGTGTGTACAGTTTCTGCATATCCTGCTTGATTGCAGATCTACCAAGTTGTTATCTGGTCTGTTTCTCTTCAAGGGCTGCGACGAAAGACCTGCATATCTCATGACGAAAGACCTGCTCCTTGAAACATGACGAAACACCTGCACCTAGCCTTCATGACGAAACATCAAGCAGTTGCTCCTGACGAAAGACCTGATGTCTTTCGTCAGACATGGTGTTTCGCCATGAATGTTTCGTCATCTGATGGACTTTCGTCGGCTGCTGATGATGTTTCGTCGACTACTTCATGTTTCGTCGACTTACAGCTATAAATAGGCAGGCTGAAGACGGAAGACAGTAGCAGACACAGAAGTGTGACCACAGAGAAACACGAGAGAACTGAGAGTTTGTGAGAGCTTTATAACTTTGTGTAATCAGTGTAAACAAACTTCGGTGTTAATACGATTGAGATTTAAACGTTGAATATTTGTGTTTCATGTTCTTATCTCGGTTTGCATTCCCGGTTGGATTCCGCACAACCGGGTTTGTTCGTATACAAGGATTAGGCGACTAGATCCTCCGCTAGTTGGACCTACAAGTGGTATCAGAGCCTTGGCTCTCTTCCTTGTTAAAACCGAGACGTTTTCTTGTGTTTTTAAAAGATTTTCATAGTATTTTTCTGGAAAAACAGTTTACAGTCTTGAAAATCTTGGTGTTTTGCTATAAGTTTTGACAAAAACCTTGTTGGAATACATTTATACATGTTAAGATTGGGTTGTTATTGAAACTTTCTTGCAAAATCATTGTTCGGAAATTTTTCCGTTGGCCGGAATCATCATAAGTTTGACCGGAAAATTCATAGTGTTCTTCACATCTTCAAAAAGTTCATCAGTTTCTTCATATTTTCTGGGTTTGTTTGAAGATTGCACTGTTGTTGTTATTATTATAATATTGCTCTTGTAGTTGGTAAACCAAAAGTGGGTCTTAAAATGATGGTCTCTGTTATAGAGGGTATGGTGTGATTGAGAGTTGTTTTACCAACCTTGTGTGTGTCAGGAGATAAGGTTTGATTATAAAAAAGAAGGAAAGGAAAAGGGTTGGTGGGTTTTTAGAAAATATCTTTTTTTTGTGTGTCCCTTTAGTCAACGAAAGACCTAGTCTATTTTGGATTTGTTTTTGACGAAAGACCCCATATTTCGCCATAATTGGTCTTTGACAAAAAACATTATTTTTCGTCACTTTGGTCATTTACAAAAAAAAAAAAAAAAAAAAAAAAAAAAAACCTTTTTCGTCAGTTAAGGTTTTTCCGCCAAAAATCAAGTCTTTCGTGGATCAATTTTGTCAATTTTTCACAGAAGGTTTCAAAAATTGTTTTAACGAATTATTTTAAGTGATTTAAGCTGGTATTCTTCGTAATTCATATAAAATGAGTTCAGACCGGTGGGGAATTCCATTCAACATGGAGAGCAAGTATAGAAGCACGGGTTTGTCGCCATCATGGGCCGAATCTCCCACACCCGCGTCTTCGTCTATTCCGTCACAAGCGAATCAAATTTCGACAGGTCAATGGGCGTTCGTTTCAAATCAAAATCAAAGTATTCAAAGTATACTTTTAAGCGAAAATGAAACCGGAAGCAATAATCGTCCACCGAAGCTAATGCACATGAATGAATATCCTGGATGGGAAGACAGATTCCATAGGTATATTCTTGGGCAAAACACGGAGTTATGGTTTCGATTCGTTACAGACTTCGATCAAGCACTTGATGTCGCCGCTTCAATTTCCGCGTCATTTGCAGATCTTACTCCAGATGATAAGAAAATTTATGATTTAGAAAAGAAGGCCTTTTCTATTCTAACTCAAGCGCTAAACAAGGAAATCTATCATCAGTTTGTAAGCTTCAAGACAACAAAGCGTTTATGGGATGCATTAAAGACGAGAGGTGAAGGAAATAAAGCGTCACGCAAATTACGACATGCTTTACTCAACAAAGAGTTTGATGGTTTCACATGTATGGAAAGAGAATCTTTGGGAGATTTGATAAGTCGATTTTATCACTTGTTGACTGAATTGAACAATTATGGGGTAGTAACAACTCCAACAGAGGTTGTCATAAAGTTTGCCGATGCGCTGCCACTTCAATGGAATGGTTTCTTAGAAATCTTGAAATACAATGGCACTTTGGCTACGAAAAACATCAATGATTTCGTTCAGCTCTTAGAGAACAAAGATCAAGAAGAAATCCGGAAGGCAAAAAGAATTCCTGTGCAACAGAATCCGGATATGTATTATGGTAACTGTGGAGGTTCTAGCACAGCTGCAAAACCCGCTCCACATGCTCCGCTACAAACAGCATTTGTCACAAGCACTGACTTGTATGGAAATCCGATACAGATAGTTGCCCAACCGCAAAGAACAACAGACTTGTATGGAAATCCAATACAACCAGTACAATCAGTTCCTCAACAGCAAAGCTATCGATCTACTGGTACAACAGATATGTACGGAAATCCATAACCTTTTCAACAGCAAGCTTGTTATGGAAGCACGTCATCTGCTGGTCAACCATCTACAGTTCGGCTACACACGTCAAGTTTCTCCAAAGTTAGTGTTGAAGTAGCAAAGGATCACATGGAGATACTGAAGACTCTGGTAAGCGCATACTGTGGGTTGATAGCAGGTCAGATCGGTAACATCAATCTGACATAAGAAGACTATCAGCATATTGATAAGGAGGAAATGGATATGATGGACATCAAATGGGCTTTCGCTAGTGCTGTTAGGCGAGCAAAGGACTTCATGGAAAGGACTGGTCGAACCAGCTTGGAAAGCAAGAAACCAAGTACGGGTTCGATAAACAATCAGTCAAGTGTTTTAATTGTGGTGAACATGGTCACTTCAAAAGGGAATGCACGAAGCCAGCTCAGCATGGGAACCAAAACCCTTTCAGAAGTCAAGGCAACCAGCAGAATCAACATCAAAACAGGAATGATGAACGCACCTTGATACCTGTAAAAAATCAAGCAACAGGACCATCAAACAACAACAATCAAGCTCTTGTGGTACAAGTGGATGAAGGTTGTGACTGGTCAATGTAATTAGGCATTGGTGATCAGGGAGGAGCAGCTTGTTTTGCTGAAGTTGCTAAGGATTTGAATCATGCCAGTGGTGGAGAATCTTCCTCCAGTGGTGGTGAATCTTCAGATGAAGAAAGTTCTGGCTATTCTAGGAGTTAAGATGAGGAAACCTCAATGTCAGGCGATGACCATTTATCTAGGGTGACAGTCGATTCCGACATCGATGAATTATTGGAAGAAACTGCCGCAGGGAATGATAGAAGATCTATTATGTTGGATCAAGCTACTTATTCTTCTTCTTCTCTTCATTCAGCCTTTATGGCTAATGGTGGCAGTTCATCAAGTCAGGTATGTGTCGTTGACCCAATTTTAGTTAAATGTGATAAATGTGCTGATTTAAGTAGTAATTATGCCGACTTAGGTGATAAGTTGTTAGACTTGCAAAGCAAATATGATGATTTGCTAAGTAAGTATGATGTGACATTTATCCACAATCAGAAATTGATCGTGGATCTTTCTAAATGCACAGAAGCCAACATGTTTCATACAAACCATGAAAATGAGTATAAAACAATGATTGAAACATTAAGGGAAAACAAATCCGAGCTAACAAAAATGGTTTCAAGAAATCAAACAACCATTAATTGTTACATCAATAGGCTCGAGATAATGCAAAAAGAAATGGCTTGTGTTAAATCTGAAAGTGAGGCGATCCATCTTAAGCTAAATAGTTATTTAAACTCTAGTTATGTGTTGGATCACATCATCGATGTTCAAAAATAGAAAAAAGATGTCACGTGCATTGGATATAAAAAAATGTCCACCACCGGTTAGACACAATTATGACGCAATGCCTGATGAGGAAAATAGAACTCATTTTGCGCCATCTGTTTCTTTAAACCTTGAGGAGTTTACAACTGGACTTGGATACAAACAAGAAGTATCATCAGATTCGGATATGTCAGCAGATACATTTGTAACTGCTGAACAGAATCAGGAGCCTCAGGTCATTGTTGAGGATGTTGATTCTTCACATGATGAATCTAATGATACTGACTCAGCACAGTCAGATGCGGTAATCAAAGAAGAGGACATACCTCTCGAGAATCATATTCTATGTGATCCTCCCGCAAAACCTGCTACGACTGTTCTGACCGAGTCCACGTCCACTTCCTCACAAGAGTCTGAGAGTGTGAATTTGCCGTACACTCTTGTTGGTGATGATAAAATTTATTATGACAAAGATTTTCTGATTAAAAATGTAAATCAATCTTTAATCAGTAAAGTTTTTGAAGATTCGACAAGTAGGTTTTTGGAAAGTCGGGTTCACACGTTGTGGTAACACAGTGCCCTCCGATTCCAAAGGCCAAAATTCGAAAACAATATGGCAATCAGAAATTACCAACAGTGAAAAAGCAAAGCAAGAAGCGACACCCGACTAAGAAGATCAACACGGTGGTCGTTCCGCTTGAACGTTTGCACATGGATTTGTTCGGTCCTGTCAAGTATAAAAGCATTCGGAATGATCAATACTGCCTCGTGATAACAGATGATTATTCAAGATTTTCTTGGGTGGCGTTCATGGCACACAAGAGTGAAACTTTTGGTATTATCAAAAACTTGATCATTCAGATTGAGAATTTGTATACTATGAAGGTTAAACGGATTCGCAGTGATAATGGAACTGAGTTTAAAAATCAAGCCATGAAGGAGTTCTGTACTTCAAAAGGTATTCTTCATGAATTTAGTGCGGCTTACACTCCTCAACATAATGGCATCGCTGAGCGTAAAAACCGTACATTGATCGAGACTGCTAGGACGATGTTGGTAGAGTCACAATTGCCGATTCCCTTCTGGACTGAAGCTGTTTCCTCTGCTTGTTATACATTGAACCGAGTCCTTACAATTAAAAGACACAACAAGACCTGCTTCGAGCTTCTTCACAAACGGAAACCAGATTTATCATATCTTGAACCGTTTGGAGCTCCTTGCACAATGATCGATCCTAATGGAAAGTTTGGGGCAAAAGCTATTGAAGGTTACTTTCTTGGTTATGCCACCCCTAACTTAAGAGTCTGGAACCTAGAGACTAAAAGGGTCGAGGAATGGTCTGAGGTCAGGGTACAAAGGCACACATTGCCAGTCAAATGTCCTGGCCAGCCTTGGATGTTTGAGTACGATGACTTTTTCAATTCGATCAATATTCAAGAAGTCGAAGAAAGTGCTGCAGCAAAGATGGTTTTCAAGAGTGACAACGCAACAGATTCACCGTTGGTTCGTCCAATTATTGTCAATAATCTAGAACCAGCTTCAGTGAACAATAATGCTCTCGACAATTAGGATTTTCATGATGCTACCGAACTGAACGAATCTTCAGAGGATGATGAATTTCTCGATGTAGACCAAGAAGTTGTTCATGGTACTTCAGAGGCTACACCTCCAGTGGAATCCCCTAAAACAGCTGAAGCTACTGCATCATCCTCTTTGCCAGTTCAGGGTATTAAATTGGTTGTTGATCTCAATCTCAACAATCTGGGTACGAACATTCCAGTTCCAGATAATCCAGAAACAAGAATTCACAATACCCATCCTCAACAAAACATCATCGGAAATGTACAAAGTGGCGTTCAAACGAGAAATATGTTGCGAAACGACAACAACGCAGACTTGTATGCGGCGATTCGAGAATCTGGACAACAAAATGATTGGTCCTTCGCGTGTTATGTTTCACAAGAAGAACCAAAATCTTGGAAAGAAGCTTTGAAAGATAATTCTTGGGTTGAAGCCATGCAGGAGGAACTGCAGAAATTCCAGAAGCTAGGTGTGTGGAAACTCGTTGATAAACCTGAAGATTACAAGAAAATTGGTACCCGTTGGATTTATAAATGCAAAAAGGATGACCATGGAGTAGTTATTCGAAACAAAGCAAGATTAGTCGTTCAAGGTTTTCGTCAGATTGAAGGGATCGACTACAACGAAGTTTATGCACCAGTTGCACGTCTTGAAGCTATTTGAATCTTTCTAGCCTATGCGTCCTTCAAAGGATTCAAGGTCTACCAAATGGACGTGAAAAGTGCATTCTTACATGGTGTGGTTGAAGAAGAGGTGTACGTCAAACAACCTACAGGTTTTGAGGATCCTATTCACCCTGATCGGGTTTGGTTGCTCAACAAAGCTCTCTATGGTCTACATCAAGCACCACGAGCTTGGTATGCAACCTTATCTAATTATCTGCTGGAGAATGGATTTCGCAGAGGTCTTATCGATTGCACTCTTTTCATCAAAGAACAAGATGGAGATCTTCTCTTGGTTCAGGTATACGTAGATGATATTATTTTTGGTTCTACTAACGATGTTTTGTGTAGGAATTTCGAGCGTGTTATGCAGGAGAAATTTGAAATGAGCGCTATGGGGGAGATGACTTTGTTTTTGGGCATAAAAGTGCAACAAACGAAGTCTGGGATATTCATCCATCAGACTAAGTATGTCAATGACATCTTGAGCCGATTCCAGATGTCTGACACATCGCCCATTGGTACCCCACTTCAGCAAAATCATGGAATTCATCCAGACTTAAAGGGTGAAGTTGTTAGCTCCTCATACTATCGCGCAATGATAGGATCTCTTATGTACCTCACAACATCAAGACCAGATATCATGTACCCAACGTGTCTGCTTGCCAGATATCAAGTCAACCCGAAGGCCTCACAACTTGCAGCTGTGAAAAGGATTTTTCGCTATTTGAAGGGATGCCCAGATACCGGTCTATGGTACCCTAGGGATGATAGCTTTGACTTGATCGCTTTCAGTGATTCTGATTTTGGCGGATGCAAAATCGACGGCAAATCCACAACGGCTGGATGCCAGTTTTTAGGAAATCGCCTAGTCACATGGCAGTGCAAGAAACAGACTTGTGTCGCTACATCAACATGCGAAGCTGAATACATTGCTGCCTCAAGTTGTTGCTCCCAAGTCCTGTGGATCCAACAACAAATGCGTGACTACGGTTTTGAATTCCTAACTACTCCTGTGTTCTTTGATAATTCTGCTACCTTACAGATCACTAGAAATCCTGTGCAGCACTCAAAGACCAAACACATCGAAATTAAGTATCACTTCATACGTGATTGCTTTGACAAAAGACTAATCGATGTTGTTAAGGTCCACACCGATGACCAACGTGCCGACCTTTTTACCAAAGCATTTGATAAATCAAGATTTGACTTTTTATTACCGGTAAACGGCATTAAGGTCAAGCAAGAGTAAAACCGACATCGGAAAATAATTTTTGTAAATATCTTTGTGTTTTTAATTTATCATAGTTTTTACATTTTAGGGGGAGTAAATCCAAATTTGAAAAATTCAAAAACATCGAAAAATTTCAAAAAACACAAAAACAATAGAAAAACAAAAATGAGTTTCCTGGCGAGCAAAAGAGAAAATGATAGTACATCAGTGGTCTCTCCAAACCTCTTTAAACCTTAAATGAAAAACGATAAGCAGCTCTATATAAGATGTATCGGTAGGCTCACAATCATTTTAAAGGGTGCATGGTGATATAAACTTAAATCGACTGAATACTGTGTGGGAACCGCTCATTGGCATATGGTCTTGGTACCGAAATTTCGTTTGATGGATTGCCGAGGTTCTGAGATATGTGGTCTTTATGCTGCTTATCATCTGGGTATCATGGTTGTTTCTTTTACCGAAAATATAATGGAGACGAAGTCTAGATCTTCCATGATACCATACATACGTGTACATACTGCATACGACCTCAATAAGTGATCAACAATCGCATGTCCAAACAAAATAAGTGATAATATATCACATTTATCCGGGAGTCAAGTTCGTCTCTTTGGTGTACGTTAGTACTGACCTATTCACGGACTTGCTCCTATGCCCTCATGCATATGAAAATCAAGTTCATCATCAATAAGTGATTTTATCACGTAGGGCTTGTTTTCATCCAAAATAAGTGAGTATCTCACATTTTTTTTCATATACGTCAAAACAAATGATAAACGGTATACCCACCAGTAAGATGAACCCTCGTGCATACCTTGATACGGGAATGTGTCGTGTGTGGATGAACACCGGTCGGTAAGTATAAATCATACATTAATCGTATCCCCTCGCCGTGATTACATCTGATAAGTTGAGCTTATGTAGACAACAATACCGATAATCGTTATAGGATGCTTATTTAAATGTTAACTAACTGAACAACAAGAGCGTTTTGGCGTGACCGTACACTGATATGATTCTCTTACCCTCGAAACTCGCAAAAAGAATGTCTGTAAGTATTTATTTAATGCTTTCAGTTTCTGCATATTTGTATATATTTATTTACTGCTTTCAGTCTTTACATTTCAAATATTCAAAAATACCAAAAAGATTTTAGGTGTGTTTTAATATAAACTTTATAAAAAGCCAAAAGGATTTTATTTCTAATTTCTTTTGATTACCCGATGTTGGATCTCGAGTCTTCGTTACCTGAAATCTGATCGAAAACGAAAACGACTGATTCTTCATAAACGGTCAAAATTTGCAAGTTTTTGAAAGTTAAGAACCAAAAATTGAACAATTTGTTAAACTTTCAAACTGTCGGACGGTAGTTGATTGAAAAATGGTCACATGTGTGTCGTTTGTTTATGGTAATTTTATTCCAAGCGTTTGTTCTCATTACGCATTTAGCTTTCTTGTATGTGTTGATGCGACATCAGGACCAGCTAAAGGCAAAAAGAACGTGTTAGAAGACGAGCTTCGGAATGAAGACACGACGTGTCGGCACTCAAAAGATGAAGATGATCGAGTTACCACTGACCTATCATCAACACCTCAAGGATCTAAGTGCTGAAAATGGAGTTTATTTTAAGGGAGAGTTTGTTAACACACTTCCTAAACGAAAGGGGGAGTTTGTTGATACACTTTCTACTTACGACGCATGAAGACTTTGAAGATCCTCCGACGTGGAAGACATGGAAGATGAACCCTCACGAGCAGCGTCCAAAGGGGAGTTTGTTGATGCATATATGTGGACGCGGCTTGTTCGGTTCGACATCGCTAAAAGAATTGATATCCTCCATCAAGTCTCGGTGCGATCTTGAATGTGTGTACAGTTTCTGCATATCTTGCTTGATTGCAGATCTACCAAGTTGCTGTTGTCTGGTCTGTTTCTCTTCAAGGGCTGCGACGAAAGATCTGCATATCTCATGACAAAAGACCTGCTCCTTGTAACATGACGAAACACCTACACCTAGCCTTCATGATGAAACATCAAGCAGTTGCTCCTGACGAAAGACCTGATATCTTTCGTCAGACATGGTGTTTTGCCATGAATGTTTCATCGTCTGATGGACTTTCGTTGGCTGCTGATGATGTTTCGCCGACTGCTTCATGTTTCGTCGACTTGCAGCTATAAATAGGCAGGCTGAAGACAGAAGACAGTAGGAGACACAGAAGTTTGACCACAGAGAAACACGAGAGAACTGAGAGTTTGTGAGAGCTTTATAACTTTGTGTAATCAGTGTAAACAAACTTTCGGTGTTAATACAGTTGAGATTTAAACGTTGAATATTTGTGTTTCGTGTTCTTATCTCGGTTTGCATTCCCGGTTGGATTCCGCACAACTGGGTTTGTTCGTATACAAGGAGTAGGCGACTAGATCCTCCACTAGTTGGACGTACATAAATCATAAGTCTTCTCTACATTTATCACATTTGTAAACTTTTTCACAACACAATTTAATCTTAAAATTAAGCAATTTCAATGTGATAATGGCAGAGAATATACCAACTCCTTTCAACAATTTTGTAACCAACATGGCATGCATTTTCGTTTCTCGTGTCAACATACTTAGTCTTAAAACGACAAAGTGGAACGAAAAATACGAACCATCAATAACCTCATTCGAACACTTTTAGCTTAATCCTCTCTACCCAACACCTATGGGCATCACGCTTTAGATGTTGCGACTTCTCTTCTAAACATAATACCTAGTAAACTTCTAAAATAAAAATCCCCAACTCAATGTCTTTACTTATCTTGCCCATCCTATGACCATCTACGTGTCTTTGGATGCCTATGTTATCCCTACTCCCACACACAACTATTCATAAACTTGAATGTCGCTCGATGCCTTGTATGTTTCTCGGGTATCCACTAAAAGCACCGTGGATATAAATGTCTCAATCTTGCGACCAACATAATCATTATTAATAGACATGTTGTCTTTGATATGACCACATACCCCTACGCTAACCGCCTTCAGCCTATCGTCAAATCTATGATTTTCTTTTTTCACATATTGACCATATTCACTAGTCTAACACTCATCTCAACCCACATCTTCCATCACACCACCCTTACCCTCTCAAACTATGTCTCCACCCAGCCCAATCACTTAAACATCTCACGCCCAACTCCTGCCCCACACTCCTCTCTGCCTCATACTCCAAACCCTTCATCCCCTCCCAGCCCAAATCTTTCCCAATCTCACGGCCTAACCCTTCCAGCCCAACACTCTCCATACGTCACTAGCCCACATTTTTATCAGTCGCACCACCACCTCCCAATCAAACAATTCAATCATCTCCCACTCAACAACCTCAACCAACTAACCAAACATCTACTCAAACCGTTCGTACTCGTGGTTTTGGATAGCATTACTAAACCAAAACATTTATTTGATCTTCACTACTCTATTATTGCACTTATACTGAAAAACCTAAAAGATGCCCTGTCCATACCAGAATGGTATTATACCATGACTAGTGAGTTTAATGCCTTTATTAAAAAATAAGACATGGGAATTTGTACCAAGTCAACCCCGAATGATTTTTTTGCATAGTTTGTGGTTGTTCCATCATAAGTATAGGTTGGATGCCACATTGGAACGTTACAAAAGCACTTAGTTTGTGATGGAAGTAATCAACAAACTGGAGTGGACTGTGGTGACACTTTCAGCCCGGTCGTCAAACAGGCTACTATACGGACAATGTTAACACTAAACTTAACACAGTCTTGGAAAATACATGATTTTGATGTTACAAATATGATTTTATATGGCCACTTGACCGAGACAATATATATGTATCAATCTATGGGGTTTTGATATCAGCAGTTCTCTGATCATGTATGTCTTTTTGAGAAATCCTTGTATGGTTTAAAGTAGGGGCCTCATGCATGGTACCAACGGTTTATAGATGTTATCCTCTGTATTGTTTTTTAGCAAAGCAAGTGTGATGATTCGCTATTCATTTACCATCATGCCAATGATGCTGCTTATTTACTTATATATGTTGATGATATCATCCTCTCAACATCCAATGACAAACTTTGGGTTCACTTCATGTGTCGCTTGGGTGACGTGTTTGCCATGAAAGACCTTGGGCCACTTATTCATTTTTGGGTGTTTAGGTTACTAACATTAGAGATTCTATGTTTCTTTCTCAGTTGGCCTACCCCAAAGACATCATTAAACGTCCCAATATGCACTCTTGTAATCCGGTGGCTGTAAACCCAAACTCAGCACCTCATCAAGTCCTTGATAATCCCACCCAATATCGCCGTTTAGCGGGTGCTCTTTAGTACATAACTTTCACCCGACCCGATTTTAGTTATGAAGTTCAGCAGGTATGTATACATATGCACTCGCCATGGGTTGATCATTGTAATGCGCTCAAGCACATCATATTCTTAGGGAACATCTTGTTTTTGTCATACATTGGGCTCCTCTATTGATTTATCTCTTCAAGCCTACACAAATGCATATTTGGCTGCCTTGCTCTGTCTAAAAAGGATCAGGATCTAATTTTGCCATACGTTGAATTTTCCCTGTATTCACAGAAAGAATTTGCTGTATACTTTCTAGGGGGAATATGTCATTGAATTGTAAATGTCACACCCCCAAAAATACCCTAAGTGGAAACCCCCATGAGGCGTGTGACGTACCAGGATCTAGCCACCAATCACATTGAACTCATACAAGATTTCAATAAAAGTTTTCATTCAATAAAGTATAACAAAACATTATTTATAAAGTTAACGTGTTCAGCGGAAGCATAATACAATGTTTAATCAATTCAAAGCCCAAATGTATGTAACCATTTGGTCTCGTTTCATATTTCCATGTATCTCGACCCATGACCACTACAGCATCCCAGACAGCAAGTTCCACAGCCACATATCTAGTAACCTGCGAGCATGCAGACAAGTGTATCAGCACAAAGCTGGCAAGTTCACAGTTTTTGTAAAAACATTTAGTTGCCAAGTGTTTAGTTCAATTCAAAAGCAATGTTGATAATAATTCGATACCGTACAAGACGGCGTCAGTTTGTTTGCCCGTCCCCAATGCGCCTATCAAGCATTGGTCATGATTTAAGATCATTAGTTCACGCCCGTCCTCTCAGGTACGGTGTGAGGTTGCCAAGCCTCAACTAATACCCCATTACCTCTCAGGTAACTAATTCAGTAGAAGATGGGACTTAAGGTGATAGGAGTGAGTGTATTATCCAACATCCCAGTTTTAACCCAGAAAAGACGTATTCCTCTCTGGAATACCCGTTTGATTGTCCCACACACCGGGACGCATGCTCAAGAGAAGTGAACTCACCATAGATTTCTCGGTATGTTATGTTACCCGTTCCAAGTTGGTCAACCAAACCCTACCGTGGTTACCAAAGATAGTCAGTTTCGTATGCACATAAATCACGTATTCTTCATACACATTATCCAAGTAGCGAGCAAGTAAAGCACGTATAATCATACATGTCATACTAGTTTATCATGCAACTTATCAGTCCATTGTCGTCGCACATTCACATAACAGGTGTTCGTGCCTCATACAAGTTTACAATACAAGTCAATATTTCTAACAATCACTTACAATCCATAACAAGCATCATAGTGGTGTGCGGCCCATCAACATGTGGCCTCTTAAGAATGTACGACCCACACCCAAGTGTGCGACCGATTCAGGGTGTGCGGTCCGAATGTGAGTGTCCGGTTATGCAAGAATTGCATGTACACTAAGGAACGGCCCACAACTAGTGTGCGATCGTCCTCCGAGTGTGCGATCCCATATAGGTGCAGCCCAATAGTTTACCCAATCCAACCCATGAAGTGCGTGGCCCAAATGTTACTGGCCCAACCATGAAGTGTGCGACTGGCCATTGAGCGTGCGAGCTATTGTGACTGTGCGGCCCGGTGCATTATGCGATTCGCTACCGGTGTGCGGTCAGTTACACATGTCGCAATTATTGGTCAATCAGTTACATAGTTATCCCACTTTCCATACCATCTTTCCGTTTACCATTATGAACATTAATTCATCACATAATTATCATCAAACATGAGATTCTCATACAACTATCAAAAGAATTTGGCATCAAAATCCATATCAAGTTGGATCGAACGGAACAAACATCACATAAATATGGAACCCTAATTCAACGTCATTAAGATCAACCCACATAATCAGATTCATCATTTTATCGTTTCATCATACTCATTAACATATACATGAACCCTATGTCCTAGATTAAACATTATGATCAACTTCTGAATTCGTGGTAACCGTTATTGTCATAGTCTATTCATCACAACCCTTATTCTTATATCGCACTATTTGTTTAACAACATGCCAATGATCGATCAGGTTCACTTTGGTTAACAAACAAAACTCATGTTCATCACTACAAATCAACATCAATCTACTCATAGCCGAAACCCTACTCCATATTCTAATCATACAAGTAAGTAGCATTCCACAAGATCATAGAATTTTCATCAATCCCATACAATGCATAATCATGCGAACCCATAACCAAGCCAAGGATGATGGACATACATACCAATCTAGAGCGAATAGGACGATGTCTTGTAGCAAAGAGAGCTTCGGCAGAGGCTGGGTCGTCGTCAATCCGAGAAAGGGAAGAACAAAACTAGAGTTTGGTGTTTTGGAAATTGTTGGTGCATCCGTCTGTCGCCTTCGTCTTGTATCGAGTCTTGCTTTGTATTAGATAGATCAGGGCACGTTGTATGAGAAAAATGTCAAAAATAGGTAGAAAGGTAATTTCGCACGAAATTACAATTTGTAATTCCGCACGAAATCAGACTTTAGCATTTTTCACGAAATCACTAATTCCGCATGAAATTATCATGTCATTTCACACGAAATCACTGATTTCATTTGGGATGTTTCAAGAGGAATTAGAACGCCTATATATACTAGGTTGGTCCGTGTCATTTGGAACGAGATTAGATTCCGGTTTAAGAGCCGAAGTGCTGCCGAAGTGTCTACTCGCTGTAAATCTTTGTCAAATCAATCAGAAGACAGTTTAACGTGAATATCTAGCTGAATTGAACTTGATACGTCTGTTTCCGCCTTTCGTATCGAGCAAAAACTCTTCTGATCGACTCATTTGGGTCATAAAACGATCCTGCAAGTGGTATCAGAGCTCAGGAGGAAGAGTTCATACCAATTCAGCTGCAAAATCTGATTTCTACACCTTCTTTTTCACAATTAACAAGTTTTCACGGTCTAAATTTCTTGAATTTTACACATAATGTGCAAAACAGTGTTTTAATGAATCCTTGAAAGAATTGGACTTTAATTCAATTTAAAATTGGAAAAAATTGATAATTTCGCTTGAAAACAGCTTGAGAATGATGACGTCAGCGGTATTTCGCCCGGAATAAGACTTTAATTTCGCTTGAAATAGCCTTATTTCGCATCAGAGTGTGATTCCGTTTGAGTGATTCCGTTTGAAATTACTATTTCGCTCCAATCTGGTATTCCGTTTGAAAGAGTATTATTTCACACGAAATCAGGTAATTCCGTGTGAAAAGGGTATTTCGTTTGAACTGATTCCGCTTGAAGTTGTTTTGTAGTTGATTCCGTTTGAAAGGGTATTCCGCTCCAAAGGGATTTCGTTTGAAAGGGGTATTTCGTTTGAACAGGCTTATTTCGTAACAAAAGGTTATTTCGTGTGAAAGTTAATTGCGTTTGAACATTCTGATTGTTGTGAAAATTGTTACCGAAACATGGAAGAGGAATTTTATAACGCATTTGCTACTACCCCGACTACTCCGGCTAGTGTTACTCAGAACTTGACCATGGAAAATGAAACGGGCACCATGCAAAAACCGCCAAAGCTTTTGAACATTGAAGAATATAAAGGATGGGAGGAACGATTCGAAAATTGGGTGCAAGCAAATTATTTGGATGCTTGGGAGTGTGTTGAAACAAAGTATGTTAGACCAACGAATGATGATGAAGAGGAGATTGCTATTAAAGATCTAAGTATTGATGATAGAAAGAAATACAAAAATGAAAAGATGATGATTAGTCTATTGCATCAAGCAGCTAAAGAAGATTTCTTGATATTATTGCAACACAATAGAAGTGCATATTCAATATGGAAAGCATTAAGATCGAAGTTTGTTGGAAACCAAGAGATGGTCAAGAATAAAAAATCGCTTTTGAAAAAGGAATTCGATTTATTTCGGGGTTTAAAAAATGAAAACACAAAGCAGATCATAGAAAGATATTGCAATCTATTAGCAAACATGAAGAGGTTGAGTATCACAAAAGATAATGAAGAGTTGATTGAAAAGCTGGCTGATGCATTGCCACATGAAACTTGGGGCACATATCTTATGATGTTAAGGAACAAGAAAGGGTTTGGCAGTTTAACACTCAGCAAGTTTATTGAAAAGATTGAAGCTCAGGAGATGGAACAAAGAAAGATTTCAAGAATGAAAGATTTTGATGGTGAACAAGATATTGGGTTGTACTACAAAGGAGGAAGTAGTGATAAAACCAATATGTCACCAAAGATAGAAACTGCATTCAATGCTAAAAGTTCATCTGGTGGATCATCTCAAGGATCAAACATCAAAACAGGATTTTCTCCATATCCATCATTTGATCCAAACTTTTCTGCAACAAAGAATGGAAAAAGATTACAATGCAACATTGTTTTAAATCTTGAGAATGGTGAAAATTTCTCGGAAGAGGTTGCTAAAGGTCATATGTCGTTGTTGGGAACCGTTTTGGAATCATATGAGAGTTTAGTTGCAGGTCGGATCGGGAATCCAATGTTGACAAAAGAGGATTACAATCAGATTGATGCTGAAGAGCTGGAATTGATGGATATAAAGTGGTGTTTGGCGAGTGTGTTGAGGAGAGCTGAAAAGTTTAAACAAATTACGGGAAGAGATGATTTCCGTGATGCAAATGTTTCTACTTTAGGATTTGATAAATCTAAAGTTACTTGTTTTCATTGCAGGGAAAAAGGACACTTCAAGAGGGAGTGCAAAAACCGCGAAGCAAGTGGAGCTCAAAATCCGTTCAACAACAATGATTATTATCGAAAAGCAATTTATCATCAAGTTGCTCAACAACCACATCAACAACAACCACAAACTGCTCATGCCAGGAAGGAGATTGAAGAATCATCAAAGAGAGCTTGTATGGTGAATCAAGAAGATATCAAATCATCGAAAGGATTCAGTTGGGACAAATATATTTCAGCTGATAATAAAGCATGTATGATAAATCAAGATGATGAAAAATTACCAGAGGGATTTACTTGGAATAATTTCAGTTGGGATAATTATGATCCTAACAAGAAGACAAATCATAAAGCTTTTGTTGCTCGAGTTACTGAAGACAGTGATAATGATGATGATTATTATGCAAGAAGAATGGAAAAGCACTTAAAAATGATGGAAGAGAGTGACAGTGATGATGGAAAGACTCAAAAGAAAAAGTAAGAGAAAAAGATTAAGAAACCTGTCAGTAGTGATGATGAAGAAGTTCCTATGATAAGAAAGAAAATAAAAGACATTCCAGCTTTCAAGGTTGATGCAGAAGCTGATGCATAAAAGATTCCTGTGTTGTGTGAAAACTGTGAGGCAGTGAAGAAGCAGAACAGTACTTTGATTCATAACATGAACAGATTGAAAGAATCGTATGATGTTCTAGACAAAGCCATGAATCAGTACAATCAATCAAGCAGTGAACAAGCAATAGCCATGAAAACACTTCAAGGAGCTTTCATGACAAAGCAGAAAGTCGTCAACAATTACATTGAGAAATGTGTTGTACTTGAATAGAAATTGGAAACACAGAGAATTGAAACATAAAGAGTTAATAGGTTGTTAAAAAGTTATTCATGTACTTCTTATGTTATTGACAGGATTTATCCAAGAGTGGAAGGCATGAAGGCATTTGAAGAAAAAGAAGAATCTGATGAAAAGATTTCTAAAAAGAAGAAGGATACTGAAGTGAATGACTTTGGTAAGAAACAAGGATTCAGTTACAACCAGTGTCCACCCTCGCTTGAAAATGGATATTCACCGCGAAATCCAAATTCAGAAAGAGTAAAAAAGGCAACAAATTTACAATGGGAATCTGAGCCATCAGATAATTTGCCAGATAGTATTAATGTCACTTTTACGTCATCTGACACTGATCATGAGTCCGAGTTAATAAAGAAAGTGGTCGATCAGGTGTTGGATAAAGATGAATCCGAGGAATCAAAGTCAGAGTCAAAGTCTGGGTCTGAAAGTTCGAGTTCAACTGACAACAGTCCAAAATCTTCGGTTAAAAGAGTTTACAATAAAGAATTTCTGCTATCAAAATCTAATTTGAATGGCGAACCAATCAAAGTGGCATATACTTTGAATGATTCAGACAAATTATATTCTGATGAGGAATTTCCAATAAGAGGTGTTAAAACTAAAATGATTAAAAAGGTTTTCAAACTAACAGAAATTGATATTTCTGAAATAAAAGATGTAAATCTTTCTGAAAAACCTAAACCTTACACCTCAAGAGTTAAACAAAGGTTAAACAAGAAAAAGGGTTACAGTTCTGGTTCTGGTTTTCAAAATAAACCAAACCATAACGGTAATTTCAAAAGAAAGGGATTAGGATTTGTTCCACCAAAAAATCATAAAAATGAGAAAACTTATAAACCAAAAACTGTGTTTGTTTCAGGAACATCATCTGAAGAAGAAAAGGAGCAATTGTTTAGGAATCAATCAAACAAAGAATTCCTTGCTAAGAAGCAAGAAGAAATGAAGAAAGATGTTGCTCAAGAGAAGAAAGAGACGAGAACCTGTTTTCAATGCAAAATAGTTGGTCATATTGCCAGGAATTGTCCAAAGGCAATTCAAACAAAACAGGGAGTTTCTCGTAAACTGAAAGAAAAGATGGTTGAGAATGAACCACCAACCAAACAATTCAGAATTTTAAAAAATTCGAAGTTTGAAGTTGGTGAATGTTCAAAAAGGTTTTACAAGAGAAAAGCAAATCTTGACAACCAAAAATGGGTTGTTAAAAAATCTGAGGATAATTCTAGCAATGATTCTGATTCGTCAAAATCAGATGAGTTATTTTCTGGCGATGAATCTGATTCCACAAAGTCAGAGGAGCCACAAATTGAATCAAAAGGTGAAAAATCAGTACCGCCAATGGATGATTCAAATTTTCCACCATTGTGAGCTGAGAATTTAAAAAAAAAAGTTGGTAAAATTGAAATTTCAAATCAATTTTTTTCAGAAAAGAAAGAATTTGATATTGAAAAAGCTTTTAACCCCAAGGTGAAACATATTTTTGGTAAAATGGTTGATGGGAAGGTTAAAGGGGTGAAGGAGTTTTATGAGAAAAAAATAAAGAAACCAGGTAAGGGTGAGTCATCCCAGGTTTGTGACTGGGATGGAACCTATTATGATGATTAAACTCTGGACTTCCTGGAGCTCCCAGGTTGGTAAGAGTGGAGCAGGAATCGGCATCTTTCTTGAGAAATTCATTTCGGTGATATTTCGACTTACAAGTGGTAAATCAGGGACATTAAATTGTACTTGATTTTCTACATGTTGTATTGGATGTTTGAACTTAAAACTGTTATATTCTTCAAAAGGTTGAGAAAACAATGTGATGAGATCCCCTAATATACAAGTGGTTTTGTGAAATCAACAAAACTTATTTTCCGGAAAAACCATTTGATTAAAACAAACTTAAGTGTTTTGAAATCACAATGGGAAAATAGTTTGTTATGAGAGGGAGTTCTGATTGTTTATGCCAAGTGAATGGCAATTTGAAGCAATTCACTACAGTTGTCACTTTATTTGTACAGTTTGTTTTCAAATTTTCTTAAATGATTTTGAATTTTAGGGGGTGTAAGAATTTCTTAAAATCCAAAAACATTTGAAAATTTGAAAAAGTAAAAAACATGATAAAATTCAAAAATGAGTTTTGTTGTAGAAAAGAGGAAATGATAGTACATCAGTGGACTATCACAGCACGCTAAAGAGAAGGAAAGTCAAATGTGATAAACGGTCTCACTGATGATGTGCCAGTAGGTTTTTACACATTTAGTAGATTGTGACGAGATATAAACCTAAATTTCAAACTTACTTATCTCGTGGGGAACATCTCTCGGATATATGGGTAACCCCCGAAATCTTGTTTGAAAGGTCCCTCTTTCTGAGATAGTAGGTCTTTATGCTTAGTGATATCTGGGGTATTATCCCGGGACTTCTGATTTTGGGGAAGAAATGGCCTAGTCCCCGTATAATACTTTACGCTTGCTTGAAATATAGCCCACCCTCAGCATAAAAAATGATGAAACATTGCAAAATGCTAATCATGTGCTGTTGAAGAAAAGATTCTCTAAAGGGAGCACACCAAAAGTCGAAGCCGTCATCTCTCTGATTTTGTGGAAGCAATAGCCTGAGCTCTCATGGCCCTCGCATTTAACCCTTTACAGATATCATCTAGGTATACTCACCTGTAAGACAGAATATTGGGATCTGGATATGGGAGTATATTCTGAGATGGGACACGCGAATAAGTTTAAGTTCTTAAAACATTAATCTCGTATCTCAAAACAGTTGAAATTTGTGTGAAAATTTCAGTGGATCAGTATACTGACAATCTAAGTGAAGCGTTTAGAACTTAAAATGTTTAAAGCTTAACGATGTTGGTGATTTGTCTCATAAACTGATATGATCCTCTTACACAAACTCACAAAAATATTGTATGTAAATATTTCTTTATTGCATTTTGTTTAAAAGAAAAAATCCAAAAAGATTTTCAGAGTGTTTTAGCATAAACTTTTGAGAAATACAAAAAGATTTTCGACAATTGATGTTGAAAGGCTGATTTTCAAAATTCCTAGTGCTAAACATGATGAACAAAAGGTTTGGGAGATTGTGTTTGAAATGAGAAAAGATTTTGAAATAAAAATGATATGTCTTCAAGTGGTTCATCAGAAATTATAAATGTTAAATCATTTTGAGATTGATTCTACATGTGGTATATAAATTTGTCAAATTTTAAATTTGTGAAATTTATTTTTGGGTAGAGTTATGTGCAGGTTAGCAAGTTTCTTGATTCTGGTAGGAGAGAAAGCCATATTTCGATCGTGTGAACCTTTAAAAGCCAGATTACGATCCTAGCACAACTAAAGGAGGAGTTTGATAGCAAAGGGGAGTCTGAAGATGCTGATGCTGATGAACTTAAGGAATCAAGAGATCTGATCAAGAGAATTAGAAGACTCAAGAGCCAGGTTGCGATTCTAAAATTGAAGATTAGATCAACATCCGAGGGGGAGATAAGTTGATAAAGAGAAGAGAGAGATAAAGGATACTTTACGTTGTTAGATACTTCGGAAGAGGTCGAGAGGACTGATAAAGACTGAAGATTGAAGACTCGACATCGAGGACTTCGTCAACATCCGAGGGGGAGTCTGTTGGTGCATCCGTCTGTCGACTTCTTCTTCTATCGAGTCTTGCTTTGTATTAGATAGATCAGGGCAAGTTGTACGAGAAAAAATGTCAAAAATAGGTAGAAAGGTAATTTCGCACGGAATTACAATTTGTAATTCCGCACGAAATCAGACTTTAGCATTTTTCACGAAATCACTAATTCCGCACGAAATTATCATGTCATTTCACACGAAATCACTGATTTTGTTTGAAATGTGATTTCGTTTGGGATGTTTCAAGCGGAATTAGCACGCCTATATATACTAGGTTGGTCCGTGTCATTTGGAACGAGATTAGATTCCGGTTTAAGAGTCGAAGTGCTGCCGAAGTGTCTACTCGCTGTAAATCTTTGTCAAATCAATCAAAAGACAGTTTAACGTGAATATCTAGCTGAATTGAACTTGATACGTCTGTTTCCGCTTTTCGTATCAAGCAAAAACTCTTCTGATCGACTCATTTGGGTCAGAAAACGATCCTGCAGAAATAATGAGAACCATTCTCAATCTGACGTGCGTGTATAAGCTCGGATCATGTGGGCTGGACCCGCCTGGCTCCATTTTGTGCTCGAGGGAACTGGGCCGAGAGCTATCTAATTGAGATGGAGAAGGTTTGGCCCAGATGAGAGGTGTGCGACTCGAAGAGTGGTGTACGAGTTGAAAGGTTTGCGATTGACTGATAACTCATAACTCAACGCTTGATACTAAAACAAATTATAGTTATGCAAACAATAACAATCTCATATAATTAAATCACGTTTGTTATATCATACACTCGGTCACAACATAATGAGGCCTATCAATACCAGCTAATGGTTATGGGATCAGGTAATGCTAACCTTGAAAGTTCGGGTTGTCACAGTAAAAACAATCGAAAAAGTCTTTTTTGGTCGGGGCCGGCCACCAGCTCCCTAACACTCGCAGATCTACCTCTAGATATTGTGTTTATCTCAAGCCTAATTGTAGGTCCACCCGGAGGATCGAGTTAAACCTCTATTTCTTGTTTTCCGACGAACCCGAGAGTGCGGAATCCAAACGGGTAAGTTAAACCAAGTTCGAACACGTAAACGACAAACACGAGACTCAACGATTAACACATAATGTATTAATGCTTGAAACGGTTACAATACAATGTTTACAAATACACTCTGTAAACTCTCTCTGGTTCTCTCGTGTCTCACTATGTTCTATCTATTCTTGTCTTCAGTCTGCAGTTTATATAAAGGACCAGTCGACGAAACCTTGATGTGGTCGACGAAAGTCCCATGTGGTCGACGAAAGTTCCCTTGTGCGACGAAAGTCTCATTAGCGAAACATCAATGTGACGAAACCATGAGTGTTTCGTCACACTTCCCAGGCCGACGAAAGTCTATCTTTCATTAACAAGTTTCGTGGTCAACAGATAATCCTTGAGTTTCGTCATGATCATGTGCAGTAGAGTTTCGTCATGAGGCTGCATGAGACTTTCGTCAACAACAACTTTTGCATTTAACATTAGGAGGTGACATCATCATATGACATCATCATGATGATGTCATGATGGTGTCATCTCGTGGATCTCCATGCTTCCTGTGTCGATCTCTGGGGCGCACGACGGAGGAATGTCGCGACTTCGAGCTTGAGCCGAATCTAACCGAGTAAACCGAACCAAGTCGAACCGAACCGAGTCGCGTCCACATAATACGTATCAACAAACTCCCCCTTGGACGCTACTCGTGAGGGTTCATCTTCTTGTCTATCATGTCGGAGGATCTTCAAAGTCTTCACGTGTCGTAAGTAAAAAGTGTATCAACAAACTCCCCATTACATTTAGGAAGTGTGTTAACAAACTCCCCCTTAACATAAGCTCTCACTTGAGTTATGCTCGTGAATCTGTTGATCTTCAATTCTTTAGATCCTTGTGGTGTTGATGATAGATCAGCGGCAACTCGATCATCTTTATCTTTTGAGTGCCTCCACGTCGTGTCTTCTTTCTGAAGCTTGTCATCGAACATGTTCTCTTCGCCTTTAGCATCTGCACATGCAAGAAATCTAAACGCATAATGAGAACAACCGCTTGGAATATAGTTAACATAAACGAACGACACACATGTGACCATTGTTCAATCAACTACCGTCCGACAGTTTGAAAGTTTAACAAATTGTTCAATTTTAGATCTTACCTTTTAAAACTTGCAAATTTTTGACCGTTTATGAAGATTTAGTCGATTTGGTTTTCAAACAGATTTCAAGTGACAAAGACTCGAGTTCCAACATCGTACAATCGAAAATAAGATAGAAACAAAATCTTTTTGGTTTTTATAAAGTTTATATTAAAACACACCTAAAATCTTTTTGGTATTTTGAATATTTCAAATGGAAAGACTGAAAGCAGTAAATAAATATATACAAAGATGCAGAAACTAAAAGCATTAAATAAATATTTACAGACAATCTTTTTGCGAGTTTCGAGGGTAAGAGAATCATATCAGTGTACGGTCACGCCAAAACGCTCTTGTTGTTCAGTTAGTTAACAGTTAGATAAGCATCCTATAACGATTATCAGTATTGTTGTCCACTTAAGCTCAACTTATCAGATGTAATCATGGCGAGGGGATACGATTAGTGTATGATTTATACTTACCGACCGGTGTTCATCCACACACGACATATTCCCGTATCAAGGTATGCACTAGGGTTCATCTTTCTGGTGAGTATACCATTTATCATCTATTTTGACGTATATGAAAATGTGAGATACTCACTTATTTTGTTTGAAAACAAGCCCTATGTGGTAGAATCACTTATTAATGAGGAACTTGATTTTCAAATGCTGAGGGCACAGGAGCAAGTCCGTGAACAGGTCAGTACAAACGTACAGCAAAGAGACGAACTTGACTCCCGGATAAATGTGATATTTTATCACTTATTTTCTTTGGACATGTGATTGTTGATCATATATTGAGGTCGTATGCAATATGTACACGTATGTATAGTATCATGGAAGATCTAGACTTGCGTCCCCATTGTTTTCGGTAAAAGAAACAACCATGATACCCAGATGATAAACATCATAAAGACCACGTATCTCAGAACCTCGGCAATCTATCAAACGAAATTTCGGTACCAAGACCATATGCCAATGAGTGGTTCCCACACAGTCTTCAGTCGATTTAAGTTTATATCACCCTGCACACTTTAAAATGATTGTGAGCCTACCGATACATCTCATATAGAGCTGCTTATCGTTTTTCATTTAAGGTTTAAAGAGGTTTGGACATACCACTGATGTACTATCATTTTTTCTTTTGCTCGTCAGGAAACTCCTTTTTGTTTTTCTATTCTTTTTGTGTTTTGAAATTTTTCGATGTTTTTGAATTTTCCAATTTGAATTTGGATTTGGATTTACTCCCCCTAAAATCAACAAACTATGATAAATTTTTAAAAACACAAAGGTATTTACAAAAACGATTTTTCGATGTTGGTTTTACTCTTGCTTGACCTTAATGCCGTTTACCATTAACAAAAAGTCAAATCTTGATTTGTCAAATGCTTTGGTAAAGAGGTCGGCATGTTGGTCATCGGTGTGGACCTTAACAACATCGATAAGCCTTTTATCAAAGCAATCACATATGAAGTGATATTTGATTTCGAAGTGTTTGGTCTTTGAGTGCTGCACAGGATTTCTAGTGATCTGTAAGGCAACAGAATTATCAACGAAAATAGGAGTAGATAGGAATTCAAAACCGTAGTCGCGCATTTATTGTTGAATCCACAGGACTTGGGAGCAACAACTTGAGGCAGCAATGTATTCAGCTTCGCATGTTGATGTAGCGACACAAGTCTGCTTCTTGCACTGCCATGTGACTAGGCGATTTCCTAAAAACTGACATCTAGCCGTTGTGGATTTGCCGTCGATTTACATCCGCCAAAATCAGAATCACTGAAAGCGATCAAGTCAAAGTTATTATCCCTAGGGTACCATAGACCGGTGTCAGGGCAACCCTTCAAATAACGAAAAATCCTTTTTACAGCTGCATGATATGAGGCCTTCGGGTTCACTTGATATCTGGCAAGCAGGCGCGTTGGATACATTATGTCTAGTCTTGATTATGTGAGGTACATAAGAGATCCGATCATCGCGCGGTAGTATGAGGGGCTAACAACTTCACCCTTCAATTCCGGATTAATTCCGTGATTTTGCTGCAGTGGAGTACCAATGGGCGTTGAATCAGACATCTGGAACCGGCTCAAGATGTCACCAACATATTTAGTCGGATGGATGATTATCCCAGACTCAGTTTGCTGAACTTGTAGGTCCAAAAAGAAATTCATTTCCCCCATTGCGCTCATCTCGAATTTCTCCTGCATAATGCGCTCGAAATTCCTACACAAAACATCGTTAGTAGAACCAAATATAATATCATCAACGTATACCTGTACCAATAGAAGATCTCCATCCTGTTCTTTGATGAAAAGAGTGCAATCGATAAGAGCTCTTCGAAATCCATTCTCCAGCAGATAATTAGATAAGGTTGCGTACCAAGCTCTCGGTGCTTGATGTAGACCATAAAGAGCTTTGTTGAGCAACCAAACCCGATCAGGGTGAATAGGATCTTCAAAACCGGGAGGCTGTTCGACGTACACCTCTTCTTCAACCACACCATGTAAGAATGCACTTTTCACGTCCATTTGGTAAACCTTGAATCCCTTGAAGGAATCATATGCTAGAAAGATTCGAATAGCTTCGAGACGTGCAACCGGTGCATAAACTTTGTTGTAGTCGATCCCTTCAATCTGAAAAAAAACCTTGAACGACTAGTCTGGCTTTGTTTCGAATAACTACTCCACGGTCATCTTTCTTGCACTTATACACCCAACGGGTACCAATCTTCTTGTAGTTCTCAGGTTTCTCAACGAGTTTCCAGACACCAAGCTTCTGGAATTGCTGCAGTTCTTCCTGCATTGCTTTAACCCAGGAATTGTCTTTCAAAGCTTCTTTAATAGATTTTGGTTCTTCTTGTGATACATAACATGCGAAGGACCAATCGTTTTGTTGACCAGATTCTCGAATCGCCACATACAAGCCTGCATTGTTGTTGTTTCGCAACATGTTTCTCGTTTGTACGCCACTTTGTACATTTCCAATGATGTTTTGTTGAGGATGGGTATTGTGAATCCTTGTTTCTGGATTATCTGGAACTGGAATGTTTATACCCAAATTGTTGAGATTGAGATCAACAACCAATTCAATACCCGGAACTGTCGAAGAGGATGATGCAGTAGCTTCAGCTGTTTTAGGGGCGTCCACAGGGGGTGTAGCCTCAGAAGTACCATGAACAACTTCTTGGTCTGCATCGAGAAATTCATCATCCTCTAAAGATTCGTTCAGTTCGGTAGCATTGTGAAAATTCTCATTGTCGAGAGCATTATTGTTAACTGAATATGGTTCTGGATTGTTGACAATAATTGGACGAACCAACGGTGAATCTGTTGCATTGCCACTCTCGAAAAAAATCTTTGCTGCAGCACTCTCTTCGACTTCTTTAATATTGATTGAATTGAAAAAGTCATCGTACTCAAACATCCAAGGCTGACCAGGACATTTGACTGGCAATGTGTGCCTTTGTACTCTGACTTCAGACGACCCTTTTTGTCTCTAGATTCCAGACTCTTAAGTTCAGGGTGGCATACCCAAGAAAATATCCTTCAATTGCTTTTGCCCCAAACTTTCCATTCGGATCGATCATTGTGCAAGGAGCTCCAAACGGTTCAAGATATTGTAAATCTGGTTTCTGTTTGTGAAGAAGCTCGAAGTAGGTCTTGTTGTGCCTTTTTACGGTAAGGACTCGACTCAACGTGTAACATGCAGAGGCCACAGCTTCACTCCAGAATGGAATGGGCAACCGCGACTCTACCAACATAGTCCTAGCAGTTTCGATCAATGTGCGGTTCTTACGCTCAGCGACGCCATTCTGTTGAGGAGTGTAACTTGCACTGAATTCGTGACGAATACATTTGGATCTACAGAACTCCTCCATGGCATGATTTTTAAACTCCGTTCCATTGTCGCTGCGAATCCGTTTAACCTTCAAAGTATACAAATTCTCAATCTGAATGATCAAGTTTTTGATAATTTCGAAAGTATCACTCTTGTGAGCCATAAACGCCACCCAAGAAAATCTTGAATAATCATCTGTTATCACGAGGCAGTACTGATCATTCCTGATGCTTTTATGTTTGACATGACTGTAAGGACCTACAAAAATGTCCAAAAAACAACCCGTAAGTAGTATCCCGGACCCCTAAAACCCTAATCTATAACAAAAATCAAGAAAAATCAGATTTTTTGGTTTCACGCGCGCCGCGTAAGCCTTAAGGTAAGACTACGCGGGCCGCGACAACTTATAAAATCTCCGGATAAATGCTTAGGGCACGTGTCGCACACGTGCGGACCAACTGATGACACGCTAGCCTACACGTAGACTAGGGGGCCCTCGCGGGCCGCGTAAGACCTTGTTAAGGTTTACGCGGGCCGCGTAAAACTTGAAAAGTTGCTATAAATTGCCTTGCCCTAGGACTTGAATCTGTGTTCGAAAATTCAGATAAAAAATGTTTCTTACTGCTTAAATTCGAAGTTTTACATAGGAAAACGCTGCTACGAGTACAGGGTATTAACTCGATCACTGCTACGATACAATGTCCGATCGATTGAAACCGATCGGATGGATGTTTAAGTGCTGCCCGTATTTGGGCTATACTTTTTCATTCGTCGTGAGGGTTTTGATTTCGTGAGCTTATCGTAAATGTTGTATTAAGTTACTGACCTAGTTTCATATGCATTGCTGTTTAAATTAGGTTACAAGGCTTAATCAGTAGGCTAAACTTTGCTCAATTAAATCTGCAATGTGAGTCATTCTCTTTTTATCAACAATGGTTTACAATACTCAAATTATTTTCAAGAGTTATAATTACAGGGATTAAGTCTTGGTTATCTTGAATCACTGGCAAGTGGGGTATTGTGCACATTACTAATTTCTCACGGTTAGGTTCACCAACCTAACAGTGATAATCATCACTACTTGGGTGAAAGGACCCAATAGTGGTATGACCATCGTCACCAGGGTGTGACACGGCGCCAGATAAAAATAAGATAGTAGCCATTGTAATCGCTCTTATGCTGTAATTTATAACTATGTGTCATTTTATCAAAATTGAGTGACTCGCCAGTATTTCCCCGCTGATAAAATATTTTCAAAACTTGTTTTAGGTGACTTACTGTGAATGATGGAAAACGTGCTACGGAGCACTAACAAGCTTGAAGTGGTGGCTCAGTAAAATAAATAAACATGTTTTGTAAAACAAGGGATTTCCTAGTGAAATTACCTTTACTGTAAATTACGGGGTTTGTCCCAAATTATGAAATAAAATAATTGGGCATTTTCAAGTTTTAAAAAGATCCTGTTAATCTTCCGTTGTCAACTCAAATAATAAATACCACGGATTTCTGTCCCGCGGCTCTTGGACCGGGTAACACCGGGACGGGGGCCGTGATAGAAAAAGGTGGTATCAGAGCCACTGATTTAAAATTAAGTATTTAAAAATACTTAATTTAATTGACTGCCATTCTGTGATTCTGTAAATAACATTCTAATTAGGATTTTGTGTTTCCTTATTTTCTGATAGCATGAATGAGTTATCTGAAGCTCTTCAGAATCTCGCTATCTATCCTACTGACATGGAAGTTTCCAAGGGCTTTTCCGGTTATTGGGCCGACACTGAAAAACCTATGGAATTCTAAGCCCAACCTCAGGAGAAACCCAAGTCGAAAAAGAGAAGGAGAATCATAGGCTAGAGATGCGCACGGAGGAAGAAGCCAGCCGCCCAGAGGATTAAAAAGACTGAGGACCCAAATGATAAAGGGAAAGGAAAAGAGATCGGGGAAAGTTCAGGGCAAGCCCAGGAAATGCCACCCTGGGAGGAGCTTGATCGCAAACTGGCAAATTGTGACCTCATTGGACCTGCCAATGAAGACCTCTTCAATTACCCAGCTGAATCACAACTTCCAGTTAATTTGGAACCTGCTATCCCAGATCCCATTGTCAACCGCCAACTTCTACCCGGAGAACTGGAGGAATGGTGGACAAGTGATTGGCAATTTCAGAATCTCTTGAATAACCCTAACACCTTTTTCCCCCAGTTTGACCCTGAGCCTGCACCAAACCCACCAATGAGCACCGAGAACTTGGCTGAACTCTGCCACTATGGCGAGGAGCTGGTGGACGCAGGAAATAGAATCCTGGATGTAGGAGAGAGGATATCATGGAAATACGACGAGAGGGAACGTCGTTTCTGAAATGCCAGCTGACGGGAATCGTATGTGGATGTGTGGTTACGTGTTTAATAATAATAATAAATATTAATAAAAATATAATCATGTGAAATAAGTTAAAATAAAACTTTTGTAATATAACTAGTGTGTATGGATGCATACTAATATATAAAAAGATCAACGTCGCAAAGTCGACAATTTTGGCTATATGTGTTGATAGGATTATGTGTGATTATTTTATTGTGACTGGTTATTATTTAGTTTATTTTTTTGCAAATAATTTATATATTGATAATTATCAGATGGAGCACGCCGTCAATGAGCCAATTAACGAAGTTAATCAATCCGAACAAAACAGTGGAGATCAATTTCTTAATAAGCAAGATATAGAAAATGTCGTTGCTCAAGGAATAGCCAATGCTATTCCAGCAATCCTTGCTGCTGCCCAAAATCCAGTTGAACCTCAACCAACTACTCCCAGCAAACGTACTCACGGAGACAATTTCAGTAATAGTGTAAATGGAGGCGGCAACAATAATAATAATAATGATGATGTGATGCAAGCCCCATTTCTTAAGAAAATGAAAGCTGCAACGCCTGGTTGCACTTACAAGGAATTTCTTGCCTGTAAACCAATCGAATTTGCAGGCAATGAAGGGGCAACTGCTGCACTGCATCGTTTTAAAGAAGGGGCACTAGAATGGTGGAACACGGTACTACAAGCCAAGGGAAGCGATGTGGCTTATGCCATGAATTGGGAAGAATTTAAGATACTAGTAGAAAGAAAATTATGTCCCGAATACGAAAAGGAACAAATGAAAAATAAGTTCCTAAACCACCGGATGGTGGATGTCGATTGTCGAGGGTATACTTCGACATTCTTTGAGTATGCTAGAATTGTACCTACCCTGGCTTCGCCAGAACCGGTACTTATTTCTCGCTATATTTGGGGTTTAATTAGCGAGATTCGCGATATCTCAAAGCTGCGAGACCTCGCACAATTGACGATGGAGTGGAATTAGCCAACACCTTGACCAACAGACTGGTACGCACAAGAGAAGAAAACCGGAAAAAGAAGTGGCCCAAAAGATTACCGAGGATTCCGTGTGGGTAATAGTAGTAATTTCAAGAAAAAGGGAACCGGGCAATCTTCCACTGCTCCATTTTGCAGCACTTGTAAAAGAAAGCATTTTGGAAGATGCAAAGGGTATTGCAATTTCTGAAAAATTCTAGGGCATTAAGAAGAAGATTGCAGGAGGAAGAAATAGACAATCTGCTTCAACTGTGGAGAAGCTGGACATTTTAGACCAGATGCCGCAAATTGGTCAAACCAGCTGACAATAAAGACAAACCTGCAGAAGGAACTACCAAAAAGAATGCAAGAGCATTCCAGTTGACTACCCAAGAAGCAGAACTCATCCCAGATGTAATAGCTGGTACGTTCCTAGTTCACGATGTTTATGCAAAAGTATTATTTGACTCTGGTGCAAACCAAAGTTTTATAAATACTTCATTCTGCCAAGCTCTTAACCTACCCTTAACCAACCTTAAAAATTTTTTTACGGTAGAAACCACAGATGGTAATTCTGTTCACATAGATAAGGCTTTGCGAGAAGAAAAGATAGAACTCTTAGGCCATAAATTTTCTGCAAACCTGTTACCTATGAATTTAGCCGGATTCGATGTTGTGTTAGGAATGGATTGGTTAGTAGCCAACCATGCTCGAATCCTCTGTGATAAGAATTCCATAGAAATACACTCACCCACAGGAGAAGTAGTAGTAATTACAGGAGATAAGCCACGTAAGCCGATGAAGTTCATTTCTGTAATTAAAGTTGCTAGTTATTCAAGAAAACAAGGAATGGTGTATATGATTTTGGTAATCATTAACACTAAAGGTAAGGAACTTAAGGAAATTCCAGTAGTATCAGAATACTCAGATGTATTCCCAGAAGAACTACCTGGATTACCACCCGATTGGGAAGTAGAATTTAGAATTCATCTAATTCCTGGAACTACGCCGATAGCTAAGGCACCTTATCGGTTAGCACCCACCGAAATGTTGGAATTGAAAAAGCAATTAGATGAATTGCTCAGTAAATGATTCATACAACCTAGTTCATCCCCTTGGGGAGCACCCGTGTTGTTTGTGAAAAAGAAGGATGGTTTAATGCGAATGTGTATCGATTACAGGGAATTGAATAAGGTTACAATTAAGAATCGATACCCATTACCTAGGATTGATGATCTTTTTGATCAACTTCAGGGTGCTAGATATTTTTCTAAGATAGATTTACGCTCTGGATACCATCAGTTGAAAGTACAAGAAGAAGACATACCTAAAACTGCCTTCAGAACTAGGTATGGTCATTACGAGTTTAGAGTTATGCCATTTGGATTAACAAATGCTCATGCAGCATTCATGGACATGATGAATATGATTTGCAAACCGTACTTGGATAAATTTGTAATTGTCTTTATCGACGATATACTCATTTATTCCAAAAGTCAGGACGAGCATTGTGAGCACCTACATGCACTCTTAACTTTGTTAAGAAAGGAAAAGCTTTACACCAAATTCTCGAAGTGTGAATTTTGGCTACAGGAGGTACAATTTTTAGGACACATGGTGAATCACGAAGTATTCACGTAGATCCCTCCAAAATAGAAGCGATCACCAAATGGAAGGTCCCGCAATCAGGTATGGAAGTTAGAAGTTTTCTAGGGTTAGCCGGATACTATAGACGGTTTATTAAGGATTTTTCCAAAATAGCTGTGCCATTAACTAAGCTAACCTATAAAACAGTAAAATTTGAATGGGGATCTAGACAAGAAGAGGCTTTTAAGATTCTAAAGCAAAGGTTAACAAATGCCCCAATTCTTTCCTTACTAGAAGGGACAGAAGATTTTGAAGATTATTGTGATGCCTCTAAGCTAGGATTAGGATGTGTGCTGATGCAACGCAAAAAGGTAATTACGTATGCCTTAAGGCAATTGAAAAAGCACGAAGAAAATTATATGACGTATGACTTAGAATTGGGAGCAATAATTTTTGCCCTTAAGATTTGGAGACACTATCTGTATGGCAATAAGTTTACAGTCTATACAGATCATAAGAGATTAAGACACATATTTGGGCAAAAGGAATTAAATGTGAGGCAAAGAAGATGGATGGAAATTCTAGGTGATTACGACTGTGATATTCAATATCACGAAGGAAAAGCAAATGTAGTCGCAAATGCCCTAAGTCATAAGTATCATGAAAAGCCAAAGCGAGTTCGTGCTCTTAGATTAAATCTACAGTTAGATTTACTGGAACAGCTGAAACACATTCAAGAAACAGCAATCAAGGATGATGCTGAAGGAATGAAGGGAAGAATAAAAGAATTAGAGCAAGGAAGTGATGGAATTTGGAGATTCTACAAGAAAAGGATTTGGGTACCTAAACAAGGAAATTTAAGAGATAAGATTTTAGAGGAAGCCCATAAATCTAGGTATACCATGCATCCTGGTAATAATAAGATGTACCAAGATTTAAGGAATAACTTCTGGTGGATAGGAATGAAAAAAGACTTAGCTAGATATGTTTCTAAGTGTCTTACTTGTTCGCAAATTAAGGCGGAACACCAGAAACCCTCAGGCCTACTGCAATAATTACAAATGCCTGTATGGAAATAGGAACTAATAACCATGGATTTTGTTACTAAGTTACCCAAAACCAGAAAGGGTAATGACGCGATTTGGGTAATTGTGGATTGATTAACCAAATCAACTCATTTTCTACCCATGAAGGAAACCTTTAGCATGGAAAGATTAGCAAAATTGTATGTAGACGAGGTAGTATCCTTACATGGAGTCCCTCTCTCCATTGTATCGGATAGGGATAGTCGTTTCACTTCACATTTCTGGACAAGTTTCCAAGAAGCAATGTGGACACGATTGAATTTAAGTACAGCCTTCCATCCCCAAACAGACGGACAAAGTGAAAGGACGATCCAAACCCTGGAAGACATGCTTAGAGCGTGTGTTATAGATTTTGGGGGAAACTGGGACAACCATTTACCTTTAATTGAATTCTCCTATAACAATAGTTATCATTCAAGCATTAAAGCTGCCCCGTTCGAAGCACTGTATGGACGAAAGTGTAGAACTCCAGTTTGCTGGGCAGAAATAGGAGAAAGCCAATTATCAGGTCCCGAGATCGTGCAAGAAACCACCGACAAGATCACTCAAATCAAGGAAAGACTGAAAACGGCTCGAGATCGCCAGAAAAGTTATGCAGACAATCGACGCAAGCCACTAGAATTTCAAGTTGGAGACAAGGTACTCTTAAAAGTTTCTCCTTGGAAAGGGGTAGTTCGGTTCGGTAGGAAGGGAAAACTGAGTCCAAGATACATAGGACCATTCCCAGTAATCCAGCAAATAGAACCGGTCGCCTATCGCTTGCAACTACCAGAAGAGCTAGTCGGGCTACATGACGTATTTCATATATCTAATCTCAAGAAATTTCTATCGGACGAATCGCTAGTGGTCCCTCTTCAAGACATACAGGTGAATGAAAAGTTGAAGTTCGTGGAAAAACCGCTTCAAATAGAAGACAGAAAGATTAAGTTTCTCAAACACAAAAGATTGGTACTGGTCAAAGTCAAGTGGGATTCATAAAGAGGATCCGAATACACCTGGGAGCTGGAATCGGAGATGAAGCGAAAATATCCTCATTTATTTCAGTAAATCTCGAGGACGAGATTTTTAAATAAGGTGGGGAGGATGTAAGGACCTACAAAAATGTCCAAAAAATAACCCGTAAGTAGTATCCCGGACCCCTAAAACCCCAATCTATAACAAAAATCAAGAAAAATCAAATTTTTTGCTTTCACGCGGGCCGCGTAAGCCTTAAGGTAAGACTACGTGGGCCGCGACAACATATAAAATCTCCTGAAAAGCTCTTAGGCCACGTGTCGCACACGTGGCAGACCTACCGATTACACGCTAGCCCTACACGTAGACTAGGGGGCCCTCGCGGGCCGCTTAAGACCTTTTTAAGGTTTACGCGGGCCGCGTAAAACTTGAAAAGTTACTATAAATTGCCTTGCCCTGGGACTTGAATCTGTGTTCGAAAATTTAGATAAAAAACGTTTCTTACTGCTTAAATTCGAAGTTTAACATAGGAAAAACTGCTACGAGTACAGGGTATTAACTCGATCACTGCTACGATACAATGTCCGGTCGATTGAAACCGATCCGATGGGTGTTTAAGTGCTGCCCGTATTTGGGCTATACTTTGTCGTTCGTCGTGAGGGTTTTGATTTCGTGAGCTTATCGTAAATGTTGTATTAAGTTACTGACCTAGTTTCGTATGCATTGTTGTTTAAATTAGGTTACAAGGCTAAATCAGTAGGCTAAACTCTGCTCAATTAAATCTGCAATGGGAGTCATTCTCTTTTTATCAACAATGTTTTACAATACTCAAATTATTTTCAAGAGTTAAAATTACAGGGATTAAGTCTTGGTTATCTTGAATCACTGGCAAGTGGGGTATTGTGCACATTACTAATTTCTCATGGTTAGGTTGACCAACCTAACAGTGATAATCATCACTACTTGGGTGAAAGGACCCAATAGTGGTATGACCATCGTCACCAGGGTGTGAAAATTTTAAGTTTAAGTGCTTAAAACATTAATCTTGTATCTCGAAACAGTTGAAATTTGTGTGAAAATTTAAGTGGAACAGTATACTGACAATCTAAGTGAAGCGTTTAGAACTTAAAATGTTTAAAGCTTAATGGTGTTGGTGATTTGTCTCATAAACTGATATGATCCTCTTACACAAACTCACAAAAATATTGTATGTAAATATTTCTTTATTGCATTTTGTTTAAAAGCAAAAATCCAAAAAGATTTTCAGAGTGTTTTAGCATAAACTTTTGAGAAATACAAAAAGATTTTCGACAATTGATGTTTAAAGGCTGATTTTCAAAATTCCTAGTGCTAAACATGGTGAACAAAAGGTTTGGGAGATTGTGTTTGAAATGAGAAAAGATTTTGAAATAAAAATGATATGTCTTCAAGTGGTTCATCAGAAATTATAAATGTTAAATCATTTTGAGATTGATTCTACATGTGGTATATAAATTTGTCAAATTTTAAATTTGTGAAATTTATTTTTGGGTAGAGTTATGTGCAGGTTAGCAAGTTTCTTGATTCTGGTAGGATAGAAAGCCAGATTTCGATCCTGTGAACCTTTAAAAGCCAGATTACGATCCTAGCACAACTAAAGGAGGAGTTTGATAGCAAAGGGGAGTCTGAAGATGCTGATGCTGATCAACTTAAGGAATCAAGAGATCTGATCAAGAGAATTAGAAGACTCAAGAGCCAGGTTGCGATTCTGAAATTGAAGATTAGATCAACATCCGAGGGGGAGATAATTTGATAAAGAGAAGAGAGAGATAAAGGATACTTTACATTGTTAGATACTTCGAAAGAGGTCGAGAGGACTGATAAAGACTGAAGATTGAAGACTCGACATCGAACACTTCGTCAACATCCGAGGGGGAGTCTGTTGGTGCATCCGTCTGTCGACTTCGTCTTGTATCGAGTCTTGCTTTGTATTAGATAGATCAGGGCATGTTGTACGAGAAAAAATGTCAAAAATAGGTAGAAAGGTAATTTCGCACGGAATTACAATTTGTAATTTCGCACGAAATCAGACTTTAGCATTTTTCAGGAAATCACTAATTCCGCACGAAATTATCATGTCATTTCACACGAAATCACTGATTTCGTTTGAAATGTGATTTCGTTTGGGATGTTTCAAGCGGAATTAGCACGCCTATATATACTAGGTTGGTCCGTGTCATTTGGAACGAGATTAGATTCCGGTTTAAGAGCCGAAGTGCTGCCGAAGTGTCTACTCGCTGTAAATCTTTGTCAAATCAATCAAAAGACAGTTTAACGTGAATATCTAGCAGAATTGAACTTGATACGTCTGTTTCCGCTTTTCTTATCGAGCAAAAACTCTTCTGATCGACTCATTTGGGTCAGAAAACGATCTTGCAGAAATAATGAGAACCATTCTCAATCTGACGTGCGTGTATAAGCTCGGATCATGTGGGCTGGACCCGCCTGGCTCCATTTTGGGCTCGAGGGAACTGGGCCGAGAGCTATCTAATTGAGATGGAGAAGGTTTGGCCCAGATGAGAGGTGTGCGACTCGAAGAGTGGTGTACGAGTTGAAAGGTTTGCGATTGACTGATAACTCATAACTCAACGCTTGATACTAAAACAAATTATAGTTATGCAAACAATAACAATCTCATATAATTAAATCACGTTTGTTATATCATACACTCGGTCACAACATAATGAGGCCTATCAATACCAGCTAATGGTTATGGGATCAGGTAATGCTAACCTTGAAAGTTCGGGTTGTCACAGTAAAAACAATCGAAAAAGTCTTTTTTGGTCGGGGCCGGCCACCAGCTCCCTAACACTCGCAGATCTACCTCTAGATATTGTGTTTATCTCAAGCCTAATTGTAGGTCCACCCGGAGGATCGAGTTAAACCTCTATTTCTTGTTTTCCGACGAACCCGATAGTGCGGAATCCAAACGGGTAAGTTAAACCAAGTTCGAACACGTAAACGACAAACACGAGACTCAACGATTAACACATAATGTATTAATGCTTGAAACGGTTACAATACAATGTTTACAAATACACTCTGTAAACTCTCTCTGGTTCTCTCGTGTCTCACTGTGTTCTATCTATTCTTGTCTTCAGTCTGCAGTTTATATAAAGGACCAGTCGACGAAACCTTGATGTGGTCGACGAAAGTCCCATGTGGTCGACGAAAGTTCCCTTGTGCGACGAAAGTCTCATTAGCGAAACATCAATGTGACGAAACCATGAGTGTTTCGTCACACTTCCCAGGCCGACAAAAGTCCATCTTTCATTAACAAGTTTCGTGGTCAGCAGATAATCCTTGAGTTTCGTCATGATCATGTGCAGTAGAGTTTCGTCATGAGGCTGCATGAGACTTTCGTCAACAACAACTTTTGCATTTAACATTAGGAGGTGACATGATCATATGACATCATCATGATGATGTCATGACGGTGTCATCTCGTGGATCTCCATGCTTCGCGTGTCGATCTCTGGTGCGCACGACGGAGGAATGTCGCGACTTCGGGCTTGAGCCGAATCTAACCGAGTCGAACCGAACCAAGTCGAACCGAACCGAGTCGCGTCCACATAATATGTATCAACAAACTCCCCCTTGGACGCTACTCGTGAGGGTTCATCTTCTTGTCTATCATGTCGGAGGATCTTCAAAGTCTTCACGTGTCGTAAGTAAAAAGTTTATCAACAAACTCCCCATTACATTTAGGAAGTGTGTTAACAAACTCCCCCTTAACATAAGCTCTCACTTGAGTTATGCTCGTGAATCTGTTGATCTTCAATTCTTTAGATCCTTGTGGTGTTGATGATAGATCAGCGGCAACTCGATCATCTTTATCTTTTGAGTGCCTCCACGTCGTGTCTTCTTTCTGAAGCTTGTCATCGAACATGTTCTCTTCGCCTTTAGCATCTGCACATGCAAGAAATCTAAACGCATAATGAGAACACCCGCTTGGAATATAGTTAACATAAACGAACGACACACATGTGACCATTGTTCAATCAACTACCGTCCGACAGTTTGAAAGTTTAACAAATTGTTCAATTTTAGATCTTAACTTTCAAAACTTGCAAATTTTTGACCGTTTATGAAGATTTAGTCGATTTGGTTTTCAAACAGATTTCAAGTGACAAAGACTCGAGTTCCAACATCGTACAATCGAAAATAAGATAGAATCAAAATCTTTTTGGTGTTTATAAAGTTTATATTAAAACACACCTAAAATCTTTTTGGTATTTTGAATATTTCAAATGGAAAGACTGAAAGCAGTAAATAAATATATACAAAGATGCAGAAACTAAAAGCATTAAATAAATATTTACAGACAATCTTTTTGCGAGTTTCGAGGGTAAGAGAATCATATCAGTGTACAGTCACGCCAAAACGCTCTTGTTGTTCAGTTAGTTAACATTTAGATAAGCATCCTATAACGATTATCAGTATTGTTGTCCACTTAAGCTCAACTTATCAGATGTAATCATGGCGAGGGGATACGATTAGTGTATGATTTATACTTACCGACCGATGTTCATCCACACACGACACATTCCCGTATCAAGGTATGCACTAGGGCTCATCTTACTGGTGAGTATACCATTTATCATCTGTTTTGACGTATATGAAAATGTGAGATACTCACTTATTTTGATTGAAAACAAGCCCTATGTGATAGAATCACTTATTAATGAGGAACTTGATTTTCATATGCATGAGGGCACAGGAGCAAGTCCGTGAACAGGTCAGTACAAACGTACAGCAAAGAGACGAACTTGACTCCCGGATAAATGTGATATTTTATCACTTATTTTGTTTGGACATGTGATTGTTGATCACATATTGAGGTCGTATGCAATATGTACATGTATGTATAGTATCATGGAAGATCTAGACTTGCGTCCCCATTGTTTTCGGTAAAAGAAACAACCATGATACCCAGATGATAAACAGCATAAAGACTACGTATCTCAGAACCACGGCAATCTTTCAAACGAAATTTCGGTTCCAAGACCATATGCCAATGAGGGGTTCCCACACAGTCTTCAGTCGATTTAAGTTTATATCACCCTGCACACTTTAAAATGATTGTGAGCCTACCGATACATCTTATATAGAGCTGCTTATCGTTTTTCATTTAAGGTTCAAAGAGGTTTGGACAGACCACTGATGTACTATCATTTTTTCTTTTGCTCGTCAGGAAACTCATTTTTGTTTTTCTATTGTTTTTGTGTTTTGAAATTTTTCGATGTTTTTGAATTTTCAAATTTGAATTTGGATTTGGATTTACTCCCCCTAAAATCAATAAACTATGATAAATTTTTAAAAACACAAAGGTATTTACAAAAACGATTTTCCGATGTTGGTTTTACTCTTGCTTGACCTTAATGCCGTTTACCATTAACAAAAAGTCAAATCTTGATTTGTCAAATGCTTTGGTAAAGTGGTCGGCACGTTGGTCATCGGTGTGGACCTTAACAACATCGATAAGCCTTTTATCAAAGCAATCACATATGAAGTGATATTTGATTTCTATGTGTTTGGTCTTTGAGTGCTGCACAGGATTTCTAGTGATCTGTAAGGCAGCAGAATTATCAACGAAAATAGGAGTAGATAGAAATTCAAAACCGTAGTCGCGCATTTGTTGTTGAATCCACAGGACTTGGGAGCAACAACTTGAGGCAGCAATGTATTCAGCTTCGCATGTTGATGTAGCGACACAAGTCTGCTTCTTGCACTGCCATGTGACTAGGCGATTTCCTAAAAAGTGACATCTAGCCGTTGTGGATTTGCCGCCGATTTACATCCGCCAAAATCAGAATCACTGAAAGCGATCAAGTCAAAGTTATTATCCCTAGGGTACCATAGACCGGTGTCAGGGCAACCCTTCAAATAACGAAAAATCCTTTTTACAGCTGCATGATGTGAGGCCTTCGGGTTCAGTTGATATCTGGAAAGCAGGCACGTTGGATACATTATGTCTAGTCTTGATTATGTGAGGTACATAAGAGATCCGATCATCGCGCGGTAGTATGAGGGGCTAACAACTTCACCCTTCAATTCTGGATTAATTCTGTGATTTTGCTGCAGTGGAGTACCAATGGGCGTTGCATCAGACATCTGGAACCGGCTCAAGATGTCACCAACATATTTAGTCGGATGGATGATTATCCCAGACTCAGTTTGCTGAACTTGTAGGCCCAAAAAGAAATTCATTTCCCCCATTGCGCTCATCTCGAATTTCTCCTGCATAATGCGCTCGAAATTCCTACACAAAACATCGTTAGTAGAACCAAATATAATATCATCAATGTATACCTGTACCAATAGAAGATCTCCATCCTGTTCTTTGATGAAAATAGTGCAATCGATAAGACCTCTTCGAAATCCTTTCTCCAGCAGATAATTAGATAAGGTTGCGTACCAAGCTCTCGGTGCTTGATGTAGACCATAAAGAGCTTTGTTGAGTAACCAAACCCGATCAGGGTGAATAGGATCTTCAAAACCGGGAGGCTGTTCGACGTACACATCTTCTTCAACCACACCATGTAAGAATTCACTTTTCACGTCCATTTGGTAAACCTTGAATCCCTTGAAGGAATCATAGGCTAGAAAGATTCGAATAGCTTCGAGACGTGCAACCGGTGCATAAACTTTGTTGTAGTCGATCCCTTCAATCTGAAAAAAACCTTGAACGACTAGTCTGGCTTTGTTTCGAATAACTACCCCACGGTCATCTTTCTTGCACTTATACACCCAACGGGTACCAATCTTCTTGTAGTTCTCAGGTTTCTCAACGAGTTTCCAGACACCAAGCTTCTGGAATTGCTGCAGTTCTTCCTGCATTGCTTTAACCCAAGAATTGTCTTTCAAAGCTTCTTTAATAGATTTTGGTTCTTCTTGTGATACATAACATGCGAAGGACCAATCGTTTTGTTGACCAGATTCTCGAATCGCCACATACAAGCCTGCATTGTTGTTGTTTCGCAACATGTTTCTCGTTTGTACGCCACTTTGTACATTTCCAATGATGTTTTGTTGAGGATGGGTATTGTGAATCCTTGTTTCTGGATTATCTAGAACTGGAATGTTTATACCCAAATTGTTGAGATTGAGATCAACAACCAATTCAATACCCGGAACTGTCGAAGAGGATGATGCAGTAGCTTCAGCTGTTTTAGGGGCGTCCACAGGGGGTGTAGCCTCAGAAGTACCATGAACAACTTCTTGGTCTGCATCGAGAAATTCATCATCCTCTGAAGATTCGTTCAGTTCGGTAGCATTGTGAAAATTCTCATTGTCGAGAGCATTATTGTTCACTGAATATGGTTCTGGATTGTTGACAATAATTGGACGAACCAATGGTGAATCTGTTGCGTTGCCACTCTCGAAAAACATCTTTGCTGCAGCACTCTCTTTGACTTCTTTAATATTGATTGAATTGAAAAAGTCATCGTACTCAAACATCCAAGGCTGACCAGGACATTTGACTGGCAATGTGTGCCTTTGTACTCTGACTTCAGACGACCCTTTTTGTCTCTAGATTCCAGACTCTTAAGTTCAGGGTGGCATACCCAAGAAAATATCCTTCAATTGCTTTTGCCCCAAACTTTCCATTCGGATCGATCATTGTGCAAGGAGTTCCAAACGGTTCAAGATATTGTAAATCTGGTTTCTGTTTGTGAAGAAGCTCGAAGTAGGTCTTGTTGTGCCTTTTTACGGTAAGGACTCGATTCAACGTGTAACATGCAGAGGCCACAGCTTCACTCCAGAATGGAATGGGCAACTGCGACTCTACCAACATAGTCCTAGCAGTTTCGATCAATGTGCGGTTCTTACGCTCAGCGACGCCATTCTGTTGAGGAGTGTAACTTGCACTGAATTCGTGACGAATACCTTTGGACCTACAGAACTCCTCCATGGCATGATTTTTAAACTCCGTTCCATTGTCGCTGCGAATCCGTTTAACCTTCAAAGTATACAAATTCTCAATCTGAATGATCAAGTTTTTGATAATTTCGAAAGTATCACTCTTGTGAGCCATAAACGCCACCCAAGAAAATCTTGAATAATCATCTGTTATCACGAGGCAGTACTGATCATTCCTGATGCTTTTATGCTTGACAGGACTGTAAGGACCTACAAAAATGTCCAAAAAAACAACCCGTAAGTGGTATCCCGGACCCCTAAAACCCTAATCTATAACAAAAATCAAGAAAAAATCAGATTTTTTGGTTTCACGCGGGCCGCGTAAGCCTTAAGGTAAGACTACGCGGGCCGCGACAACTTATAAAATCTCCGGATAAATGCTTAGGGCACGTGTCGCACAGGTGCGGACCTACTGATGACACGCTAGCCCTACACGTAGACTAGGGGGCCCTCGCGGGCCGCGTAAAAGTTGAAAAGTTGCTATAAATTGCCTTGCCCTAGGACTTGAATCTGTGTTCGAAAATTCCGATAAAAAACGTTTCTTACTGCTTAAATTCGAAGTTTTACATAGGAAAACGCTGCTACGAGTACAGGGTATTAACTCGATCACTGGTACGATACAATGTCCGATCGATTGAAACCAATCCGATGGATGTTTAAGTGCTGCCCGTATTTGGGCTATACTTTTTCTTTCGTCGTGAGGGTTTTGATTTCGTGAGCTTATCGTAAATGTTGTATTAAGTTACTGACCTAGTTTCGTATGCATTGCTGTTTAAATTAGGGTACAAGGCTAAATCAGTAGGCTAAACTTTGCTCAATTAAATCTGCAATGTGAGTCATTCTCTTTTTATCAACAATGGTTTACAATACTCAAATTATTTTCAAGAGTTATAATTACAGGGATTAAGTCTTGGTTATCTTGAATCACTGGCAAGTGGGGTATTGTGCACATTACTAATTTCTCACGGTTAGGTTCACCAACCTAACAGTGATAATCATCACTACTTGGGTGAAATGACCCAATAGTGGTATGACCATCATCACCAAGGTGTGACACGGTGCCAGATAAAAATAAGATAGTAGCCATTGTAATCGCTCTTATGCTGTAATTTATAACTATGTGTCGTTTTATCAAAATTGAGTGACTCGCCAGTATTTCCCCGCTGATAAAATATTTTCAAAACATGTTTTAGGTGACTTACTGTGAATCAAGGAAAACGTGCTACGGAGCACTAACAAGCTTGAAGTGGTGGCTTAGTAAAATAAATAAACATGTTTTGTAAAACAAGGGATTTCCTCGTGAAATTACCTTTACTGTAAATTACGGGGTTTGTCCCAAATTATGAAATAAAATAATTGAGCATTTTCAAGTTTTAAAAAGATCCTGTTAATCTTCCGCTGTCAACTCAAATAATAAATACCACGGGTTTCTGTCCCGCGGCTCTTGGACCGGGTAACACCGGGACGGGGGCCGTGATAGAAAAAGGTGGTATCAGAGCCACTGATTTAAAATTAAGTATTTAAAAATACTTAATTTAATTGACTGCCATTCTGTGATTCTGTAAATAACATTCTAATTAGGATTTTGTGTTTCCTTATTTTCTGATAGGATGAATGAGTTATCTGAAGCTCTTCAGAATCTCGCTATCTATCCTACTGACATGGAAGTTTCCAAGGGCTTTTCCGGTTATTGGGCCGACACTGAAAAACCTATGGAATTCTAAGCCCAACCTCAGGAGAAACCCAAGTCGAAAAAGAGAAGGAGAATCATAGGCTATAGATGCGCACGGAGGAAGAAGCCAGCCGCCCAGAGGATTAAAAAGACTGAGGACCCAAATGATAAAGGGAAAGGAAAAGAGATCGGGGAAAGTTCAGGGCAAGCCCAGGAAATGCCACCCTGGGAGGAGCTTGATCGCAAACTGGCAAATTGTGACCTCATTGGACCTGCCAATGAAGACCTCTTCAATTACCCATCTGAATCACAACTTCCAGTTAATTTGGAACCTGCTATCCCAGATCCCATTGTCAACCACCAACTTCTACCTGGAGAACTGGAGGAATGGTGGACAAGTGATTGGTAATTTCAGAATCTCTTGAATAACCCTAACACCTTTTTCCCCCAGTTTGACCCTGAGCCTGCACCAAACCCACCAATGAGCACCGAGAACTTGGCTGAACTCCGCCACTATGGCGAGGAGCTGGTGGACGCAGGAAATAGAAACCTGGATGTAGGGGAGAGGATATCATGGAAATACGACGAGAGGGAACGTCGTTTCTGAAATGCCAGCTGACGGGAATCGTATGTGGTTGTGTGGTTACGTGTTTAATAATAATAATAAATATTAATAAAAATATAATCATGTGAAACAAGTTAAAATAAAACTTTTGTAATCTAATTGGTGTGTATGGATGCATACTAATATATAAAAAGATCAACGTCGCAAAGTCGACAATTTTGGCTATATGTGTTGATTGGATTATGTGTGATTATTTTATTATGACTGGTTATTATTTAGTTTTATTTTTTTGCAAATAATTTATATATTGATAATTATCAGATGGAACACGCCGTCAATGAGCCAGTTAACGAAGTTAATCAATCCGAACAAAACAATGGAGATCAATTTCTTAATAAGCAAGATATAGAAAATGTCGTTGCTCAAGGAATAGCCAATGCTATTCCAGCAATCCTTGCTGCTGTCCAAAATCCAGTTGAACCTCAACTAACTACTCCCAGCAAACGTACTCACGGAGACAATTTCAGTAATAGTGTAAATGGAGGTGGCAACAATAATAATAATAATGATGATGTGATGCAAACCCCATTTCTTAAGAAAATGAAAGTTGCAACGCCTGGTTGCACTTACAAGGAATTTCTTGCCTGTAAACCAATCGAATTTGCAGGCAATGAAGGGGCAACTGCTGCACTGCGTTGGTTAGAGAAAACGGAAGCAGTAATTAAAATAAGTAAATGTGCCGAGGAAGACAAGTTCATGTACGCGTCGCATCGTTTTAAAGAAGGGACACTAGAATGGTGGAACACGGTACTACAAGCCAAGGAAAGCGGTGTGGCTTATGCCAGGAATTGGGAAGAATTTAAGATACTAGTAGAAAGAAAATTATGTCCCGAATATGAAAAGGAACAGATGAAAAATAAGTTCCTAAACCACCGGATGGTGGATTTCGATTGTCGAGGGTATACTTCGACATTCTTTGAGTATGCTAGAATTGTACCTACCCTGGCTTCGCCAGAACCGGTACTTATTTCTCGCTATATTTGGGGTTTATTTAGCGAGATTCGCGATATCGTCAAAGCTGCGAGACCTCGCACAATTGACGATGCAGTGGAATTAGCCAACACCTTGACCAACAGACTGGTACGCACAAGAGAAGAAAACCGTAAAAGGAAGTGGCCCAAAAGTTTACCCAAGGATTCCGTGTGGGTAATAGTAGTAATTTCAAGAAAAAGGGAACCGGGCAATCTTCCACTGCTCCATTTTGCAGCACTTGTAAAAGAAAGCATTTTGGAATATGCAAAGGGTATTGCAATTTCTGCAAAATTCTAGGGCATCAAGAAGAAGATTGCAGGAGGAAGAAATAAACAATATGCTTCAACTGTGGAGAAGCTGGACATTTTAGACCAGATGCCCCAAATTGGTCAAACCAGCTGATAATAAAGCCAAACCTGTAGAAGGAACTACCAAAAAGAATGCAAGAGCATTCCAGTTGACTACCCAAGAAGCAGAACTCATCCCAGATGTAATAGCTGGTACGTTCCTAGTTAACGATGTTTATGCAAAAGTATTATTTGACTCTGGTGCAAACCAAAGTTTTATAAATACTTCATTCTGCCAAGCTCTTAACCTACCCTTAACCAACCTTAAACAAATTTTTACGGTAGAAACCGCAGATGGTAATTCTGTTCACATAGATAAGGCTTTGTGAGAAGAAAAGATAGAACTCTTAGGCCATAAATTTTCTGCAAACCTGTTACCTATGAATTTAGCCGGATTCTATGTTGTGTTAGGAATGGATTGGTTAGTAGCCAACCATGCTCGAATCCTCTGTGATAAGAATTCCATAGAAATACACTCACCCACAGGAGAAGTAGTAGTAATTACAGGAGATAAGCCACGTAAGCCAATGAAGTTCATTTCTGTAATGAAAGTTGCTAGTTATTCAAGAAAACAAGGAATAGTGTATATGATTTTGGTAATCATTAACACTAAAGGTAAGGAACTTAAGGAAATTCCAGTAGTATCAGAATACTCAGATGTATTCCCAGAAGAACTACCTGGATTACCACCCGATTGGGAAGTAGAATATAGAATTCATCTAATTCCTGGAACTACGCCGATAGCTAAGGCACCTTATCGGTTAGCACCCACCGAAATGTTGGAATTGAAAAAGCAATTAGATGAATTGCTCAGTAAATGATTCATACAACCTAGTTCATCCCCTTGGGGAGCACCCGTGTTGTTTGTGAAAAAGAAGGATGGTTTAATGCGAATGTGTATCGATTACAGGGAATTGAATAAGGTTACAATTAAGAATCGATACCCATTACCTAGGATTGATGATCTTTTTGATCAACTTCAGGGTGCTAGATATTTTTCTAAGATAGATTTACGCTCCGGATACCATCAGTTGAAAGTACAAGAAGAAGACATACCTAAAACTGCCTTCAGAACTAGGTATGGTCATTACGAGTTTAGAGTTATGCCATTTGGATTAACAAATGTTTATGCAGCATTCATGGACATGATGAATAGGATTTGTAAACCGTACTTGGATAAATTTGTAATTGTCTTTATCGACGATATACTCATTTATTCCAAAAGTCAGGACGAGCATTGTGAGCACCTACGTGCACTCTTAACTTTGTTAAGAAAGGAAAAGCTTTACACCAAATTCTCGAAGTGTGAATTTTGGCTACAGGAGGTACAATTTTTAGGACACATGGTGAATCACGAAGGTATTCACATAGATCCTTCCAAAATAGAAGCGATCACCAAATGGAAGGTCCCGCAATCAGCTATGGAAGTTAGAAGTTTTCTAGGGTTAGCCGGATACTATAGACGGTTTATTAAGGATTTTTCCAAAATAGCTGTGCCATTAACTAAGCCAACCTGTAAAACAGTAAAATTTGAATGGGGATCTAGACAAGAAGAGGCTTTTAAGATTCTAAAGCAATGGTTAACAAATGCCCCAATTCTTGCCTTACTAGAAGGGACATAAGATTTTGAAGTTTATTGGGATGCCTCTAAGCTAGGATTAGGATGTGTGCTGATGCAACGCAAAAAGGTAATTGCGTATGCCTTAAGGCAATTGAAAAAGCACGAAGAAAATTATATGACGCACGACTTAGAATTGGGAGCAATAATTTTTGCCCTTAAGATTTGGAGACACTATATGTATGTCAATAAGTTTACAGTCTATACAGATCATAAGAGATTAAGATACATATTTGGGCAAAAGGAATTAAATATGAGGCAAAGAAGATGGATCGAAATTCTAAGTGATTACGACTGTGATATTCAATATCACGAAGGAAAAGCAAATCTAGTCGCAGATGCCCTAAGTCGTAAGTATCATGAAAAGCCAAAGCGAGTTCGTGCTCTTAGATTAAATCTACAGTTAGATTTACTGGAACAGCTGAAACACATTCAAGAAACAGCAATCAAGGATGATGCTGAAGAAATGAAGGGAAGAATAAAAGAATTAGAGCAAGGAAGTGATGGAATTTGGAGATTCCACAAGAAAAGGATTTGGGTACCTAAACAAGGAAATTTAAGAGATAAGATTTTAGAGGAAGCCCATAAATCTAAGTATACCATGCATCCTGGTAATAATAAGATGTACCAAGATTTAAGGAATAACTTCTGGTGGATAGGAATGAAAAAGGACATAGCTAGATATGTTTCTAAGTGTCTTACTTGTTCGCAAGTTAAGGCGGAACACCAGAAACCCTCAGGCCTACTGCAACAATTAGAAATGCTCGTATGGAAATGGGAACTAATAACCATGGATTTTGATACTAAGTTACCCAAAACCAGAAAGGGTAATGACGCGATTTGGGTAATTGTGGATCGATTAACCAACGCAACTCATTTTCTACCCATGAAGGAAACCTTTAGCATGGAAAGATTAGCAAAATTGTATGTAGACGAGGTAGTATCCTTACATGGAGTCCCTCTCTCCATTGTATCGGATAGGGATAGTCGTTTCACTTCACATTTCTGGACAAGTTTCCAAGAAGCAGTGGGGACACGATTGAATTTAAGTACAGCCTACCATCCCCAAACAGACGGACAAAGTGAAAGGACGATCCAAACCCTGGAAGACATGCTTAGAGCGTGTGTTATAGATTTTGGGGGAAACTGGGACAACCATTTACCTTTAATTGAATTCTCCTATAACAATAGTTATTATTAAAGCATTGAAGCTGCCCCGTTCGAAGCACTATATAGACGAAAGTGTAGAACTCCAGTTTGCTGGGCAGAAATAGGAGAAAGCCAATTATCAGGTCCCGAGATCGTGCAAGAAACCACCGACAAGATCACTCAAATCTAGGAAAGACTGAAAACGGCTCGAGATCGCTAGAAAAGTTATGCAGACAATCGACGCAAGCCACTAGAATTTCAAGTTGGAGACAACGTACTCTTAAAAGTTTCTCCTTGGAAAGGGGTAGTTCGGTTCGGTAGGAAGGGAAAACTGAGTCCAAGATACATAGGACCATTCCCAGTAATCCAGCAAATAGAACCGGTCGCCTATCGCTTGCAACTACCAGAAGAGCTAGCCGGGCTACATGACGTATTTCATATATCTAACCTCAAGAAATTTCTATCGGACGAATCGCTAGTGGTCCCTCTTCAAGACATACAGGTGAATGAAAAGTTGAAGTTCGTGGAAAAACCGCTTCAAATAGAAGACAGAAAGATTAAGTTTCTCAAACACAAAAGATTGGTACTGGTCAAAGTCAAGTGGGATTCATAAAGAGGATCCGAATACACCTGGGACCTGGAATCGGAGATGAAGCGAAAATATCCTCATTTATTTCAGTAAATCTCGAGGATGAGATTTTTAAATAAGGTGGGGAGGATGTAAGGACCTACAAAAAAGTCCAAAAAACAACCCGTAAGTAGTATTCCGGACCCCTAAAACCCCAATCTATAACAAAAATCAAGAAAAATCAAATTTTTTGGTTTCACGCGGGCCGCGTAAGCCTTAAGGTAAGACTACGCGGGCCGTGACCACTTATAAAATCTCCGGAAAAGCTCTTAGGCCATGTGTCGCACACGTGGCAGACCTACCGATTACACGCTAGCCCTACACGTAGACTAGGGGGCCCACGCGGACCGCGTAAGACCTTGTTAAGGTTTACGCGGGCCGCGTAAAACTTGAAAAGTTACTATAAATTGTCTTGCCCTGGGACATGAATCTGTGTTCGAAAATTCAAATAAAAAACGTTTCTTACTGCTTAAATTCGAAGCTTTACATAGGAAAAAGCTGCTACGAGTACAGGGTATTAACTCGATCACTGCTACGATACAATGTCCGGTCGATTGAAACCGATCCGATGGGTGTTTAAGTGCTGCCCGTATTTGGGCTATACTTTGTCGTTCGTCGTGAGGGTTTTGATTTCGTGAGCTTATCGTAAATGTTGTATTAAGTTACTGACCTAGTTTCGTACGCATTGTTGTTTAAATTAGGTTACAAGGCTAAATCAGTAGGCTAAACTCTGCTCAATTAAATCTGCAATGTGAGTCATTCTCTTTTTATCAACAATGTTTTACAATACTCAACTTATTTTCAAGAGTTATAATTACAGGGATTAAGTCTTGGTTATCTTGAATCACTGGCAAGTGGGGTATTGTGCACATTACTAATTTCTCACGGTTAGGTTCACCAACCTAACAGTGATAATCATCACTACTTGGGTGAAAGGACCCAATAGTGGTATGACCATCATCACCAGGGTGTGACACGGCGCCAGATAAAAATAAGATAGTAGCCATTGTAATCGCTCTTATGCTGTAATTTATAACTATGTGTCGTTTTATCAAAATTGAGTGACTCGCCAGTATTTCCCCGCTGATAAAATATTTTCAAAACATGTTTCAGGTGACTTACTGTGAATCAAGGAAAACGTGCTACGGAACACTAACAAGCTTGAAGTGGTGGCTCAGTAAAATAAATAAACATGTTTTGTAAAACAAGGGATTTCCTCGTGAAATTACCTTTACTGTAAATTACGGGGTTTGTCCCAAATTATGAAATAAAATAATTGGGAATTTTCAAGTTTTAAAAAGTTCCTGTTAATCTTCCGCTGTCAACTCAAATAATAAATACCACGGGTTTCTATCCCGCGGCTCTTGGACCGGGTAACACCGGGACGGGGGATGTGACAAGGACCGAACAAATCCATGTGCAAACGTTCAAGCTGTTACACCCCCAAAATCCACCATGCGGAGCATCACCGCTTGGAGGCGTGACGTGACCAGGATCGAGCCACCAATCATATTGAACAACGTATTTAAGTAAATATAACCAACCACAATACAATTGGTGACCAAAAGGAAGTTAGCCAAGTTTAATTTAAACAGCGGAAGCATATGACGTTAAACCAAAACATAAATTCGTAGTTCATAAGTTTAAAGACCCAAAACATAAATTTCATAAGTCCACAAAGTTTATTTATTGAGTACGGGACATAACAGTTCGCATCCCACAACGACCACCTCCATGTGCAAGCCCCATAGCATCTAGCGACCTGTAAAGCATGTAACAACGAGTCAACAACAAAGTTGAGTGAGTTCACGGTTGGTTGTCCATTTTAGAGTTGTTTCCAAAAACGTAGTTTAATCTTAATCAGCTATCCAGCCGTGGGGGTTACCCCATAGTTCGAAAACGTTTATTAGTTAACCATCCCATGTCCAACTTCCCTGGCTATCCAACCCGGCACTTCGGCCGTGGGGGCTACCCCATTATTTAAAGTACCAGACTCGTTTATCATATCGACTACTAACGAAAATTAATTGTGCCCTAGCGTCGGTGTCTATCATCACCGACGTGCCATAGTCCATTAGTACACACCCATCCGACTGACACGGTGCGCGGTTTGTTAAACCTAATAGCGCTATTAACTAATGACCCGCTCGCCATAGCCTCGGCGATTAAGTCGATATAAAGGGAGGGACTTCGCTGATAGAGTTCTAGTCCGGTAAGTCTAATTCGTCCCAATAGGACGAGGAATTTACATTCCTGAACACGTCTCAAAGGACGAGGAATCCCTATTCCTAAACCCATTCCCATTCCCACCGGGAATTACCATGCTTTGTAAAAAAGTGTGAACTCACCTTGGTTTGCTCGGTTAGATTCTCAAATATAGCTAACAGTCAAGGTCGGTCAATCACGTCCTAATATGATTACCAGTTAGTCATTTAGTGGTTTCAAATAGAGCACAAAGTTCCTACACGTATCTACTACATAACATGCATTCACTTTAATAGTTCACGATCATATAAACATTCCACCTATAGCTACTCAAGAACAAGCATACGATATTGCACATATTACTTTCATCGACATATAACATGTTTGATTCATCCTCAGATAACATACTCGACATTTAAACACGCAAATTACTACTTATGTCATTTCAATTTAAATATCCAAAACTGGACTGTTTTCGGGCATTTTAATAAAATAGTTAACTTATTCCAAAAATTTCCAAATTTTTACAGAATATCTTAAACGATCCAAATATTATTGTGTAAAAATCTCGGGATCCAATTCATTACCAATATTTTATAAAAATTCATTTTCCGGACTGAAATCAGATTTATCTTTTTCTGACTGCAGTCCACGGAATAATTTATTTAAAATTCATTGAGAGTCCGATTTACGAAATTCCATGATCTAACTCTACACAGAATTCAAGTTATGACGGAAAACAGAACGCATATTTTCAGCAGTAAAAATGCAGCTTGAGCTGCTGTCCAAAAACAGATCTTTAAAAATAGTAAACGAAGTCCAAAAATTATGATTCCAGTGCCATTAGAACCATATTTCGAAATAGCCTGTTATAGACTCAAGAAAATCCGTTTTTCTTTAAATATTGACCTGTTTACAGCCAACTGAAATATTGAAGTTGGCTGTAAAAGCTTGGACATAAACTGTTTTCAGCTTTTAGCTTTCTAACTCGTGTTCGATTGATTCTGTTAACATGTTTAGTGATCACAAAAACATCAAACATCAATATTAACAAGCAAATCGTCAGGTAATAACCAAGAATCAAAACAACTTCATATTAACATTTCTTCTTCACATTTAATCTCTTATGTAAACCTACATGTTCATGACTTATGTTTATGGTCTTTAGTGTTCTTGCATAAATCAACATGATGTGTCTATTAACCACTAAAATCATGAAGTATCAAGAGTGTATAAGAGGCTTACTACTAGCTTGAAGCTAGGGAAGGTCAAGAGGAGAAATAAGGTGGTTAATAGCAAACGAAGAAGGTCCTTCCACTTCCGAGAACACCGAGCTTCGTTGTGCACCTTGTAGCACCTTTGTATGCTTGTAGAATGGATGAAACAAGATTGAAGGTGATGGTAGGGTGGTGGTGGTTTGCAGCTGTGACAAGGGAGGAGGGAGAGAGAGTTTGAAGGTGTTGGTGAAGGTGGTGATGAATGTGGTTCAAGTCTCTTGGTCACACTTATAATCCTCCATCACGTTATTAACCATTAGTCCATGTGTTTCTTAAGTACCCTACACATCTAATAAATAATTAAATAAAATCATGGGGGTGTCCTTCTTGTCTCCTAACCGGTTTGGGGGGGGGGGGGGGTTGGTTTAGTTGGATGGTGATGGATAGTTAAGCTAGTTTAGTTAGAAACCAAGTAAATAGTTAGGGGTTTATTTATTAGATATTTATATAGTGTGTTATGATGTTCGGGGATCATAACTGGCTCAGTAAAACGTGAAACAATGTGTTTAACAATATTTTTGTGTTCCGGGTAGTGTCCGGTTGTTCGGTTTGATACTGTTCCGTTAAAGTGCTTAATTAATCCGTAAACTGTCCTATATGTATATATATTTTTGTAACATTCTTAATTCTCAACACTCAGAAAAGCATACCGGACTATTTAGTAATTTTTCTGTACACTACTAGTGTGTTAACAAGCACATGTAAGTATAACACAGTAATCAGAAAGCAGTTAAAGGGTTCAGCACAGTCATCAAGCACTTTAATTATCATTAATAAATTGTACGGATACATGGAATTATGAGGGTTGCCACATTCTCCCCCTGTTAAGAAAATTTCGTCCTGAAATTTAGCTCGCGGTTACTGAGGAAGCTAGTTATGTTGCGTTGGTTTCCTGGTTTTCCTGGGGTGTCACAGGAATTGCCCCGGTGTTAATCTTCTTTGTAGGGTGTCGTTTCCTACTTTGCTTTCCTTTTTGGCATGAAACACAGACGTCTTGAAGATGGAAATTTTTAAGAGGAAAACCATTCACCAATTCATTCGACACCAAATGATTCATTTTGCGTAGGTGAATGTGACCCATCCGTCTATGCCAAGAGATTGAATCCTTTTCTGTGGCTTTGGAAACGAAACAAGTTGCTTGTGCAGACGTTGTAATTGCTTGGCTCATATCAAGGACATACAAATCATTAATCCTTGGAGCAGATAAGAGAATCCATTCTTCTGGAATCTTGCAGCCGGGTTTCAGCACGTAACATTCATTTGCATCAAAGTGTACCGAAAACTGCTTATCACAGATTTGTGAAACGCTGAGAAGATTGTGATCAAGTTGTTGCACAAAGTTGATCTTGTCAAAGCTTACAACCCCGTTGGATATCATTCCTTCACCAGTAATATATCCGCCTTTATCTCCAGCAAAATCAACATAACCTCCTCTAATAGATTTAACGTCGTAGAGAAGCTTCATGTCGCCTGTCATGTGTCTGGATGCCCCACTATCAACAATCCAATGACTGCTGAAAGTTCCTCCTGGAACACCCTGCACATGAACTCACATGATTAGTTGGAGATGGGGACCCAAGCCATTGTGGTCTTGGGTCTTCCATTTTCATCGACAAAAGTTACTTCAATTTTTCGATGATTTGGAAATTGTGATGCTCCCCCTGAAGTTGTGGTCATTTTAGGCTTCCATGTCTGTTGAGTTTTACCAGTTTGATTGTTTGAAACTTTAACTTCTTGATTGTTTGATGTTTTTGAAATTTTTGAAGTTTCTGGTTTAACTGAAACAGATTGTTTTTGAACCACATCGGTTTTAAGTGCTTTCTCAATTACCTTTCTTTTCCCTTTCTTTGACTTGGTTTTGAACTGTTCTGTTCATTTCTTTTCAAAATTTTAACTTGATTGATATGATCTAAGTTAGATTTGTTTGCAAAAGTTTCCAATTTGTCTGTTCCCTTTGATTTCACAAAGTTCACCTTCTTGTTCTTCTTTTGGTTCGGTTCCTTTCGACCTTGAGTTGTTGATTTACCTTTAGGTTTGGTATGATTTTGCTGCTTTCTCATTGTTGGTAATTTCTGATTTCCATATTGTTTTCGAGCTTCAGCTTTTGGAATTGAAGGACACTGTGTTACCACAACGTGTGAAGCCGACTTTCCCAAAAACCTACTTGTCGAATCTTCAAAAACTTTACTGATTAAAGATTGATTTACATTCTTAATCGGAAAATCTTTGTCAGAATAGATTTTATCATCACTAACAAGAGTGTACAACAAATTCACACTCTCAGACTTTTGTGCAGAAGTGGACTCAACCTGAACAATCTTAGCAGGTTTTGCGGGAGGATCACATAGAATGTGATTCTCGAGAGGTATATCCTCTTCTTTAATAACCGCATCAGATTGTGCAGAATCAGTATCATCGGATTCATCATCTGAAGAATCAGCATCCTCAACAATGACTGGAGGATCCTGATTTTGTTCAGCAGTTGATACTTTCGTATCTGTTGACACATCCGAATCTGATGATACTTCTGTTTTGTATCCAAGTCCAGTCGCAAATTCCTCAATGTCTAAAGGAACAGACGGTTCAAAGTGAGTTATATTCTCCTCATCAGGCAGTGCATCATAATTTTGTCTAACAGGTGGTGGACATTTCTTGTATCCAATGCACGTGACATCCTTTTTCTCTTTTTTTATGTCAATGATGTGATCCAGCACATATCTAGAGTTTGAGTAACTATCTAGCTTAAGCCGGATCGCCTCACTTTCACACTTTGCACAGGCTAACTCTTTTCGCATGACCTCGAGACGATTGATATAACAGTTTATTTCAGTTTTTTTCTTGAAACCATTTTAGTTAGCTCGGTTTTATCTTTTCTTAAATTTTCAATCACCGTTTTAAACTCTTTCTCATGGTTTTCATAAAACATGTTAGCCACTTTGCATTTCGAAAGATCCACTATCAACTTTTGATTGTGGATATATGTCATGTCATACTTGCTTTGCAAGTCCGACAATTTATCACCTAAACTAACACAATTATCGCATCTATCAGAAGTTGGTTTATCGACACATACCTGACTTGATGAACTGCCGACATTAGCCATAAAGGCTGAATGATTAGAAAAAGAAGAATAAGCAGCTTGATCCACCAATATCGATCTTCTATGACTTCCTGCTGCAGCTTCTCCCAATAGCTCATCAACATCTGCATCGACTGACACACTTGACGTGTCATCCAAATGATCATCGCCTGAAGTTGAGGATTCTTCATCTGAACTTCTACTATAACCAGAACTGTCTTCTTCTTCAGAAGATTCACCACCATTGGCGAAAGATTCTCCACCACTGGCGTGATTCAGATCCTTGACAACCTCAGCAAAACAAGCTGTTCCATCCTGAACATTACTTCCCAACTGAATCGACCAGTCACAACCTTCATCGACTTGCACCACAAGAGCCTGGTTGGTATTTGATGCTCCTGCTTGATTTGGGTTGTTCACAGGCATCAACGTACGCTCGTTATTCCTGTTTTGATTCTGGTTCTGCTGGTTGCCTTGATTGCCTTGATTTCTGAGCGGATTCTAGTTCCCATTTTAAGCTGGCTTGGTACATTCTCTCTTGAAGTGACCTCGTTCACCACAATTGAAGCACTTGACTGACTGTTTATCGAACCCATACTTGGTATCTTTCTTGCTTTCCAAGATGGTTCTGCCAGTCCTTTCCATGAAGTCCTTAGCTCGCCTAACAGCACTAGCAAAAGCCCATTTGATATCCATCAAATCCATTTCCTCCTTATAAATCTGCTGATAATCTTCTTGTGTCAGATTGATGTTTCCAATCTGGCCTTCTACTAACCCACAATACGCACTCACCAAAGTGTTTAGTAGCTCCATATGTTCTTTAGCTACTTCAACACTTACTTTCGAGAAGCTTGAAGTGTTGAGCCGAACTGTATTCGAATTAGATGACGGACCAGCAGTCTGAGGTGCTTCCATAACAGGCTTGTTGTGGAACTCGTAGAGGATTTCCGTACATATCTCTTGCTATAGGAGAACTTTGGGTTGGCTGCTGAGGAACTGGCTGTATTGGATTTCCATACAAGTCAGTGCTTGAGACAAATGTCGTTTGTAGTGGAGCATGTTGAACGAGTCTTGCAGCAGTACTAGAACCTCCACAGTTTCCATAGTACATATAAGGATTCTGTGGCACTGGAATCCTTTTGGCCTTCCTGATTTCTTCTTGATCTTTGTTCTCCAAGAGTTGAATGAAATCATTAATGTTTGTCGCAGCCAAAGTGTCGTTGTATTTCAAGATTTCCAAGAAACCATTCCAATGAGCTGGTAATGCATCGACAAACTTTATAACAACTTCTTCTGGAGTCACTACTACCCCAAAGTTACTTAACTCAGTCAATAAGTGATAATATCGACTTGTTAAGTCTCCCAAAGATTCCCTTTCCATACATATAAAGCCATCAAACTCCTTCTTGAGAAGATCATGTCGCAATTTGCGTGTCGCTTCATTTCCTTGACCTCTCGTCTTCAATGCATCCCATAGCCGCTTTGTCGTCTTGAAGCTGACAAACTGATGATATATATCCTTGCTCAACGCTTGAGTTAGAATAGAATATGCTTTCTTTTCTAAATCATATGCATTTTTTTCATCTTCCGTAAGATCGGCAAATGTCGCGGCAGTTGAAGCGGCAACCTCAAGAGCTTGATCGAAATCTGTAGTAAAACGTAACCACAATTCCGTGTTTTGCCCAAGGACAAATGTATGGAATCTTTCTACCCATCCAGGATATTCATTTATGTGCATCAGTTTCGGTGGGCGATTTAAACCTCCGGTCTCGCTTTCGCTTAAAAGTATACTCTGAATACTTTGATTTTGATTTGAAACGAACGCCCATTGACTTGAGGAAATTTGATTCGCTTGCGATGGAATAGACGAAGATGCGGGTGCGGGAGATTCGGCCCATGATGGAGACAAACCCGTGCTTTTGTACTTGCTTTCCGTATTAGACGGAATACCCCTCCAGTCTGAACTCATTTTAAATGTATGACACTGAATACCTGTTCAAAACACTCAAATCAAACGGTTAAGATTGATTTTTTTTAATGCTTCTCTTAAAAATTTGACAAGTGATGTCGACGAAAGACAGGGTCTTTGGCGAAACTCTTAACTGACGAAACAAGGATTTTTCTAAATAACAAAGTGACGAAATTCTAGGAAGTTTCGTCAAACACAATTCTAAAAGAAAAGGATGTTTCATCAAAAATAATTTTGAAGAAAAATAAGGAAGTTTCGTTGACAATTTTGTACAAACAAGTTGCAAACAAGTTGCAAGATATTTTCAAAAGTGATATCTTATCCTAATCTTTCCTTCTGACATAGTGAACCAATTTTGTCAAACAATCATGCTTTTGGCCAAGATTGTCAACCAACACCTTACCCTTACACAATTTTTCAACTAATACCCATCATACCTTGTGTCAACATTTTCAAACTAATGTATTATAATCACAAGCACAATAATTTTAATTCAACAAGATTAAATCACAGAAATTATGAAGATCACAAGAACAACTTGAAGATCCTGATGAACACTTTGAATATTCCGGTCACCTATAAAATTTCCGAACACAAATTTTGCGAGAAACTTCAATAAAAACCTTAACACAACATGTATAATTGAGTTTTAAACAAGGTTTTGTATGAACTAACAGCAAAATAACAAGGTTTTCACGATTTCATAACTGTTTTCCAGAAAAGTATGATTTTCAAACAAGAACAAAAACTGAAAAACACTTTAAAATCTATCAAAACACAAGAAATCAACTTGGTTTTAACAAGGAACAGAGCCAAAGCTCTGATACCAATTGTAGGTCCACCCGGAGGATCGAGTTAAACCTCTATTCCCTGTTTTCCGACGAACCCGAGAGTGCGGAATCCAAACGGGTAAGTTAAACCAAGTTCGAACACGTAAACGACAAACACGAGACTCAACGATTAACACACAATGTATTAATGCTTGAAACGGTTACAATACAATGTTTACAAATACACTCTGTAAACTCTCTCTGGTTCTCTCATGTCTCACTGTGTTCTTTCTATTCTTGTCTTCAGTCTGCAGTTTATATAAAGGACCGGTCGACGAAACCTTGATGCGGTCGACGAAAGTCCCATATGGTCGATGAAAGTTCCCTTGTGCCACGAAAGTTTCATTGGCGAAACATCAATCTGACGAAACCATGAGAGTTTCGTCACACTTCCCAGGCCGACGAAAGTCCATCTTCCATTAACAAGTTTCGTGGTCAGCAGATAATCCATGAGTTTCGTCATGATCATGTGCAGTAGAGTTTCGTCATGAGGCTGCATGAGACTTTCGTCAACAACAACTTTTGCATTTAACATTAGGAGGTGACATCATCATATGACATCATCATGATGATGTCATGATGGTGTCATCTCGCGGATCTCCGTGCTTCGCGTGTCGATCTCTGGGGCGCACGACGGAGGAATGTCGCTACTTCGGCCTTGAGCCGAATCTAACCGAGTCGAACCGAACCAAGTCGAACTGAACCGAGTCGCGTCCACATAATATGTATCAACACTAATCTCCTGTTTTGTTCTTCCAAACGACAAGCAGTCCAGTGCTGAGGCTGAATACATGAGTGTTGCAAAGGTTGTGTCTGAATATTCGTAATCTCTTATTAGATCTTCATCAACCCATGAACAAGGCTAGATTGGTTTCTGTGACAATATTACTGTTGTGTACTTATCGGGTAATCCAGTTCAACATCAGCACAACAAACATATGGAATTGGATATTCATTTTGTTCGTGAACATGTTCTGCGTGGTGCAGTGCGTGTTCTACATGTTCCTTCCAGATATCAAATTGCTGACATCTTCACTACGGGTCTCCCATGTGTTCGGTTTGATGATTTCCGATGCAGTCTCCACATTCGGCCTCCTCTTGTTTCGCTTGCGGGGGTGTAATAGAATATATATTAGGAATGTATATATTTGATTTATTATGTATATCTCTCCACCAATATAGGAGAGTAATATTGTATAAATATTATTGTTATGAATGGAGATTACGTTGCCATTCAATCAAAATGGATCCAGATAAAATATAAAGGGGGGGGGGGGGGTGATTGTTGGCATAAATTGGATTTGATTGGAAGGAACAATAAGAAAAGAAGACATATGTGAAGATCAAGGAGATGAAGTGAAAATTGATTAGTTTATCTGAATTTGATTTTTTATTTATCGGGTTTAATTGCTTATTGGGTTTAGTAAGCATTAGTATCTATGAAAGATTGTTGACGAGGTGGTCACAAAAAATCATTTTGTTTGTTCTTGATTATCAATCGCAGCCTTGGCCTTCATGTTGTTCATTGTTGCACATCTGTGTGGATATTCTTTTAAAGATACTTATTTATCCTATTCCTTTCCACTTTTTTCCACTATCACTAGTAAAACTAAGAGTAAATTACTTTTTGAATCCCTGTGTTTTAGTGGTTTTAACCATTTGAGTCCAAAATAAAAAATTTTAACGCTCCGAGTCCCTTCCACTCATTCTATAACGTTTTGAGTCCGTTTTTTAACATTTGTACTTTTGATTTTGGACTCAATTGGTTAAAACTACTAAAATACAGAGACTCAAAACGTTATAAAATGAGCGGTTAGGGACTCAGAGCGTTAAACTTTTTGATTTCGCACTCAAATGGTTAAAACCACTAAAACACAGGAACTTAAAAAGTAATTTACTCTAAATCTAATATAGACCAGAAAAAGTGAGCTTTAGCAGGTCATCAAGCTAATTAAAGAACTTGTACCGATAAATGGTGTTACTGAATGCGTACCACATATTAGATTATTCTACCACCTTCCAGCCATAACTCTGACGGGAAATATTTGATTTGTTCCCAAGCTAGTTCTTAAACAGTAAAATTTAGAGTTTATTACATATATGAGCATTTTGGCAAAGAAAATAGTTAACACTAACATTAAAATCTTCATTCTGCAGTCACTATCATGTAGAATCTCTCATAGGAATGCTTGGACTTCATTATTCTGGATGGCAATTACTGTTAAAGAATAATGTAAAGTAATGAAACTTTTTTCAGTTCAAAAAGATGTGGGGTATGGGCATCTACCATAAGCGAATGATTCTTCTGGATAACCAGTGAAACACGTAGTACATCTTCTAGTGACATCTCACTTTAATATTTACCAATTTTATTCTAAAAAAACTTGCCATGAAAATGTGGTTTCAATAAGGCCCTAACTATCTGCACACCCAGTTTGCCTATCTGCACACTTAGGGTTTACCTACGCAGCGTATTGGTCAATACGCAGCGTATAGGGTTAACCCTATACGCTGCGTATTGACCTATACTCAGCGTATATAAACCATGGATCTCAGTGCCTAATAACCAATCATTGCACAGAAAACAAGGTTTATATACGCTGCGTATAGCTCTCTACGCAGCGTATATAAACCATTAGACTTTTTTGGGTCATTTTGGTAGGTTTGAGGGATCATTTTTTCACAAAGTTTATATACGCTGCGTATTGACCAATATTCAGCGTATATAAAGGTCTGAAAATGTCATTTATACCCTTGTATTGAGGCTATACGAAGCCAAATACAAGGGTAGTTGTGTCATTTTTGTCTTATATGCTGCGTAGTGATCTATAAGGAGCGTATATAAACCTCCATTTTTGTATTTTTTTTTTGTGTATTCCTTTGTTTATTTATAAAAAAAAGGAAAATAACACCCGATACGATACGATACTATACGATACGATACGATATAACACCCGTATAGGCCTATAGGTGTGATTTAGGTCCCATATTGATCTCGTATAAGCCTATAAGTGTGATATCGTATCGTATAGGTGTAGTATAGGTCACGTATTGACCTCGTATAAGACTATAAGTGTGATATCGAATCGTATAGCATAGTAAATGTCCCGTATTGACCTCGTATAAGACTATAAGTGTGATATCGTATCGTATAGCATAGTATATGTCCCGTATTGACCTCGTATAAGCCTATAATTGTGATATCGTATCGTATAGCGTAGTATATGTCCCGTATAGGCCTATAAGTGTGATATCGTATCGTATAGGTGTAGTATAGGTCACGTATTGACCTCGTATAAGCCTATAAGTGTGATATCGTATCGTATAGCATAGTATATGTCCCGTATTGACGTCGTATAAGCCTATAAGTGTGATATCGTATCGTATAACGTAGTATAGGTCAAGTATTGACCTCGTATAAGCCTATAAGTGTGATATCGTATCGTATAGCGTCGTATAGGTCACGTATTGACCTCGTATAAGCCTATAAGTGTGATATCGTATCGTATAGGTGTGGTTTAGGTCACGTATTAACCTCGTATAAGCCTATAAGTGTGATATCGTATCGTATAGGTGTGGTTTAGGTCCCGTCTAATCCTATATGCATATACAAGACCTATAGGAAACCTATACGAGACTTATACTACACTATACGATACGATACGATACTATACTATACTATACAATAACACCCGTATAGGCCTCTATACGAGACTTATATACTATACACTATACGATACGATACGATATGATGCAATACGATACGATACGATACGATGCAATACGATAAGATAATTTAATTTAAACGATAACAATATAATATATTTGTATTTTTTACGAATAATATTGTTTTTTAATAAATAATTTTATTTTTTTTATAAATAAACAAAGGAATACGATAATTTAATTTAAACGATAACAAAACAATATATTTGTATTATTTACCAATAATATTGTTTTTTTATAAATAATTTTCTTTTTTAATTTTTATAATTCATAATATTTATATTATTTTTTATTTTTATAATTTATATTTGTATTATTTACCAATAATATTGTTTTTTTATAAATAATTTTCTTTTTTTATAAATAAACAAAGGAATACACAATAAAAAAATACAAAATTGGAGCTTTATATACGAGTCATACCAGCAGCTTTCTTAAGTTCATGAATTGGAGGTATGCAATAATCAGAACAATGGTATTGTTAATTACATAAAAAAGAATTGAGCTTACAGTAGCTAACGTACTTAAAAACAATAGAGTAAATAGAGTTATCGATCGACTATAGCTTAACCAATTACTAAATTCATTCTATATCACTCACAATCAATTACCAAATGGTATTTTATCACCATAACAATATGCTGTATGGAAATAAATTGGCTAAAACAACCTGTAATTTGTAACTTAAGTCGCAAGAGACTGAAGGCAATATATATGTAATGCGAAGTGAAAGGACATGATGGAAACCAGTGTACTAAGGCAATCGACATATTAGAACAGGGTATATAACATTGGAATATTATTTGGTTGAGCAGAATAGGGTATATCAGATTGGAATATTATTGGTTGAGCATAATATATTGTAACATCAAGTCCAACAGATTCTGCCTTTCGAGTTTCAACAAAAGTGATGCAGTTACTACAGAAAGAACAGCTTAAAGTGAGATAAGGTTAAGGAAACCAAAAAAAAAAAATGACTACTTACTAGATCATCTCAAGGTAGATTGAAGCAGCCTCTTCAGATTGAGCCCCTGTTATATCTTTCTTGCTTTACAGTCACAAGAGGGCGAGACCCATGAATTATGGGCCATATAAATAAATATTATTGTATATCTGTAGCGGTAGAGGATCCTGTACATTAATCCAAAAGTGTGAGAAGTGTATTTTAACACTATATATAACACTATATAACACCATATAAACACCGTATAACAATATGTAACACCATATAACACCATATAACACTATGTAACACTATATAACACTATATAACATATATTGTTATATAGTGTTACATAGTGTTATATGGTGTTATATGGTGTTACATATTGTTATACGGTGTTTATATGGTGTTATATAGTGTTATATATAGTGTTATAATACACTTCTCACACTTCTGAATTAATGTACACTATCCCTACCCTGTCTGTAACAAGATGATCAAATTTTTACTGTTGTATTTGTTACTTTAATGCAGAACAATCAATGTACTTGTGATAGAGGTATCTACTCAATCTTCATATAACATAGTTCACAGTAGTAAAACAGAGTTAATAATGATACAAATTTTGGATATAGTATCTTTTGATATGCATGTCAAGATAAGTTTAGGGTCTCCAACAATCACTTGGTAGTCAAGCAACAAATATAAATGACCTTTCACGTTAATTTGAGCCAATTATTCAAATCCTCCTCCTGTCACATGGCAGACCCTTATGCTTCCCTTTTTTAAGGCTGCAATAAGATAACAGAATCTAATACCGAGATTGCCCGTACTCAAAAGTACCAGCCCAAGAGAGAGATATTGAGAAAGAGAGCGAGAGAGAACAAGGGAAAGTCATATTTGTCAAATAACAATTGTTCACATTAAGAATAATAATTAAGTGATTGACATGAATGATAATTCTTATCATTTATACAAATAAATGAAGTGACAAATGTCAGTTCTAGTACGGGTGTTGTTAGTGCATTTTCGGATGTACGTCGCTGCTCGAATAGGCTTGGTGTAGTCGTTGCGCTGAATAATATGTTTTTATAAGCAAATGACTAGGCTAATTCTTTACAAGGTAAACAATTAGACTTAATGTTTAAAGTGATTGCCCTTAATGTTTGGCCATCCCTCTAAATAGCCTAATCATTTGCATTTCTCAATAACCTCAGTGTCAGATCTTTCTAGAGTGCGTGTGAGAGTGTGTGTAGGTTGGAGAGGAGATCACAGGTGATCTCCTAAAGTGTGATGTAAACTCTTTCGTTATAGTAAATCTGTGCGGTTCATTTGTTAACGTTTATTTACGGAAATAGATGTTTATCTCATCACATTTAATGAAAGCGATCCGCCTCATGTAGTTTCAGCGTTCTCGTAATTTTGTCACGCACTCATGCATTTCATATTTTCATGCATGATTTCCATTGCTTAGAGTTTTGGTATGTTGTTTTTCTTTAGGTAGTAGAATGACAAGGTGGTTGCCCCGTTGGATAAACATTGGCCGCACATGAGATATTTACCAGAGTACCCACAATCAAATAGTTCAAGAAAAGAACCATCAAGGTCAAGAATGTAACTAACAGTTCACACATGTATTCTATGTCATGCATATCAACCTACAGATAAGCAACCTGTTATAGCACACATATACTAATCTGGTATCCTTCATTGAGTTTGATAATGATCACTTTAAATATGTCATAGAAAAAGAATCTGATTTCATTTTCAGTATCTAATAGGTATCAATGCTCAACAATTTCAAATCCTAACACTATATATAGACATCCTAAGATAATAAATATACTCACAGCAAATCCTTCACATCACACCAAACTATCTACATATTTCTTCTACTAAATCTAGCATTGTTTTATAAGGCATTTGTTTGCTTCAACTTCCAGATATGGCTATGGTTACATCATTGGTGAGCGAAAGGCCTGTGGTTATATTTAGCAAAGATTCTTGCTGCATGAGCCACACCATTAAGACACTGATTAGTAATTTTGGTGCAAATCCTATAGTTTATGAGTTAGATGAGCATCCAGATGGGGAACAGTTAGAGAAGGAATTAAAAGGACTAGGATGCAAGCCAAGTGTGCCAGCTGTATTCATAGGAGAGGAACTGATTGGTGGTGCGAATGAAATAATGAGCCTTCATCTTCAGGGTCAACTGGTTCAGTTGCTCCTCGACGCTAATGCTATATGGGTTTAGACAACATATTTAAATATAACTATGGTTAGCAGGTTGTTGAACTCTAGTAAGTAGTTTATACTGAGTACTGTTGTCAGCCTTACGTTGATGGTTATGTGCTAACTTCTGTATGTAATTTCACTAGTTGTTAAGAAGAAATGTTTATGTGAAACTTTGTTTGGAGAAGCAATGAGAATACTAGATTTACCATAATTTGTACAAGTTAAGTCTGGAGGTATTATTTCTGGTTATTTTTAATCATCTTCTGTTCATGTTCACTGAAAACTTGTGCATAATGAGTCATTACCACAAAGCAACTAAACACATGGACAGAAGTGTATATAACCCGGATACCATTGAACACTTTGATAATGAATTGAGAAAAGTTGGATTTCCATTCCTATTTACAAATACTGTTTCTTGATCCTGGAATGAGAGAAAAATTCATACTTTTATAGCTGTTTAGAGAAATATAAAAATTTGCATTTGTTATCCTGTGTCATCTCTTTTTCTCCAAGTAAAAAAGATGAGGGAATAACAAGGGTACCTTACTAAAAGATATAAACAATTAAAAATAAAAAACAAAAAAAGTCCCTTCATGGAAGGACTCGACTGTCTTATGCAATATCCAAATCAGATATAAAATTAACAATATTGTACAGCACGCTCACTTGTGCACTAATAAACTATTTAGTGTTCTTAGCATCTAGTTTTACTTCTTTTCCTATGCAAAAGAAAATATCTGATATTTAGGTCTACTGATAGATATTTACCTTGTATAAGTTAGTGAACCTATAAAAATGGCCCTTAGTTTCATCTGTGGCCAGTTATACATTTGATCCCTCTGCTTCATATGGCTTTTGGCTTTAAGGCTGTATGTATACAGTACCAGGGAATAATATTTTCTCAACCTAAGCATTGTGCGTTTTCACACTTCAATACACTCTATCCTTTCATAAGACAAGATAGGTAAGGAGGTATATCCGTGTCATATGAAGGTCATCATCTGTAGCAAGACAGGCCTTAAGTTCCATAAAGGAATACAATAACTTTCCATCACTATATCTTAGTTGTAGTCACTTTATCATGTAATCCAAAATAAATCCATGAGGTTTTTGTCTACTTGTATGGATGCCATGTGCATGTAGTTTCTTTTATATGATCTTTCTTGTTTTGACACCCATCTTGCATATCAAATATTTACATTTTGTTAAATTTTAGCTTTCTTGAAGAAGCTGGAAGATATGTAATCCAAAACAAATCCATGAGGTTTTCTTCTTTTATCATTGGTCTCGGTCCATACATGATGTCTCCCACATACTTTTGCATCAGCAAGGTCTTCGTTTTTCTCATTGAGAAGTAGTGTGCGGTTGTTCAATCAATGCCAAGGTATCCACACACCTGGTTGGTTTGTTCAACAAACACATTTTCTTCAATCACATCGTAGATAAATGTACACTGCACATTTGTCACACCCTCAAATTTCACATGCGGAGTATCACCGCGAGGCGTATGACTGCCCAAGATCCAACCACCAATCACATTGAACATTTTTATCATAAGTAAAATAAAACCATCATCAATATGACTAGTGACGTGACATATAAGTCTAAAACATAGTAGGTTTGATATAAAGTTCCAAAATATAGCAAGTTTTAACAAAATAAAGTTCGAATGTTTAGAGGAAGCATTAAGTTCATAAGTAGCTTAAAACATAAGTTTAAATGTAGGAATCCGATAACGGATTCTAGAAGACCACCACAACGCTCCAAGCAAACACCAACGCAGCATCTACGGACCTCCAAGCATGCAGTAGTGTGTCAACATAAAGTTGGCGAGTTCACGGTTTTCGAAAAGGTTTTTCTTGTTTTGTCCAAAAAACATCATTTTATGAAGTTACCATGTAATCAACACATGCAGTGCGGTGCTACCCCATTTAAATGTGTAAATGAACTAACCACTAAAGCAGTACCGAAACTTTGAAGTAATTGTTATTTCACCCTTTTGATCAATGTCTACCGTCATTGACCAGAATTACGAGATAATAGTTCATGCCCATCCTCCTCCAGAGGCACGGTGTGAGGTTGTCAAACCTAATAGTGCTATCAACTAGTATCCCGTCCGCCTCGCACGACGATTAATCGATATAAGTGAAAAAGGGACTTTTATGGTAGAATTTCGTTTAGTGTATGAAGTTCCCAACCACCGGGAATTTGTGAAGTTCCTAAACCACCGGGAATATATGAAGTTCCGGTCCCAACGGAAATATGTATGGAGTTCCCAACCCACCGGGAATGCATGCTTTCAGTTGTAGTGTGAAATCACCTTAGGTTGCTCGGTAGATAGTATGTTTATCCTAAACTTGGTCAGCCACGTCCTATTACGGTTACCAATCGTTAGGACCGTATACAAGTAGTTCATGTATTTCACGTATTTCACAAGTAGTGTATTAATAATCACCCATCATGCATTGTATATGATTTTGCAAGCACCATATAATATAACAGTAACAGTTTGCATATAAGTAAAGTAACCAGTTGAGTGGGTGTGGACTAATAAACAAATTGGGCCTCTCCTAGTGTGCAGCTAAATCAGTATTGTGCGACTTGCTGAGACGTAGTCCAACATAACCGGGTGTGCGGCCCATTCAGATTTATGTAGTCCATCTGGTGGATATTAAAAGTGAACCGTACATCTAAACAAGGGTGTGCGACCATCTCAAATGACATGGGTCCCTACCATTGTGTGCGGCCCAATTGGGTTTAGACAGCCCATGTAGTGTTGTTCAATCAAAACCAATTGTGCGGTTGAACACGGTGTGCGACTAGGACTTTATTCATAAGTGTGAGATTGAAATGAAATTCAGGAATGTGATCTTATTTGTGTGCGACTAATATATGCCAAAAAGTGTGCGGTCACCTTAGGAACTTGAGTTCTTACTTTAGTGCCATAGCAACAGCAGCCGCAACAACAGCAAAGGTAGCAACCCCAGCAAAGTCAAGGAAATCGGAGGGGATGTTTTCAGTGCGGAGATAATGGTCACATCAGGATAGATTGACCACAATTGAATCAGAACGCCAATAACAACGGGAACAACAACCACCAGAAAAATAACAACAACAACGCGGGGAACAACAACAACGAAAATAATGGTGGGAATGGTGCCCGTGGGAGAGTGTTTACAATTGGGGATGGTGATGCTAGGAACGATGGCAACGTCGTGACCGGTACGTTTTCTGTGAAAAATCTTTTCGCCTTTGTATTATTCGACTCTGGTACCGATTGGAGTTATGTGTCTTCGGGGTTCAGTCGACAGTTAGGGTTAACCTCAACACCTCTCGAAACTAAACACGTTGTAGAATTGGCTGATGGTAAGTCAATTGAAGCCTCACACGTTCACTTAGGGTGCAAACTCGATCTCTTAGGTCAAGTGTTCGACATTGACCAACTCCCCGTCACTCTTGGTAGCTTCGATGTAGTTGTTGGTATGGACTGGTTGTCCAAGCACCGTGCAGATATACTCAGTAAACAGAAAATCGTACATATTCCTCTCCCAGAGGAGAATCATTGTCGGTCCAAGGTCATCGGAGTGGCGCAACGGTTGGCATCATCTCGGCTATGAAAGCCCAGAAGTGTTTGCGGAAGGGCTATCCTACTATTCTAGCGCTTGTTACCGATACTCAGCCCGAGGGAAAGAAGATTGAAGATCTACCGGTTGTTCGAGATTTCCCGATGTGTTTCCCGAAGAACTTCCAGGTTTACCTCCACATCGTCAGGTGGAATTTCAGATTGATCTTGCGCCAGGTGCAGCCCCGATTGCTCGTACTCCTTATCGTCTTGCACCAGGAGAGTTGCAAGAACTGTCTAATCAACTTCAAGAACTGTTGGATAGGGGCTTTATCCGACCTAGTTCTTCGCCATGGGGGTCCCCAGTCCTATTCGTGAAGAAGAAAGACGGGTCTTTTTATATGTGTATCGATTACCGTGAACTCAACAAGGTGACAGTTAAGAATCGTTATCCTCTACCTCGCATCGACGATCTGTTTGACCAGTTGCAAGGGTCAAGCTTCTATTCAAAAATTGACTTAAGATCGGGCTATCATCAGATGAGAGTCCGAGAGGAGGATGTCCCAAAAACAGCTTTTCGAACGCGGTACAGCCATTACGAGTTTCTAGTCATGCCATTTGGGTTAACTAACGCACCCGCGGTTTTCATGGATCTTATGAACCGTGTGTGCAAACCGTATCTTGATGACTTTGTCATTGTGTTTATTGATGACATTCTGATCTACTGTTAGAGCAAGGAGGACGACGAGCGGCACTTGCGTCTTATCTTGGAGCTTCTGAGGAAGGAGCAACTTTACGCAAAATTCTCCAAGTGTGATTTCTGGATTCGGGGAGTACATTTTCTTGGTCACATAGTCAATGAGTTGGGAATACACGTAGATCCAGCGAAGATTGATTCCATCAAGAATTGGGCAGCACCGAAGACTCCTTCGGAGGTGCGACAATTTCTTGGTCTCGCAGGGTATTAACGCAGATTCATTGTCACACCCCGATATTTCCACGTATTACCGGTGGGCCCGGTGGGGAGTATCGTGACGTAGTAGATATTATCATAGTCAAACAACACAATTTATAAATGCACAGCGGAAGCAAAAGATAGATTTATTTCAACCGAATAAAATTGTAATATTAAGTATCACAAAACAGTTGAAACAGATCCACAGGCGGATCAAATAAAAAGGAAAACTGTTCAGCAGACTTTGACATCTAGAGCTTGCGAGACTTGATTATTAATGCCTGGAGTAGCCAGCCTATTACGTATAGTACCTGCACTTAGCCTTTCGGAAAATACGTCAGTTTACACTGGTAAATACAACTTAACTGACTCATTTTGAAAAGAGTTTTTAAAAAAAAATTGATTTGAATGCACTTCGGCAAAAATATCTTTTATAACTTGGGACAATTATTAAAATAATCTTGTATACAGTTTTACTTATTTGTCGTCCATTAGGGCCGGTTTGTAGGGCCGGTCTAAATTATTTGACACGCCACGGGTATAATGCCCACAAGGATTATTTCCTTTAAGTGGATTACCAGTTTTTACATAATGCATTTGTCAGGTGTACGCCTACACCCCGTGCTTAGGTCGTGGCGATTTCTTTGAATGATGCCAAGGATATCCGGGACATGGTCATTTAATCCCCAAAGGCCATACGCCAAATAATACAGAATAAAACGAGTTATGTAAATACATTAATCACAATCCGATTTAAATGACTACATACCCGACCAAGCGGTATTATTATAATACCGTATCCCAAGCCCGTATAGGGAAAATAAGTTAAGAGTATTTACTTGAGCAAAGTGTAAATAAAATACAGCAAGTGCACGTAGCTTTTACTGGGCTCCTAATCTGGAACGAAGGTTTTAATAACCTATTAGAATCCTCACGGGTCTTTAATTAAGCTTAGACTTAGACCGATTAGTTTTCAAAAGGAATACACTGTTCAAACGCATGGTAAAGCGAAGACCGGTTTAGAATGTGGTTTTGACCCGACAAGCTTGTATGCTTGTTTAATATGGGTAACTTAAACACATTCTGGATTTTGAGATGAAAACGATATGGTTTGACCCGTTTTGGCTAAATTATGCAAACTAGCTACATAAGCCGATCCGAACGCGAAAAGTGCGTAACGGGTAACTAAATGAGTCATATACAGGTTTCCTAAGTTAATATGCCTTAAATATGTTGTGACATCAGTAAGATATCTTCTATTATGCCCCATATGAATTTAAACTCAAATTATGCCCCGTAAGGGCATTTTGGTCATTTAAAAGGTTATAAAAGAGTTTAAATATAATTCTGAGTTTCGGGTCTGATGTAATCAGTAAAAATACTTAATTTACTAAGTTATATCAGTAGGGTATAACCTATATGTGAAAATTTTCATTTCTAACCATACTATGCACCGAAGGAGCATTTTGGTAATTTCACTTAAGGTTTAAAGGTCAAATCTGGAAATCTGAGCTTAAAACTTTTGCTTACTGTTAAAGTATAGAAATTCACTTAAAACACCAGTAGGTATCAAGTCTTATATATCTAAAATGGTTTTAATACATACTATGCGCTAAAAACGCGTAAAAAGGCGATTTTAAGCGATTTTCGGGTTTTATAAGAAAAGCCGATATTTTTATTATTCCAGGAGGCTTAAAATATTCTATCTATCATATTGGATTAGTAGAAAAAGGTTTGGTATCAAAAGGATTGGTAAAACTCATTTTATACCCTAAAAGGGCAAAACCGACAATTACCGGATCAAGCTTAGAACTCTATGTTATGCTTAGCCTAAAAATAAATAAAAATCTCCAAAATCCAAAAAATATTATTTTATATCAATAGGTAACAAGTTTGGTATCAAAAATCGGGTTTAGATAGGCTATACGCTATTTACGCCATTTAATTACTAAAAAGCTTTCTAATTACGCTATTGAGCGTAACTCTTAATCTAGACCTCAACCTGATATCAAATTTTAGGGACAAGTCTAATAATCAGTAACTAAGGTTTCTATTCTTTTACCTTTTTAAAACTCACGTTTTAAGGTCATATGGTCATAATAGTCAACATTTAAGCATTTAACGGAAACATGCATATGAATCGGATAACTAATGAACCGAGTTGTATAATCACAGAGGGTTATACTAACATGAAACCTGGTCCAAATAAGGCTCTAAGGCATTTCTAAAACATGCTACAATGGGTCAGAATCGAAAGTCAAAGCAAAAGTCAAACTATGCGACTTTCGGTTCCGAACCGAGCCTAAACTGAAAATTTTCGAGTTGAACTTGTTTAGACATGTCCTTACATTAATTACCAAGTTATATTAATGATAAAACAGGTTGCATGGCTTCTACATTGCTAATTATGCATTAATTTGAATTTAAGCTTTATGTTGACTTTTTAATATTATCTTTGACCCGACAATTGACCTAGTTAGAGTGGGAATCAGAGAGTACCCTTTTAAGGGTTTATTACCCACATAATTACCAACTTATAGGTACTTTCAATTCGAGATTTGACTCAACAATTATTGATTAATCTCGAAGTCAAACCTTAATTACGATGGTTTGACTTTAAGCTAATTAACTAAGCTAAACTGAATTAAAGATGGTTAAGGACACTTACAAGAGTCCTAATTATGATTAGGGATCCTAGGAAAGCTTGTTGCTGATCAGAGGAGCTCCAGAACTAAGTCTTGAGTGTGTTGCAAATGAACAAGGAATGTTGCAACAAGAGGTCTCCTTATATAGTGAACTAAATGCCACAAGATGACTCCAACTAAGTCTATAAATGTTGCAAGATGATCCCAGGTGTCCCTATGATGCCAAAAACCAGTTTCCAAGTCCCTGATTTCGAAAACCACTCATGTAAGGCGGTGCAACAGGCTGAACAGGCAGCTGTCCATTTTCTGGTGCCAGCGACGGTCTTACGGACCGTAATCTCTTGGCTTTACAGTCCGTAACCGACTCTCCTCTGATGTGCCCAGATACACCTCTTGCGGACCGTAAGCCTAAGCGGATACGGTCTGTATCCGATTGTCAGATTTCGAAAAATTGTCCATTTCTCCTGTTTTGACCATGCAAACTTTTCAAGCTCGAATCTTGTGTCATTTTCCTTTTAGAGGGGACCATGTATCAGACTTGCATGCCTTTGCATGTGAATCCATGCATGATAAAGTTCTTGGATGTATCGAGAATTCTTTTAAATGGACTTTGTGGCATTTTTATTTACAAGATCAATTCCTTAGCAAAATAATTCATCATTTAATTAAATATCCAGATTTGAAGTAGTTCTTAGATGTTTATAAATTATTCCAGGGCTTGGATCTTTTTAAAAAAAAAAGGTCACTCAGAGGTATTTTAATAACATGTTGACGCTTTTAAATCCTACCGCACATCTTTCAACTTGATCTGGATTTTTGTAACACGATTGCCTTATATGACACGTGTCTTTATTTTATTGGGCATGAATTTACGAGGTGTTACCTCCTCACCCCCTTAAAAGAAATCTTGACCTCGAGATTTACTGAAACAAATGAGGGTATTTTTCTTTCATAGTAGACTCTACCTCCCACGTATATTCGGGACCTCTGCGGTCATCCCATTTATCCTTTACGATAGGTACATGCTTCCTTCGAAGCTTCTTAACCCGTCGATCCTCAATCGACAAAGGATTTTCCACAAATTTCAAGCTCTCATCTATGTGCACATCTGTATGTGGTATGACTAGCGATTCATCTGCTAGACATTTCTTCAGATTGCAGATGTGGAATACATTGTGAATACCACTGAGCTCTTCAGGCAAGTTCAACTTATAAGCCACTGACCCAACACATTCGATAATCTCGAATGGTCCTATATACCTCGAGCTTAACTTACCTTTCTTACCAAATCGCATCACCCCCTTCCAGGGTGATACCTTAAGCAAAACTTTATCACCAACCTCAAACTTTAGAGGTTTTCGCCTTTTATTAGCATAACTTTTTATGCCTATCCCTGGCAGCTTTCAGGCGGTTGCGAATCTGGACAATCTTGTCCGTCGTTTCAAAGACTATGTCAGGTCCTGATAATTGAGTTTCCCCTACTTCTGCCCAACAAATAGGCGTTCTGCATTTCCTACCATATAATGCCTCAAAAGGCGCAGCCTTAATGCTTGTATGATAGCTATTGTTATAGAAGAACTCGATCAATGGCAGGTGGTTATCCCAGCTACCACCTAAATCAATCACACATGCACGAAGCATGTCTTCCAAAGTTTGGATTGTACGCTCACTTTGCCCATCTGTCTGAGGATGGTAAGCCGTACTAAAATTTAAGCGCGTGCCCCAAAGACTGTTGGAAACTTTTCCAAAAATGTGATGTGTATCTGGTATCTCTGTCAGAGATTATTGACACTGGTACACCATGCAGAGATACAATCTTATCTACGTACAATTGGGCTAACATGTCAGAGCTATAAGTCTCCTTAATGGGTAGGAAATGTGCTGACTTAGTCAGTCTATCTACTATTACCCATATAGTATCATTTCCTTTCTTTGTCTTTGGCAACTTGGTGATGAAATCCATTGTCACCATCTCCCATTTCCACGTGGGAAGTTCAGGCTGTTGTAGCAAACCTGACGGCTTTTGATGTTCAGCTTTGACTTGCGCACACGTCAAACATTTAGCTACATAGGCGGCTATAGACTTTTTCAAGCCTATCCACCAATAGTTTGCCTTTAGATCCTGATACATCTTATCAGCTCCAGGATAAATGGAATATTTGGAACTGTGGGCTTCCTGGAGGATAACATCCCGAAGTCCTCCATAAACTGGAACCCAAATTCGTCCATTTAACCTCAGAATTCCATCCTTGCAATAGGATAACTGTTCTTCAGTTACTCCTAGCTTTTCATTAGGATAGTTAGCTTCTAGTACAGCTTCCTTCTGCGCAGCTAACAACCTTTCAATCAAACTATTCTTTAACTCAATACTCTTGGCATTGATCCTTATAGGCTTCACTCTTTCCTTTCTACTTAAGGCATCGGCAACCACATTTGCCTTGCCTGGATGGTATCTTATCTCATAGTCATAATCATTCAAGGTTTCCATCCAACGTCGCTGCCTCATGTTCAAATCCTTCTGGTTGAACAGATTTTGAAGACTTTTGTGATCTGAAAAGATCACACACTTGGTTCCATACAAGTAATGCCTCCACAGTTTCAGTGCAAATACAACAGCACCCAACTCCAAGTCATGGGTGGTGTAATTCTTCTCATGCACTTTTAATTGTCGTGAAGCATAGGAAATAACTTTGCCTTTCTGCATAAGCACACATCCCATACCTGTGTGCGATGCATCACAATATACCACGAATTCTTCTATTCCATCAGGCAATGTTAACACTGGTGCATTGCTCAACTTTTGCTTAAGAATGTCAAAGGATTCCTGCTGCTTAGGGCCCCAACCAAACTTAATATTCTTACGCGTCAACGAAGTTAGGGGCGCAGCAATCCTTGAGAAGTTTTCGATAAATCGCCTATAATATCCTGCTAAACCTAGAAAGCTACGAATCTCGGTAGGCGTCTTCGCCTCTTGCCAATTCATGACAGCTTCAACCTTAGCGGGATCTACTTGGATACCACGCTCACTAACCACATGTCCAAGAAATTGGACTTCACGAAGCCAGATTTCACACTTCGAAAACTTGGCATAGAGCTTTTCTTGATGAAGCAGTTTCAGAATGCATCGAAGGTGCTTCTCATGGTCAGCTTGGCTCTTTGAGTAAATGTGAATGTCGTCGATGAAAACGATAACGAATTTATCTAGGTAGGGCTTACAGACGTGATTCATGAGATCCATGAATGCGGCAGGTGCATTAGTGAGCCCAAAAGGCATCACTAAGAACTCGTAGTTACCATAGCGTGTCCTAAATGCAGTCTTGTGTACAACTTCATCTTTAACCTTCAGTTGATGATAGCCTGACCTCAAGTCGATCTTAGAGAAGCAACTTGCCCCTTGCAATTGATCGAACAAATCATCGATCCTGGGCAATGGATATCTATTCTTGATAGTAACCTTATTGAGCTCACGATAATCGATGCATAGACGCATCAACCCATCCTTCTTTTTCACAAACAGGATTGGTGCTCCCCATGGAGACGAGCTAGGTCTAATGAAACCTTTGGCTAGCAATTCATCTAGTTGTGTCCTTAATTCCTTCATCTCTGTTGGTGCCAACCTATAAGGCGCTCTCGCAACAGGTGCTGCTCCGGGGATGATGTCAATTCTGAATTCTACTTGCCTATCTGGTGGTAGACCAGGTAATTCTTCGGGAAAAACTTTAGGGTACTCAGAAATGACTGGAATATCTTCAATCTTGGGTTTCTGCTCATCAATTGTTACTTGTGCCATATAAATGACACAACCCTTCTTCAGACATCTAGATGCCTTGAGCATAGACACTTGCTCAGGCAGTCCATACTGGGTATCTCCCTGAATGGTAATTGGCTCACCAGACGGAGTCTTGATCACCACTTGCTTCTTATTGCACAGTATCTGGGCTTGGTTACAAGATAACCAATCCATGCCTATAACTATGTCAAAACCGGCTAACTTCAAAGGAAGTAGGGACAATGGAAAAGAGTGGTTCCTAATGGATATGAAACATCCATCTAACACGGTTGACGCGGTTTCTAAGGTACCATCAGCTAATTCCACCTCATATTTCACACTTAGGGTTTTAACAGGTAAATTCAGCAATTTGCAAAACTTATTATCTACGAATGATTTATCAGCTCCTGAGTCAAATAACACTCTCGCATAAACATCATTTATGAGGAAGGTACCTGTGATCACATTGTCGTCTTGAACAGCTTCCTTTGCATCCATTCGGAAGACCCTTGCATTGGTCTTCTTGACCTCATCAGGCTTCTTGGCATATTTAGGGCAGTTGGTCTTGATATGCCCTTTCTCATTGCAGTTGTAGCATGTAGCATCTTTAATCTTCTTGCAATCAACAGTCTTGTGCTCTTTAGACTTGCATAACCCACATACAGCTGGTCCTGACTAAGACTTGGACTCAAGTCTGCATTTTCCAAAGTGGCGTTTTTGGCAAGTTTTGCACTTTGGCTTTTCCTCAGCTTGTTGGCTACCCTTGTTGGATCCAGACTTCTTCCTGAAGTCAGTGCTACCTTTATGCTTCTTTTCAGATCTTCGTGAGTTATCATCCTCACGCTTTCTCTTGCCTTCTTCCGAATTCCTCAGTGATCTTAGCCTGACCGCGTCCAAGGTAAGAAACAGAGATAGGTCAGCTGCTGATCTGAAAGTAGCAGGTCTGGACGCCTTAACACTGGCTTTAATTTCTGGGGCTAAACCCCCAATGAAGCGAGCAATTCTTTTGGGTTCCGGGGTTACGAGATACGGAACCAGCCTAGACAGGGTATTGAAACTGGTGAGGTAAGCTTGACAATCTAAATTCTTCATCACCAACGATAAGAAATCTGATTCAATTCTTTCAACCTCATGATGCGGGCAATAATTCTCCTTAATGAGAGCAACGAACTGATCCCATGACAAATTGTAGAGCGGGATCTTTCCAACAGCTTGAATGAGAGACTTCCACCATGCCAGTGCCTCTCCCTTGAATGATTGGGATGCATACTTCACTACATCCCTTTCAGCACAACTGCTGATGTCAACTACTGTGTCCATCTCATCCAACCAGGTCATACAATCAATTGCCCCTTTCTCCCTAGTGAAATCCCGGGGTTTGCAGGAAACAAAGTACTTATAGGTACAGGACTTGGTACGTGGTTTATCATCAAACACTATTCTTCTAGATGGAACACTGTTTTGATTAGATGAATGTCGATCATCATCTTTCTTTGACTCATCTTTCTTTGACTCATCTTTCTTAGAGGGTGGCTTGCTATGAGCCTCCGAATGAGTCTTAGGCTTGGAGTGCGGTGTGGATAGGGTCCTACTTTGAGTCCTGCTAGATTCATTATACTGTCGTTCTATAGCTTTTATAACAGCATTATCTACTAATGCTTGCAGCTCCGCACCGGTCACAAGTATCTTAGTATTTTCATGGTTTTCCACTGGATGACTGTTTACCTCTTCTGACCTAGCCATGTAGCTTTAATTGCTACGTAAAATCAAATAAGGGCAAGGTTTATATAGAAGCTTATACAATTTTATTGTTTTTGACAATTAATTAACCATGGTTTTTAATAGCCATTTTAGTTAATTTGTTAAATATATAATTATTCAGGATCTTTATCATAATCCTAAATTATAAGTTAGTAATAGCACAAAAGGCCTAGTCACGTAGACGAGTTTAGTTTATAAACCAGGATTTTACAGAATCGAAGTATTAAGGTTTGAATCAAAGTTCGCTACCTTTTCTTGACAGGGAGTTGTAGGCTACCACTGTCTTTAGTCTAAGAGGACGTTAATTATAGCCCGTGGGCACTTCATCCTTAAGGGATGATTATATAAATAACGGAATTTAGAATAACCCAGTTTAAGAATGATTTATGTGATTTTATCGAATCACATTTGTCAAGCATGTTAATATGCTTTCAGATGTTAAGGTTTTGAATCTTTTGAATAGGTTTTACCATCTTGGCCATGTCTGCAACGACATTTAGGCTAGGTTTTACCTTTAAGATTCTTTTTAATATTTAACGCAGAACAATCCTAAACTGAGATGTTAACAAGGATCCGAATCTAATTGAGGAACTACCATCTTGGCCCTGTCTTAAGGTGACATATGACTAGGTCTTGTCCTTTTAGATTTTGCCATTTTATTATAAGGGTAGATCTTTTAGTGGGAATGTTATTTTATTTATTTCACATTTTATGTTTATGCACATATTTAATAAAATGAAAATTTAATTTAACCATTCCATAAAAATTTAACAAGTACAATTTTGCCCTAAACGGGACTTCTACTGAAATAACATACCCACGCAGGGGCTTAAACAAACAAACATACCCACGCAGGGGTCAACAGAAAAACATGCCCACGCAGGGGCAGAATACAAAAAAAAAAGACATACCCTCGCAGGGGTTAAACAAAAGGCATGCCCACGCAGGGGCTGGATTGAAAATAAGGAAATACAACCAACAATTTAAAGGATTCAATGGTCCTTCTTGCTCTTTCCTTTTATTAAACTTGCCAATCCCTTAAAGAATCCCCGGTTGTTTCTTTGGTCCTCGCGGACTACCCTTTCCACTTGGCTCAATCTTTGGAGTATTTCTTCCCGTTCTGGCGGGGAAAACCGTGGTATCTGCGGTTGCGGCTGCGGCTGATGTGGAGGTCGAAGAGGCGGTTGCTGTTGGTATCCATAAGCTGGGTATCCAACTCCCCAGGGAGCTCCGTAAGGCCCCTCAGGGTTGAGAGCATTGTAGTTCCAGGCTGCCAGATATGGGTCGACCACAGCATAATTAAAGCTGGTGTGAGCCGGCTGCTCAAAGGGATTATACGCTGCTGAGCCAGCGTACGTGGGAATTGGGTTGTCAAAGCCCAACGGTGGTGGCATAACAGGTGCAGAGTTCATTTCCGGGATGGGGTTTGAAGGTCCCCCCATCTGCTGGTCTTCTTGGAGTGGCGGCTAGTGGCTGCCACTCGATAGTTGAGGGGTGCTGATACGCACTCCTCCCCGCACGGACATCCGTGCGTTCGATCTCCTTCGCCTCGGTGGCTCAGGGGGCTGTTGCTGAGGTGGTGGTGGTGGCGGGGTAACTGCCACGAATCGTGAATCCTCGGAAGGATCCTGCTGCTGTTGCTGCTGATGAGGCGATGAATGGTAAGAGGGTGTAAAATACCATTCATACTGGTTGAACCTTGCTTGGTAACTGTCAGGACCACGGTAGGGTGATCCATGAAAAGATTACCCATCAGAAATTTCTATGGGATGTGTGGGGGTACCGGTCGGTGGTTCGATAGGGTCAGTGTCCTCGTCCATATTCATGGCGTGATCTCCAGAAAAGTGATCTTCAGGTCCCAATGGGTTAATACCCAATGGTTCTTCGAGATAATTTGCCGGGTTGAACCGGCTTCGGAAGATATGTGACGGCTTATCAAATGAGTGACGAGAGTTGGACCTCTGGAGAGGGATAAATGAAGGCTGTGGGTTTTCGGGCTCATTTTCTGAATGGGGTCCAAAAGAGTGAAGATAAGACGGTGACGAGCTTAACGAGACGGACCGCCTCGCTGGCTGCAGATGTGTCCTCCAGTCCCCCTGGGGACTTGTACGCATGTTGACGGGTGAGGTTCGTCTTTGAGACGGCCCAGCCTCATGGTCGTGGCCTGCTATAGGTGCCTTTCCCTTTCTCCTAAAGAATCTTGGCGGCATGTTTTAACCTGTCAATGTAAACAAGATATCAACAAAAAGAAATATAAAAGACAAAAATTAAAACAAAATCAGGATTTGTCCTATGTTCATTGTCTAGACTCGAAAATTCGAGGAATGTGCAATTGTGTAACTGAGATTAAACACAAAAGGCTAGTGTTTAATTCACTCAGTGTTGGCTCTGATACCAACCTGTCACACCCCGATATTTCCACGTATTACCGGTGGGCCCGGTGGGGAGTTGATATCATCATAGTCAAACAACACAATTTATAAATGCACAGCGGAAGCAAAAGATAGATTTATTTCAACCGAATAAAATTGTAATATTAAGTATCACAAAACAGTTGAAACAGATCCATAGGCGGATCAAATAAAAAGGAAAACTGTTCAGCAGACTTTGACATCTAGAGCTTGCAAGACTTGATTATTGATGCCTGGAGTAGCCAGCCTATTACGTATAGTACCTACACATAGCCTTTTGGAAAATACGTCAGTTTACACTGATAAATACAACTTAACTGACTCATTTTGAAAAGAGTTTTTAAAAAAATTGATTTGAATGCACTTCGGAAAAAATATCTTTTATAACTTGGGACAATTATTAAAATAATCTTGTATACAGTTTTACTTATTTGTCGTCCATTAGGGCCGGTTTGTAGGGCCGGTCTAGATTATTTGACACGCCACAGGTATAATGCCGACAAGGATTATTTCCTTTAAGTGGATTACCAGTTTTTACATATTGCATCTGTCAGGTGTACGCTTACACCCCATGCTTAGGTCGTGGCCATTTCTTTGAATGATGCCAAGGATATCCGGGACATGGTCATTTAACCCCCAAAGGCCATACACCAAATAATACAGAATAAAACGACTTATGTAAATACATTAATCACAATCCGATTTAAATGACTACATACCCGACCAAGCGGTATTATTATAATACCGTATCCCAAGCCCGTATAGGGAAAATAAGTTAAGAGTATTTACCTGAGCAAAGTATAAATCAAATACAGCAAGTGCACGTAGCTTTTACTGGGCTCCTAATCTGGAATGAAGGTTTTAATAACCTATTAGAATCCTAACGGGTCTTTAATTAAGCTTAGACTTAGACCGGTTAGTGTAGGTCCGTTTTTCTCGGTGGATCCGATACGAAACCTAATCCCTGTTTATCACAAACACGATCGCGGGTGCGGAATCCCCGTAACGGTGCAAACCAAACAAATATAAAACGGATAACACAAACAAATAATCAAAGATTCACTTGGATTAAAAGGACGAGAACAATATCAAACATATACACACAATGTTTGACGATAAACTCTCTGGTTTCACTATGCTCTCATAAACTAAACTGTGAAACATGCTTGGTATATATACTGACCCATGAACGAAAACCCTTTGGACAACATCATGAGTGACGAAATCAGTGATTTCGCCACACACAGATATGACGAAGACAGGGGGATTTCGCCATGCATATATTGACGAAATCAGGAGGTGATTTCGTCATGTATGTTTTATATATGTTTCATGAAGTCTTCATATGAGATCATCATGACATCACTATGGTGATGTCATGGTGATGTGTCGGCGGGACAGGTCGACGGCTCTCCGTGCTTCGTGTGTCGATCTCTGGGGCGCACGACTGAGGAATGTCGTGACGTCGGGCTTGAGCCGGACCTAACCGAGTCGACCCGAACCGAATTGAACCGAGTCGAGTCGCGTCCACATAAAGTGTACCAACAAACTCCCCCTTGGACGCTACTCGTGATGGTTCGTCTTCTGTGTCTTTCATGTCTTTCATGTCGGAGGATCTTCAAAGTCTTCATGTGACACAATCAGGGAGTGTATCAACAAACTCCCCCTTGAATGTTGCTCGTGAATCTTTTGAACTTCAAAACTTTAGATCCTTGTGGTGTTGATGAGAGATCAACTGCAACCCGATCATCTTGATCTTCTGATTGCATCAACGTCGTGTCTTTACTTTACGGCTTGTCATCTGACACATTCTCTTCGCCTTTAGCTGATTCTGATGTCGCATCTGCACATACAAGAAAGCTAAACACGTAATGAGAACAACCGTTTAGAATATAGACAAATTAAACAAATGACACATATGAGATCAAATCTCAATCAAACACCGACCGACAATAGTTTGAAAGTTTTTAGAAAATGATCAATTTTAATCCTTTAACTTTCAAAACTTGTTAACTTCAACTGTTTATGAAGATGCAATTGTTTTCTGGCTTACGATCAGGATTTTAGGTAGGATAGACTCGAGTTCCAACATCGGTCAATCAAAAATAAACTAGAAGCAAAATCTTTTTGGCTTTTATAAAGTTTAGATTAAAACACACCTAAAATCTTTTTGGAATTTTTCATTTTTCAAATGTAAAGACGGAAAGCAATAAATAAATATATACAGAGATACAGAAACGAAAGCAGTAAACAAATATTTACAGACATTCTTTTTGCGAGTTTCGAGGGTAAGAGAATCATACCAGTGTACGGTCATGTCAAAACGCTCTTTTTGTTCATTTTGTTAACAATTAGATAAGCATCCTATAACAATTATCGGTATTGTTGTCCACTTAAGTTCAAACTTATCATATGTAATCATGGCGAGGGGATACGATTAGTGTATGATTTATACTTACCGACCGGTGTTCATCCACACACGACACATTCCCGTATCAAGGTATGCACGAGAGTTCATCTTACCGGTGAGTATACCGCTTATCATCCGTTTGACCGTATAAAAGAATGTGAGAAACTCACTTATTTTGATTGAAAACAAGCCCTATGTGATATAATCACTTATTGATGAGGAACTTGATTTTCAGATGCATGAGGGCACAGGAGCAAGTCCGTGAACAGGTCAGTACTTTCGTACAGCAGAGAGACGAACTTGACTCCCGCAAAGAATCTGTGATATATTATCACTTATTTTGTTTGGACATTTGATTGTTGATCACTTATTGAGGTCGGATGCAATATGTACACGAATGTATGGTATCATGGAAGATCTTAGACTTCGTCTCCGTTAATTTTACGGTTTGATACAACCATGATACCCAGATGATAAGACAGCATAAAGACCGAATATCTCAGAACCTCGGCAATCTCTCAAACGAAATTTCGGTACTAAGACCATATGCCAATGTGCGGTTCCCATTCCCACCTGGTCTTCAGTCGATTTAAGATTTATATCACCCTGCACACTTTAATATGATTGTGAGCCTACCGATACATCTTATATAGAGCTGCTTATCGGTTTTCATTTTGCATTTCAGTTTAAAGAGGTTTAGACAGACCACTGATGTACTATCATTTTCTCTTTTGCTCGCCAGGAAACTCATTTTTGTTTTTCCAATGTTTTTGCGTTTTGAAATTTTTCGATGTTTTTGAATTTTCAAATTTTGGATTTACTCCCCCTAAAATCAACAAACTAAGATAAATTTTAAAAACACAAAGGTATTTACAAAAACGATTTCCCGATGTTGGTTAACTCATGTTTTACCTCAATGTCGTTTACCAAAATTAATTTTAATCAGAAATGATTTCTCGAATTTTGGAAAAATCAGTTGGCATGTCGGTAAGCGGTGCGGACCATGATAATATTGACGAGTTTCATATTAAAAACAATCACGTGTGAGGTGATATTCGAGATCAACGTGTCAGGTCAAAGAGTGCTGTACGAGATGATAACAATTTATAAAGTAGCTTAAATATCGACAAGTATAGGAGAGATTAGAAATTTGAAACCGTATCCTGCAACTGCTTCGTGCATTGCCAAGAATCTGAGCGCTCTCCCAAACTGTATATCCACCCGGTGTGGATTTCAAAGTCGATTTTGTAGCTACTGAGAAGTCTCTTCACAGCAACAAGATCATAAACCTTTGGGTCCGACTGGTCTTCCACATTGCACCAGCGAAGGTCTTTGTCTTTCTCTTTCAGAAGTAGTGTGCGGTTGTTCAATCCACGCCAAGGCATCCGCACACCCGGTTGGTTTGTTCAACAAACACATTTCTTCAGTTACACCGCGAAGAAATGTACACTGCACGTTCATCTTCTTGATTTTGAACATCAGACGTGCTGCAGGTGCGTACATTTTGATTTGAATCTACCCTGGGGACCCGATCAAAGCCTTTAACAATCAAACTTTGGTATGATTTTCATCTTGTCGAAGCTTTTCAATTTCTTTCGACAGACAATTCTGTCTTCTTTTCTTTTTCTCTCCACCAAAGGCAACAATTTCTTTTGTCGCCGATCTTGTGCACGGACACTCCACTATCAATAATCCTATGACTATCGAAAGTTCCTCCTGGAACATCCTACACACTCGCTCAGAGATTAGTTGGAGAGGGGGACCCAAGCCTTAATAGACTTGGGTCGTCCTTCATCATCGAGGATTGTGACTTCGATTTCCTGATGATTCGGAATGGATTGAGCTTCCCCTGAAACAGTTACCGATTTTGGTTTCCAAATCTGTTTTTGTTTTTCATTTTTAATTTCTAACTTAACAGACTTTGTTTGGACAACCTCCGGTTTTAATGCCTTTTCAACTTCTTTAACGTTTTGACGTCGTTGTTTTGTTTCTTGTTCTTTAACAGTGTGTTTATCATGTTTTGGAGAAACAGGATGACGTTGTGAGTGACCTTGTTCAGAGGGGGCTCTTTCAACAAAATTTGGTTTGGGCGAGTTTGTGCAGTCTTTAATGATGTGCCCAAACTTCCCACACTTGAAACAAGTTCTCCTTTCAACAAACTTAGGAGAATCTGTTCGACGACCTGATATTGAGGTTGTAGACCCAGAGGTACTAGCTTCACACCCATTTGTGCGTTGAGTGTAATTGTTATCACTATTACGTTTCAAAATGTTGACTTTTTGAACAAAATCGGTATTTGTCTTATTTTCAAAAGTCTTCACTTTATCAGTACCTTTGGAGGCCATAAACTTTACGTCTTTGTTTTTCTTCTTGAAACGAGCTCCTTTTGTTTCAGCCTTTGGTTGTGTAACCTTAGGCTTTTGAGCTCGCCTTTTTGGTTGTTTACCCTTAGGAGCAAAAGGTTGTTGCTTTGTCGGTGATTTCTGTTTTCCAGGGATTGTCTTTCCCAAAAATTTTCTTGTATTATCTTCAAACACTTTGTCAATCAAAGATTGATTGACGTTTTTTATTGGAAAATCTATGTCTGAATAAATTTTACTATCACCGACTAAAGTATACAACAAGTTATTGCTCTTAACAGCAGACACACATTCATTGTCATCTTTGACATCCTTGACAGGATCTATCACTTGCTTGGCAACAGGTTGCACGGCAGGAGTAGGAGGATCACAAAGAATATGATTCTTAATTGGAATTTCTACTCCTTTCGTCTCATCAAGTGATTCATCCTGGTCATTCACATCTGATTCATCATCTGAAGAATCATAGTCCTCAATGGTTGGAGAACTTTGATTTGAAGCACATGATGACTTTTCTTTCCGATCAGCTGAGCCCTCCGATGAATTTTCCGGTTTGAACCCTAGGCCAGTAGTAACTTCCTCATAATCAAGAGGCACACTGGGTTCATACCGAGGCATATCCTCTTCATCGGGCGACTTGGTATAATCGTGTCTCAAAGGGGGTGGACACTTCCTATAACCAACGCCTTTAACGTTTCCCTTTAGTTTCTGAACGTCAAAAATGTGATCAAGCACATATCAGGAATTAGAATAACTCTCCAATTTGAGCTTGATCGCTTCATATTCACACTTGGCCGTGGCTAGCTCTTTCTTGGTTTCCTCAATGATATTAATATAGTTATTAATACCAATTTGTTTGTTGAAAACAGTTTTTGTTAATTCGGAAACACTTTTCTTTTGGGTTTCAATAACTATTTTAAATTCCTTTTCATTGCGAGCTAAGGCCATGTTTGCCTCTTTGCACTTTGACAGTTCAACAACTAAACTCTGATTGTGACTATGAATCGTATCACATTCAAGTTTCACTCTATCACATTCATGTTTCATATCAGCACAATCACTACATATGCTAGGAGTTTCAGATTTTACCTGACTTGTAGAAGCTGTGACATTAGCCATAAAGGCAGTCTGAGAAGAGAAAGATCCATCTTCAGTGAGAATCTTCTCCATTTCTTCTGATGTAGCATCAGCTTTCTTGATCAAGTCAGATTTCTCGTTAGCATCATTCGACAAACTGTAATCACTCACACCTGAACCATCTTCATCGGTACTGCCACTATATACTGAATTGTCATCATTTCCCGAAGATTCACCATCATTGACATTCTTGACAATTTCAGCATAAAACACAGTTCCTCCTTGATCTCCATCTCCACATTGTACAGACCAGTCACACCTTTCATCAGTTTGATTTGAGTTGGCCGTGGATGTATTTGTTTGATTTTGGAAAGGATTTTGGTTGCCTTTTTGAGGTTGGGCTTGAGGTGGTTTAGAAAAATAGGCAGTTGGATCAAATTGGGGTTGAGGTGTGGCAACTTGAGGTTTAGAAAAATAGGCAGTTGGATCAAATTGGGGTTGGGGTGGTGCAACTTGAGGTTTCGGAAGATAGGCATTTATGTCAAATTGGGGTTGAGGTGTGGCTACTCCTCCAAAATAGGATCTTGGGTCGAAAGCCGGAGGTGGAGCTGATTGTGGAACCGTACTCCAATCCCAAGGGCTAGTACAACTCATATTTGATATCAGAATGATAACACCTGGTCAAACACTTGAAAACACAAAGTTAGATACCTTTTGCAAGTCCTCTGTTTAAAATCACAATATAAGACGAAATCACTTGGTTTTGGTTGACAATGATGTGACGAAAACACAAGGGTTTTCGTTGACTGAGATGTGACGAAAACACAACTCAGATTTTGTTGACAATACCAAAATTAAGTGTTTTCGTTGACGTTGAATGGGATGAAATCAGTTTGTAAGCGTGTGTTTTCGTTAGACGTCAGAAGGTGATTTCGTCCAGATGGGTTGGTCTAGATGGGTGATTTCGTTGATAATGCAAATTAAGACGAAAACAGGGACTTAGTAAACATGTGTTTTCGTCAGAAGGTTCACCAAATCAAAAGGTAATTTCGTCTAAATGGGTATAATGGATACCAGCTGTTAGTTATTAAAAAAAACCGATTAAAATATTATGGTTTTCGAAGCTCCTTTATCCTATAAACTAATCTTCAACATGTCCACTATCATCAACATAATCATATTAAATTTGACAAAGGACACCATTTTCAAGTAGCCTTATCCTTTACTGACAAAGGACACCATTTTCAAACATACACCATGCCTTGTCTGCCATGCACACTCTTATTTTAATCAGACACAATATTCAATTTACACCATACTCATCGAACCAAACAAAGCATGCTCACCCATATTTTAATCAAACCTTTTATCTTTAACAATTTTAAATTTACCAACAACTAACACAGTCACTATGTCAAAGATCAAAAAGTGGAAATATGAAGAACCCTTTGAATATAACTGAAGAACACAATGAAGGTTTGAAGATTCCGGTCACCTAACAATTTTTCGAAACACGAATCCGCACAAACTTTTACTGAAAACCCAGTTTTATCTTATGAATAAGCAATGTAACAAAGGTTTTTAACAAAACTTTGGCAAATAAGCAAGAAACAAACTGATTTGAAGCACTTTTTCCAGAAAATATATGAACCTTTCAAGAACAAAAATATGAAAAACACTTAAAACAACTTGATAAAAACCCAAACTTGTTTGGTTTTAAACAAGGATTAGAGCCAAAGCTCTGATACCAATTGTAGGTCCGTTTTTCTCGGTGGATCCGATACGAAACCTAATCCCTGTTTATCACAAACACGATCGCGGGTGCGGAATCCCCGTAACGGTGCAAACCAAACAAATGTAAAACGGATAACACAAACAGATAATCAAAGATTCACTTGGATTAAAAGGACGAGAACAATATCAAACATATACACACAATGTTTGACGATAAACTCTCTGGTTTCACTATGCTCTCATAAACTAAACTGTGAAACATGCTTGGTATATATACTGACCCATGAACGAAAACCCTTTGGACAACATCATGAGTGAGGAAATCAGTGATTTCGCCACACACAGATATGACGAAGACAGGGGGATTTCGCCATGCATATATTGACGAAATCAGGAGGTGATTTCGTCATGTATGTTTCATATATGTTTCATGAAGTCTTCATATGAGATCATCATGACATCACTACGGTGATGTCATGGTGATGTGTCGTCGGGACAGGTCGGCGGCTCTCCGTGCTTCGTGTGTCGATCTCTGGGGCGCACGACTGAGGAATGTCGTGACGTCGAGCTTGAGCCGGACCTAACCGAGTCGAGTCGCGTCCACATAAAGTGTACCAACAGTTAGTTTTCAAAAGGAATACACGGTTCAAACGCATGGTAAAGCGAAGACCGGTTTAGAATGTGGTTTTGACCCGAAAAGCTTGTATGCTTGTTTAATATGGGTAACTTAAACACATTCTAGATTTTGAGATGAAAACGATATGGTTTGACCCGTTTTGGCTAAATTATGCAAACTATTTACATAAGCCGATCCGAACGCGAAAAGTGCGTAACGGGTAACCAAATGAGTCATATACAGGTTTCCTAAGTTAATATGCCTTAAATATGTTGTGACATCAGTAAGATATCTTCTATTATGCCCCATATGAATTTAAACTCAAATTATGCCCCGTAAGGGCATTTTGGTCATTTAAAAGGTTATAAAAGAGTTTAAATATAATTCTGAGTTTCGGGTCTGATGTAATCAGTAAAAATACTTAATTTACTAAGTTATATCAGTAGGGTATAACCGATATGTGAAATTTATCATTTCTAACCATACTATGCACCGAATGAGCATTTTGGTAATTTCACTTAAGGTTTAAAGGTCAAATCTGGAAATCTGAGCTTAAAACTTTTGCTTACTGCTAAAGTATAGAAATTCACTTAAAACACCAGTAGGTATCAAGTCTTATATATCTAAAATGGTTTTAATGCATACTATGCGCTAAAAACGCGTAAAAAGTAGAAATTTAAGCGATTTTCGGGTTTTATAAGAAAAGCTGATATTTTTATTATTCCAGGAGGCATAAAATATTCTATCTATTATATTGGATTAGTAGAAAAAGGTTTGGTATCAAAAGGATTGGTAAAACTCATTTTATAGCCTAAAAGGGCAAAACCGACAATTACCGGATCAAGCTTAGAACTCTATGTTATGCTTAGCGTAAAAAAAATAAAAATCTCCAAAATCTCAAAAATATTATTTTATATCAGTAGGTAACAAGTTTGGTATCAAAAATCGGCTTTAGATAGGCTATACGCTAATTACGCCATTTAATTACTAAAAAGCTTTCTAATTACGCTATTGAGCGTAACTCTTAATCTAGACCTCAAACTGATATCAAATTTTAGGGACAAGTCTAATAATCAGTAACTAAGGTTTCTATTCTTTTACATTTTCAAAAATCACGTTTTAAGGTCATATGGGCATAATAGTCAACATTTAAGCATTTAACGGAAACATGCATATGAATCGGATAACTAATGAACCGAGTTGTATAATCACAGAGGGTTATACTAACATGAAACCTGGTCCAAATAAGGCTCTAAGGCATTTCTAAAACATGCTACAATGGGTCAGAATCGAAAGTCAAAGCAAAAGTCAAACTATGCGACTTTCGGTTCCAAACCGAGCCTAAACTGAAAATTGTCGGGTTAAACATGTTTAGAAATGTTCTTACATTAATTACCAAGTTATATTAATGATAAAACAGGTTGCATGGCTTCTACATTGCTAATTATGCATTAATTTGAATTTAAGCTTTCTGTTGACTTTTTATGTCTTCTACATTTCGGGATGAAATTTCTTTCAAGTTGGGGATGATGTGACATCCTGAACTTTCGAGGTTAGCATTACTTGATTTCCTTGATCTCTAGCTCGTATAATTACGTTTTATGTCTCGCTACATATTACAACCGAGTGTATGCTATGTTAATCATGGGTTGATTATATGAGATTGTAATTATTTGTATAATGGAAGTTATTATATGCTAGATGATGATTCTATAAATCCAGTCGCACACTTCACCTAGTCGCACATCACCCTAGTGACTGCACACCTTTCTTTTAGCTGGGTTGTCCATCGGCCCAAGTCCTTACGGGTCCGAACTGGAGCCAAGCTGGGTTCGGCCCACTTGTTTCAAATGTTTACACACCTAATGTTGATTTTGACTTTCATTATCTCAAAAATATAAAATAACAAAACCCTAGCACTCTCTCCTTCTCCCTTTCGGTTCGACGGCAGCGTCTTCCTTATCGAAGCCCTCTTCTCCTCCTCATCAACTCCTTCGTATTCGGTTAGTATGAACATCACCGTTTGGTTTACTTTTCATGTGTTCATGATTATGTGTTAAGTGTGATTGATGTTAGCATGTATGAAGTAAAGCATGATCTAGTATAGTGTTATAGATTGGTTTGAATGTGATTGATCATCAGAATGTGTTGAACGGTTGGTATGGATGATTTAATATAAAAATTGCAAAGTTAATGTAAACCGGAGAACATGGTAGTGTTAATTGACAAACTAGGGTTCATGCCAATCGATGCTTATGCTTTTAAAACTATGCTAGATCTAGACGGTCGATGTTGGTCTAGGGTGATGATTTTAGAGATGCATAATGATGAATAATTGTCGAGAATGATTGTGTTGTTTGATTCGGTTTGAATGTGATCCATGACGTAACCGTCTAATGATGATTAGGGTTTTGGGAAAATAGGAACTTGTAACCGATTTGATCCTGTAACTGTTATGGATCTGATGAGGTGTTATGTTTACGGGAAATAAGGAAAGGGTTGACTCAATCAACCGCACAGTGCAACTCGCACACTCCCGACCGTACACCATTAATATGTAATGCGCACAGTACACTCAAGTGGAGCACGTCGCACATTCGCTACCAGGTCGCACACTCACATGGGCCTTGGAATTTATCTGGGCCATGTGCTGAACTGTTGGGCCACGGCTCAAACTTGAGTCGCCCATTTAACCCCCGGGTCGCACAGTCTCTCGTGAACCGCACGGTCTTTTAAGACTGGTATACACTTGAGCCACACACGATCACAGGTCACATAATTATATTGGGCTACTTGTATTAGGTCGTACACCCGGAATGAATCGCACACTAGAAACTGGTTGCACACTCCGCAGTTGGGCCGGTGACATTGGGTTGCATACCACATGTTTGGTTTGGGTGAAATAACGAACCATACAATGTTGTACACTATCATTGGGCCTCAAACTAAGTAGGCCGCACACTCTTGTGAACGACGAATTAACTGCTACGTGTTTTTGTGAAACATGAACTTGTGATGTGAATTTGCTTATGACCCGAATACCTGTTATGTGACTTTACGGTGCGTGTTATGGACTGTTGTGTTGCACGATTACCTGTTACGACTAGCATAATGATATGTGTTTTACTTGTATGCTACTTGTGTAATGTGTATTTGATTTATGTGTTTACGAAACTGATTGTCATTAGTAACCACATTAGGATTGGGTTTACCAACTTGGAACAAGTAACTTAACTTACCGAGCAAATCAAAGGTGAGTTCACTACTCTTTTTCAAGCATGCGTCCCGGGGAGGGACAAACAAACTAATATTCCAGGGAGGAATATGTTTTATTGGGTTTAAATTCGATGTTGGATAATACACTCAAATCTATCACTTTAAGTCCCATCTTACTACCGAACTAGTTGTCAGGAGCACTATTTGGCTTGACAAACTCACACCGTACCGGGGAGGACGGGCGTGAACTAATGACCATAACCACATGACCAATGTTGATAGGCATTGGGGAAGGGCAAACAAACTAGTGTCAACTTGCGGTACTCGAGTTATTATCAACATGTTTTTAAACTAAACTCTTGGCAACTATACGTTTTACACAACTGTGAACTCGCTAGCTTTATGATGATACACTTGTCTGCATGCTTGAAGGTCGTTAGATACGTGGACGTGGAACTTGCTGTCTGAGATGCTGGAGTGGTCGTGGGTCGTGATACATGGAAACACGAGACGAGTCTTTTAGATTCATACATTTGAATTTTGAATTGCTTAAACAATGAATTATGCTTCCGCTGAATATGTTGGGTTTTAAACTAATGTTTTGAGATACACTATTTACAATGAAGGCAAACTTTTATTTAAAATCTTATTATTAGTTCAATGTGATTAGTGGCTAGATCCTGGTACGTCGCATGCCTCGCGGAGGTTTTCGCAGGTGGTATTTTGGGGGTGTGACAATCCTGCACACTCACTTAAAGATCAGTTGGAGAGGGGGACCCAAGCCTTCGTTGACTTGGGTCGTCCGGCATCATCGAGAATTGTGACTTCGATTTCCCAATGATTCGGAATTGATTGAACTCCCCCTGAAACAGTTACCAGTTTTGGTTTCCAAATTTGTTTCTGTTTTTTTTTTATTTTTAACATCTGATTTAACAAAATGTGTTTGAATAACCTCTGGTTTCAAAACATTTTCAACTTCTTTTCTTTGTTTCTTTTTCTGTTTCATTTCTTGATGTTTAAAAAGACGAGGTTCCTGTTTTGATGAAACAAATTTTGTATGGTAACTGTTACCATGGGGGGCATCAACTTTTGTTTTTCCCTTGGTAAGATATGGACAATTCATGACAATGTGTCCATACTCACCGCATTCAAAACATGATCTCCGCTCAACAAACCTTGGAGTATCATGATGGTGATAGCTTAACGATGAACTTCGTGATCTCGAGGTACTTGGTCCTACATCACAACAGTTTGTGTGTTGTGTGTAGTTGTTCTGACTTTTTTTTCAAAGTCTGAACTTGTTTAACAAAATCCATGTTGGATTTTTTTCAAAAGATTCAATTTTGTCAGTCCTTTGTGACTTGATGAAGTTTATCTTTTGAATCTTCTTCTTGTTCTGAGATCTTTTGCCCTTTCTCTTTCCTTGATTAGCGTGATTTTGCTTTTGTTGATCTGGAAGTTTTTTTATTTCCATATTGTTTCCGAACTTCAGCTTTTGGGATAGGAGCACACTAAGTTACTACAAATCTTGGGCTCGACTTTTCCAAAAATTTACTGGTTGAATCCTCAAACACTTTATCAATCAAGGATTGATTAACATTTTTAATGGGAAAATCTTGTTTGAGTAAACTTTGTCAGAACCAATCAATGTATACAGCAAGTTCGCGCTTTCACATGTCTCAACATGAGTTTCAGCATTCTTAAAGGAGCAGTCACACACGGTTTTGCTGGAGGATCACAGAGAATGTGATTCTTGAGAGGTATGTTTGCCACTTTTATCGTCGTGTTTGAGTGCTTAGGTTCGTCCTCATTCGACTTATCATCCGAACTATCACAATCCTCAACAATGACTAGAGGATCCTGATTCTGTGCGGTTGTGGAATCTTTGACAACAGCTGATTGAGCTTGATTGGAGGATATGCCCTTTTTGAATCCGAGCCCAATTGCGAATTCCTCAATGTCTAAAGAAACTGATGGCTCAAAATGAGGCATATCCTTCTCATCAGGCAGCTTGGTATAATTGTGTCTAATTGGCAGAGGACACTTTTGATACCCAATGCATTTGACATTACCTTTCTGCTTTTGTATGTCTATGATGTGATCCAACACATATCGTGAGTTAGAATAGCTATCCAACTTAAGCTGGATTGCATCACTTTCACACGTTGCACAGGCTAATTCCTTTTTCATTTCCTCAAGCATGTTAATGTATTTGTTAATGGCTATCTACTTTCTCGAAACGCTTTTCGTTAACTAAAAAACGTCTTTCTTTAAGGTCTCAATGGTGGTTTTAAATTCCTTTTCGTGTCGTTTTAAAACCATGTTAGCCTCTGTGCATTTTGAAAGGTCGATAATCAAGTGTTTATTGTGGTTAAATGTCAATTCAAATTTACTTTCTAACTCAGAACATTTATTGCATTTAACACACTTAGAACAAATAGAGTTATCGACACTTACCTGACTGAATTCACCCTCAAACATTAACCCATCTGCCTCAGAATCAACAACCTATCTCGATGGACCTTCTGATCTATCCGTACTTGAACTTAAGCATTCTTCATCTGAACTCCCGTCGTATCCTGAATTATCATCATCAGGGCTGGCCCTGAGAATTCAGGTGCCCTGTACAAGCCAAGAAAAATGTGCCCCTCAGGTGCTAACGAAATATATAAATATATGATGTAAACTATTTTTAAAACAACTACTAAAGTTATAGTAATAAACAATGCAATTGCCAAAAATGACAAAATCATAGTATTCGAATATGTAAATAACATATCGTAATAAATTAATAGCTAACCAATGATTCGTGAAGCTCTCCTACAATCATCCCGACTTGTTTTCGAACTAAATTTACGTTAAAGGGTATTTTAAATAAATAAACTAATAAGTACTCAAACAAGCTGATGAGGTATGTAAAGCTAAATTTATAGACCACATGTTAGAGTTTCTTGTGTAGTTGATGAGTTCCATATAGCTCTGTTTTCAAGTCTCTCACGAAAAAAAAGAGATAACAAAATAGGGAAGAGTTAAAAAAAAAAGGATATTTGTACTGGGTATCGAACTAGATACCTTGAATCCACAAACAAACATATACAACCACTCGGCTACACATTTTAGATGGTTGTCATTTTTATATTTAATAATATATATAATATACATAACATATATATCGGACTTTTTTTAAAAATGTGCCCCCGAAAAACACCTACCCTGGCTGGTGGTCCTCCCCGCTCACCCCTAGGGCCGGCCATGGTCATCATTTCCCGAAGATTCACCATCATTGACATTCTTGACAATTTCAGCATAAAACGTTGTTCTTGTTTGACCATCTTTCCCCAACTGTACGGTCCGATCACAATCGACAGTAGGTTTAGCCCAATAATCACTTTTTGGTGGTGGAAGGTTATTTGACGGCATAAGAGACTGAACCCAGGACATGTCAGGTTTACTTTGAGGAGGGGGTCATTGTTGGGGAAATTCGAAATTGCTTGGATAAATCTGAAGTCGTGTAATAACTTTCAGTTCAAACAATTGGAGTGGCTACCAATCTTTGATCAGATTAAATCAGAATTGATTCTAGATTTCTGTATGAGAATTTGGTTGAGAGAATTTTTAGGGATTCTCACGAACTGCAATTCGTCTAGGGTTTTTCAAAATCGTTTGAGATAGCGTATTTGCAGTTTTCCACAACTGCTTGCAGTTTTCATTTTGAAAAAAACACCTTTAGTCCCTCATGTTTCAAAAGTGCATATTTAGCCTGAAATTTAATTTCTGATGCAGCTCGACCCCAGCCAGGGGCTCTGCCCCTTGGACCCCGCTTCTCTTGGGGGCGCTGCCCCCTTGGATCTCCCGTTAGTCCCGATGACATTCAAATAAGCGTGCACTCTTATTTGTATGTCACACGCAATCTCAAATTACACTAAAATATCCAACATACCTCCCCCATTTTAATGTAATCATAGATTAACCTACTTGTTCGCAGCAACCAAACAAACTAATGCATAAATGAAATGTCGTGATGATTGAATTTCATATTAGTATATTACACATTCCAAATATTCGAATTTAAGGGTGTCACTAAGGATTGAACCCTTAATATCCATAATGAATACATGAAGATAATATACACATTAGTTTACATACATAGATCTAACTTGACACTATCTTTTACTAGCCTATGTCCCTATCCTTCATAAGCATATCAAAGCCAAGTCCAAGCTTCTTGAAGCAGCTAAACTTCATGCTCATATAGGTAGCTCTTTTACTCTTGCACCTGTAAATGCAATTTTTCAAAAGAGCTATTAAGAAGATATACCTCAACCTTCCTTAACTTGCAGATCTAAACACATACCTTTGGGATAATTTAATGTTGTGTTCCAAACTCTAGATGTTAAGCTTTCCACATTGAATTCTACACCTAACGTCATATTAGGTATCTAAACATGAGAGTTCTTAGATGGACTTTAACCCTGATCCCACAGCTGATACTTTCACGAGATCTCTAGTTAACCATTTGGTTAAATGATCAGCTAAGTTCTGTTGAGTGCTCACATACTCAACCGAAATCACACCATGCATGATAGCCTCACGAACCATGCTGTGTCTCACACCTAAGTAGGAATACCCAAGTTGAGTCAGTAATACAAGTCTGTTTCTTTGAAGCCCAAGAAATAGTACCTCCCCCAAGTAGGAATACCCAACCACTTGTGGAAGAATGATCTTCCTTGTTGTTTATCCAACTTGCATCTGAATATCCTTCAATCACTGAAGGAAATCCAATGTAAGTCAGACCATAATCAATGGTTCCTTTCAAGTATTTGAATACTCGACCTAATGCTTGCCAGTGATGAGTACTAGGATTGCTGGTAAATCTACTAAGCTTTCCAATAGCATACGCTATAACTGGTCTGGTACGGATCATAGCGTACATAAGTGATCCAATTGCTCCTAAGTACTCAAGTGGAGATACTGCAATACCTTTATTAGGTAATAGCTTCAAACTAGGATCAATAGGAGTACTTGCGGGAGAACAATCCTTGAAATTAAACTTGTTCAAGATCTTCTCAATATAGTGGGATTGAGAGATTGAAGTACCACTGTTCTCACGTTTGATTTTAATACCTAAAATCACCTCAGCCTCCCCCATATCCTTCATAGCAAACTTAGATGATAAAAATTCCTTTGTTCTATCAACTTGATCTTGGTTAGTACCAAAAATCAACATATCATCTACGTACAAACAGATCATGACTCCGTTTCCAGAAGCATCAAACTTGCTATAAACACATTTATCTGCTTGGTTTAAAACAAAACCATTAGACAATACAATCTCATCAAACTAAACTTTTGATGCCACTGTTTAGGTGCTTACTTCAAGCTATAAAGAGATTTAATTAGTTTACACACCTTGTTTTCACTTCCAGGTATAACAAACCCTTCTGGTTGTTTCATGTAAATCTCCTCATCTAATTCACCATTTAAAAATGCAGTTTTCACATCCATTTGGTGAATTTTAAGATTATGTATAGCAGCAAGTGCTAATAATAATCCAATGGTAGATATCCTTTCTACAGGAGCATATGTATCAAAGAAGTCAATACCCTCCTTTTGTCTAAACCCTTGGATTACTAATCTGGCTTTCAACTTATCAATAGTACCATCCACCTTCATCTTCCTCTTGAAGATCCATTTACTTCCCAATGGTTTACAACCAGGAGGTAAATCCACCAATTTCCAAGTGTTATTTTGCAAGATAGAATACCTTTCATCTTGGATGGCTTCTTTCCAAAAAGAAACATCCTTTGAAGCCATTGCTTCACTATATGTCTTTGGATCCTCATCGACATTGAAACAATATTGATATTGAAAATTACTATCAACCCTAGATCCTTCAACTAAGTACAATTGAAAATCGTCACCATAAGACTTGGCCTTTCTTTCTCTCGAACTCCTTCTTGGTTCAGTGCTAGTTGAAGGCATAATTTTTTCCACTAGAAATCTTTAAAGAAGGATTCATATCCTTTGGCCTAGGTATAGATGAGAATCTCTCTTCATCATATTCTACATTTCCACTTCTTGCCTCAATGGCCGTATGGACTGACACATGGTCATTTGGTTCTATTACATAGAACCTGTGAGCAAATGAATGCTCTGCATATCCAATAAAAATGCATTCTATACCTCTTTCCCCTAACTTTCTTATCTTAGGATCATTAAGCCTTACCACGACTCTACAACCCCAAACTCTCAGTTTTTGCAACTCGGGTGGCTTTTTATACCAAAGCTCAAAAGGGGTTGTTTTGTTCCTTTTATTAGGAACCCGGTTTAACATACGTGTCTTGTTGCTCCCGAGTCATACCACCAAGCAACAGAATCATTCTGCACATAAAATGCTTCAGAAATTAGTGAAACATAATTCACATCCGAATTATAGTTAAAGTTTAATTTATGACCTTGTTGCTTTGGATCCTTAGAGGATCCACTAGTACCAGTTTCGTTCTTGGCTTTACCGACACGACAATCTCTTTTGAAGTGTCCTGGTTTACCACACTTCCAACAGCCTTCATCCTTAGTCTGTTTTGAATGCTTCACAGCCTTGTTCTTCTTGTTAGGCCCACTTTGAAACTTCCTTTTGTTGTTTCCTTTGTTAGAATTTTTGAAACTAGGACCACTTTCTTCCACCATGTTAACAGAAGACCCACCAACGTGTTTATCTTTGTTAACATTTTCCATGGCCCGACAAGACTCCTCAATTCGAAAACAACTTCCAAATTCAACCAGATTCATTTCCTCCTTCTTATGTTTTAAAGTATGTTTAAAATCTTTCCAAGAAGGAGGAAGTTTATCAATGATAGATGGAACATAAATTGCTTCATCCATCTTTAAACCATGTTGTTCGAATTGACCCAGAATTCTTAGACATTCATTATATTGTTCGATGATGGATCTATCATCAACCATTTTATAATTCATAAAATCACTGACTAAGAATTTCTTACTAGATGTGTCTTCAGCCATGTATTTGGCCTCTAGTAATTCCCACAGTTCTTTTGCAGATTCAACATTTTGATATATATCAAAAAGAGAGTCACACATACCATTCAGAATATGCCCACGACAGATGTAATCATCATTCAGCCACTTTCCACGCTTCCTAGTTAGTTCCAGCGGCTCATTCGTCACTTCCTCGGGCATCGGGGTACTCAGAACGTACACCACTTTCAAAGTCGTCAACAGGAAATGCATCTTCTTTTGCCAGCGACGGAAGTCTTGCCCTTCAAACTTGTCCAATTTCGCAAATTTGTTCTTCATAGCCTTCGCAGATTCACCACCGCTTGTCATCTTCACCGAATTGTTTGATCTTTGTTGGGGAAATTCGAAATTGCTTGGATAAATCTGAAGTCATGTAATCACTTTCAGATCAAACAATTGGAGTGGCTACCAATCTTTGATCGGATAAAATCAGAATTAATTCTAGATTTCTGTATGAGAATTTGGTTGAGAGAATTTTTAGGGATTCTCACGTTCGTCTAGGGTTTTTCAAAATCGTTTGAGAGAGCGTATTTGCAGTTGTCCACAACTGCTTGCAGTTTTCATTTTGAACAAAACACCTTTAGTCCCTCATGTTTCAAAAGTGCATATTTAGCCCGAAATTTAATTTCTGATGCAGCTCGACCTCAGCTAGGGGCTCTGCCCTTGGACCCCGCCAGGGGCTGCCGCCCCTTGGACCCTGCTTCTCTCGGGGGCGCTGCCCCCTTGGATCCCCCTTTACTCCCGATGACATTTAAATAAGCGTGCACTCTTATTTGTATGTCACACGCAATCTCAAATTACACTAAAATATCCAACAGTCATTTCTAGAACTGGATTGCGACGCTGATGGACCCATGTTGAAGGATCAAATTGTTGTGGAGGGTTTGCGTTCTTTGACCAATCCCACGGGTTGGTTGCCATTTTATCAAAGATTAAAAACATGCGAAAAAATGCTAAGTTCAAAAAATGCTTCTTTCAAACAGACTTTTGGTTCACGACCCACTCAACTAAAAATCGAATCCCGTGTAATTAAACCGAAATGGGCCTCGTGTGTTTAAATGATAATGATTATTATAGTGGGCCTCAATTGTTGAACGATGTGATTAATTAATTTTTTTTTAATTTAATTTAAGCCATGTGGAAAACATAGTATGATGGATTTAAAATATGATGTATGTATATAAATTAGTCACCATCGTTTAAATAATCACCATTTCTTTGATGTGGGTTCTTTTGAATTATAATAAACTATCGGTTTTTTTCTTTCTTTTAATAATTCACTATTGCTTGAGATGATTCAATATTACAACATACTATTGCTTAAAATTTTGTTTTCAAAATGGTATTCAAACAAAGGTCATTTAAGAAGAAGTATGGGCCTCCATAATTGATACTTGGGCTGAATATGACTAATGGATAATAGTGTTGAATTGGGCTGAGAATTTTATATGGGACTCTCGTGGACTTAGATGAGACAAAAGGAATGAGACAACATTTTCTACAAATGTCTGACGACAAGGGTCTGATCCACCAATACCATTCAAAAACAAAATAGTACTATTTCGAGTTTTAATTCAGAAGTTTTATGAAACAAAACTGGGTTATTGAAGTTTTATACAAGACACACTCAAAACTCACTCGAAAATCTCATCGGAAACTGAGCCTTACGCTCTGATACCACTTGTAGGTCCCCATACGGATCGTTGGACTACGATGATTTCTTGTTTCGGATGCCGTAGCGAGTGCGAAATCCTCATTACGACATAAACCGAGCGAGAGAGTTAACAATACGCAAAGATATCAACGATTAACGGTTCCGTGTATTGATTTCGACAGAGTTTCAGTACAAGATCCGACTAATACAAAGCAAACCGACAACCCTCTCTCTCTATCTCTTGCAAGCTCTCTTTCTTTGGAAGAGAGTATATGCTGGTATTTATAGCCCATACCAACAGACTTACATCGAAATACAATAACCATAATCGAAACACAACCAAATAGATCAATATACAAAGTTCCCATCAACATCGAACTAATCTATCGAAATACCCTATCGAGTATATATCGAAATACAACATCGATATATGCATTGTTATTATCCACATCAATACATTACCATGCATGTATTTGTATTCACATGATGACATCATCATGGTGATGTCATGATGACGTAATCCACCAACTTTCTCGTTTTATGTCTTCGTCATTCGTAGCTTGTTCGTCGAGTCGAACCTGTTTTCTGGTATAGAGAAACACTATGGTTGGGAATTGTTTGTATTGAAATTGTATTGTACAAAAAATAGGGTTACACAAAGATGGTGTTTATATAGAACACCATATTACACACTAGCCACTATACTATCTATCTCCTTCTTTCCGACACTCCCCCTCAAGTTGAGTAGTGGGGTCACCAATACTTAACTTGCTCAAACAGCTACTAAAAGCGTTTCCGTTGACTGCTTTTGTGAGAATATCTGCGAGTTGATCTTTTGATGATATATACGGGAACTCTATGATCCTTTCCTCCAGTTTTTCCTTGATGAAATGTCGATCTACCTCCACGTGTTTTGTTCGGTCATGTTGAACTGGGTTTTCTGAGATTTATATTGCAGCTGTATGGTCGCACATAATTTTACTTGGTGCTCTTTGGGAGAAACCAATGTCTTCTAGAAGCTTCCTTATCTAAAGAACTTCGCTTAACTCTCGAGCTATGCCTCTGAACTCTGCTTCTGCACTCGACAGAGCGACCACCTTCTATTTCTTACTTCTCCAGGTAACAAGGTTTCCACCAACCAAGGAGAAGTACCCTGATGTTGACTTTCGGTTTCCCTTATCTCCTGCCCAGTCGGCGTCAGTGTAGAGCTCAACATTTAAATGTCCATTTGTTTTGAACAACACTCCATGGCCTACAGTTCCCTTTAGATACCTTAGAATTCTATGAGCAGCTTCCATGTAGGCAACTTATGGTTGATGCATAAACTGACTTACCACTCCAACAGCATAAGCTATATCAGGGCGAGTGTCAGAGAGATAAATTAACTTGCCCCCTACCCGTTGATACCTTTCTTTGTCTGCAAGCTCTCCATTAGGTTCCATGTGAAGATTGTGGTTCACCACCATTGGCGTATTTGCTGGTTTATAATCAATCAACCCAGTTTCCGCCAGGAGATCAAGGACATACTTCTTTTGGTAAATGAAAATCCCTGGTTTAGACCTGAAAACTTCTATTCCAAGGAAATACTTAAGATTCCCAAGGTCTTTCATCTCAAACTTTGAAAACAAATTCTCTTTTAGCCGTGCTATTTCTTCTACATCATTTTTGGTAATAATCATGTCATCTACATATATGATCAAGCAAGTTACGAGGTCGTTTCTTCTTTTGAGGAACAGAGTATGATCAGCGTTAATTACTTTGGTAATACACGTATTCTTTCATGGCCAATGTGAACTTTCCAAACTATGCCCGAGGAGATTGTTTTAGTCCGTATAGAGATTTTTCCAACCGACAAACTTCCCCATCTTTAAAACCCCTAGAAAAACCTAGAGGTGCTTCCATGTAGACTTCTTCCGTTAGGTCTCCATAGAGAAATGCGTTTGTAACATCAAACTGATGAAGGGGTCAATCCTTATTGGCTGCCACGGAGAAGAGGACTCTGATGGTGTCCATTTTTGCAACAAGAGAAAATGTCTCAGAGTATCGATCACATACGTCTGAGTGTACCCAATGGAACCAACTGGTTTATATTTAATTGAATACACCCAGCGGCAACCAACTGTTTTCTTTCCTTTTGGGAGAATGCACTTTTCCCACGTAATATTTTTCATCAGAGCATGCATCTCCGTTTCCATTGCTATTTTCCAGTTCTTCTTACCTTGCGCTTCCTTTATAGAACCATGTATATGTTCGGTGTATAGTGAGGTGGCAAATGCTTTTGCACTGTTAGATAAGTTCCCATTAGCCATATTAGCTACCGGATACCTTGAATTTTTGGTTTCCCTCTCTCGGGAATACCGTTTTGGAGGGACCCCTCTATTGACTCTAGGAGGGAGAGGGTATCTTCCGGTTGTCTCTGCTGCAACTGGTTCCACATGTTCAACGACTGGTTCAACCTCTTCCAAATCTGTTTTAACCTGTTCCACATCAGGTTCAACATGTCTTGTAGGTTCCGTTGTTTTCGGTTCTACGTGTTCCCCTGTTGTCTCATAGTTATAAAACACAGGACATTCAGGGTTCTCAGTATTTCTTACCTCTGGTACCAGTTGGATGGACTTTCTTCAGTGGTATTGTGCTTCGCAGATTGTGTGGTTGTGTTTGAAGGACTCGAAGTACTGTGATGGTTTTCTATTGTTACTTATTCAGATGAGGGAACTTCAGATGAGGGAAGTTGGGTTAGCCAACTCAGAGTGTCTATACATTCATTCTCCCCGTGACCACGAGTTGGGTGTTTTTAAAGTATTTTGTTTCAAGAAAGTCAACATTCATTGTGGTGAACATTTGATGAGTTTTTGGATTATAACACCGATAACCTATTTGATTGATCCCGTAGCCGACAAATACACGTTTCTCAGCACATGGCCCAAGCTTGTTTCGGTTGGTTTTGGGTATGTGAACAAATGCTATACACCTGAAGATTCGAGGTTCAAGTGTAAGAGGATGCGGAATACTGGCAGACTTAGATAGACAATTTAAGGGAGTCTTAAATTTAAGAGCATTTGTGGGGAGCCAGTTTAGGAGATACACGGAGGTTGCAACCGCCTCCGGCCAGAAAGATTTAGGTACCTGAGATTCAATTAAAAGAGCTCTAGTCATTTCAAGAATAATACGGTTTTTCCGTTCAGAAACATGGTTTTGTTCGGGTATGAGTACAAGAGGTTTGATGCATTAATCCTTTGGTTTTAAAGAATTGTTTCATGGATGTATTGACAAATTCCACCCCATTGTCGGATCAAAGGATTTGGATTTGAGCTTGGAATTAAGTTTGAATCATAGCATAAAACGTGATTAATTTCTCATAAACTTTGGCTTTGTTTTTAAAAAATATACCCATGTCATGCAAGTGCAATCATCCACGAATAGTATAAAGTACCGAAGTCCCTGCCCCCTATCACAGGAACAGGACCCCACACATCAGAATGGATTAGTGAAAAAGGTGAAGCAACTTTCGTATTGCTAGGTTTAAATGATTGTCGATGGCTTTTAGCACGAAAACATGTTTCACAATCTATTTTTCCATTTGAAGGGAAGAGTTTTGAAAACAAAAGGTGCAAATAACCAATGGACGAGTGTCCCAAACGTCTATGCCATAGCCAGGCTTCCCGATTTTCGGTTCCATGTGCCAACATCACAGTACCCTGTTGAGCCACTTCATCCACGTAGTATAATCCTTGGCGCTCAGTACCACCTCCAATAATCACACCCGTCCTCATCTTTAGAAGGCAAAATGTAGGGTGCATTAGTACGGTGCAATTCAACTCTTTGGTAATACGGCTAATTGAGAGCAGTTTGTGTGATAATGATGGAACATAAAGACAAATTGATAATTTCATAGTTGGTAAAATTTTAATAGTCCCTCCTCGTTTCACTTGCATCGTTCCGTTGTTTGCGGTATGGATTTGAGTTTTTTGAGGATTGGACATTGACCGTATGTCCAACGGTTCAAACGTCATGGTGTCACTGGCACCAGAATCGAATATCCAAGAACTGTTTTTTCCATGATTGATTTCCATTTTTTTTAAATACACTGTCGTTACGGATAAGACAACAGACCAACATATTTAATAAATATGCTGGGCACTTGAACTCGCGTTCAAGATTTATCAATTACGCCAGGAATAAACATGCTGGACCACTTAAATCCGCCAGAATGGCGACGCCCGTGAAAGACGCTATCTTACCGGCGTATTTATCAAATACGCCGGGAAACTTGAACTCGCGTTCAAGATTTAAGTGGCCCAAAAAATCATAAATCCGCTCAAAGCGATGGCATTAATTCCTATGTTGTTTGACTCGAGACCAGGCATATTTATTGATGGACGTTTAGGGTTGAATGACACAAAGGTGCGACTGGTTGCAGCGGATTTAGGACGACTGGTTTTAGGGTTTGCTGTGCAGTGGAATTGTTGGACAAATTAGGGTTTCGGTTTTTTTTTATATATTGCTGAAAAACCAGGGTTTACTACCACCGGTGAATATGGCGACGACGGAGTGAATGTGACGGCGGCGTATGGATCAAGTTGAATATGGCGACGACGGAGTGAATGTGACGGCGGCGACGACGGTGTATGGATCAGTGGAGTTTGATGGAAACGGCAGCAGGTTCGATTTTCAGGGTTTGCAGGTTCGATTTCAGAGTATGATTTGAGGTTGGATGTTCGATTTTCACGGTTTGATTTTGGTTTTGATTATTTGGTTTTTTCTTGGTTTGAGGTTGGATTGGCTTGGAATAAATTGTAGATGATGAGCAAAAGTGTTCAAGAATCAGAAACATTGCTCTGATACCATGTTGTCTGGTATAGAGAGACACTTTGGTTGGGAATTGTTTGTATTGAAATTGTATTGTACAAAAAATAGGGTTACACAAAGATGGTGTTTATATAGAACACCATATTATACACTAGCCCCTATATTATCTATTTCCTTCTTTCCGACAGAACCGACGGTCGTCGACTTCGGTCTCGAACTGAACCGAGTCGAGCTACATCCACCCAAAAGTGCATCAACAAAAACTCATTCCATTCATATGTTAAAGTGTGGATACAAACATATACATTATACATATTTATAGTCTTCAACATGAAACCGAAACTCTTGTCATAAGTGGGATTTGGTGATGGTTATAATGTCAGCAATCATAATGATTTATAACACTCCCCCTCTGACAAATTACCATTCATTATACATTATCAACATTATACTATTGGATAATATTAGATCAATTCTTCAGGACTGATATTAACTATTAACTGATACTATAGGATCAATTATACTGCCTCATAAAAACCTTACTAAGAAAACCTAGTGAGACAAAACTTAGTTGTACCATGTGTATATTACTCCCCTCAGTTTTACATATATATTTCTTAGTCTGTGGAATCCAATCTTTAGTAACAGCTTCTTGCTTGATCGTTAATGTAGTATTCTTTGCTTTGAGGGATCGATTCAGGTTGCATCATCTTCAATTAGTAGAATTAGGTTTCTTTTTATTCAGCTTGCATTGTCTTCAAATAGTACAGTTGGAAAACTGATGATTTTAGGTTGCATTATCTTCAACTAGTACAACCAGGCTTCTTTTGATCGACTCCAGTCAGTACGATACCCTTAGTCAAATATCTTTAAATCTCAGTAAGTTTCAACGATAATCATTTATTAACCAGTGAATTAACATCAATAAGTGTCTCTCCCAGAGACAACTGATTAAAAGATTACTTATGTTTGAAGAATAACATGACTCATACCACTATCCCCGATTATCGACAATCTCCAAATAAACAGGTGGTTGTGGGGCTGCGTGAATACCTTCTATGAGGTTTGCTACAACCTTTCACCCTTTTTCTTCTATTGAGTAAGATTTTTTTGCCTCAGTTTACGAATACGACACACTCCTCATTGAAATCCAATATTTTCTGATGTGTTCATATGCACACCAATCCAGCAATCACGAATCGTGGTAACATCGGCAATCCATGTTTCTGGAACACTATTTGAGATGCATAAATGATTGCCATTCAGAAACAGGTCTGGTTCATGGTTCTCAATCAGTGAAATCGAGTGACTCCACTGCAACGTTTTCTCTTCTCTGGTGATGGGATCTTGGAGATTGAAGAGATATTATGTTAGCATAGAGAGATGAGAGATTATTGAGACTTTATTTTGAGAGCATCTTGTGCTGATAGCATAGAGATACTTAGGAAAAAACTCATTCCATTCATATGTTCAAGTGTGGATACAAACATATACATTACACATATTTATAGTCAACGAAACCGAAACTTTTTTATAAGTGGGAGTAATGAGAGTTATAATGTCGATCAATAATCATGGTTATTTATAACACTTATTTCTATTCTATAATTTTTTCTCTATTTTGTATTTTATTCATTTTCCCCCTATTTTGTTCTAATTTTGGTTTTTGTCTATGTTGTGAGGTCTTATTGTTGTTGGGCCTTAGCCCAGTTGTCTTGGGCCTTGTTGTTGTTGGGCTCTAGAACCTTTTTTTTGGGGTCTGCCCTTGGCTCCCACTTATATACCGTTGTGAGTTCCCACTTTCCTGTACTATATGGGATAAGTTCCCACCCAGTTTGTCACAACTTTTCCATTTCAAACACCACCTTAAACAGTCATGTCTTATTTATGTTTGCTCCTTTTTGGACACTCTAGCTCGTTGCGAAGCCCTTATCAACGAGTTCAAAATTTCATTAAATAAGAATTAGATCGAGAGTAGTTAAATAAATCTCTTTGCGTTCAGTGAAAGCTACATTTTTCTATATTTATTCAACCGCACTGGCTTCATAAGAATGCGAAATTCTTTTTTTCCCTCAATTTTGTTTTTATGAAGATATGTAAAGGGTAAGAATTTATCCTTTTCCTTTCCACTCTTTTGCCATTGTCTCTAGTTAAATTAATATAAACCACAAAAAAAAAAACTAGCATGTAATCAAGTTAAATTAACTTCTCTATATAAATAAAGTTTCAGAATGCTATATACCATCTTCCAGACATAACTAGTTAGGCAAAGGTATATTTGAGTTGTTCTTTGGTACTTAAAGAGTAAAATTCTTAATTTTTTGCTTGTAAAAGCATTTATGCGAAGAAAATAGCTACCAATATAATTGAAATGCTTGTATTTCATTATTCTGGATGAGAGTAACTGTTAAAGAATCATATAAAGTGATCAACCTTTTGTCAATTCTTAAAGATATGGGGGTATGGGTAACCACGACGAGCCAGTGATTCTTCTCGATAACCAGTTGAACACGTATCATATGGGCATGTAGTATAGACTTCCCTTTATAAAATTTAGTCATCTTTATTGATCATTTTTAAACTAAAGAAAACATGCTATAAATTTTCAATTAAATAGTAGTAGTTTTATTTAATAGAGGATGATTATAAGCTAGAATAGATTAAAAATTAGATTAGTTATAAAGTATATTTTATGTAGCATTATTATCATTAAATTTATATTCTAAGTATTGGCGGTTATCCACATGGTAACCCTAATATATATATATATATATATATATGTAATCCTCTGCACATTTCGATTTCACCAATTCAATCAAGAACACAATTCATTATTCATTCAAATATTCATACTGTTAGTGTCTGCAAATCCAATAAAGTGGTATCAGAGCCACCGATCCACAAAATACAAATCAAATTCATTCGAATAATTCCCTACAAACCCACAATTTCTGAAGACATCTTCCCATGACGACCAATGGAGGAATTCAAACCCAGATTCCAAAACTACTGGGACAAAATTACTATCACTGGCATATACAAATGAGGGTGTTGTTGGAATCACAAGATTTATGGACGATTGTTGAAGAAGGATACGCTGAAATCGCCCCCAATGCATCGGAGAATGATCAAAATGTTCATAAAGAAAAAATCAAGAGAGACAAAAAGGCGTTACACATCATATTCCAAGCAGTCAATGAAACAGTATTCGAACGAATCGCAACATGCAAAACATCTAAAGATGCCTCGGATGTTCTTCACAACGCCTACAGGGGAGAAAACAGGGTAAAAACGGTAAAACTTCAAACCCTACGTTGTGAATTTGATTCGTTAAGAATGAGAGAGAATGAATCTATAGATATAACAATCCTCCAAAATATTTTCCGACACCCTTAATATATTTAAATATCCCAATATGTCTTAAAACATACCCCGTATGCGAAAACGGGCCCAGAATACCTTTATTTTTATTAAATTTAATTAAAAACCAGGATTTTAGGGCTGTCGCGGGCCGCGTAGGACCCCCCTTGGTCTACGCGGGGCGCGAGCGAAGGGACATGAGGCGTAGCCCGGTGCTGCCACGTGTCACAATCATGTCGAGTCTAGTTCGATGACCAGTCAAGGCTAAAGCCTACTTCCCCTATGTCGCGGGCCTCGAAGGATTAACCTTCGGGCTACGCGGGCCGCGAGGAAGTGTCGATCAGACACTATAAATAGAAGGCATCGGCCTTCAGTCCCAAATCGTTCACAATCTTTCTCTCTCTCGAATTTCTGCATAGCAACAGTAATTTCCGGGCATAATACCCCCTGAATAACGAAGTTCTGCCTCGTTGTAAGTATCATAACCCCCGTTACGTATTAGATACACTGCCCGATTGATCCAGGGTTCCGTAACGGTTGTCGTAGTTCTGCCCGACGTAGTCGTTGGAATGCCGTCTCGGGGATGGTATTACTAATGTAAATATTGGGTTATTATACTAACATGTGTGCATTTGTGTAATTCATAGATAATTCCCAGGAAATCCTTAAAGGAAACCCTAAGACAGCAATGTGAGTAATCTCCTTTGTATAAATTGTTTTTTTTACAAAACCTCACTTAATTAATGATATATTAAACAGTGATTGAGTATTTGTATTCTACAATTATCGTCGGTATGTTGGGGTTTTGTATACAAAATTTGTTACTACCTTGCGAGGAGTAACATGACCACAACTCGGGTTGACAGTACCGTGGGTGGTAATTAAAGTAGATGGAAACAAATGTAATTGCGCGACCGCCCTCAATACTGTACAATGGTTTTACTTAACTTGGTTAAACTGGGATTCACTCACCAGTATTTTCCATTGACAAAATGTTTTTAAACGCGTTTCAGGTAACAAAATGTGAAAGCCAAATAGAAGCCAGCTGGACAGCACTGAAGGCTTGAAAAAGTGGTAATAAAGTTACCTAAAATAAAGAGATGTTTTATTTAAATAAAATAGGGTTTATCCCTCTGAAAATGTGTGTACTTGAAACTTGGGAATTTCCCATGTGTTTAATATTATAAAAGTGTGGTATTTTACTCTGATAAAATATTTCTTAACTACGGTCCTGATGAAATTTTCGCTGGCAAAATGATAAAAACCTGGATACCACCGAAACTGGCCGCGGCCGCCCGTTCCCGGATTGTTAGGGGACGGGGGTTGCGAGAGAATGTGGTATCAGAGCTAAGCCACTGATTCAGCCACAGAAGTGTTCTGCTAACACCAAGATATTATTCAAAATGTTAGGAAATAAATCATGGAAATACGTGCATATCTGTATTTTATTGTTGTGTGTTATTTGACTATTTGTTAGTTTACAGTATGAGCGATCAAGGACCCTCCGACGCTTATCGTCAGTTGTCCAGCTAATCTAGAAGCGAAGGCACCTCTTCACAGCCTACCCTCTCAGGGTGTTCAGTTGACAATGAAGATGGGATATTCGTGTTTAAGGCTCAGTCTGAAGAGCCATTACCTCCTGAAAAGAGAAGATGGTTCAGTAGGAGAGCACATGAGCGTAGGAAGAGAATGAAAAAGTTGCAACAGCAGCGAGTTCTAGCAGCCGCTAAGAGAGAAACAGATGCCCATACCCAAGACATGCTTAATAGGAGTTTAGCAAACTTCCATATCTTAGCAACCACAGCTGCCGACGCAAACCTGGAGCAAATCATAGCCCCTCAACAATTACCCTTGTTTCCCACACAGCCAATGGAAATAGAAAACAACCCAGAAAACCAAATCCAAATGCATGATTTTAACCCAGAAGAGATACCTAGGATACCAGCATCCAATCCTTTAGACCCAGACTACGACCCGTGGTTCGATGATCATAGGGATTATCAGCAACGCTACCACCTAACAGACGAACCCATGCCAAACCTAGTAGCTTACCCAGGTCTGGACCCTCTAGATCCCTATTATGATAATGATGAATACATTAGGGAAATCCTAGAGAATCCATATCCTCAGGAAGAACCCATGCCACAGTACCCAGATCCAGTACCAGCACCTGCACCCCCAATGAGTGCAGAAAATGTGCAAGAGCTCCGAACTTTCGGAGAGGAGATTTTTGAAAATAGCAAGAGGATGAGGCAAGTTGGAGAACGACTCGTCTGGAAATACGACGAGCGTAATATGGAGTTCTGGATGAACCCATATCCGTGATGGTGATAGTAATATATATATATATATATAATATGTGTGTATGAAAAAAAAATATATAATAATATATCTATCGTAGTATAGACCACTTTGTGGTTAGTGATGCCTAATAGTATTGTAAATTTTAATTCCAGTTCTAGCTTGTATTAGATGCATACTATAAGAAAGAGTAAGTCGCAATGCTCGAGGATTTTGATCAACATATGTGTTATGCGATTGTTTATATTAAACATTATCATGTGATATTAATACTTGGTAATTGTTTAAAATCCGGATGGCAGATGCAGCAAATCCAGAAAACCAGAATAATGAAAATCAAATGAATAATAGTGAAATTCGACACCTTGTAACCCAAGGAATTAGAGATGCCATGCCAGTTATTGTCCAAAATGTTAGGGATGCGGAAAATAATGATAAAAGTAGTAATGGAAGTAAACGAACCCATACAGAACCTAGTCACAGCATGCACAATGGACTCATACTTCAAGTGCCCATTCCAAAAAGAAGAAGGACCATGTCTTATGGTTGTTCTTACAAAAAAATCTGGTCTTGTAAACCAATAGAATTCTCGGGCAACGAAGAGGCCATTGCAGCTCTACGCTGGATAGAAAAGACTGAGGTAGTTTTAAAAATTAGCAAGTGTGCGGAAGAGGATAAGATAATGTTTGCTTCCAATCTGTTTATGTCACGGCCCCCGTCCCTGTGTTACCCGGTCCAGGAGCCGCGGGACAGAAACCCGTGGTTTTTATTATTTGAGTTGACAGCAGAAGTTTAACAGGATCTTTTAAAACTTGAAAATACCCAATTATTTTATTTCATAATTTGGGACAAACCTCGTAATTTACAATAGAGTAATTTCACGAGGAAATTCCCTGTTTTACAAAACATGTTTATTTATTTAATTGAGCCACCACTTCAAGATTTATTAGTGCTCCGTAGCACTTTTCCTTGATTCACAGTAGGTCGCCTGAAACATGTTTAAAAATATTTTATCAGCGGGGAAATACTGGCGAGTCATTCAAGTTAAACAAAACGACACATTAGTTATAAATTACAGCATAAGAGCGATTACAATGGCTACTATCTTATTTTTATCTGGCGCCGTGTCACACCCTGGTGACGATGGTCATACCACTATTGGGTCCTTTCACCCAAGTAGTGATGATTATCACTGTTAGGTTGGTGAACCTAACCGTGAGAAATTAGTAATGTGCACAATACCCCACTTGCCAGTGATTCAAGATAACCACGACTTAATCCCTGTAATTATAACTTTTGAAAATAATTGGAGTATTGTAAAACATTGTTGATAAAAAGAGAATGACTCACATTGCAAGTTTAGACGGGCAGAGTTTAGCCTACTGATAAGCATGATAACCTAATTTAAACAGCAATGCATACGAAACTAGGTCAGTAACTTAATACAACATTTACGATAACTCAGGAGATCAAAACCCTCACGACGAATGACAAAGTATAGCCCATCGGATTGATTTCAATCGATCGGACAATATATCGTAGCAGTGATCGAGTTATTACCCTTGATCGTAGCAGCGTTTCACTACTGAAAAACTCGTTTTTAGCAGAATATGGACGTTTTGAGAGTGAGATTTCGAGCACAGAAGCAAGTCCCATGCACAGGCTACTTATAGCAAGTTTTTAAGTTTTACGCGGCCCACGTAAACCTTAACATAGGTCTTACGCGGCCCGCGAGAGCCCCTAGTCTACGTGTAGGGATGGTGTGTCACATGTAGGTCTGCCACGTGTGCGACACGTGGCCCGGAACACCTATCCGGTCAACTTTAAGTTGACGCGGCCCGCGTGAAACCAAATTTTCTTGTTTTCTTGGTTTTTCATGCACATTAGGGTTTCAGGGGTCCGGGTTTTCACTTACGGGTCGTTTTGGGGCATTTTTGCAGGTCCTTACATCCTCCCCACCTTATTTAAAATCTCGTCCTCGAGATTTATTGAAATAAGTGAGGATACTTTCGCTTCATCTCCGATTCCAGCTCCCAAGTGTATTACGGTCCTCTTTTCGAATCCCACTTGACTTTGACAAGTACCAATCTTTTGTGTTTGAGAAAGTTGGCCTTTCTATCTTCTATCTGGAGTGGTTTCTCTACGAACTTCAACTTGTCATTCACCTGTATGTCTTGAAGAGGGACTACTAATGATTCGTCCGATAGACATTTCTTGAGGTTAGATACATGAAATACGCCATGTACCCCGGCTAACTCTTCTGGTAGGTGTAAGCGATAGGCGACTAGTCCTATGCGCTGGATTATTGGGAATGGTCCTATGTACCTTGGACTTAGCTTTCCTTTCTTACCAAACCGGACTACTCCTTTCCAAGGAGAAACATTCAAGAGTACTTTGTCTCCAACTTGAAATTCTAGTGGCTTGCGTCGATTGTCTGCATAACTCTTCTGGCGATCTCGAGCCGTTTTTAATCTATCCTTGATTTGAGTGATCTTGTCGGTGGTTTCTTGCACAATCTCGGGACCTGATAATTGACTTTCTCCTATTTCTGCCCAACAGACTGGAGTTCTACACTTTCGTCCGTATAAGGCTTTGAACGGGGCACCTTCAATGCTTGATTGATAACTATTGTTATAGGAGAATTCAATTAAAGGTAGATGGTTGTCCCAGTTTCCTCCAAAATCTATCACACATGCCCTGAGCATGTCTTCCAGGGTTTGGATCGTCCTTTCACTTTGTCCGTCTGTTTGGGGATGGTAGGATGTACTTAAATTTAGTCGGGTCCCCATTGCTTCTTGAAAACTTGTCCAGAAATGTGAAGTGAAGCGACTATCCCTATCCGATACAATGGAGAATGGAACTCCATGTAAAGATACTACTTCGTCTACATATAACTTTGCTAACCTTTCCATGCTAAAGGTTTCTTTCATGGGTAAGAAATGAGCTGATTTGGCTAATCGATCCACAATTACCCAAATCGCATCATTACATTTTCTGGTCTTGGGTAACTTAGTAACAAAATCCATGGTTATTTGTTCCCATTTCCACACTGGCATTTCTAGTTGTTGCAGTAGACCTGAGGGTTTCTGGTGTTCTGCCTTAACTTGCGAGCAAGTTAGGCATTTAGAAACGTATCTAGCTATATCCTTTTTCATTCCTATTCACCAGAAGTGATTTCTTAAATCTTGGTACATCTTATTATTACCAGGATGCATGGTATACCTAGATTTATGGGCTTCCTCTAAAATCTTATTTCTTAAGTCTCCTTGTTTAGGTACCCAAATCCTTTTCTTGTGGAATCTCCAAATTCCATCACTTCCTTGTTTTAATTCTTTTATTCTTCCATTCATTCCTTCAGCATCATCCCGGATTGCTGTTTCTTGAACATTCTTCACTTGTTCCATTAAGTCTAATTGTAAACTTAATCTAAGAGCATGAACTCGTCGTTGTTTCTCATGATACTTACGACTTAGGGCATCTGCTACTACATTTACCTTTCCTTCGTGATATTGAATATCACAGTCGTAGTCACTTAGAATTTCCATCCATCTTCTTTGCCTCATGTTTAATTCCTTTTGCCCAAATATGTATTTTAAACTCTTATGATCTGTATAGATAGTAAAACTACTTCCGTACAGATAATGTCTCCAAATTTTAAGGGCAAAAATTATAGCTCCTAATTCCAAGTCATGAGTCGTATAAATTGCCTCATGCTTTTTCAATTGCCTTGAGGCATACGCAATTAGCTTCTTGCGTTGCATCAGCACACATCCTAATTCTAGTTTAGAAGCATCACAATAAACTTCAAAATCTTCTGTCCCATCGGGTAAGGCAAGAATTGAGGCGTTTTTTAACCTTTGCTTTAAAATCTTAAAAGCCTCTTCTTGTCTAGGTCCCCATTCAAACTTTACTGCTTTACAGGTTAGCTTAGTTAATGGTACAGCTATTTTAGAAAAATCCTTAATAAACCGTCTATAGTTAGAAAACTTCTAACTTCCATTGCTGATTGCGGGATTTTCCATTGGGTGATCGCTTCTATTTTGGAGGGATCTACGTGAATACCTTCATGATTCACCATGTGTCCTAAAAATTGCACTTCTTGTAGCCAAAATTCACACTTCGAGAATTTGGCGTAAAGCTTCTCCTTTCTTAACAAAGTTAACAGTGCTCGTAGGTGCTCACAATGCTCGTCCTGACTTTTGGAATAAATAAGTATATCGTCGATAAAGACAATTACAAATTTATCCAAATACGGTTTACAGATCCTATTCATCATGTCCATGAATGCTGCAGGAGCATTGGTTAACCCAAAGGGCATGACTGTAAACTCGTAATGACCATACCTAGTTCTGAAAGCAGCTTTAGGTATGTCTTCTTCTTGTACTTTCAACTGAGGGTATCCGGAGCGTAAATCTATCTTAGAGAAATATCTAGCTCCTTGAAGTTGATCGAAAAGATCATCAATCCTAGGTAATGGGTATCGATTCTTAATTGTAATCTTATTCAATTCCCTATAATCGGTACACATTCGCATCGACCCATCTTTCTTTTTCACAAACAACACTAGTGCTCCCCAAGGGGATGAACTAGGTTGTATAAATCCTTTGCTTAACAATTCATCTAACTGTTTTTTCAATTCTAGGATTTCAGTGGGTGCTAACCGATAAGGTGCCTTAGTTATCGGTGTAGTTCCAAGAATTAGATGAATTCTAAATTCTACTTCCCTATCGGGTGGTAATCCTGGTAGCTCTTCAGGAAATACATCCGGGTATTCTGATACTACTGGAATTTCCTTAAGTTCCTTATCCTTAGTGTTAATGATTACCGAAATCATATACACTATTCCTTGTTTTCTTGAATAACTGGCCATTTTCATTACTGAAATGAATTTCATTGGCTTACGTGGCTTATCTCCTGTAATCACCACTATTTCTCCTGTAGGTGTATGAATTTCTATGGAATTCTTATCACAGAGGATTCGAGCATGGTTGGCTACTAACCAATCCATTCCTAACACAACATCGAATCCGGCTAAATTCATAGGTAACAGGTTTGCAGAAAACTTATGGCCTAAGAGTTCTATCTTTCCTTTTTGCAAAACCTTATCTATGTGAACAGAATTACCATCCGCGGTTTCTACCGTAAAAAATTGTTTAAGATTGGTTAAGGGTAAGTTAAGAGCTTGGCAGAATGAAGTGTTTATAAAACTTTAGTTTGCACCAGAGTCAAATAATACTTTTGCATAAACGTCATGAACTAGGAACGTACCAGCTATCACATCTGGGATTAGCTTTGCTTCCCGGGTAGTCAACTGGAAGGCTCTTGCGTTTTTCTTGGTAGTTCCTTCTGCAGGTTTGGCTTTGTTGTCAGCTGGTTTGACCAGTTTAGGGCAGTCTGGTCTAAAATGTCCAGCTTCTCCACAGTTGAAGCAAATTGTGGATTTCTTCCTTCTGCAGTCTTCTTCTTGATGCCCTGGAATTTTGCAAAAATTGCAATACCCTTTGCATATTCCAAAATGCTTTCTTTTACAGGTACTGCAAAATGGAGCAGTGGAAGGTTGCCCGGTTCCCTTTTTCTTGAAATTACTACTATTATCCACACGGAATCCTTGGGTAATCTTTTGGGCCAATTCCTTTTTCCAGTTTTCTTATCTTGTGCGTACCAGCCCGTCGGTCAAGGTGTTGGCTAATTCCACAGCATCGTCAATAGTGCGGGGTCTCGCGGCTTTGACGATGTCACGAATCTCGCCAGTTAAACCCCAAATATAGCGAGAAATAAGTGCCGGTTCTGGCGAAGCCAGGGTTGGTACAACTCTAGCATACTCAAAGAATGTCGAAGTATACCCTCGACAATCAACATCCACCATCCGGTGGTTCAGGAACTTATTTGTCATTTGTTCCTTTTCATATTCGGGACAGAATTTTCTTTCTACTAGACTCTTAAATTCTGCGCAATTCATGGCATACGCCACATCACTTCCCTTAGCTTGTAGTATGGTGTTCCACCATTCGAGTGCCCCTTCTTTAAAAAGATGCGACGCGTACAAGACCTTGTCTTCCTCCGCACATTTACTTATTTTAATTACTACTTCGGTTTTTTCTAACCAACGCAGTGCAGCAGTTGCCCCTTCATTGCCTGCAAATTCAACTGGTTTACAGGCAAGAAATTCCTTGTAAGTGCAACCAGGCGTTGCAGCTTTCATTTTCTTAAGGAATGGGGCTTGCATCCCATCATTATCATTATTATTATTGTTGCCACCTCCATTTACACTATTACTGAAATTGTCGTCACGAGTACGTTTGCTGGGAATAATTGGTTGAGGTTCAACTGGATTTCAGGCAGCAGCAAGAATTGCTGGAATAGCATTGGCTATTGCTTGAGCAACAATGTTTTCTATATCTTGCCTATTAAGAAAGTAATCCTCATTGTTTTGCTCAGATTGGTTAACTTCATTAACTGGCTCATTGACGGCTTGTTCCATCTGATAATTATCAATTTTTAAATATATAAATTATTGGCATAAAATAATTAGTCACAATAAAACAATCACACAGAATCATGTTAACACGTATAGCCAAAATTGTCGACCTTGCGACGTTGATAATTTATATATATTATTAATAGGCATCCATACACACCAGTTATATTACAAAAGTTTTATTTTAAGTTATTTTACATGATTATTAGGGTGTAAACGAGCCGGGCTGAGCCCGAGCTCGACCAGGCTCGAGCTCGAGCTCGGCTCGTTAGGTTTTTATGAAGCTCGAGCTCGAGATCGGCTCGGTTCGAGCCTACTTCGTTGAGCTTGAGCTCGGCTCGCGAGTAAAACCCAAAGCTCGAGCTCGGCTCGAACTATTTTGAGAACAACCTTAAACGAGCTAAAAGCTCGGCTCGAGCTCACTTCAACATCGCTTAAACGAGCCAAAGCTCGGCTCATCAATGTTATCATCATTATTAATATATTACATATAAAAAAATTAAAATTTTGCATGGGCTCGTTTAGGCTCGCGAGCCTAAACAAGCTTTATATTTTAGGCTCGAGCTCGGGCTCGATAACAAAACGAGCTCTATTTCAGGCTCGAGCTCGGGCTCGGGCTCGTTAAAGCTCGACTCGTTCAAGCTTTTAACCGAGCCGATCACGAGTAGCTCTCGAGCCTCTGGGCTTGTTTACACCCCTAATGATTATATTTTTATTATTTATTATTATTTTATTATTTATTAAACATGCAACCACACAACCACATACGATCCCTGTCAGCTTTGCACTTCAGAAACAACGTTCCCTCTCGTCGTATTTCCATGATATCCTCACCCCCACTTCCTGGATTCTGTTTCCTGCGTCCACTAGCTCCTCGCCATAGTGGCGGAGTTCAGCCACATTCTCAGTGCTCATTGGTGGGTTTGGTGCAGGCTCAGGGTCAAACTGGGGGGAAAAGGTGTTAGGGTTATTCAAGAGATTCTGAAATTGCCAATCACTTGTCCACCATTCCTCCAGCTCTCCGGGTAGAAGTTGGTGGTTGACAATGGGATCTGGGATAGCAGGTTCCAAATTAACTGGTAGATGTGATTCAATTGGGTAATTGAAGAGGTCTTCATTGGCAGGTCCAATGAGGTCACAATTTGCCAGTTTGCGATCAAGCTCCTCCTAGGGTGGCATTTTCTGGGCTTGCCGTGAACTTTCCCCGATCTCCTTTTCTTTGCCTTTATCATTTGGGTTCTCAGTCTTTTTAACCCTCTGTGCGGCTGGCTTCTTCCTCCGTACGCGTCTCCAGCCTACGATTCACCTTCTCTTTTTCGTCTTGGGTTATTCCTGGGCTTGAGCTTGGAATTCCATGGGTTCTTCAGTTTCGGCCAGATAATCGGAAAAGTCTCTGGAAACTTCTACGTCAGCAGGATAGATAGTGAGATTCTGAAGAGCTTCAGAAAACTCATTCATGTTGTTTAGCAGATATAGAGAAAACACAAAATCCTATTTAAAAAGTTATATTTTACAAATTAAATTTCATAGAATCACAGAGTGGCAAATTGAAAAATTAAGTATTTCTAAATACTTAATTGGCTAAAATCAGTGGCTCTGGTACCACCTTTTTCTGTCACGGCCCCCGTCCCGGTGTTACCCGGTCCAGGAGCCGCGGGACAGAAACCCGTGGTTTTTATTATTTGAGTTGACAGCGGAAGTATAACAGGATCTTTTAAAACTTGAAAATACCCAATTATTTTATTTCATAATTTGGGACAAACCCCGTAATTTACAATAGAGGAATTTCACGAGGAAATTCCCTGTTTTACGAAACATGTTTATTTATTTAATTGAGCCACCACTTCAAGCTTTATTAGTGCTCCGTAGCACTTTTCCTTGATTCACAGTAGGTCGCCTGAAACATGTTTAAAAATATTTTATCAGCGGGGAAATACTGGAGAGTCATTCAAGTTAAACAAAACGACACATTAGTTATAAATTACAGCATAAGAGCGATTACAATGGCTACTATCTTATTTTTATCTGGCGTCGTGTCACACCCTGGTGACGATGGTCATACCACTATTGGGTCCTTTCACCCAAGTAGTGATGATTATCACTGTTAGGTTGGTGAACCTAACTGTGAGAAATTAGTAATGTGCACAATACCCCACTTGCTAGTGATTCAAGATAACCACGACTTAATCCCTCTAATTATAACTTTTGAAAATAATTGGAGTATTGTAAACATTGTTGATAAAAAGAGAATGACTCACATTGCAAGTTTAGACGGGCAGAGTTTAGCCTACTTATAAGCCTGATAACCTAATTTAAACAGCAATGCATACGAAACTAGGTCAGTAACTTAATACAACATTTACGATAACTCACGAGATCAAAACCCTCACGACGAATGACAAAGTATAGCCCAAATACGGGCAGCACTTAAACATCTATCGGATTGGTTTCAATCGATCGGACAATATATCGTAGCAGTGATCGAGTTATTACCCTTGATCGTAGCAGCGTTTCACTACTGAAAAACTCGTTTTTAGCAGAAAAGGGACGTTTTGAGAGTGAGATTTCGAGCACAGAAGCAAGTCCCATGCACAGGCTACTTATAGCAAGTTTTTAAGTTTTACGCGGCCCGCGTAAACCTTAACATAGGTCTTACGCGGCCCGCGAGAGCCCCTAGTCTACGTGTAGGGCTGGTGTGTCACATATAGGTCTGCCACGTGTGCGACACGTGGCCCGGAACACTTATCCGGTCAACTTTAAGTTGACGCGACCCGCATAAGCATAAGTTTACGTTTTACACGGCCCGCGTGAAACCAAATTTTCTTGTTTTCTTGGTTTTTCATGCACATTAGGGTTTCAGGGGTCCGGGTTTTCACTTACGGGTCGTTTATGGACAATTTTGCAGGTCCTTACATTATGTGGATGCGACTCGGTTCGGTTCGACTTGGTTCGGTTCGGTTCGGTTCGAGCCCGACGTCGCGACATTCCTCCTTCGTGCGCCCCAGGGATCGACACGCGAAGCACAAAGAGCCGCAATCCGTCATCACCATGACATCACCATGATGATGTCATGATGATGTCATGTAGTTTGACCAAATGACCAAATGCATGCAACTATTGAAAGAATTGAATTTGCATACGTGATCTAATACATATTGGGCCAATTTACTGGATTGGGCATGTGTACTCATGAAGACTCCTTTCCTTTGTTGACGAAGAGTCAAGTGGACGAAGACCATGCAAACTGGACGAAGGCTTCAAGTGTTCGACGAAGACTCTCCATATCAGCGAACACTCCTGTTCGTCATATATACATCACGAAGGGTCTCATCAACGAACCCTCAAAGGGTTCGTCCTTCCCCTTGCGACGAAGGCTTATGGTAGACGAAGAGTCAAGCCACGAAGAGTGACTCTTCGTGGGCTTCCTAGTGTTCGTGGCTCAGTCCAAGGGTTCGTGGGGCTTGTGGATAAGATTTGTTATAAAAGACACACAAAGCACACACAGAGGAGGTAGAGTACATCAGAGAGTTTGCGAGAGCTTCTTGTTTAAATCTTGTAACCAAAATTCTCTGAATCAATACATTTGAACTTTAATCGTTGAATTTTTGTATTGTATTTTACTCTCTCGCTCGGTTTGTGTCGCAACGAGGATTCCGCACTCGTTACGGCACCCGAAACAAGAAATCATCTAAGTCCGACGATCCGTATCAGGACCTTCATCTAAGCTAAAATCTCGCTAAGCATTCGTTATGGGAGCTGCACGTGCTTGTTCCACAACGGTCATGGGGAGTGAACGTGGACTAGCATGATTTTCGCATTTCTTGTTATCTTTAATTTTAAAAGGGTTGATCAAGTGTTATTAGAGAGATCTCACTTTTCGCATACACACACTACAAGCAGAAAGCTTACAAACACTCTTAGCAATCATAATCCTTGTATCACACTTGATCAACATCCGAAGTTGTCATCATTTTCATTGTTTAATATAGTTGATGGTCGATAGTTTTCACCACCCGAGGTTTTTGGTGCCGGCGATATACTAGTGATCAAGGGCTTTTCCTCGTATAAATCATCGTGCATCTGCTTTATTAGTCGTTCATTTTTTGTTTCATTCAATTAAGCACTCTACCTCACAAACAACTTTGGTTACATTATCCTTAAACAGATTTTTAACCAAAACAGTACCATAAATCCATTGCAAGACAATGGAGTCTAGGCGTTCCCAAGATTCAGATGAAGTCTTTCTTTGTCTATTTCATACGAAGAAGTTGTTGCAGCAGGCTTGGGTTGTAGATGATCATAAACCTGGTATGCTTTGCAGTAGATTTTGAAAAGTTCCGAAGAGGTCGATATCGAGAAATACCATACCAGGATGTGGGTTTTGATATTGGATATAGTGATTGCGAGGTGGATGTCGAAAGCCAATGAAAATAGGGAAAAGTGAGATGAAGAGAGAGTATGTTGCCGGCGGAAGTGAGGAAGGAAGAACAAGCATCAATGAGTTTTAGGGTTTTACTCGTGATACCATGACAGAATATTAAACTCGATTATCTAATTGATTTGTTAAACACTATATATAATACAAGATAATCTCTTATTATTGAGGAGTGAGGGGAAGGATCCATTAAAAATTGGATTTTGTCTAAGTAGACTAAGAAGGATTGTGATGATGACATGTGACACTCCTAATAAGTAGGAAGGAAGGACATTTTGGTCCTTATAAATAGGAGTGAAAATGACATGTGGCACCCCTTTTGTTTTTTTTAAGAATACAACAAAAAAATCTAGTACAAAAAAATCTAGCACAAAAAATCTAGTATAAAAAAAATCTAGCACAAAAAAATCTAGTACAAAAAATATAGCATGAAAAAAGTCATCAAAAAATGTAGTACAAAAAAATCTAGCACAAAAAAATGAGAAAAAAAAATTTATGACAAAAAAATTCAGCACAAAAAATTTAGTATACAAATATAGTACAAAAATTCAGCACAAAAAAATGTTATACAACATAGAAATACAACACATTTTAGTGGATTTTTTTAGTCTTCATATTTTATATAGCAATTTGGTACTCAAATTATAGATAAAAAGACGCTCGATTTTACGGTGAAATTTTTATGAAAAAATAATGTCGTATAAAAAAGTTATGAAAGTTTAAAAAATGAGGGTGGAATATGCATGTGACTTGCATGTGGAGAGAGAAAGTCCATAAATAGGATTTTCCAAAGATACCCTTGCACGTCTTTCTCTTACACTTTAATCTTAACCATTGATTTGAAAAATGAATGGTTAAGATTTATTCTCATCTCTCATCCTACTTAGACAAAATAAACTTTTTATTTGAGCTTATCCGTAAAGAGTGATATACATCAAATCAATTCTATATACATATCTATACTATATAATAAAAGAAACCTGTTTTGGGACGCTTGTCATTCTCTCATTTAATTGATTAAAATTATTAATAATACTAATAATAATATATTTAATCTAAATTAATACAATTTTTTATTATTAATAATATTTAATCAAATCTAAAATCTAATCTAATACAAATTTTTATTATCAATAATATTTAATCAAATCTAATAAGAATTCATACGAATTCCAAAGTTGATATTAACTTTCAAATAATTAAAAAAAATCCACCTAATATCACAAATGTTTCTGTTAAATTCGATTAATTAATGCGATTTTATTAAATAAATATCCCATAGTAATCACCATGTGTTTCGTCTTTAAAACATCTTGTGATATGATTATTATTAATTTCATGTGATATGATTATTATTAATTTTTCTTTAAATATTCTGGAGGAAGAAGTATGTGTGTGAATTTGTTTATGTCGGATTTGTGTTAGTATTCAGGGACCGCCCTGATTTCATTTACGGGTGAGCAAACGACAAAACCCAACCCTACCCGACTATTACCTGACCCGACCCGAGAACCGATCAAACATAAAATAAATTACCGATTCACTACCCTAAATATTAGGTCGGTTCCGGGTTTTTATGTAATCGGGTACTAAGTATAAGAACCGACCCGACATATTTTATTTTTCACCATGTTTTGTTATGAACTTGGGAAGGCTACTAAGAACAACAAATTTAGTATCAGTGCATATGTCAAATTTACCTTTTCCAATATCATCAAAATTGATTATTCTTATGATACTTATCGCTAATCAAGTGTATTAAAATAAATATTATATGCTTTATTGTTTTCGCTTGACTCCCGAAAGTCAAAGTTATTAATAAAATTCTATGCTTTCTTATTGCTTAATCGATTATTCGTCTTATACCTTATTGTATATGCGTTGACTCTGAAAAGTCATATTTATCATTCAGTACGGTTAACCGATTTATCATCATACAACTTCCCACCTATTCAATCATATGATTTTTCAATCTTATATTAACTAAATAAATAAAGATTAATATTCAATCTTATCCTACTTTAAATATAAAAAAATCCGTTAGTTCAGATTAATATTCAATCTTATCCTACTTTAAATATAAAAAAATCCGTTAGTTTTTTTTAAATATTTTTTTTATTTGGTCTATAAAATCATATTTATTCAACTCATGTAATACACGGGGGTTTTTAAAAATATAACTTTTTTTTATTATTTGGTAAATAATATTACATTTATTCAACCCGTGTAATACAATGGTTTTAAAGATATAATTTTTTTTATTATTTGGTATATAATATTACATTTATTCAACCCGTACAATACATATGGTTCTTATAGATATAACTTATTTTATTATTTAATATATAAAATTACATTTCTTCAACCCATGCAATAAAAGAGGCTTTTAAAAAGATAATATTTTATTATTTGGTATATAAAATTCATTTATTCAACCCGTGTAATACACGGGGTTATAAGCTAGTTCCTAATATAAATGAATATTATATCTATTAGTTGGCCATATAAATTAATTGCTTATATTTCTGTAACAAGCTGATAAATTTTCAACTACGGTATATATTACTTCATTGTGATATAGGCATCTAGTGCATTCTTCATATAATGTAGTGCCCAATTTTAACAATACCAAGAAGATTAACATGGCACTAGGTAAATTCCATATTAGTCATGACAAGGAAAGATTATTGGTTCATGGGAAATGTCCAACCCCTATAATCATATGAAAACTCAACAATTAAACGTGCTCAAATGAGAGTAGCACTAGGACGAGTGACCTTCTCGGAAGTCTACCAGGCAACAAAAACAAATCTGTGAGTTCAATGAGCAATAGTCAACATATTATTACTTATATCTTTTTTTTTTTTTTTTTTTTTTTTTTTTTTTGTGGAAATAGCGTTCACTGATAGTAATGTCAACATAAGTTTACCGTCTCCGGTGGTCACTTCACTTCGTAGTCAAGCAACAAAGATAAATGACCTTTCACTTTGATTTGAGCCAGTTTTGCGAATCTTCCTCCTGACCCTTACGCTTCTCTCATATAGTTGGAATATGATCATAGAATCTAATTCCTAGATTCGTTCGTACTCAAATGTACAACCCAATTTCTTTCTTTATCACAAAAGACAATTATGATATGGGCAGAGAGAGAATGAGAGAGAATAACAGGGGAATAGACTTTTTCAAGAATAGAACACACGGATACACGCACCGCACACGTACATTTCTTCTCACCAAAATCAGATACGTATCCTTCTGTGTTTAGAGGAGATTGTAAATGTTAAACTTAATGACCAAATGTTTGATTCCAAACCGAGTATATTCACGAAGAACAGTATGATGTAGAATAATAATTTGTGCACTTTACAATAACTAATTTAACTGACTGCCATGAATGTTATTGTTGGATTTATATGTACGGGTTCGATAAGTCAACGCTGCTGACCAGGCTATGACCCGTAAGAGTTACACCTTGGGCAACGAACATTAAATCCATTTAACTTGGTTAACTGGTGATCACGAACAATTAACGGAACGAAATATATAATTATCTAGAATAATTATATATCCACGAGAAACGGGATTTATTATTTATACGGGTTATAAATAATGTAACGTTTAATTACTTATTTAATTAAACTTTGTTTTTCGGGCTTCGGTATCGCATTTGGGTTTGTACTAGACGTGTTGGGCTTTAGTGGCCTAAGAGATAATTAGTGATGGTTATTAGAGCCCAGGGGGCGGTCCGTTATTTTAACGCGTGAAACATATATAACGCGTGATACGGAAACAATTTCCACCGCCGCCTAAAAGTTCAACGCGCACTACAAGAATTATACACTTTTAGCGGCGACACCTTTAGCGGCGACAAGCCACGTGTCGCCGCTATTGGTCGATCCGCGTCAACACAAACCCCAGCCGTTGATCATTCATCTGATCTAATGGTTGGGGATTAATAAAGCAATACCGGCGACAATTAATAACCAATAGCGACGACAAGGTGTCTCCGCTAAAGATTGGTGTCAAACTTTAATCCCCAGCCACACAAATCTTATCCTGGTTAACCCTAGTTAGCTTAGTAGCGGCGACATTGGAACTAATAGCGGCGACCGGCCGTCGCCGGTATTGATCTTTCCGTAAAAGTCCGCCCAGCGCCATTTTCTTCCCTCCTCCTTCATTTTCCCCCCTTTTCTCTGCGAACCACCGCCGTAGAACCGGTTTTTTTGCCCAAATCGGTTAGTTTAACTTTGTTTTTGTTAAATCTCTTCTCTATTTTGTTATTTACATGTTATAGGCTTTAATTTTTGCTCGTTTTTGTGTATATTTGTGTTTATGGAAGAAAATTCGGATCACCACCATCTCTTCTCCGGTCACCACCTTCACTTCTCCGGCACCACCTCGTCTCAGCGGTCTTAGTCTACTTGAAACCTGAAAAAAACGGTTAGTTTTATATGTATTTTTTTTTTAAGTTTAGAAATTGTATAATTTTTAGTTTAGGATGTAAATATGTGTATGTAAGGATGAATGTTTGTATGTTAAATGTATAATGTAGGTGTATTTGGAGAAAATGAGTATATGAAAGTCTATGTATTTATGTATGTAGGTATATGTAAGCATGTATGTGGGTATGCAAGTGTATGAATGAATGTATGTATGTAGGTGTATGTTAGTATGTTGGTGAAAAATGTGTATGTTAGTATGTATGTTTGTATAAAGTATGCAAATGTGTATGTAAGGATGAATGTTTGTATGTCAAATGTATAATGTAGGTGTATTTGAAAAAAAAATAAGTATATGAAAGTCTATGTATTTGTGTATGTAGGTGTATGTAAGCATGTATGTGGGTATGTAAGTGTATGAATGAATGTATGTATGTAGGTGTATGTTAGTATGTTGGTGAAAATTGTGTATGTTAGTATGTATGTTTGTATAAAGTATGCAAATGTGTATGTAAGGATGAATGTTTGTATGTCAAATGTATAATGTATAATGTAGGTGTATTTGGAGAAAATGAGTATATGAAAGTCTATGTATTTGTGTATGTAGGTGTATGTAAGCATGTATGTGGGTATGTAAGTGTATGAATGAATGTATGTACGTAGGTGTAAGTGTATAAATTTTATGGTTTTGATTAAAATGTGTGTTTGTTTATGTGTAGGTTTGAAAAAAATGTTAAAGTTTGATAATTTGTATATTTGTGTTTAGGTTTTAAAACATTATATTTAAATTTGACAAATATATATTAGTTAGGAAATACCCTCTTTATATTAAAATCATCATTTAAAACATAACGAACATAGAAAATACCCACCAAAATTGAAATCATCATTTATCACAAAAGGAGCTAAGAAAATACCCGCCCGAAATATAAACCATTATGAAGAACATTACGAGCTTAAAAACTGTGCCTGATATTGAATTCATCATTTCAAACATAACGAGCTAAGAAAACACCCAATCGAAATTGAAATCATGATTTAAAACATAACGTTCCGCCCAAAATTTAAAACAATCATTAAGAACATAACAAGCTTAAAAAATTGTGCCCGTCTTTGAATTAATCATTTTAAACATAGCGAGCTTAGAAATACCAGCCCAGAATTGATTTAGAAATTAATTTCGGGTTATACCCGTTTATCTTGGGACTGCTTTTTGAATACTTTATCTCATTTAGGATGTGAATGTGTATTACATGATTGTTTGTTTAAGAAGGATTCGGTTATCATTTTCTCTTTGCTCCTCGGGTATATATATCATTACATATATACTTGGGAGCTAAGAGGAAATGCTGCCTAATTTTTCTTAAACAAACAATCATGTAATACACATTCACATATGAGATAAAGTGTTCAAAAAGTGGGTTTAGCAGCCTACCCTTGTCTTGTTAATCCTAAATTAGATTTTCTTTCAGTTGCATAATGCCTATCGATAAAAGTTGGATTGATTCCCCACGTCATTCACCTCAATACAAGCAAGGACTCGAGTCATTTATCGAGATGTGTGAAAGAGTGATAAAAAACCACGATGAAGTTAGATGTCCGTGTACCAAATGTAAAAATTTCGGCTTAAAAACTATGGCAGAAATGAAATACCATTTGCGTATTAACAGTTTTTGGAAGGAATACACGAAGTGGACCTATCACAGGGACACGACTCCTATTGTAGAAGTAAACGATGTTGCGCCACAAGACGGTATGGTAAACGTTATTGAAGACATTAGGGGGGAGCGTATGGAAGAAGATACATACCTTAACCAAGAGAACTCGAATGGAGATAGTAGCGGTGGTGTTGATGATTTTGAAGACCTGGTAAAGGAAGTTGAAACAGAATTATATCCTGGTTGTACCAAGTTTTCTTCTATCGACTTTTTAGCAAAGCTTTTGAATATAAAGGATACATACCATTTGCAAAATGAAGCAGTAGATCGACTCCTCTCGTTGTTGCGAGAGTCAATGCCAAAAGGCAACAAGATTCCCCCTTCGTATTATGTAGCTAAGAAGACATTTAAGAAGATTGGTTTGGCATATGAGATGATAGATGTGTGCACAAATGATTGTGCTCTCTTTTGGAAAGAAAACGAGTCCTTGCAAAATTGTCCCGTTTGTAATGAGAGTCGATGGGTCGATAAAGACACAAAAGGCACGAAGGTGGCTCGTAAGGTGTTACGATACTTTCCTTTGACGCCTAGACTACGACATTTTTATTGTTCAAGGCACACAACGAAAAATATGATATGGCATAGTACCGGACGATCGGAAGATGGGACGATGCGTCATCCAGTTGATGGATCTGCATGGCAAGACTTTGATAAAAAGTACCCAAACTTCGCGATGGAGCCACGAAATGTTCGCTTAGGGCTTGCAGCTGACGGTTTTAATCCCTTTAACAACGGTAGTAGATCCTCGACTCATAGCACGTGGCCGGTTATACTCACCACATATAATCTGCCTCCCTGGCTATGCATGCGAGAGTCCACATTCATGTTGACCTTGTTGATTCCTGGCCCAAATCACCGGGGAAAGACATGGACGTTTTCCTTAGACCGTTAGTGGATGAGCTTAAGCAATTGTGGCAGACAGGTGTACGTACTAAAGACGTAGCAACAAACACATACTTCACAATGAAGGCGGCGTTGTTATGGACCATAAATGACTTTCCAGCCCGTAGTAGTCTATCAGGTTGGAGCGGACAAGGCTACATGGCATGCCCAACTTGTAACCAAGACACTCCTTCAATACGTGTAACTGGTAAATGTGCTTATGTTGGTCATCGCCGGTTCTTAGATGCCAACCATCCTTGGAGAACAAGTCTCGACTTTAACGGGAGACCCGAGACACGAGACCCTCCGAGACAGTTTAGCCCAGCTGACATAGAAGCTCAACTCGGTCGTTTAATTAATCGTCTATCAGGCAAGCATCCAGATTTTGGAGGTGGGAGGATAACCCGGTCAGATTTCGAGTTGAACTGGTCTAAAAGAAGCATATTTTTTTACCTTGAGTATTGGTCTTCTCTGCAGCTGAAACATAACTTAAATGTAATGCATATAGAGAAAAATGTGTGCGACAGCTTGCTCGGTACTCTTCTAATGAACGATAAGAGCAAAGACACGCCAAATGCGCGGTCCGACTTAGAAAAACTAAACATTCGGCCGACACAATGGCTGAAACAATCGGGTGGCAAGTTCTTAAGTCCCCACCCAAAGTACTCATTCAAGTCCGATGATCGAAAACTTTTTTCTCAGTTTATAAAAAATGTTAAATTACCAGATGGGTTTGGATCTAATATCAGTAAGAGGGTGACAGATAACAATGCTAACATTACCGGGTTGAAATCTCATGACTGTCATATCCTCATGCAACGTTTGATACCGATTGGGGTTAGAGGTGTAACAACTCTCATCAAAAAGTACTATTTAGTATTTTAATTATCCAATAGGAAACCCTAATTGAGAAACCCAAGTGATTCTGATCAAACCCTAAAATTTTCAGAACAATCGGAATCAGGATCAGGGCCCCTAAAACTCAGGGGGGGTAAACCCCATTCGGTAAAATCCACACAGTTTGCTGTCAAAAACTTAAAATTATACGAAACCAACTCAGCTAAGCTACTGTGACACGAAGCTAACCTAGGGTAGACTAGGTCCTGTCGCGCCACGCGACAGAAACAAGAGAACCCCTCGCGTGGCGCGAGGGGGTGATTTTTAAGCTATAAATAGGTTGTTGTGGGACTTGCATTCTGGACTTACAACGTCGAAAGAATTCCATTCACACACTGAGTTACGAACTGATATTCCAAAATTTCACCCCCGGGTATTGAAATTCTGCTACAAAACAGGGTATTAACACAATCGCTGCTACGATTCATTTATCCGACGATCAATATATCCAATGAATGTTTAAGTGCCGCCCACATTAGGGTTATACTTTATCGTTCGTCATTAATTTGACGGATCATCGTTAATTCGATGGATAAATGTATTATACTTTGTCGTTCGTCATTAATTTGACGGATCATCGTTAATTCGATGGATGAAGTATTGCACTTTGTCATTCATTGTGAGAATTTGATCTCGTGAGTTATCGTAATTGCTGGATTGATTACTAACCCAGTTTTGTGTGCATTGTTATTTAAATTAGGTTAACAAGGCTAAATCATAGACTAAACTCTGTCCGTATTAAATCAGCAATGTGAGTCATTCTCTTTTTATCAAATCTATTTAGAAAACCCTATTTATTTCAAAGTTATAATTACAGGGATTAAGTTTATGTAATCACCAAATTACAGCCGGTATGTGGGGTATTGTGCACAGTATTACAGTTTTATCACTTTAGGTGGGCGAACCTAAATTTAGTGATATTCGTCATTCATTGGGGCAGCCAATGGTGATATGACCACAGTCACCGTAAAGATTCGAGTGACAAATACTGTGGGTAATGGGTTTGATATCAGAAACATTGTAATCTTCCTTAATACTGTAAATTATAACAAATGTGTCATTTTAGTAAATAGAATGATTCACTCAGTATTTCCCGCTGACAAACCTTTTTTAAACATGTTTCAGGTGATCTGTTGTAATTCAGGAAAAAGTGCTGGGGAGCATTTCAAGCTTAAGATAGTGGCTCATTATAAAAATAAAGAAATAAGTTTTGTAACATAATGATTTTATAGTAAAATCATACTATTGTAAATTATCGGGGTTTTATCCCGAATTATGAAATAAAATAATCGGGGAAAAAATTAGCTTTAAACGATTCTGATGAAAACTTCCGCTGTTAAAATTAATCAATTAAATACCGCAGTATTTCTGTCCCGCGGCTCCTGAAACGGGTCAAACCGGGTCGGAGCCGTGACAGAAAAAGGTGGTATCAGAGCCACTGAGTTAAGCTAATTAAGTATTTAGAAATACTTAATTTTTCCTGATTACTATTATGTGATTATTTGTGTTATTAACTGATTATTTGTTAATTACAGTATGGGTAAGAAAAAACTATCAAGTATCTATCATAAATTAGATAGATCATCCAGTGAGAAGGGAAGTTCATCCCGAACCAAATCCTCGAATCAGACTGAAATTCCTGAAGAAGGAATATTTGTGCGAAAGGCACAATACGAGGAAACACTTTCTCCTAGAAGGAGGGAGATGATTATTTAGAAAAGTAAAGAGCAAATTCGACAAAAGAAGATTAAACGAGAAACCCAGGAATTAATTAATAAATCACCTTGGGAAGATAAACTAGATGAGAAATGGGCAAATTTATATATGCTAGCCACAGTAGCAGAAAATATAAATCTTTAAATATTTTAAAGTTTTAGCACCTTACCCTTACAATCTAGAAACCTTGTGCAATAAATAAAATTTCAAAACCTAAGTGTGTTTTCTAGTTATCTTTGTAATAAATTAGTACCCAGTATGTAATAAATTAAAAAGGTTATTTATGAATTTTAACTTAATATTTTATGCATTTTGCATATATGTTACATCAGCATGAGTGGGATATCCGAAGCCTTTCAGAACCTTAATCTTTACCCAGTGACTATCGAAGCTTCCAAAGAATATACTAGATACTTTCCCGATGTAGAACAACCGGTAGAATTCAAGGTTCCACCTGTGAACAAGCCAAAACCCAAGAAAAGAAGTTATGTAGGATGGAGGAAAATACGTAAGAAAAAGCCAGCTACAAAACTGCCCAAAATAAATAATCCTTTGAAAAAGGGAAAAGAAATTATAACCGGAGAAAGTTCCAAACCACAGGAAATGGAAACTAAAGACAAGGAGGAGATTAAGGAGATAGGAATACAGATGGAAGAGGTTACTAAAGAAATAGTAATGGAAGTGGGGCAAGGCTCTAGATCAACTCAGAGAGAAATCGGAGAGAGCTCCAATCCAAACCAGGAAAGGACTTTTCAAGATGAGATAGATTTCCTATTGGCAAGCTGTGAAACAATTCAGCCTGTCAATAATAATAATAATAATAATATTTTTAATTATCCTCTGGAAAACCAACTCCCTATGAATTGGGAACCAGCAATTCCACACCCAATAGTCCACTCCCAACCCATAGGAATGGACGAATGGTGGACAAACGATTGGCAATTCCAAAATATTGTCAACGATCCTTACTCTTTTCTTCCACAATTCGATCCAGAACCCCTACCTAATCCACCCATGAGTAATGAAAACATGGCTGAACTTCGCCACTTTGGTGAAGAGTTGTTTGATGCTGGAACTAGAATCAGGGAAATAGGGGGACAGATTGCATGGAAGTACGATGAGAGGGAAATGCGTTTTTAGAACAACAAGTGACGAAAGATAGTAGGATGGTAAAACGGTGTTTGTATAATAGTAATAGTAAAGTTAGTCTGTAAATAACGAATAAAACTCTGTAAGATAATTGCGAGTAATGATGCATACTATACTAGATATAAAATGAAATCGAGAAATCGATTGTTTTGACTATACATGTATTGTAGAATTTTCTGATTATTTGTATATAATTGTTATTTAGCAGATACTAATAAAATTTATATATATATTATCAGATGGCAAACAGTGGTAATGAACCTATAAATGAAGTTAATCAGTCCGAGCAACATCCAGGAGATCAATATATGACTCGGCAAGATATCGAAAACATTGTTGCTCAAGGGATAGCTAATGCTATTCCAGCATTCGTTGCTGCTATCAAGAATCCACCCGAACCACAAATTGTCCCTAGTAAACAGATTACTGAAGATAACTTCAGTAATAGTGTAAATGGAGGCAATAATCATGTTAATCATAATAGGGAACCACATCAAGCTCCATTACCCAAGAAAATGAAAACTGCAACGCCTGGTTGCACTTTCAAAGAATTCCTTGCTTGTAAACCCACTGAATTTGCAGGCAATGAAGGAGCAACTGCATCACTGCGTTGGTTAGAGAAAACCGAAGCAGTTGTTGCAATAAGTAAATGTGGTAAAGATGATCAGGTCATGTATGCATCCAATCTGTTCAAAGAAGGAGCACTCGAATGGTGGAATACTGTGTTACAATCAAAAGGAAGAGTAATAGCTTATGCTATGACTTGGGAAGAATTTAAGGGTTTGGCGGAAAGAAAATTCTGTCCCGAGTATGAAAAAGAACAGATGGCGAATAAGTTTCTAAATCATCGGATGATGGGTGTGGATTGTCGTGGGTATACCTCGACATTCTTTGAATATGCAAGAGTGGTACCAACACTGGCTTCGCCAGAACCGGTACTCATTTCTCGCTATATTTGGGGGCTAATTGGTGAAATCCGCAATATTGTTAAGGCTGCGAGACCTCGCACTATTGATGATGCGGTAGAATTAGCCAATACTCTAACCGATGAACTGGTGCGCACAAGAGATGAAGATAGGAAAAAGGAACTAGCTCAGAAAATTACCCAAGGATTTTGTGTGGGTAATAATAACAGCTTCAAGAGAAAAGGAACAGGGCAATCTTCAGCTCCGTCATTCTGCAGAAAATGCAAAAAGAAACATTATGGAAGATGCGATATCACTTGCAATTTTTGCAAGGGTATAGGACATCGTGAAGAAAACTGCAAAACGAAAACCGTAATCTGTTTTAACTGTAGAGAAGCGGGGCATTATAAAACAGAATGTCCTAAATTGGTCAAACCAGTAGATAACAAACCCAAGGCGACCGAAGGAACCACAAAGAAGAATGCCAGAGCATTTCAGTTGACCACTCAAGAAGCAGAACTCATTCCAGAGGTGATAGCGGGTACGTTCTTAGTTCACAACGTGTATGCCAAAGTATTATTTGACTCTGGTGCAAACCAAAGTTTTATCAATACTTCATTCTGTCAAGCTCTTAGTTTACCTTTAACCAATATTAGGCAGATTTTTACAGTTGAAACGGCAGATGGAAATTCAGTTAAAATAGATAAAGTTTTGCAAGAAGGAAACATAGAACTTTTAGGACATAAATTCTCTGCAAAACTATTGCCAATGAAATTTGCTGAATTTGATGTGGTAATAGGAATGGATTGGTTAGTAGCCAACCATGCTAAAATCCTTTGTGATCAGAATTCCATAGAAATTCAATCACCTACCAGAGAAATGATTAGGATTACAGGAGATAAACCACGTAAGCCCATGAAGTTCATATCAGTAATGAAAGTTGCTAATTATGAACGAAAACAAGGAATAGTGTATATGATTTCGGTAATCATTAGCACTAAGGGAAAAGATCTTAAGGAAATACCAGTAGTCTCAGAATATCCTGATGTATTTCCAGAAGATTTACCGGGATTACCTCCAGATAGGGAAGTAGAATTTAGGATTCATCTCATTCCAGGAACTACACCGATAGCCAAGGCACCTTATCGGTTAGCACCCACAGAAATGTTAGAACTGAAACAGCAATTAGATGAATTATTAAGTAAAGGATTCATACAACCTAGCTCATCCCCTTGGGGAGCGCCAGTGTTGTTTGTGAAGAAAAAGGATGGTTCAATGAGAATGTGTATCGATTATAGAGAATTGAATAAGGTTACAATTAAGAATCGATATCCATTACCTAGGATTGATGATCTTTTTGATCAACTTCAGGGGGCTAGATATTTTTCTAAGATAGATTTACGCTCTGGATATCATCAATTGAAGGTACAAGAAGAAGACATACCTAAAACTGCTTTCAGAACAAGGTATGGTCATTACGAGTTTACAGTCATGCCCTTCGGATTAACAAATGCGCCTGCAGCATTTATGGACATGATGAATAGGATCTGTAAACCGTACTTGGATAAATTTGTAATTGTTTTCATAGACGATATACTTATTTATTCCAAAAGTCAGACAGAGCATTGTGAACATCTTCATGCACTCTTAACTTTGTTAAGAAAAGAAAAGTTGTACGCCAAATTCTCGAAATGTGAATTTTGGCTAAAGGAAGTGCAATTTTTAGGACACATGGTGAATCATGAAGGTATTCATGTAGATCCTGCTAAGATAGAGGCAATTACCAAATGGAAGGTTCCACAAACAGCAATGGAAATTAGAAGTTTTATAGGATTAGCTGGGTATTATAGACGGTTTATTAAGGATTTTTCCAAGATAGCTGTACCATTAACTAAGCTAACCTGTAAAGCCACTAAGTTTGAATGGGGACCCAAACAAGAAGAAGCTTTTAAGATTTTGAAACAGAAACTAACCAATGCACCAATCTTAGCCTTACCAGAAGGAACTGAAGATTTTGAAGTATATTGTGATGCTTCAAAATTAGGATTTGGAAGTGTGCTTATGCAACGCAAGAAGGTAATTGCGTACGCATCAAGGCAATTGAAAAAGCATGAAGAAAACTATACGACTCATGATTTAGAATTAGGAGCCGTAATTTTTGCCCTTAAAATTTGGAGACATTATCTTTACGGAAGTAAATTTACTGTCTACACAGACCACAAAAGTTTAAAATATATATTTGGGCAAAAAGAGTTAAACATGAGGCAAAGGAGATGGATGGAAATCCTAAGTGACTACGACTGTGATATTCAGTATCACGAAGGAAAGGCGAATGTAGTTGCAGATGCCTTAAGTCGTAAGTATTATGAGAAACAACGACGCGTTCGTGCTCTCAGATTAAATCTACAAATAGATTTAATGGAACAATTGAAGAATGTTCAAACTACAGCAATCAAGGATGATGTTGAAGGAATGAAAGGACGAATCAAGGAATTAGAACAAGGAGCAGATGGAATTTGGAGATTCCACAAAAGTAGAATTTGGGTACCTAAGCACGGAGACTTAAGACCTAAGATTTTAGAAGAAGCTCATAAATCTAGGTACACTATGCACCCAGGAAACAATAAGATGTATCAAGATTTAAGAAAGAACTTTTGGTGGATAGGAATAAAAAAGGACATAGCCAGCTATGTTTCTAAATGTCTTACTTGTTCACAAGTTAAGGCAGAACATCAGAAACCTTCAAGATTACTACAACAATTAGAAATGCCAGTATGGAAATGGGAACTTATAACAATGGATTTTGTTACTAAGTTACCCAAAACCAGAAAAGGTAATGATGGGTAATTGTGGATCGATTAACCAAATCAGCTCACTTTTTACCTATGAAAGAAACCTTTAGCATGGAAAGACTGGCTAAATTGTATGTAGATGAAGTTGTATCCTTACATGGAGTTCCACTCTCCATTGTTTCGGATATGGATAGTCGTTTTACTTCCCATTTCTGGAAAAGTTTCCAGCAAGCTATGGGAACTCGACTAAACTTAAGCACTGCATATCATCCTCAAACAGATGGACAAAGTGAAAGGACAATCCAAACTCTAGAAGATATGCTCCGAGCATGTGTAATAGACTTTGGTGGAAGTTGGGATGATCATTTACCATTAATTGAATTCTCCTATAATAATAGTTATCATTCAAGCATTGAAACTGCTCCATTCGAGGCACTGTATGGAAGAAAGTGCAGAACTCCCGTTTGTTGGGCAGAAATAGGAGAAAGTCAATTATCAGGTCCTGAAATAGTGCAAGAAACAACTGATAAGATTACTCAAATCAAAGAAAGGCTGAAGACGGCTCGAGATCGCCAGAAGAGTTATGCAGACAATAGATGCAAGCCGTTAGAATTCCAAGTTGGAGACAAAGTACTGTTGAAAGTTTCTCCTTGGAAATGAGTAGTCAGATTTGGAAAGAAAGGAAAGCTAAGTCCAAGGTACGTAGGACCATTTCTAGTGATCCAACGTATAGGACCAGTAGCTTAACGTTTACGACTACCAGAAGAATTATCTGGAGTACATGATGTATTTCATGTATCCAATCTCAAGAAATGTTTATCAGATGAATCACTGGTAGTACCTCTTCGAGATATAAAAGTAAACGAAAAGTTAAAATTTGTGGAGAAACCTCTTCAGATAGAAGACAGAAAAGTAAAGTTTCTCAAACACAAACGCCTAGTGCTAGTTAAAATAAAGTGGGATTCAAAGAGAGGAGCTGAATACACTTGGGAGCTGGAATCAGAAATGAAGCGAAAGTATCCTCACTTATTCCAGTAAATCTCGAGGACGAGATTTTTATTAAGGTAGGGAGAATGTAACAACTCTCATCAAAAAGTACTATTTAGTATTTTAATTATCCAATAGGAAACCCTAATTGAGAAACCCAAGTGATTCTGATCAAACCCTAAAATTTTCAGAACAATCGGAATCAGGATCAGGGCCCCTAAAACTCAGGGGGGGTAAACCCCATTCGGTAAAATCCACACAGTTTGCTGTCAAAAACTTAAAATTATACGAAACCAACTCAGCTAAGCTACTGTGACACGAAGCTAACCTAGGGTAGACTAGGTCCTGTCGCGCCACGCGACAGAAACAAGAGAACCCCTCGCGTGGCGCGAGGGGGTGATTTTTAAGCTATAAATAGGTTGTTGTGGGACTTGCATTCTGGACTTACAACGTCGAAAGAATTCCATTCACACACTGAGTTACGAACTGATATTCCAAAATTTCACCCCCGGGTATTGAAATTCTGCTACAAAACAGGGTATTAACACAATCGCTGCTACGATTCATTTATCCGACGATCAATATATCCAATGAATGTTTAAGTGCCACCCACATTAGGGTTATACTTTATCGTTCGTCATTAATTTGACGGATCATCGTTAATTCGATGGATAAATGTATTATACTTTGTCGTTCGTCATTAATTTGACGGATCATCGTTAATTCCATGGATGAAGTATTGCACTTTGTCATTCATTGTGAGAATTTGATCTCGTGAGTTATCGTAATTGCTGGATTGATTACTAACCCAGTTTTGTGTGCATTGTTATTTAAATTAGGTTAACAAGGCTAAATCATAGACTAAACTCTGTCCGTATTAAATCAGCAATGTGAGTCATTCTCTTTTTATCAAATCTATTTACAAAACCCTATTTATTTCAAAGTTATAATTACAGGGACTAAGTTTATGTAATCACCAAATTACAGCCGGTATGTGGGGTATTGTGCACAGTATTACAGTTTTATCACTTTAGGTGGGCGAACCTAAATTTAGTGATATTCGTCATTCATTGGGGCAGCCAATGGTGATATGACCACAGTCACCGTAAAGATTCGAGTGACAAATACTGTGGGTAATGGGTTTGATATCAGAAACATTGTAATCTTCCTTAATACTGTAAATTATAACAAATGTGTCATTTTAGTAAATAGAATGATTCACTCAGTATTTCCCGCTGACAAAACCTTTTTCAAACATGTTTCAGGTGATCTGTTGTAATTCAGGAAAAAGTGCTGGGGAGCATTTCAAGCTTAAGATAGTGGCTCATTATAAAAATAAAGAAATAAGTTTTGTAACATAATGATTTTATAGTAAAATCATACTATTGTAAATTATCGGGGTTTTATCCCGAATTATGAAATAAAATAATCGGGGAAAAATTTAGCTTTAAACGATCCTGATGAAAACTTCCGCTGTTAAAATTAATCAATTAAATACCGCAGTATTTCTGTCCCGCGGCTCCTGAAACGGGTCAAACCGGGTCGGAGCCGTGACAAGAGGGCTTTTGACTAAAGATACATCTACACCAATAGTAGACCTTTGTATGTTCTTTAAGCAACTTTGCTCTAGAATATTATCGGTGGATGATATGAAGAAAGCAAAGGATGACATTGTTACCATCTTATGCAAGTTAGAGATGATCTATCCACCTGCGTTTTTTTGACATTATGGTTCATTTACTTGTGCATTTACCTGATGAAGCGATTGCGGGAGGTCCAGTAGCTTTTAGATGGATGTATCCATTTGAAAGGTACATGAAAAAACTAAAGAACTATGTCAAAAACCCGGCAAGGCCTGAAGGTTGTATAGCTGAAGGTTATGTGTTTGAAGAAGCTCTAACATTTTGTTCAATGTACCTTAAAGATGTTCAGACTAAGTTCAATCGCCCAGATAGAAACGATGATGTCGTTGTTGAAAAAAGAAAGTTATGGGTGTTTGAGTCCAAATGTCGTCCTGTTGGCGCAACAAAGGACAAATATCTATCATTCATCGAAAAAAGCAAGATGGAATGGTTTGTCCTCGAAAACTGTGCAGAAGTTAGGGAGTACATGAAGTGAGTGCTTCTATCTTTAACTTTTCATAATCTGTTAATTGGTATTTTTCATTCCTTTCTTATATTTGTCATCAATGTAGTGAATTCAAACATACACATCCCCAAGATGATCTTAAAACCAAATTTCCGGGATGGTTTCTCCATAAGGTATAATACATATATAACACTCATTACTCTACACTTGCTAGGTAATACATATATAACAAACATTATTACTCTATATTTGTTAGGTCCATTCGATGAAAACACAAAATTCTCCAGAATTCCACCCGGAGTTGTATGCTCTTTCAATTTGTGCGAAAATGACTGCATACACTTACACTGCTTGCATAGTCAACGGTGTTAGGTTTAAGACACTTGAACGTGATGCAAAATGCGCAACGCAAAACTCTGGGGTGGAAGTGGTTGGAGAGAACGGTGTGAAATTTTATGGCCAATTAGAAGAAATTATTGAGTTGCGTTATACAAATAATTATTCCACTGTCCTATTTCGGTGCAAGTGGTTTGATACTCGAAGGGGTGTAAACCATAACAATAATATCACCAGTATAAGCACTGAACGTGAATGGGAGCCAAACAAGTGTTCTTCATCCAAGAAACGTCTCGAAACCAAAAAAATAAACATAGGTGGGTAGTCGAAAATGTTAATCATCGAAAAATTTGGGATCGGCCATTAAGTGATGATGACCGCGTCAATAAGGTTCAAAATGTTGACAAAGGCTTAGAAGATAATGACGTTGTCGACAACAACTATTCATCTGACTGTCCACTTGTCATTGACTTGACCCAATACTTTCAAATTGGATCTTCTCATGTTACTGCGGGTGAGCCTTCAATTGAAGTTGATCCCCCAACGGCTACCGTCGATGAAGTGTTTGAGGTCGAGACTGATTGTGATGAGGTCGAGGCTGATTGTGATGAGGATGATCCCGATTATGTGGAGTCTGACTAAGAGAAAAGTTATTGTAATTTATATTGATTTGTAATTGATAAACACTTGTTTGAAATATTTATTTGAATTTGAGTTACACTTGTTGTACTTTCCTTTAATTTCTATTAGATAAACATGCTGTAACATTTGTAACTTTATAGGGATTATGTTTTCGGTATTACTGATATTCGCTTATTTGATGGCGGATGTGGCCCCCTGGGGACATGGGGGTGATGGTGCTGGTGATCCACCGCTTCCTCCTGGTGGATTTCGTGGCACACACGAGACAGACGGTAAGTCTTTTACTAAATTATTTTGTAGTCCTTATATTTTATATATTATAAATGTTATTACTGTAGGTCCCTCGGAGGTTGAGGTCAAACCTATTCCTTGTTATGTCTAACACACTAGCAAGTGCGGAATCCAAGCTAGCATGCAAACCGAGATAGAACACGACAATGATAAACACACAAGACTCAACGATTAACACCTCTTGTATTAATACGTATGAAAGGTCTGTTACAAGCTCAATGTTTACAAATCTATTCTGTAAACTCTCTCTAAGTGTGTGTGTGTTCTGTGTGCTCTGAATGTTCTATCCTCTCACTTGTCTGTCTAACAAGAAAGTGAACACAACACATGGGTATTTATACCCAACACAGCTCGTCTGGTCGAAGGATCAGACAGACTGATCGTAAGATCATCTGTCGATCTGAAACAGCTCGAACGATCCACATATACCTCGAAGGATGATATCCTTCGAGGTCCATCCATCGAAGGTTTATCTTTCGAGCTCATCGAAGGATCTAAACAATCCTTCGATGACACATCCTTCGACACAGACATGTTACAAACAAAGTGTTGACTGTTTGGCCAAGTCAAACCAGGAGGATGGTTGACTTGGTCAAACTTACAAGACTAACAAAGACATCGTTTGGTATAATGACAAAATACAGACAAAGTACAGACACAAGTGCACCAACAAACTCCCCCTTGGCTGTAGTTTGTCTCGATCTCGATCTTAATTCTTGTAGGTCCCTCGTGTCTTCAAGTCTTTCACGTCCTTTCAAGTCTTCAATGTCGGAGGATCTTTAAAGTCTTCATGTCTTGAAAGCAGAAAGTGTATCAACAAACTCCCCGTTTCATGTAGGAAGTGTGTTGACAAACTCCCCCTTAACATAAGCTCCCCCTTGAGTTATGCTCGTGAATATCTTGATCTTTATGAATTGAGATCCTTGTGGTGTTGATGATGGTCAGCGGCAACTCGATCATCTTCATCACTTGAGTGCCTTCACGTCGTGTCTTCATTCCGAAGCTTGTCATCGACCATGTTCTCCTTGCCTTTAGTATCTGCACATGCAAGAAATCTAAACGCGTAATGAGAACAACTGCTTGGAATATAGTTAACATAAACAAATAACACACGTATGACCATATTTCAATCAACTACCGTCCGACAGTTTGAAAGTTTAATAAATTTGTCAATTTCAGTTTTTAACTTTCAGAACTTGCAAATTTCGACCGTTTATGAAGAATCAGTCGTTTCGGTTTTCAATCAGGTTTCAGGTAACGAAGACTCGAGCTCCAACATCGTACGATCGAAAATAAAATAGAAATAAAATCTTTTTGGCTTTTATAAAGTTTATATTAAAACACACCTAAAATCTTTTTGGTATTTTTGAATATTTCAAAGGTAAAGACAGAAAGCAGTAAATAAATATATACAAAGATGCGGAAAATGAAAGCATTAAATAAATATTTACAGACATTCTTTTTGTGAGTTTCGAGGGTAAGAGAATCATATCAGTGTACGGTCATGCCAAAACGCTCTTGTTGTTCAATTAGTTAATATTTAGATAAGCATCCTATAACAATTATCGGTATTGTTGTCCACGTAAGCTCAACTTATCAGATGTAATCATGGCGAGGGGATACGTTAAGGTATGATTTATACTTACCGACCGGTGTTCATCCACATCACGACACATTCCCGTATCAAGGTATGCACGAGGGTTCATCTTACCGGTGAGTATACCGATTATCATCTGTTTGACCGTATATGATGTGAGATTCTCACTTATTTTGTTTGAAAACAAGCCCTATGTGATAGAATCACTTATTGATGAGGAACTTGATTTTCGATGCATGAGGGCACAAGAGCAAGTCCGTGAACAGGTCAGTACTTTCGTACAGCAGAGAGACGAACTTGACTCCCGGAAAAATGTGATATAATATCACTTATTTTTGTGAACATGTGATTGTTTATCACTTATTGAGGTCGTATGCAATATGTACACGTATGTATAGTATCATGGAAGATCTAGACTTGCGTCCCCGTTATTTTTCGGTAAAAGATACAACCATGATACCCAGATGATAAGCAGCATAAAGACCGAATATCTCAGAACCTCGGCAATCTCTCAAACGAAATTTCGGTACTAAGACCATATGCCAATGAATGGTTCCCACCTGGTCTTCAGTCGATCTAAGTTTATATCACCCTGCACACTTTAAAATGATTGTGAGCCTACCGATACATCTTATATAGAGCTGCTTATCGTTTTTCATTTAAGGTTTAAAGAGGTTTGGACAGACCACTGATGTACTATCATTTTCTCTTTTGCTTGCCAGGAAACTCATTTTTGCTTTTCTATTGTTTTTGTGTTTTTGAAATTTTTCGATGTTTTTGGATTTTCAAATTTTGGATTTACTCCCCCTAAAATCAATAAACTAAGACAAATTTAAAAACACAAAGGTATTTACAAAAATGATTTTCCGATGTTGGTTTTACTCTTGCTTGACCTTAATGCCGTTTACCAAGAATAAATAGTCAAATCTTGATTTGTCAAATGCTTTGGTAAAAAGGTCGGCACGTTGGTCATCGGTGTGGACGTAAGCAACATCGATTAGCCTTTTCTCAAAGCAATCACGTATGAAGTGATACTTAATTTCGATGTGCTTAGTCTTTGAATGTTGCACAGGATTTTTAGTGATCTGTAAGGCAGCAGAATTATCAACGTAAATAGGAGTAGTTAGGAATTCAAAACCGTAGTCGCGCATTTGTTGTTGGATCCATAGGACTTGGGAGCAACAACTTGAGGCAGCAATGTATTCAGCTTCGCATGTTGATGTAGCGACGCACGTCTGCTTCTTACACTGCCATGTGACTAGGCGATTTCCCAAAAACTGACATCCAGCCGTTGTGGATTTGCCGTCGATTTTGCATCCGCCAAAATCAGAATCACTGAATGCGATCAAGTCAAAGTTATTATCCCTAGGGTACCATAGACCGGTGTCAGGGTAACCCTTCAAATAACGAAAAATCCTTTTTACAGCTGCAAGATGTGAGGCCTTCGGGTTGACTTGATATCTGGCAAGCAGGCACGTTGGGTACATTATATCTGGTCTTGATGCTGTGAGGTACATAAGAGATCCGATCATCGCGCGGTAGTATGAGGGGCTAGTAGCTTCACCCTTCAAGTCTGGAGTAATTCCGTGATTTTGTGGCAATGGGGTACCGATGGGCGTTGCATCAGACATCTGGAACCGGCTCAAGATGTCACCAACATATTTAGTCTGATGGATGAATATCCCAGACTCGGTTTGTTGTACTTGTAGGCCCAAAAAGAAAGTCATTTCCCCCATAGCACTCATCTCGAATTTATCCTGCATGATGCGCTCGAAATTCCTACACAAAACATCATTAGTAGAACCAAATATAATATCATCAACGTATACCTGTACCAGTAGAAGATCTCCATCTTGTTCTTTGATGAAAAGAGTACAATCGATAAGACCTCTGCGAAATCCATTCTCCAGCAGATAATTAGATAAGGTTGCGTACCAAGCTCGCGGTGCTTGATGTAGACCATAGAGAGCTTTGTTGAGCAACCAAACCCGATCGGGATGGATAGGATCTTCAAAACCTGGAGGCTGTTCGACGTACACCTCTTCTTCCACCACACCATGTAAGAATGCACTTTGAATGAGGCATAAGCCAGAAAGATCCGAATTGCTTCTAGACGTGCAACAGGTGCATACACTTCGTTGTAGTCGATCCCTTCTATCTGACGAAAACCTTGAACGACTAGCCTTGCTTTGTTTCGAATAACGATTCCACGGTCGTCCTTTTTGCATTTAAACACCCAACGGGTACCAATCTTCTTGTAACCAGCAGGTTTCTCTACGAGTTTCCAGACACCAAGCTTCTGGAATTGTTGCAGTTCTTCCTGCATCGCTTCAACCCATGAGTTATCTTTCAAAGCGTATTTCCAAGTTCTTGGCTCTTCTTGTGAAACGTAACACGCGAAAGACCAATCATTTTGTTGACCAGATTCTCGGATAGTTGCATACAAGCCTGCATTGTTGTTGTTTCGCAACATGTTTCTTGTTTGAACGCCACTTTGTACATTTCCAATGATGTTTTGTTGAGGATGGGTATTGTGAATCCTTGTTTCTGGATTATCTTGAACTGGAATATTTGTACCCAGATTGTTGAGATTGAGATCAACAATCAATTCAAGGCCCGGAATTGACGAAGAGGATGATGCAGTAGCTTCAGCTGTTCTAGGGACATCCACTGGAGGTGTACCTTCTGAAGTACCATGAACTGCTGTTATTGGAACTTCTTGATCTGCATCGAGAAATTCATCATCCTCTGAAGATTCGTTCAATTCGGTAGCATCGTGAAAATCCTCATTGTCGAGAGCATTATTGTTCACTGAAGATGGTTCTTGATTGACAATAATGGGACGAACCAACGGTGAATCTGTTGCATTGTCACTCTCGAAAAACATCCTTGCTACAGCATTTTCTTCAACTGCTTCAACATTGATCGAATTGAAAAAGTCATCGTACTCAAACATCCAAGGCTGACCAGGATTTCTAACTGGCAAAGTGTGCCTTTGTACTCTGACTTCAGACCATTCCTCGACCCTTTTAGTCTCTAGGTTCCAGACTCTTAAGTTTGGGGTGGAATACCCAAGAAAGTATCCTTCAATGGCTCTTGCCCCAAACTTTCCATTAGGATCGATTAGCGTGCACGGAGCTCCAAACGGTTCAAGATATGACAAATCTGGTTTCCGTTTGTTAATAAGCTCAAAGCAGGTCTTGTTGTGCCGTTTGACTGTAAGGACTCGGTTCAACGTATAACATGCAGAGGCCACAGCTTCAGTCCAAAAAGGAATCGGCAATTGTGACTCTACCAACATAGTCCTAGCAGTCTCGATCAATGTGCGGTTCTTACGTTCAGCGACGCCATTTTGTTGAGGAGTATAAGCCGCACTAAATTCGTGAAGAATACCTTTTGAAGTGCAACACTCCGCCATGGCATGATTTTTGAATTCAGTACCATTGTCGCTACGTATCCGCCTAACCTTCAACTTATATAGATTCTCAATCTGAATGATCAAGTTTTTGATAATACCGAAGGTTTCGTTCTTGTGTGCCATGAACGCCACCCAAGAAAATCTTGAATAATCATCAGTTATCACGAGGCAATATTGATCATTCCTAATGCTTTTGTGCTTGACAGGACCGAACAAATCCATGTGCAAACGTTCAAGAGGAACAGCCACCGTGTTGATTTTCTTTGTAGGGTGTCGCTTCTTCGTTTGTTTTCCTTTCTGGCACGAGACACAGATGTCTTGAAGATGAAAGTTTTTAAGAGGAACACCATTCACCAATTCATTTGACACCAAATGATTCATTTTACGTAAGTGAATGTGACCCATTCGTCTATGCCAAGAGATCGAGTCTTTTTCTGTGGCTTTGGAAACGAAACAAGTTGCTTGTGCAGACGTTGTGATAGCTTGGCTCATATCAAGGACATACAGATCATTTATCCTTGGAGCCGACAAGATAATCCATTCTTTTGGAATTTTGAAGCCGGGTTTCAGCACATAACATCCATTTGCATCAAAGTGTACTGAGAACTGCTTATCACAAATTTGAGAAACACTAAGAAGATTGTGATCAAGTTGTTGTACGAAGTTGATCTTATCAAAGCTAACAACCCCGTTGGAAATCATTCCTTCACCCGTAATATATCCGCCTTTATCTCCAGCAAAAGCAACATAACCTCCTCTAATAGATTTGACGTCGTAGAGAAGCTTCATGTCGCCTGTCATGTGCCTGGATGCCCCACTATCAACAATCCAATGACTACTGATAGTTCCTCCTGGAACACCCTGCACATGAACTCACATAATTAGTTGGAGATGGGGACCCAAGCCATTGTGGTCTTGGGTCTTCCATTTTCATCAACAACAATAACTTCTATTCTTTGATGATTTGAAAATTGTGATGGTCCCCCTGATTCAATAACAGTTTTTGGTTTCCAGGTCTGTTTTGTTATACCAGTTTGATTGTTTGAAAACTTAACTTCGTGATTGTTTGAAGTTTTTGAAAACTTTGAACTTTCTGGTTTAACTGAAACAGATTGTTTTTGAACCACATCTGTTTTAAGTGCTTTCTCAATTACCTTGACCTGTTGGCGTTTCTGTTTCTTTTCCCTTTCTTTTACAAGGCGGGGATCTTGTTTTGCAGAAACAGATCGCTTTTGGTAATTTCGTTCACGGGGATCATCTTCTTTGGCTTTTAATTTATGAAGATATGGACAATTTCGAATTATGTGTCCAATTGTACCACATTCAAAACATGATCTTCGTTCAACAAACCCCGAAGTTTCATGTGATCGTCTTGCCGATGATGAACTTTGTGATCCCGAGGTACTAGGTTTTGAACTATTTGGTTCATTCCTTTTCATCACTGTTGCTTTCTTGACAAAATCTAAGTTAGATTGATTTTCAAAAGTTTGAATTTTGTCCGTTCCCTTAGATTTCACAAAGTTCACATTCTTGTTCTTCTTTTGATTTGGCTTCTTTTGACTTTGAGTCGTTGCTTTTCCTTTTGGTTTGGTATGATTTTGCTGTTTTTGCACTGTTGGTAATTTCTGATTGCCAAATTGTTTTCGAACTTCAGCCTTTGGAATAGGAGGACACTGTGTTACTGTAACACGTGATCCTATCTTTCCCAAAAACTTACTTGTTGAATTTTCAAAGACTTTACTGATTAATGATTGATTAACATTTTTAATAGGAAAATCTTTGTCTGAATAAATTTTATTATCACCAACAAGAGTGTACAGCAAATCCGCACTCTCCGACTCTTTTGCAGACGTGGACTCGGTTGCAGCAGTCTTAGCGGGCTTTGCGGGAGGATCACATAGAATATGATTCTCAAGAGGTATGTCCTCTTCTTTGATTACCGCATCAGACTTTGCTGAATCAGTATCATCAGATTCATCATCAGAAGAATCAGCATCCTCAATCACAACTGGAGGATCCTGATTTTGTTCAGCAGTTACAAATGTATCTGCTGACGCATCTGAATCTGATGATACTTCCTTCTTGTATCCGAGTCCTGTTGCAAATTCCTCAACATCTAAAGGAACAGATGGTTCAAAGAAAACTCTATCTTCCTCATCCGGCATGGCATCATAATTATGTCTCACAGGTGGTGGACATTTCTTGTAGCCTAGGCATGTGACATCCCGTTTCTCTTTCTGTACGTCAATGATGTGATCCAACACATAGCTAGAGCTCAAATAACTGTCTAGCTTAAGTTGGATCGCCTCACTTTCAGTTTTCACACAAGCCATTTCCTTTTGCATTACCTCAAGACGAGTTATATACAAATTAATGTCAGTTTGTTTTCTGGAAACCATTTTAGTTAACTCAGTTTTATCTTTCTTTAATTTTTCAATTACCGATTTAAAATCCTTTTCATGGTTTTCATAAAACATGTTGGCTTCAGTGCACTTCGAGAGATCCACGGTCAATTTCTGATTGTGGATGAATGTCACATCATATTTCTCTTGCAAAGCCTCGTGTTTGCTTTGCAATTCACACCACTTATCATTCAACGAAACATGTTTGTCTTGCAAGTCAAACAAACTAGCTTGTAAAGCATCATGTTTGCCTTGCAACTCAGACATGTTTGCATCCAAATCAGCACATCTAACATGCAATCTATCACAATTATCACAAATAGCAGCAGTGGGTTCATCGACACATACCTGATTTGATGAACTGTCGACATTAGCCATAAAGGCTGAATGGAGAGAAGATGAAGAATAAGCAGCTTGATCCACCAAAATAGATCTTCTTTGAATTCCTGCTGTAGCTTCTTCCAAAAGCTCATCAATATCTGCATCAACTGACGCACTTGATGTGTCATCTTCCTGATCATTTCCTGAACTCGAGGACTCTTCATCTGAACTTCCACTGTAACCGGAGCTGTTTTCATCTTCAGAAGATTCATCACCATTGGTGGAAGATTCTCCACCACTGGCATGTTTAAGATCCTTGACAACTTCAGCAAAACAAGCTGTTCCATCTGGAGCATCATTTCCCAACTGAAGCGACCAATCACAACCTTCATCTACTTGAACCACAAGTGCCTGGTTGGCATTTGATGGCCCTGCTTGACTCTGGTTGTTGACAGGCACCAGTGTGCGCTCGTTGTTCCTTACTTGGTTCTGATTTGCCCTGTTGCCTTGACCTCTGAAAGGATTTTGGTTCCCATGTTGAGATGGCCTCGTACATTCACGTTTAAAATGACCACGTTCACCACAATTGAAACACTTAACAGCCTGCTTATCAAACCCATACTTGGTGTCTTTCTTGCTTTCCAAGCTGGTTCTGCCAGTTCTTTCCATGAAATCCTTTGCTCGCCTAACAGCACTGGCAAAGGCCCACTTGATGTCCATCATCTCGATCTCCTCTTTATCGATCTGCTGATAGTCTTCTTGTGTCAGATTAATGTTACCAATCTGACCTTCCACTAATCCACAGTATGCGCTCACCAAAGTGTTTAGCAGCTCCATGTGTTCCTTTGCTATTTCCACACTGACTTTAGAAAAGCTTGAGGTGTCGAGCCGTACTGTATTTGGCTTTGATTGTTGACCAGCAGATGATGTGCTTCCATAACACGCTTGCTGTTGAGGAGGAAGTGGATTCCCATACATGTCTGTTGGTCCGGTAGATTGAGGAGGAAGTGGATTCCCATACATGTCTGTTGGTCCGGTAGATCTAACAGGTAATGGATTTCCGAACATATCAGTTGCTCTGATAGGTCGTTGGCTTTGCTGTTGTGGTACTGGTTGAGGAACTGGTTCAAGCAGATTTCCATACATGTCTGTTGGAGGAGGCTTGACCGGAACTTGGATAGTATTGCCATACATGTCAGTGCTAGACACAAACGCTGTTTGAATTGGAGCGTGTGAAGAGGGTTTTGTAGAAGTGCTAGAAGTTCCATAATACATATCAGGATTTTGTGGCACTGGAACTCTTTTCGCCTTGAGAGTTTCTTCCTGATTCTTGTTTTCCAGGAGTTGAACAAAGTCATTGAAGCTTGTTGTAGCTAACGTGCCATTGTACTTCATGATTTCCAAGAAAGTATTCCATTGAGGTGGCAACGCATCTGCAAACTTTTTCACAATCTCTGCTGGAGTTGTGACAACCTCAAAATTTGCCAATTCAGTCAGCAAATGATTAAATCGACTTGTCAAATCTCCTAAAGATTCATTCTCCATACAAGTAAAACCATCAAACTCTTTCTTCAGCAATTCACGTCTCAATTGGCGTGTCGCTTCATTTCCTACGCCCCTTGTCTTCAATGCGTCCCACAACCTCTTCGTTGTTTTGTAACTGACAAATTGATGATAAATATCTTTACTTAACGCCTGAGTAAGAATGGCATATGCCTTCTTTTCCAGATCATAGACCTTCTTCTGATCTTCCGTAAGATCTGCAAACGTGGCAGCAGATGATGCGGCAACTTCTATTGTTTGATCGAAATCTGTGATGAACCGTAACCACAATTCTGTATTTTGGCCAAGGACGTATGTATGAAATCTGTCAATCCATCCTGGATATTCGTATAAGTGCATCAACTTTGGAGGCCGATTCAAACTTCCGGTTTAGCTTTCGCTTAAGAGAATGCTTTGAATACTTGGAGTTTGATTTGATACGAATGCCCATTGACCGGTAGAAATTGCATTAGCTTGAGAAGATACCGGTGTAGAAGATGACGGAGTACCAAAATACATATCTGTATTTACCGGAGTACCCCACCTTGGATTCATTTTTTATCAAGAAAAATAAAACCTGAAAATCACAAACTTGTTAAACATAAACAGACTAAGGTCGAAGGATCAAGACTTGTTCGAAGGATCAACAGTGTTCGAAAGATCACTGTTGAATTTCGAACAATGATTTCGAAAGATTCTCCAAACGAAGGATCCTTATCTTTCGAAAAAGAACTGTAGACCGAAAGATGTATGCTTCGAAAAGATTCCTTGGATCGAAGGATAAGTCACAGACTTCGAAGGATGTTCGAAGGATGATTATCTATCGAACCTCCTTTGATCGAAAGATGATCTTTCGACTTCGAAGGATATCCTTCGATCTGATCTGACACAGTTGACAAAAGTGACAGGTTGGTGAAAAAGTTGATGGGTTGGTAGAAACTTTCGGCAGAAGGTATGTTCAGACCATACTTTCTGCCAAAACAGATTTTGAAACAATAAAATATACTAAAAATCCGAAGGATAAACCCAGAAACCGGTCACCGGAGTAAGCCGGAATTTGGCCGGAGAAGACCAAACTTCTTAAAAACAAGTTTTTAAGTTACCCAACCCGTCTTTTAACACACCCGGTTAGTTTAGAACACGTTTTAACGTCTGGAAAAGCGAGAAAAACAATAAAAACGGGTGCTAAACCAAGTGAGTTTTTGTCCAAAACACTCCAAAGTCTTGTAAAAACTCGGTTTTTAACAAGGAAAAGATCCACGGCTCTGATACCACTTGTAGGTCCCTCGGAGGTTGAGGTCAAACCTATTCCTTGTTATGTCTAACACACTAGCAAGTGCGGAATCCAAGCTAGCATGCAAACCGAGATAGAACACGACAATGATAAACACACAAGACTCAACGATTAACACCTCCTGTATTAATACGTATGAAAGGTCTGTTACAAGCTCAATGTTTACAAATCTATTCTGTAAACTCTCTCTAAGTGTGTGTGTGTTCTGTGTGCTCTGAGTGTTCTCTCCTCTCACTTGTCTGTCTGACAAGAAAGTGAACACAACACATGGGTATTTATACCCAACACAGCTCGTCTGGTCGAAGGATCAGACAGACTGATCGTAAGATCATCTGTCGATCTGAAACAGCTCGAACGATCCACATATACCTCGAAGGATGATATCCTTCGAGGTCCATCCATCGAAGGTTTATCTTTCGAGCTCATCGAAGGATCTAAACAATCCTTCGATGACACATCCTTCGACACAGACATGTTACAAACAAAGTGTTGACTGTTTGGCCAAGTCAAACCAGGAGGATGGTTGACTTGGTCAAACTTACAAGACTAACAAAGACATCGTTTGGTATAATGACAAAATACAGACAAAGTACAGACACAAGTGCACCAACAGTTACTAATTATTTTTGTTTTAATTGCAGCGGTTCCCCCAAAGAAGGTTAGGGGGAAAGCTAAAAACGAGAAACTACGGCGTCTAGTAAAAGCGGGGGGGGGGGCCTGTATCGCTTATGTTTGACAGACAGGTCACGTTTACCCCTGTTGGTAAATCAAGAGACATGTTTTCAAGGGAGGCCGACATGTATATGTGGCGGAGCATCCCGTTTGATAAAATTGGATGGGATAATGTTGAACAACATTACAAGGATGCCGTCATGAACCACTTACGGGTAAATAAGTTATATGCATAAATTTTTATCAAATATTTAAGGACATGCAAATCTAATTTATATATGATATTTTAACTTTTTTATTTAATTTGAAAATTTCAATTTTGATGAAGTGGAACGTGATTATGAGGCGAAAAACTTGAAGGGTGGTATTAGGAGTGTGCTTATGAAGCGGTACAATGACCGCAAGTATGAAGCTAGACAATTATTTGATAGCAAGGGAGGTTACGATGATCTTGAGAGTGTAAGGGCATACCATCCCGCGGATATGCCCTATGAAAACTGGTTGAGAACCATCGAAGGTTTCCGGCAAGAAAAATATATTAAAAAAAGCAAGGCCAACACACTAGTACACGAGAAACAACAATTCCCATACCGTGGGGGGACATCGTCGTACGGTAGCACCGCCTATAAAAATGTAATGTTTTATGTATGTGTGCGTGTGTGTAAGCTTTTGTTTATTTAATGTCTAATCTAAGTTTAATGTTAAACAGGATATGGATTAGGTACCTACGTATGCTAAAACCCACACGGACAATCAAGGGAATTGGGTTGATCCGGTTGCTGAACAAAATTACGTAAGTATTTCTTTTAAGTATTATTTTCTATAACAAATATGTATATATACACATATATATTTAATCATCTTCGTAAAATACAGCGGAACATACAACAGGCCACAAGTGAATGGAGCGGTGAGGGTCCGCCAATTGCCCCGTATCAGGAAGCATTGGGTGAGCGGCGAGGATGGTACAGCGGGATGGGGCCTAAACCTTCTTCCAACACGTCCTCGCACTCGTCATCTAACATGTCGTCTTCGCAAGCTCGGACGCAAGAACCCTTTTCCGAGGTAAACTACGCAATTTATAAAATGACAAACGAACGCATGTTTCCTTGTTAAATATATGTTGGTAGCGTTAATTAATATGCTAATATACGTTTTGCTATCTATTATTGTAGGATTTTGTTAACAGCTTGTTCCAAACCCCGTCATTTTTTAACCAACTTAACAACTATCTTGCTTCACAAGGAAAAGGAAAGTCAAAAGACTACGATTCTGACAAATTATTCGATAATGAATCCGACGATGAAACCAACGATAACGATGAGTGACTTGTTTTTAATGTATGATTTAGATTTAAACGTTGTAGGATTATAATGTACGACTTAAACGTAGTTTTTAATTATATTACCTTTAGTATATGTTCGTGGCGTATGTTTGTGTTGTTTGAAATAGGCAGGTTTTGTTTGTTCGGCCGAAAAAAATGGCTGGGTGCTGTAAATACAGCAGCTGTATTAAAAAAAAAAAATACTTTTAGCGGCGACATGTGTCGCCGCTATTGACATACAACCTTTAGCGACCAAGGGCAATACCGGCGACACTTTAGCGACTATAGTTGTCGTCGCTAAAGGTTCAAGATCAATACCGGCGACGCATACTTTTAGCGACGACAGTTGGCCAATACCGGCCAATCAATACCGGCGACACTTTACCGGCGACATGTCGCCGCTAAAGGTCAATAGCGGCGACAAATTGGACCAATACCGGCGACACATGTCGCCGCTAAAGGTGGCCCGTTCTTGTAGTGGCGTTATAGCACCACGGACTCAATTTTCGTTATTTTCTTCACGGCGTTATTCTTTTGTTTTGTGAGGGTAGTTGTTGGTTGGGGGAAATTGTTGGGTGTGGTGGTGAGTGATGACCACCCCCACTAAAAAATGTGTGAGTGATGGAAAAATGGTTGCTGACATGGCGGAACATGATTGGATATTGTGAGTGATGAAATTTTATCACTAGTGACTACCCCCCTCCCCTTAGGATTTATGAGATAAAGCCTAATTACCTATTTATTATGTACTAACTCCGTCCCATTAAAAGTGTCATATTTTGAATTTTCAAAGTCTTTATTTATAAACTTTGACTTTAATTATATATTTTTTGTGTTATATAAAACTTGATGAAAATTAACCCGATAAAAACACTTGTAAAACACACTCAAATCATATAATTTTCATCAAGTATTATCTAACACAAACAAAATTATTTAAGGTCAAAGTTTATAAATAAAGATTTTGAAAATTCAAAATAGGAGATTTTTTTAATGGGACGGAGAGAATAATATATAATAAACTCATTATCTTGGATAATGATAAGTGCATGTCTTCTGCCGTCACTTTTGTGAGATTTGAAGGAATTCAATTTTGTGAGATTATCACAAAACAAGAATCACAGCCGCCATTTTAGGCACCTAAACTTTTCTTTCCTTTGTATTGTGACGACCGGCCAAGCCAAAGCCGCCGCTCGGTTCGTGTCTAGCACTCATTCGTTGTACCTCGGTGTCTCACATGGTTAATTATTAACCAGAAGGTATATTTAATCTCATCGGTAGATTAATTGTTTTATATAGTGTATTTGCATGTTTGTAACCATGATCCTGTTCGGTTCACTTTTGGTGTTGATTATTATATTATATTTATTCCGCTGCGTTGTTTTTATTAATTATATATTTAGTTAATAAAATATGTCAAACCCGGCCGGCCCTGAGAATTCATGTACCTTGTTCGAGCTCGAAAAAAAATGTGCCCTTAGGCCTTAACGAAATTGGGTATTTAGCTCACTAAAGGTCTAAACCTAATGCCAAAGAGGTTAATAACTAATCTAAACCATAAGAATAGTTTTGTAAGGGGGCCTATGTTGGTGTTTGTATGGGTGTACCCTATTAAAAAAAAGTTTACATATACATATCGTGTTTTTTCATAAAAAAATGTGCCCCTCGAAATATCGGGCCCTGGCCGGTGGTCCTTCCCGCCCACCCCCAGGACCGGCCATGCCCCGTTTTGATTAAAATGAAATTGACACCGTCTGAACCCAATAGTTATCACTAATAGGAATGCCGGATGTTCTCAGATTTTGTCACACATTTCATATTTCCAGGCATAATATCCCTTGTCAAGACTTTTGCTTCATCTCTTTCCTTTTGGTAGTGGGAAGTTGAGGTGGCTGCCAATTGGATAAACACCGACCACACATGAGATAATTACCAGAGCACCCACAATCACGTGGTACAAAATGAACTATCAAGGTCTAGAATGTAATTAACAAATCACACATGTACTATTTGCCATGCATATCAACCTACAGATAAGGAATCTGTTATACTACACATATATTAGTTCAGTATCATTATCCAGTTTGATAGTGATGAATGTAAATCTGTCATAGAAAAAGAATTTGATCTCATTCTCAGCATATAATAGGTATCACCGTACACCGCCCAACAATTTCAAATCCAATCACTATATATAGACATCTTAGGACCATAAATGAACTCACAACAAAATCTTCCCATCACACCAAACTATCTACATATTCTTCTACTAAATCAAGCATTGTTTAATACGACATTTGACTGCTTCAGTTTCCAGATATGGCTATGGTTACATCATTGGTGAGCGAAAGGCCTGTGGTTATATTCAGCAAAAGCTCTTGCTGCATGTGCCACACCATTAAGACACTGATTACTAATTTTGGTGCAAATCCTACAGTTTATGAGTTAGATGAACACCCACACGGGAAACAGTTAGAGAAGGAATTAAGAGGACTAGGATGCAAGCCAAGTGTGCCAGCTGTATTCATAGGAGAGGAACTGATTGGTGGTGCTAATGAAGTAATGAGCCACCATCTTAAGGGACAACTGGTACCATTGCTCCTCAAGGCTAATGCTATATGGGTTTAGTCAAACATAGTCAAACATAAATATGAATAGCAGTGTTATAATTTCTAGCCATCAGAAAATAACAAATACTCGTTTCAGCGTTTTTAAAATGATGTATTAGATCCATTGAGAACTGATGTCCAAATTTCCATATGTAATATCACTACTTGTTGAGAAGCAATGATAATAATTTGTTTTCCTAGAGTAACTAATGTCATTTGTGCAGAATTTCTTAATGTTTAATTATAATAATATGCAATAATATAGTGACATATGCATATATATCTGTGATACGGTTATGTTTCTCATGTGTAGCCTGAAGATAATCTACCAGTGTTGTAGTGTGACCATAACCAGGTTTGTTTGTTCATATAAAGAAGTCCGGTGATGCCAGGACTTGACTGCGTTATGTACGTAATATCTACAATTTTATTGAAAAGAGAATGCAGTTGAACAATGTTGTAAACATGTATGTTCACTTGAGTACTGAAAAAGATACACATTATCACAACTATCTGGAAAATTAAAAATGAATGAAAATAGGTTTAATAAATCAATTAGTCTTCTTAGCATTTGGTTTTAGTTCTTTTCCTATGCAAAACAAAAACATTTGATATTTAGGTTTATTGATAGAGTTTGAATTGCATATAGCTCATAAACTTATTGAAGTGACCCTTAGTTTCATCTTTTGCCCGTTATATATTTGATCCTTGATCTAATGCATATTGCTTTTGGCTTTTGGGCCACATGTATGTGTTAATACAGTACCAGGGAATATATAATTTTGAATATGGTTTCACACTTCATACACTCCACCACTATCATCTGACAAGAAACATGCGGGGATATATCCTTATAGAACCATGCGGGGGTATATCCTTATCATATGAAGCTCATTTACCTGGAGCAAGATAGGCCATAAATTCTTTAAAGGAATACGATACCTCTTCATCACCAAATCGTAGTTGTAGTCACTTCATCATGTAATCCCAAACAAATCAATGAGCTTTTTGTCAACTTGAATTTTAGTTTTGTTGAATAATCTGGAGAATATTTGATACGGCCCACTATGAGCCAGGTGTGGCTGGCCCAGCAGAGGACATCACTGAAGCAGTCCAGGAAGTGCACGAGCCCAGTTCCAGGCCCAAAAGAAGTCACAAGCTACCAGCCAAGTTGTTGGACTGAATTTACAAAGTGGAGCACAGTATTCGGAAGACCAGTTCTATTATTTTTAGTATTGCATTTGTTATTTAATTATTAAGGTAGTTATGCATGATAGTAGTGGGAGCATGGTAGGTAGTTGCATGCATGTCTCCTAGGAATAAGGATCATGGGTATCATGTGCTCTAATCCACTGCATATTTAAATTGATGTAATTTTGCTTTGAGAAATATACAGAAAATTGCCCCAAGTTCTTGTTTCCCCTTCTCAAATTCTTGGAGTGTTTGCCTACTAGAAAAGGCTACATCATCTTGGTGCTTTCATTCACGAATCACCTCCACCATGCCACCGCGTCGCGACCCAACTGGCACGATGAATTCCCTCCATCCATCACGGATCAACTCAGCCAATTGATCCAAATCACCACCACGGCCGCTACCACCGCTGCCTCCACTCAATCCGACCTCAAAACACAGTTAGCCGCCCTCGTTCAAGCCACCACCAACCTCAACGCCAAACTTGACACCCAAACGGAAACAACCGCTCGTCTTGTTAATCATGTTCAGCAGTTGACCGATAACCTTTAACCAGAAAAAAACACTACCCGACCGCCTTCCCCAGCCCGCCAAAACAAGAACCAACCAAACCCACGCCAACCAAAAATTACGTTACCTCTTTTCGACGGGTCAAATCCACTCGGGTGGATTTTTCAAGCCAACCAATATTATACTTATTATAATATTCCTCCGGCGGAACGTATTTCACTAACGGCTTTCCATTTTGTTGGTGATGCACTTTCGTGGTACCAAAATCAATTCAACAACAATCTACTCGGGTCATGGACGGACTTCAAACGCGAGGTAGAGCTTCGCTTCGGTCTGTCATCGTATGAAAATCACGAAGCCACTATGTTTAAACTCCGGCAAACCGCATCGGTTTCCGAATATCAAACAGAATTTGAAAAAATTAGCAATCGTATCACCGGCTTGTCTGCGCAAACCCTAACAAACTGTTTTATCTCCGGCCTCAAACCTGAGTTACAGGCCAAACTAGCTGTCTTGAAGCCCACAACGTTTCACGATGCATGTGGACTGGCCAGGAGAGTTGAGGAAAAATTTGCACATGTCAATAAGCCCAAATCCTTTTATCAGCCCAGGTCATACCCCACCCAAAATATTGCTCCTCAAACAACAATCCCTCCTAATTCTCAGCCTTCTCCTACGTCCTCATCCAAACCAACCAACACATCATCTCCTCCATTATTACCTTCTCCACCAAAGCCATTACCATTCACAAAACTCTCACCAGAAGCAATACAACAACGTAGACGCGACGGCCTTTGTTTCCGGTGCCCGGAAAAATTATTTCCCGGTCATAAATGCTCTCCTCCACAATTTCTTCTAATCGTTGATAACGAAGACCCGCAATCCATGACAGAGACTACGCCCACACAGCCCATCGATGACACTATTACGGATCAATTCATGTCATTGTCCGATGCGGCCTTTTTCGGTCTCAGTTCCAAGCAAACACTACGTGTTACCAGCTACATTAATGGTATTCCGGTTACCGTTTTGATCGATTGTGGTAGCACCCACAATATAATCCACCCACGTATCGCGGCAACACTCGCCTTACCTACCCAACCCTTGCAACCATTTTCGTTATGGTTGGAAATGGCCAATTCATCCACTGTCAAGGTTTTTGTCCCGGTGTCGATGTTCAACTTCAAAAAACGAATTTCACTATTCGGTTTTTCATCTTTCCTGTTCAAGGAGCCGACATCGTCTTGGGTATCGCTTGGTTGGGAACACTTGGGTCGATCTTGGCAAATTTTTCCATTCCACAAATCTCGTTTACACACAACGGTCACACCACCACTTTACGTTGTGAACCGCTCACTAGTCCAGTTTCACCGTGCTCTCTATCAACTTTACTTCTCCATGGGTCCATTGCATCCCTTCACACGCTCATTGTGGAAACACCAAGCACTAACACAACCAACACCACCACCACGATGACATCCGACCCCAACATCACCGCCCTTTTGGAATTGTTCCAACCCGTTTTCTCCGAACCGCAATCCTTACCGCCAGCCCGTTATCACGATCACCACATACCACTCACAAATAACAACCAACCCGTCAACGTAAAACCATACCGCTACCCTCATTTTCAAAAACAAATCATGACCCAACTCATTTCTGAAATGCTTAACAGTGGCATTATTCACCCGAGCCAAAGTCCTTTTTCATCACCGGTTCTTTTGGTGAAAAAGAAAGACGGAAGTTGGCATTTTTGTGTTGATTACCGTGCACTTAATGCCGTGACAGTCCGTGATCGCTTCCCTATTCCCACTATCGATGAACTTTTTGATGAGCTTCATGGCGCAACCATTTTTTCAAAAATTGATTTACGGTCCGGTTATCACCAAATCCGAGTCGCCCCGGATGACATACACAAACCCGTTTTTCGCACTATGGATGGCCATTACGAGTTCGTCGTTATGCCCTTCGGCCTCACTAATGCACCTTCCACCTTTCAATCCGCCATGAACGATTTGTTTCGCATCGTACTTCGTAAATTCGTTTTGCTTTTTTTTTATGACATCCTCATTTACAGTTCCTCACGTGAAGAACATTATAATCACCTCAAGTTTTTCTTTCAAACCTTACTCCAACATAAGTTTCATGCCAAAACTTCTAAGTGTACGTTTGGTGTTTCCGAAATCTCGTTTTTAGGCCATAAAATCTCATCTCAAGGAGTCGCTCCCGAACCCGATAAAATCGATGCCATTCAAAGCTGGCCGGTACCCCATTCTTTTACCACACTTCAGGCGTTTTTTGGACTCACCGGTTACTACCGCCGGTTCGTTAGCGAGTATGCTCAAATTGCTGCACCACTCACTGACATTTTAAAATGCAAAGAATTTTCATGGAATCCTAAGGCTACTGAAGCTTTCATGCAACTCAAGAAAAACATGCAAGATTTGGTCATACTTGCTTTACCCAATTTCAGTGAGCCTTTTGATGTCACCACAGACACTTCAGGTCAAGCTATCTGGGCCGTTCTGTCTCAACGAAACCAACCGATCGCTTTTTTCACTAAAAAACTGTGTTCGACCATACAATCTCAGTCCACTTACACGAAAGAGTTATACGCCATTACCGAGTCCGTAAAAAAATGGCGTCAATATCTTTTGGGTCGTCGTTTCCGAATCTATACCGACTACCATAGTCTTAAACACATTTTATCCCAAACCATCCAAACACCCGAACAACAGAAATGGCTCACCAAACTTATGGGGTTCGATTTCGAAATTCATTTCAAACCCGACAAAGAAAATACGGTAGCCGACGCCCTTAGCCAAATGGACATTCCATCCTTGTTGTCCATTTCATACCCAACGGCTACGTGGTTAGCCGAACTTCGTTCGTACTATGTCTCTGATAAAGTGGGCAACCAATTGGTTCAGAAAGTTCAACAGGATCCACATGGGTTTCCTCATCATGTTTTTCGTGATGGTTTGATGTATCTTCATGGCAAGTTACTTGTTCCGCCTATTTCGAACTTACAGGTTCGCCTTATCGAGGAATTTCACTCTTCCTTTTTGGGCGGTCATTCCGGTGTCAATCCAACAACCAAGCGACTTGCTTCTTCATTCACTTGGCTCGGATTAAAAAAAGATGTCGCTACTTTCATCAAAAATTGCCACGTTTTCCAAACCATTAAAACCCCCAATCATAAACCATACGGCCTGTTACAGCCCTTGCCCACTCCCGAACATCCTTGGGTCGACATCTCTATGGACTTCATTACGGGTTTACCGAGTTCAAGGGGTAAAACCACTATTTGGGTCATAGTCGACCGTTTATCCAAATTCGCTCACTTCATTGCTTTACCTACAACTTATACGGCAGTCTCATTGGCATCCATTTTTATGAAAGAAATTTATCGTTTACACGGGTTGCCAAAAACAATCGTCTCGGATCATGATTCAATATTCGTGAGCAAATTTTGGCGCGAGTTGTTCAAGCAAATGGGCACTAAATTGTTACGCTCTAGTGCTTACTATCCGCAAACGGACGGTCAAACGGAGGTTGTGAACCGCGGTTTAGAAATGTATTTACGAGCATTTGTGGCGGATGCACCAAAAACTTGGGACCGGTATCTTTACTTGGCTGAGTTTTCTTATAATACGAACCCGCATTCCGTTTCAGGCTCTTTATGGCCGGGAAGTCACAACCATCCATGATTACGTACCAGGCTCCGCCAAATCGGGATCTATCGAAGCTTCTTTAACCCTTCATCAGAATATTTTATCCTCCTTGAAAGCTTCGCTCGCAGTCACAAAGGCACGTATGCTCAAACAAGCTAACAAGAAAAGAATCGATAAAGAATTTGCAGTGGGTGACTATGTTTTCCTTCGACTACACAAGTACCGACAAGCTTCGGTTCATGCCCGGTCAAACCAAAAACTCTCTCGTCGGTATTATTGGCCTTACAAGATTGTCCAACGTATCGGTAGTGTGGCTTACAAGTTGGAACTTCCAACCGGTGCAAAAATACACCCGGTTTCCATGTCTCACTTCTCAAACCCAGCTACGGTAATGCCGCCAATCCAACGGGTGATCTCACGGATATATATCCGGACATGGAAATTGCATCTCTGCCAGAATTTGTCATGGACCGTCGTCAGCTTAATAACAGTCACCAAGTGTTGGTCAAGTGGGAAAAAATGCCATTAGAAGCAGCTACATGGGAAGATATCAAAGACCTGCATGAGGAGTTTCCCGACTTTATTGACATTGAGGGCAATGTTAAGTTTCAAGGGGAGGGGGATGATACGGCCCACTATGAGCCAGGTGTGGCTGGCCCAGCAGAGGACATCAATGAAGCAGTCCAGGAAGTGCACGAGCCCAGTTCCAGGCCCAAAAGAAGTCACAAGCTACCAGCCAAGTTGTTTGACTGAATTTACAAAGTGGAGCACAATATTCGGAAGACCAGTTCTATTATTTTTAGTATTGCATTTGTTATTTAATTATTATGGTAGTTATGCATGACAGTAGTGGGAGCATGGTAGGTAGTTGCATGCATGTCTCCTAGGAATAAGGATCATGGGTATCATGTGCTCTAATCCATTGCATATTTAAATTGATGTAATTTTGCTTTGAGAAATATACAGAAAATTACCCCAAGTTCTTGTTTCCCCTTCTCAAATTCTTGGAGTGTTTGCCTACTAGAAAAGGCTACATCAATATTGTAAGTAAATTATCCAAGCTGCCTCAAGTTTTAAAGAATAAACTAAAATCCAGGCCAGACTAGATACATATTAATACTATAACAATTCAAGAGTAATCCTACTACAACTCCAACATAATTAAATAAACAACATAACTCTAATCAATAAACCTAAAGATTTTAAAGAATAAACTAAAAGCTATGAACCCAATAATCTTCAAATAACTCTTTGCTTTATCTCCAAGCAATACAGACTCAACCCTAAGCGGGTCAATATTTATCAGGCTAACGTAATATATTGTTACAACCAGCCCAATAGATTCAGTGTTCCATTTTCAGCAAAAGTGATGTCGTACGTACAAGAATAACAAGTTATAGTTAGATATGAGTAATGGTGTCTCAAAGAATTCATATACTCTGTTCGAGCTTAAAAAAATGTGTCCTTATACCTTAATGATAGACAATGCAATTACTATTTAAACCATAAAAAATGGGCTCACTAAACCTAATGTCAATTGGCTAATTACTTCTAAACCATAAAAATTGATTTGTAAATGAGCCAATATTGGAATTGGTATGGATATACTATTTAAAATATATATATAGGTAGAGGATCCTGTACATTAATTTAGAATTGTAACACTATATATAACACTATATAACACCATATAAACACCGTATAACAATATGTAACATCATATAACACCATATAACTCAATGTAACACTATATAACAAATCTAACACTATAGTTTGTCTGATAGCATGTCTATGATAGATGTATAGTGTCATATAGTGTTACATAGTGTTATATGATGTTCATAGTGTTATATGGTGTTTATATAGTGTTATAATACACTTCTCACACTTCTGAATTAATGTACACTATCCCTACCATATATATATATATATAGGAATGAGATCAGGAGAAAACGATTTGAACTGTGAGAACGATTTTCAGCCAAAGGATCTTTGTGATTTGTGGCTAAAATGATGAGGTGACATTTTTGTAAATAATGAGAACCTTATAACTACCAGGAGGGGTAAAATTGGAAGATCCAAACAAGGGTGCACATGCTAATCACATGTCATTTTCCCCATCTTATTTAAACGCCAATAACTTTTTTATACGTGATTATTTTTCTAAAAAAATTACACCATAAAACTCAGCATTTTTTTATCTTTCCAACGAGTCTACTATTAATATACTTTTTGAAAAAAAATTAATTGGGTTTTATGGCGTTTTTCTGAATAATGTGTTTTTATGGCGTTTTAACTAGGTTTTTTCATTACGTTTTTCTGAAATATGTGTTCTTATGGCGTTTTAACTAGGTATTTTCATGGCGTTTTTTTCTGAACTAAGTGTTTTATGGCGTTTTTAACCGGGTATTTTCATAGCGCTTTTCTGAACTAAGTGTTTTATGGCGTTTTTAACCGGGTATTTTCATAGCGCTTTTCTGAATTGAGTGTTTTTATGGCGTTTTATTTGAACACACAGTTCATGTGAGTGGGTTTTTTTGACAATACTACCCCTTAGTGTAATTTAGCATCAATGCCACATGTCAAGACCAAAATCGTTCTCACACTTTTCACTGTTTTCTCTAAATCTTGACCCTATATATATATATATATATATATATATATATATATATATATATATATATATGTCATTTGTGTACGACCCCCTTGATAGTGAATACTAGTGAACTAATCATAGCCCTTGATTATCAATGGCCAGGATTTGTTCACTCAGTTCTCAAATACACTAGTGTTCACTTTAGAAACTCACCATATCTATATCGGATTCTGTTCAAGTGAAAACCAACATTAGTTGCGAGAACCATAAAAACTACCCTCATCTAATAGCATATTTACACATCACACATAACCAAATTAAATCAAAAAGGGCATTTTAGTCTTTTAGCCTCCATGTCACATCTTTCTCTCTCTTCTTTTTAATAGTAATAAATTCCCAATTTCTTTCTTTCTCTCTCTATTTTTCTGTAACATCAAAATAATATCTCTTTCTCTCATATCTCTCTCATTTGAAGACGGTGGTTCGATTAGGGTTCCGGTGAACCTCAAACATTGACACCGGCGTCAAACCCCAAGTTCATCGATCATCTCTACTTTGACTCAGTACACAACTTGTTTAGATTATAAGAAAACGGCGTCATTTCCAAGGATTCCGATTCCGAGTTCGTGGTTTTCAAATCCGCCACAAGGCATGAAGGAAGCCGGCGACGTTTTGTGTTTTGGTGCTCGATTTGAATGACACTCGTTCCAGGTCCAGGTTTTTTTTATGTTGAAATTTTAGGGGTTGTTGATAAGCATGTGTTCTTGAAACGCATAGATTTTTTTATTAAAATATTGGGTTTAATGGTAATTTTCAGTAACTTATTATGTTGTGTTTGAATTAGTATGCTTATTTGGCTGTTGTAAAAATATGAAATTAGTGTTTGTTTTGAAATCAACAGGTACTCTCCTTTGTAAACGTAACTTGTTTTCATTTTGATACTACAAATTGGGTGTTGTTTTACAACTAAAATAAGATGTATACCTGGCTGATGATTTACTACCCACCAGATAAAGATTGCCTCAAAGAAGAAGGTAATAGAATTGACAGGAAGAAATACACATCGGCAGTTCGATGAGGTATGTGTTTGTAAAATGTTTTTAGATACGGGTGTAGAATGTGATTTTTTTTTGCATACGGTGGAGAATTTTCGGGTCGGGTAACACATATTGTGGCTATGCTAGTTTTTGACGAGTTACATTTGTGTAAATAAAATTTACAACCGGGGCGTAGAAAAAGTTTACACGGGGGGCGTAACAAACATTTAAATGTTTTAACAGGGACGTAAAAAAATTACAAGCGAGGCGGAAATAAAATTTACAATCGCGGCATAAAAATAATTTACAAACAGGGCTGGGTAAAAACAAAAAATTACGTGTCGGCGGCACAAAAAAAATTATAAAAATGTTTGTAAATTTGTAGTTTACACACGTTTGAAAAAATGTTTTTATATTCGTTGTTGAATGTAAAGAAACGTTGCGCACGGTGTCGAAAGTAAACAATGTTTTTCTACATGCATTAAAAAAACGTTTTTTAGGCCCCTGAACGCGCGCTCCAGCTCCTCTAAACGTCACACGTAAATATATTTATACACACGTTTGTAAAAAATGTTTATTTTACATGCGTTTGTAAAATGTTTTTGCGAACGGGTGAGGAATGTAAAAAATTTGTTGCGTACGGTGGAGTATGTAAACATTTTGTTTTACATACGTTAAAAAAGTGTTCACGTTTGTGGAATGTAAACGCTCTATTTTTTATTTGATTTTCGCAGGTGTTGGGGCTTTGCTATTCAAATGACGAGGATAACGAACAACAAATAAAGACGAGTTGGGTGCATTTATTTTTTTAGACTTGTTTTGGTGATTTTACTTTAACATAAATTTGTAGATATGTTGGCAAGTGAAAATTAAGGGACTCTTTTGTTGTATAAAATGCAATATTTCATTAAAAAATCTATTTACATGAATGAAAATATTTTTTAATGCAATTTGTAGTTTTGAATGATGTTGGTTTGTGAAAAAATAATTTTGTGGGTTTCATTTTGTTTTGATGGGACAACCTCACAAACATAATTCTTACAAAAAGTATGGTGTGTAAAAATGTCATATTTACCCTTTTATGTACTTTAAATGTTTTTTTTTATTAAAAAGGCATTGTCCTCAGATATCATAACCCAAATCACATCTCAGCTATACATCTCATCTTGATAAAAGGATGATATTAGTTCCTTTGGTTCTCACAACTAAGCATAGTTCTCATTTTACCCATTCTAAACATATATATATATAGGTAGAGGATCCTGTAAAAAGTCCTCAAAGTGTGAGAAGTGTGAGAAGTGTATTATAACACTATATATAATACTATATAACACCATATAAACACCGTATAACAATATGTAACACCATATAATACCATATAACACTTTGTAACACTATATATCATTATATAACAAATATAACACTATAGGTTGTCTGATAGCATGTCTATGATAGATGTATAGTGTTATATTTGTTATATAATGATATATAGTGTTACATAGTGTTATATAGTATTATATGGTGTTACATATTACTATACGGTGTTTATATGGTGTTATATAGTATTATATATAGTGTTATAATACACTTCTCACACTTTAGGCCATTTTTACACTATCCTTACCCTATATATATATATATATATATATATATATATAGGGCAAGGCTAGGTAGAAAACCCTATATATATGAAAAACCTTAGAAAACCCAACCTCCCGACATTTTTTTTTTTTGAAAAAATTAACACATGTAATATACATGTTTTTAAGAGTTTTGGGCCAAAAAAAATCAAAAAAGCGCCGAGGGGATCTTTTTAAAAAAAAAAAAAAAAAAAAATTTCAGCAAATTCTGTCATTTTTGGCTAACACATGTTAGTCGACCGGACATGGCTGAAATTTGTTTATTTTTTTTAAAAAAATCCCTTCGGCGCTTTTTTGTTTTTTTTGGACCAAAACACTCTAAAACATGTATATTACATGTGTAATTTTTTTCAAAAAAAAAAATGTCGGGAAGTGGGGTAAAAATGGGTTCCCATTTGGGTTTCCAGAGTTTTCTAAGAATTTGAGGGTTTTTTATCTATCTTTATCCTATATATATATATATATAGTGAAAGTGTAAAATACAATATCCCTTAACGTACAATACGTACGATATACTGAAATCGTGTAGGTCTACCCGGAGGATCGAGTAACCTCTATTCCCTGTTTTCCGACAAACCCAAGAGTGCGGAATCCAAACGGGTAAGTTAAACCAAGTTACGAACACGTAAGACACAAGACTCAATGATTAACACTCAATGTATTAATGCTATGAAACGGTTACAATGTGGTGTTTACAAATGGTCTCTGTAAACTCTCAGTGTGTGTGTTACAATGTGTTCGCTCTCAAATCTATTCAGACTTGTCTTTTTGTTTCTGTCTGTTGTCTGGGCTTATATAGTAACACAGTGACGAAAACCAGTTCTGGACGAAATCGGATTGACGAAATCCAATATCGCGACAAAATCACATGTGATTTCATCACCTTTGTGTTTTCGTCATATAGTGTCTTCATCCAACATTGCAGTCTTCGTTGGAAGCCCAAACAAAAGCAAGCCCACATGGAAGCCCACATGATTTGATTGGCCCAAAGACGATGCACGTATGTATGAATTCTCAAATTCATATTTGCAAAGTTTAGTTAAACATGTGACATCATCATGATGATGTGTCAGCGGGAATTGGTCCGCGGCTCTCCGTGCTTCGCGTGTCGAACTCTGGGGCGCACGACGGAGGAATGTCGTGACGTTGTGCTTGAGCCGAACCTAACCGAGTCGAACTGAACCGAATCGAACCGAGTCGAGTCGCGTCCACATAAAGTGTACCAACAAACTCCCCCTTGGACGCTACTCGTGATGGTTCGTCTTCCATGTCTTTTATGTCGGAGGATCTTCAAAGTCTTCACGTGACATAATCAGGTTGTGTATCAACAAACTCCCCCTTGAATGTTGCTCGTGAATCTTTTGGACTTCCAAACTTTAGATCCTTGAGGTGTTGATGAGTGATCAACTGCAACCCGATCATCTTCATCTTCTGATTGCATCAACGCGTGTCTTCACTTTACGGCTAGTCATCTGACACGTTCTCTTCGCCTTTAGCTGATTCTGATGTCGCATCTGCACATACAAGAAAGCCAAACACGTAATGAGAACAACCGCTTAGAATATTGTCAAATTAAACAAACGACACATATGAGATCAAATCTCAATAAAACACCGACCGACAACAGTTTGAAAGTTTAGAAAATGATCAATTTTAATCCCTTACTTTCAAAACTTGTTAACTTCGACAGTTTATGAAGGTGCAATTGTTTTCCGGCTTACAATCAGGATTTTGGGTAGGATAGACTCGAGTTCCAACATCGGTCAATCAAAAATAAAATAGAAGCAAAATCTTTTTGGAATTTTATAAAGTTTAAATTAAAACACATCTAAAATCTTTTTGGAATTTTTGATTTTTCAAATGTAAAGACGGAAAGCAATAAATAAATATATACAAAGATGCAGAAACGAAAGCAGTAAACAAATATTTACAGACATTCTTTTTGCGAGTTTCGAGGGTAAGAGAATCATATCAGTGTACGGTCACGCCAAAATGCTCTTTTTGTTCAATTAGTTAACATATAGATAAGCATCCTATAACAATTATCGGTATTGTTGTCCACATAAGCTCAACTTATCAGATGTAATCATGGCGAGGGGATACGATTAGTGTATGATTTATACTTACCGACCGGTGTTCATCCACACACGACACATTCCCGTATCAAGGTATGCACGAGAGATCATCTTACCGGTGAGTATACCGTTTATCATCTGTTTGACCGTATAAAAGATGTGAGAAACTCACTTATTTTGATTTGAAAACAAGCCCTATGTGATAGAATCACTTATTGATGAGGAACTTGATTTTCAGATGCATGAGGGCACAGGAGCAAGTCCGTGAACAGGTCAGTACTTTCATACAACAAAGAGACAAACTTGACTCTCGGATAAATGTGATATATTATCACTTATTTTGTTTGGACATGTGATTGTTGATCACCTATTGAGGTCGAATGCAATATGTACACGTATGTATAGTATCATGGAAGATCTAGACTCCGTCTCCATTATTTTTATGGTTTGATACAACCATGATACCCAGATGATAAGCAGCATAAAGACCGAATATCTCAGAACCTCGACAATCTCTCAAACGAAATTTCGGTACTAAGACCATATGCCAATGTGTGGTACCCACCTGGTCTTCAGTCGATTTAAGATTTATATCACCCTGCACACTTTAAAATGATTGTGAGCCTACCGATACATCTTATATAGAGCTGCTTAACATATTTTTCATTTTCAAGTTCAGTTCGAAGAGGTTACGACAGACCACTGATTTACTATCATTTTCTCTTTTTCTCGCCAGGAAACTCATTTTTGTTTTTCTAATGTTTTTGCGTTTTGAAATTTTTCGATGTTTTTGAATTTTCAAATTTGGATTTACTCCCCATAAAATCAACAAACTATGATAAAATTTAAAAACACAAAGGTATTTACAAAAAAAGATTTCCCGATGTTGGTTAACTCATGTTTTACCTCAATGCCGTTTACCAAAATTAAGTTAATCAGAAATGATTTATCGAATTTTGGAAAAATGAGTTGGCACACTAGTAATCGGTGTGGACCATGACAACATTGACGAGTTTCATAGTGAAACAATCACGTGTGAGGTGATATTCGAGATCAACGTGTCAGGTCAAAGAGTGTTGTACGAGATGATAATAATTCATAAAGCAGCTTAAATATCGACAAGTATAGAAGAGATATGAAATTTAAAACCGTATCCTGCAACAGCTTCATGCATTGCAAGGAATCTGAGTGCTCTCCCAAACTGGATATCCACCCGGTGTGGATTTCAAAGTCGATTTTGTAGCTACTAAGAAATCTCTTCACAGCAACAAGATCATAGACCTCTGGGTCCGGCTGGTCTTCCACATTGCACCAGCGAAGGTTTTTGTCTCTCTTTGAGAAGTAGTGTGCGGTTGTTCAATCCATGTCCAGGCATCCGCACACCCGGTTGGTTTGTTCAACAAACACATTTTCTTCAATCACACCGTGAAGAAATGTACACTGCACGTTCATCTTGTTGATTTTGAACATCAGACGTGCTGCAGGTGCGTACATTTTGATTGAATCTATCCTGGGGACCCGATTAAAGCCTTGAACAATCAAACTTTGGAATGATTTTCATTTTGTCGAAGGTTTTCAATTTCTTTCGACAGACAATTCTGTCTTCTTTTCTTTTTCTCTCCAACAAAGGAAACAATTTCTTTTGTCGCCGATCTTGTGCATGGACACTCCACTATCAACAATCCAATGACTAACGATAGTTCCTCCTGGAACATCCCGCACACTCACTCAGAGATTAGTTGGAGAAGGGGACCCAAGCCTTCATAGACTTGGGTTGCCCCTGAGAATCAAGAAATGTAATTTCAATCTCTTGATGATTTGGAAATTTCACGCCTCCCCCTGAACCTTCACCCGTTTTAGGTATCCAAACCTGTTTCCTTTTACCTGATTGTGTATTATTTACACATTCTGGTTTTAATGGTTGTGACAAACTAGGTTTCCTATTAACAGTTTCTGGTTTTAAAACCTTTTCGATCACCTTCACATTTTGACGTCGTTGTTTTGTTTCCTGTTCTTTAACAGTGCGTTTGTCAGTTTTTGGTGACACAGGACGACGTTGTTGGTGACCTTGTTCAGAAGGGGCTCTTTCAACAAAATTTGGTTTTGGAGAGTTTGTGCAGTTTTTGATGATGTGTCCAAACTCCCCACATTTGAAACAAGATCTCCTTTCAACAAAATTAGGAGATTCTGTTCGATGACCTGACGTTGAATTTGTAAACCCCGAGGTAGTAGCTTCACACCCGTTTGTGTGTTGGGTGTAATTGTTTTGAGCGTTACGCTTTAAAATTCTGACTTTTTGAACAAAATCGGTGTTTGATTTATTTTCAAAAGTCTCCACCTTGTCAGTACCCTTGGAGGCCACAAATTTAATGTCTTTGTTTTTCTTCTTATAACGAGCTCCTTTTGTTTCAGCCTTTGGGCGTAAAGCCTTAGACTTTTGAGCCGTTGTTGTTGTTTACCCTTAAAGGCGACAGGTTGTTGCTTAGTCGGTAATTTCTGATTTCCATGTTGTTTTCTAATTTCAGCTTTTGGAATAGGATCACATTGAGTTACAGAAACTCTCGGGATCGCTTTACCCAAAAACTTAGTTGTAGTATCTTCAAACACTTTGTCAATCAAAGATTGATTGACATTTTTAATGGGAAAATCTTGGTTTTAATAAATTTTACCATCACCGACCAAAGTGTACAACACATTATCACTTTTAACGGTAGACACTGTCTCAATGATAGGATCCATCTCTTGTTTAGCAGTTGAATGCACAGCAGGAGTAGGAGGATCACACAAAATGTGATTCTCAAAAGGAACTTCAACTCCTTTGTTCTTCTCAAGAGATTTATCCCCATCACTCACATCTGGTTCATTATCTGACGAATCATAGTCCTCAACTGTGGGAGGACTTTGTTCCGTACCAACAGATGCTGAATTTTCGCTTGTTCCAGATCAGCCCTCTGAGGAACTGTCCGATTTGAACCCTAGACCAGTTGTAAACTCCTAATAATTAAGAGGTACAGTTGGTTCAAACCGAGGCATTTCCTCCTCATCGGGCATCTTGGTATAGTTGCCCCTCAATGGAGGTGGACACGACTTATACCCAATGCCTTTAACATTACCCTTTAGTTTTTGAACGTCAATGATGTGATCAAGCACATATCGGGAGTTTGAGTAACTCTCCAATTTGAGCTTGATCGCTTCATGCTCAAATTTCGCCTCGGCTAGCTCTTTCTTAGTTGCCTCGATGATATTAATGTAATTATTAATACCAGTTTGCTTATTAAAAACCGTTTTTGATAACTCAGAAACACTTTTCTTGAGTGTTTCAATTACCGATTTAAAATATTTTTCGTTGTGAGCTAAGGCCATGTTTGCCTCTTTGCACTTTGACAGTTCAATAACTAAACTCTGATTGTGACTGTGAATCTTTTCAGATTCTTGTCTCATATCAGCACAATCACTACATATGCTAGGAGTTTTAGATTGTACCTGACTTGTAGAAGCTGAGACATTAGCCATAAAGGCAGTCTGAGAAGAGAAAGATCCATCTTCAGTGAGAATCTTCTCCATTTCTTCTGATGTAGCATCAGCTTTCTTGATCAAGACATATTTCTGACACTTGACCTCCTCAGCATCAATCAAACTATCATCTTTAGAATCAGTTCTCTCATTCTCATCTGATTCTTCATCCGAACTGCCACTGTATCCCGAACTATCATCTGATTCAGAAAATTCTTCTTTGTGCACATGCTTGATGTGACTGATGATCTTCGCATAGCATGCATTTCCTCATCCTAACTGTACGGACCAATCACATCCCTCATCGGCTTGTACTATCAATGCCCGGTTGGGATTTGAAGGCCCTGACTGGTTGGTTTGGTTGTTAGCAGCTACTATCCCTCTTTCGTTGTTAGCTTGATTTGAAGTACTTGTTTGATTTTGGAAGAGATTTTGGTTGCCTTGTTTGCTCGGTCGTGTGCATTCACGTTTGAAGTGACCCTTTTCACCGCAATTAAAGCATGTGACAGCACCCTTGTCAAACCCGTACTTGGTATCCCTTTAGCTTTCCAAGCTGGTTCTCCCTGTTCTGCTCATATAATCCTTTGCCCTTCTCACAGCACTCGCAAACGCCTACTTAATGTCCATCAACTCCATCTCATCTCTGTCTATCTACTGATAATCTTCATTGGTTAAATTAATGTTACCAATTTGACTTGCGACTAATCCGCTGTAGGCATTAACCATAGTGGTAAGAATTTCAATGTGATCCCGTGCAGCTTCTACACGCACTTTGGAAAGATTTGAAGTATCAGGTTTGTTACCATAGAAGGCTTGTTGTGGTTGGGCTTGTGGTGGTTTAGAAAAATATGCAGTTGGATCAAATTGGGGTTGAGGTGTGGCAACTTAAGGTTTTGGAAGATAGGCATTTATATCAAATTGGGGTTGAGGTGTGGCAACTTGATGTTTAGAAAAATAGGCAGTTGGATCAAATTGGGGTTGGGGTGGTGCAACTTGAGGTTTCGGAAGATAGGCATTTATGTCAAATTGGGGTTGTGCAACTTGTTGGTGCATGGAATGTCTGTTGACTTCGTCTGCATTACGTCTTAGGTTAAGATAGGTCAACATAGGAGCTAGAATGTCAAAATTAGGTTTTATGTTGATAGGTCTGCTTTTGTGAACATGTGTTTGTATAGGTTCGCTTATGTGTCAAACAGGTTCGCTTATAGGTCATCAGGTTGGTTCGCTTATTTGTCAATGTAATAGGTCCGCTTATATGGACATTGTCCATAAAAGCGAACCATAAGCTAATAGGTCCGCTTATATGGACATTGTCCATAAAAGCGAACCATAAGCTAATAGGTCCGCTCATATGGACGTCCATATAAGCGAACCTGATCACACTATATATAGGATCATAGAAGCGAACCTGAGAGAAATTAATTCGTGTATGTTGGAGCGGATCGTGGTCATTGCTTAGATGTCGGAACTTTGTCAAGTTGTATTCTGAAAGCAATAAAAGAGAAGAAATTGAAAGGAATAGCTGTTGTAACTTCGTGTGCATTGATTCCGCCTTTACACATGAAGATGAACGTCCTTGACTGACTTTTCAAGGTCAAAGAACGGTCCAACAAGTGGTATCAGAGCTCAGGACGAGGAGTTCATACTACTACAGCTTGATTCTACCGAATTCTCTGATTTCTACTCTCTTCCTTTCATACTTTTTTGATTTGAGATAGTTCCTACGGTTGAAATTGTCTGATTTTTTAGTATATCGTGCGAAACATTGTAATAACAAACCCTAGAATGTTTCAGATTAAAACTTGGCTTAAAAATGGTTAAAATTGGGTAATTTGTGAGATCCGCTTTTACGGACATCGATAGGTCCGCTTGAAATAACCATTTAGGTTCGCTTTTTAGGTCATGTTTGTTGTAGATTCGCTCTAGAGGTCCGCTCATTCGGACATCATTAGGTTCGCTTTTGTGGTCCGCTTATTCGAACATTGTGTGAGGTCCGCTCATAGGATAGCAGGAGGTCCGCTCATGTGATAGTATAGGTCCGCTTTTAGTGACATTATTTTGAGGTCCGCTCATAGGTATAACAGTAGGTTCGCTTATTCGGTCACAATCACTTTCGCTTATTTGTCGAGCCTTAGTTCCGCTTTTGTGACGTCATATCGAGGGATATTGCTGTTGTGTGACGAAATAGTTATCAGTCATTGAACAGAGTAAACACGTGAATTGTTGAATCATTTTGCGATATTGCATCGGTCTAATCAAAGTGTTGTGAGATTTGGAATTGTCTGACATATTGAAATTGTGAATTAAAGGTTGTCGGTTCAATTGATAATGTTGTCGGATTTGATAATGTTGACAAACATAGCTTAAACAGTCACCGACCAATTGATTAAACGGTCCAATTAAAATCAATTGTCTGCCATCTTAAATCGTATTGCATGTGAAACAATAAAGGACGGCCCAATCAGGTGAATGTTGTGCATGTGATCTGAAGTCATTTGCGGCCCAATGAGAATATAATATGCATTAAATCTTGTCAGCCCACGTGAAACAGTGAATTGCTCTTACCCACTAGATTTACGGCCCAATCTTATAACGGATTAGTGGATTGTTTGGCCCAATCAGCTGACATTCACGGCGGCACATTATCTGATGTTTTGATATGTGATTTGTCGGCACATTATATGTGATTTGCATAGTGTTCTACGGCCCAATCATAGAGTTTGTGGTGTTAAGAGTTTGTCGATTTAAGTGAAAGTGTGGCCTAATCAAAACACTTTCACATTTTCAGTCCAGTTAAACTGATAGCTTGTTTGTTTTGTTTGCAGGTGATTTCGAGGTAATTCAAGGACATTAAAAGATGGCAAATTCCGAACCTATTCCGTGGAAAGATGATCGAACTGAAGAGCAGAAGTATAGTTACAGAAAAATGATTGCCGAAAACAAAATAATAAGAATATCTCGTATTTTTCTGGAAGCAAGGAGAGCAAATAGATGGGATCCAGACAGGGAGTGTTATCTTGACCCATATGGAAATATTGCAATCGATGACAAAACGCTTGATATTGAAGCCATAATCAAGGAGTACAAAGAAGAGGATGATTATTGGCAAAAGAAATGGTGGGGAGATGAAGAAGAGAAAAAGAAAAAGAAAGAGTTAATAGATGAAATAGAAAGAAACTCAGAAAATATGAGTTTGGTTGAATTTCTTGAATTAATCAACAGGATTAGAGAAGGAATGACAAAGAATGAAGAATCAAAGAAGGATGAAACTTCAAAAAGTGAAGTTGTGTGCTCAAAATGCGAAAAATCCGAAGCAGAAAATGTCAATCTCTTGAAAGATGTGGAGAATTTGACATTGGAAAACAAAGCTTTGAAAGACGAGAAGAAAGCTGATGATGAACAAATTTTGGATTTGCGCTTGAACTGCGAAAAACTAAAATCTGAAAATGACAAACTTTTGAAGAAAGTTGAGAGTTTGTCATTAGAAAACAAAAATTTTAAAGAAAAAGAAAATGTTGTTGAAAATGAAAAATTAAAGATTGAAAAAGATTTTCAAAGTCAAATAAAGATTTTAGAAGATGAAAAATCTGTTATTTTTAAAAATAATCTTGAAAAACAGATTGAAATAAATTCTCATCTTGATAAAATCATTCGACTTGAGCATGAAGCTGAAGATGCTCGAAAGAAAATTGCTGAATTAGAGAATAAATTGAAAAGTTTTGTGACTTCTGCATCATATTTATGTCCAAAACCGATCAATTCTGTTCCAATAAGTGACAATGTCACAAATTTTGACAAAGTCAAAATTGAAGATTGTGATGAAATATCTGATGATGAAAAAGAAAAGAAAAGATAAATATTTTTAGATTTACAAGAAAAATTTTAAAATACTGTTTTGCAATCTACTGAAACAGGTGAATGTTCTAAACAAAAACCTGTTAAGAAGAGTGTAGAACAGAAACAAAAAGTTAAAAATTTGAAAAATTTTAAAAAAGAAAATAAAAGCTCATCAGATAAGTCATCCAATCATTATCAAAAATCACAAATATCTAAAAATGAAAACTCACAAAATGTTGGTAATAAGTGGTGCAGGTTTGACCACAGTGCTTCAAAGACAATTCCAGTTTTCAAGAAGAATGATGATTACCACAAAGCCAGACAATGTTATGATCTAAGCATATGGTGTGAAAGTGGTGAATGGTACGATAACAGAGTGTGCTACACCTGTGGTGTGAGAGGACACATTGCTGTTAACTGCCAGAATTGGAGTTATGAAACAAGAAGATGCTATAATTGTCATATCAGAGGACATATTGCCAGAGATTGCTCAAGGAAATCGATGGGAAGATCGAGAGATGAATCTCAAAGAATGGCAAAAAAGCCAGTCAACGTCAAGCCCCATGAAAAGAAGGTTCTAAAACCTAAAGTTCAGGATCAGACAATTCAAGAAAGTTAAACTTTCACAGGGGCAGAAAGACAGACTGCGAAAGAAAAGGAAGAAGGCGAGAGAGTATCTCGAGAAAATTTTGTCTTCGGGTTCACCGGACAGATCGAATAAGAGTTCTGATGAATCAACTAACTCGATTGCAAAGTCAAGAAAGACGAATTCATTGGATGCAAATCTGAGGACAAAAGAGAAAAAGGAGAAAAAGAAAGTTGTCGGCGATGAATCTGGCTCATCAAAGTCAGAAAAGCCACATTCAGGCAATGATTATGGTTCGTCAAAGCCAGAAGAGCCTGTTGTTGAAGTAAAATCTGAGAATTCAGGTTTAACAATGGATGATGCAAATTTTCCATCATTGTTGAACAAGAATTCAAAATCACCCAAGGCTGGTCAGGCTTGGGTGAATCTTTTCAAAAAGAAAAACCTGACTTGCCGGAGTTCCCAGGTTGGTAAATGTGGAACATGAATCGGCACATTTCTTGAGAAATTTCACTCTGGTGATTTTTCGTCTTACATGTGGTAAATCAGGGACATTAAGTTGTACTTGATTTCCTACAAGTGTTTGTGTTGATAGAATCTTGAACTGTTAAATCTTTCAAAATGGTTAAAGGAGAACAAAGTGATGAAGTAATCCCCTAACCAACAAGTGATTTGTTAATTCAACAAAACTAATTTTCCGGAAAAACCATTTGATTAAAACAAACTTAAGTGTTTTGAAATCTAAATGGGAAAATAGTTTGTTGTCAGGGGGAGTTCTGATTGTTTATGCCAAGAGAATGGCGGATTGAAGCAATTTGATATCAGTTTGTCACGTGTCTTGTATAGTTTGTTTTCAAATTTTCCTTGAAAATCAAAATTGAAACATATTTTGATTTCAGGGGGAGAAAAACTTTAAAAAAATAGAAAATTTGAAAATGTCAAAAACATTGAAAAAGCAAAAATGAGTTTTGTTGTGAAAAAGAGGAAATGATAGTACATAAGTGGACTTTCACAGCATGCTAAAGAATTGGAAAGTTAAATGTGATAAACGGTCTCACTGATGATGTGTCAGTAGTTTTTGCACATTTAGTAGATTGTGACGAGATATAAACCTAAATTCAAACTTGCTTATATCGTGGGTAACATCTCTCGGATATATGGGTAACCCCCGAAATCTTGTTTGAAGGATTCCTTTTTCTGATATACTAGGTCTTTATACTCAGTGATATCTGGGGTATTATTCCGGGACTTCTGCTGAACGGTAGTTCTGACCTAGTCCTCGAATAATACTTTCTGCAAATGCTTGAAACATAGCATCACCCTCAGCATAAATGATAAAAAAATAAAATTGCTTAGCAATGCTGTTGTAAAAAAGATCCTCTAAAGGGGACACACTCACAAGTTGAGTCATGATCTCTCTGCTGAACGGTAGTTTTGACCTGAGCTCTCATGATTCTTCATAAATTATTAACCCCTTACAGATATCATTTGTGTTATAATTGCCTGTAAGACTGAATATCGGGATCTGGATACGGGAGTATATTCTGAGGTGGGACACGTGATTAAGTTTAAGTATCTAAGATATTAAACTCGTATCTCGAAGCAGTTGAACTTTGTGTGAAAATTTAAGTGGACCAGTATACTGACAATCTAAGTGAATCGTTTAGAGCTTAAAATGATTAAAGCTTAACGGTGCTAGTGATTTGTCTCATGAACTGATATGATCCTCTTACACAAACTCACAAAAATATTGTTTGTATATATTTGTTTACTGCATTTCTTTAAACTCAAAATTCAAAAATATTTTCGACAACTGATGTTGAAGAGTTGATATTCAAAATTCCAAGTGCTAAACTTGATGAACTAGAGGGTTGGGAGAATATATTGAAAACTTTGAATGTTATATAAAAATGTTTTGAAAGATTGTGTGTTTAGTTAATCAAGGTCATTCATTTGAACTTGATGTAACTAGTATGTTTGTTGAATAAATGATGTCTACCAGTAAGTTTATTAAATTCAATTGTTATAAATTTGTGAAACTTATGTTGAGGTAGAGGATGTGCAGGGTAACAGGTTTTGGACTTCATTATTCCCACGGAAGCTAAATGTTAAAGCTTGAACCAGATACCTCGGATTCTAGCATATCGAGAGGAGGAGTCTGTGAAAGGGGGAGTCTGGATCAATAGTCAAAGGGAAGATGGAAGTCAGTGTCAGATGGTGATTTTAAATCTGTGAAGAATGCTTATGATGTGAAGACAGAGAGTTGGAGAAAAGACCAAGACTGAAGACTCAGGAGCTGAAGACTTCGTCAACATCCAAGGGGGAGTCTGTTGGTGCATGGAATGTCTGTTGACTTCGTTTGCATTACGTCTTAGGTTAAGATAGGTCAACATAGGAGCTAGAATGTCAAAATTAGGTTTTATGTTGATAGGTCCGCTTTTGTGAACATGTGTTTGTATAGGTTCGCTTATGTGTCAAACAGGTTCGCTTATAGGTCATCAGGTTGGTTCGCTTATTTGTCAATGTAATAGGTCCGCTTATATGGACATTGCCCATAAAAGCGAACCATAAGCTAATAGGTCCGCTCATATGGACGTCCATATAAGCGAACCTGATCACACTATATATAGGATCATAGAAGCGAACCTAAGAGAAATTAATTCGTGTATGTTGGAGCGGATCGTGGTCATTGCTTAGGTGTCGGAACTTTGTCAAATTGTATTCTGAAAGCAATAAAAGAGAAGAAATTGAAAGGAATAGCTGTTGTAACTTCGTGTGCATTGATTCCGCCTTTACACATGAAGATGAACGTCCTTGACTGACTTTTCAAGGTCAAAGAACGGTCCAACACAACTACTCCTCCAAAATAGGAATTTGGGTCGAAAGCATTTGACACATAAGCTGTTTGTATCTTTGGTTGATGGCTTGTACTAGCAGCAGGAGCAATCCCTCCAAAGTACATCTCTGGATTTTGAGGGACAGGAATTAGTTTAGCTTTTCTGATTTCTTCTGCATCCTTGTTCTCCAGCTTTTGAACAAACTCATAGACACTGACAGTATCCAATACACCTGTATGCTTTAACAACTCAATGAATGGGCTCCACTTTGGTGGTAGAGCATCAGCAAACCGTGCGACTATTTCCTGCGAAGATACAATAACCTTGTAAGAAATCATTTCACTAATTAAATGATAAAAACGAGTTGTCATCTCATTCTGTGTTTCAGTCTGCACAAACATAAACCCTTCGAACTCTTTCTTTAGTAAATCATGACGCGTCTTCCGTGTGGCCGCATTTCCTTCTCCTCTGTTAACTAGGATGTCCCACAAGGCTTTGGTGCTGGTACAATGGGCGAATTGATGATAGATATCTTTGTGCAATGCTTGCGTAAGAATAGCAAACGCTTTCTTTTCAAGGTCATACGCCTTCTTGTCATTTTCAGACATGGCCCCCAAAGTTGTAGCATTTGATCCGGCTTCCTCAAGAGCGTCGTTATATGCTGTGGTGAAACACGTCCATAACTCGGTGTTTTGACCTAAAACATAATTCTGAAAACGACCTTTCCACGATGGATAGTCGTTCATATGGTTGAGTTTTGGCGGACGGTTATTGCTACCCGTTTCATTTTCGCTTATGAGCAGGTTTTGGATACTTTGATTTTGATTTGCCACGCACGCCCATTGAGTAGCCGAAATTCTTTCCTGTGGCATCAAAGACTTAACCCATGCCATATCAGGGACCGAGCTAATGCTCCAATCTAATGGATTAGAACTCATATTTGATATTAGAACAATTGTACCTGAAAAACAACTTGAAAAGAAACTGTTAAGATATGTTTGCAAAGCTTCTGTTTAAAATATGAAAAGATTTGTGACGAAAATAGGGTTTTCGTTGCTGATATGTTCGACGAAAATAGGTGTTTTCGTTGAGGACTAGTGTGACGAAATCCTGAGTTTTCGTCGCTGATAATTTTTGACGAAATTAAGGTGATTTCGGCGCTGATCTTAAATGATTTCGTCGCTTGACAAGTGTAGAGGGATTTCGGCTGAAGAGTGATTTCGGCTGAAGAAATGGGTGATTTCGTCCAGCTTGAAGATGAGAGGGATTTCGTCCAGTACTATGGTGATTTCGTACAGCAAAGTGTTTTCGCCCAATGGGTGTTTTCATCCAGCAAGTGTTTTCATCCAGCTTGATATTGTTGACCAAAGAGATTTCGTTGACTGGATGTTTGTATAGGGATTTCGTTGACAAAAAAATGACCAGACAACTTGCAAGATATTTTAAAATCAAATCTTATCCAAAGTTTCTGACACAGAGACTTTTGTGAAACTTACCTTACCCTTATCAGACTTCTTTTTCAACTACTCATCATTCATGTGTACACAAATGTCAAACAATTTATATTATAATCACAACACTTCAATAATTCAATCAATATAGGATCAAACTCAGATATTATCAAGAACAAAACAAGAACAACTTGAATATCTTGATGAACTCGAAGAAGTTATGATTTTTCCGGCAACCGATAAACTTTCCGAACAACAATTTTTGCACTAAAGTTTAGTAAAAACCAAATTTCCACATGTATACATGTATTTCAACCAAGGTTTTGTAAAAACTAAAAGCAAAACATCAAGTTTTTAAAGGTTTTAAACAGTTTTTCAGAAATGCATGAACTTTAAACTCAAAATCTGGAAAAACACATTAAAAACTTAAGAAAAATCAAGAACACAAACTTGGTTTTAACAAGGAATCGAGCCAATGCTCTGATACCAATTGTAGGTCCACCCGGAGGATCGAGTAACCTCTATTCCCTGTTTTCTGACAAACCCGAGAGTGCGGAATCCAAACCGGTAAGTTAAACCAAGTTACGAACACGTAAGACACAAGACTCGATGATTAACACTCAATGTATTAATGCTATGAAACGGTTACAATGCGGTGTTTACAAATTGTCTCTGTAAACTCTCAGTGTGTGTGTTACAATGTGTTCGCTCTCAAATCTATTCAGACTTGTCTTTTTGTTTCTGTCTGTTGTTTGGGCTTATATAGTAACACAGTGACGAAAACCAGTTCCGGACGAAATCGGATTGACGAAATCCAATATCTCGACGAAATCACATGTGATTTCATCACCTTTGTGTTTTCCTCATATAGTGTCTTCGTCCAACATTGCAGTCTTCGTTGGAAGCCCAAACAAAAGCAAGCCCACATGGAAGCCCACATGATTTGATTGGCCCAAAGACGATGCACGTATGTATGAATTCTCAAATTCATATTTGCAAAGTTTAGTTAAACATGTGACATCATCATGATGATGTCATGATGATGTGTCAGCGGGAATTGGTCCGCGGCTCTTCGTGCTTCGCGTGTCGAACTCTGGGGCGCACGAAGGAGGAATGTCGTGACGTTGTGCTTGAGCCGAACCTAACCGAGTCGAACCGAACCGAGTCGAGTCGCGTCCACATAAAGTGTACCAACAAATCGCATGTTATAAAATAACATGGATGAAATCGTATGTGATAATTTTGATGAAATCGCATGTTGGTTTTTTGTAATAATTTCGCATATGGTAATTTTGATGAAATCGCATGTTAAAAAACCAACATGCGAAATTGTTACACAAAACCAATATGCGATTTCAATGTGGGATGAAGATCTGACGGCTGAGATGAACGCGTACATATTGTACGATAAGGAATATTGTACGTTAGCCTAACCCTATATAAATATATATATATATATATATATATATATATATATATATATGTTATATATATATGTGTGTGTGTGTGTCAGATTTAAAAAATAAAGTGCAACTCGAAATCACGGCCCTGTGCAGTGGTCCTCCCTACCCAACATAAAGGCCGCCCATGGATAGGAGAATAAGAAGCCAAAAAAAAAAAGCTACTAGATATTAGTGATAGATCGAAGCAGTTGTTATTGCCATCTTGCTTTCCTGTTAAATGAGATGTGAAATGTGGGACATATAAAAACGTTTGCTTACATTAAGTTGTGATAAAGGTCTCTAATCTCTAATTAAATCTCTATATAACATAGTGCACAGTACTCAAACAGAGTTGATGTTCATTCATAGTTTGGAAATTGTATCTTCTGATAGACATGTCACCATAAGTTTATGTTCTGGAGTAGTCACTTGGTAGTCAAGCAAAAAACATAACTGACCTTTCACTTTGTTTTGAGCCAGTTATGCAAATCTTCCTTCTGCCACTTGGCAGACCATTAAGATTCCTTTCTTAAAGGCTTCAAGAAGATCACAGAATAGAACCTGATACCCAGATTCGCTCGTACTCAAATGTACAGCACAACTTCTTTCTCTATTCTCTATCACAAAATACAAAGAAGATATGGGCAGAGAGAGAAAATATGGCAATGGCCTTTCACTACAACCTTTGAACAAGTGGACCTCCATATCACAAAGTAAGTTAACCTTTATGAGCATTTTGTGTGTATGTAATAGTACGGATGTCCTCTGCTTTTGTCATGCGTTTCACATTTCCACGCTTTTGCTTTGACTTTTGATTTATCTATTTTCTTCGGGAGCGGGCATTTGAGGAGGTACGGATAAACATCGTCCGCACCTGATAATTGTCAGTAGCTACAATCCAATAGTTAAAAAAGGAATCTATCAAGGTCAATGATGTAACTAATTAATCACAAATGTAGTGTTATGCCATGCATATCAACCTACAGATAAGGAACTTGTTATGCTACACATACCTTAATTCCGTATCATTTATTCAGTTTGATAATGATCATCATGATCTGTCAAAGAAAAAGAATCTGATCTCACTCTCAGCATCTAACAGGTATCACCCCAACAATTTCAAATCCTATCACTATATATAGACATCTTAGGATCATATATACACTCACAACAAAATCTTCCCATTACACCAAACTACCCACATATATCTTCTACTAAATCTATCCTTGTCTCGTATAACATTTATCTGCTACAACTTCCTGATATGGCTATGGTTACATCATTGGTGAACGAAAGGCCTGTGGTTATATTTAGCAAAAGCTCTTGCTGTATGTGCCACACCATTAAGACACTGATCAGCAATTTTGGTGCAAATCCTACAGTTTATGAGTTAGATGAACATCCAGACGGGAAACAGTTAGAGAAGGAATTAAGAGGACTAGGGTGTAAGCCAAATGTACCAGCTGTATTCATAGGAGAGAAGCTGATTGGTGGTGCTAATGAAATAATGAGCCTTCATCTTAAGGGTCAGCTGGTACAGTTGCTCCTAAAGGCTAATGCTATATGGGTTTAGTCAAACATAACTATGAATAGCATTATTATAATTTGTGGTCATTAGAATTTAAAAGGTATTGTTTTCAGCCTTCTTTAATGGTGTTTTAAATCCATTGAGAACTTATGTGCTAATATCCATTTGTAATTTCTTAAGTTGTTGAGAAGCAATGAGAATACTCTGTTTTCCTAGAGTTACTAATGTCATTTATACCGGAATTTAGAAATATTTATATTCTAATAATATGCTATATGGTAACTCATGTAATCTGGATATAATGTGACCTTAATTTGCACCAGCTATATCAGGAGGAATTCTTTTCTGTTTCTTTTAATTGTCTTCTGTTCATGTAGGCAGAAAAATTTTGCATAATAATGAGTGAGTACTAAAAAGCAACTTAACACACAAAAGACCATGTGATTTTGTTAACAAAGATGCCATTTATCACTTTGAGAATGAATTGACACACTTTCTTGTATTTTCTTTTTTAGTTACTGATATTGGTTGTTGATCCTAGATTGGGGGAACTAGGACATTCAAGTGAAAAGAATAATTTCCAAAGAATAGGTATAAGAGAAAAAAAATCATAATTTATCATGACTCCATTTATACTATATTTGATCTTTAAACTGTGTTTTCCATAGAAGGATTATATTTTATCTCACTAACACTCATAAAAAGGTCATCATCTACTCAGTAGATCCCACTAATAACAAAGATAAGGTAGGGTCTACGAGGGTAGACGTAGACAGCCTTACCTCTAACCCGTAGGGATAGAGAGACTGCTTCCAGTGAGACCCCCGACTCATTGTAGTTTTATATCAAGCCTTGGACCTACGGCACATAACACTCAAACAATCGGTACAAAGACCGATTGGTGCATGTACCCCGTGCTTTTCGGCTATCAACATCACCACATGATGCATGATTAGCCATCTGCTGCATTTAACGTTATTTTCATGAAATTATTAAAATAACATTAAAGTTAATACCATTTCACTTTTGCACCCCGAACGCCCACACACATATACATTATATGTTGTGCACACCGCAAACGGGGCATATAACACTCATACAAAGGTGTTTAGTGAAATATAAAGATGAAGTATAACAAGCCTATTGTAAGTTCTATTGAGTCTAACATTCACCTAAATACTCCAAGTATGATTCAGTACGGGTTACAATTACAATGCTGCAATCAGGAATGATACTGATTTATGTAACACCCCAAAAACGGACTTGGTAATTATACCAAATTAATTAGGGATGAGCGGGTAAAATACCATTAGTGGTAAAAGTTAACCCGTAAACAAAATAACTAGAAATGTTCTAAACTAGTTAAAACATTGGTAATTACTAGATGTGTTAGGTGGATTTTGAACATTATAAAGCTACTAATAAATTGCAAGAGCTACAAATGAACAAGTATCAAACTTGATTAATTAAAAAGCTAAAAACATAAATAACACACACGTGTGTGTGTGTAGAACAATCCAGAGGAAAAAAGAAGGGGGAAACCTTCTTCAACCTAGCCAACACAAAATCAATGGATTGAAGGTGAAATCCAAGTGAAATCCCTTGCATGTTTGATGATTTTAGCCTTCTAACATAATCTAAACCTAAGGTATGTGTTGAATTTGTGTATAAAGTGATGACACGATGAAATCGATGATGTATGAATGTTCATAATCATCATACTTGCTTGTATATGTAAAATACTTGAGTATTTTAAGGATTTGAACTAAATATTCATACATGTCATGAAGTTGATTTTGAAGATATGATGAAATTGATGTTATAATAATGATATTAACATCATGTTTACTAGTTTGAGTGAAGAACTTGCATAGTTTAGTTGTTGAAATGAATGCACAAATATATGATGAAATGGGTTTTCTTACATAGAGATGAAAACCCCTAGTTCTAATATGATAGATTGATGAATTAGTATTGATAATTAGAAGTCATGTTGACTTGATGCTATTAAGTGTAAGAACTTGTTGAGGTCGAAAGAAATATGATGATTTTGGTTAATGAACTTAACTAATATGACAGCCTAAAATGATGCCTACCAAGTGATTGACAAAATGCCTAAATGAATTTGTTAAAACTGTTGATGCATTTGCATATGTCAAATGGCGCTTTGACTTTTAAAAGTCAAATTGACATATAATAGATTTGGATGAAAAAGATAATATAAAAGTCTATAAGGTATGATAGTCATGATGTAGGATGACTAACCTAACCGTCTTGTGGATGTTCTATGATAGTTTGACTCTTCACAAGCTAATTGAGAGCTTGGAAAAGAATGGGTCAAGCAGGCCAAAGACGCGAGAAAGTATGATCAGACGCAAAGTAAGTAAAACTTACACCTCCTAGATTAGAAGCTTTGTTTTGAAATGAAAAGTGGAGGTTTAAAATCAATGATTTGTTAAAGCCGATACCCTGGTGAGTAACGGGTCAAACGAGCAAAATGGCGAGTAATCACATTTTAAATCGGAATCTGTTACGCAACCAGTGATTATATCTGAATCTGTTACGAAACCAGTGATTATATCTGAATCGGTTACTCACCCGAAAGAAGAACACATGAGATCTGAATTGATTTCAGAGAAGATACATGATGTTTCACTGGCTAGGATATCGATTGGTAGTGCCGTATAAGAATTAACTCAGGTGGATGATAAGATGAATGATTGTTCCATTGAAGAGGACGATGATGAGAGAGAGAAAAAATATGAGTGATAAAGTTGCAGAGTTTTTGAGAGAGATAGAGATAAGGAGAGAGGGATGTATAAGATTGAGAGAAAAATCTAAATAAATTAGTTTTTTTAATTATAGGGGTAATTTGGTCATTTAACAAAACTTAACAACAGAATTCTAACTGTGTTAGAAATCTGGACTCAAATGGTTAAGAAAAGTGGCTATAGGGACTCAGGGCGTTAAACATTTTGATTTTCGACTCAAATGGTTAAAACCACTAAAACACAGGAACTCAAAAAGTAATTTACCCAAAAGTAAATTTTGGTGATAAACACTTGCTGACGCGAACCAAATGGGTCAAACAAGAAAAAAAAGCTGAATTTTGGTGATAAAGACTTACTGGCGCGAACCAAACGAGTCAAACAAGTAAAAATGAATTTTTGGCGATAAACACTTGCTGACACGAACCAAGCAAGTCAAACAAGTAAAAAAAATGAATTTTGGTGATAAATATTTGCTGACGCGAACCAAATGGGTCAAATAAATAAAAAATGACTTTTGATGATAAACCATATAAAGATTGATTTAGATGTTAAAAAAAGGGGGAACCAGAAATGGTTAATAGGACAAATGGGTCATGCTGGTCAAATGGTGATGGCCATTTGAACCCGGTATTTAATGTTTTGTTTTGTCAAGTTTCATGCTTATAGGTAAGCATAATGTTTGGGCATGCATTGCCACAAATTGGAAAGAAATAACTATCGCAAGGTATGGATAACGAGTCAATGGTTTTGATTTACGCCAGGTATATATAAAAGGTAATACTTTCGGTAGGAGCTTACGGCTCGACTAAAGAGGGATGAGTCAAATTTGGGTAATATATTAACCCAAGTGAAATGGCATTTTGGGTAAAACAGTCATTCGAGCCAAGTGCATGTCCATTATGCTGAAATGGAATTGATTTATGTCTCTAATGGATCATTTTTGGTAAAATGTCATACCGGAGGGTAAAATTGGAATATAAAGGTTTTTTCTAGAATAATCCACCACATAGGAAGTTATGGTGGAAGATATAATAAAAATCTTGATAAGAAAGTATCAGACATTAGCTTGAAAGCGAAATGCCTCCTAACGGGTCGGTTGGGTAATTAACATCAAACCGTAAAAAAGATTTGAAGAGAAAACATGTTTTCAGCTGACACACGGCCGGGTGAAAACCTAACCCGGTCGGGTGAAAACCTAACCCGGCTGGGTAAGGGTGCTGAGAAAAAGACACGTTTCAGTTGACATGGCCGGGTGGAAACCTGACCCGACCGGTAAGGAGGCTGACACAAAAAAAAATTGTGCTTAATGTTTTCATTCAAATTTTCCGATTACTAACCATTTGAACGTAGAACTTAAACACTAATTGTTTTTAGTGTTTATGACAAGCTTTCACTAAGGCAGGAATATGGACGGACGGACGAACGGCCAAACACACGAAGAACCGAAAACTCCTAAACCACCATTTCCTCGGAAACATCCTTTCGGGATAATTAAAGCATGATCATGCATGCCGAAACTTTCGTACTTAAAAACTTGTCTATCGTAAAATACAATTCACGTGTAATAACTTGTTATGTCGATCGTCTTGGTTGTCGGTTAACCCAGATGTATAAGTTATATGTTTATATATTGTTAAAAAAATCTGGGACCTAATTATCGGTATTTATTAAGTTAATTACCTAAACGGGTTAGAGTGTTACAATTTAGGTGAATGCACTTCAACGATATTGTAAAGTATCTTCACTTGAGCACTGACAAATTATATGAATGCAATTCTCGAAAATTAAAAATGAATTAAAATAGCTTTAATAAATACATTGGTGTTCTAAGCATTAGGTTTGAGTTCTTTTCATATGCAAAAGAAAAATATTTGATATTTAGGTTTACTAATGGAGATCTAAATTATAAGTTAGTGAATTTTTTTTATGTGGCCCTTAGTTTCATCTTTAGCCAGTTGTACATTTGATCCCTGATCTGACATGAAAGATAAGGGGATATATCCTTATCATATGAAGCTCATTTACCTGGAACAAGATAGGCCATAAATTCTTTAAAGGAATACGATACCTCTTCATCACCAAATCGTAGTTGTAGTCACTTCATCATGTAATCCAAAACAAATCAATGAGCTTTTTGTCTACTTGTATAAATGCCATGTGCTAGTAGTTTCTTTTAGAAGTGTTGTTTTGACACACATCTTGCATATCAAATGTTTTGACACACATCTTTCAAAGTAAATTATCCAAGCTGCCTTCAGTTTTGTAGAAGAAGCTGGAGAATGCTTGGAGAGGCAGATTTCCCCTTTTACGGCCATTAACTCTGGAAAAATATAAATAATAAATAATAAATAAAAAAAGAGGATTTCGATAAAAGAAGGATATAAATCAAAGAGTATGACTTTAGGATTATTGAGTTTGTTTGTTTAATTGATTAATCAGTTTACGTAATAGACTAGGATTTGTCTAACGTGTAGTATAAATAGAGAGTACAGGTAACCTGTTTTGCGTGTGGAGATTTTGATTAATATGTATATAATGTGGTATGGTCACATCAAAAAGAAGTGAAATTACATTGAGGGCTGGCCCAACAGGCTTCCAACCCTAGGGCCCAGGCCTAGTGCCACCAATTTTATATTAGGTTTTATGTATACTAGGCCCATTACTAAACAAATCAGGCCCAAATCATAGATATGGTAACACAATGGCATGCGACTAACGTGAAATCAAAGCGCATGGATAACTGGTGAAATATTCCTCGATATTATCGGCGTGAATAATGAAATCGACGATTATCAGAATTCAAAGGGCGTCGTTTGGGTTTCTTATATCGAATCAATCAATCACCGTGCGATAATAATGGATTCGCAATCTCAATTGATGATTCGAACACCGGTGTACATGTAACAATTCACAACGGCTATTTTAACCTTTTTACATTCTAATTGCTAAATAGTCTTATATATATATATATATATATAGGATTAGGTTCAAACGTGAACATTTTCTCCAGCGTGAACTGAGTGAACTGATCTGGGCCATTGATTTTTAGGGGCATGATAGTAAATATGTGGTTAATTGTTATCATTTAATTAAAGGAAAAAGGGTATAACTGTAATTTCCATTTTAAATTATTCCATAAATCACGTTCAATCTCATAAATCAATATTCAATCTTTTTTGAAGATCCATTTTTCTCTCTCACCTTCGCCGGATCGTTTCAAAGAACCGCCGCCGTAATCGTAAGTATAAACCATCCTCAATACTCTCTTTTCTTCTAAATAAATACACCCAAATCTGCAACTAGTTTGGGTCAATACTCTCTTTGCAACTACTTTGGGTCGATAAGGAGATAATACTCTCCCTATTATCTGCATATGGCCATGGTGGTGGTCGACGACGGCCATGGCGGCGCGTGGCGGTCAACATCGACAGCCGTGGTTCGGAGTTCTTTCCCGGTAATCATCTCTGTCCTTCCCTCTTCTTCATCTTTTCAGATATGTTCATCTCTAAATGACTCCGAATCAGGCTTCGATGGTGGTATAAATCTGATGTTTTTCACAGCCGTTTTATCGCCAGAATCGAAGCCAGATCTGATGTTTATCAATGGAATCGAAGAAATCAGGCTAATTTTCGACGGATATGATGTTTGTCGCCGGAATCAAAGCAGATCTGATGTTTATCGTCGGCGATAAAACGGTGGTCCAGATCTAATTTCCGACCAGGTATGAAGTTTGTAATTTTTTATTGTTTTTGATGTTTGAAAATTATTATTGTTATTGTTTGTTTGAAAATTATTATTGTGATTTGCTTCTCAGCTTACTCGTTATACATAGTTCACTCTTTTGATGTCTTGGAATGTGTTCTCTTTTGCTTCATGTCTAATATACATTGTTCACGTGATTTACAATGTTTTAAAAAAAAAACTTTTGACCTCTTGACTTTCAGAATGAAATCACAAGTGCCGAGGTGTTCACATGACAATCAGATAATACTTTCAATTAAATTCTAATACTTTGTGTATTGAATCAAAGTGGGTGGCAGACAAAACTACTACACAACAATTATTAATTCATTGTTTCAATGAGCCAACCACATTAATGTTTAACTCAATCTGATTGGACCTATCAAATGATATCACGTGACCTGATAATATTTCACACGAAATTAGACAACTTCACATGCACTGATGATTCACAATGGATAGACAAGCAGCTGTTTTTTGTATTTTGATTATATGGAATAATATTTGAGCATTTTATGGTAATGTATGATTTTTTTGTATCTATTTAGTTGACAGTTTATAAACTTGAAGCTAGCGATGTTTGGTGTTTTCCGGCAAAAAGTTGTCAGCTGTTTTAGTTCGGTATGCCCCTGTTTTGTGCTTAAAGTTGTCAGCGGAAGCTGTTTTTAATGCGATGTACACATGTGTATTCTGATTTTGCTCTGTTTTTAATGCGTTGTACACATGTGTATTTTGATTTTGCTCTGTTTTTATTGCGATGTACACATGTGTATTCTGATTTTAACGCGATGTACACATGTGTATTGCGTCTGTTTTTGTGATATCTCATAATTTTTTATGTATTGAATTATGCAAATTATTAGTTGCTGAGTTTTTTTGTGCTATTATAGGAGATGTTGTTAACGAGAAAAGTGGAGATGGAAGGTCGATAAAGATGATTCACGTATGAGGTCGATAAGGATGATTCACGTATGTTTGTTTGCTTGGTCGATAAGGATGATTCAGCATACAACGCAGCGAATAGTTGTAAAAGACTATGTCTTTTTTATTTTTCCGATTATGTTGCGTTTATTGTTTTCACGAAACTGGAACTTGTAATTGTATGTTTTTTTTGTTTGGCAAAACATTATGGAAATTGTTATTTGCTTAATATAAAATAGTTTTACAAGTTTTGTTTATATGTATGTATTATGTAGCTAGTTACACATATGTACCATGCTGAGTACACATGTGTACTGTTCAATTCATATGAAAGTACACATGTGTATATCGTTGAAATATGAAGGTTACGTGGATCTTAAAAATCATAATCCGAATTCTGGTGGTGAAATCTGAAAAATAAAAATGAAATAAAAGATATTGTGGATAATGAATTTAAAATAGGAAAGATGTAACTTAATTTAATTATTAAAATAATGATTTAAATATAATTTTTTATATAATTACAATCATACCCTTAACAACTAAAAAGGAAATCAAGGGCCCAGATCAGTTCACGCAGTTCACGCTGGGGAGGTTGTTCACGTTGGAACCCTACCCTATATATATATATATATATATTGATTTTGCAAACCCTGAAACGTTAACGAAATTCAGTTTGGTGATTTGTTGACTTTGCGATTCGGTTTGAACTCACTGTCTCACTCCTTTTTGCGGTTTAATTTTGCTATTAAGTTTGGAATTTAGTTTGGTTGAACTTGGAAGTTGGAACACATTGGCAAAGGCACTCTGTTGTTTGCGATTCAGTTTGGAATTCGGTCAGGTTAAACATCCTCCTTTTGTTGTTTAGTGAATTAGGGTGTATTTGCCTATTTGATTTGTTATTTAAGGCTTATGCTTATACTATTATTGCTGATATTAAGTTGTCGTTTAGTAAATTAAGGCTTATTTGCTGATTTCAGTTTGTCGTTATGCTTTTTAGGGCTATTATTAGCAATGTCAAATCGAATCCGGTTCGGTTATATACAAATCCAAATTCCACAAATAATTGTTGGTCTCAAGCCCGGGTAAAGGAGGAGGGTTTTGTTACTAAATATGTTAAAAAAAATTGCAAAAGGGCCTCCACTTTGTAGTTCGCTTAAGGCTTCCGAAAGCGTAGGAACGACCCCGCCTATATTGGCTAATGTATATAAAAACCACTAATGGGGGCTAGCTACACAAAAAAAAGGTGAGATCTTAACCTTAAAGTGGTCTATCTGTATCGTCAGGTCCCTTATATATAATGTGTTTTGCTAAACAAATAAACATTAATTAAGTTAACCTTGTATAATCTTTCCAAATGAAAGACACATAAGATCAGATTAATTGCCACTGTAACAAGGAATTTTTACATATTTCCCCTTTATAAGAAGCCTTATTACATATTTCCTTAACCCTTAAATTTAATTACATATTTCCCCTTCTTGAAGAAGCCTTATTACATATTTTCACAATCCCTAAATTTAAGGATACCCTAGGATTCGATCCAAAAATATTGGGGTCTTACAGTTTGCAAATGAGACAAGTATGGTCAAACAACATAGGGTTGTTGTTTGACTATTGTAAACAAGTGACACAAGCATGGTAAAACAACAAGGGGATTTCCAAAAGACAAGTATGGTCAAACAACAAGGGGTTGTTGACGTGGTGTCAAGTGTGTATGGATTTTCATTGTATTTTTAAGTACTTTTTACTCTTTTATCAAACTTTAAATTTATAAAACACGATATAACACTATCACTCTCTACAACACGCTAGAGCAATTGCACCCATCGTTGGCGTAGTACAGTGATGGTAAGATACCGGGTCGTCCAAGGACACAAGAGTTGTTGGTCCCAGATGGACTTAAAAACTTTCTTTTCTCATAATATGGCAAGTGATTTCAACAAATGTGAAAATAGTGTGCGGAAATAGAAATCAGACTTTCAAGAAACAAGAACTATAGAATTTTCAAGTTTATATCACTTTGAAACAAAATGGTTTACAAGGTGATTGTGAGATTATTATCTATCATAAACGAATACTTGTGTAATTCTGAGGTGAAAGGACAATGGAGTTTTTGTTTTATGTATTGAATGCTTGGCTTAACTTATCGTCCTTTGTTGAAGAGCTTTCTATTTATAGAAAGCCTAGGGGCATGAATAAACATTTGTTTATTCATGCACTTGTCCTGCAAAAAGTAGTTTCTTAACATATTCATTGAATCCAATAATGTTAAGTTGCTTTGGTTATTGTGGGATCCAATAATGTCAAGTTGCTTCGGTTATTGTGGCATGTTAGAACTCGTTCAGACAAGTGGTGTTTATCAGAATTTCTGATAACCATTTCATCATAAATTCTGATGAACAAATCATCAGAAATTCCGATGATCAGAATTACCAGAAACTGATGATATTTAATATCATCAGATCCATCAGAACGGTCTTTTCTGATAACCTTCTCTTGTTCTTGATCAGCTTCTGATTCTAGGATGAAGATGTGTTAATCTTTTCAAGTGTCCTATCTTGTTTCTTCTTGTTGTTTGATCTTCACAACTTTATCTTCTTCTATAGATCAGGCTGAATTATGTTTTTCTTCAATACTTATATAAAAAGTTTCCTAACAGTTCCCCCCTAAGTATTATAAGAAAAATAACTACTAATGTCAAACATAAACAAAGGTCAACCAAACTTTAAACAAACTTCAAACAACCAAGATAAGAAAAATTCAACCAAGTTCAAAATAAAGCATTGTTCCCAAATTGATAAAAATAAGTGTTCATCAGTTTATCTTCACGCCACTTTTGAAAAGGTCACCTTTCTTCAACTTCTTCTTGTGATCAATTGTCTTATGAGTTGCTCTGTAGAGGTCTTTGTACCATCCTCTAGCTTCCTTCCATTTTTCAATAATGTCTTCAATTTTCTTCCTCAGTTGTTCATTCTCCTTTCCTTTCTCTTTGAGCTATGCTTGTTTCCGGTTCATGCAATCTTTGATGTAATCCAAGGTCTGGTTTGAATATCTGTAAATTTCATCAATTCTAAACAAAGCTCTTTCATTGTTAGCATCTTTGAACACCACTGATATTTCAGGTGTTTCAAAGATAGAACCAGTTCTTGCTTTGGATATGATTTCAGCTGGAATGGTGTTGTTGGGATGAGGTATGTGTACTTTCTTGCTGTACTCAAAATTGATGCTCAAGTCAAATTCTGCCAGTGCAGCTCTATGATACACTTTCCTACCTGCTTCTTTGATGCTGTGAAGGGCTCTTTGTTTGTACTTTGTGTTCCCCTTTTGTTAATCAACAATCTGTTTCATCTTTATTATATTCAGTGGATGACCTTGATCAGCCAAATTTTCATCCAGAACAGTTGTTGTGCTGCCATCTTTTCTGATCATTGTATACTTGTTCTGCTCATGAGTTCCTATGATTTCACCTTGATGACTTTCAGTGCTTATTTTTTCAATACCAACTGCTGGATTTGTAACGGGATTATGCATGAGAGACCTGTCTCTCATTCGTCTTACTTCAACAATTCTTGAGCTTATTGGAGAGAGAGGCCTTTCCAGTTTATCCTCCTCATCATTCTAGTAGTAGTGCTTCAGGTGTTCTTAAGGGTACATCATAGTGTCTTGATCAGCTTCCAAAGGTGTGCACTCTTTTGGCTTTCCATAAGGACCTTCTCTGATCACTGTTTTTGGTTCTTTTGTAGATGTCACTTCCCCTTCCCATTTTCTTTTCTCAGCCTCATTCATTTGTCTACTGAACTCTGTTTCATTAGAAAGGTCTATGCTTTGTTGGCCTTTTGAGATGGAAGAGGATTCAATTGAAATTGGTGGTAGTGTTAGCATTTTTTATTTTTCTAGTTTTGGTACATTTGGTGGGGGGCCCATGGGTTGTTTTTGCTTGTGTGGTGTTGAAGTTTCTATTTGTTTGGGTTGTTATTGGTGGGAGATATCTGGTTCTTTTGCTAGTGTATCTTGTGGAATTTGGGTTTTCAGCTCATGCACATCAATCTTTTCCAGTCTGGCAACATTTAGCTGCAACCTCTTTACTAACCATTGAACATTGGAAAGAGTTTGAGCATTTATCTCTTCTTGTTTCTGCATCTTCTGAAACTCCAGCTTGTCTTGATTTTTCTGTGTTGACCATTCCACCATCATCTTTTCAAGAGCCTCTGCCATGCTATTGTTATTGGCTCTTAGGACTTGAATTTCTTCTAGAATCTTCTCAGTACTTGAACTTTCTCTTGCACTTGCAACTTCTGCCATTTTTGCCTTGATCTCTTGAATTTGTTTGACAGCCTTCTCAAAGTCTGATGAACTCTCTCTTCTTTCTGATGACTGTTGAAGTTTGTTTAGGATTGCAGTGTTGACTTATGTTTGTTTCTTGATAGTTTCAACAGTTTCTTATAAAGCTTTTATATCAGATCTTTGATTTCTGATCTCTTCTAGTAGTAGATCAAGCTTCTCCCCTGTTGATGTATTTCCAGTGCAGACATCTGTGATGTCTTCAAGCTCTTTATGAAGCTGTTATGTTGACATAGGTTGTTGTTGGGTAACAGGAGGAACAACAGATGTTCCACCTTTAACACCAGCAAAAGACACACTTGCTGCTGTTATAAGGTTGTCAGGTTGGAAATAATCCCAATCCTCCATACCCTTACCAGAATATTGAAACTTATTCAAATCCGGGTTTTCCTCATTTCTTTGAACCTTTTCAAGTTCTCCATGAGTTGTTGAGAAACTCTTACTTTTCTCTTCCAGGTTTCCTTGATCAGTAAACTGATCTCCACCTGTTGCCGCCTCATTCTCCTCCTCATTATCTAATTCAGAGAATAGGTATGTGGACTCACTCACAACTTGTTTATAAGAAACAGGTACTCTATGTTTTACAACATAATTACCCTCAATAGAATCATCAAAATCACTATCAGAATTTTGAACAACATTAAGTTTAGAATGTTGTGCACCTGTTTCTCCCATGTGTGATGTTTCTGCATGATGCTGCTCTGCCAAAAGATACGTATAAACTTTCTCTGATTGTCCTTGTATTTAAGATAAAAATCCTATATGCTTTTGAGGACATTGAATAACCAAGAAAGATTCATTTCTCTGCTTTTCTTTCAAATTTTTCAAGACTTTCAAAATCATTAAACACAAAACACCCACAACCAAATGTGTGCAAAAAATTTACATTTGGTATTCTTCCATTTATGATGTTGTAGGGTGTTTTATGAAGTCTCTTATTGATTATGGATCTGTTCTGAGTAAAACAAGCCTTTGTTATTGCTTCTGCCCAAAAATGAGTGGGTAGTTTTGCATGAGAAGGCATTGTTCTGGCTGCTTCCACCAAGGTTCTGTTTCTCCTTTCTACCACTCCATTTTGTTGTGGTGATCTTGGAGCAGAAAAGTCATGAGAGATTCCTTTGCTTACAAGGAAGCTCTCAACTTTTGAGTGCTTAAATTATGTTCCATTATCTATTCTGATCCTTCTGACTGATAATTTTAAAAGATTTTCAATTTTCTGATAAAATTTATGATCAGACCTGGAGTGTCACTCTTCTTTCTTAAAAACTCTACCCATGTGCATCTGAAAAAATCATCTAAAATGACAAGTATATACTTCTTTCCAGAAAAGCTTTCAGTGGGTCCACAAAGATCCATATGCAAAAGTTCTAAATTTTGTGTTAATGATGATTCAAAAATTGTTTTGTGTGAGCTTCTTTTAGATTTACCTATTTCACAAGCTTCACAAATTTTATCCTTCTTTGAGGATATGAAAGGTAATCCTTTTACCGGTCCTTTGTTTGCTAATTTGCTTAAATTTTTAAAGTTTAAGTGGGCTAATCTTTTGTGCCACAGCTAACTACTACCTTTGTTAATTTTTGAAAATAAACACAATTTTGGATGTTCATTTTTCTCTTTAAAATCAAAATAGTAGATAGACTGTCTTATTCTTTTTTCACTTCAATAGATCTTATTATCATCCAGACCAATAAGCAAACATTTTTCTGGTAAGAAGGTTACCTGAAAACCTTTGTCACAAAATTGACCACAACTTAGCAAATTGTACTTCAAGCCTACTACATAGGCTACTTTTTCGATGGTCAAAGATCCATACTTTATACATCCATATCCCAATATCCTCCCCTTTATTCCATTTCCAAAGTTAACCAATTTACCCAGTTTTGAAACAAAATTACTGAGCAAGCTCCTATCTCCAGTCATGTGCTTTGAGCTACCAGAATCGTAGTTCCAGATCTGCTGCACATGATGGTCCTTTGGTTCTGATGTTTCAGGTTTTTCATAAGAAAGTGCCATGAGACAAAAATTTGCCATCTCTTCTTCTTCTTCATCAGAAGAGTCATCTGACAGCCATGTATCTGTCCCAGATATCAAACTGACTTATTGCTTCTTGGCTTCTTCCAGCTTCTTCCAGCTTCTTCTCATAGTATGCAACATCCTTCAGTCTTTTATTTTTGCACTCTGATGCGTAGTGACCCTTTTGTTTACATTTGTAACACACAACTTCTGCTTTTCCTTTATCCCTTGATCTTCCTTCCATCCTCCCTTTATCACTTTTCTGGTACTTCTGACTACCTCCCCTTAACCTCTGCTCAAAAGTTTTGGTGAGCATTGCAATTGCCTCAGCAAATGGATAAAAATCTGATGATGTATCAGAATTTTCAATATTTTGGCAGTTTGAGGTTTGTGGATCACAGATAGGTGTTCTTTGTGAGTTTGACATTAGAGCTAATGATCCCCCTCTCTGGTTTGATTCTTCATATATTTCTTCTTCTCTGGGGACAAGAATGCTATATAAGTCATGAAGACTCATATTACCTAGTTCTAAAGTGGAAGATAAAGTCATGGTCAGACTTCTCCATTCTCTAGGTAACGCATCCAGGAATTTTATATTTCTTTCATCATTTGATTTTACAATCCCAAATTTCTTTAGCTCATTTAAAATTTTTGCAAATCTGTTGTAGGTTTAACAAAGTTTTTCATTTGGTAAACTTTTAAATCTCTTATAAGAGGAAACACAATTTGTTCTCTTGTTCCTCTTCATCATTTCCCCTCCTTCACAAAGATTTTCTAACTGATATCATATCTCTTTAGATGATGCACATGCATCCACTTGAGAGAATATGTCATTTGGAAGTGCCATTATCAAAAGTGATTTGTCCCTTTCATCTGCAGCCACCATCTCCTTGTCTTCTTGGCTCCAAAGACTTTCACTTTTGGGAACCAATGAGGCAGGGATGCCTTGTGATTGACCAGTTCCTGGAATAGCTGGTATTTCAGTAGTCGGTACATGTGGACCCCTTTCAAAGGATTGAAACAGGGCTCGGTCATGTCCATTAAGGAAGTTGACCATCCTGATTTTCCATTGTGGGTATTCCTCTCTGACCAAGGTCGGAGGTTTAGACATAGAACCAATATTGAAAGCATTATTCCATTTTTGAAAGTTTTGCCATTTTTAGAAAAAGGAATGATCAATTGATCGTTTGAAAACAATTTATTCAATAAGCTCTGATACCAATTCTTGGTCCCAGATGGACTTAAAAACTTTCTTTTCTCATAATATGGCAAGTGATTTCAACAAATGTGAAAATAGTGTGCGGAAATAGAAATCAGACTTTCAAGAAACAAGAACCACAGGATTTTCAAGTTTATATCACTTTGAAACAAAATGGTTTACAATGTAATTTTGAGATTATTATCTATTACAAACGAATACTTGTGTAATTCTGAGGTGAAAGGACATTGGAGTTTTTGTTGTATGTATTAAATGCTTGGCTTAACTCATCGTCCTTTGTTGAAGAGCTTTCTATTTATAGAAAGCCTAGGGGAATGAATAAACATTTGTTAATTCATGCACTTGTCTTGCAAAAAGTAGTTTCTTAACATATCCATTGAATCCAATAATGTTAAGTTGCTTTGGTTATTGTGGGATCCAATAATGTCAAGTTACTTCGGTTATTGTGGAAGGTTAGAACTCGTTCAGACAAGTGGTGTTTATCAGAATTTCTGAGAACCACTTCATTAGAAATTCCGATGATCAGAATTACCAGAAACTGATGATATTCAAAATATCATCAGATCCATCAGAATGGTCTTTTCTGATAACCTTTTCTTGTTCTTGATCAGCTTCTGATTCTAGGATGAAGATGTGTTGTTCCTTTCAAGTGTCCTATCTTGTTTCTTCTTGTTGTTTGATCTTCAGGGCTTTATCTTCTTCTACAGATCAGGCTGAATTATGTTTTTCTTCAATACTTACATAAAAAGTTTCCTAACAAGAGCTTTTAATACCGGAATATCGTCGACGTCTAATCTAACCAAATTTTGAGAAAAGATTTTTAAATAAGTAAAAAAAGAAACTAGATAAAAAAAATAAAAGAACAGATAGACAAGATAGAATCACTTGGTTCCGACTCGTCATTTATGTATCCTTTGATGATTTCCGCACTTTGAGCTTTTTAAGAGATTATCTTAGTTATAGTGGCATGTCCCTCTTTTGGAGGCAACGCCATATTGGTCGGAGTCAGCAGGGATACAGTCCCGCAAGGCCGGATTATTGAAATATAATTAAGTAAGTTATTAATGCAAAATGTGGCATGTCCCTCTTTTGGAAGCAACGCTACCCTCGGCCATATTGGTCTGGTTAGCAGGGATACAGTCCCGCAAGGCCAGTTTAAAGTTTTAATAGTAGCTTATTTATAAGGGATTCGAGCCGTTTTTACTTCCCTCGATTTGATGTTATCTGCCTCAAAGTAAGTCCTAATAAGCTTGAATTAAGTCCTCGCAGGATCTATACACTGAACGAGGCAATAACTTTACCCAAACCACAATTCTAACCCTCTTCCAGGCAGTTAACACGCTTTATATAGACCGTAAAGATACGAATGAGTGAATAAACAAAACATGAAGAGATGATAGAATAAATTTCACTTTCAATATAAAAAAAACTAGTTATTAAAGTCATTAATACATACCCAATTAAAAAGTTACCAAAGCTTGGAAATCAAAAGTAATACATGAATGATTTGTCTTCACCAAGTGATGTAAGAGATTAGCAAAGCATCACCTTTGTTTGACAAAAACTCTTGCTATCAATCTTGGATCCCGAGACTACTACACACACTCTAAAGATGGATGATGGATGAATGTGGTGGATGATGGTGGTATTGTGGTGGTGGAGTGGTGGCAGGTTTGAGAGAAGTGGTTTGCTAATGGATGAGTTGCAAGTGAGCCAAGCACCTCTATTTATAGCTGAAAACAATAGGTTTACACGATGACCCCGTGTTCTTCTCCTTCTCTGTCTTCATTTAATGCACTTGTCAGTCCAGATGCTCACACAGCCCTGTGTGTCAACGACACGACCCCGTGGCCCTTGTACTTGTTGTACGAATCAGATTTGCAAATCTGAGAGTTGACCACGGTCCGTGTCACTTGTCTGCTTCTGTTTGTCTTTTTCTTCAGGGAATCTTGAATGGAGCACAGCCCTGTGCTTAGGTTCTGATTTGTTATTTCTGGTCTTGGGGTGAAGCTTGGAGGGTCAGTATAGTGTATTGTTAGGATCGGAGGCTCTCATGATTATGTTTGTTTGTATGTTTTGTACAATTTGTGAATGTAAAACAATGTAAAGTGCAGCGGAAATGAAAACAAACTTTGTAAACACAATCAAAGGAGGAAATAGTTTGATAAAACAATTGCTTCTCATAGAGTCGAATGATTTACAAATCAAAGCAAAAGATTACAGATATGCTTACAAACTAAACTCCCCCTCAGCCTGATGCCCCAAGGTTGGTTGCACACAAGATGAAAGGATTAGACATGAGGAGAAGAACCCACTCAGTCAATCAAATGTAACAGTACAGGGTACTGTTACATTTATAGGCAAACCAAACCACTGAGGTATCTCAGCTGACGTCACCATGAAAGAGACGTCTAACAGCCTAACAACCTGTATCTACTGTCCTTACACAAACACTGCTAACCTAACCACTGACTATACATAAATAAAACAATTCACTAAACAGCTGCTCTCCCTTTATGTCAGTGCTTTACTCAAGGTTGATCAGTCCTTGACTGGGCAGTGCTTTATCATCAGTAGATAGGACCAGCAGTGTTGGATACTTCAGGGTTTTGATCAGCAGTTGAAGGATCAGCAGTAGTTGTATCTGAACAGCGGATAAAGACCATCAGTTGTTATAAATCACTTTCAAGGGGAAAGCTTAATGTAAACTGCTGCTTATTGTGAATCCACTGTTGTGACCTGGTTTTGGCTTTACATTATCTGTTCCTCTGGTAGGGTTCAATCCCAACAATCTCCCCCTAGAACAGATAATGCCAAAACCTGTCATTATTCTGGATCTTTATTACTCATCAAGAGTGCCTTAGCTTGTTCTTTGAATTCAGCTTCAAATTCCTTTGCACTCTGGTCATCCTCATTCCTACACAGTGAAAGTTCAAGGAGATCCTGCAAATCTTGAACACTAAGGCCTAGTGCTTCTTTCCTTGATATGTACTTCACATTTCCATTGGATCTGACAATAGTCAATACATGGGTCTTTTGGTCAGACATCCACTTTAGTACTTTCGAACCCAATGGATTTCTTGGGAGAGATTTATTTGATGATGAGTTGAGGGATGTTGGCCTTGAAAACACCTGCAGACTTTCAGACATTCTTTTGAAAGCTTCTTCAATGACTTTGTCTGCTGCAGCTATATCTTCTGCAGTTTCTTGTTCAATAAGTTCTTGTCTTTCAACTTCTGTCTTGTCTTTTGCAGTGTTTGGAGACGCAGGTTTGTTTAATACCTTCTTAAAAAGGTTTTGAAGCTTTGATGAGCTGTCTTCATTCAGACCCATTTTTAAGATGGCGCCCTTGAGATACTCTGCTTCTTTTTCTATTACCTCTTCTTCAGTCAGCTGTTTGCCTTCAACTTGGTTTAACACAAGAGTAGAACTGTCTGCTGATTTTAACATTGTTATGAGGTTTTCAATTTTCTGTTCAAGCTTCATCATATGTTCTCGCTTCTTTGAGGTGCTTGAAACAGTTATCTTTCTTTTCTTTAGCCTTTCATAGGCTTCATCGGTCTGCTGTTTTGACCATTTTGATATGGCTTCAGCAGTATCCATTTTCGTATCCACCAGCTCCCTTTTCTTTCTCTTATATTCAGCAGTTAAGTCAGCAATGAGCTTTTCATATTTTCTCCAGTTAGGAGCATTCCTCTTCTTCGTAGGATCATTCTTAATCTTTTCAATCCTTTCTGCCTCACGCTTAAGAGCTACTACTGGCCATTCTTTGAACTGTTGTTCTTCAGCAGGATAGAATTTCTCTTTCATGATGTAGGCTAGATATTGTTTTCTTAACTCTTTCTTTTGATCAGCCTTTTCTTTGTTTAGGTCTTGTGCAAACCCTTCTATCTGCTTTACTTTTGTGAAGTAGAACTCCAGTCTTTTAGCAATGCCATCTTCGCTTAAACGGTCACGCTCACTTTCAAATTTACCTCTTAGTTTAGCTTGCCTTGCCTTGATTTTGAGGTAGTCATCCATATCATCTGGTGGCATGTAGCCTATGAGTGAGGAGAATCTTCTTTTTGAAGGATCTTCTTCTGTATAGAATTGCCTCATCTCATTTTTGATAGCTTCAAGCTCCAGTGGATGTTGTGCAGCATTAGGATCATGTAAACCTTCATCGGCAGGGATTGGCTTTCTTTTTCTGTTGAAGAGCTTTGGTTGTGATGTAGCAGAGGTAAGAGCAGTGGTGGATGACTGACTAACAGCTGTTGAGACAACTGGTGTCTCAACATCTGCTGTCATTACAACTGCTGATATGTCAGCAGTTGTCTTCTGCTTTTGAGCAGGGGATGGAAGTGGTGAGGTAGTTTTTGATGATGGTGATGGTGGTGGTGAATCATCATCTGATATGAGATTCCTTCTCCTTTTTAATGAAGAAGGAGCAGATGATGTTTTGGGTGGATCAGTGGTGGTAGATTGGATAGCAGTGGTTTGTGACAGTGATTGACTGACAGTGGTTGAAACAACTGGTGTTTCAATCACTGTTGTCATTACAGCTGATGTTGTAACATCTGCTGTCTTCTGCTTTATGGCAGGAGGCAGTGATGATGGTGTGATTGTGGATGATGGTGGTAGAGCAGTAGTTTTGGTGGTGTGTGTTGAAAGTGTGTGTGTTGATGACATGGCAGCTGTTTGGCTACTGACAGCAGTTTTTGAAACTACTGGTGTATCAGCTGTTTGACTAACAGGTTTTGAGACCTGCTTTTCTTTTTCTTTTTCTTTTTCAGGCTCAATATGAAGGCCATGTTCTATTCCCTTCTTTTTCATTTGCTTCATTATCTCCCCCTTTTTGGCATTATCTGCAAGGGGGTCATCAAAGAATAGTAAAGTTGAAGGAGCCTTGCCAGTGGTAGTTTGGATACTGGCCTTAATAGCCTTGATATATGCTTGAGCGTCCTTGAACCTTGATTCCACCATGTTGGTCAGCATTTGTACTTGAATAGCTTGCTTTTGATCAGCCATTTGTTGTTGTTTTTCAAGCATGGGTTGGAAAATATTCCAAAGCTCATTTGCAGCAGGTGCTTGTTGTGGAGCAGGTGCTTGAGTAGGAACAGCATTGGATTGTGCTTTCTGAGCTTTTAAAATCTCTTGCACCATCTCCTTTATTTCAAAAACTGATTCTTCAAGTTTTTCCACTCTGCCAGTCAATTCCTGATATCTTGAATCATCACCCATTTTACTGGGATCATCTGAATCCCCACCAGCAGTGGTTATATCAATGTGTGACTTAGGAACAGAGTCCCAAAAATCACCCATTGATGCCCCTTGTTCTTGGTACTGGGGACTTCTTTCTTCAGCATTCGATAAACCTTTGATGGTACCAGTGGTTAGATCCAACTCACTGGTGGTTACCGAAGTTGCCATGGAAGAAATTGCCTTCAAGGGAGTCTTACTTATGAAACAACTGTCCAACTGAGGATCTGTTGATCCACCAGTTGTAGTTGCTGCTCCACTTGAACTACCACCGAGAGTTACTTGTAACTCAGGGGGTGTAACCTCCTCAATTGTTGCTGGGATAGGAGGAGTAGTAGCATCAGACCCAGTCACCTGTGGGGGTATACTCTCAGTGACAGGTGATAGAGAGGAACTGGTTTGTGTCTGAGCTATAGCAGCTGCATGCAACAAGGGTAGCATGGATTGTGGCATTATGATTGGTGAGGGTATGGGAGTTGAAAGAGACATGTCCTTGGGATCAGGACTGAGGAAGATGGATCCGAGTGGATTCAGAGCTTCATATTGTGGTGTCCCTGTGCTTACAACCTGATCCTTTTGTGAGGATGCAGGAGGAGTTTTAGGCATGGGTTGAGATCTTTCTTCCAACTGCTGTGAGGAAGTAGCAGCAGTGGTTTGTGGTGATTTTTGTGTTGTCACAGGCAGTTGCTCTGGGATCTCATCTTCCAGAGTTGCCTTTGTTTTGGGTTTGGTGGGTTTTCTGGATGTTTTTCTTTTGGTCTTTTTGGTGATGTCAGGTGTGGGTTTCAAAGCAGTGGTTGTGCTGCTATGATCACCTGGAGCAGTGGGCTCAGCAGCTGATACCTGAGGAGCAGTTGTAACCGCTAAAATCTGCTCAGGTACCCCTGCTTTTGTTTTTATTGGTGCCATCATTCTGGAAAATGTTTCTTTTGTTAAGCCTTTTATTTGACAATGAACACCTTGTTTGAGCAAATTTACATTTTCCTTTTCAAATTTTTGTTCAAAATAGTAACTCAAAAATCTTGGAAAAAGTAAAAATGCTTTGCTTTCAACGTTTTTCACCATGTCATTGAAAATATCCTGGGAGTAGTTGTAGTCCTTATTATTCAAAATAGCGTAACCCAGGCATTGAATTTTCAATGGTATTTCGTTAAAAGATGTTGTTTTATTCGAAGCACACATCAGAAGTGTGTGAAATAAAAACCTAGGTGCAGAAGGGAAATAACCTTTTTGTAAGGTATCTACCTTTGATTCTTCTGCATATCCCCTTTTTACGAAATCTGTTTTCATCTCGGCTTTATCAAAAGAAATTTTACCTTCCTGATCGTCAAGATTAAAGACTTAGGAGATTGATTGTGGTGTGATTCGAATCACTTTACCCTGTAACGAGGAGTTAATGGCTATGACTTTATCGTCTTGTTTTTCAAGCGTCGCCTTTTTCCAAAACTCTCTCTGGGTTTGCAGATAGATGGGAGCATTTACTGTCAACAAAGTTTTGTACTTTGATGCAGATATTGTATCAATGATGGTGTCAAAGGTGTGATTATCAGTAGGTTTTGTGAGTAAACCCAGATAGTTGTGAGATTGTTTGTATGGTATTTCGATGAGTTCTTCGGCCGTTTGAGCGACCTCTTTTGAAGATGGTGGTGATTTTGGTTTTGGTTGTGATTTTGATTTTGACTTTGATTTTGTCATTTTTGCAGAGAAGAACGAAGAATGATTTTGAAGTTTTTGAGAAGAAGGGTTGGAAACTGCTATGAGAAGAGAATTTTTTGGAATTCAATTCGACAGTGTAAAACCCTGTTTGGGGTTTAGGGCAGGGTTTTATTTAGGAGAAAATGATTGCTGATGTGGCAGCGGTTATTTTGATCTGAAGGCTAAAAACTGACCACGTGTCAAATACTGATGAAATGGATGAAGGATGGAAAACAGTTGTTTTAAGGGCCACTGACGTATCAAGCATCAGTGATTACAACGGTAAAAATTTTGGGCAGTGGATGATTTTTACTATCAGTAGATAGCATATCAGTGGATAGGACACTGATTTTGAACATCAGTGCTTATCAAGAAAATGAGGAATCAGTGGTTAACTTTTAGCAGTGGACAGTGTTTAGAGATCAGACAATGAAGCAAAACAGTGGTTAGGGTAAATGGTACAGATCTTGAGGACAGGTGTTTCAGCAACAGTTTTGAAGATTTTCATTCAAGGTTTTGCCACATGTCTATTTTGAAAGACAGTGGTTTAGTACCCCAGATGATGAAAACTTTTTACTAAGGCAACTCATTTTCGTTTAATATTCAATTAAAACATGAGTACCTTAGTAATTCAAGCATAGTTTGCAACCAACTTTTGATGAAAATTTAGGAGCCAACCTGAGTATGACATGATCTTAACATATATACCATTTCCTTTTTACCCATTTATGAGGACAATAATACCACCAAAAAATAAAGTATTACATCCTGTCAGGATCTGAAGCTATTGCCAACAAAAACAAGCAAAAGTTCCAAATATATTATTCAAAAAAAAAATGAACAATATATCCTGATTATTCAAGAAAATCCTTTGAACAAAAAAAAATGGTTAAAGGATTTTCAGAGAATAGCATCAAAAAGGATTTGGAATAATTTCAATAAAGCACATAATCACATCATTCTCAAGTTATTTAAAATGGTCAGTGTTTTGACTGCAGTGGTAGAATACTTTAAAAACCTTTTGACCACTGCTTGGTACCATTTTCTTTTTCAGTTGATTACAAACATGAGGACACAAGGACACATGAGTTTTGAAGATCCTATTGTAGATCTAGTTACTATGTGATGATTTTGAAAATTTGTCTAGTCCTTTTGTAAGTTCAATCACTGGGAACACTAATGTCACCTGAACTTTCTTGAACCAATGAGCACAAACATTTGCTTAATGACCATTATTACCCCAAGCTTTTGACTCTTAAATGTTTTAAGTTTATACTCTTCTCTTTTGAATTCAAAAGTTTTTGAGATAAACACACTTCAGAGTTTTTGTGAATATTAGTCCAAAATCACTTTGCAGTAATGTTTTGAGAGACTTGGTCATGTTTTCATAACTTTTTCAACCAATCTCACACTACATATGATACGGACTCTGTTGACCCTTGATTTTCTTAATGTATTATAACATAGTTGATTTTGTCCTTTTGAAGAACTCAACCTGTTTTCAACACATAAGATTTGAATGACTAAAGTTTTAATTTCCCTCTTTTTATGTTAGAAAAAACACTAATGTTTTATGAACATAGGTTTTTGTTAATCTGAGGTTCACACTTTAGCATTTTAATAAGGTGACATCACAATTTTCATAACAGCAATTGAAATCAATTTTAAAAACATGAAATAATCCCATAGATTAACAGATATGTTTTCAGATCTGAAAACTATGAGTGACTTGTGCATGAATTCACTTGTTGTGTGAAATTTGTGTGTCATATGACATCCTGGTTGATTTACAGAGTTTTTGAATAACCATTTTGAACATGATTTACTCGATACTCTGTTTTTCAACTAAATACAACCAACCTTAGTATCAATGAATTTTGAGCCGAACTGTTATGTCAATTTGACTGTTAAATCGAAATTGACTGTCCAAGCTCTGATACCAATTGTTAGGATCGGAGGCTCTCATGATTATGTTTGTTTGTATGTTTTGTACAATTTGTGAATGTAAAACAATGTAAAGTGCAGCGGAAATGAAAACAAACTTTGTAAACACAATCAAAGGAGGAAATAGTTTGATAAAACAATTGCTTCTCATAGAGTCGAATGATTTACAAATCAAAGCAAAAGATTACAGATATGCTTACAAACTAAACTCCCCCTCAGCCTGATGCCCCAAGGTTGGTTGCACACAAGATGAAAGGATTAGACATGAGGAGAAGAACCCACTCAGTCAATCAAATGTAACAGTACAGGGTACTGTTACATTTATAGGCAAACCAAACCACTGAGGTATCTCAGCTGACGTCACCATGAAAGAGACGTCTAACAGCCTAACAACCTGTATCTACTGTCCTTACACAAACACTGCTAACCTAACCACTGACTATACATAAATAAAACAATTCACTAAACAGCTGCTCTCCCTTTATGTCAGTGCTTTACTCAAGGTTGATCAGTCCTTGACTGGGCAGTGCTTTATCATCAGTAGATAGGACCAGCAGTGTTGGATACTTCAGGGTTTTGATCAGCAGTTGAAGGATCAGCAGTAGTTGTATCTGAACAGCGGATAAAGACCATCAGTTGTTATAAATCACTTTCAAGGGGAAAGCTTAATGTAAACTGCTGCTTATTGTGAATCCACTGTTGTGACCTGGTTTTGGCTTTACATTATCTGTTCCTCTGGTAGGGTTCAATCCCAACATGTATCAACTCCCTTCTTCTGTATTTATGCTGGTTTTTGCCGTTAATTTGTTCCTTTTGTACATTTAATCTCTTTTAATCCTAAAAAGTCAAAAGTATACAAAGAAACACACTTTTTCCAACATTAGTATTAAAAAGGGTTGTTTTTATGCCTTATTTGACATAATTTATATGTTGCATTTGGCGCATATCTGTTGTTGTTTGACCATTGCAAACAACAAGGCTAGAACAATTGTCTCTACAAACCTTCAACTAAAGATGACCATAAAGAGTTTAGCCATTCATGGCTAGAACAACCATCTTCACAATTAGTTCAATGTTCATATGGATTAAAAACACTAACAAGATGTTTAGAAATTGTTTCAAGCCCTCAAGAACACCCAAAATTCGTCTCTCAAGTGTATGTAACCGAATGGGAATCATTGGTACTCAAAAGACATTATAAAATGCCAATAAATGGGGCAGTTACAACTTTTACGCAGGTCAGAGCCGTAGCCTACGACCCTCCGCCGTAGGTTACGGTCAATAAAACTCTTACGGTGGGCCAGAAATGAGCTACGGTGGACCAGAAAACACAGTGAGGGCCGTAACCTACGGCCAGGAGCCATAGGTTACGGCGGCACAAGATTTCGTTTTCTTGTTTTCTTCATAACTTTCTCGTTTCAACTCCGTTTTCTTCGCCGTTTTCGCCCACGTTCTCGTAATTTCATCCTCTATCATGTGATATTCTTAGTTCTTCAATTCCAATATTTTATTTTTTATTGATGCTCCAAATTCCTTCCCTTTTAAGCTCCATTTACACCTGCACGTCCAAACAACTAGTAGTTACCAAGTTCAAACAATTAAACGTGTAAAGCATGGGATTTTAATCTTTTTAAGGTACTTAAGGGTTGTCCTACGGACCACCCATCACATCCCCACACTTACCCGTTGCTTGTCCCAAGCAACCCATTTAAAAACCATTTCAAAACTACAAGCGATCAATATGCAAACCAAGCTAAAATGTATCGTCCTTTTACTAACTTTTTATCGCCGCACAAGACACACCCCTCACAAAAATCTCTCGGTGATAAGAAATATTAGCACATAATGCTAAACCATTCAACACGTGTGTGTGTGTGTTTGTGCGACAATAAGCTTGTATAAAAATCAAGTCTCCTCCTAACAAATACCTACATGCTTATGAATCAAAAAGGACTTACGGGTTGTAATGGGGCTAAGTGCAAAGGTAGGAAATTGTGGAAATGTGAAAGTAGCTCATTGATTTGACCCGGTTTTTATTTCTACTACTAAGCAAAGCAAACACCAAATATATACACAACTTTTTCAACGTTCTCAACTACAATCGCAACTAAATACTTCTTTTTTGTATTTTTCTCATATCTTTCTCATATTTTTTTCTTTTTCTTTTTCTTTTTTTTTCTTTTTTCTCTTTTTTTTTCTTTTCGTCTCATATCGAACTTCAACAATATATACAAGAACATCAACACCACATGCTAAATTTCCTAAACCGGGTCATCTCAAAAGGTAAAATTTTGTAGGAAGTAAGTTTGGGTCACAACCGAATGGTATAAGGCTCAACCATGGCTTTCTAAAGACCAAACCTCACCCCTCACAATACCAAGCTCATATATGTAAAGTATGAGGTCCAACCCACCAATCCCACACTCTCACACTTCTAGAGGAAATTACCTAAAAGCCCCTTATCATTTTCAAAAACATACTAACTTTAGGATTTAACAAGAATTCGTACACAAGTTCTATTAACACAAAACACACACCGCCACTCAAAACAAAGAACTATCTATAATAATCATATGTGGCTCAAATTCTCACCAAGAAAAGACTAGGAATGGGTATCGGTATGTCAAGTGGAACAATATCAAGTTTTCAAATTTTGACAATTTTCGCTTGGCTACACAAAAAATTTTTTAAAATTCTCAAAAAATTCTCCCCCATCCCCACACTTGAGATACATTGTCCCAATGTATGGTTTTGAGGGAAAGATCGCTCTTAACCAACAACATTAGCTTTCGCTAATACTCTCAAATCCCAAATTTCTTTTTATATATATATTTTTTTTAATTATTTGAAACACCACCGATCCTTCACAACCCATAAACTAAACACATCAAAACACCACCCGACCGCCCAACCGTAAACTTAAACATGAATATATACAAAGGTGCACAAAATGAGAACAAGACACAACCTGATTAGTAAATCAGCAGTGTTGGTAGTGATGCAGCTGCGGTAATCGGACCGGTTCATAAACATCTCTTGGATTCGCCGATATCTCAACGGGGATGTTGCCAAACATCCCCACACTTGAATCATTGCATCCGCGAGGATTGAAACATAGTAACCTGCAAAAACACAAACACAACACCAAAACAAAACCAAACAAAACAAAACACAAATACAATACTCTACATCCTCGGGCTGCCTCCCGAGAGCGCTAAGTTTAAAGGTCTTCAGCCAGACCATACCTGATATGCGTTATGGTGGTCTTAATGCACACTTACCCGCAGCATTTCCAACAAATGCCCGGAAATTTACATGCCATCTCCATAGATTTGTCAGTATATTTGGCATGTTAAAGCTGCTCCTGCGGGCTTTGCTAGTCCACTTCATGACATATACCTTAATGTCTGGTAGTTTCACCCTTCTCATCTTGTTCCTCGAACCCTCTTCCCCACACTTGTTAATTTGAATCATTGATATGGGAAGAGGTTCGGTACACATATCCATATCATCAGCCTGCTCTACCTCATAATCTGCACACATCATCTGATCTACAAGTGACTCTTCATCAGATAAAGGACTCATTGGTGTGGTATTATCCTCCACAACCTCCTCCTTCATGTGAGAACAATCTCTAATATCGTCAGGTAATGGTGAGAGGCTTTCTTCTATCTCTATCTTCAATTTTAAAGTATGACACTTAGAAACTAAGCAGCTGATTCGGTCTTCATCGGACAGGTTGGGTGTTGCTAAATATTGCTCGAGTTTGGACAAAGTTACTTCCAATACAGCAAGCTCTTTCTCCTCCTCGGTCTCATAAACATAAACACCCTCGGGATCAGAATATTCTTCGGGATGATATTGTCGATATCCCTGATACGGTCTATAGATGCGCGCACCCATCATCTTTTTATCCCAATACTTCGGGTTTTCCGAATACACCGTGCACACATCATAATCATAAGTGTGATCGCGACCGCAACAAAAACATAGACCATCCATCCTTGGCTCATAATAAACTTCCTCGTCCCGATCATATCCATATGAATAATAGTCATTCTCCATTTCTGATTCATAATCGTCAACGTACGATGGAGGTGGAAGTTGTGAAACATAAGACACCGGTTTTCCATGCGCCCTCCTGTAATGAGCCTCGTGGCAACCAATACATGGATGTCGTGGACCCCCGCACAATCTACACGTAAATAAGCTGAAATTTGTGTAATGCACTGTCATCCTGCACAACACAACTCAACTACCAAGTGTAAATCATGAACATAAAAGAAATCTTTTTGGTTTTTTTTTTTTAGTTTTTTTTTTAACTAATACACAAGATAACACACATTGCGCACTACTCCCCGGCAACGGCGCCAAAATTTGACGTGATGTCATGGTCACAATCAAATTTAATCCAATTACTACTAAATAGGTAGTGGTAAGTGGGTATCGAACACAGGGAGTTTGTGGAATGTATGTTATCTAAGTGTATATCTAACTTGACTAAATTAATCTAATTGCAAATAAAATAAATTCAAGAGTGGGTTTGATTGGTTGATTTTTAAAACTAAGACTACTATTCTAATTGCAAAATGGAAGTGTTTTGGTTGTAAACAAATTAGAGACGAGTGACCATCTTTAGTTTCCGGTTTGCTTCAACATTTGTGCTATCATTCACTAGAAAGAACTACATAGACATTGTTCATGTGCAATTACTTGTTGTGATAAAAGGGAACTAAGTACTCAGATTCCTAGAACGTGAGGTTGTTACCCGATGACCAATTGACCCTTACCCGATCCTAGTTCTACCCATGATATCTCGATTGCCAACGGCACCAAGAACGTATGGTTTCAAAATAGAATAATCATAAGCATCAACAATTTACAAGCAAATAAGAACACACCATGATAAATAAAACATAAATTCACTTTACCATTCTAGAAATATGAAATCAAGCACAATTGTCTCTACAAACCTTCAACTAAAGATGACCATAAAGAGTTTAGCCATTCATGGCTAGAACAACCATCTTCACAATTAGTTCAATGTTCATATGGATTAAAAACACTAACAAGATGTTTAGAAATTGTTTCAAGCCCTCAAGAACACCCAAAATTCGTCTCTCAAGTGTATGTAACCGAATGGGAATCATTGGTACTCAAAAGACATCATAAAATGCCAATAAATGGGGCAGTTACAACTTTTATGCAGGTCAGAGCCGTAACCTACGGCCCTCCGCCGTAGGTTACGGTCAATAAAACTCTTACGGTGGGCCAGAACTGAGCTACAGTGGACCAGAAAACACAGTGAGGGCCGTAACCTACGGCTAGGAGCCGTAGGTTACGGCGGCACTAGATTTCATTTTCTTGTTTTCTTCATAACTTTCTCGTTTCAACTCCGTTTTCTTCGCCGTTTTCGCCCACGTTCTCGTAATTTCATCCTCTATCATGTGATATTCTTAGTTCTTCAATTCCAATATTTTATTTTTTATTGATGCTCCAAATTCCTTCCCTTTTAAGCTCCATTTACACCTGCACGTCCAAACAACTAGTAGTTACCAAGTTCAAACAATTAAACGTGTAAAGCATGGGATTTTAATCTTTTTAAGGTACTTAAGGGTTGTCCTACGGACCACCCGTCAATAGGATAGCTCATTATTATGACTGATTGTAACATTATGTTGTCTGAATCAATAGAAGAAGGTGTTTATCTATCTCTAACCTTCCATCTATGAACTAATGTCGCACTAATCATGGTTAACGGTCCTATTGCACGGAATTTCACGGTTTTGTAGTGCCTCCCACACATCTTTGTCTTACTTGTTTTTTATTACTTGAAGTAATGTCTTTGGTAGTGCTTGGAATATGAATGCTCAATCATGATGGCTACACCACCTCCCAGACGCTTTATGCGTCCATTACCGCTTCCTATTGAAGTTTATTAATCTTTTAATATAATCTTTTAGGTTGTTTGGTCAATAATGGGTTAAACAATTATTTATTTATGTATGTTGGGTCAAGACTTATATCTTGTTTGTGCTTGGGTAGGTTGAATACCAAGAGAAAAGTAATACTTGAATGATTACTTTGAACACCTTGACAAGAGTATTGATGAAGAAATTAAGGAGAAGAAATTCACATTTGAAGGATTAAATTTCAATCTATGGGAAGCCAATTAAATCTGGGAATACTTGGACAACAAGAACATTAATCTAAGTTTTCAAGAAATATGGTTTTAGAAGGGTTACGAAAGATGAAAACTGGACACAAGTTGCAACAACATTGGGTTTAACCATCAACAAGCGCATCAATGTAAAGTTTGTTTATGTGAAGTACTTAGACATGTTGGAGTGGTACTACAAGACCATCACAAGGAAAGGATACTATGATGAAGGAGACTAGGATGAAACTGAAGAAGAATACCCAACAGAAGACAAAGCTAAGAACCCAAGATCAATGCTTTACCATACAAGAAAAGAATGCTTAGTGCCATTCGAGATTTTCCTCCGAGATGTGGAACAAGTTGAATGAAGAATGGAAATGTTTGGATCATTGAAAGCAAGGAAGAGGAAGACCATTTGAAGTTGCAAGTGATGAAGGATTGAATGAATCAAGTATATCGATATTGTTGATCAGTACGGACGACGTCGACTAAATAATAAAAAAAATATAATTTAATGACGATCTTAGTTTCGACGCTCGTAAGGCGCGTATGGGCCTAACGAGCGTCGAAACTAAGATCGTCGTTAAAATAATTTTTTTTATTTAGTCGAAGTCGAACCGTAAGGCGCGTAGGTCCCTAACGAGCGTCGAAACTAAGATCATCGTTTTATATTTTAACGACGATCTTAGTTTCGACGCTCGTTAGGGACCTACGCGCCTTACAGTTCGACATGGACTAAATAATAAAAAATATAATTTTCTATTTAAAAAATTCTGTTAAAAAAACAGTTTTCGATTTAGAAAAAAAAAACAATTTAGGCTTAAAAAAATATTTTTTCTATTTAAATAATAATAACTATTATTAAAATAATAATAACTAACGTACCTGAAGAGCGGATCCTTAATCAGCGTAACCCTCCCCTTGGATTGTCGATGGTCCCAATGATGGATGTCCGCGATCTGAGCCCAAAACCCTAAAAGCGTGGATAAATAGACTTTTAAATTTACTGAAATACGCAGCGTATAGCTCTCTGCTCCCTGTATTGCTTTATTCACTTGCCTACACAACATCGTATCAGTGTCAAATCAGTCTGACATACGCTGCGCATAGATCTATACGCAGCGTATAGGTTTACTTCTATACTCTGCGTGGAGATCTATACGCAGCGTATGTCAGACTGATTTGACATGGTACTAGGTTTGACTGTCTAGTCGTGTACCTGCCCCTTACATACGCTGCGTAGAGACCTATACGCAGCGTATAGAGGTTACCCTATACGCTGCGTAGAGGTCTCTACGCAGCCTATGTAAACCCTAAGTGTGTAGATAGTCTGCCACGGTGTGCAAATAGTTATGGCCTTGTGCTAAAGGTCACTAAACTCTAATTCAATCTCTGTATATAACATAGTGCACAGTAGTCAAAAAAAAATTAATGATCATTCATATTTTGGAAAATTGTATCTTCTAGCAGACATGTCAACATAAGTTTAGAGTATTGACTAGTCACTTGGTAGTCAAACAACAAACATAATTGACCTTTCACTTTGGTTTGAGCCAGTTATACAAATCTTTCTCTTGCCACTTCATGGACCATTATGCTTCCTTTTTAAAGGCTGCAAGTGGATCGCAGAACAAAATCCGATACCAATATTCGGTCGTACTCAAATGTACAGCATAACTTCTTTCCTTATCTCCGAACACAAAGAAGATATGGGCAGATAGAGAACAAGCAGGGCAATAGACTTTCACCACAACCTTTGAACAAGTGGACCTCCATATCATAAAGTAAGTTAACCTTTGTGGCATTTTTTGTGTAGGTATTAGTACGGATGTCCTCTAATTTTGTCATGCATTTCATGATTCCACACATTGCTTTAATTTTTGATTTATCTCTTTTGTAGTGGGAATGTGATGAGGTTACCAATTGGATAAACAAATCACAAATGTACTTTTATGCCATGCATATCAACCCACAGAAAAGGAACCTGTTATACTACACATATCTTAATTCCGTATCGTTTATTCAGTTTGATAATGATCACCATGATCTGTCAAAGAATAAGAATATTATCTCATTTCAGCTTCTAACAGGTATCACCCCAACAGTTTCAAATCCTATCACTATATATAGACATCTTAGGATCATTTATTCACTCACAACAAATCTTCCCATAACACCAAACTATCTACATATATCTTTTACAAAATCTAGCATTGTCTCATACAACATTTAACGTCTACAACTCCCGGATATGGCTATGGTTACATCATTGGTGAACGAAAGGCCTGTGGTTATATTTAGCAAAAGCTCTTGTTGTATGTGCCACACCATTAAGACACTGATCAGCAATTTTGGTGCAAATCCTACCGTTTATGAGCTAGATGAACATCCAGATGGGAAACAGTTAGAGAAGGAATTAAGAGGACTAGGGTGCAAGCCAAGTGTACCAGCTGTATTCATAGGAGAGAAGCTGATTGGTGGTGCTAATGAAATAATGAGCCTTCATCTTAAGGGTCAACTGGTACAGTTGCTCCTCAAGGCTAATGCTATATGGGTTTAGTTGAACATAGACAAGCCTAAGTATGAAAAGCAGTTTGATGACTTCTAATGTTAGAATATAACAAGTACGCTTTTCAGTAAACTGATGTGCTAACTTCCATTTGTAACTTATCTAGTTTTTGAGAAGCAATGAGAATATTACGTTTTCCAAAATCGAGTTACCAATGTCATTTGGACAGGAATATGGTTTTACTTATGTGTAATATGTTATATATCAACATATGGGGCAGGAATATTGTTTTACTTATGTGTAATATGTTATATATCAACATATGGACAAGTTCATATGTGTGATAAGGTGCATACCAATAATACAATACAGTCAATGGCGCAGCTTTGAAGGGGCCCGGGGGGGGGGGGGGGGGGGGGGGGGGGTCGCCCGACCCCCTGAACTTTTCGCTCAGTAGTGCTATATATGTAGTTTTCGTATAGAAATTTTTGGGTATATACATTTTCCAGCCCCCGTCGAAAACGTCAAGCTTTGCCACTGAATACAGTGATACCATGCTTCACTAGTTAGTTCTGGAGGAATTATTTTCTGGTTATTTATAACTGTCTTCTGTTCTAGCTACTACCGTAAAGCATATTAACACATAAACAGAATACCATGTCTTATTAATGCAGAAATATAACCAAGAGCTCATTAACATTCGGATCATGAACTGAGACATTTCCATGGATGTCCATTTTTAGTTATTAATATTGGTTCTTGATCCTGGATTCGAAGAACAAGATCTTCAAGTGAATATTTTTGTGAGAAAAAAAAACATATTCTTTTGTTAGAAGTCTTCTATTTTATATAACCCACACACATTCAAAGGTGTTAGTCATAATAAAAAGCTCTACGTCGTCCTGTGTCTCCTTTAAATTTCCAAGTGGACGAAGAGGGAAAAACAAGCATACCAATCTGCAAAATTAGATAATAACAAAAATATAAATTAAAAAAGATCTGTGATGCCAGTACTCCTGTCTCATAGAATATCCACACTTTTTAGTTGGAACTTAAAATAATATGAAAAACAATTATATGTCAAAATTCAGGAAGATAAGTTCACTTGAATTACATTGTAAAACTGAAAAGAAAGAGACATGAATGCGAGTCTGGAAATTTTTAAAATGAGTGAAAATACGTTAAATAATACATTTAGTGTTCTTGGCAATTGCTTTTAGTTTTCTTCCTATGAAAAAAATAAAAATTATAAATAAAAAATTGATATCTAGGTTTACTTATGAAGATTAAAATTGTATAAGTTAGTGAACCTACATAAATGGCCCTTAGTTTCATCGTTGGCCGGTTATACGTTTGATCCCTCTACTTCATATATATTTCTTTCGGCTTTTCGCTTTTGGCTTTTCACTTTTGGGCTGCATGTATGTGGCCATATATAGTACCGGGGAATAAAATATATGTCTAAGTTCACTGCCGTACGGTTTCATCCTTAGATACATCCCACCAATATCAACAGAAAAGAAAGATAAGGGGATATATACTCCATGGCATATGAAGTTCATCTATGTGGACCAAGATAGGCCTTACGTTCTCTAAAGGAATACAATACTTCTTCATAACTAGATCTTAGCTGTAGATCTTGGAGTATCAAAGTAATATATGCTCATGAAAACTAGAATAAACTCAATACCACACAAATGAATTAATCACCTTATTTAAATAGATCAGGCAAAGGAAAATTGAAATCATAACAACAATAGGAAAAAAATGAAAACACTGAAACATCGTACAATTATTCTTGAAACTAAAAAACTGACAATTAGCACTCATGACCGGACTTCATGTAACTGTTGGGTTATGGAGGATTCGACTCAGGAAGAGGAATTAGTCATTCCCTAGACTAATACCCGAGATATTAGTACTCTTGAAATATATCTTAGTTTTATATTCAGTAACCTAATTTTGTACCCTATAAATACTTCTTATTCTTGTACCTGTATACTTTGAGCACCTAATACAAAGAACGAACTAGTTGTGGAGAGTGGATGTAGATCAAGCTTGATCGAATCACTATAAATCTTGTGTTCTTGTTCTTGTTCTTGTGATTTAGAGTGTGTGAGCGTGCTGCATATTTGCATATTGTTCTAATGTTTGTGTGAATCATATTCTGACCTAACAGTATGTCACACCCCGATATTTCCACGTATTACCGGTGGGCCCGGTGGAGAGTATCGTGACGTAGTTGATATCATTATAGTCAAATAATCACAGTTCAATGCAAAGCGGAAGTCTAAAGTAAATATATTACAATCCGAAATGAAAGTAACATAAGTATTACAAACGGAATGTAAAAGGATCCACAGACGGATCAAAAGGAAATATTGTTCAACAGATTTTAAAGTGATAAGCTTGCAAGACTCTTTATTTATGCACTTAACCTTTTTGGAAAATACGTCAGTTTACACTGGTAAATACAATTAACCGACTCTTTTGAAAAGTGTTTATAAAATTTATTTAAATGCACAAGGCACAAATATTCTTTTATAACTTGGGATAATTATTTAAAAATAAACTTGTAAAAGAATTATATGTTTGTTATACGTTCAGTAGCCCGAGCTGAATACCGGGTTAAAGATTAATAGACACACCACATAATATAATCCCGCGGCGAGTTATTCTCGAACAGGCGGTTATATCTTTTTATATACGCACCGGCAGGTGTATGCCTACACCACGTGCTTAAGTCGTGGCCATTTCAATGAATGAGCCGAGGATATTCAGGACATGGTCATTAACCCCCCCCCCCCCCCCCAAGGCTTTAACAAACAAAACAGATTAAATTGGTTATCTCAATGATTTAACCTTCATACGATTAAAGATTCAATACCCGACCAAGCGGTATTTTATATACCGTACCCCAAGCCCGTATAAGGGGAAAATAAGTTAAAAGTATTTACCTGAGCAAAATACAAATTTATCTCAGCCGTATAACAATTCAGCAAGTGCAAATATCTTTTACTGGGCTCCAAAATCTGGAACAAAGGTTTTAATAATCTATTAGATTCCTAACGGGTCTTAGTTAAGTTTAAACTTAGACCGGTTAGTTTTAATGAAAGGTTCACGGTTCAAAACGTAAGATTAAGCGAAGACCGGATTAGAATAAGATTTAGACACTACAAGTATGAAGACTTGCAAAATATGGGTAAACCAAACACATTCTGGATTTTGAAGTGAAAATGATAAGTTTTGACCCGTTTCGGTCAATTTATGCAAACTAGTTACATAAACCGTACCGAACGCGAAAAATGCATAACGGGTAACCAAATGAGTCATGAACAGGTTCCCTAAGTTAATATGATTAAAATGTGCTATGATATCAGTAGGATACCTTCCATTATGCCCCAAACGAATTTAAAATCAATTTAAAACCCCGTAGGGGTATTTCGGTCATTTTAAAGGTTATAAAAGAGATTAAATATAAATCTGAGGTTCTGGTCTAAAATGATCAGTAAAAATATTTATTTTTTCAAGTCATATCAGTAGGGTATTGCATATATGTGAAATTTATCATTTATAACCAAACTATGCGTCGTATGGGCATTTTGGTCATTTCGCATAAGCTTTAAAGGTCAAATTTGGAAATCTGAGTTCAAAAACTTTCTCCTACTATTAAAGTATAAAAATTTACTTAAAACATCAGTAGGTATTAAGTCTTATGCATCAAAAATAGTTTTAGCCCACGCTATGCGTCTAAAACGCGTAAAAAGTCGGTTTTAGGCGATTTTCGGGTTATATAAGGAAATCTGAGATTTTGAACAGCCTTTACAGTTTAAAATAACTTATTTAATATATCAAATCAGTAGCAAAAGGTTTGGTATGTAAAGGATGTGTAAAACTCATTATATTAGCAAAAAGGGCATAACCTTCAATAACCGAGTCAATGCAAGAACCCTATGTTATGATCAGTTTAAAATTCAACAAAAATCTTCAAAAATCTCAAAATATTATATTACATCAGTGGGTAAAAAGTTTGTTGTCAAAATTTGGGTTTAAATAGGCTTTATGCTAATAATGCCGTTTAATTAATAAAAAGTTTTCAAATTACGATATCGAGCATAAGTCCTAATTTAGACCTCAAACTGATGTCAAATTTTTAGGACATGTTTATAAATCAGTAAAAAAGGTTTTTGTCCTCTCACATTTTCAAAAATCTCGTTTTAATATCAAAAGGGCATAATGGTCAACTTTTAAGCATTTAACGGAAATATGCAATGAACTAGGATTTCTATGGAACCAAGTTGTACAACCTCAGAGGGTTATACTTACCTATATATATGGTCCTAAAGGAATCCTAAGGCACATCTAAACTGAGCTAAATCATGTCAGAACTGAAAGTCAAAGCAAAAGTCAATTTTTGCGACTTTCGGTTGCGAACCGAGCCTAAACTCAGAATTGTCGGGTTGAACATGCCTAGACATGTTCAATTAATATTTACCAAGTTATTAAAGTGATAAAACTGATTTAATTGCTTCTACATCATTAGTTATGAATTTTATTTAAAACCGACTCATTTGACTTCTATTGTAATTATTTTGACCCGACAATTAACTAAGCAAACGTGGTAATTAGGAGGTGCCCTTTTGAGGGTTTAATACCTACCTAATTACGATCACGTAGCCATGTTCGTTGCGAACCATGGCTCGACTGTTTAAAAGTCAAAGCATTTAACGTAAATGCTTGACTTTTTGGCTTTAAACGCCAAATAAAACAAACTAGTCATGAAAGGACACTTACAAAGGGTCCAATGGACTGAAAAGAACTCAAGAGAGGTTCCATAATGATCAGGATCCCCTTTGATTGAGAGCATGAGCAGATTGAAAGGAAATGTGCAATTGAAAGTGAAAAATCTTGGCCTATTTATAGAATTTGAGATGAAATGAGATGATGCCAAGTGTTTTAAAGGTTCATGAGATCATCACAGGTGTTAAACAGCTGTTAATAATCCATGTGCAACCCATGGATTCAGTTTAATGGTTTTAAAATGAACTAGGTGCTCAAGGAATGGCAAAAACCATTAACAGAAACAATCTGCTGCTGCTGCAGACATCCTGGCGGCCCTCGAAGGCAAGCCCACTGGCCTACGCGGCCTGCGTAACAGTCCAGCCCAACTTAAGGTTTGTTGCATGTGCAGCTTTGATCCCTGTGTTTAATTCAGCACATTTTAACAGCTGAAAACGCTATTTTAGATGGCCCGAGAGGTGCAGCACAATGGTCCTCAGCTCATGACTCATGCCAGGTCCAGAAATAAGTATGAGGTTAAGCCATAACAGACCAGATCAGCAGCAACTTTCAGAAGTTACAGTTTTAGTCCCTGTAAGCTTGTAAGGCCTTTTTTGACGCGGTTACGGCCCGTTAAGCCATTTTCAAGGCTCTACAATGATGCCTAAACATAGGGAACATAAAACATGCTCAAAAATATGTCGGATGTCGGTTCGTTTGGTCGTACGATCACGTTGTTCGGCTAATTACGACGAAACACGAACGGACGCGAAAAACGATCCAAATTACGCGACAAATGGAATTTAATCATGCCATTCATTAAAATAAAATATTTTAATGATTACATAAATTTTTGGATGTCCGGTTATATTCAGAACGTAAGATATGCGCGATAATGCAAACTTATGCACTTTTTGACGCTTTTAGTCCCTGTTGATCAAATAAATTTATTTTTGCGCACCAAACACTCTAAGCCTATTTCTAAGCTATATAAAGGATATTTATGGCATGTTTAACTTATGATCATATTCCAGAAGGTTCGATATCATACGAATCGGTATACTTTTGCAATTTGACGCAAATAGTCCCTCTAATGCGCAAACTTGCGCATATCATCGTTTAATAACATTAAAGCCTTATCTAATCCATATTAGGCATTCTTGAGATTATTATTAAACATCACGATGCTTCGGGTTCGTAAAAAGGTCATTCAGAGGTATAATTAAACATATTGACGCTTTTAACCCCTTAAACTTGCAAAGTTGCGCGTAACGTCACTTAAAGGCATAAAAACCATAGACGGCCAATAATTGGCATTCCCGAGAGTATAATCAAATATCATGAAGCTCCCGGTTTGTTAAAAGGTCACTCAGAGGTAAGAATTAACATGTTGATGCTTTTAACCCTTCATCGCGCAAACTTTCAATCAATTACGCAAACGGCTACTCTTGATCAACAAGTGGCTCATATGTGAATAGGAACACCGTGTAACGTCATTATAAGGCTTATACTAAGCACGTTGACACTTTTAGTCCTTTTGCATTCAAAGTTTTCGATTTTTCGAAAAATTAGTCGCCTAAATTCAACGTTTGTCTTTATTAGGGTTTATTACACGTGACAATACATCATTGGATGTGATTTTACGAGGTGTTACATCCTCACCCCCTTAAAAGAAATCTCAACCTCGAGATTTGCTAAAATAATGAAAGTACTTTCTGACGTATCATGGACTTAACCTTCATATCATATTTGGGCCTCTAAGGGCATCCCAGTTGACCTATACAATAGGTACATACTTTCCTTAGGAGCTACTTAACCTGTCGATCCTTAATCGACACGGGTTTCTCATCGAACCATAAATTTTCATTAGTCTACAAATCATTATGTGACAATGCTCCCGACTTATCGGCGAAACACATCCTTTAATCACTAGTGTGGGACACCTTGATTTCCATCAAGCTCCTCAAGTAAGTTTTAGCTTATAGGTTACCAATCTTGATATATTCGATTTCCTCGAATGATTCTATATATCAGAGCTTAACCAGTCTGATAAATTAAAAATTCAGCACACCCCTTTTAGGGTGATACCTTCAATTTGAACCTTATTCCTTATTAAGGACTTAAGAGGGTTGTGACTTTCATCGATCATAGATTTTTCTGCCAATTACTGGCAGCTTCCAGACGATCATAAATTTATATGATCTTATCCATCATTTCCAGGGTAACTTCCAGATCCTGTTGATTTGACTTACCAAAGTCCTGTCCATCAAACAGACGTTTGTCATTCCGCTTATACAAGGTCTCGAAAGGAGTAGTCCTTGATACTTGTATAACAACCATTTGTTATAGGAGAGCTTATTTAAGGTGAGATAGTCGTTCCAACTACCACTTAAACCAATCTTAAAGAATAGCTAATCCTTATAGTTAGTCGAACAAGTCGACGATCCTGGGAAGCTGATGGCGATTCTTAATTATTGCCTAACTAGGGTGCGGTAACCAATGCATAAGCATAACGAACCGTCTTTCTGAAAATAATAATGCCGGAGCTCTTAAAATGAAGCTTTATCTTGAAACTCATATGATTAGGGTCTCATTCCTTCCATTAATATTGGTACTAACCGATATGGAGCTTTTACAATAATGTAGCCCTAAGTGGGATGTTATCCTTAACTCTACTAGTCTCTCAGGAGATAACCAGAGTGGTTCCTTGGAGAAGATAACCAGGATACATCGAGATTACCGAGGTATTTGTAAATCTCAGGCTTTAGTTCATCTATCGATACACGTGTCAGATAAATGACACATTTACTTTACGAATGCAAGGATGCCTTAATTAGCGACACTTACTTGGACATTTCTAGATTGGATATCTTCTTTGAATACCATTAGCCGACTCTAGTACTATATGACCATCTGGATATCTCAGTGGTTCAATGCATTAAACCTCCATACTGATCAGGCATGGAAGCAATCTATGGGACACACTAGGATACGCCAATCCTCATATGGCTCTTTTATCAAGCATAGTCTAGCATTCACAGTTGATAGAAATCAATGAGATAAAAAAATAAAGTAACATATATTGTCGTACTCGATCTGGAGAAAGAGTACTTTAGATTTTTATGAATGAAGATTATTTGATGAAAATAGAAGGAAATGTCTCTATGATTTTCTTCGGCAAGTTTTACCTTATGCTTAATATCTGGAGTTCTTATGGGATAATTCTAAAAGTTTACTAAGCTTATGGTCTATGAAAGACTCAATAGCACCTGAATCCAAACATGATTCTTAGTAATACAATCATAATAAGGGATGTACCTCGTATCATTTTTTATATGAACTATCTCAATAGCGCCTCTATTCTTAGTCTCTCTATACTTAGCTATACTCTCTTTGACAGTTTTAGGGCAGTCTCAGCTTTGACCGGTTTATTTCTTAACCTATAAAATGTAAGTGGCTGAGGTAGATCCATAATGGATTTATAAGAAGCAAGTTTTAATATGCCTTCTTATTTCCGATGCTAAACCATCGATATATAGTGCATTATGCTTGGATTTTGGATGAGCCAAATAGGACAGTATCCAAGACAATAAATTATAGTCTGTAATATACTGTTGACAGTCTAGATCCTTCATGGTGAAAATCATAAATTCTTATTCCATAATTTCTATTCTGTGTTGCAGACAACCGGTTTTTCTGATGAGTCCATAAACTTGGACCATCCTATATTGTATGAGGGTATCTTTCCTATGGACTTTATTAACGTCCTCAACAATTAAGGGCATTGCCCTTGAATGACTGTGATACATATATCACCATGTCTTTCTCAGCACAATCGCTGATGTCCATAATGGTTTCCATTTCATCCAACAACTTTACGAAATCAATGGCTCCTTTTTCGCCATTGAAGTCTCTTGACTTGCAAGAGACAAAGTACTTTTAAGTACGTCCTTTAGAGGAACGGGGCTCCTCGCTATATGTCATCTTATTTGGTTTGTCCTTCGCATTCGAAGTGTGAGCAAAACTCTTCTCATGAGCAGGGAAATATGATTTAGAGCAAGTAGCATTCGGCTTTTCGAACCTTTTCAGATCCTTTCTCATAGCCTTTCTAACAGCTGCGTTAATCACAGCTTGGAGATTAACTCCATTAACCTTGAGGTTCACCTTTGTTGTATCATTAGCATTTGTCGCATCATCTGTATTGCGACTGTTATGTGTCTCATTCAAGTTTGCCATACTTGAAGCTTGGCACCAAACACCAAAATTAAACAATTGCTTAATTGCATTTCTATAGCTAGTCATCGTCCTGACGACCAACAAATATTAGCCATGGTATCCTTAAACCTTACCGGCTAATGGGGTATGAACATTCTGAATGAATGTCATTTGAATGTATATCAATTTTATTTAGCCTAGGTCGTAAAAGGTCCATCAATGACAATTAAGGTTTGGACCGAGTCCATTACCCTTTTGACAGGAGATCATAATGTCACAACTGTCTTTGTCATATTGATGATTTTAGATAGCTCGAAGGCTTGCCATAATGGCTTTTACAATATGAAACATGAGTTCGTCATGAATGACATAATAATCATATGGCACAAAGGCCTTGTCGCAAAGGACATTATAAGATATGGCAACAAAAGCCTGTCATGGAGGACATTCATTTATAAGTCACGATGTTATTAGATCAGGGGCTCTAAGATTTGAACCTAGTTCTTTACCGTTGGACAGGGAGTCATAGACTACAACTGTCATCGTCTTGAATGACGATTCATTTTGGCACATAGGCAAATCATAGGACATCACTAATGGATGTTTACATATATATACATATATGTGTGTGTATATATATATATATATATATATAATTATCGCAATTGAGTATATCAGTCATGATCTTATCGATCCTATAGACTATAAGGCTTGGGCATTGCCCATCACCTTTGACGATGAGCCATAACGGTCACACTTGTCAATGTCTCTAACGGACAATATAGTATATAGCCCGTAGGCGGCATAAACTCTAATGGTGACTCAGGATAACGCCACCAAGGGTAATACAATAAACACACTTATATATAGGAAGTACCAGCGACGTATTCACCATGTGTTTATTGTATTACTCTAGTTTCGTTATCTAATCACCTAAAATCTATGCATAAACTATAACCATCGGGTCGTAAGTATTTCTTAAAATCTTACTATGAAGATAGGAAGGCCTAAGCCTAAACTTCAAACATCCTATAAAATAATACGATCATCGTATCATCTGATATTAGTCATGATCGCACTGATCATATAGACTATTATGCTTGGATATAGTCCAATATCTTTAGACAGTGGGTCATAGTCCACAACTGTCGTTGTCTTATGGGACAACAAGCATAGCCTGTAGGCACTTCATCACTAATGGATGTTTATAATATGATCATCGTATTAGATGATAGTAGTCATGATCGCATTGATCATATAGACTATTAGGCTTGAGCATAGCTCACCACCTTAGACAAAGGACCATAAAGATCACAATGTCAATGTCTCAAATGGATAATATGTTATAGCCTATAGGTAAAACATCACTAGGATGTTATATAATATGATCATCTTTTTAGATGATTTTAGTCATGATCGTATTGATCATATAGACTATTACGCTTGGACATAGTCCAATATCTTTAGACAGGGGTCATAGACCACTACTGTCGTTGTCTTATTGGTCAACAAGTTTAGCCCGTAGGCACTTCATCACTAACGGATGTTTACACTTTGATCATCACATTGATGATACTTGCCAAGATCAAATTCGGTCATATAGGCTGTAAGGCTTGGACATAGTCCAAAATACCTTGACGGCTGGTGTGGTTTCTCAAGTCACACTGCCAAGAATGTTAACATGTTCTTAGATGTTAACAAGGATTAATTTGTCTTAACGGTTACACAATATTACCATGATCGCATTGATCATATAGGCTTGGAGGCTTGAACATAGTTCACCACCTTTGGATAGGAGGGGTAACTCCTTTAACTATCATAGTAGAAGGAATAATTATCCTTAACTACCGAAAGTTTTGGCCAATTAATGTGGACTTGCCACTTGGCAGGGGTAAACCATTAAGAAGATCTTTTGAACTTATTTAGTTGATCGATAAAGTTCGAATAAAATTTATATTAATGATTGATAAATGACGATATGAGTACCTATATAAAATTTTCAAAACCCCCAATAAATCATTAGGAAATTTACCATAGTGCCTCAAACAGGACTTTTAATATCATACTTGTCCATAGAGGACTAAAAAGGGAATTATAAGTCCGTATAGGGACTATAAAAATATCATATGTTCGTATGGGGACTATATTAAAACAGTTTGCCCGGGAAAGGACTATAATGAACTATCAGGTCCACAAAGGTTATGATGAAATATCATGTCCACTAAGGGACTATAATGAAATCTCGTGTCCACGTAAGGAATATAATAGGGTATAATGTCCATGAAAGGACTATTTGAAGTATAATGTCCTCGAAGGGACTATTATTAAAAGATAATATCCTCAAAGGGATTTTCAATAGGTAGACGTATATATTTATGGAGTCTTATCAAAAAAGGTAAGTCCACAAGGACTTTGATGAATTAATATGTCCACGAAGGACTACAATAATTAAATGCCCAAACAGGGACTTAAATGAAAAGAAGTATGATGGAAGGAGGGTCTTCTAATGTCTTCTTTCCTTTATTCTGATTGTTTCTTCATCTTTATTTATCGTACGCAGTAGCGACTCTGGAGATTTTAGTGAATAAATAATATTTCAAATCAGGATCCATTGCAGAATTAGAATTCAAGGATTCAATGATTAAAGGAATGACATGGATCACAGATTAGGTTTTGACTAGTATAGTCTAAGTTTGAAATTTGAAAACTCAGAAGTAAGAAATAGGGTTTAATGACACCCACATGTATCATCTTCAATATGGGAGCCTCAGGGACCTTCTGGTATGGACTCTGTATTCTGGATAAGGGTTTAAACAAGTTTGGTTTTTGGGAATAGATTCACAAAGGTCTTTCCTCCAACTGGTTGTACGCTTATCCTAGCCGTGGTACGAAGCTTGGCATTTCTAGGCTTCGGATGTGGAGAATTTTCTTCGACGGCTTCCTTGCCTGGCGATATATTCAAAATACATAAAATCGAAAGCAATGTTTACTTAATAGGGATGAGAGCATTCCTATGTTAAGTCTAGACTCAGAAGGTCTAAGGAATGTGCTACTGTGTCATTTGAGATTAAATACTAAGGGCTAGTGTTTAATTCACTCAAACGTTGGCTCTGATACCAACCTGTCACACCCCGATATTTCCACGTATTACCGGTGGGCCCGGTGGGGAGTATCGTGACGTAGTTGATATCATCATAGTCAAATAATCACAGTTCAATGCACAGCGGAAGTCTAAAGTAAATATATTACAATCCGAAATGAAAGTAACATAAGTATTACAAACGGAATGTAAAAGGATCCACAGGCGGATCAAAATAAAGGAAATATTGTTCAACAGATTTTAAAGTGATAAGCTTGCAAGACTCTTTATTTATTCACTCAGGAGTAGCCAGCCTATTTCGCATAGTACCTACACTTAACCTTTTTGGAAAATATGTCAGTTTACACTTGCAAATACAATTAACCGACTCTTTTGAAAAGTGTTTATAAAATTGATTTAAATGCACAAAGCACAAATATTCTTTTATAACTTGGGATAATTATTTATAAATAAACTTGTAAAAGAATTATATATTTGTTACACGTTTAGTAGCCCGGGCTGAATACCGGGTTAAAGATTAATAGACACACCACATAATATAATCCTGCGGCGAGTTATTCTCGAACAGGCGGTTATATCTTTTTATATACGCACTGGCAGGTGCATGCCTACACCCCGTGCTTAAGTCATGGCCATTTCAATGAATGAGCCGAGGATATCCAGGACATGGTCATTAAGCCCCCAAAGGCTTTAACAAACAAAACAGATTAAACGGGTTATCTCAATGATTTAACTTTCATACGATTAAAGATTCAATACCAGACCAAGCGGTATTTTATATACCGTACCCCAAGCCCGTATAAGGGGAAAATAAGTTAAAAGTATTTACCTGAGCAAAATACAAATTATCTCAGTCGTATAACAATTCAGCAAGTGCAAATATCTTTCACTAGGCTCCTAAATCTGGACCAAAGGTTTTAATAATCTATTAGATTCCTAACGGGTCTTACTTAAGTTTAAACTTAGACCGGTTAGTTTTAATGAAAGGTTCACGGTTCAAAACGCAAGATTAAGCGAAGACTGGATTAGAATGTGATTTAGACCCGACAAGTATGAAGACTTGCAAAATATGGGTAAACCAAACACATTCTGGATTTTGAAGTGAAAATGATAAGGTTTGACCCGTTTCGGTCAATTTATGCAAACTAGTTACATAAACCGTACCGAACGTGAAAAATGAATAACGGGTAACCAAATGAGTCATGAACAGGTTCCCTAAGTTAATATGCTTAAAATGTGTTATGATATCAGTAGGACACCTTCCATTATGCCCAAAACGAATTTAAAATCAATTTAAGCCCCGTAGGGGTATTTCAGTCATTTTAAAGGTTATAAAAGAGATTAAATATAAATCTGAGGTTCTGGTCTAAAATGATCAGTAAAAATATTTATTTTTGCAAGTCATATCAGTAGGGTATTGCATATATGTGAAATTTATCATTTATAACCAAACTATGCGTCGTATGGGCATTTTGGTCATTTCGCATAAGCTTTAAAGGTCAAATTTGGAAATCTGAGTTCAAAAACTTTCTCCTACAATTAAAGTATAAAAATTTACTTAAAACATCAGTAGGTATTAAGTCTTATGCGTCAAAAATAGTTTTAGCCCATACTATGCGTCTGAAACGCGTAAAAAGTCGGTTTTAGGCGATTTTCAGGTTATATAAGGAAATCTGAGATTTTGAATAGCCTTTACAGTTTAAAATAACTTATTTAATATATAAAATTAGTAGCAAAAGGTTTGGTATGTAAAGGATGTGTAAAACTCATTATATTAGCAAAAAGGGCATAACCGTCAATTACCGAGTCAATGCAAGAACCCTATGTTATGATCAGTTTAAAATTCAACAAAAATCTTCAAAAATCCCAAAATATTATATTACATTAGTGGGTAAAAAGTTTGGTGTCAAAATTTGGGTTTAAATATGTCGCAACCCCCGATCCCTATTTCCTCGAGAACGGGCGGCCGCGAGCCAGTTTCGGTGGTATCGCGTGTTTATTCAATTTTGGCAGCGGAAATTACATCAGGACCGTAGTTAGGAAATATTTTATCCGAGTAAAATTCCACACTTTTAATATATTAAACAAATGGGAAAAATCCCAAGTTTAAGTACACACATTTTCATAGGGATAAAAACCTATTTTATTTAATAGAAACATCTATTTATTTTTAGGTAACTTTATTGCCACTTTTCCAAGCCTTCAGTGATGTCTAGCTGGCTTCTAATTGGCTTTCACATTTTGTTACCTGAAACACGTTTAAAAATATTTTGTCAGTGGGAAATACTGGTGAGTGAATCCCAGTTCAATCAAGTTTAAATAAAAACCATTGTACAGTATTGAGGGCGATCTCGCAATTATATTTGTTTCCAAGTTTACACTAATTATCACCCGCGGTACTGTCAAACCCGACTTGTGGAAAAGTTACTCCTTGCAGCAATAACTAATTTTGTATACAAAACCCCAACATACCAACGATAATTGTATCCTTACAAATACTCAATCACTGTTTAATATATAATTAATTGTGTGAGGTTTTGTAAAAACAGTTAACAAAAAGGAGATTACTCACATTGCTGTCTTAGATTATCCTTTAGGGTTTCCTGGTGACAATCTATAATTTACACAAATGCACACGTGTTAGTATAATAACCCATTTTAACATTAGTAATACCCTCCCCGAGACGGCATTCCAACGACTACGTCGGGCAGAACCACGACAGCCGTTACGGAACCCTAGATCAATCGGGCAGCATATCTAATACGTATCCAGGGGTTATAATACTTACAACGTAGCAGAACTTCATTAATTAGGGGGGTATTATGCCCGAGTATAGATTATACTACGTAGAAATTGAGAGTAAATTGAAAAGTTTGAGCGAATTCGACTGAAGGCCCGAGCTCCAGCTTTATAGGGGCTGAGTTCGGGTTTCTCGCGGCCCGCGTAACACAAGACCAGGGCCTACGCGGCCCGCGTCAACGCTGGTCAACAGCTGGCTGATCCGGGTCAGCTACTAGGTTCAACACGAGTCGGACACGTGTCAGCACCAGGCTGCACCACATTTTTGGCCTCTCGCGGCCCGCGTAAGGGTTAAGGGGTCCTTTACGTGGCCCGCCTAAACCCCAAAAATTGATTTTTTTATTATTTTTAATGATATTTAAGGTATTCGGGGCCCGTTTTCACGTATGGGGTGTATTTTATGACATATAGGGGTATTTTGAAATATATTAGGGTATCAGAAAAATATTCGGGAGAGTGTCGGTTTAATTTAGGGTTGTTATATCCTCCCCACCTTGTTTTAGAGCTCGTCCTCGAGATCTACTAGAACAAGTGTGGATATTTCCTTTGCATTTCTGATTCAAGTTTCCATGTGTACTCTGGACCTCTTTTGGAATCCCATTTTACTTTGACCAGAACTAATCTCTTGTGCTTGAGGTTCTTAACTTTCCTGTATTCAATCTGTAAAGGCCTTTCTACAAACTTGAGTTGTTCATTTACCTTTATATCTTTAAGAGGTACTACAAGTGATTCATCGACTAAGCATTTCTTGAGATTGGATACATGAAATACATCCTGTATTCCTGCCATTTCCTCTGGCAGTTGTAGCTGATAGGCTACAGGTCCTATTCTTCTAATAATCTTAAATGGTCCAACATACCTAGGACTTAGCTTTCCTCTTTTGATGAATCTTACCACTCCTTTCCAAGGAGAGACTTTTAACAACACTCGGTCCCCTACTTGAAATTCCAATGGTTTCCGCCTGTTGTCCGCATAGCTTTTCTGTCGATCACGTGCCGCTTTCAGTCGTTCCTTGACTTGAATGATCTTGTCGGTTGTTTCTTGCACTATCTCAGGTCTAGATAGTTTCTTTTCCCCAATTTCTGCCCAACAGACTGGGGTTTGGCACTTTCGTCTGTAAAGTGCTTCGAATGGTGCAGCATTGATACTTGTATGATAACTATTATTATAAGAAAATTCTATCAATGGTAAGTGATCATCCCAATTACCTCCGAAATCAATTACACAAGCTCTAAGCATGTCTTCCATTGTCTGAATTGTCCTTTCGCTTTGTCCGTCCGTTTGAGGATGATAAGCTGTGCTTAGATTTAACTTGGTTCCCATGGCTTTTTGGAAACTTGTCCTAAAATGAGAGGTAAAATGACTATCTCTGTCAGAAACAATTGATAAAGGAATTCCATGTAAAGAAACAATTTCATTTACATACAATTTAGCTAGCTGTTCCATACTGAAAGTTTCCTTCATTGGTAAGAAATGAGCTGACTTAGTTAGCCTATCTACAATCACCCAGATTGTATCATTACCTTTCTTTGTTTTGGGTAATTTAGTAACAAAATCCAATGTTATCAATTCCCATTTCCATACTGGCATTTCTAGTTGTTGTAACAAACCTGAGGGTTTCTGATGTTCAGTTTTAACTTGTGAGCAAGTTAAACATTTAGAAACATAGGTTACTATATCCTTTTTCATTCCTATCCACCAGAAATTCTTCCTTAAATCCTGGTACATTTTATCACTTCCTTGATGCATTGTATACTTAGACTTATGGGCTTCTTCTAATATGCGATGACGTAGGCTTCCTAATTTAGGTATCCACATTCTCTTTTCATGGAATCTCCAAATTCCATCTGTTCCCTGTTGTAATTCCTTAATCATACCTTTTAGCTTTTCAGTATCCTCCTTGATTACTGATTCTTGTGCTTTTCTAATTTGTTCATTTAAATCTACTTGTAGATTTAATTTAAGAGAACGTACCCTTTTTGGCTTTTCGTGATACTTTCGGCTTAAAGCATCTGCCACTACATTCGCTTTTCCTTCATGATACTGGATATCACAATCATAATCACTAAGCATCTCCATCCAGCGTCTTTGTCTCATATTTAATTCTTTTTGTCCAAAAACATACCTTAAACTCATATGATCAGTAAATATGGTAAACTTACTACCATAAAGGTAATGTCTCCAAATTTTCAAAGCAAAAATTATTGCTCCTAATTCAAGATCATGGGTTGAATAATTTTCTTCATGATTCTTAAGTTGTCTAGAGGCGTAAGCTATAACCTTTTGACGTTGCATTAACACACATCCATAACCTAATTTAGAAGCGTCACAATAAATTATAAAATCTTCAGTTCCTTCTAGTAACGCTAATATGTGTGCATGGGTTAATTTTTGCTTAAGAATTCTAAAGGCTTCTTCTTGTTTTGGTCCCCATTCAAACTTAATGGATTTACAGGTTAACTTAGTTAAAGGAATGGCTATTCTAGAAAAATCTCGAATAAATCTTCTATAATAACCGGCCAATCCTAAGAAACTTCTAATCTCGGTTGGTGATTCAGGAGTTTTCCATTTAGTAATTGCCTCGATTTTTGTAGGATCCACATGAATTCCTTCATGATTCACTAAGTGTCCAAGAAACTGTACCTGTTCTAACCAAAACTCATATTTTGAAAACTTAGCGTAAAGTTTTTCCTTTCTTAGTAGACTTAAAAGTGCGTGCAAATGCCTTGCATGTTCCTCTTTACTCTTAGAGTAAATGAGAATATCATCTATGAAGACAATTATGAATTTATCCAAATATGGCTTACATATTCGGTTCATCATGTCCATAAATGCAGCTGGGGCATTGGTTAAACCAAATGGTATGACAGTAAATTCATAATGACCATACCTCGTTCTAAACGCAGTTTTAGGAATATCCTCTTCCTGTTCCTTTAATTGATGATATCCTGATCTTAAATCTATTTTCGAGAAAAATCGAGCTCCTTGCAGTTGATCGAACAGATCATCGATTCTCGGTAATGGATACCGATTCTTAATTGTGACTTTATTCAATTCACGGTAATCAATGCACATACGCATTGATCTGTCCTTCTTTTTAACAAATAAGATTGGTGCTCCCCATGGCGATGAACTTGGCTGTATGAATCCTTTTTCTAGCAATTCGTTTAAGTGTTTCTTCAGTTCCTGCATTTCTACGGGTGCCAAAGGATAAGGTGCTTTGGCAATCGGTGTCGTTCCTGGTAGCAGGTGAATTCTGAATTCAACTTCTCTATCTGGCGGTAGTCCTGGTAATTCTTCTGGAAATATATCTGAAAACTGAGACACTATTGGAATGTCTTTTAGTTCTTTTCCTTTAGTGTTAGTGATTATGGAAATCAAATACACTAATGATCTTTTTCTTATATAGCTTGCAGTTTTCATCACAGAGATGAATTTTGTGGACTTAGATGGTTTATCTCCTTTAATTGTGATCTTTTCACCCTTTGGTGAATTTACTTGAATCGACTTTTGATTACATAAAATACTGGCTTTATTGGCTATTAACCAATCCATTCCTAAAACAACATCGAATCCTACCAGATTCATTGGGTAAATATTTGTAATAAACTTTTGATTTAAAATTTCTATTCTTGCTCCCTGCAAGATTTCAGAAATCTTAACAGTTTCTCCATTTGCTGTTTCTACTAGACATTCTTGTGGAAGTTTAGTTAATGATTGATTATGAAGTTTGCAAAATGAAGTATTAATAAAACTTTGGTTTGCACCAGAGTCAAATAATACTTTAGCAAAAATATCATTAACTAAAAACGTATTGGCTATCACGTCCGGAATCATTTTGGCTTCATCTGCAGTCAGAACAAATGCTCTAGCATTTTTAGTGTTCTTATTGTTCGGAGCTGGAGCCAATTTTGGACAATTTGGCTTGATATGACCTTTTTCTCCACAGTTGAAACATAGTCCATTGCTAGATTTCCTCCTGCAATCTTCTTCCTTGTGTCCTGGTAACTTACAGAAATTGTAGTGTGTGGAGCATTTTCCTGAATGCTTCTTCTTGCAAGCCTTGCAGTAAGGTGCAGAGGTAGAACCTATATTTCTACGGTTGAAATTACCATAGCGGAATTCCTGAGTAAGCCTCTGTGCTAGGTTTTTCCTCTGGTCTTCTTCTCTAGTACGGACTAATTCATCAGTCAAGGTATTTGCTAGTTCTACAGCTTCTTCTATGGTTTGTGGTCTAGCTGCCTTGACTACATGTCTAATCTCTCCAATCAATCCCCAGATGTAATGGGAGATTATTACCGGCTCTGGTGATGCAAGGGTAGGTACTATTCTAGCATATTCAAAGAATAACTTAGTGTACCCCTTACTATCCACTCCATTCATCCTAAGGTTTAAGAATTTGTTTACTATCTGTTCTTTTTCATTGGGATGGCAGAATTTCCTTTCTACCTTATCCTTAAATTCCTCACATTCCATATTGTAAGTTCTATCACTTCCTCTGGACTGAAGGATAGTGTTCCACCATTCTAGTGCTGAATTTTTAAACAGATTAGAAGCAAACAGTATCTTATCTTCTTCTGCGCATTTGCTTATTCCTAAGACTGCCTCAGTCTTTTCTATCCAGCGTAGGGATGCAATGGGGTCTTCGTTGCCCGAGAATTCTATTGGTTTGCAGGACCAGAATTCTTTGTAAGAACAACCATAAGGCATGGTTCTTCTTCTTTTGGGAATGGGCGCTTGAAGTACAGGTCCATTGTTTACGCTGTTTTCTGGTTCAGTTGGTCGCTTACTGCTATGCTTACTTTTATTATCAGCTTCTTTTACAATTTGGATAATAAATGGCATTGCATCTATGATTCCTTGTGCCACAATATGTTGAATAGCACTATTATCCACTTGGTTTCCATTGTTATTGTCGTTCGGATTCTCATTAACCAAGTTATTGTTACTCTGGTTATCGTTATTCAGATTTTCCTGATTTCCTTCGTCGGCCATCTGAATTTTAAACAGTTACCACATATTAATATCATAAAATAATATGTAATATAGCCAATCACATGACACACATATTAGTCAAAAGCGTCGATCATTGCGACTTTACTCTATTCATATAATATGCATCAACTACACACCAGTACTGAAATTAAAATTACAATACCAACTGAAATTTAAAATTACACTAATAGTAGTAGGCATCCGTAGTTTTTTTTTCATACACACATATATTATTATTATTATTACTACCGTTTTCACCATCACATTCATGGATTTGGATTCATCCAGAAATCCATATTGCGCTCGTCGTACTTCCAGACGAGTCGCTCTCCCATCTGTCTCATGCTTTCACTATTCTCTAAAATTTCCTCACCAAATGTCCTAAGTTCTTGTACGTTTTCTGCACTCATTGGGGGTGCAGGTTCTAGGAGTTGGTTCGGAATCTGGGGTGCAGGTTCCTGATATGGGGGTGTAGGGGCCTGGAATTGGTAAGGATTCTCTAAGATCTCCCTAACGTATACATCGTTATCGTAATAGGGATCTAGAGGGTCCAACCCTGGGTAGGCTCCTAAGTTCGGCATGGGCATGTCTTCATGTATCGGGTAACGTTGCACATAATCCCTAACGTCATCCCACCATGGGTCGTAATTTGGGTCTAAGGGATTTGGTGCTGGTACCCTAGGTATTTCCTCTGGATTGAAATCATGCATTTCTACTTGATTTTCAGGATTTTCTATTTCCATTGGTTGGTCAAGTACTGGTAGTTGTGGTTGGGGTGCTATTATTTGTTCCAGATTAGGGTCAGCTGCAGTGGTTGCTAAGATATGGAAATTAGCTAAACCCCTATTGATCATGTCCTGGGCATGGGCATCTGTCTCTCTCTTGACTGCTGCTAGTGCTCTCTGGTCTTGTAACTTTTCATACGTTTTCTACGCTCATGTGCTCCCCTACTGAACCATCCCCTCTTTTTCGTAGGAAATGGCTCTTCAGACTGAGCCTTAAACACGAATATTCCTTCTTCAGTATCAGAAGAGTACCCCGAGAGGGCAGGCTGAGAAGAGGCACCTTCGGTTCTAGGCGAACCAGACAATTGACGGTACGCGTCAGATGGTCCTTGGTCGCTCATACTGTAAACTAACAAATAGTCAAATAACACATAATAAGAAAATACAATTATACACTTATTTCCGTAATTTATTTCCTAACAGATTGAATTTTGATGTCAGCAGAACGCTTCTGTGGCTGAATCAGTGGCTTAGCTCTGATACCACCTTCTGTTGCAACCCCCGATCCCTATTTCCTCGGGAACGGGCAGTCACGAGCCAGTTTCGGTGGTATCGCGTGTTTATTCAATTTTGGCAGCGAAAATTACATCAGGACCGTAGTTAGGAAATATTTTATCAGAGTAAAATATCACACTTTTAATATATTAAACAAATGGGAAAAATCCCAAGTGTAAGTACACACATTTTCATAGGGATAAAACCCTATTTTAATTAATAAAAACATCTATTTATTTTTAGGTAACTTTATTGCCACTTTTCCAAGCCTTCAGTGCTGTCCAGCTAGCTTCTAATTAGCTTTCACATTTTGTTACCTGAAACGCGTTTAAAAATATTTTGTCAGTGGGAAATACTGGTGAGTGAATCACAGTTCAATCAAGTTTAAATAAAACCATTGTACAGTATTGAGGGCGACCTCGCAATTATATTTGTTTCCAAGTTTATACTAATACTCCTCGCAAGGCAATAACTAATTTTGTATACAAAACCCCAACATACCAACGATAATTGTATCCTTACAAATACTCAATCACTGTTTAATATATAATTAATTGTGTGAGGTTTTGTAAAAACAGTTAACAAAAAGGAAATTACTCACATTGTTGTCTTAGATTATCCTTTAGGGTTTCCTGGTGACAATCAATAATTTACACAAATGCACACGTGTTAGTATAATAACCCATTTTAACATTAGTAATACCCTCCCCGAGACGGCATTCCAACGACTACGTCGGCCAGAACCACGACAGCCGTTACGGAACCCTAGATCAATCGGGCAGCGTATCTAATACGTATCCAGGGGTTATAATACTTACAACGGAGCAGAACTTCGTTAATTAGGGGGTATTATGCCAGAGTATAGATTATACTACGTAGAAATTGAGAGAAAATTGAAAAGTTTGAGCTAATTCGACGGAAGGCCCGAGCTCCAGCTTTATAGGGGCTGAGTTCGGGTTTCTCGCGGCCCGCGTACCACAAGACCAGGGCCTACGCGGCCCGCGTCAACGCTGGTCAACAGCGTAGCTGATCCGGGTCATCTAGTAGGTTCAAAACGAGTCGAACACGTGTCAGCACCAGGTTGCGCCACATTTTTGGCCTCTCGCGGCCCGCGTAAGGGTTAAGGGGTCCTTTACGCGGCCCGCCTAAACCCCAAAATTAGATTTTTTTTTTATTATTTTTAATGATATTTAAGGTATTCGGGGCCCGTTTTCACGTATGGGGTGTATTTTACGGCTAAAACGGGTATTTTGAAATATATTAGGGTATCAGAAAAATATTCGGGAGAGTGTCGGTTTAATTTAGGGTTGTTATAAAATAGGCTATATGCTAATAATGTCGTTTAATTAATAAAAAGCTTTCAAATTACGATATTGAGCATAACTCCTAATTTAGACCTCAAACTGATGTCAAATTTTTAGGAGATGTTTATAAATCAGTAATAAAGGTTTTTGTCCTCTCACATTTTCAAAAATCTCGTTTTAATAATAAAAGGGCATAATGGTCAACTTTTAAGCATTTAACAGAAATATGCAATGAACTAGGATTTCTATGGAACCAAGTTGTACAACCTCAGAGGGTTATACTAACCTATAATATGGTCCTAAAGGAATCCTAAGGCATGTCTAAACTAAGCTAAATCGGGTCAGAACTGAAAGTCAAAGCAAAAGTCAATTTTTACAACTTTCGGTTGCGAACCGAGCCTAAACTCAGAATTTTCGGGTTGAACATGCCTAGACATGTTCATATTGACCAAGTTATTAAAGTGATAAAACTGATTTTATTGCTTCTACATCATTAGTTATGAATTTTATTTAAAACCGACTCATTTGACTTTTATTGTAATTATTTTACCCGACAATTAACTAAGCAAACGTGGTAATTAGGAGGTGCCCTTTTGAGGGTTTAATACCTACCTAATTACGATCACGTAGCCATCTTCGTTGCGAACCATGGCTCGACCGTTTAAAAGTCAAAGCGTTTAATGTAAACGCTTGACTTTTTGGCTTTAAACACCAAATAAAACAAACTAGTCACGAAAGGACACTTACAAAGGGTCCAATGGACTGAAAAGAACTCAAGAGAGGTTCCATAATGATCGGGATCCCCTTTGATTGAGAGCATGAGCAGATTGAAAGGAAATGTGCAATTGAAAGTGAAAAATCTTGGCCTATTTATAGAATTTGAGATGAAATGAGATGATGCCAAGTGTTTCAAAGGTTCATGAGATCATCACAGGTGTTAAACAGCTGTTAATAATCCATGTGCAGCCCATGGATTCAGTTTAATGGTTTTAAAATGAACATGGTGCTCAAGGAATGGCAAAAACCATTAACAGAAACAATCTGCTGCTGCTGCAGACATCCTGGCGGACCGTGAAGGCAAGCCCACTGGGCTACGCGGCCCGCGTAACAGTCCAGCCCAGCTTAAGGTTTACTGCATGTGCAGCTTTGATCCCTGTGTTTAATTCAACACATTTTAACAGCTGAAAACGTTGTTTTAGATGGCCCGAGAGGTGCATCCCGACGGTCCTCAGCTCATAACTCATGCCGGGTCCAGAAATAAGTATGAGCTTAAGCCATAACAGACCAGATCAGCAGCAACTTTCAGAAGTTACAGTTTTAGTCCCTGTAAGCTTGTAAGGCCCTTTTTGACGCAGTTGTGGCCCGTTAAGCCATTTTCAAGGCTCTACAATGATGCCTAAACATAGGGAACATAAAACATGCTTAAAAATATGCCAGATGTCTGTTCGTTTGGTCGTACGATCACGTTGTTCGGCTAACTACGACGAAACACGAACGGACGCGAAAAACGATCCAAATTATGCGACAAATGGAATTTAATCATGCCATTCATTAAAATAAAATATTTTACTGATTACACTAATTTTTGGATGTCCGGTTATATTCAGAATGTAAGATATGCGCGATAATGCAAACTTATGCACTTTTTGACGCTTTTAGTCCCTGTTGATCAAATAAATTTATTTTTGCGCACCAAACACCTCTAAGCCTTTTTCTAAGCTATGTAAAGGATATTTAGGGCATGTTTAACTTATGATCAAATTCCGGAAGGTTCGATATCATACGAATCGGTATACTTTTGTAATTTGACGTAAATAGTCCCTGTAATGCGCAAACTTGCGCATATCATCGTTTAATAACATTGAAGCCTTATCTAATCCATATTAGGAATTCTTGAGAGTATTATTAAACATCACAATGCTTCGGGTTCGTAAAAAGGTCATTCAGAGGTATAATTAAACATATTGACGCTTTTAACCCCTTAAACTTGCAAAGTTGCGCGTAACGTCACTTAAAGGCATAAAAACCTTAGACGGCCAATAATTGGCATTCCCGAGAGTATAATAAAATATCATGAAGCCCCCAGTTTGTTAAAAGGTCACTTAGAGGTAAGAATTAACATGTTGACGCTTTTAACCCTTCATCGCGCAAACTTTCAATTAATTACGTAAACGGCTACTCTTGATCAACAAGTGCTCATATGTGAATAGGAACACCGTGTAACGTCATTCTAAGGCTTATACTAAGCACGTTGACACTTTTAGTCCTTTCGCATTCAAAGTTTTCGATTTTTTGAAAAATTAGTCCCTTAAATTCAACATTTGTCTTTATTAGGGTTTATTACACGTGTCAATACATCATTGGACGTGATTTTACGAGGTGTTACACAGTAGCTGCTTTCTTCCAATGCGTCCCAGCTTCTTGTGTAATTGCTGATTTGATTTATCATTAACCTCCCCCGTGAGTCAAATGCCCTAACACCAAGTCTTAAACTTAAGTAACTGAGCCAACACCTTATTAAACACAGATGCACCTGCTCCTGTGTGTAGCATGATTTGTAGGACCATGTTTCGGGACCGAAACCGTGATTATCATGTGATTAGTTCATAGATGGGATGATTAGAGACGAATGAAATACTTACTTGTATTGATTTTGTAACATAACATAACAAGCCGGCCCGATTAACAAGCTAACCTAACCATACCAAAGGAGTACACATCCGGGGAGAGACCAAGTGGTGATCTCTCCCTGTGAGGTCTCAAACCTCCTAAAACTTCCCCGTGTTACAAATGGCAAGGGGTTGCTATTTATAGCCACACCCCCTTATCTTGCAAACACACACGGTCAAACAAATAACCCTCTCGTTTGACCACTTCAAACGAGCGGGTCAATACACGTTCGTTTGACCATTTCACTAACTATTACATATTCAGCATAAAATAAATCTAATCTATTCGACAAGCATCGGAAACAAAATCTGCATCAACAAATTCCCCATTGTCTGTTGCTGTCGAATGCTGAAAATGCAACTTTAATCGATCTTCAGTCAAGTATTTATCTTCTCTATGTTAACAACTTCCCCCTTGACCGATGATCCAGGTAAGTAGTATCTTGACGTTCCTTGTATAATAGTTCCCCTCAAAGTACGCGTATCCGTGTTGGGTGTTGTGCAATTTCCGCACAAGGCTCAATTGACCGATCTTCTGCTGATCTTCCAATACTCCAACCGGCATTTGATAAGGGTTCCATTCTTTAAAAATTGCATCAAGTCTTGATCTGTCATAAGACAAACTCTGCCACCTTTGATTGCGTTTAGAAATTTACCGAAGAAATTCAACATATATTATTCCCCTATTGTAAGTCCCGTTTAACCGGATCTTTCAATGATATCAAACAATCACCAAGTTTGTGCGGAATCCAAACTTGGTGAGATTCAAGAATAAACACGAAAAGCAAGAAATACGAAGAACAATACCAGAATCACTTTCAACACTTGCACACGATTCTATTACTTGAATAAGCAAAACCGTCTAGTACAAGTGTCCTACACCACAATCGAATCACCTCTCTCTAAACTCTAGAATTTCTGTAACTAAGGCTCCAAAGGTTCAAACCTAAAAACAAGTTAAAAACTTGTTTATATACATAGACAAGCCCATCTCCTACATGGGCTCCCCTTGGGCCTGCTTGGCCCACATGGCCTAAAGCTTGGCCCAAGTGACCTATAAAGGTCCAAAACCTAATATAACTAACCCGGTAAAGCCCAGTTCGTAACCATAACCCGTTGTGTTAATTTGATGCGTCAGTCTCACACTTTAGGGCCTAACAATCTCCCCCTAGACTGATGCCATCAAATTGTCTTCATAACATGAAATCAGCAACGTCGTCAACAAAGTCTATGGTTGTTGCTATGCTGCAGATGTTGTGGAAGTTCTTGACTTCTGAACTCTCAGCACTGGGTCTCTTTCTTCAGCTCTTGTGGTTAGCTTCATATCAGGATCTCGATCAGCTTTGCTTGAAAATCTTGTTAAAAAGAATGTGAGAGGAGGATTCTCAGCAGCTCTTTTCTTCTTCAATCTTTGTCTTTCAAGCAGGTTCACAGGTACTTCTTCAAATGTACTTTCATTGTCAGACGGCGTTTCGTATCCGATTCTTCTGACTCAGGTACATCTTGTTGTTGTGATGCTCCATGCTTCTTCAGCAGCTAACAACATCCCAATCTTCATCAACCCCTGTTCTTGATAAAAATCAAGTTCTGCACATGCTCGTAAACTCATAAGCAAACATCTCTTATGCAACAGGGAGAGTACCATATGAACACTAGGTACATCAAATTTCACAATTTAAATTCTTTCAACTTTTGATGATCAGTCAAATCTTCAAGAACGGTTATATTTTTTAATTTTAAGAAAAATAAAAAAAACACTCTATTTTTGGATTTTTGGTTTTATAGAAAAACAAGACACTATTTTTGTATTTTTGAATTTTTCTATTTTTTTTTTATTTTTTATAGATTTTAAGAGCAAGAAACAAATAAGAGCTCAAAATATAAACAACTACCATAATATACAAATACAATTGCAATGGGATCAAAATTCGTTCTCAGGAAGACTAAGGAACACTTTTCAGTACGAGCCTAATCAAACTGGTCTATGCGATTGCCAATATGTTTGTCCACTTAAACTTTAACGCTCAACTTTCAATTTTTCAACTTCGTGATATGCTTTAGGTAATATTATACTATTATACCTGTGTGTCCCATTCCAAGGCATACCCCCGCGATCAAGGTAAGCACAACGATTCATCGTAGCGGGTGAGTATACTGATGTCATCCTTTAAGATATCCTGACTGTGTCTAGGTCTGCATATAATATGTTTTATCATGTTTTGATTTCTTAACAATGAACACCCAAATAAATACTAATCAAATCCTGGAAATATAAACAGCACACTCTATCATGCAAGTATCTTCCCTACCACATATTTCACAAGTCCAATCCAGATTTCTGAAATCTTAACTGGGAATAGATTGAGAAGAGAACAGAATAGATCTTAAGTAGAGATGGTATAATATACAGATCAAATGAGTTTTTCTCAATTTGATATAGGTTTCTTGGGTTTCTTTTGGGCACTAGAGGGCCTCTTTCGGGTGTATTAGATCTATAGCGCGACAACGTACAGCTAGGTCAGCATGTATCTGGATGCAGCAGAAGCTGTCGTTGCCTAGCACCTCCAGGTCAGCATATATCTGGATGCAGCAGAGGAGGTACACGACTTTTTTCAGAGAAGATTTCAGAATCAGATCAAAATTGTGTGTATCGGGACAACATACAGACATTCAAATAGAAATGAGCTAATTCCAAGTGACTTTCTTTCCTGGGTTCATGTACAATTTTAGTTCTGAACAGAAGAACAGCCAAGATATCCCCGGATGATTCAACAATATAAAGACCCGAAACCTCAGATGTTGGCTATCTATCAACACAAGATTTAAGACCAAAAAATCATACGCCGTTGGTATGTTACCCACATGGTACATAGTTCGTTATGTTTAAATCACTTAGTATCTTTTATCATGTTGAGCGTCAAGCCTATCGACATATCGCAGTAGATCCTAGTCTTTTCAGCTATGGCACCTTACATGTGTTAGTCAAACCCTTTAACACGAACATTTATTTCACTTCCCATGTCATGCAATCTTTCTTTTTGGCTTTTTCATTTTTCTAATGTTTTTGTATTTTTCTCATTTTCTCCCCCTAAAACAATACATATTTACAGCAAACTCTTTTTGTATTTTCTGAGTTTTCTCCTCCTAAACTCTATATCTATCTATATGTTCCTCTCCCCCCCTAAATTTGTGCATAAATCTTGTATTTTTGCGCAAATTTACCATTTACTAGAGAAAGGACACTTTATACAAAATAATGAACTAAGAAAGAAAATAAATATTTTTGCTTAACCGTTCTGTCATCAGATTGAAGACTTATCAAATTCAAATCAAAGTACTGAATTTAAACGGTACCTTTTGCTGATCATTTCTTACTTCTCTAATCTCCTCCAAAGGAAACATATCATCTGTAAAAAAAATTTGAACTTTTTACAACAGTGAGATGTTACCCGTTTTTATCTCTGGAACAACCGCTATCAACATTCCAGAGATTGTCAACAGCTCCTCCTTGGTTGTTCCTGAAAGGTAAGGAGATTAGTAAGACATGGGTACCCAGGCCATCGTGGTCCTGGGATTTCCTGAAGCATCAAAATAAGACACTTCCTTTAAACATAAGTCCCCTTTAATTTCAAGGATTGGAGACTTTGCTGCTTTGGATTTGGGTTTCCAAATCTGTTTCGGTTTAACAAACGTGTTTGTTGCCTTCGGTTGAGCAACTTTAGCTGATTCAGGCTTGTTAGTTTTAGAAAAACGTTTTTGTTCTTGAACAGCCTTGCGTTTGTTTTTAGCAGCGTTCCAATCCCCATCAGAAGGTTTAACCTTGGGATTCACATTCTTCATTGCCTTAGGTGATGATACCTTCATAGGCTTAGAATGATTGTTATCCTTTGGTGTAACCCTCTGATTTTGCATATAGTAGGGTACATAGGGACGATGTGTGCAATTTCGAGCAATGTGACCAGCAATGCCGCAATTAAAGCATGTCTGTCTCTTCATGTAGAAAGCATTCTGATCAGTTGGATTTGCTCTTGCAGGCCCTGAAGGACGAACCGGTCCTCTCTGTGCTTGTTTGTGTTGCACATTTCCTGCAGACGAAGATGAATTTGGGTGCCTGTACTTGTCGTTTGCAGGGGCCTTCTGTGGTGGAGATTTCCTATGATTCTTCTTGGTTTCCTTAGACTGCAAGTCTTGTTCAGAAATCTCACCAGTCTTTCTGAAACCTTTGTTAGCACAGTCAAATGCATATTTCTCACATTTGCCATTACAGACTGGCTTAACAAAGACATTTTTCACATCACGGGCCTTTTGAGGACTATTACTGCCCGTTGAGGACTGTGGAGAGCCTGCTTGTCTTTGATGTTTAGGCCTCTTCTTTCCACGTCCTTTACTTGCTTGCTTCGGCTCTTGTTGCTTGATCTGAACCTTTTCATCACTAACAGAAGGCTCAGATTGTTCAGCTTGCGTACTTGGAGCCTTGTTCACATCAGTTTTCACTTCATCAGCTTTGGTAGGATCCGAGACTTCTGGTTTATCAGATGAAACACCAGAAACTTCAGCAAAAACTTCAGCTGAAACATTAGACAAATTTTCAGCACAAGACGGTTCTGCACATGACGCCTTTGAGCTGAATCCACTAGAATCAACTGATTCCAATTTCTCAGAATCAGTTGCTTCAGATGATTCACATTTGGAATCAGATGGTTCAACTGGCTCATTCGTTTCATTTGTCGTTTCAGTCTTTGTTTCACAAGCATCAACGTTTTCGCCCAAACCGTCAGGCCTGAAATTAATCACAGAGCGAAAAACCGAGTTAAAAATATCACATGACGAAATGGAGTCTTGATTAAGTTCATTTATTAAATTTTCATAAGAACCAGACTCTGATGCTTGATCATCCCCAACTACATTTTCAACTTTTACTTCAACTACTTCATCTGCAGGGGAAGACGAAGCATTAGGATCAAAAGTACCCTTTGAAACAAAATTTACCGAAGGACTCGCTCGTTTATCAAAAGGTCTGCTGTTGATTGATGACTTATCAGTTTTAGGACCGTAAGCCATCTTGTCCTCATTCATCAATTCTTCCTCAGTCATGGGTAAATATGTGTAGTTGTCATTATATGGAGGAGGAACTTGATTGAAACCCAAACCACGCCCTTTATTTTCCTTGTATGCGAGCTGTTGATCACACAAGTTTTTGACCAATTTGCTGGAAGAATCATACTTTTTAATGTTAAGTTCGTTAATTTGATATCTTTCTCTGATATCTTCCAGTTCTTTGATCAAAATGCATACCTTCTCCTGTGCCTCCAAGAAATGGGCTGTTTTTACACTTACATCATCCTTAAGTTTGATGATGTCTTTTCGCTGAGCTTCAATTTTATCTTTATAAAGCTTTTCATTCTTTGATAAAGTAAAATTTTTATTTTTTATGTCGTTGTAGTCTTGAATCAACTCAGCGTTGTGTAACCGATATGCCTCATTTCTTTCTCTACACTCAGGAGTGCAAAAGACAGAAAGTATCTCTTCACGATCACGAGTAATTTCTTGAGCCAGGGGTTTGTTAAACATAAATGCTGAATTTTGTGTGGATGAGCAAACTGCAGCAGATATGTTGCCTTGAGTAGACTGTTTGCCAGCATTGTCATATGATTTGATGATTGAGATCAGCTCATCCGGCTTCATTCTGTAACAATCGGTTGTCACTATTATCTGATTAACATTGGTAAACCAACTACAGTTTGCCTGATCTGGAATCTCTTTTATAGCATCCAGAAGCTTTCTATTGCTCATGTGAGTAGACACCACCATCTCTGCCTTCTCCATTTTAGAGATCAGTTCAGCAAACCGACCTGTAAGTGCTTCTATAGATTCACCATATGAGTATCTGAATCCTTGGAGTTCCTGCTCAATCACCTCTCTCTTAGAAGACATTTTTAAGATGTGATTTCTCAAAAATGTGATCTTTTAACTTCAACACAATCCCAAAGCGAGAACCTGTGTACTCGCTAACTCAAACCTTTTGCAGGCGAAAGAACCCGTTTTCTGAACCGCACCTCAAAAATCTGTCAAAACCGTTATCACAAACAAACAACCCCCTTTTTTTTTTAGTAACTTAAATTTTTTTTTTTTTTTAAGTATATAGAATAGTTATTATTATTATTATTATTATTATTATTATTAGTTTTATAAAAACCAATGATTAAGTAATGATGATCTAATGATTAATATGATAATTATTATAATTATTATTATAATAAAACAAAACAAAAACGATCGTCTTCTTCGTAAGGTCCCGAAACCCTAAAAAATTTCCAGCCGCCGTCCCGACTTCTTCTTTCCCGATGAAATAATATTTCCCGACAACAATCAGACGACGATACAGTAAGAACGATGATATCGGCGGAGGACGGCAGTCAACGGTGATGATGGAAGTGGCGGTGATATCTTGTGCGGGGAGAGTAAGATGATGAAGATGATGACGGTTGCGGTGAGCGGAGATACGATGGTTGTTCAGAGGTGGTGATGATGGCCGTGGATGAAAAACGACCGGAGTTGCAGGTTGTCGGAGGAGAACGGCAGTCGACAAAGTTGACGATGATGAACGATGACCGGAGACAGAGTTGCAGGTTCCGTGAAAGATTGTTGTGACTCAGATGATCAATGACTCGAGACCTTTGATGATTGCGACTCGAAAACAAGACGAGATGACTCGAGATCTCGGTTGCGACTCGGAACCGTGGATGGTTGCGAGTCGAAACCAAACCAGGATGAGCCGAAACTGATGATGATTGCGAGTCGAGACCGAAGTTAATGATATGTGGCGGTGGTTTGAAGATGATCGGAGAAGGAACCACGACGATGATGATCGGAAAGATGAACGGCGTCGACAATGAGGCTATCAAGATATAACGACAGAGAAGCGGTGATGATGGTGTACGTTGCCGGAGGAGGACGGCGGTCGACGATGATGATGGCAGTTGCAGGTTACGTCGGTAACTGGATGATGAACGATTGATGGTTGCGACTCGAAAGGATGCAACTCGAGACCTTTGTTGCGACTCCGGAGAATGCGACTCGAGACCTTGTGAAAAACGGATGGAGGTTGCGACTCGGAATCGAAGTTGCGACTGTGGAGATTGCGACTCAAAACCGTACAACTCGAGATCAGACGATGATGAAGATGGTTGCGACTCGGAATCGTGAAACTGTGGGAACTCGCAACCTCAGGGAACTCGCAACCTCAAAATGATTTTGAAACAGATTCTGGTCAACCAAAATATCTTTTAGAAACAAATTTTTTTCGGAAACTGTTGGAAATTAATCAAATATTTAAAACTCTTATCAAAATTAGAAAAAATTTCCAAAACAGTTTAAAAAATTTTAATCCTTTAACACAAAAATAATAATCAAAACACCAAAATAAGTATAGTTTTCAAGAGAAACCCGATGAATACTTCAAGAACACGAAGAACGCGATGAACAAAAATTCTAATTCTTGAATCTTTGATATCAAACCGAGCCTAGAATAGGTTCTAAAGGCTCTGATACCACTTGTAAGTCCCGTTTAACCGGATCTTTCAATGATATCAAACAATCACCAAGTTTGTGCGGAATCCAAACTTGGTGAGATTCAAGAATAAACACGAAAAGCAAGAAATACGAAGAACAATACCAGAATCACTTTCAACACTTGCACACGATTCTATTACTTGAATAAGCAAAACCGTCTAGTACAAGTGTCCTACACCACAATCGAATCACCTCTCTCTAAACTCTAGAATTTCTGTAACTAAGGCTCCAAAGGTTCAAACCTAAAAACAAGTTAAAAACTTGTTTATATACATAGACAAGCCCATCTCCTACATGGGCTCCCCTTGGGCCTGCTTGGCCCACATGGCCTAAAGCTTGGCCCAAGTGACCTATAAAGGTCCAAAACCTAATATAACTAACCCGGTAAAGCCCAGTTCGTAACCATAACCCGTTGTGTTAATTTGATGCGTCAGTCTCACACTTTAGGGCCTAACACCTATTTCTTTGGTATGATCTCTAAACCTTAACAGATTCCCCCCACTTTAAAGGTACTGTCGTCAACTTTCAAATGTTCACCAATTTCCTTCACTGAGCGGAACTGTTGTCAATCTTCACTCAATGTTCTCGGTTTTTCGAAAAATCACGAAAACGACTTTCTTCTTTGCATATTCTAGTTGAATAAGAACATCCCCTAGCACCCCGTAGGATCCGACTTGTATCCCTCCAAAGACTTTGTGAACTCGTTAGGACCGGTATTGACATTCCAGGTTCATTCATTCGTTACCAAATGCGAGAATATGACAATAAACAAAATGTTTTCTTCTTTTCATATTCTAGTTGATAAAGAAATTTCCCCTAGCACCCCGTAGGATCCGACTTGTATCACTCCAAAGACTTTGTGAACTCGTTAGGACCGGTATTGACATTCCAGGTTCATACGTTCGTTTCCAAATGCGAGAATATGACAATAAACAAAATGCTTTTGAACATTTACGAATAACCGATAACAATCATAAACATTGACGTGCGGAAGTAAACATACCATTCTTGGTTTTTGGCCCATAGTAGTCAAGTCACCAAATTTTGACGTTTGCATTGGTCACCGTGACTACCCCACATTTTTCAAAATATCATCATCTTTTGTTTTCATCATGCCGCATCATCCCACGCGCTCCCGAATCCGTACGAATTTTGACCTTGATATTTAGAAGCGCGATTCAAATCAACTCCGCGAATACCCGACCCACTTTGTAAATCCTAGCTGTTCACCCAAATTCTCTTAAGCTCTCACTCTGTCTCTATTTGTTTGCAAATACTCAAACCTAAACCACATAGGCCCAAATATAAAATAAACCAAAGGAGATAAACCATATTTTAGTGACTGTTATGGTTGAAAAGAAATCAAACGGACCACTTAACAATCCCATGTTCTCAAACTTAACCAACCCATTTTTATATTCCAGCCGCTAACCATCAGACATTCCCATCGTTCACCTCCAAAACCCTAAATTTCTCATTTTCCCCAAATGCTTCTTCAATCTCAAAATTAAACCTCAAAGAAAAATACTACTAGCCGCTAATCATCATCTTCTAGGGGATATCATCTTCTTCCTCTGCGATACACCACCACCAAACATCTTCAACCTCAGATCCCAATCTCTACGATACCTTCAATTCTCTTTTCCCAAATTCTCATCACCCATGTAACCAACCACCTCAGATCTGGTGTTGATGTGGGCCGACGTCAGCAGCGACACCAGGAGTACCGGCGACGAGGAGTGAGAGCGGTTGTCCGATGCCGACCTTGCGCTCCGGAGCGGACTCCGAGGAGTAGCTCCGGCGGATTAGATGGCTGATCAGCGGACTCCGATGAGTAGCCCCGCCCTTGCTATCTCGGGAGTGGAGCCCTGCAATCTCTAGCCATGTGACCCACTTTGTTGCACCTATGACAGACTCGGGTACACGGCCCACAATGATGAAAGTTACACTTGTTACACTTCGGCTGTTTCCCCGCATAAGAACCCTGATTCGAACTGTGGCTCTGGTTCTGATTAACAGAAGATGACTGACTGAAACTGCGATTGTGGCATGTGTCTGATTTCTTCTCTGACTATACTGAATTGGACGTCGTGTCCACATTATTCCACTTGCGCTTGCCGTCAGTAGCAGGGGCGGTAGCTGTAGCAGTGGTAGCAGTAGTGGCAGAAACACGTGGTGGCAGCGAACCATGCTCCACCTCCTGATCTGTGATCTTGTGGGCTAAACAGATGATCTGAGCTAAGTTGTTGAGATTTGCAGTAGTGACCAAACTCTTCACCGCTGGTGCCAAGCCCTTGATGTACAATTCAATTCTATGAGGTGGCGATCGAGATAGGTTAGGGCACATGTTTGCCATCTCATGAGATTGTTTCCTGTATGCCTCGATCTCAGACCCCTCCATCTTCAAGTTATAGTACTCGTTCTCCAGCTTCTGTATTTCATCGCGAGGGCAGTACACCTCTCTCATCAACTCTTTGAAATCCTCCCAAGTAGTGGCATTCGCCATCTCAATACCCAACATCTGAACTTGGGCATTCCACCAAGTCAAAGCACCATCCTCAAGCGTGCCTGAAGCACACTTCACTCGATCAACAGCAGGACAGTTACACATAGCGAACACTGACTCGGCCTTCTCAAACCAACGCAGGAGTCCCATAACTCCTTCAGTCCCACTGAATGTCTGTGGGTTACAATCCATGAACGTCTTAAACATGCAAACAGGTGGATTGTGCTGATTCTGCTGCACCGGTTGACCTATTTGACGAAAAAGCATATAACACACAAGTAAGACTCGAGTACACGACACAAGGATAAAGAGTGTTTGGCACATATCGTACCAGCTTGATAAGCCGCTAGGACTTCAGCCACACGAGTGTTGATCAGATCGGTTAACTCAGCCTGAGTCATAGCAATGTGGCCACGTCCACCACCGCGGCCTCCACCACGTCCACTCGTGATTCTATACAAGAAAAGGAAGGATTAAAATGTGAGTTCGAGTAGGAGTCAAACATTTCTATGACCTCCATAGACTACCGAGTTTTATCGTTGCGTCAATTAACAGAGCGGAACCCCTTTCACACTTGTCAAGTTTCACTGGGACTCACCTGCACCCCACATTATTATTATGTGTGCACCCATAATAATAATCCAGTTTGCATGTTTATCTCAGTTCCTCCCAACTCGTGTTAAAAGGTTCCTCAAATTCGTGTAATAGGACAAAAGACACTACAGCACAGATCATGAATGTTCAAGAAGTGTCACACTATTAAAACACGTAACATGGGTTGGTAACATAGGGACACATACTGTGGTGCCAAGTGTGCATTCACGTGCAATGTCATACATAAGTGTGTACACTAGATATACTATGCAATAGTAAACGAGAGACGAACCTTGCAATCTGGAGCCGAGTGTCATGGTCGATTTCAAAACTGTTCGGTTATAGTCGGGTTTTATAAAACGTTTTAAAACCAAGTTCACTATAACCAGTGACTCTGATACCAAACTGTCACACCCCCAAAATACCACCCACGGAAACCCCGATAGGCGTGTGACGTACCATTAACGAACCACTAATCATATTGAACCCATACAAGTTTCTAAATGAAATCGTCAATTATTAATGAAAAGTACCAACAATATGTTTAATAAACCCCAACATGTTCAGCGGAAGCAAATAAAAACCATAGTTTAACTGTTTCATAGCCAACGTATAATATCAATAAATCCATCTCATGCGTCCAACCAATTCGACCTCTGACCACTCCAGCTACTCCTGACAACAAGTTCCAAATCCAAGACATCTAACGACCTGCGAGCATGCAACAAGTGTATCAGACAAAGCTGGCGAGTTCATAGTTTGTGAAAACGTTAGTTATTGTATGTAATGTAATGTAGATAATAACCCAAGTACCGTACAAGATGGCTACCACTGTCCCCTATCTAAGCAATGGTCATGATTTAAGGTCATTAGTTCACGCCCGTCCTCTCAGGTACGGTGTGAGGTTGCCAAGCCTAATAGCGTTATCAACTAACACCCCGTTACCTCTCAGGTAACTATTCGGTATAAGATGGGACTTAAAATGATAGGAAGAGTGTATTATCTAACATTCCCGTTTTAACCAAGAGATGTATTCCTCTCAGGAATACCCAGTGATTTACCCAAGACCCATTCCTCGTAGGAATACCCAATTGACTGTCCCAACCACCGGGACGCATGCTCAAGAGATGAACTCACCTTTGTTTGCTCGGTAGATTACGTTATGTGTTCCAAGTTGATCAGTTAGTCCCTATTGTGGTTACCACTAACAGTTAGAATCTCATTCTATCAAACCACGCATGTATCAAGTTGCATATAGTGTATCAGTTATCACATAGTCACATAATAAACATTCGAGTCACATACATTTCACATAATCCATTCGCGTCTCTCATTAACACTTAGCAACTTAATACATTGACCCAATAGACTGTGCGGCCCGGGGTTTAACCCGCGGCCCAGATGGCCCACACTTTAACTAAATTACCCAGCCTGCTCAACAAAGCCCAAACAATAATGTGGTTCTTAAAACTACTCAGCCCACGCATATGAGTGGGTAACAGGCCGAGTCCCAGGCCCAAACCTGTCCCGCCCCAACACTTGTGTGGTTCCTGTTTCCTCTTATGGTCCATCCTGACCGGCCCAGTTGTGATGCTACGTGAGGCCCAGCCCAACACGCATCATTGTCCAGCCCATTCTACTCGCGTGATGCCCAAATATGTTGCAGGCCCAAAGATTCCAATTCATCAGCCCAAGTTATTGTTTCGATTTGGACATTAATCATACTTGTTCAACTCAATATTTGGTTTAATCATGAATGCATAATTATTATCCAATGACTCTAAAATTATAACTAAACTCTTGTTACATATCCATACTCAATCGCACAACACAGTTTCTTCATAACACACTTTTGTTATACGATCTTTTGTGAACCCACATCATGGACTTCCTAACATCATGCAACCCTAGGCTTAACAATTCAATCCATAATTACTGCTTGTTAGCATCCGAAACTATCAAACATCTACCCAAAGAAGCATCACTAGATCAACATAAGTCAATATCACATAAACAACTGTTTCATCGCACCATCATTATCACCATTAGGCTCAATCATACAAACAAATAAGTCTTAACATCTCTCCAAACATTCAAATCAGATTCGTGCGCGTTCGATCAACATCAGCTATCTTTTATATCGGATTCATTAGTGTTTCTAATAGCATGCAACCCTAAACATTATTTAACATGCAAGAACATAACGTAATTTTTCTCACGTTTAAAGAACATGCATATAACTTTGTTAATCAAGAATACACATAAACACAATCACCAATTAAAAGTTAGCATAAACATAAATCTACTATCCCCAAAAGTTTGATCGACAAGATGATATCTCGAGGGGGGGTCTCCTGCCGCACGATCACTTGGGAAGAATAAGGGTGTTTAGGGTTTGTGACCAATTGCCAGATAAAACACTAATCTTACGTATATATGGAGAAAAGGGAATTGGGCCGAATTGGTTAAGACTAGCGGGTTGGGCCGAGTTTATTTCAAGTGAGGGATTGGGCCGAGTGTATAATTAAAACGATGGCGGCCCAATGTATTATAACGGTAGGTGCGGCCCAAAACTACTAAACACATTATGAAACCCAATTACACACCACGTTAAGCAAATTTATTAAAGGCACGAGCGTTAAACAGACTCTCTAAAGTAAAAGACGTGTAAAGAAGAGGTAGTGAGGGATCAGAATCACAAAACTGAAAGATACTAACCTTGAAAGTTCGGGTTGTCACAATATGGTTCTTCGCCAAACAGTAAGTGACGAAACTTTTGAGAGTTCTTCGTCGATGATTGTTCGTTGGAATGATGCTTCGTCGACCCATTGTTCGTCGACATGAAGTGTTCGCCAGTGGATTCTTCGTCTATTTGAATCTTCGTCGATAATTTTTTTTTAATAATACATAAACAACAGGTTGATTGATTCTTCGTCAGTGGGTATTGTTCGTCACTGAGATTCTTTGTCGATGCAGATATGAAGAAACCCTAGAGTTTCTTCAACAGTCGCCATACTCATCTCAAGAACACAGCCACTGTTCACTTGCAGATCTTAACGAAAAACCTTAAAAACATGATATTTGATGATGAAAACTTGTTCATTTAGGTGTGAAACATAAAACCCAACTCTTGTATATGTTCTGTTTCATCTAGACCCGAATATTTCGGTCCAGATCTGGGTTTTTCTTCATTTTCACAATTTTTACATCTTGAACAAAAATCACAATAAACACAGATCTAGAGCACATGTGATTTAGCAAACAGTTAGATTTACTAAATCGGGTACCATGGCTCTGATACCAATTGTAGAACCGTGTTTCGGGACCAAAACCGTGATTATCATGTGATTAGTTCATAGACGGGAAGATTAGAGAAAAATGAAATACTTACTTGTATTGATTTTGTAACATAACATAACAAGCCGGCCCGATTAACAAGCTAACCAAACCATACCAAAGGAGTACACATCCGGGGAGAGACCAAGTGGTGATCTCTCCCTGTGAGGTCTCAAACCTCCTAACCTAAAACTTCCCCGTGTTACAAATGGCAAGGGGTTGCTATTTATAGCCACACCCCCTTGTCTTGCAAACACACACGGTCAAACAAATAACCCTCTTGTTTGACCACTTCAAACGAGCGGGTCAATACACGTTCGTTTGACCATTTCACTAACTATTACATATTCAGCATAAAATAAATTTAATCTATTCGACAAGCATCGGACGCAAAATCTGCATCAACCTGATTAACGCCCAGCTCACTTATCTTCAATCAGGTTCCTGATTAATGAAATATAATATCTATATGTTTGCTATGACTCTGAAACACCTGATTCTTGGTTAGAAACATTGCCCACTTGTTATCATAAAAATTGTCGTTGCCATATTTTTCTCATATACAAGAGCTTGTAGTAATTTTTGCAACCAAACTGCTTGATGTGCAGCTGCACTAGTCGTGAATAAAGCAACCACCTGCTGCTTCTTGGTACTCCGAGACACTGTTCCATATCCCAACCAAAAAAACATTGGTTGGAATGTTCTTTTATCTTCATGAGAATTGAGAGCTTGACGAGTCGCTATCTGTATGGCCTTCTAACTTCATATCATGCATATTGTTGATAGAGAGGGAAAAACCCGAGCATTAACGTGTTTATCTTATGGTTTTTATAGTGTTTTAGATGATTATATTGTTTGAATGTGATAACTACGAGAAATTGTGGTTTTGCAGATTAATCGCTTAAATCGATGGAGTTAAGTATCTAGAGATGAAGTGGAACGCCCAAAGATGATGAGCAAGGCAAAAGACACTGTTCGGGACTTGTTTTGGTTAATTATCATACCATAAGCCATAACTGACAATACCAGTAATGTATCTCAATACCCTTTTTGCTTCTCCCAAATCTATTGATCAAGGTTGTTGCATAAAGCATTAAATAAGACCTACTGCAAAGACTATGTCGAGTCTTGAATGAGTAAGATGTTTGAATAACATAATCAAGAAATAGGAAAGTCAAAGAAAATGTCAAACTGCGTCAAATAAAAAGTTTAAAATAGGAGATTTAATGAATTAACGTGTCTGTTCGTTTTAGGATATGTCAGTTGGTAGTTAGACAGTTAGAAAACGGTTATTTAATCGTCATTGTATGTGGGTATTTTCATACTGTACTGATTTTATTTAACAACATTGTGTGTATTTGTGTACTAATTATCATGGGCAACATTGGTATTAGAGCTTGGTTGGAAGAGGACTGGAATCAAAGTGTAGTCTCCATCAAAGGAAGAAGAGAAAAACAGAGAATGAAGAAAGCTCCTTGTTTCTGCGATACCAGAAGGAAAACAATATGAAGATTTTCGATCAAGAAAAGGATGGATTGTTGGATTAGAAAGAAAGAGCGTATGGCGAGAAGAAGAATTATGAAGAAAAGCATGGAAAGTAAAGATCATCGTTGATGGTCCAAAAGAAAGTAAAAAAGACGAGTCAAAAAGAAAGAAAAGAACATGAACGGAAAATGTTGAAAAGAGCATAGATTGCTAGCGTAAGTTATATAGTATCATATCCACGAGAGCGTAAGTATAGTATCGTTCGTATCCACGAGGAGCATGTAGTTAATAACTTAATATTACACATATTGTTTGATCAAGAAAATAAATGCAAGAGTCTTGATTGAAGTTATGAATATTAAGATGAACTACTAGAGTTTAAAAAAACAAAAAACATGAAACACACCAAAAACACCAAAGGGTTGAAATCAGCGACGAAGATGAGAAACGAGCAATCACTCGTGGTTGCCGGATTGGTTACTTAGTTTTAAAACTTAATTGGCGGGTGAGAACAATGCTTAATCGACTACATAAACATGGTTTATTTTGATCATACTACAGACCTAGATCGAGCACAATGCATGTGGTTACATACCAACCGTCTCATCTAACTAAACTAACTAGGGTGTACCGGGTCCATAGGGTGGCTACCAATAACCCGCCGGTGGAATCAACGCAAAATCAGACCAAAATTAACTAATATATTATAACCCGTCCTTCAACTAATATATTGTCACAATTCGATAAACATTCCAGATTCCGGTGTCAAATATTGTATTGATCATTAAATTTAAACAGTAATAACCAAACCTTAATCCCGTTCATAAAAGAAACCACTCAAATCATACGAATGAAACGAAAAAACTTGATCGCAGCAGCCTTCTCAATCGTCCGTGCGAACACTCGAAACAGCTGTTTGTGTTCCTTGAAATAGTCCAGCCCATCAAATTAATTCTATGGGCCTCTCTTTTAATCTATGAGGAGCCCAATTATAATTTGTTCCTGTTACGTGACCATAATTCAACAAACTCATTTTTATGCAATAAATTTTAGTGCATTGATCCATCATTTTTATACCAATATATGGCCTTTTCTTTTCAGTACCACCAACAAACATAAAAATTACATTAGTTTGACTTGTCTCATGTTTGTTAAATTCCATTGTATATATTGTTTGCTCTCTTAATTAACTTACAAAATATTAAAACCAATAAAAATGGGTTTGTGGCGGGGCAAGCGGTACTGAAAGCAGAGTCAAAGAAGATGGAAAAGCACGCGAAAGCTTGTGAGGATAATCAGCATGTCTTTGTCCCCTTGGCGTTTGACACATTCAACTCTTTAGGGCCGGAGGCGGTTCGGTTCTTGGCTAGAGTTCAGCGTGTGGTCCACAACAACTTTTCGACCCCTCAGGGGCGAGGTTTTGTTTTTAGTAGATTGAGTTTTTCTATTCAGAAGGGGATGGCGGCGCAGTTTGTTGCTCGTCTACCTGCTATCCTTATGTAATTTGCCCTGATGATTGGATTGAAAAAAAAAATTATTGGAAAAAAAAATAAAAAAAAAATAATAATATATTATAGTAAACCAATGCATTTAATTAATAATAAATATGTAATTAAGTGATGGACCCTTTGAGCGGGTTAAACTCCAAGAAGATAGAAAGGAAGAAAGAACCAATTTGGGGCAATTTTCCGATGTTTTTCATTTTATTCAAAACATGCATATATACAAAGGAAATGCAGTTGAAAAGATCATGGACTATAGTGGATAATGATGGACTAGGCTTTGTGGTTTGATTGGTCTCACCTTTGTCTTTTGGGCCTAAGTCCGTATCATTACTCCCCTCCTGAAAATGATCTGGTCCTCGAGGTGTAGATTAAATTCTGAGTAAACTGTCATTTTCGTCCTTGTGTTTTGGTCACTTTTGTCACTTTAGTCCAAAACTCAAACATTTTGCATCTGAGTCCCTGTGGTTTCAGTTTTATTGCCATTTTGGTCCAAAAATGAAATCAAGTCATATTTGTCTTATAAAATCCTGCTATTTTGTCCTTTTCCGCAAGGGCAAAATGGTCATTTCTTTTTTATAAATAAATATCAGATTTTATAAGACAAATATGACTTGATTTGCCCCTGAGGAAAAAGACAAAATTGCAAGATTTTATAAGATAAATATGACCTTATTTTATTTTTGGATCAAAATGGCAATAAAACTGAAACCACAGGGACCCAGATGCAAAAGGTTTGAGTTTTGGACTAAAGTGGCAAAAATGACCAAACCTCAGGGACCAAAATGGCAGTTTACTCTTAAATTCTGGAAAACGTTTTATAATTCCAAAGCAAATTCCTAAGTGGCTTCAGTTTTGTCACGACTCACGACCTTGCCATTTGACTAAGAATTCCTCAAGGCCCAATAAATTGTTTCTTTTGTTGAAAATAGTTTCTGGTTAGTCAAGTACATCCGTAATCCTATCTCATGGTGCTTTAGTCGAAGGTTCGAAGGTAGGTTCCTGATTGTAACGTTGCTTCAATAGAAAAGTTTTCCGGAATACAACAACTTGGTACCCAATTGCTTGAAAAGATTATTTTGCTCAAAACGATAGGATCAAAATCAGATATGATGGTTTTTCGAAGCCGATGTAAACGGTAAATCTCTTTTAAAAGACTGAAGCAAGGGATGCGGCTGTGGAGTTGGTGGGTAAGAAAAAGAAGTGTGCACATTAGCTCAAGCGATTGACTACAACCCAAATAGTCGTGTTACCTTGCTCGTTGCCGCCCCTGTTGTCGTCACCGCTAAAACTCATATTTCTTGAAGTGATATGTACTAAGGTGTGTGTTGGTTTTCACTTGTAAACATTTGCATTTGATAGAAAGTTACTTTAAAGCTTGGGTAACTTTTTTGTTCTTGTTTTTACAAATTACTATAGGACAATCGTTCACAAAATAAATAAAATAAGAATTTTATTTATCAATATTCTGATTACAATACATAAAGAAGAACTGAACCAAACTGAAAGAAAATACAATACAAGAAAATTAAACTAAACTAAGAACATATTACAAAAGAAAATAAGGAAAACATAAAACGATGGTGACTGAGGCACGTGAAGATCACGCTTCCCTTAAAACAGATTTCGGGCCACCCAGGTGAACCCGTCTGTTTCCCAGGGTACAATAGCCTGAGCAGATTGTACTGCCAGGGATAGCCAAGCACCTGAAAAAATACCTGAAACAAGAGTTCTCAGGGATGCGAAGTTAGGAAATTCTCTGTGTGTGCTATGAACTATACGAATTTCTATATTTCTGTGTATCTTAGACAAAGCACACAACTTGTATATAATGTTGTTTAGAATTCCAAATGAAAGGTCATATTGAATACAGCATTCAATAAAATTAAGGTCATATTGAATACATAATTTAATAAAAATTAAGTCTCAAATTCAATGAGAACTTAATTCAACTTAACCACTAGGAATCTAAACAGTCACTAGACCACTTGCTCAAGCCACACGAGCCAAGACGCATCTAAAAAATAGTAAAGGCGGCTCCAAGCGGCGATGCGAGCGTGCAAAGTGCGTCATCAAAGCGCCACATTGCGCCCATCGCCCCGGTCCCATGCCCGGGCGCGTGCGCGTGTCGGGTGCTTCGCACCCTCCTGGCAACCACTGGGTGTGAGTTGTCACACAAGAATATATTCGTGTAGAGAATTCTAATTATAAATCCACAAAATATTTATCTCTCAACCTATGTGGGACAAGCTCAATTTCCCACATGTTTGTGGTACCAACACACAAACTTAATGCACAAGATCTCTCATTCATCTTGGCTTAATTATTAAATAATCATTGTGACATATACTTAGTCTCCTAGCGGTTAGTAGAAGTGATGTCCTTGAACCAACCCCTTTTTACTTAGACGTTATTACACATCACACATTACTCTTCCTGGTCTGGCTAACCCCTCATAGTTGTGTCTGTTATGGTCATGGAACACCATCCTTGTTCTGCGAGAGCTCTAGGAATTGTGCCCCCAATTCCATTCGAAACTACCACACTTCTCTCTAACATAGGTGATTTACAAATCATTAAAAGCCATATGCTTAACCTCTCTTGATATCACTGATTTTAAGTAGGAATGGACTAGGAAGTTTGTAACTCCCTTTGTATGTTGAGGTACTCCCCTACAGTGACCTCAGTTCGTACAGTTAGGTGGTCATATTGAACCTAGGTCATGGGATCTCCAAACTTCTAGGATAGGTTTTCCGTTGTACAAACTTACTCCAAGGGCTTTAGTCCCATTCCCATCGACGACTTATGTACTACCTCTCTGCTTAAGCCTTTTGTAAGCGGATTTGCAATGTTATCATTTGACCTCACATAGTCAACCGTCATAACTCCAGTTGAGAGTAGGTGTCGTATCGTGTTATGCCGACGTCGCATGTCCCTTGATCTGCCATTATACATTGCACTTTGAGTTCTACCAATAGCTGATTGGCAATCACAATGTATGCAAATAGCAGTCACAGGCTTAGGCCATCTTGGAATATATTCCAAGAATTGACGCAACCATTCTGCCTCTTCTCTAGCTTTATCTAACACGATAAACTCAGATTCCATCGTGGATCTAGCTATAAGAGTTTGTTTGGATGACTTCCAAGATATAGCTACTCCTCCAAGGGTAAACACATAACCACTTGTAGATCTAGAATCTTTCGTATCAGATATCCAGTTGGCATCACTGAATCCTTCCACAACAGCTGGATTTTGGCCATAATGCAGTCCATAATTTCTCGTGTATCTCAAATACCTTAATAATCTTGTCATACACTTCCAGTGCTCTGAACTAGGATTACTGGTATATCTACTTAGCCTACTCACAGCATATACTAAGTCTGGTCGAGTACATGACATGAGATACATAAAACTGCCAATGATCCTTGAGTATTCCAATTGAGAAACACTCTCGCCTCTATTTTTTGACAAATGTTGAGAGGTATCAATTGGAGTTTGCGCTACACTCGTGTCCCCAGGATTGAACTTCTCAAGGATCTTATCCACATAATGAGATTGATTTAGCACCAAACCAGTTTGGGTTCTAATGATCTTTACTCCAAGAATCACATCAGCTAGACCCATATCTTTTATGTCCCCACTACAACTCATGAGGTGTTACATCCTTATTCTTGAAAGGTATTTTATTTAACAAAAAAAATTGACCGACAAAATTGCCTCCCCCCACATGTCCTGGCTCATCCCAGAACTTATCAACATGGCATTCATCATTTCTTTTAGTGTACGATTCTTTCGTTCTGTGATGCCATTTGATTGGGGTGTATAAGGAGGGGTACACTCGTGTATTATGCCACTTTTTGCACATACTTCCCCAAATGGTGAAACATATTCACCTCGTCTATCACTTCTCACACGTTTATTTTCTTGTTGAGTTGATTCTCAACTTCAGCTTTATACAAGATAAACTTGTCAATTGCTTCATCCTTACTCTTAAGTAAGTAAACATAACAATATCTTGTATTGTCATCGATAAAGGTAATAAAATATTTATTACCACCTCTGGTGGGAATTGACTTTAAGTCACACACATCAATGTGAATCAGATCAAAGGGTTCTGTTATTCTTTCAACTGATTTGAATGATGATCTTGTTTGTTTGGCTTCAACACAAGTTTTACATTTTGTTTTAGAGTTAATGGCAAAAGTTGGTATGTGTAACACCCGTTTATAATTCTAGTCAAAGACTAATTAAAAGTTACTAAACTTTAAATATATATAGTGCCTTGGTTTGACAAAATACAAAATAAAGGTTTCAAGTAGCATCTACTAGTCAACTACCGACTAGTTTAACACTTACGAAACGTGATTAACAATTCATTTACATCAAAAGCATTTTCTAGACAAGTTTTTCCCAACAGTATCATTTAACATAATCTTGGTTAACGCGGAAGCTTGCAAATTGTGTTCGGTTCTTCAAAAGCTTGCTCGATCGCCATCCGGTTAGTTTCCAACATTACCTAAGGTCAAAACCACGTCAAACGTTAGTTATGACAATGTTAAACAAGTTCCAAGATCGTACATATTAAAGAAACAAAAAAATTTCAGTTTTCTGGTCTGTCGCGCCACGCGACAGATCACTCTACATCTTACGCGCCCCGCGAGGGCTTGTCGCGTGTCGCGACAAGTTACACGGATCCTGCCGCGTGGCGCGGGAGATACGGTTTTCCAGCAGGTTGCCTTTGTGAGCTGCACTAATTGCCAGCTCCGGAAAAACTCAGATTTTTAACTCAAATGGGCATATCTTTTGACTCGTAAGTCCGTTTTAGGCGATTCTTTTTCCTATACGTCTGTAAATTCATTACCGACATGTCTATTACAATTATCTTACCGAAAAATTTATTTACGGACCAAAAGACTATTTGCCATTATACATTTATTTGACCCATTCCAACTTCACACAATTTACTACCATTTAGCTAGTAAATTTATGGCACTTTACCCCCAACATCCGGGGCTTATTATCACTCGCATTCCTTTACCAATCTCATGGCTTAATGCTCTTGTGATTGTCATCGCCATTTTTACTCTCTAAAACACTAGAACAATAATTTACACAACTAATCGACTCGTTCGGCTCATCTAGTGGAATCCTCCAATATGATGACTACCAAACAATTCCTTGTCACTCTTAGCCTATTTATTCAAGTAACGATCATGGTCGGTACAATCGACACCATAACTATCCTACAATGAGACTTCGTATAATTTAACAACATTTCGTTTAATGTAACGGGTCAAGTTACATACCTTCAAAGTAAGCCTTTCAAACGCGATTCGCCACCTGCTTGTCCGCTTGACGCTCATGCGTCCTTTCCTATAGAGTTCATTTATAACATGTTTAGAACTCCCTTTAAACCATATATCGCGTAATACACCGAAACATCATAATTATGCGTTTCAACTTTGAATTTCAGTTTTTAAGCCTTTTTTGAGGCATTTTCACAAACACCTTAAGGGCAGATTTTTACATGATTATATAGCAAGTCCCTAGCTTATCATTTAGCCAGAATTTCACATCAATCAACCCATTTTACATAATTGTTAGCTTCTAAAATTCTGAAGTCACTTCACAATTATCAAATTACACTAGAACAACACCCAAATTTCCTAGTGTTTATCAAATTATACATAACCCACTAATCACCTACAATGGTGTTAATAGATTTCACTAAAAATTCACATTATTTCAACTTGTATTTGTCTAGGGTTTGTCCCTAGACACTATATTGTTCCTAATCCATCATAAAACAAACATGCAACTATAAATTTCAGATTTCCCGAATTTATGAGAATTTCAAGTTGGGGAATTTTCATCAAATTTTACATACCTGATAATCCCCTTGCAATGAGGATCACTAATCTATGCTCGATTTTCGATTTTGACTTGGTTTGAGCCCTCAATTTGTGAGTTTTATGATGAACTAGGGTTTTGATAATGGGGAATCGCCCCCTTCCTGCTCCTGATCGACCAGACACCTCAAATGGGGTGTTTGGTTTTGTTTTTATTAAAATTAATAATATAAGTTTCAATTTTAACAACATAGGCCCCTCCACTTTTGTTTAACATATAGTTTGGTTATTTTAACCCTATTTCAAGTTATTTCTAGACTTGTAGTTAACTAGGTTATAATTTGCTAGTTAATTAGTTCTTGTTTATTTAAACTTTTGTTACACCCCAAAACCGAATTTTTATATTCGTTAAATGTTACGATATGGTACATCAAGAAATAAGTGACTAGGTTATTTAACCTAGTTAGGAATATGGTAAAAAGTAATTAAAGGATGATAGTTGTGCCAATATTATTTAGTGGCAAACTTGAGGGACTAAAATAGGGTAAAATGAAAGTTGAATATTATTTATGAAAAACACACACAAATACACACACACGTACGTGTGTTCTAGAAGAGCAGGAGCTCCATAAGAGCTCAAAACCCTAAACATGAAGGATCATCAAATTGAAGGGCAAATCAAGGTCTAAATTCATGAATAAACACGGATTAATGATCACCTCCTCGTGGGGATCGCAAGGTATGTTTTAAAAGCTAGTTTGGTGATTATGCATGAAGCGGGTTATGATGTAAATCACGAATTTGAATGAAATTGAGTATGAGTATGTGTTAGAATCATCATTTGGAACATGGATTATGCATTAATTAGGTTAATTTGATGTTTAAGGGTGAAACCCGTTTGTTATGGTGAAGATGATGACATGGGTAAATCATCTATGTCTAAGTTCTTGCTTAATATTGATGTATTTTGAGTTGTATGATGTATTCTTGTTAGAAGAATTGAAAGAAATGTGATACTAGTATGTTTGATGTTTATGCATGTATGAATCATGTTGATTAGGAGGAAGAAATTGATGAATTGTGTATGAGATTAGAATGATATGCATGAACTAGTTGTACACTATGCTTACAAGGTAGTACATATATCAAAAGTATGATGAATTATGAAGAACTTAAGATTAGATCACTTGTAAGTGATTAACAAGTAGTTATGAAGTGGGTTTTAGATGATGTAATGTAAATTGATGATTCACTTATGTTAATAATGTTTGGAATCATACACGTGTGTGAATGTTTAAAGATATGGGATAAGAAATGATGAATTGTTGTTAGATGAAGTGAATAAAATGTGATGATAACATGTTTGATGTTTAATTTAAATACCCCATGTTGGATTGTAGAAGCATTTGATGAACTATGTATGAATTTAGAAGATTGTGTATGAATAAGTTGTACGTTATGCTTAAAAGGTAGTACGTACATCAAGTGAATGATAAAATGTATATAGTATCGTCCGTATAGTCGATTATGATGTTACGGGAATATGTTGATAAGTCGATAGTTATGTATGGTTGATAGTTGACTTTTGAAAGTCAACTAAGTATAAGAAACATGAGTTGACTCGTTGTCGTAAATGTAGGTTGATGAGAAGTCGTATGGTACATGTAATAGCAATCCGTGTTAAATGTAATGACATGATGAGTTACATGAGTTAAACGTATACGGACATGATTATATGAGTTATGTTTGTTAGAAATGGTTAATGAAAGTTAAGTGTGAAATATGGGATTGATACGATTGTTATCAAGTACAAATGAGTATGCTAATGATAGCGTGATTTCGATGACATGGAAGTATAGGAATCATGTCGAGACGGAATCAGGCACGGAAGGCTAACGGGTCAAGAAGTGGCGAGGAACGAATGGGAACACGGATGCATGAGGTAAGTGATTCCGTAATCACTTCTTAGTTGCTTATGTAAAGTTATATGCATTTTAACTAAATGTGATAATTGAGGTCAATTAGGAATGAATTGTATGATGTCAATGAGTATTAAACGGATCTTAGCTTTTATCCGAGCAAGGTATGTGTGAATAAGAATTTTAGCTAAATAGGAGGATTCGTTACTTATGTAAGGAATTCCTTTGTTGTTAAGGATAGAGCGAAATTGACAAAAACGCCCTTGATAGGTATATCGGGCAAACGACCTTGAATGTCTATTGGAAACAAGTGAACCGATTAGGGTAATGTGTTGATCATGTGTGAAAGCGTAGAGTATGGTCTTGTTATGTCATAGTTAATGCACAAATACCCATAACGGGTCAAAAATGAGCTTTTAAGCGAAAGTGGGTTAAGAGGATGCAAGGCATCCGAGAATTTAATCTTTTATGATAGGCGTTAATGAAATTATTAAGTTTATATGAGATTGAGGTCAAATAAACAGATTATGTTGATAAATGCATGAACGGGTCAAATAATTAGAATATAATAATAAGCCGAATGCATGCAAGTTAAGAATTTCCTTAATCCGGATGTGGGATTTTAAGTTCGTATGATAGAATGTGAATTTACAAGCATGTAGGAAGAAACGGGAGGTTAAACGGGTAAACGGTTCAAAAGTTACGCGCGTTTTAGTGCGTACGTACGACGAAACGGATCTGCAGAAAAGTGATGTTTCTGGAGGGCGTCGCCGACGGGTCCCACCCCCGTCGCCGACGGGCTCCCAAATGCTCAATTTTGGCCGACGGCCTATCTGACTGGTTACGGGTGATTTCAGGCGACGGGTGTTTTTAGAGGCCGTCGCCGACGGTCATGGAACCCGTCGGCGACGGGTTGTCTTTTCCCCTTCTCCGTTTTCTTTGTTTCGTACGTCCGATTGATTAGTAACGCATTCCGGTACATCGTTTTTCGACCCAATGGTTTATTAAGCTCCCGAAAAGCCCTTTTAGCACAATTGTAGATAAGCATGTATGTATGTATATGCGTATGTATGTATTAGGTATGTATGTAGGTGTGTGTATATAGGTAGAACATATATACACGAAAGCGAAAATGTACGAAGATATGCATGTACGTAGGTTGTGTGAAGGCATGTAATGAGTATGTATGTATGTATGTATAACGATATAGACGAGTGTATGCATGTATGTAATGTTGTAGGAAAGATATGTACGAATGTAGATATGGATGTATGTATGTGAGTATGTATGTAATGTAGATGTGTACGTATGTATGTACGTAAGCACGTATGTAATGTAGAGGTGTATGTATGTGTGCATGTATGTACGTATGCAAGTACGTAGGTAATTATGATTTGGAGACGTTGGGAGTTGACGTTATTAATGGTGTACTTTGAGAATGAAAGTAATGCAGGTACATCATTGAAGCATCACCAGGAAGTGAATACGCAGATGATATGCTTAAAGCTTGAAAGATGACGAAATGTGTTGTATACGCGAATGAATCTTGTTTATTAATGTGTGCTAATGTTATGTATGTATGTGGTGAATGCAGGTTGTACGGATAATGGGCGATTATCACAAGGATTAGAGATCGAAGACCGAGTAACAAGATAGATTGTACGGGGATAAAGGAGTGTGTACTTTTAGAAAACTGGACTTATGCTTTATCTTTGTAAAAGATATAACCTAAAACGAATTATTTAAGTCAGTCAAGACGTTTGTAAAGAGAAAAAAATTTATGACACGATTTTCCGCTGCGACTTTTGTCAATACGAAATATGGGTGTTACAAGTTGGTATCAGAGCCCTGGTTTGAGAGAATCAAGTGTAAGAAGGTAAGTGCTTGAACTCAAACCTGTGTGCTCTTGTGATAAGAAACCCGTACAATCCAAGACTCGGTCAAGATCCAAAGGTAAAAGAGAATGTAAGTATGTACTTATGTATACGCATAAAGAAACTGACGGTTTTGTATATGCCAGGTAAGTATAAGCGTTTGAAGAGGATGATCCGCGAGTGCGGTCAAGTACCGACACCAAGGCATGAAATAAGATAAAGTTGAACCCAGGTACGTAAATTCAATATGTCGGTATATGAAATGGTAAAATGCATTAAGGGAAGAAAAATGCTAAATGAAGGACCATGATGGTATAGTAAACATGTTTTGAAAAATGATACACGTGCCGAAACCTAATTCTTCGGACATAAGGTGACAATTACACGAAGACACGAAACTAGTATGTGGATTGTGTACCTGGCCAGTACACGTGAAGCATATGACGTTCGTGGGACCGTGATAATTAATACAGGTATGTCCGTTAGAATTAAGTAGTAGGTGGACGTGAGGGTGAAGAGAAATGTAAGACTCTCAAGAATGAGAGTATGAAATGCTATGTTAGAATCCGCGAGACGGATTCGAAATATGAAATGCTATGTTAGAATCCACGAGACGGATTCGAAATATGAAATGCTATGTTAGAATCCGCGAGACGGATTCGAAACATGAAATGTTATGCTAGAATCCGCGAGACGGATTCGAAGCATGAAATGCTATGCTAGAATCTGCGAGACGGATTCGAAACATGAAATGCTATGTTAGAATCCACGAGACGGATTCGAAACATGAAATGCTATGCTAGAATCCGCGAGACGGATTCGAAACATGAAATGCTATGCTAGAATCCGCGAGACGGATTCGAAACATGAAATGCTATGCTAGAATCCGCGAGACGGATTCGAAACATGAAATGCTATGTTAGAATCCGCGAGACGGATTCGAAACATGAAATGCTATGCTAGAATCCGCGAGACGGATTCGAAACATGAAATGCTATGCTAGAATCCGCGAGACGGATTCGAAACATGAAATGCTATGCTAGAATCCGCGAGACGGATTCGAAACATGAAAGAAGTTAAAGTATAAATGAAATGTTTGAAACCGTTAGATGGATTCAAAACATAGGAGGTACGAAAGGTATGAATGATGTGTTCGAATCCGCGAAACAGATTTAAGATATAAAAGACGGAACTAGTCTATATAAGAAGAAGTCGATAGCTTGACCATGTGTGCGTCAAACAAGTCATATAAGTAAATGTAAAGCAAATGAACAAAAGAATTATGGGAATGAAAATATCCGAATGCGTAAGTAACGAAGGGATATGTATGGTACAAATAACTAAAGAAATGTAGAACGATGTTAACTATGAAGGTAAGCACGTGGGTGTGACTATGAAATGGTAGTTTTGTTGTGATAACAAAACAAGGGTTAAATGTTATGCAATGCGTCTATAGAATGAAATCTTAAAGGATGAGATGAAGGTATTTAATCTGTTATAAAATGATCATATAAAGGTAAGCATTATTATAAGTTTAAATAAGTATGTATATTGACCTGTTATTAACGGGTCAAAGGAAATGAGAATGTTATGTGAAAGTATGCCATGGAAAGTATAGACTAGTTAAGGAGAAGAGGTCAATTGTATGAATAATTATGAAATGAGATAGGATGATTACTTATAATTATGACGTGACTATGAAGTCAATCATAGATGTGTGTGTAGGTAAAAGGAAATAAGAAAGGTTTCGGGGACGAAACCCTATTTAAGAGGGGTAGACTTGTTACACCCCAAAACCTGAATTTTTATATTCGTTAAATGTTACGATATGGTACATCAAGAAATAAGTGACTAGGTTATTTAACCTAGTTAGGAATATGGTAAAGAGTAATTAAAGGATGATAGTTGTGCCAATATTATTTAGTGGCAAACTTGAGGGACTAAAATAGGGTAAAATGAAAGTTGAATATTATTTATGAAAAACACACACAAATACACACACACGTACGTGTGTTCTAGAAGAGCAGGAGCTTCATAAGAGCTCAAAACCCTAAACATGAAGGATCATCAAATTGAAGGGCAAATCAAGGTCTAAATTCATGAATAAACACGGATTAATGATCACCTCCTCGTGGGGATCGCAAGGTATGTTTTAAAAGCTAGTTTGGTGATTATGCATGAAGCGGGTTATGATGTAAATCACGAATTTGAATGAAATTGAGTATGAGTATGTGTTAGAATCATCATTTGGAACATGGATTATGCATTAATTAGGTTAATTTGATGTTTAAGGGTGAAACCCGTTTGTTATGGTGAAGATGATGACATGGGTAAATCATCTATGTCTAAGTTCTTGCTTAATATTGATGTATTTTGAGTTGTATGATGTATTCTTGTTAGAAGAATTGAAAGAAATGTGATACTAGTATGTTTGATGTTTATGCATGTATGAATCATGTTGATTAGGAGGAAGAAATGATGAATTGTGTATGAGATTAGAATGATATGCATGAACTAGTTGTACACTATGCTTACAAGGTAGTACATATATCAAAAGTATGATGAATTATGAAGAACTTAAGATTAGATCACTTGTAAGTGATTAACAAGTAGTTATGAAGTGGGTTTTAGATGATGTAATGTAAATTGATGATTCACTTATGTTAATAATGTTTGGAATCATACACGTGTGTGAATGTTTAAAGATATGGGATAAGAAATGATGAATTGTTGTTAGATGAAGTGAATAAAATGTGATGATAACATGTTTGATGTTTAATTTAAATACCCCATGTTGGATTGTAGAAGCATTTGATGAACTATGTATGAATTTAGAAGATTGTGTATGAATAAGTTGTACGTTATGCTTAAAAGGTAGTACGTACATCAAGTGAATGATAAAATGTATATAGTATCGTCTGTATAGTCGATTATGATGTTACGGGAATATGTTGATAAGTCGATAGTTATGTATGGTTGATAGTTGACTTTTGAAAGTCAACTAAGTATAAGAAACATGAGTTGACTCGTTGTCGTAAATGTAGGTTGATGAGAAGTCGTATGGTACATGTAATAGCAATCCGTGTTAAATGTAATGACATGATGAGTTACATGAGTTAAACGTATACGGACATGATTATATGAGTTATGTTTGTTAGAAATGGTTAATGAAAGTTAAGTGTGAAATATGGGATTGATACGATTGTTATCAAGTACAAATGAGTATGCTAATGATAGCGTGATTTCGATGACATGGAAGTATAGGAATCATGTCGAGACGGAATCAGGCACGGAAGGCTAACGGGTCAAGAAGTGGCGAGACGGAATCAGGCACGGAAGGCTAACGGGTCAAGAAGTGGCGAGGAACGATTGGGAACACGGATGCATGAGGTAAGTGATTTCGTAATCACTTCTTAGTTGCTTATGTAAAGTTATATGCATTTTAACTAAATGTGATAATTGAGGTCAATTAGGAATGAATTGTATGATGTCAATGAGTATTAAACGGATCTTAGCTTTTATCCGAGCAAGGTATGTGTGAATAAGAATTTTAGCTAAATAGGAGGATTCGTTACTTATGTAAGGAATTCCTTTGTTGTTAAGGATAGAGCGAAATTGACAAAAACGCCCTTGATAGGTATATCGGGCAAACGACCTTGAATGTCTATTGGAAACAAGTGAACGAGGTAAGTGATTCCGTAATCACTTCTTAGTTGCTTATGTAAAGTTATATGCATTTTAACTAAATGTGATAATTGAGGTCAATTAGGAATGAATTGTATGATGTCAATGAGTATTAAACGGATCTTAGCTTTTATCCGAGCAAGGTATGTGTGAATAAGAATTTTAGCTAAATAGGAGGATTCGTTACTTATGTAAGGAATTCCTTTGTTGTTAAGGATAGAGCGAAATTGACAAAAACGCCCTTGATAGGTATATCGGGCAAACGACCTTGATTGTCTATTGGAAACAAGTGAACCGATTAGGGTAATGTGTTGATCATGTGTGAAAGCGTAGAGTATGGTCTTGTTATGTCATAGTTAATGCACAAATACCCATAACGGGTCAAAAATGAGCTTTTAAGCGAAAGTGGGTTAAGAGGATGCAAGGCATCCGAGAATTTAATCTTTTATGATAGGCGTTAATGAAATTATTAAGTTTATATGAGATTGAGGTCAAATAAACAGATTATGTTGATAAATGCATGAACGGGTCAAATAATTAGAATATAATAATAAGCCGAATGCATGCAAGTTAAGAATTTCCTTAATCCGGATGTGGGATTTTAAGTTCGTATGATAGAATGTGAATTTACAAGCATGTAGGAAGAAACGGGAGGTTAAACGGGTAAACGGTTCAAAAGTTACGCGCGTTTTAGTGCGTACGTACGACGAAACGGATCTGCAGAAAAGTGATGTTTCTGGAGGGCGTCGCCGACGGGTCCCACCCCCGTCGCCGACGGGCTCCCAAATGCTCAATTTTGGCCGACGGCCTATCTGACTGGTTACGGGTGATTTCAGGCGACGGGTGTTTTTAGAGGCCGTCGCCGACGGTCATGGAACCCGTCGGCGACGGGTTGTCTTTTCCCCTTCTCCGTTTTCTTTGTTTCGTACGTCCGATTGATTAGTAACGCATTCCGGTACATCGTTTTTCGACCCAATGGTTTATTAAGCTCCCGAAAAGCCCTTTTAGCACAATTGTAGATAAGCATGTATGTATGTATATGCGTATGTATGTATTAGGTATGTATGTAGGTGTGTGTATATAGGTAGAACATATATACACGAAAGCGAAAATGTACGAAGATATGCATGTACGTAGGTTGTGTGAAGGCATGTAATGAGTATGTATGTATGTATAACGATATAGACGAGTGTATGCATGTATGTAATGTTGTAGGAAAGATATGTACGAATGTAGATATGGATGTATGTATGTGAGTATGTATGTAATGTAGATGTGTACGTATGTATGTACGTAAGCACGTATGTAATGTAGAGGTGTATGTATGTATGTGTGCATGTATGTACGTATGCAAGTACGTAGGTAATTATGATTTGGAGACGTTGGGAGTTGACGTTATTAATGGTGTACTTTGAGAATGAAAGTAATGCAGGTACATCATTGAAGCATCACCAGGAAGTGAATACGCAGATGATATGCTTAAAGCTTGAAAGATGACGAAATGTGTTGTATACGCGAATGAATCTTGTTTATTAATGTGTGCTAATGTTATGTATGTATGTGGTGAATGCAGGTTGTACGGATAATGGGCGATTATCACAAGGATTAGAGATCGAAGACCGAGTAACAAGATAGATTGTACGGGGATAAAGGAGTGTGTACTTTTAGAAAACTGGACTTATGCTTTATCTTTGTAAAAGATATAACCTAAAACGAATTATTTAAGTCAGTCAAGACGTTTGTAAAGAGAAAAAAATTTATGACACGATTTTCCGCTGCGACTTTTGTCAATACGAAATATGGGTGTTACAAGTTGGTATCAGAGCCCTGGTTTGAGAGAATCAAGTGTAAGAAGGTAAGTGCTTGAACTCAAACCTGTGTGCTCTTGTGATAAGAAACCCGTACAATCCAAGACTCGGTCAAGATCCAAAGGTAAAAGAGAATGTAAGTATGTACTTATGTATACGCATAAAGAAACTGACGGTTTTGTATATGCAAGGTAAGTATAAGCGTTTGAAGAGGATGATCCGCGAGTGCGGTCAAGTACCGACACCAAGGCATGAAATAAGATAAAGTTGAACCCAGGTACGTAAATTCAATATGTCGGTATATGAAATGGTAAAATGCATTAAGGGAAGAAAAATGCTAAATGAAGGACCATGATGGTATAGTAAACATGTTTTGAAAAATGATACACGTGCCGAAACCTAATTCTTCGGACATAAGGTGACAATTACACGAAGACACGAAACTAGTATGTGGATTGTGTACCTGGCCAGTACACGTGAAGCATATGACGTTCGTGGGACCGTGATAATTAATACAGGTATGTCCGTTAGAATTAAGTAGTAGGTGGACGTGAGGGTGAAGAGAAATGTAAGACTCTCAAGAATGAGAGTATGAAATGCTATGTTAGAATCCGCGAGACGGATTCGAAATATGAAATGCTATGTTAGAATCCACGAGACGGATTCGAAATATGAAATGCTATGTTAGAATCCGCGAGACGGATTCGAAACATGAAATGTTATGCTAGAATCCGCGAGACGGATTCGAAGCATGAAATGCTATGCTAGAATCTGCGAGACGGATTCGAAACATGAAATGCTATGTTAGAATCCGCGAGACGGATTCGAAACATGAAATGCTATGCTAGAATCCGCGAGACGGATTCGAAACATGAAATGCTATGCTAGAATCCGCGAGACGGATTCGAAACATGAAATGCTATGCTAGAATCCGCGAGACGGATTCGAAACATGAAATGCTATGTTAGAATCCGCGAGACGGATTCGAAACATGAAATGCTATGCTAGAATCCGCGAGACGGATTCGAAACATGAAATGCTATGCTAGAATCCGCGAGACGGATTCGAAACATGAAATGCTATGCTAGAATCCGCGAGACGGATTCGAAACATGAAAGAAGTTAAAGTATAAATGAAATGTTTGAAACCGTTAGATGGATTCAAAACATAGGAGGTACGAAAGGTATGAATGATGTGTTCGAATCCGCGAAACAGATTTAAGATATAAAAGACGGAACTAGTCTATATAAGAAGAAGTCGATAGCTTGACCATGTGTGCGTCAAACAAGTCATATAAGTAAATGTAAAGCAAATGAACAAAAGAATTATGGGAATGAAAATATCCGAATGCGTAAGTAACGAAGGGATATGTATGGTACAAATAACTAAAGAAATGTAGAACGATGTTAACTATGAAGGTAAGCACGTGGGTGTGACTATGAAATGGTAGTTTTGTTGTGATAACAAAACAAGGGTTAAATGTTATGCAATGCGTCTATAGAATGAAATCTTAAAGGATGAGATGAAGGTATTTAATCTGTTATAAAATGATCATATAAAGGTAAGCATTATTATAAGTTTAAATAAGTATGTATATTGACCTGTTATTAACGGGTCAAAGGAAATGAGAATGTTATGTGAAAGTATGCCATGGAAAGTATAGACTAGTTAAGGAGAAGAGGTCAATTGTATGAATAATTATGAAATGAGATAGGATGATTACTTATAATTATGACGTGACTATGAAGTCAATCATAGATGTGTGTGTAGGTAAAAGGAAATAAGAAAGGTTTCGGGGACGAAACCCTATTTAAGAGGGGTAGACTTGTTACACCCCAAAACCGAATTTTTATATTCGTTAAATGTTACGATATGGTACATCAAGAAATAAGTGACTAGGTTATTTAACCTAGTTAGGAATATGGTAAAAAGTAATTAAAGGATGATAGTTGTGCCAATATTATTTAGTGGCAAACTTGAGGGACTAAAATAGGGTAAAATGAAAGTTGAATATTATTTATGAAAAACACACACAAATACACACACACGTACGTGTGTTCTAGAAGAGCAGGAGCTCCATAAGAGCTCAAAACCCTAAACATGAAGGATCATCAAATTGAAGGGCAAATCAAGGTCTAAATTCATGAATAAACACGGATTAATGATCACCTCCTCGTGGGGATCGCAAGGTATGTTTTAAAAGCTAGTTTGGTGATTATGCATGAAGCGGGTTATGATGTAAATCACGAATTTGAATGAAATTGAGTATGAGTATGTGTTAGAATCATCATTTGGAACATGGATTATGCATTAATTAGGTTAATTTGATGTTTAAGGGTGAAACCCGTTTGTTATGGTGAAGATGATGACATGGGTAAATCATCTATGTCTAAGTTCTTGCTTAATATTGATGTATTTTGAGTTGTATGATGTATTCTTGTTAGAAGAATTGAAAGAAATGTGATACTAGTATGTTTGATGTTTATGCATGTATGAATCATGTTGATTAGGAGGAAGAAATTGATGAATTGTGTATGAGATTAGAATGATATGCATGAACTAGTTGTACACTATGCTTACAAGGTAGTACATATATCAAAAGTATGATGAATTATGAAGAACTTAAGATTAGATCACTTGTAAGTGATTAACAAGTAGTTATGAAGTGGGTTTTAGATGATGTAATGTAAATTGATGATTCACTTATGTTAATAATGTTTGGAATCATACACGTGTGTGAATGTTTAAAGATATGGGATAAGAAATGATGAATTGTTGTTAGATGAAGTGAATAAAATGTGATGATAACATGTTTGATGTTTAATTTAAATACCCCATGTTGGATTGTAGAAGCATTTGATGAACTATGTATGAATTTAGAAGATTGTGTATGAATAAGTTGTACGTTATGCTTAAAAGGTAGTACGTACATCAAGTGAATGATAAAATGTATATAGTATCGTCTGTATAGTCGATTATGATGTTACGGGAATATGTTGATAAGTCGATAGTTATGTATGGTTGATAGTTGACTTTTGAAAGTCAACTAAGTATAAGAAACATGAGTTGACTCGTTGTCGTAAATGTAGGTTGATGAGAAGTCGTATGGTACATGTAATAGCAATCCGTGTTAAATGTAATGACATGATGAGTTACATGAGTTAAACGTATACGGACATGATTATATGAGTTATGTTTGTTAGAAATGGTTAATGAAAGTTAAGTGTGAAATATGGGATTGATACGATTGTTATCAAGTACAAATGAGTATGCTAATGATAGCGTGATTTCGATGACATGGAAGTATAGGAATCATGTCGAGACGGAATCAGGCACGGAAGGCTAACGGGTCAAGAAGTGGCGAGACGGAATCAGGCATGGAAGGCTAACGGGTCAAGAAGTGGCGAGGAACGATTGGGAACACGGATGCATGAGGTAAGTGATTTCGTAATCACTTCTTAGTTGCTTATGTAAAGTTATATGCATTTTAACTAAATGTGATAATTGAGGTCAATTAGGAATGAATTGTATGATGTCAATGAGTATTAAACGGATCTTAGCTTTTATCCGAGCAAGGTATGTGTGAATAAGAATTTTAGCTAAATAGGAGGATTCGTTACTTATGTAAGGAATTCCTTTGTTGTTAAGGATAGAGCGAAATTGACAAAAACGCCCTTGATAGGTATATCGGGCAAACGACCTTGAATGTCTATTGGAAACAAGTGAACGAGGTAAGTGATTCCGTAATCACTTCTTAGTTGCTTATGTAAAGTTATATGCATTTTAACTAAATGTGATAATTGAGGTCAATTAGGAATGAATTGTATGATGTCAATGAGTATTAAACGGATCTTAGCTTTTATCCGAGCAAGGTATGTGTGAATAAGAATTTTAGCTAAATAGGAGGATTCGTTACTTATGTAAGGAATTCCTTTGTTGTTAAGGATAGAGCGAAATTGACAAAAACGCCCTTGATAGGTATATCGGGCAAACGACCTTGATTGTCTATTGGAAACAAGTGAACCGATTAGGGTAATGTGTTGATCATGTGTGAAAGCGTAGAGTATGGTCTTGTTATGTCATAGTTAATGCACAAATACCCATAACGGGTCAAAAATGAGCTTTTAAGCGAAAGTGGGTTAAGAGGATGCAAGGCATCCGAGAATTTAATCTTTTATGATAGGCGTTAATGAAATTATTAAGTTTATATGAGATTGAGGTCAAATAAACAGATTATGTTGATAAATGCATGAACGGGTCAAATAATTAGAATATAATAATAAGCCGAATGCATGCAAGTTAAGAATTTCCTTAATCCGGATGTGGGATTTTAAGTTCGTATGATAGAATGTGAATTTACAAGCATGTAGGAAGAAACGGGAGGTTAAACGGGTAAACGGTTCAAAAGTTACGCGCGTTTTAGTGCGTACGTACGACGAAACGGATCTGCAGAAAAGTGATGTTTCTGGAGGGCGTCGCCGACGGGTCCCACCCCCGTCGCCGACGGGCTCCCAAATGCTCAATTTTGGCCGACGGCCTATCTGACTGGTTACGGGTGATTTCAGGCGACGGGTGTTTTTAGAGGCCGTCGCCGACGGTCATGGAACCCGTCGGCGACGGGTTGTCTTTTCCCCTTCTCCGTTTTCTTTGTTTCGTACGTCCGATTGATTAGTAACGCATTCCGGTACATCGTTTTTCGACCCAATGGTTTATTAAGCTCCCGAAAAGCCCTTTTAGCACAATTGTAGATAAGCATGTATGTATGTATATGCGTATGTATGTATTAGGTATGTATGTAGGTGTGTGTATATAGGTAGAACATATATACACGAAAGCGAAAATGTACGAAGATATGCATGTACGTAGGTTGTGTGAAGGCATGTAATGAGTATGTATGTATGTATAACGATATAGACGAGTGTATGCATGTATGTAATGTTGTAGGAAAGATATGTACGAATGTAGATATGGATGTATGTATGTGAGTACGTATGTAATGTAGATGTGTACGTATGTATGTACGTAAGCACGTATGTAATGTAGAGGTGTATGTATGTATGTGTGCATGTATGTACGTATGCAAGTACGTAGGTAATTATGATTTGGAGACGTTGGGAGTTGACGTTATTAATGGTGTAATTTGAGAATGAAAGTAATGCAGGTACATCATTGAAGCATCACCAGGAAGTGAATACGCAGATGATATGCTTAAAGCTTGAAAGATGACGAAATGTGTTGTATACGCGAATGAATCTTGTTTATTAATGTGTGCTAATGTTATGTATGTATGTGGTGAATGCAGGTTGTACGGATAATGGGCGATTATCACAAGGATTAGAGATCGAAGACCGAGTAACAAGATAGATTGTACGGGGATAAAGGAGTGTGTACTTTTAGAAAACAGGACTTATGCTTTATCTTTGTAAAAGATATAACCTAAAACGAATTATTTAAGTCAGTCAAGACGTTTGTAAAGAGAAAAAAATTTATGACACGATTTTCCGCTGCGACTTTTGTCAATACGAAATATGGGTGTTACAACTTTATAATTCTAATATAAAGTTTTTATATTTCCGGGGTGTTACAGTATGTAATCTAATTTAATTAAACGACGCATCGATTTAAAATTTACATGACCAAGACGTCCATGCCAAACATTTGGAGACTCAACCAAGTAAGCAGAAGTACTAGCATTTTTATTCATCTTTTTCTTAACAGCCATTACATTAAGTTTAAACATGCCATTTTGGGCATAGCCCTTTCCAACAAAAATACCACGCTTAGTTAAAACAAAATTATCACTTTCAAAAACCAAACGAAAGCCATGCTTGTTAAGCATCCAACCCGACACAAGACTCTTGCGCAGGTCTGGAACATAAAGCACATTCTTCAAAGTGAGCTCTTTCCCGGAAGTCCACTTCAAGATCACATCACCTTCTCCCTTGATATCAGCTGTAGCAGCATTACCCATGTACAACTTTTCTCCCACCATCTCTTTAAACATATTAAAGAGGGTCCTATCTGGGCACACATGGCGGGTTGCCCCAGTATCAACCCACCACCCTTTTGGCTCGTTAGCCACCAAATTTACCTCCTCCGCCATGGCAGTGAGGTCTGAAATCATGGACACTAATGGCATACCATCATCATCAACCATAAGAGCTGTGTCACGTTTAGGCTCTTTACATTGGTCAGCACGATGACCAGTTTGTCCACAGTTGTAACACTTCCCTTTAAAGGGACCAACTTTCTTCTTCACACCACCTTTCTTTGGCCCAAGGTCAACACCTTTGTTTTTCCCTTTTCCATTGAGCTTGTGGCCTTTATTACCCTTGTAGCCCCTTGAGGATTGACCATGTTCCACAAGGTTCGCTTTTGCAGAAGCTTCAACTTGACTTCCTTTGTGTGATATTTTGTTGTCCTCCTCGATACGAAGACGAACCACAAGGTCTTCGATGGACATTTCCTTTCGCTTATGCTTAAGGTAATTCTTGAAGTCCACCCAACTAGGAGGCAACTTTTCAACAATTGCTGCCACTTGGAATGTTTCACTCAGATTCATTCCTTCCGACAGAATGTCACTAAGAATAATCTACAGTTCTTGGACTTGACTTATCACAGTTTTTGAATCAATCATTTTATAGTCCAAAAACCTAGCCACAACATACTTTTTAGTACCCGCATCCTCAGGCCTGTATTTCCGTTCCAATGACTCCCATAGTTCTTTGGCAGTTGGAACCTTGAGATACACGTTATACAAGGCATCTGAGAGGCCATTCAACACATAGTTGTGGCATAGGTACTCAGAGTGTTTCCAAGCATCAACAACACTCACAGATTGGACATCAGATGTCCCTTCTGCGAGAACAGGAGGAGACTCCGTCAAAAACCTCGCAAGGTTTAGAGTGGTCAGATAGAACAACATCTTTTGTTGCCATCTCTTAAAATTCAAACCAATAAACTTCTCTGGTTTTTCAGCATGGTTAGCAACTGCTTGAGCCGCTTGGGTACCAACCAATGGTCCCATGGTAGTGGATGTGGATCCAACAGTGGTTGATGTGGTTGCTGCAACAGTAGCCATTTCTGAAACAAGAGTAATATTCAATCAGTTATGGCAGAAACAAATTGGTTTACAGAAAACCAATACAAACTACAAAAGTTTGCTAATAAACAAAACAAACTGTTTAAAATTTAAAACAAAAACCAAAACAGTGAACGGGTTTTAAAAATATGTTTTAAGCTTGTAGGACAACCGTTCACAAAATAAATAAGATAAGAATTTTATTTATCAATATTCTGATTACAATACATAAAGAAGAACTGAACCAAACTGAAAGGAAATAGAATACAAGAAATTTAAACTAAACTAAGAACATATTACAAAAGAAAATAAGGAAAACATAAAACGATGGTGACTGAGGCACGTGAAGATCACGCTTCCCTTAAAACATATTTCGGGCCACCCAGGTGAACCCGTCTGTTTCCCAGGGTACAACAGCCTAAGCAGATTGTACTGCCGGGGATAGCCAAACACCTGAAAAAATACCTGAAACAAGAGTTCTCAAGGATGCGAAGTTAGGAAATTCTCTGTGTGTGCTATGAACCATGCGAATTTCTATATTTCTATGTATCTTAGACAAAGCACACAACTTGTATATAATGTTGTTTAGAATTCCAAATGAACGGTCATATTGAATACAGAATTCAATAAAATTAAGGTCATATTGAATATTGAATATTGAATACAGAATTCGCACCCTCCTGGCAACCACTGGGTGTAAGTCGTCACACAAGAATATATTCGTGTAGAGAATTCGAATTATAAATCCACAAAAGATTTATCTCTCCACATATGTGGGACAAGCTCAATTTCCCACATGTTTATGGTTCCAACACACAAACTTAATGCACAAGATTTCTCATTCATCTTGGCTTAATTATTAAATAATCATTATATTAACTGATAATATAATATTATTTATAAAATTTCCAACAATCCCCCACATGAATGGAGATCTTCCCGTACACTCAAGTGTCATGATAAGATTTCAGCGGTTAAGTAATGCAGGATAGGTAGGTTTCCCTTTGAACCATCAAAGCGCCACATTGCGCCCATCGCCCTCGTCCCGGTCCCGGGCGCGGGCGCGGGCGCGTGCGCGTGTCGGGTGCTTCGCACCCTCCTGGCAACCACTGGGTGTGAATTGTCACACAAGAATATATTCGTCTAGAGAATTCTAATTATAAATCCACAAAAGATTTATCTCTCCGCCTATGTGGGACAAGCTCAATTTCTCACATGTTTATGGTTTCAACACACAAACTTAATGCACAAGATATCTCATTTATCTTGGCTTAATTATTAAATAATCATTATATTAACTGATAATATAATATTATTTATAAAATTTCCAACAATTACTTCAATCAACTTATATTCCACCACTCTTAATATATAAGCAAAATAGCATGTTTGCCATCATAAATGTGGGAGTTAACCACTACACATGGTCTAACTGGGATGGGTTTGTAAGTAACTTATTGGTAAATATATAAGCAAAATAGCATGTTTGCCATCATAAATATAACAGTCAGATTTATTCAACATGTGACCTCAAGTTCAAAAACATCAATACACTTTTTTGAACAACGAGTAAGTAATAGTCTGTGTTTAGTATTGCCAGTTGTAGAAAACCTAGAGATTCCTACTGAAAAACAAAGGGTGATGATGATACAATGTCATGAAATCATGAATACACGTCACATAAGTTGTATTTTACCAATGTGGGATGAGTTAACCTTTTTTATAAGTTGGAGTGTATGTATGATTGCGTAAAATGACATTAAAATAAAATTTAGGGTATTAACCTAACAATTAGCATAAGTTGTGCACAGCTCACTGCATGCCAACCCTTAGTCTATCATTGATATCTTGCAAAAAGCATTTCTAAATGACTTTGCAATATAATGAAGAACAATTAAGATATGTTCATGAGCAGCACCTGCTTCAATAATGTATAAATGTGACACCATATAAAACTTGCTGTAAAAAGGATAAAACAACTATAAAACAGATGACATAAGGGGAGTGGGGGTGGTATCACTTACAAAAATTTCATCACTCACAGACATCCAATCAAGTTCCGCCATGTCATCAACCATTATTCCATCACTCACAACCATTTTTTAGTGGTGGTGGTCATGATGGAATTCCATCACTCACTACTTTTTTTAATTTCCTTTTTTTTTTAGAAATTAACAATAAAACACTAAAATTATAAATTATAAATTTCGTCGAGATGGGCGTCGGCTCGCCAAGATTCGCTCGAACCTTGGGTCTTACGGGATTTTTCTTCGTACCCGAACCTCTTTTTTCGAACCCGCACCTCTCTTGCTTGAACCTTCCATGTTTGTCGTAAAATTATTTAGATTGAGTTGGAGAATTTTTTGAATTGAATTGGAGAATTTTTGGATTTTTTGGATTGAGTGGGAGGGATGTTTGGTTGATTTTATATAAAAAAAAAACCTTCAAAAATAAAATCCCCCAACGTTCAAAAATACCCCAAACGGTCAGAATGCAACGGTACAATTGAAAGTTCAACGCGTGAAAAAGATCAGGCGTTTAAATCTTCACGCGTGAAGAAAGGTAGTGGTGGCGGTGTTTGATTGTTTTCCACGAGTGATGGGAAGCTATCACGCTCCCACCCCACTCCCCTAATGCATGTAGTAAGGTGAGAGGCAAATGAGTTCATCTAGCCACTGTAACAGCTTTTCCTGAACAAACCACTGATTTAAAAAAGATTAAAGAATAAAATAAAATAAAGGCATTATGTCCCACCATCAAACACCATGAATAAATGAATATAGACATAGAGATCCAACAGTGGCGGTGATCTGTAATCACCAATGAAATATATATAGAGATATAGAATTTACTTTGCGTCAGAGTATTTGTCTATTTTGACATTCTTTTCTCATTCTCTAGAGATATATTAACAGAAAAACTCATGCTCAATGATTCTCGGTGGTCCACATTAAAGTACATTGACAATGGTCCCCATCTCCACTTCAAGCTTCCCAATGAAATGACACACAGGTGAGTGGCATCACTGTTCACAATGATAATCAAAGTTGCAGATATCCACAAGGCACCAAACAACTTGGCCTATGATGACCTAGAACACTACACTCAACTGTATTTGGAAATACAGTTCCAAATTAACAGAAACCCATGTACTCAATCAAAATTGTAAATAGAACTAGAACTGGAGTTCATTTTGGTTCAATGTTTTCACTCTAATACCAATTCTCATGACTAGAAACCGATCTTTCTTTTTATGAAAGCTTAAACTAAATATAAGGGTCTATAGTGTCAATATTGTAAAGTAGGTTTATGGGTCAAAATGCGTTTGTAAATTGTTAAAGGAGTAAGTTTGTAGATTTAGAAAGTTTGAAACAGTTTAGGTAAGATTTGCGATGCTTAATAGAAAAATGTGTAAGTTTGCGTATGTATATATGCGTGTATGTGTCTATATGAACAACAGGATAAATTGTAATTAATTCGTAAGCAGGGCCGGCCCGTAACGCTTATCAACCTAGGCTAAGGCCTAGGGCCACCAAAAAACAAAGAGTCTTAATTTTATTTCCTTTCATATATTAGACTTGTTGTTTGCCATTTAAACAACGTTTTTAGGCCTAAGATTTAGGATTTACACTAGGAGTCTGCCTTGTCCACGCACACAACACATCAACCCTCGTTACTTGTGACGTCTTTTGAGTAACCAATATGAAACTGATTGCGGATTGAGCGAAATTAGGGCCAAGATTAGGAAAAATCATCGTTATAGTTATTCAATGTTTCAAATCTCAATCTCAATTCCTTTATACCAATTCAATAGGGCCTAACTTTGTATTCCACTTAGGGCCTCCAAAAACGTTGGAACGGCCATGTTCGTAAGCAAGGGAATGCATCTCTTCAATGTCCAAGACTGAGTGTATCAAATTACACCAATGGTAGCCTTTGGAGAACGCCTCAAATGTCAAAATGTACCGGAGGACAATAATGAAGCTACTCATGGCAAGTGCAAGTAATCACTCTAAAAGTTGGCATCGCTAAAGAGGACATTGTGATCAAAGCCATGGTAGGGTTATTGGTGTAAATGAACCAAACTATTTGCAAGCTACTCGAGTTAGGCATGAAAAAGCTCGAAACCTGTCGAGCTTAGAGGAGCTCAAGCCGGAGCCTGAACCTAAAATAATCTTTAATTTTCAAGCTGAAGTAGGCTCGAGGGTGTAAACAAAATATTATTTATATTTTTTTAGATTTTATATTAGAGTAAATTATTATTTATAAAATTACTATAAAATTAACTACATAAGATATAGATTGTTATATATAAAGTTCATAAAATATTAATTATAATAAACATAAGTTGATTAATAGGAAGTAAACAAGTTGTTGGTGCACTTGTGTCTGTACTTTGTCTGTATTTTGTCTTGTTACTGAACGATGTCTTTGTTAGTCTGTAAGTTTGACCAAGTAAACCATCCTCCGGTTTGACTTGGCCAAACAGTCAACATTATGTTTGTAATTTGTTTGGTTCGAAGGATGGTCATCGAAGGATCACTTATATCCTTCGATGATGATGAGCTCGAAACATAAGCATTCGATAGATGGACCACGAAAGATCCCATCTTTCGTGGTACATGCAGATCGTTCGAGCTGTTTCTGGTCGAAAGATGATCTTTCGATCAGATCATTTGATCCTTCGACCAGACCTGCTGTGTTGGGTATAAATACCCGTGTGTTGTGTTCACTTCGATAGACAGACGAGTTAGACATAGAGGACAGTTAACAGAGAACACACACACACTTAGAGAGTTTACAGGACTGATTTGTAAACATTGAGCTGTAACCGGACCTTTCATACGTTTAATACAAGTGTTGTTAATCGTTGAGTCTTGTGTGTTGCTTATTTGCGTGTTCTATCTCGGTTTGCTATTCCGGTTGGATTCCGCACAACCGGAGTGGTTCGTATACAAGGATTAGGCGACTAGATCCTCCCCTAGCCGGACCTACACAAGTCGAGCTCGGGTTTGAATACTACTCACAAGCCGAGCTCGGGCCTTAGAAACAAAGCTCGAACTGAGACATCAGCTTGGCTTATTTGCTCCCCAAGGTAGGTGTCATGAAAGAGGCATTGGTAGAGATAGAGAGCATGGAACAAAATACATATCTAGAAAACAGAGACACGATCGAGTTCCAGTGTTTTGAATATATTGAATAAGATTTCTGTGTATAAGAATGAACAAAGTGGAAAGATATGGAGGAAGAAAAAGGAACAAGAGCCTCATCTAATGTGGGATGAAGAACCAACGCTATTGTAAAGGCAAGTCAAGAAAGTTTAAGATCATCCTTAGACGATTGTTAGTTTAACGGGGAGAATGAAAGTTTAAAAACGAAATATAAGGGTCTTTAGTGTCAATAATGTAATTAAGGTTGAACCAAGACATGGTGTTAGCTAATATAAAGAAAACGAAGACAAAATAACAGAAGACAAATCGAATATGAATCGTCTTCGTCTTCCTTCATCGTTTATAAAGGCCAAGAAGAATGCAAATTCACTGACCAATACGGGTCGTAGTCGTATAGGCCAATACGACCCGTATAGGCCTATACGACCCATATAGGGCTGACGCAATGTTCTTTCACTCACTTTATGTCACTGTTGAGTGATAGAAAGCAACCTCGTACTATAATACGGATCGTATAGGCCTATACGATCCGTATAGGGTTTGCATGTGAACTCTATCTGTCAGCTTTGATAGACAACCTATGACTAATACGCATCGCATAGGCCTATACGATGCATATTAGTCCGCATGAGGAGACAGTGTCAACCTTTGACTGACCTTGGAAATTGAATTTAACCTAATACATGGTGTCGATTTAATTTTTCAAAGTGTGCCAGTAGTATGACCCTTTAGAAATGGACTTATGTACCTGTGATGGTGGTCCCCTGATTATAAAGCGTTTAAATTCTTTTTTTTTTCTTAGAATATTAATCGTCATTAATTATACTGAGGTATTACCGATGGGTACTTAGAACTAGAACTGGAGTTCATTTTGGTTCAATGTTTTCACTCTAGTACCAATTCTCATGACTAGAAACCAATCTTTCTTTTTTATGAAAGCTTAAACTAAATATAAGGGTCTATAGTGTCAATATTGTAAAGTAGGTTTATGGGTCAAAATGCGTTTGTAAATTGTTAAAGGGGTAAGTTTGCAGATTTAGAAAGTTTGAAACAGTTTAGGTAAGAGTCACGATGCTTATAAAGGCCAAGCAGAATGCAAATTCACAGACCAATACGGGTCGTATAGGCCTATACGACCCGTATAGGGCTGACGCAATTTCTATCAATCACTTTATGTCACTGTTGAGTGACAGAAAGCAACCCCGTACTATAATACGGATCGTATAGGCCTATACAATCTATATAGGGTTTGCATGTGAACCCTATCTGTCACACCCTCAAAATCCTCATGCGGAGTACTACCGCGAGGTGTGTGACTGGCCAGGATCCAGCCACCAATCATATGGAACAATTATAATAATAGTAAAATAGTTTCACCAAACCAATATGATTAGTGACAATGTAAAGTTTAAGTCCAACGCTTCTAAGTTCAAAACAGTGATTTAAGTGTATATCGGAAGCATAAGTAAAATGGTTCAAACATAAGTTCATAGTTCATGATTATTAAAGAACCCAACACGGGTTAAGACGAACACTACACTTCCCCAAGCTGCAAGCTCCGAAGTCACTGTGTACCTGCAAAGCATGCAGTAGGGTATCAACATAAAGTTGGCGAGTTCACGAGTTGTCCAGTTTTAATTCCAAAAACTTGTTTAAGTAGTTAAGTTACTCATTTATATCATGCCATGGGGAGCTACCCCATATGTAAGCTACTAAATTGCGTTATCCCTGTTTGTCAATGTCTATCATCATTGACGGTTTTGCCTGAGTCTATTAGTTCACGCCCGTCCTCAAAAGGCACGGTGTGAGGTTGGTGAAACCTAAATAGCGCTATCAACTAATAACTCGTTCGCCAGGCCCCGGCGACTAATCGGTATCGTAAATAGGGACTTTCGTGATAGAGTTTTGTTTAGTACGCTTGTTGAATCTAATATAAAGAGTAATTAACCGAGCGTCCCACATTAGAGGAGAAAGGTTTGTTTGTATCCCGCACAAGGAGATAGCGTTGTTTGTATCCCACACAAGGAGATAACATTGTTTGTATCCCACACAAGGAGATAACGTTGTTTGTATCCCACACAAGGAGATAGCGTTGTTTGTATCCCACACAAGGAAATAGCATTGTTTGTATCCCACACAAGGAGATAGCGTGGTTTGTTCCGTTACCCAACCACCGGGAACGCATGCTTTTAGTAAAAGTTGTGAACTCACCTCGGTTTGCTCGGCACGTAATTTACTTGGTTTAGTTTGTTGGTCAACCACGTCCTATTATGGTTGCCAATATTAGTCAGGTTTGCATACACGTAGTATCATGTATACACGTATTAACACGTAGCCATAAATCCATGTTTCATGATACACACATATGGTCCGCATGTTTGAACAGTAGTAGTATCAGTAACACATTAGCCCAAAAACATAACACTTAATTGTGTGGCCCAATAATCAGTAGCCCAACTCTAAGTGGACCAGAACAGTCGAAATCGTGAGGTCTCGACTCGAAATCAGGAGATCTCAAGTCGCAACCAGAAGGATCTCGAGTCGAAATCAAAAGGTCTCGAGTTATACCTCAATGATCGAAACCTCGTGATTTCGAGTCAGGCTTTGAGTCGGAACCGGACAGGTTGACTCGCAACCAACCCCGTCTCGAGTTGCCCTCTTGTGTGATGCCTTGTTTTTTAGTTGTAACCAAAATGGTCTCGAGTAGCAACCATGAGGTTTCGACTCGCAACCATTGTCGAAACTTCTAGAACCTTATCCATTTCAGCATAAGCCAATCAAAATCCATTAACATATATTTTATCCGTACAACTCCTAAATCAGATCAAATGCCTAATATTTCAAATATGCTTAGAACATTCAAAAAGTTCATCCGGTCCCTCATTCATCAAAACAGATCTAACACAATATTATTCAACACTGATTCATTGAAACACACCAACACATTTATTGTAACATTTAAGCACAATCATTGTCATCTAACACTATTTTACTCGTGCATTAGCAACATTCATTTTACACATGAAAACCCCTAAACGATCATTACCTATATTCATGGCAAATCCTCATCCTTATTTACCTAACCATGCTTCCATCATACAAAGTTCTAACCGACTAACATGAACCCAGACTCCATTAAATAGCTGTAATGCACATTATCACTATCACACTTTTACAAAACAATTTGCATATTATCATGAAAAGAAAACATTGTTAAACATCTAGATTATCAACAAGTAAGCACCTTTATCTCACATTGTCACTTAAACATGGAGATATTACACTAACCGTTAAAGATCAGAAGTGAGAGAGGTGTAGAACCAGCGAAAAGAAGTTCCCGGGCGATGAACACAAGCTGTTTTGAGGGTCTATGCTGCTGCCGTTTGAATGGTGATGATCTTGCCGTCGGATTCAAGAAGGAAAGAGGAGAACTTGGTGTGTTTTTAGGGTTTTTAGTGAGAGAAAGTGGATAAGGAGAGAGAGGGAGATGATGAGAGAATAATGGAATGTTTGGGATTAATGGATAATGATTACAGGTTGTCGGCTGAAAAAGGAGGGTTTTATACCCTTCCTAATATGTCGCACCCTCCTAGGGTTTAAGTGGTTTCGAGTAGGCTTGTTAGGTTGGGCCAGGTCATGAATGTATGACCCATTAGTCCAGGAAGAATGGGTGTCGGAACCAGGAAGCCCAACCCAAGAACATGAGGTCTCGAGTCGAAACCGAGGGGTTTCGACTTCACATAAATACAGACACATTTCACATATAAGTTTTTATTACACACTTTCACATAATACACATAATACCTGATGATAATAATATAGATTTTTATTTAACAATTCCACATAATTGTATCATACAATATAGTTGTGCGGGAAAGCCCTAAGTGTCACACTATCTGTAACGCCCCAAAACATGAATTTTAGTTCACTAGTATGTTTCCTTGTGTAATGGTATGAAATAAAATAACCAAGCTATTTAACTTAAGTTAAATAGTTTAGTCAAAACAAATAAAGAATGAATTTGGGACAACTATGAGCAAGTAACAAACATGAGGGGCTAAACTTGAAGATTTAAGATGAAATTTGGATTAAATGTAAAAGGCAGAATTTTAGTGTGTGTAGTGTGTGTGTATGGCGTATATGGAGATGGAGGAAGAGGAGAAATCCTCTCAAAACAAGAAGGCAAAATCAGCCCCAAATCAAGAGTAAATTGAGTGATAAACCTTGCATGAATGAAGATTACTCAGCATCTAGCTCTAATAAACATGTGGTAAGTTGCAATTTTGATTTGATGACTATGTATGAAATGGGTTTATGATAGATTCTTGAAATTAAGTATAAAGGTGGTTAAAATCATCAAATAGGACTTGAATTATGAACGATTTTAAGTAATTTGGTGATTTAAGTTGAAACCCACCATTGATGGTGAAGGTGATAACATGAGTGAATCACCCATGTCTAAATCATGTGCAAATTCGATTGATTATGTTGTATGTGATGAATTCCTGTTAGTTAGGTTGAAGTATAGTATGAAATTTATTTGATGCTTAGTTGTGTTGATGAATGAATGCAAGGAGAAGAATGAAAGCATGAATGGTTTGTACATTATGCTTAGATAGTAGTACGCACACCAAGTGTTTGATGAAATGTCTATGTGACAATAATATAGGAAATTGTATGCAAGTTGTGGGTCAATATGTATAAAGAGTGATAATGATGTGTTTGTTAGTAAACTAACATGAGAAGTGTGTTTTAGATCGAGTTCATGTGGAATTTTGATTGTAAACATGATTTGTTAAAAAGTGTACATTAGAAGGTTGTACTCTATGTTGTAATGGTATGATGTTCACCGTATGCTTGACTAATTTCTTAATTGAAATTATGAATTAAATGAACACTAAATGTGAAGCGTATGAGGTTTGTGTAAGGGAATAATAATGGAATGATATTGGTTAGCTAATATGTGTTATGGTGTTAATTATGAAGTAATAAAAATGCTAGTGTGGATGGAACATAATATGTATGTGAATGTGTATAAAATTAGGTGATTATGTGATTGTGAGCACATTTGCATCGTGAGTAAGAGATGTATAGTGTGTCATTGATATAACATAAATGATGTTACAAGATATATGTGGATAAGTCGGAAGTTCATATGATAAACCGTTGACTTCTGAAAGTCAACTACACATAGGAATCATAATTTAACTTGTTGTAAAGGTAGGATATTAGGAAGTCGTACGGTACATGTTACATCAATACGCGTTATATGGAATGACATGGTGAATTATATAAATTTGAAAGGATGTGAATTTGGGAATATGTCTTATGTTTGCTAGAATCGACTATTGAAAGTCAAATGGGAAATATGCATTTGATATGATCGTTAACATGCGTAATCATGTATGCTAATAAGAATGTGATTGCGATGATGTGAAAGTATAGGGATCATATCAAGAAGGATAAAAGCATAGAAGGTTAACGGATCAAAAGGAGGCAAGATAACGGACACGAACTCGGACGCACGAGGTAAGTGATTTCCGTAATCACTTCTTAGTTGTTTACGTAAAGTTATGTGCTAGTTAATTAAGTATGATAATTGAGGACAAATAAGGATGGCTCGTATGAGACCGATGATCTTCGCTAAGTAGATGTAATGGGTCAAAATGTGGTTTTATTTTTATACCGGAAGGGTTGTATAAGTAATTATTACGGTACTATAACCGGGTATGGGTAGAATGGTACATAAGTACGCTAATCAAGAATCAGAGGCGCGAATTAATAGTATAAATACTCGGTTGTGAGTTATGGTTAATGGACAAACAATTTCGCGATTTGAAATTGTATTAACCGAGTTTTTTTCGTATAAATGAATGAAATGAATAGGCCTAACGCATACCGGGTATCGGGCGCATAAATCCCAAGTACGAAACCCCGGATAATGTAAAAGTATTATAGTTATAATGTTCATGAAGGTTTTGGGCTAAAACAAATGAGTAGTTTAATGAAATCATGAACGGGTCGAATAATTCGTAAATGAATAATAAGCCGAAAGTGCGTAAGTTAAGAATTTCCTTAATCCGGATGTTGGATTTTGAGTCCATAGGGTAGAGGACCAATTTACGATCACGTAGGAAGAAACGGGAGGTTAAATGGATAAACGGGTTGAAAGTTATGCGAGTTTTAGTGTGTGCGAACGACGAAACAACACGGAAGCAAAAACCCATTTTCTAGAGGCCGTCGCCGACGCCCCCTGGAAAGTTAGTTTTTGGCTGACGGGTTATTTGACTGTCTACGGAAGTTTTGGGCTACGGGCAATTGCAAGGGCCGTCGCCGACGCCCCTAGGGACGTCGCCGACGGCCTCCCCATATTCAAAAACCTGAAATTTGTTATCTAAGTTGATTTGGGTATAGTAGGCTTCGGTTTGTTATCTGTGGACCACGAAGGGCCTCCCAAACATGATTTTGATCGTTCCTTTGACGTTTATGGGCTATAAATCTAAGTCTAAGTACCATGTAATTAATGTACGGATATATAAGAGGTATGTAAGATCTTGAACGTGTACCTAAGAGTGTATGTACATATGTAGACGTGTATTTAAGTATATATGAAGGCACGTATGAGTATATGCAAGTAAGTAGAGACGTAGTAATGTATGTAAGCATGTAGACGTGTATTTATGTAAATGTGAAGATACGTATATGTATATGTACGTATGTAGAGACGTAGTAATGTATGTGCGTATGTAGACGTGTGTATGGTATATATGAAGGTACGTATGAGTGTATGCATGTATGTAGAGATATAGGAAGGTATGTACGTATGTAGAAGTGTATGTATGCATGTAAGAATGTATGTATGCATGATTTAGATACGTCGAGTAATACGTTATTAATAGTGTGCCTTGAGAATGAAAAGTAATGCAGGCACATCATTGAAGCCTCACCAGAACATGGATACACAGATGAAATGCTTAAAGTTAAAAAGATAACAAAATGGGAAGTGTACGAGATTGAATCTTGTTTATGTATTGTGTACTAATGTTATGAATGTATGTGATGAGTGCAGGTTGTACGAATCACGGGCGGTTATCACGATGAATAGAGATCGAAGACCGAGTCACAAGATAGATTGTACGGGAATAATTGAGTATGTGCTTTAGCAAACAGGACTTATACTTTATTCTTGTAAAAGATACATATTAAAACGAACTTTCAAGTAGGTCAAGACGTTTGTAATGAAAGAAATTTTATGGCACGAATTTCCGCTGCGACTTTTGTCAAATACATATTAGGGCCTTACACTATCTGTCAGCTTTGATAGACAATCTATGGCTAATACGCATCGTATAGGCCTATACGATGCGTATTAGTCCACATGAGGAGACAGTGTCAACCTTTGACTGACCTTGAAAATTGACTTTAACCTAATACGCATCGTATATGCCTATACGATGCGTATTAGTGGTGTCGATTTAATTTTTCAAAGTGTGCCAATAGTACGAACCTATAGAAATGGACTTATGTACCTGTGATGGTGGTCCCTCGATTATAAAGCGTTTAAATTCTTTGTTTTTTTCTTAGAATATTAATCATCATTAATTATACTGAGGTATTACCGATGGGTACTTATATTTTGTATTATTTTTTGTGCTCCTTTGGTAATTCCAATGAGTTTTAATTATCAGTCATTAGACCACCCATAGTGGGGTTTTTTGGCGTTTTCCCTAAAAAAACGCCCTCCCTCGCCTAGCCTAGCCACCGCCCCATCGGCGTTTTTGTTAAAAAAAATGTTGGGGCGTTCCAAATAAAACGCCGGATGGAAAGATGTTGGGCCAAAAAAAAAAGATAAAAAATATCATTAGTTTTAATTTAAAAAAAAACAAAAAAAATATATTTGGGTAATCATTGGATGGGGTATTATTGGGCATTAATCACCACTACACTCATTTTAAACAAATACCTCATAATGTTACATTGCTAACTGGACCACCACATGACGAATCATGCCCAAGAAAGAGGCATTATCTTCTCTCATCACTAAACAAGGTCTTAGTAATACTGTAATACTCGGTTTTCTAGTATTGAATTACAAAGGGCAGCTCAATCTTCTTGAAGACCCAAAGCAAAAGCAAAATAAAAATACGAGGCAAATTTTGTTATTGATCTGGTCAACCCACCTAAGTTTTACTTCTTTAAACCTAATCAAGAAATAATTACATGTAATCCATAAGTGGATAACATCGTACACTTTCCATCTATATGTGGACACAAGTGATGTTATGCTTGTGACACATAATGAGATATTGACATTTAGGTTGTATGGTATAGAATGGAGCCCTTAGGCTATAGGGTGTGGTCATGACTTTTACGATTACCATGACCCTCCACGTTAGTGTCATGTCACTCACCTCTAATCCACAATCCAAAACCACTACCCTAATAGTGTGGTCATGACCCAAACCACTATCTCTTTTTATATTTTAATTTATTTTTTCCTAAAGAAAAAGGAAATGATTACATGAAAAATGGAAAGGAGGACCATGGTTGACATGGTTTAATCCATGCAAACCATGGTGGATTAATGAAGTGGTGGTATAATCTTCCATTCATGTTCCTACGTGGCGAATTATGACCTAAGCATAACCCCCACACCCTTTAACCTTAGACCGGAGGGTATGGGGGCCGTCCCCATGCCCGTCCTCCCGCCGCCGCCCCAAAAGTTCCACCCCCAGCCCCGTCGCCGCCGTCCCATGCTCGACGCCCAAGCCGGGCCTCACCCACTCACACACACCTATACATACACACATACATATATATAAAAGGGTTCATCCCCCACCCACTTAGATTCATCCCCTTCAAGCCTCGCTTACGTGACGGCCCATCCCTTAGGGATGAGGCTCTCAATACCCTTTAGCCTTAAGGCTTCATTGCATCACCTATGCGCCACGTTAACAGGGAATTCCATTGTCTCCTTCCAATAACATTTAATAAGGCTCCCGATCATTACTCAGCCATTTTTTATAACATTTAAAACAAATTAAAAAATAAAATACCAAGTCAAAAAAATTAACACAACATTTCAAATTAAAATTACATGGGCCCACCAGTCTTCCTCCTCGTTTCCACTCGTTATTGTGCTCATGAGTAAGTAACCAATGGAGTTTGGGAAATAAGGGGCACTATTAGTGGTTTTTCTTGTTGGGTGGAGGGAACGCGAACCCATACCATATAGCCTTACCATTAGTATAAATTCTGCGCGTTTAAATCACATGCTTGGAATTTCAAGAAAGAATGGATCTACGGATTGCAAGCCCAGCAATAATACTTTTAAGAATAAACAAAAGAGTTAAATGTGATTTTAGTTCCTGTGGTTTGAATTATTTTGGCAGTTTAGTCTAAATGTTACATTTTTCATCTATGGGTCCAAAAATGTTTCACCGTTGCCATTTTAGTCCATTGGGTTAACTTCATCCATTTTTTTCTGTTAACGAGAAGGACAATTCGGTCATTTTATATGGTCAAATTACCCTTATAGTTAACAGAATTACATATAAAATGACCGAATTGCTCTTCTCGTTAACAGAAAATATTGATGAAATTAACCCGGTGGGCTAAAATGGCAACGGTGAAAAACTTTTTGAACCCACATGCGAAAAATGAAATCTTTGTACTAAATTGACAAAATGGTCCAAACCACAGGGACTAAAATGGCATTTAACTCTAAAAAGAATGTTGGCTTTAAATAACTTTTTTGACAAAACAATAGTATGAAACATTCTTGAAATATTTGAAGTTAAATAACTATTGTTTTCCTTTTATACTATTGATATAGTTCTAATTCAAAAGACATTACACTCGTGTGAAATTTGAATTCAAAGTCTATAAATTATTCTAAACAAATCTTTAATATTTTTAACACAAAAAGAACTCACAACAAGCAATAATCACTACCATCACTATACACACTTTCATATTCACAAATCACACTAGTGCAAATAGAAATTGCAAAGGGTAAATCAATCAAGCAATGGAGTTACGTCTTCTTTTCTGAAACAAAAACCGACTTTCAGAATTTGGCCTGCTTCCAATGCCTCTAACATCTTTAAACTTAAACAAGGTATTAAGTTTCCCCAATTTCTTTGTCAATGATTTAAACAACTTGTTCGCGGGATGCGACTTCACAAGTTCTTGCTTCATCGAAACATGATCTTTTTCTAGATCAGTAAGGCGCATTCTCATTCGGGTTACTTCTAGCTTTAGTTCCCGGTTTTCTCTTCTAACGGATGCGTAATTGTCTCTAGGAGATATACACCCACTTCCTGCACCGCTACTAGAGCGTTGTGGGAACTGGGCGTTCAGTGATCCAAAAAAGTGGTGATTGTGACCACCATTCATGGCATTTCGAAGCCTGATTTGCTCAAAGTAGAGCACCTGAACCGCCATTTGTACTGGGAGACGCTCGTTCTGAGCCGCATGGCTGCATGCTTCTTGACTTAGTTTTTGGCAGTCGATTGTTTTACACAACCGATAACGCTCTGAGTCCTTTAGATTCGGGTGAACCTGTCATTTGACCACACAATCTATCATAACATAAAGAAAACAGATGGATTGTTGCGAGTAAACTGGCACTGCCAGTGCGAGTTTACTCGCAGCAATCCATCTGTGTATAGTTTCAAGGTCCTTATACCATAAAAACACATTGTTACCTTCAAAAAGATGTCTACGGCTCGATATAACCCGTCATTCACCAATCTAGCATGATCTGGGAGCAATTCCGCAAGGGCAATGAACTTAGAAGCCGGTAAATTTGGATCTATCGCGATTTCTGCTAGAAAACAGTCAAGTAGCTTTGAAACTTTCACTATTGAGCTCTGTTTTGGGGACGAAGGAGTGTCGAAATCATAAACCATTTCGCCTTCATCTCTCATCATATTATCATCATCATCATCTTCATCCAGATTCAAAAAAATTGAAAAGATCCTGAAAATAGAATCAGTGTCATAGAGTTGAGTATGAGTGTTGCCATGAGAAGTGGCCGGAATTAGTATGTCTTCAAGTATCGCCTGATCGAGTTGCAACCCAATTCGTCTCTCTAAATCCGACCTACACGCGGTTGATGTAGACGCCATTATCGACGACTTCAACAAGCTCGACAAAAACGCCATGGGAACAGTACTTTTTCTAGATTGAGTTGGTAACAAACTAACAATCACTTCAACAATCATCCTGTGTTTCTTCTGTGCTTCTAGATCTGAAAAGTTTCCTTTTGCAAACTGTGGATCTCTCAAAAACAAACCCTGAAGCGAATTATGAGCATAATTCATCAAAATTCTCGCAATCATATCCTGTTTTAACCCCTTTGTCTTCACCGCGGTCAAAACACGCTGGAAGAACTCCAGGCTGAGCACCGTTAACGATTTCCCCCACCAGTTTTCGGATTCTGGTTGCGAAACTGGTTTCAAATGATAGTTACTTTCTAACTTTGACAGCCCACAAGTTAACTGCTCTTTACAAGCATTATTAGCTATGGCTGTAATAATTCTTCCAACCAAGTTTATCTCTTCAGAAACCGGTAACAAACTTTCACAATGCTGTAAAACCGAGATCGAATTCGCTATGTTAGGAAGCACACTTTCTTTCAAGAATGTTTCTGTACGAAATTCAAGATTTTTATCAGCAAATTCTTCAGTCATTTCAAGGAAATATGATGTGCATCGAAGCTTTGCAACGTTCGTTAGATTGATCTCTATGTTCAGCCCGTAACAAAACTTTGCAGCGAGCTCGAATGATTCGGATCCTCCTGGAAGATTTTGAAGATTTAGGCGTAGAGTTTTTGAGTCTTTAGCTTCCATTAGCATCTTTCTGATTCTTCCACTTTTAGAAACTAGAGGGAACTGTAGAAAAGTTGTAGAATTGTTTAACCTTTTTAAGATATAATTTTATGATAAATCCGGATTAGAAGTTTAGAGATCAGATCCATTTTCGCATACCTTATGAAGTGCGAAACTTGTTGCGCCTACGTCGATTGTGAGATCGCTAGAAACATCCGATATCGGCCTGTAACAAAAGAGATGCATCATGTTGTTAGTTTGTTATAAACAACACTAGAAATGAAATTTCAGAATAACAATAATATGTCCTAAAGGTACTCTAGAGTCTAGATTCTTATATTTAAATAATTTTAGCCAAAAACAAGTGAATAACACACATGAATCTAGGACACATATGAATCTTTCCCAAGTGATACGAATCAACCGTCGCGATAACAAAATTTCGTTGCGATCGTGCTACAGAATCTAGAACTTCATCCAGGAAAAATGAAGAAAACATTTGAAAACAAAAGTATGGGATATTAGTAGGGGCCCCAAAGTTGACGATATGGGTTCTATAATTGAAGAAGTTAAGAGAAAAACATGTGAGTCGTACGCTAAACACGAAAGTATGTTGTTTTTTTTTTTTTCTATAATCTAAATGAAATAAATTTCCTGTCATTTTCAACCATTTGAGGGGCCTCTTTGATTGAACATGTTTATGGGAAATGAAGTGAACAAATGTGCATCAATAGTTTGAATTATTGGGTTCATGTTAAAACCTTTGGCAGACAATACAAAAATCCTGATTTGTCATACTCTTTGCTTTACTTTTGAGTCACTAAAACTTGTTTACAATAATTTAAAGGAGAAACAAAAATAATATTAGGAAATTTATAGAAGAATGACATGTAAAAGGGCAACAAGCTGCACTGCAAATGCAAATTACGAAATTTAATTTTAATTTAAAGATCCGAAATTTGCATTCTTTACTTATAAAAAATAATTCATGGTTAATAATTGCTTGAGTTTCTTTATATGTTTTTAGTCTTTAAACCTACAAATGCGACTTTTTTATAACCATGAGGACCGGAAAAACTCATGGGTCGTGCCAATACTCTAATAACCAAAGGGATCAGGTTAACCGTAATTCGCATTTGCGTCGGGCAGCGTATTTCAAGAGATTATACTAGGAAACCAATTGAAGCAAGATTAGAACCCAAGACATGCTAGAGGGGAATCAGACGTTTACCACTACATCATCCCTAGTTACAAAGGCGACTTTTGTAACCGTAACTTTTACTTCTGGTCAATTGACTGACGACATAAGTTACCGCCTCATTTTTGAGTGTCAAAAACAAAGAATTTTAAAATTCTTGCACAACTAAATAAATTTTGTGAATTCAAAATCTTTTGGTGACAGACCCAGAAATTATTTTCAATAATTTCGAAACTAATAATAACATTTGTATATAAATTTACTTGGTTTATAATAAAATCCACAAGAAAATTATACAATAATGCAGAAAACAAATATAACCAGTGGGGCCAACAACAATATATTGCTTCGTCCTGGTTAAATGAACTCCATTGAAGGCAAACAGTAATTACAGATAAAAACAACTCATCAAATTAATAACATGAACATGACACATCTGTTGTGTGTCATATGAATTCACAGCAAGAGGCTTACCATTCAGTGACATGTCGAGTACTAGAACTCGGTCGAAACGATCGTTTTCCTGATATGCTTGGCTTCAATTCACTCATAGTAACAACTCCCATTTCTTCAAGAACAAAAAAGCTAGGCCAGCTTTTCTTTCAAGTGGGTTGAGGCATGAGTGATGAGTGTGTGAGGAAAGTGAGAGGGATGCATGCAAGATTAAAGGGGAGGGATAATTATGCTTTAATTGAGTGGTTTTTCGATTTGATTAATATAAAGTCAAAAATGTAGAGACAGCACTGTTGTTTACTTTTCGGTGCCTTTTTCCACTATGTTTTTATGTTTTATTTCCCACATAAATTTCGCTATGACAAGTTGTTTTTGAATAAATATAATAATAATGTATTAAAGTTTAGGGTAAATTACTTTTTGAATCCCTTTGTTTTAGTGATTTTAACTAGTTGAGTCCAAAAGCAAAAAGTTTAACGACCTGAGTCCCTATAAGCATTTTCTTTAACCATTTGAGTCCAAATTTTAACCTTTTGAGTCCAATTTTTTGGACTCAAATCGTTATAAAATGAACAAAATTGGACTCAAAACGTTATAAAATAAATGGCTAGGGACTCAGAGCGTTAAACTTTTTGATTTTGGACTCAAGTGGTTAAAACCACTAAAACATAGAGACTCAAAAAGTAATTTACTCTAAAGGTTATTTTGGAGATAGATGTTGTTCTTTTTCCCTCATTTCAAATTGTCAATTATTATTACAAATCTACAATGTATTGATTATATATAAATCAGTACATGTTGGGCTATACTAGTTTTTTATTAGAGTGAGTTGCGTATTAAATTAATATTTTGTATACAATAGAGTAGGGGTGTTCATGAGCCGAACCGAACCGAACGGAGGTCTGCTCGTGCTCGGTTCGGTTTGAAACCGAGCCGCTCGGTTCGGTTCGGATTTAGGAAATCGAGCGAAAATCTTATGCTCATGCTCGGTTCGGTTTAGAACCGAGCCGCTCGGTTCGGTTCGCTTTTGCTCAGTTTTATTTAGCATTCATACATGGCCATTCATTCACCAAAATTCACCAACTTATATGTCTCACACACACTTTAACAATTTAACAAAATACAAACATAAAAAGTCCCACAAAAATAAACACAAAATGTCATCCAAATGTTTAGTGTTTAAGAACATCTAAAATGCAAAATAACTTCAAAAACACGCGTTGAAGTCATTCCAGACATCTTCAATCAAAAATTGAATTCAAAACATAAAATTTGATACAGTAACATCAATTCAAACATATAAAACACCCCTCTTTTTTTGAACTGAGTTGAGAGAGATTAATGTTTTTTTTTGAACTGAAGATATGAGGATTCTAGGGGCTGGATATGTTGCATGTTTATTATATTTAATAATATATATAATAATAAAAATAAATTCGATCGAAACCGAACGAGCGACGAGCGAGCGTACCTATGCTCGTGCTCGGTTCGTTTTTAAACCGAACCGAGCTGCTCGGCTCGGTTTTAACCGAGCAAGGAATCGAACGAGCAAATTTCCGAGCTTTTTCGAACGATCGTCGAACGATCTTCGAGCGCCGAGCAGTTTGGACACCCCTACAATAGAGGGATTTTATAAAACATTAAAATAATCAGAAATAGTGCGTTAATTTTCTAAACGATCCAAAACACAACACGAAGTAAACATAAAATGGGGTAACTTGGTAAAATAGTAACCAAGTTTTTAAAGTGTTCTAATTAGGTCACTCAAGTTTTAAATGTGTTCCAATCAGGTCACTCAAATTCATTTTTAATTAAAATTAAGGGTTTTTCATCTATTTCATAGGTAACCATGGTAATGTGGATTTTTGTTTCTTTTTTCTCTTTTATTTGATGCTAACGTCGAGTGATGACATAGATTGTAACTTGTTTTTTTAATTTTTAATGTAATTAAAGTGTTTTTATTTTTAATAAATTTAATTTCATATATTAAAATAATCCGACCACGGTATTGACACATGGAAAAAACGACATGGCTCAATTTGAATGTTAAGTTATCTAATTGAGACAAAAATGATATAAGTGACCTAATTAGAACAGTTTTAAAACTTGTTTACTATTCTGTGACATTTCCCCCTTTATATCTAACTCGTTTCAGAATTATGTTGTATTTTGATTGACATGATTAAGTCGGTTAGTTAAACATGTCAACCCAAATTAATATTGCTAACCCGTTTTATAAATAGGTCAACCCTATAACCAGTTTAAATTAATATATCAACTCGTTTACCTTTTTAAAGTTAGAATAAAATATAGGCTATATACGTTCATATATCAACTCGGTCACCCTCCAACACTTTCATGGCATGTTTAACCCCGTTAGTTCAACTCCTAAACTCATTTACACTTGATTACAACATGTAAACTCGTTTACAAACTTTTAACTCATTTCACTCATTTACTTACAAAAACGAGTTGTATGTGGTTTTTGGGTTACACGATATGTAAGCACTACTAAAGAACCAGTATTCCCCAATCGATTTTACTTGGCATTTGCTATTTTTTATGTTTAGAACATTATATGTTAGCAACTTTTTTACATGTAATTGTTGATTATTTAGTCTATTTTAGTTCCCAGAAAGCTTTAAATTTCACTTTTTTGATACACATTTTGATGGCCAATTATTGTTCTTTCATTCCTTAGTTTTATGTTTTACCTTTAAATAAAATTAATTACAATGTATATACATATACACACATTTGTATATTTACATGTCGCACATTGTGACGATGTCAAAACGTAACGTAACTTAAATGTATACCGTTTAAAAACATATTATATACGACCCGACTTGTTACCACGCACATTTATATATACACACACCATGATATACATTTATATATACACACTCGTTGATTTTGCACATGTTATATATTAAATGTGTTTATATGTATAGGGAGAGAATTATTTGAGAAGAAAAAGAACAAACTGTACAACTATAAAACATTAAATAGTTTTTTCTCTAGTCTCATTTTTTTATTATCTTTAACTAATTAGCTAGTCATAAAAATTATCATCTTTGTAGGTCCCTCGGAGGTTGAGGTTTAACCTATTCCTTGTTATGTCTAACACACTAGCGAGTGCGGAATCCAAGCTAGCATGCAAACCGAGATAGAACAAGCACAAAACACAACACACAATATTCACCGATTAACACCACTTGTATTAATGCGTATGAAAGGTTCGGTTACAATGCAATGTTTACAAATCAGTTTTGCAAACTCTCTCAGTGTGTGTGTTCTCTCTCTGAGCGTATCTATGTCTAACTTTCGAACTCTTGAAGTCTGTCTCTCTCTCTTGTTTCAAGTGAACACACAACATGGGTATATATACCCGAACACAGCATGTCTGGTCGAAGGATCAGATAGATTGATCGAAAGATCATCTATCGATCTGAAACAGCTCGAAGGATCCACATGTACCTCGAAGGATGACATCCTTCGTGGTCCATCTATCGAATGCTTATCTTTCGAGCTCATCGAAGGATCTAAACTATCCTTCGATGACACATCCTTCGACCCAAACATCTTTCAACCATTGTCTAACTGTTTGGCCAAGTCAAACCGGAGGATGGTTGACTTGGTCAAACTTACATCAATCTTACATCAAAGACATCGTTTTGTATCAAGACTAAATACAGACAAAGTACAGACACAAGTGCACCAACAAACTCCCCCTTGGCTGTAGCTTTGTCTCGATCTCGATCTTAATTCTTGTAAGTCCCTTGTGTCTTCAAGTCTTTGACGTCCTTTCAAGTTCTTCAATGTCGGAGGATCTTTAAAGTCTTCACGTCTTGAAAGCAGAAAGTGTACCAACAAACTCCTCGTTTTATGTAGGAAGTGTGTTGACAAACTCCCCCTTAACATAAGCTCCCCCTTGAGTTATGCTCGTGAATATCTTGATCTTTATGGATTGAGATCCTTGTGGTGTTGATGATGGTCAGCGGCAACTCGATCATCTTTATCACTTGAGTGCCTCCACGTCGTGTCTTCATTCCGAAGCTTGTCATCGACCATGTTCTCCTTGCCTTTAGAATCTGCACATGCAAGAAATCTAAACGCGTAATGAGAACAACTGCTTGGAATATAGTAAACATAAACAAACGACACACGTGTGACCATTGTTTAAACAAACACCGTCCGACAGTTTGAAAGTTCTAACAAATTTTATCAATTTCAAATTTTAACTTTCAACACTTGCAAATTTCGACCGTTTATGAAGATTCAGTCGTTTCGGTTTTCAATCAGGTTTCAGGTAACGAAGACTTGAGTTCCAACATCGTACGATCGAAAATAAGAAAGAAATAAAATCTTTTTGGCTTTTATAAAGTTTATATTAAAACACACCTAAAATCTTTTTGGAATTTTTGAATATTTCAAATGTAAAGACAGAAAGCAGTAAATAAATATATACAAAGATGCAGAAATTTAAAGCAGTAAATAAATATTTACAGACATTCTTTTTGCGAGTTTCGAGGGTAAGAGAATCATATCAGTGTACGGTCATGCCAAAACGCTCTTGTTGTTCTTTTAATTAACATTAAGATAAGCATCCTATAACAATTATCGATATTGTTGTCCACATAAGCTCAACTTATCAGATGTAATCATGGCGAGGGGATACGTTAAGGTATGATTTATACTTACCGACCGGTGTTCATCCACATCACGACACATTCCCGTATCAAGGTATGCACGAGGGTTCATCTTACCGGTGAGTATACCGATTATCATCTGTTTGACCGTATATGATGTGAGATTCTCACTTATTTTGGTTTGAAAACAAGCCCTATGTGATAGAATCACTTATTGATGAGGAACTTGATTTTCGATGCATGAGGGCACAGGAGCAAGTCCGTGAACAGGTCAGTACTTTCGTACAGCAGAGAGACGAACTTGACTCCCGGAAAGAATTTGTGATATATTATCACTTATTTGTTTGGACATGTGATTGTTGATCACTTATTGAGGTCGTATGCAGTATGTACACGTATGTATAGTATCATGGAAGATCTAGACTTGCGTCCCCTTTATTTTTCGGTAAAAGATACAACCATGATACCCAGATGATAAGCAGCATAAAGACCGAATATTTCAGAACCTCGGCAATCTCTCAAACGAAATTTCGGTACCAAGACCATATGCCAATGAATGGTTCCCACCTGGTCTTCAGTCGATTTAAGATTTATATCACCCTGCACACTTTAAAATGATTGTGAGCCTACCGATACATCTTATATAGAGCTGCTTATCGTTTTACAGTTTAGGTTTAAAGAGGTTTGGACAGACCACTGATGTACTATCATTTTCTCTTTTGCTCGCCAGGAAACTCATTTTTGTTTTTCTATTGTTTTTGTGTTTTTGAAATTTTACGATGTTTTTGGATTTTCAAATTTTGGATTTACTCCCCCTAAAATCAATAAACTAAGGCAAATTTAAAACACAAAGGTATGTACAAAAATGATTTTCCGATGTTGGTTTTACTCTTGCTTGACCTTAATGCCGTTTACCAGTAATAAATAGTCAAATCTTGATTTGTCAAATGCTTTGGTAAAAAGGTCGGCACGTTGGTCATCGGTGTGGACGTAAGCAACATCGATTAGCCTTTTCTCAAAGCAATCACGTATGAAGTGATACTTAATTTCGATGTGCTTAGTCTTTGAATGCTGCACAGGATTTTTAGTGATCTGTAAGGCAGCAGAATTATCAACGTAAATAGGAGTAGTTAGGAATTCAAAACCGTAATCACGCATTTGTTGTTGGATCCATAGGACTTGGGAGCAACAACTTGAGGCAACAATGTATTCAGCTTCGCATGTTGATGTAGCGACGCACGTCTGCTTCTTGCACTGCCATGTGACTAGGCGATTTCCCAAAAACTGACATCCAGCCGTTGTGGATTTGCCGTCGATTTTGCATCCGCCAAAATCAGAATCACTGAATGCGATCAAGTCAAAGTTATTATCCCTAGAGTACCATAGACTGGTGTCAGGGTAACCCTTCAAATAACGAAAAATCCTTTTTACAGCTGCAAGATGTGAGGCCTTCGGGTTGACTTGATATCTGGCAAGCAGGCACGTTGGGTACATTATATCTGGTCTTGATGCTGTGAGGTACATAAGAGATCCGATCATCGCGCGGTAGTATGAGGGGCTAGTAGCTTCACCCTTCAAGTCTGGAGTAATTCCGTGATTTTGTGGCAATGGGGTACCGATGGGCGTTGCATCAGACATCTGGAACCGGCTCAAGATGTCACCAACATATTTAGTCTGATGGATGAATATCCCAGACTCTGTTTGTTGTACTTGTAGGCCCAAAAAGAAGGTCATTTCCCCCATAGCACTCATCTCGAATTTATCCTGCATTACACGCTCGAAATCCCTACACAAAACATCATTAGTAGAACCAAAAATAATATCATCAACGTATACCTGTACCAGTAGAAGATCTCCATCTTGTTCTTAGATGAAAAGAGTACAATCGATAAGACCTCTGCGAAAACCATTCTCCAGCAGATAATTAGATAAGGTTGCGTACCAAGCTCTTGGTGCTTGATGAAGACCATAGAGAGCTTTGTTGAGCAACCAAACCCGATCGGGATGGATAGGATCTTCAAAACCTGGAGGCTGTTCGACGTATACCTCTTCTTCCACCACACCATGTAAGAATGCACTTTTCACGTCCATCTGGTATACCTTGAAACCTTTGAATGAGGCATAAGCCAGAAAAATCCGAATTGCTTCTAGACGTGCAACAGGTGCATACACTTCGTTGTAGTCGATCCCTTCTATCTGACGAAAACCTTGAACGACTAGCCTTGCTTTGTTTCGAATAACGACTCCACGGTCATCCTTTTTGCATTTAAACACCCAACGGGTACCAATCTTCTTATAACCAGCAGGTTTCTCTACGAGTTTCCAGACACCAAGCTTCTGGAATTGTTGCAGTTCTTCCTGCATTGCTTCAACCCATGAGCTATCTTTCAAAGCATCTTTCCAAGTTCTTGGCTCTTCCTGTGAGACATAACACGCGAAAGACCAATCATTTTGTTGACCAGATTCTCGGATATCTGCATACAAGCCTGCATTGTTGTTGTTTCGCAACATGTTTCTTGTTTGAACGCCACTTTGTACATTTCCGATGATGTTTTGTTGAGGATGGGTATTGTGAATCCTTGTTTCTGGATTATCTTGAACTGGAATATTTGTACCCAGATTGTTGAGATTGAGATCAACAATCAATTCAAGGCCCGGAATTGACGAAGAGGATGATGCAGTAGCTTCAGCTGTTCTAGGGACATCCACTGGAGGTGTACCCTCTGAAGTACCATGTACTGCTGTTGTTGGAGCCTCTTGATCTGCATCTAGAAATTCATCATCCTCTGAAGATTCGTTCAATTCGGTAGCATCGTGAAAATCCTCATTGTCGAGAGCATTATTGTTCACCGAAGATGGTTCTTGATTGACAAGAATTGGACGAACCAGCGGTGAATCTGTTGCATTGTCACTCTCGAAAAACATTCTTGCCGCAGCATTTTCTTCAACTGCTTCTACATTGATCGAATTGAAAAAGTCATCGTACTCAAACATCCAAGGCTGACCAGGATTTCTAACAGGCAAAGTGTGCCTTTGTACTCTGACTTCAGACCATTCCTCGACCCTTTTAGTCTCTAGATTCCAGACTCTTAAGTTCGGGGTGGAATACCCAAGAAAGTATCCATCAATTGCTCTTGCCCCAAACTTTCCATTAGGATCGATCATTGTGCATGGAGCTCCAAACGGTTCAAGATATGACAAATCTGGTTTCCGTTTGTTAATAAGCTCAAAGCAGGTCTTGTTGTGCCTTTTGACTGTAAGGACTCGGTTCAACGTGTAACATGCAGATGCCACAGCTTCAGTCCAAAATGGAATCGGCAATTGTGACTCTACCAACATTGTCCTAGCAGTCTCGATCAATGTGCGGTTCTTACGTTCAGCGACGCCATTCTGTTGAGGAGTATAAGCTGCACTAAATTCGTGAAGAATACCTTTTGAAGTGCAAAACTCCGCCATGGCATGATTTTTGAATTCAGTACCATTGTCGCTACGTATGCGCCTAACCTTCAAGTTATAGAGATTCTCAATCTGAATGATCAAGTTTTTGATAATACCGAAGGTTTCACTCTTATGTGCCATGAACGCCACCCAAGAAAATCTTGAATAATCATCAGTTATCACGAGGCAATATTGATCATTCCTAATGCTTTTGTGCTTGACAGGACCGAACAAATCCATGTGCAAACGTTCAAGAGGAACAGCCACCGTGTTGATTTTCTTTGTAGGGTGTCGCTTCTTCGTTTGTTTTCCTTTCTGGCACGAGACACAGACGTCTTGAAGATGGAAGTTTTTAAGAGGAACACCATTCACCAATTCATTTGACACCAAATGATTCATTTTGCGTAAGTGAATGTGACCCATTCGTCTGTGCCAAGAGATTGTGTCTTTTTCTGTGGCTTTGGAAACGAAACAAGTTGCTTGTGCAGACGTTGTGATAGCTTGGCTCATATCAAGGACATACAAATCATTTATCCTTGGAGCCGACAAGAGAATCCATTCTTTTGGAATTTTGAAGCCGGGTTTCAGCACATAACATCCATTTGCATCAAAGTGTACTGAGAACTGCTTATCACAAATTTGAGAAACACTAAGAAGATTGTGATCAAGTTGTTGTACGAAGTTGATCTTATCAAAGCTAACAACCCCGTTGGAAATCATTCCTTCACCCGTAATATATCCGCCTTTATCTCCAGCAAAAGCAACATAACCTCCTCTAATAGATTTGACGTCGTAGAGAAGCTTCATGTCGCTTGTCATGTGCCTGGATGCCCCACTATCAACAATCCAATGACTACTGACAGTTCCTCCTGGAACACCCTGCACATGAACTCACATAATTAGTTGGAGATGGGGACCCAAGCCATTGTGGTCTTGGGTCTTCCATTTTCATCAACAACAATAACCTCTATTCTTTGATGATTCGAAAATTGTGATGGTCCCCCTGAATTTGTGGTTATTTTAGGTTTCCATGTCTGTTGAAATTTACCAGTTTGATTGTTTGCAAATTTAACTTCGTGATTATTTGAAGTTTTTGAAAATTTTGAGCTTTCTGGTTTAACTGGAACCGATTGTTTTTGAACCACTTCATTTTTAAGTGCCTTTTCAACCACCTTGACTTGTTGGCGTTTCTGTTTCTTTTCCCTTTCTCTTACAAGTCGGGGATCTTGTTTTACAGAAACAGATCGCTTTTGGTGATTGCGTTCATGGGGATCATCTTCTTTTCCTTTCAACTTATGAAGATACGGGCAATTTCGAACGATATGCCCAATTGTACCACATTCGAAACATGATCTTCGTTCAACAAACCCCGAAGTATCATGTGATCGTCTTGCCGATGATGAACTTTGTGATCCCGAGGTACTAGGTTTTGAACTACTTGGTTCATTTCTTTTCATCACAGTTGCTTTCTTGACAAAATCTAAGTTAGAGTGATTTTCAAATGTTGCAATTTTGTCCGTTCCCTTAGATTTCACAAAGTTCACATTCTTTTTCTTCTTCTGATTCGGCTTCCTTTGACCTTGAGTCGGTGTTTTACCTCTTGGTTTGGCATGATTTTGCTGTTTTTGCACTGTTGGTAATTTCTGATTGCCAAATTGTTTTCTAACTTCAGCCTTAGGGATAGGAGGGCACTGTGTTACCACAACGTGTGATCCTTTCTTACCCAAAAACTTACTTGTTGAATTTTCAAAGACTTTACTGATTAATGATTGATTAACATTCTTAATAGGAAAATCTTTGTCAGAATAAATTTTATCATCACCAACAAGAGTGTACAGCAAATCCACACTCTCCGACTCTTTTTCAGATGAGGACTCGATTGCAACAGTCTTAGCGGGTTTTGCAGGAGGATCACACAGAATATGATTCTCAAGAGGTATGTCCTCTTCGTTTATCACCGCATCAGACTTTGCTGAATCAGTATCATCAGACTCATCATCAGAAGAATCAGCATCCTCAATCACAACTGGAGGATCCTGATTCTGTTCAGCAGTTACAAATGTATCTGCTGACACATCTGAATCTGACGATACTTCTTTCTTGTATCCGAGTCCTGCTGCAAATTCCTCAACGTCCAAAGGAACAGATGGTTCAAAATGAGTTCTATACTCCTCATCAGGCAGAGCATCAAAATTGTTTCTCACGGGTGGTGGACATTTCTTGTAACCTATGCATGTGACATCCCGTTTCTCTTTCTGAACGTCAATGATGTGATCCAACACATAGCTAGAGCTCAAATAACTGTCTAACTTGAGTCGGATCGCCTCACTTTCTGTTTTAACACAAGCCATTTCCTTTTGCATTACCTCGAGACGAGTTATATAAAGGTTAATGTCAGTTTGTTTTCTGGAAACCATTTTTGTCAGCTCTGTTTTATCTTTCTTTAACGTTTCAATCATTGACTTAAATTCCTTTTCATGGTTTTCATAAAACATGTTGGCTTCTGTGCACTTGGAAAGATCAACGGTCAACTTTTGGTTGTGAATGAATGTCACATCATATTTCTCTTGCAAAGCCTCGTGTTTGCTTTGCAATTCACACCACTTGTCATTCAACGAAACATGTTTGTCTTGCAAGTCAAACAAACTAGCTTGTAAAGCATCATGTTTGCCTTGCAACTCAGACATGTTTGCATCCAAATCAGCACATTTAATACGCAAACTATCACAGTTATCACAACTAACAGAAGTGGGTTCATCGACACATACCTGACTTGATGAACTGTCGACATTAGCCATAAAGGCTGAATGGAGAGAAGACGAAGAATAAGCAGCTTGATCCACCAAAATAGATCTTCTTTGAATTCCTGCTGCAGCTTCTTCCAATAGCTCATCAATATCTGCATTAAATGACGCAGTTGATGTCTCATCCACCTGATCATTGCCTGAAGTGGAGGATTCTTCATCTGAGCTTCCACTATAGCCAGAACTGTCTTCATCCTCAGAAGATTCATCACCATTGGTGGAAGATTCTCCACCACTGGCGTGATTTAAATCCTTAACGACTTCAGCAAAACACGCTGTTCCATCTGGAGCATCATTTCCCAACTGGATTGACCAATCACAACCTTCATCTACTTGAACCACAAGTGCCTGGTTGGCATTAGATGGTCCCGCTTGACTCTGGTTATTGACAGGCACCAATGTACGAACATTGTTCCTGTTCTGATTCTGCGGGTTGCCTTGACCTCTGAAGGGATTTTGGTTTCCATGTTGAGATGGCCTCGTACACTCACGTTTGAAATGACCACGTTCACCACAATTGAAGCACTTAACAGCCTGCTTATCAAACCCATACTTGGTGTCTTTCTTGCTTTCCAAGCTGGTTCTGCCAGTTCTTTCCATGAAATCCTTTGCTCGCCTAACAGCACTGGCAAAGGCCCACTTGATGTCCATCATCTCCATCTCCTCTTTATCGATCTGCTGATAATCTTCTTGTGTCAGATTAATGTTACCAATCTGACCTTCCACTAATCCACAGTATGCGCTCACCAAAGTGTTTAGCAGCTCCATGTGTTCCTTTGCTACTTCCACACTGACTTTCGAAAAGCTTGAGGTGTCGAGCCGTACTGTATTTGGCTTTGATTGTTGACCAGCAGATGATGTGCTTCCATAACATGCTTGCTGTTGTGGTACTGGTTGTGGTATTGGTTGAGGGACTGGATTAAGTGGATTTCCATACATGTCTGTTGTTGGAGGAGGAGTGCCATACAAGCTAGTGCTAGACACAAATGCTGTTTGAATTGGAGCGTGTGAAGAAGGTTTTGTAGAAGTGTTAGAAGTTCCATAATAAATTTCAGGATTTTGTGGCACTGGAACCCTTTTTGCCTTAAGAGTTTCTTCCTGATTCTTGTTTTCCAGGAGTTGAGCAAAGTCACTGAAGCTTGTTGTATCCAAGGTGCCATTGTACTTCATAATTTCTAAGAAATTATTCCATTGAGGTGGCAGTGCATCTGCAAACTTCTTCACTATCTCTGCTGAAGTTGTTACAACCCCAATATTTGCCAATTCAGTCAGCAAATGATTAAATCGACTTGTCAAATCTCCTAAAGATTCATTCTGCATACAAATAAAACCATCAAACTCTTTCCTTAGTAGATCTTTTCTTAATTGACGTGTCGCTTCATTTCCTACGCCCCTTATCTTCAATGCGTCCCACAACTTCTTTGTTGTCTTGAAACTGACAAATTGATGATAAATGTCTTTGCTTAACGCCTGAGTAAGAATGGCATATGCTTTCTTTTCTAAGTCATAGACCTTCTTCTGATCTTCCGTAAGATCTGCAAACGTAGCAGCAGATGAAGCGGTAACCTCTATAGTTTGATCAAAATCTGTGATGAACCGCAACCACAATTCTGTATTTTGACCAAGGACGTATGTATGAAATCTATCAAACCATCCCGGATATTCACTTAAGTGCATCAACTTTGGAGGCCTATTCAAACTTCCCGTTTCACTTTCGCTTAGCAAAACGCTTTGAACACTTGGAGCTTGATTTGATACAAATGCCCATTGACCGGTAGATGTAGCATTAGCTTGCGAACCCGAATCCGGAGCCGGAGTACCAAAATACATCTCTGCATTTACCGGAACACCCCACATCGAATTCATTTTTGATCAAGAATAATAATACCTGAAAATCACAAACTTGTTAAACATAAACAACCTGGGATCGAAGGATCAACACTTGTTCGAAGGATCAACAGTGTTCGAAAGATCACTGTTGAGTTTCGAACAATGATTTCGAAAGACTCCCCTATCGAAGGATCCTGGTCTTTCGAATAAAAGCAATAAAACGAAAGATGTATCCTTCGAAATGATTCCTTGGTTCGAAGGATGATTATCTATCGAACCTCCACTGATCGAAAGATGATCTTTCGACTTCGAAGGATATCTTTCGAACTGCTCTGACACAGTTGACAAAGAGTGACAGGTTGGTGAAAAAGGTGATGGGTTGGTGAAATCTTTCGGCAGAGGTATGGTCAGACCATGATTTTCTGCCAAAATCAGATTTTGAACCAATAAAATATTGCTAAAAACAGAAGGTTCAACCCAGAAACCGGTTACCGGAGTACGCCGGAATTTGGCCGGAAATGACCAAAACAACTTAAAAGCACGTTTTCAAGTTACCCAACCCGTCTTTTAGCACACCCGGTAAGTTTAGAACCGTTTTAACGTCAAGAAAAGCGAGAAAATCAGTTAAAAACGGATGCTAAAACAATGAGTTTTGTCCAAAACACTCCAAAGTCTTGTATAAACCCGGTTTTTAACAAGGAAAAGAGCCACGGCTCTGATACCACTTGTAGGTCCCTCGGAGGTTGAGGTTTAACCTATTCCTTGTTATGTCTAACACACTAGCGAGTGCGGAATCCAAGCTAGCATGCAAACCGAGATAGAACAAGCACAAAACACAACACACAATATTCACCGATTAACACCACTTGTATTAATGCGTATGAAAGGTTCGGTTACAATGCAATGTTTACAAATCAGTTTTGCAAACTCTCTCAGTGTGTGTGTTCTCTCTCTGAGCGTATCTATGTCTAACTTTCGAACTCTTGAAGTCTGTCTCTCTCTCTTGTTTCAAGTGAACACACAACATGGGTATATATACCCGAACACAGCATGTCTGGTCGAAGGATCAGATAGATTGATCGAAAGATCATCTATCGATCTGAAACAGCTCGAAGGATCCACATGTACCTCGAAGGATGACATCCTTCGTGGTCCATCTATCGAATGCTTATCTTTCGAGCTCATCGAAGGATCTAAACTATCCTTCGATGACACATCCTTCGACCCAAACATCTTTCAACCATTGTCTAACTGTTTGGCCAAGTCAAACCGGAGGATGGTTGACTTGGTCAAACTTACATCAATCTTACATCAAAGACATCGTTTTGTATCAAGACTAAATACAGACAAAGTACAGACACAAGTGCACCAACAATCTTACACATCAAAATTTTTTGCCTACACAAATAAAAATGTATCCTACAAATTTAGAAATTTATCCTATACAATGAAACTTATCCTACACATAAATTATTTTTTTATCCTACACTCTAAATTAATTTTAAAGTGTGGGTTTAACGTTTTTCTCTCATTTCATTTATTATTAGTTTGTAATTTATCCTACACTCTAAATTAAGTTTTTTTAATATATACATTTTGAAAATATGTTACAAATTTAATGTAGTTAAATATTAAAAAGAAAGATTACAAATTAATGATCTTTGTCAGTTTACTAACATACCTTTACGATAACGTTAAATACAAATATTAAATAAATCAATTTTATTAGTTGAAATTTGTTCTTTTTTCTTCTTAAAACTATTTTTTTTCTCATTTGAAACCCTTCACTATACGTATATGTATATTATGTTTAAGGATCCTGTAAAAATGACATTTTTCGTGAGAAGTGTGAGAAGGCATAAAAATTGACATGTATGCATCATGTTTTGGATTTGGGCATAATGTTTTCGGTTGTTTTGGCAAGAAAAACATCAAACATAACAATTTAAGACACAATGCAATGAATTTTAGGCTTAAAACGTAAAACACCATGCCAAGAACATTAAGTAGTGTGTTTTAAGTGTTAAGCAGTGTGTTTTAGTTGTGTTTTAAATTTCACGCCCATAATATGTTGCATTGTGTTTTAAATTGTTATGTTTGGAGTTTTATTACCAAAACAACCTAAAATTCATACTTAAGTCCAAAACATGATGGCTACATGTCAATTTCTATGTCTTCTTACACTTCTCATGAAAAATGTCTTTTTTTACAGGAACCTCACCCTGTATATTATAATTAATTTTATTATTATTTTTATTTAAAAGTAAAAAAATAAGTGTGTGTGTGTGTTATAAAGAGTTAACTTTCGTTTTGCTCCCAGTGGTTTGGTCGTTTTAACAGTTTTGCTCCAATAGTTTAAAATTGCCAAAATACTCCTGGGGGATTCTATTTTTTCTCCACTGTATTCCCTTGCCTTAACCTCGTTAGATGTTTCAGTTATAAGTAATGGCATTTTGGTGATTATATATGTAATTAGAAGGGTATCTGGGTAATTTTACATATAAGAACTAATTAACTTAAATTACAAAAACAAAAATAAATTAAACCCCTAAATCTCTCTCTCTAAATCTCCATGCCAGACTAACCATTTTTTCTGGCTAGATGAACACTAGCGACGTCGAGCAACTTCACCACCGCTGCAACGCCCTTCCCCCTCGCCTGCTTTGCATCCTAACCCTCATCCACCATCATACCCCCCCCCCCATGTTTTTTTCAACAACACCGCGTAATTAATCATGACAAACCCACCAATTTCAGATTTAATTGCTACTAAACCATAACAAATCTAACAATTTCCTTTTTCAAGTTTAACTGCAAAGGGAACCCTTCTAAAACCCACCATCGCCGCAATGCATAACTTCACAAAACTAGATCAGAACTCAGAGATATTGTCGGAGATGAAGAGACACATGGATGGTGGTGGTTGTCGAAGACAAAGAGATATAGATACGGCGGTGGTTGTCGAAGACAATGTCTAACCCTTGTCGCCAAAACAGATCTGAGCAACACTCAACCAACACACTCGACTCAGATTTGGGCAGAGAAGGTCAACCTAGAGAAAAGACAACTGGCTTAGAGAGAGAGACACGATGGGAAATGGTACAAATCTGATGACGGTGGTCTAACGGCTATGGCAGTGGTATCGATTGTGGAATTTGGACATGTTTGGGTGGCCAGCGATTTGTAATGGAAGCTAAGGGTAGAAGGGGGTGCTAGTGGTGGTCGGCAAGTGGTGACGACCAGCTGGTGGTGGCTGCAGCCGGCAGTGGCGGTGGTGGTGACTGGTTGCAGAGAATGTATAGGGAGAGAAGGGGATGTGGTGAGTTAGAGAGAGAAGAGTTTTTTTATGTTATATATAAAAATATTTTAGTATCAATAAAAAACTTAAAAATGGATTTTAGAAATTAATAATAAATGATTAAAATACTTATCTGTAAAATTACCAACATACCCTTACTTTTAACATACATTTTTTACGGGGTTAAAGCCAAGGAGCAAAATGGTGATAAGTTAGAAAGATCAAGGAGGAAAATGATCATTTTTAAACCATTGAGGCAAAACCATTAAAACGACCAAACCATAGGGAGCAAAACGGAAGTTAACTCTATTATACATATAACTTTTTATTGTTTTTTATTCTATAAATATAACTTTTTTTATTGTTTATATTCAAAAGTAAAAAAGGAAAATTAAAAAAAAAAACAGAAATATAAACAAGTAACTGTTAAATCTAGGGCTGTGCAACGGTTCAGAACAGGACCGAATCGAACCGAACCGGAACCGAACCAGAACCGTTAATTGCTAAATTTAAGAACCGGAACCGAACCGTATTATAACGGTTCCGGTTCGGTTCCGAACCGGTTAAACGGTTCTCGCGGAAACCGGTTGACAATTAAATCGTAAAATTAACAATTCAATAAAAACGAATCATACCATTTAAAACATTAACTAAGAGTTACAATATTCAAAGTTCAAATCAACCAAAATAAAAGTAGAAAGCAACAATAAAAAATTTCAAGTCATAAAACAAACTCTAAATAAAACTATTACAACCATCGTGTTAACAATTAAAACAAACATCTTCAAACTTCATTCGATCTTCATCCTCTCAATCTTCTCATAAACATCTAAATGAAACCAAGTGTTAGCAATTAAAAAAAATAAACGAATAATGCATCTACTGTATTTGGTTCACGTGAATAGATTGATCAGTAATGCATCTACTGTATTTACCAAGCGATACACTATTTATATACACATTTACAATTTGATCAACATTGATTTGATTATTTTTGTTCAATTTTTATTTTTACATACAGAAAACTATATGTATCATAAAGCAAACATCTAGAAAGAAAATATATGCAATCATAAAAAAGGTCATGTATAATAGTGTACCTGTATTTGCAGGGTGTTGATGGAAATGAACTTGTATGATAGCAATTAGGGTTAGGGTTGAGAGATGGAGAAGAATTAGAAGATGAAAGATGAGATCGTGGAATGAATATAAGAGGAGGGAATAAGAATTAGAATGGTCGTGTGATGTTGAAAAGCTCAATAAAATAGGGTTTTAAATATTTATAATCCCAATTGGTTCTAGCGGTTCTTTAACCGGAACCGAACCGGGAACCATTTTTACCCAAATTTAAGAACCGAAACCGGACCCTATATAGAAAAATACGGTTTGGATCTAGCGGTTCTGGTTCGGTTCCCCGGTTCTGACGGTTCTGAACCGTATACTGCTCAGCCCTAGTTAAATCGTCCATGACTTAATGCTACATTTTAACTCCATGAGTTAATGATACATTTTAACTGGTCATATGACTTGGATGAAAAAAGGTAATAAAATCAAAACGTTGGGTGTCTAGCTATAAAAAAAAATAATAAAAAAAATGTTATTTTAGATGTAACAGACAAATAAACGCAAACCGATAGGGGCATTTTACTCTAAATTATGCAAAATACTAACAACAAATAGTACCCCAGGTGAGTTAGAAGATCCCATGTGGCCTTTTTTTTTATTTTTTATTAACCTCTTGTACTATAAATATTATACAATTTTAACCTTTTTAATTTTTATTTAATGTGATTTTGCTCTAATAACAATTTATTTCGTTAGCTTTAAAAAAACGGAATTTGCAATTGTGTTTAGTCTTTTCTTGTCATTTCGGTATAAATTTTGTTAAAAACAGAGTTGCATTCAAAATAAATTTTTTTTGTTTCCGTAAACTATATCAAGTACTCATACCATAACGGAAAGAACTTATGTTGATCGACAACATTGGTGTCGGTATCAATATTATATAAACTGATATCGGTAAGCAGAGACGTCCTCGAAAATGCTTGAAAAAAATTAGGCCTCGGGCGATGAAAAGAATTGGGCCCAAAATTATGGTTAAGGGTAAATGAATTACAAAAATTAAAACTTAGTGATGGAACAAAGACTCAAACTTGAGTCCTTTACATTATTTTGAGATGATTTTTACCACTACACCACCAATACTTTTTTGCATAATAAACGGATAAATATACTAAATATATAATTTAATAAATATATACAAGATTATAAAGACTTTTCGGACCCTTTGAAATTTTGGGCCTCGGGCGTCGGCACGGGTTTGCTGGGCCCAGAGCCGGCCCTGTCGGTAAGGGTATCAATCGTGTCGGGTTTCCCGGTTGATAGGTTGCAGGTTAGCCGGTTGGGGATTGAAATTTGCAACCCAAACCCGGCCCATATTATTATCCATGTTAAAGATGACAACACTAACCCGCACACACATAAATTCGAGTTCGGATAATACCAATACCTTATCGGTATCAGTATCGATATTCTTTTTTATTGTTTTCGATTAATATAAAACACGTGTTTATATCCTTTCAGGCGTATTCATGGGCGTAGCATAGTGGGGACTGGGGGCGCCCGACCCCCCGAACTTTTCGCTCAGTAGTGTCTGGTACGTAGTTTTCGTATAGAATTTTTTAGGTGTATACGTTTTCGACCCCCCCCCCCCCTCCTGATATTATAATCTTTTAGGTATAATTTTAGGTCCGGTGACTTCCGACCCCCCAATCAGAAATCTCAAGCTTTACCACTGGACGTATTACATCTTTATTTTCTGGGTTACACAATACAGCTTTTGATGAAGTTAATTCGTTGTAATAAACTTTTCTATACATTCTCCCTTGGCATCGTACGAGCAACCTCTTACTAGTTTTATATATATAGTTTTTGAAGGACCATGAATATTAATTTCAAATTTAAAATAATATATAGTTTTTTAATATTTACTTTTAAGTTTTAACATATTTAATTTTTTTTTCTATTTACTTTTAGCTTTTAATGTATTTTTATTTTTTCCTTTTCTAAAACCATATTTCCTTTATCATTTATTTTGTTTTTAATAATTTTTTATTTCTTTTTTTTAAATCTATCTTTACTTTATCAATTAATTTGATATTTTTTTAATAACTTATGTTCGTTAATTTTTTTTTTCTAAAAACTTAAATACGTAGTTGAGCTTCATTTTTACCCTCGATTAATATAAGTTTTATTAAAAACGAATTTATATTAAAAAAATAAAGTATTTATTTGCTATCGTAAAATGATGCAATGATAAACAGAACCGATTCTAACGGTTTGGTTTTCTAAACAGCATACTACATTTTCAAATAACGTTTTTTTTGCCCGCATATTTAGCTGTCGACTAAGATTTTGCCTCCATTTTTCTGACGGCAAGGGTTTAGCCCTTGCTTTTATCCGCCGACAAGGATTTTGCTCCCACTTTGTATCTGCTTGCTAAGATTTAGCCCACGTTTTATTCTAGAGTTAAATTTAGTCCACACTTTACACGTATATTATTTTGAGTCTCTTTTTGTAGTTCTCATTGTATTTTTCAAGGTTTTTTTGTGCCCGCTATATTCTAGTCGTCTTAGCCCGCAGTGGTTGTTTGTCAAATCATAATTGGTTGTTTGGACATGTATATCTTTGCGAAAGCTAAAGTAAATTTTTATTTGGGTTAATGGATTCAAACACCCTCAATTATTGCCATTTGACCGCTGGCACTCTCAACTTTGACTTTGGCTCACACCACTCCCAACTTAACACTTGGGTTGCTGTGTCACCCCATCGTTAAATAAACACTAACTGAGTTAGTTCTTTTTGCTGACGTGGCCATTTTGTCCAACGTGGCATGGTGACATGGCCAGTTTTTATGAGGTGATGTGTATCAACAATAAAATGGAACTCACTAATTTCCAGCCCCCAATTCATCAAAACCCACCTCCTTCTAAACCATCAAACCCCAAAATTGATTGCACTTTCCACTACAGCTTCACTTTACTCAATCGACATAAGCGAAACCCTCGACAGCGATTGTCTACCCGCAACCGCAAATGAACTGTGTATTCGGTCACCTCCCCTCCGGTGGAAAGAGATCTTGGGATCCTGCAATGGACTCCTTCTAGCGAAAGACGAAACTGATACGATATTCGTGATGAAACCAATGACACAAGACCTCTGGAAAGTTCCTCTTTGCCGAAAAACGGCGCCTTTGCCGTCGATCTCTTTCCTCGTTCTCTCTCTCTTCTCCGTTACTCATCTCTGCTTCTCTCTCTTTGTTTCGTCATCGCACCACCACCAGACAGTGGTGGTGGTGGTGGTGGTCGGCCGGAGAAAAAGCCGGCGGCAAGGATGTCAGAACTCAAGGGTTGAAACCACAAAGACAGTTTTATTATGAATCTCAGCAACCAGATAAAAGCAATAGACAACCCAGTCAACACAGATTGAAATACGAGTAAGGATCTCCAGTAGGATGATTTGTATAAGATCAAAGCAAAACCCTAGTCTCACGAATGAACGTGTGAGGAAAGGGAAACAAGACAGAATGATGAAAGGTGAGAACGAGTGAAGTAATGAGCTCGTATATTCAGCACACCAACCTCCCTCCTTTTATAAGGGGCCAAGCCCTAAGAGGCCACCGAGAGACACGGGAGCCCAAAGACAGCAACAGCGGAGCCCAAAGGCTGCAATAGCTTGACATAACGGCTATGAGCCCAAAGGACAGCATATCACACCTCACAAACAATAAACATGGAAATAATTATGGAAAAGGAAATAAATAAAGAGAGAAGGAAATGAGCATTTAAACTGTATAATCAGTATTTTTAACACCCCCCCCCCTCAGTTTAAATGTGAAAAGGATTAGACAGACCTAAAGACTTACACATGTCTGCATGAGTTGTTGGCAGCAGTCCTTTAGTAAAAATATCTGCCAGCTGATGTGCAGACTTGATACCAACGGTTTTAATTAATCCTGAAGCGATTTTTTCACGCAAAAAGAAGAGGTCAACCTCGAAGTGTTTTGTTCTGTCGTGAAAGACAGGATTGGCAGCAATGGATAAGGCTGCTGAGTTATCACATTTTAGCACAACAGGAATATCCACATCCACTTTCAGTTCCCTTAAGATGTTTAACAGCCATAAAACTTCACATGTAGCACTACACATGGATCGATATTCTGCTTCGGCAGAAGATCTCGAAACAACGTTTTGCTTTTCCAGGAAATCAATGAGCTGCCAAGGAATATACAAAAACCGGTGACAGATCTGCGGCTTTCAACACATTTTGCCCAGTCTGAATCTGCAAATGCTGTCAAATGAAAGGTGCTACTCTTTTGAAATAGAATGCCAGTACCAAGGGCTCCTTTTAAGTAGCGCAGAACCTTGAAGGCAATTTGGGTATGAGCCTGAGTTGGCTTATGCATAAACTGAGACAAATAATGAACCGAATAGGCAATGTCCGGTCTTGTATGTGATAGGTAAATTAATTTCCTATCAGTTTTTGATACTGTGTGACATCAACAAGTTTTGACTTATTGAGAGTTAGATTTGTCAAAACATGATTTTGGTCTATGGGACAGCTATTGGGATTACTTCCACTCATCCCATATTCATTTAATAGGTCCATACAGTACTTCCTTTGAGAGAGACAAATACCATCATTAGCTTTAATTACCTCAATGCCAAGAAAATATTTAAGTAGGCCAAGATCTTTGATTAAAAACTCAGTTTTAAAAAATTGCTTAATTTTATTTATCTCGTCTTCACAGTTCCCAGTTATAACAATATCATCCACATAAACAAAAAGAACAATAAATACAGAATTTATAGATTTAATGAACATGGAATGATCACACTTAGATTGTGTAAAGCCAATATTGACCAACACTTGAACAAGTTTTTCATTCCACATTCGTGGAGCTTGCTTTAGACCATATAAAGACTTGTTCAACTTACATACTTTGTTTCCTTTTTCAACATTTAACCCGTCAGGTAAAGTCATATAAACTTCCTCCCTAAGGTTACCATATAGAAAGGCATTATTAATATCAAGTTGGTACAATGGCCAATCATTTTGGACAGATAGGCTAATAACACATCTGACAGTTACCATTTTAACAACAGGGGAGAATGTTTCCTCAAAGTCAATCCCTTCTCGTTGGTTAAAGCCTTTGGCTACAAGCCTAGCTTTGAACCTATCTATTTCCCCTGTTGACTTGTATTTGACTTTAAATACCCATTTACACCCAATAGGTTTTTTACCACTAGGAAGATCAACAATATCCCATGTATTATTTTTATACAAGGCAGACAATTCATCATTCATAGCATCAATCCACCTTTTATCATCTAGAGCACCTTTATAAGTGCATGGTTCAACTATTTTATTAATATTAGCAGCAAGGCAAATGTTTTCACCAGGTAAGTTTGAATAATTGACAACTTTATCATAACTATATCTAGCATTCCCAACAACATAATCATCGAATCTTTTAGGAACAGAGGCGGACCTAGTGGACCTTCTAACGTTTTGAGTACCCTCAGGAAGGTTTGACTCATCACTAATGCCACTAGACTCAGCCCTCACAGGTTCAGTTGCAACACCCATGGACTCATTCCTCTCAGACACATCATCAGTTCCTGATGATTGCTGAGTATCACTATCGACAGTTGACTCAACTGCATCACTGTGTTGCTGCGTCACAGTGGTTGAGTCAGTAACATCCTTCTCTTCATCATTGGGATTTGTATCACTTGAGGTTTCAAGATTGTCAAAGAAGTTGAGTTGGTTTAAAAAGTTTGTACTTATTTGTTCATGGGTGTTATTTTTAAAAGGGAAGACAGTTTCATGAAAACTGACATCCCTAGAGAAAATGAATTTTCTTTGTTCTAGACTCCAAACCTTATATCCCTTCTTAAGGTTGGAATATCCCATAAAAACACATTTTTCAGCACGTTCTTCAAGTTTATCAGAATTGTCTAAAATGGTAAAATAGCAAAGACAACCAAAAACTTTCAAGTGATCAAGAGAAGGTTTAAAACCAAACAGCATTTCATAAGGAGAACAACCATGCAACACAGAAGAAGGAAGCCTGTTAATTAAGTAGGAAGCAGTAAGCACACATTCAGACCAGTATTTAAGAGGGACTTTAGACTGAAATAATAAAGCTCTTGCAACATTTAGCAAGTGTCTATGTTTTCTCTCCACAACACCATTTTGTTGTGGGGTATATGTGCATGAGGTTTGATGAATGATCCCTTTGTTTTTTACAAAAGATGACATTTGAGAATTAATGAACTCAGATCCGTTATCACTACGAAAAACCTTGATATTGACTTCAAATTGAGTTTTGACCAGATTGTAAAAGCTTTGTATGTTTTCAAAAACTTCTGATTTAGATTTTAGTAAGTAGACCCAAACAGTCCTGGTAAAATCATCAACAGCTGTGAGGAAAAATTTGTACCCATCTATGCTAGTGACCTTGTAGGGACCCCAAACATCCAAGTGAACTAGATCCCCTACTTTAGATGATCTATGTTCACTTAGAGGAAAAGGGACTCTATGTTGTTTGGCTTTATGACAGATGTCACAAGGCTTGGTGTCATTTGACTCAGTTTTAATTTGTAAGACTTTCAACACTTGTTCAGTTGGGTGACCCAGCCTTGAGTGCCAGAGCTTTATATTTTCAGTTTTAATTAAGCAAGAAAAATTAGTGCCTAGAGGGTTACCATAAAAGTACAAGCCCTCAGTTTGTCTACCAGTCACCAGGGTTTTCTTTGTACAGGAATCCTGAATGTAACAAGTATTTTCATCAAAAATAACCCTAAGCTTGTTGTCCTTAGCTAACTTATAAACAGAAATAAGATTCACATAGTACTCTGGCACAACAAACACATCTTTTAAAATCACAGAATCTGATAGCTTAAAGGATCCAATTTTAGTGACTTTTGCATTTGTCCCATTTGGATGTTTAATGGTAATATTATATTCAGACACATCAACCAAGTTAAACATGTTTTCACTGGTCATGACCATATGTTGGTTCGCACCAGAGTCAATGATCCAATTCAGATTCTGTGTTGAAGGCCCTACAGAGTTAAAACAGAAAGAATTTTTGTAATCTCATAGAGCAGAGAAGGAGTTAAAGCATTTACCTCCTACATTGGACTCTTCAGTTTTATTTTCATTCAGCATACCTAGCAACTTAGAAAACTGATCAGCAGACATAGTGTTCAAAGAACTAGTATTTTTGTCACCCACAGAGTTATTCACAGATGGACCATTGTTGCTACTAGTAGAATTATTAGACCTAGACCATTGACCATTTTGATTTGGTTTTGGTCTATAATTGGTAGGGTAGCCATGAAGCTCATAACATTTATCAACAGTATGCCCAACTTTGTTGCAATGAGTGCATTTAAGATTAGGATTAGTGCCCTTGTTAAACCTCTTTTTATTGTCATTGAAGTTATTTGTTTTAGCAGCAAAACCAACATTAGGGACTTTGGACACAGTATTTGATCCTCTATGAGATTCTTCTCTAGAAATGATAGAGAAGGCAGTTTTGATAGTTGGTAGAGGATCCCTGGTTAAAAGATTAGTCCTAACAGGTTGATAAATATCAAAAAGGCCCATCAAGAATTGCATGAGTTTAATTAACTGATTGAATTCATTAAATTTAGTGGAAGCATTGCAAGTACAAGAGGGCAGTTGTAATATGGCATCAAATTGTTTCCACATTGTGTTAATCTTATGGTAATACTCAGAGACACTAGCACCATTTTGACTCACAGAGTTGATTTTTTTGAAACAAACCAAACACAACAGAACCATCAACTTAATCATAAGTGTCTTTTAAATCATCCCATACTTCAGATGCAAGTCTAGAATAAACTTGTCCTACATATAATTCCTTAGAAACAGAGTTTAAAATCCATGTTAACTGTAACGACTCTCATCAAAAGTCATAATTATTAAATTAATTTGACCAATAGGAAACCCTAATTGAGACACCCAAGTGATTTTACGCAAACCCTGAAATTTTCATAATTTTCAGAATCAGGATTAGGGCCCCTAAAACTCAGGGGGGGTAAAACCTAGTTGAGAATTATCTATATTTGCGTGGAGAAGAAGCTGAATTTTAAAATATCGTCGACTCATCTGAGCTAGTCCCACACGTGGCAACAAGATAAGCTTAAAGTGTACCTTACGGACCGTAAGGTCACCAAGCTTACGGTCCGTATGCTGCCTTACGGACCTCAACATCAGCAAGCTTACGGTCCGTAAGCTAGCCCAAATTCGTGTATAAATAGCAGCGTTTGGCACTCGCTTTCTGGTGTTCAAACGACGAAGAAATTCGTCTCAGACTTCGAGTTATCATCCAATTACTTCAAATAACACACACAGAACACAAATTAGGTATAGTGGGGTGCTGCAGAACAGGGTATTAACTCAATCGCTGCTACGATTCATTGTCCGATTGATCTAAGTATCCAATGAATGTTTAAGTGCCGCCCACATTAGGGTTATACTTTATCGTTCGTCATTAATTTGACGGATTGTCGTTAATTCGATAGGTAAAGTATTATACTTTATCGTTCGTTGTTAATTCAACGGATTGTCGTTAATTCGATGGGTAAAGTATTATACCTTGTCATTCGTTGTTAATTCAACGGATCATCGTTAATTCGATGGACAAAGTATTGCATTTTGACATTTATTGTGAGAATTTGATCTCGTGAATTATCGTAAATGCTGGATTGATTACTAATTCCAAATTGTGTACTTATTATTGAAATTAGGATAAAAGGCTAATCAGTAGGCAAGGCTCTGCCCGTATAAATTTGCAATGTGAGTCATTCTGCTTTTCTCACAGTTTGTGAGTCATAATATTTTTATCAAATTGCTTTATACAACTATTCTCACCGTTTGTGAGTTATTTTTATTAAATATTTTACAATACTCCAAATTATTTCAAGATTATAATTACAGGGACTAAGTCGTGGATATCTTGAATTACTGGTTAGTGGGGTATTGTGCACATTACTAATTTCACCCAGTTAGGTTCATTGACCTACTCGGGATAATCACTGTTGGGTTCATTGACCTACAGGGATAATCATCACTATTTAGGTTCATTGATCTAAATAGTGGTATGACCATCGTCACCATTGTGACAAGTCACCATTGTGACAGAATGCCAGATAAAAATAAGATAGAAGCCATTGTAATCGCTCTTATGCTGTAATTGATAACTATGCATCATTATGCAAAATAGAATGATTCACTCAGTATTTCCCGCTGACAAAACCTTTTTCAAACATGTTTCAGGTGATCTGTTGTAATTCAGGAAAAGTGCTGGGGAGCATTTCAAGCTTAAGATAGTGGCTCAATATAAAATAAAGAAATGATTTTGTAATATCACGCTTTTATAGTAAAAACCTACTATTGTAAATTATCGGGATTTTATCCCGAATTGTGAAATAAAATAATCGGGGAAAAATTTTAGCTTTAAGCGATCCTGTTTCCGCTGTAAAACTCAATTAAATAAATACCGCAGTATTTTCTGCTGCGGCTCCTGAAACGGGTCAAACCGGGTCGTGGGCCGTGACAGAAAAAGGTGGTATCAGAGCCACTGGGTTAAGCTGATTAAGTATTTAGAAATACTCAATTTTTCCTGATTAGAGCCACTGGGTTAAGCTGATTAAGTATTTAGAAATACTCAATTTTTCCTGATTAGAGCCACTGGGTTAAGCTGATTAAGTATTTAGAAATACTCAATTTTTCCTGATTACAGCCACTGGGTTAAGCTAATTAAGTATTTAGAAATACTTAATTTTTCCTGATTACTATTATATGATTATGTGTTTTATTAACTAGCTATTTGTTAATTTTAATATGGACATATTTTTATATATATTGTAATATTTGTTGCTCTATCATCGTTAATCGAAAAAAAAAATATTATAAATTTATTTGATTAATATATGGAATTACCTAATATAGTATTACTATATTGTGGTAAAGAAATTATATTTTTTTATGTTTGAAGTATACTCTTATTTAAAATTTTTGTATAGTTATTTATCATTAATAATTTTATTATTAATAATAATATATTAATAATAGTAGTATTAAGATTATTTTTTTTTAAATACTAAGGTTATTATCAAAGGCAGATATTGGATAACCTAGCCTTAGTTATGCATGGACTGATCACCTATGCTTAAACAAGGCAGCACTAACCAATATTCACCATGATAATAGTAATAAATTAAGTCATTATACTTATTTAATATAGATTTTTATATGTTAACTACTGTAATAGTAAATATAAATCCTTAAATATCCTGATTTAAAGTTTAGTATTTTTATTATCTACAGTCTAGAAAATTTATAAATAAATTACAAATAAAACCTAGTATGTTTTAATTTTTAGTTGTTTTGGTAATATGAAATACTATTTAAAAAGTTGTTTTATAAAATTTTAGTATGATTTAATAATTATGTGTATTTTGTTAAATAGCATGAGTGATTTGTCGGAAGCCCTTCAGATTTTAAATCTCTATCCAGTAAGAATAGAAGTTTCCAGAGATTTTAATAGGTATATTCCAGACATAGAAGGACCTATAGAATTTAACGCTTTACCTCTCGAGAAACCTAAGCCTAAGAAAATGGAAATTGGGGAAAGCTCTAGGCAAATTGAAGAGTTACCATCTCAAGAAGAACTAGATTTTATAATAGCAAACGATGATACTATTGAACCTGTTAATGAAAATAATTTTATGAACTTAGAACCATCTATTCCAAATTCTTCAAATAACTGGAATATAGACGAATGGTTGGATAATGAAATACTGTTACAAAACCATCCCTATAGGCTTTTTCCTAAGTACCATCCAGAACCTTTACCAAATTTACCAATAAGTAACAAGAATAGGACTGAACTTCATCATTTTGACAAAATGGATGCTGGGAATAGAATCCAAGAGACTTTGGGACAAATCTCCTGGAAATACGACGAGAAGAAACGCCGTTATTAGAACATCATCTGATAAAGGATAGGGGATTATGAAACGGTGGTTGTGTAAAAGTAATAGTAAAATCAGTATGTGTAAAATAAATAATAAAACGGGTGTATATAGAAACATGATATAAGGAAATATTAGAAAAGTTACAATTTTGTTTGTATATTCGTTTATGTGATTATGTGCAACTAAATTGTGACATTGAATTATTTCCTTTATACTAATTATATATCTATAAAATAGATATCAGATGGAAAACGCTAATAATGAACCAGTTAATGAGGGTAATCAATCTGAGCAACAATCGGGGAACCAATATGTGACTAGGCAAGATATAGAAAATATCATTGCTCAAGGGATAGCCAACACTATTCCAGGAATAGTTGCTCAAGGGATAGCCAATGCTATTCCAGCAATCATTGATGCTGTTAAAAATCCAATTGAACCTCAACAAGTTATTCCTAGTAAACGCATTTCTGAAGATAATTTCAGTAATAGCATAAATGGAGGTAGTAATCATGTTAATCATGATAATGAACCACGGCAAGCTCCGCTCCCTAAGAAAAGGAAAGTTGCAACGCCTGGTTGCACTTATAAGGAATTTCTTGCTTGTAAACCCACTGAGTTTGCAGGCAATGAAGGAGCGACTGCGGCACTGCGTTGGTTAGAGAAAACCGAGGCAGTAATTGCCATAAGTAAATGTGCTCAGGATGATCAGGTCATGTACACATCAAACCTTTTCAAAGAAGTGGCGTTAGAATGGTGGAATACGGTGTTACAAGCAAAAGGAAGAAGGATGGCATATGCTATGGACTGGGAAGAATTTAAGAGTCTTGTAGAAAGAAAATTCTGTCCTGAGTATGAAAAAGATCAAATGGCAAATAAGTTTCTAACCCATAGGATGGTAGATGTAAATTGTCGAGGGTATACTACGACATTCTTTGAATATGCTAGAGTGGTACCAACCCTGGCTTCGCCAGAACCGGTACTTATTTCTCGTTATATTTGGGGATTGATTTCTGAGATCCGTAATATCGTCAAAGCTGCAAAACCTTGCACAATTGATGATGCAGTAGAATTAGCCAATACTATGACTGATGAGCTAATACGGACAAGAGAAGAAAATAGAAGGAAGGAAGTAGCCCAAAAGATTACCCAAGAATTTCGTTCGGATAACCATAACAATTTCAAGAAAGGAGGGAATGGGCAATCTTCTACTAGTCCATTTTGCAATTTTTGCAAAAGGAAGCATTTTGGAAGATGCAAAGGATATTGCAATTTTTGCAAAATTCCGGGGCATCAAGAAGAAGATTGTAGGAGGAAGAAATTGTCAGTTTGCTACAACTGTAGAGAAACTGGACATCTTAGGCCAGATTGTCCAAAACTGAATAAACCATTTGACAATCAAGCCAAACCAGCAGAAGGAGCAAAAAGGAATGCGAGAGCCTTTCAGCTGACTACTCATGAAGCCGAGATGATTCCAGATGTGATAGCCGGTATGTTCTTAACTTACAATGTTTACATGAAAGTATTATTCGACTCTGGTGCAAACCAAAGTTTTATAAATACTCTACTCTGCCAAACTCTTAACTTACCGTTAAACAGCATTAGATAAATTTCTATATATTAGAAACGGCAGATGGGAATTCAGTTAAAATAGATAAGGTTATGCAGAACCTAGAAATAAGTTATAAGTTTCCTGCAATCCTATTGTCTATGAAATTAGTTGAGTTCAATAATGTGATCATTATCTGTGATCAGAATTTCTTAGAAATTCAATCAACCATCAGAAAAGTAATTATGATTACAGGAGATAAATCATGTAAGCTTATGAAGTTCATATCAGTAATGGATATTGCTAATTATGAACGAAAGCCAGAAATAGTATACATGATTTCAGTAATCATTAATACTAAAGATACAGAATTTAAGGAAATTTCTGTAAATTCCGAATACCCAGATATATTTCCAGAAGATTTACCTGGATTACATGAAGATAGAATTTAAAATTTATCTAAATTCCAGGAATTTTTACCGATAAAACCAGGAAACCTTATCGGTTAGTATGATATTGATTATTAAGAAAAAGAAAAGCTTTACTCCCAAAATTTTCGAAGAATAAATTTTGGCTGAAGTGCAATTTTAGGTCATATAATGAATCATGAAGGTATCCACTTAGATCTTACTAAGATAGCAGTGATTACCAAATGGAAGATTCTGTAAACCTCAATGGGAATTAGGAATTTTGTAGGTTTAGTATTATATACATTAAGGAATTGAAGATTTTTGGAGTATAAGGTAATACTTCAAAGCTAGGGTTTGGATATTCCTTAATGCAACGCAAAAAGGTAATTGCGTATGCCTCAAGCCAATTGAAAAAGTCTGAAGAAAACTATACCACTCAAGAGTTAGAATTAGGAATCATAATTTTGCCTTAAGATTTGGAGATATTATCTGTATGGAAGTAAGGATACTATCTATACAGATTATAAGAAGTTAAGATATATATAATTGGGCAAAAAGAATTTGAGGCAAAGAAGATGGATGAAAATCCTAAATGACTACAATTATGATATTCAGTATCACGAAGGAAAGGAGGGAAACAACAAGATATAGTCATAAGAATTATGCAGATAATAGATAAAAGCCGTTGGAGTTCAAGTTGGAGACAAAATACTATTAAAAGTATCTCCTTGGAAAAGAGTTGTTAGATTCGGTAAGAAAGGAAAGCTAAAACCAAAGTATGTAGGATCATTTCCAGTAATTCAACATATTGGACTAGTTACTTACAACTACCAGGAAGGTTAGTTGAAACACATGATATATTTTATATTCAATCTCAAAGAAATGTCTATCAGACAAATATTTTGTAGTACCTTTCTAAGATAAAAAGGTAACCAAATAGTGTTAAGTAAAGTAGGATTCAAGGACAGGATCCTAATATACTTGGGAACTGGAATCAAAAAGAAAGAGAAAGTATTCTCAATTATTCCAGTAAATCTCGAGGACGAGATTTTTATTAAGTTGGGGAGAATGTAACGACTCTCATCAAAAGTCATAATTATTAAATTAATTTGACCAATAGGAAACCCTAATTGAGACACCCAAGTGATTTTACGCAAACCCTGAAATTTTCATAATTTTCAGAATCAGGATTAGGGCCCCTAAAACTCAGGGGGGGTAAAACCTAGTTGAGAATTATCTATATTTGCGTGGAGAAGAAGCTGAATTTTAAAATATCGTCGACTCATCTGAGCTAGTCCCACACGTGGCAACAAGATAAGCTTAAAGTGTACCTTACGGACCGTAAGGTCACCAAGCTTACGGTCCGTATGCTGCCTTACGGACCTCAACATCAGCAAGCTTACGGTCCGTAAGCTAGCCCAAATTCGTGTATAAATAGCAGCGTTTGGCACTCGCTTTCTGGTGTTCAAACGACGAAGAAATTCGTCTCAGACTTCGAGTTATCATCCAATTACTTCAAATAACACACACAGAACACAAATTAGGTATAGTGGGGTGCTGCAGAACAGGGTATTAACTCAATCGCTGCTACGATTCATTGTCCGATTGATCTAAGTATCCAATGAATGTTTAAGTGCCGCCCACATTAGGGTTATACTTTATCGTTCGTCATTAATTTGACGGATTGTCGTTAATTCGATAGGTAAAGTATTATACTTTATCGTTCGTTGTTAATTCAACGGATTGTCGTTAATTCGATGGGTAAAGTATTATACCTTGTCATTCGTTGTTAATTCAACGGATCATCGTTAATTCGATGGACAAAGTATTGCATTTTGACATTTATTGTGAGAATTTGATCTCGTGAATTATCGTAAATGCTGGATTGATTACTAATTCCAAATTGTGTACTTATTATTGAAATTAGGATAAAAGGCTAATCAGTAGGCAAGGCTCTGCCCGTATAAATTTGCAATGTGAGTCATTCTGCTTTTCTCACAGTTTGTGAGTCATAATATTTTTATCAAATTGCTTTATACAACTATTCTCACCGTTTGTGAGTTATTTTTATTAAATATTTTACAATACTCCAAATTATTTCAAGATTATAATTACAGGGACTAAGTCGTGGATATCTTGAATTACTGGTTAGTGGGGTATTGTGCACATTACTAATTTCACCCAGTTAGGTTCATTGACCTACTCGGGATAATCACTGTTGGGTTCATTGACCTACAGGGATAATCATCACTATTTAGGTTCATTGATCTAAATAGTGGTATGACCATCGTCACCATTGTGACATGTCACCATTGTGACAGAATGCCAGATAAAAATAAGATAGAAGCCATTGTAATCGCTCTTATGCTGTAATTGATAACTATGCATCATTATGCAAAATAGAATGATTCACTCAGTATTTCCCGCTGACAAAACCTTTTTCAAACATGTTTCAGGTGATCTGTTGTAATTCAGGAAAAGTGCTGGGGAGCATTTCAAGCTTAAGATAGTGGCTCAATATAAAATAAAGAAATGATTTTGTAATATCACGCTTTTATAGTAAAAACCTACTATTGTAAATTATCGGGATTTTATCCCGAATTGTGAAATAAAATAATCGGGGAAAAATTTTAGCTTTAAGCGATCCTGTTTCCGCTGTAAAACTCAATTAAATAAATACCGCAGTATTTTCTGCTGCGGCTCCTGAAACGGGTCAAACCGGGTCGTGGGCCGTGACATTAACACAATTGAATTGCATCTGTCCCATTGACTAGCTAGAACATCATCAGTTTTAGATTTAACACAGGTACCATCAATAAACCCTAGTTTGTTTTTAGCCATTAGAGCAAGTTTCATAGCATTTGACCAAACCACGTAGTTTTCAGTTCCCTTTAATTTTATGTTCACAACAGTAAGACCACTGGAATCACTAGCATGTAGATATAGAGGATCACTAGCATCAAGCTTACTAACCAAAGTAACAGATGATTCAGATTTATCAATCATATTAGGCAGATAAACACAGACAGTAACACAGGAACAAAGCAGGCAAAAACAGTCAATAGACAAACACAACCAGCAATAGCACAAAGGACCGGCGAAGCCTGGACAGAGGTCCGATTCAGAGGTTCGTCACTCAAGGTGCCTCCGCAGACGTAATCCAGGGAGCCACGACACAACTGACCAACTAAATGCAACATAGTGAACCCTCTCTGTGTCCCAATATCAAACTGGTCTTGCCTAAAACCCAGTATCAAGATGCCTAGACTCAAACAGACACAGTGATGCAGAGTAAAGTTAAAAAAAGGAGAGATGGAACGAACTTACAGCGGGTGCAATATTCTCCGGCAAATAAGGTTTGTAACCTTCACTTAGGGTTACAAGTTTCTGATCAGAAAACCAAGAACAGGATCTGTTGGTTTGCCCTAAAGAGGGACCAACGAGAATCTTCTTTGAGAGAAAGACAAAAGCCCCAAAAATTAGGGTTTCAACCTTCAAGAGCAGATCCGTCTCCAGGAAGTCAAAAAAGGCTTCGGAAACAGAAGAGAGCCACAAACCCTAGAACTTAGGGTTTCAATCTTCACGAACAGCGGCGGGACCAGAATCAGAGCAGCGGAAGAGCACCAGAGCACCGGCTTAACCTCGGAGCTCTGATACCATGTCAGAACTCGGGTTGAAACCACAAAGACAGTTTTATTATGAATCTCAGCAACCAGATACAAGCAATAGACAACCCAGTCAACACAGATTGAAATACAAGTAAGGATCTCCAGTAGGATGATCTGTATAAGATGAAAGCAAAACCCTAGTCTCACGAATGAACGTGTGAGGAAAGGGAAACAAGACAGAATGATGAAAGGTGAGAACGAGTGAAGTAATGAGCTCGTATATTCAGCACACCAACCTCCCTCCTTTTATAAGGGGCGAAGCCCTAAGAGGCCACCGAGAGACACGGGAGCCCAAAGACAGCAACAGCGGAGCCCAAAGGCTGCAACAGCTTGACATAACGGCTATGAGCCCAAAGGACAGCAGATCACACCTCACAAACAATAAACATGGAAATAATTAGGGAAAAGGAAATAAATAAAGAGAGGAGGAAATGAGCATTTAAACTGTATAATCAGTATTTTTAACAAAGGAAGAGGCCGTCAGAGCGGAAGCAGGCGGAGGTGGCGGTGTCTTTGAAGGCGGAGATGGTGGATTTGGGTTGGAGGGTTTGGGAGGAGAAGATAGTGACGGTGGCGGAGTGGGTGGTGGCGAAATCGTGTGGAGATTAGGGTTTGCGGTTGTTTAGATGTGAATGATTTATGGAGGAGATGATATTTGTTCCATTTTATTGCTGATTATTTCATTTGAATTCAAAAAAATACACATCACCTCATAAAAACTGGCCATGTCATCATGTCACGTTGGACAAAATGACCATGTCAGCAAGAAGAACTAACCCAGTTAGTGTTTATTTAACAACAGGGTGACACAGCAACCCAAGTGTTAAGTTGGGAGTGGTGTGAGCCAAAGTTAAAGTTGAGAGTGCCAGCGGCCAAATGGCAATAGTTGGGGGTGTTTAAATCCATTAACCCTTTTTATTTTGGTAATTTTGTTGGTCAAAGTGTCTATTTTCGTGATTATTTATTTAAAATATTGGGATTGTGTGACATATTTCAATACATACAATTTCAAGATGATGACGTCATCGGGTAATAGGTCCACCACCCAATTGGGTGAAATGGGCGGCAGGCTCAACAGTGCCAGGCACCTGCCTGGCACTCCCTTATTGGCCAAGCAAATTTACGATTTTGTCCCGCCTTAAAATTACGACTTTGCCATCAGTATAAAATTATGTTTTTACCCCCACTTAAAAATAAATTTGCGCTTTTACTCTTAGCTAAAAATTTCGATTTCGCCCTCGGTTAAAAATTACGATTTTGCCCCGTTTAATTTTACACTTTTGCCATTAGTTTTTTCCCCTTAAAATTACGATTTTGCCATCAGTTCAAAATTATGTTCTTACCCCCACTTAAATTTTTTTTTCCCTTTTACTCCCAGCTAAAAATTTTGATTTTGCCCTCGTTTCAAAATTACGATTTTGCCCCGTATAAATTTATAGTTTTGCCATTAGTTTTTTTTTCTCACAGCCAAGTTACGATTTTACCCTCGACTTAACTTTACATTTTCCCAATCATTTTTGTTTGTTTTCCTGGTGACATTACAATTTTGCCCCCAGTGTAAAATTACAGTCGTGCTGGCAACTTCCTGGCACTCCCCCGTTGGTCCATTTAGTTTACAATTTATCCCCGAATTAAATTTATGATTTGGCCCTCAGTTAAAAATTACGTTTTTCCTATCGTTTTAGTTTTTTTTTACCAAAACTATAAAGGTTTTTTGTTTTAATTGGTTTACTACGGTCTTATCATCGTTTTTGTTTTTTTTTTCCTAGGAAAATTATAGTAGTCTTTTTTTAATTGGTTGAGAATTATTCGGCCCTCGTCCCGCAACGCGGGCGGGGCATCTACTAGTTATTGAACAAAGGTGACAATTGTTGACACGTCTAGAAACCTGAAACTAAATTAATACAAAATTAAATGTGTTTTGAATTTATCAAGATGTTTTTTTAACAGTAAATTTGAATCACTAAAGGATCATTGTAGTATTATCCTGTCATCAGCGGAACCACCCGATTATATCCATCTCCACTAGGCAATAATGCCTATCACTAGGCTAAAGTAAATTTTTATTTTGGTAATTTTGTTGGTTAAAGTTTCTATTTTGGTAATTTTTTAGTTAAATATTGGTTTCAGTTCTTTTTCTGGTTTTGGTCTTAAAACCGGGTTTTTTTAGACCTCTACTATAATGTTATGGGCATTTAATAAATATTTAATAAATAGTGTTGTATTTGGTATTATGCTAAAATCAGAGGAGAGTAATTCCCACCGACGATTGTTTGTGACCAGCCTCGGCCCCGTCATTAAAAAATTATTTATGAGTGATAATTGTATCTAATGCATTTCTCACCGCTAGAGCACTTCATGTTAATTATCTCAAGTGGACTCCTTAATCTTTTTGCTTTTGACGCGCCAAGTGTCACGATGTAGAGGTTAATAATTGTACTATTGTCTATTAATTTTTTTAACGGCTAGATCACCAGGTTAGGCCTTTGGTCTTTGATCACCCAGGTCATGAGTAGGAATCCTATGGATGACATATTATTGTCAGTTTGAACCGGTGGCACAGTTGCTCACTGTAAGATTCGACAGTGAGACCTTCCGGGTAGGAGCCCTACATAAGTGGATAAACCTTTCCCCTCCCCCCCCCCCCCCCCCAAACCAATTGTTCTGCGGACCATTGACACTATTGTCTATTTCTATAATACTATATTAAGAGAACTGAGTTTTCTACCTTTTTTGTAATTTTGCCTAGATACAAATCTTGTAGCACCATGTACAAATGAAGCAAGCCATTTTAGATGGGGAAAACTTGGACATTCTCCAAAATTTTAAGACACTTTGAGGGCAATCTAGACATTTCATCTATGAAATCCATGCCCACTCATGTCTTCCATTAATTGAATTAAATTAAGGAATTAAATAAAACTTTTATAATAATTAAAGAAATTAATTGATTAAATTAAATGTTAGACATGCAACATTTGGGATTTTCATGATTTAATAGTATGTATAAATATAATATATAGATTTATATATGCACTATAAATAGGTTTTCTACCATTATAGTAATTTTACATTGTGTACATATTTTGAAACAACATATACAAGAGGGCCAAGCTATTTTAGAGAGGGTAAACTTGCACATTGTTCAAAAAATTTAAGACGCTTTAGGGGCATTTTAGGGATTTTGGAACCTTTTTAAATAAAAATAATTCAAAAAGTTATGGGTACTAATAAGTAATGATCATCAAGGCCATCATTTATTGAATTGATGAGAAAATTAACTATTAGTATTTGAAGGGTTTAGCCTTGCACTAATCTATATATATATATATAAATGAGATGGATTTGGGCTAGGTGGCATTTGTATTTGGCCATCTAGGCTGATGTGGCAAGTTATTGTGTTTAGTTTAGGAGGGAAATCACAAATTGCTTCTACAATCACGATTTCAAGAAAAAGAGGCGGGATCCGAAATGTTTTGGGTCGGGTTTTTTGTTTCCTTTTTTTGAATTCGGGTCAACCATGACGGATAGTATATATTTCCTTTTTTTTCTCATTCTTCTTGCACACACTTTACAAACCCTAAAAAAACTAAGTTGCAGCCTCTCTCCTATCGCCACCACTAAGATCCTCAGTTCCAAACCATAGCTAAACCTCTGCAACATCATCTTCTTCACACAAATCAATCATATTAACCAATCAAAGGTATGTTTCTATGTTTTTGATTTTATTGTTTCTGATTTCTTTGTTTTACGATTGTAATCTACACAATCGATCCTAAATCTACTTTATTTATGTTATTCAATTCTATAGAAACTTGATTTTATAAAGATTGCTTCGAATGCTATTAACTTCTTCTTTGTCCTAAACTTTGTAGATCTGATCATAAAAATTGAAGGTATGTTGTTTTAATTTGTTGTTTATCTACTGTGTATCTTTAATCAAGCGATTGAACATTTATCTTTTTGTTTTTTTTTTGTAAACAAAATCAAGATCAGAGGTTTTATTATCATCATCTACATTCTTCGATTTATGTAGTGTCTATGAACGTTAATCATCTCTTCGACATTTATCAAAGTTACTGATTTTTGTTGATTTTGTTTTTCATGTGGAACCCTAAATCTTGGATAAAATCGGACTCCGATCATTCGTCAAACAACAGAGGTTAGTTAAATGTTATAATTGTTTTCTCTTTTTTAAGTTTGTGTAGGTTTTATTTTATCCTTTCTGTTCGGTATTTTTTTTTCAAAAATTAATAACAAATGTTCTGAATGTTTTATGGTTTGTTTTTCTCATGGTAAACCCTCAATCTTTTGTGACAATCGGACTCGAATTGTTCGTCGACCAAAACAGGTTAGTTCAGTTTTGTTGGTGTTGTTTGTTTTTTGATATGTATAGTCTTTCTTTTTTATTTTTGTCTTTAGGCGTTAATTTGAAATTTTATGTGATTATCTTTTGAAGTTCTTATGGTTTTTTTGTGAGTTATAATTTTTTGTAATTAGTTATAATTTTTGTATTTAGTTAGTTGTTAATTCTTTAAAGATGTCTTTAATTTCTTTTTAAAGTTGTTTTTGTTTCTATAAATAGATTAGTGTTGTTAAAGATGATTTTTTTATTCGAAATTATGATTCGGTTTCTGTAAATAGACTTTGTTTCTATAAATAGATTACCGTTATATTTTTTTTTAAACATTGGTTACTTCCTTTGCAGTTATGGATCATGAAAACAACCCTCCTTCGTTGTTAAAGTTGATTAAGGACTATGATCCTATATTTTTCGAATTGTTCGTCGACCAAAAATAGGTTAGTTCAGTTTTGTTGGTGTTGTTTGTTTTTTGATATGTATAGTCTTTCTTTTTTATTTTTGTCTTTAGGCGTTAATTTGAAATTTTATGTGATTATCTTTTGAAGTTCTTATGGTTTGTTTTGTGAGTTATAATTTTTTGTATTTAGTTATAATTTTTGTATTTAGTTAATTATTAATTCTTTAAAGATGTCTTTAATTTTTTTTAAAGTTGTTTTTGTTTCTATAAATAGATTAGTTTTGTTAAAGATGATTTTTGTATTCGAAATTATGATTCCGTTTCTGTAAATAGACTTTGTTTCTATAAATAGATTAGCGTTATATTTTTTTTTTAAACAGTGGTTACTTCCTTTGCAGTTATGGATCATGAAAACAATGCTCCTTCGTTATTAAAGTTGATTGGGGACTATGATCCTATATTTTTTGTATGTTTCTTAAGTTTTCAGTTTTGTGCACATAATAAGTTATTGCAACTTATATGTTTTTTTTGTTTCGATTGATAGGAAATACCGTATGATTTTGCAACCTTATTATGGGGAGAACAACTTCCATATGTCAATGTCTTAACATTATTAATGATGATTTATCGTGAGTCATTTAGTTATAATTTTTTTATTTAGTTAGTTGTTAATCCTAATAAGATGCTGTTAATTTCTTTTTTAAAGTTGTTTTTGTTTCTATAAACAGATTACTGTTGTTAAAGATGATTTTTGTATTCGGAATTATGATTCGGTTTCTGTAAATAGACTTTGTTTCTAAAAATAGATTACCATTATATATTTTTTAAAATAGTGGTTACTTACTTTGCAGTTATGGATCCTAAAAACAACTATCATTCGTTGTTAAAGGTGACTGAGGAATATGATCCTATATTTTTTGTATGTTTCCTTAGTGATTTGATTTTTAAATTTTAAATTTTGAAGTCAATCATTATTTTAAATTTAAATTTTGAAGTAAACCATTATTGTGTTTGATTTTAAATTTTCAATTTCGAAGTCAATTATTATTTTAAATTTAAATTTGAAAGTTTTCCATTAATGTGTTTTATTTTAAATTTCGAATCTGTAAATTGAATTTAAATTTGAAAGGTTAGACTTTCCTAATAAGTTTGCTTGATTTACGGGATTGGATATTAGTAATTTGATTTTCAGATTTTAAATTTTAAATTTTCAAGTCAATCATTATTTTAAATTTAAATTTTGAAGTAAACCATTATTGTGTTTGATTTTAAATTTTGAATGCTTTGAAATCTTGATGTTTTTTATGAGATGCTTTGACTATATTATTTGTAATTTTAGGGATGCTTCGAGTCTTCGACTATTATTTTTGTACTCGAGTTGCATATCTAATTCAAATTGTGTTTTGTAATTTTAGGTGAAGAGCTTCTTTCAGACTCCTTCCCCTACAACGAACTCTTGAATCGGATCCTTTGAGAAGTTGAAGGAAAGGTATATCTTGCACCGTTCTTTATCTATATCTATATATCTTAAATGGGATCCTATGGGAAATTGATCTCTATTCGATTCACTGATGTATATTCTTATCCTCACCATTTTGTTCCGTTAATCAACTCATGTGTGCTCTTATGTTTGATACCCGATCTTAATCCAGTGATTTATATCCGCTTGAGTAACCCAATCTGAGTGTGATTTTTTTCGTTAACGATTCAGGTAAACTTTCCCGATTTGGGTTTTCTGCAAGGCTAATCATCTAAATTAATTTGTTATTTTTATGGTTTACCATTGCATAAGTTAGTATAATTTGTTGACAAAGTTTTGTTTTGGGGGATAGTAGTCATAAATTGAGTAATATTCAAGGTTTATGTGTTTTTATTTTGATTCATTAGGTGTTTATTTTGGATGGTCCGGGGTTTTTGGCTGCAACTATGTTGGACAGAGATATGCTTGCTATGGCTGGAAATTGGTACCATGCCGGTTGATTTTGCTTGACAAGGTTGCTTGATTTACGGGATTGGATATTAGTGATTTGATTTTCAGATTTTAAATTTTAAATTTTGAAGTCAATCATCATTTTAAATTTAAATTTTTAAGTAAACCATTGTTGTGCTTGATTTTAAATTTTCAATTTCGAAGTCAGTTATTATTTTAAATTTAAATTTGAAAGTTTGCCATTAATGTGTTTGATTTTAAATTTCGAATCAGTAAATTGAATTTAAATTTGAAAGGTTAGACTTTCCTAATAAGTTTGCTTGATTTATGGGATTGGATATTAGTGATTTGATTTTCAGATTTTAAAGTAGTTTTTGTTTCTATAAACAGATTATTGTTGTTAAAGATGATTTTTGTTTAAATTTTAAATTTTGAAGTCAATCATTATTTTAAATTTAAATTTTGAAGTAAACCATTATTGTGTTTGATTTTAAATTTTCAATTTCGAAGTCAATTATTATTTTAAATTTAAATTTGAAAGTTTTCCATTAATGTGTTTCATTTTAAATTTCGAATCTGTAAATTGAATTTAAAATTGAAAGGTTAGACTTTCCTAATAAGTTTGCTTGATTTACGGGATTGGATATTAGTGATTTGATTTTCAGATTTTAAATTTTAAATTTTCAAGTCAATCATTATTTTAAATTTAATTTTTGAAGTAAACCATTATTGTGTTTGATTTTAAATTTTGAATGCTTTGAAATCTTGATGTTTTTTTATGAGATGCTTTGACTATATTATTTGTAATTTTAGGGATGCTTCGAGTCTTCGACTATTATTTTTGTACTCGAGTTGCATATCTAATTCAAATTGTGTTTTGTAATTTTAGGTGAAGAGCTTCATTCAGACTCCTTCCCCTACAAGGAACTCTCGAATGGGATCCTTTGAGAAGTTGAAGGAAAGGTATATCTTGTACCGTTCTTTATCTATATCTATATATCTTAAATGGGATCCTATGGGAAATTGATCTCTATTCGATTCACTGATGTATATTCCTCTCCTCGCCATTTTGTTCCGTTAATCAACTCATGTGTGCTCTTATGTTTGATACCCGATCTTAATCCAGTGATTAATATCCGCTTGAGTAACCCAATCTGAGTGTGATTTTTTCGTTAACGATTCAGGTAAACTTTCCCGATTTGGGTTTTCTGCAAGGCTAATCATATAAATTAATTTGTTATTTTTATGGTTTACCATTGCATAAGTTAGTATAATTTGTTGACAAAGTTTTGTTTTGGGGGATAGTAGTCATAAATTGAGTAATATTCAAGGTTTATGTATTTTTATTTTGATTCATTAAGTGTTTATTTTGGATGGTCCGGGGTTTTTAGCTGCAACTATGTTGGACAGAGATATGCTTGCTATGGCTGGAAATTGGTACCATGCCGGTTGGTTTTGCTTGACAATGTTAGACTTTACTAATAACTTTGCTTGATTTACGGGATTGAATATTAGTGATTTGATTTTCAGATTTTAAATTTTAAATTTTGAAGTCAATAATCATTTTAAATTTAAATTTTGAAGTAAACCATTGTTGTGCTTGATTTTAAATTTTCAATTTCGAAGTCAGTTATTATTTTAAATTTAATTTTGAAAGTTTGCCATTAATGTGTTTGATTTTAAATTTCGAATCTGTAAATTGAATTTAAATTTGAAAGGTTAGACTTTCCTAATAAGTTTGCTTGATTTATGGGATTGGATATTAGTGATTTGATTTTTAGATTTTAAATTTTAAATTTTGAATTCAATCATTATTTTAAATTTAAATTTTGAAGTAAACCATTATTGTGTTTGATTTTAAATTTTGAATGCTTTGAAATCTTGATGTTTTTTATGAGATGCTTTGACTATATTATTTGTAATTTTAGGAATGCTTCGAGTCTTCGACTATTGTTTTTGTACTCGAGTTGCATATCTAATTCAAACTGTGTTTTGTAATTTTTGGTGATAAACTTCTTTCAGACTCCTTCCCCTACAAGGAACTCTTGAATGGGATCTTATGAGAAGTTGAAGGAAAGGTATATCTTGCACATTTCTTTATCTTTATCTATATATCTATATATCTTGAATGGGATCCTATGGGAAATTGATCTCTATTCGATTAACTGATGTATATTTTCTTCCTCACCATTTTGTTCCATTAATCAACTCATGTGTGCTCTTATGTTTGATACCAGATCTTATTCCAGTGATTAATATCCGCTTGAGTAACCCAATCTGAGTCTAATTTTTTTCGTTAACGATTCAGGTAAACTTTCCCGATTTGGGTTTTCTGCAAGGCTAATCATCTAAATTAATTTGTTATTTTTATGGTTTACCATTGCATAAGTTAGTATAATTTGTTGACAAAGTTTTGTTTTGTGGGATAGTAGTCATAAATTGAGTAATATTCAAGGTTTATGTGTTTTTATTTTGATTCATTAGGTGTTTATTTTGGATGGTTCGGACTTTTTGGCTGTAACTATGTTGGACAGAGATATGCTTGCTATGGCTGGAAATTGGTACCATGTCGGTTGGTTTTGCTTGGCAAGGTTAGACTTTCCTAATAAGTTTGCTTGATTTACGAGATTAGATATTAGTGATTTGATTTTCATATTTTAAATTTTAAATTTTGAAGTAAACCATTTTTGTGTTTGATTTTAAATTTTCAATTTCGAAGTCAATTATTATGTTAAATTTAAATTTGAAAGTTTTCCATTAATGTGTTTGATTTTAAATTTCGAATCTGTAAATTGAATTTAAATTTGAAAAGTTAGACTTTCCTAATAAGTTTGCTTGATTTATGGGATTGGTTATTAGTATACTTAGTTTATTGGGTTTTAACTAATAATTTGATTGACTCGGTTGTTAGATTTGTGACGATGTGTCGGACAAACAACATTGGGAAAAGATACAGCCTTGAGCCTTGGTAAATTAACACATTAGTTAGGGTTATGAAGTTTTTCATGGCACCGACACATTATTGAGTAGTACCGCATTAGGTTAGTGATATTAGAATTTGTGTCTTGAGAAATTTTGTATATTGATTGATGTTTGAAATTGATTGTGAGGTCTTTGATTGTGCATTCTATTGTTGATTGATATATGAGATTTTGTTGATTGGCATAAGGTATTAGATAAGATGTGTTTGAATTTGTGAAAATGAATAAGTGAGACATGTGTAGCAGATATTAGTGAGTGCACAACACATTAGTTAGGGTTTTGAATTAAGTCTACAGGTTAGTGATGTTAGAGATTGTGTTTTGAGAAAGTGTGTAGATTGAATTATGTCTGTGTTTGATTGTGACACCTTTGATTGTGCATGAAATTGCTGGTTATATGAGATTTTGTTGATTGTAGACAAATAAGTTTGAACAGAACTTATTAGATTCACATTTAAGTATAAAAAATGAGAGGTTGTTATAATCTGAATTATATACTGAACGAAAAACTGAAAGGAAAAGGAAAAAAAGAATAATTTAACACAGAGAAAAGAGGAGAGAGAGAGAGTTGCCACATTTTTAGAAACAAAAAATATAAGGTAACCATGCTTCTAAAATCTACTATACTTTTTAATAACATCTGGTGGAAAATGGACTATATTGGGTAGGTAGTCAAACATGGTTTTTAGGGTCAAAACGGCTGTGTTGGGTTGACTCGGGACACTTTTATGAAAAACTTGATGTTTTTGACCTTAATAAACCATTTTTGTAGATGACCAGTATATATCTCTACTTGAGGAATTCTCCAAAGATCCAGAGCCGATTGTTTCATAGAGCTGTGAAGTTGCTCTAAACATACTGGATTTTGAACGATCCGGCAAACCATTCGAGGTACTTGGAAGATTAAGTTTCGCTCATTTTATACGAAAAATGTATCGTGTTAAGAGCGATTAGTTTAATCTATGTTTTCTGCAGTACCTCTTTATGTAGGCACCTCAATTGCAGGAGGCAGCATGATGGTTTCACTTTGTTGTGTGTTTTGTTACCATTGAGTACTAAATGGCATACATTTGGATAGAGTTTTGAATGATTTAGTCAACATTATTATTTGAATGGTTTTTTAGTGTGTGTGTTTTATTTATTGATTAGCGTATTGTATTAGGTATGAATGAATACCATTAGCAAGTTAGTTTAATGCCTTCAAAGTTAATGGATATTTTTTTAATAAGCAAGTGATTATTTGAAAATTGGAACAATCAACACTATATTAATATCCATGTTACTAATTTGTTATATTTCGATTGGTCATGATTGTTAAAAAAATATATAATGTATATTTAATGAATAAAGTTTTTGTTGCTTATATTTTCTTATTTAAACTTTTAATTAATTTCTAAATTTAATTAAATGAGTTTGTTTTGCAGGTTCGAACAACTCCATGTGTATATTTTATTATAAAAAATAAAAGTTTTTTTTTTGTTTCATCGGTCGTTCAATGAGGCAAGTTTCTGCCTCTGGTTCTTGCCCGAAGTTTCTGACCTTACTCGCAACCCAATGACTACAACTTTCAATTCAAAACAATTATAAAAAAAATATGTTCGAAAACATGTATTTTTATTTTATTTAATGACATAGTTCGATTAATATAAAGTAAATGTTTCTACCCGCGAAGTTCGCGGGTGATAACCTAGTCTATATACAAACCAAAAGCCGTAACTGATATTGAAGTTAAAACCCTTAAGTAAATGCTAAAAACACTCATGTGTATATAATATATATTCCGCTAGGAACATGTGTTGTATGTTCATTTTTTTTTGCGAGCAATGTTTTATTTTGTTCATACTGGGAGATATAATTACATGCACATTGTTTTTCTTATTCATTGCAAAGAGAACATGAATTAAGTTTATCTATTTAGGCTTTCTCTCAACAGATTTTTTTTGAGAGTGGTTAGTAGTTTGTAGTTTTAATATTTTTTCCACAAAATATTTACTGTAATTCAAATGCTATTGAGTGTTTGGTTTATAGTTTTTATATCTTAATATTTATCTACTATCCTTTTTATTTTTTTCATTAGGTGCCACGTAGACTGATTTGGGATAGTTCATTGATCTCGAAAAGGCCTATGACAGTGTGCCACGTAGACTGATTTGGGATAGTTTGGAGAGTAGAGGGGTTTCTGGGAAGTATATAGACTTAATTAGGGATATGTATGTTAGGACCGAGACTACTGTTCGAGCGCCTGTAGGGGATACTGAGTCTTTCCCGGTGGAGGTAGGACTACACCAAGGGTCTGCTCTGAGCCCTTTTCTATTTGCAGTTATCCTAGATGAGTTGACAAAATCAATTCAGGAGGCTTTGCCGTGGTGCCTGCTTTTCGCAGATGATATTGTGTTAGTTGCTGATAGTAAACATAGCCTGAATGCGCGGTTAGAACAGTGGCGATCAGCTTTAGAGGGCAGAGGTTTAAGGATTAGTCGTTCTAAGACTGAGTACCTATATTGTGACTTTAGTGGAGTAGACAACGTTGAGGACATCCAGATCACCATTGACGGTCAAGTGGTTCCGCAGGTTAATAAGTTCAAGTATCTAGGATCGTTTGTTCAGAGGGATGGGGAGATAGATAGTGACGTTGCCCACCGCATCCAAGTTGGATGGTGTAGGTGGAGAGCTGCCACTAGGGTATTGTGCGATAGAAGGTTCCCAACAAAATTGAAAGGGAAATTTTATAGAGTTGCAATTAGACCTGCTATGTTATACGGAACCGATTGTTGGGCCATTAAGGAAGTACAAGCACGCAAGATGGAGGTGGCAGAGATGAGAATGCTAAGATGGATGTGTGGGCACACAAGGTTAGACCGGATAAGAAATGATGTTTTTAGGGAAAGGTTAGAAGTAGCTAGTATATCAGCTAAGATTAAGGAGGGAAGATTGAGATGGTTTGGGCATGTGAAGAGGAGGCAGACAATAGAGCCAGTTAGAGTAGTTGAAACTCTCGTGGTGGAGGGGAGGAGGAGTAGGGGCAGACCCAAAATCACTTGGGATGAGCGGATTAGGCAGGATTTGCAAAAATTGCACCTCTCTGAGAACATGGTCCATGATAGGAGCTCGTGGAGACGGAGGATTAAGGTTAAAGATTTCTAGGAGAGGGTTCAATTGTGCCTTTAGGGGTAGTGTATAGTAGTAGATATGTTTATATTTGTATAGGCTGTTTGTGTTGTTATATTTGTCTTGTTTACCATGCACTCTTTTACCACTCATGTTATATTGGTAGCTTCATACACACACACACACACACATACACCTCATGTTCTATATTTTTTCCTCTTTCTTTCCTGGGTGTTTTGGAGCCGAGGGTCTCACTGGAAGCAACCTCTCTATCCCTAGGGATAGGGGTAAGGTGTGCCTACATCCCACCCTCCCCAGACCCTGCCAATAGCTCTGCTATTTGTGGGATTTTACTGGGTATGATTGATTGATTGATTGATTGATTAGGTGGAATGAAGGTAAAGGCTGATAGAGATGAGTCGTCTCCATAAGCAGCTATGCTTGCTGCACAAGATGTTTCAACAAGATGCAAGGTTTTGACTTGTTTCTTTTAGTGTCTTGCTATATGGTAATCATAGCAGTTTGTTTTTGTTTGATACATTACAACTAACAAATTTCTGTTGTAACAACTGGAGCTTGGAATCAATGCCCTCCACATAAAACTATGGGCAACTGGAGGTAACAAGACAAAGACACCCAGTCCAGGTGCACAGTTTGCCCTCAGAGCTCTTGCCCGTTCTAGCATGAAGATTGGTCACATTGGTATGCTTATATTCTTTATTTTTTTTTATATACGAATTTTTGTATTTGTTATTTTTGCTCTTTGATGAACTTTTATTTATGTTTAAGGAGCAGCTGATAAGTAAGTTGTATGTTTTGATGATGACAGAGGACGTGACACCAATTCCAACAGATAGCACTCGTCGAAAGAGTGGGAGAAGAGGAAGGAGGTTGTGATATGTTTTTTTTGTCTACAATATGTTTTCAAAGTATCTGCAATTTGGATTATGATTGTCTTCAACTTTTGTAGATTATTTTTATGTTCTGGTTGACATTTGGGGGGTGACATTCATTTTTGTTGAACTGCTTTATATTTCTGTTTAATGATATTCTAATATTTACTTCATATATGGGTTTTTATGCTTTATTTTTGCTTAATCAGAAGTATTCTATGTGTAGTTGAGGTCAATATCAATTCGATGGATGTCAGTGTGCTTGAGATTTGAACCTTATTTATCGAATCAATTTGAGAGTTTCAGGGTGTGTTAAAGAGTTGAAACGTTTTGAGGATCTTGTCAAATCTGTCTGTTCGTTCTTTATCTTAGTAGACTTCAGTTGACTTTCAATGTAAGTTGATGTAGTAGAGATTTAGAATTTTACGATGAAAATGGATGTGTAAAAGTTCAAATTCTTTTATCTTCCTTTGATGCCATTGTTGAGGTACACAATAGAAAATATACGAAACTTACATAAATTCATGTATTGAATATCAGTTGTGGTTCGTAATAGACATAATTGAATCTGATATTAGTCAGGACACCCGTTGCAACGCGCGGGCCTTCCCACTAGTTGTCTATTATTTAACCAAAATATTTTTAGTTAAACTGAAGAGTATATATATATTTATTTTTTTTTACTTTCTCTGACATAAATAATAAAAAAAAAAGATTCAAAATTCACTAATTTAGTGACTCAATTAATAAATAAGTATAATTTTACAATTTTGAAAACTAACTAGATTCGTTATAATTTCTTTTAAATGGACATGATTAGTGCATAGTGAAATTCCTTTGTACACAAAGTCACAAACAACTTATTTCAAGCTAAATTTACACTTCAAAAGGGTGAAAAAGGGGATATGCATAATTTATGGAGGGGATGCAGTGCTTTTGGGAGTCTGTAATCATGGCCAGTCACAACTCTCTCAAGATTGGCAAAAAGAATCCAGATAGGATGGTTAAATGAATCTTACCATATTAAATAAAAGTTAAGCAATGAGTTAATAATGTGAAAAGCCAACTAAAGTTAGAATTTTACTTCAACATCTTTTAACTTTTGCTAGAAAAATTGTACATGGAAACCTATATGTAATAATTTCTAATTTATCAAGAAGCAACAAGATTGTGAGGTTGAAGGCTTGAAGCCACTTCCCTCCATGTATAAGCTTGTATCTAGGAAAGAATCAGCTTTCTGGCATCATCCCTAAAAGGTTGGGGCGTTTGAGCAGTTTGGTAAAGCTGAACTTAATTTACTAGTGATAAGAATTTATCTGATCGAGTACCAACAAGTTTTGGAAACTTGAAAGGGCTGGCTCATTTAGATTTGAATTCTAATGAGCTCATAGATGACTAGACATAAATTTACAAGGACATTTTTTAACGGCAAATTTGGATCACTGACGGACCACTGGAGTATCATCGTGCCACCAGTAGAACCACCCAATCATATTCATCTCTACTTGGCATAATGCATATACATCAATTTAGGAATAAACCCAATAAATATGGGTAAACCTCATTGTAGGAATCGAACACATGACATATTGATCGTAAAGCCTTATCCCAACCCCAAGGATATATGATAATAAATAATTGATGGTAACATTTTCCTCTTGCATCTTTGAATAGATGGATTATGGAAATAGTGTTTTAGATATAAAAAAAAAAAGATTAGTTAAAAGGTGAGAAAGCTAGTGCACGCTTATAATGTTGATAATTAATAATAAATCAGAATTTTAATGTGATTAATAATAAGTATTAAAAGGGCATCTAATTATGATTCCACGTAACCCTAGTATAGCCTCCATCATTTCTATTTCTTTTCATTTTAATCTATTATTATATCGTTTTATATAATAGTTTTTACAAAACACGGTGGGGGATGATTATATGGTAATATGATGTTTGTCTATAATTAATGAATTCATAAACTATTTTTTGTAAGACATGTACAATTATTTATTTATGATTTATTCAAATAGAACATAACTTATTCGGTATGTGATCAAAGGTTTGTATCCTATGTTTTAACTTTATATTCCCACTACGGTCTTCATTGTTGTAAAATGATGAAATGATATTATCCTACTAGAATGTTTATTATAAAATCAAAATAAATAAATAAATTGATAAAAAGCAATAATGTATATATGATCCGTCCATTTATTATAATCCTACCCCTTCATTAACTTAACTTTGTATTTACTAAAATAAATGGTAAAAATAATCACTTGATGACGCTAACCACGGAGAGAACATATAGATAAGAAACAAGATCCGCATGCTTCAATCGATATTAAAATCAGAATCACAACCCTTGGCAGATTATAGTCATTTCAAGTTATAGTCAACTGATGGGGGGTAAAATCAGTATGTGAATCTTGTTTCTTATCTATATGTTGCGACATATAGAGAACATTATAGTCATTTCAAGTTATAATCACAACCCTTGGCCGGGGGGTAAGTTGCGACATAACAGTGAACAGTGGGGGGTAAAATTGCAATTATTTCCTTAGGGGGGTAAGGGTGCCAATGACCCCTAACCTCAGGGGGTAAAATTGCAGTTTACTCCAGAAAGAATCAATCAAGCTATGTAAGAAATCAAGATCTGAATCGCAAGCCATGACAGAAAATCAATTGATTAACAAACACAAACCTAAATAAGAAATCAAGATTTGTAACTACAATAGAAGCAAGCTATGTAATTGTAAGCTTCAATTAATCGATCGCAACACTCAAATTTAACTTAAAACATATTTACAGGAATGCATAAAATTCTTTACTTCTCACGTTTTGTAAGTTGAACATTATTTGTATTTGATTTTTATTCAATAAATGAATGGTCAAAGTGCATGACTTACATGTATACTATTTAAACTTTAGGTCCTAAAATATAATATAATATAATATAAATACAAATTGTTTTAGCAAGGACGTCAAAATAAACAAATAATTAAACTATTTAGTGATCCATAACTATAGAGGATATTAATACTAACACAGAATACGTGAATATAACAATATATAATATATATTCACAGAAAATATAGATATATAGGTGATAATTCTTTTTGTAATACATAATAAACAATTTAGGTAATCATTATATATTTCCATTATTTATTTTTGGGCTTTCTTTTAGGTGTGAATGTGGAATGAATGATGGTACAACATTGGAGCGAGACCAGACTAAAATGATGTGGTCATTAATTCCTCACTGTCGATTTACACTTCATGTATATTGGATCTTGGTCCACCTTTTTACTTATTGGTATTTATACAAGTTAATTCTCCTTTAATTGGTTTTTTTAACGGCTAACTGTTTTGCACGTGTAAACCCACCATTTCGAAGCTATGTCCAAAGGCCAACTATTCGACCATCGCTAGAAAGTGTAGCACACCCCTGATGCGCGGGAACCCCGTGGAATGGGTAAACCCTCGTCCCCCGTTGGACTCAAACCCGGGTTGAATCCCGAGCCGAGCCTTCACCCGGATGTCACAACCACTGCGCTGCAGATGGAAGGACTCCTTTAATTGATTTTAACTAGCAAAAAAAAAAATCAATGAGGTTAGTGGTGGAGTGGTTGGGGAAAGACTTGGTGTTCCTTGTGACCCAGGTTCGACTCTCACCCTCCCCATTATTTTCTGCGGCATCAAGGTGAAGGGCGAATACGGGTGGCGCGGGTTCGTCTTGGATGGGAGGCGAGGTTTTACCGATTATTCCACTGTCATGCCTTCGGGCGGGTGGAGGTCGGGTTTCCGCGTATCTGGGAGAGCCAAGGAGATGGCGGCGGTCGAGTAGTCGACTTTGGCCACAACACCTGGTGTCACGGTGGTTGACACATCATTCCTTCCCATTCAAAAAAAAGTGGAATAAAAAAATAAAAAATAAAGTGTTAGAGTCTTCCCAAAGCTGCTAAGCATCGCATAATTATATATATATATATATATATATATATATATATATATATATATATATATATATATATTAACAATTGACTATTAATAAGAACATTATTTTTCAATTATATATATATATGTAGTTAACGAGGGACGATGAATAGCAACTTTATTTTTTAAATAATATATAGCTTTTTATATTTTTTTATTTAATATATTATAATAATTTATTATTATATTTACTTTTAATAACATATTTTTATGTTTTTTCCTTTTCTAAAACCTTACTATATATATATATATATATATATATATATATATATATATATATAGGATAATGCTAGACAAAAAACCCTAAAATTCTTAGAAAACTCTGGAAACCCAAATCTCCACCCATTTTTACCCCACTTCCCGACATTTTTTTTTTGAAAAAAATAACACATGTAATATACATGTTTTAGAGTGTCTTGGGCCAAAAAAAACAAAAAAACGCCGAAGGGATTTTTTTTTAAAAAATAAACAAATTTCAGCCATGTCCGGTCGCCTAACATGTGTTAGCCAAAAATGACAGAAATTGCTGAATTTTTTTTTTTTTTTTTAAAAGATCCCCTCGGCGCTTTTTTGATTTTTTTGGCCCAAAACTCTTAAAAACATGTATATTACATGTGTTAATTTTTTCAAAAAAAAAAATGTCGGGAGGTTGGGTTTTCTAAGGTTTTTCATATAGATAGGGTTTTCTACCTAGCCTTGCCCTATATATATATATATATAGTTAACGAAGAACGTTGAATAATAACTTTATTTTTAAAATAATATATACTTTTTTATTTTTTATTTAATATATTTTAATAATTTATTATTATATTTATTTTTAGTAATATTTTTATCTTTTTTCCTTTTCTAAAACCTTATATTTATATATATATATATATATATATATATATATATATATATATATTGTTGACGAGTGAACATGAATAGTAACATTGTTTTTAGAATAATATATAGCTTTTTTATATTTTATTATTTATTATTTTTATAGTTTTTAGTTATTTTATTTTACTGTTTTTAAAACCATAATCCGTTTCTCATTTATTTTTTAGTTTTATTAATTCTTTTTTCTTTTTTCTATCATATTTCCTTTATCAGTTAATTTGATATTTCTTTAATAACTTTCGTTCGTTAATTTATTTTCATAAACTTAAGTACTTAGTTGTTTCTAAATTTATTTCCTCGACATTTCGCTATATATTTTGTTAAAATGAAGTTATCTTAAAAATAGAGTATTTATTTGTATATATTAATTTAGACTGATGATGAATAGCAACTAAATATTTATTTATTATTATAATTTTTTTTAAGTTTTATTCTATGATACAGTATTTTATAATTTTTTTATTTTTTATTATAACTTTTCTTTTATTGTATTAGTAAATTTTAAACATATATTAATTTAAGCATGTCTGTTTCTATCCATATGGACAAAAAAAAATGTTCAAAACAAATTGTGAGTGTTAACGTACAAGTAAACAAAGTACAAGTTAGTTTTTTTTTTTTTTTTTTTTTTGTAAATCAACGTCATTTTACCTTTCCGTTATTCTAATAATGTAGTGTTATGTTGTCTAAAATTACGAATATACCGTTACGACGTGTTTACTTTTAACTACGCTTCAATAAAAGTTTTGTTCAAATCAGATAGGTCAAATATAATTGATTTCTTTGGTTGTTTGTTGTGACGACCCGAACCAATATCGTATAAACAACTTTGGTAATAATATAGAGAAAATTTTATATACCTTAAGCTATAGAGAGTGTTGGTATGTGACAAACCAAACTGATATCATCTAGCAACATTGATGGCATGTCGGTTCCTAACAACATCGGTACCGGTAATATCAGAATCGTTACCTTAAGCTATAGAGAAAATTTTATATACCTTAAGCTATAGAGAGTGTTGGCATGTCGGTTCCTAACAACATCGGTACCGGTAATATCAGAATCGTTATTGATATTCGTTTATATGGTTTTTTCAACCGATGTAAAACATGTGTCGATATCATTTTGGTCAAAGCATAACATTATTTTTTGGGTTTTATATTTCGGTGATATATCGAGTGCCAATACCGTACTAATACCATAATGAATCAAACCGATACCGACCTAATACCCGCCGCAACACGCGGAAGAATATTACTATTACTATTACTATTACTATTACTATTACTATTACTATTACTATTACTAGTATATATAGTTAACGAATGACGATGAATAGTAACTTTATTTTAAAATAAATATATGGCTTTTTATTATTTTTTTAATATATTATAATAATTTATTATTATATTTACTTTTAGTAACATATTTTTAATTTTTTTCCTTTTCTAAAACCATATATTTTCTTTACCATTTTTTTAATATTTTTTTCTCTTTTTGTAACATATATTAATTTATCATATAATTTGATACTTCATTAATAATTTACGTTTATAACTTTTTTTCTAAAAACTTAAGTACGTAGTTATACTTGATTTTTTCCCCTGACATGCCGTTATAAACTTTGTTAAAAACGAAGTTGTACTCAAAATAAAATATATATTTGGTATTATAAAACGGTACAATGATAAATAAACCGTTCTAATTGTTTGCCTTTCTAAAAAACATGTTTTATTTTCAAACCACGTTTGTTTTACATTATCATTTACTCAGTTTCGCCGCAATGCGCGACTAAAAAAAACTAGTCTAAGTTTACTTTTGAACATTGAAGTTTGTGGAAGCAATAAATGTATTCTTTTTATCCAACTAATAATAAATAAAGATAAAATAAGGGAACTAATAATCACACATGGTAAAATCTTATTTTCACATGGTGTATACGGGTCGTATAATGTTATACGGCCCGTATTGATTTGTTGAAGGGTGCGGATTTGAAAAGGGGTATTGGAGTTTTTGAATAACAGGCGGAAGGATGTTTATAGAGGTTTTCTAACTAAACGATGAAGACTATTTGTGTATAAACTTACGTGTGTGTCCAAGGTCGAAGGTGGAAAATATAGGATAAAATTTGACTAAAAGGTTTTGCTAGCGTTATCAATGTATGATTTAGTTTTCAATGATAAGGGCATCGTTTGGTATTATGTTGAATGGGCATCACTAGCTAATAGATCTAACAACATTGGTCAAGGTCAAGAACTTCAAGTGACTTAAATAACGTTACGTTTACAATATAAGAAGGAACACTTTTATTTAGAAAGTACCAGCGGCGTATCCACCATGCCCTTATTATATTGTACATGTTTCGTTATTTTTATCACCATTGGTTCCATAATCACACTTGACAAAACTTGTTATGATTTTCCATGCACCGAATATTATAATTATGTGTGCACGCATAGTTACTCAATTTTTTGCATAGTCCACATAGTTCATCTTATGATGTGTGGAGGAAATCAAACAAGCATGTTTACAGAAAGTATTTAAACATATGAATCAAGAAATGATTTGGAATAGTACTTTGGGATCCAAGGGTCTAACTATTTGTATAGAAAGACCCAATCATGGTTTTGGGATTTGTGTTTTGTTTTATCACATAAGTTGCACATAAACATATTGTATAAAGAACAATCAAGAACTTGTGAAAGTACCCTTAGAAATCCAATCAAGGATTTAAAATAGTCCTGTTGGGATTGAACCCTACAAAGGAACAGTTGATAAAGCCAAAACTGGTTCAAATTAGTGGATTCATCATAAGCAGTTGTTTGCATCAGATCTTTCCCCTTGAAAGTGGCCCTAACATCTGATGACCTATAAGTATTGCTCTTGACAACAACTGCTGATCCCTAAAGACTGTTGAAGATAACGCACTGATGCTCAATCTACTGATATGGTTCAAGTATTGCTGAAGACACAAAGCACTGCTGGAGCTATAACAGTGGAATAAAGAAGCAGTAGTTTAATCTTGTATTGTATTTGTTTATTGTAATCAGTAGTTTAGTATCAGTGTTTGTATTGATCAGTGGTTGTAGGTTGTTAGGAGGTTAGATGTCACTTTCATGGTGAAGTCAGCCAAAGATGCTTAGTGGTTTGTGTAGGTCCGTTTTCGGAGGATCGATTACGAAACCAAATCACCTGTTTATATCAAACACGGTCACGAGTGCGGAATCCCCGTGACGATGCCAAACCAAACACAGATAATAACAACACGAAGTAGCCAACGATTCACAGTCTATTGATTAAAACGGATGAGAACAATCATCAAACACATACACACAATGTTTGACAGTAAACTCACAGAAAGGGTATGCTCTCATAGTTTCAAACAGAAACCATGTGTGGTTTATATAGGCAGCCCAACCCAAGTGTTGACGAAACACAGAATGGGCCTGACGAAATACCATGGGCGACGAAAGACTAGGTCTTTCGTCCCCAAACATGACGAAACATGGGATAACCATCCAAAGGGTATTTCGTCATGGATGTACTCGACGAAAGACAGGTCTTTCGTCGAGGGCTGCAAAACTTGATATGCTGCAAACTGTTAGACAGTTTGCAGCAGACTTTAATAAACACACAAGACATAAGATACCAAACGTATGCAACATGCACAGTCTTTAAAACATTACAAATCAAAAGAGACAAACTATCGGACCCAGGTAGGATAGGAGGATATCCGACTTGGTCGACGGACGGAAATATAGACTCGATAATAAAAGACCGTAAATTACAACGCTTAATACAGAACAAGTTACAGACATAAAATATGCATCAACAAACTCCCCCTTGTCTGTTACTTGGTCTTCGGTCTTCAATCTTCAATGCTTCAACGACCAGGTGCTTCCAGCATGTATTCCTCAGTAAAAACAGTAACAAGCGACGCGTTGAAATTGTAGCGCTTGATGTGCGTCCTTGTCTTCGTAAAAGATATCATGCCGAAATAGCTTGCTGATGTCGTTCACCGACATATTCACAATCCACATCGGATCTAGCATCCGAAAGTTTTCTCGATCACCCTTAAACACAATCACCGCTTCATGAGTACCCGAATCGTAACACCACAACGCCATTTCTTCAAGAAAATTATGTTCCATCGGCATCAACGGAATCTTGTTCATGACCTTCGCCGGCTGGTATATGAGCTTGTAACGAGCCGTGTTGGTCGATGGGTCCAACGTGAACTTGATTTGTTGATAAAGTGAAAACTGTGGTTTGTACGATTCATCCTTTCTTCCGTTCGAACTTGATTTTCCTTGCAAATAATGTTGCGCCAAAGTAATTGGAACGATTGATGATTTCCAGCTTCGATAAGGCAGCAACATCACAGAACGGCAAAGATAAGATGCTCAGCATTGAATTGAAATACTGGATTCCGTGTTCGCGCTTGATCGCAACACAGTGAATTTCCTTTACGAACATCCAGCTCAGAATCTTCCCATGCGGCTTAACCTTTTCAAACTGTAGAAAATCAACCTGTGCTTCAGGATACGTAGGCTTTTTAACCTTTGACAAGAACCGTTTTCTCCATTCTTGGAATGAATCAGTCAGATTATCAGAAGACGTACGATTCTTTAACTGCTCATCAATGTCTTCCTTATTTTCTTTCATCCATTCTTCATCAAACGGATCAAACTCCATTCCGTCGGCACGAACATAAGTTGATTTGCTTGATTCACCTTCAAACACTATCTCTTCAATGTTTTCGGTATCCACGGTCTCTGGTTCAATCGGCATTTGATCAATCACTGAGTCTTCAACCGTTTTCATTTCATTCAAGGCAAGCAGTTGTTCATGTGAAAGATCCGCAATAAACTCTCCTTCTTCTAGAACTTCGCCAGTAATAGGATGAACAGCCTGCAAAGCAAGATCAGCAGTACTAGGAACAGAAGTACCAGCCATTGAGCTTTCAATGTAAGAAGTGTTTCAAGCTGATGTTGCTCTTCTACGGCTCCACTAGAGGTTCCTTGTGCCGATTCAAGCTGCGAAGGCTGAAAGACAACAATTTGAGTAGAGGCGGTGGCTGGCGGCTGCTCTGATGTGGCAGAAGGGTCAGGGTTCCCTGGATCCTCAGGATCATCATCCTTTTTCTTCAACGCTTCTTGTTGTTTGCAACGATCGTCCCACAAAATATTGACCCGCTTTCGTACAAACTCGAAACCTTCAGTGATTTTCTTCACCCCTTCGGTTATAGTGGTGTTGCGAGAATTGTACCACTCTCTCATATCATCATGCTTTTGTTTAAGAGTATCGACCAATCTCTGAACCTGAATGCTTCTTTCTTTCAAGCGGTTCATGTCAATACCACGAGTGTTATCTGCCGCTTGCATCTGTTGCAACTGTCGCTCTCTCTCTCTCTCTCTCTCTTCATCTGCAGTTTTCAAGCTAGCATTTTCTGCCTTCAGTTGCTCTATTTCTGCTTGTTGGCGAGTGATTTCTGCTTGTTGTTGATCAACAGTGGAATTCAACTTATTTATCTCCAACTGTTGTTTGATCATGTCGCCTCTTGTAACATTTATCACTTCCGAATGCCTATTGATTTGACCTGCAGCAGCTTGCAGTTGAAAGAACAGGAAATCTACCTTTTCATCTTGCTGCATCTGAGAAAATATAGTTTGTCTCTGCTCTGAGGTCGGCTGCGAAGTAGTTGCACGAATGGTCGATGCAATTGAGCGAGCAGGTTCTTGAGGAGTCACTGTAGGAGTTTCAGGAGTTGAAGTCACTACAGGAGTTGGTTCTGAGGACCTCGGAGGAGACGACACCATGGCAGAAGCTTCAGTGGCCGTGAATCCAAGGTTTGGATCCATTTCCGCTTCTTGAGAAGGTTCTTGTGGAACGGATTGCTGCGCAGATGAAGTACCAATGTACTTCCTTGCTTTCTTCTTTCGACAGACAACCGTTTTCTTTTTCTTCAAACGTTCCACTTCGGTATCCGAAGGAACGTATTCAGCGTCATCCTCTTGCCTAATCCTCCTGACCTGCCTTACACCACGTTCATCCAAATATAATTCATACCCAGGCTCAGGAACATTGTCGTCCGATTCCGTATCCTCCTCATCACCACCGGCTGATGTATCACCAGTTGTACCAGCACCAGATGCACCAGCAGTACCTGCATCTCCACCATCACCAGCTTCATCATCACCATCACTATCACTGTCGGAAGAATCCGAATCCTTTCGACCAAATTTTTCTTCCATCTTTTTCTTTACCTCCGGCTCCTTATCATCAGATTGGCTGTCATTGTGACGCCATTTGTCATCTTCTGGAACGATGTAGTCTGTTTTACCAAGAGCACCAAACAATTTCCTAGGCGACATGCTTTCTTTGTATCTCTTTATTGCAAGGCCCCTGAATATCTTCAGTGAATGTTCGATCATAGAATCTATCTTCAAGATGTCATCATCGGATTTTGGAAGATTGGGATGCTAGACATTCATGATCATTTGCAGAAAACGAGGGTACATCCAGAATTTATTCCCAGTTGTTCAACCACCAGTTCTTGTCATGTTCTCCTTCATGTTGGCAAAGATGTACTTTGAAATGCTAAACGGTTTGTTCACCACTAATGCCACCATGAGTCCCACGAGATCATTGCCTGCCATGTCATAGCCAGCTCGCCTATTGCTAAGACATTGAATAAGTACGTGTAATAAAAACTTGTACCGCATTGGCAGATCTCCCTTATTGATTTGACTGTTGAAGATATCGCCAGTACACTTCTCCCTTAGTAGACAACCACGTGTGCACATTATTGGAATAGAGGACGGTGCATTAGGATCGTCTTGCAGTTCCAGAACGGTGTTCAAGATTTCCGGTGAAACATTCACATTCACTTCATTCACTTGCCCTTGAAAAAACTCAGTTCCATCAATTTGGACAAATCTCGCTAAATTCCAGAATGCTTTGATGAGCGACTTGTAAACCGGTGTTGAAAAAGTGACAGCTTTGTTTATCTGCGACTCCCTTATCCACTGCGTGATCTCTTTCAATTCAGTGATCTTCCCTTCCGAATCAAGATAGGCAATCATATTGTGACGCTTTTCGGACATCACAAGTTCCTCAGGTTTATCAGTTATCTTGGTCGCGGCCTTACGTTTCTTGTCTTTTGGTGCCATCTGTATTCGAAAGCAATCACAGTAAGTCACAATATCATAAAATGTGCCTTAGACATAAGTGTATACATGTTAAAGTATAACATGAACAAAGATCATGTATAACCATGTCTTCTGTGAAAGGGCACCCAAACAGAAAATATTCTAAGTGTTGGACGACGAAACACTAGCACTTGCGACGAAAAACATGTTATCACGACGAAAAACCCTTGGTCAAATCAAGTCAACATTGACTTTTGACCACTGGTTTTTCTTCGACAGTCCCTCGACGAAAGATGTTCCTTTCATTAAACGGTTGTTTCGTCATAGGGTGTTTCGTCGTAGTCACTTCGAAGAAAAATGTGTTTCGTCGTCTGAGGGGTTTCGTCGTAGACAGTTAGGGTTTCGTCGAATTGCGGGTTTTCAAACCAAAAGGGTTTTTCGCCCACTGTTGTTTAATTGACGGTTGATTCAGGAAAAATCAAACATTTGACACTTTCTTTAACCAACACATCAAGAAAACAACCCAGAATGTAAAACCGACACCGTATAGACCGGAAAGTACCCAAAACGGTGTAAACATTCAACAATAACCATCCCCTGTTTTTATTATCCGAAACCCAACCCAAATCAATGTATAAATCAATACAAACCCTAGTTCTATCAGTTTTTATGAAAAACCAAGACAAACAACAAGTTTATATCATGAAGAAATCAAATAAACAGTGTCTCCGAGGGTTTTTCGAACAGTCGAGTAAAAACACGGGGTCTCCAAAGATTCAAAACATGAAGATAAGCATTTTGTATACCTTGATTTACTTGAAAATTTTAGAGAAAATGAAAGTGTTTTGAGAGTCGGTGAAAAGGTATGGGGGTGGAGTGTTGGAGAAGATGAATCAGAGAGTTGGTTTGAAAAAGTGAGGTCTCTGACTACTGGGACCCTTATATACTCATACCCTTCAACGAAACTCCATCCTCGACGAAACATGTGTTGGGCTCGACGAAACACTTGGTTGGGCTTGGTTGGGCTTGAACAGTAAGCCCATGACGAAAGTTATAAAGGCCCAGGGGTATTTTGTTGTGACCTCGACGAAAAATAAGGTGTTCTTCATGAACACATTCAATTTTAACCGAGATTGAAAATAGTTGACCTGACCAAGGTTTTTCGTTGACTTTTTAGGTCTTTCGTCAACCAAAAGGATTTTTCGTGAAACATTTTTCAAAAATTACCAAGTCTTTTGAAATTTTGAACACTTGAACAGATTTTGCTTATTTGAACAGATTCTCATTGTGATTGAGTTTACCGAATGCAAAGGACATTTTATGAAGTAGGTTTCAGGCTTTCGGCAGAAAACACCAAGTTTCAACTTCGGCTAATCAAAAATGAACTTTACAAATTACACTAAGACAGAATTTAAAGTGCGGTAAACTTACGAAAAACTATAAAAAGCAGTAAACAACTGTACAAATATCAAACTTTTTGCGAGTTTCAAGGAAAAGGAATCATACCAGCTTACGGTCTTACTCAACATGATTTTTGTTTCGGTTTAAAGCTTCGGATAAGCATACTACCACGATTATCGGAATTGTTTTCCACATAAGCTCAAACTGATCAGATGTAATCATAATTAGGAGATACGATTTACGGTAAGAGTTATACTTACACGTCGGTGTTCATCCACTCACGACACATTCTCGTATCAAGGTATGCACGAGAGTTCATCTTACCGATGAGTATACCGTTTATCATCTGTTTGACCATATAAAAGAATGTGAAAAACTCACTTATTTTTTATTGAAAACAAGCCCTATGTGATAGAATCACTTATTGATGAGGAACTTGATTTTCATATGCATGAGGGCACAGGAGCAAGTCCGTGAACAGGTCAGTACATCGTACAGCAAAGAGACGAACTTGACTCCCGGATAAATGTGATATATTATCACTTATTTTGTTTGAACATGTGATTGTTGATCACTTATTGAGGTCGAATGCAATATGTACACGTATGTATAGTATCATGGAAGATCTAGACTTTGTCTCCGTTATTTTTCGGTAAAAGATACAACCATGATACCCAGATGATAAGACAGCATAAAGACCGAATATTTTAGAACCTCGGCAATCTCTCAAACGAAATTTCGGTACCAAGGCCATATGCCAATGAATGGTTCCCACCTGTCTTGAAGTCTGTTAGATTTATATCATCCTACACATTTTAATCTGATTGTGAGCCTACCGATACATCGTTAGTAGAGATACTTATCATATCTCAATTTTTTTTGTTTTACATTTTGAACATGTTGACCGACCACACCAGTGAATATCATCATTTTCCTTTATCCAAGAAACTCATTTTTGGTTTTCTAATTTTTTTTGAATTTTTCAAACGAAAGGACAGAAAGTAAAAACATCTTTTTGGATTTTTGACTTTTTCAAATGTTTTTGTATTTTCTTGAAATTACTCCCCCGAAAATGCTAAAAGGTTACGAAAAACGAAAATCTTTTTTTTATGTTTAAGAGTTTTTAAAGAAAATATTTACAAAAACGATTAGCCAAAGAAGTTTTACTCGGGTATCACCTTAATGCCATTGACCAAAAGAAGATAATCAAAACGTGATTTATCAAAAGCTTTAGTGAACAGGTCGGCACGTTGGTGATCGGTGTGGACTTTAACAACATCGATGAGGCTTTTGTCAAAACAATCACGTATGAAGTGATATTTAATTTCGATGTGTTTAGTCTTGGAATGCTGCACAGGATTTCTAGTGATCTGTAAGGTAGCGTTGTTATCAACAAAAATAGGAGTAGATAGGAATTCAAAACCGTAGTCGCGCATTTGTTGTTGGATCCACAAGACTTGGGAGCAACAACTAGAGGCAGCAATGTATTCTGCTTCACAAGTTGATGTAGCAACACAGGTTTTCTTCTTGCACTGCCACGTGACCAGGCGATTTCCTAAGAATTGACATCCAGCTGTTGTTGATTTGCCGTCGATTTTGCAGCCACCAAAATAAGAGTCACTGAACGCGACCAAGTCGAAACTATCATCCCTAGGGTACCAGAGACCGGTGTCCGGGCAACCCTTCAAATAGCGAAAAATCCTTTTAACAGCTGCCAGATGTGAGGCCTTCGGGTTGGCTTGATATCTTGCGAGCAGGCACGTCGGGTACATGATGTCGGGCCTCGAGGCTGTGAGATACATGAGAGATCTGATCATAGCGCGATGGTATGAAGAGTTAATGCTTTCACCCTTCAAATCCGGAGTAATCCCGTGATTCTGCGGAAGTGGGGTACCAATGGGCGTTGCATCAGACATCTGGAACCGGCTCAAGATGTCACCAACATATTTAGTCTGATGGATGAATATCCCAGACTCTGTTTGTTGAACTTGTAGGCCCAAGAAGAAATTCATTTCCCCTATTGCGCTCATCTCGAATTTTTCTTGCATAACACGCTCGAATTGCCTGCACAAAGAATCATTAGTTTAACCAAATATTATATCATCAACGTATACCTGTGCCAACAGAAGATCTCCATCCTGATCTTTGATGAACAGAGTGCAATCAATAAGACCTCGCCGAAAACCATTCTCCAATAGATAGATAGATAAGGTTGCATACCAAGCTATCGGTGCCTGATGTAAACCATAAAGAGCTTTGTTGAGCAACCAAACCCGATCTGGATGAATAGGATCTTCAAAACCCGGAGGTTGTTCAACATACACCTCTTCTTCAACCACTCCGTGTAAGAAAGCACTTTTGACGTCCATCTGGTAGACTTTGAATCCTTTAAATGAAGCATAAGCTAGAAAGATCTGAATAGCTTCCAGACGTGCATAAACTTCATTGTAGTCAATGCCTTCGATCTGACGAAATCCCTGAACAACCAATCTCGCCTTGTTTCGAATGACTACTCCACGATCGTCCTTTTTGCATTTGAAAACCCAACGTGTGCCAATTTTCTTGTAGTTTTCAGGCCTTTCAACAAGCTTCCAAACACCTAGCTTTTGAAATTGCTGCAGTTCATCCTGCGTGGCTTCCACCCAAGAATTATCCTTTAAAGCTTCTTTCCAAGACTTTGGTTCTTCATGTGAAACGTAACACGCGAAGGACCAATCATTTTGAAGACCAGATTCTCTGATGGCTGAATACAAACCAGCATTCTGGTTGTTTCTCAGCTGATTATGCGTCTGTACACCACTATGGACATCTCCAATAATATTCTGCTGCGGATGAGTATCATGAATTCTCGTTTCAGGAACATCAGGGACATGAGTATTGATACCCAAATTGTTAAGATTATGATCAACAACCAAATCCACACCGGGCATAGGCGTAGAAGTGGATGCATTCCCTTCAGCAGTGTCTACATTCTGCTCATGAGGAGTTGCTTCAGAAGCACCTTGAACAGGAGCAACCGGAGCTGAAGTGCCTTCATTTGCATCATGGTATTCATCATCTTCCGATGACTCATTGTAACCAGCAGCATCTTCAAATACCTCATTTTGAACCGTCTTGTTAATCGAATTAGAACCTTGGGGGTTAACAATAATTGGTCTCACCAATGGCGAGTCAGCCGCATTATCACTTTCAAATAGCATTTGAGCAGCAGCAGATGCTTCGTCAAAGGTTGGCAGATTAAAGGAGTCGAATAGCCCATCATAATCGAACATCCAAGTATCACCCGGAGCTCTGACAGAATCAGTATACCTTTGAACCTTCACTTCATACCATAGCTCAATCTTTTTGGTCGCCAAATTCCATACACGAAAATTCGGAGTAGCATATCCAAGGAAGAAACCCTCGATAGCTTTGGGACCAAACTTTCCGCGCGGCTCAATCATAGTGCATGGAGCGCCAAAAGGTTCTAAGTGAGAAATATCCGGTTTCCTTTTGTGTAAGAGTTCGAAACACGTCTTGTCATGCCTTTTAACTGTGAGAACTCTGTTTAGCATGTAGCAAGCAGTCGACACAGCCTCCCCCCAGAATTGAACAGGAAGCTCCGGCTCTACCAACATCGTTCTTGCAGTTTCTATTATCGTCCGATTCTTCCTCTCAGCGACACCGTTTTGCTGCGGAATGTAGTGAGAACTGTATTCATGAAGAATACCCTTTGAAGTACAGAACTCATCCATTATACGGTTTTTGAACTCATTGCCATTGTCGCTTCAGATTTCAGGAGTTTCACTCTTGTGCGCCATAAAAGATACCCAAGAAAATCTAGAGTAGTCATCAGTAACCACCAGACAATAAGCATCCCCAAAGGTTGTCTTGTGTTTCATAGGTCCAAAGAGGTCCATATGAAGACGTTCGAGAGGCATGCTCACAGTGTTGAGTTTCTTAATCGGGTGAGATTTCTTCGTTTGCTTTCCTTTCTGGCACGACACACAGACGTCTTGTAGATGAAAACTTCTCACAGGCACACCATTCACAAGATTGTTTTTTCACCAAATCGTTCATCTTCCTCAAGTGAATGTGCCCCATTAGACTGTGCCAAGATATAGACTCCTTTTCTGTGGCTTTCGAGACAAAACATGTGACTTGTGCAGATGTCGTAATCGCTTGGCTCATATCAAGAATATAAAGATCATTAACCATTGGATCCGACAAGAGAATCCATTCTTTAGGAATTTTGAATCCAAGCTTCAGCACATAACAACCGGCATCATCAAAATGCACGGTGAATTTCTTATCGCAGATTTACGAAACACTCAGAAGATTGTGATCAATTTGACGAACATAATTGATCTTATCGAAACACACAACACCATTGGAGATCATTCCTTCTCCAGTGATATATCCGCCTTTGTCTCCAGCAAATGCGACATAACCTCCTCTAATGTTTTTCACATCATAAAGAAGCCGTAAGTCGCCCGTCATGTGCCTAGATGCTCCACTGTCAACAATCCAATGACTATTAACAGTTCCTCCTGGAACATCCTACACATTTCATTTGACGATTAGTTAAGGATGGGGACCCAAGCCTTAGTGTTCTTGGGTCGTCCCTGGGTATCACAAAATGTGATCTCGATTTCTTGATGATTTTCAAATACGGCACCTCCCCCTGAACTTTCACCAGATTTAGGTTTCCAAGTTTGATTTTGTTTACAAGATTGAGTTTTGTGAAAAGATTTTGAAAGTTCTGGTTTTAATGGTTGTGATGAACCTGGTTCCCTTTTAACAGATTTGACTTCAGATTTTAAATCCTTTTCTATTTTCTTGACGTTTTGACGTCGTTGTTTCGTTTCTTGTTCTTTAACAGTTTGTTTATCATGTTTTGGTGAAACAAGACGACGTTGTTGGTGACCTTTTTCAGGAGGGGCTCTCTCAATAAATTTTTCTTTGGGAGTATTTGTACAATTTTTGATGATATGTCCAAACTCCCCACACTTAAAACAAGTTCTCCTTTCAACAAACTTAGGAGAATCCGATTGACGAACAGATGTCGAACCTGTAGAACCAGAGGTACTTGCTTTTTCATCACACCCGTTTGCGCGTTGGGTGTAGTTGTTTTGACTGTTACGTTTTAAAATTTTGACTTGTTGGACAAAATCGGAGTTTGATTTGTTTTCAAAAGTCTCAATTTTATCAGTACCCTTTGATGCTACAAATTTAACATCACTGCTTTTCTTCTTGTAACGAGCTCCTTTTGTTTCAAACTTTGATTGAGAAACTTTAGGCTTTTGAGCTCGTTGAACTAGTTGTTTACCCATAGAAGCAATAGGTTGTTGCTTTGTCGATAATCTTTGATTTCCAAATTGTTTTCTAATTTCAGACTTTGGAATAGGATCACATTTACAACAACTCCCGGGATAGTCTTTCCCAAAAACTTGCTTGTATTATCTTCAAAAACTTTATCAATCAAAGATGGATTGACATTTTTAATTGGAAAATCTTTGTCTGAATAAATTTTAGCATCACCGACCAAAGTATACAAAACATTATTACCCTTAACGGCAGACACAGATTCCTTCACTTCCTTGACAGGATTAATCACTTGTTTGGCAACCGGTTCCACAACTGGAGTAGGAGGATCACAAAGAATATGATTCTTGATTGGAATTTCTACTCCTTTCATCTTATCAAGTGATTCATCCTGGTTACTCACATCTGATTCATCATCAGACGAATCATAGACCTCAATGATTGGAGGACCTTTTTTCGTAGATGTTGAGGTTTTTGTTTCTTCAGATGAGGTGCTCGAGGAACTGTCCGATTTCATCCTGGTTACTCCATGGTCGCGTCACGCGACCCTTATCTGCTTCTCCCGTTGCGTCGCGCGACGGGGTTAAAACTCGCTGAAATGTTGTTGTTATGCATTTTAACCTCCTGAACCCATTAAACCAAATCTTCAATATCCTAAGCTAACGAATTTGGGTGTTTTTGGATTGTAGGTAACAGTATGATGTAAACGGATGGCTATCAGGTGTAGAAAAGAACCGAATACGCGCTTAACTCAAAGCTTCCGCTACTAAATCGAACTTTTGTTACAACAACGTTAACGTGGGTTATCATACTTTCTTAAATATAGGTGTATGGGTTTAAAAGTAAAGTATGTTGTGTTTTAAAGGATATGTTTTGTAAACGATAAAGAACGTTCTTTTTAGATCTTGAAATCTTATATAAATGTCGTTTTGTGAATTCGGCACTTGAAATATTATAAATTTACAAAGGTCTATAAGGGTCTTACAGTAACATGCTTGCTGTTGTTGTGGTTGGGCTTGTGGTGGGGTCGGAATATAAGCATTTGGATCAAATTGAGGTTGAGTAGTGGAAACTTGTGGTGGAGGTTGGGGTTTAGGTAGCCAGGCACTCGCATCGAATTGAGGTTTTGAAAAAGCGTGAGCTTGAGCAATAACATGCGCTGGCGGAAGATAGGCACTCGGATCGAAAACCGGTGGAGGAGCTGACAGGGGAAAGGGAAACGAGCTTGTATTGGACACAAACGCCGTTTGTAGTTTTGGTTGCTGAACGGAACTGGAACTAGCTGCAGGATTAAAACCTCCGAGGTACATTTCAGTATTTTGAGGAGCTGGAATCCGTTTAGCTTTCCGGATTTCTTCATCATTCTTGTGCTCCAACTTCTTAATGAATTCATAGATACTGACAGTATCTAAAGTACCCGTATGCTTTAACAATTCAATGAATGAACTCCACTTTGGAGGTAGACCATCAGCAAACCTTGCAACCATTTCCTGTTGAGTTGCAATAACACCATAAGAATACATTTCACTAATTAAATGATAAAAACGAGTTGTCATATCATTTAGTGTTTCGTTATCCATGAATTGAAATGATTCAAATTCCTTCTTCAACAAATCATGGCGTGTCTTTCTTGTAGCCGCATTCCCTTTTCCTCTTGCTACCAAGGCATCCCATAAGGATTTCGTGCTAGTACAATAACCGAATTGATGATAGATGTCTTTGTGGAGTGCTTGTGTGAGAATAGAAAACGCCTTCTTTTCCAGATCATATGCCTTTTTGTCGGTTTCTTGCATATTCATAAAGGTTGTGGCATTTGATCCTGCTTCTTCAAGAGCTGTGTTATATGGCGAAATGAAGCACGCCCATAACTCGGTGTTTTGCCCTAGAACATACGTGTGGAAACGACCTTTCCAAGTCGGATATTCGTTCATATGATTCAGCTTTAGCGGGCGGTTGTTGCTACCCGTTTCACTCTCACTTAACAACAGATTCTGAATGCTTTGATTCTGGTTCGTCACCAATGCCCATTGACTTGCACTAATAGATTGTTGTGGCATAACATTCCTTAACCAAACGGCTGCGGAGGTCTGATCTTCACCTGGTCTTGGGTCCGTGCTCCAATCCCATGGACTAGTACTACTCGAAAGTGAATACCTGGTCATACACTTGATATAAACAGTTAAAGTACTTTTACAAAGCTTCTGTGAAAATGTTAACAAGTGTCCCCACGAAATACTGGATCTTTGGCGAAAAACCAAGTTTGATGAAAAATGGTTTTCGTCAAACACTCTTGCCACGAAACACAGGATCTTTCGTCAACAGTTCCTTTGACGAAACACTAGTATTTCGTCGAAGTTCCTCTTGACGAAACACTAGGAGATTCGTCGCTTTGGTATTTTGTCAAGATATGGTCACAGAGAGTTGGTGAGATTTTTCAAAAGTAAATCTTATCCTTTTGTACTGTTAAGACACCCGTTTCAACTTACCAACATACCTATCTTACCAACCCAAGCATGGTGTCCAATATTTTAGTCAAATTATCCTTTTCTATTTTAATTATAAAATCAAGAATATATTTGAAGGTCACTTGAAGATAAGAAGAACACAGTTGAGTATATGAACTTTCCGGCCAAGTTTTTCACCGGAGAATTTTCCGAACCACAAATTTGCACAAACTTTTAATGAACCCCCGGTTTTATCACGTGAACAAGTAATATAACAAAGGTTTTTGATAAAACTTTGGCAAATAAACAAGATCTAAACACTATGTTTGGTTTTAAACAAGGATAAGAGCCAATGCTCTGATACCACTTGTAGGTCTGTTTTTGGAGGATCGATTACGAAACCAAATCACTTGTTTATATCAAACACGGTCACGAGTGCGGAATCCCCGTGACGATGCCAAACCAAACACAGATAATAACAACACGAAGTAACCAACGATTCACAGTCTATTGATTAAAACGGATGAGAACAATCATCAAACACATACACACAATGTTTGACAGTAAACTCACAGAAAGGGTATGGTCTCATAGTTTCAAACAGAAACCATGTGTGGTTTATATAGGCAGCCTAGCCCAAGTGTTGACGAAACACAGAATGGGCCTGACGAAATACCATGGGTGACGAAAGACAAGGTCTTTCATCACCAAACACGACGAAACATGGGATAACCATCCAAAGGGTATTTCGTCATGCATGTACTCGACGAAAGACAGGTCTTTCGTCGAGGGCTGCAAAACTTGATATGCTGCAAACTGTTAGACAGTTTGCAGCAGACTTTAATAAACACACAAGACATAACATACCAAACATATGCAACATGCACAGTCTTTAAAACATTACAAATCAAAAGAGACAAACTGTCGGATCCAAGTAGGATAGGAGGATATCCGACTTGGTCGACGGACGGAAATACAGACTCAATAATAAAAGACCGTAAATTACAACGCTTAATATAGAACAAGTTACAGACACAAAATATGCATCAACAGTTTGTTCTTTACTATAAATAGAACAGTACCCTGCACTGTTCTAGTAGCTCTTTTTGCACAAGTCATTTTGTACGAACAACCAAGTGAGCTCAGAATGAGGGGGAGATTAGTGCATGCATGCATTATAGTTGATTATTTTAATAAATACAATCATTCGATTATGAGATAAACATGTTTGCTGAAAACTATTTCTTCCATTGATTGTGTGTTGAAAGTTTATTTCATTTATTTCCGCTGCAATTTACTCTGTTTCATCTTCATTCTAATCAAACGAGCACAATCAAAAGAAACTCAGATCCTAACAAGTCCTTTGAGTATCCATCAAGGATCTAACTTGTGATTTGTACTTTGTTTCTTAGAGGAACGTGTACATAGGATTTGTAAAAATTGTGTGGCCGGACTAGGTGCGATCACAAGGGGAGAAACTATGAGTGTAGTTCAATTTGTAAAGAATAGAATCTTCAAAGTTGTTATATATACATGTTTGTTACACATACGTGTAATCATTTTAGATTTTGTAAATGAAATAGGAATAATAATAATATCATTATAAAATAGCCAAGAAGTGTTCATGAGTTTTCGATGAAAACGGAAAACGTAAGAGTTTAAATGTTTATCAGTGCATTGATGTTGGCACAAGCCTCGTCAATTCAAATGTTAGACTCGGTTCCATGTGTTGGGTTGTCATTTGTAAGTCTAGAACAATTGCGTTTGAAGTGTTTAGGATCACCACAGTTGAAACAGGTTTCATATGGATGGAAGGAACAAATAGTTAACGTATGTGGAAGAGGTGCGACAAGCTGAACAAGATTTGCAAAAGTTGGACTTGGTAGTGTAGAAGAAAAACGGAAGGCGTTAGCCAAATGACACAAGTATTTGATAGGGTTAATAGAACTGAATTGTTTGAAATTACAAGGTGTGGGTACATTGTTGTTGTTGTCGTTGCCTGCATTTACTTGATTGAGCGTAGTCACAAAAGTTGGGGATATCACAGCTAGTTGTTGGATGATTATAGTAGCCAATTTTAGAATTTCGAGTATTGTTGCGTCGAGGAGGATATTAAGGAAAGAGTATGTATTCAACAAAAGTTGAGTGAGATCCATATGGTATCAAAAGAATAAGGTAATGAAGTGAACAATTTAATTTGTATGAGTCAAAAGTCTTGTTTTCGGAATTAGGAAAACAGGGTTGCAAATTTGTTTTGAAAGAAGAAATGCTTAATAGATGAGTTTTTATAAAAAATTTGGATGCGAAAATACAAACCAAGTTAATGGTTTGTGTAATTATAAACCTTTTATCTTTAAAAATTATTTTTAAGATAAATATTTTTTATCTTAAAGAAAAATATGTAAATAGTTATTTGTATAGGAAAATATGTAATTGAATTATTTGAATAAAGAAAATATGTAAATAGCAAAATTTTAAAAAAAATTTTAAAATTTTTGTCCAAACGATAAAAATTTTGTAAATATGAAAGAGAATTAAACGAAGGAGTGTACTTGAGAACACAATAGGAATACAAAGAGTTGTGAGGTGTAATGTAATTTGTTCCGAAGGTTTTGAACATATTAGTGAAGGTAATATGGTGGAGCAATTACACAAGGGTCGTAATGTGTTGAAAACGGCTGACAAATCAAGGTAGATGGGTTTTCATAATGTTTTGGAAAGACATGCTTTAGCATATAAGTGGATACTCACCCCAAGAGTTCCCAGGTAAGAGTGACTGGTCCGATAAGACTGTATAAACAATCTAGCCTTAGATAGAAAATTCAGGGTACAGACATCCACCCTTCCAGATTGCACATGTTCACATTTATTAAATCCCAATATTTTGAGAAACATCTTAAGGCATAATGCCTAAGGATTTAAGATAAATCATATAAGGCTAGTCCTAGATGATTTGTAAATTATAGAGTAGTTATGGCAAGGATAAGGATTAGGATAGAGATCCTAATATAACTCATGGTTGGGTCCCTATGAAGCTTATAGTCTAGGTCTAAAGCATTCTAATAACCTAATTCTCTATAACCAGTGCTCTGATATCAATCTGTAACACCCCAACCGCTTAAAAACAACCTGTGGAGGAAACGTCGGGGAGTCACGTTACAAATTTCTCATAACACATGGTACTAAAGTTTCATTATATTACATTGTTTTCCAACACAAGGATTACAAGTGATTGTTTTTAAATTAAAGGAGACTAAGGCCCGAGTCCATTCCTACGTGTAGCATACTTGAATAATCATCGCACATATTAACCCTTGAAACATATTTGAAAGTAAATTCAACAATGAATGCTGGTGAGTAACATATGTTTTGTGGTCAAATTCATGGCTACAAGTTTTGTATTTGAAAAAAGGTTTGATCAACTACAATAGTTGATTTTATAAGTAAATCTTTGTAGCCTTAAATCTTGACAAAAATGTTCGTTTTGTGAAATCGTGTAAGAATCGGAAAACTTTGTATAGTTTATATATCTTTAACTTGAAAATCATTTGTCATTTTGTCTAAACAATTGTCCTTGTTTATTGTAAACCAAATTGTCTTGTCTTGTATAAATAAATCAAATTGTCTTGACTTTGTCTAAAAACCAAAATTTGTCTTGTCTTGTCTTGTCTTGTCTAAAACCAAATTGTTTTGTCTAGTATAAAACATGTGTGGTTTGTTGGCGAATACATTTAAGCCTGTGTGGACTGTCGAATAATCCCTAAAAAGGTATATCAATTTGGATTTCTCGGATTCGGTCTTTCCCAGAGGAACTTCCAAACATACTTAGGGAGTGGGAATGGGACTGTCAATTCTATAGCGCTATAACCTACTACCGGTCGACCTGATCAAAGTTAATGAATGTACCATTGTCGAGTTCAACGCACCATCAAGTTTCATACAAATTGAAAGTGTGCTATATATATATATATATATATAAACCATATATTGTTTTGAAATCTTGAAAAATAACAATAGGCACATATGAATCACTCCAAAACATTTGAAAAAGTAAAAGAAGGGAACTATGTACTCACAGGTTGCGTAGATGTCTTGTTCAATCGTATATGCAAAACTCAAGTGTTTCCTAATTATGTTCAATTGTTATATAGTTAATGTGCATCGTGGCTTAAACGGAAGAATGGATAGAATGTACTTAATTAACTGTCACACCCTGCAAAATAAGAGTTGGTGTGATCTGACTGGTATCTTTATTGCACAGGGGAAGTGTATAATGCTAAGACTTCTAGAAAGTGAACGCCCGCTAAGTACTTGAATCACCATGGGTTCTCCTATTCGAACCGTGCCATAATTTGAAAATGTAACCTGAGAAAGAACATGCGAAAAAATCAACATAAAGTTGGCGAGTTCATAGTTTGTTTGAAAAAGATTTAAAATAAATCTTTTTGTAACCAGTTTAAATAATGTTGAGAAAACGTAATAAAAATCATTTTCCTCGGCGTGTCATTTGAAAACTTTGTACTTGTAAAATTGGTTTAACCATCAATGTCCGCGTACGACAAAGACAACATGCCCGCATGAGCCTATAACCCACCTCATGCTAGAGAGTGCCTTGCCAAACCGTTTACTCAAGACGGTAGACTAGCAGGCGGTTATAGTTCTGATATGTAGCGAGAACTTCACTGTACAGTTTTAAGAACCCTACGGCTCTTATGGTTGAGTAGAGGATAATCCAGTCCTTATGTTTATATGTAGGACAATCCAGTCCCTGTGTCTGTATTTTGGACAACCCAGTCTCGATGTTCGTAAGCAGGACAAACCGGTCCCCTTATTTGTATGTAGGACAAACCAGTCCCGTTGTTCGTAAGCAGGACAAACCAGTCCCCTTATTTGTATGCGGGACAACCCAGTCCCGTTGTAACTAGGACAATCCTGTCACTAGTCATGAAACTCATGCACGTTTCGAAAATACGCGTGTGTTTTATAAACCGGTATATTTAGCATAAACCTTTCGTAAACCATTTGAGTTTGTTGAAATTCATTTGCAACATGGTTTAAAAATATGTAGTTTTCGTTCATCGAAATATTGTGTACTTTTGAAAAACTTGCATGTCTTTCCACCTCGAAAACATTTATAAAAATGTAAAACCGTAAAAAGTGGGGGTTATGAACTCACCTCGATATCCAGTGCAAAGCTAGCATAATATGATCCATAATGTTGTTTTCAAAACGTAACTCGCTAGAAAGCAATCTATAACATTCCAATCAAGGAATAAACTTATAAGTTTCTACTAAAATGTAGCTAAACTACGTGTCACCGAGCTCTACCGAATCGCTAACCGAATGATTCGATGGGAAGATGTTAACTTGATGGAAACGAATAAGATATACATGTTAAGTTCCATTTGTAGTCAGTGATAAACACTAAGTTTTGCAAACACTTAGTTTCCAAGAGGTTTAGAATATACATATTTATATAAAAATATAAATATATATATATGGAATCGTGTCAGTCATCCCGAATGGTTGTGCGTGTACGAAAACAAGTGTTTGTAATAAAATAATACACGTCGTAAACTAGTTATAAGTATTTGTATGGTTTCCAAGTAGTCGTCATGTACGTAGATAAATGTATGTAAATGTAACTATATATATATATATATATATATACATATTTGCATATATACATAAACGTTGCATAGTCGTGATAGTAGTCTCGTAGATAATTATCGAAATAATTATATAGTTGTTCGTTTGTTATAATCGACTCTCGTTTGTTTGTTGACAATAAAAATCGGATAATGTTATTTACTACGATCGTACGATATGGCGTCGTATTCCGTTTTGACGTTTGAAATAAATATAAATATAAATAATTATATTTATTTTATAAAGTTATCGATTTGTAGACGTTGTAAATAAATATAACTAATTATATTTATTTTAAATAATCGTCTAATAATAGACGTTTGAATTAAATATAAGAAATTATATTTATACGATATAAGTTTCCGTCTTCCGTTATCTTGTAAACCGCGTTTGTCGAAATGTTATAAACTCGTGTTTGTGAAATGTATAAATCATCCAAAATAAATATACATTTATATTTATTTGTACAAAATTTCATTTGAGTCCCGATAGGTTTTCATTGGTGTTAAGATTATAATATATTAACGAAAATCGGGCAGAATTTCCTCTGTTTTTGGAATGATCCCGACAATACAAGTTGTCGATAAAGTTTCAAAACACAACAAACAATGTAAACGTTATATGTATACCCTATTGTATTTTCAAAACGTCGTATTTTGTCGTGAGTATGTCTAACAGACACACATATATGTGTATATATATATATAAATATATTGTAAGGAAATGTCAGTTCGTTTTTTAAATTAGTATACACAATTTTTAATAGTATGAAATGCACAAGTCCACGAAATTTACCAGTTCACTTGAAAACATTTATCGTTTCACTAGTCGGGTCGGGTTGAGCTCGGTTTCGCGTTAAGATAACATTGAAATAAACAATATAATATAATTTGCGTCGTTATTATTTTACCAAGTCTCGTGTTGACTAGTTGACCCGTGTTGACCATAGTTGACCGAGTTCGACCGCAGTTAACCATGTTGACCAGTTTGACCACGTTGACCCGAGCACCAAAACTGACCAAGTTGACCTGTAGTTGACCCGAACTGTACCCAAACCAAATTTGACCGGTGCTGACTGAGTTTGACTTCTTGACCGGAACTCGAGCTGAGACCCGAGCCACCACCAATATTTACTTGTAGCTTGAACCCAACTGATGCGAACCGAACCAAACCAACACCCTACCACCACCGCCCCACTGTCACCAGTGCCACCACCGCCGGCTGACGTCGCGCGGCGGTCCAGTTCTTCCAACGTCACCCCGTCGCCGACCACCACCTCGCTACTGACACTGCCGTCACCACGGCCTGCAGCCACCTTGGCCGACACCCCCAAACACCCTAAAAGAAAAGAAACAAAAATGGGAGATTTTAAACGGAAGGGTACGTCGATCTGAAAGGGGAAGAAAGCTAGATGTGCTTACCAGAGCAAAGTCTCGAACCGCGGTTGCCGGAGCTCGATAATGTAACCTTCGTCGCTTAAATCAGAAAACCGACATCAGAACCATGTTCGGAAGGTACGTTTTAGGGGGGTCCGCCATTGGTCCGTCAGAAAAATCCACTGTCGTCGCCGTGAATTGCCGCCGGCAATCGCCAGTTGCCGCCGCTTCATGCCGCAACTTCGCCGGTCACCGGAAAGAGAGAAGGAGATATGGGTGTTGTGTGCTAGGGTTTTAAGAGAATGAGGGAGATGGTTATAATGGGATATTTATAGTTAGGGTTTTAGTGGGTTAGGCCCAAGGCCCAATAGCCCGTTTCTTGTGTTTTGTGTGGCCCAATGCGTCTATGAGGCCCGTTTTCGACCCTGATCTTCGTGTAATGTCGTAGAATATAATTCTAGAGTCGAAAACACTCAAAATTACGTTGGAAGTCGATATTTGGCGCGTTCGTTCGTCGGTTGCGTTAAAGTTGCGTAAAACGTTTCGATTGTCGTTTCTAATCCGTTTTTCGATCCGATTTCGAGTGTGAATATTAAAATTCAATGAAAAAGCTAAATTTATCATAATATTTTAGTTTTTAAGTTAATACATGAGTCTGATGCTTCTGTTTCGTTGTTGGTGCGTTCTTGCAGTCGCGTTTTTCATTCACGTATGCGTTTTGTGATGTTCGGAAGTGGAATAATTTAACAAAAACAAATTCATGTGTATAAGATATACGTATAAAACTCGTATTTGTAACCATTGTCAGTATTTCGTCCGGTGTCAGTTCGTTATCATTTAACGTTCGTCAGGTTTTCTCGCAAATCACCATCCGCGTACTGTGAAGCCGAATAGACGTTCCTAGGCGTTCCAAAGGCCTAATTAAGTTAATTTGCGTCTTAAAACACTGCTATTATTGTTTTAATGTTTGTTATGCGCGTAATTAAATCCGAAAATTGGCGGTTGTCACATTAACCAAATGAGCGAAGGATCTCGTACGACTTGTTAAAATGGTTGAATGAATCCTATGACGAGTTTAATATGTCATAACATGTTTACTAATATTGTATGATTAGTTTAGGTGTCAAAACTATTGCTCATGTAGGTTTAAAACTATTTAACGCAAAAAAAGGTGTTTTGACATTTTAAAAGTGTATAAAGTTGACTCGTCATTTGACTATCCAAATGGAATGACCATAAGGTATAACCTCATAGAGTTATTCCCTATATTACTATGGTCATATGAATGGGCTTGGTCGGATCCTAAGGTTGACCAAATGGGTCGGAATCGAAAGCCAAAGCAAAAGTCAAACTGCTTGGCTTTCGATATAGAATTGAGGTCTAAACTAAATATGATTAGTTGAGCATGTCAAAATATATTATTTAGTTCATACAAACGGATATGATGTCAAATTTTCGGTTTCGATAGTTTAAATCTTAATTAGCATAAATTGCCATTTTTACTAGTTCTGACTTTTTAAACATAACATGCTTGACTCATCATTTCTCCTATTGAATGTAAATATCAAAAGGTATGATCATAGGGGAATCATGCCAACATTATTATGATCACGTAGGAAAGTTCGGATTGAACTTTGACTTGACCATAGTGGTTAGAACTGAAAGTCAAACTGTTTGACTTTTAGTTGAAAACTAACTAAATAATTGAAATTGAGCAAAGGAGGAAGACATACAGAACTTAAGGACTCCTAAGAAGGATTGAAGTTGCTCTCAAACTCCAAGAAAGCTCCCAATAACATATTTTAAAGTGAATTGAAGGTGTGAATTTAAATGAATACTATGATAACCTATTTATACTTATCAAGATGCTCCCAAATCACGACAAGTGTTACCAAGGATGATTAGAAGCTGATTAGTGGCACCTAAGGTGTCACAAAGAGAAGCAAGAGTGGAAAATTCGGGGCTAGGTGGCAGAAATTTAGCATAGGTGGCCAAACTTGGTGATCAAGGCAATTTTCTGCATCTGGGCACCCCTTAAGGACCGTAAGGTACTCTGACACCAAATTTTTTTCCTTTTTGACAGTTTTGCCCCCTGAACTTTTATTATCAGCATTTTGACATTTTTAGGCCCTCTACCTTGTTAGTTAAGCTATATGAATGGTATTTAGGATATATGTAACTTACATCTTTGTTTCGGAGTGTACTTTACATAAAAATCATTCCGCTCGAACATCAATTAATGAAATATTTACGAAAGAAAAAGTTTTCAAAGGCTCGAATTTTCACGAGGGTTACGTTGGTGGTCTCAAAGGGCCGTTTGATAGTGGTGTATTATTTTATGTAATGTAAATATGCGTTTTTTTTTTCAAATGAGTATATAATTTTAAACATATATCTTATTTGTCAAATAGTGTAAGGGATGGATACCACTGAAAACTCCTTTTAAATTATGAAAACCTTGAAAAACACCACGTAACATAATGTATTTTTTTATAGATAAATAGGGCATCTAATATACATAATTTCGAGCGATTTGAGCTAAAAAAATATAAAAAGTGTTGAGTGGATAATTTAAGAAAAAATAAATATAAAAAATTGTAACGTGTATGTAATATATCCGTTGACAGTATATTTTATTAAAGAGTGCATATGTTACATATATAATATATATTTTTATTTTTATTTTTTTTAATTATCCACTTAGCGCTTTTTATATTCTTTTTTACAAAAAACGCTCGAAATTAAATATATTACACACCCTAATTTTCTATAAAAATAAATGTTGTGTTACATAGTTTTTCAAAGGTTTTAAGAGTTTTCACAACTTAAATGGTTTTCTTTTTCAGAGTTTTCACAACTCAGGGGTTTTCAGGTAAGGCTTATCCTTGTCACACCTCCTCAAACTCAAGGGCGTAGCTTTGTGGGTGCGGGAGGGGCGGCCGACCCCCCCGAACTTTTCGCTCAGTAGTGGAGGTTATGTAGTTTTTGTATAGAAATTTTTGGGTATATACGTTTTTGACCCCCCGGTTTTATAAATTTTTTTGGTATATACGTTTTCGATCCCTCTGTCGAAAATCTCAAGCTTGGCCACTGCTCAGACTCATACGAGAGAGAGATTAGTGGCTGGGGCGGATCTAGTGTATAACAAGGGGTAATGCCCGTTACCCCTTGGCGCTCCAGCGGTAGTGTAAAATTAGTGTAAATTTTGGAAAAATTTGATGTTTTTTCTATTTCGTTACCGCTTATTTATAAAACGTTACCGCTTGGCGCGAATCCTAGATCCGCAACTGATTAGTGGGTATGTTTTGTTTTGGTAACTTAATGTTTTGTAATATAAAATTGTTGATGATGATAATACGGGATTAAGGAGGATTGATTGGAAAGATTGAGAGGCATATTTGGGAGGATTAGAATTTGTGGCCACAATGATGTTGTACATAAAACACGTAGGCCACTTTATTGTTTTTTAAGTTCCAAGACTAAAGGTATGGAGAGGATGGGCTTGGAGGGGATGAGCCGCCACTTAGGCGCCACGTAGGCGGCTCGTGGGGGATGGGCCTCCTTCACATTTGAGGGGGATGGAGGATGGGGCTACCCCACCTCATTATTTTATAATTTTCTAAGTGTTTAAATTGAAAATGGATGAGATAGAAGGTATTTAAATTGAAAAAGGATGAGAGAGAGGGTATTTAAATTGAAAAAGGAAATATAATATTCAAAGTGGGGCCCCGTCTCATTCGGCTGTGGGGAGTCGTTTGGGCCGAGCCGAGCCGAGCCTCAGGTGGGCGGTGTGGGGGACCGGCGCCGGTCCTAGCCGGACCCCATACCCTTTAGTCTAATAGCCCCACAGAATAAAGACCCATGCATTGCTCATGAATAGCTTGATTTGACTAATTTTAATATTCTAAGCTATTCATTTAGTTTAGTTTAACAAAAATTGACTTTGAGAGTGTAATAGTGTAATAAAATAATGGTCTTGCTACATAAACACTCATTTGCCAAATTTTGACACCCTATATACTTTATACAGAGTGTATAAGGCGTCAAAAGTGACATCGCACTGTCCTATGTCAGATTTGTCTAGTGACAGTTATACATGGCATCTAGGTATATACATAACGTATGAGGTTTTTCTTAAACTTAGTGAGATTCAGGTGTTTTATAGAGACTTATACGCCACATACAAACATATATGATACGTATAGGCTATATACATCATATTTTTATATATTCACATACTTTGTGGACGATTTGCATTTTTTTAACAATTTGCTATCACAATACACTCGCCCAAAAATGTTGTATTAGTGTACAAGCTTCTTACAATGGCATATTAATCAATGTTATAAAAGTGTTGCATTAGTGTATTAAATTTATTCAGGAAATTTATAAAATGATGCATTCTTGTCAATTAAAATGGCAAATCAATCAATGTTATAAAAGTGTTGCATTAGGTTGCTGGGTATGGTGACGGGATGAAGACGCGGGGGGGGGGGGGGGGGGATGAAGACGGAGGGGCGGGATGGGGTGACGGAGCTGGCGCCGAGAAGAACGTCTGATCTTCGACGGAGAGGACGGGGACGGGATGAAGACGGAGGGGGGGGAGGGCGGGCGGGATGGGGTGACGCCGGCGCCGGGGCTGAGGACGGGCCATACCGTCCAGCCTTAGTGTATTAAAGTTATTCAGGAAATTTATTAAATGATGCATTCTTATCAATATACTCAAAACAGAAGATAAATATTGTGAACAAACCATTACTCCTAATATAAACGAAAAAACTTGGGGGCTGGTTGGCAACTTCTGAATGGTTAAATGTTGAATCAGTAAGAGGTCTGAACCATTAAGAGCCAATAAAATGCTTAACCATTCAGAGACAAATGTCTGACCAATTCAGATTAAAGGTCTTAATCATTCAAACTTAGTATAATGTTTAACCATTCTGAGGCAAATGTCTGAACCATTCAGACATCTGCTTGTGAAACAAACATTCTAAACCATTAAATGCTAAACCAGTAAAAGGTCTGAACCATTAAAAGTCTCATTAAGAGGTAAACAAACAACCCCTTGATAATGGCTGACCCTAACCAAGGGTGGGAAGGACGACCGTCAATGACCCACTTTTCCGGAAGCCCATAATTTTTATTTAAAAAAAAACTATATATTTTTTTAACAAAAACGCCCATAATTTAATTAAAAATCCAATATGTTTTTTTAAAGCCCATTAATTTTCCTATCTAGTTTAGGCCTATTTAAACAATTAGGTCAATTTGTAATTTAACCAAATTACCCAATGATTGATGAATCATTGAATCCTCTAGGGCAATGATTGAACTTCTTTTTATGAATTTCAATAACTTGATCGATCAAGATGACGAGACATCGATTATAACAACCTATTCTAAATTGACTTAAACGAAATGTTCTGTCGTCATCCATTAAATGTCATTATAAGTTAATTACTCAATCAGGTATTCACTTTTTATAAAGGTGTGTATTCAGCCATTCGATCAACGGTTGAAGGGTTTCGATCATTCAACTAATCAAGTCTTGGTTTGTCCAATTGAATATTTCTTGATTATATAATGTTAGTTTACCAATATTATAAGAGTTATCACTTATCAACAATTTCGTTTAATTATTTTAAACAGATCATTTTGCTACAATAGTTTTGTTTTGTTTATTGGTGTCTCAATTATCATCATGTTATTGATTTTTTTTTATATAAGTTTGTATCTTAAGTGCCTATTTTTTTCTTCTCACGCTGGTCCACGAATTCTCAAGGACAACCATGTATATAAGCAAGATTAAAGTTGAGTAATCACTTGAATGAATCATTTGCTTTGGTTACAATTACAAACTCGGTGAACCAATTTGCTTCAAAGAATCAGTCGTTTGATTAATCTGCCCCATTCTCACTCCGATTCCTCATTCTGATTGCGTCTCCATTCAACCCGTGTCATGCACGCGAGCTAGTAAGAAAACAAGATTATAGGAGATCGTCGTCAACGGTTTGTTTTGTGATATGAGAAATCAATAGATTCTCAACATATAAAATGGTGGTCCATTCTGCCCTTGAAGGCTTGAACCATGACTCTTCCTTTTTATAACCCAAGCCCATTTGAGTTTTCCAGCCCACTTCAGTTTTGCAGCCCGTGATCAAACTCTTTGAAATTTCAAAGTTGAATTGGTATATTTTAACAATTCTTTATACTTTTATAAAAAAAAAAAGAAATCACTTTTCCCTGTATTTTCATAAATAGAAGAGAGGAAATTAAAGTGTTCGGGTTTCTTTGGCTTAAAAACCGGGTGAATGTGGTTGGATTGAATGAGGAGTCTTGAGGCTGTTTTGATTTCTGGTAATGTCTTTCATTGTCTTGTTTGGTTTTTGGTTTTTGTTTTGTGTGTTGTTCCTCTAGCGTCTTGCTAGTAGGTCCGTTCTAATGAAATTCGGCCTTTCAAAAAAAAACATAAGAGAAATAACCATAAGATTGTCTTGGAATCGGGCAATGCAATTTTGAGATTAAAGCTATTAGATGCTATATCAATGAGAACCCCATATTTTATTTTTTGGTGTATATATAGTGAAAGTGTAAAATACAATATTACTTAACGTGTGATGTGTACGATAGGAAATTATAACGTGCATAATTTTTTATAACATGCATAATTAGGGTTTTACCCATGCGTGATTTTTTATTTTGTACATGTGTGATTTAATGTCATATGCATTGCACGTTAAGAAAAATACATATATATATATATATATATATATTTATATATATATATATATATGATAAGGATCATGTGAGAAGTAGTAGGCTATTTGAGAAACTTGAGAAGCATTCTGGACCGCACATTTTCCCTAAGCAAAAAATATGCAAAAAAAGTTGAAAAAAATGCAAATTTTTTTTTTGGAAAAATCGCAGCTTTTTCTTTAAGGATTTAATTTTTTTTTTTTTTTTTTTTTTAAATTTTTGGATTTATACACATGTGTATATTGTTAATCTTTTAACTATACATATATGTATATACATGTTTAAAATTGAAAAATAAGTGTTATTTAGGGTTTAGCTTTATGGTTTAGGGTTTAGCTTTAGGGTTTAACATTAGGGTTTAGCAATAGTATTTAGGGTTTAGCATTAGGGTTTAGCTTTTGGGTTTAGCATTAGGGTTTAGCTTTAACTTTTGGGTTTAGCTTTATCTTTAGGGTTTGCATTAGGGTTTAGCATTAAGGGTTTAGCTTTAGGGTTTAGGTTTAGCATTAGGGTTTAGCTTTAGGGTTTAGCTTTAGGGTTTAGCATTAGGGTTTAGAATTAGAGTTTAGCTTTAGGGTTTAGGGTTTAGCATTAAGGTTTAGCTTTAGTGTTTATGGTATAAGTTTTAGGATTTATAACAAATATTTTTTCAATTTTAAACATGTATATACATATATGTATAATTGACAATATACATATATGTATAGTTAAAAGATTAACAATATACACATGTGTATAAATCAAAAAAAAAATTTTAAATAAAAATAAAAAATTTAATCCTTAAAGAAAAAGCTGCGATTTTTCCAAAAAAAAAAATCATCTTTTTCACTTTTTTTTGCATTTTTTTGCTTAGGGAAAATGTGTGGTCCAGATTGCTTCTCAAGTTTCTCAAAAAGGGTGGACTTCTCTTAGGATCTCTACCCTATATATATATATATAGTGAATGTGTAATGTACAATATGGCTTATCGTACGAGCGTAATGTACAATATGGCTTTTCATTTCTGATTATTATAAGATATTTTAATGTATAGTTAACTACAAACTGTGCATCTAACTTTCCGATTCTCTATATACTATATAGGGGAAGTTTCAAATTAAAACCACTAGTTATTGTGAAAACTCGAAAACTAATTAAAAAAGCCAAAAAAACATATCAATTTTTTTTTTTTTTTTTTTGCATATCAATTTTCGCAGGTTTATGTATATAAAAAAAATTTCAAAAAAAAAAATTGTAGTGCACATGTGTATGTGTACTACAAAAAAAATTTGAAAAAAAAATTATATATAAAAACCTGCGAATTTTATAAAAAAAAATTGTGTGTTTTTTAGGCTTTTTTTAGTTAGTTTTCGATTTTTCAAAATAAAAGTGGTTTTTATTTGAACCATCTTCATACTATATAATATAGTATATAAATGGTCATAACTTTTAGACTTTTAAGTAATATAAGTTTTAAAGCATATGATACATTTGACTTTTTAACCAAGTACCCTCATGATATTTAACCTGCCATAACTTTTTCAAACGTGTATATCTTTTAAAATAACTGTGCAAAAAACAAATATTTTATTCTCTTTAGTTTGAATATGATATTGTTATAGTTTTTTAAATTTTAAAAAATTAACAGGTTATGTGATTACCAATGTATGTGTTCCCCACTGTATCGCACGGGCACCCACCTGTCTATGCTAATGAGTTTTCATTACACAGATACCACTACAAAATAGAGGGTGTTTATCTACGAAACAACCATCTAAATTCCCTTATTGAAAGATGGAATCGATACCAGTGGTAAACATGGCATGGATAAAAAAATATGCCGATGAGCTACCGATGAAATTCACATAGGGATCACTAACAAACTACCGAAGGGATGTGCTAAGAACTCACATCATGTTGATATCATTAATGGATCAATGATGAATGGCAAATGATTCAATGGAGATCACCAATAAACGGCAAATTTTAGCTACATTTTACATGTAAATAAAGAAACCCAAAAGCATTGACACATCATCACCACCCTTTTATTTTTTAACCACTCATCTGGCTTTATATTTTATAACCAAAAAGTACTATGGGCCCAAAATCCCAATCTGTTTTTTCTAGTTCTTAACCAAGAATTAAACTCCCAAACGGGTGCTAAAAACGAGCTCCATAACGGTGAAAAGAATTGAGGTGGAAAAACAAGAAAAACTGGTTACTAAAAACACCTTATTGGCCATGCTCTTAATTTATCGTGAATACATAACGATTGATTTCCATCTATTGAAGTTCAAACACTTGAGAACTATATATAGTTGGTGAGTTTTCATTTGGGTTCTTCTTTTGAGTTTTGACACTTTCCTCTTTTTTTCATGTGACTCGTACTTCTTTCAAACTTTTAGCTCCTTTCAAACATAATGTTCTGATGTGATTTCTTTACTTTTATATAGATACAATATTACAAGTGTTTGCAGAAGGTTTGTATTACTATATTTTTTTGTTAATATACAACAACAACAACCATACCCAGTAAGTCCCACAAATAGCATAGCTACTTATAGAATTGATATTTGCAATTCTAATTGATATTTGCAAAAAACATTGTCTTCATAAGGTTACTAATCATCCTCAATTGCTTGAAAATGTTCGACTTTTCGGGTATATCGATATTCGTATTCTTGTTGGTTTATATAAGATTCTTGATAGGTTTAAGACCGTCGAAGTTGATGTTATAAAACTTAAATTGTTAATGTTGGAGACTGGTTGTTACCAAATTTATGGTTTTACTACTGATTAGGCTATAAGGTGTCGTCATCCATCTTTAATCCACTACTCAAAACCACTACCCTAAGGGCGTGGTTATGATCAAAACCACTATCCCCTTATTCTTTTTTAATCAGATAGGTTATTAGATAAGTCACGAAATTTAATCCAACATTATCACCCTGGCGACGCGGTCTTCAAAGATAAGTATGGAATGAAAGCCAAAGTTACGGAATAAAAAGGGATGACTGTTGAAAAGCCCATTGTGACAAGCCCACCAAGGGTATGATGGTAAATGCACCACCTAAAACCCTAAATTGGAAAGGAGCATGGTAGTCTCCTTTCCATTCTCATTCTCACACCACCTTGCTTAGAGAGAGAAAAAGAGAGTGAAATCGGTGAGATTTTTAACGCCGATTATTGTGAAGGATCGAAGGATATCATGTAGAGTGCTCTACTTCAAGGTTCGAGTATTCTACTTCAAGGTTCAAGCATCGTGGTGCCAGTATGAGGTGGTGGTTGTGAGCTGCTCATCGAGGGTTCAACCATTGTAATTTTAATTTGTTTATAGATTAATGATTTTACCTCGGTTGAAAAAAAAACAATCAATCACCAAAATTTGGGTCAAGTATTTTATCAAACAACTGGTGTGCAACTGTAGGTTGCTTTCCTCTCCATCGTTTCTTGGGTGGGTTGATACATGGCCTCCTCCTCACCTCGAGAAGGAGGACTCGTTATCACTTCTCGGTTTTGATTGTTTCCAATGAGCTCTGCCAAGGGTAGGAACATGGTATCTAGTGCCTCTGAAGGGGATGTTGGCTCCACCTCGTCCAATGGAGTGCGGCTATGCCCCTTCAGGAACTTCCACGAGTGTAAAGACGGCAAGCCTGGGTCTTCTGGGTATAACAGATTGATCGCGCATTTTCAGCAATTCCTTTTTAAAGATGATCGTAAAGAATCCCTTCAAGGTGCGCTTTCTAAGGATTTAGAATTGTTTTCGAATGTTGGGGAAACCCTGCGAGTTTTGGGATATTGGTTGTGTGGGAGGTGCATGAAGACACACGCACTTAGTAGGGGGTGTCATCATCCTGATGGTGTTTTCACGTTCTCTAGAAAATCCGGGTCTGATGAGGATTTTGTCGTGGGGATCCCAAGGCCCCAAGATCCTGTGATGGTTGTTGAGCTTAGGACCCCGCAGGGAGTAATGGGAGATGTCGATCTCCTTAAACGTGTTTTCTCCCTTCCGGTTCGAACTGTTAAGAGCATCCCCCCAAGCTGTCGTTTGACATTTGCACAAGCTTTGACAGGTGCCATCCATAAAGTAGTAGCTTCCCCTGGGACTGTCGAAAGTTGGGTCAAACTCTTGCTCTTACCCTGTTGTACCCTTAAGGTGGTTAAGCCGTCTTCCAGGCAAGAGCGAAGGTCGGGTAATCGAAAATCCTTGCAATGTGATAGTATTTTGCGGGCCTTAGCTATGTGGAAGGAGGGCTCTGGTTTTGAGGTTTTCGTAAATTCCCTCCTTGCCGATACTGGAGAAGGGGTCGTGCGTGGGGGGGGGAGGCACAACGGGAGATAGTTGAGGAGGTTAGCCCCAACATCAAGCAATGTCTCAGGAAAGTGAGTGATGGTCACTTCACTGCTGCAGTCAAGGTGTTGTGTTCCAGTGGGGTTACTCCCCGGGGGGAATCTACCATGCAAGCCCTTATCGACAAACATCTATTCGCACCGCCCCCAAACCTCCCTTCAACTCCTCTTTCACAACCTGTGTTATCCGTGGATGAAGACTGCGTCCACAGGTGTGTGAAATCTTTCCCGAAAGGGACATCTTGTGGGCGAGATGGCCTGCGGGCCCAACACCTGTTGGACGCTCTTAGCGGCGAGGGGTCGGCGACTGCCTCGGGACTGCTTACTGCCATCACTGAAGTGGTAAACCTTTGGCTAGGGGGGTTATGTCCTAAGGTGCTCGCGGATTTTGTTGCTTCGGCACCGCTAACCCCTTTGTTGAAGCCTGATAATGGGATTCGCCCCATTGTTGTGGGGGCAATTTGGAGAAGATTAGTCTCCAAAGTAGCCATGAAGAAAGTTGGGAAAAAAGCTGTTAAGTACTTGGGGGACTATCAATTTGGGGTGGGGGTCCCCAATGGGGCGGAGGCGGTGCTGCACAGCGCTAACAGGTTTCTTAATTCTTTTCATTCAGATGGTTCGCTGGCCATGCTTACGATTGATTTTTCCAACGCTTTCAACTTAGTTGACCGTTCAGTTTTGCTTCGCGAGGTCCATCGCCATTGCCCCTCCATATTCCCATGGGTTCAATTTCTGTGTGCTCAGCCTGCTAGGCTATACGTGGGGAATGACCGTATCGGGGCATTCACGGGGGTGCAGCAAGGGGATCCCTTGGGACCTTTGCTTTTTGCCCTAGCCTTACACCCCTTAGTGCTTCAGGTGCAGGAAAACTGTAAACTCCCCTTCCATGCTTGGTACTTGGATGACGGGACAATTATCGGGGACGCTGTTCAGGTTGCTAAAGCTCTCGACATCATCGGTTCGGAGGGTCCAGCCTTGGGGCTACGGCTTAATATTAGAAAAACTGAAGTATTTTGGCCGACATGCAATGGGGTGAAGGTCCGGTCAGGGTTTTTCCCCAGTGAGATTGGGAGGCTGGAGAAAGGTGTCAAACTGCTAGGAGGGGCAGTCAGCCGTGATGCCAGTTTTATTAGTGGTCTAGCGGCTAAGAGGGCAACGCGTGCTGTTGACATTATGGGACACCTTCCCTTGTTGCGGGATCCTCAAAGCGAACTCCTCTTGCTTAGATCTTGTATGGGGTTGCAAAGTTGCTATTTGGTTTGCGAACTTGCCAGCCCCCCTTTGTGGATGATGTTGTTTCATGTTTTGATAAAGGTCTTCGGGAGGCAATAGAAGACATTGTCGTATGTGGGGGTCCTTTTTTTGGTGATCTACAGTGGCGAATCGTGACATTGCCAATGAGGCTTGGTGGGTTGGGCCTTCTCTCAGCCCGGGATGTGGCTGCCTATGCCTTTGTGGCTTCCAGGTCTCAATCTTGGGAGTTGCAGGACCACATCTTACGTAACAGTGGGGTTGCTAACACTGATCCGGATTATGCCAGCGCCTTGGAACGCTTGCATGAATCTCTACCTGACTTTGATCTCGGCGGTTTCTCTAACAAGGACACCGCCCCCAAAAAGCCACAGAAAACTTTGGCGAATGCCCTTTGTTGTCGAATCGCACAAAGTTTGGGAAAAGATTTCCATTTGTCACCCCGCCAGAAAGCCGTCATTGAATGCCTACAGAGGCCTCACGCTCAGGATTTCTTAACTGTTATTCCTATTGAAGGTTTGGGTCAACGTATGTCAGCGGTGGAGTACCGGTCAATCCTTAAGTACCGTTTGATGATCCCCATGTTCCCGAATGATGAAACTTGCCCAGTCTGCCGTAAAGCATGCCTGGATAAATACGGGGAGCATGCGTTACACTGTAGAGAGTTGCCGGGGTTTAAGTATCGACATGACTTTGTGCGAGACGCGTTAATGGATATTCTCATACGAGCAGGGATCTCGGCGAAGAAAGAGGCACCGGTTAATTTTCTTACAGACCCGTCGGAGGGGAGATCCACCCTACGCCCAGCTGACGTGCTAGTTTTTGGTTGGGAGGGCGGGAAACATGCTTGTGTCGATCTCACAGGTGTATCCCCACTAGCCGGGTTCCGGGAAAATGGGTTTGTAGCGGGGCAAGCGGTACTGAAAGCAGAGTCAAAGAAGGTGGAAAAGCACGCGAAAGCTTGTGAGGATAATCAGCATGCCTTTGTCCCCCTGGCGTTTGACACGTTCGGCTCCTTGGCGCCGGAGGCGATTCGGTTCTTGTCTAGAGTTCAGCGTGTGGTCCATAGCAACTTTTCGACGCCTTAGGGGCGGGGCTTTGTTTTTAGTAGATTAGGGTTTTCTATTCAGAAAGAGATGGCGGCGCAGTTTGTTGCTCGTCTACCTGCTATCCTTATGTAATTTGCCCTGATGATTGGAATGAAATAAAAATGCTAATTTAAAAATATGTAATGTCATTTGTAACTTCGGTTATAAAAAAGAATACATACGCGTTTTGATTATATCACTTGCTTTTTTATTAGGGTATACATGTGTAATACACAGGTCTATAATCTGGCTGCTGGCATATATATATTAAATGCTTTTAATAAAAACTATTTGAGAGTCAATGTAAGAGAAAATGAGTCTTTGAAAGTTGAAACCACGTACAAGGGAAATGCTCTCTAGGCAAGCTAAGAAATCACGGTAATAACAAGTATTGCACAAGTTACAACCATATTAACTATAATACACTTGGCAAAGATTGTGACCAGTGTTTTCATTTTTTATTTTGATTTTTTTTTTTTTGTCTTTTGTGATTTTGTCTTTATACTTTTATCCTTCAACTTTTAGTATTTACACTCACAGTGCTTTAACCTTCAAAAAACTTTGTAATGTAATCGAGTTTTACGTGTTTATATTTATGTACGATTCGTTATAAATTTAAGTTGATTTACATTTTGTGCATATTTCTTTCGGTTGCTATACTAAACCAAAATAGATATCGACCGAAACCCCGCCGCGTAGAGCGGGTAATCTTACTAGCTGAAGCATAATTTCCAACCCAAAAAGCTGGGTCCTAACTTGAAGTTATCTTCAAACAACAAAAAAGGCTGGTTCACAGAGGTTAGAAGCCTTGTGGGTCATCCTTTTATTCCCAGATCAGACAGAATGCAAGCAACAGTGTCATAAATTTCAAGTTACACAGCCTCAGTAGTAGCATAAATATTTGCTATACATAAATATAAATATAAATATAAATATTAAATATAAATAACGCTTTTCAAACGTGACACGATACTTCATACAACACACTTCATATATAAATATATATTTATCTTACTATATAACACCTGAAAAATGCAGCCGCACGTGGAACCCCAGGTCAAATTTAGAATCTAAATCGACATCTTCAACTACCTTGTTTGCGGTGAACTTTGACTTTGACCCGACAGCGGCACTTCCCCTGAGGAACTCGTTTGACCCTGAGGAAACATCAAACCAACTGAACTACTTGAATGAGGATCCATTTGGGACCTTTCGGAGAATGAAGTCGAAGAAGCCATGGTCATATATGGTGCGATTGGTATGTCGGATGGTCCGTAGCTGACTGGACCTGGAAGCGGATGGTCAAACTTGCATGTGCGCCCGAACTTGCAATGTCCGTTTTGCATGTAGAAACTACACGGCTCCACCCCCTGTTCATGTTCGTTCACAAAAGTTTATTTCAGTTTAAAGGAAATCATATCTCTGGTTAAATGAACATTTTGTGTATCACATACGTAACAATTGGTACAAATGCATTATTCGTTTCTCACAGTTCTCAACAATATTGTTGGTTCTAAAACAAACACCTCCGGCCCCTCTCTCTCTATACACACACACACACATACTTTATGCAACTTTTATGGGTTTTTGAAGTGTGGTTGGTATTACACACACACACATAAAACACATGTTTCAACTATTAACTCCGAGTAAAATGCTATTTTCGTCCCTAAGGTTTGGCCAGTTTTGTGACTTTTGTCCAAAGGTTTGTTTTTTCGCATTTGGATTCAAAAGGGTTTGAAATCTTGTCACTATTATCCACCTCGTTAACTCCATCCATTTTTCTCCGTTAAGTCAGAGGTATTTCAATCTTTTTTTGCTAACTTAAAGGGCAATTCAGTCTTTTTCACTTTATGTAAAAAGACCAAATACCCCTGAAAAAGACCGAATGAAAATGCCAAGATTTCAAACCTTTTAGATCCAGATGCGGAAAAACAAACCTTTGGACGAAAGTCGCAAAACTAACCAAACCTCAGGGACGAAAATGGCCTTTTACTCGTTAATTCCCAATAAATTTGACCAACTAAAAGAAAGTTATCATCTTTAATAAACTTATTAAGCCTAATTAATCTCCTAGACCATAGTTGTCAATAGCGGCTATAGCGACCGCTATAGCGCGCTATGTAGCGAGTGACCAAGTGTCGCTATTTGGGTCATATCGATCAACAGCGTGAATAGCGACAGTTAGTTTTTTTTTTTTTTTTGATGTAAATAGCAGTTAGATATAGCTATAAAATAGCTGGATTTATAGGTTTCTGTTAAATATACATGTAAAATAGCATATATACCATGGTATTTTGATATAATATACATATAAAAAATTTCAAAATTCTTTTTCTAGTGTATCGCTATTTATAAAATAGCGGTCGCTATTCGCTATGTAGCATATAGGTCCGTTGTCGCTATTCACTATTAACAACTATGTCCTAGACTCAGCTCACTGACATGAAGATAATAATCAGACATCATGGCCCATCAAGTGTGTTATCTTCTAATTAATAAGATTCTAACGGGCATACCGGACGCAGAGGAAAACCAAGGGGGCTGAGCACACAATTATCCTTTGATATAGCCCAATCTGGCGGATGATGAAACTTACACGAGGCCCCAAACTTACAATCACCAGTTTTCATGTAGTATTGACATTCAGGTTGACCGGGTCTTTCCGGAAATACTTTTTCAGTTGGACCACTGCTTATCGGGCCAGGAGACGGTGTCAAGGGCCGATATTGTGCTGCAAAAGGCGGGCCCGACGTATTCACTCCATATACAGATGTTTGAGCACCTGGAGACAGAACCGGGCTCACACGTCCCTGCATCTCATAAACTATTACCACACTAACTAACTATATATATATATATATATACAGAGAGAGAGAGAGAGAAAGTGTAAAATACAATAGAGCTTATCGTGCGATGCGTACGCGAACAGGAGATTGCGCCGCGTGTCACTCTCATAACGTGCGTGATTATGTATATAAGGTGCGTAAATCCAAAACACTTGAATACTCCGGAACTTGAGTAAGTCGGAACTCAAGTAAATCGGAACTTATGTGAAATTATGCAATAACGTGCGTGATTATGTATTGTAACGTGCGTAATTATGCAAATAACGTGCGTGATTATGTATTGTAACGTGCGTAATTATGCAAATAACGTGCGTGATTATGTATATAGCTTGCGGATTTCGGAACTATATGGCGAAATCCGGAACACTTGAATATCCGGAACTTGGGTATTTCGGAACTCAAGTAATTTGGAACTTATGTGAAATTATGCAATAACATGCGTGATTATGTATATAACGTGCGGAATTCGTAACTATATGGTGAAATCCGGAATACTTGAATACTCCGGGACTTTGGGTAATTCGGAACTCAAGTAATTCGGAACTTATGTGCGGCTGTGATAGTCGCGTACGCACCGCACGATAAGAAACATTGTACGTTAACCAGCCTCTATATATATATATAGAGAGAGAGAGAGAGAGGTTCCGGTACATATGGGTCTTATACAAATTGGCTTAACGTATGAAGTGAAGGAGGGATTTTTTTTAATTTTTTTCTCATCTTATTAAGCACATTAAGTACGTATTTTAGTCCCAGAATCTAAAAAAATAAACTATCATGATTTTACACTAGTAGAGTAATTATGTAATTACTGTAGTAGAGTAGAGTAACTGTGTAAGTACTGTAGTAATTATAATTACTCTACAAAAATTACATAATTACTCTACTAGTGTAAAATCACGAATTTTTTTTGTATGTTAAGACCCATCTGTATTTGATCCTTCCACTATATATATATGAGTGTAAAATAACAATTTATTAAATAATTGTATTCTTTCTTACCGAGTAAGGACTCCAATTCGGTAACGGAACCATGCTGGGTGAAAGTAATATAGGACCATAAGGACCGGGCGGGTATGAACCGGGTACTAATGGTGGCCTCGCAACCCTATAGCCGGCGGCTGATGGACCGGCGGCGTATTGTTCAGGTGACGGAGACTGCACTGTTGAATAAAATGGACGTGCAGATGCTGCTGGCGGCATTGATTCGCCAGTCGGTTGAGGATGGTGGAATTTACAAGCTATACCAAATTTGCACTGCCCCGTTTTCAAATAGTAGGAGCATTCTTTCTCTTCCTGTTTTAACACACAAAAGTTTGCAGCTTTAACAATTAGCAAGTGTAAAAAGACGGGATAGAAACTAGAATAGTTACCGGTCGTAATGGATATCCGTAAATATTTAGCGGCACATTACTCAAAGATCCACCCGCGTGTCTAGGATGGTGAAACTTACAAGATGCACCAAACTTACAGGTGCCTGTTCTTAAATAATACTACACATGAACAAATAAATAAATAAATAAATAAATAAATAGAGCACTGCAACATTCAGAAAACTCAGACAAACAAACAGATTCCATGCAGAAGTTGAATAATAATAAAAAAAGAGCACCTGGCAAGGAGGTTCTCCCGGTCGCTCTGGGTAAGCTCCCACTCCTGCATTTCTTGCAGCCCCTCCAGCCTAACAAACATCATTATTATCACTTACAAAACTTCAAAATATCAATTTAACCGTACCGTAACTTATCAGTAAAAACAGCTTATGCACGCTCTGTTTCATTTCAAGCAGGAGTCTAATTTTTCGTTTTGAACATTTCTTCACACCTAAATGCCACCTAACCTTGAACTTGCAAAAATTTGAACCCCGCCGCTTTTGCGGACGGTTAACAGTTAACACCATACTGTAAATTATTAGTGACAACAATTTACACGCGCTCTAATCATGCCTGCCTCTTATCATTATATCAATAACTACAATCTATTTATTCTATTTCCAATATTCCTAACTAACTCATGCCAAAACAATCAGTCATAACAAAATTCCAAACAACATTAACAAACAAACAAACAAAGGATCAAAGGCGTTACAGAGCTACTGCGATCCGGAGGGTGATTATATCTGCACTTGCTACCATATCCACAAGTCCCAGTTCTCATATAATACGCACAATCCGCCATTCCCGGTCGCTCCGGATAAAACTCTCCACCTCTCACTCCCCACAGCCCCAACCGCCTCATCGATTCTACACACACAATCACACTAACTCAATCAATCAACCAAACACACAACATATCAACACTAACATTCATACATTGTTCAAAACCCTAAAAAAATGTTCAACAATGTAAACAATATATTAACTAGTAAACAAGTAAACAACTACCTTCAAGCCCGGTATCTTGACCCGGTTGAATCCACTCCGGTTGCTGGACATGCTCCGGACCCTGCGACCCGACCCGACCCGTGCTACGTCCGTACATCTCCATGAATTAGGTTTTTGAACCTCCTATTTACAAAATTACGAAGCGAATTCAACGAATTCAAGAGGAAATCGAATGAAAGAACACGTGAAGAGGTTAATGCACGGTGATTTGTGGAACGATCGAGAGAATTAGGGCTCGATCGAACGATGAATACGTGTGTGTGTGTGAATATGTGTGTGTTGTGTGTGTGTGTACTCTCACTGCATCAACTTTATTGTGTGTGTGTGTTTGAAGGGGTTTGATTCTGTGTGCAATTGCGAGTGCAACTTTATTTGTTTGATTTTGTTTGGTGGAAAAAGAAAAACGAGATGAGTAACCGACACTGCTGGTTGTGAAATTACTCTTTTGTCCTTTGTATTACTTTTATTATTTACTTGTCTTGTGAGAGTTATAAACTAGTTATAATGTGAGGGTTTGAAGGGTGGTTTTGTCTTTTGGTGGATTTTGTGGAGTTTTAATTATTGGGTGTGTGAATTTTTATTTGTCCCGGAATAAATATGATTAAATTGTGGATTTAAATGTTAATAAAGGAGTAAAAACAATTTGGAAATTCACTTAATGAAGTAGATGTTAGATTTTATGTTTTTTGTATTTAAATGTTAGTTAAACTTAATGATATTTTTTTAATGTTTTACGGTTTTTTAAATTTTTTTTAGTTATTTTAACAATCTCATGTGTATTTTTATTAAAACCTTATAAATAAGCAACTTACATGTGCATGTATATCTTGTATCTTTAGCTTTGGGAGGCTTTCAAAAAAAAATGGAAATTTTCCTTTCTAACCCTAAACTTTTAATTTTTTGACAATTTAAGTTTAAAGTTTTAATTTTTGTTTCCTTTTAAACCCTAAGGTTTTAATCTTTGACAATTTACCCTAAAGTTTTAATCTTTGGCAATTTAAGTTTAAAATTTTAATCTTTGTTTCCTTTTTAACCCTAAAGTTTTAATCTTTGACAATTTAAGTTTAAAGTTTTAATCTTTGGTAATTTAACCCCTTTGATTAATTTGATTTTTCACTTCTAATTCAAAAGTTTCCAGCTTTTGCGATTTAACCACTTTGATTTTTTTTTACTTATGTGTTGTAATATTGGCTTTGGGGGTTTTTCAAAGAAAAAATGGTTATGCATATGGTTGTTGTAACCTTGGCTTTGGGGGTTTTTCAAAAAAAAAATTGATTTTTTTTACTTTTCACCCAAAAGTATTTTATAAATTACTTTTAACCCAAAACTATTTGGTTTTTTTTTACTTTAACACAAAACTTTTTATCTGTTGCAATTTATCCTCACAACTTTTTTTACTTTCAACTTTGGTCCTTTATATTTTTCATTTTCCGCAAATTTTTAGCTTTATCATTCGTTCTAAATTTTGTGACTTAACACACCACAACGTGCGTCTTTGGTTTAACGTTTTTACGTTTCGTTCTAAATTTTGCGGGTGAACGTTTTTACATCGTCTATTTTTTCCTGTTTGATAGGTTCAACATAACGTGCGCGCACTAAATCGACTTAGTTATCACTAAAGAATCCCCGCCGCATTGCGGCGGGTCTTAATTCTAGTTTGGTTTAAAGATGAGAAAATATTTGAGAGACAAAGATGAGAATAGTGAAAAAAATGAAAAATGTCAATTCATTTGTTAGGGTACACAGTATCGTCTCGGGGAACCACTCGGGGAGTGGGTTTTACCGCACGGGAAAGGGCTGCCGGCCTTCAATCGGTGAGCGGGGAGGAGTTTGATCGGTGAGTATACGCCGATGCGGGGAAGAGGGGGGTTTAATGGTGGGTCTCAACCCCTTTCAACCAATCACAATTTTTTTTAAATTATTTACCACTCTTCATATGTTTGAATCATTGCCAGTGATTGAGTACAAAATGTGGAGTGGAGTGGAATGGGGACTTGAGATGACATGATATTATTGGCTAGAATAACTCAAACACCCTAAGTGATTCAACGACTCCCTCCACCCTTATACTGTTTGGTTAACGAGATTACAAAAATTTATTTTACTTGATTGTGTTTTGAGTACAAAAAATGTGGATGAGACATGTATGTATGTACATATGTATGGGTTAAGTTATTCTACAAAAACTCCTAATTGTAAAAGTGTAAGAAGGCTTTATAGAGTGACAAGTGCTCAAAAACCTAAAATCTAAACCCACTACACCATCACCCAAAACATAAACATAAACAGTCACCCCCACCCCACCACCACCTAAAAACCTAACCCCCCTCCCCCCCCCCCCCCGGCAAAAAAAAATTATTTATTTTTATTTTTTTTAGATAGGTGATGGGGGTTTAGGTTTTTGGGTGATGGTGGGTGTTTAGTTTTTTTTTTTTTTTTTTTGTGATTGGTTTATTTTTAAAAGCCTTTGTACACTTCTATTTTTAAGAGCCTTTATATTTGATTCTAATCCACATATGTATGTGAAGAATGCATAGTTTTATTTTTTATGAATATAGTATTGATTGTTTTTTATTTATTTAAATTCACATATGTATACGGTATATGCATGAATGTAAATTTTTATAAAAAAAATAGAAAAAAAAATATAAAAACCAAACAAAGAGTGGATGAAGAGAAATAAACATTTTTTTTAAATTTTCCATTAGAGTAAATTACGTTTTTGACCCCTATGGTTATATATCACTTTTTCCATATTAGTCAAAAAGGATTTTTTTTGTCATCTCTACCCTCAACGGCTTTTTATTTAACTATTTTGGCCCTTGCGACTAACACCATCCATAACCCAGGTTAGAAAAAGGTCATGTGCCCCTCATGTGAGGGGCAATTAAGTCATTCTACCTACTCACTTTAAATCTTTCATAAAAAAAACCCTACCTCTAAATTCACTTCATCTTCTTCATATTTTCAAGTGCAAACCCTAATTCCACCATGGCACCGCATCAGCGAAACCCGAATACCAGTGATCGATCGCAACCCACCCTTCACGAAAACCGTGGGCAACTTCAACACTCTGGACTACCTTCGGTTCACCGGCATCTCCGTCTTCGTCGGCTACTTTTCCTGCCCCAAACCCTAACGAACTCTTTTTTCTCCCCAATATCTTTTGACAAACCCAACAACGGAGGGTTGATCGGAGTTTTGGGTGGGTTTATGTATGCCTACCCGAACTCTGTTGGACGCTTAATGGGCTTCTTCCCCAACAACGGCGAGGTCGCTCGTTACAAGAACTAGTTTCTCCCAATTTTTTTTCAATCTTGGGTTTGCTGAAAAGAATGTCATATGGATCAATTGTCAGTCATATGAATAAGACTAGAAGGTATGGGGGCCGGCTGAGGCCAGGCTAGGACCGGCGCCGGTCCCCCACACCGCCCCCTCCGTTCGTTCCGTCGTCCCCAGCAACCCACAGCCAAGCTCGCCGTGCCACATTTCAAACATATAGCCGTTACATAACGGCTAGATTTAAAAAAAAAAAAAAAAAAAAAAAACCTTTTTCACTTTAAATATATACCCATTCTTTATACCATTTCCTCAATATTTCACCCATTCTTCTCCCATTCTCATCCATTTTTATAAAAAAACACTCTCATTTTTATAGCAATATTTTATAAAAAAAAACATCTTTTCATCCACAATGACATCTAATTCTTGGTGGTCCTCGTCTTCTTCGGACGAAGAGGAGATGTTTTTCGCAAACACTGTGGTAAAGGCGGCGGAGATTCTTTTGGAGGAGGAAGAGGAAGATGGCTCGTCTGAAAACGTTATTACCAGACGAATACGGATTAACAGAGACCGCGAAGGTTTGTCATTAATAAATTTTATGATGAAAACGTTATTACCAGACGAAGGTCGGGCGATTTGTGAGTATGATGAGAATGCATCTTACGGGAATACTGTCCCGGTAGATCCGACGCAACAGGATTTAAACTCGTTCGCGCTAACCAACGACTTCACGCATGTAAACCTTCAACAGGATTTGGTAGAACATATATGGAACAACGTAAACGTCGGGGACGGTGACGGAGACGAAGACGAAGACGAGTAGTTTATTTTTTATTTTTTAGGAAATGTAATTTTTTTTATGTTATGAAATGACTTTATTTATGTTGTTTTATGTTGTATTTTTTAACTTTTATAAAGTTTTTATTAAGTTAATAAAAAACAATTAAAAATTTATAATATATTGAGATGGGGTAGCCCCATCCTCCACCCCCTGAAAAGTGAAGGAGACCCATCCTCCACGAGCCGGTGATGTGGCGCTTACGTGGCGGCTCATCCTCATGGGGATGGGCCTCCCCAAACATTCTAGTCTAACGAGATTGGTCTTGGGTATTTCTGTTGCTTTAAATTTGGAAAATGATTATGTTAACTTCTATTCACTCGAATGTATGATTGACTTGACGCTTGTGTAGGTTAATGCAGACAACCAGGGTTTTTTTTAAAAGGATTTAAGGTGAGTAGGTAAAATGACTTAATTGCCCCTCATGTGAGTGGCACATGACCTTTTTCTAATATGGGTTATGGATAGTGCTGGTCGTATGGATCAAAATAGTTAGATAAAAAGACGTTGAGGGTACAGATGACATAAGATTCCTTTTTGGACTAATAAGGTAAAAGTGATATAACCACACAAGCTAAAATCGTAATTTACTCTTTCCATTATCATAAAAGGTTTTTATATTTTTTGGAAAGTGTTATGTACTTTTGTATATATGGTAATGTGTATTTGCGGTTCTTACTAGTTTTTACGATTCTTAAAATCATATAGGTTTGAAATGTACCTATAGTATATCGATATTGTATTTCTAGATGAATATAATAATTTAAAATACATATTTTTCATCATATTCTTATACATAAATAATTGATAGTGGACCCTAAAATTTGTCGGTGAATTCACTCTATGTTTTACTTCCTCGATTCCTGAAGATTATTTAAATACATAACATAATTTTGTTTCACTAAAAAACGAATACTTTTTTAAAGGTTTATTTAACTTTTTGGAACTAAAATATATATTATGTATCCAATCATTTGTAAATATTTTTATTAAGTTTTGTGTCAGCTTAAGTAGTTAAGATTTTTATTAAGTTTTGTGTCAGCATAAATAATTTTTCAGAAGGAATATACACATTTTTTATTTTATTTTGTTAACACAATAAATGTGAAACAATATTATATATTGTTAATTTTATTTTATTTTATTTTTCAACAGACAAACACACATATAAAATCAATTTTTTTTTCTAAAATGCACCACATAAAATCTATATCCTTTTTTCAAAAATGCACCACTTTGATAGATATTAAAAAAACATGCCAAAAGATCAGCAGCACTTGTTATTTTATCCTTGTAAGTGTAACATATAAATTATCAAAGTAAGCTTTTTAGAATAACAGTACAAGTGTTTCTCATTTTGATGATTATAATTTATATACTATTATTTTGTAACATTTGTATGCATTTGTAGTTGTAAATTAAGCTTAAGTTGTTGTACCTTATTTATATATTTATATACTATTATTTTTTAACATTTGTATGCAATTTATGGTTGTAAATTGAGCTTAAGTTGTTGTACCTTAATCAAATAATGGTTTCATTATCTTACCAAATTCAATATGTTTTGTATGCACGTATGGTTGTAACTTGTGCTTAAGTGGTTGTACCATAATCAAATAATGGTTTCATTATCTTACCAAATTCAATCGGTTTGATCTATTTAAAGTTGTATTGTTATTACTAATTTTTATTATCATATTATTATTATTATTAGTAGTAGTAGTAGTATTATTTGCATTTGCATTACCACTACCAGCCAAGCCTATAATCATTAAAGGACACATGATTTTCACATCTAGGGTGATGTTAGAATTGTATAGGGCGGACCTAGCATGTTACTAGGGGTAGCCTCTGCTACCCCTTGACGCTCCGACGGTAGAGTAAAATTTGGAAAATTTTGATGTTTTTTCGATTTCGTTACCTTTTTTTTATATGAAACGTTGCCCCTATAAATATTTTCCAAATCCGCCATACAAGTCAAATATGAAACAGACTAAATTTAAGCATAGCTTGCGTCCAACTAAACTCATGTTCGGTTTATTTTATTTGATAAACAAGGCTCGTTTACTAAATGAGTTTTAATTTAGATTATAATCCGGTTCCAAGTTTTCTAAGCTCAGCTCAAGCTACACGTTTATGAATCGGTCTCATTAGTATAGATACTTAATTGTTAATTTGCATAATATAAATTTGCACATATTTTCATATGGTAAAAACAGTACATAAGAGTAAAATACTAGTGAAAAAACTGAAAATATAAATATTGTGTATTATTGTTTCCCTAAAATCGGGGAAATGAAAATGATGGTCCTTTCGCCCTAGTGAGCATCTTGAATTTAAATTGTATTTTGTGTTTTGTCTTTTGCTATGTCGTTTTATGTCCTTTTTATATATTTTCTTCCAAAATATGGTAACTTAATATTTGAAGCGTATATATAATAGGGTTTATTCCGAAAAACATTCTCCATATTTTTAGGGCTGGGTAATTCACACATTCCCTTTGGTTATTTGCACATTCCTTGAACCCTATAGGAAGCGTATAGGGCAATACGGTTCCTCTGGGTCCAAGCATATTGAGCAATACACTTTCTATATGTGCACTTGAAGTACAAACTTTTCAGAAGATGGTCAGCTAATGATTAGGGGACCAGAGGAAGCGTATAGGGCAATACGGTTCCTCTGGGTCCAAGCGTATTAAGCAATACACTTCCTATATGTGTACCAAACTTTTCAAAAGATTGTCAGCTAAAAGGAAGTGTATAGGGCCATACGCTCTCTTAATGATTTTTTTTTCAAAAGACAAGAGGAATCATATATGGCCATACGTTCCCTGGAGGATTTTTTTTTTTTTTTTTTTTGCAAGAACAGCATATTGTTATTAGTATTTTTTTTAACTTTATTTTTTTAAACATTAATTAAGTTTTTTGTTATAAAATTATGTTAGTTTTTTTGTTATAAATTTTATAAAAGACGTAGTGAAATTAAGCAATCCAAACAAATTAAACATATCCAAATTAAACAAATATTACAAATACTTAAAATTAAATTCAATTGTTCGTACTGTACTACATAATATGATAATAAAAACCACTATCATCATCAATACTCGTCAGACTCCTCGTCAGACTCAGCGAGCTCCTCCTCTGTAAAGTTCGGGCCACGCCTAGTAGAGGGTGACGACTGTGCCGTGTATAGGACGTGCCTAAAGCCTATAAAAAATTCAAACAAAATACTCGTAGATAAATGAAATAAAAATAAAATAATATACATGCATGGACGGGAGGGCTTGGGTAAAGGATGGCATGGATCTAATCCATCTGGCGACCGTGGTATGTTATCTCCTGACCATGCAGTGTTAGAAGTCGCATTTGCTGATCTTGGTTACGCAAAATCCTATCGAGAAGACGGTTGGTTGACCGAGGCAACCTAACCGCGCGATAAGCTCTCTGTGGATGCTGATGATCCCCCCGTTCATGCTGAGGCGGGACCTCAACATCATCATGCCCGCCATCCTGCTCAGCCATCTAAGGCATCTGAACCTCCTCGGCCTCCAAACGCGGATGATGTACCAACGGCTGCCATGCCCAAACCTGAGGGTTCGTCCCGACAAACCTATAACCAACATTAGGAATGTTTGCCGCCACTTTCATCCCTGTCATCGACCTCATGTCCAAATATTTGCAGGGAGCCGGCGGTGGATACCTAACCTCAACCCAACCAAAGTACCGACTAACACTCTGGGCTATCCGGCCGATAAACGATCCTCCATATATACTACCACGACACTGCTTTTTCCACCGTGTGACAAAATAATCCACCAGGCAGAGATGGAGGGCGCACGGACGACCAGTAAATAAACAATAGAGATAGAAAAGATCGGCCTTCGTTACGTGCTCGCAACTCTTGCCAAGGGCCGCGATGCCCGTGCTAAAGCAACGATGCAAGTAACGAACTAACGGGTCGCGAATCTCCGAGGATAGGACCTCCTCCGCCTTGGTGTATGGACCTTCACCGATGGTGGGCCACCAGGCAATCAACTCATCCTCGGGCATACGATCGATAGCCGTGGTATACACGTCCTGAACCAACTCCTCGTCTGTGTAAAACCGGTGGCGACGGCAAATTGACGAAGCGACATCTCAAATACCTCGCCGAACAGACGGAATGTGATCTCGGGTGATGGGGCCGGCAAGTTCGGATCATCAAAATCCGAGTTCAGCCGGTCATCCGGTCGAGGTCTATAGCGGAATGTGGAGAGAAACTCCACTATCAACGGCCGATAAGATGGTGCGGCTCCTATTCGAAATAAACGATCCCACGGGCTATCCTGCCCGATAACCTGTCGAACAGTGTCCGCCACCCCACATGGTTATCATAAATATGTTTTGGGTATTACAATAATGTATAAACGTTTTTTTGACACATTTTTATAAAAAGGATTCAGATTAGGGGAACATGGGAACCATATTGCCCCATACGCTTCCTATACATTGGCTCTAGGGGAACCATATTGCCCCATACGCTTCCTATACTTTGGGTCTAGGGGAATCATATTGCCCCATACACTTCCTATACTTTGGGTCCAAGGAAACCATAATATATCAGAGAGGGTGGTGTGGATGATGCTGAAAAAATAAAAAGAAAGCTAAAACTTACTTTTATGGAGGTAAGCACAGCGGATGATGGTGGATGAGAGTATGCACAGCAGAGTAGAAGGTTGCAGAAGATGGTTTTTATGGCTCAATTATTCTACATACACTGTTTTTGGTTTTATTGTCTTTTTCTTTCTAGACTTCTTTTTCTTTTTAGACTAGAGACTAGGCTTACACTTTAATGTAATTTTTTAATATTTTCTTTGCTTTTCTTTGCCTATATATATGACATTTGTAATCTAATTTCGATACGAAGAAATCTTATGAGTAATAATATTACCACCTTTATGGCACACTAAACCTCTCTCCACATCTCTTTAGCTTTACTTCCTTATCATTCCAAGTTTTCTCCAGTTCTTCATATCATATTCCAACACACACAAAAAAACCATCTTCTGCAACCTTCTACTCTGCTGTGCATACTCACATCCACCATCATCCGCTGTGCTTACCTCCATCAAAGTAAGTTTTAGCTTTCTTTTTATTTTTTCAGCATAATCCACACCACCCTCTCTGATATATTGGTATCAGAGCAAAGGCTTTCTTAAAATCTAATAGACTAAGACAAGTTTCTTTATGGCATGATAGGCCAGTATTTTTGGAAAACTCTCTTAGGTGAAGATTGTGGGAAAAAATGTTGCTTTGATAACATAATAAACGAAAGGGTTAACTATTATGACTAGTTGTTATATTAGAAAACTTTTAAATCGTTTAATCGATTAGTTTGTATATTATTTTTGTTCTTTAATAGTTGGAATATGAGAAAATGTTTAAGAGAAACTGGGAATAAGGGATAAAAGCTAAAGAGAGTTGGAATCCATTAATCATTGCTACTCTTCAAACAATCAAGCGTTTAGAATTTCTAAATTTAGAACTTTCTGAAAAAGCTCACCAAAAACCTCTTATAACAGATAATTTTACTGTTGTACAACAAGAAGCTATAAATAATAAACAAACATTAGAAAATTTAACAGCAGAAATTAAAAAATTATCACAAAGCCTAGACTATATAAAAAATCAGTCTAATATATTAATTAACGAAATAGGAAAAAAAATAAAAATAATACTGAAGATAATATACCTCTAGAAGTTGAAAAAAATCACAGAAGCCTTACAAAAATTAAAAACAGATAAAAAAACCTACTCCATATACACACTGGCAACCAAGAAAATGAATAATAACAATAATTTTTTAGGAAGAAGTAGAACTTTACAGGAAGCTAGAAATTCTACAAGTAATATAAATGATAGTATAACATCAGATAGTTTTTTAAACAGAATAATTAGAAGAGTATCAGGATTTAATAGTAACAGACAAATAATACAATTAGAAGAAGAAATAGACTTAGACAGAAACTTGAAATTATATAATTAACATCAATTAGACATATTAAATCCAAGAGTATTATATCAAACAGGAAGATTAAACATAAACACAACTCTAATAAGAAGTAGTAGAGAAGAAAATTTAAGGGTAATAAATAATACAGTAACTCTAGACCTCTTGTCACCAGAAACTATTGAAAAAATTAAAAAACAAAACAAAAACTTTGTACACACAAGATTAATAGTAATAGGAGTTAAAGCTCTAGGAAGAAAAAACTTAGGAACAAAACTATTAGCTCTAATACTTGATAAAAGTTGGAAATTAGATATGAAAAAAACTATAATTTCAGGTATGGAGGTAGATTTAAGTTAAAACATAGCAATATTTTATTGTACACCAGATATTTTAAAAGATGTTAAAGATTTACAAAATATTAAAATAACCCTACAAACAAAAGGATACGAAGAATATGAAGGAAATAACCTAGTAGTAAGTATAGGAGTACTAGGAAAATCTAGTAATAGCTCAGGAATGAAATACAAAGTAAACATAGAAGGGATAGTAAAAACAATTGCATCAAAATCTATACAAATGATAGAATCAATAAAAATAGATCCAGAACAATTAACAGGATTAGAATGAGATTTAGAAGATTTGCAAGAAAAAGAAGAACATACAGTTTTGGTACCTAAGAAAAGTTATATATATGAAGAAATTGATGGAAAACAAAAGTTAAGGTATACTGATTTTAAGGAAAAACAAACAGAGAAAAATGATAATGAAGAATATCATTTTATGAATATAGAGGAAGAAGAAGAAACACTTCCTATATATGATACAGACAATGAGGAAGATGAAATAGATGTAAATTTCTTAAAATTTGAACAAGAAGAAACAATGGATTATACATTATTAGATTATGAAGAAGAATCAATAGATTGTTTTAAAGTAGAGGATAACAAATAAAACAATAGAACAAATTATAAACTGAAAATTTACAGAAATAAACATACAAGAAGAAGTAGATGACATGATTATAGAATGTATGATAGACTTAGGAATGACTTATGAAGAAAGTTATAAAAGATTACAAGAATATTACAATTTACCATTAGTAGAGGATATTATTAGTGGAAAAGTAATGATATCAGATTTTTACAAACAAGAACAAAATTTGATGGATACACAAATGACTGATCCCTTAAAAAGACCAAAAAATAGAATGGGGAGGAGAATATAGTGGCACACAAGAAAGTCATGGCAGAGAACCATGGACACAACCAACAATTAATTATCAAAAAGAATCTAATTCTATAGGAAAAGAAAGAAGATTGCCTATAGGACAAATATACAGTGGAAATATGTTATTATTAGAACAACAAAAACCACAGTTATGGATGGATGAAGTTCTAACATGGGAACAAAATGTAGTAAGATTATGGGAAACAAATAAAAAAGACAGCATGGATATATGTTTTCATATTTAGAAACTACATTAGGACCAATAGCATTATGAATATGGCAAAGTAAGAAAACACAAAATCCAGAAGAAATAAATAATCTTAAGGCATTAGGGGATAATCCTTATAATTTTACATCACAAATTAGAACACTTATATTAGGAGTTGATCCAGCAAAAAATAACTCTCTAATACAGGATACAGCTATCAGAAATCTAGAACAATTAAGTATAGCAGATATGAAATACATAAATGAATTCACATTAGATTTTACAAGATTATTATCACAAACAGGAAAAGCTATGGATGATAATCTATGTGATAAATACTTTATAAAACTACTAGGTGACTTAGGAAAATCTATACATGAAGCATGGCAAAAAAATTATGGTACACAACAGAATCTAGGAATAGGACCAAGAATAACCTATACATTTGGTATACTAGAAGAAAAATGCAAAGAAGTAGCATTACAAGAACAATTAAAAAGAAATGCTTATGCATTCTGTAAAACAACAATTTATACACCACAAGCATATGGGGTTTATGATAAAAAGAAAAAGATACGGAAAATCACAACATATAATAGAAATTATAGAAAAAATTATAATACAAATAAATATGTTAAAAAACCTCAAACAAGAAAATGTAGATGCTATACTTGTTGAGAAACAACACACTTAGCTAATAAACGTCCAAATAAAAGAAAAAATATAGAAAGAGCTAATCTAATAGAACAATTACAAGACTATGAAATAGAAGCTTTAAAAACAGATGATGAGTCTGATAATGAATCAATATATAGTATTTACAGTGAAGAAGATAATCCAACAGCAAAAGTAACATATACTGATATACATATATGAATACAGAAGAAAATTGTGAACATGATTGGAGACAAAATAAAGGAAATAATCACATAAGATGCTACAATTGTGGATATTACCCCAGTATAGAAAAAAGGTCACAATGCAATAAATGTTTTAAAGAAATTTGTTTTAAATGTCTTAAAGAAATTTATGATAAAGACATAGCTACAACATCTAAAGTCGAGACAATTTTCAAAAATAATAAAAATGAAAGACTAGACAAATTAGAATTAACAATAGAGTTACATAATTTAAAAATAAAAACTTGGAAAATAAAGTAGAAGAACTTGAGAGGTTAATTAAAACAGAAGAAATAAGTAAAATGGCTATACAAAAACCAGAAGATCAAACTTACATACAAACACAAGGATCAACAAATATGATAAATATACAATGTCGTTTATGGTTAGTTAATAATAAATATTTAGATTTAACAGCATTAGTCGATACAGGAGCTACAAAAAGTTTAATCTCATACAGTTTGGCACCTATAGAATATCATAAAAAATTATCGTATGAATTAAGTACAAGAACAGTAGAAGATAGATTAATAAATATTACACATTGCTTAGAACCAATAGGAATACAATTTTTAGATTTTGCAAACAATTATAGTATAAAATATGATATGCCACAAATAAATATTAATCCACCAAACATAAAATCAAAAGATTTTGTAATAGGATTAAATTTTATATTAGGATTAAATGGTGCAGTAAGAATCACAAGAAATTTCATAACACTAAGTAAACAATTATATACAATACCAACTCTTAGATATATAAATAAAACAGAAATTGTTCCAAAAAAAAAGGGATAAAGGGAACTTAGATTTCTTAAAAACACAGAACAGGAAAAGGTTTATAGAAAATGAGTCATTAAAACTTTTAACAGATTTTTTAAGCCATGAAATAGAAAAAGGGCAAGATATTACAAAAAGTGTAAATCATCCTATGATATTACATTTAGAAAAAATAGGATATATTGGAGAAGATATAACAAAATCAAATGTAAGTTATATTTGTAAATTCAAATTAAAAAATCCTGATATAATAATCAGAACAGCTAATATAGAATACAACCCATTAGATAAAGAAGAGTTCAAAAAACAAATCCCTGAAATGGTAAATCAAGGATTAATTAGAAAATCAGAAAGTCCTCATAGATCTACAGTTTTTTTAGTAAGGAATCATAGTGAGATAAAAAGAGTAAAAGCTAGGATAGTCTATAACTATAAAAGATTAAATGATAATATAATAGATGATGAGTATAATAATCCTAATAAAGAAAGTTTGCTAAATCTTACACAAAATAAAAAAAGTATTTTCAAAATTTGATTTAAAATCAGGATATAACCAGTTAAAATTAGAAGAAAAATTTAAACCATGGACAACTTTTACATGCTCTGAAGGGCAATATAAATGGAATGTCCTTAGTTTTGGACTAAAAAATGCACCTTCAATTTTTCAAAGATTTATGGACAGTATATTTTTAAAATTTGATTTTTGCTTAGTATATATTGATGACATTTTAGTTGCAAGCAATACAGTGCATGAACATGAGAAACACCTACAATAGGTCTTTGGAGAAATAAAGAAAAATTGTATAGTTGTTTCAAAAAGAAAAATGAAACTTTTTAAAAGAAAATTTTCTTTTTTTAGGATTAGAAATTGAAAATGGAAAAATAGAATTGCAACCACATATTTTTACAAAAATTCTAAATTTTTCAGAAAAACTTGAAAACCTAAAACAGATACAAGCCTTTTTGGGTCTAGTAAACTATGCTAGAAAATTTATTCCAAACTTGTCAAGACTAGTTGGACCTTTATATGGTAAAACCACTAAAAATGGTCAAAGGTATTTTAATCAAGAAGATATTAAACTAGTTAAAGAAATTAAAAAAACAGTCAAAAAGATTAAACCATTAGAGTTGCCATTAGTTACAGATTATATAATTATTGAAACAGATGGACGCAAAGAAGGATGTGGAGCAGTCCTTCTATGTAAACCAAACAAATACAACCTCAAGGAATAAGAGAAAATTTGCGGTTATGCAAGTGGTAATTTTCAAAATAAAACAAATTGGACTACAATTGATTTTGAGATACATGCACTAATATATGCATTAGAAAAATTTAAAATTTTTCTTAATAAAGAATTTACAGTAATAACTGATTGTGAAGCAATATTTAAATTTGTGAAAAATGACCAAAGTAAAAAAGTAAATAGAACCAGATGGGTTAATTTACAAAACGTTATACAAGTAAATTGGTATTTTATAAACTTTGAACACATCAAAGGAAAAATAATGGGATAGCTGATATGTTATCTCGAAATATAAACAAATGGTTTGTTTCAGATGGACAGGAAACAAGATAAAGAAAAAGTAAAGCTTATACATCCAAAGCAAGGGAATTCTTCTCCAGATGAAGAAAGAATTCAACAGTCATATCTACATTCGGCAGAAAAAATACACAGTTCCTCTCACACCTCATTACCACAAATAATGATGGGACAGTTTTACAAACAACAACAACCCAAGGCAGCTGGAAAACGACCTCTGCACACCAATTTTTCACCCAAGCCAGTAATTGAATTTGGAACATATGCCTTACAGATATGCAATGAAGCTGATAAAAAGTTTCGTCCTATTATGGGAATGAAGCTTACAGATAAACAACAATGTTTACTAGATAACTTATGGCATATCCAAACCATGCCACAAGCTTCAACATTTAAAGTACAGGTTTTAAATGCTTTAAGCATTTACTTTCAGGAACAAAGTTTAAAAACACCTGAAAGACAGTTTAAAACAAAACCAAATTACACTCATTATGTTATATTCAGAGGTACAAAAATTAATATTTTTAATAAATGGGAAACATTGGTAAAATACATAAATTGTCAAGGAGGATCATTTTGGAAAGGTTATACACGTTTTGCTGATGCTCTTCAAGTAGCAAGAGATAGTTTTGGTATACAAAATTTTTACATAGAACCTGAAGAGGTTAAAAGTTTTTCTGATATAGCCAAAACAGATCCTGAAAAGTATATAAAGGCTCAGCAAGAACTTATTTTAACATTAAAAACACAGCTTGAGGACAAGGCGAGAGATACACAGGGTATACAGATAAAAATTGTGAATAATATGCTAAAACAAAAAATAGCGATGCTCGAAGCAAAAAATACACAGTTATTACAAAGGCTCGAGAAAAATGAAGACAAAACAGTTATATACAAAACTTTTGAATCCTTTAGGACAAGGATTTTAGACACACACTGGTGGCAGTGTTTAAAACCAGTTACAGAAAGATTCCCAGAATTTGAGAATCTTGTTTCATAAAAGGTTTGTGCAGAATTTCCTCTAATTCTATACAACCTACAACAACAACTTTTAGACATGGCATTCAGGACTGACAGCGAAGCACAAGGATTCACAGTGGTGGAAAGAACAGATGAAGCAGGAGATGGAATTGGTATTCTGTTACTCCAAGTACATCACCCTACAAAATTGACAGATGAACAATTAATTCAATTCTACCATCATGGTATGATTGACTACTTAGACATTAAGCTAAACAGAAGAACAGAAGATCTCCTCAACCAGCTTGGAGAAAAAAATTATTCTAACGGCAGGAAAAATTACAACAAGATCGATAACATCGATTATTGGTTGCAAAATAATTTCCTCATTTCCCTTTACAGATTCATATACATACAGACCAGCTAGAAAGAGAATTTTCATCGAGCACAATAAACACAAAAATACAAGTAATTACCTACAAACAGTGATGACAAAAACCAACATAGAGTTTGCATCCTTACCTTGGTTAAATCACATAGATCACACAACTGAAAAAAAAAGTTCAGATAATTTTACATAGTTTATTAAAAAGCATCAAGAAACTCCAGAAATTCCTGACTATTTTCCATGGAGAAACTATAAACTAATAGGCGAAGGACACTACATACAAGTCTATGCAAAAACAAATTGGAGTATGCTTCTATCTTTTGCAGGGGAATGAGACACTCTACAGCTACAACATATCATAAACTTAGAAGATGAAGATGATGAACAAGAAGAGTGTTCAAGTCCACAGTCAATAGACAACACACACAGAGACTTCTAGAAAAAATGATGTAAGAAATGACGATAGAAGAAAAAAGACAAAAAATGATGACGAAAGCCATGACGTTTTATTGCTCAATTATTCTACATACACGGTTTTTGGTTTTATTGTCTTTTTCTTTCTAGACTTATTTTTCTTTCTAGACTTCTTTTTCTTTTTAGACTAGAGACTAGGCTTAGACTTTAATGTAATTTTTAATATTTTCTTTGCTTTTCTTTGCCTATATATATGACATTTGTAATCTAATTTCGATACGAATAAATCTTATGAGTAATAATATTACCACCTTTATGGCACACTAAACCTCTCTCCACGTCTCTTTAGCTTTACTTCCTTATCATTCCAAGTTTTCTCCAGTTCTTCATATCATATTCCAACACACACATAAAAAAAAACCATGTTCTGCAACCTTCTACTCTGCTGTGCATACTCTCATCCACCATCATCCGATGTGCTTACCTCCATCAAAGTAAGTTTTAGCTTTCTTTTTATTTTTTCAGCATAATCCACACCACCCTCTCTGATATATTGTTTTGTTTAATAAGTGTTTTTTATAAAAACATTATAAGATAACAATAATAAGTTAAAAATTTGATGCAACTTATAATTTTTAAGTAAAACTAATATGAAGTGTATTGCCCTATACGCTTCCTATTAAACTTATGGGAATCGTATTGGGCAATACGCTTCCTATTGGGTCACTTTCAGACCTTTATAGTTTTGAACTGCGTGTGTGTCAGAGAATATTGTACCAATAGGAACCGTATTGCCCAATACGCTTCCTATTGGTGTCGTATTTAATGCTTCAAACCCTATGGGAAGCGTATTGGCCTATATGGTTTCTATTGAGGGATGTACAAAAATTTTAGGGGATGTGTAGATACCATCACCCTATTTTTATGTTACATGCTTAAGACCATCTTCAAAAGGATTCACTCTCTAGATGCGGATCTAGCTCATATTTGTGGGTTCTCAGAAACTCAGTGTATTTGAAAAAAAAAAAAAAACTAGTGAGAACCTTATAGAATTTAGAAAAAAATTAATAAAAATTAAAGAGAATGTACCAAAACGAACCCAATAGAATATGATCCTGAATCCACCAACTGAGCCATTGGCTTGGCTTGTTTCCTTCAAACGGACAACTTGAGTATTTTAACATGATTTAAAAACACTTTAAGATGTATTTTGGGCAAATATAAATATAAATATCAACCAAGTAGACTCATCAAATTGTAAAATGCATAATTTCGTTAATAACTAGTTTCCATTAACAACACTTGAATTAATCTTCTAAATATTTTCATTAGTGTTAAGCAATTCTAACCCATGAAGGCCATGATCCGGTGCATTTAACATCATTTCCTAAAAAGTCTGTTTTTGTGTTGTCTAAGACCCCTTTAGTGGGGTGCCATGTATGGCAATTTTTCAAGGATCACGCCCCATAGCCCTCTGCACACCACGACGAGCGGCGCTATAGGGGTCAAAATGGGTTGTGGCGTCATGCTCTCCGTGGCGTGATGGTTCTTGAATGTTTTTGGTTTTATACACATTTGGTCCCTTCAAATCGGAGAAGAAGATATAGGAGGCGGTATTGGTTTGTTTTTTGCCGGAAAATCGGCTGCAAACTCGCCGGAAAATTGGTGAAGAAGACAGGAGGCGTGAAGGTATTTGATTTTAAAAGTTTTTGCTTTATAACATTTGGTCCCTGCATTTTCTCAAATATCTGAAATTGGTTTTTAAAACTTGTTTTTCTCTTATTTATAAGTTTAAAAATATGACAGTTTTAGTACTTGTAAAATAACTTAAAAAAACTTAATGTTTTTTATTTAATGTAATGGTTTTTAATTTAAAAAAGTTAGAAATTAATTAAAAAATGAAAATTAATTAAATGAGTAATGATGAGGTAGGGGCTTCATGATTACGGGCTCAAGTGAAATAACGCCTCATAAAGCCCATGTGTGACTTGTCACGACACGTGTCGCATAACGCCCACAAAGGGGATTTATGACTACGGATGGCCTAAGGGTGAACGGTGTGGTGTTCGGTAAATGGGTTTACCGATGTTTACCGCCACCGCCAACTTTTTCACCGCATCCCTGTTACCGAATTGGTGGCCAAAATCGGTGAAGGTTCACCGAGTCGGGGAGAAGGAGGGAAGGGGAGAGAGAGATGAGTGTGTGGTGGGGTCCATGCCTTCTCAACCAATCACACATTTTTCCTTTTTTTAAAATAGTTTACCTAAACCCCATTAGGTAAACCGCCACCAACGTTTTTGAGCATTAGATAAACAAAATAGGTGAATTAACGTGGCGCTGTTTGATTGGTTGAATGAGGAATTTACCTATTCCAAATAGGTAACCACTCCCTTCACCCTAAGACCAGTTTCACCTACATGTATGTGTAATTCTTACTAGATTACCACTTTAAAAATGTCTAAAAGTTTTTAACATCAATTATATTATTTAGAGTTAACTACATAAATGCTCATTGTGGTTCTGGTTCTATGCAGTTAATATCGGTTATATCGGTCCTTTAGTAAAATATCGGTGTCAAATATCGGTACCGATACTAACGACGATATTGACCGATATTTGACCAATATAGCTGATATAGCACTGAATTTTAATAGTGTTAAATTGTTATGTATATAAATTCTGCATTATATTAAAATTATCGATATCAGTATATCACACCGATATCTCATCGAGATAACCTATATCTCAAATACCGGTACTTGAGCGATATCCGATATTTTGCCGCATTAACTGCATAGCTGTGGTTTGGCAAAAGTAACAGCTTTGATAACTTTCAACCTGGGGATGTCCCTGGTTCGATCACTACTAAGTGTACCAGAAAGGATTTAAACTCGAGGCGCCCTGAGTTAACGGATGTTTTGAAACTAAAAAATATATTTAATAAGAATAAAATTCATGGACCAAGTCAACTTTTTTAATGCTCAAATTTATGTTCCCTAAAGTATATTCTCCGTTAGATTATAAAATTCAATCAAATAAATCAATCCACCGCATGCCCATGCATTTCTTAAGCGTTTCCAAAAATATCTATCTTATTTTTATTTTTATTATTATTATTATTATTATTATTATTATTATTATTATTATTATTTTTTTTTTTTTAATTTAAGCTTCCATGGCATTGTCTTCATTTCACTATTAAATACTTGTCAAGTTATATCAAAAAAAGATAGATGGGTAACAAGCTGCGTCGTCACCCCTTTTCTGAATTGCAAACCCTAATCTACCAAAGACAAAACCCTGCCCTGAGGCTGAACAATTGTTGTGGATGACCCGTTGGATCCTGATCAGGAATTGGATAGTGGCGTTAGGGAGCCAAATGTGTCAAAGACAAAAAAGACTAAAACATGTTGGTTCTCTGCATAAGTTTTAGCGTGCTTATCAACTTTCTTCGATTCTATCTTATTAAATTGATAAAGGTCCTATCTTAAATACTTAGATCTCACTACATGATTCTCACCTTTATACTCATGAAGTAAGGTTTTACTTTGCCAAAAATTGGTGTTTCTCATATTGAGATCCCAAGTATCTCAGACATTGAGGAAACCTAATTAAGATTGTTAGTTAACATCTCTTCTAATAATGGTAATAATAAGTACATTGATGGAAAGGCTAATCACAAATGATCAACATATTCTTTCGGTGTTATAAGCATAAAGGCAAAACTAACGACGGATAGATACATATAAAACAATTCACCTAACACGGAAAATCAGTATATGCACGGCCGGCCCAGAGCATGGGCCGGGTGGGCGCCGGCTTAGGGCCAAAAATGTATAAGAGCCCGATTTAAAAAAAACATTTATATATATGTGTGTGTTTGTTTGTTGAGATATATATGCACTGAATAGCAAAAAAAAAAAAAAAAAAAAAAAACATTAGTAAGTGTTTGTTTTGGTGGTTGATATGTTAAACATTCCAGTTTAATTAAACTTATAGATGTTACTTTGACAAATATTTATTAAACAAGCTTATAAACTTAAATGAAATTTTGTAAACAAAATTTCTCACGAAATAAATCTAAGACATGAACATTTTCATTAAACTACTCAAGTTTTAGACCGTGTACATATTTATAAAGTAAAACAATTTTCAATTTTTTATATAATTTGTTATAAGTGTTCTAAAATCCTACAAGTAAATTTAAGTTTTTGAAAGAAACTTTTCAAAGAGAGAGTATTTTTTTTAAACGTCAAGAAATGACGTGCCAACCACCGTGACACCGGGTGTTGTTGCCAAGGTCGACTACTCGACCGCCGCCAGCCCATTGGCTCTCCCAGATGCGCGGAAACGCGACCTCCACCCGTCCGAAGGCACGACAGTGGAATAATCAGTAAGACCTCGCCTCCCATCCAAGACAAACCAGCGCCACCCATATTCGTCCTTCACATGGATGCCGCAGAAAATAATGAGGAGAGTGGGAGTCGAACTTGTGTCACAAAGAACACCAAGTCTTTCCTCAACCACTCCACCACTACCTCATTCGTAGAAAAGTATTTACACGTGTAATTGACTTGGATGCTTACACCACAAACATGTGTATAAAAGTTACCATTCTTGGACAATGACACAACTTCTTGTTTATCTAACATACTCAAAACGTGTGAAGCTCAAATCAATGATTTCCAGATGCTTCAAAATTTATGGTGTTTATATCAAAATATTTTAAAAAATAAGTTACGGTGGACGAGGCACTCTCGGGTACCCCTGTTAGGGTATCTCTATCCACGTGGCTACACTGCCGCCACCCTTGCGGGTAGCTAAAACGCGCTTGTTCCATGGTTTCCGCTCGTCGAAGAAAGTGTGAAAATTGTACTGTTTGAAGATGTGTGTTATTGTTTAGATGAGTGTGGATCAATTGGTGCCATTGTTGGAATTCTAGGATTTGCAAGTTGATGATGGAATAAAGGGGTTTTTTATGATGGAAGTAAAGAGGGGTTTTTATTAGCTAGTGGAAATTGCAGCTTTTATTAAATTATTTTAATTTGATTATTAATTGATTTTAAATTGTCAATGGAAAATTGTATATTGTATGGTTGTTCAATAAAATCATTTATTATTATATATTTTTCTCTTTTATTGATAAGTTATATATACTAACATTTTGCAATGACATCTATCTACAATATCTACAATAGCTATCACATGACTCAATCAAAGATTGTTACTACAATAAACATTCGAGCGATGAGTTTCTTTTAAAATTCGTGACATACCAAGTCTTCAGCGCTGTTTACGATCGCAGCCACAGGTGGCCATTTGCCAATATGTGTACCCGTTTGATAGTGTTTTGCTGGAAGTTAAAAAAAATAATAAATGCCATTTTAGTCCAAGTGGTTTGGTCAATTTTGCTAGTTTGGTCCAAAGGTTTCATTTTTCGTCTGTGGGTCTAAAAAGGTTTCACTGTTGCCATTTTAGTCCACTGGTTTAACTTCATTAATTTTTCTGTTAAGGAGAAGGGCAATTCAGTCATTTATATGTAATTCTGTTAACTAGAAGGACAATTCGGCCATATAAAATGATCGAATTACCCTTCTCGTTAACAAAAATGGATGAAGTTAACTCAGTGGATTAATTTGGCAACCGTGAACCTTTTTAAACCCACATGTGAAAAATAAACCTTTGAACTAAACTGTCAAAATGACCCAAACCACAACAACTAAAATGAAAGTTAACTCAAAAGTAAAAGGGTTATTGGATTTTAATAGTCTTAAATTTCACCTGTTGGCCGATAATAATCCCAAATTTAAAAATTCCCTACAATAATCCAAACCTGTAAAAGTTTGGCCGCCCTTGATCCTTTTCAAACATATAAGAATTTGGTCTCATCTATAGATTCAATTACACCTAGAGACTCCTTAATTGGTTTAAGTGCACTTATGTTAGAAAAAGATCAATGGCGGCCAAACTTTTACAAGTTGGGATTATTGAAGAGAATTTTTAAAGTTGAGATTATTATCGGCCAACAGGTGAAACTTAAGATTATTATAATCCAATAACCCAAGTCCGGGTTCGAATCCAGGCCAACAGGTGAAACTTAAGATTATTATAATCCAATAACCCAAGTCCGGGTTCGAATCCAAGTTTAACCCGACCCGAATCCGACCACAATCTCACTATTATCCTTTCAGACTCGCTCACAAGATAAACTCTGCACACTAATGGTGTTCATATCAGCCATGAACATTCAAATGACACTGACACAAACCATTTCTTCAATCTCATCTCAATTTTCACCTCGATTCAACCTGCCGAAACGATGCCTGTTCGTCCGCCCTTTACGGAATCAAAAACCTCATACTCGAATCGTTTGCATGGCGGTAAGTTCGAATTATCATTCGTTAACTGTTCGCTAGGGTTTCTGACTTTCTGTTGTTGTTTGTGATGCTAATTTTGATGTTTTTGCTGTGAATTAGGAGCCGTATCTGTTGAAGAAGCTTGAATCCGCTGAGAAAACCTGGAAGGAGTTATCGGTAATTGTGTTTGTGTTGTTTGTTCGATTTTATAAATATTGTATTTATTTATTTATTTTTTATTTATTGTATGATAGCAAAATATTGTTTGAAATTTGAGTAACAGAATGTGTGTAGTGGAAAAAGTACTAAAATTAGGGCTAAGTTTTACCAAAAGTATTGAATTGGTGTATTCATGATAGTGTTGAATTGAATGAATTTCAAAGTGTTGCTTTTTGTTCTTATTGGAACGGGCAGTTGGTAATTGGTATATAGTAGTTAAGAATTGAGGATACCTCAGGTTAGTATACACCGATAATGCTTTCAAATATCTGTGTAGCATTCATAGTTGTCAATAGCAGCTATAGCGCGCTACATAACGTATAGGTCATATGTGGCTATATAGTATGAAGTATATAGCGATAAGTAGCGACATACTCATTTTTTTCATATGTTTTTCATTTGTTGCTACATGTAATTTTCTGTTTATCTACTTTATCGCTAAGCATGAAATAGCGGGCGCTATTTCATTGCTATTGCTATGTAGCGTATAGGTAGCTTGTCGCTATTGACAACTATGGTAGCATTGTGGTAATTGGTAGGGGTGTAAACGAGCCGGGCCGAGCCTGAGCTCGACCATGCTCGAGCTCGGCTCGTTAGGTTTTTATGAAGCTCGAGCTCGAGCTCGGCTCGGTTCGAGCCTACTTCTTTGAGCTCTAGCTCGGCTCGCGAGTAAAACCCAAAGCTCGAGCTCGGCTCGACTTGGCTCCAACTATTTTGAGAACAACCTTAAACGAGCTAAAAGTTTGGCTCGAGCTCACTTCAACATCGATTAAATGAGCCAAAGCTCGGCTCGAGCTCGGCTCATCAATGTTATCATCATTATTAATATATTATATATAAAAAAACTAAAATTTTGTATGGGCTCGTTTAGGCTCGCGAGCCTAAACAAGCTTTGTATTTCAGGCTCGAGCTCGGGCTCGATAACAAAACGAGCTCTATTTCAGGCTCGAACTCGGGCTCGGGCTCGGGCTCGTTAAAGCTCGGCTCGTTCGAGCTTTTAACCGAGCCGATCACGAGTAGCTCTCGAGCTTCTGGGCTTGTTTACACCCCTAGTAATTGGTTTTGTTTGTAATACAAAAGATGTCCTACATAATGATCCGTAGTTATTTGATAATATTATATGGTATGAATAGTTTTAGTTAGGCAATAGTTCAGTAAAGAGTAAAGACATAAGTGTAGGTGCAGTGTGACCAGTGTCCTATTTGCTACAAGTTGTTATAATATGAATGTTGCTTGATCATCTTGACATAGGTTAAGTTAGCTGATCCGGATGTAGTTTCAAATCCTAGTGAGTATCAAAAGCTGGCACAATCTATGTCTGAACTTGATGAGGTAATGTCATTTCCTCTGATCTTCTATACTTTCGTGTGAAGAACATCATACATACGATGTAGGTAGCTCACGTTTCAGTAACTAATATTTAAATGATCAAATTTGCAATGTCGTGAACTACTAGGTTGTAGCAACGTACAGAGGATTCAAGGATTGCGAGAAACAACTTGAAGAGTCCAAAGGTTTTGTTCACTAACCGCTATCTTAATTCTTTTGCTGTATGATTATCTAATATGATAATATCTTGTGTTTGTGTTTCAGTTTTGTCAAAAGATCCTGACGTCGATGAAGAAATGGCTGAGATGATAGCTTCCGAAATTGAATCTTTATCTGACCAACTTTTAGTATTTGAAGAAAAGCTTAAGGTTTAGTTTTCTGAAATATAGATTAATCTTCATCGTCAACTTTTAATATTGATACCTTGTCTCTATTAATAGATGTTGCTGATCCCGAGTGATCCTTTGGATTCTAGAAACATCTTGCTTGAAGGTATGTTCTCCGCTAGAAACCTAATGACACATCGATGGATTTCCATCGAATTGAAACTTACTTGGCATATACAAATATACAATAATATATCTAATTGTCATATTTCAGTACGGGCTGGTACAGGTGGTGAAGAGGCTGGACTTTGGGCTGCTGACCTTGTAGGTACATTTTTTATTTTATTTTATTAAAAAGTTTGTAATCTGATATTTTCAGATTTACTGATTCATTTAGGCATGTTGTGTTACATTAGGTTCGTATGTACCAGAGGTACTGTGAACGAAACTCGTTGAGATACTCACCACTTTCAAGCTCCGAGGTATACATATTACGTTTTTTTTTATTTCTTGCCTTTACATGTCTAAGTTTAATACGTTTTCTTTCTAAAGGCTGAAAGAGGAGGATACAAGACGTACGTTATGGAAGTTAAAGGTGCTAGCGTATATAGCAAACTGAAATATGAATCGGGTGTCCATAGAGTTCAACGTGTTCCTCAAACAGAAGCCCAAGGCCGTATTCACACTTCAACTGCCACAGTCGCCATCATGCCAGAGGTAGTTACTTTGACACTTGTGCAACTTTCAACTTAAAACAGTTATTATTATTTTTCGAGTATATTGTCATTTTCGTCCCTGAGGTTTGTCCAGTTTTGCGACTTCGTGCCATTTTCATCCGGCTCGTTAACTCCCTCCATTTTTCAATGTTAAGCCAGGGGTATTTTTGTCCTTTTACCTACTTGTTTCTGTTTCCTTTTTGTTTAGTAAGGGTATTTTGAATACTTGTACATTATGCTAAATGCTTGTACATAAAGTGAGAAAGACCGAATTGCCCTTTAAGTTAACAAATAAGACGGAAATACCCCTGACTTAACGGAGAAAAATGGATGGAGTTAACGAACCGGATGAAAATTGTTTTCGTTTTTTGTGTTTAGTAAGGGTATTTTGAACACTTGTACATTATGCTAAATGCTTGTACATAAAGTGAAAAAGACCGAATTGCCCGTTGAGTTAACAAAAAAGACGGAAATACTCTTGACTTAACGGAGAAAAATGGATGGAGTTAACGAGCTGGCTGAAATGGCAAAATTTCAAACCTTTTGGATCTAAATGCGGAAAAATATAACTTTGGACAAAAGTCGCAAAACTGGCCAAATCTCAAGAACGAAACACCATTTCTCTTTTTTTCATATTCAAATCAAACACTTTTTGTCCAATGTTATAAATCTTTTTACAAATAATGCGTATCATATACAATTACAATCAATCAATCGTACCTAGTATTATCCCACTCATAGCCTAGCTATCGGTGGGGTCTGGGGAGGTTGGGATGTAGGCCAGCCTTACCTCTATCACGGGGGATAGAGTGACTGCTTCCAGTGAGACCCCCGACTCCACAATCATATCCAGGCAAAAGAGTTGAATAAAAACCAGAAAAAGACATGACCACATAAAATCCTATCTAGGCAAAAGAGTCGGCATAAAAACGGGAAAATACATATAACTACATAAATAGTACTAAACATATTCTTATTAAGCTACCAAAAAAGGATGGAAACATGTAATAGGAATAGATAACACTTCAAATAGACACACATGTCAGCTGTAATATTCCTAGGCCACCAAAATGGACTAAAGAAGCTAAGCTCCTAAAATGAGAAACTAATACAAAACTGTGTCATCCTCCTAAAAGTCCTTAACCTTAATCTGGCGTCTCCACGAACCCCTATCCTCAACCATGTCCTCAGAGCTATGTAGTTAATATCCCGATAGATCACCAATATATCAGTGATATATCGGTTATCGGTGCTCTACTGAGATATCGGTGCAAAACATCGGTTAGAATATCGGTACCGATAATATCGGCGATATTGACCGATATTGGACCAATATTTGATCGATATATCACCGATTTTCCCGATATCAATACCTTTCTTCTTATTTCTTCCATTCGTCTTTCTTCTTATTGCTACTTTTAGTGTTTTAAGTCTTAATTGTTAGTTGTTACTATTAAATGTTAGTGTTTTAAGTCTTAGTCATTTCCTACCTGCTACAATTGTTGGTGTTTTGCAAGTTGCAAAAGGCTCATTTGTTAATGGTAGGACAACAACAACAACAACCATACCCAGTAGATCCCACAAATAGCAAAGCTAGTTATAGGGTCTGGGGAGGGTGGGATGTAGACAGTCCTTGCCTCCATCCATAGGGATAGAGAGGCTGCTTCCAGAGAGACCCTCGACTCGAAAACGAATAGCAAACCAACACACCAAGTCAAAGAGTATAGAAAGAATATAGAAATAAGAAGTCGCCCATACCAAGAAAGTGAACAGAGTGGCACAGTATATTGTAAATCATGTAAAATAGCATACACCATCATTTATGCATAAACACAAGAAGGCAATCACCGGAAAAGTCACTTAAAGAATAAGAGAAACCTACATCCCTGAAATACACCTAAGAGCTTACTGCCATATCCTCTATTTGTTAATGGTAGGAGAGTATACTAAATTGTTAGTGTTAAATTGCTATATATATAAGTTTAGCATGATATTAAAATTTCGATATCCCACCGCGATAACCGATATCTCAAATATCGGTCCTTGACCGATATCCGATATTTTACCACATTAACTACTTAGCCTCAGAGGGGTGTAAGTCTAACAAATCCTTTCTATCTCACTCTTCCCAAGTCATTTTCGGCCTGCCTCTACTCCACCTCCCCTCCACAGTGAGAGTTTCTACTGATCTAACTGTAGCCGTCACTTGTCTCCTCCGAACATGCCCAAACCATCTCAAACCTCTCCTCCCTAACCTTATCTAAAATACTAGCCACTCCCAATAAATATTTTAATCTTTTATAATTTACATTTTCACACTTGATAACATATTTGTTTCAGGCTGAAGAGGTTGATGTGGTAATTGATCCGAAAGACATTGAACTTACTACTGCAAGATCCGGTGGTGCTGGAGGTATTACTCTTTAGCACATATTTCTTCTGTCTCATGCCTTATAAGTAATAACGCAAACTATGTTATTGATTTCATTGTATATATTAAGTATGTGTGTATTTTAATATGCAGGTCAGAATGTGAATAAGGTGGAAACAGCAGTGGATCTTTTCCACAAACCAACTGGAATCAGAATCTTTTGCACAGAAGAAAGGAGTCAACTTAAAAATAAAACGCGTGCCCTTCAGTTATTGCGAGCAAAACTGTATGAAATCAAACTGAAGGAACAGCAAGAGTCTCAAAGAAATCAAAGAAAATCTCAGGTTTGAAAGTTAATTCTCTTGCACCATAAGTTGCATTATAAACATTTAAATTTTAAACACAACTGTGAGATTAACGATGTGTCTTTAATGGCAGGTTGGTAGTGGTTCTCGTTCAGAAAAGATCCGTACATACAATTACAAGGTATCATTTATTAGTACCTATAAGTTTGGTATATTGGCTCTATACCCTTGTTATTAAAATAACATCGTTTCTACTATGTTAATGTCTTCATTAGGACAATAGGGTCACCGATCACAGATTAAAGATGAACTTTGAGCTCACTTCATTTCTTGATGGTGACATCGAGACAGCCATTCAGGTTCTATTCCAGCTTCTTTTCACCAATTTTATATTTTTAGTATGAATATTACTTGTACTTAATTACTTATAATTTATTTGGCTTTTTGTTATGCAGTCTTGTGCTTCTATGGAGCAACGGGAGTTACTAGAAGAGCTTGCAGATTCTGTAGGAACTGCAGCCCGATAATTTCCAATTTTTCGAGTGTAGCTGTGTTGATCATCAAGGCCGACGAAGTAGATGGATATGTATATTTCATTGTTTTGTCTATCTTAACACTCACTTCCTGGTGCATTCTTACCTTATTTTCCTATTTATCTCTGATATTAAATAATAATAATTTTAAACAAAAAATTAGATAACAATAAATATTTGTTTTTCTATAGATAATTTTAAACAAAAAATTAGATAAGGATAAACGTTTGCTTTAACAAAAAATTAGATAAGAACAAATATTTGTTTTCTATAAATAATTTTAAAAAATTAGATAAGGATAAATGTCTGTTTTTATTATGAGTAGATATATATACTCTAGAGTTTGGTGATTCAAATTATAGTAAATTAGGAATGAAAAGCTCGCGTTTGATATATACTTAATCTTTTTATTATTGTTTTTTTTCTTCACTAGAATCAAATAATTATTCTAGGTCGGGGCATATGGTTCTATCAAATTGTAAGTGTTTTTAGACGTATCGCTATAATGGTTTGGACTCACCGTTATAATCGCACAATTCTTTCAAATGTCAAATCTAGACAACTTAATTTCACCTTTGTCATGTTAGGCGTACTGTTATATTTGGTTTAAACCTATCATAGGGTATGGGGCTTGGGTTGGGGTGTGGCCCTTGGGGCTTGGGTTTGAAGCCGGGCGTGGGGCGGGCTTGAGATCCGATGTGGCGGCCTCCTATTCGCTGTCCACCGCCATACCCCATGGACACGTCACTAGGCGGTTGGGGGGGGGGGGGGGGGCTCGAACTCCACGTGTCAACTCATGCCCTCAACCCAAGCCCACCATACCCCACGGTCTTAGAAAGAACACTGTTTTTAAATATAACAATTCTATACTTAATTCAAATAGAATTAATTCTACGGTATAATTCATAAAAAAATTTCCTGGATATTTTTTTAGACACGTTTCACTTCCTGGTGCATTTTCACCTTATTTTCCTATAAAAATGTGGGGATCGATCTCCACCTTTTGTACAACAAATTCTATTGACTACAAATTTGAGACAAGTGTTTTATAAATGAAATAAACAAATAAGCATGAACGTGCATAAAACTAACTAAAATAATTATATATCATAATTTGAATGTATTATAAAAATAGGATTCAACCCATGTAATACATATGTTTTTAACCTAATAATAAATAAAAAAACAAAGTAAAATTTTATAATAAGTAAATAGTACATCAAAGTTCATTTTTAAAAGATAAATCTTGACGACTATATATGTCACGAGTTTTTTTACAGATATTCTTAACTATTTATTATATAAAATTATATTTATGCACCAGTATAAATTTCAACATCATCTTACTCGTCAAAATTCAAGAGGGTCTCTTTGTAGGACCTGAACCATCTTCTCAAATTCCCTCACACATATTACAACTGCTTGATGATCAAAACGCCCGACGACAATCAATCTTCCTATTTCTTTGTCGCTGGAAACAGATTCAACACCCGGAACACTAGAAACTGCCTTCTCTATCTTATTTATTTCACTTTCACTGTTAAAGTTCACTGCCAGCGTTACTTTGCATTCCTGGGAAAAAAAGTTGGATCGAACAACAAAGGACAATAAGAACCATCATAATAAGAACTCAGTCAAACAAAGTAAAAATAAAATAAAAAGCAAAGAAGTCAAACAAAGTAAAAATAAAATGAAAAGAAAAGAAACGGAAATAAGAATTTGTGATAGAGCCGGATTCGAGATCGGCAATCTCCAATAAACAAATAAATAACTAAAATGTAAATTTAACGTAAGACAAGTATTTGAATCAATTTTCTTCTTAACTTCTTCAAATGCAAAATACAAAGCTATTTAATATGCTGAGAAACAACTACCATTTGATAGTGCATGAGATAAAAAAGGAAACGTGGATGCAGTAAATAAGAAAATGGATAATTATGCAACGTGGTCTTATCTTCTACATGCATGCGAGAAAGGGAAACGTGCAGCTAATTCGTGGGTTTGAAATGCTCCAAACAAGTAACCGGGTTACGTAATCGGTTACGGCGGTTCATGGGCATGATGAATCGTATCAATACCCACCCCTTTAAAACGGGTGGTGTCCTCACGACCCACAGTTGTCGAAATTGTACCGGTCCATGGTGGATCGGTTTGAGGCTCGAAAAGCAAGAATTGTGGCGTTTTGCAACGGTGCCCCGGCTGGAACTTTTCGTCGCAGTTGAAACAAAGGCCGGCGGCGCGCTTCGCTTGCATCTCCGCTTGAGTAAGGCGTTTGATTGGAAGAGATGATGCGGATTGTGGGGACGAAACAGATCCAACAGTAGAATCAATTACCCCGGCAGTGAGCTTGTCTTCAATTAAACGAGCTAATCCGTACGTTTGATGCAACGTGTGAGGATGATGGATTGCTAGTTCGCTTTGAATGTCCGGTTTAAGTCCGGAGATGAAACAATTCTTTAGTGTCTCGGGAGATAAACCGATGACCCGGTTAGCGGGTCGTTCAAACTCAGTTTGATACATGGCAACAGTGGTTTTTTGCTGTAGTTTGAAAAGAGTCGCCTGGTGATTCTCGTAGGAAGAAGGACCAAATCGGAGTTCCAAAGCTCTTGAAAATTCCGGCCAAGTTCCGAGTAACCTGTTGTTCGAGAGATACTTGTACCAACTTAGTGCGTCACCGGTGAAATAGAACACAGCTAGGTAGAGACGTTGGTTCATTGGAATGTGGTAGTAGTTGAAGTAGTTATCGGCTTGAAAGAGCCAATCTAACGGGTTAGAACCATCAAATGTAGGTAGCAGAATTTTGGGAGGGCGGGGCTGGTTGTTACCAGGTGGGGGTGGTGGTGGTGGCGGTGGCGGTGGCGGTGGCGGATGACCGGGTGGTGGTGGTGGAGGAGGGGGTGGTGGTGGGTTGGACGAAGAACCGATCTCGAAAGAGGTCGTTTCCTTGTCCTTGACAAAGGCGGCTAGAAGCTTGTTACTAACTTCCAAGTGCTGGTTCATGGTTGCCTGCAGGGATTCGAACTGAGCCTTGGCCTGAGCAGAAGATTCGGCTACGGTGGTGGCATTAGTTGAAAGGAACTGATCGAACCTCTCAAGTAGAGCCTGCAAGGGGTCGTCAATGGTGGTTGTTTCTTTGCGGGGAGGCATGACGGAGTCGAGGAATGAAAGCACCAATTGATAGAGCCGGATTCGAGATCGGCAATCTCCAATAAACAAATAAATAACTAAAATGTAAATTTAACGTAAGACAAGTATTTGAATCAATTTTCTTCTTAACTTCTTCAAATGCAAAATACAAAGCTATTTAATATGCTGAGAAACAACTACCATTTGATAGTGCATGAGATAAAAAAGGAAACGTGGATGCAGTAAATAAGAAAATGGATAATTATGCAACGTGGTCTTATCTTCTACATGCATGCGAGAAAGGGAAACGTGCAGCTAATTTGTGGGTTTGAAATGCTCCAAACAAGTAACCGGGTTACGTAATCGGTTACGGCGGTTCATGGGCATGATGAATCGTATCAATTTGCTAATGGATGTAACATTAAAAGCAAACAAATTACGGGGACGACAAAAACAAAAGTAAAGGTGTATACATACATAAAGATTGGGGTTTCGGAAATTATTGAATTCCTCATAGTCAGATTTTAACTGACAACATGTTCTCCATCCTCGTGAATCTATGACAATAAGTGCTTATCATTATGTATCTTAATATCAAATATTAATATCAAGTATAAAACATTGACAATCAATTGTTCAAACAACTAGGAACTTACCAGTAATATGAATATTGTCTCCAAACAAAGTAGCAGGGATGATTGAGTTGAAGAAATTACTACGGCAAAGATAGTAGCCTCCTTTGGTTACCTTGAATCGAGACAGATCTCCTCCAATCACTTCCTCCTCACTCTTTTCTTCTTCTTTCTCTACTTCACCGCCATCCTTATACACAAGGCTCGCACCATATCCACTTATTATTATTGTTCCTTCCTTCCCTAGGATATCCACCTCAACTTCATCACCAGCGTCTAATAAGTTGCCAATTGGCCAATAACTTAACCACACAACATCTTCATCAACTCTGGGTTTGCAATACACCACAGGGCTGTATACCAAGGTAACACCCCTGGTTCGGTTACTGATTCTGGCGAACAAAGGATATCTATCTTCACCACCTGATGATCTGTATAAGGCCGTTACATTTAATCCATGAATTTTATGCTTCTTTGGATGCAGAGGCACACGAAAGGATAAAAAATTGGATGAGGACGTATACTGATGTGTCGCCATGCTTTGATCCTTTATGCCTTGCAGATAGGTGCTTCTTATACCAAATTCATACAACATCTATATATATTACACACAAAACTCAATTACTTCATCATATACTAAACATTTTGCTGGATATTTGTGAGAAACTGAGAAAGAGATAACCTGGATATTCCAAGTTCTGCCTTCAGAAATCTGATCACCAACCAGGTCCACCTTATGATCTTTATACGCTTTAATCCATTGCATATGTCCCAGATCTGCTTCATCAAGTTTTTCTATGGATACTAACTTAAAAAGGCCTTCAATCTCAAACAGTTTGAAACAACCTTCATAAAAAAACTCCTGCAGCGTGAAACGAGCTGATTGGAATGTTATTCTCTCCAGCGATGTACACCATCCTACATCCAAATTCTTTAGCGTTCTTGGGAGACATGGGAGAGACTTGATGTTTGGACAAGAATTCAAGTCAAGGTGTCCAAGCATTTTATGGTCAATGTAACTGGGCAGGATCTCAAGATTCTCAAGGAGTCTTAAACTCAAAAAAGATAATGATTGGGGTAAGGCAAACAAAGGCTGATTCGATGAAGCCTTCCACAGCCTAGTGCACCCTACCAAGCTCAAGAAGGAAAGATTCTTAAGGTATCCTATGGTTTCACAAACATGACTCAAACTGATACAGCCATTGAGGTTCAAATACACAAGTTTAGGGAGTCGGTGGAAATTGCAGATGCTGACAAGTTTGTAAGACCAAGAGAGATCTAGAACCTTGAGCGAATTAAGAACCTGTTCCACGAATAACAAGTTGAATATATCATTGTACATTCAAATGAAGATTATCTAACACTGAGAAGCTAAAAGGTAAAGTGATAAACAGAAGACTGAATTCCTTGTACCATGGGTGGGTTGAACTCTTCCAAATCTCCAAAACTCATTTCTAATGCCACCAAGCAGTTTGTTAATAGGCCTGCGGGTATTGTTTTTAGATAACATTTATCCCACTTCAACCATCTTAGATCTGGAAAATTCTTGTAGGTCCCGGTGAGTTTCACATTATCTAGATGGAGAAATTTTAAGTTCTTCATCTTTATAAGGGAACTTGTCTTAAATGCCTGCAAATTCAGTATGCCTTATAATGATCACTAGGTAAATAATATTTCGCTACCATTGGAGGATGAAGAAAAGGTATATAAAAAAAACAGCGATTCACCTCCCTGAAATTCGTTTATTCTTAACCACTTAGCAATAATGTACTTAAAAAACTGCAGTAGCAATATATTCTTTAGTCCTGGTCGTAATATGTATGAACAATTTGAGGAATGACAGGCAAAACGTAATAATTGATCGTTAACCACAAAACAAATAAAATAACAATTTTCTTTCAAAGACAAACAGGCGAGGAAATCTCAAAACTGTTTCTTTTTTCAATTTAATGGGTTTGGAATGAATCATGTTTTTATGAACAGGAAAGAGTGAACAAAATCAGATTCATACTGTTTTGTGTCATTCTAGCTCAATCAGATGTCAATTTGCGTTGCAATTAGCCAATCAACCATTATGGTGGTCAAGTCTACACAATGGTGGAGAAATTCTTATAATTAGGCTAAGGGCTATGGGGGTCATGGTTGGATCATGATTTGCCACATAGGACCATTATTCATGCGCTACACCATCCCCCTCTTTAAATCAAGGTGGTTTGCGTGGATTAAACCACGGCAACCACGGCCCTCCCATTTGATGATTTTAAGACAAAAATAAATTAAAAAAAATAAAGGGGATAGTGGTTTGAGTCATGACCACAAGGGTAGTGTTTTGGATGGTGAATTAGAGGTGGATGACATGACGCCTATGCGGAGGGTCATGATGGTCATGACACCCTATAGCCTTAATTGCTTATTTTAGTGAATCTCGAGCTGTATGGCCAATTTCGTTAAAAGACCGGGGAAGAACATAAATTTACTTTTTAATTAATTTCATTAAAATAACTGCTCAAATTTGGTCAAGAAGACAACTATGTTGATGTGTGACGATTATGGTATTGGGAAATTCTTGTAATTCTTGCCAAGTATCAAACACTAATTTACTTATTAGACTTACCTTTGATCCCATCCCTTGCGTATCGTCTCGCATCTTCAACACCAGGCCTTCAATTTTCTTGGAACCCTAACGGAGAAAGACATGAAATTAGAGAATGCTTACTTGAAATGAAAGGTTGTGATATGTACAATGAGCATAACGATAAACGCAAGAAGCATCTTACATCTCCGTCCCTCAACAAAGTTATACATTCATCATCTCGCCAAACTCTACTATGTTCTGCAGGATCTTTGGAATCCTTTCGAACTATATTTCTTGCCATATCTTGTAGGAGTTTATGCATTGCCAGTTTGTGACCACTAACTCTTGGATCAGTAACAAGGCATCTGTTAATGAGGGTCACAATCCCAGATTCTGCATGATAGTCATCCTCCAATATGCTTTCCACACGAGATGCGTACTCACCAAGAAACAAACAAGCAATATGGAGAAACAACTCTCGGTGACTCTCACATGGCAAGGTATCAAAACTCTTTTGTAGTACACCTTGGATTTTATTATTAATATCCCCCTTCAAGGAATTCAATGAATTCATTGTACTTCTCCATGTTTCAATTCTTATCCCCTGACCTTCAGATAGAGAAGAACCCAATACCTTAAGAGCTAGCGGATTCCCTTCACAATATTGTGATAACTGTATTGCAAGCTCCTCAAAACCTTCCATAGGAACTTTAGATCCAAAGGCATGATAACTTAAAAGTTCCAATGATTCATGAACATTTAACAATTCGATTTTGTGGACATGGCACCCAAGAGATATGGACCCAAACCATGTATGTATGCTTAGATCCCTTGTTGTTATAATAATTTTGCTTTGTGTATGCAAAACCTTTGTTCCAATTAAAGTGTTTAGTGTATCTTTGTCATCGATGTCATCAATAACAATAAGCACCCTTTTTTTTTCTATAACCTTTTCGATCTGAAATGCTCCTTCAGAAAGATTAGATATCATTATGTTAATTCCTGAAACATCTCTGAGAAGTTGTTTCTGTAAACCAAGCAATACACCAGGTTGATTCTCAATCCCTTCAAGAAAACTGCTGCATTCAAAGTTTTGCTTGTTTAAGTTATAAATGTATTTGGCAAGTGTTGTTTTGCCACTTCCTCCCATGCCGCAAATTGCTAGAACAGAATGATGAGGCTGTACAGATCTCAACCATGAATTAATACCTTCAGCTCGAGTGTCTATACCAGTTAAACCCGTCGGAGTGCTAAGGAGTTTCAAATCTAGTTCACAGTAAACTTTTTGAACAATATCAGCAATGAAGGTCGTTTCAGACCTGGAAAGGAAAAGGATCACATTTAGAGCAAGGCATCCAAAACTAATGTAATTCATGAAATTTGATTAAAACCACCAGAAATGATCAACCAAAGTGTACATATAAAATGTACATTCATTCTGACAAAAGCCGTAATCTAATATGAAAAACTGAACAATGTTCACCCTACTGGCGTCAATGTGGTTGCTTAATTCATTACATTTGTTTACATTAAAATTGTATTGTTTACTATTTAAATAAAAAAGTTTGCAAAACTCTACTATGAAAAGAGCCACCAAATTGTGCAAAGTAACATAGCTTTTAGCAAACTGGGTGCTCTTAAAAAACTTTATAACTTATAGTTATAGCGAGGTCAGCAAACCATTACCAATGACAGCCGCCACATCCCACTGTTGTCTCCTTTGTTACCACCGTCGTCCCCTCTACTTCCACCGCCGTCCTTGCCACCACCATCACAACTCACAAGTCACCGCCTGTACTTCCACCACTGTCCTTGCCACCACCCCCATCAGGCGCAAATACCAAATGTGACAATCTCGACCCATTATTTAATGAATGGATAGGTTTGGGTATAAAAAATCAATAGGGTTCATTTCGATCACCTTAAACTAGTCAATTGGTTAATTAAGTTAGTAGACGTGATACGGTCTACCCGAATTGACCAGGAAAACCCACGATTACTTCCTGCCAGCTCTGCCGCACGTTTACATTTTAATTCCGTTATTTATTTCAAGCTTGCATGTTCCCACGTTCTACACTTTTCCAGTTTGCATTATCCCATTTTCCCATGTTTTATGTTTCCATATTTTGTATTTAAGTTCCTTAGTTGAATGAAAATGACTGGTGGACCTTGGATGGGCCATTATGCAGAAAGTTCCCATCGTTATTCGGTTTAGAGAAGAAGAAACATGTGACGGTTGCTGAAAGGTATGGGGTGTCGAGTGGTGTATTTTGTACATCGTTCGATTGGACGTGTCAACCAACATCGGCTACGGAAACGAATGAATTGGCTGCTCTCTATGGGATAATTGCAGGAATAAGTGGTCTATCAGGTCAAGACAGCTGGGCATGGTCGCTAGATTCCTCAGGGGCATTTTCGGTATGCAGTGGAAAAAAACAGCTGCAAGCGGCCTCCTTTGAAGATTTGGGGAATGGTTTCAATTGGAATAAATTGTTGCCTGTAAAAGTGAATTTCATTGTGTGGATAATCTGGAGAAAACAGGGGTGCAAGTCAGATCGAGTTTGTGCAGCTTATGCGGGTTTCAGCGGGAGACGGCTGAACACCTTTTTGTCTCATGAGGAATGTCCCAAGCAGCGTGGGACTTTGTTGCTAGCTGGTGCAGACTCCATGGCTTCTTCATGTTCGGGGTGGCGGATTTGATCAGTCACCACAAGAAAGCGAGAGGTTCGGATAAATGGAGGAAGATAGTTTACTTGGTAGTCCAAACCGCCATCTGGTGTATATGGAAGAGTAGAAATGAGGCCATCTTCAGAGGCTCCCAGCCCAATCTGGAGCGTATCAAGAACGATATAAGAGCATTGGGTTTTCTTTGGTATAAAAACCGGTCAAAAACATTTAGTTTAACGTGGGAGAAATGGTGTAATTTTGATTTGATATGTATGGGTGTATGATGTAATCGGTGCATGTCGTTCGGTTTAACACAATGTTAATCCGGCGGCTAATTTGAATAAAATTGAATTTGTTGGTCGTTCAAAAAAAAAAGTTTACGTACTTTTTGTTAATTTGGGAGATTCGCTGCCGATCTCGAATCCGGCACGCAACAAGACGCGTCAAACAGAAAGCTATCATAAAAGTTACTAACTTAAAAAGGGTACAAATGGATTATCATCACCCATGACCATTATTCCTCCACCACCTACTCGTTCTGGGTGCCACTTCCACTGCCATTGACCACTACGTTGTCGCCGCAACCACCAACACACCCATCACCACACTCCACAACCGAAAGTTGTTTTTGCAACCTCCACCTCTCACCACCTCCTTTGTATCTACCACCATACCTCTGCCTACACCATCGCCACTAGCCACCATAAACAATATAGCGAGTCAACCTATTTTGGGATTTTTTTTTTTTATAAAACAACTCATTTCAGCGCAACTTTTTTTCACCTCAAGCCAAGTTGACCTGAACCAAATTGATACCTTTTTCTAAACGGCCCGTTTGATCCGAACTTGTTTGCTCCAAACCTGTATCGGCTCGGCAAGAACCAGTTTTGACCCATCACATAAACCAACCCTACCCATCCAGTTTGCTAGGCTTACACTTAATTAATTCCAATGGGATGGGCCAATAAAATCCTAAATTGGCAAGTCAAAACTAAAGCAATAATAACTAAAAAGAAAGTATTCTAATGGGAGAGATATTGAAGCATACCCTGAAGGAGACGTCCCCTTTAAGTCAGCCACCTCTGTTAGGGCTTCCTTCCACCGAATCACATTATCCTCCGTCCATTTTGAACCTTCTTTCGCTTCAATCGCGAAGCTTCCTCGCTGGTTCCTGACATCCGAAGGATCGACGCCGTAAAACACAGGGAAAACCAAATGACCGGCATTCCTCTTTTGCTGGAGGATCAACGAAAGCTCATCAAGGCACCATCTTGAGTTTGCAAAGTTGTTTGAAATTACAATTATTGAAGCTCGAGAAGTTGTTATTGATCTCTCGATTTCTGGCTTCAGTTGTTGACCTTGACGGATTTCATCATCGTCCCTGAAAGTCCTGATCCCCGCTTGATGTAAGGCCTTATAAAGATGATCGGTAAAAGAATGACGAGTGTCTTCCCCTCTGAAACTTAGGAAGACGTCATACTCGTAATGGGTTGTTGGGGCAAATGAAGTAGAAGCCATTTAAGAAGAAGAGGTTGTGAAATCAGGAGAGAGATGGGATTTAGAGGTTCTGAAACCAAGTTGAGGGGAAAGAAGATTATAAAGCAATTAAAAAGTCAAAGGTCTTCTTAAATTCTTAAAATATGTAAGGGAAATTACAATTTTGAGTAAACTGCCATTTTGGTCCCAGTGGTTTGGGCATTTTTGTCATTTTTGTCCAAATCTCAAACTTTTTACATCTGGGTCCATGTGGTTTGCATTTTGTTGCCATTTTAGTCCAAAATTTAAAAACCTTATTTTTTGACTGTTGCAACCTCCTTTTTTGTCTTTTTGTTCAGGGGTATTTTGGTCATTTTGCTTTTCATTTAACATTTTCTTAATTCAAAAATTAATATATATATATATATATATATTAATATACACACATACATATACAATCTGCAGTTCATCTTCATCATCGACTTCAGCTCTCTCTCTTTTCTCTGAACTACCACCACACCACCACCCCTACCCCCACCACCGCATCATCCCCACCACCACCATCCCACTGCCGCCAACACCACCATCCCCGTGAACTCTCTCTCTAAAACCTCCACACACACACTCTCTCTTTCTCCCTCTCTCTCCAAACACCCATCTCTCTCTTCTATCTTTCTCCTCTCTGTCGAACACCACCACCACCTTGATGAGAACCGACATCGGAAAACGACACCGATGAGAACCGACATCGGAAAACGGCAGCTGATGAAGGAGTTCGAAGTTTCCCCAAATAAATCATCATTATCCCCAAATAAAACCCTAACTAGAAAGAAACTCAGGCGACTGATTCTGCTCTTCCGGTTGTTCCGGTAATGTTTGTGGTTAATATGATGTGTTTTGATTGAATTTTTGTTGGATAAAATATGAATTAGACTCCATACTTGTTGAATTCGGTGTATACAAGTCAATTTAGGGATGTAAACGATGGTGGTTGTTGGTGTTTGACAGAGAGGAGAGAGAGAGAGAAGAGAGAGATGGGTGTTTGGAGAGAGAAAGAGTGTGTGTGTGTGTGTGCAGGTTTTAGAGAGAGAGTTGAGGGTGGTGGCGGTGTATGTTTGATGGTGGTTGTTGGTTTGGTGGTCATTGGCCGTGGTGGCCGCCGCCCCCCTCCTTCTCTTCATCAGATCTGGGGCGGTGGCAGGTGATGCGGTAGGTGTGGTTGGGAGTGGTGCCGTCGCAGGTGGTGTTGTGTGTGGTGGTTGGGAGTGGTGCGGCGGGTGGTGCAATGGCAAATGGGGCGGTGGAGAACAATGATGGTATTGAGAGTGGTGGTGGTGGTGGTGGTGGATGGCAGTTGTTGGTGGTGGAAAAATGTAGAGAGTGGGGTAGAGAGAGGGGATGCAGGTTCTATATAATTTTAGAGAGAGAGAGCAGAGTTGTATGTTGAGAAAGAGAGAGATGTTTGTATGTTGAGAGAGAGAGAGAGAGAGATTTATTATAATTGAGTTATAATAAAAAAATAATAAATCTAAAATGACCAAAATGCCCCTGAGGGTAAAGACAAAATAGCAGGTCATTAATGGGAAATCTGGTCAAATTTGAAATTTGGACCAAAATGGCAACAAAATGCAAACCACAGGGACCCAGATGTAAAAAGTTTGAGATTTGGACTAAGATGGCAAAAGTGCCCAAACCACAGGGACCAAAATGGCAGTTTACTCTACAATTTTAGTCCTTTATGTTCTAATAATGGATAGCCTTTAAGTTTAATAATTACAGCCACAATCTTTTATTCGGAAAACTTATTACATCTTTCGTCCTTTAGCACTAATCAAGTTTTTCAGTTAAATCTAATCAATTAAGGGTAGTTTTGTAATTTTACCATGTTTCTTTCTCCCTCCCTCATTAGTGTTCTTCTTTATCATTTGCACTGAAGAACAAGCACAAAATAAAAAATCACTTCCTCTTATTCTCCATAACAACCAGCCACCACCTCCTCTTCTCCATGACTCTCCCTTTCTCTTCTCCATAACTACCGTCCATCACTTTCGGCCACCTGAAACACCTAAACCCACAACCCCACTGAAAACGCACCTAAAAACCATCACCATTTCCAGACATCATCTTCATCATCTAGAAATGAAGATACATGTTGATGTTATCTTGATCATTTTATCAACTTGACTTCTAATCTACTTTCACATCTCATACCTTTGTTATCAATTCAATTTTTAAAGCACCCATCTTTCGATGCAATCAATCAATTCTTTCACACCCTTTAACACCATTTTGAATTTCCAGTTGCAATTAGGGGTTGTTCTTCCCCAATTTCGCACTTTTCGTCGTTCTTTGTGGTTGATTTCACTTTGATTACGGTCAGTTGTTCAACATACTCATGAGTTTTCATTTAATTTTGTAGAATTCAACAAATTTTGTGAATTATGGTTTGATTTTAAAATTGGGGGAAAATGTTGTGAATTAGGGTTTTGATTAGAAAGTTGAAATATGAACTGTAGAAGTGGATATAACTAGTGAAGCGGTTAATCGGTTTTTAATCGGACCGACGATCGTATTTGGCCGGACGATTGCTTTTAGGGTGTTGTTATGCGAATTAATTGCACATTTGAGACATCAGATTGTACCTGTGATGTTAAATTACCATCATAGGATTAAAACATGTGTTTCCGACATGGTAGGCATGTTACATCATGGTTGCACCTCCCTCAAGGGATATTGTTGTTGGTGCCATTAATAGCATTTTTATTAAAACAGTACACGAAGGTGAAGAGAGGGGGACGATCATCTTCCAACGGTTGTGTTGATTGGGTTTGGTGGCCAGTAGCGGTCACAAGTTGTGATGGTAGGGTCTGGTTGTTATGGAGAATAGGAGGAAGTGATTTTTTTTTTGTGCTGGTTCTTCATGTGTGTGTTGGATTTTTAAAGAGTGCAAATGTTACAGATATTGTTCTTGATGTTCCTGTGTGTGTGGGGTTAAAGAAGAACACTGATGAGGAGGGAGGAAGAAACATGGTAAAATTACAAAAATACCCTTAATTGATTAGATTTAACTAAAAATTTTAACTTGGTTAATGCTAAAAGACGAAAGATGTAATGAGTTTTCCGAATAAAGGATTGTGATTGTAATTATTTAACTTAAAGGCTATCCATTGCAATATGATACAAACATAAAGGACGAAAAGTGTAATTTACCCTAAAATATCCAAGGGAAATTACTCCGCAACGAGATAAAGTTAAGGGTAAATTACACTTTTCGTCCTTTATGTTTGTATCTGATTGCAACTTAAACCAAACACAAGCACCACCATCTATGACTGTCAACGCCGCCGACCACCAAAAAAACCCACCGGCCACCAAAGAAACCCCGTCTCACCGACCACCAATCCGGCCACAATCTCTGAGATTTGAAATCGAGACAGACTGTCTGTTTTAGAAAGAGAATGTTGCAGCTCTGGTTATGGAGGTATCTGCCATGGCCACTCTTCTCTCTCTCATCACACTTCTCATCTCTACCTTTTCCTGTTGATTTCTATATTTATCAACTGTTTTTTTCTAAAACCTCCCCACTTATGATCGTACACTTCGATCTGTTTTCTACAGTTATTAATTGATTTTATTGTGTAATCGACAGCGTCGGCGACTCGATTTCGTGTTCGTAGAAAGTTTCTAGCGTGAATTGCGGTTACTTCAGATCGATTTCGTGTTGGTAGAAAGTTTCTAACGTGAATTTTAGGTTAGAGAACTTAGATCACGGAATATACTTGTAGTTTCATTATACCTAGGGTTTAATTGATGAGATTTATCGGAAAACTGTTGTGATTGTATGATTTACGGTGAAATATTATGTGCTGAAGAATTGAACTATTGGTCGGTGTTGACAACCACAGGTGGTGGTGGTGACTGTGTTTGGTAAAAGTTACAAAGTGAGAGGAAGAGTTGTGGATAAGATTTTTAATTTAAGTTTTATTATAAAGATATTTTAAATAAAAGGGCCAAATGACTAATATACCCTCATGTGCAAGGCACATGTCATAGTTAGTTGAAAATTTTAACCTGGTTAGTGCTAAAGGACGAAAGATGTAATGAGTTTTCCAAATAAAGGATTGTGACTGTAATTATTGAAGTTAGAGGCTATCCATTGCACTGATACAAACATAAAGGACGAAAAGTGTAATTTACCCTAAAGTTAAAGTAGTTGCTTTACATTTTATTCAGGGAAATTATATAATAATACAAAAAGTAACTTGTGTGTTGGTGCACAGAATGTCTGTTGACTACGTCTAGTTAAGTCTTAGGTCAAGATAGGTCAACATAGGAGCTAGAATGTCAAAATTAGGTTTTATGTTGTAGGTCCGCTTTTGTGAACATGTTTAGAAGATGGTCCGCTCATAGGGTTTGAACAGGTTCGCTTATAGGTCATCAGGTATGGTTCGCTTATTTGTCAATGTAGTAGGTCCGCTCATATGGCAGTCCATATGAGCGAACCATGTCTCACTATAAATACCTGATCAGTTGTACATTGGAGCGGACCTGGATAGTTGCTTGTGTAACGAAACTCTGTCAAATTTACATCAGAAAGCAATAAAAGAGAAGGAATTGAATAGGAAAAGCTGTGTAACTTCATTTACATTGATTCCGCCTTCGTACTTGAAGATGAACGTTCTCAACTGACTGTTTAGGGTCGGAACACGGTCCAACAAGTGGTATCAGAGCTCAGGACGAGGAGTTCATACTACTACAGCTTGATTCTACAAAATTTTCTCACTTCTACTCACTTTCTCTCATACTTTTTCGATTTGAAGTGGTTCCTACGGTTGAAAGTGTCTGATTTTTTAGTATTACGTGCGGAACATACAATTAACAAACCCTAGAAAGTTTCAGGTTAAAATTCGGCTTAAAAATGGGTAAAAACAGTTAAAAACTTAGGTCCGCTTTTACGGACTTCGATAGGTTCGCTCGAAAATCACATCTGGTTCGCTCTAAATTACCTGTTAGATCCGCTCATTCGGACACTTTCGCTCGTACGAACATAGGAGATCCGCTCGAACGAACAAAGTAGGTTCGCTCGAACGGACAATTTTCACTTCCGCTTGAGCGAACAGAGTAGATCCGCTTGAACTGACAATACCTGCTCCGCTCATCCGGACATTATCTGGTCCGCTTATCCGAACAATACCTGGTCCGCTTATTTGAACATCTCACTTTCGCTTATTTGGACTTCCACTTATACGGACACTTTTGGTTTCGCTCTTACGGACAACCATAGTTCTGCTTGTTTGTCACATTTTTCAAAAACTTCGAAAATTTGTCTAAGTGTTTGCTGATTTTGCAGGTACATTCAAAATGGATGATATATTCTTGAATCTGTTCAGCGACATGTACACATTCGCTAGAGATTTCGGAAACGATGATTCTTCGTCTAGCAATACGAATGAGAATCCACCAAAAGAGAAGAAAAAGGAAGCTTGGGAATCAGAAAGTGCTTTCGGAACATTCAATAAACCTCCAAAGCTAATGGCTATCGAGGAATACAGTAGGTGGTCAAGAAAGTTTGAAGACTGGTTGATGGCATTCGCATTTCCCAGCTAGAAAAGTCTGAAAAACGGTTATGCCAATGGAAACAAAAATGGTGAAACTTTAAGAGCAGCTGAGGAGATTGATTCGTTTGTAGCTGAACAAAAGTGTGTGGCATTGTTATTTCAATCCGTTCGGGAAGACATTATTGCTTTGATCGATTATTCAAATGAAAAAGATCTTTGGGAAAAATTAGAAAAGAAATGTATAGGTAGTGAAGAATCAAGAAAAATAAAATAAAACTACTTAGGAAAGAGTTTGATATGTTTGGGTGCTTAAAGAATGAATCAGTGTCAAAAATGATCGAGAGGTTTGGGCACCTGAAGCTGGAGTTAGTTAGACATGGAATTAAGTATTCTGATGATGAGCAAGTAGACAAGTTGTTCGATTCGTTGCCAGACGAGATGGAGTGGAGATATTATGCTCTCATGCTAAAAAACACTATCTTGCCGAAAGATCTTACTCCAGATTTGTTGATCGAGAGACTTGATAGTCACGAGCTGGAGTTGAAGAAGACGTACAAAGTTAATCACTCATCTTACCAGCAGAATTTGGATTTGTATTATCCAAAGAGCATGATGCCAAAAGCAACTTCTCCAAAGACTGCGTTTTCTGTTGAAAATGTGTCCACAGCAAGCAAAGAAAATCAAAGTGGTCAAAGCAGTGGAAATCACAGTGGTTATCACCGTGGATCTTCATCATCTGCAAGTCATTCTGATGCAAAGAATCGTTTTCAATACAACATTGCAATAGACTTGAAGAATGCTCAGAATTTTGATGAGGAGTCGGCCAAACAGCAGATGATCTTCCTAGCATCTGTGTTGGAATCGTATGAAGGGTTAGTGATGTATGTAAAATGTAACATATAAATTACATCAAATGAGGCATAAAACTAACCCTTTTTAAGTACTAATATTGGAAAAAGAGTGTTTTTGTCTTCCTTTTGTATTTTCAGGATTAAATGAGCTCAAAAACGCAAAAGAAGCAAAAAGACAGCTAAATCCAACATAAATACAAGAAAAGGGATATTAGTGGACTGCCCGACCCCTCAATGGCACCTTCCAAAGCAAAGTAGAGAAATCAGAAGACTGAACACGCCCCGTGCTCAGCCAGCACGGGGTCGTGCCCAAGAAGCAGCAGAAAAGACAAACCTATAGAAGCTTCTATTGCCCACCACGGGCCGTGCTCAGCGGACACGGGGGCGTGTCGAAAGTACAGCAGGCGCATTTATTGTAATTGCGAATTACAATTAATGAGGAGAGAGATTGTCAGACGGACACGGGGCCGTGCCCAGCGGACACGGGGCCGTGACCAGCTCTCTGTTCAGCCTATAAATAGGAGTGCTTGGATTCATTTCATCTCATCCCTTGGCACACCACCTCTCTCACACTTCATCCACTACCCACCACCATCACAACACCATCATCCACCACCATCATCCATTGTCCATCGTAGAGTGTGTGAGTCGTCTCGGGATCCAAGATTGATCGTAAGAGTTCTTGACAATCAAGGCCATGTTTGCCTAACTCTCTTACATCACTTGGTGAAGACAAAGTGTCTAGTATAATACTTTTTATTTCTAATCTTTTGCACTTTTTATTTGGTTTTGTATTAATGACTTTAATAACTAGTTACTTATGTTGAAGGTGATCTTTCCTTATCGTTTGTCCGTGGTGTCTTGGCATTATTTTACTGTCTATATAAAATAAAGGATTTTCACCATTCATATCTCCACGGTCTATATGGAGATATGTTGGCTACCTGGTCGGGGGTTAAGGGAACGGTTTAGTAAAGGTCTTGCCATTGTTCAACGTTTAGAGGTCCTGCAATGGACCTGGGTCAAATTTAGTAGGACCTCCTTCAATACTTCACGGTATTGGATGACGGGGGTCCAAACTCTTTGATCCCCTCATAAGTTAACTACTATTAATACTATAACCCGGCTATTTAGGACTGTATCCCTGCTGACTCAGACTACTTAGCCGAGGGTAACGTCACCGCCAAAAGCGGGGCCTACCACAATACTGCATTAATAACTTAATTCATTATCTTCCAATAATCCACCCTTTTAGGATTGTATCCCTGCTGACTCAAACTACTGGGGTGAGGGTAACGTCACCTCCAAAAGAGGGGCCTACTACAATAACTAAGATAATCTCTTAATTATGTGCAAAAGTGCGGAAATAATCAAAGGTTATACTAGATACGAGTCGGAACCAAGTGATTCATCTTGTCTATCTGTTTTTATTTTATTTTTATTTTCAGCATTTTAGTTAGTTTTTATCTTTTCTTAGTTTAAAACATTTTTCTAAACTTTTTGTTTTGATTAGACGTTGAGGATAAACCGGTACTAAAAGCTCTTGTGTCCTTGGACGACCTCGGTATCTTACCAACGCTATACTACACTCAACGATGGGTGCACTTGCCCATATGTGTGTTTAGTGTTAGTGAAATATCGTGTTTTATAAATTTAAAACTTGGCTAAAATAAGTGTTAAAAAAGGGCTTAAAATATACACCTAAAATAAGTAACACTTCGCACGCATCAGTTAGTAGCTGGGAAGATAGGCAACACCAATCTGACGAAAGAAGATTATGATCAGATTGATCCTGAGGAAATGGAGCTGATCGATATTCGTTGGGCTATGGCCAGTGCTGTTCGTCGAGCACAGCGATTCATGGAAATTACCGGCAGGAAGACAATTGGTGGTGCATCTACCAAGCTGGGGTTCGATAAATCCAAGGTGACATGCTTCAAGTGTAAGCAGAAAGGTCACTTCAAGCGAGAATGCAGAAATGCTTATGCTGATGAGTCGGAGAATCCTTTCAGAGATGATTACTACAAGAAGGCAATTTATCATCAGAATAAATCCGAACCGCCTAGATTGAAGCAGGTTGAAGACAACAGAGAGAAATCTAGAGCTCTTGCGGTGATTTACGATGATGAAGGATATGATTGGAGTCAAGAGGTTCTACCAGAGGAAGATGCGGTTGGTTAAGCATTCATGGCAAAAAACAACGAACCTATTCCGTGGAAAGACGATAGAACTGAAGAGCAAAAATATCAATACAGAAAAATGATTGCTAAAAACAAAATAATTAGAATATCTCGTATCTTTCTGGAAGCAAGGAGAGCAAATAGATGGGATCCAGACAGGGAGTGTTATCTTGATGAATATGGAAATATTGCGATCGATGACAAAACGCTTGATATCGAGGCCATAATACAGCAGTACAAAGAAGAGGATGAGTACTGGCAGAATAAATGGTGGGGAACTGGAGACGAGAAAGAGAAATAGAAAAAGGAGAAAGAAGAGCAAGAGAAATCAAAGAAAGTTGATACTGGAGTTATTGATACAACGCAGGAGTTGACTAAAGAGAATCTCGGAAAAATGGCTGACAAAGTGCTGGCTGCTAAAGAACTTGAGGTAGACTCTAACTCCGTGGCTGAGTCAAAAAGCCAGGTCAGTTCAAAATTGTCAACAAATGCGTCAGGTAAGAAAATTGATGGAAATGCTGATTGCAAAAATTGCAACAGAGAGTGCAAATTTTGTAGCACAGTCACGTATCTCAACGGGAAGAAAGTTGATGATCTGACAGCAAAAGTCAGAAGCGTTGAGAATCAGATTCTTGATCGTGACAAAACAGTTAAAGCTTCAACTGAACGGATAAGAGAATTAACTAGCAAAATTGAAAATGATAAAATTGATCATGACAAAATTAAACAAGAAAATGAAAAGTTGATTCTTGAAAACCGTCAGATTTCTGAGAAGTTTGAAAAACTCAAAAGCACAATGAAAGATAGTGATGATCGAAATGGTAAAACTTTTAAAGAAAATGAACATCTAAAAGCTGTGCTTAGAGTAAAAGAAGAATCAATCAACCAACAACTGGATGAAATCGCTAACCTGAAACTTAAATTTCAAGAGGCTGAAATCGAAAATGAGCGAATCCAGTTGAAGCTGAACAGTTACAGCTCCGCAAGCTTTGTTTTGCAACACATTATTCCCAAACCCATCGGGAAAGACAAAGCGGGCGAAGATGTGTATTCTGATGGAACTGGGGTGGGTTTTCATCAAGTTCCACCACCTGTTCTTGATAATTACACGAAAAAGCAATCTGGGTTGGTTGAAATTGAGGAAGAAAGTGAAGTTAAACTTCCGGAGAACATTGATGTCACGTTCACATCTTCCAATGACGATAGTGTCCAAAATAATATTGTAGAAGGTGTTGTTGAAAATGTGCTAAAAACAGATGGTGACACTACTGAGGAAGACGGATGTTTCTTGGATAAGTACATTCAGAAACCAAAATCCAAACACAACTTATGTGATGAACCGGGTCTTGTAATGTACAAGATGGCTGGATCTGATAAGTTGTATTCGAATTCTGTATTTCCGATTGAGAATGTAAATGTGAACAAATTGACAAATGTTTTCAAGTTGGTCGAAGTTGAGTTGTCAGAAGTGAACAAGTTGAGTCAAACAAAGAGAAAAATGAGTTTTGAGAAAGATAAATCATATTACAAGAAATCTGTTGTTCCACCGTGTTTTTATAATAACAACCGAAACAATTGGTCGGGTGGTTATAGCAGTGGTAAGAGTTATCAGAAAAAGAGCTTTCAAAACAAGAGGTTTGCTGATAAGAAGGTGTTTGTGAACAGTTCAAATTCACTTGCTGATGAAGAAAAAGAGATTTTTTCAAAATCGAATGAAGAATTCTTTGAGAAAAGAACTTCACAGTATCAATCTGAAGGCACAAGTCGAGTTGTTGATACTCGAACATGTTTCAGATGTAATCAAGTTGGTCACATTGCACGAAAGTGTACTAATGTGAAGCCTAAGACTGAAACTGTGAAGATTCAAAAGAAGAAAGTTGATGAGAAGGGTAAAGCACAAATCATTGTTGAGAAAAAGAATGTGAAAAATGATAACATCAAAGTGAAAAATGAACCCGTAAAAAGGTTGGTAACTAAAAATGACAAATTTTATAAACGGATTTCATTATCTCAACAAGTTTGGAAACCGAAAACAGAGAAAAAGGTTTCACCTTCTGAGGAATCAATTCAAGTTGATTATGATGCGAATTTTCCACCTCTGAAGGCTGAAAACTTTAAAATTCAAGTTGCGAGAGTTAAAACAGTCAAGGTTACATCTAAGGCTGATGAGGCCTGGGTGGACTCGATGTTTGACTAAACAGTTTGAATTGTCGGAGCTTCCTTGATCGCGAAGCATGAATCGGCATCTTTATTGAAGTTGGTTAAGTCAAAGTTTGTTATGTGCAGGATATTCCAAAACTTGTATCCAGATGGATCATGGATAGTGGAACATCTCGACATATGACAGGGAAGACTGCATTGCTATATGATGTGAGAAATATCAATGGTGGTTATGTGGGATTTGCTGGTCATGAAGGTGGTCGAATTATTGGTGAAGGAACGTTATCCAACGGGATTGTTACGTTTGAGAGAGTTAACTACATTACTGAGCTGGAGAACAATCTGCTTAGTATCTCGCAGATTTGTGACAATATGTATACTACTCACTTCACTGATAAAGAATGTTTGATCTTGAAACCAGGATTTGTTTTCCCTGAAGAATGGATTATCATGCGGGCACCTAGAGTGAATGATTTATATGTGTTGGACATGACTGTAGCAAATACAACGACTGGTCAAGCACATTGTTTTGTGTCTAGAGCAACTGAGAAAGAATCGAGATTGTGGCACCGGAAGATGGGGCATATACATCTTAGAAAGATGAATCACTTGGTGCACAATGATTTGGTTCTTGGAGTTAATATCAAAGGTTTTCATCTGGAAGGGGAGTGCATTAGCTGTGTTAGAGGCAAGCAGAAGAAAAAGTCACACCCTACAAAGCAAGTCAATTCAGTTTCCAGACCGTTAGAGAGACTACATATGGATCTGTTCGGTCCAGTAAACGTCAAAAGTATTACAGGGGATCTCTACTGTCTTGTGGTTACTGATGATTATTCCAGATTTTGTGGGTTTCTTTCTTGAAGACGAAAGACGAAACATTTGACAGTTTGATGGGATTATTCAGAAAAATTGAGAATCTGTACCAACGGCGTATCAAAAGAATTCGTAGTGATAATGGTACTGAATTCAAGAACAGCAAGATGGAAGAATTTTGTGATGAAAGAGGTATATTGAATGAATTTAGTGCTCCGTATACTCCGCAGCAGAATGGGGTCGCAGAACGCAAAAACCGGACACTAATCGAGACGGCTAGAACTATGCTCGCAGATTCAAAGTTACCGATAAATTTTTGGGCTGAAGCTGTTTCCGCCGCATGCTATACGCTCAACAGGGTTCTCACTGTCAAGAAGTTCAACAAAACATGTTTTGAGCTAATCAATAACCGTAAACCAAATTTTAAGTATCTAGAACTGTTCGGGTCACCCTGTACTGTTATAGAGCCTCATGGAAAGTTTGGTCCGAAGAGCATTGAGGGAATATTTGTTGGTTATGCAAATCCGATGCGACGTGTCTTCGTTCCAAGTGAAAAGCGGATTATTGAAGCTGTAAATGTTGAATGTCAAGGTTATACTATGCCGCCGCAGAATCCTGGAGATTCATGGCGTTATCATTATGACAAACTATGGGATTCGTTTGACATGAAAGAAGAATCAGAGGATGATGAAGATTTCTTTGATGAGTTGGATATTTTGCGTGAATATGAGTCGCAGCTAAGGTTCCCAGCTGAGTATTCTAGAAGACCACGGGAAACTTCAAATGACGATGAAGCAGGTCCGAGTAATGCTAGTTAACATGATGATGTCCAACAGAATGAAGTTGCTCAGGATAATCAGTCGGCTCAGAATGATAATCTAGAAGCTGAAAACATGGCAGTCTTTGATCATGGTGATTCAGATTCTGAGGGGGAGCAAATTCAGATTTCAAGTCAAATAAACCAAGTTGGTGAACAGGATGCAGAGCAGAATGTTACTAATCTGGAGGGAAATGTAGATGTTCCAAGTGAAGTGATTCCGCGAACTTTTTCATATCATCCAGAGGAGTTGATCATAGGAGAATTGCAGACAGGAGTTCGCACTCGAAATCAGATTGATAAAGGGCTTACATGTTTTTATACAAAAATTGCTCCTTTGCAAACTAAATTCTCATTGAGTTGTTTTATATCGCAGGTTGAACCAAGAACTTACAAAGAGGCGCTTACAGAAGATTCTTGGGTCAATGCAATGCAGGAGGAACTTAGTCAATTCGAGAAATTGGGAGTGTGGAAGTTAGTTGATTTGCCGGATGGTCACAGAAAAATCAATATGAAATGGGTATTTAAGTGTAAGAGAGACGACAGGGGAGTTGTTGTTCGTAACAAAGCTCGACTCGTTGTTCAGGGCTTTAGTCAACAGGAGGGGATTGATTTTACAGAAGTCTATGCTCCTGTGGCACGACTAGAAGCAATCAGAATTTTCCTGGCATTTGCATCATGGAAGAACTTCAAAGTGTATCAGTTAGATGTTAAATCGGCGTTTCTTTATGGGAAGGTCAAAGAGGAGGTTTATGTCGGACAGCCACCGGGCTTCACCGATCCAATACACAAAAACAAGGTCTACTTATTGGATAAAGCGCTGTATGGTTTACACCAGGCCCCAAGAGCTTGGTACGAGACTTTGTCTCGACACCTACTAGCCAACAAGTTCATTCGTGGAAAAGTGGATGCCACTCTTTTCACTAAAGAGGTCGACGGTCATCTTCTGATAGTTCAGATTTATGTGGACGATATAATCTTTGGGTCTACAAATGAAAATCTATGCAAAGATTTTGAATCAGTGATGAAGCAAAAGTTTGAAATGTCATCAATGGGGGAGATGAAATTCTTTCTGGGATTACAAGTTGAACAACTTCCTGAAGGAATTTTCATTCACCAGTCAAAGTACGTTCATGATATTCTAGAGAAATTTGGGATGTCAAGTTCTACTTCAGCTGCTACTCCACTTGCAACAAATCATGGGATTCACCCAGATCTCACCGGAGACAGGGCTGATGAAACGTTCTACCGATCCATGATAGGTTCTTTGATGTACCTAACTGCTTCACGTCCTGATATCATGTACCCAACGTGCCTCGCAGCAAGATTTCAATCTAACCCGAGAGCTTCACATATGATCATTGTGAAGAGGATATTGCGCTACCTAAAAGGAACTCCTTCATTGGGGTTGTGGTATCCTAGGAAAGGCGATTTTACGCTCGAAGGGTATTCCGATTCGGATTTCGGATGCTGCAAAGTCAATTCCAAATCAACAACTGCGGGATGGCAGTTCTTTGGTCCTAGATTGGTTACCTGGCAGTGTAAGAAGCAAACGTCTGTGGCGTTATCTACATGTGAAGCAGAGTATGTTTCTGCTAGCAGTTGCTGCTCTCAGATCCTGTGGATACAACAACAGATGCGCGACTACGGTTTGCAGTTTCTTAACACACCTCTTTTTGTTGATAATGAGGCCGCAATAAATATAACAAAGAATCCAGTACATCATGCTAAAACTAAACACATAGAAATTCGTCATCACTTTATTCGTGATTGTTTTGAGAAAAAGTTGATACGGATTGAGAAAATCCACACTGACGAACAGAAAGCTGATTTACATACTAAAGCTTTTGATAAAAATCGGTTTAAATATTTGTTAAAACTGAATGGTATGAAGCTTCTGTCGGTGTCGGATGGCATTATTGGCGTTGATGAAAGTACTGTTGCGGATGAAGACGAGAAACAATCTGCAATGGTTTGTCGATTTTTTACTTGTTTTGGTATTTAGGGGGAGTAGATAGATGTATATAGATATATTTTTTCAGAAAATACAAAAACAGTAAAAAATGTAAAAATACAAAAACATGATAAAATCTGAAAAAGAGTTTGTGTATACAGGGAAAATGATAGTACATCGGCTAGATAATTACAGTATGCTAAAGATTTGTAAAGTATAAATGAGTTAAACAGTCTCACTAATGATGTGTCGATAGGTTTTCGCACATTTAGTAGATTTATTCGGGATATAAACCTAAAATTTCAAACTTGTGAAATTCGTGGGGAACACTACTTGGATATATAGGTAACCCCTGAAATCTCGTTTGAAAGGTCTCATAATCTGATATACTAGGTCTTTATACTCAATGATATCTGGGGTATTATTCCGGGACTTCTGCTGAACGGTGGTTCTGACCTAGTCCTTGGATAATACTTTCCTCAAATGCTTGAAACATAGCATAAACCCTCAGCATGCCGATGAAATAATAAAATTGATAGTTGCTGCTGTTGTAGCTAAAAGATCCTCTAAAGGGGACATACCGTAAAGTCGAAGCTGATATCTCTCTGCGTATACGGAAGTATCGACCTGAGATCCCTCGGCCCTCGCATACCTAATTTATGTACAGATATCATTGTAGTATACTCACCTGCAAGACTGATATTTGGGATTCTGGATACGGGAGTATATTCAAGAGGTGGGACACATGAATGAGCTAAGTTCATAAGATATCTAATTCGTATCCTGAGTAAATTGAAATTTGTGTGAGAATTTAAGATGGATCAGTATATCGACAATCGAGGTGAATTGTTTAAGTCTGTGTATGAAATGAAGCTTAATGGTACTTGTAATTTGTCTGATAGCTGATATGATTTCCTGACACGCTCGCCAAAAATAAGTTTGTAAATAGTTTACTTTGTTTACTTTCTGCAATTTAAGTTTTCTGTATTTCATTTCTTAGTTTAGAAAACTTTATAAAATCCAAAAAGATTTTATTTCTGCTTTATTTTCCGACAAACCAAAGTGGAGAGTTGATTGTTGGATTCTCAGATGTTTGAAGCAGATGCAGGAGATTCTGAACTGAAGAATGAGGAGAGCTTATCTTGATGGAGTTTGTTTTATTGGAAAGTCAAAAACAAGTTCATTAACTTGATACTTGTTATTTTCAGAAATTGTGAAATTGTTGTTTTAAATCAGTTTGATTCGTCAAATGATCAACCAAGGTCATTAAATTGGACTTGGTAGATTAATTGAGCAATCAGGGTCATTAACTTGGACCTGAATACTTGAGTGGATTGCTATAACTGATTAAGTTTGTGATTTATTGTTGAAAAGATAGTTTGTAATGATTGATGTTTGAGACACAGGTTTGGACTTCATTATTCCCAATGGAAGATAATTGCCAAAGCTTGAGCCAGATACCTTAGATTCTAGCATATCGAGAGGGGGAGTCAGTGAAAGGGGGAGTCTGGATCAACAGTGAAAAGGGGAGTCTGAAGTTAGAGTCAGGTAATGATCCTGAAGCCTGTAAAGATAGAGTGCTTATGATGAGAAGACAGAGAGTTGGATAAAAACCAAGGCTGAAGACTCGGAGCTGAATACTTTGTCAACATCCAAGGGGGAGTCTGTTGGTGCACAGAATGTCTATTGACTACGTCTACGTTAAGTCTTAGGTCAAGATAGGTCAACATAGGAGCTAGAATGTCAAAATTAGGTTTTATGTTGTAGGTCCGCTTTTGTGAACATGTTTAGAAGATGGTCCGCTCATAGGGTTTGAACAGGTTCGCTTATAGGTCATCAGGTATGGTTCGCTTATTTGTCAATGTAGTAGGTCCGCTCATATGGCAGTCCATATGAGCGAACCATGTCTCACTATAAATACCTGATCAGTTGTACATTGGAGCGGACCTGGATAGTTGCTTGTGTAACGAAACTCTGTCAAATTTACATCAGAAAGCAATAAAAGAGAAGGAATTGAATAGGAAAAGCTGTGTAACTTCATTTACATTGATTCCGCCTTCGTACGTGAAGATGAACGTTCTCAACTGACTGTTTAGGGTCGGAACACGGTCCAACATTGTGGCACCACCAATTTTTTTTTGTAATCGACGTGTTCATACAATCCATACAAAGACACCTATCAAGTCATATTTCCGAACTCGAATTATAGGCACCAATTCATGCACAATCCAATCTAGCAGGCACCTCTTCATTCACAACTAAAACAAACCGACAAATAATATATACAAACAACTGACACGTCGATTAAAATGAATATATACATGTCGGCAGGCACCCCTTTAATTACACCCGCTTCTGTAACCGTCATTCACATTCCACAATTTCACCACCATACGTAAGCGTCTTTTTTATTGGTTTGAAGTTAACTGATTCATGATTAAATCCAAGCCAAATGGAAAATGTATGTGGATTCTATTTTTGAAAGGTGTGAATTATTCACGAATGTTGGGAGGTCTAACATACGTTGTCTTAGCCGGGTCTACGCTAGAAAGCCCCCTCACACAATAGATCCCCAATTTAAACCCCTCAATGAGAAACCCCTATCACACAGACTCGAACTTGAGACCTGGAGGGAAAAACTCATCTGGGCCCACCATAGATGGAACTTAAATACCCGTGACCACCATTAGAGCACTAGTGATGGTTAAATGTATGTGGATTCTGAAGTCATCTTTTTGGAATTGAGTCGTCCGAACAGAATTACAGAGTCAAACGATGGATTCTTACGATAATCCCCAAACCATCGTTTGATGCCGCTGCCAACCACCACCAAGTCATTCCACATACCATCGAGCATCTCCAACACATACGTGAGTGTGAAGGGGCGGAGGATGCGAAAGGGGTTGGACAACTGGATGACAGGGATAAGGCCTAACCAGCTTAAGTTACTTGGGTGGTTTGTACGTCCTGGTTAAATTCTCTGAGGAGGAGGAGTTTAACAGTTTGATCGGAGCCTATGATCGGTGGAAGCATTGGTTTTCTTCTTTGGATGTTTGGATGGGTCAATCTTTGCCTTTCGAGAGGATTGCATGGATTAAAATATTTGGGGTCCCGATTCACTTGGCTACCGATGAGGTTTTTGATTCTATAGCTCGTCTATATGGTAAGGTCATTTTCGCGTCTCAAAGATCATCGGAGGACGTGGACTTATCGGTGAATTGTCTCGGGGTTTTTGGTAGGAGAAGGTAATAGGGTAAACGAGCAGATCTCTTTCAAACGGAAAGACAAAGTGTTTAAGGTTTTGGTGGAGGAAGAGTTGGAGAATTGGATACCGGAGTGTCTGGATTCTGATGAGTCGCCGTCGGAGGAAGTATTGTCGTCGGAATTTTTGTTTGATGATCATCTTGACTCTCCGGTCAGTCTGTTCAAGGAAGGTTCTAAGGACGAGAAGTTAGAAGGTTCGAAGTTGCAGGGTTCCCCTCGTTTGCATGAAAAGACGGTAGAGAGAGAAAATATTGGGGAATGTACACTCGGCTCGGGTCCAGATGGAGGTCAGAGGGATAATGATATGTCTTGTCACACCCCGACCACGTAGAACATACAAAACGTGGCGGAAACATCGGGGAGTGTTGTAACAGAATTAATGTTTCACAACCATGGAAATTTAAGTTTCGTTTTATTGATTAAAAGTGTTACAATGTCTTAATCAAACTAGGAAAATACAACATAATTAACTAGTCTTGCATCTTTTATTGTCACTAAAGCCCAAGTCTGTCTATGTGTATCTTGATCATCTTATGCAACAGCTCCTGAAAAACACATGTGAAAATAGGTACGTCAGCATAAAAATGCCTGTGAGATACATAGGTTTTGTGAAAATAAGATTCATGACTTATGTTTGAGAAAATGTTTAGTCATGAACCTTGTTATTTGCTTTGTCTTTTAAATCATTTGAAAAACGATAAGATCAGATGATAAGTATAAATAAATGTAAGGTTAAATGAATAACCAAGTAAAATATGTTTGCATAAGATAAGTTGTTTATAAATCAATGTCTTGTGAAAAGTATGTTATTTGTATGAAATGTTCTATGTCTCAAACTGAAATGATTCAAATAACGTTACGACATGTAATACCATACAAACACTTATATATAGGAAGTACCAGCGGCGTATCCACCATGCTTGTATCATATTACACACGCATCGTTACTTAATCACTTAATCAAACCAAACCAACCAATGTAAGAAGTCTATGTTTAAATCAATTGTCAAATGTATTAAATAATATGTCAAAGTGTTCATGTCAAGATGTAAATCATGTAGTATGTATAACCAATGTCAAAAGTGTTTGTGTCAAATGTAAATCATGTCAAAATGTCTATGTCAAATATCCATGTCAAATGTCTATGTCAAATATCCATGTCAAATGTCTAGGTCAAATATCCATGTCAAATGTCTATGTCAAATATCCATGTCAAATGTCTATGTCAAATATCCATGTCAAATGTCTATGTCAAATATCCATGTCAAATGTCTATGTCAAAATGTCATGTATGGCAAGTGAAATGTCTCAACTAAACCATATGCACAAAATCAAAGTATTGAAGTAAAACTTGGTTTAAATCAAAGCTATGTTTTATGTAAATGCATGCAAATATTTAATATGAACATTTATGCGGTATTGTGAAAATGCATACATCCAAGCCTTGCGACTGTGGTGATAAACCCTTTAAACAAATTAAAGGTCTATCTGTCTTATATCATCGAATTCGGTCATTCCTTTCATCCCCTTTCCCTGGGATGTCCGGAACGGGAGTTGTCAATTCCTATGGTACCACTACCTACTAACGAACGGCATGATCGGTGTTAATGAATGTATTGTCCCATGTAAACAAACCAAATGTCATACCAAAATGTAAGCATGTGATGAAAACAATGTACTAAGTATGCACGCAATGGACATACATAGCATAAAATGTAAATGTAAAACGACGTACTAAGTATGAACTAAATGGACATACATAGCATAAAACACAATGAGATCATGTACTATAATGTACTAACGAACATAGCAGGTATATGATGCGAAAACAGGAAAGCATGAAAGTAACAAGTAGGCACATGTGTTCCACCCCAAAACAGTTTGGAAAACAGTAAAAGAGGGGTCTATGTACTCACTTGAGATTGCTCAGTAGTTCTGGAGTGACAACCAAACAATGCTAGAGATCGCGGATATCAAACGGCACCTAATATAGGTAACTATGTTAATAACCGGACCTAAATCGGATGATTGGATGGAATGCGGGTTCGTAAACCAAACGAGTATAGAGACTCGTGTCATATGGTTTAACAAAGCCTACATACTAACTGAAACTTAACCTAAGTGTTTACGACCCATTACGACTCGTTTAGGTAGCTTATGCTACTTTAACGCGTCGTTTGCGTGAAACGCGTTCGGACCGCCTAACTAGCCCTATGACAAGTGTTATATGCCTAAACATGTTACATAATCAGTTATGTGACAAAGGTTTAGGTTACATATACTTAATTACCAATTATACATGAAAAGGGTATTCTGGTAATTTACCTAAGGCATATAAACTACCTATCATACAACTACTTAAACGATGTGACCATAGGGTATAACCTCGGAAGGTTATTCCCTACCTACTATGGTCACCTAATGTGTTTGGTCGGATCCTAATGATCGACCAAATGGGTCGGGTTCGAAGGTATAGGCGATTTATTAGATCGCCTACCCTACGACCCTAGACAACGTGGTAATCAGTAGGCATAGCCCCAAGGGACTATAACCAACGTGATTACACTCACGTTGCGAAGTTCAAACGAACTTCGCATTGACCATTACTGGTCAACGCTGAAAGTCAAACAAAGTTTGACTTTCTGACTCGAAAAGCAGTAAAATAAGGAAAAGAACGAAAGAATACTTACGAAGGGTCCCCGAATGCTAATCTAGATCAATATAGTTCAGGTATGAAACAAAGGTTTCAACTTAGAACACAATTAATCAGATTCTAGTGCTTTAAAACAATGAAAGGCATGGGGTATATATAGTTTTCGGTGAACCGTTGAGATCGTTTCATGGAAACCGTGATTCGATCACATCCGTACACTTGTTGAAAGGTTATGGAAGCTAAATATGATCCTTATCTAGTGACTAAGCAACTTAGAACATGTGGTGGAGGATCAAACAGCTGCAACTTGTGATTAAAAACACTGAATCTGGTCTGATAGGCAGTCGCGTAGTGCGACGGGTAAGCCTATAGGGCTCGCGCTACGCTAGCACCCCCCTGAATCAGAAAAGTTTCAGAATTGGCAGAAATGGTCCCTACACGTGTTTAAGGCCTTTTTCGATGCGTTTGAACCCCGTTAACCTCATTTCAAGGCTCTAAAATGATGTTAAAGTATAGGGAACTCAAAACATGTTCAAAAATATGCCGGATGATGGTTCGTTTGGTCGTACGAACGCGATGTTCGCTTAATTACGACGGAATGCGCATAAGCGCGAAAAACGATCCAAATGACGCGACGAATGGATTTTTCTTATAGCGAACACTAAAATATAATGTAGTCATGCTTACATAAATTTTTGGATGTCCAGATGTATTCAGAACGTAAGTTATGCGCGAAAATGCAAACTTGTGCACTTTTTGACACTTTTAGTCCCTGAATGACACAAAAGTTTATTTTTGCACACCGAACCCCTCAAAGCCTATTTCTAAGCTATGTAAAGGATATTTATGGTATGTTTAACTTATGGTCATGTTCCGGAATGTCTGTTACAGTTCAAATTGGCATACTTTCGCAGTTTGTCAACTTTAGTCCCTGTAAGCGAATTAACTTGATTTCGGCATACCAAACCTTCCAAAACTTATTTCTAAGTTATGTAAAGGTTATTTAAGGTATGTTAAGCCTATTTCACTATTCTGGAGTGTTCGTTGCATTAAACTGGTTATATTTACGCATCGGTGCGCGTATAACCTTCCAGAAAGCGATTTAGAGTTTGAAAATTGAACGAGAATTGATATGTGCAAATGATACACATATTTTTACAAATCCCAAGTATGAATTATAATATTTCATTGGTTTGGTATTTGTTTGATGGCCGTGAAGGCACAGGTGTTACAGTCTCCCCTACTTTAGGAAATTTCGTCCCGAAATTTATTTAGAGGAAACTTGTGAGAGCTTGAAAGCATGAAGTTGAAAAGATCGAACAACATTGGTTTGGGTTCTGAACTTCTAGTAACTTTAATAACATCATGATTGCAATGTAAGAGGGATACTTATATACAAGTATATGAAGCGTCATTGGTGCGTCCACCGTACCTCCATTACATCGTTCTCATTTCGTTATTGTTGTCACTATCGGTTCTTACACATAACAAATCTTACTGGGTTTCTGTGCACTAAATTTCATAATTATGTACGCGTCCATAATCAGACAATTCCTTGCACAGTTCACACAGTCTATTTTATAATGTGTAGGGTAAAACCAAATGAATGAACCTGTGATGAGTGCGACTAGACCGCCATAGAGTCCTTTGAATTAAATCAATAAATGATCTAAATAGACTATCAAGGAGTCTGCTCAGCTACATCACTAGATGTCGTTCTTTAACCAAATTGTGAATCAATCTTTTTTACTAGACCACTAAGAGGGTCTCTTATGAAACATGGAATGGTACTATATAACCCAAGGGTCTTAACTATTACATAGAAGCCCATTTAGGATTGAAGGTAGTACCTTTTGAATATCCTGCTACGAATCTCTCATATGAAGATATGAAAGATCCTGCGAGGATTTGGATAACGAATATCCAGAGTATTAAAAACACAAAAAATGCATAAAAGAAAACATGAGATGAATAAACACATAGTCACATAACCACAAAATTGTTTAACTAGAAGTTTGTTCTGCTAACAGAGTACATGTATTTAAAGCACACTAGGAACCCATCTCGTGGATTTCATTTGGTACTTTAAATATTATCAAGAATCTATCTATAAAGATAGCAAGATTTCTAAAAGAAAAATTCGATTTCGATTTTTAAGGAACCGAAATGTTCGAATTTAGGTATAAAAGGAATCCAATTAAGGACTCTGATTTGAATGATGATCATCCACAAGGGTCTAAATATGAAGATAAAAAGATCCCATGTGTATTTTTTTTTGAAGTTTGAAGATGTTTTGAAATCTTGCACTGGATGTGCTTAAGTCAAAACATGAAGTAAAAATGCTTATGAAGTTGTGATACTAGATATGTCAAGGCGACATATGAAGCAGAATTTGAAGGTTAAGTCAATGTATGAGAAAAATATTTTTGAAAACTATGCATGGGGTTCCTTTAAGAAAAATGTGTTTAACGTTTTTGAAACCTTATATATAATATTTTTGAAATCATAAAGTAGGTGTATTAGATAGATATATTTACAAAAATGTTTTAAAATCATGCGAGATGAATTTTTTTTTTTTTTGAAATTATGTATAAGGTTTTTGAAATACATGAATGATGCTTTTCGAAATCATGCCATTGATCAGAAAATGTATTGTGTTTATATTGTCTTCAGACTATATGAAATATTTTGAAATTAGAAAGGTTGGTTTTGATAACATGGCCAATGTTTTTGAAATAACATAGACAATGTATCTAGAAAAATTGTTTTCAAACTATATGGAATGTTTTGAGATCATGAAGATTGTGTTGAAATACTGGTACTGTGTATGTTGAAAAATCAAAACGTAATGGGTATGAGATTTGAAAATATCCTTAGTTATCCAACCAAGGATTTAAAGGTAAAGATGTGCTGAAGCATGATTACTCATAATGTCACTTTATTTTCTGTACTTCGCATCTTAGAATGAAACGAGTACTTAAAATTTTCGAGGGAATCATGAGCGATCATTTGAAAGAGAAAATCACAAGAGTAGTTTGTAAGGAACATAGTTCCTTGATACAGGTATTATAGGGAAATGCCATAAACACATGTAATTATACCTGTATATCAGAATTTGTGAACAACGATTTATTTATAAACAAAACAGATTGTTTCACATTACAAGGAAACAAAAGAACAAAAGCATAAGACAGCAACATCTTCTACTCAGCCGAATGCTCATCCAAGGGTTGGATTTGCATTAGCAAGCTTTGGGCAGTTGTTCCTGAAATGGCTCGTATCGCCACAGTTGTAACAAGTACCACGCGGGAAACGAGCTTGAGTAGGGTTGACTTGGAGTTGGGTAGTAGCAAGATTTGCAACAGTTTTGTTCTGGATAGCAAAGCGGCATGTGTTGACCAAATGTCCCCGCCGTCCACAGTAGGTACAATTCAAGCAAGGTATGAGGTTTGAATGATGACCGTTGCATCGCTTGCACCTAGGAGCAGTTCCTAAGTACGGCTTCCTAGCTGGTGGCCTTGCCACTTGGCTAGATCCAGCTTGATTAGGTGTAATCGCTGCGGGTTTCCTTGAAGCCTTACGCTTCCTTGATTTTGGTGCAAGCCTGACTTCTGCTTCCTTTGGTGGCTCTTGAGTGGCTTCATTGTCGAGACGAGAGACTTCATTGTTGAGACGAGCCATGGCAATGCCTAAATCCACAGTCTTCTGAATCACTTCGCCTATTTGCTGGACAAATTTGGCTGTTCGCTCGGGCGTTTGATCAGTGCCAAGAGGAATAGACATTCTAGAAGAAAATGAAAGACAGAGGAAGAAACGAGTGAAAGGTTATTGGATAATTAATACAGAATGGTAACGAATGAAATTTGTGATCATTTGTTTGTTACCTAAGGCAAACAAATGAGATGGTGACAATTCAAAGTAAATGGGTCAAAAATAATGTATCGCGAAGACATGCTCGCCTATAAGTGAACACTGATCCCAAGAATCCCCAGGTAAGCACAACTAGTCTCGCGTCTGATGAGATGTATACGAAGTGCTTGCCTAGACAGAAAACCCAGAATACAGGCATTCACCCTTCCAGTTTGCACGTGTTCACATTATTTAAAACCCAAAACCTTGACGAGATTTTGAAAACTCAAAGGGGTTCAAAACCATATAACTGAGGGTTCATAACCTAGTAATTAATCATCCTAGAACAGATGATTAGTTTTCAAAGTGGTTTTGAAATTTATGTTCTTGTTGTGGTTGTCACCTAAGGATAGGTGACAGTATTGTTTTATGACTAAACGCAAGTAAACTCGCGTTAGGGTCCTAAGAAGGTTATAGACTAGGTCAAAGCATTACTAATAACCTAATTCCCTATAACCATTAGCTCTGATACCATCTTTTCTGTCACACCCCGACCACGTAGAACATACAAAACGTGGCGGAAACATCGGGGAGTGTTGTAACAGAATTAATGTTTCACAACCATGGAAATTTAAGTTTCGTTTTATTGATTAAAAGTGTTACAATGTCTTAATCAAACAAGGAAAATACAACATAATTAACTAGTCTTGCATCTTTTATTGTCACTAAAGCCCAAGTCTGTCTATGTGTATCTTGATCATCTTATGCAACAGCTCCTGAAAAACACATGTGAAAATAGGTACGTCAGCATAAAAATGCCTGTGAGATACATAGGTTTTGTGAAAATAAGATTCATGACTTATGTTTGAGAAAATGTTTAGTCATGAACCTTGTTATTTGCTTTGTCTTTTAAATCATTTGAAAAACGATAAGATCAGATGATAAGTATAAATAAATGTAAGGTTAAATGAATAACCAAGTAAAATATGTTTGCATAAGATAAGTTGTTTATAAATCAATGTCTTGTGAAAAGTATATTATTTGTATGAAATGTTCTATGTCTCAAACTGAAATGATTCAAATAACGTTACGACATGTAATACCATACAAACACTTATATATAGGAAGTACCAGCGGCGTATCCACCATGCTTGTATCATATTACACACGCATCGTTACTTAATCACTTAATCAAACCAAACCAACCAATGTAAGAAGTCTATGTTTAAATCAATTGTCAAATGTATTAAATAATATGTCAAAGTGTTCATGTCAAGATGTAAATCATGTAGTATGTATAACCAATGTCAAAAGTGTTTGTGTCAAATGTAAATCATGTCAAAATGTCTATGTCAAATATCCATGTCAAATGTCTATGTCAAATATCCATGTCAAATGTCTAGGTCAAATATCCATGTCAAATGTCTATGTCAAATATCCATGTCAAATGTCTATGTCAAATATCCATGTCAAATGTCTATGTCAAATATCCATGTCAAATGTCTATGTCAAAATGTCATGTATGGCAAGTGAAATGTCTCAACTAAACCATATGCACAAAATCAAAGTATTGAAGTAAAACTTGGTTTAAATCAAAGCTATGTTTTGTGTAAATGCATGCAAATATTTAATATGAACATTTATGCGGTATTGTGAAAATGCATACATCCAAGCCTTGCGACTGTGGTGATAAACCCTTTAAACAAATTAAAGGTCTATCTGTCTTATATCATCGAATTCGGTCATTCCTTTCATCCCCTTTCCCTGGGATGTCCGGAACGGGAGTTGTCAATTCCTATGGTACCACTACCTACTAACGAACGGCATGGTCGGTGTTAATGAATGTATTGTCCCATGTAAACAAACCAAATGTCATACCAAAATGTAAGCATGTGATGAAAACAATGTACTAAGTATGCACGCAATGGACATACATAGCATAAAATGTAAATGTAAAACGACGTACTAAGTATGAACTAAATGGACATACATAGCATAAAACACAATGAGATCATGTACTATAATGTACTAACGAACATAGCAGGTATATGATGCGAAAACAGGAAAGCATGAAAGTAACAAGTAGGCACATGTGTTCCACCCCAAAACAGTTTGGAAAACAGTAAAAGAGGGGTCTATGTACTCACTTGAGATTGCTCAGTAGTTCTGGAGTGACAACCAAACAATGCTAGAGATCGCGGATATCAAACGGCACCTAATATAGGTAACTATGTTAATAACCGGACCTAAATCGGATGATTGGATAGAATGCGGGTTCGTAAACCAAACGAGTATAGAGACTCGTGTCATATGGTTTAACAAAGCCTACATACTAACTGAAACTTAACCTAAGTGTTTACGACCCATTACGACTCGTTTAGGTAGCTTATGCTACTTTAACGCGTCGTTTGCGTGAAACGCGTTCGGACCGCCTAACTAGCCCTATGACAAGTGTTATATGCCTAAACATGTTACATAATCAGTTATGTGACAAAGGTTTAGGTTACATATGCTTAATTACCAATTATACATGAAAAGGGTATTCTGGTAATTTACCTAAGGCATATAAACTACCTATCATACAACTACTTATACGATGTGACCATAGGGTATAACCTCGGAAGGTTATTCCCTACCTACTATGGTCACCTAATGTGTTTGGTCGGATCCTAATGATCGACCAAATGGGTCGGGTTCGAAGGTATAGGCGATTTATTAGATCGCCTACCCTACGACCCTAGACAACGTGGTAATCAGTAGGCATAGCCCCAAGGGACTATAACCAACGTGATTACACTCACGTTGCGAAGTTCAAACGAACTTCGCATTGACCATTACTGGTCAACGCTGAAAGTCAAACAAAGTTTGACTTTCTGACTCGAAAAGCAGTAAAATAAGGAAAAGAACGAAAGAATACTTACGAAGGGTCCCCGAATGCTAATCTTGATCAATATAGTTCAGGTATGAAACAAAGGTTTCAACTTAGAACACAATTAATCAGATTCTAGTGCTTTAAAACAATGAAAGGCATGGGGTATATATAGTTTTCGGTGAACCGTTGAGATCGTTTCATGGAAACCGTGATTCGATCACATCCGTACACTTGTTGAAAGGTTATGGAAGCTAAATATGATCCTTATCTAGTGACTAAGCAACTTAGAACATGTGGTGGAGGATCAAACAGCTGCAACTTGTGATTAAAAACACTGAATCTGGCCTGATAGGCAGTCGCGTAGCGCGACGGGTAAGCCTATAGGGCTCGCGCTACGCTAGCACCCCCCTGAATCAGAAAAGTTTCAGAATTGGCAGAAATGGTCCCTGCACGTGTTTAAGGCCTTTTTCGATGCGTTTGAACCCCGTTAACCTCATTTCAAGGCTCTAAAATGATGTTAAAGTATAGGGAACTCAAAACATGTTAAAAAATATGCCGGATGATGGTTCGTTTGGTCGTACGAACGCGATGTTCGCTTAATTACGACGGAATGCGCATAAGCGCGAAAAACGATCCAAGTGACGCGACGAATGGATTTTTCTTATAGCGAACACTAAAATATAATGTAGTCATGCTTACATAAATTTTTGGATGTCCAGATGTATTCAGAACGTAAGTTATGCGCGAAAATGCAAACTTGTGCACTTTTTGACACTTTTAGTCCCTGAATGACACAAAAGTTTATTTTAGCACACCGAACCCCTCAAAGCCTATTTCTAAGCTATGTAAAGGATATTTATGGTATGTTTAACTTATGGTCATGTTCCGGAATGTCTGTTACAGTTCAAATTGGCATACTTTCGCAGTTTGTCAACTTTAGTCCCTGTAAGCGAATTAACTTGATTTCGGCATACCAAACCTTCCAAAACTTATTTCTAAGTTATGTAAAGGTTATTTAAGGTATGTTAAGCCTATTTCACTATTCCGGAGTGTTCGTTGCATTAAACTGGTTATATTTACGCATCGGTGCGCGTATAACCTTCCAGAAAGCGATTTAGAGTTTGAAAATTGAACGAGAATTGATATGTGCAAATGATACACATATTTTTACAAATCCCAAGTATGAATTATAATATTTCATTGGTTTGGTATTTGTTTGATGGCCGTGAAGGCACAGGTGTTACAGTCTCCCCTACTTTAGGAAATTTCGTCCTGAAATTTATTTAGAGGAAACTTGTGAGAGCTTGAAAGCATGAAGTTGAAAAGATCGAACAACATTGGTTTGGGTTCTGAACTTCTAGTAACTTTAATAACATCATGATTGCAATGTAAGAGGGATACTTATATACAAGTATATGAAGCGTCATTGGTGCGTCCACCGTACCTCCATTACATCGTTCTCATTTCGTTATTGTTGTCACTATCGGTTCTTACACATAACAAATCTTACTGGGTTTCTGTGCACTAAATTTCATAATTATGTACGCGTCCATAATCAGACAATTCCTTGCACAGTTCACACAGTCTATTTTATAATGTGTAGGGTAAAACCAAATGAATGAACCTGTGATGAGTGCGACTAGACCGCCATAGAGTCCTTTGAATTAAATCAATAAATGATCTAAATAGACTATCAAGGAGTCTGCTCAGCTACATCACTAGATGTCGTTCTTTAACCAAATTGTGAATCAATCTTTTTTACTAGACCACTAAGAGGGTCTCTTATGAAACATGGAATGGTACTATATAACCCAAGGGTCTTAACTATTACATAGAAGCCCATTTAGGATTGAAGGTAGTACCTTTTGAATATCCTGCTACGAATCTCTCATATGAAGATATGAAAGATCCTGCGAGGATTTGGATAACGAATATCCAGAGTATTAAAAACACAAAAAATGCATAAAAGAAAACATGAGATGAATAAACACATAGTCACATAACCACAAAATTGTTTAACTAGAAGTTTGTTCTGCTAACAGAGTACATGTATTTAAAGCACACTAGGAACCCATCTCGTGGATTTCATTTGGTACTTTAAATATTATCAAGAATCTATCTATAAAGATAGCAAGATTTCTAAAAGAAAAATTCGATTTCGATTTTTAAGGAACCGAAATGTTCGAATTTAGGTATAAAAGGAATCCAATTAAGGACTCTGATTTGAATGATGATCATCCACAAGGGTCTAAATATGAAGATAAAAAGATCCCATGTGTATTTTTTTTTGAAGTTTGAAGATGTTTTGAAATCTTGCACTGGATGTGCTTAAGTCAAAACATGAAGTAAAAATGCTTATGAAGTTGTGATACTAGATATGTCAAGGCGACATATGAAGCAGAATTTGAAGGTTAAGTCAATGTATGAGGAAAATATTTTTGAAAACTATGCATGGGGTTCCTTTAAGAAAAATGTGTTTAACGTTTTTGAAACCTTATATATAATATTTTTGAAATCATAAAGTAGGTGTATTAGATAGATATATTTACAAAAATGTTTTAAAATCATGCGAGATGAAATTTTTTTTTTTTTTTGAAATTATGTATAAGGTTTTTGAAATACATGAATGATGCTTTTCGAAATCATGCCATTGATCAGAAAATGTATTGTGTTTATATTGTCTTCAGACTATATGAAATATTTTGAAATTAGAAAGGTTGGTTTTGATAACATGGTCAATGTTTTTGAAATAACATAGACAATGTATCTAGAAAAATTGTTTTCAAACTATATGGAATGTTTTGAGATCATGAAGATTGTGTTGAAATACTGGTACTGTGTATGTTGAAAAATCAAAACGTAATGGGTATGAGATTTGAAAATATCCTTAGTTATCCAACCAAGGATTTAAAGGTAAAGATGTGCTGAAGCATGATTACTCATAATGTCACTTTATTTTCTGTACTTCGCATCTTAGAATGAAACGAGTACTTAAAATTTTCGAGGGAATCATGAGCGATCATTTGAAAGAGAAAATCACAAGAGTAGTTTGTAAGGAACATAGTTCCTTGATACAGGTATTATAGGGAAATGCCATAAACACATGTAATTATACCTGTATATCAGAATTTGTGAACAACGATTTATTTATAAACAAAACAGATTGTTTCACATTACAAGGAAACAAAAGAACAAAAGCATAAGACAGCAACATCTTCTACTCAGCCGAATGCTCATCCAAGGGTTGGATTTGCATTAGCAAGCTTTGGGCAGTTGTTCCTGAAATGGCTCGTATCGCCACAGTTGTAACAAGTACCACGCGGGAAACGAGCTTGAGTAGGGTTGACTTGGAGTTGGGTAGTAGCAAGATTTGCAACAGTTTTGTTCTGGATAGCAAAGCGGCATGTGTTGACCAAATGTCCCCGCCGTCCACAGTAGGTATAATTCAAGCAAGGTATGAGGTTTGAATGATGACCGTTGCATCGCTTGCACCTAGGAGCAGTTCCTAAGTACGGCTTCCTAGCTGGTGGCCTTGCCACTTGGCTAGATCCAGCTTGATTAGGTGTAACCGCTGCGGGTTTCCTTGAAGCCTTACGCTTCCTTGATTTTGGTGCAAGCCTGACTTCTGCTTCCTTTGGTGGCTCTTGAGTGGCTTCATTGTCGAGACGAGAGACTTCATTGTTGAGACGAGCCATGGCAATGCCTAAATCCACAGTCTTCTGAATCACTTCGCCTATTTGCTGGACAAATTTGGCTGTTCGCTCGGGCGTTTGATCAGTGCCAAGAGGAATAGACATTCTAGAAGAAAATGAAAGACAGAGGAAGAAACGAGTGAAAGGTTATTGGATAATTAATACAGAATGGTAACGAATGAAATTTGTGATCATTTGTTTGTTACCTAAGGCAAACAAATGAGATGGTGACAATTCAAAGTAAATGGGTCAAAAATAATGTATCGCGAAGACATGCTCGCCTATAAGTGAACACTGATCCCAAGAATCCCCAGGTAAGCACAACTAGTCTCGCGTCTGATGAGATGTATACGAAGTGCTTGCCTAGACAGAAAACCCAGAATACAGGCATTCACCCTTCCAGTTTGCACGTGTTCACATTATTTAAAACCCAAAACCTTGACGAGATTTTGAAAACTCAAAGGGGTTCAAAACCATATAACTGAGGGTTCATAACCTAGTAATTAATCATCCTAGAACAGATGATTAGTTTTCAAAGTGGTTTTGAAATTTATGTTCTTGTTGTGGTTGTCACCTAAGGATAGGTGACAGTATTGTTTTATGACTAAACGCAAGTAAACTCGCGTTAGGGTCCTAAGAAGGTTATAGACTAGGTCAAAGCATTACTAATAACCTAATTCCCTATAACCATTAGCTCTGATACCATCTTTTCTGTCACACCCCGACCACGTAGAACATACAAAACGTGGCGGAAACATCGGGGAGTGTTGTAACAGAATTAATGTTTCACAACCATGGAAATTTAAGTTTCGTTTTATTGATTAAAAGTGTTACAATGTCTTAATCAAACAAGGAAAATACAACATAATTAACTAGTCTTGCATCTTTTATTGTCACTAAAGCCCAAGTCTGTCTATGTGTATCTTGATCATCTTATGCAACAGCTCCTGAAAAACACATGTGAAAATAGGTACGTCAGCATAAAAATGCCTGTGAGATACATAGGTTTTGTGAAAATAAGATTCATGACTTATGTTTGAGAAAATGTTTAGTCATGAACCTTGTTATTTGCTTTGTCTTTTAAATCATTTGAAAAACGATAAGATCAGATGATAAGTATAAATAAATGTAAGGTTAAATGAATAACCAAGTAAAATATGTTTGCATAAGATAAGTTGTTTATAAATCAATGTCTTGTGAAAAGTATATTATTTGTATGAAATGTTCTATGTCTCAAACTGAAATGATTCAAATAACGTTACGACATGTAATACCATACAAACACTTATATATAGGAAGTACCAGCGGCGTATCCACCATGCTTGTATCATATTACACACGCATCGTTACTTAATCACTTAATCAAACCAAACCAACCAATGTAAGAAGTCTATGTTTAAATCAATTGTCAAATGTATTAAATAATATGTCAAAGTGTTCATGTCAAGATGTAAATCATGTAGTATGTATAACCAATGTCAAAAGTGTTTGTGTCAAATGTAAATCATGTCAAAATGTCTATGTCAAATATCCATGTCAAATGTCTATGTCAAATATCCATGTCAAATGTCTAGGTCAAATATCCATGTCAAATGTCTATGTCAAATATCCATGTCAAATGTCTATGTCAAATATCCATGTCAAATGTCTATGTCAAATATCCATGTCAAATGTCTATGTCAAAATGTCATGTATGGCAAGTGAAATGTCTCAACTAAACCATATGCACAAAATCAAAGTATTGAAGTAAAACTTGGTTTAAATCAAAGCTATGTTTTGTGTAAATGCATGCAAATATTTAATATGAACATTTATGCGGTATTGTGAAAATGCATACATCCAAGCCTTGCGACTGTGGTGATAAACCCTTTAAACAAATTAAAGGTCTATCTGTCTTATATCATCGAATTCGGTCATTCCTTTCATCCCCTTTCCCTGGGATGTCCGGAACGGGAGTTGTCAATTCCTATGGTACCACTACCTACTAACGAACGGCATGGTCGGTGTTAATGAATGTATTGTCCCATGTAAACAAACCAAATGTCATACCAAAATGTAAGCATGTGATGAAAACAATGTACTAAGTATGCACGCAATGGACATACATAGCATAAAATGTAAATGTAAAACGACGTACTAAGTATGAACTAAATGGACATACATAGCATAAAACACAATGAGATCATGTACTATAATGTACTAACGAACATAGCAGGTATATGATGCGAAAACAGGAAAGCATGAAAGTAACAAGTAGGCACATGTGTTCCACCCCAAAACAGTTTGGAAAACAGTAAAAGAGGGGTCTATGTACTCACTTGAGATTGCTCAGTAGTTCTGGAGTGACAACCAAACAATGCTAGAGATCGCGGATATCAAACGGCACCTAATATAGGTAACTATGTTAATAACCGGACCTAAATCGGATGATTGGATAGAATGCGGGTTCGTAAACCAAACGAGTATAGAGACTCGTGTCATATGGTTTAACAAAGCCTACATACTAACTGAAACTTAACCTAAGTGTTTACGACCCATTACGACTCGTTTAGGTAGCTTATGCTACTTTAACGCGTCGTTTGCGTGAAACGCGTTCGGACCGCCTAACTAGCCCTATGACAAGTGTTATATGCCTAAACATGTTACATAATCAGTTATGTGACAAAGGTTTAGGTTACATATGCTTAATTACCAATTATACATGAAAAGGGTATTCTGGTAATTTACCTAAGGCATATAAACTACCTATCATACAACTACTTATACGATGTGACCATAGGGTATAACCTCGGAAGGTTATTCCCTACCTACTATGGTCACCTAATGTGTTTGGTCGGATCCTAATGATCGACCAAATGGGTCGGGTTCGAAGGTATAGGCGATTTATTAGATCGCCTACCCTACGACCCTAGACAACGTGGTAATCAGTAGGCATAGCCCCAAGGGACTATAACCAACGTGATTACACTCACGTTGCGAAGTTCAAACGAACTTCGCATTGACCATTACTGGTCAACGCTGAAAGTCAAACAAAGTTTGACTTTCTGACTCGAAAAGCAGTAAAATAAGGAAAAGAACGAAAGAATACTTACGAAGGGTCCCCGAATGCTAATCTAGATCAATATAGTTCAGGTATGAAACAAAGGTTTCAACTTAGAACACAATTAATCAGATTCTAGTGCTTTAAAACAATGAAAGGCATGGGGTATATATAGTTTTCGGTGAACCGTTGAGATCGTTTCATGGAAACCGTGATTCGATCACATCCGTACACTTGTTGAAAGGTTATGGAAGCTAAATATGATCCTTATCTAGTGACTAAGCAACTTAGAACATGTGGTGGAGGATCAAACAGCTGCAACTTGTGATTAAAAACACTGAATCTGGTCTGATAGGCAGTCGCGTAGCGCGACGGGTAAGCCTATAGGGCTCGCGCTACGCTAGCACCCCCCTGAATCAGAAAAGTTTCAGAATTGGCAGAAATGGTCCCTGCACGTGTTTAAGGCCTTTTTCGATGCGTTTGAACCCCGTTAACCTCATTTCAAGGCTCTAAAATGATGTTAAAGTATAGGGAACTCAAAACATGTTCAAAAATATGCCGGATGATGGTTCGTTTGGTCGTACGAACGCGATGTTCGCTTAATTACGACGGAATGCGCATAAGCGCGAAAAACGATCCAAATGACGCGACGAATGGATTTTTCTTATAGCGAACACTAAAATATAATGTAGTCATGCTTACATAAATTTTTGGATGTCCAGATGTATTCAGAACGTAAGTTATGCGCGAAAATGCAAACTTGTGCACTTTTTGACACTTTTAGTCCCTGAATGACACAAAAGTTTATTTTAGCACACCGAATCCCTCAAAGCCTATTTCTAAGCTATGTAAAGGATATTTATGGTATGTTTAACTTATGGTCATGTTCCGGAATGTCTGTTACAGTTCAAATTGGCATACTTTCGCAGTTTGTCAACTTTAGTCCCTGTAAGCGAATTAACTTGATTTCGGCATACCAAACCTTCCAAAACTTATTTCTAAGTTATGTAAAGGTTATTTAAGGTATGTTAAGCCTATTTCACTATTCCGGAGTGTTCGTTGCATTAAACTGGTTATATTTACGCATCGGTGCGCGTATAACCTTCCAGAAAGCGATTTAGAGTTTGAAAATTGAACGAGAATTGATATGTGCAAATGATACACATATTTTTACAAATCCCAAGTATGAATTATAATATTTCATTGGTTTGGTATTTGTTTGATGGCCGTGAAGGCACAGGTGTTACATGTCTTTTCATTTTTCTCCAACTTCCCAGGGTGATAAGCAGCAGTCTAAAGTAGTGGGGTCATCTTGTGATAGTGGGCCGGTTTCTCACAACAAGGAAGGAATTTATTTCTTTAACTCGATAGAAAAAGATAGGCCCAATAAAAGATATCTTAGAATAAGGCCCAAGCTTGGGTCAATTAGACAGAAAGAGTCTCGAAGCCCATCTTCGGTAGAAAGACCCCGTAAAAGATCCAGAGACTCGGGTGAATTCCAGTTTGACCTAAATCTTCAGGCTAATGATCAGTTGGTGCTCCTGCAGTCTGAGGTTTCGCTCAATCGGGTGGATCTGGCCGAGGAGGAAGACAGGAGGAGAATAGTCAGCCTAGGGGTGCGAACCCAGTTGTTGGGGCCGATTGTGTTGGCAATGAGAAGAGTGCTTCCAAGGAGGACAATGTAGGTCTGCGTAACGAGGTAGAAGCCACGATTAATGTCGGGAAAGTTATTGGGGTTGGGTTATCCGAGCACGTGGAACTCATCAGAGAGGTCGTCGGAAATGAAGGTAACAATGGAGTTTATCAATGAATATTTTGTCTTTCAATATAAGGGGTATTAGAGGAGAAGGAAAGGCTTCCTGGGTGAAGGAGATTCGGATAAAAAACAAGATTGGTTTAATAGCTTTACAGGAAACTCTATCTGACTCGGTTTCAATGGATGCTCTTGTCAATTTTTGGAGGAATAGAAGTTTCGAGTTCGCCTGTGTTGATTCGACTGGGCAATCGGGAGGTCTTTTATGGATGTGGGATCCGAAAGTGGTTAAGATAGATAATGTGCTTAAGAAGAGGCATTTTTTGATTATTAGAGGTTTGGTGGTGGGAAGCGGCAATCCCATTAATCTCGTTAACATTTACGCCCCCAAGAGCACTGTGGCTAAAAGAAACTTATGGGCTGAGATTTCAGGTTTCATCGACCTGACGGTTGGAGAATGGGTTCTCGAGGGAGATTTCAACGCGGTGCGGTCGATTGATGAAAGGAAACATTCTAAGTTTAAATCGGTATGTGCCAATAACTTTAACGATTTTATTTTCAACAATGAGTTGCTGGAATATCCGATGCAAGGTAGGAGGTTTACTTGTGTGAGAGATAATGGTAAAAAACTTAGCAAGTTAGACAGATTCCTGGTGTGTCCAGCCTTTTTCAATAGATGGCCAGGTGCTTGTGTCCGAGTGATTCAATGTTATAAATCTGATCATTGCCCTATTTTACTGGAGCTGGTGGATTTGAATTTCGGGCCCCGTCCGTTTCGGATTTTTAGTTCTTGGATTGGTAGGGAGGGTATTGAGGAGGCGGTCCGGGGTCCTCTTGTTGATTTCGAGCCTTTCGATCCTACGGATTCTTGTTTAATGCAGAAATTTGTCGCTAATAGATCTTCAGTTAAAGTTTGGAAAGAGGAGTTCTTATCTAAGGAGAGAGATAGTGAAAATGTGGCTCTAGCGGAGTTGGAATTATTAGAATCGGAGCTAGAGAATAGAGACCTTTCAGAAGATGAGGAATGGGTGCTAGTTGAAAATAAAAAGGTTATTAAAGAAGCGGAGATTAGAAGAAACGCGGATCTCCGGCAAAGATCTCGTGTTAAGTGGGCTATAGGGGGAGATGAAAACTCTAAGTTTTTTCATGCTCTTGTCAATAATAGGAAAGCGTTGAACACTATCCATGGGCTTAATGTTAACATCGAATGGTGCTCTAAACCTTCCATCATTAAGAAGGAAGTTTTTTCCTTTTTTTCGTGACCGTTTCAAGGGAGGAGTTTCTAACCGGCCAGATTTGTTGGATATTGGTTTCAAGAAAATTTTGGACCTGGATAGTAATATGTTGGTAGAAGTGTTTTCGGTTTCGGAAGTCAAAGAGGCGGTGTCTCAGTGTGGGGATGATCGGGCCCCGGGCCCAGACGGTATGAATTTCAAGTTTATCAAGCATTTCTGGGATTTATTTGAAGATGATTTTATTCGGATATTTGCCAAGTTTCATGCTTCTGGTGAGATTAGCAACGGATGTGGTTCTTCCTTTATTGCTCTCATCCCCAAGGTTAAAGACCCAGTCTCTCTTGGTAATTATAGACCTATTAATTTGGTTGGTATTATTAGTAAAGTGATTTCGAAGGTTATTGCTAATCGTATGAGAAAAGTGTTGGATGGTGTTATCTCTGAATCCCAATCGGCGTTTTTATCGGGAAGATATATCCTTGATGGGCCTCTTATCATCAATGAGCTCATTACGTGGATCAAAAAGGCGAAAAAAAGAGCTTTCTTTTTCAAAATTGATTTCGAAAAGGCGTACAAAAACGTAAGGTGGACGTTCGTGATTGATATTCTTCGTCACATGGGTTTTCCGAGTGTTTGGCGTAAATGGATTTTGGGTATTCTCTCGTCGGCTAGATCTTTCGTTCTTGTGAACGGGGCACCGACGTTCCAATTTAGATGTGAAAAAAAAGGTATGAGACAAGGCGATCCTCTTTCTCCGTTCCTTTTCTTTGTTGTGATGGAAGGCCTTTCTCGTATGATATCTCGGGCTAGGGAGGGTGGAGTTATTAACGGTATTCCCACTCCTAATCAAGGACCCGTCTTGTCTCATTTACTCTATGCGGATGACGCTATTGTGTTGGGAGAGTGGTCTAGAGAAGAAATGGGAAATGTTATGAGAATTCTTAGGTGTTTTCATCTTTGCTCGGGGCTTAAGATTAATGTTAACAAATCCAACCTCTATGGGATTGGTGTGAACTCGGAGGAAATCGAAGCTGTGGCCAATGGTTTTGGATGTATTTCGGATGTTCTTCCCTTTAAATATCTAGGTTTGATGGTGGGAGCCAACATGAATCGGGATAACAATTGGCGTCCGGTTTATGAGACTTTTAAGAGTCGCCTTGCCAAATGGAAGTCGCATCTTTTGTCTATAGGAGGTAGATTTGTCATTATCAAGTCGGTTTTGGAAAGCTTGCCGACTTATTACTTTTCTCTCTATAAAGCTCCTAAAAAGGTTATCTCGGATTTGGAACCGTTGATAAAATGTTTCCTTTGGGGTGGTTCGGTGGAAGAAAAAAAATGCATTGGGTTAAGTGGGACAGGGTGGCTCGGCATAAAAAAGGAGGTTTGGGGCTTTGTAAATCAAAAGAAGTCAACATTTCTCTCTTGACAAAATGGGGATGGCGGTATAAGACGGAAGACAACAATCTTTGGAAAAAGGTTATGGTTTCTCTTCACTCGAGTCGTGTGGGGTGGGAATCCATTAATTAAAAAAAAAAACTTTAAGTGGTGCGTGGAGTAATATAGCGAAGGTCTTTATCAACACCAAGGCGAGAGGGCAACCGTTAAGGAATTTTCTTAAAGGAGATATTAGGAACGGCGAAGATATTTCATTTTGGTTGGATCCGTGGGTCATTAGTGAGCCGCTTAAGTCAAGATTTCCGGAGCTTTTTTCATTAGAGGCGAATAAAAAGTGTAAAGTTGCGGATAGAATTAAAGATCAAGGAGAAGGGTCGGTTTTTAACTGGGATTGGAGGTCTTCACAGGCTGTTTCAGACTTCACGGACAACATTCAGCAGCTGTGTATGTTGTTGGCTGATGTGCAGCTTTCGGCATAGAAGGACAAGTGGTCATGGTTGGCAGATTCGAATGGTTTGTTCTCTGTTAAGTCACTCAAGCGTCTTTTGCTTAGTGAGTCACCGGCTGCCCCTGATTTCGTTATGGAGTGGTGTCGATGGGTTCCGTCTAAGTGTAATATACATGCATGGAGAATGGAGTTGAATAAGCTCCCTACGGGTGACGCTCTGAGGATGGTATAGAAGATATTTCATGCCCGTTATGTAACTAGGAAGACGAATTGGTGGAGCACGTTTTTATCAATTGTAGGGTGGCGGAGATCATTTGGAATGCGGTTAGCTCGTGGTGCAAGATTCCGCAAATATTTGCTTTCTCGATTAAGGATTTGTTGTCGGTTCACGAGAACTTAAGAGCTTCGGACAGAAAGAAGACGGCGGTGCAAGGTGTAATCTTGGTTGTCTGTTGGAGTTTGTGGCGTGCGAGGAACAAGTTTAAATTTTCGAACTCTCCGGTAAAAATTGAGAATATTTTAAGCGAAGTCAAGGCGATGGGTCATCTCTGGTTCTCCAATAGATCTAAGTACATAGAAGTAGAGTGGACGGATTGGGTTTCTTTTGTTAATATGTAGTTTTTCTGTTTTCTTTGTCTGTTGTTGGGTCAGCCGGGTTTGGGTCGGTCTAATGAAGTATACATTTAAAAAAAGTCATATTTCCGAACACGAATTATAGGCACCAATTCATTCACAATCCAAACTAACAAGCAACTCTTCATTCACAACTAAAACAAACCGACAAATAATATATACACACAACTGACGCGCCGATTAAAATGAATGCATACATGTCGGCAGGCACCCCTTTAATTTCACCCGCTTCCGTAACCATCATTCACATTCCAAAATTTCACCACCATACGTAAGCGTTCTTTTTTATTGGTTTGAAGTTAATTGATTCATGATTAAATCCAAGCCAAATGGAAAATGTATGTGGATTCTTTTTTTGAAAGGTGTGAATTATTCGCGAATGTCGAGTGGTCTAACATACATACGTTGTCTTAGCTGGGTCTGCGCTAGAAAACCCCTCGCACAATAGATCCCCAATTGAAACCCCTCAATGAGAAACCCCTATCACACAATCACACGGACTCGAACCTGAGACCTGGAGGGAAAAACTCATCCGGGCCCACCATAGATGGAACTTAAATACCCGTGACCACCATTAGAGTACTAGGTTAAATGTATGTGGATTCTGAAGTCATCTTTTTGGAATTGAGTCATCCGAACAGAATTACAGAGTCAAACGATGGATTCTTACCGATAATCCCCAAACCATCGTTTGATGCCGCTGCCAACCACCACCAAGTCGTTCCACATACCATCGAGCATCTCCAACACATACGTGAGTGTGATGGGGCGGAGGATGCGAAAGGGGTTGGACAACTGGATGACTAGGATAAGGCCTAAGCAGCGGTAGTCGACGAATGAAACGTAGTGAAGACAAATCAATAATTGCAAATCTGGAAATGAAAACGTTTAATCAGAGGATTAGTTTTGAAATACGCTATTTGTTGTTTGTGTTACGGTGGTGGCGGTTAGCAGATTCAAGAAACTCTTAAATTCTTTGTAACTGCAAGGATGGAGGAACAAGGAGGGGGTGGGTTTTGCTGAAGAAACCTAATTGAGTTTTTTGAACAACTGCTGATATTCTCATAAAAAAATCTCAATAAACTTAAAAAGAAAAAAAAATATATATATATATTGCAAAACCCACTTTGGTTTTCGATGGTGGTTTACTTCCGTTTTAGTTTGCTTACTTTAAATTTCTTTTAGAGATAAAAATGATCGGATAGTCCCTGTGGTTTACCCATTTTTCACCTATAGTCCCTAACTTTCTAAAATTACACCTATAGTCCCCATTTTTTTGAAATCCGTTCCCGGATAGTCCCTGGCGTGGATGAGGGTTAGTTTTCTCAGTTAAGTGTGTGTGAAATTACTAAATTACCCTTAATATAAAACAAAATAAATTAACTAAGTATTAAAAAAATAAATATTTGTGGGACTCACTTTTAATAAAACAAATAAGAACCCCAACCCTAACCCCACCCCCACCTGCCTCTCAACATACACCCTTTGTGAAAGATAAAAGCGCCATCCAAACACATTGATCTACCATCAACGACCAAGCAGCACCGCCTTTCACCACCATCCAAACACCTTGGTCCACCATCCAAACACCTTGGTCCACCATCAACGACCAAGCAGCACCGTCTTTCACCATCATAGAACAAACGGAAAACCCAACCACCATTGAATAACCGGAAAACCGACCAAGTACCACCGCCTTTAACCACCATTATACCACCGAAAACAAAATCGCAACGGGGTAATCTGACTGGCATCGACGGGGAGTTGCAGAGGGCGGCGTTAGTATTTTAAGGTGAAACAAGAATCCCGTAGTAGCACCGCCGGAAGTGGTAGCAGTGGCGGAGAGAGTACCAGAAGGAGTAGTGGTAGTGGTAGCTCCGACAGTAGCACCACCCTCTCACCACCGCCGCAATCATCACCACTACCATCATAACCATCGCCACATCACCATCATCTAGTTAAGCATTACCTCTCTCGTAATTGAGGTATCTGGTGATGGCGAAAGCGGTGGAGACGTGGATGGCGATGGAGATGGTGACTGTGTTAAGAAAGAAGATCGGACGCCGTCGTCTAGTTCTTTGTTGGGAAGACGGTGAGTTGGATGTTAATAATATGGTAATTGATTAATTACTTAGAGATCTTATTTGATTTTTTGATCATGAAAACCTTAGTAGGATGTATTTTCCTAATTATTTGATGATTTAGTGTTTTACACTGATTGATAGAACTTGTTATTTTTGGATCTTAAGCTTACTAATTTTTATAGTTTTGTGGCTGATTTATGTGTAATTATGTAGTCATGAACTAATTTGTTGTTTTTTGTTGATTCTGTAGTTGATAGTCATCAACGTTAGATCTCTTGTTGACAATTAATGTGGTGGTGGTGGTGTGGGGGGGGGGTGGGGCCCACATAAATTGTAAAATATTAATTATATTTCTTTTAACTTTTTAATTATTTATTTGACAATAAGGGTATTTTTGTCATTTCACACGCACCTAACAGCAAAAACTAACCCTTATTCACGCCAGGGACTATCCGGGAACGAATTTCAAAAAATTGGGGACTATATGTGTAATTTTAGAAAGTTAGGGACTAAATGTGAAAAATGGGTAAACCACAGGGACTATCCGAGCATTTTTCTCTTTCCTTTATTAGTTAACTAAATACTTAACTAAGTTTTATTATTTAACTATTTATATAATTTTAAAAGTCTGAATTAGTATTTTATTTACATATTGAACTTAATATGTTAGTTAACTATATGTAAACAATTTTACACGTTATTATCTTTTGGGGGTTAGGATCAAATACAAAGGATAAAATAAATAAGAAGGGTAAGAAGGTTTTGCTGACACCAGGATCCGGCGAGTCTGACGGAGCTTCGGTCCCGAAACGACGTGTTCGGTGCGTTTATTACGACTAAGAAAGGAGTAGAAACAGAATACGACACCGAGCAGTCAATTTCAATCTGGTCTCTATTGATTATTCAACGTTTACAGCACCACGAGACCAGCATTTGCCCTCTGGGAACCAAAAGCTTGTCCAAATGGGAGCCCTAACCCCCTATTTATAGACATTTCCTACCTATGTGTCCATCCGATCGGATCGCCATCCGACCGGATGGTCATCCGTCCGGATGGACCTTGACATTTACAAAACCTATCCAACTTTTCTCCTATTCTATACAATATTCAACACACGCTCTATCTAACTATTCACACAGTGGCAGACGTACGAAATATACACTAACAGATTCCCCCTCGGATGTCACTGTCGAATCGTCTTTAAAACTTTGAGAACCTTGAGCCATGTTTGAATATTCTGTAATCTTCAACTTTTCTGCAACTTCAATCAGGTATCTTGAAATCTGACTATCCAAATTCCCCCTCGATTGATGATTCGTGTTTGCTTTTGCCAAAGTAAAGCATGAATTCCCCCTGGAATGAATCTTCAGGTCTTTTGCACAGTTTATGACTCTCCTCTGATTTGCTAAACTGCAACCTTCATGAACAATCACCAACTTGAAACTAATCAATGCAACATCCTTTATTTCAACTTTAACCGCATCCGAGCTCAGTTTTTGATATCACAAGTTAGCACCACGATCTTCGCATTCCACCTGCTTGATCTAAGAATGTACAAAAACTCAACTGGCAATTGATAGAAACTTCAAATACCCCACTGGTTAACTTCAAATCCGTGATTCCCCCTAAAGATCTGATATCCCGTTTACCGTGATCCACGTTAACACACCATAAGAATGATAGATCCGTGTAAATGGTATCTCCACAATCAGCAAATCTTTATCGGATAACAAATCATCTGGTAATGTAATCCGATCTCCGAAGCATTCGTCCACAATCAGATTCATCTCCTCGGATAATCTAGATCTCAGAAGCTATCATCCACTATCACTCTCAGATCTCTGATGCTTTCGTCCACGATCAGATATCAACACCTCAGATCCTCTCGATCTCGGAAGCTTACACTCACGATCAGATTCACATTCCCCCTGACAATATGAAGTCGAAAACTACCCGAATACTGTTGTAGTATCACGAATTTCAAAAATGCCGGAATTTCAAAAATGCCGGAATTTCAACAAACGACAGTGAAATTTTTATTCCCCCTCATTTTTGCAAATTCTGACGTCTCTATCACTGAATTCCCCCTCAAACTGAATTCAATTTTCAATTCTCTTCTCTGAAAAACTTGACCAACCCAGAATATCACAATATTCGCCACAATTGTCAGTTTTTCGTCTTTGCGGATTTTACAATTTGGCCCATAAATAGTCAGATACCCTGAATGATAAACATTCTGCACCAGTATCATGACTATCCCACTAATTTCCACAATTCATGATCGCATCATCAAATCTGTTTACTGAAGCCCCCGACGGTGTCCCCAAACAACCCAGCTTGGTCGTTAAAAACCCGAAAAAATTGATAATCACCAAATTTTTTCTGGAGACTCTCCTCGTCGTTGCGATCAAAAAATGCCTATTTTTTAGGCATTTGATCATCTGGTCGAATGGCAAGTGTCGGATGGTCATCCGATCGGATTGCCATCTGATCGGATTGTCATTCGATTGAAGGATAAAAATGGACAAACAAGTGTTTGTGGATCGGATGGTCATCCGATCGGATTGCCATCCGATCGGATTGTCACTCGATTGAAAACAACTTGATCTTTCAAACACCCCATAGTGATATGGATCGGATTGCCATCCGATTGAAAGCATATAAACCTTCAATAATCCTTCAAGAAAGATATTGTTGTGGATCGGATGGTCATCCAATCGGATTGCCATCAGATTGGATATGTTCTAACAGCTCAAGAACACTCCAAATCACGTTTTTTCGATCCAGAATCTTTAATTTTGTAAAATTTCATGATGAAACTTCACAGGATTGTGCGCGAGTCAATTCCGAACAGAATGATGTCTTCAATTCCAAAATCCATCCGTGAATTGACCTTTATTTTAATGATTTTCTCTGTTTAACGTCAAAACTCCCGTTTAACCCAAAATTGATGAGCTTTGGGTGTTTTAACCGACTGTTAGATCGATTAAATTGGTACCGTAGCTCTGATACCACTGCTGATTCCAGGATCCGGTGAGTTCGACGGAGCTTCGGTCCCGAAACTACGTGTTCGGTGCGTTTATTACGACTAAGAAAGGAGTAGAAACAGAATACGACACCGACCAATCAATTTCAATCTGGTCTCTATTGATTATTCAACGTTTACAGCACCGCGAGACCAGTTGCACAGCATGTCACCTCTGGGAAACAAAAGCTTGTCCAAATGGGAGCCCTAACCCCTATTTATAGACATTTCTTACCTATGTGTCCATCCGATCGGATCGCCATCCGACCGGATGGTCATCCGTCCGGATGGACCTTGACATTTACAAAACCTGTCCAACTTTTCTCCTATTCTATACAATATTCAACACACGCTCTATCTAACTATTCGCAAAGTGGCAGACGTACGAAATAGCACTGACAGGTTTCTAGTCCATTGATCTTAGATTTGGAGGGTTGAGATTATTTGTAGGGAAAAGAAGATAATAGAAGGGCATAAAGGGAATCCTATATTTATGGATTTTCTCTCTCCATAAGCAAGGCACATGCCAATTCCCCCATCGATTTAAAACGTCCATAACTTTTTCATATCACATTTTTTTAAAAAATTCACCATAATAACGAGCGTTTTTTTATCTTTAATATGAGTACCATATTATCATATAAAAATAAAATAAAAAAATTCATTTTTACTGGGTTTTTTTCGCATTATGTTAAAGGTTCAGTTCATTGTGTCTTTTAACTGGGTTTTGGTCATTACGTTTTAGTAGAGTTTCTATACATTGTGTTATTATCAAAACCTATAATACAATGTTAATTTGGGTTCTATCCATTGCGTTTTTATAAGAACCTATAACACAATATATGACACAATGAAGATGGTGTTATATCTGGGTTTTCTATAATTTGTGTTATTAGTTCAGGTCATTGTGTTTAATATGTTTTCCATTGTGTTTTAATAATTTGTTCAATTTTTTTATTATCTTGTTCATTGTGTTTTAGTTTGTTGTGTATTGTGTTTTTAGTTTGTTTTCTATTGTGTTCTCACTGCTCTCCATTGTGTCTTTTATCTGCTGTCATTAATTGTGTCTTTTATCTGTTGTCATCAATTGTGTTTTTATTTAGTCTGATATTTATAGTGTTATATGTTATCGCCATTGTGTTATACGTTATGGTCATTGTATTTTAGTTTGTTGTCTATCGTGTCTTTATCTATTGTCATTGATTGTGTTTTTTGATCTACTTTACATTGTGTTTTACATCATGTCCATTGTGTAATATGTAACTGGGTTTTTGATTTTTTTTTTGAAAAAATATAACAATATGGTACTCATATTAAAGATAAAAAAATGCTCGATTTTATGGTATATTTTTTAAAAAACAAATGATGCATTAAAAAGTTACGGACGTTTAAAAATTAGGGGGGGGGGGATAGCATGTGACTTGCATGTGCATATTCTCTCTCCTATTGTAGACAAAATTACCCTTTCCATTTAATTCCTCATAGGACACTTGTCACTCTCTGGTGGCTTCTTACCCTTCTTATTTTTAAATCCTTTGCATTATAACTCAATCCTATCTTTTGGATATACATATATATCATCATCATGTGGTTTGTATCTACCTTTCAAAAAAAATACTGGCATCGTAACGAACCAAGCTGGTACATACTGGATTATGTATTAAGAAGAAGAATGAGTGATATTTGCTTTTTCCATGGTATCATCTTCGTCGGAATCCGTACAATCATCACCATCAATCTCGCCAGAATCAATATCCCGCTACAACGTGCGGGTTGGCGTAAACTCGTTTATTAACAAAACAAAAGATCATACTTTCACACCGAAAGTAAGAAGAGCAAAAGCTCATACTTACATACCGAAAGTATTGTAGGTGGGGGCATAAATTTAATGAAGGATTGGAGCCTCTTATGTATAAGAAGGATTCCATTGGCACACCGGCCCCCCTATCCGTACACTTCGATAATTCAATGCGAATCGTATAGGCCTATGCGATCCGTATTGGATAAATTTAAGACAAGCAAGACTGACAGGTGAAGGGTCATTGGCCACGGCGGACAACGTTTCCGCCATATGGTTGGAGGTAGAGCCAGTCGCAGCCCGAAATTCTTCAGTTATCAAGTCATGGCGATCACAGTCCAGGTACGCAGCATGCATGCCATCATGCCGCCCAATTTCATACGCTGCGGTCGCCATATCATCCAATAAACCACTAAAGTGGGGCGACCGCCTAAGGAACTCGAAGCAGGATGCTACGCCATGAGAAGCACACCAGGTCTTCTCTTCCTTCAGCACTCCAAGTTGAGCCGTCAGCTCACTCGCTTCAGCCAACGCTTGGTTCACAACATTTTCACTCTCGGCGCGACGAGACTTTTTAGCATCCAGGTCTCGCAGCAAACGAGACCGCTGAAGAGTCAACTCATCACACCTTTGGGTGGCCTGATCAAACTTCGCCTGAGTATCCTCCATCTCCGCCATCAGAGCAGTATGGCATTCCTGCACTTGCGATACAAACTCATGGTCAATACACAACCTTGCAACCTGGGAGGATAGGGCACAAACCTTTTCCGCCTCTATCACAACATTCTTCTCCAACTCCTTCTGAGTCTTCAACGCGTGGGATATCAACCTGTCCTTCTCCTGACAGTCCCGGGCCCATATCACACGCTCTTCAGCAAGATTCGAGGTTACCCTTCTCAGATCCTCCTCAGCTTTTTGTTTCTCCGCAAGAAGGCGGGACTCCCTCACTTTGGCAACATCTATCAAACTATCGCGCCGCTGGAGCTCATCCATTATTTGCTGCACAGCTTGGCGGGTTTGATGAGGCTCACGGTTGTCCTGACCACAATGGCATTTGATCTCAGCAGTTCTTTTAACCCTGGATACGGTATCTGTTAAGGTTAAGTCCAACAAGTGGCCACAATCCTGGCCCTCCACATAAGACACTTCCACTGGGGGGAAGGCGTGACCTACCCAATGACTAACCACATTAGGATATATGAGGCGTGTGGACTCGATAGTTTTCCATCGTGGCTTGTTGGGCCTGTCAGGCATACGCGGGTCCCTGGCAATGGTAGGCAAATATAAACCTTCGATAGGATTGATTTCATTGTGAACACCGCCACTGGACCCCGCTGCTTCATCAAGGCTAACGTCCTTGTCACTAGAAAATTCAAAAGAGGAGGATGGCACAGTAATAGGCATGGCGCTGGTAGAGGGAGCCGCTGTTAAAACAACCTTCTTCTAACTTGGCATACTTTTAGTGGTTTTTCACTTTTTTAAGTCCGACCCCATGCAAAACCCCATAGAATCGGACGGGGGGGGGGGACATGTGGAGGAATGATCCGGCCTAGTCATTTCGGGTCAAATATTAACCATCAAATAAATGGGAATGAATAAATATGGAGGAGATCTCCATGCAAATCTACGTAAGAAATAGTCTCCGACAAAATAGGAGAGGTCGTCTAACCGACTTCCAGACTTAAGGGGAAACCCTACGTTCACCCAAAAATGGGCCGACTTCACCTCAGTGTTCAAATGGCCCGATTGCTTTATGGGTTGTCTTTTAGATGTTATATGCTTTATCTATACTATATTATAATGCATGAGGGATGAGTATTTTAAGATACCCAAAAAATAAGAACTTTTCTCCTCTTTATTTATAGAAAGACCCCTAAAATGAGGGTAGTTTGGTCTTTTGAATACTATTTATTTTTAGCCCCTAAACTTATTACACTTAAATCCCTAAGGTTTTAACAGAATTATAGATAATTAGTTACAATTTATCCCTCCACAACAAACTTATAATTTTTTTTTACGTTTGCTTGACATAGCTTATAAACTATACTTTAAAAAAAAATAATCCAAAGATAGCATGACGATCTACACATTTTTGTCGATGTTTCGGTAGTTGTCTTGTTCAATATCGACGCACGGATTAAAAGGTACAAGTCGATAATAGTTTAATGTACAAGTAATTAATACATGTGATCTAATGTACAAAGATGTGCTCCATCTATGCAAACAAAAACAAAAAGAATTAAAATTTCCATAACATAAAATGAATATATTATGCGTCACATTTTATTTTATTAAAACTGCCTAATATCTGTACTTAGATATATCTTATAAAAACTTAAAACTAACCACAACAAACTTCCTAAATAAAGGGGTGAAAATTTTTAAATTAAACACTAATGCACTTGTATAGTTACTACTATAAATACATAGCAGGACACCCTATATCTATTGCTAAATAAAGTTAAAAAATATATCCAATTCTGAATTCAATTGTTGAGAAAAAACAAGCATGCGAGATTGAAAATTCTTAGGTCAGTTCTGTTATATTGCAGCAGTGAATAATTGTTTTCTTTTATTTACTTTTATGTGAATGTTACCTTATTTGATCTTTCAGATTCAGTTGCATGATGAACATGCCAATATAAACAACCAATTTGTCGAACAAGCTTCTAAGGTATTGATTTTGCTGGTTTTTAAGTATTATTTTTGCGTATGTCTTTCATATTAACACTTTCATTATGTTATTATATGTGTGTTTTATTGCAGGATGATGGTGATAAAAGTGTTGATATTATTTCTTATGGTGCAATGTTTAGTCCATACAAGTCTAATCTTCAACGTGAATTTAGTGAAGAGGTAATTTTAAGGTTTATTTAATATTTTTAACTTTTGTATTCAATTTTTGTCCTTTTTAAGGATCAGAAGTTTGAGACTCAAAGGAAGAGATCCAAGAGACTCTCTGAATGGAAATGGAGTGACGTTATTAATTTACACGATTCTGATGAGAATGACAAAGAAGAGAAAATATAAAATACTGTCGATTCAAGCACAAACCAGAAAACCCGATTAAAAATAACTCGAGTGTCAATTTAGAAGCATAACGGATTTCATGCAGTTTAATATGAAATCTATCAAGTGTTTTTATATATATATATATATTTTCATTTTCAGTTGTTATGTTTTATCTAGACGCATGAATAAATTCTATTTTGTATTTGAACTTTATTTTTGGAGTTAATATAATGCAGTTATTGACCATATCAACAAAGTTCAACATAAAGTTAGTATCCTAAATTTACAAGTTAACTGAACTTATATAAGTTAATATCCTACAGTTGCAATAAATATATATTGCAGTTAGATATAATTAAGCTGAAATTATAAAATATTGCAGTTATTCTTGGATATAAAATATTGCAGTATCCGCCTTGGAGGTTGTTTTGGCGTTTCGTTGGTTTTGTTAATGAAAGTTATTTTAAAAAAAAAGTTATTCTTGGATATTAATCTAATAATTTTTATTTCTTAATTAAAAAAATAATAAAGTAATAAACTTTAAAGCTAAACTAAAAACCTGAATTTACTATAATATAAAGTTAATAAAGATATAAACTCTTAACATCCTATTTTTTATAAAAATTGTTTTAAAATTTTATAAAATATATATATATATATATATATATATATATATATGGAGGGGCTCATGCGAGAACTCCATTTATTGTGAGAACCGCGAGAACCAATGTGAACACAACCTAAAATAGCTAAAAAAACCTAAAAATAACCGAAAAAAACCTAACCCCCACCCCCCCCCCCTAAAAAAAACCTAACCCCCCCCCCCCCCAAAAAAAAAACCTAAACCCCCCCCCCAAGCTAAATGCTAAAAACTAAAATCTAAAAAAAACCTAAAAAAAAACCTAACCCCACCCCCCCCCCCCCCACAAAAAAAACCTAAACCCCCCTCCCAAGCTAAAATGTTAAAAACTAAACCCCCAAAAAACCTAAAAAATCTAAAAAAATAAAAAAAAATCTAATTTTTTTTTTAATTTTTTAATATTTTTTATGTTAAAATCGCTACTTTTAGAAGCAAAAAAAAAATTAAAAAAATTCAAAAAAAAAAATTTTGTGTGATTTTTAGCTATTTTTAGGCATTTTTTGTTGTGTTCACATTTGTTCTCGCGGTTCTCGCAATAAGAGGTGGTTCTCGCATGATCTTCTCCCTATATATATATATATAAACGAAATTTAACAATTAAAGTTAAAGGTGTAAAACGTATTTACGAGTCAACTACTATTTTTTATTTTTATAAAAAAAAATTTAAACTTAAAGTTTATTCGATGAGTATCGTGTGGATATTTAAAAAAAAAGTTATGAACTTAACAAAATAAAATTATAAACATTATCATTTAACCAACACAATAAACTTACTTTACAACTATAACAACTTATCTTTTATTTTTTGTCATTTGATTATTATTTTTTATTAAAAACAAAACTTTACATGTGTGAAACAGTTTTTCTTTTACTTTATTTATAAACAAAACATTTTGTTTTTATAACAAAATAATTCTTTTATAAATATTTTTTGTAACAAGTAATATAAATAAAATACACCAGAAATTTACAATCATTACTAGATAAATACTAAAATGTGTTGCCAATTTTTAGCAATTATAAATTCAACTATATTGTTATAGATAATATTTGTCAGTTTCAAAAGAATTCTTTACCAACTTGACTAGATACATGTCGCAACCCCTGCCCCCTATCTGTCCCGGGAACGGGCGGCCGCGAGACCAGTTGTGGTGGTATCAATTTTTGTTTATCAATATTCAATTTGGCAGCGGAAATTTCATCAAAACCGTAGTTAGGAAATGTTTATCAGAGTAAAACCACCATATTTTATATTAATAAACACATGGGTAAAACCCAAGTTTTTTATTACAACATGTTTATAGGGATAAACCCTATTTTATTGAATTTAAAATATCGTCTTTTAGGTAACTTTTATAGCCACATTTTTCCAAGCCGTCAGTGCTCTCCAGCTGGCTTTCTTCTAATTGGCTTTTACATTTTGTTATCTGAAACGCGTTTTAAAAACATTTGTCAGTGGGAAATACTGGTGAGTGAATCCCAGTTTAATCAAGAAACATTTTATCCTTTAACAGTATTGAGAGCAATCACATTGTTTATTTCTACACAATTACTCATTCAGTATTGTCAACCCTGACTGGTGGGCCATATTACACATCGGCTAACTCTTTGTCCAGTGGTAACGTGTTCCACATTTTGTATATAAAACCCCAACATACCGGAAGTAATTGAAAAACTACAAAGACTCAATCATTGTTTAATAGCATTGTAAAACATTTAAGGTTTTGTAAAACAATTTACAAAAAGGAGATTACTCACAAAAAGATTTACACAAAAGAATGATTACTCACATTGCTGACTTAGGTTTCTTCTAAGGTTTCCTGAAGATTATCTATAATTTACACAATGTGCATATGTTAGTAAAATAACCCTTTTATTTACATTAGTAATACTCTCCCCGAGACGACATTCCAACGACTACGTCGGGTAGAACCACGACAGCCGTTACGGAACCCTAGATCAATCGGGCAGCGTATCTAATACGTAACCGGGGTTATAATACTTACACCAGGGCAGAACTTAGTTAATTAGGGGGGTATTATACCCGAGTATAATGCCTATTCGTTAAGAAATTCGAGAGAGAAAGTAATTTTGAACCAACTGCCGTTGCCTGCTATTTATAGGGCTTCACTTCGAGTCTCTCGCGGCCCGCGTAAGATAAGCTTAAGGCTTACACGGCCCACGTAGTAGGGGGTCTACAGCGTAGCCGATCCGGGTCTCAAGCATAGGTTCAACACGTTGATGGCACGTGTCGGCTCAGGGTTTCGCTGCGTTCATGACCTGTCGCGCCCCGCGTAAGCTTAAGGGGTGGCTTACGCGGCCCGACAGAACCCCATTTTTCTTATTTTTTTATTTATTTTTAATGATATTTCATAATTTGGGCTCGGTTTTCACATATGGGGTATATTTAGAGACATATTGGGGTATTTAAAAATATATTAGGGTGTCAGAAAAATATTCACGAGGGTTGTTATATCCTCCCCACCTTGTTTTAGAACTCGTCCTCGAGGTCTACTGAAACAGGTGTGGGTATTTTCTTTGCATTTCTGATTCAAGCTCCCATGTGTATTCTGGTACTCTTTTGGAGTCCCACTTCACTTTGACTAGAACTAGTCTCTTGTGCTTGAGATTCTTAACTTTCATGTCTTCAATCTGTAAAGGCCTCTCTACGAATTTTAACTATTCATTTACCTCTATATCCTTAAGAGGTACTACAAGTGATTCATCAGCTAAACACTTTTTGAGATTAGATACATGAAATATATCATTTATTCCTGCCATTTCCTCTGGCAGTTGTAGCTGATAGGCTACAGGTCCTATTCTTCTAATAATCTCAAAAGGTCCAACGTACCTGGGGCTTAGCTTTCCCCTTTTGATGAATCTTATAACTCCTTTCCAGGGAGAGACTTTCAATAACACCTTATCTCCTACTTGAAATTCCAATGGTTTTCATCTGTTATCAGCATAACTCTTTTGTCTATCGCGTGCTGTTTTCAGTCGTTCCTTGACTTAAATGATTTTGTCTGTTGTTTCTTGTACTATCTCAGGTCTAGATAGTTGCTTTTTGTGACAACCGTCACTTTTCCGTACATTCCGTACACTAAATAAACAGTAATATGTGTTTTAATGACTGTGCATGATCTAGTTTACCAGACAAATAAATTTCTGAATTCCATGCAAGTGAATTCATGCACGTTTTATACTACAAGAATTACTTTATGATAGCGTTGCGTCAAAAAAAATACTAGTAAACTCACCGGTAAGACACATTGTGTCAACAATTCTGCAGAAAGCAGTTAGACAATAGAGTTGGAGCCTAGGTGTAGGTCCAACGACAAGAATACATTAAAACCCAAGAGTACATACAAGGGTTTATATATAGACTTTCCGGAAGCTAAAATACGCACTAAAAAGCATACGAAATACACTTTAAAAGCTGAATTTTATATAATTCAGCAAAATTCAGCAATATGACAAGATTGTAGCATGCAAAAATATGGCAAATTGATCCAGAATACTTCCCTGAGTGTTGGGAATTGAAAGTGTCACAAAAGAATACTTAAAAGACACTAAACGGTGCAATTTAGCACTTTAACAGAACGGTATCTAACCGAACAACCGGGCATTACTCGGAACACCAAAATATTGATAGAAGCATTGTTTATTTATTTTTGAGCTAGTTATGGTTCCTGAACACTCTAACTGTCACACCCCGACCACGTATAACATACAAAACATGGCGGAAACGTCGGGGAGTGTTGTAACAGAAGTATTTGTTTCATAACCATGGCATTCAAAGTTGTATTTTATTTATCAACATAAGAGTTTCATTGTCTTAAACAGGAAACAAAGAGTACATAACATAATTAAACTAAGTCTATCTTCGTTTTATGTCTCTAAGGCACAGGTCCGCCCTAGTGTCACGATCATCATCCTATGGAAAAGCTCCTGAAAACACATGTGAAAATAGGTACGTCAGCATAAAAATGCCTGTGAGATACATAGGTTTTGTAAAAATATGATTCATGACTTGTGTTTAAGAAAATGTTTAGTCATTAACCTTGTAATTTGCTTTGTCTTATAAATCATTTGAAAAACGATAAGATCAGATGATATGTATAAATAAATGTAAGGTTAAATGAATAACCATGTAAAAATGAGTATGTGTAAGATAAGTTGTTTGTAAACAATGTCTTGTAAAAAAAGTATGTTATTTGTATAAAATGTCATGTGTCATAAATTGAAATGATTTAAATAACGCTACGATATGTAATACCATACAAACACTTATATATAGGAAGTACCAGTGGCGTATCCACCATGTTTGTATCATACTACACACGCCTCGTTACTTAAATCACTTACTCAAACTAAACCACCAATGTAAATTGTTTATGTATAATCGAATGTCAAAATGTTATTGTGTAAACCATATCAAATATCTGTGATTAATGTAAATCATGAATTGTGTATATCAATGTTAAAATGTTTATGTCTAAAGTAAATCATGTAATGTGTATCCAAAAATGTCATGTATGGTATGTGAAATATATCAACTAAACCATATGTATAATGCACAAAAACAAGGTATTGAAGTAAAACATGGTTTAAATCAAAGTTATGTTTTGTGGAACAAATGCATGCTATACTGATATAAACATCTATGCGGTATTGTGAAAATGCATACATCCAAGCCTTGAGACTGTGGCGATAAACCCTTAAACAAATTAAAGGTTTATCTAAGTTATGTATATCGAATTCGGTCATTCCTTCCAATCCAAACAAACCTAGGATTTCAGGAACGGGAGTTGTCAATTCCCATGGTACCACTACCTACTAACGAACGGCGTGATCAATGTTAATGAATGTATTATTCCATGTTAAACAAACCAAATGTCATACCAAAATGTAAGCATGTGATGTAAACAATTGTACTAAGTATGCACACAATGGACATACATAGCATGAAATGTAATGTAAACAATGTACTAAGTACGCACACAATGGGCATACATAGCATGAAATGTAATGTAAAGCAATGTACTAAGTACGCACACAATGGGCATACATAGCATGAAATGTAATGTAAAACAATGTACTAAGTACGCACACAATGGGCATACATAGCATGAAATGTAATGTAAAACAATGTACTAAGTACGCACACAATGGGCATACATAGCATGAAATGTAATGTAAAACAATGTACTAAGTACGCACACAATGGGCATACATAGCATGAAATGTAATGTAAAACATGTACTATAATGTACTAACGAACATAGCAGGTATATGATGTGAAAACATGGAAAGCATGAAAGTAACAAGTAGGCACATGTGTTTCACCCCAAAATAGTTTGGAAAACAATAAAAGAGGGGGTTCTATGTACTCACTTGAGATTGCTCAGAAGTCCTAAGATAACCACCAAGCAATGCTAGAGATCACGGAATCAAACGACACCTAATATAGGTAACTATGTTAATAAACCGGACCTAAATCGGAAGATCGGATAGAATGCGGGCTAGTAAACCAAATGAGTATGGAAACTCATGTAGTATGGTTTAACAAGGCCTACATACTAAATGAAACCTAACCTAAGTGCTTTACGACCCATTACGACCCGTTTAGGTAGCTTATGCTACTTTAACGCGTCGTTCGCGTGAAACGCGTTCGGACCGCCTAACTAGTCCTATGACAAGCAACATATGCCTTTACATGTCTAATATTGTTGTCAAATCAGTTTAGATGTCAAAAGTTATGTTACATATGTTTAAAATGAATTTTGGCATCAAAGGGGTATTTTGGAAATTTACCTAAGGCATATAAACTACCTATCATACAACTACTTAAACGAAGCGACCATAAGGTATAACCTCCGAAGGTTATTCCCTATATGCTATGGTCACCCTAATGTGTTTGGTCGGATCCTAAAGATCGACCAAATGGGTCGGGTTCGAAGGTATAAGCGATTTATTAGATCGCTTACCCTTACGACCCTAGACAACGTGGTAATCAGTAGGCATAGTCACAAGGGACTATAACCATCGTGATTACGCTCACGTTGCGAAGTTCAAACGAACTTCGTATTGACCATAAACTGGTTAATGCAGAAAGTCAAACAAAGTTTGACTTTCGGACTCGAAAAACAATAAAAGAACGAAGGAACACTTACGAAGGGTCCCCGAATGCTAATCTAGATCAAAATAACTCAGGTATGAAACAATGGTTCCAACTTAGAGTCTTTTAGATCAGATTCTTGTGAGGAATGAGTGAAAATGTGATGGGTATTTATAGGATTTCCCGAACCGTTAGGATCGTTTCTTGGAAAATGTGATCGAATCTCGTGCGTACACTTGTTGGAAAGTTGTGGTGACTAAAAAATGGCCTCTCATGAGCTGAAAGGGCAAGTGTGAGTGTGTGGATGAGGTTTAATCAGCTGAAATCTGCTGACTAATTGATCTTATCTGATCTGGGAGCCTGACGCGGGCCGCGTAAAGATGCACATAAAACTCACGCGGGCCGCATGGCCTGACTGATCAGAAACAAACTTTCAGAAATGACAGTTTTGGTCCCTGTTACGTATTTAAGCCATTTCCGACACGTTTAAGGCCCGTTAAGCCAACGTTAAGGCCCTAAAATGATGCCTAAACATTGTGGACATGAAACATGCTCAAAAATTTGTCGGATGTCAGTTCGTTTGGTCGTACGATCGCGATGTTCGCTTAATTACGACGGAATGCGCATAAGCGCGAAAAACGATCCAAATGACGAGACGAATGGATTTTTCTCAAGCCAAACACTAAAATAAAATGTTTTAGTGCTTACATAAATTTTTGGATGTCCGGATGTATTCAGAACGTAAGTTATGCGCGAAAATGCAAACTTATGCACTTTTCGACGCTTTTAGTCCCTGAATGACCCAAAAGTTTATTTTAGCACACCGAACCCATCAAAGCCTATTTCTAAGCTATATAAAGGATATTTAAGGTGTGTTTAACTTATGGTCATGTTCTGAAATGTCCGTTACTGTTCAAATTGGCATACTTTCGCAGTTTGTCAAGTTTAGTCCCTATAAGAGAATTAACTTGTTTTTGCCATACCAAAGCCTTCAAAACTTATTTCTAAATTATGTAAAGGTTATTTAAGGTATGTTAAGTATATGTTGATGTTCCGGAGTATTTGTCGCATTAAACTGATTACGTTTACGCACCAGTTTGCGTATAACCCTCCAGAAAGCGATATAGAGTTTGAAATTGAACAAAAGTCAAAACATGAAAAATGTAAAACATAACAAAACAAACATTTGGATAAAATAACATTGTTTTATTGATAATTGTACTGTTCATAAATATTACAAGCACAGATGTTACAGTCTCCCCTACTTGTGGAAATTTCGTCCCGAAATTTATTTAGAGGAAACTCGTGGAAAAAGATACGGATATTTCGCCTTCATTTGATCTTCGCGTTCCCAAGTAAACTCGGGTCCACGTTTAGCTTCCCAGCGAACCTTGACCAAAGGAATGCGCTTGCGTTTAAGCCATTTGACTTCACGTTCCAAGATTTCCACTGGTTTCTCCACAAATTTCAGTGTTTTACCAACACGAATTTATCAAGTGGTATGTGGAGGTTCTCATCAGCTAAACACCTCTTGAGATTGGACACGTGAAAAGTTGGATGAACATTTCCAAGTTCAGGAGGTAACTCAAGTCTGTAGGCTACCTTTCCGATTCTTTCGACGATCTTGAATGGTCCAACGTATCTAGGTGCAAGTTTTCCTTTCTTTCCAAATCTGATCACACCTTTCCAAGGTGAGACCTTAAGTAATACTCGATCACCGACTTGAAATTCCAAGGGCTTGCGTTTTGGGTCCGCGTAACTCTTTTGACGGCTTCTAGCTGTCTGAAGGTTATCACGAACTTTCTTAATCTTGTCAGTTGTCTCTAAAATGAGGGCAGGTCCAGTAAGTTGAGCCTCGCCGATCTCATTCCAGCAGACTGGTGAACGACATTTTCGACCATAGAGAGCCTCGAAAGGAGCCATTTTGATGCTGGTGTGATAACTGTTGTTGTAGGAGAATTCAATCAACTAAAGATGTGAATCCCAACTACCACCAAAATCGATCACACAAGCTCCAAGCATATCCTCCAGAGTCTGGATTGTTCTCTCAGATTGACCATCCGTTTGCGGATGATAAGCTGTGCTCAGATTAAGTTGGGTCCCCATAGCAGATTCCATGGTTCTCCAAAAATGAGAAGTGAAACGAGCATCTCTGTCAGAAATGATGTTCAAAGGAACACCATGTCGAGCTACAATTTCATCCACATAGATTTTAGCAAGTTTGTCAGCAGAAAAATCCTCACGGATTGGCAAGAAATGCGCTGACTTAGTAAGACGATCAACAACTACCCAGATGGCATCATGACCTTTCTTTGTGCGCGGAAGTTTAGTAACAAGATCCATAGTAATGTTTTCCCATTTCCAAACTGGGATCTCTGGTGGCACCAATAAACCCAAAGGACGTTGATGTTCAGCCTTAACCTTAAGACAAGTAAGGCATTTTGATACGTGTAAGGCAATGTCTTTCTTCATACCAGGCCACCAATACTGAATACGAAGATCCTTATACATCTTATCTGAGCCAGGATGAATAGAATAACGAGACTTATGGGCTTCATCGATAAGCAAGGTGCGAAGGTTATCTTGGCTTGGGACCCACAAACGGTCCATGAAGTAATACGATCCATTGTCCTTCAGTTCCAGAGCAGGTGTTATGTGATAGGGAAATTCCTTATCCATTAAACCTTGTGAAACACAAGACTGTTGAGCCTGAGAAATACGGGCTTGGATATCGGATCGAGCTTGTATAACAGATTGAACACGTACACAATGAAGCTTAGTACGTTCCTTACGACTCAATGCATCGGCTACGACATTCGCCTTACCAGGATGGTAGCGAATTTCGCAGTCATAGTCGTTTAGAAGCTCGACCCAACGTCGTTGCCTCATGTTGAGTTCTTTCTGATTGATGATATGCTGAAGACTTTTGTGGTCTGTGAAAACCACACATTTTGTACCGTACAAATAGTGTCTCCAGATCTTGAGAGCGAAAACAACTGCACCTAACTCAAGATCATGAGTGGTGTAGTTCTTCTCATGTATCTTCAATTGTCTTGATGCGTATGCTATGACTTTGTTCCTTTGCATCAGAACACAGCCAAGACCTAATTTAGATGCGTCGTAATAAACGACGAAATCATCATTACCCTCAGGCAATGATAGAACAGGCGCATCGCAAAGTTTCTGCTTCAAGTTTTGAAAAGCTTCCTCTTGCTTGAATCCCCAATCAAAGGGCTTGTTCTTCTGAGTTAGAGCAGTTAGAGGAACTGCAATCTTTGAGAAGTTCTCAATAAAGCGGCGGTAATAACCCGCCAGACCAAGAAAAGAACGAACTTCAGTAGGAGTAGTAGGCGTATCCCAATCCTTGATCGCACTGATCTTGGAGGGATCTACATGAATACCTCGTTCGTTGACAATATGTCATAAGAATTGAACTTCTTTAAGCCAGAATTCACACTTGGAGAATTTGGCGAAAAGTTGCTCTTTCTTTTGGAGTTCCAGAGTAAGACGAAGATGTTGCTCGTGATCAGCTCGTGTCTTAGAGTAAATCAAGATGTCATCAATAAAAACAATGACGAACTGATCCAAATAAGGCTTGCAGACCCTATTCATTAAGTCCATGAAAACGGCAGGAGCATTAGTCAAATAGAATGGCATGACTGTGAACTCATAATGCCCATAACGAGTGCGGAACGCTGTCTTGGGAATATCTTCTTCATGCACACGAAGTTGATGATATCCAGATCGCAGATCGATCTTCGAAAAATAAGAAGCGCCTTGTAACTAATCAAAGAGATCATCAATGCGAGGTAGGGGATATCGATTCTTGATGGTAAGCTTGTTAAGCTCACGATAATCGATACACATCCTAAAGGTGAAAAGCTAGGACGGATAAAACCTTTGTCAGAGAGCTCCTGAAGCTGCTTAGATAACTCTTGCATCTCAGACGGTGCAAGACGATATGGAGCTCTAGCAATGGGATTTGCACCAGGTACGAGATCAATACGGAACTCGACTTGGCGTGCTGGAGGTAGACCAGGTAAGTCTTCAGGGAATACTTCAGAATAATCCCGAACGACAGGAATATCTGAAATAGACTTACCCTTGCCTTTATCTGCTGTAACATGTGCTAAGAAAGCCACATAGTTCTTCCGCAGATATTTCCGAGCTTTAAAACAAGACATGAGCTTGAGACCACCAGATGGTTTCTCACCTTGAACCTGTAGGATCTCGACTGTCTAAAGCGGCACACGAACGATCTTCTCGAAACAAACTACTTCTGCGTGATGCTTGGATAACCAGTCCATACCCACAATGATGTCGAAGCTTCCAAGTTGCATAGGCGTGAGGTCAATAGGAAAAAGATGGTCGTTAAGGTTCAACTGGCAGTTGCGTAGAACAGAATCAAGAACAATGGGTTCACCATTAGCAACTTCTACTGTCAAAGGTTTACCTAGTTTCGTTCTAGACACGCGAAGCATTGGCTCAAAAGACAATGACACAAAACTCTTATCGGCACCCGTATAAAAAAGAACAGATGCAGGCTGATTATTAATAAGGAACGTACCGTTCACCACATTATCGTCCGCCTACGCCTCTTGGGCATTCAAGTTAAAAGCTCGCCCTCGAGCCTGAGCCTGATTTTGGTTTGCATTCACCAATCTTGGGCACTGGTTACGGTAGTGGGTCAGATCCCCACAGTTATAACAAGCACCCGGTGGGTAGTGTGGTCGTGCAGCTTGACCCTGTTGTTGAGCAGGAGGCTGAGCAACTTGTTGAGCCGGGTTCTGAACTGCACGATTTTGAGCAAACCGACAAACATCGGCAAGATGACCTGACTTCCCATAGTTAGTACAGAAACGGCACTGATGTTGCGGCTGATGGTGATTGTTACATCTATTGCACAAAGGTGCATTCCCTGAATAGGGTTTCTTCGCTGGAGGCTGTGCGGGTTGGTTGGGAGCTGCCTGGTTACCTTGGACAGTGACAGCAAAATTTTGGGAAGCCTTACGCTTCCTTGACCCTCTCGAAGAACCAGAATTCTTTCCATTCTTGTTTTGACCTTTCTTGCTATCTTCCTTGTCAGCCGACTGTTTCTTGCCCTTGTCACCCTTCCTGTGTAACTTATTCTTCCGAATCTGCGACTTAGTCAATGTCGCTGATAACTCGATCGCCTGACGGAGTGTGGCAGGGTTACTACCAGTAATGATGTCTTGCACTGAGTCAGGTAGGTCGTCGATGTACCTTTCGATAGCCTTGTCGAGTGGGGTAACCATAGTCGGGCAAAGCAGACTCAACTCCTCAAACCTATCAGTATACGCCCTGTGCTCACCACTATCTTGCTTCAAATCATCAAACTCTTTCTCCAACGCTCGTTGTTCATGACGAGGACAGAACTCCCTCATCATAAGAGCTCTAAGTTCAGCCCATGTCTGTGCTAGAGCAACTTCTGCACCACGGTCTCTCATTACCCCATTCCACCATGTAAGAGCCCTCTCCTGAAACACACTCGAAGAAAACTCGACCTTGCGATTATCCGGACACTGAACATGACGGAAAGTATTCTCAATGCTCTCGAACCATTGAAGAAGCCCAGTCGCTCCCTCAGAACCACTAAACTTGAGTGGTTTAGCCGAGTTAAAATCCTTGTATTTGCATGGAGTATTGTTGTTGTTGTTGGCTTGGTTCCATTGAGCAAAGAGGTTTGGAAATTGAGCAGCCATCTGCTGCGCAATGATTTCTGCCAGTTCGGCAGTCGCTATCTGGTTTTCGCGTCGAGGAGGCATTCTAAAAGAGGAAAACATGAACAGGGAACGAGTGAGATGATTGGATGAAGAGAATGAGATGAAACAAAATTAACAAAAGAAAAGATGGTGGTCATTTGTCCACATTACTAAGCAAACAAACGGCACACAGTGACTAATCAAAGTAAATGGATCAAAAATAATGTATCGCGAAGACATGCTCGCCTATAAGTGAACACTCATCCCAAGAATTCCCAGGTAAGCACAACTGGTCTCGCGTCTGATGAGATATATACGAAGTGCTTGCCTAGACAGAAAACCCAGAATACAGGCATTCACTCTTCCAGTTTGCACGTGTTCACATTATTTAAAACCCAAAACCTTGACGAGATTTTGAAAATTTGAAGGCACAAGGCCAAAAACCAAACTGGAGGGGTTCAAAACCATATAACAGAGGGTTCAAAACCTTGTAATAAATCGTTCAAAAACAGATGATTGTTTTTCAAAAAATCGTTTTGGAAAATTTGGTTTTTGTTTTGATAATCAACTAAGGATAGGTGATGTGCATGTTTTAAGATCTAAACACAAGATAACTTGTGTTAGGGTCCTAGAAAGGTTATAGTCTAGGTCAAAGCATTACTAATAACCTAATTCCCTATAACCATTGGCTCTGATACCAACTCTTCTGTCACACCCTGACCACGTATAACATACAAAACGTGGCGGAAACGTCGGGGAGTGTTGTAACAGAAGTATTTGTTTCATAACCATGGCATTCAAAGTTGTATTTTATATATCAACATAAGAGTTTCATTGTCTTAAACAGGAAACAAAGAGTACATAACATAATTAAACTAAGTCTATCTTCGTTTTATGTCTCTAAGGCACAGGTCCGCCCTAGTGTCACGATCATCATCCTATGGAAAAGCTCCTGAAAACACATGTGAAAATAGGTACGTCAGCATAAAAATGCCTTGAGATACATAGGTTTTGTAAAAATATGATTCATGACTTGTGTTTAAGAAAATGTTTAGTCATGAACCTTGTAATATGCTTTGTCTTATAAATCATTTGAAAAACGATAAGATCAGATGACATGTATAAATAAATGTAAGGTTAAATGAATAACCATGTAAAAATGAGTATGTGTAAGATAAGTTGTTTGTAAACAATGTCTTGTAAAAAAAGTATGTTATTTGTATAAAATGTCATGTGTCATAAATTGAAATGATTTAAATAACGCTACGATATGTAATACCATACAAACACTTATATATAGGAAGTACCAGCGGCGTATCCACCACGCCTCGTTACTTAAATCACTTACTCAAACCAAACCACCAATGTAAATTGTTTATGTATAATCGAATGTCAAAATGTTATTGTGTAAACCATATCAAATATCTGTGATTAATGTAAATCATGAATTGTGTATATCAATGTCAAAATGTTTATGTCTAATGTAAATCATGTAATGTGTATCCAAAAATGTCATGTATGGTATGTGAAATATATCAACTAAACCATATGTATAATGCACAAAAACAAGGTATTGAAGTAAAACATGGTTTAAATCAAAGTTATGTTTTGTGGAACAAATGCATGCTATACTGATATAAACATCTATGCGGTATTGTGAAAATGCATACATCCAAGCCTTGAGACTGTGGCGATAAACCCTTAAACAAATTAAAGGTTTATCTAAGTTATGTATATCGAATTCGGTCATTCCTTCCAATCCAAACAAACCTAGGATTTCAGGAACGGGAGTTGTCAATTCCCATGGTACCACTACCTACTAACGAACGGCGTGATCAATGTTAATGAATGTATTGTTCCATGTTAAACAAACCAAATGTCATACCAAAATGTAAGCATGTGATGTAAACAATTGTACTAAGTATGCACACAATGGACATACATAGCATGAAATGTAATGTAAACAATGTACTAAGTACGCACACAATGGGCATACATAGCATGAAATGTAATGTAAAGCAATGTACTAAGTACGCACACAATGGGCATACATAGCATGAAATGTAATGTAAAACAATGTACTAAGTACGCACACAATGGGCATACATAGCATGAAATGTAATGTAAAACAATGTACTAAGTATGTAAAACAATGTACTAAGTACGCACACAATGGGCATACATAGCATGAAATGTAATGTAAAACAATGTACTAAGTACGCACACAATGGGCATACATAGCATGAAATGTAATGTAAAACATGTACTATAATGTACTAACGAACATAGCAGGTATATGATGTGAAAACATGGAAAGCATGAAAGTAACAAGTAGGCACATGTGTTTCACCCCAAAACAGTTTGGAAAACAATAAAAGATGGGGTTCTATGTACTCACTTGAGATTGCTCAGAAGTCCTAAGATAACCACCAAGCAATGCTAGAGATCACGGAATCAAACGGCACCTAATATAGGTAACTATGTTAATAAACCGGACCTAAATCGGAAGATCGGATAGAATGCGGGCTAGTAAACCAAATGAGTATGGAAACTCATGTAGTATGGTTTAACAAGGCCTACATACTAAATGAAACCTAACCTAAGTGCTTTACGACCCATTACGACCCGTTTAGGTAGCTTATGCTATTTTAACGCGTCGTTCGCGTGAAACTCGTTCGGACCGCCTAACTAGTCCTATGACAAGCAACATATACCTTTACATGTCTAATATTGTTATCAAATCAGTTTAGATGTCAAAAGTTATGTTACATATGTTTAAAATGAATTTTGGCATCAAAGGGGTATTTTGGTAATTTACCTAAGGCATATAAACTACCTATCATACAACTACTTAAACGAAGCGACCATAAGGTATAACCTCCGAAGGTTATTCCCTATATGCTATGGTCACCCTGTCACACCCCGATTTCCACGTGTCACCGGTGGGCCCGGTGGGGGAGTATCGTGACGTGGTTGGCAACGTAATAGTCAAACAACACAATATAATAATGCACAGCGGAAGCAGATTTAAAATAAGATACAACCGAATTTATTTATTGTAAACAAAGTCACAAATTATCCGGTGTTTATCCACAGTAGGATCGAATTAACAAAGCATTGTTTATGGTTCAACAGACTTCGGCATCTTAAGTTTGCGAGACTTCTAATGATGCTTAGGAGAATCCCAGCCTATTTCGCCTAGTACCTGCATTTAATCTTTTTGGGAAAATACGCCAGTTTACACTGGTAAATACATTCAACTGACTCATTTTATAAAATGATTGAAAATTTGTTTGGATGCACATGGCATAAACATTTTTATTAACTTGGGAGAATTATTTAATATTATAATCTTGTGAACGATTTACATGTTACTTATGCGTTCAGTAGCCCGGAACGTATTCCGGGTTAAAGATCAATAGACACACCACTTATGTGAGTTATACACGGGAGTACGCCTACACCCCGTGCTCAGGTCGTGGCTATCTCGTAAGATAATGCCTAGGATATCCGGGACATGGTCATTAACCCCCAAAAGGCTGTAAAGTAAACACATCTGTTTAAAACGAGCCGATCAAATTATTCAATTAACCACTAAGCGTGGAAGATTTGATGCTCGATCAAGCGGTACGCTATGTACCGTAACCCAAGCCCGTATAGGGAAATAAGTTAAAAGTATTTACCTTGATGCAAAGTATAGTCACAATAATCAAATAGCAGGTAGCTTTTACTGTTTCTCCTAATCTGGAACGAAGGTTAAATATAACCTATTAGAATCCTAGCGGGTCTTTAATTATGCTTAAGCTTAGACCGGCTAGTTTCGAAGATACGGTTCGTACGCACGATTAAGCGAAGACCGGATAGAATGTGATTCAGACCCGACAAGTTTGAAGACTTGTTTAATATGGGTTCATTATTCACATTCCGGATTTTGAGATTAAACCGATAAGGTTTGACCCGTTTCGGCTAATTTATGTAAACTTGTTACATAAATCGAGTCGAACGCGTAATATGCGTAACGGGTATCCGTAAGAGTCATATACAGGTTTCCTAAGTTAATATGCTCCAAATATGTTGTAACATCAGTAGGATGTCTTTCGTTATGCCCCGAACTAATTTAAATACAAACTATGCCCCGTAGGGGTAGTTTGGTCATTTTAAAGTTTGTAAAAGCGTTTATATGTTCAAATAAGTTACAGGTCTGATGTAAACAGTAAACATACTCATTTTGATGGGTTATAACAGTAGGCTAAGGCATGTATGTGAAATTTATCATATTTAACCAAACTAGGCCCCGTAGGGGTATTTTGGTAATTTCACATAAGCCGACAAGCTCAAAACTGAAGTCTGAGTTTATCAACTTTTGCTTACTGTTAAAATATGATAATTTGCTTCTTATATCGGTAGGTATCAACCCGGGTATGTCCAATATGATTTTAGAACATACTATGCGTTAAAAACGCTAATTTAGGCGATTAAAGGCCATTACCGGGTTCGATACTTAAATCTGATATTTTTATATTTCCAGAAGGCTTAAAATAATTTATTTATCATAACTAATCAGTGGCAAAAGGTTTGGGATCGTTTAGATGTGTAAAACTCATTTTATGACCCGTAAGGGCAAAACCGACAATTACCGGATTAAGCCTACGACTACTAGTTATGCTCGACCTAAAATTAATTAAAAATCTTTAAAAATCTTAAAATAATATTTTATATCAGTGGGTAATTTGTTTGATACCAAAAAGTATGTTTAACTAGGCTATATGCTAATTACGCCATTATGTTAACATAAAGCATTAGTTTTGCGATAATGAGCATAACTCTTAATCTACAAGTCAAACTGATGTCAAATTTTGCATGCAAGTCTATATATCAGTATTTAAGGTTTCTACACTTTTACATTACCATAAATCACGTTTTAAGGTAATAAGGGCATAATGGTCAACATATGAGCGATTAACGGAAACTTGCATATTAATTGGATAATCAACGAAACAAGTACAGAGACTTATACTATCATGCAACCTTACTCTAATGAAGCACTAAGGCATTTCCGAATCAAACTAAAACGGGTCAGAAGCGAAGTCAAAGCAAAAGTCAAGGTTTCGCGCCTTTCGGTTCCGAACCGGGTTTAAACAGAAATTTGTCGAGTCGGGCAAGCGTAGACAAGTTTTCATACTTATTACCATGTTATATTAAGGTTAAAACAGGTTACACACCTTTCGGATCATTAGTTGTGCATTAAATCGCATTTTGTACTTCTGTTGACTTTTTCGGTCAACGTTTGACCCGACAAACGACCTAGTTAGGTCTGGAATTGGTACTTGCCCTTATAAGGGTTTAATACCCATATAATTACCTATCTAACGGTACTTCTAATTTGACATACGACTGAGCTATCGTTACTTAATCACGAAGTCAACCGTAATTTACGATATATTGACTTTTAAGCTAATTACTAAGCTAGAATTAATTTAGAAGGGTTAAGCAACTTACTAGATGATTAATGGATGATTAGGAAGGCCTTGAATCAGATTGTAAGCTCCTCCAATGCTCAGATGGCACTTGAATGATGTGTGTAGCAATTGTTGCAACTATGGTCCCTTATATAGTGCTCATGGACACCACAAAAGCTTGACAACCAAGTCTAGGACATCCCACAATCGATTAACATCTGTTACTAGTGTTTAGGGATGTCTAGGGGCCATGCACATGCAAGAGAAACCGGCTCAATTGGTCACAATTGCACACAACAGCCAACAGTAGGTAATTCTGGTCGCTGGGCAACCCTCGCGCTGCGCGAGGGTCAGTCGCGCTACGCGACGCCTCAGCAGATCAGTTCTTGTGATTTTGTTTGTTGGTGTTTCGAAAGGCAGCCGTAACTTCTGACTTTTGGGGCATCAATTATCACTTAGGGCCCTTCATAATGTGTCTAGAATAGTTTCATACCCTACCATTATCCATTGTTTCAATTGAATGCATTTACAAGACCCGAAAACCTCGGTTTACCATTCAATTTCATCATGAGATCACATCATGCTTTTGCAAGTTCTTTATTGGCAATAATTTTCTGAATCTTGGCATGAAAGATGTGTAGTAATATTATATCGGGTCTTGGGATTTATAATTGAGGTCGTTCAGAGGTAACAATTCAACATGACGCCACTTTAAATCCTACCGAATTATCTTTATTAAATCCGGGTTTTTCAACGCGTTTTGTCTTACATGACACGTGTCAATTTATTATTAAACCCGAAATTTTCGAGGTGTTACATCCTCACCCCCTTAAAATAAATCTCGACCCGAGATTTACTGAAACAGGTAAGGGTACTTTTCTTTCATCGTGGATTCAACCTCCCACGTGAAATCGGGACCTCTACGGGCATCCCATTTGACCTTAACAAAAGGTATATGCTTTCTCCGAAGCTTTCTTACCTGTCGATCTTCAATCGACACAGGTTTTTCCACGAATTTCAAGCTCTCGTCAATATGCACTTCTGCATGCGGCATGACATGTGATTCGTCAGCGGAACATTTCTTTAGATTGCAGATGTGGAACACGTTGTGAATTCCACTGAGCTCTTCTGGTAAGTTCAACTTATAGGCAACTGACCCGACACGTTCGATAACCTCGAAAGGTCCTATGTATCTCGGGCTTAGTTTGCCTTTCTTACCAAACCGCATCACTCCTTTCCAGGGTGACACTTTAAGTAGGACTTTTTCACCCACTTCGAAGTGAAAATCCTTACGACTTGGATCCGCGTAACTCTTCTGCCTATCCCTGGCAGCTTGGAGATTTTTACGAATCTGGACAATCTTGTCCGTCGTTTCGAATACGATCTCTGGTCCTGATAACTGGACTTCTCCAACTTCCGCCCAACAAATTGGCGATCTACACTTTCTACCGTATAATGCCTCGAAAGGCGCAGCCTTTATGCTGGTATGGTAGCTATTGTTGTAGGAGAATTCGATCAATGGTAGGTTCTTATCCCAGCTACCTTCCAATTCGATCGCACATGCACGTAGCATGTCTTCTAACGTTTGAATTGTACGCTCACTCTGACCGTCAGTCTGAGGATGGTAAGCCGTACTGAAGTTCAAACGTGTGCCCAAAGATTGTTGAAAACTCTTCCAAAAGTGTGACGTGTACCTAGTATCCCGGTCAGAGATAATAGCTACAGGTATGCCATGTAGGGCTACAATCTTATCAACGTATAACTGGGCTAACATGTCGGAGCTATAAGTCTCCTTGATGGGTAAGAAATGAGCTGACTTAGTCAGTCTGTCAACTATAACCCATATTGTATCATTGCCTTTCCTTGTCTTGGGTAACTTGGTAATAAAGTCCATAGTTACCATTTCCCACTTCCACGTAGGAAGTTCAGGCTGTTGTAGCAAACCTGACGGTTTCTGATGCTCGGCCTTGACTTGCGCACATGTCAAGCATTTTGCTACATGGGCGGCTACAGACTTTTTCAAGCCTATCCACCAGTAATTTGCCTTTAAATCCTGATACATCTTATCCGCACCAGGATGAACGGAATATTTGGAACTATGGGCTTCCTGGAGGATAACATCACGAAGTCCTCCAAAAATTGGAACCCATATTCGTCCGTTTAACCGTAAAATTCCGTCCTTGCTAAGAGTTAACTGCTCCTCAGTCACTCCTAACTTTTCATTAGGATAGTTAGCTTCCAACACAGCTTCCTTCTGTGCAGCTAACACCCTTTCTATCAAACTGTTCTTTATCTCCATACGCTTGGCGTTAATGCGAATGGGTTTAACCCTTTCCTTTCTGCTCAAGGCATCAGCGACTACATTCGCTTTGCCGGGATGGTATTTGATTTCACAATCATAATCATTCAAAGTTTCCATCCAACGGCGTTGCCTCATGTTTAATTCTTTCTGGTTAAACAGATGCTGGAGGCTCTTGTGATCAGAAAAGATCACAAACTTGATTCCATAAAGATAATGCCTCCACAGTTTTAGTGCGAACACAACGGCACCCAATTCCAAGTCATGGGTGGTGTAATTCTTTTCGTGCACCTTTAACTGTCGTGATGCATAGGCAATCACCTTGCCTTTCTGCATAAGCACACACCCCATGCCAGTGTGTGATGCATCACAATAAACTACAAATTCTTCCGCGCCTTCAGGTAAGGTAAGCACAGGAGCGTTGCTCAACTTTTGTCCCAAGATATCAAAGGATTCTTGCTGCTTAGGGCCCCAAACAAACTTAACCTTTTTCTTAGTTAAGGAGGTTAGGGGTGCAGCAATCCTTGAAAAATTCTCAATAAAACGCCTGTAATATCCTGCCAACCCCAGGAAGCTACGAATCTCCGTAGGCGTCTTTGGCTCCTGCCAATTCATAAAAGCTTCAACTTTAGCGGGATCCACTTGGATACCACGCTCATTGACCACGTGTCCAAGAAATTGGACTTCTCGTAGCCAAAATTCACACTTAGAGAATTTGGCATAGAGCTTTTCCTGACGTAGAAGTTTGAGAATACACCGAAGGTGTTTCTCGTGGTCAGCTTGATTCTTAGAATAAATAAGGATGTCATCAATGAAGACGATAACAAATTTATCTAAGTAAGGTTTGCAGACGCGATTCATGAGATCCATGAATGCGGCTGGTGCATTAGTGAGCCCAAAAGGCATCACTAGGAACTCGTAGTGACCGTAACGAGTCCTAAATGCAGTCTTGTGAACGTCTTCATCTTTAACCTTCAACTGATGGTATCCCGACCTCAGATCAATCTTTGAGAAGTAACTTGCCCCTTGAAGCTGATCGAACAAATCGTCGATCCTGGGCAATGGATATCTGTTCTTGATCGTGACTTTATTAAGTTCGCGATAGTCGATGCACAGACGCATCGACCCATCCTTCTTCTTGACAAACAGGATTGGCGCTCCCCAAGGAGATGAACTGGGTCGAATGAAACCCTTAGCCAGCAATTCATCTAGCTGCGTCCGCAACTCCTTCATTTCGGTGGGTGCCAATCTGTATGGTGCTCTAGCAACTGGTGCAGCTCCTGGAATGATATCGATTCTGCATTCGACTTGTCTATCTGGTGGTAGGCCAGGTAGATCTTCAGGAAATACTTCTGGGTATTCTGAGATGACAGGGATGTCTTCTAACTTCGGTTTAGGCTCATCAATAATTACTTGTGCCATGTAAATGACACATCCCTTCTTCAAACACTTGGAAGCCTTGAGCATAGTCACGTGCTCAGGCAGTCCGTACTGGGTATCTCCCCGAATGGTAAGTGATTCACCAGACGGAGTCTTTATTACCACCTGTTTCTGGTTACAGACGATTTGGGCCTGGTTATGAGATAACCAGTCCATACCCAGAACTATGTCAAAACCAGCTAATTTAAACGGAAATAGAGACAGAGGAAAAGAATGGTTCTTAATGGATATAACACATTCATCTAACACAGTAGAGACGGTTTCTATGGTACCATCTGCTAACTCTACCTCATAGTTCACTTTTAGGGTTTTGACAGGTAAATTCAACAATTTACAAAATTTATGATCTACGAAGGACTTATCTGCGCCTGAATCAAAAAGTACTCTTGCAAAAACATCGTTTACAAGGAAAGTACATGTTATGACGTTATCATCCTGCACAGCCTCCTTCGCATCCATCCTGAAGACTCTGGCATTGGTCTTCTTAGCCTCCTCAGGCTTCTTGTTGTACTTAGGGCAGTTAGTCTTTATGTGGCCCTTTTCGTTGCAACGGTAACACGTTGCATCTTTCATCTTCTTGCAATCCAAGGTTTTGTGTTCCTTGGACTTGCACAAACCACAAGCGAAAGACCTGGACTCGTTATTCGAGGTTGATTCGAATCTGCACTTTCCAAAGTGCTGTTTCTTGCAAGTTTTGCATGTGGGCTTCTCCCCAGAACGAAGCCCATCTTTCTTCGGATCCGATCCCTTCTTGTGATCACCGCTCCCACGGTGCTTCTTGTTCGACTTACGCGAACCATCATCTTCATGTTTCCTCTTCTCGGCCGCCTTATTCCTCTGCGATCTCTGCCGGACCGCATCCAGTGTGAGGGATAAGGAAAGGTCAGTTACAGACCTGAAGGTAACTGGCCTAGAAGCTTTTACACTGGCCTTGATCTCGGGCTCTAATCCACCAATAAAACGAGCGATCCTTTTAGGCTCCGGGGTTACCAGATAAGGTACCAACCGTGATAGTGTATTGAAGCTTGTCAGATAAGCTTGACAATCGAGGTTCTTCATAACCAGTGATAGGAAGTCATATTCTATCTTTTCCACCTCATGTTGCGGGCAGAAATTTTCTTTGATCAGGGCAATGAATTGATCCCACGTCATGCTATACAACGGGATCTTTCCGGAGGCCTCCATCAGAGATCTCCACCAAGCTAACGCCTCACCCTTGAAGGACTGTGAGACAAATTTAACCACATCACCTTCAGCGCATCCGCTGATGTCCACGACCGTGTCCATTTCATCTAGCCACGTCATGCAGTCTACGGCTCCTTTCTCCCCCGTAAAATCCCTGGGTTTGCAAGACACAAAGTACTTATATGTGCAACCCTTGTTACGGTGTCCCTGATGCAGTACCAACTGCTGAGATGGATTACTTTGGTGGTTGGTGGACTGGCGATCATCATCGTTTTTCTTTGGTCCATCCTTTTTGGGAGGAGGCTTGTTATGAGCCCCTGAATGTGTCCTTGGCTTTGACTGTGACACAGAGTGGGTCCTACTCCGAGTACCACTGTATTCGTCATATTGTCTATCCAAGGCTTGTGTGATAGCTCCGTCTATGATTGCTTTTAGTTCAGCGCCCGTTAATGTAATCTGGGCGTTCTCATTCGGCTCCACAGGATGGCTATTGACTTCATTAGAGTTAGCCATTTGTATTGAACTGTTGCAGAAAACAAGGACAATAATTTATTTGGGAGTTTATTATGGAATTACCCCTTAGGGTAACTCGTTAACCATGGTAACAGAGACCATATTTGGCTAACTTATTAATCGTATTAATTTAGGATTTCAATTAAAATTTATCCTAAACATAAACAATAACAGTATATATTAGCACATAAGGCTTGGTCACATGGACAATTTAAATTATAAGCTATGACTTCAGAGAATCAAGACTTTTAAGGTTTGAACCTAGTTCATTACCTTTATTAGACAGGGAGTTATAGCTACCACTGTCTTTTGGCTCATGTAGAAATGAGCAAGGTTTGTAGGCACTATATTACCACGTATGGTTAAATATGATCATCTTAATTGATGATTTAAATCCAGGATTCAGAGATCATTAAACTGGATTAGGAATCTTCTAAAGAATCCTTATTCATTTAAGAATGACATGTGATTTTTTTTTTAACGAATCACTTCTGCCAGGAGTGTTAACATGTTTTAAGATGTTAACAGGGATTTGAATCTTTTAAACAGGTCTTACCATTTTGGCCCGGTCTTATATTTGACACGTGGCTAGGTTTCACACTATAAGATCCTTAATTACATAGGCAGATTTATTTTAAAAAGGAAATGATTTTTAATTTATTTATTTCATTTATAATTTATATATGCACATAATGGCAACATGAAATTTATAAAATAACCATTCCATTAATTCATTTAGAATATTACACATTTGCCCTAAACGGGTCTTCCAATTTCAAACTTACCCTCATAGGGGTTAAACAGATACTCACCCTCGCAGGGGTTAAATAACACACATGCCCACGAAGGGGCTAAATATAATACATGTCCACGCAGGGACTACTTATTCAAACCACACACACCCACTTAGGGGTTTAAACAAACAAGCATGCCCACGCAGGGGCTTAACAATAAGATATGCACACGCAGGAGCTAATACATCAGCGATGGAAGAATTCAACGATCCTTCTTGTTCTTCCCCTTGATCAGACCCATCAGTCCTTGAAAGAATGTTTGCCTTTCCCTTCGTTCTTCATGTGCTTCCCGTTCCACCTGTTCCAATCTCCGCAAAATTTCCTCCCTATTTGGAGAAAATCGTGGTGGCTGCGACTGCGTCCTTATGATGGGCCTAGGTGGTATCGAGTATCCCTGTGTTGGGTAACTCACCCCCCAAGGATCCCCATAAGGTCCTTGCGTGCCATAGTTCGCTGCTACCGAGTATGGATCAGCCTCTCCATAACCGTAGTTATGATGTGTTGGTGGCTCAAATGGGTTGTAGCCCATACCACCCGGGTATGCTGGTATCGGGTTTTCAAAACCCATTGGAGGTGGCTGCAGCACGGCAGGGTTAGAGGGTCCACCCATTTGCGGGTCCTCATAGTGCGGTGGGTAGTGACTAGCACTAGACTGTCGTGGGGAATCGAAAGTGAAGCCCCCCGGTCGCACAGATATGCGGGCACCGGTTCTTCTACGCCTTGGCGGTTGAGGAGGTGCCGGTTGAACTGGTGGCGGTGGAGGTGGTGGCGTAACTGCCGGTTGAACTGGCTGCAGCACGGCAGGGTTAGAGGGTCCACCCATTGGTGTTGGTCAAACAAAGCTTGGAAGCTATCTGGACCACCATAGGGCGATCCGTGAAACGAAGATCCGTCCGAAATTTCGATCGGATGATTCGGCGTACCGCTAGCTGGCATGATGGGGTCAGTATCCTCATCCATGTCGTCAGCTTGATCACCAGAGAAGTGATCGTCTGGCCCTAGTGGGTTGAAACCCACGGGTTCTTGTAGATAATCGGCCGGGTTAAACTGGCCTCGAAAGATAGGTGTGGGGTCCCCATAGGAATGATGGGACAGAGACCTTTGTAGTGGTACATATGAAGGTTGTGTGTTGTGAGGTTCATATGGGTTAAGTGCGGGTGGTGTCGAGCTATGCGAAACCGATCGTCTGGCCGGTTCAACCTGGTTTCGCCGGTTTCGGCGAGGGTCTTCGCTTTCCGTAGCTGTCGGAGCCCGTGTATTTGATGGTCCTGCCTCATGGTCGTTGGGGGCGGCTCTCGGCCCCTTTCCGCGTCCCCTCGTTCGGAAGAATCTTGGCGGCATTATCGATATTCCTGTCAATGAAGCATGAGATAACAATACAAAGATATTTGCAAATTTAAATAAATGACAACACAATCAATAGTGGAATTTGTCCTATGTTATAAGTCTAGACTCAAAAGTTTAGATATGTGCAATTGTGTAACTGAGATTAAACACAAAAGGCTAGTGTTTAATTCACTCAGTGTTGGCTCTGATACCAACCTGTCACACCCCGATTTCCACGTGTCACCGGTGGGCCCGGTGGGGGAGTATCGTGACGTGGTTGGCAACGTAATAGTCAAACAACACAATATAATAATGCACAGCGGAAGCAGATTTAAAATAAGATACAACCGAATTTATTTATTGTAAACAAAGTCACAAATTATCCGGTGTTTATCCACAGTAGGATCGAATTAACAAAGCATTGTTTATGGTTCAACAGACTTCGGCATCTTAAGTTTGCGAGACTTCTAATGATGCTTAGGAGAATCCCAGCCTATTTCGCCTAGTACCTGCATTTAATCTTTTTGGGAAAATACGTCAGTTTACACTGGTAAATACATTCAACTGACTCATTTTATAAAATGATTGAAAATTGGTTTGGATGCACATGGCATAAACATTTTTATTAACTTGGGAGAATTATTTAATATTATAATCTTGTGAACGATTTACATGTTACTTATGCGTTCAGTAGCCCGGAACGTATTCCGGGTTAAAGATCAATAGACACACCACTTATGTGAGTTATACACGGGAGTACGCCTACACCCCGTGCTCAGGTCGTGGCTATCTCGTAAGATAATGCCTAGGATATCCGGGACATGGTCATTAACCCCCCAAAGGCTGTAAAGTAAACACATCTGTTTAAAACGAGCCGATCAAATTATTCAATTAACCACTAAGCGTGGAAGATTTGATGCTCGATCAAGCGGTACGCTATGTACCGTAACCCAAGCCCGTATAGGGAAATAAGTTAAAAGTATTTACCTTGATGCAAAGTATAGTCACAATAATCAAATAGCAGGTAGCTTTTACTATTTCTCCTAATCTGGAACGAAGGTTAAATATAACCTATTAGAATCCTAGCGGGTCTTTAATTATGCTTAAGCTTAGACCGGCTAGTTTCGAAGATACGGTTCGTACGCACGATTAAGCGAAGACCGGATAGAATGTGATTCAGACCCAACAAGTTTGAAGACTTGTTTAATATGGGTTCATTATTCACATTCCGGATTTTGAGATTAAACCGATAAGGTTTGACCCGTTTCGGCTAATTTATGTAAACTTGTTACATAAATCGAGTCGAACGCGTAATATGCGTAACGGGTATCCGTAAGAGTCATATACAGGTATTCTAAGTTAATATGCTCCAAATATGTTGTAACATCAGTAGGATGTCTTTCGTTATGCCCCGAACTAATTTAAATACAAACTATGCCCCGTAGGGGTAGTTTGGTCATTTTAAAGTTTGTAAAAGCGTTTATATGTTCAAATAAGTTACAGGTCTGATGTAAACAGTAAACATACTCATTTTGATGGGTTATAACAGTAGGCTAAGGCATGTATGTGAAATTTATCATATTTAACCAAACTAGGCCCCGTAGGGGTATTTTGGTAATTTCACATAAGCCGACAAGCTCAAAACTGAAGTCTGAGTTTATCAACTTTTGCTTACTGTTAAAATATGATAATTTTCTTCTTATATCGGTAGGTATCAACCCGGGTATGTCCAATATGATTTTAGAACATACTATGCGTTAAAAACGCTAATTTAGGCGATTAAAGGCCATTACCGGGTTCGATACTTAAATCTGATATTTTTATATTTCCAGAAGGCTTAAAATAATTTATTTATCATAACTAATCAGTGGCAAAAGGTTTGGGATCGTTTAGATGTGTAAAACTCATTTTATGACCCGTAAGGGCAAAACCGACAATTACCGGATTAAGCCTACGACTACTAGTTATGCTCGACCTAAAATTAATTAAAAATCTTTAAAAATCTTAAAATAATATTTTATATCAGTGGGTAATTCGTTTGATACCAATAGTATGTTTAACTAGGCTATATGCTAATTACGCCATTATGTTAACATAAAGCATTAGTTTTGCGATAATGAGCATAACTCTTAATCTACAAGTCAAACTGATGTCAAATTTTGCATGCAAGTCTATATATCAGTATTTAAGGTTTCTACACTTTTACATTACCATAAATCACGTTTTAAGGTAATAAGGGCATAATGGTCAACATATGAGCGATTAACGGAAACTTGCATATTAATTGGATAATCAACGAAACAAGTACAGAGACTTATACTATCATGCAACCTTACTCTAATGAAGCACTAAGGCATTTCCGAATCAAACTAAAACGGGTCAGAAGCGAAGTCAAAGCAAAAGTCAAGGTTTCGCGCCTTTCGGTTCCGAACCGGGTTTAAACAGAAATTTGTCGAGTCGGGCAAGCGTAGACAAGTTTTCATACTTATTACCATGTTATATTAAGGTTAAAACAGGTTACACACCTTTCGGATCATTAGTTGTGCATTAAATCGCATTTTGTACTTCTGTTGACTTTTTCGGTCAACGTTTGACCCGACAAACGACCTAGTTAGGTCTGGAATTGGTACTTGCCCTTATAAGGGTTTAATACCCATATAATTACCTATCTAACGGTACTTCTAATTTGACATACGACTGAGCTATCGTTACTTAATCACGAAGTCAACCGTAATTTACGATATATTGACTTTTAAGCTAATTACTAAGCTAGAATTAATTTAGAAGGGTTAAGCAACTTACTAGATGATTAATGGATGATTAGGAAGGCCTTGAATCAGATTGTAAGCTCCTCCAATGCTCAGATGGCACTTGAATGATGTGTGTAGCAATTGTTGCAACTATGGTCCCTTATATAGTGCTCATGGACACCACAAAAGCTTGACAACCAAGTCTAGGACATCCCACAATCGATTAACATCTGTTACTAGTGTTTAGGGATGTCTAGGGGCCATGCACATGCAAGAGAAACCGGCTCAATTGGTCACAATTGCACACAACAGCCAACAGTAGGTAATTCTGGTCGCTGGGCAACCCTCGCGCTGCGCGAGGGTCAGTCGCGCTACGCGACGCCTCAGCATATCAGTTCTTGTGATTTTGTTTGTTGGTGTTTCGAAAGGCAGCCGTAACTTCTGACTTTTGGGGCATCAATTATCACTTAGGGCCCTTCATAATGTGTCTAGAATAGTTTCATACCCTACCATTATCCATTGTTTCAATTGAATGCATTTACAAGACCCGAAAACCTCGGTTTACCATTCAATTTCATCATGAGATCACATCATGCTTTTGCAAGTTCTTTATTGGCAATAATTTTCTGAATCTTGGCATGAAAGATGTGTAGTAATATTATATCGGGTCTTGGGATTTATAATTGAGGTCGTTCAGAGGTAACAATTCAACATGACGCCACTTTAAATCCTACCGAATTATCTTTATTAAATCCGGGTTTTTCAACGCGTTTTGTCTTACATGACACGTGTCAATTTATTATTAAACCCGAAATTTTCGAGGTGTTACACACCCTAATGTGTTTGGTCGGATCCTAAAGATCGACCAAATGGGTCGGGTTCGAAGGTATAAGCGATTTATTAGATCGCTTACCCTTACGACCCTAGACAACGTGGTAATCAGTAGGCATAGTCACAAGGGACTATAACCATCGTGATTACGCTCACGTTGCGAAGTTCAAACGAACTTCGTATTGACCATAAACTGGTTAATGCAGAAAGTCAAACAAAGTTTGACTTTCGGACTCGAAAAACAATAAAAGAACGAAGGAATACTTACGAAGGGTCCCCGAATGCTAATCTAGATCAAAATAACTCAGGTATGAAACAATGGTTCCAACTTAGAGTCTTTTAGATCAGATTCTTGTGAGGAATGAGTGAAAATGTGATGGGTATTTATAGGATTTCCCGAACCGTTAGGATCGTTTCTTGGAAAATGTGATCGAATCTCGTGCGTACACTTGTTGGAAAGTTGTGGTGACTAAAAAATGGCCTCTCATGAGCTGAAAGGGCAAGTGTGAGTGTGTGGATGAGGTTCAATCAGCTGAAATCTGCTGACTAATTGATCTTATCTGATCTGGGAGCCTGATGCGGGCCGCGTAAAGATGCACATAAAACTCACGCGGGCCGCATGGCCTGACTGATCAGAAACAAACTTTCAGAAATGACAGTTTTGGTCCCTGTTACGTATTTAAGCCATTTCCGACACGTTTAAGGCCCGTTAAGCCAACGTTATGGCCCTAAAATGATGCCTAAACATTGTGGACATGAAACATGCTCAAAAATTTGTCGGATGTCAGTTCGTTTGGTCGTACGATCGCGATGTTCGCTTAATTACGACGGAATGCGCATAAGCGCGAAAAACGATCCAAATGATGAGACGAATGGATTTTTCTCAAGCCAAACACTAAAATAAAATGTTTTAGTGCTTACATAAATTTTTAGATGTCCGGATGTATTCAGAACGTAAGTTATGCGCGAAAATGCAAACTTATGCACTTTTCGACGCTTTTAGTCCCTGAATGACCCAAAAGTTTATTTTAGCACACCGAACCCCTCAAAGCTTATTTCTAAGCTATATAAAGGATATTTAAGGTGTGTTTAACTTATGGTCATGTTCCGGAATGTTCGTTACTGTTCAAATTGGCATACTTTCGCAGTTTGTCAAGTTTAGTCCCTGTAAGAGAATTAACTTGTTTTTGCCATACCAAAGCCTTCAAAACGTATTTCTAAATTATGTAAAGGTTATTTAAGGTATGTTAAGTATATGTTGATGTTTCGGAGTATTTGTCGCATTAAACTGATTACGTTTACGCACCAGTTTGCGTATAACCCTCCAGAAAGCGATATAGAGTTTGAAATTGAACAAAAGTCAAAACATGAAAAATGTAAAACATAACAAAACAAACATTTGGATAAAATAACATTGTTTTATTGATAATTGTACTGTTCATAAAGATTACAAGCACAGATGTTACACTAACACACTATATAACACATGGTATGCATTAAACACTAAATACCACATTTAGATTGGAACTAATAACTTAACCATTATTTGAAACCCAACCAAGTACCCCCCCCCCATATATGGGACGGTCATATAAGGACCCACCAAAATCTCACAAGATTTTCCCTAATCTTCCTAGATCCTTTGATTGATCTTGTTTAGATATGATAAGATATTGTATGGGACTTATGAGACATGTTATACATTGGACAAAAGATTAGAGATTATATAAAGGGTTAAGACCATCATTCTCATCACCACATTTCACCACTCATCTCCTCTCCTCCCTTTCCCTAACCTACGACCACCATACACCACCCACACCACCATTGATTTCAATCCAAGTTCAAGCATTCCAAGCTCATTTTGAGGTGTAAGAAGGTCACTAACGAGGCTTGGAGCTTGCGGATCATCAAGGACCTCTTCCGTTTGCTTTTATCCACTTGATATTCATCTTGTTTCTTCCCTAGCTTTAAGCTAGTGGTAAGGCTCTCTTGACCTTGTTTACTTCATATTTTTAGCGGTTAAAAGACTTATTATGTTGAAAATCTTATGAACACTAAGGAACTTGAACATAAACTTTGCATATGATGAAATATGGATAAAATGATGTTGTTTAGTAGACGTATAATGTTTGCTTGTTGATTACTAGAAATATTGATGTTGAGCATTACATGAAGCTTGCTAGATTGTGATTAAACACATGATCTAGCAAGATAGAGGATGATTATGTGTTAACACAAGAAGATCATCCTCATGTATAAACATGAACTTGATGAACAAAATGATTTTCTTGAAAAAGTGATATACAAAAGGAGCTAGTAAACTTATAAATCCAAGATTTATGAATGATTTTTCCAAGAAAAACAAGTGTAAAATATGATTTTTAGAAGATCATGATTCTTACATAAACCGATATTATTTTTAGTGGAAAAACAAGTGTATGAACACTTGTGAAACAAGAGAGTAATGAAATCAACATTTTTGTAAATTATGTTTACAAGTTGTAAACACCAAATCTTTTCAAGAATGGAATTTTTGATGAGATAAACACACTTTAAAGAGTAACTAAGTCTAATAGAGACATTGCCAAGTTACTACAAGTTTTGAGAAAGAACAAGTTCGTGTTGTCATGTAACTTACTTGATTTTAACACTTGTTAGATGAGGAATGAGTTGTTGATTGTTGATGATGTTTTAAAAGAAAATAAACACATGTTTTGAAAACATGGGAAACCTCCATTTTTAGGGGAAACTATGTCAAAATTTTTATAAATTTTGACACTTAGAAAAATATAAGTTTTGGGGAAACTTATTCCCTAAAAATGTACCTAAAACTATTTACCAAGGTTTCCCTAATTTTTGTGTTAAGAAATGATGATTTCTTCAAGATAAAATTGATATTAAGTATGTATATTTTTGAGGAAAAAAAATATATATTTTGATCACCAAATTTTGTGCTAAGTGTATGTAGTATGTATTATACTTGATAGTGTATTAGGACTTGAAGATACACTAAATACTCCTAAGGAGTGAAGATACAAAAATACACATACAACATACTTAGACAAATACAAGATACTTATATTTATTTTTGAGAAAATAATATAAGTAAGACACATAGTTAAAAATATAAATTATTTTTAACACAAGAACACATATACAAAAGATAGTGGCTTGTACTTGTGTGATACAAGTCTAGTGACTAACGTTAATAAAACACGTTTAGGTCACGACGCTAGATAAGCAAATCCGGTGAAGTTTTCGACGCAGGAACGCAAAGTTGTGAGTTCATGCTCCCCCTTTTCTTTAACTGTTTTTGGTTTTGTAAGTCTCGGGGGTGAAATACATGTTACAAATGTTACAATATTTACAAATGGTATGATACAAAAACAAGAAGCACCCTTGGTGAGAACGAGTACCAAGTATGATGCATTTTAAGAAATGCCTATGAAATACTAGATCATGTGAGCTTAGACTTAATATTGAAATGCCATAAATTCTTGGTGAAAACTAGTACCAAGTTGTAGATACATAATTAGGGACGAGGGTTAGATCTAACGGGTACGGCCAAACCCCACTCATGGTCACAACTAGTACCTAGTAGTGCTTCGGAGTCCCAGTCGAGGTTAATCGACACAGTCGAGGGTAATCGACATAGTCAAGGGAAATCGACACAGTCGAGGTTAATCGACATAGTCGAGGAAAATCGACAAGGGTATGAGCCATTACGAGTGATCCCTATGAGCCATTACGAATGCTCCCTAGAAGTCATAAAAAGTACTCCCCATGTCCTCAAGGAGTCATAGAAAGTACTCCCCATGTCCTCAAGGAGTCATAACAAGTACTCCCCATGTCCTCACATGCCTTAAAGTCCTTGTAAAACATTCATGTTCACATACGCATTTCATACCATTTACAAGGGAGTCTCTCAAAGATTTACAAGAATACTTTATTGGTACAAGATTTGTACCACAAGAATACTTTATTTTACAAGAATACTTTATTGGTACAAGATTTGTATCACAAGAATACTTTATTTTACAAGAATACGTTATTTCACAAGAATACGTTATTTCACAAGAATACTTTATTTATACAAGATACATACCATGTTTCATACAAGGTATACAAACGCATGAACTCGCTCAACTTTTGTTGATGTTTTCCAAAATTACATGTATTTCAGGTGACAGGATGGATCTTGGGCGCGAGTGTCATAACTAGAAGTAAATTTCAAGTATTAGGTGTCATCCACTTTTGTTGGTTTGTAACCTATTCAGAGGTTGTGTTTTAAAACTTAAGTAACAAGTGTTTGTAACATTCAAATTTTATGAATGTATGAACATCGTTTTGATCATGTAGTTGTTTATTACGATTGAATGCAATGATATTAAACCAGTCACACATCATACGCTTCCGCAAAAGACAGGGTGTGACAGTTTGGTATCAGAGCTTCGATTGTAGTGAACTAGGATTCCTTCTCGAGTCTAGACTACAATCACTAGAGTTCTCTCACGAAAACATTTTACAAAAAGGTTTTCATTGCATTCACGTAAGCGTCAAGATCCACGAGTCAAACACTTTTCAAAAAGAGACAAGGCAAGGACATTAGTAGGAAATACCCTCAAGATAAGGTGCCAATTAAGGCATAGTCTACACGAGTTAGACTTGCCAAAGATAAAATACACTCTTGGTGAAAACTAGTACCAAGTAGTGTTTCTGTCGTGAATCGACAACTATAAAAATGACCCTCCAAAAACGAGAGTTATACGTGATATAAGCAAATTCCTTGTTTATGCTAAGTAGATATTTGTTATTGATATACATACATACGAATAAGTGTACGGAATGATTATTGACGTGAACAAGATACCTTCGACTCCGACTCCTATTATTGTACGTAACTCGTATGATGAAGCTATCAACCTCGCGTTCATTGCAAAGCTCATAGCTAGAGTAATTACCAAACAAGATTCTGAGCTTGCTTCCGTAGGAAATGGCTGCTCTTTCCTCTCGATCGTGAAGGTGCCTGACTACGGTGATGATGACGAGGCAGAGGCGGCAACCTTGAACGAATTCTTAATCAACGGGACGAGATCCCTGCAGCTTATGTAAAGCAAGATTGACGACACACTTGACCAGAAAAAGGAAGATGAAGTATCCATATTGAAGGTGCCCCTCCAACTACTAGGAATTCTCTCTATTCCTATTCCATCTAATCATCGTGCCTATACGCGCATAACGATAACGAGTGTTAGCGCGTGGACCATCGCAACGGTCCTTTCCATGACAAAGGTATAAGGACAGTAGTGTCCCCTCCTTGATTGATCATCTGCTTGGACGAGAGAAAATTGGGGTAACTGTGCAAGACAATTTATTATTACGGGGGCCCACGTAATAACGACTTGTAGTGCACAGAAACCTGGTGGACTCTGCGAGTAAAGTTAAAGATCACCACCCCTCGAAAATTAATCTATAGGTGTTCACACCTTCATCTGGTAGAACAGTACATAGATCAGTGCTTTAGCGCGTTATAAAGTAGGAAGCATGTCTTAGCCTACTTCATGACTGACACTTCTACCTGTATACGAGACGTTTGAGAAAACAACATTTAAACAAGTGAAGATGGGCGACATTCAGAAAGAATCAGTGACGATACACTCTCTATCACCCCTGCGTGAACAACTAACATTTCATAAAGCTTGAATGACCAAGGCGATGTAGCCTCGAGTTCATTTTTATTTTCCCCAATACAAACAATAAGCCAAGTTGGCAAGCCTATGTGAAGGCTCAGTAATTGTTTCCTCGCTCATACATTGATTATATATACACGTGAAATTGGGTGATTACATGATGGATTATGGTGCTATGTACCTCATAGACAATTGGAATGTTGTCTAACCTACTTCATACCATTTTGACAGAAGAGAATACCGCCCAGACGTGACACAAACACCAGTACGTTACCAAGGACAGAAGCCGAGCTGCAAGAACGCATCTCACAGGCAATTGCACGACATGAAGCCCTCCGCTCTGAGCACAGCGGTGGCACTACCGAAAATACCCCTCCAACTGGCTGCACCTATAAACAATTCCTGGACTGCAAGCCATTGAATTTTGATAGTACAGGAGGTGCCGTTGCATTTGTTCGTTGGTCAGAAAAGACTGACTCCATTCTAAGAACGAGTAACTGTTCGCCCCAACAGAGTGTTACCTATATCTCAGGGTTGTTTTTGGATGGCGCACTCTCCTGGTGGAACCTTCAGGTTCAGACCCTTGGTGCAGATGCTGCTTATGGACTGAGCTGTGACGAGCTCAAGGAAATGATGGAAAAGAAATACTGTTCTAGGGCTGAAATCCAGAAGCTTGAGGTGGAGTTCTGGAATTTGAAAATGGACGGACCGAAGATTCCTGAATATGTCCAGCGATTTCACGACTTGTCTAGGGTCATCCCCTACTTAGTTAAACCAGAATTCAAGAGAATTGAACGATTCATTTGGGGACTTGCACCTCAGATCAGGAGCTTGGTTACTACCTCAAGGCCTCCAACCATCGCAGAGGCTATCGATTTAAGCGTTACACTTACTGAAGAAGCTCTACGTGCGGGAAAATTTTCGGAATCTGAGGATAACAAGAAAGAGACTCATGTAGAGTCATCAGGCAATAAGAAAAGGAAGTCTTCGAACCTAAAGATAAGCACCCAAGTCAGCTATGGAAGCCCTAAAGCAAACAAAAGAAAGAAAGTGAATCCGCCGCATGGCAGGAAAGCTGATGAAGCCACTAATAAGGCTGGTGGTAAAATTTACTCGGGGACTAAGCCGAGGTGCGGGGAATGCAATTTTCACCATGAAGGTCGATGTCTGAGGCCTAAGTGCGGAAAGTGTGGAAAAGAAGGACACAGCAAGGATGCCTGTTGGGCGAAGGACCCAAATGGAAGAGATAAGAGAGTACCTGGTTGCTACAGATGTGGTGAAGCAGAGCACTTTAGGAAAGATTGCCCTGGGAAGAAACAAGCAAGGAAGGGTTTTCACGACCGAAACTCGTGAAGCACGCCAGGATCCAGATGCGGTTACGGGTACGCCCCCTATTAACCAACCCTATGCATCTACTTTTAATTAATACTGGCATCAACTTTAACCTTGCATGCTTAAAACCTAAGAAACTGCTTGGCCTAGTTTCAAGTAGAATAGACGTCCCGTATTCTTTAGAAATGGGCATATAGAAGGCTAGTTTAAGCAGACAAAGCAATTAAGGATTATATTTAGGGACTCAGAAGGCCGGAACCTCCTGTTACCATTAACTTGAGAAGTCATAATATGATAGTCAGCATGGATTGAATATCCAAGTAGACTGCAGAGCTTGAGAACATCCCCGTGGCGGAAGGAGTTCCAGTAGCCTTTTCTGAAGACTTGCCAGGAATACCTCCACAGCGCGAAGAGGAGTTTAGGATAAATCTCGTGCCAGGAACGGCACCAGTACCGAATGACGCCTTACCGACTAGCTTCGTCCGCGAAGCATGAGTCTCCAATATGACTGCAAGAGCTGCTAGACAAAGGAAATTAAGGACTTGACACCCGTAGTTAAGGGCACAAAGAGAAAGCTGACAGTTTCCACTTTGCATAAAATCCAGAGAATTGGATATCAAGGATTGTTATCCTTTACCAGGGATTGATAACATAAATAGACAAATCGTAAGGTCCTAGTTACCACTCAAAGATCACCTTGAGGACAAGATGTCCTCCACTGTGAATACAAGAAGGAAATATCCCTAAAAAGACCTTTAGGACTCGCTTCGAGCATTACAAGTTCCTTGTCGTACCATTTGGCTTAACACATGCATCGACAATATTCATGGACCTCATGAATCGAACGTGTAAGCCATACCTGGATAAATCATGATTATATTAATTGACTACATTCTTATATGGCCAACGACCAAGGAAGGTCGTGAGCAACAGCTGCAATTCACCTTGCAACTCTTAGAGAAAGAACAGTCATGTGCTATGATGACGAAAAGCGGATTTCGAATTCGCAAAGCGAGAATTTTAAGATACATGGTGGATAAGAACGAAATTCATGCCAACCCTGCAACCAAGAGCTAAGGAGCTAGAGTTGCAATTATGTGACGCTTCTCGACAAAGTCTCGATTGTACATCGATGCAACGAGACCACAACATTGCATACGCGGCACATTGATTAAAAGATCATGAGAAGAAACCTTGATCTAGATACAGTGATTGCGCGCCGCAAATTTGACGTCATTACCTGAAAGAAAACGCTGCACGATCTTTACTGACCACAAGGGTTGCAACACACCGTTGATCGTAAGAACTTGAATATTAACATAGATGGACTGAGCTACTGAACGATGCAGACTGTATAGGCATGTTGCGTGCTTGTGTGATAAACTTTGACGAAAAGTGGAACACTCACTTGACCTTAGTGGAGTTTTCCTACAACAGTATTTATCACACCGCCGTTCAAACCGCTTCGTGTGAAGCTCCAGATGGAACATAGTAAGTCGATCCCCGTCATGATGAACGGAGACCGGAAATAAACAATCTAGAGGCAAGATCGTTCAGATATGTGATCATAACAAGACAACCCATGAATACAGAAAGATTGCGCCGATGAACGGCAGAAATCGTAAGAATTTGAGACAAGAAGTATGACTTAAAAGAGAGCCTCTCCTAGAGAAGGCGTAGTGTGATTTGGAAAACGAAAAGGTTGAATCCCCGGTGTAGGGATCAGAACCATTGCGCGCAAGATGAAACTTCCAGAAAAAGATCAGTAGTGATCGCGACGCATTCATGTGTCTAGTCTTTAGAGGAGTCTGACTCGAGGAACAGTCGTTGTTCCCATGACTAAAATTCATGTCAATGACAAACGACAAGAATTACTATAGAACCTGTTAAGGTTTTGTACCAAGAGTCCACAATACTATAGAAACCCGTTAAGGTTTTGGACCAAGAGTCCACAATACTATAGAAACCTGTTAAGGTTACGGACCAAGAGTCCACAAGATACAGGAAAGACATGATTGATTTACTAGAGTACGATAGAATTTATAACATGACCCAGAAATTACATGGGAACATGAAGACAATTCATGAATCTAAGAGACCATATTTGATTCACAACTCCCCTGCGACCGATGGCATCGCTTGAATTTCGGGACGAAATTCTTTTAACGGAGGGAGACTGTGACAACCGTCACTTTTCCGTACATTCCGTACACTAAATAAATAGTAATATGTGCTTTAATGACTGTGCATGATCTAGTTTACCAGACAAATAAATTTCTGAATTCCATGCAAGTGAATTCATGCACGTTTTATACTACAAGAATTACTTTATGATAGCGTTGCGTCAAAAAAAATACTAGTAAACTCACCGGTAAGACACATTGTGTCAACAATTCTGCAGAAAGCAGTTAGACAATAGAGTTGGAGCCTAGGTGTAGGTCCAACGACAAGAATACATTAAAACCCAAGAGTACATACAAGAGTTTATATATAGACTTTCCGGAAGATAAAATACGCACTAAAAAGCATACAAAATACACTTTAAAAGCTGAATTTTATATAATTCAGCAAAATTCAGCAATATGACAAGATTGTAGCATGCAAAAATATGGCAAATTGATCCAGAATACTTCCCTGAGTGTTGGGAATTGAAAGTGTCACAAAAGAATACTTAAAAGACACTAAACGGTGCAATTTAGCACTTTAACGGAACGGTATCTAACCAAACAACCGGGCATTACCCGGAACAACAAAATATTGCTAGAAGCATTGTTTATTTATTTTTGAGCTAGTTATGGTTCCTGAACACTCTAACACAATATATAACACATGGTATGCATTAAACACTAAATACCACATTTAGATTGGAACTAATAACTTAACCATTATTTGAAACCCAACCAAGTACCCCCCCCCCCCCATAAATGGGACGGTCATATAAGGACCCACCAAAATCTCACAAGATTTTCATATAAGGACCCACCAAAATCTCACAAGATTTTCCCTAATCTTCCTAGATCCCTTGATTGATCTTGTTTAGATATGATAAGATATTGTATGGTACTTATGAGACATGTTATACATTGAACAAAAGATTAGAGAATATATGAAGGGTTAAGACCATCATTCTCATCACCACATTTCACCACTCATCTCCTCTCCTTCCCTTCCCTAACCTACGACCACCATACACCACCCACACCACCATTGATTTCAATCAAATTTTAAGCATTCCAAGCTCATCTTGAGGTGTAAGAAGGTCACTAACGAGGCTTGGAGCTTGCGGATCATCAAGGACCTCTTCTGTTTGCTTTTATCCACTTGATCTTCATCTTGTTTCTTCCCTAGATTTAAGCTAGTGGTAAGGCTCTCTTGACCTTGTTTACTTCATATTTTTAGTGGTTAAAAGACTTATTATGTTGAAAATCTTATGAATACTAAGGAACTTGAAACTTGAACATAAGCGTTGCATATAATGAAATATGGATAAAATGATGTTGTTCAGTAGACGTATAATGTTTGCTTGTTGATTACTAAAAATATTGATGTTGAGCATTACATGAAGCTTGCTAGATTGTGATTAAACACATGATCTAGCAAGATAGAGGATGATTATGTGTTAACACAAGAAGATCATCCTCATGTATAAACATGAACTTGATGAACAAAATGATTTTCTTGAAAAAGTGATATACAAAAGGAGCTAGTAAACTTATAAATCCAAGATTTATGAATGATTTTTCCAAGAAAACAAGTGTAAAATATGATTTTTAGAAGATCATGATTCTTACATAAACCGATATTATTTTTAGTGGAAAAACAAGTGTATGAACACTTGTGAAACAAGAGAGTAATGAAATCAACATTTTTGTAAATTATGTTTACAAGTTGTAAACACCAAATCTTTTCAAGAATGGAATTTTTGATGAAATAAACACACTTTAAAGAGTAACTAAGTCTACTAGAGACATTGCCAAGTTACTACAAGTTTTGAGAAAGAACAAGTTCGTGTTGTCATGTAACTTACTTGATTTTAACACTTGTTAGATGAGGAATGAGTTGTTGATTGTTGTTGATGTTTTAAAAGAAAATAAACACATGTCTTGAAAACATGGGAAACCTCCTTTTTTAGGGGAAACTATGTCAAAATTTTTATAAATTTTGACACTTAGAAAAATATAAGTTTTTGGGAAACTTATTCCCTAAAAATGTATCTAATACTATTTACCAAGGTTTCCCTAATTTTTGTGTTAAGAAATGATGATTTCTTCAAGATAAAATTGATATTAAGTATGTATATTTTTGAGGAAAATATATATATTTTTTTATCACCAAATTTTGTGCTAAGTGTATGTAGTATGTATTATACTTGATAGTGTATTAGGACTTGAAGATACACTAAATACTCCTAAGGAGTGAAGATACAAAAATACATATACAACATACTTAGACAAATACAAGATACTTATATTTATTTTTGAGAAAATAATATAAGTAAGACACATAGTTAAAAATATAAATTATTTTTAACACAAGAACGCATATACAAAAGATAGTGGCTTGTACTTGTGCGATACAAGTCTAGTGACTAACGTTAATAAAACACGTTTAGGTCACGACGCTAGATAAGCAAATCCGGTGAAGTTTTCGACGCAGGAACGCAAAGTTGTGAGTTCATGCTCCCCCTTTTCTTTAACTGTTTTTGGTTTTATAACTCTCGGGGGTGAAATACATGTTACAAATGTTACAATATTTACAAATGGTATGATACAAAAACAAGAAGCACCCTTGGTGAGAACGAGTACCAAGTATGATGTGTTTTAAGAAATGCCTATGAAATACTAGATCATGTGAGCTTAGACTTAATATTGAAATGCCATAAATTCTTGGTGAAAACTAGTACCAAGTTGTAGATACATAATTAGGGACGAGGGTTAGATCTAACGGGTACGGCCGAACCCCACTCATGGTCACAACTATTACCTAGTAGTGCTTCAGAGTCCCAGTCGAGGTTAATTGACACAGTCGAGGGTAATCGACACAGTCGAGGTTAATCGACACAGTCGAGGAAAATCGACAAGGGTATGAGCCATTACAAGTGATCCCTATGAGCCATTACGAATGCTCCCTAGAAGTCATACCAAGTACTCCCCATGTCCTCAAGGAGTCATAGCAAGTACTCCCCATGTCCTCAAGGAGTCATAACAAGTACTCCCCATGTCCTCACATGCCTTAAAGTCCTTGTAAAACATTCATGTTCACATACGCATTTCATACCGTTTACAAGGGAGTCTCTCAAAGATTTACAAGAATACTTTATTTTACAAGAATACTTTATTGGTACAAGATTTGTATCACAAGAATACTTTATTTTACAAGGATACGTTATTTCACAAGAATACTTTATTTATACAAGATACATACCATGTTTCATACAAGGTATACAAACGCATGAACTCGCTCAACTTTTGTTGATGTTTTCCAAAATTACATGTATTTCTGGTGACAAGATGGATCTTGGGCGCGAGTGTCATAACTAGAAGTAAATTTCAAGTATTAGGTGTCATCCACTTTTGTTGGTTTGTAACCTATTCAGAGGTTGTGTTTTAAAACTTAAGTAACAAGTGTTTGTAACATTCAAATTTTATGAATGAATGAACATCGTTTTGATCATGTAGTTGTTTATTACGATTGAATGCAATGATATTAAACCAGTCACACATCATACGCTTCCGCAAAAGACAGGGTGTGACACTTTTCTCCAATTTCTGCCCAACAGACTGGCGTTCGGCACTTTCATCCGTAAAGTGCTTCGAATGGTGCAGCATTGATACTTGTGTGATAACTGTTATTATAAGAAAATTCTATCAATGGTAAATGATCGTCCCAATTACCTTCGAAATCAATTACACAAGCACTAAGCATGTCTTCCATTGTCTGAATCATCCTTTCACTTTGTCCGTCCGTTTGTGGATGATAAGCGGTGCTCAGATTTAACTTGGTTCCCATTGCCTTTTTGAAACTTGTCCAAAAATGAGAGGTAAAACGACTATCTCTGTCAGAAACAATTGATAGAGGAATTCTATGCAATGAAACTATTTCATTTACATATAATTTAGCTAACTGTTCCATACTGAAAGTTTCTTTCATTGGTAGGAAATGAGCTGACTTGGTTAGCTTGTCTACAGTCACCCAGATTGTATCATTACTTTTTCTTGTTTTGGGTAATTTAGTAACAAAATCCATTGTTATTAATTCCCATTTCCATACAGGCATTTCTAATTGTTGCAATAAACCTGAAGGTTTCTGATGTTCAGCTTTAACTTGTGAACAAGTTAAACACTTTGCAACATATGCTGCTATATCCTTTTTCATTCCTATCCACCAAAATTTTTTCCTTAAGTCCTGATACATCTTATTACTTCCAGGATGCATCGTATACTTAGACTTATGGGCTTCTTCTAATATACGGTGACGTAGGTTTCCTAATTTAGGTATCCACACTCTTTTCTTATGGAATCTCCAAATTCCATCTGTTCCTTTTTCTAATTCTTTAATCATCCCTTTCAATTTTTTAGTATCATCCTTGATTACTGATTCTTGTGCTTTTCTAATCTGATCATTTAAATCTATTTGCAGATTTAACTTAAGAGAACGTACTCTTTTTGGCTTTTCATGGTACTTTCGACTTAAAGCATCAGCAACTACATTTGCCTTTCCTGCATGATACTGGATATCACAATCATAATCACTAAGCATTTCCATCCAACGTCTTTATCTCATATTCAATTCTTTTTGCCCAAAAACATACCTTAAACTCTTATGGTCGGTGAATATGGTAAACTTACTACCGTATAGGTAATGTCTCCAAATTTTAAGGGCAAAAATTATAGCTCCTAACTCTAGTTCATGGGTTGAATAATTCTCTTCATGATTCTTAAGTTGTCTAGAGGCATAAGCTATAACCTTTTGACGTTGCATTAACACACATCTATAACCTAGTTTGGAAGCGTCACAAAAGATTACAAAATCTTCAGTTCCTTCTGGTAACGCTAGTATGGGTGCATGGGTTAATCTTTGCTTAAGAATTCTAAAGGCTTCTTCTTGTTTTGGTCCCCATTCAAACTTAACAGATTTACAAGTTAACTTAGTTAAGGGAATGGCTATTCTAGAAAAATCTCGAATAAATCTTCTATAATAACCGGCTAATCCTAAGAAACTTCTAACCTCAGTTGTTGACTCAGGGGTTTTCCATTTGGTTCTCGCTTCGATCTTGGTGGGATCTACATGAATTCCTTCATGATTGACTAAATGTCCAAGAAATTGTACCCGTTCTAACCAAAACTCACACTTTGAAAACTTAGCATAAAGCTTTTCTTTTCTCAATAAACTTAAAAGTGCGTGCAGATGGGCTGCATGTTCTTTCTTACTTTTAGAATAGATGAGAATATCATCAATAAAAACAATTATGAATTTATCCAAATATGGCTTACATATTCGGTTCATCATGTCCATAAATGCGGCTGGGGCATTGGTTAAACCAAATGGCATGACAGTAAATTCATAATGGCCATACCTTGTTCTAAATGCGGTTTTAGGAATGTCCTATTCCTGTACCTTTAATTGATGATATCCTGACCTTAAATCAATTTTTGAGAAAAATCGTGCTCCTTGCAATTGATCAAATAGATCATCGATTCTTGGTATTGGATACCGATTCTTAATCGTGACTTTGTTCAATTCACGGTAGTCAATGCACATACGCATTGATCTGTCCTTCTTTTTAACGAATAAAATCGGTGCTCCCCAGGGTGATGAACTTGGCTGTATGAATCCTTTCTCCAACAATTCGTCTAATTGTTTCTTTAGTTCCTGCATTTCTGCGGGTGCCAATCCGTAAGGTGCTTTGGCAATTAGAGCGGTTCCTGGTATCAAATGAATTCTGAATTCAACTTCTCTGTCTGGAGGTTGTCCTGGTAGCTCTTCTAGAAATACATCTGAAAACTGGGATACTACTGGAATATCCTTTAATTCTTTTCCTTTAGTGTTAGTGATTATAGAAATCAAATACACTAAGGATCCTTTCCTTATATAACTTGCAGTTTTCATCACAGAGATGAATTTTGACTTTTGATCACATAAAATACTGGCTTTATTGGTTATTAACCAATCCATTCCTAATACAACATCAAACCCTGCCAGATTCATTGGGTAAAGGTTTGCAATAAATTTCTGATTTAAAATTTCTACTCTTGCTCCTTGCAAGATTTCAGAAATCTTAATGGTTTCACCATTTGTTGTCTCTACTAGACATTTTTGTGGGAGTTTAGTTAATGATTGATTAAGAAGTTTGCAAAATGAAGTATTAATAAAACTTTGGTTTGCACCAGAGTCAAATAATACTTTAGCAAAAACATCATTAACTAAAAACGTACCCGTGATCACATCCAGGATCATCTTTGCGTCTTCTGCAGTCAGAACAAATGCTCTAGCATTTTAGTGTTCTTGGGGTTAGCAGCTGGAGCTATCTTTGGACAGTTAGGCTTGATATGACCTTGTTCTCCTCAATTGTAGCATATCCTATTGTTAGGCTTCTTCCTGCAGTCTTCCTCCTTGTGTCCAGATATTTTGCAAAAGTTATAGTAGATGGAGCATCTTCATGAATGCTTTCTTTTGCAATACCTACAGTAGGGTGCAGAGGTAGAACCTACATTTTTCCCACGGTTAGAATTTCCAGAATGGAATTCTTGGGTCAGCTTCTGGGTTAGGTTCCTCCTTTGATCCTCTTCTCGCGTACGGACTAACTCATCTGTCAAGGTGTTGGCTAGTTCTACAGCTTCTTCTATGGTTTGAGGTCTAGCTGCCTTGACTATATGTCTAATCTCCCCAATTAATCCCCAGATGTAATGGGAGATTAATACTGGTTCACGTGAAGCAAGGGTTGGTACTATTCTAGCATATTCAAAGAATAATGTGGTATAACCCTTACTATCTACCCCAATCATCCTAAGATTTAGGAATTTGTTTGCTATCTGTTCTTTTTCATTAGGAGGGCAGAATTTCCTTTCTACCATGTTTTTAAATTCTTCCCATCCCATATTGTAAGTTCTATCACTTCCCCTTGACTGGAGGATAGTGTTCCACCATTCTAATGCTGAATTCTTAAACAGATTTGAAGCAAACATTATCTTATCTTCTTCAGCACATTTACTTATTCTTAAGACTGCCTCAGTCTTTTCTATCCAGCGTAGAGATGCAACGGCCCCTTCATTGCCCGAGAATTCCATTGGTTTACAAGACCAAAATTCTTTATAAGAACAACCGTATGACACGGTTCTCCTTCTTTTGGGAATGGGCATTTGAAGTACGGGTCCATTGTTCACGCTGTTTTCAGGTTCGGAGGGTCGCTTACTATCATGTTTACTTGTATTTTCGGCTTCCCTAACTGTTTTGATAATATATGGCATTGCATCTATTATCCCTTGTGCCACTATATGCTGCATGGCACTGTTATCCACTTGGTTTCCATTATTGTTGTTGTTGTTCGGATTCTCATTAACCAAGTTAATGTTACTCTGGTTATCGTTATTCTGGTTTTCCTGGTTTACCTCGTCGTCCATCTGGATTTTAAACATTTATCAATTATTAATATCACAAAATAATTAATAATTTAGGCAACACCCACACAACACATATATTAACCAAAAGTGTCGATCATTGCGACTTTACTCTTTCTATTATAGTATGCGTCAAATACACACTAATACTAGAAATTTAAAAATTACAATACAATACTACTATGCATCGCTAACCACAAAGTGGTCTATACTACAACATTTATTATTATTATTACACATATATTATTATATTTTTTTTCATTATTATTATTATTATATATTATTATTATTATTATTATTATTATTATTATTATTATTATTATTATTATTATTATTATTACCAACTCCACCATCACATTACTGGTCTGGGTTCATCCAGTAATCCATATTGCGCTCGTCGTACTTCCAGACGAGTCGCTCTCCTACCTGCCTCATCCTCTCACTACTTTCCAAGATTTATTCTCCGAAAGTTCGGAGTTCATGCACATTATCTACACTCATTGGGGGTGCAGGTGCTGGTACTGGGTCCGGGTACTGGGGTATGGGATTCTCCTGAGGGTAAGGATTCTCTAATATCTCCCTAATGTATTCATCGTTGTCGTAGTAGGGATCTAGAGGGTCCAGACCTGGATAGGCTGCTAAGTTCGGCATGGGTTCATCGTTTAAGTGGTAGCGCGGCACATAATCCCTATGATCATCGAACCATGGATCATAGTCCGGGTCTAAGGGGTTAGGGGTTGGTATCCTAGGTATCTCCTCAGGGTTGAAATCATGCATTTCTACTTGATTTTCAGGGTTTTCTTCTATCTCCATCGGCTAAGTAGGGAATAAAGGTAAGGGTTGTGGGGCTACTAGTTGTTCCAGGTTTGGGTCAGCAGTAGTTGTTGCTAGGATATGGAAATTAGCTAGGCTTCTATTAAGCATATCCTGTGTATGGGCATCTTACTCTCGCTTAGCGGTTGCTAGGACTCTTTGCTGTTGCCACTTCCCTTACTGAACCATCCTCTCTTTTTCTGAGGGAATGGCTCTTCAGACTGAGCCTTAAAGATAAACATCCCTTCTTCATTATCAGCAGCATACCCAGAGAGGGCTGGCTGTGAAGAAGTACCTTCACTCCTAGGTGACTCAGACAATTGACGATACACGTCTGAGGGTCTTTGATCACTCATACCGAAAACTAACAAATAGTCAAATAACACACAACAATAAAATACAGATATGCACGTATTTCCATAATTAATTTCCTAATAATTTAAATAATATAATGGTGTCAGCAGAACACCTCTGTGGTTGAATCAGTGGCTTAGCTCTGATACCACCTTCTGTCGCAATCCCCGCCCCTATCTGTCCCGGGAACGGGCGGCCGCGAGACCAGTTGTGGTGGTATCAATTTTTGTTTATCATTATTCAATTTGGCAGTGGAAATTTCATCAGGACCGTAGTTAGGAAATGTTTATCAGAGTAAAACCACCATATTCTATATTAATAAACACATGGGTAAAACCCAAGTTTCTTATTACAACATGTTTATAGGGATAAACCCTATTTTATTGAATTTAAAACATCGTCTTTTAGGTAACTTTTATAGCCACATTTTTCCAAGCCGTCAGTGCTCTCCAGCTGGCTTTCTTCTAATTGGCTTTTACATTTTGTTACCTGAAACGCGTTTTAAAAAGATTTGTCAGTGGGAAATACTAGTGAGTGAATCCCAGTTTAATCAAGAAACATTTTATCCTTTAACAGTATTGAGAGCAATCACATTGTTTATTTCTACACAATTACTCATTCAGTATTGTCAATCCTGACTGGTGGGTCATATTACACATTGGCTAACTCTTTGTCCAATGGTAACGTGTTCCACATTTTGTATACAAAACCCCAACATACCGGCAGTAATTGAAGAACTACAAAGACTCAATCATTGCTTAATAGCATTGTAAAACATTTAAGGTTTTGTAAAACAATTTACAAAAAGGAGATTACTCACAAAAAGATTTACACAAAAGAAGGATTACTCACATTGCTGACTTAGGTTTCTTCTAAGGTTTCCTGAAGATTATCTATAATTTACACAATGTACATATGTTAGTAAAATAACCCTTTTATTTACATTAGTAATACTCTCCCCGAGACGACATTCCAACGACTACGTCGGGCAGAACCACGACAGCCGTTACGGAACCCTAGATCAATCGGGCAGCGTATCTAATACGTAACCGGGGTTATAATACTTACATCGGGGCAGAACTTCGTTAATTAGGGGGGTATTATACCCGAGTATAATGCCTATTCTTTAAGAAATTCGAGAGAGAAAGTAATTTTGAACGATTTGAACGAACTGCCGTTGCCTGCTATTTATAGGGCTTCACTTTGAGTCACTCGCGGCCCGCGTAAGATAAGCTTAAGGCTTACGCGACCCGCGTAGTTGGGGGTCTACGGCATAGCTGATCCGGGTCACAAGCATAGGTTCAACACGGCTCAGGGTTTCGCTGCGTTCATGATCTGTCGCGCCCCGCGTAAGCTTAAGGGGTGGCTTACGCGGCCCGCCAGAACCCCATTTTTCTTATTTTTTATTTATTTTTAATGATATTTCATAATTTGGGCCCGGTTTTGACATACGGGGTATATTTAGAGAAATATTGGGGTATTTAAAAATATATTAGGGTGTCAGAAAAATATTCAGGAGGGTTGTTATAATACATGGTAGATTGTGTTGCATAATTTTCGGGATTACAAGTTAAAAATAGACTCATATAGATAAGATTAATTAGGAACTAAAAATCTGAACTTAGTATGATATAAAGTTAATAAATATATAAACTCTTAGCATCCTATTTTTTATAAAAACAGTTCTTGAAATTTTATAAAAATCTAAATTTTTTATATCTGTAAAAAACCGAAATTTAACAATTTAAGTTAACTCTAAAACGTACTTACGAGTCAAATACTATTTGTTATTTTTATAAAACGAAAATTTTGAACTTGAAGTGTATTGGATGAGTATTATGTGGATATTTAATAAAAGTTATGAACTTTAAAGAATAAAATTATACTTTATAACTTAACCAATAAAATAAAATACTTTACAATTATAACAACTTATCTTTTATTTTTTGTTTTATATTATTATTTTTTTATAAAAAAAACAATATTTTTTGTCTTTTGATTATTAATTAAAAAAAAACAAAACTTTACATATGTGTAACACTTATGACATATATCTACCACAATAATGTTATCATAATTATTATACTAATAAGAAAACTACCAGAAACGAATGCCGCAATGCAAAGTGTCACCTCCGCCGCATCGCGCGGGCATCCTACTAGTAGTTCTAAATGATGTAATAAGGATTGGGCGGCTATAGGGTGTGGTCATGATCCTCATGACCATCATGACCCTTCACGTCAACGTCATATAATCACCTCTAATCCACCATCCAAAATCACTAACCTAAGGGTGTGGTCATGACCCAAACAACTATCTCCTTATTTATTTTAATTTATCTTTGTCTAAAGAAAAAGGAAAGGATTTCTTGAAAAATTGGAAAGGAGGATGATCGTTGCCATAGTTTAATCCATACAAACCATGGTGGATTAGACAAGGGGGTGGTGTAACCTTCCATTCATGGCCGGCCCTGGTGGTGGGCGGGGAAGACCACCGGCCAGGGCCCGATATTTCGAGGGAAAACTCGATATGTATATGTAAAATATTTTTTTTAATCGGGTACATCATAGGCTTCCTTACAAAACTATTCTTATGGTTTAGATTAGTTATTAACCCCTTTGGCATTAGTTTTAGACCTTTAGTGAGCCAAATACCCAATTTTGTTAAGGCCTAAGGGCACATTTTTTCAAGCTCGAACAGGGTACACGAATTCTTTGGGCCAGCCAGTATTTCACACATGTAATATTAGAAGTTGATGCAATGTTGATACTTTTATATATTTTAATACAGAACTAGTTTTATACACAACGCCGCGTTGCGGCAAGCTCAACCAAATCATTCTTGGTGTGATAACATGTATGTTTTACATCACAACTCGGAACATGATCACGCTTAATCAAATCATTCTTCACGGAAGGCATTTGATCGGTACCGATTTGGTAAACTACAGAGAGAGTTGTACTCACAACTCATAACTTTTGTGAGCGAAACGAAGAACTTGAACCTCTGCAGAGTCGGTATTTTCATATTGAACGGTTCAAGACCCTCATTAGAACACTCAAAACATCCGTGAAACCACTCTTACCAAATACCAATCAAAATGAAGGTAAAAATCAATGTTATAATTATTCATTTTTCCTGTCTTGTTACAAGATCAGAAGGCAACAATCTTTAAAATGATAACTGTTTACCAAAAGTACAATGAGGTAATGCATAGATATTGGCTTCCAACTCACTATGGCCAATCAAAGAACATATAAAATAAATTCAACAATAGATTTGGAACAATTTATTTAAGGTATAAGTAACATAAAAAGAAAAGGCCTAATCCTTGATGAAAGAAATCAATAAAAATAACCTTTAAAGATGAGGAATTTAAGAGACTCCAATTAGAAGTAGATGAAAGACCTTGTGACTTTAAAGCCACAACACGCTGCTAACCACCACCATAAACCCTATCAAATTCCTGCAAATTAAAAAAAAAACCACTAATTCGTCAACAAAATCAAACCCAAAAAAGCACATTTAAAAACCAAAAAACAAAAACAAAATATTTAAGCAAAAAAGATACCTTATTGATACGTGCAATATGGAGCAATCGCACTCGCACACCTGTATCTTTCGCATATGATTTCCCAACCAAGAACAAACGAAATATAAACGATGAAAATTGATAATGGAAGTCCCACATATTGATTTCTAAACTAACCAATTGTTCATTAACAACTTCAATAATAACAATTACATATGAGTAAACTAATAAATTATCAACAATAACAACTAATCAAATCATGGATGTTAAAGAAAACGACACTAACCTTGATTAGAGTTTCATCAAGGCAAAATTAAGAACTTAATTCAAACTCAAAAACTCAAGATTGCCCTTTCATCAACCCAGGTCAGAAACCATTGTTTAGAGTACCAGCAGCAACCTAATTTGAAACTTAACTTATAGCTCAATAAAAGAAATAGAATTTGACAAGTTAACCTTCTGTGAAAGTTCTGTGCATACTATATGTAATATTTTTGCAGGCTTTCTATTGTCCATTTTCACTATTATCATAAGATGTTACCGGTTTACGACATAATTACAATATAACTTCAAAAAGCAGACACAAATGTTACCGGTTTTATTCTAGTTTCAGAATCTAATTCCCTATTTATAATAAACATTTATTAATTGTATCCTAAGTTTAACAAACCTAATAAAAGGTGTCCTCAAACTTATGCATAAAGCTTGATTATCAACAGCCCTTTCTTTACAAAAGTCAATAAGCAAAAAGTCCAACATATTGAACTGCTAACCTAAATTCAACAAAGTATATATTAACACAATAAAACACAGCAAACTGTTTTACCATTGTTAAACAAACAATGCCACATCAAAACATCACATAAGCTAAAAATTTTACCTCATTCATAGTAATCATCTGACCATTACTCTCCTTCACCTTCTTCAGCTTCCTTATAATACCTAATTTTAACCACCAAAAATCAACCAATTAACATCCATAACCAACACCTCCATGTCACATTGGAACATAAAAGAGTTTATTAAAAAAAAATTGGCCAGAACTTGCTCTTAGTACAAACTTCAGCCGGCAGATCTTCGGATTCCCATCACTCTCGGTCGGTAAACCTCTTCTAACAACCTGAAACTGATGATACTTCAACAAATACAACAAAAAACACAATTATTCACCATTTCAGCAACAGAATTGGAAGAAAATATTCAATTATTTGATCTATGAATAGAATTTTAACAATAAAGATGTACGATTGTTATTAAAGAGTTTAGATTTTCCATTTAAATTTTCGAACCTTGTTGCTCATTTTTCCGATTTAAATTGATTGCTCATTTTTCAGCTTTGCTTTCCGCCATCGCAGTTGTAAACGACAACCATCGTATGCCGCCGCTACGGAGCGTCGGTTGCAGTCACATAAACAATCGAACACCACCGATTGATGATGAACAACGCCCTCTAGATGACACCACAACCTATTGCGCTTGCCGGATGCGTTCCCCTTTTTCATAAACACTAATCTTTGAAGTCCCAAAAAAGACTAACCCGTTAGATATGAATACATGAAACACCCGCTTTGACTATAAAAGAATACATGCATACCTGGTTCAGGAAAGCAGGTTCTCACCGGAGCTAAGCTGACTTCGTCGGAACCCTAAAACATTCAGATCTCTCACCGGCAGAGATCCCGACACCCGTGTGGTGTCGTCTGTTCATGTTGATCCCGACACCCGTGGTGTCGTCTGGTCATGTTGATCCCGACACCCGTGGTACCGTAACTTTGCCGGACCTTCACCGGAACCCTAGCATCTTCTCTACGCCGCTAATCACCACCGCAACCACACCCTGATTCCGTCACCACCGGAACCGCACCATGAATCCGGCACCACCACACACTGATAATCTCTCTAACCACCACCACATCACCATTGATAGGCAACGCCGCCGTTCCGGCACACACACGGGACATGGCCGGCTACCTTTCTCTATCTCCTTCTTTCTGATCTCTCTCATCGTTCTCTCTCCATGTAATCAGCGGTGTGTGAGGGTGCAGTAGGTTTAGGGTTTCATATTGGGTTTCACATGAGACGCGTGGCCTGAATTATTCTCAGACGTGGAGGAGAGGTGTGGCCGCTATTTACTGTTATGCCCTCTAGTTACTTTTACTGTTCATTAAGTTTTCTTATTATCATATAGTAATAATTATAACAAAAAGGCTAAACATTGGTTGCGATATTCTCTAATGTATGTTGTATTTGAAACCCAACACGCAGGAAAATGTTTGTTCATTTTTACAAGAGGCGAGCGTGGGTCGACTTTGTTATCATAAACCAAACCATAACAAACACTTAAGTTAAACTTTTGGTCAAATAAGTTATGATTCAAAGGGTGGTTGCTGAGTTAGCAGAATTTTTTTTAATTGTGGACATTTTCTGTTTGGTTAAATTGGTTTGTTCCGTTAAATCAGTATTTTTGTTCACATAAATAAATGAAACGGAAACCAAACTACTATTGTTCGGTTTTTCCGCTGACATTGAACTACGGTTGATTTGTGTTGCGCTAAACGTTTGTAAAAAGATGGGGCGTTGGGATTGATATCGGACAAGAGCCATGGACACTTTAGCCAAGACAACTCGATTTATTGGTTCATGCATAACAGTCTATATATTCTGTCAGATGAAGGTTTGTCCTAAATTATTACTTGCTTCTAAGACTCACTTAATACTAGCTTTGATATCGGACAAGGGACTTGGCTCTTTCATATCTACTATTTTATCAAGGAAATAAGTGAACTCATATCAAATAGTGAAATCAATGAATCTGATTTATAGACAAGTTTTATTAAAAAAAAAGTAACATTCTTAGTTTTTCATTAAAAATCGAATGTTAAAGTAATATGTACATTATTTTTTTATAAAAAAAGAAAAAGAAAAAGAAAAAGAAAGGGAATTTCTATGTACATGGGTACCGGTACGGCACTCGGTACCAAATGCTCATCCATACATATGACCTTTGCTGGACAACACTAGTATGTATGTTGGATGAACGTTTGTGCCGGATGGCCTTTGTGTAGAACCATATACAAGACGATCTTATTGCTCGATTGTTTTAGGTCTCCAAAATGGTTCTCATCCATGAATCAAGAACCAAGATGGTGTCAAAAAGATGGGAGTTGCACATCAAAAATATGTTTGACCCCATGTGGAGCTTACGAGCAGTCATGAGTTAACTCTACACATGATCTGTTGGAAATTTGGTGAAATAACATTTTTCACAAATATAGGAAAATGATTTTTTCCTATTTTGGACTAGAAATAAATATAAGAAACAGAGGTTTCTTTATATATTTATTTGTGGGTTTGAGTTCTATGTTGGAAGAGCTTCGCAACGAGTAAACCACGTCCAAAACGGAGCTAAGATGAATGAGATATCGATGCTCAAAGTTTGGTGTTTGAAACATTGAATGCTGAAACAAACGGGAAAGTGACACCTTGTCCCACATAGAAGGAGAGATGAAACTTAAATGGGTATTTAAGTGGGAACTCTCCATTTTTAATGTTTCATGGAAGCACACACTAAGGGTATTCGCGAAGGGTGCGGAGCACCCTAATTCCGCACCCAAATCCACAATCGCGTGCGTGGCGTGGGCGATGAGGCGTAATGTGGCGCTTTGATGACGCACTTTGCACTTCGCACGCTTGAGAGCCGCCTTTGTATTTTTATGGACAACAGGGGCTGCAAGGACCAATGATCAACCTACAATCAACATAAAACCGAAAATGTATGTAAAAAAGATGGGAGTTGGGATTTTGATCAAGGACAAGAACCATAGACGCGTTAGCCAAGCCAACAGTTCGTGTCACCTAGTTCAGTCGACAATGACATTGTGCTGGTTTGCTGCTCTGGTTAAGTCAGCTTTCCTAGGCCCGATGTAAATGGATACTCCATTGTTGCTTCCACAACCATCGGTTGTCCACCAACACCTTTAGAAGACGAACACCACAAACCTTTTAAGAGGACCACCTAGCCGCTCTTGTTTACTTGAGTAAAGCGTCGATAACTTGTTCTTTCTCAAGACCCCTTCCAAACAGGGGCGAAGGATAAGAGGGGCGGGGAGGGGCGCCCGCCCCCCCCCCCCCCCCCCCCCGAATTTTTCGCTCAGTAGTGTTATATATGTAGTTTTCGTATAGAAATTTGTGGGTATATACGTTTTCGCCCCCCCGGCCGAAAAATTCAAGCTTCGCCACTGCTTCCAAACCCGCTTTAATGCCCCACTTGGGTCATAGACTCACGTAACTAAGTCCGGCGGTTGTGTAGTTTTCCGAAGGCTTTTAAACATTAATAATATCTTTTCCTTGGTCGATGTGGGAAAAAAAACAATAAATTAATATAATTGCAAAGGTTTTTTTTGATAGTTCCAAACCCGCTTTAATGCCCCACTTGGGTCATAGACTCACGTAGGCGGTTGTGTAGTTTTCCGAAGGCTTTTAAACATTAATAATATCTTTTCCTTGGTCGATGTGGGAAAAAAAACAATAAATTAATATAATTGCAAAGGTTTTTTTTTTGATATATGTTCAATAAAAAATGTTGATTATATCGAGTAGTTAAATTATGAGTTTAATACGAATGGAACGTATATGAAGTAGTCATTTTAGAAACTAGTGGGAAACTTCCGCGCAACGCGGCGGAAATTCGGTCAGTATCGATTCGGTTTATTACGATACCAGCACTCGCTATGGCAACCGAAAGAGAACAAAAAAACGAAGTCGTGATATGACCAAAAGAATATCACCACATGTTTTACATCAGTTTAAAACCACAAAAACGAATACTGATATTGATGTTGTTCGACCGGAATCGGTTCCACTTGTTAGGATAGCGGCACGGTACCAACACTTTTATTACCTACGTTACTCCAAAACATTCTACTTTAAATGCAACTCCATTGCCAACAAAATTAATACCGGTGCTTTAAAAAAGAACTATATGAAAACACGTGTTTCAACGTATCCGATCTAATACCGGTGCGTTAACATGTGATGCCTGCACGTGACATTACGTGTTTTTTACTTTGTTACATATGGTACGTTCGTGATATTAACGTCAATAGACATAGAAACATATAGTATGTCTTGATCGTTGCGGTGTAAAGTTGTAACAGTAATTTAGGCAACCATGTAAAGTTGTAAAAGTAATTTAGACATTTATATGGTTAGGCATAGATAAAAAAATATATTAATGTGTAACACGCTACGGTCTAAAGTTGTAAAAGCAATTCAAACAAAATGAGACGTCAAGTTATTTAGTAGAAAAGGTTGGCGGGTCAAAGTTGTTAATTACCAAAAGTTAGAAGTGTAAAATTGTAATTTTTGAAAATTGAAAGGATTTGAAAGTATGGGGTTAGATTTGTCATTTCTTAAAAGTTGAAGGCTTAAAGACAAAGATTAGATATAGAGTAATAGATTGTGTGAAATGTTAAACAATAAAACTCTGCTGCTTAAAATGTGAAATCATAAAGCTTCTGTTGAAGGCTTAGAGGTGTAAAAAAAACGGTTTAGAACCGTAACCGGAAAAAAACCGAAATCGGTTTTTTTAACCGGTTTTAGGGCCGAACCGAACCGGCGATTTGTGACCGGTTACTATTCTTGATCTTTGCAACCGATAACCGGTTTTAAAAAACCAGTTAAAAATTGGTTTTTTGGCAAAAACCGGTTAAAAACCGATCCAAACCGGTTAGACCGGTTACTGTTTTGGGTTTGAAAAACCGGTTAATAACCGAAATCGGTTATAAAAAAACCGATTTTTGTTTTGGATTAAAAAAACCGGTTCGGTTAAAAACCAGACCGGTAAAAAAAAACATATTTGTACACCTTTATCTGTAGCCAACAACTTTTTAACCGTAATTTTTAATTTGTGGTCATTTTCTGTTTGTTAAACTGGTTTGTTGTTCTGTTAAATCAGTATTTTTTGTTCACATAATACGTGTAACCGAACATCGGTGTCTCATTTGGTTCATTTTTTCGGCATCGTTTAACAATATTAAAACCCAAAATGTTTGTAAAAAGATGGGAGTTGGGATTGATCTCGGACAAGAGCCATGGACGTTTTAGCCAAGACAACAACTTGAGTTATCGGCTCATGCTTAACAGTCAGTATTGTAGTCGGACGCTGCTCTGGTTAAGTCAGCACATACGCCATCCAACCGAGGTCGGATGGAACGGGTATACTCCAATGGCTTTCTTTTTATGAAGAGTGCCACCAGCGCACGGTTAGTTTGAACTCGAGCCCGGGTCAAATTATTTACACCGTGGATCCTCTACCGACACCATTAGATACAAACTGAGAACAATGACGCGTTATATGATAATGCGCCACCCACGAACCTTTTAAGAGCCCGAGTTGAATTATGAATTGACAACCCCTCTCGTTATTACTTGACTAAAATTTTCCATTGGCTCGGTACCAGTCCGGTATCAATGGTCCCCTTCAAACCCACTTTAATGCCCCCACTTGGGTCACAGACTCGCGTTAAGGAATCCGGCAGTTTAGAAGTTTCATTGGCAGTTTATAAAGACTAATAAGCTCTTTTCCCCAGGCGATGTGGGATGGTGCTCACTTCGGATTTAAAAAGCAATAAACATAATATAAAGCAGAATAAGGGTCTGCCTTGGGCTGAAGTAATTGATATTCATAAGGTTTTACATGTAGGGTTGATGTCTTTGACACGAATAAAGATAAAAGATCGTGTTCAGGTTCATTAGTTCAACCCCTATTAGAAACAAAACGAGTCATACATGTTGACGGACTTGGTTTTCGTAAGCGAGAAGCACACCGAGACGACAAGGTCTAAAACCGAGGCTCAAAGCACAAAAGCGGTGAGCATTTCCTAGGCGAGGCGCAAAATGATTATATAACTTCCGCCCCCGCCTTCTTAACCCCTTCCATCCCCGGTATCAACACCCCACACCTCGCCTCAACTAATATATCCGATGAGAACGCCTTCCCAAACCCCACCAAATCCCCTTGCAACACCCCCGCCATCAACGCCCCGACCTGGCTACAGTTCCACACATGAGCCGAAACCGTTATCTCCCTCAGCAACACGGTCCTCATCTTGTTCGAATTCCGGATTTTCACTAACACAAACCACAAGGATAACTTAGCTTCTGCCTCCGAAAATGTTTGTAAAAAGTTGGGAGTTGGGATTTGATCAAGGCCACAAACCATGGACGTTTTAGCCAAGTCAACAAGAGCTTAACAGATCTCGTGTAGTCAACATTAGTGTCGGTTTGCTGCTCTGGTTTAAGTCAGCACATACGCCACTCGACCTAGGCCGGATGTAAATGGAAACTCCCAAACCTTTTGGGTTATCCTCCCGACAGTAGTAAAAGACCACCCTGCAGTGCATGATATGTGGACTGCACTCGGGTAAAATTTCCATAGCTTGTTCTTTCTCAAAACCCCTTCCGAACCCACTTTAATGCCCCCACTCGGGTCACAGACTCGCGTTAATAAGTCCAGCAGTTTATTGGTTTGATCAGCAGCTTATAAAGACTAATAAGCTATTTTCCCCAGGCGATGCGGGACAGTGAAATTAATGAATTTGATTTATAGATAGAAGTTACATAAGAAGGTATTATTCTTGGTTTTTCATTATAAAAGAAAAGATCGTTAATGTAATATATACATTATTTTTATTATTAAGAAAAAGTATAGAAAGGGAATTTCTATTTATATTAAACGTTTGATATCGTTTTTAATTTAACTAAAATTATGTCTCAAGAGTACAAAAATAATCCATTTTTTTTGTAAAATTGTAATTTTTTTAAGTAACTGTGTGCGAAAAAATATAAAAAATTAGGTTAAATGAGTTGTGTTTGTGTCAATCCCTGAATATTCAAGTTCGTGTCAAACTTTAGAGTTCATGTCGGATTAGACTAACCAACCCACAAACGTGACCTGTTTAGCATCACCTGTGTTAGCTTACCGAGGATGTGTAAACTTTTTTATAAAATTTATTCAATGTGTTAGACTTATGATTTTTGTAGCCAAGGAGGATTGTTATGAAAATAAATATGGTTATCAATGCTCTATAAATATTATATTGCAAGTTTTAGTAAAAACAAGTATATTTTATCTTGCTCTATAACATAACAAAAAGAAACCTTTTTTTCTACATAAACATAAGAGTTAAATGCTTGGTTGGTCCCTGTGGTTTTCAAAAATTGCAGACTTGGTCCCAGTGGTTTACTAATTACACGCGTGGTCCCTGTGGTTTTCAAAAATGCACTCGATTGGTCCCTAGCCCTAACATCAGTTAAATTTCTTAGTTAACTATGTGTGAAATGACTATATTACCCCTGAACAATCACCATCAGTAAAAACCCACCACCCACCTTCATATTCAACAATCACCGTCAGTTGTGATCTTGGAGTCTTGAATCAATCAAATCAAATGGTATTAGTAGCAAGAAGAAAGAGCACCGGAGACGAGGGAATGCAACTGCAATTGGAGTCTTGAACAATCACCATCAGTAAAAACCCACCGCCTCCACCTTTCACCATCAGTAAAAACCCACCGCCTCCACCTTTCACCATCATCTTGTATCATCGTCATCATCATCGACGGAAAACCTCAGCACCGCCGTCACCGGAGAGCAGGGGGTTACGGGTGTGCTTGTTGGAGACGAAGTCAAAGCTCACCACCACCGCCGCCGTAGCGGCGGCTCCAGCTGGTTATTCACCGGAGTTATAAAACGAGATGGAGAGATGGGGTTGCAGGTTGTTGTGGGCGACAATTTCAGGAGAAAAACCTGCATCTACCCTAACCCTAACCACCCCAAATCCTCCTGCTCCGCAACCCACTGCCGCACCGCCAATTGAATCCGGATTCGATCGATTAGAGGCGGTGGGTCGAAGGTGACGACGGTGAGGGTGCTTGTGACAGTGGTTGTGGTGGGTTTAAGGTGGTGGTTTTACGGTGAAGGTGGAGGCGGTGGGTTGAAGGTGACGGCGGAGGTGGTGGGTTGAAGGTGACGGCGGTGGTGGTGGGTCGAAGGGAAGGTGGAGGCGGTGGGTTGCAGGATGTGTGGATGAAGATGAAACCCTAAATTGCAGGTTTGTTTGGGGAAGATGATGTGGTGAAAGGGATTATTTAAATTATAAAGAGAGTTAATAAGCAAGGGTATTTTGGTCATTTAACATGGACTTAACTGAGAAATTTAACTGATGTTAGGGCTAGGGACCAACCGAGTGCATTTTTGAAAACCACAGGGACCACGCGTGTAATTAGTAAACCACTGGGACCAAGTCTGCAATTTTTGAAAACCACAGGGACCAACCAAGCATTTAACTCTAAACATAACCTCCAAGGTTTTAACATAACAAAAGGAAACCTTTTTTTTCCTACATAGTAAAGGGATATGCAACATGTGACTTGAGGAGTATATCATCATCATCATACTCCGTATATCCTACCAATAGCAAAGCAAAGGTAGGGTCTGAGGAGGGTGAGATGCAGACAGCCTTACCTCTACCCTGTAGTAATAGAGAGACTACTTCCAATGAGACCCCCGACTCGATTGTAGTTTTGCATCAAGCGTTGGACATAAGACACATAACACTCAGCAATTGAGACAAACGCCGATTAGTGCATGTACCTCCTTGTCTTTCTGCTATCAGCGCCACCACATGATGCATGATTAACAATCCCCCTCTTTTAACGTTATTTTCACGAAATTAGTAAAATAACGTTAAAATTAGTGCACTTTCACTTTTGCCCCCGAGCGCCCACACATATATACATTATATGAGCATACCGCAAGCGGGGCGTTAATAGCAAAGCTAATGTAGGGTCTGAGGAGGGTGAGATGTAGACAACCTTACCTCTACCCTATAGGAATAGAGAGGCTGCTTCCAGAGACTTTCGGCTCGATTGTAGTTTTGCATCAAGCCATGGACATAAGGCACAAAACACTCAGCAATTAAGACAAACGCCGATTAGTGCATGTACCCCCTTGTCCATCCACTTAGAAATTCTCTTTTGTTATATTATTAAGACCTTTTAATATATTTTTATTTTTACTAAGCTTAATACAAAAGAGAAATAACTAAATACATATATAATATAAAATACCGAAAAATAAAATATATTATTAACTCTGGTTTTATACAGCTGGTTTTTTGTATAAACCGTAAACAAAACAGTTTGTTACAGTTTGAAAATTTGAAATCGACCGACCGAAAGTTAAAATTAAAAACCAACCATGAAACCAAACCGCTCAAATATATTACAATGTTACTTTAATGTTATATGATGCAATGTAATATAATATAATATCACGTAATGTACCTTCATATAACGTAAAGTAATATGATATGATGTAATGTAATATAATATAATGTGATATAAGGGAATTTGCCTTTCACATAACCATAGTGTAATATAATACAATGATAATAACTATAATAACTAGTGTCATTCATCATCGCGTGTTGCGCGTTTTACAATGTGTTTTTTGCCGTGTTCCGTATATGATGTATTCGACTCTTTAATATGTGTGAATTGGACTTTATACAATGTACATACACACAATTTGTGTTGAATTGGATAAAGAAATTAAACATTTTGGCGACATGTTTCAGTTGAACCAAAATATTACATATTTAGGAAGTGGACCCAAAAGATTACATACCTAGAAGCAAAAGGACTTTTGCGTTGACCCTTCAAGTCGATTTCCCTTTGTGGCGTTTGCTGCTTTCTTCATCTGTAGTAGAGTGCTTAATTGTCATCCGAAGTTTTTGTATGCATGTGAGCAAAATGGAAGTCGGGTCGTATTAGAATGCCTTATAGGCGTGCTCAAGCCTTTTTTGATGATGTCATAATCTTGTAATATGTCGATTACACCAAAGAAGAGGATGACATTGTAGAATTCTAGTGTTGAATCACCAACTGATTCTCGTGACTTCTAACCGTGAGTTCGACATGTTAACGTCAAGGGCCCCACCTGTATAATTATAATTTATCAAATATGTGCTTAATAGTATGGGTGGGTTTGGTAACGGATCAAAACAGGGTTGGAATAAAAAAAATGGGTTAAATGAGTTATGTTTGTGTCGATCGCTAAATATTCATGTCGTACTCGGGTTCGTGACAAATTTTCAAGTCCATGTCATTTTAGACTCACCAACCTACGAACACGACCCATTTAGCATCCCTAGCTATGTGTAATACTCATTAAAGCATATTGCCACACACAATAAATAAAGTTTGCCAAGCACTAAAACTCCTTTTTAGCTTTTTGATTAAGTCAATAAGTTGGTTGGAAAAGCTTAGCCAAACATGCCCTTATCCTCCATAACAACCAGCCACCACCTCCTCTTCTCCATGACTCTTTCTTTCTCTTCTCTTCTCCATAACTACCGTCCATCACTTCCTCCCACCTGAAACACCTAAACCCACAACCCCACTGAAAATGCACCTAAAAACCATCACCATTTTCAGACATCATCTTCATCATCTATAAATGAAGATACATGTTGATGTTATCTTGGTCATTTTATCAACTTGACTTCTAATCTACTTTCACATCTCATACCTTTGTTATCAATTCAATTTTTAAAGCACCCATCTTTCGATGCAATCAATCAATTCTTTCACACCCTTTAACACCATTTTGAATTTCCAGTTGCAATTAGGGGTTGTTCTTCCCCAATTTCGCACTTTTCATCATTCTTTGCGGTTGATTTCACTTTGATTACGGTCAGTTGTTCAAGATACTCATGAGTTTTCATTTAATTTTGTAGAATTCAACAAATTTTGTGAATTATGGTTTGAATTTAAAATTGGGGGAAAATGTTGTGAATTAGGGTTTTGATTAGAAAGTTGAAATATGAACTGTAGAAGTGGATATAACTAGTGAAGCGGTTGATCGGTTTTTAATCGGACCGACAATCGTATTTGGCCGGACGATTGCTTTTAGGGTGTTGTTATGCGAATTAATTGCACAGTTGAGACATCAGATTGTACCTGTGATGTTAAATTACCTTCATAGGATTAAAACATGTGTTTCTGACATGGTAGGCATGTTACATCATGGTTGCACCTTAGAAACCCTCAAGGGATATTGTTGTTGGTGCCATTAATAGCATTTTTGTTAAAACAGTACACGAATGTGAAGAGAGGAGGACGATCATCTTCCAACGGTTGTGATGATTGGGTTTGGTGGCCAGTAGCGGTCACAAGTTGTGATGGTAGGGTCTGGTTGTTATGGAGAATAGGAGGAAGTGATTTTTTATTTTGTGCTGGTTCTTCATGTGTGTGTTGGATTTTTCGTCCTTTATGTTTGTATCGGATTGCAATAGATACCCTTTAGCTTCAATAATTACAGTCACAGTCCTTTATTTGTAAAACTCATTACACCTTACGTCCTTTACACCTAACTTGGTTAAAATTTTCAGTTAAATATATCATGTGCCTTGCACATGAGGATAAGTTAGTAATTTTACAAATATATTTAAACTAGGTTATAACCCGTGGTACCCACGGGTCGCTCTATTTTAAGGATATTAACATTTTATTAATTTTATTACAAGGGTTTTTTTTATAAAATTTGTGAGGATATTTATACAATGATTCAATGTGAATCGTATATAATAATAGAAAATCAGAAGACGTACTTTTTTTGGGAAAGGAGACGGTACCCCAGGCAAAGTTTATTAAAATGAATAAAATAATACAAAAGAGGTATGTTGCTAGACCGAGACAGATCCCCGGCCTACAAATCAACAGAGCCCGCAAAAGGGCGTCACATAAATTTATGTGATCCACGTTGTCCAAAAGTAAAACATACAAATACCAATCCAAATAACAAACATAGATAACCAAAAATTATTAAATATGAACTTTAAAACAAAAATGATGTTAACGTTGATCTTGATCTTTGTCGCTTCCATTTATAACTTGATACCATGAGCAGTATGTGTTGTTCTCATGCTCCATAACCTGTGCATTATAATCCTTGGCCTTGGCCAATAATGATCTAGGTTTTTCCATTCAGCATTAATAACACCCAACATACTTAATAATTTTAGTCCATTGGTCTTCTAAAATATTTCTTTTCTCTAATTGATGTGTGTCCCAGGCCCAGTAAAAGCTTATCCTATCACATATCTCCGGCCCTGCTCCTCTCCCAATCATAATTCATAACCCATACAATTTCCTTTCCACTATAATGAAACACTGTTTTAAAGAGTAAGGATATTAATACCTAAAGTCACGAAATTAGACCCGCAATCTTTATGACTTCCATTCTACGAATGGCTTTCCTAGATCTAACTCGATCCTTCAGGGTCTTCGTGACATAAGTGGATTGGGCCTCCCTTAGTTAATGTCTTTCTCCATTTGGGCCACCACAGACTTCACCCAACAATACACCCGTTTTTTTTTGTTAATAATCCATTTCGCTCGAACCCAACCCCCATTTACATGATGAACCTGATTGTGTATAGCGAGCCCATGCTTCCCAAAAGACCTTGCTTAGATACTCGATGTATCCAGACCCCCTCTCTTATTTGCCTAGCCCTAACTGATAAAATAAAAAAGGATACCTTTTTATGGACCTCATCCGTCACATCTCCTGGGCTATTCCATTCCATAATAGCAATACACATAACTTCATAGGCCGGGGATTTATTTCCATGCCCCAAGAATATAGAACTAACAATATATCTACTGCCCAAATTTTGAAACAACCCATTATACCTACATTTGTTTGTCTCAATCTACTAACTAAGCAAATATCAAAGCTTATTTAGCATTCAGTTTTTAGGTTAGCTATATGCAGATATGGTTATCATGTGTCATTTGTGCTAATAAGCCTGACTTTACCATACTCAAGATGATAGCTTTTGATGGGTAGGGTATGCATAAAGTTCTGATATTGCTCACCTGAAGACCCATTTGTTAGCTCCACTACACTTTTTGAATCTGAAGCCTGTTTTTCATCACCAATACCAGCACCTTTTGTGGCCCAATTGCAGCGTATCTGCCTACTTCCAAGCCACTTCCCCGTTAAGTCATTTATAGCACTTTGAGCATCCTGAGCAAGATATACACTAAATTATTTCTTATACGAAGAGATGATTAATAAATAAAGACTTCCAAATATTTTCTTCTAATACAGATGTGGAGAGTTGCACACAAGACATAAATGGGTCTATTTGGGTTATGTCATATCTTTGGGAGGATTACGGGTTATCTTGAGAGGAGAGCGGGTCATTTGGGTTATATCATATTTTTGGGAGATCAACTAGTAAAGAATCTTGTTGGTTAAAAGAAATCATGTCAAATGAGGATTAAAAGTCACCCAAAGTGTATATTTACAGCATAAATTCCTAAATCATTTTCTTCAAATCATATACCTTCTGTAATCATATTTGACACTAATTATTAATTAAAAAATAGATTTTTTTTGCTAAGTGATTTAAGTCAACCTAACCCATTTTGACTCGTAAAAAAGGTAGCCAAATAACCCATTACCCAACCCACCAGGCCACCAGTCCCACTCATTTTGCCAGCCTTATCTACAAGGTCAAGTGGTGCAACAAATTATTGTTTGCAACTCTCTCCACCTGTATTCCATTATAAAATGGAAGCTGAGCAAACCATTTCCTTGCATAGTTCCACAAAGAAAATATAACCTGTTGGTCTCGAAAAGAAACAAACCCAAAACCACGTGAACGTCCAGTTTTCTGATCCCACATAACCCTTGCGTCCCTATAATGAAGCAAAAGACATCAAACATAGAAAATAGAATAGTGTCCACATGTGTATGTAAGAGAGAGAGAGAGGGAAAGAGGGGGGGGGGGGGGAAGTACTCACGATAGATTTTCAAAAACTTTATGAGATTTGAAAAAAGAAAATCATACTTGTCGGTTCCATGGATACCAATTTGTTCCCTCAATATATCATCTGCCTGAAAAACAAACACAAACCCATATCAAACAAAATGATCATAATCTACAACCACAATTAATAAAAAAATCAATCAATTAATTAAAACGAACCTCTTGAGACCAAAGTCATAGGACAGCTCAGAAAACCTTAACATCTGATCCAGATTGGGATTTGCCCAGCTCAGAAAAGAATGCTTCTTTCCTCCGCTTTTGAATAACGGAAAAGATATAGAAGAAACTTAACCATCTTTCAATTGATGAATTTCTAGAAATAGTTTATTTGTTATCTTATTTCAACTACAAAAATCTAACTTCATGCAAAGCTCATAACAATATACAAGTCCATATCGTGTCGTGTTGGCCCTTTTTATCACTTCATCAACATCCCTGTCATCAATACATATCATGAGATTATAACAGGACTTGAAGTTTGAAATAATGTTATAACGTGTTATGATTATTATGTGGAATTTACTTGAATTTCAAGATGGTTTGAACAGGACCAAATATCTCATCTTGTGCTATCAGCATATCATCCTGTTTAAAACATAATTTAATAGTAATGATCATTAACTTCCATATTTTGGCCACAAAATAGATAAATCCAGAGTTTGTTGGCAAGATATAGTACCTTAACATTTGAGAAAACAGTCGGCTGGATATAATAACCTTGGGAACCGATTCTGTCACATCCACATTCGAGGGTGGCATTGCTTTCAATCCCAGATCTTATGTACAGTAGAATTTTTTCAAATTGCTCTGAGTCAATCTGAAATTTTCATATAGTTCATAATCATATATAGAGGTAGCAATACCAACTGGTTTACGTAATATCTTAAACGGGTTAAACTTGATAAGCTAAAAGATTTGAAACTGAAGAAAACATGTCAAATGGGCAGAACGGGTGCTGACCCAAGTCTGTTTAAAAAAAAAAACAGGTACCTGAGGGCCTTGTTCAATGCCCTTTTTGAAAGGATCACCAACGGTACGCCTTTGAGCCCGTGCTTTTGCTTTCTCCCAAAACTCATCATAAACACGCTCATGAACGAATGTACGAGAACCCGCGGCACAAAATTGACCCTAGACTTGCCCAAATACCTTAAATTAGCTTGTGTTTTACAAATGTTTAGAGCAAAATAAATCAAATATATGTAATTATATAAATTGCAAACTTGATTGAAGAAAAGAGCCATGTGTGCTTGTTCTACAGCCATATCAATGTTTACGGGGCTTCAAAACTAACATCAAACATAAAATAATAAACGAAAAAGCGAACCAAAAGAGTAAAAAAACTACAAAATTTAAATTACAAACACTAAGTTTACAGCAACCAATTCCTCAAATCAACCAATTTCATGTTCTCCAAACAACAAATCATCAATTAGAGGATTCTGTGTACAAAACAAAACCCTAAAAAAACATCACGTCCAACATAAAGAAATTGTAAAAGGGTTTTGGTAGATACATATTTTGGAGAGTGAGAGGGAGACGCAATCGGGTGAGGATGGTGGAAGATGCAAAGATGAAATGGTGGACTTGAATGGCAAGGATTTAGATGAAACCTGGAGACAAAGAGAACAGAATCGACGATTTGTTATGTATGAAGACAATGGAATGAGATTTAGAGATTTGAGAAACACACCGATGGGAATCCGATCGTATTCCGTCATGCTCCAATGTTTGAATCATACAGATTAAAACACTAAAACGATGCTTGTAAAAGATGTTGATTGATCTAGAAGAGGGATGGAGGGAAGGGGTGCTAAGGAGAAAGAAGAAGAAAACGACGTGTTTTTTTAGGGTTTGAGAAAGGGGAAAAGAACAAAAGGGTTATATAGGATCCGAATTATAGACGGGTGGAAACGGGGCTTCACGTCCAAGCTAATCGGATGCCGCTATACCCGAGATTAGAAGGAAGATTTTTGGAGCCAAAACCAATTTCAAGAAGCCCTATGGTGATGCCACATCATCTCTCAAGCCCTCACAACATGACACCTAAGCCCTTATTTATCATGTTTATATATATATATAGATTAAACAAATAAACAAAACACAATAAATAAACCTAATCTTTCTCTATGTTTCATATCTCTATCTCTCCCTCAATCTCTCTCCAACCAACCATCCATCCCCACCATCACCGTGAGAGCCACCACCACCGTTTCCGGTAAGGTTTCGACCAAGATTCCGTTTCCGGAAAGGTTCCGGGCAAGGATTCTGTTTCAGGAAAGGTCCCGGACAGATTATGGTATGATTTTTAACAGGTATCATAGAGTACAACCGTTGTGGTTTTTGAAATGAAGGGCTAAGGCAGCACCGTTGTGTCGCCGGAGTTTTGCTCCATCGGAAGCCTTCACCGTCGTCGCCTTCAACTGTGGCCCAGATCTGCAACGAGCTTTTTAGATATGGTTTTGTGTCGCCGGAGTTTTGCTCCATCGGAAGCCTATAGTTCACCATCGTTCTCTTTTCCCCCCTCTCTCTCTCATACTTGCATTCCCTCTCTCTCTCTCTTTGTTATTATTTCGTAAATTTAAGTTCGTATTGACATGAAATCTGTTATTGATTTGAAACTCTTGAAAGTTTCTTTGGTATGCACGAGGAATTATATTCATGGCATTTTTTTGGATATTGATTTGAATTCTTGAAAGTTTGTTTGGTCTGCACGTGCATTGGGAACAATATTCATAGCAATTGGGTAAATTTCACTTTTTCACTTTCAATTTCTGATTAGAATCATTTGATTTTGAAATTCGTTGATTATTAACTCGAAATCTGTGGTTTCTGTATGATAATTGATTATTTTGTTGCGATTTTTGGCCAGGATTCTGATAATCTCAAAGAAGCCCTAAAATACTCTGCACAGTTGTTGTCTGAGCTTCGGACTTAACGATTATCGCCTCTCTGTAATCTTCGATGTTTTTTTGTTTGCTGAATTTTGTATGATTTTGTTGCTTGATAAGGGTTTGGTTATGGTCATGTGATAAGGATTGGGGATTTAGGTGTTGACTAGTATGAACGGTGGCCGGAGTGATGGTGGTGACGAGATTTGAGGTGGTGGTGGCAAGATGTGGGGGTTAGGGTTAGGAAATTGGAGAAGATGAAGGGTATATGGATTTTTTTGGTTTTATTTATTAAACATTTAAATAAAAGTATGAATTGACAAGAATACCCTTAGGTGAATAAAGTTAACTGAAAATTTTAATCTGGTTAGTGCTAAAGGACGTACAGTGTAACGGGTTTGCAAATAAAGGACTGTAACTGTAATTATTGAAGTTAAAGGTTATCCATTGCAATCTGGTACAAACATTAAGGACGAAAAATGTAATTTACCCTTGTAATTATTTAACTTAAAGGCTATCTATTGCAATATGATACAAACATAAAGGACGAAAAGTGTAATTTACCCTAAAATATCCAAGGGAAATTACTCCGCAACGAGATAAAGTTAAGGGTAAATTACACTTTTCGTCCTTTATGTTTGTATCTGATTGCAATGGATAGCCTTTAACTTCAATAATTACAGTCACAATCCTTTATTTGGAAAACTCATTACACCTTACGTCTTTAGCACTAACCAGGTTAAAAATTTCAGTTAAATATGACATGTGCTTTGCACATGAGGGTAGGTTAGTCATTTGGCCTTTTTATTTAATATATATTTATAATAAAGCTTAAATTAAAAACCCTTTTCCACACCCCTCCCCCTCTATCTGTAACTTAAATCAAACACTCTCTGCAACTTAAACCAAACACAAGCACCACCATCTATGGCTGTCAACGCCGCCGACCACCAAAAAAACCCACCGGCCACCAAAGAAACCCCGTCTCACCGACCACCAATCAGCCCACAATCTCCGAGATTTGAAATCGAGACAGACTGTCTGTTTTAGAAAGAGAATGCTGCAGCTCTGGTTATGGAGGTATCTGCCATGGCCACTCTTCTCTCTCTACTCTCTCTCATCACACTTCTCATCTCTACCTTTTCCTGTTGATTTCTATATTTATCAACTGTTTTTTTCTAAAACCTCCCCACTTATGATCGTACACTTGGATCTGTTTTCTGCAGTTATTAACTGATTTTATTGTGCAATCGACAGTGTCGACGACTTGATTTCGTATTCCTAGAAAGTTTCTAGCGTGAATTGCGGTTACTTCAGATCGATTCCGTGTTGGTAGAAAGTTTCTAACGTGAATTTTAGGTTAGAGAACTTAGATTACAGAATATACTTGTAGTTTCGTTATACCTAGGGTTTAATTGACGAGATTTATCGAAAAACTGTTGTGATTGTATGATTTACGGTGAAATATTATGTGCTGAAGAATTTAACTATTGGTCGGCGTTGACAACCACAGGTGGTGGTGGTGACTGTGTTTGGTAAAAGTTACAAAGAGAGGGGAAGAGTTGTGGATAAGATTTTTAATTTAAGTTTTATTATAAAGATATTTTAAATAAAAGGGCCAAATGACTAATATACCATCTTGTGCAAGGCACATGTCATAGTTAGTTGAAAATTTTAACCTGGTAAGTGCTAAAGGACGAAAGATGTAATGGGTTTTCCAAATAAAGGATTGTGACTGTAATTATTGAAGTTAAAGGCTATCCATTGCAATCTGATACAAACATAAAGGACGAAAAGTGTAATTTACCCTAAAGTTAAAGTAGTTGCTTTACATTTTATTCAGGGAAATTATATAACAATACAAAAAGTAACTTGGGACACCACCAATTTTTTGTAATCGACGTGTCCATACAATCCTTACAAAGACACCTATTAAGTCATATTTCCGAACACTAATTATAGGCACCAATTCATGCATAATCCAATCTAACATGCACCTCTTCATTCACAACTAAAACAAACCGACAAATAATATATACACACAACTGACGCGCCGATTAAAATGAATACATACATGTCGGCAGGCACCCCTTTAATTACACCCGCTTCCGTAACCATTATTCACATTCCACAATTTCACCACCATACGTAAGCGTTTTTTTATTGGCTTGAAGTTAATTGATTCATGATTAAATCCAAGCCAAATGGAAAATGTATGTGGATTTTTTTTTAAAGGTGTGAATTATTCGCGAATGTCGGGAGGTCTAACATATGTTGTCTTAGTCGGGTCTGCGCTAGAAAGCCCCCTCGCACAATAGATCCCCAATTTAAACCCCTCAATGAGAAACCACTATCACCCAGACTCGAACTTGAGACCTGGAGGGAAAAACTCATCCGGGCCCACCATAGATGGAACTTAAATACCCGTGACCACCATTAGAGCACTAGTGATGGTTAAATGTATGTGGATTCTGAAGTCATCTTTTTGGAATTGAGTCGTCCGAACAGAATTACAGAGTCAAACGATGGATTCTTACCGATAATCCCCAAACCATCGTTTGATGCCGCTGCCAACCACCACCAAGTCGTTCCATATACCATCGAGCATCTCCAAACATACGTGAGTGTGACGGGGCGGAGGATGCGGAAGGGGTTGGACAACTGGATGACAGGGATAAGGCCTAAGCAGCGGTAGTCGACGAACGAAACGTAGTGAGGACAAATCAATAATTGCAAATCTGGAAATGAAAACGCTTAATCAGAGAATTATTTTTGAAATTCGCTATTTGTTGTTTGTGTTACGGTGGTGGCGGTTAGCAGATTCAAGAAACTCTTAAATTCTTTGTAACTACAGGGAGGGAGGAACAAGGAGGGGGTGGGTTTCGCTGAAGAAACCTAATTGAGTTTTTTGAACAACTGCTGATATTCTCATAAAAAAATCTCAATAAACTTAAAAAGAAAAAAATATATATATTGCAAACCCACTTTGGTTTTCAATGGTGGTTTACTTCCGTTTTAGTTTGCTAAATTACCAAAATGTTGGTTGACCAAGGGTGTTGTCATATTTGTCACCCTCCTGCGTCCTTGGAAGGACTACTCAGCCTCGGAAGCGTCCGCCTTTCACGTTGAGGCGTCCGCCTGTCACGTTGAAGAGCCCGTTTCCTTTCAAGCGACACGTGTCCGCCACGTTGAAGCGTCCGTTCCGTTACGAAATTGCGGCAGTCACCGACGCTTCATAACCATAATTTTTTAATGCGTCCCTGTGTACGTTTCCGAGGCCTGGCGGACGCTTCCGAGGCCTTGGCCGACGCTTCTGAGGCTTGCCGACGCTTCCGAGGCTTGGCCCGACGCTTCACTAGGCTTGACCGACGCTCCCCGAGGTTTGGCCGACGTTTCCCAAGGCTTGACCGACGCTCCCCCGAGGCTTGACCGACGCTTCCCGACGCTTACGAAAAAAAATTGGAAACTCAAAAGCCGTTTAACTTTTACCATTGCACACATTTACCCCACTATATAACCCGTTCACTTATCACTTATCAAACACCCGCCGTTTTCAAAAATTTTGCAAACAAAATCAGCCATTTTCACTATAACTCCGACGCCGTCAACAACCCGACAATGGCCACCTCCTGGACTGACGTTGAAGACATTGCTTTATGCGAAGCATGGGAGCAGGCCATGATCGATCCTCCACGTCAAGGACACGGTGGGCTCTGGGTCCGTGTTCAACAGAATTTCGCCCAACTACGTGGTCCGGACCACAACCGGACCGTTGACGCACTATCCTCCAGGTTCCGTGTCCTGCTGTTGGAATGTGAGAGATTTGATCGATATTTCAAGAAAGTGGAGACAGAAATGCTGGACCTTGGTGAGGACGATCAGAAGGAGGTGGCCCTCATCAACTACCGTCATGAAGAGAGACATGATTTCAAACATGTCTCGGAGTGGGAGGCTATTAGGATATGGTTTTAGATATAATATTATGTGTTGTTTGGTTTTTTTTATTATGTTATGTTTTGATGTTTAATTAGTGTTTAATATAAAAAATTTTGACTAAAAAATAACATGTTTTATATCGTTTAAAATTTTCTCCGTTAACATACATCTTAACCGGATCCCATTTTAGAAATGTTTATAAGTTATAAAAAAAAATTGGACAAACATACAAAACTGCGTCTTTGGCCGACGCTTCCGAAGCTTCACGGACGCGTTAGCAACTGAGGCGGACGCTTCAACATCGGACACGTGTCGCTTGAAAGGAAACGGACGCTTCAACGTGACAGGCGGACGCTTCAACGTGAAAGGCGGACGCTTCCGAGGCTGAGTAGTCCTTCCAAGGAAGCAGGAGGGTGACAAATTTGAAAACACCCTTGGTCAACCAACATTTTGATAATTTTCCCTACTTTAAATTTCTTTTAGAAAGAAAAATGCACGGATAGTCCATGTGGTTTACCTATTTTCCACCTCTAGTCCCTGACTTTCTAAAATTACACCTATAGTCCTCAATTTTTTGAAATTCGTTCCCGGATAGTCCCTAGCGTGGATGAGGGTTAGTTTTCTCAGTTAAGTGGTGTGAAATTACTAAATTACCCTTAATATAAAACAAAATAAATTAACTAAGTATTAAAAAAAATATATTTGTGGAACCCACTTTTAAAAAAACAAATAAGAACCCCACCCCCACCTGCCTCCCATCTTTCTCTTTGTTTCTGCACCTCCATCAACATACACCCTCTGTGAAAGATAAAAGCGCCATCCAAACACATTGATCTACCATCAACGACCAAGCAACACCACCTTTCACCACCATCCAAACACCTTGGTCCACCATCAACGACCAAGCAGCACCGCCTTTCACCATCATAGAACAACCGGAAAACCCAACCACCATTGAATCACCGGAAAACCGACCAAGTACCACCGCCTTTAACCACCATTATACCACCGAAAACAAAATCGCAACGGGGTAATCTGACTGGCATCGACGGGGAGTTGCAGAGGGCGGCGTTAGTATTTTAAGGTGAAACAAGAATCCCGTAGTAGCACCGCCGGAAGTGGTAGCAGTGGAGGAGAGAGTACCAGAAGGAGTAGTGGCAGTGGTAGCTCCGACAGTAGCACCACCCTCTCACCACCGCCACAATCATCACCACTACCATCATAACCATCGCCACATCACCATCATCTAGTTAAGCATTACCTCTCTCGTAATTGAGGTATTTGGTGATGGCGAAAGTGGTGGAGACGTGGATGGCGATGGGGGAGATGGTGACTGTGTTAAGAAAGAAGATCGGACGCCGTCTTCTAGTTCTTTGTTGGGAAGACGGCGAGTTGGATGTTAATAATATGGTAATTGATTAATTACTTAGAGATCTTATTTGATTTTTTGATCATGAAAACCTTAGTAGGATGTATTTTCCTAATTGTTTGATGATTTAGTGTTTTACACTGATTGATAGAACTTATTATTGGATCTTAAGCTTACTAATTTTTATAGTTTTGTGGCTGATTTATGTGTAATTGTGTAGTAATGAACTAATTTGTTGTTTTTTGTTGATTCTGTAGTTGATAGTCATCAACGTTAGATCTCCTATTGACAATTAATGTGGTGGGGGGGGGGGGCCACATAAATTGTAAAATATTAATTATATTTCTTTTAACTTTTTAATTAATCATTTGACAATAAGGGTATTTTTGTCATTTCACACGCACCTAACAGCAAAAACTAACCCTTGTCCACGCCAGGGACTATCTGGGAACGAATTTCAAAAAATTAGGGACTATATATGTAATTTTAGAAAGTTAGAGACTAAATATGAAAAATGGGCAAACCACAAGGACTATCCGAGCATTTTTCTTTTACTTTTATTAGTTAACTAAATACTTAACTAAGTTTTATTATTTAACTATTTATATAATTTTCAGATGTCTGAATTAGTAGTTTATTTACATATTGAACTTAATATGTTAGTTAACTATATGTAAACAATTTTACACGTTATTATCTCTTGGGGGTTAGGATCAAATACAAAGGATAAAATAAATAAGAAGGGTAAAAAGGTTTTGCTGACACCAGGATCCGGCGAGTCTGACGGAGCTTCGGTCCCAAAACGACGTGTTCGATGCGTTTATTACGACTAAGAAAGGAGTAGAAACCGAATACGACACCGAGCAGTCAATTTCAATCTGGTCTCTATTGATTATTCAACGTTTACAGCACCACGAGACCAGCATTTCCCCTCTGTGAACCAAAAGCTTGTCCAAATGGGAGCCCTAACCCCCTATTTATAGACATTTCCTACCTATGTGTCCATCCGATCGGATCGCCATCCGACCGGATGGTCATCCGTCCTGATGGACCTTGACATTTACAAAACCAGTCCAACTTTTCTCCTATCCGGATGAACTTTTACATTGTTTTGCATTAAATCTTGTTTGCGGATTCGTATAACTGGTACAGCTTGACCACTTGTCTTGGATTCTTGGTAAACGTTTCTTGTGTTTGAATTACTTGTCGTTTATTAAGCGTATTGGCAACTTCCTTGCGTTGTTAGCGGGTTAGTAAATTGGTGGGTAGTTGATACATTTAAACGGGTTATTAGGTTGCATAGTGAATCTTAAAAACTATCCTTGATAACTAATCAGATTCATTAATTCCGATGCCATGTCTATGTGGTGTTTTGAATTGGTAAACAGGTTTTGATGTTAAACGGGTAATTGGGATTCCGGGTAGAGGTTATTCTTTCTCGTATTGATTACAACTTTATTAATTAGCTTTCTAGTTTTTATAATCAAACTCACAAAACCCCCAATCTAGTTAATTTAGTTCTTAGTTAAAAACGCGACACTGACCACAAATTCCCCGTGGATACGATACCCTACTTACGCTATCTACGTAACTTATTTAGGTTTTTGATTGACTTTGACGACGGTCATCAGGTTGGTAGTGGTTCTCGTTCAGAAAAGATCCGTACATACAATTACAAGGTATCATTTATTAGTACCTATAAGTTTGGTATATTGGCTCTATACCCTTGTTATTAAAATAACGTCGTTTCTACTATGTTAATGTCTTCATTAGGACAATAGGGTCACCGATCACAGATTAAAGATGAACTTTGAGCTCTCTTCATTTCTTGATGGTGACATCGAGACAGCCATTCAGGTTCTATTCCAGCTTCTTTTCACCAATTTTATATTTTTGTTATGAATATTACTTATACTTAATTACTTATCATTTATTTGGCTTTTTGTTATGCAGTCTTGTGCTTCTATGGAGCAACGAGAGTTACTAGAAGAGCTTGCAGATTCGGTAGGAACTGCAGCCCGATAATTTGCAATTTTTCGAGTGTAGCTGTTTTGATCATCAAGGCCGATGAAGTAGATGGATATGTATATTTCATTGTTTTGTCTATCTTAACACTAACTTCCTGGTGCATTCTCACCTTATTTTCCTATTTATCTTTGATATTAAATAATAATAATTTTAAACAAAAAATTAGATAACAATAAATATTTGTTTTTCTATAGATAATTTTAAACAAAAAATTAGATAAAACGTTTGCTTTAACAAAAAATTAGATAAGAACAAATATTTGTTTTCTATAAATAATTTAAAAAAATTAGATAAGGATAAATGTTTGTTTTTATTATGAGTAGATATATATACTCTAGAGTTTGGTGATTCAAATTATAGTAAATTAGGAATGAAAAGCTCGCGTTTGATATATACTTGATCTTTTTATTATTGTTTTTTTTTTCACTAGAATCAAATAATTATTCTAGGTCGGGGCATATGGTTCTATCAAATTGTAAGTGTTTTTAGACGTATCGCTATAATGGTTTGGACTCACCGTTATAATCGCACAATTCTTTCAAATGTCAAATCTAGACAACTTAATTTCACCTTTGTCATGACAGGCGTACTGTTATATTTGGTTTAAACCTATCATAGGGTATGGGGCTTGGGTTGGGGCGTGGCCCTTGGGGCTTGGGTTTGAAGCCGGGCGTGGGGCTGGCTTGAGATCCGATATGGCGGCCTTCTATTCGCTATCCAATGCCAACCCACGTGGTGCACCCACGCCCCGCCATACCCCACGGACACGTCACTAGGCGGTGGGGGCTCGAACTCCACGTGTCAACTCATGCCCTCAACCCAAGCCCCATCATACCCCACGGTCTTAGAAAGAACACTAGTTTTAAATATAACAATTCTATACTTAATTCAAATAGAATTAATTCTACGGTATAATTCATAAAAAAATTTCCTGAATATTTTTTTAGACACGTTTCACTTCCTGGTGCATTTTCACCTTATTTTCCTATAAAAATGTGGGGATCGATCTCCACCTTTTGTACCACAAATTCTATTGACTACAAATTTGAGACAAGTGTTTTATAAATGAAATAAACAAATAAGCATGAACGTGCATAAAACTAACTAAAATAATTATATATCATAATTTGAATGTATCATAAAAATAGGATTCAACCCATGTAATACATGTGTTTTTAACCTAATAATAAATAAAAAAACAAAGTAAAATTTTATAATAAGTAAATAGTACATCAAAGTTCATTTTTAAAAGATAAATCTTGACGACTATATGTGTCACGAGTTTTTTTACAGATATTCTTTACTATTTATTATATAAAATTATATTTATGCACCAGTATAAATTTCAACATCATCTTACTCGTCAAAATTCAAGTTGGACTCTTCGTAGGACCTGAGCCATCTTCTCAAATTCCCTCACACATGTTACAACTGCTTGATGATCAAAACGCCCGACGACAATCAATCTTCCTATTTCTTTGTCGCTGGAAACAGATTCAACACCCGGAATACTAGAAACTGCCTTCTCTATCTTATTTATTTCACTTTCACTGTTAAAGTTCACTCCCAGCGTTACTTTGCCTTTCTGGGAAAAAAAGTTGGATCGAACAACAAAGGACAATAAGAACCATCATAATAAGAACTCAGTCAAACAAAGTAAAAATAAAATAAAATAAAAAGCAAAGAAGTCGAACAAAGTAAAAATAAAATGAAAAGAAAAGAAACGGAAATAAGAATTTGCTAATGGATGTAACATTAAAAGCAAACAAAGTAAAGGTGTATACATACATAGAGATTGGGGTTTCGGAAATTATTGTCTTCCTCATTATAAGATTTTAACACACTACATGTTCTCCATCTTCGTGAATCTATGACAATAAGTGCTTATCATTATGTATCTTAATATCAAATATTAAGATACAACTAGGAACTTACCAGTAATATGAATATTGTCTCCAAACAAAGTAGCAGGGATGATTGAGTTGAAGAAATTACTACGGCAAAGATAGTAGCCTCCTTTGGTTACCTTGAATCGAGACAGATCTCCTCCAATCACTTCCTCCTCATTCTTTTCTTCTTCTTTCTCTACTTCACCGCCATCCTTATACACAAGGCTCGCACCATACCCACCTCTTGATATCCTTCCTTCCTCCGTTAGGATATCCACATAAACATCATCACCAGCGTCTAATAAGTTGCCAATTGGCCAATAACTTAACCACACAACATCTTCATCAACTCTGGGTTTGCAATACACCACAGGGCTGTATACCCAGGTAACACCCCTGGTTCGGTTACTGATTCTGGCGAACAAAGGAGGCGGCTCAGTTTCACCACCTGATGATCTGTATAAGGCCGTTACATTTAATCCATGAATTTTATGCTTCTTTGGATGCAGAGGCACACGAAAGGATAAAAACTTGGATGAGGACGTATACTGATGTGTCGCCATGCTTTGATCCTTTATGCCTTGCAGATAGGTGCTTCTTATACCAAATTCATACAACATCTATATATATTACACACAAAACTCAATTACTTCATCATATACTAAACATTTTGCTGGATATTTGTGAGAAACTGAGAAAGAGATAACCTGGATATTCCAAGTTCTGCCTTCAGAAATCTGATCACCAACCAGGTCCACCTTATGATCTTTATACGCTTTAATCCATTGCATATGTCCCAGATCTGCTTCATCAAGTTTTTCTATGGATACTAACTTAAAAAGGCCTTCAATCTCAAACAGTTTGAAACAACCTTCATAAAAAAACTCCTGCAGCGTGAAACGAGCTGATTGGAATGTTATTCTCTCCAGCGATGTACACCATCCTACAAGCAACCTCTTTAGCGTTCTTGGGAGACATGGGAGAGACTTGATGTTTGGACAAGAAGTCAAGTCAAGTTGTCGAAGCATTTTAAGGTCAATGTAACTGGGCAGGATCTCAAGATTCTTAAGGCATCTTAAACTCAAAATAGATAATGATTGGGGTAAGGCAAACAAAGGCTGTTCTGGAGTTCCACCACAAATACATAAAGCTTTTAGCCTTTCCAGTTGATTTACAGACTTTTGATTCGATAAAGCCTTCCACAGCCTAGTGCACTCTACCAAGCTCAAGAACACAAGATTCTTAAGGTATCCTATGGTTTCACAAACATGACTCAAACTGATACAGCCACAGAGGTTCAAAAACACAAGTTTAGGGAGTCGGTGGAAATTGCAGATGCTGACAAGTTTGTAAGACCGAGAGAGATCTAGAACCTTGAGCGAATTAAGAACCTGTTCCACGAATAACAAGTTGAATATATCATTGTACATTCAAATGAAGATTATCTAACACTCAGAAGCTAAAAGGTAAAGTGATAAACAGAAGACTGAATTCCTTGTACCATGGGTGGGTTGAACTCTTCCAAATCTACAAAACTCATATCTAATGCCACCAAGCAGTTTGTTAATAGGCCTGCGGGTATTGTTTTTAGATAACATTTATCCCACTTCAACCATCTTAGATCTGGAAAATTCTCGTAGGTCCCGGTGAGTTCCACATTATCTAGATGGAGAAATTTTAACTTCTTCATCTTTATAAGGGAACTTGTCTTAAATGCCTGCAAATTCAGTATGCCTTATAATGATCACTAGGTAAATAATATTTCGCTACCATTGGAGGATGAAGAAAAGGTATATAAAAAAACAGCGATTCACCTCCCTGAAAGTCGTTTATTCTTAACCACTTAGCAATAATGTACTTAAAAAACTGCAGTAGCAATATATTCTTTAGTCCTGGTCGTAATATGTATGAACAATTTGAGGGCAAAACGTAATAATTGATCGTTAACCACAAAACAAATAAAATAACAATTTTCTTTCAAAGACAAACAGGCGAGGAAATCTCAGAACTGTTTCTTTTTTCAATTTAATGGGTTTAGAATGAATCATGTTTTTATGAACAGGAAAGAGTGAACAAAATCAGATTCATACAGTTTTGTGTCATTCTAGCTCAATCAGATGTCAATTTGCGTTGCAATTAGCCAATCAACCATTATGGTGGTCAAGTCTACACAATGGTGGAGAAATTCTTATAATTAGGCTAAGGGGTATGGGGGTCATGGTTGGATCATGATTTGCCACATAGGACCATTATTCATGCGCTACACCATCCCCCTCTTTAAATCAAGGTGGTTTGCGTGGATTAAACCACGGCAACCACGGCCCTCCCATTTGATGATTTTAAGACAAAAATAAATTAAAAAAATAAAGGGGAGAGTGGTTTGGGTCATGACCACAAGGGTAGTGTTTTGGATGGTGAATTAGAGGTAGATGACATGACGCCTATGTGGAGGGTCATGATGGTCATGACACCCTATAGCCTTAATTGCTTATTTTAGTGATTCTCGAGCTGTATGGCCAATTTCGTTAAAAGACCGGGGAAGAACATAAATTTACTTTTTAATTAATTTCATTAAAATAACTTCTCAAATTTGGTCAAGAAGACAACTATGTTGATGTGTGACAATTATGGTATTGGGAAATTCTTGTAATTCTTGCCAAGTATCAAACACTAATTTACTTATTAGATTTACCTTTGATCCCATCCCTTGCGTATCGTCTCGCATCTTCAACACCAGGCCTTCAATTTTCTTGGAACCCTAACGGAGAAATACATGAAATTAGAGAATGCTTACTTGAAATGAAAGGTTGTGATATGTACAATGAGCATAACGATAAACGCAAGAAGCATCTTACTTCTCCGTTCCTCAACAATTTTTTACATTCATCATCACGCCAAACTCTACTATGTTCTGCAGGATCTTTGGAATCCTTTCGAACTATATTTCTTGCCATATCTTGTAGGAGTTTATGCATTGCCAGTTTGGGACCACTAACTCTTGGATCAGTAACAAGGCATCTGTTAATGAGGGTCATAATCCCAGATTCTGCATGATAGTCATTTTCCAATATGCTTTCCACACGATATGCGTACTCACCAAGAAACAAACAAGCAATATGGAGAAACAACTCTCGGTGACTCTCACATGGCAAGGTATCAAAACTCTTTTGTAGTACACCTTGGATTTTATTATTAAGATCTCCTTTCAAGGAATTCAATGAATTCATTGTACTTCTCCATGTTTCAATTCTTATCCCCTGACCTTCAGATAGAGAAGAACCCAATACCTTAAGAGCTAGCGGATTCCCTTCACAATATTGTGATAACTGTTTTGCAAGCTCCTCAAAACCTTCCATAGGAACTTTAGATCCAAAGGCATGATAACTTAAAAGTTCCAATGATTCATCATCATTTAACAATTCGATTTTGTGGACATGGCACCCAAGGGATATGGACCCAAACCAATTATGTATGCTTAGATTCCTTGTTGTTATAATAATTTTGCTTTGTGTATGCAAAACCTTTGTTCCAATTAAAGTGTTTAGTGTATATTTGTCATCGATGTCATCAATAACAATAAGCACCCTTTTTTTTCCTATAACCTTTTCGATCTGAAATGCTCCTTCAGAAAGATTAGATATCATTATGTTAATTCCTGAAACATCTCTGAGAAGTTGTTTCTGTAAACCAAGCAATACACCAGGTTGATTCTCAATCCCTTCAAGAAAACTGCTGCATTCAAAGTTTTGCTTGTTTAAGTTATAAATGTATTTGGCAAGTGTTGTTTTGCCACTTCCTCCCATGCCGCAAATTGCTAGAACAGAATGATGAGGCTGTACAGATCTCAACCATGAATTAATACCTTCAGCTCGAGTGTCTATACCAGTTAAACCCGTCGGAGTGCTAAGGAGTTTCAAATCTAGTACACAGTAAACTTTTTGAACAATATCAGCAATGAAGGCCGTTTCAGACCTGGAAAGGAAAAGGATCACATTTAGAGCAAGACATCCAAAACTAATGTAATTCATGAAATTTGATTAAAACCACCAGAAATGATCAACCAAAGTGTACATATAAAATGTACATTCATTCTGACAAAAGCCGTAATCTAATATGAAAAACTGAACAATGTTCACCCTACTGGCGTCAATGTGGTTGCTTAATTCATTACATTTGTTTACATTAAAATTGTATTGTTTACTATTTAAATAAAAAAGTTTGCAAAACTCTACTATGAAAAGAGCCACCAAATTGTGCAAAGTAACATAGCTTTTAGCAAACTGGGTGCTCTTAAAAGACTTTATAACTTATAGTTATAGCGAGGTCAGCAAACCATTACCAATGACAGCCGCCACATCCCACTGTTGTCTCCTTTGTTACCACCGTCGTCCCCTCTACTTCCACCGCCGTCCTTGCCACCACCATCACAACTCACAAGTCACCGCCTGTACTTCCACCACTGTCCTTGCCACCACCCCCATCAGGGGCAAATACCAAATGTGACAATCTCGACCCATTATTTAAAGAATGGATAGGTTTGGGTATAAAAAATCAATAGGGTTCATTTCGATCACCTTAAACTAGTCAATTGGTTAATTTGTGCCTACTCAAGTTAGTAGACGTGATACGGTTTACCCGAATTGACCAGGAAAACCCACGATTACTTCCTGCCAGCTCTGCCGCACGTTTACATTTTAATTCCGTTATTTATTTCAAGTTTGCATGTTCCCATGTTCTACACTTTTCCAGTTTGCATTATCCCATTTTCCCATGTTTTATGTTTCCATATTTTGTATTTAAGTTCCTTAGTTGAATGAAAATGACTGGTGGACCTTGGATGAGCCATTATGCAGAAAATTCCCATAGTTATTCGGTTTAGAGAAGAAGAAACAGGTGTCGGTTGCTGAAAGGTATGGGGTGTCGAGTGGTGTATTTTGTACATCGTTCGATTGGACGTGTCAACCAACATCGGCTACGGAAACGAATGAATTGGCTGCTCTCTATGGGATAATTGCAGGGATAAGTGGTCTATCAGGTCAAGACAGCTGGGCATGGTCGCTAGATTCCTCAGGGGCATTTTCGGTATGCAGTGTAAAAAAACAGCTGCAAGCGGACTCCTTTGAAGATTTGGGGAATGGTTTCGATTGGAATAAATTGTTGCCTGTAAAAGTGAATTTCATTGTGTGGAGGCTAAGCTTAAATAGGCTGCCAACAGTGGATAATCTGGAGAAAAGAGGGGTGCAAGTCAGATCGAGTTTGTGCAGCTTATGCGGGTTTCAGCGGGAGACGGCTGAACACCTTTTTGTCTCATGAGGAATGTCCCAAACAGTGTGGGACTTTGTTGCTAGCTGGTGCAGACTCCATGGCTTCTTCATGTTCGGGGTGGCGGATTTGATCAGTCACCACAAGAAAGCGAGAGGTTCGGATAAATGGAGGAAGATAGTTTACTTGGTAGTCCAAACCGCCATCTGGCGTATATGGAGGAGTAGAAATGAGGCCATCTTCAGAGGCTCCCAGCCCAATCTGGAGCGTATCAAAACCGGTCAAAAACGTTTAGTTTAACGTGGGAGAAATGGTGTAATTTTGATTTGATATGTATGGGTGTATGATGTAATCGGTGCATGTCGTTCGGTTTAACACAATGTTAATCCGGCGGCTAATTTGAATAAAATTGAATTTGTTGGTCATTCAAAAAAAAAAGTTTACGTACTTTTTGTTAATTTGGGAGATTCGCTGCCGATCTCGAATCCAGCACGCAACAAGACGCGTCAAACAGAAAGCTATCATAAAAGTTACTAACTTAAAAAGGGTACAAATGGATTATCATCACCCATGACCATTATTCCTCCACCACCTACTCGTTCTGGGTGCCACTTCCACTGCCATTGACCACCACGTTGTACCCGCAACCACCAACACACCCATCACCACACTCCACAACCGAAAGTTGTTTTTGCAACCTCCACCTCTCACCACCGCCTTTGTATCTACCACCATACCTCTGCCTACACCATCGCCACTAGCCACCATAAACAATATAGCGGGTCAACCTATTTTGGGATTTTTTTTTATAAAACAACTCATTTCAGCGCAACTTTTTTTCACCTCAAGCCAAGTTGACCTGAACCAAATTGATACCTTTTTTTTTTTAAACGGCCCGTTTGATCCGAACTTGTTTGATCCAAACCTGTATCGGCTCGGCAAGAACTAGTTTTGACCCATCACATAAACCAACCCTACCCATCCAGTTTGCTAGGCTTACACTTAATTAATTCCAATGGGATGGGCCAATAAAATCCTAAATTGGCAAGTCAAAACTAAAGCAACAATAACTAAAAAGAAAGTATTCTAATGGGAGAGATATTGAAGCATACCCTGAAGGAGACGTCCCCTTTAAGCCAGCCACCTCTGTTAGGGCTTCCTTCCACCGAATCACATTATCCTCCGTCCATTTTGAACCTTCTTTCGCTTCAATCGCGAAGCTTCCTCGCTGGTTCCTGACATCCGAAGGATCGACGCCGTAAAACACAGGGAAAACCAAATGACCGGCATTCCTCTTTTGCTGGAGGATCAACGAAAGCTCATCAAGGCACCATCCTGAGTTTGCAAAGTTGCTTGAAATTACAATTATTGAAGCTCGAGAAGTTGTTATTGATCTCTCGATTTCTGGCTTCAGTTGTTGACCTTGACGGATTTCATCATCGTCCCTGAAAGTCCTGATCCCCGCTTGATGTAAGGCCTTATAAAGATGATCGGTAAAAGAATGACGAGTGTCTTCCCCTCTGAAACTTAGGAAGACGTCATACTCGTAATGGGTTGTTGGGGCAGATGAAGTAGAAGCCATGGTTGTGAAATCAGGAGAGAGATGGGATTTAGAGGTTCTGAAACGAAGTTGAGGGGAAAGAAGATTATAAAAAGCCATTAAAAAGTCAAAAGTCTTCTTAAAATATCTAAGGGAAATTACAATTTTGAGTAAACTGTCATTTTGGTCCCTGTGGTTTGTGCACTTTTGTCATTTTAGTCCAAATCTCAAACTATTTACATCTGGGTCCCTGTGGTTTGCATTTTGTTGCCATTTTAGTCCAAAATTTAAAAACCGTATTTTTTGACTGTTGCAACCTCCTATTTTGTCTTTTAGTTTAGGGGTATTTTGGTCATTTTGCTTTTCATTTAACATTTTCTTAATTCAAAAATTAATATATATATATATATATATATATATATATATATATATATATATATTAATATACACACATACATATACAATCTGCAGTTCATCTTCATCATTGACTTCGGCTCTCTCTCTCTTCTTTGAACTACCACCACACCACCACCCCCACCCCCACCACCGCATCATCCCCACCACCACCATCCCACTGCCGCCAACACCACCATCCCCGTGAACTCTCTCTCTAAAACCTGCACACACACACACTCTCTTTTTCTCTCTCCAAACACCCATCTCGCTCTTCTATCTCTCTCATCTCTGTCGAACACCACCACCACCACCACCGTGATGAGAACCGACATCGGAAAACGACACCGATGAGAACCGACATCGGAAAACGGAAGCTGATGAAGGAGGTTCGAAGTTTCCCCAAATAAATCATCATTATCCCCAAATAAAACCCTAACTAGAAAGAAACTCAGGCGACCGATTCTGCTCTTCCGATTGTTCCGGTAATGTTTGTGGTTAATATGATGTGTTTTGATTGAATTTTTGTTGGATAATATATGAATTACACTCCATACTTGTTGAATTCGGTGTATACAAGTCAATTTAGGGATGTAAACGATGGTGGTTGTTGGTGTTCGACAGGGAGGAGAGAGAGAGAAGAGAGAGATGGGTGTTTGGAGAGAGAAAGAGAGAGAGTGTGTGTGTGTGTGCAGGTTTTAGAGAGAGAGTTGAGGGTGGTGGCGGTGTATGTTTGATGGTGGTTGTTGGTTTGGTGGTCATCGGCCGTGGTGGCCGCCGCCCCCTCCTTCTCTTCATCAGATCTGGGGCGGTGGCAGGTGATGCGGTAGGTGTGGTTGGGAGTGGTGCCGTCGCAGGTGGTGTTGTGTGTGGTGGTTGGGAGTGGTGCGGCGGGTGGTGCAATGGCAAATGGGGCGGTGGAGAACAATGATGGTATTGAGAGTGGTGGTGGTGGTGGTGGTGGATGGCAGTTGTTGGTGGTGGAAAAATGTAGAGAGTGGGGTAGAGGGAGGGGATGTAGGTTCTATATAATTTTAGAGAGAGAGAGAGCAGAGTTGTATGTTGAGAGAGAGAGAGATGTATGTATGTTGAGAGAGAGAGAGAGATTTATTATAATTGAGTTATAATAAAAAAAAATCTAAAATGACCAAAATGCCCCTGAGGGTAAAGACAAAATAGCAGGTCATTAATGGGAAATCTGGTCAAATTTGAAATTTGGACCAAAATGGCAACAAAATGCAAACCACAGGGACCCAGATGTAAAAAGTTTGAGATTTGGACTAAAATGGCAAAAGTGCCCAAACCACAGGGACCAAAATGGCAGTTTACTCTACAATTTTAGTCCTTTATGTTCTAATAATGGATAGCCTTTAAGTTTAATAATTACAGTCACAATCTTTTATTCGGAAAACTTATTACATCTTTCGTCCTTTAGCACTAATCAAGTTTTTCAGTTAAATCTAATCAATTAAGGGTAGTTTTGTAATTTTACCATGTTTCTTTCTCCCTCCCTCATTAGTGTTCTTTTTTATCATTTGCACTGAAGAACAAGCACAAAATAAAAAATCACTTCCTCTTATTCTCCATAACAACCAGCCACCACCTCCTCTTCTCCATGACTCTCTCTTTCTCTTCTCCATAACTACCGTCCATCACTTCCGGCCACCTGAAACACCTAAACCCACAACCCCACTGAAAACGCACCTAAAAACCATCACCATTTTCAGACATCATCTTCATCATCTAGAAATGAAGATACATGTTGATGTTATCTTGATCATTTTATCAACTTGACTTCTAATCTACTTTCACATCTCATACCTTTGTTATCAATTCAATTTTTAAAGCACCCATCTTTCGATGCAATCAATCAATTCTTTCACACCCTTTAACACCATTTTGAATTTCCAGTTGCAATTAGGGGTTGTTCTTCCCCAATTTCGCACTTTTAGTCGTTCTTTGCGGTTGATTTCACTTTGATTACGGTCAGTTGTTCAAGATACTCATGAGTTTTCATTTAATTTTGTAGAATTCAACAAATTTTGTGAATTATGGTTTGATTTTAAAATTGGGGGAAAATGTTGTGAATTAGGGTTTTGATTAGAAAGTTGAAATATGAACTGTAGAAGTGGATATAACTAGTGAAGCGGTTAATCGGTTTTTAATCTGACCGACAATCGTATTTGGCCGGACGATTGCTTTTAGGGTGTTGTTATGCGAATTAATTGCACATTTGAGACATCAGATTGTACCTGTGATGTTAAATTACCTTCATAGGATTAAAACATGTGTTTCCGACATGGTAGGCATGTTACATCATGGTTGCACCTCCCTCAAGGGATATTGTTGTTGGTGCCATTAATAGCATTTTTATTAAAACAGTACACGAATGTGAAGAGGGGGGACGATCATCTTCCAACGGTTGTGATGATTGGGTTTGGTGGCCAGTAGCGGTCACGAGTTGTGATGGTAGGGTCTGGTTGTTATGGATAATAGGAGGAAGTGATTTTTTATTTTGTGCTGGTTCTTCATGTGTGTGTTGGATTTTTAAAGAGTGCAAATGTTACAGATATTGTTCTTGATGTTCATGTGTGTGTGGGGTTAAAGAAGAACACTGATGAGGAGGGAGGAAGAAACATGGTAAAATTACAAAACTACCCTTAATTGATTAGATTTAACTAAATTTTTTAACTTAAAGGCTATCCATTGCAATATGATACAAACATAAAGGACGAAAAATGTAATTTACCCTAAAATATCCAAGGGAAATTACTCCGCAACGAGATAAAGTTAAGGGTAAATTACACTTTTCGTCCTTTATGTTTGTATCTGATTGCAATGGATAGCCTTTAACTTCAATAATTACAGTCACAATCCTTTATATGGAAAACTCATTACACCTTACGTCCTTTAGCACTAACCAGGTTAAAAATTTCAGTTAAATATGACATGTGCTTTGCACATGAGGGTAGGTTAGTCATTTGGCCTTTTTATTTAAAATATATTTATAACAAAGCTTAAATTAAAAACCCTTTTCCACACCCCTCCCCCTCTCTCTGTAACTTAAATCAAACACTCTCTGCAACTTAAACCAAACATAAGCACCACCATCTATGGCTGTCAGCGTCGCCGGCCACCAAAAAAACCCACCGGCCACCAAAGAAACCCCGTCTCACCGACCACCAATCCGGCCACAATCTTCGAGATTTGAAATCGAGACAGACTGACTGTTTTAGAAAGAGAATGTTGCAGCTCTGGTTATGGAGGTATCTGCCATAGCCACTCTTCTCTCTCTACTCTCTCTCATCACTCTTCTCATCTCTACCTTTTCCTGTTGATTTCTATATTTATCAACTGTTTTTTTCTAAAACCTCCCCACTTATGATCGTACACTTCGATCTGTTTTCTGCAGTTATTAACTGATTTTATTGTTCAATCGACAGTGTCGGTGACTTGATTTCGTGTTCGTAGAAAGTTTCTAGCGTGATTGCGGTTACTTCAGATCGATTCCGTGTTGATAGAAAGTTTCTAACGTGAATTTTAGGTTAGAGAACTTAGATTACGGAATATACTTGTAGTTTCGTTATACCTAGGGTTTAATTGATGAGATTTATCGGAAAACTGTTGTGATTGTATGATTTATGGTGAAATATTATGTGCTGAAGAATTGAACTATTGGTCGGCGTTGACAGCCACAGGTGGTGGTGACTGTGTTTGGTAAAAGTTACAAAGAGAGGGGAAGAGTTGTGGATAAGGTTTTTAATTTAAGTTTTATTATAAAGATATTTTAAATAAAGGGCCAAATGACTAATATACCCTCATGTGCAAGGCACATGTCATAGTTAGCTGAAAATTTTAACCTGGTTAGTGCTAAAGGACGAAAGGTGTAATGAGTTTTCCAAATAAAGGATTGTGACTTTAATTATTGAAGTTAAAGGCTATCTATTGCAATCTAATACAAACATAAAGGACCAAAAGTGTAATTTACCCTAAAGTTAAAGTAGTTGCTTTACATTTTATTCAGGGAAATTATATAACAATACAAAAAGTAACTTGGGCAGCACCAGCTTTTTGTAATCGACGTGTCCATACAATCCATACAAAGACACCTATTAAGTCATATTTCCGACTTTAGTTCAAAGTTCAAATTTAAACCTTTCGAAACTATCAATATATAAATTCTCTCCCCCTTCCCCCGTCCCTTCCCTTTCCCCCGGTCACCGGAGGGCTCGACTTAGAGGAATCTTGCGAGTTAGAGTGCAAGGTCGTTGTCTTAATCTGGCTGACCTTAATAACTAACCTGTGCCAGGAATCTTCCATTCGCTTTCCGGGTTCGGTCTTGTTTCCCTTCTTTTTTTGGTGCTCGGTTTCAGGTCATTGGAGGCTCGACGAAGGTTTGAATTTGGGATAGGCTCTGAGGCTCTTTGGGAGTACCATATCGGTTGAGAATCCATTGTAACCTTCTATCTTATCTTGAGTTTCTCACTCTTCCATTCGCTTTCTGGTGGTGAAACCCGTTGTTTCTAGATGGTGGATAATGGTCCGTGGTTGGACCCCCATATCAAGATGAAGAAGGATAAAGGATGTATCAACGAAAAATGGGGGTCTGATAGCATCACAAAAATCTTTGTCACTAACCTGCCTAAGGGCTGCACTCCGTGGGAACTCTCGGAGTTTGTCAAGGTTTTTGGAGAGGTCGCCGGTGTGTACATTGCCAGGAAGACGGATAAACTCGGCAATAGATTCGGCTTTATTAGTTTCATTAACGTCCGTGATGTTAAAGAATTAGAGAGAGAGCCTTGAATGGAACTAAGATGGGGAGTTCCAAACTCAAAGCTAATGTTGCTAGATTCGCAGCTGAAAATGCGGGTTTGCATGAGAAGTTGGTGGCAAAAGGGAGTAAGCCGGTTCATGGGCAGGATGGGAATATTGTTAGAAATCGGTTCGTTAACCAGGCGTTTGTGAGTAATGGAGGTGGGAAGTTGTTCAGTGAACTTTTTTCTAACGAAGAAAGAGGGGAAGGCTCCAAGTCTGGTGTAAGTTTGGCGAAGGTTATGGAAGGTAAAGTTCTTGAAATCCCGGAAGACACTCAGGCTTTCAGGGAGCTGAGTGGGAAAGCTTTGGTTGGGAGATGTTCTGATATCAAGACGCTCAACGACATCAATTCTTTTCTAAGAAAGGATGGTATCAAGAATTTCAGCTTAAGTTACTTGGGTGGTTTGTACGTCCTGGTTAAATTCTCTGAGGAGGAGTGTAACAGTTTGATCGGTGGAAGCATTGGTTTTCTTCTTTGGATGTTTGGATGGGTCAATCTTTGCCTTTCGAGAGGATTGCGTGGATTAAAATCTTTGGGGTCCCGATTCACTTGGCTACCGATGAGGTTTTTGATTCTATAGCTCGTCTAATGGTAAGGTCATTTTCGCGTCTCAAAGATCATCGGAGGACGTGGACTTATCGGTGAATTGTCTCGGTGTTTTGGTAGGGGAAGGCAATAGGGTGAACGAGCAGATCTCTATCAAATGGAAAGACAAAGTGTTTAAGGTTTTGGTGGAGGAAGAGTTGGAGAATTAGATACTGGAGTGTCTGGATTCTGATGAGTCGCCGTCGGAGGAAGTATTGTCGTCGGAATTTTTGTTTGATGATCATCTTGACTCTCTGGTCAGTCCGTTCAAGGAAGGTTCTAAGGATGGGAAGTTAGAAGGTTCGAAGTTGCAGGGTTCCCCTCGTTTGCATGAAAAGACGGTAGAGAGAGAAAATATTGGGGAATGTGCGGTCAGCTCGGGTCCAGATGGAGGTCAGAGGGATAATGATATGTCTTTTCATTTTTCTCCAACTTCCCAGGGTGATAAGCAGCAGTCTAAAGTAGTGGGGTCATCTTGTGATAGTGGGCCGGTTTCTCACAACAAGGAAGGAATTTATTTCTTTAACTCGATAGAAAAAGATAGGCCCAATAAAAGATATGTTAGAATAAGGCCCAAGCTTGGGTCAATTAGACAGAAAGAGTCTCGAAGCCCATCTTCGGTAGAAAGACCCCGCAAAAGATCCAGAGACTCGGGTGAATTCCAGTTTGACCTAAATCTTCAGGCTAATGATCAGTTGGTGCTCCCGCAGTCTGAGGTTTCGCTCAATCGGGTGGATCTGGCCGAGGAGGAAGACAGGGGGGAGAACAATCAGCCTAGGGGTGCGAACCTAGTTGTTGGGGCCGATTGTGTTGACAATGAGAAGAGTGCTTCCAAGGAGGACGATGTAGGTCTGCGTAACAAGGTAGAAGCCACGATTAATGTCGGGAAAGTTATTGGGTTTGGGTTGTCCGAGCACGTGGAACTCATCAGAGAGGTCGTCGGAAATGAAGGTAACAATGGAGTTTATCAATGAATATTTTGTCTTTCAATATAAGGGGTATTAGAGGAGAAGGAAAGGCTTCCTGGGTGAAGGAGATTCGGATAAAAAACAAGATTGGTTTAATAGCTTTACAGGAAACTCTGTCTGAATCGGTTTTGATGGATCTTGTTATTTTTTTGGGGAATAGAAGTTTCGAATTCACCTGTGTTGATTCGACTGGGTAATCGGGAGGTCTTTTATGGATGTGGGATCCGAAAGTGGTTAAGATAGATAATGTGCTTAAGAACAGGCATTTTTTGATTATTAGAGGTTTGGTGGTGGGAAGCGGCAATCCCATTAATCTCGTTAACATTTACGCCCCCAGAGCACTGTGGCTAAAAGAAACTTATGGGCTGAGATTTCAGGTTTCATCGACCTGACGGTTGGAGAATGGGTTATCGCGGGAGATTTCAACGCGGTGCGGTCGATTGATGAAAGGAAACATTCTAAGTTTAAATCGGTATGTGCCAATAACTTTAACGATTTTATTTTTAAAAATGAGTTGCTGGAATATCCGATGCAAGGTAGGAGGTTTACTTGTGTGAGAGATAATGGTAAAAAACTTAGCAAGTTAGACAGGTTCCTGGTGTGTCCGGCCTTTTTCAATAGATGGCCAGGTGCTTGGGTCCGAGTGATTCAATGTTATAAATCTAATCATTGCCCTATTTTACTGGAGCTGGTGGATTTGAATTTCGGGCCCCGTCCGTTTCGGATTTTTAGTTCTTGGATTGGTAGGGAGGGTTTTGAGGAGGTGGTCCGGGGTCCTCTTGTTGATTTAGAGCCTTTCGATCCTCTGGATTCTTGTTTAATGTAGAAATTTGCTGCTATTAGATCTTCAGTTAAAGTTTGGAGAGAGGAGTTCTTACCTAAGGAGAGAGATAGTGAAAATGTGGCTCTAGCGGAGTTGGAATTATTGGAATCGGAGCTAGAGAATAGAGACCTTTCAGAAGATGAGGAATGGGTGCTAGTTGAAAATAAAAAGGTTATTAAAGAAGCGGAGATTAGAAGAAACGCGGATCTCCGGCAAAGATCTCGTGTTAAGTGGGCTATAGGGGGAGATGAAAACTCTAAGTTTTTTCATGCTCTTGTCAATAATAGGAAAGCGTTGAACACTATCCATGGGCTTAATGTTAACGGCGAATGGTGCTCTAAACCTTCCATCATTAAGAAGGAAGTTTTTTCCTTTTTTTCGTGACCGTTTCAAGGGAGGAGTTTCTAACCGGCCAGATTTGTTGGATATTGGTTTCAAGAAAATTTCGGACCTGGATAGTAATATGTTGGTAGAAGTGTTTTCGGTTTCGGAAATCAAAGAGGTGGTGTCTCAGTGTGGGGATGATCGGGCCCCGGGCCCAGACGGTATAAATTTCAAGTTTATCAAGCATTTCTGGGATTTATTTGAAGATGATTTTATTCGGATATTTGCCAAGTTTCATGCTTCTGGTGAGATTAGCAACGGATGTGGTTCTTCCTTTATTGCTCTCATCCCCAAGGTTAAAGACCCGGTTTCTCTTGGTAATTATAGACCTATTAATTTGGTTGGTATTATTAGTAAAGTGATTTCGAAGGTTATTGCTAATCATATGAGAAAAGTGTTGGATGGTGTTATCTCCGAATCCTAATCGGCGTTTTTATCGGGAAGATATATCCTTGATGGGCCTCTTATCATCAATGAGCTCATTACGTGGATCAAAAAGGCGAAAAAAGAGCTTTCTTTTTCAAAATTGATTTTGAAAAGGCGTACGACAACGTAAGGTGGACGTTCGTGATTGATATTCTTCGTCACATGGGTTTTCCAAGTGTTTGGCGTAAATGGATTTTGGGTATTCTCTCGTCGGCTAGATCTTCCGTTCTTGTGACGGGGCACCGACGTTCCAATTTAGATGTGAAAAAGTATGAGACAAGGCGATCCTCTTCTCCGTTCCTTTTCCTTGTTGTGATTATAACACCCCAAAAATGGGTTTGGTAATCAAACCACGTTAATAGTGACAACGGGTAAAATACCGTTAGTGGTAAAAATTAACGTGGTAAATATTAGAATTTAAATAAATAAACTTGATGTTAATTAAAAGAGGATAAATACTTTGAGAAAACAAAAGTATATAGAAGGCCCGAGTTAACGGGACTTAAAATAAAACGGGTTATGACTTCCCGAACCCATTAAGTTAACTAGGAATGTTTAACCTAGTTAATAAGGGGAATATTACTAGAAATATGTGGGTTATGGTCTACTTAATGACTAACCAAACTAGAGGGACCTAAGTTGCAAAAAAGGAGACTTGAATTATAAAAACTAAAAATCAAAACACAACACACACTTTGTGTGTGTGTGTGTGCGTACGCCCAGGAGCAAGAACAAGGGGCTCCAAACCCTAGTTCAACAAATTGATCCAATTGAAGCCCAAATCAAGAGCCAAATCAATGCATGAACACAAATTCGTGATCACCAAGTCAAGGGGATCATAAGGTATGTCGAATTTCTAACATTCGTGAAGTTGTAAAAAGTTGATAATCATCCTAATCACGAATTAGGCATGGATTAGAGAAGCTATGGCTAGATTAGTGATGTATACTTGCTTAGGAACGAAACCCTAAGTGAAAATCATACATAACATGCTATGAATTGAAGGATTTGATGAATTAACACACTTAGATAAGTGGGTTTTAATGTTATGATGAAATTGATGATATAACTATGCTTAGAATTAACATGCATGATAACAAATAGAAGGTGTTCGATTAAACCATGAATTTGGGTACAAGATCATACTTCTCATGAAATGGGTTTTTGTATGATATAGGAGAATTGATGTTAAGATCGTGATATAGATACTTGAAATCATGTTACCTAGTAGTTAATGTGTAAAATTTGATTTCGTTAAGAGTTCGGATGAAATGCCTAAGCGAAATTCAATAAACCAAATGTGCATTGAATAAGTTGATAAGTCGATTGACTTTAAAAAGTCAAACCGACCAAGTATATGATCGAATGATAAATTCAATATAAGAAGCGTATGATGGAATAGTCGTAAATGATTATGACTAACCTAACCATCTTACAATTACAATGATAGTTGACGCTTGGCAAACTAGGTGAAAGCTTGGGGAAGGAAGCGGGTCAAACGAATCAAGAATGAAGGAAAAGCGTAATTCGGATGCAAGGTAAGTATAGCTTACACTAGTCATATATGTTGGAATATTCTTTGTCGTATGGATTACGAATAAGACAAATACCTAATTGAGATATGGTGTTCCGGCGTGTAGTCGTACGGAACAAGATAATCAAATATGTTAAGAAACCATAGTGATGGCTAAAAATGAGTTAAATCGGTAATTCGATCATATTATGACGAATGAAACATGTACTTTTAAGGATTACCATATAAGGTAAATCATAATAACCAATAAGGGTAAAATTGTAATTTGGTCACTCGTTGACAATAATTGTTGGTTTTGAAAGATACTTTATTTCGAAAGCCTTGATAGGCCAAAAAGCGTTAAGAAGTGATTTATAATTAAAATGACCGCACGATGTAAACTGGAGCGAGTCGTGTAGGCAAGATGGCAATAAGCTTCATATCGCCAATATAATCGGTCAATTAAAACAAACAGGTCAAAAGGGTGAAAATATCATCCTTTGACAATATCGACTAATGGTTTATCGAGTTGTATGATTTCAGGAATAAATATCAAATGGATACTTACATCGCTATTACTTAGCGGTTACTAAGGCAAGGTATCGAAACGAGTCAATATATATATATATTGATCCGAGCCAGGTATGTATAATATAGATTAACTACTCAATAGGAACTAGAGGCTCCTTGATAGTTAAACGCAGTCATATAGACATTTGGTTACTTTAATAAGCAAACCGAATGATTCATATGATGATCGTTGTATTTTGAAAACATAATGACTTTTTGAATCAAATGCATAGTTTAAAACAGGGCTTTTGGGTCGATAATGCTTTTAAAAGTCCTTTTTATTAATGAAAGGACTAAATGGACCAAAATGCCCTTGTAAGCTAAATCAAGCGAACGAACCATAAAGGTTGTTCGGAAAAGAGTAGTATGCATAATTAAACACTTAGAATGAGTATACAAAAGCGAAAGATGTGAATCCTTAGTCATTTGACTCTATAATAGTCTTTGCCGTAAAATAATGATTCGAGGGGTAAAACTCGGAGTTTAGGAATTTCCACACTTAATACAACACAAATATAGTTGTGAAGAAAGATTATTTGATAAGAAATGTGGTAGTGTAATGCTTGATGTGAGTGAAAGAGATTCATGCTTAAAATAGGCTTAATTACCTTTAACGGGTCAAAATAAGCATATGAGCGAAAACAGGTTAAGAATGCGTAAGAAACGCGTGATTCGAACCTAATATGATAGTCAATATTGAAATGATGAATCTCATGAGTTTTTAGATCAAATAAACATGTTTGTTTGATAATATCATGAACGGGTCAAAATTTGGTAGAAAGGATAATAAGTCGAAGACTTAAAAGTCAGAAATTTTGTTAATCCGGATGTTGGATTTTAACTCCATTAGATGGAGAATTAAATTACGGACACGTAGGAAAAAGAATCGGGTAAAACGGATTAAAAACGAGAGAGTTATGCTCGTTTTCGTGATATCGGGTTATGCTGGGAATATGCAGCACCAGCAAACAACAATCTGTTGAAAATAGGCCGTGGCGTCGCGCGGCGGGGAAGGCCCCAGGCCGTGGCGCGACGCGAGTGAGTGTCAGTTTCGTGAAAATCGTTTATTTTAACCGTTGATGCATTGCGAACCCGTTTAAATACGTTCTAAGTTACGTATGACTAATCCAACTCATGTTTTATGAGTTTCAGGTAAAATTTTAGCACTGGAGGACGATCAAGCACAATGAAGAACCGAACACGATCAAGAAATAAGCTTCCGCATGACGTTTCGTTGTTACTTTTAATTGACGAACTTAATTACGTTATGTTCTAAACCTTTCAAATTGTAAAAGATTTTAATAAACCTGTATTTCCGATGTATATGTAATCTTACTTACATGATTGTTTTCGTAAAAGATGCGTTAAACCTTGATTTATAAGAACGGGTGTTACAGTGATGGAAGGCCTTTCTTGTATGATATCTCGGGCTAGGGAGGGTGGAGTTATTAACGGTATTCCCACTCCTAATCAAGGACCCGTCTTGTCTCATTTACTCTATGCGGATGACGCTATTGTGTTGGGAGAGTGGTCTAGAGAAGAAATGGGAAATGTTATGAGAATTCTTAGGTGTTTTCATCTTTGCTCGGGGCTTAAGATTAATGTTAACAAATCCAACCTCTATGGGATTGGTGTGAACTCGGAGGAAATCGAAACTGTGGCCAATGGTTTTGGATGTATTTCGGATGTTCTTCCCTTTAAATATCTAGGTTTAATAGTGGGAGCCAACATGAATCGGGTTAACAATTGGCGCCCGGTTTATGAGACTTTTAAGAGTCGCCTTGCCAAATGGAAGTCGCATCTTTTGTCTATAGGAGGTAGAGTTGTCATTATCAAGTCGGTTTTGGAAAGCTTGCCGACTTATTACTTTTCTCTCTATAAAGCTCCTAAAAAGGTTATCTCGGATTTGGAATCGTTGATAAAATGTTTCCTTTGGGGTGGTTCGGTGGAAGAAAAAAAAATGCATTGGGTTAAGTGGGACAGGGTGGCTCGGCATAAAAAAGAAGGAGGTTTGGGGCTTTGTAAATTAAAAGAAGTCAACATTTCTCTCTTGACAAAATGGGGATGGCGATATAAGACGGAAGACAACAATCTTTGGAAAAAGGTTATTGTTTCTCTTCACTCGAGTCGTGTGGGGTGGGAATCCATTAATTTTAAAAAAACTTTAAGTGGTGCGTTGAGTAATATAGCGAAGGTCTTTATCAACACCAAGGCGAGAGGGCAACCGTTAAGTAATTTTCTTAAAGGATATATTAGGAACAGCGAAGATATTTCATTTTGGTTGGATCTGTGGGTCATTAGTGAGCCGCTTAAGTCAAGATTTCCGGAGCTTTTTTCATTAGAGGTGAATAAAAAGTGTAAAGTTGCGGATAGAATTAAAGATCAAGGAGAAGGGTCGGTTTTTAACTGGGATTGGAGGTCTTCACATGCTGTTTCAGACTTCACGGACAACATTCAGCAGCTGTGTATGTTGTTGGCTGATGTGCAGCTTTCGGCAAAGAAGGACAAGTGGTCATGGTTGGCAGATTCGAATGGTTTGCTCTCTGTTAAGTCAGTCAAGCGTCTTTTGTTTAGTGAGTCACCGGCTGCCCCTGATTTCGTTATGGAGTGGTGTCGATGGGTTCCGTCAAAGTGTAATATACATGCATGGAGAATGGAGTTGAATAAGCTCCCTACGGGTGACGCTCTGAGGAGAAGAAACATTGGTATAGAAGATATTTCATGCCCGTTATGTAACTCGGAAGACGAATCGGTGGAGCACGTTTTTATCAATTGTAGGGTGGCGGCGATCATTTGGAATGCGGTTAGCTCGTGGTGCAAGATTCCGCAAATATTTGCTTTCTCGATTAAGGATTTGTTGTCGGTTCACGAGAACTTAAGAGCTTCGAACAAAAAGAAGACGGCGGTGCAAGGTGTAATCTTGGTTGTCTGTTGGAGTTTGTGGCGTGCGAGGAACAAGTTTAAATTTTCGAACTCTCCGGTAAAAATTGAGAATATTTTAAGCGAATTCAAGGCTATGGGTCATCTCAGGTTCTCCAATAGATCTAAGTACATAGAAGTAGAGTGGAAGGATTGGGTTTCTTTTGTTAATATGTAGTTTTTCTGTTTTCTTTGTCTGTTTGTTGGGTCGGCCGGGTTTGGGTCGGTCTAATGAAGTATACGTTTCAAAAAAAAAAAGTCATATTTCCGAACACGAATTATAGGCACCAATTCATTCACAATCCAAACTAACAAGCAACTCTTCATTCACAACTAAAACAAACCGACAAATAATATATACATACAACTGACGCGCCGATTAAAATGAATACATACATGTCGGCAGGCACCCATTTAATTACACCCGCTTCCGTAACCATCATTCACATTCCACAATTTCACCACCATACGTAAGCGTTCTTTTTTATTGGTTTGAAGTTAATTGATTCATGATACCAGGGTTTTACCCATGATGCCTGAGTTCAATCCCCACTTGAGGTGGTTTATTCCCCTCTGTGGCGGCTCTCAGTCCGTCAAGCCCTACGATGGGCGAGGCACCCGTGGGGTTTTTCCTTTGGACGTCGGTCACTCTCTGATGCCAGCTGGGGCACGGTTAAGACACTCACATCTGGCCAGAGAGGGGCGACGGGCCTCCCCAATGCGGGGGGGGGGGGGGTATGGGGTGTCTCGCACCCAAAAAATTGTGACACCTTGCCGTTCAAAAAAAAAGTCCAAGCCAAATGGAAACTGTATGTGGATTTTTTTTAAAGGTGTGAATTATTCGCGAATGTAGGGAGGTCTAACATACGTTGTCTTAGCCGGGTGTGCGCTAGAAAGCCCCCTCGCACAATAGATCCCCAATTTAAACCCCTCAATGAGAAACCCCTATCACCCAGACTCGAACTTGAGACCTGGGGGGAAAAACTCATCCGGGCCCACCATAGATGAAACTTAAATACCCGTGACCACCATTAGAGCACTATAGAGCACTATGGTTAAATGTATGTGGATTCTGAAGTCATCTTTTTGGAATTGAGTCGTCCGAACAGAATTACAGAGTCAAACGATGGATTCTTACCGATAATCCCCAAACCATCGTTTGATGCCGCTGCCAACCACCACCAAGTCGTTCCACATACTATCGAGCATCTCCAACACATACGTGAGTGTGACGGGGCGGAGGATGCGGAAGGGGTTGGACAACAGGATGACAAGAATAAGGCCTAAGCAGCGGTAGTCGACGAACGAAATGTAGTGAAGACAAATCAATAATTGCAAATCTGGAAATGAAAATGCTTAATCAGAGGATTATTTTTAAAATTCTCTATTTGTTGTTTGTGTTACGGTGGTGGCGGTTAGCAGATTCAAGAAACTCTTAAATTCTTTGTAACTGCAGGGAGGGAGCAACAAGGAGGGGGTGGGTTTCGCTGAAGAAACCTAATTGAGTTTTTTTGAACAACTGCTGATATTCTCATAAAAAAATCTCAATAAGCTTAAAAAGAAAAAAATATATATATTGCAAAACCCACTTTTGTTTTCAACTAGTAGATGCCCCGCCCGCGTTGCGGGGCGATGGCCGAATAATTATCAATCAATTAAAAAAAAGACTACTATAATTTTCCAATGAAAAAAAAAACGATGATAAGACCGTAATTTTGGGCTCAGGGCAAAAATGTAATTTTTCAGGACTAATGAGCCATTGAAAGGCAGCTAGAGTTATGCGCCGCCCGCGTTGCGGGGCGCTAAACCGAGTATTTCTTAGGTTAATAACACGTACGCTTTTATGTCGGTTAGTTATACATGCTACCTATAACACGATATAAAAAAAGATACATCAAGTTAACCAATTAAAGAAAAACAGTACCATAGTTATGATAAAAAAATTTAACTAAAACGATGACAAACGTGTAATTTAGAGTTGGGGGCAAAACAATAACTTGTGAGTACCAATTAGCGAGTGCTATGTAGCAATTTGGCATGGATAAAAACAAAATTAAGTAAAGAAAGTAAAATAAAACACTACCATGGTTTTTCCAAATAAAAAAAACCGATGGCAAGATTGCAATTTTTAGCGGAGGTAAAGTCGTAATTTTAAAATGGACGCAAAATAATATTTTGAACTGAGGGCAAAACCATTTTTTTTATTTTGAAATGGGGGCAAAATCGTAATATTTTAGCTGCGGGCAAAATCGTAATTTTTAGCTGGGGGCAAAATCGTTATTTTAAACTGGGAACCAAATCGTAATTTAGCAGGACTCTAGCTGAGGGCAAAACCATAATTTTATTTTGAACTGGGGGCAAAGTTGTATTTTTTAACTGAGGGCAATGTCGTAAATTTAAGCAAGGGGCAAAATCAAAATTTTATTTTGAATCGAGGGCGAAATCGTAATTTTACACCTGGGATAAAATTGTAATTTGGCATCACCTGTAAATAACTATTATATTAAAAAAAACAAAAGTCAAAAGTGGCCGCCACTTTTGGCGAACCACTCTCGACAACTATTACCCGCTGACGTAATCAACTTGTGAATGTTAATATGTATAATGGTGGTTTACTTCCGTTTTAGTTTGCTTACTTTAAATTTCTTTTAGAGTGAAAAATGCTCGGATAGTCCCTGTGGTTTACCCATTTTTCACCTCTGTCACACCCCAACCGATGGCGGAATCATCGGGGCGTGGCACTGAGCGAAACAGATTGTCCAGAAGTTTCCATAACAATTATCAAAACCATTCAATTAACTAATACGTCCCATACCGTATCTCAAACAGTCAAATAATTATTACAGACAAAATCTAGGCAAATAGTCTGTTCCGACAACTCAGATTTAAACATAAATCGTTTATTTATTGGTTTCTAGGACCCCCTTTCCTAGCTTCGATTTCATCACAGCACAGAGAGCATCCTAGGCCTTTCCTAGGCTCAAGTTCACAGCATGCTAAGCATGTAAACTTCCTAAGCACCTGTCGCATACGTTAAAATAAAGTCAATACATAAAATGTAAAGGTGAGCATACAAGTTTGATAATAGCATATAGAGTTCAAATTCATTTACGCATAACCAGCACGTACACATAGTGAAATGAAGCACGTTAGTTATCGACATAGATCCATCGATACCAATGACTGCGGGTTGACTGCCTGAGGCAGTTCGCAATACATGATTACCACCGTAATCCATGCAAGTAAAAGATCCTTAACAACCCCCGTGTGAACGGGTGCTGAATCCAAACTATAGTACTATCGTTGCTAAGGCAGGTAGACAGCATTCCATGTGTAAACATAACAAACAAGCATTCATGAGCCACGTATAACATGCATTAACGGTTAGCGTTCAAATAGTGTTTGAGTAGTGTGATTGTTGTAGTTTGAATATTCGTAACGTATGTAACACCCAAAAGTGCTTAAAGCAAAAAAGGGATCGAGTATACTCACAGCGATTAATGGATTGAAGGGAGCGCTTAGCGAGTATGGTTAGTCTGAATAGATTCGATAGCATAACGATAAGGAACACGTAAAATGATACAATTGAAGATGGGTCGGATGGTAATCCGTTCGGGTGATCATCCGTGCGGATGGTAATCGGTTTGGATGGTCATCCGGTCGGATGGCGATTCGAGTGGATTGTTTCTTCCTGTAATAAGGATGTGTTTGTGTATGATGGCTTGACCTTTGAAGTTTTCGTTGTAGCATTTAGAAAACATATAAGTATCTCTATCCATCAAGTCGTTCGATCGGATGCGGGGTCGTACGGATGACAATCCGTTCGGATGGTCATCCGGTCGAATGGTGATCCGGTCGGACGGCGACTTAGTGGTGAGGTTACTTGTTGAAGACAAGTTCACAGTTGGAGTGTCACTCGATCGGATGACCATCCGATCGGGTGGCAACTCTGGTGATGAACATGTTGAAAATTGTTTAAGTCTTTAAAGTCTTAGTATCTCATGATCCGAAGAGTAATCCATTCAGATGGTCGTCCGATCGGATTGCAATTCGTTCAATACTATTACTCTAGTTAAGGTTGTTTGAAGGTGGGACCCAAGTGTCATCCGTTCGGGTGACAATCCGTTCGGATGACCTATCCGATCGGATGACAATCCGATCGGACGGCAATCCGTTCCGATTGTTCCTCTCGTCCTACACTTGGTCGTCTTGATGGTTTGTCGTTGTTTCGAGACGTCTTGACAACTTGTTAACTAACCAGAACCCTGCCTCGACCCAAGTGACTAATCCGACCAGGAATCACCCTAGTTCGGCCAGTTACCGGCTCGAGACGGTTGTCCTTGTTTAACCTGAAGTCGGTTGTCTCGAAAGCGGAATCCAGATCTGAACCAGTACAACCCTATGGACGAGTAGGAGACTAGATCTGATCCTGATTCTATCGGTTTTGGGTGTTCTGAGTGTAAAAGAGTTGAAAGAAAGTTAGAAAGCATCTTTCAATCCCTTTTCACCACTCTTGTGTCGAGATCTTTCCAAGATCTTTGTGTAATCGGGTGGAAATCGATTAGATCTCGGTTTTCCTTGGTGGATTGAAGTCAAGGCATGGAGTTCTTGAAGAACTTATGATGACGTCACCCTAGAACACCTGAAATCTTAGTGATTTCGCGGTTAAAAGTTAAGATTTAAAAGATAGAAAGGTGTAGAAGTGCGTGCAGATTAAGAAAGTACAAGATTTAGGGCGAGATCTTACCTGGATTGGGAGAAATCGAAGAAAAGGTGAGGAACACGAGCTGTTCGGGCAGAAGGTTTCCAAAAGTGGAAAGAATGACAATGACAGGGGTATTTATAGGATTCCAAAAGAGGAAAGAGTGATCCGATCGGATGACACTCCGCTCGGATGATGATCCGGTCGGATGACATCCTGGTCGGACGACATACAGCCTGTCACCAATTGGGTTATCCGGTCGGATGACTATCCGGTCAGATGGCTATCTGGCCAGATGGCGCTTGGTTCAAGTTTCCGACGCGACGATTTTCGGTGTTTCGATTTCGATTGCGGGCGGTTAGATTCGATAGGGTTTCCTAGTCAAATTACCTTTAGTCCCAACTACTTCATATCTCGCATAATCTATTTTCCACTATCTATCATAGTTCGATCGTGATTCGAGTTCGAGTTCGATTGCATTCGATTTTCGATTGAGTTCGCTTGATTACACAACACAACATAGTTAAACATGCACAGGTAACACGTAAGGCACACACACACGTATAATAATAAGTAAAAATACGTAGCTCGAGTTGTGATTTGATGTCGATTCGATTAGCATAGCTTGACTATCGATTAGTTAACTTTATCGCATTGTTACTTCCTATAGTTCACAGTCGTAGATCGATCGAATAGCGATTAACATACGTCGATTATTGCAATTAACAACACTTACTCCACATAATACAAATAAAATAAAGAAATTTCTACAAGTCAAGTTGCGCGAAATTGGTCGTTGACTTTGACCTTGACTTTGACTTTGACTTGTGAAGACACGGGGTGTTACAACCTCTAGTCCCTAACTTTCTAAAATTACACCTATAGTCCCCAATTTTTTGAAATTCGTTCCCGGATAGTCCCTGGCGTGGATGAGGGTTATTTTCTCAGTTAAGTGGATGTGAAATTACTAAATTACCCTTAATATAAAACAAAATAAATTAACTAAGTATTAAAAAAATATATTTATGGGACCCACTTTTAATAAAACAAATAAGAACCCCAACCCTAACCCTAACCCCACCCCCACCTGCCTCTCATCTTTCTCTTTGTTTCTGCACCTCCATCAACATACACCCTCTGTGAAAGATAAAAGCGTCATCCAAACACATTGATCTACCATCAACGACCAAGCAGCACCTTCCTTTCACCACCATCCAAACACCTTGGTCCACCATCAACGACCAAGCAGCACCGCCTTTCACCATCATCGAACAACCGGAAAACCCAACCACCATTGAATCACCGGAAAACAGACCAAGTACCTGTAACAACTCTCATCAAACGTACTATTTAATATATTAATTAGTCCAAAAGGAAACCCTAATTGAGAAACCCAAGTGATTCTGAACAAACCCTGAAATTTTCATAATTTTCAGAATCAGGATTAGGGCCCCTAAAACTCAAGGGGGGATAAACCCTAGTGGACGATTATCCACTTAATTCGTTGTCAAGTAACTGAAATTCAAGTATGTCAACTCAGCTAAGCTAGTCCCAGTCGTGGCTACCCTATAACCTATTTTGATTCCATACGGACCGCAACACTATCAACCTTACGGTCCGTAAGCAGTCATACGGACCGCAACATTAATAAGCTTACGGTCCGTAAGCTAGTAAAATTTCACCTATAAATAGCAGGCTGTGGCAGTCGTTTTCTGAACATTTTACGTCGAAAGAATTCCATTCACACACTGTATTACGAACTGTTATTCCGAAATTACACCCCCGGGTATCGAAATTCTGCTACAAAACAGGGTATTAGCACAATCGCTGCTACGATTCATTTATCCGACGATCAAGATATCCAATGCATGTTTAAATGCCGCCCACATTAGGGTTATACTTTATCGTTCGTCATTAATTTGACGGATTGTCGTTAATTCGATAGATAAAGTATTATACTTTATCGTTCGTCATTAATTTGATGGATTGTCGTTAATTCGATAGATAAAGTATTATACCTTGTCATTCGTTGTTAATTCAACGAATCATCGTTAATTCGATGGACAAAGTATTGCATTTTGACCTTCATTGTGAGAATTGATCTCATAAATTATCGTAATTGCTGGATTGATTACTAACCCAGTTTTGTGTGCATTGTATTTATATTAGGTTAACAAGGCTAAATCATAGATTAGACTCTGACCATATTAAATCAGCAATGTGAGTCATTCTCTCTTTTTATCAAATCTATTTACAAAATCATGTTTATTTTCAAAGTTATAATTACGGGGATTAAGTCTTTGTAATCACCAAATTACAGCCGGTATGTGGGGTTTTGTATACATTACTTGATAATCGTCACCATTGGGGCAGCCAATGGGGGATATGACCATAGCCATAGACACCATTGGACGAATGGGCCAATGGGTCGAGTGACAATTACCGTGGGTAGTTGGCTTGATATCAGAAACATTGTAATCGCTCTTAATACTGTAAATTATAACAAATGTGTCATTTTAGTAAATAGAATGATTCACTCAGTATTTCCCGCTGACAAAACCTTTTTCAAACATGTTTCAGGTGATCTGTTGTAATTCAGGAAAAGTGCTGGGGAGCATTTCAAGCTTAAGATAGTGGCTCAATATAAAATAAAGAAATAAATTTTGTAATATCACGCTTTTATAGTAAAAACATAATATTGTAAATTATCGGGGTTTTATCCCGAATTGTGAAATAAAATAATCGGGGAAAATTTTTTAGCTTTAAGCGATCCTGTTTCCGCTGTTAAACTCAATTAAATCAATACCGCAGTATTTCTGTCCCGCGACTCTTGAAACGGGTCAAACTGGGTCAGGGGCCGTGACAGAAAAAGGTGGTATCAGAGCCACTGGGTTAAGCTAATTAAGTATTTAGAAATACTTAATTTTTCCTGATTACTATTATGTGATTATTTGTATTATTAACTGATTATTTGATTATTTGTTAGTTACAGTATGGGTAAGAAAAAGCTGTCAAGCATCTATCTTAAATTAGATATATCATCTAATGAGAAGGGAAGTTCATCCCAAACCAAATCCTCGAATCAGACTGAAATTCCTGAAGAAGGAATATTCGTGCGAAAGGCACAATACGAGGAATCACTTTCTCCTCAAAGGAGGGAAATGATTATTAAGAAAAGTAAAGAGAAAATCCGAGAAAAGAGGATTAAACGAGAAACTCAGGAATTAATTGATAAATCACCTTGGGAAGATAAACTAGATGAGAAATGGGCAAATTTATATATGCTAGCCACAGTAGCAGAAAATATAAATCTTTAAAGTTTAGCACCCTACTCTCATAAATCTAGAAACCTTGTGTGATAAATAAAATTTGAAACCTGAGTATGTTTATTAGTTATCTTTGTAATCAACTAGTACATAGTATGTAATAAATTACAAAGTTATTTATTTTTAACTCAGTATTTTATGCATTTTGCATATATGCTACATCAGCATGAGTGGGCTATCCGAAGATTTTCAGAACCTTAATCTTTATCCCGTAACTGTCGAAGCTTCCAAAGAATATACTAGCTACTATCCCGATGTTGAACAACCAGTAGAATTCAAGGTTCCACCTTTGAGCAAGCCAAAACAAAAGAAAAGAACTTATGTAGGATGGAGGAAAATCCGTAAGAAGAAGCCAGTTAAAAAACTGCCCAAAATAAATAATCCTTTGAAAAAGGGAAAATAAATTATAACTGAAGAGAGTTATAAACCACAAGAAATGGAAACTGGAGACAAAAAGAAGGATAAGGAGATAGAAATACAGATGGAGGAAATTACTAAAGAAGTAGTAATGGAAGTTGGGCAAGGGTCTATACCAGCTCAGAGAGAAATCGGGGAGAGTTCCAATCCAAACCAGGAAAGAACTTTTCAAGATGAGATAGATTTTCTGTTGGAAAACTGTGAGACGATTCAGCCTGTCCAGACAAATCTTTTTACCTATCCTATTGAAAACCAACTCCCTATGAATTGGGAACCAGCAATTCCAGATCCAATAGTTCACTCCCAACCCATAGGAATGGACGAATGGTGGACGAACGATTGGCAATTTCAAAATATTGTCAACGATCCTTACTCTTTTCTTCCACAATTCGATCCAGAACCATTACCTAATCCACCCATGAGCAATGAAAACATGGCTGAACTTCGCCACTTTGGCGAAGAGTTATTTGATATGGGGAATAGAATGAGGGAGATAGGTGGACAGATTGCTTGGAAGTACGACGAAAGGGAAATGCGTTTTTAACAGCAAGTAACGAGAGTTAGAACGATGATAAAATGGTAGTTGTAAAATAGTACTAATAAAGTTAGTCTGTAAATAACCAATAAAACTCTGTATGATATCTGTGAGTAATGATGCATATTATAATAGATATATAAATGAAATCGAGAAATCGATTGTTTTGATTATATCTGTATTATAAAATTTTCTGATTATTTGTATATAATTATTATTTATCAGTTACTAATAAAATTTATATATATACATTATCAGATGGCAAACAGTGGTAATGAACCTATTAATGAAGTTAATCATTCTGAACAACATTCCAGAGATCAATATATGACTCGGCAAGATATCGAAAACATTGTTGCTCAAGGGATAGCCAATGCTATTCCAGCATTCGTTGCTGCTATAAAGAATCCGATTGAACCGCAACAAATTGTTCCTAGTAAACAGATTACTGAAGATAACTTCAGTAATAGTGTAAATGGAGGCAATAACCATAAAAAGGATCCACATCAAGCTCCATTACCCAAGAAAATGAAAACTGCAACGCCTGGTTGCACTTTCAAAGAATTCCTTGCTTGTAAACCCACTGAATTTGCAGGCAATGAAGGAGCAACTGCATCACTGCGTTGGTTAGAGAAAACCGAAGCAGTCATTGCAATAAGTAAATGTGGTAAAGATGATCAGGTCATGTATTCATCCAGTCTATTCAAAGAAGGAGCACTCGAGTGGTGGAATACTGTGTTACAATCAAAAGGAAGAGTAATAGCTTATGCTATGACTTGGGAAGAATTTAAAGGTTTGGTGGAAAGAAAATTCTGTCCTGAGTATGAGAAGGAACAGATGGCGAATAAGTTTCTAAATCATCGGATGATGAATGTAGATTGTCGTGGTTATACCTCGACATTCTTCGAATATGCAAGAGTGGTACCAACACTGGCTTCGCCAGAACCGGTACTCATTTCTCGCTATATTTGGGGGCTAATTAGCGAAATCCGCAATATTGTTAAAGCTGCGAGACCACGCACTATTGATGATGCGGTAGAATTAGCCAACACTCTAACCGATGAATTGGTGCGCACAAGAGATGAAGATAGGAAAAAGGCATTAGCTCAGAAAATTACCCAAGGATTTCGTGTGGGTAATAATAACAGCTTCAAGAGAAAAGGAACAGGGCAATCTCTAACTCCGTCATTTTGCAGGAAATGCAAAAAGAAGCATTATGGAAGATGCGATATTACTTGCAATTTTTGCAAAGCTGTAGGACATCGTGAAGAAAACTGCAAAAAGAAAACAGTAATCTGTTTTAACTGTGGTGAAGCAGGGCATTATAAAACAGAATGTCCTAAATTGGTCAAACCAGTAGATAACAAACCCAAGACGACCGAAGGAACTACTAAGAAGAATGCTAGGGCATTTCAGCTGACCACTCAAGAAGCAGAACTTATTCCGGATGTGATAGCGGGTACGTTCCTAGTTCACAACGTGTATGCAAAAGTATTATTTGACTCTGGTGCAAACCAAAGTTTTATAAATACTTCATTCTGTCAAGCTCTTAGTTTACCTTTAACCAATATTAGGCAGATTTTTACAGTTGAAACAGCAGACGGAAATTCAGTTAAAATAGATAAAGTGTTGCAAGAAGGAAACATAGAACTTTTAGGACATAAATTCTCTGCAAGACTATTGCCGATGAATTTAGCTGAATTTGATGTTGTATTAGGAATGGATTGGTTAGTAGCCAACCATGCTAGAATCCTTTGTGATCAGAATTCCATAGAAATTCAATCACCTACCGGAGAAGTGATTAGGATTACAGGAGATAAACCACGAAAACCCATGAAGTTCATATCAGTAATGAAAGTTGCTAATTATGAACGAAAACAAGGAATAGTGTATATGATTTCAGTAATCATTAGCACTAAAGGAAAAGATCTTAAGGAAATACCAGTAGTATCAGAATATTCTGATATATTTCCAAAAGATTTACCAGGATTACCTCCAGATAGGGAAGTAGAATTTAGGATTCATTTAATTCCAGGAACTACACCGATAGCCAAGGCACCTTATCGGTTAGCACCCACAGAAATGTTAGAATTGAAAAAGCAATTAGATGAATTACTAAGTAAAGGATTCATACAACCTAGCTCATCCCCTTGGGGAGCGCCAGTGTTGTTTGTGAAGAAAAAGGATGGTTCAATGAGAATGTGTATCGATTATAGGGAATTGAATAAGGTTATAATTAAGAATCGATATCCATTACCTAGGATTGATGATCTTTTTGATCAACTTCAGGGGGCTAGATATTTTTCTAAGATAGATTTACGCTCTGGATATCATCAATTGAAGGTACAAGAAGAAGACATACCTAAGACTGCTTTCAGAACTAGGTATGGTCATTACGAGTTTACAGTCATGCCCTTCGGGTTAACGAATGCACCTGCAGCATTCATGGACATGATTAATAGGATCTGTAAACCGTACTTGGATAAATTTGTAATTGTTTTCATAGACGATATACTTATTTATTCCAAAAGTCAGACAGAGCATTGTGAACATCTTCATACACTCTTAACTTTGTTAAGAAAAGAAAAGTTATACGCCAAATTCTCGAAATGCGAATTTTGGCTAAAGGAAGTGCAATTTTTAGGACACATGGTGAATCATGAAGGTATTCATGTAGATCCTGCTAAGATAGAGGCAATTACCAAATGGAAGGTTCCACAAACAGCAATGGAAATTAGAAGTTTTATAGGATTAGCTGGGTATTATAGACGGTTTATTAAGGATTTTTCCAAGATAGCCGTACCATTAACTAAGTTAACCTGTAAAGCTACTAAGTTTGAATGGGGACCTAAACAGGAAGAAGCTTTTAGAATCCTGAAGCACAAATTAACTCATGCACCAATCTTAGCCTTACCAGAAGGAACTGAAGATTTTGAAGTATATTGTGATGCTTCAAAATTAGGATATGGATGTGTGCTTATGCAACGCAAGAAGGTAATTGCGTATGCATCAAGGCAGTTGAAAAAGCACGAAGAAAACTATACGACTCATGATTTAGAGTTAGGAGCCATAATTTTTGCCCTTAAAATTTGGAGACATTATCTTTACGGAAGTAAATTTACTGTCTACACCGACCACAAAAGTTTAAAATACATATTTGGGCAAAAAGAGTTAAACATGAGGCAAAGGAGATGGATGGAAATCTTAAGTGATTACGACTGTGATATTCAGTATCACGAAGGAAAGGCGAATGTAGTTGCAGATGCCTTAAGTCGTAAGTATTATGAGAAACAACGAAGGGTTCGTGCTCTCAGATTAAATCTACAAATAGATTTAATAGAACAATTAAAGAATGTTCAAACTACAGCAATCAAGGATGATGCTGAAGGAATGAAAGGACGAATCAAGGAATTAGAACAAGGAGCAGATGGAATTTGGAGATTCCATAAAAGTAGAATTTGGGTACCTAAGCAGGGTGACTTAAGATCTAAGATTTTAGAAGAAGCTCATAAATCTAGGTACACTATTCACCCAGGAAACAATAAGATGTACCAAGATTTAAGGAAGAATTTCTGGTGGATAGGAATGAAAAGAGACATAGCCAGCTATGTTTCTAAATGTCTTACTTGTTCACAAGTTAAGGCAGAACATCAGAAACCTTCAGGACTACTACAACAGTTAGAGATGCCAGTGTGGAAATGGGAACTTATAACAATGGATTTTGTTACTAAGTTACCCAAAACCAGAAAAGGTAATGATGCAATTTGGGTAATTGTGGATCGATTAACCAAATCAGCTCACTTTCTACCTATGAAAGAAACCTTTAGTATGGAAAGACTGGCTAAATTGTATGTAGATGAAGTTGTATCCTTACATGGAGTTCCACTCTCCATTGTTTCGGACAGAGATAGTCGTTTTACTTCCCATTTTTGGAAAAGTTTCCAGCAAGCTATGGGAACTCGACTAAACCTGAGCACTGCATATCATCCACAAACAGACGGACAAAGTGAAAGGACGATCCAAACTCTAGAAGACATGCTCCGAGCATGTGTAATAGACTTTGGTGGAAGTTGGGATGATCACTTACCATTAATTGAATTCTCCTATAACAATAGTTATCACTCAAGCATTGAAACTGCTCCATTCGAGGCACTGTATGGAAGAAAGTGCAGAACCCCAGTTTGCTGGGCAGAAATAGGAGAAAGTCAGTTATCAGGACCTGAAATAGTGCAAGAAACAACTGATAAGATTACTCAAATCAAGGATAGATTGAAGACGGCTCGAGATCGCCAGAAGAGTTATGCAGACAATAGATGCAAGCCACTTGAATTCCAAGTTGGAGACAGAGTACTGTTGAAAGTTTCTCCTTGGAAAGGAGTAGTCAGATTTGGAAAGAAAGGAAAACTAAGTCCAAGGTACGTAGGACCATTTTCAGTGATCCAACGTATAGGACCAGTAGCTTATCGTTTACAATTACCAGAAGAATTATCTGGAGTACATAATGTATTTCATGTATCCAATCTCAAGAAATGCTTATCAGATGAATCTCTGGTAGTACCTCTTCGAGATATAGAGGTAAACGAAAAGTTGAAATTTGTTGAGAAACCTCTTCAAATTGAGGATCGAAAGATCAAATTTCTCAAGCACAAACGCCTAGTGCTAGTTAAAGTAAAGTGGGATTCAAAGAGAGGAGCTGAATACACTTGGGAACTGGAATCTGAAATGAAGAGAAAGTATCCACAATTATTTCAGTAAATCTCGAGGACGAGATTTTTCTTAAAGGTGGGGAGAATGTAACAACTCTCATCAAAAGTACTATTTAATATATTAATTAGTCCAAAAGGAAACCCTAATTGAGAAACCCAAGTGATTCTGAACAAACCCTGAAATTTTCATAATTTTCAGAATCAGGATTAGGGCCCCTAAAACTCAAGGGGGGATAAACCCTAGTGGACGATTATCCACTTAATTCGTTGTCAAGTAACTGAAATTCAAGTATGTCAACTCAGCTAAGCTAGTCCCAGTCGTGGCTACCCTATAACCTATTTTGATTCCATACGGACCGCAACACTATCAACCTTACGGTCCGTAAGCAGTCATACGGACCGCAACATTAATAAGCTTACGGTCCGTAAGCTAGTAAAATTTCACCTATAAATAGCAGGCTGTGGCAGTCGTTTTCTGAACATTTTACGTCGAAAGAATTCCATTCACACACTGTATTACGAACTGTTATTCCGAAATTACACCCCCGGGTATCGAAATTCTGCTACAAAACAGGGTATTAGCACAATCGCTGCTACGATTCATTTATCCGACGATCAAGATATCCAATGCATGTTTAAATGCCGCCCACATTAGGGTTATACTTTATCGTTCGTCATTAATTTGACGGATTGTCGTTAATTCGATAGATAAAGTATTATACTTTATCGTTCGTCATTAATTTGACGGATTGTCGTTAATTCGATAGATAAAGTATTATACCTTGTCATTCGTTGTTAATTCAACGAATCATCGTTAATTCGATGGACAAAGTATTGCATTTTGACCTTCATTGTGAGAATTGATCTCATAAATTATCGTAATTGCTGGATTGATTACTAACCCAGTTTTGTGTGCATTGTATTTATATTAGGTTAACAAGGCTAAATCATAGATTAGACTCTGACCATATTAAATCAGCAATGTGAGTCATTCTCTCTTTTTATCAAATCTATTTACAAAATCATGTTTATTTTCAAAGTTATAATTACGGGGATTAAGTCTTTGTAATCACCAAATTACAGCCGGTATGTGGGGTTTTGTATACATTACTTGATAATCGTCACCATTGGGGTAGCCAATGGGGGATATGACCATAGCCACAGACACCATTGGACGAATGGGCCAATGGGTCGAGTGACAATTACCGTGGGTAGTTGGCTTGATATCAGAAACATTGTAATCGCTCTTAATACTGTAAATTATAACAAATGTGTCATTTTAGTAAATAGAATGATTCACTCAGTATTTCCCGCTGACAAAACCTTTTTCAAACATGTTTCAGGTGATCTGTTGTAATTCAGGAAAAGTGCTGGGGAGCATTTCAAGCTTAAGATAGTGGCTCAATATAAAATAAAGAAATAAATTTTGTAATATCACGCTTTTATAGTAAAAACATAATATTGTAAATTATCGGGGTTTTATCCCGAATTGTGAAATAAAATAATCGGGGAAATTTTTTTAGCTTTAAGCGATCCTGTTTCCGCTGTTAAACTCAATTAAATCAATACCGCAGTATTTCTGTCCCGCGGCTCTTGAAACGGGTCAAACTGGGTCAGGGGCCGTGACAGTACCACCGCCTTTAACCACCATTATACCACCGAAAACAAAATCGCAACGGGGTAATCTGAATGGCATCGACGGGGAGTTGTAGAGGGCGGCGTTAGTATTTTAAGGTGAAACAAGAATCCCGTAGTAGCACCGCCGGAAGTGGTAGCAGTGGCGGAGAGAGTACCAGAAGGAGTAGTGGCAGTGGTAGCTCCGACAGTAGCACCACCCTCTCACCACCGCCACAATCATCACCACTACCATCATAACCATCACCATCATCTAGTTAAGCATTACCTCTCTCGTAATTGAGGTATCTGGTGATGGTGAAAGCGGTGGAGACGTGGATGGCGATGGAGATGGTGACTGTGTTAAGAAAGAAGATCGGACGTCGTCTTCTAGTTCTTTGTTGGGAAGACGGTGAGTTGGATGTTAATAATATGGTAATTGATTAATTACTTAGAGATCTTATTTGATTTTTTGATCATGAAAACCTTAGTAGGATGTATTTTCCTAATTGTTTGATGATTTAGTGTTTTACACTGATTGATAGAACTTGTTATTATTGGATCTTAAGCTTACTAATTTTTATAGTTTTGTGGCTGATTTATGTGTAATTGTGTAGTAATGAACTAATTTGTTGTTTTTTGTTGATTCTGTAGTTGATAGTCATAGATCTCCTGTTGACAATTAATGTGGTGGTGGTGGGGTGGGGGTGGGGCCCACATAAATTGTAAAATATTAATTATATTTCTTTTAACTTTTTAATTATTCATTTGACAATAAGGGTATTTTTGTCATTTCACACGCACCTAACAGCAAAAACTAACCATTGTCCACGCCAGAGACTATCCGGGAACGAATTTAAAAAAATTGGGGACTATATATGTAATTTTAGAAAGTTAGGGACTAAATGTGAAAAATGGGCAAACCACAGGGACTATCCGAGCATTTTTCTTTTACTTTTATTAGTTAACTAAATACATAGTTTTATTATTTAACTATTTATATAATTTTCAGATGTCTGAATTAGTATTTTATTTACATATTGAACTTAATATGTTAGTTAACTATATGTAAACAATTTTACACGTTATTATCTCTTGGGGGTTAGGATCAAATACAAAGGATAAAATAAATAAGAAGGATAAGAAGGTTTTGCTAACACCAGGATCCGGCGAGTCTGACGGAGCTTCGGTCCCGAAACGACGTGTTCGGTGCGTTTATTACGACTAAGAAAGGAGTAGAAACAGAATACGACACCGAGCAGTCAATTTCAATCTGGTCTCTATTGATTATTCAATGTTTACAGCACCACGAGACCAGCATTTTCCCTCTGGGAACCAAAAGCTTGTCCAAATGGGAGCCCTAACCCCCTATTTATAGAAATTTCCTACCTATGTGTCCATCCGATCGGATCCCAATCCGATCGGATCACCATCCGACCGGATGGTCATCCATCCGGATGGACCTTGACATTTACAAAACCTGTCCAACTTTTCTCCTATTCTATACAATATTCAACACACGCTCTATCTAACTATTCGCACAGTGGCAGACGTACGAAATATGCACTAACAGATTCCCCCTCGGATGTCACTGTCGAATCGTCTTTAAAACTTTGAGAACCTTGAGCCGTGTTTGAATATTCTGTAATCTTCAACTTTTCTGCAACTTCAATCAGGGTATCTTGAAATCTGACTATCCAAATTCCCCCTCGATTGATCATTCGGGTTTGCTTTTGCCAAAGTAAACACGAATTCCCCATGGAATGAATCTTCAGGTCTTTTGCACAGTTTACGGCTCTCCTCTGATTTACTAAACTGCAACCTTCACGAACAATCACCAACTTGAAACAAATCAATGCAGCATCCTCTATTTCAACTTTAACCGCATCCGAGCTCAGTTTTTGATATCACAAGTTAGCACCACGATCTTCACATTCCGCCTGCTCGATCTAAGAATGTACAAAAACTCAACCGGCAATTTATAGAAACTTCAAATACCCCACTGGTTAACTTCAAATACGTGATTCCCCATGAAGATCTGATATCCCGTTTACCGTGATCCACGTTAACGCACCATAAGAATGACAGATCCCTGTAAATGGTATTCTCCACAATCAGCAAATCTTTATCGGATAACAAATCATCTGGTAATGTAATCCGATCTCTGAAGCATTCGTCCACAATCAGATTCATCTCCTCGGATAATCTAGATCTCAGAAGCTATCATCCACGATCACTCTCAGATCTCTGATGCTTTCGTCCACGATAAGATATCAACACCTCGGATCCTCTTGATCTCGGAAGCTTACACTCACGATCAGATTCACATTCCCCCTGACAATCTGAAGTCGAAAACTACCCGAATGCTGTTGCAGTGTCACGAATTTCAAAAATGTCGGAATTTCAACATACGACAGTGAAATTTTTATTCCCCCTCATTTTTGCAAATTCTGACGTCTCTATCACTGAATTCCCCCTCAAACTGAATTCAGTTTTCAATTCTCTTCTCCGAAAAACTTGACCAACCCAGAATATCACAATATTCGCCACAATTATCAGTTTTTCGTCTTTGCGGATTTTACAATTTGGCCCATAAATAGTCAGATACCCTGAATGATAAACATTCTGCACCAGTATCAAGACTACCCCACTAATTTCCACAATCCATGATCACATCATCAAATCTGTTTACTGAAGCCCCCGACGGTGTCCCCAAACAACCCAACTTGGTCGCTAAAAACCCGAAAAAATTGACAATCACCAAATTTTTTCTGGAGACTCTCCTCATCGTTGTGATCAAAAAATGCCTTTTTTTTTAGGCATTTGATCATCTGGTCGAATGGCAAGTGTCGGTTGGTCATCTGATTGGATTGTCATTCGATTGAAGGATAAAAATGGACAAACAAGTGTTTGTGGATCGGATGTTCATCCGATCGGATTGTCACTCGATTGAAAACGACTTGATCTTTCAAACACCCCATAGTGATATGGATCGGATGGTCATCCGATCGGATTGCCATCCGATTGAAAGCATATAAACCTTCAATAATCCTTCAAGAAAGATAGTGATGTGGATCGGATGGTCATCTGATCGGATTGCCATCCGATCGGATTGCCATTGGATTGGATATGTTCTAACAGCTCAAGAACACTCCAAATCACATTTTTTCGATCCAGAATCTTTATTTGTGTGAATTTCATTATGAAACTTCACAGGATTGTGCGCGAGTCAATTCCGAACAGAATGATGTCTTCAATTCCAAAATCCATCCGTGAATTGACCTTTATTTTGATGATTTTCTCTGTTTAACGTCAAAACTCCCGTTTAACTCAAAATTGATGAGCTTTGGGTGTTTTAACCGACTGTTAGATCGATTAAATTGGTACCGTAGCTCTGATACCACTGCTGATTCCAAGATCCGGTGAGTTCAACGGAGCTTCGGTCCCGAAACTTCGTGTTCGGTGCGTTTATTACGACTAAGAAAGGAGTAGAAACAGAATACAACACCGAGCAGTCAATTTCAATCTAGTCTCTATTGATTATTCAACGTTTACAGCACCGCGAGACCAGTTTGACACCATGTTACCTCTGGGAACCAAAAGCTTATCCAAATGGGAGCCCTAACCCCTATTTATAGACATTTCCTACCTATGTGTCCATCCGATCGGATTGCCATCCGACCGGATCGCCATCCGACCGGATCGCCATCCGACCGGATCGCCATCCGACCGGATCGCCATCCGACCGGATCATCCGTCCGGATGGACCTTGACATTTACAAAACCTGTCCAACTTTTCTCCTATTCTATACAATATTCAACACAACCTCTATCTAACTATTCGTACAGTGGCAGACGTACGAAATATGCACTGACAGGTTTCTAGTCCATTGATCTTAGATTTGGAGGGTTGAGATTAGTTGTAGGGAAAAGAAGATAATAGAAGGGCATAAAGGGAATCCTATATTTATGGATTTTCTCTCTCCATATGCAAGGCACATGCCAATTCCCCCATCGATTTAAAACGTCCATAACTTTTTCATATCACATTTAAAAAAAAAATTCACCATAATAACGAGCGTTTTTTTATCTTTAATATGAGTACCATATTATCATATAAAAATAAAATAAAAAATTTCATTTTTACTGGGTTTTTTCGCATTATGTTAAAGGTTCAGTTCATTGTGTCTTTTAACTGGGTTTTGGTCATTACGTCTTAGTAGAGTTTCTATACATTGTGTTATTATCAAACCTATAACACAATGTTAATTTGGGTTCTATCCATTGCGTTTTTATAAGAACCTATAACACAATATATGACACAATGAAGATGGTGTTATATCTGAGTTTTCTATAAACTGTGTTATTAGTTCTGGTCATTGTGTTTAATATGTTTTCCATTGTGTTTTAATAATTTGTTCAATTTTTTTTATTATCTTGTTCATTGTGTTTTAGTTTGTTGTGTATTGTGTTTTTAGATTGTTTTCTATTGTGTTTTTACTGCTCTCCATTGTGTCTTTTATCTGCTGTCATTAATTGTGTCTTTTATCTGTTGTCATCAATTGTGTTTTTATTTAGTCTGATATTTATTGTGTTATATGTTATCGCCATTGTGTTATATGTTATGGTCATTGTGTTTTAGTTTGTTGTCTATTGTGTCTTTATCTGTTGTCATTGATTGTGTTTTTTGATCTACTTTACATTGTGTTTTACATCATGTCCATTGTGTAATATGTAACTGGGTTTTTGATTTTTTTTTTTGAAAAATATAACAATATGGTACTCATATTAAAGATAAAAAACGCTCGATTTTATGGTATAATTTTTTTAAAAACAAATGATGTATTAAAAAGTTACGGACGTTTAAAAATTGGGGGGGGGGGAAATAGCATGTGACTTGCATGTGCATATTCTCTCTCCTATTGTAGACAAAATTACCATTTCCATTTAATTACTCATAGGACACTTGTCACTCTCTGGTGGCTTCTTACCCTTCTTATTTTTAAATCATTTGCATTATAACTCAATCCTATCTTTTGGATATACATATATATCATCATCATCATCATGTGGTTTGTATCTACCTTTCAAAAAAAAAAAAATACTGGCATCGTAACGAACCAAGCTGGTATATACTGGATTATGTATTAAGAAGACGAATTAGTGACATTTGCTTTTTCCGTGGTATCATCTTCGTTGGAATCCGTACCATCATCACCATCAATCTCGCCAGAATCAATATCCCACTGCAACGTGCGGGTTGGCGTCAACTCGTTTATTAACAAAACAAAAGGTCATACTTTCACACCGAAAGTAACAAGAGCAAAAGCTCATACTTACATACCAAAAGTATTGTAGGTGGGGGCATAAAATTAATGAAGGATTGGAGCCTCTTATGTATAAGGGGGATTCCATTGGCACACTGGCCCCTCTATCCGTACACTTTGACAATTCAATGTGAATCGTATAGGCCTATACGATCTGTATTGGATAAAGTTAAGACAAGAAAGACTGACAGGTGCAGGGTCATTGGCCACGGCGGACAACGTTTCCGCCATATGGTTGGAGGCAGAGCCAGTCGCAGCCCGGAATTCTTCAGTTATCAAGTCATGGCGATCACAGTCCAGGTATGCAGCATGCATGCCATCATGCCGCCCAGTTTCATACGCTGCAGTCGCCATATCATCCAATAAACCACTAAAGTGGGGCGACCGCCTAAGGAACTCGAAGCAGGATGCTACGCCATGAGAAGCACACCAGGTCTTCTCTTCCTTCAGCACTCCAAGTTAAGCCTTCAGCTCACTCGCTTCAGCCAACGCTTGGTTCACAACATTTTCACTCTCGGTGCGACGAGACTTTTTAGCATCTAGGTCTCACTGCAAACGAGACCGCTGAACAGTCAACTCATAACACCTTTGGGTGGCCTGATCAAACTTCGCCTGAGTATCCTCCATCTCCGCCATCAAAGCAGTATGGGATTCCTGCAGTTGCGATACAAACTCATGGTCAATACACAACCTTGCAACCTGGGAGGATAGGGCACAAACCTTTTCCGCCTCTATCACAACATTCTTCTCCAACTCCTTCTGAGTCTTCAACGCGTGGGATATCAACATGTCCTTCTCCTGACAGTCCCGGGCCCATATCACACGCTCTTCAGCAAGATTCGAGGTTACCCTTCTCAGATCCTCCTCAGCTTTTTGTTTCTCCGCAAGAAGGCGAGACTCCCTCACCTTGGAAACATCTATCAAACTATCCCGCCGCTGGAGCTCATCCATTATTTGCTGCACAGCTTGGTGGGTTTGATGAGGCTCACGGTTGTCCTGACCACAATGGCATTTGATCTCAGCAGTTCTTTTAACCCTGGATACGGTATCTGTTATGGTAAGTCCAACAAGTGGCCACAATCCTGACCCTCCACATAAGAAACTTCCACTGGGGGGAAGGCATGACCTACCCAATGACCGACCACATTAGGATATATAAGGCGTGTGGACTCGATAGTTTTCCATCGTGGTTTGTAGGGCCTGTCAGGCATATGCGGGTCCCAGGCAATGGTAGGCAAATATAAACCTTCGATAGGATTGATTTCATTGTGAACACCGCCACTGGACCCCGCTGCTTCATCAAGGCTAACATCCTTGTCACTAGAAAATTCAAAAGAGGAGGATGGCACAGTAATAGGCATGGCGCTGGTAGAGGGAGCCGCTGTTAAAACAACCTTCTTCTGACTTGGCATACTTTTAGTCGTTTCTCACTTTTTTTAAGTCCGGCCCCATGCAAAACCCCATAGAATCGGACTGGGCGGACATGTGGAGGAATGATCCGGCCTAGTCATTTCGAGTCAAATATTAACCATCGAATAAATGGGAATGAATAAATACGGATGAGATCTCCATGCAAATCTACGTAAGAAATAGTCTTCGACAAAATAGGAGAGGTCGTCTAACCGACTTCCAGACTTAAGGGGAAACCCTAAGTTCACCCATAAGTATAAATAGAGATGTCGTCATGAAGGTAAGACACATTGTTCTCTCATATTACATTCTCTTTTACTCCCACAAACGAGTTCTTATTCTCACGCCGGAGGGTGGTTACAGGAATAACCCTATTTCTGTAACGAGTCATAACGGTGTTCGGTTTTGCAGATCGGAGATCGGAGCACTCTTCATCGGATCAACCAGCTAAGGGGCGTGTTTCAGGTGACGTACTTACACAGCTAATGTTTAACGCCACAGTTGATAATTCAATACAAGATCATGGAAATTTTCAAAAAAAAGATCAAATTCTGTTAGAATCTGAAACTAAAAGGTCACAGATTTGACATGTAAAGTAAAAAACACATTTCTCCAGAAGGGAGTTTTCATTTTCATGGATTATTTTGGTTTCCTGTCATTTTAATGAAGCTGAATAGGTTTCCATATTTTGTGGAAATTCCGTTGCCATGTGTCGAAATTGCTGTCAGCTTTTGAATTCCCAAAAATGGGCCGACTTCACCTCAGTGTTCAAATGGGCCGATTGGTTTGTGGGTTGTCTTTTAGATGTTATATGCTTTATTGATACTATATTATAATGCATGAGGGAGGAGTATTTTAAGATACCAAAAAAATAAGAACTTTTCTCCTCTTTATTTATAGAAAGACCCCTAAAATGAGGGTAGTTTGGTCTTTTGAATACTATTTATTTTTTAGTCCCTAAACTTATTACACTTAAATCCCTAAGGTTTTAACAGAATTATAGATAATTAGTTACAATTATTCCCTCCACAACAAACTTATAATTTTTTTTACGTTTTCTTGACATATCTTATAAACTATACTTTAAAAAAAAAAAAATCCAAAGATAGCATGACGATCTACACATTTTTGTCGATGTTTCGGTAGTTGTCTTGTTCAATATCGACGCACGGATTAAAATGTACAAGTCGATAATACCTTAATGTACAAGTAATTAATTCATGTGATCTAATGTACAAAGATGTGCTCCATCTATGCAAACAAAAACAAAAAGAATTAAAATTACCATAACATAAAATGAAGATATTATGCGTCACATTTTATTTTATTAAAACTGTCTAATATCTATACTTAGATATATCTTATAAAAACTTAAAACTAACCACAACAAACTTCCTAAATAAAGGGGTGAAAAATTTAAAATTAAACACTAATGCACTTGTATAGTTACTACTATAAATACATAGCAGGACACCATATATCTATTGCTAAACAAAGTTGAAAAATATATCCAATTCTGAATTCAATTGTTGAGAAAAACCAAGCATGCGAGATTGAAAATTCTAAGGCCAGTTCTGTTATATCCCAGCAGTGAATAATTGTTTTCTTTTATTTACTTTTATGTGAATGTTAACTTATTTGATCTTTCAGATTCAGTTGCATGATGAACATGCCAATATAAACAACCAATTTGTCGAACAAGCTTCTAAGGTATTGATTTTGCTGGTTTTTAAGTATTATTTTTGCGTATATCTTTCATATTAACATTTTCATTATGTTTTTATATGTGTGTTTTATTGCAGGATGATGGTGATAAAAGTGTTGATATTATTTCTTATGGTGCAATGTTTAGTCCATACAAGTCTAATCTTCAACGTGAATTTAGTGAAGAGGTAATTTTAAGGTTTATTTAATCTTTTTAACCTTTGTATTCAATTTTTGTCCTTTTTAAGGATCGGAAGTTTAAGACTCAAATGAAGAGATCCAAGAGACTCTCTGAATGGAAATGGAGTGACGTTATTAATTTACACGATTCTGATGACAATGACAAAGAAGAGGAATTATAAAATACTGCCGATTCAAGCACAAACCAGAAAACCCGATTAAAAATACCTCGAGTGTCAATTTAGAAGCATAACAGATTTCATGCAATTTAATATGAAATCTATCAAGTGTTTTTATATATATTTTTTCATTTTCAGTTGTTATGTTTTATCTAGGCGCATGAATAAATTCTATTTTGTATTTAAACTTTATTTTTGGAGTTAATATAATGCAGTAATTGACCATATTAATAAAGTTCAACATAAAGTTAGTATCCTAAATTTACAAGTTAAGTGAACTTATATAAGTTAATATCCTACAGTTGCAATAAATATATATTGCAGTTAGATATAATAAAGCTGAAATTATAAAATATTGCAGTTATTCTTGGATATAAAATATTGCGGTCTCCGCCTTGGAGGTTGTTTTGGCGTTTCGTTGGTTTTGTTAATGAAAGTTACTTTTCAAAAAAAAAAAGTTATTCTTGGATATTAATCTAATAATTTTTATTTCTTAATTAAAAAAATAATAAAGTATTAAACTTTAAAGCTAAACTAAAAACCTAAACTTACTATAATATAAAGTTAATAAAGATATAAACTCTTAACATCCTATTTTTTATAAAAAAATGTTTTTAAAATTTTATAAAATATAATTATATATATATATATATATATAAACGAAATTTAACAATTAAAGTTAAAGGTGTAAAACGTATTTACGAGTCAACTACTATTTTTTATTTTTATAAAAACAAAAATTTTAAACTTAAAGTTTATTCGATGAGTATCGTGTGGATATTTAAAAAAAAGTTATGAACTTTAAAGAATAAAATTATAAACATTATCATTTAACCAACACAATAAACTTACTTTAGAACTATAACAACTTATCTTTTATTTTTTATCATTTTATTATTATTTTTTATTAAAAACAAAACTTTACATGTGTGAAACAGTTTTTTTTTACTTTATTTATAAACAAAACATTTTGTTTTTATAACAAAATAATTATTTTATAAACATTTTTTGTAACAAGTAATATAAATAAAATACTCCAGAAATTTACAATCTTTACTAGATAAATACTAAAATGTGTTGCAAATTTTTTGGAATTATAAATTCAACTATATTGTTATAGATAATATTTGTCAGTTTCAAAAGAATTCTTTACCAACTTGACTAGATACATGGTAGATTGTGTTGCATAATTTTTGGGATTACAAGTTAAAAGTAGACTCATATAGATAAGATTAATTAGGAACTAAAAATCTGAACTTAGTATGATATAAAGTTAATAAATATATAAACTCTTAGCATCCTATTTTTTATAAAAACAGTTCTTGAAATTTTATAAAAATCTAAATTTTTTATATCTGTAAAAAACCGAAATTTAACAATTTAAGTTAAAGCTCTAAAACGTACTTACGAGTCAAATACTATTTGTTATTTTTATAAAACGAAAATTTTGAACTTAAAGTGTATTGGATGAGTATTATGTGGATATTTAATAAAAGTTATGATCTTTAAAGAATAAAATTATACTTTATAATTTAACCAATAAAATAAAATATTTTACAATTATAACAACTTATCTTTTATTTTTTGTTTTATATTATTAATTTTTATAAAAAAACAATATTTTTTGTCTTTTGATTATTAATTAAAAAAAAACAAAACTTTTACATATGTATAACACTTATGACATATATCTACCACACTAATGTTATCATAATTATTATACTAATAAGAAAACTACCAGAAACGAATGCCGCAATGCAAAGTGTCACCCCTGCCGCATCGCGCGGGCATCCTACTAGTAGTTCTAAATGATGTAATAAGGATTGGGCGGCTATAGGGTGTGGTCATGATCCTCATGACCATCATGACCCTTCACGTCAGCGCCATATAATCACCTCTAATCCACCATCCAAAATCACTAACCTAAGGGTGTGGTCATGACCCAAACCACTTCTCCTTATTTATTTTAATTTATCTTTGTCTAAAGAAAAATGAAAGGATTTCTTGAAAAATTGGAAAGGAGGATGATCGTTGCCATAGTTTAATCCATACAAACCATGGTGGATTAGACAAGGGGGTGGTGTAGCCTTCCATTCATGGCCGGCCCTGGGGGTGGGCGGGGAGGACCACCGGCCAGGGCCCGATATTTCAAGGGAAAACTCGATATGTATATGTAAAATATCTTTTTAATCGGGTACATCATAGGCTTCCTTACAAAACTATTCTTATGGTTTAGATTAGTTATTAACCCCTTTGGCATTAGGTTTAGACCTATAGTGAGCCAAATACCCAATTTTGTTAAGGCCTTTTGGCACATTTTTTCGAGCTCGAACATGATACACGAATTCTTAGGGCCAGCCAGTATTTCACACATGTAATATTAGAAGTTGATGCAATGTTGATACGTTTATATATTTTAATACAGAATTATAACAAAAAGGCTAAACGTTGGTTGCGATATTGTCTAATGTATGTTGTATTTGAAACCCAACAATCAGGAAAATGTTTATTCATTTTTACAAGAGGTGAGCGTGGGTCGACTTTGTTATCATAAACCAAACCATAACAAACACTTAAGTTGTTAAACTTTTGGTCAAATAAGTTATGATTCAAAGTAGGGCTGTAAACGAACTGAACGTTCAGCGAACAGTTCGTGAACTGTTCGGCGGGAAGTTCGTTTATGTTCGTTCGATTAGCTTAACGAACGAACACGAACAAAAAATTTCGGTCGGTTAGCTTAGCGAACGAACACGAACACAGGTCTCGTTCGTTCGACTGTGTTCGTGAACGTAAGGTAATATGTTCGTTTGATTATATTAAAAAATAATAAATAATAAACCTTTTATCTAAACATATTGAAAACTTGAAACCCTATTTTTTTCTAAGTTAGCTAAAATTTGGACATTTTAAGACATTTTTGGAGATAATTATGTCTAAGTTACTTAAACTTTATTCATCGTTTGGTGGTGTGGTAGACTTCTTGTGTTTTGATTTATTATTTCATAGTTGTATTTAACTACTTATATCCAATGTTTAAGGATAACAATGTTTTCATTTTTTTTTTAATTTTCAAGTTAAATGTTTGTTTGCGCTCATTTTTATTTGCTTGCATTCGTTTATGTTCGAGACTAGTGTTCATGAAATGTTCGTGAACAATTGAATTTCCTTAACGAACGAACACGAACATAAACTTATGTTCGGTATGCGTTCGTGAACAGTTCACGAACATGTTAATTTCCTTAACGAACGAACACGAACATAACTTTGTTCGTGTTCGTTCGGTTCATTTACAGCCCTAATTCAAAGGGTGGTTGGTGAGTTAGCAGAAATTTTTTTAATTGTGGACATTTTCTGTTCGGTTAAGTTGGTTTGTTCCGTTAAATCAGTATTTTTGTTCACATAAATACATGAAACGGAAACCAAACTACTACTGATAGAAAGGTTATCGAACATCGGTTCCTCAGTTGGTTCAGCTAATCTGGTTCGGTTTTTCCGCTGACATTGAACTACGGTTGATTTGTGTTGCGCTAAACGTTTGTAAAAAGATGGGGCGTTGGGATTGATCTCGGACAAGAGCCATGGACGTTTTAGCCAAGACAACAACTCGAGTTATCGGTTCATGCATAACAGTCTATATATTGTATCAGATGAAGGTTTGTCCTAAATTATTACTTGCTCCCAAGACTCGCTTAAGACTAGCTTTGTTCGAACTCTTTTTTATAAAAAAAGAAAAAGAAAGGGAATTTCTATTTACATGGGTACCGGTATGCTACTCGGTACCAAATGCTCATCCATACACTGGACAACACTAGTCTGTATGTTGGATGAACGTTTGTGCCGGATGGCTTTTGTGTCGAACCATATACACGACGATCTTATTGCCGGACAACACTAGTCTGTATGTTGGTCTCCAAAACATAAAACCAAAAATGTATGTAAAAAGATGGGAGTTGGATTTTGATCAAGGACAAGAACCATAGACGCGTTACCCAAGCCAACAGTTCGTGTTACCTAGTTCAGTCACATTGTGCCGGTTGCTGCTCTGGTTAAGTCAGCGCATACGCCTCCCGACCTAGGCCAGATGTAAATGGATATCCCCTTCACATCCATCGGTTGACAACACCTTTACCACAAAAGCCACTCTTGTTTACTTGAGTAAAGTGTCGATAGCTTGTTCTTTCTCAAGACCGCTTCTAAACCCGCTTTAATGCCCCCACTTGGGTCATAGACTCACGTAACTAAGCCCGGCGGTTGTGTAGTTTGCCGAAGGGTTTTAAACATTAATAATATCTTTTCCTTGGTCGATGTGGGAAAAAAACAATAAATTAATATAATTGCAAAGGTTTTTTTAATACGAATGGAACATATATGAAGTAGTCATTTTAAAAACTAGTGGGATTCTTTTCGCGCTAAGCGGCGGAAATTCGGTCAGTATCAGTTCGGTTTATTATGACACCAGCACTCGCTATGACAACCGAAAGAGAACCAAAAAATGAAGTCGTGATATGACCAAAAGAATATCACCACATGTTTTACATCAGTTTAAAACCACAAAAACGAATACTAATATTGATGTTGTTCGACCGGAATCGGTTCCACTTGTTAGGATAGCGGCACGGTACCAACACTTTTATTACCTACGTTACTCCAAACATTCTACTTTAAATGCAACTCCATTGCCAACAAAATTAATACTGGTGCGTTAAAAAAGAACTATATGAATACACATGTTTCGACGTATCCGATTAAATACCGGTGTGGTAACATGTGATGCCCACACGTGACATTACACGTTTTTTACTTTGTTACATATGGTGCGTTCGTGATATTAGCGTCATTAGACATAGAAACATATAGTATGTCTTGATCGTTGCGGTGTAAAGTTGTAACAGTAATTTAGGCAACCATGTAAAGTTGTAAAAGTAATTTAGACATTTATATGGTTAGGCATAGATAAAAAAAATATATTAATGTGTAACACGCTACGGTCTAAAGTTGTAAAAGCAATTCAAACAAAATGAGACGTCAAGTTATTTAGTAGAAAAGGTTGACGGGTCAAAGTTGTTAATTACCAAAAGTTAGAAGTGTAAAATTGTAATTTTTGAAAATTAAAAGGATTTGAAAGTATGGGGTTAGATTTGTCATTTCTTAAAAGTTGAAGGCTTAAAGACAAAGATTAGATATAGAGTAATAGATTGTGTGAAATGTTAAACAATAAAACTTTGCTGCTTAAAATGTGAAATCATAAAGCTTCTGTTGAAGGCTTAGAGGTGTAAAAAAAAACGGTTTAGAACCGTAACCGGAAAAAAACCGAAATCGGTTTTTTTAACCGGTTTTAGGGCCGAACCGAACCGGCGATTTGTGACCGGTTACTATTCTTGATCTTTGCAACCGATAACCGGTTTTAAAAAACCAGTTAAAAATTGGTTTTTTTGGCAAAAACCGGTTAAAAACCGATCCAAACCGGTTAGACCGGTTACTGTTTTGGGTTTGAAAAACCGGTTAATAACCGAAATCGGTTATAAAAAAACCGATTTTTGTTTTGGATTAAAAAAACCGGTTCGGTTAAAAACAGACCGGTAAAAAAAAACATATTTGTACACCTTTATCTGTAGCCAACAACTTTTTAACAGTAATTTTTAAGCGTAATTTTTAATTTGCGGTCATTTTCTGTTTGTTAAACAGGTTTGTTGTTCTGTTAAATCAGTATTTTTTGTTCACATAATACGTGTAATTGAAACCAAACCACTGAAGGTAACCGAACATCGGTGTCTCATTTGGTTCATTTTTTCGGCATCGTTTAACAATATTAAAACCGAAAATGTTTGTAAAAAGATGGGCGTTGGGATTGATCTCGGACAAGAGCCATGGACGTTTTAGCCAAGACAACAACTCGAGTTATCGGCTCATGCTTAACAGTCGGTATTGTAGTCGGACGCTGCTCTGGTTAAGTCAGCACATACGCCATCCAACCTAGGTCGGATGGAACGGGTATACTCCAATGGCTTTCTTTTTATGAAGAGTGCCACCAGCGCACGGTAGTTTGAACTCGAGCCCGGGTCAAATTATTTACACCGTGGATCCTCTACCGACACCATTAGATACAAACTGAGAACAATGACGCGTTATATGATAATGCGCCACCCACGAACCTTTAAGAGCCCGAGTCGAATTATGAATTGACAACCCCTCTCGTCATTACTTGGCTAAAATTTTCCTTGGCTCGGTACCAGTCCGGTATCAATAGTCCCCTTCAAACCCACTTTAATGCCCCCACTTGGGTCACAGACTCGCGTTAATGAATCCGGCAGTTCAATAGTTTCATTGGCAGTTTATAAAGACTAATAAGCTCTTTTCCCCAGGCGATGTGGGATGGTGCTACCTTCGGATTTGCATTTGCCTAGCAATTCTTGATTTTTTATTTATTTATTTTATTTTTATAAAGAATAAGGGTCTGCCTTGGGCTGAAGTAATTGATATTCACAAGGTTTTACATGTAGGATTGATGTCTTTGACACGAATAAATATAAAAGATCGTGTTCAGGTTCATTAGTTCAACCCCTATTAGAAACAAAACGAGTTATACAGGTTGACGGACTTGGTTTTCGAAAGCGAGAAGCACACCGAGACGACATAGCACAAAAGCGATGAGCTTTTCCTAGGCGAGGGGCAAAACGATTTATATAACTTCCGCCCCCACCTCCATCGCCGTCTTCTTAACCCCTTCCATCCCCGGTATCAACACCTCACGCCTCGCCTCAACTATTATATCCGATGACAACGCCTTCCCAAACCCCACCAAATCCCCTTGCAGCACACCCGCCATCAACGCGCCCCGACCTGGCTACAGTTCCACACATGAGCCGAAACCGTTATCTCCCTCGGCAACACCGTCCTCATCTTGTTCGAATTCCAGATTTTCACTAACACAAACCACAAGGATAACTTAGCTTCCGCCTCCGAAAATGTTTGTAAAAAGTTGAGAGTTGGGATTTGATCAAGGCCACAAACCATGGACGTTTTAGCCAAGTCAACAAGAGCTTAACAGATCTTGTGTAGTCAACATTAGTGTCGGTTTGCTGCTCTGGTTAAGTCAGCACATACGCCACTCGACCTAGGCCGGATGTAAATGGAAATTCCCAAACCTTTTGGGTTATCCTCCCGACAGTAAAAGACCAGCCTGCAGGACTGCACTCGGGTAAAATTTCCATAGCTTGTTCTTTCTCAAAACCCTTTCCGAACCCACTTTAATGCCCCCACTCGGGTCACAGACTCGCGTTAATAAGTCCGGCAGTTTATTGGTTTGATCAGCAGCTTATAAAGACTAATAAGCCATTTTCCCCAGGCGATGTGGGACAGTGAAATTAATGAATTTGATTTATAGATAGAAGCTACATAAGAAGGTATTGTTCTTGGTTTTTTATTATAAAAGAAAAGATCGTTAATGTAATATATACATTATTTTTATTATTAAGAAAAAGTATAGAAAGGGAATTTCTATTTATATTAAACGTTTGATATCGTTTTTAATTTAACTAAAATTATGTCTCAAGAGTAAAAAAAAATTTGTAAAATTGTAATTTTTTTAAGTAACTGTGTGCGAAAAAAATATAAAAAAATCAGGTTAAATGAGTTGTGTTTGTGTCAATCCCTGAATACTCAAGTTCGTGTCAAACTTCAGAGTTCATGTCGGATTAGACTAACCAACCCACAAACGTGACCTGTTTAGCATCACCTAGCAGCAGTGGCGGAACTAGACCTTCAACTCAGGGGTATCCCAAAATTTTTTAGGGGTGTCCTCGTACTTGTTCAGGGGTGTCCTGTGTATAAAAATCGGGAAATTTTTTTTTACACTACTGGTAAAAACTTGAGCCGTAGCCCGGGCTACGCCCGTTTACACTACAGGTCCGCCCCTGCCTAGCAGTGTTAGCTTACCGAGGATGTGTAAACTTTTTTATAAAATTTATTCAATGTGTTAGACTTATGATCTTTTGTAGCCAAGGAGGATTGTTATGAAAATAAATATGGTTATCAATGCTAGATTGTAACTTTCATTTGGTTCTTCATTTCACCTTTTAGTTTGTAATAATGTTATGGCCCTGTAAATGTAAATAGAGACTTCTTGTATTTAGTTTGACACACCCAATGAATAAGAATTTCCTATTCTCTCTTGCTCCCTCCAAGGTTTTAACATAACAAAAGGAAACCTTTTTTTTTCTACATAGCAAAGGGATATGCAACATGTGAAGTATGAAATTCATGCTTAGACGCTGCTAGACATAGTTGTCGGGTTAACTGTCGGAAAAGTTTTTGAAAATAAAAAGATGGTGGTTGGGATTGATTGACAGCGTACCACCTGATGTTATCTAGTGAAGTATGAAATTCATGCTTAGACGCTGCTCTGGTAAAGCCAGCAAAATTTCACACACTAATACCCTCTCAAAAACACCTTCCAACCCACTTTAATGCCCCCACTTGGGTCACAGGCCCAAGTTACTGAGCCCAGTAATTTTAAATCTTCACCAATGCTTTTAAATGTTAAAAATATATCCATTCACTAGACGATGTGGGACAGTAAAATAATGATGAGATATTACAATTTTGTTTGATAAAGTTGTAGTTTATTCCAACACATATAAACTACTATATCAACAAAACAATGCTTATCAGGTGTATCACAAAGATGAGCTTTGGTTGAACATTTCTAACCCTTCAAAACTATCACCACAACCATGATCTTTAGGCTCGACTTTGCCATCAATGTCGGCTTAAAAGTCGGTGAAGTATTCACCGTTTATATGACTGGCAGCACCGTTGTAATCGCGATGCTGCGCATAAACATAATCAACCAGTTTCTGTTATATAAGTTACCACTTTCAAAGGGTGAAGTTGTTCAGTAGAATTTGTGGCCATATTGGTCAGTTAAATCGGTTTTTTGATTGTATATATTTGGTTAACTAAATACGAATAACTTAAACAAAAAAATGTATTTAAAATGGGAGTTGGGATTGATCGAGGACTAGAAAGAGTTGTATCGGTTCATGATTAGCAGTAGATGCGTGTCGGCTGGCTGCTCTGGTTAAGTCAGCCACATACGCCACCCGACCTTGGTCGGATGGCACAACAGGCATTCCAATGACTCAGCATGGACCTACTTCCACAGCACACCAAGAGCAGTCTTGTACTGCTATTGCACCAGACACGAACCTATGGCTCTATAATAGTCCTCTTTCAATGGCTCCCTTCGAACCCAGTTTAATGCCCCCACTTGGGTCATAGACTCGCGTTAATGAGTCCAGCGGTTTTTTAAGTTTAAACAGGGCTTATAACTTATAAACACTATTAATCTTTTTTCCCTAGGCGATGTGGTATGGTGATCACTTGGGATTTAAAAACTATAAATAAAGGAATAATAATATGAAGCACAATACGAAGCTCGACTTCGCCATCAATGTCTAACAGTCGGTAAAGTATTGACTGGTTATATGACTGGCAGCAACATCATTGTAAAATCGGATTTAACCGTCAGTAAATGTTTGTAAAAAGATGGGAGTTGGGATTGATCTCGGACAAGAGCCATGAACATTCTAGCCAAGACAACACAAGTTATCGGTTCATGCCTGACAGTCATGGTGTCGGTTGCTGCTCTGGTTAAAGTCAGCACATACACCACCCGACCTTTAGTCGGATGGAAACAGATATTCCCAATGGCTGTCGAGTCTTCACAAGAAGCTCCTGCTTCTTCACAAAGAGCACAGCCACCGGCGCACAGTTGGTTTGAACTCGGGCCTGGGCCAATTGTTTACACACCACCATGGATCTTTACCGACATCCTCACATGTCAACCCACGAACCTTTAAGGGCCCGAGTTGAATCGTTTGTCAACCCAAGGCCCGAGTTGAATAATCATCAACCTATAAGAACATCATGTAAATCTTATTCTGTTTTTCTATACAGAACCTTTAAGAGGTAGGAGTGGACAATGAAAATGTTTGGCACAGGTGGAACTCGAATTACGAGCGACATAAAAGTTGTAAGTGTAAAAAAGTTGGGTTAAATGGGTTGTGTTTATGTCGGATCCCAGAATATCTGGGACGTACTCGGATTCGTTGCAAATTTTCGAGTCCATGTCGTGTTGAACTCACCAACCTGCGAACATGACCGAGTAGCGTATTTTTTAATGTTTTAAGGATTAATAAAAGATGGGAGTTGGGATTGAAAGGGGATCAGCTATGGAAGTTCCTGGACCACAAGAGAATAGCTAGAGAAGGAAGGGTATGTATGTGTATGTATGTTAGCTGTGCTCTAGTTTAAGTCAACCGATGCTGCTCTGGTTAAACCTAATGACACATTGATTGATTTCCATCGAATTGAAACTTACTTGGCATATACAAATATACAATAATATATCTCATTGTCATATTTCAGTAAGGGCTGGTACAGGTGGTGACAGTGGCGGACATAAGGCTTACCGGGGGGCAACCTCCGCTACGGCTTGGCGCGGAAAAATTTGGAAAAAATAGTGTAAATTTTGGAAAAAATTGACGTTTTTTCGATTTCGTTACGGCTTATTTATAAAACGTTACGGCTTAGTTTCGTTTCTAGATCCGCCACTGGGTGGTGAAGAGGCTGGACTTTGGGCTGCTGACCTTGTAGGTACATTTTTTTTTACTTTATTAAAAAGTTTGTAATCCGATATTTTCAGATTTACTGATTCATTTAGGCATGTTGTGTTACATTAGGTTCGTATGTACCAGAGGTACTGTGAACGAAACTCGTTGAGATACTCACCACTTTCAAGCTCCGAGGTATACATATTACGTTTGTTTTTTATTTCTTGCCTTTACATGTCTAAGATTAATACGTTTTCTTTCTAAAGGCTGAAAGAGGAGGATACAAGACGTACGTTATGGAAGTTAAAGGTGCTAGCGTATATAGCAAACTGAAATATGAATCGGGTGTCCATAGAGTTCAACGTGTTCCTCAAACAGAAGCCCAAGGCCGTATTCACACTTCAACTGCCACAGTCGCCATCATGCCAGAGGTAGTTACTTTGACACTTATGCAGCTTTTAACTTAAAACAGTTATTATTAATTTTCGAGTAAAATGTCATTTTCGTCCTTGAGGTTTGGCCAGTTTTTGCGACTTTCGTGCAAAGGTTTGTTTTTCTGCATCTGGATCCAAAAGGTTTGAAATCTTGCCGTTTTCATCCGGCTCGTTAACTCCATCCATTTTCTCTGTTAAGCGAGGGGTATTTTTGTCCTTGTACCTACTTGTTTCTGTTTCCTTTCTGTTTAGTAAGGGTAGTTTGAATACTTGTACATTATGCTAAATGCTTGTACATAAAGTGAGAAAGACCGAATTGCCTTTAAGTTAACAAATAAGACGGAAATACCCCTGACTTAACGGAGAAAAATGGATGGAGTTAACGAACCGGATGAAAATTGTTTTCATTTTTTTGTGTTTAGTAAGGGTATTTTGAACACTTGTACATTATGCTAAATGCTTGTACATAAAGTGAAAAAGGCCGAATTGCCCTTTGAGTTAACAAAAAAAGACGGAAATACTTCTGACCTAAAGGAGAAAAATGGATGGAGTTAACGAGCTGGATGAAATGGCAAAGTTTCAAACCTTTTGGATCCAAATGCGGAAAAATTAAACTTTGGACAAAAGTCGCAAAACTGGCCAAACCTCAGGGACGAAACGCCATTTTACTCTTTTTTTTTCATATTCTCAAACACTTTTTGTCCAATGTTATAAATCTTTTTTACAAATAATGCGTATCATATACAATTACAATCAATCAATCAATTAATCGTACCCAGTATAATCTCACTCATAGCCTAGCTATCGATAGGGTCTGGGGAGGTTGGGATGTAGGTCAGCCTTACCTCTATCATGGGGGATAGAGAGACTGCTTCTAGTGAGACCCCCAACTCCACAATCATATCCAGGCAAAAGAGTCAAATAAAAAACAGAAAAAGACATGACAACATGAAATCCTATTGTTATGTGCTACCCATGAAATCCTCACATGCATGCCCACGTTCAACATGTTTTGGTTTCTTTTTAGTTTTATGAGTCATAGGTTATGGAGTCAAAGTAGTTAGTGGAGATAGTGGTTTATTTACGGTTATGCCTTTCTTTTATTTCCCTTGTTTTGAAGGCTATTTATGCCATACGTATTGTTAGTTTTGGATATGAATAGAAAAATAGAGAGTTATCTCAAAGTCTTGCTTCTTTGCTATTTTCTTTTGAGTTTAATCCACTCAACGGATTATTTATCCCAAATCCAATTGGTACATAACACCTATCTAGGCAAAAGAGTCAGCATAAAAACGGGAAAATACATATAACTACATAAATAGTACTAATTACTAAACATATTCTTATTAAGCTACCAAAAAAGATGGAAACATGTAATAGGAACCGATAACACTTCAAATAGACACACATGTCAGCTGTAATATTCCTAGGCCACCAAAATGCACTAAAGAAGCTAAGCTCCTAAAACGAAAAACTAATACAAAACTGTGTCATCCTCCTAAAAGTCCTTAATATTAATCTTGCGTCTCCACGAACCCCTTCCCTCGACCATGTCCTCAGAGAGGTGTAAGTCTAACAAATCCTTTCTATCTCACTCTTCCCAAGTCATTTTCGACCTGCCTCTACTCCACCTCCCCTCCACAGTGAGAGTTTCTACTGATCTAACTGTAGCCGTCACTTGTCTCCTCCAAACATGCCAAACCATCTCAAACCTCCCCTCCCTAACCTTATCTAAAATACTAGTCACTCCTAATTAATATTTTAAATCTTTTATAATTTACATTTTCACACTTGATAACATATTTGTTTCAGGCTGAAGAGGTTGATGTGGTAATTGATCCGAAAGACATTGAACTTACTACTGCAAGATCCGGTGGTGCTGGAGGTATTACTCTTTAGCACGTATTTCTTCTGTCTCATGCCTTATACGTAATAACGCAAACTATGTTATTGATTTCATTTGTTTAAGTATATATTAAGTATGTGTGTATTTTAATATGCAGGTCAGAATGTGAATAAGGTGGAAACAGCAGTGGATCTTTTCCACAAACCAACCGGAATCAGAATCTTTTGCACAGAAGAAAGGAGTCAACTTAAAAATAAAACGCGTGCCCTTCAGTTATTGCGAGCAAAATTGTATGAAATCAAACTGAAGGAACAACAAGAGTCTCAAAGAAATCAAAGAAAATCTCAGGTTTGAAAGTTAATTCTCTTAAACCATAAGTTGCATTATAAACATTTAAATTTTAAACACCACTGTGAGATTAACGATTGTCTTTAATGCCAGGTTGGTAGTGGTTCTCGTTCAGAAAAGATCCGTACATACAATTACAAGGTATCATTTATTAGTACCTATAAGTTTGGTATATTGGCTCTATACCCTTGTTATTAAAATAACGTCGTTTCTACTATGTTAATGTCTTCATTAGGACAATAGGGTCACCGATCACAGATTAAAGATGAACTTTGAGCTCACTTCATTTCTTGATGGTGACATCGAGACAGCCATTCAGGTTCTATTCCAGCTTCTTTCCACCAATTTTATATTTTTATTATGAATATTACTTATACTTAATTACTTATCATTTATTTGGCTTTTTGTTATGCAGTCTTGTGCTTCTATGGAGCAACGGGAGTTACTAGAAGAGCTTGCAGATTCGGTAGGAACTCCAGCCCGATAATTTGCAATTTTTCGAGTGTAGTTGTGTTGATAATCAAGGCCGATGAAGTAGATGGATATATATATTTCATTGTTTTGTCTATCTTAACACTCACTTCCTGATGCATTCTCACCTTATTTTCCTATTTATCTCTGATATTAAATAATAATAATTTTAAACAAAAAATTAGATAACAATAAATATTTGTTTTTCTATAGATAATTTTAAACAAAAAAATAGATAAGGATAAACGTTTGCTTTAACAAAAAATTAGATAAGAACAAATATTTGTTTTCTATAAATAATGTTAAAAAATTAGATAAGAATAAATGTCTGTTTTTATTATGAGTAGATATATATACTCTAGAGTTTGGTGATTCAAATTATAGTAAATTAGGAATGAAAAGCTCGCGTTTGATATATACTTAATCTTTTTATTATTGTTTTTTTCACTAGAATCAAATAATTATTCTAGGTCGGGGCATATGGTTCTATCAAATTGTAAGTGTTTTTAGACGTATCGCTATAATGGTTTGGACTCACCGTTATAATCGCACAATTCTTTCAAATGTCAAATCTAGACAACTTAATTTCACCTTTGTCATGTTAGGCGTACTGTTATATTTGGTTTAAACCTATCATAGGGTATGGGGCTTGGGTTGGGGTGTGGCCCTTGGGGCTTGGGTTTGAAGTCGGGCGTGGGGCGGGCTTGAGATCCGATGTGGCGGCCTCCTATTCGCTGTCCACCGCCAACCCACGTGGTGCACCCACGCCCGCCATACCCCACGGACACGTCACTAGGCGGTGGGGGGACTCAAACTCCACGTGTCAACTCATGCCCTCAACCCAAGCCCCACGGTCTTAGAAAGAACACTATTTTTTAAATATAACAATTCTATACTTAATTCAAATAGAATTAATTCTACGGTATAATTCATAAAAAAATTTCCTGAATATTTTTTAGACACGTTTCACTTCCTGGTGCATTTTCACCTTATTTTCCTATAAAAATGTGAGGATCGATCTCCACCTTTTGTACAACAAATTCTATTGACTACAAATTTGAGACAAGAGTTTTATAAATGAAATAAACAAATAAAACTAACTAAAATAATTATATATCATAATTTGAATGTATCATAAAAATAGGATTCAACCCATGTAATACATGTGTTTTTAACCTAATAATAAATAAAAAAAACAAAGTAAAATTTTATAATAAGTAAATGGTACATCAAAGTTCATTTTTAAAAGATAAATCTTGACGACTATATGTGTCACGAGTTTTTTTACAGATATTCTTAACTATTTATTATATAAAATTATATTTATGCACCAGTATAAATTTCAACATCATCTTACTCGTCAAAATTCAAGAAGGTCTCTTTGTAGGACCTGAACAATCTTCTCAAATTCCCTCACACATGTTACAACTGCTTGATGATCAAAACGGCCGACGACAATCAATCTTCCTATTTCTTTGTCGCTGGAAACAGATTCAACACCCTGAACACTAGAAACTGCCTTCTCTATCTTATTTATTTCACTTTCACTGTTAAAGTTCACTGCCAGCGTTACTTTGCTTTTCTGGGAAAAAAGTTGGATCGAACAACAAAGGACAATAAGAACCATCATAATAAGAACTCAGTCAAACAAAGTAAAAATAAAATAAAAAGCAAAGAAGTCAAACAAAGTAAAAACAAAATGAAAACAAAATGAAAAGAACAGAAACAAATTTGCTAATGGATGTAACCTTAAAAGCAAACATATTACGGGGACGACAAAAACAAAAGTAAAGGTGTATACATACATAGAGATTGGGGTTTCGGAAATTATTGTATTCCTCATAGTAAGATTTTAACTCACTACCCGTTCTCCATCTTCCTGAATCTATGACAATAAGTGCTTATCAATATGTATCTTAATATCAAATATTAATATCAAGTATAAAACATTGACAATCAATTGTTCAAACAACTAGGAACTTACCAGTAATATGAATATTGTCTCCAAACAAAGTAGCAGGGATGATTGAGTTGAAGAAATTACTACGGCAAAGATAGTAGCCTCCTTTGGTTACCTTGAATCGAGACAGATCTCCTCCAATCACTTCCTCCTCACTCTTTTCTTCTTCTTTCTCTACTTCACAGCCATCCTTATACACAAGGCTCGCACCATACCCACCTCTTGATATCCTTCCTTCCTCCGTTAGGATATCCACATAAACATCATCACCAGCGTCTAATAAGTTGCCAATTGGCCAATAACTTAACCACACAACATCTTCATCAACTCTGGGTTTGCAATACACCACAGGGCTGTATACCCAGGTAACACCCCTGGTTCGGTTACTGATTCTGGCGAACAAAGGAGGCGGCTCAGTTTCACCACCTGATGATCTGTATAAGGCCGTTACATTTAATCCATGAATTTTATGCTTCTTTGGATGCAGAGGCACACGAAAGGATAAAAACTTGGATGAGGACGTATACTGATGTGTCGCCATGCTTTGATCCTTTATGCCTTGCAGATAGGTGCTTCTTATACCATATTCATACAACATCTATATATATTACACACAAAACTCAATTACTTCATCATATACTAAACATTTTGCTGGATATTTGTGAGAAACTGAGAAAGAGATAACCTGGATATTCCAAGTTCTGCCTTCAGAAATCTGATCACCAACCAGGTCCACCTTATGATCTTTATATGCTTTAATCCATTGCATATGTCCCAGATCTGCTTCATCAAGTTTTTCTATGGATAAAAAAACTCCTGCAGCGTGAAACGAGCTGATTGGAATGTTATTCTCTCCAGCGATGTACACCATCCTACAGCCAACCTCTTTAGCGTTCTTGGGAGACATGGGAGATACTTGATGTTTGGACAAGAATTCAAGTCAAGGTGTCGAAGCATTTTAAGGTCAATGAAACTGGGCAGGATCTCAAGATTCTCAAGGTAACTTAAATTCAAAATAGATAATGATTGGGGTAAGGCAAACAAAGGCTGTTCTGGAGTTCCACCACAAATACATAAAGCTTTTAGCCTTTCCAGTTGATTTACACACTTCTGATTCGATAAAGCCTTCCACAGCCTAGTGCACCCTGACAAGCTCAACAAGGAAAGATTCTTAAGGTATCCTATGGTTTTACAAACATGACTCAAACTGATACAGCCATTCAGTTCCAAAATCACAAGTTTAGGGAGTCGGTGGAAATTGCAGATGCTGACAAGTTTGTAAGACCGAGAGAGATCTAGAACCTTGAGCGAATTAAGAACCTGTTCCACGAATAACAAGTTGAATATATCATTGTACATTCAAATGAAGATTATCTAACACTGAGAAGCTAAAAGGTAAAGTGATAAACAGAAGACTGAATTCCTTGTACCACGGGTGGGTTGAACTCTTCCAAATCTCCAAAACTCATTTCTAATGCCACCAAGCAGTTTGTTAATAGGCCTGCGGGTATTGTTTTTAGATAACATTTATCCCACTTCAACCATCTTAGATCTGGAAAATTCTTGTAGGTCCCGGTGAGTTTCACATTATTTAGATGGAGAAATTTTAAGTTCTTCATCTTTATAAGGGAACTTGTCTTAAATGCCTGCAAATTCAGTATGCCTTATAATGATCACTAGGTAAATAATATTTCGCTACCATTGGAGGATGAAGAAAAGGTATATAAAAAAACATCGATTCACCTCCCTGAAAGTCGTTTATTCTTAACCACTTAGCAATAATGTACTTAAAAAACTGCAGTAGCAATATATTCTTTAGTCCTGGTCGTAATATATATGAACAATTTGAGGAATGACAGGCAAAACGTAATGGTTGGATCATGATTTGCCACATAGGACCATTATTCATGCGCTACACCATCCCCCTCTTTAAATCAAGGTGGTTTGCGTGGATTAAACCACGGCAACCACGGCCCTCCCATTTGATGATTTTATGACAAAAATAAATTAAAAAAATAAAGGGGGATAGTTGTTTGGGTCATGACCACAAGGGTAGTGTTTTGGATGGTGAATTAGAGGTGAATGACATGACACCTATGTGGAGGGTCATGATGGTCATGACACCCTATAGCCTTAATTGCTTATTTTAGTGATTCTCGAGCTGTATGGCCAATTTCGTTAAAAGACCGGGGAAGAACATAAATTTACTTTTTAATTAATTTCATTAAAATAACTGCTCAAATTTGGTCAAGAAGACAACTATGTTGATGTGTGACAATTATGGTATTGGGAAATTCTTGTAATTCTTGCCAAGTATCAAACACTAATTTACTTATTAGACTTACCTTTGATCCCATCCCTTGCGTATCGTCTCGCATCTTCAACACCAGGCCTTCAATTTTCTTGGAACCCTAACGGAGAAAGACATGAAATTAGAGAATGCTTACTTGAAATGAAAGGTTGTGAAATGTACAATGAGCATAATGATAAACGCAAGAAGCATCTTACATCTCCATCCCTCAACAAAATTTTACATTCATCATCACGCCAAACTCTACTATGTTCTGCAGGATCTTTGGAATCCTTTCGAACTATATTTCTTGCCATATCTTGTAGGAGTTTATGCATTGCCAGTTTGTGACCACTAACTCTTGGATCAGTAACAAGGCATCTGTTAATGAGGGTCACAATCCCAGATTCTGCATGATAGTCATCCTCCAATATCATTTTCACATGAGATGCGTACTCACCAAGAAACAAACAAGCAATATGGAGAAACAACTCTCGGTGACTCTTACATGGCAAGGTATCAAAACTCTTTTGTAGTACACCTTGGATTTTATTATTAATATCTCCTTTCAAGGAATTCAATGAATTCATTGTACTTCTCCATGTTTCAATTCTTATCCCCTGACCTTCAGATAGAGAAGAACCCAATACCTTAAGAGCTAGCGGATTCCCTTCACAATATTGTGATAACTGTATTGCAAGCTCCTCAAAACCTTCCATAGGAACTTTAGATCCAAAGGCATGATAACTTAAAAGTTCCAATGATTCATGATCATTTAACAATTCGATTTTGTGGACATGGCACCCAGAAGATATGGACCCAAACCATGTATGTATGCTTAGATCCCTTGTTGTTATAATAATTTTGCTTTGTGTATGCAAAACCTTTGTTCCAATTAAAGTGTTTAGTGTATCTTTGTCATCGATGTCATCAATAACAATAAGCACCCTTTTTTTTTCTATAACCTTTTCGATCTGAAATGCTCCTTCAGAAAGATTAGATATCATTATGTTAATTCCTGAAACATCTCTGAGAAGTTGTTTCTGTAAACCAAGCAATACACCAGGTTGATTCTCAATCCCTTCAAGAAAACTGCTGCGTTCAAAGTTTTGCTTGTTTAAGTTATAAATGTATTTGGCAAGTGTTGTTTTGCCACTTCCTCCCATGCCGCAAATTGCTAGAACAGAATGATCAGGCTGTACAGATCTCAACCATGAATTAATACCTTCAGCTCGAGTGTCTATACCAGTTAAACCCGTCGGAGTGCTAAGGAGTTTCAAATCTAGTTCACAATAAACTTTTTGAACAATATCAGCAATGAAGGCCGTTTCAGACCTGGAAAGGAAAAGGATCACATTTAGAGCAAGACATCCAAAACTAATATAATACATGAAATTTGATTAAAACCACCAGAAATGATCAACCAAAGTGTACATATAAAATGTACATTCATTCTGACAAAAGCCGTAATCTAATATGAAAAACTGAACAATGTTCACCCTACTGGCGTCAATGTGGTTGCTTAATTCATTACATGTTTACATTAAAATTGTATTGTTTACTATTTAAATAAAAAAGTTTTCAAAACTCTACTATGAAAAGAGCCATCAAATTGTGCAAAGTAACATAGCTTTTAGCAAACTGGGTGCTCTTAAAAACTTTATAACTTATAGTTATAGCGAGGTCAGCAAACCATTACCAATGACAGCCGCCACATCCCACTGTTGTCTCCTTTGTTACCACCGTCGCCCCCTCTACTTCCACCGCCGTCCTTGCCACCACCATCACAAGTCACCGCCTGTACTTCCACCACTATCCTTGCCACCACCCCCATCAGCCGCAAATACCAAATGTGACAATCTCGACCCATTATTTAAAGAATGGATAGGTTTGGGTATAAAAAATCAATAGGGTTCATTTCGATCACCTTAAACTAGTCAATTGGTTAATTTGTGCCTACTCAAGTTAGTAGACGTGATACGGTCTACCCGAATTGACCAGGAAAACCCACGATTACTTCCTGCCAGCTCTGCCGCACGTTTACATTTTAATTCCGTTATTTATTTCAAGTTTGCATGTTCCCACGTTCTACACTTTTCCAGTTTGCATTATCCCATTTTCCCATGTTTTATGTTTCCATATTTTGTATTTAAGTTCCTTAGTTGAATGAAAATGACTGGTGGACCTTGGATGAGCCATTATGCAGAAAATTCCCATCGTTATTCGGTTTAGAGAAGAAGAAACAGGTGACAGTTGCTGAAAGGTATGGGGTGTCGAGGGGTGTATTTTGTACATCGTTCGATTGGACGCGTCAACCAACATCGGCTACGGAAACGAATGAATTGGCTGCTCTCTATGGGATAATTGCAGGGATAAGTGGTCTATCAGGTCAAGACAGTTGGGCATGGTCGCTAGATTCCTCAGGGGCATTTTCGGTATGCAGTGGAAAAAAACAGCTGCAAGCGGCCTCCTTTGAAGATTTGGGGAATGGTTTCGATTGGAATAACTTGTTGCCTGTAAAAGTGAATTTCATTGTGTGGAGGCTAAGCTTAAATAGGCTGCCAACAGTGGATAATCTGGAGAAGAGAGGGGTGCAAGTCAGATCGACTTTGTGCAGCTTATGCGGGTTTCAGCGGGAGACGGCTGAACACCTTTTTGTCTCATGAGGAATGTCCCAAGCAGTGTGGGACTTTGTTGCTAGCTGGTGCAGACGCCATGGCTTCTTCATGTTCGGGGTGGCGGATTTGATCAGTTACCACAAGAAAGCGAGAGGTTCGGATAAATGGAGGAAGATAGTTTACTTGGTAGTCCAAACCGCCATCTGGTGTATATGGAGGAGTAGAAATGAGGCCATCTTCAGAGGCTCCCAGCTCAATCTGGAGCGTATCAAAACCGGTCAAAAACGTTTAGTTTAACGTGGGAGAAATGGTGTAATTTTGATTTGATATGTATGGGTGTATGATGTAATCGGTGCATGTCGTTCGGTTTAACACAATGTTAATCCGGCGGCTAATTTGAATAAAATTGAATTTGTTGGTCGTTCAAAAAAAAAAAAAAGTTTACGTACTTTTTGTTAATTTGGGAGATTCGCTGCCGATCTCGAATCCGGCACGCAACAAGACGCGTCAAACAGAAAGCTATCATAAAAGTTACTAACTTAAAAAGGGTACAAATGGATTATCATCACCCATGACCATTATTCCTCCACCACCTACTCATTCTGGGTGCCACTTCCACTGCCATTGACCACTACGTTGTCGCCGCAACCACCAACACACCCATCACCACACTCCACAACCGAAAGTTGTTTTTGCAACCTCCACCTCTCACCACCGCCTTTGTATCTACATCTACCACCATACCTCTGCCTACACCATCGCCACTAGCCACCATAAACAATATAGCGGGTCAACCTATTTTGGGAATTTTTTTTATAAAACAACTCATTTCAGCGCAACTTTTTTTCACCTCAAGCCAAGTTGACCTGAACCAAATTGATACCTTTTTTTAAACGGCCCGTTTGATCCGAACTTGTTTGCTCCAAACCTGTATTGGCTCGGCAACAACCAGTTTTGACCCATCACATAAACCAACCCGACCCATCCAGGGGCGGACTTATGTACAAAGATCGGGTTCCCAGGAACCCAGTCGGTTTTTAATTTATAGTGTAAATGTAGATAGAAAATCGAAAAGAAACCCATAAATAAAAATTTGGTGAACCCATAAATATAGATGCTATGGCGGTCCACTGGTTACCACACATTTCTCCTATCGTCACATCCCGAGTTCAAATCTCGAATCAGACATCCAAGCGAGTTTTTTTTTTTTTTGTTCCTTTTTTTTTTCTTTTTCCTTTTTAAATTTAAACACATTTAGGGTTTGGAAGAAGTTAGAATAACATTACCGTAGCAGTGCAAGCACAGCCTCCACTCCACCCTCATCCCTCTCTAACGACCACCACTCACACCAGCCCCTCCACCTCCGGCCGCCATCTCCGCTCCACCACTTCAGCCGTCTCTGCTCCACCACTCCATCCATTGTATGTCTATAACTCTCTTCTCATGTGTTTTTTCTACATTTTCCACTCAATTTGCTAAAGTTGTTGCTTGATTTGTTTATTGTTGTGTATTAATTTGTTGAAAATTTTTAGATGATTTTGTTATATGGTATTGTTTAGGCATTACACATTTGAAACATAGAACTTTTAGGGCATGTTTGGCTAAGCTTTTCCAACCCAACTTATGACTTATTGACTTAATCAAAAAGCTAAAAAAGAGTTTTAGTGTTTGGTAAACCTAAAAGTCCTTTTCAAAATGACTTTTTGAAAAAAAGAAAAAGTCATCAAAAAGTCATTTTTGAGAAGTTAGGGGCTTGTGACGTTTTGATCACCTTATAACTTTTCAAAGACCAAATTACTAGATTACACCTGATTTAACACTCCTTATATTTGTTGACTTATGAAAGAATGTCCCTTTTAGTCATTTTACATCAATAAGCTAAGCCAAACACTTTTTAAAAAACAAATTATTGAATTATTCGCTTTTCCCACCCATAAGGTAATCGAAACACTTTCTTAAAAACTACTTTTCAAAAAGTAATAAGTTAATAAGTCTTTTTCACAAAAAGTCCTTTTTAGGTAAAATAAGGTTAGCCAAACATGCCCTTAATCACGTATAGATCTATGATTAGTGAATTTTGATGTTAGTCTTTGAAACATAGAATTGGAGACTATGATTCCGGATGTTAATTTTTTAATTTGTTAATTTGATATTTAGGTATTATTTAAATTACTATAAAGATAACCTTGATGGTTTTTATTTTAGGGAGGCTAATATAATCTTTTGATATTATTTAAAAAATTATAAATATAACCTTACGCTCAAGTTTAATCGTTTATGTTGATTATTTATTTGTTATAACCAAGTTATATGAATAAAGTTCATGCGTTCATAAATGAGATGAAGCCAATCCGGCAGGGAGAATATGAAAAGAAGATTTGTATTTGTGTTGTGTTAAGGTGAAGTGTAACCATCTAACAACATAATAACTTTTTATTTTTTTATATAGTTTGCAGGTTTAGATTTATAGTGCATAAATATGTTTATGAGATTGGAATTGTGAATATGGATTTCTTTAGGGTTAACGCTAATGGAAATTTAATATAAAATTTACGTCTTTATTATGTTCCGCGACCCGACCCGACCCGAAAATCTTAACGTATAGCTGTTAAAATTTGACCACCCCAAAAAAGTGAACCCATAGAAAAAAAATCCCTGGATCCGCCATTGGACAGTTTGCTAGGCTTACACTTAATTTATCTTGAGATTTAAAAATCCTAAATTGGCAAGTCAAAACTAAAGTAGCAATAACTAAAAAGAAAGTATTCCAATGGGAGAGATATTGAAGCATACCCTGAAGGAGACGTCCCCTTTAAGCCAGCCACCTCTGTTAGGGCTTCCTTCCACCGAATCACATTATCCTCCGTCCATTTTGAACCTTCTTTCGCTTCAATCGCGAAGCTTCCTCGCTGGTTCCTGACATCCGAAGGATCGACGCCGTAAAACACAGGGAAAACCAAATGACCGGCATTCCTCTTTTGGTGGAGGATCAACGAAAGCTCATCAAGGCACCATCTTGAGTTTGCAAAGTTGCTTGAAATTACAATTATTGAAGCTCGAGAAGTTGTTATTGATCTCTCGATTTCTGGCTTCAGTTGTTGACCTTGACGGATTTCATCATCGTCCCTGAAAGTCCTGATCCCCGCTTGATGTAAGGCCTTATAAAGATGATCGGTAAAAGAATGACGAGTGTCTTCCCCTCTGAAACTTAGGAAGACGTCATACTCGTAATGGGTTGTTGGGGCAAATGAAGTAGAAGCCATTTAAGAAGAGGTTGTGAAATCAGGAGAGAGATAGGATCTGAAAGAGGTTCTGAAACGAAGTTGAGGGGAAAGAAGATTATAAAGCCATTAAAAAGTCAAAAGTCTTCTTAAAACATCCAAGGGAAATTACAATTTTGAGTAAACTATCATTTTGGTCCCATTGGTTTGGGCACTTTTGCTATTTTAGTTCAAATCTCAAATTTTTTACATCTGGGTCCCTGTGGTTTGCATTTTGTTGCCATTTTAGTCCAAAATTTAAAAACCCTATTTTTTGACTGTTGCAACCTCCTATTTTGTCTTTTAGTTCAGGGGTATTTTGGTCATTTTGCTTTACATTCAACATTTTCTTAATTCAAAAATTAATATATATATATATAGGGTGGAGTTATTGTAAAAAAGACTAAAAGTGTGAGAAAGGTAAGAAAGAATCTCAACCATTAGATCTAAATTAATTGAAAAGGGTAAGATTGTAAATGCATTAACAAATTCAAATATGGTAATCCTTGATTTAAGGATTTGGAGAGAGAAAATCCTTGATTTAAGGAATATAACCGTCCATAACATCATTCATTTTAATTTTTTTTTGCATCATTCACAGAATCAAAGCCATGTTCATGACATGGTGTTTTAAAAAAATTCATAGTTCAATTCATGGTGTTTTTACGAAAAAAATATAACACCATTCAGTAAACAAAAAATATAACACAATTCAGTACAAGATATAACACCATTCAGTAAACAAAAAAAAACACCATTCAGAAACAAAATAACACCATACAGAAACAAAATAACACCATTCAGAAACAAAAATAACACCATTCAGAAACAAAAAAAAAAAAAAAAACCATCCAGTAAACAAAAAATAACATCATTCAATAAACAATATAACACCATTCAGTCAATAATATAACACCATTCAGTACAAGAATATAATACCATTCAGTAAATAAATATAACACCATTCAGAAAAAGAAAATAACACCATTCAGAAACAAAATAACACCATTCAGAAAAGAAAATAACATCATTCAGAAAAGAAAATAAACACCATGACTGAAAGAAATATAACACCTCTGTATCATCTTCTCCACTTCCGGCACCGTTCGATGTAGAGAGAGAGATCGCACGACCACCACCACTGCCATCCATCATCTCCGACATTCTCCGGCGAGATCAGTCCGTTTAAATGTCAACAAGCGTCTCACCACCACTTCCGGCACGGCACCCACCACCAGCGTCGCACCACCAGCGTCGCACCACCAGCGTCGCGCCACCACTGTCGATTCGGCACCACTGCAATGTAGAGAGAGATCGAATTTGAAGAGAGAGAGAGCTCTCAGGTCGTGCGATTGGAGAGAGAGAGATTATAGGGATTTTGATTACAGTTGCCTATTTTGAATGGATATAAAAGACTTTATTACCCCTATAATTTTCAATTTAGTCCAAAAAATAAAACAAATTTTACAATTTGGTCCCTATTAATCTAAACCATTAGATCAAAGATCTAATGGTGTAGATTCTTTCTTATCCTTCTCACACTTTTAGTCTTTTTTACAGGATCCTAACTCTCTCTCTCTCTCTCTATATATATATATATATATATTAATATACACACATACATATACAATCTGCAGTTCATTTTCATCATCGACTTCAGCACTTTCTCTCTTCTCTGAACTACCACACCACCACCACCACCACCCTCACCACCGCATCATCCCCACCACCACCATCCCACTGCCGCCAACACCACCATCCCCGTGAACTCTCTCTCTCTCTAAAACCTGCATACACACACTCTCTCTTTCTCTCTCCAAACACCCATCTCTCTCTTCTATCTCTCTCCTCTCTGTCGAACACCACCACCACCGTGATGAGAACCTACATCGGAAAACGACACCGATGAGAACCGACATCGGAAAACGGCAGCTGATGAAGGAGGTTCGAAGTTTCCCCAAATAAATCATCATCATCCCCAAATAAAACCCTAACTAGAAAGAAACTCAGGCGACTGATTCTGCTCTTCCGGTTGTTCTGGTAATGTTTGTGGTTAATATGATGTGTTTTGATTGAATTTTTGTTGGATAAAATAGGAATTAGACTCCATACTTGTTGAATTCGGTGTATACAAGTCAATTTAGGGATGTAAACGATGGTGGTTGTTGGTGTTCGACAGAGAGGAGAGAGAGAGAGAAGAGAGAGATGGGTGTTTGGAGAGAGAAAGAGAGAGTGTGTGTGTGTGCAGGTTTTAGAGAGAGAGTTTAGGGTGGTGGCAGTGTAGGTTTGATGGTGGTTGTTGGTTTGGTGGTCATCGGCCGTGGTGGCCGCCGCCCCCTCCTTCTCTTCATCAGATCAGGGGCGGTGGCAGGTGATGCGGTAGGTGTGGTTGGGAGTGGTGTCGTCGCAGGTGGTGTTGTGTGTGGTGGTTGGGAGTGATGCGGCGGGTGGTGCAATGGCAAATGGGGCGGTGGAGAACAATGATGGTATTGAGAGTGGTGGTGGTGGTGGTGGTGGTGGTGGTGGATGGCAGTTGTTGGTGGTGGAAAAATGTAGAGAGTGGGGTAGAGAGAGGGGATGCAGGTTCTATATAATTTTAGAGAGAGAGAGAGCAGTATGTTGAGAGAGAGAGAAAGAGATGTCTGTATGTTGAGAGAGAGAGAGAGACTTATTATAATTGAGTTATAATAAAAAGATAATAAATCTAAAATGACCAAAATGCCCCTGAGGGTAAAGACAAAATAGCAGGTCATTAATGGGAAATCTGGTCAAATTTGAAATTTGGACCAAAATGCAAACCACAGGGACTCAGATGTAAAAATTTTGAGATTTTGACTAAAATGGCAAAAGTGCCCAAACCACAGGGACCAAAATGGCAGTTTACTCTACAATTTTAGTCCTTTATGTTCTAATAATGGATAGCATTTAAGTTTAATAATTACAGTCACAATCTTTTATTCGGAAAACTTATTACATCTTTCATCCTTTAGCACTAATCAAGTTTTTCAGTTAAATCTAATCAATTAAGGGTAGTTTTGTAATTTTACCGTGTTTCTTTCTCCCTCCCTCATTAGTGTTCTTCTTTATCATTTGCACTGAAGAACAAGCACAAAATAAAAAATCACCTCCTCTTATTCTCCATAACAACCAGCCACCACCTCCTCTTCTCCATGACTCTCTCTTTCTCTTCTCCATAACTACCGTCCATCACTTCCGGTGTGACAACCCTCACCAAACCAGGTATCCGTATGAATTAATTAATATTTAATTAATGCTTAATCACTGTGCTTGCTTACAATTGTGGTTTAACTGCTACTTGATTTCTGATACATACCTATACATGCATCATACTTTATTGCTGTCACTCCATTATTACTCAGAACTATAGTGACAAACTTGATGCACAAAAAGCACAGTAGCCAATGAACGGATAACCCCGTAAACATGCTGACATAGCCAGCACTAGACAGACACTGTCTCTGAGGCCAGTATGAGCCGGGAATAGTTTACTACACTAGTAGGGAGTGTAGGGAGGTGAGGATTGTAAAACTGCGTCACTAGGTGATAGTTATAGTGACCGGATGTGCCTAAAACATGCTCTAATTACAAAATCCTGCACTTTAATACAAAATTCAGCATTTACGCTAACTAGTAAAGTGCAAAAACATGGGAAAATAATACTAGACACATTCCAAAGTGTCGGGAATTCATTGTGTCACTAAAAATAATATTAAAGGCACTTTAAATGCTTATTTAGCACTTTAACGGATCAATATCCAACCGAACAACCGGACTTTACCCGGAACATAAAAATATTGTCAATGACATTGTTTTTGCTTTTCTGAGCTAGTTAGGGTCCCCGAACACCCTAACACCCGTTATATTAATTAACACACTAAATATACTAACTAAACCATTGGATTTCAACTAATGTGTAACCAAGTTTAATCATCACCCAACCCCATACCCCCCCTTGCTACGGTTTTGTGGTGTGGGGACATCCCCACACTTCTTTTGATTATTTAATTACAAATGTTGGGTATCATGAAGGCACATTATATGATGGATATTAAGGAACATGGATTATAAATAAACACAATGGTTAGCCAATCTCTCACTTCCAACTTCAAACAACACAAAGCTTTCTCTCCTTCCCTCTCCCTTGTCTGTCCGCCACCATCAACTCCACTATCACCACCATCCAACCTTCATACAAGTATTTCACATATATACAAAGGTGCAATAGGATCAACAAACAAGCTCAGTGCTTTCGGAATCACAAGGACCTCTCTACATCGCTTTTATCCACCTAGTTTTTGCTTTGATTCTTCCCTAGCCTTGAGCTAGTAGTAAGTGCTTCTAAACACTCTCTTGTTCATGTTTAAGGTGGTTAACAAGAGATTTAACGGTTAAAAATCGAGAACACTAAAGATCAAAACTAAAAGACTTGAAAGTTTGATGAACTTGATGGATAAAAAGAAACAAATGGTGTAAAACTTATGAAACTTGTCTAGATATGATTACTTTATGTTGTTTGATGCTAGTAGTGGGATAGACCCTCATCTAACCATGCTAGATCATGTTCATGGAACATGAACTAGTAGTTTGTTAAGTGTGAAAGTTACAAGATGATGAACTCTTCCACTAACAAAACATGAACTTGTGTAAAAGTGATTTTTCTTGTAAAATAGAGTTTTAAACTAGTAGATCTAAAGATCTACAAGTGGTATTTTCGAAGAACCAAGTGTAAGATGCAAACCATGTTTAAAAGCCGGATCTTTCATGAACTAAAAGCGTTGTTGTGAACAAACAAGTGTGTAAACACTTGTGTGACAAAAGGATTTAACAAAGAAATAATTCCGTAATTTTTTACTAAGAAGTTGTAAAATTTCATATTCTTTAAAAATAAGGTTTTCAAGAAACTGATTTTATTTTTAAAGATGGAAAGATCTACTAAATATGTTATAAAGTTACTACATACTTTTACACAACTTACAAGTTCATGTGTTTGCGATTTATACTTGTTTTGACTAGTTTGATGTTTGAATATTGTTTGTTGATGATTGGAAAATTGTTGATTGAATTTTTGAAAAGAAAATGATACGCTAGTAAGCGTAGCCACCTCCAGTTACAGAGGAAACTCTGGCGAAATTTTTCTAAAATATAACACTTAGAAATATTTTTGGTGACAAGTGTTTATAAATATATCTTTAACTTGTTTTCAAAATATAAATTTCGCCATGATTTTTATTACGAAATAACCAAGTGTCGGATGTGGATTTTTGTAAAGGAAACTTGTTAAATATATATTGAGAATATATATTTCTTAATAAAACGTTTGTGTGCTTACGTGATTATTTTGTGAACTAGGTATATTATTTTTAGAGTAAAAATAATATAACCCGAATACACTGAGAAGTAACGACTCCAAAATAATACCAACGCCCTCACAAATAAATATTTAAGTTACATCGGTATTGTTTTTACAACGCGAACTCTAAAATGTAACGCGCGTATTTTCGGAAAATACTCTTAATGGTGTATTTTGGCAAAGTATTATTTTGGGAAATTTTACATACTCACTTACACATGAACTCGCTCAACTTTATGTTGACTTTTCAAACTACATGTATTTCAGGAAACTAACGGATCTGGCACGGTGTGCACGTATTTTCAAGCTGCGTTTGAATAAAAGAAGTCATCCAGGGTTTAGAAGGTGTAACCTCTTCCTGGACGGGTTACATATCTCTAAACCTAGTATTGTTTAAAGTCTTTTGCTAAGTCTTTATAAACTCAGTTAAATCAAGTTAAGGTTTGTAACTTATTTTGTGACTATTGAAAATGGGATTTTTCTAACTTTATTAATGGATGAATATCTCATGTTTTTATCATATAGTATGGTTATGATTGTTGCTATGGTATTAAGAAGTCACACCAAATGAACCCACGCTTCCGCAAAGCCAGGGTGTGACAGCTTGGTATCAGAGCCTCGATCATAGCGAACTAGGATTCTTTCTCGAGTCTAGACTATGATCATCAGGGCTCTCACGAAAACGTTTTCAAACATTTTTTTACATTGCATACACTATACGTCCAGATCCAGGAAATAAACCTTTTTACAAACAAAAGGCACAAATAAACATTTCCAAATTTAAATTTATAGCTTAGTCGGGGAGACTGAGGGAGTCCAATCGGGGAGACTGGGGAAAAATTAGGTCGGGGAGACCAGGAAAAATTAGGTCGGGGAGACCAGGAGAAATTAGGTCAAGGAGACCAGGAGAAATTAGGTCGGGGAGACCAGGAGAAATTAGGTCGGGGAGACCAGGAAAAATTAGGTCAGGGAGACCAGGAATTAGGTCAGGGAGACCAGGAGATTAGTCTGAGAGACTGGGAGATTTTAGTCTGAGAGACTAGGGAGTTCAGTTTGAGAAACTGGGAGGATAGTCTGGGGAAGACTAGGATGATTACTTGCTTACATTAATTGAGACTTACATGCTTATTTGATTTAAAGTTGATATACGTGCATATGTGGTAGTTATTCGCATACACTAATTGTTAGTAACTACTATGGATATACCTGTTACGCACCGGCACACATGTCACTCCAATTAGAAAGCGAGTTATCAGACATTGATAACCCTACGGCCACCGCCACGGATAAGGAGACTGCATCTGCGCCAGAGATATTTACGGCAGACACTGAGAGTGATCCTGATATGCCGACCAAGGACGAGGACGACTTCCAACAGTCCGCGCTACCAGATTCTGGCAATGCTTTACCCTTGCTGATGGCTTCTCTGACAAGAACCCTTCTGTCACTCTTGTTTCAATCCATGACCACTCCATCACTGGTCATCCCAATGATGGACACACCATGGCTCCAATCCTCGATGATGCGCCTCCTGCGGACATCTCTACTGCAGGATGGCTACTCGACAAACAATATATGACTACGTTGGCATGCTTATCGATGGTCCTCCTGCCGACGCCCATGACGATAGAAAATTAGACGAGGACACTGTTACTAACTTCACTTCTTAAGACCCCTGTTAACAAGCCATCCTCTGATTCTAGCATGCATTCAGACCCCTTTGAGTCTGTGATACCTGCAACCTTACAAACAGCTGGAGTACAGCATTCTACTACTGACACAAGACGACGACATGGCTACTGCACTATCACCTGCTCGAGGCACCACACCGTTACACGACCCAGGGCCTGCTGCTGAGCTAGTTTCTGCACCTTTTGAGTCAACCTGATGTTGCAACTGCTGGTCCTACACCCTTGCTTGATTGTGACCCTGATACTTTTGGTTTACTAGACATTGCACCCCTACTATCTAACCTAGTACCAGCACCTGACAATCTCCTTATTGGTTGAAACGTTTGTTTTTGCATCCATAACCGCTGATGTTGCTCCTTTCCCCTATGAAGACCGACGTCCATTGCGCCAACGCGCCTATCACTTTCTTTCAAGACATACCTACGCCCCGGAAAGGTACTCCAGGTCAGTACCCTCGTAACGATCCTTTTGCTACAGCAGCATTTTCTACGGCCTTACAGGCCGCACCGCTTACTCCTTTCACCCCTACATCGCTGTACGAGTAGATTGGATGTATCCTATAATACACTATGCAGATTTTAGACCCTTACCATTCCTCACGTTATGGAGGCCACATACGAGATGAGTTGCTCCTGTAACCCCAACTACAGTTTGAGGATATGAGTCGCAGAATGTTGGAGCTTGAGCTGACGCCACAATTGGCAACTTGAAATGCAAAGCATTACATAACCGAAAACATGAGTTAAGTGTCTACATCACAAGACAGCATATTGTCTGAAAAGTTTATGTAAAACACCACGTCCTTCACCCTGTCTATCACCAACATGCTTTGATTCGTCACATACATCAAGGTTCCTTTGCGCTCTCGACCATTGCTATTACACCGTTCCCAGGATTCTGATACTTATTTTTTTATTATCGGGCGGCAGATTAGTTAACTACTTTGATATATATAAATATAAGCTCGAGGAGGAGTTTACGCATGCTAGCGGTCACTTTTCTTTCCTCTTCCACCTCAGTCACCAGTATAGTTGGTTTCTGGATTATGCGGATTGCATTACACTTGGGTAAAGACACTAATGATAAGTCGGGATTACGGAGGCTTTTGAGGACCACTTCTGATTACAAAATTTTGATGCACTAATATACTTATTGGACAAGGGTAGGGTGACCCTGTGTCCCTTTCAATGTGATACATTTTGTTAGACACAATGATTGTGGCCGAAGGATAATGAAAGCCCAATTATCTTTAAACATGCGACAACACTTTGTGGCCAATATCCAATGAAAGCTCAGTTGCTAGGTCTTCGCTAAGCACGTCATTGATCTATGTGTGTGTGCTATAATTATAATACTACGTGCTTACTTGCTATGCTCTCATTAAACATAATTACCGAATTACTTGGTCATACTATGATTACACTATTATTTGGTTGGTGGGTATGGTAACCTGTTATGTGTATGTACTTATGACCACTAAACAACCAAATGCACGCACGAAGCAAATTAGACCTGACCTAACCGACTTTCTGCTAGGAAGATGTCGACTCAAGGGAACACCGATATCAACCACCCTCTACCTACAACAGAGGCGGAAATGCAAGAGCGCCTCTTACAGGCCATCGCACGGTACGAGGCCCGTCGCTCCGATTGCAGCAGAGGTACCCTTGGAAATAACCCCCCCAACGGTAATGTCTAGTCCTTTAAGACACATTGCAAAACGTTGGACATTTCCACCAGAGCCTTGCTAAGGCCTTACGCGAATAATGTTGCTTACATCGCAGGCTGCACCTACAAGCAGTTCTTGGACCACAAACCTCGAGAGTTCGACGGCACTGGGGGTGCCTTAGCCTTCGTGCGCTGGGTTGAAAAGACGGATTCTGTTTTACGATTGAGCAAATGTGACCTCGAACATCAAGTCAAGTATATAACTGGACTATTGGTGGATGAGGCTCTGTCATGGTGGAACCATCAAGTTCAGACAATGGGCGAGACCGCTGTGTATGCTATGACGTGGGACGAACTGAAAGATCTGATGCGTAAGAGATATTGCTCGAGGGCAGAAGTCCAGAAGTTGGAAACAGAACTGTGGAACTTGAAAATGGAAGGACCAAAGATAGCTGAGTATGTGCAGAGATTTAACGAATTATCACAAGTTGCCTTACTCCTGGGGGCACCAGAGTTTAAGAGAATTGAACAGTTCATAAGGGGATTGGCACCGCAGATTCTAAGCCTGGTAACAACATCAAAACCTTCAACGATCACCGAGGCTATCAACATAAGCATGGCACTCACGGAAGAAGCAGTTAGACGAGGAGAATTTTCCACTGCGGAGGAGAAAAAGGAGACTGCTATAGAGGCATCTGGGGATAACAAGAGAAAGCTCGCAAATTTCAAGATGGTTACTCGGGTAAGTAACAAGAAGAAGGCCAAGAAGGGAAAAGTTTAGAAGGGTATCCTACCTAAGTGCGACAATTGTTTACGTTATCATGTCGGGCGATGCAAATATGGAAATTGTGGTAACTGTGGCAAGGTGGGACATGTCAAGGAAACTTGTTGGCAAAATACTGAACATAGTAATGGGGGCCAAGACGGTAGTGAGAATCACGAAGGGGACAACGACAATGATAATTGTCGAGGCAGAATGAGTGATAAACAGAAACGTGCTCGAGGATGTTTAAACTGTGGAAGCAAAAAGCATTTCAGAAAATATTGCCCTAAAAACAATCAGGCACAAGGATGAAAGCTCCCCACCGGAGCTATGGAGACACGCCAGGGATTTAAGTAGGGATATCGGTATGTCCCGTATTACTCAATATTATGCATCTGTATTGCCAAATACTGTTGCAAATATTACGATTTGCACTTCTAGAGTTCGAGAGCATAATTGGTTTAAGTAGCGAGTAAGTAGATATTCCAGTACCCATTAGAACTAGCTTAGGGGAAGCTAGTGGAAGCCAACGCAGTAACTGGAATCGGCACGATAGAACCCGGAGAGCGTAAGTTTACGTTAGATCTATTGCCAGTTGAGTTGGGATGCTTCAACGTGGTAATTGGATGTATTAGTTGCCAAGCGGTTGAGCGGAGGTTGATATCCGCACCTCGATGACGAATGAAGGAACGATTTTGACTCACGAAGCAGGATACGCCACCACCGATCACGAATTGCTTAAGGCATGAAAGTTGTTGTGGGAAGGATGTATTGTTTCCGGGCTCATGTCGGGGACAAGGGAGCTGAAGAGCTAAAACTTAAAGATACCCCCGTGATCGGAGAATATCCTGAAGTCTTCCTCGAAGGCTAGCCAGAATTATCACCTCCATGACAAGTCAAATTTTTTGCATCGATTTGATTCCAGGCGTCGCGCCTGTAGTCAGTGCACCCTGAGCGACTTACACCTTCGGAAATGCAAGGATTGACAGTGAAGTTTTAGCAGTAAATAGAGAAGGAAGATAGCAGACCAAAATTTCCATTTTTGGGTAACCCCACTTCTGCTCATCAAAAGAAAGACGATGATTTTCAAATAAACATCAACTACCAGGAGCCGAACGAGCTAACGCACAAGAGTCGGTGACTCTTACTAAGGGTTAACGAACCTCTTACATAACTGACTATGAGGACCCAACTACCACTACACGACTGATCGACGATCTAGCGTCATTAGCGGTAAAATTCAGGAAGAAAGTATACCAGGGCGAAATTGTGGGACAACGACCTGTTCTTAGACGTACACAAAAACGGTGCTTCCTACACAATGTACAAACTGGATCCACACGGGACACGAAATCTGGAGGATTTAGAAAACATATATTTTGGGGCCTTTGGGAACCCAGGTCCAAACTCGTAAGGGTTTTTATTTAGGAACCATATCTGTCAACTCAATCAACCATCATTTACCTGGCGCATATGCCAGTACCGTTGACCAAACAGAGAGTACTTGGATTTCTTTTAATTCTGGCGAGTAGATGTTTGCATCTCTATTCCCCTTAATGGTAGTTGCATTACAATAATTTTCTCGCTGAGAGCGAACACACATTTGTTTCGATATCTGGTCATTTCATCATTTTAGCAGATACTCGTTGTTCCTTTTCTTGGAAACTTACCTGACATACATGCATCATTTGCTACGCATGTGATTTCGTTTTGAACAAACACTTCATTGGAATTTACATATTATTTTGCTAAACCTAATTACTGATTCCTGATTCGAGTAACCTACATTATTGTTATTGTTGGCTCTTTTGTTACCAAGCCAACACACTTTCTTGAAACCGTTTTCTTTCAAGTTACATTCATGGTTTATTTTGCTACCATGCCAAGAATTCCTTATTGATACATACATTGTCGGGTTACGTTGAAACTAAGTTCGATTGCTTGAACTTATCCAGTTCACAGGTTTAACTTGAAACGCTATATGATGTATTGGGAGCATCATATTCAACTATTTTTGCAGAGATTCTTTCATTTTGAGTCGTAGTGGATTTGGTTGGTCTACGACTCCACTAAAACGTTTGATTTGTTTCGATACCTTGCGGTGATATTTTCACAAAATGGAAGCTTGCGCTAATTTGGTTACTCACTTCGTACACGGATTCAATTCCCTATTTAGTTGTTAACAATCCATTTTGGATCTTCACGATCAAAGCGGTCTCAACACAATTGTGTGTTAAGGCAATGGTACATATATTCATTTCATAAGCACAATGTACCTCCTGACGATTCTTTCGTTGTCAATCAAATTCCTTGCGATACTTATTACTTTTCATCTTCGATTGGAAACAGCGGTTCTTTGATGTTCCGTATTTAATTGGAAACTCTATAACATGGTATAAATCAAACCTTCAGATTGTCTCAGTACGCTTTCATTTGATTTCAAACGCGGTGAACTTGTTCAGTCACCACTATTATTGGATAATGCCATTACGACACCTTGTGGTGTCATCATAAACTTGTAACTTGTGCTAATCATGGTTAACCGTTTCACACGAGACCACACATACTTTTCTTTGATTTATCATTTAAACATTTCTGATGCAACTACGAATCAAGACAATGATACACCAAATTCGCTTGTATTCCATTCGGTGTATCTTCACCATTCAAAAACGTCAACACACTAAACCTTGCCAGACATTTATTCAGAAGTTGACAGATCATTTTGCTATTACGTTGAGTTGCTGCTTTTGAGTTCTTATAGCCGGTACTATGGTTTGTGAAAACTCGTTTGCATATTACAACCGATCGTTTAAAAATCTTATTAGTCAAAACTCCACTTTTGTGGAACCCCTGCTAGCTGGATTACGCTAGACTATACGTCAAATGCGTCTTGTACCTTTGACATCCAATGCTAAAAGCACACACCTTTCAACCCTAGGATTCGGGTTGTTATATATTCTTGGACTCACCTAATGTGAGTAATGTTTGTTTTGATTTGATGATTATCTACTTCGATATTATTCATATACATACGTGTATGACTTAACCATAAGGAGTTAAGGTAGTACAAATTTCGAGGACGAAATTTCTTTAACGGGGGGAGAATGTGACAACTCTCACCAAACCAGGTATCCGTACGAATAAATTAATATTTAATTAATGCTTAATCACTGTGCTTGCTTACAATTGTGGTTTAACTGCTACTTGATTTCTGATACATACCTATACATGCATCATACTTTATTGCTGTCACTCCATTATTACACAGAACTATAGTGACAAACTTGATGCACAAAAAACACAGTAGCACAATGAACGGATAACCCCGTAAACATGCTGACATAGCCAGCACTAGACAGACACTGTCTCTGAGGCCAGTATGAGCCGGGAATAGTTTACTACACTAGTAGGGAGTGTAGGGAGGTGAGGATTGTAAAATTGCGTCACTATGTGATAGTTATAGTGACCAGATGTGCCTAAAACATGCTCTAATTACAAAATCCTGCACTTTAATACAAAATTCAGCATTTAAGCTAACTAGTAAAGTGCAAAAACATGGGAAAATAATACTAGACACATTCCAAAGTGTCGGGAATTCATTGTGTCACTAAAAATAATATTAAAGGCACTTTAAATGCTTATTTAGCACTTTAACGGATCAATATCCAACCGAACAACCGGACTTTACCCGGAACATAAAAATATTGTCAATGACATTGTTTTTGTTTTTCTGAGCTAGTTAGGGTCCCCTAACACCTGTTATATTAATTAACAGACTAAATAAACTAACTAAACCATTGGATTTCAACTAATGTGTAACCAAGTTTAATCATCACCCAACCCCATACCCCCCTTGCTACGGTTTTGTGGTGTGGGGACATCCCCACACTTCTTTTGATTATTTAATTACAAATGTTGGGTATCATGAAGGCACATTATATGATGGATATTAAGGAACATGGATTATAAATAAACTAAATGGTTAGCCAATCTCTCACTTCCAACTTCAAACAACACAAAGCTTTCTCTCCTTCCCTCTCCCTTGTCCGTCCGCCACCATCAACCCAACTATCACCACCATCCAACCTTCATACAAGTATTTCACATATATACAAAGGTGCAATAGGATCAACAAACAAGCTCGGTGCTTTCGGAATCACAAGGAACTCTCTACACCGCTTTTATCCACCTAGTTTTCGCTTTGATTCTTCCCTAGCTTGAGCTAGTAGTAAGTTCTTCTAAACACTCTCTTGTTATGTTTAAGGTGGTTAATAAGAGATTTAACGGTTAAAACTAGAGAACACTAAAGATCAAAACTAAAAGACTTGAAAGTTTGATGAACTTGATGGATAAAAAGAAACAAATGGTGTAAAACTTATGAAACTTGTCTAGATATGATTACTTTATGTTGTTTGATGCTAGTAGTGGGATAGACCATCATCTAACCATGCTAGATCATGTTCATGGAACATGAACTAGTAGTTTGTTAAGTGTGAAAGTTACAAGATGATGAACTCTTCCACTAACAAAACATGAACTTGTGTAAAAGTGATTTTTTTTGTAAAATCGAGTTTTAAACTAGTAGATCTAAAGATCTACAAGTGGTATTTTCGAAGAACCAAGTGTAAGATGCAAACCATGTTTAAAAGCCGGATCTTTCATGAACTAAAAGCGTTGTTGTGAACAAACAAGTGTGTAAACACTTGTGTGACAAAAGGATTTAACAAAGAAATAATTCCGTAATTTTTGACTAAGAAGTTGTAAAATTTCATATTCTTTAAAAATAAGGTTTTCAAGAAACTGATTTTATTTTTAAAGATGGAAAGATCTACTAAATATGTTATAAAGTTACTACATACTTTTACACAACTTACAAGTTCATGTGTTTGCGATTTATACTTGTTTTGACTAGTTTGATGTTTGAATATTGTTTGTTGATGATTGGAAAATTGTTGATTGAATTTTTGAAAAGAAAATGATACGCTAGTAAGCGTGGCCACCTCCAGTTACACAGAGGAAACTCTGGCGAAATTTTTCTAAAATATAACACTTAGAAATATTTTTGGTGACAAGTGTTTATAAATATATCTTTAACTTGTTTTCAAAATATAAATTTCGCCATGATTTTTATTACGAAATAACCAAGTGTCGGAGGTGGATTTTTGTAAAGGAAACTTGTTAAATATTTATTGAGAATATATATTTCTTAATAAAACGTTTGTGTGCTTACGTGATTATTTTGTGAACTAGGTATATTATTTTTAGAGTAAAAATAATATAACCCGAATACACTGAGAAGTAACGACTCCAAAATAATACCAACGCCCTCACAAATAAATATTTAAGTTACATCGGTATTGTTTTTACAACGCAAATTCTAAAATGTAACGCGCGTATTTTCGGAAAATACTCTTAATGGTGTATTTTGGCAAAGTATTATTTTGGGAAATTGTACGAAGTAAAATATAATATTTTTGGGGAAAAATATGTATATTTTGGAATCAGAACATTTTAGACAAGTGATTTAAAATATATTTTCAAGTGAGACTTAAAAATATATTTTTTGGAATTACAACGTATACGTATATTTTGGTAAAATATTATTTTGGAAACTGTAGAAACAGAAATATGTTATTTTTGGGAATATATTAACATATTCTTATTTGGAACAATAACATCGAAATACGACGCCATTACTTGGCAGGATATACAGGTACATATATTATTTTAAGAGTACGAGTATACAAGTATAAATTACCCATATCTTTGGGAAGGAAATGCGCATATACAATACTTGAGAAGTATAACTCTAAAATAGTTGCCTAACTATTATTCCCGAACTAAATACAATTATTATAACTGGAATAAGACCAGAATCGTAACTCAAAATCATACATACTAAGACAAGCCACTACCCGTTCGTCTAATAGGCATTAGACCATTGTAGGTAGTCGTGTTTGCCGCGGAGATTTGGGTTACGAGTACGAAGACGCAATACAGTGAGTTCATGTCCCCATTTTCTCTTAACTGTTTTCAGTTTTTAAATTGCGGGGGTGAAATACATGTTACTATGATTACGAATACTTTTTTTACATGGTATGGTTAGCGTAAGGAGGGTTACTACTTAGATCATGTGAGTGGGTAGGCGAGAACTGGAGGCCATTAATCCTCATTGTAGGACCGAGGGTCATTAGCGGTAGATCTATCTGGGTGTAGCGAGCCCAACCCCTGAGCCCGCTTAGTGGACCGGGTGGTGACTTTGAGCCTGACACATAAATCTGCTAGGTTTGAGTCTTCCTACAACACTTCACACATATCATTGGCTTTGCAACCCAATGGTGATCTCTTTTTCCTTATTTGCTACATACCACGGACTTTTATACATACTTACAACATTTTCAAATGTTTGTACATACTCACTTACACATGAACTCGCTCAACTTTATGTTGACTTTTCAAACTACATGTATTTCAGGAAACTAACGGATCTGGCACGGTATGCACGTATTTTCAAGCTGCATTTGAATAAAAGAAGTCATCCAGGGTTTAGAAGGTGTAACCTCTTCTGGACGGGTTACATATCTCTAAACCTAGTATTGTTTAAAGTCTTTTGCTAAGTCTTTATAAACTCAATTAAATCAAGTTAAGGTTTGTAACTTATTTTGTGACTATTGAAAATGGGATTTTTCTTACTTTATTAATGGATGAATATCTCATGTTTTTATCATATAGTATGGTTATGATTGTTGCTATGGTATTAAGAAGTCACACCAAATGAACCCACGCTTCCGCAAAGCCAGGGTGTGACAACTTGGTATCAGAGCCTCGATCATAGCGAACTAGGATTCTTTCTCGAGTCTAGACTATGATCATCAGGGCTCTCACGAAAACATTTTCAAACATTTTTTTACATTGCATACACTATACGTCCAGATCCAGGAAATAAACCTTTTTACAAACAAAAGGCACAAATACACATTTCCAAATTTAAATTTATAGCTCAGTCGAGGAGACTGAGGGAGTCTAGTCGGGGAGAGTGGGGAAAAATTAGGCCGGGGAGACCAGGAAAAATTAGGTCGGGGAGACCAGGAGAAATTAGGTCGGGGAGACCAGGAGAAATTAGGTCGGGGAGACCAGGAAAAATTAGGTCGGGAAGACCAGAAGAAATTAGGACGGGGAGACCAGGAGAAATTAGGTTTAGGTCAGGGAGACCAGGAGAAATTAGGTCGGGGAGACCAGGAAAAATTAGGTTGGGGAGACCAGGAAAAATTAGGTCGGGGAGGCCAGGAGAAATTAGGTCAGGGAGACCAGGAGAAATTAGGTCGGGGAGACCAGGAGAAATTAGGTCGGGGAGACCAGGAAAAATTAGGTCAGGGAGACCAGGATATTAGTCTGAGAGACTGGGAGATTTTAGTCTAAGAGACTAGGGAGTTCAGTTTGAGAAACTGGGAGGATTGTCTGGGGAAGACTAGGATGATTACTTGCTTACATTAATTGAGTGATGCGGCGGGTGGTGCAATGGCAAATGGGGCGGTGGAGAACAATGATGGTATTGAGAGTGGTGGTGGTGGAAAAATGTAGAGAGTGGGGTAGAGAGAGGGGATGCAGGTTCTATATAATTTTAGAGAGAGAGAGCAGAGTTGTATTTTGAGAGAGAGATAGAGATGTCTGTATGTTGAGAGAGAGAGAGAGAGAGAGAGATTTATTATAATTGAGTTATAATAAAAAGATAATAAATCTAAAATGACCAAAATGCCCTTGAGGGTAAAGACAAAATAGCAGGTCATTAATGGGAAATCTGGTCAAATTTGAAATTTGGACCAAAATGGCAACAAAATGCAAACCACAGGGACCCAGATGTAAAAAGTTTGTAATTTGGACTAAAATGGCAAAAGTGCCCAAACCACAGGGACCAAAATGGCAGTTTACTCAACAATTTTAGTCCTTTATGTTCTAATAATGGATAACATTTAAGTTTAATAAATAAGTTACAATCTTTTATTCGGAAAACTTATTACACCTTTCATCCTTTAGCATTAATCAAGTTTTTCAGTTAAATCTAATCAATTAAGGGTAGTTTTGTAATTTTACCTTGTTTCTTTCTCCCTCCCTCATTAGTGTTCTTCTTTATCATTTGCACTGAAGAACAAGCACAAAATAAAAAATCACTTCCTCTTATTCTCCATAACAACCAGCCACCACCTCCTCTTCTCCATGACTCTCTCTTTCTCTTCTCCATAACTACCGTCCATCACTTCCGGCCACCTGAAACACCTAAACCCACAACCCCACTGAAAACGCACCTAAAAACCATCACCATTTCCAGACATCATCTTCATCATCTAGAAATGAAGATACATTTTGATGTTATCTTGATCATTTTATCAACTTGACTTCTAATCTACTTTCACATCTCATACCTTTGTTATCAATTCAATTTTTAAAGCACCCATCTTTCGATGCAATCAATCAATTCTTTCACACCCTTTAACACCATTTTGAATTTCCAGTTGCAATTAGGGGTTGTTCTTCCCCAATTTCGCACTTTTCGTCGTTCTTTGCGGTTGATTTCACTTTGATTACGGTCAGTTGTTCAAGATACTCATGAGTTTTCATTTAATTTTGTAGAATTCAACAAATTTTGTGAATTATGGTTTGATTTTAAAATTGGGGGAAAATGTTGTGAATTAGGGTTTTGATTAGAAAGTTTAAATATGAACTGTAGAAGTGGATATAACTAGTGAAGCGGTTAATCGGTTTTTAATCGGACCGACAATCGTATTTGGCCGGACGATTGCTTTTAGGGTGTTGTTATGCGAATTAATTGCACAATTGAGACATCAGATTGTACATGTGATGTTAAATTACCTTCATAGGATTAAAACATGTGTTTCCGACATGGTAGGCATGTTACATCATGGTTGCACCTCCCTCAAGGGATATTGTTGTTGATGCCATTAATAGCATTTTTATTAAAACAGTACACGAATGTGAAGAGAGGGGGACGATCATCTTCCAACGGTTGTGATGATTGGGTTTGGTGGCCAGTAGCGGTCACAAGTTGTGATGGTAGGGTCTGGTTGTTATGGAGAATAGGAGGAAGTGATTTTTTTATTTTGTCTTGGTTCTTCATGTGTGTGTTGGATTTTTAAAGAGTGCAAATGTTACAGATATTGTTCTTGATGTTCCTGTGTGTGTGGGGTTAAAGAAGAACACTAATGAGGAGGGAGGAAGAAACATGGTAAAATTACAAAACTACCCTTAATTGATTAGATTTAACTAAAAATTTTAACTTGGTTAATGCTAAAAGACGAAAGATGTAATGAGTTTTCCGAATAAAGGATTGTGATTGTAATTATTTAACTTAAAGGCTATCCATTGCAATATGATACAAACATAAAGGACGAAAAGTGTAATTTACCCTAAAATATCTAAGGGAAATTACTCCGCAACGAGATAAAGTTAAGGGTAAATTACACTTTTCGTCCTTTATGTTTGTATCTGATTGCAATAGATAGCCTTTAACTTCAATAATTACAGTCACAATCCTTTATTTGGAAAACTCATTACACCTTACGTCCTTTAGCACTAGCCAAGTTAAAAATTTCAGTTAAATATGACATGTGCTTTGCACACGAGGGTAGGTTAGTCATTTGGCATTTTTATTTAAAATATATTTATAATAAAGCTTAAATTAAAAACCCTTTTCCACACCCCTCCCCCTCTCTCTGTAACTTAAATCAAACACTCTCTGCAACTTAAACCAAACACTCTCTGCAACTAAACCAAACACAAGCACCACCATATATGGCTGTCAACGCCGCCGGCCACCAAAAAACCCACCGACCACCAAAGAAACCCCGTCTCACCGACCACCAATCCGGCCACAATCTCCGAGATTTGAAATCGAGACAAACTGTCTGTTTTAGAAAGAGAATGTTGCAGCTCTGGTTATGGAGGTATCTGCCATGGCCACTCTTTTCTCTGTACTCTATCTCATCACACTTCTCATCTCTACCTTTTCCTGTTGATTTCTATATTTATCAACTGTTTTTTTCTAAAACCTCCCCACTTATGATCGTACACTTCAATCTGTTTTCTGCAGTTATTAACTGATTTTATTGTGCAATCGATAGTGTCGGCGACTCGATTTCATGTTCGTAGAAAGTTTCTAGCGTGAATTGCGGTTACTTCAGATCGATTCCGTGTTGGTAGAAAGTTTCTAACGTGAATTTTAGGTTAGAGAACTTAGATTACAGAATATACTTGTAGTTTCGTTATACCTAGGTGTTGGTGCATTACGTCTGTCGACTTCGTCTTGTATCGAGTCTTATATTAGAATTGTTAGATCAGGGCACGTAGTACGAGAAAATAGGTTTTGAGTGTGTTTGGTTAATTTCGCATGAGCTATTTCGCACGAAATAGCAACCTGCTTTTTCGCACGAAATAGCAAGTGTAATTCTGTGCGAAATTACAACCTTTATATATAGGCTTGTTGCTAGTTCATTTGTAATGTTCATGTTTCCGGTACCGAAGTGCTGCCGACGTGTCTACTGATATGTAATTGTGTTAAATCAATAATACAAGACAATTAGAAGTATTTCAAGTTGGTTACAAAGTCTAATCAATGAATTCCGCCTCTGATTAGATTGAGAACTCTTCTGATAGACTCGTTTGGGTCATAGAACGATCCTACAAGTGGTATCAGAGCTCAGGAGGAAGAGTTCTTACCATTTCAGCTTTAAAATCTGACTTCTACACCTTCTTTTACAAAATTCACAAGATTTCACGGTTAAAATGGATTGAATTTCAAACATGTCATGCGAAACAGTGTTTTAACGAATCCTTGAAAGAATTAAACCTAAATTCGAGTTAAATTTGATAAAATTGGTAATTTCGTTTGAAAATCAGATCGAATATGATGACGTCAGCACTATTTCGTACGGAATTACCTGCTTGATCTCACACGAAATTACCTAATTTCGCTCGAAAAATATATTTTCGCATTAAAGTGTAATTTTGTTTGAGAGTTCCACACGAAATTACATAAATTCGCACGAAATTAGCCCTAATTTCGCTTCTAAGTGTGATTTCGTTTGAAATTACCTTATTTCGCACCAAACTATATTTCGTGTGAAAATTAATTTCGTTTGAAAGAGGCTATTTCGCACCAATTCTAATTTCGCTTGAGATTGATAATTTCGCACCAAGTGTTTTCGTTTGAACTCATATTTCATGTGAACCTTGTTGACTTTGAACCGTGTTGACTTTGTGATACAGATTACTGAATCATGGAAGAGGAATTCTTCAATGCGTTTGCTACACCAGTTGCACCAGTTACAACTGCCGAAACATTGTACAATGAGAATGAGACAGGAACTTACCAGAAACCGCCAAAGCTCATGTACATTGAAGATTTTAAAGGATGGCAGAATCGGTTTGAAAATTGGGTGCAAGCTTATAACTTTGACGCATGGTGTTCATTAGATAAAGATTACGAGAAACCGAAAAATGAGCGTGGGCTTGAAAAGGCTTTTTGTGACTTTTTAGAGAATGATAAATTGAAATATACAAGTGAAAAAATGATGATCAGTATTCTTCAACAAGCGATTAAAGAAGATATCTTTGTTTTGCTCCAACATGAGGGTACTGCTAGGTCAATTTGGACGGCATTGTTTCAAAAGTTCAAAGGAAGCGCAGATATGATCAAAAGCAAAAAGGCGTTATTGAAAAAATCATTTGACATGTTTGTAGCTTTTGATCATGAAACAACAAAAATGACCATTGATAGATATTGTCATCTGGTTTTTGGAAATGGGAAGATTGGACATAAAGGAAGACGATGATGAATGGGTTGATAAACTATCTGATGCATTACCACAGCAGAAATGGGGAACTTATTTGTTGATTCTAAAACACATGAGAAAATCTGAAAATATGAATCTGGCACAGTTTATTCAGAAAATTGAAGAGCACGAGTTGGATATCCAGAAAACGGCAATCATGAAGAATCCAAATGCTCAACAAGATGTCAGTTTATACTACAGAGGAAACAAATTTGAAGTTACTCCCAGCCCAAAGATTCAAACTGGTTTCAGTGCTAATAGTTCATCTGGAACAAAGGGTAGTACTGTGACACAGAGTGGTGGATCTTCGTCTTCATATTCAAGCTTTGATCCAAATCATACAACATCAAGTCCTCAACGACAGAATTCTTCAAATCTGCAGTGCAATCTCACTTTGAACATTCAAAATGGTCAAAATCTGTCTCCAGAAATAGCTAAACAACACATGACATCACTTGTTGCTATGTTGGAATCATATGAAAGTTTGATTGCTGGCAAAATTGGAAATCCGATGCTTACCAAAGAAGATTATGACCAGATAGATGCTGAAGAACTTGAGTTGATGGACGTCAAGTGGTGTTTAGCCAGTGCTGTTCGAAGGGCAGAAAAATTTCAACAAATCACCAGAAGAGATGACTTTAATGAATTGGCTAAATCTCCGATAGGTTTTGACAAATCAAAGATTACATGTTTCAGGTGTCGAGAAAAAGGGCATTTTAAGTGTGAGTGCAAAAACAAAGAAGCAGATGGAAGACAAGATTAGTCTGAAAGAACAATTATTATCAAAAATCAATTTTCCATCAGATTGCTCAATAACCACAAACTGCACATGCACGTGTCATTGAAGAAAAAGAGAAAAGAGCTTGTTATGGTATAATTGACCAAGATGATGAAAAGTTGCAGCGGGTTTTAGCTGGGATAAATACATTCCACCTGGTTTAGGTCTTGTTGCTAGAATTCTGGAAGAAGAAGATGTCAAATCTAGTCGGAAAAGAATACCAATTTTTCCAGGTCTAGGACGTGATATTGATACCGATGATGAAGAAGAATATCTTAATAAAGCTAGAAAAGGTATAGATCCTGACAGTTTTAATTTGTTTTTTGCAGATAAAGTCGAGATGCTGAATGAGAAGAAGATTGCCAAATTGAAAAAAGAACTGGAAGTAAGAAGAAAAGCTGATGAAAAGGCTAAAATGGAAGCTGAAGAAGCAAATGTTGAATCAGTAATTGAAAAGGTGATAGAAAAAATCGTCGAAGTGGAGAAAGTGGTAGAGAAAATTGTTGAAATCGAAAAAATAGTCGAAGTTGAGAAAATCGTCGAAGTTGAGAAAGTTGTCGAAGTTGAAAAATTAGTTGAAGTCATTAAACCTTGTCAGAAATGTTTGGAGTTTTGTAAAGATTGTGAAAAGAAAGACAAGAAGATTAGTGAACTGGAAGAGATGAAAGAGAATTTGTTGTCTGATGTGAAGTATGTGAAAGAGTCATACGATGTGCTGAATAGAACAGTTGATGGTCTGAAAAAGACAAATTTAGAAGTTGATGCTGCTATGACAATGATGAGTTCCACTTTAATGACAAAGCAGTAAGTCATCAATGAATATATTGAAGACTGTGCAAAGCTACAGTAGGATTTGGAACTTGAAAAGATTGAAAGTGAAAGAATCAAACGATTGTTGTTGAGTTATACAACATGTGATTATTTGATTGACAGAGTCTATCCTACAGTTGCAGGTCTTGAAGCTTTTCAAGACAAAGAGAAGGAAACGGATACTGGTAAGAAACAAAGTGTCAAGTATAACAAGTGTCCGCCCCCGATTTGGAATAGTTATTCTCCTAGAAAGCCAAATGAGGAACGTTTAAATAAGGCTCTCAACATCAAGTTAAAGTATGAAACCATTGATGAGTTACCAGATAATATTGATGTCACATTCATAGTGTCTGACACTGATCTTGAGTCTGAGTTGTTAAAGAAAGTGGTCGATCAAGTGTTGGATATGGATGAAGAGTCAAAGTCGGAGTCTAAATCCGAAAGTTCGGGTTCATCAGAAAAGAGTCCGAGTTCACCGGTCAAACGGGTTTACAATAAAGAATTCTTGTTATCAAAATCTAATTTGAATGACGAACCAATAAAAGTGGCATATACTTTGAATGATTCAGACAAATTATATTCTGATGAAGAATTTCCAATAAGAAGTGTCAAAACTGAACAAATCAAACAGGTTTTCAAATTAACAGAAATTAATATTTCTGAAATAAAAGATTTAAATCTTCATGAAAAACCTAAAAAGTACACTTCAAGAGTTCAACAGAGATTGAACAAGAAAAAAGGTTACGGTTCTGGTTTAGGTTATCGAAAGAAACCAAACCATAATGGTAATTTCAAAAAGCAGGGTTTAGGTTTCATTCCCCCAGGAAATTATAAAAATGAGAAAAATTATAAATCAAAAACAAAATTTGTTGCAGGTGGAAGTTCTGAAGAAGAGCAGAAGAAACCATTCTGGAAACAGTCAAACCGAGAGTGTCTTGCTGAAAGAAAGAAGAAAATAATGAACGAATCTGAGAAAAGGGTTGAACGAAGAACGTGTTTCAAATGTCACAAGATTGGACACATTGCTTGGAATTGCCAACAGTCCAACAACATAAACAGGGAGTTTCTTTTATCTCAAGATTAGAAGAAATACATATTGGTGAAAAGAAACAACCAATTGAGAAATCTAAAGGGTTTGAAAATTCGACTTTTGAAGTTGGTGAAACTTCAAAACGTTTTTACAAAAGAAAAGTTAATGAAAACAAACAAAGATGGGTTGTAAAATCTGATTCAAGTTCTGATAATGAATCTGATTCCATAAAATCAGAGGAATCATTTGTTGAGAAAAGGAATGAGAATTTCGTTCCAGAGTTGAACGATGAAAACTTTCCGCCATTGGCAAAAGAAAACTTAAAATTGAAAGTTGGTAAAGTTGAAATTTCAGATCAATTCTTCTCTGGTAAAGGAGAATTTGATGCTGAAAAGGCTTTCAATGGGAAAATCAAACATATATTTGGGAAGATGGTAGATGGGAAAGTGAAAAGTGCAAAAGAATTTGATAAATCAAAATGTTGGTGGGATAGATGTGTACCAAAATCACCCAAGGCTGGTCAGGCTTGGGTGACAGCATTTTCAAACTGAAATTCTGACTTACCGGAGCTCCCAGGTGTAAGTGTGGAGCAGGTATCGGCATCATTCTTGAGAAATTCACGATTGTCATATTTCGTCTTACAAGTGGTAAATCGGGGACATTAAGTTGTACTTGATTTTATACAAGTAGTATTTGTTGATTGGATTTAAAAATGTTATATTTTTCTAAAGGTTGAAGATGAAAGAACAAGGTGATGAATTGATCCCCTAACCTACGAGTGGTTTTATAAAATCAGCAAAACTTATTTTCCGGAAAAACCATTTTTGATTAAAACAATCTTAAGTGTTTTGAAATCATAATGGGAAATTAGTTTGTTGTAAGGGAGAGTTCTGATTGTTTATGCTAAGTGGATGGCGAATTGAAGCTTGAAAATCAGTTGTCACTTTACTTGTATAGTTTGTTTTCAAATTTTAAATGATTTTGAATTTTAGGGGGAGTAAGAAATTTCAGAAAATCCAAAAACATTTGAAAATTTGAAAAAGGCAAAAACATTATAAAAGCAAAAAACGAGTTTTGTTGTGAAAAAAAAAAAGAAATGATAGTACATCAGTGGACTATCACAGCACGCTAAAGAATTGTAAAGTTAAATAGTGATAAACGGTCTCACTGATGATGTGCCAGTAGGTTTTTACACATTTAATAGATTGTGTGAGAGATATAAACCTAAATTTCAAACTTGCTTATCTCGTGGGGAACATCTCTTGGATATATAGGTAACCCATGAAATTTCGTTTGAAAGATCCCTCTTTCTGAGATACTAGGTCTTTATACTCAGTGATATCTGGGGTATTATCCCGGGACTTCTGATTTTGCGGAAGCAATGGCCTAGTCCCCGGAGAATACTTTACGCTTGCTTGAAATATAGCACCACCCTCAGCATAAAAATGATGAAACATTGCAAAATGCTAATCATGTGCTGTTAAAGAAAAGATTCTCTAAAGGGAACACACCAAAAGTCGAAGCCGTCATCTCTCTGATTTTGCGGAAGCAATAGCCTGAGCTCTCACGGCCCTCGCATTTAACCCTTTACGGATATCATCTAGGTATACTCACCTGTAAGACTGAATATTGGGATCTGGATACGAGAGTATATTCTGAGGTGGGACACGCGAATAAGTTTAAGTGTCTAAAACATTAATCTCGTATCTCGAAACAGTTGAACTTTGTGTGAAAAATTAAGTGGATCAGTATACTGACAATCTAAGTGAATACTTTAGAACTTAAAATGTTTAAAGCTTAACGGTGTTGGTGATTTGTCTCAAAAACTGATATGATCCTCTTACACAAACTCACAAAAATATTATGTGTAAATATTTCTTTACTGTATTTCTTTAAAATCTAAAATCCAAAAAGATTTTCGGAGTGTTTTAGCATAAATTTTGAAAAATCAAAAAGATTTTAGACAACTGATGTTGAAGAGCTGATTTTCAAAATCCCGAGTGCTAATCATGATGAACTGGTTTGGGAGAGTGTTGTGAGAAAAAATGTTTTTATATACAAGTGGTTATCAGAAATTAAATTGTTATATCATTATTTGTTGTTTTGAATTTAATTCTTCAAGTGTTAAGCAGAAAGTTTAAATTTGTTAAATTTTAAATTTGTGAAATTTACTTTGAGGTAGAGAATGTGCAGGTTATGGCTATGAGGGAGCCAGATTGCGATTCTAGAACTTGTGAAAGCCAGACTACAATCCCAAGCATTGTTTAAGGGGGAGTCTGAAGATGCTAGAGTCAGATTCAATTCCTGAGGTTCATGCTAGTTGCTGATACTGACGAACTTAAGGAATCAAGAGATCTGATCAAGAGAATTAGAGTAAGGAAAGAGCCAGATGGAGATTCTGGAGATGAAAAGATTGAGGATGCTTACACTGTCAGATACTTTGAGAATAGCCCAAAGACTGATAAAGACTGAAGACTGTGAAGACTCGACACTGAAGACTCGTCAACATCCGAGGGGGAGTCTGTTGGTGCATTACGTCTGTCGACTTCGTCTTGTATCGAGTCTTATATTAGAATTGTTAGATCAGGGCACGTAGTACGAGAAAATAGGTTTTGAGTGTGTTTGGTTAATTTCGCATGAGCTATTTCGCACGAAATAGCAAGTGTAATTCCGTGCGAAATTACAACCTCTATATATAGGCTTGTTGCTAGTTCATTTGTAATGTTCATGTTTCCGGTACCGAAGTGCTGCCGACGTGTCTACTGATCTGTAATTGTGTTAAATCAATAATACAAGACAATTAGAAGTATTTCAAGCTGTTTACAAAGTCTAATCAATGAATTCTGCCTCTGATTAGATTGAGAACTCTTCTGATAGACTCGTTTGGGTCACAGAACGATCCTACACTAGGGTTTAATTGACGAGATTTATCGGAAAACTGTGGTGGTGACTGTGTTTGGTAAAAGTTACAAAGAGAGAGGAAGAGTTGTGGATAAGATTTTTAATTTAAGTTTTATTATAAAGATATTTTAAATAAAAGGGCCAAATGACTAATATACCCTCATGTGCAAGGCACATGTCATAGTTAGTTGAAAATTTTAACCTGGTTAGTGCTAAAGGACGAAAGATGTAATGAGTTTTCCAAATAAAGGATTGTGACTGTAATTATTGAAGTTAAAGGCTATCCATTGCAATCTGATACAAACATAAAGGACGAAAAGTGTAATTTACCCTAAAGTTAAAGTAGTTGCTTTACATTTTATTCAGGGAAATTATATAACAATACAAAAAGTAACTTGGGGCACCACCAATTTTTTGTAATCGACGTGTCCATACAATCCATAAAAAGACACCTATCAAGTCATATTTCCGAACACGAATTATAGGCACCAATTCATGCACAATCCAATCTAGCAGGCACCTCTTCATTCACAACTAAAACAAACCGACAAATAATATATACACATAACTGACGTGCCGATTAAAATGAATATATACATGTCGGCAGGCACCCCTTTAATTACACCCGCTTCTGTAACCGTCATTCACATTCCACAATTTCACCACCATACGTAAGCGTCTTTTTTATTGGTTTGAAGTTAATTGATTCATGATTAAATCCAAGCCAAATGGAAAATGTATGTGGATTCTATTTTTGAAAGGTGTGAATTATTCGCGAATGTCGGGAGGTCTAACATACGTTGTCTTAGCCGGGTCTGCGCTAGAAAGCCCCCTCGCACAATAGATCCCCAATTTAAACCCCTCAATGAGAAACCCCTATCACACAGACTCGAACTTGAGACCTGGAGGGAAAAACTCATCCGGGCCCACCATAGATGGAACTTAACTACCCGTGACCACCATTAGAGCACTAGTGATGGTTAAATGTATGTGGATTCTGAAGTCATCTTTTTGGAATTGAGTCGTTCGAATAGAATTACAGAGTCAAACGATGGATTCTTACGATAATCCCCAAACCATCGTTTGATGCCGCTGCCAACCACCACCAAGTCGTTCCACATACTATCGAGCATTTCCAACACATACGTGAGTGTGACGGGGCGGAGGATGCGGAAGGGGTTGGACAACTGGATAACAGGGATAAGGCCTAAGCAGCTTAAGTTACTTGGGTGGCTTGTACGTCCTGGTTAAATTCTCTGAGGAGGAGGAGTGTAACAGTTTGATCGGAGCCTATGATCGGTGGAAGCATTGGTTTTCTTCTTTGGATGTTTGGATGGGTCAATCTTTGCCTTTCGAGAGGATTGCGTGGATTAAAATATTTGGGGTCCCGATTCACTTGGCTACCAATGAGGTTTTTGATTCTATAGCTCGTCTATATGGTAAGGTCATTTTCGCGTCTCAAACATCATCGGAGGACGTGGACTTATCGGTTTATTGTCTCGGGGTTTTGGTAGGAGAAGGCAATAGGGTGAACGAGTAGATCTATATTAAATGGAAAGACAAAGTGTTTAAGGTTTTGGTGGAGGAAGAGTTGGAGAATTGGATACCGGAGTGTCTGGATTCTGATGAGTCGCCGTCGGAGGAAGTATTGTCGTCGGAATTTTTGTTTGATGATCATCTTGACTCTCCGGTCAGTCCGTTCAAGGAAGGTTATTGTAGGATCGTTTTCTGACCCAAACGAGTCGTTCAGAAGAGTTGTTAGACAGAATCAGAGGCGGAATTCATTGATTCAGTCTTCGTTCAGCTTGTATGATGCTAGAATATCATTAATTTGTCTTGTTTATTAATCTATTAACAGTTTACAGCCTGGAGACACTTCGACAGCACTTCGGCGTCGGAAGCAGAAGTCTTACAAACGAAATGACATCACAGGTATATATAGGCACTTGATTTCGTACAAAATAGACATATGCTATTTCGTGTGAAATAGCCACTTCTTATTTTGTACGAAATAGCCTAATCTATTTCGTGCGAAATACCCTGTTAAACCTAAAAACCTATTTTCTCATACAACGTGCCCTGGACTAGCATTTCTAAATACAAGACTCAAAAGAAGACGAAGTCGACAGACGTATGCACCAACAGATTCCCCCTCGGATGTTGACGAAGTCTTCGGTACGAGTCTTCAGCATGTCAACTCTTCAGTCTTGATCGGTCTTCTCAACTTCAGGAACTTCTCCTGGCTTTCCGTAGCAACAGGATCAGGAACGTGGCTTCTTTGTCTTCAGACTCCCCCTTTCACTCAGCTGGGATCGCAGTCTGGAACTCTTTAACTGTAGCTTAGAATTGAAAACCTGGAATTTAGTCATCAGGAATTGAAACCTAGCTCTTTGAACATTTCCTGCACAAATTTTCTACTTAAAACATAAGTTTTTACCTAAATCAATAAGAAAAACTTACTGGTAGAAACCACTCAATTATCAATTATTCAAACAAACATCCCAATCCAAAATTCATCATGTTTAGCACTTGGAATTTTGAAAATCAGCTTTTCAACGTCAGTTGTCGAAAATCTTTTTGTATTTTTCAAAATTTTATGCTAAAACACACTAAAATCTTTTTGGATTTTTGTTTTTAATAGAAAACAGTAAAGAAATATATACAAACAATATTTTTGTGAGTTTGTGTAAGAGAATCATATCAGTTTATGAGACAAATCACTAACACCGTTAAGCTTTTAATCATTTTAAGTTCTAAACGATTCACTTAGATTGTCAGTATACTGATCCTCTTAAATTTTCACACAAAGTTCAACTGTATCGAGATACGAATTTAGTGTTTTAGAGACTTAAACTTATTCGCGTGTCCCACCTCAGAATATACTCCCGTATCCAGATCCCAATATTCAGTCTTACAGTTGAGTATACCTAGATGATATCTGTAAAGGGTTAAAATGCGAGGGCCATGAGAGCTCAGGCTATTGCTTCCGCAAAATCAGAGAGATGATGGCTTCGACTTTAGGTGTGTTCCCTTTAGAGAATCTTTTCTTCAACAGCACATGATTAGCATTTTGCAATGTTTCATCATTTTTATGCTGAGGGGGTGCTATTTTTCAAGCAAGCGAAAAGTATTATACGGGGACTAGGCCATTGCTTCCGCAAAATCAGAAGTCCCGGGATAATACCCCAGATATCACTAAGCATAAAGACCTAGTATCTCAGAAAGAGGGACCTTTCAAACAAGATTTCGGGGGTTACCCATATATGCGAGAGATGTTCCCCCACGAAATAAGTAAGTTTGATATTTAGGTTTATATCTCGGCACAATCTACTAAATGTGCAAAAACCTACTGGCACATTATCACAATTTAACTTTCCAATTCTTTAGCATGCTGTGATCGTCTACTGATGTACTATCATTTCCTCTTTTTCACAACAAAACTCATTTTAGATTTTATCATGTTTTTTACTTTTTCAAATATCCTAATGTTTTTGGATTTTTAAATTTCTTACTCCCCCTAAAATTCAAAACCATTTAAAGAAAATCAGAAAATAGACTGTACAAATAAAGTGACAACTGTTGTGAATTGCTTCAAATCGCCATTCACTTGGCATAAACAATCAGAACTCCCCCTCACAACAAACTATTTTCCCATTATGATTTCAAAACACTTAAGTTTGTTTAATCAAATGGTTTTTCTGAAAAATAAGTTTTGCTAATTTCATAAAACCACTTGTAGGTTAGGGGATCAATTCATCACCTTGTTTTCCAATTACTACTTGTATGTTTACTCAACAAACATTTTCAAGAATGATGCCGATTCCTGCTCCACGATTACCAACTTGGGAGCTCCAGCAAGTCAGGTTTTTCAGTTAAAGAGGTTCTCCCAAGCCTGACAGACCTTGGGAGATTCCGAGTTATCAACACTCGGTTTCTTTCCTTTCATTTTCTTCTCATAAAATTCCTTTACCCCTTTGACCTTCCCGTCAATCATTTTTCCAAACATATGTTGAACTTTGGAGTTAAAGGCTTTTTCAACATCAAATTCTTTCTTTTCAGAAAAAAAAAAATTGATTCGAAATCTCAACTTTACCAACTTTTTGCTTAAAATTCTCAGCCCGCAATGGTGGAAAGTTTGCATCATCCATTGGTGGTACTGAATTTTCAACTTTTGGTTCAACTTGTGGCTCCTCTGACTTTGTGGAATCAGATTCATCGCCAGAAAATAGCTCCTCTGATTTTGACGAATCGGAATCATTGCTAGAACTATCATCAGATTTCTTAACAACCCACTTTTGGTTGCCAAGATTTGCTTTTCTTTTGTAAAAACCTTTTGAACATTCACCAACCTCAAATTTTGAGTTTTTGAAAACTGTAAAAGGTTTAGTTAATGATTCATTTTCAACCATCTTTTCTTTCAGTTTAAGAGAAACTCCCTGTTTTGTTTGGATTGTTTTTGGACAATTCATGGGAATATGACCAACTGTTTTGCACTGAAAACAGGTTCTCATTTCCTTTTTCTGAGTAACTTCCTTCTTCATTTCTTCTTGCTTTTTAGCAAGGAATTCTTCGTTCATCTGCTTTCTAAACAATTGCTCTTTTTCTTCTTCAGATGATGTTCCTGAAACAAAAACTGTTTTTGGTTTATAAGTTTTCTCATTTTTATGATTTTTTGGTGGAATAAAACCCAATCCTTTCCTTTTGTAATTACCGTTATGGTTTGGTTTCTTTCGATAACCTGAACCAGAACTGTAACCCTTTTTCTTGTTTAACCTTTGTTGATCTCTTGAGGTGTAAAGTCTTGGTTTTTCAGCAAGATTTTCATCTTTTATTTCAGAAATATTAATTTCTGTTAGTTTGAAAACCTTTTTGATCATTTCAGTTTTAACACCTCTTATTGGAAATTCATCATCAGAATATAATTTGTCAGAATCATTCAAAGTATATGCAACTTTGAATTTTTCATCATTCAAATTAGATTTTGATAACAGAAATTCTTTATTGTAAACCCGTTTGCCCCTTTTGACTGTTGGATTTGACGTTTCAGACTTTGACTCTGAATTTGACTCCGACTTTGACTCCTCGGTTTCATCTTTATCCAACACCTGATCGACCACTTTCTTTATTAACTCTGACTCATGATCAGTATCAGATGAAGTGAAAGTAACATAAATGTTTTCTGGCAAGTTATCTGAAGGCTCAGATTCCCACTGTAAGTTAGTTGCCTTTTCGACTCTTTCTGAATTTGGATTTCGTGAAGAATATCCATTTTCAAGCGGGGGTGGACACTTGTTGTAACTGAAACCTTGTTTCTTACCAGAATCATTCACTTCAGTATCCTTCTTCTTTTTAGAAGTCTTTTCTTCAGATGTTTCTTCTTCTTCAAATGCCTTCATGCCTTCAACGGTTGGATAAATCAAGTCAATAACATAAGAAGTACATGAGTAACTTTTTAACAACCTATTTACTCTTTCTGTTTCAATCTTCTGAGTTTCCAGTTTTTGTTCCAAAACAGCACATTTCTCAATGTAATTATTGACGATTTTCTGCTTTGTCATAAAAGCTCCTTGAAGTGTCTTCATTGCTGTTGCTTGTTCACTGCTTGACTGATTGTATTGATTCATGGCTTTTTTCAAAACATCATAGGATTCTTTCAATCTGTTCATGTTATGAATCAAAGTACTCTTTTGCTTCTTCACTGTCTCACAGGTTTCACATTTAACAGGAATCTTTCGTGCATCAGCTTCTGCTTCAACTTTGAAAACTGGAACTTCTTTTACCTTTTTCTTTATCACAGGAACTTCATCATCACTACTAACTTGTTTTTTAATTTTCTTCTTTTTCTTTCGAACTTTTCCATCATCACTATCACTCTCCTCTAGCATTCTTAAGTGCTCTTTCATTCTATTTGCATAATAATCATTATCATTATCACTGTCTTCAGCAACTCTAGCAACAAATGCTTGAGCCAAGAATTCTTTATCTGGACAGTAATTGTCCCAGTTAAAACCTTCTGGTAATCTTTCATCATCTTGATCGATCAATTTGCTCATCAAATATGCTTTCTTTGACTCTTCAATCTCTTTCCTAGCATCAGCAGTTTGTGGTTGTTGTTGAGGTGGTTGTTGAGCAACTTGATGATAAATTGCTTTCCGATAATAATCATTGTTGTTGAACGGATTTTGAGCTCCACTTGCTTCGCGGTTAGTGCATTCTCTCTTGAAATGTCCTTTTTCCCTGCAACGAAAACAAGTAACTTTAGATTTATCAAAGCCTAAAGTAGAAACATTTACATCACGAAAATCATCTCTTCCTGTGATCTGTTTAAATTTCTCAGCTCTTCTCAACACACTTGCCATACACCACTTTATGTCCATTAATTCCATTTCTTCAGCATCAATCTGATCGTAATCCTCTTTTGTCAACATTGGATTTCCGATCCTTCCTGCTACTAAACTCCCATATGATTCTAACACAGTCACCAACAACGACATGTGACTTTTTGCAACTTCTTCCGAGTAGTTTTGATCATTCTCAAGATTTAGAGCAATGTTGCATTGAAGTACTTTACCACTCTTTGTTGCTGAAACATTTGAATCAAATGATGGATATGAAGAAAACCTCATTTTGTTGTTTGATCCTTTAGATGACCCTCCAGATAAATTTTTAGCATTGAATGCAGTTTCAATCTTTGGTGACATATTGGTCTTATCATTGATACCTCCTTTGTAATAAAGCCCAATATCTTGTTCACCATCAAAATCCTTCATTCTAGAGATCTTCCTTTGTTCCATCTCTTGAGCTTCAAGTTTTTCAATGAATTTTCCCAGTGTTAGATTTCCAAAATCTTTCTTATTTCTCAACATCATAAGATACGTTCCCCAAGTTTCATGTGGCAATGCATCAGCCAGCTTTTCAATCAACTCTTCATTATCTTTTGTGATGCTCACCATCTTCATGTTGACTAACAAATTGCAATATCTTTCGATGATCTTCTTAGTACTTTCAGTTCTCAAACCACGAAATAAATCAAACTCTTTTTTCAAAAGTGATTTTTTGTTCTTGATCATCTCTTTACTTCCAACAAACTTCGATTTTCATGCTTTCCAAATTGAATAGGCACTTCCATTATGTTGCAGTAAAACCAAGATATCTTCCTTAACAGCTTGATGCAATAAACTAGTCATCATCTTTTCATCTTTGTATTTCTTTTTCTCCTCAGCACTTAGATCTTTAATTGCAATAACCTCTTCATCATCATTCACCGGTCTAACATATTTTGTTTCAACACATTCCCAAGCATCCAAGTAATTTTCTTGAACCCAATTTTCGAATCGCTCCTCCCATCCTTTATACTCCTCGATATTCATGAGCTTTGGCGGTTTTTGCATGGTGCCCGTTTCATTTTCTAACATTGTGTTCTGTGCAATGGTAATCGGAGTAGCAAAGGCGTTGTAAAATTCTTCTTCCATGATTCGGTATCAAAATTTTATAAACTTAATCTTTCAAACAAAATAGCACAATTCAAACGAAATGAACTTTGGTGCGAAATGGGCTGATTTCGTGCGAAATGAAAACCTTATTTCGTGAGAAATACTGCTGATGTCATCATATCGGCCGGAATTTTATCAAATTGATCAGGTTTTAGTCCGATTTTAGATCCAATTCTTTCAAGGCTTTGTTAAAACACAGTTTCGCATATAATGTGAGAAAATTAAGCCATTTTGTCCGTGAAAACTAGTTTAATTTTGAAAAGAAGGTGTAGAAATCAGATTTTTCCAGTGAAAACAAGTTAAATGGTAAGAACTCTTCCTCCTGAGCTCTGATACCACTTGTAGGATCGTTTTCTGACCCAAACGAGTCATTCAGAAGAGTTCTTAGACAGAATCAAAGGCGGAATTCATTGGTTCAGTCTTCGTTCAGCTTGTATGACGCTAGAATATCATTAATTTGTCTTGTTTATTGATCTATTAACAGTTTACAGCCTGGAGACACTTCGACAGCACTTCGGCGTCGAAATCAGAAGTCTTACAAATGAAATGACATCACAGGTATATATAGGCACTTGATTTCGTACGAAATAGACACATGCTATTTCGTGCGAAATACCCTGTTCAACCTAAAAACCTATTTTCTCGTACAACGTGCCATGGACTATCATTTCTAAATACAAGACTCAAACGAAGACGAAGTCGACAGACGTATGCACCAACAGTTCTAAGGACGGGAAGTTAGAAGGTTCGAAGTTGCAGGGTTCCCCTCGTTTGCATGAAAAGACGGTAGAGAGAGAAAATATTGGGGAATGTGCGGTCGGCTTGGGTCCAGATGGAGGTCAGAGGGATAATGATATGTCTTTTCATTTTTCTCCAACTTCCCAGGGTGATAAGCAGCAGTCTAAAGTAGTGGGGTCATCTTGTGATAGTGGGCCGGTTTCTCACAACAAGGAAGGAATTTATTTCTTTAACTTGATAGAAAAAGATAGGCCCAAAAAAAGATATGTTAGAATAAGGCCCAAGCTTGGGTCAATTAGACAGAAAGAGTCTCGAAGCCCATCTTCGGTAGAAAGACCCCGCAAAAGATCCAGAGACTCGGGTGAATTCCAGTTTGAGCTAAATCTTCAGGCTAATGATCAGTTGGTGCTCCCACAGTCTGAGGTTTCGCTCAATCGGGTGGATCTGGCCGAGGAGGAAGACAGGGAGGAGAACAGTCAGCCTAGGGGTGCGAACCCAGTTGTTGGGGCCGATTGTGTTGACATTGAGAAGAGTGCTTCCAAGGAGGACGATGTAGGTCTGCGTAACGAGGTAGAAGCCACGATTAATGTCGGAAAAGTTATTGGGGTTGAGTTGTCCAAGCATGTGGAACTCATCAGAGAGGTCGTCGGAAATGAAGGTAACAATGGAGTTTATCAATGAATATTTTGTCTTTCAATATAAGGGGTATTAGAGGAGAAGGAAAGGCTTCCTGGGTGAAGGAGATTCGGATAAAAAACAAGATTGGTTTAATAGCTTTACATGAAACTCTGTCTGACTCGGTTTCGATGGATGCTCTTGTCAATTTTTGGGGGAATAGAAGTTTCGAATTCGCCTATGTTGATTCGACTAGGCAATCGGGAGGTCTTTTATGGATGTGGGATCCGAAAGTGGTTAAGATAGATAATGTGCTTAAGAACAGGCATTTTTTATTATTAGAGGTTTGGTGGTGGGAAGCGGCAATCCCATTAATCTCGTTAACATTTACGCCCCCAAGAGCACTGTGGCTAAAAGAAACTTATGGGCTGAGATTTCAGGTTTCATCGACCTGACGGTTGGAGAATGGGTTCTCGAGGGAGATTTCAACGCGGTGCGGTCGATTGATGAAAGGAAACATTCTAAGTTTAAATCGGTATGTGCCAATAACTTTAACCATTTTATTTTCAACAATGAGTTGCTGGAATATCCGATGCAAGGTAGGAGGTTTACTTGTGTGAGAGATAATGGTAAAAAACTTAGCAAGTTAGACATGTTCCTGGTGTGTCCAGCCTTTTTCAATAGATGGCCAGGTGCTTGTGTCCGAGTGATTCAATGTTATAAATCTGATCATTGCCCTATTTTACTGGAGCTGGTGGATTTGAATTTCGGGCCCCGTCCGTTTCGGATTTTTAGTTCTTGGATTGGTAGGGAGGGTTTTGAGGAGGCGGTCCGGGGTCCTCTTGTTGATTTCGAGCCTTTCGATCCTCTGGATTCTTGTTTAATGCAGAAATTTGCCGCTATTAGATCTTCAGTTAAAGTTTGGAGAGAGGAGTTCTTATCTAAGGAGAGAGATAGTGAAAATGTGGCTCTAGCGGAGTTGGAATTATTGGAATCGGAGCTAGAGAATAGAGACCTTTTAGAAGATGAGGAATGGGTGCTAGTTGAAAAAAAAAAGGTTATTAAAGAAGCGGAGATTAGAAGAAACGTGGATCTCCGGCAAAGATCTCGTGTTAAGTGGGCTATAGGGGGAGATGAAAACTCTAAGTTTTTTCATGCTCTTGTCAATAATAGGAAAGCGTTGAACACTATCCATGGGCTTAATGTTAACAGCGAATGGTGCTCTAAACCTTCCATCATTAAGAAGGAAGTTTTTTCCTTTTTTTCGTGACCGTTTCAAGGGAGGAGTTTCTAACCGGCCAGATTTGTTGGATATTGGTTTCAATAAAATTTCGGACCTGGATAGTAATATGTTGGTAGAAGTGTTTTCGGTTTCGGAAGTCAAAGAGGCGGTGTCTCAGTGTGGGTCTGATCGGGCCCCGGGCCCAGACGGTATGAATTTCAAGTTTATCAAGCATTTCTGGGATTTATTTGAAGATGATTTTATTGGGTTATTTGCCAAGTTTCATGCTTCTGGTGAGATTAGCAACGGATGTGGTTCTTCCTTTATTGCTTTCATCCCCAAGGTTAAAGACCCGGTTTCTCTTGGTAATTATAGACCTATTAATTTGGTTGGTATTATTAGTAAAGTGATTTCGAAGGTTATTGCTAATCGTATGAGAAAAGTGTTGGATGGTGTTATCTCCGAATCCCAATCGGCGTTTTTATCGGGAAGATATATCCTTGATGGGCCTCTTATCATCAGTGAACGGGGCACCGACGTTCCAATTTAGATGTGAAAAAGGTATGAGACAAGGCGATCCTCTTTCTCCGTTCCTTTTCCTTGTTGTGATGGAAGGCCTTTCTCGTATGATATCTAGGGCTAGGGAGGGTGGAGTTATTAACGGTATTCCCACTCCTAATCAAGGACCCGTCTTGTCTCATTTACTCTATGTGGATGACGTTATTATGTTGGGAGAGTGGTCTAGAGAAGAAATGGGAAATGTTATGAGAATTCTTAGGTATTTTCATCTTTGCTCGGGGCTTAAGATTAATGTTAACAAATCCAACCTCTATGGGATTGGTGTGAACTCGGAGGAAATCGAAACTGTGGCCAATGGTTTTGGATGTATTTCGGATGTTCTTCCCTTTAAATATCTAGGTTTGATGGTGGGAGCCAACATGAATCGGGTTAACAATTGGCGTCCGGTTTATGAGACTTTTAAGAGTCGCCTTGCCAAATGGAAGTCGCATCTTTTGTCTATAGGAGGTAGAGTTGTCATTATCAAGTCGGTTTTGGAAAGCTTGCCGACTTATTACTTTTCTCTCTATAAAGCTCCTAAAAAGGTTATCTAGGATTTGGAATCGTTGATAAAATGTTTCCTTTGGGGTGGTTCGGTGGAAGAAAAAAAATGCATTGGGTTAAGTGGGACAGGGTGGCTCGGCATAAAAAAGAAGGAGGTTTGGGGCGTTGTAAATCAAAAGAACTCAACATTTCTCTCTTGACAAAATGGGGATGGCGGTATAAGACGGAAGACAACAATCTTTGGAAAAAGGTTATTGTTTCTTTTCACTTGAGTCGTGTGGGGTGGGAATCCATTAATTTTAAAAAAACTTTAAGTGGTGCGTGGAGTAATATAGCGAAGGTCTTTATCAACACCAAGGCGAGAGGGCAACCATTAAGGAATTTTCTTAAAGGAGATATTAGGAACGGCGAAGATATTTCATTTTGGTTGGATCCGTGGGTCATTAGTGAGCCGCTTAAGTCAAGATTTCCGGAGCTTTTTTCATTAGAGGCGACTAAAAAGTGTAAAGTTGCGGATAGAATTAAAGATCAAGGAGAAGGGTCAGTTTTTAACTGGGATTGGAGGTCTTCACAGGCTGTTTCTGACTTCACGGACAACATGCTGTGTATGTTGTTGGCTGATGTGCAGCTTTCGGTAGAGAAGGACAAGTGGTCATGGTTGGCAGATTCGAATGGTTTGTTCTCTGTTAAGTCAGTCAAGCGTCTTTTGTTTAGTGAGTCACCGGCTGCCCCTGATTTCGTTATGGAGTGGTGTCGATGGGTTCCGTCTAAGTGTAATATACATGCATGGAGAATGGAGTTGAATAAGCTCCCTACGGGTGACGCTCTGAGGAGAAGAAACATTGGTATAGAAGATATTTCATGCCCGTTATGTAACTCGGAAGACGAATCGGTGGAGCACGTTTTTATCAATTGTAGGGTGGCGGCGATCATTTGGAATGCGGTTAGCTCGTGGTGCAAGATTCCGCAAATATTTGCTTTCTCGATTAAGGATTTGTTGTCGGTTCACAAGAACTTAAGAGCTTCGGACATAAAGAAGACGGTGGTGCAAGGTGTAATCTTGGTTGTCTGTTGGAGTTTGTGGCGTGCGAGGAACAAGTTTAAATTTTCGAACTCTCCAGTAAAAATTGAGAATTTAAGCGAAGTCAAGGCGATGGGTCATCTCTGGTTCTCCAATAGATCTAAGTACATAGAAGTAGAGTGGAAGGATTGGGTTTCTTTTGTTAATATGTAGTTTTTCTGTTTTCTTTGTCTGTTGTTGGGTCGGCCGGGTTTGGGTAGGTCTAATGAAGTATACGTTTAAAAAAAAAAGTCATATTTCTGAACACGAATTATAGGCACCAATTCATTCACAATCCAAACTAACAAGCAACTCTTCATTCACAACTAAAACAAACCGACAAATAATATATACACACAACTGACGCGCCGATTAAAATGAATACATACATGTCGGCAGGCACCCCTTTAATTACACCCGCTTCTGTAACCGTCATTCACATTCCACAATTTCACCACCATACGTAAGCGTCTTTTTTATTGGTTTGAAGTTAATTGATTCATGATTAAATCCAAACCAAATGGAAAATGTATGTGGATTTTTTTAAAGGTGTGAATTATTCGCGAATGTCGGGAGGTCTAACATACGTTGTCTTAGCCGGGTCTGCGCTAGAAAGCCCCCTCGCACAATAGATCCCCAATTTAAACCCCTCAATGAGAAACCCTTATCACCCAGACTCGAACCTGAGACCTGGAGGGAAAAACTCATCCGGGCCCACCATAGATGAAACTTAAATACCCGTGACCACCGTTAGAGCACTAGTGATGGTTAAATGTATGTGGATTCTGAAGTCATCTTTTTGGAATTGAGTCGTCCGAACAGAATTACAGAGTCAAACGATGGATTCTTACCGATAATCCCCAAACCATCGTTTGATGCCGCTGCCAACCACCACCAAGTCGTTCCACATACCATCGAGCATCTCCAGCACATACGTGAGTGTGACGGGGCGGAAGATGCGGAAGGAGTTGGACAACTGGATGACAGTGATAAGGCCTAAGCAGCGGTAGTCGACGAAGAAACGTAGTGAAGACAAATCAATAATTGCAAATCTGGAAATGAAAACGCTTAATCAGAGGATTATTTTTGAAATTCGCTATTTGTTGTTTGTGTTACGGTGGTGGCCGTTAGCAGATTCAAGAAACTCTTAAATTCTTTGTAACTGCAGGGAGGGAGGAACAAGGAGGGGGTGGGTTTCGCTGAAGAAACCCAATTGAGTTTTTTGAACAACTGCTGATATTCTCATAAAAAAATCTCAATAAACTTAAAAAGAAAAAAATATATATATATTGCAAAACCCACTTTGGTTTTCAATGGTGGTTTACTTCCGTTTTAGTTTGCTTACTTTAAATTTCTTTTAGAGAGAAAAATGCTCGGATAGTCCTTGTGGTTTACCCATTTTTCACCTCTAGTCCCTAACTTTCTAAAATTACACCTATAGTCCCCAATTTTTTGAAATTCGTTCTTAGATAGTCCCTGGCGTGGATAAGGGTTAGTTTTCTCAGTTAAGTGGGTGTGAAATTACTAAATTACCCTTAATATAAAACAAAATAAATTAACTAAGTATTAAAAAAATATATTTATGGGACCCACTTTTAATAAAACAAATAAGAACCCCAACCCCAACCCTAACCCTAACCCCACCCCACCTGCCTCTCATCTTTCTCTTTGTTTCTGCACCTCCATCAACATACACCCTCTGTGAAAGATAAAAGCGTCATCGAAACACATTGATCTACCATCAACGACCAAGCAGCACCGCCTTTCACCACCATCCAAACACCTTGGTCCACCATCAACGACCAAGCAGCACCGCCTTTCACCATCATCGAACAACCGAAAAACCCAACCACCATTGAATCACCGGAAAACCGACCAAGTACCACCACCTTTAACCACCATTATACCACCGAAAACAAAATCGCAATGGGGTAATCTGACAAGCATCGACGGGGAGTTGCAGAGGGCGGCGTTAGTATTTTAAGGTGAAACAAGAATCCCGTAGTAGCACCGCCAGAAGTGGTAGCAGTGGCGGAGAGAGTACCAGAAGGAGTAGTGGCAGTGGTAGCTCCGACAGTAGCACCACCCTCTCACCACCGCCGCAATCATCACCACTACCATCATAACCATCGCCACATCACCATCATCTAGTTAAGCATTACCTCTCTCGTAATTGAGGTATCCGGTGATGGCGAAAGCGGTGGAGACGTGGATGGCGATGGAGATGGTGACTGTGTTAAGAAAGAAGATCGGACGCCGTCTTCTAGTTCTTTGTTGGGAAGACGGTGAGTTGGATGTTAATAATATGGTAATTGATTAATTACTTAGAGATCTGATTTGATTTTTTAATCATGAAAACCTTAGTAGGATGTATTTTCCTAATTGTTTGATGATTTAGTGTTTTACACTAATTGATAGAACTTGTTATTATTGGATCTTAAGCTTACTAATTTTTATAGTTTTGTGGCTGATTTATGTGTAATTGTGTAGTAATGAACTAATTTGTTGTTTTTTGTTGATTCTGTAGTTGATAGTCATCAACGTTAGATCTCCTGTTGACAATTAATGTGGTGGTGGGGTGGGGGTGGGGCCCACATAAATTGTAAAATATTAATTATATTTCTTTTAACTTTTTAATTATTCATTTGACAATAAGGGTATTTTTGTCATTTCACACGCACCTAATAGCAAAAACTAACCATTGTCCACGCCAGGGACTACCCGGGAACGAATTTCAAAAAATTGGGGGACTATATATGTAATTTTAGAAAGTTAAGGACTAAATGTAAAAAATGGGCAAACCACATGGACTATCCGAGTATTTTTCTCTTACTTTTATTAGTTAACTAAATACTTAACTAAGATTTATTATTTAACTATTTATATAATTTTCAGATGTCTGAATTAGTATTTTATTTACATATTGAACTTAATATGTTAGTTAACTATATGTAAACAATTTTACACGTTATTATCTCTTGGGGGTTAGGATAAAATAAATAAGAAGGGTAAGAAGGTTTTGCTGACACCAGGATCCGGCGAGTCTGACGGAGCTTCGGTCCCGAAACGACGTGTTCGGTGCGTTTATTACGACTAAGAAAGGAGTAGAAACAGAATACGACACCGAGCAGTCAATTTCAATCTGGTCTCTATTGATTATTCAACGTTTACAGCACCACGAGACCAGCATTTCCCCTCTGGGAACCAAAAGCTTGTCCAAATGAGAGCCCTAACCCCCTATTTATAGACATTTCCTACCTATGTGTCCATCCGATCGGATCGCAATCTGATCGGATCGCAATCCGATCGGATCGCCATCTGACCGGATGGTCATCCGTCCGGATGGACCTTGACATTTACAAAACCTGTCCAACTTTTCTCCTATTCTATACAATATTCAACACACGCTCTATCTAACTATTCGCACAGTGGCAGACGTACGAAATATGCGGTAACAGATTCCCCCTTGGATGTCACTGTCGAATCGTCTTTAAAACTTTGAGAACCTTGAGCCGTGTTTGAATATTCTATAATCTTCAACTTTTCTGCAACTTCAATCAGGTATCTTGAAATCTGACTATCCAAATTCCCCCTCGATTGATGATTCGGGTTTGCTTTTGCCAAAGTAAAGCACAAATTCCCCCTGGAATGAATCTTCAGGTCTTTTGCACAGTTTACGGCTCTCCTCTGATTTACTAAACTGCAACCTTCACGAACAATCACCAACTTGAAACTAATCAATGCAGCATCCTTTATTTCAACTTTAACTGCATCCGAGCTTAGTTTTTTATATCACAAGTTAGCACCACGATCTTCACATTCCACCTGCTCGATCTAAGAATATACAAAAACTCAACCGGCAATTGATAGAAACTTCAAATACCCCACTGGTTAACTTCAAATACGTGATTCCCCCTGAAGTTCTGATATCCCGTTTACCGTGATCCACGTTAACGCACCATAAGAATGATAGATCCGTGTAAATTGTATTCTCCACAATCAGCAAATCTTTATCGGAAAACAAATCATCTGGTAATGTAATCCGATCTCTGAAGCATTCGTCCACAATCAGATTCATCTCCTCGGATAATCTAGATCTCAGAAGCTATCATCCACGATCACTCTCAGATCTCTGATGCTTTCGTCCACGATCAGATATCAACACCTCGGATCCTCTTGATCTCGGAAGCTTACACTCACGATCAGATTCACATTCCCCCTGACAATCTGAAGTCAAAAACTACCTGAATACTGTTGCAGTGTCACGAATTTCAAAAATGCCAGAATTTCAACATACGACAGTGAAATTTTTATTCCCCCTCATTTTTGCAAATTCTGACGTCTCTATCACTGAATTCTCCCTCAAACTGAATTCAGTTTTCAATTCTCTTCTCTGAAAAACTTGACCAACCCAGAATATCACAATATTCGCCACAATTATCAGTTTTTCGTCTTTGCGGATTTTACAATTTGGCCCATAAATAGTCAGATATCCTGAATGATAAACATTCTGCACCAGTATTAAGACTACCCCACTAATTTCCACAATCCATGATCGCATCATCAAATCTGTTTACTGAAGCCCCCGACGGTGTCCCCAAACAACCCAGCTTGGTCGTTAAAAACCCGAAAAAATTGACAATCACCAAATTTTTTCTAGAGACTCTCCTCGTCGTTGAGATCAAAAAATGCCTTTCTCTTTTTTTAGGCATTTGATCATCTGGTCGAATGGCAAGTGTCGGATGGTCATCTGATCGGATTGCCATCCGATCGAATTATCATTCGATTGAAGGATAAAAATGGACAACCAAGTGTTTGTGGATCGGATGGTCATTGATGTGTGTAAAATGCAACATATAAATTACATCAAACGAGGCATAAAACTAATCCTTTTTTAGTACTAATATTGGAAAAAGAGTGTTTTTGTCTTCCTTTTGTATTTTCAGGATTAAATGAGCTCAAAAACGCAAAAGAAGCAAAAAGACAGCTAAATCCAACATAAATACAAGAAAAGAAATTTTAGTGGACTGCCCGAACCCTCAACGGCACCTTCCAAAGCAAAATAGAGAAAACAGAAGACTGAACACGCCCCGTGCTCAGCCAGCACGGGGCCGTGCCCAAGAAGCAGCAGAAAAGACAAACCTATAGAAGCTTCTATTGCCCACCACGGGGCCGTGCTCAGCGGACACGGGGGCGTGTCGAAAGTACAGCAGGCGCATTTATTGTAATTGCGAATTACAATTAATGAGGAGAGAGATTGTCAGACGGACACGGGGCCGTGCCCAGCGGACACGGGGCCGTGTCCAGCTCTCTGTTCAGCCTATAAATAGGAGTGCTTGGATTCATTTCATCTCATCCCTTGGCACACCACCTCTCTCACACTTCATCCACCACCCACCACCATCACAACACCATCATCCACCACCATCATCCATTGTCCATCATAGAGTGTGTGAGTCGTCTCGGGATCCAAGATTGATCGTAAGAGTTCTTGACAATCAAGGCCATGTTTGCCTAAGTCTCTTACATCACTTGGTGAAGACAAAGTGTCTAGTATAATACTTTTTATTTCTAATCTTTTGCACTTTTTATTTGGTTTTGTATTAATGACTTTAATAACTAGTTACTTATGTTGAAGGTGCTCTTTCCTTATCGTTTGTCCGTGGTGTCTTGGCATTATTTTACTGTCTATATAAAATAAAGGATTTTCACCATTCATATCTCCACGGTCTATATGGAGATATGTTGGCTACCTGGTAGGGGGTTAAGGGAACGGTTTGGTAAAGGTCTTGCCATTGTTCAGCGTTTAGAGGTCCTGCAATGGACCTGGGTCAAATTTGGTAGGACCTCCTTCAATACTTCACGGTATTGGATGGCGGGGGTCCAAACTCTTTGATCCCCTCATAAGTTAACTACTATTAATACTATAACCCGGCTATTTAGGACTGTATCCCTGCTGACTCAGACTACTTAGCCGAGGGTAACGTCACCGCCAAAAGCGGGGCCTACCACAATACTGCATTAATAACTTAATTCATTATCTTCCAATAATCCACCCTTTTAGGATTGTATCCCTGCTGACTCAAACTACTGGGGTGAGGGTAACGTCGCCTTCAAAAGAGGGGCCTACTACAATAACTAAGATAATCTCTTAATTATGTGCAAAAGTGCGGAAATAATCAAAGGTTATACTAGATACGAGTCGGAACCAAGTGATTCATCTTGTCTATCTGTTTTTTCTTTTATTTTTATTTTCAGCATTTTAGTTAGTTTTATTTTTCTTAGTTTAAAAACATTTTTCTAAACTTTTATTTTGGTTAGACGTTGAGGATAAACCGGTACTAAAAGCTCTTGTGTCCTTGGACGACCTCGGTATCTTACCAACGCTATACTACACTCAACGATGGGTGCACTTGCCCATATGTGTGTTTAGTGTTAGTGAAATATCGTGTTTTATAAATTTAAAACTTGGCTAAAATAAGTGTTAAAAAGGGCTTAAAATATACACCTAAAATAAGTAACACTTCGCACGCATCAAGTTTTTGGCGCCGTTGCCGGGGACACAAGGATTTTGAGAAAGTTTAAAATCAATGGCCTAATCAGTTTTTCAAAACCTTTTTAAAACGCGCGCATTTTTTTTCTGCATTTTAGTTTAGTTTGCATTTACAGTAGCCTGAATACGGGGCCGTGCTCATTGAACACGCCCCCGTGCTGCATATTTTTAGCTAGATACCCAGATACAGAGTCTGAACACGGGGCCGTGCTCGCTGAACACGCCCCCGTGCTCAACGTGACCAGTAACTTTAATTAAAACGCCCAGATACAGATCCTGTACACGGGGCCGTGTTCACCAGACACGGGGCCGTGTCCAGCCTTCTGTTTCAGTCTTTATTTTCATTTTCTGGTCCCGAGACTCAGTTGTGGTCTGCTGAGTGATTCTTATGGATCAATACTCAGGAGGTTACAACTACACCTATGATGAGGATGATTATAGGGGTAATTATTGCACTAATTGTCGTAATACACGTTCGATTCAAAATAATCACTCGTATCAACCATCCAATTCATACACTTACTATGAGGAGCCCAGGTACGAGCCATCAACTTCATACACATCCTATGAAGACCAAAGGTATGAACCTCCTCCCTCATACTCATATTTTGATGAACCAAGGTATGAGTCCTCTTACTCATACTTTGAGGAACCAAGATATGAGCCACCACCTTCATATGCTTATTATGAGGAACCTTGGCGTGAACAACCCACCTCATATGAGTATTATGAAGAACAAAATTACGAACCGTATCCATCATATACTTACAATGAAGAACAATGGTGTGAACCATCAACTTCATATGGGTATTATGAGGAACAAGGGGTCGAACAACCGGATTCAAGCTTAGAAAATAATGATTCTTTTTCTATAACCGAAGTGACCGATAGGATATTAGAACACATTAGAGTTATCGATCGATGTATAAAAGAAGCTCGCGCAAGGGAAGAGGAGTCCCGCGCAAGAGAAGAATTAAAAAAAGAAGAGATAACTAAAAATGAAAAAATGGAAGAACAAATAAGTGAAAAACCTACACATGAGTTAAACAACGAAAAAGGTGAGTCCAATAACGTTAAAATCCAAGAAGAGTCTAATTTTGAAGAAATTAATCTCTTGACACCTTCTTTCGAAAATCAATGTTTAATACCCACTCATGCTAAGTTTTTAAAAGAGTTAAACACTAACACTAAAATTGACGAAACGATAAGTGTTAAGTTAACTAATGATCAAACTTCGCTAATAAAAGAAGACCCATTTGAAATTAACATTACACCGGTTCCATGTTTCTTTCAAAATTCGTTTATTAGTAATGTCACAATCGATAAAGATCTTTGTGTTAACATAATGCCTAACTACATTTTCGAAAAATTAAGTATTAGTGATTTTTCTCCACTTCAAATACCCATTTTTCTATCCAATCGGAAAGTAATAAAATCAATCGGTATAGTTGAAGATGTTTTGGTTCAAACAAATCAATTGGTAATCTCAACCGACTTTGTCATCCTCGATGACGCTCCTCTAGTGTTGGGACGACCATTTGTAAAAACTCACGAAGCTTTGAAAAGCCGGAAGTTCAATAATTTACCTCTTCAATTAGGGGCATTTAAAAGAAGTGTCGATCTCGAACGATCAATGAAATATCCATTCGGCAATAATGACCCCCTAATTGAAGATGAAGATGAACCACCCGATACAAGTGAAGAGATTGACCACTTTGTTGAAGAAGAGGTCGCCATAGAACAAACTTTTAAAGTTCTTGATCGAAACGAGCAACCAAATAAGGAGTCTCCTAAAGACCCACCACTTGAGCTCAAAGAACTTCCAAAAGGTTTGGAATATGCTTTTCTAGACAAAGATGGTAAGTTACCTGTAATTATTTCGTCTAAATTAGATAGCTTAGAAAAAGAAAAACTAATTAATCTTTTGAAAAAACACAAAAATGCAATAGCTTGGAAACTTTTTGACATAAAAGGAATTAGTCCTTCTATGTGCACACACAAAATTTTGATGAATGATGACTATAAATCGGTCATACAACCACAACGTCGAGTAAATCCAAATGTTCAAGAAGTGGTTAAAAACGAAGTCATCAAATTACTTGACGCCGGACTTATCTATCCTATTTCCGATAGTCCTTGGGTAAGTCCCGTCCAAGTAGTTCCAAAGAAAGGAGGTATGACGGTAATTACTAACGAAAAGAATGAATTAATACCAACGAGAACCGTCAGGATGGAGAGTATGTATAGATTATAGACGATTAAATGAAGCAACAAGAAAGGATCATTTTCCTTTACCCTTCATTGATCAAATGTTAGAAAGATTATCCGGTCATAAATTTTACTGTTTCTTGGATGGTTTTTCAGGTTACATTCAAATCCCGATAGCACCCGAAGACCAAGAAAAGACAACTTTCACATGTCCCTATGGAACTTTTGCTTATCGACGCATGCCATTTGGTCTATGCAATGCCCCCGCAACATTCCAACGTTGCATGGTAGCCATTTTCCATGACATGATAGAAAAGACAATGGAAGTCTTCATGGACGACTTTTCTATCTTTGGGGATTCATATGACCAATGCCTCGATAACCTTGAACGAATGCTATCCCGATGTGAGGAAACTAACCTCGCCCTTAATTGGGAAAAATGCCATTTCATGGTAACAGAGGGAATAGTACTCGGTCACAAAATCTCAAGCGAAGGAATGGAGGTGGATCGAGCCAAAATAGATACCATTTCTAGATTACCTCCTCCATCCTCCGTAAGAGCTATTAGAAGTTTCCTAAGGCATGCCAGATTTTATAGGCGGTTTATCAAAGACTTTTCAAAAATCTCAAGGCCTCTAACAAAATTACTTGAAAAAGATGCTCCTTTCATCTTTGACAAGGATTGCAATCAAGCATTTCTAACCCTAAAGGAAATGCTAGTCAATGCACCTATCATGATAGCACCTGATTGGAAATTTCCTTTCGAAATCATGTGTGATGCTAGTGACTTTGCAGTTGGAGCTGTCTTGGGACAGAGAAAAGAAAAGCATTTCCACCCAATATATTATGCTAGTAAAACACTAAACGATGCACAAGAAAATTACACAACAACTGAAAAAGAGTTACTAGCTGTGGTATTTGCTTTTGATAAATTTCGTTCTTATCTTGTTCTTTCTAAAACTATAGTCTATACAGACCATGCAGCCATTCGATATCTCTTTAAAAAGCAAGACGCAAAACCACGTTTGATTAGGTGGATTCTACTCCTCCAAGAATTTGACATTGAAATCAAGGACAAAAGAGGAGCAGAAAATACCGCAGCAGATCATCTTTCACGCTTAGAAGACCCAGCTTTGGAGGCAACCAGGGACGAGCAAATCAACGAAAAATTTCCAACTGAATCCCTGGAAATGGTGGAATATAAGGAAGAACCATGGTACGCCGACTTTGCTAACTACCTAGCTAGCGGTATAGTCGCAAAAGGATGGCCACATCATCAAAGAAAAAAATTCTTTGCCAATCTGAAACACTATTTTTGGGAAGATCCATATCTTTTCAAGATGTGTGCCGACCAACTCGTCAGACGATGCGTACATAGTAGTGAAGCACGAAGAATTCTCCGCCATTGTCATGAAGGTCCATACGGAGGACATCATGGTGCTGCCAGTACCGCACGGAAGGTATTCGATTCAGGATTCTATTGGCCAACCATTTACAAAGATGCTCAAAATCTTGTAAAGACATGTGATGCTTGCCAAAGAACAGGTAATATTTCTTCCAAAAACGAAATGCCACAAAATGGCATTCTTGTTTGTGAAATTTTTGATGTATGGGGACTCGACTTTATGGGACCTTTCCCACCATCAAAAGGAAACAAATATATACTTGTGGCAGTAGATTACTTGTCTAAATGGGCCGAGGCCGAGGCACTTCCAACAAATGATGGAAGAGTAGTGGTAAGATTTCTGAAAAAATTATTCTCTCGTTTTGGCACACCTAAAGCTTTAATAAGTGATAGAGGTACCCATTTTTGCAACCATCAACTTGAAAAAATTTTAACAAGATATGGGGTCTATCACTGGGTTTCGACAGCATATCACCCTCAAACAAACGGACAAGCCGAAGTGACTAATAGAGGGTTAAAACGAATACTCGAAAAAACCGTAGGGTTAAATAGAAAGGAATGGGCTGATAAACTAGATGATGCTTTATGGGCTTTTCGAACTGCTTATAAAACAACGATAGGTACAACCCCATATAAGCTAGTCTATGGAAAAAGTTGTCATTTGCCAGTAGAAATTGCACACAAAGCCTACTGGGCAATCAAAAATGTAAACTTAGATCTAGAATTTGCTGGTAAAAATCGATTTTGTCAAATAAATGAATTAGACGAGCTTAGGAATTATGCATATTCAAACTCCGAGATTTATAAGGAAAGAATGAAAAATTTGCATGACAAACATATTAAACCTAATGAATTTCGGGTGGGAGACTTAGTTCTTTTGTTTAATTCACGACTTCGATTGTTTCCTGGTAAATTAAAGTCTAGGTGGTCAGGACCTTTTTCCATCACCCATATTTTTCCACACGGTGCAGTAGAAATTAAACCTCGAAATGGGCCACCATTTAAAGTCAATGGCCAACGGCTGAAACTCTATCAAGGATTTATTGAGGATGAGGAAGAAGAGATCTCGCTTCAAACCGTGGAAGATTAAAAACATCATGCCTGGTAAGTTACGAACGATTGAGACGACAAAATTAAGCGGTAAGTTTTCTAAACCATAGCTTATGGGAAAAAGGGGCACTCACACGCGCACATAAAAAAAAATGCTCGGCACGAGGCCGTGTCCGCTGGACACGGGGCCGTGTTCGCGCTGCAGACGGGATAAAACCCCTTTTTCAAAACAGTTTCTTCATTCCACACGCCCCGTTTCCCCACAAAAGCTCTGGTTCCAGGCGATTTTTCGCGAAATTTCGACGTCTCTTACCGATCTAACAACGTCAAGGTATGATTCTATCACTCTTAGTAGTTAGATTAGTTACTTGCATGTAGTTAAAACACCACAAATTTGGGGAAAAATCTAGGGTTCTTGATGTTCATCCGGATCGAACCTAAAATTTTTGCCTAAATCTGCTTGCATTTAGTTAGATTAGTGTTAGGGGGAGTAAATACACTTAGATTGTTCGTAGATTCACCGGATTTCTTACAAAAACCCCAAACCCTTGTTCTTGAACCAAAAAAGACAAAATTGATAAGGTAAACGGGATATTTTGGGAAAAACGGTGTTTAGGGTTTCATTTTCGAGGGAAACCGCACCTATTGGACCAAAAATTTTCAAGTTTTCGAAACCGGGTCGAAAAATGAAGTTTTTGAGTAACAGACCTCTAGACACGGGGCCGTGTCCGCTGGACACGGGGTCGTGTCCAGCCCGCTGTTTGCAGTTTTGTCCGAAAACATTTCTGTTTCGTGCTAATCTTTGGTATATTTTTTTTTCAGATGGCAAAGTTCACAAGGTTCAATGCAAGTGAGCTTGATGCAAGGGCTAGGTATGAGGTTCTTCAAACAAGACCCGAAGAGTACCCCAGGAGAGCTTGCACGGAGCTGTTAACCTTGGTAAACCAGCTGAAGCGATTCAACAACATCGTTACGGGACCACTAGCTGTTGCATTAAACACTAGGCTTCAGTCGGTGCATCAATGTACCATGGAGTTCTACAGTACCTTCAACTTCGATTCAAGGTGTGACCCATTTGACGATACTGGGGTTGTATTTCGGTGTGGAGGAACAACGTACTAGATCTCCATGGCACAATTTGGAGCCATAATAGGTCTATACCAAGAAGAGGAATCGGGAAACGAAGAAAATACCGGGGGATTACGAGACTTGGAGGTAAATGAAAGACAAGCCGCATGGGCTCAAATCGGTGAAGGAATCTACGACCCTCGTAGCACCAAGAGTACAAAGCTGAGGGATCCGCTCTATCGCTACATTCACAGGATCCTCACCTACTCTCTAAACCAACGTCACGACAGTAGTGGTGTTGTAGGGTTGAAAGATTTAGTTGTCCTCCACTGTATCCACAACCAAAAGCCCCTTGATGTTCCGTATCTCCTGTTGAAAAACATGCATCTCAACCGCCTTGCTAGAGCTCCAACGCCTATCTTCTACGGAGGATGGGTGTACCGTCTTTTTAAGCATTACACGCGAATTCCAAGAGCCTTTGAAAGAAGCCCATGGTCGGGACGAGTTGACTACCACATTTGCCGAGCCATGAACTTACTCTATGAGGCGGAAGACGGAACAGTGAGTTTCCAAAGAACGCAAGGCTATGCATGGAACCCACAGGAGGCCCTAGTTCTTCACGCACCACCTCCCCACCACCAGTATCCACCCCATGGTGATCCGGGTCAATCCTCCTCACAAGGAGGCGGTTTTCCTAATTTTCAAAGCTTACATGATCTTATGCAGGAAAACCTCATGTGTACCAGGAACGCCTACAACCTCGCCAACAACACATACCACCGGGTCGGAGCTATTGAACGCAACATCAACGATATACAAGACGATATCGGCAGCATCCGGGAGTATATGGCGGGGCATGGGGATGGAGGTGATGATAGCGATGAAGATATGGATTAGAGGGTTTGGAGGAGCAGGAGCGGGTTGATGGCGAGCCCACAGGTTTAAGTCCCTTTATCCATCGAACGATTGGTGGCCTGCGTGCCAGAAGTTGAACAATTTACTTTCCTTAAACACTTTTAATTTCCGTTTTATTTTTCTTTTACTTTATGCTTGGAACAATTAACTATGGTAATGTAGGATGTTTGTATTGCTTGGTGTGGTATTAAGTGATGAAACAGGTACAAACCAAGGCTTGGGGTGCTAAGCCTCAGCACTTATAGGGCCAGGATGGAAAAACCGGAGGAAGAAAACTGTTTTTCAGACTTTCAGACTGTCCACACGGGGACGTGTCCAGCCAACACGCCCCCGTGCTCACCTCCCAGACCTGCTGTATGGCTTCTGTTCTGCAGAATTTTGTCAGACACGTGGCCGTGTCCAGTGGACACGGGGCCGTGTCCACCTTCTGTAAGTTCTTGTTACTGGCACCTGAACACGGGGTCGTGCCCACTCAACACGGGGCCGTGTTCAGTGCCCAGTAACACAAATTTTTGCTTTTTAAACACTATTTTACACATCTAATCAACCTAAAAATTTATTTTTGGGACACATTGAGGACAATGTGTAATTTAAGTGTGGGGGGGATGCTAAAACCTTGAATTTTGCAAGTCCTAAATACAAGCCTTACACAAAACTCTATTGGAACCGCTAATCACCCCAAATTTTTTTTCAAAAAAATTTCATTTTTTTTACTTGTCTAGGTTTAACTCGGGAAATTTAAGTTCTCAAAAAGGTTATATTTTTACGAATTTACAACCGATAGCGTAGTGATAAAAAGAACCAACATAAGAAAATTATGAAAAGGCATAGCAAACTTATTTAAAATTTGATTATATATACTTGATCACATAAAAAACCCATTCCCACAAAAGTGAGTTTTGAGCCTTTATTGAGCACACAATTACATATCATTTGACTAAATGCTCATTTTTCGTTTCTTGTGTGAATAGCCGCTTGGTTCTTACGACTCTAGAACTTGCCATGACAATACATTCCCGGTCCTTATCAACTTAAACCCGAGTAAGTAAATGATGGAGGCATTAGGACTAACCCTTTTTATTTCTACACCATTATTTTTCTTTTTCCTTTACCACCTACCCAAAAATCCTCCTAGTTAGCCCCTTTGAGCCTAAACCTTTTCGTTTCATCACCCAAACAAAAACCCTTTTACCCACCAAAACCTTTTTCATTTTTTAACCCTTTATTTTAGTAACAAGTTCGGTTCTTCGAAAAAAAAAAAAAATTTGTGATAATGATGAAGCAAAAAGAAAATAAACAAACAAGTTAATCAAAAATAACTTAGTTTGAATAAAAGCTTCATCAAAATAAAAAGTTGCAAAAATACGAAAACCGACACTTGTTACGCTTTTAGCCTTTTTTCTACTAACCACTAACCCAACCACCTACCTTTAACCCTAGCCTAACCCTTAACCCACAAAGTCCTCTTGATATCTACAAAGGTATAAAAGTTAAAAAGGAGGAGGATTGATTTCTTGGCAAGCCTATGGTAGGAATAAGTTCCATGCCGCTCTCGAGAGATTCACTAAAAATACACCTTCGGCCGAGTGTGAGTGATTTCCCCACGAGGTATGTGAACTTGTATATAAATAGAATTTTAAAAAGGCATGTTATGCCCAAATAAGTAATTTCTTTTATGAAAAGTTCTAAATAAATCATTACGAATAGGAGTGTAAATAAATAAAAATAAAACCCAAAAAGATCTTGGAAATCCCGACACTCTATGACAAGCCCAAAACCTTCTCTTCTACCTATTCCATTTGGGAGTGTAAGCCACATATTAAAGAGTTTTGCTTGAGGACAAGCAAAAGTTCAAGTGTGGGGGTATTTGATGTGTGTAAAATGCAACATATAAATTACATCAAACGAGGCATAAAACTAATCCTTTTTTAGTACTAATATTGGAAAAAGAGTGTTTTTGTCTTCCTTTTGTATTTTCAGGATTAAATGAGCTCAAAAACGCAAAAGAAGCAAAAAGACAGCTAAATCCAACATAAATACAAGAAAAGGAATTTTAGTGGACTGCCCGAACCCTCAACGGCACCTTCCAAAGCAAAATAGAGAAAACAGAAGACTGAACACGCCCCGTGCTCAGCCAGCACGGGGCCGTGCCCAAGAAGCAGCAGAAAAGACAAACCTATAGAAGCTTCTATTGCCCACCACGGGGCCGTGCTCAGCGGACACGGGGGCGTGTCGAAAGTACAGCAGGCGCATTTATTGTAATTGCGAATTACAATTAATGAGGAGAGAGATTGTCAGACGGACACGGGGCCGTGCCCAGCGGACACGGGGCCGTGTCCAGCTCTCTGTTCAGCCTATAAATAGGAGTGCTTGGATTCATTTCATCTCATCCCTTGGCACACCACCTCTCTCACACTTCATCCACCACCCACCACCATCACAACACCATCATCCACCACCATCATCCATTGTCCATCATAGAGTGTGTGAGTCGTCTCGGGATCCAAGATTGATCGTAAGAGTTCTTGACAATCAAGGCCATGTTTGCCTAAGTCTCTTACATCACTTGGTGAAGACAAAGTGTCTAGTATAATACTTTTTATTTCTAATCTTTTGCACTTTTTATTTGGTTTTGTATTAATGACTTTAATAACTAGTTACTTATGTTGAAGGTGCTCTTTCCTTATCGTTTGTCCGTGGTGTCTTGGCATTATTTTACTGTCTATATAAAATAAAGGATTTTCACCATTCATATCTCCACGGTCTATATGGAGATATGTTGGCTACCTGGTAGGGGGTTAAGGGAACGGTTTGGTAAAGGTCTTGCCATTGTTCAGCGTTTAGAGGTCCTGCAATGGACCTGGGTCAAATTTAGTAGGACCTCCTTCAATACTTCACGGTATTGGATGGCGGGGGTCCAAACTCTTTGATCCCCTCATAAGTTAACTACTATTAATACTATAACCCGGCTATTTAGGACTGTATCCCTGCTGACTCAGACTACTTAGTCGAGGGTAACGTCACCGCCAAAAGCGGGGCCTACCACAATACTGCATTAATAACTTAATTCATTATCTTCCAATAATCCACCCTTTTAGGATTGTATCCCTGCTGACTCAAACTACTGGGGTGAGGGTAACGTCGCCTTCAAAAGAGGGGCCTACTACAATAACTAAGATAATCTCTTAATTATGTGCAAAAGTGCGTAAATAATCAAAGGTTATACTAGATACGAGTCGGAACCAAGTGATTCATCTTGTCTATCTGTTTTTTCTTTTATTTTCAGCATTTTAGTTAGTTTTATTTTTCTAAGTTTAAAAACATTTTTCTAAACTTTTATTTTGGTTAGACGTTGAGGATAAACCGGTACTAAAAGCTCTTGTGTCCTTGGACGACCTCGGTATCTTACCAACGCTATACTACACTCAACGATGGGTGCACTTGCCCATATGTGTGTTTAGTGTTAGTGAAATATCGTGTTTTATAAATTTAAAACTTGGCTAAAATAAGTGTTAAAAAGGGCTTAAAATATACACCTAAAATAAGTAACACTTCGCATGCATCAGTCATCCGATCGGATTGCCATCCGACGGATTGTCACTCGATTGAAAACAACTTGATCTTTCAAACACCCCATAGTGATATGGATCGGATGGTCATCCGATTAGATTGCCATCCGATTGAAAGCATATAAACCTTCAATAATCCTTCAAGAAAGATAGTGATGTGGATCGGATGGTCATCTGATTGGATTGCCATCCGATCGGATTGCCATTGGATTGGATATGTTCTAACAGCTCAAGAACACTCCAAATCACGTTTTTTCGATCCAGAATCTTTATTTGTGTGAATTTCATAATGAAACTTCACAGGATTGTGCGCGAGTCAATTCCGAACAGAATGATGTCTTCAATTCCAAAATCCATCCATGAATTGATCTTTATTTTGATGATTTTCTCTGTTTAACGTCAAAACTCCCGTTTAACTCAAAATTGATGAGCTTTGGGTGTTTTAACCGACTGTTAGATCGATTATATCGGTACCGTAGCTCTGATACCACTTATGATTCCAGGATCCGGTGAGTTCGACGGAGCTTCGGTCCCGAAACTTCGTGTTCAGTACGTTTATTACGACTAAGAAAGGAGTAGAAACAGAATACGACACCGAGCAGTCAATTTCAATCTAGTCTTTATTGATTATTCAACGTTTATAGCACCGCGAGACCAGTTGGACCGCATGTTACCTTTGGGAACCAAAAGCTTGTCCAAATGGGAGCCCTAACCCCTATTTATAGACATTTCCTACCTATGTGTCCATCCGATCGGATTGCCATCCGATCGGATCGCCATCCGACCGGATGGACCTTGACATTTACAAAACCTGTCCAACTTTTCTCCTATTTTATACAATATTCAACACACGCTCTATCTAACTATTCACACAGTGGCAGACGTACGAAATATGCACTGACAGGTTTCTAGTCCATTGATCTTAGATTTGGAGGGTTGAGGTTAGTTGTAGGGAAAAGAAGATAATAGAAGGGCATAAAGGAAATCTTATATTTATGGATTTTCTCTCTCCTTATGCAAGGCACATGCCAATTCCCCCATCGATTTAAAACGTCCATAACTTTTTCATATCACATTTTTTTTAAAAAAAAATTCACCATAATAACGAGCGTTTTTTTATCTTTACTATGAGTACCATATTATCATATAAAAATAAAATAAAAAATTTGATTTTTACTGGGTTTTTTCGCATTATGTTAAAGGTTCAGTTCATTGTGTATTTTAACTGGGTTTTGGTCATTACGTTTTAGTAGAGTTTCCATACATTGTGTTATTATCAAACCTATAACACAATGTTAATTTGGGTTCTATCCATTGAGTTTTTTTAAGAACCTATAACACAATATATGACACAATGAAGATGGTGTTATATATGGGTTTTCTATAAATTGTGTTATTAGTTCTGGTCATTGTGTTTAATATGTTTTCCATTGTGTTTTAATAATTTGTTCAATTTTTTTATTATCTTGTTCATTGAGTTTTAGTTTGTTGTGTATTGTGGTTTTAGTTTGTTTTTAGTTTGTTTTCTATTGTGTTTTCACTGCTCTCCATTGTGTCTTTTATCTGCTGTCCTTAATTGTGTCTTTTATCTGTTGTCATCAATTATGTTTTTATTTAGTCTGATATTTATTGTGTTATATGTTATCGCCATTGTGTTATATGTTATGGTCATTGTGTTTTAGTTTGTTGTCTATTGTGTCTTTATCTGTTGTCATTGATTGTGTTTTTTGATCTACTTTACATTGTGTTTTACATCATGTCCATTGTGTAACATGTAACTGGGTTTTTGATTTTTTTTTTTGAAAAATATAACAATATGGTACTCATATTAAAGATAAAAAACACTCGATTTTATGGTATAATTTTTTTAAAACAAATGATGTATTAAAAAGTTACGGACGTTTAAAAATTGGGGACGGGGGGGGGGGGATAGCATGTGACTTGCATATGCATATTCTCTCTCCTATTGTAGACAAAATTACCATTTCCATTTAATTACTCATATGACACTTGTCACTCTCTGGTGGCTTCTTACCCTTCTTATTTTTAAATCCTTTGCATTAGGGTGGAGGGTATAGTCAAACACCTTAGGGTGTTTGAGTGAAATCTTACCCAATAGTATTATGCCATGTAAACTCCCCATTTTGCACTCAATCAGGGGGTATAGTCAATCACCCTGGGGTGTTTGAGTAGGTTAAAAAATAAAAAAATTATGATTGGTTAAAAGGGGTTGGGACCCACCATTTTCTCAATCACTCTCTTTCCCTCCTTTTCGGTAAACACTCACCGAATTCCCCACTCTCTCTCCTCCTCACCGAACACTCTCCTTCACCCGGTATAGTCACTGATCGGTGACCTTGAAGTCCCCGCTCAAGTCCTCAATCCTATCTTTTGGATATACATATATATCATCATCATGTGGTTTGTATCTACCTTTCAAAACAAAAAAAAAGTACTAGCATCGTAACGAACCAAGCTAGTATATACTGGATTATGTATTAAGAAGAGGAATTAGTGGCATTTGCTTTTTCCATGGTATCATCTTCGTCGGAATCCGTACCATCATCACCATCAATCTCGCCAGAATCAATATCCCACTGCAACGTGCGGGTTGGCGTCAACTCGTTTATTAACAAAACAAAAGGTCATACTTTCACACCGAAAGTAACAAAAGCAAAAGCTCATATTTACATACCAAAAGTATTGTAGGTGGGGGCATAAAATTAATGAAGGATTGGAGCCTCTTATTTATAAGGGGGCTTCCATTGGCACATCGGCCCCTCTATCCGTACACTTTGACAATTCAATGTGAATCGTATAGGCCTATACGATCCGTATTGGATAAAGTTAAGACAAGGAAGACTGACAGGTGCAGGGTCATTGAACACGGCGGACAACGTTTCCGCCATATGGTTGGAGGCAGAGCCAGTCGCAGCCTGGAATTCTTCAGTTATCAAGTCATGGCGATCACAGTCCAGGTACGCAGCATGCATGCCATCATGCCGCCCAGTTTCATACGTTGCGATCTCCATATCATCCAATAAACCACTAAAGTGGGGTGACCGCCTAAGGAACTCGAAGCAGGATGCTACGCCATGAGAAGCACACCAGGTCTTCTTCCTTCAGCACTCCAAGTTAAGTCGTCAGCTCACTCGCTTCAGCCAACACTTGGTTCACAACATTTTCACTCTCGGCGCGACGAGACTTTTTAGCATCCAGGTCTCGCTGCAAACGAGACCGCTGAACAGTCAACTCATCACACCTTTGGGTGGCCTGATCAAACTTCGCCTAAGTATCCTCCATCTCCGCCATCAAAGCAGTATGGCATTCCTGCACCTGCGATACAAACTCATGGTCAATACACAACCTTGCAACCTGGGAGGATAGGGCACAAACCTTTTCCGCCTCTATCACAACATTCTTCTCCAACTCCTTCTGAGTCTTCAACGCGTGGGATATCAACATGTCCTTCTCCTGACAGTCCCGGGCCCATATCACACGCTCTTCAGCAAGATTCGAGGTTACCCTTCTCAGATCCTCCTCAGCTTTTTGTTTCTCCACAAGAAGGCGAGACTCCCTCACCTTGGCAACATCTATCAAACTATCCCGCCGCTGGAGCTCATCCATTATTTGCTGCACAGCTTGGCGGGTTTGATGAGGCTCACGGTTGTCCTGACCACAATGGCATTTGATCTCAGCAGTTCTTTTAACCCTGGATACGGTATCTGTTAAGGTTAAGTCCAACAAGTGGCCACAATCCTGACCCTCCACATAAGACACTTCCACTGGGGGAAGGCGTGACCTACCCGATGACCGACCACATTAGGATATATAAGGCGTGTGGACTCGATAGTTTTCCATCGTGGCTTGTAGGTTCTGTCAGGAATACGCAGGTCCAAGGCAATGGTAGGAAAATATAAACCTTCGATAGGATTTATTTCATTGTGAGCACCGCCACTGGACCCCGCTGCTTCATCAAGGCTAACATCCTTGTCACTAGAAAATTCAAAAGAGGAGGATGGCACAGTAATAGGCATGGCGCTGGTAGAGGGAGCCGCTGTTAAAACAACCTTCTTCTGACTTGGCATACTTTTAGTCGTTTTCACTTTTTTTTAAGTCCGGCCCCTTGCAAAACCCCATAGAATCGGACTGGGGGGACATGTGGAGGAATGATCCGGCCTAGTCATTTCGAGTCAAATATTAACCATCGAATAAATGGGAATGAATAAATACGGAGGAGATCTCCATGCAAATCTACGTAAGAAATAGTCTCCGACAAAATAGGAGAGGTCGTCTAATCGACTTCCAGACTTAAGGGGAAACCCTAAGTTCACCCATAAGTATAAATAGAGATGTCGTCATGAAGGTAAGACACATTGTTCTCTCCTATTTCATTCTCTTTTACTCCCACAAACGAGTTCTTATTCTCACACCGGAGGGTGGTTACAGGAATAACCCTATTTCTGTAACGAGTCCTAACGGTGTTCGGTTTTACAGATCGGAGATCGGAGCACTCTTCATCGGATCAACCAGCTAAGGGGCGTGTTTCAGGTGACGTACTTACACAACTAATGTTTAACGCCACATTTGATAATTCAATACAAGATCATGGAAATTTTCAAAAACAAAGATCAAATTCTGTTAGAATCTAAAACTAAAAGGTCACAGATTTGACATGTAAAGTAAAAAACGCATTTCTCCAGAAGGGAGTTTTCATTTTCATGGATTATTTTGGTTTCCTGTCATTTTAATGAAGCTGAATAGGTTTCCATATTTTGTGGAAATTCCGTTGCCATGTGTCGAAATTGCTGTCAGCTTTTGAATTCCCAAAAATGGGCCGACTTCACCTCAGTGTTCAAATGGGCCGATTGGTTTGTGGGTTGTCTTTTAGATGTTATATGCTTTATCGATACTATATTATAATGCATGAGGGAGGGGTATTTTAAGATACCCAAAAAATAAGAACTTTTCTCCTCTTTATTTATAGAAAGACCCCTAAAATGAGGGTAGTTTGGTCTTTTGAATACTATTTATTTTTTAGCCCCTAAACTTATTACACTTAAATCCCTAAGGTTTTAACAGAATTATAGATAATTAGTTACAATTCATCCCTCCATAACAAACTTATAATTTTTTTTACGTTTTTAAAAAAAAAATCCAAAGATAGCATGACGATCTACACATTTTTGTCGATGTTTCGGTAGTTGTCTTGTTCAATATCGACGCACGGATTAAAAGGTACAAGTCGATAACACTTTAATGTACAAGTAATTAATACATGTGATCTAATGTACAAAGATGTGCTCCATCTATGCAAACAAAAACAAAAAGAATTAAAATTACCATAACATAAAATGAAGATATTATGCGTCACATTTTATTTTAGTAAAACTGCCTAATATCTATACTTAGATATATCTTATAAAAACTTAAAACTAACCACAACAAACTTCCTAAATAAAGGGGTGAAAAATTTAAAATTAAACACTAATACACTTGTATAGTTACTACTATAAATACATAGCAGGACACCCTATATCTATTGCTAAACAAAGTTGAAAAATATATCCAATTCTGAATTCAATTGTTGAGAAAAACCAAGCATGCGAGATTGAAAATTCTAAGGTCAGTTCTGCTATATCGCAGCAGTGAATAATTGTTTTCTTTTATTTACTTTTATGTTAATGTTAACTTATTTGATCTTTCAGATTCAGTTGCATGATGAACATGCCAATATAAACAACCAATTTGTCGAACAAGCTTCTAAGGTATTGATTTTGCTGGTTTTTAAGTATTATTTTTGCGTATATCTTTCATATTAACATTTTCATTATGTTATTATATGTGTGTTTTATTGCAGGATTATGGTGATAAAAGTGTTGATATTATTTCTTATGGTGCAATGTTTAGTCCATACAAGTCTAATCTTCAACGTGAATTTAGTGAAGAGGTAATTTTAAGGTTTATTTAATCTTTTTAACCTTTGTATTCAATTTTTGTCCTTTTTAAGGATCGGAAGTTTGAGACTCAAAGGAAGAGATCCAAGAGACTCTCTGAAAGGAAATGGAGTGACGTTATTAATTTACACGATTCTGATGACAATGACAAAGAAGAGGAATTATAAAATACTGCCGATTCAAGCACAAACCAGAAAACCCGATTAAAAATACCTCGAGTGTCAATTTAGAAGCATAACAGATTTCATGCAGTTTAATATGAAATCTATCAAGTGTTTTTATATATATATATATTTTTTTTTTTCATTTTCAGTTGTTATGTTTTATCTAGGCGCATGAGTAAATTCTATTTTGTATTTGAACTTTATTTTTGGAGTTAATATAATGCAGTTATTGACCATATTAATAAAGTTCAACATAAAGTTAGTATCCTAAATTTACAAGTTAAGTGAACTTATATAAGTTAATATCCTACAGTTGCAATAAATATATATTGCAGTTAGATATAATCAAGCTGAAATTATAAAATATTACAGTTATTCTTGGATATAAAACATTGCAGTCTCCGCCTTGGAGGTTGTTTTGGCGTTTCGTTGGTTTTGTTAATGAAAGTTACTTTTCAAAAAAAAAAAGTTATTCTTGGATATTAATCTAATAATTTTTATTTCTTAATTAAAAAATAATAAAGTAATAAACTTTAAAGCTAAACTAAAAACCTGAACTTACTATAATATAAAGTTAATAAATATATAAACTCTTAACATCCTATTTTTTATAAAAATTGTTTTTAAAATTATATAAAATATAATTATATAAAATATAATTATATATATATATAAACGAAATTTAACAATTAAAGTTAAAGGTGTAAAACGTATTTACGAGTCAACTACTATTTTTTATTTTTATAAAAACAAAAATTTTAAACTTAAAGTTTATTCGATGAGTATCGTGTGGATATTTAAAAAAAAAGTTATGAACTTTAAAGAATAAAATTATAAACATTATCATTTAACCAACACAATAAACTTACTTTAGAACTATAACAACTTATCTTTTATTTTTTTGTCATTTTATTATTATTGTTTATTAAAAACAAAACTTTACATGTGTGAAACAGTTTTTTTACTTTATTTATAAACAAAACATTTTGTTTTTATAACAAAATAATTCTTTTATAAACATTTTTTGTAACAAGTAATATAAATAAAATACTCCAGAAATTTACAATCATTACTAGATAAATACTAAAATGTGTTGCAATTTTTTTGGAATTATAAATTCAACTATATTGTTATAGATAATATTTGTCAGTTTCAAAAGAATTCTTTACTAACTTGACTAGATACATGGTAGATTGTGTTGCATAATTTTTGGGATTATAAGCTAAAAGTAGACTCATATAGATAAGATTAATTAGGAACTAAAAATCTGAACTTAGTATGATATAAAGTTAATAAATATATAAACTCTTAGCATCCTATTTTTTATAAAAACAGTTCTTGAAATTTTATAAAAATCTAAATTTTTTATATCTGTAAAAACCCGAAAACTAACAATTTAAGTTAAAGCTCTAAAACGTACTTACGAGTCAAATACTATTTATTATTTTTATAAAACGAAAATTTTGAACTTAAAGTGTATTGGATGAGTATTATGTGGATATTTAATAAAAGTTACGAACTTTAAAGAATAAAATTATACTTTATAATTTAACCAATAAAATAAAATACTTTACAATTATAACAACTTATCTTTTATTTTTTGTTTTATATTATTAATTTGTATAAAAAACAATATTTTTTGTCTTTTGATTATTAATTAAAAAAAACAAAACTTTACATATGTGTAACACTTATGACATATATCTACCACAATAATGTTATCATAATTATTATACTAATAAGAAAACTACCAGAAACGAATGCCGCAATGCAAAGTGTCACCCCCGCCGCATCACGCAGGCATCCTACTAGTAGTTCTAAATGATGTAATAAGGATTGGGCGGCTATAGGGTGTGGTCATGATCCTCATGACCATCATGACCCTTCACGTCAGCGCCATATAATCACCTCTAATCCACCATCCAAAATCACTAATCTAAGGGTGTGGTCATGACCCAAACCACTATCTCCTTATTTATTTTAATTTATCTTTGTCTAAAGAAAAAGGAAATGATTTATTGAAAAATTGGAAAGGATGATAATCGTTGCCATAGTTTAATCCATACAAACCATGGTGGATTAGACAAGGGGGTGGTGTAGCCTTCCATTCATGGCCGGGCCCTGGGGGTGGGCCGGGAGAACCACCGGTCAGGGCCGGATATTTCGAGGGAAAACTCGATATGTATATGTAAAATATTTTTTTAATCGGGTACATCATAGGCTTCCTTACAAAACTATTTTTATGGTTTAGATTAGTTATTAACCCCTTTGGCATTAGGTTTAGACCTTTAGTGAGCCAAATACCCAATTTTGTTAAGGCCTAAGGGCACATTTTTTCGAGCTCGAACAGGGTACACGAATTCTTAGGGCCAACCAGTATTTCACACATGTAATATTAGAAGTTGATGCTGTTGATACTTTTATATATTTTAATACAGAATTATAACAAAAAGGCTAAACGTTGGTTGCGATATTGTCTAATGTATGTTGTATTTGAAACCCAACGTGCAGGAAAATGTTTATTCATTTTTACAAGAGGTGAGCGTGGGTCAACTTTGTTATCATAAACCAAACCTTAACAAACACTTAAGTTGTTAAACTTTTGGTCAAACAGGTTATGATTCAAAGGGTGGTTGGTGAGTTAGCAGAATTCTTTTTAATTGTGGACATTTTCTGTTCGGTTAAGTTGGTTTGTTCCGTTAAATCAGTATTTTTGTTCACATAAACACATGAAACGGAAACCAAACTACTAATGATAGAAAGGTTATCGAACATCGGTTCCTCAGTTGATTCAGCTAATCTGGTTCGGTTTTTCTGCTGACATTGAACTACGGTTGATTTGTGTTGCGCTAATGATGGAGTGTGTGAAACCCGGATGCTAAAGTGTGTTATATTACATGTTTATGGCCGTTTAGTTGATTATACGCTTTAAATACATTGACTACGCAAGTTTGTGATTTCACAGGTTAACCGCGTAATTCGGTCAAGTTAGAGAACTTAGTGATGAAACGGAACAAACTAGGATGGAATATTACATTAATTGGTATATGTTGGAGTACAAAAGATAGTTGGATGCACAATAAGGTCGAACCTATAAAGTCCATGGGTATAAAATGTAAAAAGACGTTGCATGTTTGATTTTATTGGATGGCACATGGGTGGAAGTCTTGTACGTAGACATTGAAAAGGCAAAGGGAAACAAGAAGAAGTATATTCACATGCAAGGCCATAAGGGTGAAGGGAGTGGTTAAACAGGTGAAAGTGGCAAACTTTAAAATGGACCAATCAGAGAGTGCCACGTCAGAGAGGGTAAAAAGTTTAAACTTTGCTGAAAAGTGTTGGCAATGGTTTAGACACTTGAAAGTGGCAAACTATTTTTTTTGTTTTTTTTTTTTTAAATTATATGTTAAATAAAAACAAATAAAACATTAAATTAATAAAAAAAAAAACAATTACATTAAAATGAAACTTAAAAAAAAAACTTAAAATTCATAAAAATTACACGACACTAAAACAACGCAACCCCTAAAAAAATTAAAAATTACACTACTCTTCGTCAGAATCAACCAACAGGTGGGGCAAATCTTGACTTGCGAGATGAACCGTGAGATCGTGTTTAAGTCTCCAATGCGTATCTTCATCCATTAGCTCGCCCAACACCCTATCATCAAACGCGGGCTCGACCGGAGGATCCCGAATGTGTACCGGTGCAATCGCGTTTCCGTCGTCTTTTAAAATCATGTTGTGTAAAATAATACACGTGTACACAACATTCCTAATTTTTTTAACCGTCTTTGCTCGCATCGGCCGATTCAAGACACCCCATTTTGACTTCAAAACCCCAAAAGCCCTTTCGACGTCTTTTCTTGCCGCCTCGTGTTGCCTTTTGAACATCTTTTCGTCTACTTCTTGAGGGTATGGGATCGATTTCACAAACACGGACCATTTTGGGTAGATTCCATCCACGAGCAAATAACCACGTTTGTAATAATGGTTGTTGACGTAAAATGGACATTTTGGCGCGGTTCCGTTTCGTTCCGTTAAGAATAACGGCGATTGTCCTAGCACATTGATATCGTTCTGCAAACCTGGTGGACCGCAAAAAGCATGTCAAATCCATAAATCTTGAGACGCCACTGCTTCGAGCATAACAGTCGGGTATCGGTGATCTCCTCTCATATACTGCCCTCGAAGCTCGGTGGGACACATTCGCCAGACGAAATGGGTGCAATCAAGGCTACCGAACATACCTGGAAGGTGATGTTGTTCTTCATGTGCGTCGTATAACAGTGACATGTCGTGGCTTGTCGGCCTACGTAAGAACTCCGAACCATATATTCTGCAAACCGTTTCGCAAAAATATTCTAGGCACTCGCGGGAAGTTCTTGCGGCCATATGCAAGTATTCGTCTCCTTCGTCTGGAGGGTTACCGGTTGCGAGCTGTTTAATAGCTGATGTAACCTTTTGCAGCGGCGTAAAGCTCCTCCGACCTCGCGTAGGCCTCTTGAAAGTATGCGTCATTCGCTTCCACGGCGGTCACAATATTTAAAAACAACCGTTTCGACATACGGAACCTTTGGCGAAAAATTGTGTCGTTGTATTTCGGGTCTTCGACAAAATAATCCGCCATGAGGGTCTCGTGCCCAACCTCCCGCTGACGTTCAATGTATCTCCTTTGGTTTGATGTACCGGTGTCTTGTAGTTCGGCTTCTTCGAGTAGATTTTGGAAAAAAAGAATGCTACCATCGGACGACTCGTCGCTACTATCGGGTGGAAACCACAACGGGAAATCATCGGACATTTTGCGTGACAATACTTGGGTTAGTGTTTTGTATTTTTTGGTTTGATTTGGGGTGATTTTGTACTATAAAATAGGATTAAAAGGGGTTTGTTTTGAATATATAGGGTAAAAGTTGAAAATTTAATTTTTTTTTTTTATTTTGAACGGCATTATAGCCGTTAGAGTTCCAACGGTCAACAACCCTTCACCTTTTGTCGATCGGTGATGCTTAGCCGAATTCACATGTTTGCCGCGCGGTTAAATGGGACGGCGCCGGTGTTGCCGATCGGCAAACCGGTTTGCCGCTTTGTTCACCGCACCACTCCCTTCACCCTAAGACTTAAGCATTCATCATCATTACGACATCACATGTGTGGACTAAACCCAACATCAACATCACATGGGATTGGACTTTTTGGGAATTAAAAAGAAAAAGCATCAAACAACAACATCATTCTCATATAAAAAATCACGTGGACTTGGAATATAATAACATCAAATCATCATCACAACTTGGCGGCACATGCTAGACATAAAGCCAATCATCAATCACTTTTGAGGGAATTGTTTTGGATTAGGGGTGTTCAGGATTCGTTTCGAATTCGAAAAATTCGAAATTCGTTTAAATTCGATTCGATTATCAAGAATTCGTTTCGATTATAAGAATTCGAATTCGATTCAATTCGAGTCAAGTAAATCGAATACGAATCGAATACGAATTTATAATTTCAAATTCGATTCGATTCGAAATTCGAATAAAAATTATACATTTTTATTTATTATTTTTATATATAATACATATGTAACTTTTATTAAGCTATACTATAAATTATTTTCAAATTTTTTTCCAAGTATTAAAATTACCATTACCAAACCCACTACATGACCCATAAGTAAAACCTAAGTATTTATCAATATATTTCTAACCATAAAAATATTAACTTGTAATGTGGAGTGATTATTCCTGACTTCTCGTTTTGAATTTATAGACTTGTGGTACTTTATTTGAAACTTTTTAATGTAATATCGTGCTTTATGGCTGCTTTAAAATTTATGTTCCATTTTGATAGTTTTTACATGTTTTAAAGAATCTGAATTAAATCGAATTTATTCGAATTCGATTCGAATTCGAAACTTTAATCGAATACGAATCAAATACGAATTGGGATTTTTATTCGAATACGAATTCGAATCGAATTCGATAGGTTTTGATCGAATTCGAATCGAATACGAATTCAAGGAAAAATAAAAATTATTCGAACAATTCGATTCGAATAATTCGAAAATTCGATATTCGATTCGATGAACACCCCTATTTTGGATGGCACAGAAATAAAAGGGGACCGACATCATCATTGAGGACTTCATGCACATGTGGCTGTAACACCCTAAAGTTTTATCCTTAATTTTTAACAAAATTAGATTAAAATACATGGCTTTCATTAACGAAGTTCATGAGTAACAAGACCTTAGTCAACTAATGACTAATTACATCATTTCAAAATTTGTTTAAACGTGTGTTTATAACCCATACACAAAGACTACAAAAGATTTAAAACATTGCGGAAGCTTCTAAATCGAGTGTTCGGTTCTTCACTTTATCACTTGATCGCCATCCGTGAGCTTCACTAATTTACCTATGATCAAAACGTTAAACTCGTCAGTTTTGATCGTTATTGTAAAACGAAATCACAATGATAAACATCACACTTGAAATAATAAACATAGAACAACTATTCTGGGTTCACCGTAAATTACGGTCTCACCGTAATTTACGGTGTGCCTTAAAAATTTCTGGTTACCGTAAACCAGTAGAGATGCACCGTAGCATGTCTAACCATTACCGTAAATTACGGTAAGACCGTAATTTACGGTAAGAACTGGAAATCAATGTTTTGTTTTATTAACTCATCTCATTCACACAATTCTTGTAATTTGCTTTTCTATCAACCCATATCATCCAATTTCTAGTATTTCTAATAATGTAATAGATATCAACTAATAACATAACACTATTCATCATATTCCGGAGTATACATAAATCATATTTCTCTTGATTAATTGACCCGTTTGGCTCGTCTAAGGAAATCCTCCTATATGACGACTACCAACGCGAACCAACTGAATTTTAATAAATCAATCAATGTAACGACTTCAATGCTTAATTCGAAACAACTCTTATTCAAGATTAACTTTCATACTTGAATCATCTGAGAAATAAATGTAACGGGTCAAGTTACATACCTTAGCGCACGCCCTTCAACCGTGAGTCACCACCGGCTTGTCCACTCGACGTTCCGGTATCTTGTCCTATAGAGTTCAATTCAAGGCATGTTTAGAACTCTCTTCACATCATAATTCGCATAATACACCGAACATCATGATTATGCGTTTAACTCAAAATTTCAGTTTTTAAGCCTTCATAGAGGCATTTCAACAAACACTTTATAAGCAGATTTTTACATGATTAATCATCACACCTTTAGTTTACCATTTAACCCTATTTTCATATAAATCAACCAATTTACATGAATATTAGCTTCTAATTGCTGAAATTACTTCCAGATTGCTAAATTACATTAGATTAACAATCTACTTTCTAGTGTTCATCTAAATACACATGACCCACTAATCACCTACTATGGTGATTATGGATTCACCCAAAATCTCTTATGATTTCAACTTATTTTGATCTAGGGTTTGTCCCTAAACACTATAGTTGTTCCTTAATCATCATAACACATACATGCAAGCTTAATTTCAGATTTTTCCCAATTCATGAGAATTTCAATTTCAGAGTTTTCCTTGAATTTTACATACCTTGGAATCCTCTTGTGATGAGGATCAATAATCTGTGCTCGGATTTTGATTTGGGGCAAGATTAAACCTTCAATTTGAGAGTTCTAGTAATTTTAGGTTTTGTGATAAAGGGGGTGTCGCCCCTGCTCTTCTGATGTGCGACCAGGATAATCAAAAATGGGGTTTTGATTTAATTTTTTATTAAAACAATATTATAGTTTCAATCTTTTACAACTAAGGCCCCTCTACTTATATAAACATATAGTTTGTTAGCTTTTAACCATTTTATGAACCATTTCAAAGAAAATAACTAACTAGGTTAAAATTCCTAATTAGTAAATTCTCGTTATTTATACTCTATTATTTTAATATAAGCTTTCATATTTTCGGGGTGTTACAAGTCCACCCCCCTTAAAAAGGGTTTCGTCCTCGAAACCGCAATACGTACCAAATAAAGTAGGGTGAAGACGTCGCATCTCCTCTTCGGACTCCCATGTAGTGTCCGAACCCTTCCTATGCTCCCATTTGAATTTGACTTGTTCGATTTGTTTATTTCGTAAACGTTTGACCTTTCTGTCTAATATTTCAACCGGTCTCACCACATAATTTAGACTATTATCCACTTCGATATCATCGTAATGGATATAGGTCGTTTCGTCAGCTAGACACTTTCTTAATTGAGATACGTGAAACGTGCCATGGATCCCACTTAGCTCCTCCGGTAGTTCAAGACGGTAAGCTACCTTGCCAACTCTCCCGATAATTTTAAATGGCCCGATAAACCTTGGGCTTAACTTCCCCTTCTTTCTAAATCTAATAACGCCTTTCCATGGGGACACTTTTAGCATGACCATGTCACCCACTTGAAATTCAATTGGCCTTTTCCTTTTATCTACATACGCCTTTTGCCTGTCTTGAGCCGCTTTCAAGTGTGCCCGAACTTTATCGATCTTTTCGTTCGTTGCTCTTACTATGTCTTGATGGGCGAGTTCGCGTGGACCCACTTCACCCCAACAAACCGGGGTTCGACACTTCCTACCGTAAAGCAGTTCGTATGGTGCCATTTTAATACTAGATTGGTAACTGTTGTTATACGAAAACTCAACTAACGGTAGGTGAACATCCCAACTGCCTCCAAAGTCGATTATACACGCCCGTAGCATGTCTCCCAATATTTGTATCGTTCTTTCACTTTGCCCATCCGTTTGAGGATGGTACGCAGTGCTAATGAACAATTTGGTCCCCATTTGTTCTTGGAAATCACGCCAGAAATTTGAAGTAAACCGGGTATCCCTATCCGATACGATGGACACTGGCACTCCATGACGTGCTATGATTTCATTGGTATAGACTTCTGACATCTTTTCTGACGTATAAGTCTCACGAATCGGAATGAAGTGAGCACTTTTCGTCAGTCTATCCACCACTACCCATATGGCATCAAAACCCCGATTCGTCTTAGGCAGTTTGGTTAGCAGGTCCATTGTAATATGTTCCCACTTCCAAACCGGAATTTCTAATGGTTGGAGTTTACCATATGGTTTCTGGTGCTCCGCCTTGACTTGTAAACATGTCAAGCATTTTTCCACATATTTCGCCACGTCCCTTTTCATTCCGGGCCACCAATAGTTTTGTTTCAAATCATTGTACATCTTGGTCGCACCCGGATGAATTGAATAACGGGATTTATGAGCTTCATCAAGTAGAAGCGCCTTTACTCCACAGGTATGTGGGACCCATATCCTTCCGGATCGAGTCTTTAACCCGTGATTCCCATCAGACAAGTCTTTCAACTGACCAATTATTCTTTCCTTCTTCCAATTCTCTTCTTTTACTGCTTCTAATTGCGCCTCTCGGATACGTTCGAGTATACCCGAGGTTACCACGAGTTGCATTGATCGTACTCGTATCGGGACATAATCCGCTTTTCTGCTCAGAGCGTCCGCTACCACATTAGCCTTTCCGGGGTGATAATGTATCTCACAATCATAGTCTTTCACCGTTTCCAACCATCGCCTTTGTCGCATATTTAACTCCTTCTGATCGAAGAAGTATTTCAAGCTCTTGTGGTCGGTGAATATGGTGCATTTTACCCCATACAAATAATGCCTCCATATTTTTAATGCAAATACCACCGCTGCCAGCTCAAGATCGTGCGTGGGGTATTTCTTCTCGTGTATCTTCAATTGTCTCGAGGCATAGGCTATTACCTTGCCCCGTTGCATCAGCACGCAACCGAGTCCCGATAATGAAGCATCCGAATAAACCACCATGTCTTCGACTCCGTCCGGCAATGTCAGTACCGGAGCTTGAGTTAGCCTTTCTTTTAGCGTCCGAAACGCTTTTTCTTGATCGACTCCCCAAACAAACTTTGCTTTCTTTTGGGTTAACTTTGTTAGCGGCGATGCAATCTTGGAGAAATCTTGAATGAATCTCCTATAATATCCAGCAAGCCCCAAAAAGCTTCTAATTTCAGAAGGGTTCTTCGGGGGATTCCATTTTGACACCGCCTCTATCTTTGACGGATCCACCAAAACTCCGTCGGCATTTATGACATGACCTAAAAATTGAACCTCTCGTAACCAAAAGGCACATTTAGAGAATTTCGCATATAACTTCTCTTGCCTAAGTGTCTCTAACACTTCTTGTAAATGGTGTGCGTGTTCAGCTTCATTTTTCGAGTACACCAAGATATCATCGATAAACACGATGACCGAATTATCTAACATTGGCTTGCAAACCCGGTTCATGAGGTCCATGAAAGCCGCGGGCGCATTTGTCAGCCCAAATGACATCACGAGAAATTCGTAATGTCCGTATCTTGTGCGAAAAGCCGTCTTCGGCACATCTTCTTCTTTGACCTTTAGTTGGTGATACCCCGACCTAAGGTCAATTGTTGAAAACCAACTCGCGCCTTGTAGTTGGTCAAATAAGTCATCTATCCTCGGGAGCGGGTATCGGTTCTTTACCGTGAGTTTGTTTAACTCCCGATAATCGATACACATGCGCATGCTCCCGTCCTTCTTTCTCACAAACAACACCGGCGCGCCCCAAGGAGACACACTCGGCCTTATAAATCCCTTGTCAAGCAAATCTTGAATTTGGGACATTAGCTCTTGTAATTCCGACGGTGCAAGTCGGTACGGGGCTTTTGCCACCGGTTTCGCGCCCGGAATCAATTCGATCCCGAACTCTACTTCCCGTTCAGGCGGTATCCCCGGTAAATCTTCCGGAAAAACATCTTCATAATCTCGTACTACTGGTACATCTCCAATCTTCCGTGATTCTTTCTCGGCCTCATTTGCATAAATTATGAATGCCTTGCATCCTCGCTTCATGAGCTTGTGAGCTTTCAACATCGAACATACTATGGGGTTGCCTCGTTTTTCGCCGTAAATGGTGACGTGTTTTCCGCTCGGAGATGTTAGTTTTATCTCTTTGCGAAAACACACGACCTTTGCATGGTATTGAGATAGCCAATCCATCCCCACGACTACTTGGAATTCTCCCATCGACATCGGGATTAGATTTATCAAATATTCTTCATCATCGATGCTCAGTTTACAATTTTCACATACATCACAAACAATAAAGCTTTTGTTATTACCTATCTCTACTTCTAAAGGCACAGGTAATTTTGTTAGAATAAATGAAGGATGTCGAATAAACCCATATGAAACAAAGGATTTATTCGCACCCGTATCAAATAACACGTGTGCGGGAATTGAATTTACAGCAAATATACCTGAGACCACGTCAGGTTCAATCTTCGCTTCTGCGGTGGTTAATTGAAAAGATCTTGCCTTTGCTTTTGGGGCTTCACCTTTCGGTTCCTGCCCATCTTTCTTTCCAATCAGTTCCGGGCATTCCGACTTTTTGTGACCCGTTCGATAACAGTTGTAACAAACCGTCACCTTCTCCGGGCACGACATAGCCATATGTCCCGTTTTCTTGCATATGGGACAAGGCTTATCCTTGTAACGACATTCGCCTTTATGATTCTTCCCACAAATTTTGCAACCTGATGTACTACCTTTAGCATCTGATCTCTTTGCTGTTTCATTCGTTCTTGCTTTCTTGGTAGGGCTTGGATTCACATCTTGCGCCCTTCGTTCACCCCGTTCTATACTCTTTTTCAATTCAATCTCCCTTTCCCGAGCAGCATTAACAATCTCGGTAAGGGTCTCGTACTTTGAAGGGGTTATGAACTCTCTATACTCCGCGCTTAGCATGTTATGATAATAATAAACCTTTTGCTCTTCATTCGTTATCAAATCATCACAGAACTTCATCTTGTCCATAAACATCCCCGTGATCTTGTCTATGGATTCACCTTTGTGTCTGAGTTGCATGAACTCTTCCTTGATTTTATTTACGACCGCCTTGGGACTATGGTGTTTAAGAAACGGCGTCTTAAACTCCTCCCAAGTCATGGCCTTAACCGCTTCACTTCCAATCTCCTTCTTTTTGTTATCCCACCAATCTTTCGCTTGACTCCTTAGTTGACCCGTACCATAGGCTACGTAGTCTTCTTCGTCACAATGGGTTCTCTCGAATACTCCTTCGATGTCACTTAGCCATCGTTGGCACACTATTGGGTCAACCTCCCCATTATACGTTGGTGGTTTACAAGCCATGAATTCCTTGTATGAACAAGGCTTTCGTCCTCCACGCTTTTCCTTTGCTACATTTGAATCATCTTCCAGTTTCTTGATTCTATCTTCTACTATTGATAAAACCGTGTGTTGGATTTTATCAATAAAGCCCGACAAACTGTTTTCGATTGCCTTTCCAACCTCTTCGGCAATCACTTCCCTCACTTGTTCGGTGACTCTTGGCACCGCATTATCATTGCCTTCATCAGCCATCTCGATTTCTGAAATGTTTACATAGATTGTTAAACATTCCATTTATAACACATGCTTTACTTGTTTTGATTTAATCAAGTTCGCAACTTGATTTAATCATTCTTGTTTTAATTCAATCAAGTTCGTAACTTGATTTAATAATTCTTGTTTCTATTCAATCAAGTCCGTAACTTGATTTAATAATTCTTGTTTCTATTTAATCAAGTCCGTAACTTGATTTGATCATTCTTGTTTCTATTTAATCAAGTCCGTAACTTGATTTGATCATTCTTGTTTCGTGCATTTCTTGTTTTTGAGTGAGCTAACACACTCTTTTCATGCATATTGTTCATTTCTCATTCTATACATAGTATATAATTTATTAACAAAACAAGTTAATTCTTACCGGACGATCGATCAAGCTTGAACCGAACACTTATTAACAACCTTGAGCTCTGATTACCAACTTGTAACACCCTAAAGTTTTATCCTTAATTTTTAACAAAATTAGATTAAAATACATGGCTTTCATTAACGAAGTTCATGAGTAACAAGACCTTAGTCAACTAATGACTAATTACATCATTTCAAAATTTGTTTAAACGTGTGTTTATAACCCATACACAAAGACTACAAAAGATTTAAAACATTGCGGAAGCTTCTAAATCGAGTGTTCGGTTCTTCACTTTATCACTTGATCGCCATCCGTGAGCTTCACTAATTTACCTATGATCAAAACGTTAAACTCGTCAGTTTTGATCGTTATTGTAAAACGAAATCACAATGATAAACATCACACTTGAAATAATAAACATAGAACAACTATTCTGGGTTCACCGTACGGTGTGCCTTAAAAATTTCTGGTTACCGTAAACCAGTAGAGATGCACCGTAGCATGTCTAACCATTACCGTAAATTACGGTAAGACCGTAATTTACGGTAAGAACTGGAAATCAATGTTTTGTTTTATTAACTCATCTCATTCACACAATTCTTGTAATTTGCTTTTCTATCAACCCATATCATCCAATTTCTAGTATTTCTAATAATGTAATAGATATCAACTAATAACATAACACTATTCATCATATTCCGGAGTATACATAAATCATATTTCTCTTGATTAATTGACCCGTTTGGCTCGTCTAAGGAAATCCTCCTATATGACGACTACCAACGCGAACCAACTGAATTTTAATAAATCAATCAATGTAACGACTTCAATGCTTAATTCGAAACAACTCTTATTCAAGATTAACTTTCATACTTGAATCATCTGAGAAATAAATGTAACGGGTCAAGTTACATACCTTAGCGCACGCCCTTCAACCGTGAGTCACCACCGGCTTGTCCACTCGACGTTCCGGTATCTTGTCCTATAGAGTTCAATTCAAGGCATGTTTAGAACTCTCTTCACATCATAATTCGCATAATACACCGAACATCATGATTATGCGTTTAACTCAAAATTTCAGTTTTTAAGCCTTCATAGAGGCATTTCAACAAACACTTTATAAGCAGATTTTTACATGATTAATCATCACACCTTTAGTTTACCATTTAACCCTATTTTCATATAAATCAACCAATTTACATGAATATTAGCTTCTAATTGCTGAAATTACTTCCAGATTGCTAAATTACATTAGATTAACAATCTACTTTCTAGTGTTCATCTAAATACACATGACCCACTAATCACCTACTATGGTGATTATGGATTCACCCAAAATCTCTTATGATTTCAACTTATTTTGATCTAGGGTTTGTCCCTAAACACTATAGTTGTTCCTTAATCATCATAACACATACATGCAAGCTTAATTTCAGATTTTTCCCAATTCATGAGAATTTCAATTTCAGAGTTTTCCTTGAATTTTACATACCTTGGAATCCTCTTGTGATGAGGATCAATAATCTGTGCTCGGATTTTGATTTGGGGCAAGATTAAACCTTCAATTTGAGAGTTCTAGTAATTTTAGGTTTTGTGATAAAGGGGGTGTCGCCCCTGCTCTTCTGATGTGCGACCAGGATAATCAAAAATGGGGTTTTGATTTAATTTTTTATTAAAACAATATTATAGTTTCAATCTTTTACAACTAAGGCCCCTCTACTTATATAAACATATAGTTTGTTAGCTTTTAACCATTTTATGAACCATTTCAAAGAAAATAACTAACTAGGTTAAAATTCCTAATTAGTAAATTCTCGTTATTTATACTCTATTATTTTAATATAAGCTTTCATATTTTCGGGGTGTTACAGTGGCCATGTGGGCTTGACTTTTCATGAAAGATATATCACATCCATCGAACATTCATTTTTGGAGAGGGACACACATCAACAGGGCCGGCCCTTGGGCCATTGTAGTCAAGCTAGGGCTTTAGGCCACAATTTTTATAGGGCCTCCACCAAAAAAACTTATATAGGGTATTTCGATTTGGGCTTTTAATATATTGGGCTTAGGAGAGTTGGAGGGCCGCCTGGTGATACAGATTGGAAGTGTGCCTGAGATAATTATTTAGGGTAAATCTAGTGGAACGGTTAAAAAGCAAGGAGGCCAATCAGAAAACGCGAATCACGGTGGAAACGAAGCGGCAATGGAAACATGAATGATTGATGCTAGTTTACGCGGCGATGATGGAAATAAGCGAATTTTCATCACTGGTTGTTGGTACGAAACTTCTAATTTATAACGTCTATTTCCGTAACGTCTTTTTCTTGATTCTTGAATCATGAGTTTAATCTCTAATCTGTAATCTCTATATATACAATATAACAGTAAATGTTAGTAATCTTTGATTTGTTTCTTCTACTTCTACAGTGATACTCAACTGATTGCCAATTTCGAAATCTAAAACTACAATCGGTTGTGGGGGTTGTTGTTGGCTGTTGTTCCGGAATTTGTCGATTCCAAAGTAGCAAAGTTTGATTCAGGGTTTGTGTCGGCTCAATCTGATTTCTGACTTGCGGTTCTAACTTCTAAGGTACTCATAGCCATAATTTGATTCATGTTACTGTTGATTTTGATTACTATTCACTTTTGCAATCTGTGAATTTAGATTGTTGTTCTTTCTTAGGTTCTTTAATTGTTGATAATTGTTATTCCCGTAGTAGAATGTGTGTGAATTTATTTGCAAGTTGTGAATCTATAATGTCTAGTAGATATAGAAAGCAAGAATCGGGTCATTCTAAGATAGAAAAGAAACAAAAATTATAAGCTAAGATGTCTAGTAGATAACTAGTTTTTTTTTTTTTTTTAAGGCCTCAATTTTGTACTTCGCTTTGGGCCACCAAAACGGTTGAGCCGGCCCTGCACATCAATTAGAGGGGAGATGCTTTCAGCCACTTCTCAGGCATACGAAGATCAACCAACCGACATGAGCGGCTAATTTTCTCGTGAGCACTTCGGGTGAATGATTGTTTAAGACACTTTTAATTCTAGTTTCTGTTTTGTATTGAGATTTGGATTTGTAGTCGGGTGACAGCCGACTATTTGCGTGATTATATAATTTGTGTGACAGACAAATCCTGAGTGACAGTCAGAGTTGTAATTATGTGTTGAATCCAATTATGTTTGAATCCAATTATGCTTTGTTGATTGAATGATTCCTATGTATGTTTGTTTTAATATTTATCTGATCAATTAATATTAAGATTTTGAACTGCATAGGTAATTGGTAGATGTGACAGGTTTACTATTCAATCAATAGCATCCAATAAAAATCAGAACTAGGTTATTAGTAATTACAGAATCTGAATCCCGGAGTGATCACCTTTTCTATCATTGTTTTTACAATCTCAAAGTTATTGTTTATATTTTTCTAGCAAGCTTTCAAGTATTTCAAATATTTACAAAGAAATAATAATTAGCATTAACCACAGACTCCTCTGGATTCGATACCCTGCTTACCCTAGCTACCTAGGTTAATTAGGTTTTTGCATGTCACTAACAACAGACATCATTTTGATCGCTGTCGTAAGGTCGGTCAAAAATAAAGTTAAAAGTGTCCTATTCACCTTTTACTAGTAAAGGGCAAGTAGGGTGTCGAATCCACGGAGAATCAGTGGGAAGTATGAAAGTTCGTTGTTTATGACTATTATCTAAATTAAAATCTAATTGCTTTTGCAAAACGTGAGATTATGAAAACAGAATTAAATTGTATTTGTAGACAATAATGAGAGAAAGGACCAATCTCCGGGTTTCAGGTTATGTAGAAAATCGGGTTACTTAGTTACGACTAGTTGGAAATCACATAGACATGATTTGAAAACTTGTTTTGATAAATAATTAACGGACAATATATTTGATTGCAATGATCCACGATCGAGACCGAAAGATTGATGCAAATGAATAGTAATCCAATTAATTACCAATTTTACATTTCATAAACATTAATCCAGTTCAATGATTAAAGGTTTAAAACAATGACATCCTAGAATTTAATCCCGGTTGTTGATGACAAACCAAATAATTGATGAACAAGAATGAATACGATAATCAAATATTGTTTAATTAAAACACAAACAATAGAAACGACTAACCGAATGTTTAATCGAATCCGAATCCAAAAAGTCGTAACAATAAACAACCCAACGTTTCGTACATAAACCCTATTCCCGGAGACGGTCACGGGATGACTAGCCGCTCATGACGTGCGAACAATCTTCCGAAGCTTGGTAGAATGTTGAAAGCATAAAATTTGGCTAGGTGTGGAAACTTGATTATGAATGATGATGGTATCGATGTGCAAGGGCGGACCCAAGCCCACCCCAAGGTGGGCGGGCGCACCCCCGGGGAAAAAAAATTTAGTGTTAAGTTCCGTCGAAAATCCCGTCCGCACCCCTTGGAATTTTTCGTCCGCACCCCTTGGAATTTTCCGACCGCACCCCTTCGGTAAAAAGTGTTATCAATTTATATTTTAAGATTTTTTAGTAAGCTCTTGTTTTTTTAAATACAACCAAAATTATATAACTTTTAATACCTAACTAACTAAACCCAAATACTCAATATCTTTACCCACTTATAATTCCTAACTAACTAGCCCACTAAGTCTTGGCCCATTAACCAAACCCAACAATATTTCAAACTATAATAAAATAATTTAAGCCCAAAACCCTTAGAAATTCTCTCATCTCTCTCTCTTGCGTCCCTGCACTACCAACGAACAACATCACCCAGCGACAACAGTCTAACAGCCGGTGACCACCGTAATCAGCCACCATACCACCGTCGTTCGACACCAAATCCAACCTGTTGGTGCATTCATCTGTCGTCTTCGTCTTATGTCGAGTCTCGGGTTCGTTGCACGGCTGAACAAGAGTGATGTCATCATATATGATGATGACATCATATATGTGACATCATCATATGCATCATCAAGTGAAGACAAAACTAAATTCTAGATTTAATTGTTTGAAAGTCAAATATTGTTTATCGTTTGAATGTAACGTTTGAAGGGTTCCGTTTGAAATGGTCATACCACTTTCAAACGGAAGGGTCCTACTCTATAAATAGGCTTCAAACGATTTCATTTAAAAAGATTCTGAATTCCGACGCCGAGGTGCTGTCGAGGTGTCTCCAGTCTTGTAAACGTTCAGAGATTAATAAACGAGACAATTAATAGTGAATCCAAGCTAAATGAAGACCGAATCAATGAATTCCGCCTCTGATTCGGTCTGAGCACTCTTCTGATCGACTCGTTAGGTCGTTTCACGATCCTACAAGTGGTATCAGAGCACAGGAGGAAGAGTTCTTACCGTTTAGCTCGTTTTCGCGGGAATATTTCTGTTTCTACACCTTTCTTTTCGAAAATTACAACTTTTCACGGTTAAAATCGGCTGAAACTTTCACAATATGTGTGTAATTGTGTTTTGACAAACCCTTGAAAATATCAATTCAAAATTCGAAGTTTAACCGGTAAAAAAGGACTGAAATATGGGTTCCGTTTGAACGAAGCATAGGTGTTCTGTTTGAAAATTGCCATCCCGTTTGAAAAATGCATACCCTTCTGTTTGAAATTTGATCCTATCGTTTGAAAACAGGACTGTTACGTTTGAAACTGGTGTTCTGTTTGAACATATCGTTTGAAATTGATCACTATTGTTTGAAAGTGTACCGTTTGAAAATGTCCGTTTGAAAGCCACACTTTGTTTGAGAGTTTACGTTTGAACTTATCGTTTGAAACTGATCGTTTGAAGTATCGTTTGAAAGTGTTTCAGTTTTTCACGTGATAGTGCTTTGGATTGCGTGAACCGTTTGAAAAGTACATCGAGTTTTGTGAAACTTTAAAAAAAAGGGTTGTCAGCATATTGGGAAAAGAAATCACATGTATTGTGTCAGTCGAGGTGATCAGAAACATGTGAAATCACGTGTGATATCGGTTTGTCAGATAGAATCGATTTATCATAAAAAAGGAACTGGTTATTTTTTGAAATGGTGAGAGGATTAATGAACTGGCAAATCACGTGATATACTAGACTTGATAAAGTCTTATTTGCGGTCAAGGTTTATCAGCCCAAGATTCAAACAATTTAGTAATATTGATTGTCGAGTTAGTGGATTTATAGGTCAAATTGGATTCGTTGAATAACATTGAGTTTGTCAGCCATATTAAGTGAATCTCTGAATCCATTTATTGCAATCATTTCATCGGTCCAATAGGATTATTTGGTGAATTAAAGTTGTTGGCCACTTGATGTATTCACGAGATTTTAATCAAGATTGACACGTGATCGGAATTAAATTGTGTTTGTCGGCTATTGTTTGAAGTCCAGTGAATATTAAGTGTATAAACAAGGTCCTCGGCCCAAGTTTCATATCATACGGCCCATGTGATTGGTTAATATAGCGGCCCAATCATCATTGAGTATTAATCATTTCAAAGATTCATTATCATCCGTTCAATCACAGTCAAGTGTAGTGCACTTTATATTCGGAACAAGTGAAAGTGTGTTTTGAGTGAATTTTTCGGAATTATTTGAAAAATGGCAATGATGTTTGATGAAAAGGAGAATGAGTTTATTGAAAGGTTAAATAGATATGGTTGGTATCAAATGAGTGGATATGAACAAGATGATAAGATGATTTGGAGTCTTAGACTTGAAAAATTTGCATGTCAAAAGGATGAGACCGTGAAAGAGATGGAAAGGAGATTTGATTATTTGATGGACAAGTTAAAATTGTTTGGAATAAAACTGACAGATACTGAAAAGATATCAAAGCTTGCAGATGCTTTACCTGCCGAATGGGATGATGTTTTAAAGATATTAAAACAAGAGCCTAAATTTTCAAAATTACATCCATCTGATTTCATCAATAAACTTCAAAAGCATAGTTTTGAAAATTCTGATAAGAAGAAAATATTGATGAATAAAATCAAAGAGAATCTAGATAAATTGAATTTGGGAAATCTAGATAAAATCAATTTGGATGTAATTACTGAAATTGATAGGAGAATATGTATGTGTTTCGCTGCAAAACAGAACAGGAAATATGACTTTAAAAGGGGGTGTTATATTAATACAAATTTGAATCCTCTTGATTTCCTTAAAATTTTTTGTGCAGGAACATACAAGATGGATGAAGAGCAAGTTCAAAAGAATGAAGAATCAGTGAAGAATGAATCTTCGAATTCTGCATCAGTGTGTTTTACATGTGACAGCTTTAAGACGGAAAATGACAAACTCATGAAAAATGCGGAAAGTTTGACTTTGGAAATCAAAAAGCTTAATGTTAAAAAGCAAGCTGATGATAAACAGATTCTGGATTTACAGGAAAATTGTGAAAAGCTGAAAGTTGAAACTGACAAACTGTTAATTAATTTGAACAGTTTGACATCTGAAAACACGGTTTTGAGAGAGAAAGAAAAGGAGTTTGAAATCAAACAGAAATCTTCAGAAAATGAAGATTTCTGGATAAAGCTTGAGAACAAAAACTTGAAAGCAAAAGAAACGAAATTTCAAGAACAGATAAAAGTTTTGGAAAATGAAAAGTCTGTTCTTGAAAACATGAAAAATGAAAATGAAAAATCAACCAAGTCTCATCTTGAAAGAATATCTCAGCTTGAAAACGAAGCTGATAATTCAAGGAACAAAATAGATAAGCTTGAAAAGAAATTGAAAGGTTTTGTGACTTCATCTGAGTTCCCCTGTCCAAAACCGATCAATTCTGTTCCAATAAGTGACAATGTCACAAACTTTGACAAAGTCAAAGTTGAAGATTGTGATGAGAAATCTGATGATGAAAATAAAAAATTCGAAAAACAAAAATTGTTTTTGAAATTAAAAGAAAAATTTCAAGAAACTGTTCCACAATCAACCGAAAAGGGAGAATGCTCTAAGCAAAAACCTTTGAAGAAGAAAGTGGAACAGAAACAAAAACAAAATGAGAAAATTTTGAAAAATGTTCAAAAAGAAAATAAAAGTTCATCAGATCAATCATCCAATCGCAATCAAAAATTACAAAAAGTAAAAAATGAAAATTCAAAAATTGTTGGCAATAAGTGGTGCAGGTTGGACCATAGTGCTCAAAAGTCAAATCAAGCAAACAAGAGGAGCAAGGATTATCACCAAGCCAAACAGTGCTTTGATCTGAATGTTTGGACTGAAAATGGTGATTGGTACGATAACAGAGTGTGTTACACTTGTGGTGTTCGAGGACACATTGCTGTTAACTGCCAGAATTGGAGTTATGAGACGAGAAGATGCTATAATTGCCAAATCAGAGGTCACATTGCCAGAGATTGCCCAATGAGATCAAAGGGAAGATCGAGGGCTGAATCTCAGAAAATGGCAAAGAAGAAACCAGTCAAAGTCGAAGCAAAGCCCAAAGAACAAAAGGTTCAAGAACCTAAAGTTCAGGAAATGAAAGTGAAGTTTTCTCAAGGGCAAAAAGACAGACTGAGAAAGAAGAGGAAAAAGGAGAGAGAGTATCTGGAGAAGATATTGTCCTCGGGTTCATCTGTTGGTAAAAATAAGAGTTCAGATGAATCGCTTTCCTCAACTGCAAAGTCAAACAAGACGAGTTCATCAGATACAAATCTGAGGACAGAAGAGAGAAAGAAGAAGAAGAAAGTTGTCGGCGATGAATCTGGCTCATCAAAGTCAGACAAGCCACATTCAGGCAATGATTCTGGTACGGTAAAGCCAGAAGAGCCGGTAGTTGAGGTAAAAGTTGAGAATTCTGGTCTAACAATGGATGATGAAAATTTTCCACCATTGTTGAACAAGAATTCAAAATCACCCAAGGACCGTCAGGCTTGGGTGAATCTGTTTAAATGAAAAACCTGACTTGCCGGAGTTCCCAGGTTGGTAAGCGTGGAACAGGAATCGGCACATTTCTTGAGAAATTCACGAAAGTGATTTCGACCTTTAAGTGGTAAATCAGGGACATTAAGTTGTACTTGATTTTCTACAAAGTGATGTTTGTGGATTGATCTTGGAAATGTTAAATCTTTACAAGTGGTTGAAAAGAACAATAATGATGTGATGACCCCAAATTTACAAGTGGTAAAGACAAACTAATTTTTTCGGAAAAACCATTTTGATTAAAACAAACTTAAGTGTTTTGAAATCATTATGGGAAAATAGTTTGTTGTCAGGGGAAGTTCTGATTGTTCAAGCCAAGTGAATGGAGAATTGAAGTGATTCTCATCATGTTGTCACATTTCTTGTACAGCTGGTTTTCAAATTTTCCCAGAAAATCAAAATTGAGACATATTTTGATTTTAGGGGGAGTAAAAATTTTAAAAATTAGAAAATTTGAAAATGTCAAAAACATTAAAAAAATGCAAAAATGAGTTTTGTTGTGAAAAAGAGGAGATGATAGTAGATCAGTTGGACTGTCACAGCATGCTAAAGAAATGGAAAGATATAATGTGATAAACGATCTCACTAAAGATGTGACGGTAGGCTCAGCTAGACTAGTAGATTTGCGATAACGATACAGACTTAAATGAAAAAGCCTAGTTCTAGTGGGAAACATGGTCGAAAGCATAGTACTTAGTTTTGTCCTTCTTGACTGTGTGCCTACTCAGTAATCGCTGATTGTCGAAAGACATAAAACTGGTTAAGTTTGTGAACTTTCACAACTTTGCTGAAAAGTCGCTGTGATTGTGCATTTTATTTTGCAAAGACTTAAACTTGTTTTATTTCTTTATTTTGTTTAAGCATCGGACATCCTCTGCGTATACGTGAGTATCGACCTGGATGTTGTTTCCTAAACGTTCTGCTTTATTTTCTTTGGTGTTTCGTTTAAGCTTTGGACCTCCTCTGCGTATACGGGAGTATCGACCTGGTGGTTAAAGCCTAAACAACTTCAACTTATTTTTATTTTTCTTATTTTGTTTAAACATTGGACTTTCTCTGCGTATACGGAAGTATCGACTTGATTGTTAATGTTTAAACATTCTGCTTTCTTTTCGCACAAATCACAGTTGATAAAAGTTTAAAGGCATTACTTGAGTCAGTGTATTGCATGATGAGGGGATATGCTGAGATCGTGGGGTCCATAAGAACTTAGTGCTATCTTAATATACCTTAAAGTATCGGTAAGCAGATTGAAAGTTTTTAGATTGAGTTTAAGTGGACAACAATATCGTCAATCAACGTGAATCGTTTAAAACTGAAAATGTTTAAAGCTTAACGGTGCTAGTGATTGGTCACATAAACTGATATGATCCTCTTACACGAAGCTCACAAAAATATTGTTTGTAAATATTTCTTTACTGCATTTCATTATATTTCATAAAAACCCAAAAAGATTTTAGTGTGTTTTAGCATAAATTTTGAAAAATACAAAAAGATTTTCGACAACTGATGTTGAAGAGCTGATTTTCAAAATTTCAAGTGCTGAACATGATGAACTGGTTTGGGAGTGTGTGTATTGAATTGAGAAATTTATTTTAAGAAAGAAGTTTGTTTAGTTAATCAGGGTCATTAATTTGAACTTGGTGTAACTATTTCCAGTAAGTTTTTCTTATTGTTTTAAGTAAAAACTTATGTGGTGGTGAGAAAATTTGTGCAGGAAATGAGCTTAAACAGAGATAAAGCCAGGAATTGATCTCTAGGTGATAGCTAATTCCAGACAGCGATCCCATCATGATGAGAGGGGGAGTCTGACGAGGTTAGAGCCAAAGAGAAGATCCTGGTATATGCTAAGAAAGAAAAGAGACTGATTAAGACTGAAGATGCAAAGACTCGACACTTAAGACTCGTCAACATCTGAGGGGGAGTCTGTTGGTGCATTCATCTGTCGTCTTCGTCTTATGTCGAGTCTCGGGTTCGTTGCACGGCTGAACAAGAGTGATGTCATCATATATGATGATGACATCATATATGTGACATCATCATATGCATCATCAAGTGAAGACAAAACTAAATTCTAGATTTAATTGTTTGAAAGTCAAATATTGTTTATCGTTTGAATGTAAAGTTTGAAGGGTTCCGTTTGAAATGGTCATACCACTTTCAAACGGAAGGGTCCTACTCTATAAATAGGCTTCAAACGATTTCATTTAAAAAGATTCTGAATTCCGACGCCGAGGTGCTGTCGAGGTGTCTCCAGTCTTGTAAACGTTCAGAGATTAATAAACGAGACAATTAATAGTGAATCCAAGCTAAATGAAGACCGAATCAATGAATTCCGCCTCTGATTCGGTCTGAGCACTCTTCTGATCGACTCGTTAGGTCGTTTCACGATCCTACACAACCGGAATCCGAACACGGGTAAGTTTCTTTGTTATTTTAATGATATTGGTTGATATTATAGGAGAAAAAGGGTAACAAAGTTGTTAAATAGGTTTGAAATTTTGTGTGTTTTGACGTTGTTTATAGTTGTTTAGATGATTATTAGGGTGATTATGTTGTTTAGATGATTTTTATGGTGATTACAATTTACATTATGATTTCTAGGGCTTGAATAGTTGGAAATTAAAATTGAAACATTATCTTATGGAGCGATTAACTTATATTATATAGAGAAAGACATGCTTAAAAAGTAGCTTTATATGATGTTTTGAATAGATTTCAAAAAATAAAAACCCATAGGGCGACATTTTAATTATGTTTATAACAAGGTTTGACATGTTTTTGATGATTATATAAAATTAGTTTAATGTTCTTTTGTTTTACATGACCCGGCCCGACCCGAACTGACCCGATACGAGCCGAATTTTTTACTCAATGTTGACTTGATTCTCCGTGGATTCATCATAAGAACTCATTAATTGATCCCATGTGCCTCCTTTACTTCCTCAATGTTGACTTGATTCTTCTCTTCCCTAAATCACGTGTATGGTTGCAAAAAGTGATGGTAATGATGTACTAAGCATGTGCCTTTTGTCTTTATAATGATGATGTTGTGGACTCTCAAAGACTTCCTTGAATGTGCCACCCACCTTTTTCTTCGTGGATGTGATGATGATCCCCCCTCTAGTGGCTGCCCAAAAGTTGTTTATTCCTAGCATGTGATGTGATGATGTATGAAGATGATAATATTCTAGAGCCAAAAGGATGAGTGTTCAGCATGTGAATTTATGATCATGAATTGATGTGAATTTATGTTAGACAATTAAAATCATGATGCCAAAATATCTTGTTCCTTTGAGCTATGTTTGGATCCGAACAACTCCCATTTAACGCGATATCTCTTTAATAATCATCCGGGCTTCGCTTTCTCTAACTTTGCCATATTACGTGTTTTACCTGTAGAATCATAAACACTCGTAGTTAACATATTCAAGGCGCGTAATTGCTCAAAACAAAAATTAGATACATAATTTAACACACTTAATGCTCGTGTTTTGCACTCTCCATCACATCCCCACACTTACCTTTGATTGTCCTCAAGCAAACTGATACAGAACTACTCACCATAGTAACAATACTTCTAAACCCCTAAACCAATGCAACAGATTAGGTCCCAAGTCATACCCGTTCCATAGACTGACACAATCAAGATTAACAGTCCGACAAGCACTTGGTGCAATTTTTAAAACTTAAGACTTGTCTATTCAAAACTAACATGCTTAGGATTATACACATGCTACACGCCCCTCATAATCAACTCTCCTCTCGATTTAAGAAAATAAGAACTTAGTGACATACAAAAACCTAATTAACCTAGGATTATATGTTGGAAAATTGGGTGTGATTGAATGGATGTCCCAAATGGTAAAACACTTGTCCCACATCGGTGTGGGGACAAAGTGGAAGGTTATTTATAAGGTAATGTATTTGCCTAGCTAATATAACTTTAAGACATGTTTTACCGTAAGTCCTACGCGCGAGCGCGCAGGGGGGGTGCAAAAATTGGAACCGGAATTTAGTTGAACTCGTGTGCGCCCGCATGTCCTGCGGACACGAATGCAGTTCCGAAAACCCAGGGCCCGCGTGTGGCAGTTTTTGCAACCATTCTGTAACGGGTTAATTTTTTTGTAACTGAAGTAATATTCAGTATTGATGAGAATTAACATTGGTTTCAGTTATGATTGTCATCAGTTTCGAAACCAGCATCAGTTATGATTCTCTACAATTATGAGGCCAGCATCAGTTATGATCTGTGCCTGTAAAACCCAATGCAGATAACCAGTTTGATACACCAATTACCAGCTTCTCTTCTCTATACGTCAACACAGTTCTTTGTTCTTTTCAGGCAAGTGCTCAAGTCCGGCAGTGCGCGGTGCTGCTTCGAACCGGCGTACCCTGGGAACAAACGACGAATCTGTTTAAGGGAATTGTGTTAAACACAAGCCCGGTTTCAATCGTTTACTGTTTTACATTTTTTTTTTCTACTTCTGATTAATTTGCTGTTCTGGTCAGTGGTTTCAAACAGTGGTTGACCAGTGCTTACGGGTCAGTGGTTGACCAGTGTTTACTGATCAGTGATTGATTAGTTCTGATCAGTTGTTTACTGATCAGTTGTTTCAGATCAGTGGTTATTTTACTAACAAACTTAAACAGATCCGTTTTACTAATTGTTTCTGCATTTGTTCTTTTCAGAATGACGTCCCAGCCCATGTCTACCTCCGTTTCTGCAGTCATGACTGCTGTGATGACTTCTGCTGTTGCTGTCACAACCGGTCTGGTTGCGCCACTGCCCAACGCAGTCTCACATGCTGAGAAACCTGAGAAATTCAACGGTCTGAATTTCAAACAGTGGCAGCAAAAGATGTTCTTTTATCTGACCACTCTGAACCTAGCACGGTTCTTGACTGAAACCGTTCCCCATGTGGATGAAGGGGATATGAATGCTCAATCAGTGAGCGCGGTTCATGCTTGGAATCATTCGGATTTCTTGTGCCGCAACTATATCTTGAATGGTATGGTTGATACGCTTTACAACATGTATTGTAAAGCCAAGACTGCCAAAGAGTTGTGGGAGTCTCTGGACCGCAAATATAAAACAGAAGATGCGGGCACTAAGAAATTCGTGGTGGCTAAATTCTTGGACTTCAAAATGATAGACTCTAAAACTGTCATTAGCCAAGTTCAAGAACTTCAAGTTATTCTTCATGATATTCATGCGGAAGGAATGGTGCTCAGCGAGACATTCCAAGTTGCGGCTATGATTGAAAAGCTACCACCAAGCTGGGTTGATTTCAAGAACTATCTCAAGCATAAGCGGAAGGAAATGACCATTGAAGATCTTGTGGTTCGCCTTCGCATTGAAGAAGATAATAAAGTTGCTTTGAAAAGGATTGATAATCCTGAAACGGCAAAGGCTAATATTGTTGAGCATGGCCAATCTTCGAAGGGAAACAAGAATGGTGGAAAAGGTGGTAAGAAAGCTCATGGGAAACGCTCCAACCTTGGTCCTAAGGGAGGAGTTGGGAAAAAGAAGTTCCAAGGAACTTGCTATAATTGTCAGAAACAAGGCCATAAGGCCAACGAATGCAAGCTTCCAAAGAAGGAAAATGCTCGACAAGTTAACATGGTTCATGAGGTTGATAACCTCATTGCTATGGTCACGGACCTCTTGATTCTGGTCACGGAAGTTAACTTGGTTGGGCAAAACCACAACGATTGGTGGATTGATACGGGGGCTACCCGTCATGTGTGTTTTGACAAGAACTTGTTTAGCACCTTCAAGGAGGTGACTAATGGTGAAAAGGTTTTTATGGGAAATTCCGCCACGGCCGAAATCAAAGGCGAGGGGAATGTGGTTTTGAAAATGACTTCTGGAAAGGAACTCACTTTGTCAAATGTGTTGTATGTTCCAGAAATTCGTAAGAACCTTGTGTCGGGGTGGCAATTGAACAAGTTTGGGTTCAAAATGGTGATTGAGTCGGATAAGGTCGTGTTGACCAAAAATGGTATATATGTTAGTAAGGGCTATGCCCTAAATGGAATGTTCAAACTCAATGTAATTGTCGTGAATGCAATGAAAGAAAACGCTACTAGTTCTACTTACTTGATTGAGTCCTCTTATCTTTGGCATGGTAGACTTGGTCATGTTAATTATAATTCCATTCGTCGTTTAATTAAACTTGATTGCATACCAACATTCGATATCGACTCAATTAATAAATGTGAAACTTGCGTAGAAGCAAAACAAACGAAATCGTCATTCAAAAAGGTTGAACGACTCACCGAACCCCTCGAGATGATCCACACTGATGTGTGTGATCTAAAAGCAATTCCTACTCGTGGTGGGAACAAGTACTTCATCACGTTCATTGATGATAGTACTAGGTATTGCTATGTGTACTTACTTAAGAGTAAGGACGAGGCTATTGACAAGTTTATCTTGTTCAAAGCCGAAGTTGAGAATCAACTAAATCGGAAAATCAAAATCGTAAGGAGCAACCGAGGAGGTGAATATGTTTCACCTTTTATTGACGTATGTGCAAAAAGTGGAATCATCCACGAACTCACAGCTCCTTACTCCCCTCAATCAAATGGCATAGCGGAACGGAAAAATCGTACCTTGAAAGAAATGATGAATGCCATGATGATAAGTTCTGGTGTAAACCAAAACATGTGGGGGGAAGCAATCTTATCGGCAAATTATGTGTTGAACATGATACCCAATAAGAAAAAGAATGTAACACCTTACGAATTATGGACGGGAAAGAAAGCACCATATAAATCCTTGAAAGTGTGGGGGTGTCTAGCTAAGGTGGTGGTCACACCACCTAAGCGCCTACTAATAGGTCCCAAAACGGTGGATTGTGTACTTATAGGATACACCCGTCCTTATGGTCCTTATCATTTTATTGTGCATGATTCCAAGAACCCTGGAATATGCAAAGGCACCTTAATCGAATCTAAGGATGCAACATGGTTTGAACATGTGTTCCCATGCTTAGATAGAAGTGAACCGAGTTCTTCTAGACCGGTTGAGGAAATTGTTCCCGAGGGTGAAGTTGAAAACGATGAACCTCGAGAACAATCTAAGACTGAGGATGTTGAAATCAGGAAGAGTAAACGACAAAGGACTGAAAAATCTTTTGGTCCTGAGTTTCTTACCTATATGGTAGAAGATGAACCTCAAACGTACCAACAAGCGGTGCATTCCTCAGAAGGACCTCAGTGGAGGGAGGCAATCAAAAGTGAGATAGACTCTATCTTACAAAACCATACTTGGGAACTAGTGGATCTTCCTCAAGGATGTAAACCACTAGGATATCGATGGATCTTCAAGAAGAAGATGAAACCAGATGGAACCATCGATAAGTACAAAGCAAGGTTGGTGATCAAAGGATATAAACAACGAGAAGGTTTAGATTACTTTGATACATATTCGCCAGTTACGCGAATAACATCCATCAGGTTGGTGCTTGCCATTGCCGCCATTAGAAGTTTGGAAGTTCACCAAATGGATGTGAAAACAGCTTTCTTGAATGGAATTCTAGAGGAAGAAATCTACATGGAGCAACCCGAAGGCTTCAAAGCTATTGGGCAAGAAAAGAAAGTGTGTAAACTTGTGAAATCCTTGTATGGATTGAAACAAGCTCCAAAACAATGGCATCAAAAGTTTGACCATGTCATGCTTGATGATGGGTTCAAAATCAATGAATGTGACAAGTGTGTGTATGTGAAGGACACATCTGATGGATATGTCATTTTGTGTCTATATGTAGATGATATGCTCATTGCTGGAAGCAATGACAAAATCATAAAATCTACAAAGAACATGCTAAAAGCAAGATTTGACATGAAAGACATGGGTCTTGCGGATGTGATTTTGGGGGTTAAAATCACACGAACCCAAAGTGGACTTGTTTTAAGTCAATCTCACTATGTGGACAAAATTCTTGAGAAGTTCAATGCAAATGACTCTAATGAAGCTAGAACTCCACTTGACACAAGTCAACATCTAGCCAAGAATAGAGGTGAACCTGTAAACCAGTTGGAATACTCAAGAATTATTGGTAGCTTGATGTATCTTATGAGTTGTACTAGACCAGACATAGCATTTGCTGTAAGCAAGCTAAGTAGATACACAAGCAACCCAAGTTCAATGCATTGGAACTGTATAACTCGGTTGCTTCGCTACTTAAGATACACTCGGGGATTCGGGTTGCATTATAACAGATATCCAGCAGTTATAGAAGGACACTGCGATGCAAATTGGATATCTGACACGAATGATTCCAGAGCAACAAGTGGGTATGTATTCACACTTGGAGGTGCTGCTATATCGTGGAAATCGTCAAAACAAACGGTTATCGCTAGATCCACGATGGAATCAGAGTTCATCGCTTTAGATAAAGCAGGTGAAGAGGCAGAATGGCTACGTCAATTTGTTGAGGATATACCAAGATGGCCTAAGCCGGCATCGGCCATTTGTATACATTGTGATAGCCAATCAGCACTTGGCAGAGCTCGTAGCACAATGTATAACGGTAGGAACAGACATATCAGACGTAGACACAATACCATACGACAACTAATCTCTACAGGAATTATCACTGTTGACTACGTGAGGTCAAAGGATAATATTGCGGATCCGCTGACAAAAGGCCTAAGTAGAGAGTTAGTACAGAAGTCGTCCATGGGAATGGGACTGAAGCCCTTGAAAAATGAAATTCATATGATGGAAACCTAACTCAATAGACTGGAGATCCCAAGAATTGAGTTCAATAGGAAAACCTAATTGTATGAATAAGCGAGGTCACTGTGGGGGGGATAACCCTACGCATTTAATAAGGTAGTTTATTATAAAGATTAACAAACTTCCTAGTCCATTCCTAAAAGTGACAAGTGTGAGGCTAAGCCTATGGCTTTTAATGATTCGACTAAGGTAACCATGCATAGTGAATCACCTATGTGAGAGAGAAGTGGGGTCGCTTCGAAGGGTATTGTTGGGGCACAATACCTAATGGCTCTCGCGGAACCAGGCATCATGTTCATGACCATAACGAACATAACTATGAGGACTTGACTTTGTCAGGAAGAGTCTTGTGTGAAGTGCATTGTCGTCTACACAAACGGCAGACGAGTTCAAAGACATCAAGTTCTACTCAGAGCTAGTGGGCTAAGTGCATTTCATGAGCGAAGGTTCAAAGGGTAACACCTACCTATCGTATGCAAAACTCAACTGCTGAAATGTAATAAGGAATTATGTTGTTTCTGAGATCGACCTCCATTCATGTGGGGGATTGTTGGAAAATTGGGTGTGATTGAATGGATGTCCCAAATGGTAAAACACTTGTCCCACATCGGTGTGGGGACAAAGTGGAAGGTTATTTATAAGGTAATGTATTTGCCTAGCTAATATAACTTTAAGACATGTTTTACCGTAAGTCCTACGCGCGAGCGCGCAGGGGGGGTGCAAAAATTGGAACCGGAATTTAGTTGAACTCGTGTGCGCCCGCACGTCCTGCGGACACGAATGCAGTTCCGAAAACCCAGGGCCCGCGTGTGGCAGTTTTTGCAACCATTCTGTAACGGGTTAATTTTTTTTGTAACTGAAGTAATATTCAGTATTGATGAGAATTAACATTGGTTTCAGTTATGATTGTCATCAGTTTCGAAACCAGCATCAGTTATGATTCTCTACAATGATGAGGCCAGCATCAGTTATGATCTGTGCCTATAAAACCCAATGCAGATAACCAGTTTGATACACCAATTACCAGCTTCTCTTCTCTCTACGTCAACACAGTTCTTTGTTCTTTTCAGGCAAGTGCTCAAGTCTGGCAGTGCGCGGTGCTGCTTCGAACCGGCGTACCCTGGGAACAGACGACGAATCTGTTTAAGGGAATTGTGTTAAACACAAGCCCGGTTTCAATCGTTTACTGTTTTACATTTTTTTTTCTACTTCTGATTAATTTGTTGTTCTGGTCAGTGGTTGACCAGTGCTTACGGGTCAGTGGTTGACCAGTGTTTACTGATCAGTGATTGATTAGTTCTGATCAGTTGTTTACTGATCAGTTGTTTCAGATCAGTGGTTATTTTACTAACATTATACACTTGCAATTTTTGTACTCCAACATATACCAATTGATGTCTGTCGTTAGTGACATGCAAAACTAACATGCTTAGGATTATACACATGCAATTTTTGTACTCCAACATATACCAATTGATGTCTGTCGTTAGTGACAACCTAATTAACCTAGGTAGCTAGGGTAAGCAGGGTATCGAATCCAGAGGAGTCTGTGGTTAATGCTAATTATTATTTCTTTGTAAATATTTGAAATACTTGAAAGCTTGCTAGAAAAATATAAACAATAACTTTGAGATTGGAAAAACAATGATAGAAAAGGTGATCATTTTGATGTCTGCTAAACGTTTGTAAAAAGATGGGGCGTTGGGATTGATCTCGGACAAGAGGCATGGACGTTTTAGCCAAGACAACAACTCGAGTTCTCGGTTCATGCATAATAGTCTATATATTGTGTCTGATGAAGGTTTGTCCTAAATTATTACTTGCTCCTAAGACTCGCTTAAGACGAGCTTTGTTCGAACTCTTTTAAGCTCAGCTTGATTCAGGCTTTTAATAAGTAGAATATCACAAGGGGCTTGGCTCTTTCATATCAACTATTTTATCAAGGAAATAAGTGAACTCATATCAAATAGTGAAATCAATGAATTTGATTTATAGACAAGTTTTTATTAAAAAAAGTAACATTCTTAGTTTTTCATTAAAAAATGATTGTTAAAGTAATATGTACATTATTTTTTTATAAAAAAAGAAAAAGAAAGGGAATTTCTATTTACATGGGTACCGGTATGCTACTCGGAACCAAATGCTCATCCATACACTGGACAACACTAGTCTGTATGTTGGATGAACGTTTGTGCCGGATGGCTTTTGTGTCGAACCATATACACGACGATCTTATTGCCGGACAACACTAGTCTGTATGTTGGTCTCCAAAACATAAAACCAAAAATGTATGTAAAAAGATGGGAGTTGGATTTTGATCAAGGACAAGAACCATAGACGCGTTACCCAAGCCAACAGTTCGTGTCACCTAGTTCAGTCACATTGTGCCGGTTGCTGCTCTGGTTAAGTCAGCGCATACGCCTCCCGACCTAGGCCAGATGTAAATGGATATCCCCTTCACATCCATCGGTTGACAACACCTTTACCACAAAAGCCACTCTTGTTTACTTGAGTAAAGTGTTGATAGCTTGTTCTTTCTCAAAACCGCTTCTAAACCCGCTTTAATGCCCCCACTTGGGTCATAGACTCACGTAACTAAGCCCGGCGGTTGTGTAGTTTGCCGAAGGGTTTTAAACATTAATAATATCTTTTCCTTGGTCGATGTGGGAAAAAAACAATAAATTAATATAATTGCAAAGGTTTTTTTGATATATGTTCAATAAAAAATGCTGATTATATCGAGTAGTTAAATTATGAGTTTAATACGAATGGAACATATATGAAGTAGTCATTTTAAAAACTAGTGGGATTCTTTTCGTGCTAAGCGGCGGAAATTCGGTCAGTATCAGTTCGGTTTATTATGACACCAGCACTCGCTGTGACAACCGAAAGAGAACCAAAAAATGAAGTCGTGATATGACCAAAAGAATATCACCACATGTTTTACATCAGTTTAAAACCAAAAAACGAATACTAATATTGATGTTGTTCGACCGGAATCGGTTCCACTTGTTAGGATAGCGGCACGGTACCAACACTTTTATTACCTACGTTACTCCAAACATTCTACTTTAAATGCAACTCCATTGCCAACAAAATTAATACTGGTGCGTTAAAAAAGAACTATATGAATACACATGTTTCGACGTATCCGATTAAATACCGGTGTGTTAACATGTGATGCCCGCACGTGACATTACGCGTTTACTTTGTTACATATGGTACGTTCATGATATTAACGTCATTAGACATAGAAACATATAGTATGGTTAGGCATAGATAAAAAAAGTATATTAATGTGTAACACGCTACCGTCTAAAGTTGTAAAAGCAATTCAAACAAAATGAGACGTCAAGTTATTTAGTAGAAAAGGTTGGCGGGTCAAAGTTGTTAATTACCAAAAGTTATAAGTGAATGTGTAATTACTTAGTTTGAGGCTGTGAAGTGAGAAAAAATTGTAAGTCTAGCAAGTAAAATTTTAATTTATGAAAATTGAAAGGATTTGAAAGTATGGGGTTAGATTTGTCATTTCTTAAAAGTTGAAAGCTTAAACACAAAGATTAGATATAGAGTAATAGGTTGTGTGAAATGTTAAACAATAAAACTTTGCTGCTTAAAATGTGAAATCATAAAAGCTTGAGGTGTAAAAAAAACCGGTTTTAGAACCGCAACCGGAAAAAAACTGAAATCGGTTTTAGGGCCGAACCGAATCGTCGGTTTGTGACCGGTTACTATTCTTGATCTTTGCAACCGGTTTAAAAACCAAAACCGGTTTTAAAAAACCGGTTAAAAATTGTTTTTTTTTTTTTTGGCAAAAACCGGTTAAAAACCAATCCAAACCGGTTTTGTGATTTAACCGTAATTTTTAATTTGTGGTCATTTTCTGTTTGTTAAAATAGTTTGTTGTTCTGTTAAATCATTATTTTTTGATCACATAATACGTGTAACTGAAACCAAACCACTGAAGGTAACCGAACAGTGTCTCATTTGGTTCATTTTTTCGGCGTCGTTTAACTATATTAAAACCCAAAATGTTTGTAAAAAGATGGGCGTTGGGATTGATCTCGGACAAGAGCCATGGACGTTTTAGCCAAGACAACAACTCGAGTTATCGGCTCATGCTTAACAGTCGGTATTGTAGTCGGACGCTGCTCTGGTTAAGTCAGCACATACGCCATCCAACCTAGGTCGGATGGAACGGGTATACTCCAATGGCTTTCTTTTTATGAAGAGTGCCACCAGCGCACGGTAGTTTGAACTCGAGCCCGGGTCAAATTATTTACACCGTGGATCCTCTACCGACACCATTAGATACAAACTGAGAACTATGACGTGCTATATGATAACGCGCCACCCACGAACCTTTGAGAGCCCGAGTTGAATTATGAATTGACAACCCCTCTCGTCATTACTTGACTAAAATTTTCCTTGGCTCGGTACCAGTCCGGTATCAATAGTCCCCTTCGAACCCACTTTAATGCCCCCACTTGGGTCACAGACTCGCGTTAATGAATCCGGCAGTTTAGAAGTTTCATTGGCAGTTTATAAAGACTAATAAGCTCTTTTCCCCAGGCGATGTGGGATGATGCTCACTTCGGATTTAAAAAGCAATAAACATAATATAAAGCAGAATAAGGGTCTGCCTTCGGCTGAAGTAATTGATATTCATAAGGTTTTATATGTACGGTTGATGTCTATGACACGGATAAAGATAAAAGATCGTGTTCAGGTTCATTACAAAACGAGTCATACAGGTTGACGGACTTGGTTTTCGAAAGCGAGAAGCACACCGAGACGACAAGATCTAAAACCGAGGCTCAAAGCGCAAAAGCGGTGAGCTTTTCCTAGACGAGGCGCAAAATGATTATATAACTTCCGCCCCCGCCTTCTTAACCCCTTCCATCCCCGGTATCAACACCCCACACCTCGCCTCAACTATTATGTCTGATGACAACGCCTTCCCAAACCCCACCAAATCCCCTTGAAACACCCCCGCCATCAACGCCCCGACCTGGCTACAGTTCCACACATGAGCCGAAACCGTTATCTCCCTCGGCAATCCTCATCTTGTTCGAATTCCGGATTTTCACTAACACAAACCACAAGGATAACTTAGGCTTCCGCCTCCGAAAATGTTTGTAAAAAGTTGAGAGTTGGGATTTGATCAAGGCCACAAACCATGGACGTTTTAGCCAAGTCAACAAGAGCTTAACAGATCTCGTGTAGTCAACATTAGTGTCGGTTTGCTGCTCTGGTTAAGTCAGCACATACGCCACTCGACCTAGGCCGGATGTAAATGGAAATTCCCAAACCTTTTGGGTTATCCTCCCGACAGTAAAAGACCAGCCTGCAGGACTGCACTCGGGTAAAATTTCCATAACTTGTTCTTTCTCAAAACCCCTTCCGAACCCACTTTAATGCCCCCACTCGGGTCACAGACTCGCGTTAATAAGTCCAGCGGTTTATTGGTTTGATCAGCAGCTTATAAAGACTAATAAGCCATTTTCCCCAGGCGATGTGGGACAGTGAAATTAACGAATTTGATTTATAGATAGAAGCTACATAAGAAGGTATTGTTCTTGGTTTTTTATTATAAAAGAAAAGATCGTTAATGTAATATATATACATTATTTTTATTATTAAGAAAAAGTATAGAAAGGGAATTTCTATTTATATTAAACGTTTGATATCGTTTTTAATGTAACTAAAATTATGTCTCAAGAGTACAAAAAAAATCCATTTTTTTTTTTGTAAAATTGTAATTTTTTTTAAGTAACCGTGTGCGAAAAAATATAAAAAATCAGGTTAAATGAGTTGTGTTTGTGTCAATCCCTGAATATTCAAGTTCGTGTCAAACTTTAGAGTTCATGTCGGATTAGACTAACCAACCCACAAACGTGACCTGTTTAGCATCACCTAGCAGTGTTAGCTTACCGAGGATGTGTAAACTTTTTTATAAAATTTATTCAATGTGTTAGACTTATGATCTTTTGTAGCCAAGGAGGATTGTAATGAAAATAAATATGGTTATCAATGCTAGATTGTAACTTTCATTTGGTTCTTCATTTCACCTTTTAGTTTGTAATAATGTTATGGCCCTGTAAATAGAGACTTCTTGTATTTAGTTTGACACACCCAATGAATAAGAATTTCCTATTCTCTCTTGCTCTCTATAATCCATGTTCTTATATTAATGTACTTGATATATATTGGTTGCTATTAGGTAGTTATTTACAATAGTTTTATAAAATTATTTAAGTGTGTTAATTGCAAGTTTTAGTAAAAACAAGTATATATTATCTTGCTCTATAACATAACAAAAAGAAACCTTTTTTTCTACATAAACATAACCTCCAAGGTTTTAACATAACAAAAGGAAACCTTTTTTTTTCTACATAGCAAAGGGATATGCAACATGTGAAGTATGAAATTCATGCTTAGACGCTGCTAGACATAGTTGTCGGGTTAACTGTCGAAAAAGTTTTTGAAAATAAAAAGATGGCGGTTGGGATTGATTGACAGCGTACCACCCGATGTTATCTAGTGAAGTATGAAATTCATGCTTAGACGCTGCTCTGGTAAAGCCAGCAAAATTTCACACCTTAGGTGCGTATGAAATTCAACATCAGACTAATACCCTCTCAAAAAACACCTTCCAACCCACTTTAATGCCCCCACTTGGGTCACAGGCCCAAGTTACTGAACCCAGCAATCTTAAATATTCACCAATGCTTTTAAATGTTAAGAATATATCCATTCACTAGACGATGTGGGACAGTAAAACAATGATGAGATATTACAATTTTGTTTGATAAAGTTATAGTTTATTCCAACACATATAAACTACCATATCAACAAAACAACTCTTATCAGGCGTATCACAAAGATGAGCTTTGGTTGAACATTGCTAACCCTTCAAAACTATCACCACAACCATGATCTTTCGGCTCGACTTTGCCATCAATGTCGGCTTAAAAGTCGGTGAAGTATTCACCGTTTATATGACTGGCAGCACCGTTATTGTATGTATTCGTTTAATCGGTTAACTAAAAATGGGAGTTGGGATTGATCGAGGACTAGAAAGAGTTGTATCGGTTCATGCTTGGCAATAGATGCGTGTCGGCTGGCTGCTCTGGTTAAGTCAGCCACATACGCCACCCGACCTTGGTCGGATGGCACAACAGACATTCCAATGACTCAGCATGGACCTACTTCACCTAGAGCAGTGTTGTACTGCTATTGCACTAGCCAAGAACCTATGGCTCTATTGCAGTCCTCTTTCAATGGCTTCCTTCAAACCAAGTTTAATGCCCCCACTTGGGTCATAGACTCGCGTTAATGAGTCCAGCGGTTTTTGAAGTTTAAACAGGGCTTATAACTTATAAACAATATTAATCTGTTTTCCCTAGGCGATGTGGTATGGTGATCACTTGGGATTTAAAAACTATAAATAAAGGAATAATAATATGAAGCTCGACTTCACCATCAATGTCTTAACAGTCGGTAAAGTATTGGCTGGTTATATGACTGGCAGCAGCATCATTGTAAAATCGGATTTAACCGTCTGTAAATGTTTGTAAAAAGATGGGAGTTGGGATTGATCTCGGACAAGAGCCATGAACATTCTAGCCAAGACAACACAAGTTATCGGTTCATGCCTAACAGTCATGGTGTCGGTTGCTGCTCTGGTTAAAGTCAGCACATACGCCACCCGACCTTTGGTCGGATGGAAACAGATATTCCCAATGGCTGTCGAGTCTTCACGAGAAGCTCCTGCTTCTTCACAAAGAGCACAGCCACCGGCACACAGTCGGTTTGAACTCGGGCCCGGGCCAATTGTTTACACTGTGGATCTTTGCCGACATCCTCTCACATAGTGTCTGATAACAGCAGCGCATGTCTACCCACGAACCTTTAAGAGCCCGAGTTGAATCATCGTCAACCCTCTTGTTATTACCAAATGCTCATACATACACTGGACAACACTAGTCTGTATGTTGGATGAACGTTTGTGCCGGATGGCCTTTGTGTCGAACCATATACACGACGATCTTATTGCCGGACAACACTAGTCTGTATGTTGGTCTCCAAAACATAGGACCGAAAATATGTAAAAAGATGGGAGTTGGGATTTTGATCAAGGACAAGAACCATAGACGGGTTACCCAAAACATAGAACCGTTATCTCCCTCGGCAACACCGTCCTCATGTTGTTCGAATTCCGGATTTTCACTAACACAAACCACAATTCCTTTTCCAATGGGAACTTTAAAGAAATCAATTCTAACAGATCATAACTTCTCATCAACAGCCCATGATCGCCCTGGATAACTTAGCTTCCGCCTCTGAAAATGTTTGTAAAAAGTTGGGAGTTGGGATTTGATCAAGGCCACAAACCATGGACGTTTTAGCCAAGTCAACAAGAGCTTAACAGATCTCGTGTAGTCAACATTAGTGTCGGTTTGCTGCTCTGGTTAAGTCAGCACATACGCCACTCGACCTAGGCCGGATGTAAATGGAAATTCCCAAACCTTTTGGGTTATCCTCCCGACAGTAAAAGACCAGCCTGCAGGACTGCACTCGGGTAAAATTTCCATAGTTTGTTCTTTCTCAAAACCCCTTCCGAACCCACTTTAATGCCCCCACTCGGGTCACAGACTCGCGTTAACGAGTCCGGCGGTTTATTGAAGTTTGATCGGTAGTTTATAAAGAGTAATAAGCTCTTTGTTCTAGGCGATGTGGGACGATACCCACTTTAGATTTAAAAAGCATTAAACGAATATTAAGCAGAAGATGCAATGCAAATGCCTTTTTTTATTTAATATTTTTTTAATAAAAGTTATTGATTATTCGATCAAATGAAGGTGTTATAATTTAAAATATACAATGGTATTATGTAAATATGTATTTAACATATTAAATAAAATTGATATGAATATTGGGTTTGTATAAGCTCTCGTTTAGGTTTGCAAGTATAGAAAAACTTAATATGTGAAGCTTGGACTTGAGTTCGTTTATTAATTGAGCTAGTTTAAGATCGATTCAACTAGAGCTTTTAGCATGGTTCTAAGAATCGCTAAACGCTAGTTGGCCACTCGTACCGACTAGCGATTAATCGGACTGAGATTTTTATATGTGATTTTTAGTTTTGTACACATTTTTATACGTAATAATTTAAGTAGGCAGCTTTTAACCCTCCTCTACCCATTTTTTTAAATATACAAGATTGATCGCCAGAATTTACAGGTTTTGGCCGTAGTTTGGTCGGAATCTGACAGCAATATCGCGAAATCGCCTAATTCCGGCTAACTAGAGCCGGATTTCTGACCGACTAGCGCCAACTGTCACACCCCAACCGATGGCGGAATCATCGGGGCGCGGCACTAGGCGAATCAGATTGCTCAAGAGAATCCATAACAATTATATTGCGATAATATTTAATACATTCGTTATCCCATACTAACAAACAATACAATCACATAAGTTATCACAGATTTATTGTCCTCTCGAACAATACAAATCTGACAACCTAGATTTTAGTTGAGTTTCTAGACTTCCTAGCTTGATTTGATATAGTCTGCGATCTAACCTGCAACATACGTTAAAATATTTGTCAATACAAAAGTATTGGCGAGTATACAGGTTTGATAAGTATAGCATAATAGATTAAAAGCGCTGCGAATTTCCACATGCATAAACGTAATACACGACATATATACTCACAAAACCGATACTACCAACTAAGTCCTCGATGCTCGAATGTACGATGGCATAACTAGACCCCGTCGGGCGCAATAGTACTATACTAGTCGTGGTGGGACGTCGCGAGTATAAGCCCTAGCACATATGCAACTAGCATCACGTATATCTATGCATAACAGTTATTCGCAAGTGATAATTCGATTGATTGAATATTTCGTTTGATGAGTTCGATTTGTTAGAAACGTATGTTACACCCAAAGTTCGATTAAAAAGGGGGTCAAGTATACTCACAGTGTGTAATTAGCTGGAATACAACTTGTTTGGGTCGGTTGCGAGTGCGTCTGCGTTAATCATTGAAGGATATAGTAACGATGTACGGTTAGGCGAGATTAGCATTGAAAAGTTACTCATTAGGTCGAATGGTTCTCATCCGTGCGGATTGACATGTTATCCGTCCGGATGACAAGTCATCCGTCCGGATGACAAGTCATCCGTCCGGATGACAAGTCATCCGTCCGGATGACATGTCATCCGTCCGGATAACAGGTGATCCGTGCGGATGGTGTGTGATCCGTGCGGATAATGTGTCATCCGTGCGTATGAGTGGTCATCCGTGCGGATAATGTGTCATCCGTGCGTATAAGTGGTCATCCGTGCGGATAAGTGGTGGTACGTGCGGACAGATGTAATGCGTGCGGATCAACATGTTATCCGTGCGGATTGCTATGTCTTCCGTCCGGATGACATGTATCCGTGCGGATTACGTGTTATCCGTGCGGATTACATGTTATCCGTGCGGATTTCATGACATCCGTGCGGACTACATGTGATCCGTGCGGACAATACGCCTGGTTCGCATTTTAATTACTGTTTCAGAGTGTTTATCGAAAGGAAAAACGTGTAAAATTACCGGGACAGTGTAATCTCGCCCTAACACTTGAAGTTCCGTCAATTCCGACTCGTTCTAACGGCCGGGAATCACCCCGTTCCATCAGATCTGGCCGTTCGTGATGGTTCTTCATGGTTAACTTGAAATTGCACAGTTCCTTGGCTAGGTGCACAGATTTAGGTGAGATTTGTCATCAAAATATGTGGAAATCACCCAGATCTGAGTCGTTTATAGTGAAATGAGGCCACAACTTGAAGTTCATAAGAACTCTTGGTGACATCACCTCAAAACGCATCAAATCCGCAGATTTCATGGTTAGAAATTGAGTTTTGAAAGATAGAAAGATGTAGAATCGTGTGTAGATCATAGAAGTACGAGTTTTAGGTTGAAATCTTACCGGAATCGCGAGGAAATCGAGAGAAAAAGGTCTTGGAGCGTCTTTGGTCGAGTGGGAGCTGTCACATCACTGTTCAAGTGATGTGACATGGTATTTATAGGCAACAGAGGAGAAGAAGGGTGTTCTGGCCCGGATTGCCCATGCGTGCGGATGGCCCATGCGTGCGGATGGCCCATGCATGCGTGCGGATGGCCCATCCGTGCGGATGGCCCATCCGTCCGGATGACTATCCGTCCGGATGGCTATCCTGACGCGTTGGACTTCTCCGTTTTGATCGTTTTGATAGTTTTCGAAGTACGCGTTTTTCATAGTATATTTATACTATTATTATATTGTTATTATTATATATATATATATATCACTAGGGGTCGTATTTACGTATCCATAATCCAGAGTTTCGATAATTAACAATCGGTTTCCGATTCGAGTATACAATTAATAGCGACGTTTCACGGCCATCACTGAGGGTAGTATAGGTCCTTTCTTGATGTCATCGTGAACGTTATTTCGTGTAGTGCCACAAAGACTGACGGGGTACCGTTTACTCGTATTGTCATCATCGTCACGACGACTGGAGCTACAGTACTCACCCGAGAATCCTTGTTAGCGTTAATTGTTTACGTTCGACACATCACGGCCACTGAGGAGGGTAGAATAGGTCCTCACTCAATGCCTCCGTGAGTGTTAGTGTGATAATGGTGTAGTATAGTGATATTGTATTTCGAAAATATGCGATTATCCTTCGAATAGCGATATATACGATATGATTACATTATGATCCGAATCTCCGGTGCTAGGCGTAACGAGTGTAACGAGTAGTAACAACGCACAAAAGTGCGGGTTGTTACATTCTCCCCTACTTTAGGAAATTTCGTCCCGAAATTAATCCAATAGGTAGACTTCTTAAGAGTTGATCTTGTATAAGTAGCGATACAGCGAGTGATTTGACCGTAAGTTGACAGCGAGAACGTTTCGAATAAGAGAGATCGACTGCGATAGCGAGAAGGCGACGTAAAGACAAAAGTACTAATCCCACGAGTTGGCATCCCAAAGTACCTTGTCTTGTGTAGAATTCGTTAGTTCGATGCGATTATAATTTGAAAGGTTTCTCATGACGTAGAGTTAACTGAGTCGATCGTTAACCAACGTTACAAGAAGCGTTCGTTTTAGATAAAAAGGGATTTAGGATGAAAATCTTTGAAAATTTTACTCTTAACGTGCGGTCAACAGAGTCGATGTTAACCGATGTTGCAAGGAAGTTTAAGTTTCTAACATTTTAAGGAATTCGAAGATGAAAACAAGGGTTACGAAAACTCTCCTATGACATGGGTTCTAGCTGAACTCGGTGTTGAACCAACACCTCAAGAAAGTCTTGTTTTTTTTTTTTTTTTTTTTTTTGATCTTGAAAAAGGTTTTAAGGAAAAATTGGACTCATGAAGCTCCCTTTGAACATGGAGTTAAGCTGCTTCGATGTTACCTCCACATTGTGAGGAATTTCACTTGTTCCACGGTTTTTAATAAAAGTTTTATAAAAATCAGTTTTAACCTTTTTTAAAAAGGATGGTTTAGCATCAAGCCCCACTTGGCACCTTCCCACGGAAGTTCGTTAATATGTTTAAAACACTTATATATAGGAAGCACCAGCGGCGTATCCACCATGCTTTGCCCATATTACTTCCGTTTCGTGAGGCAGTGTCAGGTGTGCCGATATGACTCGGATAGAATTGCGTTTACTCGGCCCAGTCGATAGAAAGTCGGACCGAGCATAAGATAGAATCGAATAGGTTAATCCGGAGAGTCGAATTGCAAACGTAGCTACAACAGCGTGCGTCGTGCGATAAGCGATAAGCGAATAGTGCGTTTTCGATTAGATTCCACCTTGAACCCACATGGCACGTTTCCACGAGAGTTTGCTAACATGGCGAAACACCTTGCTTAACCAGGTTAGTTCGCCTCGTGAAGCAGTGTCATGTGTACTAATTTCACATAGACTGCAATGAACACCAAGCGAGCGATAAGCGGTACGCGAATAAGCTGTAGACTACACACGATAAGCGATAAGCGATTAGGTGATTAAGCGAATAAACACAAAACACTTGTGATGACGGCGATGATAAACGAATTACAATAATCGGTAGTTGCGTTGCAAGCGATGGAGGTATGCGATTCGATTTACGCGGTTCGGTTTGATTGATTAACACCACAGAGTTTGACTAACATTAGACCCCACAGGGCCTTTTTCCACGAAAGGTCGCTGATATGACTAAAACGCCCTGCTTTAGTCATATGAGTTTCATCCCGTGAAGCGAGGTCATGCGTGCTAACTTAACATGAATATCACAGCTAACGGTATAGCGATAGATTGATACACAGCAAGCGATATAGTTCTCATAATAAGCGACAGAGATTGCGAGATACATATGATAAGCGATTGGAATTAGTCGAGTTCGATTCCTGTGTCGAATAAGCTTAACGTTTCGTTGCGACGCATCACGGCTATCGAGGAGGGTAGAATAGGTCCTCACCCGATAATATCGTGAGCGTTAATGTGCTTGATGAGATTGATCGCTATAGACTTATGACTAGTCTTGCGTTGATGCAATTGTACTGCGGGGTAGACTCTCCAGAGTCCATCGATGAGGCGTTTGCATTGCGTTTGCAGACTTACGACAAGTCTCGCGATGATACGGTTTGTTACGCCTTGCGATTGAGTGTAGTGTGTTGAAAATAATCACAATAGTATAATAGGTCTAATAACGTACAACTCCACGTGGCACCTTCTTCACGGAACTTCGGTAGTATGATAAAGCACACCTTGCCCGACCCCTACTACTTTCATCCCGTGTTTTGGTGTCACCTTTTGTCAAAACGTTATGGCACCTTTAGAATTCACTACGATCACCGTGCACTGACCCAAATAATCCCGTGTGCACCCGCGATTAATCGCTCCTTGCACGTTTATCGTACCTTGTTCTAAAAGTGTAGTGAGGGTAAAACACATTATTTCGTGATATAGTATATAGTATGTGTGTGAACCTAGTCTAAGTGCGACGACTAGAGTGTGATAGAGAAGACGAAAACGAGAGTTAATGTTACGCGTAGTGGCAACATCGAGTAAGTAGAGTAGGTTCAATACTTAGAAATTTACGTCGAAAATCGTATCATTACAACTTTATCCTACGCTTGCTAGGTACTTGATGCTGAAGACTTTTGCTGGAGTTGTTGTTGTTGTACTCAAGTTCACGGTTCGATGCGGCAGTTGCGGGTGAAGTGACCGTAACGGTTGCAGTTATTGCAATAGCGACAGTCAGCCCCAACTGGATGGTGATAGGTACACGAGTAACACTGAGGATGAGCTCCAGTGTAGGCTCGTTTTGGAAACATCGGTACTGTTCGAAGAGGTTCCGGTTGCAGCAGTTCGGTTGTTGATGAGTTCGGGCTTGAAGTCTTTCGCTTGCGGCTGGGTTTGTCGGTGTCTTGCGAAGAAGTGTCGTCGTTGGAGGATTCGTCTGAAGACTCACTTGCAGAGTCTTTGGCTGATTTGTCGGAAGATTCGTCGGCAGACTTGTCAGAAGAATCGTTAGCTGATTCATTAGAAGAATCGCCAGCAGATTTGTCAGAAGATTCGTCAGTAGACTCATCAGAAGATTCGTCAACATGTTCGCCTGAAGGATTACTGGCGATTGCTTAATGAGCTTGCTTGACAGGATTTCTAGGGAATAATCCTTCCATGAGTCGTTTGTTGTTGATTTCTGCGGCTAAGCGGTATGTTTCTTCGATGGTAGCAGGTCTTGCAGCTTCGACAAAATCACCCACACACTCAGGCAAGCCGCGAATGTACTTCGAAATGGCTTTTTCTGAAGTGTTAACTTGACTCGGGCAGATTATGCTAAGCTGTTTGAACCTTGCGGTGTAGCCAGCATTGTCACCTTCGGTTTGCTTGATTTCCCAAAACTCGTTTTCTAGTTTCTGGATTTCATGAGGAGGGCAGTACTCTTTCCTCATAAGCTCTTTCAGCTCATTCCAAGAGAGAGCGTAAGCTGCGGAGATCCCACGTTTGTTACGTTCGGTGGTCCACCAGTCGAGCGCTCGTGATTGAAATACTCCGGTAGCGCAAGTAGTATGGAAACTATCGGGACACCCGCTTTGACGAAGGGTAACTTCGAGAGAATCGAACCACTGGAGTAGTTGAGTCGCACCTCCTTCACCCGTGAACTCCATCGGGTCACAGGCCTTGAAGTGCTTGTAGAGAAAAGTAGATTGCGGCGCTTTCGTCTTGGAGTCTTCCGAGGCTCGAGAGTTGCTGAGAGAGTGCACTTGAGCGGCAATTCGACGAATAAGCTTACTCACTTCCTTAGTCACAAGTGATGCAATCCTCTTATTGACACTTCGTTTGGCTTTCCTCTTAGCTACTCGTCTCGAGGTAGAGTTGTTGGAAGGCATCTAGACAGGAAGAGACTTGGAGTGAGATTCGATCATAATGATTTTTGAGTTTTGCGTTGCGATTGAGCGCGTTCAAAACTTGGTGCGATAGTATAGTAATACGAATCACATAGGAGCCACGTAGGAAACACGAAATTCCTAAGTTCTCACACAATGACTTGTTTGTTTATACGTATATATATATTTATATAGATGTAATTTGTAATCATGCACATACAGGTCGATTTAGAATACGTGAGGGCGCGTTGAAGTGAGAAAACGAGAGCGAATGCGATAGATTATGCGTTAGTTTTGTTGCGAACATTCGGGTTTCGTTTTAGATTGCGATGGCTGTGCGAATTGTGTGTTTATAAAGTAGGGAGTGGAAATCGTTAAATCGAGAAATCGATAAAGCGCAAAGTTTCAAATCGTAAATAAGTTCCAACCATTGGTAAGATCGGCGGTTCGTATGCTAGAGTGCCTTGGGTGTTTAGGCGTCGACTACCCAAGGTAACCCAACTATATTCAACAGGTTCGTGCGCGCGCGTTGACCTAGAAGACTCCATGCTTCCACTGGGATGCATCTCATGGCATTCGTCTTCCTAGTCATCGCGTGGCTCGAGTTATTGCAATAGTCGAGTCCTTGGTGAGAGCTTTTGAAAACCAGTTTATAGAGAGTGGAACGACTTATTAAGGTACGGGTTTCACCCCTGTCTTAACAGTTTCGTCCCTAATTGTGGTTATGCTCTTCGAATAAATTCGTGAGTTCCACTAGATTTCGAAATGGAGACTTTTTTCGAGATGTGGATGTCACTCCTAACTCGATGAAAGGTTCTCGTGCTAGAAAAATGTGCTGAGTGAGCAGTCCTATCGAGAGTTCTTGGTTTTCACACCTGATCTCGGCTGGATCGCTCGGTTTTGTTATGCGAGTATTTTCGAAAACACGTGTATTGTGTCGGCCTTAGGAAATGCTAAGTAGTATTTCGGCCTTAGGAAAGGCTTCTTTGTGTGAAGTTGTAGTACGCGGGGTTCACGCAAAGTTGTATCTTTTAGCAATTTCGATCGAGAGTATCAAGTAGCCCAATACAAACCCCACCGGGTTTGTATGAGTCGGCCTGTTGGTACTTAGACTATAAACTAGGTCAAATTCTAGGACGTCGACCCGGACTAGGTCGAGTCTGGCCTAATTCCCTATAATTATGGCTCTGATACCAATCTGTCACACCCCAACCGATGGCGGAATCATCGGGGCGCGGCACTAGGCGAATCAGATTGCTCAAGAGAATCCATAACAATTATATTGCGATAATATTTAATACATTCGTTATCCCATACTAACAAACAATACAATCACATAAGTTATCACAGATTTCTTGTCCTCTCGAACAATACAAATCCGACAACCTAGATTTTAGTTGAGTTTCTAGACTTCCTAGATTGATTTGATATAGTCTGCGATCTAACCTGCAACATACGTTAAAATATTTGTCAATACAAAAGTATTGGCGAGTATACAGGTTTGATAAGTATAGCATAATAGATTAAAAGCGCTGCGAATTTCCACATGCATAAACGTAATACACGACATATAAACTCACAAAACCGATACTACCAACTAAGTCCTCGATGCTCGAATGTACGATGGCATAACTAGACCCCGTCGGGCGCAATAGTACTATACTAGTCGTGGTGGGACGTCGCAAGTATAAGCCCTAGCACATATGCAACTAGCATCACGTATATCTATGCATAACAGTTATTCGCAAGTGATAATTCGATTGATTGAATATTTCGTTTGATGAGTTCGATTTGTTAGAAACGTATGTTACACCCAAAGTTCGATTAAAAAGGGGGTCAAGTATACTCACAGTGCGTAATTAGCTGGAATACAACTTGTTTGGGTCGGTTGCGAGTGCGCCTGCGTTAATCATTGAAGGATATAGTAACGATGTACGGTTAGGCGAGATTAGCATTGAAAAGTTACTCATTAGGTCGAATGGTTCTCATCCGTGCGGATTGACATGTTATCCGTCCGGATGACAAGTCATCCGTCCGGATGACATGTTATCCTTCCGGATAACAGGTGATCTGTGCGGATGGTGTGTGATCCGTGCGGATAATGTGTCATCCGTGCGTATGGGTGGTCATCCGTGCGGATAATGTGTCATCCGTGCGTATAAGTGGTCATCCGTGCGGATAAGTGGTGGTACGTGCGGACAGATGTAATGCGTGCGGATCAACATGTTATCTGTGCGGATTGCTATGTCTTCCGTCCGGATGACATGTATCCGTGCGGATTACGTGTTATCCGTGCGGATTACATGTTATCCGTGCGGATTTCATGTCATCCGTGCGGACTACATGTGATCCGTGCGGACAATACGCCTGGTTCACATTTTAATTACTGTTTCAGAGTGTTTATCGAAAGGAAAAACGTGTAAAATTACCGGGACAGTGTAATCTCGCCTAACACTTGAAGTTCCGTCAATTCCGACTCGTTCTAACGGCCAGGAATCACCCCGTTCCATCAGATCTGGCCGTTCGTGATGGTTCTTCATGGTTAACTCGAAATTGCACAGTTCCTTGGCTAGGTGCACAGATTTAGGTGAGATTTGTCATCAAAATATGTGGAAATCACCCAGATCTGAGTCGTTTATAGTGAAATGAGGCCACAACTTGAAGTTCATAAGAACTCTTGGTGACATCACCTCAAAACGCATCAAATCCGCAGATTTCATGGTTAGAAATTGAGTTTTGAAAGATAGAAAGATGTAGAATCGTGTGTAGATCATAGAAGTACGAGTTTTAGGTTGAAATCTTACCAGAATCGCGAGGAAATCGAGAGAAAAAGGTCTTGGAGCGTGTTTGGTCGAGTGGGAGCTGTCACATCACTGTTCAAGTGATGTGACATGGTATTTATAGGCAACAGAGGAGAAGAAGGGTGTTCTGGCCCGGATTGCCCATGCGTGCGGATGGCCCATGCGTGCGGATGGCCCATGCATGCGTGCGGATGGCCCATCCGTGCGGATGGCCCATCCGTCCGGATGACTATCCGTCCGGATGGCTATCCTGACGCGTTGGACTTCTCCGTTTTGATCGTTTTGATAGTTTTCGAAGTACGCGTTTTTCATAGTATATTTATACTATTATTATATTGTTATTATTATATATATATATATATCACTAGGGGTCGTATTTACGTATCCATAATCCAGAGTTTCGATAATTAACAATCGGTTTTCGATTCGAGTATGCAATTAATAGCGACGTTTCACGGCCATCACTGAGGGTAGTATAGGTCCTTTCTTGATGTCATCGTGAACGTTATTTCGTGTAGTGCCACAAAGACTGACGGGGTACCGTTTACTCGTATTGTCATCATCGTCACGACGACTGGAGCTACAGTACTCACCCGAGAATCCTTGTTAGCGTTAATTGTTTACGTTCGACACATCACGGCCACTGAGGAGGGTAGAATAGGTCGTCACTCAATGCCTCTGTGAGTGTTAGTGTGATAATGGTGTAGTAAAGTGATATTGTATTTCGAAAATATGCGATTATCCTTCGAATAGCGATATATACGATATGATTACATTATGATCCGAATCTCCGGTGCTAGGCGTAACGAGTGTAACGAGTAGTAACAACGCACAAAAGTGCGGGTTGTTACACCAACTATGGCCGACGAGCGATTAATTCACCGATTACCTAAAAATTATCTTGCATCCCATTCTTCAGCAAACTGGTACCCTCGAATCACCTGCTCGAAGAATCCTTGATCCCACTTCAGTGGTAGTAAACCACCACCGACCTCCTCTACTGTAACTATTTCGTCGCCAGTTGACATCTTAATATCGAAGATAAAAACTTGAAGGAATCTAAGAGCAATTTGAAGATCTGAAGATTCTTATAACTCTTTGAAGATCTGTTAAAAACCTTTGAAGGTTTGAAGATTGGATGAAGAACTTTGAGGATTTGAAGATTAGAAGAGAGAAGGAGAAGAGATTCGAAGAAACAGTGATCTCCTATACCTCCTCGTTGCCTATTTATACCCATCGCATTTAATGCGATGGGTAACCGTGCCGAAACAGCCGCGCACGTGTCCAACCAGTAGTTGACACGTCAGGCGGGAAACACGGAGTGACGGTTACCACGCGCGCGTGGGCCTCACTCGCCTGACACCAAGACGAAACGACGCACATGACACAGTGACAACACAATCGTCACTGTGTCAGCGGTCAACTCAAACGTCGCTGTCACCACCAACTTGCACCAACCTGTTAGTAGCTTTTTCAAATTTCAAGAAATTTCCCTTGCTACTACTCAGATTACTTTAGCAACAAGCTAGGAAATTGCGCCGCGTAAATGGCAATTCATTTACATGCGCGCCAACCTTTCTAACCATGAAGACTCTTTCAGAATAACGGAGTAAGCGCAGACTTCACTCTTTCAAATATCAAGAATTTCCCTGCGAAAAAAAGCATGTCACTTCAACAACAAGCTAGATAGCTACGCCACAAGAATTACAACACACTATACGCGCGCCAGCTGGGCAGCTGCGCCATGTGAATTGCGACACATTACACGCACGCCAGCTATTCTAGCTTAGAAAATGCCTTCTGAGAAGCTGAACAAGAGTAGGCTTTACTTCTTACTTTTTCTAAGTCTAAAGCTCCACCCACTTGCCTCGCGCTTAGAAGCAGCACTGGACAAGGAGGACTTGAAAGGTTATGTTCCCAAATCCTGCGCCGACCAACTAGGTCGCGCGCGAGACTATACCCTTATCAGACTATTTGGTAGCTTTCTCGACCTCGCTGTCACACCCCAACCGATGGCGAAAACATCGGGGTGAGGCACTGAGCGAAACAGATTGTCCAAGAGAATCCACAACAACTATTGATGACAATATATTTAAGTGTTAACGTCCCATACTATCAACATATAATGTAAAAACAGTTATTACATATATTGTTCTCAAAGACAAATAACAGTTCCGACAACTCATATTTTATTTGTGGATTTCTAGACCACCTAACTTGATTCCACAAAAGTTCAGCAATCCTAGCATCCTAGACACCTGTCACATACGTTAAAATAAAGTCAATACACATAGTGTAAAAGTGAGTACACAAGTTTAATAACATATAGTATAGCGAAAGCGATTTACGCATAACTAGCATGTAACATGTAGAAATGTGAAGCAAGTAAGCTATCGACAATGAAATATGCAACCGGCATGACTGTAAGTTGTAGAATGTGCAACACATTATCACCACTGTGACCATGTGAAGTAAAACCCTTAACAACCCCTGTCCATGACAGGTGCTGAGTCCAAACTATAGTACTATCGTTGCTAAGGTGTCAGACAACAATCACTGTGTAAACATAACATACAAGCATTCATCGAAAACACGTATAACATGCGAGAGCGGTTAGCGTATAAAAGTGTTTGCGTTGTGTGTTGATGTGATTTGATATAGATAACGTATGTAACGCCCAAAAGTGCGTAAAGCAAAAAGGGTTCGAGTATACTCACAGTATGTGTTTAGTAAATAAACACTACCTTGGATTGAAGGGAGCGCTTAGGAGTTAGCCTGATCACCGAACGATAGTGTAAGCGTTGAACAACGTGTAATAGTGGGGCTAGGTGAGGTAGGTGATCGGATGATAAACCGGTCGGATGACCGTCCGGACGGATGACCATTTGGTCGGTTGGTCATTCGACTGAGGAGGAGTGTGTTTGTAAAATGTTTGAACTTTTGAAGTTTTTGTTGTAGTATAAATAAAGTCATTCGATCGGATGGTTATTCGATTGAAAACTGATATTCTTTGAAGTTTTGAAAATATGTTTAAGTGTTGAACTTACTGGTCACCTGGCCGAATAGTCGTTCGATCGGATGGTCATCCGATCGGATGGCTATTCGATTGGCGATCTGATGTTTTGCAAATTTTGTAAAATCAGCTAAGCTAAAAAGTCTTGTGGTTTAACCGAGACGGTGTGACGATGTATCAAACAAAGGAAACCGTACCAAGTCCAGCTCAGTTGATCGGAAGGGAATCACCCCGTTCGACCAAACTCAACTGTTCAAGATGAAGTATCATGTTCAAACCGTGAATCGGTCGTCTCTTTGGTAGAAATCCATTCTCAGACCGGTTCTTCACAATGAGTGGAGAGCCTGAACGAGTCCAGAAGCGCAGGTAATCCAAGGACAAGTACTAAAGGTACAAGTGGCAGAACAATGGAACAATGAGCGTTCAACAGGTTGTACCCGATCATGCTCCACGATTAACAATCGTACGGGAGATAAGAAGGTACACAAGGACGCTTACGTGGCACCAATCAACGTGCGCCGACAACTGCTCCACGATCTCCACTTAGCCGCTGATGACAGAACAGACAAAAAGGACAACGGTCAGGCCACGTGGATCCAATCAGCATGCGTCAGCTTCCCACTCGCCCAGAAGCACCAACGGTCGTGGCAGAGGGACAAAACATATATTCCTTGTTGTCGACTACAGGCCCAAGGCCCATTAGCCCATCTCATTCCACACCACTCTGGCTATAAATAGGAACCTTTACTTCCAGGTTTAAGTCCACTTCCTTGCTTAAACCTTACTTGTCGAAGCACAAACTATAAACTAATCACCAGATTAGTTTGGTGTTTCTTCAGTATATGATAAAAAGGTTGTTGTATTTTGGACTAAACTCTAGAAGTATGAAATAAAGTTGAAAATTTTTAGAGTGTCACAATGATGATAGAACACCAATAAAAAGGTAAGAGTGGACAACGAAAATGTGTTGACGCGGGTGGAGGCCGAATTACGAATAAAAATTGTAATTATAAAAAAATTGGGTTAAATGAGTTATGTTTGTGTAGATCATTAAATATTCATGTCGTACTCGTGTTCATGACAAATTTTCGAGTCCATGTCATTTTAGACCAACCCCCACCCCCTCCACCATCACCCACCATTTTTTTTTTTTTTTTGCGGAGGGTTTGGGGGTTTAGGTTTTTGGGTGGTGGTAGGGTGGGGTGGGGGTGGGTGGGTGTTTAGCTTTTGGGTGGTGATGTAGTGGGTTTAAATTTATGTTATTGGACACTTGTCACTCTATAAATCCTTCTTACACTTCTTACAATTAGGAGCCTTTGTAGAATAACTTAACCCTAAAAGTAATGCAAATAAAGTGACATTACATAAATCAGTAACAAAGTGGATTGTATCATTAGGTAGGTATGAAGTTTTTTTTTATAAGTCGTGTACAAAAACATCAAGAAAAAGACAAATAATGTTACATTCACAATTCACTAAAAGTAACACGAGTTCAGTCCGGTTGGTGTAGCACTCCCTGCCACATCCAACGTTATAGATGCAAGTCCTCTTTTATTTAACAAACAACCTAAAATTCGATATCCTTGAAGTCGCTTAATAAATCATAAAACAAGTGACATCAGTATATCATTCAGAGTGGGGCAGCCAGAAAGAGCCATTTTGAGCTCAAGTTCATCCTTCAACATTTCTTCTAACTCCATACTCTCCCTTTTGCGGCCCAACCCATACAAAATTGGTCTCCCAATCTACAGTGTCATATGATATCATAAGTAGGATGGTTATATGAGATAGCAATAGATATGATCGAACTAAAAATTAGTACCTAAGGAACACAAATGACTCTCAATCACTAATCCCCGTCATGTTGTAAGTTGATGCCTTCGCGGTTAACTTTTAAATACCCATGTTACCATTGACACGTACGAGAATAAAATGACATTAACATCTCCGTTGACCTATAAAACTGCCTCAGGCGGGCCCGGGTTGTTCGGAGCTGCATTCATGTCCGCAGGTGCGGGCACGCATGAGTTCAACTAAATTCTAGCTTAGAAACTCATTTTTGCACCCCCCCTGCGCGCGGGTAGGACTTGTGGTAAAACATGTCATAAAGATACAATAGAGTAGTATAGGCTTTACCTTATAAACAACCACTCACTTTGTCCCCACACCAATGTGGGACAAAGTATTTACCACCTTTTGAGACTTTTATTCACACACCCAAAAGTTACAACATATAAGTCCTAAACTTTTGCTACTAACTATTAGCTCCATGATCTTAAATGGCATATATAATAGTTTTTTTAATTTTATATGTGGAATCTTATTTATTTTCAAAGCATAACATATATTTTATATTTTTTTCTCTATGTGCGCTTTTCTTAAAAAAGCCCACGTTTTTTTTGCGCCTTGCGCCTAGGCTCCGGGCGAGGCCGATGCGCCTCGCCTGCGCCTTGCTTCTTTGACAACATAGATCTCATTCATAGCCTAACTATCAGTAGGGTCTGGGGATGTTGGGATGTAGGCCAACCTTACCTCTTTCATGGGGGATAGAGAGACTGCTTCTAGTGAGACCCCCCAACTCCACAATCATATCCAGACAAAAGAATCAAATAAAAAACAGAAAAAGACATGACAACATAAAATCCTATCTAGGCAAAAGAGTCAGCAATAAAAAAAAAGGGAAAATACATATAACTACATAAAAAGATGGAAACATGTAACAGGAACATATAACACTTCAAATAGACACACATATTAGCTGTAATATTCCTAGGCCACCAAAATGGACTAAAGAAGCTAAGCTCCTTAAACGAGAAACTAATACAAAACTGTGTCATCCTCCTAAAAGTCCTTAACCTTAATCTTGCGTCTCCATGAACCCCTATCCTCGACCATGTTCTCAGAGAGGTGTAAGCCTAACAAATCATTTCTATCTCGTTCTTCCCAAGTCATTTTTGGCCAGCCTCTACTCTACCTCCCCTCCACAGCCAGAGTTTCTACTGATCTAACTGTAGCCGTCACTTGTCTCATCCGAACATCAGTGGCGGATCTAGGATTCCGATCAAGCGGGAACGTTTTATAAATAAGCGGTAACGAAATCGAAAAAACGTCAAATTTTTCAAAAATTTACACTAAAAACGTCAAAAATTTTCCGACCAAGCGGTAGCGGAGGCTACCCCTTGATCAATGGTAGATCCGCCCCTGCCGAACATGCCCAAACCATCTCAAACCTCCTCTCCCTAACCTTATCTAAAATACTAGCCACTCCTAATAAATATTTTAAATCTTTTATAATTTACATTTTCACACTTGATAACATATTTGTTTCAGGCTGAAGAGGTTGATGTGGTAATTGATCCGAAAGACATTGAACTTACTACTGCAAGATCCGGTGGTGCTGGAGGTATTACTCTTTAGCACGTATTTCTTCTGTCTCATGCCTTATAAGTAATAACGCAAACTATGTTATTGATTTCATTTGTTTAGGTATATGTTAAGTATGTCTGTATTTTAATATGCAGGTCAGAATGTGAATAAGGTGGAAACAGCAGTGGATCTTTTCCACAAACCAACCGGAATCAGAATCTTTTGCACAGAAGAAAGGAGTCAACTTAAAAATAAAACGCGTGCCCTTCATCAAGACAACTTAACACTCACTTCCTGGTGCATTCTCACCTTATTTTCCTATTTATCTCTGATATTAAATAATAATAATTTTAAACAAAATATTAGATAACAATAAATATTTGTTTTTCTATAGATAATTTTAAACAAAAAATTAGATAAGGATAAACGTTTGCTTTAACAAAAAATTAGATAAGAACAATTATTTGTTTTCTATAAATAATTTTAAAAAATTAGATAAGGATAGATGTCTGTTTTTATTATGAGTAGATATATATACTCTAGAGTTTGGTGATTCAAATTATAGTAAATTAGGAATGAAAAGCTCGCTTTTGATATTTACTTAATCTTTTTATTATTGTTTTTTTTCCACTAGAATCAAATAATTATTCTAGGTCGGGGCATATGGTTCTATCAAATTGTAAGTGTTTTTAGACGTATCGCTATAATGGTTTGGACTCACCGTTATAAACCCACAATTCTTTCAAATGTCAAATCTAGACAACTTAATTTCACCTTTGTCATGTTAGGCGTACTGTTATATTTGGTTTAAACCTATCATAGGGTATGGGGCTTGGGTTGGGGCGTGGCCCTTGGGGCTTGGGTTTGAAGCCGGGCGTGGGGCGGGCTTGAGATCCGATGTAGCGGCCTCCTATTCGTTGTCCACCGCCAACCCACGTGGTGCACCCACGCCCCGCCATACCCCACGGACACGTCACTAGGCGGTGGGGGGGCTCGAACTCCACGTGTCAACTCATACCCTCAACCCAAGCCCCATCATACCGCACGGTCTTAGAAAGAACACTATTTTTAAATATAACAATTCTATACTTGATTAAGATAGAATTAATTCTACGGTATAATTCATAAAAAAATTTCCTGAATATTTTTTAGACACGTTTCACTTCCTCACTTCCTGGTGCATTTTCACCTTATTTTCCTATAAAAATGTGGGGATCGATCTCCACCTTTTGTACCACAAATTCTATTGACTACAAATTTGAGACAAGTGTTTTATAAATGAAATAAACAAATAAGCATGAACGTGCATAAAACTAACTAAAATAATTATATATCATAATTTGAATGTATCATAAAAATAGGATTCAACCCATGTAATACATGTGTTTTTAACCTAATAATAAATAAAAAAACAAAGTAAAATTTTATAATAAGTAAATAGTACATCAAAGTTCATTTTTAAAAGATAAATCTTGACGACTATATGTGTCACGAGTTTTTTTACAGATATTCTTTACTATTTATTATATAAAATTATATTTATGCACCAGTATAAATTTCAACATCATCTTACTCGTCAAAATTCAAGATGGTATCTTTGTAGGACCTGAACCATCTTCTCAAATTCCCTCACACATGTTACAACTGCTTGATGATCAAAACGCCCGATGACAATCAATCTTCCTATTTCTTTGTCGCTGGAAACAGATTCAACATCCGGAACACTAGAAACTGCCTTCTCTATCTTATTTATTTCACTTTCACTGTTAAAGTTCACTGCCAGCGTTACTTTGCCTTTCTGGGAAAAAAAGTTGGATCGAACAACAAAGGACAATAAGAACCATCATAATAAGAACTCAGTCAAACAAAGTAAAAATAAAATAAAAAGCAAAGAAGTCGAACAAAGTAAAAATAAAATGAAAAGAAAAGAAACGGAAATAAGAATTTGCTAATGGATGTAACATTAAAAGCAAACAAATTACGGGGACGACACAAACAAAAGTAAAGGTGTATACATACATAGAGATTGGGGTTTCGGAAATTATTGTCTTCCTCATAGCCAGATGTTAACACACTACATGTTCTCCATCTTCCTGAATCTATGACAATAAGTGCTTATCATTATGTATCTTATTATCAAATATTAATATCAAGTATAAAACATTGACAATCAATTGTTCAAACAACTAGGAACTTACCAGTAATATGAATATTGTCTCCAAACAAAGTAGCAGGGATGATTGAGTTGAAGAAATTACTACGGCAAAGATAGTAGCCTCCTTTGGTTACCTTGAATCGAGACAGATCTCCTCCAATCACTTCCTCCTCACTCTTTTCTTCTTCTTTCTCTACTTCACCGCCATCCTTATACACAAGGCTCGCACCATACCCACCTCTTGATATCCTTCCTTCCTCCGTTAGGATATCCACATAAACATCATCACCAGCGTCTAATAAGTTGCCAATTGGCCAATAACTTAACCACACAACATCTTCATCAACTCTGGGTTTGCAATACACCACAGGGCTGTATACCCAGGTAACACCCCTGGTTCGGTTACTGATTCTGGCGAACAAAGGAGGCGGCTCAGTTTCACCACCTGATGATCTGTATAAGGCCGTTACATTTAATCCATGAATTTTATGCTTCTTTGGATGCAGAGGCACACGAAAGGATAAAATCTTGGATGAGGACGTATACTGATGTGTCGCCATGTTTTGATCCTTTATGCCTTGCAGATAGGTGCTTCTTATACCAAATTCATACAACATCTATATATATTACACACAAAACTCAATTACTTCATCATATACTAAACATTTTGCTGGATATTGTGAGAAACTGAGAAAGAGATAACCTGGATATTCCAAGTTCTGCCTTCAGAAATCTGATCACCAACCAGGTCCACCTTATGATCTTTATACGCTTTAATCCATTGCATATGTCCCAGATCTGCTTCATCAAGTTTTTCTATGGATACTAACTTAAAAAGGCCTTCAATCTCAAACAGTTTGAAACAACCTTTATAAAAAAACTCCTGCAGCGTGAAACGAGCTGATTGGAATGTTATTCTCTCCAGCGATGTACACCATCCTACAACCAACCTCTTTAGCGTTCTTGGGAGACATGGGAGAGACTTGATGTTTGGACAAGAAGTCAAGTCAAGGGCTCGAAGCATTTTAAGGTCAATGTAACTGGGCAGGATCTCAAGATTCTCAATGTATCTTAAACTCAACATAGATAATGATTGGGGTAAGGCAAACAAAGGATGATTCGATAAAGCCTTCCACAGCCTAGTGCACTCTTCCAAGCTCAAGAAGGAAAGATTCTTAAGGTATCCTATGGTTTCACAAACATGACTCAAACTGATACAGCCACGGAGGTTCAAATACACAAGTTTAGGGAGTCGGTGGAAATTGCAGATGCTGACAAGTTTGTAAGACCGAGAGAGATCTAGAACCTTGAGCGAATTAAGAACCTGTTCCACGAATAACAAGTTGAATATATCATTGTACATTCAAATGAAGATTATCTAACACTGAGAAGCTAAAAGGTAAAGTGATAAACAGAAGACTGAATTCCTTGTACCATGGGTGGGTTGAACTCTTTCAAATCTCCAAAACTCATATCTAATGCCACCAAGCAGTTTGTTAATAGGCCTGCGGGTATTGTTTTTAGATAACATTTATCCCACTTCAACCATCTTAGATCTGGAAAATTCTTGTAGGTCCCGGTGAGTTTCACATTATCTAGATGGAGAAATTTTAAGTTCTTCATCTTTATAAGGGAACTTGTCTTAAATGCCTGCAAATTCAGTATGCCTTATAATGATCACTAGGTAAATAATATTTCGCTACCATTGGAGGATGAAGAAAAGGTATATAAAAAAACAGCGATTCACCTCCCTGAAAGTCGTTTATTCTTAACCACTTAGCAATAATGTACTTAAAAAACTGCAGTAGCAATATATTCTTTAGTCCTGGTCGTAATATGTATGAACAATTTGAGGGCAAAACATAATAATTGATCGTTAACCACAAAACAAATAAAATAACAATTTTCTTTCAAAGACAAACAAGCGAGGAAATCTCCAAACTGTTTCTTTTTTCAATTTAATGGGTTTAGAATGAATCATGTTTTTATGAACCGGAAAGAGTGAACAAAATCAGATTCATACAGTTTTGTGTCATTCTAGCTCAATCAGATGTCAATTTGCGTTGCAATTAGCCAATCAACCATTATGGTGGAGAAATTCTTATAATTAGGCTAAGGGCTATGGGGGTCATGGTTGGATCATGATTTGCCACATAGGACCATTATTCATGCGCTACACCATCCCCCTCTTTAAATCAAGGTGGTTTGCGTGGATTAAACCACGGCAACCACGGCCCTCCCATTTGATGATTTTAAGACAAAAATAAATTAAAAAAATAAAGGGGATAGTGGTTTGGGTCATGACCACAAGGGTAGTGTTTTGGATGGTGAATTAGAGGTGGATGACATGACGCCTATGCGGAGGGTCATGATGGTCATGACACCCTATAGCCTTAATTGCTTATTTTAGTGATTCTTGAGCTGTATGGCCAATTTCGTTAAAAGACCGGGGAAGAACATAAATTTACTTTTTAATTAATTTCATTAAAATAACTGCTCAAATTTGGTCAAGAAGACAACTATGTTGATGTGTGACAGTTATGGTATTGAGAAATTCTTGTAATTCTTGCCAAGTATCAAACACTAATTTACTTATTAGACTTACCTTTGATCCCATCCCTTGCGTATCGTCTCGCATCTTCAACACCAGGCCTTCAATTTTCTTGGAACCCTAACGGAGAAAGACATGAAATTAGAGAATGCTTACTTGAAATGAAAGGTTGTGATATGTACAATGAGCATAACGATAAACGCAAGAAGCATCTTACATCTCCGTCCCTCAACAAAGTTATACATTCATCATCACGCCAAACTCTACTATGTTCTGCAGGATCTTTGGAATCCTTTCGAACTATATTTCTTGCCATATCTTGTAGGAGTTTATGCATTGCCAGTTTGTGACCACTAACTCTTTGTAGGTCCCTCGGAGGTTGAGGTTTAACCTATTCCTTGTTATGTCTAACACACTAGCGAGTGCGGAATCCAAGCTAGCATGCAAACCAAGATAGCACAAGCACAAACACAACACACAATATTCAACGATTAACACCACTTGTATTAATACTATGAAAGGTTCGGTTACAAGCACAAGGTTTACAGATGCATTCTATAAACTCTCTCTAACTTTCGTGTGTGTGTGTTCACTGAACAGAATGCTCTCTATGTGTCTAACTTTCGAACTCCTTATCTCTTACTGAAGTGAACACACAACATGGGTATATATACCCGAACACAGCAGGTCTGGTCGAAGGATCAGACAGACTGATCGAAAGATCATCTGTCGATCTGAAATCCATCGAAGGATCACATATACCACGAAGGATGATATCCTTCGTGGTCTATCCTTCGAAGGTGATCACATATACCACGAAGGATGATATCCTTCGTGGTCTATCTTTCGGAGGTTATCTTTCGAGCTCATCGAAGGATCTAAACTATCCTTCGATGACACATCCTTCGACCCACATATCTTTCAACCAATTTCAAACTGTTTGACCAAGTCAAACCGGAGGATGGTTGACTTGGTCAAACTTACATCAAAGACATCGTTTTGTATCAAGACTAAATACAGACAAAGTACAGACACAAGTGCACCAACAAACTCCCCCTTGGCTGTAGCTTTGTCTGGCTGTAGCTTTGTCTCGATCTTTGTGACTTCAAGTCTTTGACGTCTTTTCAAGTCTTCAATGTCGGAGGATCTTTAAAGTCTTCACGTCTTGAAAGCAGAAAGTGTATCAACAAACTCCCCGTTTCATGTAGGAAGTGTGTTGACAAACTCCCCCTTAACATAAGCTCCCCCTTGAGTTATGCTCGTGAAATACTTGTTCTTTATGAAGTGAGATCCTTGTGGTGTTGATGATGGTCAGCGGCAACTCGATCATCTTCATCATTTGAGTGCCTTCACGTCGTGTCTTCATTCCGAAGCTTGTCATCGACCATGTTCTCCTTGCCTTTAGAATCTGCACATGCAAGAAATCTAAACGCGTAATGAGAACAACCGCCTGGAATATAAAATAAACAAACGACACACGTGTGACCATTGTTTAAACAAACACCGTCCGACAGTTTGAAAGTTTAAAGTATTTTATCAATTTCAATTTTAACTTTCAACACTTGCAAATTTCGACCGTTTATGAAGATTCAGTCGTTTTCGGTTTTCGTTCAGGTTTCAGGTAACGAAGACTCGAGCTCCAACATCGTACGATCGAAAATAAGATAGAAATAAAATCTTTTTGGCCTTTTTTTTTTAAAGTTTAAATTAAAACACACCTAAAATCTTTTTGGTATTTTTTTTTGAATATTTCAAATGTAAAGACTGAAAGCAGTAAATAAATATATACAAAGTTGCAGAAACTGAAAGCATTAAATAAATATTTACAGACATTCTTTTTGCGAGTTTCGAGGGTAAGAGAATCATATCAGTGTACGGTCATGTCAAAACGCTCTTGTTGTTCAGTTAATTAACATTAAGATAAGCATCCTATAACAATTATCGGTATTGTTGTCCACTTAAGCTCAACTTATCAGATGTAATCATGGCGAGGGGATACGTTAAGGTATGATTTATACTTACCGACCGGTGTTCATCCACATCACGACACATTCCCGTATCAAGGTATGCACGAGGGTTCATCTTACCGGTGAGTATACCGATTATCATCTGTTTGACCGTATAAGATGTGAGATTCTCACTTATTTTGATTTGAAAACAAGTCCTATGTGATATAATCACTTATTGATGAGGAACTTGATTTTCGATGCATGAGGGCACAGGAGCAAGTCCGTGAACAGGTCAGTACTTTCGTACAGCAGAGAGACGAACTTGACTCCCGGAAAGAATTTGTGATATTTTATCACTTATTTTGTTTGGACATGTGATTGTTGATCACTTATTGAGGTCGTATGCAGTATGTACACGTATGTATGGTATCATGGAAGATCTAGACTTGCGTCCCCGTTATTTTTCCGGTAAAAGATACAACCATGATACCCAGATGATAAGCAGCATAAAGACCGAATATCTCAGAACCTCGGCAATCTCTCAAACGAAATTTCGGTACTAAGACCATATGCCAATGAGTGGTTCCCACCTGGTCTTCAGTCGATTTAAGGTTTATATCACCCTGCACACTTTAAAATGATTGTGAGCCTACCGATACATCTTATATAGAGCTGCTTATCATTTTTCATTTAAGGTTTAAAGAGGTTTAGACAGACCACTGATGTACTATCATTTTCTCTTTTTCTCGCCAGGAAACTCATTTTTGTTTTTCTATTGTTTTTGTGTTTTTGAAATTTTTCAATGTTTTTGGATTTTTCAAATTTTGGATTTACTCCCCCTAAAATCAATAAACTAAGACAAATTTAAAACACAAAGGTATTTACAAAAATGATTTTCCGATGTTGGTTTACTCTTGCTTGACCTTAATGCCGTTTACCAATAATAAATAGTCAAATCTTGATTTGTCAAATGCTTTGGTAAAAAGGTCGGCACGTTGGTCATCGGTGTGGACGTAAGCAACATCGATTAGCCTTTTCTCAAAGCAATCACGTATGAAGTGATACTTAATTTCGATGTGTTTAGTCTTTGAATGCTGCACAGGATTTTTAGTGATCTGTAAGGCGGCAGAATTATCAACGTAAATAGGAGTAGTTAGGAATTCAAAACCGTAATCACGCATTTGTTGTTGGATCCATAGGACTTGGGAGCAACAACTTGAGGCAGCAATGTATTCAGCTTCGCATGTTGATGTAGCGACACACGTCTGCTTCTTACACTGCCATGTGACTAGGCGATTTCCCAAAAACTGACATCCAGCCGTTGTGGATTTGCCGTCGATTTTGCATCCGCCAAAATCAGAATCACTGAATGCGATCAAGTCAAAGTTATTATCCCTAGGGTACCATAGACCGGTGTCAGGGTAACCCTTCAAATAACGAAAAATCCTTTTTACAGCTGCAAGATGTGAGGCCTTCGGGTTGACTTGATATCTGGCAAGCAGGCACGTTGGGTACATTATATCTGGTCTTGATGCTGTGAGGTACATAAGAGATCCGATCATCGCGCGGTAGAATGAGGGGCTAGTAGCTTCACCCTTCAAGTCTGGAGTAATTCCGTGATTTTGTGGCAATGGGGTACCGATGGGCGTTGCATCAGACATCTGGAACCGGCTCAAGATGTCACCAACATATTTAGTCTGATGGATGAATATCCCAGACTCAGTTTGTTGTACTTGTAGGCCCAAAAAGAAAGTCATTTCCCCCATAGCACTCATCTCGAATTTATCCTGCATTACACGCTCGAAATCCCTACACAAAACATCATTAGTAGAACCAAAAATAATATCATCAACGTATACCTGTACCAGTAGAAGATCTCCATCTTGTTCTTTGATGAAGAGAGTACAGTCGATAAGGCCTCTGCGAAATCCATTCTCCAGCAGATAATTAGATAAGGTTGCGTACCAAGCTCGCGGTGCTTGATGTAGACCATATAGAGCTTTGTTGAGCAACCAAACCCGATCGGGATGGATAGGATCTTCAAAACCTGGAGGCTGTTCGACGTACACCTCTTCTTCTACCACACCATGTAAGAATGCACTTTTCACGTCCATCTGGTATACCTTGAAACCTTTGAATGAGGCATAAGCCAGAAAAATCCGAATTGCTTCTAGACGCGCCACAGGTGCATACACTTCGTTGTAGTCAATCCCTTCTATCTGACGAAAACCTTGAACGACTAGCCTTGCTTTGTTTCGAATAACGATTCCACGGTCATCCTTTTTGCATTTAAACACCCAACGGGTACCAATCTTCTTGTAACCAGCAGGTTTCTCTACGAGTTTCCAGACACCAAGCTTCTGGAATTGTTGCAGTTCTTCCTGCATTGCTTCAACCCATGAGCTATCTTTCAAAGCATCTTTCCAAGTTCTTGGCTCTTCATGTGAGACATAACACGCGAAAGACCAATCATTTTGTTGACCAGATTCTCGGATAGTTGCATACAAGCCTGCATTGTTGTTGTTCCGCAACATGTTTCTTGTTTGAACGCCACTTTGTACATTTCCGATGATGTTTTGTTGAGGATGGGTATTATGAATCCTTGTTTCTGGATTATCTTGAACTAGAATATTTGTACCCAGATTGTTGAGATTGAGATCAACAATCAATTCAAGGCCCGGAATTGACGAAGAGGATGATGCAGTAGCTTCAGCTGTTCGAGGGACATCCACTGGAGGTGTACCCTCTGAAGTACCATGTACTGCTGTTGGAGCTTCTTGATCTGCATCTAGAAATTCATCATCCTCTGAAGATTCGTTCAATTCGGAAGCATCGTGAAAATCCTCATTGTCGAGAGCATTATTGTTCACCGAAGATGGTTCTTGATTGACAATAATGGGACGAACCAACGGAGAATCTGTTGCATTATCACTCTCGAAAAACATCCTTGCTGCAGCATTTTCTTCAACTGCTTCAACATTGATCGAATTGAAAAAGTCATCGTACTCAAACATCCAAGGCTGACCTGGACATTTAACTGGTAACGTGTGTCTTTGTACTCTGACTTCAGACCATTCCTCGACCCTTTTAGTCTCTAGATTCCAGACTCTTAAGTTCGGGGTGGAATACCCAAGAAAGTATCCCTCAATTGCTCTTGCCCCAAACTTTCCATTAGGATCGATTATTGTGCATGGAGCTCCAAATGGTTCAAGATATGACAAATCTGGTTTCCGTTTGTTAATAAGCTCAAAGCAGGTCTTGTTGTGCCTTTTGACTGTAAGGACTCGGTTCAACGTATAACATGCAGAGGACACAGCTTCAGTCCAAAATGGAATCGGCAATTGTGACTCTACCAACATTGTCCTAGCAGTCTCGATCAATGTGCGGTTCTTACGTTCAGCGACGCCATTTTGCTGAGGAGTATAAGCTGCACTAAATTCGTGAAGAATACCTTTTGATGTGCAAAACTCCGCCATGGCATGATTTTTAAATTCAGTACCATTGTCGCTACGTATCCGCCTAACCTTCAAGTTATATAGATTCTCAATCTGAATGATCAAATTTTTGATAATACCGAAGGTTTCACTCTTATGTGCCATGAACGCCACCCAAGAAAATCTTGAATAATCATCAGTTATCACGAGGCAATATTGATCATTCCTAATGCTTTTGTGCTTGACAGGACCGAACAAATCCATGTGCAAACGTTCAAGAGGAACAACCACCGTGTTGACTTTCTTTGTAGGGTGTCGCTTCTTCGTTTGTTTTCCTTTCTGGAACGAGACACAGACGTCTTGAAGATGGAAGTTTTTAAGAGGAACACCATTCACCAATTCATTTGACACCAAATGATTCATTTTGCGTAAGTGAATGTGACCCATTCGTCTGTGCCAAGAGATTGTGTCTTTTTCTATGGCTTTGGAAACGAAACATGTTGCTTGTGCAGACGTTGTGATAGCTTGGCTCATATCAAGGACATACAAATCATTTATCCTTGGAGCCGACAAGAGAATCCATTCTTTTGGAATTTTGAAGCCGGGTTTCAGCACATAACATCCATTTGCATCAAAGTGTACTGAGAACTGCTTATCACAAATTTGAGAAACGCTAAGAAGATTGTGATCAAGTTGTTGTACAAAGTTGATCTTATCAAAACTAACAACCCCGTTGGAAATCATTCCTTCACCCGTAATATATCCGCCTTTATCTCCAGCAAAAGCAACATAACCTCCTCTAATAGATTTGACGTCGTAGAGAAGCTTCATGTCGCCTGTCATGTGCCTGGATGCCCCACTATCAACAATCCAATGACTACTGATAGTTCCTCCTGGAACACCCTGCACATAAACTCACATAATTAGTTGGAGATGGGGACCCAAGCCATTGTGGTCTTGGGTCTTCCATTTTCATCAATAACAATAACCTCTATTCTTTGATGATTCGAAAATTGTGATGGTCCCCCAGAATTTGTGGTTATTTTAGGTTTCCATGTCTGTTTTGTTATACCAGTTTGATTGTTTGAAATTTTTGAAAATTTTGAACTTTCTGGTTTGACTGGAACCGATTGTTTTTGAACCACTTCATTTTTAAGTGCTTTTTCAACCACCTTGACTTGTTGGCGTTTCTGTTTCTTTTCCCTTTCTCTTACAAGTCGGGGATCTTGTTTTACAGAAACAGATCGCTGTTGGTGATTGCGTTCACGGGGATCATCAACTATGCCTTTTTGTTTATGAAGATACGGGCAATTTCGAACGATATGCCCGATTGTTCCACATTCAAAACATGATCTTCGTTCAACAAACCCCGAAGTATCATGTGGTCGTCTTGCCGATGATGAACTTTGTGATCCCGAGGTACTAGGTTTTGAACTACTTGGTTCATTCCTTTTCATCACTGTTGCCTTTTTGACAAAATCTAAGTTAGATTGGTTTTCAAACTTTGCAATTTTGTCCGTTCCCTTCGATTTCACAAAGTTCACATTCTTCTTCTTCTTCTGATTCGGCTTCTTTTGACTTTGAGTCGGTGTTTTACCTCTTGGTTTGGCATGATTTTGCTGTTTTTGCACTGTTGGTAATTTCTGATTGCCAAATTGTTTTCTAACTTCAGCCTTAGGGATAGGAGGGCACTGTGTTACTGTAACACGTGATCCTGTCTTTCCCAAAAACTTACTTGTTGAATTTTCAAAGACTTTACTGATTAAAGATTGATTAACATTCTTAATAGGAAAATCTTTGTCTGAATAAATTTTATCATCACCAACAAGAGTGTACAGCAAATCCACACTCTCCGACTCTTTCTCAGACGAGGACTCGATTGCAATAGTCTTAGCGGGTTTTGCAGGAGGATCACACAGAATATGATTCTCAAGAGGTATGTCCTCTTCGTTTATCACCGCATCAGACTTTGCTGAATCAGTATCATCAGACTCATCATCAGAAGAATCAGCATCCTCAACCACAACTGGAGGATCTTGATTCTGTTCAGCAGTTACAAAAGTATCTGCTGACACATCTGAATCTGACGATACTTCTTTCTTGTATCCAAGCCCTGTAGCAAATTCCTCAACGTCCAAAGGAACAGATGGCTCAAAGTGAGTCCTATACTCTTCATCAGGCATGGCATCATAATTGTTTCTCACGGGTGGTGGACATTTCTTATAACCTATGCATGTGACATCCCGTTTCTCTTTCTGAACGTCAATGATGTGATCCAACACATAGCTAGAGCTCAAATAACTGTCTAACTTGAGTCGGATCGCCTCACTTTCCGTTTTAACACAAGCCATTTCCTTTTGCATTACCTCAAGACGAGTTATATACAAATTAATGTCAGTTTGTTTTCTGGAAACCATTTTTGTCAGCTCTGTTTTATCTTTCTTTAACGTTTCAATCATTGACTTAAATTCCTTTTCATGGTTTTCATAAAACATGTTGGCTTCAGTGCACTTAGAAAGATCAACGGTCAACTTCTGGTTGTGAATGAATGTCACATCATATTTCTCTTGCAAAGCCTCGTGTTTGCTTTGCAATTCACACCACTTATCATTCACAGAAACATGTTTGTCTTGCAAGTCAAACAAACTAGCTTGTAAAGCATCATGTTTGCCTTGCAACTCAGACATGTTTGCCTCTAAATCAGCACATTTAACACGCAAACTATCACAGTTATCACAGCTAACAGAAGTGGGTTCATCGACACATACCTGACTTGATGAACTGTCGACATTCGCCATAAAGGCTGAATGGAGAGAAGACGAAGAATAAGCAGCTTGATCCACCAAAATAGATCTTCTTTGAATTCCTGCTGCATTTTCTTCCAAAAGCTCATCAATATCTGCATCGATTGACGCATTTGATGTCTCATCCACATGATCCTCACCTGAGCTCGAGGTTTCTTCATCCGAACTTCTGCTGTAACCAGAAGAGTCTTCATCCTCAGAAGAGTCACCACCATTGGCGGAAGATTCTCCACCACTGGCGTGATTAAGATCCTTGACAATCTCAGCAAAACACGCTGTTCCATCTGGAGCATCATTTCCCAACTGGATTGACCAATCACAGCCTTCATCTACTTGAACCACAAGTGCCTGGTTGGCATTTGATGGTCCTGCTTGGCTTTGGTTGTTGACAGGTACCAACGTACGAACATTGTTCCTGTTCTGGTTCTGCTGGTTGCCTTGATTTCTGAAGGGATTCTGGTTTCCATGCTGAGATGGTCTTGTACATTCACGCTTGAAATGACCACGTTCACCACAATTGAAGCACTTAACAGCCTGCTTATCAAACCCATACTTGGTGTCTTTCTTGCTCTCCAAGCTGGTTCTGCCAGTTCTCTCCATGAAATCCTTTGCTCGTCTAACAGCACTGGCAAAGGCCCATTTGATGTCCATCATCTCCATCTCTTCTTTATCAATCTGCTGATAGTCTTCTTGTGTCAGATTAATGTTGCCAATCTGACCTTCCACTAATCCACAGTATGCGCTCACCAAAGTGTTTAGCAGCTCCATGTGTTCCTTAGCTACTTCCACACTGACTTTAGAAAAGCTTGAGGTGTCGAGCCGTACTGTATTTGGCTTTGATTGTTGACCAGCAGATGATGTGCTTCCATAACAAGCTTGCTGTTGTTGAGGAAGTGGGTTCCCATACATGTCTGTTGGTACGGTAGATTGAGGAGGAAGTGGATTCCCATACATGTCTGTTGTTCCGGGAGATCGAACTGGTAATGGATTCCCGAACATATCAGTTGGTCTGAGAGGTCGTTGGCTCTGCTGTTGCTGTTGAGGAACTGGTTCAAGCGGATTTCCATACATGTCTGTTTTTGGAGGCACCGGAACTTGGATAGTATTGCCATACATGTCTGTGCTAGTCACAAAGGCTGTTTGAATTGGAGCATGTGAAGACGGTTTTGTAGAACTGCTAGAAGTTCCATAATACATCTCAGGATTTTGTGGCACGTGAACTCTTTTTGCCTTGAGAGTTTCTTCCTGATTCTTGTTTTCTAGAATTTGAACAAAGTCGTTGAAGCTCGTTGTAGCTAAAGTACCATTGTACTTCATGATTTCCAAGAAAGTATTCCATTGAGGTGGCAACGCATCTGCAAACCTTTTCACAATCTCTGCAGGAGTTGTAACTACCCCAAAATTTGTCAATTCAGTCAACAAGTGATTAAATCGACTTGTCAAATCACCCAACGACTCATTCTCCATACAAGTAAAACCATCAAACTCTTTCTTTAGCAGTTCTTTTCTCAGTTGACGTGTCGCTTCATTTCCTACGCCCCTTGTTTTCAACGCGTCCCACAACCTCTTCGTTGTCTTGTAACTGACGAATTGATGATAGATATCTTTACTTAAGGCCTGAGTGAGAATGGCGTATGCCTTCTTTTCTAGATCATAGACCTTCTTCTGATCTTCCGTGAGATCTGCAAACGTAGCAGCAGATGATGCGGCAACCTCTATTGTTTGATCGAAATCTGTAATGAACCGCAACCACAATTCTGTATTTTGACCAAGAACGTATGTATGAAATCTATCAATCCATCCTGGATATTCATATAAGTGCATCAACTTTGGAGGCCGATTCAAACTTCCAGTTTCACTCTCGCTTAAGAGAATGCTTTGAACACTTGGAATTTGATTTGATACAAATGCCCATTGACCGGTAGAAATTGCATTAGCTTGAGAAGATACCGGTGCGGAAGATGGAGTATCAAAATACATATCTGTATTCACCAGAGTATTCCACCTTGGATTCATTTTTTATCAAGAAAAATAAAAACCTGAAAATCACAAACTTGTTAAGCATAAACAGACTAAGGATCGAAAGATCAAAGCTTGTTCGAAGGATCAACAGTGTTCGAAAGATCACTGTTGAGTTTCGAACAAAGATTTCGAAAGATTCTCCAACCGAAGGATCCTTATCCTTCGAACAATGACTTCGAAAGATTCTCCAATCGAAGGATCCTTATCTTTCGAAAGAGAGCAGTAGACCGAAAGATGTATGTTTCGAAATGATTCCTTGGTTCGAAGGATGATGATCTATCGAACCTCCACTGATCGAAAGATGGTCTTTCGACTTCGAAGGATATCTTTCGAACTGCTCTGACACAGTTGACAAAGAGTGACAGGTTGGTGAAAAAGGTGATGGGTTGGTGAAATCTTTCGGCAGAGGTATGGTCAGACCATGATTTTCTGCCAAAATCAGATTTTAAACCAATAAAATATTGCTAAAAACAGAAGGTTCAACCCAGAAACCGGTACCGGAGTATGCCGGAATTTTGGCCGGAAATGACCAAAACAACTTAAAAGCAAGTTTTCAAGTTACCCAACCCGTCTTTTAACACACCCGGTAAGTTTAGACACGTTTTAACGTCAAGAAAAGCGAGAAAAACAGTTAAAAACGGATGCTAAAACAGTGAGCTTTATCCAAACACTCCAAAGACTTGTAAAAACCCGGTTTTTAACAAGGAAAAGAGCCACGGCTCTGATACCACTTGTAGGTCCCTCGGAGGTTGAGGTTTAACCTATTCCTTGTTATGTCTAACACACTAGCGAGTGCGGAATCCAAGCTAGCATGCAAACCGAGATAGCACAAGCACAAACACAACACACAATATTCAACGATTAACACCACTTGTATTAATACTATGAAAGGTTCGGTTACAAGCACAAGGTTTACAGATGCATTCTATAAACTCTCTCTAACTTTCGTGTGTGTGTGTTCACTGAACAGAATGCTCTCTATGTGTCTAACTTTCGAACTCCTTATCTCTTACTGAAGTGAACACACAACATGGGTATATATACCCGAACACAGCAGGTCTGGTCGAAGGATCAGACAGACTGATCGAAAGATCATCTGTCGATCTGAAATCCATCGAAGGATCACATATACCACGAAGGATGATATCCTTCGTGGTCTATCCTTCGAAGGTGATCACATATACCACGAAGGATGATATCCTTCGTGGTCTATCTTTCGGAGGTTATCTTTCGAGCTCATCGAAGGATCTAAACTATCCTTCGATGACACATCCTTCGACCCACATATCTTTCAACCAATTTCAAACTGTTTGACCAAGTCAAACCGGAGGATGGTTGACTTGGTCAAACTTACATCAAAGACATCGTTTTGTATCAAGACTAAATACAGACAAAGTACAGACACAAGTGCACCAACACTCTTGGATCAGTAACAAGGCATCTGTTAATGAGGGTCACAATCCCAGATTTTGCATGATAGTCATCCTCCAATATGCTTTTCACACGAAATGCATACTCAACAAGAAACAAACAAGCAATATGGAGAAACAACTCTCGGTGACTCTCACATGGCAAGGTATCAAAACTCTTTTGTAGTACACCTTGGATTTTATTATTAATATCTCCTTTCAAGGAATTCAATGAATTCATTGTACTTCTCCATGTTTCAATTCTTATCCCCTGACCTTCAGATAGAGAAGAACCCAATACCTTAAGAGCTAGCGGATTCCCTTCACAATATTGTGATAACTGTATTGCAAGCTCCTCAAAACCTTCCATAGGAACTTTAGATCCAAAGGCATGATAACTTAAAAGTTCCAATGATTCATGAACATTTAACAATTCGATTTTGTGGACATGGCACCCAAGAGATATGGACCCAAACCATGTATGTATGCTTAGATCCCTTGTTGTTATAATAATTTTGCTTTGTGTATGCAAAACCTTTGTTCCAATTAAAGTGTTTAGTGTATCTTTGTCATCGATGTCATCAATAACAATAAGCACCTTTTTTTTTCTATAACCTTTTCGATCTGAAATGCTCCTTCAGAAAGATTAGATATCATTATGTTAATTCCTGAAACATCTCTGAGAAGTTGTTTCTGTAAACCAAGCAATACACCAGGTTGATTCTCAATCCCTTCAAGAAAACTGCTGCATTCAAAGTTTTGCTTGTTTAAGTTATAAATGTATTTGGCAAGTGTTGTTTTGCCACTTCCTCCCATGCCACAAATTGCTAGAACAGAATGATCAGGCTGTACAGATCTCAACCATGAATTAATACCTTCAGCTCGAGTGTCTATACCGGTTAAACCCGTCGGAGTGCTAAGGAGTTTCAAATCTAGTTCACAATAAACTTTTTGAACAATATCAGCAATGAAGGCCGTTTCAGACCTGGAAAGGAAAAGGATCACATTTAGAGCAAGACATCCAAAAATAATGTAATTCATGAAATTTGATTAAAACCACCAGAAATGATCAACCAAAGTGTACATATAAAATGTACATTCATTCTGAAAAAAGCTGTAATCTAATATGAAAAACTGAACAATGTTCACCCTACTGGTGTCAATGTGGTTGCTTAATTCATTACATTTGTTTACATTAAAATTGTATTGTTTACTATTTAAATAAAAAAGTTTTCAAAACTCTACTATGAAAAGAGCCATCAAATTGTGCAAAGTAACATAGCTTTTAGCAAACCGGGTGCTCTTAAAAAACTTTATAACTTATAGTTATAGCGAGGTCAGCAAACCATTACCAATGACAGCCGCCACATCCCACTGTTGTCTCCTTTGTTACCACCGTCGTCCCCTCTACTTCCACCGCCGTCCTTGCCACCACCATCACAAGTCACCGCCTGTACTTCCACCACTGTCCTTGCCACCACCCCCATCAGCCGCAAATACCAAATGTGACAATCTCGACCCATTATTTAAAGAATGGATAGGTTTGGGTATAAAAAATCAATAGGGTTCATTTCGATCACCTTAAACTAGTCAATTGGTTAATTTGTGCCTACTCAAGTTAGTAGACGTGATACGGTCTACCCGAATTGACCAGGAAAACCCACGATTACTTCCTGCCAGCTCTGCCGAACGTTTACATTTTAATTCCGTTATTTATTTCAAGTTTGCATGTTCCCACGTTCTACACTTTTCCAGTTTGCATTATCCCATTTTCCCATGCTTTATGTTTCCATATTTTGTATTTAAGTTCCTTAGTTGAATGAAAATGACTGGTGGACCTTGGATGAGCCATTATGCAGAAAATTCCCATCGTTATTCGGTTTAGAGAAGAAGAAACATGTGACGGTTGCTGAAAGGTATGGGGTGTCGAGTGGTGTATTTTGTACATCGTTCGATTGGACGTGTCAACCAACATCGGCTACGGAAACGAATGAATTGGCTGCTCTCTATGGGATAATTGCAGGGATAAGTGGTCTATCAGGTCAAGACAGCTGGGCATGGTCGCTAGATTCCTCAGGGGCATTTTCGGTATGCAGTGGAAAAAAACAGCTGCAAGCGGCCTCCTTTGAAGATTTGGGGAATGGTTTCGATTGGAATAACTTGTTGCCTGTAAAAGTGAATTTCATTGTGTGGAGGCTAAGCTAAAATAGGTGCCAACAGTGGATAATCTGGAGAAAAGAGGGGTGCAAGTCAGATCGAGTTTGTGCAGCTTATGCGGGTTTCAGCGGGAGACGGCTGAACACCTTTTTGTCTCATGAGGAATGTCCCAAGCAGTGTGGGACTTTGTTGCTAGCTGGTGCAGACTCCATGGCTTCTTCATGTTCGGGGTGGCGGATTTGATCAGTTACCACAAGAAAGCGAAAGGTTCGGATAAATGGAGGAAGATAGTTTACTTGGTAGTCCAAACCGCCATCTGGTGTATATGGAGGAGTAGAAATGAGGCCATCTTCAGAGGCTCCCAGCCCAATCTGGAGCGTATCAAAACCGGTCAAAAACGTTTAGTTTAACGTGGGAGAAATGGTGTAATTTTGATTTGATATGTATGGGTGTATGATGTAATCGGTGCATGTCGTTCGGTTTAACACAATGTTAATCCGGCGGCTAATTTGAATAAAATTGAATTTGTTGGTCGTTCAAAAAAAAAAGTTTACGTACTTTTTGTTAACTTGGGAGATTCGCTGCCGATCTCGAATCCGGCACGCAACAAGACGCGTCAAACAGAAAGCTATCATAAAAGTTACTAACTTAAAAAGGGTACAAATGGATTATCATCACCCATGACCATTATTCCTCCACCACCTACTCGTTCTGGGTGCCACTTCCACTGCCATTGACCACTACGTTGTCGCCGCAACCACCAACACACCCATCACCACACTCCACAACCGAAAGTTGTTTTTGCAACCTCCACCTCTCACCACCGCCTTTGTATCTACCACCATACCTCTGCCTACACCATCGCCACTAGCCACCATAAACAATATAGCGGGTCAACCTATTTTGGGATTTTTTTTTATAAAACAACTCATTTCAGCGCAACTTTTTTTCACCTCAAGCCAAGTTGACTTGAACCAAATTGATACCTTTTTTTAAACAGCCCGTTTGATCCGAACTTGTTTGCTCCAAACCTGTATTGGCTCGGCAACAACCAGTTTTGACCCATCACATAAACCAACCCGACCCATCCAGGGGCAGACTTATGTACAAAGATCGGGTTCCCAGGAACCCAGTCGGTTTTTAATTTATAGTGTAAATGTAGATAGAAAATCGAAAAGGAACCCATAAATAAAAATTTGGTGAACCCATAAATATAGATGCTATGGCGGTCCACTGGTTACCACACATTTCTCCTATCGTCACATCCCGAGTTCAAATCTCGAATCAGACATCCAAGCGAGTTTTTTTTTTGTTCCTTTTTTTTCTTTTTCCTTTTTAAATTTAAACACATTTAGGGTTTGGAAGAAGTTAGAATAACATTACCGTAGCAGTGCAAGCACAGCCTTCACTCCACCCTCATCCCTCTCTAACGACCACCACTCACACCAGCCCCAGCTCCACCTCCGGCCGCCATCTCCGCTCCACCACTCCAGCCGTCTCCGCTCCACCACTCCATCCATTGTATGTCTATAACTCTCTTCTCATGTGTTTTTTCTACATTTTCCACTCAATTTGCTAAAGTTGTTGCTTGATTTGTTTATTGTTGTGTATTAATTTGTTGAAATTTTTTAGATGATTTTGTTATATGGTATTGTTTAGGCATTACACATTTGAAACATAGAACTTTTAGGGCATGTTTGGCTAAGCTTTTCCAACCCAACTTATGACTTATTGACTTAATCAAAAAGCTAAAAAAGAGTTTTAGTGTTTGGTAAACCTAAAAGTCCTTTTCAAAATGACTTTTTGAAAAAAAGAAAAAGTCATCAAAAAGTCATTTTTGAGAAGTTAGGGGTTTGTGACGTTTTGATCACCTTATAACTTTTCAAAGACCAAATTACTAGATTACACCTGATTTAACACTCCTTATATTTGTTGACTTATGAAAGAATGTCCCTTTTAGTCATTTTACATCAATAAGCTAAGCCAAACACTTTTTAAAAAACAAATTATTGAATTATTCGCTTTTCCCACCCCATAAGGTAATCGAAACACTTTCTTAAAAACTACTTTTCAAAAAGTAATAAGTTAATAAGTCTTTTTCACAAAAAGTCCTTTTTAGGTAAAATAAGGTTAGCCAAACATGCCCTTAATCACGTATAGATCTATGATTAGTGAATTTTGATGTTAGTCTTTAAACATAGAATTAGACTATGATTCCGGATGTTAATTTTTTAATTTGTTAATTTGATATTTAAGTATTATTTAAATTACTATAAAGATAACCTTGATGGTTTTTATTTTAGGGAGGTTAATATAATCTTTTGATATTATTTAAAATTATATCAGCCACCTTACGCTCAAGTTTAATCGTTTATGTTGATTATTTATTTGTTATAACCAAGTTATATGAAAAAAGTTCATGCGTTCATAAATGAGATGAAGCCAATCGGGCATGGAGAATATGAAAAGAAGATTTGTATTTGTGTTTCGTTAAGGTGAAGTGTAACCATCTAACAACATAATAACTTTTTATTTTTTTATATAGTTTGCAGGTTTAGATTTATAGTGCATAAATATGTTTATGAGATTGGAATTGTGAATATGGATTTCTTTAGGGTTAACGCTAATGGAAATTTAATATAAAATTTACGTCTTTATTATGTTCCGCGACCCGACCCGACCCGAAAATCTTAACGTATAGCTGTTAAAATTTGACCACCCAAAAAAGTGAACCCATAGAAAAAAAATCCCTGGATCCGCTATTGGACAGTTTGCTAGGCTTACACTAAATTTATCTTGAGATTTAAAAATCCTAAATTGGCAAGTCAAAACTAAAGCAACAATAACTAAAAAGAAAGTATTCCAATGGGAGAGATATTGAAGCATACCCTGAAGGAGACGTCCCCTTTAAGCCAGCCACCTCTATTAGGGCTTCCTTCCACCGAATCACATTATCCTCCGTCCATTTTGAACCTTCTTTCGCTTCAATCGCGAAGCTTCCTCGCTGGTTCCTGACATCCGAAGGATCGACGCCGTAAAACACAGGGAAAACCAAATGACCGGCATTCCTCTTTTGCTGGAGGATCAACGAAAGCTCATCAAGGCACCATCTTGAGTTTGCAAAGTTGTTTGAAATTACAATTATTGAAGCTCGAGAAGTTGTTATTGATCTCTCGATTTCTGGCTTCAGTTGTTGACCTTGACGGATTTCATCATCGTCCCTGAAGGTCCTGATCCCGGCTTGATGTAAGGCCTTATAAAGATGATCGGTAAAAGAATGACGAGTGTCTTCCCCTCTGAAACTGAGGAAGACGTCATACTCGTAATGGGTTGTTGGGGCAAATGAAGTAGAAGCCATTTAAGAAGAAGATGTTGTGAAATCAGGAGAGAGATAGGATCTGAAAGAGGTTCTGAAACGAAGTTGAGGGGAAAGAAGATTATAAAGCCATTAAAAAGTCAAAAGTCTTCTTAAAATATCTAAGGGAAATTACAAAGAAGATTATAAAGCCATTAAAAAGTCAAAAGTCTTCTTAAAATATCTAAGGGAAATTACAATTTTAGTCGTTTATGTTCTAATGGATAGCCTTTAAGTTTAATAATTAGAGTTTTTTGCATATTTTCCTTTAAAAAACTTTGAAATTGCATGTATACCCGAGTCAAAAATTAAATTGCATATTTCCCCTCTATTAACTAGTAAAATTGCAAATTTACCCATTTTGCTTTAATTTATTAAAATTAAATTATAGAAAGACTATTTTACCCTTCATTTTACTAAACTTTAGAAAATTGCATATTTACCCTTTTTTACTAGTTTTTGTCTTTTTTCACTACTTTTTTTTTCTTGAAGTTTTTTTTTTCATTATTTTTTCTCATGAACTAGAGTAACAATCATAAAAAATACAATTGACAATCATCTAAATAGAAAACAAAATGCCAAAACTTTAATCCATTACGGTACCAAAAAATCATCCCAAATGAACAATTACAAAAATTCCATGTAACAATGCTGTTAATACCTGCAATTTCTTCTGGGGTGATGTTATAATAATTGCAATTTTAATAAAATGTCGTGTAAAGTCTAACTGTGTCTATTTCTTAAACTTTTGATTATGATAAGTTGAAATGTGTTAGACATGGGAAATATATGGGAACAGCATGGAACTTTCCTAGCGTGTCCTATTGCGTTGGGTAGGGGTTAAGGATGAACAGAGGACAAGAATCAATACATCAATGTCTTGATCAATATGGAGAAAATGACAAAAATTTCTATTGTTTTTGACATAGAAAATGGGGCAAGATTTATGTAAAAAACAAAGGTAGAAACTATGAATAGTCATGTATATAATACAATAAGAAATAATTGCATATTGACCCTTAATTGCATATTTACCCAAGCCTAAATAAAAATTGCATATTTCCCCTTCTCTATTAAAATAACAAAACTACCCTCCTCAAAATTAAAAGATCAAGTTAGAGAAAAATCAGATCATTCTAAAAAAAAAAAACTCGACGTTTGGGTTTCTTCTTCATCTACGGCGACACAGCAGAGAATCTTCAGGTCGGTGACACAGCAGGGCGATTCCGGCCAGCGATTCTTCTGCCGGCGACACAGCAGGGCGATTCCGGCCGGCGATTCTTCTACCGGCGACACAGCAGGGCGATTTCGGCCGCGATTCTTCATCTGGCAATTCTTAGGCTAGCATTTGTTCAGGTTAGTTGTTGTTCGCTTTGTTTATTTACACTTCTGAGCAAGAGAAAGACAGGCAGACGAATGGGGGCAAAGCTGGGCAAGTGAAACTGACAGTTATTCATAGATATGTCTGTGGTAGAGTGAAGGACAGGCAGACGAGAGAAGAACATATCCGAAAAAGAAGACAAGAATCATTTCAAATTCCAGCAGAAGAGAGTAGGGAGCTACCGGACTTATCACCTTCATCCTTGAGGCTCCATTATTGTATGGGTTTTTTTGCATATTTCCCCTTAAAAAACTTTGAAATTGCATATATACCAGAGTCAAAAATTAAATTGCATATTTTCCCTCTATTAACTAGTAAAATTGCAAATTTACCCATTTTGCTTTAATTTATTAAAATTAAATTATAGAAAGACTATTTTACCCTTCATTTTACTAAACTTTAGAAAATTGCATATTTACCCTTTTTTACTAGTTTTTGTCTTTTTCACTACTTTTTTTTTCTTGAAGTTTTTTTTTCATTATTTTTTCTCACGAACTAGAGTAACAATCATAAAAAATACAATTGACAATCATCTAAATAGAAAACAAAATGCCAAAACTTTAATCCATTACGGTACCAAAAAATCATCCCAAATGAACAATTACAAAAATTCCATGTAACAATGCTGTTAATACCTGCAATTTCTTCTGGGGTGATGTTATAATAATTGCAATTTTAATAAAATGTCATGTAAAGTCTAACTATATCTATTTCTTAAACTTTTGATTATGATAAGTTGAAATGTGTTAGACAAGGGAAATATATGGGAACAGCATGGAACTTTCCTAGCGTGTCCTATTGCGTTGGGTAGGGGTTAAGGATGAATGGAGGACAAGAATCAATACATCAATGTCTTGATCAATATGGAGAAAATGACAAAAATTTCTATTGTTTTTGGCATAGAAAATGGGGCAAGATTTATGTAAAAAAACATACAGAGGTAGAAACTATGAATAGTCATGTATATAATACAATAATGGAGTCTCAAGGATGAATGTGATAAGTCCGGTAGGAATTTGAAATGATTCTTGTCTTCTTTTTCGGATATGTTCTTCTCTCGTCTGCCTGTCCTTCACTCTACCACAGACATATCTATGAATAACTGTCAGTTTCACTTGCCCAGCTTTGCCCCCATTCGTCTGCCTGTCCTTCGCTTGCTCAGAAGTGTAAATAAACAAAGCGAACAACAACTAACCTGAACAAATGCTAGCCTAAGAATTGCCAGATGAAGAATCGCGGCCGAAATCGCCCTGCTGTGTCGCCGGTAGAAGAATCGCCGGCCGGAATCGCCCTGCTGTGTCGCCGTAGATGAAGAAAAAACCCAAACGTCGAGTTATTTTTTTAGAATGATCTGATTTTTCTCTAACTTGATCTTTTAATTTTGAGGAGGGTAGTTTTGTTATTTTAATAGAGAAGGGGAAATATGCAATTTTTATTTAGGCTTGGGTAAATATGCAATTAAGGGTGTTTTTAAAGGGAAATATGCAATTATTTCTAATAATTACACTTACAATCTTTTATTCGGAAAACTTATTACATCTTTCGTCCTTTAGCACTAATCAAGTTAAAAATTTTAGTTAAATCTAATCAATTAAGGGTAGTTTTGTAATTTTACCATGTTTCTTTCTCCCTCCCTCATTAGTGTTCTTCTTTATCATTTGCACTGAAGAACAAGCACAAAATAAAAAATCACTTCCTCTTATTCTCCATAACAACCAGCCACCACCTCCTCTTCTCCATGACTCTCTCTTTATCTTCTCCATAACTACCGTCCATCACTTCCGGCCACCTGAAACACCTAAACCCACAACCCCACTGAAAACGCACCTAAAAACCATCACCATTTCCAGACATCATCTTCATCATCTAGAAATGAAGATACATGTTGATGTTATCTTGATCATTTTATCAACTTGACTTCTAATCTACTTTCACATCTCATACCTTTGTTATCAATTCAATTTTTAAAGCACCCATCTTTCGATGCAATCAATCAATTCTTTCACACCCTTTAACACCATTTTGAATTTCCAGTTGCAATTAGGGGTTGTTCTTCCCCAATTTCGCACTTTTCGTCATTCTTTGCGGTTGATTTCACTTTGATTACGGTCAGTTGTTCAAGATACTCATGAGTTTTCATTTAATTTTGTAGAATTCAACAAATTTTGTGAATTATAGTTTGATTTTAAAATTGGGGGAAAATGTTGTTGTGAAGGTATTTGTCTCAATTGAATAATTCTCATTTACAAGGGGAAATATATACAGCAAATAAAAGCAGAAATTAAGGAGAGAAATACTCCTTTACATACATACAACATTGACTAGAAAATATATATAAAGATTGCATAATTATCGGCTGTTACCCCCCTTCAAGCGAATGGGTGGAGGACCGACACGAAGCATGGTGCGGAAGTGTTCGAACAATGGTCTGGGAAGGCTTTTTGTAAAGATGTCGGCCACCTGAAGCTTGGTAGGAATAAACTTAGTTGACAAACGACCAGCTGCTACTAATTCACGAACAAAGTGGTAATCGATATCTATGTGTTTGGCTCGTTTGTGTGCAACCGGATTCTGACTGAGAAACAGAGCACTTTTGTTATCACAAAGAAGAATCGGTCGATCTTGTGGTGAAGCATGCAACTCGCGAAGTAAGTTAGTTAACCATACGATTTCAGTCGCGGTGTTCGCCATTGCCCGATACTCCGATTCGCAGCTGGAACGGGAGACTGTAGGCTGCTTCTTGGCGTTCCAAGACACTAAATTTCCACCTAGGTAGATAGAGTAGCCATATGTTGACCTTCTTGTCTCTAAGCATCGCGCCCAATCTGCATCTGAGTAACCTACAAGAGTAGTTTTAGTGGGACAATCAAAAGTAATACCATGAGACAAAGTTCCTTTCACATAGCGGAGGATACGTTTGACAAGTTGAAAGTGTTGAGTGGAAGGATTTTGAAGGAATTGGCTAGCTTGGTTGACGGCATAGGAAAGGTCGGGACGTGTTATGGTGAGGTATTGGAGCGCTCCAACAAGAGAGCGATAGATTGTCGGATCATGGAATGGTGTGCCGGTTACGGTAAAAACATCCGTGGATGTTAGAGGTGTAGATACAGATTTGCAGTCAAGGAGGCCAGCACGGGAAAGAATGTCATAAGCATACTTGGCTTGACTTAAGAACAAACCCGAAGTAGTATGAATAACCTCGAGACCAAGGAAGTAGCTTAATTTACCAAGATCTTTGAGTTTAAACTCAGTGTGTGTCACACCCCGATTTCCACACGTGTCACCGGTGGGCCCGGTGGGGAGTATCGTGACGTGGTTGGCAACATAATAGTCAAACAACACAATATATATGAATGCACAGCGGAAGCAAAAGATAAATATTATTACATTCCGAATATACAGTAATATCCAGTATTACAACGGAAGTAAAGGATCCACAGGCGGATCAAAAATAAAAACTGTTCAACGGACTTTGACATCTAGAGCTTGCGAGACTTGAGTAATGATGCCTGGAGTAGCCAGCCTATTTCGTCTAGCACCTGCACTTAACCTTTTTGGAAAATACGTCAGTTTACACTGGTAAATACAACTCAACTGACTCATTTTGAAAAGAGTTTGTAAATCGACTTGAATGCACTTCGGCACAAAATATCTTTATAACTTGGGACAATTATTTGTATATAATCTTGTATACAGTTTTACTTATTTGCCGTCCATTAGTACCGGTTAGAAGAGCTGGCTTAAGTTAATTGACACGCCACAGGTATAATGCCCACAAGGTTGATTCCTTTAGTGGATTACCAGTTTTTACATAATGCATCTGTCAGGTGTACGCCTACACCCCGTGCTTAGGTCGTGGCCATTTCGTAAAATGATGCCAAGGATATCCGGGACATGGTCATTTAACCCTCAAGGGCCATACATCAAATTATACAGAATAAAGCGGGTTATGTAAATACATTAATCACAATCCGATTTAAATGACTACATACCCGACCAAGCGGTACTTTTATAGTACCGTATCCCAAGCCCGTATAGGGAAAATAAGTTAAGAGTATTTAACTGAGCAAAGTATCAATCAAATACAGCAAATGCAAGTACTTTTACTGGGCTCCTAATTTGGAACGAAGGTTTATAATAACCTATTAGATTTCTAACGGGTCCTTAGTTAAGCCTTAGCTTAGACCGGTTAGTTTTAAAAGGAAGACACGGTTCAAACACATGATAAAGCGAAGACCGGTTTAGAATGTGGGTTTGACCCGACAAGCTTGTATGCTTGTTTAATATGGGTAACTTAAACACATTCTGGATTTTGAGATAAAACCGATAAGGTTTGACCCGTTTCGGCTAATTTATGTAAACTTGTTACATAAACCGAACCGTACGCGTAATAAGCGTGACGGGTATTTATGAGATCCATATACAGGTTTCCTAAGTTAATTATGCCTCAAATATGTTGTGACATCAGTAAGATGTCTTTCATTATGCCCGAAACGTATTTAAACACAAACTAGGCCCCGTAGGGGTAGTTTGGTCATTTAAAAGGTTGTAAAAGAGTTTAAGTGTTAACCTGAGTTACAGGCCTGATGTAATCAGCAAATATACTCAATTTTCTAAGTTATATCAGTAGGTTAAATTATATATGTGAAATTTATCAATTATAACCAAACTATGCACCGTAGGGGCATTTTGGTAATTTCACATAAGCCGAAAAGCTCAAAACTGAAGTCTGAGTTAATCAACCTTTGCTTACTGTTAAAACATTTATAATTTGCCTTAAATATCAGTAGGTATCACCCTTGTATGTTTAAAAATAGTTTTAGTACATACTATGCGCTAAAAACGCTTAATAAGGCGATTAAGAGCCGTTTACGGTTTCGATACATACAGATGATATTTTTATACTTCCAGAAGGCTTAAAATAATTTATTTAACATATCTAATCAGTAGAAAAAGGTTTGGAGTCATTTAGATATGTAAAACTCATTTTATGGCCCGTAAGGGCAAAACCGACATTTACCGGATTAAGCCTACGACTATGAGTTATGCTCAGCCTAAAATTAATTAAAAATCTTTAAAATTCCCAAAATAATATATTACATCAGTGGGTAAAGATTTTGATATCAAAAAGTAGGCTTAACTAGGCTATACGCTAATTACGCCATTTTATTAACATAATGCTTTCATTTTACGCTAACGAGCATAACTCTTAATCTACACCTCAAACTGATGTCAAACTTTGCATACAAGTTTATATATCAGTAATTAGAGTTTCTACTCTTTTACATTTCCAAAAATCACGTTTTAAGGTAATAAGGGCATAATGGTCAACATATGAGCAATTAACGGAATCATGCGTATTAATTGGATAACTAATGATCCGAGGTGTATAATCACAGAGGGTTATACTAGCATGTAACCTGGTCCAAATGAAGCTCTTGTGTATTTCTAAATCATACCAAAACGGGTCAGAACTGAAAGTCAAAGTATAAGTCAAACTATGCGACTTTCGGTTCCGAACCGGGTCTAAACGGGAAATTGTCGGGTTGAACATGTTTAGACATGTTCTTACACTTATTACTAAGTTATAACAATGATCAAACAGGTTGTATATAATCTACATTGCTAATTATGCATAAAATGTAATTTAAGGATCCTGTTGACTTTTTCTGTACAAGTTTGACCCGACATTTGACCTAGTTAGAGTGGGAATCAGGGGGAACCCTTTTGAGGGTTTATTACCCACATAATTACCAACTTATAACTACTTTTAATTCGAGATATGACTGAGCCATTGTTGACTAATCTCGAAGTCAAACCGTAATTACGACGGTTTGACTTTTAGCTAAATAACTAAGCTAAACTAAATCGAGGAAGGTCAAGGGTACTTACAAGGGTCCTATGCACGAGTAGGGATGTCTTGGATCTGCTCCTAAGCTTCAGAAATGCTCCACAATTGCAGATGAAGGTGTGATCAAAGTTGTTGCACATGAGGGCCTTTTATAGTGATTTAATCACCACAATTTGTTGACACATGGTTCTACTAGTGACCACAACTGATCAACACATGTCCCTAGTGTTCTAGGAGGCACTTAGGGGTCGCACATGAAGTGAAACATCCGTTTTGGGTCGAGTTTTCGCGTATACAGGAGGCTGTTGCCCTTTTCTGTTACTGGGCGGCTGACGCGGCCCGCATGAGTTTTAACCCATCTTTACGCGGGCCGCATGGACCTTAAAAATCAGATTTTCCATTTTCTTGTTTTTGCAACTTGTCCCTTGGCTTCACGAAAGGTCAACTAAGCTTATATATTGCAATATGACCCCTTAATATTTACCTACAAGGGCTTTAGGACTTATACCCACTTTACCAAGTCCCTGGACACTTCCGGTTAACCCGAAAAGTCTTAATTTTCAATGTTTACGCTTTAACCCCTCGCATACGAATTTGATCATAACTTTCTCATACGATAACAAAACTTTATGAAATTTATATCGTGCATTCTAGTGAGCATAATTAACAGTTACAAAGCTTCGGGTTTGTCAAAAGGTCACTCAGAGGTATATCTTTAAACATGTTGACACATTTAACCCCTGTAGTTTGTAATCTCTCACTTTTAGCTTCGCATGATCCATGATTTATTCGTTTGACGTTATAAACATCATGTAGGGTTATTATGAAGTATATTTATTCACTGTTGACATTTAGAACCCGTATAATCACATACTTTCCATGTTTGTCAACTTTAGTCCTTTTATAACATTCTTTCACACGTTCAAACTTTATGATACGTGTCAACACATTATAGGACGTGAATTTTCGAGGTGTTACAGTGTGCAAGCGAGTGGTGAAGTCATCGATCACTTTGTCATTGTTCCCTGTGATAATAACATCATCTACATAAACAAGTAAGTAGATAATGGAAGCGTCTTTTTTGTAAACAAACAAAGATGGATCCGAACGACTATAAGTAAATCCAAGAGTGAGGAGGAAGGCACTTAGGAGTTGAAACCAAGCTCATGGGGCTTGTTTAAGACCGTATAGAGCACGATTCAGCTTGCACACGTGGTTTGGAAAGTTTGGGTTTGCAAAACCCTGGGGTTGTTCCATGTAAACAGTCTCAGTCAAATGACCATTTAGGAATGTGTTATTAACGTCGAGTTGACGTAGGTTCCATTTGTGAATGGTTGCAAGGCTGAGGACAACCCGAATCGTGGCGGATTTCGCCACGGGGCTGAAGGTATGTGAAAAATCAAGCCCCGGGATTTGAGTGAAACCTTGGGCAACGAGTCTAGCTTTGTACCGGTCGAGAGATCCATCAGCTTTATACTTGATCCGATAAATCCACTTAGAGCCAACGACATTTGAATGTTGTGGTCGAGGCACTAAATCCCAAGTATGATTGTTACTTAGTGCAGTAAGTTCGGTACGCATAGCATCGACCCATTTAGAGTTTTTGACTGCTGTTTTGTAACCTTTCGGAGTGTGATTAACAAAGAGAGCATGATGAAGAGTATGTGAGGAGTAGTGGGCAAGGTCAGCAAAATGCTTGGGTTTGAAGATACCCGATTTTCACCTGGTGGTCATCGGATGTGTGGAGGATGGTTAGGCAACGGGAGGAGGTTCAGATTCGGTAGAGGAGGGGATGGAGTGAGGTGAAGGTGCAGCTGAATCGGGTGTGGGCTGAACTGAGGGGGCGGGCTGATTATTGTACTGAGGGGAGTTCGGTTCGGATGAGGAGTGGGTCGAAGACGGTGGCGTGGGTGGTTGGTCTGTGTGGGCCGAATGGTTAGGAGTGGGAATGGGTATGTCAAGACAGTGGGGTATAGGTGATGTGTATGGTGGAATGGTTTGATAAGATGATTGTGGTGATGGAGAGGAGGTCAAAGGAATGGATGGCTCAGGGAGTGTGTCATCAAAATTAGAGATCAAAAGTTTGGTATCATCAATGTTTGAGACAACTCTTGTGAACGGAAAACTATCCTCGTCAAATTTCGCATGACGAGTAGTGTAAATCCTTGAAGTAGTGGGATCGAGACATCGATATCCTTTGTACCTTGGACTATATCCAATGAATATACACGGCGTACTTCATGGAAGGAGTTTGTGTTTTGTGTAGTCACGAAGGTAGGGGAAGACACGACACCCAAAAACCAGGAAATTTGTGTAAGAGGGTGGTTGGTTATAGAGGAGCTCAAAAGGAGATTTGTTGGCAAGTAGCGGGGTGGGAAGGCGGTTTATGATATAAGTGGCCGAGGCGAAGGCATCAACCCATAGATTAACCAGAGCGTTGGCATTAAACATCATGGCTAAACCCGTTTCAGTAACGTGCCGATGTTTGCGTTCGGCTCTACTGTTTTGTTGTGGTGTATGTGGACAAGAAAGCCGATGACGTATCCCTCATTGGTTAAAGAATTGTTGGACTTGATTGTTTGTAAACTCCGTTCCACCATCACTTTGAAAAGTTTTGATGGTACTAGAAAATTGGTTTTGAACAAAATTTGTAAACACCACAAGTGTGTTGAAAAAATCGGATTTAGTTTTTAATGGATAGAACCAAGTAAATCTTGAAAAATCATCCACAAAAATTACATAATAACGATAGCCATCGGTTGACATAACGGGAGCGGGTCCCCAAAGATCACAATGAATTAGATTAAGAACATGTAATGCACGTTTATTGTTTTCAATAAATGGTAAACGTTGTGCCTTTGAGAGTGCACAAGAAGAACATAAGCCTGGTTTGGGTAACAAAGAAGTAAGCAAAACATGTCCAAGTTTATTTAACAAAGAAATCGTATCAAATGAGACATGTCCTAGACGACTATGCCATTTATCAAAGGATGCATGGAGATGAGATGCGGATAGAGAAGCAACGAGAGACTTGTGACCCTGGGAGAGGAAATAAAAACCGTTTTCACAGGTGCCTCTAGCGATGACCTTCGCGGTTTTTCGATCCTGAATGTGAAAAAAAGTGTTAGAAAACAGAACATCAACCGGAGAATCGTTTGTTAATCGACTAACTGATAGTAGATTACGAGTAAGGTTTGGGACAACTAGAGCATTTTTAAGTGGAATAACGTTGTGAAGTGTTGTGTGGCCAATTTTAGAAACCGGTAAAGACTTTCCATTACCGAAGGTTACACGAGTATTACCCGTATCTGGATATGTTTCATCTAACCCATTTTGGGTTGGAAGTATGTGGGCAGTAGCTCCTGTGTCCGCGGTCCAATCTGGGATGTTGCATTGAGCCTGGAATGCGTGAGCCAGATGTGCAACTAGAGGAATGGTCCTGACTTTTTGCGCATAACCAACAAGGTCCGGACATGCCGACGCATAGTGCCCTTCCTTCCTGCAAAGTTGACAGGTTGGAGGGCGTCTATTGTAGGTGCGACGTCCTCTGTTTGAGGAGGAACCCTTAGACCGAGAGGATTGACCTCGATTGGACTGAGAGGAGTTGTTGTACCTGGAGGGTTGGGCTGCAAAGGCAGCCTAAGAAGGCTGAGAACCGTGTAAGCGTTGAATGAAGATTTCCTGGTTTTCAGCATGAGCCAGGAGATCACGGAACAGGGGAGCCGGTTGCACGGTGCGTTGTGCGGTGGAGAAATTTTCGTAAGCGGAACCCAGCCCGCAGAGGAACCAGTGACGTTTGTCCAGGGTGTCCGAAGAGTATGCATCCGCTCAATGGAGTGGTTGCTGTAAGCATGTTCCAGCGCTGTCCAGATCTGAGAGGCTGTGGAATGGCCGATGGTTTCAGACATCGCCTCTTCAGTTAGAGACGAGTGGAGAAGGAGTACAACCCTCTTATCGGCGCTCTTCCATTCAGCAAATTTAGGGTTGGGGATGGGTTTGTTGTTATCAGAAATGGATTCAGAGGGAGGAACTAGGTTTCCATCGATGTGACCCGTAAGGTTGAGGTACGAGAGAATAGGAAGGATCTGGTGTCTCCATGGAAGATAATTAGTTGAGGAAAGCTTGATAGTGATGAGATTGCATAGAGAGTGGAGGGAGATGTTTGAGGAATCGGTGGGGTTGGCCATGGGATGATGAAGAAGACAGAGAAGAGCAGAGGAAGAAGAAGATTAGAAGGGGATCGATGGTTTGGCTGATACCATGTGAAGGTATTTGTCTCAATTGAATAATTCTCATTTACAAGGGGAAATATATACAGCAAAGAAAAGCAGAAATTAAGGAGAGAAATACTCCTTTACATACATACAACATTGACTAGAAAATATATATAAAGAATGCATAATTATCGGCTATTAGTTGTGAATTAGGGTTTTTATTAGAAAGTTGAAATATGAACTGTAGAAGTGGATATAACTAGTGAAGCAGTTAATCGGTTTTTAATCGGACCGACAATCGTATTTGGCCGGACGATTGCTTTTAGGGTGTTGTTATGCGAATTAATTGCACATTTGAGACATCAGATTGTACCTGTGATGTTAAATTACCTTCATAGGATTAAAACATGTGTTTCCGACATGGTAGGCATGTTACATCATGGTTGCACCTCCCTCAAGGGATATTGTTGTTGGTGCCATTAATAGCATTTTTATTAAAACAGTACACGAATGTGAAGAGAGGGGGACGATCATCTTCCAACGGTTGTGATGATTGGGTTTGGTGGCCAGTAGCGGTCACAAGTTGTGATGGTAGGGTCTGGTTGTTATGGAGAATAGGAGGAAGTGATTTTTTATTTTGTGCTGGTTCTTCATGTGTGTGTTGGATTTTTAAAGAGTGCAAATGTTACAGATATTGTTCTTGATGTTCCTGTGTGTGTGGGGTTAAAGAAGAACACTGATGAGGTGGGAGGAAGAAACATGGTAAAATTACAAAACTACCCTTAATTGATTAGATTTAACTAAAAATTTTAACTTTGGTTAATGCTAAAAGACGAAAGATGTAATGAGTTTTCCGAATAAAGGATTGTGATTGTAATTATTTAACTTAAAGGCTATCCATTGCAATATGATACAAACTTAAAGAACGAAAAGTGTAATTTACCCTAAAATATCCAAGGGAAATTACTCCGCAACGAGATAAAGTTAAGGGTAAATTACACTTTTCGTTCTTTATGTTTGTATCTGATTGCAATGGATGGCCTTTAACTTCAATAATTACAGTCACAATCCTTTATTTGGAAAACTCATTACACCTTACGTCCTTTAGCACTAACCAGGTTAAAAATTTCAGTTAAATATGACATGTGCTTTGCACATGAGGGTAGGTTAGTCATTTGGCCTTTTTATTTAAAATATATTTATAATAAAGCTTAAATTAAAAACCCTTTTCCACACCCCTCCCCCTCTCTCTGTAACTTAAATCAAACACTCTCTGCAACTTAAACCAAACACAAGCACCACCATCTATGGCTGTCAACGTTGCCGGCCACCAAAAAAACCCACCGGCCACCAAAGAAACCCTGTCTCACCGACCACCAATCCGGCCACAATCTCCGAGATTTGAAATCGAGACAGACTGTCTGTTTTAGAAAGAGAATATTGCAGCTCTGGTTATGGAGGTATCTGCCATAGCCACTCTTCTCTCTCTACTCTCTCTCATCACTCTTCTCATCTCTACCTTTTCCTGTTGATTTCTATATTTATCAACTGTTTTTTTCTAAAACCTCTCCACTTATGATCGTACACTCCGATCTGTTTTCTGCAGTTATTAACTGATTTTATTGTGCAATCGACAGTGTCGGCGACTCAATTTCGTGTTCATAGAAAGTTTCTAGCGTGAATTGCGGTTACTTCAGATCGATTCCGTGTTGGTATAAAGTTTCTAACGTGAATTTTAGGTTAGAGAACTTAGATTACGGAATATACTTGTAGTTTCGTTATACCTAGGGTTTAATTGACAAGATTTATCGGAAAACTGTTGTGATTGTATGATTTCCGGTGAAATATTATGTGCTGAAGAATTGAACTATTGGTCGGCGTTGACAGCCACAGGTGGTGGTGACTGTGTTTGGTAAAAGTTACAAAGAGAGGGGAAGAGTTGTGGATAAGGTTTTTAATTTAAGTTTTATTATAAAGATATTTTAAATAAAAGGGCCAAATGACTAATATACCCTCATGTGCAAGGCACATGTCATAGTTAGCTGAAAATTTTAACCTGGTTAGTGCTAAAGGACGAAAGGTGTAATGAGTTTTCCAAATAAAGGATTGTGACTGTAATTATTGAAGTTAAAGGCTATCCATTGCAATCTAATACAAACATAAAGGAACAAAAGTGTAATTTACCCTAAAGTTAAAGTAGTTGCTTTACATTTTATTCAGGGAAATTATATAACAATACAAAAAGTAACTTGGGCACCACCAGCTTTTTGTAATTGACGTGTCCATACAATCCATATAAAGATACCTATTAAGTCATATTTCCGAACACGAATTATATGCACCAATTCATTCACAATCCAAACTAACAAGCAACTCTTCATTCACAACTAAAACAAACCGACAAATAATATATACACACAACTGACGTGCCGATTAAAATGAATACATACATGTCGGCAGGCACCCCTTTAATTACACCTGCTTCCGTAACCATCATTCACATTCCACAATTTCACCACCATACGTAAGCGTTCTTTTTTATTGGTTTGAAGTTAATTGATTCATGATTGAATCCAAGCCAAATGGAAAATGTATGTGGATTTTTTTTAAAGGTGTGAATTATTCGCGAATGTCGGGAGGTCTAACGTACGTTGTCTTAGCCGGGTCTGCGCTAGAAAGCCCCCTCGCACAATAGATTCCTAATTTAAACCCCTCAATGAGAAACCCCTATCACCCAGACTCGAACTTGAGACCTGGAGGGAAAAACTCATCCAGGCCCACCATAGATGGAACTTAAATACCCGTGACCACCATTAGAGCACTAGCGATGGTTAAATGTATGTGGATTCTGAAGTCATCTTTTTGGAATTGAGTCGTCCGAACAGAATTACAGAGTCAAACGATGGATTCTTACCGATAATCCCCAAACCATCGTTTGATGCCGCTGCCAACCACCACCAAGTCGTTCCACATACCATCGAGCATCTCCAACACATACGTTTGTGTTACGGTGGTGGCGGTTAGCAGATTCAAGAAACTCTTAAATTCTTTGTAACTGCAGGGAGGGAGTAACAAGGAAGGGGGTGGGTTTCTCTGAAGAAACCTAATTGAGTTTTTTGAACACCTGCTGATATTCTCATAAAAAAATCTCAATAAACTTAAAAAGAAAAAAAATATATATATATATATATATATATATATATATATATATTGCAAAACCCACTTTGGTTTTCAATGGTGGTTTATGATGTGGGGTAAAATACACATATTTGTCCCGTGTAAATTGTATAGTTTTAGTTTAGTTTTTATTTATTATTTTTAGTTTTAGTATTATATTATATTGTGATTTGGCAGGTGCCGGTGCAAATGGAGCGAAAATGAGTAATAATTAAATAACTAGCCAGTTGGGCAGAGTGGGATGCCAGTGACTGAATTAAAAATTGCCGCTATTTTGTGTGATTAGGCTAAGCCCATTCTACTCTCATGTGCAACACAAGAAATATATATATTTGAAAGATAGTGGGCTGACATGGCTAGGATTTACGTGAAGCATGATTGTTGGGCCATTTAACATATATGTTGAAAAAATAGAAGAAAATTCTAATATATACCTACCCGATAGCAGCCAAAATACAATATATACATCAAAAAGAGAGGCTGCAATATATTCAATTTAGTGGGCCGTTTGGAATTGAGAGGATGGCAAGCCCACTTTACTAGATTTATTAAATAAGGGCATATACTTTAAAAAAAAGGCACGAATTAAGAACAATTTGAAGCATATCAGACGGACGAGAAGGGAATCATACATAGTCGGCAGTCAACATCAGACATCAGACGAGGAAAAAGAAAGCTTTAGTGGACGAATTTAGAGCTTTATTTTGTAAGGGTTCAAGTTCAAGAATTATTAGGGTTGAAGCAAGAGGCTTAGGGATCAAGAATTAAACGAGTTTTATCTATTTAATTCTCTTGTGTTCTTAGTTTCTTTATTTTACTTCAATGAATTCTGTTATTGAACCTTATTTATTATCTTCGTTCATGACTTTGATTGGCTAAACTTTTAAGCCACCTAGACTTAGTTGAATGGATTGATTAATGTTTTTACCTTTTTCGTTATTTGCATTGAATATTATGGGTTGATTGTGTTTAGTAAAGAGTTTGTTTTATTGATTTGATGCACATGCGTGCTTTAACTTGGTTTGTTATTATCATTTGCTTCGTATGTTTCTTAGTGACGGTCTATATCACAACATAGAGTCATGCTAGGGTTTAGATCTTGGTGAGTGTCTATATCACATAATAGGTCTTAATTATTTAGGGTGGAATTGGCCAATAATCCCGAGAAGTAATTGTTAGTAATTTACTAGGTTTTAGTGTTCTGCTAGTCCTAATACCTGGAAAGTGATGGGCTATTGATAGGTCTTACCCGGTAAATTGCTTTAGATAGTCCTTGGAAAAGGTTGTGTCTTAGTTGCCTCGTCGGTTTATTAGTCTATCAAGTCAAGTTAATTAATTCAAACTACCCTATATCTATGATTTGAAAAGAGTAGGTTAATATTAGGGTACTTACACAATAATTAGACAACTGGAAAGACGTCTAATAACCGGTAGGATTAACGGCCTAGGTAGTTCCACAGGTTTCTCCTTGAGAAGGGTCGAGGGGCTTAGTTGGTTCTTAATAGGTTTAGTACTTTAAGATTTCGGTTCCATAGTTCATGCATTTAACTTAATCGGTAATCTCTTAAAAACGATCCAGGATTCTTGTCTAGGTGGTCTCGTTCTCATATAAGAAAGGTCTGCAGTCTTTATTCGTATTTAGTCTAGCTTTAGTTAATTTAGTAGTTTAATATAGATTTCCTTAGTTTTCCGTACCCCCCCCCCCCCAACCAAATAAACAAGTTTTAGTCGTGTCTGTCAGTGTCTATTAGAGTCTAGTTTGCGTGATACATAGAGTCTCGTGGTTCGATATCCGGACTTCCTAGGTTATACTACAGTGATCGGTACACTTGCCGATTGTGGGGTTGTCACACCCCGATTTCCACGTGTCACCGGTGGGCCCGGTGGGGAGTATCGTGACGTGGTTGGCAACATAATAGTCAAACAACACAATTATATAAATGCACAGCGGAAGCAAAAGATAAATATTATTACATTCCGAATATAAAGTAATATCCAGTATTACAACGGAAAGTAAAGGATCCACAGGCGGATCTTTAAAACATATCATTTGTTCAACAGACTTTAGATGCCTAGAACTTGCAAGATTCCTTATTAGCGCCCTGAGCTTCCAGCCAATTTCGTTCAGTACCTGTCACTTAACCTTTTTGGAAAATACGTTAGTTTTCACTGGTAAATACACTCAACTGACTCATTTGAAAAGAGTTTAAGAAAATTGATTTGGATGCACGTGGCACAAAAATACCTTTTATAATTTGATTAAAATGCACAGAGGCAAAATTAACCTTTTATACTTGGGAAAATTATTTGTATATAATCTTGTATACAGTTTTACTTATTTGTCGTCCGTTAGGGCCGGTTTGTAGGGCCGGACTTGATTAACTGACACGCCACAGGTATAATGCCCACAGGCTATCATCCTCTAAGTGGATTACCAGTTCCGGTATAATGCCCACAAGGATGATACCTCGGAGTGGATTACCAGTTTTTACATAATGCAGCTGTAAGGTGTATGCCTACACCCCGTGCTTAGGTCGTGGCCATTTCGTAAAATGATGCCAAGGATATCCGGGACATGGTCATTAACCCCCAAAAGCCATACACCAAATAATACATATTAAACAGGTTATGTAAGTACATAAATCACAATCTGATTTAAATGACTACATACACCCGACCAAGCGGTACTTTTATAGTACCGTATCCCAAGCCCGTATAGGGAAAATAAGTTAAGAGTATTTACCTGAGCTAGCTCCTGTCTTAAATAGTAAGAATTTAATAACTCAGCCGTATTCACTTAAGTAAGCGTAGGTACCATTTACCGGAAGGCTCTAGTCTGGATTGATTGTATAAATAACTTATTAGAATGCTAACGGGTCTTTAATTAAGCCTAAGCTTAGACCGGTTAGTCTTACAGGAAGATACGGTTCGTACGCACGATTAAGCGAAGACCGGAATAGAATGTGATTTAGACCCAACAAGCTTGTATGCTTGTTTAATATGGGTAACTCAAACACATTCTGGATTTCGAGACAAAAACCGATAAGGTTTGACTTGTTTCGGCTAATTTATGTATACTAGCTACATAGGCCGAACCGTACGCGTAAGAGGCGTAACGGGTAATTATAAGAGCCATATACAGGTTTCCTAAGTTAATTATGCCTCAATTATGTTGTGACATCAGTAAGATGTCTTTCATTATGCCCGAAATGAATTTAAACACAAACTATGCCTCGTAGGGGTAGTTTGGTCATTTTAAAGGTTGTAAAAGAGTTTAGATGTTTAACTGAGTAACAGGTCTGATGTAAACAGCAAACATACTTAATTTGATGAGTTATAACAGTAGGGTAAAGTATATATGTGAAATATATCATTTATAACCAACTATGCATCGTATGGGCATTTTGGTAATTTCACATAAGCCGAAAAGCTCAAAAACGAAGTCTGAGTTAATCAACCTTTTCTTACTGTTAAAATATCATAATTTTCCTAAAATATCAGTAGGTATCAACCCGGTTGTGTTCAATATAATTTTTATACATACTATGCGTTAAAAACGCTTAATAAGGCGATTAAAGGCCGTTTCCGGGTTCGATACTTAAATCTGATATTTTTATATTTCCATAAGGCTTAAAATAATTTATTTATCATATGTGATCAGTAGCAAAAGGTTTGGAGTCGTTTGGATATGAAAAACTCTTTTTATGACCCGTAAGGGCAAAACCGACAATTACCGGATTAAGCCTACGACAACTAGTTATGCTCAGCCTAAAATTAATTAAAAATCTTTAAAATTCCCAAAATAATATATTACATCAGTGGGTATTAAGTTCGATGTCAAAAAGTAGGCTTAACTAAGCTATACGCTAATTACGCCATTTTAATAACATAAAGCTTTAAATTTGCGATAATGAGCATAACTCTCAATCTACACTTCAAAATGATGTCAAACTTTTCATACAAGTTTATATATCAGTAATTAAAGTTTCTACTCTTTTACTTTTGCAAAAATCACGTTTTAAGGTAATAAGGGCATAATGGTCAACATATGAGCAATTAACGGAAACACGTAAACGAATGGGTCAATCAATGAACCAACCACAGAGGGTTGTGCTAACATGTAGCCTGGTCCTAAAGAAGCTCTAAGACATTTTCAAATCATACTAAAGCGGGTCAGAACTGAAAGTCAAAGTGAAAGTCAAACTATGTGACTTTCGGTTCCGAACCGGGTCTAATACAGGAAATAGTCGGGTTGAACATGTTTGGACATGTTCTTACACTTATTACTAAGTTATAACAATGAGCAAATAGGTTATATATGTTCTAGATGGCTAATTATGCATAAATGACATTTTAAACTTCCTGTTGACTTTTTAATTATATGTTTGACCCGACGTTTGACCTGGTTAGAGTGGTAATCAGGGGAAACCCTTTTGAGGTTTTATTACCCACATAAATACCAACTTATAACTACTTTTAATTCGAGATATGACTGAGCCATTGTTGACTAATCTCGAGGTCAAACCGTTATTACGACGGTTTGACTTTTAGCTAATTAAACAAGCTAAACTCAATTAAAGAAGGACTAGCAGACTTACAAGAGTCCTATGCACGACTTATGATCAGTTGGACCTGCTTGAGAGCTCCAGGATTGATCAGATTGCAAGAAGGAAGTGTGAAGAACATTGATGCACTACATGGCCTTTTATAGTAAACTTCTCACCACAATATGTTGACACCAAGGTCTAGCAATCTCCACAACTGATAAACACTTGTCCCTAGTGCTTAGGGGGTGCCTAGGGGTCGTCCACAAGTGAGAAATACCGGCCAGATTGGTTAAAATCGCGCATAACAGGCTGCTGCCTGTTTTTCTGCTTCTGGGCGCCTGAGGCAGCCCGCCTCAGGTTCTGATAATGTCCACGCGGGCCGCGTGGCCCTCCTGATCAGACAAAACATTTTTGAGTTGTTGCATCACACCTCTTGGCCCTTCCGAAAGGTCAACTGAGCTCAATACTTGCAATTTGAACCCTTATTCTTTACCCACAAGGGCTTTAGGACTTATACCCGCTTTGCCAAGTCCCTGGACACTTCTGGTTAACCCGAAAAGTCTTAACTTTCAATGTTTACTCTTTAACCCCTCGCACACGAATTTGATCATAACTTTCTCATACGATAACGAAACTTTATGAAATTTATATCGTGCATTCTAGTGAGCATAATTAACATTTACAAAGCTTCGGGTTTGTCAAAAGGTCACTAAGAGGTATATCTTTAAACATGTTGACACATTTAACCCCTGTAGTTTGTAATCTCTCACTTTTTGCTTCGTATGATCCATGATTTATTCGTTTGATGTTAAAAACATCATGTAGGGTTATTATGAAGTATATTTATTCATTGTTGACATTTTAGAACCTGTAAAATCACATACTTTCCATGTTTGTCAACTTTAGTCCTTTTATAATATTCTTTCACACGTTCAAACTTTATGACACGTGTCATTACATTATAGGACGTGAATTTTCGAGGTGTTACATCCTCACCCCCTTAAAAGAAATCTCGACCTCGAGATTTGTTAAGGTAAAGGAAGTATTTTCTGCCTTAAATTGGGCTTAATCTTCCCCCAGTACCTTTGAGCCTCTAAGGCACTACATTTGACCTTTATAATAAGCACATGTATCTTTTTGGAGCTTCTAATCCTGTCGATCCTCAATCGCAACAGGTTGCTCATATTATCATAGTCATGTATATCATTATGTGATAGCGTTTTTCGACTTATTTGTGACACGTCGCTAAATCATTAGTGTGGGTCACATTACGCGTTCCACCAAGCCCCTTAATTAGGTCTTAGCTCGTAAGCTATTTGATCTTGATACATTCGATTTCCTTCGAATGATTTTCATATACTCGGAGCTTAACTAGCCCGATAATCTAACAAACTTGCACACCCTTCCAGGGTGATATCTATTGTTGAACCTCATTCCTTAACAAGAATTTAGGAGGTTTGCTATTTTTATAAATTTTCGATTTCCTGCCGTATACTGGCGACTTACAATCGGGTATGGATTTATACGATCGTATTTGTTGTTTCCTAGGCAACTTTCAGATCCTTATAATTGAACTTACCAATCTATTGTCCTAACAATAGACGTTTAACATGCCATTTATACAAGGTCTCCAAAGGGGTAGCCTTGATACTTATATAACAGCTATTTATAGAAGAGCTTATCTTAAGGGGAGATGGTTATTCCAACCATTGCTCAAAATTAATATTAAGAAATAGCTAATCTTTACAGTTAGTCGAGCAAATCGACGATCCTGGGTAGTTGATGGCGATTCTTAATCGTTGTTTAAATAGGGTTGCGGTAAACAATGCCTTAGCAAAATGAACCGTCTTTCATAATTTACTATACCGAATTCTCAGGATATTGAGTTTGGCTTTATGAATCTATATCTTAAAACTTACTTAACCAGGGTTTTCGATTCTGCAAGTAATGGTACTAGCTGTCTTGGAGATTTCATAACACACAGTCTTAAATGGGATATTAAACTTAACTCTACCTGCCTCCCAGGGGTAGACAGGGAAATCTTAGGAGAAGATAATCAAGGTACAAGGAGGTTACAGAGATTTCCATCTCTCAGGCTCCAGTTCACTCATCAACGCTTGTGTCTAATAAGTGACACATTCCTGTTATGAGTCCACATATTCCGTTACCAGGGAATATTTAATTGGACAATTCTATTCTGGATATCTTATTTGAATACTATTAGTTGACTTTAGTACCATATGATCATTGGGATATCTTTGTGGTCCCATGCATTAAACCTCCATACTGATCAGTCATGGAAGCAATCTATGGAACTTATTAAGATACATCAATTTTCATACGGCGTTTTTGTCATACTATTTGGTATTCGTAATCAATAAAGATTAGATAGATATCAACTATATGTGCTTATATTTAATCAGAATGGAAATTTTCACAAACTAGGCACCTAGCTCGGTTGGCTAGGCGCGCGAAAGGGTGCGGCCTAGACCCAGGTTCGATTCCGGGGACGGCCAATTCCACCATTTTTTTATGTTTAATATTAATTAATCGTACGGATACTTGTAATTATGAGGGTTGTCTCATAAGGAGTCTTGATAATTAATTGCTTCTTATCACTCACAATATAGGCTTGATTTTCGAGGCAACCAATCGATTTTTATCACTATATTGAGTCCTTATGTATGCAACCAAAAGTTTGCTATAAGGGTATTAGAAAAGAGTGATTTCTAATAGATATTAAATATCAATATAGGATTTGTTGGAGCATTTTCTAAAGTATCATCGGTCAATTTCTACCTCGCATTAAATGACCGGAGTCTTAATCAGACGGAGACAACAGTTCTCAACATTTATTATTCATTATAGAATCATATGTGCCAGTATCAAATAAAATTCATGCATAATCTGTTTGATATGAAAAGGTATCTGCTATATAGTTATCATTCTGCATCATCTTCTTGGCGTTCGTATGGAAGACTCATGCGTTTGCTTCCTTGGCCTCTCCAGGCTTCTTCGCGTACTTAGGGCAGTTGGTCTTTATGTGCCCCTTCTCATTGCAATTGTAGCATGTGGCATCTTTAATCTTCTTGCAATCAACAGTCTTGTGCTCCTTAGACTTGCATAACCCACATGCAGGTGATTCAGACCTAGAATTGGATTCAGATCTGCACTTTCCAAAGTGGCGTCTTTGACAAGTCGTGCACCTTGGCTTCTCCTCTATTCGCTGACTGTTCCTTCCAAACCCAGACTTCTTAGAATCAGTGTTTCCCTTGTGCTTCTTCTCTGACCCTCGTGAGTTATCATCCTCACGATTCCTCTTACTTTCTTCAGATTTCTTTAGCGATCTCAATCTGACCGCATCTAAAGTAAGGGATAAGGAAATGTCAGCTACTGATCTAAAAGTCGCTGGCCGAGAAGCTTTTACGCTTGCCTTGATCTCGGGGGCTAAACCACCGATAAAACGAGCTATCCGTTTTGGTTCCGGGGTTACGAGGTATGGAACCAACCGAGACATAGTGTTAGGGATGGGATTGGTACAGTACCCGTACCTATACCCGTACCAGTACCGAAAATACCGGTACCGAATTTGAACAAAACTAGGTACCAAATACCGTACCAAATATATAGGTATGGTACGGGTACGAGTACGGGTATTTTCGGTACAGTACCCGCTTGGTACCATTTTGTTTTTATTTACTTTTTGAGCACTTGTACGAGTACTAAATATGTAAAATTGACATGAGTACCAATATAGTACGAGTACCAAATAGGTAAAATTGGTACGAGTACCAATACGATACGGGTACCATATAGGTAAAATCAATACGAGTACACTATAAATACCATAATATGAAATAAAACATAATACAAAAACACTTTTAAAGGTATACATAGAATTCGGTACCAGTACCCGTTTTTACCCGTACCCGTACCCGTACCAATACCGAAAGTACCGAATACCAAAATCAATAAAACTGGGTACCGATACATGTACCAAATACCTAAAATCGGTACGGGTACAGGTACGGGTACGGGTACGGTACGGGTACGAGTACGGGTATCTGGGAAAAAAAACCCATCCCTACATAGTGTTGAAGCTCGTTAGGTAAGCTTGACAGTCGAGGTTTGTCATCACCAAGGATAGAAAATCGGACTCTATCTTCTCCACCTCATGCTGAGGGCATAAATTTTCCCTGATAAGGGCAACAAATTGATCCCACGACATATTGTACAGTGGGATTTTCCCGGTGGCTTGAATCAGAGATCTCCACCATGCTAAAGCTTCACCCTTGAAAGACTGCGACACAAACTTGACCACGTCTCGCTCAGCGCATCCGCTAATATCAACAACCGTATCCATCTTATCCAGCCATGTCATACAATCGATGGCTCCTTTCTCCCCAATGAAATCCCGGGGTTTGCAGGAAACGAAATATTTATAGGAGCAACCCTTAGCAAGGGGTCCTTTATTCAGTCTGACCTGCTGAGATGGAGCACTGTGGTTTGAGGAGTGTCGGTCATCATTTTTCTTCGGGTCGTCGTTATTGGACGGTGGCTTTGAAGGCTGTGTAGATAGGGTCCTACTACGAGTCCCACTATACTCATCATACTGCCTTTCCAAAGCCTGTGTAACTGCGCCGTCTATGATCGCTTTTAATTCCGCACCAGTTAGATTAATTCGGGCGTCATTATTAACCTCCGCTGGATGACTATTACCCTCGTCTGAGTTAGCCATTACAATTGAACTGTTGCAGAAAACAAGGACCATAGTTTATTTGGGAGTTTATTATGGAATTGCCCTTTAGGGTAATTCATTAACCATGGTAAACAGAGACCATATTTGGTTAATTTATTAATCAAATTTATTTAGGATTTCTATAATAATTTATCCTAATTATAAAACAGTAACTGTCTTATTCGTGGCACCAAAGGCCTAGTCACATGGACAATTATAAATTATATGCTAGGATTTCAGAGAATCGAAGCATTTGAGGTTTGAACCAACGTTCACTACCTTTCCTTGACAGGGAGTTGTAGGCTACCACTGTCTTTAGTCCCAGAGGACGTTAATTATAGCCCGTGGGCACTTCATCTATAAGGGATGATTATATAAATAAGGGATTTTTAAAACAACCCAAAAATGACTTATGTGATTTTATCGCATCACACTTTGTCAAGCATGTTAATATGCTTTCAATGTTTAATAAGGATTTGAATCTCTTGAATAGGTTCTACCATCTTGGCCTTGTCTGTAGTGACATTTAGACTAGGTTTTACCTTTAAGATTCTTTTTAATATTTAACGCAAAACAATCCTAATTGAACTGTTAACAAGGATCTGAATCTAATTGTGGATCTACCATCTTGGCCCTGTCTTAATGTGACATCTGGCTAGGTCTTGCCCTTTTAGATTTTGCCATTTTATTATAATGGTAGATCTTATAATATAGGAATGATAATTTTTAAATATATAATCGTTCCTTTATATTTAAACAAGTATATGGTTGCCCTAAACGGGACTTCTAATAAAAATGACTTGCCCATGCAAGGCTAATCAGAAACTAATCAAGGAAGTAGTTAAAAGACAATGAAATTGGAATTTGTCCTATGTTCTTGTCTAGACTCAAGAATGTGCAATTGTGTAACTGAGATTAAACACAAAAGGCTAGTGTTTAATTCACTCAGTGTTGGCTCTGATACCAACCTGTCACACCCCGATTTCCACGTGTCACCGGTGGGCCCGGTGGGGAGTATCGTGACGTGGTTGGCAACATAATAGTCAAACAACACAATTATATAAATGCACAGCGGAAGCAAAAGATAAATATTATTACATTCCGAATATAAAGTAATATCCAGTATTACAACGGAAAGTAAAGGATCCACAGACGGATCTTTAAAACATATCATTTGTTCAACAGACTTTAGATGCCTAGAACTTGCAAGATTCCTTATTAGCGCCCTGAGCTTCCAACCAATTTCGTTCAGTACCTGTCACTTAACCTTTTTGGAAAATACGTTAGTTTTCACTGGTAAATACACTCAACTGACTCATTTGAAAAGAGTTTAAGAAAATTGATTTGGATACACGTGGCACAAAAATACCTTTTATAATTTGATTAAAATGCACAGAGGCAAAATTAACCTTTTATACTTGGGAAAATTATTTGTATATAATCTTGTATATAGTTTTACTTATTTGTCGTCCGTTAGGGCCGGTTTGTAGGGCCGGACTTGATTAACTGACACGCCACAGGTATAATGCCCACAGGCTATCATCCTCTAAGTGGATTACCAGTTCCGGTATAATGCCCACAAGGATGATACCTCGGAGTGGATTACCAGTTTTTACATAATGCAGCTGTCAGGTGTATGCCTACACCCCGTGCTTAGGTCGTGGCCATTTCGTAAAATGATGCCAAGGATATCCGGGACATGGTCATTAACCCCCAAAAGCCATACACCAAATAATACATATTAAACAGGTTATGTAAGTACATAAATCACAATCTGATTTAAATGACTACATACACCCGACCAAGCGGTACTTTTATAGTACCGTATCCCAAGCCCGTATAGGGAAAATAAGTTAAGAGTATTTACCTGAGCTAGCTCCTGTCTTAAATAGTAAGAATTTAATAACTCAGCCGTATTCACTTAAGTAAGCGTAGGTACCATTTACCGGAAGGCTCTAGTCTGGATTGATTGTATAAATAACTTATTAGAATGCTAACGGGTCTTTAATTAAGCCTAAGCTTAGACCGGTTAGTCTTACAGGAAGATACGGTTCGTACGCACGATTAAGCGAAGACCGGAATAGAATGTGATTTAGACCCAACAAGCTTGTATGCTTGTTTAATATGGGTAACTCAAACACATTCTGGATTTCGAGACAAAAACCGATAAGGTTTGACTCGTTTCGGCTAATTTATGTATACTAGCTACATAGGCCGAACCGTACGCGTAAGAGGCGTAACGGGTAATTATAAGAGCCATATACAGGTTTCCTAAGTTAATTATGCCTCAATTATGTTGTGACATCAGTAAGATGTCTTTCATTATGCCCGAAATGAATTTAAACACAAACTATGCCTCGTAGGGGTAGTTTGGTCATTTTAAAGGTTGTAAAAGAGTTTAGATGTTTAACTGAGTAACAGGTCTGATGTAAACAGCAAACATACTTAATTTGATGAGTTATAACAGTAGGGTAAAGTATATATGTGAAATATATCATTTATAACCAACTATGCATCGTATGGGCATTTTGGTAATTTCACATAAGCCGAAAAGCTCAAAAACGAAGTCTGAGTTAATCAACATTTTCTTACTGTTAAAATATCATAATTTTCCTAAAATATCAGTAGGTATCAACCCGGTTGTGTTCAATATAATTTTTATACATACTATGCGTTAAAAACGCTTAATAAGGCGATTAAAGGCCGTTTCCGGGTTCGATACTTAAATCTGATATTTTTATATTTCCATAAGGCTTAAAATAATTTATTTATCATATGTGATCAGTAGCAAAAGGTTTGGAGTCGTTTGGATATGAAAAACTCTTTTTATGACCCGTAAGGGCAAAACCGACAATTACCGGATTAAGCCTACGACAACTAGTTATGCTCAGCCTAAAATTAATTAAAAATCTTTAAAATTCCCAAAATAATATATTACATCAGTGGGTATTAAGTTCGATGTCAAAAAGTAGGCTTAACTAAGCTATACGCTAATTACGCCATTTTAATAACATAAAGCTTTAAATTTGCGATAATGAGCATAACTCTCAATCTACACTTCAAAATGATGTCAAACTTTTCATACAAGTTTATATATCAGTAATTAAAGTTTCTACTCTTTTACTTTTGCAAAAATCACGTTTTAAGGTAATAAGGGCATAATGGTCAACATATGAGCAATTAACGGAAACACGTAAACGAATGGGTCAATCAATGAACCAACCACAGAGGGTTGTGCTAACATGTAGCCTAGTCCTAAAGAAGCTCTAAGACATTTTCAAATCATACTAAAGCGGGTCAGAACTGAAAGTCAAAGTGAAAGTCAAACTATGTGACTTTCGGTTCCGAACCGGGTCTAATACAGGAAATAGTCGGGTTGAACATGTTTGGACATGTTCTTACACTTATTACTAAGTTATAACAATGAGCAAACAAGTTATATATGTTCTAGATGGCTAATTATGCATAAATGACATTTTAAACTTCCTGTTGACTTTTTAATTATATGTTTGACCCGACGTTTGACCTGGTTAGAGTGGTAATCAGGGGAAACCCTTTTGAGGTTTTATTACCCACATAAATACCAACTTATAACTACTTTTAATTCGAGATATGACTGAGCCATTGTTGACTAATCTCGAGGTCAAACCGTAATTACGACGGTTTGACTTTTAGCTAATTAAACAAGCTAAACTCAATTAAAGAAGGACTAGCAGACTTACAAGAGTCCTATGCACGACTTATGATCAGTTGGACCTGCTTGAGAGCTCCAGGATTGATCAGATTGCAAGAAGGAAGTGTGAAAAAAATGATGCACTACATGGCCTTTTATAGTAAACTTCTCACCACAATATGTTGACACCAAGGTCTAGCAATCTCCACAACTGATAAACACTTGTCCCTAGTGCTTAGGGGGTGCCTAGGGGTCGTCCACAAGTGAGAAATACCGGCCAGATTGGTTAAAATCGCGCATAACAGGCTGCTGCCTGTTTTTCTGCTTCTGGGCGCCTGAGGCGGCCCGCCTCAGGTTCTGATAATGTCCACGCGGGCCGCGTGGCCCTCCTGATCAGACAAAACATTTTTGAGTTGTTGCATCACACCTCTTGGCCCTTCCGAAAGGTCAACTGAGCTCAATACTTGCAATTTGACCCCTTATTCTTTACCCACAAGGGCTTTAGGACTTATACCCGCTTTGCCAAGTCCCTGGACACTTCCGGTTAACCCGAAAAGTCTTAACTTTCAATGTTTACTCTTTAACCCCTCGCACACGAATTTGATCATAACTTTCTCATACGATAACGAAACTTTATGAAATTTATATCGTGCATTCTAGTGAGCATAATTAACATTTACAAAGCTTCGGGTTTGTCAAAAGGTCACTAAGAGGTATATCTTTAAACATGTTGACACATTTAACCCCTGTAGTTTGTAATCTCTCACTTTTTGCTTCGTATGATCCATGATTTATTCGTTTGATGTTATAAACATCATGTAGGGTTATTATGAAGTATATTTATTCACTGTTGACATTTTAGAACCTGTAAAATCACATACTTTCCATGTTTGTCAACTTTAGTCCTTTTATAATATTCTTTCACACGTTCAAACTTTATGACACGTGTCATTACATTATAGGACGTGAATTTTCGAGGTGTTACAGTGGTTTAGGTCGAGTCTAGGATTAAAGCTTTTCGTGTCTAGCTTAGAGAGTCTAATTTAGTTAATATTTTATAGTCTGTTTAGCACACATCAAGTTTTTGGCACCGTTGCTGGGGACTCTTGGCAATCGCGTTTATTAGCTTTGATAGATTTTATTGATATATACGTGCTACGTGTTTAGTTTGTTTGAGACTTTTATTTGTGTTTTTATTTTCGTTTGAGTCATAGTGACTAGTGTTTGCTTTTCTCACATTCAGGTTTTTGCTGGTAGTGGATGCCACATCTGCGCTCGCACGGACCGCCACCGAAGCCACCAGTCACCGAGTCATCATCATCTCGTTTGGGCCAAGGCCCACAGGTTAGTATTTCATCCACGTCCCAGTTTCCCAATTTCGATTCCATTCCATTACCCACCCCACACCAATTATCCAAAACATCACCTAAGGTTTCCCCACCCGATAGCCCTACTTCTAGCACCTCTAGCATCCCAGAAAACTTAGAACACATGGCCAACGCTAGGCAAACCGTCCACCAGCAAGCCACCCAGGGCTTCACTGGTCTTGCGTCACCCATTACTGTTCCACCCATAGTTAGCGAGAACTCATGGCATATTCCCTCTTATGCCATGCAGGCCATTACCAATAGCATCCAATTTCATGGCCGTGAGGACGAGGACGCACCGGCCCACATAAACCGGTTCTCCCGTATCCTTGCTACTTTTAGCCTTCATGGAGCCCCAAATGATGCTACTTACCTTCAGCTCTTCCCATTTTCACTAGCCGGGCGTGCGGCTACTTGGTTGCACTCTCAACCAACCGGTACCTTTACCACTTGGGCGGGCCTTCGTCAAGCCTTTTTGAACAAGTATTTCCCGTCTGCTAACGCCTCACGCCTTCGTGACCAAATTCACTCTTTCCGCATGGAGCCCGACGAGCCTTACTACCTTGCTTGGGAGCGTTTCCAAAACTTAGTCGCTCGTTGCTCCCGTCATGGTCTTTCCGATTGGGCTTTATGTGAGAAATTCTATAACGGTCTCACCCAAGAGACTCGTGATAGGTTTGACACTAATGCGGGGGGTCACATGATGGGTATTCTCACTGTAGCCGAGTGTTTAGAGCGTTTCGAGGCATTTGCCCAGTCTCAATCTCAATCGCGAGCCGATCAGCGATATCAAAGTGGTAATTCTAATACCACTACTAGTGCACCCACCCGAGGGGTGAACCATGTCACCATGGATCCTAGTTTAGCCGCTGTTTTGGAAAACATGACTAGGGAGCTTAAGGAGATTAAGGCTAAGGTAGATAAGTGTGAGTTTTGCCGAGGGGGTCACGCTACAAGTGCGTGTCCATTGCTAGTTGGTGAGGAGCAAGTTGATTTTATGGGAGGGGGTCAAGTTAGAGGTCAACCTAGTGGGTTTGGTAATTTTAATTCGGGTTGGCGAAATAATAATAATAATAATAATTTTAATAATAATTTTCGCTCAAATGGACCTCCTGGTTTTCAAATAGCTCAAAATCCAAATAGGGGTCAAGGTTCATTCTTTGGTGGGGGTTCAAATGGGCAGGTCAAGGATGGGGGGTCGAGTAGTCAGGTTCAAACAGGTCAGGGTTTAGGTTATGATCTTGGGGGTAGTCTAGAAAGAATGGAAGCAATGATGAGTCAATTAATTGTTAGGGACCAAACCACCCAAAAGAAACTTAGCGAACATGACCTTATGCTTAAGAACCACCAAGCTGCTTTCCAAGACCTTCAAAGGGTTGTAGGTGATATGTCTAAGAAGTTAGAGGAGAGATTACCCGGTCAGTTTGCGGGTAACACAATACCAAACCCGAATGCTCATGTAAAGGCCATTACTACTCGTAGTGGCAAAACCGTAGGGAACCCTAGTTTTGAAGAGAGAGTGGTTGAGGAAGATGAAGATATTGTAGATGAAGAGATAGAGATGGAGGCTCCCGGCAAAGTGCAATCGAGGCTGCGCCCAGCAAGTACCGCACAGCCCGGTGAGTCTCAAGGTGAGAAGAAAGTTGAGAAAACCCCTATAGACGTTAGACCTTCACCTTTAGTAGACCATTCGTATATCCCATTTCCCTCACGTCTTAAGAACCAAAAGTACTCAAGGGAATACGGGCAATTTCTAGATATCTTCAAGCAATTGAAGATTAATCTTCCTTTTATCGAGGCATTCCAGTCCATGCCTAAATATGCGAAATTTTTAAAGGACCTTCTTAGGAATAAGGAGAAGTTAGGGTAGTTGTCGAATGTTCCATTGCATGGAGGGTGTTCGGCCGTTGTCTCAAATAAGCTTCCCGAAAAGCTTACCGATCCCGGTGTTTTCACTATTCCTTGTCTTTTCGGTAGTAACACCAATACTAAAGCCTTAGCTGACCTAGGTGCTAGCATTAATTTGATGCCCTTTTCTCTTTACGAGAAGCTAGACTTAGGCGAGCTTTCACCTACCCGAATGACATTATCCTTAGCTGATAGGTCCGTGAAACACCCGAGGGGCATAGTTGAGAATTTGCTTGTTAAGGTTGACAAGTTCGTTTTTCCGGTCGATTTTGTCATTCTCGACATGGAAGCCGATGAAAACGTACCGTTAATTTTAGGACGCCCGTTCTTGAACACCGCTAAAGCTCTCATAGATGTCTTTTTAGGCACCATCACACTTAGAGCGGGCGAGGAATCGGTAGTTTTTAAGGTTATGAATTCGAGAGGGCCTAGTGATAGAGTGCAGGCAGTATCGTTAGTGGGTGAGTGTGAGAAGGACGAGAGAGATGAGGAGGAGGTGGTGAGTGATCCGAGTCTAGAGAAAGTAATAGGACTCAAGTGTGGGGATCCACCAGATAGGAGAGTAGAGGAATTAGAGGAGAGAATGGTGCGTTTAGAATCTAGGATAGAGACACTGAGCAAAGCTCAATGTGGGGATAGAGTTCGATATGAAGATTATAGATTCAAGCCGCCAGGTGAGGAGTTAAGAGGTTGTGAGAGAGATAAGAGTGTTTGGGGCGATTTGGGAAATGATAGATATGATGGTGCTACAGCCCGTGAGTGTGTGTTTGGAGGTGAGCGGCATCTCTATGATCCCCCATAAGTATGTGAGAAGTTGTTACTCATTTGTAGAGTTTGTATTTTGAGTCTTTTATTTTGTACCATGAGTCTAAATTAGTAGTTTTTGAGTCGTTTTTTAGAGTCGGTACTGCTTTGGGTTTTGTTTTGAAGTGTTTGTGTAGGTTTGGATTGTACCACCTGTACTCAATCTCCATTCGGGTGAGTTCGGAGTTGCCATCTTGATAAACCCAAGCAGGCTAGGCAACGATCGCGAATGAAATGCTATACGATCGTTCGTTGGATTCAAGACTCGTATGGCTGGCACTGACTTTTGTCCTAACCAGCTAAGTCTTTTCCAACTCTCTCTGTATTTTATTTTTTTCGTATTTATTGTTAGTTTCCATCTTTGCATTAGGGACAATGCAATCCTTATGTGTGGGGATGGGAAACTGTCGTTTAGGTCTTAGCTAGTTACTCTTGAGTCATAATTTGAAAAATACAAAAAAAAAAGTAAAAAATTGAAAAAAATCCAAAAAAATTTGAAAAATCAGAAAATGTCTTTCGAATAAAAAAGAAGTTTGCAAATTAATACGGAAAATGATAGAAAAGAATGAATTTTTGCTTGGGTTCAAATAATAATAATAAGAGATTATATAAATCGAGCTTACGTCTAGTTAGGGATGTGTGGATAGGCCCGAGTTTGGTTTTAAGTCCCTTTGAGTTAATACACCTTAATTGTCGGTCTGCTAGTGGGTTTTCGCCTGGGAAATATGGGAAATTGAAACTGCCAATAAGAGTATAAGGGGCACCGTTATAAGTTAAAACCGTTAGAGTTTGTGGTCATGCAAAAATAGAAAGAAAAAAAATAATGAGCTAGAAACTAAATGAAAGTAGCGCATTCCTATGTAGTCTGGGTTGGGGATAGTGACTCTACAGCCGGATTGCCTCTTGGTTAGGGAAAGCAACGTCTGCGCTCAATGAAAGAAAAAAAAAAGAAAAAAATTTGATTGTAAATTCTCTTGGTTTTGATATAAGACGGTTGGGAATTGGTCTAGTGATCGTTCCTTTAGTTCTATAAGCTTGAGGCGGGATTAGGTGGACCGTAGATTCTAGTGTGAGACCCTAGGTAGATTGACCGCACTTAAATTAAAATCACATGATAAGGGCTTAGGACCGGACTTGGGTTTAAGGGGACAAGTATATTCGCAATCGCAGCTAACGCAAGCTTTGGTTTTAATAAAATATAAATATACTTTTGACCCGAGTGACTATTCATCTCTGATTCCGTTTGCATAATTCTTTTTCGGGGACGAAAAAAGGTTAAGTGTGGGGATATTTGATGTGGGGTAAAATACACATATTTGTCCCGTGTAAATTGTATAGTTTTAGTTTAGTTTTTATTTATTATTTTTAGTTTTAGTATTATATTTTATTGTGATTTGGCAGGTGCTGGTGCAAATGGAGCGAAAACGAGTAATAATTAAATAATTAGCCAGTTGGACAGAGTAGGATGCCAGTGACTGAATTAAAAATTGCCGCTATTTTGTGTGATTAGGCTAAGCCCATTCTACTCTCATGTGCAACACAAGAAATATATATATTTGAAAGATAGTGGGCTGACATGACTAGGATTTACGTGAAGCATGATTATTGGGCCATTTAACATATATGTTGAAAAAATAGAAGAAAATTCTAATATATACCTACCCGATAGCAGCCAAAATACAATATATACATCAAAAAGAGGGGCTGCAATATATTCAATTTAGTGGGCCGTTTGGAATTGAGAGGATGGCAAGCCCACTTTACTAGATTTATTAAATAAGGGCATATACTTTAAAAAAAAAGGCACGAATTAAGAACAATTTGAAGCATATCAGACGGACGAGAAGGGAATCATACATAGTCGGCAGTCAACATCAGACATCAGACGAGGAAAAAGAAAGCTTTAGTGGACGAATTTAAAGCTTTATTTTGTAAGGGTTCAAGTTCAAGAATTATTGGGGTTGAAGCAAGAGGCTTAGGGATCAAGAATTAAACGGGTTTTATCTATTTAATTCTCTTGTGTTTTTAGTTTCTTTATTTTACTTCAATGAATTCTGTTATTGAACCTTGTTTATTATCTTCATTCATGACTTTGATTGGCTAAACTTTTAAGCCACCTAGACTTAGTTGAATGGATTGATTAATGTTTTTACCTTTTTCGTTATTTGCATTGAATATTATGGGTTGATTGTGTTTAGTAAAGAGTTTGTTTTATTGATTTGATGCACATGCGTGCTTTAACTTGGTTTGTTATTATCATTTGCTTCGTATGATTCTTAGTGACGGTCTATATCACAACATAGAGTCATGCTAGGGTTTAGATCTTGGTGAGTGTCTATATCACATAATAGGTCTTAATTCTTTAGGGTGGAATTGGCCAATAATCCCTAGAAGTAATTGTTAGTAATTTGCTAGGTTTTAGTGTTCTGCTAGTCCTAATACCTGGAAAGTGAGGGGCTATTGATAGGTCTTACCCGGCGAATTGCTTTAGATAGTCCTTGGAAAAGGTTGTGTCTTAGTTGCCCCGTCGGTTTATTAGTCTATTAAGTCAAGTTAATTAATTCAAACTACCCTAGATCTATGATTGAAAAAGAGTAGGTCAATATTAGGGTACTTACACAATAATTAGACAACTGGAAAGGCGTCTAATAACCGGTAGGATTAACGGCCTAGGTAGTTCCACAGGTTTCTCCTTGAGAAGGGTCGAGGGGCTTAGTTGGTTCTTAATAGGTTTAGTACTTTAAGATCTCGGTTCCATAGTTCATGCATTTAACTTAATCGGTAATCTCTTAAAAACGATCCAGGATTCTTGTCTAGGTGGTCTCGTTCTCATATAAGAAAGGTCTGCAGTCTTTATTCGTATTTAGTCTAGCTTTAGTTAATTTAGTAGTTTAATATAGATTTCTTTAGTTTTCCGTACCCCCCAACCAAATAAACAAGTTTTAGTCGTGTCTGTCAGTGTCTATTAGAGTCTAGTTTGCGTGATACATAGAGTCTCGTGGTTCGATATCCGGACTTCCTAGGTTATACTACAGTGATCGGTACACTTGCCGATTGTGTGGTTTAGGTCGAGTCTAGAATTAAAGCTTTTCGTGTCTAGCTTAGAGAGTCTAATTTAGTTAATATTTTATAGTCTGTTTAGCACACATCAGTTTACTTCCGTTTTAGTTTGCTTACTTTAAATTGCTTTTAGAGAGAAAAATGCTCGGATAGTCCCTGTGGTTTACCCATTTTTCACCTCTAGTCCCTAACTTTCTAAAATTACACCTATAGTCCCCAATTTTTTGAAGTTCGTTCCCGGATAGACCCTGGCGTGGATGAGGGTTAGTTTTCTCAGTTAAGTGGGTGTGAAATTACTAAATTACCCTTCATATAAAACAAAATAAATTAACTAAGTATTAAAAAAAAATATATTTGTGGGACCCACTTTTAATAAAACAAATAAGAACCCCAACCCTAACCCCACCCCCACCTGCCTCTCATCTTTCTCTTTGTTTCTGCACCTCCATCAACATACACCCACTGTGAAAGATAAAAGCGCCATCCAAACACATTGATCTACCATCAACGACCAAGCAGCACCGCCTTTCACCACCATCCAAACACCTTGGTCCACCATCAACGACCAAGCAGCACCGCCTTTCACCATCATCGAACAACCGGAAAACCCAACCACCATTGAATCACCGGAAAACCGATCAAGTACCACCGCCTTTAACCACCATTATACCACCGAAAACAAAATCGCAACGGGGTAATCTGACCGGCATCAATGGGGAGTTGCAGAGGGCGGCGTTTGTACTTTAAGGTGAAACAAGAATCCCGTAGTAGCACCGCCGGAAGTGGTAGCAGGGGCGGAGAGAGTACCAGAAGGAGTAGTGGCAGTGGTAGCTCCGACAGTAGCACCACCCTCTCACCACCGCCGCAATCATCACCACTACCATCATAACCATCGCCACATCACCATCATCTAATTAAGCATTACCTCTCTCGTAATTGAGGTATCTGGTGATGGCGAAAGTGGTGGAGACGTGGATAGCGATGGAGACGGTGACTGTGTTAAGAAAGAAGATCGGACGCCGTCTTCTAGTTCTTTGTTGGGAAGACGGTGAGTTGGATGTTAATAATATGGTAATTGATTAATTACTTAGAGATCTTATTTGATTTTTTGATCATGAAAACCTTAGTAGGATGTATTTTCCTAATTGTTTGATGATTTAGTGTTTTACACTGATTGATAGAACTTATTATTGGATCTTAAGCTTACTAATTTTTATAGTTTTGTGGCTGATTTATGTGTAATTGTATAGTAATGAACTAATTTGTTGTTTTTTGTTGATTATGTAGTTGATAGTCATCAACGTTAGATCTCTTGTTGACAATTAATGTGGTGGTGGTGGTGGTGGTGGGGTGGGGCCCACATAAATTGTAAAATATTAATTATATTTATTTTAACTTTTTAATTATTAATTTGACAATAAGGGTATTTTTGTCATTTCACACGCACCTAACAGTAAAAACTAGCCCTTATCCACGCCATGGACTATCCGGGAACGAATTTCAAAAAATTGGGGACTATATGTGTAATTTTAGAAAGTTAGGGACTAAATGTGAAAAATGGGTAAACCACAGAGACTATCCGAGCATTTTTCTCTTTCTTTTATTATTTAACTATTTATATAATTTTCAGAAGTCTGAATTAGTATTTTATTTACATATTGAACTTAATATGTTAGTTAACTATATGTAAACAATTTTACACGTTATTATCTTTTGAGGGTTAGGATCAAATACAAAGGATAAAATAAATAAGAAGGGTAAGAAGGTTTTGCTGACACCAGGATCCGGCGAGTCCGACGGAGCTTCGGTTCCGAAACGACGTGTTCGGTGCGTTTATTACGACTAAGAAAGGAGTAGAAACAGAATACGACACCGAGCAGTCAATTTCAATCTGGTCTCTATTGATTATTCAACGTTTACAGCACAAGGAGACCAGCATTTCCCCTCTGGGACCCAAAAGCTTGTCCAAATGGGAGCCCTAACCCCCTATTTATAGACATTTCCTACCTATGTGTCCATCCGATCGGATCGCAATCCGATCGGATCGCCATCCGACCGGATGGTCATCCGTCCAGATGGACCTTGACATTTACAAAACCTGTCCAACTTTTCTCCTATTCTATACAATATTCAACACACGCACTATCTAACTATTTGCACAGTGGCAGACGTACGAAATATGCACTAACAGATTCCCCCTCGGATGTCACTGTCGAATCATCTTTAAAACTTTGAGAACCTTGAGCCGTGTTTGAATATTCTGTAATCTTCAACTTTTCTCCAACTTCAATCAGGTATCTTGAAATCTGACTATCCAAATTCCCCCTCGATTGATGATTCAGGTTTGCTTTTGCCAAAGTAAAGTACGAATTCCCCCTGGAATGAATCTTCAGGTCTTTTGCACAGTTTACGACTCTCCTCTGATTTGCTAAACTGCAACCTTCACGAACAATCACCAACTTGAAACTAATCAATACAGCATCCTCTATTTCAACTTTAACCGCATCCGAGTTCAGTTTTTGATATTACAAGTTAGCACCACGATCTTCGCATTCCGCCTGCTCGATCTAAGAATGTACAAAAACTCAACCAGCAATTGATAGAAACTTCAAATACCCAACTGGTTAACTTCAAATACGTGATTCCCCCTGAAGATCTGATATCCCGTTTACCGTGATCCACGTTAACGCACCATAAAAATGACAGATCCGTGTAAATGGTATTCTCCACAATCAGCAAATCTTTATCGGATAACAAATCATCTGGTAATGTAATCCGATCTCCGAAGTATTCGTCCATAATCAGATTCATCTCCTCAGATAATCTAGATCCCAGAAGCTATCATCCACGATCACTCTCAGATCTCTGATGCTTTCGTCCACGATCAGATATAAACACCTCGGATCCTCTTGATCACGGAAGCTTACACTCATGATCAGATTCACATTCCCCCTGACAATCTGAAGTCGAAAACCACCCGAATACTGTTGCAGTGTCACGAATTTCAAAAATGCCAGAATTTCAACATACGACAGTGAAATTTTTATTCCCCCTCATTTTTGCAAATTCTGACGTCTCTATCACTGAATTCCCCCTCAAACTGAATTCAGTTTTCAATTCTCTTCTCCGAAAAACTTGACCAACCCAGAATATCACAATATTCGCCACAATTGTCAGTTTTTCGTCTTTGCGGATTTTACAATTTGGCCCATAAATAGGCAGATACCCTGAATGATAAACATTCTGCGAGTCAGATACCTTGAATGATAAACATTCTGCACCAGTATCATGACTACCCCACTAATTTCCACAATCCATGTTCGCATCATCAAATATGTTTACTGAAGCCCCCGACGGTGTCCCCAAACAACCCATCTTGGTCGTTAAAAACCCGAAAAAATTGACAATTACCAAATTTTGTCTGGAGACTCTCCTCGTCATTGCAATCAAAAATACCTTTCTTTTTTTTAGGCATTTGATCGTCTGGTCGAATGGCAAGTGTCGGATGGTCATCCGATCGGATTGCCATCCGATCGGATTGTCATTCGATTGAAGGATAAAAATTGGACAAACAAGTGTTTGTGGATCGGATGGTCATCCAATCGGATTGCCATCCGATCGGATTGTCACTCGATTGAAAACAACTTGATCTTTCAAACACCCCATAGTGATATGGATCGGATGGTCATCTGATCGGATTGCCATCCGATTGAAAGCATATAAACCTTCAATAATCCTTCAAGAAAGATAGTGATGTGGATCGGATGGTCATCCGATCGGATTGCCATCGGATTGGATATGTTCTAACAGCTCAAGAACACTCCAAATCACGTTTTTTCGATCCAGAATCTTTATTTGTGTGAATTTCATGATGAAACTTCACAGGATTGTGCGCGAGTCAATTCCGAACAGAATGATGTCTTCAATTTCAAAATCCATCCGTGAATTGACCTTTATTTTGATGATTTTCTCTGTTTAACGTCAAAACTCCCGTTTAACCCAAAATTGATGAGCTGTGGGTGTTTTAACCGACTGTTAGATCGATTAAATTGGTATCGTAGCTCTGATACCATTGCTGATTCCAGGATTCGGTGAGTTCGACGGAGTTTCGGTCCCGAAACGACGTGTTCTGTGCGTTTATTACGACTAAGAAAGGAGTAGAAACAGAATACGACACCGAGCAGTCAATTTCAATCTGGTGATTATTCAACGTTTACAACACCGCGAGACCAGTTGGACAGCATGTTACCTCTGGGAACCAAAAGCTTGTCCAAATGGGAGCCCTAGCCCCTCTTTATAGACATTTCCTACCTATGTGTCCATCGGATCGGATCGCCATCCGATCGGATCGCCATCCGACCGGATGGTCATCCGTCCGGATGGACCTTGACATTTAGAAAACATGTCCAACTTTTCTCCTATTCTATACAATATTTAACACACGCTCTATCTAACTATTCGCACAGTGGCAGACGTACGAAATATGCACTGACAGGTTTCTAGTCCATTGATCTTAGATTTGGAGGGTTGAGATTAGTTGCAGAGAAAAGAAGATAATAGAAGGGCATAAAGGGAATCCTATATTTATGGATTTTCTCTCTCCATATGCAAGGCACATGCCAATTCCCCAATCGATTTAAAACGTCCATAACTTTTTCATATCACATTTTTTTAAAGAAAATTTCACCATAATAACGAGCGTTTTTTATCTTTAATATGAGTATCATATTATCATATAAAAATAAAATAAAAAATTTCATTTTTACTGGGTTTTTTCGCATTACGTTAAAGGTTCAGTTCATTGTGTCTTTTAACTGGGTTTTGGTCATTACGTTTTAGTAGAGTTTCTATACATTGTGTTATTATCAAAACCTATAACACAATGTTAATTTGAGTTCTATCCATTGTGTTTTTATAAGAACCTATAACACAATATATGACACAATGAAGATGGTGTTACATCTGGGTTTTCTATAAATTGTGTTATTAGTTCAGGTCATTGTGTTTAATATGTTTTCCATTGTGTTTTAATAATTTGTTCAATTTTTTTATTATCTTGTTCATTGCGTTTTAGCTTGTTGTGTATTGTGTTTTTAGTTTGTTTTCTATTGTGTTTTCACTGCTCTCCATTGTGTCTTTTATCTGCTGTCATTAATTGTGTCTTTTATCTGTTGTCATCAATTGTGTTTTTATTTAGTCTGATATTTATTGTGTTATATGTTATCGCCATTGTGTTATACGTTATGGTCATTGTGTTTTAGTTTGTTGTCTTTTGTGTCTTTATCTGTTGTCATTGATTGTGTTTTTTGATCTACTTTACATTGTGTTTTACATCATGTCCATTGTGTAATATGTAACTGGGTTTTTTATTTTTTTTTGAAAAATATAACAATATGGTACTGATATTAAAGATAAAAAACGCTCGATTTTATGGTATAATTTTTTTAAAAAAAAATGATGTATTAAAAAGTTACGGACGTTTAAAAATTGGGGGGAAATAGCATGTGACTTGCATGTGCATATTCTCTCTTCTATTGTAGACAAAATTACCCTTTCCATTTAATTCCTCATAGGACACTTGTCACTCTCTGTTGGCTTCTTACCCTTCTTGTTTTTAAATCCTTTGCATTATAACTCAATCCTATCTTTTGGATATACATATATATCATCATGTGGTTTGTATCTACCTTTCAAAAAAAAAAAAAAATACTGGCATCGTAACGAACCAAGCTGGTACATACTGGATTATGTATTAAGAAGACGAATTAGTGACATTTGCTTTTTCCGTGGTATCATCGTCGTCGGAATCCGTACCATCATCACCATCAATCTCGCCAGAATCAATATCCCGCTGCAACGTGCGGGTTGGCGTCAACTCGTTTATTAACAAAACAAAAGGTCATACTTTCACACCGAAAGTAACAAGAGCAAAAGCTCATACTTACATACCGAAAGTATTGTAGGTGGGGGCATAAAATTAATAAAGGATTGGAGCCTCTTATGTATAAGGGGGATTCCATTGGCACACCGGCCCCTCTATCCGTACACTTTGACAATTCAATGTGAATCGTATAGGCCTATACGATCCGTATTGGATAAAGTTAAGCCAAGGAAGACTGACAGGTGTAGGGTCATTGGCCACGGCGGACAACGTTTCCGCCATATGGTTGGAGGTAGAGCCAGTCGCAGCCCGGAATTCTTCAGTTATCAAGTCATGGCGATCACAGTCCAGGTGCGCAGCATGCATGCCATCATGCCGCCCAGTTTCATATGCTACGGTCGCCATATCATCCAATAAACCACTAAAGTGGGGCGACCGCCTAAGGAACTCGAAGCAGGATGCTACGCCATGAGAAGCACACCAGGTCCTCTCTTCCTTCTGCACTCCAAGTTGAGCCGTCAGCTCACTCGCTTCAGCCAACGCTTGGTTCACAACATTTTCACTCTCGGCCCGACGAGACTTTTTAGCATCCAGGTTTCCCTACAAACGAGACCGCTAAACAGTCAACTCATCACACCTTTGGGTGGCCTGATCAAACTTCGCCTGAGTATCCTCCATCTCCGCCATCAAAGCAGTATGGCATTCCTGCACCTTCGATACAAACTCATGGTCAATACACAACCTTGCAACCTGGGAGGATAGGGCACAAACCTTGCAACCTGAGTCTTCAACGCGTGGGATATCAACCTGTCCTTCTCCTGACAGTCCCGGGCCCATATCACACGCTCTTCAGCAAGATTCGAGGTTACCATTCTCAGATCCTCCTCAGCTTTTTGTTTCTCCACAAGAAGGCGAGACTCTCTCACCTTGGCAACATCTATCAAACTATCCCTTCACTAGAAGCTCCTGCTTCTTCACAAAGAGCACAGCCACCGGCGCACAGTTGGTTTGAACTCGGGCCCGGGCCAATTGTTTACACACCACCATAGATCTTTGCCGACATCCTCACATGTCAACCCACGAACCTTTAAGAGCCCGAGTTGAATCGTTTGTCAACCCAAGGCCCGAGTTGAATAATCATCAACCTATAAGAACATCAAGTAAATCTTGTTCTGTTTTTCTATACAGAACCTTTAAGAGGTAGGAGTGGACAATGAAAATGTTTGGCACAGGTGGAACTCGAATTACGAGCGGCATAAAAGTTGTAAGTATAAAAAAGTTGGGTTAAATGGGTTGTGTTTATATCGGATCCCCGAATATCTGGGACGTACTCGGATTCGTGGCAAATTTTCGAGTCCATGTCGTGTTGAACTCACCAACCTGCGAACATGACCGAGTAGCGTATTTTTTTAAGGATTAATAAAAGATGGGAGTTGGGATTGAAAGGGGATCAGCTATGGAAGTTCCTGGACCACAAGAGAATAGCTAGAGAAGGAAGGGTATGTATATGTGTATGTATGTTAGCTGTGCTCTAGTTTAAAGTCAACCGATGCTGCTCTGGTTAAGCCAGCACTTAGCCACTAGACCCAGGTCAAGTGGCTTTAAACTTTCATGGTAATCCCACCTTCAATTGGTCCTTCAAGCCCACTTTATTGCCCCCACTTGGGTCACAGACTCACGTAACAGAGTCCAGCAAAATTCAACTTTGACCAATGCTTATAAATATTAATAGTATCTACTACCCAGCCGATGTGGGATGAGGGATTGTAAACACTTGGGATTTAATAAAAAAACAATAAGCAAATATATGATGTAGAGAGTGTAATGCACCGGATCCCATCAAAACTCTGCAGTTAAGCGTGCTTGGGCGAGAGTAGTACTAGGATGGGTGACCCCCTGGGGAGTTCTCGTGTTGCAACCCTTTTAAAAAAAATCGAGTCGGAAGTCTCACTGGAAGCAGCCTCTCTACCCCTACGGGGTAGCTTTGCTATTGATGGGATTTACTGGGTATGATGATGTAAAAAGTGTAATTTTGTTAGATAAAGTTATTATTATTTGATCACGTATAAACTATTTTATCTAGACGACAATTGTTATCAGGTGAACTTTTATGCTCGACATGGCCATAGTTGTCAGGTTAACTGCCGGAAAAGTGTTGGCTGGGTGTTTTTTTAACCATCTTGTTACATACGATATTACCTTTTAGAGTAAATTGCCAAAATCGTTCCCGAGGTTTAGGCATGTTTGCCAGTTTCATCCAAAATGACTTTTTTTGTGACAAACAGCCCTTCACCTTTGGCATTTTTTGTCATTTTCATCCAAACCACGAACTTAGTTTACTTTTTATGTTAAGTTGAAGGATATTTAGATGAAACTAACAAATATAAAACCTCAGGGACGATTTCTAACCCTTCAAAACTATCACCACAACCATGATCTTTCGGCTCGACTTTGCCATCAATGTCGGCTTAAAAGTCGGTATTCACCGTTTATATGACTGGCAGCACCGTTGTAATCGCGATGCTAAGCATAAACTTAAACAACACCGTTATCACGAAAGATGGATCTTCTATTGGATCATACAAAAAGAGCATCCTTACATTTCATAGTGGTAAAAAAAAACATAGATCCGTTGATTATTATCTTAAGCCAAACACTTGACTTATTAGACACCATAATCAACCAGTTTCTGTTATATAAGTTACCACTTTCAAAGGGTGAAGTTCAAGTTGTTCAGTAGAATTTGTGGCCATATTGGTCAGTTAATTCGGTTTTTTGATTGTATGTATTAGTTAACTAAATACGAATAACTTAAACAAAAAATGTATTAAAAATGGGAGTTGGGATTGATCGAGGACTAGAAAGAGTTGTATCGGTTCATGCTTAGCACTAGATGCAAATAAAGGAAAATTCACCTGACATGCAAACAGTTGCAGTGGCGGAGCTTGACCAAAAGTTTCGAGGGGACGGAAAGTCATGGGACCCAATTTATATATTGTATAAATATTTAGGCAAAATAATTGGTGGGACAATCCTATATAATTTTAAAATTTTCGAACGAAAAATAGAAATTTTACACTTCTAGGGTGTGGGGGAGGGGGGGGGGGGGGGCAAGTGCACCCCACACTTTACACTATGCTCCGCCATTGCATGCAAAGAATACACTACGGACAAACACGCGAGAGGTATCTTTGATGAAAACATGTTATTCCTATAAAAACAAGAAGTGAATCAACAAAAAATAGTTTTTGGAAGGGTTAATGGATTTAAACACCCCCAACTATAGCCATTTGGCCGATGGCACTCTCAACTTTGACTTTGGCTCACACCACTCCCAACTTAACACTTGGGTTGCTGTGTCACCCCGTCGTTAAATAAACACTAACTGGGTTAGTTCTTTTTGCTGACATGGCCATTTTGTCCAACGTGGCATGATGACATGGTCTGTTTTTTATGAGGTGATGTGTAATTTTTTGTCCAAATGTGTATTGCCAGTTTTTAAATCTGATTCAAATTAAAAAAAAAAACAAATACATATTCAGATTGAATTCATCGACGGACATCATGCCGTCGTTTCTCCGGCGAGCCTTTACTTGCCGGAAAACTCTGATTCATATTCAGATCGAGATGCTGAGATTGTGATTGTAACATCGGTGGCTCCACCGCTCGCCTACGCTTCTGAACCTTTGATTGGTGAACTTTGACCGTATCCTGAACGTTATCCGAAGAATTACCTAGTTTTGATGTCATCTGAAATCCGTCAATAAGTTCGCCGATCAGCGGTAGTGTTTCGCCGTGAAGAACTGTTTCTACAGCAGCTTGACACACGCCAGTTCCCCGTCCAGAGAAGTCCGACGGCTCTGGTCACCGGATTCACTGTCCGGCCGGCGGCTTCGAATAACAGGGATTGCAAAACAGCTGCAGATCATCAACAAGTTTCCGTAAGTCGTTATGTTCATAACAGTTAACAATTAGCGCATCGATTACAAACCCTAGCATCTGGTTATAGTCATAAATTGATGAAAATATGAAATCACACACTGATACACGCACAAATTTGACTACATAACAATTAATGTAGGATCGTGAAACGACCAAACGAGTCGATCAGAAGAGTGCTCAGACCAAATCAGAGGCGGAATTCATTGATTCGGTCTTCGTTTAGCTTGGATTCACTAATAAATGTCTTGTTTATTGATCTTGAACACTTTACAGTACAGAGACACTTCGACAGCACCTCGGCGTCGGAAATTAGAAAGTTACAAATGAGAAAGTTTGAAGCCTATTTATAGGACAAGACCCTCTAGTTTGAAAGTGGCATGTGAAGGGACCCTCTAGTTTGAAGGTGACACAGCCTGCTTCAAACTAGACCTTGTTCAAACTAGACCCTGCTCAAACTAGCAGGACACTCTCAAACTAGACCTCTTCAAACTTTAAGTCCGAGACTCGATATAAGACGAAGTCGACAGATGTATGCACCAACAATTAACGCATCAATCACAAACCCTAGCATCTAATTAGAGATGAAAATGATGAAATCAGGCACTAGTTTGATTCAATAACACACAAACACACACTGAAACACGCACAAACATCAGATTCAACTAAATTTCAGATTCCGGTAGTTTACATCGACGTTGATTTAACCGTCTCTCTGTCGTTGCGCCGCCGCCGTGCGCGGCGGCTCCCTTTCTTCCGATCTGCAACGTGAAGGTGGAGGTGAAGGGTGGTTGGGGGTGTGTGGGTGTCGGAGGTTTCGTCTCAGGTAACCGAGAAGATGAACGGTGGTGCCATCCCAGGGGGGAGGCGGTGGTGGCTAGGTTGGTTGGTTGTGGCGGTGGTGAGATTCGAGCAAACATGAGATGATGTTGGCGGTGGTGAAATGTTGGGGAAGGACTGAAGGAGCTGATTAAATACACATCATAGGCCATGTCACCATGCCACGTTGGACAAATTGGCCACGTCAGCAAAAAGAACTAACCCTGTTAGTGTTTATTTAACGACGGGGTGACACAACAACCCAAGTGTTAAGTTGGGAGTGGTATGAGCCAAAGTCAAAGTTGAGAGTGCCATCGGCCAAATGGCTATAGTTGGGGGTGTTTAAATCCATTAACCCTTTTTGGAATGCGGTGCTTAAACATTACAACACATAATTGGGCCCAAGCGGTCGAAATGTCCATCAAATATCTTTAAAATGTGGCGCTATTAATACACAAATGAATGAATTTAACGGATACCGGATTCAAGCGGAATTATATACTAATATTTATTTTTTAGTTTAAAGGTGATTAAATGTATAGTTATATTTAATTTTATATAGGATTGTCTACGAGGTAGTGGATGTAGCGATCTTAAGGTGAAGAAAAGGGCGTTGAAGGATTACAAAAAAAAAATTAGGGCGGTTTTACTCAGCGAACGCATAACAAATGTGCCAAAATCCCGTTGATGGGTGAAGCGCCCATTCTGGTAAGAGACAAAAGTCATCGGAATCTTGCGGCACATACAACACCTGACCTTGGTAAGCTATTCTTAACACAAGTAGTGAGTCTCGAGTTCAACAATCTCCTTCTACAAATATAAGTAAGTCTTTTTTTTTTAAATAATAAAAAGATAGTGGTTGGGATTGACAGGGTACTCATCGATGTTATCTGGTAAAGTAGATCATAAGATCAACTCAGACGCTGCTCAGGTAAAGCCAACACAATTTCACACCTTAGGTGGGGTATGAAATTCAACATCGAAGGCTAATACCCTGCCAAATACACCTTCGAACCCACTTTAATGCCCCCACTTGGGTCACATACTCACATCACAGAGCCTAGCAATTTTAAATCTTCACCAATGCTTTTAAATGTGAATAATATATCTATTCACTAGGTGATGTGGGAAGGTAAAATGATGACGCAAAAATTGCAATTTTGTTTGATAAAGTTATAGTTTATTCCAACAAATATAAACTATCATATCAACAAAAAACCGTTTTCAGACCCTTTAATCCTTCAAAATTATCACCACCACCATGATTTTTAGGCTAGACGCTAGTTGGCCACTGGTACCGAGTAGCGATTATTCGGACTGAGATTTTTATATGTGATTTTTAGTTTTATACACATTTTTATACGTAATAATTTAAGTAGGCAGCTTTTAACTCTCCTCTACCCATTTTTTTAAATATACAAGATTGATCGCTAGAATTTACAGGTTTTGGCCGTAGTTTGGTCGGAATCTGACAGAATATCGTGAAATCGCCTAATTCCGGCTAACTAGAGCCGGATTTCTGACCGACTAGCGCCAACTATGGCCGAGGAGCGATTAATACACCGATTACCTAAAAATTATCTTGCATCCCATTCTTCAGCAAACTGGTACCCTCGAATCACCTGCTCGAAGAATCCTTGATCCCACTTCAGTGGTGGTAAACCACCACCGACCTCCTCTACTGTAACTATTTCGTCGCCAGTTGACATCTTAATATCGAAGATAAAAACTTGAAGGAATCTAAGAGCAATTTGAAGATCTGAAGATTCTTATAACTCTTTGAAGACCTGTTAAAAACCTTTGAAGGTTTGAAGATTGGATGAAGGACTTTGAGGATTTGAAGATTAGAAGAGAGAAGGAGAAGAGATTCGAAGAAACAGTGATCTCCTATACCTCCTCGTTGCCTATTTATACCCATCGCATTTAATGCGATGGATAACCGTGCCGAAACAGCCGCACACGTGTCCAACCAGTAGTTGACACGTCAGGCGGGAAACACGGAGTGACGGTTACCACGCGCGCATGGGCCTCATTCGCCTGACACCAAGATGAAACGACGCACATGACACAGTGACAACACAATCATCACTGTGTCAGCGGTCAACTCAAACGTCGCTGTCACCACCAACCTGTCAGTTGCTTTTTCAAATTTCAAGAAATTTCCCTCGCAACTACTCAGATTACTTTAGCAACAAGCTAGGAAGTTGCGCCGCGTAAATGGCAATTCATTCACGCGCGCCAACCTTTCTAACCATGAAGACTCTTTCAGAATAATGGAGCAAGCGCAGACTTCACTCTTTCAAATATCAAGAATTTCCCTGCGAAAAAAAGCATGTCACTTCAACAACAAGCTAGATAGCTAGGCCACGTGAATTACAACACACCATACGCGCGCCAGATGGGCAGCTGCGCCATGTGAATTGCGACACATTACACGCACGCCAGCTATTCTAGCTTAGAAAATGCCTTCTGCGAAGCTGAACAAGAGTAGGCTTTACTTCTTACTTTTTCTAAGTCTAAAGCTCCACCCACTTGCCTCGCGCTCAGAAGCAGCATTGGACAGGGGGGACTTGTAAGGGTATGGTCCCAAATCCTGCGCCGACCAACTAGGTCGCGTGCGAGACTATACCCTTATCAGACTATTTTGGTAGCTTTCTCGACCTCGCTGTCACACCCCAACCGATGGCGGAAACATCGGGGTGAGGCACTGAGCGAAACAGATTGTCCAAGAGAATCCACAACAACTATTGATGACAATATATTGAAGTGTTAACGTCCCATACCATCAACATATAATGTAAAAACAATTATTACAGATATTGTTATCAAAGACAGATAACAGTTCTGACAATTCATATTTTATTCGTGGATTTCTAGACCACCTAACTTGATCCCACAAAAGTTCAGCAATCCTAGCATCCTAGACACCTGTCACATACGTTAAAATAAAGTCAATACACATAGTGTAAAGGTGAGTACACAAGTTTAATAACATATAGTATAGCGAAAGCGATTTACGCATAACCAGCATGTAACATGTAGAAATGTGAAGCAAGTAAGCTATCGACAATGAAATATGCGACCGGCATGACTGCAAGTTGTAGAATGTGCAACACATTATCACCATTGTGACCATGTGAAGTAAAACCCTTAACAACCCCTGTCCATGACAGGTGCTGAGTCCAAACTATAGTACTATCGTTGCTAAGGTGTCAGATAACAATCACTGTGTAAACATAACATACAAGCATTCATCAAAAACATGTATAACATGCGAGAGCGGTTAGCGTATAAAAGTGTTTGCGTTGTGTGTTGATGTGATTTGATATAGATAACGTATGTAACACCCAAAAGTGCGTAAAGCAAAAAGGGTTCGAGTATACTCACAGTATGTGTTTAGTAAATAAACACTACCTTGGATTGAAGGGAGCACTTAGGAGTTAGCCTGATCAGAGAACGATAGTGTAAGCGTTAAACGTGTAATAGTGCGCTAGGTGAGGTGGGTGATCGGATGATAAACCCATCGGATGACCGTCTGGACGGATGGTCATCCGGACGGATGACCATTTGGTCGGTTGGTCATTCGACTGAGGAGGAGTGTGTTTGTAAAATGTTTGAACTTTTGAAGTTTTCGTTGTAGTATAAGTAAAGTCATTCGATCGGATGGCCATCCGGACGGATGGCCGTTCGATTGGATGGTTATTCGATTGAAAACTGATATTCTTTGAAGTTTTGAAAATATGTTTAAGTGTTGAACTTACTGTCACCTGGTCGAATAGTCGTTCGATCGGATGGTCATCCGATCGGACGGCTATTCGATTGGCGATCTGATGTTTTGCAAATTTTGTAAAATCAGCTAAGTTGAAAAGTCTTGTGGTTTAACCGAGACGGTGTGACGATGTATCAAACAATGGAAACCGTACCAAGTCCAGCTTAGTCGATCGGATGGGAATCACCCCGTTCGACCAGACTCCACTGTTCAAGATGAAGTTTCATGTTCAAATCGTGAATCGGTCGTCTCTTTGGTAGAAATCCATTCTCAGACCGGTTCTTCACTAGAGAATGAGTGGAGAGCCTGAACGAGTCCAGAAGCGCAGGTAATCCAAAGACAAGTACTAAAGGTACAAGTGGCAGAACAATGGAACAATGAGCGTCCAACAGGTTGTACCCGATCATGCTCCACGATTAACAATCGTACGGGAGATAAGAAGGTACACAAGGACGCTTATGTGGCACCAATCAGCGTGCGCCGACAACTGCTCCACGATCTCCACTTAGCCGCTGATGACAGAACAGACAAAAAGGACAACGGTCAGGCCACGTGGATCCAATCAGCATGCGTCAGCTTCCCACTCGACCAGAAGCACCAACGGTCGTAGCAGAGGGGACAAAACATATATTCCTTGTTGTCGACTACATGCCCAAGGCCCATTAGCCCATCTCATTCCACACCACTCTGGCTATAAATAGGAACCTTTACTTCCAGGTTTAAGCATCCACTTCCTTGCCTAAACCTTACTTGTCGAAGCACAAACCATAAACTAATCACCAGATTAGTTTGGTGTTTCTTCAGTATATGATAAAAAGGTTGTTGTATTTTGGACTAAACTCTAGAAGTATGAAATAAAGTTGAAAATTTTTAGAGTGTCACAATGATGATAGAACACCAATAAAAGGTAAGAGTGGACAACGAAAATGTGTTGACGCGGGTGGATCCCGAATTACGAATGAGATAAAAATTGTAATTATAAAAAATTGGGTTAAATGAGTTATGTTTGTGTCGATCATTAAATATTCATGTCGTACTCGTGTCCATGACAAATTTTCGAGTCCATGTCATTTTAGACTAACCCCCACCCCCATCACTCACCCAAAAATTATTTATTTATTTATTTTTTGCCGAGAGGGTGGGGGTTTAGGTTTAGGTTTTTGGGTGGGGGTGGGGGTTTAGTTTTTTTTAGATTTTTTTTTAGGTTTTTTTTTTTGGGGGGGGGGGGGGGGTTAGGTTTTTGGGTGGTGGTGGGGTGGGGGTGGGTGTTTAGGTTTTGGGTGGTGATGTAGTGGGTTTAAATTTAGGTTATTGGACACTTGTCACTCTATAAATCATTCTTACACTTCTTACAATTATGAGCCTTTGTAGAATAACTTAACCATAAAAGTAATGCAAATAAAGTGACATTACATAAATCAGTAACAAAGTGGATTGTATCATTAGGTAGGTATGGAGTTTTTTTTTATAAGTCGTGTACAAAAACATCAAGAAAAAGACAAATAATGTTACATTCACAATTCACTAAAAGTAACACGAGCTCAGTCCGGTTGGTGTAGCACGCCCTGCCACATCCAACGTTATAGATGCAAGTCCTCTTTTATTTAACAAACAACCTAAAATCCGATATCCTTGAAGTCGCTTAATAAATCATAAAAAAAGTGACATCAGTACCATACACAATTGGTCTCCCAATCTACAGTGTCATATGATATCATAAGTAGGATGGGTATATGAGATAGCAAGAGATATGATCGAACTAAAAATTAGTACCTAAGGAACACAAATGACTCTTAATCACTAATCCCCGTCATGTTGTAAGTTGATGCCTTCGCGGTTAACTTTTAAATACCCATGTTACCCTTGACACGTACGAGAATAAAATGACATTAACATCTCCGTTGACCTATAAAACTGCCTCAGGCGGGCCCCCGGGTTTTTCGGAGCTGCATTCGTGTCCGCAGGTGCGGGCACACATGAGTTCAACTAAATTCCAGCTCAGAAACTCATTTTTGCACCCCCCTGCACGCGAGTAGGACTTGTGGTAAAACATGTCATAAAGCTACAATAGAGTAGTATTGGATTTACCTTATAAACAACCACTCACTTTGTCCCCACACCAACGTGGGACAAAGTATTTACCACCTTTTGAGACTTTTATTCACACACCCAAAAGTTACAACATATAAGTCCTAAACTTTTGCTACTAACTATTAGCTCCATGATCTTAAATGGCATATATAATAGTTTTTTTTTTAATTTTATATGTGGAATCTTATTTATTTTCAAATCATAACATATTTTTTATATTTTTTTCTCTATGTGCGTTTTTCTTAAAAAAGCCCACTTTTTTTTTGCGCCTAGGCTCCGGGCGAGGCCGATGCGCCTCGCCTGCGCCTTGCGTCTTTGACAACATAGATCTCATTCATAGCCTAGCTATCGGTAGGGTCTGGGGAGGTTGGGATGTAGGCCAGCCTTACCTCTATCATGGGGGATAGAGAGACTGCTTCTAGTGAGACCCCCAACTCCACAATCATATCCAGACAAAAGAGTCAAATAAAAAACAGAAAAAGACATGACAACATAAAATCCTATCTAGGCAAAAAGAGTCAGCAATAAAAAAAGGGAAAATACATATAACTACATAAAAAGATGGAAACATGTAATAGGAACATATAACACTTCAAATAGACACACATATTAACTGTAATATTCCTAGGCCACCAAAATGGACTAAAGAAACTAAGCTCCTTAAACGAGAAACTAATACAAAACTGTGTCATCCTCCTAAAAGTCCTTAACCTTAATCTTGCGTCTCCATGAACCCCTATCCTCGACCATGTTCTCAGAGAGGTGTAAGCCGAACAAATCATTTCTATCTCGTTCTTCCCAAGTCATTTTTGGCCAGCCTCTACTCTACCTCCCCTCCACAGTGAGAGTTTCTACTGATCTAACTGTAGACGTCACTTGTCTCCTCCAAACATGCCAAACCATCTCAAACCTCCCCTCCCTAACCTTATTTAAAATACTAGCCACTCCCAATAAATATTTTAAATCTTTTATAATTTACATTTTCACACTTGATAACATATTTGTTTCAGGCTGAAGAGGTTGATGTGGTAATTGATCCGAAAGACATTGAACTTACTACTGCAAGATCCGGTGGTGCTGGAGGTATTACTCTTTAGCACGTATTTCTTCTGTCTCATGCCTTATAAGTAATGGATTAGGATCAAGTACAAAGGATCCTAATTGTAAGAAGTGTAAGAAGGATTTATAGAGTGACAAGTGTCCAATAATCTAAAAAAACCCACTACACAAAAAAACCCCACTACAAAAAAAAAAAAAAAAAAAAAAAAAACCCTTAAACATCCACCACCACCAAAAACCTAACCCCCCCCCCCCCCCATCACCCACCCCAAAAAAAAACCTTATAAGTAATGGGTTAGGTTTTTTGGGGGGTTTTTTTGGTGAGGTATATATATATATTTTTTGCCCGCGGGGGGGGGGGGGGGGGGGGGTTAGGTTTTTGGGTGGTGGTGGGTGGGGATGGGGGTTTAGGTTTTTGGTGGTTAGGGATGAGCATTAAGTACCTGGTACCGGTACCGAACCGTTACCGGGTATATTCGGTACCGGTTCCTATTTTACTCGTTTTTCGGTACCGGTACCCGTATTTTTGGGTAAAACACTAGTAAAGTACCGGTACCGAACCGGTATATTCGGTACCAGTACCGGTACCACTTTTCAACGTTTTTCGGTACCGGTACTTTCGGTACCGGTACCGGACCGGTACCGAGCTCATCCCTGATGTAGTGGTTCTCGTTCAGAAAAGATCCGTACATACAATTACAAGGTATCATTTATTAGTACCTATAAGTTTGGTATATTGGCTCTATACCCTTGTTATTAAAATAACATCGTTTCTACTATGTTAATGTCTTCATTAGGACAATAGGGTCACCGATCACAGATTAAAGATGAACTTTGAGCTCACTTCATTTCTTGATGGTGACATCGAGACAGCCATTCAGGTTCTATTCCAGCTTCTTTTCACCAATTTTATATTTTTATTATGAATATTACTTATACTTAATTACTTATCATTTATTTGGCCTTTTGTTATGCAGTCTTGTGCTTCTATGGAGCAACGGGAGTTACTAGAAGAGCTTGCAGATTCGGTAGGAACTCCAGCCCGATAATTTTCAATTTTTCGAGTGTAGTTGTGTTGATAATCAAGGCCGATGAAGTAGATGGATATGTATATTTCATTGTTTTGTCTATCTTAACACTCACTTTCTGATGCATTCTCACCTTATTTTCCTATTTATCTCTGATATTAAATAATAATAATTTTAAACAAAAAATTAGGTAACAATAAATATTTGTTTTTCTATAGATAATTTTAAACAAAAAATTAGATAAGGATAAACTTTGCTTTAACAAAAAATTAGATAAGAACAAATATTTGTTTTCTATAAATAATTTTAAAAAATTAGATAAGGATAAATGTCTGTTTTTATTATGAGTAGATATATATACTCTAGAGTTTGGTGATTCAAATTATAGTAAATTAGGAATGAAAAGCTCGCGTTTGATATTTACTTAATCTTTTTATTATTGTTTTTTTTCCACTAGAATCAAATAATTATTCTAGGTCGGGGCATATGGTTGTATCAAATTGTAAGTGTTTTTAGACGTATCGCTATAATGGTTTGGACTCACCGTTATAAACCCACAATTCTTTCAAATGTCAAATCTAGACAACTTAATTTCACCTTTGTCATGTTAGGCGTACTGTTATATTTGGTTTAAACCTATCATAGGGTATGGGGCTTGGGTTGGGGCGTGGCCCTTGGGGCTTGGGTTTGAAGCCGGGCGTGGGGCGGGCTTGAGATCCGATGTGGCGGCCTCCTTGTTGGTACACTTTATGTGGACACGACTCGGCTCGGTTCGACTCGGCTCAGTTCGACTTGGTTTCGACTCGGTTAGGTCCGGCTAAAGCCCGACGTCACGACATTCCTCCGTCGTGTGCCCCAGAGTTCGACACGCGACGCACGGAACGCCGAAAGACTTTCCCGCAAACACATCACCATGACATCACCTTTGTGATGTCATGATGATGTCATCAATTTGTCTTATATGGTGAACTTGGTGAACAATTATCAACAGAAACTACGTTTGGGCCGTTCATCTTCATTTGGGCCGTAACTGTGCATTGGACTTTGACCGTACATCTGGGCTTTACTACAACGACGAAACAGAATAGAATTCATATGTATATCGACGAAACTGAGTGTTTCGTCGACTTTGTTTGTTTCGCCGAGTTCAGGTTTTGTTTCGTAAGTCTTGTGTCTGTGTCTTAGTATAAATACACATCTCTGTTTCATTTGAACACAGAGATGAGTGCAGAGAGATAAGAAAACAGACCATAGTAACAAAACTCTGCCAAAATTTAGTCTGAACTGTGTTTGTATCAGTTGTAAAGGTTCTTATCCCGTTAATCAATCGAGTGTGTATCATTGATTAATCCGTGTTGTTTTTATTGCTATATATGTTTGATTTGGCATAGTTACGTGGATTCCGCACGCGTAACCGTGTTTACTATAAACAAGAGATTCGGTTCGTAATCGATCCTCAGATTTCGGGACCTACAAGTGGTATCAGAGCATTGGCTCTTATCCTTGTTTAAAATCAAACTTGTTCGGTTTTTATCAAGTATTTTGTGTGTGTTTTTCTGAAAACTTGTTATTGAAAAATTATATTTTCTGGAAAAATATTCATAAATCTGCTGTTTAAGTGTTGTTTGCTACAGATTTTTATCAAAAACCTAAGTTAGATTGTTTGTTTATGCTTTAAACCGGGTTTTTAGTGAAAATCTAGTGTATTTTCGTGTTTCGGAAATTTATCGGTGATCGGAAAACTCATCGGAAACTTCATGTTCTTGGATGTGTTCTTGAAATATTCATAGGTGTTCTTGTTATAAACTGAGCATTAGATCTGATAAGTTATTTAAAACAAGCGTTGAACTTAAAATAATATTACTTGACTTTTGTGTGTAAAAGTTGATAATTGTCACAGTCTGTTTCGTTGAAAATAAGAAGTAACATACATACTTGTGTCAGGGTTAAATATCTTTGTGTCTCTTCTTATCCTTGACTGATCAGGAGATATTTTAAATATCTAAATCCACTGACTTTTATCCAGTTTTGACGAAACACACAGCCGACGAATCACATCTGTTTCGTCGCAACACCTTTGTCGAATCAAACGTCTGTTTCACCACAACATCTTTGACGAAACAAATTCTGTTTCGCCACGAATCACAATTATCACAAGTCTGTTTCGTCGTCATTCATTCAGACGAAACAAACCTGTTTCGTGAACTCTGTTTCGTCGAAAACAGATCTGTTTTAAACAGAAGACTTATATCAGTTTGCTTACTGTTTGTTTTCAAGAAATTTGTGCAGGTACTATCATATATACATCAAATATGAGTTGTACTAGTCCATGGGATTGGAGTATGGATTCTAGACCACGTGAAGATCCGACGTCCGCAGCAGCGTGGGTGAAGAGTGTTTATGGTCAACCAACTATAAGTGCCGGACAATGGGCTTTGGCATCCAATCAGAACCAAAATATTCAAAATCTTCTGATTAGCGAGAGCGAAACGGGTAGCAACAATCGCCCGCCAAAGTTGAATCATATGAACGAGTTTCCATCATGGAAAGGTCGTTTCATTACATATGTTCAAGGTCAAAGCACTGATATGTGGAGGTGTTTCATTACTCCACGCAATGATGCTCTTGAAGTAGCAGCATCAACGGCCGAAGGTTTTACTAACATGCAGGAAAATGACAAGAAAGCTTATGAATTTGAGAAAAAGTCATTTGCTGTTCTTACTCAAGCACTTCATAAAGATATCTATCATCAGTTTTCTTATAGTAAGGACACTAAATCCTTATGGGATTGTTTGGTGACAAGAGGAGAAGGAAACGCAGCTTCCAGAAAGACACGGCATGATTTATTAAAGAAAGAGTTCGAATCGTTCCAGTTCTTGGAAAACGAAACTCTAAATGATATGACCACACGGTTTTATCATTTGATTAGTGAGATGTATGCCTATGCTGTTACTGCAAGTCAAAAGGAAGTTTGTGCACGATTTGCTGATTCTCTACCACCAAAGTGGAGTCCATACATTGAGCTTCTTAAACATACAGGTATTCTAGATGCTGAAACTATAACTATCTATGAATTTGTACAGAAGCTGGAATATAAAAATGATGAAGAAATCCGAAAAGCAAAACGCATTGCTGCTCCTCAGAATGTTGAAATGTATAATGGTGGAGGTTTTGATCCATCAGCTAGTCTGAGGCAACCAAAGTTACAAACGGCGTTTGTATCTGATACAAACTCTTCTCCGTTTCCTCAACAAACTCAGACTTATTCTGGAGGAGGTTTTATTCCTTTTATACCTCCAGTAACTACTCAACCTCAAGCATATTCAGGAGGAGGTTTTAATCCATCACTACCAGACCCTCCACAACAACAACAAGTCCAACAACAACAACAACAACAGCAAGCTCATTATACCAACAATCCTCCAACTCCAAATCCTAACACAGTCAAAGTTGATACATCAAACCTCTCAAATGTTAGCATTGAAGTAGCAAAGGAACATATGGAACTTGTTAATACCATGGTCAGTGCTTACTGCGGTTTGGTCGCCGGTCAAATTGGAAACATCAATTTAACCAACGAAGACTATCTACAAATTAACCGTGATGAAATGGAGTTGATGGACATAAAGTGGGCATTCGCAAGTGCTGTTAGAAGGGCGAAGGACTTTATGGTTCGAACAGGAAGAAGTTCTTTGGAAAGCAAACAAGATACAAAGTACGGTTTTGATAAAGAAGCAGTTACATGCTTCAATTGTGGGGAAAAGGGTCACTTCAAACGTGAGTGCACTCGACCAAGCAGACAAGGCAATCAGAACCCATTCCGTAATCAGACGAGTACTTCAAATGCTAATCAAGACAATCGTGGAAAAGGGATAGTGGCTGTAACCAACACCACTAACCAGAATCAGTCTGGACCATCAAATGAAAGTCGTGCATTAACCGTACAAGCTGATGAAGGGTTTAATTGGTCTTTACAACTTGGGGAAAGTGATCAAGGTAAAGGAGGAACGGCGTGTTATGCTAAGATTATCAATCACATCAAGCACGTTCATAAGGAAGAATTTTCTGATAGTGACGACAGTTCTGGTCATACCGGGAGTTCTGATGAAGAAAGTTCTACTTCGAGTTCTGAATCTGATGTGAGCAAAGAAGCAAGTTCTAATCTTGATAACTTATTGAATGAAGCAGAAGAGTTGAAATGTCAGAAATCAGTTCTGATCAAGAAGGCTGAGGTAGTATCTAAAGAAATGGAGAAATTCTTTTCTGAAGACGGATCTTTCTCTTATCAGACTGCCTTTATGGCAAATGTCTCAGATTCTACAAGCCAGGTAAAATCTGAAATTCTTATCAACTGTAGAGATTGTGAGTATATGAAAAGTGAATTTGATAGAATAAAGCTTCACTGTGATTCGATTCATATTCACAATCAGAATTTAGTTGTTGAAATGGCTAAATGCAAAGAATCGAATATGGCTTTGATTCGAAACGAAAAAGAATTTAAATCTATGATTGAAATTCAAAAGAAAAATGTTTCCGAAGTGACAAAAACTGTTTATCATAAACAAGTTAGTATAAATGAATACATTAACATTGTTGAGGAAACTAAAAAGGAACTAGCCATTGCCAGATGTGAGCATGATGCAATCAAGCAAAAATTGGAGAGTTACTCTAACTCCCGATTTGTGCTCGATCACATTATTGATGTTCAACAACTAAAGGGAAACAAGAAAGGTGTTGGGTATAAGAAGTGTCCGCCCCCTTTGAGACATGATTATACTTATATGCCTGATGAAGAAGAAATGCCACGGTTTGAATCCAGTGTGCCTCTTAATTATGAGGAAGTAACTACTGGCCTAGGGTTCAAATCGGACAATTCTCCAAGTACAAATTCTGAGCAAAAAGAGTCAACATCCACGAAACAAGGTCCTCCAACCATTGAGGACTATGAGTCGTCGGATGATGAATCTGAATCAGAAGTGAGTAATCAGGATAAATCACTTGACAAACTTAAAGGAGTAGATGTTCCAATTGAGAATCATATTCTGTGTGATCCTCCTACTCCTGCTGTTCAACCAGTTGTCCAACAAGTGATAGATCCTGTCAAGAATGACAAGAAATCTGTGTCTACCGTTAAGAGTAATAACGTGTTGTACACTTTGGTTGGTGATCCTAAAATCTATTCAGATCACGATTTCCCAATTAAGAATGTCAATCCATCTTCGATTGATCAAGTTTTTGAAAATAATACAAACAAGTTTTTGGGACAGACAATTCCAAAAGCTGAAATCAAGAAACAATTTGGAAATCAAAAATCACCTTCAAAGCAACAACCTATTGCTTCTAATGGTAAACAATCAGATCAACGAGCTAAAGTGTCAAATGTTTCTAAATCAAAATTTGAAACAAAAGGAGCTCGTTATCAGAAGAAAAACAACAATGTCAAATTTGTGGAATCGAGGGGTACAGATAAAATTGAGACTTTTGCTAACAAGTCAAACACTGATTTTGTACAAGTCAAAATTTTAAAACGTGATAGTCAAAACAATTACACTCAACATTCAAACGGGTGTGATGAAAAAGCTAGTACCTCGGGTTATACAAATTCGACATCTGATCGTCGATCCATTTCTCCTAAGTTTGTTGAAAGGAGAACGTGTTTTAAATGTGGAGAGTTTGGGCACATCATCAAAGATTGTGCTAACACTCCGAAAGCGAAATTTGTTGAAAGAGCATCACCTGAATCGATTCACCCTAAATGTCGTCCTGTTTCACCTAAACATGATAAACGAACTATTAAAGAACAGGAATCGCAACAACGACATCAAAATGTGAAGAAAATAGAAAAGGCTTTAAAACCTAAGGTCAATTCTGTTCCAAGGGAACCAAGTTCACCTGTAAAATCAGAAATTTCAAAATTTGTTTACAAAACTCAATCTGGTAAACAAAAACAAACTTGGAAACCTAGGAAGAGTGAAGGTTCAGGGGGAGCTGTTTGTTTGAAAAACCATCAACAAATCGAGATCACTATTCGTGATGCTCAGGGACGACCCAAGACCACTTTGGCTTGGGTCCCCATCCTTAACTAATCATTGGATGATATGTGCAGGATGTTCCAGGAGGAATTATCAATAGTCATTGGATTGTTGATAGTGGGGCATCCAGGCACATGACGGGCGATTTACGGCTTCTATATGATGTGAGAAACATTAAAGGAGGCTATGTCGCTTTCGCTGGAGACAAAGGCGGTTACATCACTGGAGAGGGAATGATTTCCAATGGTGTGGTATGTTTCGATAAGATCAATTATGTTCGTCAAATTGATCATAATCTTCTCAGTGTGTCGCAAATCTGCGATAAAAAGTTCACCGTGCATTTTGATGATGCCGGTTGTTATGTGCTTAAACCTGGTTTCAAAATTCCTGATGAATGGATTCTCTTATCGGCTCCAAGAATCAATGATCTTTATGTTCTTGATATGAGTCAAGCGATTACGACTTCTGCACAAGTCACATGTTTTGTCTCGAAAGCCACGGAGAAGGAGTCTATATCTTGGCACAGAAGAATGGGACACATTCACTTGAGAAAAATGAACCATTTGGTAAACAAAAATCTTGTGAATGGCGTACCCGTGAGAAGTTTTCATCTACAAGATATCTGTGTTTCGTGTCAGAAAGGTAAACAAACAAAGAAATCTCACCCTTTGAAGAAAATCAACACTGTTGGCATGCCTCTCGAACGTCTTCATATGGACCTTTTTGGACCTATGAGACACAAAACAACGTTCGGAGATGTGTATTGTTTAGTAGTTACTGATGACTACTCTAGATTTTCTTGGGTAGCTTTTATGGCACACAAGAGTGATACTCCTCAAATCCTCAAGGATCTTCTTACAATGTTGGAAAATCTCTACTCGTTGAAAGTTAAGAGGATCAGAAGCGACAATGGAACTGAATTCAAAAACCGGATTATGGACGAGTTCTGTACTTCTAAAGGCATTCTTCATGAATACAGTTCTCCTTACACTCCACAACAAAATGGTGTCGCGGAGAGGAAGAATCGGACGATAATTGAAACTGCAAGAACGATGCTGGTAGAGTCGGCATTTCCTGTTCAGTTCTGGGCAGAGGCTGTGTCGACTGCTTGCTACACATTAAACCGAGTTCTTACGGTTAAGAGACATGGCAAAACTTGTTTCGAACTTCTACAGAAAAGGAAACCAGATCTTTCAATTCTAGAACCTTTTGGTGGTCCATGCACTATGATTGATCCGGATGGAAAGTTTGGCGCGAAAGCTATTGAGGGTTTCTTCCTTGGATATGCTACTCCAAATTTTCGTGTTTGGAATCTGACTACCAAAAAGATTGAACTATGGAGTGAAGTACGGGTTCAGAGATATACAGATCCTGTTAAAGCTCCAGGTGATCCTTGGATGTTCGATTATGATGGGCTATTCGACTCCTTTGACCTGCCAATTTTTGATGAAGATTCCGCAGCTGCTAGAATGATATTTGATAGTGACAATGCTGCTGAGTCGTCATTAGTTAGACCTGTTGTTGTTAACTCACAAAGTTCTAATTCGTCTAACAACACGGTTCAAAATGAGGAAGTTGAGAATGCTACTGAATACAATGAGTCATCAGAAGAAGATGAAGAAAATTTGGATGCGACTGAAGGCACTAAATCTCCAGTTGTTCCAGTTCAGGGTATTTCTGTTGATACTCCTCATGTGCAAGTCGATGATACTGCTGAAGGAAATGCATCCACTTCTACGCATATTCCAGGTGTAGAGTTGGTTGTTGATCTTAATTTTAACAATTTGGGTGTTAATGCTCGTGTTCCTGAAAATCCTGAAATGAGGATACACGATACCCATCCACAGCAGAATATCATAGGAGATGTCCAGCAAGGTGTGCAGACACGTAATCAGCTGAGAAACAACCCAAGTGCTGGTTTGTATTCAGCTATTAGAGAATCTGGTCTACAAAATGATTGGTCTTTCGCGTGTTATGTTTCACAAGAAGAACCAAAATCTTGGAGGGAAGCTTTAAAAGATAATTCATGGGTTGAAGCCATGCAGGACGAACTGCAGCAATTTCAAAAGCTTGGTGTTTGGAAGCTTGTTGAAAAACCGGAGAATTACAAGAAAATTGGAACACGATGGGTTTATAAATGCAAGAAAGATGATCGTGGAGTTGTTATTCGCAACAAAGCGAGACTGGTTATTCAAGGATTTGATCGGGTCCCCAGGGTAGATTCAAATCAAAATGTATGCACCTGCAGCACGTCTGAAGATTCATCATTCACAAGATGAACGTGCAGTGTACATTTCTTCGCGGTGTAATTGAAGAAAATGTGTTTGTTGAACAAACCAACCTGGTGTGCGGATGCCTTGGCATGGATTGAACAACCGCACACTACTTCTCAAAGAGAAAGACAAAGACCTTCGCTGTTGCAATGTGGAAGACCAGCCGGACCCAAAGGTTTATGATCTTGTTGCTGTGAAGAGATTTCTCAGTATCTACAAAATCGACTTAGAAATCCACACCGGGTGGATATCCAGTTTGGGAGAGCGCTCAGATTCCTTGCAATGCACGAAGCAGTTGCAGGATACGGTTTTAAATTTCTAATCATCTCTCCTTTACTTGTCGATATTTAAGCTGCTTTATAAATTGTTGTCATCTCGTAGCACTCTTTGGCCAGACAATGTTGTCATGGTCCGCACCGCTTACCGACATGCCAACTGATTTTTCCAAAATTCGAGAAATCATTTCTGATTAAAATTAATTTTGGTAAACGGCATTGAGGTAAAACATGAGTTAACCGACATCGGGAAATCCTTTTTGTAACTTTGTGTCTTTTAAATTTATCTTAGTTTGTTGATTTTAGGGGGAGTAAATCCAAAATTTGAAAATTCAAAAACAGTGAAAAATTTCAAAACCCAAAAACAATAGAAAAACAAAAATGAGTTTCCTGGCGAGAAAAATAGAAAATGATAGAAAATCGGTGGTCTGTTGAAACCTCTTCAAACTGAAATGCAAAATGAAAAATGTTAAACAACTCTATATAAGATGTATCGGTAGGCTCACAATCATATTAAAGTGTCCAGGGTGATATAAACTTAAATCGACTGAAGACCAGGTGGGAACCATTCATTGGCATATGGTCTTAGTACCGAAATCTCGTTTGAGAGATTGCCGAGATCTGAAATATTCGGTCTTTATGCTGCTTATCATCTGGGTATCATGGTTGTATCTCAAACCGTAAAAATAACGGAGACGAAGTCTAAGATCTTCCATGATACTATACATACGTGTACATACTGCATTCGACCTCAATAAGTGATCAACAATCACATGTCCAAACAAAATAAGTGATTATATATCACAGATTCTTTGCGGGAGTCAAGTTCGTCTCTCTGCTGTACGAAAGTACTGACCTGTTCACGGACTTGCTCCTGTGCCCTCATGCATCTGAAAATCAAGCTCCTCATCAATAAGTGATTCTATCACATAGGGCTTGTTTTCAATCAAAATAAGTGAGTTTCTCACTTCTTTTATACGGTCAAACGGATGATAAACAGTATACTCACCGGTAAGATGAACTCTCGCGCATGCCTTGATACGGGAATGTGTCGTGTGTGGATGAACACCGGTCGGTAAGTATAAATCATACCTTAACGTATCCCCTAAACATGATTACATCTGATAAGTTGAGCTTATGTGGACAACAATACCGATAATCGTTATAGGATGCTTATCTAATTGTTAACTAATTGAAACAAAAAGAGCGTTTTGGCGTGACCGTACACTGATATGATTCTCTTACCCTCGAAACTCGCAAAAAGAATGCCTGTAAATATTTGTTTACTGCTTTTTAGTTTCTACATCTTTGTATATATTTATTTATTGCTTTCCGTCTTTACATTTAAAAAAAACTTTATAAAATCCAAAAAGATTTTGCTTCTAGTTTATTTTAGATTGACCGATGTTGGAACTCGAGTCTATCCTACCCAAAATCCTGATCGTAAGCCGGAAAACAATTGCATCTTCATAAACAGTCGAAGTTAACAAGTTTTGAAAGTTAAAGATTTAAAATTGATCATTTTCTAAACTTTCAAACTGTTGTCGGTCGGTGTTTGATTGAGATTTGATCTCATATGTGTCATATGTTTAATGTTAACTATATTCCAAACGGTTATTCTCATTATGCGTTTAGCTTTCTTGCATATGCAGATGTTAAAGGCGAGGAGAACATGTTCGATGACAAGCCGTAAAGTGAAGACACGAAGTGGAGGCACTCAAAGGATAAAAATGATCGAGTTGCCGCTGACCCTTCATCAACACCACAAGGATCTGAAAAATTGACAAGTCAAAAGATTCACGAGCATGACTCAATGGTGAGTTCAATTTAAGGGGGAGTTTGTTAACACACTACCTGAATGATAAGGGGGAGTTTGTTGATACACTTTCTTCTTACGACGCGTGAAGACTTTGAAGATCCTCCGACATGAAAGACACAGAAGACGAACAATCACAAAAGACGAACCTCACGAGTAGCGTCCAAGGGGGAGATTGTTGGTACACTTTATGTGGACACGACTCGGCTCGGTTCGACTCGGCTCAGTTCGACTTGGTTTCGACTCGGTTAGGTCCGGCTAAAGCCCGACGTCACGACATTCCTCCGTCGTGTGCCCCAGAGTTCGACACGCGACGCACGGAACGCCGAAAGACTTTCCCGCAAACACATCACCATGACATCACCTTTGTGATGTCATGATGATGTCATCAATTTGTCTTATATGGTGAACTTGGTGAACAATTATCAACAGAAACTACGTTTGGGCCGTTCATCTTCATTTGGGCCGTAACTGTGCATTGGACTTTGACCGTACATCTGGGCTTTACTACAACGACGAAACAGAATAGAATTCATATGTATATCGACGAAACTGAGTGTTTCGTCGACTTTGTTTGTTTCGCCGAGTTCAGGTTTTGTTTCGTAAGTCTTGTGTCTGTGTCTTAGTATAAATACACATCTCTGTTTCATTTGAACACAGAGATGAGTGCAGAGAGATAAGAAAACAGACCATAGTAACAAAACTCTGCCAAAATTTAGTCTGAACTGTGTTTGTATCAGTTGTAAAGGTTCTTATCCCGTTAATCAATCGAGTGTGTATCATTGATTAATCCGTGTTGTTTTTATTGCTATATATGTTTGATTTGGCATAGTTACGTGGATTCCGCACGCGTAACCGTGTTTACTATAAACAAGAGATTCGGTTCGTAATCGATCCTCAGATTTCGGGACCTACACTCCTATTCGTTGTCCACCGCCAACCCACGTGGTGCACCCACGCCCCGCCATACCCCACGGAAACGTCACTAGGCGGTGGGGGGGGCTCGAACTCCACGTGTCAACTCATACCCTCAACCCAAGCCCCACCATACCGCACGGTCTTAGAAAGAACACTATTTTTAAATATAACAATTCTATACTTGATTAAGATAGAATTAATTCTACGTATAATTCATAAAAAAAATTCCTGAATATTTTTTAGACACGTTTCACTTCCTCACTTCCTGGTGCATTTTCACCTTATTTTCCTATAAAAATGTGGGGATCGATCTCCATCTTTTGTACCACAAATTCTATTGACTACAAATTTGAGACAAGTGTTTTATAAATGAAATAAACAAATAAGCATGAACGTGCATAAAACTAACTAAAATAATTATATATCATAATTTGAATGTATCATAAAAATAGGATTCAACCCATGTAATACATGTGTTTTTAACCTAATAATAAATAAAAAAACAAAGTAAAATTTTATAATAAGTAAATAGTACATCAAAGTTCATTTTTAAAAGATAAATCTTGACGACTATATGTGTCACGAGTTTTTTTACAAATATTCTTTACTATTTATTATATAAAATTATATTTATGCACCAGTATAAATTTCAACATCATCTTACTCGTCAAAATTCAAGATAGTATCTTCGTAGGACCTGAACCATCTTCTCAAATTCCCTCACACATGTTACAACTGCTTGATGATCAAAACGCCCGACGACAATCAATCTTCCTATTTCTTTGTCGCTGGAAACAGATTCAACACCCGGAACACTAGAAACTGCCTTCTCTATCTTATTTATTTCACTTTCACTGTTAAAGTTCACTCCCAGCGTTACTATGAATTTCTGGGAAAAAAAGTTGGATCGAACAACAAAGGACAATAAGAACCATCATAATAAGAACTCAGTCAAACAAAGTAAAAATAAAATGAAAAGAAACGGAAATAAGAATTTGCTAATGGATGTAACATTAAAAGCAAACAAATTACGGGGAAGACAAAAACAAAAGTAAAGGTGTATACATACATAGTGAATGGGGTTTCGGAAATTATTGAATTCCTCCTCATAAGATTTTAACACACTACATGTTCTCCATCTTCCTGAATCTATGACAGTAAGTGCTTATCATTATGTATCTTAATATCAAATATTAATATCAAGTATAAAACATCGACAATCAATTGTTCAAACAACTAGGAACTTACCAGTAATATGAATATCGTTTCCAAACAAAGTAGCAGGGATGATTGAGTTGAAGAAATTACTACGGCAAAGATAGTAGCCTCCTTTGGTTACCTTGAATCGAGACAGATCTCCTCCAATCACTTCCTCCTCACTCTTTTCTTCTTCTTTCTCTACTTCACCGCCATCCTTATACACAAGGCTCGCACCATATCCACTTATTATTATTGTTCCTTCCTTCCCTAGGATATCCACATAAACATCATCACCAGCGTCTAATAAGTTGCCAATTGGCCAATAACTTAACCACACAACATCTTCATCAACTCTGGGTTTGCAATACACCACAGGGCTGTATACCCAGGTAACACCCCTGGTTCGGTTACTGATTCTGGCGAACAAAGGAGGCGGCTCAGTTTCACCACCTGATGATCTGTATAAGGCCGTTACATTTAATCCATGAATTTTATGCTTCTTTGGATGCAGAGGCACACGAAAGGATAAAAACTTGGATGAGGACGTATACTGATGTGTCGCCATGCTTTGATCCTTTATGCCTTGCAGATAGGTGCTTCTTATACCATATTCATACAACATCTATATATATTACACACAAAACTCAATTACTTCATCATATACTAAACATTTTGCTGGATATTTGTGAGAAACTGAGAAAGAGATAACCTGGATATTCCAAGTTCTGCCTTCAGAAATCTGATCACCAACCAGGTCCACCTTATGATCTTTATACGCTTTAATCCATTGCATATGTCCCAGATCTGCTTCATCAAGTTTTTCTATGGATACTAACTTAAAAAGGCCTTCAATCTCAAACAGTTTGAAACAACCTTCATAAAAAAACTCCTGCAGCGTGAAACGAGCTGATTGGAATGTTATTCTCTCCAGCGATGTACACCATCCTACAACCAAACCCTTTAGCGTTCTTGGGAGACATGGGAGAGACTTGATGTTTGGACAAGAAGTCAAGTCAAGGGCTCGAAGCATTTTAAGGTCAATGAAACTGGGCAGGATCTCAAGATTCTCAAGGTATCTTAAACTCAAAATAGATAATGATTGGGGTAAGGCAAACAAAGGCTGTTCTGGAGTTCCACCACAAATACATAAAGCTTTTAGCCTTTCCAGTTGATTTACACACTTCTGATTCGATAAAGCCTTCCACAGCCTAGTGCACCGTGACAAGCTCAAGAAGGAAAGATTCTTAAGGTATCCTATTGTTTCACAAACATGACTCAAACTGATACAGCCACGGAGGTTCAAATACACAAGTTTAGGGAGTCGGTGGAAATTGCAGATGCTGACAAGTTTGTAAGACCAAGAGAGATCTAGAACCTTGAGCGAATTAAGAACCTGTTCCACGAATAACAAGTTGAATATATCATTGTACATTCAAATGAAGATTATCTAACACTGAGAAGCTAAAAGGTAAAGTGATAAACAGAAGAATGAATTCCTTGTTACCATGGGTGGGTTGAACTCTTCCAAATCTCCAAAACTCATATATAATGCCACCAAGCAGTTTGTTAATAGGCCTGCGGGTATTGTTTTTAGATAACATTTATCCCACTTCAACCATCTTAGATCTGGAAAATTCTCGTATGTCCCGGTGAGTTTCACATTATCTAGATGGAGAAATTTTAACTTCTTCATCTTTATAAGGGAACTTGTCTTAAATGCCTGCAAATTCAGTATGCCTTATAATGATCACTAGGTAAATAATATTTCGCTACCATTGGAGGATGAAGAAAAGGTATATAAAAAAACAGCGATTCACCTCCCTGAAAGTCGTTTATTCTTAACCACTTAGCAATAATGTACTTAAAAAACTGCAGTAGCAATATATTCTTTAGTCCTGGTCGTAATATGTATGAACAATTTGAGGGCAAAACGTAATAATTGATCGTTAACCACAAAACAAATAAAATAACAATTTCTTTCAAAGACAAACAGGCGAGGAAATCTCAAAACTGTTTCTTTTTTCAATTTAATGGGTTTAGAATGAATCATGTTTTTATGAACAGGAAAGAGTGAACAAAAGCAGATTCATACAGTTTTGTGTCATTCTAGCTCAATCAGATGTCAATTTGCGTTGCAATTAGCCAATCAACCATTATGGTGGTCAAGTCTACACAATGGTGGAGAAATTCTTATAATTAGGCTAAGGGGTATGGGGGTCATGGTTGGATCATGATTTGCCACATAGGACCATTATTCATGCGCTACACCATCCCCCTCTTTAATTAGGCTAAGGGGTATGGGGGTCATGGTTGGATCATAATTTTAACGTTATTTTACTAATTTTGTGAAAATAACGTTAAAAGCTGAGGACGGTTAATCATGCATCATGTGGTGGCGTTGATAGCTGAAAGACAAAAGGGTACATGCACTAATCGGTCTTTGTCCCGATTGCTGAGTGTTATGTGCCTTATGTCCAAGGCTTGATGCAAAACTACTATCGAGCCGGGGGTCTCACTGGAAGCAGCCTCTCTATTCCTACGGGGGTAGAGGTAAGGCTGTCTACATCTTACCCTCCTCAGACCCTACCTTTGCTTTGCTATTGGTGGGATTTACTGAGTATGATGATGATGATGATGATTGCGTGGATTAAACCACGGCAACCACGGCCCTCCCATTTGATGATTTTAAGACAAAAATAAATTAAAAAAAATAAAGGGGATAGTGGTTTGGGTCATGACCACAAGGGTAGTGTTTTGGATGGTGAATTAGAGGTGGATGACATGACGCCTATGTGGAGGGTCATGATGGTCATGACACCCTATAGCCTTAATTGCTTATTTTAGTGATTCTCGAGCTGTATGGCCAATTTCATTAAAAGACCGGGGAAGAACATAAATTTACTTTTTAATTAATTTCATTAAAATAACTGCTCAAATTTGGTCAAGAAGACAACTATGTTGATGTGTGACAGTTATGGTATTGAGAAATTCTTGTAATTCTTGCCAAGTATCAAACACTAATTTACTTATTAGACTTACCTTTGATCCCATCCCTTGCGTATCGTCTCGCATCTTCAACACCAGGCCTTCAATTTTCTTGGAACCCTAATGGAGAAAGACATGAAATTAGAGAATACTTACTTGAAATTAAAGGTTGTGAAATGTACAATGAGCATAATGATAAACGCAAGAAGAAGCATCTTACATCTCCGTTCCTCAACAAAGTTTTACATTCATCATCACGCCAAACTCTACTATGTTCTGCAGGATCTTTGGAATCCTTTCGAACTATATTTCTTGCCATATCTTGTAGGAGTTTATGCATTGCCAACATGTTCCTACTAACTCTTGGATCAGTAACAAGGCATCTGTTAATGAGGGTCACAATCCCAGATTCTGCATGATAGTCATCCTCCAATATGCTTTTCACATGAGGTGCGTACTCACCAAGAAACAAACAAGCAATATGGAGAAACAACTCTCGGTGACTCTCACATGGCAAGGTATCAAAACTCTTTTGTAGTACACCTTGGATTTTATTATTAATATCCCCTTTCAAGGAATTCAATGAATTCATTGTACTTCTCCATGTTTCAATTCTTATCCCCTGACCTTCAGATAGAGAAGAACCCAATACCTTAAGAGCTAGCGGATTCCCTTCACAATATTGTGATAACTGTATTGCAAGCTCCTCAAAACCTTCCATAGGAACTTTAGATCCAAAGGCATGATAACTTAAAAGTTCCAATGATTCATGAACATTTAACAATTCGATTTTGTGGACATGGCACCCAGAAGATATGGACCCAAACCATGTATGTATGCTTAGATCCCTTGTTGTTATAATAATTTTGCTTTGTGTATGCAAAACCTTTGTTCCAATTAAAGTGTTTAGTGTATCTTTGTCATCGATGTCATCAATAACAATAAGCACCCTTTTTTTTTCTATAACCTTTTCGATCTGAAATGCTCCTTCAGAAAGATTAGATATCATTATGTTAATTCCTGAAACATCTCTGAGAAGTTGTTTCTGTAAACCAAGCAATACACCAGGTTGATTCTCAATCCCTTCAAGAAAACTGCTGCATTCAAAGTTTTGCTTGTTTAAGTTATAAATGTATTTGGCAAGTGTTGTTTTGCCACTTCCTCCCATGCCGCAAATTGCTAGAACAGAATGATGAGGCTGTACATATCTCAACCATGAATTAATACCTTCAGCTCGAGTGTCTATACCAGTTAAACCCGTCGGAGTGCTAAGGAGTTTCAAATCTAGTTCACAGTAAACTTTTTGAACAATATCAGCAATGAAGGCCGTTTCAGACCTGGAAAGGAAAAGGATCACATTTAGAGCAAGACATCCAAACCTAATGTAATTCATGAAATTTGATTAAAACCACCAGAAATGATCAACCAACGTGTACATATAAAATGTACATTCATTCTGACCAAAGCCGTAATCTAATATGAAAAACTGAACAATGTTCACCCTACTGGCGTCAATGTGGTTGCTTAATTCATTACATTTGTTTACATTAAAATTGTATTGTTTACTATTTAAATAAAAAAGTTTTCAAAACTCTACTATGAAAAGAGCCATCAAATTGTGCAAAGTAACATAGCTTTTAGCAAACTGGGTGCTCTTAAAAAACTTTATAACTTATAGTTATAGCGAGGTCAGCAAACCATTACCAATGACAGCCGCCACATCCCACTGTTGTCTCCTTTGTTACCACCGTCGTCCCCTCTACTTCCACCGCCGTCCTTGCCACCACCATCACAAGTCACCGCCTGTACTTCCACCACTGTCCTTGCCACCACCCCCATCAGCCGCAAATACCAAATGTGACAATCTCGACCCATTATTTAAAGAATGGATAGGTTTGGGTATAAAAAATCAATAGGGTTCATTTCGATCACCTTAAACTAGTCAATTGGTTAATTTGTGCCTACTCAAGTTAGTAGACGTGATACGGTCTACCCGAATTGACCAGGAAAACCCACGATTACTTCCTGCCAGCGCTGCCGCACGTTTACATTTTAATGCCGTTATTTATTTCAAGTTTGCATGTTCCCACGTTCTACACTTTTCCAGTTTGCATTATCCCATTTTCCCATGTTTTATGTTTCCATATTTTGTATTTAAGTTCCTTAGTTGAATGAAAATGACTGGTGACGGTTGCTGAAAGGTATGGGGTGTCGAGTGGTGTATTTTGTACATCATTCGATTGGACGTGTCAACCAACATCGGCTACGGAAACGAATGAATTGGCTGCTAGATTAAGTGGTCTATCAGGTCAAGACAGCTGGGCATGGTCGCTAGATTCCTCAGGGGCATTTTCGGTATGCAGTGGAAAAAAACAGCTGCAAGCGGCCTCCTTTGAAGATTTGGGGAATGGTTTCGATTGGAATAACTTGTTGCCTGTAAAAGTGAATTTCATTGTGTGGAGGCTAAGCTTAAATAGGCTGCCAACAGTGGATAATCTGGAGAAAAGAGGGGTGCAAGTCAGATCGAGTTTGTGCAGCTTATGCGGGTTTCAGCGGGAGACGGCTGAACACCTTTTTGTCTCATGAGGAATGTCCCAAGCAGTGTGGGACTTTGTTGCTAGCTGGTGCAGACTCCATGGCTTCTTCATGTTCGGGGTGGCGGATTTGATCAGTCACCACAAGAAAGCGAGAGGTTCGGATAAATGGAGGAAGATAGTTTACTTGGTAGTCCAAACCGCCATCTGGCGTATATGGAGGAGTAGAAATGAGGCCATCTTCAGAGGCTCCCAGCCCAATCTGGAGCGTATCAAAACCGGTCAAAAACGTTTAGTTTAACGTGGGAGAAATGGTGTAATTTTGATTTGATATGTATGGGTGTATGATGTAATCGGTGCATGTCGTTCGGTTTAACACAATGTTAATCCGGCGGCTAATTTGAATAAAATTGAATTTGTTGGTCGTTCAAAAAAAAAAAGTTTACGTACTTTTTGTTAATTTGGGAGATTCGCTGCCGATCTCGAATCCGGCACGCAACAAGACGCGTCAAACAGAAAGCTATCATAAAAGTTACTAACTTAAAAAGGGTACAAATGGATTATCATCACCCATGACCATTATTCCTCCACCACCTACTCGTTCTGGGTGCCACTTCCACTGCCATTGACCACTACGTTGTCGCCGCAACCACCAACACACCCATCACCACACTCCACAACCGAAAGTTGTTTTTGCAACCTCCACCTCTCACCACCGCCTTTGTATCTACCACCATACCTCTGCCTACACCATCGCCACTAGCCACCATAAACAATATAGCGGGTCAACCTATTTTGGGATTTTTTTTTTATAAAACAACTCATTTCAGCGCAACTTTTTTTCACCTCAAGCCAAGTTGACCTGAACCAAATTGATACCTTTTTTTTAAACGGGCCGTTTGATCCGAACTTGTTTGCTCCAAACCTGTATTGGCTCGGCAACAACCAGTTTTGACCCATCACATAAACCAACCCGACCCATCCAGGGGCGGACTTATGTACAAAGATCGGGTTCCCAGGAACCCAGTCGGTTTTTAATTTATAGTGTAAATGTAGATAGAAAATCGAAAAGAAACCCATAAATAAAAATTTGGTGAACCCATAAATATAGATGCTATGGCGGTCCACTGGTTACCACACATTTCTCCTATCGTCACATCCCGAGTTCAAATCTCGAATCAGACATCCAAGCGAGTTGTTTTTTGTTCCTTTTTTTTTCTTTTTCCTTTTTAAATTTAAACACATTTAGGGTTTGGAAGAAGTTAGAATAACATTACCGTAGCAGTGCAAGCACAGCCTCCACTCCACCCTCATCCCTCTCTAACGACCACCACTCACACCAGCCCCAGCTCCACCTCCGGCCGCCATCTCCGCTCCACCACTTCAGCCGTCTCCGCTCCACCACTCCATCCATTGTATGTCTATAACTCTCTTCTCATGTGTTTTTTCTACATTTTCCACTCAATTTGCTAAAGTAGTTGCTTGATTTGTTTATTGTTGTGTATTAATTTGTTGAAAATTTTTAGATGATTTTGTTATATGGTATTGTTTAGGCATTACACATTTGAAACATAGAACTTTTAGGGCATGTTTGGCTAAGCTTTTCCAACCCAACTTATGACTTATTGACTTAATCAAAAAGCTAAAAAAGAGTTTTAGTGTTTGGTAAACCTAAAAGTCCTTTTCAAAATGACTTTTTGAAAAAAAGAAAAAGTCATCAAAAAGTCATTTTTGAGAAGTTAGGGGCTTGTGACGTTTTGATCACCTTATAACTTTTCAAAGACCAAATTACTAGATTACACCTGATTTAACACTCCTTATATTTGTTGACTTATGAAAGAATGTCCCTTTTAGTCATTTTACATCAATAAGCTAAGCCAAACACTTTTTAAAAAACAAATTATTGAATTATTCGCTTTTCCCACCCCATAAGTTAATCGAAACACTTTCTTAAAAACTACTTTTCAAAAAGTAATAAGTTAATAAGTCTTTTTCACAAAAAGTCCTTTTTAGGTAAAATAAGGTTAGCCAAACATGCCCTTAATCACGTATAGATCTATGATTAGTGAATTTTGATGTTAGTCTTTGAAACATAGAATTGGAGACTATGATTCCGGATGTTAATTTTTTAACTTGTTAATTTGATATTTAGGTATTATTTAAATTACTATAAAGATAACCTTGATGGTTTTTATTTTAGGGAGGCTAATATAATCTTTTGATATTATTTAAAATTATATCAGCCACCTTACGCTCAAGTTTAATCGTTTATGTTGATTATTTATTTGTTATAACCAAGTTATATGAAAAAAGTTCATGCGTTCATAAATGAGATGAAGCCAATCGGGCATGGAGAATATGAAAAGAAGATTTGTATTTGTGTTGCGTTAAGGTGAAGTGTGACCATCTAACAACATAATAACTTTTTTATTTTTTTATATAGTTTGCAGGTTTAGATTTATAGTGCATAAATATGTTAATGAGATTGGAATTGTGAATATGGATTTCTTTAGGGTTAACGCTAATGGAAATTTAATATAAAATTTACGTCTTTATTATGTTCCGCGACCCGACCCGAAAATCTTAACGTATAGCTGTTAAAATTTGACCACCCCAAAAAAGTGAACCCATAGAAAAAAAAACCTGGATCCGCCACTGGACCCATCCAGTTTGCTAGGCTTACACTTAATTTATCTTGAGATTTAAAAATCCTAAATTGGCAAGTCAAAACTAAAGCAACAATAACTAAAAAGAAAGTATTCCAATGGGAGAGATATTGAAGCATACCCTGAAGGAGACGTCCCCTTTAAGCCAGCCACCTCTGTTAGGGCTTCCTTCCACCGAATCACATTATCCTCCGTCCATTTTGAACCTTCTTTCGCTTCAATCGCGAAGCTTCCTCGCTGGTTCCTGACATCCGAAGGATCGACGCCGTAAAACACAGGGAAAACCAAATGACCGGCATTCCTCTTTTGCTGGAGGATCAACGAAAGCTCATCAAGGCACCATCCTGAGTTTGCAAAGTTGCTTGAAATTACAATTATTGAAGCTCGAGAAGTTGTTATTGATCTCTCGATTTCTGGCTTCAGTTCTTGACCTTGACGGATTTCATCATCGTCCCTGAAAGTCCTGATCCCCGCTTGATGTAAGGCCTTATAAAGATGATCGGTAAAAGAATGACGAGTGTCTTCCCCTCTGAAACTTAGGAAGACGTCATACTCGTAATGGGTTGTTGGGGCAAATGAAGTAGAAGCCATTTAAGAAGAGGTTGTGAAATCAGGAGAGAGATGGGATTTAAACTGAAAGAGGTTCTGAAACAAAGTTGTTGAGGGGAAACGGAAAGAAGATTATAAAGCCATTAAAAAGTCAAAAGTCTTCTTAAAATATCTAAGGGAAATTACAATTTTAGTCCTTTATGTTCTAATGCATAGCTTTAAGTTTAATAATTAGGGTTTTTTTTTTTTTTTTTCTCTTAAAAAACTTTAAAATTGCATATATTTTAAAGTTTTTTAAGAGTAAATATGCAAAAAAAAAAAAAAAAAAATCAATAACAGGTGTGTGGAAAACAATCATAAGGACCGAAGACGAGTTCAAGAAGGCAGGTATTGATGTGGCCCGCAACCTTAGGAGTAAAGTTGGCAACGGAAGTAAAACGATGTTTTGGCTGGATTCGTGGGCGTCTTCTCGGCCACTTAAAGAAGAATTTCCACTCATATTTAGCATAGCTAAGGAAAAGGAAAATAGAGTAAAACAAAATTACAAGATGAATAATGGGGGGATCTTATGGGATTGGAAATGGAATAGACTTCCTAGCACTGATGATGAAAGAAATGAATGGGGGTCCCTAAAAACATTATTATTACAGCAAGCCGTTGGCCAAGGTGAAGACTATTGGAGCTGGAAAAACAATACAGAGGAAGGATTCTCAGTGAAAAGCATTAGAAAGGAGCTGGCTGGCATTATCGACATCAACAATGTACCGAATAGATTCGAGTGGTGCAAGATCGCCACGGCTAAAGTTAATTGTTTTGCATGGCGAGCGGCTGAAGAAAAAATTCCAACATCGGATGCTCTAAGGAGAAGGGGGTTCAGTTGGGTTCGGCATTATGCAGTGCATGCAACGCAGCCCCCGAAACAGCGAACCACGTCCTCATCCATTGCCCGAATGCTAGGAGCGTGTGGCTGCAGTTGTGGTCTTGGCTGAAACTCCCGTTCCGGGACCATAGTGAAGATCTTATATCTCGACTCGCTGATAAATCGGAGTGGCCACATAACAGAGAAAAATTAATTTATGCAGTTCACCTCCTTGCTGTATGGCAGTTGTGGAAAAATAGGAACAACAGAATCTTCAACAATTCACATTTGGAACCCAGCAGGCTGGTGGAAGAGATAAAAGAGGAGTCGTTCGAGTGGATAAGGATCAGATCAAGGAGCACAAGAATAACATGGGACGTTTGGAAGAACTTTTCTTTCCCGGAGCATAGTTTATGAAGGTTCATGTTTTATGTTCTTGATTTGTTTCTTGATGTATAGTTTTGTTATCCTGGTCTTCGTTACTTGACTTGTTTCTGCGACTTCATAGCACCTTGCTATTTGTCGTTTTGTCCTTGATTTGACGAATAAAGGTCCCATTGTTGATGTTCAAAAAAATATATATATATACCCGAGTCAAAAATTAAATTGCATATTTACCCTCTATTAACCAGTAAAATTGCAAATTTACTCATTTTGCTTTAATTTATTAAAATTAAATTATAGAAAGACTATTTTACCTTTCATTTTACTAAATTTTAGAAAATTGCATATTTACCCTTTTTTACTAGTTTTTGTCTTTTTTCACTACTTTCTTTTTTTTTCTTGAAGTTTTTTTTTTTTTTCATTATTTTTTCTCACGAACTAGAGTAACAATCATAAAAATACAATTGACAATCATCTAAATAGAAAACAAAATGCCAAAACTTTAATCCATTACGGTACCAAAAAATCAACCCAAATGAACAATTACAAAAATTCCATGTAACAATGCTGTTAATACCTGCAATTTCTTCTAGGGTGATGATATAATAATTGCAATTTTAATAAAATGTCGTGTAAAGTCTAACTGTGTCTATTTCTTAAACTTTTGATTATGATAAGTTGAAATGTGTTAGACAAGGGAAATATATGGGAACAGCATGGAACTTTCCTAGCGTGTCCTATTGCGTTGGGTAGGGGTTAAGGATGAATGGAGGACAAGAATCAATACATCAATGTCTTGATCAATATGGAGAAAATGACAAAAATTTCTATTGTTTTTGGCATAGAAAATGGGGCAAGATTTATGTAAAAAAACATACAGAGGTAGAAACTATGAATAGTCATGTATATAATACAATAATGGAGTCTCAAGGATGAAGGTGATAAGTCCGGTAGCTCCCAACTCTCTTCTGCTGGATTTTGAGGAGGGTAGTTTTGTTATTTTAATAGAGAAGGGGAAATATGCAATTTTTATTTAGGCTTGGGTAAATATGCAATTAAGGGTGTTTTTAAGGGGAAATATGCAATTATTTCTAATAATTACAGTTACAATCTTTTATTCGGAAAACTTATTATATCTTTCGTTCTTTAGCACTAATCAAGTTAAAATTTTCAGTTAAATCTAATCAATTAAGGGTAGTTTTGTAATTTTACCATATTTCTTTCTCCCTACCTCATTAGTGTTCTTCTTTATCATTTGCACTGAAGAACAAGCACAAAATAAAAAATCACTTCCTCTTATTCTCCATAACAACCAGCCACCACCTCCTCTTCTCCATGACTCTCTCTTTCTCTTCTCCATAACTACCGTCCATCACTTCCGGCCACCTGAAACACCTAAACCCACAACCCTACTGAAAACGCACCTAAAAACCATCACCATTTCCAGACATCATCTTCATCATCTAGAAATGAAGATACATGTTGATGTTATCTTGATCATTTTATCAACTTGACTTCTAATCTACTTTCACATCTCATACCTTTGTTATCAATTCAATTTTAAAGCACCCATCTTTCGATGCAATCAATCAATTCTTTCACACCCTTTAACACCATTTTGAATTTCCAGTTGCAATTAGGGGTTGTTCTTCCCCAATTTCGCACTTTTCGTCATTCTTTGCGGTTGATTTCACTTTGATTACGGTCAGTTGTTCAAGATACTCATGAGTTTTCATTTAATTTTGTAGAATTCAACAAATTTTGTGAATTATGGTTTGATTTTAAAATTGGGGGAAAATGTTGTGAATTAGGGTTTTGATTAGAAAGTTGAAATATGAACTGTAGAAGTGGATATAACTAGCGAAGCGGTTGATCGGTTTTTAATCAGACCGACAATCGTATTTGGCCGGACGATTGCTTTTAGGGTGTTGTTATGCGAATTAATTTCACATTTGAGACATCATATTGTACCTGTGATGTTAAATTACCTTAATAGGATTAAAACATGTGTTTCCGACATGGTAGGCATGTTACATCATGGTTGCACCTTAGAAACCCTCAAGGGATATTGTTGTTGGTGCCATTTGTAACATTCCCAAAATTTCAAATTTAAAATAAAGTTATTAAACGAATGAACAGCGGGTAAGTTGAATGTTAGAAATATGGAGTACCTAAACGAGCCTAGGAATCGTTTAATAATTAAATTATAATTATAAAAATACATTATATTTGAACCTACTCCATTTCTAATTAAGCTTGGTTCAAAAGGTAAATAAGATTATTCGCGTTCATTCGTTTAATAATACAATCAAATTAATAATCACATTTTCTACCAACCACTTGTAGAAAATCAAGTACAAATTAATGTCGTTGATTTACCACTTGTACTAAAAACACAATCAAATACAATGAATAATGCCGATTCCTGATCCACGATTACCAACTTGGGATCTCCGGCAAGTCCACAGACTTACTGTTCATAGTATGAACCATCCCAGTCACAAACCAGGGATGGTTCAACCTTATCTTTCTCCGTCTTCTTCTCATAGAACTCTTTAACTCCTTTGACTTTTCGATCAATCATTTTACCAAAAATGTGTTTCACAGTGGGGTTAAAGGTCTTTTCAACATCAAAAACCTTTTCGTCATCATAAAATTGGTTTGATATCTCAACTTTACCAATTTTCTTTTTAAAATTTTCAGCCCGAAGTGGTGGAAAATTCACATCATCCACAATTGGCACTGATTGTTCACCTTTTACCTCAACCTGTGGCTCCTCTGATTTTGTGGAATCAGATTCATCGCCAGAAGATAGCTCCTCTGATTTTGACCTATCAGAATCATCGCTAGAACTACCTCCAGACTTCTTAACAATCCATTTCTGGTTGTCAGATTTAGCTCTCTTCTTGTAAAACTTGTTTGAACATTCACCAATTTCAAAAGTAGAATTTTTGAAAAAATTGATTCTGTCAATTAGTGGTTCAAACACAATTTTCTTGTCTTTCGAGTTATGAGAAACTCCCTGTTTTGATGGTATTGCCTTAGAACAATCTTTGGCAATATGTCCAACATTGTTGCATTTGAAACAGGTTCTCGTTTATTTCATCTCTTCTTGCTTCTTTGCAAGGAATTCTTTGTTTGATTGTCTCCAGAATTCTTTCTTTTCTTCCTCATCTGCTGAGGTACCTGAAACAAATGACATCTTTGATTTAAAATCACGAACATATTTTTCATTTTTCTGCTTTTCTGTTGGAATAAATCCAAGACCTTTCTTTTTGAAATTACGGTTTTGGTTTGATTTCTTGTGAAAACCAGAACCAGAACTGTAACCCTTTTTCTTGTTTAAACGTTGTTGAACTCTTGAGGTGTAAGGTTTAGGTTTACCATTAAGATTTAAATCTTTTATTTCAGAAATATTAATTTCTGTTAGTTTGAAAACCTTTTTGATCAATTCAGTTTTGACACCTCTTATTGGAAATTCCTCATCAGAATATAATTTGTCGGAATCATTCAAAGTATATGCGACTTTAAACGTTTCGTCATTCAAATTAGATTTTGATAACAGGAATTCTTTATTGTAAACTCTTTTAACCGAAGATTTTTGATTGTTGACTGTCGAACTCGAACTTTCAAAACCAGCCTTTGACTCTGACACTGACTTTGACTCTGAGTTTGACTCCAACTTTGACTCCTCAGTTTCATCTTTATCCAACACCTGATCGACGACTTTCTTTATTAACTCGGACTCATGATCAGTGTCAGATGATGTAAACACGACATCAATATTTTCTGGCAAATTGACCGAGGACTCCGACTCCCATTGTAAATTTGTTTCTTTTTCGACTCTTTCCTGATTTGGATTCCTGGGCAAATATCCATTTTCTAACGGGGGTGGACATTTGTTATAACTGACTTCTTGTTTCTTACCAGAATCCTTCTTGTCAGTCTTTTTCTTTGTATCATTCTTCTTCTTGTTCTTCTTTTCTGGAGTCTTTTCTTCAGCCACTTTTTCAGCATTCATTTCTTCAGTTACTTCATCCTCTTCAAATGCCTTCATGCCTTCAACAGTCGGATAAATCCTGTCAATGACATAAGAAGTACATGAGTAACTTTTCAACAAACGATTAACTCTTTCAGTTTCAATTCTTTGTAACTCAAGCTTCTGTTCAAGAGCTGCACACTTCTCAATGTAGTTGTTCACCACTTTTTGTTTCGTCATAAAAGCTCCTTGAAGTGTTTTCATCGCTGTTGCTTGTTCTTCACTAGTTAAATTGTATTGGTTCATTGCTTTATTCAGGACATCATAAGATTCCTTCAAACTATTCAAGTTATAAATCAGTGTACTGTTCTGCTTCTTCACAGCTTCACAGTTTTCACACTTCACTGGAATCTTCTTTGCATCAACTTCATCTTCAACTTTGAACTTTGCAACTTCAACTTTTACTTTCCTTTTGATTACTGGAATTTCTTCGTCATCACTACTTACTGGAGTCTTGATCTTTTTCTTCTTCTTTTTAACCTTTTCATCTTCACTGTCACTTTCAGCAATCAGTTTCATATCAGCTGCGAATTTTTTCGCCCAATACTCACGATCATCATCACTATCTTCTTCAACTTTGGCAACAAAAGCTTTGTGAGCTGTATCTTGATCAGGAACATAATCATCCCATGTGAAGTTTGCCCAACTAAATCCTTCAGGTAACTTTTCGTCATCTTGATCTATTATCAAGGCACTACCATTAACTCTCTTTATAGAATCTTGATTCACCGCACATGCTCTCTTTCCAGAGTCTTCGATAATGTGCATTCCATGTGCAGTTTGTGCTTGATGTTGATGTTGTTGAGATGGTTGTTGAGCAACTTGATAGTAGATGGCCTTTCGATAGTAATCATTGTTGTTGTTGAATGGATTTTGAGCTCCACTTGCTTCGCGGTTTTTGCACTCCCTCTTGAAGTGACCTTTCTCCCTGCAACGAAAACAAGTGACTTTAGATTTGTCAAAACCTAAAGTAGAAGTACCAGCCTCACGAAGATCATCTCTTCCAGTGATTTGCTTGAATTTCTCAGCTCTCCTCAACACGCTGGCCAAGCACCATTTTATATCCATCAGTTCCATCTCTTCAGCATCTATCTGGTCGTAATCTTCCTTTATCAGCATTGGATTCCCGATTCGACCTGCAACAAAACTACCATAAGATTCAAGAACAGTTCCCAATAAAGACATATGGCTTTTTGCTAACTCTTCAGAAAATTCCTGATCATTTTCAATGTTCAACACAATGTTGCATTGAATCTTTTTGCCATTTCTTGATGTTGACACATTTGGATCAAATGATGAAAATGATGTAAAACTTGTTTTGCTGTTTGATCCTGATGATGAACTTCCAGGAGAATTCTTAGCATTGTAAGCAGTTTCTATTTTTGGAGATAAATTTGTAGACTTCTCATTCACCCCTGCTTTGTAATACAACCCAATATCCTGTTCACCATCAAAGTCTTTCATTCGAATAATCTTTCGTTGCTCCATTTCTTGAGCTTCCAACTTCTCAATGAACTTGCTGAGTGTCAAACTGCTAAAGCCTTTCTTGTTTCTAAGCATCATGAGATATGTGCCCCAAGTCTCATGTGGCAATGAATCAGCAAGTTTTTCTATCAACTCTTCGTTGTCTTTCTCAATACTCAATCTCTTCATGTTTGCTAGCAGATTGCAGTATCTTTCAATGATTTGTCTTGTACTTTCATTCTTCAACCCACGAAACAAATCAAACTCTTTCTTCAGAAGTGACTTCTTGTTCTTTATCATTTCTTGACTACCAACAAACTTTGATCTTAACGCTTTCCAAATCGAGTAGGAAGTTCCGTTATGTTGTAATAACACCAAGATGTCTTCTTTCACAGCTTGTTGTAGAAGACTCAGCATCATTTTCTCATCTTTGTATTTCTTTCTAGCATCGGCTGTTAGATCTTTAATCGGAACCACTTCTTCATCATCATTCGTCGGTCGAATGTACTTTGTCTCGACACATTCCCACGCATCAAGATAGTTAGCTTGCACCCAATTCTCGAAACGACCTTCCCAACCCTTATATTCTTCTATGTTCATGAGTTTGGGCGGTTTTTGCATTGTTCCTGTTTCGTTTTCGAGCATTGTGTTCTGTGCAACAGTGATTGGGGTAACCGGAGTAGCGAATGCGTTATAGAATTCCTCGTCCATGATTCGGTTTTTCAAATGAACTGTATCACCTTGTAAGAATACCTGTCAATTACCTGACGACTATTTGAGTGGATTGAAGGTTGACACACTGTGCGGACTGAACGTTGACCAACTGTGTGAACTGAATGACTCGAATGATATTTTTTTTTACACCTTTGAACTCCGAACCGTGCGAAATGAACAATTTTCACGCAACTTGATCACACGAAACAACCTGACTGTCGAATGTACGTATGTTGAACACAATCAATTTGACCTTTAAAATTCAATAACACTTCAACTATGATGGGCCATGAACTTATAACTTGGGCCGAGAGTGTGACTTGGACTTTCAAAGAATTGCTAACAATAAAGTGGATCTGAAAATGTTTTGAGCCGAAAACCTTTAATGATGATGAGCCGTCAAAATGGACTACTTGGATGATGTTTAAACTTGGACAGATGACCACAAATACGACAACTGCTTTGGGCTCAAATGATCAAAGTGACAAACATATGACAGATTTAAAAATATGCATATACTAAACAGAATTCAATATTATCGAAATTCAAGTCACATGTGCTACTGATACACTCTGACAAAAATCACATGAACCTAATTATTATCACATGCAAACTCATCCACACACAAACAAAACCGACAACTTTTAATATCAACACATGGTTATTCTTGAACCAAGCATTCATGTGACACTGATACACTCAGACTGGCAACAACTTATGAGATCTAATTTTTTTAATTTTCAAGACCTGACAACATTTCAACTAAACTTATTAACTCTTTCTGACACAAACACATGTATTATGAACCGACTAAATCATTAAAGTCAATGACTTAAATTTACATGCAAATTGTAATGATTTCAAACGGTTCACATTATTCAATGAATTTTCGATAACATCACATGCAATTCTGATTATTCGACACAACCTGACATCCTCGTTTAATGTTTCACAATACTCGATGAACAATCACATGAATTCCTAATTGTCACTATGAGCAGACTTGAATGCTGTTTGTATAAGCTGACCACAAAAGCGAACCAGACAATGTTACAACATACAAACCATAAAAGCGGATCTCAAGAACGGATTTGTTCACATGTGTCCCTAAAAGCGGACCAGGTAGACCAGATGAGCGGACCAGATGATGTCCGGATAAGCGAACCAGATAATGTCCGGATAAGCGGACCAGAAAAATGGATCTCAAATGACTGTAACTACGAGCGGACCAGATGATGATGTCACCTTTTCACGAGTCCGTAACAGCGAAGCATCAAAAATTCGATGTTTTAGGTCGATTCAAGCTTTGAAACTTTCAAGGATTGATTAAAACATGTTTACGCACAATATATGTGAAATTTGGCCGATTTTGACCGTAAAAAGTTTTGTTTTTCAGAAAAGAAAGATGTAGAAACAGAAATCGCTGCTGAATTGTAGAAAACTCTTCTCCACTGGCTCTGATACCAATTGTAGGATCGAATTCCGACCTAAATGAGTCGTGTAGAAGAGTTTTTCACCGAAACAAGTGGCGGAAACAAATGTAACGATGTAATTCAGCACGTATACACTTATAACTGTCGATTTTATTGATATAGAAGACGTGTACAACCTGTCGACACTTCGGCAGCACTTCGTGGCTCACCGGAAGAAAAACACCTACAACTATGTGTGTGAGGTTCGCTCTTATCACCTATATATAGATGTTCAGGTTCGCTCTTACATACATGGACATATAAGCGGACCTCACTTTTGACATATAAGCGGACCTCACTTTTGACAAATAAGCGAACCTCATCTAGACATATGAGCGGTCCAATTACTATGAAACATTTTGACCGAACTCTAATCTTCACATTCTAAATCTTTGGACTTTAGTGTGATGATGTCATGATGACTTAATCATTATGATGTCATCACATAAAATGATGACATCATCCTTTATCAAAACCGCACCGAGACTAAGACTCGATATAAGACGTAGACGACAGACGTAGTGCACCAACAAACTCCCCCTCGGATGTTGACGGAGTCTTCAGTGTCGAGTCTTTGCATCATCAGTCTTTATCAATCCTCTCGAACTCTTTGAAATGTCTGACATTGTAAGAATCCTCAATCTCTATCTTCTCTTCTCTTTTCATCACCAACATACTCCTTCCTTAAAGAATCTTCAGACTCCCCCTTTCGATATGCTGGGATCTCAGTCTGGCTTGATGAAAACACAGAGTCATCAGGTATCGGAACCTGACACTCTATCTTCAGGTTTAAGATCGAAATCTGGCTATACCTGCACATGCTCTACCCAAAAATAAATTTTCTGATGATAACTTGAACACAATCAGACATCACTCGAAAATATCACAAAAATGATCTAACATTTTTAGACTCTGATGAATCATTTGCAGAAGTATCATTTTCATGTTCAAAAATAATACACTCTCCCAAACCATCTGTTCATCATGTTTAGCACTTGGAATTTTGAAAATCAGCTTTTCAACACCAGTTGTCGAAAATCTTTTTGAATTTTTCAAAATTTATGCTAAAACACACTAAAAATCTTTTTGGATTTTTGAATGAGAATGCAGTAAAGAAATATATACAGACAATATTTTTGTGAGTTTGTGTAAGAGGATCATATCAGTTTTGAGACAGATCACCAACACCGTTAAGCTTCATTTCATTTTAAGTTCTAAACGATTCACTTAGATTGTCAGTATGTTTGTCCACTTAAATTTTCACACAAAGTTGAACTGATCCGAGATATGAGATTAATGTCTTAATCACTTAAACTCATTCGTGTGTCCTACCACTTGAATATACTCCCGTATCCAGATCCCAATATTCAGTCTTACAGGTGAGTATACCACAAATGATATCTGTAAAGGGTTATAATGCGAGGGCCGTGAGAGCTCAGGTCGATCTTTCGATACGCAGAGAGATGACGGCTTCGACTTTCGGTGTGTCCCCTTTAGAGGATCTTTTGATTACAACAGCAGCGACTATCAATTTTATTGTTTCATCAGCTTGCTGAGGGCGGTGCTTATGTTTCAAAGCATTTGCAGAAAGCATTATCCGGGGACTAGGCCATTGCTTCCGCAAAATCAGAAGTCCCGGGATAATACCCCAGATATCACTGAGCATAAAGACCTAGTATCTCAGAATAAGGGACCTTTCAAACAAGATTTCAGGGGTTACCTATATATCCAAGAAGTTGTTAACCCACAGAATAAGCAAGTTTGAAATTTAGGTTTATATCTCATCACAGTCTACTAAATGTGCAAAAACCTACTCACACATCCACAGTGAGATCGTTTATCACATTTGACTTTCCAATTCTTTAGCATGCGGTGATAGTCCACTGATGTACTATCATTTCCTCTTATTTCAACAAAACTCATTTTTTAAATTTTTCAATGTTTTTGACATTTTCAAATTTTCAAATTTTTTTAAAATTTTACTCCCCCTAAAATCAAAATATGTCTCAATTTTGATTTTCTGGGAAAATTTGAAATAAACTGTACAAACTTGACAACATGATGAGAATCACTTCAATTCTCCATCCACCTAGCATAAACAATCAGAACTCCCCCTCACAACAAAACATTTTCCCATGATGATTTCAAAACACTTAAGTTTGTTTTAATCAAAATGGTTTTTCCGGAAAATAAGTTTTGTTGATTTTACCACTTGTAAAATTGGGGTCATCACTTCAAATTCACACATAACATTCGTAATCATAGATAAGCAAATCCTTGTAAGTTTCAAAGCTTGAATCGACCTAAAACATCGAATTTTTGAGGTATCGCTGTTACGGACTCGTGAAAAGGTGACATCATCATCTGGTCCGCTCTTAGTGACATTTGAGATCCGCTCTTAGTGACATTTGAGATCCGCTTTTAGTGACATTTGAGGTCCGCTCTTTGTGACAATTGAGGTCCGTTTTTGTGACATTCGAGGTCCGCTTTTAGTGACATTTGAGGTCCGCTCATAGTGACACTTGAGGTCCGCTCATAGTGACACTTAGAAATTCAGTCTCAAAATGTTTCAGTATTTCACATGATTGTGTATTGAGTAGTGTGAACCGATTGAGTGCATTCATTGTGTTGTGTATAACAGTCTACAAGGATGTCAGGTTATTGATGTTTGCGATAAGAGATTATGTGATTTTAGTCTGATTGCATGTATTGATATAAGTGAACATTTAAAGATTGTCGAATATTGGATTTTATTCGGTTTAGTGGTTTACGAGGTCCAATCACAAAATAGTATAATCGTGTATGCATGTGATGTTTGCCGAGAAGAATTTTTTAATCAATTAATGTGTCAGTATATCACGATTGTCTAGTTAGTCATTGATATAACCCATGTGATTGATATTTTTGTTCAAGATTGACGGCCATTAATGTGTGTTTTTAAGAAATGAAGATTGCATGAAATGTATCAAAAATACTAGTTGTCCACATCTTTCATCACGTGAAATCTGAATATTCTGTTGTTGCATGTGAATACTCATGGTTGGTCCAATTAGAGTCTGATTTCATGTTATGATTATTGATCCATGTGAGTGTTGTCAGCCCAAGATCCACTTTGTAACTGGTACAATTTAAATGTTTGTATAAGCCCATCTAATGTGTTAGTTTTTGTTTGTATAAGCCCATCTAATGTGTTAGTTTTTGTTTGTGATGATTGTTGCACACTTTTAAAAAAAATTCGGTCAAATATTGTTCTCATATAATCATTTGTATTAATAGTTGGTGGATTTATAAAAAATCAATAGTTGTTGTTGTCAGTGTCCAAATTCGTACATATTGAATTCATCAGGTCATTTGAGTTCAAGTCAGGTTCAGGTTTGAAGTTTTAGTCGATTCGCACGGTTTTATCAGTACGTTTGTCAGTCAGATCGTTTTGTGTGGATAAATCGCGTGATAAAGTCAAGTTCGTACAATTTGGAGTTCAAAGGTTTCAAAGGGTCAAGTTGTTTTAAATTGGATCCAAGTCCTAGAAGTCCGCACAGTTGGTCAACTTTCAGTCCGCACAGAAAATCATCAGTTCGAGCATTAGTCTTATTCAGTTATTTGATAAGCGGTTAAACTGATTGTGGTTTGTTTGTTTTTTGTTGTCAGGTATTTTACAAGGTGATTCAGCTCATTTGAAAATTCGAAACATGGATAACGAGTTTTACAACGCGTTTGCTACTCCGACTACTCCGGGTTCTATTGCTCAGAATATGAACTTGGAAAATGAAACCGGGACATCACAGAAACCACCCAAACTCATGGATATTGATGATTACAATGGATGGTCTGAACGGTTTGGAAATTGGGTTGAGGCGTATCATTTGGATGCGTGGGAACACACTGAGGAACCTTATGTTAAACCCACAAGAAATGGTGTGCAGCAAACAATTCGAGAAATGAGTACGGAAGATAAAAAGAAATATCGTGATGAGAAATTGATGGTGAGTCTGCTTCAGCAAGCGATAAAAGAAGATATCTTGATACTGCTTCAACATGATGGAACTGCTTACTCAATCTGGACAGAATTGGAAGCAAAATTTGTTGGAAGTGATGATATGCTCAAAAACAAAATGTCTCTCATGAAGAAAGAATTCGATTTGTTTCGTGGTTTGAGATCTGAAAACACCAAACAAATAATTGATAGATATTGTAACTTGGTGAGAAATATGAAAAAACTTGGAATTAAGAAAGATACTGATGAATTGATTGAAAAACTTGCAGATGCATTACCTCATGAAACTTGGGGAACATTCCTGATGATGCTGAGATCCAACAGAAAAGATTATAAAAATATGACACTGGGAGATTTCATCAAACATTTGGAAGCTCAAGAGATGGAACAGAGAAAGATTGCCAGGATGAAGAATTACGATGGAGAACAAGATATCAGCTTGTATTACAAAGGTGGTGTCAACGAAAAGTCAAATTTTTCTCCGAAAATAGAAACTGCTTACAGTGTGAAAGATTCTTCTGAAAAGAAATCATCCCAAGGATCAAGCAGCACAAGATTTTCATCATTCGATCCAAACATTTCTGCAACAAAGAATGGAAAAAAACTTCAATGCAATATTGTGTTAAATCTTGAAAGTGATCAAGATTATTCTGAAGAAGTAGCTAAAAATCAAATGTCTTTGTTGGGAATGGTGTTAGAGTCTTATAGTAGTTTTGTGGCCGGAAAGATCGGTAATCCAATGCTCACGAAAGAGGATTACGATCAAATCGATGCTGAGGAAATGGAATTGATGGATATTAAATGGTGCATGGCCAGTGTGTTGAGAAGAGCCGAAAAATTTAAACAAATTACAGGCCGAGATGATTTTCTTAATGCTCATGTTTCAACTTTAGGCTTTGATAAATCTAAAGTTACATGTTTTCGTTGCAGGGAAAAGGGGCATTTCAAGAGAGAGTGCAAAAATCGTGAAGCTACTGGAGCCCAGAATCCTTTTGGAAACAATGATTATCACAAAAAGGCGATTTATCATCAAATCACACCACCAGCACTGCATCAAGCACAAACTGCACATGGAATGATGGAGATTAAAGATTCAAAGAAAGCTTGTCTGGGAAAGGATGGTAGATTCAGTTGGGATAATTACATTCCAACAAACAGCAAAGTGTGTTTGGCAGAACAAGATGATGAAAAACTGGCTGAAGGTTTCAATTGGGACAATTTTTGCCCAGATCAAGAATTTATGGCCAAAGAGATGTCCAAAGACACTTCAAATGCTAAAGCTTTCATTGCAAATGCTTATGATTTGAAATGTGCTGAAAGGTGCAGAAAAGTCATGGAAGCTGCTGAAGCAAGAAGAAGAAAGCTTGAAGAAGAGGAAGAAGAGGAAGAGAGATTAAAAGCTGAAGCTAAAGCTGAGAAAAAGAGAAGAGCTGAATTTTTACAATCAAACTGAACAGTCAAAGAGGTTCCTGAATTTAAAGTCAAAGTTGATGCAGAATCTGTTAAAGTTCCTGAAAAGTGCATGAATTGTGATTCTTTAATCAAGCAGAACAATGAGTTGCTGCACAACATAAACAGATTGAAAGAATCCTATGATACAATGAACAGAGAAATTAACAAGTATACTGATTCAAACGGTGAACAAGTTGTGGCAATGAATACGCTGAAGAGAGCATATCTGAGACAGCTGGATGATGTCAACTTTCACATAAAGAAATGTGCTGATCTGGAGCTGAAATTGGCAACACAAAAGATAGAAACTGAAAGAGTCAACAAGTTATTAGAAAGTTACTCATGTTCTACTTTTGTTGTTGACATGATTTATCCGATCGTGGAAGAATTAAAGACGTTTGAAGAAGTAAAGACGTCCGAAGAAAAGAAATTTGTGACAAAAGATGAAGATAAAGTGAAGATTTCTGGTAAGAAACCAAGTGTGGTCTACACTAGATGTCCGCCCCCGGTCGAAAATGGATTTTTACCTCGAAATCCAAATTCTGAGAGAGTCGAAAAGGCAATAAACTTACAATGGGAGTCTGGGCCGTCAGATAACTTGCCAGAAAATATTGATGTCACATACACGTCATCCGACACTGATCATGAGTCAAAGTTGATAAAAAGTGTGGTTGATCAGGTGTTAGATAAAGATGACAGTGAGGAGTCAAACATGGAGTCCAAACCCGAGTCAAAGTCTGAGTCCGATGCGTCAAAGTCTACAATCAAAAAGGACAAACGGGTTTATAACAAACAATTTTTATTATCAAAATCTAATTTGAATGACGAATCATTCAAAGTGGCGTATACTTTGAAAGATTCTGACAAATTATATTCTGATGAAGCTTTTCCAATAAGAGGTGTTAAACCAGACATGATCAAAAAGGTTTTCAAATTAACAGAAATTAATATTTCTGAAATAAAAGATGTAAATCTTTCTGAAAAACCTAAACTTTACACCTCAAGAGTTCAACAAAGGTTAAACAAGAAAAAGGGTTACAGTTCTGGTTCTGGTTTTCAAAAGAAACTAAACCAAAACCGTAATTTCAAAAGGAATGGTCTAGGTTTTATACCACCGAAAAACTATAAAAATGAGAAAATTTATAAACCAAAAACTGTTTTTATTTCAGGAACAAGTGCTGAGAAAGAACAAAAGAGTTCATTCTGGAAGGAGACAAACCAAGAATTCCTTGCCAAGAAGCAAGAAGAACTGAAGAAGAATGCTGTTCCAAAGAAGATTGAAAAGAGAACCTGTTTTCAGTGTAAAACTGTTGGTCATGTTTCTAGGGACTGTCCGAAGACATTCAAACCAAAACAGGAAGTCTCTGGTAAACTAAAAGAAAAAGTGATTGAGAAAACTGAACTTTCAACCCGAAAGTTTACAGGTTTTGAAAATTCAACCTTTGAGATTGGTGAATGTTCAAAGAATGTGGTTAAAAGAAGAGAAAATTTGAAAATTCAAAAATGGGTTGTTAAGGGTTCAGGGAACAGTTCTGGTGATAAATCTGATTCCACAAAATCAGAGGAGCCACGTGTTGTTGAAAGAATTGAAAAATCAGTTCCAAAAGTGGATGATGTGAATTTTCCACCTCTGCGGGCTGAGAATTTTAAAAAGAAAGTTGGTAAAGTTGAGATATCAAATCAATTTTATAATGACAAAAAGGTTTTTGATGTTGACAAGGCATTTAACCCTACTGTAAAACATATTTTTGAAAAAATGATTGATCGAAAAGTCAAAGGGGTTAAAGAGTTCTACGAGAAGAAGAGGGGAGGTAAGAAACCGAGTGATGATGACTCGGTGACACCCAAGGAAGGTCAGGCTTGGGTGGATATATTTTTCAAAGAGTAAAAACCTGACTTGCCGGAGCTCCCAAGTTGGTAATCGTGGAGCATGAATCGGCATCATTCTTATGTTGTTTGTTTGAAAATTGAAAATTTTTGGAAATTTATATTGCAGGAATAGCCGGAACTCCCAGGTTTGTAAGCGAGGAGTAGGAATCGGCACCTTGAGAATTCAACCAACATATGGTAATTGGTTGAAAAACAGGTTTGAGTTGTATGTTTGTGATGTTTACAAGTGGTTCAGAAGTTGAATTGGATTGATCTTACAAGTGGTAAATCAGGGACATTAAGTTGTATCTGATTTTCTACAAGTGGTTGAAAAACAATGTGATGATTTAATCCCCAATTTTACAAGTGGTAAAATCAACAAAAATTATTTTCCGGAAAAACCATTTGATTAAAACAAACTTAAGTGTTTTGAAATCAATGGGAAAATAGTTTGTTGTGAGGGGGAGTTCTGATTGTTTATGCCAAGTGGATGGAGAATTGAGGCATTTCGATATCAGTTGTCAAGTTACTTGTACAGTTTGTTTTCAAATTTCTGTTAAATGTGTTTGAATTTTAGGGGGAGTAAGATTTTTAGAAAATCCAAAAACATTTGAAAATCTGAAAAAGCCAAAAACATGATAAAATGAAAAAAATGAGTTTTTGTTGCATAAAAGAGGAAATGATAGTACATCAGTGGACGGTCACAACATGCTAAAGAAATGGAGAGATAAAATGTGATAAACGGTCTCACTAACGATGTGACGATAGGCTCAGCTAGACTAGTGGATTTGCGATAACGATACAAACTTTAATGAAAAAGCCTAGTTCTAGTGGGAAACATGGTCAAAAGCATAGTACTTAGTTTTGTCCTTCTTGACTGTGTGCCTACTCAGTAATCGCTGATTGTCGAAAGACATAAAACTGGTTAAGTTTGTGAACTTTCACAACTTTGCTGAAAAGTCGCTGTGATTGTGCATTTTATTTTGCAAAGATTTAAACTTGTTTTATTTCTTTATTTTGTTTAAGCATCGGACATCCTCTGCGTATACGTGAGTATCGACCTGGATGTTGTTGCCTAAACGTTCTGCTTTATTTTCTTTAGTGTTTCGTTTAAGCTTTGGACCACCTCTGCGTATACGGGAGTATCGACCTGGTGGTTAAAGCCTAAACAACTTCAACTTGTTTTATTTTTCTTATTTTGTTTAAACATTGGACTTTCTCTGCGTATCGAAAGATCGACCTGACTGTTAATGTCTAAACATTCTGCTTTGTTTTCGCACAATTCACAGTTGATAAAAGTTTAAAAGCATTACTTGGGTCAGTGTATTGCATGATGAGGGGATATGCTGAGATCGTGGGGTCCATAAGAATTTAGTGCTATCTAAATATACCTTAACGTATCGGTAAGCATTTCGAAAGTTTTTAGATTGAGTTTAAGTGGACAACAATATCGTCAATCTATGTGAATCGTTTAGAGCTTAAAATGAAATGAAGCTTAACGGTGTTGGTGATCTGTCTCAAAAACTGATATGATCCTCTTGCACGAACTCACAAAAATATTGTTTGTAAATATTTCATTTTCTACATTTCTATTTCAGTAAAAAATCCAAAAAGATTTTAGTGTGTTTTAGCATAAATTTTGAATAATTCAAAAAGATTTTCGACGACTGATGTTGAAAAGCTGATTTTCAAAATTTCGAGTGCTAAACATGATGAACAAATGGTTTGGGTGAAAGTGTTTGAATATTGTTGAAATGGAATGAGAAAAATTTTACAATAAAAACGTTATTCCTGCATGTGGAAAATTAGACTTGAAAATTTTATCCACAAAATGGTTATCAGAAAATTTATTTTTGGGTAGAGTTTATCCAGGTTAGCCAGGTTTTGAAACCTGAGAGTGATGAAGTGCCAGGTTACTATCTAAGAACCTGTGGAAAGTGAATTCCAGACTACGATCCCATCAGATTGAGAGGGGGAGTCTGAAGACACCATGATATTCAACATTTGAGAGAGAGAAGTTTGTTGAAGATAAAGATAGAGAATGAGGATTCTTGCAATGACAAATACTTCAGAGGAAGATCGAAGACTGATAAAGACTGAAGATTGTGCAGACTCGACACTTAAGACTCGTCAACATCTGAGGGGGAGTCTGTTGGTGCATACATCTGTCGTCTTCGTCTTATGTCGAGTCTCAGTCTCGTTGCGGATCTGAAAGAGAGTGATGTCATCATCTTGGATGATGACATCATAATGATGAAGTCATCATGACATCATCTCACAAGAGACAAAAACATTTATGAAGAGTTAGATGATGAATTCGGTCAATATGTATAAATGTTAGGTTCGCTCATAGGTCAATTGTAGTCCGCTCATGTGTTCAAAGTTTAGGTTCGCTTATTTGTCAAGTCCATAAGAGCGAACCTGAATATCTATAAATAGGGGCTGTAAGAGCGAACTAGATATAGACACACATACATAGAGTTGTAGGTGATTGTCTTCCGGTTAGCCACGAAGTGCTGCCGAAGTGTTGTTTGAACGTGTAATCGCATCAGTTATCAATAAAACAACAGTTAAAGGTAAATACGCGCTGAATTACGCCGAAACACTTGTTTCCGCCTCTTGTTTTGGTGAAAAACTCTTCTAACCGACTCGTTCGGATCCGAAACCGATCCTACATAAAGACATGTTCATTATTTTATGAAACGTTATATTTTAGAAGTTATACGCGCTAAATAAGTGAAGCAGCTGAATTAATTATGATATATAAATTAATAATAACTAGTCATAAATCCCTGCGTTGCAGGGCGGGGGGCGTAAAACAATGCTACCAGTATTGCGGGACGGGAGCCATAAAGCCATGCTAAGTAGCAATTAAACGAAGACCAAAACCGAGAAAAATCATAAAATAAAATCACCAATTTTTAACACCTGGTGACTCACGTGAAGTAAACCATAGACGAATGCGAATGTATATCGACACGTATTAAAAAAAATTAAGGGGGGTAAAAAACAGACCAAATGTGACCAACAAACATCATACTAAGTAGCAACCAAATAACAATCAAACATGAGAAAAAGTGTAAAATAAAACTATTAGAAAAACAAAATTAATTTAAATTTTGTCACAAAATTATAACAAAGCCAAAGTTTTATTACATAGAAATAATGTTAAAGAAAAAAAAATGTTTGTTAGATATACGAAAAAAAAAGCATAAAAACAAAACCATAAGAAAAATGGATTACTATTAGTTACCAAGTGTCACAAAAGTAAATATCACTATGGTCGAAACCAAAATATGAAAACTATACTTGCACAAATTGATGTTGACTAAAAGTTAACTGTTGTTTGACCTTTTATGTTTTAATATATATATAGAATAATAATATAATAATAATAATAATAATAGTAATCAAAACACTTATGGAATAAAATATTAAACAAACATTCAATTGAAATTCAATTGAAATGGAATATGAGGACGTGTATGATTAATTTAATTTTTGAAAGTATACGTGTTTTTTTAGAAATTGCCTTCATTTAATGCATATGTACGTGTAGGCATTTGTGTCAAGAAAGAACTTGTCAAAATTGGAGTATATATAGGACAACATCAATTCAAAGGAAATTGCTAACAAACTTCTTCTGCTTTCTCTCTCTAGATGTCGTTTCTTTCTCTTTCTAAATTTCTTTTTATATCAATAATAATAATAAAGCCTGTCCCGTTTTAAGCATTTTAACCCCTGATCACTGATACCCTGTCCGATTGATCTAGGGTCCCGTAACGTATGTCAAGGCTCTGCCTAAATTCGTTGGGGTTCTGTCTCGTGACGTAGGGATAAAGTTGAATTGAGTTACTATACTTAAAGTGAGTGCACTGTATATTTTATTAAATAACCCAGGAGTTGTACCAAGATATATCAACCCTCCAAAAATATTTCCGACACCTCTGATATATCTAGAATACCCATATACGTCCTAAAATACACCCTTATACGAAAAGTGGGCCCGAAATATATTTAAATTAATAAAATAAAAATAAAAACAAATATTTAAGTCTGTCGCGGGGCGCGACAGACTACTCCTCATTCTACGCGGGTCGCGACCGAGTGTTAAGTGGCGAAGTCTCAGCCCGACACGTGGCAGGACGCGCGTCAAACAACCCCGGTGACTCGGCAAGATGTCGCCGCCTTTTCTGGACCTCGCGGGCCGTGTAAGACCTTGGTGTGGTCTTCGCGGGCGCGAGAGCCCCTTATGTCAGCCCTATAAATATGGTCGATCAGATTCAATTGGAAATCGTTCAAAAAATCAATTTTCTCTCTCAATTTCTGCAGTGTAGGCCATATACCAGGGCATTATACCCCCCTAATTAGCGAAGCTCTGCCTCGTTGTAAGTATCATAACACTTGGATACGTATTAGATACGCTGCTCGATTGATCTAGGGTTCCGTAACGGCTGTCGTGGTTCTGCCCGACGTAGTCGTTGGAATGCCATCTCGGGGAGGGTATTACTAATGTTAAAATGGGTTATTATACTAACCTGTGTGCATTATTTATTTAATAGATTATAACCAGGAAGCCACAAAGGAAAGACCTAAAATAGCAATGTGAGTAATCTCCTTTTTGTTAACTGTTTTTACAAAACATCACTTAATTAATTATATATTAAGCAGTTATTGAGTATCTGTAAGGATACAATTATCGTCGGTATGTTGGGGTTTTGTATACAAAGTTATGTTACTGCCTTGCGAGGGGTAACATTTCCACAAGTCAGGTCTGACAGTACCGTGGGTGTTAATTGATATAACTTGGAAACAAATGTAATTGCGAGATCGCCCTCAATACTGTACAATGGCTTTTATTTAAACTTGATTAAACTGGGATTCATTCACCAGTATTTCCTGCTGATAAAATGTTTTAAACACGTGTTTCAGGTAACTTAGTGTGAAGCCAATAAAAGCCAGCTGGAGAGCACTTGGTGTTTAACTCTGATAATATATTTCCTAACTACGGTCCTGATGAAATTTTCCGCTGCCAAATTGATAAACACCGATACCACTGAAACTGGCTCACGGCTGCCAGCTCCCGGGATAGGGGTCGGGGGTTGTGACAGAAGGTGGTATCAGAGCTATGCCACTGGTTTAAGCTCTTTAGGTGTTCTTCTAATACCTAAACCCTTAACCATTCGTGTTAGGAAATTAATATCTTATGTGTTATCCTATTAATATAAAATCATAATGTGTTTATTATGATTTTTATGCCATTTAACGAATTTTGAATTCCCAATATGTGTTACCCATATCTATATCTTACACTTATGCTATAATATATATATATATGGCATATATATTAAAAATATCATGTCTTAGTAAATTTCGTGATATCTTATATATCTATCATGTCCATATGTATATGTGGGAACATAATGCAATATAAATTTTATAATAATAATAGAATGTTAATATTAATATTTTAAAATTATTATAAAATAAGTGCAATTCAGATATAATACTTTGAATACTTAAATAATATGTATTATATCTAAATGATTTTATATCTTTTAAATTTTCAAAATATGTAACTTCTATTATGCTAGGCTATGAAAATAAAAAGGGAATATATTCATAAAATAATCAGTTCTGTATCCACATATTTATGTGAATATAATTCATAATAAGTTATATATTGATATTAATATTTTAACCAAAGATGTAAAATAACACTTTTAGGTACGGTATCATTGAAATATCATAATATGAAATATTATTCAATAAAAGCAAGATATTTTATGATATAATCCAAAAGTTTTACTCGATTTCAAGATATGTATTTATCAAAATTTTGATGACACATATAATTGTATTTTGTTAAAATATAATGTTTCAGGATTATTTAATACAATTATTAAAATATTTTGTCAATCACTTTATAATTCTTTATCGAATTATTAAAGATTAAATACGTAGATTATTCATCAAAATTTGTTATATTAAGTAATATTCAGAAATTATATGTATGGTTAATATTAATAATAATAAACCTGCTAGAAAAATCTTTTTATATATATACGCTCTCTATAGAAAAGTCTTTAAGAGATATTGTTATTATCATTTTTATTAATATAATACACTAAACCAAAATATTATTCAATTCTGTTTTAAAGTAAACTAACAATAGTAATAATATCTTTGAAAGGATAAAATATTTGGCTCTTGAATAAAGTTACACTAGAAAGGATTTTATAAAACGTAATCCTTAAATTTAACAATGAACACGAATTATTACAGTTCGACAATTCTAAAATTTAAACACATATACGTATACCACAGAAGATGAAAAATATTTTATAAAACAGTATTTATGAAACCAGAATACATACAATAACTTGATATTGTGTAATTAAATTATTTTAATACATAATGCCTATGTATCAACGGGAAATAACATAAAACTTATTTGTAAGTCAAATGTATGTATATTTTACGACTTGTACCAATATTATAAATAATATTTCATCCATGAAGTAAAATATGTACAAAGATATTTAGTACGGTGTAACAATATGGTTTAAAATATATATACATATATTTCTAAAGGAAACACTTTTTACCATTTGATAAGTTCGATTCATTTCTTAAATTATAGATAAGTCATATGTATATATATATTATGATAGAAGAATAATATTTCATTCTTAATATTTCTTAATATATTAAGAATCGAATTTAGAAACACCAGACTTTGTATTCTATTACGAATCTTAAATACATAGATATAATAAATTAAGAATTTAAATTGAATTATAACAAAAATTGAGTCAACCTGTCAAGATTAAATTGCTCTAAAAAAAAGAATCCAGAAAATTATATCTCTATTAAATTTATTTCTTTTGATGAATTTCCTTTTTATTTTAAAATATTATCTTCAATAAATTTAATAGAAATTTATTCGGAATAAATAAAATTATGAGAATAAACAGGATAGCTAATACAATTAATTATGTAACTGGATTTTTATAAGTTGATATCATAAAGAAGATTTTAAAACTTTATACATATGTATATATAAAAATACAATTTTCTTGATAATATATACAATATAAGAATCAAATGTCTTCTTTAGAAGGACAACCTTTTATATAACAGAAGAAACAAACCTACATGTTTACTTAAGATTTATTTTGATACCCAGCTTTAATCCAAAGGATATCCGTATTAGCACCACCTCTTGAAAAACGATAAATGGATCAATGACGGAAAATCTCATAATTTCATATAAAGCTTTTATCTTTATTTTTGAATCACTGTTCAGCCATAAGTCCTCGAAATATAAGTAAATTTAGGCAATATAAAAGCTATTACACCAAAGGAAGAAACAACACATATAAAATTACACTTTCCTTATAATTTGATAAGACATATAGTAAAAGAAAATGTTAAGATATAACATGTATATGTTACCTTAATCATCATCGCATAATACTAATAGCCATGAGTATAATGATGCTAAACAAAATATGCCTGTATAAATGTTTAGTTCTGTGATAATTATATCTGAACATGTTTGTAATTCAGATGTCAAAGGAAATACCATGTGATCAAGAAATTCAGGCTAATAATGAAAACTCTTTGGATAGAAATACTATAGAAAATATAATAGCTCAAGAAATATCGAATGCCATACCTTCGATCATCGAAGCTATTAAAATTTATGTGCCTATGACCAAAGGTCATACTATACACTGTAAGCATACCCATCACTTCAAACCTAACCCTAGTTCCAAGGGAAGTCATGATATTCGTATCAAACCTTCACCTTCCAAACGAAAGAAAACCACAACCTATGGATACTCCTATAAGGAATTCCGCTCTGACAAATCATGTAAAGACCAAGAAATGGAACCAGCAATCGCGCAACCTACCTGCAACAACAAAAAGCATTCAAGAAAACACCATTCTAAGAAGACACTTCGCTGTAATTTCTGCAAGAAGGCGGGACATGCAGAGGAAGAATGTAGAACGAAAACTAATGTATGTTACAAATGCGGAGACCCAGGTCACATTCGTCCCTACTGCTCAAAACTATTTAAGGCCCCCGACAACGAGGATCGAAGCCCCGATGAAGCTAAGGAGAACGCATAACACCAAGCTAACAACAACTTTTAAAATAAAGCACCCTTATGTTTTGTATGCGCTTAATTATTAGTTGACTTTTAATTCTGATCAAAACTTCATCAATAAAAGGTCTTTGTTTTTCTTTTATAGAGTCAACTCATATTTATCTCATCTCTTGACAAATTCCTATGTTGTACGTGCATTGTTTGTCATGTGAATTCAATTCAAAATCCCATATGATGAATTGAGATCATCATATTCGAGGTTATCCCATTGTTTGAATTTCGATATATTATTTGTTAAAACACGACACCTTGCGGTGACAATTTCTTTGGAACTTGAACTTGGTTTCACACCGAGGTACGAATTTATCTACTTATTCATTATCCTAAACCAGTCTTAATGTAATTTTGTGTTAAGATAAATGTACCTCCAGTAATTCTTTCATCTTTGAATTGATTCCACGCTAAAACATCCTATCTTTTGAAATATCCAGACTCGATTCCTTGAAACTTTCAGTTAATTTCAAAAACGGTAAATTCGTTCGGTCACCTTAATTATTGAATTCTTTTAATCATTACAACACCTTGCGGTGTCTGTATAAATTTGTAGCCTGTGCTAATAGTAAACCCTAATCATACATCATTCGTTTAACTCATCATTCAAGTATTCTTGATATAAATATGTATTAAGACGATGATACACTAAATTCTATTGTATTGTCTGGTGTATCCTTGCCATAAACTGATTTCTGGTTCGATTATTGACAAATCATTTTTTCATACTTCTGACTTCAATTGAAATTATTGATTCAAAGTTCTTTAAAGTAAGTTCTTTTCTGGCATTGAATCCTATTGTTTCTACAAGTCATTACATTCGAATTCTATGCCTATCAAATATCTCTTTTAAATTGTGAAACTTAGTCACCTCGATAATGGTATCATTTCATCTCATTCAGTTAACATCAAACTAAGTTTTGAGACCATTGAATTCCAATTATCCTATGATATCCTTATATTCATCTTTTGATTCTATCCCAGACACCTTGATAACCCACTAAAAGATGTGACGCAAACCCAAGAAGATATTGTAGTCCAAATCTCGAGGACGAGATTTAAAACAAGGTGGGGAAGATGTAACATTCCCAAAATTTCAAATTTAAAATAAAGTTATTAAACGAATGAACAGCGGGTAAGTTGAATGTTAGAAATATGGAGTACCTAAACGGGCCTAGGAATCGTTTAATAATTAAATTATAATTATAAAAATACATTATATTTGAACCTACTCCATTTCTAATGAAGCTTGGTTCAAAAGGTAAATAAGATTATTCGCGTTCTAAAGACATGTTCATTATTTTATGAAACGTTATATTTTAGAAGTTATACGCGCTAAATAAGTGAAGCAGCTGAATTAATTATGATATATAAATTAATAATAATAATAATAATAATCAAAACACTTATGGAATAAAATATTAAACAAACATTCAATTGAAATTCAATTGAAATGGAATATGAGGACGTGTATGATTAATTTAATTTTTGAAAGTATACGTGTCTTTTTAGAAATTGCCTTCATTTAATGCATATGTACGTGTAGGCATTTGTGTCAAGGAAGAACTTGCCAAAATTGGAGTATATATAGGACAACATCAATTCAAAGGAAATTGCTAACAAACTTCTTCTGCTTTCTCTCTCTAGATGTCGTTTCTTTCTCTTTCTAAATTTCTTTTTATATCAATAATAATAATAAAGCCCTGCCCCATTTTAAGCATTTTAACCCCTGATCACTGATACCCTGTCCGATTGATCTAGGGCCCCGTAACGTATGTCAAGGCTCTGCCTAAATTCGTTGGGGTTCTGTCTCGTGACGTAGGGATAAAGTTGAATTGGGTTACTATACTTAAAGTGAGTGCACTATATATTTTATTAAATAATCCAGGAGTTGTACCAAGATATATCAACCCTCCAAAAATATTTCCGACACCCCTAATATATCTAGAATACCCCTATACGTCCTAAAATACACCCCGTATACGAAAAGTGGGCCCGAAATATATTTAAATTAATAAAATAAAAATAAAAACAAATATTTAAGTCTGTCGCGGGGAGCGACAGACTACTCCTCATTCTACGCGGGCCGCGACCGAGTGTTAAGTGGCGAAGTCTCAACACGACACGTGGCAGGACACGAGTCAAACAACCCCGGTGACTCAGCAAGATGCCGCCGCCTTTTCTGGACCTCGCGGGCCGCGTAAGACCTTGATGTGGTCTTCGCGGGGTGCGAGAGCCCCTTATGTCAGCCCTATAAATATGGTCGATCGGATTCAATTGGAAATCGTTTAAAAAAACAATTTTCTCTCTCAATTTCTGCAGTGTAGGCCCTATACCCGGGCATTATACCCCCTAATTAGCGAAGCTCTGCCTCGTTGTAAGTATCATAACCCCTGGATACGTATTAGATACGTTGCCCGATTGATCTAGGGTTCCGTAACGACTGTCGTGGTTCTGCCCGACGTAGTCGTTGGAATGCCGTCTCGGGGAGGGTATTACTAATGTTAAAATGGGTTATTATACTAACACGTGTGCATTATTTATTTAATAGATTATAACCAGGAAGCCACAAATGAAAGACCTAAAATAGCAATGTGAGTAATCTCCTTTTTGTTAATTGTTTTTACAAAACATCACTTAATTAATTATATATTACACAGTTATTGAGTATTTGTAAGGATACAATTATCGTCGGTATGTTGGGGTTTTGTATACAAAGTTATGTTACTGCCTTGCGAGGGGTAACATTTCCACAAGTCAGGTCTGACAGTACCGTGGGTGTTAATTGATATAACTTGGAAACAAATGTAATTGCGAGATCGCCCTCAATACTGTACAATGGCTTTTATTTAAACTTGATTAAACTGGGATTCACTCACCAGTATTTCCTGCTGATAAAATGTTTTAAAAACGTGTTTCAGGTAACTTAGTGTGAAGCCAATAAAAGCCAGCTGGAGAGCACTGAAGGCTTCGAAAAGTGGCAATAAAAGTTACCTAATTAAAAAAAGAGAATTGTTTTCAATAATTGGAATTATTCCCTATAAATGTATCAAAATGAAAAATTGGGTTTTGTCCCACTTATAAATATATTATCATAAAAACTTGGGTTTTATCCCATTTTCTTTAATATAAATATTTTGGTGTTTAACTCTGATAACATATTTCCTAACTACGGTCCTGATGAGATTTTCCGCTGCCAAATTGATAAACACCGATACCACTGAAACTGGCTCACGGCCGCCCGCTCCCGGGATAGGGGTCGGGGGTTGTGACACCATTAATAGCATTTTTATTAAAACAGTACACAAATGTGAAGAGAGGAGGACGATCATCTTCCAACGGTTGTGATGATTGGGTTTGGTGGCCAGTAGCGGTCACAAGTTGTGATGGTAGTGTCTGGTTGTTATGGAGAATAGGAGGAAGTGATTTTTTATTTTATGCTGGTTCTTCATGTGTGTGTTGGATTTTTAAAGAGTGCAAATGTTACAGATATTGTTCTTGATGTTCCTGTGTGTGTGGGGTTAAAGAAGAACACTGATGAGGAGGGAGGAAGAAACATGATAAAATTACAAAACTACTCTTAATTGATTAGATTTAACTAAAAATTTTAACTTGGTTAATGCTAAAAGACGAAAGATGTAATGAGTTTTCCGAATAAAGGATTGTGATTGTAATTATTTAACTTAAAGGCTATCCATTGCAATATGATACAAACATAAAGGACGAAAAGTGTAATTTACCCTAAAATATCCAAGGGAAATTACTCCGCAACGAGATAAAGTTAAGGGTAAATTACACTTTTCGTCCTTTATGTTTGTATCTGATTGCAATAGATAGCCTTTAACTTCAATAATTACAGTCACAATCCTTTATTTGGAAAACTCATTACACCTTACGTCCTTTAGCACTAACCAGGTTAAAAATTTCAGTTAAATATGACATGTGCTTTGCACATGAGGGTAGGTTAGTCATTTGGCCTTTTTATTTAAAATATATTTATAATAAAGCTTAAATTAAAAACCCTTTTCCACACCCCTCCCCCTCTCTCTGTAACTTAAATCAAACACTCTCTGCAACTTAAACCAAAAACAAGCACCACCATCTATGGCTGTCAACGCTGCCGGCCACCAAAAAAACCCACCGGCCACCAAAGAAACCCCGTCTCACCGACCACCAATCCGGCCACAATCTCCGAGATTTGAAATTGAGACAAACTGTCTGTTTTAGAAAGAGAATGCTGCAGCTCTGGTTATGGAGGTATCTGCCATAGCCACTCTTCTCTCTCTACTCTCTCTCATCACTCTTCTCATCTCTACCTTTTCCTGTTGATTTCTATATTTATCAACTGTTTTTTTTTCTAAAACCTCTCCACTTATGATCGTACACTCCGATCTGTTTTCTGCAGTTATTAACTGATTTTATTGTGCAATTGACAGTGTCGGCGACTCGATTTCGTGTTCGTAGAAAGTTTCTAGCGTGAATTGCGGTTACTTCAGATCGATTCCGTGTTGGTATAAAGTTTATAACGTGAATTTTAGGTTAGAGAACTTAGATTACGGAATATACTTGTAGTTTCGTTATACCTAGGGTTTAATTGACGAGATTTATCGGAAAACTGTTGTGATTGTATGATTTACGGTGAAATATTATGTGCTGAAGAATTGAACTATTGGTCGGAGTTGACAGCCACAAGTGGTGGTGACTGTGTTTGGTAAAAGTTACAAAGAGAGGGGAAGAGTTGTAGATAAGGTTTTTAATTTAAGTTTTATTATAAAGATATTTTAAATAAAAGGGCCAAATGACTAATATACCCTCATGTGCAAGGCACATGTCATAGTTAGCTGAAAATTTTAACCTGGTTAGTGCTAAAGGACGAAAGGTGTAATGAGTTTTCCAAATAAAGGATTGTGACTGTAATTATTGAAGTTAAAGGCTATCCATTGCAATCTAATACAAAAATAAAGGACCAAAAGTGTAATTTACCCTAAAGTTAAAGTAGTTGCTTTACATTTTATTCAGGGAAATTATATAACAATACAAAAAGTAACTTGGGCACCACCAGCTTTTTGTAATTGACGTGTCCATACAATCCATACAAAGACACCTATTAAGTCATATTTCCGAACACGAATTATAGGCACCAATTCATTCACAATCCAAACTAACAAGCAACTCTTCATTCACAACTAAAACAAACTGACAAATAATATATACACACAACTGACGTGCCGATTAAAATGAATACATACATGTCGGCAGGCACCCCTTTAATTACACCCGCTTCCGTAACCATCATTCACATTCCACAATTTCACCACCATACGTAAGCGTTTTTTTTATTGGTTTGAAGTTAATTGATTCATGATTAAATCCAAGCCAAATGGAAAATGTATGTGGATTTTTTTTAAAGGTGTGAATTATTCGCGAATGTCGAGAGGTCTAACACATGTTGTCTTAGCCGGGTCTGCGCTAGAAAGCCCCCTCGCACAATAGATCCCCAATTTAAACCCCTATCACCCAGACTCGAACTTGAGACCTGGAGGGAAAAACTCATCCGGGCCCACCATAGATGAAACTTAAATACCCGTGACCACCATTAGAGCACTAGTGATGGTTAAATGTATGTGGATTCTGAAGTCATCTTTTTGGAATTGAGTCGTCCGAACAGAATTACAGAGTCAAACTATGGATTCTTACGATAATCCCCAAACCATCGTTTGATGCCGCTGCCAACCACCACCAAGTCGTTCCACATACCATCGAGTATCCCCAACACATACGTAAGTGTGACGGGGCGGAGGATGCGGAAGGGTTTGGACAACTGGATGACAGTGATAAGGCCTAAGCAGCGGTAGTCGAGGAACGAAACGTAGTGAAGACAAATCAAAAATTGCAAATCTGGAAATGAAAACGCTTAATCAGAGGATTATTTTTGAAATTCGCTATTTGTTGTTTATGTTATGGTGGTGGCGGTTAGCAGATTCAAGAAACTCTTAAATTCTTTGGAACTGCAGGGAGGGAGGAACAAGGAAGGGGGTGGGTTTCGCTGAAGAAACCTAATTGAGTTTTTTGAACAACTGCTGATATTCTCATAAAAAAATATCAATAAACTTAAAAAGAAAAAAAATATATATATTGCAAAACCCACTTTGGTTTTCAATGGTGGTTTCCTTCCGTTTTAGTTTGCTTACTTTAAATTTCTTTTATTAGTTAACTAAATACTTAACTAAGTTTTATTATTTAACTACATATATAATTTTCAGAAGTCTGAATTACTATTTTATTTACATATTGAACTTAATATGTTAGTTAACTATATGTAAACAATTTTACACGTTATTATCTTTTGGTGGTTAGGATCAAATACAAAGGATAAAATAAATAAGAAGGGTAAGAAGGTTTTGCTGACACCAGGATCCGGCGAGTCTGACGGAGCTTCGGTCCCGAAACGACGTGTTCGGTGCGTTTATTACGAGTAAGAAAGGAGTAGAAACAGAATACTACACCGAGCAGTCAATTTCAATCTGGTCTCTATTGATTATTCAACGTTTACAACACCACCAGACCAGTTGAACAACATTTCCCCTCTGGGAACCAAAAGCTTGTCCAAATGGGAGCCCTAACCCCCTATTTATAGACATTTCCAACCTATGTGTCCATCCGATCGGATCGCCATCCGACCGGATGGACCTTGAAATTTACAAAACTTGTCCAACTTTTCTCCTATTCTATACAATATTCAACACACGCTCTATCTAACTATTCGCACAATGGAAGACGTACGAAATATGCACAAACAGATTCCCCCTCGGATGTCACTGTCGAATTGTCTTTAAAACTTGGAGAACCTTGAGCCGTGTTTGAATATTCTGTAATCTTCAACTTTTCTGCAACTTCAATCAGGTATCTTGAAATCTGTCCTATCCAAATTCCCCCTCGATTGATGATTCGGGTTTGCTTTTGCCAAAGTAAAGCACGAATTCCCCCTGGAATGAATCTTCAGGTCTTTTGCACAGTTTACGACTCTCCTCTGATTTGCTAAACTGCAACCTTCACGAACAATCACCAACTTGAAACTAATCAATGCAGCATCCTCTATTTCAACTTTAACCTCATCCGAGCTCAGTTTTTTATATCACAAGTTAGCACCACGATCTTCGCATTCCGCCTGCTCGATCTAAGAATGTACAAAAACTCAACCGGCAATTGATAGAAACTTCAAATACCCCACTGGTTAACTTCAAATCCGTGATTCCCCCTGAAGATCTGATATCCCGTTTACCGTGATCCACGTTAACGCACCAAAAGAATAATAGATCCGTGTAAATGGTATTCTCCACAATCAGCAACTCTTTATCGGATAATAAATCATCTGGTAATGTAATCCGATCTCCGAAGCATTCGTCCACAATCAGATTCATCTCCTCAGATAATCTAGATCTCAGAAGCTATCATCCACGATCACTCTCAGATCTCTGATGCTTTCGTCCACGATCAGATATCAACACCTCGGATCCTCTTGATCTCGGAAGCTTACACTCACGATCAGATTCACATTCCCCCTGACAATCTGAAGTCGAAAACTACCCGAATACTGTTGCAGTGTCACGAATTTCTAAAATGCCGGAATTTCAACATACGACAGTGAAATTTTTATTCCCCCTCATTTTTGTAAATTCTGACGTCTCTATCAATGAATTCCCTCCCTCAAATTGAATTCAGATTTAAATTCTCTTCTCTGAAAAACTTGACCAACCCAGAATATCACAATATTCGCCACAATTGTCAGTTTTTCGTCTTTACGGATTTTACAATTTGGCCCATAAATAGTCAGATACCCTGAATGATAAACATTCTGCACCAGTATCATGACTACCCCACTAATTTCCACAATCCACGATCGCATCATCAAATCTGTTTACTAAAGCCCCCGACGGTGTCCCCAAACAACCCAGCTTGGTCGTTAAAAACCCGAAAAAATTGACAATCACTAAATTTTTTCTGGAGACTCTCCTCCTCGTTGCGATCAAAAAATGCCTTTTTTAGGCATTTGATCATCTGGTTGAATGGCAAGTGTCGGATGGTCATCCGATTGAAGGATAAAAATGGACAAACAAGTGTTTGTGGATCAGATGGTCATCCGATTGGATTGCCATCAGATCGGATTGTTACTCGATTGAAAACAACTTGATCTTTCAAACACCCCATAGTGATATGGATCGGATGGTCATCCGATCGAATTGCCATCCGATTGAAAGCATATAAACCTTCAATAATCCTTCAAGAAAGATAGTGATGCGGATCGGATGGTCATCCAATCGGATTGCCATCCGATCGGATTGTCATCCGATTGGATTTGTTCTAACAGCTCAAGAACACTCCAAATCACGTTTTTCGATCCAGAATCTTTATTTGTGTGAATTTCATGATGAAACTTCACAGGATTGTGCGCGAGTCAATTCCAAACAGAATGATGTCTTCAATTCCAAAATCCATCCGTGAATTGACCTTTATTTTGATGATTTTCTCTGTTTAACGTCAAAACTCCCGTTTAACCCAAAATTGATGAGCTTTGGGTGATTTAACCGACTGTTAGATCGATTAAATCGGTATCGTAGCTCTGATACCACTGCTGATTCCAGGATCCGATGAGTTCGATAGAGCTTCGATCCCGAAATGACGTGTTCGGTGCGTTTATTACGACTAAGAAAGGAGTAGAAACAGAATACGACACCGAGCAGTCAATTTCAATCTGGTCTCTATTGATTATTCAACGTTTACAGCACCGCGAGACCAGTTGGTCAGCATGACCCCTCTGGGAACCAAAAGCTTGTCCAAATGGGAGCCCTAACCCCCTATTTATAGACATTTCCTACCTACATGTCCATCCGATCGGATCGCCATCCGACCGGATGGTCACCCGTTCGGATGGACCTTGACATTTACAAAACCTGTCCAACTTTTCTCCTATTCTATACAATATTCAACACACGCTTTATCTAACTATTCGCACAGTGGCAGACGTACGAAATATGCACTAACAGGTTTCTAGTCCATTGATCTTAGATTTGGAGTGTTGAGATTAGTTGTAGGGAAAAGAAAATAATAGAAGGGCATAAAGGGAATCCTATATTTATGGATTTTCTCTCTCCATATGCAAGGCACATGCCAATTCCCCCATCGATTTAAAACGTCCATAACTTTTTCATATGACATTTTTTTTTTTTAAAATTCACCATAATAACGAGCGTTTTTTATCTTTAATATGAGTACCATATTATCATATAAAAATAAAATAAAAAATTTCATTTTTACTGGGTTTTCTCGCATTGTGTTAAAGGTTCAGTTCATTGTGTCTTTTAACTGGGTTTTGGTCATTACGTTTTAGTAGAGTTTCTATACATTGTGTTATTATCAAAACCTATATCACAATGTTAATTTGGGTTCTATCCATTGCGTTTTTATAAGAACCTATAACACAATATATGACACAATGAAGATGGTGTTATATCTGGGTTTTCTATAAATTGTGTTATTAGTTCAGGTCATTGTGTTTAATATGTTTTCCATTGTGTTTTAATAATTTGTTCAATTTTTTTTATTATCTTGTTCATTGTGTTTTAGTTTGTTGTGTATTGTGTTTTTAGTTTGTTTTCTATTGTGTTTTCACTGCTCTCCATTGTGTCTTTTATCTGCTGTCATTAATTGTGTCTTTTATCTGTTGTCATCAATTGTTTTTTATTTAGTCTGATATTTATTGTGTTATATGTTATCTCCATTGTGTTATACGTTATGGTCATTGTGTTTTAGTTTGTTGTCTATTGTGTCTTTATCTGTTGTCATTGATTGTGTTTTTTGATCTACTTTACATTGTGTTTTACATCATGTCCATTGTGTAAAATGTAACTGGGTTTTTGATTTATTTTTTTTGAAAAATATAACAATATGGTACTCATATTAACGATAAAAAAACGCTCGATTTTATGGTATAATTTTTTTAAAAAACAAATGATGTATTAAAAAGTTACGGACGTTTAAAAATTGGGGGGGATAGCATGTGACTTGCATGTGCATATTCTCTTTCCTATTGTAGACAAAATTACCCTTTCCATTTAATTCCTCATAGGACACTTGTCACTCTCTGGTGGCTTCTTACCCTTCTTATTTTTAAATCCTTTGCATTATAACTCAATCCTATCTTTTGGATATACATATATATCATCATCATGTGGTTTGTATCTACCTTTCAAAAAAAAAAATACTAGCATCGCAATGAACCAAGCTGGTACATACTGGATTATGTATTAAGAAGACGAATTAGTGACATTTGCTTTTTCCGTGGTATCATCTTCGTCGGAATCCGTACCATAATCACCATCAATCTCGCCAGAATCAATATCCCACTGCAACGTGCGGGTTGGCGTCAACTCGTTTATTAACAAAACAAAAGGTCATACTTTCACACCGAAAGTAACAAGAGCAAAAGCTCATACTTACACACCGAAAGTATTGTAGGTAGGGGCATAAAATTAATGAAGGATTGGAGCCTCTTATGTATAAGGGGGATTCTATTGGCACACCGGCCCCTCTATCCGTACACTTTGACAATTCAATGCGAATCGTATAGGCCTATACGATCCGTATTGGATAAAGTTAAGACAAGGAAGACTGACAGGTGCAGGGTCATTGGCCACGGCGGACAACGTTTCCGCCATATGGTTGGAGGCAGAGCCAGTCGCAGCCCAGAATTCTTCAGTTATCAAGTCATGGCGATCACAGTCCAGGTACGCAGCATGCATGCCATCATGCCGCCCAGTTTCATACGCTGCGGTCGCCATATCTTCCAATAAACCACTAAAGTGGGGCGACCGCCTAAGGAACTCGAAGATGGATGCTACGCCATGAGAAGCACACCAGGTCTTCTCTTCCTTCAGCACTCCAAGTTGAGCCGTCAGCTCACTCGCTTCAGCCAATGCTTGGTTCACAACATTTTCACTCTCGGCGCGGCGAGACTTTTTAGCATCCAGGTCTCGTTGCAAACGAGACCACTGAACAGTCAACTCATCACACCTTTGGGTGGCCTGATCAAACTTCGCCTGAGTATCCTCCATCTCCGCCATTAAAGCAGTATGGCATTCCTGCACATGGGATACAAACTCATGGTCAATACACAACCTTGCAACCTGGGAGGATAGGGCACAAACCTTTTCCGCCTCTATCACAACTTTCTTCTCCAACTCCTTCTGAGTCTTTAACGCATGGGATATCAACCTGTCCTTCTCCTGACAGTCCCGGGCCCATATCACATGCTCTTCAGCAAGATTCGAGGTTACCCTTCTCAGATCCTCCTCAGCTTTTTGTTTCTCCGCAAGAAGGCGGGACTCCCTCACCTTGGCATCATCTATAAACCTATCCCGCCGCTAGAGCTCATCCATTATTTGCTGCACAGCTTGGCGGGTTTGATGAGGCTCACGGTTGTCCTGACCCCAATGGCATTTGATCTCAGCAGTTCTTTTAACCCTGGATACGGTATCTGTTAAGGTTAAGTCCAACAAGTGGCCACAATCCTGACCCTCCACATAAGACACTTCCACTGGGGGGAAGGCGTGACCTACCCAATGACTGACCAAATTAGGATATATAAGGCGTGTGGACTCGAAAATTTTCCATCGTGGCTTGTAGGGCCTGTCAGGAATACGCGGGTCCCAGGCAATGGTAGGCAAATATAAACCTCCGATAGGATTGATTTCATTGTGAACACCGCCACTGGACCCCGCTGCTTCATCAAGGCTAACATCCTTGTCACTAGAAAATTCAAAGGAGGAGGATGGCACAGTAATAGGCATGGCGCTGGTAGAGGGAGCCGCTGTTAAAACAACCTTCTTCTGACTTGGCATACTTTTAGTGGTTTTTCACTTTTTTAAGTCCGGCCCCATGCAAAACCCCATAGAATCGGACTGGGGGGGACATGTGGAGGAATGATCCGGCCTAGTTATTTCGGGTCAAATATTAACCATCGAATAAATGGGAATGAATAAATATGGAGGAGATCTCCATGCAAATCTATGTAAGAAATAGTCTCCGACAAAATAGGAGAGGTCGTCTAACCGACTTCCAGACTTAAGGGGAAACCCTAAGTTCACCCATAAGTATAAATAGAGATGTCGTCATGAAGGTAAGACACATTGTTCTCTCATATTACATTCTCTTTTACTCCCACAAACGAGTTCTTATTCTCACGTCGGAGGGTGGTTACAGGAATAACCCTATTTCTGTAACGAGTCCTAACGGTAATCTGTTTTGCAGATCGGAGATCGGAGCACTCTTCATCGGATCAACCAGCTAAGGGGCGTGTTTCAGGTGACGTACTTACACAACTAATGTTTAACGCCACAGCTGATAATTCAATGCAAGATCATGGAAATTTTCAAAAACAAAGATCAAATTCTGTTAGAATCTGAAACTAAAAGGTCACAGATTTGACATGTAAAGTCAAAAACACATTTCTCCAGAAGGGAGTTTTCATTTTCATGGATTATTTTGGTTTCCTGTCATTTTAATGAAGCAGAATAGGTTTCCATATTTTGGGGAAATTCTGTTGCCATGTGTCGAAATTGCTGTCAGCTTTTGAATTCTAAAAAATGGGCCGACTTCATCTCTGTGTTCAAATGGGCTGATTGGTTTGTGGGTTGTCTTTTAGAAGTTATATGCTTTATAGTTCTAAATGATGTAATAAGGATTGGGCGGGTATAGGGTGTGGTCATGATCCTCATGACCATCATGACCTTTCACATCAGCGCCATATAATCACCTCTAATCCACCATCCAAAATCACTAACCTAAGGGTGTGGTCATGACCCAAACCACTATCTCCTTATTTATTTTAATTTATCTTTGTCTAAAGAAAAAGGAAAGGATTTCTTGAAAAATTGGAAAGGAGGATGATCGGTGCCATAGTTTAATCCATACAAACCATGGTGGATTAGACAAGGGGGTGGTGTAGCCTTCCATTCATGGCCGGCCCTGGGGGTGGGTGGGGAGGACCACCGGCCAGAGCCTGATATTTCGAGGGGCACGTTTTTTATGAAAAAAAACTCGATATGTATATGTAAAATATTTTTTTAATCGGGTACATCATATGCTTCCGTACAAAACTATTATTCTAGTTTAGATTAGTTATTAACCCCTTTGGCATTAGGTTTAGAACTTTAGTGAGCCAAATACCCAATTTTGTTAAGGCCTAAGGGCACATTTTTTCGAGCTCGAACAGGGTACACGAATTCTTAGGGCCAGCCAATATTTCACACATGTAATATTAGAAGTTGATGCAATGTTGATACTTTTATATATTTTAATACATAATTACAAAAAAAAGGCTAAAAATTAGTTGCGATATTGTCGAATGTATGTTGTATTTGAAACCCAACACGCAGGAAAATGTTTATTCATTTTTACAAGAGGTGAGCGTGGGTCGACTTTGTTATCATAAACCAAACCATAACAAACACTTAAATTGTTAAACTTTTGGTCAAATAAGATGAGTTATGATTTAAAGGGTGGTTGGCGAGTTAGCAGGAATTTTTTTAATTGTCGAGTTCAAAGGGTCATGCATAGTAATGTTATGACCCCGAGATCTATGGATTGGACATAGTTTTAAAAGACTTACTATTTCTATTCAAAAAGATGTGGCGGCACAGCTTGTTGCCCGTTTACCAACTATCTCGATGTAAATTCTTAACGTTTATATCTTATTCACCCATTTTTAAAAATTAAATAAAAAAAGTTAAGTTGGTTTGTTCCGTTAAATTAGTATTTTTGTTCACATAAATACATGAAACGGAAACCAAACTACTAATGATATGTTATCGAACATCGGTTCTCAAGAACGGATTGATAACAAAACACAATTTAGGGTAGAGTCACTTTTATTATAATCAAGAAAAACTAGCTCAAAACTCGATTACAATAATCCCTCACAATAATTTAACCCTAACACGGCTAAACATATATAGGGAATTACAACTTGTTTCCCAAGTAATAGAGAGAACCCTAAAATAACCCCAGAGCCCAAAACCAACATGTTTTAGGGTCAACGCGGGCCGACCACAATTCTACACAATAGGGTTGTATTCAATAATTGTCCAACATTCACCCCCCCCCCAATTTTTGAATCGGAAGATCTTCGACTCCAAGTAGTTTCCTCATCTCTCGAAATTTCACTCTTGCAAGTCCTTTCGTAAGTATGTCGGCTCTTTGCTCATCACTCGTTACATGCTCCACCTTGATGTCATCATTCTCTACACACTCACGGATATAATGATACTTGGCTTGATGTGTTTGCTTCGACTATGGAAAACCGGGTTCTTCACGAGTGCTATCGCTGAAGGGTTGTTAACTCGTAACGGCACCTTGCTTAACTTCTTCCCCGTTAACTCCATGACCAAGTTTCTCACCACACGGCTTAACAAGCCGCCGCACTTGCTGCCATATACTCGGCTTCACAACTTGAGAGAGCTACGGTACTTAGTTTTGAAGAACACCACGTTATTGGTGATGACCTGTAATAGAAGACGTGCCCCGTAGTGCTTCTTCCATCATTATCGTCGATGTTGTGACTACTATCGCTATAGCCACTCAAAATAGCACCTTTTTCTCGCGTATACTTTATCCCATAGCTTACCGTACCTTTAAGATATCGAAGTATTTGTTTTATCACAAGAGAATGTGATACCTTTGGATTTTGCATGTATCGACTCACCATTCCAACCACGAACGCCATATCCGGTCGGGTATGCAACAAGTAACGGAGGCAACCAACAACCTTCCAGAACCCGGTCGGATCCACCTCTTCTTCTTTCTCAGATTTTGTCAGTTTCAGGTTCGGGTTCATTGATACGTGTGTAGGATTGCAAGTGGACATGTTAGTTTCTTTGAGAATCTTTTGAGCGTATGCTTCTTGCTTGACGGTGATAGCTCCATCTTCTTGAGTTACTTCTATGCCAAGATAGTTGGTCAGCTTACCTAGATCCGACATTTCAAAATTACTTGCCATTAGCCTTTTGAACTCCAAGATTTGAGAACAATTTGTTCCTGTCACAATGAGATCATCCACGTAGAAACCCACAAGGATCAAGTTTGCGTTGACGATCTTCCGATATACCGCTTGTTCCTGAGAACATCTTTGAAACTTCATATTTCTCAAGATACTATCTAGCTTCGTATTCCACGCGCGGGGTGCTTGTCTTAAACCGTACAAGGCTTTCGTAAGCTTGTAAACCTTTCTTTCTTCGCCGGGTTTAACAAAGCCTTCCGGTTGCATGACATAGACTTGCTCTTTTAACTCACCATGCAAAAATGCCGATTTAACGTCTAGATGATGTACTTCCCAACCCTCACTCGCGGCTAGAGAAATCAACATTCGAACCGTTTCAAGTCTTGCTACGGGTGCAAAAACTTCATCAAAGTCCACTCCCGGTTTTTGCACGTAGCCTTTAGCCACAAGCCTTGCTTTAAATTTGTTGACCGAGCCATCGGCATTTCTTTTGATTTTGTAGACCCACTTTAACCCGATTGGTTTAACTCCATGTGGAAGATCAACAAGATTCCATGTTTTAATTTTTTCTATGGAATCAATTTCAACCTTCATAGCCTTCCTCCATTCCGGTTGTAAATTTGCTTCTTCAAATTTAGTTGGTTCACCTGTACAGCAAAGCAGCAGTTCAAAGGTTTCTATCTCGGTTTTTAGAACATAATCGGTGAACCATGCCGGGTTCATCTTGGCACGGTTGGATCTTCGCAACAGGTTTTGGACTTGTGCAACTTCACTTAACTCTTCTTCACTCTTATTCCCTTCTGTTTCATCAAGGTTATGAGAATTTTCAGCTGTGCTTGGCTCTTGGTCGACTTGTTCGGAATCGCTGTTTTCTGGGCTCGGTGGATGTGGCTGACTTGGTTCGGCTGCATCGGCTATTACGGAACCAGCCCCTGTCTCGATTCTACCATGCCAATCGAGTAAAAACATGCCGGGTTTATATTCATGAGTAACCTCAGTTGGTTTCTCCCAATTCCAGCTTGCATTTTCATCAAAATCTCGACACCTGTTGACGATGATTTTCTCGGTTTTCGGATTGAACAGTCGGTATGAACCGGACCCTGGTTCACTTCCCAAATATACCAAGCAGATTGCTCGATCATCGAGCTTGTTTATACCAGGTTTCGCTACTTTTAGGTATGCCAAACACCCAAACACTCTGAGATATTGCAAATCCGGTTTCTTTTTCTTGAACATCTCGTATGGTGTTGTGTTGGTTAAGGTCCTAGTAGTAACTCGGTTGATTATATATGTGGAGTGTCTAACCGATTCCCCCCACATATAGTTTGGAACACTTCGGGCTTTCATGATGCTTCTCGTCATTTCCATTAGTGTTCGGTTTCGTCTTTCCACCACCCCGTTTTGTTGGGGTGAATATGGTGCTGTTAGGTGCCGGTTAATGCCTTCCTCCTCGTAATACCGGTTAAACATATGTGACGTAAACTCACCCCCCTATCGGTGCTTAGAGTTTTGACAACTTCACCGGTTTGTCTCTCCGTCAACCTTTTGTATAGCTTAAAAGTCTCGAACGCTTCACTTTTAGCCTTTAGCAAATAACTCCACATAAATCATGAGTAATCATCAATCAAAACGAAAACATACCTATTACCCGCCACCGTAGGAGGAGTAATCGTACCGCATAAGTCACCATGAATCAACTCCGAAACACGAGTTGCCCTAAACGAGGCCGATTGAGGAAAGGGTTGTCTTGTTTGCTTTCCAACTAAACATGCTTCACACAACTTCTTTTCGGGTCTTAGAGGTGGTACGCCATTTACCATATTCTTTCTTGTCATGTTTGCAATTGATTCCCAATTAAGGTGGCCGAGTCTTGCATGCCAAAGCCAACTGTCATCTTCTAACCGTGCTTGTAGACATACCGGTTTTCCCACCTTGAGCCGAGTCTTATAGAGCCTATTGGCGGCTCTCTTTACGGTCATAAGAATCATTCCCCGGTTATCACGCAACACAAGTGTGTCGCCTTTCATATTAACCTCGCAACCCGTCTCGGTTGTTTGCCCGAGGCTAATAATGTTACAAGTATGGCTTGGGATATAATAGATGTCGGTCAATAGCCGTTGTTCACCACTTTTGGTTTCAAATAGAATCGACCCTTTTCCACATATGTCAACACAAGAATCATCCCCAAACCTTACCCTTCCTCTGACCTTTTTGTTTAATTCAGAAAAATATGATATATCACCAGTCATGTGATTACTCGCGTCGTTATCCAGATACCACATGTCTTCATCTTTGGATCCGAGTTCAAGCTTCTTTGGTAACACCTTTGATTCGTTCAAGAACACAGTTTCTTGAAGAGTTTCTATCATAAACACAGTAGGATCGGTTTCATCGGCTTCGGCTAAGTGGGCTTCATCTTTGTTTCGTTCCGGGCACCGCGACACAAAGTGTCAAAACTTATCACATCGGTAACATTGGAGTTTGGACATATCTCTATTTTTTTCTTTGCTTTGGTTTTTGTTTTCATTGCTGGATCCTTCTTCTCTATTGGAACGGCTCGAGTTATTACCACCGCGATTCCCTCGACCACGGTTCCCTCCACGACCCCGTATTCCTTGACCTCGGCCTCGATTGTTGGTCGAAGATGATGATGCTTCGGTTTTATTGAATAGCAACTTTGATTGTGGTTCAACAACATCTTCTTCCTTCAATCGTTCCACATAAGCTTTCAATCTCCCAACAATATCTTCAAACTTTATAGTTTTGAGATCCAACATTTGTTCAAGGGTTGCAACGATGTGGATATACTTACCACGTGGCAAACTTTTGAGAAACTTCTTGACGAGTTTTGTTTCGTCCATTGTTTCTCCTAACGATGCCGACTTCGAGGCTATGCAAGATAGTTTCCTGGAAAAATCATCGATCGCCTCGGTCTCCTTCATGCGCAGATTATCAAACTCGGTTGCTAGGGTTTGTAATCGGGCTTCTTTGACTCGATCCGCACCAACGTTGTGAGATTTGATTGCATCCCAGATAGCTTTAGGACTATCCAGGTCACCGATCTGCATGATCATGGACTCAGGTATCGGTTGGAATATAAGAACAACCGCCATGTTATTCTTTTCTTCATCGGTTGATCCTGGTTCAATCGCTTCCCATACCTTATACACCTTCATGATTGCCTTCATACGTAGCAACCAAACATTGTAGTTGGACGAGGAGAGCATCGGACATTGAACAGGTTGATGCGCTGGTTCTTTTCCCTTCGACGGTGACGACCCAGAGTTTGTCATCTTCTCTGACTGATCGTACAGCCTTGATCGCTGGCTCTGATACCAATTCAAGAACGAATTGATAACAAAACACAATTTAGGGTAAACTCACTTTTATTATAATCAAGAAAAACTAACACGGCTAAACATATATAGGGAATTACAACTTGTTTCCCAAGTAATAGAGAGAACCCTAAAATAACCCCAGAGCCCAAAACCAACATGTTTTAGGGTCAACGCGGGCCGACCACAATTCTACACAATTGGGCCGTATTCAATAATTGTCCAACAGGTTCCTCAGTTGGTTCAGCTAATCTGGTTCGGTTTTTCTGCTGACATTGAACTACGGTTGATTTGTGTTGCGCTAAACGTTTGTAAAAAGATGGGGTGTTGGGATTGATCTCGGACAAGAGCCATGGACGATTTAGCCAAGACAACAACTCGAGTTATTGTTTCATGCATAACAGTCTATATATTGTGTCGGATGAAGGTTTGTCCTAAATTATTTACTTGCTCCTAAGACTCGCTTAAGACTAGCTTTGTTCGAACTCTTTTAAGCTTAGCTTGATTCAGGCTTTTAATAACTAGAATATCAAAAGGGGCTTGGCTCTTCCATATCTACTATTTTATCAAGGAAATAAGTGAACTCATATCAAATAGTGAAATCAATGAATTTGATTTATAGACAAGTTTTTTATTAAAAAAGTAACTGTAACATTCCTACTTTTATCATATAAGAATTATAGGTTTGGTTAAATTTATTAACCACTAGTAACTAGTAACTAGTTTATTTTAATATAAATATTCAACCCAAATAGTTTTAAACACTATTTTATATAGTTGGTTGAAATATTATATTAATTAATTGGCCTATATATAAGTGACCTTTCTAAATAAAATAAAAGTCTATAAAAACTTATATTATTAGACAAGTCTATTAAGGGTAAGTCGACTGTTATAAATATGAAGTACCTAGACGGGCCCATGAACCGTATAATAATTAAATTATAAAAATACATTATATTTTGAACCTACTCTATTTTTAATGAAACTTAGACCCAAATGTAGACAAAAATATTCTCATTCTAATAACATATTCATTGTTTTATGAAACGTTATATTTTAGAAGTTATACGCGCCAAATAAGTGAAGCTGTTAAATTAATTATAATAATAAAATAATAATAATTCAATTAAATGTTAGTTGTTGTTGCTTACGTAGACTAATAAAATAATATCTAAGATTTTAAAGTTGGACGTGTCCAATCTCAAAATGTATGCATGCTTGGTGTCTTCAACATTGATACGTGTAAAGCTCCAATTACTTTAGAGTTCCTATAAATAGGATATGCCTTCCCTTCAAAGAACAAAATTTCAATTCATTTCCTTTTCCTGTATATCGCCATTTCCCTTCTTTTCTATTCATGTGTATATATATATATATATATATATATATATATTTTATTATTATTATTTACACTATAATAATAATAAAGCCCTGTCCCGTTTTAAGTATTTTAACACCCGATCACCGCTACCCTTTCCGATTGATCTGAGCCTCATAACATATGTCAGGGCTCTGCCCAGCTAAGTTTATTGGGGTTCTGCCTTGGGACATCGGGACAAGGTTGAATTAGGGGTACTATACTTAACACAATTACAAATATATATTTTTATATATAGCTCAGAAATTATACCCAAAATTTTACCAGGAGGTTTTATAGTTGAACCATAAAGTTACAAAGTGGGTCTATTTTCTTTTCTCGTTATTTTATTCCCTTTTTGTCCCAAACCATAACAACTCTCATCAAAGGTCCTATTTATTATTTTATTTGCCCAAAAAGGAAACCTTAGTTAAGACCCCTAAGTGATCCTGCATAAACTCTAAAATTTTCAGAATAATCAGAATCAGGATCAGGGCCCCTAAAACTCAGGAGGGGCATTTCCCATTCGATATTATCATCACAGTTTTACGTGTAATTCGAATTTAATCGTTCTGTCGACTCACCAAGGCTTCAAAGACGCGTGGCAACCCTATGTTAAAACCGACCTGTCGCGCCACGCGACGCAACCACATGGACCCCTCGCGCCACGCGAGGGGGTCAATTTATCAGTATAAATAGAGGGGTGTGGGACTTGATTTCCTGCGTTGGAGCGACAAACAAATTCGTTTTACGCTTCGAGATATAATCCGTTTACTACCAAACACACACTAGCTCGAATTCTGCTACGATACCGGGTATTAACTTGATCGCTGCTACGATTCAATGTCCGATCGATTGGAACTATCCAATGGATGTTTAAGCGCTATCCTTTGTCATTAGTCGTGATTCCGAAAGGATGTTTGAGTACCACTCGAACTCGGGGAATACTCTGTCATTCGTTGTGAATCCGATGGATGTTTAAGTGATTGCATTTTGTCATTCGTTGTGAGGGTTTTAATCTCGTGAGTTATCGCAAATGCTGTATTAGTTACTTACCTAGTTCGTGTGCACTAGGTTACAAGGCTAATCAATAGGCTAAGCTCTGCCCGTATAAATCTGCAATATCAAGGCTAATCAGTAGGCTAAACTCTGCCCGTATAAATCTGCATGATTATAATGTGAGTCATTCTCTTTTTATCAAATTACTTTCAAAATCATGTTTATTTTCAAAGGTATAATTACAGTGATTAAGTATATGTAATCACCAAATTACAGCCAGTATGTGGGGTTTTGTATACATTACTTTATAATCGTCACCATTGGGGCAGCCAATGGGGGATATGACCATAGTCACAGATCCGGTCGAGTGACAAATACTGTGGGTAGTTGGTTGATATCAGAAACATTGTAATTTCTCTTAATACTGTAAATTATAACAAACGTGTCTTTTTAGTAAATAGAATGATTCACCAGTATTTCCTGCTGACAAAACCTTTTTAAAACGCGTTTCAGGTAATTATAGTAGATTGGAGTAAGAGATGGATACGACACTAAAAGGCTTCAAGAAGTGGCTTATTCTATTAATTAAATCAAATTAAGAAATATTGTTTTATATAATAAAATTTATCTTTATTAAAGCTACCTTTGTAAAACATGGATTTATTCCATCTATTTTAATAAAATCCGGTGTTTTCTAAACTCTGATATTTTTCCTAATTCACGGTCCTGATGAAATTTCCGCTGCAATATTTTTAAAAATAATCACCGGTACCACTGGGCTGCTCGCGGCTCCCGATTCCATTCAGGGTGGGTCGGGGGTCGTGACAGTAACATTCTTAGTTTTTCTTTAAAAATCGAATGTTAAAGTAATATGTACATTATTTTTTTATAAAAAAGAAAAAGAAAAAGAAAAAGAAAGGGAATTTCTATTTACATGGGTACCGGTACGGTACTCGGTACCAAATGCTTATCCATACATATGACCTTAGCTGGACAACCCTAGTATGTATGTTGGATGAACGTTTGTGCCGGATGGCCTTTGTGTAGAACCATATACACGACGATCTTATTGCTCGATTGTTTTAGGTCTCAAAAATGGTTCTCATCCATGAATCAAGAACCAAGATGGTGTCAAAAAGATGGGAGTTGCACATCAAAAATGTGTTTGACCCCGGGTGGAGCTTACGAGCAGTCATGAGTTAACTCTACACATGATCAACCTACAACCAACATAAAATCGAAAATGTATGTAAAAAAGATGGGAGTTGGGATTTTGATCAAGGACAAGAACCATAGACGCGTTAGCCAAGCCAACAGTTCGTGTCACCTAGTTCAGTCGACATTGACATTGTGCTGGTTAGCTGCTCTGGTTAACTCAGCCGACCTAGGCCCGATGTAAATGGATACTCCATTGTTGCTTCCACAACCATCGGTTGTCCACTAACACCTTTAACAGACGAAGACCACAAACCTTTTAAGAGGACCACCTTATCGCTCTTGTTTACTTGAGTAAAGCGTCGATAGCTTGTTCTTTCTCAAACCCCTTCCAAATCCGCTTTAATGCCCCCACTTGGGTCATAGACTCACGTAACTAAGTCCGGCGGTTGTGTAGTTTGCCGAAGGCTTTTAAACATTAATAATATCTTTTCCTTTGTCAATGTGGGAAAAAAACAATAAATTAATATAATTGCAAAGGTTTTTTTTATATATGTTCAATAAAAAATGTTGATTATATCGAGTAGTTAAATTATGAGTTTAATACGAATGGAATGTATATGAAGTAGTCATTTTAGAAACTAGTGGGAAACTTCCGCGCAACGCGGCGGAAATTCGGTCAGTATCGGTTCGGTTTGTTACGATACCAGCACTCGCTATGGCAACCGAAAGAGAATAAAAAAATGAAGTCGTGATATGACCAAAAGAATATCACCACATGTTTTACATCAGTTTAAAACCACAAAAACGAATACTGATATTGATGTTGTTTGACCGGAATCGGTTCCACTTGTTAGGATAGCGGCACGGTACCAACACTTTTATTACCTACGTTACTCCAAAACATTCTACTTTAAATGCAACTCCATTGCCAACAAAATTAACACTGGTGCGTTAAAAAAGAACTATATTAAAACACGTGTTTCGACGTATCCGATCTAATACTGGTGCGTTAACATGTGATGCCCGCACGTGACATTACGCGTTTTTTACTTTGTTACATATGGCATTCTACCCAGCCGATGTGGGACGAGGGATTGTAAAAAATTGGGATTTAATAAAAAACAATAAGCAAATATGATGTAGAAAGTGTAATTTTGTTAGATAAAGTTATTGTTATCAGGTGAACTTTTAAGCTCGGCATGGCCATAGTTGTCGGGTTAACTGCCGGGAAAGTGTTGGCTGGGTGCTTAATGTATGTTTATTATTCATCAAAGTAACACGAATATGAATTAGAAATTGGAATGCTTTAATATATGTTTAATAACTTGTTAGGGGAGGATTTTCCAATCCTAAGGATCACGGATCCTCAAGTGCTGCCAGGATCATGGATCCTCAATTCTGTTTGAATTAAGGATCCTTAGTAGGTGTTGCAGGATCAGGATTCAGGATCCTTACTGTTATCCTTGTACTAACGATTGTCTTCATTGTACGTAAACTTGTTTTGCAGGAGCAAAGGCATGAACTAAGTCTCACCGAAATTCCTGGAGCATATTCCCTCAATATTCCGCACGTGCTTGGCTCTTGTGGACGTTGTGGAGATCGTGGGGAGCTTGCACAATTTGCGGATAGTTAGTTAGTTTAGTTATTTCTAATTTAAAATGGGGATAACAAGCTTGAGTTAGAACACTTGGCTAATTTTAGCAAATACACACACTCTAGCAACAGCTCTCAATCAGCTCTCAAACACTACTTGGCGATTTCATACATTTTTTGCACATTGCACACTAGTGATCCTTGTAACAAGCTTGTTATCATCCCGAGTTGTAAACTTCTTTTGATTAATATTAGTTGGTGATCGGTAGTTTCCATCACCCGAGGTTTTTTATGTCGGAGATCAACTCTTGATCAAGGGCTTTTTCCGCGTATAAATCCTTGTGTCACTTGTTCATTATATTTCTGAGTTATCCTTAACATTGTTCATTAATTCAAGCATCACACCTCACAACAAAAGATTTGGTTGCATTATCCTTGCTTGATTTTTGACCAAAACAGTTTGGCGCCCACCATGGGGCAATTGGTGCTTCATTCCTAAGAAGTTCTTGTTTTTGTGATTATTTCGGTTCGTTACAACCAAGCAGATGGCTTCTTCAACAAAAAACACTTCCAGTTCAATGCCGGCAGTCACTTCTTCACAGGGCGTTCCACCTTTGCCTCCACCACCTTCTGGATCCCAGAAGAATGCTGAAAATGCTGCAAAGAGACAAAGCCCCATTTTTGCAAAACCACCAACTTCTTCTGTTTCTTCTAATCCTACTACTAATGATCTTTTTACTCTTATTTTGCATATGAGGGATCACATACAAGAGCAGGACAAAACCAACGAAAGGATCCTCCGGGAAATCGGTGACATCAAGAAACAGAAGAGATCGGGGGAGGATCACTCTCCTCTGATACCTAGATCACTGAATTTTAACACTCCAGCCGTAACTGCCCTACAATCTACAGTTCCAGATATCCAGTACCAAAGTGGACCATTGGAAAGACGTTATGGAACAACAACTATGAGTCAGGCTTTTGGATCTCACTTTCAGCCTTCGGGATCCTCTTTCCAGCATCAGGGATCCTTCGTCAGCTCAGGAGGATATATGGGGGCACACACGGTTCAAGGATCCTCCCCGGTTCAAGGATCCTCCCAGGTTCAAGGATCCTCCTTTTAGGTCCAAGGATCCTCCCAGGTCCAAGGATCCTCCCAGGTTCAAGGAACTTTTCCGGTTCAAGGATCCTCCTTTCAGCATCAAGGATCCCCTCAGCTTCAAGCATCCTCACTTCAGGTTTATGGATCCATAGATTATCCTCCAAGGCCCCTAGTCACAACACATCAAGGATCCAACATCTTTCAGGATCAAGGATTATTAAGAAGTGTACAACCCCCAAGCACAGATGTTCATCAAGGAGACTTCATTCCAATGCAGACCATTGCCTCTTCTGGTCCTTCAATCATACCAGAATCCCGTCAATATGGATTCACATCTGCGATTCCAAACTTGAATCCTTTGGGAGGTAACACTTTCAATAATTCTTATAACACTAACCATGGCTCTATGCAAGATACAGGTATCAATCAAGCTATGGCTAGGGAATTACAGAAGCTGAAGGATATGATATCCAGCGTTCCAGGAGTGGTTAAGCCCATTCTTGAAATTGCAGATGGGAGCCATAGGATATCTCGTTTTGCACCACCTATTTGTGATGCTGAGATACCCAAAAGGTTTCAAATACCAACTATGAAGCTGTATGATGGTTCAATGGATCCAGAAGAACATGTAGCTCAATATAGGGAAAGGATGGAGATCAACCCCATCCCAGAGAGGTTAAAAGAAGCATGTATATGCAAGGGTTTTGGATCCACACTCACAGGATCTGCTCTTAAATGGCTGCTAAGTCTTCCCCCTTACTCTATTACTTCATTTGCTAGTCTAGTTAATCTGTTTAATAGTCAATTCTCATGTAGCAGAAAATTTGAACGATTAACTAGTGATTTATATAGGGTAACACAAGGTCAAAATGAATCACTTAGAGATTACATCACTAAGTTTAGTAAGGAATCCTTAGATATCCCAAACCTGGATATAGCTACAGTTGTGGAAGCCTTTAAAATGGGTTTGCTTAGGGATTCATTATTCTATGATGATCTTGTTATGACTCCATGCAGGAATCTTAATGAAGTAAGAACCAGGGCCCTTAGATTTATCCAATTAGAGGATGATAAAAGGATCCAGGAGAGATTGGCAGGATCCTCGAAACAGGAAAAGCAAGGATCCTACTTTAAGAATAACAAGTTCAAGTCCTACAACAAGTTTGATAACCAGAATGTGCATGCAGTAGAACAAGAAGAGGATGATGAGGATAATCCTCCAATTTCTAAATACTGTTTTTCTGTTGATAACAATGAACTAATTCTTGCAATGCAGAATCTAGGTGAGAAAGCAAGATGGCCAAGGAAAAGTGATAAATCAGCCGCAACAAAAGACAAGTCCAAATGGTGTGTATATCATGAGGATTTCGGACATCTCACCGAAGAGTGTATTGCACTAAGAAAAGAAATTGGTTACTTGTTAAGCAAGGGGCATTTGAAGGAGCTTTTGAGAAGAAAGAAGTCAAGGACCTAGGATCCTGAGAGGATCCCAGAAAGAGCTCCTGCTCCTCCAGCAGATGCACAAGTTATAAACTTCATATCCGGTGGATCAGACATTTGTGGTACTTCCTTTTCAGCAGCCAAAAGACATGCCAAGGAGACCAAGATGGATAATGGAGATAGACCCATTCGGACCTCTACTGTTACACAGGATAAAATTATAACTTTTGATGAGGATGATCGTGTTGACGTTCAGGATCCTCATCATGATGGTCTTGTTATTACTTTGTTTATATCTAACCACTTTGTTCGCAGAATCCTGATAGATGGAGGAAGCTCAGTAAACATCATTCAGCTTGATGTCCTCAAGAAGATGAACATCCCTGAATCGGATATTATACCAAGATCCTCAGTTCTTGTGGGATTCAGTGGAGAAACCAAGAACACATTGGGGGACATTAAACTCCCCATCTATATTGAAGGACTTCATTCTTATAAAAAATTTTGTGTTATAGATTGCTTATCCTGTTGTAATGTTATCCTTAGCAGGCCATGGATACATGACATGAAGGTAGTCCCATCTACCTATCATCAATGTGTAAAGCTTCCTAGCCCGTGGGGAGTGGTGAAAATTGAGAGTGATCAACAAGAAGTTAAGAATTGCTACACGTCATCAATGAAGCCAGCTTCAAGACCAAGGGAGCAATAGCAATTAAAGCATCCTTCAAGAGATGTCTTGGAGGCAAGAGAACAGGATGTGAAAGAAATCCTTATGGATCCTCACGATCCTGAATCCATAGTCTTCCTAGGATCAGGGATCCTCAGCAACATTGAACAGGATCTAGTATCCTTCCTTAAGAGGAGGAAAACTACCTTTGCCTGGAAGCATGAGGACATGACAGGTATATCTAAAGATATAATCACTCATAAGCTTGGCATTAACAGGTCATTCAAGCCTATACATCAGAAGAGGAGGAAGTTTGCACCTGAAAGGAATGCTATTATCCAGGAAGAGGTAGATAAACTACTTCGGGCAGGTATGATAAGAGAGGTTAAGTATCCAAGGTGGTTAGCCAATGTGGTTTTTGTTCAAAAGAAAAATGGAAAGTGGAGTGTATGTGTCGATTTTACTGATTTAAACAAGGCATGTCCCAAGGATCCTTTCCCATTACCCCACATTGACTCCATGGTGGATGCTACCGCGGGTCATGAGTTGTTGACTTTTATGGATGCTTCATCTGGATTTCAATAAATTCAGATGGAACCATCTGATCAAGAGGATACAGCTTTTATGACCCCAACTGGTATATATTGTTATATTGCTATGCCATTTGGACTAAGGAATGCAGGTGCTACTTATCAAAGGCTAGTCAATATGATGTTCAAGGAACAAATTGGACACATTATGGAAGTCTACATAGATGACATGGTGGTTAAGTCCAAGAAAGCTGAGGATCACCCTGGAGACTTGGAGGAAGCATTCAATATCCTTGATAAATTTAATATGAAACTAAATCCTTCCAAGTGTCACTTTGGTGTTAAAGCAGGTAAATTCCTAGGCTATATGGTGACAAAAAGAGGCATTGAAGCAAGTCCAGAGCAAATTAAGGCTATTGTGAATATCAAATCTCCTGCCAATGCCAAGGATGTGCAAAGATTGACAGGCAGGATCGCAGCCTTGAACAGGTTTATATCCAAGTCATCAGAAAAATGCAAGGAATTCTATGACATCTTGAGAAAGAACAAAAAATTTGAATGGACTGAAAAGCATGAAAACGCCCTCAAAGGTCTTAAGGATTACCTATCCTCAGCCCCTGCCTTGATGAAACCAGAAAAAGGGGATATATTATCCTTGTATTTGGCGGTATCCTCTAAAGCAGTAAGTGCAGTCCTTGTTAAGGATCACAAAGGTACACAACATCCTGTCTATTATGTAAGTAAGAGTTTGCTTGATGCTGAATCCAGGTATTCACATTTAGAAAAACTTATCCTTGCATTAATTATGGCATCTACTAAATTAAGACATTATTTTGAAACTCATGCTATAATTGTTAAGACTAATTTTCCAATTAAGAATGTTCTCAGGAAACCTGAAATGTCAGGAAGGATGGCTAAGTGGGCAGTGAAGCTTAGTGCTTATGATATAAGATATGAACCAAGGACTTCCATCAAATCCCAAGCCTTAGCTGACTTTGTGGCAGATTTTAGTAGTGACTTGCAAAGGGAAGCTGAGTTAGAAGTTCAACAGCTTGAAGAAACTAAGGATCCTTGGATACTCTTCACTGATGGAGCTTCTAATGTCAAAGAAACAAGACTTAGAATACTACTAAAATCGCCACAGGGGGACATAATACCCCACTCCATAGCTTGTGAGTTTCAAACTACTAATAATGAGGTTGAATATGAAACCTTGATAGCTGGTTTGCAAATTGCCAAGCATATGAGGATCAGGTATCTTGAGATACATGTAGATTCATTGTTAATTACTAATCACTTTAATGGATCCTATGCTGTTAAAGGTGAAAAGCTAATCAAATATTTAGAGATAGTCAAAGAATTGGCACTCTCTTTTGTTTCCTTTAGTTTAACACAGGTACCAAGGGAAGAGAATGCAGAGGCTGATGCATTGGTCAATCTAGGATCATCCTTGAAGATTCCAGAGGATATCAGGATCCCTATTATCCACATCCTAACCCCCGCTATTGAGGATCATGTAGCCATGGAGATAGGAGAGGATTCTGCAATCATCCCTAGTGATGATACACAATCTCATTCAGGATCATGGATCCTTCCAATCAAAAGATATATCCAACATGGAGAGATTCCTACAGGAGAAAACCCAAGGGCTTTCATAATCAAGGTATCTCAATTCACAATATTGAATAACATATTATATAAACGATCTCTCGCAGGTCCATATCTAAGATGCATTGAGGATCCTGAAATCCAAGAAGTCCTAAAGGATTTTCATGAAGGAGATTGTGGAAACCACACTGGGGGCAGGACATTATTTTCAAGGATCCTAAGGACAGGATACTATTAGCCTACTATGAAGAAGGATGTTGTGGATTATGCCAGAAAGTGTGATCCTTGTCAGAGACATAGTAATATCCTTCACCAACCAGCAGAGCTCTTACATCCTATATCCTCTTCTTGGCCATTTATGAGATGGGGAATGGATATATCACACCCCTACCGATGGCGGAATCATCGGGGCATGGCACTAAGCGAAACAGATTGTCCAGAAGTTTCCATAACAATTATCAATACTATTCAATTTAAATAATACGTTCGATACCGTATCTCAAACAGGAAAATAATTATTACAGACAAAAATCCAGGCAATTATTCTGTTCCGACAACTCAGATTTAAATAGACAGCAATTGTTTATCTGCTTCTAGAGACCCTTAGTTTGGCCACTACAGACAACTATTTGTTGGGCTCTAAAGCTTTATTCTAGCTTCAAATTCCTACCAAGTGTGCGTCCTAAGCACCTGTCACATACGTTAAAATAAAGTCAATACATAAAATGTAAATGTGAGCATACAAGTTTGATAATAGCATATATAGAGTTCGAATTCGTTTACGCATAACCAGCACGTACACATAGTGAAATGAAGCACGTTAGTTATCGACATAGATCCATCGATACCAATGACTGCGAGTTGACTGCCCGAGGCAGTTCGCAATACATGATTACCACCGTAATCCATGCAAGTAATGTTCCTTAACAACCCCCATGTGAACGGGTGCTGAGTCCAAACTATAGTACTATCGTTGCTAAGGCAGGTAGACAGCATTCCATGTGTAAACATAACAAACAAGCATTCATGAGCCACGTATAACATGCATTAACGGTTAGCGTTCAAATAGTATTGAGTAGTGTGATTGTTGTAGTTTGAATATTCGTAACGTATGTAACACCCAAAAGTGCTTAAAGCAAAAAGGGATCGAGTATACTCATAGCGGTTAATGGATTGAAGGGAGCGCTTAGCGAGTAAGGTTAGCCTGAATAGGTTCGATAGCATAACGATAAGTGACACGCAAAACGATACAAAGTGCGGATGGATCGGATGTGTTAGGGGAGGATTTTCTAACAATTAGTGATCCTTATTCGTTATCCTAACTGGTGATCCTTACTTCTATGACAGGTGGTGATCCTCAGAAGAGCTTCAGGATCAGGATCATGGATCACTTTAAGGATCCTCGTACTGACGATTGTTTATTTATGTATTGTACTATCTTGCAGGTATAACGAGCTTGACCAAGTCTTGGCGACATTCCTGGAGAATATTCCTAAACTATTCTGCACGTGCTTGACCAAAAATAGACGTTGTGGAGAACGTGGAGGCTTGGCACGAAAGTCGGATAATTAGTTTAGGTGGTTATTTCTATTTTAAAAAGGGAGTAACGAGCTAGTAGAAAACACTTAGTCATTTTTTGCAGTTACACACACTCGTACAAACATTCATACAAGCTCTCGTTCAAACACTAAGCAATTACATACACTTTTTACACATTCCACCGTAGTGATCCTTGTACCTAGCTCGTTACTATCCGAAGTTGTAAACATTAAATCATTTATTTTAGCTTGGTGATCGGTAGTTTCCATCACCCGGGGTTTTTTGTGCCGGAGATCAACTCTTGATCAAGGGCTTTTTCCCCGTATAAATCCTTGTGTTGTTTGTGCACTTTACATTGAAGTGATCCTCATCGCTGTTACATATTTTAAGCATCATTCCCCTAAACAAAGAGTTTGGTTGCAATATCCTCATCAGATTTTCTGACCAAAACAGTTTGGCGCCCACCGTGGGGCAATTGGTGCTTCGTCCTTAGAAAAATACGCAATTCTGTGCTTAATTCGGTTCACTACAACCAAGCAAATGGCTTCCTCAGCGAAGAATGCTTCAAACTTGATGCCCTCATTCACTTCTTCACAAGGCGTTCCTCCTTTGCCTCCACCACCTTCTGGATCCCAGAAGAATACTGAGAATGCTGCGAAGAAACCAACTCCCATTTTCTCAAAACCACCTACTTCTTCTGTTTCAACTAATCCTACTACTAATGATCTCTATGCCTTGATTTTGCAGATGAGGAATCATGCACAAGAGCAGGATAAGACCAACGAAAGGATCCTCCGGGAGATTGACGAAATTAAGAAACAGAAGAAAACGGCAGAGGATCGCTCCCCACTGATGCCCAGATCTTTGAATTTTGATACTCCGGTGGTTACTTCTTAGCCGTCAGTGATTCCAGACATTCAATATGTGGGTGGACCAAAAGGAGTGCACTACGGAACAACAGCTATGACCCAGGCATTAGGTTCATATTTCCAGCCAGCGGGATCCTATCCTCAGCATATGGGATCCCTCACGAGTTCAGGAGGATATTCAGGAATGCAGCAGTTTCAAGGATCCTCCTTCGTTCCAGGATCATCCCAGGTTCAAGGATCCTCCTTCGTTCCAGGATCATCCCAGGTTCAAGGATCCTCGTTCGTTCCAGGATCATCCCAGGTTCAAGGATCCTCCTTCGTTCCAGGATCATCCCAGGTTCAAGGATCCTCCTTCTTTCCAGGATCATCCCAGGTTCAAGGATCCTCCTTTGTTCCAGGATCGTCCCAGTTTCAGGGATCCTTCCAGATGCCAGGATCCTTGAGGAGTTTGCAAACAGGAAGTTCAGATGTCCATCAGGGAGATTTTATTCCAATGCAGACCAATGCCTCTACTGGTCCCTCGATCATTCCAGAGTCTCAACAATATGGATTAACATCCATTCTTCCTAACTTGAATCCAATGGGAGGTAACACTTCTAATAATTCTCATACTACTAACCATGGTCTTATGCAGGATCCAGGTATCAATCATGCCATGGCCAGAGAATTGCAAAAGCTAAAGGATATGATATCGAGTGTTCTGGGAGTAGTCAAACCTATTCCAGAGATTGCAGATGGGAGCCACAAGATATCTCGTTTTGCACCACCAATCTGTGATGATGAGATACCCAAGAGGTTCCATGTGCCTACAATGAAACTGTATGATGGTTCGACGGATCCTGAAGAATACATAGCACAATACAGGGAGAGGATGGAGATCAATCCAATCCCAGAAAGGTTAAAGGAAGCATGCTTGTGCAAAGGATTCGGATCCACTCTTACTGGATCAGCTCTCAAATGGCTGCTAAGTCTTCCTCCCTATTCTATTACCTCATTTGCAAACCTAGTTAACTTGTTTAATAATCAGTTTTCTTGTAGTAGAAAATTTGAACGATTAACTAGTGATTTGTATAGGATAACCCAGGGTCATAATGAATCATTAAGGGATTACATTACCAAATTCAGTAAAGAATCCTTAGACATTCCCAACTTAGATATAGCTACGGCTGTTGAGGCCTTCAAAATGGGATTGCTTAGGGATTCGTCTTTTTATGATGATCTTGTTATGACACCATGCAGGAACTTAGATGAGGTAAGAACCCGAGCACTTAGGTTCATTCGGCTAGAGGATGACAAGAGGATCCAGGAGAGGTTAGCAGGATCCTCAAAGCAGGATAAGCAAGGATCCTCATTCAGGAACAACAAATTCAGATCCTACAACAGATCTGATAATCAGAACGTGCATTCTGTTGATCAAGAAGAGGATGATGAGGATTATCCTCCAATTTCTGAATATTGCTTTAGTGTTGATAACAATGAACTAATCCTTGCTATGCAGAACCTAGGTGATAAAGCTAGATGGCCGAGAAAGAATGATAGGCCGGCTGCAACTAAGGATAAATCAAAGTGGTGTGCATATCATGAAGATTTTGGGCACCTTACAGAAGAATGCATTGCATTAAGAAAGGAAATTGGATACTTGTTGAGCAAAGGGCATCTAAAAGAGTTGTTGGGAAGAAAAAAGTCAAGGACTCAGGATCCTGAAAGGATCCCTGAGAAGGCTCCAGCAGATGCACAAGTGATAAACTTTATTTCTGGAGGATCCGACATTTGTGGCACATCCTTCTCAGCAGCTAAAAGGCATGCGAAGGAAACTAAGATGGATAATGGAGAAAGACCAGTTCGAACATCAAGTGTCTCCGAAGGAAAAGTCATAACCTTTGATGAAGAGGATCGTGTTGATATCCAGGATCCTCATCACGATGGTTTAGTTATTACTCTTTTCATATCTAACCATTTTGTCCGCAGGATCCTAATAGACGGAGGAAGTTCAGTGAACATTATCCAGCTTGATGTTCTAAAGAAGATGGGTATCCCTGAATCAGAGATCATACCAAGATCCTCCGTGCTCGTGGGATTTAGTGGCGAAACTAAGAACACCCTGGGGGACATTAAACTCCCAATATATATTGAAGGCTTACACTCTTATCAAAAATTTTGTGTTATTGACTGTTTATCTTGTTGTAATGTTATCCTTGGCAGTGTTTTGGTCAAAAAATCTGTTGAGAATATTGCAACCAAACTCTAGATTACGGGGTATGATGCTCAAAAAGTGTAACAACAATGAGGATCACTTCAATGTGGAATGCACAAACAACACAAGGATTTATACGGGGAAAAAGCCCTTGATCAAGAATTGATCTCCGGCACAAAAAACCCCGGGTGATGGAAACTACCGATCACCAAGCTCAAATAAATGAATAAACGTTTACAACTTCGGATAGTAACGAGCTAGGTACAAGGATCACTACGGTGAAATGTGTAAAAAGTGTAAGTAATTGCTAAGTGTTTGAACGAGAGCTTGTATGAGCGTGTTTGCGAGTGTGTGTAACTGCCAAAATGACTAAGTGTCACTAACTAGCTCGTTACCCCTTTAAAATAAGAAAAATATCTAGTTAACAAACTCTCCGACTTTCGGGCCAAGCCTCCACGTTCTCCATAACGTCTAGTTTTGATCTAGCACGTGCAGAATACTTCGGGAATATTCTCCAAGAATGCCGCTAAGACTTGGTCAAGCTTGTTATACCTGCGAGATGTTATAAAACATATGTAAACAATCGTCAGTATGAGGATCCTTGAAGTGATCCATGATCCTGATCCTAAAGCCCTTCTGAGGATCACCACCTGTCACAGAAGTAAGGATCACCAGTTAGGATAACGAATAAGGATCACTAATTGTTAGAAAATCCTCCCCTAACAATTGCCCCCAAAATATAAGGAGTAAAATTGTAAAATTAGCGAGTTATGTTTTCTTGATCTTATCCGTAACAAACTAACGGATATATAGCCGTTAATTTTTGAACTAGCCGTTGCGATGATGATGTCACGGAAGTGACAACCTGCAAGATCATGATTATAAATAGAGATATAGATAGGATCAAATGCATTTAAATTTTCAGAGAAACTCCCTTTATAATCCACATTCCGAAGACGTTCAGGTATTCTCTTTCTCTATCCTTTTCCCTCTCTTGCTCTGTTTTTATCTTTCCATCAAAGATGTTGCTCCGAAGTTCTCCGGGCAAAGATCACAAGAAGGATAGCCCTTTGGAAAGTCAGAAAATCATCAAGGACTCAGCGAATGAAAAGTGTTGTTTTAACGACGCACAGATAGACAGAATCCGTTGCTGTTTTCCGGCGAATGCCTTTATCAGACCCTTTGATCCTACTACCCTTAGCGACTATGTTTCAGAAACATGGGTTGCATTTCCAGCCACTCCATTCACCATAGGATACACCTATCCTTTCCCAGAGTTTACACAATCCTTCTTTTCCCTTACTGGCATCTCTTATATCCAAGCCATGCCGATGATTTGGAGGGTCTTGTATACCCTGGAGAGGATCATCGAACAAGAAGGCATTGCTTTGGGCATGTCAGAATTGGCGGAGCTGTATGATCTCACTACTTTTGGTTCCCATCGTTATTTGTTCAAGCGAAAACCCGGTGTAGATCATCCTCTTCTGAAAGTCACCAAGAATGACAAAGACTGGAAACGTCGCTTTTTCTTTGTCAAGAGAGATTCTATCCAGGATGGAAAGGATCTTCCTAAAAATTGGGCTACCCATGGTAGGATGGAGGATCCTGATAAGGATCACCAGGAACTTTCTTTGATTGCAAGGATAACTTATATTTTTGCTTTCTTGTTTTGCAGCTATCACCGTTTCACGTATCCGCACATCACCTGAAACCAAGGATAGGCTCGCTGCTTTTTGGAAGCTTGATCCTGAAACAAGGACATTCAAGATAGACACCCAAGACTCACAAGAAGTATCCTCAGGTTCCATTACCATGTCGAGTAAGTATCCTGTCTTTTGCATAGTTTAAATATTAAAATAAATAGATAAATTGAAATAGGATAAGGATACTCATCTTGCTTTGAATGTGTAGGCGCTGGAAAACCTGTCAAGCCTGTTTCCCAATTCAACACAGCTGATCTTGATCTCGTACGACCCAGGAAGAAGAGGTCCACTACCAGTCCTAGCATCTCCATTCCAAGGGCACCCACTAAAGGAAAGGGTGTCAAGAAAAGGAAAACTTCTGATGCTGAAGATCTTCAAGGGCTGCCACTGATCCGCCACCAATTCCTTGAATACTTCAATGATGTAAGGATCCTTAACTTTGCCTAGGTATCCTACTCTTATGAGGATCACTTGACCTTGAACTGCCTTATCTTCTTTCTGCAGAAATTTGCTGAGATAGAGGATTACGTGGGCAATGTTGAGGAGCTGGACAAGAAAATAGCTGATCTCCAACAAGTTGCCGTGCTCAAAGATCTTGCACTTGCTGATGCTCGGAAGGAACTCCAGGATACCAAGCAGGAAATGGCCAAGGTGCTGGTCAACTTTGATTATGAAAAGCATGACCTCATCGAAAATACCAAGCTCTCTGCTGCCATCACAATGTATCAGACTAAGTTGAAGATGGCCCAGGAAGCTCAAGATCCTAGTTTCGACAAAAGCAGCTGGGATGTTGAAGGCTGGAAGGCAAGGTTGGCAGATCTTGAGGATGATGAGGAGGAGGCAGCTGATGTCCTGGCAATTGAGGCAAGTGGCAGTGGGAAGGATCAGGCTGGTGGTGATGATGCGGGTGGTGATGCAGCCAAGGTGTGAGCTGCACAATTGGGCGATGATGGATATATGTGCCAAGGCCGGAGCCCAATTTTTTAGTTTGATGGTCGTTTTTTGTGGTTGTGATGTTTAAGACAATTTCATGGGTTGTACTTTGAACAATAGGTTTTAGGATTAAGGATCATGTATGATCCTTTGGACAATAGGCAGGATTGCAATCGGTGGAGGGATCCTCTGTTTGGGGGATGAAGCCATTGTGATCCTGCCGCCTTTATATTCCTGCACTATCTTTGAACTCATTATCATGGACACCCTTTACCTACCCCAGCGGACGGGCCACGTTTTGCTGGTAGAAGCTCGGGTAGGTAATTTTGACAACCTTTAAAGGGTTAGTCTTATGTTAATAAATAAAAATTTAACCTTTTGTCGCTTATCTTGTATTTGTTATCCCTTTTAGTATGTTATTTTCCAACTGTTATAATGTTCAATTTGTTTATACTTATCAAGCCTTGAAAAACTAGAAAAGATATCCAAAAAGTTTAGGATATGAACAAGGATCACATATCCAATAACAGATAAGTTTTTTAAAAAATGACATGATTTAAAATTGATAAGTTCAGTTGTCAAGTATAAGGGTTATTTAAAAGAATAATGAATAGAATCAAAAGAGTTAAGGATCATACCTGAGGATCCAAGTTAGAATCCTAACCATAATAAGGATAACTATAAGATAAACCTTAGAGTGAAATAAGGATCAAGGATCCCTAACTGCCTATCTTCAATGACCTGAAATAGAGCATAACTTGGGACTAAGCCAATATAAGAAAAGAGTTAGCAACTGGGGACAAGCCCAAGGATAACTGGGGACAAGCCCAAGGATAACTGGGGACAAGCCCAAGGATCGTGTGTAAACTGGAGTATGGCCCTAACTGGCGACTATCCAAACTTAGTGACATGAAGATGCCAAAGCCTTAGCTAACGTGAAAACGTTAGAAACCTTAGCTAACGTGAAAACGTTAGAAACCTTATGACCGGATGTATGGTACGTCTACCATTATACGTAGGATCCTAAGCATAGCCAGAACAATGGAATTATCAGCCCCTAGAACGAGTACTGGTCCCAAAGCCTTGAACTACACCAGGATCATCGTGCGCTACAGGCGGAATCTGGGGACAAGCCCAAATAACTGGGGTTAAACCCAAAGACGGATTGCTACTGTGGATAACCAACGTTGTGCTAAAGATACCTGAACTTTCAAAACTTGAACTCACGTGAGAAATGGATAAAGGATACATGATCCTTATCCTAATATGAGAAAATAAAGAAATGAAATAGTTCAAGATTAGGATATTACCTGAATAAGGATCACCGATACTTTGAGGATCCTTTAAGGATATCCCTTTCACTAGGATCACCTCTGCCACGAGGATCCTTGTCACATGAAATATTTCTTCAAGTGAACAGCATTCCAAGCTCTTGGTAGCAAATCACCTTCCATGGTTAGCAATCTATATGCCCCCTTTCCTGCTTCAGCTTCAATCAAATAAGGGCCTTCCCATTTTGGAGCCAATTTTCCATCGGCAGGATTGGTGGTATTCTGAAATGCTTTCCTTAACACCATATCTCCAACTTGAAACCTCCTGATCCTGACATTTTTGTTGTAAGCACCAGCCATTCTTTGTTGATAACTGGCCATCCTGATCCTAGCCATATCCCTGATTTCTTCAATAGTATCCAGGTCTTGAGCCAAGTTTTCATCATTTTCCTCAGGATCACGGGTACTTGTTCTAGCAGTAGGAACCACCATTTCTGTTGGGATCACTGATTCTGCCCCAAACACCAAAGAGAATGGTGTTTGACCAGTAGCATTCTTAGGGGTTGTCCTGTCAGCCCAGAGCACATAGGGTAGTTCTTCTGCCCACTTCCCTTTCTTGGATCCAAGCTTTTTCTTCAAATTGTTGATGATGATCTTGTTGGATGATTCTGCTTGGCCATTAGCTTGTGGGTGGACTGGTGTTGATGTTATCATCCTAATCCCCCAGCTGTCACAAAAGTTAGTGGTTCTGCCCCCAATAAATTGGGAACCATTATCACATATAATCTCAGAGGGAATTCCAAATCTAGTTATAATATTTCTTTTAATGAAGGATATAACTTCCTTTTCTCTAACTTGGGCAAAAGCTTCAGCCTCTATCCACTTGGAGAAGTAATCAGTCATAGCTAGCATGAATACTTTTCCACCAGGTGCCTTAGGGAGCTTGCCAACTATGTCCATACCCCATCTCATAAATGGCCAAGAGGAGGATATAGGATGCAATAATTCGGCTGGCTGATGAAGGATATTGCTGTGTCTCTGGCAAGGATCACATCTTCTGGCATACTCCACAGCATCTTTCTTCATGGTTGGCCAATAATATCCTGTCCTCAGGATCCTTGAAAATAAAGCCCTGCCCCCAGTGTGGTTTCCACAATCTCCTTCATGGAAGTCTTTTAAAACTTCCTGAACTTCAGGATCCTCAATGCATCTCAAGTATGGTCCTGCAAGAGATCGTCTATACAACATATTATTCATAATTGTGAATTGAGATACCTTAGATTTGAAAGTCCTAGGGTTTTCTCCTGTAGGAATCTCTCCATGTTGTAAGTATCTCATAATTGGTGAGATCCATGATCTGGATCCTGAATAGGATTGAATATCCTCACTAGGGATAACTGCAGAATCATCTCCTATCTCCATAGTCTGGTGATCCTCGATAGCCGGGGTCAGGATATGGATAATAGGAATCTTGATATCCTCTGGGATCTTCAAAGATGATCCTAAGTTAGCCAATGCATCAGCTTCTGTATTTTCTTCCCTTGGTACCTGTGACAAACTAAAGGAAACAAAAGAGAGTGCCAAACTTTTGACTATCTCCAAATATTTGGTTAGTTTTTCACCTTTAACAGCATATGATCCATTAAAGTGATTTGTAATTAACAAAGAATCTACGTGTACCTCAAGATACCTGATCCCCATATGCTTTGCAATTTGCAAACCAGCAATTAAGGCTTCATATTCAGCCTCATTATTAGTGGTTTGGAACTCACAAGCTATAGAATGGGGTATTATGTCCCCCTGTGGTGATTTTAGTAGTATTCCAAGCCCTGTGCCTTTGACATTTGAGGATCCATCAGTGTGGAGTATCCAAGGATCCTTGGTCTCTTCTAGCTGCTGGACTTCTAGCTCAGCTTCTTCTTGTAGATCACTACTGAAATCAGCCACAAAGTCAGCTAATGCTTGGGATTTGATAGCTGTCCTAGGCTCATATCTTATATCATAGGCACTCAGCTTTACTGCCCACTTAGCCATCCTTCCGGACATCTCTGGTTTCCTGAGGACATTCTTAATTGGAAAATTAGTTTTAACAATGATAACATGAGTTTCAAAATAATGTCTTAACTTGGTAGATGCCATTATTAATGCAAGGATAAGTTTTTCAAGGTGTGAGTACCTGGATTCGGCATCAAGTAAACTTTTACTTACATAATAAACGGGATGTTGTGTACCTTGATGATCCTTAACAAGGACCGCACTTACTGCTTTTGAGGATACTGCGAGATACAAGGATAACACTTCACCTTTTTCTGGTTTCATTAAAGCCGGGGCCGAGGATAGGTAATCTTTGAGGGCTTTTAAAGCATTTTCATGCTTCTCCGTCCACTCAAATTTCTTGTTCTTCCTTAGGATATCATAGAATTCTTTACATTTCTCGGAGGACTTGGATATGAATCTGTTCAAGGCTGCTATCCTTCCTGTTAACCTTTGAACATCCTTAGCATTGGCCGGAGATTTGATGTTCACTATTGCTTTGATTTGTTCCGGGCTAGCTTCGATGCCTCTCTTAGTCACCATGTATCCTAAGAATTTACCTGCTTTAACACCAAAATGACATTTGAAGGATTAAGCTTCATATTATATTTGTCAAGGATATCAAATGCTTCCTCCAAGTCTCGTAGGTGATCCTCAGCTTTTAAGGATTTCACCACCATATCATCTATGTAAACCTCCATAGTTTGTCCAATCTGATCCTTGAACATCATATTCACCAGCCTTTGGTACGTTGCACCTGCATTTCTCAATCCAAACGGCATAGCAATATAGCAATATATACCAGTTGGAGTCATGAAGGCTGTATCCTCTTGGTCGGATGGTTCCATTTGGATTTGTTGAAATCCAGATGAAGCATCCATAAAAGTTAACAGTTCATGACCCGCAGTTGCATCCACCATGGAGTCAATGTGGGGTAAAGGGAAAGGATCCTTGGGACATGCCTTATTTAAATCGGTAAAATCGACACATACCCTCCACTTTCCGTTTTTCTTTTGAACAACAACCACATTGGCCAGCCATCTTGGATACTTGACCTCTCTAATCATACCTGCCCGGAGCAATTTTTCTACCTCTTCCTGGATAATGGCATTCCTTTCTGGTGCAAACTTCCTTCTTCTTTGATGTATTGGTTTGAAGGATCTGTCGATGCCGAGTTTATGGGTGATAACATCTTTGGATATACCAGTCATGTCTTCATGTTTCCATGCAAATGTAGTCTTTCTCCTTTTGAGGAAGGATATGAGGTCTTCTTTCATTTCGCCAAGGATCCCTGATCCGATATAGATTTTGGATTCAGGATCATCAGGATCCATGAGGATTTCTACCACATCCTGCTCTCTGGCCTCCAAGACATTCCTTGGAGGATACCTTGATTGCTATTGCTCCCTTGACTTCGAAGCTGGTTTCATCGATGAAGTGTAGCAATTCTTAGCTTCCTGCTGATCGCTATCAATCTTTACTATTCCCCAAGGACTAGGGAGCTTCACACATTGATGGTAAGTAGATGGGACTGCTTTCATATCGTGTATCTAGGGCCTGCCAAGGATAACATTACAACAAGATAAACAGTCAATAACACAAAATTTTTGATAAGAGTGTAAGCCTTCAATATATATTGGGAGTTTAATATCCCCCAGGGTGTTCTTAGTTTCGCCACTAAATCCCACGAGCACGGAGGATCTTGGTATGATCTCTGATTCAGGGATACCCATCTTCTTTAGAACGTCAAGCTGGATAATGTTCACTGAACTTCCTCCGTCTATTAGGATCCTGCGGACAAAACAGTTAGATATAAAAAGAGTAATAACTAAACCATCGTGATGAGGATCCTGGATATCAGTACGATCCTCTTCATCAAAGGTTATGACTTTTCCTTCGGAGACACTCGATGTTCGAACTGGTCTTTCTCCATTATCCATTTTAGTTTCCTTTGCATGCCTCTTAGCTGCTGAGAAGGATGTGCCACAAATGTCGGATCCCCCAGAAATAAAGTTTATCACTTGTGCATCTGCTGGAGGGGCTGGAGCCTTCTCAGGGATCCTTCCAGGATCCTGAGTCCTTGACTTTTTCCTACCCAACAACTCTTTTAGATGCCCTTTGCTCAACAAGTATCCAATCTCCTTTCTTAATGCAATGCATTCTTCTGTGAGGTGCCCAAAATCTTCATGATATGCACACCAATTTGATTTATCCTTAGTTGCAACTGGCCTGTCATTCTTTCTTGGCCATCTAGCTTTATCACCTAGGTTCTGCATGGCAAGGATTAGTTCATTGTTATCAACACTAAAGCAATATTCAGAAATTGGAGGATAATCCTCATCATCCTCTTCTTGATCAATAGAATGCACGTTCTGATTATCAGATTTGTTGTAGGATCTGAACTTGTTGTTTCTGAATGAGGATCCTTGCTTATCCTGCTTTGAGGATCCTGTTATCCTCTCCTGAATCCTCTTGTCATCCTCTAGCCGAATGAACCTGAGGGCCCGGGTTCTTACCTCATCTAGGTTCCTGCATGGTGTCATAACAAGATCATCATAAAATAACGAATCCCTAAGCAGTCCCATTTTGAAGGCTTCAACAGCCGTGGCTATATCTAAGTTGGGAATGTCTAAGGATTCTTTACTAAATTTGGTAATGTAATCCCTTAATGATTCATTATGACCCTGGGTTATCCTATATAAATCACTAGTTAATCGTTCAAATTTTCTACTACAAGAAAACTGAATATTAAACAAGTTAACTAGGTTTGCAAATGAGGTAATAGAATAGGGAGGAAGACTTAGCAGCCACTTGAGAGCTGATCCAGTAAGAGTGGATCCGAATCCTTTGCATAAGCATGCTTCCTTTAACTTTTCTGGGATTGGATTGATCTCCATCCTCTCCCTGTATTGTGCTATGTGTTCTTCAGGATCCGTCGAACCATCGTACAATTTCATTGTAGGCACATGGAACCTCTTGGGTATCTCAGCATCACAGATTGGTGGTGCAAAGCGAGATATCTTGTGGCTCCCATCTGCAATCTCTGGAATAGGTTTGACTACTCCCGGAACACTCGAGATCATATCCTTTATCTTTTGTAATTCTCTGGCCATGGCATGATTGATACCTGGATCCTGCATAAGACCATGGTTAGTAGTATGAGAATTATTAAAAGTGTTACCTCCCATTGGATTCAAGTTAGGAAGAATAGAGGTCAATCCATATTGTTGAGACTCTGGAATGATCGAGGGACCGGTAGAGGCATTGGTCTGCATTGGAATAAAATCTCCTTGATGGACATCTGAACTTCCTGTTTGTAAACTCCTCAAGGATCCTGGCATCTGGAAGGATCCCTGAAACTGAGACGATCCTGGAACAAAGGAGGATCCTTGAACCTGGGATGATCCTGGAACGAAGGAGGATCCTTGAACCTGGGATGATCCTGGAACGAAGGAGGATCCTTGAACCTGGGATGATCCTGGAAATCCTGGAACGAAGGAGGATCCTTGAACCTGGGATGATCCTGGAACGAAGGAGGATCCTTGAACCTGGGATGATCCTGGAACGAAGGAGGATCCTTGAACCTGGGATGATCCTGGAACGAAGGAGGATCCTTGAACCTGGGATGATCCTGGAACGAAGGAGGATCCTGGAACGAAGGAGGATCCTTGATGCTGCTGCATTCCTGAATATCCTCCTGTACTCGTGAGGGATCCCATATGCTGGGGATAGGATCCTGCTGGCTGGAAATATGAACCTAGTGCCTGGGTCATAGCTGTTGTTCCATAGTGCACTCCTTTTGGTCCACCCGCATATTGAATGTCTGGAACCACTGATGGCTGAGAAGTAATCACCGGAGTGTCAAAATTCAAAGATCTGGGCATCAGTGGGGAATGATCCTCTGCCGTTTTCTTCTGTTTCTTAATTTCATCAATCTCCCGGAGGATCCTTTCGTTGGTTTTATCCTGCTCTTGTGCATGATTCCTCATCTGCAAAATCAGGGCATAGAGATCATTAGTAGTAGGGTTAGTTGAAACAGAAGAAGTAGGTGGTTTTGAGAAAATGGGAGTCGGTTTCTTCGCAGCATTCTCTGTATTCTTCTGGGATCCAGAAGGTGGTGGAGGCAAAGGAGGAACGCCTTGTGAAGAAGTGAACGAAGGCATCAAGTTTGAAGCATTCTTCGCTGAGGAAGCCATTTGCTTGGTAGTAATGAACCGGAATGAGCACAGAAATGCGAATTCTTCTAAGGACAAAGCACCAATTGCCCCACGGTGGGCGCCAAACTGTTTTGGTCAAAAAATCTGTTGAGAATATTGCAACCAAACTCTAGATTACGGGGTATGATGCTAAAAAAGTGTAACAACAATGAGGATCACTTCAATGTGGAATGCACAAACAACACAAGGATTTATACGGGGAAAAAGCCCTTGATCAAGAATTGATCTCCGGCACAAAAAACCCCGGGTGATGGAAACTACCGATCACCAAGCTCAAATAAATGAATAAACGTTTACAACTTCGGATAGTAACGAGCTAGGTACAAGGATCACTACGGTGAAATGTGTAAAAAGTGTAAGTAATTGCTAAGTGTTTGAACGAGAGCTTGTATGAGCGTGTTTGCGAGTGTGTGTAACTGCCAAAATGACTAAGTGTCACTAACTAGCTCGTTACCCCTTTAAAATAAGAAAAATATCTAGTTAACAAACTCTCCGACTTTCGGGCCAAGCCTCCACGTTCTCCATAACGTCTAGTTTTGATCTAGCACGTGCAGAATACTTCGGGAATATTCTCCAAGAATGCCGCTAAGACTTGGTCAAGCTTGTTATACCTGCGAGATGTTATAAAACATATGTAAACAATCGTCAGTATGAGGATCCTTGAAGTGATCCATGATCCTGATCCTAAAGCCCTTCTGAGGATCACCACCTGTCACAGAAGTAAGGATCACCAGTTAGGATAACGAATAAGGATCACTAATTGTTAGAAAATCCTCCCCTAACAGGCAGGCCCTGGATACATGATATGAAAGCAGTCCCATCCACTTACCATCAATGTGTGAAGCTCCCTAGTCCTTGGGGAATAGTGAAGATTGATAGTGATCAGCAGGAGGCTAAGAATTGCTATACTTCATCGATGAAACCAGCCTCGAAATCCAGGGAGCAATAGCAATCAAAGTATCCTCCAAGGGATGTCTTGGAGGCAAGAGAGCAGGATGTGGTAGAAATCCTCATGGATCCTGATGATCCTGAATCCAAAATCTATATCGGATCAGGGATCCTTGGCGAAATGAAAGAAGACCTCATATCCTTCCTCAAAAGGAGAAAGACTACCTTTGCATGGAAACACGAAGATATGACTGGTATATCCAAAGATGTTATCACTCACAAGCTCGGCATCGACAGATCCTTCAAACCAATCCATCAAAGGAGAAGGAAGTTTGCACCAGAAAGGAATGCCATTATCCAGGAAGAGGTAGAGAAATTGCTCCGGGCAGGTATGATTAGAGAGGTCAAGTATCCAAGATGGTTGGCCAATGTGGTTGTTGTTCAAAAGAAAAACGGAAAGTGGAGGGTATGTGTCGATTTTACCGATTTAAATAAGGCATGTCCCAAGGATCCTTTCCCTTTACCCCACATTGACTCCATGGTGGATGCAACCGCGGGTCATGAACTGTTAACTTTTATGGATGCTTCATCTGGATTTCAACAAATCCAAATGGAACCATCCGACCAAGAGGATACAGCCTTCATGACTCCAACTGGTATATACTGCTATATAGCTATGCCGTTCGGATTAAGAAATGCAGGTGCAACATACCAAAGGCTGGTGAATATGATGTTCAAGGATTAGATTGGACAAACTATGGAGGTTTACATAGATGATATGGTGGTAAAATCCTTAAAAGCTGAGGATCACCTAAGAGACTTGGAGGAAGCATTCGATATCCTTGACAAATATAACATGAAACTTAATCCTTCAAAATGTCACTTTGGTGTTAAAGCAGGTAAATTCTTAGGATATATGGTGACAAAGAGAGACATTGAAGCTAGCCCGGAACAAATCCAAGCAATAGTGAACATCAAATCTCCGGTCAATGCTAAGGATGTTCAAAGGCTAACAGGAAGGATAGCAGCCTTGAACAAATTTATATCCAAGTCCTCCGAGAGGTGTAAAGAATTCTATGATATCCTAAGGAAGAACAAGAAATTTGAGTGGACGGAGAAGCATGAAAATGCTTTAAAAGCCCTCAAAGATTACCTATCCTCGGCTCCGGCTTTGATGAAACCAGAAAAAGGTGATGTGTTATCCTTGTATCTTGCAGTATCCTCAAAAGCAGTAAGTGCGGTCCTTGTTAAGGATCATCAAGGTACACAACATCCTGTCTATTATGTAAGTAAAAGTTTACTTGATGCCGAATCCAGGTACTCACACCTTGAAAAGCTTATTCTTGCATTAATTATGGCATCTACAAAGTTAAGACATTATTTTGAAACTCATGTTATCATTGTTAAAACTAATTTCCCAATTAAGAATGTCCTCAGGAAACCAGAGATGTCAGGAAGGATGGCTAAGTGGGCAGTGAAGCTAAGTGCATATGATATAAGATATGAGCCTAGGACAGCCATCAAATCCCAAGCATTAACTGACTTTGTGGCTGATTTCAGTAGTGATTTACAAGAAGAAGCTGAGCTAGAAGTCCAGCAGCTAGAAGAGACCAAGGATCCTTGGATACTTCATACTGATGGATCCTCAAATGTCAAAGGCACAGGGCTTGGAATACTACTAAAATCGCCACAGGGGGACATAATACCCCATTCTATAGCTTGTGAGTTCCAAACCACTAACAATGAGGCTGAATATGAAGCCTTAATTGCTGGTTTGCAAATCGCTAAGCATATGGGAATCAGGTATCTTGAGGTACATGTAGATTCTTTGTTAATTACAAACCACTTTAATGGATCCTATGCTGTTAAAGGTGAAAAGCTAACCAAATATTTGGAGATAGTCAAAAGTTTGGCACTCTCTTTTGTTTCCTTTAGTTTGTCACAAGTACCAAGGGAAGAAAATACAGAAGCTGATGCATTGGCTAACTTAGGATCATCTTTGAAGATCCCAGAGGATATCAAGATTCCTATTATCCATATCCTGACCCCGGCTATCGAGGATCACCAGACTATGGAGATAGGAAATGATTCTGCAGTTATCCCTAGTGAGGATACTCAATCATATTCAGGATCAGGATCATGGATCTCACCAATTATGAGATACTTACAACATGGAGAGATTCCTACAGGAGAAAACCCTAGGGCTTTCAAATCTAAGGTATCTCAATTCACAATTATAAATAATATGTTGTATAGACGATCTCTTGCAGGACCATACTTGAGATGCATTGAGGATCCTGAAGTTTAAGAAGTTTTAAAAGACTTCCATGAAGGAGATTGTGGAAACCACACTGGGGGCAGGGCTTTATTCTCAAGGATCCTAAGGACAGGATACTACTGGCCAACCATGAAGAAAGATGCTGTGGAGTATGCCAGAAGATGCGATCCTTGCCAGAGACACAGCAATATCCTTCATCAACCAGCTGAATTATTGCATCCTATATCCTCCTCTTGGCCATTTATGAGATGGGGTATGGATATAGTTGGAAAGCTCCCTAAGGCACCTGGTGGAAAAGTATTCATGCTAGCTATGACTGATTACTTCTCCAAGTGGATAGAGGCTGAAGCTTTTGCCCAAGTTAGAGAAAAGGAAGTTATATCCTTCATTAAAAGAAATATTATAACTAGATTTGGAATTCCTTCCGAGATTATATGTGATAATGGTTCCCAATTTATTGGGGGCAGAACCACTAACTTTTGTGACAGCTGGGGGATTAAGATGATAACATCAACACCAGTCCACCCACAAGCTAATGGCCAAGCAGAGTCATCTAACAAGATCATCATCAACAATTTGAAGAAGAAGCTTGGATCCAAGAAAGGGAAATGGGCAGAAGAACTACCCTATGTGCTCTGGGCTGACAGGACAACCCCTAAGAATGCTACTGGTCAAACACCATTCTCTTTGGTGTTTGGGGCAGAATCGGTGATCCCAACAGAAATGGTGGTTCCAACTGCTAGAACAACTACTCGTGATCCTGAGGAAAATAATGAAAACTTGGCTCAAGACCTGGATACTATTGAAGAAATCAGGGATATGGCTAGGATAAGGATGGCCAGTTATCAGCAAAGAATGACTGGTGCTTACAACAAAAATGTCAGGATCAGGAGGTTTCAAGTTGGAGATTTGGTATTAAGGAAAGCATTTCAAAATACTACCAATCCTGCTGATGGGAAACTGGCTCCAAAATGGGAAGGCCCTTATTTGATTGAAGCTGAAGCAGGAAATGGGGCATATAGATTGCTAACCATGGAAGGTGATCTGCTACCAAGAGCTTGGAATGCTGTCCACTTGAAGAAATATTTCATGTGACTAGGATCCTCATGGCAGAGGTGATCCTAGCGAAAGGGATATCCTTAAAGGATCCTCAAAGTATCGGTGATCCTTACTTAGGTAATATCCTAAACTTAAGCTATTTCATTTCATTATTTTCTCTTATAAGGATAAGGATCATGTATCCTTTATCCATCTCTCACGTGAGTTCAAGTTTTGAAAGTTCAGGTATCCTTAGCATAACGTTGGTTATCCACAGAAGCAATCCGTCTTTTGGGTTTAACCCCAGCTATTCGGGCTTGTCCCCAGATTCCGCCTGTAGCGCACGATGATCCTGGTGTAGTTCAAGGCTTTGGGACCAGTACTCGTTCTAGGGGCTGATAATTCCATTGTTCTGGCTATGCTTAGGATCCTACGTATAATGGTAGACGTACCATACATCCGTTCATAAGGTTTCTAACGTTTTCACGTTAGCTAAGGTTTCTAACGTTTTCACGTTAGCTAAGGTTTTGGCATCTTCATGTCACTAAGTTTGGATAGTCGCCAGTTAGGGCCATACTCCAGTTTACACACGATCCTTGGGCTTGTCCCCAGTTATCCTTGGGCTTGTCCCCAGTTATCCTTGGGCTTGTCCCCAGTTACTAACTCTTATCTTATATTGGCTTAGTCCCAAGTTATGCTCTATTTCAGGTTCTTGAAGATAGGCAGCTAGGGATCCTTGATCCTTATTTCACTCTAAGGTTTATCTTATAGTTATCCTTATTATGGTTAGGATTCTAACTTGGATCCTCAGGTATGATCCTTAACTCTTTTGATTTTATTCATTATTCTTTTAAATAACCCTTATACTTGACAACTGAACTTGTGTTTCTTAAACCATATCACCTTTTAGAACTTATCGGTTATGGGATATATGATCCTTGATCGTATCCTAAACTTTCTGGATATCTTTTCTACTTTTTCAAGGTTTGATAAGTATAAATAAAATGAGCATTACAACAGTTGGAAAGTAAGATATTAAAAAGTATAACAACACGAGATAAGCGACAAAAGGTTAAGTTTTTATTTATAAACAAAAGACTAACCCTTAAAAGGTTGTCAAAATTACCTACCCGAGCTTCTACCAGCAAAACGTGGCCCGTCCGCTGGGGTAGGTAAAGGGTGTTTATGATAATGAGTTCGAAAGTAGTGAAGGAATATAAAGGCGGCAGGATCACAATGGCTTCATCCCCCAAACAGAGGATCCCTCCACCAATTGCAATCCTGCCTATTGTCCAAAGGATCATACATGATCCTTAATCCTAAAACCTATTGTTTAAATACAACCCATCATTGTTCAACAAAAAACACCATCACCAAAACAAACTACCATCAAACTAAAAAATTGGGCTCCGGCCTTAGCACATATATCCATCATCGCCCAATTGTGCAGCCTACACCTTCGCCGCATCACCACCTCCGGCTCCACTTGCTTCACCAGCTTCATCCTTGCTACCAGCCTCGATTGTCAAGATCTCCCCAGCCTCCTCTTCATCACCCAATTCAGCCAGCCTTGCCTTCCATTCTTCAATTTCCCAGCTACTTTTGTTGAAGGCAGGATCCTGAGCTTCCAAGGCCATTTGAAGCTTGGTTTTGTACATTGCTATGGCGGCAGAAACTTTAGCATCATCTGTGATCTCCTGCCTTTCATAGTCAAAATTAACCAGTATCTTAGCCATCTTCTGTTTGGTATCCTGGAGTTCCTTCTGAAGATCAGCAAGTGCAAGATCCTTGAGCACAGCAACCTGCTGGAGGTCGGCAATCTTCTTATCTTGATCCTCAACATGGCCGACATAATCCTCGATCTCAGCGAATTTCTGTAAAGAGGATAAAGGATAAGGTTAGAATTAAGTGATCCTCAGGTCAGTAGGATATATCAGCAGGATATGTCAACAGAATATATGAGCAAAGACAGTGATCCTCACATCATTAAAGTACTCAAGGAATTGGTGGCGAATTAGAGGCAGACCCTGCAAATCCTCAGCCTCGGAGGCCTTTCTCCTCTTGATTCCCTTTCCTTTGAGGGGTGCCTTGGGGATTGAAGCTGTGGGGCTGGTAGGAACCTTCCTTTTGGAGGATTTGACAGTGGTGAGATCGGTGACACTGAACCTTGAAGCAGCTTTGGCAGATTTTCCAGCACCTACACAACCAAAACAAGATAAGTATCTTTTCTTAATATGCATTTAACTATTTATTTAAATTTTAAACAAGGATACTTACTTGACATTGTGACAGAGCCTGAGGATACCTCCTGTGAGTCTTGGGTGATTGTCTTAAAAGTTCTAGTTTCAGGGTCGAGTCCCCAGAAAGCAGCAAGTCTTTCCCTGGTAGCAGGTGATGTGATGATGTGTGAGACAGAAATAGCTGCATAAGACAAGACAAGAAAGGGGTCAGTAATCCTTATACGAAAACAAGACTACCTGGTGATCCTTCTCATGATCCTCCAGCCTACCATGGGTGGACCATGTCATAGGGAGATCTTTTCCGTTTAGAATGGAATCCCTCCTGACAAAGAAGAAGCGACGTTTCCAATCTTTGTCATTCTTGGTGACTTTCAGAAGAGGATGATCTGCACCGGGTTTTCGCTTAAGCAAATAACGATGGGAACCGAAAGTAGTAAGATCATACAATTGTGTCAGCTCTGACATGCCTAAATCAATGCCTTCCTGCTCGATGATCCTCTCCAGGGTGTACAAAACCCTCCAAATCATCGGCATGGCTTGAATATAAGAGATGCCGGTTAGAGAAAAGAAGGATTGTGTAAATTCTGGGAAAGGATAGGTGTATCCTATGGTGAATGGAGTGGCTGGAAATGCAACCCATGTTTCTGAAACACAGTCGCTCAGGGCAGTAGGATCAAAGGGTCTGAAAAAGGCATTCGCCGGAAAACAGCAACGGATTTTATCTACCTGTGCATCGTTAAAACAACACCTTTCATTCGCTGAGTCCTTGATGATTTTCTGACTCTTCAAAGGGCTATCCTTCTTGTGATCCTTGCCCGGTGAACTTCGGAGCAACATTTTCGAAGTGATGAAGATAAAGAAAGAAAAACAGAGTAAGAGAGGAAGAAAGAGAAGAAAGAGATACCTGATTGATCTTCAACTGAGATTATAAAGGGAGTTTCTTTCGGATTTGAATGCATATTGATCCTATCTATATCTCTATTTATAATTATGATTCTGCAGGATTGTCACTTCTGTGACATCATCATCGCAACGGCTAGTTCTATTTTAACGGCTATATATCCGTTAGTTTGTTACGGATAAGATCAAGAAAACATAACTCGCTAATTTTACAATTTCACTCCTTATATTTTGGGGGCAATTGTTAGGGGAGGATTTTCTAACAATTAGTGATCCTTATTCGTTATCCTAACTGGTGATCCTTACTTCTGTGACAGGTGGTGATCCTCAGAAGAGCTTCAGGATCAGGATCATGGATCACTTTAAGGATCCTCGTACTGACGATTGTTTATTTATGTATTGTACTATCTTGCAGGTATAACGAGCTTGACCAAGTCTTGGCGACATTCCTGGAGAATATTCCTAAACTATTCTGCACGTGCTTGACCAAAAATAGACGTTGTGGAGAACGTGGAGGCTTGGCACGAAAGTCGGATAATTAGTTTAGGTGGTTATTTCTATTTTAAAAAGGGAGTAACGAGCTAGTAGAAAACACTTAGTCATTTTTTGCAGTTACACACACTCGTACAAACATTCATACAAGCTCTCGTTCAAACACTAAGCAATTACATACACTTTTTACACATTCCACCGTAGTGATCCTTGTACCTAGCTCGTTACTATCCGAAGTTGTAAACATTAAATCATTTATTTTAGCTTGGTGATCGGTAGTTTCCATCACCCGGGGTTTTTTGTGCCGGAGATCAACTCTTGATCAAGGGCTTTTTCCCCGTATAAATCCTTGTGTTGTTTGTGCACTTTACATTGAAGTGATCCTCATCGCTGTTACATATTTTAAGCATCATTCCCCTAAACAAAGAGTTTGGTTGCAATATCCTCATCAGATTTTCTGACCAAAACAGGATGGTAGTTCGTTCGGATGGTAATCCGAGCGGACAGCAATCCGTGTGGATGACAATCCGTTCGGATGGTCATCCGGTCGGACAGCTTGTTCGGTCGGATGACGATTCGAGTGGATTGTTTCTTTCTATAAGGAGAATGTGGTTGTGTATGATGGCTTGACTTTTGAAGTTTTCGTTGTAGTATTTTGAAAGCATTGAAGTATCTCTATCCATCAAGTCATTCGATCGGATGGTGGGTCGTGCGGATGACAATCTGTTCGGATGGTCATCCGGTCGGACGGTGGTCCGGTCGGACGGCAACTTAGTGGTGAGATTACTTAGTGAAGACAAGCTCTAAACAGAAGTGTCACTCGATCAGATGTCCATCCAATCGGGTGGCAACCCTGTTAATGAACATGTTGAAAATTGTTTAAGTCTTTAAAGTCTTAGTATCTCATGATCCGAAGAGTAATCCAATCAGATGGTCGTCCGATCGGATTGCAATTCATTCAATACTCAAACTTCGGATAAGGTTGTTTAAAGGTGGGTCCCAAGTGTGGTCCGTTCGGATGGCAATCCGTACGGGTGACCTATCTGATCGGACAGCAATCCGGTCGGACAGCAATCCGTTCTGATTGTTCCGCTCGTCCTACACTTGGTCGCTTTGATGGTTTGTCGTTATGTCGAGGCGCTTTGACAACTTGTTAACCAACAACCGACCAGGAATCACCTTAGCTCGGTCAGTTACCGGCTCTAGACGGTTGTTTTTTGTTTAACCCGAAATCGGTGGTCTCATGGGCGGAATCCTGATCTGAACCAGTGCAACACTAAAGGTGAGTAGGAGACTAGATCAGAACCCGATTCTACCGGTTTTGAGGGTTTTGAGTGTAAAAGAGTTGAAAGAAAGTTAGAAACCATCTTTCAATCCTTTTTCACCACTCTTGTGTCGAGATCTTTACAAGATCTTTGTGTATTCAGGTGGAAATCGGTTAGACCTAAGTTTTTCTTGGTGGATTGAGGTCAAAGCATGAAGTTCTTGAAGAACACATGATGACGTCATCCTAGAACACCCGAAATCTAGTGATTTCACGGTTAAAAGTTAAGATTTAAAAGATAGAAAGGTGTAGGAGTGCGTGTAGATTAAGAAAGTACAAGATTTAGGGCGAGATCTTAACTGGATTGAGAGAAATCGAAGAAAAGGTGGGGAGCACGAGTTGTTCGGACAGAGGGTTTCCAAAAGTAGAAAGAATGACTATGACAGGGGTATTTATAGGATTCCAAAAGAGGAAAGGGCTATCCGATCGGATGACACACCGCTTGGATGGCTTATCCGGTCGGATGGCACCTGGCCTATAGCATTGTGGCTATCCGGTCGGATGGCTATCCGGCCGGATGGCACTTGGTTCAGATGTTTGGCGTGACGATTTTTGGCGTTCGATTTTGATTGCGAGCGGTTCGACACGATAGGGCTTCCTAGTCAAATTACTTTTAGTCCCAACTACTAAATATCATAGCTCGATTGTGATTCGTGTTCGAGTTCGATTTCGAGTTTCGTTTGAGTTCGATTGTATTTCGAGTTAGATTGCGTTTCGATTGATTACCACAACACAACATAAATGAACATGCACAAGTAACACATAAGGCACACACACACATATAATAGTAACCAAGTTTCATAAGTCGAGTTGCGGTTCGTATCACGATTCGATATCGATTTGATTAGCATAGCTTGATTATTGTTTAGTTAACTTTATCGCATTGTTACTGCCTATAGTTCACAGTCGTAGGTCGTTTGAATAACACGTCGATGGCTTGTAATTTTACAACACTTACTCCACATAATACAAATAAAATAAAGAAATTTCTACAGGTCAAATCCGTATAACCGGTCGTTGAATTTGACCTTGACTTTGACTTGTGAAAACACGGGGTGTTACAGGATATAGTTGGTAAGCTTCCTAAGGCACCTGGTGGAAAAGTATTCATGCTTGCTATGACTGATTACTTCTCCAAGTGGATAGAGGCTGAAGCCTTTGCTCAAGTCAGAGAAAAGGAAGTGATATCCTTTATTAAGAGAAACATTATTACTAGATTTGGTATTCCTTCTGAAATTGTTTGTGATAATGGATCCCAATTTATTGGGAGTAGAACTACTAACTTTTGTGACAGCTGGGGGATTAAGATGATAACATCAACACCAGTCCACCCACAAGCTAATGGTCAGGTAGAATCATCCAACAAGATCATCATCAACAATTTGAAGAAGAAGCTTGGATCCAAGAAAGGAAAGTGGGCAGAAGAACTACCTTATGTATTATGGGCTGATAGGACAACTCCCAAGAATGCTACTGGTCAAACTCCATCTTCTTTGGTATTTGGAGCAGAATCAGTGATCCCTACAGAAATGGTGGTTCCTACTGCAAGAACAAGCATCCGTGATCCTGAAGAGAATGCTGAAAACTTGGTTCAAGATTTGGATACTATAGAAGAACTCAGGGATTTGGCGAGGATAAGGATGGCTAGTTATCAACAAAGGATGGCTGGAGCCTACAATAAGAATGTCAGGATCAGGAAGTTCCAAGTTGATGATATGGTATTAAGGAAAGCATTTCAGAATACCACAAATCCTGCTGATGGAAAATTGGCACCAAAGTGGGAAGGCCCCTACCTGATTGAAGCTGAGGCTGGAAAGGGGGTATATCGATTGCTAACAATGGAAGGTGATTTGCTACCAAGAGCTTGGAATGCTGTCCACCTGAAGAAATACTTCATGTGATAAGGATTTGTGATCCTTAGCAATGTTCATGATCCATATCCTTAAAGGATCCTTAGAGGATGGAAGATCCTCGTTTTGGTAATGATCTAATCTCAAACTATTTCATTCTTTAATTATCCTGTATACAAGGAAAAGGATCCTGGATCCTTTATCCTTCTTTCACTTAGTTCTGAGTTTTGCAGAAAGATGACATATCCTTGACAAAGGATTGAGTATCCACAGAAGTATCCAGTTGTTGGGCTTGACCCCAGTTATTGGGCTTGACCCCAGTTGTTTGGGCTTGACCCTAGTTGTTTGGGCTTGACCCCAGTTGTTTGGGCTTGACCCCAGTTGTTTGGGCTTGACCCCAGTTGTTTGGGCTTAACCCCAGTTTTTTTGGCTTGTCCCCAGTATCGCCAGTAGCGCACGATGATCCTGGTACAGTTCATGGCAATGGGACTAGTACTCGCTTTAGGGGCTGACAATTTCATTGTACTGGCTGTATCTGGGATCCTACGTATAATGGTAAACGTACCATACATCCGTTCCTAAGGTTTCTAACGTTTTCACGTTAGCTAAGGTTTTGGCATTTTCATGTCACTAAGTTTGGATAGTCGCCAGTGAGGGCCATACTCCAGTTTACACAAGATCCTTTGGGCTTGTCCCCAGTTATACTTTGGGCTTGTCCCCAGTTATCCTTTGGGCTTGTCCCCAGTATATTGGGCTTGTCCCCAGAATTGTTGGGCTTGTCCCCAGTTGCTAACTCTTTTCTTATAATGGCTTAGTCCCAAGTTATATTCCATTTCAGGTTTTTGAAGCTAAACAGCCAAGGATCCTTGATCCTTACCTTCTACTAAGGTTTGTCTTTTGGTTATCCTGATTATAAATGTTAAGGGGTTAGGATCCTGACTTGGATTCTCAGGTATGATCCTTGATCACTTTGATTTTATTCATTATTTATATAAGTGACCCTTATCCTTTGACAACAGAACTAATGATCCTTAAGTTGCATAACTTTTCTGAATTTATCGACTATAGGATATTTGATCCTTGATCATATCCTAAAACTTTTAAACATGATTTGTTAAACTTTTCTTCTTTACTTAATAAATTCAAACAAAGTATATAACAAGAGTTGAAAAATAAAAAATTCACAAGGATAACAACACGGGAGATAGCCAAAAAGTTAAAGTTTTATTTATTCACAAAAGTTAAACCCTTAAAGGTTGTCAAAATTGCTAACCCAAGCTTCTACCAGTAAACCGTGGCCCGTCCACTTGGGTTGGCAAAGGGTGTCCATTGTTAACAGGTCTTAAAGGTGCAGGAAATAAAAGATGGCAGGATAACAAGTGGTTTCATCCCCCAAACAGAGGATCCCTCCACCACCTATTATCCTACCTATTGTTCAAAGGATCCATGATCCTCAACCCTAATAGCTATTGTTTAGTTATTACAGACCATCATTGTTTGAAATCAAAATACCATCAAACCAAAAAACTTTCAAATCCTAAAAAAATGGGCTCCGACCGCGTCTAGAAATATCCATCATCGCCCATTTCTGTAGCTCACACCTTGGCTGCATCACCACCAACATCATCACCACCAGCTTGATCCTTCCCGCTGCCACTTGCCTCAATCGCCAAGACCTCGGTAGCCTCCTCCTCATCCTCTAGCTCAGCTAGCTTTGCCTTCCAGCCCTCCTTGTCCCAAGTGGTCCTATCGAAGTCAGGATCCTCAGCCTCCTAGGCCATTTGCAGCTTGATCTTGTACATGGTGATGGCAGCAGAGACTTTAGCATCCTCCAGCAGCTCATTCTTCTCGTGATCAGCATTTATCTGGGCCATGACCACCTGCTTCTTCGCCAGATTGAGGTCTTTTTCGAGGGAGGAGATGGTTTGATCCTTGGCCAGGAAGATCTTTTGGAACTCCTGATGCTTCTGCTCAGCCTCTTCAACGTATGCATCAAAGAGCATTTCGACCTTGGCGAATTTCTGCAAAAAGACAAGGTAAAGTTCAGGATCCGTGATCCTCAAGTGGGCAGGATAATCAAGCAGAATCAGTGATCCTTACATCAGCAAAGTATTCTTGGAACTGGTGGCGGATGAGAGGTAAGCCTTCAAGATTTTCAGCTTCAGTGGCCTTCCTCTTCTTTCCCCCCTTGGAGGTGACAGGCTTGGGGACTATGGCACTTGGGCTAGCAGCAGTTTTCTTTTTTCCGGAACGGGGAGCCACGATGCTAAGATCACTGACACTGAAGCGGGTGGCAGACCTTGAAGATTTTCCAGCGCCTGTCAATTCAAAATCACAGATAAGTATTCTTGTTTCATTTTTATTTAAGCATTTAATTACATACAAACATGGATACTTACTTGACATTGTGACTGAGCCTGAGGATACTTCTTGAGAATCCTTGGTGTTTGCTTGGAATGATCTTGTTGCAGGATCAAGATTCCAGAAAGCGGTGATCCTTTCCTCCGTTGCAGGTGATGAAATGATGTGAGAGACAGAGATAGCTGCAAAATAAAAAAGAAGATGTCAGTTATCCTTACCGGAAGAGGGTTATCCTATGATCCTTCTATAAGGATCCTCTATCCTACCATGGGTGGCCCATATTCTGGGGAGATCCTTCCCATCCGGGATAGAGTCCCTCCTAACGAAGAAAAAACGTTTCTTCCAGTTGGTGTCATTCTTGGTGGTTTTCAGGATTGGATGAGGTTCACCGGGTTTGTTTTTGAATAAAAAGCGGTGTGAACCATGGCTCACAAGGTTGTACAGTTCAGCAAGTTCAGACATTCCTAACTCTATATCCTCCTGCTCAATGATCCTTTCTAGGGTATACAAAACCCTCCACATCATTGGCATAGCCTGGATATAGGATATGCCGGTAAGGGAGAAGAAAGACTGGGTAAAAGCAGGAAAAGGATAGGAGTATCCTATCAGAAATGGGGTGACTGGAAAGGCAACCCAAGTTTCAGAGACGAAATCGCTCAAGGCGGTAGGGTCAAAAGGCTTGAAGACAGAGTCTGCCGGAAAGCAGTGACGGATCCGGTCAATCTCCGGATCAGTAAAGCAGCAACGTTCCTTCGGAGATTCTTTGATGATCCCTTGGCTTTTCAAAGGGCTATCTTTCTGGTGATCCTTGGCAGGGGATGATCTTAACTTCATCGTGATTCAAAAGTTTCAAAGAAGAACATAGCAAGAATGTGAAGAGAGAAAGGAGAAAGAAGTACCCGCTTGATCTTCGAATGAGGATTTAAAGGGTGTAACGCACGAATTTAAATGCCTCAGGATCCTTATCTCTAACTTGAATTTATAATGATGATTTTGCAGGGATATCGCTTCAGTGACGTAGGATCTGCAACGGATAGTTAGATCCTAACGGCTATATATCCGTTAGTTTGTTGCGGATAAGATCAAGAAAATATAACTCGCTAATTTACACTTTACTCCTTATATTTTGGGGGCAATTGTTAGGGGAGGATTTTCCAATCCTAAGGATCACAGATCCTCAAGTGCTGCCAGGATCATGGATCCTCAATTCTGTTTGAATTAAGGATCCTTAGTAGGTGTTGCAGGATCAGGATTCAGGATCCTTACTGTTATCCTTCTACTAACGATTGTCTTCATTGTACGTAAACTTGTTTTGCAGGAGCAAAGGCATGAACTACGTCTCACCGAAATTTCTGGAGCATATTCCCTCAATATTCCGCACGTGCTTGGCTCTTGTGGACGTTGTGGAGATCGTGGGGAGCTTGCACAATTTGCGGATAGTTAGTTTAGTTATTTCTAATTTAAAATGGGGATAACAAGCTTGAGTTAGAACACTTGGCTAATTTTAGCAAATACACACACTCTCGCAACAGCTCTCAATCAGCTCTCAAACACTACTTGGCGATTTCATACATTTTTTGCACATTGCACACTAGTGATCCTTGTAACAAGCTTGTTATCATCCCGAGTTGTAAACTTCTTTTGATTAATCTTAGTTGGTGATCGGTAGTTTCCATCACCAGAGGTTTTTTATGCCGGAGATCAACTCTTGATCAAGGGATTTTTCCTCGTATAAATCCTTGTGTCACTTGTTCATTACATTTCTGAGTATCCTTAACATTGTTCATTGATTCAAGCATCACACCTCACAACAAAAGATTTGGTTGCATTATCCTTGCTTGATTTTTGACCAAAACATAACTTATCGATTATTTGATCACATATGATCTAAAGGGTGGGGTTCTAGAGTGTCCACACTGTTGACAATCGCCTCAAATCTCAAACTATCCAAATGAATCATTCGGAAATGTGAACAAAGTGCGCACACTCTTCAGATGGCCTCACCCCCTACGAATACTAAATTCATTGTAAACTCGATCCAAAAACGGAGACATGGGTAACGAAGCCTCGTGGTTGGTCACCACCACGACCCACGATTCGCATAACGCAATGTTCTCTTCTAAGCTCCATGGAATAACCGGCATCTCGAAGTGTTTTTTGAGAGGGTGTTTTGACATGTAATGGAAGAATTGATATGTGGGTTGAGAGATTATAGTTTTAAAATAATAGAAGAGGTGTATTACATATAAGAGGAGTAAATTTTTTTTTTACTAGTTGTTGGGGGCAACGGTTACTTACCACATCCAATAAAAGCACGCCATGTTCCACCCACTTGCCCTTCCACGCCGGTGGAAATTCCCCTGCCTACTAAACAACGCCGGTAACAACGCCGTATGCGGTATGATGTGTGCAGCGTGGCCTAAATGCCACAAATCCACGCCTAGACAGTATGGTCTTATCATGTCAATGATGATAGAACACCATTTTCTCTCTCTTCAATTGTTCTAACCATGATAAGTGGGTTAGTTTCATTTTTAAACTTAGACCATTCATAATAAGAAACTCTAAAAACACCTTAAAACGTATATAGGGGTGTGAACGAGTCGGGCTGAGTCCGAGTCCGACTAGGTTCGAGCTCGGCTCGTTATGTTTTTATGAAGCTCGAGCTCGGCTTGGTTCGAGCCTACTTATTTGAGCTCAAGCTTGGCTCGCGAGTAAAACCTAAAGCTCGAGCTCGGCTCGAGCTATTTTAAGAACAACGCTCGAGCTATTTTAAGAACAACCTCAAAAGAGCTAAAAGCTCGGCTCAAGCTCGCTTCAATATCGCTTAAACGAGTCAAAGCTCGGCTTGAGCTCGAGTTGCCAATACTATCATAATTATTATTATTATTATACTATATAATTTTGTTTGGGAGCCTAAACGAGCTCTATTTCAGGCTCGGCCTCGGGCTCAGACTCGTTAAAACTCGACGGGTTTTAATCAAGCCGATCACGAATAGCTCTCAATACTTTCGGATTATTTACAAAAGTGTCATCGTCATGGGAATCACAAACATGAAGTTTGGAACAACAACCTTCAAAATCATCTCAAACATATTAAGCACTTTAACACCAACAACATGAAGAAATTCAGATACTTGAATCCAGGGCATGTTTGGCTAAGCTTATTAGAGTTAAAAAGTACTTTTGGGAAAATGACTTTTTGAAAAGGAGTTTTTAAAAAAAGTGTTTGGATGAGCTTGTAGGGTGGGAAAAGCCAATAAGTCAATAAGTTGTTTTTTAAAAAGCGTTTGGCTTAGCTTATTGATGTAAAATGTCTAAAATGGGCATTCTTTTAGATATAAGGGGGTAAAGAAGGGGTATATTGGTAATTTGAAGTTTGAAAAGTTATAAGGTGGCCAAAAAGTCACAATATTGTGACTTCTTAAAAACTCCTTTTCATTCATCTCAAAAAGCAATTTTTAAAAGCACTTTTCAATTTGCCAAACACTAAAATGACTTATTAGCTTTTTGATTAAGCCAATAAGTCAATAAGTTACTTTGAAAAACTTAGGGGCTGTTTGTTTGCCACTGAATGGTTTCATTCAGAGGGAACCTCTGAACCGGTCAGAGGCATACATGTTTGGTTCGGTAAAAAGCCCACCTCTGAATGATTCTATTCAGATCTGATTCATTCAGATATTATTAGTCGCTGAATGAAAGTTCTCGCAAATATACCCTTTGCCCTAAAAAAAAAAAAAAGAAAGAAAGAAACCTGTGTTCACACATCACGCCTCCATCGACGCCTCCATCTCCATCTCCACCTCCACCTCCACCTCCTTCCTCGACCGGCCTCCTCCACCACGTCGCCCCTGCTCCGGCTCGAAGACGGCCCTGTCGCACCTGCTCCGGATCTCCTTCGCAGCCATCCAGGGTTCAACAAACAAGTAAGGTTTCTGCTCCGGCTCTCTTCGCAGCCATCTTCGTTTCATAAAAATGGGTTCTTTTTTGCTTTTCTTGAACTTTAAGTTGTGGGTTTGATTTGTTGATTTGCTTTTCTCGAAGCGCTGGCATGTCGGTCATTCTCACCATGATCAAACCAGTGAAGAAGGCGACAGGATTTTCCGGCTCGGTTTGGCCGCCGATCTCGGTTTGACCGCTGGAAAAGTGTTGACCGGTTATCTTTCCGGTAGCACTGCTATTATTGCTGATGCTGCTCATTCTCACTCCGATGTGGTAGTTATTTAAATGTTTGATTATTGTTGGTTTATTTTTACTCTGTTTTTTTTTTTTTTTAAATTAATAATAATTGCACTTATTTTGATCATATGATGAAGAGTTTTTGATAAATTTAGTTCATGTTTGTATGGTTCATTTGTATGATTTATATTAGGGATATTCGGTTTTGAATTTAGCTCAGCACAATTTCAGTAGCATTCTTATTCGGTACGGTACTGGTTTGTGACTTTTGATGGTATCGACTGAACATGTACGGTACGGTATTCGGTTTTAAATTTAGCTACATTTCGGCATCCGTAATATGCCGTATGGTACCACTACCGATCGCATCCCTAAATTTTGTATATCTATAGTTTACTAGGTTAGAAACCAGTGTGTTACAGGGATTGAATAAATCATCATCATCATACTCGGTATATCCCACCAATAGCAAAGCTAAGGTAGGGTCTGAGGAGGGTGAGATGTAGACAGCCTTACCTCTATCCTGTAGAAATAGAGAGGCAGCTTCCAGTGAGACCCCCGGCTCGATTGTAGTTTTGCATCAAGCCTTGGACATAAGGCACATAACACTCAGCAATTGAGACAAACTCCTATTAGTGCATGTACCCCCTTGTCTTTCGGCTATCAACGCCACCACATGATGCATGATTAACCATCCCCCTCTTTTAACGTTATTTTCACGAAATTAGTAAAATAACGTTAAAATTAGTGCGCTTTCACTTTTGCCCCCCAAGCGCCCACACATATATACATTATATGAGCATGGTTTAAAAAAACGTTTGAGGCGTCCGTATTGAGGCGCGCCTCGAGGCGAGACGGGAAGAAATCGTTTTTGAGGCGGCGCCTCACTGGCTATTTTTATACGTACGCCTCATTGGTCTGAGGCGGGTCGTATCAAGCAGAGGCGGTCGTTTATGAAGAGGCGTACGTTTCTGAGGGGAACCTGAGAATTAGGGTTTTGTTCATTGGAGAAGACGGCTGTAACAACTGATGCTTACCAAGTGCGGCACTGAAGAAGAACCACAGCAGATGGACAGGTAGCGTTGACGATCCAGAAGAAACAAAGCTTATGGAATGACGGCTGTATCATCAATTAGGGTTTCGAATGGAGAGCGGAGAGGTTTTTAGATGACGATTAGGTCTGAAGAAGATGACGTGAGTTTTTTTAAAGTTGGGTTGTTTCTTAAAACTTGGGCTCTTTTTTTAACTTGGGCTCATTCCTATGAATCAAGAAATTTTGACTAGGCCCAATGAATTCTAGAAGTATTTAGTAGAATTTTGAAGTATTATTTTATTTTTTATAAGATATATATTTTTTATATTTATTTACTAGTTACGCCTCGTTTCGCTTCGAGGCTTACGCCTCGTGAGGCGAAGGGAAAACGCCTCGAAACTCGAATCCGTTTTTTTAAACCTTGTATATGAGCATACCGCAAGCGGGGCGTCACAGGGGTTGAATAAAGAAAATATTAAATGGTAAGTAACGGAGATTTGGGAATTATAAAACGATTTGGGCTTGCAGAATTTAGACATGTAGTGCAACTATTTACTTATTTGTTCGGTATAGATTTTTATCTGTATGGTTTATTGAAGGTGAAGTAGTGGTGGTTTGATGGTGTATTGGACTTGTAAATGTATACAAACATGAATATTAATCAACTTTATGTTTATGTATGATTTTATCTTCTTTATTGTCTGTACTGAAACTGTCACAAATAAAGTTTTGGATACTGTTGAATGAACAAATGAGCTTATTCATTAAGGTGTACATTTCATACAGGTGTTAAGCAGCGTTGCTTTGCTGTCATTTAGAGCTTCAAGGGTTCCGAAGGACAAAGAACACCCATATGGTCACTTTTGATCTGTACCGACTTTCTTCTCCTTTAATTTAAAGATAATACAATACAAAGAACAAATGTATAATAAGAAAAATAAATAGAGATAAATATATGTATGTATATTTCTAATACTTTATATCCATATATGTCATGCTCGCCATTTACCATACTAGTTATGGGATTTGAATAAACTTAAACACCTGTTTAACATACCTCAAATGCCTTGCACGGTGAGATTTATACGTTAAATTTCAAACAAACTTCAGGGCATGGCAAGTTTGAGACTCTAGGTGCACTTGGTATTTCCGGTGTGCTTTTGTTAACGGCTGGAGGTATTGCATGGCATGCTTTGGAAGTTTTAGTGGTATATGCCGTTTTCTTTCTTCTATGTGAGAGCATCTATCAGTAATATACTTGCTTATTCTGTAAGCATAAAGAAGCAAGTCATCACATTTCATTCAAAGGGGGTAATGTCAGCGGCATCTGAGGTAGCTAATCAGTCATTGCCACATCAGCATGCTCATAACCACAGTCATCATCATGGGATTGACATGAATCACCCTATACTAGCTTTGAATACGACTATTGTTGCGATTGCCGTTAAAGAAGGGTACTTTATAAGTCAAAGTTTGTTCTTTTTGATTTTTTTTTTGTTTTTTATGCTCTAGGGCTGCAAATGAACCGGACACACGAACAAGACCTTGTTCGTGTTCGTTCGTTAAGCAAATGAATGTGTTCGTGTCCATTTGTTAATTTTAGGCAACAAACGTTCATGAACACAAATGGAAACAAACGAACAAAAACAAGCTACATTGATACTTATTAAATATTTATTTGTCGGAAAAATAAAATATATAAACTAAAAACAGTAATGAACTATCCAAGATAAACGAACACGTTACTCAACGTTCACGAACATAAACGAACGAACGTGGCCTCTGTTCATGTTTGTTCATTCAACTAAACGAACGGAATTTCTTGTTCGTGTTCGTTCACTTACCTAAACTAACGCAAACGAACTTCCCGCCGAACAGTTCACTGAACGTTCGGTTCGTTTGCAGGCCAATTGATCCTCATTAGCTAAGTCTTTTTACATACACCATTAGTTTCATATGCATAATTGTGTTTATGTTACGACTTACCATCAATATTTTAGATTGTATTGGATGACAAAAAGAGCAGGAGAAAGGACTGGTAGCGGATTGATGAAAGCAAACGCATGGCATCATCGTGCGGATGCTGTTTCATCACTCGTTGCTCTTATCGGGGTTGGTAAGTATCATCGACCCTTGTGGTGTGCGTGTAACAAATACCCTTTTTACTCGGAAAAATATGCACTAAACTTCCGTTTTCAAATACAGGCGGATCTATTCTCGGTGTACGGTTTCTAGATCCCCTTGCTGGACTTGTTGTCTCCGGCATGATCCTAAAAGCTGGACTTCAAACTGGGTACCAGAGGTAATTTCCTAATTTGCCCTCGACTGCTTTCTTTATGATCTTGATGTAAAAAAAATGTATTGATGCTAATATTAACGTCTGGTCTTTCACTTTTTAAAACTGAAAGTATCTTGGAACTGGTGGATGCTGCAATACCGTCACATCATTTGGATCCAATCAGAAAGACGGTATTACAAGTAAAAGGAGTGGAGGCAAGTTTATCATTAGTTTTTTTAATGACCTGTATATAAAATACGATTAAAAGATTGTATTTCAGTAATTAAATAATTAAATATTTGAAAAATGCAGGGTTGCAGACACCTTAGGGGAAGGAGAGCTGGTTCATCTCTATATCTCGATGTAAAGATTGAGGTGACTTACCTTTTATAAAATATAAAATCCATTTTGCATACAACTAATGCTTTATATCTGCTTACATGATGACAATTTTTAAAATACTTTTTTTGCAGGTTGATCCCTGTTGTAGTATAAGCATAGCACATCAAATTGGTGAAAGTGTTCGGTACCAGATTCAGAGTTCTCATCCGGAAGTTTCTGAAGTCTTCATACAGTTAGGTATGTAATCCGTTGCTAGAATTAAGTTCAGCGGGTTCCATTGATAAAGGGCCCCGATAATTCTTTTTTCTTTTTTTTATAATCTCACGTTGCAGAGCCTGCCACTAAGCAAGAAGTTGCAGACGTAACTCGTGATTCAAGCGATTTAATGTTGGAAGATGATCGGATTGAAGAAATGGTGAACAAGTTGCTGCCTAACATGTTTTCCGAGGTACACTTAACACTTTCATGATATTACAAAAAGAGTTAATTACGCTTTTTCGTCCCTGTGATTTGTTGAAAATAACCATTACAGTCCATTAGTTTAAAAATTGCCAAAACAGTACCAGTACTTTCACTTTTGTAACAATTGTAGTCCACCTCGCTTAACACCATCCATTTAACCCGTTAGTCAGACCACGTGCAGGTGCATTTTCGTCTGTTCCTTTTAAAAATTGAGGTGGACTGTAATTGTTACAAAAGTGAAAGTACTGGTACTGTTTTCGCCATTTTTAAACTAATGGATTGTAATAGTTATTTTCAACAAATCACAGGGACCAAAAACGTAATTAACTCTTACAAAAAAAAATTGTAGTATCCCTTCTTCTAAAACTTGCGTTAAGATAGCGTTTGAGGTTAAGAAAGAAACGAAGGGTAGTATAACAGTCATAATTATAATTGTATTTAGGGAGGTGGGTAATATGAAATTTGAAGTATTTTAAACGGGTATATTTGATAATTGATATTATTTTTAAGTTTAGTAAATCAAGAAGTTTTAGGGGTATATATGAAGTTGCCACTTACAAACGTGATATGCTCGCAGAAAACGGTTGTTAAGAGTGTAAGAAAGCGCAAAGTGGAAGACAAGTTTTTGCTTGAAGTTGAAGTCTCCATGCCGGTCGATGCCTTGATTAGAAGGTAAATGAACCATTTTATAGTTTTCGGTTTATAAATATATGCTTGTTTGTGATGAGTTTGTGGTTGGTTTTGTTAGTGATGAAATGAAAGTTCCAGTGGCATACAGGAGCCTTGACCTGCAAGTAAACATTACAAACAGTCTTAAAGATTTGCAACATAAAGAATGATGCAAGACTTGTCCTTGAGAATTTAGAAAATATTTTGATTTGTTGATTTGTAGTGTACTCAAAACCAGATGATTAACAAATAGGAATAATCTCATAAAATCCCCTTAAAACAGATGGGATTAAAGAAGTGGATACAAAGTTAAATGTTTTTTTGAGCTAAACTTCCAATTTCATGATGGAAGATCGGAAATAATTTCATTATTGTTGTAAGAATATTTATTAAGTTATATTATTGAATCGGTTTTGCAATTCAAGGGGGGGGGGGGGGGGGGTGCAGCTTGTTGCACGTTTACCTGCCGTTTGTAATTTGTTGTTTTGGTATTTTAATGAGATTATTTATAAAATAAAAAAATAAAAACCATCAAGAAACACCTTTTATAAGTTAATATTTAGGGAATCTAGTTCTATCAAGAACCACCTTTCATTTGATTAACCTCAAAATAAAATGGGTTAGTGTTAGTCTTACTTAAATTAGTTAACGAGTCAAAATGCGTATTTGTTAACTTAAAAACAGTCAAAACCTAGTCTACTTAAATTAGTTAACGAGCATCTCCAACGGGATTTTCTGAAACATAGTTATTAAAAACAATGTATAAAAATATAGAACATTATACCACAAGGGATTTTTTTAAGAGAATCTCCAACGAGATTTTCTAACACATAGTTATTAAAAACAATGTATAAAAATGTAAAACATTACACCACAAAAGGGATTTTTTAAGAGCATCTCCAACGGGATTTTCTAAAACATAGTTATTAAAAACAATGTATAAAAATATAAAACATTATACCACAAAAGGGAATTTTTTAAGAGCATCTCCAACGGTGCTTATGTGACGCCTTCAGGACGGAAACAAGCGAGCATGAAGGTAGAGGACTATGGCAGTGAAGAAAGCTTCTGGAGTTGCGGACTCATTAGGATGAGAATGGTGAGGTTGGAGATATAAAAAAACAAATCATTTAATCAGTGGCGGACCCATGAATTTTTTCATGGGGGTGCGGAACATTTTTAAAAATGTTAGACCCCTAGGTATATAAGTAAAAAAATCGGTTCGTATCGGGTCGGGTCATGTAAAACAAACGAACATCAAACTAAATTTATATAATCATCAAAAACATGTCAAACCTTGTTACAAACATAATTAAAACGTCGACGCCTACGGGTTTTCATTTTTTGAAATCTATCCAAAACATCATCTAAAGCTAATTTCTTAAGCAATTCTTTCTCTATATAACATAAGTTCATCACTCCATAACATAATGTTTCAATTTTAATTTTCAATTATTCAAGCCCTAGAAATCATAACGTAAGTTGTAATCACCCTAAAAATATATAAACAACATAATCACCCTAAAAATCATCTAAACAACAATAAACAACGTCAAAACACACAAAATTTCAAACCTATTTAACAACTTTATTACCTTTTTTTCTCCTATAATATCAACCAAAATCATCAAAATAACAAAGAAACTTACCCGTGTTCGGATTCCGGTTAGTTTTGGTGTCGAACGACGATGGTATGGTGGCTGATTACGGTGGTCGCCGGCTGCTGGACTGTTGTCGCTGAGTGATGTTGTTCGTTGGCAGTGCAGGGACGCAAGAGAGAGAGAGAGCGGGATAGAATTTCTAAAGGTTTTGGGCTTTAATTATTTTATTATAGTTTGAAATATTGTTGGGTTTGGTTAATGGGCTAAGACTTAGTGGGCTAGCTAGTTAGGAATTATAAGTGGGTAAAGGTATGAGTATTTGGGTTTAGTTGGTTATGTATTAAAAGTTATATAATTTAGGTAGTATATTTTAAAAATAAAATAAGAGTTTACTAAAAAAAATTAAAATATAAATTGATAACACTTTTTACCTAAGGGGTGCGGAGGAAAAATTTCAAAGGGTGCGGTCGAAAATTCCAAAGGGTGCGGACGAAAAATTCCAAAGGGTGCGGACGAGATTTTCGACGGAATTTAGGCTTAATTTTTTTTTTCCCCGAGGGTGCGCCCGCCCACCTTGGGGTGGGCTTGGGTCCGCCCCTGCACTTAATTGATAACACATTTCCATCACAAACATGAATAACATTGCTTTTATGGCTGGTCTTTTTTCTATCTTGTTTTATTATTTATGAATTCTCATTCTTTATGTAATGTATTTTTAAAAGTAATTAGATACAAGGTTAAATTTATCTATGTTTTTATCTAGTTTTTTTTATTATTATTTTTTTACTTTGTGTTGTCTTATATAATTTAAAGACAGACAAAATATAAAAATTAAATTATTATAAAAGTAATTAGATACAAGGTTAAATTTATTTTTACTTTATGCTGTCTTGTATAATTTTTAAAAATACTTGTTTAATGCTAACAGCTTTGAATTTTATGACTTCGGGTTCGAATTATGGTCAAGTGTTGGGTTGAGATTGAGCACAATACTTCTAAGAACAATAAAGTAACATAAATATTTACGGTTGAAGAAGCATTGTTGGTTTGAACATCATTCATCACGCGTTGCGGTTATTCAGGTTGATTAGGTTGTTTTTAGCGGCATGGCAAAGGTGTCACATCATCTCTACGTTGTCTCAAGATTAGAATTTTAGCTTGTTTCGCAAGGTGCTCAATAAGGCAAAATAGTTTGTTTTGGCTCACCAATGGGTTGGTGGTATATTGGCAAAGTCAAAGCCTTTAAAACACCTAGGTTGAGAAGGGAAATGTCTTGGGTTCAAGTCCCACAGACAACAGGTGATTAAAGAAATTAGCCGTTAAAAAAAGTTTGTTTTGGCTCACTTAGGGAATTTTAGTGTTTGATCCTTTTTAATGTTTGATTTTTTTTTTTCACCATAATGTATCCAGCCAATTTAAGAATCCATTATTTACCATGTTTTCGATGTTAGGGTCGGCTAAATTGTGAGTACAAGTCTTTTCTGCGTTTTTTTTTTTTTTTTTTTTTGTGTGTTAACCCACGTGTCCCACGATGACACGTATCACTTTGAGGCGTCACTTGAAGACGATGGTTTTAGGGTGATGATGGTCACATGCACCTGAGTCTGGTTGCCTTTTTTATTTTCATCACTTTGTCTCCGGCTGTTTAGCATCGTGCGTTGTTAAAGACGGTGGGTATGATGGTCACCGTCTCCAACTTACCGTTGCTTGCACCATTGTTGATGTCATAGATATTTGGGTTTGATGATGGTGACATTCGAGTTTAAAAGCCCTAATTTCACTTTTGCAAATTGTTTATTTTGGCCAATGTAATCGCTAGCTGCTAGTCGGGCAGCGGGATGGAGACTAGCGATTAATTGGGATTAGTCGGGGATTAATTGGAACTAATTGGAATTAACCGCCGCCTAGTCAGGATTTTGGCTGCTACAATTGTTTAGGGTTTTTGGTGCTTTGTTAATGTTGGCGCTATGATGCTTAGAGCATTCACAGTCAATTTTCTACTCTATCTATATAATTACACTATAAATCACTACATTTTCTTTCTTATTTTCAATTAACCATTTTTTTTTATAATTTTATCATTACATTCTCTCTTATTTCACAACCTCTTACAAAAATTATTAAAAAATTATAAATGGCATTGAGCCCTTTTCGTTTCTTTTGTTAAAAGTCTAGCAGCCATTGTTCGTGTTTGGATGTACCACTCTTTGATACATTAAGCATAACAGCTATGGTGCGTCGCAATTGTTTACTTCGCAGCCACACTAACCTACTTAGTTTAGCTCACCCCCAATGGTGTAGCTCAGTGGCCTAAGGCCTGGTTCAGTTCTACACAAATACGGGTAAAATTTCAGACCGCTACATCTAAGCCTACTGAGTTAGCTCATGTTCCTTCATGTACATTCGATTGGCTTAATTTCAGGTCGTCGCGTCTTGGCCTAAGGCCTGGTTTAGCTCTCATAAACAAAGACAGTAACAAAGACGAACCAAACATTCAGCGAACCCTTTAAAGAACAAACAGGAACAACATTTGTTCGGTTAACTTAGAAAACAAACATGAACAAACTTTGTTTAGTTAACTTAGCGTACAAACACTAACAAAGGTTACGGGTCACATCTGTTCGACTGCGTTCATGAATGTCCGGTTACATTCATTGATGTTTGTATGATTATATTAAAATTAAAAAATTACTAAAAATAAACATTTTATGTTGACATATTGAAAACTTAAATCTCTATTTTTTCTAAGTAACCTAAAGTTTGGATATTCAAGACAGTTTTTGAAATAATGATGTCTAAGTTACTTAGAGGATGTTTGTTTACCTCTTAATGAGTCTCTTAAGAGTTCAGACCTTCTACTAGTTGAGCACTTAACGATTCAGACTGTTTGTTTCACGAGCAAATGTCTGAATAGTTCAGACGTTTACCTCTGAATGGTTAAGGGCATGTTTGGCTTTCCTTACTTTCAACTTCTTGAAAAGGACTTTTGCAAAAAAAAAAGTCAGAAAATCCTGACTTCTACATGAAACAAAGGACTTTTGCCAAAATAAGGAAAGCCAAACACCTCAAAAAAAGACTTTTGCCTCAAAAAACGGACTTTTGCCTCAAAATAAGGAAAGCCAAACATGCACTAAGCATTATACAAAGACTGAATGGTTAAGACCTCTAATCAGAATTGGTCAGACATTTGCCTCTAAACGGTTAAGCATTATACACTTTCTTAATAATTCAGACCTCTTATTGGTTCAACACTTAGACCACTCCCATTGGTGCCTTTTTTGAGTAGTGTCATGGCTTTTTGATTAAAAAATAAAATAAAAAAACAAACAAAATCCACAACCTGGTCGTGCTTGTGACCCCAAGGTTGCAACCAAACTTAGAGCCACTTGTCACCCTTTTATTGGTTATATTTATTATTATTATTTCCTTTTTTCTTTTAAATCATTTAGTTTGTATATAATTAGATTATTAATAATAACTTATAAAATTTCAATGTTTTTAAAAATTTAAAACCACAGTCTTGTTTAGTTTTTTTTGTGAACATTCGTATATAAATTTTATTAAAAAATATTTTTTAACAAAAAAAGGTATTTTTTAAAGTTTTTTTTAATCTAACATTATCTTGTTGGTTACATGTCAACATCCTATTGGACTTAAATCATATTTGTTAGTAAAAAATGTTGGGTTGGGTTGGGTCACTAATGGGTGTAAAAGGTTGAGTTAGGTTAGGTTGTGTAGGTGGAAGAGAGAGAAATACATATTTTATTGTAAGGTTGGGTTGGGTCACTAATGGGAGTAGTCTTAAAGGTTCAGACCTCTTACAGGTTCAACACTTAATCATGCCAAACAGCCCCTTACATCTACTTATGTTTCAAGTTGTCATTTAATTGATGTATTCAACTACTTACGTCCAATGTCCAAGGTTAATAAAGTTATTTTTTATTTACAAGTTAAATGTTTGTTTACATTGGTTTTTGTTTGTTACGTTTCAGGCGAGTGTTCACAGACTATTCAAGAATAACTCTGCTCAGAAAACTTGCTTCAAAATCAACACTATTGTAAACAAAAAAAAAAAACAATCTGATGAGCTCAACCTTGACGATTAGAGATTGAGTTAAACTGTGCTCAGAAAACTTGATTTAAAATCAACTCTATTGTAAACACAAAAAACAATCTGATTAGTTAAAGCTATCTAAAAAAAACCTTATAAATTTATTAATATTTTTAAAGTAACTGTGATTGGAAAAAAAATCTGAAAAGAAAAAAACCTTATTTAACATTTTTAAAATGATTGTAGGTAAAGGAGACAGATGTAATAATAAAAGTAAAAAAATATTATATGCTTGCGGGGCCCCCACGCCCAAGATTTTCTATCGGTCATCCCCATCCCCATCGAGGGGTTAGGCCAAAAGATGTCAGCTGTTGAATATCGTGCTATCTTAAAATATCGGTTCATGATTCCTATGTTCCCTGATGATGAGCAATGCCCGATTTGCCAGAAAGCTTGCTTAGACCAATTTGGGGAGCATGCTCTGCACTGTAAAGAACTGTCAGGTTTTAAGTATAGGCACGACTGGGTGCGGGATGTCTTGGGGGACATCCTCAAACGAGCGGGGATCTCGATGAAGAAAGAAGCCCCCGTAAACTTTTTGACAGATCCGAGGGAAGGAAGATCTACATTGCGCCCCGCGGACGTTTTAGTTTTCGGGTGGGATGCAGGTAAACACGCTTGTGTTGATCTTACTGGAGTGTCCCCCCTTGTAGGCTTACGGGATACAGGTTGTCCCTGGTCAGGCGATTGCAAGAGCGGCAGCAAAGAAAATGGACAAACACGCAAAAGCCTGCGACGATAATCAATATTCCTTTATCCCTTTTGCCTTTGACACCTTTGGCGCGCTAGCCCCAGAAGCCACCCGATTTCTTGAACGGGTCCAACGGGTTGTTCACAGCAACATTTCGTCTCCTAGAGATCGGGGTTTCGTTTTTACTAGGCTAGGTTTCGCTATTCAAAAGGGGTAGCGGCGCAACTTGTTGCCCGCTTACCGGCTTGGTGTAATTTGTTTCTTGATTAGTTATGATATATAAAATTTTCAATTTCATTTAAAAAAAAAGTAATTGTGTTTTAGTGGAAATATACAAAGTTAAATTAAAATAAAGATGGATCAGATTTCTGGCTTGGATTCTCTAAAAAGAGAAAGTAAAATAGCGCACAGTATAATCAGCTTCGATCATCTGGGGAAATAATCATCACTTCCATCCAAAAAATAAATTCTTAACAAATCCAAATCACAAAAACACAAAAATTAAAAAAAAAAAAAATTCATAATCCATTGATCAGATAATTGTAGTCTGGAAGTATTTTTCAATCGACATCATATATTCCGACAACTTTCTCATCAACTCAATAGATGATCAAAACTAAATTAATCAAAAAAAAAAAAAAAAGTGCTCAGAAGGATCCATTGGTTGTTTCTAATCATGAAGGAAAACAAGTTTCCGTCATAAAATAGGTAGATTTCAACATCATTGCACCTCTAAAACAGGTTGAAAGTGAAAACAAATAGATAAAGATGATAAAGGATTACCTGAATGTCGTGGGTGAGGGTGATTTGGGAAGGATTGGTGGAGTGTATTTATAGTTGGATTTGGGTTTTAGGGTTTGTTGTGCGGCGGGGGTATGTATACGATGATAGGGCGAAAGAGGAAAACGTTATTTACACTTTTTGTCCTTCAAATATTGGTAACTAGTGTTTGACACCCTCGTTGCGAGCACGTGAGTCGTAAAACTATGCTAAGTAGTAAGCAAACGAAGGTCAAAATTGGGGAAAATTGTAAAACAAAAACATTTATCTATACCTTCACGTGACGTAAAATGTAGGGCAGAAATTGTAAAATTAAAACGCGAATTTATACCGTTACGTGCCGTAAAACGTAAGCAAACATAAACACAAACTTATACTGCGAGTTGGAATAAAATGTAGAAAAACTCGAATTTATACAGAAAAACCTTTTACCTAAAGAAAAAAAGGACAATACTTGCGGACTATATAAACCACTTTAACAAAATTAACTAAAAAACAATTAAAATAAACTTTGCTACAAGATAAAAACTATAAGAAAGAAAAAAAAGGTATTGTTCCTAAGAACATACCTCAATTATTATTATACAATAATTTGCGTCATCTTCTCAAAGTGGACGTCATAAACAATTCATGTAGGATGTTTTAAAATAGAGTAAACTAGAATTCGTGTCCGCGTTTCGTAATGTCTCCATGGTTGGTTACTTATAAGTAACCAAGAGTCTTCCTTTGTTCTTAAGCGGACCCGTAGCATTTCTAAGAGAGAAAATGCGACAGGGTCCTTTCCTTTGTTCCAGAGCTCAGTTTTGTTCTTCCATACCATTTCGGGTAATCCTTTGACTTTACTCTTGTTGATAACGACTGATCTTGAATTGTATCCTTGTGTCTTATTAATTGATTTTGTCTTTAATCTTTTGTCTTTGAGTTATGAGACTTTTGACTCACTTCGATCTTCATGCCTTACAGCTATTCTATTGATTACGAGGATATGTCTCCTCCTTATTCATTTCTGGGGATGCACTGCCTTATTGGCTTTGTGCTTATTCACCAGGGGATGTCTCCTCCTTGTCTGGTGTTGTACCGATTAATTATTTATCTTTTTTCATTATTATTATAAGGGAAGTGGGTTTTGACCCATCCTCGTCATCAGCCCCCAGTGCAGGCCGCTCGTGGAGTGCAAGTGTGCATGAGTTGACCGGACTTCTCCTGCATAGCCATTTCCTTGATGCACAAAGCCCAATGCAGTCATCATAAGACCATGGGGTATAGTAGGGCGGGGGTTTGGGTCATGGGTTGACACGTGGAGTTCGAGCCCCCCCGTTGGTGAGTGGCGTGTTCGTGGGGTGTGACGGGGCGTGGCTTGGCCAGGTGTATTAAAATAAAATTAAAAAAATCTAAAATTAAAAAATACACACAACATTTAAAAAAAGCCTAACCAACAAGCCAATAAGAGCCAGCCACATAGGATCGCTAGCATGCCCCACGCCCGGCCTTAAACTCCCGCCCAAGGGGCCACGCCCAAACCCAAGCCCACCCGAGGTGGTGACTTGGGCGTTTCTCTCCAGCCCACACCCCAACCTCCACCCCATACCCCATAGTCTAACCTAGCCACTTGCAGAGTCTCTCCTTATTCCATCACCTAGTCTTGTCAATTCTTCCTCCTAATAGATTCAAAAGGCACCATAACCACCATTTAAACTCCCATTTCCTATTGACAAAATACTATATTTTTAAAGGAAAAATATTAAAATTTATAATTCATGACAAAATACTTATTTTAATAAGTAAATATTTCTAAGTAGTATATAAGACTAAATCTAATGACAAAATATAAAATAGTGTTTATATCATCTGATAGTCTATAATTTGTCTAAAGACATAAATATACATATACTGTCCAATTTTGTCCAAGAATTACCTATGTCTAAATGTATTAGTTTAATTATTTTAATCAACAATTTAAAGTCTAATATTAACTTTATTAAGTCGATGATTAAAATCATATGTCTAAGTTGTCTACATCTAAAGGCACCAATTTAGATTAACAAAATATATATTTTAGTATTATGTATATATTTTGCATAAAACATTTGATATAGTAAAGACTACATTTTGATTAGCAAAAGTATCTCCAAAAAATCTCCAAGAAATATATATTCTAGAAATTAAATAATATTACTAAACTAAAGTAATTAACATGGATTTCTAACATAAAGTATACTACAAATTATAAAGATTAGAATTTAGATTATAGCAAAATAAATCCTAGAAAAATATGTAAACGAGGTTAACAACAAAGCTACTGAATTTGCATTATAAAATAGGTCTAAGATAGGTTAATTTGTTTAATTTATGAAAATACAGAAATCCCCAAAATACTAAGAACCTTAGAATCATGAAATTCAAAGACTGCAACCACCTTCTATCAATAGAAATTGACAGAGGGCTTGTATAGAGAATGAAAAATAAAGTGGAATAGGCTCAAGAATCACCTCTAACGACTTAGAATTGAGTTCTAACTGGCTGAAAGAAGTTTGGAGCCCTAGAGTCGTGTTCTTCAAAATTGCAGAGGATTTGAGTGTTCGGGATAGGGGTTTTCATGTAGGTAGCTTAGGAAATGGAAAGTAGATAGTATTTGGGTTTCAATTTCTAGTAATATTCACGAATTCATTTCAAGTTTAAATGGAGAAGAATGGGTCTTGAATATGACCATAAGGATGATGATTATGGTGCAATTGATGCACAGAATAAAGTTGAAATTAGGTCTAGATACATAGGTAACGTATCGGTAACTGAAAACCATCATAAAAACAAGATTTTAATGTGACTAAGGCTTGCAAAAACGATTAGATTGCAAGACCGTTTCAGCTTACAAGAGGCGCCCTCGAGTGTTGCATAGGGGAGCCTTTGGTTGTCGTGTGGCGCGGGGATCCTCCGCTGACCCGGTCAACCAAGGCGCTTCCACATGACACGGAGCTTGCGAAGTGGTCCTCCGCATGGCGCAGGGAGACCCGATTTCTAGAATGTTTGAGTTTTGATATTTTTAGTCCCTTGAGTTCGGTTTAGGCCAAAAATGCTTTAGTTAGACAAAAATAACTGAATATACATGATTAAATAACACGTATAAAACATGTGTAAATTAGAATTAGTAATTGTAACAATGTAAATCTTAAAACTAAAAACAAAACATTGATATTTAATACATAAAGTATCTGAATTATAAATGGATATGAAAATGAGTCGGGTCACAAGTACACTGATGTGCGCAAAATGCAACATATAAATTACATCAAATGTGGCATTAAACTAACCATTTTTTAGTAATAATGTTGGAAAAAGAGTGTTTTTGTCTTCCATTTGTATTTTCAGGATTAAATGAGTTCAAATGAACAAAAGAAGCAAAAAGACAGCTAAATCTAACATAAATACAAGAAAAGGGATAAAACGTGGCATGCCCGACCCCTCGACAGCATCTTCCCAAGCAAAACAAGAGAACAGGAGGCTGAACACGCCCCGTGCTCAATGAGCACGGGGGCGTGCCCAAGTGTCTGCAGAAAAGACAAAGCTGTAGAAGCTTCTATCACCCACCACGGCGGCGTGCCCAGCGGACACGAGGCCGTGGTCAACTCTAAGATTCGCAGAATCTGAGGAAATCTTGATAGTACAGATACGCTTCTGCACACGGGGTCGTGCCCAGCGGACACGGGGGCGTGGTCAACTAATGCAGACAAACTGCATTTAATGAAGAAAGAGAAGACGGGTGGACACGGGGTCGTGCCCAATGGACACGGGGCAGTGTCCAGGCTTCTGTGCAGGCTATAAATAGGGGTGCTTGGCTCATTTGCAAACCATCCCTTGGCAAACCACCTCTCTCACACTTCACCCACACTCCACCACCACCACACACCATCATCCACCACCATCATCCATCATCCATCATCCATCATAGAGTGTGTGAGTAGTCTCGGGATCCAAGATTGATCGTAAGAGTTCTTGACAATCAAAGGCCAAGTTTGCCTAAGTCTCTTACATCACTTGGTGAAGACAAGTGTCTAGTGTAATACTTTTTTTATTTTTAATATTTTCGCACTTTTTATTTGGTTCTGTATTAATGACTTTAATAACTAGTTTCTTATGTTGAAGGTGAGTCTTCCTTATCGTTTGTCCGTGGTGTATTGGCATTATTTTACTGTCTATATAAAATAAAAGATTTTCACCATTCATATCTCCACGGTCTATATGGAGGTATGTTGGCTACCTGGTCGGGGGTTAAGGGAACGGTTTGGTAAGAGTCTTGTCTTGTTCAGTGTATAGATCCTGCAAGGACCTGGGTCAACTTTAGTAGGACCTCCTTCAATACCCACTGGTATTGGATGGCGGGGGTCCGAACTCCTTGATCCTCTCATATGTAAACTACTATTAAAACTTTAACCCGGCTACTTAGGACTGTATCCCTGCTGACTCAGACTACTTAGCCGAGGGTAACGTCAACTCCAGAAGAGGGGCCTACCACAATATGCATTAATAACTTAATTAATTATCTTTCAATAATCCAATCCTTTAGGATTGTATCCTTGCTGACTCAAACTACTGGGTTGAGGGTAACGTCACCTTCAGAAGAGGGGCCTACTACAATAACTAAGATAATCTCTTAAAAAGTGCAAAAGTGAGGAAATAATCAAAGGTTACACTAAACACGAATCAGATCCAAGTGATTCATCTTGTGTATTTGTTTTTATTTTTATTTTATTTCTCAGCATTTTAGTTAGTTTCATTTTTCTTGTTTCAAAACCTTTTTCTAAACTTTTGATTTGATTAGACGTTGAGGATAAACCGGTATTAAAAGCTCTTGTGTCCTTGGACGACCTCGGTATCTTACCAACACTATACTACGCTCACGATGGGTGCACTTGCCCATATGTGTATTTAGTGTTAGTAAATATCGTGTTTTATAAAATTAAAACTTGGCTAAAAAGTGTTAAAGGGCTTAAAATATACATTAAAAATATACGACACTTCACACGCATCAAGTTTTTGGCGCCGTTGCCGGGGACACAAGGATTTTAAGAAAGTTAGGAATCAGCGGCCTAATCGTTTTTTTTTATTTTTCTAATTTTTTAGGATTTTTCTTAATTTTTCAGCTTCTGCAGAACTCAGCACGGGTCGTGCCCTCTGAACACGCCCCGTGCCCAATCTTTGGTACTGGCAATCCTGTTTTAAGTCAGACAGTAAGCTGAACACGGGGTCCTGCCCACTCAATACGCCCCGTGCCTAAGATTCAGTTACTGAAAACAGAACCGTAAGATCCTGACGGTTGGTAATTTCTGACACAAACATGAGTGATACTGATATTTTTTACTTTCGGCACTCTTATGGTACGTGGTGTCAAATATGTGGTGGCCCTCATAAAGATTTAGAATATTATTTTCTAAATTATAAGCCCTATTATATAGACCCATTGTTTTCCTGTAGCCTTAAGAGGGGCGAAAGTAAAATAATCCCTATCTCTCCCTCGAATGCTCCCAATCGGATCTTCTAGGAGAAATGCTTCTTGACGAATTATTTCAATTGGAGGATTTAATTCTTAATTGGGTAAAGGAACTTGAAATGGATTCCCTTAATCCACCTCAAGAAGATACCCAAGAAGAATTATTGGGATCGCATTCGAATAAAAACAACTTCGTTGTTCCTGAAATCACCTCTAACTCTAGCGAGGACTTGAGCGATAGTCGTCCCTATGTCAATTGTGCCGTGAAGGACTCCCCATCGACTTCGTTCGGTGCATACATAGTCCTGAGCGATTCGGCATATACCTTCTTTAACGAGAGCCCGGGAAAGGGTTGGACTTGTCCACCTACATTTAGCATAGGAATCACCCTCACCGACAACCTCTTACGTTCTCGTCTTAGTCTAGAGCAATTAAGGTATCTCAGGCACTTTGAGGTTGTTCCATCCAGTAAGGAACCACCCGATCCGGATGAATTCCTTAGAAATAGACGAAACTTCAAAAACAACCTTTCGACACGGGGCCGTGTCCAGGTCAACACGCCCCCGTGTCCACCCAAAGATTCCCGTCTGATTTCGTGTCAGAATACAGACAAAATGTGTCAGGATCTTGCCTACACACGGGGCCGTGTCCAGCCAACACGGGGCCGTGTGCAGCGTGCTGTCATTTTCTATAAATGTAGCCAAGAATCCTGCACATTTAGACCATTCCAGGGACAGAGATTTGGTGAGATCTTCACATACCATCCTAGGTATTTTCTAAAAGAAGGTTCTCAACAACCATCTTGTCCTTTCCTCTCTTGTCCATTCCCTTCTTCTTCATTTTTTTTCACCTCAACACCTCCATTGGAGCTTGAAATCACCATGGTTCCAAGATTTATTGTGATGTTTGTTAGGTTTTTGTTCAAGGAATCTTGTTAAAAATAAGTTTTACAATATTGTTTTAAGTTATTTCTGCTAAAAAAACGCTTCTTAAGTTGGTAGAATAATTTGAAACTCCAAGATTCCTTATAACAAAAATCTGCAGAAAGGTGAACACGGGGCCTTGCTCGTTGAGGACGGGGCCGTGTCCGAGGTTAGTGTTTCATTAAAATAAACTCTTTTCAGTTTGTTTTCGTAGAATGTCAAGCCAAAATAGTGGAACTTCGTCGGCACATTCCAGAAACAGTCGAAGAGATCGAAGGTCCTCAATTGGAGCGACTCTCGTACGCTACGTGATGGAATTACGTGAAGCTCTAGATGAGATGAGATGACATCGGTAGAGGAGGTCCTAATAGACCGTATAAATTATCTTACGGTGGGGTTGGAAAACAGTTTTCAAGAAATCAACCTCTTGCACCAGAGGTTGAACATTCTTGTGACACCTCCCATGGAGCCAATCCTCCCTCAAGAGGATTGGAACCTAGTACTTGGAGTCAATAATCCCACCGGGTGTGATGACATCCCCGCGGAGCCTCCTCTTGAAGAATTGCAAGAAGTCCCGGTAGAGATTGCACCCCCTCAAACTGACGCAAATGAGATCGCTTTTCTTCTCCTAAGGGAGATAGATGAATGGCTTGCCGACGTATGAGGAACCCATGTCCGGAGGAAGAAGTTTTTCGAGCCTTTTCAAACCGAGAGAATTATCTTTTCGGAAATTTTGCTAATAATAAACTTTAGGCTAGAACTTCTTGGTTTAGACTCCTTGTGTTTCTTTTGACCTATTTATCTAGAATTTTAATTTACTAGGAATATGATGTAACTTTCTCTATTTGAATGAATGATGGTTTTAAGTAATTTGGTGTTTGGATGATGATGTACACTCGGGATGGTGATGGATAATAAGGGAAACTTGCACCAGCACCCCATGCACAAAAACAGGACCACCCGACGATTTTTCTTCATTACAGCAAGTTCAGCACGGGGCCGTGCTCATCCAACACGCCCCGTGCTCAACCATCTGCAGAAAGTTGCCCAGTTCAGGTACCTGGACACGGGGCGTGCTCACTGAACACGCCCCCGTGTCCAGCCTTCTATTACTTTACTTACTTTTCTGTTACTGACAATCTGAACACGGGGCCGTGTCCAGACGCCCAGTAACATAAATTTTTGCTTTTTCACACCTTTTTACACATTCAATCAACCTAAACACTTATTTTTTGGGCACATTGAGGACAATGTGTAATTTAAGTGTGTGTGTGTGGGGGGGGGGGGGGGGCTAAAACCTTGAATTTTGCAAGTCATAATTACAAGCCTTACACAAAACTCTATTGGAACCGCTAAACACCCCAACTTTTTTTAAAAATTTTTCATTTTTTTTACTTGTCTAGGTTTAATTTGGGAATTTCAAATTATAAAAAGGTTATATTTTTACAAATTTACAACTGATAGCGCCGTGATAAAAAGAACCAACATAAGAAAATTATGAAACGGCATGACAAATCTAGTTAAAATTTGATTATATATACTTGATCACATAAAAACCCATTCCCACAAAAAGTGAGTTTTGAGCCTTTATTGAGCATACAAATACATATCTATAAACTAAATGCTCATTTTTCGTTTCTTGTGTGAATAGCCGCTTGGTTCTTACGACTCTAGAACTTGCCACGACGATACATTCCCGGTCCTTACCAACTTAAACCCGAGTAAGTAAATGATGGAGGCATTAGGACTAACCCTTTTTATTTCTACACCATTATTTTTTTCTTTTTTTTACCACCTAACCAAAATCCCCTAGTTAACTCCTTTGAGCCTAAACCTTTTCATCTCTTAACCCAAAACAAACACCCTTTTACCCACCAAAACCCTTTTTCATTTTAAACCCTTTATTTTAGTAACAAAGCTCGGTTTCTCTTATGACTTAAAAAAAGATGATGATGCCAAAAGAAATAAACAAACAAGTTTATCAAAAAGAACTTTGTTTGAATAATTGATTCATCAAATTAAAAAGTCATAAAAATAAAAAGTCTTACGAAAACCGATGCTTTTTACGCCTTTCGCCATTTTCTACTAACCACTAACCAAACCACCTACCTTTAACCCAAGCCTAACCCTTCCCCAAAAGTCCTCTTGATATTTACAAAGGTTTTTAGTTAAAAAGGAGGAGGATTGATTACTTGGCAAGCTTATGGTAGGAATAAGTTCCATGCCGCTCTCGAGAGTTTTCACAAAAATACACCTTCGGCCGAGTGTTGAGTGATTCCCCGTGAGGTATGTGAACTTGTATATAAATGGAATTTTAAAGAGGCATGTTATGCATTAATAAGTAATTTATCTTATGTAACGTTTTAAATAAATCATGACGAATAGGATTGTAAATAAATAAAAATAAAACTTAATAAAGAATCTTGGAAATCCCGACACACTATGACAACCCCAAAATCTTCTCTTCTACCCATTCCATTTGGGAGTGTTAGTCACAAAATAAAGAGTTTTGCTTGAGGACAAGCAAAGATTCAAGTATGGGGGTATTTGATGTGCGCAAAATGCAACATATAAATTACATCAAATGTGGCATTAAACTAACCCTTTTTTAGTACTAATGTTGGAAAAAGAGTGTTTTTGTCTTCCTTTTGTATTTTCAGGATTAAATGAGCTCAAATGAACAAAAGAAGCAAAAAGGTAGCTAAATCTAACATAAATATAAGAAAAGGGATAAAACGTGGCATGCCCGACCCCTCGACAGCATCTTCCCAAGCAAAACAAGAGAATAGGAGGCTGAACACGCCCCATGCTCAATGAGCACAGGGGCGTGCCCAAGTGTCTGCAGAAAAGACAAAGCTGTAGAAGCTTCTATCACCCACCACGGGGGCGTGCCCAGCGGACACGGGGCCGTGGTCAACTCTAAGATTCGCAGAATCTGAGGAAATCTTGATAGTATAGATACGTTTCTGCACACGGGGTCGTGCCCAGCGGACACGGGGGCGTGGTCAACTAATGCAGACAAACTGCATTTAATGAAGAAAGAGAAGACGGGTGGACACGGGGTCATGCCCGGGCTTCTGTGCAGGCTATAAATAGGGGTGCTTGGCTCATTTGCAAACCATCCCTTGGCAAACCACATCTCTCACACTTCACCCACACTCCACCACCACCACACACCATCATCCACCACCATCATCCATCATAGAGTGTGTGAGTAGTCTCGGGATCCAAGATTGATCGTAAGAGTTCTTGACAATCAAAGGCCATGTTTGCCTAAGTCTCTTACATCACTTGATGAAGACAAGTGTCTAGTGTAATACTTGTCTTTCAATAATCTAACCCTTTAGGATTGTATCCTTGCTGACTCAAACTACTGGGTTGAGGGTAACGTCACCTTCAGAAGAGGGGCCTACTACAATAACTAAGATAATCTCTTAAAAAGTGCAAAAGTGCGGAAATAATCAAAGGTTACACTAAACACGAGTCGGATCCAAGTGATTCATCTTGTCTATCTGTTTTTATTTTTATTTTATTTCTTAGCATTTTAGTTAGTTTTATTTGTTTCAAAACCTTTTTCTAAACTTTTGATTTGATTAGACGTTGAGGATAAACCGGTATTAAAAGCTCTTGTGTCCTTGGACGACCACAGTATTTTACCAACACTATACTACGCTTACGATGGGTGCACTTGCCCATATGTGTGTTTAGTGTTAGTAAATATTGTGTTTTATAAATTTAAAACTTGGCTAAAAAGTGTTAAAGGGCTTAAAATATACATTAAAAATATACGACACTTCACACGCATCATACACGAGTGTCACAAAATTAGCCACTAAGAAGGTATCCCACACTCACTAAAAGCCTAAGAATCAATCTATGAAGTGCAATCAGAATGTATATGAAGTGCTAAGATTGACTGACTAGACCTATCGACACCAAATCCCATAACTATTAGACTTGTAAAGGTATCACTTAAACAACCTTCTAGACATGAAGCTAGTTTTGAGATTAATACATAGAAAACCTAAGACTCCCTATACGCGAAAAAAGTAGAAGAATCCCAAGCATGAAACCAATAAACATGTGGAATTCCTAAACTCACAAACCCGACACCTATAAACATGTGGAATTCCTAAACTCACAACTCCAGAAACCTATAACATGCGGAATACTCATCGTGTTTAGGCCAATTGTATTTTACACTTTCTCTATCTCTCTCACTCTCTCTCTCTATATATATATATATATATAGGCAGAGGATCCTGTAAAAAAGATTAAAAGTGTGAGAAGTGTGAGAAATATTGTGGAGATGACATGTGTCCTCAATCTAAATTAATTCAAAATGGTAAACAAGTAATTTTCTCATTGATTCAATTAATTCATAACCTTCCATAACCGCCACCCTTTATTATAGGAATACGAATTTGTTTTTTTTAAGATTCTGTGAGTTATCGTTCATCAACAGTTCATAACACTGTAATAAGTATATAACATTACAAAACACCATTCAATAGTTCATAACACTGTAATAAGTGTATAACACTACAAAATAAGATATAAAACTACAAATCTCTATAAAACACCACGAATAGTATATAACACCATATAAACCTTTTATAACTCTGTATAACACTACATCATTATATATATAACTGCAACCACCATTTAGCATTGTAATAAGTATATAACACTACAAAACACCATTCAACAGTTCATAACACTATAATAAGTATAAACACTACAAAACAATATATAACACCACAAATCACTATAAAACACTACGAATAGGATATAACACCATATAAACATTTTATACCTATGTATAACACTATAACATTATATTTAACACTGCAACCACCATTCAGCACTGTAATAAACCTATAACACTACAAAACACCATTCAATAGTTTATAAAACTGTAATAAGTATATAACACTACAAAATAAGATATAACACTACAAATCACTATAAAACACTACGAATAGTATATAACACCATATAACCTTTTTATAACTCTGTATAACACTACAACATTATATATAACACTCTTACCCCTCGATTTTGATCTTTCCCTAAAAAAAATAGAACGCCGATAAATGTTATGGGACCCTAGAAATTAAAGGACGATACACGATGAAAAAGGATTGTGGATTACATTTATAACACAACGATGTTTTTTTCGATGATGATCTTCTTCCATGAAATCCGATTTTTGAGGAGTGAAATTGCGAATTTGTAGGGTTTTCTGATAACTGGTGTGCATTTGAAGATACAATTTCCTTTTTTCAAATGGATATAAAGACTATTACCCCTACAATTTTCAAATCAGTCCAAAATAATAAAACACATTTTTCAATTTGGTCCCTATTGATCTCAACCATTAGATCAAAGATCTAATGGTGTAGATTCTTTCTTACCCTTCTCACAAAAACCACCTTTTTTTTTTACAATAACCTTACCCTATATATATAAATAGTGGAGAGTTCAAATGAGAAGAATTAAAATTTAAGAATAAAAAGAACAAAGGATACAAAGGTAATTTGAACAAATCATTTAACGAGTCTATTATTTATTTTTGCTCTTCAAATTAATGAACTCTAATCATTTAATTAGCCTATCTTATAAAATAGTTGTGCACCTTACACATTAAAAACAATCGTGTACATGCTCTTACATTTTCAACGTTTCCTACACTATTAAAACAATATTTTGGTGTATGATACAGAATGTGTAGGACTCAAACACTTTTAAATAATTTTGCGACTCGTAATAAAATATGTGTAGGACACAAAATTTTTAAGTAATTTTGTCACTTCTAATAAAATTTGTGTAGGAGTTAATACATTAATGATGGTGAAGGAGGAATTTATGGTTGCATTAATAAGACTTGAGTAACTATTTAAAATATTTATTAATATTCTATATCAAAATGTCTATATTACCCTTAGTAATTAAAACATTAATTAAAGGTGGACAAAAATGATATATTGATTCACAACCATTGATAAAAAAAATATAGGGTTTAGATTAATTCATTTTTTTTCTTTTAAGAAGATTCTTCTCAAATGAACCTCCCCTTATATAAATATATATATATATATATAACGTCTAATTACATTTTAATTTAACATAAATTAAATAATTATTTATTTATAAATAACCCAATTATTTGATCAAATATATATATAGGGGATGGATTATGAGAAAACCAAAAAACTACCTAAAAATCCTAAAAACACACAATTTTTTTTTTCAATTTTTTTCTTAGATTTCTTTATTTTTAATTTATAAAAAGATATAATAAGTACTACACATGTGCATTAATACGAAAAAACCTAAACCCCCTAACTAACGCTTACACTTCCACTGTAACACTTCATATTTCTGTACTTTCCTTATTTAGAAAGTTGTATTTGTATTTCTATATTTAGAAACTTGTAATCGTGTCGTATTCGTATTTCATTTCTAATCTTGTAATCCGAGGCTTTGATCATAATGAAATTCATTTTTATACATATACATGTTACATACGCAAAATCAAGACTCGAAATGCTTAGAAATATTAATCATACATGCATTATACTCATACAATACCTTGATACACTTTAAATTCCTATAAACAAGCTAAAATACAAGAAAACGACATAAAATAACATAATTACAAAGTTCAGGGGAAAAATGCAAAAAAGAAAAAAACCAAACTTGGGAAAGATCCCCTCGCGGGGGGGGGGGGGGGGGGACAGGCTACCCGTTGCCGGCCGCGGGTGGCGTGAGGCTTAATCTGCATATTGTTGTTTCTTGGTTGTGGGTTGGTCACCTTTTCCACCTCCATTCTTCCTCAATCACCTTATATCTCTATTAAAACACTAACCCTAATCAACCACTATATAACCAAGCCTCCTACTGTCATACCCTGATTTCCCGATGGGCTCGGACTTGGGGTACATGACAAATTGATATAGATAATCACAAACAACATAGCGGAAGTCTTGGGATTAAAAAATACTATTACAAATTACAAGTGTCTGAATGTTCAAAAATAATATACATACATAAAAGTATAAAAGATCCATAGGCGGATTGAAATAACAAAATGATTATGTAACAGACTACCAGGCTTCAATGCATGGAGTTGCAAATTCCACTGAAGCATTTACCGGGCAACTTCCAGCCTATTTACATACTTTGCAACCTGCGCTTAGTCTTTTGAAGATACGTCAGTTTACACTGGTAAATACAAATAACCGACACATTTTGAAAATATTTCAAAATCATTTTATGCACACAATGGCACATATATTTTCATGAATAACTTGGGATAAAATATATCTCTTTTTTTCAGTTTTACATGCTTGTCAATACATATGGGGCTCGGTACTAAACACCGATAACATGATTAACCGACACAACACTTTAACCCATAAAACGGTATCCCCATTAAGGGTAAGAAAAGTATTTTATTATAGCATTAGCATCTGTCGGGTGTATGCCTACACCCCGTGCTTAAGTCATGGCCATTTGCAATTAAATGAGCCGAGGATATCCAGGACACGGTCGCATTAACCCTAATGTTTAAGTTATCAAGCAAAACGAATTAAAACGGGTTATTTGGATTTTTAGACACAATCTGTCATTGATCCCATACCCGACCAAGTGGTAATAATTTACTATATCTCAAGCCCGTATAGGGAAAATAGGTTAAGAGTATTTACTTGGCTTAAATCTTACAATCCAAGATATATATAAGCACAACCGTTCAAACAAAACAACTAGCAAGGTTTGCAAGTTACTGGACGCCCTATTCTGGATGAATGGTATAATAACCAATTAGAATGTTAACGGGTCCAATTCAAGTCATAGACTTAGACCGGTTAACTATAATATAAAGAAAACGACACGGTAAGCTAGATTATGTGGTGACCGGATAGAATGTAGTTTAAACCCTCACAAGTACTATGACTTGTATAATATGGGTAAACAATAATACATTCTGGAATTTGAAAGATTTGACCCAATTCGGTTAACTTACGTAAACTAAGTTACATAAGTCAACCGTACACGCATAGGCGGTATCGGGTGATCGGATGAGTTATAATAAAGTTCATTATGGAAAAACATTATTATTATGTTACCATATTAGTAGGTTTATCAAATTATGTGTACATTACATTTTAAAACCATTCTATGCTCAAAAGGGCATTTTGGTCAATATTATGGCATAATACATGAACTTGTATAAAACCCGACAAACGATTATGAACAAATGGTATAACCACAGAGGGTTATTCCATACATAAATATGATCATAATGCAACTTCAAATCAATAGCTAACTTGGCTAAATCGGGTCAGAATCGAAAGTCAAAGCAGAAGTCAAACTGCTTGACTTTCGGTTACGAACCGGACTATAAACTGGAAATGACGGGTTAAACATGCTTAGACATGTTCTAATACTATTTACCAACTGATATAGTGTCAAAAATATGTGTTTAGATGTTTATAAGTTTTTTGAAAAACTCTGTTTTGACTTTTATTTTATTATAACTTTGACCCGTCATTTGACCAATTTAACGTGATCTTCAGGAGGTGCCCTCTTAGGTGATTATCACCTACCAAATTACGACCACGTAGCCATGTTCGATTTGAACAATTGCTGGACCATAATGGTCTTAACTGAAAGTCAAAGCAAAGTCAATTTGCTTGACTTTCGGCTAAATACTTAGCCTATAAATGAAATAAACTGAATAGGAACACTTACTAGTGATCCAAGATGAAAGATGAATTTGGTTGGGATGCTTCCTTTGGCTAGGAAACAGTCCTAGAGTGATAGAGAATAAATGAGTGAAAATGAGCAAAGAACAATGTTCATAAAGGGTGCTATTTATACTTGGAGAGGTGATGTAGGATCTTGCCAGGTGTTAGGGATGTTTTAAGATCATCACAGGTGTGGTATGAGGTGTAAGAAACTGAGCAAAAGTGGCAAGAATGCGGATACATGGCAGCAAGTGCAGACTGCCTTGGTCTGCCGGTGAATCTGCCAGCACCGAGCCTTACGGACCGTAAGGGTCCTAGGCTTACGATCCGTAAGCAATTAAAGCTTACGGTCCATAACCGTCTAACAGAAATAATAAAATGCATGTCTTATGGTCCGTAAGCTATTAAGCTTTACGGTCCGTAAGAGTCATTCAGAGGCCAAATTAATTAGCATGTTGACATAAATGGTCCCTCCACAAACATTCTTCTATGTTATTATACATTTAGTCCCTCTCGTCCAACATAGTGGCACACGTGTCGTCATATAATTCAGTACAAGTTTCCGAGGTGTTACGCCTACACCTCCATTTCACTTTTCCAAACCCTCAAACACTCTCAATACACTCCATAATCAGCTGAAACATCAAGTTAAGGGCATATTCTTCTAAGTTCCAAAGTGAGCTTCAATCTCACTTCTCTTCACTTCTTCTTCTTCTTGAAAGATTGGAACACCTCTAGGAGTGTTTCTACAAGTTTAGCATGGTAAACTAAGGTGGAACATCACCATTTTGAGGCATAAACTTTATGTTAATTTGGAGAAGTTTTTACTTAAACATCTATAAACATGTTTAAAATTGCACAATCTTGCACCTACCTTGCTTCTAACCAAACCTATGGTTATGGAACTTATGTATGGTTGATTGTTATAAGTTTAGAGGTGCAAACTGTCACACCCCAACCGATGGCGGAGTCATCGGGGCGTGGCACTGAGCGAAACAGATTGTCCAGAAGTTTCCATAACAACTATCATTACCATTTAATTAAACATTACGTCCCATACCGTAACATAAATAGTCAACAAGTTATTACAGACAACATCAAAACAAATACTCTGTTCCGACAACTCAGATTTAAATAAGTAGCAATTGTTTATCTGCTTCTAGAGACCCCTAATAAGTTATCTACAGACAACTATTTGTTGGGCTCTAAAGCTTTATTCTAGCTTCCATTCCCTACCACATATGCGTCCTAAGCACCTGTCACATACGTTAAAATAAAGTCAATACATAAAATGTAAAGGTGAGCATACAAGTTTGATAATAGCATATAGAGTTCGAATTCGTTTACGCATAACCAGCACGTACACATAGTGAAATGAAGCACGTTAGTTTTCTCGACATAGATCCATCGATACCAATGACTGCGGGTTGACTGCCCGAGGCAGTTCGCAATACATGATTACCACCGTAATCCATGCAAGTAAAAGATCCTTAACAACCCCCGTGTGAACGGGTGCTGAGTCCAAACTATAGTACTATCGTTGCTAAGGCAGGTAGACAACATTCCATGTGTAAACATAATAAACAAGCATTCATAAGCCACGTATAACATGCATTAATGGTTTAGCGTTAAAATAGCTTGAGTAGTGTGATAGTTGTGGTTTGAATAGTTGTAACGTATGTAACACCCAAAAGTGCTAAAGCAAAAGGGGTTCGAGTATACTCACAGCGATTGTGGATTGAAGGGAGCGCTTTACAGTGAGTACGGTTAGCCTGAATAGATTCGATAACGTAACGATAAGTGGCGCGTAAAACAGTACAAAGTGAGAGTGGGTAGGATGTCTGATCGTGCGGATCAGCTATCCGTGAGTAGAAGTCATCCGTGCGCATGACCTATCCGTGCGGATGGTGATGCGTGCGGATGGTGATCCATCCGGATAAGCTATCCGTGCGTGCGACTGTCAGTGCGGGTGGTAACCCGTGCGGATTAGTTGTGCGTGCGGATGACTTATCCGTACGGACAAGTTGTTTGTGTGGATAAACGTTCAAGTGGATTGTTTCTTCCTAAGATGTGTTTTTGTATGATGGCTTTTGCTTTGGAGTTTTCGTTGTAGCATTTAGAAAACACATAAGTGTTTCTACCTTTCAAGCCAGTCGCGCGGACGGTAGTCCGTGCGGACGGTGATGATCCGTGCGGACAGTCTGTGCGCGCGGGCAGGAACCATCCGTCCGGATAGTCTGTCTGTGCGTACGACTTGGCCGTGCGGATGATCATTGTTTGAATTTTAGTTTAAGGCCTTAGTATCTCATGATCCGAAGAGTAATCCATTCAGAGGTCGTCCGTCCGGATTGCTCATTCGTCCCAAGGGTAGCTCGTCCGGGTGGCAACCCGTCCGGATGTCCTGTGCGTGCGGATGGTAATCCGTGCGGACAGCTTGTCCGTGCGGACAGCTTGTCCGTGCGGACAGCTTGTCCGTGCGGACAGCTGGTCCGTGCGGACAGTCTCTGGTCTGGTTGTTCCGTTCGTCTACTCTTGGTTTCTGTTGTCGTTTATCGAGACGTTCTGATTACGTGGCAACCACTTGGAATTGTATTCTCACCTGCGTGACTAGACCGGTCAGGAACCACCCTAACTCGGCATGTCGGCGACTCAGAACGGTTATCCCGGTTATCCCCGAAATCAGTTGTCTGTGGGTAGGATTCCAGATCTAGAACTAGTGAATCACTATTAACAAGTAGAACACTAGAACCGATCAGATTCGTACCGATTTCAAGGGTCAAATTACTTTCAGTCCCAACTACTTCTTATATGGTTCGACTCGGGATTCGGGTTCGGGTTCGTTTACATTCGAGTTAGACTTCGAGTTCGATTGAGTTCGTTTGATTATCACAACATAACATAAAATAAACATGCACAGGTAACACGTAAGGCACACACACATGTATAATGACAAGTAAAATACATAGTTCGAGTTACGATTCGATGTCGATTTGATTAGCATAGCTTGATTAACTTTATCGCATTGTTACTTCCTATCATTCACAGTCGTAGGTTGATTGAAATATGGTTAGCATGATTCGATTATTGTAATGAACGACATTTACTCCACATAATATAATTAAAATAGAAACATTTCTACGAGTCAAGTCGCGCGAAATCGGTCGTTGACTTTGACCTTGACTTTAACTTTCACTCGTGAAAACACGGGGTGTTACAGCCTCCCTTTGTTTAGGGAATTTCGTCCCGAAATTAAGCTGGAAGCCGTAACTAACCGTGGATCACATGTGAGAGTCCTTCGTTTGGACCATTGAAAATCGTCAAGTTAATCGGGATTTTACGGTTAAAATTGATGATTTGGATATGATGTGCGAAAAATTCTAATCTAAAAGCCTATAAAGTTTCAGATTTCAATTCGAAGCCGTTTGTGAGAAATTTGAATAATGTAGGTCCGGATTTATCTCCGATTCGATTGCGTAACAACACGTTCGACGTGCGGAATCCGCGAACGTGCTTGACTAAACATAATCATAACGGAGTCAAACCGATTCTACAAGTGGTATCTGAGCAGGAGATCGATTGCTCAGATTTGAGCAATTTCTTCATCTTTCTTATTCGTCACGTTTTCTCTGAAAATCGCTAAATTAAACGTATACAATAACCGTGATTCTATTGATCATGATGACGTGTACAAAGCCGAGAATCATGTTTTGCCTTTTTCTCTCTACTTTCTCTTTCTAACCCTAAGGGTTCTATTTATAGGCCAAGGATATTAGGAGACTCTCTTTATTTACAAGTATGCCACCTTGCCTTTCTTAACCGGACATTACTCACTCGTTAAACAACTGTGGATACTTTGCCTTCATGTCGCTTTCGAGTTCCCAAGTGAACTCCGCGCCTCGTTTGCCTTCCCATCGGACTTTCACAATAGGAATGCGTGAGTGCCTGAGTTCTTTGGTTTGGCGATCCATGATTTCAACAGGCTTTTCCACGAAGTGTAATGTTTCGTTCACTTGTAGATCATCTAGAGGAACATGTAAGTTGTGGTCAGCGATGCACTTTCGGAGGTTTGACACGTGGAAAGTCGGATGGACATTGCTAAGTTCCTCCGGTAATTCGAGTCTGTAGGCGACTTTCCCGATCCTTTCCACAATCTTAAAAGGTCCAACATATCGAGGCGCGAGTTTCCCCTTCTTGCCGAATCGGACTACACCCTTCCAAGGTGATACCTTTAGGAGTACGTAGTTACCAACGCCATATTCACGGGGTTTGCGCTTTTTATCGGCGTAAACTTTCTGTCGATCCCGAGCTTTCGCTAGGTTGTCTCGAATTTGGAAAATTTTGTCTGTCGTTTCTTGTAGCAGCTCCGGACCGGTTAGTTGCGAGTGACCGATCTCGTGCCACACAATAGGCGATCGACATCTTCTTCCGTATAAGGCCTCGAAAGGTGCCATCTGGATGCTAGCCTGGTAGCTGTTGTTGTACGAGAATTCGACTAACGGAAGGTGTCTATCCCAATTACCACCGAAGTCTAGAACACACGAACGGAGCATGTCTTCAAGCGTACGAATCGTTCTTTCAGTCTGACCGTCGGTTTGTGGGTGGAACGCAGTACTTAGATTAAGCGTTGTACCGAGTGCCATTTGAAATGTTTCCCACAATCGTGAAGTAAACCGAGCATTACGATCAGAGATGATGTCACGAGGCGTCCCATGTCGACAAATGATCTCGTCGGTGTAGATTCGGGCTAATCGTTCTACCTTGTATCGTATCGGCAGAAAGTGAGCTGATTTGGTCAAACGGTCAATAACAACCCAAATGCTGTCGTGACCTGATGACGTGGTTGGAAGCTTGGTTACGAAATCCATGGCTATGCTCTCCCACTTCCACATGGGGATTGGAGGTTGTTCGAGCAAGCCAGAGGGTCTTTGATGTTTAGCCTTGATTCTAGCACAGGTTAGGCATTTTCCGACGTAGAGAGCGATATCCCGTTTCATACCCGGCCACCAGTACCTGTATCGAAGGTCATGGTACATTTTGTCAGCACCGGGGTGGATAGAGTATCGGGATTTGTGGGCTTCATCCATGATAATCGGTCGCAGGTTGGTTCGTTTGGGAATCCAAATTCGGTCTAAAAAGTGGAATATCCCATTTGATTTGCTCACAAGCTGGGCTCCATCGTGGTAGATTCTTTCTTTCTTCAAGGTGCGTTCGTTGAAACATGCATGCTGGGCGTCGCGAATAAGAGCTTCGAGGTTGTGCTGGGCTTGAACATTTCGAGTGCTAAGCAGATAGCTCCGTCTGCTAAGTGCGTCGGCAACAACATTTGCCTTGCCTGGGTGATAACGAATCTCACAGTCGTAATCATTGAGAAGTTCTACCCATCGGCGTTGATGCATATTTAGTTCCTTCTTATTAAAGATGTGCTGTAGGCTCTTATGATCGGTGAAGATCGTACATCATGTACCATACAGGTAGTGTCGCCAAATCTTTAATGCAAAAACAACTGCGCCTAGCTCGAGATCGTGGGTTGTATAGTTCTTCTCGTGGATTTTGAGCTGACGAGATGCGTAAGCTATGACCTTGTCTCGTTGCATTAAGACACAACCGAGACCAAGGTTAGAAGCATCACAGTAGACAATGAAATTATCGTTTCCGTCGGGTAGTGTGAGAACAGGGGCATTGCAAAGCATGTGTTTGAGGGTTCGAAAGGCAGACTCTTGTTTGGTTCCCCAGACAAAAGGCTGATCCTTATGAGTGAGAGAGGTAAGTGGTACAGCAATCTTCGAGAATCCTTCGATAAATCGTCGATAATAGCCCGCTAGCCCGAGAAAGGAGAGGACTTCGGTCGGGTTCTTAGGCATAACCCAGCTCTTAACAACTTCAATCTTCGCAGGATCGACATGAATACCCTGACTATTTACGATGTGACCCAGAAACTGAACCTCCCCCAACCAAAACTCGCACTTGGAGAATTTGGCGTAGAGTTGGTTCCCCTGGAGTAACTCGAGAACCAAACGTAGATGTTGCGCGTGTTCGGCTCTCGTTTTGGAATAGATCAAGACATCGTCGATGAACACGATGACGAAACGGTCGAGATATGGTTTACACACTCGATTCATCAGATCCATGAAAACTGCTGGTGCATTGGTTAGACCAAATGGCATGACAACGAATTCGTAATGGCCGTAACGAGTTCGAAACGCGGTTTTGGGTATATCCTCCTCTTGTATACGCAGCTGATGATATCCTGAACGTAGGTCGATCTTCGAGAAACATGTAGCGCCTTGCAGCTGATCAAACAAATCGTCGATTCGAGGCAGAGGATAGCGGTTCTTGATAGTCAACTTATTCAATTCCCGATAGTCAATGCACATCCGGAACGACCCATCCTTCTTTTTGACGAAAAGGACTGGTGCGCCCCAAGGAGAGGTGCTCGGGCGAATAAAGCCTTTTTCAAGCAATTCCTGGAGTTGAGTTGAGAGTTCGCGCATTTCGGACGGCGCGAGTCGATAAGGAGCTCTGGCAATAGGATTTGCTCCAGGAATGAGATCAATGCGAAAATCAATATCACGCTTCGGAGGTAGTCCGGGAAGGTCCTCTGGAAAAAACTTGAGGAAATTCTCGAACCACTGCAACGTCTTTCACTTCCTTCTTCTCTTTCTTTTCCTTCTCCGCAGCTATGACATTAGCCAAGAAAGCCCTGTATTCCTTGCGGAGATACTTGCTAGCTTGTAGGGATGACATAAGCTTGAGACCCTTCGAAGTAGTATCACCATAAACGCACAATGAATCACCGTTTGCGAGCGAAAAACGATTCATTTTATCGAAGCACACAACTTCGGCATGGTTTTCGCGAAGAAAGTCCATGCCTACTATGACATCAAAGCTTCCTAGCTGCATCGGAATGAGATCGATTGAGAAGATGTGATTGTTGAGCTCGAGAGTGCAATCACGAATAACAGAGTTTGCAGCGACGGTTCTTCCGGTAGCGACTTCAATATCGAATGCAGAGGAGAGTAGAGTACGTTTACGACTAAGGAGTTTCTCAAATTCGAGTGACACAAAGCAATTATCGGCTCCAGTATCAAACAAACATGAAGCATAAATACCATTCACAAGGAACGTACCATTGACCACGTTGTTGTCGGCCTGGGCTTGACGCACATTGAGATTGAAAGTTCTGGCGCGTGCGGCCTGTTGTTGCTGTTGTTGTTGTTGCTGTGGTTGCTGCTGCTGCTGCGGTTCTTGTTTCACTACCCTGTTCGGGCACATGTTGGCGAAATGGTTCGGATCGCCACACGTGAAGCATGCTCTGGCTTTGACTGCGAGTGCCGGAGGAGCTTGTTGACCCTGTGGGGCAGCGAGTAGAGCTTGATTGGCAGGAGCTTGACGAATACGGCAGTTAGCAGTAAAGTGGCCGTGGACATTGCAGTGAGCACAGAAGCGGCATTGAATAGCAGTCGGGTGATGATAGGTGCAAGTAGGGCAGAGTGGGTGTGGCCCAGTATATGCACGCTTTGCAGGCGGTGCATTGGCCACAGGCGCCGCTACTTGACGCTGTTGGGCAGGTACAGCTTGGATCGGTGCAGCAGTGATCGCACAGTTCTTGTTGGTGGAGCTGTTCTTTCTCTTGTTCTTTCTCTTGTTGCTTGACGAGGTGGCTTCAGCAGTTGGTGCGGTAGCGGTAGCTTGATGCAGATGCTTGGAGGTCTTATCCCACACCCCAGCCTTGACCCTTTTGTCATTGATTTCAGCGGCCAGCAGATAGGTTTCCTCAATCGTGGCAGTCTTAGCCGCTTGCACGAAATCAGCAACGCAGTCGGGCAGGGCTCGGATGTACTTCTTGATGGTCATCTCAGGAGTCTTGACCTGGTCAGGACAGATGATGCTAAGCTGTTTGAAGCGAGCAGTGAGGCCAGCATTGTCTCAATCCTTCTGATGTATGTGCCAAAATTCATCTTCAAGCTTTTGACGCTCGTGAGGAGGGCAGAATTCTTCCAGCATGACTTCTTTGAGCTCTTCCCACGACAAACCGTAAGCTGCATCATTCCCTCTCTTGTTCCTCTCGGCCGTCCACCAGTCCAAAGCACGGGACTGAAAGACGCCGGTAGCGTTCAGAGTTCGAAGGTCATCAGGGCAACCACTTTTTCGCAGAGTAACCTCGATAGAGTCAAACCAGTGGAATAGAGCAGTAGGACCTCCTTCGCCTGTGAATTCTTTCGGCCCACATGACTTGAATTGCTTGAAACTGAAAGGTCTTGCGACAACTCTAGGACCTTCAGTCCTCGATTCCTCGGATGATTTGCTGGCATTTTCATAGGCATCGCTCACTGCCTTTGCTACAGCTTTCGCGACGATGGAAACAAGACGTCTGTCCTTCTTTTCTTGACGAGAGAGTGGATGACGGGATCCAGACGACGTTGTCTGCAATAGACATCGCCATGGAACTCAACACATGTATTCGAATCTCACCTCACACGTCTATTACTTCTAAAGCTCAGTAACACGTACCAGGTAAACGCATATAGTCACAAAATCATAGAATTGCACAAAATCACGTAAACACATAGAGCACAATATTCCTAAACACGTAAGCATAATAGCAAGAACACATATAACTTAATCACTAAAAGCACATACGAGTATACAAAGCATTCTGACTGCCCCTATTGCTGATTTGTTAGCGATGAGTTGTGTGGGTTTTGTGTTTTAGTAGGAGCAATAGTGTCGGGTCGAAAACAATAGTACCTCAAAACGTTAACAGAAAATGCATAAAATTTTCATAAAGATTGATAAATCGAAGGTAGGTTGTCTGTGGCTAATAGACTTCGACTAACCAAAGTGGCTCGACTATTCGCAAGGATCCTGCACAATTACCTCCAGGACTATGCCTTTGCCTCGATTCTTGGGCGTTGGCGCAATTCCCATTGGTTATATTGTGTCTTTAGATCGTTGGAGTCCATCGAACTTTGGTGAGAGTTTTCGTATAAAAGCGGGACAAGTCGTCAAGGTTAGGGTTTCACCCCTATCTTGCAACTTTCGTCCTCATTTTTGATAAAAATTGAGGAGATTATTCATCAAAATATGGATTTCACTCCTGATTTGGTATGATTCTCCTCGTTTGTAGCTAAAACGCAAGCTGATTAGGCAACTTTAGTCGAGAGTTCGCGGTTTTCACACCTATTCTCGGCCTTATTACCTGTTCATAACTTGAAAATTCGAGTGCAATGATAGAAAAGAGTGAGTGATAGTGGCGAGTTTACGCATACGCGTGAGTTGGTCTGTTGGTTCTTAACTATAGTCTAGGTTTCTAAGACTTCGACCCGGACTAGGTCGAGTCTTGCTTAATTCCCTATAGTTATGGCTCTGATACCAATCTGTCACACCCCAACCGATGGCGGAGTCATCGGGGCGTGGCACTGAGCGAAACAGATTGTCCAAAAGTTTCCATAACAACTATCATTACCATTTAATTAAACATTACGTCCCATACCGTAACATAAATAGTCAACAAGTTATTACAGACAACATCAAAACAAATACTCTGTTCCGACAACTCAGATTTAAATAAGTAGCAATTGTTTATCTGCTTCTAGAGACCCCTAATAAGTTATCTACAGACAACTATTTGTTGGGCTCTAAAGCTTTATTCTAGCTTCCATTCCCTACCACATATGCGTCCTAAGCACCTGTCACATACGTTAAAATAAAGTCAATACATAAAATGTAAAGGTGAGCATACAAGTTTGATAATAGCATATAGAGTTCGAATTCGTTTACGCATAACCAGCACGTACACATAGTGAAATGAAGCACGTTAGTTATCGACATAGATCCATCGATACCAATGACTGCGGGTTGACTGCCCGAGGTAGTTCGCAATACATGATTACCACCGTAATCCATGCAAGTAAAAGATCCTTAACAACCCCCGTGTGAACGGGTGCTGAGTCCAAACTATAGTACTATCGTTGCTAAGGCAGGTAGACAGCATTCCATGTGTAAACATAACAAACAAGCATTCATAAGCCACGTATAACATGCATTAATGGTTTAGCGTTAAAATAGCTTGAGTAGTGTGATAGTTGTGGTTTGAATAGTTGTAACGTATGTAACACCCAAAAGTGCTAAAGCAAAAGGGTTCGAGTATACTCACAGCGATTGTGGATTGAAGGGAGCGCTTTACAGCGAGTACGGTTAGCCTGAATAGATTCGATAACGTAACGATAAGTGGCGCGTAAAACAGTACAAAGTGAGAGTGGGTAGGATGTCTGATCGTGCGGATCAGCTATCCGTGAGTAGAAGTCATCCGTGCGCATGACCTATCCGTGCGGATGGTGATGCGTGCGGATGGTGATCCATCCGGATAAGCTATCCGTGCGTGCGACTGTCCGTGCGGGAGGTAACCCATGCGGATTAGTTGTGCGTACGGATGACTTATCCGTACGGACAAGTTGTTTGTGTGGATAAACGTTCAAGTGGATTGTTTCTTCCTAACATGTGTTTGTGTATGATGGCTTGTGCTTTGGAGTTTTCGTTGTAGCATTTAGAAAACACATAAGTGTTTCTACCTTTCAAGCCGGTCTCGCGGACACTCCATGCGGACGGTGATGATCCGTGCGGACACTCTGTGCGCGCGGGCAGGAACCATCCGTCCGGATAGTCTGTCCGTGCGTACGACTTGGCCGTGCGGATGATCATTGTTTGAATTTTAGTTTAAGGCCCTAGTATCTCATGATCCAAAGAGTAATCCATTCAGAGGTCGTCCGTCCGGATTGCTCATTCGTCCCAAGGGTAGCTCGTCCGGGTGGCAACCCGTCCGAAATCCGTGCGCACAACTTGTCCGTGCGGACAGCTTGTCCGTGCGGACAGCTTGTCCGTGCGGACAGCTGGTCCGTGCGGACAGTCTCTGGTCTGGTTGTTCCGTTCGTCTACTCTTGGTTTCTGTTGTCGTTTATCGAGACGTTCTGATTACGTGGCAACCACTTGGAATTGTATTCTCACCCGCGTGACTAGACCGGTCAGGAACCACCCTAACTCGGCATGTCGGCGACTCAGAACGGTCATCCCGGTTATCCCCGAAATCAGTTGTCTGTGGGTAGGATTCCAGATCTAGAACTAGTGAATCACTATTAACAAGTAGAACACTAGAACCGATCAGATTCGTACCGATTTCAAGGGTAAAAGAAGGAGGGAACTTAGGTTTATTTCTTTCAACTCTTTTATCCTTAGAAAAGTTTAGATCTAGGTGAAGTTATTGTGAAATCTTGTAGAAATCGTTTAGATCTGAGATATTCTTGGTGGAATGAGGTCAAGCTTGAAGTTCATAAGAACTTCATGATGACATCACCCGAGAATACCTCAAATCCAGATGATTTCCTGGTTAAAAGTGAAGATTCGAAAGATGGAAATGTGTAGGATTGTGTAGTGAGCAAAGATGTACAAGAATTAGTGCAAGATCTTACCTGGATTGAGAGAAATCAGAGAAAAAGTGAAGAATGCGTGCGGTTCGGACGTCACTTGCCAAAAGTGGAAAAAGTGGAGAGTGACCCGTGTATTTATAGGATGCCAAAAAGGGAAAGGGTGAGCCGTGCGCATGGCACTCACCCGGATAGGCTATCCGCGCGGACTGGTCATCCGTGCGGATTGGCAATCCGTGCGGATTGGCAATCCGTGCGGATGCCACCTGCTTTGGTGTGTTCGGCGCGATGTTGCTTCGGTTTCGATTTGCAAGCGATTCGAGAGGGTTTCCTAGTCAAATTACTTTCAGTCCCAACTACTTCTTATATGGTTCGACTCGGGATTCGGGTTCGGGTTCGTTTACATTCGAGTTAGACTTCGAGTTCGATTGAGTTCGTTTGATTATCACAACATAACATAAAATAAACATGCACAGGTAACACGTAAGGCACACACACACGTATAATGACAAGTAAAATACATAGTTCGAGTTACGATTCGATGTCGATTTGATTAGCATAGCTTGATTAACTTTATCGCATTGTTACTTCCTATCATTCACAGTCGTAGGTCGATTGAAATATGGTTAGCATGATTCGATTATTGTAATGAACGACATTTACTCCACATAATATAATTAAAATAGAAACATTTCTACGAGTCAAGTCGCGCGAAATCGGTCGTTGACTTTGACCTTGACTTTGACTTTCACTCGTGAAAACACGGGGTGTTACACAAACACCCTCTAAACTTTTTGTTTTGACAAGGTTTTAGACAACCTACAAGTGTTAAGACCATCCAAGCTCACCATCTTCAATATGGTGAGACTTGTGTTTTGGTGAAAGTTTGAACCATGGAAGCTTTGGTTCTCCAACATTGTTTCACTACCTCACTTGTTGATTTGTTATCTTCATACCACTAAGTCTCAAACAATTTTCATCAAAGGGACAAGGCTACATCACGTCCCTAAACACTTGCCATGTTTGGGATTCACACATCTAGCTAACTCATTTGGTTGTTTGTAGATTTAGTAGGTTTTATTATTTTTATTTTTCACATTCATGACCAACCGAAACCATCAACAAAGTTAATATTTTTGTGCTTGGTGAAACATATAATTGTTTTGGTCAAAAATTACCGAAGCAATTAAGTGATCAAATTAGTTAAGTGAGGTAGTGTGCTAGAAATATGTGTAAAAAATGTGTTAATCAAATTAATTGTGAAAACGGTTTCAGGATACGGCTCAGGATATTGAGCTGTATCTACGATCAAACTGATGTGTGTCAGCGTGTCGTGAATTTTGATAGTTATATTTCCGAAATGTTTTAAGCGTTGGAAAGCGTGATATAACTACATGACTGATTGAATTATGTCAAGTTTTAAAAATGGAATCGCTAACTAAACCACACATAATCGGCAAGTGCACCGGTCGCGGTGTAGTTTTGTTGGCAAGACCGGATGTCAATCCATGGACACTATAGTGAGAAATCTTGAAAGTAACCTTAATCGAATATTTAGGTAGATTGGTTTAAAGATTGATTTGTGATTTTTAGAAAATAATAAAATATTAATTTAAAATGAATTTGTATAAATCTAAAACAAACATTGATAAAATAAAATTCACGGGAAAGTAAAACAGTACACAAATAAAGTTTAACAATTAAACAGAATTAAACAAATAAACACAAATATAATATAACAATTCAAACAAGTAACAATAACAATTAACAGGTAACAATTACAAAGTATTACAAAAAAGTTGGAATTACAGATATAATAAACAGACTACCTGGGTTTTAGAATCCCTAAATTCATGTAATGCTAGTTTGATAATAAAATCAGTTAAATATCTTTTTCCCTTGCTTAATCCCCCGTTAGAGACGCTACTTAAACAATAGATAAAGACGAAATGTGAAATGCTAGAACAAACCGGCTCGAGTTATCGATACCAAATCCTACGTGAATCCAACCGTTGGGACCTCAGAGACTAAGTTGTGAGACGATCTTTTAAACACGCAAAGCGAACAAATCTTTGAAAATTAAAATCCCAAGAAACCTTAATCACGATGTAATAAAAGAGTTCGAGTTATCGATTACCCAAATTACCCACCAATAATTAGCTAATAACCTGGCTTACCCTAATCATATTTCTAATCATGAGGTAATGATGCATGTTTTATTATTTTGACTTGAATTATTATTAGACTTGGTCAATTTCTCAACACAATATTTAACCCGCAAATTGGAAAATAAACGAATTAAATTAAATTCTAAGTTTAAAAGGAATTTCTTCATGTTATAAACTTGGTGAATTTATCGGCAAATAATTAAATCAAAATTATAACAACATGCAATATCAAGATTAATTTCAAAGATAAAATTCTTTAAATCACATAAAATAACTGAAATTACATCAAACAAGCATTACAATCCTTTATTTTATCATAACCCAGGTAGTTTATAAGTTTAGCTACACATATTACATAATAACACACTTACAACAAACATTACAACTACTGAAAACATAATAACAATACTTACTGGAACGGAAATTACAACGTTTAACCGACTCGGGTCGATTAGGATTAGAACCAACGGCCTCCGGACGTCTCGAGAGTTCCGAGGTACTTCACCGGCACTTCCGGGTGCCTAATGTTGCCTGATAGCAGGCTTTTACGTGATATTTCCGAGCTTGGAATGTGTGATTTTCGAACAAGAATGGCAGGCTATTTATAGGAGAAATTTTCAGCTTTTCGGACCTCTTTTACGGACCGTAAGTTCAGGATTTACGGACCGTAAACTTTCCTTTTAATAAAAAATTGCTCCATTACGAAAAGCTGTTGCCGACGGGTCTTTACGGACCGTAAATGTGAACTTTACGGACCGTAAACATTAAAAAATAGCTCCACTATCAGCCGCCCCACTTTCGCACTAAAAACGCACTTGCCGACAGTCCTTTACGGACCGTAAGTTCATTCTTTACGGTCCGTAAATCTTACCTATATGTTGAGGTCCTCAAACTGCGATTTACGGCCCCGTTTTAAGCTTTCCGGCTCCCTTTACGAACCGTAAAGGTCTGCCTTACGGTCCGTAAGTCTCACCAGAATGTTGAGGTCCTCAAACTGCCATTTGAGGACCTGTTTCAAGCTTTTTTACATTTCTTTACGGACCGTAAAAGGCTTACTTACGGTCCGTAAGTCTACTTTAATTAAAACAAACTTCATTTTTGGATTCCTCTCGTCGAGCTACCCCAAAAGCATATATTATGGTGCCCGTAATTCATTTCCTAGCTCCGGATATGTCCAGATGAAGTTCTGACTGTTTCTGGCGCGTATTTCTTCATATCTTCTTCGTTTTAGCTCCGTTTTACGCACCGTTTTCGCCCACGTCTTCGTAATTCAACCCTCTATCATGCCATCTTCTAATATCTTCATTTTCAATCCATTAGCATTCCCCATGTATTGTTTCCTTCGTCGATCTTTCACCGTTTCCTCGCGAAATATACAGATTCTTCACTAATTCCTGCAAATCCATTATTTAAACAAATAAGTATCTAAATCGCGAGAAAATAATATTCAAATAGATTAAAGTATACGGAATTTGATGTGTAAAATGTGTATGATTCTGTACACATCACAAACAATGAGCGAACAGTAAGCAAAAAGTAAAGGGAGTGACACGAGATGTACGAGGAAAGCCCTTGATCAATCTAGATCGCCGGCATAAAACCTCGGGAGCTGACAATCGCAGCTGCCTTGTTCTTCTTATTACTTCAAACATCAGGATACAGTGCAGGATATAGACCAGATCGCTAAGTGTTACAATAATTGTGTGAGAGTACAAAGTGTTAGAGTGTAGCGAGTATGATTGCAGTGAAATTGTTGTGTCCTATTCGATCTGGTGTTACTCCTATTTATAGTAATGAAATACAAACAAATATCCCTATAAACTTGGGATGCTCCGAATATTCCACCACGAACGTTGTAGACCGAGTAAAAAGGCTTCAACGTCTTTCTTTGAACGGTTTGGACCGAGTCTTCCGCGGAATAAGTCTTGGTGAACGTTGCTAGCTTCCAGCCCACGTGCCTGCACATAATCCGTTAGTTATCCCGAGGATACCATTCAGGATGTACCAATATCCTGAATCAGCATCCCGGATGTAAACAGATACTACATAAACAAGATATAGTTCAAGATATTTTCCAGGATATGGGCTCAGAATTTCACCCATAACAATTGTCCCCAAAAATGTTACCGTTTGATATCCTGCACTAACGGTTACATTTTTCACGGTGGCCGAGATAATTAAGAGATAAGACTATTGATGTGACAGCTTTCAACCACCCGGCCTATATTTACTCATCATGCCCTATATCTTCTCATCCTCATCTCCTTTTTTACCCACAATCGACAAGAAAAAGGTAATATTCTCTCTCTCATCTTCATAACCATCTTTTATCTTACTCCGGCAAGAATTCAGGCGACCAAATGCCTAGGCAAACGAGGTCCAGTTCAGGCGACTCGGCTCCCACATTCATCCAACAGAATCTTCTCCAAGAACCGGAGAATGAAACATGCACCTTTGATAGTGCTCATCTGTCAGCCTTGAAATCCTCCGGTATCTTCCCGGATGGAACCATATTCCGACCCTTTGACAGAGAAATCCGGTCAGATATGGTTTCCAACGAGTGGATTTGTTTCAATGCTTTCCCCTTTACCTTAGGGCTACGATTCCCCTTTCCAGACTTCATTACCGAGTTTTTCAACATCACTAAAATTTCTTTCAGTCAAACCATGCCAATGCTCTGGCGTGTTTTGTCTGTTCTTGACCAAATCAAAAGAAACCACATACCTGACCTTTCTGTCCATGATCTCCCTTTAGCCTACAAGCTTAGATGCCATGGCTCATCTAGATTCCTATTTTATTCTACTTCCGGTGATCCATTGATACTTCGTGCCACCAGGAACGAGGATGGTTGGCAATCCAAGTTTTTCTTCGTAAAAATGGATTCAATCCCTGGTGGACCAGATTATCCGATGAGATGGTTAAGAAAGGGTAGGACTTAGGGTTTAAGAATGATCCTGTCTCTTATCCTGTCTCATATTCTGAACTAACAAATTTTCATTTTTGTGCAGCTGATTTCAGGAAGATTGCACCTCCTCTTGCTAATTCTCAAGAAAGAATAGACGCCATCAGACTTCTTCCAGAGGCAGAGAGAAGTTTCAATCCTTCTCCACCAACTCCAAGCCCTCTTTCAAGTGCCAACATGTCTGGTAAGGATCCTGCAAGATATCCTGCACACATATGTTTTTTATTTGTTATTCATAGGAGGGATTTAGAATTTACTCCCTGTGTGCAGATTCCAGCAAAGTCCCAGTCTATCTAGACCTTGATGAACTCGACAGCTATCCAACTCCAACCACAGTCAAGAAGGAAACTCCTGCTACTACTAGCTCCAAGCCACTCCCGGCTCCCAAGGCCAATCCAAGAACCCGAGCTTCCACAGCGAAAAAGAGGAAGGGTCTTGAAGTCAGTGCTCCAGGCGCAGAAGGGTTCTCCTATGACGAACTCAGCTTCTCTGATTCCTTAGAGCCAATGACATCCTTCCTTAACAAGGTAATATCCTGACGCATATCCTTCATGTATATCCTGCATATATATCCTGTAATTGATGTGCAGGGCCTCCAGCATTTGCTCCACTTGTACAATGACGCTTGTGGCACTGTGGCCCTTCATGAAGCCAGGATCAAACAGCTCGAAAGCACCGTTGCTGACCAAGGTGCCATTGCTGAAGCGAAGAGCCGGCACTACGAAAGCTTGCTGAAGAAGGTCACCCAAGACGCTGAGGTCAAACTTGCCACCGTTCAAATGGATCATGATCAGGCCTTGATCAACTTCCGAGAGGGAATCAAGGCTTCTGCTATCGTCTCCCTGCTGCAAGCACGCATCAAGATGGCCTACGAGGCCAAGGAGACGGGCCTTGTTTGTCCATCCTGGCCAGTTGAATCCTGGGTGGCCAAGTTAAAGGAGCTCGGAGGCAAAGCTGTGCCGCTTCCTGCTGAAGCCGGTGAGTCTTCTAAGTCAGCAGAGGTGATGGTCCAGGCTGGAGACAAGAAGGATGCTGGAGCTGATGCTGTGATGGATGCTGTTGAGGATGCTGGAGAGGATGCTGCCAAGGATGCTGAAGCTGGGAAGACAGAGAAGGTTGGAGGAGATGCCGCTGTGTGAGGGCATTTAGGTGGGCGATGACGGATATACGTGCCAAGGCCAGAGCCCACCTTTTTGAATTTGAATGTTGGTTTGTAGTCCCATAAACAATTTACTTTTCTGCACTTTACTTTCCTGCACCTGAACAATTTACATTTCCTGCATGCTTTTTGAACAATACAACAGTTGAAGGTGGATGGGTCTCGGTTTGAGATGAAGCCCTCAACTGTTGGGTAAATATGGTAATGAACTATTAGTGCTCTTAGTGGATGGGCCTTGTTTTGAGGTGAAACTAAGAGCACTTCTTTTGGTATGTTAATAATATAACTTCTCTTTTGACCCTATTATTGTTGTCATTGAAAATCGTATTTGTGAAAACTGTTTGGTTTGTACACTTTAAAAATATATGTTACAGATGTATCCTGAAAGTATCCTGAAAGATATCTTGAGAAGGATATTAAAATATAACCTATAAATTGTCCAAATAAAAAGGAGAGACCATACCAGAGATCCATAGTGAATTATAAGTTTGTCCCCAGTATATATTTATAAACTTGGATCCATCCTTTGAACAGCATAATGTATGTCCCCTGTGTACGACACAGAAATACAAATGTATTCATACCTTGACTTGAATAAATTCCAAACACCTCGAGGCAAAAACCTAGATATCCTGGGATGAATCCTTAGCATACCGGGAATAAACCCTTAATACCCTAGGGATAAACCTTGATATCCTGGGGATAAACCCTGATATCCTGGGGATAAACCCTGAGTTTCATGCGCTACAGGCGAGAGTGTATAAACTCCAAATCTTAGAAAGGTGAAAACCTTTAAACCTTAGAGAGTATGAAAATACTCTTTCGTGAGAGAGGGTGATCAATCCTCATATACCTTTAGAATCCAGGATATAGCCAACAGTAACGAAATTGTCAGCCACTTTTACATGAACTGGTCCCGCCACCTTGAACTATCCCCGGATAACTTGCGCTCCAGGCGGGGTGTTTAAACCCAATTCAGAAGAAAGGTGAATACCTTTAAACCTGTGAAGGGATCAGGATCCCTTATACGTGAGAGAGGGGGCCAATCCTCTAATCTTTCGACTTATCCTGAGCATATATCCTGGAGCTATATCCTGAAATATATCCTGCAAAACAATTGTAAACTAAGGTGGGTGTTAGCTTGGCTAACACCCCTCCGATGCTTAAGTCAATATTGGGTTCAAGACAAAAAACAAAATATATTTAAAAGAGATAGGATACATACCATTCTGAGATGTAAAATAAATTCTACTCTTACTTGAAATAGAGCTTCAAATGTATTGCATTCCAGGATCTTGGTAGCATATCCCCTTCCATATTCCTGAGTCGATATGCTCCTTTCCCTGCTTCTGACTCAACTTCATAAGGTCCTTCCCATTTCGGAGCTAGCTTGCCATCGGCAGGATTAGTGGTATTTTGAAAAGCCTTTCTTAACACCCAATCACCAACTCGAAATCTTCTAGTCCTTATATTCTTATTATATGCTCTGGATATTCTTTGTTGATATGCTGCTATCCTTAGTCTTGCTGCATCTCTTTTTTCGTCTATAGTATCCAAATCCTGACATAAGACTTCAGGATTCTGTTCAGGATCCTGCAGCATAGATCTTGCAGTAGGTATCGTCATTTCTGTTGGAATCATCGCCTCCGCTCCAAATACCAAGGAAAACGGGGTTTGGCCGGTTGCATTCTTCACTGTTGTCCTATCAGCCCACAAAACAATGGGTAACTCTTCCGCCCATCTTCCTTTTTTGGCTCCAAGTCTCTTCTTTAAGTTATTGACTATTATCTTGTTTGAAGATTCGGCTTGTCCATTTGCTTGAGGATGTACTGGAGTAGATGTGATCATTTTGATTCCCCAACCTTTGCAAAAGTCAGTAGTCCTTTTGCTTATAAACTGGGACCCATTATCACAAATGATCTCAGCTGGTACCCCAAACCTTGTCAGGATATTCCTCTTTATGAAGGATACTACTTCTTGGTCTCTAACTTGGACAAATGCTTCAGCCTCAACCCACTTGGAGAAATAATCTGTCATAGCTAACATAAAAACTTTTCCTCCCGGAGCTTTTGGTAACTTCCCTACTATATCCATCCCCCACTTCATGAATGGCCAAGGGGAAACTACAGGATATAATGGTTCAGCTGGTTGATGTAGTATGTTACTATGTCTTTGACATGCATCACATCTTCGAGCATATTCTGCAGCATCTTTCCTCATCGTTGGCCAATAATATCCTGTCCTTAATACTTTCGAGAACAATGATCTGCCCCCGGTATGATTACCACAATCCCCTTCATGTATATCCTGGAGTACTTCTTTGGCTTCAGGATCCTCCAAGCACCTCAAATACGGTCCTGCAAGAGATTTCTTGTATAAAACATTATTTATAATAGTGAATCGTGATACCTTCATCCTAAATGCCTTAGGATTTTCATTTCCGGGGATGTGTCCTTTTTTGAGATATCTCCTAATTGGAGCCGTCCACGATTTAGGATCCTGTTCAGGATATTCTACTTCTGGATCCCGAATACCTGCTACTTCTTTATCCTGAGGATTCGTCGCAGGATATAAGACATGTAATATTGGTATTTGGGTCCCTTCAGGTATCCTGATTGATGATCCCAAGTTTGCGAAGGCATCCGCTTCAGCATTATCCTCCCTTGGTACCTGTTCAAGTGTAAAAACATCGAAATATCCTGCTAATTTTTTGAGAATATCAAGATATTCTATCAATTTCTCACCCTTAACTGCATAGGATCCATTAAAATGGTTAGTAATTAACAAAGAATCAACATATACTTGTAAGTTTTTGATGCTCATGCTCTTAGCCAATTCTAATCCTGCAATCAAAGCCTCATATTCTGCTTCATTATTGGTAGCAGGAAATTCACACCTAATAGCCTGGGGTAATATGTCCCCCTGTGGCGATTTTAGTAGTATTCCTAATCCTACTCCTCTTATATTAGATGCACCATCAGTATATAATGTCCAGGATCCTGAGGATTCTCCTAGCTGTTGAACTTCTAGGTCTACCTCATCCTGAATGTCACTACTAAAATCAGCCACAAAGTCAGCTAAAGCCTGAGATTTTATGGCATTCCTAGGTTCATATACTAAATCATAGGCACTTAACTTTACTGACCACTTAGCCATTCTACCCGACATTTCCGGTTTCCTAAGTACATTTTTGACAGGATAATTTGTTTTAACGTGTATCCTATGTGTCTCAAAGTAGTGTCTAAGTTTTGTTGATGCCATAACTAATGCTAGTATTAATTTTTCTAAATGAGAATATCTAGTTTCAGCATCTAGCAAACTTTTACTAACATAATAAACATGATATTGCTGACCTTCATGGTCTTTTATGAGAACAGCACTTACAACATTCCCTGATACAGCAAGGTATAGGGATAGTGGTTCACCATTTTCAGGTTTCATCAATAGAGGTGCGGTTGAGAGATATCGCTTCAAATCCTGTAGGGCTGCTTCATGCTTCTCACCCCACTCGATTTTTTTGTTCTTCTTCAGGATATCATAAAAATCTTTGCATTTTTCTGAAGATCTTGAGATAAATCTATTCAATGCTGCCACTCGCCCTGTTAAACGTTGAACATCCTTCATATTTGAGGGTGATTTAATATCCAAGATGGCTTTAATCTGCTCCGGGCTTGCTTCTATTCCTCTTTTGGTCACCATATATCCTAGAAACTTTCCTGCCCCTACTCCAAAATGGCACTTAGCAGGATTCAGTTTCATGTTGTACTGATCCAGGATATCAAATGCTCCTTTAATATCCTGGAGGTGATCCTGAGCTTTCTTTGACTTTACTACCATATCGTCGATGTACACCTCCATGGTGTCCCCCAGTTTGTCTTTGAACATCATGTTTACCAATCTTTGGTATGTTGCACCTGCATTTTTCAAACCAAAAGGCATAGCTGTATAACAATAAATACCTGTTGGTGTCATGAAGGCAGTATCCTCCTGGTCAGAAGGCTCCATTTGGATCTGTTGAAATCCTGAGGATGCGTCCATGAAAGTCAGCATTTCATGCCCGGCAGTGGCATCTACCATTGCATCAATGTGGGGAAGAGGAAATGGGTCTTTAGGACAAGCTTTGTTCAAGTCTGTGTAATCTACACACACTCTCCATTTCCCGTTTTTCTTCTGTACCACGACCACGTTTGCTAGCCACCTTGGGAACTTAACCTCTCTGATCATCCTGGACTTCAATAATCTCTCAACTTCCTCTTGAATAATCGAGTTCCGCTCAGGAGCAAACTTCCTTCTTTTTTGTTGCACAGGCTTGAATGACTTATCAATTCCAAGCTTGTGAGTGATAATATCTTTGGATATGCCTGTCATATCCTCATGCTTCCATGCAAACGTTGACATCCTGCATTTCAAAAAGTTAGTTAATTGTTCCTCAATATCCTGAGGGATATTGGTCCCCACGAGCACCGAAATATCGGGATTATCCTGGTCCAGGATAACTTTCTTCACATCCTGATCCGTATCCTCCACGATATCCTGGGCCCGCGACTTTAATTGCTGTGCTGCACTAGGCTTAGTTGAGGATTTCATCGAGGATGAGTAACATTCTTTTGCCTCCTGCTGATCACTATCAACTTTAACAACTCCCCAAGGGGTAGGTATCTTGATGCATTGGTGATATGTTGATGGCACGGCCTTCATGTCGTGAATCCATGGTCTTCCCAGTATGATGTTGTAGCAGGATAGAGAATCCATTACACAGAAACGTTGTATTGAGTTGACTCCTTCAACGTACACCGGCAACTTTATCTCTCCCACTGTGTTTCTAGCCTCTCCACTGAACCCAACCAGTACGGTAGACTTTGAAGTGATATCCATTGGAGATACATTCATTCTTTTCAGCGTCTCTAGTTGGATTATGTTAACGGAGCTGCCATTATCAACCAATATCCTGCGTACAAAATGGTTAGCCACATATAACGTTATTACCAGAGCATCATGGTGAGGATCCTGGACAGTATCCCTATCATCAGCATCAAATGTGATCACTTTGTCAGTTGTAAGTGTAGTCATCCTGACAGGTTTGTCTCCCCTTTCGGCCTTAGCTTCTTTTGCATGTCTCTTTGCTGCCGAATACGAAGTCCCACAAATGTCGGATCCTCCCGAAATGAAGTTGATTATCTTGGCATCCGCGGGAGGTGATGCTGCTTGCTCAGGATCCTTCTCAGTATCTTGACCCTTATTCTTCTTTTTTCCTAAGAGATCTTTCAAATATCCCTTGCTTAGAAGATAGCTTATCTCTTTCCTTAGAGCGATGCAATCCTCAGTCATATGTCCGAAATCTTCGTGGAAAGCACACCATTTTGATTTGTCTTTCCAATCTGCTTTTTGTTGATTCTTTCGAGGCCATCTTGCCTTGCCCCCTAGACCCTGCATGGCATACATCAATTCAGGAATGTTAACAGAAAAGCAATATTCAGATAATTCAGGATACTCTTCAGGATCCTCATCTTCGACAGCATTCACTCTCTTGTTCTCATTTCTGCCATATGGCTTAGGCCGATACGACTTGAATGAGGATTCTGACTTCCTGTTAGTTGACTCATAAGTGTTGGATGAGTTCATCCTTTCTTGCATCTTTCTGTCATCCTCCAACCGAATGTATCTTAGGGCCCTGTTCCGAGCTTCATCCAAGTTCCTGCATGGGTTCATTACAAGGTCTTGATAAAATTGAGAATCTTTCTGCAGCCCCATCTTGAAAGCTTGCACAGCTGTTGCAACATCAAGATGAGGAATGTCTAGTGATTCCCGGCTGAACTTGTTCACATAATCCCTAAGGGATTCCTGAGGCCCCTGTGTTATCCTGTAGAGATCACTTGTTATTTTTTCAAAGCTTCTACTACAAGAAAATTGACTATTAAATAAATTTACTAAGTGAGCAAAAGATGTAATCGAATGTGGAGGAACATTCAAGAGCCATTTCAAGGCTGATCCTGTCAAGGTTGAACCAAAACCCTTGCACAAGCATGCTTCCTTGAGATCCGGAGGGATAGGGTTAATCTACATCCTTTCCCTATACTGAGCAATATGCTCCTCAGGATCCGTTGTTCCGTCATAGAGCTTCATGTTGGGGGTTTGGAATCTCTTTGGGATCTCAGCATCACAGATAGGATATGCAAAACGAGATATCTTGTGGCTGTCTTGGGACACTTCCGGGATCGGCTGGACCACCCCGGGTACGCTAGATATCATGTCCTTCAACTTCTGAAGTTCCCTAGTAAGTGCTGATGTTACACCTGTATCCTGCAAAGATCCACTATTAGTAGCATAAGTATTATTATTATTTGACACGTTACCTGTTGGAGGATTTTGCCCATATCCTGAAGCATATCCTGAGCTCCTTATGGTCGACATCCTGACCGAGGAGGGTATTTTAGGAGTATGATTCTGAGGAAGGCTGGGCACAATATTCCCCCTATTATCCTTAGTATACACAGCCGAACTGAAGTTCAACGTTCTGGGATGTAATGGAGTGACAATATCCTCAGCAGATCTGCTCGAGCCAGATTTCAGGAGTTGTATCTCCCTCAGTAACATTTGGTTTGTTTCCTGTTGCTGCCTCATTTGTTCCTGCACACTTCCAAATAAGGTTAAAATTTCATCATTAGAAGCTAAAACAGGAGCAGATTCCTGAACACTGCGGGTAGGGATAATATCCTGAGATCGTGTAGAGGCTGGCATCCTTGGAGGAGGTGGTGGAAGCATCGGACCGGTAGTAGCAGAAGTCACAGCAGACACAGTAGAGGAACTCATGTTTGATCTTGAGGCCATTACGGATAATGTAGCAAAAAGTTTTGAAAATAGAAAACCAATTAGCGATTTGACAAAAAATTTTAGTAAAGAGAGCACCACTTGCCCCACGGTGGGCGCCAAATTGTTTTGGTAAAAAATTACCGAAGCAATTAAGTGATCAAATTAGTTAAGTGAGGTAGTGTGCTAGAAATATGTGTAAAAAATGTGTTAATCAAATTAATTGTGAAAACGGTTTCAGGATACGGCTCAGGATATTGAGCTGTATCTACGATCAAACAATGAGCGAACAGTAAGCAAAAAGTAAAGGGAGTGACACGAGATGTACGAGGAAAGCCCTTGATCAATCTAGATCACCGGCATAAAACCTCGGGAGCTGACAATCGCAGCTGCCTTGTTCTTCTTATTACTTCAAACGTCAGGATACAGTGCAGGATATAGACCAGATCGCTAAGTGTTACAATAATTGTGTGAGAGTACAAAGTGTGAGAGAGCAAGTGTTAGAGTGTAGCTAGTGTGATTGCAGTGAAATTGTTGTGTCCTATTCGATCTGGTGTTACTCCTATTTATAGTAATGAAATACAAACAAATATCCCTATAAACTTGGGATGCTCCGAATATTCCACCACGAACGTTGTAGACCGAGTAAAAAGGCTTCAACGTCTTTCTTTGAACGGTTTAGACCGAGTCTTCCGCGGAATAAGTCTTGGTGAACGTTGCTAGCTTCCAGCCCACGTGCCTGCACATAATCCGTTAGTTATCCAGAGGATACCATTCAGGATGTACCAATATCCTGAATCAGCATCCCGGATGTAAACAGATACTACATAAACAAGATATAGTTCAAGATATTTTCCAGGATATGGGCTCAGAATTTCACCCATAACAATAATGAGGTTAAATGGATGGAATTCATCCTACCTCCTTGCATGACCATTCTCATGGTACCTTGATCTACATTCGTAATGTGTGAACTTTTAAATTCCTAATCTAATCCATTAAACAAAAACCGCAACTCACACACCTCCGTTTCCCTTTAGGGTAACTTCGGTGTTCCATAAACTCAAGACTCGTCAAACTCACTACGTGGATTTACTTCGCAAACCGTGAGTATACATGAACCCCTTTTCGTTTTTACACTTTTGGGTGCAATATATATCATAGTAAAACTCGCACAAACACATATACACAAATACTTTATTCATAGAATCGAATCCAATATGCATGCTTTATACGTTTATACTCTAGAAATACATGCATGCTAGAGAGCCATTTTTGCACAATACTTTGTCATTAACTTCATACAAGCCTCCCTTAACATGTATAACGCTATAGGAGTAGCACACCGCCCATATTTTTGTGGTCATGTTAAGAAACACAAAAACGGTCTTGTCGTTGCGACGACAAGATTACGGTAGTGGAATTTTTGGGTTGACAAGTAGGTGATGCATGCTAGTTTACGTTATGTTATGCCTTAGAATACGTTATTGCCATGTGGATTTCGTTAAATCTTTTTTTATACATATGTCCTCAATCTAAATTGTGAGAAATTTTCTTATTGATTTAATTAATTGATAGTGTGAGAAGTGTGAGAAATATTGTGGAGATGACATGTGTTCTCAATCTAAATTAATTCAAAAGGGTAAACAAATAATTTTCTTATTGATTTAATTAATTGATAACCTTCCATAACCGCCACCCTTAATTATAGGAATACAAATTAAGAATTAATCTACGAATTTGTGTCATCTCGTTCATCAATTATTAATTCTGAAGATCGCATAATGAAAATTTATAGAGTGTTATATAGTGATGGATGTAGAATGAAGGTTTTTATATAACACTAAATTCTCTAAAAAACACTACGAATAGCATATAACACCATATAACCCTTTTATAACTCTATATAACACTACAACATCATATATAACACTGCAACCACCATTCAGAACTGTATAGTGTTATATATTTTTATATAGTGTTATATAGTGTTACATAGTGTTATATGGTGTTATATAGTGTTTTTGGTGTTATGTAGTGTTATATGATGGATGTATAGTGTTATATAGTGTTATATGGTGTTATATGGTATTATATGGTGTTATATAGTGTTATTTAGAGTTATATAGTGTTATATAATGTTATAGTGTTATATTATTCTGATAGCATGTCTATGATAGATGTATGGTGTTATATATTGTTGTATAGTGTTACATAGTGTTATATGGTGTTATATGATGTTACATAGTGTTATACGATGTTATATGGTGTTATATAGTGTTATATGATGGATGTATAGTGTTATATATTTCTTGTAGCAGTTACATATTTCTGATTTTTAGAATGTCCGGATTTTAGAATAAGTTTAAAATTGAATCGCTAGAATTTAGGAGTGAATCGCTAGAATTTAGGAGATGTTACCTAATTTGAAACATATACAAAGACATTATTACCCCTACAATTTTCAAATCAGTCCAAATAATTAAAACACAATTTATTATTTGGTCCATATTGATCTCAACCATTAGATCAAAGATCTAATGGTTTAAAACACTTCTTACACTTCTCACACTTTAGACACTTTGTACACTATCTCTACCATATATATATATATATATATATATATAGGGAGGGGCTCATGCGAGAACTCCATTTATTGCGAGAACCGCGAGAACCAATGTGAACACAACCTAAAATAGCTAAAAAAACCTAAACCCCCCACCCCCCAAGCTAAATGCTAAAAACTAAAACCCCCAAAAAACCTAAAAAAAAACCTAACCCCCCCCCCCCCCCAAAAAAAAAAAAAACCTAAACCCCCCACCCCCCAAGCTAAAATGCTAAAAACTAAACCCCAAAAAAAACCTAAAAAAATCAAAAAAAAAAATCTAAATTTTTTTTAATATTTTTTATGCTCAAATCGCTACTTTTAGTGGCCAAATTTTTTTTTAAAAAAAAATTTTAATTTTTTTTTGCTTCGAAAAGTAGCGATTTTTATATAAAAAATATTTAAAAAAATTTTTTTGTGTGATTTTTAGCTATTTTTAGGCATTTTTGGTTGTGTTCACATTGGTTCTCGCGGTTCTCGCAATAAGAGGTGGTTCTCGCATGATCTTCTCCCTATATATATATATATTAAACTATAATTATTTTTCAAATAATAATTACTAGGAGAGTGGTTACCATACATGGGAGGAATTGCATACGAAGTGTAGGCGACAAGTCCTACCCTTGATCTCCCAAGATCAATGGCTATAAATAAAGCGACGACACTTTGGTAAATATCAGGTTTAAACAATTTAAAAAACAAATAGAGAAGGTGTATTATGGTATTTTCTTACTTGAACTCCTCCCCTTTGATTTTCAAACGGCTATAACTTTTTCATACACTAATATTTTTTTTAAATTACACTGTATTAACGAGCATTTCTGTATCTTTAATTTGAGCATACTATTGCTATAGTTTTCTTAAATCTTTTATTTTTTATTTTATAAGCTATAAAGTTACATGATTGTGTAACGTTACGTGATTATGTTCCGGTACGTAATTATGTATTAGAACATAGTCAGTGAATACCTAAATCAATGAATACCCATTATGTGATTACATGATTTCATTATAGTATTTATCATTGAGTGATTACGTAATTATGTAACAATAGTTAACTATGTATTATTACATGATTACGTGATTTTTGAATACCCATTACGTGATTACTATGATTTCATTATAGTTATTATGTGAAACCCCACTGAGTGATTACATAATTACGTACTAACCATAACTATAATAAAAAAAACATGTAATATATAATATTTCATCAAATACCTGTTATTTCAGGTCTAATCACATATTAGGTATAAATGTAGTACAAAACATTAGTCAAACAACTTATAATAACCACTTAATGCAATATATTAGAGATTTAATCACAAAATAAAGCATAAACAATCAAGTTCTTATCATTTAAAGTGTAATCACATAATACTCATGTAACACCTCGAAAATTTACGTCCAATAATGTATTGACACGTGTCATAAGCTTTGAATATGTGAAAAAGTACTTTAGAGGGACTAAAGTTGACAAACAGAGAAACTATGTGAATATAAGGGACCAAAGTGTCAACAATGGATAAATATATTTTAAAATGGCCCTACATGTTGGTTATAATCCTAAACGAATAAATCATGGGTCATACGAAGCTGAAAATGAAAGAAAGTGAGGAATTACAAACTACAGGGGTTAAATGTGTCAACATGTTGAAAGTATACCTCTGAGTGACCTTTTAGCAAACCCGAAGCCTTGTAACGATAAAATATACTCACTAGAATATGTGATAAAAATTTCATAAAGTTTCGTTATCGTATGAGAAAGTTATGACCAAATTCGTGTACGAAGGGTTAAAAGCGTCAACGTTGAAATTTGTGACTTTTCGGGTAAGCACAAAGTTAACCAAGGACTTAACCAAGTTTGTAAAAGTCCTAAGGTCTTTAAAAATCAAGTTGGAGGGCCAAAAGTGCAAGAAAAACAAGCAAAACCACGTTTCAAAGGACCAGGGACTGAAATGTAAAAGATTGAAACTTGTTTAACCTGTTGCGCAGTTGTACACGACCCGCGAGGGGGTCTTCGCGCCCCGCGAACAAGTGACCAGCGCAGAAAAACGCGCAGATGTCAGTCAGACCTCTGTTAACCGACTTAAACGAGTTGTTTTCTTATACCAGGGATCCCTCCAATGGTTTTTCATGCATAGGGGCACCTGTAAACATCTGGTAACATTTGTAGACCATTGTGGCATCATCTTGTGAGATTAAATTGGCTATATATGGAGCTCAAGTTGCAACATTTCATCACTTGCATTTACAAAACCCACAAGACTCACATCTGGAGCTCTCTGGTCAGCAACAAGGATTCATTAGGCTTCCTAGTCGTGATTAGGACTCTTGTAAGTATTCTTAACCCTTTCTAATTCATTTTAGCCTAGTTAATTAGGTCAAAGTCAAACCGTCGTAATTAATATTTGACTTTGAAATTAAATAAAATCTGTTCAGTCAATTCTCGAATTGAAAGTACCTATAAGTAGGTAATTATGTGGGTAATAAACCCTTAAAATGGTACTCTCTGATTCCCACTCTAACTAGGTCAATTGTCGGGTCAAACTTGTTATTAAAAAGTCAACAGAATGCTTATTTTCAAATTAATGCGAAATTAGCAATGTAGGAGGCATGCAACTTGTTTTATCATTAATATAACTTGGTAATTAATGTAAGAACATGTCTAACCATGTTCAACCCGACAATTTTCAGTTAAACCCGGATCGGAACCGAAAGTCGCATAATTTGACTTTTGCTTTGACTTTCAGTTCTGACCCGTTTATGCATGTTTTAGAATTGCCTTAGAGCTTTATTTGGACCAGGTTTCATATAAGTATAACTCTCTGAGATTATACAACTTGGTTCATTAGTTATCTGATTCATATGCATGTTTCCGTTAAATGCTTAAATGTTGACTATTATGCCCTTTTGACTATAAAACGTGATTTTTGAAAAAGTAAAAGAGTAGAAACCTTAGTTACTGATTTATAGACTTGCACCTAAAATTTGACATCAGTTTGAGGTCTAGATTAAGAGTTATGCTCATTAGCGTAATTTGAAAGCTTTATGTTAATTAAACGGCGTAATTAGCGTATAGCCTATTTAAACCCACTTTTTTGATATCAAACTTTTTACCCACTGATGTAATATAATATTTTGGGATTTTTGAAGATTTTTATTTAATTTTTGGCTGAGCATAACATAGGTCTCTAAGTTTGATTCGGTTAATGCCGGTTTTGCCCTTTTAAGCCATAAAATGAGTTTTACAAATCCTTTTGACCTCAAATCTTTTTCTACTGATTTTAATTGATAAATAAAATATTTTGAGCCTTCTGGGATTATAAAAATATCAGCTTTCCTTTGAAAACCCGGAAATGGCTCCAAATCGCCTTTTTAAGCGTTTTTAACGCATAGTATGTACTAGAACTATATTAAACATATAAGGTTGATACCTACTGATATTTTTAGTATATTTTTATATATTAACAGTAAGTAAAAGTTTTTAAACTCAGGTTTCCAGTTTTGACCTTTTAAGCCTAAGTGAAATTACCAAAATACCCCTAAGATGCATAGTTTGGTTTTAAATGATAAGTTTCACATATAGATCATACCCTACTGTTATAACTTATTAAATTAAGTGTATTTACTGAATAAATCAGACCTGTAACTCATATTATTAATTAAACTCTTTTATAACCTTTTAAATGACCAAAATGCCCTTACATGGCGTAATTTGAGTTTAAATCCATTACGGGCATAATAGAAGATATGTTACTGATGTCCCAACATATTTAAGGCATATTAACTTAGGAAACTTGCATATGACTCATTTGGTTACCCGTTACGCACTTTTCGCGTTCGGAGCGGTTTATGTAACTAGTTTGCATACATTAGCCGAAACGGGTCAAACCTTATCATTTTTGTCTCAAAATCCAGAATGTGTTTAGTATACCCATATTATACAGGTATTCAAACTTGTCGGGTCTAAATCACATTCTGTCCGGTCTTCGCTTAATCATGCGTTTGATCCGTATCTTCCTTTAAAACTGACCGGTCTAAGCTTAAGCTTAATTAAAGACCCGTTAGGATTCTAATAGGATAATTAAAACCTTTGTTCCAGATTAAGAGCCCAGTAAAAGCCATCTGTACTTGCTGTATTTGACTTATACATTGCTCAGGTAAATACTCTTAACTTATTTTCCCTATACGGGCTTGGGATACGGTATTATAATAATACCGCTTGGTCGGGTGTGTAATCATTTAAATCGGATTGTGATTAATGTATTTACATAACTCGTTTAATATGTATTATTTGGTGTATGGACTTTGGGGGTTAAATGACCATGTCCCGGATATCCTTGGCATCATTTTACGAAATGGCCACGACCTAAGCACGGGGTGTAGGCGTACACCTGACAGTTGCATATGTAAAAACTGGTAGCCCATTTAAAGGAATTAACCTTGTGGGTATTATACCTGTGGCGTGTCAGTTAATCTTGTCCGGCTCTACCAACCGGCCCTGATGGACGACAAATAAGTAAAACTGTATACATGATTATTTAATAATTGTCCCAAGTTATAAAAATATATTTTTGCCGAAGTGCATTCAAATCAATTTTCGAAATCTTTTCAAAATGAGTCAGTTAAGTTGTATTTACCAGTGTAATCTGACGTATTTTCCAAAAAGGTTAAGTGCAGGTGCTACACGTAATAGGCTGGATACTCCAGACACCAATAATCAAGTTTTCGCAAAGCTCTAGGTGTCAAAGTCTATTGAACAGTTTTCCTCTTTATTTTGATCCGCATGTGGATCTGTTTCAAAATAAAATCTATCTTTTGCTTCCATAAATTGAGAAAGACATGTGTGTGCCAATGATTATCTCCTACACTTCGCATGGAATTTCTCTCTTGTACATGATCTTTTATCTAATTACTAGTACTTGGACCTGATAATCAACGCAATTTGCGATTTCGTGTCAGGTATGTTTAACCTTTAAACAACATTATTTAGTTATTACTCTTGGTGTAACCTTTTGGACCTTACTTTAGTAACATTGTTGTAAAATGTTGTCACTTGACTATACAAGCCCACCATGCTGATGTGTGTATCATTGAAAGCCCTCTATTTTCCCATTTTTCTAAAAAAAACAAAATGAATATGCACGGATCGTTCGGGTCTTTAAACCCGACCCATTTATGGTTATAAACCACTTTCCATATTACATATCCTAATAAAGCGTAAAAAACCTAATCGTCGCCGATAACCTCAAACCCTAGCCGTCAAATATAACTTACAGGTGTCTTCTGAATTTTAATTTTCGGATTAGCCTACCACATTGACCGACAGACAACGGTGCACGCCATTGTTTTCTTCAATTTCGCGATCAAGATTTCACCGATTCCTAATTTTCACCAAGGTAAGCAAGTTTTTCTCTTCCATTTCAATGTGTAAACTAAAAGAAACGTTTTCAATTGTTTCTTAATAAAGGGAACCGATTTGAATGATCAAATCACTTTTTTATTAGTTTCCACATTTGGGGCCTGTAATTGGGGTAATTCTTTGTTCGTCGAACCTTTTGTTCGAATCTTTTATTTTATTGTTTTGAATCAAGCACACTATTTATAAGGATCATGTACTTTCTTTATTCTTCTTATTATATTATATATGAATATATTATATATGAATTTGGTATCTACTTTACATCATATATTTTTGAACAAACTCTACATGTGTATTTTAGGGGATGGACCTAGCTATTTGTAACACTTATATATCTTTATGATAAGGGGAAATAAATCGTGTTAACAGGGATGGGGATTGGGATGTGCCGATCTGTCGAAACTCAAATAGATTTTGAGTTCAAGTCCCTACAACTTGGTAGACACAATAACACCTCTTTCTTTTAAAATCAGAATTTATTCTCATCAACTGTATATATGTTACTTCAACTTACTGCCACTCTTCTGTTAGAGTTTCAATGTTTCATGCTTTTAAATTTTGTATAAAATTTTGATTTCTGCTCATTATTTATTATTGAAGTTATATGCTTTTGTGTGTTTAAATATATAAATAATGTACCAAAATGTTTTGTGCTTAATAGATTTAGACAAAATAGTTGATAGTCACAAGTGTGGATGGATTAAATATCAAAGCTTGGTACATTTGTTAACAGGAAACAATATGTTACATACACATTTAAGTTTATGAAAATAGTATATATGTACCTTTTTGTGATACAAGCAACCAAAATCTTCAACGAAAATTACGAGAATAGACAAGTTGATCGTCGACTTTAACGAAATAGACATGACTATTTAGCCCTTGCCAAAATAGAAAAAGACAAAAAGTGGCAAACAAGAGATGCTAAATCATTGTGAAGTACAGATAGTCCACATAATATCAAATCAGTTTGAGATACGTGTAAAGCGAAGGCTAAATAGCTGATGGCTTTAGTTGTAGGCTATTAGCATCTGACGGCTATTAAGCCTATGCTTTTTCATGACGGCTATTTAACATTCGCTTTACACATGTCATTTTTATTGGTTTTTATGTGGACCGCATTGTACTTCACCATGAATTTTGTGCAGACAATTTAAGCCCACGAATCTTGTTTGGCATCTCTTGATTGGTTTTTTCTTTTTCTATTTTGGCAAGGACTAAATATTTGTGCCTATTTCGTTAAAACCAACAGTTAACTTGTCTATTCCAGTAATTTTCCAAGACATTTATCTTCAATAACTTAAAAAACTATATGGCCAGTGTATACAGTGGTAAAAAAAAAGTTAATAATCCATTTTTTCAGTCCTCGTTAAATAAGGTTGTATTACAACCAAGATGCAATTCCTTATCATTCATACCGATTTGCCCAGTTGTTCGAGATGGCGAATGAGGGGAAAGTTCTGAGGATTATTACTGAACAAAGATCGTCTGCTGCTTTTGGAGAAAAAAAAGAAGACACCATTGAAGATGGTCAAAACGAGGGTGCAAATCAAAACATTGTAGCTCCTGTTGTTAGTAGGGAATCCAGAATATCCAACGAAGGTAAGCGCTAAATATATATATATATATATAGGGGAAGGTTCTATGCAGAACACTAAATATTGCGAGAACACGCAGAACAAAATGAATCACCCATTTTTTCAATCCTAAAAACCTAAAAAATTAATAAAAATGTTACAAATGTAAGATTTATTGTTTCTCACACTATAATTAAAAACAATATATGGAAAATTTTTAGTTCTTATATAACTTACACATATGTAGGTTATGTGTAGGTTAAATTACCTACATGTATATAGACTATGTGTAGCTAAAAATATGTGGTTTTTTATGTACATATAATACACATATGAATGTAGGAAACATAAGATTAAGAAAATATAAACCTTAAATTCCAAAATTTAGTGATTTAGAGTTGTTCTTTTTGTTCTCCCAATAATTGGTGTTCTGTAATGTTCCTCGTCCTATATATATATATATATATATATATAACACTAGTGTATTTGCAAACTGAGTGAACAAATCCTAGCCATTGATTTACACACGTGTATGGTTAGGATTTCATCATCAAATCGTAAAATACAGTAGTGTATTTCATCATCAATCCTTGCCATTGAATTATACACACAAGAAAGAAGAAGAAAGAATTGAAGCATGCAATGACTTGCTTTATAGTTTACAATAACAAAATTATATAATCTAGTGTTTCAGGATGTGCAAATACATATCATGTTAAGGATGCAAATGGTCTTTATGGTTTAGGCAAAGTAAAATATTTGGATACTAACTTTAAAAAGTTGCATGTTTGAGGTTTGTGGGTTCTTGTTTTGTAGTAATATTGGGTATCAAGGTCTGTAAATTTTTATGTTAAATTTCAACAAAAATGACCAAAATGCCCTTTAAGTACTCTTTTTGTAATTAACTATATTTGACTGGAGGTATCGTTTATGTAACACACATACATATCTCTATCATCATCATCTCCATCACCATGGTGTGCCACTGCCACCACCACACCGTGGAACTGCCACCACAACCACCACATGTCTCTACCATGTCTATCTATTTCGATTTCTTTAACTTCATCACACCACCATGGAGTTGTTGCCACCATAGTTTCATCTTCATCACTTTAGCCCCCTTCTCTATCTAAATCAAAACCCTAGATTTGTGAGTTTTCTTAGATTAAAACCTTATATCCATGTGGGGAGATGGTAATCAAGTGGGGGTGCTGAAAATCAATAACAAAGAGAGATGCAACGGCGGATATATCAACCCTTTTCTTCTTTTTTCTCTTCAGAAAATCAATAACGAATTATTTTTATCTAAATTAAAAAAAAACGTATTGCAAAAACTTGTAATTAAAATCTTAAAAATGTAAAATTATCTTTTTATCATCCCCTCACACACACACATATATCTCTTTTAATTTGAATAAATTACACATATGATCCCTCTAGTCAAATAGAGTAAATTACAAAATAACCCTTAAAGAGTATTTTAGTCATTTTATCAAAACTTAACAAAAAAAAAAATAACAAACCTGCTTTAATAGCTAAGATCTTTATAAAATTGAAACCATAAACCCCATACACGCAACATTTTAATATTAGTATTAATATCCAAACACAAACATGTTACTTTACACAAATTATAAGAACCATACATGTAATTAACTCTTATTATTTTTTAACCAGTAATAGAAAGTCATAAAGACATTGCAAGTTTCATTTGATTTTATGAGAATGGTGGTTTTTAATAATATTTTTAGAGTTTTTTTCTGCTTGTATTTATATTGTACTAGAATTACGACCCGCCGCAATGCGGCGGGGATTCTTTAATTATAACTAAGTCGATTTAAGACGCGCATGTTATGTTGAACCTGTCAAACGGGAAAAAATAGACGATGTAAAAACGTTCACCCACACACGCACGTTGCGTCGTGTTAACTCGTAAAATTTAGAACGAAACGTAAAAACGTTAAACCAAAGACGCACGTTCCGATATGTTAAGTCACAAAATTTAGAACGAAGTATAAAGCGAAAAATTTGCGGAAAACAAAAACTATAAAGGACCAAAGCTGAAAATAAAAAAAAGTTGTGAGGATAAATTGCAAAAGATAAAAAGTTTTGTGTTAAAAGTAAAAAAAAAAAAACAAATAGTTTTGGGTTAAAAGTAGTTTATGAAATACTTTTGGGTGAAAAGAAAAAACATTAATTTTTTTTAAAACCCCCAAAAGCCAAGGTTTTAACAACCATATGCATAACCATTTTTTGTTTAAAAAACCCCAAAGCCAAGATTACCACACATAAGTAAAAAAAATCAAAGTGGTTAAATTGCAAAAGATTGAAACTTTTGAATTAGAAGTGAAAAATCAAATTAATCAAAGTAGTTAAATCGTATAAGGTAGAAACTTTTGAATTAGAAGTGGAAAATCAAATTAATCAAAAGGGTTAAATTGCCAAAGATTTAAACTTTAAACTTAAATTGTCAAATATTAAAACTTTAGGGTTAAAATGAAACAAAGATTAAACTTTAAACTTAAATTGTTAAAGATAAAAACTTTAGGGTTACAAAGTAAAATTCTAGTTTTTTTTTGAAAACCCCCCTAAGCACATGTTACAACACAATAATGCATATTCAAGTTGCTTCTTTATAAGTTAATAATTATGGGTTTATCATGTTCTCCCTCATTTAACATATAATTTAGTTTTCACTAATACTTTTATAAATATTTAGTTGTATATGTATGTATTTCAATTCAATATGCATGATATAGAAATTAAGTTATAGATCTGGATGGGTTTACAAACTCCTTATTTAAACTAAAAAAATAAATAAATACAAACTAACTGATAACCAAACAAATAGACTAATAAAACTAATCTATTTAATTCATATTTCTTTCTTCTTTTCGTCTGTATCTTCTTTCTTTTCTCATATTTATCTGCTTTTATTTTTCCTTTAATCGGATCCAAATTATTCCAACAGTTTTTACTAAGACTTAAAATTATTTACTGGTATTTGTATGTATTTCAACATAAATAATTATATGAAACTATGTTATCTTTGGCCACTTGAATTCTAGCCTAGTGGTAAGAGGCAAAACCTTTTTAATAAAATACCCAGCACTCACAACAGGTCTTTAAACCTTCTTATTTTCAAACTTTAAGGTAAAAGTAAGAAATCATCTTCATGTTCCCTGAGGTGACTCATGTCAACCTCAAATATGAAGGGTAAGTATTCACCTCTAAAGTTATTATTATTATATTTATATATTATAAATTTTCAACAAATTTATGTATTGAGAGTTGTACACAAAGCATTGGGGGGTTTTCAAATTTTTTTTTGATATTACACTATTAACCCAAAATTATTTGATTTTTCATTTTTAACCAAAAAGTTTTCATCTTTTACAGTTTAACCTCACAAACTTCTTACCTTAAACTTTGGTCCACTTTACTTTTCATAGTTCACAAAATTTTTGTTTTACGCTTTGTTCTAGATTTTGCGAGTTAACACCGTGCAACGTGCATGTGTGGTTCAATGTTTTTACGTTTCGTTTTACGCTTGCGAGTTAACACGGCGCAACGTACATCTGTGGTTCAACGTTTTTACGTTTCGTTTTACGCTTGCGAGTTAACATGGCGCAACGTGCGTGTGTGGTTCAACGTTTTTACATTTCGCTTTACGCTTGGTTCAATATTTTTACGTCGTCTATTTTTTCCCGTTTGACAGGTTCGTCGCAACACGCGGGTACTAAGTCGACTTAGTTATTATTTTATATGTTTTACGTTACTATCTAATTTGTTCGCATTAACACGCCGCAACTTCAATGTCGCTAATTGCTGATTGTGGTGTGACATTGGGACCATTTGACACAGTTTTACGCCCTTACCGCAACGCGGTGAAGCTTAATACTAGTTAATAGTTATTATTATTTTTTAGTTTTTCATTTTAAAATATTACAACCCCCCCACCCCACACACACATATATATATATATATATATATATATATGTATACATTCTGTTTATTAAAATAGATATAGAATATTAGAATATGACTTAAATTCTTATAAATTTTATATCAAATTGTAGATAAAAATAAACATGACATAATTATGTACTGAAATTTATACAATATGACTCAATTCTTATAAATTTTTATATAAATATCAAAAAGTAGTTAAGATTGTAATTGGAAGAAAGATAAAGAAATCATGGAAAAAGAAAAATGAGAGTTAAATTCAAAAAATAGTTAAGATTGTAATTGGAAGAAGATAACGAAATAATGAAAAAAGAATATAGAGATATGAATGGGGATTGAGATGTAGGAGGTTTTTAAAAAATGAGAGTTAAATTTAAAAAAAAATATGATTTTTAATTAAATTATAGTCTTGGGGATTGAGATGTAGAAGGTTTTTAAAAGTAAGAGTTAAATTTAAAAAAAAAGTAATTTTTAGTTAAATTATAGTCTTGGAAATGAGGAGCTATAGTTTTCACTAAATATATATCACTAGGTGGAATCAAATTCAATAAAACTTCGTATTTATATTTTTTTAAATATTACAAATTAATAAACAAAAATAAATTCTGAGTTAAACGAAAATCAAAAAGAAAAGAAAAAAATTGCTTTTTTATTAGATTGGCCAGGATACAATAAAAATACAAATAAAGAAAACACAAAATAATTTATTTTTAAAAGGTACCATTTTTTACAACACAATAACCTCTTTAGTTTTCTAATAACTCTTTTACCGGATGGTGGTGTTATGCAGAGCAAGAATCTGATTATTCTGATGGTGAAAGCTGTGAAAGTACAGTGACTACAAAGACAATGGATGCAGTAGCCAGTGAATCCAAAAACTCGAAGAAGATACGAACACATGAGGACTACAATATGAGTCTTCTTGCTGAAGCTGCTCGCCTGGAAATGCACAGAGAGGAGCTTGTCTTTGATGATTTATCTGATGTGGAGTCTTCAGCATGTTCAAAGTAACATGTTTCGATTTCGGACCCTTAGTAACTTGTGGTCAGATGGTACCATAAGTTAATAATTATCACATAAGGTTAAGAGAAACTTGCACTCTCTTATGAATGATGTTTGTTTTTGTGCTGTATGTGGGCTCTATTAAGTGGAGATTACTTCACACACATCTTTTGATGCTTATGGAGAACCAGCAGAACATCTTTTGATATTTATGGTGAACTTGCACCAACTTTTGGATTGGATTTCTATGCTGTTTGGGTTTGATTTTGTTTGTGCTTTATGTTGTGTTTCATGCATATGTGGTGGTGGTATTTCAAAGTTTTATGCAAGTGCATGAGATGAGTAAGTTGTTTGAGTTTGATGGATTAGAACACCATTGGGTTGAAATATAAAATGATTTCAGCACATATGGATTTATAAGGAACCAACTCAACTTTTTATCTAGTTTGTTATGTGATAGGTATTCCTGAATATCTTGGCTGGAAATCAAAATGAACTTGCTTTACTCAACATATTTAGTTAAGATCAATATTTGTAGGAAAAACAAACTGAAAATAATTTTTTTTTACCAAGTCTGAACACAAAGAGTTAAATATATATGAGTTATTTAATTAATATAATTCATTTGTGTTCTCCTTGTTAAGAGCTAAGTGTGTCTAAAATGGAACTAAAAGGATAAATGAGATATCAATGCTCAACCTCGTTTGATATGAAACTCGAAAGAATGGAATCTATAAATCACATGCAAGTGAATCAACAAACATGAGGGTGGTTTATAAATAAGAAGCAGATTAATAGACCTGGAAAGTGTGTTGTATTTTGTAGGACAACCGTTCATAAAATAAAGAACATAAAATGAAATAAAAACAAAATCTGATTACAATATACAAAGACAACATGCAAGAACAATTACGCTAAACAAAAAACAAACTGCATTAAAACGGAGATGGTTGAGCATTTTTGTTTTAACAGATGTCCCTTAAAACTGATTTTGGGCCACCCAGGTGATTTCGTCTGTCTCTCACAGTACAACAACCTAAGAAGATTGTATGCTAGGATTAGCCTATCAACTGAAAAAGTACCTTAAACAAGAGCGCGCATGGCAGAGAAGTTATGGAAATCGTCTTAGTATGTGTGTGGTTTGCGAAACATGTAAATCAAAATTCCAGTCACACAACTTAGAGCTTCGATGTCTCATTCATCTTGGTTCCATTTTGGACACGGTTTCGTTCATTGTGATCTTCTCACATAGTAGAACACAAATGCCCTAAATAATAAGTATATTAATCTCAAATACAAATGCTTATTTATGTCCAAAGTTAAGTGGAAAACATATTTTTCACCAAACTTCCAACAATCCCCCGCATGAATGGAGATCGACCCATACACTCTAGTGTTAAGATACAATTTCAGTGGTCACGTAATGCAGGAGAAGTAGGTGTTCTACGTAGACGTTATTACACATTTACACTTCACACACTAGTCTTCTTGGTCTGGTTAACCCCTCATTTATGTGTCTGTTATGTTCGTGGAACACTATCCTGGTTCTGCGAGAGCGCTAGGCTGTTCCATTTAAAACGACCTCACTTCTCTCCCACATAGGTGATTTTACGTACGTAACGATCACATGGGTCTCGGTGGGGTTATGTTCTCCCAACTGTGCATGTGGGTTTCCTCATATAGTACTATCCATACGATCCGCCGGCTCCTCTTAAGTTAATGTTTGTGCCTAAAAAACAACAACAACGGTAATAATAATAGGGGTAAAAATGTATTAGCATAAAATATTTCATCATAAAGTTCATTAAAAATCGCTATGGAGCATGTTTTTCCCCTAGAAAGGTTAAACAATATTGCAATTGAATCCAAGTTACTAACACTCGTAAAAATAAAACAAAAATCTAGGGTTGTTGAAGTGAATGGGTTGTGTTCGTTTGTTGAACCAAACATTGTAACATTCATGATTTTCGAGTATGTAGTTGTTTCTATTTGTTATTTGTTGAAATTCTTTCAAGTTCCATATCAAACGACTGAAGAAGATAGGAGACGCAAGTTGTATGTGTTTCAAAAAGTTTTTATAAACATGTCTTCCAAAAGGTAGGTATTGAGGCTTGTTATTGTTCAAAATGCTTGTGCAGACCTGTTTTGCAGCATGTCCTACTATTTAAGTCATAACAACTAATTTAGGTCATAACAACTAATTTTGGTTTTAGAGAAATGTTTATGATGACCAGGCCAATGTTGAGCCTTAATGGTGTCACACCCTGAATTTCCACGTATTACCGATGGGCCCGGTGGGGAGTATCGTGACGTAGTTGATATAATTATAGTCAAACAACACAATTTAAAAGCGCAACGGAAGCAAAAGATGAATCACATTACAACCGAATATAAATAGTAATATCAAAGTATCACAACGGACTGTAACGGATCCACAGGCGGATCAAATAAAAAGGAAACATAGTTCATCAGATTTAAAATGCATCCAAGCTTGTGAGACTCTTATTGATGCTAAGGAGAGTCCAGCCTATTTCGATTAGTACATGCACTTAACATTTTTGGGAAAATACGTCAGTTTACACTGGTAAATACAATTAACTGACTCATTTTGAAAAGGTTTAGAAAATTGATTTGAATGCACAAGGCACAAAACATTTTATAACTTGGGATAATTATTTATATATAAACTTATAAAAGAATTACATGTTCGTTATACGTTCAGTAGCCCGGATTGACACCGGGTTAAATATTAACAGACACACCACAAGATATAGTCCCGCGGCGGGTTATTCCCGAAACCGGCGGTTATACCTTATTATTTATATATGCACTGTCGGGGCCTACACCCCGTGCTTAGGTCGTGGCCATTTCGTAAAATGATGCCAAGGATATCCGGGACATGGTCATTAACTCCCCAAAGGCTTTAAGAAAACAAAACAATTTAAACGGGACATTTCAATAAATTAATCTTCATACAATTAAAAATTCAATGCCCGACCAAGCGGTATTTTATATACCGTACCCCAAACCCATATAGGGAAAATAAGTTAAAAGTATTTACCTGATCAAGTATAATTCACAAACAGCAAGTGCAAATAGCTTTTACCGGGTCTCCTAATCTGGAACAAAGGTTTTTAATAACCTATTAGATTCCTAACGGGTCTTTAATTAAGCCTAAACTTAGACCGGTTAGTTTTAAGAGAAGATACGGTTCAAACGCACGATTAAGCGAAGACCGGCATAGAATGAGATTTAGACCCGACAAGTTTGGAGACTTGTGTAATATGGGTAAGCTAAACACATTCTGGATTTTGAGACAAAAATGATATGGTTTGACCCGTTTCGGCTAATTTATGCAAACTAGTTACATAAACCACACCGAACGCGAATAATGCGTTACGGGTAACCAAATGAGTCGTATACAGGTTTCCTAAGTTAATATGCCTTAAACATATTGTGATATCAGTAGGATACCTTCCATTATGCCCAAAATGAATTTAAACTCAAACTATGCCCCGTAGGGGCATTTTGGTCATTTTAAAGCTTATAAAAGAGTTTAAATATAAATCTGAGTTTCGGGTCTGTTATGATCAGTAAATATACTTAATTTGATAGGTTATATCAGTAGGGTATTACATATATGTGAAATTTACCATTTATAATCAACTAGGCACCGAAGGGGCATTTTGGTAATTTCACATAAGGTTTAAGGGTCAAATCTCGAATTCTGAGTTTAAAACTTTTGCTTACTATTAAATTATAAAAATTTACTAAAAATATCAGTAGGTATCAAGTCTTATATGTTAAAAATAGTTTTAACTTATACTATGCGTTAAAAACGCGTAAAAATGCGATTTTACGCGATTTTCGGGTTTTATATGAAAAGCTGATATTTTTATCATTCCAGAAAGCTTAAAATGTTTTATTTATCATAACAAATCAGTAGCAAAAGGTTGGGTGTCCAAATGTTTTGTAAAACTCATTTTATAGGCCAAAAGGGCAAAATCGACAATTACCGAATTAAGCTTAGAACTCTATGTTATGCTCAGCCTAAAATTAAATAAAAATATTCGAAAATCCCAAAATATTATTTTATATCAGTTGGTAAAAATTTTGGTATCGAAAATTAGGTTTAGATAGGCTATATGCTAATTAGGCCGTTTAATTAATAAAAAGCTTTCTAATTACGCTATTGAGCATAACTCTTAATCTAGACCTCCAATTGATGTGAAAATTTAGGGAAATGTTTATAAATCAGTAATAAAGATTATTGTCCTCTCAAATTTTCAAAATTCTTGTTTTAAGGTCAAAAAGGCATATTGATCAACATTTAGGCATATAACAGAAACTTGCATATGAATCGGATAACTAATGAACCAAGTTGTATAACCTCAGAGGGTTACACTAATCAATAACCTGGTCCTAATAGAGCTCTAAGGCAATTCTAAAACATGCTCTAATGGGTCAGAACTGAAAGTCAAAACAAAAGTCTACTTTTGCAACTTTCGGTTCCGAACCGAGGTTAAATAGAAAATTGTCGGGTTGAACATGCCTAGACATGTTCTAACATTGATTACCAAGTTATATGAGTGATAAAACAGGTTTCATAGCTTCTAGATTGTTAATTATGTGTTTATGTGAAAATTAGCTTTCTGTTGGCTTTTTAAAATTAACTTTGACCCGACAATTGACCTAGTTAGAGTGGGAATCAGAGGGTACCCTTTTAAGGGTTTATTACCCACATAATTACCAACTCAAAGCTACTTTTAATTCGTGATTTGACTGGACAAATATTAACTAATCATGAAGTCAAACTTTAATTACGACGGTTTGACTTTAGGCTAATAAACTAAGTAAAACTGAATTAAGGAAGGTTAAGGATACTTACAGAAGTCCTATGCATGACTAAGAATGCTTGGGAAGTGCCCTTGAGCTCCAGAAATCTTCAGAACAAGTGTTTGGAAGCTTTCCAAGTGATGTGCTCAAAGTGTGAGTTCACAAGTGCAACCAAGGGCTCTATATATAGCCATGAATGGTCTTGGAGATTGATCTAGGTGTTAAGGGAACTTCCAGGAATGAAGACAAGTGCCTAGGGACGTGTATCATGCAGCAAGAGGGTGGCAAACTCGCTGAATCGCGTAAACATGCAAGCTGCCACGTTTAACTGACTTTGCTGATACTGGTAGTCCGTCGCGTAGCACCACGGGAAAGGGCTTTAGTGCTGGCGCTACACCAGCAGGTGGGGGGACCAGCCAAATGTTTCAAAAAGTGACACTTTCACCCCCTGGACTTTCTAATGCGTAGTCTCTTCCATTTTAGGCACTTTTAACACTTGAAATTTATATTTCTCTGATCCATGAGATAAAACCAATCATCATTAGGTCCGGTTTCATTAAATGATAACCGAAAACACAAGTTTTGCCTCGTTGACGCTTTTAACCCCTTAATTACGAAAGTTAGCATATCTTTCTCACACGATATCGAAACCTTGTGAAATTTTTACCACTTATTCTTGGGAGTATAATTAATTGTTACAAGGCTCCAGGTTCGCTAAAAGGTCACTCAGAGGTATAACTTAAACATGTTGACACATTTAACCCTCGCGTCTTGTAAACCTCCACTTTATTCCACAAACGGTTTCACACGCTTCATGATACATTCGTTTTAGGGTATAAACATCATGTAGGGTTATTGAAAGGCATAATTATCAAATGTTGACACTTCGTATCCTTATATACATATACTTTCTTCGTTAGTCAACTTTAGTCCCTTGTAATCAATCCGTTACACGTTTAAAGTCCATGACACGTGTCGATACTATATTGGACATGATTTTGCGAGGTGTTACATCCTCACCCCCTTAAAAGAAATCTCGACCTCGAGATTTACTGAAATAAATGAGGGTATTTCTCTTTCATTGTGGACTCTACCTCCCACGTATACTCGGGACCTCTACGGGCATCCCATTTAACCTTTACAATCGGTACATTCTTCCTTCGAAGCTTCTTAACCTGTCGATCCTCAATCGACAAAGGTTTTCCACAAATTTCAGGCTCTTATCTATGTGCACATCCGTATGTGGTATGACTAGCGAATCATCGGCCAGACATTTCTTCAGATTGCAGATGTGGAACACATTGTGAATACCACTGAGCTCTTCAGGTAAGTTCAACTTATAAGCCACTGTTCCTACGCATTCTATGATCTCGAATGGTCCTATATACCTTGGGCTTAACTTACCTTTCTTACCAAACCGCATCACTCCCTTCCAGGGTGACACTTTAAGCAGAACCTTATCACCAACCTCAAACTTTAGAGGTTTTCGCCTTTTATCAGCATAACTCTTCTGCCTATCCCTGGCAGCTTTTAGGAGATCACGAATCTAGACAATCTTGTCCGTCGTTTCAAGGACTATATCAGGTCCTGATAACTGAGCTTCTCCTACTTCTGCCCAACAAATAGGCGTTCTGCATTTCCTACCATATAATGCCTCAAAAGGCGCAGCCTGAATGCTTGTATGGTAGCTATTGTTATAGGAGAACTCGATCAATGGCAGGTGGTTATCCTAACTACCACCTAAGTCAATCACACATGCACGAAGCATGTCTTCCAAAGTTTGGATGGTACGCTCACTCTGCCCATCCGTCTGAGGATGGTAAGCCGTACTAAAATTTAAGCGCGTGCCCAAAGACTGTTGGAAACTTTCCAAAAATGATATGTGTATCTAGTATCTCTGTCCGAGATAATAGACACTGGTACGCCATGGAGAGATACTGTAAGGCCCTATAATGGTGTAGGTTTACGCCTATCTTTATCAAACACAATTATAGGCTATTGGGCTTAGCCTTGTAGTGGGTTAGATAATATTGGAATAAGCCATGTGGGCTAATTAAGAGATTTGGGCCTGTTTGGTTAGTAATATGCATTTGGGCTTGGCCCAGTTTGTAACTAGGTCACCCTATGTAACTATAAATAGGGTGAACCTAGTTCATTATCAGGTTAGACATTTTTAGAGAGTTTGTTTTGTTTTCTGTTCTTCTTGTCATATTTCGAATTCGGTGTACCAGACGGTTACTAGAAACCGTGTGCACTTTGGTTATTCAATCATTCAAGTTCTTGTTCTTATCACTTTCATCAGTATTCCGCACTCTTGATTGTGATTTTGATATCCGGTTGATAGTTCCTGGACTTACAATTGGTATCAGAGCCTAAGTAGTCTCACGAAGGCTCGGTTGTAATCGGATATTTTTTTGAAGATCGAAGAACGAAGAAACCGCTTGAAGATTCGAAGATTGCGAAGAAATTTTTGAAGATACGAAGAACAGTAAAAAATCTCTAACTTTGATCTGTTTTTGGGAAATAGTAAAAGTGTTTGCATGTTATTCGGAGATTATTGGTGGAAATAAATCAAAAGATTGATTTTCTAAATTTATCCTTGATTTACGAGATTTCAGTTGGTGCTTCTTTCAAATATAGACATCTGCGATTGGAAAGTCAAACTGTGCAACAAGTTTCTCTTGTGCGACTGAAGCAACTTGTGTGATCCAACAAGTCCTTGTGCGATTACAACATTCCAATCTTGTGCGACTGAATTTCCATCTTGTGCGACTACGATCTTGTGCGATCCAGCAGTCATCATCAACAAACAAACATCAGCTTCATCATCGGACATCAACCTCCACCTTCATTCCGACCCCATCTCCGATCAACACCCTTCGAACAACCTGCAACTCATCATCACCTTCCGACGATCACCGTGCAACTGTGAACTCCGACTACCCGTACATTAACATTCAGATTCCGAGTGAAGATATCGAGTTTTCTGTTTCGGGTCCGGGTCCGGGTTCGACACATTGTTCCACGACTTCACAACAGTACCAGCATCATCCTCTCTGTTCTCCGGTCATCATTACTGATCATCATCACCCACCGTAATCATCGTCGACCAACACCTCCTGTTTACTTCATCAAATTTCTGTTTCATCGTAACATTGGTTCATCGGCCATCTTCATCACCGTCTGTTAATCATCATCGTTGATCAGTCGTCATCATCGTCGACTACAGCCGTTAACCATCTCACCTTCAACCAGCCACAGTACCTCATCATAATCAACACCTACTCCACATCATACCGTCACCGTCTGTTCACCGTCTTCTCCGTCTCATCACCAAGCCAAATCCGATCACCTCGACCACTCATCAATCATCACCCACCGGTCATAGTCATCTTCATCTTCTCCGGCCGCCCTCGTTTACTGGACTTACATCATTCGTTTGGTTAACTGTTACGACGTTGGCGGCTTGACATTAAAAATAGGGTTTTGGAAGTTCGGTTGAAACGAAGAAGACGATAACAGTTTTTAGGTTTTTATTATTTTTTATAATAATAATAGTATAATAATAATAATAATCATTTAGTCATCATTACTTAATCATTAATATATATTAAAATAGTTTTTATTAAAATTAAAAAAAAAAAGGTTTTATTAATTAAAAAAAAAAGGGGGGAGTTTCATTATTGTTTGGTAATAAGTTTTGACAGACTTGGAGGCACGGTACATAAAGCTGGTTAGTGCAAAGGGTTTGAGTTAGCGAGTAGACGGGTTCTCGCTTTGGACGACTTAAAGGCGCACATTTTCGGGGGATCACATTTTCGGGGGATCAAATCTTAAAAATGTCTTCTAAGAGAGAAGTGCTTGAGCAGGAATTTCAAGGATTCAGATACTCGTATGGTGAATCTATAGAAGCACTTACAAGCCGGTTTGCTGAACTGCTCTCTAAAATGGAGAAGGCTGAGATTGAGGTGTCTAATCGCACTAGCAACACAAAGCTTCTAGATGTTCTAAAAAGGATTCCAGATCAGGCAAACTATAGTTGGTTTAGAAATGTTAATGAGATAATTGTGACAACCGACTGCTACTGTTACAAAATGAAGCCGGATGAGCTGATCTCACTCATCAAGTCATATAACAATGCTCACAAGCAGTCTACTCAAGATATTCAAATGAATGACTACATTCCTTCTGAGGCTGAGGTATGTATAGATGATGTTTGTTGTACTGAAAAATGTAGAAAGAAAGTAAAAGGTTTTAAGGAACAGGCTCAATCGCTTTCTATGCAACTTCAACTTACCAAATCCAGTACCTACGAAGTTAAAAAGAAACTTAACGGGTATAAGGAAATGGTAGAGGCTCAAAAACGTGACATTCGACAGTTGCATAGTGATCTAAGCGAAGCAAAATGTCGATATCTCCACTTCAAGGAGCTATCTGAAAAATTAACTGTTGAATTAAACAACTTAAAATCGACTTTTGAAAACACTGAATTTAATTTAAAAAAATTTGATGTTTCAAGTGAAAAGGTCGAGAAAATGATAAATCAACAGTTAAAGTATAGCAAAAAGGAAGTGAGGAATAAGGGGTTGGGTTTTGTGGCTATACCCCCACCCTACAACCATAACTATTCCTCAATTCCTATGACTGAAGAGGAGATAGAGAATTTGCCTAATCTGGAATACGGAAAACCAGAAGATAGGAAGGTTGAGCCTGTTAAGCCAAAGAAAGTTAAAATCACCAGGCCTGATAATACTGAAATCATTTTAGAGAAACAGGCCTACAATCAAACGTTTGTTAAGTCAGAAAATGTTTTAAATCACACTGAAACTTTAAATTTTGAGAAAAATGCAAGTGTTGATAAGCATTCTCAAGTGTTGAAAGAAGAGGAATCATGTGACTCAAAGCAAATTCTTGAAAATAAATGTGTCACAAAAGAGTCTGAAACAAAAGAATCAAGTGTTAATGGAGATTATATCGAGTTTGCTATGTTGAATGGGTTTTTTAAATGGTGTAGCAAACAAAATGAATCGACTTCTTCATCTGATTCGTCATGTGACTCAGAGACAGCTAATTGTGAAAAGTCAAAGTTAGTTGATTTAGCTGAGTCTAGTAACGAATCACCTGAAATAGTTGAATCAGAACCAAAAATAGTAGAATCTGAGCCACCTGCTCCATCTAACTGCAAATGTGAATCACCTGAAGCAACAGATTCTGAGAAATTGGAATCAGTTGAATCTAGTGAATCCAACTGTGAGTCTTCTGAAGCAGCTGACTCAGCAGCAGAGGATTCAGTAGAGCCACTACAAAAGGAATGTAACTCAAGTGGTTCAGCTGAATCAAACAGTGAAACAGTGACTGAGCCCACAACATCTGAAGTTCAAACAACAAGGCCAGTCGCTGATTTAAATTATGTGAATGTTACTGATGCGTCTACTTCATGTGCAGATGAGGTAATAATTGAGGATTGGGTTGAGGGGGATGATATTGTTTGTCAAGAAGCTGACGATGTTTGTTTAAAAACATCAAATTTGTCTGCTGATGCTCCTCCATATGTGAGAAAGGCTGATTCTGAGCCAGCTTTGAGAGGCCCTTCAAATAAATATGTGCCTCCAAAGCCAACAGTTAGAAGTGAAAATGTTAAATCCAATGAACGTGCTAACTGTTGTAAACAGGGACATAAGAAGCAGGGGAGAAAGTCTGAGCAGGCTGCAAACAAATCATCCAACAAATTTTACAACTCATACTCAGCATCAGTTGGATGGAATTGATCGGGATATGCTCCTTACATAAAAAAGCAGACCTGCTACAACTGCGGCATACCTGGTCACATTGCAAGAAATTGCATATATCGTCCCTATGTGCCGTACTATACACAACATCAGAAGGTTACACCTAGGGATAGATCTTGTTCTAAGCCAATGAAGGTTGAAAAACCTAAGGCAATGATGAATAAGCATCCCCAGGTTAAACCATCTGATGGGGACTGGAATGCTGCTAAAACTCAACGAAAACAAGCTTTGAAACCTAAACAAGTTTTGAAAAATAAAAGGGTGGAAAAGCAAACTGTTTTGCCAAAGGCACCTAAGAAATTAGAGAAGCCAAAACAAGTTTGGAAGGCAAAACATAAAGCAGCAACATCACCAGTCCTTCAATCAAAAGGGGGCATGTGCTTTCGAGAAGTGTCATATGTTGATGCTTCAGGAATACCCAGGACCACGATGGCCTGGGTACCAATGTCTTACTAATCTCCTTACTTTTCAGGGACAACCAAGGAGGAGCTGTTGACAATCCTTGGATGTTGATAGCGGTTGTTCCAGATACATAACGGGTAACATCTCACTGTTGCAAAAAGGTATATTCTTTTACAGTTGATATGTTTCGTTTGAGGAGATAAAAGAAGTAAGTAAGACAGGATCAGCGAAAAGGTACACATTTGAATTTCATATTCTAAATTCGATATTGATTAGTCTTAAATCTTATGATGGAACGGTTAGGCAAAAACAACAAAAAATTTTTCATTTTCTTTTGTGTCTCTCGTTGTACATACGTTTTCGTCTTTCAGGTAAATTTGCGCGTAAAATTTACGCACAAATTTAGGGGGATATCTAAACATATCCATCTGTAAATAGAGAAAATGAGAAAAATACAAAAAGATTCGAAAAACAAGAAAAATCAAAAATATTTTGTTGCATAAATGGGAAATGAAATAATTTCACTATGTGGATTAAGGCTGACTCATGTAAGACCAGTATCGAAACAGTTTGACTCTAGTATGATGTGTTGGTAGGCTCTATCCTTAAGACTGGAAACATTGGCTGTTTCTGTTCAGAACTAAAATCGTACATGACCTCAGGAAAGAAAATCACTTGGAATTAGCTCATTTCTATTTGAATGTCTGTATGTTGTCCCGATACACACAATTTTGGTCTGACTCTGAAATCTTCTCTGAAAAAGTCGTGTATCTCCTCTGCTGCATCCAGATATATGCTGACCTGGAGGTGCTAGGCAACGTCAGCTTCTGCTGCATCCAGATACATGCTGACCTAGCTGTACGTTGTCGCGCTGTAGATCAATTAAACACCCGAAAGAGGCCCTCAAGTGCCCAAAAGAAACCCAAGAAACCTATATCAAATTGAGAAAAACTCATTTGATCTGTATATTATACCATCTCTGCTTATGATCTATTCTGTTCTCTTCTCAATCTATTCCCAGTTAAGATTTCAGAGATCTAGATTAGACTTGTGAAATATGTGGTAGGGAAGCTACTTGCATGATAGAGTGTGCTGTATATAATTCCGGGATTTGATTAGTATTTGTTTGGGTGTTCATTGTTAAGAAATCAAAACATGATAAAATTTGTTACAGGCAGTTATATGGAAAAGGTCTAGGGAGATGAGTTTAGGTGGATAAATATACTGGCAATCGTCTAGATCTTTCGGTAGTAGATCAGTGTTGACAAGTGTAGTCTAGCCCGAAACTCTGTGATTTGATCCCATTGCAAAGTGTAATTGTATATTAGTTTCTTTGTTTATTTGTGTTTCAGTTTATATTGTTAGTTTTTATAAAATCAAAAAATCCAAAAATAGAGTGATTATTTGTTTTATTAAAAATATTAACCGTTCTTGAAGATTTGATTGATCATCATAAATTGAATGAAATTTGAATAGTGAAATCCAAGTACAAATACTTGGATGTACCGAGTGTTCATGTGGTACTTTCCTCTGTTGCACATAAATGTTTGCTTATGAATTTCTGAGAATGTGCAGAGTTTGATTCAAATCAAGAAACAGGGGTTGTTGAAGATTGAGATGCTGTTGGTTGCTGACAAAGTATGAAGCATCACAACAACAAGATGTGCCTGAGTCAGAAGAACCTGATACGTGTCATCGTCTGACAGTGATAGTACATTTGAAGAGGTACCTGTGAACCTGCTTGAAAGAGAAGTCATTGAGAAAGAAAAGAGTTGCTGAGAATCCTCCGCTTGCATTCTTTTCAACAAGTTTTTCAAGCAAAGCTGATCGTGAAAGAGAAGAACAAAGAGCCCAAGCTTCAGGTTGAAGAGATGAAGTATCTTCCCACAGATTCATGATGAAGACAACAGTTTGATAAAGACAGCATAAACCTAGGGGGATATTGTAAGGCCCTATAATGGTGTAGGTTTACGCCTATCTTTATCAAACACAATTATAGGCTATTGGGCTTAGCCTTGTAGTGGGTTAGATAATATTGGAATAAGCCATGTGGGCTAATTAAGAGATTTGGGCCTGTTTGGTTAGTAATATGCATTTGGGCTTGGCCCAGTTTGTAACTAGGTCACCCTATGTAACTATAAATAGGGTGAACCTAGTTCATTATCAGGTTAGACATTTTTAGAGAGTTTGTTTTGTTTTCTATTCTTCTTGTCATATTTCGAATTCGGTGTACCAGACGGTTACTAGAAACCGTGTGCACTTTGGTTATTCAATCATTCAAGTTCTTGTTCTTATCACTTTCATCAGTATTCCGCACTCTTGATTGTGATTTTGATATCCGGTTGATAGTTCCTGGACTTACAGATACAATCTTATCTACGTACAATTGGGCTAATATGTCGGAGCTATGGGTCTCCTTGATGGGTAGGAAATGTGCTGACTTAGTCAGTCTATCTACGATGACCCATATAGTGTCATTTCCTTTCTTTGTCTTTAGCAACTTGGTGATAAAATCCATTGTCACCATTTCCCACTTCCAGGTGGGAAGTTCAGGCTGTTGTAGCAAATCTGACGGCTTTTGATGTTCAGCTTTGACTTGAGCGCACGTCAAACATTTGGCTAGATAGGTAGCTATAGACTTCTTCAAGCCTATCCACCAATAATTTTCCTTCAGATCCTGGTACATCTTGTCAGCTCCAGGATGAACGGAGTACTTAGAACTGTGGGCTTCCTGGAGGATAACATCCCGAAGTCCTCCATAAATTGGAACCCATACTCGTCCATTTAATCTCAGGATTCCGTCCTTGCCCTGAGATAATTGCTCTTCAGTTACTCCTAGCCTTTCATTATGATAGTTAGCTTCCTATACAACTTCCTTCTGTGCAGCTAACAACCTTTCATTCAAACTATTCTTTAATTCAATGCTCTTGGCATTGATTCTTATAGGCTTCACTATTTCCTTTCTACTTAAGGCATCGGCGACTACATTCGCCTTGCCTGGATGGTATCGGATTTCACAATCATAGTCATTCAAAGTTTCCATCCATCGTCGCTGCCTCATGTTTAAGTCCTTCTGATTAAATAGATGTTGAAGGCTCTTGTGATCAGAATAGATCACACACTTAGTTCCATACAAATAATGCCTCCACAGTTTCAGTGCAAATACCACGGCACCCAACTCCAAGTCATGGGTGGTGTAATTCTTCTCATGCACCTTTAACTATCGTGAAGCATAGGCAATAACCTTGCCCTTCTGCATAAGCACACATCCCATCCCGGTGTGTGACACATCACAATATACCACAAATTCATCAATTCCATCAGGCAACGTCAATACAGGAGCGTTGCTCAACTTCTGCTTAAGAATATCAAAAGATTCCTGCTGCTTATGACCCCAGTCAAACTTAATACTCTTACGTGTCAACGAAGTTAGGGGTGCAGCAATCCTTGAGAAGTTTTCAATAAATCGCCTATAATGTCCTGCTAGACCTAAGAAGCTACGAATCTATGTGGGCGTCTTCGGCTCTTTCCAATTCATGATAGCTTCAATCTTAGCGGGATCCACCTGGGTACCACGCTCACTTACATCATGTCCAAGGAATTGGACTTCACGAAGCCAAAACTCGCATTTTGAAAACTCAGCAAAGAGTCTCCCATGCTGTAGGAGTTTAAGAATACAACGAAGGTGCTTGTCATGGTCGACTTGATTCTTCGAACAAATAAGAATGTGATCAATGCAAATGATAACAAACTTGTCCAAATAGGGCTTGCAGACGCGATTCATGAGATCCATGAACGCTGCTGGTGCATTAGTGAGCCCGAAAGGTATTACTAAGAACTCATAATGTCCATACCTCGTTCTAAACGTTGTCTTAGGTACATCTTCAGTTCTTACCTTGAGTTGATGATACCTCGTTCTCAAATCGATTTTTGAGAGAAGCTTGTCCTTTGGAGTTGGTCGAATAAGCGGTCGATCCTTATTTGATACTGGTTTCTCATGAAACCACAAATTTTCATTAATTTGCCTATCATTATGTGATAACGCGCCTCGACTTATCGTTGAAACATATCCTTAAATCACTTAGTGTGGGTCACATTGTGAGCTCCACTAAGCTCCTTAAATAGGTTTTTGCTTAAAGGTTACTAATCTTGATATATTCGATTTCCTCGAATGATTCCATATATCAGCTTAACCAGTCCGATAAAAAAATTCAGCACACCACTTTTTGGGTGATACCTTCAATTGAACCTTATTCCTTATTAAGGACTTAAGAGGGTTGCGACTTTTATCAATCCGAAATTTTTCCGCCGATTACTGGAAACTTTCAGAAGATTATGAATTTGTATGATTTATTCGTTGTTTCCAAGGAAACTTTCAGATCCTGATAATTGGACTTACCAATCTTTTGTCTAACAACAGATGTTTAACTTTCCATCTATACAAGGTCTCCAAAGGAGCAACCTTGATACTTACATACTAACTATTAGTTACAGAAGAGATTATTTAAGGTGGGGTAATCTTTCCAACTACTGCTTAAAACCAATCTTAAGGAATAGCTAATTCTTACAGCTAGTCGAACGATTCGACGATCCTGGGCAGCTGATGGTGATTCTTGATTGTTGCCTAAATAGGGTTGTGGTAATCAGTGCATAAGCAAAATGAACCGTCTTTCTTAATAATACCGAACTCTCAGAATATTGAGTTAGGCTTTATGAACCTCTATCTTAAAACTCACTTAATCAGGGTTTCGATTCTTTCATAATTGGTGGTACTAATTAACACGAAGATTTCACAAAACTGCAGCCCTAAGCGGGATGTTAATCTTAACTCTACTTGTCTTTCAGGAGGTAAACATGGTAGTCCTTGGTGAAGATAATCAAGACACAAGGAGGTTACAGAGATTTTTCCAAATCTCAGGCTCCAGTTCATCTATCATTGCCTGTGTCAGATAAGCGACACATTTAGGTTACGAGTCTACGGATTCCTTAATCAGAGACATTTACTTAGACAATTCCGTTCTGGATATCTTCTTTGAATACCATTAGCTGACTGTAGTACCATATGACCATTGGAATATCTTTGTGGTTCCATGCATTAAACCTCCATACTGATCAGGCATGGAAGCAATCTATGGGACACACTAGGTTACGCCAATCCTCATATGGCGCTTTTATCAAACATATTTGGCACTCGCAGTTGATAAAAATCAATGAGAAAATAATTAAAATAACATATATTATCGTACTCTATTCGAAGAAAGAGTACTCTTAGATTTTTCAGAAGGATTATTGTCGAGAATAGAAGAGATGGTCTCTATGGTTTCATTGGTAGGTTCTACCTTATACTTAATGTCTGGAGCTGTAGTGAGTATCAACAAGAGTTTGCTAAGCTTATGGTCTATAAAAAGACTTAGTATTGCATGTTTTAAAAACAGGATACTTAGCAGAAATTATCATTGATATATGATAGGGAATGTACCTGATGATATTATTAATATGTACTGCCTCTGGTATTCATCAGGTAGTTCAGGCATTTCCCTTCTTAGCATCTTCAGGCTTCTTGGTTTTATTTGGGCAATTAGTTTTGATGTGCCCTATCTCATTGCAACCATAGCAGGTTGCGTCCTTTAAGTCTTGGTACTCCAAAGTTTTGTGCCCTTCCTTATTGCAAATTCCACAAGGCTTAGCTTGTGAATCTAAAGTGCCTTTCCCTTTAGTCGCCTTCTTTGGGCAGCGGGTCTTTATGTGTCCTTTCTCGCCACAACCATAGCATGTGGTGTCTTTCAAGTCCTTGCATTCATGAGTCTTGTGATCTGTCTTCTTACAGATACCACATCTCCTGATCTGCTCATGGAAACATTTTTTTTCGAAGTGCTGCTTCCCGCAGGTTTTACATTTGGGTTTTGCCTCATTTGGCTTAGACTGGTTATAGTTTGAACCGGTCTTACCCTTTTTGTTACCCTTATTTGAGGTATTTTCGTACTTTCGCTTATGATCCTTTAATACTCGGTTCACGGCTTTGTTTACGACTGTATCTAACATAGCCTGTAACTTAGTGCCCGTTAAGTTCAGTCTTGCATTATTATTTTCATCAAATGGGTGACTGTGAGCTTTATCTGAATCAGTCATGATGAAGCTTTGAAGGCTACATACCAAGTAGTAATAATTTGTTTAATTATATATGGAATCGTCGAGTTTGATGATTAAATAGCCATGGTGCAAATAAACCATATAGGCCAATAGATAGTATTAAATTTATTTGATTATGTTTTGCCTAAGTTTTTAAATAAACCATCTTTGGCGTTTAAACGGAATCTAATCCTTCGTTTTTATTAGACGGGGGACATAAGTCACGACTGTCAATGTCGTACCGACATTTTTATATAGCACAAGGGCTTGTTCCAAAGGACTTTTTTGATGGCACAGATGCCTTGTCACTAGGGAAATTTTAAAACACAATCAATGATCCTTTGGATCGGAACATTTCATAGTTCATTGTCTTGACAAGAAGTTATGAAATAAAACTATCTTTTCCATGTACATATCTTTGCCCGTAGGCATACATTCCAAAGGAATGTTTTGATGTATTCATCATGTTCGACGTTTATTAGCCATGATTCCTATTGATCATTTATGCTAAATAAGGGGTTTGGAAAATTCCTAATATAAAGATGACAAGTGTGATTTTATCGCATCACTGTTGTCGGGAGTGTTAACATGTTTTCAGATGTTAACAAGGATCTGAATCTCTTTTAAACAGGTTTTACCATCATAGCTAGGTCTTTAATGACATTCAAGCTAGGTTATACCTTTCAAGATTCTTTTTAATATATATACTGGCAGAAAAGGAATGATATTTATTTTATTCAGGATTTTCATTATAATTATCCTAAACTTAGTTAAAATATAACTATGGCACAAAAGGCCAAGTCACAAGGACAACTTTAAATTATAAACCATGATTTTTGTAGAATCAAGGTATTTAGGCTTGGACGTTGTTCATTGTCTTTTCTTGACAGGGAGTTTGTAGGCTACGACTGTCTTTTGTCTTATATGACAATGAATATGGCCTGTAAGCATTACATCCTTAATGGATGCTTAATTCACAAAATAAGAAAGGATTTCAGGAGAATCCAGTATAAGGATGATTTATGCGATTTTATAGAATCACATTTGCCAGGAATGTTAACAAGGATTTGAATCTTTTGAATAGGTTTTACCATCTTGGCCATGTCTAAAATGACATGTGGCTAGGTTTTACCTTTAAGATTCTTTTTAATATTTAACGCAGAACGATCCTAGATTGAGATGTTAATAAGGATCTGAATCTAATTGAGGAACTACCATCTTGGCCCTGTCTTAAAATGACACATGGGCTAGGTCTTGTCCTTTCTAGATTTTGCCATTTTATTATAATGGTAGATCTTATAAAAGGAATGTTATTTTAATTTTTTTCATATATTATATTCATATACAATGATATAAATGGAATTTAGATAAAACATTCCAATGATTTTTAAAAAAAGTACAAAATTGCCCTAAACGGGACTTGAAAGAAATAATATTGTCCTTGAAGGGACTAGAAGATAAATATGTCCTTATAAGGACTACTAAGGAAACGAGTTTCAGCAAAAGAAGTTTTCTTCTTCACTTTATTTCTAAATGTCTTCTCCTTGGATGCACGTTTCATCCTAGCCGCGTTACGAAGCTCTGCATTTCAAGGCTCCGGATGTGGAGAATTTCCATTACAGCTTCTTTGCTTGGCGACATATATAAAATCGAAAGCAATATTTTACAGATTAGGGTTGAGAGTATTCCTATGTTAAGTCTAGACTCAGAAGGTCAAGGAATGTGCTACTGTGTCATTGAGATTAAACACAAAAGGCTAGTGTTTAATTCACTCAATGTTGGCTCTGATACCAACCTGTCACATCCTGAATTTCCACTTATTACCGGTGGGGAGTATCGTGACGTAGTTGATATCATTATAGTCAAACAACACAATTTAAATGCACAGCGGAAGCAAAAGATGAATCACATTACAACCGAATATAAATAGTAATATCAAAGTATCACAACGGACTGTAACGGATCCACAGGCGGATCAAATAAAAAGGAAACATAGTTCATCAGATTTAAAATGCATCCAAGCTTGCGAGACTCTTATTGATGCTAAGGAGAGGCCAGCCTATTTTGATTAGTACCTGCACTTAACCTTTTTGGGAAAATACGTCAGTTTACACTGGTAAATACAATTAACTGACTCATTTTGAAAAGGTTTAGAAAATTGATTTGAATGCACAAGGCACAAAACATTTTATAACTTGGGATAATTATTTATATATAAACTTGTAAAAGAATTACATGTTCGTTATACGTTCAGTAGCCCGGATTGACACCGGGTAAAAGATTAACAGACACACCACATGATATAGTCCCGCGGCGGGTTATTCCCGAAACCGGCGGTTATACCTTATTATTTATATATGCACTGTCGGGTGTACGCCTACACCCCGTGCTTAGGTCGTGTCCATTTCGTAAAATGATGCCAAGGATATCCGGGACATGGTCATTAACCCCCCAAAGGCTTTAAGCAAACAAAACAATTTAAACGGGACATTTCAATAAATTAATCTTCATACAATTAAAAATTCAATGCCCGACCAAGCGGTATTATATATACCGTACCCCAAGCCCGTACAGGGAAAATAAGTTAAAAGTATTTACCTGAGCAAGTATAATTCACAAACAGCAAGTGCAAATAGCTTTTAACGGGTCTCCTAATCTGGAACAAAGGTTTTTAATAACCTATTAGATTCCTAACGGGTCTTTAATTAAGCCTAAACTTAGACCGGTTAGTTTTAAGAGAAGATACGGTTCAAACGCACGATTAAGCGAAGACTGGAATAGAATGAGATTTAGACCCGACAAGTTTGGAGAATTGTGTAATATGGGTAAGCTAAACACATTCTGGATTTTGAGACAAAAATGATATGGTTTGACCCGTTTCGGCTAATTTATGCAAACTAGTTACATAAACTGCACCGAACGTGAATAATGCGTTACGGGTAACCAAATGAGTCGTATACAGGTTTCCTAAGTTAATATGCCTTAAACATATTGTGATATCAGTAGGATACCTTCCATTATGCCCAAAATGAATTTAAACTCAAACTATGCCCCGTAGGGGCATTTTGGTCATTTTAAAGCTTATAAAAGAGTTTAAATATAAATCTGAGTTTTGGGTCTGTTGTGATCAGTAAATATACATAATTTGATAGGTTATATCAGTAGGGTATTACATATATGTGAAATTTACCATTTATAATCAACTAGGCACCGAAGGGGCATTTTGGTAATTTCACATAAGGTTTAAGGGTCAAATCTGGAATTCTGAGTTTAAAACTTTTGCTTACTGTTAAAGTATATAAATTTACTAAAAATATCAGTAGTTATCAAGTCTTATATGTTAAAAATAGTTTTAACTTATACTATGCGTTAAAAACGCGTAAAAAGGCGATTTTAAGCGATTTCCGGGTTTTATATGAAAAGATGATATTTTTATCATTCCAGAAAGCTTAAAATGTTTTATTTATCATAACAAACCAGTAGCAAAAGGTTGGGTGTCCAAATGTTTTGTAAAACTCATTTTATAGGCCAAAAGGGCAAAATCGACCTAAAACTCATTTTTAGAACTCTATGTTATGCTCAACCTAAAATTAAATAAAAATCTTCGAAAATCCCAAAATATTATTTTATATCAGTAGGTAAAAAGTTTGGTATCGAAAATTAGGTTTAGATACACTATATGCTAATTACGCCGTTAATTAATAAAAAACTTTCTAATTACGCTATTGAGCATAACTTTTAATCTAGACCTCCAATTGATGTGAAAATTTAGGGACATATTTATAAATAAGTAATAAAGATTATTGTCCTCTCACATTTTCAAAATTCTTGTTTTAAGGTCAAAAGGGCATATTGGTCAACATTTAGGCATATAACGGAAACTTGCATATGAATCGGATAACTAATGAACCAAGTTGTATAACCTCAGAGGGTTACACTAATCAATAACCTGGTCCTAATAGAGCTCTAAGGCAATTCTAAAACATGCTCTAATGGGTCAGAACTGAAAGTCAAAGCAAAAGTCTACTTTTGCGACTTTCGGTTCCGAACCGAGCTTAAACAGAAAATTGTCGGGTTGAACATGCCTAGACATGTTCTTACATTGATTACCAAGTTATATGAGTGATAACACATTGTTAATTATGTGTTTATGCGAAAATTAGCTTTCTGTTGACTTTTTAAAATTAACTTTGACCCGACAATTGACCTAGTTAGAGTGGGAATCAGAGGGTACCCTTTTAAGGGTTTATTACCTACATAATTACCAACTCAAAGCTACTTTTAATTCGTGATTTGACTGGACAAATATTAACTAATCACGAAGTCAAACCTTAATTATGACGGTTTGACTTTAGGCTAATTAACTAAGTAAAACTGAATTAAGGAAGGTTAAGGATACTTACAGAAGTCCTATGCACGACTAAGAATGCTTGGGAAGTGCCCTTGAGCTCCAGAAATCTTCAGAGCAAGTGTTTGGAAGCTTTCCAAGTGATGTGCTCAAAGTGTGAGTTCACAAGTGCAACCAAGGGCTCTATATATAGCCATGAATGGTCTTGGAGATTGATCCAGGTGTTAAGGGAACTTCCAGGGATGAAGACAAGTGCCTAGGGACGTGTATCATGCAGCAAGAGGGTGGCAAACTCGCTGAATAGCGTAAACATGCAAGCTGCCACGTTTAACTGACTTTGCTGATATAGGTAGTCCGTCGCGTAGCGCCACGGGAAAGGGATTCAGTGCTGGCGCTACGCCAGCAAGTGGGGGGACCAGCCAAATGTTTCAAAAAGTGACACTTTCACCCCCTGGACTTTCTAATGCGTAGTTTCTTCCATTTTAGGCACTTTTAACCCTTGAAATTTATATTTCTATGATCCATGAGATAAAACCAATCATCATTAGGTCCGGTTTCGTTAAATGATAACCGAAAACACAATTTTTGCCTCGTTGACGCTTTTAACCCCTTAATTACGAAAGTTAGCATATCTTTCTCACACGATATCGAAACCTTGTAAAATTTTTACCACTTATTCTTGGGAGTATAATTAATCGTTACAAGGCTCCGGGTTCGCTAAAAGGTCACTCAGAGGTATAACTTAAACATGTTGACACATTTAACCCTCGCGTCTTGTAAACCTCCACTTTATTCCACAAACGGTTTCACACGCTTCATGATACATTCATTTTAGGGTATAAACATCATGTAGGGTTGTTGAAAGGCATAATTATCAAATGTTGACACTTCGTATCCTTATATACATATACTTTCTTCGTTAGTCAACTTTAGTCCCTTGTAATCAATCCGTTACACGTTTAAAGTCCATGACACGTGTCGATACTATATTGGACATGATTTTGCGAGGTGTTACAAATGGGCACTGTCTTTTGTTAGGGGGTTAGTTTAATTCACACTATTTGGTCATAATAAGTCATTTTGATATTAAATACATGTGTATGATTGATAATACGCTTTTGCGACTTAACATCCCCTGTAATGTTTTAGTGGGTTAATTTAGGTTACGCAAGACGACATTACGTCATAACACATCACTTGGTTATTAAAGACATAATGAGTCGTTTTGGTATTAGAGACATGCTAATGGCGAGTCATGTGTTATTGAGTTAATTTAAGTTACACAAAGCCATTAGATTATAACAAGTCATTTTAACATTAAAATACGTATGTATGATTAATGACACGCTTTTGAGCCTAAATGGGCCTTGTAATGTGTTAGCGGATTATTTATAGTTGCACGGAGAAAGGAAAATCCAAGTTGTTTTAGTTTAAAAAATACATGTGATGATTGATAACATATTTTTGAGTCTTAATGGGCCTTGTAAATTGTTAGCGATTTTTTTTAGTTGCATGGAGAAAGGAAAATCCCATTTCAAAATCTAATACCTTCTTTTTTTTTCTTGGCCAAGCATTAATCTAGAGGGCATATTAGAACACTTCAGAATTCCTCTAGCACACTTTAGACTACAATTATTTAATCAAACATCTTGTAGATAAAAGTTTCAACTTCTAACTTTCCATATCATTATGCTAATATGGATTGGTTTAGTGAACTATTTTATTTAGAGCAATAACAATGCATTTGCTCTTTGTAAAATCTAATTGCTGTATCTTTGCATATTTTGATAATTGAACTCATGGTCGGGTTTAGGAAAACTACTTATAAAAGTCAACCTCATGTCATTTCGGAGACTCGGTGACCATATGGGAAGAACCATCAATGACTCCATCCACCAAGTAACGCGCACCACAACTTGATCCATGACCCATTTTAGCACGAACACGCCTATGGGTCCCATCCTCCGGCTCTTTCCTCTTCTTTTTTGGGTCCATAAATCCGTTCTGAATAGCTTCCAATGCTTTTGTGGTCAACAAACGGTTTCTTCTACTCTGTCGTTGACCATTGGCAAGAGGAGTCAACGAGTCATTCTGGTTGGTGGTTGTTTCAGATAAAACCGATTGCTTAGCAGAAGATTGTTTTTCATCATCATCTGAACCTGGACCTGCTCGTGGGTTGTTCAAGTCGATCACACGCTTCTTCTGAGAACATGCAGCATCTTCCATGTCTTCATGTGCACCACAGCTGTTTTCATTTTTAATATTATCAACAGTTTGACGTTTTGTTTTTCGCTTGAATACCAACTTCTGATTTTTTGCTGATTGCTCGTCTGTAGAGGGATCCATTTTGGTATTTTCCACTGTGTTAAGATTCGCATCGTCATTCTGCGATTCTTCTATTGTGTCATGTGTAGTTTCTCCAAATACATTAGCTGATGCTTGCATATGAGCAGGTTCAGAAACAGTCAAATTTGTGAGGTCTCTGACTTTAACAATCCCAACCAAACAGGTATCCACAACTGTGCATTTCATCAAATCTTGTTCATCATTGTCAGGTTGGTGTTCAAGAAGGTGCGGTTCAGATGCAACTTTATTCAGCACTTCAGTCAACGAGTCAAAATATTGACTTCCTTTGACCAGATCCCTCCTTGAAAACTTTGTCACACCAGGTGCAAGAAACACTAGATTCTTCGAGTTTTGGAACGCATAGTTTGTAGCCTGTTCATAGTGCCATCCTCTAGCTAAAAGACGAGGCCACACAGCAGCCCAGAAGAACTCACTTAACCGCGCTTTACTTAATCCAATGCGATCCTTCAAAATATCAACAATTTCTTCCGTTTTAAGAGAAGAGCAAGTAGATTCTACTTTTTTGCTGCTTAATCGCGTTTGGGTCTTGATAGTAAGGTCTTCTTTTCCTTTGCCAATGGCTACGGCTTCTACAAGAAGATCGAGGCCCATTGTATCTCTTAACGTGAACACATACTTCTCAAACGAAAGTTTACCCTCCTCAAACGTTCTAATGACCTGCAAGAAACCATACATTAATAACCGATGTTTCGAAGTGTAGAAAAATCTGCAATAAACAAAGTACCTGTGTCAACTTAGCTTTACACTCGTCGGTTACATTAGAAAGCGAGCGAGACAAAAGCTCGTGCAGCCTCCACCCTCTGAAAATCTTTTTTCCAGGAAGGGACTTGCTAATTTTTTTCTTCCGATACATTGACCATGTTTGGTGTTCACTGCTTCTGTAGAACTTCCCATAGTAATAAGATATAACATTTGGCATACCTTTATTCCCCATGAACTTGTTCACAACGCGAAGATTCTTACCAAATATATATAAACCAAGAACAAAACTATCATGTTCAATTGCGCTCCAAGATTCTTCAGGTTGTGAACAAGGAACTGGAATCAAATCGTTGTCTGTTTTACAGCCCTTAGCATTTGCTTCAATATCCATGGTTTCTTCCTTGTTCTTATGTTGACTGTGAACCCATGTGACAGGAATTGACAGACCACATTTACAGATGGGTACCTTCTTGAGTTGGGATCGCTCGCTTTCCGTCATCAAAGATGGGATTTGTGCTTGATATTCATCTCCAACCTGCGCGATCTTTTGTGGCTCTCCAAAGATGTTACCAGCAGCAGAATATAGTTCAGAATGGAGCCATTCGACACGTTTATCAACATCTTTATCCATCTATCCACAACTAAACATGAAAACAGACAACGTTACTTGTTAGCGTCATGTTTCAATCAAAACACGAGTTCTTGATTGTATGACTAAACACATTTTTGTCCCCAAATATCTTTTATACTATTGGGAACCTAATTTTCCCCTCGAATTTAACGCGATTTACGACTATTCCAAATCTTTGCATCTAAACAGAAACTTTGTTGCATTTATGTTGGCAAATTTCAATCAATTCAATAAATCAAGTTAAGTTATTCCATAATTAACGAAATTAATTTAGATGATTAGCTCCTATAGAAAATCACACTCAGATCTATAATGAACCCAAGAATCGAAACAATTTGGTAACTACTTGAACACATACAACAATACCAAATTGAACAGAAATTAACATAAAAAACAGTGAATGCCATGAACATATATTAAAGTATACGCATCGATAACTAAAAGCATTCGCGATGAAAACATAAACAATTAGATCAAACCTATATAAGTTTAATGCTACAGCAACGAAAAAATATATGGAAAAAGCTAACTAAACTTGAATGTAACGAATCCCACGTGACGACGCAAAGATTGACAGATGGGTATTCATGTTTTGCATCAAATAGATACATTTTAATTATTGTTTTGAAGATTAATTTCTTTGATGAACACACAACATGATGATGAAGAATGCAAGAAACAAAGACATAAAACAGCAGTTGATGATCATGAAACAAAGAATTCTACCTTTGAGAAATATTGCAAGTGAACAAGTTGTTGTTGTTGCAGCCTGAGAGCGTTCCTGAGGAAACTGTGATTGCAGAAAGAGAAGTGTTCGGGTATTTATAAAATAAAAAGAGACGACTAATCTGCTTTTCTTGGGGTGGATTTTACAAGTCACAAGACCAAACACGTCTGACCAACACCTTATAAACATTTTTATTTGTCTTCTTTAAAGTTGGATTAATATATGTTGTTTGAAATTTTTTTAATTATTCTAATCTGTCTATAAGCCCACAAGCTATTTACTTATATTTGAATGCATGTATTATCCATCCTGAATGGTTCATCCATGTCTATGGTCTCTCCATTTTTTATACTAATAAAACCACATATTTATAAATTATCATATAGGGAAGGATCATCAGAAACTCCTTTTAACGAGAAAACTAAAAAACTTTATCCGAAGCTATATTACACGTATGTAATACATATATCCGGAACTAAAAAAGCACGTTGTGGACCACAAGAAAAAGTCTTTGCGGTCCGCAAGGCAAAAAGATATGTAATACATGTTATGTTACACATGTGTAATAAAACGTTTTTTTTTCCAAAATTTTTGTTTTTGTATAATGCATATATGCAGTATATCCAAAAAAAAAATATTATTTTTTTTCAAAATGCACTTTATCACATGTATAATATAAAAAACGCCCTTGCGGACCTCAAGGACTTTTCCTTGCGGTCCTCAACGTGTTTTTCAGCTAGTTTTTTCGTTTTCTCATTTAAATTGAGTTTTCTCAAGATGCTCTTCCTTAACATGTATGGTTTTAAAGTGTCATGTTTATAACAATTGGTTTAATTATTTGTGAATTAAAAATAAAAAGAGATTAATAACTTTTACATTATATACTGATTCATCCCTTTACTTATATAATCACCAATAATAAACTTTTGGGTGTTCATGGGTAGTTAGGGCGATTTTACGAATTGTATGTTTTGTGGCAGTCACAAGACCAAACCAGCTAACACGTTTAACCACTATTTTATAACATTCTTAGGGTGTGCATATTGGCACACCATGTTGCCTATTTGCACACCAAATCCTAACAAACCCTACCTTTACCTAAGCTGCTTTCATCAATTGAAAGTACAGGAAGAGGACATTCCTAAAACTGCTTTCAGAACAAGATACGGTCATTATGAATTTACAGTCATGCCATTTGGTTTAACCAATGCCCCAGCCGCATTTATGGACATGATGAACAGAATATCTAAACCATACCTGGACAAAATCATAATTGTCTTTATAGATGATATTCTAATTCACTCTAAGAGTAAGGAGGATCATGCTGAGCATTTGCATATACTTCTGACATTGTTGCGAAAAGAAAAGCTTTATGCTAAATTCACAAAATGCGAATTCTGGTTGCAAGAAGTGCAATTCCTTGGACATCTGGTTAATCATGAAGGAATTCATGTAGATCCCACAAAGATCGAAGCGATTACCAAATGGAAAGTCCCTGAGTCACCAACGGAAGTAAGAAGTTTTCTTGGATTGGCAAGATATTATAGACGTTTTATTCAAGATTTCTCTAGAATAGCCATTCCATTGACCAAACTGACTCGCAAATCAGTTAAGTTTGAATGGGGACCAAAACAGGAAGAAGCATTCAGGATTTTAAAGCAAAAGTTAACCAACGCACCCATACTCGCTTTACCTGAAGGAACTAAAGACTTTGTAGTCTATTGTGACGCATCTAAGTTAGGATACGGATGTGTGTTAATGCAACATCAAAAGATTATAGCTTATGCTTCTAGACAGCTTAAGAAACATGAAGAGAATTATACAACCCACGATCTAGAGTTAGGAGCCATAATTTTTGCCCTTAAGATTTGGAGACACTATCTTTTCGGTAGTAAGTTCGTTGTCTTCATAGATCATAAGAGTTTAAGATATGTTTTTACACAAAAGGAACTAAATATGAGACAGAGACGTTGGATGGAGATTCTTAGTGATTATGATTATGATATCCAGTATCATACAGGTAAAGCTAACGTAGTAGCTGATGCTTTAAGTCAAAAATATAATGAAAAGCCAAAACGAGTACGCTCTCTTAAACTAAATCTGCAGATAAATTTAAATGAGCAAATTAGAAAGATACAGGAAACAGCAATCAAGGACGATGCTGAAGGTTTAAAAGGTATGATTAAGGAATTAGAAAAAGGAACAGATGGAATTTGAAGATTCCATAAGAAAAGAATCTGGATACCTATTCAAGGAAACCTATGAGATCAAATTCTAGAAGAACCCCATAAGTCTAAGTATACAATACATCCTGGTAGTGATAAGATGTATCAAGACTTAAGAAAGAATTTTTTATGGACAGGAATGAAAAAGGGTATAGCAAACTATGTTGCTAAATGTCTAACTTGTTCACAGGTTAAAGCTGAACATCAGAAATCTTCAGGGTTATTGCAGCAATTAGAGATGCCAATATGGAAATGAGAATTGATAACAATGGATTTTGTTACCAAACTACCCAAGACACGAAACGGTAATGATACAATGTGGGTGATTGTAGACAGATTAAACAAATCTGCTCATTTCTTACCAATGAAGGAAACTTTCAGTATGGAACAGTTAGCCAAGTTATATGTAAATGAAATAGTTTCATTACATGGTTTTCCTTTATCTATTGTGTCTGATAGAGATAGCCGTTTTACTTCTCATTTTTGGACAAGTTTCCAAAAAGCAATAGGAACCATGTTAAATCTAAGCACAACTTACCATCCTCAAACGGACGAATAAAGCGAAATGACAATTAAAACAATGGAAGATATGCTTAGAGCCTGTGTAATTGACTTTGGAGGAAATTGGGACAATCACTTACCTCTCATAGAATTTTATTACAACAACATCTATCATACCAGTATCAATGTTGCACCATTTGAAGCACTCTATGGACGAAAATGCCGAACTCCAGTCTGTTGGGCAGATATTGGAGAAAAGCAACTGTCAGGACCTGAGATTGTGCAAGAGACAACTGACCAATTATTCAAGTCAAGGAAAGACTAAAAGCAGCACGAGATCGTCAAAAGAGTTATGCGGATAACAGACGAAAGCCATTGAAATTTCAAGTTGGAGACAAAGTATTATTAAAATTTTCTCCATGGAAAGGAATGGTCAGATTCGTTAAAAGAGAAAAGCTAAGCCCAAGGTATGTTGAACCTTTTGAGATCATCAAAAGAATAGGACCAGTAGATTATCAGCTACAATTGCCAGAGGAAATGGTAGGAATACATGATGTATTTCATGTATGTAATCTCAAAAAGTGCTTAGCAGACCAATCATTAATGGTACCTCTCAGGACATAGAGGTAAATGAGAAACTTAAGTTTGTAGAGAAACCACTTCAGATCGAAGATAGAAAGATCAAGAATCTCAAGCACAAGAGATTAGTTCTGGTCAAAGTAAAATGGGATTCAAAGAGGGGACCAGAATACACATGGGAACTTGATTCAGAAATGCAACAGAAGTATCCACACCTATTCCAATAAATCTCGAGGACGAGATTTAAAACAAGGTGGGGAGGATATAAAAACCCTCATAAAATGCCCTAATTATACCACGTATATACATAACTAGACCCGTTTAACCTTAATTTTTATAAAAATCAAATAAAATATAAAATATGTGTCGCTCGCGGGCCGCGACTAGGTCCTGAGGGTGGTTCGCAGGGCACGACAACCCAATATGTGCCGGAACCTCCTTGCGCCACGTGTCCCTGGGTGTGGCAAACCTACGGTGGTGATCTGCCACCCTAGCAGTAGCTAGGGTTTACCTCGCGAGGCGCGAAAGAGAGAGGAAAGGGGCTCGAGGGGCGCGAGCGAGTGTCGATCTCAACCTATAAAAGGGGTCTTTCAATTCTGCTTCAAATTCAATTCGTTCATTTTTGTTTCTCTCTCAGCCTCTATTATTGCTAAAACTAGCTCGGTATTGTACCCTTAAAACGTGAAGCTCTGCCTCGTTGTAAGTATTTTAACCCCCGATCACTAATTCGTTACCCTACCCGATTGACCTAGGGCTCCGTAACGCATGTCGAGGCTCTGCCTGACTAAGTTTCTTGGAGTTCTCTCTCGTGTTGTATGGCTAAAGTGACTTGGATTAGCTTACTAACACGTGTGCATTGTCTGTTTTTAACAGAAAATAATCAGGAGCACCAACAGGAAGCTATAGAATTACCTAAGTCTACAAAGTGAGTCATTCTCTTTTTCTACCAAACTGGTTTACAAAACCTCAGATATTTTTAATTATACTTAACAGTGATTGAGTATTTGTATTCTACAATTGTTGCCGGTATGTGGGGTTTTGTATACACTACTAGTAAAGCGTTACTATTGGACAACGAGTTAGCCAATAGTAATATGACCACAGTCATTGTAACACCACGGAAAAACGTGTCCAATTATATATAGACACGTGTCATAAACTCCAAAGGTGCGAAAGATTTCGTTTGAGAGGCCAAAGTTGTCAAATAACGAAACTATGAAACCACAGGGACTAAAAGTGTCAACATGCCAAACTTGTGCCTCTGAATGACCTAACACGATGAATATATTCTTGAATGAGTGTTTAATTGGATGTGAGAAGCCGTATACAAAAATAATTGGAAGATTATTATATTACAAGGGTTAAACGTGTCAACATGTCAAATCTGACCTATGAGTGACCTTTTAACGAAACCGAGGCTTCGAAATATTCAAATATACTCTTAAGAATAAGTGGTATAAATTTCACGTGGTTTCGATATCGTTAAGCGTGATTTCAAGACTTTGGGCCAAAAGTGTAAACTTGACGAAACTTGCTTTCATAGTGATATTTAACGAACCCGAGCCTAACGGAGTTTGTTTATACATCCTTGGGCCCCAAGAAAATAATTACAAGGGTCTCCTTTGCCAAAAACCATGTTAAAAAGGGTTAAAAACGCCAAGGGACTGATTCTGCCAGCTTTGAAACTTGTTTTGCCAGTAAACCAGTCCCAGGCGGCCCGCATGAAGATAAGCAAAACCTGAAGCGGGCCGCATCAGGTCCCCAGTGTCAGAAAATGACCTGCAGCTACGGGTTTGCCAGTTCCACCGCCTTAATCTAGATTGTATCGACCTAGGGAGCTGTAAGTCGGTTTAAATGAGTAGCTAGGACACTTGGGTCGATCTTGGAGTATCATATTACACCTGGAGATGATCTAGACTCAAGAATTTGACTATATAATGGGACTAGTTCATGTGTTCATAACACACATTTGCAACAATTCATTGTGGGACTTGCTCTGGAGCTTCCAGCTGATAGAAGAGGATAATCAAGTGTAGAAAAGTTTGCTAGGACCTTAAGTAAGCTTCTAATTACTTGTTTAGTCATCTAATTTAGTCTAATTAGTCTAAAGTCAAACTTATCTTAAAATTAGTTTGACTTTCGTTTTAATTACATGTGGCTTAACCACTGATCAAATTGAAAGTGGTTTTAAGACCACATTAGTGTAGGTGATTAACCCTTAAAAGGGCACCTCCTAATTATCTCGTTTGACTGGTCAATTGTCGGGTCAAAGTAGTTTGACAAAAAGTCAAACTGGGCAGAATGTGTAAATATGATTAAAATTAATAAACCAAAGATTCTAAATTATATTTTAACATTCTAATAACTTGGTAATTAATATTAAAACATGTTTTATCAGTCCTAACCCGACAATTAATAGTCAAAGGCCACTTATTAACCGAAAGTCACAAAAGCTTGACTTTTGCTTTGACTTTCAGTTCTGACCCGTTTAAGCTTAATGCACCCATGTTTTAAGCTTCCATTAGGACCACATTACTTAGTAGTATAATCCCCTGGAATTATATTACATAGTACCTAATGGTTTGAATTATATGCACTTGATCGTAATTATGCTTAATAATGCCATAAACGCCCTTTTTACTTACAACTGAGATTTTTAACAATGTGATTGGATTAAAACCTTTGCTACTGATATTTATACATGTCCTAAAAATTTGACACCAATTGGAGGTCTAAAATGGGAGTTATGCTCAATAACGTAATTAAGGGACTTTTTAGTAATTAAATGGCGTAATTAGTATGAAGCCTATCTAAACCTTATTTTTGACACCAAACTTCATACCTACTGATGCGAAATAATATTTTGGGAATATTAAAGATTTTTAATTATTTTTAGATTGAGCATAACATAGGATTATAGCTTAATTTCGGTAAATGCCGGTTTTACCCTTTTCATGCATAAAATGAGTTATACATATCTTTTTAGTTCCAAACCTTTTGCTACTGATTTCTTATAATAAATAAAGTATTTTGAACCTTATAAACTGATTAAAAACTCAGATTTACAATATTAACCCGAATACCCCTTTAAACCGCCTTTTAAGCGTTTTTAGTACATAGTATGGGTCAAAACTATATTGGACATATAAAACTCATTACCTACTGATGTTTTAAGTTAATTTATATAATTATACAGTAAGTTAAAGTTTCTAAACTCAGAAGTCTATTTTTGACCTTTAAAGCATATGTAAAATTTCCAAAATGCCCCTACGGGACATAGTTTGGATACATAAGATAATTTTCACATATATAAACTATCTTACTGTTATAACATATAAAAATACATATTTTTACTGATGTAACAAGGTCTGAAACTCAGTTGCATAATTAAACTCTTTTATGGACATTAAAATTACCAAAATGCCCTTATGGGACTTGTTTTGGTTTAAATGAAATTTTGGGCATATATGTTAATATCTTACTGATGTATTAACATATTTTAAGCATAATAATGATTAAGACTTGTGTATAATTTATTTGGCTACCCGTTGCGCAATTACGCTTTCGGATCGGCTTATGTGACTAGTTTACATAAAATAGTCGAAACGGGTCAAACCTTTTCATTTAATCCTCAAATTCCAGAATGTATTTAGTTTACTCATATTATACAAGTATCCAAGCTTGTCGGGTCTAAATCTCATTCTATTCCGTTCTCCGCTTAATCTAGCGTTTAGAACCGTAAGGTTTCTTTCTAGCTAGCCGGTCTAAGTCCTTGACTAAAGTAAAGACCCGTTAGCATCCTAATAGGTTAATAAACCTTCTATACAGATTAAATAGCTTCCGGTAGAAGGTGCCTTCGAAAAGCTTTAAGATTTTTACTGCTAGCATAAGGTAAATACTTTTAACTTATTTTCCCTATACGGGCTTGGGATATGGTATTATAATAATACCACTTGGTCGGGTATGAAATCATTTAATCGGATTGTGATTAATAAATTACATAACCCGTTTTAATCTGTCTTGTTTGATAACATAAGCATTGGGGGTTAATGACCGTGTCCTGGATATCCTCGGCTCATTTATTTAAAAATGGCCACGACCTATGCACGGGGTGTAGGCATACACCTGACAGATGCAAATGCTAAATATAAATCCACATGTTGGGGATAACTCCTTTGTGGGTTCTACAAGTGGTGAGTCGGTTAATCACGACCGGCTTCCAACCGGCCCCAATTGTATGACAAACATATAAATCTGTATACAAGATTATATTTAAATAATTGTCCCAAGTTATAAAAGATTTGTGCCATGTGCATTCAACCCAATTTTCAAACCTTTTCAAAAGAGTCAGTTAATTGTATTTACCAGTGTAAACTGACGTATTTTCTTAAAGACTGATTTGACAGGTACCTCTCGAAATAGGCTGGAGCTATAGGGTGTCTTTAAAGGATCTTGCAAGTCCATAAGATGCCTGCAGTCTGTCTTTTGTTTTCCTTTGTATTTGTTTATGATCCGCCTGTGGATCTTATTACATTCCAGTCTGTAGATTCATAAACTCGAACACACAGACAGTATGGTTTGTAATAGTTTATTCACCCAGACTTCCGCTGTGCTATTATATTGTGTGTATTGACTATGATGATATCAACTACGTCACGATACTCCCCGCCGGGCCCACCGGTAATATGTGGAAATATCGGGGTGTGACAATCATGGAACTGCCAACATAACAAATACTGAATGAGTATATTGGTAGATATAAACATTGTAATCGCTCTCAATACTGTAAATTTATAAAAGCATGTTTTGATTAAACTGGGATGCATTTGCCAGTATTTCTTGCTGATAAAATAATTTTAAAACGCGTTTCAGGCAACTTAATGTGAAGCTATAAGAAGCCAGCTATGGAGCACTAAAGCCTTAAAGAAGTGGCTATAAAAGTTACCTAAATAAAAGTTTATGTTTTCAGCAACTAGGGTTTATCCCTATAAATATATTATGAAGGAAACTTGGGTTTTATCCCATTTGTTTATTATAAAAGTTTAGTGTTTTGAAACTCTGAAATTATTTCCTAACTACGATCCTGATGTCTCATTTCCGCTGCCAAATTAACAAACGCCGATACCACTTGACAGGTTCGCGGCTCCCGCTCCCGGGGTAGGGGTCGGGGGCTACGACAGTTTGTCACCCCAAATTAAATAAATGGTCACCCTAGAAAATCCTACGACAGTCTAGAATTCCATGGCTATGGCAGATTCTTTTGATAATGAGATAGAACAAAGAAGTGTTCTGGTCAAGAAAGAGCACACTCAGGATGATATGGTTATGCCTGAGCCAATAATTGAACAGGAAAGAGAGTCAAAATTTGATGGTGATGGTTATGGTACCTAGAAGGGCAGGAATAGTGGATCGGACCAAATGCATGCTGTCGATGCACACAGATTGATAGTAAACTCTGATCCACCATCGAGGTGTAACTCATGTGGATACACTCATTCGGGTGATTGTAAGCGGTGTTCTAGGTGTAACAAGTTTGGACATCAGGCCCAAACTTGTCGAGTTAAGTTCCTAGGGAAAGATGAAAGCTGCGATCGAGGCTGTTTGAGATGTGGAAGTCTAGGGCACTTCTGGAGGGACTATCCTAAGCAGTGATTTATAAGGTGAAAGGAGATCTGTAACACCTCAAAAATTTACGTCCAATAACGTATTGTTACGTGTCATAAGCTTTGAACGTGTGAAAGAATGCTACAGAGGGACTAAAGTTGACAAACGGAGAAACTATGTGAATATAAGGGTCCAAAGTGTCAACAATGGATAAATATATTCTAAAATGGCCCTACAATATGTTTATACCTTCAAACGAATAAATCATGGATCATACGAAGCTGAAAGTGAAAGAAAGTGAGGAATTACAAACTACAGGGGTTAAATGTGTCAACATGTTTAAAGTATACCTCTGAGTGACCTTTTAGCAAACCCGAAGCTTTGTAACGATAAAATATACTCACTAGAATATGTGATAAAAATTTCATAAAGTTTCGACATCATATGAGAAAGTTATGATCAAATCCGCATACGAAGGGTTAAAAGCGTCAACGTTGGAAATATTGGCTTTTCGGGTGATTACAAAGATAACCAAGGACTTAACCAAGTTTGTATAAGTCCTAAAGTCCTTAAAAATAAGGTTAGAGGGCTGAAATAGCAAAAATAGGACTTAAAACCACGTAACAAAGGACCAGGGACCAAAAGTGCAAAGTTCAAACTTGTTTGGCAGGTTCTGACAGGCCAAGCGGCCCGCGTAAGAGTCCCTTATGGACTTACGCGGCCCGCGTCAGACACACAGCGACAGAAACAAACTGGCAGTCGCCAGTCAGGTCTGTTAACCGACTTAAATGAGTTGTTTTCTTATACCAGGGCTCCCTCCAATGGTTTTTCATGCATAGGGGCACCTGTAAACATCTGGTAACATTTGTAGACCATTGTGGCATCATCTTGTGAGATTAATTTGGGTATATATGGAGCTCAAGTCGCAACCATTTTGCACATTCACTTGCATTCTCATTTCTGGAGCTCTCTGGTCAGCAACAAGGATTCATTAGGCTCCCTAGTCGTGATTAGGACTCTTGTAAGTATTCTTAACCCTTTCTAATTCGTTTTAGCTTAGTTAATTAACTAAAAGTCAAACCGTCGTAATTTAAGTTTGTCTTCGAAATTAAATGAAATTTGCTCAGTCATTTCTCGAATTGAAAGTACCTATAACTAGGTATTTATGTGGGTAATAAACCCTTAAAAGTGTACTTTCAGATTCTCACTCTAACTATGTTAATTGTCGAGTCAAAGCTTACTTTAAAAAGTCAACAGAATGTTTATTTTCAAATTAAAGCATAATTAGCAATGTAGGATACATGCAACCTGTTTGATCATTAATATAACTTGGTAATTAATGCAAGAACATGTCTAAACATGTTCAACCCGACAATTTTCAGTTTAAGACCCGGATCGGAACCGAAAGTCGCATAAATTGACTTTTGCTTTGACTTTCAGTTCTGACCCGTTTATGCATGTTTTAGATTTGCCTTAAAGATTATTTTGGACCAGGTTTCATATAAGTATAACTCTCTGAGATTATACAACTTGGTTCATTAGTTATCCGATTCATATGCATGTTTCCGTTAAGTACTTAAATGTTTACTATTATGCCCTTTTGACTATAAAACGTGATTTTTTTAAAAAGTAAAAGACTAAAAACCTTAGTTACTGATTTATAAACTTACACCTAAAATTTGACATCAGTTTGAGGTCTAGATTAAGAGTTATGCTCATTAGCGTAATTTGAAAGCTTTATGTTAATTAAACAGCGTATTTATCGTATAGCCTATTTAAACCCACTTTTTGATATCAAAATTTTTACCCACTGATGTAATATAATATTTTGGGATTTTTGAAGATTTTTATTTAATTTTTGGCTGAGTATAACATAGGTCTCTAAGTTTGATTCGGTTTATGACGGTTTTGCCCTTTTATGCCATAAAATGAGTTTTACAAATCCTTTTGACCCCAAACCTTTTTCTACTGATTTCATTTGATAAATAAAATATTTTGAGCCTTCTGGAATTATAAAAATATCAGCTTTCCTTTAAAAACCCGGAAATGGCTCCAAATCGCCTTTTTAAGCGTTTTTAACGCATAGTATGTGCTAAAACCATATTAAACATATAAGGTTGATACCTACTGATATTTTTAGTATATTTTTATATATTAACAGTAAGTAAAAGTTTTTAAACTCAGGTTTCCAGTTTTGACCTTTTAAGCCTAAGTGAAATTACAAAAATACCCCTAAGGTGCATAGTTTGGTTTTAAATGATAAGTTTCACATATAGGTCATACCCTACTGTTATAACATGTTAAATTAAGTGTAATTACTGTATAAATCAGACCTATAACTCAGATTACAAATTAAACTCTTTTATAATCTTTTAAATGACCAAAATGCCCTTATAAGGCATAATTTGAATTTAAATTCGTTTGGGGCATAATAGAAGATATCTTACTGATATCACAACATATTTAAGGCATATTAACTCAGGGAACTTGCATATGACTCCTATGGTTACCTGTGACGCCCTTTTCGCGTTCGGTTCGATTTATGTAACTAGTTTGCATAAATTGACCGAAACGGGTCAAACCTTATCATTTTGTCTCAAAATCCAGAATGTGTTTAGTTTACCCATATTATACAAGTCTTCAAAAATTTTCGGGTCTAAATCACATTCCATTCCGGTCTTCACTTAATTGTGCGTTTGAACCGTATCTTCCATTAAAACTAACCGGTCTAAGCTTAAGCTTAAATAAAGACCCGTTAGAAATCTAATAGGTTATTATAAACATTCGTTCCGGATTAGGAGCCCAGTAAAAGCCATCTGTACTTGCTGTATTTGACTTATACATTACTCAGGTAAATACTCTTAACTTATTTTCCCTATACGGGCTTGGGATACGGTATTATAATAAAACCGCTTGGTCGGGTGTGTAGTTATTTAAATCGAATTATGATTGACGTATTTACAACCCGTTTAATATGTATTATTTGGTGTATGGCCTTTGGGGGTTAAATGACCATGTCCCGGATATCCTTGGCATCATTTTACGAAATGGCCACGACCTAAGCACGGGGTGTAGGCGTACACCTGACAGATGCATTATGTAAAAACTGGTAATCCACTAAAGGAATCAACCTTGTGGGCATTATACCTGTGGCGTGTCAGTTAACTTAAGTCCGGTCCTACAAACCGACCCTAATGGACGACAAATGAGTAAAACTGTATACAATATTATTTTAATAATTGTCCCAAGTTATAAAAGATATTTTTGCCAAAGTGCATTCAAATCAATTTTCAAACTCTTTTCAAAATGATTCGGTGAAGTTGTATTTACCAGTGTAAACTGATGTATTTTCCAAAAAGGCTAAGTGCAGGTGCTAGACGAAATAGGCTGGCTACTCCAGGCATCATTACTCAAGTCTCGCAAGCTCTAGATGTCAAAGTCTGTTGAACAGTTTTCGTTTTATTTTGATCCGCCTGTGGATCTGTTTCAACTACATTGTGATACTTTATATTACAATTTATTTGGTTGGAATAAATCTATCTTTTGCTTCCGCTGTGCATTTAAATATTGTGTTGTTTGACTATGATGATATCAACTACGTCACGATACTCCCCACCGGTGACACGTGGAAATTCGGGGTGTGACAGGTTGGTATCAGAGCCAACACTGAGTGAATTAAACACTAGCCTTCTGTGTTTAATCTCAGTTACACAATTGCACATTCCTCGATTCTTGAGTCTAGACAAAGAACTTAGGAATTATCCAAAATTTTATTTTATTTCTAACTTTGTCTTATATATATATTTCTTGTTGTATCACTTGTTTGTTTTTGACAGGTTGACAAAATGCCGCCAAGGATGAGAGGAAGAGGAAGAGGAAAAGGGCCACTCGTCGCCCCAAATGACCATGAAGCCGGATCTTCGCACCGGCGAACACCTTCAGATCCTCACAACCCGGGTTCTCAAGAGCCCTGGAGAACCTACATCGAACCAGCTAGGCGCTCAGTTTCACTGAGTACCTCCCCTTCTATTCCACACTCTTTCGGGCCTCATTCTGAAAATGAGCCCCACAACTCCCACCAATCCTACATACCTCTTCAAGGACACAACTCACCTTTCGACCACCTGTCGCCTGTTTTCCAAGGCCAGTTCAACCCTGCCGACTACCTTGGAGTACCAGTGGGTTTCAACCCACTTGGACCTAAAGATCATTTTTCCGGTGGCAACGCGATGGATATAGATGAAGACACAGATCCTGTACCGCCACCATCAGGAACTCCAAACCACCCCATCGAAATTTCAGATGGGACACCTTTTGTGGGATCACCTTACAATGGTCCCGACAGCTATGAAGAGAGATTCAGACTGTGTGACTGGGCGTTTACTCCCAGTTACCACAACTCTCCCCTGCACCAGCCGCAGCAGCTTCAGCAGCATCAGAATCCTTCTGAGGATTCCCGATTTGTCGCGGTCACTCCACCGCCACCACCACCTCAGCTACAGCCTCCGGAGCCCCCGAGGCGAAGAAGAACGAACGCACGGATATCCGCGCGAGGGGGAGTGCGTATCAGCACCCCTCCACTTTTAAGTGGCAGCCGGTACTCGCCGCTTCACGAAGAACCAGAGATGCGAGAATCTTCACACCCCGTCTCTGAAGTGAACTCTGCGCCAGTCGCGCCACCACCACCACTGGGTTTTGGAGACCCAATTCCTACTTACACTGGTGCGGCGGCGTATAATCCCTTCGAACAGCCAATCCACACCAATTACAACTACGCCGAGGCCGATCCTTACTTGGTAGCTGCGAATTACAACGCTCTCCATCCGAAAGGTCCCTATGGAGGTCCCTGGACTACGGGATACCCGACCTATGGATACCCACCATATGGGTATCAGCAACCGCCACCACCTCAACCTCCACAATACCAGCAACCCCCACAGCCGCCAGTGATGTCACCGCCCCAAATTCAAGAGATCCTTCAAGGGATTAATGAGGTGCGGCAGGAGGTGCGGGAAGACCGTAGGCATAGCCGTGGGATGCTCAAGAAAATGGTGGATTTGATCAAGGGAAAAAGCAAGAGGGATCACTAAATCCTTTGTTTGTTTAATCATGTCCCTGCGAGGACATTTGTTACTGTACTCTGCCCCTGCGGGGGCATATTTTTATGTTCTGCCCCTGCGTGGGCATGTTTTTCTGTTGACCCCTGCGTGGGTATGATTGTTAGTTAGCTCCTGCGTGGGCGTGTTATTTGTGTAAAAATCCCGTTTAGGGCAAACTTGTACTAGTTTAATTTTAATTGGAATGGTTAGTTCAATTTTTCATTTCAAATTATGTACATGAATATAATATATGAATAAATGAAAAAAATAACATTTATTATTTTGATTTACCATTTTAATAAAATAATAAGAATCTTAAAAGGTAAAACCTAGCTTATATGTTATCATAAGACTTAGCCAATATGGTAAAACCTGTTTTAAAAAGATTCAAATCTCTGATTAACATCTGCAAACAAGTTAACATTCTTGGCTAATGTGATCCGCAAAATCACACATGTCACCCTTTTAATAAATTATCCAAATTCTTTATTATTTAAACATCTGATAGTGATGTAATGCCCACGGGCTACAATTATTGTCATATAAGACAAAAGACAGTGGTAGCCTACAAACTCCCTGTCAAAAGAAGGTGATGAACTTTGATTCAAACCTTAATGGCTCGATTCTATAAAATCTAGGCATATGAAATAAATTTGCCTACCTGACTTGACCTATTATGTTATTATTAAGTTATGATTCTGGATTATGATAAAGATCCTGAATAATTATCAAATTAACTAAAATGGCTATTAAAAAACTATGGTTAATAAATCGTCAAGAACGATAGTACTGTTTAGGCTTATAAATAAACCTTGTCCCTATTTCTTTATGTAGCAATTACAGTTACATGGCCAAGTCAGAAGAAATAAACAGTCATTCGGTGGAAAACCCTAAAAATGCTAAAATACTTGTAACTGGTGCGGAGCTACAAGCATTAGTAGAAAATGCTGTTACCAAAGCGATAAATAGGCAGTTTAGTGAAGCAAGCGGGACCCGAAGTAGGACCCGATCCGCACCACATTCCAAACCAAAGGTTCACTCAGAAACTCATAGCAAACCGTCCTCTAAGAAGGATGAACCCACGGAAGATGATGATCGACACTCATCAAATCAAAACAGTGTTCCCTCAAAAAGGATGGTGTTTGATGCTAAACCTCATACCAAGTCCTGTACCTACAAGTACTTTGTTTCTTGCAAACCCCGGGACTTCACTGGGGAGAAGGGAGCAGTAGATTGTATGACCTGGTTAGATGAAATGGACACGGTAGTTGACATCAGCGGGTGTGCTGAAAAGGACGTAGTGAAATATGTATCACAATCGTTCAAGGGAGAAGCACTGGCATGGTGGAAATCTCTCATTCAGGCTGCTGGAAAGATCCCACTCTACAACTTGTCATGGGATCAGTTCGTTGCTCTCATTAAGGAGAATTATTGCCCACAGCATGAAGTCGAGAGAATCGAATCAGACTTTTTATCATTGGTGATGAAGAATTTAGATTGTCAGGCTCACCTCACCAGTTTCAATACCCTATCTAGGCTGGTTCCGTACTTGGTAACCCCGGAACCCAAAAGGATTGCTCGCTTCATCGGGGGTTTAGCCCCAGAAATTAAAGCTAGTGTTAAGGCATCAAGGCCTGCTACCTTCAGATCAGCAGCTGATCTGTCTCTGTCCCTTACCTTAGACGTAGTCAGGTTGAGATCACTCAAGAACTCAGAAGAAGGTAAGAGGAAGCGTGAGGACGATACCTCACGAAGATCTGAGAAGAAGCACAAGGGTAATACTGACTCCAGGAAGAAGTCTGGATCTAACAAGGGTAGCCAACAAGCTGAAGAAAAGCCAAAGTGCAAGACTTGCCAAAAACGCCACTTTGGAAAATACAGACTTGAGTCAAAGTCTAAGTCAGGACCACATGCGTGTGGGTTATGCAAGTCTAAAGAGCACAAGACTGTCGATTGCAAGAAGATTAAAGATGCTACATGCTACAACTGCAATGAGAAGGGGCACATTAAAACCAACTGCCCTAAATACGCCAAGAAGCCGGAAGATGTCAAGAAGACCAATGCTAGGGTCTTCAAAATGGATGCAAAGGAAGTAGTCCAGGACGATAATGTGATTACAGGTACCTTTCTCATTAATGATGTTTATGCTAGAGTATTGTTTGATTCTAGAGCGGATAAGTCTTTTGTGGATAACAAATTTTGTGAGTTGTTTAAATTACCTGTAAAAGCCTTAAGTGTGAAATACGAGGTGGAATTAGCTGATGGAACCATAGAAACAGCCTCAACTGTTTTAGATGGATGTGTTATATCCATTAGGAACCATTATTTTCCTTTGTCCTTACTTCCCTTTAAGCTAGCCGGCTTTGATATAGTTATAGGTATGGATTGGTTATCGCATAACCAAGCCCAGATTGTGTGCAACTGAAAGCAAGTGGTAGTCAAAACTCCGTCTGGTGAGTCTCTTACCATTCAAGGGGATACCCAGCATGGATTGCCTGAGCAAGTGTCTATGCTCAAGGCATCTAGATGCCTGAGGAAGGGTTGTGTTATTTATATGGCACAGGTTACTATTGATGAGCCAAAGCCTAAGATTGAAGACATCCCTGTCATTTCAGAATATCCTAAAGTTTTTCCTGAATAACTACCTGGCTTACCACCAGATAGGCAAGTAGAATTCCGAATTGACATCATTCCTGGAGCAGCACCTGTTGCTAGAGCACCTTATAGGTTGGCACCGACAGAAATGAAGGAGTTAAGGGCACAGTTAGATGATCTGTTAGCCAAAGGTTTCATTAGACCTAGTTCGTCTCCTTGGGGAGCGCCAATTTTGTTTGTCAAGAAGAAGGATGGATCGATGCGTCTGTGCATCGATTACCGTGAGCTTAATAAGGTCACTATCAAGAATAGGTATCCTTTGCCCAGGATCGACGATTTGTTCGATCAACTCCAAGGGGTAAGCTACTTCTCTAAGATCGATTTGAGGTCAGGCTATCATCAGTTGAAGGTTAAAGATGAAGATGTGCACAAGACTGCATTTAGGACTCGTTATGGTCATTACGAGTTCCTAGTGATGCCTTTTGGGCTCACTAATGCACCTGCCGCATTCATGGATCTCATGAATCGCGTCTGCAAGCCTTATCTGGACAAATTTATCATCGTCTTCATTGACGACATCCTTATTTACTCAAAGAACCGAGCTGACCATGAGAAACACCTTCGCTGTATTCTTAAACTTCTACATCATGAGAAACTCTACGCCAAATTTTCAAAGTACGAATTTTGGCTTCGAGAAGTCCAATTCCTTGGACATGTGGTTAGTGAGCGTGGTATCCAAGTAGATCCCACTAAAGTAGAAGCAGTTATGAATTGGCAAGAACCAAAGACACCTACTGAGATTCGTAGCTTCCTGGGTTTAGCAGGATATTATAGGCGATTTATTGAAAACTTCTCAAGGATTGATGCGCCCCTAACTTCGTTGACACGTAAGAAGATTAAGTTTGAATGGGGCCCTAAGCAGCAGGAATCCTTTGACATTCTTAAGAAAAAGTTGAGCAATGCACCAGTGTTAACATTACCGGATGGAATTGAAGAATTCGTAGTGTATTGTGATGCATCACACACTGATATGGGCTGTGTGCTCATGCAGAAAGGCAAAGTTATTGCCTACGATTCACGACAACTAAAGGTGCACGAGAAGAACTACACCACCCATGACTTGGAGCTGGGTGCCATTGTATTTGAATTAAAACTATGAAGGCATTACTTGTATGGAACCAAGTGTGTGATCTATTCAGATCACAAAATCCTTCAACACTTGTTCAATCAGAAGGACTTGAACATGAGGCAGCGACGCTGGATGGAAACTTTAAATGATTATGACTGTGAGATAAGATACCATCCAGGCAAGGCAAATGTAGTTGCTGACGCCTTAAGCAGAAAAGAAAGAGTGAAGCCGATAAGAATCAATACCAAGAGCATTGAAATAAAGAATAGTTTGAACGAAAGGGTGTTAGCTGCACAGAAGGAAGCTGTGTTGGAAGCTAACTATCCTGAAGAAAAGCTAGGAGTAACTGAGGAGCAGTTATCCTATGACAAGGACGGAATGCTAAGATTGAATGGACGAATATGGGTTCCAGTTTATGGAGGACTTCGGGATGTTATCCTCCAAGAAGCCCACAGTTCCAAATATTCCGTTCATCCTGGAGCTGATAAGACGTACCAGGATCTAAAAGCAAATTACTGGTGGATAGGCTTGAAAAAGTCTGTAGCTGCCTATGTAGCTAAATGTTTGACATGTGCGCAAGTCAAAGCTGAGGATCGGAAGCCGTCAGGTCTGCTACAATAGCCTGAACTTCCCACATGGAAGTGGGAGATGGTAACAATGGATTTCATCACCAAGCTGCCGAAGACAAGGAAGGGAAATGATACTATTTGGGTCATAGTAGATAGACTGACTAAGTCAGCACATTTCCTACCCATTAAGGAAACTTATAGCTCTGATATGTTAGCTCAATTGTACGTGGATAAGATTGTAGCTCTGCATGGCATCCCAGTGTCAATTATCTCTGACAGAGATACGAGATACACCTCTCATTTCTGGAAGAGTTTCCAACAATATTTGGGCACGCGCTTGAATTTTAGTACGGCTTACCATCCACAGATGGACGGACAGAGTGAGCGTACCATCCAAACATTGGAAGACATGCTTCGTGCATGTGTGATTGATTTAGGTGGCAGTTGGGATAAGCACCTGCCATTGATCGAGTTCTCCTATAGCAATAGCTATCACACCAGCATAAAGGCTGCGCCTTTTGAGGCATTATATGGTAGAAAATGCAGAACACCTATTTGTTGGGCAGAAGTAGGAGAAGTTCAATTGTCAGGACCTGATTTGGTCTTTGAAACAACGGACAAGATTGTCCAGATTCGCGATCGCTTGAAAGCTGCCAGGGATAGGCAGAAAAGCTACGCAGATCCAAAGCGTAAACCTCTAAAGTTTGAGGTTGGTGATAAAGTTTTGCTTAAGGTATCACCCTGGAAAGGGGTGATGCGGTTTGGTAAGAAAGGTAAGTTAAGTCCAAGGTATATAGGACCATTCGAGGTTATCGAATGTGTTGGGTCAGTGGCTTATAAATTGAACTTGCCTGAAGAGCTCAGGGGTATCCACAACGTCTTTCACATCTGCAATTTGAAGAAATGTTTAGCTGACGACTCGCTAGTCATACCGCACACGGATGTGCATATAGATGAGAGCTTGAAATTTGTGGAAAAACCATTGTCGATTGAGGATCGACAGGTAAAGAAGTTTCGAAGGAGGCATGTGCCTATTGTGAAAGTCAAATGGGATGCCCGTAGAGGTCCCCGAATATACGTGGGAAGTAGAGTCCACGATGAAAGAAAAGTACCCTCATTTGTTTCAGTAAGTCTCGAGGTCGAGATTTCTTTTAAGGGGGTGAGGATGTAACACCTCGAAAATTTACGTCCAATAACGTATTGACACGTGTCATTAGCTTTGAACGTGTGAAAGAATGCTATAGAGGGACTAAAGTTGACAAACAGAGAAAGTATGTGAATATAAGGGTCCAAAGTGTCAACAATGGATAAATATATTCTAAAATGGCCCTACAAGATGTTTATACCTTCAAACGAATAAATCATGGATCATACGAAGCTGAAAGTGAAAGAAAGTGAGGAATTACAAACTACAGGGGTTAAATGTGTCAACATGTTTAAAGTATACCTCTGAGTGACCTTTTAGCAAACCCAAAGCTTTGTAACGATAAAATATACTCACCAGAATATGTGATAAAAATTTCATAAAGTTTCGACATCATATGAGAAAGTTATGATCAAATCCGCATACGAAGGGTTAAAAGCGTCAACGTTGGAAATATTGGCTTTTCGGGTGATTACAAAGATAACCAAGGACTTAACCAAGTTTGTATAAGTCCCAAAGTCCTTAAAAATAAGGTTAGAGGGCTGAAATAGCAAAAATAGGACTTAAAACCACGTAACAAAGGACCAGGGACCAAAAGTGCAAAGTTCAAACTTGTTTAGCAGGTTCTGACAGGCCAAGCGGCCCGCGTAAGAGTCCCTTATGGACTTACGCGGCCCGCGTTAGACACACAGCGACAGAAACAAACTGGCAGGCGCCAGTCAGGTCTGTTAACCGACTTAAATGAGTTGTTTTCTTATACCATGGCTCCCTCCAATGGTTTTTCATGCATAGGGGCACCTGTAAACATCTGGTAACATTTGTAGACCATTGTGGCATCATCTTGTGAGATTAATTTGGGTATATATGGAGCTCAAGTTGCAACCATTTTGCACATTCACTTGCATTCTCATTTCTGAAGCTCTCTGGTCGGCAACAAGGATTCATTAGGCTCCCTAGTCGTGATTAGCACTCTTGTAAGTATTCTTAGCCCTTTCTAATTCGTTTTAGCTTAGTTAATTAACTAAAAGTCAAACCGTCGTAATTTAAGTTTGACTTCAAAATTAAATGAAATTTGCTCAGTCATTTCTCGAATTGAAAGTACCTATAAGTAGGTATTTATGTGGGTAATAAACCCTTAAAAGGGTACTTTCAGATTCCCACTCTAACTATGTTAATTGTCGAGTCAAAGCTTACTTTAAAAAGTCAACAGAATGTTCATTTTCAAATTAAAGCATAATTAGCAATGTAGAATACATGCAACCTGTTTGATCATTAATATAACTTGGTAATTAATGCAAGAACATGTCTAAACATGTTCAACCCGACAATTTTCAGTTTAAGACCCGGATCGGAACCGAAAGTCGCATAAATTGACTTTTGCTTTGACTTTCAGTTCTGACCCGTTTATGCATGTTTTAGATTTGCCTTAGAGATTATTTTGGACCAGGTTTCATATAAGTATAACTCTCTGAGATTATACAACTTGGTTCATTAGTTATCCGATTCATATGCATGTTTCCGTTAAGTACTTAAATGTTGACTATTATGCCATTTTGACTATAAAACATGATTTTTTAAAAAGTAAAAGAGTAAAAACCTTAGTTACTGATTTATAAACTTGCACCTAAAATTTGACATCAGTTTGAGGTCTAGATTAAGAGTTATGCTCATTAGCGTAATTTGAAAGCTTTATGTTAATTAAACGGCGTAATTAGTGTATAGCCTATTTAAACCCACTTTTTGATATCAATATTTTTACCCACTGATGTAATATAATATTTTGGGATTTTTTAAGATTTTTATTTAATTTTTGGCTGAGCATAACATAGGTCTCTAAGTTTGATTCGGTTAATGACGGTTTTGCCCTTTTAAGCCATAAAATGAGTTTTACAAATCCTTTTGACCCCAAACCTTTTTCTACTGATTTAATTTGATAAATAAAATATTTTGAGCCTTCTGGAATTATAAAATTATCAGCTTTCCTTTAAAAACCCGGAAATGGCTCCAAATCGCCTTTTTAAGCGTTTTTAACGCATAGTATGTGCTAAAACCATATTAAACATATAAGGTTGATACCTACTGATATTTTTAGTATATTTTTATATATTAACAGTAAGTAAAAGTTTTTAAACTCAGGTTTCCAGTTTTGACCTTTTAAGCCTAAGTGAAATTACCAAAATACCCCTAAGGTGCATAGTTTGGTTTTAAATGATAAGTTTCACATATAGGTCATACCCTACTGTTATAACATGTTAAATTAAGTGTAATTACTGTATAAATCAGACCTGTAACTCAGATTACAAATTAAAGTCTTTTATAATCTTTTAAATGACCAAAATGCCCTTATAAGGCATAATTTGAATTTAAATTTAAATTCGTTTGGGGCATAATAGAAGATATCTTACTGATATCACAACATGTTTAAGGCATATTAACTCAGGGAACTTGCATATGACTCCTATGGTTACCCGTGATGCCCTTTTCGCGTTCGGTTTATGTAACTAGTTTGCATAAATTGACCGAAACGGGTCAAACCTTATCATTTTGTCTCAAAATCCAGAATGTGTTTTGTTTACCCATATTATACAAGTATTCAAAACTTGTCGGGTCTAAATCACATTTCATTCCGGTCTTCGCTTAATTGTGCGTTTGAACCGTATCTTCCATTAAAACTAACCGGTCTAAGCTGAAGCTTAAATAAAGACCCGTTAGAAATCTAATAGGTTATTATAAACATTCGTTCCAGATTAGGAGCCCAGTAAAAGCCATCTGTACTTGCTGTATTTGACTTATACATTACTCAGGTGAATACTCTTAACTTATTTTCCCTATACGGGCTTGGGATACGGTATTATAATAATACCGCTTGGTCGGGTATGTAGTTATTTAAATAGTATTGTGATTGACGTATTTACAACCAGTTTAATATGTATTATTTGGTGTATGGCCTTTGGGGGTTAAATGACCATGTCCCGGATATCCTTGGCATCATTTTACGAAATAGCCACGACCTAAGCACGGGGTGTAGGCGTACACCTGACTGATGCATTATGTAAAAACTGGTAATCCACTAAAGGAATCAACCTTGTGGGCATTATACCTGTGGCGTGTCAGTTAACTTAAGTCCGGCCCTACAAACCGGCCCTAATGGACGACAAATGAGTAAAACTGTATACAAGATTATTTTAATAATTGTCCCAAGTTATAAAAGATATTTTTGCCAAAGTGCATTCAAATCAATTTTCAAACTCTTTTCAAAATGATTCGGTTAAGTTGTATTTACCAGTGTAAACTGACGTATTTTCCAAAAAGGCTAAGTGCAGGTGCTAGACGAAATAGGCTGGCTACTCCAGGCATCATTACTCAAGTCTCGCAAGCTCTAGATGTCAAAGTCTGTTGAACAGTTTTCATTTTATTTTGATCCGCCTGTGGATCTGTTTCAACTACATTGTGATACTTTGTATTACAATTTATTTGGTTGAAATAAATCTATCTTTTGCTTCCGCTGAGCATTTAAATATTGTGTTGTTTGACTATGATGATATCAACTACGTCACGATACTCCCCACCGGGCCCACCGGTGACACGTGGAAATTCGGGGTGTGACAAGAGCCCTCTAATTGATCACCAGAATAATGCAAATACTCGTCAGTGATGCAGGTACATTTACTGTAACTAGTAATTTTACTCTCTTACTATTATTGCTAGATTCAATTTAAGTTTTGCCCCTAAAAACTTTGAACCCTTTTCTGTAACATCTGTGGTTGTAATCATTGTGAACAGTTCAATTATCAATAAAACAATGTTATTTGATCCCAATGTTTGTTTATTTATGTTTTACATTTTTCATGTTTTGACTTTTACTCAATTTCAAACTCTATATCGCTTTCTGGAGAGTTATACGCAAACTGGTGTGTAAACGTAACCAGTTTAATGCAACAAATACTCCGGAACATCAACATATACTTAACATACCTTAAATAACCTTTACATAACTTAGAAATAAGTTTTAAAGGCTTTGGTATGGCAAAAAAACAAGTTAATTCGCTTACAGGGACTAAACTTGACAAACTGTGAAAGTATGCCAATTGGAACTGTAACAGACATTCCGGAACATGACCATAAGTTAAACATACCATAAATATCCTCTACATAGCTTAGAAATAGGCTTTGAGGGGTTCGGTGTGGTAAAATAAACTTTTGGGTCATTCAGGGACTAAAAGCGTCAAAAAGTGCACAAGTTTGCACTTTCGCGCATAACTTACGTTCTGAATACATCCGGACATCCAAAAATTTATGTAAGCACTAAAATAGTTTATTTTAGTGTTTGGCTTGAGAAAAATCTTTTCGTCGCGTCATTTGGATCGTTTTTCGCGCTTATGCGCATTCCGTCGTAATTAAGCGAACATCGCGTTCGTACGACCAAACGAACCAACATCCGACATATTTTTGAGCACTTTTCATGTCCACAATGTTTAGGCATCATTTTAGGGCCTTAACGTTGGCTTAACGGGCCTTAAACGTGTCGGAAATGGCTTAAATACGTAACAGGGACCAAAACTGTCATTTATGAAAGTTGGTTTCTGACCAGTCAGGCCAGGCGGCCCGCGTAAAACCAGGGCTATCCTTTACGCGGCCCGCGTCAGACTCCCAGATCAGATAAGATCAATTAATCAGCAGATTACAACTGTTAAACTCCCAACCACACACCCACACTTGCCCTTTCAGTTCATGAGAGGCCATTTTTAGTCACCACAACATTCCAACAAGTGTACGCACAAGATTCGATCACGTTAACGGTGAACCGAAATCTATAAATACCCAACACCCACTTCACTCTCAACTCACACCTTTGAAATCTGAACCTGCTCTCTAAGTTGTTGTGTTTAACACTTCATACCTGAGAGTGTTCGGATTCAAACCTTCCATTCTTGGACCCTTCGTAAGTATTCCTTCGTTCTTTTATTGCTTTTCGAGTCTAAAAGTCAAACTTTGTTTGACTTTCTGCGTTGACTAGTTTATGGTCAATGCGAAGTTCGTTTGAACTTCGCAACGTGATTGTAATCACGATGGTTATAGTCCCTTGTGACTATGCCTACTGATTACCACGTTGTCTAGGGTCGTAAGGGTAAGCGATCTAATAAATCGCTTATACATTCGAACCCGACCCATTTGGTCGATCATTAGGATCCGACCAAACACATTAGGTGACCATAGTATATAGGGAATAACCTTCCGAGGTTATACCTTATGGTCGCTTCGTTTAAGTAGTTGTATGATAGGTAGTTTATATGCCTTAGGTAAATTACCAAAATGCCCTTTTGACGCCAAAATTCATTTTAAGCATATGTAACATAACTTTTGGTATCGAAACTGATTTGGTAAAAATATTAGACATGTTAAGGCATATTTTACTTATCATAGGGCTAGTTAGGCATTCCGAACGCGTTTCACGCGAACGACGCGTTAAAGTAGCATAAGCTACCTAAACGGGTCGTAATGGGTCGTAAGCACTTAGGTTAGGTTTCATTTAGTATGTAGGCTTTGTTAAACCATATGACACGAGTCTCCATACTCGTTTGGTTTACGAACCCTCATTCTATCTAAATCTTCCGATTTAGGTCCGGTTTATTAACATAGTTACCTATATTAGGTGCCGTTTGATATCCGTGATATCTAGCATTTGTTTGGTTGTTACTCAAGGACTACTAAGCAACCTCAAGTGAGTACATAGAACCCCATCTTTTAAATGTTTTCAAGGTGTTTATGTGAGTACATAGACCCCTCTTTTACTGTTTTCAAACTGTTTTGGGGTGGAACACATGTGCCTACTTGTTACTTTCGTGCTTTCCTGTTTTCATATCATATACTTGTTATGTTCATTAGTACACTATTAGTACATGATTTACAATACATTTTATGCTATGTATGCCCATTGTGTGCGTACTTAGTACATTGTTTTACATTACATTTCTGCTATGTATGTTGACTGATAGCATGCTAGCACATTGATTTACATGACTTTTCTGCTTTGTATGTTAACTTAGCATACTTAGCACATTGTTTTCATATGACATGTATACAACTGCTATAACATTTGGTTTGCACAAACGAGACTTATATACGTTCATTAACATTAGCTACGCCGCTCGGTAGTAAGTAGTGGTACCATAGGACTTGACAAATCCCATTCCTGACATCCCGGGTTTGTTTGGATGTAAGGAATGACTGAATCCGAAAACATTTCTTTTGATAACCTTGACTGAAAGGGTTATCCGACTGTCTCAAGGCTTGAATGTATGCGTTAACTTACCACATAAATGTTTGTATCAATGTAACATGCATTCACTTTGCAAAACATAACTTTTTGATATATTCAAAATACTTTGTTTTGTACATTTCTACATTTGGATTATGTGACAATACTTTACTTACAATACATAACATTTGTTACACATTACTTGACTACTTTTGGACTTCTTAACATTTGACATGGCTTATACAAGGACTTTTTGACAATTGGTTTAAACATAGACTTTATACATTGGTGGTTTGTTTAAGTGACTTAATTAACGAGATGTGAGTAATATGATACAAGCATGGTGGATACGCTGCTGGTACTTCCTATATATAAGTGTTTGTATTATATTACATACCATAGCGTTATTTAAATCATTTCAATTTATACATATAAACATTTTATACAAATAACATATCTTTCACAAGACATTGTTTTACAAACAACTTATCTTATACAAATTCATTTTACATGGTTATTCATTTAACCATACATTATTCTCTTATTTATACATATCATCTGAACTTATTGTTTTTCAAACGATTTACAAAACAAATCAATTAACAAGGTTCATGACTAAACTTTATTAAACAATTTCTTAAACATAAGTCATGAATCCTATTTTCACAAACCTATGTATCTCACAGGCATTTTTATGCTGACGTACCTATTTTCACATGTGTTTTCAGGAGCTTTTCCATAGGATGATGATCGTGACACTAAGGCGGACCTGTGCCTTAGAGACATAAAACGAAGATAGACTTAGTTTAATTATGTTATGTACTCTTTGTTTCTTGTTTAAGACAATGTAACTCTTATGTTGATAAATAAAATACAACTTTGAATGCCATGGTTATGAAACAATTAATTCTGTTACAACACTCCCCGACGTTTTCCGCCACGTTTTGTATGTTATACGTGGTTGGGGTGTGACAGAAGAGTTGGTATCAGAGCCAATGGTTATAGGGAATTAGGTTATTAGTAATTCTTTGACCTAGACTATAACCTTTCTAGGACCCTAACACAAGTTATCTTGTGTTTAGATCTTAAAACATACACATCACCTACCCTTTGGTGATTAGCAAAACAAGAACCCAATTTTTTCGAAACGATTTTTGAAAAAAAAAACAATCTTCTGTTTTTAATGAATTATTACAAGGTTTTGAACCCTCTGTTATATGGTTTTGAACCCCTTTGAGTTTTCAAAATCTCCTCAAGGTTTTGGGTTTTAAATAATGTGAACACGTGCAAACTGGAAGAGTGAATGCCTGTACCCTGGGTTTTCTGTCTAAGGCTAGAGTGTTCGTACAAATCCACATAATCGGACCAGTCACTCTTACCTGGGAACTCTTGGGGTGAGTGTTCACTTATAGGCGAGCATGTCTTCGCGATACATTATTTTTGACCCATTTACTTTGATTAGTCACTGTGTGTCGCTTGTTTGCCTTGCGATGCGAACAAATGATCACCATCTTTGCTTTTGTTGATTTTGTTTCATCTCATTCTTTTCACCCAATCATCTCACTCGTTTCCTTTCATGTTTCCTCTTTTAGAATGCCTCCTCGACGCGAAAATCACATAGCGACTGCCGAACTGGCAGAAATCATTGCGCAGCAGATGGCTGCTCAATTCCCAAACCTCTTTGCTCAATGGAACCAAGCCAACAACAATAATAATGCTCCATGCAATTTCAAGACTTTTAACTCGGCTAAACCACTCAAGTTTAGTGGTTCTGAGGGAGCGACTGGGCTTCTTCAATGGTTCGAGAGCATTGAGAATACTTTCCGCCACGTGCAGTGTCCCGAAAATCGCAAGGTCAAGTTTTCTTCGAGTGTGTTTCAGAAGAGGGCTCTCACATGGTGGAACGGGGTTATGAGAGACCGTGGTGCAGAAGTTGCTCTAGCACAAACATGGGCTGAACTTAGGGCCCTTATGATGAGGGAGTTCTGTCCTCGTCATGAACAGCGAGCGTTGGAGAAAGAGTTTGATGACTTGAAACAAGACAGTGGCGAGCACAGGGCGTATACTGATAGGTTTGAGGAGTTGAGTCTGCTTTGCCCGACTATGGTTACCCCACTCGAGAAGGCTATCGAAAGGTACATCGACGGCCTACCTGACTCAGTGCAAGACATCATTACTGGTAGTAACCCTACCACACTCCGTCAGGCGATCGAGTTATCAGCGACATTGACTGAGTCGCAGGTTCGAAAGGGAAAGCTGCACAAGAAGGGTGACAAGGGTAAGAAGCAGGCGTCTGACAAGGGGGATAGCAAGAAATGTCAAAACAAGAATGGAAAGAATTCTGGTTCCTCAAATGGTTCTAGGAAACGAAAGGCTTCCCAAAACTATGTCGTTACTGCACAGGCCCAAGCTGCACCAAATCAGCCTGCGCAACCACTAGCCAAGAAGCCATATCTTGGCACTACGCCTTTGTGCAACAGGTGTAACGGCCATCACCTACCACATCTCCAATGTCGTCATTGCACTAACTGTGGAAGAATTGGTCATCTTGCCGCTACCTGCCGCATTCCTGCTAATCAGAACCAGGCAGTTCAGAACCAAGCTCAACAAGTTGCTCAGCCTCTTGCTCAGCAACAAGGTCAAGCTGCACGACCTCATTTTCCTCCTGGTTCATGCTATAATTGTGGGGATCTGACCCACTACAGAAACCGGTGCCCAAGGCTAGCCAACCAGAACCAGAATCAGAATCAAGCTCAGGCTCGAGGTCGAGTCTTCAACATGAATGCACAAGAGGCACAAGCAGACAATGAATTGGTGAATGGTACGTTCTTTATTAATAATCAGCCTGCATCTGTTCTCTTTGATTCAGGTGCCGATAAGAGTTTTGTATCTTTATCTTTTGAGCCATTGCTTCGCGTGTCTAGAACGAAACTAGGTAAACCTTTGACAGTAGAAGTTGCTAGTGGTGAACCCATTGTTCTTGATTCTGTTCTTCGCAACTGCCAGTTGAACCTTAACGACCATCTTTTTCCTATCGACCTTACGCCTATGCAACTTGGTAGCTTCGACGTTATTGTGGGTATGGATTGGTTAGCCAAGCATCGCGCAGAGATAGTTTGTTCTGAGAAGATTGTTCGTGTGCCGCTTTCGACCGGTGAGATCCTACAGGTTCATGGTGAGAAGCCTGTCGGTGGTCTCAAACTCATGTCTTGTTTTAAAGCTCGGAAGTATCTGCGAAAGAATTATGTGGCCTTCCTGGCACATGTCACAGCAGATAAAGGCAAAGGTAAGTCTATCCAAGATATTCCTGTTGTTCGGGATTATTCTGAAGTATTCCCAGAAGATTTACCTGGTCTACCCCCAGCACGCCAAGTTGAGTTCCGTATTGATCTCGTGCCTGGTGCAAACCCCATTGCCAGAGCTCCATATCGTCTTGCACCGTATGAGATGCAAGAGTTATCTAAACAGCTTCAGGAACTCTCTGACAAAGGTTTTATCCGTCCTAGCTTTTCACCTTGGGGTGCTCCCGTTCTTTTTGTCAAGAAGAAGGATGGATCTTTTAGGATGTGTATCGATTATCGTGAGCTTAATAAGCTTACCATCAAGAATCGATATCCCCTACCTCGCATCGATGATCTCTTTGATCAGTTACAGGGCGCTTCTTATTTTTCAAAAATTGATCTGCGATCTGGATATCACCAACTTCGGGTGCATGAAGAAGATATTCCCAAGACAGCGTTCTGCACTCGTTATGGGCATTATGAGTTCACAGTCATGCCATTCGGTTTGACTAATGCTCCTGCTGTTTTCATGGACTTAATGAATAGGGTCTGCAAGCCTTATTTGGATCAGTTCGTCATTGTTTTTATTGATGACATCTTGATATACTCTAAGACGCGAGCTGATCACGAGCAACATCTTCGTCTTACTCTGGAACTCCTAAAGAAAGAGCAACTTTTCGCCAAATTCTCCAAGTGTGAATTCTGGCTTAAAGAGGTTCAATTCTTAGGACATATTGTCAACGAACAAGGTATTCATGTAGATCCCTCCAAGATCAGTGCGATTAGGGATTGGGATACGCCTACTACTCCTACTGAGGTTCTTTCTTTTCTTGGTCTAGCGGGTTATTATCGCCGCTTCATTGAGAACTTCTCAAAGATTGCAGTTCCTCTAACTGCTCTAACTCAGAAGAACAAACCCTTTGATTGGGGATTCAAGCAAGAGGAAGCTTTTCAACACTTGAAGCAGAAACTTTGTGACGCGCCTGTTCTAACTTTGCCTGAGGGCAATGATGATTTCATCGTTTATTGCGATGCATCTAAACTGGGTCTTGCCTGTGTTCTGATGCAAAGGAACAAAGTCATAGCATATGCATCGAGGCAGTTGAAGATACATGAGAAAAACTACACCACTCATGATCTTGAGTTAGGTGCAGTTGTCTTCACTCTTAAGATCTGGAGACACTATTTGTACGGTACAAAATGTGTGGTTTTCACGGACCATAAAAGTCTTCAGCATATCTTCAATCAGAAAGAACTCAACATGAGGCAACGACGTTGGGTTGAGCTCCTAAACGACTATGACTGCGAAATTCGCTACCATCCTGGTAAGGCGAATGTCGTAGCCGATTCTTTGAGTCGTAAGGAACGTACTAAGCTTCATTGTGTCTGTGTTCAATCTGTTATTCAAGCTCGATCCGATATCCAAGCACGCATTTCTCAGGCTCAACAATCTTGTGTTTCACAACGTTTAATGGATAAGGAATTTCCCTATCACATAACACCTGCTCTGGAACTAAAGGATAATGGATCATATTACTTCATGGACCGTTTGTGGGTCCCAAGCCAAGATAACCTTCGCACCTTGCTTATGGATGAAGCCCATAAGTCTCGTTATTCTGTTCATCCTGGCTCAGATAAAATGTATAAGGATCTTCGTATTCAGTATTGGTGGCCTGGTATGAAGAAAGACATTTCCTTATACGTATCAAAATGCCTTACTTGTCTTAAGGTTAAGGCTGAACATCAACGTCCTTCGGGTTTATTGGTGCAACCAGAGATCCCAGTTTGGAAATGGGAAAACATTACTATGGATCTCATTACTAAACTTCCACGCACAAAGAAAGGTCATGATGCCATCTGGGTAGTTGTTGATCGTCTTACTAAGTCAGCGCATTTCTTGCCAATCCGTGAGGATTTTTCTGCTGACAAACTTGCTAAAATCTATGTGGATGAAATTGTAGCCCGACATGGTGTTCCTTTGAACATCATTTCTGACAGAGATGCTCGTTTCACTTCTCATTTTTGGAGAACCATGCAATCTGCTATGGGGACCCAACTTAATCTGAGCACAGCTTATCATACGCAAATGGATGGTCAATCTGAAAGAACAATCCGGACTCTGGAGGATATGCTTAGAGCTTGTGTGATCAATTTTGGTGGTAGTTGGGATTCACATCTTCAGTTGATTGAATTCTCCTACAACAACAGTTATCACTCCAGCATCAACATGGCTCCTTTCGAGGCTCTCTATGGTCAAAAATGTCGTTCACCAGTCTGCTGGAATGAGGTCGGCGAGGCTCAGCTTACTGGACCTGCCCTCATTTTAGAGACAACTGTTAAGGTCAAGAAAGTTCGTGATAACCTTCAGACAACTAGAAGCCGTCAAAAGAGTTACGCGGACCCAAAACGCAAGCCTTTGGAATTTCAAGTCGGTGATCGAGTATTACTTAAGGTCTCACCTTGGAAGGGTGTGATCAGATTTGGAAAGAAAGGAAAACTTGCACCTAGATACGTTGGACCATTCAAGATCGTCGAAAGAATCGGTAAGGTAGCCTACAGACTTGAGTTACCTCCCGAACTTGGAAATGTTCATCCAACCTTTCACGTGTCCAATCTCAAGAGGTGTTTAGCTGATGAGAACCTCCACATACCACTTGACGAAATTCGTGTTGGTAAAACACTGAAATTTGTTGAGAAGCCAGTGGAAATCATGGAACGTGAAGTCAAATGGCTTAAACGCAAGCGTATTCCTTTGGTCAAAGTTCGCTGGGAAGCTAAACATGGACCCGAGTTTACTTGGGAATGCGAAGATCAAATGAAGGCGAAGTATCCGCATCTTTTCCCACGAGTTTCCTCTAAATAAATTTCGGGACGAAATTTCCACAAGTAGGGGAGACTGTAACATCTGTGCTTGTAATCATTGTGAACAGTTCAATTATCAATAAAACAATGTTATTTGATCCCAATGTTTGTTTATTTATGTTTTACATTTTTCATGTTTTGACTTTTACTCAATTTCAAACTCTATATCGCTTTCTGGAGAGTTATACGCAAACTGGTGTGTAAACGTAACCAGTTTAATGCGAAAAATACTCCGGAACATCAACATATACTTAACATACCTTAAATAACCTTTACATAACTTAGAAATAAGTTTTAAAGGCTTTGGTATGGCAAAAAAACAAGTTAATTCGCTTACAGGGACTAAACTTGACAAACTGTGAAAGTATGCCAATTGGAACTGTAACAGACATTCTGGAACATGACCATAAGTTAAACATACCATAAATATCCTCTACATAGCTTAGAAATAGGCTTTGAGGGGTTCGGTGTGGTAAAATAAACTTTTGGGTCATTCAGGGACTAAAAGTGTCAAAAAGTGCACAAGTTTGCACTTTCGCGCATAACTTACGTTCTGAATACATCCGGACATCCAAAAATTTATGTAAGCACTAAAATAATTTATTTTAGTGTTTGGCTTGAGAAAAATCTATTCGTCGCGTCATTTGGATCGTTTTTCGCGCTTATGCGCATTCCGTCGTAATTAAGCGAACATCGCGTTCGTACGACCAAACGAACCAACATCCGACATATTTTTGAGCACATTTCATGTCCACAATGTTTAGGCATCATTTTAGGGCCTTAACGTTGGCTTAACGGGCCTTAAACGTGTCGGAAATGGCTTAACTACGTAACAGGGACCAAAACTGTCATTTATGAAAGTTGGTTTCTGACCAGTCAGGCCAGGCGGCCCGCGTAAAACCAGGGCTATCCTTTACATGGCCCGCGTCAGACTCCCAGATCAGATAAGATCAATTAATCAGCAGATTACAGCTGTTAAACTCCCAACCACACACCCACACTTGCCCTTTCAGTTCATGAGAGGCCATTTTTCGTCACCACAACATTCCAACAAGTGTACGCACGAGATTCGATCACGCTATTCAAGAAACGATCCTAACGGTGAACCGAAATCTATAAATACCCAACACCCACTTCACTCTCAACTCACACCTTTGAAATCTGAACTTGCTCTCTAAGTTGTTGTGTTTAACACTTCATACCTGAGAGTGTTCGGATTCCAACCTTCCATTCTTAGACCCTTCGTAAGTATTCCTTCGTTCTTTTATTGCTTTTCGAGTCCGAAAGTCAAACTTTGTTTGACTTTCTGCGTTGACCAGTTTATGGTCAATGCGAAGTTCGTTTGAACTTCGCAACGTGATTGTAATCACGATGGTTATAGTCCCTTGTGACTATGCCTACTGATTACCACGTTGTCTAGGGTCGTAAGGGTAAGCGATCTAATAAATCGCTTATACCTTTGAACCCGACCCGTTTGGTCGATCACTAGGATCCGACCAAACACATTAGGTGACCATAGTATATAGGGAATAACCTTCCGAGATTATACCTTATGGTCGCTTCGTTTAAGTAGTTGTATGATAGGTAGTTTATATGCCTTAGGTAAATTACCAAAATGCCCTTTTGACGCCAAAATTCATTTTAAGCATATGTAACATAAATTTTGGTATCTAAACTGATTTGGTAAAAATATTAGACATGTTAAGGCATATTTTACTTATCATAGGGCTAGTTAGGCGTTCCGAACGCGTTTCACGCGAACGACACGTTAAAGTAGCATAAGCTACCTAAACGGGTTGTAATGGGTCGTAAGCACTTAGGTTAGGTTTCATTTAGTATGTAGGCTTTGTTAAACCATATGACACGAGTCTCCATACTCGTTTGGTTTACGAACCCTCATTCTATCTAAATCTTCCGATTTAGGTCCGGTTTATTAACATAGTTACCTATATTAGGTGCCGTTTGATATCCGTGATCTCTAGCATTTGTTTGGTTGTTACTCAAGGACTACTAAGCAACCTCAAGTGAGTACATAGAACCCCATCTTTTAAATGTTTTCAAGGTGTTTATGTGAGTACATAGACCCCTCTTTTACTGTTTTAAAACTGTTTTGGGGTAGAACACATGTGCCTACTTGTTACTTTCGTGCTTTCCTGTTTTCATATCATATACTTGTTATGTTCATTAGTACACTATTAGTACATGATTTACAATACATTTTATGCTATGTATGCCCATTGTGTGCATACTTAGTACATTGTTTTACATTACATTTCTGCTATGTATGTTGACTGATAGCATGCTAGCACATTGATTTACATAACTTTTCTGCTTTGTATGTTAACTTAGCATACTTAGCACATTGTTTTCATATAACATGTATACAACTGCTATAACATTTGGTTTGCACAAACGAGACTTATATATGTTCATTAACATTAGCTACGCCGCTCGGTAGTAAGTAGTGGTACCATAGGACTTGACAAATCCCATTCCTAACATCCCGGGTTTGTTTGGATGTAAGGAATGACTGAATCCGAAAACATTTCTTTTGATAACCTTGACTGAAAGGGTTATCCGACTGTCTCAAGGCTTGAATGTATGCGTTAACTTACCACATAAATGTTTGTATCAATGTAACATGCATTCACTTTGCAAAACATAACTTTTTGATATATTCAAAATACTTTGTTTTGTACATTTCTACATTTGGATTATGTGACAATACTTTACTTACAATACATAACATTTGTTACACATTACTTGACTACTTTTGGACTTCTTAACATTTGACATGGCTTATACAAGGACTTTTTGACAATTGGTTTAAACATAAACTTTATACATTGGTGGTTTGTTTAAGTGACTTAATTAACGAGATGTGAGTAATATGATACAAGCATGGTGGATACGCCGCTGGTACTTCCTATATATAAGTGTTTGTATTATATTACATACCACAGCGTTATTTAAATCATTTCAATTTATACATATAAACAATTTATACAAATAACATATCTTTCACAAGACATTGTTTTACAAACAAGTTATCTTATACAAATTCATTTTACATGGTTATTCATTTAACCATACATTATTCTCTTATTTATACATATCATCTGAACTTATTGTTTTTCAAACGATTTACAAAACAAATCAATTAACAAGGTTCATGACTAAACTTTATTAAACAATTTCTTAAACATAAGTCATGAATCCTATTTTCACAAACCTATGTATCTCACAGGCATTTTTATGCTGACGTACCTATTTTCACATGTGTTTTCAGGAGCTTTTCCATAGGATGATGATCGTGACACTAGGGCGGACCTGTGCCTTAGAGACATAAAATGAAGATAGACTTAGTTTAATTATGTTATGTACTCTTTGTTTCCTGTTTAAGACAATGTAACTCTTATGTTGATAAATAAAATACAACTTTGAATGCCATGGTTATGAAACAATTAATTCTGTTACAACACTCCCCGGCGTTTTCCGCCACGTTTTGTATGTTATACGTGGTCGGGGTGTGACATTTTCCTTGACTTAAACTCAAGTAAATTGAATAAGTGAATGGTCTTCGGGACTAGGCGCTAGAGAGACCTTAGGAATCGAAAGATTTGTCAACAAGTGTAGTCCTTGTCAAAAAAGGATAACCCAAGTATCAATAATTAATTACTGGCCGAGCTTGGTAATATTGATGATATTACATGTATAGACGGAGAATCGCACAGAAGACTTATTTCCTTGCGATATTGGCATGCTTACCAGTCCTAATAGTGAGACCCAAATAGATTCAAGGTCATGGTTGTGTCCTTATGCAAAAAAGACAAAGTCCTAGCTTATGCCTCCCGACTACTCAAAGTGCATGAGAATAATTACATAACTCAAGATCTGGAATTAGGCGTTGTGGTTTTTGTGCTTAAGATTTGGGGACACTACCGTTACGGTACTAACTGTACGATCTACACTGACCATAAAAGCCTCCAACATATGTTTGATGAAAAGGAGCTTAACATGAGATAACGGCGTTGGGTGGAGTTACTCAAGGATTATAAATGCGATATTTGTTATCACCCAGGTAAGGCCAACGTCGTAGCGGATGCCTTAAGAAGAACGGAAAAGGAAAAACCCTTACTCATTCATGCATTGGGAGTAATGATTCTAACGAGTCTCACCACTCAAATTCATGATGCACAATGCAAGGGCATTGAAGGGCAAAAGACTAAAGAATGAAGAGTTGTGTGGAATGAATAACAAGCTTGTACCCAAAAAGGATGGAGTGTTGTACTTCATGGATTGAATTTAGGTACCACAATTCAAGAAATTTACGTGTGTTGATTTTGGATGAAGCCCACAAGTCAAAGTATTCCATTCACACAGGGTCAGACAAGATGTATAAAGATCTCAAAGAGCTTTATTGATGGCTTAATATAAAAGGTGACATAGCGGCGTACGTTAGCAAATACTTAACCTCCTCGAGGGTTAAAGCTGAGTATCAAAAGCCGTCTGGGCTTTTGCAACAACCTGAGATCCTCCTAGTGGAAATGGGAGAGAAAAACCATGGACCTCATAACCAAGTTGCCAAGAACGTCTAGCCGTTATGACGCTATTTGGGTGATCGTTGATCGCTTAACAAAGTCTGCTCATTTCTTACCTATTGAGGAAAAGTATTACACGAATAAGTTAGCAAGAATTTACCTTAGAGAAATAGTATCCCGTCACGAAGTGCCAATTTCGATAATCTCCGATAGAGATGGTCGCTTTACATCAAAATTTTGGCAGTCACTACAAGAAGCCTTAGGTACTTATCTGGATTTGAGCACGACTTATCACCCACAAACAGATGGTCAGAGCAAAAGGACTGTCCATATAGTAGAAGATATGTTGCGAGCAAGCGGGATTGATTTCAGTGGGAACTAGGACACTCACCTACTCTTATTTGAGTTTTCATATAATAACAATTATCATTCAAGTATCAAGGCTGCCCCTTTTGAAGCCTTGTATGGCAGGAAGTGTCTTTCGCCCCTGTGTTGGGCAAAGATCGGTGAAAAAACAGTTGACTGGACCTGAGATATGATGTGAAGAAGTAACATCAGTCTCAAACTGCCGAGTTTGTGTTTCTGCTAGGCTCTCAAGGACCTCATCTTCATGGGTAACTTTTGTTTTCTTGGCTCTTTTTGAGAGGGTTTTTATGAATTTGGATTTTGAGGGCTTGGAAGATTTCTTTGCAGAAGACTTCTTCCTTTTTTTGTGAATTTTGTTGTTGGTTCCTCATGAATGGGTTTTGCTGTGGAGAGAACCTCTAAGGAGTTTGGCTATGTAGAGGTTCTGAGATCTGATATGAAGAAGTATCATCAGTCTCAAACTATTGACTTTGTGTTTCTGCAAGGCTCTCAGGGACCTCATCTTCATGGGTAGCCTTTATTTTCTTGGCTCTTTTTGAGGGGGTTGTTGTGGATTTGGATTTTGAGGACTTAGAAGATTTCTTCACATAATACTTCTTCCTCTTTTTGGTGAATTTGGTTGTGGGTTCCTCAGGGATGAGTTTTTCCCCTTGGTCAGCAAGAGTAGTGGGCTCAGGAGAGTGTGGTGCATCAACTGCTGGCTGTATAGGATCATTTCCCTACACTAGCTCAGCTTCTTCCTCAATTACTTTTGGTGCATTTTTAGTTTTTCTCATTCTTGTAAAAGTTTAAGCCAAAAGAGATTTAATGGGAAGAACATGTCCCCTTTTAAAAGCTTCATCAGGCTGTTCTTCTTCCATAATGGTCATGATAAGCCTAGGGTACATTAAAAACTTTGTTGTAGACGTGACATTTGAGCAAAGTTCTTACACTTGAAATAAGAGTTAACTGCCATTTTCGTCCCTGTGGTTTGGTCACTTTGGCCATTTCAGTCCATTTTTCAAAAATGCGCCATTTTCGTCCCCCACGTTCTGGAAAGGTGCCATTTCAGTCCAAAAATCATAACCCAGTTAAGTCAGTTTGTAAATAAGGACTGATTGTGTAAATTTGTAACATAAAGGACTGATTGTGTAAATTTGAAAAATGGACTGAAATGGCAGTTAACACCACCACCACTAGCCCTGCCACCACCACCACTCCGCTGCCACCGCCACCACCGCCACCACAGCCACCACCGCCACTCCACAGCCACAACAGCCACCCTGCCACCACCACCACTCCGCTGCCACCACCACCACCGCCACTACAGCCACCACCGCCACCACCGCCACCACCACCGCCACCACCGCCACCACAGCCACCACCGCCACCCTGCTCATTGGAAGCTTCAGCAACAAAGACTGTCTATGTTGTTTGGTGGCGGGGGAGAGAACGATCAACAACAACAAAAACAACAAGTTGTTCTTGAACCACATCATCAGAAACTACAACCTATTTTGTTTCAGAATCTTGAGACTTCAAAACCATCCCAATCCACTAAGGAAGGTTATTCAACAAAAGAGACCGCTGAAGGCTGCGGTTTGGCAACCGAGTGGTTCTTCGATGACAGCTATCATGCAGCGGCGAATCTGAACCCAACGACTTCAGCTAATAGCAGTGGTGCAGGGAATGATCATCAAAACGGAAGCGTGAACAACTGGAACGGGATTCAATCTTGGAATCACTTGAATCAATACAGCTGATTAGTTCCATAGATTCATATGAAGATCAGTTGAGGAAAAAAGAACCTTATTAATCACTAATTAAGATAGTTCTTTTGAATAACTTCTTATTGTATTATCTTGTCTACTTTTGTGTTGGTACTATGTCATTAACAATAGTTTGTCTGCAATGTAACCTATGTCGTTAACAAACAACTAACATATGTCTTAATATTCCAATGAAGATTGGTGGTGAAATTAAGTTGAAAATTAATGTGTTAGTGTAGAAGTACTGTTTGATACATGCATTTGGGAGGTGAGGTACGGCAATGGTTTGGAAAGACGAATTATGTAAGTACATTTGATTTGTTTTTTAGTAACTGATCGCTCAGTATTAATGGTTGATGCTTTTATGAAACATAACAAGTGCTAGCTACCCACTCTCTATCACTTTAAGTTTAACACCACCAGATTGTTCTGTCACACACACTAGGTCACCACCAGTAGCCGTGCAGATCGAACCCCAGTTTTCTAAAATTTGGGTAAACTCAAATCAGTTTCTTACACAGAAGAGGTTTAACACAAATCAGTTTCTTACGAGCAAAACAAAGGAACGAGAACGGTATACCGAAACGAAAAGCTTGCGGGTTACGGGGACGTCTTCGTCTTCTCCGGCCGTCTTCTCCAATGAACTCCGAACTCCGGCGAGTTGCAGAAATGAGCAGGGTGGCGGTGGTGGCTGTGTTGGCGGTGGTGGCTGTGGTGGCGGTGGCAGCGGAGTGGTGGTGGTGGCAGGGTGGCTGTGGTGGCTGTGGAGTGGCGGTGGTGGCTGTGGTGGCGGTGGTGGCGGTGGTGGTGGTGGTGGCAGCGGAGTGGTGGTGGTGGCAGGGCTAGTGGTGGTGGTGTTAACTGCCATTTCAGTCCATTTTTCAAATTTACACAATCAGTCCTTTGTGTTACAAATTTACACAATCAGTTCTTATTTACAAACTGACTTAACTGGGTTATGATTTTTTGACTGAAATGGCACCTTTCCAGAACGTGGGGGACGAAAATGGCGCATTTTTGAAAAATGGACTGAAATGGCCAAAGTGACCAAACCACAGGGACGAAAATGGCAGTTAACTCCTTGAAATAATTTTAACCCATATCGTATACCACTAGGTCATAGATATGCACGACTACTTAAAATTTTTGTTATGATCTTTTGTGTTCAAGAATGGACTTGGGCATAGTTTTTTTTTGAATTTTTGAATTTTAGACACGACACCAAAGCACGAGATGAATCAAGCGCGAAATTTACGGGTTTTAGTTTGGTTTAAATGGGTTCGATTCAGTTTTGGGTTGACCCAAAAATACGTTTAGCTAAACATGTCGTGTTTGTGTCAACCCTATAGGTTGGGGTTCACTCGTTTATCCCATTTTTTTTACTTTTCTACATTTAAAATATGTTTACCCCACTTTTTTTTTTTTACTTTTTTACATTTAAATTATGTTTTATATTATATATAATAACTTAATTAATGTAGTGGGTTGTTTTTATGCCAAAATTTTAAAGTTTACAAGGAAGTTGATATATTTTAAACATAAGTGCTTAAAAAATTATAAATAATATGTATTTCGAAATCAAAATACTGATATGAAAAAAAAAGATATTAATTTTTTCCGGGTGAAATGGGTGGTATTATTGCCAGGCTGCGATTACATGTGTCATGTATGGGTTCATGGTTATGCGATGAGCCGATGATGGTGTGTGGTGGCTTGTAACGTCGATCAGGGTTGGTTGTGGTGTCCTCGTATCCAATTGAGCAACAGTAGTGGTGAGCGGTTGTTGGCGGTGGTTAGTGTTTGAAGGTGGTGGTTACTTTGTGGTGAAGCTGAGAGTAAAGAAAGAGAGATTTTGTGTGATCAGCAACGGGTAGGATAAAGGTGGTAGTGTATGTATGGTGATCATTTAAGGGGTTGAACCTAACCAGTTGTGGAAGCGCAAGGGGCAATGACTGGCGTTACAGTGGTGGTGTGAGATCTAACTCTTCGATTTCTCTATCTACTATGTCTGCCTGAGTGACTAACTAGAACTTTTCAATCATACGGTCATAATCTTTTTTTTTTTTTTGAAAGGAAAATTTCATTAAAACCACCGGCAAGCCTCAAACCAAGGCAGCCAAAACCAAAAAAAAACAACCTACATATTTACAAATTTACACCAATCAAGCCAAGAACACGAAAAACCTTTAAGTCTACTATTACACCAAAGAAAACCCAAAGCTTTTATATTACTAATAATTTCTTCAATCTTCGCCTCTTTATTGTTAAAGACCGCTCCGTTTCTCGCCTTCCAAATGCGCCAACAACCAACTCTCATTAAACCTTTAATGATTTCCTTTTTTTTGCCCGTTAACACCAATATGCTCGTGTATATGAAGTAAGTCCTTAAACTCGAAAAAGAACATCGGAGCCACCTTACACCATCTACTAACATGATTCCATACCGTGGTCGCCACCAAACAAGATGTAAAAATATGGTCCACTGATTCCAAATCCTCACCACAAAACTTGCATCTATCGTCACTTATAGCAATATTCCGGATTTTTAAAGCTTCCGACGTAGCAATTTTGTTCATGTTAGCTCTCCACATAAAGATATTGCATTTCGCTGGAATCCACTTGCATTCCCAGTCATCAACCCTCTCATTTTGAAGCCTATTATTTTCCAGTAACCGTTTCACAGCCCCGACACTAAAGGTCTCATCATTTGCCCCAACCCACTTCCACGAGTCCCTCGACGACTCCAAGGAAAAGTTGTAAAGAAGCGTACACAGACCAAGTAGTTCGTCCACTTCACACCCAGCCGAAAGCGGCCTCTTCCAGGCCCAAACATACGAGTGTCCTCCAGAATTCGAAGTGACCCGATCCGCGATCTTGCATTTTTTCTCCACTTCCAATTTGAAGATCTCAGGTTTCAAAAAGCTCAAGGCGCTTAGGTTCAGAAACTCGAGGCACAAGACATTAGACGTGAGGCGAGAGCTGTAAAAAGTAATCCAGACCAAAAAATAAAAATCAAAATCAAAAACTTAATGATCTAAAAAAAACAATTCATTCAATAATATATTAATATATAACCAGTCACTATTTCTCTAGACCTGTTTTGACAAGTTGTTCTAATAGTTAATCACTTGGTTTTTCTCTTTAAGGTTCTAAGTTCAACTCCTACTAGCATCACTTTGAAGGACATTGGTAGTGACAATGAGGTTTAGAGCTAGGCCTCTTTGGAGGTTGCCAGTTCGAAACCGAGCCAAACCGGGTTTTACTGCAGTGAGCCTTCGAGCGGGCGAGTTTTCCTCGGAACTGGTGGCTCGGGTATGCATCCAACTCTGACCGTTATGAAAGAGAGGATGCATTAGCTCGATTGAGCACATCCCAAGATCAGTGGCGGACCCAGAAAATTTTTCATGGGGTGCGGAATATTTTTAAAGATTTTCGGCCTGTAGGTATATTAAAAAAATTTGGTTCATGTCGGGTCGGGTCATGTAAAACAAAAGAACATCAAGCTAAAATTTATATAATCATCAAAAACATGTCAAACGTCATTACAAATATATTTAAAATGTCGCCATACGGGTTTTCATTTTTTTGAAATCTATCAAAAACTTCTAGAGCTACTTTTCTAAGCAAGTCTTTCTCTATATAACATATACAATTAATTTTCAACACTAAACACTTAAACAATGATCACCAAACTTCATAATTTTTAACTTTAAAATCAAGTCCTAGTTTTAATTGTTGATTCCTTCTAACTAACTATTTAAACACACTAAACTTTGACTAAAATAACAAAATCAGCCAACTAAAGTTTAAAAAACAACAAAACAACTAAAATTTCAACCTTTTTTAACAATTTTATTTCTCCTAAAAATCCAGATAAAACAAGAAACAACAAAATAATCGAATCATACCCAGAAAGAGTGATGAAGATGTTTTCATGAGTTTGGTGGCCGGAATTGCGGTGGATTGGGTTATTATATTTCTGTTGAAATTAGATTATCAGATTGGGCTGGGCTTGGATTATGGTGTGTTTATTAGGTTAAAGATTAAGAGAAAGTTAATTAGTTAAGTGGAAAGTTAATTAGGTTGTATTTAAAATCAGTGTTTACATAAAAAAATTTATAAATTCATAAGATTTTTTTCGTAAGGGGAGCGGTCGAAAATTTCCAAGGGGTGCGGACGAAAATTTTCAAGGGGTGCGATCGGGATTTTACCAGGAATTTAACACTAAATTTTCCTTTTTCAAGGGGTGCGCCCGCCCACCTTGATATATATGTGGGTACGCCCCTGCCCAAGATTCTTATCCGATGATTTAGTTGTCCGTTAAAAAAAGTGTGTTAGGTAGTCATATTCTTCTCTACTAAACCCCGTCTCTTTTCCACTCTCCCTCACCTCTGCAATATCATGTCCGACAATCACCAACTCCGGCGTTATGCAAGGCTACAACACCTCAAGCAAGACAATTAAGTTGCCACTGTCTTCTACCTAACGGTCATATTATCAAGATGATGTTACCAGCTGCCGGAAATGTTCTGATGATGTTGTTTCTATCTTTCTTTTCGCTTCAACTGCTCCCCTAATCGGTTTTGAAAGTTTCAAGGGGCGACCCCAAAGCTTCATGGGGGCGTTCGGGATTTAAACACGTGTGTTACACTATTTTTTTTAAGTAGGGCGCTTGCCCACCCACCTAGGACCGTAGGTCTGCCCGTGTACACATTTTTCTATATATATTATAGTAAATTGCCCGGATGGTCCTTGTGTTTTACCATTTTTTGACCTTTAGTCCCTAACTTTTCAAAATAACATGTTTGTTTTCTGTGGTTTGCTCGGTTGTTACTCGGATAGTCCCCCAACTAAATGACTGTTAGTTTTTTCAGTTAAGTTTGTATAAAATAACAAAAATACCCATACCATTAAAAACTATAATTTAAACATTAAAATGTTATAATTAATAAGAATAATAATAATTTATATATTAAAGAATTATATATATATATATATATATATATATATATTAATCATATAAATCTATATCTATCTATACTTTCTATAAAAGGAGAAATCCCAGTGACATAAGAAAAGCTGATGTGTCAGCTAGAGAGCATGTCCAACAAGACTTTTCTTCAGTGGCGGACCCAGGAATTTTTCCATGGGGGTGCAAAACATTTTTAAAAATTTTAGGCCCCTAGGTATATAAGTAAAAAAATCGGTTCGTATCGGGTCGGTTCGGGTCGGGTCATGTAAAACAAAAGAAAATGCGCCATAACGTCCCTACTCATGGTTCCTATCACAAACAAATTGATGCATAAGTTCATCGCTCCATAACATAATGTTTCAATTTTAATTTTCAACCCTAGAAATCGTGTGTAATCACCCTAAAAATCATCTAAACAACATAATCACCCTAAAAATCATCTAAACAACCATAAACAACGTCAAAACACATGAAATTTCAAACCTATTTAAGAATTTTGTTACCCTTTGGTGTCGGACGGCGGTGGTTCGCGGCTGCTGATGACGTGTTGTTGTGGTTGCTGTTGTGTTCGATGATCGCTGGTAGGAGACGACCCAAGAGAGGGAGGGCGGGATGAATTCTAAGGGACTATTGGGCTTATTTTAATTATTATAGTTTGAACTTAGGTTGAGTTTGGTTAATGGGCTAGTAATTTGTGGGCTAATTATGTTTAATGAAATAATGGGTTAAGGTATTGGGTATTTGGGTAGTATAAGTTTACATAATTTGGGTAGTTTTTTTAATTAGAGTTTACTAAAAAAATTTAAAATATAAATCGAAAACATTTTTTACCTAAGGTGTGTGGACGAAAAATTCCAAGGGGTGCTGATGAAAAAATTCAAGGGATGCGGACGAAAAAATCCAAGGGGTGCAGACGGGATTTTCAACGGAAAATAGCACTAAATTTTTTTTTCCCGGGGGTGCGCCCGCCCACCTTTGGCTATATGTAAGCCCGCCCCTGCTTTTCTTATGTCATTATTACATCATAAAGTCTAATATATAAATCACTTTAATTTGATTTCAAACCACTGTCTTGTGTATTCAAATGGTCTGGCCCACATTCCAAAGGGCAAACCACTGCCCTTCTATAATAAAGTAGCAGATGCTTCCTTTGGCAAACGTATACCTAGCAGCAGATGTTTTGAAATTGCGGGTAATTTGAAATTCAAAATGCATGGGGATATGTGATTTTCAATTAATGCATGTCACTCACTCACTTTTGTCAATTATCTTCTTATATAAACGTGTTCTCTACTTTTGTATTTTCAAACCACATTTCTAATGTATCTCTCCCTCAAATCCCTTCTTCTCAATACTCGGCATTTGTTCATAAAGGATAACAGAAAACTGAAGCTCTCTCTGTCCCACTTTCAGAAAATTTTTTGGGGATATATGGTTTGCCTTGATCATGGTAATGTGATATATATGATTATGTTTGTTTTTGTTTTTTATTTTTACTAAAGTTTTGTTATCTGAGTTATGACTAAATGATGATTGTGAATGATCTGCTGCAGATGATGATGATGATTGTTCTACGGTTGTTTCCAGTGTCATTGTTTCAACATCATTTAAAGTATGTGTTTTTTGCTACTTCAGTTTTGAAATTTTGAATTCTTAATTTGAAGTGATATACTCTAATTCTCGCTTTATATTTCAGTCTAATCACAGTTGTTTGAAATTCATACAATCTGTTGTGGGTTATTATAAGTTTGTATTAAAAGAAGCATAAAGTTAAATTAAACACAAAGAAAGATTATTAATAATGTACATTTAAAATAAATTTTGCTTATGACTAAATGATGATTATATATATGATTTGGGGCAGATGATGATGATGTAGAACCCGCAGTAGTTCCTACTAAACGCAAGAAAGGATCTGCTACTACTGTAAGATAAGATTTTATCTTACTAGAGTAATGGTCTTTCCTGCCTTTTTAGTATTAAAAGAAGCACAAAGTTTGGTTTAAAGCAGTTCTTTATGAACAAAGTTAAGGATTACGTATATGAGAACAAGGCTCCTCTTCAACAGCTGAAGAAGTGTTTTCATGTACTGCATCTTGATCTGTTCACGAGAGATCAGGTTTCTAGAAACCTGATGTTGATGCATTGAGTATTTCCATGGAGTTCATGGCGATTGTCGAAGATATACATTGATGGAGTTTAAAGCTAAAAGCACTAAATTTTAAGCTAAAAGCACTAAATTTTTGCTGTTAGGTTCGTAAATTTCTTGGTGGTGTTGTTAGATTTTAAAGTTTCGTTGTAATTTTAAGCTGAATAAGTATTATTATATAATTTTTAATATCATTTGATTATTGCAGATTGGTACTTTTGATGTAGAAGTGAAATTGTCTCTGAGTTTAATTAGATTATGTTGATATTGTATCAATTTATGTTAGTGTATAGAGAACAACTGCTCTAAATCATCATCTGCTGATCTAACGGCTGTTTGACTTGCTACTGTTGTCAATTGCCAACATCTATTGTTGCCAACATCTGTTTGACTTGCTACTGTTGGAAACAGGAGAGGCTTTAACAGATGTTTGCAATATCTTTGTATTCCAAATGAATATATTTTTTATCTGAGTTATGACTAAATGATGATTGCTGATGTGTCAATTTTTTTCTGAGATTTTTTATCTGAGTTAAAATACATTTAATTTCAAACTACTGCTCTATATTTAAATGTCAAAGGTCTGGCCCACATTCAAGAGTGCAAACTACTGCCCATAGCCAAGAAAGTATAACTTAGCAAATGTTTCCTTTGGCAAACATATACCATAGCAGTGGTTTTGAAATTGCCGGTAATTTCAAATTCAAAATGCCTTGGGATATGTACTTTGCAATTAATGCACATCACTCAATCACTTCTGTCTTATGGTAAAGGCGTCTTATAGGTAAATGAATAGGTTAATTGTAATTATAATAACGTGTTTAATTTTATATTTTTCCCATGTAAATGCATTAAAAGCCTAACGAGTGTCGCATCATATTCTTTCGTCTGACAATGTATTTAGTCATAACCGCCTTCATTGGGTATATAAAATACATTGGGCAGAGGTTTTGATCATTACCGTTTTCATCCATCTACTCAATCATCTTCAAAAGTTTGTTGACGAGATTTTCACAAGGCTCTCTGCAGAATGGAAAAATTTGGGTTTCAAGTGATTGTTGACGAGATTTTCACAAGGCTCTCTCCAGAAGATATTGGCCGTTTCAAATATCATTCCAAGAATTTTTTATAGGGAGTTGTCAAGTCATGCATTTCAGATGATGCATGCTCTCCGAAGTGGAGATTCAGTACAAAAGAAACTACTATCCTTTAAAGACACATCAATTGTCATTGACGACGTAGTTGCTGGTAATTTGGATGTTGTTAGAAGCAAAACCTTAAGTTTTCCTAACAATGTCCACCCTAGCTTCTTACGTATTCTATCTTCATTTAATGGTTTGTTGTTAGTTTGCAATGAAGGAATTTGCTTTCAGTTGTTTCTTTAGAATCCAACTACCAGGCGCTATAAGGTTTTGTGTGATGACTACTTCAGTTACAATCATCATCGAAACTCTGATACTGGTGGGATTTATTTTGATCAGTTCAATGATCTGAAAGTGCTAAACATCATATGTTACCGTAATGTAACTGCTGCTCGTGTTTACTCACGACGTCGTGAGTCATGGAGAACAATAAATTTCGGTAGCGTAAACAATTATGGTTCAAGTGGTTATTCATGGTCTACAGGTGTTTATGCTGATAAAACCATATATTTTATGGTTTCAAATCATTGGTATCCACTAGGTGAGAGGAACATCGTTGCTTTTGATGTTCTGAGTGAGACTTTCAGAATGCTTCATTTTTTTTAGAAGGAAGATTCTTGAATCACTGTTTATATAATGACTGTTGTTAAAGCTCAGTGTTTTAATCCACTGATAGGATATCCACTGATAGTTATAGTCAGCTACTGTTTTCATTTTCAGCACTGTAATATTGGCAAAGGTATGTTTAAATGATCAAAGCTCTGTTATTGGGAACAGATGGATGAAAATAGATGTTTGGAACTACTGTTGAGAAAACTGTGGTTGAAACCGCTGTTTGGTTAAAATGGTGGCTTAAAACCAGTGTTGGGTTAAAATAGTGTTTTATGGAGGTTGAAGGGGGTAGAAACGACTGATGGGTTAAAATATTATTTTTTTGGAGAAGGAACATGCTTGAACCACTGTTTATATAATGACTGTTCTTAAAGGTTAATGTAACTGCTGCTCGTGCTTACTCACGATGTCGTGAGTCATGGAGAGCAATAAATTTCGGTAGCGTAAACAATTATGGTTCAAGTGGTTATTCATGGTCTACAGGAGTTTATGCTGATAAAACCATATATTTTATGGTTTCAAATTATTGGTATCCACTAGGTGAGAGGAACATCGTTGCTTTTGATGTTCTAAGTGAGACTTTCAGAATGCTTCATTTTCCATAGAGTATTGTAGTCAATCCTTGCCAAGGGCATTTTTTGACCATCGCAAAGAGGCTGCATTTGATTGTTATTGGAAAGTCTGCTAAGCTAACTGCTGATTTGCTCAGATATGAAGAAGAAGGCTGGATGAAGGTGTTTGTTTTCAATAATCCTCGTGTAGTTGATTATGTAGATAGGCGCCGAAGGACTAATATAATTGAAGATAACAAGTGGCTGATAACAAGCATATGGGGGGGATATGATTGAAGTTGATCTGAGCAACGAACTTCTGAAATACCTCCAACATGTTGACAACTACAATGGTCCGAAATGAGCTTAACTTATCGAGACTACTGTTTCACCAATTGATTAGGAATTAGGATCCTGTATTTTATTGAATGCTATTTGCTGTTTTGACAATTGTATTTTTTATATAATTAGTTGTGTTAAAATTATTAATCATGTTTGTTATTTAAATTAAGTAAATGAATATTGATGTTTGAGAGTGTAAAAGCTTGTAATATTGGCAAAGGTCTGTTTAAATGATCAAAGCTCTGTTATTGGGAACAGATGTTTCAAAATAAAACAGTGGTTGATACATCTGTTGACTTGGGTCAACTGATGGATGAACTTTGTATGTTGTTTGACACTTGTAGTTTTTATATAATTAGTTGTGTTAAAATTATTAACCATGTTTGTTATTTAAATTAAGTAAATAAATATTTAGGTTTGAGACTGTAAAAGCTTGTAATATTGGCAAAGGTATGTTTAAATGATCAAAGCTCTGTTATTAGGAACAAATGTTTGAAAATAAAACAGATGTTCGGAACTACTGTTAAGAAAACTGTGGTTGAAACCGCTGTTTGGTTAAAATGGTGGTTTAAAACCACTGTTGGGTTAAACTAGTGTTTTGTGGAGGTTGAAGGGGATTGAAACGACTGTTGGGTTAAAATATTGTTTTTTTTTAGAAGGAACATGCTTGAACTACTGTTTATATAATGACTGTTGTTAAAGCTCAGTGTTTTAATCCACTGATAGGCTATCCACTGATAGCTATAGTCAGCTACTGTTTTGATTTTCATCACTGTAAACTACTGATATTGATTCATCGGTGGTTTCCTAACAACTGTCATCCATTATTCATCAGAGGTTGTGACATGGAAAGTACTTAGCCGTCAGATCTTTGTATGCTGTTTCGCGCATTGATTTGGAATTAGTATGATGTATTCTATTGATTGTTGTTTGCTGTTTTGAACTTTGTTTATTATATAATTACCTCTGTTTGACACTTGTAGTTTTTATATAATTAGTTGTGTTAAAATTATTAACCATGTTTGTTATTTAAATTAAGTAAATAAATATTTAGGTTTGAGAGTGTAAAAGCTTGTAATATTGGCAAAGGTATGTTTAAATGATCAAAGCTCTGTTATTGGGAACAGATGTTTGAAAATAAAACAGTGGTTGATACATATGTTGACTTTGGTCAACAGATGGATGAAAACAGATGTTTGGAACTACTGTTGAGAAAACTGAGGTTGAAACCTGAAGAAACACTAACTAAATGGTCGGAACCGAGATAGTTAGGGGGTTTGAATCCGCATAAAAGGTTAGCTCTCTCTCGGTTGATTCAGTTGCAATGGAATTTCTTCTCCGGTGGTTCTGCAAAAAAGAACACCGTTAGCCTCGTCAAGGGGAGAAGAGGGTTCTCTCCTTGACCCGACTCCGGCGTGAGAATAAGTATTGATAATGGAGAAGATAAGTATTTGAGAAGTGAGAGTGATCTGAGTTTATACCTGAACAGTTCTCTTATTTATAGCCGGGAGTTTGGGAGGGAAAAACTGTTATTGAAAAGATGACGGAAGATGCTAACGCCGTAGCGGTTATCTTTCCTTCCGTTAAGTTCTTTGATCCTTTGTTAAGTTGCCTCGATCCGATGTGAATGCACACGGATCGTGGTTTGATCAATGGCTGGGGGATTGCCACGTGGAAAGTGATTAAGTGGAGATTACTCTCCAATTGCATGCCTTCGTTGTGATTCCAGGGTTGCTTGTGGTGGTGACACGTGTCCAGACGGTTATAACCGTCTGGGTAGTGCACGATTGCATTTCTTTCTTAGAAGATTACTGCTGTAATCTGGTGTGACACCTTATCGTGTGGATGCAGATGAGTAAATCCCAAGTCTGGGTAAAATAATATCCAAGTCTGGATATTTAGGCGGAAGTATTGAACAAAGGATTTTGATCCTTTGTTAAATGGGAGAAGGCGTAAGGATTCATGTTATCCTTTGGGCGCGCGACTATAAGTTACTGATTGCTTTCTTCCTTTAGTAAGACCCATGCGCGGCCGCGCAAGGTTAAAAAGGTTGAAAAAGCCAGTTTGTGGTATGGTCTCAAATCCTTTTTATGAGGTTTTTGGGACCTTACCCCTTCAAGTCCCCCAGTCTAGTGTTGTACTTATGCAAGTAAGTGGAGCACTGGACTTATGAGAGGGAAATGGTTTTTTTGGGCGCGAAAAGGTAAGAAAGCTTCTCTAAGAAGATTTGAATTTTGTAAAGATTTTTTTTTGTTATGGAAAATCTTTGACTTGAAGCTAGCACAGTAAATTGATTTTGACAACCTGTCATTGTCAGTTGCTTTTTATTATTCGTGTTGTACACGCGCGCGTGTATGTTCTGACATCTTCATTTTCTGTCGCTTGGGGAACTGTGATACCCGGAATAGTGCTGTGACGGTTACCGATGCTGATGGGTATATAATCGTTTGGGTAACCTCTTTTGTGTAATCATTGTTTTGTTTGAAAATTTCTCCCAATTCCTTATTCTTAAGAAATCTTTCCATCCTTCTCTCGCTTATGTCAACCGGAGAACGTCAAGAGGAACTTGTTGAAGATATGTCGACTGAACTTCCACCATTAAAATGGCCCAGGGCGTCTTTTGAAGGTTTGATCCAGAATCTTAAGTTTCCGGAGAACTGGGGTGCTTTGTATCCCGAAGATGGGCAAACAGCAGCAAATGCTCCGGCCGGGTATATTACCCTCTTTTGGGATTTTTTCTGTGACGGTAACTTTCGCTTGCCTGTTACCAAATTTTTTCTTGACATTCTTGGATTTTATAATCTGCACATCTCCCAACTTCACCCTATTGGTATGGTTAGGGTTCGACATTTCGAATTTGTATGTCGGACGATGCATGTGGAGCCAACCGTTCCCCGATTTAGGGTTTTTTATCAGATGCGCTGTACCCAAGGGTTTTACTCATTCGTTCAGAGGGCTTCTGCAAAGAAGATTCTTCATCAGCCCCCAAAATCATTTCATGATTGGAAACAGAAATTTTTCTTCATCAAGGCTGGAGTGATTCCGGTGAAGATGACTCTAAGAGGGAAGGACGATATTCCGATTGAATCGCTTCAGACTCCTGTTGATGAGAACTGGTACCAAGATCTGAAGGATGTTCCCAATATTGCTTTGCCGGAGAAAGCCCTAGTCGGAGCCGGCATGAGTTTGAACTGGAAGATGGAACGTGATGATAAACCCGTGTATACTGAGGATGGTCATAGTAAGTTTGGGGCTTTTTCACTGTTTTTTTTTTTTTTGACCTGCTTTCTCTTCAATGTAGTTGTTTCTCTATATGTTGTTGCCTTTAAGAGGGAAGGCGGAAGAATGGGAACTATCAAGAAGAAACCTGAAGAGGAACTCTGGTATCATCGTATTGTGAAGAATTTTGTGCTTCCGCGGGATGCGGACCTATCTGTTCAACCGGCAGCTGGTGCTGGTGAGTTTATCCGTTTTTCCTTTCTTTATTGCTTTGAGTAATTTCTCTGTCTTGCGCTTTTTTGCAGGTGAATTGTTGAATTTGGGTGTAGGCCCTGAAAAGAAAAAACGCGCAACTACGTCCACTTCCGCGCCGAAGAAAAGTGAGACTGTTAAGACTCAACCTTTGAAGGCGAAAAATGCTGGAGAGAAGAAAGGTACGCGCCGTTCTTCTGTCTCCGGGTGTGATTATGTGGTGGTTTCTGACTCTTTGGAGGGTCTTACTCCTGTAGTGACCATGCGGGAACCGAAGCCAGAACCGAAGGATTCTGCTGATATTCCTCCTTCTAACCCGAATGAGCCTATCGATCTGGATTTCAGTCCCGAACGTTTGGTTCATAGGAAGGCTGGTAAGAGAAAGCCAGCTGATGCTGATGCGGAGGGTCAACCTCCCAAGAAAGTGCAGAGGAAGAAAATTACCAGAAAGGGAAACCTGGATGCTTTTGTTTCAGAATCTATTCCCGGTAAGTATTGCTTTTCTTTGTTTTCTTTGAATGGGTAGGATTTTTATAGATTTTTGTTTGTCCAGAAATTTCTCCTGTTCCTGTAGACGTACCAACTGTGGTTGATAAAGAACTTCCCCCTTCCCCGCCGCGTGCTACCGTTACAAACCCGCTAGAGTCTTCAGAGATAGCTGGGGAAGGTGTTGAGAAAACTATTGAGGCTGAGGAGCCTGTTGGTGCTAATATAGAGACTGAACAGATTGTTGAGCCGGGTGTGGTAAATGATGATAATCAACCGACATCGGAAAAGGAAACTGCTGAGAAAATTCAATCCTCTCCCCCCAGACCTTCTGAAACTATACCTGAGCATACTGAAAAGGCCGCCACTGAGGAGGCAGGTTCATCTGCTGGTGTTGGGAAGCAATCTCCGATTCGTCTAGAAGAAACCTTGGGAGAATATTATTACCGGATGTATGTGGAGAAAGATGCTGCTGATCCTCATGTTCCTGTTTGGAATGTAAAGAAAGGAGATACCTTCTCGGATTGGCGTGTATGCCAAGATTGGTTGCAGGGGATACTTCCGCCTGGCGAGATTAAATTTCAGGAGAATCAGCCTTACGAACAGACCTATCAGTCTTATTTTGCAGAAACTGCTTCTCATGTTTCTACCACTCACCGTATAGTGCGCGAGTGGTATAGCATGCATAAAGAGCGAGTATCTTTTGAAGCATCACAAAGGAAATTTGCTAAAGATGAAAAACATGTGGCCCAGCTAAAGGCTAAATTAGAAGCTGAACAAGCTAAGTTTGAAGCTGAGCGCAAGACTGAGGAATGGTCAGCGTCTGGTTGGAAAAGAAAGGCTGAAGCTGAAGCTGCGCTTTTATCTGAGGAGCGCAAAAATTGGAGGAGAATTTTTGAGAAAGACAATGCCGAGAAGGCAAACCTTCGTAACATCATAAATAACCTCAAGGCTGAGGTTGAAAATCTGAAGAATCAAGATGCGGAGATAGAAAGATTGAAGAAAGAAAAGGCTGACATGGAAGCTATGTTGAAAGAGGCGCGCTCTCATAGGGAACGAAGTGAACAACGGGAGGTACAGGCTTTAGCCACTCTTGCCGTTAGAGATAAAGAATTAGAGGAACTTACCGCTTTGGTTTATGACCAGGAACAATTGAAGAAAGATCTGGAGCTAGCGCGTTCTGAGAATACTGAAACCTCCCGCCGCTTGACTGAAGTTGAAGAGAAACTGGAGAATTCAGAAATGGCGCGGGTTTCAGCGGAAAGCGAGCTCGAACCTTTGAAGAATGATATGGTCTGGTTGAAAGATTGCGGGATTGCTTGTGTAAGTTCCTTTCTTCTTTTTCGTTCATGTATGCGCTTTTCTTGTTTTGATGCTTATCTTGATTTCGTAGGTTGCTGAATCTGTATTAAATTCTGAAGAACTGGATAAAACTGTTGCAAATTTGATGGTCGCTGCGCGACGAGATGGTTACGCGCAAGGTTATGCGGAATGTTCCCATCATGTGAATAGCGCTTTGAAAGTTAACTGGGATGATAGCAAGTCTGCTACCTTTGGCGTTAATACTGCCGGCGCACTGGCTGCTGTGAAGACAGAGTTTAATAACTTACAACTTCCAGTGATGGAGTTGATAAATGTGGCGTTGCAATCGGACGATCACGTTGCGCAACTTAAAGAAATCTTTCCGGGTGAGGGAGAAGATTTAGATTAGGATGAAATTGTTTTGAACAATTTTCTCTCTTTTTTTTTATGTAGGATGTAGATCCTTGTTTTGTTGGTGCGCTGCTGCGCAAGGAATTTAAACACTGCTGTGTCTAAACTCTTTAGGGCGTATTTGTACGCTTAAAAATAGCAGGTTTCTATTTGTTTTGTTGAATGGCTTTACAATATCCTGCATGAGTACAATTACTTTTTCTTTGAGTAAGGCGAATAAAGTTGGTGTGAAGCTCATGTGTGAGTTTATGGTCGTTTGTGACTTGATCACTGACCGCGCATGGAGCTTTGTTATGCCATAATGTTTTTGCACTTACTAAAAAGGAATTGCATGCATTTTGTAAACACAAAAATAATAGAAACTTTGTAATTTTATTCATGGATAATGCTCAGAGGCGTTACAAAGTTTTTCGGATAATTAAATGGTACTTAACTTACTCCCTGATAGTTCCGCCGCTTTTGATAAGTCATATCTTTTCCGCGGAAAACGTACAGAGTTCTTCAAGTTTTAGCCCGTTTGCTTGAGCTTTCTTCTCCCCGGGTAATCTGCTTAATATCCTTGCGCATGTTCTGGAGCAAATGCGTAAGTTCTCCATTTTTGAGAGCCTTCTCTATTTCTGTGCGCAGGGATATGCAGTTATTCGTGGTGTGCCCATTATCCTTATGATATTCGCAGTACTGCGTCGGGTCTTGACCACGTTTACTCTTCATCGGAATCGGAGGTTTGAATTGGTGATCCTCAGTACTTAGCACCTCTGCTGGGGTTTTCGTTAGGGGAGTCCACTGTCTCTCCCTATTTTCGTGTTTGTTTTCTCTTTGTGCAGAGAACTTGTTAGTTGTTGTGCGGGCGTCTTCCGAAGATCGACTTCCCGATGCTTCGCGCCATGACTTTTTGTACTTGCCATTTGCGCTTAAATCTGCCGGCCTGTTGTGTGGTGGTGGTGGCCTGTTTGTAGTAAGGTTTTTCTCGGTCTGCGCATAAACCTTGGCCGCCGCCATTATCTTTTCCCAACTCGTGGGGAGGCCCTCTGTTCCTGATAACACTTTGACCATGTCGTCACACCTAACCGCGTACTTAAACTGAGCACGAATTAGTTGTTCGCTAACACCTCCAATTTCTAACACTTATTTATTGTATCTGGTAATAAAATCTTCCAGATTCTCATCATCGCGGCGCCAGATGTTCATGACGTCGGATGTATCACGTTTTGACCGCCTTTGTTGGCTGAAGTGTGTTAAAAACTTTCTTCGTAGATCCTTCCACGACTCGATCTGTCCTGTTGGTAGGTTATCAAACCAAATTCGCGCTGGGCCGGTTAATGTTTGTACAAACAAATGACACCACAGCGGAAGAGTCCAACCGCCAACCAACCCTGCGCTGGTGAATACTCTTAGATGATCATCGGGGTCAGTTAACCCATTGAATTTCCCAACGTTAGATGGTAATTTAGCCCTTTCCAATGGAGCTAAAGCTATCTCCAGTATGAACTTCGAGTTTTCTGCCGCTTCATCAGGGCGATAAACTAAGTCATAGTTATGCTCTGCTTCGGGATTATAGATCGCCCGAGGTCTGGATTTATTATAGTTTGGTTGCAGTCTGTTGAATACGCTGGTGTTTGCACTCAGGCGATACGTTTGATCGGATTCATCAGTGTGAGCATCCCGTTGGGAACCCAACCTATCATGAACCGATTGTCTTCGACGAGGGTGTGGTTCGCCATGGTGTTGTCTCTGGTAACTGCCTGTGTCGTCATAAGTTGACTCTTCTCGCTGAGATGCATGAGCTCTAGACCCCGGCCTCCGTGATTGGGTTACAGGAGCAGTTTGAGCACACAATTGTGTGTATACGGCGTTTAATGCCCCTTGGGACCGGACATACCATGATATCGGAGTTTCTCCTGGGGGTAAGATTGACTGTGCAGGATTTGCTGGTAACATTCCTGGGGTAACAGGATCATTTGCTCGATTAGATTGAACCTCGTTATCGTCTGAGGCCTCTTCTACGATCCCTTCTACTGGTAAATTGTTTCCGACGTTTGGTCGAGGACCAGGTTGCCGGTGAGATGACGAATTTTCTGCCATGTGCAAAAACAGAAAACAGAATGAACTGAATCGAAACGAGGTAGAAACTTGAAAAACTGAGAAAACGGTGGGCGCCAATGAAGAAACACTAACTAAATGGTCGGAACCGAGATAGTTAGGGGGTTTGAATCCGCATAAAAGGTTAGCTCTCTCTCGGTTGATTCAGTTGCAATGGAATTTCTTCTCCGGTGGTTCTGCAAAAAAGAACACCGTTAGCCTCGTCAAGGGGAGAAGAGGGTTCTCTCCTTGACCCGACTCCGGTGTGAGAATAAGTATTGATAATGGAGAAGATAAGTATTTGAGAAGTGAGAGTGATCTGAGTTTATACCTGAACAGTTCTCTTATTTATAGCCGGGAGTTTGGGAGGGAAAAACTGTTATTGAAAAGATGACGGAAGATGCTAACGCCGTAGCGGTTATCTTTCCTTCCGGTAAGTTCTTTGATCCTTTGTTAAGTTGCCTCGATCCGATGTGAATGCACACGGATCGTGGTTTGATCAATGGCTGGGGGATTGCCACGTGGAAAGTGATTAAGTGGAGATTACTCTCCAATTGCATGCCTTCGTTGTGATTCCAGGGTTGCTTGTGGTGGTGACACGTGTCCAGACGGTTATAACCATCTGGGTAGTGCACGATTGCATTTCTTTCTTAGAAGATTACTGCTGTAATCTGGTGTGACACCTTATCGTGTGGATGCAGATGAGTAAATCCCAAGTCTGGGTAAAATAATATCCAAGTCTGGATATTTAGGCGGAAGTATTGAACAAAGGATTTTGATCCTTTGTTAAATGGGAGAAGGCGTAAGGATTCATGTTATCCTTTGGGCGCGCGACTATAAGTTACTGATTGCTTTCTTCCTTTAGTAAGACCCATGCACGGCCGCGCAAGGTTAAAAAGGTTGAAAAAGCCAGTTTGTGGTATGGTCTCAAATCCTTTTTATGAGGTTTTTGGGACCTTACCCCTTCAAAACCGCTGTTTGGTTAAAATGGTGGTTTAAAACCACTGTTGGGTTAAAATAGTGTTTAGTGGAGGTTGAAGGGGATAAATGACTGATGGGTTAAAATATTGTTTTTTTTGGAGAAGGAAGATTCTTGAATCACTGTTTATATAATGACTGTTGTTATAGCTCAGTGTTTTAATCCACTGATAGGCTATCCACTGATAGTTATAGTCAGCTACTGTTTTCATTTTCAGCACTGTAATATTGGCAAAGGTATGTTTAAATGATCAAAGCTCTGTTATTGGGAACAGATGTTTGAAAATAAAATAGTGGTTGGTACATCTGTTGACTCTGGTCAACAGATGGATGAAAATAGATGTTTGGAACTACTGTTGAGAAAACTGTGGTTGAAACCGCTGTTTGGTTAAAATGGTGGTTTAAAACCAGTGTTGGGTTAAAATAGTGTTTTGTGGAGGTTGAAGGGGATAGAAACGACTGATGGGTTCAACTATTGTTTTTTTGGAGAAGGAACATGCTTGAACCACTGTTTATATAATGACTGTTGTTAGAGGTCAGTGTTTTAATTCTTCGATAGGCTATCCACTGATAGTTATAGTCAGTTACTGTTTTCATTTTCAGCACTGTAAACTACTGATATTGATTCATCAGTGGTTTCCTAACAACTGTCATCCATTATTCATCAGATGTTCTCACGTGGACAGTACTTAGCCGTCAGATCTTTTGTAACCGCTGCCACGTCAGCATTCACTTTTTCCACCTATAAAACCCTGATCAAAACCCCAAACAGGGTTTTGACTGTCGAGTCGAATTCAAAATTTCTTTCAAAAGCAGTTTTCATCAAATTCTCTCAAATCACTCATCTTCTTCCTTCGTTCTTAAATACCTTTGATTTATCATGGATCTTCCATTCAAAATCCGTCATAACTACTTGTGTACACTTGCAAAAACAAGTAAAAACACCGGTTTTCATTCCGTGATTGATGCACTTTCATCTTCAAAGTACAAAACTTTGTTGACCTGCAATGAAACCATCTACGTAGATACCCAACGAGAGTTCTGGAAAAATGCAAAGCTTGAAACTAAGGATAAAAAGACCTTAGCTATTACTTCATCAATAAGGGGAATTCCAGTGGTCATCACACCTCAAACCATTTCAGAGGTTTTTGAAATCAATGATCTTACAGGTAAAATCTCTTTCCCAAAAACAGAGTACCAAACTGATTTCATTGAGAGAGGGTATGAAGAAGAAATGAAAAAGGATACTTTAGAAAAGGGTAGTTTTCCCCCTGCTCCGAGGTTTTTATTCCATACCCTCCTGATGTGTGTGTCAAATAAAACAACAGCTTTTAATGAAATACCATTGAAAATTCAATACCTGGCCTATGCTATCATGGCTGAACAAAATTTTAACTACTCTCAGGAAATTTTCAATGATATGGTTAAGAATGTTAATAAAAAATCATTTTTATTGTTTCCAAGGTTTTTAAGTTTTTATCTTCAAAAGAAATTTTCAAAGGATGACGCACATGTGCTTATCCAAGGAAATCCTATTCAAATAAACAGTCTAACTTCTGAAACATTCACAAGGCTGTCAAAACCTTCAAAAACCCAAACAGAGGTACCTAAGCAGAATTTAGCAGCAGCAACTGCTCCTCAGGCCCCTGTTGTTGAGCCCACTGCTCCTGGTGATCACAGAAGCACAACCCCATCTGTGAAACCCACACCAAAAATCACCAAAAAGACCAAAAAGAAAACTATCCAAAAGCCCCCCAAACCCACCAAAAAGGTGACTCTGGAAGACGAGATCCCAGAGGTAATACCTGTGACAACACAAAAGTCACCTGAAACCACTACTGCTACTTCCTCACAGCAGATGGAAGAAAGATCTCAAGCTGAACCTAAAACTCCTCCTGCATCCTCTCAAAAGGATCAGGTTGTATCAACAGGGACACCACAATCAATGATACCTCTGTTGGATGCACTTGATATAGCTCAGATAAAAATCAGTTCTTCTCAATCACTTATCAATGAGAATATACCACAACAAGTGACTGAGTCTGGTGTCTCTATCTCTGTTAACCCACCAACAGATGAGGAGGCTACACTGCAGGAATTACAAGTATTACAAGTAATTCCTGTCAGTAGTTCAAGTGGAGCAGCTACTACAGGTGTTGAACCCACTGGTTTACACCTGGACAGTAGTTTCATTAGTGAGACTCCCTTGAAGGCAATTTCTTCTTTGGGAACCATAGTGTCCACTGGTGTGTTTCCATTACACGCTGGTGACCTTAAAATGGTAAGCTCTGCTGAAGAAAGAAGTCCCCATTACCGAGAACAAGGGGCATCAGTGGATGATTTTTGGGAAAATTTTCCTAAGTCAACCACTGATACAACCACCACTGGTGGGAAATCAGATGATCCCATTAACTTGGGTGATGGTTTAAACTACAAAGAATTGACGGAGAGGGTTGATAAACTTGACACATCTGTTGAAGAAATCAAAACTATGCTGCAACAGTTGTTACAAGCTCAAAAGGCTACACCCACTGCTGCACCATCCGCAACATCTGCTCCATCCGCTGCTGAGCTATGGCATCTGTTTCAACCTCTGTTTCACAAACAAAGACAATATGCAGATCAACAGCATGAAGTTCAACTTCAAATGGTCAGAAATGTCATGGAAGCTAGGTACAAAGATACTCAAGCAGATATCAAAGCCATTAAAGCTCATCTGCTTCAAACTACTGGCACTGCTCCTCCTTCAATAATCTATGTTGAAAATCCTGATGATGTCAAAAAGGGGGAGAAAACTAAAGAGAATAAGGGAAAAGAAGATGGTTTATACATGCCACCAGATCGAATGTCCAAACTTGTGGTAGAAATCCCAAGGCCAGATGGTTCCAAAAAGGTTGATGAGACTCAAAATGCATTTGCTGCATTAAAGGCAAACATGAAAGGGTCTAAAAGGTTTGAGGAGGAGAAGAAAGTTTTGATGGAAAAAGAAGAGCAGGGTACTTCTAAACCTAAAAGAAAACAGCATACCAGAAAAGTAAGCCAACGTAAAACCACACCTTCCAAAACCACCAAACAAACTCCTCAAATTCCCAAAAGTTCCTCTCATCAAACCTCCAAACCAACAGATGTTAAAACTCATGTTGTATCAACAGTTGTTGGTACTTCAGTTGTTTCGACAGATGTTATCTCAACAACTGCCATCACTACTACATCAATCCACACTCAATCCACTGCCATACCAAGAACAATATCACCACAACAAAAACCAGCTGCCAAAAAGCAGAAAACAACAGTTGACACATCAACTGTTGTAGTGACCACAGTGGTTGAAAAACCAGTTGTTAGTTAGATACCAACTACTTCAATCACTGCCACTCAACCCATAAATACACCACCAACTTCTCCAAAGCACAAAAGGAGAAAGATAACAAACATTGTACTGGAAGATGACACTTCCCCAACTCTAACATCTACACAAGCACTGCCCCTTGTCACCATTCCAACCCCTGTTCCATTATCTTCAGTTCAACTCTTCAATCAAAACACTGCCATTGACCCTGCAGGAGTACAATATCCTTTAGATCTTCCAGCAGTCAGGGAGGAAATCAAATCCTTCTACTCTGAAGATGATCCTGAAAAGAGGAAACTCCCATCCGTTCAAGGTTATCCTTTGCCAAGAAATATAGAAGAATATCTCAAAATAAAGGCCCAACAAGCAGAGGATATATCTAAAAGAGATACAGAGGGAAAGTCTGACAAAGAGATTCAAAGAAATTATCAATACCTGCTCACCAAAGTTAGAACTTTAGAGCAGTTCTCAAAAGTCCTTTGTTAGAAATTATCAGAAAAAGATGATGAAAGCATGAGAAATGACTATCTTGAATACATAATGGCATACAAGAAGTACAGGGCAGAAAAGTATCAATACAAAGAATGGACCATCAGTGAACTGCAAGAGGAGACAGCCAGAATTCAAAAGATGATTCAAGACAAGGTAAAGCAAACTCCTCCGGTTTGGACCAATTACAAGAAAAATGTACCGGGAAGGACCTTGAAACTAAAAAGAATGAAAGAAGAGCTGATAACTACTGATTATGGATCAAGGAACCAGGTTACAAGGTGGAGAGAAGAAAAGGTGTTTGCTACCTACAAAAAGTTGGAAGAGTTAAGGAAGAGAGATCCCACTACTCCTAAAAAGCCTGATTATCCGGAAGCAGTGGTTCCAGTCAAACAACAAAAATTGCCAACCAGGAGACCCACTGCTCCACATGCTAGCATCCTTTATCAAAGAAGGAAAGAAAAGCAGATGGATGAATTAACAAAAGAAGACAAGGCTCAAGAAGATTACATCATCAAAATGGCTTTTCAGACATTTACGGAAGAAAAACAAGACTCGGCGCAATCTAAACTTTAAGTTTTTATACTCTAAACTTTAAGTATTTACTGACTGACTTATTTATTTATTTTATTTATAAGTCTATATAAATATAACTATAATCATCGTTTATATTTGTTATGCATGGTTTTCTAAGAAACGACCCGTGTTTGCACAATCTAAACTTTAAGTTTGTTAGACATCTTTTATTAACTTTGTTAAATATCTTTTATATTTACTTATAGTTGTCTTTTAGCTATAATAAATAACACGTTTTGGTACAATATCTATACACATATCTATATGTTATGTCAATATATGTTATGCATGGTTTTCTAAGAAACGACCCGTGTTTGCATACAGGTCTTACCGCTAGTATTATATAATAAAAGAAACATGATTTGGGACACATGCCATTTAATGAGGGCATCAATAATTTATTGATAAATTTTAAATTTAAATTAAAAAAATTAAATATTATATTAGAATTTTATTTTGAATGTAATTCATATTAATATAGCTTCAATATTTGTAGATGTAAATGTCTTGCTAAGTGATATATATCTTAAATAATTCATATTAATATAGTTTTAATACTTGTAGATGTATATCTCGCTAAGTGATAGATAATTTATAATTCATGTAATTGTAGATAAGTAAGATGATTATTAGTTTAGTTATATTAATAAATTCTTGGCAAGATATACATGGAACAAGAATTACTTTTTTTTGTTAGTGGAACATACACAAATAATCATGTAAAATGTTATTTTTTATAAAATAAAATAACTATAACAATGTTATATGGAGGCATCTACTATTTAGTTTCCTGTCTTCGTTTTGTACTTATCTTATATAAACTAATATTAAATCTTATCCTATTTTGAATTCGGCGTGTGATAAACGAGATTTTTAAATATATAATATTTTATTATTTGGTATATAAAATTAGATTTATTCAAGCCGTGTAATACACATGGTTTTCTTAGGGATATAAAATTTTAACTATTTACTATAAAAATTACATTCATTCAACCCGTGTAATACACAGAGTTTTAAAAGATATTCAACCCGTACAATACATGGTTTTTTTTACTACTGTTCAAAAAAACATGGTTTTTTGAAGATATAACTTTTATATTTAGTGTACAAAATTACATTTATCTAATCCATGTAATACATAGGGTTCTTAAAGATATAATGTTTTTATTACTTAATATATAAAATTACTTTTATTCAACACGTGTAATAAATGAGGTTTTAAAGGTATATTATTTTATTATTTAGTATAAAAATTACATTTATTTAACCCGTGTAATACACGGGGTTCTAAACTAGTAAATCTATAAAGTATAAACCATAACATCTGCCACAACCATGTCTCCAACACCACCGTCCCCTCCACCTTGTCGTCACCATCACATCGGAACCACCACTCCCACCATCGATCATCATCGCAACCACCACACCCATCGTCGATCGCCATTTTTAACAACCACAATCGGCAAACCAACCCCCTATTCCTCCATCTACGCAACCCTTTAGCCACCTCCACTACCATATCCAACACCATATATGTATATTAGAAAAAACAATAGAAATCACCCATTTGATATATTAAAGAAAACCTATTTCCTCTTGATCTGTTGTGTTAAGGGGTGTTTAGGATTGCTTATTTTAGTAACTTATTAGCTTATTGATTTTTTGAAAAGTTAAAAGGTGTTTGGCATGAAATTATTATCTGAGGGGAAAAGTCTATAAGTCACTCCATTGTGACTTATTAGCTTTCCAAAAAGTCATAAGTTGCTTTGAAAAGCCAAGCCAAACATGACCTTGATTTCAAAAGAAAATGTTTATTTTTTCTAATACGCAATGGACTAAAAACACAAAAGAAAATGTTTTTTTTTTCTAATACGTAATGGACTAAAAACAAAAAAAAAATGTGTTCTTTACAAAACGCAATGGACCAAAAACACAAAATAAAAGTGTTTTTTCTAAAACGCAATGGACTAAAAACACAAAAATGAGTTTTTCTAAAATGCAATTCGAAAACCTAGATCGTAAAACGCAATTATTGACTAAATTTTGTAGATTTCTTACACAGATCGAAGCTAGTTTCTTCAACGACTGTCGAAATTTGAATGCTAGAAACACTGATCAACGATCGAATCGAACGAATCGAGTGCTTCGCTTCAAAATCATGAAAAAAAGAGAAATTGTATAAAATTAAACTAGGTTTCTTTAGAAATTGTCCTCCTATTATTGCTATCTGCACTTTCTACCCAAACCAAACTTCCTATTTTATCCTTTCCCTTATTAATATTCATACAATGCTTCTAGAACTAGGAAGGTTTTCTAACGTTAAAAATCTCAAACTCAATTCCAAGTGAAATTTGACTAGGGCTACAAACAAACTTAACGAACACTTGTTCGTGTTCGTTTGTTAAGAAATATATGTGTTCACGAACTGTTCATGAACACTTACCGAACGAGATTTTGTGTTCGTGTTCGTTTGTTAAGGAAATGAATTTGTTCGTGTTCCTTTGTGTTTGTTTTTTAATTTTAGGCAACGAACGTTGATGAACACAAATAAGCACAAACTAATGTTCATGAACACAAACGGAAACAAACGAACACAAACAAACATTCATGAAGAGAATATATACGCTAACGCTTATTAAATATTTTATTTATCAGAATTTTAAAGTATTTAAATAAAATATAAAAACTAAAAACACTAATGAACTATCGAACTATCGAACATAAACGAACATGTTACCGAATGTTCACGAACATAAATGAACGAACGTGCCTTCTGTTCATCTTCGTTTATTTAGTTAAACAAACGAAATTTCGTGTTCATGTTCGTGTGTTTAATAAATGAACGAACACAAACGAACTTCCTGACGAACAATTTACGAACTGTTCGCCGAACGTTTGGTTTGTTTGCAGCCGTAGATTTGAGTATCTATGGAATCAACTTGCTAGCAGATTATACCCTTTTAAAATTTTCATGTAGAAAACTTAGTTCTATGATTACAATTCCAATTTCAACTGCCACATTTATGTCAATAAACGTTGTTTATAAAACAAGTTCTCCCAAAAATTAGTATTTAGAAAGTTTGTTTAAGGACAGTAGCAAAACATTTTCAATTTACAAATTTAAATTCTAATGTTCCGATGCAAAACACTCGATACAAGGGCCGTTTTAGCAGGAACACGCTTCCAGGTCCTATCCTGCGCCTCTCTCCTTGTCTTTTCTGGGTTCATGAATCCATTCTCAAGAGCTTCCAATGCTTTTGTCGTCATTGCACGGTTTCTTCTACTCTGTCGTTGACCATTAGCAATAGTCAACGAGTCAGTTACAACTGATGATTTAGCAGAAGATGATTTGTTATCATCATCTGAACCTGGACCTGCTCGAGGGTTGTTCAAGTCGTTCACTATCTTTGTACGCTTGTTCTTAGAACATGCAGCATCTTCCACGTCTTCATCTTCAACACAAGTGTTGTCATTTTTAATATTGTCAACAGTCTGACGTTTTGTTTTTCGTTTGAATACCAACTTCAGTTTTCTTGCTGGCTGCACATCTGTAGAGAGATCCATTTTGGTATTTTCGGCTTTCTTAAGATTCACATCTTCATTTTGAGGTTCTTCTGTTGTGTCATGTTCGCTTTCTCCAGAAACACTAGCCGACGCTTGCATATCTGCAGGTTTAAAATCAGTCAAACTCGCGAGCTCTCTGACTTTGATTAGCCCAACGAAACTGGTATCCACAACCGTGCATTTCATCGAATCTTGTTCATCATCTGACCCGTGTGCTTCATGTGGGTTGACCGACCGGTCCTTGTCAGGTTTGTGTTCAAGAAGGTGCGGTTCAGATGCAACTTTATTCAGCACTTCAGTCAACGAGTCAAAATATTGACTTCCTTTGACCAGACTCCTCCTTGAAAACTTTGTCACACCAGGTGCAAGAAACACTAAATTCTTCGAGTTTTCGAACGCGTAGTTTCTAGCCTGTTCATAGTGCCATCCTCTAGCCAAAAGCCGAGGCCACACAGCGGCCCAGAAGAACTCATTTAACCGCGTTTTGCTTAATCCAATTCGATCTTTCAAAATATCAACAATTTCTTCTGTTTTAAGAGACGAGCAAGTAGATTCAACTTTTTTGCTTCTTAATCGCGTTCGGGTCTTGATAGTAAGGTCTTGTTTTCCTTTGCCAATGGCTACAGCTTGTACAAGAAGATCGAGGCCCATCGTATCCCTTAAAGTGAACACATACTTCTCAAACGAAAGTTTTCCCTCCTCAAACGTTTTAATGACCTGCAGGAAACCCTACATTAATTACCGATTGTTCCAACTGTAGAAAAGTCAACAATAAACAAAGTACCTGAGTCAAACTAGCTTTACACTCGTCGGTCACATTAGAAAGCAATCGAGACAAAAGCTCTTGCAGCCTCCACCCTCTGAAAATCTTTTTTCCAGGAAGAGACTTTTTAATTCTTTTTTTTCGATACATTGACCATTGTTGGTGTTCACTGCTTCTGTAAAACTTCCCATAGTAATACGATATAACATTTGGCAGACCTTTATCCCCCATGAACTTGTTCACAACGCGAAGATTCTTGCCGAATATATATAAACCAAGAATAAAACTATCATGTTCAATCGCGCTCCAACATTTTTCCCTTGACGAACAAGGAACCGGAACCAAACCATTGTCGGTTTCACAACCTACAACACAAAACTCACCCTTTGCATTTATGAGCTGGAATCGCTCGTTTTCTGTCATTAAATCTGGGATTTGTGCCTGGTACTCATCCCCGACCCGCGTGGTCTTCTGTGGCTCTCCAAAAATGTTACCAGCAGCTGAATACCGTTCAGAATGGAGCCACTCGACACGTTTATCAACATCATCGATATCTTTATCCATCTATCCACAACCAAACACGAAAACATACAACATTAGTACGTTACTAGTTAACTTCATGTTTCAATCAATATAAAAGTACTTGATTGTATGAGTACGACTAAACACATTTTTCTTCCCGGAAACAGAAACTAATTTTCCCCTCGAATTTGACATGATTTACGCCTTTCTATATCTTTGCCCCCAAAAGAGAAACTTTGCCATATTTATGTTGAGAAATTTCAATAAATCCAACAAATTATCCAAAATAACATTAAAAAATTAACTCAGATCCATAATGAACCCAAGAATCATAACAATCTGGTAACTACTTGAACAAATACAACACAAACAATGAATGCAATGAACACATCAAACATGAATAACTAAAAGCACTCACAATGAACACAGAAGCAATTAGATCAAACCTATATCTTGCTCATATAAGATATCCCCAAATTATGAACACACTGAATAATATAACTCAATACATAAGTTTATGACTACAAACCAAAGCAAAAGATCAAAAAACACAAGTAAAAAAGCTTGATAAACTTGAATGTAATGAATCCCACGTTAAGAAACAAAGATTTAACATATGGGTATTGATGTTTTGCATCATATTTATCCATTTACTCATTGTTTGAAGGCTAAAATGCAACATGATGCTGTAGAATGCAAGAAACAAAGATATGAAACTGAGGGTGATGATCAAGCAACGATGGTGAGAATAAATTTACCTTTGAAAAATATTGCAAGTGAGAACAAGTTGTTGTTCTTGTTGCGTGAGAGCGTTCCTGAGGAGAGAACCCAAAGCAAGAATGTGTTCGGGTATTATTATTATTATAAAATAAAAAGGAGACGACTGACTAATATAGGCTTTTGTTTGGGTCGATTTTTACGAATTGTGTGTTTTGTGGCAATCACAACACTAAACCAACGAACACGTTTGACCAACATTTTGTAAAGATTATTGAGTAAATGTCATTTTCGTCCTTGAGGTTTGGTCTGTTTTGTGACTTTCTTTCAAATTTTTGTTTTTCTGTATTTTGGATTCAAAATGTTTGAAATCTTGTCTTTTTCATTTGGCTCGTTAACCTCATTTATTTTTTCGTTAAGTCGGGGATACTTCCGTCTTTTTTAACTTAAAGGGCAATTCAGTCTTTTTCAGGGGCATTCGGTCTTTTTACATAGAGTGAAAAAGACCTAATTGTTATTTTAAGTTAACAAAAAAGACGGAAATACTCCTAACTTAACGGAGAAAAATAGATGGAGTTAACGGGCCGGATGAAAATGACAAGATTTCAAACCTTTTGGATCCAGATGCGGAAAAACAAACCTTTGGACGGAATTTGTAAAACTGGTCAAACCTCAGGGACGAAAATGACATTTTACTCCGGGATTTTTATTTGTCTTCTTTTAAAGTTGGGTTGAGATGTTGCTTTGGTTATTAAATGGGTTTTGAGCAATGTTTTAAATATCGGTATCAACCGGTCGGTTATACCGGTTAAACCGGATACCGGACATGTGCCCGGTACGATAAAGGCCGGTAAAACTCAAATACGGTATGTCTTATGTACCGCCGGTAAATCCTGTTTTACCGGTTCAAACCATTAAACCGGTTTGTATTATCTTAAAATTTGATTTTTTATTATAAAAAAAATACGATATTAAGGTAATACCGACATTCCATTGTTGGTAATTAACCTAGTGTCTTCCATTACAATATTTAATCGCTATTGAAACTGTTACTCACACCATCCAATGTAATATTGTTTATAAGTAATAAAAATACTCTTAAAAAATGCATAACATTTTACAAGAAAACAATTATTTTTAGATAAAACCATAATTAGTTATATAAATCTTAATTGAGATTGGATTGTTTTTTTTAGATTAATTTGTATTTTATGGAATTGTATTGTTAACTAGTTGCCCGGTTGAACCGCCCGGTACAAACCGGTTCAACCGGTTAAACCATTTCAGAGCCTAACCCGATATGAATAAAAAACCGGTTTTTAAAACATTGGTTTTGAGTTGAGAGTGGTCTTTGTAAATTGCATCTTATACCTTATTTAATACAAAAGTGTTGTTACTCATTACTCGTTGTTGCTATAATGATTATGCGGTGGTAATTTGATATAACTTTTCTGGGTTGAGAAGTCTTTGGTCCCATTTGTGATGCCTCGTCGTAACCCGTTTGCAAACTTTTTTAACCTATGCTCGCCCTTATCATGAGCATGTGCTTGTTAATGTTGTTTTTAATCGTTTGCGGTTTATTCCTACCGAAAATCCCGTGTTTGGTAGGGGAGGCAGAGATGATCCTCTCGTACTTCACTTTTTTATAATGTGTTTGTTTGTTGTCTACCTTTGTTGTGTTCTGATTTCTGTTCTTGGTTTTTTGTAGATATTAGTTTACTAGATGTATGGCTGTAAACGAACCGAACAAACACGAACAGGACCTTGTTCATGTTCGTTTGTTAAGAAATACATGTGTTTGCGAACCGTTCACGAACACTTATCGAACGAGATTTTATGTTCGTGTTCGTTTGTTAAGGAAATGAACTTGTTCGTGTTCGTTTGTGTTTGTTTGTTTATTTTAGGCAACGAATGTTGACGAACACAAATGAGCACAAACTAATGTTCATGAACACAAATGGAAACAAACGAACACAAACAATCGTTCATGAACAGAAAATATAATACACTGACACTTATTAGATATTTAATTTGTCGGAATTTTGAAGTATTTAAATAAATATAAAAACTAAAAACACTAATGAACTATCAAACACAAACGAACATGTTACCGAACGTTCACGAACATAAACGAACGAATACGACCTATGTTCGTGTTTGTTCATTTAACTAAACGAACGAAATTTCTTGCTCGTGTTCGTTTGTTTAATAAACGAACGAAAACAAATGAACTCCCCGCCAAACAGTTTACGAACTGTTCGCCGAACGTTTGGTTCGTTTATAACTAGATGCATTGTCGGATAAAAGTATGGATGGTGTCGAGTATATATTAGTTTACTAGTGCAGCATGCCCTCAAGTGATAGCTCACGGGTTCAACCCCTACACCACCTAATTTTCCTTCATTTGTCGTCGTCATCGTCGTCATCATTATTATTGTTATTATCATTATTATTTCATGTCTTTTTGGCTTTTCATTGTTATTGTTGTACTTATTGTTATTATTTCTACTACTACACTAGTCAAAGCCCCTACTATCTTCCATGAGTCAACATGGCTACCATCGATGTAAACAAGTACTGATATTTTTTTTTTTTTTTTTTTTGACATATTATGAGTTTATCTTTTGGTTACACGAGGTATCTTTTGTCATTAATAAAATTTTTAGAGTTATTTGTCAAAATCGTCCTTGAGGTTTGGGCATATTTGTCATTTTCGTGCAAAATGATTTTTCGTACCAAATACCCTCCACGTTTGTAACTTTTTGCAATTTTCATCCAAATGCCTAACTGGGCTAGAAACAACCGTTTGATGAGTTTTTTTTTTGTAATTTCTTTTTAAACCTAAAACAATCACCTTCTGCTTTCTCTCTCTGCAACCTTCAAAACAAACCATCAACTACCACTCACACCGTTACTCACCTCCACCGTGTAATGCTCATTGTTTTGTGTATTTTTGCTTGTGATTTGTAGTTTGGAGGGCTTTTGGTAACCGGAATGTCACCTTTTAAGCTTGAAGAACGAGATGGAGATATCATGTTAAGAATCAGAAGAAGAAGAAGGCTAGATCAAAACGTGAAATTCGTATGAACTTCCGGCCGTTGACGAGTTCGCCGGCGACAAATCCAGTGGAGGATCTCATCTCTGCTGTGATACAACTTTTGACCAGCTTCGTTCAACAAATTTTTGCCTGCTAAAGGTCGTCGTCATCACTTGTGCGGTCAAACGATCTACATCGACACTACACGGTTCGTCGGAATTTAAAACGAAAACTATATGATTTGAATCGGCACCGCACGGTTCGTCGGAAATCAAAACGGAAACTCTATGTTTTGAATCCACCGCACGGTTCGTCTGAAATTAGAATGGAAACTTTATGATTTGAATCGGAATCTCTGTAATCAGTGTTAGATCTAAAGCCATCTTCATTACGAGTGTTAGATTTAAGCAAGTCTAAACAAATTTTCATTAATTATTAATATGATCGAGTTGAATTATAAAGTTACAGCGTCTATTCATGGCTTATTTAAGCCTTCAACCTATGAACAAGTAGTATCGACAATGCATATTAATTAAGTATTTTATTTTTTGTCCCCAATTGTTTTATATAATTCTACAATTTGTTTTACATGTAAATCTTTGCTTTTATAAAGTTAGAGTTTAAAAAGAAATTACATTTCAGGCCCTGTACTTGTGAAATTTCAAAAAAAAAAAAACCCTCATCAAACGGTTGTTTCTAACCGAGTTAGGCATTTAGATGAAAATGGCAAAAAGTTACAAACGTGGGGTTTATTTGGTACAAAAAAGTCATTTTGGACGAAAATGGCAAACATGCCCAAACCTCAGGAACGATTTTGACAATTAACTCATATTTTTATTTTATTTTATTTTGTGATATACATGTTTCTTGCCTAATCACACCAAAAGTAACTAGTTATTATACATAGGAAATAAGGGAGAGGATCAAATAGGAAGTTTATTTTAGCTAGGAAAGATCGGAAGTAATAGGATTATGACATGTGGCAAAATTTAAAATAAAGAGGAAGGATATTTTAGTCAATTTTATCCAATCTTCTCCCTTTTTCTCTATGTAACTTCAAAATCCATCATCTTTAATCTTTTCTTCACTTTCTATCTCAATAATCACTACATTATAGTGCGATTTTCGTCACCAATCAATGATTCAAACACCCAATCAACGTGTTCTTCAACTGTTTTGAAGAAACTCGGCTTAATTTCATACAACATCTCATTTTTTCCCGTGATTTTGAAGCGAATCACTCGATTCGTTCGATTCGATCGCTGATAAGTATTTCTAACATTCAAATTTCGTCAGTCGTTGAAAAAATCTGAAGAGATCGGCTTCGATCTATGTAAGAAATTTTTGAATTGCATTTTTACGATCTGGGTTTCTGAATTAAGTCATTGCGTTTTACAAAGTAATGAAAAAACTTCGTTTTTTTTTTTGCATTTTCAGTCCACTGGGTTTTAGAAACAACACATTTTATTGTGTTTTTAGTTCATTGCGTTTAGGTAAAACACATTTTATGTTTTTAGTCCGTTGCGTTTCAGGAAAAACACTTTCTTTTGTGTTTTTATCTATTGCGTTTTAGGAAAACACATTTTTATGTGTTTTTTGGTCCAATGCGTTTTAGAAAAACACATTTTGAAGTGTTTTTAGTCCATTGCGTTTTAGGTAAAACACATTTTTATGTGTTTTTAGTCCATTGCGTTTTAGAAAGAACACTTTCTTTTGTATTTTTAGACCATTGCGTTTTAGAAAAAAAAAAAAACATTTTTATGTGTTTTTTGGTCTATTGCATGTTAGAAAAACACATTTTGAAGTGTTTTTAGTCCATCGCGTTTTAGGTAAAACACATTTTATGTGTTTTCAGTCCATTGCGTTTTAGAAACAACACTTTCTTTTGTGTTTTAAGGCTACTGCGTTTTAGAAAAAAAAAAGACATTTTTATGTGTTTTTTGGTCCATTGCGTTTTAGAAAAACACATTTTGAAGTGTTTTTAGTCTATTGCGTTTTAGGTAAAACACATTTTTATGTGTTTTTGTCACACCCCGACCACGTAGAACATACAAAACGTGGCGGAAACGTCGGGGAGTGTTGTAACAGAATTAATTGTTTCAAATCCATGGCAATTGAAGTTTCGTTTTATTGATTTAAAAGTGTTACAATGTCTTAACAAACAAGGAAATACAACATAATTAACTAGTATTGCATCTTTTATTGTCACTAAAGCCCAAGTCTGCCTATGTGTATCTTGATCATCTTATGCAACAGCTCCTGAAAACACATGTGAAAATAGGTACGTCAGCATAAAAATGCCTGTGATATACATAGGTTTTGTGAAAATAGGTTTCATGACTTATGTTTGAGAAAATGTTTAGTCATGAACCTTGTAATTTGCTTTGTTTTGTAAATCATTTGAAAAACGATAAGATCAGATGATATGTATAAATAAGAGAATACTGTATGGTTAAATGAATAACCATTGTAAAATGAGTTTGTATAAGATAAGTTGTTTGTAAATCAATGTCTTGTGAAAAGTATGTTATTTGTATAAAATGTTATATGTCTCAAATTGAAATGATTCAAATAACGCTACGATATGTAATACCATACAAACACTTATATATAGGAAGTACCAACGGCGTATCCACCATGCTTGTATCATATTACACACGCCTCGTTACTTAAGTCACTTAAACAAACCACCAAATGTAATAAGTCTATGTTTAAACCAATTGTCAAAAGTCCTTGTATAAATCATATCAAATGTTAATGGTCCAAAAGTAATCAAGTAATGTGTAACCAAAATGATATGTATGGCTAGTGAAATGCATCAACTAAACCATAGGTGCAATGCACAAAACAAAGTATTGAAGTAAAACTTGGTTTAAATCAAAGTTATGTTTTGTGTAGTAAATGTATGCTATACTGATATTAGACATTTATGCGGTATTGTGAAAATTCATACATCCAAGCCTTGCGACAGTCGGATAACCATGTAAAAATGGGTTATCAAAAGAATATGTATAGTATAGTTTAAACAAACCAAATGTCATACCAAAATGTAGCATATGATGAATAAGAAATGTACTAAGTATGCTAAGTTAACATATAAAGCAGAAAAGTCATGTAAATCAATGTGCTAGCATGCTATCAGTTAACATACATAGCAGAAATGTAATGTAGAACCATGTACTAAGTATGCACACAATGGACATACATAGTATAAAATGTAATGAAATCATGTACTATAATGTACTAATGAACATAGGAAGTATATGATGTGAAAACAGGAAAGCATGAAAGTAACAAGTAGGCACATGTGTTTCACCCCAAAACAGTTTGGAAAACAGTAAAAGAGGGGTCTATGTACTCACTTGAGATTGCTCAGAAGTCCTAAGATAACCACCAAGCAATGCTAGAGATCGCGGTATATCAAACGGCACCTAATATAGGTAACTACATTAATAAACCGGACCTAAGTCGGAAGATCGGATAGAATGAGGTTTCGTAAACCAAACGAGTGTAGAGACTCGTGTCATATGGTTTAACAAAGCCTACATACTAAATGAAACCTAACATAAGTGCTTGTGACCCATTACGACCCGTTCAGGTAGCTTATGCTACTTTAACGCGTCGTTCGCGTGAAACGCGTTCTGAACGCCTAACTAGTCCTATGACAAGTAATATATGCCTTAACATGTCTAATATGGTTGTCAAATTAGTTTAGATGTCAAAATTTATGTTACATATGCTTAAAATGAATTTTGGCGTCAAAAGGGCATTTTGGTAATTTACCTAAGGCATATAAACTACCTATCATACAACTACTTAAACGAAGCGACCATAAGGTATAACCTTGGAAGGTTATTCCCTATATGCTATGGTCACCTATTGTGCTTGGTCGGATCCTAATGATCGACCAAACGGGTCGGGTTCGAAAGTATAAGCGATTGTTTAGATCGCTTACCTGACGACCCTATATAAGCACTAAACTAAAAGTGACGAGCTAAGCATGTTAAAACATGCTTAACTAAGTTTAGAAAACAGGTTTGGTATCACAACCAACGGTTGTGATACCTAAGAGTAGTTTGGTTACAAAATACGCAAGAATACGTATTCTGACCGAAACTACGGCTCGTCACTGAGCCTAGATAACGTGGTAATCAGTAGGTATAGTCACTAGGGACTATAACCATCGTGAACACGCTCACGTTATGAAGTTCAAACGAACTTCGCATCGACCATAAACTGGTCAATGCAGAAAGTCAAACAAAGTTCGACTTTCGGACTCGAAAAGCAATAAAAGAACGAAGGAACACTTACGAAGGGTCCCCGAATGCCAATCTAGATCAAAATAGCTCAGGTATGAAACAAAGGTTTCAACTTAGAGCACAAATGATCAGATTCTTGTGAGAAATGAAGTGAAATGTGATGGGAATTTATAGATTTCGGTCCACCGTTAGGATCGTTTCTTGGAGAAGAGGGAATGATCTAGCCCGTACACTTGTCACAATGTTGTGGTAACTGATATTGCTCCACCACAAGAGTTTGACACTTGTCCTTGGCCTTTTGGAGGGGTTAAAGGCTGTTAACTGCTGAGAAAATGAGTTTCTGCATAACTGACCCCTGCTTGCGCACCGTAACAAATATTTGTTGCGGTGCGCAACAAATATTTTGGCAGAATTACAGTTTTGGTCCCTGCAGCCCGTTTAAGCTATTTTCGATGCGTTTGAACCCCGTTAACCTCATTTCAAGGCTCTAAAATGAAGTTAAAGTATAGGGAACTTAAAATGTGCTCAAAAATATCTCGGATGTCGGTTCGTTTGGCCGTACGGTTGCGTTGTTCGGTTAATTACGACGGGAGTCGTAACGAACGTAAAAACGGTCCAAATTGCACGACGAATGGATTTTTGACAAGCCAAACACTAAAGCATAGTATTATAATGCTTACATAAATTTTTGGATGTCCGGATGTATTCAGAACGTAAGATATGCGCGAAAATGCAAACTTGTGCACTTTTTGACGCTTTTAGTCCCTGAATGACCCAAAAGTTTATTTTAGCATACCGAACCCCTCAAAGCCTATTTCTAAGCTATGTAAAGGATATTTATGGTATGTTTAACTTATGGTCATGTTCCGGAATGTCTGTTACAGTTCAAATTGGCATACTTTCGCAGTTTGTCAACTTTAGTCCCTGTAAGCGATTTAACTTGATTTCACCATACCAAACCTTCCAAAACTTATTTCTAAGTTATGTAAAGGTTATTTAAGGTATGTTAAGCCTATTTCACTATTCCGGAGTGTTTGTTGCATTAAACTGGTTATATTTACGCATTTGTGCGCGTATAACCTTCCAGAAAGCGATTTAGAGCTTGAAATCGAACAAGAGTTGATATGTGCAAAAGATACACATATTTATACAAGTCCAAAGTATGAAGTACAATATTTCATTGGTTTGGTATTTGTTTGATGGTCGCAGTGACACAGGTGTCACAGTTTTCAGTCCATTGTGTTTTAGAAAGAACATTTTCTTTTGTGTTTTTAGGCCATTGCGTTTTTGAAATAAGACATTTCTTTGTGTTTTTTGGTCCATTGCGTTTTAGAAAAAAATCATTTTTTACGCTTTTTGTCCACTGCGTTTTACCCAACTAGGTTTTTGAAAAAAATAAAAAATATAGCAATAGTATACTCGTTTTAAAGATAAAAAAACACTCGTTTTTTGGTGCATTTTTTATAAAAAAATAACGTCGTATGAAAGAGTTATTAACGTTTAAAAAATGAAGGGAATTGGAGGAGAGAGAAACTCAGGGGCGGACTCACCTTAGCCCGTGGGTGGGCGGAAGCACCCCTTGAAAAAAAGATAGTGTTATGTTTCGCGAAAAATCCCGACCGCACCCCTTGGAAAATTTCGACCGCACCCCTTAGAAAAAAATGTTAAGAATTTATATAAAAAACTTGTGAACACGGATTTAAACCTGACCCAATTATGTAAACAAGTTAGCCCACTAATCTCTTTAAATAAAACTTGTATTCCTATAACCCAATATCAAGTCCAAGTATATAAGTTTATGTTAAAGCCCAACCCAAATAACTAAATCAGTTAAACAAAACATAACCCAAATAACCCAATCGGCCATTCATATCCTCCCGCCCTCCCCTATATGCTGCCAGCGAACAACAAAACAGAACAACCTGCAGACTTTATTCGTGTAGGATCGTGTACGGACCCGAAATGAGTCGATTAGAGGCGTTCTACTCAAAATGAAAGACGGAAACTGACATAATGAGTTGAATTCAGCTAGATATCACTTTTAACTGTCTTGTATATTGATTCTGATACGATTACAATTCTGAAGACACTTCGACAGAGCTTCGCCGTCGGAAACACTCTTCTCTAATTCCGCTCCAAATGACACGGATCAACACCTATATATAGACTTCTGATTCCGCTTGAACAGACTCAAGCGGAATACCATTACAAGCGAAATCAACATTACAAGTGGAATTACAATGTAATTCCAAGCGGAATTACAAGATATCCTTTTCAAGCGAAATCAAGCAGCTTCAAGCGGAATCATCCATTCAAGCGGAATTAGCTATATAACTTGATTTCTTGAACTTCGTGCCATGAGCAATGCAAGACTCGATACAAGACGAAGTTGACAGACGCATGCACTAACAGACTCCCCCTCGAATGTTGACGAGTCTTAAGTGTCGAGTCTTCAATCTCCAGTCTTTATCAGTCGGCTTATTCTCTTTCTTCATCAGCACCAACCCACTCTCCTCGAACAAATAATCTCTACTCGAATGTCTTCAGACTCCCCCTCTCGATTTGCTAGGATTGCAGTCTGGCTTGTTGACATCATAGAGTCCTCAGGTATCGTAACCTGGCTCTCCATCACTCAGAGTCAACTAACCTGCGCATTCTCTACCCAACAATAAATTTTCACAAATTTAACATTTGACAAATTTATATATACAACTCTCCCTCATATAAATCCAGAATGATTTATCAATGTTAGAAACTAGGGGTGTTCAAAAAAATCCGAACCCGAAACCGAATCCGAAATATCCGAAATTCCGAATCCGAATAATCCGAATTTTCGGATATCCGAAAATTCGGATATCCGAAACTCGGATATCCGAAAATTCGGATTCGGATTCGGATATTGATTTTGAAAAGTTTCGGATATTTCGGATATCCGATATCCGATATCCGAATACTAAATAATGATAATTTTTATTATTTTATATATAAAATATATAAACCCATGTTTCCTCATTTCCTAAACCCTAGATCTAAATCAGATACGCCACCTCTCCAACTCGCTTCTGAATCTCACTCCGGCGATCTGAATCGTCACTTCAATACTTCGTCGATCTGAACCACTACTTCGCCGATCTGAACGAGTACTTCGTCGATCTGGTTTATTCAGCGACGGCGAGCGGAGAGAAGAAGAGAACTCATCATCTCGTTGATCTGAACGCATCCCTGTCATCATTCCGGCAACCGAACTCATCATATGTATTACCTTCACAGATTGTAATATCTTCATCGATCTGAACCAGTAGTACTTCTATTAATGTTTGCTCAATGTTTATTGTTAAAATTCTGTTTTTCCTTCACATATTGTAATATGTTACAGTCTTATGAAAAATGGCAGCCATAAAATGTTACAGTTTTATAAACAGGGGAGCACCAGTAACCATTTTAATCCACTATACATTTCAACAGTTTTGAGCTAATGGTTACTGCTGGTGATGTAGTACTAAGACTTGATTTTGAATTTTTTTTGTTTAAAATTCGGATATCCGTTTCACTATCCGAACGGATATCCGAAAATTCGGATATCCGAATTTCGGATATCCGAATTTTCGGATATGGATTCGGATAGTGATATTGAGTATCCGAAATTTTCGGATATCCGAATTTTCGGATATCCGGTTTTGAACACCCCTATTAGAAACTCCAGATGACCACTTGTATATTCAAAAACTTTTCTCATTTAAACACAAACTTTCCCTCACCACATGCTCATCATGTTTAGCACTTAGAATTTTGAAAATCAGCTCTCCAACATCAGTTGTCGAAAATCTATTTGTATTTTTCAAAATTTATGTAAAACACACCGAAAATCTTTTTGGATTTTTTTTAAAGAAATGAAATGCAGTAAAGAAATATTTACAGACAATATTTTTGTGAGTTTGTGTAAGAGGATCATATCAGATTATGAGACAAATCACCAACACCGTTAAGCTTTAAACATTTTCAGTTTTAAACAATTCACATAGATTGACGATATCGTTGTCCACTCAAACTCAAACTAAAAACTTTCAAAATGCTTACCGATACGTTAAGATATATTAATTTTGCACTAAGTTCTTATGGACCCCACAATCTCAGCATATCCCCTCATCAAGCAATACACTGACTCAAGTAATGCCTTTAAACTTTTATCAACTGTGATTTGTGCAAAAACAAAACAGAATGTTTAAACATTAACAATCAGGTCGATACTTCCGTATACGCAGAGAAAGTCCAATGTTTAAACAAAATAAGAAAATAAAAATAAATTGAAGTTGTTTAGGCTTTAACCACCAGGTCGATACTTTCGTATACGCAGAGGAGGTCCAAAGCTTAAACGAAACACCAAAGAAAATAAAGCAGAAGGTTTAGGCATTAACAACCAGGTCGATACTCACGTATACGCAGAGGAAGTCCAATGCTTAAACAAAATAAAGAAATCAAACAAGTTTAAATCTTTGCAAAATGAAATACACAATCACAGCGACTTTTCAGCAAAGTTGTGAAATTTCACAAACTTAACCAGTTTTATGTCTTTCGACAATCAGCGATTACTGAGTAGGCACACAATCAAGAAGGACAAAATTAAGTACTATGCTTTTGACCATGTTTCCCACTAGAACTAGGCTTTTTCATTTTAGGTTTGTATCGTTATCGCAAATCTACTAGTCTAGCTGAGCCTACCGTCACATCCTTAGTGAGATCGTTTATCACATTTTATCATTCCATTTCTTTAGCATGTTGTGACAGTCCACTGATGTATTATCATTTTCTCTTTTTACAACAAAACTCATTTTTGCATTTTATCATGTTTTTGATTTTTTCAAATTTTCAAATGTTTTTGGATTTTCTGAAAAATTCTTACTCCCCCTAAAATGCAAACACATTTTAGGAAATTTGAAAACAAACTATACAAGTAAATTGACAACTGACATCAAATTGCTTCAATTCGCCATCCACTTGGCATAAACAATCAGAACTCCCCCTTTCAACAAACTATTTTCTCATTATGATTTCAAAACACTTAAGTTTGTATTAACCAAAATGATTTTTCCGGAAAATAAGTTTTGTTGGTTGATTTTACCATATGTAGGTTAGGGGATTCATCATCTTGTTCTTTTCAACCACATGCAAAAATGAGGGTATTTTGGTCATTTTATCAAATACTAAAATAAATAATCATAAAAAATAACAAATAAAATAATCATGTTTAAAGAAAATTATATATATACACACACACATAAATCCTTTCTCTATCTCAACTCTCTCTCTCTCTCTCTCTCTCCCCCCTCCCTCTCTCTCTTTAACTACCCCTATCACCCCCACCCCCACCCCCACCTCCCCCACCATGCTAGACAGAAATCCAAGCAACAACACACACTATCAGAACCACCACCACCTCGCTTGCAAATCTCCGACCATCACCACTTACCCTACCCCAACCACTCTTGAACCACTACCACCTCACCTGCAATCTCCGACAATCACCTCCTACCCCACCTCAACCACTCCTAAACAACCACCTCGGCTGCAAGCATTGACATCCGCCCAACATCGCCCTATCATCCCTATTCTCTCACCACCGACGATGTTGGGCCAAACCCCTATTTCACAAACCCTAGAACCCGACCCGCCAAAAAGATCCAGAATCAAGAGTGGGGCGGTAGGAGGCAATGGCTGAGGTGATTGTTGTGTAGAAAAAAAGATGGGTGTCGTTGTTAAAGAAATCCCCGTTGAGATGCTATGGCGGTAGGAGGCGGTGGCTGAGGTTTTTAAATGGAGGCATAAGGTGGAGATACATGAAAGGATTAGGGTTTTCGTTTCTTGCAAGACTCCAAGATCTTACAGATCTAAGATTGGAGAAAATGAGTGGTGGTGGCCGGGTGGTGGTGATAGTGGTCGAGAGCTGGTGGTGGGGTGGTGGTGGTGGCGATGGTGTTCGAGTGGTGATTGTGGATAATAGATAGAAAAAGGGGTAAGAACAAGTTGCAGGCGAGGGTTGTTTATGGTGGTGGTGAGAACATGGTGTTAGAGAGAGAGAGAGAGAGAAAGAGACTTAAAAGAGAGAATGAAAGTTGAGAGAGAGAGAGAGAGAGAGAATATTTGATATATGTATCTTTTTATATATTTTATTTTTTTAAATTCTTTTTGAATTATTTATTAAATATATTTTAAATAAATGAGTAAAATTACCAAATGTCCTTATTTAACATTAAAATTTAACTAAGTTAGGGTTAAAGAACATACTGTGCAAGGTTTTATAAACATAAAGTATGAATCCTATCAATTTTAAAGACAAATGACATATTTTACAAGCTTGTGTAAACATAAATAACGATTTTTGTAATTTACTCTCATGTAATAAAGAAATCTACTACTTTCCTAATTTATTTTATATTTTTATACTTCTAATCTTCTTTCATAATAAAATTATATAATAATTTAAATCATAAGAAATATATTTAAAAATCTCAATGGGTCATTTTTAATAAACTAACAGATATGCTCGATACTTGGTAATTACCCAATGGTAAGCCGGTAATGCAACACGGTTTTCCTTAGGACTAGTATTACCAATCTTCGTCCAAATAAAAATGCTTATAAAAAAATTGTTGGTCAGACGACGTGTTTGGTCTTGTGACTGCCACAAAACACACACTTTGTAAAAATCAACCCGAACAAAAGCCGATTAGTCGTCTCCTTTTAAAACAATAATAAGTACCCCAACACATTCTGCAATCGCAGTTTCCTCAAACGCTCTCAAGTCACGCTGCAACAACAACAACTTGTTCACTTGCAATACACGCATCTTCATAGGTAAACTCTTTGTTTCTTGATCATCTTCGCCCACTGTTTTATGTCTTTGTTTCTTGCATTCTACATCATCATGTTGCATTTTAGCCTTCAAACAATGATAAATATGATGCAAAAGACCAATACCCATATGTTTAATCTTTGTTTCCTAACGTGGGATTCATTACATTCAAGTTTATCAAGCTTTTTTACTTGTGTTTTTTGATCTTTTGCTTTGGTTTGTAGTCATAAACTTATGTATTGAGTTATATTATTCAGTGTGTTCATAATTTGGGGCTATCTTATATGAGCAAGATATAGGTTTGATCTAATTGCTGAATGCTTCTGTGTTCATTGTGAGTGCTTTTAGTTATTCATGTTTGATGTGTTCATTGCATTCATTGTTTTTGTTGTATTTGTTCAAGTAGTTACCAGATTGTTATGATTCTTGGGTTCATTATGGATCTGAGTTAAATTTTTAATGTTATTTTGGTTAATTTGTTGAATTTATTGAAATTTCTCAATATAAATATGTCAAAGTTTCGCTTTTGGGGGCAAAGATATAGAATAGGCGTAAATCGCGTCAAATTCGAGGGGAAAATTAGTTTCTGTTTCCGGGAAGAAAAATGTGTTTAGTACTTGTATACAATCATGAAGTTAACTAGTAACGTACTAACGTTGTCTGTTTTCATGTTTGGTTGTGGATAGATGGATAAAGATATGGATGATGTTGATAAACGTGTCGAATGGCTCCATTCTGAACGGTATTCTGCTGCCGGTAACATTTTTGGAGAGCCACAGAAGACCACACGGGTCGGGGATGAGTACCAGGCAAAAATCCCAGCTTTGATGACAGAAAACGAGCGGTTACAACTCATGAATGCAAAGGGTGAGTTTTGTGTTGTAGGTTGTGAAACTGACAATGGTTTGGTTCCGGTTCCTTGTTCATCAAGGGAAGAATGTTGGAGCGCGATTGAACATGATAGTTTTATTCTTGGTTTATATATATTCGGCAAGAATCTTCGCGTTGTGAACAAGTTCATGGGGGATAAAGGTATGCCAAATGTTATATCGTATTACTATGGGAAGTTTTATAGAAGCGGTGAACACCAAAAATGGTCAATGTATCGGAAAAAAAGAATTAAAAAGTCTCTTCCTGGAAAAAAGATTTTCAGAGGGTGGAGGCTGCAAGAGCTTTTGTCTCGATTGCTTTCTAATGTGACCGACGAGTGTAAAGCTAGTTTGACTCAGGTACTTTGTTTATTGTTGACTTTTCTACAGTTAGAACAATCGGTTATTAATGTATGGTTTCTTGCAGGTAATTAAAACGTTTGAGGAGGGAAAACTTTCGTTTGAGAAGTATGTGTTCACTTTAAGGGATACAATGGGCCCCGATCTTCTTGTACAAGCCGTAGCCATTGGCAAAGGAAAACAAGACCTTACTATCAAGACCCGAACGCGATTAAGAAGCAAAAAAGTTGTATCTACTTGCTCGTCTCTTAAAACAGAAGAAATTGTTGATATTTTGAAAGATCGAATTGGATTAAGCAAAACGCGGTTAAACGAGTTCTTCTGGGCCAATGTGTGGCCTCGGCTTTTGGCTAGAGGATGGCACTATGAACAGGCTAGAAACTACGCGTTCGAAAACTCGAAGAATTTAGTGTTTCTTGCACCTGGCGTGACAAAGTTTTCAAGGAGGAGTCTGGTCAAAGGAAGTCAATATTTTGACTCGTTGACTGAAGTGCTGAATAAAGTTGCATCTGAACCGCACCTTCTTGAACACGAACCCGACAAGGACCGGTTGGTCGACCCACATGAAGCACACGGGTCAGATGATGAACAAGATTCGATGAAATGCACGGTTGTGGATACCAGTTTCGTTGGGCTAATCAAAGTCAGAGAGCTCGCGAGTTTGACTGATTTTAAACCTGCAGACTTGCAAGCGTCGGCTAGTGTTTCTGGAGAAAGCGAACATGACACAACAGAAGAACCTCAAAGTGAAGATGTGAATCTTAAGAAAGCCGAAAATACCAAAATGGATCTCTCTACAGATGTGCAGCCAACAAGAAAACTGAAGTTGGTATTCAAACGAAAAACAAAACGTCAAACTGTTGACAATATTAAAATTGACAACACTCGTGGTGAAGATGAAGACGTGGAAGATGCTGCATGTTCTAAGAACAAGCGTACAAAGATAGTGAACGACTTGAACAACCCTCGAGTGGGTCCAGGTTCAGATGATGATAACAAATCATCTTCTGCTAAATCATCTGTTGTAACTGACTCGTTGACTATTGTTAATGGTCAACGACAGAGTCGAAGAAACCGTGCAATGACGACAAAAGCATTGGAAGCTCTTGAGAATGGATTTATGAACCCAGGAAAGACAAGGTGGAAGCGTGTTCATACTAAAACGGCTCTTGTATCAAGTGTTTTGCATCGAAACATTAGAATTTAAATTTGTAAATTGAAAATGTTTTACTACTGTCCTTAAACAAACTTTCTAAATACTAATTTTGGAAGAAAATTTGTTTTATAAGGTGGGACGGGACACCCTTGCGGGTACCATGCCCTGGTTTGATCCCGCACTAGAACACCGCCGACGGGTAGGCTGGGTGGGTTAGTTCTCCGGGTAGATGAAGCCGCGCGATGTTTGTTGTTGTTGATCGAGATTATGACTGTTGAGCGGTCATAAATGTGGCCGTTGGTTGATTTAAAAAAATCAATTTTAAAACCATTATAAATATATCTTCAACTCCCATTTTAAATCACACACATTCTCATTCTCACTCCCAATTCAAACCAAAACCATTGCACTCCAACTCACTGTAACTTCAACGGATTGACAAAAAAAAAAAAAAAATCCCGAGGTGCCAGTTCGAGCAAACGGGGCACCGGTTCTAGCAAACAAGACGTTGGTTCGACCAAACGAGGCGTCGGTTCAAGCCGAGGTGGGATTTTTGGTGGTGACGCGTATAGACCACGCCTACCCACGCAACCTCTTCCAACACCCTATATGTATGGGCAACAACCTAATTATTTTTTTCACAACATACGGTTCCACCGGTTCGGCTCGATTTCTTTCTAGACGTATAGGAACCCATCTCATCATTATGAAGAAGAAAATGTTGAACGATAACCACCACTTCATCATCAAGACGTTGATGATGAGGAGGAGGAATACGCCCAAGAAACGCAATTCGAAGCTAACTTGCAAGAAATGAACGTGGCAAGTGATGAGGTTGTAGAGGAGGATGTGGTTGAAGTTAAAGGCAAGAAAAAGGGAAATTCGCTAACCGAGCCGAGTGGGTGGATTGGACTTCCGAAGAGGACGTATAAAAAATTGTACACTTTATCCTACACATATAAAAAATTGTCCTTCACCATAAATTAGGTTGTCTTGAAAGATTATATTTTAAAAATGAGTAATAAGTTTAATTTAATTAGCTAATTTTAGGGAATACAATAAATTTATTAGTTTTTTAAATTTATGCCCTAAAAATAACATTAATAAACATATTAATGAAGTATTTCTATTGGTTAACAACGTATTTTTTCTATTCTTAAAAAAAAATATTCTCAATTGAGCCTTCTAATATATGTAGGATTAGGTTCAAAAGTGAACACTACTGTATTTGCGAACTGAGCGAACTAATCTGTAACAACCCGACTTTTCGGGTCATTACTCGTCAATATCATTTCATTCGTTAACCGCTTGTACTCCCGAGATTTCGATTATCGCAAAGGGTTTAAACTATGTTTTCAACACGCATTATTAAACGCTTATTACAACGCTTATTCAAAACGCAGTTATCGCATTTAACGCTTACTATTTTAAACGCATTTTATCGCATATTACATCGCTTGTTTAGACTAAACGCTATTGCAACGCAATCTCAACGCAAACGCAAACTCGAAACGCAGATTTACTTTTATGCATCTTAGTTATTATATGTGTTAATTGTGTGATTACTTGTTTAATGTTATGTGGTTATCTCAACGCAACGCTTACACGCTCAAATGCTTACTCGCAACACGATTAAACGCAACGCAACGCTTAACGCACGAAACGAAAGTTGGAAAACTAACTCACACAACTCGGCTGATCGAATGGGCAACCGATCGAATGGACATCCGCTCGGATGACCATCCGACCAAAAGGCCATCCGACCACTGCCAATTCGCGCACCGACTTAACTCTCCTCTCACCCTATAAATACTACCCGTACACCTCCCTTTCACTAATTTGACACTCTCATCCGACCACACGCACTCAAGACGCTCTCAGTCACTTTTACTCGCGATTCAAGGCTATTTCGTAAGTATTTCTCCTCACATGAAAAAGTACTAAAGATTCATATAAAAAAGTACTAAAAATTTCACCAAATTGGCACGGTCAAGCCAATGGTCGCACGGTAGTGCGAGGTCATCAGAATCGAGATTAGAAAGTATGGTCCAGGTGGTGCACGAGGATGCGGTTGGCTCGCACGGGAGTGTCGTTGGCTTGCACGGGGGTGCGGTTGAGATGTACGGCCGTGCATACCGAGTAATCAGTGGCACACGCTCCTGCACCGGCAGTGCTTCCGGGGTCGTAGGTTACGCACGGTAGTAAGGTTGGATCGCACGACCGTGAAATATCCGGCAGTTCACATAATTTTGCCAATTTCATCAGAATTGCATTAGAATTACCCCGTTTTCATCAGATTTGTCTTTTGCCCTTTGTATAAGACCTGAAAAAAGAAAAGTACCTGTTTTGGTACCTAAACATCGCAGTTTCGGTCAAAAAGGCTTAAAACAGGAGTGTTTTGTGGGATAAAAACATGTATACTTTAACGTATATCAAGTTGTCAAGTGTTTTCGCTCGACGATTCCATTCTTGAGTGGCTGGTTTGACCCTTGTTCCTGTAACTCGAATCCTAGCCCGGTATATCCCATTTTTGTTTTACACTATTGTGAACCTTACGCCTTTTTTACTCTTGGATCGAGGTTCTCGACATTGAAAAATCTTCGTAAACTAAATCGCACGTGTATATGTTGACATTTAAGAGATATACAGTCAAGAAAATCAAGAGCACTGGTGACATATATGCGGATTAGACACCAAAAAATAAACACTCAAAAAATGGCTACAATTTAAGGAATGTGTTTAGTAACGGCATCAGATTCCTAATTGATGGAGAAAGGTCTGGTGGCAAGAAAAGTTGCTTCTAGGGGTTTATCAAGTTTTTTCTCTCGACGATTCCATTCTTGGGTGGTTGGTTTGGCCCTTGTTCCGGTAACTCGAATCCTAGCCCGGTATATCCCATTTTAGGTTTACACCATTGTGAACCTTACGCCTTTTTTACTCACTGATCGAGGTTCTCGGCATTGAAAAATCTTCGTAAACTAAATCACACGTGTATATGTTGACATTTAAGAGATATACACTCAAGAAAATCAAGAGCAATGGTGATATATATGCGGATTAGACACCAAAAAATAAACACTCAAAAAATGGCTACAATTTAAGGAATGTGTTTAGTGACGGCATCAGCTTCCTAATTGATGGAGAAAGGTCGGGTGGCAAGAAAAGCTGCTTCCAGGAGGTTGTCAAGTGTTTTCACTCGACGATTCCATTCTCGGGTGGTTGGTTTGGCCCTTGTTCTTCTAACTCGAATCCTAGCCCGGTATATCCCATTTTAATTTTACACCATTGTGAATCTTACGCCTTTTTAACTCTTGGATCGAGGTTCTCGGCATTGAAAAATCTTCGTAAACTAAATCACACGTGTATATGTTGACATTTAAGAGATATACAGTCAAGAAAATCAAGAGCAATGGTGATATATATGCAGATTAAACACCAAAAAATAAACACTCAAAAAATGGCTACAATTTAAGGAATTTGTTTAATGACGGCATCAGATTCCTAATTGATGGAGAAAGGCCTGGTGGCAAGAAAAGCTGCTTCTAGGTGGTTGTCAAGTGTTTTCGCTCGACGATTCCATTCTTGGGTGGTTGGTTTGGCCCTTGTTTCTGTAACTCGAATCCTAGCCCGGAATATACGATTTTAGTTTTACACCATTGTGAACCTTACGCCTTTCTTACTCTCTGATCGGGGTTTTCGGCATTGAAAAATCTCCATAAACTAAATCACAAGTGTATATGTTGACAATTAAGAGATATACAGTCAAGAAAATAAAGAGCAATGGTGATATATATGTAGATTAGACACCAAAAAATACACTCAAAAATGGCTACAATTTAAGGAATGTGTTTAGTGACGGCATCAGATTCCTAATTGATGGAGAAAGGTCTGGTGACAAGAAAAGCTTTTTCAGGAGGTTGTCAAGTGTTTTCGCTCGACGGTTCCATTCTTGGGTGGTTGGTTTGGCCCTTGTTCCTGTAACTAGAATCCTAGCCCGACATATCCCATTTTAGTTTTACACCATTGTCAACCTTATGCCTTTTTTACTCTCTGATCGAGGTTCTCGGCATTGAAAAATCTTCGTAAACTAAATCACACGTGTGTACGTTGACATTTAAGAGATATACAATCAAGGAAATCAAGAGCAATGGTGATATATATATGCGGATTAGACACCAAAAAATAAACACTCAAAAATTGCTACAATTTAAGGAATGTGTTTAGTGACGGTATCAGATTCCTAATTAATGGAGAAAGGTCTGGTGGCAAGAAAAACTGCTTCCAGGAGGTTGTCAAGTGTTTTTGCTCGACGATTCCATTCTTGGGTGGTTGGTTTGGTCCTTGTTCCTGTAACTCGAATCCTAGCCTGGTATATCCCATTTTAGTTTTACACCATTGTGAAACTGATGCCTTTTTTACTCTCTGGTCGAGGTTCTCAGCATTCAAAAATGTCGTATACTAAATCACACGTGTATATGTTGATATTTAAGAGATATACAGACAAGAAAATCAAGAGCAATGGTGATATATATATGCGGATTAGACACCAAAAAATAAACACTAAAAAAATGGCTAGAATTTAAGGAATGTGTTTAGTGACGGCATCAGATTTCTAATTGATGGAGAAACTTTTGGTGGCAAGAAAAGCTGCTTCCAGGAGTTGTCAAGTGTTTTCGCTCGACGATTCCATTCTTGGGCGGTTGGTTTGGCCCTTGTTCCTGTAATTCGAATCCTAGCCCGGTATATCCCATTTTAGTTTTACACCATTGTCAACCTTACGCCTTTTTTACTCTCAGATCGAGGTTCTCGGTTTTGAAAAATCTTCGTAAACTAAATCAAACGTGTATATGTTGATATTTAAGAGATATACAGACAAGAAAATCAAGAGAAATGGTGATACATATGCGGATTAGACACCAAAAAATAAACACTCAAAAATGGCTACAATTTAAGGATTGTGTTTAGTGACGGCATCAGATTTCTAATTGATGGAGAAAGGTCTGGTGGCAAGAATTCCTGGAGGTTGTCAAGTGTTTTCGCACGAGGGTTCCATTCTTGGGTGGTTGGTTTGGCCCTTGTTTCTTTAACTCGAATTCTAGCCCGGTATATCCCATTTTAGTTTTACACCATTGTGAACCTTACGCCTTTTTTACTCTCTGATCTAGGTTCGCGGCATTGAAAAATCTTCGTAAACTAAATCACACGTGTATATGTTGACATTTAAGAGATATACAGTTAAGAAAATCAAGAGCAATGGTGATATATATCCGGATTAGACACCAAAAAATAAACACTCAAAAAATGGCTTCAACTTAAGGAATGTGTTTAGTGACAGCATCAGATTACTAATTGATGGAGAAAGTTCTGGTCGCAAGAAAAGCTGCTTCTAGGAGGTTGTCAAGTGTTTTCGTTCGACGATTCCATTCTTGGGTGGTTGGTTTGGCCCTTGTTCATGTAACTCGAATCCTAGCCCAGTATATCACATTTTAATTTTACACCATTGTGAACCTTACGCATTTTTTACTCTCTGATCGAGGTTCTCGGCATTGAAAAATCTTCGTAAACTAAATCACACGTGTAAATGTTGACATTTAAGAGATATACAGTCAAGACAATCAAGAGCAATGGTGATATATATGCGGATTAGACACCAAAAAATAAACACTCAAAAAATGGCTACAACTTAAGGAATGTGTTTAGTGACGACATCAGATTTCTAATTGATAAAGAAAGGTCTGGTGGCAAGAAAATCTGCTTCCAGGAGGTTTAAAGTGTTTTCGCTCGACGATTCCATTTTTGGGTGGTTGGTTTCCTGTAACTCGAATCCTAGCCCGTTATATCCCATTTTAGTTTTACACCATTGTGAACCTTACGCCTTTTTTACTCTCTGATCGAGGTTCTCGGCATTGAAAAATCTTCGTAAACTAAATCAGACGTGTATATGTTGACATTTAATAGATATACAGTCAAGAAAATCAAGAGCAATGGTGATATATATGCGGATTAGACACCAAAACTAAACACTCAAAAAATGGCTACAATTTAAGGAATGTGTTTGGTGCGGCATCAGATTCCTAATTGACGGAGAAAGGTCTGGTGGCAAGAAAAGCTGCTTCCAGGAGGTTATCAAGTGTTTTCGCTCAACGATTCCATTCTTGGGTGGTTGGTATTACCCTTGTTCCTATAACTCGAATCCTAGCCCGGTATATCCCAATTTATATTTACACCATTGTGAACCTTACGCCTTTTTTACTCTCTGATCGAGGTTCTCGGCATTGAAAAATCTTCGTAAACTAAATGACACGTGTATATGTTGATATTTAAGAGATATATAAACAAGAAAATCAAGAGGAATCGTGATATATATGCGGATTAGACACCAACAAATAAACACTCAAAAAATGGCTACAATTTAAGGAATGTGTTTAATGACGGCATCAGATTTCAAATCGATGGAGAAAGGTCTGGTGGCAAGAAAAGCTGCTTCCAGGAGGTTGTCAAGTGTTTTCGCCCGACGATTCTATTCTTGGGTGGTTGGTTTGGCCCTTGTTTCTGTAACTCGAATCCTAGCCCGGTATATGCCATTTTAGTTTTACACCATTGTGAACCTTACGCCCTTTTTACTCTCTAATCGGGGTTCTCGGCATTGAAAAATCTTCGTAAACTAAATCACACGTGTATATGTATGTTGACATTTAAGAGATATACAGTAAAGCAAATCAAGAGCACTGGTGATATATATGCGGATTAGACACCAAAAAATAAACACTCAAAAATGGCTACAGTTTAAGGAATGTGTTTAGTGAGGGCATCAGATTTCTAATTGATGGAGAAAGGTCTGGTGGCAAGAAAAGCTGCTTCCAGGAGGTTGTCAAGTGTTTTCGCTCGACGATTCTATTCTTGGGTGGTCGGTTTGGCCCTTGTTTCTGTAACTCGAATCCTAGCCCGGTATATGCCATTTTAGTTTTACACCATTGTGAACCTTACGTCTTTTTTACTCTCTAATCGAGGTTCTCGGCATTGAAAAATCTTCGTAAACTAAATCACACGTGTATATGTTGACATTTAAGAGATATACAGTCAAGCAAATCAAGAGCAATGGTAATGTATATGTGGATTAGACACCAAAAAATAAACACTCAAAAAATGGCTACAATTTAAGGATTGTGTTTAGTGCGGCACCAGATTCCTAATCGATGGAGAAAGGTCTGGTGGCAAGAAAAGCTGCTTCCAGGAGGTTGTCAAGTGTTTTTGCTCGACGATTCCATTCTTGGGTGGTTGGTTTGGCCCTTTTTCCTGTAACTAGAATCCTCGCCTGGTATATTCCATATTAGTTTTACACCATTGTGAACCTTACGTCTTTTTTGCTCTCTGATCGAGGTTCTAGGCATTGAAGAATCTTCGTATACTAAATCACACGTGTATATGTTGATATTTAAGAGATATACAGACAAGAAAATCAAGAGCAATGGTGATATATATGCGGATTAGACACCAAAAAATGGCTACAATATAAGGAATATGTTTAGTGCGGCATCAGATTCCTAATTGATGGGGAAAATTCTGGTGGCAAGAAAAGCTGCTTCCAGGAGGTTGTCAAGTGTTTTTGCTCGACGATTCCATTCTTGGGTGGTTGGTTTGGCCCTTGTTCCTGTAACTCGAATCCTAGCCCGGTATATCCCATTTTAGTTTTACACCATTGTGAACCTTACGCCTTTTTTACTCTCTGATCGAGGTTCTCGGCATTGAAAAATCTTCGTATACTAAATCATACGTGTATATGTTCATAGTTAAGAGATATACAGACAAGCAAATCAAGAGCAATGGTGATATATATGCGGATTAGACACCAAAAAATAAACACTCAAAAAATGGCTACAATTTAAGGAATGTGTTTAGTGACGGCATCAGATTTCTAATTGATGGAGAAACTTCTGGTGGCAAGAAAAGCTGCTTCTAGGAGGTTGTCAAGTGTTTTCGCTCGACGATTCCATTCTTGGGTGGTTGGTTTCGCCCTTGTTTCTGTAACTCGAATCCTAGCCCGGTATATCCCATTTTAGTTTTACACCATTGTGAATCTTACGCCTTTTTTACTCTCTGATCGAGGTTCTCGGCATTGAAAAATCTTCGTAAACTAAATCACACGTGTATATGTTGACATTTGAGAGATATACAATCAAGAAAATCAAGAGCAATGGTGATATATATGCGGATTAGACAGCAAAAAATAAACACTCAAAAAATGGCTACAATTTAAAGAATGTGTTTAGTGCGGCATCATATTCCTAATTGATGGAGAAAGGTCTGTTGGCAAGAAAAGCTGCTTCCAGGATGTTGTCAAATGTTTTCGCTTGACGATTCCATTCTTTGTTGGTTGGTTTGGCCCTTGTTCCTGTAACTCGAATCCTAGCGCGGTATATCCCATTTTAGTTTTACACCATTGTGAGCCTTACGTCTTTTTTGCTCTCTGATCGAGGTTCTAGGCATTGAAAAATCTTCGTATACTAAATCACACGTGTATATGTTGATATTTAAGAGATATACAGACAAGAAAATCTATAGCAATGGTGATATATATGCGGATTAGACACCAAAAAATAAACACTCAAAAAATGGCTACAATATAAGGAATATGTTTAGTGCGGCATCAGATTCCTAATTGATGGGGAAAATTCTGGTGGCAAGAAAAGCTGCTTCCAGGAGGTTGTCAAGTGTTTTTGCTCGACGATTCCATTCTTGGGTGGTTGGTTTGGCCCTTGTTCCTGTAACTCGAATCCTAGCCCGGTATATCCCATTTTAGTTTTACACCATTGTGAACCTTACGCCTTTTTTACTCTCTGATCGAGGTTCTCGGCATTGAAAAATCTTCGTATACTAAATCATACGTGTATATGTTCATAGTTAAGAGATATACAGACAAGCAAATCAAGAGCAATGGTGATATATATGCGGATTAGACACCAAAAAATAAACACTCAAAAAATGGCTACAATTTAAGGAATGTGTTTAGTGACGGCATCAGATTTCTAATTGATGGAGAAACTTCTGGTGGCAAGAAAAGCTGCTTCTAGGAGGTTGGCAAGTGTTTTCGCTCGACGATTCCATTCTTGGGTGGTTGGTTTCGCCCTTGTTTCTGTAACTCGAATCCTAGCCCGGTATATCCCATTTTAGTTTTACACCATTGTGAACCTTACGCCTTTTTTACTCTCTGATCGAGGTTCTCGGCATTGAAAAATCTTCGTAAACTAAATCACACGTGTATATGTTGACATTTGAGAGATATACAAACAAGAAAATCAAGAGCAATGGTGATATATATGCGGATTAGACAGCAAAAAATAAACACTCAAAAAATGGCTACAATTTAAGGAATGTGTTTAGTGCGGCATCATATTCCTAATTGATGGATAAAGGTCTGTTGGCAAGAAAAGCTGCTTCCATGATGTTGTCAAATGTTTTCGCTCGACGATTCCATTCTTTGGTGGTTGGTTTGGCCCTTGTTCCTGTAACTCGAATCCTAGCCCGGTATATCCCATTTTAGTTTTACACCATTGTGAACCTTACGCCTTTTTTACTCTCTGATCGAGGTTCTCGGCATTGAAAAATCTTCGTAAACTAAATCACACGTGTATATGTTGATATTTAAGAGGTATACAGACAAGAAAATCAAGAGCAATGGTGATATATATGCGGATTATATACCAAAAAAATAAAAACTCAAAAATGGCTACAATTTAAGGAATGTGTTTAGTGACGGCATCAGATTTCTAATTGATGGAGAAAGGTCTGGTGGCAAGAATTCCAGGAGGTTGTCAAGTTTTTTCGCTCGACGTTCCATTCTTGGGTGGTTGGTTTGGCCCTTGTTTCTGTAACTCGATTACTAGCCCGGTTTATCCCATTTTAGTTTTACACCATTGTGAACCTTACGCCTTTTTTACTCTCTGATCGAGGTTCTCCGCATTGAAAAATCTTCGTAAACTAAATCACAAGTGTATATGTTGATATTTAAGAGATATACAAACAAGAAAATCAAGAGCAATGGTGATATATATGCAGATTAGACACCAACAAATAAACACTCAAAAAATGGCTACAAATTAAGGAATGTGTTTAGTGACGACATCAGATTTCTAATTGATGGAGAAAGGTCTGGTGGCAAGAAAAGCTGCTTTCAGGAGGTTGTCAAGTGTTTTCGCTCGATGATTCCATTCTTGGGTGGTTGGTTTGGCGCTTGTTTCTGTAACTCGAATCCTAGCCCGGTATATCCCATTTTAGTTTTACACCATTGTGAACCTTACGCCTTTTTTACTCTCTAATCGAGGTTCTCGGCAATGAAAAATCTACGTAAACTAAATCACACGTGTATATGTTGACATTTAATAGATATACAGTCAAGAAAATCAAGAGCAATGGTGATATATATGCGGATTAGACCAAAAAATAAACACTCAAAAAATGGCTACAACTTAAGGAATGTGTTTAGTGACAACATCAGATTCCTAATTGATGGAGAATGGTCTGGTGGCAAGAAAATTTGCTTCCAGGAGGTTGTCAAGTATTTTCGCTCGACGATTCCATTCTTGGGTGGTTGGTTTCTTGTAACTCGAATCCTAGCCTGGTATATCCCATTTTAGTTTTACACCATTGTGAACCTTACGCCTTTTTTACTCTCTGAACGAGGTTCTCGGCAATGAAAAATCTTCGTAAACTAAATCACACGTGTATATGTTGACATTTAAGAGATATACAGTCAAGAAAATCAAGAGCAATGGTGATATATATATGCGGATTAGACACCAAAAAATAAACACTCAAAAAATGGCTACAATTTAAGGAATGTGTTTGGTGCTGCATCAGATTCCTAATTGATGAAGAAAGGTCTGGTGGCAAGAAAAGCTGCTTCCAGGAGGTTGTCAAGTGTTTTCGCTCGACGATTCCATTCCTGGGTGGTTGGTTTGGCCCTTGTTCCTGTAACTCGAATCCTAGCCCGGTATATCACATTTTAGATTTACACCATTGTGAACCTTATGCCTTTTTTACTCTTTAATCGAGGTTCTCGGCAATGAAAAATGTTCGTAAACTAAATCATACGTGTATATGTTGATATTTAAGAGATATATAGACAAGAAAATCAAGAGCAATTGTGATAAATATGCGGATTAGACACCAACAAATAAACACTCAAAAAATGGCTACAATTTAAGGAATTTGTTTAGTGACGGCATCAGATTTCTAATTGATGGAGAAAGGTCTGGTGGCAAGAAAAGCTGCTTCCAGGAGGTTGTCAAGTGTTTTCGCTCGACGATTCCATTCTTGGGGGGTTGGTTTGGACCTTGTTTCTGTAACTCGAATCCTAGCCCGTTATATCCCATTTTAGTTTTACACCATTGTGAACCTTACGCCTTTTTTACTCTCTCATCGAGGTTCTCGGCAATGAAAAATCTACGCAAACTAAATCACACGTGTATATGTTTACATTTAAGAGATATACAGTCTAGAAAATCAAGAGCAATGGTGATATATATGCGGATTAGACACCAAAAAATAAACACTCAAAAAATGGCTAAAATTTAAGGAATGGGTTTAGTGCAGCATCAGATTCCTAATTTATGGAGAAAGGTCTGGTGGCAAGAAAAGCTGCTTCCAGGAGGTTGTCAAGTGTTTTCGCTCGACGATTCCATTCTTGGGTGGTTGGTTTGGCCCTTGTTCCTGTAACTCGAATCCTAGTCCGGTATATCCCATTTAGTTTTACACCATTGTGAACCTTACGCCTTTTTTACTCTCTGATCGAGGTTCTCGGCATTGAAAAATTTTCGTAAACTAAATCACACGTGTATATGTTGACATTTAAGAGATATACAGTCAAGAAAATCAAGAGCAATGGTGATATATATGCGGATTAGACACCACAAAATAAACACTCAAAAAATGGCTACAACTTAAGGAATGTGTTTAGTGACGACATCAGATTTCTAATTGATGGAGAAAGGTCTGGTGGCAAGAAAAGCTGCATCCAGGAGGTTTTCAAGTGTTTTCGCTCGATGATTTCATTCTTGGGTGGTTGGTTTCCTGTAACTAGAATCATAGCCCGGTATATCCCATTTTAGTTTTACATCATTGTGAACCTTACGCCTTTTTTACTCTCTGGTCGAGGTTCTCGGCATTGAAAAAGCTTCATAAACTAAATCACACGTGTATATGTTAACATTTAAGAGATATACAATTAAGAAAATTAAGAGCAATGGTGATATATATGCGGATTAGACACCAAAAAATAAACACTCAAAAAATGGCTACAATTTAAGGAATGTGTTTGGTGACGGCATCAGATTCCTAATTGATGGAGAAAGGTCTGGTGGCAAGTAAAGCTGCTTCTAGGAGGTTGTCAAGTGTTTTCGCTCGACGATTCCATTCTTGGGTGGTTGGTTTGGCCCTTTTTCCGGTAACTCGAATCCTACCCCGGTATATCCCATTTTAGTTTTACACCATTGTGAACCTTACGCTTTTTTACTCTCTGATTGAGGTTCTCGGCATTGAAAAATCTTGGTAAACAAAATCACACGTGTATATGTTAACATTTAAGAGATATACAGTCAAGAAAATGGCTACAATTTAAGGAATGTGTTTGGTGCGGCTTCAGATTCCAAATTGATGAAGAAAGGTCTGGTGGCAAGTAAAGCTGCTTCTAGGAGGTTGTCAAGTGTTTTCGCTCGACGATTCCATTCTTGGGTGGTTGGTTTCCTGTAACTCGAATCCTAGCCCGATATATCCCATTTTAGTTTTACACCATTGTGAACCTTACGCCTTTTTTACTCTCTGAACGAGGTTCTTGGCATTGAAAAATCTTCGTAAACTAAATCACACGTGTATATGTTGACATTTAAGAGATATACAGTCAAGAAAATCAAGAGCAATGGTGATATATATATGCGGATTAGACACCAAAAAATAAACACTAAAAAAATGGCTACAATTTAAGGAATGTGTTTGGTGCGGCTTCAGATTCCAAATTGATGAAGAAAGGTCTGGTGGCAAGAAAAGCTGCTTCCAGGAGGTTGTCAAGTGTTTTCGCTCGACGATTCCATTCCTGGGTGGTTGGTTTGGCCCTTGTTCCTGTAACTCAAATCCTAGCCCGGTATATCACATTTTAGATTTTCACCATTGTGAACCTTACGCCTTTTTTACTCTCTGATCGAGGTTCTCGGCCATGAAAAATCTTCGTAAACTAAATCACACGTGTATATGTTGATATGTAAGAGATATATAGACAAGAAAATCAAGAGCAATGGTGATATATATGCGGATTAGACACCAACAAATAAACACACAAAAAATGGCTACAATTTAAGGAATTTGTTTAGTGACGGCATCAGATTTCTAATTGATGGAGAAAGGTCTGGTGGCAAGGAAAGCTGCTTCCAGGAGGTTGTCAAGTGTTTTCGCTCGACGATTCCATTCTTGGGTGGTTGGTTTGGCTCTTGTTCCTGTAACTCGAACCCTAGTCCGGTATATCCCATTTAGTTTTACACCATTGTGAACCTTACGCCTTTTTTACTCTCTGATTGAGGTTCTCGGCATTAAAAAAATTTCGTAAACTAAATCACACGTGTATATGTTGACATTTAAGAGATATACAGACAAGAAAATCAAGAGCAATGGTGATATATATGCGGATTAGACACCACAAAATAAACACTCAAAAAATGGCTACAACTTAAGGAATGTGTTTAGTGACGACATCAGATTCCTAATTGATGGAGAAAGGTCTGGTGGCAAGAAAAGCTGCTTCCAAGAGGTTTTCAAGTGTTTTCGCTCGATGATTTCATTCTTGGGTGGTTGGTTTCCTGTAACTCGAATCCTAGCCCGGTATATCCCATTTTAGTTTTACATCATTGTGAACCTTACGCCTTTTTTACTCTCTGATCGAGCTTCCCGGCATTGAAAAATCTTCATAAACTAAATCACACGTGTATATGTTAACATTTAAAAGATATACAGTTAAGAAAATTAAGAGCAATGGTGATATATATGCAGATTAGACACCAAAAAATAAACACTCAAAAAATGGCTACAATTTAAGGAATGTGTTTGGTGACGGCATCAGATTCCTAATTGATGGAGAAAGGTCTGGTGGCAAGAAAAGCTGCTTCCAGGAGGTTGTCAAGTGTTTTCGCTCGACGATTCCATTCTTGGGTGGTTGGTTTGGCCCTTGTTCCGGTAACTCGAATCCTACCCCGGTGTATCCCATTTTAGTTTTACACCATTGTGAACCTTACGCCTTTTTACTCTCTGATTGAGGGTCTCGGCATCAACAAATCTTGGTTAACAAAATCACACGTGTATATGTTAACATTTAAGAGATATACAGTCAAGAAAATCAAGAGCAATGGTGATATATATGCGGATAAGACACCAACAAATAAACACTTAAAAAATGGCTACAATTTAAGGAATGTGTTTGGTAACGGCATCAGATTCCTAATTAATGGAGAAAGGTTTGGTGGCAAGAAAAGCTGCTTCCAGGAGGTTGTCAAGTGTTTTCGCTCGACGATTCCATTCTTGGGTGGTTGGTTTGGCACTTGTTGCTGTAACTCGAATCCTATCCCGGTATATCCCATTTAGTTTTACACCATTGTGAACCTTACGCTTTTTTTACTCTCTAATCGAGTTTCTCGGCAATGAAAAATCTTCGTAAACCAAATCACACGTGTATATGTTGCTATTTAAGATATATACAGTCAAGAAAATCAAGAGCAATGGTGATATATATGCGGATTAGACACCAAAAAATAAACACTCAAAAAATGGCAACAACTTAAGGAATGTGTTTAGTGACGACATCAGATTACTAATTGATGGAGAAAGGTCTGGTGGCATGAAAAGCTGCTTCCAGGAGGTTGTCAAGTGTTTTCGCTCGACGTTTCCATTCTTGGGTGGTTGGTTTGGCCCTTGTTCCTGTAACTCGAATCCTAGCGGTATATCCCATTTTAGTTTTACACCATTGTGAACCTTATGCCTTTTTTACTCTCTGATCGAGGTTCTCGGCATTGAAAAATCTTCGTAAACTAAATCCCACGTTTATAGGTTGACATTTAAGACACATATAGTCAAGAAAATCAAGAGCAATGGTGATATATATGCAGATTAGTCACCAAAAATAAACACTTAAAAATGGCTAAATTTAAGGGATGTGTTTAGTGACGGTATCAGATTCATAATTGATGGAGAACGGTCTGGTGGCAACAAAAGCTGCTTCTAGGAGGTTGTCAAGTGTTTTCGCTCGACGATTCCATTCTTGGGTGGTTGGTTTGGCCCTTGTTAAGGTAACTCGAATCCTACCCCGGTATATCCCATTTTAGTTTTACACCATTGTGAACCTTACGCCTTTTTTACAATCTGATCATGGTTCTCGGCATTGAAAAATCTTCGTAAACTAAATCACACGTGTATATGTTGACATTTAAGAGATATACAGTCAATAAAATCAAGAGCAATGGCGATATATATGCGGATTAGACACCAAAAAATAAACACTCAAAAAATGGCTACAAATTAAGGAATGTCTTTAGTGACGGCATCAAATTCCTAATTGATGGAAAAAAGTCTGTTGGCAAGAAAAGCTGCTTCCAGGAGGTTGTCAAGTGTTTTCGCTCGACGATTCCATTCTTGGGTGGTTGGTTTGGCCCTTGTTCCCGTAACTCGAATCCTACCCCGGTGTATCCCATTTTAGTTTTACACCATTGTGAACATTACTCCTTTTTTACTCCCTGATCGAGGTTCTCGACATTGAAAAATCTTAGTAAACTAGATCACACGTGTATATGTTGACATTTAAGAGATATACAGTCAAGAAATCAAGAGCAATGGTGATATATATGCTGATTAGACACCAAAAAATAAACACTCCAAAAATGGCTACAATTTAAGAAATGTGTTTAGTGACGCCAACAGATTCCTAACTGACGGAGAAAGGTCTGGTGGCAAGAAAAGGTGCTTCCAGGAGGTTGTCAAGTGTTTCGCTCGACGATTCCTTTCTTGGGTGGTTGGTTTGGCCCTTGTTCCTGTAACTCGAATCCTAGCCCGGTATATCCCATTTTAGTTTTACACCATTGTGAACCTTACGCCTTTTTTACTCTCTGATCGAGTTTCTCGGCATTGAAAAATCTTCGTAAACTAAATCACACGTGTATATGTTGACATTTAAGAGATATACAGTCAAGAAAATCAAGAGCAATGGTGATATATATGCGGATTAGACACCAAAAAATAAACACTCAAAAAATGGCTACAATTTTAGGAATGTGTTTAGTGATGGCATCAGATTTCTAATTGATGGAGAATGGTCTGGTGGCAAGAAAAGCTGCTTCCAGGAGGTTGTCAAGTGTTTTCGATAGACAATTCCATTCCTGGGTGGTTGGTTTGGCCCTTGTTCCTGTAACTCGAATTCTAGCCCGGTATATCCCATTTTAGTTTTACTTTATTGTGAACCTTAAGCCTTTTTTACTCTCTGATCGAGTTTCTCGGCATTGAAAAATCTTCGTAAACTAAATCACACGTGTATATGTTGACATTTAAGAGATATACAGTCAAGAAAATCAAGAGCAATGGTGATATATATGCGGATTAGACACCAAAAAGTAAACACTCAAAAAATGGCTACAATTTAAGGAATGTTTTTACTGATGGCATCAGATTTCTAATTAGTGGAGAAAGGTCTGGTGGCAAGAAAAGATGCTTCCAAGAGGTTATCAAGTGTTTTCGCTCGACGATTCCATTCATGGGTGGTTGGTTTGGCCGTTGTTCCCGTAACTCGAATCCTACCCCGGTGTATCCCATTTTAGTTTTACACCATTGTGAACCTTACTCATTTTTTACTCTCTGATCGAGGTTCTCGACATTGAAAAATCTTAGTAAACTAAATCACACGTGTATATGTTGACATTTAAGAGATATACAGTCAAGAAATCAAGAGCAATGGTGATATATATGCGGATTAGACACCAAAAAATAAACACTCAAAAAATGGCTACAATTTAAGAAATGTGTTTAGTGACGCCAACAGATTCCTAATTGACGGAGAAAGGTCTGGTGGCAAGAAAAGGTGCTTCCAGGAGGTTGTCAAGTGTTTTCGCTCGACGATTCCATTCTTGGGTGGTTGGTTTAGCCCTTGTTCCTATAACTCGAATCCTAGCCCGGTATATCCCATTTTAGTTTTACACCATTGTGAACCTTACGCCTTTTTTACTCCCTGATCGAGGTTCTCGGCATCGAAAATTCTTCATAAACTAAATCACACGTGTATATGTTGACATTTAAGAGATATACAGTCCAGAAAATCAACAGCAATGGTGATATATATGCGGATTAGACACCATTAAATAAACACTCATAAAATGGCTACAATTTAAGGAATGTGTTTAGTGACGGCATCAGATTCCTAATTGATGGAGAAAGGTCTGGTGGCAAGAAAAGCTGCTTCCAGGAGGTTGTCAAGTGTTTTCGCTCGACGATTCCATTCTTGGGTGGTTGGTTTGGCCCTTGTTACTGTAACTCGAATCCTAGTCCGGTATATCCCATTTTAGTTTTACACCATTGTGAACCTTACGCCTCTCTGATCGAGGTTCTCGGCATTGAAAAATCTTCGTAAACTAAATCACACGTGTATATGTTGACATTTAAGAGATATACAGTCAAGAAAATCAAGAGCAATGGTGATATATATGCGGATTAGACACCAAAAAATAAACACTCAAAAATGGCTACAATTTAAGGAATGTGTTTAGTGACGGCATTAGATTCCTAATGGATGGAGAAAGTTCTGGTGGTAAGAAAAGCTGCATCCAGGAGGTTGTCAAGTGTTTTCGCTCGACGATTCCATTCTTGGGTGGTTGCTTTGGCCCTTGTTCCTGTAACTCGAATCCTAGCCCGGTTTATCCCATTTTAGTTTTACACCATTGTGAACCTTTCGCCTTTTTTACTCTTTGATCGAGGTTCTCGGCATTGGAAATCTTCGTAAACTAAATGACACGTGTATATGTTAACATTTAAGAGATATACAGTTAAGAAAATTAAGAGCAATGGTGATATATATGCAGATTAGACACCAAAAAAATAAACACTCAAAAAATGGATACAATTTAAGGAATGTGTTTGGTGACGGCATCAGATTCCTAATTGATGGAGAAAGGTCTGGTCGCAAGAAAAGCTGCTTCCAGGAGGTTGTCAAGTGTTTTCGCTCGACGATTCCATTCTTGGGTGGTTGGTTTGGCCCTTGTTCCGGTAACTCGAATCCTACCCCGGTGTATCCCATTTTAGTTTTACACCATTGTGAACTTTACGCCTTTTTACTCTCTGATTGAGGTTCTCGGCATCGACAAATCTTGGTAAACAAAATCACACGTGTATATGTTAACATTTAAGAGATATACAGTCAAGAAAATCAAGAGCAATGATGATATATATGCGGATTAGACACCAAGAAATAAACACTCAAAAAATGGCTACAATTTAAGGAATGTGTTTGGTAACGGCATCAGATTCCTAATTAATGGAGAAAGGTTTGGTGGCAAGAAAAGCTACTTCCAGGAGGTTGTCAAGTGTTTTCGCTCGACGATTCCATTCTTGGGTGGTTGGTTTGGCACTTGTTCCTGTAACTCGAATCCTATCCTGGTATATCCCATTTAGTTTTACACCATTGTGAACCTTACGCCTTTTTTACTCTCTAATCGAGTTTCTCGGCAATGAAAAATCTTCGTAAACCAAATCACACGTGTATATGTTGACATTTAAGATATATACAGTCAAGAAAATCCAGAGCAATGGTGATATATATGCGGATTAGACACCAAAAAATAAACACTCAAAAAATGGCAACAACTTAAGGAATGTGTTTAGTGACGACATCAGATTCCAAATTGATGGAGAAAGGTCTGGTGGCATGAAAAGCTGCTTCCAGGAGGTTGTCAAGTGTTTTCGCTCGACGTTTCCATTCTTGGGTGGTTGGTTTGGCCTTTGTTCCTGTAACTCGAATCCTAGCGGTATATCCCATTTTAGTTTTACACCATTGTGAACCTTACGCCTTTTTTACACTCTGATCGAGGTTCTCGGCATTGAAAAATCTTCGTAAACTAAATCACACGTTTATAGGTTGACATTTAAGACACAAATAGTCAAGAAAATCAAGAGCAATGGTGATATATATGCAGATTAGTCACCAAAAAATAAACACTTAAAAAATGGCTAAATTTAAGGGAGGTGTTTAGTGACGGTATCAGATTCATAATTGATGGAGAACGGTCTGGTGGCAAGAAAAGCTGCTTCTATGAGGTTGTCAAGTGTTTTCGCTCGACGATTCCATTCTTGGGTGGTTGGTTTGGCCCTTGTTCAGGTAACTCGAATCCTACCCCGGTATATCCCATTTTAGTTTTACACCATTGTGAACCTTACGCCTTTTTTACAATCTGATCTAGGTTCTCGGCATTGAAAAATCTTCGTAAACTAAATCACACGTGTATATGTTGACATTTAAGAGATATACAGTCAATAAAATCAAGAGCAATGGCGATATATATGCGGATTAGACACCAAAAAATAAACACTCAAAAAATGCCTACAATTTAAGGAATGTCTTTAGTGACGGCATCAAATTCCTAATTGATGGAAAAAGGTCTGGTGGCAAGAAAAGCTGCTTCCAGGAGGTTGTCAAGTGTTTTCGCTCGACGATTCCATCCTTGGGTGGTTGGTTTGGCCCTTGTTCCCGTAACTCGAATCCTACCCCGGTGTATCCCATTTTAGTTTTACACCATTGTGAACATTACTCCTTTTTTACTCCCTGATCAAGGTTCTCGACATTGAAAAATCTTAGTAAACTAAATCACACGTGTATATGTTGACATTTAAGAGATATACAGTCAAGAAAATCAAGAGCAATGGTGATATATATGCGGATTAGACACCAAAAAATAAACACTCCAAAAATGGCTACAATTTAAGAAATGTGTTTAGTGACGCCAACAGATTCCTAATTGACGGAGAAAGCTCTGGTGGCAAGAAAAGGTGCTTCCAGGAGGTTGTCAAGTGTTTCGCTCGACGATTCCATTCTTGGGTGGTTGGTTTGGCCCTTGTTCCTGTAACTCGAATCCTAGCCCGGTATATCCCATTTTAGTTTTACACCATTTTGAACCTTACTCCTTTTTTACTCTCTGATCGAGTTTCTCGGCTTTGAAAAATCTTCGTAAACTAGATCACACATGTATATGTTGACATTTAAGAGATATACAGTCAAGAAAATCAAGAGTAATGGTGATATATATGCGGATTATACACCAAAAAATAAACACTCAAAAAATGGCTACAATTTTAGGAATGTGTTTAGTGATGGCATCAGATTTCTAATTGATGGAGAAAGGTCTGGTGGCAAGAAAAGCTGCTTCCAGGAGGTTGTCAAGTGTTTTCGCTTGACAATTCCATTCCTGGGTGGTTAGTTTGGCCCTTGTTCCTGTAACACGAATTCTAGCCCGGTATATCCCATTTTAGTTTACTTTATTGTGAACCTTAAGCCTTTTTTACTCTCTGATCGAGTTTCTCGGCATTGAAAAATCTTCGGAAACTAAATCACACGTGTATATGTTGACATTTAAGACATATACAGTCAAGAAAATCAAGAGCAATGGTGATATATATGCGGATTAGACACCAAAAAGTAAACACTCAAAAAATGGCTACAATTTAAGGAATGTCTTTACTGATGGCATCAGATTTCTAATTAATGGAGAAAGGTCTGGTGGAAGAAAAGATGCTTCCAAGAGGTTATCAAGTGTTTTCGCTCGACGATTCCATTCTTGGGTGGTTGGTTTGGCCGTTGTTCCCGTAACTCGAATCCTACCCGGTGTATCCCATTTTAGTTTTACATCATTGTGAACCTTACTCCTTTTTTACTCTCTGATCGAGGTTCTCGACATTGAAAAATCTTAGTAAACTAAATCACACGTGTATATGTTGACATTTAAGAGATATACAGTCAAGAAATCAAGAGCAATGGTGATATATATGCGGATTAGACACCAAAAAATAAACACTCAAAAAATGGCTACAATTTAAGAAATGTGTTTAGTGACGCCAACAGATTCCTAATTGACGGAGAAAGGTCTGGTGGCAAGAAAAGGTGCTTCCAGGAGGTTGTCAAGTGTTTTCGCTCGACGATTCCATTCTTGGGTGGTTGGTTTGGCCCTTGTTCCTATAACTCAAATCCTAGCCCGGTATATCCCATTTTAGTTTTACACCATTGTGAACCTTACGCCTTTTTTACTCCCTGATCGAGGTTCTCGGCATTGAAAAATCTTCATAAACTAAATCACACGTGTATATGTTGACATTTAAGAGATATACAGTCAAGAAAATCAACAGCAATGGTGATATATATGCGGATTAGACACCATTAAATAAACACTCATAAAATGGCTACAATTTAAGGAATGTGTTTAATGACGGCATCAGATTCCTAATTGATGGAGAAAGGTCTGGTGGCAAGAAAAGCTGCTTCCAGGAGGTTGTCAAGTGTTTTCGCTCGACGATTCCATTCTTGGGTGGTTGGTTTGGCCCTTGTTACTGTAACTCGAATCCTAGCCTGGTATATCCCATTTTAGTTTTACACCATTGTGAACCTTACGCCTCTCTGATCGAGGTTCTCGGCATTGAAAAATCTTCGTAAACTAAATCACACGTGTATATGTTGACATTTAAGAGATATACAGTCAATAAAATCATGAGCAATGGCGATATATATGCGGATTAGACACCAAAAAATAAACACTCAAAAAATGCCTACAATTTAAGGAATGTCTTTAGTGACGGCATCAAATTCCTAATTGATGGAAAAAGGTCTGGTGGCAAGAAAAGCTGCTTCCAGGAGGTTGTCAAGTGTTTTCGCTCGACGATTCCATTCTTGGGTGGTTGCTTTGGCCCTTGTTCCTGTAACTCGAATCCTAGCCCGGTGTATCCCATTTTAGTTTTACACCATTGTGAACCTTTCGCCTTTTTTACTCTCTGATCGAGGTTCTCGGCATTGGAAAATCTTCGTAAACTAAATCACACGTGTATATGTTGACATTTAAGAGATATACAGAGGTATATCGGGTCCGTTTCTCGCGTACAGGGTATATTAGGAACGTTTAGGGCCACGTTAAGGGTTCTAGGAGGGTTGTTATATCCTCCCCACCTTGTTTTTGATCTCGTCCTCGAGATCTACTGGAACAGGTGTGGGTATTTCCTTTGCATCTCTGACTCGAGTTCCCAAGTGTATTCTGGTCCTCTCTTGGAATCCCATTTTACTTTGACCAGAACTACTCTCTTGCGTTTGAGGTTCTTGATCTTTCTATCTTCAATATGAACGGGTTTCTCGATAAACTTAAGTTTCTCATTCACCTCTATGTCCTTAAGAGGTATCACTAACGATTCGTCTGCTAGGTTACATACATGAAACACATCATGTATTCCTGCCATTTCCTCTGGCAGTTGTAGTTGATAGGCTACAGGTCCTATTCTTCTAATAATCTCAAAAGATCCAACATACATGGGCTTAGCTTTCCTCTTTTAACGAATCTGGCTACTCCTTTCCATGGAGAAACCTTTAATAATACCCTATCTCCTACTTGAAATTCTAAAGGTTTTCATATGTTATCTGCATAACTCTTTTGACGATCTCGTGCTGTTTTTAGTCTTTCCTTGACTTGAATTATCTTATCTGTCGTTTCTTGCACTATCTCTGGTCCTGGATAATTGCTTTTCTCCAATTTCTGCCCAACAGAATGGAGTTCTGCACTTTCGTCCATAAAGTGCTTCAAATGGTGCAGCATTAATGCTAGTATGATAGCTGTTATTATAGAAAAATTCTATTAATGGTAAATGGTCGTCCCAATTTATTCCGAAATCAATTACACAGGCTCTAAGCATATCTTCCATCGTCTTAATTGTCCTTTCGCTTTGTCCGTCCGTCGGTGGATGATAAGTTGTGCTTAGATTTAACCTGGTTCCCATTGCTTTTTGGAAACTTGTCCAAAAATGAGAAGTAAAACGGCTATCTCTATCAGATACGATAGATAAAGGAATTCTATGTAATGAAACTATTTCATTTACATATAACTTGGCTAACTGTTCCATACTGAAAGTTTCCTTCATTGGTAAGAAATGAGCAAATTTGGTCAATCTGTCTACAATCACCCAAATTGTATCATTTCCTTTCCTTGTCTTGGGTAATTTGGTAATAAAGTCCATTGTTATCAATTCCCATTTCCATATTGGCATCTCTAATTGTTGCAATAATCCTGAGGGTTTCTGATGCTCAGCTTTAACTTGTGAACAAGTTAAACATTTAGCAACATAATTTGCTATATCCTTTTTCATTCCTATCCACCAGAAATTCTATCTTAGATCTTGATACATCTTATCACTTCCGGAATGTATCGTATACTTAGACTTATGAGCTTCTTCTAGAATTATGTGGCGTATCTTTCCTTATTTAGGTATCCACGTCCTTTTCTTATGCAACAACAACAACAACAACCATACCCAGTAAATCCCACAAATAGCAAAGCTACTTATAGGGTCTGGGGAGGGTGGGATGTAGGCAGACCTTGCCTCTATCCATAGGGATAGAGAGGCTGCTTCCAGAGAGACCCTCGGCTTGAAAACGCACAACAAACCAACACACCAAGTAAAAGAATGTACAAATAAGAAGTCACCATACCAAGAAATTGATCCGAGTTGACACAATATAATGTAAATCATGTATAATAGCATGCATACAACATCATTTGGGCATAAACACAAGAAGGCAATCACCGGAAAAGTCCCTTAAAGACTAGGAAAAACCTACCTCCTTAAAATACACCTAAGACCTTACTGTAGTATCTTCTAGAAGTCCTTAACCCTAATCCTATGCCTCCACGCAGTCCTATCTTGGACCATGTCCTCAGAAAGATGCAACTCTACTAAATCATGCCTAATCTGCTCATCCCATGTCAGTTTGGGTCTGCCTCTTCCTCTCCTCCCCTCGACAGTAAGAGTTTCCACTACTCTAACTGGTGCCGTCGTTTCCCTCCGCTTCACATGCCCAAACCATCTCAATCTCCCCTCCTTAATCTTCTCCGATATACTAGCCACTCCTAATCTTTCCCTAAAAACCTCATTTCTTATCCGGTCTAACCTCGTGTGTCCACACATCCACCTCAACATCCTCATCTCTGCTACCTCCATCTTGCGCACTTGTGTCTTCTTGATAGCCCAACAGTCTGTTCCATATAGCATAGCGGGTCTGACTGCTACCCTGTAAAATTTCCCCTTTAATTTAGTTGGGAACCTCCTATCGCACAATACCCCACTGGCTGCCCTCCATCTACACCAGCCAGCCTGTATGCGATGGGTTACATCGCTATCTATGTCACCATCTCTTTGTACAAACGACCCCAGATACTTAAACCTAGTTACCTGCGGGACCAATTGATCCTCAATGGTGATTTGGGTGTCATCGTCATCGGCTACACCACTGAAATCACAGTGTAGATACTCCGTCTTAGATCGACTAATCCTTAGGCCCTTGCTCTCTAAGGCTACTCTCCACTCCTCTACCCTCGCGTTCAGACACTGTTTAGTCTCTGCAATCAACACAATATCGTCTGCAAAAAGCATGCACCACGGAACAGTCTTCTGAATCAACTTGGACAACTCATCCAAGACAACCACAAAAAGAAAAGGGCTCAACGCAGACCCCTGGTGGAGTCCTACCTCGACAGGAAAGAAGTTTGTATCTCCTACAGGTGGGCGGACACTAGTTTCCGTTCTATCGTATGTATCCTTAATTATGTCTATATATTTCCCCGGTAGCCCTCGACGCTCCAAACTATCCCAAATCAGTTGTCGTGGGACAGTGTCATATGCCTTTTCTAGGTCGATAAACACCATATGTAAATCTTGCTTCTTCGCTCTATATTTTTCCATCAACCTCCTTAGAATATGAATCGCTTCTGTGGTTGACCTCCCTTTCATGAATCCAAATTGGTTTACTGAAACCTGGGTTTCTCTTCTAATTCTAGTTTCAATTACCCTCTCCCAGAGCTTCATAGTGTGACTTAGCAATTTGATTCCTCTGTAGTTCCCACAACATTGAGCGTCTCCTTTATTCTTGTATAAAGGCACCACGATGCTACTCCTCCACTGATCTGGCATTTTTCCAGTCTTGAAAATACAATTGAACAAAAGTGTTAACCATCGGACTCCTTCTTCCCCCAAACACTTCCACACCTCAATCGGTATGTTGTCCAAACCCACTGCCTTTCCTCTTCCCATCTTCATAAGTGCCATCCTCACCTCGTCATGTGTGATCCTCCCGCAGTAGCCATTATTCTGTTGTCGCCTTTGAATCCTAGGACTGCTGCTATCTTGTTGGTATGCCCTACCATGGTTGAAAAGATTGTGGAAGTAGGTTTGCCATCTCAACTTAATGTCATGTGCCTTGACTAAAACACGTCCATCATCTCCTTTGATAAACTTTACTACTCCTAGATCTTGTCTTCTTCGCTCCCTAGCTTTAGAAATCTTGAACATATCATGCTCCCCCTCTTTACTTTCCAAACGTTCGTACATTAGTTTATAGGCTTTGTTTTTTGCATCGGTTACCGCCTTTTTCGCTTCCCTTTTTGCCTTCTTGTATATCTCCCTTACCCTCAGCCGCTCCTCCTCATCTGTGCACCTCAAAAGCTCTCTAAAACTCTGTTGCTTATCCTTTATTTTGGTATGCACGTCTTCATTCCACCACCAGGACTCCTTATGACCACCAGTCTTCCCTGTTGTGACCCCTAGCGTCTCATTCGCCACTGTAGTGATCGTAGTCGCCATAGCCTCCCACGTCCGGTTTGCGTCGTCACCTAGTTGCATCGATGTCACCGAGTTAACTTTATCTCTAAACATCAAACTTTTTTCTCCCTTCAAGTTTCCCCAACGGATCCTAGGTCTGGTTTTCCTTTCCCCCTCAGTTAGCCTTACTTTTAGGGCTATATCTGCTACTAGCAAATGATGTTGAGCCGCTGTAGTCTCCCTTGGTATAACCTTGCAGTCCATCCACATACGTCGATCATCCTGCCTCATCAAAAGATAGTCGATTTGAGTGTTACGTCCTCCGCTACTAAAAGTGATCAAATGAGATTCTCTCTTCCTAAAGAACGAGTTTATAATACCTAGGTCGTGAGCTGCCGCAAAGTCTAGAAGGTCTCTACCAGGGTCATTCCTATCACCAAAACCAAAACCCCCATGCACCAATTCAAAGCCATCACGTCCTTTTCTTATGGAACTTCCAAATTCCATCTGTTCCTTGTTCTAACTCCTTAATCATTCCTTTTAATTTTTTAGCATCGTCCTTGATTGTTGTTTCCTGTACCTCTCTAATTTTCTCATTTAAATCTACTTGTAGATTTAATCTGAGAGAACGTACTCGTTTCGGCTTCTCATGATACTTTCGACTTAAAGCATCAGCTACTACATTAGCTTTTCCAGCATGATACTGGATATCACAATCATAATCACTAAGAATTTCCATCCAGCGTCTCTGTCTCATATTTAATTCTTTGTGCCCAAGAATATATCTTAAACTCTTATGATCGGTGAAGACAATAAATTTATTTCCATATAAATAGTGTCTCCAAATCTTAAGGGCAAAAACTATGGCTCCTAAATCTAGATCATGGGTTGTATAATTCTCTTCATGTTTCTTAAGTTGTCTAGAGGCATAAGCTATAACCTTTTGGCGTTGCATCAACACACATCCATATCCTAACTTAGATGCATCACAATAGATTATAAAGTCTTCAGTTCCTTCTGGTAATGCGAGTATGGGTGTGTTGGTCAACCTTTGCTTAAGAATCTTAAAAGCTTCTTCCTGTTTCGGTCCCCATTCAAACTTAACTGATTTACAGGTCAGTTTGGTTAAAGGACCGGATATTCTAGAGAAATCTCGGATAAACCGTCTATAATATCCTGCCAATCCAAGAAAACTTCGTACTTTCGTTGGTGATTCAGGGACTTTCCATTTAGTAATCACCTCGATCTTTGTGGGATCCACATGAATTCCTTCATGATTAACCAGATGTCCAAGGAATTGCACTTCTTGTAACCAAAATTCACATTTTGAGAATTTAGCATAAAGCTTCTCTTTTCTCAATAATGTCAGAAGTGCACGCAGATACGCTGCATGTTCCTCTTTACTCTTAGAGTAAATTAGAATATCATCTATAAGGACAATTATGAATTTATCCAGGTATGGTTTACATATCCTATTCATCATGTCCATAAATGCGGTTGGGGCATTGGTTAAACTAGGGGTGTTCATTGAACCGAATATCGAATTATTCGAATCGAATTGTTCGAATAATTTTTATTTTTCCTTCAATTCTTATTCTATTCGAATTCAATCGAATTCGAATAAATTCGATTTAATTCAGATTCTTTAAAAACTTGTAAAAAACTTTCAAAATGAAACATACATTTTAAAGCAGGCATAAAGCACGATATCACGTGGAAAAAGTTCCAAATAAAGTACCACAGGTGTAAAATTCAAAACGAGAAGTCGGGAATAACCACTCCATATTACAAGTTAATATTTTTACGCTTAGAAATCTATTAATATAATTGTTACTTAGGTTTTAGTTATGGGCCATGTAGTGGGTTTTGCAATGGGTAATTTTAATACTTGGAAAAAAATTAGAAAAATAATTTATAGTATAGCCTAATAAAAGTTATATATGTATTATATATAAAAATAATAAATAAAAATGTATAATTTTTATTCGAATTTTGAATCGAATCGAATTTGAAATTATAAATTCGTATTCGATTTGTTTGACTCGAATTGAATCGAATTCGAATTCTTATAATCGAAACGAATTCTTGATAATCGAATCGAATTTAAACAAATTTCGAATTTTTCGAATTCGAAACGAATTTTGCACACCCCTAGGTTAAACCAAATGGCATGATGGTAATTTCATAAAGACCGTATCTCGTTCTGAAAGCACTTTTAAGAATGACCTCTTCCTGTACTTTCAGTTGATGATATCCTGAGCGTAAATCGATCTTAGAAAAGAATCGAGCTCCTTGAAGTTGATCGAAGAGATCATCGATTCACGGTAGTGGGTACCGTTTCTTAATCGTAACCTTGTTCAAGTCTCGATAATCAATGCACATACGCATCGATCTGTCTTTCTTCTTAACAAATAACATCGGTGCTCCCCACGGTGATGAACTTGGTTGTATAAAACCTTTGTCAAGAAGTTCGTCAAATTGTTTCTTCAGCTCCTGCATTTCCGTTGGTGCTAATCGATATGGTGCTTTGGCAATCGGTGTCGTCCCTGGTATTAGGTGAATTCTAAATTCAACCTCTCTATCAGGCGGTAATCCAGGTAACTCTTCTGGAAAACGTATGAGAATTTAGATATTACAGGAATATCTTTTAATTCTTTTCCTTTAGTATTAATCATTACAGAAATCATATATACTAATCCTCCTTTCCTTTCATAACTTGCAGCTTTCATCACAGAGATGAATTTTGTCGATCTAGTTGGCTTATCTCCTTTGATTGTGATCTTTTCACCACTTGGTGTACTTACTTGTACTGTCTTTTGATCAAAAAGTATACTAGCACGATTGGCTACCAACCAATCCATTCCTAATACAACATCGAATCCAGCTAGATTCATTGGATAAAGGTTAGTAAAGAAATGATGGTTCAGGATTTCTATTCTTGCTCCCTGCAAGATTTCACTTATCTTAATGGATTCTCCGTTTGCTGTCTCTACCAAACAATCTTGTTGAAGTTTGTTGTCTCTACCAGACAATCCCTTTAGAAGACCGCGGCGACTTCTACGCTCTTCGTCTACCCTTTGTTCCACCTCATGCAACCTCTGGAGAATTTCTTGTTGTTGAGGCTGTTGAAGTGGTGGCTGCGGCGACTGCTGCTGCTGAGGTTGTGGAGGTGGTGAGTATTGATACCCATATGCAGGGTACCCAGTTGGGTACGCAGGTGGAAAGGGCGAGGGGTAGAGAGCATTGAAGTTTGCTGCCTCGACGTATGGGTCGACGGCAGGTGCATTGTTGTAGTTATAACCCGAATAAGCTTGTTGCTCAAACGGGTTGTACCCAGCTGCATCTGGGTAGGATGGAATTGGGTTTTCATAACCCATGGGTGGTGCAGGTGCGACTGGTGCAGAGTCGACCTCAGAAACGGCATTTGAAGGCCCACCCATTTGCGGGTCTTCATAGAGCGGCGGGTAGTTGCTGGAGTGTTGGGGGGTACTGAAATGAAAACCACCACGCACGGACATCCGTGCAGTTCTTCTCCGCCTGGATGGTTCTGGCGGCGGTGGCTGCTCTGGCGCTGGTGGTGGCGGTGGAGTGACCGCCTGAAAATATGGGCCGCCTGAAAATGTGGGTCCTCTGAGGGGGCTCGCTGATGTGGAGGTGAGTTGTGGTGAGGGGGAGTATACTCCCACTTATATGTGCTCCACCTTTCGGCTTAGATATCAGGGCCCCTGTATGGCGAACCATGAAAAGATGATCCGCTTGAAATCTCGATGGGATGCGTCGGCATCCCTGATGGCGGCATCTCGGGATCTGGATCATCGTCCATCTCCATGTCTTGGTATTCTGGAAAATGGTCTGCTGGCCCCAAAGGGTTTTAACCCTCTGGTTCTTCAACTTGGTTCATTGGGTTAAACCTGCTCTGGAAGTAGGGTGTGGGGTTCTGAAATGAATGGTGAGAACCCAAACGCTGCAAAGGGATGTAGAAGTGATGTGAGTCATTGGGCTCGTCCTCCTGTTGTGGCCCGAATGAGTGGTGGTATGAGGGCGAGGAGCTAAGCGAGACAGATCGCCTAGCGGGTTCAATATAGTTTCTCCAATCCGGATGCGAATCGGAGCTAAAATTTGCTGATGGGGTCCGCCTATGTGAGGGCCCCGCTTCATGGTCATTCCTTGTTCCCATTGGTGCCTTGCCACGAACTCTTGGCGGCATGATTTAAAAGTGAACCTGTCAAAAACAAAGACAAACAAAAGATAAACCAAATAAGATTAGGATTAATCCTAGTTCGTTTGCCTAGACTCAGAAGTCAAGGAATGTGCAACGGTGTCATTGAGATTAAACACAAAAGGCTAGTGTTTAATTCACTCAATGTTTGCTCTGATACCAACCTGTCACACCCCGATATTTCCACGTATTACCGGTGGGCCCGGTGGGGAGTATCGTGACGTAGTTGATATCATCATAGTCAAATATTCACAGTTTAATGCACAGCGGAAGTCTTGGATGAAAATAATATTACAAACCGAAATTCAAAGTATAAATAAATATTATACAAACGGCTGTAAGAGGATCCACAGGCGGATCTTAAAACAGAAATATAAGATATTGTTCAACAGACTTTAAATGTTCAGAACTTGTAAGATTCTTTATTAACGCCCTGAGCTCCAGCCAATTACGTACAGTACCTGTTACTTAGTCTTTTTGGAAAAATACGTCAGTTTACACTGGTAAATACAATTAACCGACACTTTTGAAATCATTTATAAAAATTGGTTTAAATGCACAAGGCTCAAACATTTTATAACTTGGGACAATTATATTAATAACAATCTTGTATCAGATTTACATGTTTGTCCAACATTTAGGGCCGGTATAAAAGCCGAACAAGATTAATCGACACACCACAAATATAAACTCACAGCGGGTCATCCCAGCAAATGAGTATATCTTTTACATACGCAACGGACAGGTGTATGCCTACACCTCGTGCTTAATTCGTGGCCATTTATGCTTTTTAAATGAGCCAAGGATATCCAGGACACGATCGTTATCCCCCAATGTTATTTGTTATCAAGCAACACTGATTAAAACGGGATTATACAATTTAACCATATTCGATTAAAAGGTTTCTACACCCGACCAAGCGGTAATAATTTACCGTATCCCAAGCGCGTATAAGGGAAAATAAGTTAAAAGTATTTACCTAAGCTTAAAATGAAGTTTAGTTATTCTCAGCCGTATATTCTACTCTAGCAAGTGCAAATAACTTCTATCGGGGCTCTTAATTAAAACCGCCCTAAAGATAGAAAACCAAACTATTATTCAGACTTAGTTTCCTCGGGTAAACATAATACACACCCTAGAAAACACAACCCCTAACAGGAAAATCAAACTATTAGTCAGACTTGGTTTCCTCGGGTAAACATAATACACACCCTAGGAAACACAACCCCTAACAGGAAAATCATACTTTTATTGTCAAACTTGGTTTCCTCGGGTAAACATCATACACACCCTAGGAAACACTAATAAGCCATAAAAATAGGGTTTTATAAAATTTAATACATTCGATTACTAAATATATAAAAATACTATACGTTATTAGTTAATTAACACATAATGATGATAATGAATCATCGTAAGAAGTTAGTAGCTATTAACACATATGTTATGTGTAATCCTTAGAGCATCAATTTAAAACATCATACTAATGTATGATTTTGTACATTCTTAAACCATATGAAACAACACTAAAAATAGAAAAATAAAACTATCAGTCAGACATGGTTTTCTCGGGTAAAAAAAATACACACCCTAGGAAACACAAACCCTAAAAATAGGAAAATCAAACTTTTATTGTCAAAGTTGGTTTCCTCGGGTAAACATAATACACACCCAAGGAAACACTAATAAGCCATAAAAATAAGGTTTTATAATATTTAATACATTCGATTACTAAATATATAAAAATACTATACGTTATTAGTTTTTAAAACCGCCCTAAAGATAGAAAACCAAACTATTATTCAGAGGTTTCCTCGGGTAAACATATTACACACCCTAGGAAACACAACCCCTAACAGAAAAATCAAACTATTAGTCAGACTTGGTTTCCTCGGGTAAACATAATACACACCCTAGGAAACACAACCCCTAACAGGAAAATCAAACTTTTATTGTCAAACTTAGTTTCCTCGGGTAAATGTCATACACACCCTAGGAAACACTAATAAGCCATAAAAATAGGGTTTTATAAAATTCAATACATTTGATTACTAAATATATAAAAATAATATACATTATTAGTTATTAACACATAATGATGAGGATGAATCATCGTAAGAAGTTAGTAGATATTAACACATATGTTATGTGTAATCCTTAGAGCATCAATTTAAAACATCATACTAATGTATGATTTTGTACATTCTTAAACCATATGAAACAACACTAAAAATAGAAAAATAAAACTATTGGTCAGGCATGATTTCCTCGGGTAAACAAAATATACACCCTAGGAAACACAAACCTTAAAAATAGGAAAATCAAACTATTATTGTCAAAGTTGGTTTTCTCGGGTAAACATAATACACACCCTAGGAAACACTAATAAGCCATAAAAATAAGGTTTTATAATATTTAATACATTCGATTACTAAATATATAAAAATACTATACGTTATTAGTTTTTAAAACCGCCCTAAAGATAGTAAACCAAACTATTATTCAGACTTAGTTTCCTCGGAAAATCAAACTATTAGTCAGACTTGGTTTCCTTGGGTAAACATAATACACACCCTAGGAAACACAACCCCTAACAGGAAAATCAAACTATTAGTCAGACTTGGTTTCCTTGGGTAAACATAATACACACCCTAGGAGACACAACCCCTAACAGAAAAATCAAACTTTTATTGTCAAACTTGGTTTCCTCGGGTAAACGTCATACACACCCTAGGAAACACTAATAAGCAATAAAAATAGGGTTTTATAAAATTTAATACATTCGATTACTAAATATATAAAAATACTATACGTTATTAGTTAATTAACACATAATGATGATGATGATGAATCATCGTAAGAAGTTAGTAGCTATTAACACATATCTTATGTGTAATCCTTAGAGCATCAATTTAAAACATCATACTAATGTATGATTTTGTACATTCTTAAACCATATCAAACAACACTAAAACTAGAAAAATAAAACTATTAGTCAGACATGGTTTCCTCGGGTAAACAAATACACACCCTAGGAAACATAAACCCTAAAAATAGGAAATCAAACTTTTATTGTCAAAGTTGGTTTCCTCGGGTAAACATAATACACACCCTAGGAAACACTAATAAGCCATAAAAATAGGGTTTTATAATATTTAATACATTCGATTACTAAATATATAAAAATACTATGCGTTATTAGTTTTTAAAACCGCCCTAAAGATAGAAAACCAAACTATTATTCAGACTTAGTTTCCTCGGGTAAACATAATACACACTCTAGGAAACACAACCCCTAACAGGAAAATCAAATTATTAGTCAGATTTGGTTTCCTTGGGTAAACATAATACACACCCTAGGAAACACAACCCCTAACAGGAAAATGAAACTTTTATTGTCAAACTTGGTTTCCTCGGGTAAACGTCATACACACCCTAGGAAACACTAATAAGCCATAAAAATAGGGTTTTATAAAATTTAATACATTCGATTACTAAATATATAAAAATACTATACGTTATTAGTTAATTTACACATAATGATGATGATGAATCATTGTAAGAAGTTAGTAGCTATTAACACATATGTTATGTGTAATCCTTAGAGCATCAATTTAAAACATCATACTACTGTATGATTTTGTACATTCTTAAACCATATTAAACAACACTAAAAATAGAAAATAAAACTATTAGTCAGACATGGTTTCCTCAGGTATGTATACACACTTGGCCTAGCTAACAATAGGGTTGCAACTTTAGTCACTAGTTATTAGTTACTGATTCACCCAGATGGATGATCCAATCCGCTGAACTGTCCATCATCTACGAGCTTCCTGCCTTCCTTTATGGAGCTAACATCTGGCAGAACTCTTTGACCTGTTGCTGTGACATAGATTGTGATTGTGGATGCATGCACATTTGTCTATATATACAATGTATGTATGTATGTATGTATGTATGTATGTATGTATGTATGTATGTATATAGCTAGTCATATGGCTGTGCAAGTTGGCTGAGGCTAGATAGTTCTGCAGAAACATCATTTCATAAATACTAGGTAAGTCATGCTAGTGAAAAGGTTCTGTAACTAATTTAGAAATAATCCTGAATTATGAATTCCAAGTTAATTGCTAAACTGTATTTTGGTGTTTTCTACTTTGCCCAAATTGCTTTCTACTTTGCCCAAAATTGCTCCCACTCTTCATCTGTATGTTGTTTTAGGCTTTTTTGTTTGGTTTTTGGTGGGGGGTTAGGTTTCATTTCATGAGTAATGATTTGAACAGAAGGTTTGTTCGTTGCAATTTTGGATTTTGAAATGTGAACTGTTATAAGGCCGCTACTCCGATTTCACCCCTTGAATCAGTCAAATTTCACGTGATCATCCTTTAATTTTCTCAGAATTTTTGGTTGTATGTGAACTCTTATTGCATGCATGTATTTATTATGTATGCAAATTGATAAAATGAGTCATTTTTGTAACACTGAAGCCAAAAATGGTACTATGCTCCTCTCAGAGAACCCTTGGTCTCTGATAACTGATTCTTAGGTGACTTATTAATTTTTAATTCATTGGTTCTAAAAGTCAAAAACCACAAAGGTCAAAAACCAAAACAGGAGTTCTTACAAGTTGATTCCATAACAGTTACAAAGGTAAAAAACCAAAGCAGGAGTTCAAAAACCAAAACAGGAGTTCATATTTGATTGCATACGACTTACATAAAAACCAAAATAGGAGTTCATTCAAATTCACTCGGACTGAAAGGAATACATTTTGTTCTTTTTCTTGAGCCTCTCCTACATTCAGGTTCATTCTTTCTTTTCTTGGGCCTAGCAAATGATAATGTAAAACAAACGTGATTTGAAAATAAAGATGTTGTTCAGAAAGCCAAACCATTAGAGTGGTTTAGTTTATCATCAAATCGTTTTATGATACCAAGTAAATACTTTATTTTGAGTACAACTTTGTTTTTAACAAAATTTATAACGGAATGTCAGGGAAAAATCAAGCACAACTACTTGCTTAAGTTTTTAGAAAAAAAAGTTATAAACGTAAATTATTAAAGAAGTATCAACTAATCAATAAATTAATGTATGTTCTAAAAAAGAAAAAAAAGAATTATTAAAGAAAATGGCAAAGGAAATATATGGTTTTAAAAAAGGAAAAAAAAATTAAAAGTATGTTATTAAAAGTAAATATAATAATAAACTATTATAATATATCAAATAGAAAAAAAATAATAAAAAACTATATATTATTATAAACTCATTAGGAGGACAAAATTTTCTTTCAACCATTTTCTTAAAGTTGATCCATTCCATATTATAAACTCTGTCACTTCCCCTAGACCGGAGAATAGTATTCCACCCCATTCTAAGGCTGCATTTTTTAAAAGATTAGAAGCAAACATAATCTTATCTTCATCTGCACATTTACTTATTTTTATGATTGTTTCTGTCTTTTCTATCCAATGTAAGGCTGCAATGGCTCCTTCATTGCCTAAGAATTCTATTGGTTTGCACGCCAAGAATTCTTTATAAGAACAACCGTAAGAAACGGTTCTTCTTCTTTTAGGAATTGGAGCTTGGATTATAGGTCCATTATCGTTCACACTCTGACTTGGTTCAGTGTGTTGACGTTTACTTCCATTATTTTCTACTTCTTTAGCAGTCTTGATAATATAAGGCGTAGCATCTATAATTCCTTATGCTACTATATGTTGGATAGCACTGTTATCTATTTGGTTTCCATTATTTTCATTATTCTGGTTTTCCTGATTTACTTCGTTGTCCATCTGAATTGTGAACATTTTATCAAGTATTAATTATCACAGAAAAAATTTAATACAATTACTTATACATAATCACACAAGCAATTTGATCAAAAACGTCGATCATTGCGACTTTTACTCTTTTTCTATATATACATATATGCATCAGTTACATACTACAACTGGAATTCAAATATACTAGTAGTTATGCATCCGTATCTATTTTAGTCTATCTATAGATTTTTTTTTCAAAATACAAAATTACATATATAATTAGGCATTATTCTAAGTGTCATGTATCCAATCATGTATATCACGCTCGACGTGCTTCCACATAAGCTTCTCTCCTATTAATCGAATCCTATCTCCTTCCTCTACTAATTCGTCACCCCATGAGCGAAGTTCCTCAAAATTTTCCTGGCTCATAGGTGGCATGGGTGCTGGTACTGGATCCGAGTGTTGAGGGATAGGTTGTCCATAAGGGTATGGGTTTCTTATCACACTCTGCGTCCACCATTCGCTGCTCCAAAAGGGATCTAAAGGGTTAAGGTCAGTGTACTGAGCTATGGGGTTTGGTGGGGGAATTCTAGGAATCTCATACGGATCTACATCAGGAATTAGAAACGGATCTTCCTGGTCGGGTTCTAGCATCTGTTGATCTGGGAATAAAGGTAACAGTGGCGGTTCGGCTATTTGGTTTAGGTTAGTGTCTACTGCTGTAGTGGCTAACATATGGAAATTGGCCAGCTGTCTATCTAGTTCCTCCTCCTAAGGTGGCCTAATAACTGTCCCCTGAATCTGTGCATTTGCTTCCTATTAGCCCTGACTATCGCCCTCTGCTGTTGTAACTTCTTCATTCTATTTTTTCTCTCATGTGCTCCTCTATTAAACCAACCTCTCTTTTTAGTAGTAAAGGGTTCCTCAGACTGTGCCTTAAATATAAATATCCCTTCCTCAGTATCGGCTGAGTATCTTGAGGGATTAGGTTGAGATGATGTTCCCTCATCTTTTGGTGAACTATCTAAATGACGATAAGCTTCCGACGTTCCTTGCTCACTCATACTGTAAACTAACAAATAGTCAAATAACACAAAACACATATTCACATAAGTTATTTCCTAACACAGAATTTAAAATTTAAGTGTCAACAGAACACTTCGTTGGTTTAAACCAGTGGTTGTAGCTCTGATACCACTCTCTGTCGCAGCCCCCGACCCCTACCCCGGGAGCGGGCGTCGCGAGGGCAGTATAAGTGGTATTGGTGTTTATTAATTTAGCAGCGGAATACATCAGGACCATAGTTAGGAATTATTTTTATCTGAGTAAAACACCAGATTTTTTATAATAATAAATCATGGGGATAAAACCCAAGTTCATTTGACAATACATTTGTAGGGATAAACCCTAATTATTAAAAACAAAAACTCCTTTTTATTTATGTAACTTTTATAGCCACTTTTCCAACCCTTTAGTGCTCTCCAGCTGGCTTCTATTGGCTTTCGCACTGTGTTACCTGGAACGCGTTTTAAAAACATTTTATCAGCAAGAAATACTGGCGAGTGCATCCCAGTTTTATCAAAACAATTTTTATCACTTTATAGTATTGAGGGCATCCGCAATTACATTTGTTTATATCTACTTAATTACTCATTCAGTACTGTCAACACCTGACCTGTGGGTCATATTACCCATTGGCTAACTCTTTGTCCAATGGTAACGTCTTTCATATTTTGTATACAAAAACCCAACATACCGACAGTAATCATAGAATCACAAATACTCAATTACTGTTAAGTGTAATTTAAAACATTTGAGATTTTAGTAAAACATTTTGACTCATGAAGTAATTTACAAAAAGGTGGCAAAAAGCAGATGTACTCACATTGTAGATTTAGGGGCTGTTTGGTAGCCTCTTAATGACCATTCAGATGCTACCTCTTAATGGTTTAAAACCTCTGAATGAATAAGAGGTAACCTCAAGTCTGAATGATTAAGAGGTAACCTCTGAATGGTAAATCATCACATGTCACATTCTTCTACCTTCTCATTGGTAAAATTCTTAATGGTTCCATTAAGAGGTAGCCTCTTAATGACCATTCAGAGGCTACCAAACAGCCCCTTAGCTGATACTATTATAGCTTCCTGGTGTATCTCATGGTTATTATCTATTAAAATTAAACAATGCACACATGTTAGTAAAATAACCCAAATCACATTAACCGTACAACTCGAGACAGAATTCCAATGACTGTGTCGAGCAGATCCGACATGCATTACAGAATCCTAGATCAATAGAGTGTAACATGAGACCGAATTCCAACGACTGAGTCGAGCAGAGCCGACATGCGTTACGGAATCCTAAATCGATCGTGTAGGGTAATAGCAGGGTTATAGTACTTACAACGAGGCAGAGCTTCGCTTTATTGTGGGTATTATGCCCGGGTATAGTAATAGCTATTAGAAGTTGAGAGAGTTTTCAGAAGTTTGAACGATTTGGAAATGAGCTTGACCACCCCTTTTATAGGTTGATCGTAGGGCGGCTCGCGCCCCGCGACTAACTTAGGGTCAGCCTTCGCGGCCCGCGAGAGAAGTAGGGTAGGCTATAGGCTTGGTGAGTCAACGAATCTAGCTTCGACACGTGTCGGCATTGTGTGTCCGACAAGTCTAAGCCGTCGCGCCCCGCGAGAGACCAAGCAGGTCTAGGTCGCGGCCCGCGAGCGATACCCAAAATTTGTTTTTCTTGTTTTTCACAAGTACAGAGGTATACCATGTTTGTTTCTCGCATACGGGGTATATTAGGAACGTTTAGGGTCACGTTAAGGGTTCTAGGAGGGTTGTTATATTTTCTTACCTATTAAGTTTTCTTAACCATTAAGTTTGCTTAACCATTAAGTTTACTTAACCATTAAGTATTCTGGTTTAGCAGCTCAAAAAGAGTAAACTGCCAAAATAGTCCCCGAGATTTAGCCACTTTTGCCACTTTAGTCCAAAACTCAAACATTTTGAATCTGAGTCCCTGTGGTTTTAATTTTGTTGCCATTTTCATCCAAAATCAAAATCTAGTCAGATTTTTTAGTTAACATCCAGCTTTTTGGTCTTTTTTTCTCCCTTTTAATAAAGGGAAAAATGGTCTTCTAACGTTTTATTATAACAATTTAAAAAAATCTTACCATTTCGTCCTTTATTAAAACGGAGGGAAAAGACAAAAAAAACTGAATGTTAACTGGAAAATCTGACCAGAATTTGCTTTTGGATGAAAATGACAACAAAATTGAAACCACATGGACCCAGATTCAAAAGGTTTGAGTTTTGGACTAAAGTGGCAAAAATGACTAAACCTCAGGGACCATTTTGGAAGTTTACTCTTTTCTTTGGTTATGAGTTCTAATTTCTGGATACAATGGAACTCGTATTAGCGTAATAACTCAATTCAACTTTAACAATAATCAAGAGATCGAAACCCACAACGAATGACAAAGTATAGCCGAGTACTAGCATCACCTAAACAACCATTGGATTGGTTTCAATCGATCGAATATAGTACCGTGTCAGTGATTAGAGTTATTACCCTGATAACGAGGCAGAGTTTCAGGGTTTAAGGGTTTAGTGCAAAGAAAACGGAGAACGAGAGAGATAGTTCGTTAAAATTACGTCGAACTGGTGCATAAACTTCAGTCCCACGCTGCTGCTTATATAGCCCAATTGGGCATCTCCCGCACGTCGCGCCAGGTTACAAGCATTCCCTCGCGTGGCATGGGGATGGTCGGCCTGGCTTCGACTGCCACGTGTCCCACGTAGGTCTGACACATGGCGCAGTGTCGTGACACGTGTCCTCGGTCGCCTTTTTCGACCAATAACGCGTTTTTCTCGATTTTCGTGCCAATATGCTCGGGTCTTGATCCCAATTGGTTCGGTTTTTACTTGTGAATCTAATAAGGTTACTTTTGTGTAGTTTGGTTCATTAACCATCAAGTTGGCTACACAGTTACGTCGTGCGCACTTCTGGTTTTGATTGCGGGTTCCTGTCGGGAATATTTTTTAGGGTTGTTACAAAAACCCTAACCCCCACATCTTGCCACCGCCACCAAACAAAAATCGGGTGTCCCCAACCCTTTTATCTCCTCTATTTCTACCTTTCTATCCATATGGCCATTAAAGCACCTCATCTTCCTCCTTACCCTCCTCCTCATTTTCTCTTTCGCAATCAAGTGATAATTATCGACTCCATTGACAAACAATCCAAGCGATAGCCACTTGTTTCACTGACCAATAGTGCATTCACATTGGAATAATACAGATCTGGGTTCTGAAACATCACCTCATACCAAAATCGTAATTAATATTACTAAAGCTATATACTCCTCAGATCCGGCAGCAGCAGCAACAGCTCGAGATCGATCAGTTTGTGGCTCAACATGTATTATGGCGGCAAGATGTGGTGGTGGTGGTGGCAAGATGTGGTGATTATGGTTTTAGGGTTAGGAAATTGGGGAAGATGAGGTGTATATGCAATGTTTTTGGTTTTATTTATTAAACATTTAAATAAAGATATGAACTGACCAAAGTACCCTTAATTGAATAAACTTAACTGAAAATTTTAACCTGGTTAGTACTATAGGACGTAGAGTGTAACGGGTTTTGCAAATAAAGGATTGTGATTGTAATTATTGAAGTTAAAGGTTATCCGTTGCAATCTGGTACAAACATAAAGGACGAAAAGTGTAATTTACCATATATATATAGAGAGAGAGGGGGGATAGAGAGGATACAAATAATATGAATTTTTAAGTGTTTTGAGAAAAAAAAGCTCCAGGTGCTTAAAAAGGAAAAAATATAAATACACATGTTACATATATAACATCATATGGTACATAAACAACAAGTGTGTTTACATGCGTAACAACAAAGTTTATTTATTTTAAAAAAGTACCAATCGCTTTTTTATTTTAATTCTGGTTTAGAACGCTTAAAACATGTATATTACATTTTAATTTTTTCATAAAATAAATTTCCGTTGTTTCCTTAGCTTCAGTGGGTTTCCTATTTATAGTTCCAATATATGGGCAATTATATGTAGAAAACCCATAATAGTTAAGAAAACTAAGAAACCCAAAATAAATGAACCTCCTTTTGCCACGTGTTACACCTTTTTTGCGGACGTGTTACGTGTAACAACCAGAAGCTGCCACGTGTTACGTAACATCTTTTACTTTTTCCGAAAAAGCTGAAAGTATGCAAAAGTTGTTAGACGTAACACGTGGCAGCCTCTGGTTGTTACACGTAACACATTCTGCAAAAAGATGTAACACATGACAAAAGGAGGTCCATTCATTTGGGTTTCTTAGTTTTCTTAACTAATATGAGTTTTCTTTCTATCCCTCATCTTAGTGGCGAAGCTTGAGATTTCCGACCTGGGGGCGAAAGTCACCGGACCTTAAAATTTCTATAAAACCGGGGGGTCAAAAACGTATATACCCAGAAATTTCTATACGAAAACTATATACGTTCCACTACAGAGCGAAAAGTTCGGGGGGTTGGCCGCCCCCTCCCGGCTCCCGCCCCTTAAAAGCTTCACCCATGTCTCCCCTACAATATATATATATGTGTGTAGAGAGAAAGAAAGAGGGCAAAGATATAAAGAAAAACTGATTGAGTTAAAGAAACCTCATCTCGCCATCACCACTTTGGTGGGGTGGTAGAGGCTTTGTGCCTCTTGGGGAGAGAAGAGGGTTCAATTCCTGACATAGGGTAAATTTGGTGTAATTTAGAAGTAGAGATTATGTAACCTTGCCATTAAAAAAAAGAACCTCATCTCCACCATCCATCTAAATAATCTATGGTGGAGATTGGATTGTTACAAAAGTTGCTTTCCACACACGTGTTACAGTCCGTTAAAAGGTGTAACAACTTTTTACAGCTTCTCTCTCATGTTTGACATAAAAAGTGTAACACCTGGATTTGTCACACTAAAATCTTTCTATAAAGACATGTAATATATTTTTTACATGCACTACCAATTAAAAAAAAAACTCGTAAATATTAAGTTCTACAATGTTACACTTTATAGAATCCGAAAAAATTGTTGTTGAAAACCTAAAAAAAGTGTAACATGTGAAGTTACATATAATGTAAACTGGTGAAAAATGTAACATATTATCTCTCCTCTCTCCTTACACAAAAAGTGTGACTTAATAGGGATTTATTTCTATACTTGGCATATATATATGGTAAGAATCTTGAGAGAACTACAAGCTATTTGAGGACTTGAGAGAACCACTATGAACCAAGTTAATTAAAAAATTATCTTTTTTTATTGAAAGGTTATTATTTTAAAGATAAGAAAATAAAAAAAATGTAGATTGGCGATATACATGTTGTAGCATGCAAATGTAAACATATGTAGATATATATATATATATATATATATATATATATATATATATATATATATATATATATATATATGCAGTTTACGATCTATGTGTATGTAACCCGTCGATCTACATATATTTTTTCAAAATTTATTATTTATGTAAAGATTAGTAACATATAAATAAAAGTAAGAAAAATATAAAAAAAAATACTTGGTTGATGGTGGTTCTCTCGGTTCACAAGTCTCCATGCGAAAAATGCCCCTTAAGGAATATTAACTATTACGGATATTCTTATCATTGAACTAGCTGAGGTTTTTAGGATCAAGCTTAGTGATTAATGGACTTTTGATTTTTAACTAATATTTTTTATTATTTAATTTATATTATAAAAGAGCATATAATTACCATGTAATTGTCACAAAAACATTAGAAATTATAAAGGATTATATGACTTGACATCAAATAAATATGAGTGACTTTAGAGAGACAAATAAAATAGAAAATGACTTTAGTGATACAAGTAGAAAACTTGGTTCAATGTTTAGCTTCAATTGTTTAAGTGTAAAATAAGGGATGGTGGAAAACTATGAACTTGATAGGAAAATCTTAATTCAAAATCTTAATTCTGAAACATTAAATAGGTGTTCTAGTAGAAGTCCATGTACGTTATTAGTTATAAAATTTTATATGGATTTAAATACATATGTTAATAAGTTACAACTACTCGATTATCAAAAGTTTATCTCATTTCGATAAGGTGATAGCAAATGAAAACGAACCTGACAAATCTAAGACTAGAAAAAATTCATAACGAATATTCCGGTGTGAGATTAGTTTTAAATAATTTTACAGGTATAGGTCGATGAATGATACGAGACCTGATTACAAAAACTTGCATACTTATTTCCTAGAACCATACTTGTAAACATTTTCTTTCTAATTCAATTTTCCTTTATCCTTATGTAATAGAATAATCTACTAGTTTCTAACCTTTTGTTTTTATACATATAATTTTCTTTGGTAATAAAATTATATAATAATTTAAATAGTAAGAACTATATTCGGAAATCCAAACGGATCATTTTTTACAAACTAACGGGTATACCCGATACATGACGGTAATTATCCAACAATTACCTGATAATTAGTAGGCAGGGAGCAATGTTGCAGAAATCGGCCTAGGCGGCCGATTAATCGGCGCCTAGGCGCTAGGCGGTGAGTTACTGACTAATTTTTAGCTAGTCGGTCCAATTAGGCGGATACGGTCAAAATCGGTCTTAGGCGGTCAAAATCGGTCCCAGGCGGTCAAAATCGGACTAATCGGTCCATGTTTTACAGCCCATTAAACACAAAATTTGACCCATTTTTGAATCTGACCCATTGTTTTACAGCCCAAATATTACTTATAAACCTATTTTAACATTTAATTTTAGGTATTTTAACATTTAACCCCCTCTATCTTTCACTAGTTTACATATGGTTCCTAAACTTTTAAATTTATTAATAAAAAGTATAAAGTTATCTCCTAAACTTGTAAATTTATTAATAAAAAGTATAAAGTTATCTATATATATAAAAAAAATTTGTAAAATTATACTTAAAAAGTCCAATCCGATTAATCCCTATTAATCCCGATTAATCCCTAGGCGGTACCTCACCGCCCGACTAGCGCCTAGCGCCTTCTACAACATTGGCCGGGAGTGAAACACGGTTTCACCACCAGGTGTAGGACTAGTATTACCAATCCACATCCTAAGCTTGCCCTATTGTCATTACTCCGTATTGTTTTATCTTCATCTATATACTATAATAAATATTGTTCTGAAGTTGTTAAATACTAACTTATCAATAGGGATGCAAACGAGCGGCTCGCGAGCTACTCGAGATCGGCTCGAGAAAAAGCTCGAAACGAGTCGAGCCTTATCGAGCCCGAGCCGAGCTTGAGCCTAAAATAAAGCTCGTTTGTTTATCGAGCCCGAGCTCGAGCCTCGAATGTAAAGCTCGTTAGGCTCGTCGAGCCTTATTGTAAACAAGCTAAGTCGAGCCGAGCTTATTTAAACTTGTTTACAAGCCGACCTCGAACCTAAAAATAAGCTTATTTAGTAAACGAGACCGGGCTTCACTTATCGAGCTCGCGAGCCTAAAAAATCTATTATTTATATTATTTTTATTTAATACATCAAATTGATGTATTAAAAGCCCGAGCCCGGTCCGAGCTCGAGCTTGAGAAAATAACACCGAGCCGAGCTCGAGCTGTAAAACAAAGCTCAAATCAAGCTGAGCTCGAGCCCGAACTCTCATAAGTTAATCGAGCTCAAGCTCGAGACTGGTCGAGCTCAGGCTCGGCTCGACCAACTTTGATAAGTTATCAAAGTTGGTGTTATGACTACCACAAAACACACACACAATTCTTAAAAACAACCCGGACAAAAGCAGATTAGTCGTCTTTTTTTATTTTTGAAAACCGGACACTTTGTTGCTTTGGGTTCTCTCTTCTTTCTGCAATCACAAAGTCCTCAGGAACACTCTCTCAGGCTGCAACAACAACTTGTTCACTTGAATACATATCTTCAAAGGTGAATTCTTTGTTTCTTGATCATCAACTACTGTTTTATGTCTTTGTTTCTTGCATTTTTCATCAGTTGTTTGTGTTCAGCAACACCCATTTGTTAATCTTTAAAGCTATGATTATAAAGGTTTCAATTTGATGCAAAACATGAATACCCCATGGGCCATGACCCCATCTGTTGATCTTTGCTTCTTAACGTGGTTACCATTACATTCAAGTTTATCAAACTTTCTTACTCTTGTTTATTTAATATTTTTCTTTGTTGCTGTAGTTATAAACTTGTGTATAGGTTTGATCTAATTGTTTCTGTGTTCATTGTGAATGCTTTTGTTCTTAATGTTTGAACTTTAGTGTGTTCATGGCATTGACTGTTTTTTTTTTATGTTAATTTCTGTTCAATTTGGGATTGTTGTATGTGTTCAAGTAGTTACCAAATTGTTATGATTCTTGGATTTAATATGGATCTGAGTGTGATTTTCTGTAGGAGCTAAACATCTAAATTAATTTGTTTATAGGAATATTGGATTTTAATAATCTCAACTATTCGACGTTGGCCGCCAACTAGTGGCGAAGCTTGACCATAAAACGGGGGGGTCGAAAACGTATATACCCAAAAAATTCTATAGAACCGGGGGGTCGAAAACGTATATACCCAAAAATTTCTATACGAAAACTACATATATAACACTACTGAGCGAAAAGTTTGGGGGGTCGGGCGCCCCTCCCGGCCCCTCTTAAGCTACGCCCTTGCCGCCAACAGTCCCAACTTCAAAAATAACCACTGACAGTCCCAACTATTGACATATTGGCCACTAATGGACTCTGAATAACAAAACCCTAACACCGTTAGTCTCCGGTAACCGGAAAACCGTTTTTGGCCAGAAAAGGGTTTCTAAAGGTCCGATCTAAGGTCACAAAGAAGTTTGGGACGAAAATGTTGAGTTTTCTGGCCAAAAAGAAGTTTTTCGGCGAAAAAGGAGTTTTCCGCTTCAATAATTGAGGCTTTTACTAGAAAAAGGTTTGTAAAGGTCCGTAATAAGGTTACAAATAGGTTTGGAACGAAAATATTGAGTTTTCCGGCCAAAAACGTTTTTCCGCCGACCGGAGACTAATGGCGTTAAGGATCTGTTAGTCAGGGTCCATTGAAGGCCAATATGTTAATAGTTGGGACTGCCGGTGGTTATTTTTTTAAGTTGGGACTGTTGACGGCCAACGGCGAATAGTTTGGATTATTAAAATCCAATATTCCTTGTTTATATTATGTAAGAACTTAACTTGATTTGTTGTATTGACTGAAATTTGCCAACATAAATGTGACAGTTTCTGTTTTGGGGTAAAAAATATGGAATAGTCATAAATCGCGTAGGGGAAAATTAGGTTCCGTTTATTTTCTGTTTTTAGGGACAAAAATGTGTTATAATCCTACAATCGATAACTGTGTTTGGAATTGAAACATGAAGCTAACAACGTTGTCTGTTTATATGTTTGGCTGCAAATAGATGGATAAAGATGTTGATAAACGAGTCGAGTGGCTCCATTCGGAACAGTATTCTGCTGCTGGTAACATATTTGGACAGCCCCAAAAGACCACACGGGTCGGGAATGAATACCAGGCACAAATCCCACCTTTGATGACAGAAAATGAGCGAGTCAAACTCATAAACGTACCCGTCTGTGAATTTGGTCTGTCAATTCCTGTCACTTGGGTTCATAGTCAACATATGAAAGAGGAAGAAACCATGGATATTGAAGCAAATGCAAAGGGTGAGTGTTGTGAAACAGACAGTGATTTGGTTCCGTTTCCTTGTTTATCAAGGGAAGAATGTTGGAGCGCGATTGAACATGACAGTTTTATTCTTGGTTTATATATATTTGGCAAGAATCTTCGCGTTGTGAACAAATTCATGGGGAATAAAGGTATGCCAAATGTAATATCGTATTACTATGGGAAGTTTTATAGAAGCAGTGAACATCAAAAATGGTTAATGTATCGGAAAAAAAGAATTAAAAAGTCTCTTCCTGGAAAAAAGATTTTCAGAGGGTGGAGGCTGCAAGAGCTTTTGTCTCGATTGCTTTCTAATGTGACCGACGAGTGTAAAGCTAGTTTGACTCAGGTACTTTGTTATTGTTGACTTTTCTACAGTTAGAACTATCGGTTATTAATGTATGGTTTCTTGCAGGTAATTAAAACGTTTGAGGAGGGTAAACTTTCGTTTGAGAAGTATGTGTTCACTTTAAGGGATACAATGGGCCTCGATCATCTTGTACAAGCCGTAGCCATTGGCAAAGGAAAACAAGACCTTACTATCAAGACCCGAACGCGATTAAGAAGCAAAAAAGTTGAATCTACATGCTCGTCTCTTAAAACAGAAGAAATTGTTGATATTTTGAAAGAGCGAATTGGATTAAGCAAAACGCGGTTAAATGAGTTCTTCTGGGCCTCTGTGTGGCCTTGACTTTTGGCTAGAGGATGGCACTATGAACAGGCTAGAAACTATGCGTTCGAAAACTCGAAGAATTTAGTGTTTCTTGCACCTGGTGTGACAAAGTTTTCAAGGAGGAGTCTGGTCAAAGGAAGTCAATATTTTGACTCGTTTACTGAAGTGCTGAATAAAGTTGCATCTGAACCGCACCTTCTTGAACACGAACCTGACAAGGACCTGTTAGTCGAGCCACATGAAACACACGGGTCAGATGATGAACAAGATTCAATGAAATGCACGGTTGTGGATACCAGTTTGGCTGGGCTTGTTAAAGTCAGAGAGCTCACAAGTTTGACTGATTTTAAACCTGCAGATATGCAAGCGTCAGCTAATGTATCTGGAGAAACCACACATGACACAACAGAAGAATCTCAAAATGAAGATGTGAATCTTAAGAAAGCCGAAAATACCAAAATGGATCTCTGTACAGATGGGCAACCAGCAAACAAACAGAAGTTGGTATACAAACGAAAAACAAAACATCAAACTGTTGTTAATATTAAAAATGACAACACTTGTGGTGAAGATGAAGACGTGGAAGATGCTGCATGTTCTGATAAGAAGCGTACTAGGATAGTGATCGACTTGAACAACCCTCGAGTGGGTCCATGTTCAGATGATGATAACAAATCATCTTCTGCTAAACCTTCAGTTGTGTCTGTAACAACCACAAAGTCCAACCAGACTGACCCGTTGACTCTTGCTAATGGTCAACGACAAAGTAGAAGAAACCGTGCATTGACCACAAAAGCATTGGAAGCTCTTGAGAACGGATTCATGAACCCAATAATGAACAGGAGAGAGCCAGTGGATGGGACCCGCAGGCGTGTTCGTGCTAAAATGGGTCATGTATCAAGTTGTGGTGCGCGTTACGTAGTGGATAGAGTCTTTGATGGTTCTTCCCATATGGTCACCGAGTCTCCCAAATGACACATATATATTATATTATTAAAAAAAAGTGAAAAAATATATGTTTGAAAGTGGACATAGCATCGCAGTTGAAACTGATGTGTTTGAAATATGGTGGAAATTTGATTTGACACGTTTGAAAGCGGATGCATTAGAGATACTTTAAAATTATGTGATTTTAGTATTCTTCACATGTTCAACCCATTTATCTTTACGACATGTTTTAGTACAAAATACAAAATCCTGGCAGATTGTTCAACAAGAGACGTTTGGTACTTTGGTTACAAAATAAATATAGTACGAAAGCACTATTTCATGGAAATGCTTTTGGTACTTCGAAGCACATATAAGTGGATCACGTATAACCCCTGCGTATACACGAATACATAAATGTGTAAATGTTAGTACGAAGATGTATATGTATGTGTATTTAGGTATTTATGTGAGCAATAAACGTCAAAGACCAACTTAACAACCAAAAAACAAAAACTAACAATTAACATCAATTCTATAGATAAACATTAGAACATCAACTAGACAGAAAAAGAAAAAAAAAAGTCACTAACGATTAACATGACAAATTGCTAAGATTCACCAGTTAACTATTGTGAGCCTAATCCACAATTTGATTTTCTTGAGAGCCTGGTTGTAAATGGGTTGGAGGCCCAACCAAAACAATTAAATAGAAAGTATACTAAACTCTAAAGGCCCAAAAAGTTACATAAAAAAATATAGAGTTAACTACTGTTTTCGTCCCTGTGGTTTGTCAAAAATCACTATTTTAGTACATTAGTTTAAAAATTGCGATTTCAGTCCCTATGGTTTCACTTTCGTAATCATTTCAATCCATATATTCTGTTAAGTATAGGGACTAAAATGGTTACGAGGTGGACTGAAATGGTTACGAAAGTGAAACCACATGGACTGAAATCGCAATTTTTAAACTAATGGACTGAAATAGTAATTTTAGTAAACCACAGGGACGAAAACAGTAATTAACTCAAAAGTATACAATAAATCAGTCACGGAAAAAAAGTTGTGGGGAGAATGGAGATTTCCCTATTTAGTACATTAGTTTAAAAATTGCGATTTCAGTCCCTATGGTTTCACTTTCGTAATCATTTCAATCCATATATTCTGTTAAGTATAGGGACTAAAATGGTTACGAGGTGGACTGAAATGGTTACGAAAGTGAAACCACATGGACTGAAATCGCAATTTTTAAACTAATGGACTGAAATAGTAATTTTAGTAAACCACAGGGACGAAAACAGTAATTAACTCAAAAGTATACAATAAATCAGTCACGGAAAAAAAGTTGTGGGGAGAATGGAGATTTCCCTATTTAGTACATTAGTTTAAAAATTGCGATTTCAGTCCCTATGGTTTCACTTTCGTAATCATTTCAATCCATATATTCTGTTAAGTATAGGGACTAAAATGGTTACGAGGTGGACTGAAATGGTTACGAAAGTGAAACCACATGGACTGAAATCGCAATTTTTAAACTAATGGACTGAAATAGTAATTTTAGTAAACCACAGGGACGAAAACAGTAATTAACTCAAAAGTATACAATAAATCAGTCACGGAAAAAAAGTTGTGGGGAGAATGGAGATTTCCCTATTTAAAAAAAAAATCATGGATTCGTGTATTCGATTTCCACAAAGGATTTATTAGGTTTCCTTCTAAATTTGTATATAGTCATTATAGTCTAATGGAGATGGATATGATTCGGTCGTTTCGCTAGTGTTACAATAATACTCAAGTGTTCCATCAATCTTTTTTTTTGAAAGGCGAGAATCTTTAACTTGTTGTGAGAGAGATCTCACACCCTCCTAAACAGAGGGTCCTAACCCTACTCTGGCCAGACTATATTATCTTAACTGGGAAACCATACCATCCACTACCACTGGCAGAGGCTTGCGCCACCACAAGAGAGAATCTCTTTGGCGTAACGCACGATGGACTAAAACCCGAGATGGCTCGGGCTCGAACTCTTGACCTAAGGTCTTAGAGAACTAGCCTTCATTGCCTTTATCCACCAAATATAAAACTAATAAGGATTAAACTTAGGTCTTCAAGAAGAACTCAAGTTTTTTCAACCGCTAGACCGGATGGATAAGTGGTTGAAAATCCATCAATGGTATAGACCGTTAAGAAAATGGGCTAGGCCCACATTAATGAACTAAAAAAGACACGTAGCGTATCTAAATGCGTTGTACTCAATTCACAGCCAAACGTGATCACACGTGTACATTCATCTTACGTCACAACTTGTCGGTACATATAACACGTTAACATCGTCTTCACTTCTTTCATCAATCAAAGTTAATAAAAAACAATAATAATGGCTATCAAGCTTTACGGTACCGCTGCTTCAACCGCTACTCTTCGTGTTAAGGCTTGTCTCGCAGAGAAGGAGCTCGGTTATGAGTTCGTTAACGTTAACATGAGTAATAAGGAACACAAGAGTCCTGAATTTCTTTCCCGTAACGTATGTAACATCATTAGCTCTAGTTATCTGATGTTGATATAAAATATGTATGTTTGTTTGATGATGATGTATCGGTGCTTCTGCAGCCGTTTGTTGATCAGTTCTTTTTAGACATAATGGAAAACATGAAAACATACCTGTTACAGCAGACAGTGCAGTGGAGAATCCAGTCAGAGAAGATGACATCGAGTTCGACATATTTGTCAGTGTGATCTGGTTCCTCCTTAGGGTGCTGACTGATGATGGTGATGATGAAAACCGAATAGGGGATTCGGTTATGGAGAAGAGGTTTTGATGATGTTATGCTTATGGGGTTTTGTGTCTAACTGTGTAACCCTTTAACCTCTACATAAGTCTCCTTATATAAGCATCCAGGAGGAAACCTAATTAGTTAATAAGGGTAATATGGTCCATCAACAATTACCAACTAATTATTTAATAGGTTGTTATATATTTTGATCCATATAATGTAAATGATTATAATGGCTACTAGATTAAATATTAAATCATAATATATTTAATTTTACACCGTTCGGTCAGATTCCAGCGTTTGAGGATGCTGATCTCAAGCTGTTCGGTACGAATAAAATGTGGGATTGATTAAGTTTCTAGGTTTATTTGATGGTTTTTTTTTTTTTTAGCTCAAATCAAACGAAAAACCAAAGTTTTGGTTTTTGGGTTTTTGATAGTCTTCGGTTTTGATCTTTTCGGTTGTCGGTTTTGGGTTTCAAGTATTCATTCAGTTTTCTTTTTTTTTCTTTATCATTTTAGGCTTCAAAATTATGGGTCTACAAGACGAGCAGGCTTTTTTTTTACCGGCTAAGATAGAGCCGTCTTTTTTTTTTTTTTAAGATAGGGCCCAGTCTCTTAGCCCATCAATTTAAAATAAAGCTGATGTTTTACACGTGTAATTATTAGGTTGGTGTTCTCTAGACCCGTTGTATTTTTTTTTTGGGTTTAGTGACCCGATACTTTGATACTTTAAAGTGGTAAACTTCAAAATCAACCAATGAGAGTGTGTCATGTGAAAGTGGTAAACTATGCTCAAAAGTGTTGGTAATGGTTAGACAATTTATGAATTGGTAAACTTAAAAAAAAAAAAAAAAGGTGTGATTGGTTGAGATGACAAGGACCCCACCCCACACCCCCCTCCCCTTCCCTCCCTTCACCACTTCGGTAACCCATCACCGAATTGGCAAAGCTTTGAGTGGTAAACTATGTTGGCGGTGGTGTTACCAATTGGTAAACTAAGTTTACCATACTTTGCCGCACCCCACTCCGTATACCCTTATCTATCTTTGATTTCTTATTTTTGAATTGCCTAAGGGTGTTAGGAGTGGTTAAACACTTGAGAGTGGCAAACTAAAAAATCAACCAATCAGAGTGCACCACGTCAATCAGTGAAAAGTGTTTAAACTTTGGTGAAAAATGTTGGCAATGGTTTAGACATTTGGTGAAGTGGTAAACTTTAAAAAAAAAAAGGAAAAATGTGTGATTGGTTGAGATTGGAATGGACCCCACACCACACTACCCTCTCTCTCTCCTTCCTCCCTTCCCCTTGTCGGCATGCACTCCCCGCACCACACAATTCACCGCCTCGGCAAAGGGTTGGCGGCGGTGTTTGCCGCGCGGCAAAACCCTTTGCCGCCCCCTTTGCCGATACCACTCCTAACACCCTAACCCTATTTTGCCAACTTTTTTGGTCAACTTGCCTATTAACAGTGAACATCTTGTTTTGGTCAACTTGCCTATTTTCCTAACTTGTTTGGTCAGTTTAAAATAAAGCCGATACTATATAGTGTAATTATTAGGTTGGTGTTCTGTGGACTAGTATTGAATTTCTCGTACGAAATCGGTACCCACTTTTTGCGAAAAGGCGTTTTCGGTACCGTTACTGTATGTAGCGAATATTTTTCGGTAACGGTCCCGGTACCATGTTTGCCGAATTTTGATCCCATTACCGAGCTTATCACTAGTGTGGGCCCATTGTACGTAATCATGGGAAACCCTTAGGAATGTTAATCATTTGCAAATTGATGAATTAACCCAGTTAATATCTAGGTTTTAACTTTGATGAATTGACCATTTTGCTTTAGAATCAAGGGCAATTACACAATACCTAGCTCATGCATACCCCGACAACTGAACCAATCTAATAATACACGGCCCGAAAAAGATGGCAATAGTTGGCGTGTGGATCGAAGTTGAGTCTCAAAAATTCGACTAGTTTGGATCAAAACTAGCATGGGAGCTAGTATACAAGTCGATGTACGGTATGACTACCGACGACGCTGTTGTGGAAGAGAACGAGGAGAAGCTGGAGCAAGTGCTCGACGTGTACGCGGTTGTCCGAAAGCAAGTACATAGGTGGTGATTGCTTCACGTTGGCGGATCTTCACCACCTTCCTGTTTTGAAGTTTTTGTTTGGAACCAAGGCGAAGAGATTGTTCGACGCGCGGCCGCATGTCAGCGCGTGGGCTGCCGATATCCAGTCTAGGCCTGCATGGGTGAAAGCAACCACGGCTCGAGTGATTTTGTGGTGTGTGTTTGTGGCTTCATGTATCAAGAGTGATAATGTATGATGTGTGTGTAATGTTTGTTGCCCACGTGTATATATATAATAAGTTAATATGAAAACATTAATAAAAGTTTCTTTTATGCTTAGCTGATTACCAAGTTTGGAGAACTCGCTAGTCACTAGTCGGCCGGTAAGGTGGGTACTACCCAGTGGCGGACCCAGGATTTTTGGACAATGGGGTCCAAAAAAAAACACACAAAAAAACGAAGAAACAGGTATCGAACCCATGACCTTTTGTGTGTAAACAAGTGGTTTTACCACTACACTAGGCTCACTTTCATTGTTATGGGGTCCAACTAAATTATTTTATGGGGTCCAAGTTGATTCAGGAGTCAGTTCCATGGTGCATGCTTTTTGCGGACGATATTGTGTTGATTGCTGAGACTAAACAATGCCTGAATGAGAGGATAAAAGAGTGGCGAGTAGCTTTAGAGGGCAAGGGCCTAAGGATTAGTCGATCTAAGACTGAGTATCTACACTGTGATTTCAGCGGTGTAGCCTTTGACGATGAAACCCAAATCACCATTGAGGATCAATTGGTCCCGCAGGTAACTAGATTTAAGTATCTAGGGTCGTATGTTCAAAGAGATAGTGACATAGATAGTGATGTAACCCATCGCATACAGGCTGGCTGGTGTAGATGGAGGGCAACCAGTGGGGTTTTGTGCGATAGGAGGTTCCCAATTAAACTTAAGGGGAAATTTTACAGGGTAGCAGTTAGGCCAGCTATGTTATATGGAACAGACTGTTGGGCTACCAAGAAGACACAAGCGCGCAAGATGGATGTAGCAGAGATGAGGATGCTGAGGTGGATGTGCGGACACACGAGGTTAGATCGGATAAGAAATGAGGTTTTTAGGGAAAGACTAGGAGTGGCTAGTATATCGGAGAAGATTAAGGAGGGGAGATTGAGATGGTTTGGGCATGTGAAGCGGAGGGAAGCGACGGCTCCAGTTAGAGTAGTGGAGACTATTATTGTGCAGGGGAGGAGAGGAAGAGGCAGACCCAAACTGACATGGGATAAGCATATTAGGCATGATTTACTAGAGTTGCACCTTTCTGAGGACATGGTCTACGATAGGACTTCGTGGAGGCGTATGATTAGGGTTAAGGACTTCTAGAGGATATTGTAGTATGGTCTTAGGTGGATTTTCAGGGACGTAGGTTTTTCTTTTTTTAAAGGGACCTTTCCAGTGTTTGCCTTATTGTGTTTATGCCCAAATGATGTTGTATGCTACTATGCATGATTTACTTTGTGTTTATGCCCAAATAATGTTGTATGCTATGATACATGATTTTACATTATATTGTGCGACTCAGATCACTTTCTTGCTAATGGGCGACTTCTTATTTCTGTATTCTTTCTATATTCTTTGACTTGTTGTGTTGGTTTGCTGTTCGTTTTCGAGCCGAGGGTCTCTCTGGAAGCAGCCTCCCTATCCCTAGGGATAGAGGCAAGGCCTGTCTACATTCCACCCTCCCCAGACCCTATAAGTAGCTCTGCTATTTGTGGGACTTACTGGGTATGGTTGTTGTTGTTGTTTCTACTACTTTTTAAAAAAAGATTTGGGTCCGGGGACCCCGTTCCTCGTAACGTAGGTCCGCCCCTGGTACAAGCGACTACTCGGGATTAATCAGATCGGGATTTTTATATGTAATTTTCAGTTTTATGTACACATATACATATTTTTATAGGTAAATATTTTAAAGTAGTTGGATTTTAACTCATACTCAATTATTTTTTTTACGTATACAAGATTAATTGTTGGAATCAAATGGCTTGGTTGGAAACTGCCTAGAATTTAGAGGTTTTGACCGTAATATACAGTTTTTTTGCCAGAATCTGGCAGGGTCCACGCTGGCGTTAGAGTTTGGCTAACGGCGTTCACCAGGAAACCATACCATCCACCGTCACTGGCAGAGGCTTGCGCCACCTCAAAAGAGAATCTCTTTGGCGTAACGCACGGTAGACTAAAACTCGGGGTGGCTCGAGCTCGAACTCTTGACCTAGGGTCTGAAAGAACTAGCCTTCATTGTCTTTATCCACCAAATATGACACTAGTGGGGATTGAATTTGGGTCTCCACAGGGCGTCCCCGAGATTAATTGTTACACCCTAATTCATAACTGACTAAAGTCGCAGCGGAAAAACGTATCATAAAAATTTCTTTCGTTACAAACACCTTGACGCACTTAAATTCATTTTTAAGATTTATTCTTTCACAATAAATACATTTATTATACTCATTTCCAATAAGAAACCATAAACTAGCTTCACTCAATTACGTACTCAACACTTCCGTACAATCTATCTTGTGACTCGATCCTCGATCTCGAATCCTTGGATATCCTCGTGACTGGTATTACCTGCGCTCACCACATAGAATTTACAACATTAGTACGCATTATAAACATACAAGGTTTGTTCACATCTATTTCTCGTTTCATTAACTCTTTACATTCCAGCTTTTCCATCCTGTCATATAATTCGTGGTGAGTCTTCTTTGCTATTCCTGCATCACACTTATAACTCCATGTACACGAATTAAACAACATAAACACTTAATCATACCGAAAGAATTACATACATACTTAAACATCATACACATTATCTCCCGACATACATATGTACACACATAAGTACTAACCTACATGCATCCTTACATATATATATACACTTAAATCATTCTATAAGTATTTACATATACACATACCTACATTGTTACTTACGGTCATGACATCACACATACACATACATACATACATACCTGATTGCAGTATACCAAACTCGTACATGCCTATTCTCCATACACATACCTACATACACTCACGTACTTGTTCACATCCTTATAAACATACATACGAACCTATTTACCTACGTGCATACCCTTAAGATCACATAAACATGAGTTAAATTAGACGTACGTGACTTAAAACACCTTTAAACGAGTTCCCGGCATCAAATAAGACACGAAAACAATCTTTCGGAGAAACTACACCCGTCGCGCGACGCGACGGGCCGTCGCGTGACGCGACCCCCCTAAAACGACAGAAGGTTGCAGCTGGGTTGCTGCATATTTCCAGCACGATCGCATTTCACGGAAACGGTCATAACTTCTTCGTTATTAGTCCGTTTTACCTGATTCTTTTTCCTACGCGTCCGTAATTTAATTCTCCATCTAATGTAGTTAAAATCCCACACCCGACATAATAAAATTTCAGACTTTTAACTCTTCGACTTATTACCCTTTTACCAAATTCCGACCCGTTCATGCATTTATCAACATAACTTGTTTGTTTGACCGTAACTTCTTATGCACCTACTAATATTAGTGACGTCTATCATAAAAGACTAACTTCTTGAATGTCTTGCGTCCTCTTAATCCATTACCGTTCCTATGTTTATTTTGACCCGTTAAGGGTATTTACGCATTTTAAGGTCTATGACTTACAAAGACCATACTTCTCACTTCCATACTTGTCTAAAACATTACACTAGTCGAATAACTTGTTTTCTAACTACTTTTAAGATCGTTCGCCCGATATACCGACCAAGGGCGTTTTAGTCCACTTTTAATCCCATCCTTTACGACGAAGGACTTCAACACATATCTAACTTCCAACAACAAGTTTCATTAATTAAAAACACCATACTACTTAATCGAACTAAGAAGTGATTACGGAAATCACTTACCTCGTGCATCCGAGTTCAAGCATAGCTTCCGTGTTTATCCTTGGCCTGTTGTCCTTCCATGCTTATGTCCGTGTTGACATGACTCCTATCCGTACATGTCATTACATTCACATTCTTGTTAGCATATATGATTGTACGTATAAACGATCATATCAAATTCATATCTCATGTATGACTTTCATTAGTCAATTCAAACAAGCATAAAGCATACTCAACATCAACCTAACATAATTTTCTCATGAACTATATCAAAAATGCATTCCTCATGTTAGTTTACTATCAATTTCATTATTACCACATTCTATACATGTTTACCCATTAATTGCATACAATTTCACATATTATTGTCATTTAGACATTTCATCAAACACTTGATGTGCGTGCTACTTTCTAAGCATGATGTACAAGTATTTCATGTGTTTATCCTAATTATCACTTTCATTTATCATCACAAGTAAACATCATACAAATTCCATACCATAATCACTCTATATACAAATACACATCACATACTACACATATTTCTAATCAAGTTCATACCATTTCATGGATTAAACATAAACCCACTTAACTAATTGTGGTAATTCATCCAACCACCTAAATTCTAACAACTTACTCAGAGTCATCGCTTAGGGTTTGTTCCTAAACGTGCATACATCACTAATTTGGCCATAACCTTCATGATTCATACATAAATCACCACTAGTGATGATTACCAAGATTTCTCAACTTCATTAAACATAAAAATTCAACATACCTTATGATCCCCTCACGAAGGTGATCATTAATCCGTGTTTCTTCTTGAATTCGAGCCTCGATTCACCCTTCAATTTGGTGATTTAAGTGAGTTAGGGTTTGGAGCTCTTGAGAGCTCCTGAAGCTTCACGAACACACACGTATGTGTGTTTGTGTGTGTGTTGACCTTTTAATTAGACAAATGAACTTTCATTTGTTCCACTTTAGCCCCTCGGGTTTGCCTTTAAAACATAACTAACACTACCTTCATCATTTAATACTTTTGACCATACCTTTAACTAGGTTAAATAGCCTAGTTATTTATTTCATGACGTGTCACATAAGAACACACGACAAATATTAACATTCAGATTTTGGGGCGTTACATTAATAAAAAAAAATGGGTCTCATGTAAGACAAAAAAAATTGGTATAATATACAATTATGAATTATATATCCAAGTTTCAAAGACATAATAGTTTAAAATTTTGAATAAATATTAAAAGTTTAGAACCACTTTATTGAATATATGAAAGCAGTTTCTTCCTTTATTTAATGCTATATTAGAAGTTTTTAGAACCACTTTATTGTTTTGGTTTCAAGTTTCAAAGGCATAATAGTTTAAACAATTAAATAAATAGGCTTCAAATTTCAAAGTTTATAAAATAACCTGAAAACTCTGAAACAAAGTTTCTGAACAAAGAAAGATCACTGACAATTATCCTCGGTGTTTTTGAATAAATGATATTTTCAATTTCATAAACTTTAAACAAAATCACTATGATATGAAACTCAAACATTTGCAAATCCCTTTTCTTTCAAATAAAATTCCTGAATTCCATGACAATACCAGATGAGGCGAGCCGCAAGCGATTGAATGATGATGTCGGCCAAAAACTCGAAATTCCTAATCACCCAATGAATCGTGTGCTGCAAGACTGGAGCCTTGGAGATGAATCGTGACAATCGTTCGTTCTGCGTTATGTTTTTGTGCCCTCCCAGCCAACAGGATTTTGTAAACGGATTTGGGGATTGGGGCCCAAATCTGAGTTGGTTTTTTGTTTTGGGTTTTAAACTATCAGATCTAATACATAAATACATAGAAACTTATAAAAAAAATTAGATCCCTTGGCAATTTGGGCGTTGTGCAGTGGCTCGACCTGCACAGGCCCAGACCGCCCTTGATCTCCAAGAAGAACTCAAGTTTTTTCAACCACTAGAACACAAATGTGGATAAGTGTTCCATCAATAATCTATATCTATATTATATAATAAAAGAAACCACTTTGTGGACACTTGTCATTATATTAGGGCATCTCTTATAAATAATTATTATTTTAACTTAATCTTTTATAATTAATTATAGATAACCCTCCTATTAAATATTATTTAGTTTAATATCTTTTGGATAATTATTATTTAGTTTAATCTTCTTCTCATTTATAATATTATTTAGAGTAAATTACGATTTTGGCCCCTGTGGTTATATCACTTTTACCCTTTTAGCTCAAAAAAGATTTTTTTAACATCTGAGCCCCCAACGTCTTCTATTCTAACCCTTTTGGCCCCTAGCACTAACCCCATCCATTAAATGTTATTTTTAACATTTGAGCCCTCAACGTCTTCTTTTCTAACCATTTTGGCCCCTAACACTAACCCCATCCATTAAATGTTAGGGGCCATAAGGGTTAGAAAAAAAGACGTTAGGGGCCAAAAAGGTTAGAAAAAAAGACGTTAGGGGTTTAGTTGTTAAAAAAATTAGGGTAAAAGTGATATAACCACGGGGGCCAAAATCGTAATTTACTCTATTATTTATTTGAATTAATTATTACTTTTATATTTATCTATTTACTTCAAATTCAAACTTAATTATCTAATTTGATCTTAACTATATATTTGAACATTTTGTTTAGTTTGGTATCAAACAGGTTTTACGAAACATAAAATAAAATTAACTAATATTATTTATCATTTATACATTCATAGTTTTAAAGAAATGTTAAATTTATTGAGACTTCGTTAACAAATTTTGCAACAACAGAATAATTTATTTTTATCACGAAAACCAAACTTTGTGTTAATATATTAAATATTTTTATTTTCACTCTACAAAATTACATTTACTCGACCCATGTAATACATGAGGTTTTTTAAGATATAACTTTTTATTATTTGATGTATAAAATTAGATTTATTCAATTCGTACAATACATGGAGTTTTTTAAGGATATATATATTTTTATTATTTAGTACAGAAAATTACATTTATTCAACCCGTGTAATACGCATATTTTTAAAGATGTAATTTTTTTATTATTTGGTATATAAAATTACATTTATTCAACTCGTGTAATAAATGAGATTTTTAAAGATGTATTATTTTATTATTTGGTAAACAATATTACATTTATTCAACTCGTGTAATACACGTGGTTTTAAAGATATAACTTTTTATTTGGTATATAAAATTATATTTATTCAACCCGTACAATATTGTTCTTATAGATATAACTTTTTTATTATTTAATATATAAAATTATATTTATTCTACCCGTGCAATGAAGAAGGTTTTTAAAGATATACTGTTTTATTATTTAGTATATAAAAATTATTTATTTAACGTGTGTAATACACGGAGTTATAACCTAGTACAACTGTTAAAAAAATGTGCTAGGCTCACATTAATTAACTATAAAAAGACACGTGGCGTATCTAAATGCATTTTATTACTATAAAGAAGCAACAAATATATGCATCAAGAGTTGTAACTTGTGCTTAGGGCATTTTTTCCAAAAAAAAACTTGATTTTTTACTTTTAACCCAAAAGGTTTTTACCTTTTCCATTTTAACCCTACATAATTTGTTTTTTTAACTTTAACCAAAAACTTTTCATTATTTGCAATTTAACTTCACAACTTTTGTCACTTATACTTTTCATCTTTCGCAAATTTTCGTTTTACGTATAGTTCTTAATATTTCGAGTTAATACGACGCAACGTGCATGTGTGGTTCAACGTTTTTACCTCTATTTTTCCATGTTTGACAGGATCGTCGCAACACGCATATCCTATGTCGAGCCAGTGTTTGTGGTCGATGACGGTTGTGTGACATTAGTACTATTTGACAACGTTTTACGCCCCGCCGCAACGCGGGGTGTGCTTTGGGGGTTTTTCAAAGAAAAAATGGTTATGCATATGGTTGTCATAACGTTGGCTTTGGGGGTTTAAAAAAATTGATTTTTTTTTTACTATTTACCTAAAAGTATTTCATAAATTACTTTTAACCCAAAACTATTTGTTTGTTTACTTTTAACCCAAAACTTTTTATCTTTTGCAATCTATCCTCGTAACTTTTTTTACTTTCAACTTTGGTCCTATATAGTTTTCATTTTACGCAGATTTTTCGCTTTATGCTTGGTTCTAAATTTTGTGACTTAACACATCGCAACGTGCGTCTTTGGTTTAACGTTTTTACGTTTCGTTCTAAATTTTGCGAGTTAACACGACGCAACGTGCGTGTGTAGGTGAACGTTCTTACATCGTCTATTTTTCCCCGTTTGACAGGTTTAACATAACGTGCGGGTCCTAGATCGACTTAGTTATAACTAAAGAATACCCGCCGCATTGCGGCGGGTCTCAATCCTATTTTAAGTTAAAAAAGACTTTTGGGAAAATCCCTTGTTGACTTATTACTTTTTGAAAAGGAGTTTTTAAAAAAAGTGTTTGGATTAGCTTATGGGGTGGGAAAAACCAATAAGTCAATAAGTTGTTTTTTAAAAAGTGTTTAGCTTAGCTTATTGTTGTAAAATGACTAAAAGCTAATAAGTTAGTTCAAAAAGTCATAACATTTTAACTTTTCAAAAATGACTTTTTGATGACTTTTTCTCCTTCTCAAAAAGTCATTTTAAAAAGGACTTTTGCATTTGCCAAACACTAAAACTATTTATTGGCTTTTTTATTAAGTCAATAAGTTGATTGGTATGTGTGTGTGTGTGTATGTATAGATGTGTGTGCGTATGTGTGTGTGTATGTATGCATAGATGTGTGTGTGTGTATGTATGTATAGATGTGTGTGTGTGTGAGGATAGAGGAATGAGGCCCGGCGAGATCGACTGGTGGGAGACGGATGGGAAGAGCCGGAGGAGTGGGGGGCGGTGTGGGGGACCGGCGCCGGGCCAAGCCGGGCCTCAGCCGGCCCCCATACCCTTAGTCTAAGATGACACCTCTACATTAAATTGTCATTTTTTTTCCAAATTGAACGTCCAACAATAAAGAAAGATCATTTTTTTTTCGTTTTCCTTAAATCAAAGTAAGTGTGCTACCTTTTATTTAATCACCAAATAAACATAATTTTAAATAAAATTAGTGGGTTACATCCGCGCTTCGCGACGTTATAAAAGAATGGTTAAAATAACTTTAATGAGTAGAATTCGGTCAGGATCGGATCGGTTTGGTTTAATCTAGTTGTATTCAATTTACAACCAAACATGATCACGCGTGTACATTCATCTTATGTCACCGCTTACCTCATCAGATCGACAAGTAACCTTTGACGCCTAGAAAACCGAAATTGACCCTCCAGTCTAGGGATGAGCTCGGTACCGTCCGGTACCGAAAGAACCAGAACCGAAAATCCCCAAAAGTGGGTACCGGTACCGGTACCGAATATACCCGGTTCGGTACCGGTACCGGTTCGGTACCGGTACCGAAAAGGTACCCGGTTTGGTAAATTCGGTACCGGTACCGGGTCTGATTTGCTCATCCCTACTCTAGTACACCACACCACACACTTATTTTTACAATCTTGGCGGTTCATTAGTCAAACCCAGCTACAGAATATAATAATACGTGTATATATACATACTACTTTAACATCGTTTTCACTTCTTTCATCATCAATCAAAGTTAATACAAAACAATAATAATGGCTATCAAGCTTTACGGTACGCATGTCTTCACTTCAACCAATGCTCTTCGTGTTATCGCTTGTCTCGCCGAGAAGGAGCTCGATTATGAGGTCGTTAACCTTAACACGAGTAATAAGGAACACAAGACTCCTGAATTTCTGTCCCGTAACGTATGTAACATCATTAGCTCAAGTTATTTGATGTTGATTTGAAATATGTATGTTTGTTTGATGATTGATGTATCTGTGCTTCTGCAGCCGTTCGGTCAGATTCCAGCGTTTGAGGATGGTGATCTCAAGCTGTTCGGTACGAATTATAATTGTTTGTGGATTAAAATCAGTGGCGGACCTAAGAATTTTTTCATGGGGGTGCGGAATATTTTTAAAGATTTTAGGCCCCTAAGTATATAAAAAACCCGGTTCATATTGGGTCGGTTCGGGTCGGGTTATGTAAAACAAAAGAATAATCGAGCCATACCCAAAAATAGTGATGAGATGTTGTTTTCGTGAGTTTGGTGGCCGAAATTGAGATGAGTTGGGTTATTATATTTTAGTTCAAATTAGATTATTAGATTGAGTTGGGCTTAGAGTTATGGTATGTTTATTGGGTTAAAGGTTAAGAGAAAGTTAATTGGGTTGTGTGAAAATTAATTAGTTAAGTGGAAAGTTAATTAGGTTGTATTTAAAAAAAAAACAGTGTTTACGTAAATTTTTTACAAATTCATAAGATTTTTTTCCTAATGGGGGTGGTCGAAAAATTTCAAGTGGTGCGGACGAATATTTTCAAGGGGTGCGGTCGGGATTTTACCGGGAATTTAGCACTAAACTTTATTTTTTCAAGGGGTGCGCCCGCCCACCTTGAAATATAGGTGGGTCATCATCATCATCATCATCGTACTCAGTATATCCCACCTATAGCAAAGCTAAGGTAGGGTCTGAGGAGGGTGGGATGTAGACAGCCTTACCTCTACCCCGTAGGAATAGAGAGGCTGCTTCCAATGAGACCCCCGGCTCGATTGTGGTTTTGCATCAAGCCTTGGACATAAGGCACATAACACTCAGCAATTGAGACAAACGCCAATTGGTGCATGTACCCCCTTGTCTTTCGGCTATCAACGCCACCACATGATGCCTGATTAACGATCCCCTCTTTTTAACGTTATTTTCACGAAATTAGTAAAATAACGTTAAAAATTAGTGCACTTTTGCTTTTGCCCCCCGGAGCGCCCACACATATATTACACCTTGAAATATAGGTGGGTACGCCCCTGATTAAAATATGGGATTTGTTAAGTTTCTAGGTTTATTTGATGAATTGAGTGTCGATTTAACATAGGGGCGGGCGTTTATGTGTTGATTTTGAGCTCAAATCAAACGAAAAAACAAATTTTTGGTTTTTGGGTTTTTGATTCGGTTTTGGGTTTCAAGTATTCGGTTTTCTTTTTTGAGTAAACTGCCAAAATGGTTGGTCACTTTTGACACTTTAGTCCAAAACTTAAATCATTTGAATCTGGGTTATGTGGTTTCATTCAAAATCAAAATCTAGTCAGATTTTTCAGTTAACAATCGGTTTTTTTTCATCCCTTTTATTTTATTTTATTATTTTTTTTGAAAGGCAAAAAGATTTGGATCATTCCTCGATTTGTGCGTGTCATCCTTGGGCAGGGCCATGCTAATCTTCTTTGTTTCGTTCCAATTTTATCGGATGAATAGCAAAATGGTCAGATTTTTTTAATTTGTTATGATAAAACGTTTGAAGACTATTTTACCCTTCATTAAAATTAAAATGAGAAAAAAACAAAAAAAAAACTTGTTGTTAACTAAAAAATCTAATCAGATTTTGATTTTCGATGAAAATGACAACAAAATTGAAACCATATTGACCTAGATTCAAAAGATTTGAGTTTTGTACAAAAGTGACCAAACCTCATTGATAACTTTGTCAGTTTAGTCATCTTTTTTTTTTTTTTCATTTAGGCTTCAAAATAATGGGTCTACAAACCAAGAGCATGCTCTTTTTTTTAACCGGAAAGATAGAGCCAATTTCTTTAGCCCGTCAGTTAAGACTTAGCCCCTATTTTTCTATGCCAGTTAAGATAGGGCCCGGTCTCACAATCCATCAATTTAAAATAAAGCCGATAATTTACCCGTGCAATTATTAGGTTGGTGTTCTTTGGACTAGGGATGAGCATCTGGTACCGGTACTGAATTTCCTGTACGAAATCGGTACCCACTTTTTGGCGAAAAGGCGTTTTCGGTACCGTACCGTATTGAACATTTTCGGTAATGGTACCGGTACCCATGTTTGGCGAATTTCGACCCCATTACCGAGCTTATCACCAGTGTGGACCCATTGTACTTTTTTGGGGTTTAGTACTTAGTAATCATGGGAACCCCCTAGGAATGTTAATCATTTACAAATTGATGAACCCAGTTAATATCTAGGTTTTAACTTTGATGAATTGATCATTTTGCTTCAGAATCAAGGGCAATTACACAATACCTAGCTCATGCATACCCGGACAACGGAACCAATCTAATAATCCACGACCCGAAAAAGATGGCAATAGTTGGCGTGTGGATCGAAGTCGAGTCTCAAAAATTCGACCAGTCTGGATCAATACTAGCATTGGAGCTACATTACAAACCCAAGTTCGGTTCGACAACCGACGACGCTCTTGTGGAACAGAACGAGAAGAAGCTAGAGCGAGTGCTCGACGTGTACGAATCACGGTTGTCCGAAAGCAAGTATTTGGGTGGTGATTGCTTCACGTTGGCGGATCTTCACCACCTTCCTGTTTTGAAGTTTTTGTTTGGAACCAAGGCGAAGAGGCTGTTCGACGCGCGGCCGCATGTCAGCGCCTGGGCTGCCGAGATCCAGTCCAGGCCTGCATGGGTGAAAGCAGTCACGGCTTGATTGATTTTGTGGTGAGAGTTTGTGGCTTCACGTATAAAGAGTGATATTGTATGATGTGTTTGTAATGTTTGTTGCCCACATATATAATAATAAGTTAACATGAAAACAATAATAAAAGTTTTTTTTTATGCTTAGCTGATTACTTACTCAATTTCCTGCATGTTTAACTATTCAACACATGATTATAGGGGTGATCAAATGGTACCCGGTACCGACTTTATCGAATCAGGTACACTTTCTGAAGGGGTATGGTCCCAAAAAGCTGCGCAACCTCCTGCAAGGTCGCGCAGGACCATACTCCTTACTCAGCAATTTCCTAGATTGCCAACCTCGCGCGGACTACAACACATCTTCGTAATACGGCGCGAGGTCTACATAACACTTAGCATTTTGAAAAGAATATCTGAAAGCCCATGCCGCGCGCGAGGTAGTAACGTGCTCAGCAAGAATCGTGCGTGACTACGGCGCAAGGCCTTTTCAGATAGTACTCAAGGTACAAGTGGCAGAATAAAAGAGCCAATCAGGGTCCTTCTGATCCTGCGCAATCGTGCTCCACGATCGTCTGACATGCAGGAGACAAAAGGTACTCAAGGACGCCTATGTGGCACCAATCACAGGGCAGAGACAACTGCCCCACGATCTCCACTTACCTGCTGATGGCAGAAGGGCGGCAAGGCCGACAACAGTGACACGTGGCTCCAATCACATTGCGCCAACTCCATAAAGCTCCTAGAGGCCACTAACGGTCGACACCAGTGAGACAAGGAGCATATCCTCCAGGTTGTCGGCTTCTGGCCCAAGGCCCATCAGCCCACACCCTCTTACACCTCTCCGGCTATAAATAGAGACCTCACTTCACAGGTTAAAACATTCCATTCCCTCTACTCTCACGTAATACTTAAATTCTCTCCACCAATACAGTCGCTTATTCTCACGCCGGAGCCCGGTTAAGAGGGAAACCCCCACATTCCCCTCTTAACGAGTAACGGTGTTCTGTTTTGCAGATAGCCACGATCATTAAGGAGCTCAGGAAACCATAAAGAAGATTAACCATCATGGTAGAAACATAAACCAAACTGATTAGTCCCTTAATTAGTTCCGTGTTTCTTCATTGGCGCCCACCGATTTTTTCTACAAACCACTCTCATCTTCTTTCCTGAGTTTTTCGTTGTTTTTCTTCCTTCGATAATGGCTGGTCAAGGAATCATTCCCGAGTTTGTTGGTCTTGGAGCAGACCCTAACGCAGCGTTGGGGGTGGATAACCAAAACATCCAACCCCAACACGTTGAAGAAATCGACGAGATCGAGATAGCCAACACTGGGGGTCCGCGCGGGAGCTTCACCCTCATCACTCAAACTACCCCAGGAAACAACGGTGCTGGACCTTCGAACCCAGCCCCACCTCAGAATATCTCAGCGCTATTAGGGCTACCAGAGGGCGAAACCCCAGCCTCATGGTACGGCAAGCAACTCGCCACCATTAACGCGGTATATCAATCCTTGAGCGCGCAACAAGCAGTTCTAACGGCAGAACCTTCCTTGGTTACACCAACCGGCCCAAGTCACGGGCCGCGCCAGATGCCACCACCGCAAAATATCCAAGGAAGAGCCAACAGACCTCCCCCTACCCGAAGACTAAGCGTGCAGGACACGCGCGATACACGGGGGGAGACAGAAAGCTACTATGACGAACCGTCAAACTTCCAAAGAGGCCCAGTTCATAGCCGGCTCACTCCGCGCAACATGAACGATGAGTGGGAAGAAACTGACCCGAATGATCCAACCTGGGAGAACGATGACGAATCTTCGGTCTTCAACCGTTTGCAAAGAAATCACGAGTACTACAAACCAAGGCAGCACGTTGGGTATACCGAAGAGGCAGAGCGTGACTTTCGCCTCGCCTATCGACCAGAGGAAGCTATAGAGCATTCAAAGTTCATCCCAAAGATAGCACTAGCGCCGGTCAAGAGATAAAAGTTACCTCCGACTGTCGAAAAGTTTAACGGGTTGACTGATCCCGACGATCACGTCAGAGTGTTTACTAGCGTGGGCTGCATGGGAGGTTGGAACATGCCCATGTGGTGTCATCTGTTTATCCAAACATTAACGGGGGCTGCTTGCGCCTGGTTCGACAGCCTTCCTCCGGGAAAGATAAAACCATGGGTAGATTTCAGGACTCAGTTTTTGAGTCACTTCAGTCAACAAAGGCGATACCAGCGCGACACAGCTGAAGTTGAAGATATCTGGCGCAGAGATAACGAGGGTTTGGAAGATTTCATTACGCGCTTTAACAAAGAATGTTTGGAGATCGGTGGCGTGAGTGAACAACTCATGCGCTGCCACTTCAAGAAAGCCATCCGCTGCGATAGCCTAATTAGAACCATCACTGGGAAGGATGGAATGCCCAAGGAGTGGGATAAACTCATGGAAGCCGCAAAGACAGTCGCGCAAACGGAAGAGTCACTCGCACGAAACAACAGCTATCGTTCTGAGGATAGATTTTCTAAAGGGGGTCACCCGCGCGACGACAACAGACGCAACAAAGGCAAGAACCCTGGGTGGAAGGCCAACCACTCCAGCGGTTATAGTGAACGACCCCGTTATGAAGAACGATCCCGCTATAAGGAAGACGCGCGTGATACTATTGATCGCATCGGCTATAGAAAGGCAGTCCGAGACGATAATCGTGAAAAGCATTGGACTCCGCTCATAAAAACACCAAAAGAGGTGCTAATGACGGAGAACCATGACTTTAAGGCTCCCAGGCCTATGACGAACAAAAAGGGGCAAGACCCCAATCTGTATTGTGATTTCCACAAGGATACAGGGCACTTAACAGATGATTGTTACAGCTTGCGTCAAGAGATCGAGAGAGCACTAAAGAGCGGAAAGCTGAGCCACTTAGTGAAAAACGTGCGCAAAGAAACTCGACAGCTCCATCGCCACGATGAAGGAAATCACAAGAAAGTTCGACGCCTAGAGACACACATGGTCAATGGACCAAGGTATAGCGCGAGAGAAAAAGGCAAGAGACCTTATGAGCCTTCATGGCAAGAACAGCAAGTTATTTTCCCGGTGGTGCGCGGGGGTCCCCGAGCCACACGACCCATCGTCATCACCGGTATCATCGGCCATTATGAAACTGAATACGTCTTCATTGACCCAGGGAGTACAACAGACATCATCTATGAACAATGCTTTAACCAGTTCGACGACGAAGACAAAGCGAGACTTGAACCAGTTGACTACCCACTGTCTGGGTTCTGCAATGAAATGGTCTTCCCGCTAGGCCAAATTAGCTTCCCCGTCACACTCTCTGACGGGAAGCATTCAAGAACAACAAACGTTAACTTCATGGTGATGCCTGTTAAGTCAAGACATGATGTGCTGATCGGGAGAGAGACGCAAGGTGAGCTGAATATGATAACTTCCACCCCCCACTCAGCGATTGGTTTCCCAACCAAGACGGGGGTGGCAATCGTCTATGCAAAGAAGGAAGTGATGTCAACAGAAGAGATGCGCCCAACAAAAGCGGCGAAGGTTTCAGCAACCGAGCCCGAAAAATGGGTTTTAAATCGCAAATATCCGGAGCAAACGGTGACGATAGGTCACGCTATCTCACCAAACATCAGAACTCGTCTCAAGCAGCTCCTATTCAAGAACATGGATATTTTCGCCTGGACCCCGGCCGACATGACCGGAGTCCCGCGCGACATCACAGAGCACTGTTTAAATACCTACCCCTCTGTTGAGCCGAAAGTCCAAAGAAGGCGCAGCTTAGGGGCAGACAAAACGAAAGCAATGAACGAGCAAGTATGCGAGTTACTTAAAGCCGGCATCCTGCGAGAAGTACGTTATCAAAGTTGGGTTGCGAACCCCGTAATGGTAGAAAAGTCTAGTGGTGGATGGCGAATGTGTGTTGACTATACCGATCTCAACAAGGCATGCCCTAAGGATTGTTACTCTCTGCCTGAGATCGACAAAAAGAAAGACTCTCTAGCGCCATACAGATGGAAGTGCTTCTTGGATTGCTACAAGGGGTACCATCAAGTTCAAATGAAGCTCGAGGATGAAGACAAGACGGCTTTTCGCACTGATCTGGGGATTTTTTGCTATACGAAGATGCCATTCGGCCTGAAAAACGCTGGCGCCACATACCAGCGATTGATGGACAAGACCTTCGCGGGTGACATCGGAAAGCATATTGAGGTTTACATCGATGATCTAGTGGTCAAAAGTCCCGAAGAGGACCAAATGCTGAAAGACATAGAGAAAACCTTCAATTCATTGTGCAGCGTAAATATGAAGTTGAATCCAGCCAAATGTTCTTTTGGCATGGAGGAAGGGAAGTTTTTAGGCTTCATAGTCACAAACGGCGGCTTCAAAGTGAATCCGGAAAAAGTCCAGGCCATAGAGCGAATGCCATCGCCGCAAACAATCAAAGAGATGCAACGGCTAGCCGGCCGCCTCGCTGCGCTTAACCGTTTTTTGTCAAATCACGCCGCAAAGTCATACCCTTTTATCAGCACGCTGCGCAACTGTGTCAAGAAGCAAGAGTTCAGATGGACCCCTGAAGCAGAAAAGGCATTTCAGCAAATGAAAGAATGTTTGATCGAGCTCCCTACCCTGACTGCACCGTTTGAAAAAGAACCACTCGTACTGTACTTGTCTTCTTCAGATAAGGCAGTAGGATCGGTATTACTGGTGGAAAGAAATGGAGTTCAAACTCCAATTTATTACGTTAGCAGGGTACTCAATGACCCGGAAACAAGATATTCCACGATGGAAAAATTGGTGCTTGCGCTGCTACACGCCTCCCAAAGGCTGCGCAGATATTTTACAGGACATGTGATCACAGTACTTACCAATTTCCATATCGGCACGATACTTCAAAAACCAGAAACATTCGGGCGGTTAGTAAAATGGGCCATCGAGCTGGGGGGCCACAACATTCTGTACCGGCCGCGCCCAGCCATCAAGGGTCAGGTTCTAGCGGACTTCATCACAGAAGTCCCAGTTGAGAAAATCAAAGATTGTGAGCTGGTGGAGACTCCCGAAAAAGACACGACAAATGAGACTTGGATGCTTTATACGGATGGGGCCTCAAATGAGGACGACGCGGGAGCTGGATTGCGCCTAGTAAGCCCTGAGAACCATGAATTCACTTACGCCATCAAGTTGGATTTTAAAAACACCAACAACGAGGCGGAATACGAGGCATTTCTGGCAGGCTTGCGCCTCGCCATCAAAATGGGAGCTAAAAATCTACAAGCGCATGTTGATTCACTCTTGATAGCCAGCCAAGTCAACGATATATACGATGCAAAGGGTGAAGTTATGGCCCTATATCTGGAACAAGCAAAAGAGTTGCTTCAACAGTTCAAGTCTCACAAGGTCATCCACATCAATCGCTCTGAAAACAAACCAGCTGACGCTTTGAGCAAGCTTGCTTCAACGTCCTTCCAACATCTTGCCAAAGATGTAAGGATTGAGGTACTCAAGAACCCTTCAGTCTTGTTACGACAAGTCAATGTGATCGAGATAGGGCAGCCATCCTGGATGACCCCTATCATTCAGTACTTGAAAGAAGGAATACTCCCAGAGAATAAGGCAGAGGCAAGAAAGATTCAGAACAAAGCTCTGCAGTACGAAATGAATGGTGGTATCTTATACCGCAAGTCCTTCTTGGGGCCACTACTGCGATGCGTGGACCCCCAAGATGCGAATTATCTGATAAGGGAGATTCACGAAGGAATCTGCGGCATCCATGCGGGACCACGCATGGTTGTTGTGAAGATTATGAACGCCGGATATTACTGGCCAGGGATGCATGTTGATGCCCTGAAGGAGCTGCGCAAGTGCGACTCCTGTCAGCGGCACTCTCCGAAAACCCTGCGCCCAAAGAACGACCTGATCCCCGTATCCACTGCTTGGCCTTTTCAGCAGTGGGGAATTGACATGGTAGGACCCTTCCCAGACACTCCCGGCGCCGTCAAGTTTATAATAGTGGCCGTCGATTACTTCACGAAATGGGTGGAGGCCAAAGCCCTTGCTTCAACTACAACCATGATGGTGCGCAAGTTCATTTGGGAACACATCATCTGCAGATTTGGCCTCCCACTCAAGATTGTAACTGACAACGGCACCAACTTTGCGTCTGAAGACCTCCAGAACTGGATGAAGGAGATGAAAATCGAACACACTTTCTCCTCCGTTGCGCACCCTCAAGGCAACGGGCAGGTTGAAAGTGTAAACAAGTGCGTTGTCGAAGGGATTAAGGCCCGACTGGGCACAAAGCGAAGAGGCTGGGTGGATGAGCTCCCGAATATCTTGTGGGCTCACAGAACCATGCCGAAAACAAGTACCGGCGAAACCCCTTTTAGCCTAGTCTATGGCTCAGAAGCGGTTATCCCGGCAGAAGTTGGCCTGCCCTCTCCGCGTTTGACAGCAGTCAACGCAATTGACAACGAGGCAGAGCGGCGTCTTGACTTGGATTTGCTGGAAGAAAGGCGCGAGATTGCGCGAATTAAAGAAGCCAAGTACAAAACCCAACTGGAAAGGTACTACAATGCGCGAGTCCGCATCTGTACCTTCACTCCAGGGGAATACGTCTTTCGAGACAACGAAGCCTCAAACGCCGAACGTCCAGGGAAGCTAACACCAAAATGGGAGGGCCCATACTTGGTACATGCAGTGCTAGGAAAAGGGGCTTACAAATTCCGCACCCTAGATGGACACATCATCCCGCGCACGTGGAATGCGCAACAACTGCGCAAATGCTATATGTAGGCCCTGCGCCTTTATCCGCCAATGTTGGCCATGCGCCTTTTACCTTTCCATGTTGGCTACACGCCTTTTACGTTACAAGCAATGTATGTTTGGCCTAAGCGCCTGTTTCCAAGTTAATGAAAGCATACGACATGTTTTCTTTTACGCTGACTCTTTTCGTTACAAATGCATGTTAAACTTCTGATTAGCACGAAAACACTCCAGTTACGCTCGCACAAGAGCCACCCTACATTTATTCGCGCTAACTTAACCAAAGTTTTTAACAACAGTGCAATAATTGTAACGGGAAAGGATAAACAAGCATCATATTTAAAACAAAGCGCAACCGCGCAACATTTATATAGACAACGGATAACGTTCATTCCATTTAAAACTAGCGCGACCGCGCAAGATCTTACATTCAAAGTATAAACAAAAATTACAAGGCACAAAGCTTGTTCACAAGCCTATTCAAACTCATCATTCCCACTGCCATCATGCTTGTCGCCTTCATCGCCATCATCATCAGGTTTACCGTCATCCCCATCGTTCCCACCATCATCGCCAGCTGGCTCCTCATCTGACAGTTCAACAGTTATCGGTGGGTCGAGAATGGCCTTTATACGTCCGCACCGGTCATCATGTTCCAGAGCCTTTGAAACCAAGTCCATCACAGGTAAGGCTAAATGATTGTAAGCATTTTCAGCACGAACCAACTCGGCATCAGCCTCATCGGTCACCGAGCAGCGACTGGTATCAAACTCTTGGGCAAACATTGCTTCGGCATGCTGCGCACATTCCATATAACCACCGCGGTGACCAACGGCGCGAGAAGCATCTATGAGAGCGGCGACAGTCTTGTCCAGCTCACCAGCATTCAAAATCGAGTTCGCCATCTACATCAGAATAAGCAAATAAGGAACAGACTTGGTAAATAAAACTAAAGGTTAAAAAGAGACAAATACCAGAACTATCCCTCTGCCGCGCAGCCATTCAATATCCGAGGATAACGCATCAACGATGCTCTGAGCCTCAGCATAATTAGTCTGTGCCACATTGAGGGCAGAGGTACTCACATCACGCGCTACTTCGGCTCGCTCCTTGGCCTCCTCAGCAGTTACGGCCTTAACCTTCTCCGCCTCAAGGTCGATTTCTAAGGATTCGCATTTATCAACCTGGTCATTCAGGCGGCGTTTCAGGTCGGCGATCTCAACATCCTTGGCCTGGAGATCCTTGTCCTTGCCCGACAACTGCAACTTCACATCAGCCAACTCAACCTAGAAAGCGACAAAGGACTTAGGCTATTTTGCAAACAAACACAAAAGGAAAAGGAATGTAAGTTTTACAAACCTCAATCTGCGCCTTAGCAACCTGTGCAGCTTGCACTTCCTCGACCTTGCCCGTCAACTCCACAACCTTGGCTTCAAGGTTGACAATCTTGTTACGAGCCGCGGCCGCGCGCTCATTATCCTTCTCGCATATGCGCTTGAATTCAGCTTTCTCCTTAGCCAGCTGCTGTTCAGCAGCGTGAAGTTTATTTTTCAGTCCCTCGCGCCCCCATTCTTCGGCCTTCTTATCAGCCTCAAGCTTGGCTCTCTCTTCATCAAGGGCAGTTTTCGACTTCTCAAATTCGCTAATACGCTTCAGCATCCGCTCGCGGTACCTCTCCCAGTCCGACCGCTCCCTAACCATTGTTCGCCACTCCCGTACAATCTCCTGGTTAGCAGCGCGAGCATTCGCCTCCCCGAGCATATAAGTACGGTATAGCGCTTCATGAGTCTTCGCCCTCTGCCGGTTAACCTCTCCAGGAGTGAAGGAGTTGAAGAACCAATCGCGGCAAGGACCGAACTCTTGAAAGGTGTCCTTTTGCCTCAAACTCCAGGGAGCCTGATGGGGGGCATTACCGCGTTCCTCTTCGGTATAACTCTTATAGTAGATATCACCGACGGTATCCTTCGCCCCGATAGCCTGTGGATTATAACCCCCGGCGCCACCAGAACTCGCGCCACTAGAAACATACGGACCTGACCCCCCCAGTGGAAGTCACCTTAGAGCGATGGGGGATATCAGTATGCGTAGGGTGGGTAGGTTTTTCAACCTCAGGTTCTTTTCGTTTCTCTTGATGGGGCTTTGCAGACCCCGCAACGCTCAAAACCTCCGGACCCTGCGCTTTCTCTTGAATAGTGATAGCAGCGGCACCGGTATACCTCAATGACTCATCAATAGGCTTTTCAACAGCTTTTTGCTTCTCCTTCTCCATATCAGAGGCTTTCTTCCTTTTCGCCTCCTCCTCCTTCCTATCTTCCTCGGCTTTCCTCTTCTTCTCTTCCTCCGCTTTCTTCCTCTTATCCTCATCCGCCTTCCTCCTACGCTCTTCATCAACCTTCCTCTGTTCTGCGGCAGCCTTCGCCTTATCACCCTCAGCAACATGTTTGTCCTTGGCAGTCTCAGCACCAGCAGCCTTGGAAGATTTAACGGTAATCTTTGGCCTCTTTGGCCCTGGCTCTGTAATTACAACACCCTTCTCAGGGGTTTTCTTCTTACCCTCTGCAAAAACCAAGGGATCAAGAAAAAGAGTAACAACAAGGAAGGACTAAAAACAAACTTACCAGGAGAGAACCTATAAAGCGAGCGTAGATTGCTCTGTTTACCAAGCACAAGAGCCCCGCCAACCTTCGACGCAACTGACACACCAGCAGTCGCCTCGCTCCTCGTTCTTTTCCTGCTGATCAACTTTTCAGCAACCTCTTCTTCTTCCTCTTCCTCTTCCTCATGCGCAACAGAGGAAGGAGTAGTGCCAGCATCCGGGTTGCGAGATCCCGCGCTCCTTGAGCCACCAGCTCCAGTGAGTCACTAATAACCACGAAATCTTTCAAGTCACTCTGACGAAGGCGAAGAATACCTTTACCAGCAGTTGCGCGACTACCCCCAGCACCCTTGCTGGTCACCTCAGCATCCGATGCAGCAACCTTCTTCTTCTTCACTGGTTTCTTCTTCTTCTCTTCGGGGTCAATACCCAAGTCGCGCAACACACCTGCAAAGATGTTAGACCATGAACTTAGCTCTCCGTTCGAAGACCCTACAGACTCCTCGCTGGAAAGATAGACAACATCTTTCCCAGCAGAGGTCACAGAGCGCAAGGGACGAGGTTTCGGTATGTGCGCACCTTCGTTTGCAGTAGGCGGCGAGGAAAACGCATCAGCAACCGGGTACATAAAATTACCCTTAATCTGGTCGTACCAGTATTCTTCTCCAGCTTGAAGCGGGCGCACGCTCATAGACCCACCAAAGGTAGAGAACGCAGCTTGATACAGGCGCACCTCTACAAGACAAATTGTATAAATAAACAGTTGTGAAACAGATATCAACAAAACAAACGAATTAACTAACCTTCATCCTGGAACTTTAAGACAGGGACGTCTTGGCTCTCAGGCGGCCATTGATCACTCATCCGCGCCGCAACAAGTACATTTTCCCCAAACACCCCGTTGGGAGTAGCAGTAAGCTCCCGATACCAAGCCTCAGTCTTGGGGATCGCCAAGTCTTCTTTCACAATAGCTTCATTCCAGGCGCGAAACGTCATGGCAATGGGAATAACCTCCTCGCGTATATAAAAGAATTTTGGTTTCCGATCATGGAAACTCTTGGGAGGGTTCAACAATATCTTCTTGGCGACGCCACGACTGGCAAAAGAATAGAAACCCATATTTCGCTGAAGCTGATAAAAGACCCGGAATTTATCGACAGTTGGCTCGATGCCATGAGCCCAGCACAGGAACTCGAAATGTCGAACCCGAACCATTCCGGGTGGGCTCATTTGAGATATATGGAACCCATAATACTGAAGAATATGAGCCATGAAGTTCGTCGCCGGCAACCGGAAGTTGCCCTGATGAAAGAAGTCTTCGAACAAAGTGATGTACCCCGGTGGTGCATCAGCGGCCGTCTGGTTCTGGCCGGGGTACCGGGCATCCCACTCCGGGGGGAACCGGAAACTACGTGAAAGCTGTTCAAAAAGCCCTAAATCCCACCGGAGAACAGGCACAGGACCTTCTTCTCCGGGATTATCTTCATGTTGTTCTTCAGCCATCGATAGATAAACAAAGGTCTTGAATATTCTGGGAACAAGCTTGATAATCTGCTACGATGTTCTTCAAGAACTTGAAGATCTGCTGCAACCGTGTTCTTCAAACTTTGAAGATTCAAGGAAGTTCGAGAGGAAATAAAGGAAGAGTAGAAGAGAAAAGTGATAAACCTCACGTCTCTTCGGATATATATACCCATCGCATTTAATGCGATGGGTAATCGTGCCGAAGTCGCCGCAAGCAAGGCCAATCAGAAAACGCCACGTAAGGCGTATTTCCCGGAGTGACGGTTACCACGCGCGCGTGGGCCTCACTCTCTGAGGAAAATACGATTCGTCAGAGACAAGTTGATGACAACCGTCAGAGGTCAACTCAAACGTCACCAACCGCGACTTTTTCACCAACCTGTCAGAAAATTCAAATTTCGAGGTTTTTCCCGCCCAAAGTCATTAGAAACTTCATGAAAAAGCTAACAACAAAGCCAGCAACAAGCCTGGTAGCCGCGCCGTAGTAACCAACAACTTACACACGCGCTGTCTTCCAAAGCCAGAAGCATCCTTCTACTTTATTTTCTTAAGTCCAGAGCTCCAACCACTTGCCTTGCGCATGGTGCAGCACAGGACTAGGGGACTTGAAGGGGTATGGTCCCAAAAAGCTGCGCAACCTCCTGCAAGGTCGCGCAGGACCATACTCCTTACTCAGCAATTTCCTAGATTGCCAACCTCGCGCGGACTACAACACATCTTCGTAATACGGCGCGAGGTCTACATAACACTTAGCATTTTGAAAAGAATATCTGAAAGCCCATGCCGCGCGCGAGGTAGTAACGTGCTCAGCAAGAATCGTGCGTGACTACGGCGCAAGGCCTTTTCAGATAGTACTCAAGGTACAAGTGGCAGAATAAAAGAGCCAATCAGGGTCCTTCTGATCCTGCGCAATCGTGCTCCACGATCGTCTGACATGCAGGAGACAAAAAGTACTCAAGGACGCCTATGTGGCACCAATCACAGGGCAGAGACAACTGCCCCACGATCTCCACTTACCTGCTGATGGCAGAAGGGCGGCAAGGCCGACAACAGTGACACGTGGCTCCAATCACATTGCGCCAACTCCATAAAGCTCCTAGAGGCCACTAACGGTCGATACCAGTGAGACAAGGAGCATATCCTCCAGGTTGTCGCCTTCTGGCCCAAGGCCCATCAGCCCACACCCTCTTACACCTCTCCGGCTATAAATAGAGACCTCACTTCACAGGTTAAAACATTCCATTCCCTCTACTCTCACGTAATACTTAAATTCTCTCCACCAATACAGTCGCTTATTCTCACGCCGGAGCCCGGTTAAGAGGGAAACCCCCACATTCCCCTCTTAACGAGTAACGGTGTTCTGTTTTGCAGATAACCACGATCATTAAGGAGCTCAGGAAACCATAAAGAAGATTAACCATCATGGTAGAAACATAAACCAAACTGATTAGTCCCTTAATTAGTTCCGTGTTTCTTCACTTTCGGTACTGAATTTTGAGATTTTCGGTACCGGTTTTTACCCTTAAATACCGGTACCCACTTTTGGGATTTTCGATACCGGTACTTTCGGTACCGAGCTGGTCCCTACATGATTACTTGCTCAATTTCCTCAAAATGCTGCAACATTCGTCCGCATCTGGATCCTTCTATCTCGGCCTTTCTTTCGTGACTAGAATAGAATCAAAGTTAAAGTTAAAAAAATTTTAAAAAAAAAATTACACTTTCATTCGTCCATGATGTGTATATATGTAACACTTAACATCATGCTCTTCTTTCATCAATCAAAGTTAAAAAATTACAATTACAATAATAATAAAAATGGCTATCAAACTTTACGGTGCCGTTGGTTCAACCGCTACTCTCCGTGTTAAGGCTTGTCTCGCTGAGAAGGAGATCGATTATGAGTTCGTTACAATCAACATGAGCAATAAAGAACACAAGACTCCTGAATTCCTGTCCCGTAACGTATGTGTATAGTTTATGTTATTTTATTTTATAACGTCTGTTTTGTTTTTTTTTTTGGAACGGCGACTTTCTTGTATTTGTTTTGTTATTTGTTTGGTTTGATCTATGTATAACGATGAGATGTTTGCATTTCTGCAGCCGTTCGGTCAGGTTCCGGTGCTTGAGGATGGTGATCTCAAGCTGTTTGGTACGAATTATAATTGTTTGTGGATGGATTTCAGCTTTTTGTTAATATATGGGATTTGATATAATGTATGGGTCTGTTTTGAGCTCATCAGGAGCAAAAAAAAAGATTTCACTATTTGGGTTTTTGAAAACCTTGAGGGTGCGTATAAGTCGGTTTTGAGCTCAATTCGGACAAAAACTGAAAAAAAAAACAAAAATTCGGTTTTTATGTCCAATTCAGACTAGGGATGAGCAAATGGTATCGGGTAGCAGTACCGAATTTCTCGAACCCGTATATTTTCGATACCGACTTTTGACGTTTTCGGTACTGGTCAGTTACGAATCGTACCATATCAGGTATTTTCGGTATATGTACCCATTTTTGGAGATTTTCGGTACCGGTATTTTCGGTACCAATTGGTATCGAGCTCATCCCTAATTCAGACCTAAATAAGAAATTCGGTTTTTGGCATTTTGTAAACCGACCGGTTTTGGTTTTTTCAGTTATCGGTTTTCAGGATAACTTTGATTTTTTTCTAGTTTTTCCATTTAACTCAAAAAATTAGGAAAATTATCAAAATAGACAATGTTAATCAAGACTTTTCTAAAATAGACATGTTTTTCAAATTTTCTAAAGTGTTTAGACAATCAGTAAAGCAACACTTGTGGCTGGCTGGTCGCTGAGACGGCTTTAGACGGAGTTAGCCAGCACTTTAGCCTGCGGAGTTTGCTGGTTGGCTAACTCGACAATTTTGGAAAAGACTAAACATGTGTCTCTTTGAGAAAAGTCAATGTTAACAATTTTATTTCCATAATTTTAGAGTAAATTGCCATTTTAGTCCCTGAGGTTTGACTAAAATTGCCACTTTAGTCCAAATAGTTTTTTCTTGTCATTTCAGTTTCTAGGTTTTCACTTCGATGAATCAGTAATTTTGTTTCAGAATCAAGGGCCATTACTCAATACCTGGCTCTCACCTACCCCGAAAACGGAACGGATCTGATAATGCACGACAAAAAGACGATGGCAATAGTTGGCGTGTGGAACGAAGTCGAGTCACAAAAATTCGAGCTGATTGGATCAAAACTAGCATGGGAGCTAGCATACAAACCCATGTTCGGTTTAACAACCGACGACGCTGTTGTGGAAGAGAACGAGAAGAAGCTGGAGCAAGTGCTCGACGTGTATGATTCGCGGTTGTCCAAAAGCAAGTATTTGGGTGGTGACGTCTTCACATTGGCGGATCTTCACTACCTTCCTGTTTTGAAGTTTTTGTTTGGAACCAAGGTGAAGAGGCTGTTCGATGCGCAATCGCATGTCAGCGCGTGGGCTGCTGATATCCAGTCTAGGCCTGCATGGGTGAAAGCAACCACGGCTTGATTGATTTTGTGGTGTGTGTTTGTGGCTTCACATATTAAGAGTGATATTGCATTAGATTGGATGATGTGTGTGTAATGTTTGTTGCCCACATATGTACTAATAAGTTAAACTAGTTTTTTTTTATCGCGCGTTGCAGCGAAACCGAGCAAATGATAATGTAAAACAAACATGATTTGAAAATAAAACATGTTGTTTAGAAAGTCAAACCATTAGAACGATTTAGTTTATCATCGTACCGTTTTATGATACCAAATAAATACTTTATTTTGAGTACAACTTCGTTTTTAACAAAAATTATAACGGAATGTCAGGGAAAGAAATCAAGCACAACTACGTACTTAAGTTTTTAGAAAAAAAAGTTATAAACATAAATTATTAAAGAAGTATCAAATTAATGGATAAATTAATATATGTTAAAAAAAAGAAATAAAAACAATTATTAAGAAAAAGGTAAAGGAAACACATGTTTAAAAAAAAGAAAAATATGTTATTAAAAATAAATATATTAATAAACTATTATAGTATATTTAATAATAAAATAATAAAAAACTATATATTATTATAAAAATAAAGTTATTATTCATCAGCACTCGTTAACAATATATATATATATAATGGTAACACTTAGACCCAATGACCAATGCCTAAAAACTCTAAATATCTTTTTATTTTTATGCACTCAATCATTAGCCTCAATGTCTAAAATATAAGCACCGGTCGTTAGCCCATGATTTTAATGTTCCTAAGTAGTCTTGAGCTCCCCGCGTTGCGGGGGGGGGGGGGGTGTAAACCGTTCTAAGTAGCAACTGAATAACGATCAAAACCATGAAAAACGTAAAACAAAAAACGAACTTTCAACACTTAGGTGGTGTTTGTTTTTTGGAAGAAGAGCTTCCTGGCCTCTTCTGTCTGCACCGTGCAGACGCGGGAAGAGGTTTAGCCTCAGAAGAGTGTTTGTTATTTTTTTTCGAGAAGTGCTTTTTACCTCTCCCCAACCTCTTTTTTGGGGAAGAGATGAGAGGTAAGCTTCTCCAAGCAGAGGTTTACCTCTTCTTGGCACCACCTCCACCTCCACCCCTGCTCCGCCACCGCCACTGCTCCGCCACCACCACCACCATCATCATCATCATCATCATCATCATCATCACCACCCCTGCTCTGCCACCACCACCACTGCTCCGCCACCACCACCCCTGCTCCGCCACCATCATCATCATCATCACCACCCCTGCTCCGCCACCACCACCACTGCTCCGCCACCACCTCTGCTCCGCCACCACCTCCGAAACCCCCACCTCTGCCTCCACCTCCGAAACCCCCACCTCCGCCGAAACCCTAAATCGAAACACCCCAAAACGATCAGAAACGAAACCCCCACCTCCGCCTCCACCTCCGAAACCCCCACCTCCGCCGAGACAAATCTGTTAGAGAGAGAGTAGAGAGAGAGTAGGGACAGATCTGTTAGAGAGAGAGTAGAGAGAGAGTGGTGGTGATGATGGCGGTGGTGATGATGACGGTGGTGAAGTGGTGGCGGTGGTGAAGTGGTGGCGGTGATGATGATGGCGGTGGTGCAGATTGTAGAGAGAGAGTAGAGAGAGATCAGTGTGTTGTGTGTGTGTGTTGGTGAAGAGGTTTTATATAAAAAAAAACAAACCCTATTCTCCTTGCAGACTGCAGACATTTGGTCCACCTCTTCTCCTGCAGATGTCTGCAGATGTGGCCTGCAGCAGAAGAGGTTTTCGTGCAGAAAAAACAAACAGCACCTTAGTGACTCTTGTAACGTAAAACGTAGACGAAGTCGAATTTATACCAAAATGTATTAGAAAGTCGACGGGTCAAAGTTATATATCGTATTAAGTTTTTAGAAAATTGGATGAGAATGCTTTTAGCCCACCACACACTTATCTTTATAATTTTTACAACTTGTCGATCGTCGTTAGCCCACCACACACTTATCTTAATAATTTTTACAACTTGTCGGTTCTCGAACCTTCGTCCGCATCTGGATCCTTCAATCTTGGCGGTTCATTGGTCAACCCCAGCTACAGAATATAATAAATTAATAATACGTGTATATATAATACTTTAACATCGTCTTCATTTCTTTCATCATCAATCAAAGTTAATTAATAAAAACAACAATAATGGCTATCAAAGTTTACGGTTCCGCTGCTTCAACCAATGTTCTTCGTGTTATTGCTTGTCTCGCAGAGAAGGAGCTCGATTATGAGATCGTTAACGTTAACATGAGTAATAAGGAACACAGGACTCCTGAATTTCTGTCCCTTAACGTATGTAACATCATTAGCTCTAGTTATTTGATGTTGATTTAAAATCTGTATGTTTGTTTGATGATTTTGATGATGTATCTGTGCTTCTGCAGCCGTTCGGTCAGGTTCCAGCGTTTGAGGATGGTGATCTCAAGCTGTTCGGTACGAATTATAATTATGGGATTGATTAAGTTTCTAGCTTAATTTAATGAATTGATTATCGATTTACCATAGGGGCGGGCGTTTATGTGTTGATTTTGAGCTCAAATCAAACGAAAAACCAAAACTTTGGTTTTTGGGTTTTTGATAGTCTTGGGTTTTGGGTTTCAAGTATTCAGTTTTTTTTTTTTTTTAGTAAACTGCCAAAATGGTTAACGAAGTTTGGTCACTTTTATTATTTTAGTTCAAAACTCAAACTACTTGAATCTGAGTCTACATGGTTTCAATTTTGTTGCAATTTTCATCCAAAATCAAAATCTAGTAGATTTTTTAGTTAACATCCATAATTTATTTATTTTTTTTGTCTTTTTTCTCCCTTTTAATAAAGAGCAAAATGGTCAGATTTTTTTAATTTGTTATAATAAAATTTAAAAGACCATTTCTCCTTTCATTAAAATGAGAAAAAAGACAAAAAAACTGGATGTTAACTAAAAAATCTAATAAGATTTTGATTTTGAATGAAAATGATAACTAGATTCAAAGGTTTTGAGTTTTAAGTTTTGGACTAAAATAACAAAAATGATCAAATCTCATAGACTAGAGGAGCTTTTTTTTTACTGGCTAAAATAGAGCCAGCTTCTTCAGCCCGTCAGATAAGATTTAGCCCTGTTTTTTCTATAGGGCCTGGTCTCTAAGGCTCTCAGGCCATCAATTTAAAAAAAAAAAAATTAAAATAAAGTTGATATTTTACACGTGTAATTATTAGGTTGGTGTTCTATAGACCAGGGATGACCATTTGGTATCGGATACCAATATTGAATTTTCCGTACAAAATCAGTACCCACTTTTTGGCGAAAAGGCTTTTTCGGTACCAGGGGATGGTCCTCCACCTATGCTTATGTTGCGCCTATGTGGCGGATGGTCCCTTTGGGGACTATCCTCACCATACCCCCATGGTCTTACCGAGCTTATCACTAGTGTGGACCCATTGTACTTTTTTGGGGTTTAGTACTTTGTAATCATGGGAAACCCCCAGGAATGTTAATCATTTGCAAATTGATGAACCCAGTTAATATCTAGGTTTTAACTTTGATGAATTGATCATTTTGCTTCAGAATCAAGGGCAATTACACAATACCTAGCTCATGCATACCCGGACAACGGAACCAATCTAATAATCCACGACCCGAAAAAGATGGCAATAGTTGGCGTGTGGATCGAAGTCGAGTCTCAAAAATTCGACCAGTCTGGAGCAATACTAGCATGGGAGCTACATTACAAACCCAAGTTCGGTTCGACAACCGACGACGCTCTTGTGGAAGAGAACGAGAAGAAGCTGGAGAAAGTGCTCAACGTGTACGAATCACGGTTGTCCGAAAGCAAGTATTTGGGTGGTGATTGCTTCACGTTGGCGGATCTTCACCACCTTCCTGTTGTGAAGTTCTTGTTTGGAACCAAGGTGAAGAGGTTGTTCGACGCGCGGCCGCATGTCAGCGCGTGGGCTGCCGAGATCCAGTCTAGGCCTGCATGGGTGAAAGCAATCACGGCTTGATTGATTTTGTGGTGTGAGTTTGTGGCTTCATGTATTAAGAGTGATATTGTATGATGTGTGTGTAATATTTGTTGCCCACATATATAATAATAAGTTAATATGAAAACAATAATAAAAGTTTTTTTTTATGCTTAGCTGATTACTTACTCAATTTCCTGCATGTTTAACTATTCAACACATGATTATAGGGATGAGCAAATAGTACCTGGTACCGAATTTATCGAACCGGGTACACTCGTTACCGACTTTTGAGATTTTCGGTACCGGTTCGGTATTGGTATTTACCGGTTTTTCCCCTTAAATACCGGTACTCACTTTTGGGGATTTTCGGTACCGGTACTTTAGGTACCGAGCTGGTCCCTACATGATTACTTGCTCGATTTCCTCAAAATGCTGGAACATTCGTCTACATCTGGATCCTTCTATCTCGGCCTTTCTTTCGTGACTATAATAGAATCTGTGATCTCAAGCTGTTTGGTACGAATTATAATGATGAGATGTTTGCATTTCTGCAGCCGTTCGGTCAGGTTCCAGCGCTTGAGGATGGTGATCTCAAGCTGTTTGGTACGAATTATAATTGTTTGTGGATGGATTTCAGCTTTTTGTTAACATATGGGATTGATATAATGTATGGGTCGGTTTTGAGCTCAGATGGAGCAAAAAACAAGATTTCAGTATTTGGGTTTTTGAAAACCTTGAGGGTGCGCATAAGTCGGTTTTGCGCTCAATTCGAACAAAAACTGAAAAAAAAAAACAAAAATTCGATTTTTATGTCCAATTCAGACTAGGGATGAGGAAATGGTATCGGGTAGCGGTACCGAATTTCCCGAACCCGTATATTTTCGGTACCGACTTTTGACGTTTTCGGTACTGGTCAGGTACGAATTGTACCATTCCGGGTATTTTCGGTACCGATACCCATTTTTGAAGATTTTCGTTACCTGTATTTTCGGTACCAATTGATATCGAACTCATCCCTAATTCAGACCTAAACAAGAAATTCGGTTTTTGGCATTTGTAAACCGACCGGTTTTGGTTTTATCAGTTATCGGTTTTCGGGATGACTTCGGTTCTTTTCTAGTTTTTCCATTTAACTCAAAAAATAGGAAAATTACCAAAATAGACGATGTTAATCAAGACGTTTCTAAAATAGACATGTTTTTCAAATTTTCTAAAGTGTTTAGACAATCAAAAAGCAACACCTATGGCTGGCTGGCTACTGAGACAGCTTTAGAGGGAGTTAGCCAGCACTTTAGCCAGCGGAGTTAGCCAGTTGGTTAACTTGACAATTTTGGAAAAGACAAAACATGTGTCTCTTTTAGAAAAGTCAAAGTTAACAATTTTATTTCCATAATTTTAGAGTAAATTGTCATTTTAGTCCATCAGGTTTGACCAAAATTGCCGCTTTAGTCCAAATAGTTTTTTCTTACCATTTCAGTTTCTAGGTTTTCACTTCGATGAATCGGTAATTTCGTTTCAGAATCAAGAGCCATTACTCAATACCTGGCTCTCACCTACCCCGAAAACGGAACGAATCTGATAATGCACGACAAAAAGACGATGGCAGTAGTTGGCGTGTGGATCGAAGTCGAGTCACAAAAATTCGAGCTGATTGGATCAAAACTAGCATGGGAGCTAGCATACAAACCCATGTTCGGTTTGACAACCGACGACGCTGTGGTGGAAGAGAACGAGAAGAAGCTGGAGCAAGTGCTCGACGTGTATGAATCGCGGTTGTCCGAAAGCAAGTATTTGGGTGGTGATGTCTTCACATTGGCAGATCTTCACCACCTTCCTGTTTTGAAGTTTTTGTTTGGAACCAAGGCGAAGAGGTTGTTCGACGTGCGATCGCATGTCAGCGCCTGGGCTGCTGATATCCAGTCCAGGCCTGCATGGGTGAAAGTAACCACAGCTTGATTGATTTTGTGGTGTGTGTTTGTGGCTTCACATATTAAGAGTGATATTGCATTAGATTGGATGATGTGTGTGTAATGTTTGTTGCCCACATATGTAATAATAAGTTATAGAGTTAAATGCCATTTTAGTCCCTGTGGTTTGGATCATTTTGCCAGTTTAGTCCAAAGGTTTCATTTTTAACCTGTGGGTCCAAAAAGGTTTCACAGTTGCCATTTTAGTCCACTGGGTTAACTTCATCCATTTTTTCTGTTAACGAGAAGGCCAATTCGGTCATTTTATATGGCTGAATTGCCCTTTTAGTTAACAGAATTACATACAAAATGACCGAATTGGCCTTCTCGTTAACAGAAAAAATGGATGAAGTTAACCAAGTGGACTAAAATGGCAACTGTGAAACCTTTTTGGACCCACAGGTTAAAAATGAAACCTTTGGACTAAACTGGCAAAATGACCTAAACCACAGGGACTAAAATGGCATTTAACTCTAAGTTAAATATGAAAACAATAATAGAAGTTTTTTATGCTTGGCTGAAACCAATTGTATTTGGTCACACACATCACAATCTATGTTTTTTGATTTCCCCTTTGTTTTTATTTGTGATTGACTCATTTGTGATTTCGTAAGCTAGAAGTTGTTTAGCCTAATTTGACGATCGAACTTGCTTAACCTATGTTTTACCTAAACCCTTTTTGACCCGACTTGTCTTTTACCCCGTAAACTTGTTTTTTTTTTTTTTTTTGAAATGTGAACTTCATTAAAACAACAACCAACCCGAAAACCGGGAGGCACCACAACACACAGAAACTTACATAATTATAAATTTTCACCAATTTTCCCACGTCAACTCTTTAAACTTAGATCTATGCCTAGCCCACAAAAACCCAAACGACTTCACCTCGATAACCACTTTCTCAATGCTGATCCTTATATTTCTGAATCTGGCTTCGTTCCTGGCCTTCCAAATACACCAACATGCTATGATAATCACACCTTGAAAAATGGATTTCTCTGGATCCTTTAACCCGCAGAACTCGTGAGCCTGCATAAGGTCCTGAAACGAGAAGGCGTAAATATGTGGCACTTTACACAGTGGCGGATCTAGGATTCCGACCAAGCGGGAACGTTTTATAAATAAGCGGTAACGAAATCGAAAAAACGTCAATTTTTTCCAAAATTTACACTAAAAACGTCAAAAATTTTCCGACCAAGTGGTAGCGGAGGCTACCCCTTGGTCTAATATATATCCGCCCCTGACTTTACACCAACTACTGATCGCGTTCCAAACAATATTCGCAGCATAACGTTCCGTGAACAAGTGTGATAACGAATCTTCACCTTCGTTACAGAAACCGCACCTCGACTCTGAGATAATAACGTTCATTTTCCGAAGGGCTTCCACCGTGGGAATTCTGCCTAAGTTCGCCCGCCACGCAAACACATTGCACTTAGCAGGGATCCATTTACACCAAGAAAAACATGAGTTGTTCCCCGGACCACTACCTTTGACAGGGACCTTTTTCACCGCACCGACGCTGAAATCCTACGACCCGTTCCCTAGCCAAACCCACTTATCCATATTACCGGAGACCGAGAAGGCGTCGAGAAGACTCGAAAGTTACGACAGGTCGTCCTTCTCCAAGGCAGACTCGAGCGGTCTTTTCCAACTCCACGAAAATCTGTTTTGGCCGTTACCATCCAGAATGCGGTCACTAATTTTAACTCTTCTATCAACCTCCAATAGAAACAGTCTAGGAAACATATCTTTAAGCGGATCGCTAGAAACCCACAGATCAAGCCAGAAAGCAATCCGATCTCCTTTGTCTGGAATACCTCTAAAAAAGCTTCTCAAGGGAACATCATCCACCGTTGTCCTAGCTATCCATTTCACTAATTTACTCCAAGGGCCTCCCAAATTCTTTCTAGCTGGCAAGAAATCCCCAATTTCGAGCACCACAGTGAATAGCATTAACCACTCTACGCCACAAGCAATTCTCCTCCGCCTTATACCTCCAACACCACTTAGATAACAGAGCCAAATTAATATCTCTAAGCTTACAAAGCCCGAGCCCACCAAATTCTTTAGGGACCGAAACCTTTTCCCAAGCTACCCAATGAATTTTTTGTCCCACATGGGAACCCCCCCCCCCCCAGAGGAAACGTTTAATCATACTTTCAAGGTCCTTAATAACCTTAACAGGAACTTTATAGATGGAGAAGTAATAGGTAGGGAGACTTTCAAGAACGGACTTAATAAGCACAAGTCTACCACCAATCGAGAGAGATTCCGCCTTCCATTTTGATAGCCTGGCTTCAAATACGTCATACACCGGTTTCCAACTGTTAATATTACTCATGTTAGCACCAACCATTAACCCCAAATACTGAAAAGGAAGCATATCCGCTTTACACCCGACCCTAGCCGCTTGTTCCTCGACCTCTCTCCCTTCCACCCCAACAGCATACATATTAGACTTGGACAAGTTTATTTTTAGACCCGAGCAAATGTAAAAAACCCGAAGGATTCTCACAACATTCTCAACATTTTCTGACGACCACTCCCCCAGGATAATAGCGTTATCCGCGTACAAAAGATGGGAAATACACGAGCCACCGTTAGGGATACTAAAACCTTGAAAAATACCTTCCTCTTTAGCCTTATCCATCATACAAGAGAGAGCTTCCATAACCAACAAAAAATAAACGGGGAGATAGGGTCACCTTGCCTCATCCCTTTTTCACATTTGAACTCGAACGTAGGCGACCCATTCACCAAGACGGAAGATCTCGCGGAGCTGAGAATCCCCAAAATCCACTTACACCATAAATCCGGGAATCCCATTTGACGCATAATATTAATGACAAAAAGCCAATTAACATTGTCATATGCCTTCTCGAAATCAATTTTCAGCATAAACATCCTTTTCTTGTTCCTTTTGCACCAAGCAGTAATCTCGTTGACAATTAACGGCCCATCAAGAATAAACTTACCTTTTAGGAAAGCCGATTGCGAGTCCGACACCACTTTCCCAATAACCATCTTCAAACGGTTCGCTAAAATTTTAGAAATCACCTTACTAATTACTCCCATAGAAAAAAATTGAAATTTGAATTACCCCGTCAACTTGTGCCACCCATAGAAAAAAAATTAAAATTTGAAATCCACCAACGAAGACAAGAGATCCACCACGAGGATAGGAGCGTAGCTCTCAAGGGGCCGGGAGGGGGCGCCCGACCTCCTGAACTTTTCGTTCAGTGGTGTTACGTATGTACGTTTTGTATAAATTTTGTTAGGTATATACGTTTTCGACCCCCGGTTTTATAAAAATAAAATTACTTATATAGAATTTTTAGGCCCGTTGACTTCCGACCCTTCAGTGGAAATTTTCAAGCTTCGCCACTGGACGAGGAAGTGATAGCTAGAGATAAAGCAATGAAAAAAAAAAGTTGATTGACACTATAATGTTAAAGATAATTGTAAGACATGTGATAATACTATAAAGAGTTAAATTTCTTTTAGTTCCAGTGATTTGGGTTATTTTGTAAGTTTAGTCTAAAGGTTTCATTTTTCGCCTGTGGGTTTAAAAAGGTTTCACCTTTTCCATTTTAGACCACTGGGTTAGCTTCATCCATTTTTATGTTAACGATAAGGGTGGTTTGGTCATTTTATATGGCCGAATTACCTTTCTAGTTAACAGAATTACTTATAAAATGACTGAATTATCCTACTCGTTAACAGAAAATGAATTAAGTTAACCCAGTAGACTAAATGACAATATTGAAACTTTTTTAAGCTCACAGACGAAAAATAAAACCTTTAAAATAAGGTTACAGATAATTGTAAGACATGTGATAATAATATAAAGAGTTAAATTTCTTTTAGTTCCTGTGATTTGGGTTATTTTGTAAGTTTAGTCTAAAGGTTTCATTTTTCGCCTGTGGGTTTAAAAAGGTTTCACCTTTTCCATTTTAGACCACTGGGTTAGCTTCATCCATTTTTATGTTAACGATAAAGGTGGTTTGGTCATTTTATATGGCCGAATTACCTTTCTAGTTAACAGAATTACTTATAAAATGACTGAATTATCCTTCTCGTTAACAGAAAATGAATTAAGTTAACCCAGTAGACTAAATGACAATATTGAAACTTTTTTAAGCTCACAGACCAAAAATAAAACCTTTAAAATAAGCGGGTAAAATCGTCAAAACACAAGACTAAAATAACATTTCACCCTACTATAAAAAGTTGGAACTTTCGTTATAGCATATCCAACTTGGTTCTTTTCTTTTTTTTTTTTTTTTTTTTTTTTCTGTATTGACCAACTTAAAAAAAAACAAAAGTTTCATGATAGCATATCCAAATTGATTGACACTATAATGTAGAGATAATTGTAAGACATGTGATAATACTATAAAGAAATAATGGATTTTAATAATCCTAACTATTGCTTGTTGGTCGGCAACAGTCTCAACTTTAAAAATTTCTACTGACGGTCTCATCTTTTCACATATTGGCTTTCAAGGGACCCTGACTAACAGAACCCTAACGCCGTTAGTCTCCGGTCGCCGGAAAAATGTTTTTGGCCGGAAAACTCCATTTTGACCAGAAAACTCCATTTTGGCCGGAAAACTCAACGTTTTCTTCTCAAACCTCTTTGTAACCTTATTACGCACCTTTAGAAACCTTTTTTAGTAAAAAGTATCAATTATTAAGGTCGCCCGAAAAACTCTTTTTTTCGCCGGAAAACTCAACCTTTTAGTCGAAAAACCCAAAATTTTCGTTCAAAACCTGTTTGTAACCATAGATCGAACCCTTAGGAACCTTTTTCCGACAAAAAAACGTTTTTCCGCCAACCGAAGACTAACGGCGTTAGGGTTCTGTTAGTTAAGGTCCATTGAAGCCCAATATACGAAAAGATGAGACCAATAAGAATTTTTAAAGTTAGAACCATTACCGATTAACAAGCAATAATTAAAACTATTAAAATCCATTATTCCTTCTATAAAAAAGTTGGAATTTTCGTTTGTAACGCCCCAAAATCCGAATGTTTATAATTGACAAATATTCTTATTCAATATATCCTGAAATAAATAATTAGGCTATTTTACCTAGTTAAAGTGTATGGCCAAAATTATTAAAAGATGAAAGTTGTGCCAAGTATGTTAAATGGTAAACATGAGGGGCTAGATGGTATAGATTGAAAGATGTTTAATTAAAAGAAAATACACACAAACACACACACTTGCGTATGTTCTGGATCGATGTCCAGGAGAAAGAACCAAGGGTTCAAACCCTAGTCCTTGAAGAATATTCAAGTTGAAGGGCCAAATGAAGTCTAAATTCACAACCGAACGTGAATTAGTGATCACACAAGCTAGGGGATCATAAGGTATGTTGAATTTTGATGTTTAATGAAGTTGAGAAATCTTGATAATCATCACTAGTGGTTATTTATGTAGGAGTCATGAAGGTTATGGCCAAATTAGTGATGTATGCACGTGTAGGAACAAACCCTAAGCGAAGACTCTGAGTAAATTGCTAGAATTTAGGTGTTTGGATGAATTACCACAATTAGTTAAGTGGGTTTATGTTTAATCCATGAAATGGTATGAGCTTGATTAGGATTATGTGTAGTATGTGATGTGTAATTGTATATAGAGTGATTATAGTATGGAATTTGTATGATGTTTACTTGTGATGAGAAATGAAAGTGATAATTAGGAAGAAACACATGAAATACTTGTACATCATGCTTAGAAAGTAGTACGCACACCAAGTGTTTGATGAAATGTCTAAATGACAATAGTATGTGAAATTGTATGCAATTAATGGGTAAACATGTATAAAATGTGGTAATAATGAAATTGATAGTAAACTAACATGAGGAATGCATTTTAGATATAGTTCATAAGAAGATTATGTTAGGTTGATGTTGAGTATGCTTTATGCTTGTTTGAATTGACTAATGAAAGTCATACATGAGATATGAATTTGATATGATCGTTCATACGTACAATCATATATGCTAACAAGAATGTGAATGTAATGACATGTACGGATAGGAGTCATGTTAACGCGGACATAAGCATGGAGGGGCAACGGGCCAAGGATAAACACGGCAGCTATGCTTGAACTCGGATGCACGAGGTAAGTGATTTCTGTAATCACTTCTTAGTTTGTTAAGTAATATGGTGTTTTAACTAATTAAACATGATGTTTGAGGGTAGTTATGTGTTGAAGTCCTTCGTCGTAAGTGTTGGGGCTAAAGTTGACTAAAATGCCCTTGGTGGGTATTTTGGGCGAACGACCTTTAAAAGATGTTTAGAAATAAGATAAATGACCAAGTGAATAATTAGGATAAGTACGGAAGCGAAATGTATGTTTTTGAGAATCAAATGCAATGAAATACGAAAATACCCTTAACGGGTCAAAGTAAGCTTTTGAGTAAAATGAGTTTAAAGAATGCCAGATATCCGAGAGTTTAATCTTTTATAATAGGCGTCATTGATATTATTAGGTATATAAGAATTTATGGTCAAATAAACAAGTTAGATGGATAAATGCATGAACGGGACAGGATATGGAAAAAGGGCAACAAGCCGAAGGCTTAAAAGTCTGGAATTTTGTTAATCCGGATGTCGGGTCTTAACTCCATAAGATGGAGAATTAAATTACGGACGCGTAGGAAAAAGAATCGGGTAAAACAGACCAATAATGAAGAAGTTATGGCCGTTTCCGTGAAATCGGATCGCGTTGGAAATATGCAGCAACCAGCTGCAATCTGTCTGTCGAATTGGGGGCGTCGCGCCACGCGACGGGGGGTCGCGCGACGCGACGGGTCAAGTTTCTTTGAAAATTGTTTTCGTGCTCCGTTTTGTCTTGGGAACTCGTTTAAACGCGTTTTAAGTTGCGTAGGACTAATTTAACTTACGTTTTTATGAGCATACGTGTATGCACATATGTAGATAGGCATGTATGTATGTTTGTATGCATCTATACACGTCTGTAGAAGTGTATGTAAGCTTGTATGCGTAAACGTATGTAAGAGTATAAATGTGTGAGCGAGTACACGCGGATTTATAAGGTGTATATGAATAGACAAGTGTGAGTTTGGGATGATGCAAATAGGGACGTATGTATGTACGTATGTATGTATGTATGTATGTATGTATGTATGTATGTATGTATGTATGTATGTATGTATGTATGTATGTATGTCTGTAAGTGTGTAACGCCATGAGGGTGCGTCATGATGTAGGTATGGGTGTAGGTAGATATGCATGCATTATCGTAGATGTGTTTTTTATGTGAGTATGCATGTAAGTTGGCATGTACGTGTGTGAGTATGTATGCAAGTAAGTATATATGCATGTGTGTACGTATGTATATGAGTATATAATATGTATGAAGTTTAGGTATGTATGTAAGTCGTTCAGTATGATTAAATTTTACGTTGTTATGCGTGTACATGGAGTTTTAAGTGTAATGCAGGTACAGTATCGAAGACTCACCAGAGGTGAGGAAATCAGAGGGAATGTTTAATGATAAGGAATAATGGAACGGGAATAGTCCAAGGCTAAATAACATTTATATTGATAACGTATTAATGTCTTGTATGTGATTGGTGAATGCAGGTTTCGAGCCAGATTATCATATTGAGGAGGAGCGATCAAAGATCGAGTCACAAGATAGATTGTACAGGAGTGTTGAGTACGTAACTGAGTGAAGCTAGGTTATGTTTTCTTATTGTAAATGAGTATAATAAATGTATTTATTGTAAAAGGTTTAACTTATGAAATGATTTTAAGCGCGTCAAGGTGTTTGTAACGTAAGAAATTTTATAGTACGAATTTCCGCTGCGACTTTTGTCATTTACGAATTAGGGTCTTACATCGTTATAGCATATCTAACATGGATTTATTTATTTATTTATTTTTTTGGTCAAACATAAGGATTCATTTAAGTTTCTAGGTTTAATTTGATGAATTGAATATTGATTTAGAATATGGGGATGTGTGGGTAAGATTTGAGTTGAGCTCAAAGAAGACAAAAACCAAAATTTGGTTTTTCGAATTTTGAAAACCGTTCAGTTTCGGTTTTTTCGGTTGTTAGATCTTTTGGTAATCATGATGGGTTAGATTTGCCATATATCCCTAGATCAAGTGGTGGAAGTTTTGCATTTCTTTTTAGAGATGCAGGTTTAACACTTTAACTCCCACTTGACGTAGAGTGAGGCACTGGTGGCGAATGATAGGAGACTCCGAGAAACCTGGGTTTGATCCTTGAGTCAAACGGGTTTTACCGGTAATTTTACCATCGTGCCCACGGGCGGATAAGTTATCAGGTTTTCCTGGAATTGGTGGTGGACATAACTTGCAAGAGTTTGAAAACATCAAGTACATTTTCTGTAATTATTAAAGATAAAGGACACAATTTGTAATAAGTGACATACATAAAGGACGATTTTTGTAATTTAAATATCTGCTCAAAGATATATGTTTGAAAGTGGGCATAGCATCGCAGTTGAAACTGACGTGTTTGAAATATGGTGGAAATTTGATGTGACACGTTTGAAAGTGGATGCATTGGAGATAGTTTAAAATTATGTGATTTTAGTATTCTTCACATGTTCAACCCATTTATTTTACAACATGTTTTAGTACAAAATACAAAATCCTGGCTGATTTGGTCAACAAGAGACGTTTGGTACTTTGGTTACAAAATAAATATAGTACGAAAACACTATTTCATGGAAATGCTTTTGGTACTTCGAAATAGGGGTGTTCATTGGTTCGGTTTATGATTTATTTGGTTTATTCGGTTCGGTTTATTCGGTTTTCAAAATTTTTTACCCCAAACCAAAAACCAAACCAAATAAGGATATACAAACCGATGGTGATCTCAAGTTGTTCGGTACGAATTATAATTGTTTGTGGATTAAAATATGGGATTGGTTAAGTTTCTAGGTTTATTCGATAAATTGAGTGTCGATATAACATAGGGCGTTTATGTGTTGATTTTGAGCTCAAATCAAACGAAAAACCAAAATTTTGGTTTTCGGGTTTTTGATAATCTTCGGTTGTCACTTTAGTTCAAAACTCAAACCATTTGAATATGGATCTACGTGGTTTTAAATTTGTTGCAATTTTCATTCAAAATCAAAATCTACATATTTTAACATCTAGTTTTTTTTTTGTCTTTTTCCTTCCTTTTATTTTATTTTATTTTTTAACGGCAAAAAAAATTGGATCATTTCTCGATTTGGGCGTGTCATCCTTGCGCAGGGCCATGCTAATCTTCTTTGTTTCGTTCCAATTTTATCGGATGAAGAGCAAAGTGATCAGATTTTTTTAATTTGTTATAATAAAACGTTTGAAGACCATTTTGCCCTCCATTAAAATGAGGAAAAAAACTGGACGTTAACTAAAAAATCTAACCAGATTTTGATTTTGGATGAAAATGACAACAAAATTGAAACCACAGTGACCCAAATTCAAAAGGTTTGAGTTTTGAACAAAAGTGATCAAACGGGTCCATTTTGTCAGTTTACTCTAGTGGTGCACAAAAAACCCGAACCGAACCCAGACCTGGAAAAAAAACCCGGAACCGGGTTTTCTATACCCGAACCCGACCCTACCCATAGGTAGGGACCGGGTATTCATATTTGATCTAAAACCCGAACCCGGAACCGGGTTTTTTATACCTGGTTTATACCCGAAACCCGGTTTTTATAAATACCCGGAACCGGTTTTTGTAAATACCCGGAACCGGGTTTTATAAATGCCCGGAACTGGGTTTTTTTATACCCGGTTATTTAGCTACCTCTAGTTTTAAGTAGATGCATCTTTAAAAATATGATTACACACACCTAATTGTGGACATTCCAGTTCTGTTTAAGCTTATGGCCTAGTCATTTCATTAAGGAGGACGAAGCTTAGTCCCGAGTCGGTTGAAATGTGTATTTGCTTGAAGGACTATTTGGATGCGGCGGAGCGGATTCAACATGTGGAGTCACTTGAAGATGAAAATGGCGTTGAAACGGATATGCACGAGGAAGAGGTCGAAATGGGAATGTCAAGCCCACTAGAAGAAGACTAAACGAAGACGACCAAAAACAAGAAGATCAAGAAGCGAAGACGATTCAAGTCATATCTATGTTTTTTTTTTTGTTATTTTATCTATGTTTTCAAGCATTAAGACTTCTAGTTCTTATGATTTAACAAAATTATGTATGCACTTTGATGTAATCTTGTTTAATTATTAGGTTTTTAATGATATGTGAAGTATTTGGTCATTATTCCCCTGTATTTGCTGGAAAGATCCATTGGTGTTTGTCTAATACAAAAAAATGAAAAATTGATAGAACTTGGTTAAAACATAACATAGCAAATAAAATATATTGTTGTTTATGTAATCCAAAAGGATTCAAATCATGATTATTCCTTCGATCTAGCACTATCGAATTTAAATTTAGAAATGTCATTAGAATTTCAATAGGCACCATCCACTAAAACATATAAAGAAACATTAATACCCGGTCGGGTTTTTTTAATACCCGGTGCGGGTTTTTTCCCAACCCGATGCATACCCGAACCCTACCCGATGAATACCCGAACCGGACCCGAACCCGGAAATAGGGTATTATAATACCCGGGTTTTATAAAACCCGACCCGAACCCGGGTATATAGGGTATACATTTTTGGTAGAAAACCCGGACCCGACCCGGTTTTTAAAAAAAAACCGATTTTGTAAAACCCGATCCTACCCGAACCCGGTTCCATACCCGGAACCGGTTTTTAAAAAAACCCGATTTGTGCACCACTAGTTTACTCTTCTTTTTTTTTTAATCAAAATAATGGGTCTACAAGACAAGAGCGAGAGCAGGCTTTTTTTTTTTTTACCCGAAAGATAGAGCCAGCTTCTTTAGCCCGTCATTAAGATTTTGCCCATATTTTTCTATGCTAGTTAAGATAGGTCCCGGTCTCCCAGTCCATCAATTTAAAATAAAGCCGATAATTTACACCTAATAATTATTAGGTTGGTGTTCTGTGGACTAGGGATGAGCATTTGGTACCGGGTTCCAATACTGAACTTCCGTACAAAATCGGTACCCACTTTTTGGCGAAAAGGCATTTTCAGTACCGGTATCGTACTGTACTGAACAATTTCAGTAATGGTACCGGTACCCATGTTTGTGAATTTCGATCCCATTACCGAGCTTATTACTAGTGTGGACCCATTGTACTTTTTTGGGGTTTAGTACTTCGTAATCATGGGAAACCTCTAGGAATGTTGATCATTTGCAAATTAATGAACCCAGTTAATATCTAGGTTTTAACTTTGATGAATTGACCATTTTGCTTCAGAATCAAGGGCAATTACACAATACCTAGCTCATGCTACCCCGACAACAGAACCAATCTAATAATCCACGACCCGAAAAAGATGGCAATAGTTGGCGTGTGGATCGAAGTCGAGTCTCAAAAATTTGACCAGTTTGGATCAATACTAGCATGGGAGCTAGCATACAAACCCAAGTTCGGTTTGACAACCGACGACGCTCTTGTGGAAGAGAACGAGAAGAAGCTAGAGCAAGTGCTCGACGTGTACGAATCACGGTTGTCCGAAAGCAAGTATTTGGGTGGTGATTGCTTCACGTTGGCGGATCTTCACCACCTTCCTGTTTTGAAGTTCTTGTTTGGAACCAAGGAGAAGAGGTTGTTCGACGCGAGGCCGCATGTCAGCGCGTGGGCTGCCGAGATCCAGTCTAGGCCTGCATGGGTGAAAGCAATCACGGCTTGATTGATTTTGTGGTGTGAGTTTGTGGCTTCATGTATTAAGAGTGATATTGTATGATGTGTGTGTAATATTTGTTGCCCACATATATTATAAGTTAATATGAAAACAATAATAAATTTTTTTTTATAGTTAGCTGATTACTTACCCAATTTCCTGCATGTTTAACTATTCAACACATGATTGTAGGGGTGTGCAAATGGTATCCGGTACCGAATTTATCGAACCGGATACACTTTTGGTACTGATTTGTTACCGACTTTTGAGATTTTCGGTACCTGTATTTATCGGTTTTTACCCTTAAATACCGGGACCCATTTTTGGGATTTTCGGTATTAGTTCGGTATCGAGCTGGTCCCTACATGATTACTTACTCAATTTCCTCAAAATGCTGGAACATTCATCCGCATCTGGATCCTTCTAACTCGGCCTTTCTTTCGTGACTAGAATAGAATATGTGTATATATGTAACACTTAACATCATGCTCTTCTCTCATCAATCAAAGTTAAAAAAATTACAATTACAATAATAATAAAAATGGCTATGAAACTTTACGGTGCCGTTGGTTCAACCGCTACTCTCCGTGTTAAGGCTTGTCTCGCTGAGAAGGAGATCGATTATGAGTTCGTTACAATCAACATGAGCAATAAAGAACACAAGGCTCCTGAATTTTTATCCCGTAACGTATGTATAGTTCATGTTATTTTTTATTTTATAACGTTCTGATTTGTTATTGTTTTTTTGGAACGGCGACTTCTTGTATTTGTTTTGTTATTTGTTTGGTTTGATGTATGTATGTATGTATAATGATGAGATGTTTGCATTTCTGCAGCCGTTCGGTCAGGTTCCGGCGCTTGAGGATGGTGATCTCAAGCTGTTTAGTACGAATTATAATTTTTTGTGGATGGATTTCAGCTTTATGTTGATATATGGGATTGATATAATGTATGGGTCTCCATAGCGATGATGAACAAAAAAGGAGACAGAGGGTCACCTTGCCTTAAACCTCTTTTATAATGGAATTCACCCGTAGGTGAACCATTAACCAAAACTGATCCTCTCCCCGCAAATAGTATTCCCATAACCCAGTTCCTCCATCTTGGAGGGAAACCCATATGTGTTAAAATGGAAATCAAGAACTTCCAGTTTAACGTGTCATAAGCTTTTTCTATATCTGCTTTGAATACAAACAAACGCTTTCCCGATCTCTTTGCCCAACCCACCACTTCATTTATAATTAATGGACCTTCCATTATATTTCTACCCGCCATGAATGCCGATTGGACATTAGATACCACATTCTTAATGACCCTTTTAATTCTATTAGCTAACACTTTAGAGATAATTTTGTTTATCACGCCAATTAGAGATATGGGTCTAAAACCTCAAAGAGTAATCAGATCAATTACCTTTGGTATAAGGTCAATAAACGTAGCGCTGCATGAGTGGTGAATCGATCCGTGGGTATAGAACTGGTTCATAATCTCCATTATTATTCCCTTCACTTCCTCCCAATATGCTTCCCATCCGGTCCCGCGACTTATCTATTCCAAAATCCCATACTGCCTTCCTTACCTCCTGAATCGAAAACTGACTCACTAGCCCATCCGCTTCAGCCCCACTTAACGTTTTAAAACCTCCTGCTCCAATTCTCGGCCTCACATAGACTGGTTCTTTGAATTTTTCTTGCAATGTCATCAAAAATTGTGTTTTTATTTCTTTTGGATCCGAAACCCACGCCCCGTTTATCCATAAACCGCTGATCTTATTCCTGGCTATATGATTATTTACAATCGAGTGAAAATAGCTGGTATTCTCGTCCCCCAATCCTATCCATCTTGCCCTTGCCTTCTGTTGTAGATCCGATGCAATTTTACCATGCCACCTTTTAATCTTATCCTTGCAATCTTGCCAAATGGCTATCTCCTCACCCGACAGTGCTCTACTTTCTGCTAAAATATCCAATTGTGTCAGCTTATTCTAGGCTTCCCACAAATCTTTCTCCTCTTCCTTTTTTTATTTTTACGCCATTTTTTTAATTCTTCTTTCACTTCCTTAAATTTTGTAGCCAAAACCTCATCCTTAAATCTTGAATCACAAATCGAGTCTAGACCCTTCCTCACTGTCTCATCAAATCCCTCCAATTTGTGTTTGGTTTTAATAAAGTTTGCATTGGCTATTAAAAAAAAATATAATGTATGGGTCGGTTTTGAGCTCAGATGGGGCAAAAAACGGTAAGACCCTAACACGTATTTGACAAAAGTCGCAGCGGAAAATTCGTGCCATAAAATTTCTTTCATTACAAACGTCTTAGCTTACTTGAAAGTCCTTTTTAAAATAACTCTTTTACAAAACATAAGCATAACTTCTGTTTGCTAAGGTACATAATCAATTTGTCACACCCCAACCGATGGCGGAAACATCGGGGCATGGCACTGAGCGAAACAGATTGTCCAGAAGTTTCCATAACAATTATCATTACCAATCAATTTAAAGTAACATGTCCCATACCATGTCTCAAAAGGTAAACAAATTATTACAGACAAAATCTAGGCAAATAGTTCTATTCCGACAACTCAGATTTTTTAAATAGCCCAATTGTTTATCTGCTTCTAGAGACCCTTGATTTCATTTGTATAGACAACTATTTGTTGGCCTCTAGAGCCTTTTTCTAGCCTCGATTTCCTAGCGGATAAGCATCCTAAGCACCTGTCACATATGTTAAAGTAAAAGTCAATACACATAGTGTAAATGTGAGCATACAAGTTTGATTCTAGCATATAGAGTTCGAATTCGTTTACGCATAACCAGCACGTACACATAGTGAAATGAAGCACGTTAGTTATCGACATAGATCCATCGATACCAATGACTGCGGGTTGACTGCCTGAGGCAGTTCGCAATACATGATTACCACCGTAATCCATGCAAGTAATTGTCCTTAACAACCCCTGCGAACAGGTGCTGAGTCCATACTATAGTACTATCGTTGCTAAGGCAGGTAGACAGCATTCCATGTGTGTAAACATAACAAACAAGCATTCATAAGCAACGTATAACATGCAATAACGGTTAGCATTTAAATAGTATTGGGTAGTGTGTTTGATGTGATTTGAATATTCGTAACGTATGTAACACCCAAAAGTGCGTAAAGTAAAAAGGGATCGAGTATACTCACAGCGATTGATGGATTGAAGGGAGCGCTTAGAGAGTAAGGTTAGCCTGAATAGATTGATAGCATAACGATAAGTGACGCGTAAAACGATGCAAAGTGTGAGTGGCTCGGACAACAGTCCGATCGGATGGTAGTCTAATCGGTCGGCTGGCCGTGCGTGTGATGGTTCGTTCGGACAGTAGTCCGTTCGGACTGCTGGCCATGCGGATGACAATCCGTTCGGATGGTTATCCGGTCGAACGGTAGTCCGGTCAAATGGCTATTCGAGTGGATTGTTTCTTCCTATGAGAAGGATGTGTTTGTGTATGATGGCTTGACTTTTGAAGTTTTCGTTGTAGCATTTTGAAAACATTGAAGTACCTCTACCGTTCAGGTAGGTCGATCGGACGGTCGTCCGATCGGACGGCAACCCGTTCGGTTGGGCACTTCAGGTTTGTAGCAGGTTGTCACCCGTTCGGACGGTTGTTCGTTCGGGTGGCATTCCTTGTGTATTGAACATGTTGAAAATTGTTTAAGTGTTGAAGTTTAAATGTCTCATGGTTCGGTTGGCAGTTCGATCGGATGGTAGTCCGATCGGACAGCAATTCGTTCAACATTCAGACTTCAAGTGTTGACTGGAATAATTAAGTGTGGGACCAAGGTGCAAGCCGTACGGGCGGCCAGTCGTGCGGTTGGCTGTCCGTTCGGACAACAGTCCATTCGGTTGACCTATGCGTCTTACACTTGGTTGTTTTGATAGCTTGTCGTTTTATCGAGATGTGTTGATATCATGTTAACCAACAGAACCTCATCCAAAGCCTAGTGACTCGTCTGAACAGGAACACCCAACTTCATTCGTTCCACCGGTTTAAGACATTGGTTCACGGTTAACCCGGAATCGGTAATCTCACGGATAGAACTACGGATCTCGAACCAACCCTAACCACAATGATGAGTAGTGAGCCGGCACAAGCTCCGATTCTATCGGTTTTAAGTGCATTGGGTGTAAAAGAATGAGAAAACTTGTGATTATTTCTTTCAACTCTTTTATCCTTTTGAAAATGTTCAGATCTATGCGAAATCGTTGTGAAATCATGTGGAAATCCCTTCAGATCTGAGTTATTCTTGGTGGAATGAGGTCAAACTTGAAGTTCATAAGAACTTCATGATGACGTCACCCTAGAACACCCGAAATCTTGATGATTTCACGGTTAAAGGTTAAGATTTAAAAGATAGAAGGGTGTAGGAGTGCGTGTAGATCAAGAAAGTACAAGATTTAGGACGAGATCTTACCGGAATCGAGAGAAATCTGAAGAAAAGAGAGGAACACGAGCTGGTCGGACGTCACTTGCCAAAAGTAGTAAGTTTGAGAGTGACAAGGGGTATTTATAGGGTTACCCAAAGAGGAAAGGGCTGGCCGATCGGCTGGGCAGCCCGTGCGGACAGCCTGTCCGATCGGACAGCAGTCCGATCGGCCGGCTGGTCGAACGGCTGGTCGCCTGGTCGATCAGTCACCTCGTTCGAGTGTTCGGTGCGACGAGTTTTGATATTTCGATTATGATTTGCGATCGTTTCGATGCGATAGAGTTTCCTAGTCAAATTACTTTTAACCCCAACTATTCATATCTAGCGCTATCTCTTCTCCACTAATTATCATACCATTTCGATTGCGATTGAGTTCGATTTCGATTCGAGTTTCGATTGCGTTTTGATTGATTACCACAACACAACATAAATAAAATGCACAAGTAACACATAAGGCACACACACACGTATATCAGTAACCAAAAGGCGTATTTCGAGTTGCGATTCGATTCGATGTCGATTTGATTAGCATAGTTTGATTATCGTTTAGTTAACTTTATCGCATTGTTACTTCCTATAGTTCACAGTCGTAAGTCGATTAGATAGCGAATAACACACGTCGACTGTTGTAATTAGTGACACTTACTCCACATAATACAACTAAAATAAACACATAAAAGAAATCTACTACAAGTCAAGTTGCGAAATCGGTCGTTGACTTTGACCTTAACTTTGACTTTGACTTTCGAAAACCCGGGGTGTTACAGCCTCCCCTAGTTGAGGGAATTTCGTCCCGAAATTAGGCTGAAGCCGTAACAAACAACTGCGGGTACTTCGCCTTCATGTCACTTTCGAGTTCCCAAGTGAACTCTGCGCCTCGTTTGCCTTCCCATCGGACTTTCACAATAGGAATGTGCGAGCGTCTGAGCTGCTTGGTTTGGCGATCCATGATTTCTGATCCTTTCTAGAATCTTAAAAGGTCCAACATATCGAGGCGCTAGTTTCCCTTTCTTGCCGAATCTGACCACACCCTTCCAAGGTGATACCTTTAGGAGTACGTAGTCGCCAACGTCAAATTCAAGGGGCTTGCGTCGTCTATCGGCGTAACTTTTCTGTCGACTTCGAGCTTTCAACAAGTTGTCTCGAATCTGGAGGACTTTGTCAGTCGTTTCTATGAACAATACAAGTGGATTTACTTCCTATAACATTAATCTAAACTACTGCTAACAGATTTATGCAAAAATTTGAGGTTTGATCCGGATGAAGTTCAAGAACCCTAGATTTTTCCCCAAATTTTTGATGTCTTAACTACATGCAAATGCTTAATCTAACTACTAATGATGATAGAATCATACCTTGATGTTGTTAGAAGTAGAGGAGACGTCAAAAATCTGTGGAAAAATCGCCTGAACCAGAGAACTTTCGGGGAAACGGGGCGTGTGGAAATGAAGAAACTGTTTTGAAAAAGGGTTTTATCCCGACAGTCGCGCGGACACGGCCCCGTGTCCAGCGGACACGACCTCGTGCCGAGCAAAGTTAAAAAAAAATTAGTGCTCGTGTGAGTGCCCTTGTTTCCCAAAAACTTGGTTAGAAAACTTACCGATTCAGATGTCAACCCGTTTGTTCGTAACTTACCAGGTATGATGTTGATGCTTTTACTCTTCGACCGTCTGAAGCGAGATTTCTTCCTCTTCATCCTCAATGAATCCTTGATAGAGTTTCAGCCGTTGGCCATTGACTTTGAATGGAATTCCATTCCGAGATTTAATTTCTACTGCACCGTGTGGGAAAATATGGGTGATGGAAAAATGTCCTGACCACCTAGACTTTAATTTACCAGGAAACAATCGAAGTCGTGAATTAAACAAAAGAACTTGATCTCCTACTCGAAATTCATAAGGTTTAGTATGTTTGTCATGCAAGTTTTTCATTCTTTCCTTATAAATTTCGGAGTTTGAGTATGCATAATTCCTAAGTTCGTCTAATTCATTTAACTGAAAAAATCGATTTCTACCAGCAAATTCTAAATCTAAGTTTACATTTTAATTGCCCAGTAGGCTTTGTGTGCAATTTCTACTGGCAAATGACAACTTTTTCCATAGACGAGCTTATATGGGGTTGTACCTATTGTTGTTTTATAAGCAGTTCGAAAAGCCCATAAAGCTTCATCTAATTTATCGGCCAATTCCTTTTTATTTAACCCTACGGTTTTCTCGAGTATTCGTTTTAAACCTCTATTAGTCACTTCGGCTTGTCCATTTGTTTGAGGGTGATATGCTGTTGAGACCCGGTGATAGACCCCATATCTTGTTAAAAAAATTTCAAGTTGATGGTTGCAAAAAATGGGTACCTCTATCACTTATTAATGCTTTAGGCGTTCCAAAACGAGAGAATATTTTTTTCAGAAATCTTACCACGACTCTTCCATCATTTGTTGGAAGTGCCTCGGCCACGGCCCATTTAGACAAGTAATCTACCGCCACAAGTATATATTTGTTTCCTTTTGACGGTGGGAAAGGTCCCATAAAGTCGAGTCCCCACACATCAAAAATTTCACAAACAAGAATGCCATTTTGTGGCATTTCGTTTTTGGAAGAAATATTACCTGTTATTTGGCAAGCATCACATGTCTTGATAAGACTTTGGGCGTCTTTGTAAATGGTTGGCCAATAAAACCCTGAATCAAATACCTTTCGTGCAGTACTAGCGGCACCATGATGTCCTCCGTATAGACCTTCATGACAATGGCGGAGAATTCTTCTTGCTTCGCTACCATGTACGCATTGTCGGATGAGTTGGTCGGCACACATTTTGAAAAGATATAGATCTTCCCAAAAATAATGTTTCACATTAGCAAAGAATTTTTTTCTTCGATGATGTGGCCAACCTTTTGCGACTATACCGCTAGCTAGATAGTTAGCATAGTCGTCGTACCATGGTTCTTCTCTGTATTCCACCATTTCTAGGGACTCCGTTGGAAATTTCTCGTTGATTTGCTCGTCCGTGGTTGCCTCCAAAGCTGGGTCTTCTAAGCGCAAAAGATGATCTGATGCGGTGTTTTCTTCTCCTCTTTTGTCTTTGATTTCAATATCAAATTCTTGGAGGAGTAAAATCCACCGAATCAAACGTGGTTTTGCGTCCTGCTTTTTGAAGAGATATCGAATTGCTGCATGATCTGTATAGACTACTGTTTTAGAAAGAACAAGATAAGAACGAAATTTATTAAAAGCAAATACCACAGCTAGTAATTCTTTTTCAGTTGTTGTGTAATTTTCTTGTGCATCGTTAAGTGTTTTACTAGCATAATAAATTGGGTGAAAATGCTTTTCTTTTCTTTGTCCCAAGACAGCTCCAACTGCAAAGTCACTTGCATCACACATGATTTCGAAAGGAAATTTCCAATCAGGCGCTATCATGATAGGTGCATTGACTAGCATTTCCTTTAGGGTTAGAAATGCTTGATTGCAATCCTTGTCAAAGATGAAAGGGCATCTTTTTCAAGTAATTTCGTTAGAGGCCTTCAAATTTTAGAAAAATCTTTGATAGATCACCTATAAAATCCGGCATGCCCTAGGAAACTTCTGATAGCTCTAACAGAGGATGGGGGTGGTAATCGAGAAATAGTGTCTATTTTTGCTCGATCAACCTCCGTTCCTTCGCTTGAGATTTTGTGACCGAGTACTATTCCCTCCGTTACCATGAAATGGCATTTTTCCCAATTAAGGGCGAGGTTAGTTTCCTCACATCGAGATAGCATTCGTTCAAGGTTATCGAGGCATTGGTCGTATGAATCCCCAAAGATAGAAAAGTCGTCCATGAAGACTTCCATTGTCTTTTCTATCATGTCATGGAAGATGGCTACCATGCAACGTTGGAATGTTGCGGGGGCATTACGTAGACCAAATGGCATGCGTCGATAAGCAAAAGTTCCATTGGGACATGTGAAGGTTGTCTTTTCTTGGTCTTCGGGTGCTATCGGGATTTGAAAGTAACCTGAAAAACCATCCAAGAAACAGTAAAATTTATGACCGGATAATCTTTCTAACATTTGATCAATGAAGGGCAAAGGAAAGTGATCTTTCCTCGTTGCTTCATTTAATCATCTATAATCTATACATACTCTCCATCCTGTGACGGTTCTCGTTGGTATCAATTCATTCTTTTCGTTAGTTATTACCGTCATACCTCCTTTCTTTGGAACTACTTGGACGGGACTTACCCAAGGACTATCGGAGATAGGATAAATAAGTCCGGCGTCAAATAATTTGATGACTTAGTTTTTAACCACTTCTTGAACATTTGGATTTACTCGACGTTGTGGTTGTATTACCGATTTGTAGTCATCATTCATTAAAATTTTGTGCGTGCACATGGAAGGACTTATTCCTTTAATATCTACAAGTTTCCAAGCAATCGCATTTTTGTGCTTTTTCAAAAGATTAATTAATTTTTCTTTTTCTAAACTACCTAATTTCGACGAAATAATTATAGGTGCTTTACCATCTTTGTCTAGAAAAGCATATTGCAACCTTTTGGAAGTTCTTTGAGCTCAAGAGGTGGGTCTTTAGGAGACTCCTTATTTGGTTGCTCATTTAGATCAAGAACTTTAAAAGTTTGTTCTATGGCGACCTCTTCTTCAACAAAGTGGTCAATCTTTTCACTTGTATCGGGTGGTTCATCTTCATCTTCAATTAGGGGGTCATTATTGCCGAATGGATATTTCATTGACCGCTCAAGATCGACACTCTTTTTAAATGCCCCTAATTTAAGAGGTAGATTGTTGTACTTCCGGTTTTTCAAAGCTTCGTGGGTTTTTACAAAGGGTCGTCCCAACACTAGAGGAGCGTCATCGAGGATGACAAAGTCGGTTGGGATTACCATTTGATTTGTTTGAACCAAGACATCCTCAACTACATCGATTGATTTTATTATTTTCCGATTCGATAGAAAAAATGGGTATTTGAAGTGGAGAAAAATCACTAATACTTAATTTTTCGAAAATGTAGTTGGGCATTATGTTAACACAAAGATCTTTATCAATTGTAACATTACTAATAAATGAATTTTGAAAAAAACATGGAACCGGTGTAATGTTAATTTCAAATGGATCTTCTTTTATTAGCGAGGTTTAATCATTAGTTAACTTAACGCTTACCGTTTCGTCAATTTTAGTGTTAGTGTTTAACTCTTTTAAAAACTTAGCATGAGTGGGAACTAAACAATCATTTTCAAAAGAAGGTGACAAGAGATTAATTTCTTCAAAATTAGACTCTTCTTGAATTTTAACGTTGTCGGACTCACCTTTTTCGTTGTTTAACTCATGTGTCGGTTTTTCACTTAATTGTTCTTCCATTTTTACACTTTCAACTGTCTCGTCTTTATTTAATTCTTCTCTTGTGCGGGACTCCTCTTCCCTTGCGCGAGATTCTTTTATATAGCGCTTGATAGTTTTAAGGTGTTCTAATATCCTATCGGTCACTTCGGTGATAGAATAAGGATCGGGATTTTCAAAGCTTGAATCCGGTTGTTCGATCCTTTGTTCCTCATAATACCCATATGAAGTAGATGGTTCACACCATTGTTCTTCATTGTAAGCATATGATAGATAAGGGTCGTAATTTTGTTCTTCATAATACTCATATGAGGTGGGTTGTTCACGCCAAGGTTCCTCATAGTAAGCATATGAAAGTGGTGGCTCATATCTTGGTTCCTCAAAGTATGAGTAAGAAGGCTCATACCTTGGTTCATCAAAATATGAGTATGAGGGAAGAGGTTCATACCTTTGGTCTTCATAGGATGTGTATGAAGTTGATGGCTCGTACCTGGGCTCCTCATAGTAGGTGTATGAAGTGGATGGTTTATATAAGTTACAATATTGGACCGAGTGCGGGTCACCACAATTAGTGCAATAGTTATTAATATAATCATCCTCCTCATATGTGTAGTTGTAACCTCCTGAGTATTGATCCATAAGAATCACTCAGCAGACCACAACCAAGTCTCGAGATCAGAAAACAAAAATAAAAACGAAAACAGAGGCTGGACACGGCCCCGTGTTTAGTGGACACGACCCCGTGTACAGAATCTGTATCTGGGCGTTTTAATTAAAGTTGCCGGACACGACCCCGTGTTTAGTGAAGTGTGAGAGAGGTGGTGTGCCAAGGGATGGTTTGCAATTGAGCCAAGCACCCCTATTTATAGCATGAACAGCAGCTCGGGCATGGCCCCGTGTCCATTGGGCACGACCCCGTGTCCATCATCTTTCTCTTCCTTCATTAATTGCAGTTTGTCTGCATTAGTTGACCACGCCCCCGAGTCCGCTGGGCACGACCCCGTGTGCAGAAGCATATCTGTATTATCAAGATTTCCCCAGATTCTGCGAATCTTAGAGTTGACCATGGCCCCGTGTCCGCTGAGCACGACCCCGTGGTGGGCGATAGAAGCTTCTACAACTTTGTCTTTTCTGCTGACACTTGGGCACGCCCCCGTGTTCACTGAGCACGGGGCGTGTTCAGCCTTCTGTCTTCTTGATTTTGCTTGAGAAGATGCTGTCGGGGGGTCGGGCATGCCACGTTTGTTCCTTTTCTTGTATTTGTGTTAGATTTAACTGCCTTTTTGCTTCTTTTGTTCATTTGAGCTCATTTAATCCTGAAAATACAAAAGGAAGACAAAAACACACTTTTTCCAACATTAGTACTAAAAAAGGGTTAGTTTTATGCCATATTTGATGTAATTTATATGTTGCATTTTGTACACATCACGAGGCACACTATTAATAACGTTAATCCTCAACGTATCGAAATCATGCATACACACACACACTTACATTCATACATACACATCTACATACTTACATGCATTCATACATCTCTACATACACGCATACATACATACGTCTCTTCATATATACGTAAACACACATCTACATACGTACATACGTCCCTACGTCTCTATATACATGCATACTCACATACGTACCTTTATATATACATAAATACACATCTACATACGTACATACCCATATTAACACATTCAAGATCTTACCTAACCCTTATATACTCATACATACCTTTATGCTTACATACGTAGACATCCACATACATACATACCTCCCCATATCTTCACGTACATACAAACACTCAGACGTACCTTCATACATACATATATATACACATCTACAGATGTACATACCCATATATATACATACAAGCTCTCACATACCTCTTACATAATCATACATTAATTACGTGGGTCTCGACATGATTCCTATACTTTCATGTCGTCGAAATTACATTCTTGTTAACATACACGATTATACATGTTAACGATCATATAAATCGCATATTTCACATTTGACCTTCATCGGTCACTTTTAACAAGCATAAGACATATAACCAAATTCGTATCCTTACTAACTCATGTATTTCATCATGTTATCGCATTAAACACGTATCAATATAACATGTACCATACGACTTCCTATAATCATACCCTTACGAAAACACTCAAATCATGTTCCTTATGCGTAGTTGACTTTCAAAAGTCAATAATTCATCCTATGAACTTTCGGCTTATTCTTGTGTATTCGTATCGTCATAATAGGCTATACGGACGGTTCTATATACATTTCATCCTACACTTAGTGTGTATACAACTTCCTAAGCACAGTGTACAATCAATTCATGCATATACTTCTAGTCTCATACATTATTCATCAAATCCTCCTTGTAATCAACATGAATCATTCATACCTAAACATCAAACATATTAGCATCACATTTATTTCAATTCCTTTAACAAGAATCCATCATACGTATCATGATACATCAATATTAATCAAGAATTGGACATGGGTGATCATTCAAGTCATCCTTCTCCCCATACCAAGTGGGTTTCACCTCTAAACATCAAATTAATCCAAACCATGCATAATCCAAGTTCTATATGATGATTATAACAAATATACATGATCAGTTTCATACCAATTCGCGGATTGGAACATAACCCACTTCATACAAGTTCATCAATCTAAGTTTCAAGACATACCTCACGATCCCCTTGTCTAGGTGATCCCTAATTCATGTTCCTTAATAGATTTGAGCCTCGATTAAACCTACAATTTGGAGCTTCTTTAAGAACTAGGGTTTACACCCCTTTGTTCTTCTCCAGAGCATTCCATGCACACACACACATGATGTGTGTGTGTGTTATGTGTCATGTTTTTGTTTTATAAAACATGAGTTTCTCATGTTTACAATTTAGCCCCTCGTGTTTGCCACTTAAATATAATTGGCACAACTTTCGTCATTTAATACTTTTGACCATACCCTTAACTAGGTTAAATAGCCTAGTTATTTATTTCATGACATGTCCTATAGGAACATACGGAAAATATAAACATTCGGGTTTTGGGGCGTTATAAGTCTACCCCCCTTAAATGAGGTTTCGTCCCCGAAACCTTTCTTATCTTTACTAGATTAGTTCTAGTAAATAGATCCCTCCGAAAAGTTTTCTCCAACCCGGAAACGCTTGTGACTTCTTTTTAACAAGTTCATACTTTCCATACCGTGCTTTCACATAACATCCTCATTTCCTTGACCCGTTCATAACATGTCAATATAAATACTTCTTCAAACTTGTATTGATGCGTACGTTTGTATGATCCGTTTATAGCGGGTCTATGTAACATCCCGAAATTTCAAAACTTTATACTAGAATTATAAAGTGTATAATAAACAAGAATAAACTAACTAGGATAAATAACCCAGTTAGTTAGAAGTCTTGTAGTAACACAGGAATGAGTTAAAAAGCCAAAGATGTAAACTAAATAAGAGTGGAGGGACCTAGGTTGTCAAAATTGAAACTTAAATTACTAATATTTAGTAAAATAAAAACCAAACACTCCGTTTTGGAGTTCCTGGTCGATCAAGAAACCACAGGGGGCGACACCCACACTTTCACAACCCTAAATTCTACTAAACTCTCAAATTGAAGGCTCAAATCATGTCGTAATCGAAATCTGAACATAGAATCGTGATCTCCTCGTCAAGGAGGTCATAAGGTATGTCAAATTAGGTTGTTTTGTTACAACTCAAATTCTTGCATGTGATTGAAATCGAAGGTTGAGCTTGATTATGTGTTGTAAAACATGAAATTGGAAGTAATGTGAAGTCTAGGGACAAACCCTAGATGATTTCTTGTCAAAATCTTGCATGTTAGTTGTAAGGATCAAAATCACTATAGTGGGTGATTAGTAAGTTAGTAGAACTCGATAAACACTAGGATTAAGACTCTTGTTCTAGTGTAAACTGAAATTGTGAGCTAATCTCTGAAATTGTTGATGTTAAAATATGTGTATATTGTCTAATTGAAGTTAATTTGAGTGATAATTTCAAGTTATGAACTTGGTTTAGATCATTTAGAAATCTGACCCGCAAGGTGTTTGATAAAACGCCTAAATGAGGGTTAAAATGTTAAAGATTTCTAAAAACGTAGATTTGCATATGTTATGAATTAATGCGTTAAAGCTTATGAAAGAGTTCTAATCTTGTTATGAATTGGACTCTTTAGGCAAGGAATCCGGAACGTCAAGTGGACACGCCGGAGGTGATACTCGTGGAAAATGTGTGCTTTAAAGGTACGTGGCTTTAGCCCCGTTAAATTATGTGTAAATAATTAGTTTTTTTGTGTGAATGATGTTGTAGTGAAATGGACGCGTTTGATGCGTTATTAAAGTGGCGAAGTACACTCGACTATCAAACGGGTCAAAGTAAAGACTTGGAATTTAGTTTGGCAAGTCAATGAAGTGATGGTTTTCACAAAATAGCCAAACGGGTCAAAATGATGTTTTCAAAAGAATCACGAGAGTAGAGACTTGAAAGTCTTATACCTCGTTAAATGATGAATTGTACCATACCAATGATTTGGCGATATTAATCTAAGTATAAGAACCCGGAATATGGGTCAAACAATAAATGTTAAATGAAAAAGGGTTGTTTGAAACGGAATGCTTGAATTCCGAAGAAACAAGTATTAGCCCTAAAGGAAACGCAAAGCCATGGAATTGGCGCGAATACACCAAGTTTGTGAGCCCGGGAAATTGGGTAATTATGTCTAAAAGGTCTTGAGAATGTAAAAGAGGTGCTATGCACTTACACTAATGGGTTGGATAATTGAAATAAGGAAATTGTGAACCAATTGTCGGTATCTCGGTTTCCGCGATGTGAAATTTACATGGTTGAATCCGTAATTTTATTACGGACTCATAGGAAAAAGAATCGGTCAAAACGGACTTACGGGTAAAAAGTTATAACAGTTTAAAGTTAGAATTTTTATAAATTTCGGAGCTGGGCAGATATGCAGAGATTTAAGCCTGGACCTGCTGGAAAACGTGTTCCCCCGCGCCACGCGGAGGAATACACGAATGCCCCCGCGACACGCGGAAGCCGTCGCGAGTCGCGACGGATTTAACGTCTCCTGCCGCGACACGCGAGAGGATCAAAAGTCAGAATTTTTATTTTTCTTTATTTAAATTAATGCTGGAACTTGTTTATGAGTACTATGTCAATGCCAAAACTAATGTTTTAGTGGTTTTGACCTTAGGTGACTATGGTGGGATTCCGGATGGTGGTCAAGCAATGTCGAAGAACCGAACACGTATTTTGAAGCTTCCGCGTTAACTTAACTTTGTTTTAGACAATGATTTTGATGTAAATGAATTGATAACCATGTCCTAAGGTTTTAAACTAGTCGGTAGTGACTAGTAGAAGTTACTTTAAACTTCGTTTTGTACTTAACATGTTCGCGTTTGGTATTTTGAATCCGAAAACAATTTGTAAATTGGGATTTTTGTATAAACTCATGTAATATATTAAGAAATCTTATTATCATAAAAAGGGTGTTACAAGTTGGTAATCAGAGCTCAAGGTTGTTAACAAGTGTGTTCGGTTCAAGCTTGATCAAGCATCCGGTAAGAGTTAATTGTTCTAAAGTAGAATTACTAAGTATAAAAAGGGAAATAATGAATTGATATGCATGGATGAGAACGGTGAAAACAAGTTATGAACTTGAATAAACCGAAGTAAATAAATCATATGCCATAGATGAAATGTTTAACGCTCTATGTAAACATTTCAGTTAAAGATGACGGATAAAGGTAATGATGATACGGTGCCAAGAGTCACCGAACAAACAAGAGAAGTGATTGCTGATGAGGTAGGAAAGGCAATCGAAAACAGTTTGTCGGGTTTCATCGACAAAATCCAAAACACGGTATTATCAGTAGTGGAAGAAAGAATCAAGAAATTGGAGGATAATACCAATTTAGCAAAGGAAAAGTCGGGAGGACGAAAACCTTGTTCTTATAAAGAGTTCATGGCGTGTAAACCGCCAATCTACAATGGGGCGGTTGACCCGATAATATGCCAACGGTGGCTAAGTGATATGGAGGGAGTATTTGAAAGGACCCATTGCGATGAGGATGACTTCGTGGCTTATGGCACGGGTCAGTTAAGGGGTCAGGCGAAAGATTGGTGGGATAATAAGAAGAAAGAGATCGGAAGTGAAGCGGCTAAGGCTATGACATGGGACGAGTTTAAGATGCCGTTTCTTAAACATCATAGTCCCAAGACAATCATAAACAAAATCAAGGAAGAATTTATGCAGCTTCGACACAAGGGTGAATCTATCGATAAAATCACGGGAACGTTCATGGATAAAATGAAGTTTTGTGATGATCTCATAACGAATGAAGAGCAGAAAATATATTATTATTATAATATGCTGAGCGCCGAGTATAGGGAGTTTATGACTCCTTCTAAGTATGAGACTCTCACCGAGATTATAAACGTTGCTCGGGAACGGAAGATAGAGTTGAAGAAACAGATAGAAAGAGGCGAAAGAAGGGCACAGGTAGTCAACCCAAGCCCAACGAAAAAGGCACGTCCGAACGAATCTTCAAAGAAACAAGAAGGAAAAAGTGGGTCATCAAGCTGCAAGATATGCGGGAAAGGGCACAAGGGTGAGTGCCGGTTTAAGGACAAGCCGTGTCCTATTTGTGGGAAAACCGGGCACACGGCTGCGTTGTGCTCGGGGAAGGTGTCGGTGTGTTACAAATGTTATCAGCCAGGTCACAAGAAATCTGAGTGCCCGGAGTTGATCGGAAAGAAAGATGACAAGGATACACGTACTGAGACACCAAGAGCAAAAGCAAGATCCTTCCAGTTAACAACAGCAGAGGCAAAGGTGGAACCCGATGTGGTTTCAGGTATATTTGCTATAAACTCAATTCCTGCACGTGTGCTATTTGATACGGGTGCGAATAAATCTTTTGTTTCACATGGATTTATTCGACATCCTTCTTTTGTACTAACAAAATTGCCTATGCCATTAGAGGTAGAAATAGGTGATAACAAAAGTTTCCTTGTATGTGATGTATGTCAAGATTGCAAAATAAACATTGATGACGAGGAATATTTAATAGACTTGATCCCTATGTCAATGGAAGAATTCCAAGTAGTGGTCGGGATGGATTGGTTAGCTCGACATCATGCAGAAGTGATATGTTTCTGTAAGGAGATAAAATTGACATCTCCAAGTGGAAAGCAAGTCACCATCTATGGCGAAAAAGGGGGCAGTCCCGTTATGTGCTCAATATTAAAAGCTCATAAACTTATGAGGCGAGGATGTAAAGCATTTATGATATACGCCAACGAACCTGATAAAGAGACGCCGAGAGTTGAAGACGTACCAGTGGTACATGAATACGCCGATGTATTTCCGGAAGAATTACCGGGAATACCGCCAGAGCGGGAGGTAGAGTTCGGAATCGAATTGATTCCGGGCGCGAAACCCGTGGCTAAGGCGCCGTATCGGTTAGCGCCATCAGAATTGCAAGAATTGATGTCCCAAATCCAAGAATTGCTAGACAAGGGATTTATTCGGCCAAGTGTGTCTCCATGGGGCGCACCGGTATTATTCGTGAGAAAGAAGGACGGGAGCATGCGTATGTGCATTGATTACCGGGAGTTGAATAAACTCACGGTAAAGAATCGATATCCGCTTCCAAGAATTGATGACCTATTTGACCAATTACAAGGTGCAAGTTGGTTCTCAAAAATCGACCTCAGATCGGGGTATCATCAGTTAAAAGTCAAAGAGGAGGATGTACCGAAAACGGTTTTCCGTACACGGTACGGACATTACGAGTTTCTCGTGATGTCCTTTGGGTTAACTAATGCACCCGCGGCTTTTATGGATCTCATGAACCGGGTTTGCAAACCCATGCTAGACAAGTCAGTAATAGTGTTCATTGATGACATCTTGATATACTCCAAGAATTAAGCGGAACACGCAAGTCATTTGCGTGAAGTGTTGGAGACGCTCAGGAAAGAGAAATTGTATGCAAAATTCTCAAAATGTGCCTTCTGGTTACGAGAGGTGCAATTTCTTGGGAACATCATTAGTGCAAACGGGGTGTTAGTAGATCCGTCAAAGATAGAAGCTGTGTCAAGATGGACTCCACCAAAGAATCCTTCGGAAATCAGAAGCTTCTTGGGGCTTGCGGGTTATTATCGGAGATTCATACAAGATTTCTCCAAAATTGCTGTGTCGTTGACCAAACTAACCCGAAAGGATGAAAAGTTTATTTGGGCCGAGGATCAAGAAAGGGCGTTCCAAACGCTCAAGGAGAAATTGACCCATGCACCGGTATTGTCATTACCGGAGGAACGGAGGATATGGTAGTTTACTCGGATGCATCGCATTCGGGACTTGGCTGCGTTTTGATGCAGCGGGGCAAGGTTATAGCCTATGCCTCGAGGCAGCTAAAGACTCATGAGAAGAGATATCCTACCCATGACCTCGAGTTGGCAGCAGTGGTGTTTGCCTTGAAGATATGGAGGCATTACTTGTATGGGGTGAAGTGCACTATCTTTACCGACCATAAAAGCTTAAAGTATTTCTTCAATCAGAAGGAATTAAATATGAGGCAGAGGCGGTGGTTAGAAACTGTCAAAGACTTTGATTGTGAAATACATTACCACCCCGAGAAGGCTAATGTAGTGGCAGACGCGTTGAGCCGAAAGACAGATTATACGCCTATTCGAGTACGATCGATGCAACTAATTGTGACATCGGGTTTGCTTGAACAAATCCGAAAATCTCAAATTGAAGCAATCAAGGAAGAAAATGTGAAGAAGGAAAGGATAGTTGGGCAGCTAAAAGACCTGGAGGATGATAACCAAGGATTGAAAACTCAATTTGGGAGAATTTGGGTTCCAAATACGTGTGGGGCCAAGGTGCATCTACTAGACGAGGCCCATAAATCTCATTATTCCATTCATCCGGGGGCGACCAAAATGTATAATGACTTAAAACAAAACTATTGGTGGCCCGGAATGAAAAGAGATATTGTGAAATATGTGGAGAAGTGTCTGACTTGTTTACAAGTCAAAGCGGAGCACCAAAAGCCATATGGTAGGTTGCAACCGCTGGATATCCCAGTTTGGAAATGGGAACAAATCACAATGGATTTGTTAACCAAATTGCCCAAAACCAATCGCGGATTTGATGCTATATGGGTAGTCGTGGATAGATTGACAAAAAGTGCTCACTTCATTCCGATTCGTGAGACTTATACATCCGAGAAGATGTCGGAAGTATACACCAATGAAATCATAGCACGTCACGGAGTGCCGATATCCATTGTGTCAGACAGAGATACTCGGTTTACCTCTAAATTCTGGCGCGAATTCCAAGAGAAAATGGGAACTAAACTGTTCATTAGCACTGCTTATCATCCGCAAACGGATGGACAAAGTGAGAGAACGATACAAACGTTGGAAGATATGTTGTGGGCTTGAATCATCGACTTCGGGGGTAGTTGGGATGTCCATCTACCCTTGGTCGAATTTTCATATAACAATAGCTATCAATCGAGCATTAAAATGGCCCCGTATGAGATGTTATATGGTAGAAAATGTCGAACCCCGGTGTGTTGGGGAGAAGTGGGACCACGAGGATTAGCACCTACTGATATAATCCGAACTACGAATGAGAAAATCGATATAGTCCGAGCTCACCTAAAAGTAGCTCAGGATCGACAAAAGTCGTATGCGGATAAGCGAAATAGGCCTATTGAGTTTCAAGTGGGCGATAAGGTAATGCTGAAAGTATCTCCGTGGAAAGGAATCATACGGTTCAGAAAAAGAGGGAAATTGAGCCTAAGATTTATTGGGCCGTTCAGAATCACCGAACGGGTTGGTAAAGTTGCATATCGTCTTGACTTACCCGATGAGTTGAATGGGATTCATAGTACATTCCACGTGTCACATCTCCGAAAATGTTTAGCAGATGAAACCGCTCGCATTCACTATGATGATATCGAGGTGGATAACAGCCTCAACTATGCAGTTAAGCCAATTGCGATATTAGATCGTAAGGAGAAAAGTTTGAGGAGCAAGGTAATTAACCAAGTGAAGGTTAAATGGGAACACAGGAAGGGTGCGGATACCATATGGGAGTCCGAAGAAGAGATGCAACGGCTCTACCCTAAACTATTTGGTACGTATTACGGTTTCGGGGACGAAACCCTTTTTAAGGGGGGTGGACTTGTAACATCCCGAAATTTCAAAACTTTATACTAGAATTATAAAGTGTATAATAAACAAGAATAAACTAACTAGGATAAATAACCCAGTTAGTTAGAAGTCTTGTAGTAACACAGGAATGAGTTAAAAAGCCAAAGATGTAAACTAAATAAGAGTGGAGGGACCTAGGTTGTCAAAATTGAAACTTAAATTACTAATATTTAGTAAAATAAAAACCAAACACTCCGTTTTGGAGTTCCTGGTCGATCAAGAAACCACAGGGGGCGACACCCACACTTTCACAACCCTAAATTCTACTAAACTCTCAAATTGAAGGCTCAAATCATGTCGTAATCGAAATCTGAACATAGAATCGTGATCTCCTCGTCAAGGAGGTCATAAGGTATGTCAAATTAGGTTGTTTTGTTACAACTCAAATTCTTGCATGTGATTGAAATCGAAGGTTGAGCTTGATTATGTGTTGTAAAACATGAAATTGGAAGTAATGTGAAGTCTAGGGACAAACCCTAGATGATTTCTTGTCAAAATCTTGCATGTTAGTTGTAAGGATCAAAATCACTATAGTGGGTGATTAGTAAGTTAGTAGAACTCGATAAACACTAGGATTAAGACTCTTGTTCTAGTGTAAACTGAAATTGTGAGCTAATCTCTGAAATTGTTGATGTTAAAATATGTGTATATTGTCTAATTGAAGTTAATTTGAGTGATAATTTCAAGTTATGAACTTGGTTTAGATCATTTAGAAATCTGACCCGCAAGGTGTTTGATAAAACGCCTAAATGAGGGTTAAAATGTTAAAGATTTCTAAAAACGCAGATTTGCATATGTTATGAATTAATGCGTTAAAGCTTATGAAAGAGTTCTAATCTTGTTATGAATTGGACTCTTTAGGCAAGGAATCCGGAACGTCAAGTGGACACGCCGGAGGTGATACTCGCGGAAAAGGTGTGCTTTAAAGGTACGTGGCTTTAGCCCCGTTAAATTATGTGTAAATAATTAGTTTTTTTGTGTGAATGATGTTGTAGTGAAATGGACGCGTTTGATGCGTTATTAAAGTGGCGAAGTACACTCGACTATCAAACGGGTCAAAGTAAAGACTTGGAATTTAGTTTGGCTAGTCAATGAAGTGATGGTTTTCACAAAATAGCCAAACGGGTCAAAATGATGTTTTCAAAAGAATCACGAGAGTAGAGACTTGAAAGTCTTATACCTCGTTAAATGATGAATTGTACCATACCAATGATTTGGCGATATTAATCTAAGTATAAGAACCTGGAATATGGGTCAAACAATAAATGTTAAATGAAAAAGGGTTGTTTGAAACGGAATGCTTGAATTCCGAAGAAACAAGTATTAGCCCTAAAGGAAACGCAAAGCCATGGAATTGGCGCGAATACACCAAGTATGTGAGCCCGGGAAATTGGGTAATTATGTCTAAAAGGTCTTGAGAATGGAAAAGAGGTGCTATGCACTTACACTAATGGGTTGGATAATTGAAATAAGGAAATTGTGAACCAATTGTCGGTATCTCGGTTTCCGCGATGTGAAATTTACATGGTTGAATCCGTAATTTTATTACGGACTCATAGGAAAAAGAATCGGTCAAAACGGACTTACGAGTACAAAGTTATAACAGCTTAAAGTTATAATTTTTATAAATTTCGGAGCTGGGCAGATATGCAGAGATTTAAGCCTGCACCTGCTGGAAAACGTGTTCCCCCGCGCCACGCGGAGGAATACACGAATGCCCCCGCGACACGCGGAAGCCGTCGCGAGTCGCGACGGATTTAACGTCTCCTGCCGCGACACGCGGGAGGATCAAAAGTCAGAATTTTTATTTTTCTTTATTTAAATTAATGCTGGAACTTGTTTATGAGTACTATGTCAATGCCAAAACTAATGTTTTAGTGGTTTTGACCTTAGGTGACTATGGTGGGATTCCGGATGGTGGTCAAGCAATGTCGAAGAACCGAACACGTATTTTGAAGCTTCCGCGTTAACTTAACTTTGTTTTAGACAATGATTTTGATGTAAATGAATTGATAACCATGTCCTAAGGTTTTAAACTAGTCGGTAGTGACTAGTAGAAGTTACTTTAAATTTCGTTTTATACTTAACATGTTCGCGTTTGGTATTTTGAATCCGAAAACAATTTGTAAATTGGGATTTTTGTATAAACTCATGTAATATATTAAGAAATCTTATTATCATAAAAAGGGTGTTACAGTCTAATACCCTCATCTCATCTCTTAAGATTACTTTCCGTACATACACTGTATAACGTCAAATTCTTGTTTTGTTTTCGCAACAAAGTTACTGTTTCATAGTCTCACATACATGCTTGACTCCAAAGTCGTACATCATTCTACGTTTTCTATAGTTACTTGTACCATGCATACCTCTACGTTACTTTCAAACCATCTTTTTCATTTCACCTTACAATTACTCTCACTTCATGCATTATTTAATTTACATAAGTAAGTGTATCATGCCGTTCATCATACGAGAGTTTAATCATTACCCGAAATTTTCACTCAAAACTTTTGGGATTTACCCTTTTCTTCTTATGTTGACTGTTAAAAGTCAAACATCACATACCATACCATACCTATCCTATCTTTCACTTCATAGGTCGCTTTCCAATCTTCTAATTCATACCTATTCAGCATAAGTTGAACATTTTACTGACCTCGGTTTCATTTCATAACTCAACGATCCGTAAACCAAATCGATCCGCCTCTTCACGAGTACTAACCGTACCCGGCCATGTTTCATTCATCCTTGTAATGAGCTTCCGCTCGTGCATATTTCATTCAAACATTTATTTTACTAGGTGATTACTCACCCATAATTCTTCTACAACTTCCTACGTACATGCTATAACACATTCCATACTTCATTCCTTACATTCAATTCTTTTACTCTGGTTACTTATTTCGTCAACCTTTGCGGTTTGACTTTTCAAGTCCAACTGACATTTCTTACTTATCATAGATGCATCGAGGTACACGTTTGTACTTCTTTCCATTCATGCTTACATGCAAATACATTCATTACATTATTTAGGTACTCATGACCAAGCTTACCCTTCTCATTCATACTTAAATTATTGTCCGGGTCATAGCCCGCCCTACATTATGACTCCTACGAATCGATTACTAACACATCTAACACATAACGGGTTTAAAACTTCTTTCTTTCATTTTAAAACTTAGGTTTGCATGCCCATTACGATCATTCTTTTGTTCATTTACTTTACATTTACTCATAGGACTCGTTTGACATAACTACGGTCAACTATTGACACAATTCTGACGTGGGTAAATTTTATCCTTTATATATTTTAAATCCGTCCCACGGATTCAAATGTAACATCCATACCTTTTATTACTTCTATATTTTCAATCCGTCTAGCGGTTTCTAACCTACCATTCATACATTTTATTCCTTCTATGATTTGAATCCATCTCACAGATTCAAACATATCATTCCTGCATTTCATTCCTTGAATCCGTCTTGCGGATTCAAACATTCCATTCATGCCTTTCATTCCTTGAATCCGTCTCGCGGATTCAAACATTCTATTCATATCTTTCATTCCTTACATGTGTTGAATCCGTCTCGAGGATTTCAAACATGTCATTCATACCCTGTCGATCCGTACTTACTTACGGATACAACATCATTCATCCTTATCATTTCTTCTTTTTCATTCTTGTATAATACTCTCAATTTCCTGAGAGTCTTACTACTCATTTTACCCGCACGCCTCACCTGCTACCCAATTCTCCCGGACATACCTGCGATAATTACCACGGCCTCATGAACATCATATGCTTCTTGTGTACTTGCCATGTGTGCAATCCACATACTAGTTTCGTGCCTTCATGTAATCATCGCCTTATGTCCGAAAAAAAAAGTTTTCAGTCTCGTGCAACATCCTTAAAACTTTACCGAAGCAACATCGTTATTTTTTGTTTAGTATTTACCCTCTCAAGGAGATTTCTTACGTTTTCTTTTAACACTGGTACCCATACATATTAACATTGTGTACCTGGGTCCATTTGTCTATTTGCATCTTTGTTTGCCTTAGTACTCATCCTAAACTGCATTCACGGGTCATCCCCTTCAAACACTTATGCTTACCTTGCACATAACGTACCGTTAGTTTCTTCATATGCATACTTAAGTGCTTACTTACATTCGCTTTTACCTTTGGGATCTTGACCTGAGTCTTAGATTGTACGGGTTTCTTATCATAAGAGCACATAGGTCTGAGTTCAAGTACTTATCTTATCGTACTTGATTTCCCTCAAACCAGGGCTCTGATACCAACTTGTAAGACCCTAACACGTATTTGACAAAAGTCGCAGCGGAAATTCATGCCATAAAATTTCTTTCATTACAAACGTCTTAGCTTACTTGAAAGTCCTTTTTAAAATAACTCTTTTACGAAACATAAGCATAACTTCTGTTTGCTAAGGTACATAATCAATTATTCCCGTACAATCTATCTTGTGACCCGGTCTTCGATCTCTATTCCTCGTGATAATCGTCCGTGATTTGTACAACCTGCACTCACCACATTCATTCATAACATTAGCACACATTATATATATATACAAGATTCATATAAGTACACTTCCCATTCAATTATATATCTATCTTTAAGCATTACATCCACATATCCATTCCCTGGTGAGTCTTCAATAAAGTACCTGCATTAATGTTCATTCTCCAGGCACACTATTAATAACGTTAATCCTCAACGTATCGAAATCATGCATACACACACACTTACATTCATACATACACATCTACATACTTACATGCATTCATACATCTCTACATACACGCATACATACATACGTATCTTCATATATACGTAAACACACATCTACATACGTACATACGTCCCTACGTCTCTACATACATGCATACTCACATACGTACCTTTATATATACATAAATACACATCTACGTACGCACATACCCATATTTACACATTCAAGATCTTACCTAACCCTTATATACTCATACATACATTTATGCTTACATACGTAGACATCCACATACATATATACCTCCCCATATCTTCACGTACTTACATACACTCAGACGTACCTTCATACATACATATATATACACATCTACAGATGTACATACCCATATATATACATACAAGCTCTCGCATACCTCTTACATAATCATACATTAATTACGTGGGTCTTAGACGTAGATTTATAACCCATAATCATCAAAGGAACGATCAGAATCATGTTTGGGAGGCCCGCCATAGTCCACGGTTAACATACCGAAGCCCACGACCCATAAATCAACTTAGATAACAATTTTCAGCTTTTGGGACATGGGGAGGGCGTCGGCGACGCCCCTAAGGCCGTCGGCGACGGCCCTTGGTTTATCGCGTCGCTAAAACATCGCGTAGACAGGTAAATAGCGCGTCGGAAGAAAACTGACTTTCTAGACCCCGTCGGCGACGCCCTCTAGATTTTGCCTTTTTCTGCAGGTTCGTTTCGTCGTCCGTACGAACTAAAACGCGCATAACTTTTGAACCGTTTACCCGTTTAACCTCCCGTTTCTTCCTACATGATCGTAATTTGACATTCTATCATGTGAACTTGAAATCCCATATCCGGATTAAGGAAATTCTTAACTTACGCGCTATCGGCTTATTATTCATTTACGATTGTTCGACCCGTTCATGTTTTCATCAAACATCTCATTTGTTTTAGCCTAAAACCTACATGAACCTTATAACCATAATACTTTTACATAATCCGGAGTTTCATACTTGTGGTTTACGCACCCGATACCCGGTATGCGTTAAACTCATTCATGTATTCAATTTTACGCAATCAACTTAGTTAATCCAAGTTCCACTCACGAACTTGGTTACCCATTAATCCTAACATACTACTGAGTCATTTATTGATTAATCCGCGTCAACATTTCTCGATTAGCGCACGTGTGTGCCATTCTAATCATTACCCGGTTATAATACCGTAGCCATTTCATACACTTTATTCCGTTATAACTACAAAACTTCATTTTTGACCCGTTCGGTCTACTTAGCGAAAATAATAGATTTCATCCCACCAAAACCATACTTAACGTCATACATCATGCTTAATTATCTATAACACTACCTTACTTAAACAACTAAAAAGTGATTCCGGAAATCACTTACCTTATGCGACCATGCTCGTATCCGCTTCCTTGCTTCTTCTTGACCCGTTAACCTTCCGTGCTTGATTCCGTCTCGACATGATTCCTATACTTTCATGTCGTCGAAATTACATTCTTGTTAGCATACACGATTGTACATGTTAACGATCATATAAATCGCATATTTCACATTTGACCTTCATCGGTCACTTTTAACAAGCATAAGACATATAACCAAATCCGTATCCTTACTAACTCATGTAATTCATCATGTCATCGCATTAAACACGTATCAATATAACATGTACCATACGACTTCCTATAATCATACCCTTACGACAACACTCAAATCATGTTCCTTACGTGTAGATGACTTTCAAAAGTCAACAATTCATCCTATGAACTTTCGGCTTATTCTTATGTATTTGTATCATCATAATAGGCTATACGGACGGTTCTATATACATTTCATCCTACACTTAGTGTGTATACAACTTCCTAAGCACAGTGTACAATCAATTCATTCATATACTTCTAGTCTCATACATAATTCATCAAATCCTCCTTCTAATCAACATGAATCATTCATACCTAAACATCAAACATATTAGCATCACATTTATTTCGATTCCTTTAACAAGAATCCATCATACGTATCATGATACATCAATATTAATCAAGAATTGGACATAGGTGATCATTCAAGTCATCCTTCTCCCCATACCAAGTGGGTTTCACCTCTAAACATCAAATTAATCCAAACCATGCATAATCCATGTTCTATATGATGATTATAACAAATATACATGATCAATTTCATACCAATTCGCGGATTGGAACATAACCCATTTCATACAAGTTCATCAATCTAAGTTTCAAGACATACCTCATGATCCCCTTGTCTAGGTGATCACTAATTCATGTTCCTTAATAGATTTGAGCCTCGATTCAACCTTCAATTTGGAGCTTCTTTAAGAACTAGGGTTTACACCCCTTTGTTCTTCTCCAGAGCATTCCACGCACACACACATGTGTGTGTGTTGTGTGTTATGTTTTTGTTTTATAAAAAATGAGTTTCTCATGTTTACAATTTAGCCCCTCGTGTTTGCCACTTAAATATAATTGGCACAACTTTCGTCATTTAATACTTTTGACCATACCCTTAACTAGGTTAAATAACCTAGTTATTTATTTCATGACATGTCCTATAGGAACATACGGCAAATATAAACATTCGGGTTTTGGGGCGTTACAAAAACAAGATTTCAACATTTGAGTTTTTGAAAACCTTGAGGGTGCGCATAAGTCGGTTTTGAGCTCAATTCGGACAAAAACTGAAAAAAAAACAAAAATTCGATTTTTATGTCCAATACAGACTATGGATGAGCAAATGGTATCGGGTAGCGGTATCGAATTTCCCGAACCTGTATATTTTCGGTACCGAGTTTTGATGTTTTCGGTACTGGTCGGGTACGAATTGAACCATACCGGGTATTTTCGGTACCGGTACCCATTTTTGGAGATTTTCGCTACCAATTCGTATCGAGCTCATCCCTAATTCAGACCTAAACAAGAAATTCGGTTTTCGGAATTTTGTAAACCGACCGGTTTTGGTTTTTTCAGTTATCGGTTTTCGGGATGACTTTGGTTCTTTTCTAGTTTTTCCATTAACTCAAAAAATTAGGAAAATTACCAAAATAGACAATGTTAATCAAGACTTTTTCTAAAATAGACTTTTTTTTTCAAATTTTCCAAAGTGTTTAGACAATCAGAAAGCAACACCTATGGCTGACTGGCTGCTGAGACGCCTTTAGACGAAGTTAGCCAGCACTTTAGCCTGCGGAGTTTGCCGGTTGGCTAACTCGACAATTTTGGAAAAGACAAAACATGTGTCTCTTTTAGAAAAGTCAATGTTAACAATTTTATTATTTCTATAATTTTAGAGTAAATTGACATTTTAGTCTTTAAGGTTTGATCAAAATAGCCACTTTAGTCCAAATAATTTTTTTCTTGCCATTTCAATTTCTAGGTTTTCACTTCGATGAATCAGTAATTTTGTCTCAGAAACAAGGGCCATTACTCAATACCTAGCTTTCACCTACCCCGAAAACGGAACGAATCTGATAATGCACGACAAAAAGACGATGGGAGTAGTTGGCGTGTGGATCGAAGTCGAGTCACAAAAATTCGACAACCGACGACGCTGTTGTGGAAGAGAACGAGAAGAAGCTGGAGCAAGTGCTCGACGTGTATGAATCGCAATTGTCCGAAAGCAAGTATTTGGGTGGTGATGTCTTGACATTGGCGGATCTTCAGCACCTTCCTGTTTTGAAGTTTTTGTTTGGAACCAAGTTGAAGAGGCTGTTCGACGCGCGATCGCATGTCAGCGCGTGGGCTGCTGATATCCAGTCTAGGCCTGCATGGGCGAAAGCAACCCTGGTTTGATTGATTTTGTGGTGTGTGTTTGTGGCTTCACATATTAAGAGTGATATTGCATTAGATTGGATGATGTGTGTGTAATGTTTGTTGCCCACATATATAATAATAAGTTAAATATGAAAACAACAATAGAAGTTTTTTATGCTTGGCTGAAACCAATTGTATTTGGTCACACACATCACAATCTATGTTTTGTGATTTCCCCTTTGTTTTTATTTGTGATCGACTTATTTATGATTTTGTTAGCTAGAAGTTGTTTAGCCTAATTCGACGATCGAACTTGCTTAACCTATGTTTTTACCCGAACCTTTTTTGACCCGACTTGTCTTTTATCCCGTCAACTTATGCCACCCATAAAAAAATTAAAATTCGAAATCCACCAATAAAGACAAGTGATCCACCGCGAGGAAGTAATAGCTAGAGATAAAGCAATAAAAAAAAGTTGATTGACACTATAATGTTAAAGATAATTGTAAGCCGTGATAATACTATAAAGAGTTAAATGCCATTTTAATCCTTGTGTTTTAAACCATTTTGTCAGTTTAGTCTAAATGTTTTATTTTCCAAAAAGGTTTCACCGTTGCAATTTTAGTCCACTGGGTTAACTTCATCCATTTTTTCTGTTAACGAGAAGGGTGATTTGGTCATTTTATATGGCCGAATTACCCTTCTAGTTAACAGAATTACTTATAAAATGACCGAATTGCCATTCTCGTTAACAGAAAAATGGATGAAGTTAACCCAGAGGGCTAAAATGGCAACGGTGAAACCTTTTTGAACCCACAGGCGAAAAATGAAACATTTGTACTAAACTGACAAAATGGTCCAAACACATGGACTAAATAAAATTACATTTAACTCTACTATAAAAAAGTTGGAACTTTCGTGATAGCACTAGTCCTTTACTCGTCGCGCTTTGCGGCGACACCACACGCGAAATGATAACGTATAGACTACAATCAACCAGACTCATTTCCGAACTAAATTTACGTCAAATCGTATGTTACATTTGACATGATTTGTTTTCAAATAGAATTTACGTCAAATCGTAGTCCAACTCAAAACATACTAGGGTTGTTCATGAGCCGAGCCGAGCTAGGGCAAGCTCGAACTCAGCTCGATTATAAACCGAGTTGGCTCGGCTCGGATTTGAAACCGAGCTGAAAATCTAAGCTCGGGCTCGGCTTGGTTTTAAACCGAGCTGGCTCGGCTCGGCTTGGTTTGACTCGATTTTAAAAATAAAAATTAATACATAGCTCTCAAAATTCAGTATTCTAAAATATTATTCAATACTTTAAAAGAACATATTCAAAGTAAGTTCAACCTAATACGCAAAAGAAGTTTTAAATTTCAAGTAAATACAATATTTGTTCATTAGCACGACAATCACCTTTAAATATGTCATAGATATCAAACTAAAAGCCTAAATACATGTAAATAATAATCACTTTTTTGTAATATATTATATGTATATAATAATAAAATCTATTATATGTAAAATAATTCGTGCTAATCCGAGCCGAGCTACCAAGCGAGCCAAACCGAGCCAATTTGGCTCATCACGAGCCGAGCCGAGCTAGGCTCACTTTCTAACCGAGACGAGCCGGCTCGGCTCACTTTCAAACCGAGCCATATCGAGCGATCTTTTTCCGAGCTAAATCCGAGCGAGCTCCGAGTCGCGAGCTTTTTGGACAGCCCTAAAACATACATAAAAAAACATTTTATAATTGACCCGACTCATTTTCAGACAAAAATTAAGCTAAAGCATAGACGAACTCGAATTCTATACCGACATGTCCATAATAATAAAAACTTAAGAAATTAGTTTTAAGGTAAGTTTGAAACTTTAGAAACTTGAGGGGGTCAAAATGACATTTTCAAAGTTAAGAGAGTTACCTCTGACATTATAGCAATGTTTGGGGGTAGAATGGGTTACATGTCAAAAGTTTGAGGGTTAAAGAGAAGTTAGAATGTATTGGAAACCTTTTTTGTCAAGTTGGAAAGCAGGAGGGTCATTTTTATCAAGTTCGAAATTTGAGCAGTGAATTTTATATATTTGAAAAAGTTAAAGGGTGATTTTTGTCAAATCAGAAAAGTGGTTGGCACCGACCGTTCAATTTAAGATTTATGTAATATAATGTAACTATGATATAACCCCGTGTATTAAACAAACGGATCGAAAAAATGAATTTTATATACTAAATAATAAAATAATATATATTTAAAAATCTCCTTTATTGCACGGGTTAAACAACCAAATAATGAAAAAAGTTATATTTTTAAAACCACATGTAGTACACGGGTTGAATAAATGTAATATTGTTTACCAAGTAATAAAAAAAGTTATATCTTAAACCCTCGTATATTACACGGCTTAAATAAATATGATTTTATATATCAAATAATAAGAAAATTATATTAAAAAAACTAATGGATATCACGGGTTGAATAAATATAGTATTAAAACTTGTAAATGTAACGAATTCTCAATAAATTTAACCATTTATTTAAAACTTGTAAATGTAGAAATGATAAATAATATTAGTTAATTTTATTTTAAGTTTCGTAAAATCTATTTGATACCAAACTAAACAAAACGTTCAAATATATAGTTAATATCAAGATTAAATTATGATTTTGCCCCCTGTGGTGATATCATTTTTACCCTTTTAGCCAAAAAAACGAATTTTTTAACATCTGAGCCCCCAACGTCTTTTTTTTCTAACCTTTTTGGCCCCTAATACTAACCTCATCCAATTACTTTTAGGGGCCAAAAGGGTTAGAAAAAAAGAAGTTGGGTCTAAAAGGGTTAGAAAAAAATACATTGAGGACTCAGATAATAAAAGATTCCTTTTTGGGCTAAAAGGGTAAAAGTGATATAACAACATGGGCCAAAATCATAATTTACTCTAATATCAAATTAGTTAACTAAGTTTGAATTTGAAGTAAATAGATAAATATAAAAGTAATAATTAAACTAAATAATATTTAGTAGGAGGATTATCTATAATTAATTAGAAGAGATTAAACTAAAATTATAATTATCCATTCGACATGGCCTAATATGATGACAAGTGTTCTCAAAGTGGTTTCTTTTATTACATAGTACCAGCGGGACACCCGTTCGATGGACGCGGGTACATCGTAAACATTGAATGTAAGCCTACGTTTATATGTAAAATATGACGTGAAATTATTTAATGAATTCACGTTCGCATTATACTTAAGAATACATTAAACTTGTCGACTGATTAAGTTTAGACACAATAGAAGCATAACGAGCCCACAAAACATGTTTAATTTCACTAAATGATTTAATTTCACTAACACAGAAAACACAGTAATTAAACACTATGGTCAAAATTTCGATAAAAATAAAGCTAACCAAATCGGATAAACACTATAAAACTTTAAAAAATATACTTACAGAAGAAGTGCTAGAGACAGTTATTTAACCACACACTTTGGCGAGTTAATGAACCAAATCCGAATACCTTTGATGCCACCATGAAAACCGGCTTTCACAATGGTTAAAACCCATACCGCCACCTTCTAATCTTCCGTCAAAGCTCAAATCTAGCCGAAAATCCCAAGCATCACCATTAAACGGGTGAAATGGAAGAAACAAAGGATTCATAAGGCCAAAAACAGAGGGTTTTAACCACTTAGACCCTAATGATGCAGGTTATAAGATCAGTGAAGTCATGTGATCGGCAAGTCTCAACTATTTCAGAAATAACCTACATAAACCAACATTGCAAATCATAACATCAAAGTCAAACTGAAGAAGCAAAACTTTATTTTTAAAAGAAATGATTCTGATATAAGGTTATGTAAACAAAACAGCTTTGAAAGATTAACCATTTTAACATCGCCCAAGAATATAGAAAAAAATGTCAGCGATCTAACGTAAATCAACTCGCATTAACTATTTGTCTTAATGCAATAGACTAACCTGACCACTACGGTTCATTCGTTGGGAATTAGGGAAGACAAACTTCAATTCCTGCAAGTAAAAGCTATTAAATTAAACAATTGCTTTTCCATAAAATACAAGTAGAAAAAACTAAATGAAAACAAAACACAAACCTTTACAAACTGTTTAAGAGGAGCACTTGGGTCATGAGATGTTAGCATAATTTTTGGATCTCTTTCAGTCGCATTTGCATATTCATCGTTTAAGGTTGACCTTGGAACTAAATTTAAGAGAAATATATAACACTGTTACTTTCAAGACCAAAACATCTTAAATTATTCCCAAAAATAACCGAACCATATATTATCCATAAAACTAAATTCTTAAAGGATGTAACACCATAATCACTATCCACAGAACACACAAATTACTTTTAGAAAATCTAACAGTTATCAAAACAATCAGAAATATAACTTCTGTATTTAGTAACCCTAGAAGTTGCATTTATTCGTCCCAATGAACTGTAACAGCTTTACCAATTTATGATTCATGTATACTTTTGTCACGGCCCCCGACCCAGTTTGACCCGTTTCAGGAGCCGCGGGACAGAAAATCCCGTGGTATTTATTTAACAGCGGAAGTCTTCATCAGGATCTTTTTAAAACTGCAATTTTCCCGATTATTTTATTTCACAACTCGGGATAAAACCCCGGTAATTTACAATCATATGATTTCACGGAGAAATCTTTATTTTACTAAAACATGTTTCTTTATTTTATACTGAGCCACTTCCTTAAGTTTGTAGTGCTTCGCGGCACTTTTCCTGGATCACAACAGATTACCTGAAACATGTTTTTAAAAAGGTTTTGTCAGCGGGAAATACTGGTGAATCATTCTTTTTACTAAAATGACACGTTTGTTATAATTTACAGTATTAAGGGTGATTACATTGTTTCCATATATCAACCAACTACCCACAGTATTTGTCACTCGACCGGATCTGTGACTATGGTCATATCACACATTGGCCACCCGTTTGTCCAATGGTGAATATTATCAAGTAATGTATACAAAACCCCACATACCGGCTGTAATTTGGTGATTACAAAGACTTAATCCCTGTAATTATACCCTTGAAAATATTTAAGAATTTATAAAGTACTTTGATAAAAAGAGAATGACTCACATTGCAGATTTATATAAGCACAGCTTAGCCTACTGATTAGCCTTTTAACCTAAATTTAATAACATGCACACGAACTCGGTTAGTAACTAATACAGCATTTACGATAACTCACGAGATTAAAACCTTCACAACGAATGACAAAGTGCGATACTTAAACATCCATTGAATTAACAACGAATGACAAAGCATAAACCCTAATGTGGGCATCACTTAAACATCCATTGGATAGTTTAATCGATCGGACATTGAATCGTAGCAGCGATCGAGTTAATACCCGGTATCGGAACAACACCTCGCTAATTATATATGAAATTTCGACTTCATAGTGATATGAATTCGTTTTTGAAAGTTTTGATCGACACCAGTGGATTGTGCAAGTGACGGGCTATTTACAGCTGAATTTAGGGCCTTACGCGGCCCGCGTAACCCATCCCTTATATCTTACGCGGCCCGCGTGGCCGCCCAGTCTACGAGTAGGCTTGACCAGTCACGAGTAGGTTAGCCGGGTGGTCACTACGTGGATCCGGAACACTTATCCGGTCAACACATGTTTGACGCGGCCCGCGTAAGACAAGCTTGTCTCTTAAGCGGCCCGCCTGAGACCCAGATTTTTATTTTTCTTGATTTTTAACATGGTTTAGGGTTTCAGGGGTCCGGGTTTATACTTACGGGTATTTTTAGGACAATTTTGAGAGTCCTTACATTCTCCCCACCTTATTTAGAATCTCGTCCTCGAGATTCATTGGAATAAGTGAGGATATTTTCGCTTCATCCCTGATTCCAGCTCCAAAGTGTATTCAGGTCCTCTCTTTGAATCCCACTTGACTTTGGCTAATACTAACCGTTTATGTTTGAGAAACTTAATCTTTCGGTCTTCTATTTGTAGTGGCTTCTCAACAAATTTTTGCTTTTTATTTACCTCTATATCTTGGAGAGGTACTACCAAAGATTCGTCTGACAGACATTTCTTGAGATTGGATACATGAAATACATCATGTACTCCAGCTAATTCTTCTGGTAGTTGTAAACGATAAGCAACTGGTCCTATACGTTGGATCACTGAAAATGGTCCTACGTATCGTGGACTTAGCTTTCCTTTCTTACCGAATCGAACTATTCCTTTCCAAGGAGAAACTTTTAAAAGTACCTTGTCTCCAACTTGAAATTCTAACGGCTTGCGTCGATTGTCGGCATAACTTTTCTGGCGATCTTGAGCCGTCTTCAATCTTTCCTTGATTTGAGTAATCTTGTCGGTCGTCTCTTGCACTATTTCAGGACCTGACAATTGATTTTCTCCTATTTCTGCCCAACAAACTGGAGTTCTGCACTTTCTTCCATACAGTGCCTCGAATGGGGCAGTTTCAATACTTGAATGGTAACTATTGTTATAGGAGAATTCAATTAATGGTAAGTGGTCGTCCCAATTTCCACCAAAATCTATCACACATGCTCTGAGCATGTCTTCTAGAGTTTGTATCATCCTTTCACTTTGCCCGTCTGTTTGTGGATGATATGCAGTACTCAGATTTAATCGAGTTCCCATTGCTTTTTGGAAACTTGTCCAAAAATGGGAAGTGAAACGACTATCTCTATCTGATACAATGGAGAGTGGAACTCCATGTAAGGATACTACTTCATCTACATACAACTTTGCCAACCTTTCCATACTAAAGGTTTCTTTTATAGGTAGAAAGTGAGCTGATTTGGTTAATCGATCCACAATTACCCAAATCGCATCATTACCTTTTCTGGTTTTAGGTAACTTAGTAACAAAATCCATTGTTATGAGTTCCCATTTCCATACAGGCATTTCTAATTGTTGTAGTAGACATGAAGGTTTCTGGTGTTCTGCCTTAACTTGTGAACTAGTAAGACACTTAGAAACATATCGAGCTATGTCCTTTTTCATTCTTATCCACCAAAAGTTATTTCGTAAATCTTGGTACATTTTATTGTTTCCAGGGTGCATGGTATACCTGGATTTATGGGCTTCTTCTAAAATCTTATTTCTTAATTCTCCCTGCTTAGGTACCCACATTCTCCTTTGGTGGAATCTCCAAATTTCATCAGTTCCTTGCTCTAATTCTTTTATTCGTCCCTTCATTCCTTCAGCATCATTCTTGATTGCTGTTTCTTGAACATTCTTCAATTATTCCATTAAATCTAATTGTAGATTTAATCTAAGAGCACGAACTCGCTTTTGCTTTTCATGATATTTACGACTTAAGGCATCTGCAACTACATTTGCCTTTCCTTCGTGATACTGAATATCACAGTCATAGTCACTTAGGATTTCCATCCATCTCCGTTGTCTCATGTTTAACTCTTTTTGCCCAAATATGTACCTTAAACTTTTGTGATCCGTATAGACAGTAAATCTACTTCCGTATAAATAATGTCTCCAGATCTTAAGGGCAAAAATTACAGCTCCTAATTCTAAATCATGAGTTGTATAGTTCTCCTCGTGCTTTTTCAATTGTCTTGAAGCATATGCAATTACCTTCTTGCGTTGCATTAACACACATCCAAATCCTAATTTTGAAGCATCACAGTAAACTTCAAAATCTTCAGTCCCCTCTGGTAAAGCTAGGATTGGAGCATTTGTTAATTTCTGCTTCAAGATTCTAAAGGCTTCTTCTTGTTTAGGTACCCATTCAAACTTAACTGCTTTACAGGTTAGCTTAGTTAATGGTACAACTATTTTGGAAAAATCCTTAATAAACCGTCTATAATATCCAGCTAAACCTATAAAACTTCTAATTTCCATTGCGGATTGCGGAACCTTCCATTTAGTAATTGCATCTATCTTAGCAGGATCTACATGAATGCCTTCGTGATTCACCATGTGACCTAAGAATTGCACTTCTTGCAACCAAAATTCACACTTCGAGAATTTGGCATAAAGTTTTTCTTTTATTAACAAAGTTAAGAGTCCATGCAGGTGCTGACAATGTTCGTCCTGACTTTTGGAATAAATAAGTATATCGTCTATGAAGACAATTACAAATTTATCCAAGTACGGTTTACAGATTCTATTCATCATGTCCATAAATGCAGCATGTGCATTTGTTAGTCCGAAGGGCATGACTGTAAACTCGTAATGACCATACCTAGTTCTGAAAGCAGTTTTAGGTATGTCTTCTTCTTGTACCTTCAATTGATGATATCCGGAACGTAAGTCTATCTTAGAAAAATATCTAGCTCCTTGAAGTTGATCGAATAGATCATCAATCCTAGGTAATGGGTATCGATTCTTAATTGTAACCTTATTCAATTCTCTATAATCAATACACATTCTCATTGAACCATCCTTCTTCTTCACAAACAACACTGGTGCTCCCCACGGGGATGAGCTAGGTTGTATGAAACCTTTACTTAGTAATTCATCTAATTGCTTTTTCAGTTCTAACATTTCTGTGGGTGCTAACCGATAAGGTGCCTTGGCTATTGGTGTAATTCCTGGAATTAGATGAATTCTAAATTCTACTTCCCTATCTGGTGGTAATCCCGGGAGTTCTTCTGGGAATACATCTGGGTATTCTGAGACTACTGATATTTCCTTAAGTTCTTTACCCTTAGTAGTAATGATTACTGAAAGCATATATACTATTCCTTGCTTTCGTTCATAACTAGCAATTTTCATTACTGATATGAACTTCATGGGCTTATGTGATTTATCTCCTGTAATCATAATTACTTCTCCGGTGGGTGCCTGAATTTCTATGGAATTCTGATCACAAAGAATTCGAGCATGGTTGGCTACTAACCAATCCATTCCTAACACAACATCAAATTCGGCTAATTTCATAGGTAACAGATTTGCAAAGAATTTATGACCTGAGAGTTCTATATTTTCCTTTTTCAAAACTTTATCTATGCTAACAGAATTTCCGTCTGCCGTTTCGACTGTAAAAATCTGCCTAAGGTTGGTTAAGGGTAATTTAAGAGCTTGGCAGAATGAAGTATTGATAAAGCTTTGGTTTGCACCAGAGTCAAATAATAATTTTGCATATACGTTGTGAACTAAGAACGTACCAGCTATCACATCTGGAATAAGTTCGGCTTCCTGAGTAGTTAACTGAAAAGCTCGAACATTCTTCTTGGTAGCTCCGTCGGCTGGCTTGGCTTTATTGTCTGCAGGTTTAACCACTTTAGGACATTCTGTTTTGAAATGCCCAGCTTCTCCACAGTTATAGCAGATCCTTGTTTTCCTTCTGCAGTCTTCTTCACGATGTCCTATGGCTTTGCAAAAATTGCAGGTCACATTACATCTTCCATAATGTTTCTTTCTGCAATTCTTGCAGAACGGTGGATTTGAGGATTGCCCTGTTCCTCTTCTTTTGAAGCTGTTATTATTACCCGTACGAAATCCTTGGGTAATTTTCTGAGCCAGTTCCTTTTTCCTGTTATCATCTCTTGTGCGCACCAGTTCATCAGTTAGGGTGTTGGCTAATTCCATTGTATCGTCAATAGTACGAGGTCTCGCAGCTTTAACGATATTGCAGATTTCACCAATCAATCCCCAAATATAGCGAGAAATGAGTACTGGTTCTGGCGAAGCCAGTGTTGGTACCACTCTAGCATATTCAAAGAATGTCGAAGTATAGCCACGACAATCTACATCCGTCATTCGATGATTTAGGAACTTATTCGCCATTTGATCTTTTTCATATTTGGGACAAAATTTTCTTTCTACAAGACTCTTAAATTCTTCCCAGTTCATAGCGTACGCCAACATCCTTCCTTTTGCTTGTAACACCGTGTTCCACCATTCTAGCGCCCCTTCTTTAAAAAGATTTGACGCGTACATGACCTGATCGTCCTTGGCACATTTACTTATTGTAATTACTGCCTCGGTTTTCTCTAACCAACGCAGTATCGCAGTCGCTCCTTCATTGCCTGCAAACTCAGATGGTTTACAAGCAAGAAATTCTTTGTAAGTGCAACCAGGTGTTGCAGCTTTCATTTTCTTAGGGAGCGGAGCCTGCCGTGGATTATTATCGTGATTAGTATGATTACCGCCTCCGTTTACGCTATTACTGAAGTTATCTTCAGAAATACGTTTGCTAAGAATGATTTGTTGAGGTTCAATTGGATTTCTAACAGCAGCAACTATTGCTGGAATAGCATTGGCTATTCCTTGAGCAACGATATTTTTGATATCTTGCTTATTTAGAAATTGATCCTCCGGATGTTGCTCGGATTGATTAACCTCATTAACTGGTTCGTTATTAGCATTTTCCATTTGATAATTAATATATATATAATTTATTAGTAGCGAATAAATAACAATTATACACAAAACAATCATACAAATTTCATAACACATATAGCCAAAACTATCGATTTCTCGATTCCCATTGTATATATTATAATATGCGTCACTACACACCATATCTTACAAAGTTTTATTTGTAGTTATTTCACAATATTATATTTTAGTATTTTATTATACAACCACAGTTTTAACAAACCCACTATCCTTCATTAGTTGGTATTTTAGTAACGACGTTCCCTCTCTTCGTATTTCCAGGAGATCTGTTCTCCTACTTCCCTAATCCTATTTACTGCATCCATTAACTCCTCGCCAAAGTGGCGGAGTTCAGCTAAATTCTCATTGATCATAGGTGGGTTAGGTATAGGTTCTGGGTCGAATTGAGGGAGAAAGGAATAAGGACTGTTGAGCAGGTTTTGGAACTGCCAATCATTTGTCCACCACTCGTCCATTCCTAGAGGTTGGGTGTGGATTATAGGTTCTGGGATTGCTGGTTCCAAATTTATTGGAAGTTGATTTTTAGCAGGAAAAGGGTAGAGATTATTATTAATAGGTCTGACGACATCACAGCTCGCCAATGCCCGATCCAGTTCATCCTGAAATGGTAACTCCTCAATTTGTCTAGAGTTTTCCCCAATTTCTATTTTGGTTTGCCTAGAACCTTCTCCAAACTCCATTTCCATTTGCCTAGAATATTCTTCAAACTGCATTTCCATCTGCTTAGAACTTTCCCCGACTTCAATCCCATTTCCTTTGTCTAAAGGATTTTCTATTTTTGGAATTTTCCTGGTAGCGGGTTTCCTTCTACGCACACGCCTCCATCCCACAAATCTCCTCCTTTTCTTGGGCTTGGGTTTCTCAGGAGGTGGAGCGTTGAATTCCATAGGTTCTTCTATATCTGGTATATACCTATTGAAATCTCTGGAAACCTCTATTTTTACCAGATAGAGATTTAAACTCTGAAGGGCTTCAGACAAGTCACTCATGCTGTTTAGCATATATAAAAATTGATAAGTTAAATTTTTATAACAAAATTTCATAGATAACTTTAAAATATTATTGCATACCGTGTGACTACAAAACAACTGAAAATTAAAACACACTATGGTTTACTGTAAATTTATTTATTTACTAGATAAGGTTTCTGGTTTGTAAGTAATAAAGTTGCTAAAACTTGAGTTAAAGTATTTAAAGATTTGCATTTACTGCTACAGTGGCTAGCATATAAAGATCTGCCCATTTTTCATCTAACTTGTCTTCCCATGGTGGGTTACTGCCTAGTTCTTGGGTTTTCTGATTAACTCTCTTTTCCTTTGGTTGTGATTTCTTTAATTTCTCCTGACTTTTCCTAATAATTAAACTTCTTTTATTAGGAGAAAGTGGTTCCTCATATTGTGTCTTTCGGACAAATATTCCTTCTTCAGGAATTGCATAGAATTTTGAGGAATTTGTTTGAGATGAACTTCCCTTCTCGTTTGATGACCTATCTAATTTAAGATAGATGTTTGAAAGCTTTTGCTTACCCATACTGAATACAAATATTCAAATAATAAAACAAATAATCACAAAATGGCAATTAGTAAAATTAAGTATTTTCTAAATACTTAATTGGCTTAAATCAGTGGCTCTGATACCACCTTTTTTCTGTCACGGCACCCGACCCAGTTTGACCCGTTTCAGGAGCCGCGGGACAGAAAATCCCGTGGTATTTATTTAACAGCGGAAGTCTTCATCAGGATCTTTTTAAAACTGCAATTTTCCCGATTATTTTATTTCACAACTCGGGATAAAACCCCGGTAATTTACAATCATATGATTTCACGGAGAAATCTTTATTTTACTAAAACATGTTTCTTTATTTTATACTGAGCCACTTCCTTAAGCTTGTAGTGCTTCGCGGCACTTTTCCTGGATCACAACAGATTACCTGAAACATGTTTTTAAAAAGGTTTTGTCAGCGGGAAATACTGGTGAATCATTCTTTTTACTAAAATGACACGTTTGTTATAATTTACAGTATTAAGGGTGATTACATTGTTTCCATATATCAACCAACTACCCACAGTATTTGTCACTCGACCGGATCTGTGACTATGGTCATATCACACATTGGCCACCCGTTTGTCCAATGGTGAATATTATCAAGTAATGTATACAAAACCCCACATACCGGCTGTAATTTGGTGATTACAAAGACTTAATCCCTGTAATTATAACCTTGAAAATATTTAAGAATTTATAAAGTACTTTGATAAAAAGAGAATGACTCACATTGCAGATTTATATAAGCACAGCTTAGCCTACTGATTAGCCTTTTAACCTAAATTTAATAACATGCACACGAACTCGGTTAGTAACTAATACAGCATTTACGATAACTCACGAGATTAAAACCTTCACAACGAATGACAAAGTGCGATACTTAAACATCCATTGAATTAACAACGAATGACAAAGCATAAACCCTAATGTGGGCATCACTTAAACATCCATTGGATAGTTTAATCGATCGGACATTGAATCGTAGCAGCGATCGAGTTAATACCCGGTATCGGAACAACACCTCGCTAATTATATATGAAATTTCGACTTCATAGTGATATGAATTCGTTTTTGAAAGTTTTGATCGACACCAGTGGATTGTGCAAGTGACGGGCTATTTATAGCTAAATTTAGGGCCTTACGCGGCCCGCGTAACCCATCCCTTATATCTTACGCGGCCAGCGTGGCCGCCCAGTCTACGAGTAGGCTTGACCAGTCACGAGTAGGTTAGCCGGGTGGTCACTACGTGGATCCGGAACACTTATCCGGTCAACACATGTTTGGCGCGGCCCGCGTAAGACAAGCTTGTCTCTTAAGTGGCCCGCCTGAGACCCTGATTTTTATTTTTCTTGATTTTTAACATGGTTTAGGGTTTCAGGGGTCCGGGTTTATACTTACGGGTATTTTTAGGACAATTTTGAGAGTCCTTACAACTTTGATGCAAACCTGCCACTTACTCATCTAATCACACAATCAACAATATACATCAGCCATATAAGTCCTGTTTGCTTTTCTTTTTTCTTTTCTGTCTGTACGACATACCCTTTAACATAACATATAGTGGTTAATCCAAGAATGTACGATAGATTTTCCGTTCCATGTACACATCAGTTGATGATAACTAATTACAAAATAAGAAGATTACCTGAGGACAACAGACACATCTCTTCGTGTATCCTAAGTCGTTAACTAATGGCAGTTCCAAAGTTTTAGCCAACCAATGAGATGACGCAACAGACCTGTAACAATAATTTAAATTCATATAAACATGTCCTAAGACAATGATTACTCCCTATGAACCCACCCATCTTTTCAAAGTTTCAGAATACTACCAAAGTAGATTAAAAAGGTGAATCTATAGGCTGATAATGATATTGAAAGCATGTTAAAGTACTGTTAAATTCTGTTTGCTTGTTTTCTGTTTAAAAATGGGGCTAGGTTAACTCATATATGATGATATGACTTGATAACCATTGTCTTATGACTTCATAAGTAAAATTTAACAACATTTGTTTTTGAGTCAACCCAGTTTGATTGACCCGACCCGTAAAAAAATCACCTTCACAGATGGAAAGGAGCTCCATTAGATGGGTCCAGTCCTCCAAATGGATCTCTATTAGTTTATCTACTACTGTTCCTTTCTGTTTGCATAAAAAACCACTAATTAACTTCAAAAATGTTTGTATAATTGATAATATAGTACTCACCTCTGGATCATCAAGGAGTCTAAGTGGAGTAGCATCTGCACTGAGAAGGTCTCTAACGCATTCGTTGTATATTTCAATGGCGGAAAATTTCAAAACAAATTCTCTATCGTCTTGATGGAACCGAAAACATAGCTATAAGCAATGAGTTATACTCATAGCTATAAGCAATGAGTCAAAACAAATTCGATACACAGGCGACATCATAGATTTTGGTTCGGAGTGGCGTCACTTTGTGCTCACCGGAGTTCATCCTGAAGAAACACATCAGATCTGAGCTTGTTAAACTCATGACTCGGAAGAAAAAATAGTCTAAAAATGAGCTTGTTAAACTCATGACTCGGAAGAAACACATCGGATCTGAGCTTGTTAAAAAATTATAAGCCTACCTTTTGTGATTTTCTCTCAAATTTATAGGACTTACCTCAGCTCGATCACTTCCGACATGGATATCACTACTGTTAGACTGCAATTATATACATGTGAATTTTATAAGTGGAACATAAAGAGAAAAGAAATGAGGGGTACCAAATTCAGGTTTAAGATAATACCAGCTTTACAAGATCATTAGCATATGTTGTATTTTTTGGAGTCGTGTGATCAGTAAGTGATGCGTTGCTCACCTGCAGGAAATAAGAACGCGGTTACAAAAATTGAAACAGAGTAAATCATCTTGGAAAAGGCATAAAGAAAGGGTCTTAAGAAGAGCCACTAACAACCTCTTTGACTGTGTTAGATATGGCAATTTCAAACTAATTACACATATGAATGGGTCGAAGTGGTTAGCATTTTACCTCAAATGGATCAAATTGGTCAGATATTAACATTATTCGTTGAAGGAGAATGGGTAAAAATAATAGAAACACGCCCAAAATCTATTTTTAATGCTCAAACCCTTCAAGGATTGATACTACTACCATTGTAATAATATTGTTAAGTCCTTATCCTCCAATAAAGTGGTGTAATCTATCGTATTCACCGTCTAGTTAATATTTTTCAATGCTAAACAATAGAACTCTAGCAGCTACCAAATTTTCTTCGTTTATCGGTTACCGCTAAAAATGATGATATGACTTGATAACCATTCCTGTTGAACTGTTGTACCAATATACAACGACCTAAAATTCCATTATTTGTAACCAATAACACTACATTAACAAAACTATCATGAGATTTTCAACAGCAAGCTACATTAAACATTACCTTATGGGGTAATTTCCATTTAGAAACAACTTACTCGTGAGACTCATCAATCAATTCAATAACGTGTGGGAGCTGCAACAACACCAGCTCCAAGTCAGTTATCATTTCAGATGGGTCAACATTTAAATAGGAAAAAAGGCCTATGTGAAAAAGAACTCAAGCATATGAAATGGTAATACAAAACAATGTCAAAATTATAATGGACATACAGCACTACAACAGATTATTAATGGACATACAGAAAGTGTTGTAACCTTCCTGATTTTGCTTTCAATTGGTTGCGCCGTTAGCCTGCTGACTCCGCATCTCTGACACAGCTGACCTGTAGTTCAAACAAATTAATCAAACAAAACCCTGAGATCCAAAAACCCCTGATACAAATCGCTCATAACTCGGCATTCCACGACCACTGATACAAAAACCCTGAGATCCAAAAATCCCTTACCTAATAGCAATGGCAAAAGAGAACACAAATTTAAAAACAAATAATGAAAACAAACCTTCAACCTTCAATAGACACTGTGATCACTTTCTTGAAAACCAATTTAGAAGATGAAGATTGTGACGGCTGAATAGATGAAACAAACGCCCAGTTCTTTGACTTACTTAACATATCTTCGTTGTGTAAGACATTAGGGTTTCGCATCAATGTCCAAAACGGGTGAGTTTTAGGGTTTGTTATATGTGAGATGATTGAGAGCAGAGGGATAAGGATTCATACATGTTGAGATCGAAAGAAGATCTGACGATTAATTGAACGACCTCTGTTCTTCTTGCACGACCACCACCGCCAGATGTGTGCTACCATAAGCTTCCTTGTCCTCTGTTTGGTGGATAGAGGATATAGAGAGAGAAAGTGAAGATGTGAATTTGATACAGATCCAGTATAGAGAGAGAGGGGATATAGAGAGTGAAATGTGAATTTGAAAAGTGAGAGTTTGGAGGGATGTAATAATGGATCACATTTTCTAATTTGAAATTCATATGAAGAGGGCAAAATTGATTTTAAGATTTATATATTAAGATTTTAATTATTATTTATGACATCAGCATATCTTACGTGGCATGCCTAGATGGCTGACAAGTATGCAAACTTACATCAGCTCTACTTCTCCTTTAATATATATATATATATATATATATATATATAGTGAAGGGTTCAAATGAGAAGAAATTTTTTGTAAGAATAAAAAAGAACAATCTTCAACCAATAAGAATGCTTCATTTTACTTCATTTAATTTTTGTATTTAATATGGGTGTATGGGTATATTGGTAAAATTAGATAGATCATTAATTGTTAGTCTTCCTTTTTAATAGCTAACTAAATTAAAATTGTAACTTATTTTCAAAAAAAAAAAAAAAATTCAAAGAAGAAATTTTTTTTAAAGTGTAGGATAAATTATGAGGTGTGTAGGATGAATTACGAGTTGTATAGGATAAATTTCAGTATGTGTAGGATAAATTTAAAAAACGTGTAGGATAAATTTTGATGTGTCTAGGCAAAAATTTTAGTGTGGAGGATGATAGTCTTTATAACTAATTAATTAGTCAAAAATAATAATAAATGAGATAAGAGAAAAACTATTTAATGTTTTACAATTGTACCCTTTGTTCTTTTTCTTCTCAATTTAATTTTCTTCTCAAATTAAACTCCCCATATATACATATATATATATAGTATGATAGATATCAAATCCACTTGCATGTTAATCATGATTACTTTCTCAATTTCCCATACGTCACCCCATATATATATATAGTATGAGGGTGAAGGGAGTGGAGCGGTGAACTCTTCGGCAAAGGAGTTTGCCGCGCGGCAACACCGCCGCCGGCCTCCTTTGCCGCTCGGCAAACTTGAACTTGCGGGGTTGGGTCACCGATTCGGGAAAGAGGGGGGACAAGACTTGTTATGTTTTATGTGTGTGTGTATGTTTGACTTTAACATATATATATATTTTTTTTAAATGAAAAAAAAAAAGTTTACCACTTTCAAGTGTTTAACCAATGCCAACACTTTTCACCAAAGTTTAAACTTTTTCTCCTCTCTGACGTGGCACTCTCTTATTGGTCAATTTTAAAGTTTACCACTTTCACATCACTCCCTTCACCCTCGATATCAAATCCACTTGCATGTTAATACATGATTACTTTCTCAATTTCCCATACGTCACCGCTTACCTCATCATAAACGAGTTGATAAACCGACGACTTTTAAATTCACACCAGTACACACCTACCTTCTTCCCACCACACACGAGTCCACTTCCCACCTGTCGGTTCTCAACCTTCGCCCGTATCTGGATCCTTCAATCTCGGCCCTTCTTTCGTCAAACCCATCTGTCTATATATATCGTCTTCACCTCTTTCATCATTCAAATCAACAACAATAATGGCTATCAAACTTTACGGTTCCGCTACTTCAACCGCTACTCTTCGTGCTAAGGCTTGTCTCGCCGAGAAAGAGCTCGATTATGAGTTTGTTAGCATCAACATGGGCAACAAAGAGCACAAGAGTCCTGAATTTTTAACCCGTAACGTATGTAACATCATTAGCTCAAATAGTTTGATAATATTATGTTTTGTTTTGTTTTGTTTTGTTTTGTTTGGTTTGGTTTGGTTTGATTTGATGTGTTTGCATTTCTTTCTGCAGCCGTTCGGTCAGGTTCCAGCTTTAGAGGATGGTGATCTCAAGCTGTTCGGTATGAATTGATTTCAGTTTTTGGTCAAACATAAGGATTCATTTAAGTTTCTAGGTTTAATTTTTGATGAATTGAATATTTGATTTAGAATATGGGGATGTGTGGGTAAAGATTTGAGCTCAAAGAAGAGAAAAAACAAAATTTGGTTTTTCGAATTTTGAAAACCGTTCAGTTTCGTTTTTTTCGGTTGCTAGAGCTTTTGGTAATCATGATGGGTTAGATTGTTAAAAAGGACTTTTGGAAAAAGACTTTTGGGAAAAGGACTTTTTGAGAAAGAGTTTTTAAAAAAAGTGTTTGGATTAGCTTATTGATGTAAAATGACTAAAATGGATATTCTTTTAGATATAAGGGGGTAAAGAAGGAAGGGGTATATTGGTAATTTGTAGTTTGAAAAGTTAAAAGCTGTCCAATATTGTGAATTCTTGAAACCTCCTTTTTCTTCTTTGCAAAAAGACATTTCTAAAAGGACTTTTGGCTTAGCCAAACACAAAAACAACTTATTGGCTTTTTGATAAATCAATAAGCCAATAAGTTGTTTTGAAAAGCTTAGCCAAACATGCCCTTGGAGTACTCCGTTTGATTCACTGGGTGTCTTGAGAGTGTTCGGGATTAATTATATTGGTGTTTTAAAAATAATGATGGGTTAGATTCTTTTTCGGTTTTTTTTTTGTGAGTTTTGCCATTTAAGGTTAGAAAATTTTGGGGATAAATGCCCCATAATTATGAAGTGGTACTAAAACTTTGCTTTAACCTTAACAAATAAATCATTTAGTAAGAAAATAAAACATTATTACCATCTTCTACTAAATTACATAGTAAATATATACTATTTGGTTGTTACATTCAGGTTTTTTTTGTTTTCTATAGAAACTTGTTACATGCGGAGAAATCAACTTAAAAAGCTAGTCTGATGGGTGAGAGTGTGAGAAAGCCTGTTTGATTTATAAGCTCTACGATTGAGACAAGCATCATACAGCTGGTTTCAGTTTAAAACATAAATAAAAAAACACATTTTTCAGTTTTTAAAAATCAAAAGAAACCTTTGTTTTTTAGACCTAAATGCCACCTAAGTCCTATAAGTTTGTATTCAGAAGAATTTAAACTCACACCACTTTTATGAAAACAAACACCATACCTGTTTTTTTAGTGTGATATTGTTAATTAATTCGGTTTGGGTTTCTAGATTTTAACTTCAAAAAATTTTCGTTTCAGAATCAAGGGCAATTACTCAATACTTAGCTCATGCATACCCCGAAAACGGAACCAACCTAATAATCCACGACCCGAAAAAGATGGCAATAGTTGGAGTGTGGATCGAAGTTGAGGCACAGAAATTCGACCAGGTTGGATCAAAACTAGCATGGGAGCTAGTATACAAACCCATGTTCGGTTTGACAACCGACGAGACAATGGTGGAAGAGCACGAGAAGAAGCTGGAGCAAGTGCTCGACGTGTATGAATCACGGTTGTCTGAAAGCAAGTATTTGGGTGGTGATTGCTTCACATTGGCGGATCTTCACCACCTTCCGGTTCTGAAGTATTTGTTTGGAACAAAGGCGAAGAGGTTGTTCGACGCGCGGCCGCATGTCAGCGCGTGGGCTGCCGAGATACAGTCCAGGCCTGCATGGGTGAAAGCAACTTCGGCTTGATTGATATGTGGGGTGTATTTGAGGCATTCTCGTATTGGGAGTGATACATTAGTTTGGATGATGTGTGTGTAATGTTTGTTGCCCACTCAATAAGTTAATCTCAAAACAATAATAAAAGTTTTTTTATGCTTAGTTGAGACCAGTTGAATTATTCAGGATTGTTGCCCACTCAATAAGTTAATATCATAATCATATCTTATGATATTAAAAATGTCACGTCACGTCCTTTTCAGGCGTCAAATTTATCAGTTAAATGTGGTCATGTGTATGAGAACAAAGAAGAAAGGGTAAAACTGAACATCACCATTAGTTTTTGATAAGGTTTAATTCAAAAATACCATAACATTATAAATTATTAATTAAATATATATTTGAATTAAAAGTGGATATTATGGTAAAGATTTTAAAATAAGTAATGTTGTCATTTTATGAAATTAATTTAATTTAAATAATAAAAAAAATCAATTTTGATTAAACCTGTCTTTTTAAAGCTAATGTGGTGTTCAGTGATAGGAACTCTCATCCAAAATTCATAGACTATTTTTATGTGTAAATGAGTTCAGTCAGTCAATCTCAATACAATTCAAATTTAAACTAGCATGCAACTACAAATGTCAACCCATAGATTCCCGCTAGCGTAATCTTATAGTAGCAACGATAAGATCGTTTTGTTTAACTTAACATGGCCTCAAGAATACGGGCGATACGTTACTCCTATAGCGCTATACATGTTAAGTGAAGCTTATACGAAATTAATGACAAGTATAAAATAAGAATAGTCTAAAATATACGAATTCAAGCATAACTTATTAAGCATGTACATTGGATTGTTTGTCTGTGTTTTATGCATAAAGTATGCGATTGTGTGAGTTTGATAATGTATGCGTATTGCACCCAAAAGTGTTAAAATAAAAAAGGTCATGTACACTCACGGTTTTGCAAAGCTTCCGATTAAACCGAGAGTTGATGAGTTGTTGAGACGGGAATACCGAAGTTATCCTACATAGGGGAAAGGAAGGCGTGTGAGTATTTGGGGTTGTAGGAAGTTCGGATTTAAATTTAAGTACAAAATTATATGTATGCGAAAATTATACTTCGTCTATACACTCATTTGGACACTAAATTTTTAATGTGTTTTCAGGGGTCCTAACGTGCCCATTAGAATATCAAGTGAGGAATTAAGAACAAAGATAATATAACCTACATTCATGACATATAACCATAACCCGGTTAACATCAAGAATTCGGTTAAGAATATTATATTGTATGTAGAATATATTATAGTTTGTTTATTTAGTCCATCATGTATAATTATAGAAATCATGTAAGTCAAGCATGGAGGTATGTATACCTCTTTGTATGATTCACCAAAGCACAAAGTCATCAACTTAGTTGATGACCCGGTTGGTTATGAATAAAAAAAAACTAATCTATCTAGTTAATCAAGTAACCAAGTAAGAGCAACGTGGGTGTTTCATACCCATCATGGAAAATGTTGGAGATGCAGCGGGGTTGTGTTACTATAGGTCTAGGAAACTACTTGGAATAATATGACAAAACATCAAGCGAGGTAGTGGAACAAGTTTGGAAAGCCCAAGCTTTCATGGTTCTCACATTTAGACACATGCAAGACTCACCATATGAACAATGGTGAGCTTGGATGGTCACTACACTTGTAGGTTGTCTAAACCTTGTCAAAACAGAAAGTTTAGAGGGTGTTTGCACCTCTAAACTTATAAGAATCAACCTTAAACAAGTCCCATAACTATAGATGGGTTTAGGAACATGTTAGGCACAAGATTCATGTGAGAAAGTTAAGTTTTATAAAAGTTTGCGACATAACTTCCAAAACAGAAAGTTTAAGAGGTTCTTGGACCTTAAACTTGATGGAGAACAACCACATAGAAGCCCCACAATCATGGGTTTGATTGAGGACAAAGTGTGTACAAGTTCTTCACAAAGAATGAACTAAAAGATGAACATATATAAAGTTTAGTGAAAGCAGAAAATTAAACCCACTCTGGACACTAAAATCGGAGTTGTTACACCTTGGTGAACTTTGGGTAATAAACCTTGATGATGTCTAAGTGTTTTGAAGAAATAAAACTCAAATAATAAGTAGTAGAAGTGAGTTAGAACTCACTTTGAACTTCAAAGATATTCTGCCAAAAGATCAGAATTTATGGATGATTTTGAAGTGTTGTGAGAGTAATTAAGTGTTTGGAAAGTGAAAATGAAGTGTAGGAGGCTCCTATTTATAAGGGAGGATTAGGATTTAGTTAATTAATGAAGTTGGTAGTGGTTGGGAGTTGGAAAAGGGGAAATGGAGCCAAAATTCGTGTATTTTAAAAGATTCTGCCAGATCTGGTAATTTTGCACGGTCATGCGGATCAAGTGCACGGTCGTTCGGATCATGGATCGCAGGGTGGTGCACTTCAGTTCCACGGTCATGCGGATCTTAGTGTGCATGGTCGTGCACCTCAGTTGCGTGGTCGTGCACTACCTGCAGAATTTACTAAACTTTCTAGAATTGAAGTTTGACCCCTAGAGTTTGATAATCCCATTATTTTATGCTAGAAACTCATAATTAAGCATGTTTTTAGGTATTCCAAGTGTATCAAAGTAACGTATAAGTATAATGCACGTATAATTGATAATTTCAAGTATTTCAAGTGTCGGTTTTTGCGTATAAACATGTATTCGAGTTTATAGCCTATAACACAAGTATGTAACATGTATAAGTATAAAAATGAATTACATTATGATCAAAGTCTTGAATTACAAGATTGGGAAGAGAGTATGAATGGGATATGATTAATCGTTTCCGAAAATAGACTTACGAATACACTTTCTAAATAAGGAAGGTACAGAAGAAAATACGAAGTGTTACATATACTATCTTAAAAGAGAAAGTTACTGAGCTTTCCAACCAGCTTTATCTCCCCCACACTTTTATAAAGTTGCAATTTTAGCCCCTTGCTTTTGCTAACCTTAAAGTTTTAGGAAAATGATAGTTTTCATCCCTAAATTTACTACTCAATATTACATGTGACACAATCATTCAAGCTTCTAATTTTCCTATTTACCGCTATACTATATATAATATACATCTTTAACCTATTCTTTTTCTTAAATAACTTTCATTCACTCTTTTTTAAAGAACTAATTTGTGATTGACCTCATTAAGTTTTTAAGTTTTGAGCTTACATCTTCGTTCCTTTACTTCAAAAAAAAAACTAATATTTTTAAGTACGTGACAGTATAAATTCGAGTTGTCTTACATTTTCATATAAACAATTTTTAAACGAGCCAGCTAAAAACTACTACGTTTTCGCGCTTATTTTATGAACGTTTTCGGGTGGTCTATGTTTTAACGTAATTTTTGTTCCAACACGTTAAATATCATATATTCGAGTTGCTCTAAGTATCAAACGCTCGCAACACAAGACGGGTAAATTTACAACTATATATTATTATTATATATCTATACTAAAAACCAAAGTCGTTGATGTTTACACCTCCCGACTTTGGTCCTTTCACTTTACAAAACAATTTATGTTTGCCTTTTTAATGTGAATGCATTTTTTTTCCTTTTGTTGTTCTATTCACGCTTTATGTTTTTTTGTACGTTACGTTATAACTATACGGTATAAATTCAATTTACTTTATGTTTTGATTCAACTGCAATACTTATACAGGTTACATTGAGTTGAACCATGTACGTTGAAACATGCATTTTCATACGATTAATGCATGATGCAATACTTTAACTAACTATAACTTTTAAAAATATATTGTAGAATTTTAAATTTTAAATATATTGTTAACTTTTATCATCAGTGGCTAGTATATCGGATAAGATTAAGGAGGGGAGATTGAGATGGTTTTGGGCATGTGAAGCGGAGGCAAACGAAAACACCAGTTAGAGTAGTGGAAACTCTTACCGTGGAGGGGAGGAGAGGAAGAGGCAGACCCAAACTGACATGGGATGAGCAGATTAGGCATGATTTACTAGAGTTGCATCTTTCTGAGGACATGGTTCAAGATAGGACTTCGTGGAGGCGTAGGATTATGGTTAATGACTCCTAGAGGATATTGCAGTAAGGTCTTAGGTGTATTTTTAGGGACGTACGTTTTTCTTATTTTTTAAGTGTCTTTACCGGTAATTGTCTTCTTGTGTTTATGCTCAAATGATGTCTATGCTATTATACATGATCTACATTATATTGTGTCACTCTGATCACTTGCTTGGTATTGGTGACTTCCTATTTCTATATTCTTTGACTTGGTGTATGTTGTTCGTTTTAGAGCCATGAGTCTCTCTGAAAGCAGCCTCTCTATCCCTAGGGATTCTGTTTAAAACCCACCCTCCCCAGACCCTGTAAGTAGCTTGCTGTTTGTGGGATTTACTGGGTATGGTTGTTGTTGTCGTCGTTAACTTTTAAACACACTTACCCCAATTTTAATCGACAATAACTTTTATACATTAATATTTTTTTAAATTATACCATAAAAATGAGTATTCTTTTCTCTTTAATTTGAGTATGGTATTACTACAATCTTAGTTAGAATTAAAAAAAAATAGCATGTTACGTAATTACTAGTATCTTAACTTTTAAACACACTCGTCCCCAAATTTTTAAACGACAATAACTCTTTATACGTTAATATTTTTTTAAATAATACCATAAAAATGAGTATTTTTTTCTCTTTAATTTGAGTATGATAGTACTACAATCTTAGTTATAATTTAAAAAAAAATAACATATTACATAATTACTAGTATATGTGCTTCCCATCAGATCAATATACACGTTCAACTGAGAAACATAAATTTTTTAACTTGTACTATATGGTTAAACTAGTATGTTGCCCGCCGCGCGTTGCGGCGCCGCACGGCGGGTTGAACCGTGTAGTCACACACAAAGTGTAAAACACTATGCGTAAGACGCGTTCCACTACACATAATTCGTAAAACACAATGCGTAAGACATAATACGTTACACTTATACGTACAAGCAATGTTTTTAGGATCGGACAACGAACCGGACGTCTTACTGGTTCACTGTTTGGACCGTTCGAACCGGTTGAACCGGATTTAAAAACCAGATAATATTATTTTAATATATTTATGTTAAAATATATCAACAACTTCAAATTTTTATGGAATTTGAAAAGTTCAAATTAAACACGCCTATTTAGCTATCATTCAACAAAGTTAACACATAATTATCTTAACAAACATTATATTTTTGAAAAAATAACAGTTTTTTATTGATAAAAAGGTTATACAAAATAATAACATCAAATAAAAGAGAAAGTAAATACTAAATTGTCAATTAATTAAATAAATATTAGGCAGGTAAACTATATTTAAAGTAAAAGAAAATCATATTCATCCAAAGTTAAACTTTAAATAATAAATTGAAAAAAAAAATAATAAAAAGTAAGTTTTGTTTATTGCCTGATGAAAAATAGGAGTAAAGGGTGTACAGTTGTTGTCTACTTACCTGTTTCCGAGAAGGAAAAATAATAAAAATATATTATATATATGGGTAAGGTTATTGTAAAAATGACCAAAAGTGTGAGAAAGGTAAGAAAGAATCTCAGCCATTAGATCTAAATTAATTGAAAAGGGTAAACAAGTAATTTTATCATTAATTCAATTAATTAAAAACCATTCAGCAAGTATATAACACCATTCAGCAAGTATATAATATCATTCAGCAAGTATATAACACAATTCAGCATTCAGCAAGTATATAACACCATTCAGCAAGTATATAATATCATTCAGCAAGTATATAACACAATTCAGCATTCAACAAATATATAACATCATTCAGTAAGTATATAACACCATTCAGCAAGTATATAACACCATTCAGTAAGTATATAACACCATTCGGCAAGTATATAACACCATTCAGCAAGTATATAACATCATTCAACATTCAGCAAGTATATAACACCATTCAGTAAGTATATAACACCATTCAGCAAGTATATAACACCATTTAGCAAGTATATAACACATTCAGTAAATATATAAACCATTCAGCAAATATATAACACCATTCAGCAAGTATATAACACCATTCATTGACTAAACATCTGATCGAAACATATTTTTTTCTCTATATAAGTATAGCAATATGGTACTCATATTAAAGATAAAAAAACGCTCGTTATTATGATGTAATTTTTTTTTTAAAAAAAGTTACGTATAAAAAGTTATTGACGTTTAAAAAAGACGGGGGGAAGTTACATGTGCATTACCTAATTTCTAGTAGGTTTAAAAGACTATGTTGCCCCTAGATATTTCAAATCAGTCCAAATTAATAAAAATATTTTACAATTTGGTCCCTATTGATCTCAACCATTAGATCAAAAGATCTAATGGCTGAGATTCTTTCTTACCCTTCTCACACTTTAGGCCTTTTTTACAGGATCCTCTACCTGTACCATAACTTCTTCTTCCTTGTTTTATTTCATTTACACAGCTTTCTTCGCCGGATTTAATTGTAGAACCAGCCGAAGGCCGACTTAAAAAACAAAAGCTTTCATTGCAGAACCTGCTTCTTCAGTATACACTCTTCAGTTCGTCGCCGGATGAGACGAAAACAGAATTTTGTAAAACTACTGATCCCACCGCCGAACCGGACGAACCGCTAAACCGTCGAATCGGCGCGAACCGACCGATTTTTTCAAGACCTAACGATCTACTTGAACCAGATCGGTACCGTAAACGATTCCCGGTCGAACCAGTTGGTCTTCAAACAGTCCGTACAAGTTAGACAAAGCGTGCAACGGAAGGAGGGCACGTTTGACCATGTTTTTGCTTTTTAGTCTTCAGATTCTTCTTACAAAGAAGAATGGATGGCAGTATCGTAGTTAAGTCGGCTTTTTAGGACATGTATATAAGTCAAAAACGGAGACATTGTCGGTGTCATTTCTCTTTTAAGATATAAGATAATTTGTGTTACTTCAACCGATAAATAAAAGAGGGTACACGTTATATGTATTTGTGTATACATTGATTTTGATTCCATACACGCACACATGCTTTATTTTATTGAAAACTGGTTTGATAATTAACAAATTAGATAAACACAATTAAATTTTCATATAAAAAGTACTAATGTACTTTTCATTTTATATATTCGCCATTATCAAACATTACATGGAAATTATAAAGGCAACTACAGGCAGTTGCTCTTTTTTGGTCTAGAAATGTGTACATGCCAAAACAAATACACTAATATTTCACTTCTGAGTATCGTTAAAGGAGTTTCTTCTGGCCGTTTTCAGAATGGTCTTATCTGCAACTATGAAATATGCAGCTCCTGCCACTGCATGCAAAGTTTATAACAGTTATATTTATAAAAAGCTAGCCATAGAAGTAATATATCAAAGAGAGTATTAATTAATTAATTAATTAATAATGTACCTGTAGAGATGATGAGAGCTTGGGCTGTGTGGTTAAGATGAGCTCTAGCCCATGGTAACATTCTGGCACTTGCAATCTGAAACATATATGCATCAAGGCTTAATTTTTTTTATTTGTTCGATTAGGATTAAAAAAAAAAAAAAAAAACCCGATAAATAGATTGAGAGAATGAGAGGAAGGTGATAAAAAAAAGGGTTATTTAATTATTTAAATATCGTTTGAAGAGTGTTACGATTCCTACGAATTTCCGACTAATGGTTAAAATGAAAACAGATTTCGTCGGAGAGAATTTTCCTAAATTTTCCTTCGCAAACCAATTTGTCGTTTTTTTGTTGCTTTTTTTTTTGTCACAAAACTAAGACCCTTTCTAATACGTCGGAATTTCGTAGGAAATGTGTCGCCATTTTCGTTCGTAGGAAATTTTGGTAGGAATAATAACAGTTTTCTAGTAGTGATATGATGAGCATAAATATAGATATAGGGATGGTTTAGTTGGTGTGTCGAGTAGAGTTTGCTAATAAAGAAAGAGTTGAAGCCGTGTTAGGCATCAAATCCCGGTTTACACCAACTAACAGTAGAAAGTAGAGCTACTAACAGTTGGAATAGCAGTGGCAATGGTGGCCACAACTGCAGCTTTAGCTCCTGCAACTACTCCTTCTGCAGAAACAACAAGCCAAAACTAAGTTACAAAACATGCATTAAGTAGATGATAATAGGAACATGCATTATATATGATAATGATTACTAATTACCATGAGAGCATCGCTTAGCCATGGCTAGCTTTTGGTCAAATGAAGCCATATGGTTGTGGTTGTTGCAAATTGTTTTGTGAGACTGAAGGGTTGGATGAAGATGGTATTTATAGAAATTGAGAAGTGGGGTGGGTGAGGCAAATTCAGGTGGTGTCGGTTACAAGTTTCAAGATTCGAGATTAGGCTTTGATGGTTTTATTTCAACTTCACCCGGTTTTATTAAGTAGTCAATTGTTTTTCTTTTGTATTTATTTGCTGATGGTAGTTATATACAACCACGTGCGGGAGAAAATATTCTTTTATTTTAATTCATAAACAAACACGATTTTTTAAACCTAAACAACATACAATCTCCTAAAATTGGTGATATCAATATTTGAAGGAAAAAAGAAAATCCAACTTGTTTAGATAAACTAAGAGTTCGTTCTCATACGAGTTTATGGAAAAAGAAGATCCAGCATGTTTAGTAAACTTAGATTTCGTTATCATAAGAGTTTATCTTACATATTCAGGTACGAAACCTACGGAGAGAATAACAAGTGGCATTGTCTTGAAAGGTAATTTAGTCATTTCTAACTTGAAACAACTTCCTCAATTGATTATCAAACGGCTTTAACTTTTCATACGTTAATATTTAAAAAAAATACACCGTAAAGCATTTTATTCTCTTTAATTCGAGCAGCTTATTGTTATAGTTTTCTTTAAAAAAAATTACAAGTATTTAAATACACATTAATCCATTACATGATTTTAAATACTCATTACATTACTACGTGATTTTGAATATCCAGCATATTACTACGTGATTTTGAATACCCATTACGTGATTATACATTTAACATAAATCATTACGTGATTAGGCTTTCAGTATAAATCTATTACTTGATTACTCATTCAATATGATTTGTTATAACTAATCTTATTACAATTATGCTTATAACGTATTGAATCAGTGTGTTTCAAATAAAATACTATAATCAAATCACGTAATCACGAAATGGGTATTCAAAATCACGAAGTCACTTAATAATACATAGTCAACTATTGTTACGTAATTGCGTAATCACTTAATGTGGTTTCATATTCTATAATGAAATCACGCAATCACGTAATCGGTATCTGAAATCACGTAGTCATGTACTGAGTATTCAAAATCACGTAGTCACGTAATGAGTATTCAAAATCATGTATTTTTTAAGAAAACTAAAGCAATAAGTTGCTCGAATTAAAGAGAATGAAATGCTCGTTAATACGGTGTAATTTTTAAAAAAAATATGATCATATGAAAAACTTATAGCCATTTAAAAATCAAGGGGGAAAGAGTTCAATTGAGAAAGAATTAGAATAGCTTTTCTCTATTTGTTTCTTCAGTTGTTTTAACCTTATATGTACGAAAATGTTACTGCCTAGTTTTGAGCCATTGATATTGGAAGATCAATGGTTAAGCTTGTCTCCAACACTTCGTACAAGAATTCTCTTTTGTACAGAATCTCTTATCATATTATCTAAATTAACTAATACAATAAAAACCTCTATAAATTAATAATGTTAAGACCGAGATATTTTATTATTTTAGTGAGATATTATTATATCGATAAATTAATGATTTGTTAATTTAAAGTGGTGTAACATGTAACCTTCAAATTTCCATGTCCAATGTACAATCACAAATTATCCGATATATTAAAAAACAAAGCTTATGAATAGTACCAGGAGCTTTTCAGGGATTTTACCTCTGCCTCCTTCACTTCACCATCTCTTTTGTAGCCCTAAAGACACAGAAGAAACGCAACAGATTACACTCATCGACCCCTTTCATCTTCTCCACCCTAATTTCATCTGAGATACCCCCAACCCACCATCACCGTTCCACCAACCATCTCCGGCAATAGTATCCTGGGACACGTGACAAGCTGCGTATGGCAGGGACTGCACAAGACGAGAGAAGAGAGAGAAACGAAGAGTGTGAGAGATGAGAAAGAGAAATCAGAGACGGCGACGATCCACCGTCAGCGGCAAAGCCGCGGCAGCGGCAGCGATGTTTGGCCGACGATGTTTACGGTAACAGCCCTGCTACTTCTCATTCTACCGTTATGGTCAAAACAAAACAGTATTATGATAAATATAATAAAAGTACCTGAGTTAAATATCTCAAATCTGGCTGTTTGAATAGTGTATATATCTGTCTAGCAGCATCTGATTCCGAATCGGTATATTTTTAACTGCTTTGTCATCAATTTGATATGTAGCGATATTAATGAATTATGTATTCAGGTGTATGTGATCGTGCTTTTTTAGCTTTTCTATTATTGAATGAGTGTTTTCGTGGAGATTTATATGTGTTTTGTGCATTTAGGGGTCGACCGTTGATGACGAAGTTGGTGGTGGATTTGAGGTAACAGTGAGGGTTTACGACTGATTTGAGGTTATTTGATTTATTCGGCGTGTTTCGATTTTGATTATTACGGGTGGTATGCAGAATATCATCCCCTTTAAAATAACATAAAATTCTAACAGTTCCCTCCAAACAGTGTATAACATCCCCACGCTTGTTGGTAATGTCTGTGAAGGTCTTTCAATTTGTCTGACCTTAGTACCTGAAGACAACCGTATGTTTCTTTATTCATGTATAACTTGTGAATATGAAGGAATTGTGTCGATGATTTTGCTATGACCAATAATAAATTACTCATGGGCATGTTATCTCATATAATAGGTCTTTGTTGGAAGATCTGGGGCATGACAAAATCCCACTTCTGCTTGGTGCCTGGTGCATACGAGGCTGTGATGAGTTATCAAAATTCAGTCAATATGTTTCCATGGCGTGGCAGCTATGGAGGATGGCAGGTTGTCGCCTGCAACCCCTACTGCAGCCATGGTGACTTCGTACTTTTGCTTTCTCTGAGCCGCATGAATCGATTAAATGTTGCCTTTGGGGTTGGTAATGGTGATTTGGAGGGAAAAAATGTCGTCTGCAGAGGTGATTCACCAGTTGGGTGTTGTCGGTCGAGTTCTTGGTACTTGAACATTAATTAAATTAATGGTTTTAGAACAAAGAATTATGGAAGATGGTCTATGATATATTTTCGATTAATGTAAACTGGTTGTTAGAAATTTACTGTTACAACCTATGAACTATAAATTTATCATTATTGTTTGGTTTAGTTTTCATTTGTTTTATATATGCTGACATTTAAATCATTGTTTTGTATAATCTGATTGAGTGGATCAACATCTACTACAATAAGGTGAGCGGCGGATAGTTTGTTTCACGCGCTGTGGTTTTGGATCTGGAGCCTGGAACGCTAGATGGTATCATATCTGCCCTGTACGATATGATCTTCAAGCCTGGTAACTTTGTGGGAGACCACAATACATTGAGTGGGTTAGAAACTCGGGAGTTCAGCTCAAAAATGACTAATGAGGATGATTTCTACACAAATCTGGTAGTCACAGGGTATTACAAGAACCATGTTTAAGTAAGTAAAAAGGTTATAAAATATGTGTTTATTGTATGTAAATATGTTTATATAGCTACTAAAATTTATAACTATGACTGCAGAGAGTTATTACAAGAGTAAATACACTCACCAAATTCCCTTGCAAGAACGAAAACACAATCATAGCATGGGAACTCATCAACAACCACCCCTACCAACTAGATTACTCGGGATAAATGGTTAATGTGAGTGAATATTTTAGTTTTTTTTAGTAATTACATGATTCTTTAAACGAAGCTGTAAAATTAATATGGTTAAACTTAATTATATTTTTCCTTAGGCTTGGTACAAGAAATGGCTACGTTTGTTAAATCATTGGAATTCAAAAATACCCATGCTCGTGATAAGAAGAAATACAGGTTGCTACAATTCGGCTTCCATCTTTGGCTGTTTGTTTAAAAACCTTGGGTTCACTTTCAATATTGATCATTCATTGATTTCATTCCCGGATGATAGAGTTGACTTCCTCTGGTAGCTCATCATGGGGGCAGTGGCCTATATAAGATGAACATGACAAAGCGGATGCCATAACTAATACTTAAAGGTGGGAAAACGGCCAGCTCAATATAACTTGTGAGTTAAACGTGATTGCACAAATTATATTGTTCAATAATAATCAATTCTTTTAAGAAAATGATATAAACGTTGGGAGAGCTCTGACCCAGTTCCTTTTTATTTTCATCTTTTTTATCCATTTGGGATAAAAGCACAACCCAAATCGACAAGTAAATGGGTCGATTAAACAAAAATAAACCAACGCTATAAATAAAAGAAAAAAATGTTAAGGCTAAATAAACACTATGAAAATTGAAAGGTTGCAAAAACAATAACTAATTTCTATGTGTACCCCTCTTATTATTTTAATTTCCAAGCTTCAGACCGAAAAATTACTTATAGTAAAAAGGTATAGAAATTTTATTGGTTGTATGGGGCCTAGGCCTCGGTCCTATAAATTCGGATCCGCCCATGGTGTTTGGTTTTACAATTTATAGCGATATTAATGAATTATGTGTTTGCAGTCGGCCAGTATGTTTGCCTGAGGTAGTTGCTTTTTGATTATGTGTTTGGTTGATAATGTATCTGGCTGGAGTGGGTTTTGAAACTTTCTTGGATTACAGGAAGCTGTTGAAAGGTGAATGAACACAACGATGTCATGATCAAACAGTAAGTCGAAACTTGCATATGACATGTATCGAGTAATGGATTTGGTTATTACATGGATGGTTGTTTTGATTGGTTTTTTGTTGATGTTTTAAATGGCTGGAACTGCTGGTCTTGGAGGGGGTACCACTTGCTAAGAATACGTGAAAAACTCTTTTCAGTCTTTGCTTTTATTATCTGGCATTTTTCTATTAAACTGACTTGTGCACTATTTCTTTGAAGCATAAATGGTGAACCCTTTGTCCACCCAAAACAACAAACACGGGTGGGATGGCAGTTAAGAGCAAGGAACAATCAACTAATTCTTTTTGTTCAAATAACACTGACCGCCTACTAATTACAAGCAGCGCAACACATCAGCCATGTAAAACATGTAACTAATGGCTGAATGTTAATGACACTAATATGTATGCCAAGATATACCATTTCTTGATGGTTGCGTATATTAAAGCACCATGATAACTTGGTTCTCAGTTGGCATAACGAATTCTTGCCAAAGTGAGACCAACATCTAATGTCGCGCAACGCGCGAACGGTCGAATACCCCTAGTTAATTGAATTTCTCAAGTTCATTTATTTTTTAAGACCATCTCCAATACAAGATAAAATTCCAAAATATTTTGTCACATCATCTGACTATTCACTCTCTTTCTTCTTTCTTTTTATTCGTTTGAAAACTCATTACCCACAAACCTCATTTCTCTCCACAAATGCATTCACTTAACCAATAACATATATACCCTCTCTCTACAAAAAAGTTAGTTCATATTACCAAAAAATAAATTACAAAAAACAAGTTTCAATGCATATTTTTTCTCCATATACAATACTTTAACCATGGTTAGAAATTGATCACTATAAAATGTACAGTGATTATAGATTCTTTTTTTACTTGACAATTTTAAAATTTGAAATATTTTAGTAATTATTAATTTATAGGGTGAGGATTTAGGGAAAACGGTGAAAAGTGTAAGAACGGTGAGAACGATTTTGGTGTTGACATGTGGCATTGATGCTAAATTACACTAAGGGTAATATTGTCAAAGAACACACTCACATGAACTGAGTGTTCAAATAAAACCTCATAAAAACACCCAATTCAGAAAAACGCCATGAACAACCCTGTTAAAAACGTCATAAAACACGCAGTTTAGAAAAACGCCATAAAAACACCTAGTTCAGAAAAACGTCATGAAAATACATATTCTAAAATGCCATAAAACACCCAGTTCAGAAAAACGTCATAAAAAACACAGTTCATTTTTTTCGAAAAGTGTATAAATAGTATACTCGTTGGAAAGAAAAAAAACATTGAGTTTTATGGTGTAATTTTTTAGAAAAATAATCACGTATAAAAAAGTTATTGGTGTTTAAATATGATGGGGGAAAATGACATGTGATTAGCATGGGCACCTTTATTTGGATCTTTCAATTTTACCCCTCCTGGTAATTATAAAGTTTTCATTATTTACAAAATTGTCACCACATCATCTTAGCCATAAATCACAAAGATCTTATGGCTGAAAATCGTTCTCATTGTTCTCACACTTCAAATCGTTTTCTCTTTAGGTCCAATTTTGTATATATTGAGATTTAAAAAAAAAAAAAGGTTATTTTGTATTGTTTTATTGATTGAGGTCCAATTTTGTATTGGTCCAAATTAAGACTAGACAAATTATTAATTTTGTCTGAGTTATTAATTTATCAAGTATTAATTTATAGATGTTTTATTGTAATATTAAATTAATAGTAATAGTGTTGCTACAAACTACAAAAACATAAATTGCTAGTTGAGCTCAACTAAGTACAACACAATTTATAAATAGAGTAAACTTCCGTTTTGCTTTCTATGGTTTGGTCACTTTAACGGTTTTGTCCCAAACTTTTAAAAATAGTCATTCTACTCCATCAGTTTGCTATGGTTTTTTCATTTTGCTCCCCGCCTCTAACTTCATCCAAATTGTCTGTTTTTTTCCATTTTGCTCCCTACAGGGAGCAAAATGGAAAAACCATAGAAAACTATTGGAGGAAAATGACTATTTTTAAAAGTTTGGGGCAAAACCGTTAAAGTGACCAAAACACAAGAAGCAAAACAGAAGTTTACTCTTATAAATAAATACATTAACAGGGAATAATTTACGTTTTTTTTTGTGATTTCCATATCTCTTTATACTATTCATAAGTTTCTAACATGATAGATTATATGATGTATATTTTTTAGTTGTTTGGTAAATGAATTTTAATAAAAAAATCTTCTCGTTTGAGTCTTTTCTTAAGCTTTTTATTCTATTATTTCTATTATTATTGGGCTAGCTTAATTTATAAGTAGCAAAAATATATGTGCTATGCAACGGTTTCAATTGGTATCGGTTCAATTTGATTGAAAACTAGTATTTTAGCCGCCGCGCGTTTCTGCGGCGGCGACGCCATGCGGTTATGTGTGACGGGTCAAAACGTACCCTAACTCGAAAAAAAAATTTACGTCGACACATAGTTGGTGTAGACTAACCGAAAACATACATACTTTTGTTCCTAAGATAAATAAACAATCATCAATCACAGCCAACGCTGGAGTCAAAGTCCACCTAGGTAGTTATAGACTTATAGTAAGCCATGTCCAGAATCCTACAGATGCACACCAACGTTCAGCACTTACATTCTTTTGTATTTACATTCTTTTCAACGTGAAATGCCGCATGACAAAATCAAGCGAACTAAAATGGAAATGTCACCCATTTTAACATAATATCCTTGCATATGATGTTATTCGTCTTATGAATAAGTAAAATTAAAAAGAGTCAAACAAAAATCAAGCTCTAATCATACAAAACGCCAAAGAACGGTTTAGATTACGAAAAATAAAAAAGATACAGAAAACCTAAAAACCTAACGAACATAAAGGCAAAAGTATTTACACCCAAAGCAACCATCCTTTATAAAGCTTAACATTTGAGTAAACTGCCATTTTGGTCCCTGTGGTTTGGCCAGTTTTGCCACTTTAGTCCAAATCTCAAACTTATTACATCTGGGTCCCTGTGGTTTGCATTTTGTTGCCATTTTAGTCCAAAATTCAAAAACCCCATTTTTTTGACTGTTACAACCTCCTATTTTGTCCTTTAGTGCAGGGGCATTTTGGTCATTTTATAAGTTATTATAACAAATAAAAATAAAATAAAAACCTCAAAACACATCTAAATCTCTGCACTCTCTCCCTCTCTATAAACAAACATCTGTCTCTCTCTCTCTATATAGTTTCCTCAACTCTCTCTCTCTCTCTCTCTACAAATTGTCTCTCTCTCTAAACAATCAGGGCCACCACCGCCTATAGCACCACCATCGTCGTTGTGAACAAGCCGTTGGAGTTGACGTGCACGGCGATGTCCGAGGATCCGATCCAGAAACAACGCACCACCATCCATCTTCGATTGGAGTTGATGTGCACGGCGATGTCCGAGATCAAACCTTGCGCATCCAGAGCCAGTGCTTTGAGTATGTGTGATGCGGCGTCGTTTGGATCAAGCGCGGTCGATTTGTCGGCTACGTCGGCGGCTGATTTGGCGAGTCTAACAGAGGAGGCGTGGTCTTTTGTAGATCTGGATTTTGTAACATCCGTCAAAATGGATTCCCAAAATCCGACCCGTTTTGAATCCGAATCCTAACCTTTGAAACCTCAGCATTTTTCGCGAAATGAATAACCATTTAAAGGATTTTTCTTTAATTGATTAGTCTTTTATTTATGGGTTTAATGGATTAAATTAATATTTTACTTAATATATATATAGTCACTTATATTAATCAACATTTAAACTAATAATTTACAATTTAAAAGTCTTATTCTTTTTATATATTTTTTTTTTAAATAACATTGTTAGTTTTGGTTAAATAACAAGTAACCAAGTTAATTAAAAGTTAACTAGGTTATATTAGTTAAAATATGAACCCATCTTATTGACAAAATAAGTTTGCTTTTATATCAAAAGTGTATCTATAAAATAGTAGAAGGTTTGTTATGAAATTCCATGAAAGGGGGTTGTTTGTGCATACATTTAAAACTTGACAACAGGGACTATTTGTGCATGGAAACTCTAAAAAAATGAAAGACCAAATTGCTATAACTTTGAACTCGTAGACATTTAAAAATTTAATTATCCATATTTTTATTATTATTATTATTATTATATAAAATAAAGGTTTAGAGTTATTTATAAAAACCCAAATAAATTAATAGATTGTTTTAAAATTCTGTTATGACATAAGTTATTAATAAAATAAAATTCGAATTTTAGATAATTAAATTATGACCATTAAACATTTGGAATATCATTTAAACTAATATTAACGAGTTCGTTATATGCCATTCTAAATATCTAGGTTAATCACCTTTGTTCGTTCTTGGATTTTATCCAATCTTACTCGTACGTTACAAGAAATCGCAACGCAACCAATGTGAGTATACATGACCCATTTTCCATTTTAACACTTTTGGGTGCAATATGTATTCTATATCAATCACATTATTCACTTCAAACAGCTTTATGCACACTCTATCCAAATTGCACGTGATACATTTGATTCATGTTATACATGTTATGCTATTGTAAACTCTCATGACTATGTGTTCATTAACTTTGCAAGCCTCCCCTAACAATGGTAGCGCTATAGGTTGAGAAACGCCCCTCCCGTTATTTTGGCGGGTATTGTTAGGTTAATCTATGTTAAAACCATCTCATTCATTGGGATAGGCATGTTAATTGCGTTAAACTTTGGTTTGGACACGTAGAGTAACATCGTTTCGAGTATATACTGTTAATATGATCATGTTATTCACATTGGATATGAGAAACATTTATACAAATTATTATGCTATGTATCAAACTTGTATACTCGCCAACATTTTTGTTGATTTTATTTTAATACATGTTACAGGTTGAAATTGTGCAAGATTCAAGAAAACAAGCTAGGATGGCTTTAGATACCCATTTTAGCAAATAAAGAATTGTTTGAATTTATGTTTGTTAATTTGAAACATTGTATTACATTCTAGTTTTAATGAAATGAATTTTAATCATATTGTCACATTTAGTGTTATGTTGTTTTGAGCAATCTGTTTCGCTTAGTGCCACATCCCGATGATTCCGCCATCGGTTGGGGTGTGACAGATTGGTATCAGAGCCATAACTATAGGGAATTAGGTAAATTGCTATACTTTTCCCTAGTCTATAATAGGGAATTAGGAATGCCTTGCCTAGTCTATAGTTTAAGAGCTTATTCACTATGTGTTGCTTAAAACAACTTCCTTTCTATCTTCTTTGCTTCCCCCTATTTTCTTGAACTCTTAATATACATGCCTTTCCTAAGGCATAACACAATACACACTTGGGAATTTTGAAGACTCTTATAACACAATCGAAACGATTCATCAAAATAAGGGTGATTCCTACATTAGATGAAGACTTTCACTCAGCTATACTTTGATTTTTGCACGAAATCTACCCTCAAGTTAGGAGAGATATCCAAATCTTAAAGGAATTTCCATTTCATATTCTAGTGGACCCTTATCTTTTGATAAGTACTAACCACATTAGGGTACGATGTTATCAAGTTAGAGGTGAAACTCGCATCTTGTTAACTACTCCCACTCCTCGATTTTCAATCTCGCCAAAGTTTCGATTTTCCCAATCGATTAAGGACGTGTAGTAACTGGAAGGACAAATATCGTTAATCGCTTCTCGATGAGAGTATTTGTCTATTAGGCCAAAGCACGTTTCCTTAATTCGAAAAGGACTTCGATTTATTTTGGAATTGTCGTATGTTACGTTCCGTGACAATCCATGTTTTACGTTAAATCTCTTTTATGCTATCTCATTTTCATGTGTTTTACATTTGTACGTTATATCATTTCAGTTTATTACATGCATACTAATATGTTATACTGGATTCGTGATTATTGGGTTATTCTTATGTGATGAACTTGTTCTTGAACCCACACCTTAACATGTATAGCACTATGCGTAGTGCTATAGGAGTAGCGCACCACCCGTGAACGTGAGGTCATGTTAAGTCTTTCAATTGCGGTACACGATGGGTTGACATGTTTATTCACATGCCAGTGATACATTAATCTTGTTAACTAAGTATGTCATGTGAGTTGTTCTAAATTTTTATGCTAATACTCATATTTCCAAAAATGGAAGCTTATCGTAAAGATAGGAGTGATTTCCTTACCTTGACGATTAGCTCCGCTCACTTTTCAACTTCACCAATGAGCTAGGGGTGACCTCCTTACCTCGGAGGTGGTTACCAACTCTTCTTCGTTCTCAATGAAACTTTATATTTGAACGTTACTTTCATTTCAAGCTCGACACGAGTCGCACTATCTTCGCAATCTAAAACAAATAATATTAAACTCTCGTGAACGAACTAAATTTACGATGCTTTCATTATCTATGTGACACTACGTGAAATTCATGATTATGCTATGTAAAACTAGTTGACTAATTTAACATCTTATGTGTTATGTGAAACCATGTGCTATGTGACGCATTCATAAAAACAACTTCCTTAAACAAACATTATGATCAAGTCTCATCTATTCTCTCTTTTGAATCCTTAGATGTCATCTTTTCAAAAGTCTTCCTCTTAGATTTCGAGGACGAAATCTCCTAAAGTAGGGGAGACTGTAACATCCGTCAAAATGGATTCCCGAAATCCGACCCGTTTTGAATCCGAATCCTAACCTTTGAAACCTCAGCATTTTTCGCGAAATGAATAACCATTTAAAGGATTTTTCTTTAATTGATTAGTCTTTTATTTATGGGTTTAATGGATTAAATTAATATTTTACTTAATATATATATAGTCACTTATATTAATCAACATTTAAACTAATAATTTACAATTTAAAAGTCTTATTCTTTTTATATATTTTTTTTTAAAATAACATTGTTAGTTTTGGTTAAATAACAAGTAACCAAGTTAATTAAAAGTTAACTAGGTTATATTAGTTAAAATATGAACCCATCTTATTGACAAAATAAGTTTGCTTTTATATCAAAAGTGTATCTATAAAATAGTAGAAGGTTTGTTATGAAATTCCATGAAAGGGGGTTGTTTGTGCAAATTTAAAACTGGACAACAGGGACTATTTGTGCATGGAAACTCTAAAAAAAATGAAAGACCAAATTGCTATAACTTTGAACTCGTAGACATTTAAAAAATTAATTATCCATATTTTTATTATTATTATTATTATTATTATTATTATTATATAAAATAAAGGTTTAGAGTTATTTATAAAAACCCAAATAAATTAATAGATTGTTTTAAAATTCTGTTATGACATAAGTTATTAATAAAATAAAATTCGAATTTTAGATAATTAAATTATGACCATTAAACATTTGGAATATCATTTAAACTTATATTAACGAGTTCGTTATATGCCATTCTAAATATCTAGGTTAATCACCTTTGTTCGTTCTTGGATTTTATCCAATCTTACTCGTACATTACAAGAAATCGCAACGCAACAAATGTGAGTATACATGACCCATTTTCCATTTTAACACTTTTGGGTGCAATATGTATTCTATATCAATCACATTATTCACTTCAAACAGCTTTATGCACACTCTATCCAAATTGCACGTGATACATTTGATTCATGTTATACATGTTATGCTATTGTAAACTCTCATGACTATGTGTTCATTAACTTTGCAAGCCTCCCCTAACAATGGTAGCGCTATAGGTTGAGAAACGCCCCTCCCGTTATTTTGGCGGGTATTGTTAGGTTAATCTATGTTAAAACCATCTCATTCATTGGGATAGGCATGTTAATTGCGTTAAACTTTGGTTTGGACACGTAGAGTAACATCGTTTCGAGTATATACTGTTAATATGATCATGTTATTCACATTGGATATGAGAAACATTTATACAAATTATTATGCTATGTATCAAACTTGTATACTCGCCAACATTTTTGTTGATTTTATTTTAATACATGTTACAGGTTGAAATTGTGCAAGATTCAAGAAAACAAGCTAGGATGGCTTTAGATACCCATTTTAGCAAATAAAGAATTGTTTGAATTTATGTTTGTTAATTTGAAACATTGTATTACATTCTAGTTTTAATGAAATGAATTTTAATCATATTGTCACATTTAGTGTTATGTTGTTTTGAGCAATCTGTTTCGCTTAGTGCCACATCCCGATGATTCCGCCATCGGTTAGGGTGTGGCAGATTTAGCTAAGAGTTGAGCGCCGGTGATGAAGTGACGCTTGGCGTCGTAGCTTGATCGGTTTCTGTAATGGAATTCGGTGAGCAGGTTTTGAGGTATTTTTTGCATCCACATGTACATCAAGATCTTAATCAAAATGAAAGCAGCTTGCATCGCTAGATCACTCATTTTGATGAGTTTAGGGCTTCGGAGATTTCTTGTTATTGGTGGTGTGAATTCACCATTTGTACATCCTGCATAGACGCATGTGCTTCTGTACTTACAGAGGAATTAAGGTTTGGGTTAGGGTTAGAGTATTTGCTAGTTATCTATTTGGGGAAGATTATTTGTTATACCCCTGCACAATACAAAGAGTATTTGTTATGTTCCAATTCAATTTCTGTTATTTGCTAATAAGTTTCTGTTATGTTCCAATTCAAGATGAAGAGTATTTGCCCTGATTGTTTAGAGAGAGGGACAATTTGTAGAGAGAGAGAGTTGAGGGAACTATATATAGAAAGAGAGACAAATGTTTGTTTATAGAGAGGGAGAGAGTGCAGAGATTTAGATGTGTTTTGAGGTTTTTTTTATTTTTATTTGTTATAATAACTTATAAAATAACTAAAATGTCCCTGCACAAAATGACAAAACAATCAGCTTCAACAGTCAAAATTGGGGATTTTTGGGTTTTGGACTAAAATGGCAATAAAAGTGAAACCACAGTGACCCAGATGTAATAAGTTTGAGATTTGGACTAAAGTGGCAAAACTGGCCAAACCACAGGGACCAAAATGGCAGTTTACTCTTAACATTTTGTTAATTGACTCCTCAGCTAACTTCAATGGCTTCGGAAACAAATCCATTGAAGAAAAGCCAAGTTTTTATTCGGAAAAGAAGCAGGAACTCATAGAGTTGGTGGCAGGTAAGGTGTACAACCTATGTATGATATTGCTTGTATTTATGCTCTTCCCCCCTTTAGAGATGTGTCAAACAAATGAAAGAAAAGTTAAGAGTAAATTGTCATTTTAGTCCTGAGTTTTTGTCCAAATTGTCATTTTAGTCCAAATAGTTTTTTTTCTCCTCTGGGTCCCTAACTTTTCTTTTTTCCTACCATTTTGATCACATAACCTAACTTAGTCTAAAAACCAAGTTACAATCAGGGGTATTTTTGGCATTAAATTATTATGAGGTTTATAAATTATGTTGTAAACTACCCCTGGTTATCACTACACAACAGTTATGCTAGAAATACCCCTGGTTATAACTAGATTTTTAGACTGAGCTAGACAATGTGATCAAAATGGCAAGAAAATGAAAAAGTCAAGGACCCAGAGGAGAAAACAAAATATTTGGACTAAAATGACAATTTGGACCAAACCTCAGGGACTAAAATAGCAATTTACTCAAAAGCTAATGTACAAAGCTATGAAGACAACGTACAACATCTAGATGCAAAATACACCTTTATAGCTTAAAGTACCACACCCAAAACCTTACAATGTTATAAATTAGTAGTATATAAATGAGCTTAGGGGGTTGTTTGGTAATTTTTGAATGGTTAAGTGCTGAATCAGTAAGAGGTCTGAACCATTAAGTGTTGAACCAGTAAGAGGTCTGAACCATTAGGAGCTAGTATAATACTTAACCGTTCAAAGGCAAATGTCTGACTAATTCAGATTAGAGGTCTTAACCATTCAGACTTTGTATAGTGCTTAACCATTCAGATGAAAACGTCTGAACTATTCAGACATCTACTTGTGAAACAAATAGTCTGAACCAAAAAGTGTTGAACCAGTAAGAGATCTGAGATCTGAACTATTAAGAATCTCATTAAGAGATAAACAAACAACTCCTTAGTTAGGATCAAAAACTCCAAAATAGTGTTTTACTTAATGTTTTCATAACTACACCGAAAAATGAACTCAGTAACTTATTGGTTTAGTGGTCGGACCAGTTAAGACCGATCATACCGGATTTAAAAACCGGTAAAATGATTATTAGATTGAAAATATACAAAAGCTTACATAAAATATTGTCACAGATATGATAAAATAACCAGATAAAATTATTATTAGATTGTGATTTGCGTCCTTTAAGTTTGAGCTAAAATTGTGGGCGTCGTCCTTTAATTAACGAAATTACACTAGATGTCCTTTATGCTATTGTTTCTCATTAGGCAGTGTCCTTTTGCCTGACTCAGTTAATTTTGTTTGTTAACTCTTAAAACATGTCACTCACATGACACGTGAGGGTACAATGGTCACTTTCACTTAATTTTAAGTAAATTGCATTTTACGTCTTTTATGTTTTAACCAAATTTCAAGTGTTGTCCTTTAACTAACGAAATTACAGCGGGTGTCCTTTTTTCATATTCTATGTAGGTGGTGTCCTTTTGGTGTAATTCATTTACATTTTAACGTTAAGTCAAGTCATGTGTCACTCAAATTAGAGCATAACCTGACTTAGATTAATTGATTGCAAGAATATAGAAACCCTAGTCACTCAGATGTTGTTGATGTCGAATTTAGAGATGAATGGTGAATCGATCATCAGAATGATGTCCCTGCTGTTGTTGATGTCGTGTTTTTTGCGCTCGATTATCAGAGACAAACCTACTTAGAGGTGCATGGTTTATTAGTGAAATGCTTTCACACCACGAATAATTTGGTAGCTCTTTTAGCAGATAACCTAGTGTTAAATAAAACAAACTGATTATGTTAAATTTCTATTATAGCTTTTTATTTTATTTGTCTATTAATTCAAAGAAACAAGTGGTCTCACGCTTGGAAAGGTTAGGTACTCGACAGTCGGTACTCACCATTCAACAACTCATTTGACCTTTTTGGATGTTTTCCACAAAGTTGTTGGCCTAAACAGAAACTTAAAACTGTAATATTATAATCATTTATTTGCCGTTCAAAAAATATATATTATAATCATTTAGTTTTTTTTTTAAGGTAAACTTCATTAACACGGCCAGCCTGACAAAAAACACAGGACCACACCAAACAAGCAATTACAACACATACAAAGGCCAATTACACCATTCTCTCCAAACAACGTTACGAAATTTGGATCTACTTTTGAACCATAAAAAACTAACCGATTTAATATCCCCAAAAATCTCATCACTCGCCGCATCCCCGTTGGAGAAAATCTTCGCGTTCATTGCTTTCCAAATGCACCAAATAGTAACCCTTATGAGACCCCCAACAATATCCTTAACTCTATTGTCACTATTCAGCCCATTATGAATCCCAAGAAAATCTGAAAAAGAGAAAGCGAATATAGGAGGGATCTTTATCCATTCGCAAACCCGATTCCATACCTGGATAGAAGTAGCGCAAGCCGAGAAAAGGTGATCCACCAACTCCGTATCTTCATCGCAAAAGACACAAACCGGCGAGTCCAACGCAATGTTCCTACTAACGAGAGCTTGTTTCGTAGGGATACGATTCAAAGCCGCCCTCCATATAAAGATGTTACATTTGGCCGGAACTTAGTTTAGGAGAAAGTTTATTTGGGTAGGAAAGCTAGGAAGTAATCTTAACCATCTATTTATTAATCAATGGCTAAGATTAAATGAGTGAAATTGAAGAAAAAAATACCCCCCCCCCCCCACATATTTTAAACACTAATAACTCTTTGATACGACATTATTTTTTCATAAAAATTGCACAAAAAACGAGCGTTTTTTATCTCTAAAACAAGTATACTATTGCTTTATTTTCGAAAAAAATTTGAATACCCAGTTGCGTAAAACGCAATGGACAAAAACCATAAAAAATGACTTTTTTCTAAAACGTAATTGACAAAAAAACACAAAGAAATATCTTGTTTCTAAAACACAATGGACAAAAAACCACAAAAGAAATGTGTTATTTCTAAAATGCAATGCCTGAAAAACACAAAAGAATTATTTTTTTTCTAAAACGCAGTGGACTAAAAACACAAAAGAAAGTGTTCATTCTAAAACGCAATGAACTAAAAACACAAAAGAAATTGTTTTTTCTAAAACGTAATGTACTTAAAACACATAAAAATGTGTTTTACCTAAAATGCAATGAACTAAAAACACTTCAAAATCTGTTTTTTCTAAAACGCAATAGACAAAAAACACAAAAGAAAGTGTTTTTTTTTTTTTTTTGTAAAACGCAATGAACTAAAAACACATAAAAATGTGTTACTTTTACTTAAAACGCAATTGACTAAAAACACTTCAAAATGTTTTTTTCTAAAATGCATTGGACCAAAAAACACATAAAAATGTGTTTTCCTAAAACGCAATATAAAAAAACACAAAAGAAAATGTTTTTTTCTAAAACACAATGGACTAAAACACAATAAAATGTGTTATTTCTAAAACGCAATGGACTGAAAATACCAAAAAAAAACTGTTTTTTCATTCCTTTGTAAAACGCAATGACTTAATTCAAAAACCCAGATCGTAAAAATGCAATTCAAAATTTTCTTAAATAGATCGAAGCCGATTTCTTCATATTTCTTCAACGATTAACTAAATTTGAATGCTAGAAACACTTATTAGCGATCGAATGGAACGAATCGAGTGATTCGCTTCAAAATAACGAGAAAAAATGAGATATTGTATGAAATTAAACAGGGTTTTTCAAAAAAGTTGAAGAACACGTTGATTGGGTGTTTGAATCATTTATCGGTGACGAAAATCGCACTATAATGTAGTGATTATTGAGATAGAAAGTGAAGAAAAGGTTGAAAATGGTGAGTTTTGAAAATTGTAGGTTTTGAAGAAGGGAGAATATTGGATAAAATTGACTAAAATACCCTTCCCCTTTATTTTTAAATTTTGCCACATGTCATAATTTTATTGTTTTCTATCATTCCCACTAAAATAAAGTTCTTATTTGATCTTCTCTCTTATAAACTTTTTAATGCTTTAAAACATGAATAAAGAAAAGGTTTAAACTTCTACAAATACATAATTACAAACTTCTATCGGTTAATAATTTACAAAAAAAATAAATAGCTCGTAATACATGAATACAATAACCGAAACTAACATACACGAGCCAGAAATATTCAATTTTCTTTCTCAACAAGGGTTTTCTTAAATGTACCACATAAAAGTATACATCATGTACATATAGCAATATCAATTGAATAAATATGTTAGATTATGTGTTGTGGAGGAACGCTAAAGAGGCTTTAAGATTTAAAAAGAAAAGTGAAGCCATGTGGCACCATATAGGATTAGTAGAAGGGGCTTTAAAGGGGGTGATGTCGGACTTTATTAAGACTTTATGAGAAACGTGGTATTAGGGTTGAGGTGACTAGATATGATTAGTTGAATATTAAAAACACACTCATAAACACAAAAGCGCCCCACGCAAGCCCACCTACACCTTGTGCTCCACGTCACTTCGAAGTCCTCCCGTAATGTTGTTTGCCCCCAAGGCGCAATGATGTGGCAAGGAGGCGTGGTTGGGGCCAACCCGCAACCTGTAGCCTTCACCACGCTAATAGTTAGAAAACATGTTATAAGAATTCAGGAAAATACCTTTTAGGGTCGCTAATTAGCTTATAGCTGACACACTATAATGAAACCGTAAACGGATTGAATGCACCATAAGGCTACGATAAAACGGTGGAAATTTGGCCTTCGAAGTATAAGTTTCCAACAATCCTTCATTCCATTCAAGGATGGAATGGTAGGCACAACCGAAATTTATAGCATAAATTAAACATCAACTATAAAGCCAAATTAGTGTGCAAACCACAATTTGTAACAAAAGAAAAAACAAATACATGAGAACCTAAGAAAAGATAATCCGGTTGGATCCAAGCCTAATACTCTTCACAAAATGATCACTTCTTGATAACCTTGTGGATAATTGCTAGATTATCACAATTATTGTGTTTTCTGTTATTAACATGTTTAACAATGGTTTAACAAGTAATTCAAGTTATTGCCCGTCGGTATTAACATTATTTTTGAAACTAGAAATTCTAACTCGCACATTAACTAGCATGTTAGTGTTTGGCATGCAAATACACGGGACTATGAGGTTCGTTTAACATAGGCTATGTGTATACGTTTATCATAGGTTGTGTGTATACCTTAGTCTAGTTTCCAGCCTAGCATAATATCGCGTACTACAATCTAATATTAAGCTTGATTTACACAATAGGATTAGAAACACATATTCACATTTATCAACTTAAACGTAACAATATAGCAATTCCTTCTAAAATTAACGATTTGATGAATGCCTCATTTTATAATAGGTTTAAATAATCGTCGTAGCTATTATTAGCACAATAAACACAAGTTACTCTATAAAAACTCCTCGCCACAAAACTTAACCACACTTAACCAGAAGATTAACCGGTACTCGTATAAATACCGAAATCCTAGTGCATACTTGCATACTTTTATCCTTATGGCCAAGTACCATAATATTAACTGTTTTTGTCTAATATTCATAATTTCGATAATACATCCTCTTATTATTACTTTACTGTATATTAATAAACGAATTGAAATGAATACTAATTTTAATATTATAATAATATATAGTTTTTTAATACTTTTATTATTTTAATATTATAATAATAGTTATTTTGTTTACTTTTTAACTTTAGTCCTTTTTTTTAATATCAGAGGTTGGGATAACCGGTATCGAACCAATACTGGTATCGAAAATACCGGTACGGTCCTGTTCGGTATCAGTACATGAAGGTAAAAATCGGCACTAATACAGAAAACGCCAAAAGTTGGTGCCGAATTGATATTGGAAATCTTTTGCTTCGGGAAATTCAGTGAGGCTACCCGGTACCATTTGCTCATCCCTGATCACGGTTACCGTACGAACAACGGTATCGTACAACTTTTTTTGTTGATTTTCTTCAACTTTTAATTTTTTTTCTTTTTTAGTTTCAGGGGTAGGGATGAGCTCTGTGCCAACCGATACTGAATCGGTATTGATACCGAAAAGACCAGTTACGGTACCAGTATATGAAGGTAAAAAACGGTAGTGAACCGGTACCAGGAACGCCAAAAGTCGGTACCGGTACCCAGAACAATTTGTTCATCTCTGACCACGGGTTTCATACGAACAACATCGTTACCATACAACTTTTTTGGTTGATTTTCTTTTGGTTATCTTTTAGTGTTTTTTTCTACATTTTCTTTTTATTCTTGTCAGCGGTTCTGTTCGCAACACGCTCGTAGTGATTTCAAAACACATGTAAACACATACTAAAAAAAAGGGTAATTGCCCGGTACCCCTGACCGTGGGAGACTTGCTCCCGAGGCTAGCAGCCCGACAGTGCCGCCTCGCGGTGAATACCCTGCCAACCCTAGGGGTTCGAAGAGCCTGGGGTTGCCAGGTTTCGAACCCGAGACCTCAAGGATCCTAGAGTTGGTTTAAAGCGGGTGTCGGTGGCCAACTGAGCTAGCCCAAAATAACACATTATGTGGTCTTTTCTCATAGCATTTTATACCGTTATTGTACTCGTAGTGTCTAGTTCATCGAACGGTTATCGTTGCTTCCTATTAATTATAGTGTTAAGTATCGAATTAAATTGTTTTCATTGATTCACATGCGATAGATTAATTCCCTTTAGCTCATTATCGCATGTTCTCATTGATCATTGGCTTTTGCCATCGAAATGCATTATTGTACTAGTTGTCTTGACTTAAGCGTACCGTTTTATTGACCTCAATACCCGAGCACATCCACCTATGGGGACATAGGGCGCCACCATCGGCACCGATGACGTGCACCATCCGTGACGGTGCGATTAGTTCACGGCGTCTCTATATTAGAATTATTGTTCATTGATTATTGAGAGACGTATGGATCGATCCTAGGATATTATTGTTATTGTATTGGTATTGGGATAGGTGTGTGTGCCCACATCCCCTTTACATACTGGTGCATTAGTCTGCAGCTAATGTACATATTATTGTTTATTGTTTATTGGCATTGGCTCACATGTGTATTTCCACATAGATTGTTATCATATGGTATTGACCAAATCGCTACATTGTTATTGACATAGTATTGTTCACCGTTGATCGTATATCGTATTGCTCGTTCGCATTGAAATTACCATTATTGCTATTGTTTTCCGTTACTGGGCAATTTTTGGCTCAGCCGTGTTTCTTTTGTTGTTTTCTCTTGTTTCTTAAACAGGTACTCAGGGAAATATGAGGAAAAGTGCGAAGAGAGAAAACTAATTGGCTAGAGTTGGAAATAAGGAGTTTAAATAAATTGCTATTTAAATTTTAGAAATTTTTATTTTTCGTTAAGACCGTTGTGTGGTTTTAGATTTTTAAACCTTTGGAGTTAATGTTTTATTTGAGTTAAATTTTAAAATGTCTCTGATTACTGTATTAGGTGACACGTCAGCCCTATTCGGGCCGGGGTGTTACAATCTTTTAGTGTTTTTTTCTACATTTTCTTTTTATTCTTGTCAGCGGTTCTGTTCGCAACACACTCGTAGTGATTTTAAAACACATGTAAACACATACTAAATAACAAAAGAAATTCGCCACAACGCGGCAAACTTCTTTAAACCTAGTTCATGTAATGAGTGAGTTTTCACTTTAAATTCTCAATTTTCCAAAACTCAACCAACACAATTTCCATTTAAATATCCAATTGAGTTTATTTACTCCCACATCATTCTTTTAGTGGAAAAACATTTGTGGACATTGTATATGACTTCTAAACAGGCCCGACCCATAGGGTGTGTAGGGCGTGTCACCGAACAGAGCCCAAAAACATTTAGGGCCCATCATTTTCTTTTGCTTTGTTTGTATATAAAATTTATATAATCCCAACGAAAACAAGAATCCTGCGTAGTCCAGTTGGTTCCACGCTTCCTGATTAGTAAACAGGATTCCGGTTCGAGACCTGTTATCCAACTTTTTTTCATATTTCTTTGTTTCATTAATCCAAGGTTGGGCCTCAAGCCCATTCATACCCATGTTTAGTGTGCGTGAAGGTGAACAAATTTACATAAACATGAAAGTGTGTTCGATTTTCATCTCTTTCATCCACTTCGGTTACCCATCGCATTAAATGCGATGGGTATATATATCTGAAGAGACATGAGGGATTATCACTTTCTCTTCTACTCTTTTTCTTCATTTCCTCTCGAATTTCTCTGAGTCCTCAAAGTTTGAAGAACACGGTTGCAGATCTTCACATCCTTGAAGAACATCGTAGCAGATCTTCAAGTCTGTTTGCAGAATATTCAAGACTTCTTTATTGATTTATCAATGGCTGAAGAACACCATGAATACAATCCCGGAGAAGAAGGTCATGTTCCGGTTCTCCGGTGGGATTTAGGGTTGTTTGAACAAATAGTACGGGGTTTCCGGTTCCCACCGGAATGGGATGCTAGGTACCCCGGACAAAACCAGACGGCCGCTGATGCACCGCCGGGTTATATAACGTTGTTTGAAGATTTCTTCCATCAAGACAACTTCCGGTTGCCGGCGACGAACTTTTTGGCCCATATTCTTCAGTTCTATGGGTTTCATATATCTCAGATGAGTCCACCAGGGATGGTGAGAGTTCGACATTTCGAATTTTTATGTCGATCTCATGATATCGAGCCGACTGTTGAGAAATTCCGGGCTTTTTACCAGCTACAAAGAAATATGGGCTTCTATTCCTTCGCCAGTCGTGGCGCCGCAAAGAAGATACTGTTGAACCCTCCCAAGAGTTTCCATGACTGGAAACCAAAGTTTTTTTATATCCGGGAGGAGGTAATCCCGATCGCCATGACCTTCCGCGCGTGGTTGGAACCGATTGTGAAAGAGGATCTGGCGATTCCAAGAAACGAGGCTTGGTATAAGCAGCTTACTTCAACTCCAAACCGAGTGTTTGGTGAAAATGTCCTTGTTGCGGCGCAGATGAGTGATCAATGGCCGCCTGAGAGCGAAGACGTCCCTGTCTTAAAATTCCAGGATAAAGGTTAGTTACTTCGTTTGTTTTGCTGATTTCTGTTTCGCAACTGTGTTTATTTATACAATTTGTCTTGTAGAGGCGCGCCTGTACCAAGCTGCTTTCTCTACCTTTGGTGGTTCCATGGGTGTGCGCCCACTCCGGGCTGGGGAGGAGTATTGGTATGAACAAATTAAGGGTAACTTCATGTACCCGGTTGCTGATGCATTTGTCGCGCCGCCTACCGCAACCGAAGGTGCGCATATACCTAACCCTCGTCCCTTGCGCTCTATCACTTCTGCTGGGAAAGAGGTTGTCTATCTTTCCAGCGAAGAGTCTGTGGATCCTCGACCGGGGAGTTAAGTTCCTGGTCTACCATCTTTGCAGGTGTGCTGCGCAATTTAGGCATCGACCCTGAAGAGAAGAAAAAACCAACCAGGAAGAAGAAGACGATCACCCTTGAGCCTGAAGTGGCGAGTAAGAAAGGTGGGAGTAGCCGCGCAGCTGCTGGTGCTGCTGATAAAGGTACTCTTCGGCTTCGTCAGAGTGACTTGAAAGATTATGTGATAATTAATGACTCACTTGAAGGCTTGTCGCGCGCAGGCGAGAAGAGAGCTGGAGCGGGTGGCTCGAAAAGCGGAGGTAGCGCGGGTTCTCGTAACCCGGATGCTGGCGCTACTCCGTCCTCCGTTGCGCATGAAGAGGAGGGGATGGAAGATGAGGAGGAGCCTGCTGCGCAGTTGATCAGAAAGAGAGGTAGGAGCGAGACCACAGCTGGTGTGTCTGTTGCGCCCGAAGCTGGTGAGGTTCCCTTGATTGGGAAACGGAGCAACTTGCACTCGCTTTACAAAGTTTCTCCGGGTTAGTCTTTTAGTTACGTTATTCTGTTACCTCAGCTCTTTTTAACACTTGGTTTTTGCAGAGGTTAAAAAGAAGACCCCTGAGAAGGGTGTGGTGTTTGTAGATCCCCTGGAGCCGGCGCACAAGAGGCCTAAGGTTACCGTTAAACCTTTTAAAATGGTGGAGTCTGATAAGGCAAAGCATGCTGTTGAAGTCGAGAAGGGGAAGACGGGCGCGGCCGAGAAGAGTAAGTCTGAAGAAGAGAAGAGGAAGGCTGATGAGACGCGTAGGAAAGCCGAAGCCGATGAAGATCGACGGAAGAAGGCTGAGGATGAGAAGAGAAGGTTGGCTGAGCAGGAGAAAAACAGGCTAGCTGAGCAGGAGAAGAAAAGGCTGGCCGAGCAGGAGAAGAAAAGGCTGGCCGAGCAGGAGAAAGAGAATGAGAAATCTGCTGCTGATAAGTCTGTTGGGATTTCTACTGGAAAAGGTGTGGCGGCTGGTTCGGCGGCTGGTCTGGGTGGTGTAAAACATGGTGCGCCGCCGCGCTCTCCGATAGGCCCCCGGGATACTGTGGGGGATATTTATTACAAGTCTTACACGGAAGAGAGCCATGGTGACGCTCCGCATCATCCGTCATGGGGCTTAAAGCAAAAGGATACCTTCCAAGAATTCACGCCTTGCCGCGATTGGTTGCTGAATTCCATTCCTCCAGGTGAGGTTGATCGCCAAAGAGCGCGCACTCACAGCGGGTTATATCATGCTTATGTTGTTGACGAGGCCAACACCCGCACTGCTAACCAGGAAATTGTTCGCGAGTGGCGAACACTGGTTAGGGAGAGGGATGATTGGGAGAAATACCGCGATCAGATACTAAGGCGTGCCACTGAGTTGGAAAAATCTAGAACTGCTTTTGCCGAAGAGAGAGCGAAATTCGAGGCTGACCGAAAATCAGAAGAGTGGGGGCGCGAGGGCCTGAGAAGCAAGCTTCAAGCTGCTGAACAGCAGTTGGCTAAGGAGAAGGCTGAATTTAAGCGCATATGTGAGAAAGACAATGAGCGCGCGTTCGCGGCTCGTAACAAGATTGTCGATCTTGAAGCCAAGGTTGCTGAGTTGACGGCGAAGGTGGAGGATGCGCAAACTGCGCAAGCTGCTAAAGAGCAGGCTGAGGTTCGAGAAACTTCGTATTCCGTTTAATACTTGTCTTTTAGTAGGTTAACTGAGTCTTTTATCTCTTGCAGGTCGAATTAGCTGAGGTAAAGGCACAATTGTCTGGCAAGGACAAGGATTTGACTGCTAAGGACGTCGAGATCGCTGAGCTGAAGCGTCGTTTGCGAGAGCAAATTGAAAAGAGCGAGTCCTTGGAGATCGATCTCGAAGCTGAGAAGGTTAAAGCTGCCACTGCTGAAGAGGCCAAACAAAAAGCTGAGGAGGCCCGAGACATTAGCACCACTGCTCTTAACGTAGCGCAAAACAACTATTCCGAAGCTCAAGGTATCGTTGATACCTTGGTTTCTGAGGCCGAGTGGTTGCGCGGACGAGGAATAGTTCTGGTACGCCCTCTCTTGACTTTTGTTTTTACTTAAAACCTATTGTCTTATGTGTTTCGTTTGTTGTAGATGGCCAACTCCATCTTAAATGCTGGGGAGCTAGACAAAGCTGTTGCTGCTGTTATAGATGCTTCTCTCGCAGTTGGTCATCGTAAAGGCTACCCTGAATGTGCGCAACATGCTACAGCTATGCTTGGGCAGGAGTTCAACACTAGTCACTGCTCCGTGACTGATCAAGCTGAGGCTGAGCTAGCTCGCGCTGAACACGGTTATGATCATCTATCACTACCGGTGATGGATTTGGTCGCGAAGGCTCTAGAGCATGATGACTGGTGTCAGCGCCTTAAGGCCATTCTCGACCCACCGATAACTGTTGAACTATCAGATGGAGAGGAGCCAGCTGGTGATGACGGTGGACACGATGGTGATGACGGTAAGCCTGGTGATCACGATGGTGATGAAGGCGATCAGCATGATGGCAGTGGGAATGATGAATTTGAATAGGTTGTCTTCAGGCTTTGTGCCTTGTAATTTTTTGTTTGTTTTGAATGTAAGTTCTTGCGCGGTCGCGCTTGTTTTAGACTGAATGAATGCTATATGTTTTCTATATAACTGTTGCGCGGTCGCGCTTGTTTAAATATGATGTTTGTTTATCCTTTCCCGTTACAATTATTGCACTGTTGTTAGAAACTTTGGTTAAGTTAGCTCGAATAAATGTAAGTGTCTCTCGTGTGAGTGTAATTGCCCGGTCTCGCGCTATCTTCGCGGAGGACCTTGGAGGCGTAACTCGAGAGCTCGTAAGTTACGGGAATGTTTTCGTGCTAATCAGAAGTTTAACATGCATTTGTAACGAAAGAAGTAATGGAAAACATGTCGTATGCTTTCATTGACTTGGAAACAGGCGCTTAGGCCAACATACATTGCTTGTAAAGGGCGTGTAGCCAACGTAGGAAAGTAAAAGGCGTGTGGCCGACATTAGTGGGTAAAGGCGCAAGGCCGAGATTAATTACATATAGCATTTGCGCAGTTGTTGCGCATTCCACGTTCGCGGGATGATGTGACCATCCAGGGTGCGCAACTTGTAAGCCCTTTTTCCTAGCGCTTCGTGAACCAAGTATGGGCCTTCCCATTTGGGTGCTAGTTTTCCCCGGCGTTCAGCATTTGACGCTTCGTTGTCTCGAAAGACGTATTCACCTGGAGTGAAGGTACAGATGCGGACTCTCGCATTGTAGTACCTTTCCAGTTGTGTTTTGTACTTGGCTTCTCTAATTCGCGCAATTTCGCGCCTTTCTTCTAGCAAATCCAAGTCAAGACGTCGCTCTGCCTCGTTGTCAATTACGTTGACTGCTGTCAAGCGCGGGGAGGGCAGGCCAACTTCTGCCGGGATAACCGCTTCTGAGCCATAGACTAGGCTAAAAGGGGTTTCGCCGGTACTTGTCTTCGGCATGGTTCGATGAGCCCACAAGATACTAGCGAGCTCATCTACCCATCCTCTTCGCTTTGTGCCCAGTCGGGCCTTTATCCCATCGACTATACTCTTGTTCACACTTTCAACCTGCCCATTGCCTTGAGGGTGCGCAACGGAGGAGAAAGTGTGTTCGATTTTCATCTCTTTCATCCACTTCTGGAGGTCTTCTGACGCAAAGTTGGTGCCGTTGTCAGTTACAATCTTGAGTGGTAGGCCAAATCTGCAGATGATGTGTTCCCAAATGAACTTGCGCACCATCATAGCTGTAGTTGAAGCGAGAGCTTTGGCCTCCACCCATTTCGTGAAGTAATCGACGGCCACTATTATAAATTTGACGGCGCCAGGAGCCTCTGGGAAGGGTCCCACCATGTCGATTCTGCACTGCTGAAAAGGCCAAGCAGTGGATACAGGGATAAGATCGTTTTTAGGGCGCAGGGTTTTTGGAGAGTGTCGCTGACAGGAGTCACACTTGCGTAGCTCCTTCAGGGCATCGACATGCATCCCTGGCCAGTAATATCCGGCGTTCATAATCTTCGCGACAACCATGCGTGGCCCCGCATGGATGCCGCAGATCCCTTCATGGATCTCCCTGATCAAGTAATTCGCATCTTGGGGGTCCACACAGCGCAGCAGTGGTCCCAAGAAGGATTTTCGGTACAGAATACCACCATTCATCTCGTAATGTAGGGCCTTGTTTTGAATCTTCCTCGCCTCTGCTTTGTTCTCAGGGAGTATCCCCTCTTGCAGATATTGAATTATAGGGGTCATCCAGGATGGTTGCCCTATCTCGATCACGTTGACTTGTCGTAGCAGGACTGATGGATTCTTGAGTACTTCAATCCTTATATCTTTTGCAAGATGTTGAAAGGAAGTTGAAGCAAGCTTGCTCAAAGCGTCAGCTGGTTTGTTTTCAGAGCGATTGATGTGGATTACCTTGTGAGACTTGAACTGTTGAAGCAACTCTTTTGCCTGTTCTAGATATAGGGCCATAACCTCGCCCTTTGCATCGTATATACCGTTAACTTGGCTGGCTATTAGGAGTGAATCAACGTGTGCTTGTAAATTTTTGGCTCCCATTTTGATGGCGAGGCGCAAGCCTGCCAGAAATGCCTCGTATTCCGCCTCGTTGTTGGTGTTTTTAAAATCCAACTTGATGGCGTAAGTGAATTCATGGTTTTCGGGGCTCACTAGGCGCAATCCGGCTCCCGCGCCGTCCTCATTTGAGGCCCCATCAGTATAAAGCATCCAAGTCTCATTTGTCGTGTCTTTTTCGGGAGTCTCCACCAGCTCACAATCTTTAATTTTATCAATTGGGACTTCTGTGATGAAGTCAGCTAGGACTTGGCCCTTGATGGCTGGGCGCGGCCTGTACAAAATGTTGTGGCCCCCCAGCTCGATGGCCCATTTTGCTAACCGCCCGGATGTTTCTGGTTTTTGCAATATCGTGCCGATGTGGAAATTTGTAAGTACGGTGATCACATGCCCTGTAAAATATCTACGCAGCCTTCGGGAGGCGTGTAGCAGCGCAAGCACCAATTTTTCCATCGTGGAATATCTCATTTCCGGGTCGGTGAGTACCCTGCTGTCGTAATAAATTAGAGTTTGAACTCCATTTCTCTCCACCAGTAATACCGACCCTACTGCCTTATCCGAAGAAGATAAGTACAGTATGAGTGGCTCTTTTTCGAACGGTGCAGTCAGGGTAGGGAGCTCAATCAAACACTCTTTCATCTGCTGAAAAGCTTTCTCTGCTTCGGGGGTCCATCTGAACTCTTGTTTCTTCACACAGTTGCGCAGAGTGCTGATAAAAGGGTACGACTTCGCGGCGTGATTTGATAGAAAGCGGTTAAGCGCGGCCAGGCGGCCGGCCAACCGTTGCATCTCTTTGATTGTTCGCGGAGATGGCATTCTCTCTATCGCCTGGACCTTCTCCGGATTCACTTTAAAGCCGCCGTTTGTGACTATGAAGCCTAAAAACTTTCCTTATTCCATGCCAAAAGAACACTTGGCTGGATTCAACTTCATATTCACGCTGCGCAATGAATTGAACGTTTTTTCGATGTCCTTCAACATTTGGTCCTCTTCGGGACTTTTGACCACCAGATCATCGATGTAGACCTCAATATGCTTCCCTATGTCTCCCGCGAAGGTCTTATCCATCAGGCGCTGGTATGTGGCGCCAGCGTTTTTTAGGCCGAATGGCATCTTTGTATAGCAAAAAATCCCAAGATCAGTACGAAAAGCTGTCTTGTCTTCATCCTCGAGCTTCATTTGAACTTGGTGGTATCCCTTGTAGCAGTCCAAGAAGCATTTCCATCTGTATGGCGCGAGAGAGTCTATCTTTTTGTCGATCTCAGGCAAAGAGTAGCAATCTTTAGGGCATGCCTTGTTGAGATCGGTATAGTCAACACACATTCGCCATCCTCCACTAGACTTCTCTACCATCACGGGGTTCGCAACCCAGCTTTGATAACGTACTTCTCGCAGGATGCCGACTTTAAGTAACTCGCATACTTGCTCATTCATTGCTTTCGTTTTGTCTGCCCCTAAGCTGCGCCTTCTTTGGACTTTCGGTTCAACAGAGGGGTAGGTGTTTAAACAGTGCTCGGTGATGTCGCGCGGGACTCCGGTCATGTCAGCCGGGGTCCAGGCGAAAATATCCATGTTCTTGAACAGGAGCTGCTTGAGACGAGTTCTGATGTTTGGTGAGATTGCGTGGCCTATCGTCACCGTTTGCTCCGGGTACTTTCGATTTAAAACCCATTTTTCGGGCTCGGTTGTTGAAACCTTCGCCGCTTTTGTTGGGCGCATCTCTTCTGTTGACATCACTTCTTTCCTTGCATAAACGATTGCCACCCCCGTCTTGGTTGGGAAACCAATCGCTGAGTGGGGGGTGGAAGTTATCATGTTCAGCTCACCTTGCGTCTCTCTTCCGATCTGCACATCATGTCTTGACTTAACAGGCATCATCATGAAGTTAACGTTCGTCAGAAAGTGTGACGGGGAAGCTGATCTGGCCTAGCGGGAAGACCATTTCATTGCAGAATCCAGACAGTGGATAATCAACTGGTTCAAGTCTCGCTTTGTCTTCATCGTCGAACTGGTTAAAGCACTGCTCATAGATGATGTCTGCTGTACTCCCCGGGTCAATGAAGACGTATTCAGTTTCATAATGGCCGATGATACCGGTGATGACGATGGGTCGTGTGGCTCGAGGACCCCCGCGCACCACCGGGAAAATGACCTGCTGTTCTTGCCATGAAGGCTCATAAGGTCTCTTGCCTTTTTCTCTCGCGCTATACCTTGGTCCGTTGACCATGTGGGTCTCTAAGCGTCGGACTTTCTTGTGATTTCCCTCATTGTGGCGATGGAGCTGTCGAGTTTCTTTGCACACGTTTTTCACCAAGTGGCTCAGCTTTCCACTCTTCAGCGCTCTCTCGATCTCTTGACGTAAGCTGTAACAATCATCTGTTAAGTGGCCTGTATCCTTGTGGAAATCACAATACAGGTTGGGGTCTTGCCCCGTTTTGTTCGTCATAGGCCTTGGAGCCTTAAAATCGTGGTTCTCCGTCATTAGCACCTCTTTTGGTGTTTTTATGAGCGGAGTCCAATGCTTTTCTCGATTATCATCTCTGACTGCCTTTCGGTAGCCGATGCGGTCAATAGTATCTCGCGCGTCTTCTTTGTAGCGGGACCGTTCTTCATAACGAGGTCGTTCACTATAACCGCTGGAGTGATTGGCCTTCCACCCAGGGTTTTTGCCTTTGTTTCGTCTGTTGTTGTCGCGTGAGTGACCCCCTTTAGAAAATCGATCTTCAGAACGATAACTGTTGTTTCTGGCGAGTGACTCTTCGGTTTGCGCGACTATCTTCGCGGCTTCCATGAGCTTATCCCATTCCTTGGGCATTCCATCTTTCCCAGTGATGGTTCTAATTAGGCTATCACAGCGGATGGCTTTCTTGAAATGGCAGCGCATGAGTTGCTCGCTTACGCCACCGATTTCCAAACACTCTTTGTTAAAGCGAGTGATAAAATCTTCCAAACCCTCGTTATCTCTGCGCCAGATGTCTTCAACCTCGGCTGTGTCGCGCTGGTATCATCTTTGTTGACTGAAGTGACTCAAAAACTGAGTCCTGAAATCCACCCATGATTTTATCTTTCCCGGAGGAAGGCTGTCGAACCTGGCGCGAGCAGCCCCCGTAAGCGTTTGGATGAACAGATGGCACCACATGGGCATATTCCATCCTCCCATGCAGCCCACACTTGTGAAAACTCTGACGTGATCATCGGGATCAGTCAATCCGTTAAACTTTCCTACTGTCGGAGGTAGTTTCTCTCTTTTAAGTGGCGCCAGTGCGATTTTTGGAACGAACTTGGAATGTTCTACAGCTTCAGCTGGTCGATAGGCGAGGCAAAAGTCTTGTTCAGCCTCTTCGGTATACCCAACATGTTGTCTTGGTTTGTAGTATTCATGATTTCTCTGTAGACGATTGAAGACCGAAGATTCTTCATCACCCTCCCAAGTTGGATCATCCGGGTCAGTTTCTTCCCACTCATTGTTCATGTTGCGCGGCGTGAGCCGGCTATGAACAGGTTCTCTTTGGACGTGCGACGGATAGTCATTGTAGCTTTCTGTTTCTTCTCGTGTATCGCGCGTGTCGTGCACGCTTAGTCTCCTGGTAGGGGGAGGTCTATTCATTCTGCCTTGGATGTTTTGCTGCGGGGGTATCTGGCGCGCCCCCTGACTCTGTCCCTTAGGAGTAACCAAGGACGGTTCTGCCGTTAAGACTGCTTGCTGTGCGCTCAAGGATTGATATGCCTCGTTAATGGTGGCAAGTTGCTTGGCGTACCATGAGGCTGGAGTTTCGCCCTCTGGTAGCCCTAGTAGCGCCGAGATGTTCTGAGGTGGAGCTGGGTTTGAAGGTCCAGCACCGTTGTTTCCTGGGGTAGTTGTTTGAGTGATGCGGGTGAAGCTCCCGTGTGGACCCCCAATGTTGGCTACTTCGATTTCGCCGATTTCTTCAACGTGTTGGGGTTGGTTGTTTTGATTATCCACCCCCAACGCTGCATTAGGGTTTGCTCCAAGACCAACAAACTCAGGAATGATTCCTTGACCAGCCATGATCGAAAGAAGAAAAAACAACGAAAACTCAGAAAAAAGAAGATGAAAGTGTTTTGTAGAAAAACCGGTGGGCGCCAATGAAGAAACACAGAACTAATTATGAGACTAATCAGTTTGGTTTATGTCTCTACCATGATGGTTAATCTTCTTTATGGTTTCCTGAGCTCCTTAATGACTGGGGTTATCTGCAAAACAGAACACCGTTACTCGTTAAGAGGGGAATGTGGGGGTTTCCCTCTTAACCGGGCTCCAACGTGAGAATAAGCGACTGCTTTGGGGAGATAATTAAGTATTAAGTGAGAGTAGAGGGAATGGAATGAATTAACCTGTGAAGTGAGGTCTCTATTTATAGCCGGAGAGGTGTAAGAGGATGTGGGCTGATGGGCCTTGGGCCGGAAGGCGACAACGTGGAGGATATGCTCCTTGTCTCGCTGGTGTCGACCGTTAGTGGCTTCTAGGAGCTTTCCCGAGCTGGCGCAATGTGATTGGAGCCACGTGTCACTGTTGTCGGCCTGGCCGGCCTTCTGCCATCAGCAGGTGAGTGGAGATCGTGGGGCAGTTGTCTCTGCCCTATGATTGGTGGCATGTAGGCGTCCTTCAGTACTTTTTGTCTCCTGCATGTCAGATGATCGTGGAGCACGATTGAGCAGAGCCAGAAGGGCGTTGATTGGCTCTTTTCTTCTGCCACTTGTACCTTGTGTACTATTTGGATAAGCCTTGCGCCGTAGTCACGCATGATTCTTGCTGGGCACGCTACTACTCCGCGCGGGGTAGGGGCTTCCAAATGTTCTTTCAGAATGCTAAGTGTTAGAAATGAAGTCTCCACTTGCTCAGACCTCGCGCCGAATCGTTACGTATGTTTGTAGCCCGCGCGAGGTTGGCAATAAGAAATATGTTGATTAAGGAGTATGGTCCTGCGTGCGTCCTGACTGGAGGCTTGCGCGGCGTTTTTGGGACCATACCCCTTCAATTATTAATCTATTGTTTTAATAAATTAGACTGTGTTATTATTATAAAAATTAACTTTTGTTACTGGATTTATGACCCAAGAACATTAAATCCCAACTGTTTAGAAGCACAATTGTTCTGAAGCTCAACTGTTTTAGTGTGCACTTCATTAATGACTTGACCCAAATCAATAAACAAACATAATGGATTAATGAATAGGACCCAAATTTTTTATCTCGAACAGCGCCAAAAAAAATTTGTGACTTTCGAAGACGGCCCTGCTTCTAAGCAAGCTATGGGAAATAACATCAATGCTTCGGCATTTTAGTCATCAAATACATGATAACATGCCCCCACGCTTTCACATAGGATTAGCCAAATGTTGGATCTTCTCATAAGGTTTATGATGATTGGTTTTAAATTACAATCCCGTAACACAACTTACATTCCATGATGTCTCCTTGTATACTTGGCCATCAATAATATGTCTTAAGTCGTCGATACATCTTCATGGAATATGGGTGAATGAAATAACTCAGATTTGTGACCTTCATCCAAAATAAGTTGTTTCGCCTCATAAGTATTTGATATCCACACCAAAACTGTTTTCATGCAAGTTCTTCAATTGATCCGTAAATCCATCTTTCTTCAAGTTGTTAGGCTGGAGGGTGTGGGGCGCCACCCTTCCGCCACCTAGACCACCATAGCGCCCCACTCCACTTTTAACCACAACCTGGGCGCTATAGCCGGGGCGCCATTGAAGCCCCGCCATCGTGATAACGAGCTTTAACGCGAATTCAGGTGGGACCTATTAGTTTTAAACCAACCAAAAAAAAAAAAAAAATTTTAATTTTATTTAACAGGGGCTCCATCCACACCCTCCAAATTAAAGAGGGGCTCCATGGTACACTTGGATCCTACGTGTCACCTATAAAGCCCCATGGAGCCCCATCCACACCCCGTAGCCTTATATATGATGGGCTCAACTTTAGCTTTCTTGATCTTATCAAATATTGGAATGACACAACCATCCTTATAAACTTCACCCGGATAGTATGATGCGTTGTCTTTCGACGTCTAAACTTACTGAAAACCACATAGATGTTAATGAGATGGTAGGTTTCTAGAGTCACATTTCCATATCTTTCCATCTAGTTTCCTCGGTAAAACTAAATTAGGTGTAATGAAGAACTATAAAATCATTAGTACTATGGAATAATAACAATTAAACTAAGTGATATGTTATTTTTTCTAAAATATAAGCGAAAGTATTTACGATTTTCGTTCAGTTTAGATAAAGGTGTTCACTATTTTCGCTCAGTTTAGATAAAGGTGTTCACAAATATATTAATCGGTACTTAACATACTCTACACATATGCTCTATGCTCTTATAAATTATTATTACTATGTCTTGGCTCTCGAGTTATAAACCTCGGTTCAACTAGTCCATATTAACACAATGTAGCTTATATTGAAAATGGTAAGAGATTTAAGCTAGGGATCATCAAGCAAAAAACACCCTTCAACATTTAATACCCATCCTAATCATAAACACCTACTCATAAACCACGAATCTGATATTTAACTTTTTTTTTTTTTTTTGGTTTTTGGAACAGTTGATATTTAACTTGTAACATCAACATTTTAAGACACTTTATAAAAGAATATTAAATAATAAGTTCCATCATTTAGTTATTAAACTTCGATATTACTTAAAAACAAGAATAACGAAAATGTTAAAGAGATTTATCCTTTTACACATATTACTAAAAACTTTGCACATTTAGGGGTTGTTTGTTTACCTCTTAACGAGACACTCAATGGTTCAGACCTCTAACTGATTCGACACTTAATGGTTCAGACTGTTTGTTTTGTGAGCAGATGTCTGAATAGTTTAGACATTTGTCTCTGAATGGTTAATCATTATACTAAGTCTGAATGGTTAAGACATTCTATCTGAATTGGTCAGACATTTACCTCTGAACGGTTAAACATTATAATGGCTCTTAATGGTTTAGACTTCTTACTGATTCAGCACTTAATGGTTCAGACCTCTTACTGGTTCAGCACTTAGGGGCTGTTTGACAACATCTGAATGGTTAAGTGCTGAAGTAGTAAGAGGTCTGAACCATTAAGTGTTGAACCAGTAAGAGGTCAGAACCATTAAGAGCCAGTATAATGTTTATTCGTTCAGAGGCAAATGTCTGACCAATTCAGATTAGAGGTCTTAACCATTCAAACTCCGTATAATGCTTCACCATTCAGAGGCAAATGTCTGAACCATTCAGACATCTGCACGCGAAACAAACAGTCTGAACCATTAAGTGTTGAATCAGTAAGAGGTCTGAACCATTAAGAGCCTCATTAAGAGGTAAACAAACAATCCCTTAATGGTTCAGAACTTTTACTGGTTCAACACTTAACTATTCAGAAGTTGCCAAATAGCCCCTTGATATTGTACAAAATCGATCTGAGTTAATGGATTATTCAGTATACAAAATAACAAATAGGGCCATAAGGGAGAGGCCCACAGTAAGGCCCAGAAATATTCAAAGAAAATTTGTATTTTTTTTCTTTCAAATATTAGCTCAGAATCGGGGGTCTTGACTCTTGAAGGCATGGTAAACTTTGACTAGGGCTTGTGAGCCCACTTTGCAGAGTGTAAGATTATTTTAGGCTTGTGAGCCCACTTTGACTAGGGCTTTATGGGTTTAAGTTAAATTTTGTATATTTGGCCCCATTTTTCTAACATTATTAACTGTTTTCTATCGTAACTTTTTTTTGAGTAACCAAAGCCAATTTTGATCTGATTCATAACCCCCCCCCCCCCCCCCTCCTTTCTCAACTTTGGAATTCGTAGACGTGTCATCGTAAAGCATTGTTGTATAAATCAGGATCAATCGAAAATTAATTCGTGATTAATCAATAATCGGTAGTTTACTCATTAAATTTCACCTAGTCGGACCCAAAATCGGTAGGTGGATCCGATTAAGAAGTTTGAAAAAGTATATATGTAACTTTTTTTTTAAAAGATTGTGTGTGTATAAGTTTCCCGACGTCTAAATTTTCTAGTCATGTAAGGTCACATAATAAAAAGACAATACCATAATAAAGGTACATCGTCTTGGAAAAAACAAACAATTAAAATACAAAGTCAATTGAAATATAAAAAAAAATATTTTATAGTTGTTGCCTACGGGTTTTCATGTTTTAAAAATGATCCATACATCTGCAATCACAACTTTCGCAAAGAACATATTTTCAATATAACAAATGCAAGTATCGTTCTTATAATCATCATCCATCTGATTAAGCAAATTCCTCTTCACATGCTTCTTTGAAGAAAAGCAATTGTAAAGACTTGTTGTAACCGGTAGAATTAATGCTAATTACAATAAACGATAGACAATGAATATCCAATATGTTTCTTTGTTTCCAACATTTTTTGGCAATATTAGATGTTCCAAGCTTAAAGAACAGTTTAAAATATGAAAGAAACTACCTTGACTCATGTTTCAATCTTTAATCGGTGTGTAGATGGCTTCAATAGTCGATTAGTCGCTCCAAATCGTCCGATTTCCTTTGCTATCTCATTATTTACTTTGCTAGTCGAGTATCGCACCACGCCACCTGTCAATCGCTCGCTCGCTGGTTTCATAAGTCAATTAGTTAGCCGGTTTTTTTCTTCTTTTTTTTTTTTTTTTTTTTGATTTAGGTTAACAATTGGGTAATTGGTTACTGAGAAGAGCTGTATTTGAAATGGTGAGAGTTGGCTTATTTTTTTTTTAATTTGAATAGTGGAGAGAATGCCACTACTCACCAGCAGTGACGGACCCAGAAATTATTTGCTGGAGTGCGGATGAGGTGTTCAACCATATTTTCAAGGGTGCGGTCGGGTTTTTTGCCTAAAATATACACAAAAAATTTTTTATCAAAGGGCGCGGCCGCCCACCTTGTCCAAAGGGTGAGTCCGCCCCTGCTCACCAGTTAATTAACTTTTGTGATTTTCTAACAAGCAACACATGAACTTGGGTTAATTTATTCATAAACTAACATATGTAGTAAAACCATTTGGAGTCCACTTTCAAGTTGAAGTAAAATCATTTTGAAAGTTTATTGTCGGCCTAGAGTCATACCCATTTTTTGTGGTCGATTTCAATAAAGTCCATACATGAGCCCAACAAACAAAGTGGTGTTTGGTTTGCAATAAGGGATCAGTATGTATAAACTTTAAACTACATAATTTATTCCTATAAAATGTAGAGTGGAGATAAATATTATGAAAAAAAATATCACATGTTTTGAATAACTATATGTATAATCGGTTCGGCGAATTCAGCTATACCACACGTCACAACCGAAACTGAACCATATTTTTTGGTTAATCGCCAATGGCTTAGCCGAAGAATCAATTAATTCATGTTCGTTTCGATTAATTCAAATCAATTAAGTTAGTTAGTTCGGTGTGGTTTTGGGGTGTGACAAGATGTTTATATCAACGTTTGATGGAGTGGCAGGTCTAGCCCAAAAATCCAGAAGCATCCCAATTTATTTTTTTAAGGATTAGGGGTATCATTTATATAAAACAGGGGAAAAAATATTTTACACTATGAAGACGGGGTTAAGGGGTAGCCTGTGCTACCCCTCTTAATACACTAGCTCCGCCCATGGTTTGATGTTGTCCCATTATTTAACAACACAAAGTTAGAAGATTTGGGTTACCAATGGGGTGGTGGTCCATTAACAAAGATCTTGGGTTCAAGTCCCACAGACGACAAGATTAAAAGAAATTTGTCGTTAAAAAAAAAAAAAAGATTTGGATTAATTCAATCTAGTTAATCTTTCAAGGTCCTCTGAGATGAAAAAACCCTATTAATGCACACCATCTAAATAAATAAATAAGAAATAAATCAATCTGTTTCTAACAAGAAGAAAAAAGTTTCATAAAAGCATGGAAGACTCCTGTTTGGTCAAAGTAACCATAATGGTTTGTGATCAGTTATGCTGCTGTAACATGTGTACACCTAACAGGACTGTCCAAATCTAACTCAGGCTGCACAAATCATGTGCTTAAGACTAGAGGGTATGGGGGACGGCAAAGGCACGGCGAGGCCCGGCGCCGCCCCGGAACACCGCCCCCTGTGGTCCATCCCGTCGTCTCCGTCGCCCAGCAGACGAACTCGCTGGGCCACCTCTTCACACATACACCTATACATACATACATACATACATATATTTAGCCCCATCCTCCACCTCCTTGGTCCATCCACTTTAGGCCCATCCTCACTCCTGGTGATGTGGCGGGTGACGTGGCGGCCCATCATCTCCACTCCATACCTTCCAGTCTAACACACATAACCTTCTAAAAATGGTTTATTTTATATATATATCACTGACTCACTGAGTCTTTTAATATATTTATATTTAGATGTTGATCTCACTACCCATTATTGATTGACATGTATATGTCCCATATGTCGAAAAATGAATCTATTATTTATATTCACATAAAATTATTTGATTATTATTTAAAAATGTAAATCTTTTCAATTTTACTTTCATTGAAATGAAAAGAGGAACATAGGGGTGCAAGAACAAAGAAAATCAGTTTTTAAGATCATTGTTATAAACTTATATATAGCAATGTTTTAAATACCGGTTCAAACTGGCTGATAATACCAGTTGAACCAGGTATTGGAGACATCACCAGAACGATAGTGCACTATATAATTAGGGTCACCATGTAGTCTTCGAGCCGCCACAAAATCCGGTAATAGCAGTTCATACCGTTGAACAGGTTTACACCCTTATTCAATTTTGAGTATTAATTAAGTGATGATAGTGAATTTTTTCTCTTAAGCGATCGTGAACCTGATGCATTTAACTCGCTAATGTCATAAACCTACTGTAGACTTTTATTTGAAAGTATTTTGTTAGAAAAGTGATTTTTGATTCTAAATTATGTAGTTTTATATTATTTTTTAAGTTGAAGTTTTACTTTTATGGAATTATAGAATTAGTTGTTAATCCGGTTGAAACGCCCAATACAACAAGTTGACTTGTTTGTGAGCCTGATCAGATACAATATAAAAACCGGTTTTTAAAACATTTATATCTAGCATCAATAAAATAGCATAAAGATAATCTAATATATTAAATTATTCACACATTAATTACACATGTTCTGTTCTCCCAAATATTTTGTAATTTTATTACATGATAATGTTAGGTTGATTTTAAACATACTGTTAGGTGAATGACAATTTTCTTAAATTTTTATATTAGTTTGGAAAAGAAAATTCATTTAAAGAACTTGAGGAATTTTTAAGCATCTATCAATGTTAATGAGTGTTCAAAAAAACATAGTAATAAAGTAACTATAAATGAAACAAATAAAATAATATATCTTAATTTTAAGAATTTTATCTTAATAACATTAAAATAATGACATTGTATTCATTTTCCCTTTTTATAGCTTTTATAACTATATGAATGATATCGCCATTGATCATTGATGTAGTTTTGGGCTAAAGATCACCATTGGTACTATTTTGGTTCGAAATATCAAAATTTGCTCAACAATTCAATGAATTAGAAAAATACACTGGTTTCGGGCTAGAAAAACAGAAATGCTTAGATTTCCCCTTGTGAACGTAGAATCTGGTGCGGAAACCGAAGGTTGAGGTAGCGTTTGACGACGCACACGTTGCTTTCGAGAAGGGGAAAGAGGCGTGTGGTCGATGTCACGTCACCAAATATAGTGAGGAAGTAATAGATAAAGTAAGTGGGTTGGGAGTTGTATACGGGCACGTGCAATGCACCTATGGTCGTGCGTGATGGGCATTATAGGGGTGTGCAGTAAAAGGAGAAAAAAAATAGAAAGTATTGAATGAAATGAACATTAAGGGGCATTAACTGTTACACATACGTTATAGGACGTTAAAATGTTGATGTAACGAAAAATGCCACTTAAGAGGCATTAACCATTACGCGTGTTCTAATGATATAGGTAGAGATGTAAGTTAACATACTTAACAAATTCGGATTATTTGAGTTTGTTTTGGAGATGACTCTTTCTCCTTAGCTTAAAAAATATTCGTGTGCACCTCATCACTTAACTTAAACAGTTTTGATTGAAAAAAAAAACAATAAATTAAGTTACATTTTACATCTTTATTATGCTATATAGTGTTGTGATTACCTAAATGTTCACCATTACCCTTCACGTCAGTGTCATGTAGAGGTGTACAAATCGGTTTTTTTCAAAAACCGGTTTCGGTTATTAACCGAACCGGTTTTTTTCATCCAAAATGAAAACTGGTTTTTTTAATAACTGGTTTCGGTTACTAACCGGTTTTTCAAGTCCAAAACAATAACCGGTGTAACCGGCTGGGATCGGTTTTTAACCGGTTTTTACCAAAAAAACCGGTTTTTAACTGGTTTAACCTGTTTTTTTAAAACCGGTTTCGGTTATTAACTGGTTTTTCATACCAAGAATCCTAACCGGTCTATAACCGGCGGTTCGGTTATAAAAAAAACCAGTTAAAAAAAAAACCGGTTTCAGTTTTTTTTACGGTTTCGGTTCTAAAACCGGTTTTTTTGTATACCTCTAGTGTCATGTCACCTCACTCTCATCCACCAACCTAATAAGTCACTTTATATGATGTGAATCATGACCCCTACTATTATCCATTATCCCCTCCCCATACCAATCAAAATATTCTAATTAATTGAAAGAGGGTCGTGGTTGCCGTAGATTTAACCACGCGAACCACGTTAGTTTGAGAAGGGGGAGGTGTATCTCGTAGACCACGCCCCACGTGGTAATTCATGACACAAACCACCATCCACATATCCCATAGCCTTATTGATTAAAAAGTTGATGGAAAATAAAGCAATAAATTAAATTATACTTTATTACATATATTTATCAATAGTTTATTACGATATTAGCGTAAAAAAAAGCATAACATGATTAAAAAAATACAGAGATAATAATAAAACCAATGTATTATTGTGGGTTGTCTTTAAAAATAAGCCATATTTAGAAACTCACATAACATCACGTGACAATTATAAAAAATTAAAAATAAATTTAAACTAATCTAACATTACATGACAATTATAAAAAATAAACTTAAGGACGTGTAATTCACATGGTTTAGTAAGCTAATAATTGCTAGAGAACCAAAAGATATGCTACGAAGTACTTACACAAAAAACTAAAATTCAATAACACCCTATAAAAATCACTGAATGAATTATCATAATCAATTGATTATATCATAGAATTTGTTGGGTTATAACCAAAGGCCATTTGGTTCAGCGGTAGCCTTATGTCTTTCTTTATAGAGGTTGTCGGTTGGAGTCTCGTCTAGAACAATTTACTTTAGATTGAACTTGTATGTTGTTCAGTTGTGACTTGTGAGTGAGCCCAGTCACCACAATAGAGCTCATTTTTAGAGAAAGAAACTAAGAGAGAGAGAGAGAAAGAGAGAGAGATCTCAAAAACAAATTTAACCAATTGTGGTTAGCCCTAATGTCTTATAACGGACTTCCAATCCTTTTTACAACTATTGATACAAACGACCCCCAACTATCAACGTATTACAACTAACCCCCTAAACGTGTAACTAACCAAACTAACACATATCAACTACCTTATGTTTTTCGGGCGAAAAAATGATCAATTTACCAAGGTGATCCTGGATGTACTAGGGTTTAGTGTTAAAAAAATCTTCATATTAATAATGTATTTACAATTTAAAAAAAAAAAAGAGTTAAATGCCATTTTAAGCCCTGTTGTTTGGGTTATTTTACCAATTTAGTCCAAAGGTTTTATTTTTCTCATGTAAGTCCAAAAAGGTTTCACCGTTGCCATTTTATTTCTAGTTAACAGAGTTACATATTGAAGTTAACTAAGTAGACTAAAATAGCAATGGTAAAATCTCTTTTGACCCACGAGAGAAAAATGAAACGTTTAAATTAAACTGTTAAAACGACCCAAACCAGAAGGCCTAAAATGGCATTTAACTCTTAAAAAAATAACAGACCAAAACTAAAACAATTCACCCAATCACAACCCACCACGTGGAACCTCAGATCCCCTAAGACCGTGGGGTATGGTGGGGCTTGGGTTGGGACTTGGGTTGGGCATTTGGTGACACGTGTAAGGGGAGCCAGCCCCACTGCCAGGTACGTGTCCGCGGGGTATGGCGGGGCGTGGGTTGGGCTTGGGTTGGGTGCACCGCGTGGCATAAATGTTTAAAAAAAAAATACAATGAGAACATGCCAGCTCAAAATTTTAAACACCCGCCTGCCCACGTGGCGGGTGACCCAATGAGAACATGCCAGCTCGCTTCGCCATTCTGCCCCACGCCCGGCTTGAAACCCAAGCCCCAAGGGGGCACGCCCAAACCCAAGCCCACCCGGGGTGGTCACTTGGACGTTTTACCCCAACCCACGCCCAAACCCCCGCCCCATACCCCACGGCCTAACCAGCCCCACTCAACTAAAATGGCAGTTTCGCAAATACCACCAAACCAAAACCCAATCATCCAAGCATCACTATTATTTAATCACCTCTGACAGCCTGCCAGCGCGTACACTTTGTCACAATATTATTATTAAACACACAACACACCTCTCATACAAACAACAACAAAAAAAAAAACAACAAAAAATGACTTATTTTTCTTTCACAAATCTTCTTCTTCTTCACCTCCTAATAACCTCCGTCACACTTTTCCGTCCATCAGCCGCCGGCTCAGCCGACTTCACCTGGCTGGCTAACCAAGCCGGCTCATGCAGCGGCTCCATCGGTGAGTGTATGGGTGGTGGTGGTGGTATAGGAGAGTTGGAGATGGAGTCGGAGAGCACACGGCGCATTTTAGCGACGACGAAGTATATCAGCTATGGTGCGCTGCAGGGGAACAATGTACCGTGCTCGCAAAGAGGTGCGTCTTATTATAACTGTCGGTCTGGTGGTCAAGCGAATCCGTACCAACGTGGTTGCAGTGCGATTACTAGGTGCCGGCGTTGACTTTTGTTGACTTTTTGGATTGTTTTTTTTTTTTTTTTTTCTGACTTGATTTGATGATGTATAATTTGGTTGATGATATTTTGGTTTTTGTGTTTGGATTTGATGTCTTGAATGTGTAATTGGTAATTTGATTTCTATTATTTGGTGAATATTTTGTTTTTTTTTTAGGCTCAAACTATCTACACACCAAGTGTGTAGATAGCCAACCCAAAAATGTGTTTTTTGTCCTATGTGCATATCAAACAGTGTCGAGCTGAGGCTAAAACGCAGCGTTTTGGTCCGATCAACCAGACAAAGACTGACGGGTGTTTGACGGGTCTGTTGACAGGACCAAAACGCCGAGCTTTGGCTGCGTTTTGGTCCTGTCAACCAGACCGGGTGTCAGTCTTTTGTCTGGTTGACAATACCAAAACGCGACCAAAGCTCGGCGTTTTGGTCCGGTCAACAGACACCCGTCAGTCTTTGTCTGGTTGACCGGACCAAAACGCCGCGCTTTGGCAACAGCTCGACACTGCAGGGTGTGCATATAAGACAAAAAACACCTTTTTGGTGTGTCAATAGGCAAATTGGTGTGCAAATAGGTACACCCTTTTTTTATTTAAATGGTTTTCTGCTCATGAGTCATGAGATATGGATATGATCGGATGGTTCTGCTGCTGCTGGTAACACGATGATATTCAAGTGGTCTGTCAGTAATCCAAATATGCTGTTAAAGAAAACGAATATACTCTTAAAATACTTCTATACATCATGCTTTTTTACTCCTGGTGGAGATTGATATGATCAGATGGTTCTGCTGCTGCTGGTAACACGATGATATTCCAGTAGTCTGTCAGTAATCCAAATTTGTTGTTAAAGAAAACGAATATACTCTTAAAATACTTCTATATATCATGTTTTTTTTACTCCTGGTGAAGATGAATATGATCGGATGATTCTGCTGGTAAAATACGATATGTTTAAGTGGTTGGTCAAATTTGCTGTTAAAGAAAAAGAATATACTTTTAGAATACTTCTATACGTTTAAGTGACGTTTTAGATAGAGCGAAGACGTCTTACCAGCGCATCATGTTTTTTTAGGAATGAATATTTTGTTCCTGGTAAAAAATTTGAAATCGTGATCGGATGAAGAGAGTAGCCGGCCGGATTTTTAATTTTTTTAAATAGGAAATGTTGGGGGTTTAAAATTAAATTATACTCCATGTGTGTCGGCAAGTTTAAATAATAGTTGTTAAATGATTTGAAATTATTTTATAATTTTAGTAGATGGTTGATATTCAAAAATCACGATGGTTACTTTCTTTTGTCGGTCTCATAATGTAGAGTTAAAAATTGAGTTACTTGAATAAATTATTATGAGAGAAAAAAATAATTGATCATTTATCTTTCCAATGTTAACAAATCTAATATAAATGTAAGGTTGTTGTTTTACTTGTGTTTTTTAACCGACTAATTCATACATTTCTATACATTTTGTTACTTTTAAAAAAAATTATTGAATTAATTAGTTTGACTGTTAGTTTATACATATAAGCTATACACATGCAGTGGCGAAGCTTGACAATAAATACGGGGGGTTGAAAGCGTATATACCAAAAAAAATCTATAAAATCGGGGGTCGAAAACGTATATACCAAAAAAATTCTATAGAACCGGGGGTCGAAAACGTATATACCCAAAAAATTCAATACGGAAACTACGTATATTACACTACTGAGCGAAAAGTTCTGGGGGTCGGGCGCCCCCGGCCTAGTTAACATACCTACTATTTTGTAGGTGAACGTTTCAAAAATAAAAACATATGTCTAGAAGTTAGGATGAAGGTTTTAATACAAATAATCTAAGCATTTGTAAGTAAGAAATACAAAATTTTAGAAATATAAAGCCCAAGCCCTTTAGTTTATTCATTATTAAAATCCATCAATTATAGATTTTTTGAAAAACTTTAAGGAAAAACGTTTTTAATCACTATTTCTTAACTATAAAAGACGTCTAACCATCACTAGTGCTCTAGTGGTGGCCACGGGTATTTAAGTTCCACTTATGGTGGGCCCGGGTGAGTTTTCTCCTCAAGGTCTCAAGTTCGAGTCTTGGTGATAGGGGTTTCTCATTGAGGGATTTAAATTGGGGATCTATTGTGCGAGGGGGCTCTCTAGCGCGGACCCGGTTAAGACAACGTATGCTAGACCTCCCAACATTCGCGAATAATTCACACCTTTCAAAAAAAAACTATAAAAGACGTCTAAATAAAGGCCATTTAATTTAACCAACCAATATTGACTTATAAAATAAACGTTATAGAGGCCTTTTAATTTAGGGCCAAACTATCTGTTACACCCTAATTTTTTTTTTTTTTTTACCCTTAAATTTATACAAAATATAGTTTAAGTACATGACTATCATTAACGAAGATCATAAATAACCAAGACCTTAGTCAACTAATGTCTAGTTAAAACGCTTCAAAAATTGTTTAACATGTGTTTAGAACCCATACACAAAAACTACATAGATCTAAAACATTGCGGAAGCTTCAAAACGGAGTGTTCGGTTCTTCGTCTAATTGCTTGATCGTCACCTGTAAGATCTACCAAATTTACCTATGATCAAAACCATTAAAACATTAGTTTTGACGATTGTATATAATATGGCTTCAAAGTTTAACAACACATTTAAATTCACAAACATGTAATAGCTTTTCTGGGTTCACCGTAAATTACGGTATCACCGTAATTTACGGTGAGACCTGGGATTGTCTGGTCACCGTAAAACTCAAGACTCCTACCGTAAATTACGGTATTACCGTAATTTACGGTGGATGCTGGAAATTCATGTTCTTGTTTGGTTTGTTCATTTTACTCAAACCAAATTCACGGATTTCGTTTTTCTAAAGAAAAACAATACATCAAATTTTCTTATTTCTAACATATATACGTTAATCAATATCAAAGAATAATCCGACATATTTCAAGGTATTAACCATGCTTCACTTGATTATTCGACCCGTTCGGCTTGTCTATGAAATTTCTTCCTTTTTGACAACTACCAACGAGTTAATTCCATCTTTCGACCAAATATTCAATATAGCAATAACATACCTTTAATTCATAACAACTTGTATTTTATAATTCGACCTAACCAAATACAATGATCAAATTTTTTACTTAATGTAACGGGTCAAGTTACATACCTTAGCGCACGCCCTTCAACCGTGAGTCCCCACCGGCTTGTCCGCTTGACGTTCCGGTATCTTGTCCTATAGAGTTCAATTCAATACATGTTTAGAACTCTTTTCATATCATAATTCGCATAATACACCGAACATCATGATTATGCATTTAAACTCGAAATGTAAATTTTTAAGTCTTCATAGAGACATTTCAACAAACACCTCATATGCAGAATTTTTATATCTTTAGAAATCAACTTCTTAGCTTGCTAATTAGCTAGCTTGATAACAATAGAGCCCTCCTATAGTGTTTTAAGCATCATATCTTTCTGGAATCACTTTCAACAATCAATTTACACTAGAATAATCATCCTAAACCCTAGTGTTCATTTTCATCTTGTAAAACCCATAACCCACCTTCAAGGTGTTCATGGAATTTCCTGAAATTGAACATGATTTCACATGTAGTTGTCTAGGTTTCACTTCTAGACACTACATCATCTCTAATCTAACCAAATAACACACATGCAACATCAAAATTCAGATTTTCCAAAATCATGAGAATTTCAAGTTGAGAGATTTCATTAAATTTTACATACCTTACAATCCTCTTGTGATGAGGATCATGATTCTAAGCTCAATTTTCGATTTTGACCTGGAATAATCCTTCAATTTGCAAGATTAAGGAAGTTTTAGGTTTTGAAGAAGTGGGGATCGCCCCCTGTTCTATTGATCGACCAGATATCCCCTTTGTGGGGTGTTTGGTTTGTATTATTTAGTTTAATTGACCCAAGTTTCAGTCTTTTTACAACTTAAGCCCCTCAAACTTGTTCAACATATTGTTTGTTACCTTTAACCACTCTATAAGCTATTTCTAGACTAGTTAACTAACTAGGTTAAAATTTCCTAGTTAGTAAACTCCCAATTATTTAAGCTTTATAATTCTGATATAATGTTTTATATTTTCGGGATGTTACACTATCTACACACCAAGTGTGTAGATAGTCACCCAAAAAGGTGGTTTGTGTCCTTATATGCACACTCTGTAGTGTCGAACTGTGGCCAAAACGCGGCGTTTTGGGCCGGTTAACCAGACAAAAACTGACGGGTGTCTGACGGGTCTGTTGACCGGACCAAAACGCCGAGCTTTGGCAGCGTTTTGGTCCTGTCAACCAGACCGGGTGTCAGTCTTTTGTCTGGTTGACAGGACCAAAACGCAGCCAAAGCTCGGCGTTTTGGTCCGGTCCACAGACCCGTCAGTTTTTTGCTGATTAACCGGACCAAAACGCCGCGTTTTGACCACAGTTCGACACTACAGGGTGTGCATATAAAGACAAAAAATACCTTTTTAGGTGTGTGTATATAGTGAGATGGGTGTGCCAATAGGTACACCCTTAATTTAACCAGCCAATATTGACTTATAAAATAAACGTTAAACGAAAATATCATTTAATTTTTAGTTCTATTGGTTTTCTTATTAATGTGACAATGAAAACACAAGTTCAACAAAATTTGTTTTATGTGGTTTAATCGTTTGTCATTTGGTTGTTGTATACAAGTAATTGATCCGGCACGATAAGGTCAAAGAGAATTATAGTTATATAACTTTTAAATACTTATATCTTATAGATTGTTGTCTTATATAATAACAATGATGATAGAGAACGTATGTCATGTGTATTCGCTTTTATTTATAAGTCGCTATTCAACGTAACCAGTGGGTCTTTATTGTGCAAAGTTGCGTGTTCGAGTTCGACATATTGAAAGGCCAACAATATGAAAATTTATAACGTTCGATTTTGACAAATTAGTATTCATCTTACGAAAAGAATAAAAAAGTTCAAAAAAAATATAGCATATATAAAAAAACGTAAAAAAAACAAAGTAAGAAAAAAAATGAAATCCGGAAAGAATGACAACTAAGAGAAAAAAGAAAAAAAAACTTTATGAAAGTTTAGCAGATATATAGTCACTTCATTAAACTTTAGGTGCAACAGAACTAGGAACCATATGGGAGGATCTCGAACTCGCATCACACTGCTTTCAATACAACAAACTTTCTCACCACACCACTTGTCATTTTTGTATAAGATATGATTCCGCTTTGATATATATTTAAGAGCATTCTCATCCAACCCATCAAAATCTGTGTGGGGGTTTTTAAAATATAAAAAGTATAAAAAGTGGTTGTGAGTGGAGGAGAGAGAAAATGTTACTGTTTATCTGTATATTTGGGGGACACTGTTCACCCCCTATACTTTTTTAATATATATTGAAAGTGGTTGTGAGTGGATGAGAGAGAAAATGTAATGATAAAAGTAAAAAAATATTATCCACTTCAATATCATCGTAATGGATATAGGTCGTTTCGTCTGCTAGGCACTTTCTTAATTGAGATACGTGAAACGTGCCATGGATCCCACTCAGCTCCTCCGGTAGTTCAAGACGGTAAGCTACCTTGCCAACTCTTCTGATAATTTTAAATGGCCCGATAAACCTTGGGCTTAACTTCCCCTTCTTTCTAAATCTAATAACACCTTTCCATGGGGACACTTTTAGCATGACCATGTCACCGAATTGAAATTCAATTGGCCTTTTCCTTTTATCAACATACGCCTTTTGCCTGTCTTGAGCCGCTTTCAAGTGTGCCCGAACTTTATCGATCTTTTCGTTCGTGGCTTGTACTATGTCTTGGTGGGCGAGTTCACGTGGACCCACTTCACCCCAACAAACCGGGGTTCGACACCTCCTACCGTAAAGCAGTTCGTATGGTGCCATTTTAATACTGGATTGGTAACTGTTGTTATACGAAAACTCGACTAACGGTAGGTGAACATCCCAACTGCCTCCAAAGTCGATTATACATGCCCGTAGCATGTCTCCCAATATTTGTATCGTTCTTTCACTTTGTCCCTCCGTTTGAGGATGGTACGCAGTGCTAATGAACAATTTGGTCCCCATTTGTTCTTGGAATTCACGCCAGAATTTCGAGGTAAACCGGGTATCCCTATCGGACACGATGGACACCGGCACTCCATGACGTGCTATGATTTCATTGGTATAGACTTCTGACATCTTTTCTGACGTATAAGTCTCACGAATCGGAATGAAGTGAGCACTTTTCGTCAATCTATCCACCACTACCCATATGGCATCAAAACCACGATTCGTCTTAGGCAGCTTGGTTAACAGGTCCATTGTAATATGTTCCCATTTCCAAACCGGAATTTCTAACGGTTGGAGTTTACCGTATGGTTTCTGGTGCTCCGCCTTGACTTGTAAACATGTCAAGCATTTTTCCACATATTTCGCCACGCCCCTCTTCATTCCGGGCCACCAATAATTTTGTTTCAAATCATTGTACATCTTGGTTGCACCCGGATGAATCGAATAACGGGATTTATGAGCTTCGTTAAGTAGAAGCGCCTTTACTCCACAAGTATGTGGGACCCATATCCTTCCGGATCGAGTCTTCAAGCCATGATTCCCAGCCGTCAAATCTTTCAATTGACCAATTATTCTTTCTTTCTTCCAATTCTCTTCTTTTACTGCTTCTAACTGCGCCTCTCGAATACGTTCAAGTATACCCGAGGTCACCACGAGTTGCATCGACCTCACTCGTATTGGGACATAGTCCGCTTTTCGACTTAGAGCGTCCGCTACCACGTTTGCTTTTCCGGGGTGATAATGTATCTCACAGTCGTAGTCCTTCACCGTTTCTAGCCATCGCCTTTGCCGCATATTCAACTCCTTCTGATCAAAGAAGTATTTCAAGCTTTTGTGATCGGTGAATATGGTGCACTTTACCCCATACAAGTAATGTCTCCATATTTTTAATGCAAACACTACCGCTGCCAATTCGAGATCGTGCGTGGGGTATTTCTTCTCGTGCATCTTCAATTGTCTCGAGGCATAGGCTATTACCTTGCCCCGTTGCATCAACACGCAACCGAGCCCCGATAACGAAGCATCCGAATAGACCACCATGTCTTCGACTCCGTCCGGCAATGTCAGTACCGGAGCTTGAGTTAGCCTTTCTTTTAGCGTCCGAAACGCTTTTTCTTGATCGACTCCCCAAACAAACTTTGCTTTCTTTTGGGTTAGCTTTGTTAGCGGCGATGCAATCTTGGAGAAATCTTGAATGAATCTCCTATAATATCCAGCAAGCCCCAAAAAGCTTCTAATTTCAGAAGGGTTCTTCGGGGGATTCCATTTTGACACCGCCTCTATCTTTGACGGATCCACCAAAACTCCATCAGCACTTATGACATGACCGAGAAATTGTACCTCTCGTAACCAAAAGGCACATTTAGAAAATTTTGCATAAAGCTTCTCTCGTCTAAGTGTCTCTAACACTTCTTGTAAGTGGCGTGCGTGTTCGGCTTCACTTTTCGAATACACCAAGATATCATCGATAAACACGATGACCGACTTATCCAACATTGGCTTGCAAACCCGGTTCATGAGGTCCATGAAAGCCGCGGGCGCATTTGTTAGCCCAAATGACATCACGAGAAATTCGTAATGTCCGTATCTTGTGCGGAAAGCCGTCTTCGGCACATCTTTTTCTTTGACCTTTAGTTGATGATACCCCGACCTAAGGTCAATTTTTGAAAACCAACTCGCGCCTTGTAGTTGGTCAAATAAGTCATCTATCCTCGGGAGCGGGTATCGGTTCTTCACCGTGAGTTTGTTTAACTCCCGGTAATCGATACACATGCGCATGCTCCCGTCCTTCTTTCTCACAAACAATACCGGTGCGCCCCAAGGAGACACACTCGGCCTTATGAATCCCTTGTCAAGTAAATCTTGAATTTGAGACATCAACTCTTGTAATTCCGACGGCGCAAGTCGATATGGGGCTTTTGCTACAGGTTTCGCGCCCGGAATCAATTCGATCCCGAACTCTACTTCCCGTTCAGGTGGTATCCCCGGTAAATCTTCCGGAAAAACATCTTCATAATCTCGTACTACCGGTACATCTCCAATCTTTCGTGATTCTTTCTCGGTCTCATTTGCATAAATTATGAATGCCTTGCATCCTCGCTTCATGAGCTTGTGAGCTTTCAACATCGAACATACTATGGGGTTGCCTCGTTTTTCGCCATAAATGGTAACGTGTTTTCCGCTCGGTGATGTTAGTTTTATCTCTTTGCGAAAACACACGACCTTTGCATGGTATTGAGATAGCCAATCCATCCCCACAACTACTTGGAATTCTCCCATCGACATCGGGATTAGATTTATCAAATATTCTTCATCATCGATGCTCAGTTTACAATTTTCACATACATCACAAACAATAAAGCTTTTTTTATTACCTATCTCTACTTCTAAAGGCACAGGTAATTTGGTTAAAACAAATGAAGGATGTCGAATAAACCCATATGAAACAAAGGATTTATTCGCACCCGTATCAAATAACACGTGTGCGGGAATTGAATTTACAGCAAATATACCTGAGACCACGTCAGGTTCAACCTTTGCTTCTGCGGCAGTTAGTTGGAAAGATCTTGCCTTTGCTTTCGGGGCTTCACCTTTCGGTTCTTGCCCATCCTTCTTTCCAACCAGTTCCGGGCATTCCGACTTCTTGTGACCCGTTCGATAACAGTTGTAACAAACCGTCACTTTCTCCGGGCATGACATAGCCATATGTCCCGTTTTCTTGCATATGGGACAAGGCTTATCCTTGTAACGACATTCGCCCTTATGATTCTTCCCACAAATTTTACAACCTGATGTACTACCTTTAGCATCTGATTTCTTTGCTGATTCATTCGTTCTTGCTTTCTTGGCAGGGCTTGGATTTACATCTTGTGCCCTTCGTTCACCCCGTTCTATGCTCTTCTTCAATTCAATCTCCCTTTCCCGAGCAGCATTGACAATCTCGGTAAGGGTTTCGTACTTTGAAGGGGTTATGAACTCTCTATATTCCGCGCTTAGCATGTTATGATAATAATAGACCTTTTGCTCTTCATTCGTTATCAAATCATCACAGAACTTCATCTTGTCCATAAACATCCCCGTGATCTTGTCTATGGATTCACCTTTGTGTATGAGTTGCATGAATTCTTCCTTAATTTTATTTATGACCGCCTTGGGACTATGGTGTTTAAGAAACGGCGTCTTAAACTCCTCCCAAGTCATGGCCTTAGCCGCTTCACTTCCAATCTCCTTCTTTTTGTTATCCCACCAATCTTTCACTTGACTCCTTAGTTGACCCGTACCATAGGCTACGTAGTCTTCTTCGTCACAATGGGTTCTCTCGAATACCCCTTCGATGTCACTTAGCCATCGTTGGCACACTATTGGGTCAACCTCCCCATTATATATTGGTGGTTTACAAGCCATAAATTCCTTGTATGAACAAGGCTTTCGTCCTCCACGCTTTTCCTTTGCTACATTTGAATCATCTTCCAGTTTCTTGATTCTATCTTCTACTATTGATAAAATTGTGTTTTGAATTTTATCAATAAAGCCCGACAAACTGCTTTCGATCGCCTTTCCAACTTCTTCGGCAATCACTTCTTTCATTTGTTCGGTGACTCTTGGCACCGCATTATCATTGCCTCCATCAGCCATCTCGATTTCTGAAATGTTTACATAGATTGTTAAACATTCCATTTATAACACATGCTTTACTTGTTTTGATTTAATCAAGTTCATAACTTGATTTAATCATTCTTGTTTCAATTCAATCAAGTTCATAACTTGATTTAATAATTCTTGTTTCTATTCAATCAAGTCCATGACTTGATTTAATCATTCTTGTTTCATGCATTTCTTGTTTTTGAGTGAGCTTACACACTCTTTTCATGCATATTTGTTCATTTCTCATTTTATACATAGTACATAATTTATTAACAAAACAAGTTAATTCTTACCGGACGATCGATCAAGCTTGAACCGAACACTTATTGACAACCATGAGCTCTGATTACCAACTTGTTACACCCTAATTTTTTTTTTTTTTACCCTTAAATTTATACAAAATATAGTTTAAGTACATGACTATCATTAACGAAGATCATAAATAACCAAGACCTTAGTCAACTAATGTCTAGTTAAAACGCTTCAAAAATTGTTTAACATGTGTTTACAACCCATACACAAAAACTACATAGATCTAAAACATTGCGGAAGCTTCAAAACGGAGTGTTCGGTTCTTCGTCTAATTGCTTGATCGTCACCTGTAAGATCTACCAAATTTACCTATGATCAAAACCATTAAAACATTAGTTTTGACGATTGTATATAATATGGCTTCAAAGTTTAACAACACATTTAAATTCACAAACATGTAATAGCTTTTCTGGGTTCACCGTAAATTACGGTATCACCGTAATTTACGGTGAGACCTGGGATTGTCTGGTCACCGTAAAACAGTAGAGAACTACCGTAAAACTCAAGACTCCTACCGTAAATTACGGTATTACCGTAATTTACGGTGGATGCTGGAAATTCATGTTCTTGTTTGGTTTGTTCATTTTACTCAAACCAAATTCACGGATTTCGTTTTTCTAAAGAAAAACAATACATCAAATTTTCTTATTTCTAACATATATACGTTAATCAATATCAAAGAATAATCCGACATATTTCAAGGTATTAACCATGCTTCACTTGATTATTCGACCCGTTCGGCTTGTCTATGAAATTTCTTCCTTTTTGACAACTACCAACGAGTTAATTCCATCTTTCGACCAAATATTCAATATAGCAATAACATACCTTTAATTCATAACAACTTGTATTTTATAATTCGACCTAACCAAATACAATGATCAAATTTTTTACTTAATGTAACGGGTCAAGTTACATACCTTAGCGCACGCCCTTCAACCGTGAGTCCCCACCGGCTTGTCCGCTTGACGTTCCGGTATCTTGTCCTATAGAGTTCAATTCAATACATGTTTAGAACTCTTTTCATATCATAATTCGCATAATACACCGAACATCATGATTATGCATTTAAACTCGAAATGTAAATTTTTAAGTCTTCATAGAGACATTTCAACAAACACCTCATATGCAGAATTTTTATATCTTTAGAAATCAACTTCTTAGCTTGCTAATTAGCTAGCTTGATAACAATAGAGCCCTCCTATAGTGTTTTAAGCATCATATCTTTCTGGAATCACTTTCAACAATCAATTTACACTAGAATAATCATCCTAAACCCTAGTGTTCATTTTCATCTTGTAAAACCCATAACCCACCTTCAAGGTGTTCATGGAATTTCCTGAAATTGAACATGATTTCACATGTAGTTGTCTAGGTTTCACTTCTAGACACTACATCATCTCTAATCTAACCAAATAACACACATGCAACATCAAAATTCAGATTTTCCAAAATCATGAGAATTTCAAGTTGAGAGATTTCATTAAATTTTACATACCTTACAATCCTCTTGTGATGAGGATCATGATTCTAAGCTCAATTTTCGATTTTGACCTGGAATAATCCTTCAATTTGCAAGATTAAGGAAGTTTTAGGTTTTGAAGAAGTGGGGATCGCCCCCTGTTCTATTGATCGACCAGATATCCCCTTTGTGGGGTGTTTGGTTTGTATTATTTAGTTTAATTGACCCAAGTTTCAGTCTTTTTACAACTTAAGCCCCTCAAACTTGTTCAACATATTGTTTGTTACCTTTAACCACTCTATAAGCTATTTCTAGACTAGTTAACTAACTAGGTTAAAATTTCCTAGTTAGTAAACTCCCAATTATTTAAGCTTTATAATTCTGATATAATGTTTTATATTTTCGGGATGTTACACTATCTACACACCAAGTGTGTAGATAGTCACCCAAAAAGGTGGTTTGTGTCCTTATATGCACACTCTGTAGTGTCGAACTGTGGCCAAAACGCGGCGTTTTGGGCCGGTTAACCAGACAAAAACTGACGGGTGTCTGACGGGTCTGTTGACCGGACCAAAACGCCGAGCTTTGGCAGCGTTTTGGTCCTGTCAACCAGACCGGGTGTCAGTCTTTTGTCTGGTTGACAGGACCAAAACGCAGCCAAAGCTCGGCGTTTTGGTCCGGTCCACAGACCCGTCAGTTTTTTGCTGATTAACCGGACCAAAACGCCGCGTTTTGACCACAGTTCGACACTACAGGGTGTGCATATAAAGACAAAAAATACCTTTTTAGGTGTGTGTATATAGTGAGATGGGTGTGCCAATAGGTACACCCTTAATTTAACCAGCCAATATTGACTTATAAAATAAACGTTAAACGAAAATATCATTTAATTTTTAGTTCTATTGGTTTTCTTATTAATGTGACAATGAAAACACAAGTTCAACAAAATTTGTTTTATGTGGTTTAATCGTTTGTCATTTGGTTGTTGTATACAAGTAATTGATCCGGCACGATAAGGTCAAAGAGAATTATAGTTATATAACTTTTAAATACTTATATCTTATAGATTGTTGTCTTATATAATAACAATGATGATAGAGAACGTATGTCATGTGTATTCGCTTTTATTTATAAGTCGCTATTCAACGTAACCAGTGGGTCTTTATTGTGCAAAGTTGCGTGTTCGAGTTCGACATATTGAAAGGCCAACAATATGAAAATTTATAACGTTCGATTTTGACAAATTAGTATTCATCTTACGAAAAGAATAAAAAAGTTCAAAAAAAATATAGCATATATAAAAAAACGTAAAAAAAACAAAGTAAGAAAAAAAATGAAATCCGGAAAGAATGACAACTAAGAGAAAAAAGAAAAAAAAACTTTATGAAAGTTTAGCAGATATATAGTCACTTCATTAAACTTTAGGTGCAACAGAACTAGGAACCATATGGGAGGATCTCGAACTCGCATCACACTGCTTTCAATACAACAAACTTTCTCACCACACCACTTGTCATTTTTGTATAAGATATGATTCCGCTTTGATATATATTTAAGAGCATTCTCATCCAACCCATCAAAATCTGTGTGGGGGTTTTTAAAATATAAAAAGTATAAAAAGTGGTTGTGAGTGGAGGAGAGAGAAAATGTTACTGTTTATCTGTATATTTGGGGGACACTGTTCACCCCCTATACTTTTTTAATATATATTGAAAGTGGTTGTGAGTGGATGAGAGAGAAAATGTAATGATAAAAGTAAAAAAATATTATTTAATTGAAAAGAAGAAAGAAAAAGTATTTATTTTTAGTGAAAATATATTGATATAAGAGTTGTTTTTTAGTAGAATGTATGTATAATTTTAGGGGGTTGGATGAGAATGCTGTCTAGACTATAAAAAACAAAAATAAAAAAAATATCATTATTATCCGAAGCGGTATTCATGTTTATCATCTGCAATCGATATAAAATATGTGTCAGTATCCTTTTAGACAAAACTCTTCCGACTGCCATACTAAGTGCATGTATAGGACTGGTAATGTAACATTAGTTTAACACATGTTCGCCGCAACGGGCGAGAACCTATAGTAGTTTAACATTATTTCATATTCATTCATCTTTAGTGTCATCTCCATTTGTTTTAATATGGATGCAAAAAACATTTTAACATTAGGTTTTAGCTTAGATGAGGTACGTAAAATTTACTAACAATGGGTTCTCACCATCACATAAAAAAATTAAAAATATGAATTTGGTTATATGATTGACCAATTAAAAGTTAAAACCTATTTTTGTATAAGTTTGATTGAAAAAATAAAAATAAGTTAAAACCCATTTTTGTAAAAGTTTGATTGAAAAAGAAAAAAAAAAAATCCTTATGTTTAAATCCAGCTCCAACTATTTTATGTCTTTGACTCCTTTGAAGGGCCATCTGCCTAACGGAAGTTATTTTTAACATAATAAATTTAGCACTAACATACTCAAGGTATCAAATTATGAATTAAATTACATAATTAATTCAGTTAGATGTTAGATATGTTTTGTATAAATTTCACTAAAAACCTAATACATTTCATTAAAAACATAGGTTTCAATTCAATTTCTACTGGGTTTGGTTTAAAGAATATAATGTGCAAGATTTTGAAACATTAAGCCTGGAGGGTGTGGCTAGTGGCTTTATCAACATCACCTCAGCGCCACGTCACACAAGGGATTTAAAGGCCCCTCCTTTAACTTGAAGGGTGTGGCTAGGGGCTTTATAGCACCCCTTTAAAGCCAATCAAATTCGATGGAGCCCCCCTTTACTTCCGTTACCATCTTGGTGAGCTACCTCTAGCCCCCCCCCCCCCCCCCCCCCCCAACCCCCTTAAAGATGACGGTATGGGTGATGGAGCTCCACCGGCGCCATTGAAGGTGAGGTCAGTGGCAGGGGTGACGCCTCCACACCCTCCAGCCTAAGTACAAAATTTATCAACATTTGTGTTAAAGGACAACATCTACCATGTGTTAAAGACAAAACTTGTAATTTACTCTTTATTTTATTTTATTTTATTACTCAAAGAACTTGGGAGCACAGTGGTTTTGGCTTTAGGAATGCCTATTCAAGTTTATGGTTTAAATAAAAAACAATTCTTTTCTTTTTTTATGCTGTATTTGATGAGGTCAAAGAATTATATTTGTTTTTATTTAATATTTAAATATTTGGTGAGAAATCATGAAATTTGTGAAAGGCGTATATAAACATCTTCTTTATTATTCTGTTTTCCTATTTGGATATATAAAATAATAAAACAAATATAAACAAGTACTTAAAAACTTTTTATTCTCACGTAAAGGGATGCAAATCCTTAAAGTACAATTAAAATGATGATATAAATACTTAAAAAACAATTAAAATGATTGCTTGTAATGATATAGAATGATAGAAATTTATCTGTGATCTTTTTTTAATAATCATTGTTATAAGTAAAACCAAAAATATATAATATGTAAAAACTTTGATTAAATAAGTGACATAAATTTATGTTTATGCTTTCATTATTATATATACTTTGCTATTTTTAAAACTTTGATTAAATAAGTGACATACATTATTGATTTGGTACAAAACTGTTTCATAGTATTCTTCATTCAGTTTATTTTTCTTTCATGTATTCAATGAAATAAGTTTTTTTAATAACAAAAATGATAATGATAATCATAAAATGGTGAAAAAAAAGTTAAGCGGTAATTATAGTTTTCTTTTTCAAATTTGTTCACGTGAAATACATATACTACAGGTACCGTACTTATCCCTATATATGCATCAGGTGATGCGTAACCGGTAACAAGCCAACGGATAAAAAAGCTACCATGTGTATGAGACGCACAACTAGTAGGGCTGTAAACGAACCGAACGAACACGAACAAGGCCTTGTTCGTGTTCGTTCGTTAAGGAAATAAATGTGTTCACGAACGGTTCATGAACACTTACCGAACGAGATATTGTGTTCGTGTTCGTTCATTAAGGAAATGAGCGTGTTCGTGAACGGTTCACGAACACAAACGAACATAAATAAATTTGGTGAACGCGACGAAGGATAAAGATAGATGGCCCAGAGAGTAGCACTCAAACTTGAATCCCTAATTGTGGAACGGGGGTCGATCGTATTCGCCGATGTAAATAATGAGAAATGAAAGGGAAATAGTGCATAAACAAGATGAAAGAGGGTTTCCTAGTTTAATTGTTAGGATAATAAAATAAATAAAAGTTTTACAATATAAAAAGCACACATAAAATATATGTATGTACAAAGATCTTCAATTAAAGCACAAACATACGAACATAAAAGAACGCAAATCAACGAATGTTCATTAACACGTTCACGAACACCTTACCGAACGTTCACGAACACAATCGAACGAACGAGACCTCTGTTCATGTTCGTTCATTTAACTAATCGAACGAAATTTTTTGTTCATGTTCGTTCGTTTATTAAACGAACGAACATAAACGAACTTCCTGCCGAACGGTTCACGAACTGTTCGATGAACGTTCGGTTCGTTTACAGCCCTACGCACAAGTACATGTACGATGCGCCCACTTTTATACTTGTTCGCTCAAGCCTCAAGAGCACACACCAGTTAAATCACCAGTTTATATAATCAATTTTTTTTTGTTTGATTGTTTCTCTATCACATTCATTTGAAAAATACAAGAGTTATATATTAAGGCTTTCTTTTAGTTAACTGCTATTTCGTCTTTGTGGTTTGTCCAATTATACCACTCCAGGCCAAATTTCAAATTTATAATTTCAAATTTATACCATTTTCGTCCTTGACATTCTTGAAACATGTCAGTTCCGTCCAAAAAACTTTGAAATTTTTCCTAGAGTGGCAAAATTTGGACAAACCACAAGGATGAAAATGGTAGATAATTCTCTCAATTATGGATGGAACTGTCATGTTTTAAGAATGTTCGGGACATAAATGGTACAAATTTAAAATTTTGTCTGAACTGGCTTTAATATAGGAAACCACAGGAATGATAATGGCATTTAACTTTTTTTTTTTTTTTTTTGTGTGTGTGTGTATACTAACCAAATGTTATAGCCAAAAAGGCCATAATACGGAGATTTGCTTAAATCCTCACTGAAGCATTTGGTCGAACAGTTGATGTCTATACCAAAACATTCATGTGCATTAGGTGGTAGTCTATAGACATCAAAACTGCTTACCACTGTCATGTGAACTTTATACTTTCTATTGGTCAAAATGCATGTGCCATTTAACCTTCATTAATTTCAAAGACATTTGTAGTTGATGTTGATGGCTACCTTTCAGTTATCAATTAAAAGTTGCATTATAATTGTCTGACAACGATTGTATGTGTGCTGAAACAAACAAGTTTTTCTTAGGCTAGACGGTATGGAACCGTCCTCAGCCCGTTCTCCATCCGTCGCCGGCGTCATCCCATCCCGCCCCCCTCCGTCTTCATCCCGTCCCCGTCTTCACCGTCGACATACCGACGTCCAGGACGATCCAAATGGTGGGCCCAGCTTTGTTTGTTTGTGAATGGGATTTGTACATTAGGCTTTAATACTTGTACATAGTTTAGTGGGGTAGGATCATCTAGGACCATCCTCCCATACCCTCTAGTTTAGTGGGATGGACCATCCTTGGGAGGACTATGACGTGGCGCCTATGTGGCGGATCATCCTCCGTTGGAGGACCATCACCATACCCTCTAGCCTTAGGTGTGTCAATCCCCCATGTGTTATTGGATCACTTTCTTCCCTACTCCTGAGTGTCGCCTCAAGGTTACGTCAATATTCACTATCTGCTCTCATCCTTCGTCTTCACTCTTCACCACTTAACCTATGTTATTATACCCATCTCTCGCCACTCACCCCTTTTTTTAATATTATAAAAATTAAATAAACAGAGAGTAAATCACGGAATTAGGGGAGACGGCATGTTGTTCCCCGCCCCTCCACCTCAGCACGCAAGGGACGATCATAGGAGTATTACATCAGGCCTTAGCAGGTTGGGACGTTGAAATTGATGAATCAAAACACGACCCATAAATCTATTTAAACAAGGGAAATCAAACCTAACGGGACTCGCTAAAAAGTTAAAATTAGGGGTGTAAATGAGTCAGGCCAAGCCTGACTAGTCTCGAGATCACCTCGACTCGAGCTATTTTGAGAACAACCTCAAATGAGCTAAAAGCTCGGCTTGAGCTCGCTTCAATGTCGCTTAAACAAGCCAAGGCTTGGCTCGAGTCCAGCTCGTCAATGTTATCATTATTATTATTATATAATGTATAAAAAACTAAAAACTTTGTTTGGGCTCGCGAGCCTAAACGAGCTTTGTATATCAGGCTCAAGCTCGGGCTCGATAACTATACGAGCTCTATTTCAGGCCTGAGCTCGGGCTCGTTAAGGCTCGGCTCGTTCGGGCAGATCACGAGTAGCTCTCGAGCCTCTAGGCTTGTTTACACCCATAGTTAAAACCATGTAACCCGTTTATCCAAACGTGTCAAACAAATTGATAGGTCATAACATGTTGGCGGGTTGTAAACAAGTTGTAAAAAAGTAGTAAATGTTTAAAGTCGTCGTAGGGTTGGCGGATTAAACTTATAAGCTTATGACAACTAGTTCCAAGTCTTATTTGTACAGGATTCTATATTGATCAAATTGTCAGCTGTTCATAACCTTTTGCTTTTAAAAGACAATAAGAAGTTGCATTAAGAATAAATACAGACATCCCTTATTTCTTTTATGTAGGACGCTTGTACCTTAGTTCTTAAGCAAATGTGACACGAAAAGCATTCCATAACACAATTGCAAACTAAAACTAAAACGACGTACCTTTTGAGGACCGTATAAACACGTTTATAATCTTCGGAAGCATATAGACATAAGCTGCATGGACAGCAAAACAAACATCCTAAAATGGACAATCAAAACAAGTACACTTTTTAGTTTTTACTAACATTATCATTATGTATGATGATACCTTCAAATCATAACATTATGTATCATGATACCTCATGTTCAAAGTTCAAACAATCTAAAACGGCAACATAACAAGAATATCCAGCAAGAGACTGCTGACTAGGAACATATGGGGAAAAATAAATAGACAATTATCTCTGTTTTAAATTTGTAAACGCGGTATGCAATAAGGGAAACAAAAGTTACACCAAAACCCGATCTCATTCACCATCAGCGCTCTTTGGTGCTGCAGGAGGTGGAGTGCCCTCGGCTCCCATTTCGGCTCTAAGATCGTTAATGCTTTGCTCTAACTCGCTAATTCGTTCTCCCATCTCGTCGAGTGCATTGCTGTTAAGGTAACTTGAGACAAATGTGTGATAATAATTGAATTTTAGGAGTGACCATTGAATTCAATGTAGAACATACACGAGTTATGACCGACTTACTGAATATAAGTCGACTATCAAGATACGTATCAGTTAAGTTCACTTTTCACAATATTTTGACTATAAAATTTTGATAAACAGGTATGCAAAAAGGATATTCTTTGAAACAATAGAGTCTGACATTGTTTGGAATCTGTTTTGCTGCAAAGATAAACACGATCAGTACGAATTTGAAGTGTAATTGTCATGTAAATTAAACCACACTAGGATTTCTAAGATTACCATCTGCTGGAGAAGAGTTTGAACCTGCCAAAACAATGGTGTTACTATTAGTTAACGCCGAGAAAATGCAATCTACTAGTTATAATTAAGATATCTAAATCCTGTGACCTAAATAACCCTAGAGCAGGGCAGGCCCACATTTTATGTGTTACATAATATCCGATACTCATGTTTTTGTGTTATTGTTATATAGTATCTGACAGCAGAGTGAAACTTATTCATCCAACGTATTTGAAGAATGATTACTAGTAAAAAAATTGTGAATAACTCCTGTCCAACAATTTAGGGGATTTGCATAGGGGTGCTAAACGGGTCGTGTTTGCGGGTTGGCGGGTTCAACCCGACCCGAACCCGAAAATTGTGTCATACATATGAACCTGAAGACGACCCCGTTCAAACCGAATTTTTTTATTTATTTAAGTTTTCCGCAAATCAATATACTAAACTTAAAATTTACTACAAAAAAACACAAATGTATATAACACAATTACATTTAAGTTACAAAATCTTATATCAATTTCTCTTTTTAGGTTATAGTAATGGCATAAAAAACACATCCAATTTAAGTTATGGCACAAAACATATTGTAAAAAAATATAATATAATATAAATGGGTTAAACGGGTCAACCCGCCAACCCGACCGGGCAGGACTGGCTCAACCATTTTGGTGGCCTAAAGCGAAGTAAAAACTAGAGGCTTTTTTCCCTCAAAAAGTAAATCGCAATTGCCGCCCAAATACAATACTCCATATGCAGTGCCCCTACAAATTTGCTATACATCAATAATATCCATCGCAACCCAGCCTAAATATCATATATAATTATTCTTAATTTTTTTAAAGCTGGAGGCCCTGTTTATTTGGAGGCCCAAAGCCCAAGCCTCAAAATACTTGGGCTTGGGCCGGCCCTGCGACCGGGTGAAACCGAACCTGACCCATTTAGCTAAATGCGTTCGCGGGTTCAACTTGAAACTGACCCGACCCCGTTTAGACTAAACCCAAACCCGCGAATTTCGCGTGTCGTGTTTTCGGGTCGTGTCAGAAGTTCACACCCCTAGATTTGCAAGATATAAGACATGTAATATTTGATCATAGTATCATACTAAATATGAACATTCAAGTTTATTATGTTAAAGCAAATAGACATAGTTCTGAAATCTGAAGTAAGGCAACAAACATGATAGACGTCATATGTTAGCTTCAATAGCTCTACAACAGTTGATTAGAATCGTGTCATATGTAACGTAAGTGTAATTGTGGAGGAGTTCTCCTCTCATTCACACACAATACGCGTTGGTTGTACTTGCGGTCGGGCATTCCTTATGACCCTATATCTCTCGTGTTGATGGAACAAAACAATACGACATTCGCTTAAAAGGTGTCACATGTAAGACTCATTTTAACCTTAGAAAACCAAAACACACGAGAATCGGACGAACTTACAAACTGTGTCATGTCAGCGGTATTTTGTTTGCCATCTCCGTCTTTATCCTGCAAACAAAAGTATTCAAATCCTTTCTATTGTAAGCAAACTGTTCCAAATCCATATGTGCAAAACAAATATATACAATTCATATATATCCACAACTTCTAAAATTGCCTCACATTCATTACATTGTTTCCTTGCAAGACCAATGACAGACAGTGAGTTAATTATAAACTTCAACGAAACCGAAACCGAGTGCCAATAGAACAACATTATCATGCCTTTAATTTCAAAACCTAATTAATGATAATAAATTAAAGCTGAATAAATATGAGCCTACAACAAAACATACTTCAGATCTAAAATAACGAAAAATCATTAATTCCACTGCAGATCTGTAACATCCTGTATCAATCATCAACGGAAGCAACAATATTCAACAATATTCGTATGATTTGTGCATGTAAAGTATATTATCACACAATTCTACTAATAAATACGAAATTTAATAAACAATACGGCATTCTACTGGTAATGTTGAGATTGAAATGTAAGAAACTCATGATTTTGTTACAAAAAAAATTCAAGAATCGAACGGAATTCTGGATTTAATGGAACGTGAATGAGAGATGTGGAATGTAATTAAGGAAATTGTCATGAAGAAGCATCGATCGGAAAGAAGCATACCATTTTTTTTCTAGTGAATTTGAATGAATTGAGGGCTCCTTCGTCTCACTGTGTTTAGGGCAGTTTCTGCAATTACTTTCCTTTGATCATTGCCACACCATTGGTTAAAAGGGTAAAAAAGAAAAAAGAAATAAAAAGTATTATATTATACGCACTTCGCATCGGGTTTTCGATATCGGTTAGGTTCAGTATAGTACTGACATTTGGAATGACAACCGAAAAAAATACGCCTAATAAAATCACGGGTTTTTCATCGATCGAAAACCATATAAATAAAAACCGGTACGGTATCAGTATCGTTGTTCGACTGATCGATATCGTGCTGACACTCGTATTAGTTTACGATATATTGTGAATACAACTAATTTTTGATGAACTTTATAATATATATAATATAATAAAGGAAAGGAAAGCTAAAAATAAAAGAAAAGAAAACAACAATAAAATATAAGTAAAAATGTTAAAAACAAAATTATAAAATAGAGTAAATTACAAGTTTTGTCCTTTATGTTTGTCCCAAATTTCAGACGCTGTCCTTTACCTTTAAAACTGACGAGTTTTGTCCTTAACGTTTCAAAATCCTTCACGTTTCACTTGGAGGGTGTGGTGATGGAGCCCATATGGGCGCTATACATGGTGAGGTGGCGGGGGTGGCACCCCCACACCCTCCAGCCTTAGGCTGGCAAGAAAGCTATTAAATAGGGTTACCACAATGGGCACGACAACAACTTATATGAACTTATTTTTAACGCCATGTTCGAATCACTGACGGATCATTAGATTATCAATGTGTCATCAGCGGAATCATCCGATCATATCTATCTCCATTAGGTTATAATGGCTATACACTAGTTCAGGAGGGAAAGCCAATAAATCTAAAAAATCCCCTTGTGGGAATCGAACTCAGGACCTCATGATCCCTAAGCCTTATCCCGCCTCTAAAAGAGTGTTTGAGATTGAGTTTGAATAATGACTTATTTGCTTTAAAAAAATCAGTAAATTAATAAGTCATTTTTAAACTCACTCCCAAACAGCCTTTAAGATGCCACTAGACTATCATGCTATGTGCTTTGGATAGAAAGAGTTGCGGATAAACCTAGCATGACCTATACCATAAGTTACCCGATTTTGACATGGACCCATATGAGTAAATTAATCTATATCTTTTTTTAAATGACTTCTTGATAATGAAAACCTATTTCATTCTCGACAAAGATTGTTTCGTTCTGTTAATATCTCGCATCTCCAATTAATCGAGTTGGGGGTCTCACTTCGAAGCAGTTTCTCTAATTCTACTGGGTAGAGGTAAGACTCTCTACATCTTACCTTCCTCAAACTCTAACTTTGCTTTCCTATTAGTGAGATTTATTGAGTATGATGATGTTGATGATGATTTGCATCTCCAATTAGGTATGTTACTATTCTCTTTTATAAAGGTAAGATTTTTTTTGGTTCAACCGATCTTTGACATGTTTTGTCTAAGACAACTGGTGGCGTGGTGGCTCGGATATGAAGCCAACTCTGATCGTTATAAAATAAGGAATGCATTTGCTCGATTGAGTGTGTTCAGTTACTCTTAAAAAAATTGTGTCTTTACAATGTTTTATTTTCAAAAGTATTCCTATCAAATAGTAACCGTCAATGTAAAGTAAGTGGATAATGCATTTGACCACATCCTACAAACCCACACATACACGTGGCACTACACTCTTTCACGTGTCAAACCCTAATCCAACTCACCACCTTCTCTCGCCACGTGCCATCTTCATGCACATCTTCCCGCGAAAAACCCTCTCTATAAACAAACACCCCATAAAAAAAAAACTCATCCAACATAATCTCAACAACATTATCCAACGTGGCACCATGGACTCCACCTCACAAGAACTCAAACACAGAACCACCACCACAGAAGACCAATCTCCAACCCTTCAACCCAACACAAAACCTCAAAAACAACGTATCCCGACACGTGGCGTCCGCTCACTGGCTGTCGGGATCGCGATCCCGTTAGCTCTAACCTTAGCCAACATATCCATGTTCGGCTGGAACCGAACCTACCGAACCATGCACAAACCGTTCTGGGTCCCACCGTTATGGGCTCTACATTTAACATGTTTGGGTTCGGCTTTTATTATGGGTTTATCGGCTTGGCTTGTTTGGGCTGAAGGCGGGTTTCATAAGAACCCGAGTGCGGTCGGGTTTTATTTGGGGCAGTTGGGGCTGAGTCTGGCTTGGGACCCGGTGTTTTTTAAGATGGGTGCGGCTAGGTTGGGTTTGTTGGTGTGTTTGGGTCAGATGGCGACTATGTGGTCTTGTTTTTTTTTTTTGGATAAAGGGCAAAGCCCGGCAAACTATATAAACCACAAATAAAAAATTACACGATCAAAGGGGCATACCCCCGTTTCATCCCCGAAACAGACTTCGGAGACCAAAAATAAGAAATCATCCGACCCTTCTTTGGGGTACACAAGTATCTAGTACTACACATACAAACACTATCAGTGTGCCCAAGCGCTAACGAGTTACATATAAGCCAAAAACGCCCAAATACACTAGGCAATTTGCATTTAAAATTCTGCTTATATCCCCCATCTTCAAACACATAACCCACCATAACAAGCCCAATACACATCCCATTAGACATCAAGGAAGTAATCCATCTTGGGCCTATTCTTCTCTTTTTGGGCCTGGAACTCAGCCACTTTAACAAACGGCTCCACACCCATTTCTGGGCCTTCAGCGATCTAGTACCCTTGCAGCAGCCAAACAGCAAGAAAATGATACTCAGCCGCTGAACACTACTGTTGCAAACTGCTGTAACATCCTCAGGCATTAACAGCAGAACCGATAAACAATATCTCATCCCATGCAACAAGAATTTGACACACAGCAGTTGCAAATTGTGCCAAGAAAAAATGACCCATTGATGTGACCAGGTCTCAACCCTCGCTAAGCAGCTCAGAACCAGCGACATCATGATGTACGGAACTATCGATCCTAACGAACCTTCTGTCCAAAAATACTGCAAGTACCAATCATGCCACCTAACACTCTTGTCCCAACCCTGATATATACAGATGATCCAAGTCGGAGTGGAAGACTCGGAACCTAACACACATAGTGACAGATCTCCAGGACCAAAAACACCAGGTCTGATTCTGGTGGCCAACATCAGAGTAAACATCAGACTTTTTACCAAAATACCCCTGCCCAACCACTTGTCTTGGATTTGAGCATGAATCCCACGATGGACCTGTATGGAATGGACCATCCATCTAGCATAAACCAGACGCAGATAAAAGAACCAGCACCAAGCAATCCAGTTGTAGATATCCATAAGCTTGAAACCAGAATGATAGATCCCATGCACTAACACCCTCTGATAGCAGCTAAAATAACACCAGTGACAAACAGAGATCTGCATATCTGTCATTTTATTGCAAGAATCCCAAAAAACATCCACAACCAGCATTAACCAGCCCACAGCCCATAAAAAACTACAGCAAAGGTTGGATTTGGGCCACTTCATTAGGACCAGAGGGGGAATTACTCGTTTCGATCCACTGGATATTATGCAGGTCCCAGATACGCATGACCTCCAAAGTAGCTGCAGATTTTCGGAGTTGCAGCCCTAAGATACGGAGTCTGACAGCATCTTTTATCAATCTTAACACTTCCAAACTGGTCCTGGATCTATTCTCTTGTGAGCGGAGGTTCCGTTCTTGCCAAATGTAGTAAACAGCCGAGGCAAGAGAAAGACGGTTAATGATACTCCAAATGGAGCTGTTAGACTGCAGATTGCACATGTGGTCAATGATGCACGACCAGCTATGAGGGGTACTGCCCCATCTAGTAAAGCGACCCAGCTCGCACCATAAAGATTTCGTCAAGGGGCATTCGAAGAATAAGTGAGAGTGACTATCTGGCCTAGACTTACAAAACACACAGCATAGATTTGAAACATCCATCCACGTATTCAGCACATCATGAGTCTTTAACTTGCATTTAATCGCTAGCCAGAGAATAAAAGCATGACGGGGGATGTTTTGGCTGAACCAAACCAACTTAAACCATGGCATAACAGTCCCCACTTCACGGATGTCCCTCCAAACATCACCGACAGAGAACGGGATAAGCTTGCCGTCATTAGTTCTCCATAACACTTTATCTTCTATTTCAGGATGGATGGTAACAGGCACAGAGGATAACAACTCAGGGAATCGAGTCTGCCAGTCCATCGGCAATTTCCAGCTACCATTTTCCACAATATCTGCTACAGTACTAAGATGGGTCAGACTACCTTCGCACATATTTCGGTGAGTGATGAAGTTGCATAAAGGACCAAGGGGGTGCCAATTATCAAACCAGGCCGACGTACTTTTACCATTACCAATTTTGTGGAAGATGTGATGCCTGAGGGAGTCACGGAACTCCAGAATCTTCCTCCAGCTCCAGCAAGTATCAGCTTTGTTCTTGACCTCCCAAAAGTTATCGTTTTTGAGACGGTAAGCGTACACCCAATTGACCCACAACGAGTCCTTACGGGAGATAATATTCCATGTGTGCTTTGATATAAGAGCTTGGTTCCAAGAGCGTAGAAGCTTTAGGCCTAATCCACCATGAATCATTGGAGTGCAAACAACTTTCCATTTCACCTTGGCTTTCCCCTTTTTCAACTCACCATGGCACCAAAGGAAACCTCTCATGATTTTTTCAATCTCCTTGGCAACAGAGGGAGGGAGGATAAAAACTGAGGACCAATAAACCTGGAGCGAATTCAGAACTGAGGAAATCAGCTGTAACCTACCAGCGAAGGAGAGGGACTTATTTTTCCAACTCAGAATCTTACATTTCACTTTATCTATGAGTGGGAGGCAATCTTTGTGATACAATCTTGTAGAGATGAGTGGAACACCAAGATATCTCACTGGCAGCTCACCCACATTGAACTGGACCTGACCTTCAATCAGCTCACGGTCCAAAGGGTTCACATTACCGAAAAAGATAGTACTTTTGGGGAGACTAGGGGTAAGGCCTGAGACTTGTTTGAATTCTTCCAACGCCGTCATCAAGGTAGTAACCGAATTACAATCACCATGGCAAAACAAAAATAAGTCATCAGCAAAGCATAAGTGGGTGAGGTTCACCTTCTCACAACGCCAGTGGTATTTAAATGAATTATCCTGCTTCACATGTCTCGTTATCAGAAGGGTGAGAACCTCCATAACTAACGTGAAAAGGTAGGGAGACATAGGGTCGCCTTGCCTAAGCCCACGTTTGCCTTTGAAGAACCCCTGCTGGTCACCATTAACCGCAATAGAAAAGGAGGCCGTCGAAACACATGTCATGATCCAGTTTATCATTTTGATCGGAAACCCGAAATGGCCCAAACTGGCCCTGAGAAACTCCCATTCAACTGTGTCATAAGCTTTTTGAATGTCAATTTTGAAGGCACAACGAGCTTGACTTTTGTCCAAGTGATAGTTCCTCATAAGCTCTTGCGTAATTAGGATGTTATCACTGATTTGCCTACCGGGGATAAAGGCACATTGGTTTTCATTAACCACCGAGACCAGCGCTCCTTTAATGCGGTTAGCAATTATCTTGCTGATACATTTGTAGATAACATTGCAGCACGCAATGGGCCTGAATTCTGAGACTTTCCGAGGCGTTACCATTTTAGGAACCAAAGCAATCACCGTAGCATTGACCTCTTTAAGGAGTTTACCATTACAGAAGAAGTCTTTAACAGCCTTACAAACCTCATCCCCAATTATGTTCCATGAAGCCTTGAAAAATTTTGAGGAATACCCATCCGGGCCTGGGGCTTTAAGGTCATCTATATCAAAAATAGCTGCTTTGATTTCCTCAGAAGTGACCTCAGCCACCATTTTCTCTGCCTCCGAAGGGGGGACCTTATTGGTGAAGAGAGACAAGGGATCTGGGATAGGGGCTGTAGGAGCCGACACCCCAAGCACAGCCTCAAAATGGCTAACAAACGCTTTCCCAACCTCAGAGCCCGAGTAACACACGCCATTAACATCTTCCACCATGTGGATTCTGTTTCGGTTATTATTGCTTCTGACAACTTTATGGAAATATTTGGAATTATGATCACCTTCTTTAAGCCAGAGAACTTTCGCCTTTTGTTGGAGGAACAACTCCTCATCCTTCACAGCCTCTTTATAGGCATCCAGGTACACCAATTCCTCTTCTCTGAGGGCCTCATTATCAGGGGAATTAACAATTTCCTTCTGAATACACTCCAATTCTGCTTTGAGTTTGGCCACCTTCGTAAACAGGTTGCCTTGGTCGAAGTTAAGTTTCCGGATATCCTTTTTGAGGTCTTTCAGCTTAGAGACAAGAGCATACATGGAGACACCCGACTTCGGAATAGCCCATCTTTTTTTAACAGTAGGGATAAACTCCTTCTTGTGCACAATGTAGTTAGGGAATTTAAACGGCCTAGGCTTAGGTTTAGGAACTTCCGGAATCGATAAGACCATGGGGCTATGATCCGATCTAAGGAAAGGAAGAAAAACTGCATTAGCCAAAGGGAATAAAGTGACAAACTTATTATTCGCCATCACTCTATCAAGCTTTTTCATGACGCCATTAGGGTTACCCGGGCTTTGGTTCCAGGTGAATCTAAGGCCCGACATACAAATATCCTCGATTTCCACTCCGTTGAAACAATCCCTAGCTTCATTCATGCTACTAGTAATACAGGAGGTACCTACCGACCGTTCATTGTGGTCTAGAATAGCGTTGAAATCCCCCATGAGCACCCACGGGTGACCCTGGATAGAGAGCTTATGCTGGCAAATGGAGGCCCAGCAGGCTCTTCTCGGGACCATCCTGTGGTGGGCATAAATAAACGAGCAATAGAAGCCAGCAGTACCATTAAGAGGCTCTATAAAGCAATGAACCGCTTGAGGGTGTCTTTCCATAACCATCACATTGACAACATTGGGATCCCAACTGACGATAATACGGCAACCACCCCGACACACGTTAGCATTAGAATCCCAAGCCCAATTTCCAAATACGCGAGAACAAGTTTTTTCAAGATTCACAGGAGACAAGTGGGTCTCAATAGCACTACAAACGTTATACTCACCAGCAGTAAGGTGCTTAATAAGCTCGTTTTGGTTAGTGATATTTGAGATACCCCTAACATTCCAGGCAGTTATCTTCAGCACCATATTAAACGGATGAAGCGGTTGTTATACCCGGCACTATGGTGTTGCCATCCAGCCCTTGTTTAGCTTGACTTGCGAGGAACCTAGCTGTACCAGAACTGTCTTCCTGCACATCTTCTACCACAAACTCAGGGTTTAATTTGAGAGCTTTACAAAGATGCTTGAAATACTCCCATTCCCCTTGTTCCCATCCCTCTTGGGCCTCTGATCTCACCGCCCCTACCTTTGTAAGACTATCCTTGATGGCACGCTTTTGACCATCTGTTATACCAAAATCCCATGATTCATTATCACAATCCATACACAGGTCTTCAGAATCTTTATACGCACCAGCAGCCTGGACATCAATCACCTTAGTCGGACCAGATTCGGACATAACATGATCTGATAAATCAGCACCTTTCAGCAGTAACTCTGCTGATAATTCATTTAGGACATAGAATTTATTGGCTGTTTGGACAGACGAGGTGTTTGAGGGAGAGGATAGGGTCTGTTTACGGGCAGGAGGGGCAGCCGCATACTGCATGGTAACACCCCCCTTCGCAGCTGGTTTGGGAACGGATGGAGATTGCTTTTTATGAGGGGTCTTTCTCTTTTGTCCACTGTTTTGTTTAGGGGTATTGTTGGTAACAAAAGAGTCTAACAAGACTCCCATTTTTCGCTGGATATTCAGATCACTACTCGTGGACGCACCGTCCTTTGTCACATTTCTTTCTTGGGCCGAACCTTCCACTGTGGTATTCTGTTTCATCTGGTTTTTGACCTGTCCCTGGTTACTTTGTTTTCCTTTTTGCTTCCGATTAACCACCGTATAACCATCATCATCCAGTTGTTGTTTATCCCTTTGATTTTGAGCTCCGGTGTTCTTATTAGCATCTGCTAATTCTTCCAGTTCTTCAGCAGACTTTGGTCTGTTTTTGCATTGTTTCAAGGAGTGCCCAAAAACACAGCAATGACTACAAACGGCAGGTTTCCAATGGTAAGAGATAGCAATGGTTCCTATTCTCGCTGGCCTGTTGTTCACGGCTGGGAACTCAACTTCCACTTCATTTGGCAGATTATATTCGGCTTTAACATCAACTAACATACGAGCAAAACCCATCCTACCAGTTTGAGCTGAGCACCTCTCTTCCGTAACGCGATCCATGAGCAGAGGAAGCCCCGTCCCACTCATAATTTTACATATACCCGTGTCTGTCCATAAATCCAGGGGAACATTATGGGCTGTCACCCATAATGGGACAGTCGTAGGTTCCACCTTTTCTAGGCATTGGCCCGGTTCCCATTTCCTCAAAAACAATGGGATATTATTCACAAACCAAGGACCCCCTTCCAAAACCTCCTGGAGCCCTTTTTCACTATGGAATTTGAAGTAGTAAAAGCCTGAGGGGCTCTTAGTTATTTCAGCAATATCATGCTTTCTCCAGTCCCGTTTCAAGCAGTAATTAACCCTTTTAAAGTCCATAGACGTTCCTAAAAAATAACCATAGAGATGACGGGAGTATACCTTAGCAGATTTTAGGAGGTCTTCTGTTGTGATAACCACTCTGTTCTTTCCTTCTGGAGTTGTGATCGGGGGGAAAAACTCAACCTTAACTTTAGCGGCCTGTTGGCTCAGCCGTATTCTATCAGCAATTGACGTACCAGCCTTTGCATTAGCATTTTGGTCCCACGGGTTTAACGGGGGGCCCCTTGCTGCCAACGTAGCACCCGCATAACCCTGTGCAGCAGAACCACCATTCACCTCACCTGTGTTTTGAGCAGCTGACCTAATCGGCAAATCCTCAGTCTCCATCAGTTTTCTTCTTCTCTATAAGCCTTAATCGAGCAGGATTGAAGAGGAAGAACGCGAAGAATTGTTTCTTGATCGAGTGTCGTAGCAGTTTCTCTAGGGTTTCTTCCAGAACTCTCTACATCAATCAACCTATTTTTTTCACACACTTCTTCATCATCCTCATTTCAACTCTTGTCAAACAATTTTAATGAGTGTTGAGATTTGGTAATGGTGCAGTCTGCTTTTTTGAAGATGTTTGGGCGGGTTAACCGGACCGCGGGTGATTTGGTGAAGATTTGTTTGGTTTGGTCTGGGTTTTTGACGCTTGTGAATTTGTATTTTGTGGTTTGATGGTTATGTGAAGGATGGTGAAGGGGGTTTTAGTGTATATAAGTTTATGTTTTCATGTTTTATGGTCTTGTAATAATATGATATAACATATAAGAATATAAGTGATGTTGGTGTTGTTTTAATATTTGGTTTGATAATCAAGTGTGCTAGCTCATATTGTTGGTATTTTTTGTTTGCGATGATTATGATAAAATGTTGGAGTAATTTACCGAAATAGACATTTTCACAAAAGAAATTATCAAATCAGACATCAACTGCCGCCGCTATTCGATATTTTTGGCCGACTTGGCTGGCGTTTAGCGGCAGTTTTGGCCTTTGTTAGAATTTTTTTTTTTTTATTTAAACTAAGTGCACTTTACATCAATATCGCAGGTAAGCGAGCAACAAGCTGCGCCGCTACCCCTTTCTGAATAGCAAATCCTAGTCTATTAAAGACAAAACCTTGCCCCCCTGTTGATGAACAACTGCTGTGGACAACCTTTTGGACCCTAGTCAACAAACGGATAGCTTCTGGAGCTAGGGATGCCGCTACCCCTTTCTGAATAGCAAATCCTAGTCTATTAAAGACAAAACCTTGCCCCCCTGTTGATGAACAACTGCTGTGGACAACCTTTTGGACCCTAGTCAACAAACGGATAGCTTCTGGAGCTAGGGAGCCAAAGGTGTCGAAGGCGAAAGGGACAAATGCATGTTGGTTATCAGCACAAGCTTTAGAAAGTGGATGCCTATTTGTAAGAAAGCGAGTTAAATTATTTTTGGCCAACTTGGCTGGCGTTTAAAATTCGATGCCTATTTTGTTAGAAAGTGAGTTGACTTGTTTATTTCGCGTTTAAAAGTTGATGCCTATTTTGTTAGAAAGTGAGTTAACTTGTTTATTTTGATGAATTTCTATAAGTTGTGTTTAAAACTCATGCCTATTTTTTTTTAAGTTAACTGCCATTTTCATTCTTGTGGTTTGGTGAAAAAAGACGATTCAGTCAAAAAAAAATTTGTGCTATTTTTGTCCTCAAGATTTTTGAAACGTGCCACTTTAGCGCAATGCGTTATCTTTTTGGACTGAAGTGAGACGTTTGAAAAATGTTGAGGACGGAAATGGCGCAATTTTTTTTTTGACTGAACTGTCTTTTTTCACCAAACCACAAGAACGAAAATGGCAGTTAACTTAAAAAAAATTAGGCATGACTTTTAAACACAGTATACACATTAGGAGCTGGTGCAAGGCATTATTTTTTGTTATAGCCGGTTTTCTAGATACGGTCTAGTTTTTCTAAACTCCAAAGTCCAGGCGGATTCAGAATCTATGCTTTAAATAGGCAAAAAGTAAAAAAAAAAACATAAATATGGCTTCGCCCGGGTTCGAACCGGAGACCTTCAGTGTGTTAGACTGACGTGATAACCAACTACACCACGAAACCATTTTTGTCCTTTATTTATATTTGTAACACAAGTACAACTGCACTTCACCATTTTCATTTTGGCGGCAACACACTGAAATAAATATGAACTAGGGCTCCAAAAAACCCCCAATTCCCCAAATCAAAATTTTCTTCCATCATCCAATTCCATCTCGCCGGTAATCCATTATTTCCGGTGACCGGTAAACCAGTAATTTATCATTTTATCCTATACAATCAATCTACCAGTTGCTTCAATGGAAGCCGGTGACGTAACTTCACCGGCGTTAACATCTCCGTCGATAAAACCGATCAACAAAAACGCTATTCACAGAATCTGCTCCGGTCAAGTGATTCTGGACCTACCGTCCGCCGTTAAGGAGCTGGTGGAGAACAGCCTGGACGCAGGAGCCACCAGCATCGAGGTTTCGTTGAAAGAATACGGTGAAGAATCGTTTCAGGTTGTTGATAACGGTTGCGGCATTTCACCGAACAACTTCAAGGTATATATACATTGTGTAATTAGGTTCATTATAATTTTGTAGTTTAGTAATTAGGTTTAGAGCTGCAAACGAACCGAGTACTCACGAACTGTTCATGAACACTTACTGAATGAGATTTTCTATTCGTGTTCGTATTAAGGAAATGAACGAGTTTGTGTTCCTTTGTTAATTTTAGGTAACAAATGCAACAAACACAAAGGAATGTTAGTGAACACAACTAAGCCTATATGAACATAAACGAACACAAACAAACGAATATAAACGGACACATTACCGAACGTTCACGAACGTAAATGAATGAACGGGGCCTCCGTTCATGTATGCTCATTTAACTAACCAAACAAAATTTCTCTGTTCGTGTCCGTTCATTTATTAAACGAACGAACACAAACGGACTTCTCGCCGAACGGGTCACGAATTGTTTGTTGAACTTCTGTTTGTTTGCAGCCCTAATGTGGTTTATTGATGATTTAGTGATTCTGTAATTTTGTGATTTAAAAATTTTGCGAGTGAGGTTTTGTTGATGATGTTTGAGTTTTAATACTTGTGATAGGTTCTAGCACTCAAGCATCATACGTCGAAACTGTCCGATTTTCCTGACCTTCAATCATTGACGACTTTCGGGTTTAGAGGGGAGGCTCTTAGTGCTCTGTGTAACTTAGGGGAGTTGACAGTGGAAACGAGAACACAAAATGAGAAGGTTGCGACACACTTGAGTTTTGACCGGTTTGGTTTGGTTACCGTTGAGAGAACAACCGCTCGGCAGGTTGGAACGACTGTTACCGTGAAAAAATTGTTCTCCAACTTGCCTGTGAGATGTAAGGAGTTTCATCGTAACATTCGAAAGGAGTACGGGAAATTAATTTCGTTACTAAATGTGAGTTGTTCTTGTCCTTTTTAGCTTATTTGATTGTTTGTTAAAGTTTAAAGTATATCTCATTTTCTATTGAATTCTTGCTACCAATCCAGGCGTACGCTCTTACTGCAAAAGGGGTTCGTTTGGTGTGCAAAAATACAACCGGAAAAAACAAAAGTACAGTAGTACTTAAAACACAGGGAAGCGGTTCACTCAAAGATAACATCATTACAGTGTTTGGAACAAACACTTTCACCTGCTTAGAGCCCGTGAGTCTATTTATATCAGAAACATGCCAAGTGGATGGCTTTCTTTCTAAATCTGGCAATGGTAGTGGACGAAGTTTAGGCGATCGACAATTTTTTTTCGTTAACGGCCGACCTGTTGACATGCCAAAAGTCAGCAAGCTTGTGAATGAATTGTATAGATCCGCAAACTCAAAGCAATATCCGGTTGCAATCATGAATTTTGTTGTTCCGACTAGGGTTTGTGATGTCAATGTGACCCCAGATAAACGAAAAGTATTTTTTACCGATGAAGGGTCGATTTTAAGTTCGTTAAAAGAAGCTTTGTTGAAGATATATTCCCCAAATCTTGCTAGCTTTTCAGTACAGAAAGCTGATAGTGATTTTAAAAAAGAAACCAGCAGTGTTGTGATTGAAGATAACGAGACCGCTGGATCGCCACCTGTTGTTAATCTGATTGACGTTGATGATTATAGTTTGTCGAAGAGAGATTTTACACTAAAATTTCATGGTGTGAAGAAAACCGATAACGTTACTAGGGGTTATAGTAAGAATCATACAGTTGTAACTAGCAACACTACTTATAATCGGCAGTCATCATCATTATCATCATCGTACAACTCAACGACGCATAAAAGTGTTGATGAAGGAACGGATTCACCTCGATCTGTGAGTCGCGTTCAGTCGCTGCTTACATCATTTGTTGCTGTAAACAAAAGAAAGCATGAAAGCATCAGTAATACTTTATCTGAGGTCGCCGTTCATAGAAACGGTCCCACCATTCGTCAATCAGTTGATCAAAGAAATAGTTCAAGTTCTGCATTTGCAAAATCTTTAGTGAAATGCCATGTGGTTGATGACTCTGATGAAGTTGAGCAGAACGAGTCAGAGTTAAAGCCTTTCAATCGTACTCTAGTGGTTGAACACAATGATGATTTAGAAGCCTCTCCTGTTAACGTTGTTAAAACTTCTGAACAAGTTGAAAAGGTATGCCAGTTACAAGTTTGTATGGTTGTTATATTATGTATCAAGAAAATGTGAGCATAGTTATAACTCAGAGTATAGTACACGGATGGTCCCTGTTGTTTACCAAAAATTTTGGATTTGGTCCCGAGCTTTCTAAATGTACAAGGATGGTCCCTGTGGTTTGCACTTTGTAATGCATTTAGTCCCCTTCTTTTTCCAAAAGTACATGGATGGTCCCTGTGGTGCATTTTGTAACGCTTTTAGTTCCTAACTTAGACATGCTAAAACCTTTAGATTTGTTGGCTAGGGACTAAATGTGTTACAAAGTGCAAATCACAGGGACCATTCGTGTAATTTTGGAAAGAAGGGATCAAATTCAAAATTTTAGTAAACAACAGGGACCATCCGTGTACTTCACTCTATAACTTTTAGTATCTTGCTTCTTATGCAGGACATAATAAGAATTGAGACGCCTAAATCTATTTCAAAATCAGCGTTAGACTCTTCATCTCCTGAAAAAATTAATGATGATATGTCAACTCCGTTAACTGCTTCTGAACCACCAATTAATGATGATATGTCAACTCCGTTAACTGCTTCTGAACCACCTTTAGATTCACCGATGTCTTCTTCTCGTTCGAAGATGTGTTATGAGATGCAGTTCAGTTTTGAGGAATTAAAGAAAAAGCGGCAGCAAAAATTAGCAGCATTTCAAGCAAGCAAAAATACACTCGGAGTATCAAAGACTAACGGGTCCGAAACAATAGAATTTTAATGGCAAATTATCACAAAGTTCTGCTTTTTAACCGTTTCTTGTTTTCTACATACAGATGCTATGCTGATGCTTCATTAGAAATTTCTCAAGTGGTAGAAGAGGATGCTAAAGCTCAAGCTTTATCTGCAGCAGCGAGTGAATTAGAAAAGTTATTCAAGAAGGAAGATTTTGGCCGCATGAAGGTTAATATTCCTTCCCGCTTGTTTAAATTGCAGTCCAGTTCGGTTTTTACCTTTAACCATAACCATAACCACTAGCTTCAGTTATGGGATTCACTTAACCATAACCATAGGTCCATAACCAAACTTCGGTTTTGATGGGATTCACTTAACCATAACCATAGGTCCATAACCAAACTTCGGTTTTGGTTAATTGGTTATGAAACTCGGTTATGGTTCGGTTTTGGTTAATTTGGGTTAATTATTCATCTTTCCCATATTACTTGTGACTTGTAATTTTAAACCAAATAACAGATATTATACAGTGATCATACTTAATGTTTACTGCTAACATATTCGGCTATTGTTCTCTTGTTACAATCATATTTGTAAATAAAACAGAGATACGGAAAAGCCATTAACATGCATAAAATCAGCCAATTTTTATCTAATGTTATTTTTAAACCTTTTAAAACTAATTATATTGCATAAAAAGCTTTACGTACATGTTTCTTTATGTATATAAAGAGTTTTAAATCTTGAACATGTATATTTTAAATTTAGATATATTTTAAAAGCATGACTTAATTGTTTTCGGTTCGGTTCGTTTAACGTTTGGTTATGGGACACCCTTAGCCGTAACCGATTAATCGGTTAATCAAATAACCCTAACAATAACTATAACCATCGGTTAATCTCGGTTGTTGGTTAATTCGGTTCAGTGGCGGTTCGGTTAATTTTTTCGGTTCTTTCTTTTTTCTCTAGGTTATTGGGCAGTTCAATCTTGGATTTATCATTGGCAAGTTAGAGCAAGACCTCTTTATTGTAGATCAGGTCTTGCTTCTTTACTACTATATATATTTCATGTTTCCATACGAGTCTTCAACATATATTCTACCAAATCTCATTTCAAGATTACCCCTTGCATAGATTCTAGTTCTTATGTTGTAATTTTATATTCTGTAGCTGACAGTTTAATGTCATTTCCTTCTTATCAGCATGCTGCGGATGAGAAATACAATTACGAGCGTTTGTCACAGTCCACCATCTTAAACCAACAACCTTTACTAAGGTACACACAGTCATACACATAATATTTATTCGTTGATAGTTATTTTCTGAATTGTCTTCTGTTACATGATACAAAGGCCAATTCCGGTAGAGTTATCTCCTGAAGAAGAAATAATCGCATCAATCCACATGGATACTATCAGGTGAGCCATCCCGGCTACTATTCAAGTTTTTTACGCCCCTTTCAATGGGTCATTTTTAGTATTCATTACAGAGTGTTCGGACTTCGGATAGAGTAAAGTACACGAATGGTCCCTGTGGTTTACCAATTTTGGATTTAGCCCGTAGCTTTCCAAAGTACACAGATGGTCCTTATGGTTTGCACTTTGTAACGCATTTAGTCCCTAGCGTTTTTCAAAATTACATGGATGGTCCCTGTGTTTTGCACTTTGTAACACATTTAGGTGCTGTTTGTTTTTTGCTAGAAGCACTTCAGAACCTCTTATGTCTGCGCCGCGCAGACCACGCGCAGACATAAGGGTCTGCAGCTTGTTTGTTTTCTCGCAGACCTTTCATTAAAAAAGGTCTGCGAGACATCTGCTTCAAACAGACATGAACCAATGTCTGCACAGCCTCTTCTCCCTCCTCCTCTTCTCCATCCAGCCGACACCACCACCTCCACCTCTGCCGCCCACCTCCGCCGCCCACCTCCACTCCGCCACCACCTCCCACCCTCACCTACCGCCGACCACCCACTGTCTCCACCATCGCCTACCACCCAAATCATCTGAACAAACAAAAAAAATCCCCAAATAATCCGAACAAACAATAAATCCCCAAATAATCCGAACAAACAAAAAATTCCCAAATTCATCCCCAAATCGTCGCCGCCGTCGCCACCATCTCTCCGATTTCTCCTTCTCTCTCTATCCCGTCTCTCTCTCTTGAACTCTCTGTCTTGTTGCTGTTCTTCCGGGACAACACAGAGACGAGGGGGCGTGTTTGGCTGGTGGGTGTTGTCGGAAAGGGAAATCGGAGGAGGGGGTGTCTGTCGGTTCAACACAGCGGCCGGAGATGGACTGTGGTGGCCGGGTTGACATCGAGAGAGAGAGGACGGTGGTGTAGAGGTGACGGTGGTGGCTGTGGTGTAGTGGTGACGGTGGTGGTTGTGGTGTAGTGGTGACGGTGGTGGCGGTGGTGTAGTGGTGACGGTGGTGGCTGTGGTGTAGTGGTACGGTGGTGGTGGGAGATGAAGGAGAGAGAGAGAGAGATGAGGTCTGTGTTTGTGTGTGAGAAGAGGAGAATGAGAAGGGTTTTTGTAGAAAAAAAAAACAAACCATCTTCTCCTTGCAGACTGCAGACATTTGGTCCACCTCTTCTCCTGCAGATGCCTGCAGATGTGGTCCGCAGACTGCAGACCTTTTACCTCAGAAAAAACAAACAGCACCTTAGTCCCTATCTATCTTTAGATTTGTTGGCCGGGGACTAAATGCGTTACAACGTGCAAACCACAGGGACCATCCATGTACTTTTGGAAAGCTAGGGACCAAATCCAAAATTTTGTTAAACCACAGGGTCCATCCGTGTACTTTACTCATTCGGATATTATGAAATTTGCTAAAATACCGCTTTAAGTGCCGCTTAAGTATTTTATAATCAATGCTTATATTCGTCACTCTTTAACATCATCCAGGAAAAATGGGTTTTCGTTAGAAGAAGACGCCGATGCTCCTCCTGGGAACCGCTATAAATTGAAAGCCGTCCCTTTTAGTAAAAACATAACTTTTGGTGCTGCAGGTTACCTACAATATTATTTTTCATTTTAGCATAACATAATATGCATATATTGTTTCCATTTTTGTTTATATTTGTATTTGTTCGTTTTTGCAGATGTGAAGGAGCTTATATCTATTTTGGCTGATAGTGAAGGCGAATGTTCAATTATGGGTACTTATAAGATGGACACTATGGATTCGGTGTGTCCTCCAAGAGTACGTGCAATGTTGGCATCACGTGCCTGTAAATCATCTGTTAGGATTGGAGATCCACTTGGAAGAAACGAGATGCAAAAGGTACTTCTCTTTTTCAACTTGTTTGATCAGTTAGAGATTAAACGTAACCCTGACCATCTGTAAGTAAATGAGTTACAATTACCGATCTCTAATCATGTGACTTAAGAGTAGAGGAATGAGTAAAATTTCAATTTAGTTTGAATAGAAAGGTTAACAAAAATGGAGTCGGAACTGTATTTTTTTCCCAAAAATATGGTAATTCTTATAACAATTTGTAAAAGTGTCTTCTTGGTTTTTATAGAATGTTGTAAACGGGGTTTTTAACCGTGTGTTCTCGATCTTGTATACTTGCATTGAAAAGCTTTACTTATTTATTTTTATTTTTTCATTTACGGTATAATTTGGTTTTTCTTTAGTAATTGTAATAGTTAATATTTGTTATAACTTTTAATAAACAATGTTGTTCTTTTTTTTTTTTACATTTTGATATAAATTTTGTTAAAAGCTTAGCTGTATCTAGGGGTGTAAACGAGCTAGTCCGAGCCCAAGCTCGGCTCGTCATGTTTTTATTAGCTCAAGCCCGGCTCGGGTCAAGTCTACTTATTTGAGCTCGAGCTCGGCTTGCCAGTAAAACCTAAAGCTAGGGCTCGGCTCAACTCGAGCTATTTTGAGAACAATCTCAAACGAGCTAAAATCTCGGCTTGAGTTCGCTTCGATATCTCATAAACGAGCCAAAGTTCGACTCACCAATGATATTAGTTTAAATCATATGGGCCTAAGTTGAAACCGACTTGGTCTTTTTTGGATTGGGTTATAATCATCATTATCATTATAATATATATGAAAAAAACTAAAATTTTGTTTGGGCTCGTTTAGGACCGCGAGCCTAAACGAGCTTTGTATTTTATGCTCGGGCTTGATAACGAAACGAGCTGTATTTCAGGCTCGAGCTCTTGGGCTGGGCTTGGCTGGGCTTGTTTACACCCCTAGCTGTATCCAACATAAAGTATTTTTATTAAACGTTATGAGATCTAATAATATTTTACTTTGAATACAACTCAGTTTTAATAAAATATATTTTTTATATATAAATTTTGTTCTCTTTGGCTTGTTTTTTATGCTTGTATGTAGATAGTTGAACATTTGAGGGGCTTGAGATCACCATGGAATTGTCCACATGGCCGACCGACAATGCGACACTTGGTGGATTTAAGTACCCTGCGTAAAAGGTCGAACGAAGACGATATAGTATTATAGTGTTATCAACTATTGTGGTTGAGATTTTATTTTTGTAAGATGTATATAGTTCAGGAAGGTTGGTTCTGTGATCTTCTGGTGTTCACATGTGTTATATAACAGCATTTGTCTCACCAACTGGGATGTAGGTTTTAGTTTACATCAGGAGTATTATTTGAAGCCCAAATTTTGTAGTTCTGTTTAATTACTATTTATGCTGATTTTAGAGAAAAATATTTGAAAATAGATGGTGTAATTCTCACCAAAAAAAGGTTGAATTAGCAAGATTGGAAACTGTTTTATTCTTGTGTATTTTAAACAAAAGATTCAACAAAATAAGGTAAATGTTTATGAGAAAATTTTAACTTCATGTTCGTGGTATAATCAATTAATCAGAAATGGTTTTGCAATTTCTCATATTTGTGAGATTTTTGTCAACTATCTACTTTTTCTCACGTGCTTATATTATTAATTTATTATTATTAATTAAAAAAGCAAGACATGTTACTTTTAGACAATAAAATCTAGTGAATCGCCTCGTTAGACAAAGTTTATGGTCAAAGTGTTTATTTATATTTTTTTTTCCACAAGTTAAAAGTATTAAAAGTCATTGTTTGGAAGCTGGATGTTTGAAATTGAAACCTAAAAGTCGTTAAAGTTTAAGTTAATTTCAAAAGTTGTAACTAGTATGATTAAGAAGACTAATATAATTATTAATTTAAAAGTGAACTTAGAGAGAGTGAAGCGAGGTTGTGTTAAAAAAACAAAAGAGTAACTATAACGACGGAAAAAGAGGAGGTTAAATCCACAAGCTTTATGTGGGTTAAAACTAGAGAAAAATTGAAGGGAAAATAATGAAATTAGCCTATGAGCGGTCCACTTTTCCAAAATAGCCAGCTGAAACCTCACTATGAGCATTTTCACCGAAATCGAGACTGTTGTAGTGACTTTGAAAATCCTTTCAGCATTAACCAACCACATTGCGTCACGTGTATTCTAAAGACTCTAAGCCGTTTCAGCCATCTCTAGAGAGGCTTCAACATTTTCATTTTTTTATATATTTTCCTCAATTATTTTTAAATGGGTATAACTTTTTTCATACGATGATATTTTTTTTGGCAAATTGGATTTAAATAATCAAACTTTCTCAATTTGTCCGATAATAATCTCAACTCAGTTATTTGCCGATAATAAGCCGAACTAGTTCACTTTTGGCCGATAATAGTCCGCCGTTAAAAATAGCTTAACGGACTTAAGTTTTTTTTTTTCCGAATTACAAACCGATGTTTTAGGGATTTTGATTAGAACGAGGATACGGGTCGATTTATGTAAAACGTACCTCGAAACGGTGCTTCAAACGGCTTAATTTTTGTTATTTGGAAGTTTAAACACCCAAATTGTAGCACCGTTTTTGTCGTTTGGGGCAGTATTTCAAGGTAAATTTTACATCAATCAACTCGTATCCTCGTTCTAATCAAAAGCCCTAAAACATCGGTTTGTAATTCGGAAAAAAACTTAACTCCGTTAAGCTATTTTTAACGCAGACTATTATCGGCCAAAAGTGGACCGGTTCGGATTATTATCGGCAAATAACTGAGTTGGAATTATTATCGGTCAAATTGAGAAAGTTGAGATTATTTAAATCCATTTTGCCTATTTTTTTAAATATACCAAATTAAAGATGATAAAGTTATCTTTAATTTGGTGTATTTTAAAAAAAAACCATTACCGTGTGAAAATGTTATACCCGTTTAAAAATCATGGTAGAAAATATATAAAAAAAGAAAATGTTAAAGCCTTTCTAGAGAAGGATGAAATGGTTTAGAGACTTTAGAATACACATGGCGCAATGTAGTTGGTTAATGCTGAAAGGATTTTCAAAGCCGCTACAACAGTTCGATTTTGGTGAGAAGACTCATGGTGTGGTTTCAGCTGGCTATTTTGGAGAAGCAGACCAATCAAAGATAAATTTTGTTATTTTCCCAAAATTAAATTATTTTCGTTGGGTATATTGTTGTAAAGAAAAAATAAGTTCACTTTGTTGGGTAGATTGTTGTAATTTTTCTTTTCCAGATTCGTTGTATATGAACCTTGGTGGTTTCGCATGGTCTAGTTACTTGCTAGTTGCTACCATGTCTTTTTTAAATAAAATATTTTTTAACCGTTCAATTTTCTTTCTATTTTTTAATTATTATAAGAATCTAAACAAACCGTTCAATTTTCTTTCTATTTTTAATTTAATTTTTTTTGGAAGGTTATTTTTAATTTAATTATTATATTATAAGAATCTAAACAAATCGACATTATTTTCTAGAATTCCAACACGACTCTTGTTCTCCACGCATGTGGTTAAGGTTCATGCATGAATACGACCGGTTCTGTTCTTCCTTGGTGTACTGCACTCGGTCCCAATCAAGCTGACATCACGCCTGACCACATCCCTCCATTACTTTATTTAATATCAAAATTATTTTGTTATTTACCATTAAAATAAAATAATTACTTGTATTGGTGTATAGACGGTCTTAAAAATATTTTTTCTGTCTTTTTATCTTTGTAGCAACTATTTGGACTTTTCATTTTACAATCTTTTGTAATCTGAGTTGTTAGAATGTCACATTCGTTAGATGTAAATGTCTAAATTCTGACAGTTTCATGTAAAACAAATTTGAACTATAGCTAGATATATATCAAGTTGTAAGGGTGCAGGGAGTGGTTAAACACTTTGGAGTGGCAAACCAAAACACCGACCAATCAGAGCGCGTCATGTCAACCAGTCAAAAGTGTTTAAACTTTGCTGAAAAGTGTTGGCAATGGTTTACACACTTGCTGAGTGGCAACCTTTTTTTTTTATTTTCTGTTTTTTTTTAAATTTAAGATAAAATGGAAAAAACATAAACTTTTTATAAATAAAAATAAAGCATTACATTTTAAATAAAAATAAAGCATTACATCTTAAATAAAAATAAAACATTACATTTTAAATAAAATCTAACTTTAAAAATTAACTAAAAATCACAAGGCCATCCATATTTTTTTGCGATCTCACGTTTTCTAGCCAGTGTGATTGCCAACATAGCAGGGTGGTATTGCATCCAATTTTGGGTGGGTTGGGTATCATAACCGAAAGGTTGATGCATGGGTTGGTTAAAATAAAATGGAGGTTGGGTTTGATTCGCAAACCCAAGTTGCGGATTAAACGGGACACTAGTACCACCCGAACCACGTTTATCTTGAGCCCTCGACTTCGAACCGGACCCTACCATTTTCTTCTTGCCTTCACCCTTCTTTGAGCCTTCACCCTTCTTTGAGCCTTCCATTTTTTGCAAGATATTTGAAAGTGTTATGGTGTAAATTTTTAGATTGAAATGTAAAAAAGAGAATGGAGAATGAAAGAATGAAGGGTAGTATTTATGGTGTAAATTTTTAAAACAAAATTTTTTTTTTTTTTTTAATTTGAACGGTATTATTACTGTTGGAGACAAAAAAAGGGTCAAAAAGAAGGATTCCCGAATCGGCATGCTGTCGCCGATTGCTTTGCTTTGCCGCGTCGATTCTCGGTCGGCGCCGGTTTTTGCCGATCTGCAAACTCCTTTGCCGCACGTTGCCGAGTCCCACACCCTACACCCTAAGGATTTAGTTATTTCTTATATGATTTTAAAACTTTTGATATTTATAAACCATAGTATTCAAAGTATAATATTTTTTTTATCGTAAACTATACGAGTGCGGAAACTATACTAGTACTGCGATAAACCTAACCGATTTCAACCGAACAACATCGGTATTATTCGAACCGGTATTCGTTTTTGTGGTTTTCGATTGATGTATCGATATTCTTTTAGACATATAATGACTTTATTATTTTGATTTTTTTAGTTGCTATGACGAGTGTCGAGACCGTAAGGATGTGTAATTTTCTACCTCTTTTTCCATGCAGAATATTCAATATCATCAACCAATCATTTCTCTATTTAAAAGGACAATATTGACTTTAGTTTTTTTTTAGTTTCAAGTTCACCAAAACACGTTGATAGAGAAAGAGAGAAAGAATACAAAGATATTTATTTTTGTGCGATTTACTTGTTTCTCAAGCATGATAGAGAAAGAGAAAAAGAATCCTAAGATCATTTATTTTTAGTGCGACTTAGTTGTTTCTCAAGCATTATTGATTTGACTAATTTATTCTCGTTATCCGTCTTTATATAACATATATAACTTCAATTCAACTTAGGATATTTTTTATTATATAATTTAAAATTAATTACATGAGTGATCTCGGTATTAAGGTCATATTATAGTTTTGATCATTTTGTTTGAAAGAATATGAGTTTGTTTTTGTAAGAATTGCTAGGCGTTAGTTGGTCGGCGGGGTAACAACTAGCAATTAATCGGGATTAGTTGTGTAATCAAGAGTTACGGGATTGAGATTTATATGTAATTTTTAGTGTTATAGATATACACACATATTTTTATATGTAATTTTTTTAAGTAGACATGTTTTAACCCCTCCTATAGGATTAATCACCAGAATTTATAGGTTTTGGTCGTGGTCTTAATCTGACCGGATTCGCCTATTTCCAGTCGACTATGGCCGATTTCTGCTCGACTAGGACCGATATCCGGCCGACTAAGACCGGTTTCTGGCCGGCTAGGGCAGATTAGGAGTAACTAACGATTAATTCACCGGTTACCTAAAAATTAGACAGTGGTCGGCTGACTAGTGATTAATCGCCAACTAGTCGCCGGTTAATCCCGATTTTTCCAACATTGATAACACGTATGATCATTGGTCGGTCATTGGGTACAAACTATAATTAGATATATAAACACAACTATTACTAAGTTTTAAGAAACATCACATGTTTATCTATATTGTCTAGTTATTCACCAAACATCTAGTGAAAATGCCAACCATCTAGTCATCTTTCTATTCTATAAAATCTCGCTGTCAGTATTAAATAAGTAGATATCGTATAAAATATAACTTTTAAATATCATTTTAAAAAGTAGATATCGTATAAATATATTTTTAAACAACATTTTAAAAGTACATACAATATCACTTCTACAAAGTTGATCAAAATTATAAATTTTAGTATCATTTCTTTAAAAAATAGGTTCTGGGTTCGATTCTTAGGTGGGTTTTCCCATATTTGTTGGGTTTCCACCTGAATTGGTGTACAGACATTATGCCTAGTCGAGACGAATATGATCGGGTGGTTCCGTTGGTGGTACGATGATATTCTAGTGGTCCGTCAGTAATCCAAATTTGCCGTAAAAAAACAATTGTTGCAATGGTAATATTTCCATAAATAGATTATATATTACGCATTTTCAAATAAGGAGGTCATTAGTTTAATGTCTGGAAAGTGTGACATTTAATCGCTAAAAAAGTACATGTTGGTTATAGAACTAGTTTTTGCATCGCTCGTGTCGTGGGACACTAATCCGAATATTTCTCTCTCATAATATGTATGTCTGTGTTTCAGTTACTTATACATACTACTCATAACACGATCTAAAAAAATTACATCGAGTCAACCAATTTAAACAAAACACTACCATAACTTTGCTAAAAAAAGCAAAACGATAGAAAGACTATAATTTTAAACTGGGGGTATAATTGTAATTTTTCAGGCTAAATGAGCGTGTGCTAGGTAGCCGCCTGGCACAAATAAAATTACATTGAGTCAATCGATTAAAACAAAACACTACCATAGTTTTGTAAAAAAAAAAAAAACTAAAACGATGGCATGATTGTAATTTTACAATTGGGGCAAAATCGTAATTTGACAAAGAAAAACAAAAGACGATGGCAAAACTGCAAATTTGAACTAAGAGAAAAATCCTAATTTAGCTGGAAGAAAAAAAAAACAAAATCAATGGCAAAACTGTAAAGTTAAACGAGGCAAAATCGTAGTTTGACAAAGAAAAAACAAAAGACGATGGCAAAACTGTAAATTTGAACTAAGAGCAAAATCGTAATTTAGCTGGAAGAAAAAAAAAAAAAACAAAAACAAAATCAATGGCAAAACTGTAAAGTTAAACGGGGCAAAATCATAATTTGACTGTACTAATGAAAAAGTGCCAAGCCTGACACTATTCCCCTATATGGTGAATGTAGTTATCGGTAATGAGAATGGATCTAAAGTTACAAAAATAATAGCAATGATACCGATATATACCATGGACCCAACATTTAATTTTCTTATAAAAACGGGTGTTGCTAAATGCACTCCCCTTTTTTTTTTAATTTTACTGATTGCACCCCCTCTTGTAGTTTGTAATAAATACAATCAACCCTTGTATTTTCAATTTTTTTAAATGGATTAGGAAGCATCTCTGTTTTTATAGGCGTTTATTTACTTGCCATAATTTGAATATTGAGATATACCTGCTAGTGGAGAGTTCAAATGAGAAGAAAATTTTTTTAAGAATAAAAAAGAAGAAATTTCAACCAATAAGAATCCTTCATTTAATTTTTGTATTTAATATTAGTGTAAGGGTATATTGGTAAACTTAGATAGATCATTAATTGGTAGTCTTCCTTTATAATCGCTAACTACATTAAATTTGTAACTTATTTAAAAAAATATATTTTTTCAAAGAAGGAAAAAAAATTAATTTAAAGTGTGGGATGAATTACGAGCTGTGTATGATAAATTTCAAAATGTGTAAGATAAATTTTGATGTGTGTAGGCAAAAATTTTAGTATGGAGGATGATAGTCTTTATATTAGTCAAAGATAAGAATAAATGAAATGAGAGAAAAACTATTTAATGTTTTACAATTGTATCCTTTGTTCTTTTTCTTCTCAATTTAATTCTTTTCTCAAATGAACCTCCCCCAACGTGCTATTAATATATATATATATATATATATATATATAGATCATAAACCCATATTAGAGGTCAAACAAAAGCACAACAGGACCACATGAATAACATCATTTCCACTTTTACTTCAATGCACTTACGTGATCGGGTGATTTGGGATTTTGTAAAATGTTCTTGTACTTCTTAACAAAATTACATAGAATTCAAGAAAACAAAACAATGACTTAAAGAACTATAGTTTAACACCCAATTTGATCGGGCAAACAGATGTTGACCAAAACTAAAACAATTGTTGACCAAAAGTGAAACAGATGTTCAACTAGATCCACTGTCTTCATATATTTTAGCACTGTTTTCCTCTTCAAAACACTGTTCAACCTAACATGGGTTTCCATGAACTGTTGACCAAAAGTCAAACAGATGTTAAAACCACTGTTTGAGTTATTCAAACGTCTATTGAATACTAAATGAGATGTTGGCCAAAAGTCAATCGGATGTTGACCAAAAGTCAAGCAGATGTTCACCAAAAGTCAAACAAAGTGACCCATATATGATTTCTTATACATATTTAACATGTCTCATTTGATCAATTTCAGTTTTAGTTTGGAAATTGTGGACACCAGTCCAAGCAAAAGGCGATATGTTTCTTAATATAATCGAAACTGTGTGTGTTTCTATTTGCTTGAAATGATTATCAGAGAATAGAACTCGATGTTTTTATTCCTTTAATGGCATAATTAACCAGCTTATCATTGTCAAAGAATAGCGCTTATAACTTTGAACATGATTTTGCTATTAGTTTGTACTATATTTTCAATTAAGGAATCGTTTCGAGCGAGTAACCGAGTATATTGTCTTTAGCTTACATCTCCGCATTGTTTCCGTTAGACATGGACCTAATAATTTACATGTACATATATAGTTTTAGAATCACAACTTCAAAACTAAACAAATAAGTCTACCATCAGTTTCGAAAATCAAAGAACTACAACCCAAAAACTTGGTTCAATGTATGCTTCTGCATTTGCCTTTTTCAATCCCATGAACATTCATTAGAACTTAAAAAGCTTTTTACCTTTCACAAAGTTAAGTGTAAATGCTTCACCTGGAACCATGCCTTTATCTCTCACAAACTTTCTCATTCCTTGCAGATAATATCTTGGTTGACCTCGAGATGAACCTATAGCAGCTTAAACATTCCAAACATCACCTGCCACGTCCACAATCTTCAAACCCAACTTACGATTCAGTCCAAGATCTTCAGCCTGTTTTTTAAAAAGGCGCTATAACAAACAACGAACAATTCAATAAACAAAGAATTAACACATCTTAAAAACATTACTAAAGTATGATATATTAGTAAACTCATAGGTACGATCTGATTATCTTCATTCACAACAACCATACCACCTTCATTGACATTAACGATGTCCTGTACAGCTTCAGTATCTGAACTCAAGACAATCTCTTCTATCACCTTTTCTTTAACAACAGCACAGACCTCTGGTGGAAGCACTAAATCACAGGTAGCACAATTGAAAATCGTGATATGAAAAGTCTGAAGATCTATCATCTCAAAGACAATGAGTTGATCAGCAGTTAATGACAACTCATTCTTTATCTCCTTCCATCCGGTAGTTATGTAAAGTTCATTGTTGATATCTTCCATCCGTACAGACCAGTTCTGGTTTCCAGATCCTTTAATAAGAACCGGATATGAAGGAATAGTGTTTAACATCTTGTGATGAACAAAAGAACGATTAATACTCTACAATCAGAATAAAACACATTATATAGTACATTAGTAAAAATATACCAGAAAATCAAGTAAATAAATAAAAAACAACAATTAAACAACTGTATCTCGAAAAAAATTACATGATGAATAATCTTCGAAGTTGCATACCACATAATCTTCTTTACCAGATGGTTTGTAGCAAAAATCTTCACAAGGAGCAAGAGCAATGTCTTGATAAAAATACAATATTCTGAAACTTTCTAATGCTTCTTCATAATGAAATATCTACCATGAATCTGAAGGTATTTTCAAACTGTCTACCAACTGAGACCAACCATTATAGAAATAATATCTGCCATTGCTTAGAGGATAGATCTTGACTTTAAAAACATTTTCAGTTGTGGTCCGGATGTTTGTATTCCCAGTTGGATAATTAAATTGTTGAATCCAATTTTGATACTATTTTGGCAAAATCTAAGCATAAATAAAAGAAACACTTTTATTGCTAGATATCATACAAAAAAATTAAAATTAAGTGTTAAACTAAGATCGGATAAAATTACTAACCAAACATTTCCTTTTACTGTCTTCAAGGTAACACGGAAATCCATAAATCATTCTCACGTAAAACTGTAACAGTATCAATCATATAGAATCAAAATAAATAACATTAAGAAACAAATGAATACAATCCATTAGGGTATGCAATACATCTAAATAAAAGATGATACAACTAATATATATCAAAATAACAATAGACAACATCGAAAAGGTGAGAATACATGTAATTTCTTATCATATCGATATATATATATTTTTTACAACAAATCATATAATTAAAACTTAAAACCTACTTTTCCGATTAAGTATCACAAATAGACATGCAGGATCATCAGCTGAATAAATTGTATAGAAAGACAGGATAGTGACTTGTGTCTATATCAAACAAAAACTTAAAAACAGTATACCAACTACTAATCAAAATAAGTTCAACTTTTCAAATACACATGAGAATACATCAGTTAAAATCGGAAATTTATATAATACTTCAGAATAACAGTATACTAACTACTAATCAAAATAAGACAAATGGTAGATACACGAAATGCAGATCACTTTTTTTAGAATCATATATGTCTATCATAACATGCATAATAACTACATAGTAATTGGATATACAAAAAAATTAGGACTATCAGAAGTTATTCCAGTATAAGCCGCAACAATAAACGCAATCATAACCAACAATGGATTGAAAAAAAAAACAGGGAGATACATGAATACACAACCGTCGATTACAACTTCATCATTAAAACAGCAAGAACCATAATCGGCTATGGAATTCAAAACTAAAAGAATAAACATGAAAAAATACAAAACAAATCAGATTATTTAACAATACCTTTGTTATTATACAAGATGATATTGATAAAGATCAGAAGAAATCGAAGAAGATGACAGAGTTTCTTGGAGAAAGTGTACAAAGAAACGTGGAGAGAGAAAGGAACCGAGATTTTGTGAGGATCTTTAAAAAGTTAGAAGGTTTAAAAATATCCCATGTAACCGGGTCGGATCATCCCATTTAGTTTTTCGTCAACATCTGTTTGACTTTTGGTCAACACCAGTTTGAGTTTTGGTCAACATCTCATTTAGTATTCAACAGAAATTTGAATAACTCAATCAGTGGTTTGAAAATCTGTTTGACTTTTAGTCAACAGTTGGATGGAAAGCCATGTTAGATTGAACAGTGTTTTGAACAGATGTTTAAACATCTGTTTAGACTTAAATAGATGTTGGGGCTTAAACAGATGTTTGGCGTTCTATATCAGTTGTTTGGACTTAAATAGATGTTTGAGCTTAAACAGATGTTTGGCCATAAACAGATGTTTGGCCTTAAATAAATGTTTGACCTTAAACAGATGATTGCCCATAAACATATGTTTGGTCTTAAACCAACTATCAGTGGATAGCCAACAGTGATTCAAACACTTATGTTTGGAGATAAACAGATGTTTAACCTTAAACAGATGTTTTCCATAAACAGTTGTTTGGCCATAAACAGATGTTTGGCCTTAAACAAATGTTTGACCTTAAACAGTTGATTGCCCATAAACAGATGTTTGGTCTTAAACCAAACATATGTTTAAGGTCAACATCTGTTTGACTATTGGTGAACAACAGTTTGACTTTTGATGAACATCTGTTTCAGTTTTGGTCAACATCTCATTTAGTATTCAACAGAAATTTGAATAACACGATCAGTGGTTTGAACATCTGTTTGACTTTTGGTCAACAGTTGGATGGAAACCAATGTTAGATTAAACAGTATGAATGAATAAACACTGAAGTATCATAAAACCGTGAATGAATATCGTGAAAAGTTAGATGTGATACAACAGTTGAGAGGAGACCTTTGCATTTTAGGCTTGTTTCTTATTTTGATTAACTGTTGATGATGTTGAGAGTTTTTATTGACACTGACATTTTAGAATATGTTAAGATGCATGTTGAGATTATTAAAATAAACTATTACATAGAAAAATAGAAATTTAATGAAATATTTACAAACTATTACACGCTAGAGTTAACACTTGTTAGGATTTCGTAGACTCTGGTCTTTCTCCATGTGATTTCATGCTCTCTTTTGTTTTTCAGGTCAGTTAGCATGTTGCAGATTTTCTGATCCTATTTTAGAAGTTGTGTGAGAAACTCTTCTGCATTTTTCTGGAAATCTGATGGAGGAGAGTGGAGGACTTCATCAAGCAATGCTATGATGTTCCAGGTTTTCTTGTAATTAGTGTAATTGATTATGTCGACTTTACTGTTTAGTTTTTCGTCTGTTCTTTTTTCTTTGAGTGACCACATCGAGAATTGGGTTTTAACATCGCTGGTGTCTGACCAGTGGTAGAAGCTGAAGTTTGCCATGTAGATATTTGTTGGATTTTCTGATGTGGAACAATCTTTCACAGACAGTGATTTGTAGGACAATTTGTTGATGTTTTGAATCAAAAGTAATTATCGGTCTTTTATAGAGTTTAAAAACGCGTCTACATGGTAAATGAAGAGGTTAATTGTAATTATGATAATCTGCTTTTGTTCTTTGAACTTCAAAAATCTGTCCCTTGGGTTTCTTAGATTTAAAAGTTTAGTTGTTCAGTATGTTATGTAATAATTGGACTTTTAATGTCATGAATAAATGAATAAATTTTAATCTTATGAGTCTATGTTGCGTTAGTAGGAAAAAAAAAGAGAGAGAACGTCAATTTTAAATTACCATTTTGCGTATTTTGAATTTCAAAAGTTATTGATATAATCAGTAATTACTGATTTGATTTGAAAGCAATTGTCATCATGAAATTTCTAATTTTTATTTTAACTTTAATTAAGAGAAAGTAATCGTCAATTTGAAATTCCCATTTTGCATATTTTCAATGTCCAAAGCTCAAGAAATTAGCATTAATTACTGATTTGATATGCAACAAAATGTCATCAACAGTTTTTTTATTTTTTATTTTAACTTTAATTTTTATCACCAAAACAATATTCGAGGAACTCTTATCTCACTGGAATGTAACGATTAGGTAAAATTGTAATTTCATTGTAATTCTAGTTTTCATTTGATAATTTCATTCTATAATTAATTAACCACATCAACAATAAAAATGTGAGCAGTTGATGTTTTTTAGGAAAACCAATGATGGTCAATATCAGTGGATGTCAACAATAAAAATGTGAGCAGTGACTATTTTTTAACTATCGGTGGATAGCCAACAGTGATTGAAACACTGATGTTTAGTCAGTCAGTGGTCAACATGAAGATTGAAGAAACAGAGGTTGTCTTTCAGCAGTGGATAACATTTAATAATCAGATGTTTGAACCAAAACAGTGGTTGTAACAGACTTTTAAGGATTAATGAAAACTATCATTTTTAACTATTTTGAGGATGTTTGACCTTAAACAGATATTTGACCTTCTATATCAATTGTGTGGAGTTAAACAGATATTTGACCTTAAACATCTGTTTGGACATAAACAGATGTTTGCGCTTAAACAAATGTTTGACCTTAAAAAGAAGTTGGCCCATAAACATCTGTTTGCAAAAAAAGACCAATTTCAAGAATACTATACCCAAACAATCAAAATGAGGAGCTTAATAATCATCCAAGTGTACTTAATTTTTATTTAGTAGTATAAAGATCAAACCATTGTTCAATTTTATAGTACAGATCAGTTAGCATGCTGGGGTGATGTGATAAATACTGTTACATATAAACATCTCAGTGATATGACATCTAACAATCTAACATAGTATAAAACATTGATGTGATAAATACTGTTACATATAAACACTGTTAACATAAACAAAGGTAGAATATCTGCTGTTGATGCTGAACCACTGTTGTTGGGCAGTGGTTCGTCTTCGAGTTTGTATAGGGTTTGTCTCGAGAGATAAACTATAGCGAACCACTGCTACACTAAACACTGTTACATAAGAAACACTGATACATAAATACTAAAGTTGAATCCGCTGTAGATGCTAAACCACTGCTGCTACTGAGCAGTGGTTTTCCTTTCGTTGATCAGGCTTTAGGTACATAAGTGCTTGTCTTTAACAGGGCTTTGTCTTCAACAGTGGATAGGCCTCATCAGTCTTTAAGTCCATCAGTCTTTATAAGGAGCAGTGGTTAATTATAACAGTCCTTAGCATGATCAGCTGTTATAACCACTCCATAACCCTTTGAGAGGAAGCAAGTGTTCGTCTATTCAATTGAGAGGAGTCATTTGTAACACCCCGAAAATGGGTTTGGCAATCAAACCACGTTAACAACAAAAGACGGGTAAAGTACCGTTAGCGGTAAAATTTACCCGGTAAATATTAGGATTTAAATAAATAAACCTAATATTAGATAAAAAGTGAACAAATCCTTTTGAGGAAATTAAAGTGGATTGATGTGTGTAAAATGCAACATATAAATTACATCAAATGAGGCATAAAACTAATCCTTTTTAAGTACTAATATTGGAAAAAGAGTGTTTTTGTCTTCCTTTTGTATTTTCAGGATTAAATGAGCTCAAAAACACAAAAGAAGCAAAAAGACAGCTAAATCCAACATAAATACAAGGAAAGGAACATAAGTGGACTGCCCGACCCCTCAACGGCATCTTCCCAAGCAAAATAGAGAAGGCAGAAGACTGAACACGCCCCGTGCTCAGCCAGCACGGGGCCGTGCCCAAGAAGCAGCAGAAAAGACAAACCTATAGAAGCTTCTATTGCCCACCACGGGGCCGTGCCCAGTGAACACGGGTTACAATTAATGAGGAGAGAGAGTGTCAGACAGGCACGGGGCCGTGCCCAGCGGACACGGGGCCGTGCCCAGCCCTCTGTTCAGCCTATAAATAGGAGTGCTTGGTTTCATTTCAATTCATCCCTTGGCACACCACCTCTCTCACACTTCATCCACCACCCACCACCATCACAACACCATCATCCACCACCATCATCCATTGTCCATCGTAGAGTGTGTGAGTCGTCTCGGGATCCAAGATTGATCGTAAGAGTTCTTGACAATCAAGGCCATGTTTGCCTAAGTCTCTTACATCACTTGGCGAAGACAAAGTGTCTAGTATAATACTTTTTATTTCTAATCTTTTGCACTTTTTATTTGGTTTTGTATTAATGACTTTAATAACTAGTTACTTATGTTGAAGGTGATCTTTCCTTATCGTTTGTCCGTGGTGTCTTGGCATTATTTTACTGTCTATATAAAATAAAGGATTTTCACCATTCATATCTCCACGGTCTATATGGAGGTATGTTGGCTACCTGGTCGGGGGTTAAGGGAACGGTTTGGTAAAGGTCTTGCCATTGTTCAGCGTTTAGAGGTCCTGCAATGGACCTGGGTCAAATTTAGTAGGACCTCCTTCAATGCTTCACGGTATTAGATGGCGGGGGTCTAAACTCTTTGATCCCCTCATAAGTTAACTACTATTAATACTATAACCCGACTATTTAGGACTGTATCCCTGCTGACTCAGACTACTTAGTCGAGGGTAACGTCACCGCCAAAAGCGGGGCCTACCATAATACTGCATTAATAACTTAATTCATTATCTTCCAATAATCCACCCTTTTAGGATTGTATCCTTCCTGACTAAAACTACTGGGGTGAGGGTAACGTCACCTTCAAAAGAGGGGCCTACTACAATAACTAAGATAATCTCTTAATTATGTGCAAAAGTGCGGAAATAATCAAAGGTTATACTAGATACGAGTCGGAACCAAGTGATTCATCTTGTCTATCTGGTTTTATTTTTATTTTTTATTTTCAGCATTTTAGTTAGTTTTTTTTTTCTTAGTTTAAAACATTTTTCTAAACTTTTTATTTTGATTAGACGTTGAGGATAAACCGGTACTAAAAGCTCTTGTGTCCTTGGACGACCTCGGTATCTTACCAACGCTATACTACGCTCACGATGGGTGCACTTGCCCATATGTGTGTTTAGTGTTAGTAAAATATCGTGTTTTATAAATTTAAAACTTGGCTAAAAATAAGTGTTAAAAGGGCTTAAAATATACACCTAATATATATAACACTTCGCACGCATCAAGTTTTTGGCGCCGTTGCCGGGGACAGAAGGATTTTAAGAAAGGTAGGAATCAACCGCCTAATCATTTTTTATTTTTATTTTTTATTTTTTAGGATTTTCTTAGTTTTTCAGCTTCTGCAGAGCTCAGCACGGGCCGTGCCCGCTAAACACGCCCCCGTGCTAAATCATTGGAACTGGCAATCCTGTTTTAAGTCAGACAGTAAGCTGAACACGGGACCGTGCTCACCCAACATGCCCCCATGCCCAAGATTCAATTACTGAAAACAGAACCGTTAGATCCCGGCGGTTGGTAATTTCTGACATAAACATGAGTGATAATAATTGTTTTTTACTTTCGGCACTCTTATGGTACGTGGTGTCAATTATGTGGTGGCAAACATGAAGAAGTAGAATGCTACTTTCTAAATTATAGGCCCCACTACATGGACCCACCGACTTCTTATAACCTTAAGAGGGGCGAAAGTAAAAATAAGCACTATTTCTCCCTCGAATGCGCCCAGCCAGATATTCTAGGGGAAATGCTCCTTGATGAGTTATTTCAACTAGAAAAGCTAATTCTGAATTGGTTAAAAGAGCTTAGGAAGGATTTTATTGATCCACCCCAAGACAATGACCATGACGAAATGCTGGAACCGCATTCCGACAACCTCGTTGCTCCCGAAAATACCTTCGTACCTAGCAAAGACTTGGACGATAGTCGTCCCTGTGTCGATTGTGCCGTGAAGGACTCTCCATCGACTTCGTTCGGTGCATACATAGACCTGAGCGATTCGGCATACACCTTCTTTAACGAGAGCCCGGGAAAGGGTTGGACTTGTCCACCTAGAATAAAAATAAGAATTACCCTCACCGACAACCTCTTGCGTTCTCGCCTTAGTCTAGGACAATTAAGGTATCTTAGGCACTTTGGGGTTGTCCCTACCAGTAAAGAACCACCCGATATCAACGAGATCCTTAGAAGTAACAAAACTCCATAAGACAGCCTCCAGACACGGGGCCGTGTCCAGGTCAACACGCCCCCGTGTTCACCTAAAAGATTCTCTGCTGATTTTGTCAGAATACGGACAAAATGTGTCAGGATTTCCTCTGCACACGGGGCCGTGTCCAGCGGACACGGGGCCGTGTCCAGTGCGCTGTCGTTTTCTTTAAATGCAGCCTGATTCCTGCTCATTTTTTACCACTTCAATTGACAGAGATTCCTGGGATCTTCACTCATACCATCCTAGGTAAGTGCTAAAAGAAGGTTCCCAAGGACCCTCTTGTCCCTTCCACTTTTATTCATTTCCTCTTCTTTCAAAATTTTTTAACATTTCCTCCATGGAAGCTTGGAAATCCCATGATTCCAACCCTCTATGTGAAGTTTGTAAGATTATTTGCTAATGATTCTTGCTTAAAGTTAGTTGTATAACTTTATTTTAAATTATCTAAGCCTAAAAACCAGCTAAAAATCATGAGAATAATTTAAAACTCCAAGACTCCTTAGCCTAAAATCCTGCAGACACATGGACACGGGGCCGTGCTCATCGAGCACGGGGCCGTGTCCGAGGCACTGTTTTGTAAAAATTTAGCTTTCTTCGGTTTCTTTCACAGAAAATGGCAAGCAGAACAAGCGGATCATCTTCAAGAAGTAACCGACAAGGGAGGAGATCATCAACAACAGAAGACTCTCTTGTGAACTATGTTCACGCCCTAAGGGAGGCTATTGACGAAATGACGGGAGTGGAAGAAGCATTGGTCGACCGTATCAACCATCTAACAGTGGGGCTGGAGGGCTGTCTCCGAGAGGTAAACCTCTTGCACCAGAGGTTAAACCTTCTCGCCTCCCCGCCTTTGGTGCCTATAATAACCCAAAGGGCGTGGAACGTGGTGCCCGAAGTCATCATTCCGGCCGAATGGTACGCCATGCACCAAGAGCCTCCGCAAAGGGTGGTGCAAGGAGTCCCGGTGAATGTTCCCCCTCAGCCATCAGTTACTGAGGAAAATGAAGCCGCATTCTTCCTTCCTAGGGAGATCGAAGAATGGCTTTAAAACAACGTTTAGGGAAGAATTCCTTCGGCTAAAAGTACTACTATATCGGGAAACTATTCTCGAAATTTTCTTAAAATAGTAGAACTCCTTGTGATAACCTCGTGTACCTGCTGACCTATTTAGTTAAGTTTTAATTTTATCTTAATTTAGGATTATGTAAGGTCTCTCTATGATTGCAATGAAATGATGGTTTTAAAAGTTTGGATGGTTTTTAAATAAAACACACTCATGGTGGTAAGGGATGAAAAGGGGAACGAGAAAAATGACCTCATGCACAAGAACAAGGCAACTCGACAATTCTCGCCATTTCAGAAGGTTCAACACGGGCCGTGCCCAACCAACACGGCCCCGTACTGAACCACCTGCAGAAAAACGCCCAGTTCAGGTAACTGGACATGGGCCCGTGTTCACCCGACACGCCCCCGTGTCCAGACTTCTGCTTCTCTTGTTTTAATTTTGTTACTGGCACTTGAACACGGGGCCGTGCCCGGACAACACGGGGCCGTGTTCAGCGCCCAGTAACACAAAATTTTTGCTTTTTAACACCATTTTACACATCTAATCAACCTAAAAATTTATTTTTGGGACACATTGAGGACAATGTGTAATTTAAGTGTGGGGGGGGGGGGGGGATGCTAAAACCTTGAATTTTGCAAGTCCTAAATACAAGCCTTACACAAAACTCTATTGGAACCGCTGATCACCCCAATTTTTTTTCAAAAATTTCATTTTTCTTACTTGTCTAGGTTTAACTCGGGAAATTCAAGTTCTCAAAAAGGTTATATTTTTACGAATTTACAACCGATAGCGTAGTGATAAAAAGAACCAACATAAGAAAATTATGAAAAGGCATGGCAAACTTAGTTAAAATTTGATTATATATTCTTGATCACATAAAAACCCATTCCCACAAAAGTGAGTTTTGAGCCTTTATTGAGCATACAAATTTACATCTTTAGACTAAATGCTCATTTTTCGTTTCTTGTGTGAATAGCCGCTTGGTTCTTACAACTCTAGAACTTGCCATGACGATACATTCCCGGTCCTTATCAACTTAAACCCGAGTAAGTAAATGATGGAGGCATTAGGACTAACCCTTTTTATTTCTACACCATTATTTTTCTTTTTCTTTTACCACCTACCCAAAAAAATCCCCCTAGTTAGCCCCTTTGAGCCTAAACCTTTTCATTTCATCACCCAAACCAAAAACCCTTTTACCCACCAAAACCTTTTTATTTTTTTCCCTTTGTTTTAGTAACAAGTTCGGTTTTTTTTCGTATGATCGTTCAAAAAAAAAAAAAGTGTTGATGATGAAGCAAAAAGAAAATAAACAAACAAGTTCATCAAAAATAACTTTGTTTGAATAAAAGCTTCATCAAAATAAAAAGTCTTACGAAAACCGACACTTGTTACGCTTTTCGCCCTTTTTCTACTAACCACTAACCACTATCCCAACCACCTACCTTTAACCCAAGCCTAACCCTTAACCCACAAAGTCCTCTTGATATTTACAAAGGTATAAAAGTTAAAAAGGAGGAGGATTGATTGCTTGGCAAGCTTATGGTAGGAATAAGTTCCATGCCGCTCTCGAGTGATTCACTAAAAATACACCTTCGGCCGAGTGTGAGTGCTTTCTCCCGTGAGGTATGTGAACTTGTATATAAATGGAATTTTAAAAAGGCATGTTATGCCCAAATAAGTAATTTCTCCTATGAAACGTTCTAAATAAATCATTACGAATAGGATTGTAAATAGATAAAAATAAAACCCAAAAGGATCTTGGATTCCCAACACTCTACGACAAGCCAAAAACCTTCTATTCTACCCATTCCATTTGGGAGTGTAAGCCACATATTAAAGAGTTTTGTTTGAGGACAAGCAAAAGTTCAAGTGTGGGGGTATTTGATGTGTGTAAAATGCAACATATAAATTACATCAAATGAGGCATAAAACTAATCCTTTTTAAGTACTAATATTGGAAAAAGAGTGTTTTTGTCTTCCTTTTGTATTTTCAGGATTAAATGAGCTCAAAAACACAAAAGAAGCAAAAAGACAGCTAAATCCAACATAAATACAAGGAAAGGAACATAAGTGGACTGCCCGACCCCTCAACGGCATCTTCCCAAGCAAAATAGAGAAGGCAGAAGACTGAACACGTCCCGTGCTCAGCCAGCACGGGGCCGTGCCCAAGAAGCAGCAGAAAAGACAAACCTATAGAAGCTTCTATTGCCCACCACGGGGCCGTGCCCAGTGAACACGGGGGCGTGGCGAAAGTACAGTAGGCGCATTAATTGTAATTGCGAATTACAATTAATGAGGAGAGAGAGTGTCAGACAGGCACGGGGCCGTGCCCAGCGGACACGGGGCCGTGCCCAGCCCTCTGTTCAGCCTATAAATAGGAGTGCTTGGTTTCATTTCAACTCATCCCTTGGCACACCACCTCTCTCACACTTCATCCACCACCCACCATCATCACAACACCATCATCCACCACCATCATCCATTGTCCATCGTAGAGTGTGTGAGTCGTCTCGGGATCCAAGATTGATCGTAAGAGTTCTTGACAATCAAGGCCATGTTTGCCTAAGTCTCTTACATCACTTGGTGAAGACAAAGTGTCTAGTATAATACTTTTTATTTCTAATCTTTTGCACTTTTTATTTGGTTTTGTATTAATGACTTTAATAACTAGTTACTTATGTTGAAGGTGATCTTTCCTTATCGTTTGTCCGTGGTGTCTTGGCATTATTTTACTGTCTATATAAAATAAAGGATTTTCACCATTCATATCTCCACGGTCTATATGGAGGTATGTTGGCTACCTGGTCGGGGGTTAAGGGAACGGTTGGGTAAAGGTCTTGCCATTGTTCAGCGTTTAGAGGTCCTGCAATGGACCTGGGTCAAATTTAGTAGGACCTCCTTCAATGCTTCACGGTATTGGATGGCGGGGGTCCAAACTCTTTGATCTCCTCATAAGTTAACTACTATTAATACTATAACCCGGCTATTTAGGACTGTATCCCTGCTGACTCAGACTACTTAGTCGAGGGTAACGTCACCGCCAAAAGCGGGGCCTACCATAATACTGCATTAATAACTTAATTCATTATCTTCCAATAATCCACCCTTTTAGGATTGTATCCTTGCTGACTCAAACTACTGGGGTGAGGGTAACGTCACCTTCAAAAGAGGGGCCTACTACAATAACTAAGATAATCTCTTAATTATGTGCAAAAGTGCGGAAATAATCAAAGGTTATACTAGATACGAGTCGGAACCAAGTGATTCATCTTGTCTATCTGTTTTTATTTTTATTTTTTATTTTCAGCATTTTAGTTAGTTTTTATTTTTCTTAGTTTAAAACATTTTTCTAAACTTTTTATTTTGATTAGACGTTGAGGATAAACCGGTACTAAAAGCTCTTGTGTCCTTGGACGACCTCGGTATCTTACCAACGCTATACTACGCTCACGATGGGTGCACTTGCCCATATGTGTGTTTAGTGTTAGTAAAATATCGTGTTTTATAAATTTAAAACTTGGCTAAAAATAAGTGTTAAAAGGGCTTAAAATATACACCTAATATATATAACACTTCGCACACATCATGGATAAAAAGGCCCGCGTTAACGGGACTTAAAATAAACCTAGTTATAAACTTCCCCAAACACACTAAGTTAACTAGGAATGTTTAACCTAGTTAATAAGAGGAAATATGGGTTTAAGATAAGTAGGTTGTAACCTACTTAATAATTAACCAAATATGAGGGACCAAGTTAGATATTTGGGAAAAGCTTATTAATAAAAAAAATAAAACACACACACGCATGCGTGTGCGTATTAACGACCAGGAGACAAGCTCCATGGGAGCTAACCCTAAACTCAACAAAACCTTCAAATTGGAAGATCAATCGAAGGCCAAATTCGGAATTGAATACATAGAAATGATCACCAAGTCAAGGGGATCGTAAGGTATGTCGAATTTCTAACATTCATGAAGTTGTGAAAATTAGATAACTTTGCATGATACGATCTATACATGAATCGTAGAGGCTATGGCCGAATTAATGAAGTGTGATTGCTTAGGAACAAACCCTAAGTATAAATTTGAAGTAAAATTTGAATAATTTGAGGATTTACCACACTTAGACAAGAGGGTATTGATTATGTAGTGAAGATGATGATAAGTTTGTGTTTAAAATCATCATAGTTGATAGTAGAAACAAGGTACTTGGACAAACTACATGATTAGGTATTTGTTCATACATGATTGAAATGGGTTTTTATGATATGATGATGTTAGTGTTAAACTTGCGATTAGAATCACCATGTTAGTTAGTAAAGACAAGGTACTTGAACAAATTAGGTGTTTGAGTACGTGAATCATTATTAACATGAATTGGGTTAAGTATAAAAAGGATGGAAATGGTGATAAATTCATGTTAAAAATGATGTTTGATATCATCATGTGTTAAGAAAGATTAATGTTGTGTTAATTCGATGGATCATGGTTATAAAAACTTGGTTAATAAAGCGGATAAACGGTAGCCTAAGAATGATGCTACCGGGTAATTGACCAAGTAATAAAACGAGTAGTTGAATTACATTGTGTACCTACTTTCGTCAATAGGCACTTTGACTTTTAAAAAGTCAAAATGACCATAGATATGATCAAATGATAAATTCGACATAAAACCCGTAGGATGGAATAGTCGTAAATGATTATGACTAATCTAACCATCTCGCGAATTATGATGATAGTTTGACGCTTGACGAGCTAGGTGAAAGCTTGGGAAGAAAACGGGTCAAACGAATCAAGAATGAAGAAAAAGCATGATCCGGGTGCAAGGTAAGTATATCTTACACTACTCTTGAATTATAGAATATTCTCTCATCGTATTAACTACGAATAAGATATGTTAACAATCGTGATATAATGTTCTGACGTGTAGTCGTACGGAACAAGATAACCGAAGATGATAATAAACCATGTTTAATGGTTAAAAAGGACTAATATGGTTACTTAGTCAAGCAATGACTAATAAATATAGAATTCTTGATGGATACCTTATATGGTAAACCAAAACAAACGATAAGGGTAAAACAGTAATTTTGGTCATACGTTGACCGTAACCGTTAGTTTTTGAAAGACACTTATGATGTAAGCCATAATATGCCAAAAGTGTCAAGAAATGAATTATAAGTAAAATGACCGCACGGTGTAAACCGAAGCGAGTCATATAGATGAGATGGTAATAAATGTCATCTCACCAATACAATCGGTCACCTAGACCAAACGGGTCAAAAGGTCAAGATACCACCTTTTGACAATATCGACTAATGACTGCCGTCGAGTTATACGATTTCAGGAGTAAATATCGAATGGATATTAGCATCGCCATGACTTAGCGGAAATTAAAGCAAGATATTAAACGGGTCAATATATTGATCCGAGCCAGGTATGTGTAATAGAATAAACACTCAATTAGAACGTATGGTTCAATGGGTATTAAACGAAGTCTAAGATAGACAATGGGTTACTTTAATGAGTAAACCGAATGTTTTAAATGATGGTCATCATGTTTTGGGAAGCACAATTACTTTTCAAACAAGATCATAACTAGAATGAAGGATTATGGGTCAAACACGCTTTCAAAAGACTTCATCGTAAATGAAAGGCTAAAAGGGACCAAAACGCCCTTGCAAGCTAAATTGAGCTAACGACCTTTAAAGGTTGTTTGGAAACGAGTTTTATGATAAAATGAATACTTAGGATAAGTATAAGAAGCGAAAGATGTAAATCTTTGGTCAAATGACTCTATATGAGCCTTTGCCGTAAAATAACAATCCGAGGAGTAAGACTCGGATTATATAGATCACCACATTAAATCCACCACAAATATAGTTGTGGTGGAAGATCATTTGATAAGAAATGTGGAAATATGAATCTAGAAACGAATGAAAGCAATTCGTGCTTAAAATATGCTTAATTACCCTTAACGGGTTAAAATAAGCATATAAGCGAAAATGGGTTTAAGAAGGTATATAAACCCGTGATTGGAACCTAATATGTTAGACAATAATGAATTTAATAGGTTCATGAGAAATAGGGGTCAAACAAACTGGTTTGTTTAATAAATACATGAACGGGTAAAAAATTTAGTGATTTTATTTTAAGCCGAAAGCTTAAAAGTCTAAAATTTTGTTAATCAGGATGTCGGATTTTAACTCCATGTGATGGAGAATTAAATTACGATCATGTAGGAAAAAGAATCGTGTAAATCGGATCAATAACGAAAGAGTTATGCTCGTTTTCGTAAAATCAAGCTTGGCTGGGAATATGCAGCACCAGCATCACACATTCTGTCAAAATAGGACCGTGGCATTGCGCCACGGCCAAAGCCCTTGGCTGTCGCGCGCGGCGACGGCCTAAAATGTTGAAAATTTTGATTTTTTTGTTTATTTCGATTATTTGACCCAATTACCTTGTTGTACTTGTTATTTAACTATCAAAACTGACTCCTAAGTTGGTTTTGATCATAGGTGAATGTCGAGAGTCCCGGATGAAGATCAAGCATCGAGCAAGAAACGAACACACGTTAAATGAAGCTTCCGCGTCAAATCTTGATTTGTTTTGTTATAAGTGAATTATGTAAACACTTACAAATATGTTTTTGAAATGTTGTAAACATATGGGAATGTAAGTGTGACAGTTTTTTGTAAAATCACATTTAAGCATTAAAATGTGTATTTTAATTATTAAAGTCTTGATTAACTTAGACGAGCGTTACATCATTGCATTACATCCCTGTTGAAAAACAGAATCCATAAATTTAGGGAAAATTGATTTGAAAGATGATAACCCAACAGTGGAGGATCTCATTCTATAAATCCGATAAATTCAGGGGTATTCTCAAATAATGGTTCCTAGATGTTTGAAGAACGACAAAGACAGACAAATGTCCACAGTGCTGCTTCTTTGAACATTTGTCGGTCTTCAAACATCTAGGAAGCATTATTTGAAAATAACCCTGAATTTATCAAAGCTGTAGAATGAGATCCTCAACTATTGGGTTATCATCTTTCAACCCCATTTTCCCTAAATTTATCAATTCTGTTTTTCAGACCTCCCAAAGCCACCTGCCTAGCTCCAAAGAGATCGAGACAACTTGAAACATAACCTGGACTTGCTGTAATTCCACCAGTTCAGTATTTAATCCAAATATACCAACTCAATACAAATAATAAATATTTGGTGTGCTACAACTGTAAATAACTCAGGAAACATATTTGAAACCATAAATATGGATTATAGAGATCTATGAATGAAACATGGGTGAATAAAACAACAAAACAGATTGTGAAAAACAAAAACTACAAACATATCAAAATAAATCTACTGGTAATCACATGGTACACCAATGCAAGCATCTGAATAAACAATAACAAATCAAAGACAATTTACCGATACTTACCGAAACCATAACTGGTCAGATTTATGTGCGGCTCTTAACTACATTCTGTAGAATCTGTACATCTAACAAATAATCAAAGAACAATTAAAAAAATAATCAGAGATGAGATACACAAGTGCTTGTCTTTAACAGGGATTTGTCTTCAACAGTGGATAGGCCTCATCAGTCTTTAAGTCCATCAGTCTTTATAAGGAGCAGTGGTTAGTTATAACAGTCCTTAGCATGATCAGCTGTTATAACCACTCCATAACCCTTTTAGAGGAAGCAAGGGTTGGTCTATTTAATTGAGAGGAATAATTGCATTACATCCCTGTTGAAAAATAGAATTGATAAATTTAGGGAATGTGAGGTTGAAAGATGATAACCCAACAGTGGAGGATCTCATTCTACAGCTTCGATAAATTCAAGGGTATTCTCAAATAATGGTTCCTGGATGCTTCCAAAGAATCAGCACTTTGGACATCTGTTGTTCTTCAAACATCTATTATCTATTCTATCTATTATATATAATAAATGAAAGTTATTTGGTCCACGTGGCCCAAATAACTTTCATTTATTATATATAATAGATAGAATAGATAATAGATAATAGATGTTTGAAGACAACAGACGTCCAAAGTGCTGCTTCATTGGAAGCATCTAGGAAGAATTACATGAGAATACCTCTCAATTTATCGAATCTGTAGAATGAGATCTCCGCTCTTGGGTTATCATCTTTCAACCTCACTTTCCCTAAATTTATCAATTCTATTTTTCAACAGGGATGTAATGCAATCATTACTTTATTTAAGATACATTCAACTGCATCTTCTGATAAATCAACATTCATTTCACTCAAATGATAGCTTCAACTGCATCTACAATCATGAACTATCTAAAGAAATGGATGAAATCATCCAAAAATACCCAAAATAAAACTAATTAAACCATCTAATATTCTTGAGTACTCACCATTAATGTGATGACCAAAATAAAATTAAACCCTAAAAGCATATAAATCATAATGAAATATGAAATCAGGTAGTTGTATAACAAATCATTATATTATATGAAATAACGAAGAAGAAGAAAAACTGACTACAAAGTGTATTAAGAATTAGCAAAAGAATAACAATTATCTGATTTATGTGCGGCTCTTAACTACATTCCGTAGAATGTGTACATCTAACAAATAAACTGTAACACCCCGAAAACGGGTTTGATAATCAAACCTCGTTAATACTAAAAGACGGGTAAAATACCGTTAGTAGTGAAAGTAACCCGGTAAATATTAGGATTTAAATAAATAATCCTAATATTAATTAAAAACGAATAAGAGATTCCACGAAAATAAAAAGGATAAAAAGGCCCGAGTTCACGGGACCTAAAATATAACGAGTTATAACTTCCCGAACCCATAAAGTTAACTAGGAATAATTAATCTAGTTAGTAGTTTGTGGTTAAGTGATAAATAGTGAGTTATAGTTTCATAGATTAAAATAAAACATGGGGGACTAAGGTTGCCTAGTGGAGAAACTTGTTTTAATTAAAACAAATAATAAAACACAACACACACACTAAGAGTGTGTGTGTGTGTGGTACGACCAGGAGGGCTCCAAGGAGCCAAACCCTAACATGATCAAATTCATCAAATTGAAGATGGATTCTAGCCCCAAATCAATGCATGAACACAAATTCGTGATCACCTAGTCATGGGGATCACAAGGTATGTTGAATTTTGCTATTTTGTGATACTTTAAAATTATGATGAACAATCATAATCGAAATTCTGGAATGAATGATGAATCTATGAACATAGTTGTGATGAAATTCATGTTTAGAAACAAACCCTAGTTGAAAACTTGATGAATTAGTGTTAAAAACTAGGGATTTGATTATTACCCATATGTGTGCTAAGTGGGTCTTATGATAAGAAGATGAACACTTGAATTAGAGTGTTAAATTGATGAATATTGATGTTATGATACTAGTACTAGGTGTAGTTCATGAACACTAGACATGGAGGTTTGAATTTTGATGTTAACCTTGGTAAAAGATAACTAGTTATGAACTAGTTTGTAAACATGTAAAAGTATGCCCATTAAATGTTTGATAAAATGCCTAAATGAACGCTAAAATGTTGAAATTTCGGGTGAAACACATAATTGAATAATATGACAAATTATGCGAAGTATGAATCGATAAGGATTCAAAGCATAAAGTTAATCTAGACTTAATTGTGTAAATGATCAAAAGTAGTTAACTTTTGATAAGTTAATTTACTAATGAAAAAGTCGATAGTAGTTTCGACATAGAAAATAAGTGAGACGGAATAGTCGTGATTTTAATGACTAATTTAACCACCTCGTAAATGTTGACAATAGTTTGACGCCTAACGAGCTAGGTGGAGGCTTGGGAAAGAAGCGGTCAAACGAATTAAGCACGAGAAGAAAGGCGTAATCGGGATGCGAGGTAAGTAAAGCTTACACCTTTTTATGTAATACCCATTGGTTTTATAGGTCATGATGAATATAAAGTCTTGCTTGAATTATGATGTTCCGACACGACATGTGCGGTTCGGAACAAAAGACAATGTTAATAAACCATGTTCAATGGTTAAAAAGGAGCTAATGCGGTTACTTAGTCATGAAATGACTAAAAGATAACTTTTTAAATGGTTACCTTAAAATGTAAACCATTGCAAATAATAAGGGTAAAACGGTATTTTTGGTCACTTGTTGATAATAACCGTTAGTTGTGAAAGACAATTTATAGCGTAAGTTATAATGGGTCAAAAGAATCGATAAATGATTTACAAGTAAAAAGACTATACGGTGTAAACCGGAGCGAGTCATATAGATAAGATGGTAATAAATAACATCTCATAAAGATTCATGGTCATTTAGACCAAACAGGTCAAAAGGTGAAAATATCACCCTTTGATAATATTGACTAATGGTTTGTCGAGTTTTGTGATTTAGGAATAAATAGCACATGGATGTTTACATCGCTATTACTTAGCGGCCACTAAGGCAAGGTATCGAAACGGGTCAATATATTGATCCGAGCCAGGTTTGTATAAAGATTCAACTCATCATGTAGAACTTGAGGTTCTATAAGAGTTAGACAAGGATAAAAATAGATATTCAGTTGTCTTTGAGGTAAACCAAATAAATTGAGTTATGATTATGGTGTTTTAGAAATATAATGGTTTCTAAACAAGATTATAGTTTTAAAAGTGGGATTTTGGTCGAACATGGCTTTAAAGGTCCTTCGTCGTAATAGGAGGGGTAAAAGCGACCAAAATGCCCTTATAAGTGAAATTGAGCAAACGACCCTTAAAGGTTGTTTAGAAATGAGTTTTGTGATCAAATAGATACTTGGAATATGTATAAAAAGTGAAATATGTGAATCTTTGGGTCAAATGACTCTATATGGGTCTTTACCGTAAAATGATAGTCCGAGGGATAAAACTCAGAATATATATATCTCCACATTGAATCCACCTCAAACATAGTTGTGGTGGAAGATTACTTGGTAAGAAATATGGAAATATAAAGCTAGATATAAATGAAAGCGAATCATGTTTAAAATATACTTAAATACCCTTAACGGGTCAAAATAAGCATACGAGCAACAACGGGTTTAAATTGTGTAAGAAACCTGTGATTAGAACCTAACATGGTAGATAACATTAAATTGAAGAGGTGCATGTGAAATAAGGATCAAACAAATATGTTTGTTTGATAAATGCATAAACGGGTTAAAATTTGGTAAAAAGGTAAAGAGTCGAAGGCTTAGAAGTCTCAGAATTTATTATGCCGGATGTTGGATTTTGACTCCATAAGATGGAGAATTAAATTACGGACGCGTAGGAAAAAGAATCGGGTAAAACGGATTAAAAACGAGAGAGTTATGCTCGTTTCCGTGAAATCGGGTTAGGCTGGGAATATGCAGCAACCAGCATGAACTTTCTGTCGAAACAAGACCGTGGCATCGCGCTACGGCCAGTCCCTTTTGCCGTCGCGCGTGGCGACGGCCTGAAACGCTGAAAATTTTGATTTTTTCTATTATTTCGATTATTTGACCCAATTTTCTTGTTGTACATGTTATTTAACTATCAAAACTGACTTCTAAGTTGGTTTTGATCATATGTGTATGTCGAGAGTCCCGGATGAAGATCAAGCGGCGAGCAAGAACCGAACACACGTTAAATGAAGCTTCCGCGTCAAATCTAGAGTTGTTTTGCTAAAAGTGAATAATGTAAACATTTATAAATATGTTTTTGAAATGTTGTAAACATATGGGAATGTTAGTATGATAAGATTTTGTAAAGTCACATTTTAGCATTAAAATGTGTATCTTATTATTAAAATCTTGATAATTTGAGACGGGCGTTACAAGTTGGTAATCAGAGCTCATGGTTAAAGAATAAAGTGTGTTCGGTTCGAGGCTTGATCTCAAATTCGGTAAGTACATGTATATCAATGGTTTAGTATGATTAAAGTGTTGAGAACAACACATATGGTTATCGTGTAATACACGTTACACCAATAAAATCGATATAAAGTAGATATAGTCAACGAAATTACACGCGTTGATGCGTATAGTAGAAAAGCCTTGTATTATAATACGGGCATCCATTAATGTTGAAATTATTAACTGTTGTAAACATTTTAATTGAAGGACACTCGCATCTGAAGATAACGAGAGTTTAGCAAATTGCGGATATGACGGTGGAACGGTCCGAAGTATGACAAGCAGAGCATAATCATCAAGGGCCTAAATCGCGTGACGATCGCGAACAAGGTTAACGACATAAAAACCCCGTCAGGGCAAGCATTTGCAGGTGCGCATTTTAAATTATTACGTGAATAGTAATATGCAACAAATATGTAGAGATTGAAAGTTGCATATGTAGATTAAAAAAAAACTTGGAAAAACCCGAATAGAAAATCTATCCAGGATTTTGTTTCCAAGAGAAACAAATAGAGGCATTACATACATGGGGTGTAATGTGAAAATTATAAAAAGGTCATGTATACCAGGTATTGATCGCTTACTCTGGCCAAGTAAGTCGTGAGCACGTGGTACCGTGAACTTTTTATGATGGACATGCTTACATCCAATGTAGTAAGGACGGGGTGAGTGGGACAAATTAAAAAGTACCCAAATGAATCAGATAAGCAAAATATTTGATAATAATGTAAACGCACAGCCGAGTGACGGAAGCGTATTATATTAGGATAATGAGCCCGAGTGAAGGGACAAAGAAACATGTAAAATGATTAAAGTACGCACTGGGAGGGGGTGTACTTACACTCGAACCCGGAGAATGAAAACATGTAAAACGATTAAGGTATGCACTGGGAGGGGGTGTACTTACACTCGAACCCGGAGAATGCAAACATGTAAAACGATTAAGGTACGCACTGGGAAGGGGTGTACTTACACTCGAACCCGGATAATGCAAACATGTAAAACAATTTAGGTATGCACTGGGAGGGGGTGTACTTACACTCGAACCCGGAGAATGCAAACATGTAAAATGATTAGGGTATGCATTGGGAGGGAGTGTACTTACACTCGAACCCGGAAAATGAAAATATGCCTCTTAACGGGCCGTTTTTGTAAAACGTCAAACTTGAGGACAAACTCGGAATATAAAAATGAAGCGAGGTCTTAATGCATACCGGGAGGGTTGCAATAATAACGACTTAGGTAAAACACCCGGTTGATGGGTAAGGATTAAACCCATGCGTAGGCCGAGAAACGGGAACTCGGATGGAAAGTTAAAAGACTCGAGTTTTGAGTCATAACTAAAAGACGACAAGATAATGTAAATATAAATTTTGAATAAATTATGTTCAACTATTTTAAAGTTGAACGGGTCGAATATAATATCATGCCGGACGGCATGAGTTAATGCAAGCGGGATAATGGTAGCGTTAAAAGCAAAAGAATAATGAGCCCGGAAATGGGACATAATCAAATACGAATGTATGTAAACTGGATGATGGTGAGCATAAGATAAACCGACGCATAAATGACGTGAGGAGTCACAAAGTCGGAAAATTTGTCCGAAAGGAAACGAATGTAGCCTTAGACTACGGTCAAGGTCAAAGAAAATACTAAGGCGAAAATAAATAATTTTAAACAAAAACAGGATGCCTTGACACCAAACATGTATTTTAAGAATGACATGAATAAGGAATGATCTACGGGATCAACCTAACCCTTGGGGTTCTAAACAATGGAAAGGTCTACGAGACTAAAACGACCCATGAGTCATGACTAGAAAGAAATAGATTATAAGGATCTGGCCTTAAAGAGGTGAAGGTCTAATAAAATAACCCATAGGCTAAGTGACAAAACCTACGGGTTAATTAGACAAGGCGAAGGAATAAATTGAAAATCCTCGCATAAAATAAAGATTGTAAAAGAATAAATTTTAAACTGTCAATATCCCGGTATGGATAATTTACAAAAGTTAAAGAGAAGACGCTAAATTAAAACTTCGGTTTTGGTAAGAAATAACGTTTTTACAAATATGAATTCTGATAGACGTATAAATAGTAAACATGAAAGATATAAGTCTTGACACTGACAGGTGCAAGACGATATATTCGAAAAGTGATATATTCGATAATGAAAAGTCGACATAAACTTAAACAAGACGTGATGTGATATGATCACGGTCACAAAAAGTGATACAGAATATAACCATGTCGTAACGTGAGTTACGAGATATGAAATCAGAAAACACACAAAAGGCCGGGTTGGCAATAAGATATACCCGAATGACGGGGTATAAAGTGTCGGCGACTAATCAGTCTAGCCAGTAAAACCTTTCAAGGTCAGAATAGTGTTACGACTTATACAAAGCGCTTGTTGATATAAGATTAACTTGAAGTAAACATGTCGGAAATAAATACAACCGAGTGATCAGAGGACAACTCGGTCAACTAAGTGACTAGAATAAGAAAGACAAGATGAAAATATCGACCTATGAGGCCATACACGTAAAAGGCACATACGCTTTAAAACCAAACACATATTACCATACTTTTCTGGTAAGATTATTATATGTGAGCAATGCTCAAGTGATCACCGAAACTAAGGTTCAGATGATCTAAACTAATAAAGTACGTGAGAAAGGTTTCGAGGACGAAACCTCTTTAAGGGGGTAGACTTGTAACACCCCGAAAACGGGTTTGATAATCAAACCTCGTTAATACTAAAAGACGGGTAAAATACCGTTAGTAGTGAAAGTAACCCGGTAAATATTAGGATTTAAATAAATAATCCTAATATTAATTAAAAACGAATAAGAGATTCCACGAAAATAAAAAGGATAAAAAGGCCCGAGTTCACGGGACCTAAAATATAACGAGTTATAACTTCCCGAACCCATAAAGTTAACTATGAATAATTAATCTAGTTAGTAGTTTGTGGTTAAGTGATAAATAGTGAGTTATAGCTTCATAGATTAAAATAAAACATGGGGGACTAAGGTTGCCTAGTGGAGAAACTTGTTTTAATTAAAACAAATAATAAAACATAACACACACACTAAGAGTGTGTGTGTGTGCGTACGACCAGGAGGGCTCCAAGGAGCCAAACCCTAACATGATCAAATTCGTCAAATTGAAGATGGATTCTAGCCCCAAATCAATGCATGAACACAAATTCGTGATCACCTAGTCATGGGGATCACAAGGTATGTTAAATTTTGCTATTTTGTGATACTTTAAAATTATGATGAACAATCATAATCGAAATTCTGGAATTAATGATGAATCTATGAACATAGTTGTGATGAAATTCATGTTTAGAAACAAACCCTAGTTGAAAACTTGATGAATTAGTGTTAAAAACTAGGGATTTGATGATTACCCATATGTGTGCTAAGTGGGTTTTATGACAAGAAGATGAACACTTGAATTAGAGTGTTAAATTGATGAATATTGATGTTATGATACTAGTACTAGGTGTAGTTCATGAACACTAGACATGGAGGTTTGAATTTTGATGTTAACCTTGGTAAAAGATAACTAGTTATGAACTAGTTCGTAAACATGTAAAAGTATGCCCATTAGGTGTTTGATAAAATACCTAAATGAACGCTAAAATGTTGAAATTTCGGCTGAAAAACATAATTGAATAATATGACAAATTATGCGAAGTATGAATCGATAAAGATTCAAAGCATAAAGTTAATCTAGACTTAATTGTGTAAATGATCAAAAGTAGTTAACTTTTGATAAGTTAAGTTAACTGATGAAGAAGTCGATAGTAGTTTCGACATAGAAAATAAGTGAGATGGAATAGTCGTGATTTTAATGACTAATTTAACCACCTCGTAAATGTTGACAATAGTTTGACGCCTAACAAGCTAGGTGGAGGCTTGGGAAAGAAGCGGTCAAACGAATTAAGCACGAGAAGAAAGGCGTAATCGGGATGCGAGGTAAGTAAAGCTTACACCTTTTTATGTAATACCCATTGGTTTTATAGGTCATGATGAATATAAAGTCTTACTTGAATTATGATGTTCCGACACGACATGTGCGGTTCGGAACAAAAGACAATGTTAATAAACCATGTTCAATGGTTAAAAAGGAGCTAATGCGGTTACTTAGTCATGAAATGACTAAAAGATAATGAGTTTTTAAATGGTTACTTTAAAATGTAAACCATTGCAAATAATAAGGGTAAAACGGTATTTTTGGTCACTTGATAATAACCGTTAGTTGTGAAAGACACTTTATAGCGTAAGTTATAATGGGTCAAAAGAATCAATAAATGATTTATAAGTAAAAAGACTATACGGTGTAAACCGGAGCGAGTCATATAGATAAGATGGTAATAAATAGCATCTCATAAAGATTCATGGTCATTTAGACCAAACAGGTCAAAAGGTGAAAATATCACCCTTTGATAATATTGACTAATGGTTTGTCGAGTTGTGTGATTTAGGAATAAATAGCACATGGATGTTTACATCGTTATTACTTAGCGGCCACTAAGGCAAGGTATCGAAACGGGTCAATATATTGATCCGAGCCAGGTTTGTATAATGATTCAACTCATCATGTAGAACTTGAGTGTAACACCCCGAAAATTTACGTCCTATAATGTCTTGACACGTGTCATAACCTTTGAACGTGTGAAAGAAATGTTCTTGAAGGACTAAAGTTGACAAACAATGAAACTATGTAAATATAAGGGTTCAAAGTGTCAACAATGAATAAATATACTTTACGATAACCCTACATGATGTTTATAACCTTAAACGAATGGATCATGGATCATACGAAGCGAATTGTGAAAGAAAGTGAGAGATTACAAACTACAGGGGTTAAATGTGTCAACATATTAAGATGTACCTCTGAGTGACCTTTTAAGCAAACCCGAAGCCTTGTAACGATTAAATATGCTCACAAGAATGTACCATAGAAATTTCACCAAGTTTCGTTACCGTATGAGAAAGTTATGATAAAATCCGTGTGTGAGGGTTAGAATCGTCAACATTGAAAATTAGGGTTTTTCGGGTGATCACAAAGTTACCCGAGGACTTCACAAAGATGGTATAAGTCTTAAAGCCCCTATATGTCAATATTAAAGCCCCTTAATGCAAGAAACCAAGTGAAAGCGATGTTTATAAGGATCAGGGACTGAAATGCAAATGATTGAAACTTGTATAGCTGGTCATCATCACCCTCGCGTAGCGCGAGCCTGAACCACTTGGCAGTCGCGCTACGCGACTGCCTTGTCTGAACAGAATACGTGTGCAGGTGTCCTGCATGTCTTTTAACCGACTTAAACCCCATTTCTTGATACCTTGGGCTGCCCTAAGGTAGTTTTTAGTGTGTAGGATACTTGTGGATGATAATGCAACCCTCCTAGACTTAGTTGTCGATCATCCAAGCTTGTTTGAAGTTGTTTAAATGACCCACATTATGCAACATTGTTCATTCATCATTCATTTCACCCTCTGAGCATTTCTGGATCATTCAAGCAAGCCACAAACATTCCATATCATCCATTAGACGTGTGTAAGTGCCCTTGATCCTTCTAAATTCATTTATGCTTAGTTTATAGCCTAGAAATCAAACCGTCGTAACTACGGTTTGACTTTTCGATAAATCAAAATAGGTCCAGAGTTTTGTCGAATCGAAAGTTGTTATAAGTTGGTATTTATATGGGTAATAAACCCCTAAAAGGTCACTCACTGATTTAAATCCTAACCATGTCGTTTGTCGAGTCAAAGGTTTTCCGAAAAAGTCAACAGAAACCTTAATCGCATATTTAATGATACGGAAGGCGTGTAAACTGTTTTATCAGTCATACAACTTGAAAATAAGTATAATAACTTGTCTAAGCTTGTTTGATTCGACAACTTTCTGTTTTGAACCGATTCGGAGCCGAAAGTCGCATAGTTTGACTTTCTTCTTTGACTTTGATTCTGAACCGATTTATATAGGTTTAGTCATGCCTTAAAGTTCCATTAGGACCTAGTTACATGTGTGTATAAGCCTCTGCGTTTATACCACTCGAATCCCTAATCGTCCGGTGTTTCCGTTAAACGCCTAAATATTGACCATAATGCCCTTATGACCATAAAACGAGATTTTTGGAAATGTGAAAGTGCCATACTCTTAGTTACTGATTTTTAGACTTGTACCTAAAATTTCACATCAGTTGGAGGTCTAGATAAGGAGTTATGTTTAATGACGTAATTTGAATGCTTTTAAGTAATTAAACGGCGTCATTAGCGTAAAGCCTATCTAAACCAAATTTTGGACACCAAACCTTTTACCCACTGATGTGATATAATATTTTGGGATTTTAAAGATTTTTAATTATTTTTAAACTGATCATAAGCTAGGTTTATCGCCTCGATTCGGTGAATACCAAAAATACCCTTTTCGGCCATAAAATGAGTTTTACAAATCCTTTTAACGCCAATCCAATTGCTACTGATTTTAAATAATAAATGGAGTATTTTGAGCCTGTTTATCTGTTCAGAAAACTCAGAACTGTATTTTAATCGTACGTCGCTTAAAACGGGTTTATACGCGTATTATACGCGTAGTTTAGGCTTAAAACCATTTTGACACATAAGGATTATTACCAACTAATATAATCTGTTAAAAATAAGTTGTTTACTGATTACTTCAGTCCCGAACATCGGGGTTACGTTAAATCCCTTTTATAATCTCTAAAATGACCAAAATACCCCTACGGGGCATAATTAATGATTAAACTCGTTTTGGGCATTATGGAAGATATCATAATGATATCACAACATATTTAAAGCATATTAACTTAGGAAACCTGTTCGCGACCCTTATGGTTACCCGTTACGCCTCTGGCGCATTCGGTTGGGTTTATGTAACTAGTTTGCATAAATTAGCCGAAACGGGTCAAACCTTATCCTTTTTATCTCAAAATCCAGAATGTGTTTAGTTTACCCATATTATACAAGTCTCCAGACTTGTCGGGTCTAAATCACATCCTATTCCGGTCTTCGCTTAATCATGCGTTTTGAACCGTAAACCTTTCCTTAAAACTAACCGGTCTAAGTTATGACTTAAATAAGACCCGTTAGGAATTTAATAGGTTAATAAAACCTTCGTTCCAGATTAAGAGCCCCGGTAGAAGTACTTGTGCTTGCTGATTAAGATATACGGCTGAGTGTAAGTTGCATTGCTAGCTCAGGTAAATACTTTTAACTTATTTTCCCTTATACGGGCTTGGGATACGGTATTATAAAAATACCGCTTGGTCGGGTGTAGAAACCTTTTAATCGGAGATGATTAAATTGCATAATCCCGTTTTAATCTGTATTGATTGATAACAAATAACATTGGGGGTTAATGACCGTGTCCTGGATATCCTTGGCTCATTTTAAAAAGTGAACGGCCACGACGTAAGCACAAGGTGTAGACATAACACCTCCTGTTGCATATGTATAACGTATACTCACTCGTAAGGGTGTCTTCTTGTGAGATTATATTTGTGGTGTGTCGATTAATCTTGTCCGGCTTGTATTGTATAATCACCGGCCCTAAATGTTGGACAACCATGTAAATCGGATACAAGATTTTTATTAATAAAATTGTCCCAAGTTATAAAAGGTTAATTTTGCCTCTGTGCATTTTAATCAATGTGTCAAGATATTTTGTGCCGTTTGCACTCGAATCACTTTTCAAACTCTTTTTCCAAAATGAGTCAGTTAATTGTGTTTACCAGTGTAAACTGACGTATTTTCCAAAAGGTTAAGTGACAGGTACTATGCGTAATTGGCTGGGAGCTCAGGGCGTCACTAGGGAATCTTGCAAGTTCTAGATGCCTAAAGTCTGTTGAACAGTTTTCTTTTATTGATCCACCTGTGGATCCTTTACCTTCCGTTGTAATACTTTGACATTACTTATATTCGGAATGTAATATATTTATCTTTTGCTTCCGCTGTGCATTATTATATTGTGTTGTTTGACCATGATGTTGCCAACCACGTCACGATACTCCCCCACCGGGCCCACCGGTGACACGTGGAAATTTGGGGTGTGACATTGAGGTTCTATAAGAGTTAGACAAGGATAAAAATAGATATTTGGTTGTCTTTGAGGTAAACCGAATAAATTGAGTTATGATTACGGTGTTTTAGAAATATAATGGTTTCTAAACAAGATTATAGTTTTAAAAGTGGGATTTTGGATGAACATGGCTTTAAAGGTCCTTCGTCGTAATAGGAGGGGTAAAAGCGACCAAAATGCCCTTATAAGTGAAATTGAGCAAACGACCCTTAAAGGTTGTTTAGAAATGAGTTTTGTGATCAAATAGATACTTGGAATATGTATAAAAAGTGAAATATGTGAATCTTTGGGTCAAATGACTCTATATGGGTCTTTGCCGTAAAATGATAGTCCGAGGGATAAAACTCGGAATATATATATATATATCTCCACATTGAATCCACCTTAAACATAGTTGTGGTGGAAGACTACTTGGTAAGAAATGTGGAAATATAAAGCTAGATACAAATGAAAGCGAATCATGTTTAAAATATACTTAAATACCCTTAACGGGTCAAAATAAGCATACGAGCGAAAACGGGTTTAAATTGTGTAAGAAACCTGTGATTAGAACCTAACATGGTAGATAACATTAAATTGAAGAGGTGCATGTGAAATAAGGATCAAACAAATATGTTTGTTTGATAAATGCATAAACGGGTTAAAATTTGGTAAAAAGGTAAAGAGTCGAAGGCTTAGAAGTCTCAAAATTTATTATGCCGGATGTTGGATTTTGACTCCATAAGATGGAGAATTAAATTACGGACGCGTTGGAAAAAGAATCGGGTAAAACGGATTAAAAATGAGAGAGTTATGCTCGTTTTCGTGAAATCGGGTTAAGCTGGGAATATGCAGCAACCAGCATGAACTTTCTGTTGAAACAAGACCATGGCGTCGTGCCACGGCCAGCCCTTTTTGCCGTCGCGCGTGGCGACGGCTTGAAACGCTGAAAATTTTGATTTTTTTTATTATTTCGATTATTTGACCCAATTTTCTTGTTGTACATGTTATTTAACTATCAAAACTGACTTCTAAGTTGGTTTTGATCATAGGTGTATGTGGAGAGTCCCGGATGAAGATCAAGCGGCGAGCAAGAACCGAACACACGTTAAATGAAGCTTCCGCGTCAAATCTAGAGTTGTTTTGCTAAAAGTGAATTATGTAAACATTTATAAATATGTTTTTGAAATGTTGTAAACATATGAGAATGTTAGTATGATAAGATTTTGTAAAGTCACATTTTAGCATTAAAATGTGTATCTTATTATTAAAATCTTGATAATTTGAGACGGGCGTTACATAAACAAAGAACAAAGAAACAAACAAAAAAACTTGTTGGGCGATTAAAATTAAAAGGTTATCATACGCAATATTCAGGTAATTAGAATGGCCATTTTTACCTTACGTGACAACAATAGCAAACAATATCAAACAACAATAGCAAGTGACCAATCAATCAACCTCATAATCATATAGAAGCCTAAAAATAAAATGAAAATTAGATAAGTGAACATCAAAACAGAACAGGAAACCTGACCAAAAATTAACCAAACACCTGATGTTGAATCCACTGTAGATGTTGAATCCACTGTAGATGCTGAACCACTGCTGTTACAAACAGATCATACCTCGGGAACTGGAAATTTAAAAGGATTGGCTTCAAAGGCTTCAACAATCGGAAGATTCAAATCTCAAGCAAATGAAACCCTAATTTCAAAAAGAATAATCGGTGAGATATTCACAGATCAATAATCAACAGATGTTGTACTCATATCATCACCGTTAAGAAAAAAACCCTTAGTTTCTCAACATATTCAAACATAACAGTTCATGGCGGAAATCTAGCGGCAGGTAAGCAGATCTGAACTTCGATGACCATCGATGACAACAACCTTGGAACCATATAATGAGATTAGGAGTAGAAATTAGGGTTTAATTAGAAACTTTGTATGAAAATAAGAAGAAATCAACACAGATCTATAAACATACAAATCAAACCTCAAATGGAAGAACCTTGCCGACGAAGAAGATGAAATAATCTTGTAAGAGAAAAACCGCAGAACCCTTAGCCGGCGCCCCATCTCTCGATCTATCTCTCGAATCTTGTCTCCTTCTTTCAAGATGAAAAGCAAAAAGAATTCTGGTGAGTTTAGGGTTTATGGAGAATAAATGTGAGAAAGAAGAATCGATGATGGAAGAACTGGATGAAGGAAATGATCTTTAGGGTTTGGAGAAAAGAGGAATCATAGATCTAAAGAAGAGGAATCGCAGATCTAAAGAGGAATCACATCTGCTCTTCTTGAATCGCCAGAGAAGGGAGAAGAGAAGAGTACGGAAGAAGAATTAGAAGATTAGGGTTTTTAGGAGTGAGATAAAGGGACGGAACACTGTTGGGCGGGAAAATGGGATTGAGGATGCCCTAATTAAGTGACACGTGGCCCAAATCACTTTCATTTATTATATATAAATAATATATATATATATATATATATATATAGAGGCCGGTTAATGTACAATATCTCTTATCCTACATTATGTACGCGATGCCCACAGCCGTACGATCTTCAATCCATCAAACGCGGGCGAAACTAAATTTATATCATTAAATTAATCAAATAAATATACATAAAAACAACCGCGAATGATAAAATTGATAATTTCTCTATCAAAATCCCAGTAATTTAGTTCGGTACCTTCTTCTTATCCAACCGACTCTTCTGCAATTCTGTATGTTCAACATGCGAATCATACAAACATACACACTGAACCCTAATTATTTGTCACATGCGAACCTAAATTAAATCCATTGCACATGCGAATTTATAATTAAAAAGTAACATAAACACTGAATCATAATTATTACTCAAACATGCGAAATTAAATTAAAAGTCAATGCACATGCGAATTTTATAATAAAAAAGTAACATACATCAAAATCCCAGTAACTTTACTTTTCTGTCATTCACATGCGATTTTATAATGAAAAAGAACACATACACATGCGAATTTATAAATCAAAAAGTAACATATACATGCGAATTGGTACCAAAAAACAACATGCGAATTTATCAAAAATTACCACATGCGAAATTGTTATAAAAGAAAACAACATGCGATTTTTATAATGCGGGAAGATGATCTGACGGCTGAGATTGTAGCGTACGTAATGTACGATAAGGGCATTTGTACAGTACACTTTACCTATATATATATACGAATCTATCAAAAAAAAATTTTTGCACTGTTTGAAAGGAGATTAAGAAAGATCTTGAAGAAACAATTTAGTGCAACTTTGATTTTTCTTTATAGTTCTAATTAGTTGAGCATTCTTGGTATGTATTCATTTTTTTCATAATATATAGTTATTTTCAAAAAAAAAAAAAAAAAAAAGACTGTGGGTTTTTGTAGTAGAATTATATAAATCGATTAGCAGGGGGTTGTTTGTAGCGGGAGTATAAAGAAAACCATTCTCTAATAGTATATCATATTTACAACTTATGGATTCTATAAAAAAAAAGGTTTAACCTTTTGATTGTTGTTGAACATATAATCCATTACTTTAGCAACACCATTTACGATTTGCTGTATGACAAGCAGTGGCGGACCCATGAATTTTTCCATGGGGGTGCGGAAGATTTTTAAAAATTTTAGGCCCCTAGATACATAAGTAAAAAAAAATCGGTTGTATCGGGTCGGGTCGGGTCCTGTTAGTCAAAAGAACATCAAACTAAATTTTAGGCCCCTAGGTACATAAGTAAAAAAAATCGGTTGTAACGGGTCGGTTCGGTTCATCGTTCCATAGCCTTTTTGTTTAATTTTAACTTTCAACCATTCAAGCAATCAAACCCTAGTCCCCTAGAATTGTGAGTGTAATCACCCCTAAAAATCATCTAAATAACATAATAATCATCTAAAGCAGTAAAGCAACGACTAAACACAAGATTTTTCAAACATATTTAAGAATTTTACTACCCCTTTCTACCTTAATATCAAGTAAATTCATAAAAAAAAAACAATAAAACTTACCTTTGAAGATCGCCGATCAGTTTTGGGGCGGATTCCGGTCACTTTCCGGCTGTGATCGACCTGTGTTGTTGCTGCTGATGATGTCGCTTCGCTGGGCAGGAGGGAAAGAACGCAGGATCGCTGGGCGGGATGATGGGAATTGAAGGGGTGGGATTGATAAATGGGCTTTAGTTTAGTATTTGTATTTAAGTTATTTGGGTAATGGACATGGGCTACAACCTTGGGCTGCTGGGCTAATGGGCAAGAGCCAAGAGGGCAGAATTTGGTTTGGGTAATAATGGACTAAGTGTATATAATGTATTAAAATAGGTAGTATTTTTATAAAAAAATCAAACTTTACTAAAAAAATGTATAATATAAATCCATAATATTTTTTTACCTATGGTGTGCGGACGAAAAATTCTAAGGGGTGCGCCCGAAAAATCCAAGGGGTGCGGACGAAAAAATCCAAGGGGTGCGGACGGGATTTTCGTCGGAAATTTACACTAAAATTTTTTTTTCTCGGGGGTGCGCCCGCCCACCTTGGCTTGGTGGTGGGTCCGCCCCTGATGACAAGATTCTTATGTAGGTTCAATATGTGAACATAGTTTGTAATATTGTTTTAACTTTTTTATTATAGCAAATGAAGGTTTTTAGCATTAATGATACACTATCATTATATTGTTTTTTTTTTAAACTTGCAAACAAAAGGGTTATGCCTGAGTTCGTACCACGTATAATATTTTATAATGTAAGCATGAAAAAGATGTTAGGGTCAAACTCAAAATTGGTTTATTATTTTATAATGTAGATTTAGGTGTTCATTTATAAAACTAATGTATATTGTTTTTTGTCTTACATTGCTCAATCGATTAAAAATGTATATTATTTTATATATGAAGCTCAAACTCATAATGGTATTTAATCAGAAAAGTTGACATATAAATGTGGCATAAAAGAAACCACATAATATCGAAAGTAGTAGTGGATCGCTGTTATCCACACACCAAAACTGAAATCAAAATATTAGGGATGAATTGTAAGTGTAAAAAGTACGAGGAGTTAATTACTGTTTTCGTCCCTGAGGTTTGTCAAAAATAACGGTTTCAGTCCATTAGTTTAAAAATTGTCATTTCAGTCCATTAGTTTCATTTTCGTAACCATTTCAGTCCACTAACTTAACTCCATCCATTTATTTTGTTAACTTTGAGTTAACTAACTAATTCAGGGACGGTTTGCGTCAGTTTTAGAAACACAGGGACTTAAGTGTAAACTCTAAAACATTAAAACAAAAAAATAGTAAATTCCAAAAAATCAAAAAAATTCCAAAAAACCAAACAAATTCCAAAAAATTCTAAAAAATAATAAAAATTCTAAAAAATCATAAAAATTCTAAAAAATCCAAAAAATTCGTTTTCGGCGCGAACTGTTTCGACCCGAACCGTTTCGAGCTGAACCGTCCGTACCGTTTCGAGCTGAACCATTTCGCCCCGAACCGTTTCGACCCGAACCGTTTCGAGCTGAACCGTTTCGAACCGAACCGTTTCGACCCGTACCGTTTCGAAGCCGTACCGTTTCAAGCCGTACCGTTTCGAACCGAACCGTGCCGTTTCGAACCGTACCGGGTCGGCTTCGAAACGGTTCGCGTCGAAACGGTTCGGGTCCAAAGGGTTCGGTTCGAAACGGTTCGCATCGAAACGGTACGGTTCGAAACGGTACAGCTCGAAACGGTTCGGTTCGAAATGGTTCAGCTCAAAACGGTTCGGTTCGATACGGCACGGTTCGGTTCGAAACGGTTCAGCTCGAAAGGGTTCGGTTCGAAACGGCACGGTTCGGTTCGAAACGGTACGGGTCGAAACGGTTCGGTTCGAAACGGTTCAGCTCGAAACGGTTCGGCTTCGAAACGGTACGGGTCGAAACGGTTCAGCTCGAAACGGTACGGACGGTTCAGCTCGAAACGGTTCGGGTCGAAACAGTTCGCGCCGAAACGGATTTTTTGGATTTTTTAGAATTTTTATGATTTTTTAGAATTTTTATTATTTTTTAGAATTTTTTGGAATTTGTTTGGTTTTTTGGAATTTTTTTGATTTTTTGGAATTTACTATTTTTTTTGTTTTAATGTTTTAGAGTTTACACTAAGTCCCTGTGTTTCTAAAACTGACGCAAACCGTCCCTGAATTAGTTAGTTAACTCAAAGTTAACAAAATAAATGGACGGAGTTAAGTTAGTGGACTGAAATGGTTACGAAAATGAAACTAATGGACTGATATGGCAATTTTTAAACTAATGGACTGAAACCGTTATTTTTGACAAACCTCAGGGACGAAAACAGTAATTAACTCAAAGTATGAGGAATGGATATTTAATGGGTGAAATTTAAAAAGTTTTAAAATGATATTTTTAAAAAGGGGGTATGAAAAATAAGAAGTGGAGGTGCATTTAGCCACACCCGTAACAAATGTGCCATCAACCTTCAACCACTTATATTTTGTTTGAGTTAATTACTGTTTTCGTCCCTGAGGTTTGTCAAAAATAACAGTTTCAGTCCATTAGTTTAAAAATTGCGATTTCAGTCCATTAGTTTCATTTTCGTAACCATTTCAGTCCACCAACTTAACTCCCATCCATTTATTTTGTTAACTTTGGGTGAAATTACCAAATTACCCCTATGGTTAAATTTAAAAAAAGGCTAGTCACAGGTTTCGAACCTGTGACCTTTGCTTTGAAAGGTAACTGTTAAACCAATATGCCATGTATTAAGATTGCGAATGAATTCAATTTGTCTTTCTTATAACATAGCTTACTCATCATCTTCTTCCCTAAACCTATTCATCATCTTCCACAAACCTTTCATTCACCACCATTAACAACTCACCACTTGTGCGATTGCGTCAAATTTTCTTGTGCGATCCAACAAGTAGTCTTGTGCGACTACAACAACAAACAACTTCATCTCATCATCATCTTTCTCGTCGACTACAACTGATACCGTCAACTCCGGCCACCATCACCTTCGACCTTCTATCGAGCTCCGACAACCACCTGCTCATCATTTTCATTAGTGTTATCATCATTGACTACCGCCATCTCCGACGATCTGCCACCGTGAAATATCATCGTCTCCGGTTACCTGTTACATTTCTTTCTCGGGTCACCGTCTTCATCGTTACATCAGTTCACACTCATCGTCGTCAACACCGAGCACCGGCTGCCGTCACCTTCACCATCTGATATCATCGTCTCATACATAACTCGATCTACCACTCCAATCGTCATAATCACGTTCATCATACCTACCGTTTACATTTGAGACCATCGTGCCCGACAACCACCTAAACCTCGCCATCTTCATCCTCTGTCGACCACAACCTGCAACTCACTCCAACAATCGTGTGATGCATTTGGTTGCATGTTGAGAGTGAAATTCAGGTTAGGATTTGTGTGATTTAGGTTAGGGTTTGTGTAATTTGTGTGAAGATTATTGTTACATTGTGATTTAGGTTAGGGTTTGTGTAAGTTTCAGAGGTTGAAGGTGGTGAAATGGCAATTAGCCTGCACTTACCAAAATGAAAACAATATGATGTAAATCACAAACTTAATACATGGCTCAATGGTTGAGTGGTTGTTTTCAAAATCAAAGGTCATGGGTTCGAATCCTGTGAACTGCATTTTTTATTACAATTTGTTAAGTTAGCAGGGGCAATTTGGTCATTTCACCCAAAGTTAACAAAATAAATGGATGGAGTTAAGCTAGTGGACTGAAATGGTTACGAAAATGAAACTATTGGACTGAAATCGCAATTTTTAAATTAATGGACTGAAACCGTTATTTTTGACAAACCTCAGGGACGAAAACAGTAATTAACTCATTTTGTTTTTATCATAATGATCCAAAAGCTACAGTCAAATGGAATCACACTCAACTTCACGTTAAAACGGCAAAGTTTTTAATATCTAAAAAGATTAACATTTTTATTTATAATGTTTTTGAAAGACATTTTTATATTCGACGTAAGGTATTTTAACATATATTTAATAGATTAAAATCTCTCAACCTATATAAAGTATAAGAACTTATAAACTAAAAGAAATAATTTGCCACCATTGAATTTGAATAAGAGTAAAATGCCAAAATCGTCTATGAGGTTTCATTTCCATTCAAATCACTAACTTTGTTAAAATGTATCGTTAATTTATGGACGATTTTGGCAATTCACAAACCTCATGGACGATTTTGACAATTTACCATTTATTCTTTTATTTTTAAATTTTCCTTTTAATCATTAGATAAAAAAATTATAATATAATACATGTACATAAACACACACATTTGTATATACACACTTATATTTTTAATTTTCTTTTTTACCTTTAAAAAATAAAAATAATAAATTAACCATAATATATATACATATATACACACATTTATAATTACATGTATATAAACACATTTGCGAAGCTTTATTAGGGCTGAGGGTAGCCCGGGCCCCACCGATTTTTCGTTCGTAATGATAATTTTACCAAAAATTTCTGAAATTTTTTACTGTAAAATCTTGGATTTTTTTTGAGTCCGGCCCCATTGATTTGGGTTTTGAGAGTCTGACCGTCACTGAGTTTTCGTTCAAGCGCCACCATTGTATGCACACACCATACAAACTCTTTCTCTTCTTTCCTTCTCTCTACTTCATCTCCAACACCAACACCATCACTACCACCGCCACAACCACCCCGCATATCTCGGCACTCGTACCTCATCTCCCCACGTCGACCGATCGTACCAAACATCAGTACCACCCGTCTCTTATGTCGAACCAAATATCATTAATTTTTTATTTATTATTTAAATGTAAAAAGAAAAAAAATAAGCGTGTAAATATATAAATGTGCGTGCATATATATATATACTGAAAGTGTAAAATACAATATTGCGTAACGTACGAGCGTACGCTGTGAAATTACACATGTTGTAAAATTCAAAACCCTAATCACGCATGTTGAAAAACCATAATCACGCATGTTATATTTTTGTAATGAAACATATTATAACTATGTAATGAAGCATGTTATGGTTTTCAACATGCGTGATTATGTCTTTTCAACATGCGTGATTATGGTTTTTCAACATGCATGATTAGGTTTTGAGTTTTACAACGTGGGTAATTTCACAGCGTATGCTCGTACGTTAAGGAATATTGTACACCGACCTTTCTCTCTATATATAAGTGTGTGTATATATGTATATATATTGTTTATAATTATTTTTTTTGTTTTTTGATTTAAATATAATAATAAAATTTATAAAATTAAAAAACAGAATAATAAATGGGAAAACGTCAAAATCGTCCATGAGGTTTGAGAATTTGCCAAAATTGTCCATGGGAATTAACGATACATTTTAAATGAGTTAGTGATTTAGATGGAAATGGTAACAAAAATGAAACCTCAAGGGTCTAGTTACAAAAAGTTTTATTTTTGGACTGAAGTGACAAAAAATGACCAAACGTCAGGGACGATTTTGCTATTTTACTCTTTGAATAACTTAAAATATAATGAAGTAATTCACAGTAGTTTTCTAGTAATGTAATAAAAAACACATTTATCCTTAAAATAGAAACCCAATCTTATTACAAAGTTTCCAAATGCAAATTACATCGAGATAGAAGTTAAACGGGTAACAAGCTATGCGCTACCCATTTTTTAATAGCAAAACTAATTATTTTAAAAACTACATTCATAGATCTCGGGTTCATAATATTACTATGCATGACCCTTTGAACTCAACTAAGTAGGTCCATAGCCTCTGGCGCAAGAAAACCAAAAGTATCAAAAGCAAATGGGAGAAACACGTGCTGGTTGACAAGGCACGCTTTCTCGTGTTTAGTCACTTTGCCGGAAGCAACCTTTAAAGTAGCTTGATCAACCGTGAAAGCACTACCCCCTAAGCCCATAAGGGGGGAAACCCCTGTTAGATCTCCACATGCGTGTTTTCCTCATATCCACCCGAAGACCAAAATATCGGTTGGTCTAAAGGTAGATATTCCTTTCCAATGGGTAAGTTAAGAAATTCATGGGTGCTTTTCTTTTTTTAGCAGAAATCTCAGCGCGCCTGAATTTGTCAAGAAGAACATCCCTAACCAAATCATGTCGGTACTTGAACCTCGGGAGCTCTCTACAATGAACTTCATGCTCCTTAAAAGAGTCCAAACACGCCTTATGATAAACAATGCATATCTCATCAACTGGAAATAAAGGAATCATGAGGCGATACTTAAGGATAGTATGGTACTCCATCGCCGACATATGCTAGCCTAACGCATCTATAGGTATAACAAGAAGAAAATCTTGGGCATGTGGTGCTCGTAGACACTTTAAAATGGTTTTTTGTCTAAGAATCAAGTAAAACTGTACTTCAATGTTATGGACAATTTTACTAAAAGGAGCACTTGACAATGCATGTTGGCCTTTAAGGGCGCCGGGGAGGGGGGTTTCCATATTAGTGAAACCGCTAAAGTCGAAACATGTAATTGTATCACGAAGACAAGTCAAAACACAAACATAATCAGAATCCATACCCATATGTCAATGTCTCGTAAGATGTGGTCTTGTAGCACCCAAGATTGGGCCCTCGAGGCCACAAAGGCATAGGATGAAGCCTTTACAGCCAAACACAACCCCAAACCTAATAGGTAAGGAAGCAAGTCACCACTGGAAGTCTCCAAAGAAAGGACATCTACAAACAACAAATTCCTCAATCGCCTCACGCAAACCTTTGTCAAAGAATAAAGCTGCATCTTCCACCTGTAAAGGTTCGCACGTCCTCAAGCCAAAGTGAAGTTTTGCAATGCCCATACAATATCCAAGCAAGAATAGTTCACTCTGCGGGTCATCTAGTTTCGGTTAAATTTAAGGATCTTTTAAAAAACCTTCACACCCATTTTTTTTTTATCATTATCCATATAATTTAACTAAAAATTACTATTTCTTAAATTTATCACTTATTTTTTTTATAACCTCTCACATCTTCTTCTCATCGATGTCGTAAGGTCGGTCAAAAATAAAGTAATAGTGTCCTATTCACCTTTTACTAGTAAAGGGTAAGTAGGGTGTCGAATCCACGGAGAATCAGTGGAGAGTATGAAAGTTCGTTGCTTATGATTATTATCTAACTTAAAACCTAATTGCTTTTTGCAGTTTGTGAGAATAATTATGAAAATGATTGTAAAATTGTATTTGTAAACAATAATGAGAGAAAAGACCAATCTCCGGGTTTCAGGTTATGCAGAAAATCGGTTTACTTAGTTACTACCAATTGGAAATCACACAGACATGATTTGAAAACTTGTTTTGATAAATAATTAATGGACAATATATTTGATTGCAATGATCCACGATCGAAACCGAAAGATTGATGCAAATGAATAGTAGTCCAATTAATTACCAATTTCAGATTTCATACACAGAGTCAAGTTCAATGATTAAAGGTTTAAAACAATGACATCCTAGAATTTAATCCCGGTTGTTGATGAACAAACCAAATAATTGATGAACTCAAATGATTATAACCAAATAATTGTTTAATCAAAACAAAAACAATAAGAATAACTAACCGAAAGATTAATCAATTCCTAATCCAAACAGTTGTAACAATAAGCAAACCAACGTTTAAACACAAACCCTATTCCCGGAGACGGTCACGGGAAGACTAGCCGCTCATGACCCTCGTACAATCTTCAATGGCTTTGTAGAAGGTTGAACGCATGATGCTTCGATGATTGATGGAAGTGATGATGATTAATGATGAATGATGATGTGAGTCCCCCGAATTCTCGAGCCCCAAAGTGATGTTATATGGCTGCCACCATAAGTCGATGGTAGTGTTCTCGTGGATAGTGGCTGCTAAACTTTCATGGATCAAGAAGCCCAATTCTCTAATGTGGCTGCTAACCTTCGTGAAATAGAGGAGAGGTCCTTTTAATTATTAGGGTTTAAACTTTAATAATCCACTTCCCAAGAATAACTCACATGCTGCCAATCTCAAAACGTAAACCACAAGTCAACAGCCGTAAGTCCCATGTCATAGTTTCTGTTCTTTTTTTGTGGCGCCTACTAGAAACCGTAGGTCACGGTTTCAAAACCGTAAGCCTCGTGTATCACCTGCTGTTACTTTGTGTGCAAATCCCCTCCAAACTAAAAGAATGTTAGACTAAAGGGTATGGTTTGGCCCATCCCAAATGGGATGAGCCTCCACGTAGGCGCCACGTGGGCGGCTCGTGGGGGATGGGCCTCCATGAAATTTGAGGGGGATGGAGGCTCGTGTTGGATGCGGCCCCACCTCATTATTTTATAATTTCCTAAGTTTTAATTTATTAAGTTAATTAAAACTTTATAAAAAAAAAATTACATTTCCTAAAAAAAAAAAATTACCGAAAAATAAAAATAAAAAATTACATTTCCTAAAAATAAAAAAACAACCTACGACGACCATTTTTTCATCACTTCTTCCTTCATCCTCCGATAAACCGCTCGTTCCTCCTCCGGAACCGAGTCGAGATCCAACCTCATAATCCTAAAATCTTCCGCTCGAGCTTGGTCGGCCGACACGGTTTTCTTGTGAGTGTATTTTTCGGCCGCGAACTGTTTGAACTCACGGAATTCGTTTATCAAGTCGTCCATTTTCTCCGATGCCTTCGAGCCGCCCCCTCCACTCGAGCCGGCCCCTTTGCGCTTTCTGGCCGCCTCTTTTTTTGCTTTGTCCCTCCCGGTGGGACGTTCCGCCTCGTGAATGGGCAACACGTCCTCGTCATCTTCCGGGTCGTCGTTTATGTTGATTTGACAACGACCGGTGGAGCCTCCCGCACTATAACTTCCGGACTCGGAAGTTTTAGTCCGTTTGGCGGTTGCTACCTCATTTGGAATCGGCGTCCATTTTTGTTGCTTCTTTACTACGTTCCATGCTCGGAAGTGCGGGAAAGGCTTTGCATTTTGAGAGTCCCACTTAGCGATAGCAAGGTTAAGAATGTCCGTCTCGTTACTCCCGCTAGGAGGATTCATCCTAATTTGGTTATAAATTGCGTTAAAGTTATTGATGACCTTGCTCATTTTACGCCACTTGCCCGAGACGGCTTCTAGATCACGATCCGAGCTATGCTCCATAATCGCATGAAATCTAGCCGTTGCCTTCTTCCAAAAACTTTCACCCTTTTGATTGTTTCCTAAATTTTAAAAAACAATGCATTATAAAAAATAAAAAATATAAACTTTTAAAAAATTTAAAAAAAAATTTAAACTTTCGTTCATACCGACTATCGGGTTGGGGTTGTTCGGGTTGAAAGGATACATGATTTAGAGAATAAGGTATAAAAAATATGGAGTGTTTTTATAAAAAAGGAAGAGAATTGGAGAAGAATGGGAGTAGAAATGATAGAAATGTATAAAAATGGTTGAGATATTGGGTATTTAAATTGAAAAATGAATTTTTTTTTTTTTTAAATAGCCGTTTGGGGGTAAATGGCAACGGATAGTTTCAAAGGTGGGGCCTCGACTGAATCGGCGCATGTGGGACGTTTGGGCCGGGCCGGGGCTAAGGGGGGCGGTGTGGGGGCTCGGCGCCGGACCAAGCCGGGGCTAGCCGACCCCCATACCCATTAGTCTTAGTGACTTGCATTTTATTATTAAAATCATAATCCTCAAATCTCCACTCAGCCGCCCCCTCTGTTGTGTGTGATGTTCAATTCTTCACCAACCAGCTGCCAAAAAATGCCCCCTAATTAATTCATGTGATGTGATGATGAGATTCATGAATAACATCCAAATGCTTCCAAAAAATGATCATGATGATGTTGTTGACCAAAGAAAAACATGCATTTGCCAAAGAAGTCAACGTGAAGTCCTAAACTGATGTAGTGCTTTCTTAATTCTAGTGCTTTCTTAATTCTTTATGATGATGGAAATTAATGTTTTTATAAAACCCTCTAAGACCGGTGGGTATGGGGAGGATAGTCTCTTTGGAGACTACCCGTCACGTAGGCGTCACGTAATCACGGGAGGAGGATGCTCCTCTTGGGGACTACCCAAGGGTGTGGGGAGACTACCCACTTTAATAAAAAATAATATATATTAAGGAGAGAGAGAGAAGAAGTAAAGGGGGCCCACCACTTTAGCCCCGTCTCCGACGTTACAATTGTGACGGAAGTGCCGAGCCGGTCCCCTAGGGGCGGTGTGCGACAGGCCTAAAAGGGGGGGGGGGGGGGGGGACGGCCCTGTGCCGAAGCCCATACCCAATGGTCTAAATGCCTCCAATTTGTGAGTTTCTCGAAAGTCCAAGGAAGTGATGATAAGGACTATGGTCTTGTCATCATAATAATTAATTACTCCACTTCATCTCTAACTCAGTTAACTTCTCCGAATTAAGCAAATTAACTTGCATAGCCACAATTTCTCGTAGTTAACTTATTCTCTGCATATAGTTACTTAAACTAAACAAAACACGCAAAATAGACACTTTAAAGCTCGGGTTTCACCCTCTCCATCATATCTATTCTTATATTATTCTTTTAATTTCTTTCTCTTCCTTATACAATCTTAACTACTAACTTTTTTTTATCTTATTATATTTTTCTTTTAAATTAATTTCTAATAATTATTTTTAGAATTTTTACTACTAATTATTATTTTTGGGTTTCTGATAAATCGAGTATAGTACCAATTTGAAATGCAACAAATTTTGAAAGGTCTACTATTGACTAAAGGCATCCTTTCCAAAAAAAACAACTAATGGCATGATAACAAATCCAATGAGCTGGTGGTGGAGTGGTAAGAGAGAGACTTTGTGATGATGAGAGACTAGGTGAGTAGGCGGCGATCGCTAGTTCGAATCTTGAACTGAGCATGTTTTTCACCTCAACGCACTGTCGTGCCTTTGGGCGAGTGTTTATGGGCTTCAGCCTTAGGTGAGGGTTTTCCTCGGTTCGGAGGTGATTGTATTATGATGTGATGAGTTTCACCAGTACCAAGGCCGACCCTGAGAATTCGTGTACCATGTTTGAGCTCGAAAAAACGTGCAATTAGGCCTTAATGAAATATACAACAAAGGTCTAAATCTAATGCCAATGGACTAATAACTAATCTAAACCAAAAGAATAGTTTTGTAAGTGGGTCTATGTTGGTGTTTGTATGGATATACCCTATTAATTTTTTTTACATATATATATCGGGTTTTTTTTAAAAAATAACGTGTCCTGGCCGTTAATCCTCCCCGCTCATCCCTAAGGCCGCACCTGACAAGTACCCAATTTGAAAGGTTCGTTAGCCGTTAAAAAAAGCATCAGAATAGAGGTCTAGTAAATAGCATTGGCAGCAAGGCCGGCCCGGAGGGGGCACAAGGCGTAAACCCTCCGGGAGCCCAAATCCTTTTAATTTTGTATAGAATTTACGTTGTATAAGCTGGAATATCCATGCACTGAATTAATATATGACACAAACAAGCTTTTGTAAGGGTGGTTAATGCCTTGCTTGGGGGTTTTGGTGTTGCTTTTTCAAAATAGATTATGTTTTTTCAAAATAGATTTTACGTTTTCAAAACTGCGTTTTGAAAAAGCATGTAGGTACATGCTTCCAAAACTGCGTTTTGGAAGCAGATAATCACTTTTTCATCCAAGCACTTTTTTAGATTATTTATGTTTTACAAACGCAATAATCAAATAATCACTTCAAAACGTAATCCCAAACACCCTCTTAAACAACAAGGAGACGCGGGTTCTAATCCCGGTGTCTCCAAATTTTCTATTTTTGTTTTATTTTTTGGTTCTTTTTTGTTAGCTTCACATGGTATTTAATGCCTAACTTTGCCAACTACATCTTTCCTTTTAATTAATAAATTACTACCTAAACTTTGCTAAAAATAACTATTTAAATTACTTTTACATAAATTTTAGTAATTAGATAATTAATGAGTTTATAATACATAAAAAATTGTGAACATGGTCAAAGACTTTTATCTCGCATAGGGTTAATTTTTTTTAAAGATTTAAAGAGATTGACCTTGATTGGCAGAAGAGAAAATGGGACAAGAAAATGAACTCACTTTCACTGTTTTTGATGAGTAGCCTTCTACAGTTGTCCCATGTGCCACATATACCTAACTATTATGAAAAGAAGAATATAAGTAGAGACATACCAACGTGCCACTAACCTTATTTGGCACATATCATTATAACCCACAATATGATCCATATTATATGAACAACAGTCAGAACCTTGCAACCAAAGTCCACTTCCAACAACAAATAATTATTAGTTTGACCCTCCAAATATAGAAAATTAACCTTTTGACTTATGATTACAAGTAAAGTGAAGAACTAACCACAGTTGTGTTATGCATAAAGGCATCTGATCATTTATAACCTCATAATTAGTTGTGTATTAATTTATTATTATTAGTAGTAGATAAGTAACACGAAGAATTCAAGTTTATGCACCACATCTTTCAATTGCTTCCAATCAAAAGTAACCAAACAAAGATTACCAAAAACTTGTTTGCAACATACAAACAAAATGAATTTACTACATACATACGTATCCACAAGGCTAGGCAAGGCTACAAAATGATTTTACATGTAACACCAAAATATAGGTTGTTAAAAGATTTGACGGAAAAGGGAAATTCGAGAGATCAGTTTTGGTTATTCACATCTCTTCCAAAATAGCTCTTCAATCACAACTCCTACACAGCTCTCAATGGGTTGTATTCTTTCCATATTTAGTTTTTTGAACTTTGTTTATATAGTTGGTTCCCCCTCAATGTAAAAATACACAAAAAAAAAATATAGGGTAAATTACTTTTTGAGTCCCTATGTTTTATGAGTTTTAACTAGTTGAGTCCAAAAGCAAAAAGTTTAACGAACTGAGTCCGCATAAGCATTTTCTTTAACCACTTGAGTCCAAATTTCTAACTCCGTTTGAATATTCTGTTAGTTTCTAATGAAAAGACTAAAATACCCCTATATTTAAAAAATAGAAATATAAATAAATAACAAATCTTATCTCACTTAAACCCACGATTCAAAAACCCTCAAAACAATAACCAAAAAAACAGCTCAACTCTTCAACACAAATTTCAACAACCAAATTCATCTTCAATTCAAATGTGAAATGCATCAACTTCCAAATGTCTTCGTATTCAGTTGAGAATCAAAACTCTAACAATCCATCCTCACCCTTAAACTGGTCAAACCTATGGCTCAAAAACAAAAAAGCCCTAGATCATGTCGTCAATTCCACTATTCGCCGCCGTTCCTTCTACCGTAAACCACCACCATCTCCTCAACGGCCGTCCTACACACCGTCGCCACGTCGACCACCACCACCTCCGCCGCCATGACAGCCGGAGTAGCTTCACTTTCATCATCATCTGATTCCTGATGGTGTTCTGGAGTTGGGGGAGGATTGTTCATATCATCATCATCATCATCATCATCATCAGTCGGGGCTTTACAAAACCAAAGCCTGCTGATTTGTAGTTAACAATTTGGGGAAAATAAAAAATTAGGGTTTCTTTTTCTAGGGGTTCTTTGAAATTTTGTTGGATAGGTGGAGAGGGAGAGGCGACATAGACATTCTCCGGCTGTCGGCGCGGCGGCGGTGGTGTGTTGGTGGTGGAGGTCTCATACGCAGGCGGTGGTTGATAGTGGTGGTTGACGGTGCGGTTTGCAGGCGGTGACAGTGGTGGTTGACGGTCAACGGAAGGTGGTGATAGTGGTGGAGGTGTGATGGGATGGTGGTGGTGCGGTGGTGGTACGGTGGTGTTAATGGTGGTGGTAAGGGTCTATAGTCGTTGGTACGGTTACATATTAGATACGCTGCCCGATTGATCCAGGGTTCCGTAACGGCTGTCGTGGTTCTGCCCGACGTAGTCGTTGGAATGCCGTCTAGGGGAGGGTATTGCTAATGTAAATATTGGGTTATTATACTAACGCGTGTGCATTTGTGTAAATTATAGATAATCACCAGGAAACCCTTAAAGAAAACGTAAGACAGCAATGTGAGTAATCTCCTTTTTGTAAACTGTTTTTACAAAACCTTAAATATTTTACAATGCAATTAAGCAGTGAGTCTTTGCAGTTCTTCAATTACTGCCGATATGTTGGGGTTTTGTATACAAAATGTGGAACACGTTACCATTGGACAAAGAGTTAGCCAATGTGTAATATGACCCACCAGTCAGGATTGACAGTACTGAATGAGTAATTGTGTAGAAATAAACATTGTAATAGCTCTCAATACTGTTAAGGGATAAAACTCTTCTTGATTAAACTGGGATTCACTCACCAGTATTCCCCACTGACAAAATGTTTTTAAACACGTTTCAGGTAACAAAATGTGAAAGCCAACTAGAAGCCAGCTGGACAGCACTGAAGGCTTGGAAAAAGTGGCTATAAAAGTTACCTAAATAAAAGAAGATGTTTTATTCAATAAAATAGGGATTTTCCCTATGAAAATGGTTGTAATGAAAACTTGGGTTTTATCCCAATATGTTTAATATTATAAAAGCGTGGTATTTACTCTGATAAAATATTTCCTAACTACGGTCCTGATGTAATTTCCGCTGGCAAAATGATAAACACCGATACCACCAAAACTGGTCTCGTGGCCGCCCGTTCCCGGGACAGCTAGGGGACGGGGGTTGCGACATATTTAAACATGAATAGTTTACTTGAAGGCACCTTTTTAGATTTAGAGCTGTCAAAAGAACCATTTTTACTACAGGAAGTTAGGTATTTTAAAAACAATGAGTTTGAAACAATGGGAAAAGTAAATGTCGTAAATGGTTGTGATAATTGTAATAGCTCTTGGATATTCGACTGTGGCGCTACAGATACTATGAAGTTTGATCCGTCTGATATAAAAACAAGGACAAAACCAATGAAAAATCATATCTAAACTGCCAATGGAGAAATTATTGAAGTTAAAGGGGGAAGAACGGTTGAAGTATCACCAACATGAAGTTGTCAAATTGTCTTTATATATCTTCCCCGTCACATTAACTTTTGTCTATTAGCCATATCACGAAAGAGTTAAACTGTACCGTTCTAATGCATCCTACCTTTTTGCATCTTACAGGATATGAGGACAGGAGTGATCATTGGGCGTGGCACTGAAGGCCAAGGGCTGTACTATGTGGATGAAGTGACTCATCAGGGAACTGTGATGTTAGCTCACGGAAGTATCAATAGAGAAGCATGGCTATGGCAAAAGAGACTGGGACACCCATCCACTGGTTACTAACATCTTCTGTTTCCAAGGTTATTTCCTTCAAAAACCAATTCAGTTTGTGAAGCTTGTGTTTTGGCCAAAAGCCATCGACATACCTACTTACCAAATAATACTAGAGTCGATATTCCTTTTTCGTTGATTCACTCTGATGTTTTGGGACCAACGAAAGTTGGGGAGGGGGGGGGGGGGACTTTCGTTACTTTGTCATATTTGTTGATGATTGTACTCGTATGATGTGGAGGTACTTTTTGAAGCATAAATCCGAAGTCTTTAAAAAATTCAAGGAGTTTCATACTATGGTCGAAACTCAATTCCGTAGCCTCATTCAAATTCTCTGATCTGATAATGGAGGAGAATTTGTTAATGACTCCATGAAATTTTTTTGTAAATCAAAAAGGATAATCCACCAAACTTCATGTTCTCACACCCTTGAACAAAATGGTGTGTCAAAACGGAAGAATCGAATCTTGTTAGAAATAATACATGCCCTACTGATAGAATCCCAAGTTCCTACATCATTCTGGCCCGAAGCTTTAGTTATGGCTACGTATCTCATAAATCACCTCCCAACCAAAGCACTCCAACTTAAAACCCCAATTGAAACCCTAGTCATGTTCACTAAACTCCCTCCACCTTTTACTCTTGAACCTAAGGTATTTGGTTGTTCTGTCTTTGTTCACATACCCAAAACCAACCGAAACAAACTTGGGCCATGTGCAGAAAAGTGTGTCTTTGTAGGATATGGAGTTACTAAAAAAGGATACCATTGTTACAACCCGAAAACGAGGCACATGTATACTACAATGGACTGTGACTTCCTCGAAATAAAATATTTCTATAACTCCCAACATAATGGTCAGGGGGAGAAGGAGCATGTCGATCCATTAAATTGGTTGGTTTGGTTGCCCTCGTCATAAGAAACTTCTCACAATGAGTCACTAAGATCCACACAGCCTGCGAGACCATCGGTTAGTGCCACTAAATAAGGTCCTCCTGACTTGATATCCGAGGTAAGTGAATCTCCCCTACTTGAATATCCCATACTTGAACCAAATGATAATTCCTTATTTACTCCTAATCATGATATTCATCAAACAATAGTTGAACATGGGGAACAAACAACTGATGACAATGAGCAAGGAGTACAGGAAACAAATGACCGTTATGTGATACCTCCAAGGGTAAATAGAGGAGTTCCACCTAAACGGTACTCTCCAGAAAAAGAGTCTCGAAGCTCCAAATATCCTATGGCAAACATTGCTAAAGGAAATTTGTCCAAAGAAGCCAAGACATTTGATTCCTCATTATACAAAGAGGAAATTCCAGCCAGTGCTGTGGAAGCCTTAACATCAGAAGTGTGGAAGGATGCAATGGAGACATAAATGAGGGCCCTAATTAAAAATGATACATGGGAAAAAGGCAAGCTTCCAATAGGAAAGAAACCGGTAGGATGTCGTTGGGTGTTTTCTATTAAACATAAACCCGATGGTACCATTGAAAGGTATAAGGCCCGATTGGTGGCTAAAGGGTACACACAAACTTATGGAATTGATTACTTAGAAACCTTCTCTCCAGTAGCAAAACTCGATACAATTAGGGTGCTTCTCTCCATTACGGCTAACAAGGATTGGCCACTGCACCAGTTTGATGTAAAGAATGCTTTTTTACACGGCGAATTAAAGGAAGAGGTTTATATGTTAGCCCCACCAGGGTTCACTGGAGACTTCAAAATAGAAGAAGTGTGTCGATTGAAAAAGTCAATCTATGGGCTTAAACAGTCTCCACGGGCTTAGTTTGGGAGGTTCACCGTTGCTATGAAAAAATGTGGTTACAAATAAGCAACTCTGACCACACCCTGTTCTTAAAAAGGAGGGGGGCCCTTGTGACCTGTTTAATTATTTATGTCGATGATATGAAAATTACAGGGAATGAGTAAATGTCAAGATTAAAGGAGAATCTGTTTACAGAATTTGAAGTGAAAGACTTGGGAAGGCTCAAGTATTTTCTTGGAATTGAGGTCTTACGATCGAAACAAGGAATTTTTATTTGTCAGAAAAAATACATCATTGACTTACTAGCAGAAACAGGAATGATTGATTGCAAACCAGTAGAAACTCCAATGGTTGCAAACCAAAAACTGTTTATGGAAGAAGGAGTCCAACTAACAGATAAGGGAAGATATCAAAGACTAGTTGGGAAGGTAATATACTTATCCCATACTCGCCCCGATATAGCATATGCTGTAGGAAATGTTGTAAAAGTCGCTAGGCGGTCTCTAGTTGGCCGACTGGGGAGTTGGGAGTACTCGGAGAGTACTCGGGGAGTACGCGGACATGGTAACTATAAAGAAAATTAATTGTTATATATTATACATATGTTAAAATAAGCATAATTCATGTCAACTGAGTATAATTTAAAATGAAACATGTTTAAAGTTCAAATATTCTGAATACAAGTCCGAGTAGTCCGAGTACAAGGCCGAGTAGGCCGATTTTGACCGATTTTGACTAATTAAAAGTCAACAAACCACGTTGACCGCCTAGACCGACTAGGCCGACTCTTTCCGACTACGTCCTACTAGGCGCCGACTAGGCCGACTAGGCGCCGAGTTTGACCGAGTTTGACCGAGGCCGACTAATTGAGTCCGCCTAGGAGGAAGTCGCCTCGGAGGGGTTCCGAGGACCGAGTACTCGCCGAGTACTCGGCCTTGGAATCCGACTTTTACAACACTGGCTGTAGGGGTGGTAAGCCAATTTATGCATCAACCACATGAGTCCCATATGGAAGCAGTCTGGAGAATCATGAAGTATTTAAAAGGAACTCCTGGACATGGAGTTTTGTTTAAACCAAATGGGCATCTCAAGACTCAGGTTTATATAGATGCAGATTGGGCAGGAGATCGAGGACTTTACACTAGTCGGCGGAAATCTTATGACATGGAAGAGTAAGAAACAGAAGGTAGTAGCTTTGTCCAGTGCCGAAGCGGAATTCCGATGGGTAGCTCGTGGTGTAGCAGAAGTTCTCTGGATACAGAAGCTCCTTGAGGAAGTTGGTTTTTCCAGTAAAGAAGCAAGCAGACTTATATGTAATAACAAAGCAGCCATCCAAATATCAGAAAATCCAGTTCAACATGACCGGACAAAGCATGTGGAGGTTGATTGACATTTTATCAAAGAAACATTAGAAGCGAGAATCATTGAATTACCTTTTTTTTCGGTCTAAAGATCAATTGGCAGATGTCCTGACCAAAGCTGTTAATGAAAGAATCTTTACCAACTGTTTATCCAAGTTGAATTCCGGAAATCCCATCATTCAACTTGAGGGGGAGTGTTAGAAGATTTGGCGGAAAAGAGAAATTCAAGGGATAAATTTTGGTTATTCACATATCTCCCAAAATAGCTCTTCAATCACAGCTCCTACACAGCTCTCGATGGGTTGTATTCTTTCCATATTTAGTTTTGTGAACTTTGTTTATATAGTGGTTCTCCCTTAATGTAAAAATACACAAAAAAAAATATATACAAAGACGTAACGACTTGCACAAAAATGTCATAAAACACTCCATAAGTAGAAGCCCGAACCAACAAAACCCTAATTTTTATGAATAAACAAGAAATATTACCCGGTCACGGGCCGCGAAGGGGTTAAGGTGGGTCTTCGCGGGGCGCGACAGCTCTGAGGTTCCGGATAATGATCTAGGCCACATGTCGCTAGGGGTGTTCAAAAAAATCCGAATCCGAAACCGAATCCGAATTATCCGACTATCTAAATCCGAATTATCCGAATTTTCGGATATCCGAAATTTCGGATATCCGAATTTTGGATATCCAAAAATTCGGATTCGGATAGTAAATTTGAAAATTTTCGGATATTTCGGATATCCGATATCCGAAAATTTTAAAATATTTAATTTTTAATTTTTATCTATATAGTAACAAAATCTATTCAAAACCCTAAATTTATTACACATCACTCATACGCATCCCTATTATATTCACAATTTCACTTCCTTTGCCGCCCACCACACAAATTCATGATTATTCCACACAAATTTGAAGATTCGAAAGCCGATCCAGGGTCCGATTTGCTTACATTCGAAGCGATTGTTCTGTTTGTTTAAAGTTAAGTCAGATCTGTATCTATTAGATGGTCTAATGCCGATTTAAGGTTCCCATCTGAAGGCCGATTTAAGGTTCCCATCTGATTCGGAACTGACATGTTATGTTTCGATATAAGGTTCCCATCTGTTATGTTTGGTTTTATTAGGTGTTATTGGATGAAAAGGGGTTCTATTGCCAACGTTATTCATACAAATCTTTTGAAAACTTTGACTGAAACAATGTAAAATGATATGTATTAAGAGCAACTTAGTTTAAAATGGTTACTAGTTTTTGCTTTTATCATTATCTACTCAAGAAACAGGAAACGTGTGATGATTTTATTCCCAGGCTATTGGGATTTTGAGATGATATTCATAGTACTGGGGATAATGTTCTTTAATTAGTAAAGTAATTTATTTTATATTATATTATATTATATTTTAATTTAATTTAAACACATACAGGTTATTGCTTATTGTTATATCATTTTATTTGTCTTCAGGTTTTCTTTTAGAGATTTCATTTGCTAGCTTAAACGTTGGAAATATGGATTGGAATTTGGATTAATGAATTAGAAAGATTATGTCTTTATTTTGGAAGAAATAATGTGTTTATTTGCTTTTTTTGAACATCTTGATCTTGTAATTCATTTGCTGGGTTGTGTTGGACTTTTAAGTTGAAACAATTTATTTTAATTTCGGATATCCGTTTCACTATCCGAATGGATATCCAAAAATTCGGATATCCGAATTCCGGATATCCGAATTCCGGATATCCGAAATTTCGGATACGGATTCGGATAGTGAAACCAGATATCCGAAAATTTCGGATATCCGAAATTCGGATATCCGAATTTTCGGATAATAGGTTTTGAACACCCCTACATGTCGCACACGTGGCAGGCCTAGGGGATGACACGGCAGCCCTAGCTGTAGCTAGGGTGGCCCTTGCGGGACGCGAAGAATCCCCCTTCAGGTTGTCGCGGGCCGCGAGAAACCTAAAAACCAGCTATAAATAGGACGTTGCATGGGTAGTCTTCTGTGCTCGCAAATTTCTTTTAAAACTACCATATTCTGCTCAAATAGTGCGTTTTAGTATCGAGATACTGCTACGAATAACGGGGTAATAACTCGATCACTACTACGATACAATGTTCGATCGATTAAAACCGATTCGATGGATGTTTAAGTGCTGCCCAAATCTTGGGCTATACTTTGTCATTCGTCGTGAGGGTTTCGATCTCGTGAGCTATCGTGAAAGTTGTATTAAGTTACTGACCTAGTTTCGTTTGCATTTTTATTTAACTAGGTTACCGGCTTAATCAGTAGGCTACCTGTGATCGTTTAAATCTGTAATGTGAGTCATTCTCTTTTTATCAAATAGTTTTGCTAAAACTCAAATTATTTTCAAGTTATAATTATAGTGATTAATTCTTTGCAAATCTGTAATTACTGGCAGTAAGTGGGGTTTTGTATACATTACTGCTGTTTTATCACTTTTAGGCGGGTGCACCTAATTCGTGATACTCGTTACTATTGGGTGACAGGACCCAATAGTGGTATGACCACACTCACAGATCCGGTCGAGTGACAACTGGACCAGATAATTATAAGATAGGGGCAATTGTAATCGCTCTTAACTCTGTGAATTATAGCAATGTGTCTTTTTTGTATAAAATGGAATGCACTCACCAGTATTTCCTGCTGATAAAATCTTTTTTAAACATGTTTAGGTGATTTACTGTGATCAAGGAAAAGTGCCGCGTAGCACCCCAGTTTGAATGAAGTGGCTCAATAAATTAATAAACATGTTTTCTGTAATCAGGGAATTTCCTAGAAAAATTCCTTTACTGAAAAGTACGGGGTTTGTCCCGATATTAATAATAAAATAATCCGGTGTTTTCCATTTGGACGATCCTGTTAAAAGTTTTCGCTGCCAAGTAAACACCAATACCACGGGTTTCTGTCCCGCGGCTTCCGAACCGGTAAAACGGATCGAGGGCCGTGACAGAAAAATGTGGTATCAGAGCCACTGGTTTAAGCCAATTAAGTATTTGAAAAATACTTAAATATTAAGAATTTTGTGCTTCTGTGAAAATTTATTTACAGTAATTTAAAATTTTAACTTGGAAATTTTGTGTTTCCATATATGTGACTAACGGCATGAGTGAACTATCTGAGGCTCTCATAAACCTCTCAATACATTGTGCTGAAATGGAAGCTACCGGTGACCAGGCCGGATACTAGGCTGATGCATACGAGCCACTAGGGTTTCAATCCCAGGAAAAGCCCAAACCCAAGAAAAGAAGAAGGCTTTTGGACTGGAAAAGAGGAAGAAGGAAGAAACCTGCTGCACAGAAAGTGAAGAAAACTGGTGACCCAAAGGGAAAAGAAAAAGAAGTGGGAGAAAGTGCTGGCCAAGCTCCAACTTTACTACCCTGGGAGGAGCTAGATAGAAAACTCGCAAACTGTGATCTTTTCGGCCCAGTGGATGAAACCCTTCTGAATTTTCCCTCACAATCGGAACTCCCTATCAATTTGGAACCTGCCATCCCTGAACCAATTATCAACCCCCAACCTCTTTCAGGTCAAATGGAAGAATGGTGGACCAGCGACTGGCACTTCCAAAACTTCATGAATAATCCAGATGTGTACTTCCCACAGCCTGACCCAGCCCTTGCTCCTTTTCCACCCATGAACCCAGAGAATGTTGCCGAACTACGCCGTTACGGCGAGGAGCTGATGGATGCAGGAAACCGGATACAGGCTGTAGGAGAAAACATCTCCTGGAAGTACGACGAACGGGAGTTTCGTTTTTGAAGGCTGTTAACCATAGTATAGCTAGTTGTGTAATAATAATATGTGAAAAAAATATAATAATAATATAATAATAATATAATAATAATATAATATTGTATAATAATACTAAAATAAAATAGCTTTAAATATCTGGTTTGTATGGATACATATATATATATATATATATATATAAATGTCGCAATGTTGACGATTTTGGTTATATGTGTTGACTTAATTATGATTATGATTGCTCTACTGTGTTCAGTTGCTATCTATTTTGTGACAATAATCCATGAATATTATTAATAATACAGATGGCAGACGCAGTAAACCAACCGGAAAATGAAGTTAACCAATCTGAACCAAATAATCAAGAAGGTTTTCTCAATAAAGAAGATATAGAAAATATAGTTGCTCAGGGTATAGCCAACGCTATCTCAACAATTGTTATTGCTGCTAGAAATCCTGTAGAACCTTCCAAAACCCACAATAGCAAACGCACTCGAGACGATAATTTCAGTTATAGTGTGAATGGAGGCGATAATAATAATAATGTAATTTAAGCCCCAGTACTTAAGAAAATGAAAGTGATGACGACTGGCTGCACTTACAAAGAATTCCTCGCCTGCAAACCAATCGAATTTGTAGGAAATGAAGGAGCCACTGCTGCACTTTGCTGGTTAGAAAAGACGGAAGCGGTGATCAAAATAAGTAAGTGCGCAACAGAAGACTGGATCATGTATGCATCCCACCTTTTTAAAGAAGAGGCGTTAGAATGGTGGAACACGGTGCTACAAGCTAAAGGAAGTGACGTGGCCTATGCCATGAGTTGGGAGGAATTTAAAGAATTGGTAGAAAGGAAATTTTGTTCTTCCTATGAAAAGGAACAGATGATAAATCAATTCCTGAACTATCGAATGGTGGATGTTAATTGTCATGAGTATACTTCGAAATTTTTTGAGTATGCCAGGATTGTACCGACTCTGGCCTCGCGAGAACCTGTACTTATTTCTCGCTATATTTGGGGGCTGATTAGCGAGATTCGCGACATAGTTAAAGCTGCGAGAACTAGGACGATCGACGATGCAGTTGAGTTAGCCAACACCTTAACTGATGGATTGGTGCGTACAAGAGAAGAGAACAGGAGGAAGGAATTGGCTTAAAAGATTACCCAAGGTTTCCGTGTGGGTAATAATAGTAATTTCAAGAAAAAGGGAACCGGGCAGTCCTCCACCGCTCCATTTTGCAGTAATTGTAAAAAGAAACACTTTGAAAATTGTAAGGAATATTGCAATTTCCGTAAAAGACCGAGGCACCGAGAGGAGGAATGCTGGAAGAAATCCATGGTCTGCTACAATTGCGGAGAAGCAGGGCATTTTAAGCCAAATTGCCCTAAATTGGTCAAAGCAACTGACAACAAAGCAAAGGCAACCGATGGAACTAATAAAAAGAATGCAAGGGCCTTTCAGTTGACAACGCAAGAGGCATATCTGATATCGGACGTAATAGCTGGTATATTCCTTGTTCATGATGACTACGCCAAAGTATTATTTGACTCTGGTGCAAACCAAAGTTTTATAAATACTTCATTCTGTCAAGCTCTTAAGCAACCTTTAGCCAAACTTAGGCAAGTTTATACGGTAGAAGCGGCAGACGGAAACTCTATCAGTATCGATAAAGTACTGCAAGAAGGAAAAATAGAACTCTCAGGACATAAATTCTCAGCAAACCTTTTACCTATGAATTTAGTAGGATTTGATGTGGTATTAGGAATGGATTGGTTAGTCGTCAACCATGCTCGAATCCTATGTGATCAGAATTCCTTAGAAATTCGTACGCCCACAGGAGAAATAATTCTGATTACCGGAGATAAACCACGTAAGACACTGAAATTCATTTCAGTAATAAAAGTCGCTAGCTATGAACGAAAGCAAGGTATAATGTATATGGTTTCAGTAATCATTAACACTAAAGGTAAGGAACTTAGAGAAATTCCAGTAGTATCCGAATACTTCGATGTATTCCTAGAAGATCCCCCGGGATTACCACCCGATAGAGAAGTAGACTTTAGAATTCATATAATCCCTGGAACTGCACCCATAGCTAAGGCACCCTATCGATTAGCACCAACAGAAATGTTAGAACTGAAGAAGCAGTTAGATGAATTGTTAAGAAAAGGATTCATACAACCTAGTTCATCCCCTTGGGGAGCACCAGTGTTGTTCGTGAAAAAGAAGGACGTTTCGATGCGAATGTATATCGATTATAGAGAATTGAATAAAGTTACTATTAAGAATCGATACCCATTACCTAGGATTGATGATCTTTTCGATCAACTTCAAGGAGCTAGATACTTCTCTAAGATAGATTTACGCTCCGGATACCATCAACTGAAAGTACAGGAAGATGACATTCCTAAAACTGCTTTCAGGACTAGATACGGCCACTACGAGTTTACCGTCATGCCATTTGGGCTAACAAATGCTCCTGCGGCATTCATGGATATGATGAATAGAATCTGTAAGCCGTATTTGGATAAATTCGTAATTGTCTTCATCGACGATATACTTATTTATTTCAAAAGCCAGGATGAACATTGTGAGCACCTGCATGCACTCTTAACCCTATTAAGAAAAGAAAAGCTGTATGCCAAATTCTCTAAATGTGAATTTTGGTTACAAGAGGTGCAATTTTTAGGACACATGGTGAATCAAGAAATCATTCACGTAGATCCTTCCAAGATAGAAGTGATCAGAAGTTGGAAAGTCCCCCAGTCAGCTACAGAAGTCAGAAGTTTTCTAGGATTAGCTGGATACTATAGGCGTTTCATCCAAGACTTTTCCAAAATAGCTTTTCCTTTAACTAAGCTAACCTGTAAAACCGTTAAGTTTGAATGGGGACCTAAGCAAGAGGAAGCTTTTATGATTTTAAAGCAAAGGTTAACAAACGCCCCAATTCTTGCCCTTCCTGAAGGAACTGATTTTGAAGTCTACTGCGATGTTTTTAAGCTAGGATTAGGATGTGTGCTAATGCAACGTAAGAAAGTAATTGCGTATGCGTCAAGGCAATTGAAAAAGCACGAGGAAAATTACACGACTCATGATTTAGAATTAGGAGCAATAATTTTTGCCCTTAAGATTTGGAGACATTATCTGTATGGTAGTAAGTTTACTGTCTTTACAGATCATAAAAGTTTAAGATACATATTTGAGCAAAAATAATTGAACATGAGGCAAAGAAGATGGATGAAAATTTTAAGTGATTATGACTGTGATATTAGATATCACGAAGGAAAAGCAAACGTAGTAGCCGATGCCCTAAGTTGTAAATATCATGAGAACCGAAGGAGAGTTCGTGCTCTTAGATTAAATCTACAGTTAGATTTAATAGAACAACTGAGAAATGTCCAAGAAACAGCAATCAAGGATGATGCTGAAGGAATGAAAGGAAGGATAAAGTAATTAGATCAGGGAGCCGATAGAATTTGGAGATTCCATCAGAAAAGAATTTGGGTACCTAGACAAGGAAACTTAAGAAATAAGATATTAGAAGAAGCCCATAAATCTAGGTATACGATGCATCCTGGTAATAATAAGATGTATCAAGATTTGAGGAATAATTTTTGGTGGATAGGGATGAAGAAGGACATAGCTAGTTACGTTTCTAAGTGTTTAACTTGTTCACAAGTTAAGGCAGAACATCAGAAACCTTCAGGTTTACTTCACACAAGCATCAATGCTGCTCCATTCGAAGCACTTTATGGACGAAAGTGCCGAACTCCAGTATGTTGGGCAGAAATAGGAGAAAGTCAGTTATCAGGTCCCGAGATTGTACAGGAAACCACCGACAAGATAACTCAAATCAAGGAGAGACTGAAGACGGCTCGAGACCGCCAGAAGAGTTATGCTGGCAATCGACGTAAGTCATTAGAATTTCAAGTCGGAGATAAGGTGCTGTTAAAAGTTTCTCCTTGGAAAGGGGTAGTTCGATTCGGTAAAAAGGGAAAACTGAGTCCAAGGTACGTAGGACCATTTATAGTTATCCAACGAATATTACCAGTTGCATATCAATTACAACTACCAGAAGAATTAACAGGTGTACATGATGTATTTCATGTATCTAATCTCAAGAAATGTCAATCTGATGAATCACTGGTAGTACCTCTTCAAGATATAGAGGTAAATGAAAAGTTAAAGTTCGTTGAGAAACCTCTTCAAATAGAAGACAGAAAGGTTAAGTACCTCAAGCATAAGAGATTGATCCTGGTTAAGGTAAAATGGGATTTAAGAAGAGGACTTGAACATACGTGGGAGCTGGAATCAGAAATGAAAAGAAAATATCCTTACCTGTTCCAGTAAATCTCGAGGACGAGATTTTAAACAAGGAGGGGAGGTTGTAACGACTTGCACAAAAATGTCATAAAACACTCCACAAGTCAAAACCCGAACCAACACAACCCTAATTTTTATGAAAAAAACAAGAAATATTACTCGGTCGCGGGCCGCGAAGGGGTTAAGGTGGGTCTTCGCGTGGCGCGACAGCTCTGAGGTTCCGGATAATGATCAAGGCCACGTGTCGCACACGTGGCAGGCCTAGGGGATGACACGGCAGCCCTAGCCGTAGCTAGGGTGGCCCTCGCGGGGCGCGAAGAATCCCCTTTCAGGTTGTCGCGGGCCGCAAGAAACCTAAAAATCAGCTATAAATAGGACGTTGCATGGGCAGTCTTCTGTGCTCGCAAATTTCTTTTAAAACTACCATATTCTGCTCAAAATAGTGCGTTTTAGTATCGAGATACTGCTATGATAACGGGGTAATAACTCGATCACTGCTACGATACAATGTCCGATTGATTAAAACCGATCCGATGGATGTTTAAGTGCTGCCCAAATCTTGGGCTATACTTTGTCATTCGTCATGAGGGTTTCGATCTCGTGAGCTATCGTAAAAGTTGTATTATGTTACTGACCTAGTTTCGTTTGCATTTTTATTTAACTAAGTTACCGGCTTAATCAGTAGGCTACCTGTGATCGTTTAAATCTGCAATGTGAGTCATTCTCTTTTTATCAAACAGTTTTGCTAAAACTCAAATTATTTTCTAGTTATAATTACAGTGATTAAGTCTTTGCAAATATGTAATTACTGGCAGTAAGTGTGGTATTGTATACATTACTGCTGTTTTATCACTTTTAGGCGGGCGCACCTAATTCATGATACTCGTCACTATTGGGTGACAGGACCCAATAGTGGTATGACCACAGTCACAGATCCGGTCGAGTGACAACTGGACCAGATAATTATTAGATAGGGGCAATTGTAATCGCTTTTAATACTGTGAATTATAGCAATGTGTCTTTTTTATATAAAATGGAATGCACTCGCCAGTATTTCCCGCGTATTTCCCGCTGATAAAATCTTTTTAAAACATGTTTCAGGTGATTTACTGTGATCAAGGAAAAGTGCCGCGTAGCACCACAGCTTGAATGAAGTGGCTCAGCAAATAAATAAACATGTTTTCTGTAATCAGGGAATTTCCTAGAAAAATTCCTTTACTGTAAAGTACGGGGTTTGTCCCGATATTAATAATAAAATAATCCGGTGTTTTCCATTTAAACAATCCTGTTAAAAGTTTCCGTTGCCAAGTAAACACCAATACCACGGGTTTCTGTCCCGCGACTTCCGAACCGGTAAAACGGATCGAGGGCCGTGACAAAAGACGCTACAGTTTTTTAGCTGTTTAAAACCATTCCGGCAAACATAGGTAATAATATTTCCATGTAGCACCAAGATATATGTATTAGTCTTTGGCCTTCAAAGCTGATTATCACAAGCATGACTACGTCTCTTTATGATTACCCATTGAAGTTCCTCAAAATATTATCGCTGATTTTTTGGCATGCCGCTCACATCCATTATCATATTTTTTGAATCTGATTCCTTCTTTGCAAGCTCTGTTTTCTCAGCTTCAATCCTCAACTTTATTGCATGCAACTTCAATGTTTCATCTTCAACTTTTCTATCAATTTTCTTAGCCTTAAAAGGATAGAACTCTTTCTTTTGAGCCTGTGACTTTTGTTAAAGAATATAATTCATTTTTTGAGTTGGATGTGTTTCCTTGGCTTGCTTTTGTTATCAATTTTCTATCCTCAACATTCGGCCTCTTGTTTTTGTTTTCAGCTTTTGTACCCATTGGTTCAATTCGATAACTTTTTTTTTCGATCACATTCCACGTTGGGATGAGGTTGTTGTCGGGGATGCGACCATCGTCTTGCTTTGCTTTTGGACATCCTTAATTTGTGTAGTTAGAAATCCACTTAGGACAGTCCTTTAATAGGTGGCAACAATGCTCTAATTGGAAGTTGCCCTTGCCGTTTCATAGTGATTTGTACATAATCTTTGCTTTCTCAAGCTTGCATTTAAAGGAATATAATACATGTTAAAAATGTAAACAAAAAAAAAAAAAAAATTTGCTTAAAACAAGAGGGAGGAATTTCTACTTTATTTTGCTCGATCATGCCACTTTGATTTATCCCTTCAAGATGAGCTAGTTTTGCACAAAGTTTATGTGTGGCATGCTGAATACATGACCATTGATATATAATAGACTTTATTGTCTAATCAATTGTTGTTTCTTTAAACTGGTAAAAGTAATCAAATATTTTCCCTATAATTGAGAGTGTTTTGATCCGCTTCTTAAATGGCACCACGACTATAATTTAGCCATGTAAAGAGAAGTAACTTGTCCTCTTCTTGTATTAAGTTCACCCCCCCTTTCCCTCACACTTATGTTAACGTTGGTTGGACTATTAACTAAGGAGTAATAATGGAGAGTCATCAAGGCTCACATGATATTCATCTTGGCTAAGAAGGTTATTGTAGTACATTTCTTGGTCTTTGTGAATCCATATCTTGTGAACTAAGGAAACAATCATGTTAACAAGCCAAAGAGAAATTGAAAAGGTTACAAGAGTGAAAGGTGTGTACAGCACAATACTAAGAACTAAACCATCAATAGTTAAAAAAATTAAAAAAATGAAAATGCATAGCTACTTATCTTATCTAAAGGCAATGCAATCAAATACATAAACAGACAATATAGATATAACTATAATTATAAAATGTATATTAATAAAATACTAAAGTACAACAACAACAACCGTACCCAGTATAATCCCACCGATAGTCAAGCTATTGGTAGGTTCTGAAGAGTATGAGATGTAGGCAAGCCTTACCTCTATCCTAGATGACAAAAAGACTGCTTCTAGTGAGACCCCAGTTCCTAAACCATACCTAGACATAAGAGTCAAATAAACATACCAAAGCACAAAACATAAAAGCAACAATAACACACATAAGCTATCACTATAAGATGAAAAGCTAAGCCCCTAAGTCTAGTATCTAAAACAAAACCAAACTATCCTCCTAAATGTCGCTAACCTTAATCCTACGTCTCTAAAAACTCCTATCCTCGACCACATCCTTAGAAAGGTGTAAGTCTAGCAAATGTCACCTAATCCTGCTATCCCAAGTCATTTTGGCCTACCTCCACAGTGATGGTTTCCACGGTTCTAACTGTGGCCAAAGTCATAAAATACTAAAGTAATTAGTAAATAATAAATGAGCCGAGCTCGAGCTAGAAAAACTACTGGGGAAATTACCAAAATGTTGTTTGACCAACATTATTTACCAAGATATCACCCTCATACGTTCTTGGAATGGCACCCCAAGCATGGGATGCGTCGATATGTCAGCTATTGCGTCCGTTAAGGCGGTGTTGACAGTTGTCAAGAATCATGGATTGAGTCTAATAGATTACGTATATAATTTAGGCATTGATTGTAAATCTTTTTGATAGTATATCTCCTTATCAATAGGAGATTTGGTTTGTACTATATATATTCATGTTGTTAATGAGAATAGGGCAAGCACAATATTCTTATATGGTATCATACCTATCGATCCTACCCTACCTCTGATCGCCGCCGCCGACTCACTTCCCCAACCTCCGATTCACCTTCTTCTCTTCCTCAACCTATGGTTCTCTTGCTACTCTGCCTCCCCTCCTTCCCTCGTGGAAACTAAAACACACCCGGCTTCCGGTTTTGGCACAAGGCAACCAAACTTTACCGCCACCCTTTCCACCTTTAAAACTAAATAATGTCCTTTTTGCCCCCAACATCATTAAAAATCTGATTTCTGTACGCTGCCTTACCACCGATAACCTTGTATCCATCGAGTTTGACCCTTTTGGTTTTCTTGTGAAGGATCTCAAAACCCAGGCGCCTATCCTTAGATGCAACAGCACCAGCGATCTTTACCCGCTGACACAACCTCTATCCACCATCTCTTAACCTTCCGCACTTGCTGCTGTTACTCAAGATCGCTGGCATCAACGTCTAGGCCACCCTGGCGACAATTTATTGCATTCTTTGAAAGTTCCTTCTCGTATTTCTTTTAGCAAACAAAACAATAAATTATGTGAACCTTGTGTGTTTGGTAAAAGTGTTAAACTAGCGTTTTATGATTCTGTTAATTACACTCGTTTACCTTTTGATATCGTGCATAGTGACTTATGGACCTCCCCTGTCCTAAGCATGGGAGGCGATCGATATTATGTCCTATTTCTTAATGACCATACAAATTTTTTATGGACGTTTCCCCTCACCACAAAGTCCCAAGTGTTTGCCACCTTTGTCAAATACTATAATCACATTACCACTCAATTTGAATGCAAAATTAAACAGTTTCAATGTGATAACAGAAAGGAATATGCCAATAACAATTTTTTGACATTTTGCAACGCTCATGGTATGCACTTCCGTTTCTCTTGCCCCTACACCTCATCCCAAAATGGTAAGGCGGAACGCAAAAGCCGCACTATCAACAACATGCTACGCACTCTCCTAGCCCAAGCCAACCTACTGCCGTCTTTTCGGCACCATGCTCTCGAAACCGCCACGTATCTTCTAAACATCCTCCCAAGCAAAAACCATGATTTTTTGTCACCAACGTCCCTATTATATAATTGTCTCCCCGAATATCAAAACCTTCGTGTCTTCGGGTGCTTGTGCTATCCCCTCCTACCCTCCACTACTATAAACAAACTTGTTAACCGGTCACAACCATGTGTTTTTCTTGGCTACCCGCAAAAATAACCGTGGCTACACATGTTTCGATCTACAAACCCGACAAATTTTTACTTCACGCCATGTATACTTCGAAGAATCCATCTTCCCTTACAAACTACAATATCCATCAAACCCTCAATCCTATGATTTCCTTTATCCTACTTCTGTCCCTCTTTCACAGCCACCTATCGGCCAAACTCACCCCCCACCAGGCCCAACCGACCCACCTTTAGACCCGCCCACCCCTTTCCCTCTCATCCACCCACCCACTTCACCGGCCCACTCCTCCTCATCACCGGCCCACACTACCTCCTCATCACCGGCCCACACTTCCCCCACACCCATATCGCCTAGCCCAACCACCACACTCCAATCTGCCCACTCATCTAGCCCATCGCCAGTTCAACACACCCAACCTCCTCCACCCGTTCCCTCACCTGGCCCACACACTTCCCCTTTCCAGTCCCCATCTACTTCCGACACCCCTGACCCAACTCCTTCCTCAGTCGCTAACCCCACACCAAACATACCCCCTCGCACCATCTGAACACGCTCCATGAGCGGCATTGTTAAACCTAAGCAGTTGTTTAACCTCTCCCTCACCACTATTGCACCCATATCCCGAAATCCACAGGTTGCCTTAACCATTCCCGAATGGCATCGTGCAATGACCGACGAGTTTAGTGCACTTCTTAAAAACAGGACCTGGGAGTTGGTTCCTCGGAAACCGAATATGAATATTATACGTAGCATGTGGTTGTTTAAATATAAATTTAACTCTGATGGGAGTTTGGCGCGATATAAAGCCCGTCTTGTATGTGACGGTCGCCGTCAACAACCGGGTATCAACTGCGGCGAGACATTTAGTCTGGTTGTCAAACCGGCTACCATTCAGTTGGTTTTATCATTGGCCTTGGCACAATCATGGACTATTAATCAGTTGGATGTTACGAACGCGTTTCTTCGTGGTAATTTGCACGAGACTGTCTACATGTATCAGCCAATGGGTTTTCGTAATCCGGATTATCCAGACCATGTTTGTCTTCTAAAGAAATCATTATATGGCCTCAAACAGGCGCCTCGTGCATGGTACCAGCGTTTCACGGATTTCGTGGTTTTACAAGGGTTCAAGCTGAGTAAATCCGTTAATTCTTTGTTTGTTTATCTTCATTGTCGTCACACTGCCTACTTGCTCATTTACGTCGACGATATCATTCTTACCGCTTCATCGGATGCTCTTCGCAATCGGCTTTTGCAATGTCTCGCGGGGGAGTTTGCTATGAAGGACTTGGGGCCTTTATCTTATTTTTTGGGCATTCAGGTGACACGCACAGGTAACAATATGTTTCTCTCTCAGTCTGCATACGCCAAGGACATTATTCATCGAGCCGGCATGGATACTTGTAAGCCCGTTGCAACGCCAGTGGATATGCAGTCTAAACTCAGTGCCGATTCCGGCCCGCTTCATGATGATCTGACCGCATATCGTAACCTTGCGGGTGCGCTTCAGTATCTGACTTTTACCCGCCCAGACATTGCTTACGCGGTTTAGCAAATCTGCATGCATATGCATTCTCCCACAGCTGTTCATTGGAATGCTTTAAAGCGGGTTGTTCGATATATACAGGGGACGGTTGACTTGGGACTTCATCTTGGTGCGACTGATACGTCTTCCTTGCGGGCTTACATTAATGCTGACTGGGCCGGTTGCCCTGACACTCGACGATCCACCTCTGGTTACTGCGTCTATCTTGGGGACAATCTGATTTCTTGGTCGTCGAAACGTTAATCTACCATCTCCCGTTCTAGTGCTGAAGCTGAATATCGTGGTGTTGTGAATGTTGTTGCTGAAGTCTGCTCGCTTCGGAACCTTCTTCTAGAGTTATGTCATCCACTCTCACGTGCTACTTTGGTTTATTGTGACAACGTTAGTGCTGTTTATTTGTCTGGTAATCCTGTTCAGCATCAACGCACCAAGCATATAGAACTAGACATTCATTTTGTACGGGAGCAAGTTTAGAAAGGTCATGTTTGCGTGTTGCATGTATCGTCTCGTCATCAGATTGCAGACATTTTTACTAAAGGACTGCCGCGTGTCTTGTTCGATGATTTCAGATCCAGTCTCAGCATCCGGCCACCCTTCGCTTCGATTGCGGGGGTGTAATATATTACGTATATAATTTAGGCATTGATTGTAAATCTTTTTGATAGTATATCTCCTTATCAATCGGAGATTTGGTTTGTACTATATATATTCATGTTGTTAATGAGAATAGGGCAAGCACAATATTCTTATAGAGTCGACGGCTGACGCATCAAAGGTGAAAAGGTGGCTGATGCGTCGGGCTGACTCCTCCTAGTGGCTGATGCGTCGGGCTGACTCCTCCTAGTGGCTTGGCTGACTCCTCCTAGTGGCTTGGCTGATTCCTCGTTTTGGTTTGGCTGACTCTTCGTAGTGGTTTGGCTGACTCCTTGTTGTGGCTTGGCTGACTTCTCAAATTTTATTTTCTTTTCCACATTTCTTTTTAATTTTATTTAATTTAGATATCTCATTATTTTGTCAAGTCTATAAATACGCAACCTTGTTATTTGATTCTTAAAAAAAAAAAAAAAACGGTTTTTCAATGGTGGCTTGAGATGCATCAGCTTATTTTATTAATTTTTTTAAGCTAATCACAAAATAAAAAAAGTTAATATCAAAAGTAGTCGTTGAAAGAACTTGATCCAAACAACCTAGAGAGAAAATCGGTACCTGCAATTTTAAAGCTTAGAAAAATGTCATGTGGATATAGAAGTATAAGTGATTTTTCATTTACGTTGAAAAACAAAACGTCTATTTTTTCGTTCATGTCTGAAGAAAACGACTACTTTTGATATTAACTTTTTAATTTTGTGATTAGCTTTAAAAATTTAATAAAAATAAGCTGATGCATCTTAAGCCACCATTGGAAAACCGTTTTTTAAAGAACCAAACAACAAGGTTGCGTATTTATAGTCTCGGCAAAATAATAAGATATCTAAATTAAATAAAATTAAAAAGAAATGTGGAAAATAAAATAAAATTTGAGGAGTCAGCCTAGCCAAAACGAGGGGTCAGCGGAGCCAAAACGAGGAGTCAGCAAAGCTACTAGGAGGAGTCAGCCCGACGCATCAGCCATCTTTTTGCCTTTGACACGTGTCAGCACATCTTAATGGATGCAATAGCTGACATATCGACGCATCCCATGCTTGAGGCGCCATTCCAAGAACGCATGATGGTGACATTTTAGTAAATCATGTTGGTCAAACAACATTTTGGTAATTTTTCCAAAACTACTTCCAAATCAAGTTCAAACTTTATTAATAGAGCTTTATTAATAGAGCTTGAAACAAGCCAAACTAGAATAACTCTCAACACAATTTCGTTTACAACCCTAGTATACAACATCCAAGAGTCAACAAAACTCGTATTAATTTTAAACAAGTTAACATATAATATACAAGAATTAACAAACAAAATATGTTATCACTCTGCCGCTTGAAGTATTATCTTCGTTAACCAACAAAATCCCCAAAGATTTTTTATAGCCATCTTTTGTCTTGTTTTGTTGTCAGTCTCTTGGTTCCAAAGTTATACTTGTATTTGTAATTGAAATAAAACAAGAGAGTTTCATAGAAGCATAGTTAAACGACGCCACATTTGAATAGTCGTACTACTCGTTGACCCATGTGTTTACTATGCTTATACATATACTCAAACAATGCACTTCATCCATTGATTCATGAGTTTCAGAAGATGTAAATTTTGATCTTGAATCAAACATGACGTCATCTTCATCTTGGGTATCTTCTGTTTCATGTTCTTCAACTTCTGTCATACCAGAAAACATCTCAGGAGCTTCACTCATACTTCAATGGCTGAGATTCATCTTGTTTTCACCATGCCCACAAAGAGCACTCTTATCCACCGTTGATCTCATCTTCTTGTTCACCCTCTTTGTTTTTGCTGTTCAAAAACTCTATTCAAGATTCACCTCCAACACATCTTCTGTTAATGAACCTCTTATTGCTAAAAAGAGAACCACTGTTACTACAAACATTTGGTTTAAGTTGTCTCTGGTTGTTACAACCGTTTTAACTGTTTTGTCTAGTGTTTCATCAGTTTTGGGGTTCATAGGAAACACACAGTCACCATGGAAGCAGATAGATGGAATCTCTTGGTTGGTTCAAGCAGTTTCTTACTTGGTAGTTACTGTTTTAATCATCCATGAGAAGAAGTTTCATGCTGTTACTCACCCGGTCTCGGTTCGTGTTTTCTGGGGAGTAAATTTCATTGTCATTGCTTTGTTGGCTTCTTCCGGGATCATCCGGTTAGTTTCGGGTACCGGAACTGCTTCACCGTTCGTATCTGACGATGTTATTTCGGTGGTATCTCTACCGTTTTCGGTTTTCCTGCTCATTGTTTCAGTAACCGGCTCGACTGGGATCACAGTGACAACAGAATCTGTATCACTAAATGGAAACGGTAATGGTAAAGTATCCGATGATGATGAGTTGCATAAGTCATCTAATGTAAGTGGATGGGCGTCGGCTTCAATCGTGTCGAAATTCTTCTGGATATGGATGAACCCGTTGTTGACGAAAGGGTACCGAACGCCTCTGAAAATCGAAGACATCCCGATGCTTTCTCCAGAGCATCGGGCGGAGAAAATGTCTAAGCTTTTTGAAGAAAAGTGGCCTAAAGATTATGAAAACTCAAAACATCCTGTTCGAACCACGCTGATTCGGTGTTTTTGGAAACATGCCGCCTTCAACGCGTTCCTTGCAATAGTAAGGCTCTCGGTTATGTACGTGGGACCGTTGTTGATCCAAAGATTTGTGGATTACACTTCGGGAAAGAGAACATCGGCATATGAGGGGTATTACTTGATACTAACCCTTCTTGTTGCAAAATTTGTTGAAGTTTTGTCATCCCACCAGTTCAATTTCCATTCCCAGAAGCTTGGAATGTTGATCCGGTCGACGCTGATAACTTCATTGTACAAAAAGGGGTTACGCCTCTCGTGTTCAGCTCGACAATCGCATGGTGTGGGACAGATAGTAAACTACATGGCTGTAGATGCTCAACAGCTCTCTGATATGATGCTTCATTTGCATGCTATTTGGCTTATGCCCCTCCAAGTTTCAGTGGCATTAACTATTCTTTATACATGCATTGGCCTGTCAACTGTGGTCGCGTTGATTGGAGTCTTACTGGTTATGATCTATGTGATTTTCGGTACTAGAAGGAACAACAGGTTCCAGTTCAATATAATGCAAAATCGCGATTTGAGGATGAAAGCGACAAATGAGATGCTTAACTACATGAGGGTGATCAAGTTCCAAGCATGGGAGGAACATTTCAACAAGAGGATTCAAGCGTTTCGCGAGTCTGAATACGGGTGGCTTGCCAAATTCATGATCTCCATTGGCGGAAACTCGATTGTGTTATGGAGTACCCCTTTGTTTATTTCTTCGCTCACATTTGGGAGCGCGATATATTTTGGTATCCCCCTTGATGCAGGGACAGTTTTCACTGCCATGTCGTTGTTCAAGAACTTGCAAGAGCCGATTCGTACGTTCCCTCAGTCAATGATAGCCCTGTCACAGGCCATGATCTCGTTGGGAAGATTGGACGGGTTCATGTTGAGTAAGGAGTTGGATGAGGGAGCGGTGGAGAGGCAGGAGGGTTGCAGTGGCAGCATGGCGGTTGAGGTCAGAGATGGGTCTTTTAGCTGGGATGATGAAGCTGCTGATGGTGCTGTAGTCAAGAATTTGAACTTTGAGATCAAGAAAGGTGAACTTGCAGCAATTGTTGGAACTGTGGGGTCCGGGAAGTCGTCTCTTCTTTCATCCGTTATTGGTGAAATGCACAAAATCTCCGGAAAGGTATACAATCAAACTTCACCATAATTCAAGGAAACATTGTGTAAACTTTCTTTCTTTTGATGTTATAACAGGTGAGGGTATGTGGGAGCACTGCATATGTTGCACAAACAGCATGGATACAAAACGGGACGATCCAAGAGAACATTTTGTTTGGTTTGCCAATGGACAGACAGAAATACAAGGAAGTAATAAAAAACTGTTGCTTGGAGAAAGACTTGGAAATGATGGAATTTGGAGATCAAACTGAGATCGGAGAGCGTGGGATTAATCTCAGTGGTGGTCAGAAGCAGAGGATTCAACTTGCACGCGCTGTTTATCAAGATTGTGACATTTATCTTCTTGATGATGTCTTTAGCGCCGTTGATGCTCACACTGGATCAGAAATTTTTAAGGTGATCATTGTAGGATCTGAGTTTATGCATTCATTATTGATGTACAATTTTTTATTTTTTTATTTTTATCTGTGCAGGAGTGTGTAAGAGGAGCCCTTAGGAACAAGACAATCTTGTTGGTCACTCACCAAGTCGATTTCCTCCATAATGTTGATTTGATCTTAGTAAGCATCATAGTCTCGGATAATTTTATTGTTTGTATGTTCTCGTTTTAACTTAAACTGTGTCAGGTTATGCGAGATGGGATGATTGTTCAATCAGGAAAGTATGATGAACTACTAGAATCTGGTATGGATTTCAAAAATTTAGTTTCCGCTCACGAGACCTCCATGCAGCTAGTTGAAATGGAGCCTACTACATCAGATAACACCTCCCCTAGACCTCTTCAAAAATCTCCAAGTCTACATCCTCGGGAAGAAGATCAAAAGACGTTAGAACGATCCAAATCGAGTTCTATCATAGGAACATCAAAGCTAATCAAAGAAGAGGAGAGGGAAACGGGAAGAATCAGCTTAGGTGTCTATAAGGTTTATGTCACTGAGGCGTTTGGATGGTGGGGTGTGCTTATTGTTTTGTTGTTCTCATTACTGTGGCAAGCGGCACAGATGTCAAGCGATTACTGGTTGGCATATGAAACTTCTGATGATCGCGCCGCCTCCTTCAACCCTTCACTGTTTATAGAAGTTTATACAGCTATAGCCGGCGTTTCGTTCCTTATGGTATTTGGTAGAGTTATTTCTTCAACAGTCCTTGGGCTTCAAACTTGTCAGATTTTCTTTAAGAAGATTCTTAACAGCATACTTCATGCTCCAATGTCATTTTTCGACACTACACCTTCTGGAAGGATCCTTAGTAGGGTAAAGATTCGTAACTTTCCTTTTTGTGCAAATATAAGCTGGACTAACAACAAACAGTTATTGAATGATCTTACGCTCTTTCATTCACTCTTTTCAGGCATCGAGTGATCAAACCAACATCGACATATTCCTTCCTTTCACAACTGCCCTGACTCTTTCTATGTACATAACATTAATTGGCATTATTATCATCACTTGTCAGTACGCATGGCCAACTGTGTTCTTACTGATTCCACTCGGTTGGCTCAATATCTGGTACCGGGTATGTTTCATTTATGTTATCTAGATAGTGAACAATAACTAGATTTGAACAGCTGAACTTATGAACTGATTTTTTCAGGGATTCTTTCTTGCAACATCTCGTGAAATAACACGACTTGACTCGATCACAAAAGCACCTGTTATTCACCATTTCTCAGAGAGTATCTCAGGCGTTATGACGATAAGGTGTTTTAGGAAGCAGGACAGATTTGTTCAAGAAAATGTTGACCGTGTGAATGGAAATCTGCGAAATGATTTCCACAACAACGCATCGAATGAGTGGTTAGGATTTCGTTTGGAGTTCATTGGAAGCTTATTTCTATGTATTTCCACTACTTTCATGATCCTCTTGCCTAGTAGCATTGTTAAACCAGGTATATATGAATTTAAATCACCATCTTCTTTCTGCTACTTTAGATAACTAATCATGACATGGATTACAGAAAATGTTGGATTATCACTCTCGTACGGATTGTCACTCAACGGAGCATTGTTTTGGGCTATATACATGAGCTGTTTTGTAGAAAACCGGATGGTTTCTGTTGAAAGAATTAAACAGTTCACTAACATACCCTCAGAAGCCGAATGGGTGAAAAAAAACAACACCCCTCCTTCAAAGTGGCCTTCTCATGGCAATGTAGAGCTCAAAGATTTGCAGGTAACATGCCAACATGATAATATGTAATCTTAAATCCAAACACGTATCAGTTCTGAAGGGTGATTTCAGTTAAAGTTCTTGATTGCTTGTTATTTTATAACAGGTTAGATATCGTCCAAACACGCCTTTAGTGATCAAAGGGATCACCCTAAGCATCAAAGGAGGTGAAAAGATTGGTGTGGTTGGTAGAACTGGTGGTGGGAAATCAACTCTGATCCAAGTTCTGTTTAGGTTGGTGGAGCCATCTGGTGGAAGTATAACCATTGATGGCATCAACATCTCGACCCTCGGATTGCATGATCTCAGGTCACGGTTTGGAATCATTCCTCAAGAACCCATCCTATTTGAAGGCACTGTCAGAAGCAATATTGACCCCATTGGTCAACATTCTGATGAAGAAATCTGGAGGGTAATCTTATATATAATCTGTTTTTATAAATTCTTGCTAAATTCTTTCCCCATGGCCTTTTTTCCATTGGTTCATCTGATGTGAGAATTTGTTTTGCAGAGTCTTGAACGATGCCAGCTTAACGAAGTTGTCGCTTCAAAACCTGGTAAACTAGATTCTGCAGGTACTAGAAACCGACCCGAAGATAATTTTCTTAGTTCATAGAATCAAAACTCATGTTTTTTTGTTCTTTAGTTGTTGATAATGGCGATAACTGGAGCGTGGGACAACGACAACTTCTATGTTTAGGAAGAGTGATGCTAAAGCATAGCAGGCTGTTGTTCATGGACGAAGCAACGGCTTCTGTGGATTCACAAACAGATGCTGTAATTCAGAAGATCATACGCGAGGACTTTGCTGACTGTACCATCATCAGCATTGCTCACAGAATACCAACCGTTATGGACTGTGATCGTGTTCTAGTCATTGATGCAGGTAGCTCTTGTTCTTGTCTTAAATACACGTTCATGTTAAATCTGTGGTTTTGAACTTGAACTCGTTTGTTGGAAACAGGTTATGCTAAAGAATTTGATAAACCTTCACGGCTGATTGAGAGACCTTCGCTGTTTGGCGCATTGGTTCAGGAGTATGCAAACCGGTCTGCTGGGTTATGAACTGTTACATACAGAGTTTAATGTCTTTTATAGTTATTATTATTTGATTTATCATTTATCTTTTAGTTTGTTTGTCGGCCATTGTTATATCTTTAGTTTCAATATTAGGATAATCATTGACGCTTTATCAATTGTACCGGAATCAAATGAAACAACCTTTATCGTGTTGAACCATTTCCAAGACCGCTTAGCTGGTTTAGGATCTGCTTTGTCCAGATCTGCCACCTTTTCTTTGCGTGGCCGTCCTTTTCTTTGACTATCAATATGGACACCATTCTCATCAACATCAAAATCTGGTAGAAGTCCATGACAAACTACCCTTACCCTAGTGGTATCATCTTCACAATTTGAATCAACCTTCTATTTTCTAGAGAATGCTTTTTAACCAACTTCTTCCCTTCTTGTTTAGTATCAAATACTTGGCCCAGGTAAAAATTTAATTGCCTTATTTTCATGTGCCCTTTTAATGTTTTTAAGTTGGGACTCCTAATGCTAGTATTAACATCATCTCCCAAATCTAAATCTTGTTGATTAATGACATTGATATTGTCTTCTACATCTAAGTCAATATTCAACCTATAATCTGTCACATAACTTCATAATCAACCATAGTATTATCTTCATCAACAATGAATTCACTATCACTATCACTATCATTCTAATCACTTCCATGTTTATCTTGATCACTTCCATGCTCATTATCATCTTCCTGATCATCTTGGACATTATCATCTTCCTGATCATCTTGGACATCAACCATAGTATCCTCTTGGACATTATCCTCTACTATATCATCTTTGATATCATGTGAAACATTTCATCATAATCCAAGTCACCAGTGTCTTCTTCTTCAAATGCACTTGGCTGCCCAATCCCACTACTTGATTGCCCAACCCCACCTGATTGACCAGTCCAACTAGATTGTCCAGCCACACTTTTAAAGACTATTACTGCTGGGACAAAAGCATAAGGTCCAGGATCATTGTTGGGTCTAATTTGGTAGTCTAATGTTATCAACAATGTCAAGTCAACAAAGTCAACGCAACGAGTCCAAAGTGCAAGTCAACACTAGAAGATTTGGCAAAAAGATCGGCGTGTGAAAGCTCAGGATATGATCGTTATATTGTTTTGGTTAATTAAATATATTTTGTGTAGACAAAATATATTTAATATTATTCTAGACTAAGCATGTTTAAGTGATAGTTTTTTTGTGAGTTGTTAATTATACTCTATGGGCCTAAATGTAATTAGCCTAAGTGGTTTAGGCTATAAATAGATAGAGATGATTAGGATTTAGTAAACATAATCTAGGGAGGTTTGGGGCTAACTTGTATTATCATTTGCAAATCATTATCCAAGGGTTCTTAATATAAATTTTTGTGTGTGTTCATCTTTAATTCTTATCAAAATTAGACTTTTAGCTTAGTTTGATCCTACAATCATCAATCTCTTCAATAGTAAGCTGTCTTTTTGTTGGTGATGTGAAATACCCCTTTATGTTCTTTAACCCATGTTGGATATACACACCTTATGCTCTTCTACATGTCCAACTGTAACACCCCGAAAATTCTGTCCAATTATGTGACGACACGTGTCCAATTCTCCAGTAAATCCCGTCTACGTGGAGGGAGAAACCTCCGACTAATCCCGACTATGTGGAAGGAGGAAGGACGTACATTGAACGTTAACTGAAACGTATCTTTGAATCTCCAACTAATCCCGAATCTAGGAAGGAGAAATGAAATTTTATTGTGCGTTAGCTAAAACGCATCCCGGATCTCCGACTAATCCCAAATACGAGGAAGGAGATGGACTAATTATGCCAAATGGCCGAAGATGTAAAGTCCAAGGACTAAACTTGCAAAATTCTCAAAATTTGATTTCTGGTGGTCGTATACGGACCGCAAAGCCATGCGGCTTACGGTCCGTAAGCTACTTGATTTCGTGCGTACCTTAGGTCCTTACCGACCGCAGGGCCTTAACCCTTACGGTTCTTAAGGGACTGCCAGAGGCAGATTTTGCTTGGAGACCAAGGATTTCTCTCATGGTGACACCTATCTCGCAACTGTGCCACTTTCCTCTGAACCTTACATGTCCTAGGACACTTGGGGACATCTTACAACTGATCATGACACTTGGAATGATCTTGTTCAACATCTCCAAGTATAAATAGACCTCATAATCAACCAAATTACTTGCTCATTCACTCTTCTTTCTTTCTAAACCTGCTTGGAGCTTTCCTCTGCATAAGAGGACTCCCTTCTAGTGTTCATTCTACTTAAAAACTTCCAAGTAAGTGTTTACTTTAGTGCAATTTCATTTATTTATTTATTTTTAAGCTAAAAGTCAAACAATTGACTTTCTGTTTGACTTTAGCTTCTGACCATTTTGGTCAAGGTTAAGTTCGATCCGAACTTTCCTATGTGATCGTAATAACGTTGGTATGATCCCTCTGCGATCATACCTTCGGACAATCATGTTTACTAGTCGAATTGTAAGTTGAGCATTTTTCCGTAAAACTTGAATTTTATGACTAAAATGCATAAATGGTTTTTATAACTTAAAACTCAGTTGTTTTATCACTTATACAAGTTTTATAACAAATATTAACTGATCATAACATGCTCAACTTGTTCAATTCAGTTTAGGGTCTTATTCTATGTCAAAAGTCAAGCAGTTTGACTTTTGATTCTGACCCGTTTGGTCAAAGTTTAGGGCTGTTTTTATGAACACTTGAACATACTTTGTATTTGAATATTAAACACTTTGAATGTAATGAATGTTTATTTTTACTCCTAATACTTCCGCTGCATTGTTATTTAATTAACTGTGATTGTAACTGGCATCCAACCATCACGACTTGGCCCTTCGGGGCCCACTGGAAATCGGGGTGTGATAGAGTTGGTATCAGAGCTACAATTTGAGTGAATTAGACACTAGCCTTTTGTGTCTAAACTCAAATATCACAATATACAGATTCCATAATACTATTCTGAGTTCTAGACTTGAACCTAGGACTACTCCTTTATTATATTTAGTCATTGATTTTATGAACGCTTTACAATGTCGCTAAGACGCCGTAGATGAGGCAAGGAACTTATGAAGGATCACGTATTGGGAAGCCTGAAGTTCCATATGTCGAACTACACTACTTTGGAGCTGATGACTCCGATACGAGGATGCTAAACTTCGTCCAACAAATATTATCTCTTTTATTCCTTTGATATAAACCTTGATCCTTACTACTCGTTATCGTTGGAACCTGCTAGTACTTCCTCTATTCCTCCCCCAGAAAACTTTATTGAATCACTAAACCCTCCAACACTGAATGGAGTAAAGCAAGAATAGGAATAGCTTATATGACGAAAAGAGGATGACTGAAGACTCATTTCTTTATTTTGTTTTGTTTTGTTGTTTTTCCAAAAAGTCCGTGGACAATCTTGTACTTAAATTCCAAAAGTCCTTATAAGACATTGTACTATAGTCTCTTGATTAAATGAAATCAAATTTCAAGTTACTTTTCTATTTTATTGATCTGCTTCTAATATCCCAAAATCTTACTGATGGTGATATAGCTCCCGACTGAATCGATGGCGAGCCGATATACTGGCAATCTATCTAGTAATAAGAACGATAGTGACAACTATGATCACAGAGACAGTTCGGACAGAGAAAATAATCTTATAGTCGCTGAAGAAGTTGGAAATACTATGGCCAAATTCGTGGCTAAGTTAAAAGGTCCAGAACCATCAGTACCAAAAGATAAATCTGTTTCTAAACCTTACTCGAGGACTAAAAAGACTCACTACTCCACGACTAAAAGTGAGCAAAGTGTCAAGAACAATGTTCGAATTGAGCACCATAGCTCTAAGGATGGGTGCACCTATAAATACTTCGTCTCATGTAAGCCCCGTGACTTTACAGGCGAAAAGGGAGCTATTGATGCTCTAAAATGGTTGGATGAGATGGAGACGGTGATTGATATTAGCGGCTGTGTTATCAACGACACTATCAAGTATGTGTCCCAATCTTTCTAAGAAGAAGCATTGACCTGGTGGAACACAATGAGCCAATCAACGGGAAAGGTTGCACTGTACAACCTAAGCTGGTCTAAGTTTGTGGAACTTATCTGTGAGACGTACTGCCCACCTCACGAGGTGGAGAAAGTTGAATCTGACTGTCTCAAGCTTACCATGAAGAACCTCAACTGGCGAGCTTATGTCTCTGATTATAACTCCCTTTCAAGACTCGTACCATATCTGATTACCCCCGAGTCCAAGCGCATTGCGCGATTCATTGGAGGACTAGCTCCGGAAATCAAGGGGATGGTTAAATCCTCTAAACTTGCAACGTTTAGATCGGTTGTTGATTTAGCGTTATCTCTCACTGAGGATGAGATACGGGCGAGAGCCGCCAAGTTTGATGATGACCACAAGAGAAAGCGTGATTAAACCCCTGCTAGGGATTCAAAGAAGGGCAAGACTGGTATGAACTATAACCAGTCTAAGCCACCTGAGGCCAAGCCCAAGTGCAAAACCTACAGGAAAAGGCATTTTGGAAAATGCCTGTTTAACCAGCCCAAAGGTTGTGGTATCTGCAAGCAGATGGACCACAAATCTCAAGAGTGCAAGGATCTTAAGAACGCCACCAGCTTTGGGTGTGGTGAGAAGGGGCACATCAAGACTCATTGCCTTAAGAATGCAATTGAGGAAAAGAACAAAGCTGCTGATGCTAAGAAAGGCAACGCTAGAGCCTTTCAGCTCACTTCACGGGAGGCAGTGAACGATGCCAAGGTCATTACGGGTACGTTTCTCGTTAATGACATATTTGCTAGAGTCTTATTTGATTCTGGAACCGATAAAAGCTTCGTTGACCATAAATTTAGCAAACTTCTAAACCTACCCTTAGGAACCTTAGATCTCACAAATAAGGTCGAAATGGCCGATTGTAGTATAGAAGTAGCTTCCACGATCCTTGACGGAAGCACTATATCCATCAAGAATCAATCTATTCCTATTAATCTCTTGCCTATGAATCTTGCGGCATTCGATATAGTTTTGGGCATGGATTGGTTATCTAATAACTAAGACCTCATTGTCTGCGATGAGAAACTTATCGAAATTAAATCCCCGTCTGGTGATATACTCACTATCCATGGAGATCGACATTACGGATTGCCTAAAGAAACTTCCCTGCTTAAGGCGTCCAGATGCTTAAAGAGAGGATGTGTCATTTACGTGGCACAGGTGTCCCTTGACGAGCCTAAGCCTAAGATTGAAGATATTCCCATTATCTCGGAGTATCCTGATGTTTTCCCTGAAGACCTACCTGGTCTGTATAACAACCCTCCTAAAATATTCCAGACACCCCTAATATATTTAGAGTGCCCCTATACGTCCAAAAATACACCCCGTATACGTAAATGGGCCCTAAATACCTTTATATAATTAAAAATAAAATAAAAACAAAATCTGAGTGTCGCACGCGGGCCGCGAAGACCATCTCTTCGTCTTACGCGGGCCGCGACAGCTAGGCCACCAGGAGCAGCCCGGAGCTGCCACGTGTCGTGGACGTGTTGGGTCTAGGGTTCGAGTCATCCAAGCTAGGGCCTACCCTGGGTGGTAATTAAAGTATAAAAATAAACAAATGTAATTGCGAGATCGCCCTCAATGCTGTAAACGGTTTTACCTGTCTTGATTAAATTGGGATTCACTCACCAGTATTTCCCACTGACAAATTGTTTTTTAACGCGTTTTAGGTAACAAAATGTGAAAGCCAAATAGAAGCCAGCTGCATAGCACTGAAGGCTTGGAAAAGTGGCTATAAAGTTACCTAAAATAAAGAAGATGTTTTATTAAATAAAATAAGGTTTACCCCTATAAAATGTTTGTAATGGAAACTTGGGAATTTCCCATGTGTTTAATATTATAAAAGTGTGGTATTTTACTCTGATAAAATATTTCCTAACTACGGTCCTGATGTAATTTCCCCTGCCAAATTGATAAATACCGATACCACTGATACTGGCCGCGGCCGCCCGTTCCCGGGTAATTAGGGGACGGGGGTTGCGACAGAAAGTGGTATCAGAGCTACAACCACTGATTCAGCCACAGAAATGTTCTGCTGACACCAAAATACTATTCAATATGTTAGGAAATACGTAACATGGATACATGCATATCTGTGTATTATTGTCTTGTGTTATTTGACTAATTGTTAGTTTACAGTATGAGCGACCAAGGACCTTCAGACGCTTACCGTCAGTTGTCCAGCTCACCTAGGGACGAAGACACCTCTTCACAGCCTACCCCCTTGGGGTATTCGGCTGACACCGAAGAAGGGATTTTCGTGTTCAAAGCATAATCTGAAGAGCCATTCCCTCCCAAGAAGAGAGGATGGTTCAGCAGAGGAGCTCATGAACGTAGAAAAAGGATGAGAAAACTTCAGCAACAGCGAGCTTTAGCAGCCACGAGTAGAGAAATGAATGCTCAAACACAGGATATGATCAATAGGAGACTAGCAAACTTCCATATACTAGCAACCACAACTGCAGATCCGAATCTAGAACAACTCATAGCACCCCAGCCATTACCACTATTTCCCACACAACCTATAGAATTGGAGCCAAACCCAGTAGACCAAATACCAATACCTGATTTTGACCCAGCTGAGATTCCTAGAGTACCAGCACCCCATCCCCCCAGACTATGACCCATGGTTGATGACCATAGGGATTATCAACAACGCTCCCCATTAGAAGACGAACCCATGCAAAACCTAGCACCCTATCCAAACCTTGACCCTCTGAACCCATATTTTGATAATGACCAATACATCAGGGAAATCCTAGAAAACCCGTACCCACACGTAGAACCCATGCCCTAGTTTCCTGACCCAATACCAGCACCCGCACCACCCATGAGCACTGAGAATGTGCAAGAACTCCGAACCTTTGGTGAGGAGATTTTAGAAGGAAGTGAGAGAATGAGACAAATAGGTGAAACGCTCGTCTGGAAATATGACGAGCGTAACATGGAATTCTGGATGAACCAGTATCATTAATAGTAATAATATATATATATATATATATATATATATTATGTTTGTATGAAAGAAAATATCTAGATAACAACTACGAATGCATACTAGTATTGTGTTTTTAATTCCAGTTGTATTTGTAATAGATATAGATGCATACTATAAAATAGAGTAAAGGTCGCAATGTTCGACGATTTTGATCAATATGCTTGTTGTGTGATTGTTTGCATTAAATATTATCTTGTGATATTAATACGTGGTAAATGTTTAAAATTCAGATGGACAACGAAGTGAATCAAGAAAACCTGAATAACGATAATAATGGAAACCAAGTAGATAACAGTGCCATCCAACACATAGTGGCACAAGGGATTATAGATGTGATGCCATATATTATCAAAACGGTTAAGGAAGCAGATAATAATAAAAGTAATAATGGCAGTAAGCGACCACCTACTGAACCAGAACACAGCGTAAACAATGGACCGATACTTCAAGTGCCCATTCCAAAAAGAAGAAGAACCATGTCTTATGGTTGTTCTTACAAAGAATTCTGGTCTTGTAAACCAATAGAATTCTCGGGCAATGAAGGACCCATTGCAGCTCTACGCTGGATAGAAAAGACTGAGGCAGTCTTGAAAATAAGCAAGTGCGTAGAAGAAGATAATATAATGTTTGCCTCCAATCTATTTAAGAACTCAGCTTTAGAATGGCGGAACACTATCCTCTAGTCTAGGGGAAGTGACAGGGTTTACAATATGGAATGGAAAGAATTTAAGAACATGGTTGAAAGGAAATTCTGTCCTCCTAATGAAAAAGAACAGATAGCAAATAAGTTCTTAAACCTCAGAATGACTGGAGTGGATAGTAAGGGTTACACTACTACATTCTTTGAATATGCTAGAATAGTGCCAACTCTTGCATCGCCAGAACCAGTATTAATCTCCCGTTACATCTGGGGATTAATCAGTGAGATTAGGCATGTAGTCAAGGCAGCTAGACCACAAATCATAGAAGAAGATGTAGAACTAGCAAATACCTTGACTGATGAATCAGTGCGTACACAAGAAGAGAACCAGAGGAGGAACCTAGCTCAAAGGCTTAGCCAAGAATTTCGTTATGAAAATTCCAACCGTGAGAAAACTGTAGGTTCTACCTCTACACCTTACTGTAAGGCCTGCAAAAGGAAGCATTCAGGAAGATGCTCCACATACTGCAACTTCTGCAAGATACCAGGACACAAAGAAGAAGATTGTAGGAAGAAACCAAGTAACGTAGTGTGCTTCAACTGTGGAGAAAAAGGGCATATCAAGCCAAATTGTCCGAAACTAGCTCCAGCCATTAACAACAGTACTACTAAAAATGCTAGAGCATTTGTTCTCACTGCAGAAGAAGCCAAAATGATTCCGGACGTGATTGCCAGTACGTTTTTAGCTAATGATGTTTTTGCTAAAGTATTATTTGACTCTGATGCAAACCAAAGTTTTATTAATACTTCATTTTGCAAACTTCTCAATCAACCATTAACTAAACTCCCACAAGAATGTCTAGTAGAGACAGCAAATGGAGAAACCATTAAGATCACCGAAATCTTGCAGGGAGCAAGAATAAAATTTTTAAATCAAAAGTTTATTGCAAACCTTTACCCAATGAATCTGGTAGGATTTGATGTGGTATTAGGAATGGATTGGTTAATAGCCAATAAAGCTAGTATTCTATGTGATCAAAAGTCAATCCAAGTAAATTCACCAAAGGGTGAAAAGATCACAATTAAAGGAGATAAGCCGTCTAGATCCACAAAATTTATCTCTGTGATGAAAATAGCTAGTTATGTAAGAAAATGATCATTAGTGTATTTGATTTCCAAAATCATTAACACTAAAGAAAAAGAACTGAAAGATATTCCCGTAGTAATTTAGTTTCCAGATGTGTTTCCAAAAGAATTATCAGGACTACCGCCAGACAGAGAAGTTGAATTCAGAATTCATCTGCTACCAGGGACATCACCAATTGCCAAAGCAACCTATCGTTTGTCACCAGCAGAAATGCAAGAGTTAAAGAAACAACTGGACGAACTGTTGGAGAAATGATTTATATAGCCAAGCTCATCGCCGTGGGGAGCACCGATCTTATTTGTTAAAAAGAAAGACGGGTCAATGCGAATGTGCATTGATTACCGTGAATTGAACAAAGTCATGATTAAAAATCGATACCCATTACCGAGAATCGATGATTTGTTTGATCAGTTACAAGGAGCTCGATTTTTCTCTAAAACCAATATACGCTCGGGATATCATCAATTAAAGGTACGGGAAGAGGACATTCCTAAGACCGCGTTTAGAACAAGGTATGACCATTATGAATTTACTGTCATGCCATTTGGTTTAACCAATGCCCCAGCCGCATTTATGGACCTGATGAACCGAATATGTAAGCCATACTTGGATAAATTCATAATTGTCTTTATAGATGGTATTCTCATTTATTCTAAGAGTAAAGAGGAACATGCAGTGCATCTGCATGCACTCCTAAGTTTATTAAGAAAAGAAAAGCTTTATGCCAAGTTTTCAAAATGTGAATTTTGGTTAGAAGAAGTGCAGTTTCTTGGACATTTAGTCAATCATGAAGGAATTCATGTGGATCCTGCAAAGATTGAGGCAATTACCAAATGGAAAACCCCTGAATCACCAACCGAAGTTAGAAGTTTCCTAGGATTGGCCGGTTACTATAGAAGATTTATTCGAGATTTTTCTAGAATAGCCATTCCCTTAACTAAGTTAACCTGTAAATCCGTTAAGTTTGAATGGAGACCAAAACAAGAAGAAGCCTTTAGAATTCTTAAGCAAAGATTAACCAATGCACCCATACTAGCGTTACCAGAAGGAACAAAAGACTTTGTAGTCTATTGTGATGCTTCTAAGTTAGGTTATGGATGTGTGTTGATGCAACGTCAAAAGGTTATAGTATACGCCTCTAGACAACTTAAGAATCATGAAGAAAATTATTCAACCCATGATTTGGAATTAGGAGCCATAATATTTGCCCTTAAGATTTGGAGACATTATTTGTACGGTAGTAAGTTTACCATTTTCACCGATCATAAGACTTTAAGATATGTCTTCGGACAAAAGGAATTGAATATGAGACAAAGACGCTGGATGGAGATACTTAGTGATTATGATTGTAATATCCCGTATTATGCAGGAAAGGCAAATGTAGTTGCTGATGCTTTAAGTCGAAAGTATCACGAAAGGCCAAAAAGAGTACGTTCTCTTAAATTAAATCTACAAGTAGATTTAAATGACCAGATTAGGAAAGCCCAAGAATCAGTAATCAAAGATGATACTGAAAAATTGAAAGGAATGATTAAGGAATTAGAACAAGGAACAGATGGAATTTGGAGATTCCATAAGGAAAGGATGTGGATACCCAAACTAGGAAACCTACGCCACCGTATATTAGAAGAAGCTCATAAGTCTAACGATGCATCCTGGAAGTGATAAGATGTATCAAGACTTAAGAAAGAATTTTTGGTGGATAGGAATGAAAAAGGATATAGCAACTTACGTTTCTAAGTGTTTAACCTGTTCACAAGTTAAAGTTGAACATCAGAAACCCCCCGGTTTGTTGCAACAATTAGAAATGCCGGTGTGGAAGTGGGAATTGATAACAATGGATTTTGTTACCAAATTACCCAAGACAAGGAAAGGTAATGATACAATCTGGGTGATTGTAGACCGGTTAATCAAGTCAGCTCATTTCTTACCAATGAAGGAAACTTTCAGGATGGAACAGTTAGTTAAGTTGTATGTAAATGAAATAGTTTCATTACATGGAATTCCTTTATCAATTGTTTCTGATAGAGATAGCCGTTTTACCTCTCATTTTTGGACTAGTTTCCAAAAAGCAATGGGAACCAAGTTAAATCTAAGCAAAGCTTATCACCCTCAAACGGACGGACAAAGCGAAAGGACAATTCAGACGATGGAAGATATGCTTAGAGCTTGCGTAATTGATTTCGGAGGTAATTGGGACGATCATTTGTCATTAATAGAATTTTCCTACAACAACAACTATCATACCAGTATCAACGCTGCACCATTCGAAGCACTTTATGGACGAAAATGCCGAACTCCAGTCTGTTGGGCAGAAATTGCAGAAAAACAACTATCTGGACCTGAGATAGTGCAAGAAACAACCGAAAAGATTGTTCAAGTCAAGGAACGACTGAAAGCAGCACGTGATCAACAAAAGAGTTATGCTGATAACAGGCGGAAGCCGTTGGAGTTTCAAGTAGGAGACAAGGTGTTATTGAAAGTCTCTCCTTGGAAAGAAGTAGTAAGATTCATCAAAAGGGGAAAGCTAAGCCCCAAGTATGTTGGACCTTTTGAGATTATTAGAAGAATAGGATCTCTAGCCTATCAGCTACAACTGCCAGAGGAGATGGCAGGAATACATGATGTATTTCATGTATGCAATCTCAAAAAGTGCTTAGCTAGCTAAATCACTGGTAGTGCCTCTTAAGGACATAAAGGTAAATGAAAAGTTAAAGTTTGTAGAGAAGCCTCTACAGATTGAAGACAGAAAGGTTAAGAATCTTAAACACAAGAGATTAGTTCTGGTCAAAGTAAAATGGGACTCCAAAAGAGGACCAGAATACACTTGGAAGATTTAATCAGAGATGTAGAGGAAATACCCACATCTGTTCCAGTAGACCTCGAGGACGAGTTCTAAAACAAGGTGGGGAGGATATAATAACCCTCCTAAAATATTCCCGACACCCCTAATATATTTAGAGTGCCATATACGTCCAAAAATACACCCCGTATACGTAAATTGGCCCTAAATACCTTTATATAATTAAAAATAAAATAAAAACAAAATCTGAGTGTCGCTCGCGGGCCGCGAAGACCATCTCTTCGTCTTACACGGGCCGCGACAGTTAGGCCACCAGGAGCAGCTCGGAGCTGCCACGTGTCGTGGACGTGTTAGGTCTAGGGTTCAAGTCAGCCAAGCTAGGGCCTACCCTAGTTGGCCTCGTGGGCCGCGAAGGCCCTTTCATTCCTTTACGCGGGCCGCGACAAAGTCGACGATCAGCCCTATAAATTGCTTCGATCGGCCTTCAGTTTACGTCGTTTAAATCTCAAATCTCTCTCTCAATTTCTATAGCGTAGAAATAATTCTCGGGCATTATACCCACTAACATAGCAAAGCCCTGCCTCGTTCTAAGTATTTTAACCCCTGGTTACGTATTAGATACGCTGCCCGATTGATCTAGTGATCCGTAACGGCTGTCGAGGCTCTGCCCGACGTAGTTGTTGGAGTTCTGTCTCGGGGAGGGTATAACTAATGTAAATTTGGGTTATTATACTAACACGTGTGCATTGTGTAATTAATAGATAATCACTAGGAAATCACAAAGGAAAATCCTAAGTTAGCAATGTGAGTAATTCCTCTTTTTGTAAACTGTTTTACAAAACCTCAAGTGTTTTACATTATACTAAACAGTGATTGAGTATTTGTATTCTACAATTATCGTCGGTATGTTGGGGTTTTGTATACAAAATTTGTTACTACACTGTGAGTAGTAACATGACCACAAGTCGGTTGACAGTACCGTGGGTGGTAATTAAAGTAGAAAAATAAACAAATGTAATTGCGAGATCGCCCTCAATGCTGTAAACGGTTTTACCTGCCTTGATTAAATTGGGATTCACTCACCGGTATTTCCCACTGACAAATTGCTTTTAAACGCATTTCAGGTAACAAAATGTGAAAGTTAAATAGAAGCCAGCTGAACAGCACTGAAGGCTTGGAAAATTGGCTATAAAGTTACCTAAAATAAAGAAGATGTTTTTATTAAATAAAATTGGGTTTACCCCTATAAAATGTTTGTAATGGAAACTTGGGAATTTCCCATATGTTTAATATTATAAAAGAGTGGTATTTTACCCTGATAAAATATTTCCTAACAATGGTCCTGATGTAATTTTCACTGCCAAATTGATAAACACCGATACCACTGATACTGGCCTCCGCCGCCCGTTCCCGGGTAATTAGGGGACGGGGGTTGCGACAGTCTGCCCCCGGATAGGCAAGTCGAGTTTAGAATTGACATCCTGCCTGGATCAGCTCCTGTAGCCAGAGCACCGTACCGTCTGACACCCACTGAGACGAAGGAGTTGAAGGCGCAACTTGAAGAACTTTTAGAGAAAGGATTTATACAGCCGAGTTCCTCGCCCTGGGGAGCTCCTTTTCTATTTGTTAAGAAGAAAGACGGTTCGATGCGAATGTGCATCGATTACCGCGAGTTAAATAAAATCACAATAAAAAATCGGTATCCTTTGCCGAGGATCGATGATCTATTTGATCAACTGCAAGGAGCCAGTTATTTCTCAAAGATTTATTTGAGATCTGGCTATCATCAATTGAAGGTCCGAAGTGAAGATGTTCTGAAGACTGCGTGTCGAACTAGATACGACCACTATGAGTTCCTCGTGATGCCTTTTGAGCTCACGAATGCACCTGCGACATTCATAGATGTCATGAATAGAGTTTGCAAGCCGTACTTGGATAACTTAGTCACAGTCTTCATAGACGACATACTTATCTACTCACGTAGCAAGATTGATCATGAAAACATCTTCGATGTATACTCGGACTACTACAACAGGAGAAGCTCTATGCTAAATTCTCCAAATGCGAGTTCTGGCTCAGCGAAGTCCAACTCTTAGGACACATGATCAGTGAGCGTGGTATCCAAGTGGATCCCGCCAAGATTGAAGCTATCTTGAACTGGGAAGCACCTAAAACCCCTTCAGAGATCCGCAGTTTCTTAGGATTGGTAGGCTACAATAGAAGATTCATTGAGAACTTCTCTTGAATCGCCACTCCTTTAACTACGTTGACCCGAAAGAATGTGAAGTTTGGCTGGGGTTCTAAACAGAAGGAATCCTTTGAGATTCTGAAGCAGAATCTAAACAATGCTCCTATTCTAACTCTACTTGAAAGGATAGAAGATTTTGTCGTGTACTGCGATGCGTCGCACACTGGAATGGGTTGCGTGCTTATGCAGAGAGGCAAAGCGATTGCCTATGCATCACGTGTCACACCCCCAAAATCCACTAGCGGAGTATCACCGCAAGAGGTGTGACATGACCAGGATCAGGCCACCAATCATATTGAACAATACAGTAAAGTAAACAAAAGTCCAACCACACAATATAATTGGTGTTCAAAAACAAGTTAACCAAATTCAAGTTACCAGCGGAAGCATAAAGTGTAAAACCAAAACACAAGTTTATATGTTCGAATGCTTAACATGGCTCAATAGTCCATGCCCCACAACGACTCCTCCTGCTCCCGTGCAAGCTCCAGCTAAGTACCTAACGACCTCTAAGGCATGTAACAACGAGTCAACAACAAAGTTGAGCGAGTTCACAGTTGGTGTTCATTTTAATGTTGTTCCAAAACCATAAGCTCATTTGTAAACATGAGTTAACCAATTCCCTGTTTCCCAAACCATAATCAGTGGGGGCTACCCCATGTTATCCACTAGACCCATTACCATATCGACCACTGACTGAAGTAAGTTGGTGCCCTAAAGTCAATGTCTATCATCATTGACTAGTGCCTAGATCCATTAGTTCACGTCCGTCCTCTGCGGCACGGTGTGAGGCTTGTCAAACCTAAATAGCGCAATCTAACTAATGACCCGCTCGCCATTGGCCCGGCGATTAAGTCGATATAAAAATGAGGGACTTCATGATAGAGATTTTGGTCTAGTATCAATGTTATCACCCTTCAATAAAGAGGATGTGGTACGTGTCCCCAAACCAGGAGATCACACAGGTTCTGATTAAATCCTTAGTACATGTTATCACCCTTCAATAAAGAGGATGTAGTACGTGTTCCAAACCAGGAGGTCACGCAGTTTTCGATTAAATCCTTTACCCATTCCCAACCACCGGGAATCCCATGCCTTGTAGAAAGTGTGAAGTCACCTCGGTTTGCTCGGTATGATTAACTACTTGGTCACAAATAATTCAGTCAAAGCCTATAATATTTATGTATATAAAAATCAGTCTACAATCATGTTGATCACATACGTTCATGGTGTATATCATAGTAGAATCATGGTTTAACATGTAACACTTACTTTAGCTCATAATACACATAACAGGTGATTTACCATACATACTAGATACATCAGGTTTTCTTGTTCTTGATTAATGTCATTCAATCTTTACGATACATGCAATCAGTGTAATCATCATAACCTACTGTTCATGTGAAGTCCTTCGGCGAAACATGTACTCGACGAAACCCTATGCGACGAAACTCATTATGTTTCGTCGAGTTAACATGTGACGAAACCCATCAGGTTTCGTCGGCCTTGAGGTGTGACGAAACCTCACAGGTTTCGTCGTCAATAGTGTTTCGTCGGGTGGGACTTTCGTCGACAATGTAACAGTTAAGCATATACACGAGCTGAAACCCTAATCATCATCAGCCGTTTCACCATACTCATCGATCATACAGTTACCTTCCAATTGCGATAAACATTAACTGCTATCTATCATCATTCCAATAATCATCACAACACTTAACATCTAGTATGAACCCTAAGTTACTACATCATCGCCACATTCGTTCCCGTATCACATATACATAAACAACATGTAATATTACATACAAAATCAGACAGAACCATCAGCCCTAGGTAGTGATCATGAACGAATACAAATCACAGAGTTCGAGAGATTAGCAACAGATCATAAGACCCTAATCAACAACGCATAAGAGTTTAGTTTCTAACAAGTCCTATAATCACAAGGAATCACAGATACACATAACAATCATCAACAATAAATCAGGAAGATCAAATCGGGTAGTCTCAACATATACTAACCGGTTGCAAGATGAGATAAGCAAGAGCTTCGAGAGAAAGATGATGGTTGCCGTCGGGTGCCAAAGAGAAAGTAGGGTTTCATGAATTGTGGTGTGTGCAATATATATAACGTAACTGCTACAATAACTTGGGCTGTACCTGGGCCAAAAGCCCATGTCCACGAAACATCAAAGGGAGGCGACGAAACTCCATGTTTCGTCGTGATGAACATGACGAAACTCCAAGGTTTCGTCGAGTAGAGGAAATGGCGAAACTCCCTGAGTTTCGTCGAGCTGGATTGTGGTGAAACTTCATAGAGTTTCGTCATATATATATATATATATACTAATAATAATAATAATACACCATCGTATCATATGCCAAACAGTACACAGTTTCTTATTTAATCCAATCTATAAGCATATACACAAGTTACAATGCAAGCCAGTTATGAAAACATGACTGTAAACAAGTAACGTGTCGAGGAAAAACCTTGAAAACTCGAGTTGTCACATCACGCCAACTCAAGGTACACGAAAGAAACTACACCACCCATGATCTAGAACTGGGTGTAGTGGTGTTTGCATTGAAACTGTTGAGACATTACTTGTATGGCACAAAGTGTATTATATACACTGACCATAAAAGTCTCCAACACCTCTTTAATTAGAAAGATCTTAATGTGAGACAACGCCGATGGATGGAAACTCTGAATGATTACGAATGTGAGATTCGTTACCATCCAGGAAAGGCAAACGTCGTTGCGGACACTCTAAGCCACAAGGAAAGGGCTAAACCAATTAGGGTTAATGCCAAGAGAATTGAGCTACGTACTAGCTTGACTGAAAAGCTACTAGAGGCTCAGAAGCAAGCCCAGCTAGAGGAGAATGCTCTGACTGAGGGATTAGGTAGAACTGTGGAACAATTGACACCTTGAAAGGATGGAATCCTAAGGCTAAATGTTAGAATCTGGGTTCCCATCTACGGAGGACTTAGAGAGTTGATTCTTGAGGAATCACACAACTCGAAATATTCGGTACATCCCGGTGGGGACAAAATGTACCAAGATCTGAAGAAGAACTATTGGTGGATGGGCATGAAAAAGTCAATAGCCACCCATGTAGCAAAATGCTTAACATGTTCGCAAGTTAAGGCCGAACATCAAAGACCATCTGGTCTGCTACAACAATTAGAGATTCCTACTTGGAAGTGGGAAATGGAAACAATGGACCTGATCACCAAGTTACCCAAGACCAGTCATGGCAATGACACAATATGGGTCATAGTCGATAGACTGACTAAGTCGGCTCACTTCTTGCCTATAAAGGAAACTTACAGCTCTAACAAGTTAGCTAAGTTGTATGTTGACAACATTGTATCTCTTCATAGAGTACCGTTGTCCATAGTATCGGATAGAGATACTAGATACACTTCGCATTTCTAGAAAAGTTCCCAACAAGCTCTTGGTACGTGCTTAAACTTTAGTACGGTTTATCACCCTCAAACTGATGGGCAGAGTGAATGTATAATCCAAACTTTGGAAGATATGTTGCGCGTGTGCACGGTCGATTTGGGAGGTAGCTGGGATGAACATCTACCCCTGATCGAATTTTCTTATAATAACAGCTATCACACTATTATAAAGGCCGCACCTTTTGAGGCTTTATACGGGAGAAAGTGTAGAACGCCCGTCTGTTGGGCTGAAGTTGGTGAAAGCCAGCTCTCTGGAACTTAGATTGTCCTTGAAACAACTGAAAAGATTGTGCAAATCAGAGATAGACTCAAGGCTGCCTGAGATAGGCAGAAGAGCTATGCTGATAAAAGGTGGAAGCCTCTTAAATTCTAAATCGGAGACAGAGTAATGATCAAGGTCTTGCCTTGGAAAGGCGTACTGAGATTTGGAAAGAAAGGTAAATTAAGCCCGAGATATATAGGACCTTTCGAAATAACAGAATGTGTCGGGTCTGTAGCTTACAAACTAAAACCACCCGAAGAGCTGAGTGGAATCCATGATGTGTTCCATATCTCAAATCTGAAAAACTGCTTGGCTGATGAAGAACTTGTCATGTCTCATCATGACGCACAAATTGATAAAAGCTTAAGGTTTATTGAAAAACCTTTGTCCATTGGGGACTGTGATGTCAAAAAGCTCTGTAAGAAAAAGGTTTCCCTCGTCAAGGTGAAATGGGATTCCCGTCGTGGCCCAGAATTCACTTGGGAGGTTGAATCTGAAATGAGACAGAAATACCCAAATCTTTTTGAATGAATCTCGAGGATGAGATTTCCTTTAACGGGCTGAGGATGTAACACCCCGAAAATTCCATCCAATTATGTGATGGCATATTTCCAATTCTCCAGCTAATCCCGTCTACGTGGAGGGAGAAACCTTCGACTAATCCCGACTATGTGGAAGGAGGAAGGACGTACATTGAACGTTAACTGAAACGTATCTTTGAATCTCCAACTAATCCTGAATCTGGGAAGGAGAAACGGAATTTAATTGTGTATTAGCTAAAATGCGTCCCGGATCTCCGACTAATCCCTAATACGAGGAAGGAGGGGGACAAATTATGCCAAATGGCCGAAGATGTAAAGTCCAAGGACTAAACTTGGAAAATTCTCAAAATTTGATTTCTGGCGATCGTATATGGACCGCAAAGCCATGCGGTTTACGGTCCGTAAGCTACTTGATTTTCTGCGCGCCTTAGGTCCTTACGAACCGCAAAAAATACCCCTTACGGTCCGTAAGGGACTGCCAGAGGCAGATTTTGCTTGGAGACCAAGGATTTCTCTCATGGTGACACCTGTCTCGTAATTGTGCCAGTTTCCTCTGATCCTCACATGTCCTAGGACACTTGGGGACATCTTACAACTGATCATGACACTTGGAATGATCTTGTACAACATCTCCAAGTATAAAGAGACCTCATAATCAACCAAATTACTTGCTCATTCACTCTTCTTTCTTTCTAAACCTGCTTAGAGCTTTCCTCTACGTAAGAGGACTCCCTTCTAGTGTTCTTTCTGCTCAAACACTTCCAAGTAAGTGTTTACTTTAGTGCAATTTCATTTATTTAGTTATTTTTAAGCTAAAAGTCAAACAGTTGACTTTCTGTTTGACTTCAGCTTCTTACCATTTTAGTCAAGGTTAAGTTCGATCCAAATATTCCTATGTGATTGTAATAACGTTGGTATGATCCCTCTACGATCATACCTTCATACAATCATGTTTACTAGTCGAATTGTAAGTTGAGCATTTTTTCGTAAAACTTGAATTTTATGACTAAAATGCATAAGTGGTTTTTATAACTTAAAACTTAGTTGTTTTATCACTTATACAAGTTTTATAACTAATAGTAACTGATCATGACATGCTCAACTTGTTCAATTTAGTTTAGGGGTCTTATTCTATGTCAAAAGTCAAGTAGTTTAACTTTTGCTTTGACTTTTGATTCTGACCCGTTTGGTCAACGTTTAGGCTGTTTTTATGAACACTTGAACAATCCTTGTATTTGAATATTAAACACTTTGATTGTAATGAATGTTTATTTTTACTCCTAATACTTCCGCTGCATTGTTATTTAATTAACTGTGATTGTAACTGGTATCCAACCGCCACGACTTGACCCTTCCGGGCCCACTAGAAATCGGGGTGTGATAGAGTTTGTATCAGAGCTACAATTTGAGTAAATTAGACACTAGTCTTTTGTGTCTAAACTCAAATATCACAATATGCAGATTCCATAATACTTTTATGAGTTCTAGTCTTGAACATAGGACTACTCCTTTATTATATTTAGTCATTGATTTTATGAATGCTTTACAATGTCGTTGAGATGCCGTAGATGAGGCAAGGAACTTATGAAGGATCACGTATTGGGAAGCCTGAAGTTCCATATGGTGAACTACACTACTTTGGAGCTGATGACTCCAATACGAGGATGCTAAACCTCGTTACCAAATATTATCTCTTTTATTCCTTTGATATAACCCTTGATCCTTACTACTCGTTATCGTTGGAACCCGCTAGTACTTCCTCTATTCCTCCCCCAGAAAACTTTAATGAATCACTAAACCCTCCAATAATGAATGGAGTAAATCAAGAAGAGGAATAGCTTATATGACGAAAAGAGGATGATTGAAGACTCATTTCTTTATTTTGTTTTGTTTTGTTGTTTTTCCAAAAAGTCCACTTATGGACAATCTTGTACTTAAATTCCAAAAGTCCTTATAGGACATTGTGGTGTAGTCTCATGATTAAATGAAATCAAATTTCACGTTCCTTTTCTATTTTCTTGATCTGCTACTAATATCCTAAAATCTTACTGATCTAGCTCCCGACTGAATCAATGGCGAGCCGAAATACTGGAAATCTATCTAGTAATAAGAACGATAGTGACAACTATGATCAAAGAGACGGTTCGGACGGAGAAAATATTCTTCGATCCATAATCGCTGAGGAAGTTGGAAAAGCTATGGCCGAATTCATGGCTAAGTTAAAAGGGCCAGAACCATTAGTACCAAAAGATAAATTTGTTTCTAAACCTCACTCGAGGACTGAAAAGACTCACTACTCCACGACTAAAAGTGAGCAAAGTGTCAAGAACAATGTTCGAACTGAGCACCGCAGCTCTAAGGATGGGTGCACCTATAAATACTTCGTCTCTTGTAAGCCCCGTGACTTTACGGGCGAAAAGGGAGATATTGATGCTCTAAAATGGTTGGATGAGATGGAGAAGATATTAACGACTGTGCTATCAAGGACACTATCAAATATGTGTTCCAATCTTTCAAAGAAGAAGCATTGACCTGGTGGAAGATAATGATCCAATCCACGGGAAAGGTTGCACTCTACAACCTAAGCTGGGCTAAGTTTGTGGAACTTATCCGTGAGACGTACTGCCCACCTCACGAGGTAGAGAAAGTAGAATCTGACTATCTCAAGCTTACCATGAAGAACCTCAACTGTCGAGCTTATGTCTCTGATTATAACCCCATTTCAAGACTCGTATCGTATCTGATTACCCCCGAGTCCAAGCGAATTACGCGATTCATTGGAGGACTAGCTCCGAAAATCAAGGGGATGGTTAAATCCTCTAAACTTTCAATGTTTACATCGGCTGTTGATCTAGCGTTATCTCTCACCGAGGAAGAGATACAGGCGAGAGCAACCAATTTTGAAGATGACCACAAGAGAAAGCGTGATGACACCCCTGCCAGGGATTCAAAGAAGGGCAAGAATGGTACGAACTATAACTAGTCTAAGCCAGCTGAGGCCAAGCCCAAGTGCAAAACCTACAGAAAAAGGCATTTTGGAAAATGCCTGTTTAACCAGCCCAAAGGTTTTGGTATCTGCAAGCAGATGGACCACAAATCCCATCAGTGCAAGGATCTTAAGAACGCCACCTGCTTCGGGTGTGGCGAGAAATGGCACATCAAGACTCATTGCCCTAAGTATGCAACTGAGGCAAAGAACAAAGCTGTTGATGCTAAGAAAGGCAACGCTAGAGCCTTTCAGCTCACTGCATGGCAGGTAGTGAACGATGTTATGGTCATTACGGGTACGTTTCTCGTTAATGACATAGTTGTTAGAGTCCTATTTTATTTCGAAGCCGATAAAAGCTTCGTTGACCATACATTTAGCAAACTTATAATCCTACCCTTAAGAACCTTAGATGTCACATATGAGGTCGATTTGGCCGATGGTAGTATAGAAGTAGCTTCCACGATTCTTGACGGATGCGCTATATCCATCAAGAATCAATCTATTCCTTTTAACCTATTGCCTATGAATCTCGCGGGATTCGATATAGTTTTGGGCATGGATTGGTTATCTAATAACCAAGACCGCATTACCTGCGATAAGAAACTTATCAAAATTAAATCCCCATCTGGTGATATACTCACTATCCATGGAGATCGACATTACGGATTGCCTGAAGGAACTTCCCTACTTAAGGCATCCTGCTTAAAGAGAGGATGTGTCATTTACATGGCAAAGCCATGCGCTTACGGTCCGTAAGCTACTTAGGTCCTTATGGACCGCAAGGCCTTAACCCTTACGGTCCGTAAGGGACTACCAGAGGCAGATTTTTCTTGGAGACCAAGGATTTCTCTCATGGTGACACCTATCTTGCAATTATGCCACTTTCCTCTGATCCTTACACGTCCTAGGACAGTTGGGGACATCTTACAACTGATCATGACACTTGGAATGATCTTGTTTAACATCTCCAAGTATAAATAGACCTTATAATCAACCGAATTACTTGCTCATTCACTCTTCTTTCGTTCTAAACCTGCTTGGAGCTTTCCTCTGCAGAAGAGGACTCCCTTCTAATGTTCTTTCTGCTCAAACACTTCCAAGCAAGTGTTTACTTTAGTGCAATTTCATCTATTTAGTTATTTTTAAGCTAAAAGTCAAATAGTTGACTTTCTATTTGACTTTAGCTTCTAAACATTCCGGTCAAGGTTAAGTTCAATCCGAACTTTCCTATGTGATTGTAATAACGTTGGTATGATCCTTCTGCGATCATACCTTCAGACAATCACCTTTACTAGTCGAATTATAAGTCGAGCATTTTTTCGTAAGACTTGAATTTTATGACTAAAATGCATAAATGGTTTTTATAACTTATACAAGTTTTATAACTAATATTAACTGATCATAACATGCACAACTTGTTCAATTCAGTTTAGGGTCTTATTCTATGTCAAAAGTTAAAAAGTTTGACTTTTGCTTTGACTTTTGATTCTGACCCGTTTGGTCAACGTTTAGGGCTGGTTTTATGAACAATCTTTGTATTTGAATACTAAATACTTTGAATGTAATGAATGTTTATTTTTACTCCTAATACTTCCGCTGCATTGTTATTTAATTAACTGTGATTGTAACTGATGTCCAACTGTCACGACTTGACCCTTCCGGGCCCACCGGAAACCGGGGTGTGACACCAACCAACCTTAAAACATCACTATCATTACTTTGGTCTTCAAGACCATTATCTAAGTCTTTTTCAGAATGTAAGTAATGGTATAATATATGATCAGTTCCGGAATAGCCTAACAAATTCATCATTAAGGAAACCTCATGCACTTAGAACAAGTCGATATCAATAAGGTCCACGTAGTTAATCTTACCTCCGACATAAGTACAACCTAGAGGATTTGTTAACCTACCACCATGATGAATCCTTAAAGTGAAATGATTGGGGAAGCCATTTGCATTTTTCAACAATTTTTAACGTTATCAGTATTACAACTTCATCACTGATTACAATGAAAACAACAACAAAAAGAAAAAAATTGAGGGTACATTATCGTATAGTAGCAACACTTGTTCATGATTAATCGATTCTCGTAAGTACCATCCCTCCTATTGCGACATTATAAAAGAATTGTTGCTCTTAAACCTAAAGGACAAGTTAGGGGATGATGTGAATGAATGAGGGGTTTTTGGGGTTTGAATAGAGGGAAAGAAGAAGGGTAGGTTAAAAGACTTTAATGCTCTCACGTGGGCGCTACATGACCTGAGTTTATTGTAAAAATTAACAAAGTTTGAGGTAAAGGATCTAACTTGTTAGGGTTTGTAAACATTAAGTAGGTTTTCTGTAATTAATAAAGTTAAAGGACACATTTTGCAATCCGATACAAACATAAAAGACTATTCTTGTAATTTACTCATCTACAAATACTATTGGACATCGCCCCGGCCAGATGACACGACAATTCACCTTTAGATTACCATTCACCAGAGTAATCAATCTTAAAGATCATGCCATTTTTTCGGGTGTTCCTCAGGATGTAATCGCTGAGAATAATCCATAATGGATTGCAAAATTCCATGTTCACTACATTACCAATTTAGAACTAGTTTTCATTTAGTAAACCTCATCAAGATGCACATAAAATAATTTCGGATTTCCAAATACTTCAAGCTCATCTTAGGTTGGAATAGTACCATATAATCGATTGGAGTTATGTAAAAGAAGGTTAGGCTATTGAGGAAGCCAAACTTCAATAGGAGATAACCAGTGATATCAACATTGTTATCATAGTGAAGACATGGATGGAAAAGGCATTAGGGTTGCTATAGTTGGTAAAAATGGTGGATTTCTTTGCTTAGAGTGCAATGTAGGTTTTTCGTGTTAAATTTGGTACAGGATCAGAGAGATGATTACAAATGGGATTCACAAATTTCTTCTATTAATTGTTGTGAATTAATAACACTACAAGACTTAAGGAATATAAATACTAGAAACAATCTAATTCTACTAGAACTCCTATTCTTACTTATACTTATCTCTAAACAATTAGACACTAATCAAATCTAATACTAAGATAATTCAAATAATAATTAAATACATTTAATTATTATTTTACTCGTTTAGTCCTTCGACTTAAGATCTCCTCCGGACCAACCCTTTGAGATCAACCGAATATCCCTGTTGATGTTGTAATTTTATCACTCCTTCTCAACAACAACTTCCATAAGTCTCCCTCTCAATGTTGACTTATTCTGCTTCGATCTGCCACACCATCTTTGGCAAACACGTGACCTACGCTGACATCTTTAGTAGACACACTCCACTATCGTTATTGGTTATAACATCATTAACGGTACTAATATCATTTCTTCCGGTAGTCACAACGCCACTTCATCTGGGAAAACCTGAGCAACACACTTCGCTTTGGGTGAAAAAAGTCTTTTCATTGGGCTTCGATTGGTAGTCACAGACTATGTGACCTTTTTTATTGGACTTCAAGAGGCCCTCGAACGCCTTTCAAGTAGCATTCCAACTATCCTTCAAACCCACTTCAATCGAACCAACTTGACAATTAACAGAACTCTATCAACTAGAAGAAGGGATAACTTGTCAACTGCCTTCAATCAATTTGAATCAAAGGGTTTACCAAGATCTGATAAGGATCTTTTACCACTGCCTTTGAAAGAGTGGTAGTCTTCTGCTTTTGTTCACCCTACTACTTGTAACTTTGCCATCGTTTCGGTTTCTTGACTGGTTCTTCACTGCGATCGATTTCTAAACTACTGCGATCGGAAACTTACGGCGATCGGAAACTTACTGCGATTGGTACCTAGACACCTTCGATCGGAAAAACCTCTAAACCGGAAACAGATGGGTCACATTCAACAGAAATACAAGCCTAGATTGTCAGGCGAATTTGTTAGCTTCCTGCTGTTTCGTTTCTTCTGCGACAAACTCGTTTTTCTAGTTCCAAAAAAGTCGTCGCTAAACTAATCACCGGTCACCACCAACCTTCCTAAATGGTACTCCCCGTGACACGAGTAACAAACTAAGTAACCGAAGGAGCCAATACACAACAGAACAATAACCCAAATAATAAACAATAGTATTTGTAACCAACTCAAACAGTATTAAGAATGTTAATCCAAAAAATCTTATCCGTCACTGGTTCCACATTGAACCGTTGTTGGCTTACCCCCATCGTTAACACTTGTTGGCGTTTCTCGAACTCCGTTGGAATACCACTATCCCGATCATCACATGGCAGCTAGAAAACCCATAGGTGTACAAGTCGTTGTTGTATTGCTTCACCACAAAAAAACTTCTGAATCATATCTTCTAGCAGTCGATGCTGGGTAATCTTGATGTTGCGGGATATTTACGGGTCAAGATCGGATCGAGTACGGGTCAAGTAATGGGTTCAAGGTTATCCGGTCACATGCGATGGGTCTTGGAGTCAATGTAGCAAGCCATATTTGACCGAGTTTCAGTGGCAACGTGGTGAGAAATAAGTTGGAATCATTGCTATAAATCAGGAAGAAGTGGACTGAGTTATTTTGCATGTGATAGTATTTCTTTATTATAAATAATAGAGTAGTAGAAGTTCTGTGTACCCACTTTCATATTAATAAAAGCAGAGAGTTAGAAAGTTATTTTTATTTTTGTTTATTATTCTCTTGTACGTGTGTTGTGATCTTGGGCTTGAACCAACATTTGGTATCAGAGCAAGGTTCATAACGAGAGCCGGTTTGAGAGTCGGTTTCGAGTAAGAGAGCAGCCCTTTGGCTGTGGGGCTGACGTGTAAGATTAAATATATTATGTATTTAATATTTAATCTATAGCCATTATAAAGATTTACATAATATAGATCAAAATATATTATAACCTATTAAATAATTAGTTGGTAATTGTTGATGGACCATATTACCCTTATTAACTAATTAGGTTTCCTCCTGGGTGCTTATATAAGGAGAATTATGTGGAGGTTAAAGGGTTAGACAATTACACATTAGAAACACCCCATAAGCATAACATCACATTCGACCTCCATCTCCATAACCGAATCCCCTATTCGGTTCTCATCATCACCATCATTAGTCAGCACCCTAAGGAGGAACCAGACCAAGATGACAATCATGTCAAACCTTATTGCTGCGTCTCCATCTGGATTCTCTGCTAGCCTGTGCTGATGCAATCAAAGGTATGCTTTAATGTTTTCCTGTATGTTTAAACATAACTGATCCAACATGTGGTATCAGAGCATATGTTGATTAGTCAGTTCTGTTTTCGTATCCATCATTCTGGAATTAAAATCTGGAAAACATATTTTTTGAAAACCTAATAAAATTTCGAAACTTTGTTTCGAGTTATTCCTAAAAAAATTGTTTTCGGATCTTATGTTATGATGTTTAAATCATTGTTCCGAAATCAAATGTGTTAAGTTACTGTTCCGAAATCATTAAAATCCCAGATTTCGGGTTCCAGAATTATATTTATTTTTTAGGGTTCATCATGTTCTTAGTTGAAATTCAAAAATTCCTTTATGTTTTGGAATATAATTTGGATTTTGAGTGTTATTTCCTGTTTTGATCCGTTTTACATTCTAAAGATTTTCGAAATCTGTTAATAGATAATCAGATAAAATTTTCGAAATATTATGATAAAATTAGATCATCACTAAAACAGGAAACCATATCTCAAAATCCCTTAAATTTCGAATTTTCAGTTATGTTATCACAATAAACAGCTATCAACAGGAAGTTTCGAGACCATCAGATTACGACTCGAGACCATCAGTCTCGACTCGAGACAACAAGGTCTCGACTCGAAATCATCAGGCCATTAAACCTTTACAACTCGAGACAGAGGTCTCGACTCGAGACCATTAGATCTCGACTCGAGACCATTAGATCATGAATTGAGACCATTAGATCATGACTCGAGACAAAGGTCTCGACTCGAGATCATAAGGTCTCGACTCGAGACCATAAGGTCTCGACTCGAGACCATAAGGTCATAACTCGAGACAAATGTCTCGACTCGAGACAACAAGGCTGTGACTCGAAACCTCATTATTTCAAGCTGTTTAATGTATCAAGTTAGTTCGATCCGCGCTAACGGGTGGTTTGCTATTAAATAACTGGTTTTTGTAAATATTTAGTTAATTAATAAGGATCAAATAATGTTTTACAAAACCAAAATAGCTTAACTTGAATGAGCTTTTGATATATCATTTCTGGCCAAAGCTGACTTGATACATCTACTTATCGTTCAAGTATTATGAAAGCTATGTTGTGTGTGCATCATAAGCATGAATGTCTTAATTTCTGGCCAAAGCTGATTTAATTCATTCATAGATGGCATACTCGACAAGTGCATAACTAAAGTGATTGTCTCAATTTCTAGCCAAAGCTGATTTGTTACAACCACTTTGCACACATGCTTAAATGATTACACTTCTGGCCAAAGCTGTTTTGTCTTCATTTAAGTAGAACTTTAAATAAGTCTATTATTTTGATGTTAGTAATAGACATATCACAACATCTTCACAAATGATCCTTAAATTAATGATCCTTAATTAAGTTTTATGATCATTTCGTCTGCCTTATTCTTAGTACCCATAATTTTTACTTACTATAATTTTCTTCTATAAGTCTATATCTCATCCACTCTAATTTTTTAAAATCTAATATGTTTTGCTTAAAGTTTCTATAAGAATTAGCTCTTAAATTAAATCATTGATTATCTCTTAAGACACGATAATTCTATTGCTCTCTTCTGATGAAGCACTACAGAAGAAAAGTAGAGCATGATGATTAGGATAAATCGAACATGATGTCTCTTATGATAATCAAGAATAAGTGTTGTCACTAAGGTTATTCCAGATTAAGTTTTTCCTAAGATTAATCTATAATTGTGGAATAATCATTAGAACTCCTAAGATGCATGCTTTCATTTAAAATTATAAACTATAAAGCTAAGTGGTATATGTGAATACATAATAATGTATAATACCATGACCCATAAAGTTAAGGGCTTATGCATGGAAATAAGTACATTTTTTCAGTACATTACATACTAAGATTTTCACTTGTACAATTTGATGCATTATAAATCAACTACAACACTCAAAAGTACCAAAGTATAATGAGTGTGTTGATAAGCAACATATGTACAAAGAAATAAATGTTTGAAGCTGGAAAATAAGTTGTTACTCACCTTACAACCACTAATAGTTTAAAAGAGGATTGTTCTAAGGTCCATAGACAAATTACAAGTGCTAATTCCAACTTTAAGGTTCTTTAAGGGAAAATCTCCCTGCATAATTATGTCATTAGACTAGGCATAAGCAACGAGACTATCCATTATTCTAAAGAACAGTTGGATAAGTTAATTAGGTAGTCATTTCCTAATGATATTTAAGTCTGATAGTTTTAATATTCCAATTAACACGTGATTCGTTGAATCTAGTTCCATACGTTTCCTTACCAGAACTCGACAAATAACTAACATGAGAGTTAGTGACAAAATTAATTGTTAAGGCTATAAGAACCATAATAAGCAGTCTTCTAACAAAGCTTTTCGATCCCTTACATATTCTGAAGATTAATCAGAATACAGTATCATTACTTAGGCTATGTCATGAAGGTTATGAGGTTTGCATAGTCAACATAAAGTCACACTAATCTTAAACTCTCATCTTATTTGTTCTAAATATCTGGATTGAAACATTACTAAGATAAAACTAGATGATACCTTATTTTTTTCACAACTTTTGTCATCATGTAAATGAGAATTTGACAAAAGGGAAATGAGACTTACAAACTTTATCCATTATAACCAAAATTCATGAGAAATCATGACATGGTTAATGAGGATGATTATTCAACTAATCTCATTCTAAGTGATTTTAAATCATGACGTTACAGCCCTAAATATTACTTGGCTTAAGGAATAAGTATGGGTCCATCATAAGTCATTCATTGACATTAGTGGAACTTATTCAAAATGGAATATTCAGACATAATTCATTTATCATTTAAAAGACTATCAACTTGTATCTAAATTATGTCGCATATGGCTGACGGTCTTAGAAGAAATCAATTCATATATATATATATATATATACTTAATAAGATTTCTATTAGATATGTCCCTAAAGTTTCTTATGATATCTGGACATTAAAGAAATCAAATAAAGTCTAACGTATATATGATAGATTCCCACGTCACGTAGCTCATTGAAACTTCTCATGTAACATTCTAGAGATATTAAAGATCAGTGGGAGCATTAAGTGTCTTAATAATAACTTGCAATAGTTGCAAGAGGTGGGGGAGTGAAAAACTTTATATTACTTCAATTTACACCTCTTGTACAAGACACCGCTCCATCACGACACTGTTCTATAAAAACTTGTCTCATTAAATCTAATGCTACTCTTACAAAAGTTTCATTGTTACTTAATTGTGGGCACACTTAGATTTCTTACATAAACTAATATAATCCTCAACAAAGAGAAATCACAACGACTAACGTCATTAACTTGTTTCTCTATTAGAATTTTGTTGGTCGTTACATATTGACCCTAAGCATGCTGAGTTCCTAAAGATTTCTAAGGTTAGTGGGAGCAGTCAAAGTCCTTATCATGATTTGCAAGGAATACAAGAGGCGGGGGGAAGAGTGTCATTAAATTCCACTCCAAATTTAACTCCGATTACACCTCTTGTACACCATACTGCACCAACTCTTACAAACTTAGAATCCTGAAAATGATAGCAACCTAACCAAGAGCTAATCCATAAAATTGAAACTTCTAGTGAACCCAATAATCAACTCAGGAGGTCATCTAGGTTTAAAGGCCTACTAACTTTGATGATTACATAACCTCCCTGATTGAAGTTGAAATGGATTTTGGAAATGTTTACTGATCCTATCCCTATCTCTTCAAATTAAGCCATTAGTGTCAATTAATCTTCTAAATGGAATAAAACAGTTTTCTAGTAAAACTGATTTTATGTGTTCGTATAACGTTTGGGATTTGATTGAATTACCTAAGAGTGTTCATAACTAAACCAAATCCTAATATAAGCATTAAGACACGAAGAAGCTTGATTGATTGACAAAGGTTACACTCAGAAAGAGATAAATTACTAAAGAATCTTTATTACATATCTAACAAAAGATTTCTTTGAGGATCATCACTGTTATAGTAGCTTATAATAGTTTAAAGCTACATTAGATGAACATTATAAACAATTTTCCCTAACAAATGGCTGACACATTTACATGTTCATTAGATAAAACCTAAAGTTTCAAACTGAAGGTTAAAGAACACTTTATTTGTAAGCCAATAATATCCATGTATGGGTTAATGCAAACATTATAATGTGATGAAATCTTAACGTAATTATTTTCATCAACAACCAAGTGGATTAATGTACCTACCTCAAAATGAGTGGGAGCAACTAAGATAAACTTGTCTATATAGATGATATTCTTTTGACAAGTATATGTTACAAAAGTCAAAGCATTGTTAACACAAACTTTGATATAATAGATCTCAGAGATATCTTTTACGTGATTGATATCATAACATACTGAGATAGACCCAATGGGATATTAGTTCCGTTCCATAAGTTTAACATTAAATGGGCCCTTACATGTGTAACAAACAATACTGCTCTCCTTTAGAGGATAATAGGATAAATGAGATTGTTTATTTACGCTTCATTAATTAGAAGCCTTATGTAAGTTCAAGTCTATACTCGTTTAGATATTACTCACATTGCAACACACTAGATATGTCTAGATTAATGTGAAGCATCTAATGGAGTATTACAATATCTTTAAAAGAAACGAGAGGCTACAATTTAAAGAAGAAGTGAGAATTAAAACCGGTTTATTACTCTAACTTTGAAATATTCAAAGATGATAAAATGTAATTTCGGGTATATCTTTATGTCAGCAGACAAAACCTATTTCATGGAGGAGTCATAATGCACTGATATTAACAACCTAAGTTATAACGACATAACATAGTCACTAAATGTTGTTGGAAATTTATCAGTGGACTCATAAGTATATTAACTCCATATAATTAATATTTTGAAGACTTAGTGTGATAAAGTCAGTTACCATAACTCCTTGAACAGTAACAGTTCAAGAGGTGTTGCATTAAATTTCGATACGCAATTAATTATTCGTTTATGAACGAATTGAGGAAACTAAGTTTTGTACCGAATACATTCATGATATGCTTAAGGATCCTATAACTGAAGGGCTATTACCCATAAGTCTTATTAAGAGAGCTCAGAGACGGGTATTAATTAATGGCCATGCGCAACTGCATATCGTACTATGAATGACTAAGTATTAGTTAATTTTCCTCATCAGTTTGATTTTGTATGTCTCTAAGAATATGTCAAGCTAGCATAATGGCATATAGATAAATATAGTTACAAATCAAACAAAGGGCTTATACGTATTTTGATCATGACGATTAGGTTTTAAATTAAGGCTATAGTATGATTAATGAGGGTCCTGAGTCGCATAATGATTCAACGGCTGTATTTCTCTGCTATAGTACTTGTTTAAGGCTAAAATGAGTGTTAACTCCTGATCAGGCTTATCTAATACTCATAGTAAATGATTACTCGGCTAAGTGGGAGAATGTAAGATTAAATATATTATGTATTTAATATTTAATCTATAGCCATTATAATCATTTACATAATATAGATCAAAATATATTATAACCTATTAAATAATTAGTTGGTAATTGTTGATGGACCATATTACCCTTATTAACTAATTAGGTTTCCTCCTGGGTGCTTATATAAGGAGAATTATGTGGAGGTTAAAGGGTTAGACAATTACACATTAGAAACACCCCATAAGCATAACATCACATTCGACCTCCATCTCCATAACCGAATCCCCTATTCGGTTCTCATCATCACCATCATTAGTCAGCACCCTAAGGAGGAACCAGACCAAGATGACAATCATGTCAAACCTTATTGCTGCGTCTCCATCTGGATTCTCTGCTAGCCTGTGCTGATGCAATCAAAGGTATGCTTTAATGTTTTCCTGTATGTTTAAACAGAACTGATCCAACATGACGAAGAACGCGATTAGCAGAAAGAAAGCAAGCAGGTAGTGTGGAGGTGGTTACCGGAAATTAAAAGTGAGGTCTGATTTGTTTGCAATCATAAGTCGTGGCAAGAGAAAAATGAATTTTGGTGGAGTTGATTCGCATTGAAAAGGAAGCAAGTGGTCAAGTTAATTGAAGGGAAGCACCACAAAATTCAAAGGCGGCGGCTGAGATAATTGAACGAACCAGGCATGCATGTTGGTGAAGCAAGCAACCACTTTCCTTTCAAAACCCCTATTGAAAAAAATGCAAGAAAATAAGCAGGCAAACTCACACCTCATTTGTTATTAATTAATTATTGAATGGGTCGAAGAAAGAAGTCAGGAGGAAAATTATGTGGTGATATTGTGGAAAGAAGAAAGTGTTGCAAAGAAAGAGAGAAAGAAAGAAAGATCAACAACCAAAGAAAGAAGAAAGAAAACGGGTGCCGTGAAGAAAGAAGAAAGACGGGTGCCGCACGGGTTCGTTGATCTCAAAAGAAAGCGGAAGAAAGAAAATCAGGTAGCAAGTAGCCTGAAACAAGTCAGCAAGCAAGAGGATTCGAAGAAGGTAAGCAAGAAAGGTTTCGAATCACATGAGAAAGAAGCGTTTAGGAAGAAAACCCATTCGGGTTAGCAAGAAAGAAAGTTAGCAAGATACTGGACCCGTGTGGTTCGTATAGCAAGAGCAAGACCGAACCTTTATGGTTTGAGTAGCAAGTTAGCAAGAAAGATGATTCGAAGCAAGTAAGAATGAATTCGAATCAAGCAAGAAAGCAGGTTTAGCAAGAAAACCGATTCCGGTTTTAGCATGGAAAGCAAGAACCAATGCAAGCAAGAATCGAGCAAGTAGAAAGAACCGAATCAAGATTACGGGGGTGAATGTTGGGTAATCTTGATGTTGCGGGTTATTTACGGGTCAAGATCGGATCGAGTACGGGTCAAGTAATGGGTTCAAGGTTATCCGGTCACATGCGATGGGTCTTGGAGTCAATGTAGCAAGCCAGATTTGACCGAGTTTCAGTGGCAACGTGGTGAGAAATAAGTTGGAATCATTGCTATAAATCAGGAAGAAGTGAACTGAGTTATTTTGCATGTGCTAGTATTTCTTTATTATAAATAATAGAGTAGTAGAAGTTTTGTGTACCCACTTTCATATTAATAAAAGCAGAGAGTTAGAAAGTTATTTTTATTTTTGTTTATTATTCTCTTGTACGTGTGTTGTGATCTTGGGCCTGAACCAACAGTCGGTATATATTTATTCACATGAGAATTGAGATCCACTTCACGATCCCTTCTGTTGGATGACTTCCAAAAATACAAAACTTCATACCACTATCGTTTGATTTGGTTCAAACTTCCTAATTCAAAGTCCAATGCCAACGTGGGTAGCATGACATCATTTTCTATGTTTGACTATGACCACTTGTTCAGGGGCAAAGTATAGAAGGGGCAGGGAGGGGTGCCCGACCCCCCGAACTTTTCGCACAGTAATGTTATATATGTGGTTTTCGTATAGAAATTTTTTGGTATATACGTTTTCGACCCCCTGGTTCTATAGAAATTTTCGGGTATATACGTTTTCGACCCCCCGTCATTCGGGTCAAGCTTCGCCACTGCACTTGTTAAACCCACAAGTGATAATACTTCGACGGATCAAAACTTCCCCGATGCACGGTTTTATTTCAGAAACCAAGGAATAACTTTTCTTTATTTTTGTTTTAACTTTCAAAAAAATAAAGAACCTTCAAGCTCCAGAAGCTAGAACCTGGCTAATTTGCAGCGATTACTAACTTCCGATCACGGCACTAACTGGCGACACACTTTCGCGGTTTAGTTCAACACCCCTTTTTTCTTCAACTAATTTGAAAGAAATCTGGCCGATAATTCCGACTCCTTTTGCCTTCACCTTTAACTCTCGATCTCACGAAACTTTCCGATCAGTTTACCGCTATTGCTGCCCCGCAAGGGGGCTGCTCTCCTCTGAAAATGACTCTCAAAACCGTGGCTCTGATACCACTTATTAAACTTGGGTACGAGATCAGAGAGATGGTTACAAACGGGATTCACAAATTTCTTCTATTAATTGTTGTGAATTAATAACACTGCATTTCTAGTATTTCTAATTCTACTAGAACTCCTATTCTTCCTTATACTTATCTCTAAACAATTAGACACTAATCAAATCTAATACTAAGAAAATTCAAATAATAATTAAATACATTTAATTATTATTTTACTCGTTTAGTCCTTCGACTTAAGATCTCCTCCGGACCAACCCTTTGAGATCAACCGGACATCCCTGTTGATGTTGTAATTTTATCATTCCAGAGTTTTGGGTTTTCAAAAACAAGAATGATATACATCATTATCGCATTTAGATAGCATTGGCAAACATATATTTTTTAGAACGATAGACTCACACACCAGCTAAATCTACTCCCTGCTCCTAAATATTATGTTCATTACCAGACTAGAACAACATTGGTATATATTAGATACAATATATTAGAGCTTTAAGATTTTTGTCAATCTTCTTCTTGGTTCACACTTCTGTGGCTTATGCAGCCATATCTTAATAGGTTGTCGACCCCTTCCTTTAAGGCCCTAATACTCAATGGTTTCTGCAGCCATATCTTAATATCTTATGAGTAATACCATATAAAATAATAAAAACTCTGTAAGGTGTATAATCATTAATTAAAATATCTATAATACATAAATAAACTATAACTAATATATTAAGTTACTAATAAACTTTTTTAATATCAATTATTTACACCTAACCTATAAAATAAATAACTATAACTAATATATTAAGTTACTAATATTTTTTTCAATGCCAACCATCTACACCTAACCTGTAAACCAACCCATTAAGAAGTCAACGATGGAAAAAAGGATAGGACCCCTTTGCCCTTGCCGGGCTTTGCATGATTATATTTACAAATGAACTGCCACTAGTCACGTTGATGCTTAGATAACTTCTGTTTCCTCTTCTTCAAGCTCCGTATGGCAGAAAACATCTCAGGAGCTTCACTCATACTTCAATGGCTGAGATTCATCTTCCTCTCTCCATGTCGACAAAGAGCACTCTTATCCACCATTGATCTCATCTTCTTGTTCACCCTTTTTGTTTTTGCTGTTCAGAAGCTCTGTTCAAGATTCACCTCCAACACATTTTCTGTTAATGAACCTCTTATCACTAAAAGTAGAGTCACTGTCAATACCAACATTTGGTTTAAGTTATCTGTGTTTGTTACAGCCATATTAACTGTTTTGTCGATTGTTTCTTCAATTTTGGCATTCCCACAAGATACCCAAATGACATGGAAGCTGATAGATGGAATTTGTTGGTTAATTCAAGCTATATCTTTCTTTGTAATCACAATATTAATCATCCATGAAAAGAGAGTTCAAGCTGCAACTCATCCACTGTCTCTAAGGGTGTTTTGGGGAGTTAATTTCATTGTTATTGCTCTGTTGGCTTCTTCCAGCATTGTCCGGCTAGTTTCTGGAACTGAAAACACTTCACCTTTCGAATCCGATAACATAATTTCATTAATATGTCTACCCTTTTCGGCTTTCCTATTGATTGTATCCATAACCGGATCAACTGGAATCATTGTGATGAATGAATCTGATTTAGAGGCTGATGAGTTGCACAAGTCAACAGAAGTGACTGGATGGGCATCAGCTTCAATCGTTTCAAAAGTCTTCTGGCTGTGGATTAACCCATTGTTGAAGAAAGGATATGAAACCCCTCTTAAACTAGAGGACATCCCAATGCTTTCGCCAGAACATCGGGCAGAAAAATTGTCTAAGCTGTTTAAACAAAACTGGCCTAAGCCTCAAGAAAACTCAAAACATCCGGTCCAGATCACGTTGATTCGTTGTTTCTGGAAAGATGTCGTGTTCACAGCATTTCTTGCACTTGTAAGAGCGTCTGTCACATATGTTGGGCCTTTGTTGATCCAAAGATTCGTGGATTACACTTCGGGAAAGAGAACATCACCATACGAGGGGTATTACTTGATACTAACCCTTCTTGTTGCAAAGTTTATTGAAGTTTTGACATCCCACCAGTTCAATTTTCATTCCCAGAAGCTTGGTATGTTGATTCGGTCGACGCTGATAACTTCATTGTACAAAAAGGGGTTACACCTCTCGTGTTCAGCTCGACAATCACATGGTGTTGGACAGATAGTGAACTACATGGCTGTAGATGCTCAACAGCTCTCTGATATGATGGTTCATTTGCATGTTATTTGGATTCTTCCCCTCCAAGTTTCTGTGACATTAGCTATTCTTTACTCATACATTGGCCTGCCAACTGTGGTCGCGTTAATTGGACTCTTGGTGGCTGTGATCTATGTGGTTATTGGTACGAGACGAAACAAAAGGTTCCAGGTCAGTATAATGCAAAATCGCGACTTGAGGATGAAAGCCACAAATGAGATGCTTAATTACATGAGGGTGATTAAGTTCCATGCATGGGAAGAACACTTCAACAAGAGGATTCAAGCCTTTCGCGAGTCTGAATATGGTTGGCTTACCAAGTTCATGTTTTCCGTTTGTGGAAATGTAACTGTTTTGTGGAGTACCCCTTTGTTTGTTTCTTCGCTCACCTTTGGAAGCGCAATATTGCTTGGGATCCCACTTGATGCAGGGACAGTTTTCACTGCCATGTCGTTGTTCAAGAACTTGCAAGATCCTATTCGTACGTTGCCTCAGTCAATGATAGCCCTGTCTCAGGCCATGATCTCGTTGGGAAGATTGGACGGGTTCATGCTGAGTAAGGAGTTGGATGAGGGAGCGGTGGAGAGGCAGGAGGGTTGCAGTGGCAGTACAGCGGTGGAGGTCAAAGATGGGTCTTTTAGCTGGGATGATGAAGCTGCTGATGGTGCTGTAGTCAAGAATTTGAACTTTGAGATCAAGAATGGCGAACTTGCAGCAATTGTTGGATCTGTGGGGTCCGGGAAGTCATCTCTTCTTTCATCCGTTATTGGCGAAATGCACAAAATCTCTGGAAAGGTACACCATTAAACTTTGTCAAATTCAAGAAAACATTGTGTAAACTTTGCTACATGCTGACGTTATAACAGGTGAGGGTATGTGGGAGCACTGCATATGTTGCACAAACAGCATGGATTCAAAATGGGACGATCCAAGAGAACATTTTGTTTGGTTTGCCAATGGACAGACAGAAATACAAGGAAGTAATAAAAAACTGTTGCTTGGAGAAAGACTTGGAAATGATGGAGCTTGGAGATCAAACAGAGATCGGAGAGCGTGGGATTAATCTCAGTGGTGGCCAGAAGCAGCGGATTCAACTCGCACGCGCTGTTTATCAAGATTGTGACATTTATCTTCTTGATGATATCTTTAGCGCCGTTGATGCTCACACGGGTTCAGAAATATTCAAGGTGATCATTGTAGGTTCAAAGTTTATGTTTCTTTATGGATGTACAAAATTTATTTTTTCGTAATCTTTGCAGGACTGTGTGCGGGGAGCCCTTAAAAACAAGGCAATCTTGCTGGTCACTCACCAAGTTGATTTCCTACATAATGTTGATCTGATCTTAGTAAATATCATAATCTCTGATCTTATCTACTGTTTGTATGTTCATACTTGAATTTAACTTGAACTGAGTTAGGTTATGCGAGATGGGATGATTGTTCAATCAGGGAAGTATGATGAACTACTAGAATCTGGTTTGGATTTCAAAAGTTTAGTTTCCGCCCATGAGACCTCTATGCAGCTAGTTGAAATGGAGCTTATTACATCAGATAAATCCGCACCTAGACCTCTTCAAAAATCCCCTAGCCTACAACCTCTGGAGGGAGATCAGAAGGCCATAGGACGATCTAAATCTGGTTCTATTATAGGTACATCAAAGCTGATCAAAGAAGAGGAGAGGGAAACAGGAAGAATCAGCATAGGTGTCTATAAGGTTTATGTCACTGAAGCGTTTGGATGGTGGGTTGTGCTTATTGTTTTGTTGTTCTCGTTATTGTGGCTAGCCGCACAGATGTCAAGCGATTACTGGTTGGCATATGAAACTTCTGATGATCGCGCTGCCTCTTTCAACCCTTCTCTGTTTATAGAAGTTTATACAGCTATAGCGGGAGTTTCTTTCCTTATGGTATCTAGTAGAGTCATTTCTTCAATGGTCCTTGGGCTTCAAACCTGTCAGATTTTCTTTAAGCAGATTCTTAATAGCATACTTCATGCTCCCATGTCATTTTTTGACTCTACACCTTCTGGAAGGATTCTTACTAGGGTAAAGATTCTCATAACATTCCTTTTTTGGCAAGTTCAAGTTGGACTTACAACTAGCAGTTATTAACAGCTACTGAATGATCCTATGCTAATTTGTTTAATCTTTTCAGGCATCAAGTGATCAAACCAACATCGATGTTTTCCTTCCTTTTGCAATGAGCATGGCTCTTTCTATGTACATAACATTGATTGGCATTATTATCATCACTTGTCAGTACGCATGGCCTACTGTGTTCTTACTGATTCCACTCGGTTGGCTCAATATCTGGTGCCGGGTATGTTTAATAATTGTTATGTAGTTAATATGAACAATTAGATCTGAACTGTTGAACTTATGAACTGATTTTTCCAGGGCTTCTTTCTTGCAACATCTCGTGAACTAACACGACTTGACTCGATCACAAAAGCACCTGTTATTCACCATTTCTCAGAGAGTATCTCAGGTGTTATGACCATAAGGTGCTTTAGGAAGCAGGGCAGATTTGTCCAAGAAAATGTTGATCGAGTGAACGGAAATTTGAGAATGGATTTCCACAACAATGGATCCAATGAGTGGTTAGGGTTTCATTTGGAGTTAATTGGAAGCTTATTTCTATGTATTTCCACTACTTTCATGATCCTCTTGCCTAGCAGCATTGTTAAACCAGGTATATATGCATCTAAAACACCATGTTTCTTTTGCTACTTTAGATAATTAATCATGAAATGGATTACAGAAAATGTTGGATTATCACTCTCGTACGGATTGTCACTCAATGGAGCTTTGTTTTGGGCTATATACATGAGCTGTTTGGTCGAAAACCGGATGGTTTCTGTTGAAAGAATTAAACAGTTCACAAACATACCCTCAGAAGCCGAATGGGTGAAAAAAGATAACACCCCTCCTTCAAACTGGCCTTCTCATGGCAATGTAGAGCTCAAAGATTTGCAGGTGACATGCCAACATAATAAGTTGTTGCAAATCAAACTACATACTAGTTTTTAAGAGTAATCTCATTTAAATTTTAGCATGTTTATTTTTATAACAGGTTAAATATCGTCCAAACATGCCTTTAGTGATCAAAGGGATCAACCTAAGCATCAAAGGAGGTGAAAAGATTGGTATGGTTGGTAGAACTGGTGGTGGGAAATCAACTCTTATCCAAGTTCTGTTTAGGTTGGTGGAGCCATCTGGTGGAAGTATAACCATTGATGGCGTCAACATCTCGACCCTCGGATTACATGATCTCAGGTCACGGTTTGGGATCATTCCTCAAGAACCAATCCTATTTGAAGGCACAATTAGAAGCAATATGGACCCCATTGGTCAACATTCTGATGATGAAATCTGGAGGGTAATTTTATATCCTGGTTTTTTAGATTCTTGCTAGATTCTTTCCCCATGGCCTTTCCTCCATTGGTTCATCTGATGCGAGTGTTTGTTTTGCAGAGCCTTGAACGGTGCCAGCTTAACGATGTTGTCGCTTCAAAACCTGGCAAACTAGATTCTGCAGGTACTAGAAATCGAACTGAAGATACATTTTCTTAGTTCATAGAATTAAAACTCATGTTTTTTTTGTTCTTTAGTTGTTGATAATGGAGATAACTGGAGCGTGGGACAACGACAACTTCTATGTTTAGGAAGAGTGATGCTGAAGCACAGCAGGCTGTTGTTCATGGACGAAGCAACGGCTTCTGTGGATTCACAAACAGATGCTGTAATTCAGAAGATCATTCGCGAGGACTTTGCTGACTGTACCGTCATCAGCATTGCTCACAGAATACCAACCGTTATGGACTGTGATCGTGTTCTAGTCATTGATGCTGGTAAATCTTGTTCTTGTCTTAAAAACATGTTCGTGTTAGATTTGTGGGTTTGAACTTAAACTCGAACTCGTTTGATGGAAACAGGTTACGCTAAAGAATTTGATAAACCTTCACGGTTGATTGAGAGACCTTCGCTGTTTGGCGCATTGTTTCAGGAGTATGCAAACCGGTCTGCTGGGTTATGAACTGTTACATGTCTTAATATCTATTATAGTTATTATTATTTGATTTATCATCTATCTTTGAGTTTGTTTGTCAATCATTATATAGAGTTATTAGAAATTAACCTCACTAATGATTGAAGGATGGAGCGTTCTATTAATACACAAGAATTATATAATCATCTCCTGTGATTAAGGAGAGTGAATCAGAAATAAAGGGAAATAATATACTTACAATAAACCATAATATCTACAATATCTTTTTTACTTGACACCCCCTTCAATCAGAACGGTGGCGGTCCAAGGCGTAGCATTGTGTGAAAGACTTCAAACTGAGCACGCGGAAGACGTTTTGTAAAAATGTCAGCCACCTAAAGATTCGTTGGAGCAAATTTCGTATGAAGCTTACTAGAATGAACCAGTTCACGAATAAAGTAATAATCCAAGTCGATGTGTTTTGCACGTTTATGTGAAACTGGGTTTTGAGTCATGAACAAAGCACTCTTATTATCGCATAGTAGAGTAGGACGACCAGCTAGTAAGGCATGCAACTCTTGTAATAAATGAGTTATCGTGACAAGTTCAACAGGAGTATTTGCCATAGCCCGATATTCAGAATCACAACTCGACCTAGAGACCGTAGATTGCTTCTTAGCACCCCAAGACACTAGGTTGCCCCCAAGAAAAATAGAATAACCATACGTCGAGCGTTATTAACTCTCAAAGATTATGATATTATTGATTGAATAATAAGAGATTACATAGGGGTCCTATATATAGAACAAGATATTACACTTAAGCACCACAATAATGAACAATATAAAGATATGGTAAATAACTAATTATATTGTCTATCATCCCCCGCAAGTTGAGGGCGGGGAACGACCTGCAGCTTGGACCTTAGCATAAGAAATCTTTGAGACGGTAGAGGTTTGGTAAACACATCGGCTATTTGGTCATGTGTTGAAATAAACTGAACTTGTAATCTCCCTTGAGCAACTTTCTCACGAACAAAATGATAATCACACTCAACGTGCTTTGTGCGAGCATGGAAAACAGGATTCACAGAGAGATACGTAGCACCTAAATTACCACACCAAAGTGTGGGTTTGATCTTTGGTTTAATGCCGGGTTCAAATAACAGTGCCTCCAGCCATGTTAGTTCGGCAACAGTATCTGCCAGTGCTTTATATTCAGATTCAGTGGACGAACGAGATATTGTACGTTGTTTCCAAGCATTCCATGAAATAAGATTTGAGCCTAAGTATATTGCAACCCCCCCCCCCCCCGGGACCGGCGGTCATCTGGACAGCCGGCCCAATCTGCATCAGAGTATGCTCATAACATTGTGCTCCAGTTAACATCGGTAAAAACATGAAGTGTAGAACCTTAATCATGACGGATGAAGAGACCAAAGTGAGAATTACCTTTGAGATAACGCAGGATGCGTTTTACAGCGGACCAATGATTTTCTGTGGGATTTTGCATAAACTGACACACCTTGTTAACAACAAAAGTAATGTCGGGTCTGGATAAAGATGCATATTGAAGGGAACCCACTACTTGACGATATTTCATAGGGTCGGTAATGAGTGGGTTGTCACCAAGTGTGAGAATCTGGGAGGTGCTCATGGGAGAGGGAACAATTTTGCATTGAGATAAACCTGCTCTATCAATCAGATCAGAGATGTATTTGCACTGAGATAGAATCAGGTTCTTGCCATGTTGAATAACTACAATACCCAGAAAATAGTGCAAAGTTCCCAGATCTTTGACCGCAAAAGAAGTGCCCAATTGTGCAATGACATGATTAATGGCATCAACATTATTACCTGTAACAATTATATCATCCACATAGACCAAAAGATAAAGTAAAGTACCACGATCCTGTAGGATGAACAAGGATGGATCTGTTTTCGAGCCAAGAAACCCGAGATTTTGCAAAGTTTTGCTGAGACGTTCAAACCATGCCCGTGGTGCCTGTTTTAGACCATAAAGTGACTTGTACGGTAAGCAAACATGATCGGGGTTGGATTTGTCAGCAAACCCTGGTGGTTGACGTAAGTAAACGGTTTCTTTCAAGTCACCATGAAGAAAGGCGTTTTGAACATCTAGCTGGCGAAGATTCCATTGATTTGTCACTACAAGAGATAAAAGAACTCGTATTGTTGTGGCTTTGACAACGGAACTAAAAGTTTCCTGGAAATCAATACCAGGTTTCTGATTGAAACCTTTTGCAACAAGTCGAGCCTTGTACCTAGTGACCATACCGTTAGCATCCTTTTTGATCCTGTAAACCCACTTAGAATCAATAACATTAGTATTTTCAACACGAGGAACAAGAGACCATGTCCCATTCCGAACGAGAGCTTCAAACTCTTCGGCCATGGCTTGGCGCCATTCCGGATATCTGTTAGCTACGGTAAACGAGGTAGGTTCAGTACGATTAGAAGGACCAGAAGAGGTAGTATAAGCAGAAGGGTCAAAACGAATGGTGGGCTTAGGATGTTGGCAAAGGTTAGACGGACGAGCACGAGGTGGTGAAGAGGGAGTTGTGGTGTTGGATGATGAGGGAGAATTGTTTGAGGATGGGACAGTAGGTTCTTGGGTGGGTTGAGGGGTGACCGCGGGTGGTGGGTGATTGGGAGCCGGAGGTGAGGGAGGTGTTGGTGGGTTGGGTACCGTGGAGGTGGTAGTGGGTGTTGATTGTTGAGCTGGTATAGTGAAGGGAGCCGGGTAGGAAGAGTAATAGGTAGGTTCATGGTTAGGAGGATTAGGTGTAGGAGATGGTAGAAAGGGAAAAAGGTGTTCGTTAAAACGGACATGGCGTGCAATGTATACACGATCAGTTTTTATGTCCAGACAATGATAACCATGATGGATGGAGCTATATCCCAAGAAGACACAGGGAGTGGATCGAAACTCAATTTTATGACGGTTATAGGGACGCAGGTAAGGAAAGCATTCACATCCGAAAACTCGAAGGAAAGAATAGTCAGGTGGTCTGTGAAATATGCGTTCAAAAGGAGAGATGTTAGAACAGGTTCGAGAAGGCAACCGATTTATTAAATAAACGGCTGTCTCGAACGCAAACTCTCAAAAACGTTGGGGAGCGTTAGATTGGGCGAGGAGAGCTAAACCAGTTTCAACGACATGTCGATGTCGTCGTTCAACAACACCATTTTGTTCGCTCGTGTGAGGGCACGAGCGCTGGTGAATGATGCCAAAGGAAGAGAAAAATGTTGAAAGGTTGCGAAATTCACCCCCCCCAATCAGATTGTACGCGTTTAAGTTTAGTGTTGAATTATCTTTCAATTATTTGTACAAATAATTTAAAAGTATAAAAGACATCAGATTTGTTTGCTAAAGGATAAAACCACATATATCGGGTGTGATGATCAATACATAACAAGAAAAATCGACAGCCATTAAAAGAAATAGAAGGGGCTGGTCCCCGCACATCACAATATACCAAATCCAATATATTATTACATCAAAAATTTGAAAGGTTCAATGATAATTTGGAGGATTTCCCATTTGACAAGAAGCACACAAAGATGAAAACAGTTTATTTGAAACAGGTAAATTACTACGAGAAACAATATATTGAAAAACTCGAGCATGAGGATGCCCGAGACGTTAATGCCAAATGGTGGAGGGTGCCTTGATTGCTGTGAAGGAAACATGTGGTAGGGACTTCAGATTTGGAAGATGGAGTGAGTAGAGACCTTGATCACTTGGACCCGTGAGTAGGATGGTATGTGTAGACTCGTCCTTCACAACAAAATAAGAGGAGAAATTCATTGAAAACGTTATTGTCTAAGCATAATTGTTTTACAGATAAAAGATTCTTTTTAAGTTGAGGAATATGAAGGATATTGTTTAGGGTAAAATTTTTGTTAGGAGAATAAAATTTGGAAGAACCAATATGACAAATAGGGAGAGGATTACCATCGCCAACATGAAGGGAATGATTACCAAGATAAGCCTCAGAGTTGTCCAAACTCGTTAGGTCTGGGGTAGCATGACTGTTAGCTCATGTGTCGGGTTTCCAAAGGGAGCCTGTTACCGACTCGGTGTCAGAGAAGGCTGCATAGTTCGCCTGTGAAGCTTCACGGACTGAAGAAGCATTGGGGCATTGCGCAGGGATGTGTCCTATACCACATCGGTTGCAATGACCATAAACCATGTTTTGTGTCGATGCCCAGGCAAATTGTTGGGTGCGGTTCTGATTCTGTCCACTGTTCCAACGGGAGTCATCACGACCCCTAGTATGTGCACCACGTGAAGTGCTACGGGAGTTACCACGACCCCTGCCTCGGGAATAATTTTGTGAACGAGCAGAATAATAGGCCTGAGGTTGGTTGCTGATTTGGGAGATTATGGGGTTAAGCTGGTAACCAAGTTGGGCAGCCGGCTGTTGCAGGGAGGTGAGTATGGCAGCAGAAGAGGGGTTAGACTGGGGAGTAGGCAGCAGCCCAGCTGTGTTTGGAAGTGTTGAGGAGGCCATGAAGGCCTGAGGTGTGGTGGGAAGGTTTCGGTGAAGCATGAACTCATGGTCACTAAGGAGACCATGCAATTCATTGAAGGTAATGGATGGCTGACGAGTAATAAGATTGGATTTCTGCCCATCGTATTCACTACGCAGCCCTGAGATGGTCAGCATGGTTAAGTCTTTATCTTTAAATGGCACACCAATGTTGGCTAGGGCTGTAGCGTATTCCTGTGCACGGGTTAGATAGGTTGCTGAGGTTTCATCAACCTTCATCTCCAGTTTTAAAAGCTGTGTTTTTAGAGTGTATTCCCTTGATGAGTTGTTTGGTGCTTAAGCACGTTCCAGGGAAAGCCAAAGTTCCCAAGAAGTGTCACCCTGAACATGTTGAAAAGAAGATTCTGAAATCGTGGAGATGATAACCATGCGCACATGGGCATCATTTCCAATCCAGTGTAGATAACTCAGGTTGTCCATAGAGGTTGTGTCTGTGGTGGCAGCGGTTTTGGGTGGTGGGCATGGGATTGTACCATCAACATCACCGTATAAGTTGTTGGTTATTAGGAAGGGATGAATCATGGCCTTCCAGAAACCATAGTTTGTAGGAGTAAGCTTGAAGGTAAACTTGTGTGAGTTGTGTGCTGTTTTCTCAGCAATTGTAAATGCAGAAATCATTGCCATTAAAACAAAAGAAAGCGGGGCGAGATGTGCTGTAGGGGATTATCAGAAAAGGAAGAAGAAGAAAATAGGGTTGGCTGTAGGGTTAGGGCCAGCTGGAGGTAGAGAAGGTTGAGGGATTAGAGAGATGGCTCTGATACCATATTAACTCTCAAAGATTATGATATTATTGATTGAATAATAAGAGATTACATAGGGGTCCTATATATAGAACAAGATATTACACTTAAGCACCACAATAATGAACAATATAAAGATACGGTAAATAACTAATTATATTGTCTATCAAGCGTCGTGTATCCAGACAATGTACCCAATCTGCATCGGAATAACCAAGGATAGTGCGTTGGTGTGGGCGACTGTAGTAGTACCGATGACATACGATAGAAGATGTTTAACAACTCTAAAATGATCAATAGTGTGGCTAAGAAGAAACTGGGACAATTGATTGGCAGCATATGATAAATATAGTCTCGTAATCATCAAGTATTGCAAAGGACCAACTAAAGAACGATAAAGTGTAGGATCAGAGTAAGGTATACCATTAGTAGTAAAGGATTCATACAGGGCTAGTGGAGTGGTAACCAATTTAGAATCATAGAGATTTGCACGTAAAAGAATGTCTTTAGCATACTTTGCTTGTGTGAGGAAAAGACCAGATTCAGTGTAAACAACTTCAAGCCCTAAAAATAGTTAAAGTCCCCAAGATCTTTGATAGCAAACTCTTAATGAAGATGGGAAATATAGGTGCGTATGACGTCGCCATCATTGCCTGTAAGTATGAGATCATCAGCATAGACTAACAGATACATGATACAAGATTTTTTTCGAAGAATAAAAAGAGATGTATCCTCACGGCTGCATGTAAATCCATAAGAGAGAAGGAATATGCTTAAACGTTGAAACCCAACATGTGGAGCTTGCTTTAGTCCATAAAGTGCCTTCAATAACTTTCAAACATGATTTGTATATTGAAAATGTGCAAATCTAGGAGGTTGCTCCATAAAGACCGTTTCAGTCAAGTGGCCATCCAATAAGACATTCTTGACATCGAGCTGATGCGGCTTCCAGTTATTAAGAATGGCAAGTGATAGGACAATACGAACCATGGAAGCTTTAACTACAGGACCGAAGGTATGAGAGTAATCCAAGCCCGGTACTTGTGTAAAATCTTGAGCCACCAAGTGTGCCTGATAACGCTCAATAGTTGCATCTGAATGATATTTAACACGAAATAACCATTTAGAGTATATTTGTATAGGACGGGCATGTCCAGGTTTGATTTGAAGTTAAATCCTCTATCTCATCAACCATTGTTGCCATCCATAGTTGATGTCGGGTCAAAATATGTCGCGTTTTATACTAGTTCATGTCGAGTATTAGTATGTTAAATATGTTAATTCATATGTGTTATATACTTATAGTATAGTGGCGTTCTTTGTGTTTAGCAGGTATTAAAATGTGTTAACAGGTAGTAAACGAGGTTAAACGAAAGTAAACGAGCTTGAAAACGGATTCAACAAGTTGATGTGGGATGCAAAACGAAAGGATTCACTTGGATGGTTTCCGCGGCACGCGACAGCAAGAGCCAATCTCTCCGTGAACCGTCGGGCTCAATCGAGTTATGTCGGTCAGTTTAAAAATCGAGTCGGTCAAAGAGGTAACCCTCGTGACACGCTGTCACACCCCAACCGATGGTGGAAACATCGGAGTGAGACGAAAACGAGATTGTTCATTACTCATAACACTAAATTGCGACAAGTATTTAAGTAATGGATTTAATTTCACTGCTAAAAGAATCAATTACATTGTTTGAAATCAAATACAATAACTTGAAACAAAAGAAATACATTACAACAAGTATATAAAGTCTAAAATGTGTTTATAGGCATCCTACTAAGTTCCATGCATCATCAACATCATCGTAAACCTGTAACATGTTTTCAAAGCATAGTTCAATACAAACGTATTTGCGAATACACAAGTTTTAGATACATAGCATAACTATAAAAGAATTTCTCAAATCCAACATGGCAATTTGAAAGGGGCTCTTTGAAGGTATGTAACCTTGGTTTCGTTACATTAAGTTTGGTTTAAATTTTAGTCGCTTGAATTTGTGTTATGAGAAAATGTAGCATTTTGCAGAAGTGATGAAGTACACTAAATAGTTAAAACGGGTCAAAAGATTAGTTAAGGTATGTTTGGTTGTCATTGAAATGGTGGATACCATTAGACAACCAAATGGGTCAAACAAAGGTTGATTTGGTAATATAGAAGTGACTTGAACGTCACTTGATGATTATGGGTCGTGAGAGCATAAAACCAAGGAATGGTAATGATACGCCATAGATCACAAGCCCAGGGAATGGGTAAGTATGTCTGGAGGTCATAAACTATAAGTAGTAAAAAAAGTATGATGCAAAACTAAGCGGGTCGAATAAATAAAAAGGGGACTCATACGCTTTCAGTCCATAAACTGAACTTTTGACAATATAAAAATGATGGACGTGTCGGTATTTAAATTCTGGACTCGTAGGAAAAAGAATCACCTAAAACGGACTTCTGGATAATTAGTTATGGTCATTAGAAGTTGAAATTTCGGAAAAATTGGTGTGGGGAAAAAATGCAGAATCAGAACCTGCACCTGCTGGAAAATAGTCTCCCTCGCGCCACGCGACGGGGAGTACTGGACCTGGTGCAACACTTGGGGCCGCTTGCGGCCCGCGAAGGATCTTAAGGAGTCTCTCGCGTGGCACGAGAGACCTCGTTCTAGATTTTTATTTTTGTTTTCATTTGTTTGGTATTAGAACTTTGATATACGTGTTTATATATTGTCAAAACTAACATTTAGGGTGGTTTTGACCTTAGGTGAAGTTGGGGTTACTCCGGATGGCGATCAAGCAAGATTTCAAGAACCGAACACAACATTTTGAAGCTTCCGCGTTAATATAACTTTGTTTCAGACTATGTTAATTTTGTAAACACTTAACTATTTGTTTGAATGTTTTAAACTAGTAGGGGTGTTAATCCTAAATACTCTAATCATGTATGAATATCAAACTTAACAAGTTTTTGTTAACCAGTATTTTACGCGAACTAAATGCTTATTTAGTAGTAAATTCGTATTAAATTAAGACGGGTGTTACAAATGTTCTTTATTAGTTTAATTTCGAAAGATAATAATACATGTATACATTCTAATACAATAAATTCTAATGGTCGGATCCTGGTTTATACGGTTTGTTTTTAATATGAAATGACAAGAACCAACATTTTTAACTTTTTGTAACATCAATTGGTAATAAAGATACCTCTTCTTGAGACCGTTGGTACTCTGCCAGCGATGGTGTAGAACCGGCAGAAGAAGAAGATGTCCCGATCACCAAATACTCTAGATCCGAAGAACCTATCCCATAGACCCGGCGCGTGCGACCTTGTCCGATCACACGTGCCCACACCTCAGGGTCATCTGGATACTCGCTATAGTTCGGCCCGTAAACCTCACGCATCGCACTAAAATAATCCCCCTACAATTTATCAAAACACGAACATTATATAAAAACAATACGAGTTAACTGCAACAATAAACAACACATAAGGAAGATAAACGTGTGGAGAATAAATTAAAGGACAAGGGACGAAAATAGGAATTGCAGGTGGGTGATGGATGTCGAGAAGAAGAAGAAGATAAAGGTAGGTTGTGGGGCCCACATGAAATTTGACTTATTAATTAATTAGTTTTTTGTTTTTTTATTTATTAAATGCCAGGATAGTCCCTGTGGGTTGCCCTTTTTAAGTAAAGGGTATTTTTGTCATTTCACACCCTCTTAATTGAGAAAACTAACTAATGTTAGGCACATGGACTATCCGGGAACAGAAATTGAAAAATTGGGGACTATAGCTGTAATTTTAGAAAGTTGGAGACTAAAAGTGAAAAGGGGCAAACATGTACTATCCGGGCATTTAACTCTTTAAAATAAGAATAATGATATTTGTCGTTTCCTACACATTGGTGACAAATACTATCTTTTCGTCGGAAATATGTCACAACTTACGACAGATTTGTGACGGAATTATTAAATTTATTAAAAAATAAGCATTTTATCATTAATGCATAGGAAACTACATGATTGTTTCATACGCCTTTGTGACAAATCTAATGAAAAATAAACTTTTTGTCACATAATGTGTAGGAAATATAATTATTTTTTATTAATAAACTAAATTTGGTATTATTTATAAATATATTTGTGTATATCCTTGTTATTACATTATTGTTTTCTACGCCTTTATGACAAATCTAATGAAAAATAACTTTTTGTCGAAAATGTGTCACAAGTTGTAACAACCCTCGGTAAAACCAACACCCTCATAAATATTTCCGATACCTTAGTATATTATAAAAAGTCCCAATATGTCTTATAATACACCTCGTATGTGAAATTCGAGCCCAAAATATGTTATAACATATAAAATAAATTAAAAACAAGAAATTATAAGTTGAGGCGGGCCGCGTAGACCCACCCCAACCAATTACGCGGGCGGTATCAAGGCTAGAACCTGACTTCGTTGATTTCTTTAGTTCAAACGGGCCGCGTAAGCCTTAGCTTACATTTACACGGGCCGTGTAAGATCAAGATAGTGGCGCAGCCCGGTGTTGACACGTGTCGTGCAACATGTTGAACCTAGTCATGACCCGGATCAGCTACGCCTAGACCCCTAAGCCACGCGGGCCGCGTAAGCCTTCGCTTACCTTTACGCGGGCCGCGAGAGGACCAGATTTCAGCCCTATATAAGAAGGCCTCGGGATTTCATTTCAACTCGTTCATTTCTGTTTCTCAATCTCAAAATCTCTGATAATATGCATAATTTTCAAGTATAATACCTCCTAATTAGCGAGGTTCTGCTCCGTTGTAAGTATTATAACCCTAGTTTCGTAATAGTTACGCTGCCCGATTGATTTAGGGTTCCGTAACAACTGTCGTGGTTCTGCCCGACGTAGTTGTTGGAATGCCGTCTCGGGGAGGGTATCATTAATATTTTCAAAGGGTTATGATACTAACCAATGTACATTTGTATAAATTATAGATTATATCCAGGAAACCCTTACAAGAAGTCTAAGATAGCAATGAGAGTTTATCCTCTTTTTGTTAATCTTTTTGATAATGTTTTACCAAACCTTAAATGTTTTACTATGAAATTTAGCAGTGATTGAGTCTTTGTAGTTCTTCAATTACTGCCGGTATGTTGGGGTTTTGTATACAAAATATACTACACTGTGAGTAGTAAGTCGAGGATGACAATACGTTACCATTGGACAATGAGTTAGCCAATGGGTAATATGACCCACAAGTCAGGGTTGACAGTACTAATGGAGTAATTTTGTAGAAATAAACAATGTGATCGCTCTCAATACTGTTCACTGTGACTTTTATTTAAACTTGATTAAACTGGGATTCACTCACCAGTATTTCCGACTGATAAATGTTTTTAAAACACGTTTCAGGTAACCCAATGTGACAGCCAATTAGTAAAAAGCCAGCTGGAGAGCACTGAAGGCTTGGGAAAATGTGGCTATAAAAGTTACCAAATAAACGATGTTTTAAAATTCAATAAAATAGGGTTTATCCCTATAAATGTATTGTACTAAGAAACTTGGGTTTTACCCATGTGATTATTAATATTAAATGAGGTGGTTTTACTCTGATAAACATTTCCTAACTACGGTCCTGATGTAAATTCCGCTGCAAGATTAAACAGCTGATACCACCGAAACTCTGGGATCGCGTCCGCCCGTTCCCGGGAAACAGGGATCGGGGGTTGCGACAGAAGGTGGTATCAGAGCCTAGCCACTGGTCTGAGCCAAAGAAGTGTTCTGCTGACACTTAAAATTCTAAATTTTGTGTTAGGAAATAATGGAAATATATGCATAACTGTAATTATTTGTTATGTGTTATTTGACTATCTGTTAGTTTACAGTATGAGTGATCAAGGTCCCTCAGACATGAGTCGTCAGTTGTCTGATTCACCTAAGAGTGAAGGTACCTCATCACAGCCTGCCCTTTCTGGGTATTCTGCTGATCAGGAAGAAGGAGTGTTTGCTTTTAGAGCTCAGTCAGAAGAGTCATTCCCTCATAAGAAACGAGGATGGTTCAGTAAGGAAGCTTTTGCTCGTAGGAAGAGAATGCGAAAGTTGCAACAGCAAAGAGTTTTAGCAGCTGCTAAGCGAAAAAACGATGCCCATACACAAGATATGCTTAATAGAAGCCTAGCTAATTTTCATATCTTAGCTACAACTGCTGCTGACCCAAGTCTGGAACAATTAGTAGCCCCACAACCACAAAACCCAGATCAACCTATGGAGATAGAAAACCCGGAAAACCAAGTGGAAATGCATGACTTCAATCCAGAAGAAATCCCTAGGATACCTGCACCAAATCCCCTAGATCCAAATTACGACCCTTGGTGGGACGATAATAGGGACTTTGTGCAACGTTACCCTATCCAGGAATACCCACCCATACAGAACATAGAAGCCTACCCAGGTATGGACCCTTTAGATCCCTATTACCAAGATAATTATATTAGGGAAATCTTAGAAGATCCTTACCGATTTCAGGCACTGTCACCCCCATATCAGGAAACCGCACCCCAGATTCCAAACCCAGTCCGAGAACCTGCACCCCCAATGAGTGCAGAAAACATTCAAGAACTTAGGACTTTCGGGGAGGAAATTTTAGAAAGCAGTGAGAGAATGCGTCAGGTGGGAGAGCGTCTCGTATGGAAATACGATGAGCGCAATATGGATTTTTGGATAAATCCATATCCGTGAATGTGAGAATGGAGGAAACAGTAGTAATAATAATAATAAAATATAATAAAATAAAAATAAAATATGTGTGTACGGATGCATATTACTATTAGTGTGATTCTATTTCTGTTGATATTGTAATTTTATTTCAGTACTAGTGTGTAATAGACACATAATAGTATATGAAAAAAAGTATAGTCGCAATGATCGACGCTTTTGGCAAAAATATGTGTCATGTGATTAACTATATTAAGATATTATTTGTGATACTAATATGGGGTAATTGTTTAAAATTCAGATGGTCGACGAAGGAAACCAAGGAAATCTGAATAATGATAACCAGAGTAACATTAACGTGGTTAATGAGAATCCAAGCATCAATAACAATAACAATCAAGTGGATAATAGTGTTATCCAACACATAGTAGCACAAGGAATTATAGATGCAATGCCATTTATTCTTTAAACTGTTAAGGATGCTCATAATAAAAGTAAGCATAGCAGTAAGCGACCAAGTGAACCAGAGCATAGCGTGAACAATGGACCAATACTTCAATTGCCTATTCCCAAAAGAAGAAGAACTGTGCCTTATGGTTGTTCTTATAAAGAATTCTGGTCTTGTAAACCAATGGAATTCTTAGGCAATGAAGGCGCCATTGCAACCCTACGCTGGATAGAGAAAACTGAGGCAGTCTTAAGGATAAGCAAGTGTGCTGAAGAAGATAAAATACTGTTTGCTTCTAATCTGTTTAAGAATTCAGCGCTAGAATGGTGGAACACTATCCTCCAAACAAAAGGAAATGATAGAACCTATAATATGGAATGGGAAGAATTTAAGGACAAGGTAGAAAGGAAATTCTGCCCTCCTAATGAAAAGGAACAGATAGCAAACAAATTCTTAAACCTTAGGATGACTGGTTTGGATAGTAAGGGATACACTAAAATATTCTTTGAATATGCTAGAATAGTGCCAACTCTTGCTTCACCAGAACCAGTGTTAATCTCCCGTTATATTTGGGGATTAATTGGGGAGATAAGACACGTAGTCAAGGCAGCTAGACCTCAAACTATAGAAGAAACTGTAGAACTAGCAAATACCTTGACAGATGAATTAGTTCGTACTAGAGAAGAAGATCAGAGGAAGAACTTAACCCAAAGGCTTACACAAGAATTCCGTTCTGGAAATTTCAATCGTAGGAATATGGGTTCTACCTCTACACCATACTGCAAGGTCTGCAAGAAAAAGCATTCGGGAAAATGCTCCATTCTCTGCAATTATTGCAAGATGCCAGGACACAAGGAAGAAAATTGCAGGAAGAAATCCAGTAATGGATTGTGCTACAACTGCGGGGAAAAAGGTATCAGGGCAAACTGTCCAAAATTGACCCCAGCTGCAAACAACAAGAATACCAAAAATGTTAGAGCATTTGTTCTGACTACAGAGGAAGCCAAGATAATCCCAGACGTTATAGCTGGTACGTTTTTAGTTAATGATATATTTGCTAAAGTATTATTTGACTCTGGTGCAAACCAAAGTTTTATCAATACTTCATTTTGCAAAATTCTAAATCAGTCATTAACTAAACTACCACAAGAATGTCTAGTAGAGTCCGCTAATGGAGAAACTATTAGGATTTCTGAAATCTTGCAGGGAGCAAGAATAGAAATTTTTAATCAGAAATTTATAGCAAACCTATATCCCATGAATCTGGCAGGATTTGATGTTGTTTTAGGAATGGATTGGTTAATAGCCAATAAAGCCAGTATTTTATGTGATCAAAAGTCAATTCAAGTAAATTCACCAAAAGGTAAAATGATCACAATTAAAGGAGATAAACCCTCTAGGTCCAAAAAAATCATCTCTGTGATGAAAACTGCAAGTTCCATAAGAAAAGGATCTATAGTGTATTTAATTTCTATAATCACTAACACTAAAGGAAAAGAACTAAAAGATATTCCAGTAGTATCTCAGTTTTCAAATGTCTTTCCAGAAGAATTACCAGGACTACCTCCAGACAGAGAAGTTGAATTCAGGATTCATTTAATACCAGGAACATCACCGATTGCCAAAGCACCTTATCGGTTGGCACCTGCATAAATGCAAGAATTGAAGAAACAATTGGATGAATTGTTAGAGAAGGGATTCATACAACCGAGTTCGTCGCCATGGGGAGCGCCGATATTGTTTGTTAAAAAGAAGGACGGATCAATGCGTATGTGCATTGACTACCGTGAATTAAACAAAGTCACGATTAAGAATCGGTACCCATTACCGAGAATCGATGATCTGTTTGATCAACTGCAAGGAGCTCGATTTTTCTCTAAAATTGATTTAAGGTCAGGATATCATCAATTAAAGGTACAGGAAGAGGACATTCCTAAGACCGCATTTAGAACAAGGTATGGTCATTATGAATTTACTGTCATGCCATTTGGTTTAACCAATGCCCCAGCTGCATTTATGGACATGATGAACCGAATATGTAAGCCATATTTGGATAAATTCATAATTGTCTTCATAGATGATATTCTAATTTACTCTAAGAATAAAGAGGATCATGCAAAACATTTGCACGCACTTTTAAGTTTGTTAAGAAAGGAAAAGCTTTATGCTAAGTTTTCAAAGTGCGAATTTTGGTTAGAACAGGTACAATTCCTTGGACATTTAGTTAATCATGAAGGAATTCATGTAGATCCAACAAAGATTGAGGCAATTACTAAATGGAAAACCCCTGAGTCACCAACCGAGGTTAGAAGTTTCTTAGGATTGGCCGGTTATTATAGAAGATTTATTCAATATTTTTCTAGAATAGCCATTCCTTTAACTAAGTTAACCTGTAAATCTGTTAAGTTTGAATGGGGAGTAAAACAAGAAGAAGCTTTTAAAATTCTTAAGCAAAGATTAACCCATACACCCATATTAGCGTTACCAGAAGGAACTGAAGATTTTGTAGTCTACTATGATGCTTCTAAATTAGGTTATGGATGCGTATTGATGCAACGCCAAAAGGTTATAGCCAATGCATCTAGACAACTTAAGAATCATGAAGAGAATTATTCAACCCATGATTTAGAGTTAGGAGCTATAATCTTTGCTCTTAAGATTTGGAGACATTACCTTTATGGTAGTAAGTTTACCATATTCACTGGTCATAAGAGTTTAAGGTATATTTTCAAACAAAAGGAGTTGAATATGAGACAAAGACGTTGGATGGAGATGCTTAGTGATTATGATTGTGATATCCAGTATCATGAAGGAAAAGCAAATGTAGTGGCAGATGCTTTAAGCCGAAAGTATCATGAAAAATCAAGAAGGGTACGTCCTCTTAAATTAAATCTGCAAGTAAATTTAAATGATCAGATAAGAGAAGCACAAGAATCAGTAATCAAGGATGATTCTGAAAAATTAAAAGGTATGCTAAAAGAATTAAAACAAGGAACGGATGGAATTTGGAGATTCCATGAAAAGAGAATGTGGATACCTAAATTAGGAAACCTACGTCATCGTATATTAGAAGAAGCTCATAAGTCTAAATATACGATGCATCAAGGAAGTGATAAAATGTACCAGGATTTAAAGAAAAATTTCTGGTGGATAGGAATGAAAAAGGACATAGCAGCCTATGTTTCTAAATGTTTAACTTGTTTACAAGTTAAGGCTGAACATCAGAAACCCTCAGGTTTATTACAGCAATTAGAAATGCCGGTGTGGAAATGAGAATTAATAACAATGGATTTTGTTACTAAATTACCTAAAACAAGAAAAGGTAATGATACAATCTGGGTGATTGTAGATAGACTAACCAAGTCAGCTCATTTCCTACCAATGAGAGAAACTTTCAGTATGGAACAATTAGCTAAACTATATGTAAATGAAATTGTTTCTTTACATGGCATTCCTTTATCAATTGTTTCTGATAGGGATAGTCGATTTACCTCTCATTTTTGGTCAAGTTTTCAAAAGGCAATGGGAACCAAGTTAAAGTTAAGTACGGCTTATCATCCACAAACAGACGGACAAAGCGAAAGGACAATTCAGACAATGGAAGACATGCTTAGAGCTTGTGTAATTGATTTCGGAGGTAATTGGGACGATCACTTACCTTTAATAGAATTTTCTTATAATAATAGTTATCACACAAGTATCAATGCTGCACCATTCGAAGCACTTTATGGACGAAAGTGCCGAACCCCAGTCTGTTGGGCAGAAATTGGGGAAAAACAACTATCTGGACCAGAAATAGTGCAAGAAACAACTGACAAAATTATTCAAGTCAAGGAACGACTGAAAGCAGCACGTGATAGACAGAAAAGTTATGCTGATAACAGGCGAAAACCATTGGAGTTTCAAATAGGAGATAAAGTATTATTGAAAGTCTCTCCTTGGAAAGGAATAGTAAGATTCATCAAACGGGGAAAACTAAGTCCCAGGTATGTTGGACCTTTTGAGATTATTAGAAGAATAGGACCTGTAGCCTATCAGCTACAACTGCCAGAGGAGATGGCAGGAATACATGATGTGTTTCATGTATCTAATCTCAAAAAGTGTTTAGCTGATGAATCACTAATAGTACCTCTTAAAGATATAGAGGTAAATGAACAACTCAAGTTTGTAGAAAGGCCTCTACAGATTGAAGACAAGAAAATCAAGAATCTCAAGCATAAGAGACTAGTTCTAGTCAAAGTAAAGTGGGATTCCAAAAGAGGACCTGAGTATACATGGGAGCTTGAATCTGAAATGCAAAGAAAATATCCACATTTGTTTCATTAGATCTCGAGGACGAGTTCTAAAACAAGGTGGGGAGAATGTAACAACCCTCGGTAAAACCAACACCCTCATAAATATTTCCGATACCTTAGTATATTATAAAAAGTCCCAATATGTGTTATAATACACCTTGTATGTGAAAACCGAGCCCAAAATATGTTATAACATATAAAATAAATTAAAAACAAGAAATTATAAGTTGAGGCGGGCCGCATAGACCCACCCCAACCAATTACGCGGGCGGTATCAAGGCTAGAACCTGACTTCGTTGATTTCTTTAGTTCAAACGGGCCGCGTAAGCCTTAGCTTACATTTACACAGGCCGCGTAAGATCAAGATAGTGGCGCAGCCCAGTGTTGACACGTGTCGTGCAACGTGTTGAACCTAGTCATGACCCGGATCAGCTACGCCTAGACCCCTAAGCCACGCGGGCCGCGTAAGCCTTCGCTTCCCTTTACGCGGGCCGCGAGAGGACCAAATTTCAGCCCTATATAAGAAGGCCTCAGGATTTCATTTCAACTCGTTCATTTCTGTTTCTCAATCTCGAAATCTCTGATAATAGGCATAATTTTCAAGTATAATACCCCCTAATTAGCGAGGTTCTGCTCCGTTGCAAGTATTATAACCCTAGTTTCGTAATAGTTACACTGCCCGATTGATTTAGGGTTCCGTAACAACTGTCGTGGTTCTGCCCGACGTAGTTGTTGGAATGCCGTCTCAGGGAGGGTATCATTAATATTTTCAAAGGGTTATGATACTAACCAATGTACATTTGCATGGGACTGCCAGAGGCAGATTTTGCTTGGAGACCAAGGATTTCTCTCATGGTGACACCTATCTCGCAATTGTGCCACTTTTCTCTAATCCTTACATGTCCTAGGACAGTTGGGGACATCTTACAACTGATCATGACACTTGGAATGATCTTGTTCAACATCTCCAAGTATAAATAGACCTTATAATCAACCAAATTACTTGCTCATTCACTCTTCTTTCGTTCTAAACCTGCTTGGAGCTTTCCTTTGCAGAAGAGGACTCCCTTCTAATGTTCTTTCTGCTCAAACACTTCCAAGTAAGTGTTTACTTTAGTGCAATTTCATCTATTTAGTTATTTTTAAGCTAAAAGTCAAATAGTTGACTTTCTATTTGACTTTAGCTTCTAAACATTCTGGTCAAGGTTAAGTTCGATCCGAACTTTCCTATGTGATCGTAACGTTGGTATGATCCCTCTGCGATCATACCTTCAGACAATCACCTTTACTAGTCGAATTATAAGTCGAGCATTTTTTCGTAAGACTTGAATTTTATGACTAAAATGCATAAATGGTTTTTATAACTTAAAACTCAGTTGTTTTATCACTTATACAAGTTTTATAACTAATATTAACTGATCATAACATGCTCAACTTGTTCAATTCAGTTTAGGGTCTTATTCTATGTCAAAAATTAAAAAGTTTGACTTTTGATTCTGACTCGTTTGGTCAACGTTTAGGGCTGGTTTTATGAACACTTGAACAATCTTTGTATTTGAATACTAAACACTTTGAATGTAATGAATGTTTATTTTTACTCCTAATACTTTCGCTGCATTGTTATTTAATTAACTGTGATTGTAACTGATGTCCAACCGTCACGACTTGACCCTTCAGTGCCCACCGAAAGCCGGGGTGTGACACCAACCAACCTTAAAACATCACTGTCATTACTTTGGTCTTCAAGACCATTATCTAAGTCTTTTTCAGAATGTAAGTAATGGTATAATATATGATCAGTTCCGGAATAACATAACAAATTCATCATTAAGGAAACCTCATGCACTGAGAACAAGTCGATATCAATAAGGTCCAGATAGTTAATCTTACCTCCGACATAAGTACGACCTAGAGGATTTGTTAACCTACCACCATGATGAATCCTTAAAGTGAAATGATTTGGGAAGCCATTTGCATTTTTCAACAATTTTTAACATTATCAGTATTACAACTTCATCACTTCACTGATTACAATGAAAAAACAACAAAAAGAAAAAAAATTGAGGGTACATTATCATATTAGCAACACTTGTTCATGATTAATCGATTCTCGTAAGTACCATCCCTCCTATTGCGACATTATAAAAGAATTGTTGCTCTTAAACCTAAAGGACAAGTTGGAGGATGATGTGAATGAATGAGGGGTTTTTGACTTTTTGGGGTTTAAATAGAGGGAAATAAGAAAGGTAGGTTAAAAGACTTTAATGCTCTCACGTGGGCCCTACCTGACCTGAGTTTATTGTAAAAATTAACAGAGTTTGAGGTAAAGGATCTAACTTGTTAGGGTTTGTAAACATTAAGTAGGTTTTCTGTAATTAATAAAGTTAAAGGACACATTTTGCAATCCGATACAAACATAAAAGACTATTCTTGTAATTTACTCATCTACAAATACCATTGGACATCGCCCCGGCCAGATGACACGACAATTCACCTTTAGATTACCATTCACCAGAGTAATCAATCTTAAAGATCACGCCATTTTTTCCGGTGTTCCTCAGGATGTAAATGCTGAGAATAATAATGGATTGCAAAATTCCATGTTCACTACATTACCAATTTAGAACTAGTTTTCATTTAGTAAACCTCATCAAGATGCACATAAAATAATTTCGGATTTCCAAATACTTCAAGCTCATCTTTGGTGGGAATAGTACCACATAATCGATTGGAGTTATGTAAAAGAAGGTTAGGTTATTGAGGAAGCCAAACTTCAATAGGAGATAACCGGTGATATCAACATTGTTATCATAGTGAAGACATGGATGGAAAAGGCATTAGGGTTGCTATAGTTGGTAAAAATGGTGGATTTCTGTGCTTAGAGTGCAATGTAGGTTTTTCGTGTTAAATTTGGTACAGGATCAGAGAGATGATTATAAATGGGATTCACAAATTTCTTCTATTAATTGTTGTGAATTAATACCACTACAAGACTTAAGGAATATAAATACTAGAAACAATCTAATTCTACTAGAACTCCTATTCTTACTTGTACTTATCTCTAAACAATTAGACACTAATCAAATCTAATACTAAGATAATTCAAATAATAATTAAATACATTTAATTATTATTTTACTCGTTTAGTCCTTCGACTTAAGATCTCCTCCGGACCAACCCTTTGAGATCAACCGAACATCCCTGTTGATGTTGTAATTTTATCACTCCTTCTCAACATCAACTTCCATAAGTCTCCCTCTCAATGTTGACTTATTCTGCTTCGATCTACAGCACCATCTTTGGCAAACACGTGACCTACGCTGACATCTTTAGTAGACACACTCCACTATCGTTATTGGTTATAACATCATTAACGGTACTAACATCATTTCTTTCGGTAGTCACAACGCCACTTCATCTGGGAAAACCTGAGCAACACACTTCGCTTTGGGCGAAAAAAGTCTTTTCATTGGGCTTCGATTGGTAGTCACAGACTATGTGACCTTTTTTATTGGACTTCAAGAGGCCCTCGAACGCCTTTCAAGTAGCATTCCAACTATCCTTCAAACCCACTTCAATCGAACCAACTTGACAATTAATAGAACTCTATCAACTATAAGAAGGGATAACTTGTCAACTGCCTTCAATCAATTTGAATCAATGGGTTTACCAAGATCTGATAAGGATCTTGTAGGTCCCTCTCGAGGATGAGATAAAACCTTATCCTTGTTATATCAAACACACTAGCGAGTGCGGAATCCAAGCTAGCATGCAAACCGAGTTAGAAGACGACAAAACACAACACGCAAGATTCACCGATTAACACCACATGTATTAATACGAATGAAGGGTCCGGTTACAAGCTCAAAGTTTACAGAAGTATTCTATAAACTCTCAAAGTGTGTGTGTGCTCCTGTCTCACTATGTCTTCCTCTTGTGTCTCTCCTTTTTGAAGTGAAACCAACACACGGGTATTTATACCCGACACAGATCGTCTGGTCGAAGGATCAGACAGACTGATCGAAAGATCATCTGTCGACCAGAAACAGCTCGAAGGATCAACATGTACCACGAAAGATGTGATCTTTCGTGGTCCATCCTTCGAAGGATATCTTTCGAGCTCATCATCATCGAAGGATATAAGTAATCCTTCGATGACCATCCTTCGACTCAAACATCTTTCAATCATGTGCTAACTGTTTGGTCAAATCAAACCAGGAGGATGGTTGACTTGGTCAAACTTACATCGAACGCACATAAAAACAAACCTAAGACGTAAATCAGACTAACACAAGACATCGTTTTGAATCATGACGAAATACAGACAAAGTACAGACATAAGTGCACCAACAAACTCCCCCTTGGCTGTAGCTTTGTCTCGATTTTCGTTCTTGTAGGTCTTCGTGTCTTCAAGTCTTTGACTTCTTTTCACGTCTTCAATGTCGGATGATCTTCAAAGTCTTCACGTCTTGAAAGTAGAAAGTGTATCAACAAACTCCCCGTTTCATGTAGAAAGTGTGTTGACAAACTCCCCCTTAGATTGAACTCTCCATTGAGTCATGCTCGTGAATCGTTGACTTGTCAATTCTTCAGATCCTTGTGGTGTTGATGAAGGGACAGCGGCAACTCGATCATTTTATCCTTTGAGTGCCTCCACTTCGTGTCTTCTTTCCAAAGCTTTTCATCGAACATGTTCTCCTCGCCTTTAGCATCTGCACATGCAAGAAAGCTAAACGCATAATGAGAACAACCGCTTGGAATATAGTTAACATTTAAACTAACGACACATATGAGATCAAATCTCAATCAAACACCAACCGACAGCAGTTTGAAAGTTTAGAAAAATATTCATTTTAATCCTTTAACTTTCAAAACTCGTTAACTTCGACTGTTTATGAAGATGCAATTGTTTTCCAGCTTATAATCAGGATCTTGGGAAGGATAGACTCGAGTTCCAACATCAGTCAATCAAAAATAAACTAGAAGCAAAATCTTTTTGGATTTTATAAAGTTTATATTAAAACACACCTAAAATCTTTTTGAAATTTCCATTTTTCAAATGTAAAGATGGAAAGCAATAAATAAATATATACAAAGATGCATAAACAGGAAACATTAAATAAATATTTACAGACATTCTTTTTGCGAGTTTCGAGGGTAAGAGAATCATATCAGTGTACGGTCATGCCAAAACGCTCTTGTTGTTCTTTTAGTTAACATTAAGATAAGCATCCTATAACAATTATCGGTATTGTTGTCCACATAAGCTCAACTTATCAGATGTAATCATGGCGAGGGGATACGTTAAGGTATGATTTATACTTACCGACCGGTGTTCATCCACATCACGACACATTCCCGTATCAAGGTATGCACGAGGGTTCATCTTACCGGTGAGTATACCGATTATCATCTGTTTGACCGTATATTATGTGAGATTCTCACTTATTTTGAATTGAAAACAAGCCCTATGTGATAGAATCACTTATTGATGAGGAACTTGATTTTCGATGCATGAGGGCACAGGAGCAAGTCCGTGAACAGGTCAGTACTTTCGTACAGCAGAGAGACGAACTTGACACCCGGAAAGAATTTGTGATATATTATCACTTATTTTGTTTGGACATGTGATTGTTGATCACTTATTGAGGTCGAATGCAGTATGTACACGTATGTATAGTATCATGGAAGATCTAGACTTGCGTCCCCGTTATTTTTCGGTAAAAGATACAACCATGATACCCAGATGATAAGCAGCATAAAGACCGAATATCTCAGAACCTCGGCAATCTCTCAAACGAAATTTCGGTACTAAGACCATATGCCAATGAATGGTTCCCACCCAGTCTTCAGTCGATTTAAGTTTATATCACCCTGCACACTTTAAAATGATTGTGAGCCTACCGATACATCTTATATAGAGCTGCTTATCGTTTTTCAGTTTAGGTTTAAAGAGGTTTGGACAGACCACTGATGTACTATCATTTTCTCTTTTGCTCGCCAGGAAACTCATTTTTGTTTTTCTATTGTTTTTGTGTTTTTGAAAATTTTCGATGTTTTTGGATTTTCAAATTTTTGGATTTACTCCCCCTAAAATCAACAAACTAAAATAAATTTAAAACACAAAGGTATTTACAAAAATGATTTTCCGATGTTGGTTAACTCATGTTTTACCTCAATGCCGTTTACCAAAATTAATTTTGAACGAATTTCGGAAAAATCAGTTGACATGTCGGTAAGCGGTGCGGACCATGACAGCATTGTCTGGCCAAAGAGTGCTGAACGAGATAATAATTCACAAAGCAGCTTAAATATCGACAAGTATAGGAGAGATTAGAAATTTAAAACCGTATCCTGCAACTGCATCGTGCATTGCAAGGAATCTGAGTGCTCTCCCAAACTGAATATCCACCCGGTGTGGATTTCAAGGTCGATTTGTAGCTACTGAAATCCCTTCACAGCAACAAGATCATAAACCTCCGGGTCCGGCTGGACTTCCACATTGCACCAGCGAAGGTCTTTGTCTTTCTCTTTCAGAAGTAGTGTGCGGTTGTTCAATCCATGCCAAGGCATCCGCACACCTGGATGGTTTGTTCAACAAACACATTTTCTTCAATCACACCACGAAGAAATGTACACTGCACGTTCATCTTGTAGATTGTTGAACCTCAGACGTGCTGCAGGTGCGTACATTTTGATTTGAATCTATCCCGGGGACCCGATCAAAGCCTTGAACATTCACATTTTGAAATGATTTTCATTTTGTCGAAGCTTCCAATTTCTTTCATCAGACATTTCATTTTCCCTTTTCTCTTCCTCTCCATCAAAGGCAACAATTTCTTCTGTCGCCTATCTTGTGCAAGGACGCTCCACTATCAACAATCTTACGACTATCGAAAGTTCCTCCTGGAATATCCTACACACTCACTCAGAGATTAGTCGGAGAGGGGGACCCAAGCCTTTGTGGACTTGGGTCGTCCTTGATCATCAAGAAAAGTGATTTCAATCACTTGATGATTAGGAAAAAGAACCTGTGGTGCTCCCCCTGACTGAATTACCTGTTTTTGTTTCCAAGCTGTTTGTCCTTTACCAGTATTTGTATTAATTGTTTTAGCATTTACTGGTGTTACAGTTTTAGGTTTTGCTTGAACAGGTTTTTCTTCTTTGACCTCTGATTTTAAGGCCTTTTCAATTACCTTTTGATTCTTTTGTTTTAACTTCTTTTCCCTTTCTTTCAAGACACGTGGGTCTTGTTTCGGGGAAAATGATCGTTTTTGGTAATTGGTTTCTTGGGGAGCACTTGTTTTTGCCTTCAACTTTTGCAGGTATGGGCAGTATCTTACAATATGCCCAATTGTGCCACACTCAAAACACATTCTCCGCTCTACAAACCTCGGAGAAACATGTTGATGATCAGACGGAGAACCAGACAATGAGCTTTGTGATCTAGACGTGCTTGGACCTAAATCACCTCCGTTGGTGTGTTGGGTGTAGTTATTCTGATCATTTCGTTTTAAAATTCTAACTTGTTTTACAAAATCAATGTTAGATTTATCCTGAAATGTTTCAAGTTTATCTGAACCCGCGGATCCAACAAAGTTCACTTTCGGTTCTCTTTTCTTAACAGGAGCTCTTTTGTTTTGCACCCATTGTTGTTGAACCTTAGGTGCTTGAAAATTCTTGTTCTGAGCCTTCTTTCCCTGTACCTTACCTTTTCCGGAATTGACTTGTTGTTTTCGCTCAACTTGTAGTTTTTGGTTTCCGTACTGTTTTCTAATTTGTTCACACGGAATTGGATCACATTGAGTGACAGTAACTTTGCCACTTTTGTTCCCCAAAAACTTATCAGTGCATCCTTCAAAAATTTGCTCAATTAAATCTTGATTTACATTTTTAATTGGAAAATCTTTGTTAGAGTAGATTTTGCTATCTCCTTTGAGCGTGTACAACAAGTTACTCCCTTCAAAACTTGATACAATCGACTCCATTTCTTTTGACATTTCAGTCTTACTCGGTTTCACTGGTGGATCACACAGGATGTGATTCTCGATTGGAATATCTGTTGTAACCGAGTTAGACTGTTGGTTCACAATTACATCAGATTCATCATCCGAAGAATCAGTATCCTCAACAACGAGAGGACTCTGTTCCTTAACACACGATGAATCTGTCACACTTTTCTCAGATTCTGATTGACCCGAGGATGATGTACCAGTTGTGAACCCGAGGCCTGCTGCAAAGTCATCTAGACCGAGTGGCACAGTAGGTTCAAAACGGGGCATATCCTCGTCATCAGGCAATTTGGAGTAATTGTGATTCATTGGGGGAGGACATGATTTGAATCCCATACACTTCTTATCCCCCTTTTTCTTTTGAACATCAATAATGTGATCCAATACATAGCGGGAATTGGAATAACTTTCCAATTTCTGCTTGATTGTTTCACATTCACATCGAGCGGTTGCCAATTCTACCATCTGCTTTTCAATTGTGTCTATAAGATCATTGTTAGCATGTTGTTTTCGCAAAACAGCTTTTTGTAATTCTGAAACATCATGTCTTAATGACGCAATTGTTGTTTTAAATTCCTTTTCATTTCTGGTTAAAAACACGTTAGCTTCAGCTGCTTTAGAAAGATCTACAATCAATTCTTGATTGTGTTTGGATAGGATTTCAAACTGACTTTCCTGTTCAGCATATTTAACATTTAAACTATCACAATTTTCACAGCTAACTACAGTGGGTTCATCGACACATACCTGACCTGATGAACTGTCGACATTAGCCATAAAGGCTGAATGGAGAGAAGACGAAGAGTAAGCAGCTTGATCCATCAAATTAGATCTTCTTTCAGTTCCTGCTGCAGCTTCTTCCAAAAGCTCATCAATATCTGCATCGACTGACGCACTTGATGTCTCATCCACATGATCATTTCCTGAAGTGGAGGATTCTTCATCTGAGCTTCCACTATAACCAGAACTGTCTTCATCTCCAGAAGATGCAACACCATTGGTGGAAGATTCTCCACCACTGGCGTGCTTTAAATCCTTTACGACTTCAGCAAAACATGCTGTTCCACCATTTCCTCCTTCTCCAAGCTGAAGCGACCAATCACAACCCTCATCTATTTGAACCACCAGCCCCCGGTTGGCATTTGATGACCCTGCTTGGCCTTGGTTGTTGACAGGTATCAACGTACGAACATTGTTCCCGTTCTGGTTCTGCTGGTTGCCTTGATTTCTGAACGGATTTTGATTTCCATGCTGAGCTGGTCTTGTGCATTCCCTTTTGAAATGACCCTGTTCGCCACAGTTAAAGCACTTGACAGCTTGCTTGTCGAACCCATACTTGGTGTCTTTCTTGTTTTCCAAGTTGGTTCTCCCCGTCCTTTCCATAAACTCCTTTGCTCTTCGAATTGCACTAGCAAGAGCCCATTTGATATCCATCATTTCAAACTCTTCTTTATCCACTTGTTGATAATCTTCATTGGTTAGATTGATATTCCCAATCTGACCTGCGATCAATCCACTATAAGCACTAACCAAGGTATTCAACATCTCCATATGCTCCTTGGCTATTTCGACACTGACTTTGGAAAAGTTGGAAGTGTCTAATCTGACTGTGTTTGGATTGGAAGTGGCTTGAAAGTTTGAAGAGCTTCCATAAAACCCTTGTTGTTGCGGTTGTTGCTGCTGAGCTGAAGAAGAAGAAGAATCTGGTCTTGAATACATCATCGTGTATGCTGAAGGATCAAACTGACTTGTTGTGGAGGGACCAGTGTTTGAGATGAAGGCTGTTTGAAGCTTTGCATGTTGAGAGACTGGTTTTTCTCCACTGATACCTCCTGCAATCCCAAAGTACATCTCTGGATTTTGAGGAGTCAATGTTCTTTTTGCCTTAAGCTTTTCTTCTACATCCTTGTTCTCCAATCTTTGAATCAACTCATAAACGGTGATTGTGTCTAGAACACCATTTTCTTTGAGAATTTCAAGATAACTGCTCCACTTTGCTGGTAAGCTGTCAGCGAATCTCTTCACCATTTCTTGTGGAGTGGCAGTGACTTTAAAAGCAAACATCTCACTCAACAAGTGATGGAACCTTGTAGATAAATCTGCCAAAGTCTCATTCTCCATACACGTGAATCCTTCAAACTCTTTCTTCAGTAATTCTTGCTTAATCTTTCTAGATTGAGCATTTCCTTCACATCGTAACGTGAGCATATCCCACAAGCTTTTAGTAGTCGTGCAGTAAACAAACTGGTGATAAATGTCTCTGTGAAGAGCTTGTGTGAGAATCATGAATGCTTTCTTTTCTAGCTCAAATTTCTTCTTATCTTCTTCAGACAAAGTGCTGTAAGTTTCTGGATTAGATCCTGCAACTTCCAAATCATGTTCAAATGCGGTGAAGAAGCACATCCATAGGTCTTGACCTTGCCCCTGAACATAAGTTCTCAGCCTTTCTTTCCACCATCCCCAATCATTGATGTGATTTAGCTTTGGCGGTTTTGTGCTTGTACCAGTTTCACTGTCGTTCTGCATCATAGATTGAATGCTGCTGTTTTGATTTGTGACCAATGCCCATTGATTTGCAGTGATCATTGCAGCTTGAGGTGGGGCAATAGCTTGCATCCATGCAGTTTTGTTGAAATCTGACGCCGATTGCGTAGCTGATGATTGCGTAGCTGATGATTGTGGAGTCAAAGATGTTAGAGTCCACGCGGTTGGATCCCACTGACTGTTAGTTCCCATTTAAAAAAAAAATTTCACAAACTATGATAAAATTTCGAAGGATAACAAACAGCCGAAGGATCTTTGATCGAAAGACCTGTAAAACACAAACTTGTTAAACTTAAACAGACTGGGATCAAAGGATCAAACCTTGTTCGAAGGATCAACAATGTTCGAAAGATCACTGTTGAGTTTCGAGCAATGACTTCGAAAGACTCTCCAATCGAAGGATCCTTGTCTTTCGAATAAGACCTGTAGATCGAAAGATGTATGTTTCGAAAAGATTCCTTGGTTCGAAGGATGATTATCTATCGAACCTCCCTTGATCGAAAGATGAACTTTCGACTTCGAAGGATATCTTTCGATCTTGTCTGACACAGTTGACAAAGAGTGACGGGTTGGTGAAAAAGGTGATGGGTAGGTGAAATCTTTCGGCAGAAGGTATGTTCAGACCATACTTTCTGCCAAAACCAGATTTGAAACAATAAAATAATGCCCAAAAACAGAAACCGGAGAAAACCTTATCCAGAAACCGGTCACCGGATAAGCCGGAATTTTGGCCGGAAATCACCAAAATTCTTAAAAACAAGTTTTTTTTTTTTTTTAAGTTACCCAACCCGACCAAAAACACACCCGGTAAGTTTAGAACACGTTTTAACGTCTGGAAATGCGAGAAAAACAGTAAAAACGAGTGCTAAACCAGTGAGTTTTTGTCCAAAAACACCCCAAAATCTCGGTTTTTAACAAGGAAAAGAGCCACGGCTCTGATACCACTTGTAGGTCCCTCTCGAGGATGAGATAAAACCTTATCCTTGTTATATCAAACACACTAGCGAGTGCGGAATCCAAGCTAGCATGCAAACCGAGTTAGAAGACGACAAAACACAACACGCAAGATTCACCGATTAACACCACATGTATTAATACGAATGAAGGGTCCGGTTACAAGCTCAAAGTTTACAGAAGTATTCTATAAACTCTCAAAGTGTGTGTGTGCTCCTGTCTCACTATGTCTTCCTCTTGTGTCTCTCCTTTTTGAAGTGAAACCAACACACGGGTATTTATACCCGACACAGATCGTCTGGTCGAAGGATCAGACAGACTGATCGAAAGATCATCTGTCGACCAGAAACAGCTCGAAGGATCAACATGTACCACGAAAGATGTGATCTTTCGTGGTCCATCCTTCGAAGGATATCTTTCGAGCTCATCATCATCGAAGGATATAAGTAATCCTTCGATGACCATCCTTCGACTCAAACATCTTTCAATCATGTGCTAACTGTTTGGTCAAATCAAACCAGGAGGATGGTTGACTTGGTCAAACTTACATCGAACGCACATAAAAACAAACCTAAGACGTAAATCAGACTAACACAAGACATCGTTTTGAATCATGACGAAATACAGACAAAGTACAGACATAAGTGCACCAACAGATCTTTTACCACTGCCTTTGAAAGAGTGGTAGTCTTCTGCTTTTGTTCACCCTACTACTTGTAACTTTGCCATCGTTTCGGTTTCTTGACTGGTTCTTCACTGCGATCTATTTCTAAACTACTGCGATCGGAAACTTACGGCGATCGGAAACTTACTGCGATTGGTACCTAGACACCTTCGATCGGAAACACCTCTAAACCGGAAACAGATGGGTCACATTCAACAGAAATACAAGCCTAGATTGTCAGACGAATTTGTTAGCTTCCTGCTGTTTCGTTTCTTCTGCGACAAACTCGTTTTTCTAGTTCCAAAAAAGCCGTCGCTAAACTAATCACCGGTCACCACCAACCTTCCTAAATGGTACTCCCCGTGACACGAGTAACAAACTAAGTAACCGAAGGAGCCAATACTCAACGGAACAATAACCCAAATAATAAACAATATTATTTGTAACCAACTCAAACAGTATTAAGAATGTTAATCCAAAAAATCTGATCCGTCACTGGTTCCACATTGAACCGTTGTTGGCTTACCCCCATCGTTAACACTTGTTGGCGTTTCTCGAACTCCGTTGGAATACCACTATCCCGATCATCACAAGGCAGCTAGAAAACCCATACGTGTACAAGTCGTTGTTGTATTGCTTCACCACAAAAAAACTTCTGAATCATATCTTCTAGCAGTCGGTATATATTTATTCACATGAGAATTGAGATCCACTTCACGATCCCTTCTGTTGGATTCCAAAAATACAAAACTTCATACCACTATTGTTTGATTTGGTTCAAACTTCCTAATTCAAAGTCCAATGCCAACGTGGGTAGCATGACATCATTTTCTATGTTTGACTATGACCACTTGTTAAACCCACAAGTGATAATACTTCGACGGATCAAAACTTCCCCGATGCACGGTTTTATTTCAGAAACCAAGGAATAACTTTTCTTTATTTTTGTTTTAACTTACAAAAAAAAATTAAGAACCTTCAAGCTCCAGAAGCTAGAACCTGGCTAATTTGCAGCGATTACTAACTTCCGATCACGGCACTAACTGGCGACACACTTTCGCGGTTTAGTTCAACACCCCTTTTTTCTTCAACTAATTTGAAAGAAATCGGGCCGATAATTCCGACTCCTTTTGCCTTCATCTTTAACTCTCGATCTCACGAAACTTTCCGATCAGTTTACCGCTATTGCAGCCCCGCAAGGGGGCTGCTCTCCTTCTCTGAAAATGACTCTCAAAACCGTGGCTCTGATACCACTTATTAAACTTGGGTACGAGATCAGAGAGATGATTACAAACGGGATTCACAAATTTCTTATATTAATTGTTGTGAATTAATAACACTACAAGACAGGAATATAAATACTAGAAACAATCTAATTCTACTAGAACTCCTATTCTTACTTATACTTATCTCTAAACAATTAGACACTAATCAAATCTAATACTTAGAAAATTCAAATAATAATTAAATACATTTAATTATTATTTTACTCGTTTAGTCCTTCGACTTAAGATCTCCTCCGGACCAACCCTTTGAGATCAACCGGACATCCCTGTTGATGTTGTAATTTTATCATTCCAGAGTTTTGGGTTTTCAAAAACAAGAATGATATACATCATTATCGCATTTAGATAGCATTGGCAAACATATATTTTTTAGAACGAAAGACTCACACACCAACTAAATCTACTCCCTGCTCCTAAATATTACACCAATGTTCATTACTAGACTAGAACAACATTGGTATATATTAGATACAAGAGTAAACTTCCGTTTTGCTCCCTGTGGTTTGGTCACTTTAACGGTTTTGCCCCAAACCTTTCAAAATAGCCAGTTTACTCCCTGATCTATGACGTCATTCTCTATTTCACTCCCTGCCTCTAACTCTATCCAAATTATTAATTAACTGAAAGGGTATTTTAGTAATTACAAATATAAAATAAGGGTATTTTGGTAATTTCCTAAATTTCCTTAATATAAACCAAAATAAATTAAGGTGGGGCCCATGTTTTTTATTTAAAATAATAATATTGCTGGTCAAAGTCAACATCCCTGTCAAATAAAACCCTAAGATGTCGCCCACAAACCACCATCATCGCTACTGCTGCAACAGACCAAAACACTCACAAATCCGCCATGAAAGCTTCAATGAAGTTCAGAGAGGATCAAAAACCTCTATTCCGAGCAAAAATACCGCTCAACATCCTCGGATTCATCGTCGCCGGAGAATCAAACGAACTCTCGTTGAATCTCAGCACGTTCTTCGAATCAGGTCCGTCGGTTAAAATCGCGGATCTCCGATTTCAAGCGACATTATCAACCCATTTGCCGCCTGCTTTTTCTCTCCTCTGCGACTCCATTTTCTCCGGTAACCTCACTTTATTCCGGCCACTTATTTCTCACCTTTAATCTCCGCTGATAACCATCACTAACTCAGATTCACATCTCAATTCTCTTATTTGATCCATTTTTTTACTCAATGCTTGCATTCAAAACCCTGATTAGGGTTTTTAGCTTAGAAAGTTAATGGGGGGGGGGGGGGTTGAAGCACCAACGTCAGTTGCAGCGGCCAAAGAAGGTACCAGCGACAATATCAGACCACCCAGGTCTTTAGGAGAAATCGATTTGATCTAGTTGTTTGGGGAGAAATCCCCTTTTCAGATCTGGTTGTTTTAGGGAGAACTCAAAATTAATACCGGCGAAGGGGAGGAGGTGGTGATGAGGTGGTCGGAAGGCGGTGGTGATCGGTTGGATGGTGGTGGTTGGTGAGGTGGTGGTGGTGACTGACGTTGCAGAGAAAGTATAGAGAGAGAGGGGGAGGGGTGAACGATGGTTTCATACCGGCGAAAGGGAGGAGGTGGTGATGGGGTGGTCGGCAGGCGGGGGTGGTCGGCAGGCGGTGGTGATCGGTTGGGTGGTGGTGGTGACTGACGTTGCAGAGAGTATAGAGAGAGGGGGAGGGATGAACAAATGAGTTTTTCACTTTATATATATAAATAAATATCTATATTAATAAATAGAGTTTAGAAATCAATTAAATATATATATATATATATATATAATTACCATAATACCCTTACATTTAACAAACATTTTAGACAGAGTTAGAGGCAGGGAGTGAAATAGAGAATGACGTCATAGATCAGGGAGTAAACTGGCTATTTTGAAAGGTTTGAGGCAAAACCGTTAAAGTGACCAAACCACAGGGAGCAAAACGGAAGTTTACTCTAGATACAATATATTAGAGCTTTAAGATTTTTGTCAATCTTCTTTTTGGTTCACACTTCTGTGGCTTATGCAGCCATATCTTATATAGGTTGTCGGCCCCTTCCTTTTAAGGCCCTAAGAGCATTCACATCCAATCCATCAAATTATACATACATTCCACTAAAAAACAACCCCTATATCAATATATTTCCACTAACAACAAATAATTTTTCTCTCTCCTTTCAATTAAATAATATTATCATTACATTTTTCTCTCACTTCCACTCACAACCACTTTCAAAATATATTAAAAAATTATAACGGGTGAACAGTGTCCCCCCAAATATACAGATGAACAGTAATATTTTCTCTCTCCTCTACTCACAACCACTTTTTATACCCTTTATAATATAAAAACCCCTCCTCACATAATTTGATGGTTAGGATGTGAATGCTCTAATACTCAATGGTTTCTGCGGCCATATCTTAATATCTTGTGAATAATACCATATAAAATAATAAAAACTCTGTAAGGTGTATAATCATTAATTAAAATATCTATAATACATAAATAAACTATAACTAATATATTAAGTTACTAATAAACTTTTTTAATATCAATTATTTACACCTAACCTATAAAATAAATAAACTATAACTAATATATTAAGTTACTAATATTTTTTTCAATGCCAACCATCTACACCTAACCTGTAAACCAACCCATTTAGAAGTCAACGATTGAAAAAAGGATAGGACCCCTTTGCCCTTGCCGGGCTTTGCATGATTATATTTACAAATGAACTGCCACTAGTCACGTTGATGCTTGGATAACTTCTGTTCCTCTTCTTCAAGCTCCGTTATGGCAGAAAACGCGTCAGGAGCTTCACTCATACTTCAATGGCTGAGATTCATCTTGTTTTCACCATGCCCACAAAGAGCACTCTTATCCACCGTTGATCTCATCTTCTTGTTCACCCTTTTTGTTTTTGCTGTTCAGAAGCTCTGTTCAAGATTCACCTCCAACACATTTTCTGTTAATGAACCTCTTATCACTAAAAGTAGAGTCACTGTCAATACCAACATTTGGTTTAAGTTATCTGTGTTTGTTACAGCCATATTAACTGTTTTGTCGATTGTTTCTTCAATTTTGGCATTCACACAAGATACCCAAATGACATGGAAGCTGATAGATGGAATTTGTTGGTTAATTCAAGCTATATCTTTCTTTGTAATCACAATATTAATCATCCATGAAAAGAGAGTTCAAGCTGCAACTCATCCACTGTCTCTAAGGGTGTTTTGGGGAGTTAATTTCATTGTTATTGCTCTGTTGGCTTCTTCCAGCATTGTCCGGCTAGTTTCTGGAACCGAAAACACTTCACCTTTCGAATCCGACGACATAATTTCATTAATATGTCTACCCTTTTCGGCTTTCCTATTGATTGTATCCATAACCGGATCAACTGGAATCATTGTGATGAATGAATCTGATTTAGAGGCTGATGAGTTGCACAAGTCAACAGAAGTGACTGGATGGGCATCAGCTTCAATCGTTTCAAAAGTCTTCTGGCTGTGGATTAACCCATTGTTGAAGAAAGGATATGAAACCCCTCTTAAACTAGAGGACATCCCAATGCTTTCGCCAGAACATCGGGCAGAAAAATTGTCTAACCTGTTTAAACAAAACTGGCCTAAGCCTCAAGAAAACTCAACACATCCGGTTCAGATCACGTTGATTCGTTGTTTCTGGAAAGATGTCGTGTTCACAGCATTTCTTGCACTTGTAAGAGCGTCTGTCACATATGTTGGGCCTTTGTTGATCCAAAGATTCGTGGATTACACTTCGGGAAAGAGAACATCACCATACGAGGGATATTACTTGATACTAACCCTTCTTGTTGCAAAGTTTATTGAAGTTTTGACATCCCACCAGTTCAATTTTCATTCCCAGAAGCTTGGAATGTTGATTCGGTCGACGCTGATAACTTCATTGTACAAAAAGGGGTTACACCTTTCGTGTTCAGCTCGACAATCACATGGTGTTGGACAGATAGTGAACTACATGGCTGTAGATGCTCAACAGCTCTCTGATATGATGGTTCATTTGCATGTTATTTGGATTCTTCCCCTCCAAGTTTCTGTGACATTAGCTATTCTTTACTCATACATTGGCCTGCCAACTGTGGTCGCGTTAATTGGACTCTTGGTGGCTGTGATCTATGTGGTTATTGGTACGAGACGAAACAAAAGGTTCCAGGTCAGTATAATGCAAACTCGCGACTTGAGGATGAAAGCCACAAATGAGATGCTTAATTACATGAGGGTGATTAAGTTCCATGCATGGGAAGAACACTTCAACAAGAGGATTCAAGCCTTTCGCGAGTCTGAATACGGTTGGCTTACCAAATTCATGTTTTCCGTTTGTGGAAATGTAACTGTTTTGTGGAGTACCCCTTTGTTTGTTTCTTCGCTCACCTTTGGAAGCGCAATATTGCTTGGGATCCCACTTGATGCAGGGACAGTTTTCACTGCCATGTCGTTGTTCAAGAACTTGCAAGATCCTATTCGTACGTTGCCTCAGTCAATGATAGCCCTGTCTCAGGCCATGATCTCATTGGGAAGATTGGACGGGTTCATGCTGAGTAAGGAGTTGGATGAGAGAACGGTGGAGAGGCAGGAGGGTTGCAGTGGCAGTACAGCGGTGGAGGTCAAAGATGGGTCTTTTAGCTGGGATGATGAAGCTGCTGATGGCGCTGTAGTCAAGAATTTGAACTTTGAGATCAAGAATGGCGAACTTGCAGCAATTGTTGGATCTGTGGGGTCCGGGAAGTCATCTCTTCTTTCATCCGTTATTGGCGAAATGCACAAAATATCTGGAAAGGTACACCATTAAACTTTGTCAAATTCAAGAAAACATTGTGTAAACTTTGCTACTGCTGACGTTATAACAGGTGAGGGTATGTGGGAGCACTGCATATGTTGCACAAACAGCATGGATTCAAAATGGGACGATCCAAGAGAACATTTTGTTTGGTTTGCCAATGGACAGACAGAAATACAAGGAAGTAATAAAAAACTGTTGCTTGGAGAAAGACTTGGAAATGATGGAGCTTGGAGATCAAACAGAGATCGGAGAGCGTGGGATTAATCTCAGTGGTGGCCAGAAGCAGCGGATTCAACTCGCACGCGCTGTTTATCAAGATTGTGACATTTATCTTCTTGATGATATCTTTAGCGCCGTTGATGCTCACACGGGTTCAGATATATTCAAGGTGATCATTGTAGGTTCAAAGTTTATGTTTCTTTATGGATGTACAAAATTTATTTTTTCGTAATCTTTGCAGGACTGTGTGCGGGGAGCCCTTAAAAACAAGGCAATCTTGCTGGTCACTCACCAAGTTGATTTCCTTCATAATGTTGATCTGATCTTAGTAAATATCATAATCTCTGATCTTATCTACTCTTTGTATGTTCATACTTGAATTTAACTTGAACTGAGTTAGGTTATGCGAGATGGGATGATTGTTCAATCAGGGAAGTATGATGAACTACTAGAATCTGGTTTGGATTTCAAAAGTTTAGTTTCCGCCCATGAGACCTCTATGCAGCTAGTTGAAATGGAGCTTATTACATTAGATAAATCCGCACCTAGACCTCTTCAAAAATCCCCTAGCCTACAACCTCTGGAGGGAGATCAAAAGGCCATAGGACGATCTAAATCTGGTTCTATTATAGGTACATCAAAGCTGATCAAAGAAGAGGAGAGGGAAACAGGAAGAATCAGCATAGGTGTCTATAAGGTTTATGTCACTGAAGCGTTTGGATGGTGGGTTGTGCTTATTGTTTTGTTGTTCTCGTTATTGTGGCTAGTCGCACAGATGTCAAGCGATTACTGGTTGGCATATGAAACTTCTGATGATCGCGCTGCCTCTTTCAACCCTTCTCTGTTTATAGAAGTTTATACAGCTATAGCGGGAGTTTCTTTCCTTATGGTATCTAGTAGAGTCATTTCTTCAATGGTCCTTGGGCTTCAAACCTGTCAGATTTTCTTTAAGCAGATTCTTAATAGCATACTTCATGCTCCCATGTCATTTTTTGACTCTACACCTTCTGGAAGGATTCTTACTAGGGTAAAGATTCTCATAACATTCCTTTTTTGGCAAGTTCAAGTTGGACTTACAACTAGCAGCTATTAACAGTTACTGAATGATCCTATGCTAATTTGTTTAATCTTTTCAGGCATCAAGTGATCAAACCAACATCGATGTTTTCCTTCCTTTTGCAATGAGCATGGCTCTTTCTATGTACATAACATTGATTGGCATTATTATCATCACTTGTCAGTACGCATGGCCTACTGTGTTCTTACTGATTCCACTCGGTTGGCTCAATATCTGGTGCCGGGTATGTTTAATAATTGTTATGTAGTTAATATGAACAATTAGATCTGAACTGTTGAACTTATGAACTGATTTTTCCAGGGCTTCTTTCTTGCAACATCTCGTGAACTAACACGACTTGACTCGATCACAAAAGCACCTGTTATTCACCATTTCTCAGAGAGTATCTCAGGTGTTATGACCATAAGGTGCTTTAGGAAGCAGGGCAGATTTGTCCAAGAAAATGTTGATCGAGTGAACGGAAATTTGAGAATGGATTTCCACAACAATGGATCCAATGAGTGGTTAGGGTTTCATTTGGAGTTAATTGGAAGCTTATTTCTATGTATTTCCACTACTTTCATGATCCTCTTGCCTAGCAGCATTGTTAAACCAGGTATATATGCATCTAAAACACCATGTTTCTTTTGCTACTTTAGATAATTAATCATGAAATGGATTACAGAAAATGTTGGATTATCACTCTCGTACGGATTGTCACTCAATGGAGCTTTGTTTTGGGCTATATACATGAGCTGTTTGGTCGAAAACCGGATGGTTTCTGTTGAAAGAATTAAACAGTTCACAAACATACCCTCAGAAGCCGAATGGGTGAAAAAAGATAACACCCCTCCTTCAAACTGGCCTTCTCATGGCAATGTAGAGCTCAAAGATTTGCAGGTGACATGCCAACATAATAAGTTGTTGCAAATCAAACTACATACTAGTTTTTAAGAGTAATCTCATTTAAATTTTAGCATGTTTATTTTTATAACAGGTTAAATATCGTCCAAACATGCCTTTAGTGATCAAAGGGATCAACCTAAGCATCAAAGGAGGTGAAAAGATTGGTATGGTTGGTAGAACTGGTGGTGGGAAATCAACTCTTATCCAAGTTCTGTTTAGGTTGGTGGAGCCATCTGGTGGAAGTATAACCATTGATGGCGTCAACATCTCGACCCTCGGATTACATGATCTCAGGTCACGGTTTGGGATCATTCCTCAAGAACCAATCCTATTTGAAGGCACAATTAGAAGCAATATGGACCCCATTGGTCAACATTCTGATGATGAAATCTGGAGGGTAATTTTATATCCTGGTTTTTTAGATTCTTGCTAGATTCTTTCCCCATGGCCTTTCCTCCATTGGTTCATCTGATGCGAGTGTTTGTTTTGCAGAGCCTTGAACGGTGCCAGCTTAACGATGTTGTCGCTTCAAAACCTGGCAAACTAGATTCTGCAGGTACTAGAAATCGAACTGAAGATACATTTTCTTAGTTCATAGAATTAAAACTCATGTTTTTTTTGTTCTTTAGTTGTTGATAATGGAGATAACTGGAGCGTGGGACAACGACAACTTCTATGTTTAGGAAGAGTGATGCTGAAGCACAGCAGGCTGTTGTTCATGGACGAAGCAACGGCTTCTGTGGATTCACAAACAGATGCTGTAATTCAGAAGATCATTCGCGAGGACTTTGCTGACTGTACCGTCATCAGCATTGCTCACAGAATACCAACCGTTATGGACTGTGATCGTGTTCTAGTCATTGATGCTGGTAAATCTTGTTCTTGTCTTAAAAACATGTTCGTGTTAGATTTGTGGGTTTGAACTTAAACTCGAACTCGTTTGATGGAAACAGGTTACGCTAAAGAATTTGATAAACCTTCACGGTTGATTGAGAGACCTTCGCTGTTTGGCGCATTGTTTCAGGAGTATGCAAACCGGTCTGCTGGGTTATGAACTGTTACATGTCTTAATATCTATTATAGTTATTATTATTTGATTTATCATCTATCTTTGAGTTTGTTTGTCAATCATTATATAGAGTTATTAGAAATTAACCTCACTAATTATTGAAGGATGGAGCGTTCTATTAATACACAAGAATTATATAATCATCTCCTGTGATTAAGGAGAGTGAATCAGAAATAAAGGGAAATAATATACTTACAATAAACCATAATATCTACAATATCTTTTTTACTTGACACCCCCTTCAATCAGAACGGTGGCGGTCCAAGGCGTAGCATTGTGTGAAAGACTTCAAACTGAGCACGCGGAAGACGTTTTGTAAAAATGTCAGCCACCTAAAGATTCGTTGGAGCAAATTTCGTATGAAGCTTACTAGAATGAACCAGTTCACGAATAAAGTAATAATCCAAGTCGATGTGTTTTGCACGTTTATGTGAAACTGGGTTTTGAGTCATGAACAAAGCACTCTTATTATCGCATAGTAGAGTAGGACGACCAGCTAGTAAGGCATGCAACTCTTGTAATAAATGAGTTATCGTGACAAGTTCAACAGGAGTATTTGCCATAGCCCGATATTCAGAATCACAACTCGACCTAGAGACCGTAGATTGCTTCTTAGCACCCCAAGACACTAGGTTGCCCCCAAGAAAAATAGAATAACCATACGTCGAGCGTTATTAACTCTCAAAGATTATGATATTATTGATTGAATAATAAGAGATTACATAGGGGTCCTATATATAGAACAAGATATTACACTTAAGCACCACAATAATGAACAATATAAAGATATGGTAAATAACTAATTATATTGTCTATCATCCCCCGCAAGTTGAGGGCGGGGAACGACCTGCAGCTTGGACCTTAGCATAAGAAATCTTTGAGACGGTAGAGGTTTGGTAAACACATCGGCTATTTGGTCATGTGTTGAAATAAACTGAACTTGTAATCTCCCTTGAGCAACTTTCTCACGAACAAAATGATAATCACACTCAACGTGCTTTGTGCGAGCATGGAAAACAGGATTCACAGAGAGATACGTAGCACCTAAATTACCACACCAAAGTGTGGGTTTGATCTTTGGTTTAATGCCGGGTTCAAATAACAGTGCCTCCAGCCATGTTAGTTCGGCAACAGTATCTGCCAGTGCTTTATATTCAGATTCAGTGGACGAACGAGATATTGTACGTTGTTTCCAAGCATTCCATGAAATAAGATTTGAGCCTAAGTATATTGCAACCCCCCCCCCCCCCCCCCGGGACCGGCGGTCATCTGGACAGCCGGCCCAATCTGCATCAGAGTATGCTCGTAACATTGTGCTCCAGTTAACATCGGTAAAAACATGAAGTGTAGAACCTTAATCATGACGGATGAAGAGACCAAAGTGAGAATTACCTTTGAGATAACGCAGGATGCGTTTTACAGCGGACCAATGATTTTCTGTGGGATTTTGCATAAACTGACACACCTTGTTAACAACAAAAGTAATGTCGGGTCTGGATAAAGATGCATATTGAAGGGAACCCACTACTTGACGATATTTCATAGGGTCGGTAATGAGTGGGTTGTTACCAAGTGTGAGAATCTGGGAGGTGCTCATGGGAGAGGGAACAGTTTTGCATTGAGATAAACCTGCTCTATCAATCAGATCAGAGATGTATTTGCACTGAGATAGAATCAGGTTCTTGCCATGTTGAATAACTTCAATACCCAGAAAATAGTGCAAAGTTCCCAGATCTTTGACCGCAAAAGAAGTGCCCAATTGTGCAATGACATGATTAATGGCATCAACATTATTACCTGTAACAATTATATCATCCACATAGACCAAAAGATAAAGTAAAGTACCACGATCCTGTAGGATGAACAAGGATGGATCTGTTTTCGAGCCAAGAAACCCGAGATTTTGCAAAGTTTTGCTGAGACGTTCAAACCATGCCCGTGGTGCCTGTTTTAGACCATAAGGTGACTTGTGCGGTAAGCAAACATGATCGGGGTTGGATTTGTCAGCAAACCCTGGTGGTTGACGTAAGTAAACGGTTTCTTTCAAGTCACCATGAAGAAAGGCGTTTTGAACATCTAGCTGGCGAAGATTCCATTGATTTGTCACTGCAAGAGATAAAAGAACTCGTATTGTTGTGGCTTTGACAACGGAACTAAAAGTTTCCTGGAAATCAATACCAGGTTTCTGATTGAAACCTTTTGCAACAAGTCGAGCCTTGTACCTAGTGACCATACCGTTAGCATCCTTTTTGATCCTGTAAACCCACTTAGAATCAATAACATTAGTATTTTCAACACGAGGAACAAGAGACCATGTCCCATTCCGAACGAGAGCTTCAAACTCTTCGGCCATGGCTTGGCGCCATTCCGGATATCTGTTAGCTACGGTAAACGAGGTAGGTTCAGTACGATTAGAAGGACCAGAAGAGGTAGTATAAGCAGAAGGGTCAAAACGAATGGTGGGCTTAGGATGTTGGCAAAGGTTAGACGGACGAGCACGAGGTGGTGAAGAGGGAGTTGTGGTGTTGGATGATGAGGGAGAATTGTTTGAGGATGGGACAGTAGGTTCTTGGGTGGGTTGAGGGGTGACCGCGGGTGGTGGGTGATTGGGAGCCGGAGGTGAGGGAGGTGTTGGTGGGTTGGGTACCGTGGAGGTGGTAGTGGGTGTTGATTGTTGAGCTGGTATAGTGAAGGGAGCCGGGTAGGAAGAGTAATAGGTAGGTTCATGGTTAGGAGGATTAGGTGTAGGAGATGGTAGAAAGGGAAAAAGGTGTTCGTTAAAACGGACATGGCGTGCAATGTATACACGATCAGTTTTTATGTCCAGACAATGATAACCATGATGGATGGAGCTGTATCCCAAGAAGACACAGGGAGTGGATCGAAACTCAATTTTATGACGGTTATAGGGACGCAGGTAAGGAAAGCATTCACATCCGAAAACTCGAAGGAAAGAATAGTCAGGTGGTCTGTGAAATATGCGTTCAAAAGGAGAGATGTTAGAACAGGTTCGAGAAGGAAACCGATTTATTAAATAAACGGCTGTCTCGAACGCAAACTCTCAAAAACGTTGGGGAGCGTTAGATTGGGCGAGGAGAGCTAAACCAGTTTCAACGACATGTCGATGTCGTCGTTCAACAACACCATTTTGTTCGCTCGTGTGAGGGCACGAGCGCTGGTGAATGATGCCAAAGGAGGAGAAAAATGTTGAAAGGTTGCGAAATTCACCCCCCCCCCCCCCAATCAGATTGTACGCGTTTAAGTTTAGTGTTGAATTATCTTTCAATTATTTGTACAAATAATTTAAAAGTATAAAAGACATCAGATTTGTTTGCTAAAGGATAAAACCACATATATCGGGTGTGATGATCAATACATAACAAGAAAAATCGACAGCCATTAAAAGAAATAGAAGGGGCTGGTCCCCGCACATCACAATATACCAAATCCAATATATTATTACATCAAAAATTTGAAAGGTTCAATGATAATTTGGAGGATTTCCCATTTGACAAGAAGCACACAAAGATGAAAACAGTTTATTTGAAACAGGTAAATTACTACGAGAAACAATATATTGAAAAACTCGAGCATGAGGATGCCCGAGACGTTGATGCCAAATGGTGGAGGGTGCCTTGATTGCTGTGAAGGAAACATGTGGTAGGGACTTCAGATTTGGAAGATGGAGTGAGTAGAGACCTTGATCACTTGGACCCGTGAGTAGGATGGTATGTGTAGACTCGTCCTTCACAACAAAATAAGAGGAGAAATTCAATGAAAACGTTATTGTCTAAGCATAATTGTTTTACAGATAAAAGATTCTTTTTAAGTTGAGGAATATGAAGGATATTGTTTAGGGTAAAATTTTTGTTAGGAGAATAAAATTTGGAAGAACCAATATGACAAATAGGGAGAGGATTACCATCGCCAACATGAAGGGAATGATTACCAAGATAAGCCTCAGAGTTGTCCAAACTCGTTAGGTCTGGGGTAGCATGACTGTTAGCTCATGTGTCGGGTTTCCAAAGGGAGCCTGTTACCGACTCGGTGTCAGAGAAGGCTGCATAGTTCGCCTGTGAAGCTTCACGGACTGAAGAAGCATTGGGGCATTGCGCAGGGATGTGTCCTATACCACATCGGTTGCAATGACCATAAACCATGTTTTGTGTCGATGCCCAGGCAAATTGTTGGGTGCGGTTCTGATTCTGTCCAATGTTCCAACGGGAGTCATCACGACCCCTAGTATGTGCACCACGTGAAGTGCTACGGGAGTTACCACGACCCCTGCCTCGGGAATAATTTTGTGAACGAGCAGAATAATAGGCCTGAGGTTGGTTGCTGATTTGGGAGATTATGGGGTTAAGCTGGTAACCAAGTTGGGCAGCCGGCTGTTGCAGGGAGGTGAGTATGGCAGCAGAAGAGGGGTTAGACTGGGGAGTAGGCAGCAGCCCAGCTGTGTTTGGAAGTGTTGAGGAGGCCATGAAGGCCTGAGGTGTGGTGGGAAGGTTTCGGTGAAGCATGAACTCATGGTCACTAAGGAGACCATGCAATTCATTGAAGGTAATGGATGGCTGACGAGTAATAAGATTGGATTTCTGCCCATCGTATTCACTACGCAGCCCTGAGATGGTCAGCATGGTTAAGTCTTTATCTTTAAATGGCACACCAATGTTGGCTAGGGCTGTAGCGTATTCCTGTGCACGGGTTAGATAGGTTGCTGAGGTTTCATCAACCTTCATCTCCAGTTTTAAAAGCTGTGTTTTTAGAGTGTATTCCCTTGATGAGTTGTTTGGTGCTTAAGCACGTTCCAGGGAAAGCCAAAGTTCCCAAGAAGTGTCACCCTGAACATGTTGAAAAGAAGATTCTGAAATCGTGGAGATGATGACCATGCGCACATGGGCATCATTTCCAATCCAGTGTAGATAACTCAGGTTGTCCATAGAGGTTGTGTCTGTGGTGGCAGCGGTTTTGGGTGGTGGGCATGGGATTGTACCATCAACATCACCGTATAAGTTGTTGGTTATTAGGAAGGGATGAATCATGGCCTTCCAGAAACCATAGTTTGTAGGAGTAAGCTTGAAGGTAAACTTGTGTGAGTTGTGTGCTGTTTTCTCAGCAATTGTAAATGCAGAATTCATTGCCATTAAAACAAAAGAAAGCGGGGCGAGATGTGCTGTAGGGGATTATCAGAAAAGGAAGAAGAAGAAAATAGGGTTGGCTGTAGGGTTAGGGCCAGCTGGAGGTAGAGAAGGTTGAGGGATTAGAGAGATGGCTCTGATACCATATTAACTCTCAAAGATTATGATATTATTGATTGAATAATAAGAGATTACATAGGGGTCCTATATATAGAACAAGATATTACACTTAAGCACCACAATAATGAACAATATAAAGATATGGTAAATAACTAATTATATTGTCTATCAAGCGTCGTGTATCCAGACAATGTACCCAATCTGCATCGGAATAACCAAGGATAGTGCGTTGGTGTGGGCGACTGTAGTAGTACCGATGACATACGATAGAAGATGTTTAACAACTCTAAAATGATTAATAGTGTGGCTGTGAAGAAACTGGGACAATTGATTGGCAGCATATGATAAATATAGTCTCGTAATCATCAAGTATTGCAAAGGACCAACTAAAGAACGATAAAGTGTAGGATCAGAGTAAGGTATACCATTAGTAGTAAAGGATTCATACAGGGCTAGTGGAGTGGTAACCAATTTAGAATCATAGAGATTTGCACGTAAAAGAATGTCTTTAGCATACTTTGCTTGTGTGAGGAAAAGACCAGATTCAGTGTAAACAACTTCAAGCCCCAAAAATAGTTAAAGTCCCCAAGATCTTTGATAGCAAACTCTTAATGAAGATGGGAAATATAGGTGCGTATGACGTCGCCATCATTGCCTGTAAGTATGAGATCATCAGCATAGACTAACAGATACATGATACAAGAATTTTTTCGAAGAATAAAAAGAGATGTATCCTCACGGCTGCATGTAAATCCATAAGAGAGAAGGAATATGCTTAAACGTTGAAACCCAACATGTGGAGCTTGCTTTAGTCCATAAAGTGCCTTCAATAACTTTCAAACATGATTTGTATATTGAAAATGTGCAAATCTAGGAGGTTGCTCCATAAAGACCGTTTCAGTCAAGTGGCCATCCAATAAGACATTCTTGACATCGAGCTGATGCGGCTTCCAGTTATTAAGAATGGCAAGTGATAGGACAATACGAACCATGGAAGCTTTAACTACAGGACCGAAGGTATGAGAGTAATCCAAGCCCGGTACTTGTGTAAAATCTTGAGCCACCAAGTGTGCCTGATAACGCTCAATAGTTGCATCTGAATGATATTTAACACGAAATAACCATTTAGAGTATATTTGTATAGGACGGGCATGTCCAGGTTTGATTTGAAGTTAAATCCTCTATCTCATCAACCATTGTTGCCATCCATAGTTGATGTCGGGTCAAAATATGTCGCGTTTTATACTAGTTCATGTCGAGTATTAGTATGTTAAATATGTTAATTCATATGTGTTATATACTTATAGTATAGTGGCGTTCTTTGTGTTTAGCAGGTATTAAAATGTGTTAACAGGTAGTAAACGAGGTTAAACGAAAGTAAACGAGCTTGAAAACGGATTCAACAAGTTGATGTGGGATGCAAAACGAAAGGATTCACTTGGATGGTTTCCGCGGCACGCGACAGCAAGAGCCAATCTCTCCGTGAACCGTCGGGCTCAATCGAGTTATGTCGGTCAGTTAAAAAATCGAGTCGGTCAAAGAGGTAACCCCCGTGACACGCTATCACACCCCAACCGATGGTGGAAACATCGGAGTGAGACGAAAACGAGATTGTTCATTACTCATAACACTAAATTGCGACAAGTATTTAAGTAATGAATTTAATTTCATTGCTAAAAGAATCAATTACATTGTTTGAAATCAAATACAATAACTTGAAACAAAAGAAATACATTACAACAAGTATATAAAGTCTAAAATGTGTTTATAGGCATCCTACTAAGTTCCATGCATCATCAACATCATCGTAAACCTGTAACATGTTTTCAAAGCATAGTTCAATACAAACGTATTGGCGAATACACAAGTTTTAGATACATAGCATAACTATAAAAGAATTTCTCAAATCCAACATGGCAATTTGAAAGGGGCTCTTTGAAGGTATGTAACCTTGGTTTCGTTACATTAAGTTTGGTTTAAATTTTAGTCGCTTGAATTTGTGTTATGAGAAAATGTAGCATTTTGCAGAAGTGATGAAGTACACTAAATAGTTAAAACGGGTCAAAAGATTAGTTAAGGTATGTTTGGTTGTCATTGAAATGGTGGATACCATTAGACAACCAAATGGGTCAAACAAAGGTTGATTTGGTAATATAGAAGTGACTTGAACGTCACTTGATGATTATGGGTCGTGAGAGCATAAAACCAAGGAATGGTAATGATACGCCATAGATCACAAGCCCAGGGAATGGGTAAGTATGTCTGGAGGTCATAAACTATAAGTAGTAAAAAAAGTATGATGCAAAACTAAGCGGGTCGAATAAATAAAAAGGGGACTCATACGCTTTCAGTCCATAAACTGAACTTTTGACAATATAAAAATGATGGACGTGTCGGTATTTAAATTCTGGACTCGTAGGAAAAAGAATCACCTAAAACGGACTTCTGGATAATTAGTTATGGTCATTAGAAGTTGAAATTTCGGAAAAAATTGGTGTGGGGCAAAAATGCAGAATCAGAACCTGCACCTGCTGGAAAATAGTCTCCCTCGCGCCACGCGACGGGGAGTACTGGACCTGGTGCAACACTCGGGGCCGCTTGCGGCCCGCGAAGGATCTTAAGGAGTCTCTCGCGTGGCACGAGAGACCTCGTTCTAGATTTTTATTTTTGTTTTCATTTGTTTGGTATTAGAACTTTGATATACGTGTTTATATATTGTCAAAACTAACATTTAGGGTGGTTTTGACCTTAGGTGAAGTTGGGGTTACTCCGGATGGCGATCAAGCAAGATTTCAAGAACCGAACACAACATTTTGAAGCTTCCGCGTTAATATAACTTTGTTTCAGACTATGTTAATTTTGTAAACACTTAACTATTTGTTTGAATGTTTTAAACTAGTAGGGGTGTTAATCCTAAATACTCTAATCATGTATGAATATCAAACTTAACAAGTTTTTGTTAACCAGTATTTTACGCGAACTAAATGCTTATTTAGTAGTAAATTCGTATTAAATTAAGACGGGTGTTACAAATGTTCTTTATTAGTTTAATTTCGAAAGATAATAATACATGTATACATTCTAATACAATAAATTCTAATGGTCGGATCCTGGTTTATACGGTTTGTTTTTAATATGAAATGACAAGAACCAACATTTTTAACTTTTTGTAACATCAATTGGTAATAAAGATACCTCTTCTTGAGACCGTTGGTACTCTGCCAGCGATGGTGTAGAACCGGCAGAAGAAGAAGATGTCCCGATCACCAAATACTCTAGATCCGAAGAACCTATCCCATAGACCCGGCGCGTGCGACCTTGTCCGATCACACGTGCCCACACCTCAGGGTCATCTGGATACTCGCTATAGTTCGGCCCGTAAACCTCACGCATCGCACTCAAATAATCCCCCTACAATTTATCAAAACACGAACATTATATAAAAACAATACGAGTTAACTGCAACAATAAACAACACATAAGGAAGATAAACGTGTGGAGAATAAATTAAAGGACAAGGGACGAAAATAGGAATTGCAGGTGGGTGATGGATGTCGAGAAGAAGAAGAAGATAAAGGTAGGTTGTGGGGCCCACATGAAATTTGACTTATTAATTAATTAGTTTTTTGTTTTTTTATTTATTAAATGCCAGGATAGTCCCTGTGGGTTGCCCTTTTTAAGTAAAGGGTATTTTTGTCATTTCACACCCTCTTAATTGAGAAAACTAACTAATGTTAGGCACATGCACTATCCGGGAACAGAAATTGAAAAATTGGGGACTATAGCTGTAATTTTAGAAAGTTTGAGACTAAAAGTGAAAAGGGGCAAACATGTACTATCCGGGCATTTAACTCTTTAAAATAAGAATAATGATATTTGTCGTTTCCTACACATTGGTGACAAATACTATCTTTTCGTCGGAAATATGTCACAACTTACGACAGATTTGTGACGGAATTATTAAATTTATTAAAAAATAAGCATTTTAACATTAATGCATAGGAAACTACATGATTGTTTCCTACGCCTTTGTGACAAATCTAATGAAAAATAAACTTTTTGTCACATAATGTGTAGGAAATATAATTATTTTTTATTAATAAACTAAATTTGGTATTATTTATAAATATATTTGTGTATATCCTTGTTATTACATTATTGTTTTCTACGCCTTTATGACAAATCTAATGAAAAATAACTTTTTGTCGAAAATGTGTCACAAGTTGTAACAACCCTCGGTAAAACCAACACCCTCATAAATATTTCCGATACCTTAGTATATTATAAAAAGTCCCAATATGTCTTATAATACACCTCGTATGTGAAATCCGAGCCCAAAATATGTTATAACATATAAAATAAATTAAAAACAAGAAATTATAAGTTGAGGCGGGCCGCGTAGACCCACCCCAACCAATTACGCGGGCGGTATCAAGGCTAGAACCTGACTTCGTTGATTTCTTTAGTTCAAACGGGCCGCGTAAGCCTTAGCTTACATTTACACGGGCCGTGTAAGATCAAGATAGTGGCGCAGCCCGGTGTTGACACGTGTCGTGCAACGTGTTGAACCTAGTCATGACCCGGATCAGCTACGCCTAGACCCCTAAGCCACGTGGGCCGCGTAAGCCTTCGCTTACCTTTACGCGGTCTGCGAGAGGACCAGATTTCAGCCCTATATAAGAAGGCCTCGGGATTTCATTTCAACTCGTTCATTTCTGTTTCTCAATCTCAAAATCTCTGATAATAGGCATAATTTTCAAGTATAATACCCCCTAATTAGCGAGGTTCTGCTCCGTTGTAAGTATTATAACCCTAGTTTCGTAATAGTTACGCTGCCCGATTGATTTAGGGTTCCGTAACAACTGTCGTGGTTCTGCCCGACGTAGTTGTTGGAATGCCGTCTCGGGGAGGGTATCATTAATATTTTCAAAGGGTTATGATACTAACCAATGTACATTTGTATAAATTATAGATTATATCCAGGAAACCCTTACAAGAAGTCTAAGATAGCAATGAGAGTTTATCCTCTTTTTGTTAATCTTTTTGGTAATGTTTTACCAAACCTTAAATGTTTTACTATGAAATTTAGCAGTGATTGAGTCTTTGTAGTTCTTCAATTACTGCCGGTATGTTGGGGTTTTGTATACAAAATATACTACACTGTGAGTAGTAAGTCGAGGATGACAATACGTTACCATTGGACAATGAGTTAGCCAATGGGTAATATGACCCACAAGTCAGGGTTGACAGTACTAATGGAGTAATTTTGTAGAAATAAACAATGTGATCGCTCTCAATACTGTTCACTGTGACTTTTATTTAAACTTGATTAAACTGGGATTCACTCACCAGTATTTCCGACTGATAAATGTTTTTAAAACACGTTTCAGGTAACCCAATGTGACAGCCAATTAGTAAAAAGCCAGCTGGAGAGCACTGAAGGCTTGGGAAAATGTGGCTATAAAAGTTACCAAATAAACGATGTTTTAAAATTCAATAAAATAGGGTTTATCCCTATAAATGTATTGTACTAAGAAACTTGGGTTTTACCCATGTGATTATTAATATTAAATGAGGTGGTTTTACTCTGATAAACATTTCCTAACTACGGTCCTGATGTAAATTCCGCTGCAAGATTAAACAGCTGATACCACCGAAACTCTGGGATCGCGTCCGCCCGTTCCCGGGAAACAGGGATCGGGGGTTGCGACAGAAGGTGGTATCAGAGCCTAGCCACTGGTCTGAGCCAAAGAAGTGTTCTGCTGACACTTAAAATTCTAAATTTTGTGTTAGGAAATAATGGAAATATATGCATAACTGTAATTATTTGTTATGTGTTATTTGACTATCTGTTAGTTTACAGTATGAGTGATCAAGGTCCCTCAGACATGAGTCGTCAGTTGTCTGATTCACCTAAGAGTGAAGGTACCTCATCACAGCCTGCCCTTTCTGGGTATTCTGCTGATCAGGAAGAAGGAGTGTTTGCTTTTAGAGCTCAGTCAGAAGAGTCATTCCCTCATAAGAAACGAGGATGGTTCAGTAAGGAAGCTTTTGCTCGTAGGAAGAGAATGCGAAAGTTGCAACAGCAAAGAGTTTTAGCAGCTGCTAAGCGAAAAAACGATGCCCATACACAAGATATGCTTAATAGAAGCCTAGCTAATTTTCATATCTTAGCTACAACTGCTGCTGACCCAAGTCTGGAACAATTAGTAGCCCCACAACCACAAAACCCAGATCAACCTATGGAGATAGAAAACCCGGAAAACCAAGTGGAAATGCATGACTTCAATCCAGAAGAAATCCCTAGGATACCTGCACCAAATCCCCTAGATCCAAATTACGACCCTTGGTGGGACGATAATAGGGACTTTGTGCAACGTTACCCTATCCAGGAATACCCACCCATACAGAACATAGAAGCCTACCCAGGTATGGACCCTTTAGATCCCTATTACCAAGATAATTATATTAGGGAAATCTTAGAAGATCCTTACCGATTTCAGGCACTGTCACCCCCATATCAGGAAACCGCACCCCAGATTCCAAACCCAGTCCGAGAACCTGCACCCCCAATGAGTGCAGAAAACATTCAAGAACTTAGGACTTTCGGGGAGGAAATTTTAGAAAGCAGTGAGAGAATGCGTCAGGTGGGAGAGCGTCTCGTATGGAAATACGATGAGCGCAATATGAATTTTTGGATAAATCCATATCCGTGAATGTGAGAATGGAGGAAACAGTAGTAATAATAATAATAATAAAATATAATAAAATATAATAAAATAAAAATAAAATATGTGTGTACGGATGCATATTACTATTAGTGTGATTCTATTTCTGTTGATATTGTAATTTTATTTCAGTACTAGTGTGTAATAGACACATAATAGTATATGAAAAAAAGTATAGTCGCAATGATCGACGCTTTTGGCAAAAATACGTGTCATGTGATTAACTATATTAAGATATTATTTGTGATACTAATATGGGGTAATTGTTTAAAATTCAGATGGTCGACGAAGGAAACCAAGGAAATCTGAATAATGATAACCAGAGTAACATTAACGTGGTTAATGAGAATCCAAGCATCAATAACAATAACAATAACAATCAAGTGGATAATAGTGCTATCCAACACATAGTAGCACAAGGAATTATAGATGCAATGCCATTTATTCTTCAAACTGTTAAGGATGCTCATAATAAAAGTAAGCATAGCAGTAAGCGACCAAGTGAACCAGAGCATAGCGTGAACAATGGACCAATACTTCAATTGCCTATTCCCAAAAGAAGAAGAACTGTGCCTTATGGTTGTTCTTATAAAGAATTCTGGTCTTGTAAACCAATGGAATTCTCAGGCAATGAAGGCGCCATTGCAACCCTACGCTGGATAGAGAAAACTGAGACAGTCTTAAGGATAAGCAAGTGTGCTGAAGAAGATAAAATACTGTTTGCTTCTAATCTGTTTAAGAATTCAGCGCTAGAATGGTGGAACACTATCCTCCAAACAAAAGGAAATGATAGAACCTATAATATGAAATGGGAAGAATTTAAGGACAAGGTAGAAAGGAAATTCTGCCCTCCTAATGAAAAGGAACAGATAGCAAACAAATTCCTAAACCTTAGGATGACTGGTTTGGATAGTAAGGGATACACTAAGGTGCTGTTTGTTTTTTCTTCTTGAAAACCTCTTCTGCTGCAGGCCACGTCTGCAGGCATCTGCAGGAGAAGAGGTGGACCAAATGTCTTCAGTCTGCAAGGAGAAGAGGGTTTGTTTTTTTTTATATAAAACCTCTTCACACCTCTTCACACACAAACACACACACACAGATCTCTCTCAACTCTCTCTCTACTCTCTCTCTACACCGCCATCTTCACCACCGCCACCACTTCACCACCGCCACCATCTTCACCACCGCCACCATCTTCACCACCGCCACCATCTTCACCACCGCCACCACAGCCACGACCGTCACCACAGCACCACAGCCACCGCCACCACAGCCACGATCGACCACAGCCCCTTCTCTCTCTACGATCTCTCTCTCTCTCTCTACGATCTCTCTCTCTCTCTCTCTTCGATTTGGGGGTTTTCGATTTTAGGGTTTTTGATTTGGGGGTTTTGTTTGTTGATGATGATGTCGGAGGTGGTGGCGGAGTGGAGGTGGAGCAGATGTCGGAGGTGGAGCAGAGGTGGTGGCGGAGTGGAGGTGGAGAAGATTTGGGGGTTTTGTTTGTGGCGGAGTGGAGCAGCGGAGGTGGTGGCGGAGTGGAGGTGGTGGTGGCGGAGCAGGGGTGGTGATGATGATGATGATGATGATGATGATGATGGTGGCGGAGCAGTGGTGGTGGTGGCGGAGCAGGGGTGGTGGTGGCGGAGCAGGGGTGGAGGTGGAGGTGGTGCCAAGAAGAGGTAAAGCTCTTCTTGGAGAAGCTTACCTCTCATCACTTCCCCAAGAAGAGGCTGGGGAGAGGTAAAAAGCACTTCTCAAAAAAAAAAACAAACACTCTTTTGAGGCAAAACCTCTTCCCGCGTCTGCACGGTGCAGACAGAAGAGGCAGGAAGCTCTTTTTGAAAAAAACAAACACCACCTAAAATATTCTTTGAATATGCTAGAATAGTGCCAACTCTTGCTTCACCAGAACCAGTGTTAATCTCCTGTTATATTTGGGGATTAATTGGGGAGATAAGACACGTAGTCAAGGCAGCTAGACCTCAAACTATAGAAGAAGCTGTAGAACTAGCAAATACCTTGACAGATGAATTAGTTCGTACTAGAGAAGAAGATCAGAGGAAGAACTTAACCCAAAGGCTTACACAAGAATTCCGTTCTGGAAATTTCAATCGTAGGAATATGGGTTCTACCTCTACACCATACTGCAAGGTCTGCAAGAAAAAGCATTCGGGAAAATGCTTCATTCTCTGCAATTATTGCAAGATGCCAGGACACAAGGAAGAAAATTGCAGGAAGAAATCCAGTAATGGATTGTGCTACAACTGCGGGGAAAAAGGTCATACACTACTAAAAAACTGACCATTTCCGACCAAGGTTTTAGTCGGAAAATGGTCGGAAAACGGCGTTTCCGACCAGTTTCCGACAAAAATACGTTTGTAGGAAAAAGCCTTGTAGGAAAATTTTTCCGACCAGTTTCCGACTAAATTTCCGACCAATTTCCGACTGCCGGTTTCCGACAAAGTTCCGACTACAATTTTCCGACCAATTTCCGACTACAATTTTCCGACAGCTTTCCGACTACAATTTTCCGACCAATTTCCAACTACAATTTTCCGACAGCTTTCCGACTGCCGGTTTCCGACCATTTTCCGACCAAAAGTTTTCCGACCAATTTCCGACTACAATTTTCCGACAGCTTTCCGACTGCCGGTTTCCTACTATTTTCCGACTAAAAGTTTCCGACAAAGTTCCGACCAAGATGTTCCGACAGCTTTCCGACTAAAATACTTTTTAATAAAAAAAATATAGAAAACTAAAAAACCCAGATTTTTCTACTAAAAATGCAGAAAAAAAAACCCATAAAAATCCTAAATACGACAAGATTATAAAACTGAAAGTTCATCCACAAAATACAAAACGGTTGTCAAATTGTAGGTTCCACAACAAAATATCCCACGGTTTTTAAATTACAAGTTTAACCGCAAAAGACAACAAACAAATCAAAACAAAACTATGGTGGAGGATTGCTAGGATTACCAAACTACTTCATCAACTCGGTTTTGCAACACTTCCGTGTGGGGTTGTCGCGCCTCTTCGAGTCATTTATTTAACTTTTCCACTTGGGATTGCAAGTTCCACACCTAAACAGCATACATAAATATTGAGGAATCAAAAGCATCTTAATATACAAACCGAGACTTAACAAGCTCGAGCCTGAAATACAAAGTTTGTTTAAGCTTGTTAGCTCAAAACGAGCTCAAGATTTAGGTTTTACTCGCAAGCCGAGTTCGAGCTCAAATAAGTAAATCCGAACCGAGCCTCATAAAAACATGACGAGCCAAGCTTGAGTAGTGGAAGGCTCGCACTATGCTTGACTCGTTTACACCCCTACCGGTGTACCAAAATGTACCTTCTGTTGCCTGTACATCAAACATTTTGTTACTTTAGGTCAAAACATCATTTCTTTTAAAAATATTTTTAATTTTCACATATATATATATATATTAATAAAACAATTAAATATAATTAAAATATTTAAAATGTAATTGAGATCAATAAAACAAACAAAGCTCATCAAACCACAGCATGGCTCCAACCCAAACAGAAAACAAAAACAAACCCATTTTGTGCACTTATCAACCTAGACCCACCCTAACTTGGCACCTTTTTTTGGAATATGTGGCTCACAAAGAGAGTAAAACATATCGCAGTTTACGGCCCATAAACAGAACAGAACAAAACGAATTAACTGATGCAAACCCAGTGACCTGAATGGTACCCAAACAAACCCATTTTGACCAAAACAAAGAAAGAAAAAATTGGGCCCTGGAAGCATTTTTATACTTTTAACACCGAAAATAGTTAATACATTATATAGTTACACAACTGTTCCATGATGCTGCAAGTAAGAAGGTTTGATGCTTTAAAATACGTTTTTATTGCATCCAACATTTTTCCTCCCTGTGACGCAAGTAAGAAGGTTTTATGCTTTAAAATACGTTTTTATTGATCCGTTAACCCAAATTGATCCATTCCTTGAAAACTTAAGGTTTAGAGATAGGCTTACTTCACTAATTCTGTAATGAGCTTGGGGACTGCATATTCCTGTAAAATGTGTAGAGCATTTGCAAACCTGTAAAGTCACAAAAATGGGTAAGAGAGTAAATTGTAAACATAATTTAAATCTACACTACACTGAAAGTCTAGAACACTTATCTGCTGAGAGAAAGCTTTTGGAATGACTAACACACTTCCTAGTTCCTCTAGCTTTTTCCTTCATATTCAGTAGAAAGCTCAAAGGTAATTAATTAATTTTCTAGAAATAACAAAAGATATGTTTTCTTTTCTATCATACATACCATGGTGGAATATTAGCTAATCGAATTGAACTAATCATGAAATAGGATGACAACATAGTATTTTTCTTTTTTTTGTCCATCTCTATAGTATACCGGGTTATAACTTTGAAACGGGTCAGGGTTGGATCCGCGTGTCAGGAGGCAATCCTAGAAAAGCACCATGTGGCGCCCAGGCCCTCCTACTTCTTAACGTTCACACCTGCCTGCCATTAGATATCTATCTATCAGTATGAGATAAATTACAAGTCAAAATCAGGACAATTTAATTAATGGATTTGATATCTTAAGTGGCAGTTAAGAAACAAAATAACAATCAGGACAATTTAATTAATTATCAAGACCCGAGCCACAAATCCGAACCCAAAACTCCCGAAATAAGACCCAACCCGAAACAGATCTGAACATTTATCCGACCAAGAACATAATCATCATCTTCAACAGAACATTCAGCATCACCATCATCAATATAGTAGCATAAATCACTTCATTAGTTCAAAAAAAAACAACAAATAACAGAAAAGAGGTAGAAGATAAACAGAGGGGAAGGGTTTTTACCGAAAAAAAATAAAAGGAATCGTCGGGATTCCATCGATGCCATCATTAATCCCTGCTCCGATCTCTCTCTTCTCTTCGGCCTCTCTCTCTCTCTCTCCATCGTCTTTCTCTCTCTGTCCTCTCCGATTTGCTGTCGTGTGCCACCAACGTGCTCCGCCGCTGTAAACATCGCCGGCCGGAGTTCGGTCGGAGTTAACGAGAGGGAGGGGTGAAACGGGTGTGTGTGTGCCGGAGAACGGGGAGACGCCGGGGGGGGGGGGGGGGTCGCGGGAGCAGGATCGAGAGAGGAGTGCAGAGAAGTTGTTGGGAAGGAGGACATGTGAGCGGCTGATGTTATGAGATTAGGGTTTGTCATTACACTTATATACACTAGGTTTTAGTTTAGTGGGTTTTGGGCTTGGGCCCAATGCCCACAAGCCCAATATCGTGCGTTATAAGCGGCCCGTAATTTCCTACGAGCACGTTATTAAAACCCGAACTCTCCATAGCGTCATAATATAAAATTTTTAGTATTAAAACACGTCGAACATGATCAGTAGTCGTTCGTGCGCTCGATCGTCGATTACAGTAATATTCGCATAAAGTCGAGTCATTTATCATTTTATCCGCTTTTTTCGACCTGGTTTCGACTACGGTTGTTAAAAATATAATTACGAAGCTAAATATATCAAGAAATTCGATTCTGAAGGTAATACGCGTGTCTGTTGCTTCCGTTTTGTTGTCGGTGCGTTTCTTGCAATCACGTTTTTAGTTCACGTTTGCGTTTGTGTCGCAGGAAGCCCAAATAAATTCTCAAAATTAAACTCATAAATATAAAATACTCATAGGAAATCCGTATTTGTCGGCGTTGTCAGTATTATATTCGTTTTCAATCTGTTGCCGTTTAACGTTTCGCAGGTTTCTCTGTAAACCATCGTTCGCGCACTATAAAGTCGTATAGACGTTCTTAGGCACTTCCAGGGCCTAATTAAGTTAATTTGCGCTGTAAACACTATTTATTATCGCGTTAATTACTTGTTAATCACGTAATTAAGAGCCGTAAATCACGGGTTGTCACAACCACTGCCGTCATCAATATCGGAAAAAACGAAGGGGGGGCCGCCGCCGTGTGAGCCGATAACAAACATCCTTCTTTCACAGGTCGGAAAATGTTTATACGTGTATGTACCCTATCGGGACCTATTAATTAAAACAGGCTAAGTATGTGTATATATATGTATGTGTGTATGTATGCGTGTGTGTACACTTGGACAAACACATACATATACATATAGAGACAAGAAATACGTTTATATATATAGATATACACCTCGGTATAATTAAATATGAAAAGAATAATTGTTTTTTAGTCGGTACATACACGTATAAACATGTAAAATGCGTATAAGTTGGTAAGTAAAGTAAAAGTATTTCATGTATAATTAATGTGTACAAAAGATGGAATGGAAAAACGATGTTTAAAGGTTGAAAAAAATGAAAAAAACAAAAATTTTAGTCGGAAATTTGTCGAAAATTTCCGACAATTTTCCGACAAATAAAGGTTTTAGTCGGAAAATGGTCGGAAATTTCCGACAACTTTCCGACCAATAAAGGTTTTAGTCGGAAAATGGTCGGAAATTTCCGACCATTTTCCGACTAAAATTTTCGTTTTTTTCATTTTTTCAACATTTAAACATCGTTTTTCCGTTCCATCTTTTGTACACATTAATTATACATGAAATACTTTTACTTTACCAACTTATACGCGTTGTACATGTTTATACGTGTATGTACCCTATCGGGACCTATTAATTAAAACAGGCTAAGTATGTGTATATATATGTATGTGTGTATGTATGCGTGTGTGTACACTTGGACAAACACATACTAATACATATACATATATATACATATATATATATATATATATATACATACACACATACATATACATATAGAGACAAGAAATACGTTTATATATATAGATATACACCTCGGTATAATTAAATATGAAAAGAATAATTGTTTTTTAGTCGGTACATACACGTATAAACATGTACAATGCGTATAAGTTGGTAAAGTAAAAGTATTTCATGTATAATTAATGTGTACAAAAGATGGAATGGAAAAACGATGTTTAAAGGTTGAAAAAGTGAAAAAAACAAAAATTTTAGTCGGAAGTTTGTCGGAAATTTCCGACCAGTTTCCGACCAATAAAGGTTTTAGTCGGAAAATGGTCGGAAATTTCTGACAACTTTCCGACCAATAAAGGTTTTAGTCGGAAAATGGTCGGAAATTTCCGACCATTTTCCGACTAAAATTTTCGTTTTTTTCATTTTTTCAACATTTAAACATCGTTTTTCCGTTCCATCTTTTGTACACATTAATTATACATGAAATACTTTTACTTTACCAACTTATACGCGTTGTACATGTTTATACGTGTATGTACCCTATCGGGACCTATTAATTAAAACAGGCTAAGTATGTGTATATATATGTATGTGTGTATGTATGCGTGTGTGTACACTTGGACAAACACATACTCATACATATATATATATATATACATACACACATACATATACATATAGAGACAAGAAATACGTTTATATATATAGATATACACCTCGGTATAATTAAATATGAAAAGAATAATTGTTTTTTAGTCGGTACATACACGTATAAACATGTACAATGCGTATAAGTTGGTAAAGTAAAAGTATTTCATGTATAATTAATGTGTACAAAAGATGGAATGGAAAAACGATGTTTAAAGGTTGAAAAAATGAAAAAAACAAAAATTTTAGTCGGAAATTTCCGACCATTGTCCGACCAATTTTTTTATCTTTTTTTTTTTGTCGGTAAATAGTCGGAAATTTTCCGACCATTTTCCGACCAAATTTTTTTTTTGTCGGTAAATTGTAGGAAAATAGTCGGTAAAACCAGATTAGTTTTTTAGTCGGAACTTAGTCGGAAATTTTCCGACCATTTTCCAACCAATTTTTTTCTCTTTTTTTTTGGTCGGTAAATTGTAGGAAAATAGTCGGTAAAACCAGATTATTTTTTTAGTTGGTATTTTGTCGGAAAATGGTCGGAATTTTCCGACGAAATTGGTTTTGTCGGAAATTTTGGTAGGAAACCCCCCTATTTTCTAGTAGTGATATCAGGGCAAACTGTCCAAAATTGACCCCAGCTGCAAACAACAAGAATACCAAAAATGTTAGAGCATTTGTTCTGACTACAGAGGAAGCCAAGATAATCCCAGACGTTATAGCTGGTACGTTTTTAGTTAATGATATATTTGCTAAAGTATTATTTGACTCTGGTGCAAACCAAAGTTTTATCAATACTTCATTTTGCAAAATTCTAAATCAGTCATTAACTAAACTACCACAAGAATGTCTAGTAGAGACCGCTAATGGAGAAACTATTAGGATTTCTGAAATCTTGCAGGGAGCAAGAATAGAAATTTTTAATCAGAAATTTATAGCAAACCTATATCCCATGAATCTGGCAGGATTTGATGTTGTTTTAGGAATGGATTGGTTAATAGCCAATAAAGCCAGTATTTTATGTGATCAAAAGTCAATTCAAGTAAATTCACCAAAAGGTAAAATGATCACAATTAAAGGAGATAAACCCTCTAGGTCCAAAAAATTCATCTCTGTGATGAAAACTGCAAGTTCCATAAGAAAAGGTTCTATAGTGTATTTAATTTCTATAATCACTAACACTAAAGGAAAAGAACTAAAAGATATTCCAGTAGTATCTCAGTTTTCAAATGTCTTTCCAGAAGAATTACCAGGACTACCTCCAGACAGAGAAGTTGAATTCAGGATTCATTTAATACCAGGAACATCACCGATTGCCAAAGCACCTTATCGGTTGGCACCTGCAGAAATGCAAGAATTGAAGAAACAATTGGATGAATTGTTAGAGAAGGGATTCATACAACCGAGTTCGTCGCCATGGGGAGCGCCGATATTGTTTGTTAAAAAGAAGGACGGATCAATGCGTATGTGCATTGACTACCGTGAATTAAACAAAGTCACGATTAAGAATCGGTACCCATTACCGAGAATCGATGATCTGTTTGATCAACTGCAAGGAGCTCGATTTTTCTCTAAAATTGATTTAAGGTCAGGATATCATCAATTAAAGGTACAGGAAGAGGACATTCCTAAGACCGCATTTAGAACAAGGTATGGTCATTATGAATTTACTGTCATGCCATTTGGTTTAACCAATGCCCCAGCTGCATTTATGGACATGATGAACCGAATATGTAAGCCATATTTGGATAAATTCATAATTGTCTTCATAGATGATATTCTAATTTACTCTAAGAATAAAGAGGATCATGCAAAACATTTGCACGCACTTTTAAGTTTGTTAAGAAAGGAAAAGCTTTATGCTAAGTTTTCAAAGTGCGAATTTTGGTTAGAACAGGTACAATTCCTTGGACATTTAGTTAATCATGAAGGAATTCATGTAGATCCAACAAAGATTGAGGCAATTACTAAATGGAGAACCCCTGAGTCACCAACCGAGGTTAGAAGTTTCTTAGGATTGGCCGGTTATTATAGAAGATTTATTCAATATTTTTCTAGAATAGCCATTCCTTTAACTAAGTTAACCTGTAAATCTGTTAAGTTTGAATGGGGAGTAAAACAAGAAGAAGCTTTTAAAATTCTTAAGCAAAGATTAACCCATACACCCATATTAGCGTTACCAGAAGGAACTGAAGATTTTGTAGTCTACTGTGATGCTTCTAAATTAGGTTATGGATGTGTATTGATGCAACGCCAAAAGGTTATAGCCAATGCATCTAGACAACTTAAGAATCATGAAGAGAATTATTCAACCCATGATTTAGAGTTAGGAGCTATAATCTTTGCTCTTAAGATTTGGAGACATTACCTTTATGGTAGTAAGTTTACCATATTCACTGGTCATAAGAGTTTAAGGTATATTTTCAAACAAAAGGAGTTGAATATGAGACAAAGACGTTGGATGGAAATGCTTAGTGATTATGATTGTGATATCCAGTATCATGAAGGAAAAGCAAATGTAGTGGCAGATGCTTTAAGCCGAAAGTATCATGAAAAATCAAGAAGGGTACGTCCTCTTAAATTAAATCTGCAAGTAAATTTAAATGATCAGATAAGAGAAGCACAAGAATCAGTAATCAAGGATGATTCTGAAAAATTAAAAGGTATGCTAAAAGAATTAAAACAAGGAACGGATGGAATTTGGAGATTCCATGAAAAGAGAATGTGGATACCTAAATTAGGAAACCTACGTCATCGTATATTAGAAGAAGCTCATAAGTCTAAATATACGATGCATCAAGGAAGTGATAAAATGTACCAGGATTTAAGGAAAAATTTCTGGTGGATAGGAATGAAAAAGGACATAGCAGCCTATGTTTCTAAATGTTTAACTTGTTTACAAGTTAAGGCTGAACATCAGAAACCCTCAGGTTTGTTACAGCAATTAGAAATGCCGGTGTGGAAATGGGAATTAATAACAATGGATTTTGTTACTAAATTACCTAAAACAAGAAAAGGTAATGATACAATCTGGGTGATTGTAGATAGACTAACCAAGTCAGCTCATTTCCTACCAATGAGAGAAACTTTCAGTATGGAACAATTAGCTAAACTATATGTAAATGAAATTGTTTCTTTACATGGCATTCCTTTATCAATTGTTTCTGATAGGGATAGTCGATTTACCTCTCATTTTTGGTCAAGTTTTCAAAAGGCAATGGGAACCAAGTTAAAGTTAAGTACGGCTTATCATCCACAAACAGACGGACAAAGCGAAAGGACAATTCAGACAATGGAAGACATGCTTAGAGCTTGTGTAATTGATTTCGGAGGTAATTGGGACGATCACTTACCTTTAATAGAATTTTCTTATAATAATAGTTATCACACAAGTATCAATGTTGCACCATTCGAAGCACTTTATGGACGAAAGTGCCGAACCCCAGTCTGTTGGGCAGAAATTGGGGAAAAGCAACTATCTGGACCAGAAATAGTGCAAGAAACAACTGACAAAATTATTCAAGTCAAGGAACGACTGAAAGCAGCACGTGATAGACAGAAAAGTTATGCTGATAACAGGCGAAAACCATTGGAGTTTCAAATAGGAGATAAAGTATTATTGAAAGTCTCTCCTTGGAAAGGAATAGTAAGATTCATCAAACGGGGAAAACTAAGTCCTAGGTATGTTGGACCTTTTGAGATTATTAGAAGAATAGGACCTGTAGCCTATCAGCTACAACTGCCAGAGGAGATGGCAGGAATACATGATGTGTTTCATGTATCTAATCTCAAAAAGTGTTTAGCTGATGAATCACTAATAGTACCTCTTAAAGATATAGAGGTAAATGAACAACTCAAGTTTGTAGAAAGGCCTCTACAGATTGAAGACAGGAAAATCAAGAATCTCAAGCATAAGAGACTAGTTCTAGTCAAAGTAAAGTGGGATTCCAAAAGAGGACCTGAGTATACATGGGAGCTTGAATCTGAAATGCAAAGAAAATATCCGCATTTGTTTCATTAGATCTCGAGGACGAGTTCTAAAACAAGGTGGGGAGAATGTAACAACCCTCGGTAAAACCAACACCCTCATAAATATTTCCGACACCTTAGTATATTATAAAAAGTCCCAATATGTGTTATAATACACCTCGTATGTGAAAACCGAGCCCAAAATATGTTATAACATATAAAATAAATTAAAAACAAGAAATTATAAGTTGAGGCGGGCCGCGTAGACCCACCCCAACCAATTACGCGGGCGGTATCAAGGCTAGAACCTGACTTCGTTGATTTCTTTAGTTCAAACGGGCCGCGTAAGCCTTAGCTTACATTTACACAGGCCGCATAAGATCAAGATAGTGGCGCAGCCCAGTGTTGACACGTGCCATGCAAGGTGTTGAACCTAGTCATGACCCGGATCAGCTATGCCTAGACCCCTAAGCCACGCGGGCCGCGTAAGCCTTCGCTTCCCTTTACGCGGGCCGCGAGAGGACCAGATTTCAGCCCTATATAAGAAGGCCTCAGAATTTCATTTCAACTCGTTCATTTCTGTTTCTCAATCTCGAAATCTCTGATAATAGGCATAATTTTCAAGTATAATACCCCCTAATTAGCGAGGTTCTGCTCCGTTGTAAGTATTATAACCCTAGTTTCGTAATAGTTACGCTGCCCGATTGATTTAGGGTTCCGTAACAACTGTCGTGGTTCTGCCCGACGTAGTTGTTGGAATGCCGTCTCAGGGAGGGTATCATTAATATTTTCAAACGGTTATGATACTAACCAATGTACATTTGCATAAATTATAGATTATATCCAGGAAACCCTTATAAGAAGTCTAAGATAGCAATGTGAGTTTATTCTCTTTTTGTTAATCTTTTTGGTAATGTTTTACCAAACCTTAAATGTTTTACTATGAAATTTAGCACTGATTGAGTATTTGTAGTTCTTCAATTACTGCCGGTATGTTGGGGTTTTGTATACAAAATATACTACACTGTGAGTAGTAAGTCGAGGATGACAATACGTTACCATTGGACAATGAGTTAGCCAATGGGTAATATGACCCACAAGTCAGGGTTGACAGTACTAATGGAGTAATTTTGTAGAAATAAAAAATGTGATCGCTCTCAATACTGTTCACTGTGACTTTTATTTAAACTTGATTAAACTGGGATTCACTCACCAGTATTTCCGACTGATAAATGTTTTTAAAACACGTTTCAGGTAACCCAATGTGACAGCCAATTAGTAAAAAGCCAGCTGGAGAGCACTGAAGGCTTGGGAAAATGTGGCTATAAAAGTTACCAAATAAACGATGTTTTAAAATTCAATAAAATAGGGTTTATCCCTATAAATGTATTGTACTAAGAAGCTTGGGTTTTACCCACGTGATTATTAATATTAAATGAGGTGGTTTTACTCTGATAAACATTTCCTAACTACGGTCCTGATGTAAATTCCGCTGCAAGATTAAACAGTTGATACCACCGAAACTCTGGGATCGCGTCCGCCCGTTCCCGGGAAACAGGGATCAGGGGTTGTGACACAATTCTGACGGAACGTTTAAATCAACTAAAAAATATAAACATTTTGTCACAAATGTGTAGGAAATATAATTATTCTTAATTATTATAGTAATTTACTATTATATATAAATATAAAAGTGTATATGCATGTATTTATTTTTAATAAAATTAAGTAAAATGACTTAGTTGTCGGAAATGTGTCGCATTTCCGACGGAATGTTTAATTAAACTAAAGAATAAATATTTTGTCACAAACTTGTAGGAAATGATTTAATAATTAACCTTTTGTAGATTATTTCTAACAGATATGTGACGCAATTGTCAATTTATTAGGATTTTTTATTTTCTGTCATTGTTGCGTCAAAAATTTGACACATAATTTTGGAAAAAAAATTGTAGGAAATTTGTCACACGTGTTTGAATATGTGACAAAAATAATTGTGTAGGAAATTTATGTAGGAAATTAAGCACTTTTCTAGTAGTGCAATGTAACGCCCTGCGTTTTCATACTTTCTATATTTGGAAACCCTTACTTGAAATTCTATTTTTGGTAACTGTGTGTACTTGAAATTGTTCTCTTGTTGTAATCATTGTAAAATCCTAGACTTGGATCATAAATAAAACTCGTATTCCTTTAAATTTGTGTTACACACACTTCATACATACTCATACGTTTGTTTTTGATGAAATAATTGTTTCATATTCGAAATTCTTGGAAACTATGTGCCAAACTCGCAAATACGTGAAACTTACGAATAATACGACTCTTGAACGCATCTGATACTTAAATACGACATCCACACTTATGTATACTCCATTATGTTTATTTTATGCTAATTACACTTGTTAGACCCTTAAGCAATGCTTACATGTCTTAAAAGCACCTAAAAACCCAAAATATAAAATTTAGGGGCCTAATTGTCAATGTTTAAAACTTTAACTCGCACCAGACATGCTCTGGCAGGCCGCGACCCGCCCCCTTGACATCTTCGCTGGCCGCGAGACCTGGCAATTCGAAGTCAGTCCACAGCCAGTTACGGGATTGGCCAATTTTATGTGTTTTGTTGATTTGTTTTGTGTTTCTTGTCTTAAATACTCCCAACCAACTTGACCTAATCCTTCCCTATAAATACCAAGCCATTCTCAAGCTCTTTTCACTTTACAAACACCTCAAAATCACTCTCAAACACCCTCAATCAGCTGCAAATTCGGAGTCTTGGACAGATTCAACACTAGTCCTTCAAACAAGCATAACTTTTTCATTTCTTGTCCGTTTTCATCGATTCTTCTTCCTACTTGTTTGGATTGACCTAAGGAACATTTCCGCAGGTTTTCCATGGAAAACCAAGGCCTGGAGTGTCCCCAAATAGGCTCCAAAGTGGGTTGTTCGTTTCTGTTTTTATCTAAACATTGTTAAACTTAGTAAACTTGAGTTAATCTCATCTCAAACCTATGTCCTAATGCTTATAACCTCATCTATGGTTAGTTAGGCTTAAAAACAAGGTTGAGACATGTTAAATCAGATGTTAAAACCTCACAAACTTTCTGTTTTAGTTAGGGTTTTAACCCACAAGTAATAAACAAGCTTAGGACTTGATGTTTGTGTGACTATAGGATTAGCTTGGGCTATCCTACTTAATAATCCACACATTGCTTGATGATTTCCATAGATTAGTTGTTATTATTTCTCTATTTACTTGTAAGTTCAAGACCCTCCTTGTTGTTTATAACAACAAGTGTAGTGGTGAACAATGGAGGTACCTAAATGGAGGCTTGTTCTTCCTACCTCATACATGAATTCCATGACACTTAGAGGTGCCTAAATGAAGACTTTAATCTTCTACCTCTTATTTGACATATATGAAGTAATATACACCACGTAATACCTATGTAACAATCAAATAATCGAACTCTTGGTGATGAACTAATGGACATTCGCCAAGCTAGTAGATTGTATCATCTTAGGCCTTGACAACTTGTCACGATTCTAATGGAACCTTGTTCCATGAAAACATTTAAACTCTTTTGAATTTCATAGTGTCAAGAACAAGTGTCATAGATGTTAGATGATTACTTTCATATGTTTATTTTCATGTTATTTAAACTCCAAATCCCTAGAATCGTATGTAAACACCTCTTAAACTCCCAATCGAACACATTTCAACTTTCTAGTCTCAACAACTTCGTCACATTGGATAATCGGAAAGCATATGCAATTTTGTGAGTATACTAGAACCCATTTTACTTTTAAACACTTTTGGGTGCAACATGTATTCTATGTAAAAACACGAAAACACTTGAAACTATGTGAATCACACTCTATCCATATTGAAACATGTTAATCTCCCGCTAGACTATTGGGAGTGAAACTTGAACAATTTGAGGCTTGTTAATCTCGTATGCTACGTAAACTATTTGTGTTGATATATGCTCATTAACTTTTCTAGCCCGCCTTAACAATTATAGCGCTATAGGAGTAATGCATCGCCCACGATTCTTGGGGTATTGTTAAGTCAAACATGTTAACCTCCCTTTATTCTAACCGGGGATAGGCTATTTTAACGCATTGGATTCTTGGGTTTGAACATATTGTTACACAATCTCAGCGTACTAGTAACTTGCATATTGTTGTTCATGTTGGAGACGGTCACGTTAAACAATTTTATTCTACGTTATACTATGTATCAAATTTGTATACTCGTCTTTGCTTTTGCATTGAACTCTATTTTAATACATGTTGCAGGTTGAATTGTTGAGATGATGAATCAAGATAAAACAAGATTTAGGTGGACTTAGATACACACCTAGATTAATTTATCTATCTTGATGTTATGTTTGCTATGAGACAATGTTATTTCTTGTATTTGAATCTTGTATGACCATCTAGTTTTTGAAATGAAATTCGAATTTAATTAATTATTGTCACATAGTGTTATGAAGCCTCTTGCAATCTCGTTTTCGTCTCATCCCGATGTTTCTGCCATCGGTTGGGGTGTGACAGATTGGTATCGGAGCCATAACTATAGGGAATTAGGAAAAGTAGGAATGCTTTTACCTAGTCTATAGTTTTAGAGCCTTATTCTTAAGTTTTGCTAGAAACTACTTGCATGCTACTTTAATTGCTTCTCATTTATCTTTTAAACATATATGTCACTTATGTGTTAACACTTGACATGCTAATCTTATGTTCTAATACTTGTTTTATTATGTGTTAGTACTTGTTTTATTACGTGTTAATATCTGTTTCATCGTTCTATCCTTTATGTGTCATTCTTGACATACTTTTTATGCGTTAATAATCGTTTCGTTATTTCATTCTTTATGTGCTATTCTTGACATGTTTATACTTGTTTGTCTAATCTTTAACATACATTTTTCCTCTTACATTTTACTCGATTAATCTAAATCCGACAACACTCATATTATACAAACGAGACGAGTTTACCAAAATAGGCGTGAAACCCACAATTTGGTAAACGACTCTCATCCCGCTTGATTCTATTTTTGCACGAAATTACACCATTAAGCTAGGAGTGAAATCCACATCTTAATGGAAATTTCAAATTTCAAATTCTAGTGAACCTTCGTCAACGTGTCGAAATTAAATTTTGACCCAACGAGTACCAACCACACTTAGGGTACGAAATCGTCAAGTTAGGGGTGAAACCCGCATCTCGTCGACTAGTCCCACTCCTTGATTTTCCATAAATCTCGCCAAGTCTCGAATTTTCGATTGAATTGGAGCATGTAGTAACCGGAAGGGTGAATACCGTTAACCGACTTGTCGGCGACAGTATACCACCTATTAGGCCAAAGCATGCTTCACAATTTCAAAAGACTTTTCAATCACTTCGGTTAGTCAAAGTTCCATTTTGGAACCATCCAAGTTTTAATCGAACTTACACTTTATTATTTTCGATCTTTTATGATGCAATTTTCTCTTCTCAATTTTGAACCATTTTTTGAGATTTCACTTTTGCGCATACATCATACTATTACCTTTCATACGATTATACATCGTTAGCATGCATAATTTCTCGTAATTTTATTTACATTTTTCTGTAACTACAAGTGGAGACATATCATCGAGATAGGAGCGATTTCCTTACCTTGACGACTAACTCCGCTTCTTTTCTCATCTTACAACGACCTCGCCAACGGGTTAGGGGTGATTCCCTTACCTAGGTGATAGTTACCGATACTTTTTTTTAATAGACTATATTACGTAAACACGATCATGCTTATATCTAAATCGTTTATCATTAGCCAAATCTCTAATTATTTCAACATGCATTGTTTATATGAACGAATTTCTTATCCTACAATCTATTTTCATGTAGCTCACACACACAAAATTCTTGACCTTTACCATAAACGCTTATTCCTTGATTTTCAAAAATTCACGAAATGCTACTTATCAACCTAGTCAGTCTAATAAATCCATTGCCCACAAAATTTTGTATTCAACGTAACTATTGAAACAAGCTCATCTCGTATCATTAAACTAGAGATTTTCTATTTTCCATTGGGAATCAAACAACTTTTTCACACTCGCCTATAAAATATTACCAATATTATTCAATCATTTACTAGAACTTCTTTCAAAACCAATAAAACGTTTTATTAAAGACGCTTTTTCAACAACCACTAAGTTCGTATACCAAAAATCCTCTTTCTTAAGAATCAACGTTGTCACATGACTCTCTACACCCTGGATTTCTTCGTTAATGAAAAGTTATTTAAAACAATGCAACCTTATTTACCTCTAGGACCTTTTCAACCATTATTCAATACGTCAGTTAAATTTAAAACGTGTGGGCAAGGAAACTTTGTAAGAACCAACCATTTTCCGTGTATGTAAATCCTTTCAAAACAAGAGTAGCATTTCCATTCTTTCACAAAGTACAACACACATAACCAATAGATATTTTATACTCTCGTTGCCTTTACAAACTAGATTCTATATTTCATGTCAACTCAATCTATTTTTATTTTACTTAAACTTCATGTTTTGCTCAAACAACAATACATGCCTATCATCTTACATGTTTTAGTTTATATCTCACGACAATTTCATAAATACTACTCATTTTTGTTTTCTTTTATACTCGAAACTTCTTGATCTTTTATGTACTTAAATTCATGTGGTACGACTAATACCGTATACAAAACCATAATCCCTTACACTAATATTCATATTACAATATACTCATATTTACATTTATGTTACACTTATATTCAAATTTATATTTGTATTCATACCATTATACGTCCATACTTATATTCACACCTATACACTCACGTCTATACTTATATTTATATTCATGTCCGTATTCATACACTACACGTTTATAATTAAGCTTATCCTCATACATTCATGTTTACTCTTATATTCACAATCAGGTTAATACTTATACATTTTACTCATATTCATGCTTACAAAGATCATCCTTCCACATATATCCATATTCATACACCTTATATTATACCCATGTCACGGCTTGTACATTTACATTATACTTATATCTAAGTTTATATTCATATTAAAACTATTATACTTACACTCACACTTATACAATTATTCCTACACTTATATTCATACTTATACATTCTATTCATACTCGAACAATCATGTTTTACACTTATAATCACGTTCATATTCATGCCCATGCATCCTATGTTTATACTTATATTTATACACATGTTTATACTCACGATTATATGATTTCTGTTATACTCGTACTTGTGTTTATACTCTCAATTATACGAATTATGTTTATACTCAAGTCATCCGTTGTACTAAAACTGTACTCACATTTGTACTCATTTTTCATACACGTTATGCTTATGATTGTGCTCATACTCTCGACATGCGTTTTGTGTTTATGCTTACATGCATGTTCATATTTAAAGTTATATTATACTCATAATTTATTCATAATCAAAATTTATGCTTTCACACCTATACATGAGTGAAACCTGCGAGATTCGCTTACGTTGGTTTTATACTATTTGGGACACAAACATACTTATACATTACACTTTCATACGCACACAATCTTATTTTCAAAATCTATGTATACCTTAATTCATACGCAACTAGTACAAGCTATACGGATCATGCGACGATTGGTATAATCACGGGTGCACGCGAGATTATATTAATGGATGCATGAGAACCATAGAGTGTGCTACTCCGTATGGTAAGACACGGAACGAAACATGACACCGATTATGAAATGGATATAATATGGTCAAAACATGGTGGATACGCCGCTGGTACTTCCTATATATAAGCGTTTTCACCATGTTACCAAACTTTTGTAAAACGTACCATGAGGAATTCAGTGTTTTGCAGACCTGTTTAGACCTAATGCAAACTTTAAACAACTCACAAACGCGTTATATCCGATTATCCACGATGAAACTTCATTCTTAGCACACTACTTTCATCTATCCGATGCTTATGCTATTCTCATACTCGCTTTCGTTATTAAAAATCAATCGTTCACTTTTATACTTCCCTTTTCCCCATCATACCTCGTTCTTGTACGAGCCCCGTTTACAATCAAGTCTGTTTAAACGTTCGAATCCTAACTTACCTCCTTACCTTTAAAACTATCCTTTTATTCTTTATTCTTGTACAAACGTAACATGTATACCGTTGATACTTTATTTGATAAACCAACCTTCTCATTCCTCTCGATAAACAATTCTGACAAATATGTGAATTTTTACTATCCTTGAAAACTTTCCATACGAACTATCTCACTTTCATCAAAATACAAACCATTTTGTACCAAGATTTTCCTCTTAACACGACACATTTTATATGTATACGTCTCCAAATTGATTTTCAAACTTGTTTAAACTCGCTTTTACAAACCTATTTTACCGTTCTTCAAAATTTCACGCTCTTCAATATATTTCAAAATTTCCAAGTCTTAATTTCCACCTTTTGCCAAAAATAAAAAACTTTTTTTCAAGTCTTCCTCTTGAATAACTTTCGGGACGAAATTTCCTAAAGGAGGGGAGACTGTAACGCCCTACGTTTTCATACTTTCTATATTTGGAAACCCTTACTTGAAATTCTATTTTTGGTAATCGTGTGTACTTGAAATTGTTCTCTTGTTGTAATCATTGTAAAATCCGAGACTTGGATCATAAATAAAACTCGATTCCTTTAAATTTGTGTTACACACACTTCATACATACTCATAAGTTTGTTTTTGATGAAACAATTGTTTCATATTCGAAATTCTTAGAAACTATGTGCCAAACTCGCAAATACGTGAAACTTACGAATAATACGACTCTTGAACGCATCTGATACTTAAATACGACATCCATACACTTATGTATACTCCATTATGTTTATTTTATGCTATTTACACTTGTTAGACCCTTAAACAATGCTTACATGTCTTAAAAGCACCTAAAAACCCAAAATATAAACTTTAGGGTCCTAATTGTCAATGTTTAAAACTTTAATTCGCACCAGACATGGTCTGGCGGGCCGCGACCCGCCCCCTTGACATCTTCGTGGGCCACGAGGCCTGGGAATCCGAAGTCAGTCCACAGCCAGTTACGGGATTGGCCAATTTTATGTGTTTTGTTGATTTGTTTTGTGTTTCTTGTCTTAAATACTCCCAACAAACTTGACCTAACCCTTCCCTATAAATACCAAGCCATTCCCAAGCTCTTTTCACTTTACAAACACCTCAAAATCACTCTCAAACACCCTCAATCAGCTGCAAATTCGGAGTCTTGGACAGATTCAACACTAGTCCTTCAAACAAGCATAACTTCTTCATTTCTTGTCTGTTTTCATCGATTCTTCTTCCTACTTGTTTGGATTGACCTAAGGAACATTTCCGCAGGTTTTCCATGGAAAACCAAGGCCTGGAATGTCCCCGAATAGGCTCCAAAGTGGGTTGTTCGTTTCTGTTTTTATCTAAACATTGTTAAACTTAGTAAACTTGAGTTAATCTCATCTCAAACCTATGTCCTAATGCTTATAACCTCATCTATGGTTAGTTAGGCTTAAAAACAAGGTTGAGACATGTTAAATCAGAGGTTAAAACCTCACAAACTTTCTGTTTTAGTTAGGGTTTTAACTCACAAGTAATAAACAAGCTTAGGACTTGATGTTTGTGTGACTATAGGATTAGCTTGGGCTATCCTACTTAAGAATCCACACATTGCTTGATGATTTCCATAGATTAGTTGTTATTATTTCTCTATTTACTTGTAAGTTCAAGACCCTCCTTGTTGTTTATAACAACAAGTGTAGTGGTGAACAATGGAGGTACATAAATGGAGGCTTGTTCTTCCTACCTCATACATGAATTTCATGACACTTAGAGGTGCCTAAATGAAGACTTTAATCTTCTACCTCTTACTTGACATATATGATGTAATATACACCACGTAATACCTATGTAACAATCAAATAATCGAACTCTTGGTGATGAACTAATGGACATTCGTCAAGCTAGTAGATTGTATCATCTTAGGCCTTGACAACTTGTCACGATTCTAATGGAACCTTGTTCCATGAAAACATTTAAACTCTTTAGAGTTTCATAGTGTCAAGAACAAGTGTCATAGGTGTTAGATGATTACTTTCATATGTTTATTTTCATGTTATTTAAACTCCAAATCCCTAGAATCTTATGTAAACACCTCTTAAACTCCCAATCGAACACATTTCAACTTTCTAGTCTCAACAACTTCGTCACATTGGATAATCGGAAAGCATATGCAATTTTGTGAGTATACTCGAACCCATTTTACTTTTAAACACTTTTGGGTGCAACATGTATTCTATATAAAAACAAGAAAACACTTGAAACTATGTGAATCACACTCTATCCATATTGAAACATATTAATCTCCCGCTAGACTATTGGGAGTGAAACTTGAACAATTTGAGGCTTGTTAATCTCGTATGCTACGTAAACTATTTGTGTTGATATATGCTCATTAACTTTGCTAGCCCGCATTAACAATTATAGCGCTATAAGAGTAATGCACCGCCCACGATTCTTGAGGTATTGTTAAGTCAAACATGTTAACCTCCCTTTATTCTAACTGGGGATTGGCTATTTTAACGCATTGGATTCTTGGGTTTGAACATATTGTTACACAATCTCAGCGTACTAGTAACTTGCATATTGTTGTTCATGTTGGATACGAGCACGTTAAACAATTTTTATTCTACGTTATACTATGTACCAAATTTGTATACTCGCCTTTGCTTTTGCATTGAACTCTATTTTAATACATGTTGCAGGTTGAATTGTTGAGATGATGAATCAAGATGAAACAAGATTTAGGTGGACTTAGATACACATCTAGATTAATTTATCTATCTTGATGTTATGTTTGTTGTGAGACAATGTTATTTCTTGTATTTGAATCTTGTATGACCATCTAGTTTTTTAAATGAAATTCGAATTTAATTAATTATTGTCACATAGTGTTATGAAGTCTCTTGCAATCTCGTTTTCGTCTCATCCCGATGTTTCCACCATCGGTTGGGGTGTGACATGCAAGCTCGGGTTTCACCCTCTCAATCAGAGGACCATGATTGTAATGGTTTAATCGATGCAAACAAAAGTGAATCATGCAAACAAATGTATGTATGCATGCATAACATTTTTATTAGAGTTAAATGCCATTTTAGTCCCTGTGGTTTGGGCCATTTTGCCAGTTTAGTCCAAAGGTTTCATTTTTAACCTGTGGGTCCAAAAAGGTTTCACAGTTGCTATTTTAGTCAACTTGGTTAACTTTATCCATTTTTTCTGTTAACGAGAAGGCCAATTTAGTCATTTTGTATGTAATTCTGTTAACTAAAAGGGCAATTCAGCCATATAAAATGACCGAATTGGCCTTCTCGTTAACAGAAAAAATGGATGAAGTTAACCCAGTGGACTAAAATGGCAACTGTGAAACCTTTTTGGATCCATAGGTTAAAAATGAAACCTTTTTGACTAACTGGCAAAATGACCCAAACCACATGGACTAAAATGACATTTTACTCTTTTTATTAAAAGAGATTGAAAAAAGATGAATTAGTAAAAGATAAATTTGTGGAGGAAAGTAACCATTAAATTAAGTTTTGTCACTGTTGACAAAATAACGAGTTCAATGTCCGGTCTTGGACCACTCTATAGCAGTGTTTTCTCGTTATCGTAACATATATAATATGGAGCTACTTGGTCTGCTAACATTCAGATAGTGGTCCATAGTTCCATGTGTTGCTAGTAATTATTATTATAATTTCTACATGCATGTGCTGGTTTTTGGATCTTGCAAAAATTCAGCGGAACCTTTTAATGTAATAATTACTATAAATCCTTATAAAAAGAGATGTTTTGGCCATTCGTTCAATATCTTTTTCATTTTTATACTTTTTAGCTATATTTTTGGCTGGAAAAGTATATGTCGATACTCACCTTTATGTTGGGAAAAGTGTTATCAATTCCTTTAAGGAGTTTTTCATAGATAAAGTTTATAGATATAAAGTAAGAAGGATATATGGGCATGAAACTTTATAATGGTGCGTGTGACATTGACTAATCTACGATCCATCACTACTTTATGCAATGGCGGGTCTAGGAATTCTCATCATGGATGCAAAAATAGGATCATGTTAAAACAAGTTGATATAAAATGAAAACTAACGATAAAAATGTGTGTCCCTCTACTTGTGGCCTAGTGACAAGAGGCTTTGATTTTTTAATGAAGACTCAATTTTAATTCTCACTTGTGTCATATGGGGTTGAAGAACCAAAGAATCGTGTCTAGGCCGGAGCCTGTAAACGAGGGTTTGGATCTTATGAGAGAACTTGAGGAACAGTCCTGCAAAACAGAAAACCGTTAGGCTCGCCGCAGAGATGGGAGGGCCTCTCTGCGACCACCCTCCGGCGTGAGGATAAGTATTGGTAGAGAGAGAAAATAGAGAGAGAAAGTAAGGACGAAGGTTCAGAAAATCGTACTTGGCTTTGTACTTGATGGGTATTTATAGTAGTCAACTTAGATGACATCATCCGTCCAGACGCACTTGAATGGAAGTTCGTCTCCGGAGGTTCTTGATGTTGGACGGACATTATTTGGATGTACGTTCAAGTGGAGTCTTGTTCGTCCTGGGAATCATGTCCGGCCTCGGACATGTATCTTCAAGTCCCCCAGTTTGGTAAGTATTTGTAAAAACTTAGCAAACTATTACTTCAAGTTTTTGTTCTGTTCGGATGACGTGTCGCTACGGGAGTGGTCTGAGTCGATGACGTGGTATGTTTTGAATGGTGATGACATGGCGCGGGTGACCTTTGTGATTTGACGGTCGGTCACCTACCTGTGACGGTAGAAATTCCTTGTGTTGGAATTTGTGGGAAGTGACGGTTGATGTGACTACCCTGTGACCGACTCAAACCCTTATATAATCACTTTTTACCATTTCATTTTCACCCTCTTTTTCTCTCATCTTTTTTCTCTGCTGTTACCCTCTTCTCTTGAGTCTCTTCTTCTTCCTCAAGGTGCGTCCATTTCTTTTACTTAAACTTCTTATTTATGAAATGGCTCCGGGTAAGGAGAATCTCGCGGAGAGTGTGAGTGTGCTTACCCAACGTCAGTTGGATAAGTTTATTAGGGATTATCGGATTCCTTTAGATCTTCACCCGATCCTTCCCTCCAAAAGGGAAGCAATATATCCGTTCCGTCGGGGGAAGTTTCCCTTTTATACTCGCGTCTGCAATTTCGCGAATTATAGGGTTCCTTTCTCTCGTTTCTTGATTAGGGTTTTACAATATTTTAGGGTCCATATTTGTCAGGTTAACCCCTTCGGCCTTAGCCGTATTAACCATTTTGAAATTTCTTGCCGAGCCTTAGATCGGAAACCGGATCTGAACGTTTTTCGTTATTTTTACGAGTTTATAACGGCCGGAGATTGGTTCACATTTGCGCACCGGAAGAATGTTCCTTCCCCATCCTCTGGCGAGCGGTCTAGTCTGAAGAACTGGAAAGATAATTTTTTCTGGTTGGATGACCGCTGTCTGCCGGAGGATATGAGGTGGCGATTCAAGGATCAAACGATGTCCTTTGATGAAGACTTTGTTTATGATGAAAATCTTGTCCGTGCCCTGATTGATCATAAATCTCTCATTCGTCCCCTTCCCGAGCATTTCCTTTGGTTAGGTCGTGTCAGTTTTTCCTGGGCCCGAGGGGATAATGAATGGCCGATTATTAGCCGAAAGAGTGATCGTAAGTTTCGGCCCTTTTCGTCCCCTTCGGTACCATTACTTTATTTATTTTGCTAACTTTCTGTTTTGGGGACGCAGGTGTCGCGATGTCTCTTCTTGATGCCTTAAAAGTTCCGAACATGGATGTTTTGGATTTTGACTTTGGAGATCAAGGCGAGGAGGAGGTTCCTTTTATGAAACAAGTGGCATCTTCGGCCCAGCCAATTCGTCCGGAGGTTACTGAAAACATGACCGGGCCTTCTGTTGCAGAAGCAACCTCTTCTATTCCTCAGGATGTGCCTGAACAAATTGCTGCTGAGGCTACTTCTTCCTTTCCATTATCTTTAAAAGATGCTGAAGGTTCCTCCGGATCACGAACCGGTAAGAAGTCTTTACTTGATGATGTGGATAGTGATCCGGAGTTACGCAATCTGGACGAGGCTTTACAATATCGACCTTCTTCTTTAAAAAACAAGGGTGTTACGTCAGGTATGGATCTGTCAGGCGTTGTTATAAAGGCTCGCCCTCATAAGAGGAAAAATGAGCCAGCTCAAATTCGTGCTACCGACCCTCTTCCTTTGCCTCAGTCGAAGAAATCAAGGAAAAGTTCTCATTCCGAAGGTAATGTGATGGCTGAACTGGATGAACATCTTACCGGTGGTAAGTTTTCTAGGGAAGAAGCCGCATTGGCTCGTAACAAACCAACTCCTGTCTATTCAGGTGGCTTTGTACCTGATAGCGAGGTGGAGAGCATGGAAATGGAGAATCCGGCGGTTACGGATAAGGGAAAAACTCATGGTGAGCCAAAGGTGGTGACTTTTTCAGGTACGCACTTGGGCTCATCCTTGGGTCCGGACTGTTTTGCAGATGATGAGGAAGATCAAGTGTCCTCTCTTCCCTCATCTTGGTTCGGATCTGAGTTGATGTCCTTTTTTCGATATGCAGATTTGTTTTCGGATGATATGGATATCGACCCAGCAACCGCCGAAGAAAAGTTCGTTCCTGACTGGGACATCCGGAACAAAGATTCGGTGATGGATACTTTGGTTGCCAGAACTATGCTTTTCAACATCAACACTCCAATAGATCATGCAAGGAGTCGGAAGATGAAGAACCCGGACTTAGGGGCTGCGATTTTGACCAATCAAGCCCAATCGAATATCTTCGTGACGGAGCTATATCGTCGGTGGGTGGAAGCGAAGTCGGTAAGGGAGGAATTAGAGAAGGAAGCTCGTTCCCTGAAGCGTAAAGTTCAGAGGAGTCCGGAGGCGGCGAAGAAAATAGCTCAATTGACCCAAGACCTTCAATCTCAGCAAGAAAAGGTTAACTCTTTGATTGCTCAAAATCAATCGTCCCAGGCTGCCGCCGCTGCTGCTGCGGAGGATAGGGATAAGATTTCTTCGGAATTTTCGACTTTCTCTGAATCGATGAGGCGGAAGGACGAAGAGCACAAGGTTGTTTTGACGAAGATGGAGGATTCTCTTAATAAGGCGCGTCTTGCTTATGAGAGCATGATGGCCGGTACGTCTTCTTTCTGGTTTAATTTGTTTCTTAGTTCTCCTGTTTTTCTAACACTTTTTCCAGAACGGGACGCGCTTAAATCAGGCGAAGCTGATTTGAAGGAACGCATAGAGGAGATGAAAGGTCGCGAGGAAGAAATGGGGGCGGAGAATGTTTCTTTGAAAGCCAAAGTGGAAGATCTTCAGGAGACGAAGGCTTGGATGCTTTCAGAAGGAGCTCAGCTTTTGGCTAAGAACATCCACAAGGGTCCGGAGATGACGGCCGTAGTGGCTGGAGTTAATAATGCAATGAGTGCGGTGGGCATCAACTCAGGTGTACATGCTGGGTACGTACATGCTTTGCAGAAGAAGACCGCTTATAAAGATGTTCCGGTTCTGAATCGCAATGCCACGGAGGAGCTGAAGGTGGCCGTGACCTGCTTCGATACTCTTAAATTTCCGGTGATAGAAGATCTGCCGAAGCTTGCCAACGCGCCTCTCTTTGAAATCAAGAAGGCCCTTCGTTTTGCAAGTGAATGACTGTTCGGAGAAGTAAGGTGGACATGCCTGGCCTCTTGGGGCATGCACCTTGGAAGTTTAAAATTGTTTCAGTTTTTTGGAAGGTGGACATGTCCGGTAACTTGGGGGATGCACCTTATGTGGGATGAATGTAATGATGCTTTAACCGATGTTTGAACAATTATCCTTTGTAAATAACAATGTAACTTCCGGTTTATATAAGTCCGGTTAGTTTTTTGATGTAAACACTTGCTTATTCATGCGTCCATGTTATGTGTTTTGCATTTCTTACTTTTCTAGAACGTTCATTTTAAAACACGGATCCGATTTGTCTTGATTTTGTTAGGATAATTTTTTAAATGAAGGAAAAGTACAGACAAGACCAGTTCGTCTTTCCTTTTAGGGTTAGCATCCCTAATTCGGCCGAAAATTATACTTGTTGCAACGTTGTTAAAGATAGAAAATTTCATTCTATTTTCTTTTTCGGAGTTTTATGCTTCTCCGATTGACATAGTAAAAACATTTTATGCAATCCGTGGGTAAGACCATCCACGGTTTTTTGGAATTTATAATTCGTTCGGTGCGGGTATATCCATCCGCGTTACATGGAAATAAAAAGAGTGACGGTGGCCGTAGCTCCGTATTACAGTCTTATTTAAAAATAAGAAACTTTTTAAAGAAAACATTTCTTCAGGTGAACTCCGTTCCAGGTGCGTGGTATGATGGTTCCGTCCATTTTCTTGAGTGTGTATGCACCATCTCTTCCCGCAGTGTTAATCAGGTAAGGACCTTCCCACTTTGGTGCCATTTTTCCGGAGCCTTCAACCAAACTCGCTTCGTTACTCCGCATGACGTAGTCCCCGACTTTGAACCGAACCTCCTTCACCTTTGAGTTATAATGCTTTTCTAACTCTTGTTTATATTTCGCCTCTCGGATTGCCGCAAGCTCTCTTCTTTCTTCGGCTAAATCCAGGTTCAGAAGGAGTTCCCGTCCATTTTCTTCTTGACTCAGCTGCATACGGGGAGTGGGTATCCCTACTTCAGCGGGAATAACTGCTTCGGTGCCATATGTCAAGCTGAAGGGAGTTTCCCTGTTGCTCGTTTTCGGCATCGTTCGATGTGCCCATAGAACGTGCGGGAGTTCATCCGCCCATGAAACACCTTCCTTCCCCAAGCGCTTCTTGATGCCTTCCACGATGCTGCGGTTGGCTCTTTCAACTTGTCCGTTAGCTTGGGGATGGGCTACCGAAGCAAAATTCTGTTCGATACACATTCTCTCGCACCATGTCTTGAATGGTTTCTCGGCGAACTGTTTTCCGTTGTCACTGACTATGCACATCGGCATTCCATATCTGCACACTATGTTCTCCCAGGCAAACCTCAGCACTTGCTCCCCTGTGATGGTCCGGAGGGGCTTGGCTTCAACCCATTTTGTGAAATAATCAATGGCTACCAACAAGAATCTTACTCCTCCAGTGGAGGCCGGGAAAGGACCAACAATATCAATCCCCCACTTCTGGAAAGGCCATGCTGATGTTACCGGAACGAGGTTGTTCTTGGCTCGGTGGCTAATGGGAGCGTGCCGCTGGCAATCTTCACATGATTGAAGTTCGCTTACTGCGCTTTGATGCATACCCGGCCAGAAATATCCGGCATTCATTACTTTAGCTATAACCATTCTTGGTCCGGCATGGATGCCGCATATCCCCCAGTGAATTTCTCTTATGACGTAGCTGGCTTCTTCTGGCGTTAGGCATTTTAAGAGCGGACCTAAAAAGGTTTTTCTGTAAAGTTGCCCGTTATGGATCTGATATTGCAACGCTTTGACTTTTAACTTCCGAGCCTGAGCTTTGTCTTCTGGGAGCTTTCCCTCTTTCAAGTAATCCACAATCGGGGTCATCCAAGATTTTTCGATAACAGAGACTGACATGACCGGATCCATCTGCTGGATGGCCGGGGTTTGTAAAGTTTCAACCAGGACTTCTTTTGATAAATGACAAAATGTTACGGATGCAAGTTTACTCAAGGCATCGGCCTTTTTGTTTTTGCTCCGCGGTATATGTACTATCTTGCAAGAGTCAAAGGAGGAAATCATGCTATTAACTTGCTGGAGGTACCGGACCATGTTATCCTCTCGGGCTTCGTACTCCCCACTGACTTGGTTTGCTACTAATAATGAATCGACATGTGCTAGCACGGAAGTTGCTCCGGCTTTGGCTGCTGTTTGGAGACCTGCAAGGAGAGCCTCGTATTCCGCTTCATTGTTTGAAGTTTTAAATTCGAATCGTAAGGCATAAGTGTACTCTATTCCTTCTGGATCTATAAGGATTAGCCCTGCCCCTGATCCTTCTTTACTGGAGGCTCCATCCGTATATAAGTTCCATACCCTTGGTAGGGCGGATTTTTCTTGGGTGCTTTCCCCGGTTGGAACCTCCGTAAGGAAATCTGCCACCGCCTGACCTTTCACCGGTCCTCTGGTACGATAGGTAATGTCGAAAGCGCTAAGCTCAATTGCCCATTTCGTGAGACGTCCGGAGACCTCCGGCTTTCTAAGAATTTGTTGGATCTGGAGGTCAGTTTGTACCTCTATGTTGAAAGCTTGGAAGTATCTTCGGAGGCGTCTAGAGGCGTGTACCAAAGCGAGTGCCAACTTTTCGATCATTGGATACCGGGTTTCGTAATCTTTCAGGATACGGCTTACGTAGTACACCGGGATTTGTGCTTGATTCCGATGTACTACAAGCACTGCACTTATGGCAAAATGAGAAGCGGAGAGATACACCGTGACAGTTTCTCCTGTAACCGGAGCGGTTAAGGTGGGCAGGGATCCAAGACAAACTTTTAATTCCTGGAACGCCGTGTCAGCCTCCGGTGTCCATTCTATTTGACCTTTTCCGGTTCGCTTTTTTAAGACATTCATGAAAGGAATAGAACGATCTGCCGCCTTTGAGACGAAACGATGGAGAGCAACGAGCTTCCCGTTCAGCGACTGAATTTCTTTGACAGTTTTAGGGGGTTGCATGGAGACTACCGCTCTGATTTTGTCTGGATGTGCCTTGATTCCGGACTGAGTTATCCATACACCGAGAAACTTCCCCTCTTCTAGGCCGAAAGAGCATTTTTTGGGATTGAGTTTAAGATTGATACTCCGAAGCCTGGTGAAGGTTTCGAGAATATCATCAATCATGTTATCTTCGGCCTGGCTTTTTATGACCAGGTCGTCTACGTAGATTTCCAAATTTCTTCCGATCTGATCCCTGAACGCTTTATCCATCAACCTTTGATACGTGGCTCCGGCGTTTTTCAACCCAAACGGCATTTTGGTATAACAATAAAGCCCTTCATTGGTTACGAATGCTGTCTTATCCTCATCTTCCGAAGCCATCTGTATCTGGTGATAGCCTTTGTATGCATCCAAGAAGCATTTAAGGCGGAAGCTGGATAGGGAATCAATCTTTAGGTCGATCTCTGGCAGGGGATAACAATCCTTCGGACATGCATTGTTTAGATCGGAAAAATCCACGCACATTCTCCAGGTTTTATCTTTTTTGGTTACCATTACTGGGTTGGAAACCCAGGTCTGGTAACGTACTTCCCTGATGATTCCGGCATTTAACAATTTTCGCACATCCTCGGAGATTGCCTTGTTTCGAGCTGGAGCCATGTTTCTTTTTCTTTGAGCCACTGGTTTTGCCGAATGCGATACTTTCAACTTATGTTCAGCCAAACATCGAGGAACTCCCACCATATCGGAGGTTTGCCAGGCAAATACATCGAGAGAATTAGATAAAAGATTCCACAACTTCTTTTTGGTACGTTCGGGTAGCTGAGCTCCGACTGAAATTTTTTGCTCTGGGAAGTGCGGATGAATAGCCCACTCTTCTGTGAGGAGGTTCGGAGGTTTGTCAGTACCCTTGCTTTGTCGTACTTCTGCTACACAAATTGTAGATTCGGAGTGCAAAGTTGCCACCCCTGCTTCGGTGGGGAATTTTAGCGATCCGTGAATGGTAGAGCTGATGATGCCGAAGGCGCACATGCCGGGCCTTCCTAATATGACATTATGCACGGACCTTGCTTCTACCACTAGATACGTCAGATTTACGGTTCGGACGAAACTCCCTTCTCCCAATGTTGTTGGTAAGGTGATTTGCCCCATAGGCTGTACCACTTCTCCGGAAAAACTTACCAACGGCATTGATACTCGGACCAATTTTGCTTTGGTCTGCGGAGCTAGCTGTTGAAAACACTGCTTATACATAATTTCGGTGGCACTTCCACTGTCAACATAGATCCTCCGGACCTTGTGACCTGCTATGATCGCAGATACGATGATTGGTCCGTCTTTGACTTCTTCAGGATTGATAGGGGGAAAAGCAATGGGTTGCTGCATCCAAGCAGCCATATGGTGGTTGGATCGCTTGATGCCTTGGCTACCCGCTTTTCTGATCATGCCTATTACTGGTTGGTTGTTCGGATTATCCACCGAATTACCCGAAGACTTTCCTTCCTTTACTTCTTTTACTAGATGTGACAGTTTTTCGGATCGTACTGCTTTTTCTATTTCTTGTTTCAAGGACCAGCAATCATCAGTGTTGTGACCTCGAGCATGATGATAGTCACAGTATTTCTTGGAGTTCTTATCACCCGGGTTTCGGAGCTTCGGTGGAGCGGGGAAGTTTGACCCTTCCGCACTAAGAATTTCACTGGGAGTTTTGGAAAGGTCTGACAAGTTGTAAAATCTTGATCCGGAGCTTCTTCCACGTGGAGGTCTGTCATTCCTGTTGTATGGGTGTGGTCGCCCTCTATTACTGGACGGAGTTTTATCGAATACGGATCCACCATTTTTCTTCCAGGAAGACATCTTGTGATCTGACTCCGGAGCTGGATTGCATGCGTTTTTGCCCCGAGCAAAGGCTCTGGCTCGCTCCATGAGTACCTCCATTGTCTTTGGGAGATTTTCATGTAATTTTTCGACCAACTGATTGTTCCGGACTCCGTGACAGAATCCGGAGATTCTCAGCTGGTCGACTACTCCACTGATCTGCATACTCTCCCGGTTAAACCGGTCAATGAAACTATCCAAAGATTCTCCATCCCTTCTCCGAATGTTGTGAACTTCGTTGATTTCTTTGGAATAGTGTCTTTGCTTGCTAAAATTTTGGAGAAATAACCTTCGGAACTCTTCAAAATCGTTAATCTCACCCTCGTTCAGCGCATCGAACCATACTCGAGCAGCTCCAGTTAGTGTTTGCGCGAACATAAAACACCACGCTGGCATCGGCCACTGTTCAACTCGTGCGGCTCCGTCGAAATCGAACATATGATCATCTGGATCAGTTGTACCATCATACTTTTTTACTGTAGTTGGCATTTTGAGCTTCGGAGGAAGCTTAGCATGTGTGATGCGGGCGCTGAATTTTGACTTAGCAGTCATGGAAACTGGGTGATATGGTTTGGTGAGTTCCGGATCGTTACTTACATCCATTTGTGCGTCATTTCGTATTGCCATAGCTGGCGAGGGTCCAGACGAACCCTGAACATACCCAGAGTAAATTTCCGAAGTAACAACTGTGGAAAAAGTAGGAGGGGTAAACATTGTAGGACCCATGGTCCTTATCGGAGCTTCTTCTTGAAACAACCTGGTTCGTAAACCGAGGATTTGTTCATCTCTAGCTTGTTGTGCCTTCAATCGTCGCAGAAGACTTGCATTTCTGGAGAGAAACTCCGCATCGAACTCAGATGTTTGCGAAGTAGGGATTAACACGAATGGCAAGGTTGTTCCCGGCCCTGAGCTTAAAGCATCTGAGGTTATGGAAACAGTACTTGCAGGTGCTGTAATTTGTGTACTAACAGTTGTAGATCCCAGATTCACAGAACCTGAGGCCGCCATTTGTCAGTTCTTTGCTCAAGAAATTCACCAGAGTGAAGGACTAAGAGCTTTGAGATCGGATGGCGCCAATTGAAGAACCAAAGAATCGTGTCTAGGCCGGAGCCTGTAAACGAGGGTTTGGATCTTATGAGAGAACTTGAGGAACAGTCCTGCAAAACAGAAAACCGTTAGGCTCGCCGCAGAGATGGGAGGGCCTCTCTGCGACCACCCTCCGGCGTGAGGATAAGTATTGGTAGAGAGAGAAAATAGAGAGAGAAAGTAAGGACGAAGGTTCAGAAAATCGTACTTGGCTTTGTACTTGATGGGTATTTATAGTAGTCAACTTAGATGACATCATCCGTCCAGACGCACTTGAATGGAAGTTCGTCTCCGGAGGTTCTTGATGTTGGACGGACATTATTTGGATGTACGTTCAAGTGGAGTCTTGTTCGTCCTGGGAATCATGTCCGGCCTCGGACATGTATCTTCAGGGGTGGATATTGACAATGAAGGATTTAAACTAAGCCTTGTGTAAGGTTGTCAGTTCGATTTCCGAGCTCAACCAAGTTTTTGTCCCACCGTGAAGTTCATTGTGAAAAAAAAAAAGATGAAAATGTGTAATCGTCTTGATATTACCAATATGTTGTAAACTTTCAACAAAAGTATATCATAACCAACTTATAAATAAAAATTATTCATATAAAATAACAATATTTTCTTTCTAAAAAAGTACTTTATTTTAACCTATCAATTTTGATTTTCTTTTATTTCTCAAGACAAGATTTCTTCAATTTCTTAGGCGCACTTTGGTTTGACTAAATTAAATATAAAATTTAAAAAGAGAAAATTACCAAAATAGCCAAGAAAAAGTTTGACTTACTAAAATAGCCACCTCATGAGTCTTTGGAGAGGGGCATCACGGATTCAAATGCGCGGGATGCCTCTTTCAAGACCCCTCATGCATTTTTAAATATGGAAGTGACACGTGTCTCAATGGTTAGGTAGACTTCTCCAATGCCTTAGGCAGGCTCTTCCAATGCCTCAGCAGACTCATCCAATGCCTCAGCAGACTCTTCTAATGCTTCAGGCAGACTCTTCCAAATATTTTAAGAAAATACTTTAAAATATTTAAAAAAAATACTAAAAATATTTTTTTAGTATATCAAGATGATGGTTGTCGATTACCGGAGAAGACAATGGTGAGGTAGGGGTGACCGGAGTGGAATCGGAGATGGTGAACGGTGTACGGTGAAAAGTGAACGGAGATGTAGAGGTTGAGTGGAGGTGTTGTTGTTGGTTTTCGATGATAGTTGCAGGTCGGTGAACAATGGTGGACGGTGTAGGAGGTCCAGCGGTGAGTGAGTGGATGGTTGCAGGTCGGTACATGTAAGTAGCAGAGGTTGAAAGGTGATGACGGGCTGTGAGGCTGTGGTGTTAATGGTTATGATTCGGTGATGTAGATATATTTTAAGAAAATACGTATATTTTTAGTATTTTTTTAAAATATTTTAAAGTATTTTCTTAAAATATTTGGAAGAGTCTGCCTCAGGCATTGGAAGAGTCTGCTGAGGCATTGGAGGAGTCTACCTAATCATTGAGACACGTGTCACTTTCATATTTAAAGATGCATGAGGGGTCTTGAAAGAGGCATCCCGCGCATTTGAATCCGTGATGCCCCTCTCCAAGGACTCATGAGGTGGCTATTTTGGTAAGTCAAACTTTTTCTTGGCTATTTTGGTAAATAGCTCATTTAAAAAACCACACATCAATCTTCTTTTTTGTTTTTCAACTTCTACTTCTTCCTTTTTTTTTCTTCATGCTTCTCTTCTTCGGTTCTTGTCATTTAGTTTTTCTTGCATACATGTACCTACGACTATATAAACAAAGGTGTCTTGTATAATTTATTTACAGGCTGTTTGACAACTTCTGAATGGTTAAGTGCTAAATCAGTAAAAGGTCTGAACCATTAAGTGTTGAACCAGTAAGATGTCTAAACCATTAAGAGCTAGTATAATACTTAACCGTTCAAAGGCAAATGTCTGACCAATTCAGATTAGAGGTCTTAACCATTCAGACTCTGTATAGTGCTTAACCATTCAGAGAAAAATGTCTGAACTATTCAGACATCTGCTTGTGAAACAAACAGTCTGAACCATTAAGTGCTGAACCAGTAAGAGATCTGAACCATTAAGAGCCTCATTAAGAGGTAAACAAACAGCCCGTTAGTTTTTATTGGATTAAATGTTTTTTTACACTTGTAAGGTACGCTTCAATATCGCTAAAACGAGCCAAAGCTCGGGACAAGCTCGGCTCACCAATGTTATCATCATTATATATATATATATATATATATATAATAAATTTTTGTTTGGGCTCATTTAAGCACCTGTAATAGAGCTTGGTTAAAAGCTCGAACGAGCTGAGCTTTAATGAGCTCGAGCTCGAGCCTGAAATAGAGTTCGTTTAGTTATCGTGCCTGAGCTCGAGCCTGAAATACAAAGCACGTTTATTATATATATATAGTAATGATGATAACATTGGCGAGCCTATTATTCATGTTCCTAGGTGGTGAATCATTTCTCAACCATGATCCCTACACCCTTTAGCCTAAGTCCTAACACTAATGTAGGGTGATTATATGTCTAAATACACTCTTAAACTTCCTAATTTTAAAGAAAATCAAATCTCCATTAAAGTTGTGAAGATTTCAAAATCTCTATAACCAAAATTCGCCCACCTTAATAACCCTAAGTTGTTCTAAACGATTTCTCCATCTCTAAAACATAAAAACCTAGCCTCCAATTCGGACAAACAACCTTTACAACTGGCGAATTTAATGAAGAACAATTCTAGAGCTTTTAACTTTAAGTTCTCGTATCTTCTTCAATTCTTAACCAAACAAGGTAATTCTTGAGCCTATTTCACATAATTTTTTAAGATCTACAAAACTCTTCTATCAATTTCTGTGATAAAGGGCATCTTAGATCCGTTCATAATCTTACTGTTCTTAGTTTATTTAGATTTTAGGCTTTTAGTATATATATTGTGTTTTGATTAAATTGATAATTGTGTACTGTTCTTAATCATGAAAGAACAACACTTGCAAATTTTAAGAATTTTCGGTCATGTTTTGAATTTATTGAATATTTTAATCATATTATAATCATATAAAACTAATTTAAGATATGTTAATTATTAAAAATAAACTTTATAAATATTACTTGTATTTTTCCAGAATATATAAAGTATAAATTTATTTTATTAAAATTCTAAATATATTTAATTCATGTTTATACAATAAAAAGTATTCGATTTACATTATTTGTAAAAGCATCTCGCCAGGAAAGCTCCTAACCTTTCAAGTGATTTCGATCATTGATCTCATCCAGATCATCCAAGATCTAGGAAACCATGGTGACACAAGACATGTACTTTACAAATAAAACGAATCGGTTAAATTAATTATTTAATATTATTAGTTTTACAAAATCCTCAAATTTATAGATTTAGTTTTGTTTATTTTTTTTATTTGTGTTTAATACTTCGTATTTTATATTTTAGGGTAGTTTCATCCTTTGGAGTTTTTCATTCACATTCGAGCGCTTGTTTCAAGGAATCACAAAACGCAACCTGTGAGATGATCTTTCCTAATTCTCCTTTTTGCAATTTAAATGTTTTGGGGTGTATTATGTGTCATTATCACACAATTTCATTACTTCGAGTTTTCATTATTCAAATACATGCAAATTTCAATTGTGTAAATATGTAATAGTTGTTATTTGTTCATTTTTATATTGCTAACCATTGTCACTAATCATTAATTACATGGATCCATCGGCTGACTAGGTTCTTCACGGCCATGGGTTGTAGCCTAGTATCACCACCAAATTTACCGTTTTATTATATTTATCGCATTAATCATATTTACCATAGTTTCACCTTATCATGTTGGTTGTTTGGTTGTGGTTTATATAATTATAGGTATTATTTGTTTTATCATTTAATATTTAATTGAGTAAACTGCCAAAATGGTTTTTGAGATTTGGTTACTTTTGCCACTTTTATCCAAAACTTAAACCTTTTGAATCTGGCTCCCTGTAGTTTCAATTTTATTGTCATTTTCATCCAAAAGCAAAATCTGTTCAGATTTTTCCGTTAACATCGAGCTTTTTTGTCCTTTTCCTCCCTTTTAATGAAGGGCAAAATGGTTAGATTTTTTTAATTTATTATAATAAAACGGTAAAAGACCATTTTGCCCTTCATTAAAAGGGAGAAAAAAAGACAGAAAAGCTAAATCTTAACTAAAAAACATGACCAGATTTTGATTTTGGATGAAAATGGTAACAAAATTGAAACCATAAAGACCCAGATTCAAACGATTTGAGTTTTGGACTAAAATGTCAAAAGTGACCAAACCACATAGACCATTTTGGCAGTTTACTCTATTTAATTATTGATGATTCGCATGTTATATTTTTAAAATAAATAAGCAAAAACAATTTATTTAAACATTAGATTTACTCACCAACTTATGTTGAATTGTTAACCCAAAAAAAACTATTTTTACACATGATACAGGTGAACAAGTTTGAAAATGTTGACGATGACACGTATGGATGAGGCCTTAGAGAATAAAACGGATTATTTTATGTTATGTTTGGTTTAAAGGATTATTGGAGAATTTAATTTGTGACATTGTTTAAATTGATTATTAATAATATTTAAATTTTTAAATATCTTGTCATAAGATGTGAATAATCATCATTCCCCGGTCACCTAAATTCGGTGCGGATCGGAGTACGTGTGACAATGTCTATGTGTGCTCGCACGCGTATGAGAGAGGGGGTGATAGTTTGAGATTCTTCACCATAAGTGTTAGCATCTTTAAACTCTACATTTGAAATATCATTAGCATCTTCAATTTCTGGTGTTGTTTCATGTTCGAGGCCAGGTGTTGTATCTGAGGTCAAGGCCGGCCCGGAGGGGGTGCGGGGTGGGCGACGGCACAAGGCCTAAACCCTCCGAGGGCCCAAATCTTTTTAATTTTATATAGAATTTACGTTGTATAAGTTAGAATATATATGCACTGAATTGATAGATGACACAAACAAGCTCTTGTCTGGGTGGTTACTGCCTTGCTTAAACAACAAGTAGACGCGAGTACTAATCCTGACGTCTCCAAGTTCTCTATTTTAGTTTCATTTTTTGATTCTTTTTTGTTAGCTGCAGATGATATTTAATGTCTAATTTTATCAACTACATCTTTCCTTTAGTTAATAAATTACTACCTAAACTTAACTAAAAATAACTATTTAAATTACATTCACATAAATTTTAGTAATTAAATAATTAATGAGTTTATAATACATAAAAATTTGCGAACAAGACCCAAAATTTTTATCTCGCACAGGGCCAAAAAAAATTTGTGATTTTCGGAGACGGCCCTGTATGAGGTACTTGGAGTATCTTTAGATGTTGTAGATGTTGTGGAGAAAACATCAGAAGTTGTAGGAGTTACAACAACTCGTCTGGGTATGTTTGGTGTAGACACACTCTAACTTTGATAATGCATTTGAGCAATCTCGTCTGTAGGCTCTGGAGGTAGATTCAATGAGTTAAAGAACGAATCATAGTCATGTTGATCAGTTCTGTTTAAACTTAATGGAAAACATGAATAACATACCTGTTACAGCATTCAAAGCAGTGGAGAATCCAGTCAGAGATCCAGCCATTGAGTTCGACATACTTGTCAGGATGATTCGGTTCCTCCTTAGGGTGTAAAGTGATGATGGTGATGAAACCGAAAGTAGGGTTGATTTCGGTTATGGGGAGAGATACGAATTTGATGTTATGAGGGTTTATTGATTCACTAAATTGTGTAACCCCTTAACTCTCTAATAAGCTCCTTATTTATACACCCAAGAGGAAACTTAATTAGTTAATAAGGGTAATATGGTCCATCAACAATTACCAACTAATTATTAATAGGTTATTAATATATTTTGATCTAATATAATATAAATGATTATAAAGGCTACAAGATTAAATATTACATTAATATATTTAATCTCACATTCTCCCACTTAGCCGAGTAATCATTTATCATGAGTATTAGGTAAGCCTGGCCAGGAGTTAACACTCATTTTAGCTTTAAACCAAGAACTATAGCAGAGAAATACAGCCGTTGAATCATCATTCGACTCAGGACCCCCATTAGTCATACTATAGCCTCAATTTAAAACCTAACAGTTACGATCAAAATATGTATAAGCCCTTTAGCGTCTGATTTGTATTTATATTTGTCTATATGTCATTACACCGGCAGAACATATGTTAGAGACATACAAAATCAAACTGATGAAATTTTATTAATTAAAACATAAGCTAGTACAATATGCCATTAAACAAGGTCTTTAATAAGTCCCATATTCGATACATGTTCTTCGAAAACTTTAGGTGGGAGACCTTTAGTCATCGGATCCGCAAGCATATCTTTAGTACTAATATACTCAATACAAAGATTATTTTCCTTAACTCTTTCACGTACGAACAAATATTTTGTATTGAGATATAAACCAGCTCCAGTCGAACTGTTACTGTTCGAGAAACTAACGGCAGCTGAGTTATCACAGTAAAGCTTCAATGGTCTAGAAATGGAATTAACGATTTTGAGTCCAGTGATCAGATTTCTAAGCAACATTCCATGACAGGTTGCGTTGTAAACAGCAATATATTCTGCCATCATTGTGGAAGTTGTAGTTAACTGTTGTTTATGACTCTTCCATGAGATAGGTCCGCCTGCTAACATAAAGATGTAGCCCGAAGTGGATTTCTTGTCATCTTTGCATTTAGCAAAGTCAGAATCAGAATAACCTACCACTTCTAAATGATCACTTCTTCTATAAGTCAGTTTATAGTCTTTCGTCCCTTGCAGATATCTAAGGACCTTCTTAGCTGCTTTCCAGTGATCTAGGCCAGGATTAGTCTGATAACGGCCTAGCATTCCAGCAATATAAGCGATATCTGGGCGAGTACAGACTTGAGCATACATCAGGCTCCCGACTACTGACGCGTAAGGTATCTGGCTCATTTGCTCCTTTTCAACCTCTATTGTCGGACACTGGAATGAACCGAAAACATCTCCCTTAACTACTGGAGCGACTGAGGGTTTGCACTGTTGCATTGTCACACCCCGTTATTTCCACATATCACCGGTGGGCCCGGTGGGGTGTATCGTGACGTAGTTGATATCATCATGGTCAAACATACACAGAATAGCACAGCGGAAGTCTTGGAATAAAAATATTATTACAAACTCAATGTCTGAAATTAACCAAATATTTATTATAGACCAGTCTGTAATATCAAATCCACAGGTGGTTCACTACAGAATGTATAAAATGAAGCTAAGCAGACTTTATGGCATCTTTAAGGATTTGCAAGATCCTCTTTTTCGACACCGAGCAACTCCCAGCCTATTACGAGTAGTACCTGCCACTTAATCTTTGGAAAATACGTCAGTTTTCATTGGTAAATACAATTAACTGACTCATTTGAAAAGAGTTTATGAAAATTGATTTAAGTGCACAAGGCACAAACCATTTATAACTTGGGACAATCTTTAATAAAATCTTGTACACTGTTTTACATGTTTGTCATACATATGGGGCCGGTTTGGAAGCCGGTCATGATTAACCGACTCACCACTTATAAAACCCACGAAGGAGTTATCCCCAACATGTGGGTTATTTATATTTTAGCATTTGCATCTGTCGGGTGTATGCCTACACCCCGTGCATAGGTCGTGGCCATTTTTAACTTTAATGAGCCGAGGATATCCAGGACACGGTCGTTAACCCCCAATGTTTATGTTATCAAACAATACAGATTAAAACGGGTTATGCGGATTTATTAAATCACAATCCGACTAAATAATCCCATACCCGACCAAGCGGTATTATATTATACCGTATCCCAAGCCCGTATAAGGGAAAATAAGTTAAAAGTATGAGTAAATTACAAGTTTTGTCCTTTATGTTTGTCCCAAATTTCAGGCGCTGTCCTTTACCTTTAAAATTGATGAGTTTTGTCCTTAATGATTCAAAATCCTGCACATTATGTCCTTTAGGGCAAACCCAGTTAATTTTTTTTGTTAAATCTGATCATGTGCAAGGCACATGAGGGCATTTTTGTAATTTTGTTTTTTTGGAAAATTTATGTAATTAACAGATCTGCAAAGGAATCTGCATTTTATCAACAGATCTGCAAAGGGATAACTACTAAATCGATCAAACAAAAAAAACTCACGCCATGGTAGGGGTGTAAATGCAAGTCAATCCCCTTTATATATATCAAGAAATAGAGATAGATAGAGAGAGAGAGAGAGAAACAGAGCTAGAGAGAGAGGGAGGACCTGGTTTTGATTCTCATACACACAGGTAAATTAACACACAATTTTACTATTAAAATTCATATATTGTTTCATCTTCATCACTCAAATCCACTCAATCAGTATCACTTAATCACCAACTAATTTCATATTATGCATCCAAATCAATTCACATCTTCGTATTTATGTTTCAATTTCAACTTTATCACTAACAATTCATCTAATTAAATCCATTTTCATCTCAATTAACATCTGTAGTTACCCTAGGGTTTACTCAATTTCACAAATTAGCGTTTATTGATTATCGATTGATTGTTTATAATAATCACTTGTTCTAATCAGTTCTGTGTGTGTTGATTTCGATTCGGAATCATGTTTTGTTGAAATTGAAGTTAGGTTTTCGGTATTTGTGATTGAATTGATGGAGATTTTGGTGTTGGATCGTGATTATTATGAATGAAAACGCACTAGTGATTGTCTCATCTTTGTCTGTCCTCAAATGTAAAGTTTTCATTGATTCTGACCTTCAACTTCTTTTCCTCAGCCCTAAACAAGGCCTTGATACTACCTGTTGGCTCCGGAAAGAAGAAATCGCCAGAAAAGCAGTTATTACTAGATGAATCCTCTCTCGATAACCCCGATCTATGTCCTTTTCTGTTAAAACTCGCGCGTGACACAGCGGCGGTGGTAGGGAGTGATGACAGCGGCGATAGTGAGGGTGGGTGGTAGAAAGCGGTGTTATAAGGCGGTGCTTGTGGGTAGAAGGTGGTGGTTGGTGGTGTTTTTAGAGAGAGAATGATATATAGAGAGAGAGAGAGAGGTGAGGGAGAGTGAGTGGAGAAGATGAAGCTTTATAAATATATATTTAATATTTTTATTGAAAAAGTAAAAAGTAAAAAGACAAATTTGCCCTTATGTGGGGTCTATGTGACCAGATTTAACATTGAAAATTAACTGGGTTTGCCCTAAAGGACATAACGTGCAGGATTTTGAAACATTAAGGACAAAACTCATCAATTTTAAAGGTAAAGGACAACGCCTGAAATTTGGGACAAACATAAAGGACAAAACTTGTAATTTACTCTAAAAGTATTTACCTGAGCTAATACTTGATTCACAGCATAATAACTCAGTCGTATCCAATCTATCTAAATGCAGGTAGCTTTTACCGGGTGGCTCTAGTCTGGAGGGATGGTATATATAACCAAATCAGAATGCTAATGGTCTTATTTAAGTCGTAGACTTAGACCGGCTAGCTCCAAGTATCTAAAGCGGTAAGATACGCTAGATTAAGTGATGACCGGAATAGAATGTTATTTAGACCCTACAAGTTTGGATACTTGTATTATATGGGTAAACTAAACACATTCCGGATTTCGAACTGAAAACGATAAGGTTAAACCCGTTTCGGCTATTTTACGTAATCTAGTTACATAAACCGATCCGAACGCATAAATGCGTAACGGGTAACCAAACGAACTATATACAAGTCTCTCTTGTTATTATGCTTAAAATATGTTAATACATCAGTAGGATGTTAACATATATGCCCCAAAAGTATTTAAAACCATTTTAAGTCCCGTGAGGGCATTTTGGTAATTTTAATACTTATAAAAGAGATTTTATAACAAACTGAAGTTCTGGTCCTTTCTGATTAGTAAAAATATTTAATTTATCTCATTACATCAGTAAGATATCATACATATGAGAGGTTTACCGTTTATGGCCAAACTATGCCCCGAAAGGGTATTTTGGTCATTTCACATATGCTTTTACGGACATTTTTGGAAGTCTGAGTTCACGACTTATACCTACTATAATAATATTGAAATTTTTTTATAAATTCAGTAGGTAACAAGTCTTAGGTGTTAATTATGGTTTAAAACCATACTATGCACCTAAATAGCGTAAAAATTGCTAATTGACGATAATTAAGGGGTTTTATGGAAATATGAGATTTTGATTAGTTTTGAGTGTTCAAAATAATTTATTTAATATATGAAATCAGTAGGAAAAGGTTTGGCATTCAAATCCTTTGTAAATCTCATTTTATGCATGAAAAGGGTATTATAGTCATTTACCGAATAATACAAGAACTCTATGATATGATCAGTTTATAATCTGATCCTAAATTCCAAAAATCTCTAAAATTAATATCTTAACAGTAGGTAATGAGTTTTGGTTCAAAATCCAAGTTTAAACATGCATTATGCAAGATATCGCAAATTAACTAATAAAAAGCTTCTAATTACGATATCGAGCATAACTCCTATTTGGGACCAAGAACTGATGTCAAATGTTCGGGACAAGTCTAAATATTAGTAGCAAAGGTTTTTGTCCTTTCACATTTCTAAAAATCTCATTCAAATGTCAAAAGGGCAAAACGGGCGTTTATAAGCATAATAACGGAAACTAGTGTATAATTCAAATTACTAAGGACCAGGTAATATAACCTTAGGGGGTTATACTACAACATAACACGGTCCTAATAGAAGCTTAAAACATGGAAGAATCAAGCTTAATCGGGTCAGAACTGAAAAGTCAAAGCAAAGTCAAGCTTTTGCGACTTTCGGTTGCGAACCGACCCTAAACTCAGAATTGTCAGGTTGAACATGCTTAGATATGTTTTAATAATTATTACTAAGTTATTAGAGTGTTAAAATATAATTTATAACCTCTGCATCTATGGTTTTAATTAATATGTACAAATCTGCCCAGTTTGACTTTTTACCTAAACGGTTTGACCCGACAATTAACTAAGCAAACGAAGGAATTAGGAGGTGCCCTTTCAGGGGTTAATCACCTACCTAACTATGGTCTTATACCCACTTTTAATTTGGTTAGTGGCTGGACCATGAGAGTTTAATCCGAAAGTCAAAGTTTATTTACGATATTTGACTTTTCGGTTCTTAAAGCATAAAACTGAACTAATGAGAGGGCTTAAGACACTTACAAGAGTCCTAGCTATCTTTTCTACAAAATTTAAGTTCCACTTTAGCCTAGGAAGCTCCAGATTTGAGAGATGGAATGATAGAATGAGAGGTGTGAAGAAAATGAATGAACATGTATCCTATTTATAGTTTTTGGTTAGGAATTTGATCAAGACATGTGTTACATGAATCCCTCAGATCATCACAAGTGTCTTAACAGCTGGTAAAATCAGCTTGGGGTCCAAGGAAGTCGAGCTTAGTGTGTAAGATTCGGATTTGAGTGGGCTACAAGTTAGAAAAAAAATAAAAAAAAGAAGTTGCTGCAGATGCAGGCCACGCGACCCGCGTAGGGGACGGCCCAGACCTCACGCGGCCCGCCTGAAGGTCAGGCCCAGCTCCAGTTTTGTCCAATTGTCGAGTTTGGTCCCTGTTCTTGCATTTGTTTCCTTAAACAGCAGCATATGTTGCTGATTTCTTAAGTGGGCCACGAAAATGGGTAGTCCAACAGCTCATGGCCTGTGAATAAGCCCAAACATGTTTCAGGTTTATACAATATCAGTCCCTGAACTCTTTTTGGTAACTTATAAACTTTCAAAATGTTCATTTTTGGCACATAACTTCCATTCTCGCGTGTGTTCTTTATTATAAGGTGTGCAAGGTGTTCGTGACCAACCTTTGGCACACCCGGAAGTTTGACTGAGCATTGCGAAGCTCTCGGTTCATTCAAAAGGCCTTTAAAGGCGTAGTTTCGCGTATTGACGCGTTTAGTCCTTTTAACGCGTAAAGTTGCGCTTGATACCATTTGTTGATATTAAAGCCTCCCATGATTCATACGAGGCATTCCCGAATGTATGCCCAATTATTACAATGCTCGAGTCTGCTTAAAAGGTCGCTCAAAGGTGTATTATCCAATGTTGACACTTTTGGTCCCTTAAATGCGTAAACTTGCGCATATCGTCATTGAATAGCATCAAAGCCTTATGTGGTTCATGTTAAGCATTCTTGAGAGTACGGTAGCACATCATAATACTTCGGGTTCGTCAAAAGGTCATTCAGAGGTGTAATTAAACATGTCGACGCTTTTAACCCCTCTAACTTACAAACTTGTGCGTAACTTCACTTATTGGCAAAAAAATCCTTGCATAGCCAATATTTGGCATTACCGAGGATATGACAAAACATAATAAAGCTCTCGGTTGGTTAAAAGGTCATTCAGAGGTAAGAATTTACATGTCGACACTTTTAACCCTTTTACGCGCATACTTTCACATAATTACGCAGATGGCTCCTCTCGACCAACAAGTGGCTTGTTTGAGAATACGGACACCGTATAAGGTCACTCAGAGGCTTAGATTAAGCATGTTGACACTCTCAGTCCTTCTATAATCGTGGTTTTTGATTTTGACGAAAATAGTCCCACATAGTCAACGTTTGACTTTATTAGGGTTCATTACACGTGTCAACTCATTATTGGACACGATTTTACGAGGTGTTACATGCATGTTGTAACGTGTAAGGAAACGATCTATGTAAGTCTTTTGAGACAATCCTAAGATCCCTTTGTGTCTGTCTCGGTGAATTTCGATGCCAATGACGTAAGAAGCATCTCCGAGATCCTTCATGTCGAAGTTATGCGAGAGTAAACGCTTCGACTCATGCAACATGTCTAAACTATTACTTACCAATAGAATATCATCTACGTAAAGGACAAGAATAGTAAAGTTACTCCCACTCATCTTGAGGTAGGTGCATTGATCCACTTGATTCTTCATAAAACCTTGCCTCTTCATGACTTCATCAAACTTGAGGTACCATTGACGTGATGCTTGTTTTAACCCATAAATGGATTTCTTCAACTTACAGACTAGATGCTCCTGACCTTCAGGTTTAAAGCCTTCAGGTTGTTTCATGTAAACATCTTCGTCTAAGTCTCCGTTAAGGAAAGCAGTTTTGACGTCCATCTGATGCAGCTCTAAATCAAAATGAGCTACTAGGGCCATAACGATCCTTAATGAATCTTTACGAGAGACAGGTGAAAACGTCTGTTGATAATCAATTCCCTCTTTCTGAGTGTAGCCCTTTACAACCAATCTCGCTTTGTAGCGTTCAACGTTCCCATTCGGATCCAGTTTTGTTTTGAACACCCATTTACAACCTACAGGTTTGGCACCATTGGGTAATTCGACTAAATCCCAAACGTCATTTTTCTTCATGGATTCAAGCTCATCAATCATCGCTTTGTTCCATTCAGAAGATTGATCACTGCTAATGGCTTCATTATAAGAAACAGGATCATTGAGCTTTCCAGCATCCATTTCAGTCAGGTAGGTAACATAATCATCCCAATTAGTAGGCCTTCTTTGCCTAGATGACCTCCTGAGTTGATTTTCGGGTTCAGCGTTGTCTTGGTTTTGAGCGTTTGATGTGCCTTCGTTATGAGGTATAATGGGTTCTGATTGTGGAGATGTAATTTGTGCAGTGGCTTCAGGTACAGTTGTTGCATGGGGTACAAGAGGAGTAAACGGAGTAATGGTAAGCGACGAGTCTCTCCCCCCCGCGTCTTGTACTTCTTGCAATTCTTCGTAAGGGTTGGTACTGCTCCCACTGACCTTGAAATCCTCCAGGAACGCAGCACGCTTGGTTTCAACAATACGGGTGACATGGGAAGGACAATAGAAACGATAACCCTTCGAATGATCAGGATACCCAATAAAGAAGCAGGTAACTGTTTTAGGGTCAAGTTTCCTTAGGAAAGGATTGTAAAGTTTTGCTTCAGCAATGCAGCCCCATACTACAATATATTTAAGACTCGGTTTCCTTCCTGTCCAAAGTTCATAAGGACTTTTAGGGACAGACTTATAAGGAACTCTATTGAGTATATGAACAGCTGCTTTTAACGCTTCAGTCCAGAGGAATAATGGTAAATTAGTGTTGGCTAACATACTGCGCACCATGTTCATAAGAGTACGGTTTCTTCGTTCAGCGACACCATTCTGCTGAGGTGTACCAGGCATGGTGTATTGGTTCACAATCCCCTGGCCCTTACAAAACTCATAAAATGGACCAGGAGCTTGACCCACATCAGTATGTCTTCCATAATATTCACCGCCTCTATCTGATCTCACAACTTTAATCTGACGATCTAATTGCTTTTCAACTTCAGCTTTATAATCTTTAAAAGTTGTAAGAGATTCAGACTTTTCCTTTATAAGATACAAGTACATGTAACGAGAATAATCATCAATGAAAGTGATAAATGAAGTATGTCCTGTTATGCCAGCAATTTGGTAAGGACCACTAATGTCAGTGTGAATGAGTTCTAATAAATTAGAGCTCCTAGTGGCACCTTTCTTATTCGCTAATGTCATTTTGCCTTTAAGACATTTGACACATGTTCCAAAATCAGTAAAATCGAGAGGAGGTAAGACTTCATCCTTTACGAGACGATTTAATCGTTCTCTTGAGATGTGGCCTAAACGTTGATGCCACAACATAGATGAAGTCTCTAAGTCTCGAACCTGTTTCATCTTTGTGAGTGATTCATTAATATTATATGACAACAAAGATTTGGAAAAATTATCATCTAGTTCTAATCTATAGAGACCACCATCCAGAATGCCAGTACCATAAACAACAGAATCATAGAGAATAGAGAGTTTGCGATGACCATGAGAAACGACAAAACCGTCCATGTCTAACTTTGGTCCTGATACAAGGTTCCGAGTTACCTCAGGAACATATAAGGTATCATAAAGTTTAATACATAAACCAGTTTTCAAAAATAATTGTAATGTTCCTATGGCCTTCACTTCTAATTCCCGATCATCTCCAACTTTAAGTGTTCTTTGGTTTCTTCCCAGCTTCCGGATTGTAAGGAATCCCTGAAGTGAATTGGTAACATGAACCATAGAACCAGAATCAAACCACCAAGAATTAGCAGGAACATTTAAATTAAAAGACTCAAGTATCATGAAAAAATCATTACCTTTCTTAGCCAGCCACTCCTTGAAGTCAGGGCATTCCTTTTGCTTATGTCCTGTTTTCTTACAGAACTTGCAGTAGGGTTTGCCTACGGAGTTCTTAGAGCTGGAAGGTGCACTTGTATGAGGATTTAGATTTGCCTTTTGAACCTTAGAAGCGTCCTTTCTTTGATAAGTGTTCTTCCTCTTCTTAGAGCTGGAGGTGGTGAAGTTAGCAACATCAGTAGTGCGATCCATCTTCATACGCTCTTCCTCCTGCACGCACATAGAAATCAGCTCACTCATCGTCCATTTGTCCTTCTGAGTGTTGTAATTGATCTTGAATGCTTCATAGGATGAAGGAAGCGAAGTGATGATGAAGTGAACAAGAAAACCATCACTGATCTCCATCTCTAGGCCCTTCAGCTTATTGGCCATGTCATGCATCATCATGATGTGTTCGCGAATGCCGCTCCTCCCATCATACTTAGTCGTCACCAGCTTGAGGATAAGAGTGCTAGCGTGTGCTTTTGATGTTCCCTTGAATTGATCCTCCACAGAAGCCAAGTAAGTTTTAGCATCTTCAGAATCAGGAATGGCTCCTTTGATTGAGTTATGAATGGACTGCTTCATGAACATGAGAGACATGCGGTTACACCTAGTCCACTTATCATGAAGTAACTGCTCAGCAGCAGTACTTTGAGTAGTAAGGTCCGCTGGCTTATTCTCTCTCAGAGCATAATCAAAGTCCAGCAGCCCAAGCGTAAGCATGAGAGCATCCTTCCATGCAGCAAAGTTATCACCAGTCAAAGGTGGAATCCCCTGATTGGGTGCTGATAGTGGAAATAAGGTGAGCAAGTTATGATACTAAGAAAGAAGTCTTAATGTGATCTAAGGGCATGTTATACTAAGGCAGGCATAAATAATGACCATTTTAATTATGAAGCTGTGATAATGTCTATTACTAACATCAAAATAATAGACTTAGTAAAATTCTATTTAAACGAAGACAAATCAGCTTTGGCCAGATGTGTAATCATTTAAATATGTGTGCAAAGTAATCGTGACAAATCAGCTTTGGCCAGAAATGAAACAATCACTTTAGTTATGCACTTGTCAAGCATGCTAAACATAAATGAATTAAATCAGCTTTGGCCAGAATTAAAACATTTCACGTTTGTAATGCATACTTAACATAGCTTTTATAATACCTGAACAATAAATAGATGTATTAAATCAGCTTTGGTCAGAATTAATACATCAGAAGCTCATTCAAGTTAAGCTATTTTGGTTTTGTAAAAATTATCTGATTCTGATTAATTAATTAAGTATTAACAAAACCAAGTATTTAATAGCAAACCACCTGTTAGCGCGGATCGAACTTGTGCGATCAGTAATGCCCTATAACTTGTGCGATCATTAAGGCCCAATAACTTGTGCGATCATTAAGGCCCAATAACTTGTTCGATCATTAAGGCCCAAAACTTGTGCGATGTATGTAAGGCCCAAGTCTTGTGCGATCAGCACTATCTTGTGCGATTCACAAGTCTTGTGCGATCCATAAGTTCTTGTGCGATTTCCCTTGTGCGATCAGATCACATCTTATGTGATCTGATCTTGTGCAAATGTCTTGTGCGATCAGATCATATCTGATCTGATCTTGTGCGACTGTTAAGGGACTTGTGCGATTAGTACATTAATGATTTCGAACCTACTATTTAATAGCTGTTTCTTGTGATTATAACTAAAACTCGAAATTTAAGGGATTTTGGGATAGTATTTCCTATTTTATTTCTGATCTAAACTTATCAAAAGATTTCGAAAATAATAACTCGAAATTAGCTGTTTAATAGCTGTTTAAGATCAAAATCATGAAAACACCCACTAATCCAAATTATATTCCAAAATTTAGGGAATTTTTCGAGTTTTTCTTAGAACAGTATGATGAACCCTAAAAAGGTTAAAACATAATCTGGGATCCGAAACCTTATATTTTAGACTTTATTTAACAGATTTCGGATATTAGCTTGTCCTTTATGATTTCGAGTCAATTTATCATATAACCTTTTTCCGAAAACAGTGATTCGGCACAAGAAACTCGAAAACAGTTTTGATTTTTATAAACTTTAAAATTTTCTGTTTTCCTGATTATGATCCCAGAATGATGGATACGAAAAACAGAACTGATTTATCAACATATGCTCTGATACCACATGTTGATCAGTTCTGTTTAAACTTAATGGAAAACATGAATAACATACCTGTTACAGCATTCAAAGCAGTGGAGAATCCAGTCAGAGATCCAGCCATTGAGTTCGACATACTTGTCTGGATGATTCGGTTCCTCCTTAGGGTGTAAAGTGATGATGGTGATGAAACCGAAAGTAGGGTTGATTTCGGTTATGGGGAGAGATACGAATTTGATGTTATGAGGGTTTATTGATTCACTAAATTGTGTAACCCCTTAACTCTCTAATAAGCTCCTTATTTATACACCCAAGAGGAAACCTAATTAGTTAATAAGGGTAATATGGTCCATCAACAATTACCAACTAATTATTAATAGGTTATTAATATATTTTGATCTAATATAATATAAATGATTATAAAGGCTACAAGATTAAATATTACATTAATATATTTAATCTCACAAGTCAATCATCCAGTCGAGTCCTTCAGCGAAATCAAGTAGTGTGTATTTCAGATAATCCACATGCAACCATTCTACTATCTTTCCGGTTTTAGGAAGAAAAACTCTCTTCTTTGGATTATTATTATATTCAATAAAATATCATTCTTCTAGCTTTCTCACCAAATTTTCCATTTGGATTTAACAATGTACATGGAGATCCAAATGATTCAAGAAATTTGAGATTTGGCTTAAGGTAGTTAAGCAATTCGTAACAAGTTTTACTAAGCTTCATAATCGTTAAAACTCGGTTTAATGTGTAATAAGGAGTAGCTACGGCTTCATTCCAAAACTAATTAATCGGTAGCTTTGAAACTGCTAGCATTGTACGCGTCGTTTTAACCAAAGTACAGTTCTTTCGTTCTGCTACACTATTCTGTTGTGATGTGTGTTAGGGCATAGATTTTTATAATTATGGATCCATTATTCTGAGGTGGTGCCTGGATCAATTATCATTAGCGGGTAGTGCAGGGACTCAGAGGATTAAGGATCCTTATTATTACTTATAGTTTCTAACAATTGTTCTTGATGTTTGTTAATATCCGTGTGCAGGTTATCAACGAAGTGGACTGAGTCTTAGCTGGAATCTTGGGGATGATTCGTTCAATATGTTGCACGTGCTATTTCCACAAACGATCGTGGGAGTGGACGTGGGTCTTGCATGATTATCGGTTGTAAAACGCTTGATCAACATCCAAAGTTGTAATCATTTTTTATTGTGCAATATAGTTGGTAGTGATAATTTTCACTACCCGAGGTTTTTGTGTCGGCGATCTACTAGTGATCAAGGGTTTTTCCTCATATAAATCTTTGTGTTTGATTATCTTATACATTTAACATTCATTTCATCATCGTTCATCACCTAAGCACTCTACCTCACTTTACAAATTTGGTTACATTATCCTTATCAGAGGTTTGCCCAAAACAGTGTGTATGGTGCACTAAACTCATGCAGAATTCCTTTGTCATTACAAATTTTATACATACTCTGATTATTGAACTCGGTTCCGTTATCACTCCTAATATGTCGTACCTTCAGCTTGTAAATTGATTCAACTTTGAGAATAAAAGTTTTCTCAGACTTGAATGTTTCATCTTTTGAAGTCAAGAACATCACCCAAGAAAATATGGTAAAATCATCTATGATCACTAAGTTGTAAGCATCCCTCTAATACTTCTAACATTAACGGGACCAAAGAGATCCATGAGCAATCTCTCCAAGGGTGTGTTGATCGAATTAAACAACTTGATTGGATATGATTTCTTCTTCTGCTTGCCCTTCTTACATGAAATTCAGCCGTTACTAAGATGAAAACACTTTACATTGAAACCTTCAACAATATTGTTCTTCACAAGATCATTCATTTTTCTCAAATGAACATGAGCCATGCGGCGATGCAATAACAGTGATTCTTTCTTGGTGGCCTTCAAAATATAAAAGCTTCTTTTGTCGAAGTAGTTGATGCAATACTCATATCAAGAACATAAATTTCATTCTCTCGAGGAGCATGCATTGATGATCCACCCTTCCGATGAATCTCGGTTTCAGAATTAGACATTCTTTGTCAATGAAATGGGTGGTGTGCTTTTTGTCACAAATTTGAGAACTGCTGAGCAAATTGTTTTCAAGTTCTGCAACACATTTGACCTTGTCAAAACTCACACGACCATTTGACAATATTCTCTACCCAGTTATTTGACCAACTTCATCTCCTGCAAATGCGACATAGCCTCCATTGAATGGTTTGACATCGTAAATGTAACACCCGTCTAACTTTACTTGAATTTAATAACAGTTCATACCCTTTTAGATAAAGGATGCCTAATTACCATAGATTTCATAAGTAAAGTTCATACATAGCAAAGACCTTAGTCAACTAATGACTAAGTTAAAACATCCAAAAGTTTGTTAAACAATTTGTTTGCAACCCATAAACATAGTCTATTAAAAGTTAAAACATTGCGGAAGCTTCATAAGTTGTGTTCGGTTCTCCAAAAGCTTGATTGACCGCCGTCCGTCATTCTTGAATACCTAAAAACTGAAATGTTTACATTTAACATTAGTATTAGAATACTTAGAATTGATACTTAATCGAAACTACAATGAAATTGGATTCGATTAACTATAATTATACAAAATTTACAAAAATTTCCAGATTCTACCGTAACTTACGGTCCTACCGTAAGTTACGGTAGTCATCTTACAATCCCGGTCCACCGTAACTCAGAAGAAGTACACCGTAAGACTTTGGTCTCTACCGTAAGTTACGGTGATACCGTAACTTACGGTAGTCCCTGTAACTTTATGTTTTGGCTTTTTGCTTGTTTTGCCCAAACCCTTCTCTCAGATTTCCCATTCTAACCAACCAATACACTGATTTTTCATAATCTAATAGGTCTTTTATAAATGTTAACTGTAGGTCCCTCGGAGGTTGAGGTTCAACCTATTCCTTGTTATGTCTAACACACTAGCGAGTGCGGAATCCAAGCTAGCATGCAAACCGAGATAGAACAAGCACAAAGACAACACACAAGTCTTCACCGATTAACACCACTTGTATTAATACGTATGAAAGGTTCGGTTACAAGCACAAGGTTTACAGATGTATTCTATAAACTCTCTCTAACTTTCGTGTGTGTGTGTTCTGAACAGAATGCTCTCTATGTGTCTGAAAATGAAGCACACCTTGAAATGAACACTAGCATGGGTATTTATACCCGACACAGCATGTCTGGTCGAAGGATCAGATAGAATGATCGAAAGATCATCTATCGATCTGAAACAGCTCGAAGGATCAACATGGACCTCGAAGGATGACATCCTTCGTGGTCCATCTATCGAATGCTTATCTTTCGAGCTCATCGAAGGATCTGAACTATCCTTTGATGACCCATCTTTCGACCCAAACATCTTTCAACTATTGTCTAACTGTTTGGCCAAGTCAAACCGGAGGATGGTTGACTTGGTCAAACTTACATCAATCTTACATCAAAGACATCGTTTTGTATCAAGACTAAATACAGACAAAGTACAGACACAAGTGCACCAACAAACTCCCCCTTGGCTGTAGCTTTGTCTGGCTGTAGCTTTGTCTCGATCTTTGTGACTTCAAGTCTTTGACGTCTTTTCTAGTCTTCAATGTCGGAGGATCTTTAAAGTCTTCACGTCTTGAAAGCAGAAAGTGTATCAACAAACTCCCCGTTTCATGTAGGAAGTGTGTTGACAAACTCCCCCTTAACATAAGCTCCCCCTTGAGGTATGCTCGTGAAATACTTGTTCTTTATGAATTGAGATCCTTGTGGTGTTGATGATGGTCAGCGGTAACTCGATCATCTTCATCATTTGAGTTCCTTCACGTCGTGTCTTCATTCCAAAGCTTGTCATCGACCATGTTCTCCTTGCCTTTAGAATCTGCACATGCAAGAAATCTAAACGCGTAATGAGAACAACCGCCTGGAATATCATAACATAAACAAACGACACACGTGTGACCATTGTTTAAACAAACACCGTCCGACAGGTTGAAAGTTTAAAGTATTTTATCAATTTCAATTTTAACTTTCAACACTTGCAAATTTCGACCGTTTATGAAGATTCAGTCATTTTCGGTTTTCGTTCAGGTTTCAGGTAACGAAGACTCGAGCTCCAACATCGTACGATCGAAAATAAAATAGAAATAAAATCTTTTTGGCTTTTAGAAAGTTTATATTAAAACACACCTAAAATCTTTTTGGTATTTTTGAATATTTCAAATGTAAAGACTGAAAGTAGTAAATAAATATATACAAAGATGCAGAAACTGAAAGCATTAAATAAATATTTACAGACATTCTTTTTGCGAGTTTCGAGGGTAAGAGAATCATATCAGTGTACGGTCATGCCAAAACGCTCTTGTTGTTCAGTTAGTTAACATTAAGATAAGCATCCTATAACAATTATCGGTATTGTTGTCCACATAAGCTCAACTTATCAGATGTAATCATGGCGAGGGGATACGTTAAGGTATGATTTATACTTACCGACCGGTGTTCATCCACATCACGACACATTCCCGTATCAAGGTATGCACGAGGGTTCATCTTACCGGTGAGTATACCGATTATCATCTGTTTGACCGTATATGATGTGAGATTCTCACTTATTTTGATTTGAAAACAAGCCCTATGTGATATAATCACTTATTGATGAGGAACTTGATTTTCAGATGCATGAGGGCACAGGAGCAAGTCCGTGAATAGGTCAGTACTTTCGTACAGCAGAGAGACGAACTTGACTCCCGGAAAAATGTGATATTTTATCACTTATTTGTTTGGACATGTGATTGTTGATCACTTATTGAGGTCGTATGCAGTATGTACACGTATGTATAGTATCATGGAAGATCTAGACTTGCGTCCCCGTTATTTTTCGGTAAAAGATACAACCATGATACCCAGATGATAAGCAGCATAAAGACCGAATATCTCAGAACCTCGGCAATCTCTCAAACGAAATTTCGGTACTAAGACCATATGCCAATGAATGGTTCCCACCTGGTCTTCAGTCGATTTAAGTTTATATCACCCTGCACACTTTAAAATGATTGTGAGCCTACCGATACATCTTATATAGAGCTGCTTATCGTTTTTCATTTAAGGTTAAAAGAGGTTTGGACAGACCACTGATGTACTATCACTTTCTCTTTTGCTCGCCAGGAAACTCATTTTTGTTTTTCTATTGTTTTTTTGTTTTTGTAATTTTTCAATGTTTTTGGATTTTCAAATATTTGGATTTACTCCCCCTAAAATCAATAAACTAAGACAAATTTAAAACACAAAGGTATGTACAAAAATGATTTTCCGATGTTGGTTTTACTCTTGCTTGACCTTAATGCCGTTTACCAATAATAAATAGTCAAATCTTGATTTGTCAAATGCTTTGGTAAAAAGGTCGGCACGTTGGTCATCGGTGTGGACGTAAGCAACATCGATTAGCCTTTTCTCAAAGCAATCACGTATGAAGTGATACTTAATTTCGATGTGCTTAGTCTTTGAATGCTGCACAGGATTTTTAGTGATCTGTAAGGCAGCAGAATTATCAACGTAAATAGGAGTAGTTAGGAATTCAAAACCGTAATCACGCATTTGTTGTTGGATCCATAGGACTTGGGAGCAACAACTTGAGGCAGCAATGTATTCAGTTTCGCATGTTGATGTAGCGACGCACGTCTGCTTCTTGCACTGCCATGTGACTAGGCGATTTCCCAAAAACTGACATCCAGCCGTTGTGGATTTGCCGTCGATTTTGCATCCGCCAAAATCAGAATCACTGAATGCGATCAAGTCAAAGTTATTATCCCTAGGGTACCATAGACCGGTGTCAGGGTAACCCTTCAAATAACGAAAAATCCTTTTTACAGCTGCAAGATGTGAGGCCTTCGGGTTCACTTGATATCTGGCAAGCAGGCACGTTGGGTACATTATATCTGGTCTTGATGCTGTGAGGTACATAAGAGATCCGATCATCGCGCGGTAGTATGAGGGGCTAGTAGCTTCACCCTTCAAGTCTGGAGTAATTCCGTGATTTTGCGGCAATGGGGTACCGATGGGCGTTGCATCAGACATCTGGAACCGGCTCAAGATGTCACCAACATATTTAGTCTGATGAATGAATATCCCAGACTCAGTTTGTTGTACTTGTAGGCCCAAAAAGAAAGTCATTTCCCCCATAGCACTCATCTCGAATTTATCCTGCATTACACGCTCGAAATCCCTACACAAAACATCATTAGTAGAACCAAAAATAATATCATCAACGTATACCTGTACCAGTAGAAGATCTCCATCTTGTTCTTTGATGAAAAGAGTACAATCGATAAGACCTCTGCGAAATCCATTCTCCAGCAGATAATTAGATAAGGTTGCGTACCAAGCTCGCGGTGCTTGATGTAGACCATAGAGAGCTTTGTTGAGCAACCAAACCCGATCGGGATGGATAGGATCTTCAAAACCTGGAGGCTGTTCGACGTACACCTCTTCTTCCACCACACCATGTAAGAATGCACTTTTCACGTCCATCTGGTATACCTTGAAACCTTTGAATGAGGCATAAGCCAGAAAAATCCGAATTGCTTCTAGACGTGCAACAGGTGCATACACTTCGTTATAGTCGATCCCTTCTATCTGACGAAAACCTTGAACGACTAGCCTTGCTTTGTTTCGAATAACGACTCCACGGTCATCCTTTTTGCATTTAAACACCCAACGGGTACCAATCTTCTTGTAACCAGCAGGTTTCTCTACGAGTTTCCAGACACCAAGCTTCTGGAATTGTTGCAGTTCTTCCTGCATTGCTTCAACCCATGAGTTATCTTTCAAAGCATCTTTCCAAGTTCTTGGCTCTTCTTGTGAGACATAACACGCGAAGGACCAATCATTTTGTTGACCAGATTCTCTGATATCTGCATACAAGCCTGCATTGTTGTTGTTCCGCAACATGTTTCTTGTTTGAACGCCACTTTGTACATTTCCGATGATGTTTTGTTGAGGATGGGTATTGTGAATCCTTGTTTCTGGATTATCGCGAACTGGAATATTTGTACCCAGATTGTTGAGATTAAGATCAACAATCAATTCAAGGCCCGGAATTGACGAAGAGGATGATGCAGTAGCTTCAGCTGTTCTAGGGACATCCACTGGAGGAGTACCCTCTGAAGTACCATGTACTGCTGTTGTTGGAGCTTCTTGATCTGCATCGAGAAATTCATCATCCTCTGAAGATTCGTTCAATTCGGTAGCATCGTGAAAATCCTCATTGTCGAGAGCATTATTGTTCACCGAAGATGGTTCTTGATTGACAATAATTGGACGAACCAGCGGTGAATCTGTTGAATTGTCACTCTCGAAAAACATCCTTGCCGCAGCATCTTCTTCAACAGCTTCAACATTGATCGAATTGAAAAAGTCATCGTACTCAAACATCCAAGGCTGACCAGGACATTTGACTGGTAAAGTGTGCCTTTGTACTCTGACTTCAGACCATTCCTCGACCCTTTTAGTCTCTAGATTCCAGACTCTTAAGTTTGGGGTGGAATACCCAAGAAAGTATCCTTCAATTGCTCTTGCCCCAAACTTTCCATTAGGATCGATTATTGTGCAAGGAGCTCCAAACGGTTCAAGATATGACAAATCTGGTTTCCGTTTGTTAATAAGCTCAAAGCAGGTCTTGTTGTGCCTTTTGACTGTAAGGACTCGGTTCAACGTGTAACAGGCAGAGGCCACAGCTTCAGTCCAAAATGGAATCGGCAATTGTGACTCTACCAACATTGTCCTAGCAGTCTCGATCAATGTGCGGTTTTTACGTTCAGCGACGCCATTCTGTTGAGGAGTATAAGCTGCACTAAATTCGTGAAGAATACCTTTTGAAGTGCAAAACTCCGCCATGGCATGATTTTTAAATTCAGTACCATTGTCGCTACGTATCCGCCTAACCTTCAAGTTATAAAGATTCTCAATCTGAATGATCAAGTTTTTGATAATACCGAAGGTTTCACTCTTATGTGCCATGAACGCCACCCAAGAAAATCTTGAATAATCATCAGTTATCACGAGGCAATATTGATCATTCCTAATGCTTTTGTGCTTGACTGGACCGAACAAATCCATGTGCAAACGTTCAAGAGGAACAGCCACCGTGTTGACTTTCTTTGTAGGGTGTCGCTTCTTCGTTTGTTTTCCTTTCTGGCACGAGACACAGACGTCTTAAAGATGGAAGTTTTTAAGAGGAACACCATTCACCAATTCATTTGATACCAAATGATTCATTTTGCGTAAGTGAATGTGACCCATTCGTCTGTGCCAAGAGATTGTGTCTTTTTCTGTGGCTTTGGAAACGAAACAAGTTGCTTGTGCAGACGTTGTGATAGCTTGGCTCATATCAAGGACATACAAATCATTTATCCTTGGAGCCGACAAGAGAATCCATTCTTTTGGAATTTTGAAGTCGGGTTTCAGCACATAACATCCATTTGCATCAAAGTGTACTGAGAACTGCTTATCACAAATTTGAGAAACACTAAGAAGATTATGATCAAGTTGTTGTACGAAATTGATCTTATCAAAGCTAACAACCCCGTTTGAAATCATTCCTTCACCCGTAATATATCCGCCTTTATCTCCAGCAAAAGCAACATAACCTCCTCTAATAGATTTGACGTCGTAGAGAAGCTTCATGTCGCCTGTCATGTGCCTGGATGCCCCACTATCAACAATCCAATGACTACTGATAGTTCCTCCTGGAACACCCTACACATGAACTCACATAATTAGTTGGAGATGGGGACCCAAGCCATTATGGTCTTGGGTCTTCCATTTTCATCAACAACAATAACTTCTATTCTTTGATGATTCGAAAATTGTGATGGTCCCCCTGAATTTGTGGTTATTTTAGGTTTCCATGTCTGTTGAAATTTACCAGTTTGATTGTTTGAAAATTTAACTTCGTGATTGTTTGAAGTTTTTGAAAATTTTGAACTTTCTGGTTTAACTGAAACCGTTTGTTTTTGAACCACTTCATTTTTAAGTGCCTTTTCAACCACCTTGACTTGTTGGCATTTCTGTTTCTTTTCCTTTCTCTTACAAGTCGGGGATCTTGTTTTACAGAAACAGATCGCTTTTGGTGATTGCGTTCACGGGGATCATCTTCTTTGGCTTTTAATTTATGAAGATACGGACAATTTCGAACAACATGTCCAATTGTACCACATTCGAAACACGATCTTCGTTCAACAAACCCCGAAGTATCATGTGATCGTCTTGCCGATGATGATGAACTTTGTGATCCCGAGGTACTAGGTTTTGAACTATTTAGTTCATTCCTTTTTATCACTGTTGCTTTCTTGACAAAATCTAAGTTAGATTGATTTTCAAACTTTGCAATTTTGTCCGTTCCCTTAGATTTCACAAAGTTCACATTCTTGTTCTTGTTCTTCTTATTCGGCTTCCTTTGAATTTGAGTCGGTGTTTTATCTTTTGATTTGGCATGATTTTGCTGTATTTGCACTGTTGGTAATTTCTGATTGCCATATTGTTTTCGAACTTCGGCCTTTGGGATAGGAGGGCACTGTGTTACTGTAACACGTGATCCTGTCTTTCCCAAAAACTTACTTGTTGAATTTTCAAAGACTTTACTGATTAATGATTGATTAACATTCTTAATAGGAAAATCTTTGTCAGAATAAATTTTATCATCACCAACAAGAGTGTACAGCAAATCCACACTCTCCGACCCTTTTTCAGACGAGGACTCGATTGCAACAGTCTTAGCGGGTTTTGCAGGAGGATCACACAGAATATGATTCTCAAGAGGTATGTCCTCTTCGTTTATCACCGCATCAGACTTTGCTGAATCAGTATCATCAGACTCATCATCAGAAGAATCAGCATCCTCAATCACAACTGGAGGATCCTGATTCTGTTCAGCAGTTACAAATGTATCTGCTGACACATCCGAATCTGATGATACTTCTTTCTTGTATCCGAGTCCTGCTGCAAATTCCTCAACGTCCAAAGGAACAGATGGTTCAAAATGAGTTCTATACTCCTCATCAGGAAGTGCATCAAAATTGTTTCTCACGGGTGGTGGACATTTTTTGTAACCTATGCATGTGACATCCCGTTTCTCTTTCTGAACATCAATGATGTGATCCAACACATAGCTAGAGCTCAAATAACTGTCTAACTTGAGTCGGATCGCCTCACTTTCTGTTTTAACACAAGCCATTTCCTTTTGCATTACCTCAAGACGAGTTATATAAAGGTTAATGTCAGTTTGTTTTCTGGAAACCATTTTTGTCAGCTCTGTTTTATCTTTCTTTAACGTTTCAATCATTTACTTAAATCCCTTTTCATGGTTTTCATAAAACATGTTGGCTTCTGTGCACTTGGAAAGATCAACGGTCAACTTTTGATTGTGGATGAATGTCACATCATATTTCTCTTGCAAAGCCTCGTGTTTGCTTTGCAATTCACACCACTTATCATTCAAAGAAACATGTTTGTCTTGCAAGTCAAACAAACTAGCTTGTAAAGCATCATGTTTGCCTTGCAACTCAGACATGTTTGCATCCAAATCAGCACATTTAACATGCAATCTATCACAATTATCACAGATATCAGCAGTGGGTTCATCGACACATACCTGACTTGATGAACTGTCGACATTAGCCATAAAGGCTGAATGGAGAGAAGACGAAGAATAGGCAGCTTGATCCACCAAAATAGATCTTCTTTGAATTCCTGCTGTAGCTTCTTCCAATAGTTCATCAATATCTGCATTAACTGACGCACTCGATGTCTCATCCACCTGATCATTGCCTGAAGTGGAGGATTCTTCATCTGAACTTCCACTGTAACCGGAGCTGTCTTCATCTTCAGAAGATTCATCACCATTGGTGGAAGATTCTCCACCACTGGCGTGTTTAAGATCCTTGACAACTTCAGCAAAACAAGCTGTTCCATCTGGAGCATCATTTCCCAACTGGATTGACCAATCACAGCCTTCATCTACTTGAACCACAAGTGCCTGGTTGGCATTAGATGGTCCTGCTTGACTCTGGTTGTTGACAGGCACCAATGTACGAACATTGTTCCTGTTCTGGTTCTGCTGGTTGCCTTGATTTCTGAAGGGATTTTGGTTCCCATGTTGAGATGGCCTCGTACATTCACGTTTGAAATGACCACGTTCACCACAGTTGAAACACTTGACAGCCTGCTTATCAAATCCATACTTTGTGTCTTTCCTGCTCTCCAAGCTGGTTCTGCCAGTTCTCTCCATGAAATCCTTTGCTCTCCTAACAGCACTGGCAAAGGCCCATTTGATGTCCATCATCTCCATCTCCTCTTTATCAATCTGCTGATAGTCTTCTTGTGTCAGATTAATATTACCAATCTGACCTTCCACTAATCCACAGTATGCGCTCACCAAAGTGTTTAGCAGCTCCATGTGTTCCTTTGCTACTTCCACACTGACTTTAGAAAAGATTGAGGTGTCGAGCCGTACTGTATTTGGCTTTGATTGTTGACCAGCAGATGATGTGCTTCCATAACACGCTTGCTGTTGAGGAGGAAGTGGATTCCCATACATGTCTGTTGGTACGGTAGATTGAGGAGGAAGTTGATTCCCATACATGTCTGTTGGACCAGTTGATCGAACAGGCAATGGATTTCCGAACATATCAGTTGGTCTGAGAGGTCGTTGGCTTTGTTGTTGTGGTACTGATTGAGGGACTGGTTCCAGCAGATTTCCATACATGTCTGTCTTTGGAGGGACAGGAACTTGGATAGTATTGCCATACATGTCAGTGCTAGTCACAAACGCTGTTTGAATTGGAGCATGCGAAGAAGGTTTCGTAGAAGTGCTAGAAGTTCCATAATACATTTCAGGATTTTGTGGCACTGGAACTCTTTTTGCCTTGAGAGTTTCTTCCTGATTCTTGTTTTCCAGGATTTGAACAAAGTCATTGAAGCTTGTTGTAGCTAACGTGCCATTGTACTTCATGATTTCCAAGAAAGTATTCCATTGAGGTGGCAACGCATCTGCAAACTTTTTCACAATCTCTGCTGAAGCTGTAACAACCTCAAAATTTGACAATTCAGTCAGCAAATGATTAAATCGACTTGTCAAATCACCTAACGACTCATTCTCCATACAAGTAAAGCCATCAAACTCTTTCTTCAGCAGTTCTTTTCTCAATTGACGTGTTGCTTCATTTCCTACGCCCCTTGTCTTCAATGCGTCCCACAACCTCTTTGTCGTCTTGTAACTGACAAATTGATGATAAATATCTTTACTCAACGCCTGAGTAAGAATGGCATATGCCTTCTTTTCCAAATCATAGACCTTCTTCTGATCTTCCGTAAGATCTGCAAACGTAGCAGCAGATGATGCGGCAACCTCTATTGTTTGATCGAAATCTGTAATGAACCGCAACCACAATTCTGTATTTTGACCAAGAACGTATGTATGAAATCTATCAATCCATCCTGGATATTCATATA